>OW964562.2:28517406-38517406 GCA_943138885.2 Tholera decimalis
CCGCCCCGCTTCTCCCCCCCTTTAGGCGGATCTCTGAATCTAAGAGACTTGGAACATTTTTTTTTTCAGATTCATTTAGAGGGGCAATGCTTTAGTCAAAATACTTCTGCAACCCCCCCCCATTACCCCCCCCCCCACTTTTTTTTTTTTTTTTTCTCAAGCACGCGAGGTGCTTGCACCTCGCGCAACACGCAAATACTAAACCACCCTCCATCTCCCCCCATCACCACCCCTTTTTTTTTTTTTTTTCACAAGCACGCGAGGTGCTTGCACCTCGCGCAACACGCAAATACTTGATTTAGAGGGGCAATGCTTTAGTTTTTTTCACAAGCACGCGAGGTGCTTGCACCTCGCGCAACACGCAAATACTAGTTATACTATATAAAGCTAAATTACCACTCACTCACTCACTGACTCATTGACATAATTGTTCTCCCAGATGGTGGATGGGGAGGTGGGTATATTTTGACAGATTCGTAAACAAGTAACTCTCAAACCTACGGGAAAAGTGCCAAACCTCCCCTTTTCCCCCCTCCCTATCGTATCTCAGAAACTACGAGACCCGTATTTTTTTTTTTTACGGATTCGTATTGAGGAGGCTCGGTAAAGTAAAAACCATTTTTCAAAGTCCCCCCCCCGCCCCCCTTTAGGCGGATCTCGGAATCTCTCATCTAGAATCGGAATCTCAAATACTAGTTATATTATATAAAGCTAAATTACCACTCACTGACTGACTGACTGACTTACTCATTGACATAATTGTTCTCCCAGATGGTGGATGGGGAGGTGGGTATATTTTGACAGATTCGTAAACAAGTAACTCTCAAACCTACGGGAAAAGTGCCAAACCTCCCCTTTTCACCCCCCTTCTCCCCCCTCCCTATCGTATCTCGGAAACTACGAGACCCGTATTTTTTGTTTTTTACGGATTCGTATACAGGAGGCTCGGTAAAGTAAAAACCATTTTTCAAAGTCCCCCCCCCCGCCCCCCTTCTCCCCCCCTTTAGGCGGATCTCAGAATCTAAGAGACTTGGAACATTTTTTTTTTCAGATTCATTTAGAGGGGCAATGCTTTAGTCGAAATACTTGTGCAACCCCCCCCCCCATCACCCCCCCCCTCTTTTTTTTTTTTTTTCACAAGCCCGCGAGGTGCTTGCACCTCGCGCAACACGCAAATACTTGATTTAGAGGGGCAATGCTTTAGTTTTTTTCACAAGCACGCGAGGTGCTTGCACCTCGCGCAACACGCAAATACTTGATTTAGAGGGGCAATGCTTTAGGTTTTTTCACAAGCACGCGAGGTGCTTGCACCTCGCGCAACACGCAAATACTAGTTATATTATATAAAGCTAAATTACCACTCACTGACTGACTGACTGACTCACTCATTGACATATTTGTTGTCCCAGATGGTGGATGGGGAGGTGGGTATATTTTGACAGATTCGTAAACAAGTAACTCTCAAACCTACGGGAAAAGTGCCAAACCTCCCCTTTTCCCCCCCCTTCTCCCCCCCCCCCCCCTATCGTATCTCGAAAACTACGAGACCCGTATTTTTTTCTTTTTACGGATTCGTATAGAGGAGGCTCGGTAAAGTAAAAACCATTTTTCAAAGTCCCCCCTCCCGCCCCCCTTCTGTACAAAATAATACTGTTAAAACTGATTAAAAGATATGTACTTTGATACCTATGTACCTATTGCAATCATTATCATCAAAACATTTTACAGCTTTATTTCAACCAACTGCTTGAAGTACAAAAAATCAATAATGTACACAAAAAAAAAACTTTCTTCAAACAAAACAAAATTATCAATTTTTAAAATACTAACATGAAATTCTTGATGAATATTTTTGAGGAACTTCTTCTCATGCCATTTCCCTAGGTAGAGTATTATAAATTATTTACATTCTGTGTATGTTAATTCTACAAATGACTTTACACATGTTTGAGTTACCTATTTCTATTTTCAAAGGGTTTCATTTCACACATCAGGTTTGGACAATTTAAAAATATAATAGAAATTCTCTTGTATTCCTTTTAGTTAAATGGTTCTGTGATTTGAAGATGGGTTGACAAGATTCAAACATTTGTATATTGAATACTAGCTTCTGCCAGCGGCTTCGCCCGCATGACGTTTGATAATTGTCCCATGGGATCTTACTACCGGGATAAAAAGTATCCGATGTTTACACTCACATAAGCTATAATACCCTGGTACGCATAGCCTGGTATCGCTCCTACCTACCCTACCATCCGGACAACCAATACCTACACTCACATAAGCTATAATACCCTGGTACACACAGCTTGTTATCGCTCCTACCTTCCCAAGCTACCCTACCATCTGGACAACCACTACACTCACATAACTATAATACCCTGGTATCCCTCCTACGGCGCAGTGCTTATTGTGTATGGTGTTTTCCATACAAACTTTCATCCCTTATTTCAACCCCTTACAGCCCTGTTTTCGCATTAAAAAGTAACCTATGTCCTTTCTCAGGCTCTAGACTATCTCTGTACCAAATTTCATTTAAATCGGTTCAGTAGGTTAGGCGTGATTGCGTAACACACAGAGAGTTACTATCGCATTTATATTATTAGTAAGGATTTTGGAATTATCTTGCACACAAGCATTACTTTTGTGTCATTTAAACTTGTGATGCAGCTGTGTATTCCCAACAATTGTTTACGGTAATATGAAATATTCGAACACTGGAACACTGCAATTACACACTGAGTATTGAAAAAATCTGATCACTATTACACACACTACACTATTTCACCCAGTTTGATTTTCTCCAGCAGAAAAACAAACAAATCAAAATTTTCGTCATTGCTCTAATGTAGTCCCTAGCCCCTTGGAGGCTGGAGGTTTGTTTAGTGTTAGCAGCTTGCTACATGCTGCCTATATGGTTCGTCACACGAAATCAGCGTGAATGAAAAATTCCTTGAATCTGCTTATTTCTGTATCCTGACGGAATAGCAAGGGAACTGTTCATGGAGCTCCTTTATGAATTTCAGCTATCTCATGAAAAATGCTTGAGAAAATACCATACAGAAACACAAACAACAAATATTGGTATAAATTGACAACAAATAAACCAAACGTCAAAATGTCAAGACTTGACACTAAACCAATGTTGCAAGGAGGCAAATTTGAATTTCATAATTTATTTAACTTTTTTACACGTTTGCTTGTAGCCTTACTTACGAGTTCTCATGAAAAATAGTGACATCAAAATAAGGCTTATATAGTCTCAGTTTCGAGTAAATCAATTATTTTTATTGATCCATGTTCTCTATTTTTTCCCATATGTATTAAAAGAGATTTTGTAAAAGCATATATTAATGAAGTAATGATCTCAAACCTTCATCAAATAATTATATGCTATCTCAAATTAATGTTTGTTTTATCTGAGTTGGTAAGTACATATCAATTAATAAGTTATACTTAAAACAGTTTCATCATGAGATAGCTATTTCATTTTTTTTTTGTTGTTTTGAATGTTTTTATGTTTTAGAAAACTCAATTCAACTCAATTTATTTATTTGCGATAAGTGTTGGTACAATGTCGGTCTTAACATATATTATAATAACATTATTATTATGGATCCTTAACACTTAGTCAAATGACTGTGACATGCAAACATTTTGTTTATACTTAATTAATAATCTTACTTAATTAATAATTGTTAACAAAATAATCTATGATTCTATTAAATTAATTATTAAAATTACAATTGAATAGCAATATTATTATTCTTCCATTTATTTAATATATATATACATATAGATTACATTTTTAAATATTAATATAAAAGATAAAAACATTTATTATTCTTATTATTAGAATTATGTCATATAGTTAAATTATTACAATTGTTAATTATTGTTCAATGTCTTATTAAATATTTCGCTTACCGAGTAGAAAGTTTTTTCGTTAAGCCATGCTTTAAGACACCTTATAAATTTAGTAGTTGGTAAGATTTTAATGCTGTCAGGTATAGCATTAAATATACGACCGCACATTGCATATTCTTGCTATTCTTGTTATATAGTGCTGTTTTAGGAATTATGGGCAAAACAATTCTATTTTTGTGTCTAGAACTTTTTGGATACAATTCATGAGCCTTTTTAAATAGTTCCGGGTGCTTTCTAACAAATTTCGCGCATTCAAAGATGTACAGACCGGGTAAGGTTAGTACCTTAAACTTTTTAAAAAAGGGTTTGCACGATTCCCATGGGCGGATTCCTGCTATGGCGCGTATGCATTTTTTCTGTGCGATGTAAGCTCTATGACTTTCCGTTGAGTAGCCCCAGGTAATCAGACCATATCTCAACACAGAGTCAACGTAACCGTATGCGGATAATACTGTTTTTAACGCTGATGTTTTTGAGAGTTCGTATAGAACGTACACGAATTTATTAATTTTACTGCATACGTTATTGACGTGGGCCTTCCAGTTGCAGTGTTTATCAATTGTAATGCCGAGAAATGTCATTACGTTGACTTCGTTTAGTTTAAGTCCTCTATAATTAATGTCTTATGTTGTTGTCCGTACGTACTAAATTGCATAAAATTAGTTTTTGTAAGGTTCACGCGTAGATTATTTTTGTCAAGCCATGTTATTATTGATTCAATTGTGTTATTTATGTCAGTTGTATATTTATTATTGTCAGGATTATTTGATGTCAAACTGACCAAGTATGTACATAGGTACTGATCATTATAAATAATGCGTAAAAGAGACACCATATTATTAACCATGCAGACCTTTGAGCTCATTTTGCAGTGGAATTGATCAGCAGTTCATGTCATCCTGTGCTACAATGTGAAAATGATATTTCGGATCTACATTTATTGCATTTTTATACATAATGTTTTTGATTTTTTCCTTTAGTCTGGTCCTATTAATGTACTTATCTATGCACAAAAAGATGAAAAGTGAGAAATACAAACATTAAAAATAAAAAAATAGACCTTTTTTGTGCCAGAAACCCTCGCGTTCTAAAATCCCACCAAAGTTTCTTCACAACCTGATCAATTGTTTAAGAAAGTTTAGAAGTAAAACATACAAACATTATTTTTTAAGGTGCTGTACCTGAAGGATAAAAACAACAAAACCTTATTCTGTTGTTTTATCTGTCTGTTAGCGGGCTCATGATCACTGGAAGACTGTTGAAATATAATAACAAATAATAAAAATTGGAGGATTCACCCCTAAATATACGTGTTTTTTTGCCCATTTTCGTCTGTCTGTCAGTAGGCTGTCTGTAACTAATTAATCCAATCAATGGGGACAAAAAACACGCTTTTTTTTCAAATGTGGTGTTTAAAATGTTTTGGTGTAGACGATTTTTGTTATTACTCTTTTCTGCCTCTTCTACCTTGCACTTGACCTTGTATTTTTGTTAATGTTTTAGGAACTACACACCAAGGGAGTACTCATTATGATGGTAATAACGCTCAATGCGTAGCAATGTCCGCTTGCGCATCAGTATTGTCAGTTTGCAGACATCGAAATCTGACTTGTCATGATATCGATGTCATTCTCCAAAGTGGAGACACGTTATATATGCTACTTAAACCATTTTTACCGGAGGGTGAAATACATTTGAACCCCGAGGAATTGCCTACGGAGATTGTCGTCAGAAAAAATAGAGCTCAAATTGAAAATATGAATGAAAATTGGATTATAAACGGAGTATATCCTCAAATTTCACAAAATGAATACGGCATTTTAACACTTGCTAACATAATTGAAACCAATGTTTTCAACGCAAACCACAAAGATGAGACGGATAGCATTATATTTACCGGGCAAGCCTATACGGTTTCTTTTTGGAGATTCGATGATGCATACTATTTATTTAATAGTCATGCAGTAGATGACACTAACAAAGTAGATTCTAAATACGGAGTAGCACGTTTGTTTAAATGCAATACCGTTCGCGAATTAGCCAGATTGCTGTTTAGGCGAAATATAGGAATAGGTGAGTATTCAGTACATAGACTGCGCGTAATCAATCATCATACAACGGAAAATTTAGTTGTCGGATCCATAATCAACTACGAATGCCCATCAACAGATAGTCAATTATCAGAATCACAATCTACATTGCTTAAATTTCAAAAAACCCCTGAACCGGTAGTAGAAACGTTTCTTGTCGCAGACACCACTAAATCTGAAGTCGCGAAAATCAAAACTACAAAAATAACCAAGTTTAATGAAATACCGGTGGCTGTGGCAACAGACAAAAAACCAGTTGTCATTCTACAAAACATGTTTTCAGAACTGATCGTGGATAATGTTGACACCCATGTGGCGTCAACAAAGACAGGTCGACCCAAAAAGTTAAAACGTGGCAGGAAATGTACTAAAATAAACGCCCACCTGGATGCGGTTAAAAAATATAATAAAAAAAAACCACAAATAAATCGCGATGCCGTTAAAAAATATACAAAAGAAAATCCACAAATTAATCGCGATGCCGTAAAAAAATATACAAAAGAAAATCCAGAAATTAATCGCGATGCCGTAAAAAAATATACAACAGAAAATCCCGAAATTCATCGCGATGCCGTAAAAAAATATACAACAGAAAATCCCGAAATTCATCGCGATGCTGTACACCGTTATACCAAGCAGAACCCTGGAATAAATCAAATAGCCACTGACAAATATAATAAAAACAGCCGTCGTATTGACATACCGCTACGTCAATCTAAAAACCTAATAGCACAAAAGAGGGACGCTGAATTAAACGTAATAAAATTATTTTCTTTAAAAAAGACGTCCTTACCTTCTTCAGACACTTTTAGGTGCCCAACTTGTAATGCGCGTCTGTTTGAAGAAGAAAAATCTAGAAAACAATGGTGTTGTGGATCGGGCGCCTACAACATACAAAATTTCATGCCGTTAACCGAGGAGTTTTACTCTCACCCGTCGTTTCTGAGTAGGCCGCGAGCGTACAATAATTTATTTGCCTTCAGTGCCTTAGGCGTTTCTCACGGGTACCAACAACCAACGGGAATATCTTTTCTTAAAATTCAAGGTCGAGTCTATCATAGAGTTTTTGATTTAGCTTACACTGGTAGCGTAAATAATTTAGGACTATACATTAACGATACAAACGAACGCGAACAAATAGCCGCAAATATGAACCTTGATAGGCAGGTAATTAGTTGCATAACTAACTTTTTACATAACTTCAATCCGTTTATCGAATGTTTTAAACGATTAAGTAGGGAACCATCCGATCAGGCCTTTATTAAATTTCAACAAACGTCTCGCTCAACCCACGGTAACATTTTAGGAGATTTACTTGTTGGTAAAGAAGTCGCGGCCATTATTAGTACAGAACGCGAAAATTTTATACCTCATTGCATAGCAGTTTGGAAAATCGGTGATAGGAAACCACACTCTGTAGATATAATGCATCCGTTATATGAAAGTTTTCAGTATCCATTACTTTATCCTGAAGGTAATGCGGGTTGGTACCCGAACAAAGTAGATAATAACGGAAATAAATTAACACAAGCAAAATACGTTCGCTGCTTGTTATTGTCGGAACCACGATTTTCTGAAATAGGCAGGCTATCGGAAGAATGGTTAGTAGACATGCATTGCCGAATTATAGAAGAACGCCTCCGTTTTTTAACAAGTTTACAAAAACAAAACTCGAACAGTGCACTGAGGTCCGCTCCACTTCAAGAAGTTGAAATGAGCATCGAAGTCGCGCGTCAAATTCGTCAGGATGAAACGATTCAGGGAGAGGGATTCGTACCAGGTCGCGTTTATTTGCCCAGCACTTTTACGGGCGGGCCGCGATATATGAAAGGAAAATATAGTGATGCTATTGCAATAGTAAGCAGATTAGGGAACCCATCATTTTTCTTGACGTTTACTTGTAATCCAAAGTGGCCTGAAATTCAAGGATCCACTCAAAGTAGCCATGTAAATCCTTCTGTGTGTGCTAGAGTTTTTAATTTAAAGCTAACAGAATTATTAAGAGATATCCGAGGTGGTAATTGGTTTGGCAAACGTATTTATATGATGCACGTAATAGAATTTCAAAAGCGAGGTTTACCACACGCTCACATTTGTTTTAGGGTTGAAGGTGTCGGGCCTGTCCAAAATATAGATATTGATAAATTTGTTAGAGCAGACATTCCTGATGCATCAGAGGCAGAGGGAAGATTACGAAAAGCTGTTTTGAATCACATGATTCACGGTCCTTGCGGTCCCTCGCACAGAACTAATTTACCTTGTTGGGATAGTGAGAAAAGTAAATGTTCAAAATTTTTTCCAAAACGTGAGACAGCCACCACTTTTTCTGATGAAAAAGGATTTATTAACTTGTGTAGAGACAGTAAAAACGAAGCAATTATAAAATATCGCGGTAATGATGTAATTGTAAATGATACTTGGGTAGTCCCTTATAACGCAAGTCTTCTTTTAAAATTCGATGCTCACATCAACGTGGAAGTCTGCTCACAACGCACTGTTGTTAAGTATTTGTTTAAATATATCACGAAGGGTTCTGACGAGTCGCGCGTAGCTGTCGTACCGGGAGAACATGAAAATGACGAAATAGAGCAGTATGTCACAAAACGTTATATAGGCTCCAGCGACGCCGCTTGGAGGACGTTAGAATTCGACGTGACCGCGCGCGAACCCAACGTCAAACAACTGTCAGTGCATTTAGAAAATCAACAAACCGTTTATTTTAAACCAGGCACTGAAGTAGAAGCCGCGCAACAAGCTGGTTCGGACCTTATTACCTATTTTAACCGCCCCGTAAGTAACGAATTTGACTCATTGACCTACTTGGACTTTTACGAACAATACATTGTCTATTCCAAGCGTCCCTCGACCAAAAATACTGAAATATTTGAAACATTAAATCATAAATTCATTACAAAAAGACAAAGGGGTGAGCTTGTTGCGCGTCTATTTTGGGTCGCACCTAACAGAGGTGAACAGTTTTATCTTAGAATTCTATTAAAAACATTCTCGTGTCGTAGTTACAACGATCTTAAATCTCTTGGTGGTCCCGATTGTAAAACTTTTCAGGAAGCTGCTAAGGTAGTTGGTCTTGCCGATGACGAAGTCGAATACGAAAGAGCTATGTTGGAAGCATCAAACTTTTTAACGGGACCACGCCTGCGTAGTTTCTTCGTTTGTTTGGCTGTAAACGGTGTCCCAGTCGCGTCTTTATGGGACACTTTTAAAAATCAACTCAGTGAAGATATTTCACATAGGTTAGGTGGTGATTCGGACATTGAAAGAGTACACACTTTGTGTCTCATTCAAATAAATAGGTTGCTTCGGAAACACGGATCCACCTTAAAACAACACGGTTTGCCAGAAATCGAAGATACCACTACCGAGTTGGGCAGGGAACGCGTAGAACACAACCGCGAATCATTGGAGCATTTTGCAGACGAATGGATTCCTCGCTTGTCTCGAGAGCAAAATAATATTTTTGATTACGTTGTAAAACTTTGTAACGATACTGACTTCCGTGACGTTAATGATACCGCGATTTTCGTTGATGGTCCCGCGGGTACCGGTAAAACGTTATTGTTAAAAGTTATTTCTGCTTACGTACGCGGTAACTTAAACGGAGTTGTTCTATGTACTGCGAGTTCTGCCATTGCAGCGCAAAACTACGAAGGAGGGACCACGGCGCATAGCATGTTTAAATTCCCCATAGATCTGGTAGACGACAATGGCTTCTGGAATATCACAAACGGCACGCAAAGAGCAGAATTAATATCACACGCGGACGTTATAATATACGATGAAGCCCCTATGGCACATAAATTTTTGATTCATCTACTGGATAGGTCGTTGCGTGATCTCATGCGTAATAATAAAATTTTTGGAGGCAAAATTATTATCTTTGCAGGGGATTTTAGACAAATTCCCCCTGTAGTTACAAATGCAAAAACTAATTCAGATATATTAAATTCATCAGTAAAAACATCACGCATCTGGCAAAGTATAAAATCTTTCTCCCTAGCTACTTCGCAAAGATGCAGGGATGACGTAGAGTTTGCAGATTTTTTATTAAATTTAGGCTCAAATAAATTACCATCTCATCCATTTCGAATTGGCAAAAATATTCAAAATTTAGTTGATTTAGGTGGTATTGAAATTGTATCAGAATTAGATGACTTGATTGACTTTGTTTTCCCCGTTCTAAATATAGAACCCTGTGCTAGCATAAATAGAGCAATTTTATGCACACGAAACGACGCCGTTCGAGAAATAAATAACTTAATACTCGATCGGTTAGATGGAGAAGCACTGCATTTCTACTCCATCGATAAAGTCGAAAATGAAAATGCAGACGAATTATTTTTAGGGCCAGATGCACTTAGCAGAATGCAACCAAGAGGTATTCCAGAGCACGATCTTAAGCTCAAAATAGGATGTATTTGTATGATCATGCGTAATCTCAGTTTTAACGACGGATTGGTAAACGGAACTAAAGTAATTGTAACAGGTACGTCGCCGCGATTAATTACCGTTCAAAAATCGTCAGGTACGGATGAATACTTAATTCCGCGTATTATTTTTAAGGGTCCTATTGATCCCAAAAGTCCATTCGAAATGTGCCGCCGTCAATTTCCTTTACAGTTGTCTTACGCGATGACTATTCACAAAAGCCAGGGCCAAACCCTGAGCCGGGTCGGAGTAGATCTTAGGTCGGATATGTTTAGTCACGGGCAATTGTACGTCGTGCTAGGTCGAGTAACCAAAAAAGAATACATAAAAATTTTAATTCACAAAGATCGGGTTTTAGATGGCAAACCGTACGCGAAAAATGTAATAATACCGGAGCTCCTATAAATTAATTAATGTAAATTCAATATAAATCAGTAAAAATTTAAATTTAGAGCTGCTGTATAAGTCTAAAACTGTTTATCTCTGATCTTCGTAGGCAAATCAATTAAGTTAATAATTAAATCATGTTGACATTGCTATTTAATGAGCGTTTTTATATAATTTGTTTTAATTTTTCAATATATTGGTATATGTATATACTATATTTAAATATATTTTAATGTAATTAGGCTACTTTGGTTTTAGAAAAGTGTAGCATAATGTATGTAGGTAGGTACATAGATGTAGTTTAGGTGGATTAGGCCTCTTCGGACACGGGTGGATCCAGCTTTGGCGCCAGGGGGGGGGGGGGTCACATAGTCGTGGTCAAGTCGCAAAAGTCACAAGAAGTTATAATTTAATTTGGATAATGATAGATACAAGATAAAAAGTAGGTATTTTATTAATAAATGTAGGTACTGTACTTAAAATACCTATATTTAAATAACAAAATCAATTTTTTTTACGTCTTCTCCTGAAACACGTTACAATTTTTAGAACACTATTACTACCTACCATAATGAAATTTTAATGTTTATAACTTAGTAAGTACTTTATTACTAAAGTTTAGTCGTTCCGATTGAGATTAGGTCTAACTAGACGTTAGTCGAAACAAAGCGCGCACAAACATCACACGAAATGTGACATAATGAAAGGTGGCGCGGTAAAATTCAAATTTTCGATGCGTTCGTTTCCGAATAATGCGTTTGCCGGCAAACAAAGTATTGAAAGTTAAATCAAAATATATATTGTGACAAAAATATATAAAAATTATGTTTAAAAATTTCAATTATTGATCACAATTTTAGTTAGTGACCCCCATGACCCCCCTCCTGGATCCGCCCTTGTCTTCGGAGGGAAACCACGTAAAAAAAAACGCGCCTGAAACCTTACCTCCAGGTGGTATGGAAAAAGGTTTGTAGTTATCTGTAGTTTTGGATATACATACTTATTAAAAATGTACTTTATAGTTTAGTTATGATTTAGTATTATATAAATCGAGTAGTTTAGGTGGATTAGGCCTCTAATGGGGATAAATGCCTGTAACGGGGACACCTTTAAATAACACGCACCAGGAACCTTATCTTCTGGTAGGAAATTGGTCCTACATTAGAAAAAGTAGTTAGCTGTAGTTGTTTTCAATAAACACAATTTCACAACGTAGTTTGTTTCAATAATTCTAGAAGTGTTGTAGGTATACCTACCTACCTAATCCGCTGCAAATATTTATTAGCACGTTGACGCAGTTTCACCGATCCTGGCTGGGTGCATGCGAGGCCGAACGAATGCGCGCGTGGGGGCCACCAATCACTTCTGCGCGGCGTCCCAAGGCCAGCCAGTGGGCAGAAAACAGCCAGAACAAAGTTCCCACCCATAAAAATTAAATAATTTAAAGGTAAATTTACAGAAAACTTATATTCCATTCATAAATCAATGATAGACACAGATGAAGTCAAAGAGTGTTATTTAAATATGCGAGCGAAGCGAACGCGTTTTGGAGTCGTAGCAGGTTCTATAGAAGAAGGCTCAAAATTCACCCACGTCCTACAAATTAGTATACAGGGTGTAAACCACTTCATCACGAAGCCGTCAACCAAGCATTCTGTACATCAAACTAAGTAACTTTACGCAAAAATTATTACTGGGAAACGATTTTTTTTGGGGTGTAAAATCATGTTTTGTGGTAAAACTCAATGTATGTATGTACGCACTTAAAACATTGTGCTGATGGATGGATTGTATAGTACGGAGGTCATAGAGGCGTTTAAAGTAAAAATCTTACAATAAAAACTTGTATTTAAAAAAAAAAAACTTGTCAAAAAGTTCGAACTTTGACCCCCAATATCTCCGTAACTAGAAGGTTCCCAGGTATGGTGTAGAACAAAAAAATGATCGCAATGACGGGGAGAACAAGTGCCTTTCGGCTTCGTTAAGAGGTCTTTTACACCTTTTATTATAATAAGATGGCACACTTCCGATCGCCATCCTTATTTATAATTTTTTTGAGATACTTCTCTTTGCTGTAGGACGTGAGTTAATTTTGTATGGGACGTGAGCCTTGTTCTTTGCTTATATCTCGAAAATTGCTAGCTGGCGGTGGGTAAGAACTAAGCATTTGAGATAGGTAAGTGCCTACCATAATGATTTACTACTTAGTAACAATGACGAATTTTCTTTTCATAATAAAATTATAGTTCCCAAGACCACGATAGATGGGGCTAAAATAATTGTACGAGTTCACTCAAACAACAAAAATAGGTTTTCGTTGGGCTTTCTCTGACTTTTACTACATTTAAGAGCTTGATTCAGTAGATTATTTAAGGGTTCAACAGGGCTATTACGTATCTTTCTGATATCCAGTGACTATCAAGCTTCGGTTGTACACCGAACTTTGATGACAACCGTGAATGTAAAAATATTGTTATTACGTATCACACTGAGTGTATATCACTTTACGGTGAGTAACAGCAAATACTAACTCTCAAACCTACGGGAAAAGTGCCAAACCTCCCCTTTTCCCCCCCTTCTCCCCCCCCCCCATCGTATCTCGGAAACTACGAGACTATAATAAGATGGCACACTTCCGATCGCCATCCTTATTTATAATTTTTTTGAGATACTTCTCTTTGCTGTAGGACGTGAGTTAATTTTATATGGGACGTGAGCCTTGTTCTTTGCTTATATCTCGAAAATTGCTAGCTGGCGGTGGGTAAGAACTAAGCATTTGAGATAGGTAAGTGCCTACCATAATGATTTACTACTTAGTAACAATGACGAATTTTCTTTTCATAATAAAATTATAGTTCCCAAGACCACGATAGATGGCGCTAAAATAATTGTACGAGTTCACTCAAACAACAAAAATAGGTTTTCGTTGGGCTTTCTCTGACTTTTACTACATTTAAGAGCTTGATTCAGTAGATTATTTAAGGGTTCAACAGGGCTATTACGTATCTTTCTGATATCCAGTGACTATCAAGCTTCGGTTGTACACCGAACTTTGATGACAACCGTGAATGTAAAAATATTGTTATTACGTATCACACTGAGTGTATATCACTTTACGGTGAGTAACAGCAAATACTAACTCTCAAACCTACGGGAAAAGTGCCAAACCTCCCCTTTTCCCCCCCCTTTCTCCCCCCCCCCTATCGTATCTCGGATACTACGAGACCCGTATTTTTTTCTTTTTACGGATTCGTATAGAGGAGGCTCGGTAAAGTAAAAACCATTTTTCAAAGTCCCCCCCCCCCCCGCCCCCTTCTCCTCCCCTTTAGGCGGATCTCGGAATCTAAGAGACTTTTTTTTTTTCAGATTAATTTAGAGGGGCAATGCTTTAGTCGAAATACTTGTGCAACCCCCCCCCCCATCACCCCCCCCATTTTTTTTTTCACTAGCACGCGAGGTGCTTGCACCTCGCGCAACACCCAAATACTAAACCCCCCCATCACCCCCCCCATTTTTATTTTTTATTTGTTTATAAAAAGCACGCGAGGTGCTTGCACCTCGCGCAACACGCAAATACTAAACCCCCCCCATCACCCCCCCACTTTTTTTTTCACAAGCACGCGAGGTGCTTGCACCTCGCGCAACACGCAAATACTTGGTTTAGAGGGGCAATGCTTTAGTTTTTTTCACAGGCACGCGAGGTGCTTGCACCTCGCGCAACACGCAAATACTAATCCCCCCCCATCTCCCCCCACAACCCCCCCCATTTTTTTTTTTCTTTTGCACAAGCACGCGAGGTGCTTGCACCTCGCGCAACACGCAAACACTAAACCCCCCCATCTCCCCCTATCAACCCCCCCCTTTTTTTTTTTCTCAAGCACGCGAGGTGCGTGCACCTCGCGCAACACCCAAATACTAAACCCCCCCCCATCACCCCCCCCCCCCATTTTTTTTTTTTTCACAATCACGCGAGGTGCTTGCACCTCGCGCAACACGCAAATACTAAACCCCCCCATCACCCCGCCCCAATTTTTTTTTTTCACAAGCACGCGAGGTGCTTGCACCTCGCGCAACACGCAAATACTTGATTTAGAGGGGCAATGCTTTAGTTTTTTTCACAGGCACGCGAGGTGCTTGCACCTCGCGCAACACGCAAACACTAAACCCCCCCATCTCCCCCCATCAACCCCCCCCTTTTTTTTTTCACAAGCACGCGAGGTGCGTGCACCTCCCGCAACACGCAAATACTAAACCCCCCCCCATCACCCCCCCCCCCATTTTTTTTTTTTTTTCACAAACCTACCTCGCGCAGCACGCAAATACTAAACCCCCCCCCCATCACCCCCGCCCCCCCCACTTTTTTTTTTTCACAAGCACGCGAGGTGCTTGCACCTCGCGCAACACGCAAATACTAAACCCCCCCATCACCCCGCCCCAATTTTTTTTTTTCACAAGCACGCGAGGTGCTTGCACCACGCGCAACACGCAAATACTAATTATATGCTATATAAAGCTAGATTACCACTCACTGACTGACTGACTCACTCATTGACATAATTGTTCTCCCAGATGGTGGATGGGGAGGTGGGTATATTTTGACAGATTCGTAAACAAGTAACTTTCAAACCTACGGGAAAAGTGCCAAACCTCCCCTTTTCCCCCCCCTTCTCCCCCCTCCCTATCGTATCTCGGAAACTACGAGACCCGTATTTTTTTCTTTTTACGGATTCGTATAGAGGAGGCTCGCGAAAGTAAAAACCATTTTTCAAAGTCCCCCCCCCGCCCCCCTTCTCCCCCCTTTAGGCGGATCTCGGAATCTAAGAGACTTGGAACATTTTTTTTTTCAGATTCATTTAGAGGGGCAATGCTTTAGTCGAAATACTTGTGCAACCCCCCCCCATCACCACCCACCCTCTTTTTTTTTTTTTTTTTCACAAGCTCGCGAGGTGCTTGCACCTCGCGCAACACGCAAATACTAAACCCCCCCCATCACCCCCGCCCCCCCCACTTTTTTTTTTCACAAGCACGCGAGGTGCTTGCACCTCGCGCAACACGCAAATACTAGTTATATTATATAAAGCTAAATTACCACTGACTCACTCACTCACTGACTCATTGACATAATTGTTCTCCCAGATGGTGGATGGGGAGGTGGGTATATTTTGACAGATTCGTAAACAAGTAACTCTCAAACCTACGGGAAAAGTGCCAAACCTCCCCTTTTCACCCCCCTTCTCCCCCCCCCCCCCCCCTATCGTATCTCGGAAACTACGAGACCCGTATTAATATTTTTTTACGGATTCGTATAGAGGAGGCTCGGTAAAGAAAAAACCAGTTTTCAAAGTCGCCCCTCTTGCCCCCCTTCTCACCCCCTTTAGGCGGATCTCGGAAATTAAGAGACTTGGAACATTTATTTTTTCAGATCCATTTAGAGGGGCAATGCTTTAGTCAAAACACTTCTGCAACCCCTCCCCCCCATAACCCCCTTTTTTTTTTTTTCTTCACAAGCACGCGAGGTGCTTGCACCTCGCGCAATACGCAAAAACTAAACCCCCCCCCATCACCTCCCCCCCACTTTTTTTTCTTCACAAGCACGCGAGGTGCTTGCACCTCGCGCAATACGCAAAAACTAAACCCCCCCCATCACCTCCCCCCCACTTTTTTTTTTTTCACAAGCACGCGAGGTGCTTGCACCTCGCGCAACACGCAAATACTAAACCCCCCACATCTCACCCCCCCTTTTTTTGTTTTTCACAAGCATGCGAGGTGCTTGCACCTCGCGCAACACGCAAATACTAAACCCCCCATCACCCCCCATCACCCCCGCCCTTTTTTTTTTTTTTTTTCACAAGCACGCGAGGTGCTTGCACCTCGCGCAACACGCAAATACTAAACACCCCCCTTCTTTTTTTTTTTCACAAGCACGCGAGGTGCTTGCACCTCGCGCAACACGCAAATACTAGTTATACTATATAAAGCTAAATTACCACTGACTGACTGACTCACTCACTCATTGACATAATTGTTCTCCCAGATGGTGGATGGGGAGGTGGGTATATTTTGACAGATTCGTAAACAAGTAACTCTCAAACCTACGGGAAAAGTGCCAAACCTCCCCTTTTCCCCCCCCTTCTCCCCCCCCCCCTATCGTATCTCGGAAACCACGAGACCCGTATTTTTTTCTTTTTACGGATTCGTATAGAAGAGGCTCGGTAAAGTAAGAACCATTTTTCATAGTCCCCCCCCCCCGCCCCCCTTCTCCCCCCCTTTAGGCGGATCTCGGAATCTAAGAGACTTGGAACATTTTTTTTTTCAGATTCATTTAGAGGGGCAATGCTTTAGTCCAAATACTTGTGCAACACCCCCCCATCACCCCCTTTTTTTTTTTTCACAAGCACGCGAGGTGCTTGCACCTCGCGCAACACGCAAATACTAAACCCCCCCCCCACCTCCCCCCATCACCCCCCCCCCCTTTTTTTTTTTTTCACAAGCACGCGAGGTTTTTTCACCTCGCGCAACACGCAAATACTAAACCCCCCATCACCCCCCCCCTTTTTTTTTTTCCACAAGCCCGCGAGGTGCTTGCACCTCGCGCAACACGCAAATACTAAACCCCCCCATCACCCCCCCCCCCCCACATTTTTCTTTGTCACAAGCACGCGAGGTGCTTGCACCTCGCGCAACACGCAAATACTAGTTATATTATATAAAGCTAGATTACCACTCACTCACTCACTGACTGACTGACTGACTCATTGACATAATTGTTCTCCCAGATGGTGGATGGGGAGGTGGGTATATTTTGACAGATTCGTAAACAAGTAACTCTTTAACCTACGGGAAAAGTGCCAAACCTCCCCTTTTCACCCCCCTTCTCCCCCCCCCCCCCTATCGTATCTCGGAAACTACGAGACCCGTATTTTTTTTTTACGGATTCGTGTAGAGGAGGCTCGGTAAAGTAAAAACCATTTTTCAAAGTCCCCCCCCCGCCCCCCTTCTCACCCCCTTTAGGCGGATCTCGGAAATTAAGAGACTTGGAAATTTTTTTTTCAGATTCATTTAGAGGGGCAATGCTTTAGTCGAAATACTTCTGCAACCCCCCCCCCCCCCTATCCACCCCCCCTTTTTTTTTCACAAGCACGCGAGGTGCTTGCACCTCGCGCAACACGCAAATACTAAACTCCCCCCCATCTCCCCCCCCATTTTTTTTTCACTAGCACGCGAGGTGCTTGCACCTCGCGCAACACGCAAATACTAGTTATTATATACAATTAGCGTGTGCGGTGTTCCTAAACAGCCTAAATATACTGTCGTAAGTTTCTACAAGGAGTTATTAGTATCAACATCTACGCGGGCAAAGCCGTGGGCAGAAGCTAGTAATTCATAAAAAATAAAAAAAATACTTAATATGACAGGTTTACCATAACATTAAGACAACTTACGGTTTGCAATCTTCGCAAGAATTCCTGCAGCGACTGAGTGACTGAATACTTGGCAAGCTAAGCTGACCTTCATCTTTTGCTTAAAATTAGGTTCAATATGCTGCTTGGTTAAAACAGGTGCGAAAACAAAATTTGGATTTGCACTGTCTTTTTCGAAAAATTCCTTCGGGTTGTTCAAGACGTCATGATAAATCATAAATATGAAGTCTGAATTGCAAGCGTCTGATTAATCAACCAGTTTGAATTTATCGCATGTCATAGGTACCTAATAAATTATTATTTATGATTTACGAAATTTAAACTACCTGATATAGTTTTTCCATCACTTTGAAATACTTGAGGGCATTTGATGTTGTACTTCAGCAAATTATTCCTGAAGCATTTGATGAGGTGAGGTCAAAATATGGTTGATCCACTGAAGAACCAAGGGAGTTTAGTGCTTTAATGTTCACTCTAAAGTTGTCTGATACAGTAGCAGTGACATTCAGCCCAGCTTGGAAACTTGCATCAAGCACCTGTTAATAAATAATAATAAAATATGTATAGAAGTAGTAGTAGTATAGTATAATTGTATAGTATGTAATGGTTTTTTCTCCAGTCAATTATATTACATACTTACTTCTTTTATAAGAACAGATAATCTATCAGCTGTAACACAATCACCAGAAAAGTAGAAAGCTAAAGGTTGCTTCCAATTCTTTCTGATTCCAATAGCCATAAACAGCAATGCATGTGTGGCTGGCTCCATAGTTCTGCCTTGATTTCCATGATCTTGATATCCATCAATAATATCTTGTTTACCATTATATTGTACATTTTTCCGTATAGACATTTCGTCAAATGCCAAAATGCACAGATTTTCTTCAGGTTCTTGATTGTTGGTTATTCCTTTAATTGTTTCGAATATTTGGCTATTTATACCACATTTCATCGGAATTTTATTGAGTGACGCTTTTAATGTACCTTCGCTTAGTAGACAAAAAAGTCGCCTCAGCAATCTATAGCAGCCAGTAGACCGTTTGTAGATGCTTAAAGCCATAACTTTGTCATCTATACTCCATTTCCATCCAGTCAATTTTGTGGGTGTATTTTGAAGTTGACTTTGCAATAATAAGGCAAAAGGCCCTGATATGTTTTTTTCCATAAGACTTTTGACATTTGTATCTGTTGTTAATGTTTTTAAGAGGACACGTGGTTTTTTCTTAATTTTTTTTTCTCAGTCTCAGTATTTCACGCAAATTTCTCCGACATCTTTT
The DNA here is from genome assembly GCA_943138885.2 of Tholera decimalis. Lineage (NCBI taxonomy): Eukaryota > Metazoa > Arthropoda > Insecta > Lepidoptera > Noctuidae > Tholera > Tholera decimalis. The sequence goes on from OW964562.2 coordinate 28,536,955, forward strand.
GTAAAGTTTGAGTTTTTTAGGGGTCAATTCTACTGACTTTCTTAAAACCAGCTCCTTCAAAGTCCCTTTAGTCTTTAGCACCTGGAAATATGAAGTGTTTATGTAAAATAAATATTACAATACTTAAGCAGACTGCCTCGTTGGTGTAGTGGTCGCAAACACTACTGCTAGACCTAAGGTCCTGGGTTCGATTCCCAGGTCGGCCAAAATCTTATTGGGTTTTTTCTATCTGGAATTTCTCAGTAGCAGCCTGTCTAGTCTGGATTTGTGCCCGATTGATGGCAATAAGGCTCGCCCAATAGGGGGCGTCAAAAGCTATTTTCTCTTCATAGGAGCATTCCTTATATAAATTTTAAGAACATTTGAAAAAAAAATAACCAAATTGGTCCAGTCGTTCTCAAGTTTTGCGCTTAGCAACACATTATACCATTCATTTTTATTCATATAGATTACTACTGATACGAGTCTGCTCTTGACCACAATTATGCCTGATGGAAATGAGATATATGATGAAATGGGCATACCCAGACAACGCCTATTAATTCTTACTTTGAGTTTTAGCTAAGGTATAAGTTGTTTGACTGTACTTATAAATTCAAACATATTTTCAAGCTTTAATACTGATAGGGTTTTGAGTATATAGTAAATAATGTTAACTTACTTGAGGATTTTCAACTGAAATATTTGTATCTTGTTCACTTCCACTTGCACATTGTTCCTGACGAAACTTTCCCAATAAGTCCTGTGTTCCAATTGGTATGGCATAATTATTTAATCTTAAAATATGTGTTAGTTACATAAGATGATGCAGCTGATTTTAATATTAATAAAACCATAATTTATTGTCAGATAAGTCATTTACCAGGTATTTGTTACATAATTTTATGTTTAACTTGAGTGAGATACCTGAGATACAGGTTTATTCCTAGTTCAGGTAGAATCCAATAAGGTAAGTACTAAAGTACCTCTGGCCCTAATATTGTAAAATTTATGTAAACGACGTTGTTTCATAGCAATGTTGTTTTATAGATGTACATCTAAACAAAACAATTTCAATTTCATTATTGTTAACTAAATAATTACTAGAATTGATGGTAAGTGGGTCGTCTGATTAAGAGAATGATTAAGAGAAACTAATAAAATCGAGAAAGCTTAAATAAGTACTTACTTTATTGTCGTATGTCTACCAGGTTGAAGAAATCTGTGGAAACTCAAGTTTCTATCTTCTGCTCATAGGCGTAGGAAGGGGGGGAGCTGGGTGGGCCGTGCCCACCCCAGAATGGGCTGGTGCCCACCCGAGAATTATAACTAACAAACAATTATGGCTGAAAAATTAAAAAATCTGGCCAAGTGCGAGTCGGACTCACTCATGCAAGGTTCCGTTATGCGATACATGTTAAATTAATTTATCATTTCGTACATTGTGAGTTGACGCAACTTTGATAAGCGATCATCACTTCTAATACTGGGGGCCAGGCCCCCCCTGGGAAATATCTCTAGATACGCCAATGATTCTGCTGCAGTGATGTTACACTTAGCACACTTTCTTCTTAGTTCATAGCGCGAATGGCGTGACATTTTAACAAATAATACACAAAATAATTCTAAATAAGTCTTTATCTCATAAATGTGTCCAGGCACGAACAACAAAAAAAAATTAAAATAAGAAATGAGTCTATATCTCTTATGCGTCCAGGTACACGAAACAAAAACACAGCAGCACAAATTAATTATAAAACGAAATCAAAGAGTAAAGTAACTAGTAGGTAGAAGATCCTTGCTATAGAGAGAAAGAGTGACAACTCCGTGGTAAAAAGGAAAATAATGTCCATTTGATAAAGCAGTTTTGGCTAAGTAACGCTCACGAAAGAAACAAATTGCAGTCATAAGGGTTGACATCATAGATAAAGAAACAACCACTATTTTTTACATAGAACGCGGTTGGACTTTTTATAAATCATAATATAAAAAAATCAATTTTAACAAAATACATTTTTATAGATTTTAGTAGCTACTGTAACGTTACAGTTTTCCTGGGTAGAGGGAAATCAGGCTCCGTCGATGCAGCAGTCGGATGGTGATGGTGGAGAATTCGGAGGATGTCAGCATGACTGGAGGTCCGGGCCACGGATTGTATAAATCCAGGCCACGGATCGTATATTAGATGACCATCTCACTTCGATGGCTATTAACAGTATTCTTGCCGAATTCTTCTCTGTTTGAGTTCCAGGCGTAGAGTCCTCTCCCCAGTCATCTCTCTAGTTAAATCGACTTTTACGCATTTGAATGAGGTTCTAGAATGAAAAGAGAAATAAAAGTAATTTATCACGAGGTACAATATCAGTTACATATGCGACCTAACCTAGCTCCAGCAATGAATTAAGAAGAAAAACTAGTCCTGTCACTAATGACTTTACAGAAACGTAAACAAACAAAGTATTGCATAAAAATTAGCTTAATATCAGCATATTATGAAATTCTAAACTAATAATGATGTTATAACGTAAGTATCAAAGCCCTATAAAAAGAAAACATTACACTACGCAATATAAGTTGTGGAGTATGTAACTTGTAACTTACTTGCTGTGGTGCAATCCATTGCTGAAATATAGACCGAACTTATTCTGTATTAGCAAGATATATAAAGATACTTAAAACGCTGTCCAGTTTACTGTAGATATATAAGATAATTTTCGAGTAATTTTAACGCGCTTTTATGATATTTCAAAAATTAACAAAAGATATGTGATATTTTTATTTGTTATACAGAATAAATTTTATTTCCGTATTTTTACGTGTCGATAACTTACTAATTGCAAGTGGCCGATTGTTTACCGGTACATTTAATGCACATTTAACTGAAAAACCAATGTATATCAACTCAATTTTGCAAGTGAAGTATAAGTTTTCTTAAAAAATCATGGCGTCATTGTAATGTAGTCATAACCTGCAGTTTTAGCTCTAATAACTCCCTTTTGAGAATCATAGCGCTAATTTTCACCCTTCTAACGCTTCCAGTGATTTTTGTTGCCCTAGTGCAACTCACAGTCACAAAAAGCTCCTATTTTCTTGTTTTTGAGGTTATAAGATGTAGTTACGTACTTATTCGTTTAGTATCCATTTTTATTGTTTAGTGTTTAGTGTTTTTAAATGTTTTATGATAGTTACAAAAGCGGCTGTAAAATGGCGAATGGATTGAGCCTGCAAGGAATGACTATTGCTACTAAAGGCCTTAGTTACACTGATGATTTTTTTGTAACTATAGTATGCATAAGAGTTTCTATTATTTCTATAATGAAACTTATAGTAGTATAATAGTGGTTACTATAACTATAACCTATAAAAGTTACAATGGAAACCACTGTACAGCTGTGAGTGGCAGAATGACCTTCGTAACTCTCATATAAAGGTGTAAGTGGTAAATGAGTTCTACCGTGGACTACTGTGAAGGCTAGGGTAGTATTTGATTCAGCTTATAGCACCTTAAGTAACTTTTATAGCTATAGACGTTTACGGATGCAGATATGCAACTTTGAACTGCTTTTTGAACCCTTGAAGCGCTATTTTACAGCCGAAAGTAACAAAATAGGCTGCAATTTCCACTAATGTGCTCGTTGGGTCGTAATCAAAGTCGTCAGAATATCAAATAGAAAAACGCAGTAGAAAAGAAATCACGGTTCACAAAGAACTAAACAAAATGTTAAATGTCAGTCAGTTGTCAATTTATCGAATAATCTATATTTTTGAGAAACTGGAAACACGGAATCGGTTAAATGGTTCGTATTTAGAAGCTCGATAATGGACAAACCTTTCTTGTCTCTAAATAAAATAATAAAAGCGAAACAACTACATAATAAAAATAGATTATTCATAAATTGATTTTTGGAAATCGGTGTTAGACCGGCCGCTCATTACAACTTTTTGTCACCGTGACTTTTTGTCACTTAGTCAAGTGCTATGAAAACTATACTGAGTGCGCTCATTATGGTGACTTGATAAGACGGTGACAAAAAGTTGCAGCGACAGGCAGTACCGGAGTGACGTGACTGTCACTCGCCCTGTACATTACTATGGGAGTCCGCTCAATGGTGACTTTTTGTCACTCAGCCGTAAAGATGGGCGTTTAAACGAAAAGCATATAATAAAACATGTTATTTAAAATAAGCGTATAAGCAGATTAGTTTGACAACCTCGTTGAAGTCCATTACAAAAATGAACCCGATAGACATGTGTCAGTTATAACAAAACGCAACTGAAAACGGTTGCCTTAGCAATAACGTTAGGTATCGGTATCATCTCAACCGGCAACGGTTATCAATCTGCAGAGTACGAGTAGCGAGCGAGTAGCTACTACTCAACGCGCAACTACGAAAACATTAGAAACTGAAACCGATGATAACCAACGGGCAACTGTCAACCATGCTTCCCTTTCTCACTTAGCCGATAATTCGGTGCAAGAAAGAGAAGATGCGATTATCGTTTTGTTGGCATGCATTGGTTATCATGGAAATCTTAAGGAAATAATATGGTCGTGTATACCAATTGCTGGTCTAATGATGAACAGTTTTGATGTGTTTGTCAGTTATCACAGATATTTTTACTAAATAGAAATACTTTTAGAACTAAAGTTATTAAGGAACTGAAAATATTAGATACCAGTCATTTTGAAGTTGCTGACTAATTTGAAAGTTTGTTGAGTTATTAAAATATAATAGTTTACTTGAATGTGAACTAAACTGAACTAAACTAGCTTGACTCCTCATCACATCATACCTCTTAGCTAATATGTGGAAAATGTTTTTGTGATTACATTGTTTTTTTTTTTTGTTATAACTTACTTATTATTATTATGTTTAATGTAATGACGTTTTTTCCAACATGTTTCTGTGTGTGTATGTTTCGAATTATTGAGTGAATTATACTAGTACCAGTGTCGATTGTCGGTTTTCTTGTTGGTTATTTGAAGAACTTTTTAATTGTTTTATGATTTTTGTTTTTGGAGATTTGAGACGATTTATTATTTTTCTGAGAACAGACTATTCAAATTCTTTAGTTTATAAAAGTTAAGTGCGTAATCGTAGTTGTGTATTAAATTTAACTATGTAAATAGACAATGCAAACACAGTTAAATAATAGTATTTAGTGCTAGGTATACTTGTGTAGACATAAACTGACTTCTAAAAATGAATTAAATGACATAAATTGAGTGTCGTTCAACTCCCTAAAGCTTAGCTTGTCTTTCATATAATGGTACACAGAGTGTACTACACTCTATAATCATTACACCCAGTCTCAATAACGACAGCAATTAAATAATAAAATGTACATTTTAAGTGGCCGAAATTAGTAAAAACTGCGGAGCTATAGGTTCTTTTGTTACTTTATTATTCTAGTACATAATAAACTCGACTGTCGGCATCATAAATTCTAAACTTTTTACGACATCTGTTCTTGTATTCACAAATTGCACGTGTAGACGGTTATTAGTAGGATTCGTGGATTACAAACTAAATAAAAACTTTTTTGCAAAAAATAAAACCGACTTCCATAAAAACACTACAAAGCCAAAAATAATTTTAATTTCGGTAGTCGGTGTTATTGGTTTTGTATTTTCTTTTTTTTTTCACACTGCCTTCCGAAATTAAAATTATTTTTGGCTTTGTAGTGTTTTGATATGGAAGTCGGTTTTATTTTTTGCAAAAAAGTTTTTATTTTCGCGCTTTTTAGTGGGTCAGTGAATTTTCCAAATCGATTCGTAAATGACGGAGTTATGCGCGAACAAAAAACGCAATGCAGAGTAAACGAAAAGATCATCAAGGTAAATTAGTTTTTTCGACTTTTTTTGATTTTTCAGAAACGGCTCGTCCGATTTCGATAAAATTTTCATGGGACCATTTGGGAAGTATACCCTTTCCAACAAAAAAAGAATTTTTCAAATCGGTTGGCAAGCGACGGAGTTATGCGTGGACAAACATTAAAAAAAAAAAAAAAAAAAAAAAATACAAACATCCGAATTGAGAACCTCCTCCTTTTTTAGAAGTCGGTTAAAAATACAACAAAATTACTGGTGCAGCAAAAGACGTCAGATGAAAATGACAAAAAACACACTACGAAATAGCTTTCAAATAAGATTTGTTTTTTCTAACACTAGTCTGAAATATTTCTTTATTCATTTTCTAATATAGTTTTTTTCCTATAATATCAAAATACACGAAGTCCCTTGAGTGTAGTTATATAGAGTTAACACTGTAATAATATGATGATACTAGCTTCTGCCCGCGACTTCGATCGCGTGGGAGGTTTTTCCCGCATAAATCCCGATTCCGTGGGAATGCTGGGATAAAAAGTAGTCTATGTATTATTCCAGTATCTCAACTATCTACTTACCAAATTTCATTGAAATCCGTTCTGTAGTATTTACGTGAAAGAGCAACAAACATACATATATCCTCACAAACTTTCGCATTTATAATAACAGCAGGATTGATAAATTGACCATTGTGTAAATAGTATATGATGATAGTGATTATTAGGTGAAGGTGAGTTAGCGAGCCATGTTAATTTAATCAATCAATATAAATATGATGATTTTTAAATGCGCCGCATTTTTTGTATATTTTTCATATAAAAAATGTGCTAGTCCTAAGCCTAGAAGAAAGCTATGAAGGGAAATTACCAGTATCCTTATAATCCCTTTACTCCACTCCTTATTATATTCATACTGTGATTATTTTAGCTATCCAGTTGTTGTAATAACTATAGCGATACAACGACTGAATAGTTAGTTTAACTGCATTTGTGATACCGTTATTCAGCAACCGTTATCAATAACGTTATTGCCACTTAATACCGGTTAGATAACGGTTATCAAAAATAAGTACGCAACGCCCATGTCTAGAATGTGATTTGTTACCCAAGAAGTCACCTCAGTGAGCGCATCGTGGGTGACAGCAGGTGACAGTAACAATAAGTCACGGTGACAAAAAGTTGTAATGGGCGGCCGGCCTTAGTGTATCTATTTTTTTTTTCAGTGAAAGTTTCCATTCCTACTTTGACAGGATTGACCAGCGACCGGAAGCGTAAATAAGGCAATAAACGATTGAGTTTCTTAAATAAATCGGCTTTTAATCCCGGAGTTTTCATTACCAATAAATAATAGCAATATTTTAGTTACTAAATGGGTATATTTTTGTATTTATCACATTGATGGGCTAAACATGGCCAAGAATAGACGTTTCCCTTTGCATGTATGGAAAGTGCTGCCACCTGAAGTTTGGTGAGTGAACTAAGGATCTAATAAATATACACCTACATAGATATGCATACTTACTATGTAGTAATATTTCGCACCTTTAGAATTGAAGTGGCTTAATTCAAAATTTTAAGAAAATGACTTTTATACACAGAACGACTTAAATACATGTTTATAAGTCGTTCTGTGTATAAGTCATTTTCTTAAAGTTTTGAATTAAGCCACTTCAATTCTAAAGGTGTGATATGTATGTTGTCTTCCTAAATTTTATATTAGGGTCACAATCAGGGTTTTGACCTAAATAAAAATAACACGTATGAAGTTCAGAATAATGTCCTTTTATTATCTTTATTATATTCTTATATTATACATTATCATTAAACCTATTAATATTTATATGTTTTATGCTTATTGCAATATATTTGAGCAGCTTTTTTTGTAATATCCTCACCTTCGTATGTGATTTTTCCTTCTAATATTCGATTAATAGACCTGCACCAACTATAAATAATTATGTTTATGGATGTGTCAACAAAACATTGTTTTACTTTGTCTGAATGCATTTCACAATCTATAAAATTAAAATCGGTGAAAAGATCAATGAAGGTTTTTATTCTTTCTTTGATGTTCTTTTTGTGGCAATCATTATTTAAAAATGCAACATTTGTTTCTTGTATTTCTTTAAAACAAGCTACTAGGCAGTCGGAGCGATAGCAAAGCCACTTCTTATTTTGGCAATATTCTTTTGCACGTATGTACTTGTACATTTCATTGTCTTAATTGCCTAGTAGCTTGCTTTTACAATTTTTACAACCTTTGACAACTTTTTGTAGACACTTCGCCAAGGCCCACCCACAGACATAAATTCTTTGATCAGCCCCTGAATCGGAAATGTTTCTAGTATTTTGCATAACGTTCAGAGGCTGATCAATTACAATACTTTGGGATTGTAAGGGAGCAATACTTTTTTCTTTATTTTTGAGGAAAAAGGAGAGGGATTGTAGACATTCATTGGAATCTTCTTCGTAATTGGAACTAACAGAATGATTTGTGCTAAAATTATTTAGTAACAAAGTTTTAAATGCTCCCCGAATCCCACACAGTTTGGCATAACATTTCGAGCACCTAAACTTCGAACACTTCCAAAGAAATTTTCGAGTGGGTCTTGGTTAAAATTGCGTGTCAGCATTGCGTCAAAGGAGTATTTCTTTGATAATAATACAGATATTCTTTATCTAGTTCAGACACAGATGTTCCTCATTCTGATCCTAGTGTAAGCTTTAATTATAGTGTGTTATAGTTTTAGATGTATGTACCAAATTTGAACGAATAAATTATGATTATGAATAATTGCCAAATCGATTTAAAACCTTCGATTGTTCGAATCAAATTATTTAAAGTTGGTACAGACTTTTCAATTTTCTCTTCATCACTTTTTTTCACCATAAATTTGGCGGTTCTTAACATTTTCAATGCATCTTGCCATAACATGTGATGAGGAGAATTTCGCTTTACAGCAGCTGTGTATATTTTACCATTTGGCGGCGTAAAAGATGACGCGTTAAATGAGTCAAATAATTTATCAATTAACAATAAAATGGTATTAGATCCCGACATTCCAAGGAACAATCTCCTCTTACAATTACATTGTCAGTAGCAACTGCCATACTGTAACTTAATACTTGAGCTGCATTTTTCACCCTCATTTTTTTATTTTGCCGGGATCTATGTGTTCATTCGTTAAGTTGGGCAGCATACGCAACTCTCCATGCGACTTGTCGGCTTCATAAACCCGCTGAAAGTATTCCAACTTTACTATTTTTAACACATTTTCGTGCATATAATGCATTTCTTTATTTAATAAATTATTTCTAATTCCTTTTAACAAGTGGGGAACATCAAACAGCGGGATTATTTCATGATTTAACATTAATTATGTCCTTTCGCCATTCTTTTCCTGCTTGGAAATATGCAGTTTTGGCTTCGGAGATTAAGCTATTTATAGTGTTAACATTTGCCGAGCTTTGGTCGCATACAGTAGCAATTATCTTTAGACCAGTAGCTAGTACGTTAGCTATAACATCTACTAAAATTTCTTTAAGTTTGGACGTTTTTAAGGTTTGCGTAAAGTAGTAAGCTACTGGTTGCTTGTAATTTTTCCTTACCCCTTTGACCATGAACACCAAAACATGATTGGCAAAATTTTGCGTCTTATAGGTCCCATAGTTCTCAAAACCTACAAGATCGTCTGTGTATACATTATAATGGATTTGGGGAGCTATGGACATTTCATCAAATACTAACGTACACAGACGATCTTGATGCAACATTTTCGACACTGTGGACTTTAATTCTTTAAAAACAATTTCATTTATGCCTAGTGTCAATTTTACTTGAGCAAGCAATGACTTCAGAAGTTTTTTAGAAGGTAAAGTAAAATGTTTGCACATTAACTTATAGGCTTTAGGGCTTTTCTTAAAAATTGATAGCGATAAAATCTTTTCTTCGTGAGTAAATCTATGCCCCCTCTTTTTCTTCCGTCCTTCAATGCATTGCATTCATTCGAACAAACAATTTAGATGACTCTGACATGTTACGAGATAATATTTCAAAATCCCTGTTAGCACTTTTGTTTTTAACTTGTTTAATGCGCAACGTTAAAGTTTTAACTTTTTGGCGCAATCTCCTTACTTCATTTTGCATTTGTCTTGCTTTTCTGGCACACTGCGTTTCAGCCTTTTCCCGCAGATATTCGAAAGTTTTACCTGAAAGATTAAATTTAAAATTTAAAAACAAACATACTTGAGATGTTCAGGTATATTAGATAAATTTGCTCACGCACGAGAATAAATATTTGCTAAATTCTATGAAATATGTGTAATGGATTGTAAGTCTTACTATCTTATCTTCATACTAATCTTATCTTACTAATATTATAAATGCGAAAGTTTGTGAGGATGATATGATGGATGTATGTTTGTTACTCTTTGACTCAAAAATTACTGAACGGATTTGAATTAAATTTGGCAAGTAGATAGTTGACATCTTGGAATAATATATAGGCTACTTTTATCCCGGAATTCCCACGGGATCGGGATTTACATTAGAAAATCATCCTACGCGAGCGAAGTCGCGGGCAGAAGCTAGTTAATCTATAAATAAAAAGTTAGTCGTTTTTTTTTGTAGCCCATGATATGGCCCAGTGCTGAGCAAAGGCTTCCCTTGTCGCATTTTACACTTCTCTATCTTGGTGTGCATGTGGATTGAGTGCTCCTTTTTAAAAGTTAACTATGTTGTTACGAAATCAAGAAATATTTTAAGAAATAATTGCGAAAATTTCATGGTGAAGATAAAAAAAATGTGAGACCTATGGTGAAAACGTCATAATCAATTATCTAGAACACTCACTCTACTAGTCTGAGAAAATACTGTAACTCGAGTTTCAGCATACATACTAGATATATATTTAAAATTTTATTTATTTATTTACATGGGAGACCAGAGAACAGCTACTTAAATTAATCAAGAAACAGTGTGAAAATTTGACAGCCAATTACAGGTCTCCACATATAGTTACATGTGAAGTTAAGGAACACTGTGAACGACATAGTACTGTCAGCAGGAAAACGGTACTCTTAATATAACACTAATATCATAATAATATGTAAAAACCTAAACACAACTAAATAAAATTACATGATTACTTAAAACTAATTATTACTTAAAAAAATTAAGGCTTAAGCACCTCCTCGCTGATGACACACTTGTACTAATTGGATCAATGTCATGCTGCCTGCACACCTCATTAAAGCTCCTGCTTGCACGCAACACATACGAATTCTGCCTATATTTCAAGGTAGCAAGTGGCATTTTTAGCGGTGGATAGAATCATTTAGACTTGCAAGGAACATTAAAATAAAAAATTTATAATATATCAGGGGCCATACCATGACGTGTTAAAGCGAGAGTCGTTCGAGCGAGAAAGAGGGATGAAGCTATGCACACTATATAGCTCCATCTCTCTTTCTCGCTCGAACGACTCTCGCTTTAACACGTCATGGTATGGCCACAGGGCTATTAATTGAATTGTTAAATCACTTCAATAAAAAAACGCAGTCAGAAACGTCACGCCGAATATTTAGTGGTAGTAAATGATATTTCTTACAGAGATCAAGGTAATTTACGGACCTATATGGTGCAAATTGTATTGAATTTTTGAAAACTATTCACAAATATTCAATTGATTTTAGCCGTTTATTTGGATTTTATATAGGTTTATTTAGAACACTCAATCCTTCTTTGGTGCAGACGGAGTGTTCCAAAACTCTTCAACTTTGGCTAAATAAATAATTAATTGTAATTAATTAATTAATTGGTTTTTGTTGCACAAATTGAGTCTGAATTATACTCGTAAATAAACTTTTTAATAAACTTTTAAACCGACTTCCATATCAAAACACTACAAAGCCAAAAATAACTTTAATTTCGGTAGTCGGTGTTATTGGTTTTGTATTTTCTATTTATTTGACACCGCCTTCCGAAATTAAAGTTATTTTTGGCTTTGTAGTGTTTTGATATGGAAGTCGGTTTAATTTTTGCTAAAAAGTTTTTTTTTCACGCTTTTTAGTGGGTCGGTTTGTAATTTATCTAGTTACAAAAGCCAAAATGTCAACTACTTATCACATTTTACAAAATATTGCTTTTCCCGATGCAGAGCCGTTAAATTTTGAGTTCTCCTGGTACTTCACCATTAGCTCTACACCACCATATGCATTGTGACGAGCATAAAGTGCTTAGCATCCATATTCAAGTAATCGAATCGCAATCCACGTAATACTTATTATTGAGTAGTTTCGGTGACCATCTGTAGTCTTCATCATCAGTTCCACTTCCCCAAATGGTGCTTTTTGAGAGCAACTGTACCAGGTACTATAAGAAATACTCAAAACGCTATAGGTGTGCCTATAATATTCGAAGAGTTCCCTCGATTACTCCAGAATTCCATCATCAGATCCTGATTTCATAACAATGAGACCAACTAAAAAGTATACCCTTTCGAACGAAAAAAAAATTTTCCAAATTGGTCCAGCCGTCTTTGAGTTATGAGGTAACATACATAAAAAAAAGTTCAAGACGAACTGAGAACCTCCTCCTTTTTTGAAGTCGGTTAAATAGAGTAAGAATCTTAATCATTCACTCCGTCTGCACCATAGGAGTTCAGAACATTGAGTGTTCTAAATAAACCTATATAAAAACCAAATAAACAACTAAAATCAATAGAATATTAGTGAATAGTTTTCAAAAATTCAATACAATTATTCCACATAAAAATGTTAAACATATATCTAGTATATATATTGTTGAAACACATGTTACAGTATTTTCTCAGACTAGCAGATTGAGTGTTCTAGATAATTGACCACGACTTTCTCACCATAGGTTTCAGATTCTTTTTATCTTCACCGTGAAGTTTTCACAATTATTTCTTGATTTCGTAAAAATATTGTTAACTTTTAAAAAGGAGCACTCAATCCATATGCACTCTCTATCTTTTGCTGTTTCTGACCATGCTAGGCCCACTACTAATGGTCAGACCAAAACCCGATAATTCCATATTTTAAAATAAAATTGTGCGGAAACTATCAACACAAGATTTTTTCTTATGGACTATTTGAAAACCCTTGCTACTAGCCAAACTGACATTATATTAGTTTAACGAACAAAATTATCGTTCATACGTAAGACATTCTTTTGTATTTCCTGTAAAAATACGAAAAGCGGATTTATCGGCTTTTGTTCTGGATGTCCTCATTAAAATATAATACCTTCATCTTTCATCAATGGTGTGCGAGCACGGCACTTTTCACTTGACGTCAAACAGGTAGATCCAGTTCCAGATGGCGCTGAGAATTTTAATGCATATTGATAAATTATTGTTTTTAATTGTTTGTCATTGCGAAATAAGTTAATAAGTATTCTATCTAAGTGACAATTAATATTCATGTAAGTTTTAGTAATTATTCTGTTTAATGAATGACTTTCAACAACTATTTATTATGCTTGTTTAGCTAGTTTGTGTTATTATTTTTATATTGGTTTGAGAGAAAAACACAGTGTAATATTATGACAATACTAACACAATTACATCAAATATCATATTCGTACCGGTTACTTCAAATGTATCGCCGAGTATTTATATGTATCATCTATGGCCGAGCTTCAGTAGTAGAGATGTGTCCCTCACTCATGAGGTACCTCGTTTGAGGTACTCGTGATCGCCAATTGAAAGAGTTACTCGAATTTCAACATTGAACCACCTCACTCGTTCACACGTCCTCAAAAATTGACATTGACAATATTGACGCATCGCGAGCTCTTGTGAGTATTGAGTGAGTGAGCTTACTGAGCGAATGAACCGCCTTAGTATAAAATTAGAGAATGAGTGAGGTGAGGTCTCGAGATTTTGAAAATGAAAACCCAGTTAACATTATGAATTTGGTATGTAAGTACCTAATAATAATGATGTTTGGTGTGTGTGTGATGCTAGTCTTTGATAGGATATTATTTAGATTAAAAAGAAATACAATAAATGTGTGATTTTATTGTATTTATTTTTATATTTTATTGGAACAAAAATCAGTTTACAAAAGTTTGTGTACGTTAACAATCACATTAGTATGAAATACTGTGTCGTGACCATTAGCGCCCACCTCCAAGAGGGGAGACTACAGTGTTCCATGAATTAATATAAAAGGAAAAGAAACAAAAAATATTTTTTTTTTTAATTTTGGAATGAATGAGTGTGTGTATGCGTGGAATGTATGTGTAGTGTATGTATGTGTAGTGTATGTATGTGTAGGCGTGTGAGTGAATGTGTATATATGTAAAGGTAGGAAGGTGCGTATGTTCGTTACCCTTGCGATTTGGAAGGTAGTGAGGAATGAAAGGGACGTTACCAATTTTTATTTATGTCTTTTTATTTTAAGCTTTCACAACATCTTCAAGCTCTTCATAAGTCAAAGAACTGAGCCACTTATGTGTTTTTGATTTACATTCGCGTGAAGTAAGGGGGTAAATGTTCAAAATTTCATTTATTTTGTTATACAAAATTGGGCTTATGAAGATGTATTGTCGTCTAACTATTACAATGCGAGCTACTACTACTGGGCAGACTTTAACAGGTCTACGTTTCCGCCTACTCTGGCTGCTAAAGCTGTGGTCGAAACTAAGTTCAGTATGTTTTCTTAAAATTAAGTTCAAAAGGAAACTGTGTCTTACCCTAGGTACTTGCAACAATGCATACAGTTCCTCAGTTGGAAAACGAACTGGTTTGTGTGACATAACTTTAAGAACCGCTCGCTGCGCTCTTTCTAAACGAAGCATTAAACACTTTCCTGAACTACCCCATGCGGTTATACAATAGTTCAGGATGGAGTTGGCTAGTGCATAGTAAACTGTCTTAAAAGTAGGGAGGTCCGCTGAGGATCTTAATTTTTTAAACACGAATATCAGTTTCCTAACCCGTGCAACTAATGAACCAATGTGCTCGTTCCAAGACATAGTGCTATCAACTGTTACGCCTAAGTATTTTATACTATTTGTTCGCGAGATAGATTTGCAACAGCAGTTATTATTATTTACGGAAAGACAATTGTGGATAATCAAAGCGAAAGGAGAAGTTGGTTGAGAAGCTATACGTGGAGCAAATGTTATAAATTGAGTTTTATCCATGTTCAGAGTAAGCAAGTTATTCGATAGCCAGTTAGAAACCATTCGTAATGCGGATTCTGCATGTGAGCGGGTCTCATGCCAGTCTCTTCCTTGTACAATTATTGCCGTATCGTCAGCGTAGACTAAAAGTTTCGAATTTTGAATATTGAGTCTGCAGAGCTCGTTAATGTAGATTAAGAATAAGGTAGGTCCAAGAACACTACCTTGTGGGACGCCATAGCACATACTTTCTTCGCTGCTCATATGGTTTCCTATTTTTACAATCTGGGAACGATCACTAAGATAACTTCTAAAAATATCATGCGATAATCCTCTAATGCCAATTTTTTGGAGTTTATTCAGCAAGAGAGGAACAGAAACAGTGTCAAAAGCTTTTGAAAGGTCTAGGAATATAGCAATTGTTTTGAATTTGCTGTTTAAGTTTTTAGCCACAGTACCAGTCAATTCCAGAACAGCATCTTCTGTGTTTTTACCCGATCGAAATCCAAATTGGTTTTCTGCCAGCATATTTTTCGAGTTAAGATAGTTAAGGAGCCTAAAGTTGATAATTTTTTCCAAAATTTTAGATAAGGTTGTTAACACAGAGATTGGTCTATAATTATTGACACTGCTTCTGTCCCCACTCTTGTGAATAGGATGCACAAAAGCTCTTTTAAAGACCGTGGGGAAAACTCCTGTCAACAAGCAGAGATTGAATACGTGGCAAATTATTGGAACAAGAACGTGTCTAGCAGCCTTAATCAGAGTGGCAGATATACCGTCCCAGCCCACGGCACTATTAAGTTTAAGACTGAGTGATCAAGACTGCAATAGGCCAGCCAACGGTAACTGGACGTGTCCGGAACAATTCCACGATACGTGGAGACCACCGTTGTTTTCAATACCATAAACAGGGTTACACAATGGCCTGCCTCTACTAGGCTTCGGCCTACAACAATAAAAACAAAATGTACCACTAACCTGAGTGCTGGGGACGCCAAGTTCGACCTTCAAAGGTCACGCCCTAAGTGTGGTTTGTATGTGATATGAGGTGAGTAATTGTAACGTGTGATGTAAGTCAAGTGTTGTAGAACGTTCCCAAGGCGCCGATCTCCAGATGGCGCGGTCACAACAGCATCACACCTAACTCGTTTCCAGCAAGCGCGCGCTACGCGTGGTAGGCAATAAGGCGATATGTTCCAAGAAATATCACTGGATTCTTGTTAATCCGAGCTTACAAAGTTCAATCAATCACTGAACACAATTAATCTGTTCATATCTCGTGAGATCCAATACGATTTACAACAAATTCCGCGTGCCGGCCGACCGACGACAAGGCGGCGTATAATTCAACAATATCCCGGGGTTTTCAACGAATGGGGAATACACTTCAACCAACAAATAATTCGCGACCCAATTATCGGTCTCAACAGGCGAATTCAACAATATTTTACCAATTACAATCAAATCAAAGTCCCAAACGTGCGGACATTTTTCCAACAAGCAAAGTCAATCTGTCAAGTCAAGAGAGGTTATGTCAAGTCCACAGATAATTAATGTTGCCGGCCAAAAGGTGCGTTCTGTTTCACGTCGGACCGAACATCTACCCCCCCCGGACGGGCCTACCCGTCCGCTAATCAATTGGAAGTCTTGACAAGGTTGCAAATTCAACACAGCTTCAATGCGGCCAAATACCGTAGCTAGTTCCTCTAAGGTGAGAACGGTGTCTCCCAACAATCTCCGCCAGCGTCCCTTTGCCGCTTTCACCGCGGCCCCAAAAATACCCCCCCAATGGGGGGCAGGCTGGCGGGTCAAACAACCAAGTGACCCCTCGGCGGGCCAAACTATTACCAATATCAACCTGGCTCTCATTAAGGAAGGCGTATAGCTCCTTCAAATAGTTACTTGTACCCTTGTAATTCGTACCGCAATCAGACCTAATCAACGAAGGTAACCCACGGCGAGACACAAATCTTTCCCAAGTCGCCTCAAAGGCCTCTGTCGAGAGGGAGGTTACCAGCTCCAAATGTACTGCCTTGGTTGACAGGCAGACAAACACACAAATAAGCCCCAACAATCCTGCTATTACGAAGGGTGGACGTCTTCAACAAAGGGGGACCAACAAAATCCGTTACGACGCCAGCAAAGGGCCTCGCCTCATTGACGCGATCAGCCGACAAAATCCAAAATTCTCGCTGCAGAATGGCCAACAGCGCATTGCAACCGGCATGCGAGTTCTTAGTGTGACGATCAGTCACCAACAATTGTACCAAGTTCAGTTACAACAAGGGCAGGAGCACCAATTTTAGGGTAAGGACAACTCACAAGGGTGACCTCAAACCAGGTCCTTCCCTCAACAGTGGTGTCAGCCGGTTCGCCAATTCCCCAAATCTTGCCTGAAAGGTCGTTCACCTTCAGGCCAACCTGTCCCGCTAACCAAGAAGACAAAGGCAACCCCGGACTCCCGTCTCCAAAATGGCACAGACCACAATCGAGTCACGCAAGGGTCCCCAGACCGTGACCGAGGCCGTTGGCAACAAAACCGTCTTGATCGGGGGGTTCCTTTAGCGGGGCAGGCGTCAATCTCTTAGTGATGCCTGGGCGGCGACCGATCGCCGCTTCCAGGCTGCCTTCGTTCACGACGAGGCCAACAATCAAACCATTCGTCCGCGCGGTGTCCCAAGCCGCTCGCCATCACTGGAGGGGCATATCCCACCGGATGCCCGAATGGCGGAGGGCGCGACTCCAGCCGGGGACGTTCCGCCAACGGAGGGGAAAGGGAGCGGCGCCGACCCGGCCACTGCTGCCTAGCAGCCAATGCGCGTTCTCCCTGACGAGGGAAGACCAAATGGCGCTCGTGGGGCTCCCGTTCAACTTGCGCGGGGGGTGGAGTGCGGCGTACAGAATCGCGGGTCTCAGCCCGGTGCTCGTCTCCGGGGTACCCCCCCATGCACGAACCCCCCTCAGAAGCTGGTCTGCTGGAGCGGTTCGCGTTGGCGCACAAAATCTCCAAGTGGGACCCTTCACAAATTCTACACGGGCGGGGGTCGGGGCAGTCCCGATGGAAGTGGGCCCCCAAGCACGAAAAGCACAAACGGCGTGCGTTGACAATGCGGCGGCGGGAACTTACGTGCAAATTCAAAAAATCCGGGCAACGCGCCATGACATGCCCCGTTGCCTTACAAAAGTCACAATGATGAGGACTCCGGGCACCATCAAAACGGGGGGCGGGGCGAACATCAACAGGCCCCCTAGCCCGAGGACTCCGGGCGCCAGCCAAACGGGGGGCGGGGCGATCATCAACAGGCCCCCTAGCCCGAGGACTCCGGGCGCCAGCAAAACGGGGGGCGGGGCGATCATCAACAGGCCCCCTAGCCCGAGGACTCCGGGCGCCAGCCAAACGGGGGGCGGGGCACTGCCCTTAATGAGGCCATTGCAACAATCAAATATTAATACAAACAACAATCAACAACCAACAATCAAATATTAAACAAACAGCAATGACTTGTTAGCCGGCCAAATATATTCAACAAAATAAAAATTCAAATTCAATTATTTCAGGTCCAAATGCGACCCTGTACTTATTCCAAGTATGAATCTAGCTTGGTACAGATGGCTAGTTACAAATAAATAACAATTCAATGTATAATACAATGCTGGATCAACCTCAAATAAATATCAAGAAGCACAACAATTGACTGTATAATATTGAGCCGGAGAATCTCTAACAACTATCCAATAATTACTATAAATGCAATAACCAATACACACAATTCAAGTCCTATTATGTTAGACTATGTGTAATTATTATTTAGATAACCTTTCAAATTCAGATCAATGACATTCAATTATTAATTGCCACAAATACCAAACAACTTTTACAACAATATACCAACTTATGTACCAAATTATGTACCAAATTATACCAAATTATACCAATAATTCCTAATTTCACAAATAAATCCTACCTGTCAATGCAATGAAAGAGGCTACAGTACAAATCACAATACAAACTACAAGTACTATTTGAGCCCGGCTGACAAGGCAATATATTCAAACTTATCAAGTTATAAGTTGTGTTAAGTAATTAAACTCAAGTTTTAAGTTTTCAACAATATTCAAAACTTCCAATTAAACCAGTGGATCTTATATTATAAGAGCCGCGCTTCTGCTACCAATTTGAACTATGTGGATTTTATATTAAAACCCACGCTCTGCTACCAGTTTGATCAAGACTGCAATAGGCCAGCCAACGGTAACTGGACGTGTCCGGAACAATTCCACGATACGTGGAGACCACCGTTGTTTTCAATACCATAAACAGGGTTACACAATGGCCTGCCTCTACTAGGCTTCGGCCTACAACAATAAAAACAAAATGTACCACTAACCTGAGTGCTGGGGACGCCAAGTTCGACCTTCAAAGGTCACGCCCTAAGTGTGGTTTGTATGTGATATGAGGTGAGTAATTGTAACGTGTGATGTAAGTCAAGTGTTGTAGAACGTTCCCAAGGCGCCGATCTCCAGATGGCGCGGTCACAACAGCATCACACCTAACTCGTTTCTAGCAAGCGCGCGCTACGCGTGGTAGGCAATAAGGCGATATGTTCCAAGAAATATCACTGGATTCTTGTTAATCCGAGCTTACAAAGTTCAATCAATCACTGAACACAATTAATCTGTTCATATCTCGTGAGATCCAATACGATTTACAACAAATTCCGCGTGCCGGCCGACCGACGACAAGGCGGCGTATAATTCAACAATATCCCGGGGTTTTCAACGAATGGGGAATACACTTCAACCAACAAATAATTCGCGACCCAATTATCGGTCTCAACAGGCGAATTCAACAATATTTTACCAATTACAATCAAATCAAAGTCCCAAACGTGCGGACATTTTTCCAACAAGCAAAGTCAATCTGTCAAGTCAAGAGAGGTTATGTCAAGTCCACAGATAATTAATGTTGCCGGCCAAAAGGTGCGTTCTGTTTCACGTCGGACCGAACACTGAGTATTGTCCTCTCTATTTCGGCAGTATCCGTGCTAAAAATGGCCATTGAGCCAGGGTCAGTGCTTTTCACATCGGGGTCGTGAGAACTTATAGGCTGACCATTTTGTGGCGTAATTTTGGAAGCGAGAGTCTTTCCCACACTAGCAAAGTGCTTGTTAACGACATTAAGCGAAGCATGTGGGTCCGGAGTAATCGTCAGCAGTTCATTAGTACACGATTTGCTTGTCTGTAGGTTAGAATTTTTTTTTATTAGATTCCAGGTAGCTTTAGGATTTTTACGATTTTTATTAAATTCTTCACGTTCGTATAATCTTTTCAGTTTTTTTAATAAATTATTACAAAAATATTTGTAACGCGTATAAGTCACTTTAAGGATATTATTATCAGGATCTCTCTTAGTTCTACGAAACATTTTGTCGCGGTTTCGTGTGCACCTAAGAAGACCGGGGGTCACCCAGGGCTTTATTATTCGCTTCCTGCTAGGCACAACAGTGGTGGAAGTATTTTTGAGAACCACATTGGATATCCTGCTAACTAATTCAGTAGCTGCATCATTGGCATCGTAGCAAGTAAATATTGAAGTAAAATCAGTGTCTTGGAGTTCTGCCACACAGGCAACGATATCAACGCGGCAAGATGTTACAGGGGCTTTAGGAATACGATTTTGGAGTTTGCAGAACACTACAACAGGAGCGTGGTCAGTTATAAAAGAATCAATAACCAGAGTGATAGCAGGTTTGTCAGACTTAATGATCGCGTGATCAATGCAGCTATTACCACGGGTCGGAAAAAGATGCCCGGGTAGCATTCCATGCGATGCAACAGTATTTAAGTATGTGTCCGAAATTGAGTTAGTATTATTAGGCAATATATTCAAATTTATATCTCCAAGTATAATGACTGTTTTAAAAGGGCTGAGTGCCTTAAGGCAGTTGTCTAGGCTATCAAGAAAGTTTTGGGCATTACGGTGTGAGGGCGAACGGTAGATTGCCATTAATGCAACGTCTTGTTGAAATTTTATAATCAAACAATTATCATCTACCAAGACTTGAACTTCAACAGTAAAGGGTATATTTTGCCTAACATATACAACTATGCCGTCATTTTGATTATTATATTCAGACATGAAGGAGTTAAACCCAGCTATAGGAGGAAGTGATGGACATTTACTTAACCAACACTCTGACAATACAATAATGTCGAACTGCAGTTTAGTTCTGTGCAACAGTATAAGCAAATTATTAAAATTAACCGAATTACCTAAACTTCTTATATTAAGATGGAAGATTTTTAGGCCACTAGAGGCATCATTTATGTAACCACTACAATCTTCAGGGGAGCAAAAATATGATTGTGAAACGTTTAACCGCTCCATATCTTCTGCAATATAAAAAATTACTCAAACTGAATTATAAAGAAAATATTTTTAATTCTGCTGTCTCTAAACGTCATTGATTTGTTTATTTTGGCGGTCAAAAATGTCGAAGTGAAAGAAAATTATGTGTGTGAGGGAGACGTAAAAATCGAAATCGTAAGTACTCGTGAGTCGACGCGACCGTTCGCCTCACACTATCAGCTGAGTTCGGCTCGGGCTCGGCTCGTGAGGTGAATACGTCGACGTGCGATTACTCGCCTCAAATGAGGGGTACCTCGTGAGGACCTCGCGAGGTAAAATGAGGTACTCCCTCAACCTCATTTTAAAATGATGAGTTACCCATCACTATTCAGTAGGTACGCCTCGCCTCATTTGAAGTGTCAAGTGGGACCAATGACGTATTATGACATTGTACCGGCTCAGTACAAAAAGAGACTACTCTTACAAACTCTTTTTCAAGTCGTGTCCTACCCAACACTACTGGTTACTTCAAATGTATCGCCGAGCTTCAGTACGCCTCGCCTCATTTGAAGTGGGACATTGTACCGGCTCAGTACAAAAAAGAGGCTACTCTTACAAACTCTTTTTCAAGTCGTGTCCTACCCAACACTACTGGTTACTTCAAATGTATCGCCGAACTTCAGTACGCCTCGCCTCATTTGAAGTGGGATATTGTACCGGCTCAGTACAAAAAAGAGGCTACTCTTACAAACTCTTTTTCAAGTCGTGTCCTACCCAACACTACAACAAGTACATCAGTTGTCATCGTGACTTGCTTGTAGGGATGTGACATTGTACATAAAAAATCGATTTTTTTAAATCGATTATTTATTTAGCATGAAAAATCGATTAATAAATAATCGATTTTTCTTAAGAAAATATTCGATTTTGTAATATTAATCGATTTTTTTCTAATTTATCAATTAATTTCAAAATAAACGCCATAAATATTATATCAATAGATTTATTAATTCTAAAAATAAACAACAGAAATAGTAAATTTTTCAAGTCGACGCGTATATTTGTTTCTTTATGTATGATCAGTTGATCACCGATTACTCGAAGACGGCTCAACCGATTTGAAAAATTCTTTTTGTGTTTGAAAGGGTATATAAGGTGTATCTATTCATACACGAAATATTTTAAAAGATATACCTATAGCTTGTAAAGAAACAATAAACACGACAAAAAAATGTTTATCAATGTTTTTTTTATTTTACGTAATTATTATAATTTTAAAACTGCTTGAGACATTTTGCATAAAATCTTTACTCCATACTCTATGAATGACCCGCCCGCCCGCGCCGCGGTGAAGTGACGTGCCCCCGCGCGCCTGTGTCGAGCAGCCGCGTGTTGGTGATATTGTGCGAGTATTCGCTTCGTATGCATGTCTCCACGTGACGGCGCTAAATGCTAGTTATTTCGCGTCCTGAAGGTTACCGCACTCCAGTCTGTGTTCTGCCGGATTCAAACAACTGGCCCCACCTCATTTTACATGAGACCTAACAATATCACTGGTGAACTGTAGTGGACTTACGAAAATACACCTCTGCCTATCTCTACCGAGAAATCAGGCGTGATGATGTTAAAAATAAACCAATGTAGCTAGACTTCGTATCTCATTCTAGTGTCATCTTAATAACGTATCGCTTACAATGGATAATAAATGTGAATTTAAATTACAATACCATTTAAAGCTAAGTAGGCAAATTATTAAATTCACTCCATTAAAGTTTTACGAAAAGGAACCTAGATGCGATTAAAATATTTTTTCAATTATAATCCTAACCTACAATTATTATTATTACCCATCTACATTTACATCTATCCTACCTACATCACATACGATGATACGAATTGAATGGACTTTAAGAGACGTTGACCTCTGAGTTCGTTGTTTCGGTGTTTCTTTTCAGAGTAGTCAGGAAACACCGGCCTCATCAAACTTTACTCAAAACTCAAAAAAATGACGTGTAAAAGTGTACTATTTAGAACCAATTTACAAAATAAATAATTATTTCATTTCATCTGTAAGCTAGGTAAATACCAATAAACAGCTGATAGGTTCAACGCAAATTCGCATGTTAATGACCTCTGTGAGGTTATTAAGATGCGTCGAGCGAGTCGTATCCGTCAGCTGATTGTTAGTTGCCTACACATGTGAACTTTAAGAATGCCGTCAATCTATACTAATATTATAAAGCGGAAAAGTATGTTTGTTTGCTTGAACGCGCTAATCTTCGAAAGTACTGGGTGGATTTGGATAAAATTTGGTATGGAAGTAGCTTAAAGCTTGAGGAAGGTTATAGGCTACTTTTTAACCGACTGCAAAAAAGGAGAGTTATGTTTTTACCGTGATAGAATCCACGGGAGCGAAGCCCCGCGTGAGTACTAGTAATGAAATAATAGGTACTTATTATTCTACATTATTATTGTTTTGGCTTTATGTCGCAGTGAAGTTAGTCGGAAACCTGTCTATTTTACAAGAAATTCGTAATTGTGACGCTTTTTACGAATTACAGTAACAATAATTTGGCGTGTCTAAAAATTAGAAACAACTTATTTACAATAATTTATAATGTACATACCTAGTACCTTCTTCCTTTCACTTTTAATTATGTGTCTCTATCACTAACCATCACTGCGAAAGCGTTCACCATTCGCGTTTTTAATTGTTCCACACTTGATATGGTATGGCCGTCATTACCATAAACCAGGTCTTTAGCCCTACCCCACATTTACACTGAACCGCGTCGGCCTAACAATATGTGGATTTTCTGATGCCCACCAGTGTGCGTTGTAGATGTTAAACATCCCAACGCGCGTAAAGGTGGACTCGTCCGTCCAGAGTATGCGCCGCGTCGGGTCTTCAAGTAACCAATGGCAAAATTCCACACGTGGATTTAAGTCTATCGGCTTTAATTCTTCCACCCTAGTGAAGTGGAACGGGTGCTTCCCCTCATCCCGCAGAAGGCGCCAAACGGTCATTTTGCTCATATTAAAAACACGAGCGGCGTCTGATGTGCTGGCCATTGGGTGCTGCAAAAAGAAGTCGACGATGTCGTCCTCGATTCTTACTGGCACTCGTTGCCTTCCTCCGTCTGCAGCTGGTGGCATGTAGATCCTATAGTCCATATGCCGCTGTACAGTTCCAAGGATGGTCTGCAGTGATGGTCTTCTCCCAAATCGCTTCAAGAAGAGGGCTTGTGCTGTGAGCAAAATATTTCCACCCTCATTGTAGCACCACCACCATGTTCTGGACCTGGTACTCCTGTAGTTAGGCATTGTTTAATATGTTCCCCGAGCGAGCCCGACGCGTGTCAGCTGTCTGCTCAGACGCGCGCGAGCGACACGACACGCGGATTGAGCGGGACGAGTAAGACTGGCCTAGCAAGACGCCGCGACTGAGACGCGGGCGCCGGGAGGGGTAGCAGGCGCCCCCGCCGCCCGCTGCGCGCGCATGTTTTTTCTTTGATCATATTCACAAAAGCTGCGCGCCGTTTCAAATACCGCCGCCCGCGTAAACTAGCGTAGTGGATGTTTAAAAATAAGAAAGAACCAGTATTTATTATGTGTGTCAAGTAATATTAAATTATTTAATTTCATTAATAATATACCTAGATATTTTTTTATTTTTTATTGCTATGGTTTCCTTACCACCTATAGGTATATCTCTTAAAATATTTCGTGTATGAATAGATACACCTTATATATACTTCAAAGTTGGTCGCATTGTCACAAGTCAGGATCTGATGATGAGATTTTGGAGAAATCAAAGGAACTCTTCAAATGTTATAGGCACACCTGATTTGAGTACTTTTTATATGTAGTAACTTGTGTAGTTGCATTCGAAAATTACTGAAACTACTCAATATATAAGTAGGAATAATACGTACTTCATGGGTTCCGCTTCGATTACTTGAATATGGTTATTAGGCACAATATGCTCGTCACAATGCATATGGTGAAGTGAGCTGATGATGAAGTACCAGAAGAGCTCCTCAACAATTATCGGCCCAGCATTGGGAAAAGCAATATTTTGTAAAAGGTTATAAGTAGTTGACATTTAGACTTTTGTAACTAAGTAAATTATAAATCGACCAACCAAAAAGAGTCAAAAAACGAAAATAAAAACTAAAGACACCGGCTACCAAAATTAAAGTTATTTTTCTGTTTTCACTTCAGTGTTTTTTGGAAGTCGGTTTAATTTTTTTTTGGTATGTAGGGTACATACCTACTACTTAATTTATGTAAGTTTATAACACATATAAAAACATAGATAGGTACAGTTACACCCCAACTAATACATAGTATTATTTACGTTTATGTTATTATTACACAAAATACAGACATACATCTACACACCATCATTCACGGCACCTTATAATATTTATATATATTTATATCCTGTCGATGTAGGTACGAGCGCTCGTTGTGAGTAGCGCGCTCGTTGTGAGTAGCGCGCGACTGGTAACCGCGGTGAACCTTAGTCGTTCGGTGACGCACACGACAGCTGTTTGCGCCCGCGCTAATCCTAATATTGTTTTAACTGTTTCTGAGTGTTTTTATTGTTTCGAGTCCTGAACTGTGGAACTCTTGTGTGTATGTGTTAACTGTCGTTTCCTTCTGTAACTATTGTGTTTGTGATTTTTGTAATTGTGGATATATTTGATTATATTGAACTCAAAGGTAAAAACTATTTTATTTGCCTTCTACCCACAACTACCAAATATCAATACCACATACATTAACTTATTACTAAACTGGTGACCCCGAGAAAGAACAATGAGTGACAGTGAATCATCACATACGGCATCGTCACAGCGTACAGATCGTGTGGCACAAAGGTCGCGCAAGGCGAAACAAGCTACCGTGGCTCATGATGTTTGCCGCGTTGCCCTACGTTTGCCGCCGTTTTGGCCGGAGGAGCCTGATATATGGTTTGCTCAAATTGAGGCTCAGTTTGAGATAGCTGGGGTGACAAGTGACGTCACCAAGTACAATTATGTCATTGGTCATCTCGACCCTCAGATATCGAAGGAGGTGAAAGATATAATTATGGCCCCTCCTCCCACCGCCCGGTACAAGAAACTAAGGACTGAGCTAGTCAAGCGACTCTCGGCCTCCCAGGAACGCAAGGTGAAGCAGCTTCTGATGCACGAGGAGCTTGGTGATCGAAAGCCGTCACAGTTCCTACGCCACCTGCAAGGTCTGGCGGGACCAACCGTGCCTGAGGACTTCGTGCGCACCATCTGGTGCAGCCGACTCTCCACCAGCATCCAGCCCCTCCTTGCATCGCAGCAGCACAGCACGCTGGAAGCCTTGGCCGAGCTTGCCGACCGCGTCCAGGACATCGCCGCACCTGCATGCCAGGTAGCTTCAACTTCGGCTGCAGGACCTTCGGTGAGCGAGACGGCAGCCGAGATCGCCAAGCTGAAGCGCGCCATGAAAAACTTGACGCTGGAGCTGCGCGATAGTCGATCGCGGAACCGCTCCCACAGCCGTGGCCGTGACGCGAGACGTAGCTCGCGCCACCGCTCTTCAACCCGCTCGGACTCCAGCTACCGGCAGCATCCTGAGTGCTGGTACCACTCGAGGTATGGCTCGAACGCAACCCAAGTAACACGTAAGCAAGATAGCAGTACACACTTAGAACATTTTACAGTTCAAAGATGAATATAGTTTGTATAAGAGGTTTGGTTGTAAATTCTGAATGCTTAATAAATTCTGTATTTCTGTCCTTCCCTTCTTAAAGCTGAAAAACAGCCCGCGCCGGCAGCATTTATCTGAATAACCATAATCTGTATTGCTCTTATTAAAGCAGTACTAAGCTAGTAGCGTTTGAAACAGCTATTTTCTGAATAAAGTATCACCTTCTGAATAATATCGTTAAATATTCTATTATACATCTTGATACTGAATAATTGTTTTTATTTTATCTTTAAACTGGATAAGATTCTATGTCTTACTAATTATTCAGCTGCTGAATAAACAATATTATTTATGTTTTTATTAAGCTTTTTTCGGTTTAATAGAGAATTTAAAACTGACTTGTTCAAATTAAAGACCACATTTGTATTGTTATAGCGCCCATAGCTTAATACCAGCTTTATTAAAATATTATTGTGCATAGATATTATTTTTTCCGTTGTTTGCATCATATCATGGATCGAAAGTCATGGCAAAAACATAAGAGAACCGGTTATATCAAAAGAAAAATGTTAAAAGAATATTTAAATATCAGTAGTAACTGTCCAAGTTTTTCTGGTCATCAAAGGATTAATGAAAATTGTTTAAACAAAAGTGAACCCGGTCCCAGCCAGCATGCGTGGTTGCCGTGCAATGAAGAGGGTTCCGTACCCCAGAAAAATTAATTAGCTAAGCCTATCACATTTTCTGACTGGTATATATCAAAATGACATTATGGAAATTGAGAAAATACTTAAATAAAATGACAATATATTTTTATACATTTTCAAAGTTTCAGGTTTGACTGAAGTTTTTGATCAGCCAGTAAAATCAAGTTACTTTAATATTTTTAAATCTAAAATGCCAACTGAAACACGCGCCTCAATATGCCTATCTCCTCAAGATGTAAAATTCAAGTTTGTGTGTAATGAATATAGGAATGAGTTGTATTTCGTATCTTAATTGCACGCTATATATATATATAGGCTAAGTTCAAAGTTTAATTAAAAATAAATAATTTAAGTCAAAAAGTTTAATCGTTTATTTCACCTACAAAATTGTTTATCAACAGCTACAAATCACAGTTACAAAATGAAGGTTCAATCTGATCAAGATCAGTGTCAGTATCCGTTAAGTTTAGCATTTTCGATAATTATTCTTCAGCTTCTTCATAAGTTTTATAACTAGTTGTTTCGTTTTAGAGTACAACTCATTGCAAGCCGCCAATCTGCGCGAGGTTGGACCCTGCTGTCTTTAGTTAGTAAATCCGCATTATATCTTGGCCATCGAAGTTGTCCTTTGATCTCCCATAAGGACGGTACAGTACACAATTCTGTGCGACCCTTACCACGCGACGTGTTGAAATTATTTTAAAAGACATTTTCCTGAAACGAAATGAATGTAAATTATCGTTACGATGCAATGATACGTAGGTATTCTAATGTCGGTTCAACATAATAAATTTCCTCGATAAAAAACGGAACACATACTGCAAAGTTTAGCCTATTGCGTCGTTAGTTTTATTGTTTACCGTTTGGTAGAGACTTGCATGACGCGTGAGTGAATGTCGCCGAAAGCTCGCAACCAACGCGACCGACTGACTGATTTGAAATTGGGAGTCGGTAGAGTTGGTGTGACGCACGACTGTGAAGTGGTAGCGAGCGCGCGGGTGCGGGAGTGGGGGCGGGGGCGAGCGCGGAGTTTGACTGGGCGCAAGAGTGAGAGTGTGCGGGCCGTTTATTCCATTTGTTCACTCACACCGCCACCGCCACCACTCCCGCGCACCGCGCGTCTTTCCGTACCTTACACTGAAAATTTTTACGAACAATTTGATACATATATCGTATGATTCAGTTACTATCAGTTCATAGATTTTTTTGTTTACAAGCCTAGTTTCGTTCACATGAGTCACATCATCACATGACATGATTATTTTGTTACAGCATTAGTACCTACGTAAGTGGACAACGTAGGCCCGACGCGTTCGATTAGAGAACCCTAAAAATCTGAGTAATGTAGAAATGTGGCCAACTATCTAATTGTTATTCAGAAGTTAGTGCAATGAGACTACTCTTTTTCAAGTTATAGCTCAGTAACAAGACATGTGTGCACTTTTATTCAGCATTATAAAGCAAAACTTCGATCGCCATTAAAAATCTTTGTAATTTATACTTACAAGGAATTTAAGAGATCACCAAAATGCTTAATCTTACAACTACAACATTTTCAACTCGATTCATGTTATTTTGTTGGTTTATAATCGCTAGTATTAGCTATTTCGTCGCAAGTACTTTTGTTAGACCTAGTTTGTATGTATAAAAATACTATTTACTTGATTATTCACGCGGCGCGTAATAAATACAAAAAAAAACACATATTATTCACGACAAAATTACTTGCGCACTAACAATTAACATGTAGCAGACCTGTAACTTGTAAATTAAAATTTATATACCGCTTTTATAATTTCACCGGCCATGTTAAATCACCACCATTCGACATCGACATTATAATATTTATTCAATTTTTTTTTTTTTGACAATATGTATGAATATTGTTTGCAAAAATGTAAACAATAATTTAAATGCTCTATAAATTCTGAATACAATAACCAATTCGACTAAGCTGAATAACTCAGTTGTAAGAGCTTAATAAAAACAATGTGAACTGTTATTCAAAAGTTATTAAGCTAATTGAAACGTTATTAAGCTCCTACTCAGATGTTGCTCAGCTGTTATTCAGAGTTAAGCATTCAAAATTGGGGCCCTTTTTGCTTGAATAACTGCTGAATAGACGGTACTCAGACGTTATTCAGCTTAGTATTCAGCATATGCTCTAGATGATTGCTCTTACTCAATCTTTATTCAGCACGTCTGTGTTACTTGGGTAAAGCACTGCATCAAGCCCTGCGACTACAAGGCGGGGAACGCAGCGGGCAGTCGATAATGGTCGATAGTAATACTAATTTGCACGCTATCGCTTCAAATAGCTTAGATTCATCATTATGTTCTGTAAAGATTATATCTGGCGATACGAAGTATCACAAAATCTTAGCCTGCTTCCCTGATATCACCCGACCTGCTGGTACACTACGCATTACACCACACAACACTGTACACCATATCCGCACGACCCCAGGCCCTTCATTTAGGCGTTTAGCGCCAGACAAATTGAAAATTGCTCAGCAGGAGTTCCAGCGAATGCTGGCTAACGGTAATGCCAGACCTTCAGAGAATCCCTGGTCATCGCCACTTCATCTCGCTCCTAAAAAGGCCAACAGTTGGCGACCTTGTGGTGATTTTCGCATGCTCAACGCACGAACCATCCCTGACAGGTATCCAATTAAGCACATTCACGATTTTGCTCACAGCATTTCAGGCTGCCGCGTTTTCAGCACTATAGATCTCGTGAAAGCCTTTAATTTGATCCCTGTCAGTCCAGATGACATTCCGAAGACGGCGATCACCACACCGTTCGGCCTGTACGAATTTCCGTACATGACGTTTGGTCTACGCAACGCAGCTCAAACTTTTCAGCGTTTTGTCGACGAAATGACCAGAGGTTTGGACTTTTGCTACTGTTATTTAGATGATTTCTTAATTTTTTCAAGAACAGAAGCAGAACCCGAGGAACACCTTCGCATAATCTTTGGGAAAATGAATGACTTCGGCATGCTGGTAAATACGTCCCAGTGTGTTTTCGGTGTCTTGGAGGTAACTTTCCTAGGCTACCACATCTCCGAGAAAGGCACCAAATCTCTTGACTCCAAGGTCGACGCCATCAGAAACTTCCCTCCCCCCAAACACGTCCGCCAGCTGCGCCGTTTTTTGGCCATGATAAAATTTTATAGGCGATTCATGCCCCACGCAGCTCAAGTTCAGGCGCCTCTTTATGACCTCTTGATTGGCAACGTGAAGGGCTCGCATCCTATATGTCTTGCGGAGAATACTTTGCAAGCATTCGAGGAATGCAAGGAAAGCCTAGCTAACGCTGCTCTATTGGCACACCCCGATTGTAATGCCAAACTCGCATTGGTTACCGATGCGTCGGATACTGCAATCGGCGCGGTGCTACAGCAGCTTAGCAATGATGGGTGGCAGCCACTTGCTTTCTTTTCCAGGAAGCTCAGCCCTCCGCAAACAAAGTATTCTCCCTATGACAGGGAACTGTTGGCCATTTACGAGGCCATCAAATACTTTCGCCACATTTTTTTTTTTTATTATTATTACGAATGAGCCCGCTCTTGACCTCGATCACACCTGAAAGTAAGTGTAAGATGAGGTCTAAGATCGAACGAGCGAGCCCAGAAAATGCCTATTCACTCTTGCTTTAAAGGCTGACGGGTTATATGTGGCAGGGAACACAGAATTTGGCAGAGAGTTCCACACCTTGGCTGTGCGCACAATGAATGTTGAAGAAAAGCGCTTAGTACGACAAGACGGTCATGCTGGAGGCCAGACACTTCGTCGTGTACACGGACCACAAGCCGATCAGTTTCGCTTTCCACGAGAGGAAGAAAAACTGCCTAGGCAGTTCCGGTACCTCGACTTCATTGCCCAGTTCACCACCGACATAAGGCACATTTCCGGCAAAGACAATGTCGTTGCCGATCCCTTATCTCGCGTGGAGGAACTACAGGTACCGGTCAGCTTCGATACTCTCGGAGAATCGCAAACTTCGGATCCAGAGCTAACCAAACTTATCCAGGAAGGCTCTTCGCCAGTACTGGATAAGGTACAGGTCCCTGGAGTGCGTACAGCTGTGTACTGCGACGTCAGTACATCGCCTCCCAGACCATTCGTGCCCAAAATGCTACGAAAGCAAGTCTTTGACAGCTTACATTCTCTCAGTCACCCTGGTGTCTCAGCGTCTGCCAAATTAGTTGCAGAGCGTTTCATTTGGCCAGGCATTAGGAAGGACTGCAGGGAATGGGCTCGAGCTTGTCTTGAGTGCCAGCGTGCCAAAGTGAGCCGACACGTCTCAGCGCTTTTAGGGTCATTTAATCTCCCACGTGCAAGGTTCACCACTGTCCACATTGACCTTGTAGGCCCGCTCCCAATTTCACAAGGTTTCAGGTACTGTCTCACGGCAGTCGACCGATTCACCAGGTGGCCAGTGGTCATACCTATTGTCGACATAACTGCCGAGACAGTAGCTAAAGCCCTGCTGTCTGGATGGATTGCCCGTTTTGGCTGTCCGACTGATATTGTTACGGACAGGGGTCGTCAGTTTGAGTCGGCCTTGTTCGAACAATTATCAAGATTGGCTGGTTTCCAGCGCAAACGGACAACAGCATACCATCCACAATGCAATGGCATGGTGGAACGGTTCCACCGGCAACTCAAGGCGTCCATCATGTGCCATGCTAACGGCAAGTGGACAGAGTCTTTGCCGTGGGTATTGCTTGGCATACGGAGCGCATTCAAAAAGGATGCCCAAGCGTCTTCAGCCGAACTAGTTTACGGCGAACCGCTAAGGCTCCCGGGAGAATTCTTTGCTCCCAGTGATGAAGGGACAACCGACATCACAGAATTTACTGCACGCATACGACACTTCGCGCAAAAGTTACAGCCATCACCAGCTTCCCGTCACAGCAAGTCTAGTATTTTTATTTTTAATGATCTGCAGGCCTCTGATCACGTGTTCCTTCGTGAAGACGCATTACGTGGTTCGCTTCAACCGGCGTACACTGATCCTCACAAAGTTCTGCAGAGGGGCGATAAAGTTTTTAAAATACTCCTCGCCTCCGCAGCTTCGGCTTGTTAGTCGCCTTCGGCGACCAGCCTCAGCCGCATTTCAGTACCCCTCCCCCCCCTCCCCCCACCGCCCTACCACCCTCAATTCGACGGACGTCAATGGAAAGTCGTACCTAAAGAAAGAAAAAAACAGTGGCTGTATATACTTGGGATTGAAAATTTGAATACTACAACAAAGCATATTTTTATTTGTTCTCTGCATTTTGAAGATAAATGCATTTAACCGAACTTTAAATATAACAAGACTGCGCGATGATGCTTTGCCTTCAAGTGAGTTGTTGGTAAGTTTTGAAAATAGACAAGTTTATTGTGTTTACCTACTTACTGACAAGTAACCAATCCAAACCAGTTGATGGAGAGAGAGGAGGGACGAGAAGCATGTCAGCAACAGCAGTTCTATATTGCTGAAATACTGGTATAAAGTTTCAGATTTAAATACACATCAGTCAGAATAAATAGATATTTTTTTTTTTCTGAAATTTGTAAAACATCCTTAAAATTCTCGTACAGACTGAATCAAAACTGAATAAGTTATACGATTTTAATTATGCATCACCTCACACAGATTAAGACACATATACCTGCACTATTTTTCTCCTGATATAGTCAT
The DNA here is from genome assembly GCA_943138885.2 of Tholera decimalis. Classification (NCBI taxonomy): domain Eukaryota; kingdom Metazoa; phylum Arthropoda; class Insecta; order Lepidoptera; family Noctuidae; genus Tholera; species Tholera decimalis. The sequence goes on from OW964562.2 coordinate 28,570,362, forward strand.
AGCAAAAGGAGATGGATAATGATTAATTTTTGAAAAAGATACGTACCTACATATCAGGTTATAAAATGTTGTGCCTATGTTAAAATGCAAGCTAAACAAATGTGAGCGTGAGTTAGTGATTAAATTCGCAATGTAAATATTATTAAACATTTATGGTTATTCTTTGTATAGTTACCAGCACAATTTGACGAGTGTGAGGAACAACAATCTGTTCCTCGCAGGGTGTTGGAAGAGAAACCTGTTTGCAGCACTTCTAACAATGCAGATGTAAGCAAAGATATATAATATAATACGTCATTGGATGTAAGTGTAATATTTCATAATGATTATGTTCCTTATGGTAATTACCATGCAATCTTGACTTTTAAATACAAACTCACTCAATATAAAAAATTGTTGTTATTTCTTTACAGTTACCAGCTCAATTTAATGAATGTGAGGCACAACAATTTTTTTCTCACAAACACTGGAAGAGGAGCCTGTCTGCAGCACTTCTAGCTATGCAGATATAAGTGTTCTATTTTATTTATAATATGTTACTATAGGTACTTATTATACAATCTGGACTTTTAAATACAAATTCGCTCAATATTAAAAATTATTGTCATTTCTCCTTTACAGTTACCAGTCCAACTTAATGAATGTGAGGAACAACAATTTGTTTGTCACAAAACACTGGAAAAGGAGCCTGTCTGCAGCACTTCTAGCTATTCAGATGTAAGTGTTCTATTTTATAATATGTTACTGCATGTACTGTGGGCAGCGTAACTGGTAATTTCAAATTAATTTACGGCAAATACTTGAACGAAGTTGCAGAAAACTAGAAGTTGATGCGTTTTTTTTTTTCAGAATAAAGCGCTTGAAATTATTCAAAAATTAAAATCAAAATGTGAACATCAAAAGAAAAAAAAAATAAAACATTAAATGAAAAAGTGAGAACATAGAGTAAGAAAATCCAGACTATAATCTACATCTGTGCCAAATTTCATCAAAATTCGTTCAGCCATTCTGACGTGATTGAGTAACAAACATCCATCCATACAAACTTTCGCACTTATAATAATATTAATAAGTAAGGATTGTGTAGTTTGTATTTTTTTTTGTTTTTTGTTTGTTCAACATGCTCATAATTTGATTATTGTGTATACATACACACATCAAAAGTGTCTAGGGATCAAGCATTTTTATGCGGATTTCTTGAGATTGAGATGTGGCTTTGTAATAAATTTATGATTTTATAAATTTATATGGATCCTTTTTGGTGCGTTTCATAATTTGAAACAGGAACTGTTAATCAAATTCGAGTAAAAGATGAAAATCAGCTGTCAATATTTTCCCTATAAAAACATACAACGCATTGAAGACATTATTAGTGCTACTGTTTCCCTACTACTGATTAAAACCAACGTTATTATGGAGCGGCGACGTCATTTAAGCAGGGAAGAAATGCTCAGAGCCGTGGGAATGATAGAAGCTGGTTCCCGGCAACGTACTGTGGCTTTAGCTCTGAATACAAGTCAGAGTGTTATCAGTCGACTTTGGACACGTTACCGAAGCACTGGTACCGTGGCTGAGCGCCATGGAGGACGGTATCGCTGCACCACACGGAGACAAGACCGATACATTCAAATCTTAACTCGAAGAGCTCCAACAATAACCGCCATGATGTTAGCCGTGAGGCTTCATCACTCTTCAGGGAACTTAATTAGCGACCAAACAGTCAGAAACCGCTTGCATGAAGTGAACCTTCATTCCCGAAGACCGCTACGGGTACCACCTATAGCAATGCACAATCGTAGGATTCGATATCAATGGGCTCTTGAACACAGAAATTGGGCAGAAGAACAATGGCGTTTCGTGTGCTTTTCTGATGAGTCTCGTTTTGGTATGAGACCGGATACAAGACGTATACGACACTGGAGAACCCCTGGACGCCAACAGCGATTAAAATCCTGCCAGGAAGTCCATCCTTATAGTGGTGGAACCATCATGGTATGGGCGGGTATTTGGATCGGCGGAAGAACTGAGTTGATTTGGATCAGAGGCAACCTCAACGCTCAAATTTATGCTGAGACGATTGTATCTGACGTCATCGTTCCTCTACAAGTGCAAATCGGTCCCTTATTTCAGTTAATGCATGATAATGCACGACCGCACACCGCAAGAGTTGTAAGACAGACTCTCGCCGCAGCTAACATCAATGTCCTGCTCTGGCCTGCTCAGTCGCCAGACTTGAACCCGATTGAGCATGCATGGGATATGCTACAGAGAAGAGCTCTGCCGAATATGGAGGGTATCCAGTCGCAAGAAGACCTTTTTTTGTTGTTGCAACGAACATGGGCGGCCATTCCACAGCGTGATTTGGATGAACTCATTTTGAGTATGCCAAACCGATGTTCTTGTGTTGTTAGTGTTCGCGGTAGAAACACGGATTATTAATTGTTTAAGTTACCCAATAAAATTTTAAAGAAAACTGTTATTTCAGTCTTTTTTTCGAACTTTAATGTTAATGGCAAATTTCTTTATTAATGCAAAGGTGACTTGGTTTATCGTTACTGTGACAAACGAAAACACTTTATTTGATGAATCCTTAAAGAAAATTTTAATTAATATCAATCAGGAGAAAAGTTATTGCAAAAATATATGTTGATCCCTAGACACTTTTGATGTGTGTATTTGTATTTTAGAACTTGAGTATGACTGGGATCAACGGCCTTTATAGTTTTCAATAAATCTGTGTAAAATGATAATTTTTGTTTTATTATGAATGATCGAGCCAAGTAGTAGTACTTAAATAAAAAAAATGTTAAGTTATATTATTATATTATATAAAGCTAGATTACCACTCACTGACTCACTCATTGACATAATTGTTCTCCCAGATGGTGGATGGGGAGGTGGGTATATTTTGACAGATTCGTAAACAAGTAACTCTCAAACCTACGGGAAAAGTGCCAAACCTCCCCTTTTCACCCCCCTTCTCCCCCCTCCCTATCGTATCTCGGAAACTACGAGACCCGTATTTTTTGTTTTTTACGGATTCGTATAGAGGAGGCTCGGTAAAGTAAAAACCATTTTTCAAAGTCCCCCCCCCCGCCCCCCTTCTCCCCCCCTTTAGGCGGATCTCGGAATCTAAGAGACTTGGAACATTTTTTTTTTCAGATTCATTTAGAGGGGCAATGCTTTAGTCGAAATACTTGTGCAACCCCCCCCCCCCATCACCCCCCCCCTTTTTTTTTTTTTTTTTTTTTTTCACAACCTCGCGAGGTGCTTGCACCTCGCGCAACACGCAAATACTTGATTTAGAGGGGCAATGCTTTAGTTTTTTTCACAAGCACGCGAGGTGCTTGCACCTCGCGCAACACGCAAATACTAGTCTATATATATAAATAAAAGAAAGTCGTGTTAGTTACACCACTTATAACTCGAGAACGGCTGAACCGATTACACCGCTTAAAACCAGGAGACAGATATAGGATATTTTTTATCCCGGAATTCCCACGGGATCGGGATTTAAGCGGGAAAAACATCCCACGCGAACGAAGAAGACATGGAGAGTAGGGTAGGGGTAGGGTTGGTGTAGGGTAGGGGTAGTGTAGGGGTAGGGGTAAGGTAGGGGTAGGGTGGGGGTTGGGTAGGGGTAGGGTAGGGTAGTTGGTAGGGTAGGGGTAGGGTAGGGTAGGGTTGGGGTATGGTAAGGGTAGGGTAGGGGTAGGGTTAGGGTAGGGGTAGGGTAGGGTAGGGGTAGGGTAGGGTTGGGGTATGGTAGGGGTAGGGTAGGGGTAGGGGTGGGGTAGGGTAGGGTAGGGGTAGGGTAGGGGTAGGGTAGGGGTAGGGTAGGGGTAGGGTAGGGGTAGGGTAGGGTTAGGGTAGGGGTAGGGTAGGGGTAGGGTAGGATTAGGGTAGGGGTAGGGTAGGGGTAGGGCAGGGGTAGGGTAGGGGTAGGGTAGGGGTAGGTTAGGGGTAGAGTAGGGGTAGGGTAGGGGTAGGGTAGGGGTAGGGTAGGGGTAGGGTAGGTGTAGGTAGGGGTAGGGTAGGGGTAGGGTAGGGGTAGGTTAGGGGTAGGGTAGGGGTAGGGTAGGGGTAGGGTAGGGGTAGGGTAGGGGTAGGGTAGGGGTAGGGTAGGGGTAGGGTAGGGGTAGGGTAGGGGTAGGGTAGGGTTAGGGTAGGGGTAGGGTAGGGGTAGGGTAGGGGTAGGGTAGGGGTAGGGTAGGGGTAGGGTAGGGGTAGGGTAGGGGTAGTGTAGGGGTAGGGTAGGGGTAGGGTAGGGGTAGGGTAGGGGTAGGGTAGGGGTAGGGTAGGGGTAGGGTAGGGGTAGGGTAGGGGTAGGGTAGGGGTAGGGTAGGGGTAGGGTAGGGGTAGGGTAGGGGTAGGGTAGGGTTAGGGTAGGGGTAGGGTAGGATAGGGGTAGGGTATCGGTTGGGTAGGGGTAGGATACCACGCGAACGAAGTCGTGGCGGGTCAGCTAGTTAGTTAATAAAAACTTTTTTGCAAAAAAATAAAACCGACTTCCATATCAAAACACTACAAAGCCAAAAATAATTTTAATTTCGGTAGTCGGTGTTATTAGTTTTGTATTTTCTTTTTTTTTCACACCGCCTTCCGAAATTAAAATTATTTTTGGCTTTGTAGTGTTTTGATATGGAAGTCGGTTTTATTTTTTTGCAAAAAAGTTTTTATTTTCGCGCTTTTTAGTGGGTCAATTTGTAATTAATCTAGTTATAAAAGCCAAAATGTCAACTACAAAAAACTAAAAACGCGCGAACAAAAAACACAATATAGAGTAACCGAAAAGATCATCAATGTAAATACTTTTTTTAGACTTTTGTTGATTTTTCAGAAACGGCTTGTTCGATGTCGATAAAATTTTCATGGGACCATTTGGGAAGTATACCCTTTCCAACAAAAAAAGAATTTTTCAAATCGCTTGGCGAGCGACGGAGCTATGCCCGAACAAACATAAAAAAAAAAAAAAAAAAAAAAACAAACAAACAAACATCCGAATTGAGAACCTCCTCCTTTTTCAGAAGTCGGTTAAAAATAAGTATAGTCTGACAAACGAGGAAAACAAACCGTATTTTGTATTTATTTATTCTTTTCATTGGTAATTATAGAGCTTAGGTACAGGTACTGCAGTCGTGGTATGCTGATCAGTAATAGTGATACGCTAATAAGGCTCCTACACAAATGCCCCGGCACAAGTCGCAGAAACTGGAAGTCCGCATGAAACTCAATCTTAATTCCAAGCGCTAAGTAACCTTGAGCCGCGCGCGGCAACCTCCCTAGCCGGCGGCACTGTGTGTAGGTTTTTTACTCGCAACCACTACGTTGAGCGTGGTCGCCACAGTTGTTCTGGCCGCAATTTCGGTCGCATACTACGCTCACAGGAAAAAGCGAGCAATGAACACAGCGATCACAAGGCTACAGTTTTTTAAAATATCACCATATAAATGTCACCATAGGAAAATTTGTTTTATTATGAACATACCCGTACATGTACAGAATATAGATAGTTAATTTAATTGCAGTAGCATCTATTCAGTATCCACGTGCCCTGCCTGCCATATAAAATGGCACTCTGAGCGTGTGCGTTTATATAGCTCGCCTTACCACGTAAATAAAACTGAAGAAAGCTAAAAGAAACGTGTGCATCTGGATTGAGAGCCTATTTTTTTAATCCTTGCAAAACGAAATAAGACTTATAGGGAAATTAGTTAAAAATAGTAAAAACTTAAAGCAAAGGGCCATGAATTTCTTAAACGTAAAACTCATTTTCGACCATTTTGAATTCTGTAAGCACCGTGCAATTCAACTATCGATATTATAATGCGCGCAGCTCTACGGCAAGCCGCCATCTTTGTGCCATACTCACAATAGGTATGCACGCTTTTTTCGTAGGTATTTCATGTCTATTCTTTTTTTCTTAGTCTGAGCCACAGGCCTGAAATGATTGTCTATAGGAAAAATAGTTATACAAATATGTTGTACTAGTACTCACGCGGGGCTTCGCTCCCGTGGATTCTATCACGGTAAAAACATAACTCTTCTTTTTTGCAGTCGGGTAAAAAGTAGCCTATAACCTTCCTCAAGCTTCAAGCTACTTCCATACCAAATTTCATCCAAATCCACCCAGTACTTTCGAAGATTAGCGCGTTCAAGCAAACAAACAAACAAACAAACAAACAAACAAACTTTTCCGCTTTATAATATTAGTATAGATTTCTATAACCCAGACTTAAACATACTGTCATCTTCTTTTTGCTTATGGTTGTTTATATGAGCAAAAAGAGATAACACTAGTTTTCATAACATTAGTTGATTATCATTCTGGCAACTCTTTTCGTAGTCGTCCTCAAAATACCTATTTGCGGCAAGTTCGCTATTACTGAATACCCTGTCGTGTGGTAGGTGATCTATCAATCAGCGTTGTTTGTGGATGTATTTTGATAATTCTCGTTGCGAATCGGTGGTTTTATGTGAATAACTATATTCAGAAGTGATAATCGGTATGTAGGAAGATGCCGCGGTGCAGTATTATTGGTTGCACAAACAAAACAAGGACAAAACTGGCAAATATAACATTACATCGGTACGTACTACATAATTAATAGATTTTCCATATTATTTGTATAGTTAAACACGTGTGCTTTCTGTAAACGGTATAAGATGAAAAATTCTATCAAAATCTCTATTTATTTTCATATATTTGCAGTTATTTCACTCAAATATCGTAAAAGAATTTTTGTTTGTTTGAGAATTAGTGTTGTACTTGTAGCAGTGGTGATTTACGTGTCGATAAATTTAACACTAATTTAATCTAAGAAAATCAAACTATTGATTGCACAATGTATAAATAAAATGAACATACTAAATACGCCAAATGTCGGCCCCCTAACGGATTTTCTGACTGGGGATCGCTCTGGCGCAATCAGTTTGCAACGAAGGATAGCTTCAGATGCGGTTTTGGATAGTTTCATGTATCTATTTCATGTTTATAGGCATAAGGTTGACATTTCTATTAAAAGAAAAAAGTATTAAGGTTTAGATGAGTCGAGAACGAAAAAACCCTAAAGTCGGCCATTCACGGCCCATGGTCGGTCGCGTTTTTCCCAAATGTCGGCCGGGTATAGGGTGATTTAAATTAAGACAGTGACAAATATTATTAATATGATTTATTTTGGCAGGAGTCAATATCACACTAAGTAACATTTAACATTTAACATCTAACATTTAACATCTAACATTTAACATCTAACATTTGTAATTGTATTTGTTTATTACTAATATATATTTTTCCCCTCAAAAATGTTAGGTACGAAAATAATAACAAAGTAAAACATCACAATAAAATAAAATACTTGTAACGTGTTGTTCACTTGTTCGTGGGACGCCAAATAGTTTAATGCACGAATGGCCATCACATTACCTATTGCCTCAAGAGCTTCTTTTATTTTATTTCGATCGTAACTGTATATTTTTTTTGCTTTCGCGAAGGCCTTGCACCTGAACCTGCTCTGTCATTGTAGTACCTTAAATTAAAAGCATTAAGTGAAAACGAACGAGCTTTTTGTCACGACCGTGCACGACCAACCATTTATATTTTTTAAGCTAATAAACAAGGGTTTGAAATTGAAATTGAAAACCATTTATTCGGTTATAAACACACACAACAACAGAAAATTACAAACTTAAAAATGAAAAAAAAAAAATTACACTAAGAATTTCGCTGAGCATGTCTACACCGAAAGGGTTACCAACTCAGCATTTGCTGGGCGAAAGACACCCAGCGCTGGTTTTCAGTTGGCACCCCGCAGTGACACACGGACGAGGGTAAATAGACTAATGTTAATAAATGTGTAGTGTATTAAATACATAAATAAAATAATATTGTAACGTTTAATATCGTGCTACGTACTAAAAATAAAAATTAAAAAACCTTTAAATTGTAATTGGAAACTCGCCACCAAAAAGCGCGTTAGTTGCCTAGTATCAAACTGCCCGCCAGAGGAAAAAAAAAATAACAAAAAAGTGACAAAAAGAAAAGTTTTTAATGAAATACGAATTATTATTAAAACTAGATAAAATAAAATTGATCAAATAAATTTTACAACAGGTGTTGAGATTTCAAATAACTGCCCTAATACTAAGTTTGTCAAATAAAATTGAGTAATTAATTATCTTATTAGAATAGAATTACCTATAGCATATTGTAACTAAAAAAATGATTTGTCAATATTTATATTATTAAAATTAATTTGCGACTGAAGGACAAATTAAGAGCAGTTTATATTTATATCCCAAATTCCCAAACCATAATTAGCTATCATAAATATGTTTTCAATATTGTCAATACCTACATTAAAACTTAACTTCTTAATAATATTAATAAAATATACTTGTCATAATACATATTTAATTTTGAGAAAATAAGTTACATAAATAAATTAAAAATGACTACCTTCCCACCCAATCAATGAAAAAATACAAAAGTAATCAGCCTGTATAGTGGCGCGTCCGAATTTGAGGCTGGTCGACATTACGATCTTTAATATTTCTAATGTCGGCCCCTATTTCGCGTACCTTATTTCTCGAGATTCAACTAATATCACCCCGGCCGGTATTTAGCAATTAAACGTAAAATAGATTTATTCGCCTGTAAGCTTTGCAAATTCTCTTGTTAAACCAATGGAATTCGTAGAATTGGAATTTATAAAACAGACTGCATTTACTTTAAGTCGGCCACGGCCGAGAAACAGATTTTAAATCAAAACTGGCGCTCTATTGACGGCCTCCTATTTTGCACTTAAAACAATACGCAAAACGTTGAAAAAATTATCTCAAAATATAGTATAAATAACGTTTTAGTGATAATAAAGCTCAAAACAAAAAAAAAGAAATGTCTTACCGAAGTAATATCAATTCCCGAAGTATGGGTATTCTCATCAAGTAAACTACTTTTAACGCAAACTTGACGCTTCAACGGCGCAGTCGCGACTTACGTTCAGTGTGCGAAGAGCAAGTGACGTAATCGAATAGTAACGGTTTGTACATATAGAGTATTAACTAAGGTTGTAATTCAGGTAGCAAAATTGTCACTTAATTACCTTTTGAATGAACGCAAGCTGAAAACGTACAGACGGCCGAAGATTGGGGGGGGGGGCCGACGTTTGGCGTATTTACCCTATTACTTTTAGATTGCCTAAGATTGAAGAAAGGCGAAATGCTTGGCTCAAGATAATTCGTGTGGAAAATATAAACACTGCAAGGAAATATGTCTTTGTATGTTCACTGCATTTTGAAAATTCATGTTTTAACAGAACTATGAATGTAGTCAAATTACGTGATGAAGCCCTTCCATCACAGACTTTATGGGTAAGAATGTGCAAATTATTTTATTATTTTTTCAATCCAGTATAGTACATATTATTATAATGCAAGTTCAGTAACTTTGTATTTAATTTAAAACTACCTTGTTGGTCGAGTGGTCGCAAGCGCGGCTGCTGATCACGAGATCTTGGGTTCGATTCCCGGGTCGGGCAAAAAGTGCTATTGAGTGTTTCTGTAAGGAATTTCTCAGTAGTAGGCTGGGGTTTGGAGTGTTACACAGCTACTGGGTTGTGGAAGTCAGATAGGCAATATTTTAATATTATTTATTTAATATATGGCACTTAATGTTAACATTCATATAATAATGTTCGTATAAAGTATTTATTCAATTGTTTCAAATTTATACAATTTTGAAATGTAGTGCCATTTATTCATGTAGTACCTACATCTGTATACTCGGAATTTTAATTCGATTCCAGATTTGACAATTTCAGTATTGCAACGTTATGACAAGTACTAAATAGTGACGTTGCGAAATTATTCGATATCGAAATGGAATATTTCCGGATCGATTCTTCTCGTTTATAATTTTACTCTAGTAAACTAAGTATATCAGGAAATTAAATATTTCTGAACCGATAATTTAGTCTTGACGATTAATTAACGATCTGAGACTTTTCTTTTATAATTGTGTGTGAAATAAATAAAAAAATGTGATCATGAAGGAACATGACAAATAAAACAGATAGATGTATTATGGTAATAATTTATTTTATAAATTGTCGCCGTCATCGCTATCGCTATCGCTGTCATATCTGTAACATTTATTATAAATGTGTCTGTGATATTGTCAATTAACATATCTAGCCTACTCATTTTTTCCTCTTCTTTGACAACATGGGATACGCATTTAGACCATTCGGTAGCCGTAATTTTTTGAATGCCTTCCTGAAATAAATTTCTCACGTCTGTCAATTTGAAGGTTTTATTATTTTGAGCTACATGCCCCTTTACCTGCGCCCATATCAATTCGATAGGGTTTAGCTCGCAATGGTAAGGGGGCAGTCTTAAAACCGTGATCCCATATTGTGCTGCCATTTCGTCTACAGCGTACTTATTAAAAGACTCGTTATGTGGAATCAGTTCTAAAAGCGTAGCTTTAACCATATCTGGTTCGTAATGAATATTTTTATTTAAAAGCCAATCTTGAAGGCAGCTTTTTTCCAGCTCATTTTTGGTGCCGTTTCCAATTTTCGGGAGTGGTAAGGTGCATTATCCATCACCACAATTGAGTTTGGTCTTAATTTTGGTAAGACTCCAGCGAACCACTCCTCAAAACAAACTGCATTCTCATCATGGTAATCTTCACAATTATTCTTTGCTTCAAAAATCATGAGCCCCTCTTCCAGGAAGCCTTCTTCACTACCTATATGGCTAATTATGAGACGTTTGCCTTTTCCAGATGGATTTTTTAATCCACTGGTCAGTCCCTCCAAAAACGCTTGTCGAGATGATGTGACTTTCTTGTCCACTCAAGTTTTTTTTACAGTATGGCCTTAAAATAAATATAGTACTTACATGAACATTCAATATTACTATTAAATTTAATGTAAAATGTATATAAATTCATTTTGTGTATAAATGTTAGCCTTACCTGCGTTAACCCAAGTTTCATCTTGATAATATATATGTCTCCCTACTCGTCGAAACTGACATATAGATCGCAAGTAACGCTGGCGCCATGTTATTATATCATTTCGATCAATAAGTGTGCTCTTGCGTGACCGTGCAACAAATTTAAAATTAAGATGCTTCAAAATTTTTCTGAGGGTTTCTTTGGAAATCTTGGGCATTTCTGAATCATCGTTCATCACTTGTAAAATCTAAAATAGTAAATGTTATAATAGCTTGGAATCATTACTTATATATAAAAGATGTAGGTATAAAATAATACTGTCTGACTGATTGACTAACTTTTGCAATGGTTGGAGGTTCATTTCGGTAAAAGAACTGATGAACAATTCTTCGTATTGCAGAGAATGTAAATTCATCAATTTCATCTTTGAAACTTCGCTTTGGTCCAATTTTTTTAGGAGGAGTTGGCGGCGCACCTTTATTTACTTCCTTCAAAACGTTACAAACAGAGCGTGAGGTTATTCCCAATATGTCAGCAACTTTGCTCATACATTCATTTTCTTCCACAACTTCAAAGGCCTCCAATTGCGCAGAAATTTCATTTTTCACGTATTTGTAGGCGTTTCGGATCATTACTTTTTCAGTAACAGTGAAAGCTTTTCGTGGACGTTTTTTTTTCTTGGGGACAAGAAAACATCCACGTCTTTTTGTGATGTACTTGGCTGAGGATCCATTTTTATGGAAAACCAAAACAAATAGATTCACTCAAAGTTATCAAAAAACTATAAACGTAACAACAAACACAACGTAACAACACTTTAACAAAAACCCAACAAAATAACAAAATATCGATTCGCAATGAAATAAGATATTCGTGCAGTCAGACTGGGAGAATGAAGCCGAATGACACGATAAACAAAATGGCGATAACTGCACGAGCGCGCACGGGTTGCAAATACTGAAAACTATCTAGGCTCTTTTATTATAAGTTTTGTTTTTAATATAAAAACAAAAATATTAACTTTTTATAAAATAGAGCAGCGATTACTAATTAATAAATAATTATTATGAATAATTATGTATTTATTTAAATAAAAATCAATAATTTAGTCTTTAATTGGCACACTGATGGCACACACACTGATTGTTTATCGATTTTTGTGTTCATCACTACACTATTATATGTGGTATCATTATTTCACAAAATGACAGTAGCAAATGTCAAATCTGGAATCGAATTAAAATTCTGACTTTAGTTCAGAAGTTAATTACTTATATGTATCAACCACATACTTGTTGCAGGCTTTGACCAGAAAAAGTGTTTCGGGGATATTGACTGACAGAGATCAAAATGAGGTTGCAAGTGCAACAATTGGAGACATGCCACTGGAGCACAAAATTATCTTCCCTGCCCCGAGTACTTCCTCTACCTTAGGTGCACTGGTAAGCATTCCAGGATTTTTTATTGCAATAATCGACAATATTTGTATTTTATTAAATCACAAATTAAAAAAATCTCTCTCCAGGCTTACCTACTGAATAAACCATAGTAATTAATGGCCAACATGATAAAAGATTTATAATTGTTAACACCCAGTTTAATGATATAAAATTTTATGAATCAAACTAGTACTCACGCGGGGCTTCGCTCCCGTGGATTCTATCATGGTAAAAACATAACTCTCCTTTTTTGCAGTCGGGTAAAAAGTAGCCTATAACCTTCCTCGAGCTTCAAGCTATTTCCATACCAAATTTCATCCAAATCCACCCAGTAATTTCGAAGATTAGCGCGTTCAAGCAAACAAACAAACAAACAAACAAACTCTTCAGCTTTATAATATTAGTATAGATTAAACTTATTTATTTATTAAATTTACTTAAGTAAAACTAAGTTAAGTAAATCAACATTTAGAACAGCTGTTTTTCATAAAAAAGTAGTTTACTATATTATTATTAGAGGTATTTGTTCACTCACATGTTTATTATTTTTTAGACTCTTCATTTGCCTGATATGAAAATAAATCTGGATCCTGTGCTGGAGTCGTCTCGAAACATGGAGTTACATACATACCGGTATGATGTGTTTCGTTACAACACCTAATTCTCAATGCATAGGTATCTCTTAAATATAAATTGATAAGCTTTTAATTTTAAATATATTATTTTTATTTGTTCCAGGCTCACACAATTCAGATCATTAAATTTTTTTAAGAAAAATGTAAATTAGTGCGCCACACAATAATAATCGATGTTACCATCCCACATGACGAGAACCTTGTGAAAGCTGAGAAAGAGAAACATATAAAGTGTCTCGACTTAGTCCATGAGGTTGTTGACATGTGGAATGTGCACTCGACTGTCATTATCGTATTCGGCAATGGGCTGATAGCGAAAAACTTCGTCGACCATCTGTCGAAGCTGGCGTTGCATGACTGGATAAAGTGCTTGATACAGAAGGCAGTACTTACTCGAAACAGCTCTTATTGCGATGAGGTTTTTTTTCTGGGGAGTTAACCACTAGTAGCTTGGATCTCGCTCCCGATACTCGTGAACTGCCATTTTTATAGTTTTAAGTGTTTTTTTATATATTTTAGTTTTAGTTTTGTAGAAAATATTAAAAATGTAAATTGTGAGTGCTTTATAAAGAGATAATTTAATCATAATCTTGCGTTTTTTTTTTAATTATTTTCTTACTATAATACCACCTAGCAACGTTCCGTTCACCTTTACAAGAAAGCCTCGTTGGTCTAGTGGTTGCAAGCTCAACTGCTGAGCATGAGGTTCTGGGTTCGATTCCCAGGTCGGCTGAAGTGTTATTAGGTTTTTGTGTTAAATAAATTCCCATAAACCGCCCGAAATCTGTAAGACGGTGATGGAAAACATTTTGAGTGAAGCCATTCAGAAGCCTAAGGGCGGGTTTAGTTGTTTTATGATGACAAGGCCGTTACCTAAGCACTCCAGCATTTTTACTACTAAACTGTTGAAAGTTAAAATCTACATACGGTAGAAAGCTAGCAGGGTATGAAAAATAACTAGCCCAGTCTTATATCTCGTTGCAGCAAGGTTTAGGTACTTGAGCATAGAATAGATGTAAATGTACTCATGGTCATGAGCAATCCGAATAGATAGCTAAGAAATAATAAATGGATACCAACTTAGTTTATTGCATTCCGTGTATTTTGCTTTTTAATTTCCTGGTTGGATGCTCTAACAGCAGATACGATTGTTTGGAAAAAAGCGAGGGAGGCTTTTACTCTGCACTGGGATATCTTTTTTTTTTTGTTATCGGGGGGGTACCTTCAAAAGGCACCTGAACCTTTGGGGAAAAGAACAGGGAGTGTGAGATTCGTACCTCACCAAAATCATCCCGGTAATCACCATCAACCAGTGCAGGGCAACAACCAATTTCAAAGATAAAATGCGAAAATAAATAAAATAAAAATAAATGTTGACAGCTAATTGGTTATGCCATAAGCATAGTATGTATATAAGATTTACAGCTGCACATAAAAGGAATAGAACCGATGTGGCATATTGGCCCGCCAACATATTGATGTTTTTTCGAAATCGTGGGGCACGATGAAATTGATATTTATGAGGAGAGGACTCACAGACGAACAAAAAATGTCCAGTAACATGGTACGCCGAAGCGTAAAAGTGTGTTTGTATGGAACAAACCGCGATTTCGAAAAAAAGCCAGCTTTCATCGAAAAGTTCGAATCCTTTTAAAATACGTAATCCAAAAAGACGCTAAAAGTTACAATTTTATTACTCAATCTTAAGAGAAATCAGTAAACGTCGGCGTCGTTGACGTAGGTGGTAAGTAGATATTTTAAAAATATCGATAAAATTCTTTTGATTTTTGAGTAGCGTCACTAGTTCAATCCGCCATTTTGAAATACCAGTTATTGTAGGTATGGCACGTTTATTTTGTAGGTATATCAAGTCCATAGAGTTTCTTTAGTCTGAGGTCTGAGCATATGACTTTGAAGTTTGACTTGAACTAATGACGTTTAATAGACTTGGACTTGCTCGAGTTAATAATTTACTGAAGACGTATAATATTGGGATTACTGAAGAATAAAATAAATAAAAATAAAGAAGATATATACCGGATTGACTTATGAAACTCAAGAAAGTTTTTATGGATCATATGGAAGTAATCAAGAAATAAAGAAACTCAAGGAATTTACAATTACTTTGAAGACGAGGCAGCATGGTCTATGACCTTCGCCTGCCCAACCATGAGTTGTACGAAAAAAAAAAACAAAAGTCAAATAATGTCTATGTCAATTATACTGGATTGACTTATGAAACTCAAGAAAGTTTTTGTGGATCATATGGAAGTAATCAAGAAATAAAGAAACTCAAGGAATTTACAATTACTTTGAAGACAAGGCAGCATGGTCTATGACCTTCGCCTGCCCAACCATGAGTTGTACGAAAAAAAAAAACAAAAAACAAATGTCAAATAATGTCAATGTCAATTTCAGTAATTAACGGAGTGTATTGTAAGTGTTGTTTTTTGTGCAATTATTTATTTAAAAAAATAATATGGGTCGAAGCCCTTCTCCTGGCAGAAGCCAAAATTATGGCAAACGAAGGCGTTCACGTTCTCGCGATAGGGATCGACTTAAAGTTCGTAAATTGAGTCCTGCTCCTTCGACGTCTAACAAAATTGATGAAGACTTCAGTTTTACAGACTACAAGCGAGATTTAAATAAAATAATACTATCAAGTAACGATAGTAACACAGTCGTTAATAATCTTGACGACTTTTGGGTGTTTCTGAAGAAATATGAAGCAACTTTAAAAAAAGCCGGCAAACCTATTGTTGATGAAGATTCTACTCAGGACTTCTCCAAATTTTATTGCATTAACTTCACTAGTTGTATAAAGTATGTGGATACGGTTTGCTATGATAGAGACCGAAAGAAATTGAATAAACAATTGTTTGAAGCATTCATGAATGTTGTTTCTATCTACATTGACTTCAAGAATAAGGAGAAATTTGAAAAACTAAGGAAGTTAAGGCAAGCTCAGAAGGATTTACCGGTTGCAAAATATAGGTAATCTTTTATTGTCTTATTTTAAACATTACTATTAAATTACAGGTAATTTAAATTGTAATGTTGTCATAAGAACACTGTATTACCATTAAAATAATTTACAATGGATCCCTGTAAAAACTAGACTATCATACCATTCTTATATGCATTAGTTGTTAACTTATTAACAGTCACTTACCCGAGACAAATAAAATAATCCAAAGTATTAATAATAATACCTTGAGTATTATAGGGTTAAAAAACCCATTTGTGAACAAAAAAAGAATGCCTAGGGCATTTAATTACTCTGTGTTTCTATGTGCATGAAGCCTAAACAATTTTTTTTTTAAATTATGTATTTAATCACTACATAGCATATAAAACCCGACTACGACAAAAAAATCGAAGCTGAAAATGTATGTAACAAGATTTTCAGGATGCTGAAATAAACAAGGTTACTGGAAAAAACAAGAACAGAACAAAAATAAAAGCCGCAGTCACACGCTATTAATTGTTTTGTTACGGTTGATATCCTATATAACGTGACTGCGGCTTTTTTTTGTTCTGTTCTTGTTTTTCCAGTAACCTTGTTTATTTCAGCATCCTGAAAATCTTGTTTCATACATTTTCAGCATCGATTTTTTTGTTGTAGTCGGGTTTTAGTTTTTTACTTTTTATTATTTAAACTATTTTGGTGTTAAATCACTGTGCTTCTGTACTATTTACTTTATTTTTTATAAGTTCAAAGTGAAGCCCTTTCAAATGATACCAAACATGGTGTATCTATCTTATTTTTATTTTTACATATGTCTTTTTGTCCGCTAGAGGGCGCCACGTTAAATTTAAGCAATATTTTTGATAAGTACAAGTGAAGCCCATTCAAATGATACCAAACACGGTGTATCTATCTTATTTTTATTTTCTACACATGATTTTTTGTCCACTAGAGGGCGCCACTTTAAATTTAAGCAATGTTTTGGAAATGTGCATGTGACGCCCTTTCAAATGATATCAAACACGATGTGTTTATCTTATTTTTATTTTTTAACACAACACTTTTTGGGCGCTAGAGGGCGCCACATTGGGTTTTGTGACACGTCACGTAGCCTATGTTCAGCGGACGGTCAAGACGGTTCTAACGATACCTCATTCGTCGAGTTCCGATAAGTAGCTTTTGAGCTATGAGGGAACAGATGAACATACACACATACATACATACATACACATGATTTTGACAGGCTATATATGTATATAGCCTGTCAAAATCATAACCCTCCTTTGGCTTTGCCGTAGTCGGGTAAAAACAAAGTCGCTTCCCTGTCTGACTGTCTCTATGTATGCTTAGATCTTAAAAACTCCGCAATGGATTTTCTCACTCAGGAAGGTTTTAGTGTACCTATAATAAGTTAAGGTTTTGTGTAGATTGAATGAAATATGACGATTCTACTTCAACATGCCGCAAAGAATTAAGCCTATCGGCAGCTTTGATCGAAAACCCTGAGCCCAAAACCTTTTGAGTTATAAAAATACAATATATGGCGGGATTGTTTCTCATTTATAGATTCTACAGAAATACGCGATGGCATATGTCTATCTCACAAGAATAAACCACAATAACAATTTTTTTCTTTTACAAATTACATTAAAATGATGGTCATATACAAATCTTTTTTTAACAGTACAGTATTACTCCTTATCCAATTAAATACATCAGATATGTTGAGGATTTAAGGACGTAAGTTCGAATCTGACGTAAATAAGCTGTTTTTGGGTGCCTTTTCCGACTAATATAAAGAAATTCAAACAAAACTAACAGTTGCAATAGATAGATTACTTCTTTATTTCCAAAGCAGCCGTGTTTAAAATACAAAAAATATGGTTTTTAGTATTGTAAACACGATTTTTCAAAACCTCTGCATACAAAGTTGAGGAAAAAGGGTTAAGTTTAGGATTCTTTTTCTGCTAAACATTTACATATTTTGATTCTTAAAAAATACCACAGGCTAGCAGATATAATTACCTCAAAATGAGCCTATTAATAATAACGAAAATGTAACAAATAGCTTCACAAAAAAATAAAATCCCTTTTAAATTTTTCACATATTTTGCTAAAGCGCATGAATCTTAACCGGTCGCATTAAGGGTTATTTTCGTTGGTCACTGTTTAGATTTATTGGACAGAAAAGTGTAAAGAAATTTTAATACGCGGTCAGCCGCCTTCGTGAGTGGACGCTATGTCGCTTGTCAACAGAAATTTGTCTAAAAATAGATCGCTGTACGAACACAAAATAATTCATAATACTACACAATACTTATTTCGATACTTTACGCATTTTATATGAGCAACTTGAGAAAGTAAGTTTTTTATCTATTGTTTGGGAATAATTGTTATCTTTTTTGAATAAATGTCAAAACCCAAGATGATACCGATTTTTTTAATGGGTGCAAACAGGTGCAAATGACTCGGTTTTTTTTAAATGTATGTTCCCCGATTACTCGTAACTAGACCGATTTGAAAAATTATTTTTATTGTTTGAAAGGCACCTGGTAGGTATATTTCCAGGTGGTCCCATCGTCATCAAGTCAGGATCTGATGATGGAATCCTGTCGAAATCGAGGGAACTCTTCAAATATTATTATTTTTTAAAGTAACTTGTGTAGTTGCTCTCGGAAAATACCATTCGGTGAAGTGGAACTGATGATGAAGACCACAGACGGCTACTGGAACTAAACAATTATAAGTATTTCATGGGTTGCGATTCGATTACTAGAATATGGTTGTTAATCACTTTATACTTAATAACTTGTATATGGTGAAGTTGAGCTGATGGTGAAGTACCTGAAGAACTCCTCAAAAATGAACGGCTCTGCATCGGGAAAAGCAATATTTTGTAAATGGTGATAAGTATCACTTGTTTACATTTAGGCTTTTGTAACTAGGTAAAGCACTAGTCGACAAACCAAAACACTAAAAACAAAAAAAAATACTTCCAACTTGTTATTTTTGGAAATCTGTCTTATTTTTAGTTAAAATGATTTTTTTCATGATATTTTTTTATTATATATTTATACAGGAGACAGGCCCGTTGGTATAGTGGTCAGTGGTCCTGACTGCTATGCGCAAGGTCGTGGGTTCGATTCCCACCTAGGACAAATGTTTGTGTGATGAGCACGGTCATTTGTTCTTTGTCTGGGTGTAATTTATCTATAATATGAATGTATTTAGAAATATATATGTATGTTTATCAGTTGTCTAGTATCCATATCACAAGCTCTGCTTAGTTTGGGACTAGATGGCGTTGTGTGAAAAAGTTGTGGAATATTATTATTATTATATTATTATATAATAAACTACAATATATATATATATATAGTAGTAAGTAACTATAATGATATAATATATGTAATATACTATATTTATTTGACAAAAAAATACTTACGAATTTCTTAAAACTAGCTTATTTACATTTCTTGCAACTACGCCAAATAACTTTGTTTTTCATGGTGTTTGTATGAATTACAAAGTTATATTTGCGGTTTTAGAAAATATGCTGTATCTCACAAATTGCTGACCCGATCTCGTTCAAACTAATTTTGGTTGAAAGGTTATGCTAAGATCTACAGACATATATATGTATAGACACCGCAGCCCCGGATCACAAGGGCAACTGAAGGAACAGAGTGGGTTTTTATTCAGTATTCGTCTGGCACTACTTTCCGCTACACCCAGAGCGAAAGGAGTCATTTTGATGATTTTCCCCCCCAAAAAATTGGCCAAGTGCAAGGCAGACTCGCCCGTGAAGGGTTCCGAAGTAACTATAATAATATAACATAATATGTATATTTAATAGACAAAAGAAATAACTTGCAAATTTCTTAAAACTAGCTTATTTACATTTTTTACAACTACGCCAAATAACTTTGTTATTCATAGTAGTTGTATGAATTACAAAGTTATATTTGCGGTTTTAGAAAATATGCTGTATATCAAAAATTGCTGACCCGATCTCGTTCAAATTAATTTTGGTTGAAAGTTTATACTAAGATCTACAGATATATGTATTTTTTTGATTTTTCACTCCATTATTATAGAAGTTAGAGGGGACACACACACACACATTTTACCACTTTGGAAGCTTTCATCTTTTAAACAATTTACTTTATGAAAATGACCTTTTAGAAACGTTAATGTTATTTTTAAATACCTGTCTATAGATACCACAACGCATAGGTTTCATGAAAAAAAAAATATATTTTCAGTTTTAGTTCTATGTCCCCACACATAGAACTAAAACTGAAAATATATATTTTTGCCCCCCTTTATTTTAAATATTTTTTAAGTTTTTTCTTAAAATCGGAAAGAGGTTCACAGAATACATCTACCTATCAAGTTTCACATGTATAGTCCTAATAGTTTCGGAATAAAATAGCTGTGACATACGGACGGACAGACAGACAGACAGCTTTGGGGGCTGAGTCACCCGTGTCCGTAAGAGGATACCCGTTTGCAAATCCCTACACGTGGCCCTCGGGTGGTGCTAATCAGGTGACATCAAACAGGTGGCAGGTTAAAACTGCAGGCTTGTGACCACCCACAGGGCAAAGACGTACCGCCAAATGGCCTAGCTGTGTTCCGGTACGATGCCCTATGTAGCCTATCAAGGAGTTGGGTCGAAGTAGTTGCTTCACTGCTGAAAGACCAATCTGGCTCGCACTAGTGCGGACGTATCGGGAGACTAGGCGCGGAGAGGAGCGGATCCGAGGCACGGTGCGCCGCTGGCCGACCGCAGGTAGTTGGGGGCCCAAGTAGTGTGCCAGCCACACATGACAGGCTGCCCCACCAACTGTCGAAACATCCCGGAATGCACCATCGTGCTGGTTGGCGACCAGATGAGAGGGCCCGATGGTCATTCCCGGGGGGACTTGGGCGTCCCCGCAGTCTCCAGACTAGTTCCCCAATCAATACCATCCGTCTAGTGTGGGTCTGGAGGTTAACAGCGTCTTCACTCTCTAAATCATGAAATGGAATAAAAAGAGCAAAGTTAAACAGCGGCTGCACTCCCTCTCTCTCAAAGTGCACCTCAGTAATATCCGAGGTCTGCACTCAAATCTCGTCGCAGTCTACCACCACCTCGAGACTGAAACCTGCTCTGCTGTTTCTTTCGGAGACGCAGATCAGATGTCTATCAGACGAGTCGTATCTTTCATACCCAGGGTTTACCTTGGAGCACAACTTTAAACCACGTGCGGCGGTATGTATGTACGCCCGCGACGACATCTGCTATTGGCGTCTCCGGAACCTTGAGGACTCCAGGTTTTCTACACTTTGGGCTCTGGTGGACACGGACATAGACAAAATTATCTATGCTTGTGTCTACCGCTCGCACAGCGGAGATCATGAGAGAATCAGGCTCACACAATACATCAGTGAGGCGGCAGATGCGGCCCAGCAGCTCAGTTCGTGTTACTGGAGGACATTAATGCCCATCACCAGGAGTGGCTCTTCCCATACCAGTGCACGGACCATGCTGGGCGAGAGACGCACAATCTTGCACTTGCATTAAATCTCACTCAGCTGGTCCAGGGAGCAACGAGGGTGCCGGATGTTGAGTCACACAAAGCCAATTGCTTGGACCTTCTACTGACTACAGATCCAGACCGCTACTCGGTAACGATATCTTCACCGTTAGGTAGTTCCGACTACTGTCTGGTGAAGTCTGTACCCGTCTCCTCTCCGCCCGATCTTAGCCTTAAAGTCATTCGGCGGGTTTGGCGATATAAGTCAGCGGATTGGGATGGCATGCGATCTTTCTTTGTATGTTATCCTTGGCAGCCTACTTGCTTTTCTTCAAATGATTCATCGTCGTGCGCAAACGCCGTGGTAGATATTTTGCGACAGGGGATGGAGTACTACATACCGTTCCCTGACCTAAATTGTTAGGTCAGAGAACGGTATGTAGTACTCCACATTGGTCCGGCAAAAGCTCGACCTTGATTTGGCGCCGAATGTGATCGCGCTGAAGCGCTTAAACACGGGGCATACTTAGCATGGGTCGATGCTCGAAACTGCAAAGCAAATGACGTGGATCAGAAGAAGAGAGCCTTCAACAGGGCTGCCAAGTCCAGCAAGAAGGTTTTGCGGAGGGTTCGGTTTGACCACGTTAGCCGAATCGGGAACAAACTCGCTTCATATCCTGCTGGCAGCAAAGCGTTTTGGTCCCTGGCAAAGTCGGTCGAAGTAAACTTCTGTCGTCCCTCACGGTAGTGTAGACCCGTCAGGTTTGAGCAGTGGTGGTAACCACTGCTCAAACCAGCAAACTTGTTTGCCGCTCTCTTTGCGGAGTTTTCACGTCTGGATAGTAGTGGCGCTCACCCTCCTGATGCTCCTATTGGTTGCGAGACGTGTATGTTGGACATTCGCATCCATCAGAAGGACGTCCGTAGAGTGCTGCGTAATCTTGAAGTGAACAAAGCTAGTGACCCCGACGGGATACCAGCAAT
This sequence comes from Tholera decimalis, assembly GCA_943138885.2. Lineage (NCBI taxonomy): Eukaryota > Metazoa > Arthropoda > Insecta > Lepidoptera > Noctuidae > Tholera > Tholera decimalis. The sequence goes on from OW964562.2 coordinate 28,592,873, forward strand.
TGTTCATAGAACTTGTGCGCCTGAATTGTCTCCAATCTTGACAAGCCTGTTTCGCCTTTCGCTAGATGACTGGAAAGGTGCTGAAAGCATGGAAGCTGGCTAACGTTCAGCCTGTACCCAAAAAGGGCAGTCGTGCTGACCCGGCCAACTACAGGCCTATTTCAGTCACGTCCATACTCTGTAAGAGTATGGAGCGTGTACTTAATAGTAAGCTCCTGGCATACCTAGAAGCCAACGATATCCTCAGTGACCGATAATACGGTTTTCGCAAAAAACCGGTCAACTGGGGATCTTCTAGGGTATGCCATTAATATCTGGAGCGACGCCATTGAGAAGCAAGGGGAAGCACTTGCTGTTTCTTCTTCGGCTTTTTGAATTCAACAAGATTTATCTCGAAGCCAAAAGACAATGTCCTCAATAATACATCAAAGTGTTTGATGATTATAACATCCAATCCTGTGATCTGAGCACTCAGTTCGGGGTTCCCGAAAAAACGTCGAGCTTTGTTTCTATCATTTGTGGAACTAAATCCTGGCTTTGGCTTGTCCACAATTAATCCCGTTTCATGCTTGAATCGTTGTTTGATTTCGTCTGATCGTTGTTTTACACTTGCTTTTTCCTCTGAAGACCTAGCTTGCCATTTCTTAATATCTAACTTATAACTAATGTGTAAAAAGCACTCAAACGAACGAATCCAAGCATGTAATGTTGACAAACCCAAGCCAAAATTATCTTGATTCATCATTCTGGGAGTGGCCCCACAAATATAGCATTTCTGCGATGAATGTGTCTCTGTCAAAGCATTGCACACTTTTCCATCAGTCATAGTCAGCAGAAGCTTGTGCTTAACAGAAATTTCAGAACCACCAAGATCATAAGATGTAGCCTCCAAGTAGTCGTTTATTTATCCCAAAACCTTATTTGTTTCGATTTTTGTCAATTCCGTTGTTTCTTTGGCAAAAATGAATTTAATTGGACGACAAAACATCGTCGATGATGGACGAGGATTTTGCCAGATAATGTTGTTACTCTCGTCGATTAACCTTAGAGGAACCAACGAATAAACAAAAAGGAACTCATCAGTGCCTTCGCTGTTTTCAAATCTTTGTTTGTAAGCACTAAGACCGGAACTTCCGTCACATCCCCATTTACTTATAAGAGATGTTGTGTGATAAACGATGAATTGGGTATTAGATTGGGGAGCACACTTGTGACAACTTCTCTCTGAGCTTCTACTAAACGTTCTGCTGTTTTATTCAAAATAGCTTGTAGCTCAATTTCTGCTCGAGATTGTGTCAAAACAATGTGCTCCTCGGAAGGATAATATGCTTTTTTTGATTTAACAATGCAATCATATGATGGAAACACGTGATGCCCGACTTTCATAATCCACTTTCTAGTCTGTTTATATGAGTGAGTTGTTGATTTTATAATAATATAATATAATAATAATATTCCACAACTTTTCACACAGCGCCATCTAGTCCCAAACTAAGCAGAGCTTGTGGTATGGGTACTAGACAACTGATAAACATACATATATATTTCTAAATACATACATATTATAGATAAATTACACCCAGACAAAGAACAAATGACCGTGCTCATCACACAAACATTTGTCCTAGGTGGGAATCGAACCCACGACCTTGCGCACAGCAGGCAGGGCCACTGACCACTATACCAACGGGCCTGTCAATTTTGAATCAATATAATTCGCTAATGCCTCGTCATTACTTAGCAGTCTATCACTTGCACAGCACTTGGTTGTTGAAGGCTAATGCATGTACTTGCAGAAGCTGGATTCTCGCGAATGTCCTTTATAACCCTGGCAACGTTTTTATGTCCAGTTGACCGTGCAGTAACCTCTGCAGCTGTCATTAATACCCCAAAAGCCTGATAAGTTCTAAAACAAAGAAAAACATGCCTTTTTTGTGAATTCACAGATAGCCTATTTTATGACACATTAAAATATTCTAATAAGAAATTAATATAGTACATACCTTCGGAAGTAAAATCCATCACTAAAACTTTTCACAAAATTAGAACTGCCACCATGAGATATTTAGTGCAAGTGTCGCAAAAATGCAACTGACCAATTTCTTTAATTGCATTTACCTCATTACTGTTTTTCACTTACTTTCCTCCAGTCGGTGATCAAGGTCAGCGGAGGTGCACGAGCGGGAACCGGTGTAGGATAACGGGACGGTATTTGGACATGTGGTCAAAAAATATTTGTTATTAGATCGTAACTACCATAATAAATTTTATCTAAACAGAGACCTCCCGCCACCTCGCGTCTGTCTGTCTGTTTGAACGCGATAAAAAGCACATAAGATTTTGATACTGTTTTCACCAAATACACGGCAATGATATATAGTAGTCATTTGAGTTTGTACAGTTACATCGGACGGCGCTATGTTCTTCACATAAATATACTGATGGGATATTTTCCGAGATACACGCGGTTGAAGTCGCGGGCAAAAGCTAGTTGTAAATATGTGTCATTTTATTGTGACCATCAAAACGATCTGGTCCTCTTTACACAGGATTAATGGAGGCAGTCGCGATACTCGCAGTACACACGAAGAGCGTCCGGAAAGATCTGACCAACAGATTTGTAGTACTTTTTGTGGCAGCAATTTGGAAACCACTAATGTTTCAATATATTTTATTGTATTACTGTTTGGTTTGTGACAGAAACACTTTTTAATCAACTTCAAAAAATGGAGGAGGTCCTCACTTATTCGGAATCTGTTTTTTTTTTTATGTATGTTCTCCGATTACTCGAAGACTACTGGACCTATTTGGAAAATTCTTTTTTTATTTGAAAAGGTATACTTTCTAGTTCGTTCCATTGTCATGAAGTCAGGATCTGACGATGGAATCCTGGAGAAATCGCGGGAACTCTTCAAATATTATAAGCACACCTGTAGCAATTTGGGTATTTTTATTAAAAACACATAAATGGTATTATCAAATTCAAGGGCAGTTGCGTATTACTAGGCAAGACTGGTAAATTAAAGTTTGAAATCATTGAAAAGGTCTTTTAATTCTGAAAGGAAAAAATGGAAATCCACTTAATTCGATTTTACAAAATTGTCTTCTTCCAGAATTGATTGATCCCAAGACGGGTAAGAAATATGGAGTTACGAGCTCATTCCTCATATATTCCAAGAATATATTAAACATAAGAAATTGATTTTTAATATTAAAATATTGTTCCACCCAGCTTTTGTCAAGATCGCTAATGCTATCATACCAAGGAAATGCAACACACGGTGAACAGTTTAATTGCCGAAATCTTTGATTTTGAACCCCATACGTTATTAGCGACCCCGAAAACCACGAAATTACACACCTACCAAACAGAATGGACCCAAACTTGATAAGCTATTCTTATCGTCTAGGATGTTCAAGAGCAGTTGCTGTATTCCTGCAGGCCACTCCACTGAGTTCGTATAATTATAATATCTCATCGTATCTAACAATACAAGCTCGAACTTGGTTGATATACCGTCTTGTCAAGCGCTTCTCCTTCACATTTATTGTGCGCACAGCCAAGCTGTGGAATTCTCTGCCGGCTTCTGTTTTCCCTGTCATCTTTGAGTCTTTAAAGCAAAAGTAAATAGGTATCTTCTGAGCTCGCTCGTTCCATTGTAGACCTCATCTATCGGTTACCATCAGGCGACATCGAGGTCAAGAGTGGGCTCATTCGTAAAAATTGGACAAATGCGAGTCAGACTCGTCCATGAAGGGTTCCGTAGTAACTACGCCAAATAACTTTGTTTTTCATAGTGTTTGTATGAAATACAAAGTTATATTTGCGGTTTTAGAAAATGTGCTAAATCTCAAAAACTACTGACCCGATGTCATTCAAACCATTTTAATGACAGTTTTCATTAAAACCTACAGCATATTTTTTTTATTCTATTATAGAAGTTAGAGAGGGGGGACACATTTTACCACTTTGGAAACGTATATCTTTTAAACGATTGACTTTAAGAAGAAGTAGTTTTAGGAACCGATATAATTTTTAAAGACCTGTCTATAGATACCGCACACGAAAAGGTTTGATGAAAAAAAAAAAACCGTGTGGCACTCGGGGACTGCCGCGGTAAAGCTATTGCATAGCATTTTTTATCAACTTATGCAATTATAATTATTTATATATTTTTTTATTTATGCAGTATTTTTTTGTCTTTGATATTAATTCAAGTTACCGGGTCAATTATACCACATTTTTAGTTTTAAGCTATTTCTCGCGGCGTTGACATTTTAGACTTTCTTTCTCCTATAAAAAAAATGTAAATGTTTCTTATTTTATTCAACAAAATATTTACAAAATATCTAAATCCATACTAATATTATAAATGTGAAAGTGACTCTGTCTGTCTGTGTGTTACCTTTTCACGCCTAAACCGCTGAACCGATTTAGATGAAATTTGGCGTGGGAATAGTTTAGGACTCTGGGAAGGACGTAGGATAGTTTTTATCCCGAAATTCCTACGGGTTCGGGATTTACGCGGGAACCCCCTTCCACGCGAACGAAGTCGCGGGCAGAAGCTAGTAAGTATAATATAAAAGTACTTTCAATAAAAAAGAAATCATAAAAAGATATGATGAGACCCTGGGTTTGATCCAAAATACTGACGGTTACCAATCCGATTCTTTACTAAACACGCTAATAGAACGTTAGTAACCTGAATTGAAATAACTGGCCATATTCGACCGTATTAGGTTTATTTTCGTTACGGAATTTCTTGATTCGGTCGCCGCGCTCAAAGCCCGCGATAAAAGCTATGCAATAGCTTAAAAATATTTTTAGGTTCAGTTCCATGTATGGGGAGCCCCCCTTAAATTTATATATTTTTGTCTATCAATCGGAAAGCGGTTCAACTCGGCGGAACAGAATACATCTACCTACCAAGTTTCACATGTAGGTAGTCATAACAGTTTAAACAGCGGAATAAAATGGCTGTGACTTACGGACGGACGGGCAAATAGACAGACATGACGAAACTATAAGGGTTCTGTTTTTTGCCAATCGGCTACGAAACCATAATAAAAAAAAAACTGCACATTTACATCTTGTTGTCAAAGAGATCCAGTACCAGTCATCGAAGTGTACCTACAAGTCACTCCAATAATTTCATGACATCAAACAGCACACAAAATAAAAGCAACCATGAAGCCATTAAAAAAAAATTAAATAATCTAAAGTATCAAAATGACTTTACGTACCCATAATTCGCGGAGCTATTCGTACGTTTGTGTGTGTTTGAGCCTTGTCTATGTAGTGATGCGATTTGATACCTATCAATTTTGAACATGCGTCCTTAATGTAGATCAAAATTGCTTTTTACACTATATGGGAGCATTCAAGTATTACGTAACGCAATTTTTGATTATTTTGACCCCCCTCCTCCCCTTGTAACGCACCGTAACGTTTTTCTGTACCCCCCCCCCCTCCCCCTCTCTAAACTTTACGTAACACTTAAGTGACCCTTTTTAACCATAAAGTCGCAAAAAGTTATGTTGTAGTTTTTATCCTTGGTATACTTTCAATTGCCTTTGCGATAATAATACTAAATAAAACAAGAGATTTTTATTCCGCAACACCTGCGTATTTTGTTTATTTTTTATAAATTTTTGGCTTTACACACAATTGTTTTCGTCCTTCATTCTCCTATTTTAGCTTTTTTAAATAATAAACTCTGAAAATAAAATAACATTTTTATTTTAACCTTTGGCATGGCAATCTTATGCTTACATGTGTAAAATAACTAAGCATTGTTACTTTCTTCTTCGTGGTCTTCACATTCAACTCTCGTATGACATCATTTATGTTTTATAAACTTTTCTTTATTTTTTAGTTTTTCTTTAGCCGTTTTCCAAATTGCGTTGGCATTTTTTGACACAGTTGCGCTGGCAAGTCAGCATGAGAGCCTTTATAGGCCAAGAACAGCTGATGATACAAATCTCCCTCTTTTGAGGTCATTACAGTATGAACACTATGAACTCACTTTAATAACACCGACTACATCAATGTGCTTCTGCATAAACACTAACGAATACTGACAACGAAAACAACATTAAATGACGTACAATATAATCTAGGGATTCCCCGTGAAATATAAACGAAAAGGTTTGCCAACTTGCGAGGACAAATTAAAAATGACGACCAGACTATACAATCGAGGGATTCCCCGTAAAACGTAAATGAAAAGGGTTGCCAATTTGGGAGGTTTAATTACCTAACTTTTTATTTAAAAAAAAACAATGTTACGTAACATGTTGTAAGAAAGACCCCCTCCCGCTCCTGTAACGCATCGTAACGTTTTACGAGACCCCCCTCCCCCCAAATTGCGTTACGTAATACTTGAACGCCCCCTATCAAATTTTATGAAATTTCTGTGTATTTTTGTCAGGACTGAGAAAACATTATAGACTATTTTTTATACAGCTAGGTGAAAAAAATATTTATATAAATGTAGGCGAAGCCGCAGGACAGAAGTTAGTAATAAATAAAAATGAATCGGCGAATTGTATGTATGGATATAACTTCCCAACCACTGCACCAAATTAGATATATTTTTTGTTTTTGTTATATTCAGACCAAGGTTATGTAAAAGAAAATGTAAAACAAACAAAATTCTTATTTAAAATATATTTTTAAAGGTGGTTTCAAGTTCGCCAGTCCAGCCAGTTTTTATAAAATATTCGTAACTTTTTGTTTCAGGGATGAAATTGTGTTAGCTGTACAAAATGAAAGAGTGGTGGTGGTCGCTGGGGACACAGGATGTGGCAAGTCCACACAGGTGCCACAGTACTTACATGAAGCAGGATTTCAGAGCATTGGTAAGTAGTTGGTTTAAACCATAATATTCAATTCAATTCAGTTTATTTATTACAAGTTTCTATGACTCATTTGTTAGTAGCACTTATCCTATGTAGTAATAATATAACCTTTTCACTGCCACAGACTTCTATAGAAGTTCTGGATTTTCGAGCCACCAGCGCCACAACTTCATTAAAAGCTCTTAATTTTAGCTAGGTAAAAAGAAAACAAGACAACTTCTTCGCACAATATATTCGGTATACTTTTGTCTCTTTCGCTCTTAACTAAAATATTACCTACACATGATGCAATTATGTTTTCATAGTTCAATATACTTACCTGAAGGGAAAAAACAAAAAATCCTGTTTCTTCAAGGTTCAGTTTTCGACTTATATTTCGGTTTATAACTCGAAAACCTGACGCTTTAGGATGTTATGTTTAATGATTTTTTCGTTTGTACAAGTATCTTCTATCTAAATATATAAATTTCGTTGAGAACCGCGATTTTGAAAAAAAAATCAAAATAGCGTCCGACGTTAGGGCCACCCTCCATACAAAAATCTTCAAACCTCTTTTAAAAAGAGTAACTGTGGCGTTCCTTGCTGGTTGTACTCCATAGGATTCAACCAATTAAAATTTAAAACCATGCACTAGCTACTGACGTTTTATAAGTGCCCATGTAGGACTATGTGAAATATATAATTTTTTATTGGTTGATTGAAACAATCTAAGAAGATCAAAATAAATTTGAAAATATGAAGAAAGAAATGAATAGAACAGAGTATATGGATAGATTCTTAGATCGCTTATTCAATCAGCCTTATTGTATAGTATAATGAATTATAGTATGAGTTCTGACTGTTATTCTAATTTATTTTTGATTGATTCAATTACTAAAACAAGGATATTTTTTATTGAGAATTGGCTGGGGTTGGCCACCATCTCACCTGATGGTAAGTGAAGTGAATGAAAAGTAGAAGTAACCTATTCACTTTTGATTTAAAGACCCCTAGGTTGTAGCTATCGGGAAACACTGACTATCATCTATGATCTACTTTACCCGTAGGGACTATGGTCCCTGTGTCCCTATGTTACATGAATTTAATAAATTTTTGATGCTTCGCTCCCCCCAGTTCTTGTCCACACTAGGCGTGTCACTACATTTTAGTCATACGCTCCCCTCCCTAGTGTGACGTTAGATATTAAGCAATTTATTTGAGAGATTATGACTGTTAAAAATGTTGTTCAAATTTCGTGTTTTATTATTTAGATTTAAATTAAGTTCTGAAATATGAATTTAGTAAATTTAGGACCCTTGCAACACAAACTCATATGTCGTCAGCCTCACCCTGGTCACACTTTCTTGTTTCGTCGACTCCTTCCCTTCTGTATGACAAAGTTATGGATGGCCTACTTTGACAAAACTGTTAGATATTTTCAACAGTAAGTTTTATTCTGTTAACAGCATGTACCCAGCCCCGGAGGATAGCCTGTGTGTCACTCTCGAAAAGAGTTTCATATGAAATGCTTACACAGTTTGAAAGCAAAGTTGGCTATCAGATCCGATTTGAGAAGAGCAAGACTGCAGATACTAAGATATGCTTCATTACTGAAGGATTACTGCTTAGACAGGTCAGGTACAGTATATTTTAATTTTCTAACAAAAAAGCAGGATACAATTTTCTTAATTTAATGGATTTCACAGTATCATGCGCAAGTGTGACGGCTTCATCATGAGCCAGCCCCAACAGCATCCTGAAAACAATAACAGCCAGCACTATGCGTCTTTGGCATATCATTTTATAATTATTCACAATAGTTTCAAAGTCGAAAGTTTATCCGAAATATTTATTTATAAGTTTTTTCCGGAATTCTGTATCTCCTAACGAAAAACGGATTTAAGTCTATACAGCGAAAATAAGCCTATTTTACTTTCCAGTCTTTCAAGTATCTCCACACCAATAATCACATTGATCAGTTTCTCCGTTTTGACCTGAAAGAAGGACAAACAAAAAAACAATTTTCTATTATAATATTAGTATGGATACTTATGGATTATACTATGATATTTACATGATACTTACATGATACTGAAACACAAAAAACTGTCATGTTGTTGGTCTGGGCCAATCACTGGAACTGCTGAACCGATTTTAATTATTGGAGATTATGAGGTAAAACATAGGGTTGGGGTAAAAGTGATTGTGAAAAACACCCCTTGCCAATGAAGTCGCTGGCGCAAAATATAAACAAATAACCTTAAATATAAATAGCCAATGTTACAGTGACATCATTTAATCTTCTCTTATGCTTTACAAATTTCAGATGTCATCAGAAAACTTACCAAACTATGATGTCATAATTTTAGACGAGGTTCACGAAAGACATTTGATGGGAGATTTCCTGTTGGGGATATTGAAGTGCCTTATACATACCCGTAATGATATCAAACTAATGCTTATGTCTGCTACTATAAATATCAAGCTTTTTGAAGATTATTTTGCTGCAGAATCTGCTGTTGTTATTCAGGTAAGGGAATTTTGGAGCTATCCTTTTGTTTTTATAGAGATCGTGGTAAAAGACTACGTCATAATCGTCAAATTAAGCAAAGCTTGCCAAAATGGGTACGTCTATCCGGCCCGGAGTATCTTAATAAAAGAAATATCAGGAGATCAATCCTTAATATTTTGGAATTTCGGCAGTTACATTTGCTGATAGGATGGAACTTTGTCTATAGATTCAAATTCGATACAACACCTTAGCTGTTGTCTACCACAGGTATTTTTTTAACATGATAATTTGTTCACACTGGGAGGAGCGACCGAAGGTTTTTAGGAAGGTACACGTTGTTAAGCTTGCAATACATGTTAGCCGAGCGTTGTCGAGTAAAGGCCAATACCAACATGTAGACGGTATATTTGCCTTGTCTTGCTATCGCTCGTTTTCACTTGCCTAGTTGGTTGCGTATAGACAAGCGCCAACGTGTATAGAGCTCATTTGACGTAGCTTGTCACAACTTGCAGTCGCTCGCGATCACTTGCCTCACTTCGGAGCGGTGTCGGTTTTTCTGCACAAATCAAAGGCGCTCGCGCGAGTTAAGTGTGACGACCCCAACTCTATTCGCTTTATCAGCAAATCCCCCTCCACCTCAAGTAGCAAATAAGTAGTCTATAAGAATATTGTTAACTTAGCAATAATTAAATATAAATACATGTATCATTATTAGAATAATCATTACTATTTTAATTACTGTAACGCTGTTCGTTTAAATAAAGTTTTTTTTTAAACTAATCAAGTGTCGATCACTTAATTGGCGCAGCCGGTAGGATCTCTGTAGTCAGTTTGCGACGTATACAACTCTACAAGCACAGCTGGACGTCTGTTTCTACAGTTATAGTATTTGTTATTACAAATACCAAATAACTTACGTTTTCTTTGTAATCATAATCCATAATTCATCCATCAAAACAAATATTTTCTTGTCATGACATTTTTTACGTCAAGGCTGACAAACTGTAATTTCTTCTTCTTTGTAGTCACTGAATGGCTAATAGACTAAAAAGGTTGTTCATACTTTTATTATATAATTGTTATTTACTTTTATCGATAGGACTAGCTTAATATTGTATATTATATTGTGGTTGTCTACTGATTAACGGCATTTTAAATTATAATTATAAATTTCTAAAACACACTCTCAGATTTTATCGAAGAGGTTTAATAAATTATGCTCGAATATAACTGGCTGATCAAATAACTGGCAAGATGGACTATTTTGGACTCTACAATTTGAATTCTGGTACAGAATGAGAATGGAATGGATTTTGAACGCTGAGCTGGGTATAAAAGGCGCTGGGGGCCATCTCCGGGAGTTCAGTCTTTGACCAGTTTTTGAAGAGTTTAGTTCTCGACGAGTTTTGACGAAGAGTGATGGAAGAGGAAGTGCAGTACCCGCTGCCCTGACTCCTTGTTGGGAGCCTGCTGCCTTGACGCCTTGTTGGGAGCCTGCTGCCCTGACGCCTTGCTGGGAGCCTGCTGCCCTGACGCCTTGCTGAGAGCCTGCTGCCCAGACGCCTTGTTGGGAGCCTACTGCCAGACCGCCTTGCTCAAGCTGCTGTACGACGAAGACATCGTGGAGTAGAAGGCGATCCTGGAGTGGTCTGCCAAGCCGTCCCGCAAGTAATATACTCTAAACCTCCTCCTCTTCTCTCCTGAGTGTGTCAGTTAGGTAGGTAGGCCGTTTTTTTAGGATAGCTAGGTAGATAGGCAGGTTTTTTATAAAATACTGTATATTATTAATATATTAAATTTAATGGTACATCTATTTTACCCTCTTTTATTGGAGAAGTAGAAGGTATCGTTACACAGTTCAACGGAGATTCCCGAACAAACAAATCTATTAAGTACCAGGCACAACGGCCGGCGCAGTATTTGATAGTAGTCACAAGGAGGAGATGGGAGTAACTACAGGACTGTGAGTAAAACTTTTTCACTATCCTCTCGGTTTTCCTTTATCATTTTTCTCTTTGTTTTAATTGTATGTGTTATGTTATTAAGGGTTGAGCAATACCGTGATAACATTATTATATTTTATTACGATATAACTGGCGTAATAAGATTAACTTTAGTTAGGTATTTAGTTTTCACCCTCTTTCTGTGTTTTTGTTCTCTCAAAATGGATCAAATCGTGCAGGTTCCGTCAACAATGGCAAAAATTATTCCAGAGTTTAATGGCGATTCTAGACAGCTCCCACTTTTTATAAAGAAATGCGAATATATTATAAATACATTTCAGGGGGGAGATGTCCAAAACGAATACCTATTTCACGTTCTCACTAGTAGATTAACAGGGGACGCCGCGAACCTAGTAGGGGAACGGGATAATATTCGTACTTGGTTGGAGTTGAAAACATTATTGTCAAAATTATAACGAAAGTTATTTGGATTTCTGTCATAGGATTCAAAACTTGCGTAGTATCTTGATTGCAAAAATAATTGAAACCGTAGACGATGCGAATTTACGTCAAGCCAAACAGCATATTTATAGTAATTCGTCATTGAATGCTTTCCTATATAATTTACCTCCTTATTTAGTTACATTGGTACGATTAAGGAACGTGACGACACTAGAAGATGCCTTGAAGGTAGTGTTAGAAGAACAAAACTTTCAGACGGTTTATGAATCTAGAAATAATAGAAATAAAAATAGTTCAAAACTACCAGGAAAAACTACCAACAATAACGGCAACTCCCAACGTTCACCCAATCCACAAAAACAACCTAGTACACCAGTACCAAATGGTTCAACAGGAAATACTACTCAAACGAACTCTCCAAATAATTCAATTCAATATAGAAATTCTTTTAGAAACCAAAATAATGCGCAAAATCAGTCACCACAACAAAGTAGGTCAACGCCGTGGCCGAATCAGCAGGCCGCGCCGCGAATTGTATCGATGCATAATGCAACGCCGGCAAACTCGGGTTCAAACACCGACGTTACCATGCGAACTGCAAACTCTAGACGCGTAAATTATACCAATAATGACTCACTTATGACGTACGATAATAATGAACAAAATACTTACGATTACGAACCGCAAGCGAGCACGTCCTATGAGACTGAACAGATTGAAAATTTTCACCTGAGAGCCTCATACAGAGAGAAAAAATAGTTTTAAATTGTACTAATTATCGTTCTTTGCCTTACATTGTAATCCCGGAGCTAGGTAATGCAGTTTTTATGTTAGACTCGGGCAGTTCTAGATCATTTATAGGTCGGCGTGTCGCCTACCATCATTTTAAAAATGCTATCTACAAAGAGCCTTTTGAAGTAGTCAGTACTCATGGCGTCAGCGTACACACAGAAGTTGTTTTAACTCCCTTGCCCAAAATATTTAAAAGTTCTGAAGGTCATAAGTTTTACTTTTACGATGTTGACAGTAACTACGATGGTTTACTAGGCAGTAATTTATTAAAACAATTAGATGCAAAAATTGATTACCAAACATTAACTTTACATACAAGGAATACTGATATACCTTTTGTTTACTCTTCAGCGTTAAAAGATACTTATATTTTACCGCCACGTAGTGAGTTAAGGGTAAAACTGCCCGTAAATTTAACTAATGGCGAGGCTATTTTAGATTTTAAGGAATTGACTAAGGGAATTCGAATGCCCTGTGCGTTAGTTAACTGTGTAAATGGTTATGCATATACGGTTATTCAGAACTGCAAGGACATAGAAATGACCCTCAAGGTCACTAACCCCTTTCAGGTAGAACCTTACAATCACCAAGAGATCTTAGTTAATAATTTAAGCGACAGAGACAGAATGGACGAGTTATTATTAAACAACTTACAAAAATTAAGGTTAGATCATATGAATGAGGAGGAAAGAACGATGATTAAGAATATTTGTGAGGAATATAAGGATATTTTTTACTGTGAGGACATACCGTTGTCTTTCACTTACGAAGTGAAACATAAAATTAGAACGGTAAACGAGGATCCCATTAACGTAAAAGCCTATAGGTTGCCGCCCGCCCAAACAGACGAGATTAGGCGCCAAGTGGATAAAATGGTAAAGGACGATGTAATCCGAGAATCAAATTCTCCTTGGAGTGCACCGGTCCACCTAGTTCCAAAGAAGTTAGATGCTTCTGGACAACAAAAGTGGAGGATGGTAGTAGATTACAGACGTTTGAACGAAATAACTGTGGACGATAAGTACCCTTTGCCAAACATCAATGATCTTTTTGATAAACTAGGAAAGAGTATGTATTTTTCCACCTTAGATCTTGCGTCTGGCTACCATCAACTACAAATCCAGAAAGAAGATAGACAAAAAACTGCGTTTTCAAGACCATTCGGCTTATACGAATTCAACAGAATGCCGTTCGGTTTGAAAACAGCGCCTGCCACATTTCAACGTGCAATGGATAACGTCCTCAGAGGTTTACAAGGCTTGCATTGCCTCGTGTATCTTGATGACGTCATCATTTTCTCGACCAGTTTACAAGAACACATAGAGAAACTGCGAGCTAATTTCGAGCGATTCCGAAAAACTAATTTAAAAGTCCAGCTTGATAAATCCGAGTTTTTGAGAAAGGAAGTAATGTACTTGGGACATACAATAACTAGGGATGGCCTTAAGCCTAACAACGACAAAATAGAGGCTATTCTGAAATACCCTTTGCCCAAAACAGTTACAGAGATTAAGAGTTTCTTAGGATTAATTGGTTATTATAGAAAGTTTATAAAGGATTTTTCTAAGATAACCGCACCTCTCACAGCATGTCTAAAGAAGGGAAAAAAGATTGAGATAAATGATGATTATAAAAAAAGTTTCGAAACGTGCAAAGAGTTGCTGACACATGCACCTTTGTTACAATTCCCTGATTTCACAAAACCATTTATTCTTACAACCGACGTGTCAAACGTCGCGATAGGTGCAGTACTTTCTCAAGGTACTATAGGATCAGACAAACCGATTGCATTTGCCAGTAGAAAACTAAGCGATACAGAGTCTAGATATAGTACGATAGAAAAGGAGTTATTGGCCATAGTATGGGCAGTTAAATATTTCAGACCCTATTTATATGGCAGAAAATTTACAATATATACTGACCATAGACCTTTGGCATGGTTGAATTCATTAAAAGAACCTAATAGCAAGCTAACTAGATGGCGTTTACGCTTAGAGGACTATAATTTCGATATACATTATAAGAAAGGCAAACAAAATACAAATGCAGATGCCTTATCGCGTATTAAAATTAATATAACAAAAGATGACTCGGAATCAATGATAGTTAACGTAGATGAGAAGGAAGCGAGATTACAACAGCACTTGAAAGAAGTGACGGACGAAATCGTAAAGCTTAGCGTTAAAGAACCAGAAATAGACACGATAGAATTATCTGATTCTGAAAGCGATGACGCCGTGACAGCAAATTCAGTATCTAATAGGGAACATGAAGGTATTCCTATTCTTAATGAAGCGGTAGATACGAAAGCTAGGCAAATTCATGTTTTCACCTGGCACAGAGACGATATCTGTGTAAAAGATATTTCTAATAACAAACAAAAAATTTTGGAAGTCCACCTACCCCCTAGTAATAGCGAAAATTTAGTCAAAAATTTTCTTAATGAATATACCGATTACAAAAATAAGTACTTCATTTACTTTGAGGACCATTGCCATAGAAAAGCATTTGCTAATGTAGTTACGACACTTTACAAAAAGGGAACTCAAAACTTTGTCGAATGTACTGAAAGAGTTGTGAACGTTACGGATGAAATTGACCAGAAAGACTTAGTCATCAAATATCATCGAGGGAAGACTTGTCATAGAGGTATTAGAGAGACTCTAATGAAGTTAAAAAGAGCATATTGGTGGAGCAATATGAAAGAAACAGTTACAGCTATTATTATTAATGCATGTGAGGAATGTAAGAAAATGAAGTATGACAGGAAACCTCTAAAACCATTTATACAATTAACACAAACTACAGACAGTCCATTCCAGGAAGTTTTTATAGATCTGCTATATATAGAGAAAAATCAATACTTAACTATAGTAGACTCATTTAGTAAGTTAGGTCAAGCAATACAGATTCCCAATAAAAGCACACCCGAGGTAGTGAGAGCTCTAATCAAATATTTTTGTATGTATGGAATACCAAAAAAAATAAGTAGCGATGCAGGCACTGAGTTTAACAATGAATTGCTTAAGGAAATGTTAAGTTTATATAAAATCGAGCAACACATAGGGACACCTAACAACCCTAATTCAATGGCAATAGTGGAAAGATTTCATTCCACAATTATCGAAATATATAGGTTAGCAAAATATGAACAATCTAGTTTAGATGCAGCTTCCGTTATGACATATGCGATCATGGGTTATAACAATACTATTCATAGCGCTACGAGTTTCACACCTTACGAAGTTGTTTTCGGGCACACAGAGTCTGGAAGTGCTTTTGATATTGACAGGGACAAAACTTTAATGCAAAAGATATTACAGGATCATCGTAAGCGATTGAAAATTCTTTATGAGCATTTAAGCAGCCAAATGATTGGACATAAAAACTTAGTTAGGGACAAGAAAGGAGGGGAGGACCCACCAAAAATAGTGGATGGTGACACGGTTTTTATGAAAAATACTAGGACTAGGAAAGCAAAAGAACTGCCGCGATACGAAAAGGCAACGGTCACCGGAAAACCCAAACGAAACATAGTCCTAGTTAAGCTTAAAAATAGAAATATTAAAGTAGCATTAAGAAATGTCAAACGCCCTCCACAGATGGTGGTTGATACTGCTCGTCCTAGCGGATCAAGGGACAACCCTGAACATCCAGAAGATCGACCAGAATCCGGGAATAGTTCCGATTCGGATTGGAACAGTTCTGATGAGGACTAACCATTGGGATATTATTAAGACTATAGATTTAAATTCGTTAACTGTCCAGTTAGAAAATAATATAGAAGAGTATAATAAATTAAAAATTATAAGTCATAGTAATAGCGAGATACATAGGGAACTTTTAGGGTTAACAGTACAAATCGAATCATTTATTGAATTGACAAAAGATAGGTTAAAACAGATTCTACCCTCTAGCAGAACAAGGAGAGGAATTATAAACCCACTAGGATCCCTTATTAAGGTAATAACAGGAAATTTAGATAACGAAGATGCTAGGAAATATAATGTAGAAATTAGTAATTTAGGAAATAGGGAACATTCAATAGAACGAAAAGTATCATTAATGCAAATGCAATGCGTTGGCTTTCGATAAATTACTCAATGTTTCTGATGATATTAACTTTAATACTAGACATTTGGATATCAAAATAAAACACTTTCAAGCACTTATTCAAAACCAAACCAAGTACTCTAACCTTTTAACCATAATGAATAGTATGAATCAAGTTTTAAATAATTGTCGTACTATTTATTCCATTATTTATGAATTGGAAACTGCCATTGCTTTTAGTAAAATGCACATATTACATCCATCCATAGTAAATGCCACAGAATTATTTAATATTCTTAATGTCATAAGAAAACATCATAACTTAATTTATCCATTAAGATTAGATAACTTAGTAAAATTAGAAGGAAGTATAGAAATTAAGGGATACATAGACAATAGTAAAATTATATTTGTACTAGAAGTTCCATTAATAGACAAAAACACATACAATTATTATAAAGTTGTTCCTATCCCAATCTATAACCAAATAACCCAAAAACCTAATATCATTATACCCCAATATCCTTACCTAATAGTGAACAAGTCGAAATACAGATCCGTAGTCGATGGCTGTAAGGAAATAGAAGATCAGACATATCTCTGTTCCGATGAAAACGTGGTACAGTACGCGGAGGAAACATGTATCCAACAACTTATGTTATTACAACATAACTTCAGCAATTGCAAGCAACACCAGGTGCAGATAGAAGAAATCAAGGTGCAGCCTATATCCAGCATCCACTGGTTGATATATACAGAAAAGGAAACTGTTGCAACGGAGCACTGCGAAGAGGAGATCCGCAGACATAGTCTACGAGGCACATACATATTAGTGCCAAGTCAGCACTGTACCTTACAGATTGCTGATATCTCAATCACAACACCCATGAACACCAGTTTAGTTTCCTTCAGATTGCCACCAGTACAGATGCCTGAGCTACGCAGAGATGTTACCCCGTCAGCCAAGCAGCTGGACCTCAGAGGAGTAGATCTAGGCGACGTCAAGGAACTGCTGAACCAAGCCAAATACAGTGATAGTGTCAGTGATGGTGAAACAATTATAGTCAGCGACAAAATCAGTGTATGGACCATAAGTATTTACGCCATTATAATTGTATTCGTCATTGGGTTTTTGTTCCAAAGAAGAGAATCATTGACTAAGAGACTCAGACGAAATTCTCTAAAGACTACAGAGTTGCCTTTAGATAATTTCTCTCTTAGGGAGGGAGGAGTTAAGTGTGACGACCCCAACTCTATTCGCTTTATCAGCAAATCCCCCTCCACCTCAAGTAGCAAATAAGTAGTCTTACACCCGGTTTCTGATTTGAGAAATGGAATTTGAGAACGTCTTAATCTGTACTTAAGTATGACTTAAAAAAAAATTCGTTTCTGAATTAAGTTTTTTTAAACTCTAATCAAGATTTGAGTAATCTAACTCATGCTTAAGGTCGTCAGTTGCGTTTCTGAACTAAGATAAACATGTTTGACAATACTCAAAGCTTTATCAACGTCTAGTTAGGCAGTTGAAAGTTGATACACCAATTTCGGCTGCTCAAACTGTAATCAGCACGTAATCAATTAAAGTAAATAGTGATTTTGATCATAATGAGTGACGACGATACTTCCCTGTCGTCTTTGGAGATGCCTCAACGCAGACAACCACGCAGAAGAATAGCAGGACATCGGCCTAACTTGTTCATCACGCTAAGCGATGAACAATTCAAGAGTCGGTTCCGCTTTACGAAGGAGTCGGTTAGGTTTATTTTTAACAAAATAAAGCCTAAATTGACCTGTCGTATTCAACGGCGGGACTGCATTTCTCCCATGTTGCAGCTACTAATAGCTCTAAGGTTTTACGCGACTGGTAGCTTTCAAGCTGTTGTGGGGGACACCGTGAATGTGAGCAAAGTGACGGTGTGTCGCGTGGTAGAGGTGACTAGTGCGATAGCATCATTGAGACGGCAATATGTTCGTATGCCCACTGCACAGGAGAGACCATCAGTGGCGGCACGATTTTTTGATATAGCTGGATTCCCTAGAGTCATAGGTGCTGTAGACTGCACACATGTAAAAATAAATTCACCAGGAGGGAGCAGAGCTGAGCTGTATAGGAATAGAAAAGGGTTTTTTTCTATAAATGTTCAAGCCATCTGTGATGCCAATTTACAAATAAGTTATATCATTGCACGTTGGCCAGGCTCCGTGCATGACACAACTATTTGGAATGACTCACCACTTGCAGCTCAATTTGAAGCTGGCAGATTTGGGTCATACCTTATTCTCGGAGATAGTGGTTACCCATGCCTTAGGTATCTCATGACACCCTTTTTGAACCCTGCCTCTCCATCCCAAGAAGCCTATAATAGAGCCCAGATAGCATCACGAAACACAATTGAAAGGTGTTTTGGTGTTCTTAAAAGAAGATTTCCATGCCTACATTCAGGAAAGCAACTAAAACTTCCAAAAGTATTGAAGATTATTGTGGCGTGTTGTTCTTCATAATATGACTCTTCATCTTGATGACTACATTGTGGAATATGATAAACATGTACAAGGAGAAACTGATGAACCATTACCTCAAGTGTCAAACACTCAAAATTTTGCTGTCAGAACATCCATAGTCCAAACTTATTTTACCCAATAAAAGTGTAAATAATTGTATAGGTACTTACTACAGTAAAAAAAATTGATATTGTAATATTTTTAATTATTCCTAGTTTTATCATTTACATATAAAATCACAGATATGTAGGTATTTAATACCTATAAATGGTAACTAAAAAGAAATTTTACACAAGTATGTTTCTAAGAAGCAATCACTTACATTTTTATCATAAATCACAGCTACTCATTATAATCATTACACATAAAATAAATAGGTACAGTTTTATGTAATAATCACTAACAATTAGAAATCACAGCCATTCATAATAATTAGGGCACTAAAAAAAATCACCAAATAGGTACCTACAGTTACATGTTTTTCCTTGCATTTACAAATCACAGCACAATATTTTAGAGATCACAGCTATTCGTTTTAGGTATGCTTACTATAAAATAAGGTAATTTACTACATCAAATCCCTATCAGCCTTTTCCAACCGTTTCTTTAAAATTTTTATTTCCAGTTCGTGCTTCTTCTGTTCAAATCTAAATTTTTGCATCTCATTTCTTTTTTGATAGTAAGCAAGTTGTATTTTTTTCTTAAAATAAATTTTCTTGAGAGCTTCAGCTGAATGCTTTATATGTGATAAGCTATCTAATTGCCTTCTTTTTTCGTTTGGGCACAAGTTTTCGTTTCCTTAACACTGGATTAGGAGGTTCTGGTAGTGGATTGGATTCTGGTACTGGGTTGGATTCCTTGGATATGACTTCATTTTGTTCTCCTGAAAAATTAAATGTATAATTTACCTATTTATTTATAAATGTACATAATTCTGTGGTTTATGAAAAATATTGATTTATACCCACCAAAATATTCAGCTGCTTCATCATATGGATTCTCATCTGGACGTATTTGGTCATCTAAGACGGAAAGGATTTGATGATCAGCATCGGTTAATATAGGACTGAATAACCCACCACCAGTCTTCTTTAAGTTTTCTAAAAAAGATTGATGCCAAAGATTAAACCAACTTCCAAAAGCAACAAGTTTTTATAACATAAGTACTGCTGCATGTGTCAGGTAACCTGCTCATTAGACCATTTCTTCTTTAAATCCTTTAATATTATATGTTCATTTGCGATATATAACCTGAAAACCAAAAAACACAATTAATATGTTCATTTGCGACTATAACCTGAAAACCAAAAAACACAATTAGCTAAATAAATTAAAAATGGTTTCATGATATTTTAATCTTTGTTTATGCAGAAACATGCATGAAAAAAACATAAATAATTTGTGATGCTGTGCCAATGGACAACCCTGGTAGAAGCAGACTATATTACCACTATAAATAGGTTTAATAAATACTTTGTCATTATTTACCTCATCCACATTTAAATGTTGATCAGTCTGAAGGTCTTGTGGTGGATGGGAGACTTCCACAATGTTTGTCTCATCTGAGAGTGTATTGAGGAACCTTTGCTTCTGAAAATTTTTCGTTAATAGAGTATTTTATTTCAACATCTTGGTTGCCTTTACTTAAACATATTCTATGAAAATATGGGAATGTCTAGATATGAGCAAGTGTCTATCTGTGGTGTCTATACATTACTTATGTATATTCACCATACCTACTAGGAATATGACCAGTGTTGTTTAAAGTAATATGATGTAGGTACTTGGTACATATTATGACTTAATTTTTTTATGCTCACATTCTCATTTGCAGAATCTTTTCTTGCACGATGCTTGATGTAATTATAAAAATGTTTTAACATTGTTTCATCCCTAGGCCCAGTTGTGCAGAGGCTATTGAACTCTTTAGTAATGGACTTCCAGGCTTCTTGTTTCTTTTGAATATAGTATGCCCCTGTCCTTTTGCACTCTATTACACTTTGGTATCTGAAGCAATAATAATAACAAACATCCTAATGTGGTAAAACGTAAAATTATATTATGGTAAACATTATAGCATAGTGTGGGAAGCCCTCCAGCTAGATGGACCAACAACCTTAAGAAGGTGACTGGGACAGACTGGATGCGGAAGGCGGAGGGCAGGGTGTTGTGGCGCAGCCTGGGAGAGGCCTATGTCCAGCAGTGGACTGCGATAGGCTGAGTTGATTGATTGATTGAAATATTATAGGTTATTATGTACTTACTTTGTTATTATTGAAAGTAGATTTTCTTTCTCCTCTAGAGTATAGTTAGGCGATCTCTTTTTCTTATCTTTATCCATTTTAATTGGTATAATAGGTAGTTTATGTAAAAATACTAACAGAATTCCAATAAAACTTGTGTTTATTTTCAGTTGACAGTACAGTTTGACATTCACGATTCGGTTCATACAAACACGTCAAATATTAAATTGCTAAAATATGCATTAGCAATTCAAATAACATAAATTTGTTGAAACTAATGCCGTTATTTAAAATTAACTAACTTTATAAGTCTGTTTTAAATTTGTAATAATAAAATGATTTAATAATATAAGTTTTAAAAAGTACCGGTTTTTTAATGTAAATTGAAACGTGCTAGCTTTAATCAGGAATATTTAAGCAAATGATCAGTTGATTAAGGTTTGACGAAATTCGATTTTAACTTGTGAAACGCAAAAAACTTAAGCACATACTTATGTATTTGAGAATAATCAGTTAAGATTTGCTACTTTTCTCAAATCAGAAACCGGGTGTATAAGAATATTGTTAACTTAGCAATAATTAAATATAAATACATGTATCATTATTAGAATAATCATTAATATTTTAATTACTGTAACGCTGTTCGTTTAAATAAAGTTTTTTTTTTTAACTAGTCAAGTGTCGATCACTTAATTCGCGCGCTCGGTCAATAAAAACTGACAGCGCCCAACATGTGGGCGTCTCCTCAAAACTCGTCTATATTGGCCATTTGCATTGGCTTCCTTCAAACTTGTCGAACGTCTAGACAGTAACACTTGCCTTATAGTGGCGTTGGACTAAGCTCGGCCAACATGTATTGCAGGCTTTAGCCGATGCTCACATGCTGACTAAGTTCCCTCAGATTTGATTGTGTGTGAGCTCTTGGCTAAAAATTTAATGTCAGCCGCACGCGTCTATCTTCAACGTTTGTCCAGGTCGATCTGTGGATGTGTGACTATCTTAAGGCTTCGTTCACACGGCATTGTCCTGCACGTTTTTCTGTAATCGTTTTTTTAACGTATGGTCAACCGGGTTTTCATATGGTAAATTTTCATTCGTGTAAAAACGAATAGCCGCAGTTTCCACACAGTTGTCACAGTGAGTAGACGTCACTGATGGATTCACGCTTGGTTGTACTTTTATATTGATATCAAAGGCGCCAACGGTCTCGCCACCGACAAAACAGAAGGTTTTGGGTACATCCTATTAATCAAGAATCTGTGCGTACGATCACATTTGAAAAATTATTCGAAAATCTTAGAAACGATGAAAAAATGTTTTTTAATTACTTTCGAATGTCTATTGAAAGTTTTGAAAAGTTATTAACTCGACTTGAAAATTCAAGCCTGTCAAAATCAAATACGAATATGCGGAAATGCATTAGTACTAAAATGAAATTAGCCATCTGTTAAAGGTGAGTACACAAATAAAAATACACAGGTTGTGATTATTTAAGTTTTATTAATGTTAATTATTATAATTAAAAAAATATTAAAATTTGACCAATTTTACTATAGTATATTCGTGTTTCGTATTAAAAGCCATTGTAATCCTAGTAAATAATAAAACATACATACCTATGGCTTGTCTTGTTTTTTCTTCCTTTGTTTCAAAATTAGGATCAATTATTACAATGATTCCCTTCCAAGCCGCTTGAGTTGCCACGCGATTTTTATAAAGTTCCAAAGTTTTATCCCATAAAACGAGATTTTGTTCCACTAAAGAAATTAATAGTTCGTTGTCTATTTAGAAGATTCCTCAACCGTTTTGAATATCAAACCAAATCAAACATAAAATACGTGCCACCCCTCCAAAAGACGCTCAGATACTAAACGCTTCTTCAGTTGCTATTCGATAAAAAACGTATGACATCGTGTCATGTGAAGGAGACAAAGCTATACCATATGCCACTGCGAACCGAATACGTCAAAGTTCATTCGATTTGCTTGACAAGTCCGTTGAGTATGCGTTTAAACGTATAAGCGGTACACGTTTTTTTGCAGTACAATCGACGTGTGAATGGATCTATGTACGTTGTATGGTCACTATTTATACGTTAAGACGTATACTGCAAAAAAACGTGCAGGACAATGCCGTGTGAACGAAGCCTGACAGTTCGAGATTCCGCGATGCCTCGGGAAGCACGTTTAGCCGTTGTATCCGGCTATCATTGGAACATCTGTGACAGTCGTTACGATAGTCAGAAGTCACAGAATTTTAATATAATCATAAATAGTATGTAGCTTAGCTTAATTTGCTGCACCCTAACAGGGTTATGAATGTATTAGTTATAAGCCATGCCTGTAACTGCGTGTACATTGTGCAATAATTAAATAAAAAATAAAGAGAATCTGACACTGGTCTGGTCATGGGGTATCCTGTTGCCTAGCTACTGGGTTGTGGAGGATAGATAGGCAGCAGTGGCGAAGGGTGAATTTTCATAAAAGGGAAGCCGGACCAAAAAATGTTTACTGAGCAAGTCAAGTGTGGTGCGTGAATTCCAGTAACTGTGGCCCTGTGGCTGACTTCGAAATCTTGTAACTTCGTAAATAATTATTTGTTTAATTTAAATAATAGATTACTATTTATATATTCATATATAAAATAATAGACTAATATTTGCCATATTTCAAAAGGGAAGCCGGTAGGAATCGGGTTGTATATACAACTCGATTCCTACCGATTCCTACCGGCATCCCTTTTGAAATATGGCAAATATTAGTCTATTATTTTATATATGAATATATAAATAGAATATATATATACAACTCGATTCCTACCGATTCCTACCGGCTTCCCTTTTGAAATATGGCAAATATTAGTCTATTATTTTATATATGAATATATAAATAGTAATCTATTATTTAAATTAAACAAATAATTATTTACGAAGTTACAAGATTTCGAAGTCAGCCACGGGGCCACAGTTACTGGAATTCACGCACCACACTTGACTTGCTCAGTAAGCATTTTTTGGTCCCCTTACGTGGGAGGCATCGTATTGTGCCTTCGCCACTGATAGGCAGTCGCTCCATATAAAACACTAATACTCAGCTGTATCCGGTTAGACTGGAAGCTGACCCCAGAACAGTTGCGAAAAGGCTAAGCAGATTTAGATGGTAATTTCTTCAGGAGCTTGTGGCTAAATAATAACAGCCTCACCGGTTGATCGTCATTGTTAAGCAACGTTTGCTGAGGTCTGTCTACGGATGAGTGATTTTAATATACTGAGATTCCTCCATGTCTCGGAAACCACCTTTAGCCGTTGGTCCCATAGTCGTTACAGGTAGCCAGAGAATATGACATTGGTCAGGCCAAGGGGTATTGTTTTCACAGCTATTGTGTTGTTGAGGTCGGATATCCAGTCACTCCATATTAACCTCTAGAGCCCCAGCGGCACAAAAACGTGCCAGTGAACAAGTATTAGTTGAGCCCCGCTGGCACAAAATTTGTGTGCCAGCGGGGCTCAACTAATAGTTGACGTAAATAATGGCGGTCCTTGAGAGGTTAAACTAACACTCGGCTACATCTGGTAATACTAGAAGCCGATCCCAAAATATGTAGTTGGGAGAAAGCTAAGCGGATGTTGATGGTAAATTCTTCACACCTATATTACGGATGGAAATTAAAAAAAGACTTATATCGGACAGAATTTGGTTAGTATCCAAAAAACTTATAAAACACACTCATACTCATAGCTTTATGTTTATTTACACAGTGGTTATTTTTACTACTTCAGGTGCCGGGTCGTCTGTTCCCTATACAATTAAACTACAAACCAATATTTATTGAAGACAAGCCAACCAGAGATGACCGGCTTGATCCACAACCGTATGTGCAAGTCATGCAACTCATTGACAGTAAATATCCTCGTAAGTATTGTTTTAATTTATAATTAAATATTACATTACGAGCACTCCGTATAAGCACTTTGAAGCAGTCTGATTCAGTCGGCACTTATTTTAGTTCAATTATTAGTTTTACGAAACCAACAGCATCGGATTTTTGACTGTTTGGTTTTTTAGGGTTCCGTACCTCAAAAGGAAGAAACGGAAATCTTATAGGATCACTTTGTTATCCGTCTGTTAAGACCATTTATTTCGGGAACGCATGGAAATATCGACTTGAAATTAAATCCATATACAGGTCTACAGTCCCTTGAAGCTGAAAAAAAAATCAAACTTCTAAATTAACGTCAAAAAGATATTATTGTTTATGCCGCAAAACCGCATATTGCGCCGTTCTCAAGGGAATCAAAATTGATAGGGTACTTCCCGTTGTCCTTTTTTTTTTCTTTTTTTAGCGTGGTAAAATTATCAAATAAGTCCTCCTGTACTGTCAGACTTTTACTGACTAAAATCCACGGTGTTCCTTCAATAATCCTTTACGTACCGGGGCCACGGTAATGGGATAAGTCCCACGACCCCGGCAGGCTTCGGCCCTCTTCAGGGGGGGCCTCGTCATGTTGCTGACGCTCTTTGAGGCGCGCGTGGAACACGACGCGCCGTCGACCCGGGTATGGTCCATGGTCGGACAGCGAGTTGCCCTTTACTCGCTGTCCGCATGCCCGCGCCTACGGTGGCCGGAGATCGTCGGCCGACGTCCGACGCCGTGGGCGTCTACCACTGCGGCTGGGCTGGAGGGATGACGCCATCCTCTCCCTCACGCGGCCCGCCTCCTCCTTTGGAAGCATGACTGCTTCGCAGAAGGAGGCGACCGCTTTCCACTCCCTCTCGCCCCGCAGCATGGCCTCGACCAATGCCGGGCGCGAGAGGTCTCCGCCTATCGCCGCCGTGAGGACACGTCGGTGCTCTGCCCAAGCTGGGCACTCCTGCACCGTGTGCTCGACTGTGTCCTCAGGGCGACCCTCGCAGTGGTGACACCCAGGCGTCTCTTCCTTTCCCATCAGACACAGGTACCTCCCGAAACTTCCGTGTCCGGTGAGGACCTGCGTCATGCGGTAGGTCAGGACGCCGTGACGCCGATCTAGCCACTCCTCAAAGAGAGGTCTTACCGCCGCAATTGCAGCGTGCCCTTCCCGTTGTCCTAGAAGTATTTTTGTAAGTAACATCGTTTTATAGTACCAGATCAAGAATGAGTCTGAAACTATTTTTTTTACAACTGATGAGCCCACTCTTGTCCTCAATCTCGCCTGATGGTAAGCGATAGATGAGGTCTAAGATGCTACATTTGTAATCATAAAATATAGAGTTTATAATTAAGGGCTCGATGTGCATATTCCAAAATATATTTGATTTAATTTTTCGACGCATTAATTCTTATTAATAACTAGCTTTTGCCCGCAACTTCGTTCGCGTGAGAGGCTTTTCCCACGTAAATCCCGATCCCATGGGAATTCCGGGACAAAAATACCCTATGTCCGTCTCCTGGTTCTAAGCTACCTCTCTACCAATTTTCAGCTAAATCGGTTCAGCCGTTCTTGAGTTATAAATAGTATAACTAACACGACTTTCTTTTATATATATAGATTTGTGTGTTTATTTTTTGTTTATGTGTAAATGTATCTCTATGTGGACTTTGGTCTAAATAAAGTATTTTATATATGGTAATCGGACGGGGTAGCTGAAGAAGCTCGCGCTCGGACGCCCCGCCTTTTTAGGGTTCCGTAGCCGAATGGCAAAAAACGGAACCCTTATAGTTTCGACATGTCTGTCCGTCTGTCTGTCTGTCCGTCCGTCCGTATGTCACAACCATTTTATTCCGAAACTATTAGGACTATACATGTAAAACTTGGTAGGTAGATGTATTCTGTGAACCGCTTTCCGATTTTAAGAGAAAATTTAATAAATATTTAAAATAAAGGGGGCTCCCCATACATGGAACTGAAACTGAAAATATTTTCTTTCAAAAAACCTATACGTGTGTGGTATTTATAGACAGGTCCTTAAAAATGACATTAAAGTTTCTAAAATGACTTTTTCATAAAGTTTATCGTTTAAAAGATATACGCTTCCAAAGTGGTAAAATGTGTGTCCTCCCCCTCTAACTTCTATAATAATGAAGTGAAAAATCTAAAAAAAAACCCACATGTTGTAGATCTTAATGTAAACTTTCAACCAAAATTGGTTTGAATGAGATCGAGTCAGCAGTTTTTGAGATACAGTATATTTTCTAAAACCGCAAATATAACTTTGTAATTCATACAAATACTATGAAAAACAAAGTTATTTGGCGTAGTTGTAAAAATTGTAAATAAGCTAGTTTTAAGAAATTTGTAAGGTTTTTTTTTTTCAAATAAATATATTAAGTATATTTTATTTATTATAGTTACTACGGAACCCTTCATGGGCGAGTCCGACTCGCACTTGGCCAATTTTTATACATTCGGCTGCGAGACGCGTCGACCGATTCTTCAAAAATAATCCTTATAGCATGATTCAGTATTCACGCGCGATTGCTTATTATTAGCGTATTTCATGTATAACTTTGGTGTTTCTATACCGATTTATATGATTCTTTTTTATGGTATAGTTAATAATGTTAACTTTTTCAATTAGGGGTGACTGAGAGTGTTATAAACGTAAGAGTAGACAAATATTATAATCAGAAAGCTTCGAACTGCTAAGCTATCGGGAGTTACACGTGTTATTGTGAGTCAATCATAAAAGATAGACATATGCTGTCGTGGGATATTTTTTATATAATTTTAAGGAGAATATCCGACATGAACACTGATTTCTGTGTAGCTTTAACCATTAAGGTTGCACACGCGACGGAAGCTTAAACAATGGAATAACTTCTCCCGTTTTCCCAACATTTCCCTTCACTGCTCTGCTCCTATTGATTGTAGCGTGATGAAAAGTATACTATAGCCAGCTCAGGAGTATGAAAAATAATTGAACCAAGTTTCGTTAAAATCCGTCAAGTAGTTTTTGTTTGTATAACGGTTATACAGACAGACAGACAGACAAAAATTTTACTGATTGCATTTTTGGCATCAGTATCGATCCCTAATCACCCCCTGATAGTTATTTTGGAAATATATTTCATGTACAGAATTGACCTCTCTACAGATTTATTATAAGTATAGATAAAAAAACATAACAACAATACTTTCTTCCCGGTACAGAACCCTCGTTGGGCGATTTCGACTTGCACTTGTCCGGTCCGGTATTTTTTTGCAGTCGGGTTTTTTTGTACCATTCTTTTTTCGTATTTATTTAAGGATTAAATTTAAATGTTTACCAAAATGGATAAATGCTCACCAATTTTACTGAAACAAAATATTAGGTTAGGTTACTTGGTGAGAATTTATCCATTTTGGTAAGCATTTAAATTTGGTAAGTATTTCGAATTTTTTGGTAGCAAAATAGATACTTTTTTGGTAGGCGTTTAAACACAAGCCTTTGTTTAATTCCCGCTTATGAGATAATGATCGGCTTTTTTATCAGCCTTTAGTATAATCATGTACTTGAAACTTTTCGATCCAAATCTCACGAGCCGATGTGGCTGCGCAGTAGAGGTGGGCAAAGTGTATCATTTTTGCAATTGAAACATTTGAAGCTCGATCACTGAAATGATCCGGAACACTAACATAGTTCATTTGGCTCATTTGGATTTGGAAAGGTGATCGCAAAAATTTATCAAACTTTAGACCTATATCAATTTTATCTAGTATAGATAAAATTATAGAAAAGTGTATAGTCAACCAGTTAAGTAATTATCTACAAAAAAATAACATAATTAACGAGTGTCAACACGGTTTTTTAAAAGGGAAAAGTACAAATTACACATTAAACAGACAAAATTAATAGTTGTTTAGATAATAAACAATTTGTTATTGCAATATTTTTCGATTATAAAAAAGCATTCGACACTTTGCAATTTGATACCATCCTCAATGCAATGGGGGAGTGCGGGGTGAGAGAACCACTGAATCCATGGTTCCGTGATTACCTCGCAGCGCGCTCTTACCGTGTGAGGGTGGAGGACACGCTTAGTGACAGAGTCGAGGTGCGGAGTGGCGTGGCACAGGGCTCGGGATGTGGACCTATTTGCTATCTTATGCATGTTAACAGCTTGTGCCGGGTGGTTCAGCATTGTTCAGCGTATATGTTTGCAGATGACTTGTGCATACTTCGCTCCGGTACTAACATAGACGATACCTGTCAGCGCGTTCAGCAAGATATAGACAATGTTGTTAAGTGGTCGCATGCCAATGGCATTATATTAAACGCTGACAAAACCAAATCTATGCTAATTCATTCGCCATATTTGCGACCTCATAGTGCGACTCCACCTTTATTTACACAATGATTATATTTGCCACCATAATAACTTACTGGACTGTAAATGTAAGCCTATTGAAAAGGTTAACTGTGTAACTTACCTTGGCATGAAAATAGATGAGAACTTTTCCTGGTCCCATCATGTAAACTATTTTTGTAGTAAATTAAGAATATTATTAAGTAAAATGTACCACCTAAGCTTTAATGTTCCTATAAACATATTAAGATGTATATACATGTCATTAGTAGATTCAATTATGAGTTATGCTCTTGACAGCTATGGATTAACATTCAAAAGTAACTTGGATAAAGTAGAAGCTCTTCAAATTCGATTCTTAAAACTACTTGTTACTCAAAAAACTAAAAAAAAATTGTAAAGGAGATTATAGAAAACTATTTAAAATATGTAAAATTTTACCTATTAGTTATAAACAAAAGTATGTTTTAGCAGTGAACCATCATGGTACCCAAGAGCATAAACTGACTCATGTAATCAACAACCATAACACACGATCTATGGCTGCTGGCAAATTCATTGTACCCAGAGTCACGAATTACTATGGTGACAGAACCTTATAAAAACGAATACCATATCTTTTAAATAGTCTGCCAGCGGACATAAGGAGTGAAAAGAACAAAAACAAGTTTAAAAATAAGTTAAAAAAATATTACTTAGAAATATGTTAAAGTGCTATCATTAAATAAATTATTATTCGCTTTGTAAGAAAAGTTTTAACAATAAGTTTTAAAAATAAGTGTACCAATAAATAAATAATTACTAGTTTTTAAGTTTTAAATGTATATTATAGAGACTCATCGATCCCACAGTCAAACCACTACCACGGTTTTGTGGGGCTTAGTTTATAAGTTATTTGTAATTAATGTTTATAAATAAATCTATACATAATTATAATAGAATTGTAGAAAAGTGGTGTCTGTACAATGGAAATATATAGAAAAAATGTAGCAGGGGTTGTTATTATATCGATGCCGAACCCGAAATTGTAATTAATTTTTTTTGTTTGTCTGTGTGTTTGTGCACGCTAATATCAGAAACGGCTTATCCGATTTCGATACGGTTTTCACTTTTATATTGTAGTAAGCTTCACTTAACATTTAGTGTTTGTTTCATGTCAATCGGTTCATAAATAAAAAAGTTATGTCAATTTAAAGAATCACGGGGAACATTGGCGAACTTTATGGCCGCTGCCATAAGGATTCAGTTATTCGTAGCGAACGCACGACCACGTATCCTGGAGAGTATAAGCGAATAGTTGCATTCGATTATTGCGATTCACTTGAATACTGCTTTTTTTGTTTTACATTTTTGCAAGTTTGCATATTTCATTTATTTATATTTTAGGGTTTGTAGGTTCTTTTTCTTAATTTTCGTTAAAATATTGTAAATAAATATTGTAAGTATTTGGTATAGGTTAGGCGGTTCTTTCCTTGATTTTTGGGTATTAACTTATCTTAATTTTTATTTAGGGTTTGTAAATAAATATTGTTAGCATTTGTTATAGGTTAGGCATTTCTTTCCTTGATTTTCGGTATACTTATCTTAATTTGTGTTTAGGGTTTGTATATAAATATTATAAGTATTTGGTATAGGTTTTTTTTTTTTTTTTTTTTAACGTGGTAAAATTATCAAATAAGTCCTCCCACTCCGGGCAGGGTGGGAGGGACTGTCAGACTTTTACTGACTAAAATCCACGGTGTTCCTTCAATAACCCTTTACATACCGGGGCCACGGTAACGGGATGAGTCCCACGACCCCGGCGGGCTTCGGCCCTCTGCAGAGGGGGCCTCGTCATGTTGCTGACGCTCTTTGAGGCGCGCGTGGAACACGACGCGCCGTCGACCCGGGCATGGTCCATGGTCGGACAGCGAGTTGCCCTTTACTCGCTGTCCGCATGCCCGCGCCTACGGTGGCCGGAGATCATCGGCCGACGTCCGACGCCGTGGGCGTCTACCACTGCGGCTGGGCTGGAGGGAGGACGCCATCCTCTCCCTCACGCGGCCCGCCTCCTCCTTCGGAAGCATGACTGCTTCGCAGAAGGAGGCGACCGCTTCCCACTCCCTCTCGCCCCGCAGCATGGCCTCGACCAAGGCCGGGCGCGAGAGGTCTCCGCCTATTGTCGCCGTGAGGACACGTCGGTGCTCTGCCCAAGCTGGGCAGTCCTGCACCGTGTGCTCGACTGTGTCCTCAGGGCGACCCTCGCAGTGGTGATACCCAGGCGTCTCTTCCTTACCCATTTGGTATAGGTTAGGCATTTCTTTTCTTGATTTTCTTTATTAAGTATAAGTTCATTAGCTCAGGTTAGTAATTAATTTTTCTAGCAATTCTTTTGTTTTATAAAGTTAGTACGTTTGGTTTACACGTCTTAACACTTATTACTTAAACTGTGATAATTTTAGACTGTATAATAATCTGTAAGTATTTATAATTTAATAGTTTACGATAGTACGTGTTTACTAAATAACTGTGTGTTAAGTAGTAAGTACTATTTTATTGTAAGAATGCCTCGAAGAAGATCCAACCTCTCCCAATGTAGCAGAAATGCTAAAAGGATGAGATTAGTTCGATCACAGGAATCTGAGAAAGGTCGTGAGGCAAGGCTCTCTGCAACTCGGGAACATCAGGCTAGGTTTCGTGCTGCAGAAACTTCGACTCAGCGAGAATCTCGACTGAGTTCAAATCGTTCTCGAATGATGACAACACAAAATAGGGAAAACAGGGAACAACGAAAGGCACAAATGGACTAAGAATATACTTCAACCCTGATAATGTAACGGAGCGTTTGGACAACCCAAGACGAACCACTCTGCTCGCTTTCTTTAATCTTTGCGAAACAGACGCATTCGCTAAGACACTCTTATACAACGAAGTTCCATCGTATTATACCTATAATATACAACAGGGTATTTTTAACCGCAGAAGACATGGAACAGCCGTAGTAGGTGAACCAGGTATTTTTGAAGATCGTGTCATTGGTAGGGTTCATCCAAATAACTCCGAATGCTTTTACCTACTGCTGCACGTTGTCCAAGGGCCTACTTCTTTTGCCGATCTCCAAAAAGTTGACAATATCGTACACCCTATAATACCAAGCCGCTTGCCGGGCACGTCACTTGCTGGATGCTTTATCAGAAGCAAGTATTAGCGAAAGTCCTCATCGGTTGCAACATTTGTTTGCAGTCATGCTGGTGTTTTGTGCACTTTCTGACGCTGCACAGTTGTGGTTAAAGTATCAGAACAAATTGGCTGAGGATTTTTTTAGGCACGTACAACTTAATGATAACAACCCAATTGAGGACAGATTACGTGAAAGTCAATTGGATCGTTGTTTGTTGGCTATTCAAGATATAGTTACATCTATTGGGGGTAATCCTATTTCGCAATATGGCATGCCGGAGGCATCATTTGACGGTGAACGTATTAATAGAGATTATGCGATGGAAACCAACTATGATCCAATAGACCTGGCCGAAATTTTACTAATTGATGTCTCGAGGCTAACTGATGAACCACGTTTGATATTATGATCGGGTGTGCCGCAGCGTTGATAGTGCTTTGGGAGAAATGCTATTTGGAGATGCACCCGATGGAACGGGTAAAACATTTCTTACGTAAGTTATTTTGGCGAAGGTACGAAGCCAAGGTAAAATCGCGCTTGCTGTCGCTTCATCAGGCTAGCAGCCACATTGTTGCAAGGTGGGAAAACTGCTCAATACAATGTTCAAAATTCCGATCAATTTAGACCGCACAGAAAGCCCTGTTTGTAATATTTCAAGAAACAGCAATAAAGCTAAGGTTCATCGTGATTGTAGCCTTATTCTATGGGATCAGTCCACAATGGCCAATCTAAAAGCAGTAGAAGCAGTAGACAGAACGTTGCGTGATGTCAAGCAAAATGATCAACCCATGGGTGGCATTACTATGCTTTTTTGTGGCGATTTTCGTCAGACTCTCCCTGTAATACCACGTGGAACAAGGGCTGATGAAGTTAGACCCTGCCTAAAGAGTTCTCGACTGTGGTATTACATTATCCCTTTGCATTTGACATTAAATATGCGTGCGCAAATTGGAGGCAACGAAAATGCTCAAGAATTTTCAGATTTGCTACTTGAGATTCGTAACGGTGTGTATCCGCAGGAACAAGGAAAAGTTGTTCTTAATGAAAACCTATGCAACATAGTTTCATCAATGCGAGACCTCATATTATCTGTGTATGGAAAGGCAACGTAAATACCAACTTGCGAAAATTCCTGGCTTTGCGAAAGAGCTATTTTGACGCCACGAACCGACCAAGCTGAAATTTTGAGCTACCCAGTAGAATTTTAGAATCTACAAGCTACCCAGTAGAATTTTTAGAATCCCTCAATGCACCTGGACTACCAGCACATTTAATAAAATTAAAAGTAGGCGTACCCATAATGCTTCTTAGAAATGTAAGCCCCCCAAAACTATGCAATGGCACCAGGTTAAAAGTGACCAATTTACAACGAAATCTGATAGAAGCAGAGATTTTAACAGGGTGTGGAAAAGGTGAAAGTGTTTTCATTCCTCGGATTCTTCTCATTCCAAACAATTTTTCATTTAGTTTTAAACGAGTCCAGTTTCCAGTCAGCCTATGTTTTGCGATGATAATTAATAAAGACGCTGAAAGTTGTGGGTGTAGATCTAAGTAGGTATCAGCTGTTTCTCGCACGGTCTGTTGTATGTGGCTCTGTCACGGTTTAGCAATCCTAGGAGCCTATATGCTTTCATCCCCGATGGCCATACGTCAAATATCGTATACAGAGAAGCATTACTGTAAAGTAAATTTGTAGCTACCCAAACGACGGTATATGTAATTCAAAATATGCTGCCCGAAAAGTCACTATTCCACGCGGACGAAGTCGCGGGCACAGCTAGTAAATAAATAAAATAATAATAAATCGACACAAAGGATATAAAGTACATAATGTTACGTTACATTACGTTAAGCCGCAGGCATTTACTATTGAGTCATAGAAATGTTATGTGGCAACAATACTTAATCTTTAATGTGTAAAAATTTACTGTGATAAGTTAGATTATAAATAAAATCGATCTTCCTTCATATGAGACGCGTGTCAATAGTTAAGTAACTGTGTGTCTCAGTCTCCTCTCGCTCGCTCACTGCTCAGACAGCAAAAATCTTGTAAATAATTGAAAATGCGAAAGTGAACATGTTTCTTCGTTACGCTTTCAAGCCTAAATCGCCGAACCGATTTTGATAATTTTGGTACATAGATAGAAAAACCCTGGGGTCTTAACCCTTATATGCTTGAACGTGAGCATAGCCAGGGGCAAAAGTTAGTAATATATCTCTCTCTGCAGTTGATTCCTTATGTCTAAAGATCACGATCACCATTATTTATTCATCAATTCGGCTTTTCCATTTACTGCTATTGCTTGTCGGGGAACGTCGTAACTGTCTGCCCTACACTAACTAAAAAGCCGCTAACCCCAAAAAGTATTTTTCGAGTAAACGTAAAAATAAGTGGGAAATGATTTTTCTACAAAACTACGCTAGCTAGGACGATGGTAAATTATTTTTGTGGGTATAGCTTCTGTGCACAATATATGTGAGGTTTTTTTAAAGTAAATAAAAGAAACTTTTAGTATTGTATTATATTTTAGTATTGTATATACAAGTATTGTGGTTTAGTCACTTTTTAACAAAGGCAGTGAAAAAATATATTTTGTTTAACTGCTCAGCAAAATTGCTATATCTCGAAAAGTATTAATCGTAGGAAAATGATTCTTAGACCAAAAGATAGAGAATCGAAAGTAATTTAAGTATACATTAAAAAGTGAAAAATGATCTTTTGTGGCTTAACGGCCTTTTAGATAGTGCAGGGCAGCTGTGGAAACTGCTTTATTTCCGTTTCTAGGTCTTATGTATCGGAAATCTCTCTCTCTCTCTAGTCCAATATAACATTCTTTTCAGGTGACGAAAGAGGCGATCTGCTCATATTCATGTCTGGCGTCCAAGAAATCACAGCTATTACCGACGCAGCTCAACAGTATGCAGAGAAGAACAAGAAATGGATTGTGTTACCGCTTCACAGTGGCTTGTCACTAGCAGAACAGGATAAGGTAAAGTTATCATACATATTCTACTGCTCAACACAATTTTTTCCACCTTTAAACAAAAGTAATTTTATAAAATGTACGATAATGATGACATTCTAGGACTTGACCACATATTACTCAAAATCTAGAGCTGATAAGACATATAGTTTCTTAGAGAATTATAGATGCTATGCATAGTTCTTACTTGATAAGGGTTACTATTCTGTTCAAGACTTTTTAAACGATAAATTAATTGCAACTCAAGTAACTGATTATGACATATTTTGTATTTAGTTGTTCTGATATTTGTATTATTTTGAGTTTGACCTTGGTATTTTAATTTTGACATGATCTGAACATTTATTGTATTTAGACTAATATATTTTAATTGAATTCTTGACTACTATTAATCCACATTGAAATGATTATTATAGAGTTAGTTTCTTCTGTGTTTAAATGTTTGCATGCCTTTTAAGGTAGATTGTACAAGGGTCTAAACAATTTTTGTAAACATCTTTTTATTGAAAAAATGAAAAAAAAAAAAAAAAAAAAAATGAATCATTATTCTATTCTATTCTATTCTTTACGGTATTAATATTGTTTTAGACCTCGTAGCTAATAGCCACACGAGTCGGTCTTCAAAATTATACAGGCCGTGGATAGTGACCATCTTAAAATATCGAAATTTCTTCATGCCTAAGAAAGCTCGTCAACCCTTTGATCCAAGTTGTCATTTGCACATCTTCGACAGCCGTTACTGGTACACAGAAGCCAATAAATCTGACTTCAGTCTTGCCAAGGAGTATCGTGTTACCCAGTCACTGGCGATGGTCAGATAGTACCACTCCACGTAAACACTACGCACTCTTAGAATGAAAGTGACCTAACTCTAAATTCGTGTAATTTCAGATTTTGATGTAAACTGGCCTGAAACATCACTCTGAAATACTGTGGTAACAGGGATCTGAATTAAGAGTTATAAAGAGACAGCTTATACATTTGCTACTTGAGATATATGAATATAATTTATTTAATGCTGCTTTATTACTGCTCAAATCCAACGATTTTTTGAGTTAAGTCCCTTTCATTCTGAGAGTGCGACTAATACTCAGCTGCGTCCAGTCATACTAGAAGCCAAACCAGACATGGTTGGTAAAAGGACAGGTAGATATGATGAAATGTCCATTTTATTAAAAACAAAAGGCCTAAATGATAAGTTGGCATAATTTGTGATAAAAAAACGGGAAGGATAACGTGTACCAGAAATAAAACAAATGCAGAATATATAAATTGAATTCATGCTTAGCAATTTTTTTCTACTTTAAAAGACGAATTTAATAACATAAATAACTTAAAACTACACGTCATCCAAAACTAAGAACGTTAGCGAACATAAACACCTTTAGCTTGCCTAGATTCAACAATACATAATTATGGTATGAGAACATACACTTACTATCAAAAATAATTAATGAACTTCCTGTGGACATACAAAACGAATACCTCTGCAACCCTAAAAAATCAAAATGTAAATTAAAAAAGCATTTTTTGCAACAGAATGAATTAGTTTAGTTAAGCTTATTTACTAACATATGTATCTAAATGTAAAACTTACAAATTCACTTATTATCTAAAATACCTACTTGTAACCCAATTTATCCGAATTCACTAGCCATATATAAGCCAGTAAGGGCTTTTGTGGTTTTTAGGGTTCCGTAGCGGAATGGCAAAAAACGGAACCCTTATAGTTTCGACATGTCTGTCCGTCTGCGTGTCTGTCCGTCCGTCCGTATGTCACAGCCATTTTATTCCGAAACTATTAGGACTATACACGTACAACTTGGTAGGTAGATGTATTCTGTGAACCGCTTTCCGATTTTAAGAGAAAATTTAAAAAAATAAGTATTTAAAATACAGGGGGCTCCCCATACATGGAACTGAAACTGAAAATATTTTCTTTCATGAAACCTATACGTGTGTGGTATCTGTAGACAGGTCTTAAAAATGATATAAGGGTTTCTAAAATCACTTTTTCATAAAGTCAATCGTTTAAAAGATATAAGCTTCCAAAGTGGTAAAATGTGTGTCCCCCCCCCTCTAACTTCTATAATAATGAAGTGAAAAATCTAAAAAAACCATATGTAGTAGATCTTAATGTAAACTTTCAACCAAAATTGGTTTGAACGGGATCGAGTCAGCAGTTTTTGAGATACAGTATATTTTCTAAAACCGCAAATATAACTTTGTAATTCATACAAATACTATGAAAAACAAAGTTATTTGGCGTAGTTGTAAAAATTATCAATAAGCTAGTTTTAAGAATATTGTAAGGTTTTTTGTTTTTTTTTTTTCAAATAAATATATTAAGTATATTATATTTATTATAGTTACTACGGAACCCTTCATGGGCGAGTCCGACTCGCACTTGGCCAATTTTTTTTGTATTAGAACAATATGTATGTATACTGAGATTTTGATCACAATAAAAAAAAAATATTTTCAGGTGTTTGACTACCCGCCTGAGGGCGTTCGAAAATGTATCGTATCAACAAACATAGCAGAAACTTAACCCTTCATGGGCGAGTCCGACTCGCACTTGGCCAATTTTTTTTTGTATTAGAACAATATGTATGTATACTGAGATTTTGATCACAATAAAAAAAAAATATTTTCAGGTGTTTGACTACCCGCCTGAGGGCGTTCGAAAATGTATCGTATCAACAAACATAGCAGAAACTTCTGTCACCATTGATGGCATTCGATTTGTGGTTGATTCTGGCAAAGTAAGCACTTTTTAATTTCTTTATTTTGCATTAAAACGACACTTGCAGAACATTGATAATAATAAAAGTTATACATCTGAATGATCGGTAACTGAATTTTTGAGTCTTTGGGGCCGAAACTATAGGACCGTGGCGCCTTTGTGCTCACAGCTTTTCAAAGTAATTTCGAAGGTTGGTTGACGCTTCCCGTGATTCTACGGCTATTGCCATACGTGGCAATGCTGCCAGTCTTTTGGGTACCGGCAGTTGATGATTTTAGTTTCTATCAAAGTTTCTTTAAAAGTTAACAAAGTAGAGGCGACTCAAGGTTGAATTTTCTCTGTACCTCTTAGTCATAAATAGAGATCACAATGCAGGATCCAGTGAAATATTTAAAATAATATACAGTGAGTCAAATATTACGTAAAATGTATTAAAATACACACATTAAAAGTGTCTAGGGATCAACATATATTTTTGCAATAACTTTTCTCCTGATTGATATTAATTAAAATTTTCTTTAAGGATTCATCAAATAAAGTGTTTTCGTTTGTCACAGTAACGATAAACCAAGTCACCTTTACATTAATAAAGAAATTTGCCATTTTCCTAATAAAGGGGTTTTTGACATTTGAACCACTAACATTAAAGTTCGAAAAAAAGACTGAAATAACAGTTTTCTTTAAAATTTTATTGGGTAACTTAAACAATTAATAATCCGTGTTTCTACCGCGAACACTAACAACACAAGAACATCGGTTTGGCATACTCAAAATGAGTTCATCCAAATCACGCTGTGGAATGGCCGCCCATGTTCGTTGCAACAACAAAAAAAGGTCTTCTTGCGACTGGATACCCTCCATATTCGGCAGAGCTCTTCTCTGTAGCATATCCCATGCATGCTCAATCGGGTTCAAGTCTGGCGACTGAGCAGGCCAGAGCAGGACATTGATGTTAGCTGCGGCGAGAGTCTGTCTTACAACTCTTGCGGTGTGCGGTCGTGCATTATCATGCATTAACTGAAATAAGGGACCGATTTGCACAACGATGACGTCAGATACAATCGTCTCAGCATAAATTTGAGCGTTGAGGTTGCCTCTGATCCAAATCAACTCAGTTCTTCCGCCGATCCAAATACCCGCCCATACCATGATGGTTCCACCACTATAAGGATGGACTTCCTGGCAGGATTTTAATCGCTGTTGGCGTCCAGGGGTTCTCCAGTGTCGTATACGTCTTGTATCCGGTCTCATACCAAAACGAGACTCATCAGAAAAGCACACGAAACGCCATTGTTCTTCTGCCCAATTTCTGTGTTCAAGAGCCCATTGATATCGAATCCTACGATTGTGCATTGCTATAGGTGGTACCCGTAGCGGTCTTCGGGAATGAAGGTACACTTCATGCAAGCGGTTTCTGACTGTTTGGTCGCTAATTAAGTTCCCTGAAGAGTGATGAAGCCTCACGGCTAACATCATGGCGGTTATTGTTGGAGCTCTTCGAGTTAAGATTTGAATGTATCGGTCTTGTCTCCGTGTGGTGCAGCGAACCGTCCTCCATGGCGCTCAGCCACGGTACCAGTGCTTCGGTAACGTGTCCAAAGTCGACTGATAACACTCTGACTTGTATTCAGAGCTAAAGCCACAGTACGTTGCCGGGAACCAGCTTCTATCATTCCCACGGCTCTGAGCATTTCTTCCCTGCTTAAATGACGTTGCCGCTCCATAATAACGTTGGTTTTAATCAGTAGTAGGGAAACAGTAGCACTAATAATGTCTTCAATGCGTTGTATGTTTTTATAGGGAAAATATTGACAGCTGATTTTCATCTTTTACTCGAATTTGATTTACAGTTCCTGTTTCAAATTATGAAATGCACCAAAAAGGATCCATATAAATTTATAAAATCATAAATTTATTACAAAGCCACATCTCAATCTCAAGAAATCCGCATAAAAATGCTTGATCCCTAGACACTTTTGATGTGTGTATATTTGCCACAATAATTTTAAGCGAGTTTCAAAATGTACAACGAATATTGTTATTATGAATAAGTTACTCATATAATTTTTTAACTTGTACTAGGTGAAAGAAATGAGCTACGATTCAACGACAAAAATGCAGAGATTAAAAGAGTTCTGGATATCCAAAGCTAGTGCTGATCAAAGAAAAGGGCGAGCTGGCAGAACAGGTAATTTACAAAAGTTGAATATTTAAAAAATCAAAAACGACGAAATTGACAAAGAAACAAAAATTGAGTAACTTTCTGAACAAAAATAGAATAGAGTCGACTTGTGAACCTCCAAAATTTTTTATTCGCTTCTGTATTCCTATCGTTTACGAAAAAGAAACTGTTGAGGCCAAGGTAGACAAAGACAAAAATCATAATATAATAGTCGATAATAGTAATCAGTGGCAAAATGACGAATAGGTGGCCCTTATCCACATTTTCAAAGCTTTTCTTCATAACCCAGTGGCGAAAAGCGTAATATTTCTTTACTAAAAGTCGCGCGGGGCACCATTCCCGTGGATTTTATCACATTAAAAACATAACTTCCTTTTGCAGAATTAATAAAAATCTGTCTGTGATTTCAAAATAACAGTTTTTTCTCAATTACTTACATTATTCAGATAATACTAATATACAAATAAATTTTTAAATTTTTGTTTGTCTGTCAGTCTATCCTTATGTTTGTCCGGGATAATCTCTGGAACGGCTGAAACGGTTTTACTCAGACTTTCACTGAAAGATAGAAGAGATTATAGGGCAACATATAGGTTACTTTTTCACAGAATTTTCATGGGATCTATATCTCTGCAAGAATAAAAACCACACGTACTTTAAAGTATGGTTTGTGATCTGTTAAACTTGTTCATTGCCCACGTTCACAGGTCCCGGTGTCTGCTACCGCATATATTCCGAACAGCAATACAACGACATGGAATCTTTCAGTACACCAGAAGTATCCCGTGTGCCTCTCGCGTCCCTCTTGCTATTGATGAGCTCTCTCGGCGTTAGTGACGTCAGACGGTTCCCATTCTTAGACGCACCACCTGAAGACGCTGTGGAGAATGCCTTGTTGGAACTGAAGCAACATGTAAGTTTTATATAAGACCTACAAGACGAACGGCGCCTGCAAATGGTGGCGGGGACCATCACCAGGCACGGCTCACTAAACAAAAATTACCTCACGAGACGAAAGAAACGGCATATGGAAACAAACCTTCGGGTCATTGAATTCTCTTAAAGACATCCTGAATAGACTGAGCGACCTGCGGGCCTAGACAAAATCCATTTTCTGTAAGCGTTAACGCCAACGGAAAAATTAAATTGTATGGAGTTGACATTAAAATTTGCTAACCACATGTCACGTGATTGTCACGTGTTAGTAAATGTCAACTCCATACAATTTAATTTTTCCGTTGGCGTTAACGCTTACAGAAAATGGATTTTGTCTAGGCCCGCTGATCTGCTTCTGGAGGGAGGTTGGCTGGATGGAGTGCGGAAACCAAACCACAAAGAAGAAGAAGACGAACGGCCATGCGCCATCGCTACATGGTGGACATTTCAGCTATACGCACAAAACGTTTTGGGAATACTTTTATTGCTTTAACCCATGGGTATTCAAGTCGAAAGTAATTAGGAGCCTGTCATCAACAAAAAGCTAATAATTTTATCCCGCATAATATCTCTTTTATTTTTGTTGACGTCACTTCGATCTGTTGCTTCATAGCTGCGTGATAAACAAACATACATACAGACTTGTATACACAATGTTGGTGTGGTTTTCATCTGATTTGAGATAATCTAAATACTAATAACGCCCCTCTTTTCAAAATCCTTGTGATATGTAAATTTTAATGAAGCTGGTTCAAGACACTACATTAGGAAAATGTTGATAGCTTTGGAAGAATTTGGCGTCGCGGCTACTAATCGAGCTCCTCTTAGAACTAGTGACGTCAAACAACACCAATTACTATGATAAGTCGTTCGCAGCTCAAGCAGTACGGCTGTGGAATGATCTACCAGTGTCAATAAGACAAGCACAAACCCTATCGTCTTTCAAAATCTTGGTAAATGATCTTTATATCTCTTCTTAAATTGTTGTTATTATGTCTTTTTTATATATATTATATTATTTCTTTTTTAACCGACTTCTAAAAAAGGAGGAGGTTCTCAATTCGGATGTTTGTATTTTTTTTTTTATGTTTGTCCACGCATAACTCCGTCGCTTGCCAACCGATTTGAAAAATTCTATTTTGTTAAAAAGGGTATACTTCCCAAATGGTCCCATGAAAATTTTATCGAAATCGGACAAGCCGTTTCTGAAAAATCAAAAAAAGGCTAAAAAAATATTTACGTTGATGATCTTTTCGTTTACGCTGCATTGCGTTTTTTGTTCGCGCATAACTCCGTCATTTACGAACCGATTTGGAAAATTCACTGACCCACTAAAAAGCACGAAAATAAAAACTTTTTTGCAAAACATAAAACCGACTTCTATATCAAAACACTACAAAGCCAAAAATAATTTTAATTTCGGAAGGCGGTGTGAAAAAAAAAGAAAATACAAAACCAATAACACCGATTACCGAAATTAAAATTATTTTTGGCTTTGTAGTGTTTTGATATAGAAGTCGGTTTTATTTTTTGCAAAAAAGTTTTTATATAATTATATGTATATGTTTTGAGAATGTTATTAATTGTTTTTATATTTTATAAAGAAAATAGTACACCGTGGACTACCCGCGTATTTATTTTCTCCTGTGTCAAATCCATCCAAAGGTTGTCTGTAAAAGATCGCTTTTAGCGATAAGACCGCCCATTGTATCACCCTTTTTAGTTGTAAAGTCCTTATTGTTTTACTGTTATGGTGTACAATAAAGAATATATCTATCTATCAATAAATATATCTATCATATACGCGCTGTGCAAAAACGCTACAGAGAATTATTTGATGGATTAGAAGCAACATGTAAGTTTTTTACAAGTACCTCTTTTCCCAGCGTGGAAAGTTCCTATGTGTGGTGTGCGTTCGGTGCATATTATTGAAAGTGACCAAAAAGATTGACGTGTTAAAGCGTTACTATCGTTTATAATATCTTCATGCAAAAAGAAAAATGCATGCCGTTGGCCCATTGTCTTGTGAAGACTGAACATTATTAATACACATCATTGAATCGTGAAGTACTGAAATGAAATGGTATTTAATTTTGTAAAATGGGAAGAAACACTGAAACAAACAAACAATTCGTACGGGTCAAATCATATGAGGATCATGTGGATATTTGTCTGTGATGTTCTTTTGAGGAACAAAAAATTGAGTGAACCTGTCCAGAGAGTGCAATAATTTGCTAGCTATTATGTAGCTCAATGAAATGATATAAAATTCAATTTCTTTATCTTTCTCAGGGAGCCTTAACCTCGAACGAGAAGCTAACAGCCCTTGGCCGGACTTTAGCCAACTTACCAGTAGAGGTGTGCCTCGCTAAGACCCTAGTGTTAGGCGCCGCGACTCTGCCGCCGTATAAATTGGACTCTGCGCTTGCTTTGGCAGCCGCTTTAGGCATACGCTCAATTTATACCACGAGAGCTCATCGGGACTTTGATTGTGAGGTAATATTACCATAGATACAAAATTTCACAGGTAGCACGTTACATAGAACAGTGGTGGTCCCTTGGTTACAGGCTCGACTTGCGAGTTGCAGGTCGTGGTCGAAACTCGCCAGGCACATCAATTTGTGTAATTTATGTTATCACCACCGCTCTCAAATCGGTGAAGAAAAACATCAAAAGGAGAGAATGTCCTAGGACCAAAAATTCGAAGACATGTGACATCCACCAACCCGCACTAGGCCCGTACGATGGATGACGGCCCATTCCCTGTGATAGAGGAGAGGTCTGTGTAACAGTGGGACCATTATAGGCTGATTATGTTATGTTAGCTGTAACTTGGTCATTGTCTTTATTAACTAAAGGATTATATTGTGCAGCTAGTCTAGTTGTACACTGCCAAACTATGGCAGGCTTGATTCTTGCTTCATT
Organism: Tholera decimalis; assembly: GCA_943138885.2. Lineage (NCBI taxonomy): Eukaryota > Metazoa > Arthropoda > Insecta > Lepidoptera > Noctuidae > Tholera > Tholera decimalis. The sequence continues at coordinate 28,637,418 of OW964562.2, forward strand.
CATTCATCTAACATATTTATTAAATTTTGTTTGTTCTATAGTTCACACACATTATATACATTTAAGTTGGTGCCAACATAAACTCATTACGAATTAAATACGTACGTCATGTAAGGATTTGAAGTAAACCTATCCTTATACAAAATTTCTTACCATTTACGATGCCCACGTGAGCATAACGTGATGGGACACAAGCGGTTATAAAATCCTACTATACTACACATGATTGAACTTACAATCTTCCAATCCTTCAATGCCTTTGTAAATTTAATGACGTTTCAAAAATTTAAAATACTCCTTATCCATTCTAGAACGCCCGTAAACCAGATGAATCTGATCACGGTGATCCGTTAACCCTTCTCTCCCTTTACTGCGCCTGGCTTCGAGAGAAACGAGATACCCGCGGCGGCAGAGCGTGGTGCAAACGAAGAGGTATAGAAGAACAACGCCTTTACGAACTGACGAAACTGGCTGCTCAACTTAGGAACTTATTGCAAGTCAGTAAAATTTATTTTCGTATAGCAATGCTGGGGTGATTGTAATTCTGTTAATGTGTCCCCGCACCGTAGCAAGAAGTGACGAAGAGAAATTCTTTGTGGGTTTAGTCAGTTCATTCCTGCTTACTGCTGCTGCTTAAAGGCAGCTGAATTAACAGGGTAGGTTTTAGTCAGTAGAAGTCTGAGACTCCCTTCCGCTCCATCCTGAGCGCGAGAGGTCATTCGATAATCTTCCCACCTGGAAAAAATAATAAAAGAGTCTGTAAGTTCCCACTTACTACCCTAAAGCGGAGGACATACATGAAGATTTCAATACCCAAAAAAAAGTTTCGCTTGTTGCTTGCATCTGTATATCTGGGGGAAAAATGAAAAGCTCACGGCGAATCACGCGTAGAGAATCTCCTCCAGCGATAACTGTATAAGCTTAACAAACCTTGCTATATGACTTAGAGATTTAACACAAGGAGATAAGGTTTATTTCAGCTCGTAATTATTCTATAGTGGAAAATATGGAATTATTAGAATGATTATAAATACAACAACATTCGCACAGCACATTCCAGGGACATATTATTTTATAATCTTTCCTATCTGCCTATCTGACCTCCACAAGCCAATAGCTGGATAACACGATAGCCATTGGCAAGACTGGTGTCAGATTTGTCTGACTACCTTCTTTAGTAAAAGTTTGTAAAGTCCTTCCAAAGGTTGTCTGGAAGATATCCCTCTCAGCGATAAAACCGCCATTGTAACCACAGATTAAGCAATATTGTTATATAGGTGTGTTATAATTTTCGTGTAAAATAAAGTATATTTTATCTATATTTCTATCTACCAATATGTCTGTCAAAGATGTACAAATAAACGCGGGGTTCATCGGCTTAGGGTGTATTCCGAGGCACAGAAGAATTTCGATATTGTACGATATAATTTATTAAAGAAAATAGCTTTATCAATCGAAAACTTTTAATATCATATAACATGCTTCGTATGTAAATAATTGTTACTTTATTTTAGGATAACAATTTGATGGAAGCTCCCGAACCTGAATCGATGTCATCGTCTGAGAGAGCTCTACGTCACGGTCAAATGAAACAGTTGAAAGATGCGAGACGGTAAGACCACTGTTTGGTCAGTATGATTTTCAAATGAAGCGCAACCAGTGGAAAATGGGGGAGGAGGGTCACACTTTTTTCCAAGATTTTCCTTTAAGCAATCTATTTCAAAGTAAGAAACATTCCATTATAACTGCAAAAATGTCGTAAAAAAAGTGGTGGCGCCACTATCGTGCATGTTTTATAGGTAGCGGCACGTAAGTCTAGCGCTGAACGATACGCGGAGGGGATTGCTGCGCATGGGTACTGTCGCGCATGCAATACAATTATTAGCTAAACTAGCTTTTGCCCGCGACGTCGTCCGCGTGGAATAGTTACTTTGGGCTAACGTTAAATTTAACCCCGATTGTGAAGCATTCTTCATTGGCGCTCCGCTCCTATTGGCCTTAGCGTAATGATATATAGCCTATAGCCTTTCTCTATAAATTGACTATTTAATTAAAAAATAATTTTTCAATTCGAACCAGTAGTTCCTGAGATTATCGCGTTCAAATAAACAAACAAACTCTTCAGCCTTATATTATTAGTATAGATAGCTGTTGCCCGCGACTTCGTCCACGTTTCCGTCGTTTTTCGTAAAAAAAAGAAGCCTATGTCCTTCCTCACGGTTCAGTGATTTTGATGTAACAGACAGATTAACTTTCGTAATTTAGTAGGGAAATATAATATGTCAATCTATAATACTGTTGAAAAATATGGCAATACCGAACCGCACAATATTATTGTTAATAGCTGTGCCCGCGACTCCGTAAGCGTTTAACTCCTTGTGTGTTATTAAGTTAATGTATTGGTAATATTGTTTAGATCACGTTCACATGAGACTTAAGTACCTATAGAACGAAAATACTTCAGCGCAAAGCTTCCGGGTAAACTATGTTGAAAGTTGACCCGTCCGGCACGTGAACATAAAGATTTCTAGAACTGCTAACCCGGGAAAGAGCGACGTACGACTGACTATGCGAGAAACAACTGACACCGAGATCTACTCCAGCAACACGAAAAGTCTGCCCTTGAGCCTTATTAATTGTCATTGCATAACACACCGATACTGGGAATTGCGTTCTTTTAAATTGGAAAGGAAAATTATTTGGTACTATGGGAATTCTGGGAATAAAGACGGTTTCTCCTGCACCGCAACCTGTTAAAATTTGAGCCTCGATTATATTTTGTTGCAACTGGGTTACTTTTTGCCAAGTTCCATTGCAAAGTTGTGGCGATTTTAAATTTCGGAGCAAAATAATAATCAGAAAGCTTCGAACTGCTAAGCTATCGGGAGTTACACGTGTTATTGTGAGTCAACCATAAAAGACAGATATATGCTGTCGTGGGATATTTTTTATATAATTTTAAGGAGAACATTTCCGTCATAAATGATTTCTGTGTAGCTTTAACCATTAAGGTTGCACTCGCGACGGAAGCTTAAAAAATGGAGTAATTTCTCCCGTTTTCCCAACATTTCCCTTCACTGCTCTGCTCCTATTGATTGTAGCGTGATGAAAAGTATACTATAACCAGTTCAGGAGTATGAAAAATAATTGTACCAAGTTTCGTTAAAATCCGTTGAGTAGTTTTTGTTTCTATAACGGTTATACAGACAGACAGACAGACAGACAGACAGACAGACAAAAATTTTACTGATTGCATTTTTGGCATCAGTATCGATCCCTAATCACCCCCTGATAGTTATTTTGTAAATATATTTCATGTACAGAATTGACCTCTCTACAGATTTATTATAAGTATAGATAACGTTAATGACATTATTTTAATGTAATGTCAAATAGTAGGTCTAGCGCTGAACGAAATGTAGAGGATAGCTGCGCATGAGTACTGTCGCGCATGCAAATAATATTACCTATACTTTAATAAATAGTTTATCTCCAATGCTAATGTCCAAGGATTTATAGTAGGTACCTAAGATATAATTTTTAACAAGTTTTGTGAGGAGTATAAAAATAAAAACATTATTTGTTAATTTGAAAATTTTTATTTTAGATTTAAGTCTAATCTGAATCAGAGAATCTACAGTGAATCTGAATCTACAGAGAACCATTCTCAAATTTACAGCGATGCTGTCCGAATGACTGAGTAAAGTATTTGTAGCTTCGTCAATCTCACTTTTAATTTGTTTCAAAGAATCAATTAATTCGTTAGATTCCCTTTTTAAAAAGCAATTCACGTCATAAACCATTTTCCTTGCCTGTCTTTTCAAAACAGTATTTCTTCTAGGTATATTCACTTTAAAGTCACAAACAAACTAAAAAAATAATATAACAAACAAATTCAAACTTAACAATAAAACAACAACAAAAAATAACAGCAATAACAATACAATTAATGACGTGACTACACGGGATGTGCGCGGAGCGTCGTATCGGCGCTACGCACGGCCGCCCTTCATCCCGCTAGCCCCCCTCAGGTACCTTAATTTTTACTTCTGCGCAATAACGGTCACCGCTAAAGTTTCATGCCGCGACTTGTAACCCTATATAGTACGATGAAAACCGTTTTGATATTTAGTTTATTCCGAGAATTAATGTGTATATCGGCGGGTTTTATGACAAAAAGGAAAGCTGTGAAACACTTGTTCAGCCACTGCTTAGAACGATATCATTTGCAATTATTTATGTCAATTAATGCCAAATTATTTTAGTTTTTAATAAAGTAAATTTTATTTTCTTTCTTTCTTTCTATTATGTGAGGCAATTTTGTTTTACAAGACCTCAGATCAATTCAATAGGGTTAATTAGATCACAGTGATAAGTTGGAAGCCTTGTTGCTGTGCGATTTTGTCCCAAAAATCTAAGTACTCTAACCACAGACAAAATATTAGTAAAAGTTTCACAGAGTTCTAAATAAAAACTAAAAAATCTTTTTAACAAAAAATAAAACTGACTTCCAACAAAAATACTGCAAAGTGAAAAATAACTTTAATTTCGGTAGTCGGTGCTTTGGTTCTGTATTTTCGTTTTTAACATCGACTTTTTTTTACGAACTAAATTAATTTTTCACTTTGCAGTATTTTCCTTGGAAGTCAGTTTTATTTTTTGTTAAAAAGTAATCAGGTAACATACATAAAAAAAAGATTCTGACGAACTGAGAACCTCCTCCTTTTTTGAAGTCGGTTAAAAATAATATAACAATCAAAAATTTTAATCAGAGTCAAAAATGATTTCCTCTATGAATTCCACGTCCGAAAAGTCTTCATGTCTAGATTGACTTGGTTGTCTTGATTGGTCAATACTTATGTACTTTTATTTTTACCTTTCATTCCAGCCAGTTCAAACAAAAAGCAGCCAATGACCTTAAACGCAAGAAGCGCCTCAAAGTAGACTCGTGGGAGATCGTAGACGAGAATACGGAGGACGATGACGTCATCGATATAAGAGACGTGGAATTCCGTATGACGAACGATGCGCAGCGGATACAGTCGCTGATTGCAGGCTCGAGCACTTCTAGTGGAAGGGATCTTGTCATGTTGAAGGTAATAAATATATCACATGAAACAGGTAAATTAATATTTAAAAGGAAATTAAAGAAACACTTAATAAGTATATACTATCTCTTCACCACTCATGGTTGGCTGGTAGAGAATGCCTACGGCATTAAGTCCGCCTTTGTACCCATGTGCATGAAGTGTAAATAAATAAATAATGTGTAAATTAGGTGGACATCCCACCCATACGCACAACGTTTTGGGAATGCTTTCACTGTGCGTACGGGTAAGGAGTGAAATTCCCTGCCGGAGTCTGTTTCCTGATAGGTTTATCCTAGGGGTCTTTAAGTCAAGTAAAAAATAGTAATCTATCCTTACATATCTAAATATATATAACTCAAAGGTGACTGACTGACTGACTGACATAGTGATATATCAACGCACAGCCCAAACCACTGGACGGATCGGGCTGAAATTTGGCATGCAGGTAGATGTTATGACGTAGGCATCCGCTAAGAAAGGATTTTGCGAAATTCCCACGGGATCGGGATTTACACGGGAAAAGCTTCCCACGCGGGCGAAGCCTAGAATCTAGCACAAGCTAGTTATAAAATAAAGTCTCCCGCTGTTAGTTTTTAGTTTGTATGTGCAGTAAATAGATAAATCCATACTAATATTATAAATGCGAAAGTAACTCTGTCTGTCTGTATGTTACGTTTTCACGCCTAAACCGCTAAACCGATTTAGATGAAATTTGGCATGGGAATAGTTTAGGATCCTGGAAAGGATATAGGATAGTTTTTATCCCGGAATTCGCACGGGATCTGGAATTACGCGGGGGAAAACCTCCCATGCGAGCGAAGTCGCGGGCAAAAGCTAATAAAAAATATATCGCATTCATTATTATCTGTTTCGCCTTGTCCCAAGTCAGTCGGGTTCGGCTTCCATTGTAACCAAATGCGACTCCTTATCTGACAGTAGCTGGGTAACACGATAGTCCTTTAGATTTTCTGGATTCTCTCATAAGAAGCAATAGTCACCCACTAGACACATAAGGCCAGTCTTTTAAATCACATTACAGCATGATTTAATAGACTATCCGTGGCAATCCTTTTACTTTCAGGTGGTTTTATGCAGAGCCCTGTATCCCCAAGTGGCAGTAGCTGACAACTTTAATCATCATAAGGCAAGTTACATCACGTTCTTTCAATAGTGTTGTAAGACTCAATATTATTTGTGGCTCTCTTGAGATGTTTGCTTCAGTAGCCGAGCGCGCCAGCAAAGCGTCACGAAACCTCAGCTAACGCATGAAACATTCTATTAAATAGTATAGAAATACATTTATTCGAGTACAGTAGTACCTAACTGATATGGTTTACCCATGTACAGTCGGCCAAGAAAGTGGTGTACCACCCTAAGGTTGAATATCGCTTGCAGATTCATAGGTGATAAAGATTAGTTTCGCTTGCAGATCGATCTGACAACTTCTATTGCTGTCTTTATCTGATTATTGATAACGACTATTACTGTTTGTAACGTGACAGCTGTTCTTAGTTTGAACTTGATGGAACCAATGACGTCGTAAAATCAACGGCGGAGGGCTGAAGATTTTGATGACAAAATTGTATCTACAAATTCAGAATTGTAATCAACAAGTTACATAAAATTGTAAAGGCACAAGGCGAGTCCACAAACCTACAATTTCTGTAAACTTGTAATTACAATATCAATAAAAAACAAGCTAAAAATAGATTTATCCTTTTATTAAATTTCTACAATCAATTTTAAAATACTTATAACAAACAAAAACATAGCATATATAGTAATATTTAGAAGATATTGAAAATTTTTAAAAATTAGAAACCGGTGTAACCGCCGTTGGCCTCTATAACCTCTAAAAGACGAGACCTCATTGAACCAACAAGCCGTGAGCAAATATCGGTTCCCCGCATTTCCTCCCAGATATAATTACAGCGACTAATAAGAGCTTGTTTGGTTCTTTCATTTTGATGCGACCATCGTTGGACCATAAGGCCCCAAAGATTTTCTATCGGGTTGAGGTCCGGCGATCTTGAGGGCCACTGAATTACCCTTACGTCAGTGTGTGAACGAAACCAGGCTCTTACGATCCTCGCATTATGAATTGAACAATTATCTTGAACAAAATCAAATTGTGGCACTTCGTTCTCCGGGTAAACATTACGGACTGTCGGTAGCATTGCATTCTGAAGCACGTCGATATAATTTACAGCCGTCGCTCGAGGAGGTAGAGAACACAATTCTCCTACACCATCCGTACTCATCCAGCCCCAAATATTTACGGAAATTCGACCTGATTCTCTATTTGGGATTACATGATCATCTTTATACCGTGTTGAATTATATCGCCAAAGGTGAAGACGTCCATGCTGACTGGATTTAAACGTTTTTTCATCACAAAACACTGTATTAGACCAATCAAACTCTAAGTGCTCTCTGGCGAAGTTCAGACGAGCAAGTCTGTGAGCATCCGTCAAATATATTTTCTTGGCGTAATGCCTGTGGTGCAACCCCATGTAATGTAGATGATTCCTTATTGTTTGGGCACTCACATCGAACATCTCCGCAAAATGTTTTGTGGGCTTAAAACCATTGATTTCATATTCCCGTCTCATGAATTCTCTATCGTTATTGGAGAGTGCAGGCCGGCGACCACTTCTTCTGTGATCCAACAAACTTCCCTCCTCTCCTTCACGACGAATCCAAAAGCGGACAGAACGCCTCGATATATTCAAATTCCGGGATATCGCACTGATACTGCTTCCCTCATTAAATTGGGCAATTATTTGTGCTCTTTCGGCAATGGTCAAGTTGGCAGGCATTGAGATGATTTTATATGCAGTTGATTGAAAAATAACACGGAAAATATATCGATTTTTTGCATATATTTGACAAAATGTCAATTGTCAGTTTTCTTTTTCAAATGGAATTCGGTTGTCTAAATAGTTTTTATTACTTTTGTTTGGAAACATTTCAATTGCTTTGTAGAAACTAATGTCCTTTTCATTTATACTAAAGGTTAAAATGTCATGTACTTATATGTGACATATGACGTATGAATACTAAATACATAGGTTTACGTCATGATAATGTTGTCTCTTTCAGTAATATCTTTTTATAACGAACTTTGTTGTAATTTTCGATGACCGGGAAACTAAATCAAAACTGGTACACCACTTTCTTGGCCGACCGTACCTGCGCAGAAAATGAATTTTCAAAGCGCGGGAAATGTTATTGACCAAACGGCACTCTCCACGCACCGCGCTTCTTTTTCCTTTACCGCTATTGGTTGGCAGTTGCCGCCATGTTAGCGCGCGACGCGTGACACGTGAGTGAGACGGAACTAACAGCTGCAGTGTATTATGAACCTTATAGTAGCGATCTAAGGTTGATTGTAAGTTTTAAGCATTCTTTCGTTAATCTTCGGGGCTGTACTTTCTTTTCTGTGCGAACGAAGATTCACGACGCGCCTTATTAGTTCGATACCACTGTACAGACATACAACAATTACAATAGGAATTTACAACATCAAGATAAGAATCAAATTGCGCTGAGCATCTTCGACCGAAAGGGTTACCAACTCAGCATTTGCTGGGCGAAAGACACCCAGCGCTGGTTTTCAGTTAGCTCCCCGCTGTGACACACGGACGACGGTAAATGAAATAATATGAATGAAATGTGTAGTCTTTAAATAGTAGTATTAAACGGTTTAAATAGTATAAAAAATAAATACATATTGTGTGCGCTAAACGAGCATATTTGATCATATAGATAACGCGCAATTACTTACCCATACAACATTCTATTTATAGTTCTTTTCTGTAATTATAAATATTTAATTAAGTTTATAGTAATAATAAAGTTGATTGAAATCAATTTTAAAATAACTCACAAATTGTTGGTGAGCCCCAAAGTAGGCTTAGACAGGATCTTGGGGCCGGAGTTATAGTATGCATAGTATCATTAACAAACTAAAATTTAAAGATAAATAAGATGAGATTAGAACGAAATAATGTGAAATAAAACAAGGAAAAATAAAATAAAATGAGATCCACTAAAAACAACACGTAACTTAATAAACAGTAGTATAATTTGTATACAACGTGTAACAGAAACCCCATATCTATCCAAAAGGACTGAAGACAATATCTGGTATGGAGTCTCTATGCAAAGTTTCAGCTCAAAATAAGTGACTCACCGAATTGATCCCAAATTATTGGTTTCATGTGTTTCTTGAATACCAGTAATAACAAACGTGTCACAGCACTATGAGGGTCATCACTTTCCACGTCACTTGCCAATAAAACGATAATTCTCTTCGTTCTTCTTAATTTGAAAAATTCGGTCTCTGGTATCAATGTATTGAAATTTCAAATATGCTTCCCACATGTAGACCTAGGATTGGAAAACCCTTGCCATATCGTTTATTATCATCCAAAGAAGCCGGGCACTTGGTATGTATATACCCTTTAAATTACAAATATATAGTCTATAAATCTATAGTTAAAAATATATGTATATAATTTTCCTTTATTTGTGTGTTGCTGCAGGTTGCCAACTAAAAGTAACAAGTGTGTTGACCTTTTCTTTATAGGCAAGCTCAGTGCAATTTTTTACTCTTGATTTATTTTATTATGTATTTGTTGCTGTTCTTTTGTGTCTTGCTGAATATATGTTTATATTCTCTCTAAATTATTCCTAGTCTTAACGTGACTACTCACAAAAATACATGAAAGTTAACAAATAACTTTCATGTATTCTTGTACTACACGTTATACAGCCCATTTGTGTTTGAATCTTCAGAAGACCAATTTTAGAAGGCTCTAAGACCATCCCCACAAAGAATTTAAGCAAATTAACTTTAAGACCTGTAATTTTATGTCTCATTTTAATTTACAGTCGATATCAGAACAGCTATACCACACATGGAGCAAACCCTTCGTGTACCTTCATCCCACGTCATACTTCGGCAAACAATCGCGCATTCTACAACTTACAGAGGCCGACATTCATTCAGACTTGCCTGTCAATCTAGGATTCGATGGGAAGCTGCCCGTGTCTTCAAGGCATCAGATATTGTGTTATTTGTAAGTATAAGAAACTTGTATTTATACGTCTAGTAGGAATGGAAGGCTGGCTCCAGTTAGGGGCCGCATTTATAATATTATAAATGCGAAAGTTTATGAGGATGAACTGAACTGAACGGATCTGAATGAAATTTGGTAAGTAGATATCCTGGAATAACACGTAGGCTACCTTTTATCCCGGAATTCCCATGGCATCGGGATTTACGCAGGAGAACCATTCCACGCGAGCGAAGTTGCGGGATTCTAGCTAGTTGGTTATAAATAACAATTTTAAAAGTCAATTTGGCGGTGGCCGGTGTTTTCTGCCGGCCGGTGTAATCACTGCGGCCATTGTCAGGAGGACATGGCATGGCATACGCTGGCAGAGTGTGTAGCTTGGGCGGAGCCGCGCCGTGCCCTCGTTTCAGAAGTGGAAAACGACCTGTTGCTGCCGGCTGTGATTCGTTCCATGGCGCGGCGTAGCGTCGTGGGCCGCGGTGATTTCCTTCTGAGAAGTTGTCATGTCGCAGAAGGAGGCTGCGGAAAGGGAGAGGGAGATCGAGCGCTCTCCCGGCCCGCAGAATGTGCACCGGGCGTCGAGGAAGACAGTCGTAAGGCAGACAATGCCCTCTGGCGGACCCCCTAAATGGGTCCAGGGACGGCGCACTTGGGGATGCCCGAAGATCTCCGAAACAAAGTCAGAGCTCAACGTCTCTTAAGTTCAAGTTTGAGCGTTGGGGAATACTCAAGTGTTCTCTCAGCCTCTGGCGCAAGTGTGCGAGGAGGCGTGAGGCGAATCTGATCCATTTCGAGAGAGAATTTCTACACCAAGATAAAAGTGCTATGATTGGAAGCTGCGCCTAACATAAAGACATGGCAAATCTATACTAATATTATAAAGCGGAAAAGTTTGTTTCTTTAATCGCGATAATCTTCGACTTTTACCCGACTGCAAAAAAGGAGAGTTAAGTTTTTATCGTGATAAATTCCACGGGAGCGACGCTCGCGCGACTGTTAGTCGTTTGACATGCTTGCGTATGTTCATTATTTCATATGATTGATAAAAATGATGTGTCCTAGGATGGAAGTCGCTTGCCTTGAAGTAACTTACTCTCTCCGTCTCAAATAGTACCAATAGGTATTGTCTTGGTGACAGTACAGATCGCGACTCAGCTATACTGCATTCAAGCTCAATGACTAGGCGACAACAGTAAAAACATTCCTAGGTACAGTAGGTTTCACAGTTGAGTCGAAAATATACCTTAAACCTACCATTCTGCGCCAACCTGTTACAACGGTGCGATGTAGTATTTTCATAAAAGTAATTTATAAATCAGTTTACAGATAGAGACAATTGTATACATTCATCGCGTCGAGTCTAACTCTGAAACAGTGCTGAATTCAAATATTGACTAACTTTACTGTATTTTCAGATCACTACTGGAGACTACAAAGCCGTACATAGTGAATTCAATGCGCATGCCGGCCGCTCAAACACTGTTACTATTGGCGCACTCTATCGAAACTAACATTGGATTTACAAGGTGAATGCATTTTTTGCACATATTTTGTTGATGACGTTAAGCACGAAGTCTGGGATTCGATTGCCGGGGCGGGCAAAAAATGTTACTGGGTTTTTCTGTATTGAATTTCTTAGTACAGTCTGTTTTTTAATCTCAGAGACAAAGTTGACATTACGACGGTTGCCAGTTTTACAATTCTTTAATAGTGATGTGCCACTATCGAATCTGAACGTTTAAAATCGGGCCGCGGCCGGGTCGGCTAATGAAGAAACGCCCAATGTATTGTTACTGCCCAGCACAATATAAGCGGCAGAATCATCAAAGGGTTAAGTCAATAAAATCATCACCACCTTCAGCGAGTGAAGGTACCCCAACTTTAGCTGGCCTATAAATTTATCAAAAAACAATAAGTCAAGGAAGAAGGAATAATTCCAACTTTATCCTTTCTTTAGTATTACGATTTTTCAATCTTATTATATGCATTTTCATTTCTATTTAGTTTTATAAATCACGTCATATTTATTTATTAACCTCTCGTAAAACCCTTTATTTCATACCTCACTCAATGGGTTTGAAAGAAAAAAATCGCAACATGAATATGGCACTAATCCGTTTTAAAACTTAAAAATTTTAATCTCTGTCTCTGTTTTACATTTAACGTAATCGCTTCTTTAAATGAAAAACAGAGAAATAAACCTAAAAAATGGCTAAGGTATCGGACTTGTGATGGAGAGGTCGCGGGTTCGAACCCCTCCTATTACACTATTGCCGTGAAGTGTGAACCCACTCCAGACACATACATATTTAGCTTAGTTGGAGGCGTCAACAAGATTGCTAGTAATGTGAATTATACCCACATTGCTAGTTCTCCTTATAAAAAAGACATATTCAACGTTACCCCACTTGATATCGTTTGCCGATTTTTTATAATTAACTGTCACATCTGTAGTGACACTCGCATGGTTTAACGTGATATTTATTCAAATCGGACCACGTGTTTGGCCTGTACAACGCCACATAGGTACCAACATACTTACCTACATACATAGACTGTGAAACACCTTACCCTCCTTTACGTCGCGCATTCGGGTAAAAAATTACGATTCAACAAACCGGTATCGTATGTATAACACTGCACAAAAGAGCGGGCAACATTATTTGCATGTCATTGCATGACATTATTATGCTAAAGAGCTTGATCCTATACATGGCTAACTTGAAGTAGTGTAGAGAACTTTACAGGTTAATGTGAAATATGATCTTTTGAATAAACTTTTCGACTCCAATGGTGTGGTCGGAATTGACTATACCAGTCCATACTAAGCAAGCATTAAAAGATATCAGTTATCTTGTAGCTCAACTCCGAACAACTCAAATTGCCAGACAATCACGAAAGCGTCTAAAGAAATAACGACCTGCATAGTACTCACATTTACTACAGACAGAAAGATGAGAAAACCTGGATCATAGTTATAAATCTAATATTATCCCTGCTATATAAATAAGCTTAAGACGGGTAAGTGTTTAATTATGTGGTATAAACTATATTTTCAGGATCGTCTGTGATTCCTGGCTGCTACTAGAATTTCCGTATCCTGAGTCGGGACTGAACTTGCTCTTGAAAGCCGTGAAACTGCGTCGAAGATGGGATGCTCTAATAAATCGACGTATTGCTGGTAAGACAGTAAATTAAATTGAATAAGACTAGTAATTGTTGTTGTATAAAACACCTATAATTACTAGTCATATAGTCACATATTATTAGGCAACGGGTTTTATCGTTCATATCGAAATTCACACAGCCGTCTCCTTCAGCCATTGTGATTAAAGTTAGGTAACATAAACAGATTAATTAATTTGTTTTTTCTGGGCCCATAACCTTTTTAGCCATATTGTGAATCAGATGTGTTTAAATTATTTGTGTACTATAAAGGTGAATATTCTGTCTATCTATCTAACAATATGAATGGTGTAAGCTGGCAAAGACATTTCATAAGTATAAACCGTTAGACCGGGTACATAAACATTACTATATGTTTTATTAAGTTATCTTAATGAAAATGTTTGTGTCTTGGTGTGTCTAACTGCTACACATCTAGGGGCTACTTTTACCAACATACTATAACAAAACCGTACAATTATCTGCTCCCTTTCGCCGACTATGTTGGGCTAAGCAAAACTGGTGTGAGATTTTTTCTGTCTTCAGACTGTCAAAGATGTAGAAATGATAGCCGTGGTCGATTGATTAACGTGCTTTCTGAGGTACGGAGGAATCTTAGGTCCGTATTACAGAACGTTCCTCAAGTCCAGTTTGAGCTTAATTCGCCCGATCTCAGTTTAAATATAGAATCTGCACTTGAGCATTTGTCCTATTCCAGAATGGTAATAAAACTACACTCAGATTCAAATCGAGCCTCAAGCAGAGAATATCTAATTGTCTATGCATCAGTCTGTTTTCGTTTACGTTTTATTTTCTTCGTCACCGCTGTTCCGATCTACGAATGATCGTAAATAATTCAATTTACTTTAATACCAAATTTTTAAGAATAAAAAATATGTATTGCACGCTTTCACCATAGAAATTATTTTTTAAGAATTTGTAAAAGCAAATTCTTGAAGGTAAAAGGTGTTAAGGCAATATTTTATAACATATAAAAATATAGCAAGAGTAACTTGTTCGTGGAACGGAGTGGATCCTAAATAATGTCTGTGACAGTGTTGTTTTGAATTGCTCATTAATCATATAATAAGTAATATTCAAATAAATAATGGTTTGGGAACAACGATCAATAAAAATATTAAAAGGAAACAAAGTTATAGTTAAAACAAAACAGAAATGCATATGTTTTACCAAATCTTGGTCAATAGATGGCAGTATTACAAATTGTCAAAAATCTTCATCTTGTGAAAATCTATACCATTTCTTAAAATAATTATTAGCAAAATTGTATGGGCCCTACACATGGAACGCTGAAGTTCTGTTTTTCTGTTCAAATCATCGGTGAAAAAATCATTATTATAATCTGTTTAAGTTATAAAACACGGGATTCATCTCGTAACTTAAAATGGCAAAAAATTACGTGTAAAAGTGTTATTTGTAACCAATTAGCAAAATAAAATGTGATTTCATCATCTTTCGCCAAAAATTACCAATTTTATATCAAATAATAAACTGAAAAGCAAATAGTTAACTGACAAGGAAATCTCTGCTCGAGCGTGGTGTCGACCATACTTGGGTGATGAATCTACAACTGAGTAACGGTCTAGAATAAAGCCGTACCCGGCTGAACTATGATCGATGAACCTATACTTGAGGCACATTCTAAAATTAAATCTCGACTCAAAACTAGTTTTAGGCTGCGTTTCCACCAGAGATGAGCGAGGATGCGTAGCGAGGGATGTGTTTGTAAGGAACCAATAGAATCGCTTCATTTACCTCGCCTCGGTCAGCACAGCCCTGGTGGAAACGGCTCAGCGGCGCTAGATTTTTGCCCATACAAAACAAGCTAGAAATGTGTGCGAGGGATGTGTGCCTGTGCGAGGGATGTGTGCGAGGAATGTGTGCGCATTTTCACAGCTCCGCTACACATCCTCATAGGCACATTTTTATCGCACAGCTTTGGTGGAAACGCCCACACATTTTCACAGCACAGCTAGACATCCTCGCACGACACATTTTCATCGCACAGCTTTGGTGGAAACGCCCACACATTTTCACAGCACAGCTAGACATCCTCGCACGACACATTTCCATCGCACATCTCTGGTGGAAACGCACCCTTAAACAGAGATCAGTGCTCGAGTTTCGTTCTGTAATACGGGCCTACATATGTGAAAATGTTGATCCATCTACGCCCCGTGCGGCTGTTACTATTTAGCCACGAGCCCCTCTGGGTGTAATTACGAGTATAATATCTTACACCCACCAACCCGCACTGGACCCCCGTGCTGGATTACGGCCCATTCCCTCTCATATAGAGAAGGGCTGTGTCCTAGCAGAGAGAATGTTATAGGCTAATTATTATACAGAGTTGATACGACAGAGGGGCATTAAATTACACTACGTATACTATACGTGTTTAGTGTTAATTTGATACAGTTAAAAAATAAAAAGAGCAAAAAAATTTTTTTTTTCGAACTAACTAAATAGCTTACAAATCAGAGTAAAACGCAACCACCCTTTGTAAATAAATGTGACTGACCTTAAATACCTAGGTAACAAAGTGGCAACGTAGCGCGGCGTGTGTTATCTCTTGTCTTGGTCAGATTTATCGCTTTATGGTGCATCTCATCCAAATCATTTGCGACTAAACTCCTTCTCTTATTTAATTGATTTTTGGTGCAAAGCTTGAAAATGGTACCTGGTATACGCAGTTTAAAGGAAAGCCCCTCGGTCGTGTCAACTCTGTATAATCCTAACTGCCCGCGACTTCGTTCGCGTAAACTATCTACTTGCCAAATTTCATTCAGATCCATACGTGAAAGAGTAACAAACATACATACATCTATCCATCCATCCTCACAAACTTTCACTATAATATTAGTAAGAATATCTAAACAAATAAACACGTATACATTTCAGATGCAACCCCAACAAAATCAGTGGAGAGTGAATTAGAAAAAGAAAAATTACCGAAAATATCCTATGATGAAATTCAACACGAGTTGTCCTGTGACATGAGTGCTTACATGAATTCAGAAGTGTACTACACTATCAAGAGATTGTTACCTGGTGACCTCAAGGTCATCTATTGTGGTAATGACGAGGTCCATCCAAGTATCGAACCTAATCCATTCGATGAAACCTTTGTTTGTAGACCGCATGAAAGGAAAGGAGGTGTCTATGTTACTGATAATGTCGTTTATAATTGGTAAGTTTATTTTACTCTAGTTTTAGATTAGGTATTTGATAGAGCTTAGACTAGGAAAACATGAAAAGAAAACGTACATGGAGTTGCGAATCCGAAATTGAAAGAGCGACATCTATGACATATTGTCAAAAACTGTTGGAAGTGCGTTCATATTCCAACACTATTTTTGTTGTTTTAATAAAGACAATCTGATCTGAATAAAATCTTTTTATTCAATTGTATTTTAATAATTTTCAATGTTTCCCTCTGAAATCTAGCTTAAAAACATGTTTAATTTACTCCTTTTTAGGGTTCCCTAGCCGAACGGCAAAAAACGGAACCCTTATAATATTTTCGTCATGTCTGTCTGTCCGTCCGTATGTATGTCACAGCCATTTTATTCCGGAACTATTAAGACTATACATGTGGAACTTGATATATTCTGTGAACCACTTTTCGATTTTATGAAAAAAAAAAAAATCCCTTTATTTTAAATATTTTTTAATTTTTTATATGGAACTACAACTAAAACTGAAAATATTTTTTTTTATTAAACCTATGCGTGTGTGGTATTTATAGACAGGTCTTTAAAAATGACATTGAGGTTTCTGAAACCACTTTTTCATTAAGTTAATCGTTTAAAAGATATACGCTTCCAAATTGGTAAAATGTGTCCCCCCCTCTAACTTCTATAATAATGGAGTGAAAAATTTAAAAAAATATATGCTGTAGATCTTAATGTAAATGTAAATATAACTTTATAATTCATATAAACACTATGAAAAGCAAAGTTTTTATGCGTAGTTGTAAAAAATGTAAATAAGCTAGTTTTAAGTTTGTAAGGTGTTTTTTTTGTCAAATAAATAATCATATTATATTATATTATTATAGTTACTACGGAACCCTTCATGGGCGAGTCTGACTCGCACTTGGCCAATTTTCTTGTAAAGCTCTGAACATTGAGTATTTCTCAAACTCTAGCCTAAATGTGTATAAATTGGCAATAAAGTAGGGTTTTAAGTTCGTGCTTGTCTGTATTTAGTTCACGTGGCAGGTTTTTCCAAAGTTTGTGTTTTAGTATCGTATAAACAACTATAAGCTCTTAAAAACAGTTATTTTGAAATCGTTATGTGTAGGTATATAGTCAATTACTAATGCTGATACTTTATTTCTCCTTCCAGTGTCGTCGACACAACTTGGAGCGCCAAAAACTACGATGAGATCTACAGTGAACCGTGGACTTGCACAAACTGCGAGCTAACTGTGTGCTTATCCCCCGTAGAACGACTCCAACACACACAGTTCACATGTTCAGCTAAAGAAGAGAAGAAGAACTTAGAAGAACCGAAGACTTCACGCGAAATTAAACCTAATGCTAAGGAGTATAAGTGCGATGTCTGTCAGTTAACGCTGTATATGACTCCTGTTGAGATCCTAAAGCATAAGAAAGGTTGTAAGATGAAATAAATGTTTGTATTTTTTATTCATGTTGTTTGTAATTTAATAATTAGTTTTACCGCGCTTATCAAAACGCCAGCATTGTATAGTACTTGCCGTTTTGCCGGGGTTGCGGGAATGTTCTAACGAGATACCGGCCTCGGAACACAAAGGCAACTGAAGGAGTAGGGTGGGTTTTTAGTCAGTAGAAGTCTGACACTTCCTTCGAATCGAAATTAGAATGTATTCGTTCTGGCCGTATAAGCACCATTGCAGATGAAACAAGATTTTGCACTTGAAAAAAAAAAAGAACTAAAAAGTTACCGACTTCAAAACAAACTAAAATACTACTGTACGAAAAAGCGAAAAATGATCTTAAATACTGTTTCCTTGGAGTGATATTCTATGTACGCCACATTCCGGGGCACGCGCAGTTAGATCCCTATATACCTTTATAGATTTACCTAGATACCTTTTCATTTGGCTTGACTCCGACTTCGACCAGATGAACTAACCTCACCTAGCCCTTATTATAAACGAAATTAGACATCCTATAAAACAGTCTTTAAGATTATTTTTTAACGTTTTAATGCAGTAGTGTTTTAAAATAAATTAGTCTAATTAGATAATACTGATAATTGTAAGTTAAGTATCACCATGGGCAGACCAATTAATGGTGCCGTCTGCAAGAGGAATAGAATGAAGGAATCTACATGTTTTAGCAAGAAAGGAATGTCTATCTAAATATCGCAAAGGAAATGTTATAGGTATCTTAATCCTCAAGATCTCCATTATCTCGTCATACTAGAAAACGTTTAGTGAAAACAAAAAGTCAGTAAAGCAAGCTACGCAATTTTGGCAGTTGTACGACTGGCAGATTGGCGAGTAAACGACTAACTCTCGGCGATTTACTCGCTCAAGAAACGGACAATGAAATATACATTCCCTGGAAACGAAAGAGATGCTATATTAATAGTTGCTCTCTGACTGTTCACACTGCCGGCGACGAAGCGAGTACGCTTCACTAGTTTTGTCGCTGAGCGACTAGAGCGTGTGCGTTACCCCAGCAAAATAATGTCGAAAATAGTCATTTAAATCTTATAGATAATTAGTTGCCCAGCTTCTGTAATTGTTAAGCACATTTTTAAATTTGTTACACATATAGTTTTTTAGTTATTACACAAAAACATATTCTGCTGGGGTAACGTTTGAAACGTTACCGCAGCAAAACTTTTTTTTAAATAATGGGAATATTGAAATAAATATTAGCTATACATTTAGTTGTCTAGACGAGGTAAATGTTACACGTTATTTTGTTTTTGTTCTTTCTTCGGCTGCGAAGTTATTCGAGATTTTGCTGGAGTAACGTTTGTGGTTTTGCTGGATCTCTGAAACGGTTAAGCGGATTCTTATCATCTTTTGTACGTGATTTCTTAGGAATTAGTTTTAATTTGTTTCGCAATAAAAATAAGGAAATGATATCTCGTTTAAAAGTTATTTAATGAAATATAAAAACACTTCTTTAGGTCCTAACGCTCTGAATATGAGCTCTAAAGACTTACTTTAAACGTTATTTTGTAGCTTTTAACTACCTTCAAATGTATATGAAGTTTCATTAGTATCCTGTAGGTAATTAACAAATTATGATGATATTCATTTCTCCACGTTCATGGTAACAATGCGCGCGGAGTTATTTGGCCACCGATAAACCTGTATACGGTTATATAAACTGAATGTTATATCAATATTTAGTTGCTTAATTCAGTTATATACCTGTAAAGTTTCAGAGTAGTACATACAATAATTAACGAGATAATTAAATAAAAGTCATTAGGAACTTCAAGACGGTGGTAATCCGACCAAGTTTAGGTGGTTACAAAAAAGCGACCGCTAAGAACATTATGCTATCTTCTAAAATATGTAGGATAGTCTTACAAGTTTAGTAGAGATGTGTACACAAGTGTTAAAAAAACTACATATTTCTTAAAGAATTATTATTTACAGGTAAAATAATAATTTTTATACTTAAAAGCAGTAATTCCTACCATTTTGTAGACAAATTTCAAATATCACAATATTTATTCCTAGATATATATTACAGATAGTTGTATTCTAAGATTAACTTAAATTATGTAAAAATCACAGATCAAAAATAAAATATTAAACTGCAGTCAAATAATCATGTAAGTCAGAATCATCTTTAGGCATAAATTTCATATCCATAATAATTAAAACGTAGAACTATCATTCTTTCAGAAAGTTTACAGTTGGAACCATCTTTTGGCATACATTAAATAAAACATTTGATTGTGAACATACGTGGTTTTTATTTCCCTGTAAGAAACATGTAAACATGCAAGCAAGCATGCAGCATGCAGTTATGCTAAACGAAATTATGTAGAATTTTAACTCTGCCAAAAGTAATTTATGCCATTGTGAATTCGAATGTATAAACA
The DNA here is from genome assembly GCA_943138885.2 of Tholera decimalis. Taxonomy (NCBI): domain Eukaryota; kingdom Metazoa; phylum Arthropoda; class Insecta; order Lepidoptera; family Noctuidae; genus Tholera; species Tholera decimalis. The sequence goes on from OW964562.2 coordinate 28,657,837, forward strand.
TTCGGCTAAATAATAATTATACATACTAAATAATTTGTATGCCTTAAAAATATTCGTTTAAGGAAGATTATACCAAGTGTGTTATGCCAAATGAATTTCGGAGTATCAAGATTCTGCCAAATAGAAGGAACCCGTGCAACTGTGCCATTGAACTGGTGCACATAATACAATATATACCTATCTAATAAGTAGCTGAAAGGTAATAATAATAATAAGGTACTAATAGTACAGATATTATAATATTGTTATGTATTTAACAGTGTACACGTCTGTACCGAAATTTTAAGGTGTATTATCCTACATATTTTAGAAGATAGCATAATGTTCTACGCTGTCGCTTTTTTGTAACCACCTAAACTTGGTCGGATTACCACGGTCTTGAAGTTCCTAATGACTTTTATTTAATTATCTCGTTAATTATTGTATGTACTGCTTTGAAACTTTACAGGTATATAACTGAATTAAGCAACTAAATATTGATTTAACATTCAGTTTATATAACCGTATACAGGTTTATCGGTGGCCAAATAACTCCGCTCGCATTGTAACCATGAACGTGGAGAAATTAATATCATCATAATTTGTTAATTACCTACAGGATACTAATGAAACTTCATATACATTTGAAGGTAGTTAAAAGCTACAAAATAACGTTTAAAGTAAGTCTTTAGAGCTCATATTCAGAGCGTTAGGACCTAAAGAAGTGTTTTTATATTTCATTAAATAACTTTTAAACGGTATATCATTTTATTATTTTTATTGCTAAACAAATTAAAACTTATTCCTAAGAAATCATGTACAAAAGATGATAAGAATCCGCTTAACCGTTTCAGAGATCCAGCAAAACCACAAACGTTACTCCAGCAAAATCTCGAATAACTTCGCAGCCGAAGAAAGAACAAAAACAAAATAACGTGTAACATTTACCTCGTCTAGACAACTAAATGTAGGGTAAACTTGCGTAATTCGTACCCCTTAAGGAAAACCTCAAATATTTTGGAAATTAAAAAGAAATTTTTATTTTTTAATAAAAATACTTTTTATTTAGTTAATATTTTATTATCATTATAACAAGAAATAACAAAAATCCTACAAACTTCAGAGAAATAAACAATTTAAAAAAAAACTGATATATTACGATTTAGGACTATTAATCTTAAATCGTACTGATATATTCTTAATTCGTACTTTCAGATCCTATCATTGGTTCAGTCTTAATAATCACAATATTCACAATTAAATGATTAAATACAAATGTTTTATTCTCAATAATTCGGCGGATGGTCTTCGCTAATTCTTGGCAGTTATCGCAGTGGTAACATTGTGTTTTTTTACTGGTTCCTGCTCACAATTCATGTACCCACATTTTCATTTCACATTCACTGCATTTGATCATATTTTCTTGTATATCTTCTTGACATATTTTACATATCCAACTAGGTATCTATTCTTAGGTGTTTGTTTAGTCCTTTTAAATATCGTCTAAATGTTGGTTTAAGTATATAATATACTCCAGAACTGCTTCCATAAGATCATTCCTCCAGGAATTACATTTTCTTTCTGACATGTTGTCCTAAAACTGATAATTATATAAAAATAAATAATTAATAATAAAAGTTATTTGCAATTATAAATAGTTTTCGTATTGTCGTCCTAAATCGTACCGGTACGTTTTAAGAACTTGCTTCGAGTACGAAATAGGCACAATTGCCGAACGAATTTCAAATTTGCCTCTAAAAATAATGACAACCAACATGCAGGTTTTACTGCGTCAAATAGTTTCACAATTATACACATAAATACGACACAAATGATTAAACAAGTTACGAATGATATATTTCGAAGGCAGTTCTTATGAAATATGCAAAAAAAATATAAACGAAGTTGGAAAAAACTTACTTTTTCAATATTTTTGTCGAGAACAGAGTAACAGGTGTTCTTTGTTACCTAGCAATATGGCCGACTGTTATAAACATATTTGATCACTGGAAGCGGCGTAACTATTACCAAAACCGAGATATAAGCGAGGTACGAGTTAGGCGCAAGTACGAATTAAGCAAGTTTACCCTATAGCTAATATTTATTTCAATATTCCCATTATTTAAAAAAAAGTTTTGCTGCGGTAACGTTTCAAACGTTACCCCAGCAGAATATGTTTTTGTGTAATAACTAAAAAACTATATGTGTAACAAATTTAAAAATGTGCTTAACAATTACAGAAGCTGAGCAACTAATTATCTATAAGATTTAAATGACTATTTTCGACATTATTTTGCTGGGGTAACGCACACGACTAGAGCTGTCAAAGATAATACACACTCGCTGCTCGCCAACTCGTTTTCAGATGCTAGCTCGTTCATCGTCGGCGGTGGGACAACTACCTTTGTTTCAAAAGATAAGATGGAACTAAACTGCTGCACTAATTATGATGAAATTTCTATGGCACCAACTCGAAAGAATACTCAATCGATTTTTTTTAATTTAAATTAGATGACTAAAAAGTTATGTGTGGTCATATTAATACCAGTGAGTGAAAAATCAATCATCCCCTGTTCTCTTAGCCTTAAGGGTGATGGTTGTTTGGTTTTCTAAATCTATACTTAATATTATAAAGCTGAAGAGTTTGTTTGTTTGTTTGTTTGTTTGCTTGAACGCGCTAATCTCAGGAACTACGGTTCTGATTTGAAAAATTCTTTCAGTATTAGATAGCCCATTTATCGAGGAAGGCTATAGGCTATATATCATCACGCTAAGACCAATAGGAGCGGAGCACTAATGAAGAATGTTTCAAAATCGGGGGATTTTTTCCACGCGGACGAAGTCGTGGGCGGAAGCTAGTTAATGATATGGGAAAACTAACCAACCAGGACCCAAAGAAATGACATCGAAATTCGTTCAGCAGTTTTGATCTTAGTGTTGAAATAATCTTTAAAAAAATTTCATAGAAGTAAACATAATCGCGTAGCTTGCTTTCCTATGACTTTTTGTTTTCACTAAACGTTTTCTAGTATGACGAGATAATGTCGATTCTTGGGTCCAAGATACCTTTAGCTAACTATCACGGTTCATGAGATACAGCTTGGTGACAGACGGACAGACAGACAAACGGACGGACAGTGGAGTCTTAGTAATAGTGTCCCGTTTTACCCTTTAGATGCAGAACCCTAAAAATTGCAATCTAAACGATGAATCATATCGTATATGGTCTTTAAGTTAAGAGTGAATAGATTACTTCTAGGCAAATGTGCTTTATCTTCAAGCACATTATCGCTTGCCATTTGGTGACATAGTGGCCAAACTTATCACGAATATAAAAAAAAGATATTTATCATTGTCGGCTTGCGGGTTTTGGCACAACGCATCTTATCGATGTATCATGCTACTAGAAAAAGGGATCCATGCCTGTTCTGCAAGCTACCCAGCATAGGATTGTTAAAAAAGAATGCTTCTATTGAGCGACATTCACACACATAGTGTATTGAGCGCTAGTGCATAAAATCGTTGGTGTACCACCAAATCTGATCCTCTAACTTATTTGTGACGTCTGACGTGCAGGTTTTATTACAGTGGGTTTCAAAAGCTTCAAGGTGAGTCAGTGGTTGCGACGGGAGGGAGATTTTTAGTTACTTTTGAAAAAAGCTGGCCCTGGCCTGGAAGACGCAGCGTTGGAAGATATAAAAGGTTGCCTATGCCCTGGTTAAGATTCCGCGACCTTATGACACACATAAGGCCCATGGATTTGACGACATCTTGGCTGAAAATGATGATGTATCTCTGAAAGAACAAAATAATAAACAATGGTTGATGAATGTTATTAGCACCAACTTCAAATAGATAAGTACCTAACCCTTATTATAAACGAAATTAAACTTCCAATGAAACATTCGGATTAGTGGTCTTTGAATTGAATATGTAATTAAGTTAATTTTCGCTTTTGAGTGCGTCTCCTCTAATTTGATCCATACTCTCTCGCTCTGACTGCAAACTGTAATATCTGTCAATATCTACCCATCGGTAGAGGTTTTTCAAAATTACTGACAAAACTACGGAAGTGAGCTAAACGTTAATTTTCAACCAGCTATTTATAAAAAAGAAGGTTCAGCATTACCCACCTTGCACCGTTTCATTGCGGATGCGTGATTAACGCACACACGCACAACTCGTGACCCGCCCGCTGGCGATCGCGATGTCTGCTTTTAATTCGCACAATAACGCACCGTGCGTTTTTGTGGGCAATGACGCGGTATATACCGGTCGATTTTTTATTTTTGTTTTTTTTATTGATTGAGGTTCGCGTTTGACCACCATCTCACCTGATGATAAGTGATGATATGGCCGAAGATGGAGCAGGCTTACTTAAAAATAACCTATTCACACTTGACTTAAAGACCCCCAGGTTACAGCTATCGGGAAACAAACTCCGGCAGGGAATTCCACTCCTTAGCCGTACGCACAATGAAAGTATTCCCATAACGTTTAGTGCGTATGGGTGGGATGGCCACCATGTAACGACATAGTATTATACGGTTACATGAAACACATTGCTAGGATCTGGGTCGACATTTTATTTCTTCTTTTAAAAAAGAGAATTACTAATGCGGGTAGAATTCACATTAGTAGCAATCTTGTTAATCCCTCCAACTAAGCTATATATGCTTGGGTCTAGAGTGGGTTCACGACAATAATAGGTTGGGTTCGAACCCGCGACCTCTCGATCACAAGTCCGATACCTTTGCCATTAGCCTATCGATGCATAAAACAACATTAAAATGGTACTAACTGTGTCATTGTGCTCTACTGTTGATCTATTTAACGGGTATAACCACAGACAGATGAGTATGGGTTTTATTTTTATTCAGAATAGGCTCGCTTTACCACCATCTCACCTGATGTTAAGTGATGATGTGGTTGAAGATGGAGCACGCTTACCTAAAAGTAACCTATTCACTCTCGATTTAAAGACCCCTAGGTTGTAGCTATCTGGAAACACAAACTCCAGGGTGTGCTTTACTTGGGCTAAAACAAATCTATGCAAATAATTAATCCGTAGAAAAGTTATAGGATAACCAACAGAAGACATTTCTAGCATTTTTCCCTGTTTGTTTATTTGTACAGGCATCACGTAAAAATTACGAAAGCAATGTAGACTGAGACTTTCACCGAAAGGAAGTCGCACTTAAGTTTTACAAAGGATTCTGACCGACATTGTGCTCCCGTACCTTATTTTATAAGAGTGGGAAATCATCCAATTACTTCCCCGAGATCTAGGCTCAGCGAGAGGGTGTGTCAGACTTTACTGAAAACCCATCTGTGTTCCGTCATTTGCCTTTCGTGTTCTGAGGCCGCCTTTTACCTGGCCTAGGCATTTTCCAATATTATTCCCAATAATTTTCCATTATTCCCAATAATTCTCCCTTTTGATACAAACGTTTGCAATTCTCAGTACACAAGCATTTTAGACGGCATGGTCACTAACAAAGCCAGTTGTTGCGGAGGTAGACCTCATTTTTTATTACTTCTCTAATAGCCAACTTTATATTGCTCTATATTCTTTCATAGGTTTTTTAAGACTGAATTTACAAATTCTTTATTTTAAACGAAAGCGGTGATACAGTCACTAACATTACCCTTTTCTTCAGTTCTATAGAGGTCAGATACCGAAGCTAACACAGGGTATTAATGTAGGTAGGTACTGTTATTTAAGCGAAGCATTTTAGTTTTTGATAACCACGCGAATGATGTCGCGAGCACAACTAGTCTGTTATAAATACGCAAGGGTTTTTATTGTTTAGTCCTCCATTCACGTCAAGACGCAGCAACGGATCCTTGTGATTTTTGATTGTCAGATAGTTGAAGGTTTGGAGTTTTTTGACAAGATTGTAGTTATAATAGGTACTTTTTTTCCTCTGTTAATTAAACTTTTCACTTAAGCTGTCGGTAGAAGTCAGTATTTATTTTAAGAATACCTCTTGACCGATTTCAGCCATGGCAACCAATCTCATAATAATAATTGATTAACCATCTGTGCAGGAGATGGTATGTGAACGGGTACTGTACACTCTCTTTTCCTTTACTCTCATAGCCCGATACCACACGACACCGCTATTTAAATATCATATGAAAAGAATAGACTTTGAATATAATAGATAGATAGAATATACTTTATTGTACACCAGAATTTAAACACACCTATTTCACAATATTGCTTATTCTGTGGTTACAATGGCGGGCTTATGAAAAAAATGAAGGAATTTTCTCGAGCGTAGCGGTCAGAGGTAATTATGTTGACGCGCAGATTCTCCCGCTGCACGGACCAGGTCAAAATAACCCTATTTAAGGCTTATTGTCATTGTCGGCTCACTCACTCACTCTTGACCTCGATCTCGCCTGATGGTAAGCGATAGATGAGGTCTAAGATGGGACGAGCGAGCCCAGAAGATGCCTATTTACTCGTGATTTAAAGGCTGAAAGGTCATAAGTGGCTTGGCTGTGGGTCGGCTACACCAAAAGATCTCTACCTGTCCAGTACAACAATATTTTTAAAGTGCTGTTAGGACTGTCCTGAAAATAGCGTCCTGAAAACTTGCGGAAAATTTTTACTCCCCTATTTTGAGACATTTTGTATGGGTGAAAAATAGGTAAATACTTGCCTTTTCATCCCTCATACAAGATGTAATCAAATACTTAATTTTTTGTTTTTACTTGTATTTGTTTTTCATACTAACATTAGTTTTAAGCATTTGTACGTACTAACATCATGGATTTATGTTGTCCGAATTAAATAAATAAATCCTAATACTCCTTTATTTTATTTTTTTAAGTTCTTACTATTATATGTATATTATTATATAACGTCCTTGCGTCTTAACTCTCTTGGCTCGTTCACCTACTCCCTCATTCACTTATAGCTGCTTCATACGCAGTTAATATCTTAATTTTATTATGCGTTCTGAATTAATATCCTACAGGTGTATTTTGTTTATATATAACTGTGTACTTAATATTTAAAATGTGTATAAAACAATTAAGCTCATTGATATCGAGAACAGGCTCCGAGCTAGCTTGGAGCTCCTACCAGTACAAGCCATGTCCAGAATTACCGCTTTCTGAATCGACCTTTTGATCCATCCATCCTAAAAAGAGATCCTAAGGATCCCAATAGGGCGATTAGTGTCTTTAAAGCAAGTGGCGGGCTGATTCGCCAACCAGTCAACACTACTTGTTTTGCTGCCTTTCCTGGCATTCACAAAAGCTTGTGAAATAACCAACATAATTTTATTTTTTCTTGCTTTAATAATTAAATTGCCAGAAACCTGCAAGTGTAGGGACAATTTAAAGCCCCGAGCACTGGTCGGCCCCTAAGGCCACCACTGAATGATCTTACAAGTATTTGTCATTTTTTATCATACGTCCCTATAAAGACCCCATACAAACTTTCATAATTTTTTAATAAAGCAAGCATAACTCCCTGTGGCCCGTACAATTGACCATCAGTCGTGTCGTGAGTAGGCGCGCACCGCAGCACATATTGTTATGAATTCTTTTATCGGGACTGACAATATGTTCTCAAAATATTATGTAATATCTGATGTTTTATTATGCTCGGACCAGGGACAGTAGGGGAAAATCTGGGGCCCGTTTACTCTTAATTTTAGTGGCATATGTAGAACCTTTTTTTTTCTTAAGGAAAATCAAATGATTCCTTTTGCTCTGCGTAGAGCAGAAAAGAGTGTCAGAGTCAGATTCGTACCGTCTAATAACTACCCCGTTCGTCCCGTAGCCGCGGGCGGCAGTATTTTATTAGACTATGCCGAAGTAGGTACTTACCTATATGGTACACACAGATAAAGGAGATTTTGCCATAGTTTAGACACAAGTTCACCCAGGTTCCCACATAATGTAGGGATACTATTGTAGTAAGGAAACGTAATCGATAACAATAACATTGTGTATCACGTCTGCGCCACGGACGTACTTGGCTCTGGGGCGGGCAATGTGGTCTTTCAGATTCAACCTGACCAATACCACCCCATGTTCTCTCGCACACTTTTGCAGTTGCGGAAATTTTCAACGCGTCTCTAATCTCATCTACCTAGGTGGACCACTAATTAAAATTTTTAAACATTGTTACTAGATAATACTCCAGTTTCTGTCGTTGTAAACGAATATCGGCAGTGGATGGCCAAGTGGCAGCGGAGTCAGGAAATACAAATTATAACTTCTTGTGACTTGACTACGATTATGTAACACCCCCCCCCCCCCCGGCACCAAAGCTGGATCCGCCCTTGGGTAACCTATACCACAGTATAAAATATGGACAGACCTTACAAGTCACTTCAAATCTGTAAAAAAATTAGAATTACTTTACCCCACCCAGATCTACATCCAGATAACAACAATTTGAGCAATACTGAACCACGAAACACACAAGAAAGTACAACTCAAACTTGACCAATTATTTATATTGTTAAGACACGTAGTCATTTTGGACATTCGTAATTTGCAAAGACATGGTCTTCCATTTTAAACAAAGTAATTGTCTCAATCATGGGGCCATACATCGCGCAAGTCAATTGTTTGGTGCTCACGAAAACGTGAGGATTTCGTCGCAAGATCAGGGAAAAAGGAATGAGGCCAAACGTGAAAACTTTTCGGCTTTTGAAGTTTTGAGTACGTGTACCTACGTACACGTTACAAAAAATTGAACCTCAGAAAATATACATAACTAGTTATGTATAATATATTCTGAGAAGCTTCGGTCGGAAGTACCTATGTATTTCATTCCACCTAAGCCTTGAAAGGCGCTTCCTATAGAACAAGCTCCCTTGCAAAGGGTTTTACTTTTAATATAAGTATATCGACACTGTTACATTAAAAAAAAGCATTATTCTGTATCGGTACCTACCAGTCACACAAGGAAAACTATTTACAAAAAAGATATTATACATACTATTCTTACAATTGATATACTTATCTACATAGGTAGGCGTTGTTAATCTTGACAATTTACAAATTACCACGTCAAGTAGGTACTGAAGCCGCGACCTTGTCTTGGGCGAGCTCGCCTCGAAGGTTTCGGCCTGAACTAGTAATTATGTGTAATTAGACATCTTATCTGTCCGTGTGACCTCGCTCCGTAACAATGCCGCTATTACGGGACTAGCCCGGAAGCGTCAACTGGATGAGTTTAGTATGTCGGTGTTTTGTAGTTTTAGTTAACACATAATTATTAGATACCCACCTGAATATGAAGTGTTATGTTGCAGTTTAGTATTTTTTCCTTTCGGTGGAAAAATCATCAAAAATTCTTTACGTTGTAGGTGGAGCAGATGGGAGTGTTAGACTTCTATTATATTTAGTTGCCCTTGCGTTCTAGAGCCACGTTATCTCGTTAGAATATTCCCGATACAACGATGTTCTGCTTTGACACAGTTAAGTGTTTTCTAAATGTATTTTTTGTTGTTATAGATAACCATGCCTTATATCCAGTGCCTGATTACTCTTAAGACAGTGCAGGCAAGTGCCTAGGGACCCTATATTGACTAGAGGCCTTGAGTCTAAAGAATAAGTGGTCTCATCTGCTTGTAAGCGTTGATATAGTCGACGATGGACAACGCTTACCTAGAACTATGTTACTCACTCTTGACTTAAAGATCCTCTGTTTTTCGTTTGTATAAAACACAGACTTCAGTAGGGAATTCCACTCCTTATCAGTGGTAGTTGAATAATGGGATGTCCACCATATACAGGTGGGTGTTCGCCACGAAACATGTAGCCAATGAAGGAAAGGACGAATCAATTAGTAGGTTTCCTATTCACTAATCTATTACCTAATCACCTATTCTATTTAGAAAGCTTTATAAAACATGTTAAGTCAAGGAACTTTATGCTTAGTAATAAAATTAAATATTATTTTGAGACGGCGATCAAATGAAAAAACGGGCCCTGATCGAAAAAATAATAATGCTCCTATATTGAAGTTAGCCATTTGGGAAGGCATTTCCATCAAATTCAACTTTATCGTGCACCAAACGCGAACCAGATGGGTGGTTAACTTTTAACCTCCAGTTTTACTGCAGCACCATTTTAATTGTACACGTTACTTTATTATTACTGCTTTGGTATAGGTTCTATTTTCGTTTCTTACAGGGTGTGTGGTAATTTGGTTTCGTGCAAAGCTTAGCTGTCAAGCTGTCACCGTGTAAGAAGGCAAGTCCGAGCATCTGTTGTGCTATATAATGAATTTATTTCATGGAAGTTAATCAGGGTAGGTAGTTACAATGTTATTAAATACGTACTTTAGAAGATCATGATTCTTGGAAATAATGTTAGAGTCTGTTGACGGGATTGAGGTAGTTTTAGTAGGAGATTAAAAAATAAAAAGTCGTAAGTGATACAGTTATGTCCACTTTCTTTTTAGTAAATCAGAGGTATAGGTCCTTTAGTCGACGTTGCGTCTGGTTCCAAACACGCCCTAAAGAGCTGTCAGCAGGGACGAGGCTGATAGGGTCATAGCTTGTTAGGGTTGCGGATACATTCTAATGACTTACCGCGGCCCCGGAACGCACGGGAACTAAAGGAAGCTAAAGGAACATGGTTGGTTTTTAATCAGTAGAAATCTTTGCTCAGAACGGGAGTGACAAATGACTTTTGATGGTTTTCAACCACTGATTTGAAAACCACGAGAAAAACAGGTTAATAGGTTGAGTAAAATTGCCGAACCATCGGAGGTATACTTATCGTGGCGCCGAACCTAAGGAATCCGCCCCCTGCATGAACTTGCGCTGCGATTAGCCTGGTGATTCTACACATAACCATGTGTAGAATCTACTGCTTGTTCTAGCGAGTAGACAGAAAATAGATATTGGCAGTTCGAACAAATTTTGAGGACCTACATATTACAGATGTCATACTTTGTAATCTAACTTTTGTTCTGCCATTTTGGTTCGAACCTAGTCAGGCACATTGCTTTACTGGCATCGACACCGGACTGTGGTTTGTTTGCTAATAAATGGATGGATTATGTTTGAGAATCTGTGACATTATGAACGAAGGATGAAAAATTCTGTTATGTTGTTTGCTTTTATTCTCATTATAAATATTTCTTGCCTATTGTTTTTTTATTATTATTTTCTTCTATTGTATGATCTTTTGGAATGTTCTGTTAAGTTGTACACGTTTATTAAATAAATAGCTAAATTACTTTAGACAATTTATACAACGTGTAATTTAAAGGGTATATACATACCGAGTGCACGGCTTCTTTGGATGATAATTTAATTTAATTTAATTTATATGCACCATATTGTGCTTATAACATTTTAAATTTGTATAGCATAATAGTCATTAAAAATAAACATTAATTAAATATAACAAACGATACAGCAAGGGTTTTGTAATCCTATGTCTACATGTGTGGAGCTTATTAGAAATTTCAATACATTGATACCAGAGACCGAATTTTTCAAATTAAGAAGAACGAAGAGAATTATCGTGTTATTGGCTAGTGACGTGGAAAGTGATGACCCTCATAGTGCTGTGACACATTTGTTATTACTGGTATTCAAGAAACATATGAAGCCAATTTGGGGTTAATTCTGTGAGTCACTTATTTTGAGCTGAAACTTTGCATAGAGTCTCCATACCAGATGTTGTCTTCAGTCCTTTTGGATAGATATGGGGTTTCCGTTACACGTTGTATAATCAGTACGGCTCTTAAAACGGTAAAGAAAAACATAGTGAAGAAACCAGATGTCCTAGGACCAAAAGTTCGAAGATGATAATAAGTGACATCCACCAACCCGCACTGAGTCTGTGTGGTGGATTACGGCCCATTCTTTCTCATCTCATAGAGAGGCCTGTGTTCTAGAAGTGGGAATGTAATAGGCTTATTATTAATGATCTGTTAAATCTCCGGAACTGCCAACTCACACTGACTCACCAAAAACGGTGGTTCTATGCGATCACCTCACTGTTGCTAAATCGCATCGATTTATACAAAAACGACAAAGAACTAGGTAAGTACGTAAATTGAGCGTTAAGAACAGGATGTTACGGCCAATTTACCTGTACAAGATTATACATTTAGGTATCTATTAGAACGTCTGCACTCATAACATTGAACTATCAACAATAACATTTCAACTGATTATAATTTAAGTACGCACCTATAGGTATCTACGAATTTTTTGGCTAAAAATGATCGAAAAATGCATTACTTAAATCTATAGTGAAATTTGACTTCAATTTTTTGACTACACTGAGTTACCTAAGATGGGCATCCATTCACAGACCGCACAAAGAGCCTCTATACTTTAATAATATATCCGTTATATTAGCCTTTTTAGTTCTTCATGATCATTGTTCTCCAAACATGACATACTTGGCGTGAGTAGCCTAAAGTTGAGATTTTTTGAGCAATCCTTTGAGTGATAGAGAGACATTACGTTAAGGCATAGGATCCAAGTGTATTAAAGCTTAGGTATACATAACAATACATCATAAGCCTATAACTTTCCTACTACTAGGATACAGGCATCCTCTCTATGAGAAAAAATATGCTTCACCAAAAAACTAATGTTCCTACGGTGCGTCAACTGTACATTTTGTCAGTGATACAAAAGTTCCATAAGACTGCAGTGACTACAATGGTAACTATCAGCGAGCGCGTAGAAAGCCAAAGTGGAATAGACCTCTATGCAAACTTAATTTTGGTAATCGTGCATTCTCCCGTATAGGACCAGACTTATATGAGAAAGCCAACTGAACTTTGTCTGCGTGACCAGATTTGGCCGTAGGACACAGGTGAAGAAATGGCTGTTGGGTCTTAACTATATGGAAACAGAAAACCTTTTAATTATGAAGTCCTAACACACATACTATTGCTCACATCAACTCACTCTCACATCATACACACCACATACATACATATTTAGTTACCTACCTTAACTTAATTAATTGATATCCTCCGTTGCATTAGTAGTAGTGATTTGCCGGTTCTGGCGCACCAATCCCGTGGCTCACCGGTTCTGGCGCACCACCGCTTCTGGCGCAATCGCGGTCCAGGGCGTTTCAAACCTAAAAAAAAAAAAAAAAAAAAAAAAAAAAAAAAAAAAAAAAAAGGTTTTGGGGTCCGCTGATCACGTTTCTGCAATCCTTTTTTGCGTAGGATGCATGGTTCCGGAGATACAGAAATCAATTAACAACAATCTGTTTCATTTCCGGTGACCCGAAACCCTCATTATCGACTTTCATTGTTCGCCTTTTCTTATCTATTGTCCGTGCGTCCGGCCGCTCACCCTCATTAGGATTGCATTGACGTTTCTATGTATTACTCATTGTTACTGCTACTGCTATTGTATACTTTTATTGTTCATAGACCATTGCTTACTTTGCTATTCGGAATCATCAAAACGGAATCAATAAAACACATGCGTCATTAACAAATTTTATTTTTATCTACAAAATATGAGCGGAACATCTCATCCACTAAAATATCGTTGTACAGTGTGTTCCCTGTAAATATGTTTGTAAAACTATGCATTGAACATCCCTGAAACTTATATAGCAAATACATTAAGCAATATTCACCACAAACTGAAGTCCAATCATTCTGAATCCTATCAATACTCCAGCCCCATCTTTTACAATTCCTTTTCAAAAACTCGAGATGATATCGCGCAGGTGTTCGCCCATACGAATCAAAATATTGACCGATGCCATTCGTATCGATATGTACAGCTACCCAGTGTGAACCTGGCTTATCATCCGCATCCAAATTGCATATTATATACGTTGGTGCATGGGTATACATAGGGAGTCTATTAGCAGCATAAACATTATTTTCTAGACTGGGATGAATCTTTTTCAGATGTTTTTGTACTTCTAGTGTATCCATGATATAGCATATTATTACACTACCAATCTATTCAATGGTTGTCATAGGAATGTTCAATTATAGTGATTTGTAAATATTAAATCGCATTATTTTGTAGCACTCACAAAACAGGTTGATGCCAGCAATGTGAGATAAGTTTGTTGACTCATAGAGTTACTATCAGTTTCCGGAGGAACGTGAGATAATTTTGGTGATTCATAGAGTTACAATCAGTTTCGTTGTATTTAGGAATTTGTTTTAGATAAGAATAGTGCTATATAAGATCGTACCATTGCCGTCATGCAGTCAGTCTATGGTCGTTTGACCGCAGTGGATTGTATACGTCTACCAATACTACGTTTGTGTTACTTCAACGCATCAATGGCCATGGAGGTAAGTGTTTATTCTATTGACAAACTTACTTGTATTCTTGTTGTTGTTTCCTAACGTGTGTGATTAAGTGTAAACAAATTGATATTAACATGATAACTGTCTTGTTGCAGAAATCATTCAACTTCGATGAAAATACCTATAAACAGTATTACTACTCACCGCTCTCCCCTCAACATGAAGAAGAGAACGATGACATCGTTATTAATAACACATGTGATGGTGGAAAAAGGAAATCACAACCGATTGATCATTTTTTTGAAGTCGCACCAAAAATAAAAAAGAAGAAACTGTTATCGTCAACCGTGGCACGAGCCGCTAGAGATGGTGTATCATACATTTCTAGTAATTCTGACGACGGAGACCAAGCGACGCATCTCATAAAAATTGAAATGTACGATATGAAGAAGCTATGTAAGATTCCAACTACTGATCATTGGAAACACGCTACCACGAGGATTAAATATTATGTAAAGAATAATAAGGATAGCATCTACGACAGCACAAACGGGCTCGTATACAACATTACAAAGACAATAGCAGAAAGTGAAAAAGTTAAAAAATACTTTTTTAACAATGACACCCATTAGTTGATTAGTGAATGTGATTCTGTTTACTTAAATTACTTCTGTGTACTCATTAGATTCTACCTGACTCGTCATTAATAACACATGCGATGGTGGAAAAAGGAAATCACAACCGATTGATCATTTTTTTTTTGAAGTGACACCAAAAAAATAAAAAAGAAGAAACTGTTATCGTCAACCTTGGCACAAGCCGCTAGAGATGGTGTATCATACATTTCTACTAATTCTGACTATGGAGACCAAGCGATGCATCTCATAAAAATTGAAATGTACGATATGAAGAAGCTATGTAAGATTCCAACTACTGATAATTGGAAACACACTACCACGAGGATTAAATATTATGTAAAGAATAATAAGGATAGCATCTATGACAGCACAAACGGCCTCGTATACAATATTACAAAGACAATAGCAGAAAGTGAAAAAGTTAAAAAATACTTTTTTAACAATGACATTAGTCGATTAGTGAATGTGATTCTGTTTACTTAAATTACTTCTGTGTATTCATTAGATCCAAGGAGGTGTCGTCTTGTGGTGCTGAGAGAAAAACAAGATTAGAAGGAAGAGATGAGTGTGGCATACGTGAACAGATCACTTCATTGAAAAGCAAAACTACAAAACTGATTGGAGATGAAAAAGTGAAGAATATGCAGTACCCAAGAGCTGAATATCCATTTTTCAGTTCAAAATCTAGACGGTTGTTCAGTTTCGGAGACTGGCCACTCGTTATGAAACAGAAGCCTGAAGATCTTGCAGAAGCCGGTTTCTTTTATACTGGTCATGAAGACAGGACCAAGTGTTTCCATTGTGGTGGCGGTTTGAAAGATTGGGAAGATGATGATGATCCTTGGCAGCAGCATGTTCAGTGGTTTAGTCAGTGTGCTTATGTAAAGTTTAAACTCGATCAGTGTTCTGTATAAGATTGAATAGGGTGTTTATAAAGAAATAAAAAAATAGTATATTGCATATAATTTGTTTTATTAAATTTTATAATTTTTCCTTTAGTTACATACACATAACCTTAACTACTATAGTCTACAGTAACATTTCTATTTTTATCTATTTCAATAATATTATCAAACTCAGCATAAACAATACAGTTAATTGTTTGTATTAGTGAGGATTCAAATCGTACTTCTAATCTTACACTACCATGCTTTATGAGATTCCAATGAGCTGATGAGTTAGCTGATAAATCAGGAGTTAAATCAAATGCTAAAAGACAGTAACCTTTAGCATACTGTTCACGAGAGATTGCATTTCCTTCATTTAAAAAGTGAATACCAGTCCCCGAGAATAGAGTATGATATGCTGATGTAAATATATTATTATTAAAAGATGGTTGCAAAGCTTTTGAAGGTATTTGTTGACCATCAATATATAAGCTGAAAGAGTTAATACCATAGTTTTCAAAGTTAAATGGATTTTTAGTAAGCGAACCATTAAATGCAGAATTGTTTACAAATCCAATAATACATCTTTTGGGTACCTGTCCTAAGAATATATTATCAAGAGTTTTTCCTTGAACACCTGATGGAATTGTTAAAACTTTAACTTCAGCACGAGTAATAGGATATTTAGCAGTGGTAGAAGCTAAAACTTTCTGATGTGCGAGTAATACACTTGGATTAATTCGTGCTCTTCGAACAATAAGAGTTGCGTCTGTAATGCAAACTTTAAACTTTACATCATTTGACCCAGCAATTAAATTAAAACTCTCTCTTGATCGAACTAATTTTACACTCATTTCAACGCCATTCATTAAAAATTTATCTTGATTGAAAATGTCACCATGAAGATGACCAATCATTTCTATTTCCCTACTTTCATTAACTAATTCCTGTCTTTTAACAAATCCTATGTTTTTACCATCTGTGGAATCCATTTTTCCTGCTGTATCCTCATACCAAAGGCTACAAGTAAGATGAGATTGTTTAGCAGCAGGAGCATAGTTTAAAAGAGTTTCCATGTATGCTCGATAGGCATAGGTATTATTAGGTGGTGATACAAGTTTTTGGTTTAAATAAACATCAAGTTGACTAAAAAGTGAATGCAGCCAATTATTTACAGGTGCTACTGCTGTAGCTGATATCAAGTTTGATGAATCTTGATTTAATACTTTTGCCTTTATCTGGAGTAATGTATGAGACAAATCTATGTAGTCATCGCCTGTTCCAGGAACTTGAAACTCGATAGGTCCATCATCAGCAAGAGATGAAATTGGTTTATAGTGAATCCACAATCCATTTTCAATGCTTGTTTGTGTAGACGGTAATGCAAATAAATCTAATTCTGACTTAACGCACTCACAAGAATGATTATGAAGGAAAGACATATTTAATTTGAAAATATATCTTCGATGTTTTTTGGTTTTAGACCAAGTTTTTTCGTAGCTTTCACTTTAGCAGTTAGTGGTGGAATGAACGATGCCAATCGTTTTCTTTTAGTTATATATCCAGATCCTGTCATGTTAAATCGATCAATTTTGTTATCAGCCTTTCGTTTTAAGTTCGTACTAACTTGTTTAAGACGATCTTTTATTGAGGCTTCCATAGGACGCGCTTGAACCATATCCGATAAAAGTCCTACTCCAGCGTTTAATGCCTCCTTACCAACCACTCGAACACCACTTGAAAGTAAAGGTAAAACTGATCTAAATAACCCTCCTAAGAAGCTCCCAATACCATGACCGCGTTGGTATGGTGAACCCTTATAAATTACACCAACTCCTGATCCAGCTTGATGTGAATAATAATTTTCATATGGACATTTATGATGATCATGAGGAGAATACATTATTATAATTTGTGGAAATGTAGTTTGATACACACGGTTCCGAACTGGAATGGTATTTTTTGTCCTGTGCTCGATCTTATATCTATTTCCAGCGTATCGAACTCTCTTCGCATAACAGGTAAGTAGTGAGGTGGAGAGAAAACGTGCATTTTATTCGCACCATAAATGTATTTTGAAGGATCTAATGAAATGACTCTTAATAGCGGAGTCATAACATCACCCACAATCTGAGGATCGATAATGTCACAATATAGAAATAGTTGAGATGGTAACCCTAAGTGTAAATTAGCAGGACACTTCCCAAAATTTCTGTCTAGAAGATTTGTATTTGGTTCATAACCTAGTTGTAAACTTAATTTGGGTGATAATGTTACGGATGTTATATTTTTATCCAAAACAGAAATAGACACAAATTTTGTTATTTCATCATAACGAAATTTTAAGTTCTCTCTGATACCATTTAACGCTCTTAAAATATGTTCAACGTTATCATAGTTGGTAGCCGGAATATGTTTTTTGTAGTACACTGTTGATGGTTTATCTTCATTAGGCATTAACATGGTTTTTGTAATGTACACAACATTTTCATGATCTTGAACAGTAAACATGGTGCATGGATATTGAAACTCGACAACTCCAACCGACCATTCGCCTTCTAATTTCATAGCTTTTGGTAATTTTGTTGAAAAATTTGTGGTCTTGTTATCAGGAAAGTATTCCATTGAACTATTGCTGAGCAAAGTTAAATAAAAACTTTCTTTATTCATATTTCTTTTAAACTAGAAGCTAAAATCCAACTGTTAAATTTATCTGGATAACCTTTCCACTTCACTAATACTTCTTTTCTGTTACCCGAATAACGAGTACCAATTATTTTATCTATTTTATATTGTGAGGTGGGGTTGTAAGTGACCTTCTGTAATTCTTTTTCATAAAAAGTACCAACTATTGCTTCATCTTGTAAATCTGTTATTGTATAAACAACCCATGGAGATCTATCAATTATTGAAGATATAATAAATATTTCATCACTCCAATTTGATTCATATCCTTTTTGGAAAACATGTTTATATTTAGTTATTCGAACATAATCACCCACATTGAAATTTGGTTTTGGATTTTCTAAAGAAAGTTTGTTTGATCCTCTATTATAAAGATTAGTCCAAACTGTCATAATATTGGCGGAACTTACATCACATGGGCACATCTTAATACTAGAGTGAATGCTGTGATTATAAGAGTATATTAAATCCTGTAAAACATCTATGTATCTATAAGTATTGTTATGAGTGAAATAACGCCACATTTTCATTTTTAGAGTTCTTTGAAATCGTTCAACAATACTAGCCTTAATATCAGGATTGTTAGTGGTATAGTAATTTATCTTTTTGGATTTAAAGTATTTTTGTACATCTTTTGAAACAAATTCTGTACCTTTATCAGATTGTATGTGAGTAGGTGTGGAATTACTTTCAGTAAATATACTTTCAAAACATTCTTTAGTAGTTTCTGAGTTTTTCTTTTTCATTGGTCTTGCAAAAGCATATTTACTAAATACATCAATAACACAAAGTATATAGTTGAAACCATCATTATATTGAGAATAAGTTCGCATATCACTTAAATCAGCTTGCCACAGTTCATTAATATTTGATAGAATGTACCTATTACGTGGAAATTTTTTCCGAGTGGGTTTATGTAATGTATATGTTTCTTGTGATTGTAACCATTCCTTTACTTGCTTTTTATCCATTTTACCCTTCATGGCTTTTGATAATTTATCAATACTACCAAAACCAGCGGGGTTAGATGGATCATAATAAATCCTGTTAATTTCTTCTAGTACGGGGTCCATTTTTCCCAATCGAGCTTTTTACGTATTTTAGTTATAGATCTTTTATCTCCACTGCTCGGTGTAGAAAACTCTTGAACTTCAATCTCAGAGGTTTTGTTCAGATCTTTTGCTTGAAGTTGGTTAATAAACTCACATCTCTTTGGATTTCCAATATAAGTAAGTGGTACTTTAATATCTTTTAATGCTTTAGCAAATCTATCCCACCCTATCGGATCACTTCTTTTTAAGGGTCTTAGTGAATCATTTATTAAATCAACAATATTACTTCCAGGAATTTTTTCATTATCAATTATGACTGTGCCTTCATTATCCCAATGTATTTTACTTTTACTTGTTCCAATTAAGTTTAATAATGACTCACCTTTTTTATTATAAGTTTTTGGTATTAAACTGAGTATTTGAGTTGGTGTGTAAAGTGGATTTGTGTCATTTTCTTTACTTTTAATGGATCCTTTCTCATCCAACAAAGATTCAGCATCAACTGAACTTTTTAGATCTCTATCTTTATTTTTAAAACCAATTTTAGATTCATTTGAATCTTCATTAGATGTATCAGAATAAATTGGTAATCTGAGTGGTTGACGATCCTCTTCGGTAAAGTGAAGGTATCTTTGTAGTGTTTGTAAATATAACATCCACTTCTTGCGGTCTTCCGTCTTACTATTCATAATATTTTGCATTTCAATATCTAATCGAGACAAATTACTATTAACCTTATTTTCTTGTTTTAATTTTTCAATCAATCCAGGTTCAATAAGTATCATTTTCTTTGCATTTTCCATGTTAACTGGCTAGTCCACTTACTAATCCACTCAATATTGCACCTAATATTATTGGTAAGAAAGCCCCTCCTTTTTGTATGATTATATTTTTTCTTAGTTTATGTTTACACTTATGCACCAGTTTACGGAGTATATTTTTGTGTTTATTCAATTTTTGTTTATCTTGATCTTTAAGAGGTACCTTTCCTTGTAAAACGTTATGAATACATTCACAAATACAGTTTATTTCTTCTTCATCACATGTTTTAAGTAACGCTCTTTGATATTTTGGTTTAAGCGTATGCAAAGCGCTTAGCAAATGTTTATGCGTTGTGAGTCGACGATGCATCATTTAGAAATGATTTGAATTGTTTGATTCTTGGTGTATTTAAACTCTTTTGTGGGGACGTAGACTGTACAGTGTCCATTAAATGGGAAGACATTTGTCTTGATACGACAAAAATCATTGGTATTCTGTTTTAAATCAACCATTAAATATCCATGCGCTTCTAAAGTTGCATCCCTATAGGCATCTTCAATGAATTTTGGGTTGTCTGGTGACACTTGTCGTGCTAAATATCTTATTTGAGTTTTATCTCGAGGGTTTTTAAAATATATTATATAACTTGAGTTTAAAGAAATGTCTCTTTGACCTTTACCCTGATGAAATAAATTTTGTGTTAAATAAAATACACTCAGATTCCTGTGATGACTACCTTTTGTAAATATATCCACAATTCTTCCATCAGACTCTCTCATTAGATCATCAATAATAACAAGATGTGGGTTTTCACCATCAAACATATTAAGATTTGGAATTCCTTGATGATAGTTAACATTTGGTAAATTATATAAAGGTTGCATTTCATCAAAGCACCATGTGATCTGATTAAAATCACAATTACATATTTCTTTAACTGATTTTATGAAATTTGTTACAAAATTTGACTTCCCACATCCACTTGGCCCTGCCACAATAGCAGTAAACGGATGGATAAAGTGAAACATTTCACACGTCTAGAGTTCAAAGGGATGAAATAAAAAATGAAAATTATGTTGTAAAAATTAAATATATATATATATTGCTAAAATTACAAAAAACATGTAACTGATGAAAAACAGACTGATCTGTATACTATTTCTAACACAATTATTACTTATCAGAACTTTACAATCTTCTCAAATGTATGTTCACCGTTTTATTATTACTTAGATATCATTATTTACAATCGAATAATTAAAACTAACACAATTAGTACATCAGAATTTTACAATCTCAAATTTA
The DNA here is from genome assembly GCA_943138885.2 of Tholera decimalis. Lineage (NCBI taxonomy): Eukaryota > Metazoa > Arthropoda > Insecta > Lepidoptera > Noctuidae > Tholera > Tholera decimalis. Next base: position 28,679,390 of record OW964562.2, read on the forward strand.
AACCTACAAATAAAAACCACAATTATCTTACATTATTTACAATCAAACATTAAATTTTAAGTATGTAATAAACTATTATATAACATTATAGTAATAACATAATTTTACAATCAATATAAATTTTGTATAGTACAGAAGTAAAAGTAAAAAGTGTCAACACTTAACGTAATTTATAATGTCCCCAAGCCAATGTATCAATGTTGTTGTCCATAATACATCGTTTGCTATCATTATATGATAAAGATGCTTTATTTATTTTTTGTGTAAAAATAGTGTGCTTGATTGACTTAAACCGAAGCATACTACAATATTGTACATTTTTATTAAACAAACACGATTTGTAATTTTCCATATTCATTTTTTTGGTAACACTTTTGTTAACCCCTTTTGCCTTTGCTATAAATTTATCTTCTACTTCCAAGGCATACATTTTTGATCGCAACCCTACAAATTCCTTCAACACTTTACCATTATTCTCGTCTTTAAAAAAACCTAACTTCTTTTTATTTATTTTTGGATAATCGTAAATATTATTTTCTGGATAGTCTGATGTATCAAAATAGTGAAGTAGGTCAGGTTTTATATCCTCATACAAATTATCTGTAAAAATTTGATATATCAAACTATCGGTATCGGTGTACAATAACTTAATTTTGTTATTAAACTTTTTAACCATGTAGTTATAATGAAATTCGTACATAAGGGTCTTAGATATATCTAAAATACAAAATCCTAAATAAATTGGCTTATCATAAATTAATTTTGTTTTTCGTAATTGTATTGCGACTAAATGTTCTGAAAATATTGATAAACTATGGAATTCTGGTTTTGCAATCAATTCCTGAGCACCTAAAACTTTACCACGATTATCCCAGTGAGTTAGTAGTTTAACGTTTACTCTTTTTTCAATATTTTCCATTGTCTTACCGAAGACAGAATTGTTCATTAATTTAAAAAAGTCTTTTTCAAAGTTTGATTTAGCTAACGTTCTCAAACTAGTATTTAAGTCTATGTATTTCTTTAGCCAAGAACTCTGTTTAAATTTTAAAATTCTATGTACTTTAATTAATTTAATTCCCATTTCAATGCATTGTTTTAAATTCCTGTAGTGAATGATGTATTTATTTTTATTATTTAAATTAGGAACTAATTTAGTTTCTTTAGTATTACCCACACATATGTTTTCAGGACATAATGGAAAGTCAGAATGCAAATTATGAAGTTCATCAGGATATTCCAAATCAACTTCTAAAACATAACCAAAATCAGACGTATCCAACACATTATAATCAGTATTACAATTTATCCATTCGAAACCACCAACAGGAAGGGATTGGGACATTGCCCAACCATATAAATTATTCGCATCAAAATATGTTAGATATGAATTAGGTTTTTCACCATCATAATCCTCCATGAATTTATTATTTGCTCTAGCAAAACGATTGCTACATTGAGATACACCCCCTCTAATACCAGCTTTAAAAAAAGCAATTTTGTCATAGTCCGTTAATAATTCTAATTCTATTTTCGTAAATTTTAACATTGCATCCCAACTTAAACCTGGAGCAGTATAGTAATGGGCAGGATCTAATCCATAAGTTTTAATACATAGCTTTCTGAAGTTTTCGAATACATCGGTCAAAAGTAAAACATCAGTTTTTAAATACAAATCGGAATAATCAGACATACTACTACACTTAAAATGTTGCCAAATATCTTTTGCATGATTATAATCATCATTTGAAATATTTGAATCTGTGAGTGAACTATAAAACTGGTGTTGATCAGGAAGTAACGGATGTTTCAAGCAATCACTATTACGCATAAATTCATAAGGATAAATACCTTTCCGTCTTAAACGTAAAAAATCTTCATTATTAGGATAGTTTCTTTTTAGTTCTTTAAACTGATCGTCATTAAGATTTTTAGCTAGCTGATCTAAACTACATGATAAAAATTTCAATGAATCTACGAATCTTAAGCTTACAGGTTGATTATTTATTGTTAACTGTTTTGAAAATGATATGTATCGTTCTTTATTTTGTGGAATAACTTCAACTTTGCCATCATCGAGGTTTAATGCATGGACAATAAAATGAGCATCGTAGTGACCGAGGTTATGTAAAAATATTGGAACATAACGAGGGGTTCTGTACTTAGAACTACACACTTGATGTGCAACACCCCTAAAACTGCCAGTGTACCAATCAAAATCGTAAAAAGGATCTTCATTTAATTGAGTTTCACAAATATGACAAATGTTTGAATTTGAAATTTTAATTTTATCTTCATCTGATAATGGAACGGGACATTTTTGGAAACAATTTTTTTTAACTATTGTTTTCACATCTTCACAAAGGCGATTCATAAACACTTGTGCACAGTTTGGCCCACTATACGTCTCATATTTTGATAATCTGTCATCATATGAACATTTAATGTAATATCCGAAACTATACACTTCATGTTTTTGAATACTAATTGTACTAGGCTTGGATGGATCGTTACTACATGATTCTATCGGGTTCAAAAATGCTTCAAAGTCTGCATAAACCACAAAAGGCATTTCCAACTTTTTCACGAATTTATCAAATTTTATTTTATTATTTGATGTTGCTTTACCGAACCAATCCTTTTTGGAATCCTTACCGTTTGGTAATTTCGTACAAATATGAGCGCAATCATATTGTTGATGGTTATTAAGTCTTTCCTCTGATGGGAAATGAAGTAAACATGAATCGCATATATAAACTGCGTGATGATTACTCGAGATTTGTGAGCTAACTAACCGCGATAACTTTTTAATATAACAGTAATGATTGTTAGTACCATTCGATAAATATAGTAGGTTGATATGATTAGGTGTACGACATTTTGTTAAATATAAAGGACCTACAACTGAATTACACTTTTTTTCTTTATTATACTCTAAACCAAAAACATTTATACTAATATTGTTTAATTTCTCTACTTTTGATATATCTACAATTTTAACCGGAAAAGAAATACCAGTAAATTTTAGTTTATTTTCATGAATTGCGTATGATGTTACGCGATCTACACTTTTACATACAGGATATAAACCGGAGAGTAATGCCCATTTGAAACACATATTATCATTATTTTTAACATTGATTACAGCTTTTTTTAATTTAATATCCTGAGGAAGATCGATATATGAACTACCACGTAAGGGGTTGAATTTGTTAACATTCATATCTATGTATTTAATTTGATTAAGACTCCAACCACTATCTTTTTTTTCAAATTGACAAATTTTACCAACAATAGTGTCTATTAATGATGAAAAAAAAATATTTAAGTCATCACCCTGACAAATTATATAATTAAACGTTTGAAAATCAAATGTATTTTTAATATCTTTAGTTTGTTGTATGAAATCAGCATGCAATATGAAGTTTATTTTAAAAATTGTATGTTGTTGAATACATTCATTGATTAAAAATAAGATATCAATTTTTAATGAATTTAAAAACGATTCCGGTGTTTCAAAATATTGTCCCGATTGAATTGTTTTACTATTAATTCTATATGTTAAAATTCGGTTGCCAAAAGCGGTTTCAACAACTGTAACATTTGCTAGTGAATTATGTGATTTTAAAAGATTATTTTTGTGAACATTGCTTTTTAAATGGTTATTTAGATACCTTTTATTAATAAAAACATGACATGTGTCACATTCCACCTTATTGTTCTCCACGTTATTTGTTTCAGTCGATGATGTAGAAGCTCCTTCATCAAATTTTACTTTCTTGGGAACCTTATTTTCGTCAGTAGTGATACCTCGTTTGATACCTCTTCCAACTTGTGGTTGACTGTAACAAAACAGCAAGAAAATTATAAGACAAATCTTAAAATAAAGCAATACAACAATAATCTTTCTTATTGAGTTTGTACTTCTAATACTTACATCAACGCTGTTTCAACCATCTCACAGTGATTATACAACTCATCATCATACGATGAATCAAACAGTTCACACTTCTCCATTTCATCACAAACTTTAGGCAGCTCCTGATCGAATTCGTTGATGAATAGTTCCATATTCTCTTCCATGGGTGCGGAAAAGAAAGCACTGGTACACACTTCACTGAAGTTTTCCATCTTTATAGCAAAGAAGAAATTAGGTAGCACAGTAAGTAACAGTTAAGTGTTAGTAGACCAACTGATACCCAATTTCAAATAATATTCAAGATTTCAAATAATGTTCATTATATAGAGTCTAACAAAGGATTAAAAAGTCAGGTAGAATCTAATGAGTACACAGAAGTAATTTAAGTAAACAGAATCACATTCACTAATCAACTAATGGGTGTCATTGTTAAAAAAGTATTTTTTAACTTTTTCACTTTCTGCTATTGTCTTTGTAATGTTGTATACGAGCCCGTTTGTGCTGTCGTAGATGCTATCCTTATTATTCTTTACATAATATTTAATCCTCGTGGTAGCGTGTTTCCAATGATCAGTAGTTGGAATCTTACATAGCTTCTTCATATCGTACATTTCAATTTTTATGAGATGCGTCGCTTGGTCTCCGTCGTCAGAATTACTAGAAATGTATGATACACCATCTCTAGCGGCTCGTGCCACGGTTGACGATAACAGTTTCTTCTTTTTTATTTTTGGTGCGACTTCAAAAAAATGATCAATCGGTTGTGATTTCCTTTTTCCACCATCACATGTGTTATTAATAACGATGTCATCGTTCTCTTCTTCATGTTGAGGGGAGAGCGGTGAGTAGTAATACTGTTTATAGGTATTTTCATCGAAGTTGAATGATTTCTGCAACAAGACAGTTATCATGTTAATATCAATTTGTTTACACTTAATCACACACGTTAGGAAACAACAACAAGAATACAAGTAAGTTTGTCAATAGAATAAACACTTACCTCCATGGCCATTGATGCGTTGAAGTAACACAAACGTAGTATTGGTAGACGTATACAATCCACTGCGGTCAAACGACCATAGACTGACTGCATGACGGCAATGGTACGATCTTATATAGCACTATTCTTATCTAAAACAAATTCCTAAATACAACGAAACTGATTGTAACTCTATGAATCACCAAAATTATCTCACGTTCCTCCGGAAACTGATAGTAACTCTATGAGTCAACAAACTTATCTCACATTGCTGGCATCAACCTGTTTTGTGAGTGCTACAAAATAATGCGATTTAATATTTACAAATCACTATAATTGAACATTCCTATGACAACCATTGAATAGATTGGTAGTGTAATAATATGCTATATCATGGATACACTAGAAGTACAAAAACATCTGAAAAAGATTCATCCCAGTCTAGAAAATAATGTTTATGCTGCTAATAGACTCCCTATGTATACCCATGCACCAACGTATATAATATGCAATTTGGATGCGGATGATAAGCCAGGTTCACACTGGGTAGCTGTACATATCGATACGAATGGCATCGGTCAATATTTTGATTCGTATGGGCGAACACCTGCGCGATATCATCTCGAGTTTTTGAAAAGGAATTGTAAAAGATGGGGCTGGAGTATTGATAGGATTCAGAATGATTGGACTTCAGTTTGTGGTGAATATTGCTTAATGTATTTGCTATATAAGTTTCAGGGATGTTCAATGCATAGTTTTACAAACATATTTACAGGGAACACACTGTACAACGATATTTTAGTGGATGAGATGTTCCGCTCATATTTTGTAGATAAAAATAAAATTTGTTAATGACGCATGTGTTTTATTGATTCCGTTTTGATGATTCCGAATAGCAAAGTAAGCAATGGTCTATGAACAATAAAAGTATACAATAGCAGTAGCAGTAACAATGAGTAATACATAGAAACGTCAATGCAATCCTAATGAGGGTGAGCGGCCGGACGCACGGACAATAGATAAGAAAAGGCGAACAATGAAAGTCGATAATGAGGGTTTCGGGTCACCGGAAATGAAACAGATTGTTGTTAATTGATTTCTGTATCTCCGGAACCATGCATCCTACGCAAAAAAGGATTGCAGAAACGTGATCAGCGGACCCCAAAACCTTTTTTTTTTTTTTTTTTTTTTTTTTTTAGGTTTGAAACGCCCTGGACCGCGATTGCGCCAGAAGCGGTGGTGCGCCAGAACCGGTGAGCCACGGGATTGGTGCGCCAGAACCGGCAAATCACTACTACTTGCATTTATATCCCTGGATCTAAACCATTTATATCGAGAGAGACTGGATCCTGCGACACCGGGTATCCAATGTCATATTAAAATAGTAATATTTTTTTAGGGAATAAACGTTATTGTATTGTATTAAAATGGGCCGTCATCCAGAAAGGGGGGGGGGGGGAGGGGGGCAGAGCGCGTTGATGGCATGTCTTTCGATTCTAGGTCATTCTTGTTTACCATGATTGACGCGGTCTTTGCCTGCCGGGGTTGTATGGTATGTTCTAAGTTCTAACAACATACCGCGACCCTGGAATGTAAGGGTAGTAGAAGGAACGTTTTTAAAAAGTTTTTTTCATTTTTCATTTCATCGTTCATGTTCACTGTTTTAAGAGATGAATAATGAATGATTTTGGTGATGATGTAAATTGCACAAATTAATGTGCCTACCTGGTTTCGAATCCACGACCATTACTGTATAGAACTAAATCATATCTAAATATATCATGTACTTAAGTAATGATTATACTAATATTATATTATCGTTAACTGAAAGCAAGTCCTCTTTATTTTTTTATTCCTAGGTTCTTAACATTTCAACCTCTCGGTGCCTGTCTACACGAATCTCGCCGACTATTCTTACCGTCGTAGCAGCTATCTCCTCGCTATATTATCGCAGTTATCTAGTCTCGAGACAAAACAAACAATAGCCATTATCGCGGCATCTGAACCCGACACGTAGCGTCACGAGGATTTTCAATTTACGCCGACTTCGACTTAGGGCTGATCTTACGGTGTAAAATTTACAAGATAATAAAAAAATGTCCCATCTTATAAAGATAAACGCGCTAATCTTCGAAACTACTAGGTGGTTTTCGACGAAATTTGGTGTGGAAGTACCTTGAAGCTTGAGGAACGCTATAGGATATTAAGATTTTTAACCCGATTGTAACAGAAGGAGGCTTTATTTATTATTTATTTATTATATACTTTATTGTACACCTTACAATAATACATTGGATACAAAAATTAAACTAGTGTACAATGGGCGGTCTTATCGCTCAGGGCGATCTCTTACAGACAACCTTTGGAAGGACAAAACTAAAGGAGACAGATTTAGGGCTGTCAGTGTACAAACATAATACCTAATATAAAATAGATACAATACAATACAAAAATTATACACTAATAAATATTACATGCATAGTTGAGATAGAAGGGGAAAAGCTACAAGGAAAGATAATGCTCCTTCCCCATTCTTTTGAACGCTGGTAGCGTTTGAGCACGCCTCACTTCTATGGGTAATGCATTCCAGAAACGAGCTGCTTAAATAGTAAAAGATTTGTCAAAGAAAGAAGTGGAATGCATACGAATACGTAACTGTAAATTTTCCGATGATCTCAAGGATCTAGAATGTGTGTCACAGAGGAACTGAAAACGTTCCTAAAGATAAAAAGGAGTAAAAGGATTAAAGGCACAATATAAAGCAGAGAAAGTAAGTGAAGATTCCGGCGAAACCGAATAGGAAGCCATTTGAGCTGTGCACGGAAATCAGAAACGTGGTCACTTGCACAAGGGTTATGTTTTTAACGTGATAAATTCCACGGGAGCGAAGTCCCGCGCTACTGTTAGTTATTATAATAGCATGGTTAGCAAGTTCCCTGCTAATTATAATTTTATTCGTAGAAACATCTGATGAATTTTATTATAACAGATTATAAAATTCATCAGATGTTTCCTCCTATTTTAGTTAATTAATATTATCAGGTCTCCAGTGGTGTTCCGTGAGAGGATTTCACTGGGAAAAATTGGACAGAGGTTTGAAAAAAATTGCGAAGATGACGTTTTTTGGTGTAATTAATTGAAAATCGAATTGTGTAATAACAGTATATACATTCTTTTTCATTAATTTAGGTGTAAGTACTGTCGTGGCTAAATAATAGTTGCCTCACAGGTCGATCTTCAAGTAAAGCAACGCTTGCGAGGTCGAGGTCAGTGGATGGGTGAGTATCTTAACATACGGTAATGCCTCCGTGCTTCGAAGAGCACGCCAAGCCGTTGGATCCAGTTGTATCTTTGACACTCGTTACGAGTAGTCAGACACCAGAAAACTTGACAATGGTATTGCTAATGGGTATCGTGTTACCCAGCTACTGGGCTGTACAATTCGGTAAGATTTAAAACTAACATGGTCACAAACAGTATCAGAAGAACTTAACCTGTAGAGTCCCAGTGGCACAAAAACGTGCCGTAAACAAGTATTAGTTGAGCCCCGCTGGCACAACATTTTTGTGCCAGCGGGGCTCAACTAATAGTTGACGTAAATAATGGCGGTCCTTGAGAGGTTAAAAGGGATATTTCATCCGTGACCATGGCGCTTCCGATATTGCCCAAATATCGGAAACTTGAAAGAATAATACGTAGTACGTACCCACTAATAATAAGTAATAACTTCTTGTACTAGTTTGTTGTAAATTTTTATAAGGGACAGGTACTGTTGTTCCCTAATACAGTTTATTTTATAACCTAGCTAGGAAAGCAGGACTTCAACCCATCAGATTGTGAATTACATTGTGCAAATTATATCACCTATGTTATTTACTTGTCTACAACTTATGCCATATGTACTACAATCTCCTTTTGATATGTAAAATTTATGATTATCTAATCATAATCATAAATTTAGTGTGTTAGTATTTAATTTCAGTATGTAATTAACTACACTAAAATAGCATGTAGACTTAAACTGCTATTTTTATTTATTTATAAGTTATCATTATCATTATCAATATTATAATATAATCTTCAAATCTGCACAGCTTTTAATATAGGATACTCGACAATCAATCAATAGATACCTAACCTAATTCGTAATTGCGCCACACCTTCCATTTTTGTTTTAGAGGTCAATGACAATTTGATAATCTTATATTCAAGTAGGTAATAGCCAATTATTTTATGTAAGTAATTTATTTTACCTATTAATTTTAATTTTTTGCAACAGTATCAGTAATATTATATTATATTTATATAGATTACTAGCAATGTGGGTAGAATTCATATGACTGGAAATCCTGTAAACCCCTTCAACTAAGCTAAATATGCTTGTGTCTGGAGTGGGTTCACGGAAATACTGTAATGGGTGGGGTTAGAACCCGCGACTTCTCGATCACAAGTCCGATACATTAGCCATTAGGCTATTGACGTCTTTAATTTTGGTTTTTTTCCTTATATTAATACTTAATACCGTTTTCTTCCTACTCAGCTACAGATCCCTCTGGCCCATTCTCAAGTACTTTCCTACCTAGGTACAAGAAATTATAAAATATAGCCTTTTTAGGGTTCCGTAGCCGAATGGCAAAAAACGGAACCCTTATAGTTTCGACATGTCTGTCCGTCTGTCTGTCTGTCCGTCCGTCCGTATGTCACAGCCATTTTATTCCAAAACTATTAAGACTATACATGTAAAACTTGGTAGATAGATGTATTCTGTAAACCGCTTTCCGATTTTAAGAGAAAATTTAAAAAACATTTAAAATAAAGGAACTAAAATGGAACTAAAACCGAAAATATTTTTTTTTATGAAACCTATACGTGTGTAGTATCTATAGACAGGTCTTTAAAAATGACATTAAGGTTTCTAAAATGACTTTTTCATAAAGTTAATCGTTTAAAAGATATACGCTTCCAATGTGGTAAAATGTGTCTAACTTCTATAATAATGAAGTGAAAAATCTGAAAAAACCATATGTTGTAGATCTTAATGTAAACTTTCAACCAAAACGGTTTGAACGAGATCGAGTCAGCAGTTTTTGAGATACAGTATATTTTCTAAAACCGCAAATATAACTTTGTAATTCATACAAATACTATGAAAAACAAAGTTATTTGGCGTAGTTGTAAAAATTGCAAATGAGCTAGTTTTAAGAAATTTTTTAGGTTTTTGTTTTTTTTTTTTCAATTAAATACATTAAGTATATTATATTTATTATAGTTACCACGGAACCCTTTACGGGCGAGTCCGACTCGCACTTGGCCAATTTTTAAAATTTTCCCCTTGGATGCCTTCCTTCGAGTTTTGTTTTCAGTTCAGGGGCCATACCATGACGTATGAGTCGTTCGAGCGAGAAAGAGAGATGGAGCTATATAGCGTGCATAGCTTCATCCCTCTTTCTCGCTCGAACGACTCTCGCTTTAACACGTCATGGCCATAGCCCCTGATTTATTTTAACTAGTTTTCAGACTTGTACAGACTGACAAAGCATAATGCTTGTTGGGTTTCCTCAGCGGTACCCAGCTGCAACTAGACTACTAGTTAGACTGTTAGTCTAACTGGTTACTGCTGGGCACCACTGCTTTACTTAAAGTTTATGGCTATCTGGTATACTCCTTGGCAAGACTGGTGTTAAAATTTCGCGTTTCTCACTTCTCACACGTAATGACTGTCAAAGATGTATTTGACAGCTGAGACCTATGGCTTAACATGACTTGCAACATTCGCTGGAGTCACAGTATGAAACTAACGGAGCATCGAACTCCTCCTATTACTTTTTTCATGGTTATTTGTTTATGCTATCAATATCTACCTGTCCTGTATACAAATCTCTATATTATTATTTTTCACAGGAACATTTTCAGATGCTCTGGTGGCAACCTTAACGCTCTGCGCAGACGCAGCCGGCCGGGGCCGCCTGTGTTCTAAACCACCTACTTTAAAGCAGAGAACTGACGACCGTGTGGTGCACCCTTTATAATTTAGCTCGTAACTCCTTGCTATTGTGATTTGTGTGGAATGAACTTTAGAGTAGCTGTAGTTTCCTACTTTAGATCGAAGTTGGAGGCAGTTAAATGTTTTAATCGTTAGTTACCGCTATCTTCAAGTGTGCGTATTAGATAGCTTTTATCGTTTTAGGCGCCAACGTAAATTGTATGTATATCAACCGTACCTCGGCGTTATAAAACAACACTAAAGTAATAACTACATTTTTTGATACAGCTGAAAATAAATTTCAATTTGAAATGCGTAGCGTGTATAAATAATTAATTCAATTCAATTTCTATATATTTATAAGGTCTAGATTTTAAGTAATCGGTTGATAGCTCTAGCATTTCATTGTATTTGTATATTTTTCGACTTTGCGCAAAGTAAACCATTTTGATTAAACAATTTTCAATAAGTATCTTGTAGAATCAAAAATTCAATGACGGAAAATCATAGAGAGTTGATTCAAAATTTAGGTATAGTTCACTATGCATACTCGTAGTTCTGTATGATATAATCATACTTTCAGTTGGGACAAAACACGTCGTTTTGTAATCAACCTGTCCAGACTATAAATAGGGATTAACTTTCAGAAATAAATAAGTAAAACGCTTCGCTTCGCTAAGCATCACACATATCATCGAATCAAAGAAAGAAATTAAAATTAGGGTACCTAGTCTTATGACTAGATATCCCATAGCCAACTTTGACTGGTGCCAGATTTCTTCATTCCTGAATTTTCGTACCGACTGCCAAATGTAAAATGGAATAAGAAAAAAAAACCGAAAGTAGCTATTTGTTTCGCGATAGAATTTCAATATTTCTATTTTTGGGCAAAGACTTATCAAGTCCTGAATGCACGTCTACAACTTCAATTCCAAGACAGCTAGCTTATCTGAAATGGACCAACATTTAGCAAAAAGTTACAAAAAGAATAAATCAAGTGTCATGGTATCCAACGCCATCTATCGGGTGTAGCGAGCAATGTCGCAGTAGTCGATGTATCACCCAATAGAGCAGTAAATCCTGCGATATCTACCGCCAACCGATCGTGAACGATCTTGAAACGGTTTTTCCCATTTCGAATTGTTTCTAGTTGGGATTTTGTAATACACAATAAAATTAGTGCCTTGTTTAGATTATGTCAATAGTTTTTTATTAAAATTTCTATAAAATAAAAGCTTGAACTTTTGAGGCAGTAAGTAGGCTTATAGACCCTCCCGTCATCTCTTTGTGCTCTTAGGTTTCCAGCAAATGTTTATAATTTCTTTTATAAACGGGTTCTAAAAATGTTACAATCTCTTGTGCCTTTTTTTTTTTTTTTTTATCGTGGTAAAATTATCAAATAAGTCCTCCCACTCCGGGCAGGGTGGGAGGGACTGTCAGACTTTTACTGACTAAAATCCACGGTGTTCCTTCAATAACCCTTTACGTACCGGGGTCACGGTAACGGGATGAGTCCCACGACCCCGGCAGGCTTCGGCCCTCTATGGGGGGCCTCGTCATATTGCTGACGCTCTTTGAGGCGCGCGTGGAACACGACGCGCCGTCGACCCGGGCATGGTCCATGGTCGGACAGCGAGTTGCCCTTTACTCGCTGTCCGCATGCCCGCGCCTACGGCGGCCGGAGATCGTCGGCCGACGTCCGACGCCGTGGGCGTCTACCACTGCGGCTGGGCTGGAGGGAGGACGCCATCCTCTCCCTCACGCGGCCCGCCTCCTCCTTCGGAAGCATGACTGCTTCGCAGAAGGAGGCGACCGCTTCCCACTCCCTCTCGCCCCGCAGCATGGCCTCGACCAATGCCGGGCGCGAGAGGTCTCCGCCTATCGCCGCCGTGAGGACACGTCGGTGCTCTGCCCAGGCGGGGCAGTCTTGCACCGTGTGCTCTACGGTGTCCTCAGGGCGACCCTCGCAGTGGTGACACCCAGGCGTTTCCTCCTTTCCCATCAGACACAGGTACCTCCCGAAACTTCCGTGTCCGGTGAGGACCTGCGTCATGCGGTAGGACAGGACGCCGTGACGCCGATCTAGCCACTCCTCAAAGAGGGGTCTTACCGCCGCAATTGCGGCGTGCCCGGCCGTCGGTTGCGACAGTCGTTCCCTCCATACTGCCCTGAGATCGCGCCGGAGCTCTTCCCGCCGCGCCTCGACTTCTTGAGGCAGCGGGGATACGCCCCGGCGCTGCGCCTCCACGCGCCATTCATAGACGCGCTGGAGGGCAGTCGCCTCCAGATCCCAGGGCAGCAATCCGGCAAGGAGGTTGGCCGATTCGCCGGCGATCGTGCGGTATCCCCGGATCATTCGGATAGCCATGACCCTCTGGCATGCGACCAACTTTAGTGGTCGCGTCCGGATGCACAGGGCCCACACTGGGGACCCGTAGAGGGCCATGGACCGCACGACGCCGGCGTACAGCCTTCAGCAGGAGGCGTTTGGCCCGCTGAGATTAGGCAGGAGTCGCCTGAAGGCGGCTGCTGCCCGGTTCAGCTTTGGGGCCAAACTCAGGAAGTGCTCCCTGAAGTTCCACCGGCTGTCGAGGACGAGTCCCAGGTACTTCATCGTCCTCCCGACGCCGATGCGAACCCCCTCCACCGTTATGTGGGACTCGGACCGTGGCGCGTTCCGACCGCCATGGAAGCACATGGCCTCGGTCTTGTGCAGCGCCACGTCGAGTCCCAACTGCCGGATCCTACGAACGACTGTCGCAACCGCTTGCGTCGCCAGGTCGGCCGCCGCCTGGTGCGACTCTCCCTGCGCCAGGACGAGCGTGTCGTCAGCGTAACATACTACGCTGACGCCGTCAGGGAGGTCGCCGCGCAGCACCCAGTCGTATCCGATGTTCCACAGGGGCGGCCCCAAGACCGAACCCTGTGGGACACCGCACGACATCTCTCGCCGGTTCCACTCTCCCCGGTGACCGGGGTAGATGACGGCTCTGTCCGTCAGGTAGTCCTCGACTATGCGACGGAGGTAGGTCGGCACCCGGTGATACCGGAGTGCCTCCCTGATGCAACTCCAGGGCAGGGTGTTGAAGGCATTGGTGATGTCCAAAGACACCGCCAAGACGACCCTGCCCCGGGATACCGCGTCCCCCGTCGTGAGGGCTCTCACGCGCATGACAGCATCCACCGTCGAGCGCCCCCTGCGGAAGCCAAACTGGCACTCCGCAAGATCCGGGCCCACCCGATTCAGGTGCCCGAAGAGGCGGTCTGCAATCACTCTTTCCAAGAGCTTGCCCACCTCGTCGAGCAGCACGATGGGCCGGAATGCGGACGGAGAGTCCGCAGGGCGCCCGGCTTTCTGGATCAGGACCAGCTTTCCCGTCTTCCAGCGAAGCGGAAACTGGCCCCTCTCCAGGCATGCGCTAAAGAGCCCCCCTAGTCGAGGCCCGAGAGTCTCCGAGGCCAGGACCCACGCTTTACCTGGCAAGCCGTCGGGTCCTGGGGCGGTATTTTTGGCCTTGAGCCGTTGTACCGCCACTCTCAAGTCTACCTCGGTCACCTCTGGAGCGTCGTAGACGTCGTCGTCGCTGTGGTCCGCGTTTGCGCCAGCTTCAGGTTCCGTCGGAGACGGAGCCATGGGCGGGGGAGCGTGCTCCCCTCGCGATGGGAACAGGGCGCTCACCACGTCCTCCAAGAACTGAGGCTGGAGACTCTGCGTCAACGGGGGAGCCCAGGGGCGGAGCTTTTCTCGCACCCACTTGTAGGGGCGGCCCCATGGGTCCCCGTCCAGAGTTGCCAGCATCTCCTCCCGGGCCAGTTCCTTGGCCCGCCAGATCTCGTCTCGGAGGACGGCCTTCGCTGCCTGTAACCCTCGTACAGCTCCGCCTCTACAGTCGCCGCATCCGGAGGTCGGGTGATCTCTTGTGCCTTAGGATTCAACATTGTATAAATTCCTTTATAACTTTGTGCCTTAGGGTTACGTTACAAACTTGTGCATTAGGATTTCCAGCAATGTTTATAATTTATTTTATAAATCTTGTTGTAACGTTACAAAGTCCGTCAGCATTTAAAAAAGTTTTATTTTATTCACAATTTTCCGAATCAATAATGACAATAAGACTGAAGCACTATAATCCAAAGGATCTCTTAAAATACTTAATACTAAGTGGAATATTGTAACAAGGTTTAACATAATACATATTACACAGTGGTGCCCCAACTAGGCGGTGCTTTTATCCCGAGGCCTAGAATTACGTTAATGTTAAATATAAATTTATCAGGTAGTAATGTGAGTTGGCACAGAGTACTCATATTGTAATAAAGGAACGTCCAATTTTGGCACTGAGGTAAAATAGGGTTTGACCTTTTTGAAATAGAAATAGTACAATGAGCAAAAAAAGTAATTCGCTTGAATAATTAGGTACCTATATATTATTTTCGTTGTGTTGCACAACACTCACGTATTTGTAGTGTATTTTGTGCATCCCTGTTAGTGTTGTGTGTTGGTGAGTGTTGTGTAGTGAGCATTTATTAAAACTAGTCATCGCCTATTGGTTGAAATTCGACCGCAGTTAATTTAAATTTTAAGATTGAACGTTATTATAAAAACAGCTTTCGGTACTACTTCTCAACATAAAATTTAACTGTACCAAATTTCATGCTATTCCGTCTCCGTAATTTTCATAAAAAGAGGTGCATAGTTTTGCTTCACGTATACATTTATGGATGTGAGTGAGAACATAACACTGCTTGTTATCTAAAATTTTTCTCTGTATCCTCTTATGATAGAGAGATGAGAAGTCGTGTTTTGGTCGTTCTCTTACTTGGGTATAATTTAAACCACAACCACTCTTATTAGCTTTAGAAGCTTTAAATAGGATATGTGATGATCACAACATTTGGTATTTTTTTCAGACATGTGAGTGTGAGTAGGAGAGGTACCATCTAGCTAGTAGACTGGCAGCGGGAACAGGGACGTGTAAACGCGGTTTGAGAAACGGTTTAGATAACCAGGTCTATTCTGTATTGCCTTTTAGCTTGTTTATAATTGCTGTACTTTTTAGATATCTTGCAAAAACTTATAAAGCTTCAAAATCGTTTCGCGAATAGACCCAGAATGATTTTAAAGAGTTTTCACGAATACAACTTGCAGTCTTATAACACTTCCTTTGTCTATTCACAACTATTGAACAAAATTTGAAGCACCCATGAGTGACGTAAACTCCTAAGTAATTCCATGATGACTGTATTTAAAATGGCACACAGCAGTACCACCATACCAGTGTGATTATAGTCTGAGATCTCATTAGAAATCGAGCACATTGGTCCCTTATACGACGTATACCAATTCCACGGTTCTAATGGATTCGTACATTCTCGTTCTTGATATTATTAAATATTTTGTGTTTGAAAATTATGACTTTTAAAGGTAAGCAAGAGGGTTATTTAGATGACTCAGTGTTGTAGTTTGTGGTTTAAATAGTTCAAAAAACATATTTATATCACAAAATATAATAAATGCCTATGTAGAGCATAGCTGTTATAATTCCATAAGATCATTTGCAGCCCTAATTAGAACTGTGTTTCATATTATTTCCATTGAAATAAACGATTTGATACATTTTCAACCGACGACCAAAAGAGGAGGCTATCATCAATTCGACGCGTATATATTTTTTTTTTAATGTATGGTCACCGATTACTCGAAGACGGCTGAACCGATTTGGAAAATTCTTTTTTTGTTTGATAGGGTATACTTCGAAATTGGTACCATTTGTCACCAAGTCAAGATCTGATAATGGGATCCTGGAGAAATCGAGGGAACTCTTCAAATATTATAGGCACACCTATGGCGTTTTCGGTATTTCTTATAGTAACTTGTGCAGTTGCTCTCAAAAAGTACCATTTGGGGAAGTGGAACTGATGATGAAGACCACAGATGGCTACCGAAACTACTCAATAATAAGTATTTTGTGGATTGCGATTCGATTACTTGAATATGGATGTTAAGCACTTTATGCTCGTCACAATGCATATGGTGATGTATAGCCGATGGTGAAGTACCGGGAGAACTCCTCAAAAATTAACGGCCCAGCATTTGGAAAAGCAATATTTTGTAAAATGTTATAAGTAGTTGACATTAGGCTCTTGTAACTAGGTAAATTAAAAAAAGACCAACTAAAAAGAGTGAAATAAAAACTTTTTACCAAAAAATTAAACCGACTCCCAAAAAACACTGCAAAGTGAAATATAACTTTAATTTCGGAAGTCGGTGCCAAAAACGAATATACAAAACTAAAGACACCGACTACCGAAATTAAAGTTATTTTTCACTTTGCAGTGTTTTTTGGGAGTCGGTTTAATTTTTTGGTAAAAAGTTTTTATATGATAATGAACCTATAAATGGCAATGAATGCTTTATAAATATTCTTCTATGTTTATCTTTTCTATGAATTCACATATGTCTATAGATTTCATTTTGTAACATAATAGTTTTTTTTCTACGAGATACAGCTACCGCTTAGACTTCAACAGATTCTTATTAGTCTAGATACTGACAAGAACTAGCTTATTGTGAATATATTGAAGTCGAACATGTCAAAGTTAATGAGCTAATTAAAATGAGCCAAAAGTGAACGAAGACTTTTTGCAAGATGATTTTCTGAATGTATTGTATTTTTTATTGCTTGCGTTTGACCACCATTTCACTTGATGGTAAGTGATGATGTGGTCGAAGATAAAGCACGCTTACCTTGAAATAACCTTCACTTCACTCTTGACGTAAATACCTCTAGGTTATAGCTATCGGGAAACACAGACTCCGGCAGGGAATTCCACTCCTTAGCCGTAACTACGCACAATAAAAGTATTCTCAAAATGTTTTGTAAGGATAAGTGGAATGTCCACCGTGTAACGATTGATTATATCGTGTACTTTATAACAAGATACATTCAACAATATTTTCACCGATTCATAATGCTTTGTTTAACTTATTATTAAACAGTGTCTTATGATATCTCCACTTCAAACCCTCCTAAAACAAATTAATACATTTCACGAATGTACCTGCATCACCTTCACAGTTTGGTGGTGATGGTTTCCAAACTTTCTATCTGCCAACTGGGACCCCACCTCGCAAGGTCGGGTGCGCGTGACCACGCCGGTCACAGGCGCGCTAATTTGTTACCGCTGGTCAGACCGCCACACAATCACTGCAGACTACGATCATCAGCTCAGAGTCACGTTGCTAACTTATTGTCTTTGCTAGCATTGTTGTTGGCTGGTGTGCTGAGCTCTTATTGATGTCCCATAGAGTTTAGGTGATAAGAAGTTGTGAAACCTATTAGACATGGTAATTAAACTGTAAGTAAAACTGTACATGGTAAACTTATATGTTACTGTGATATGATTCTGTGGAAGGTGTACGAATAGTATTAAGTTATACAGGCGGATTCTTTTGGAGTCCTATGTATGTGCAACTGCATTGAATACCTATACGTCTAGACTAATATTATTGTTGTAAGTCTGTCGGTATGTAGGAGGTAATCTCCGGAACTTATGTACCAATTCAAAAAGGTGAGTTGTTAAGGTGCATTATTTACAATATTATTTCGATATCCACGCGGACGAAGGTCGAAGACGCGGGCGAAGTGCTAGAATTTTACATAGTTATTAGGTTATAGGAATACTATTTTATTTTATTATATTATGATCAAACTGACTGACGTACAGACGTCAGTCAGTTTCCAACTGAACCTAATGATGACTGCACAGGCAGTCATCATTAGGTTCAGTTGAAAACCTCCGTCGAGCACAAGTTGTCTAGCATTTTGCTGAACTGAGCCTATTTGGCAGCCGTGAGTCACCCACTAGTCACATAAAAACACATACAACAATACTGTTGCTTATATAGGAATAAAATAATGAATAATTCAACTTACCATTATATAGTCCATGTAAACCGTAGCGACATTCACTTCTGTATTCATTTTTAGAGTTCTGTAATCGACAAGGAACCCTTATAGTTTTGTCATGTCCGTCTGTCCGCGGCTTAGCTCAGAAATTATTGGTGCCAGAACGCTGAAATTTGGCATGGATATACAACGTGTAACGGAAACCCCATATCTATCCAAAAGGGCTGAAGACAACATCTGGTATGGAGTCTCTATGCACAGTTTCAGCTTAAAATAAGTGACTCAAAGAATTGATACCAAATTATCGGTTTCATATGTTTCTTGAATACCAATCATAACAAACGTGGATCAATAACTTTCCACGTCACTTGCCAATAACATGATAATTATCTGCGTTCTTCTTAATTTGGAAAATTCGGTCTCCGGTATCAATGTATTGAATTTTCTAATAAGTTCCACACATGTAGACATAGGTTTATAAAACCGCTGCCATATCGTTTGTTATCATCCAAAGAAGCCATGCACTTGGTGTGTATATACCCTTTAAATTACACGTTGTACACATTAATAACGCCGACAAAGTGGTAGAATAAAATCATGAAAAACATTTTTTAAGTTTACTCCTCCTGCACGTAAAGAGGGGATGTTTTTTTTTTATCTCGTCTATCTCATTGTGTGGGGTTGAATATAGGTCTTTCAAAAATAATGGGAGTGTGCAAAGACCAATTTTGGATTCAGTGATCCGCTTGCGAAATATTAACCTCTCAAGGACCGCCATTATTTACGTCAACTATTAGTTGAGCCCCGCAGGCATACAATTTTTGTGCCAGCGGGGCTCAACTAATACTTGTTTACTGGCACGTTTTTGTGCCGCTGAGGCTCTAGAGGTTAAGCATTAAAGTGCTAGTTTTCGTTAGTCAAGTGTCCCCCCCTACCAACTAAGTGGTTGTAGGTAGGAACACATAATGATGTTAAAAGGAAAACTATCAGATCTCAGTAGGCTTCACAAATACAATACGAGTAATCGTCGACCAAATGTATTTACTCGCTTTCAGACAAATTCCTCTGAAAATATTAGATCAAGTTCTTATTTGTGTAACACAGAGTAGTTTGTTTTTGTTAGATCATGGTACGGAACTCTCGGTCAGCTAATCTGTCTCGCACTTGGCGTTGTAGTAAACTACGGAACCATACACTGCGCGTGGCCCGAAACGCACTGTACCGGTGTTTTTAAATGTGACTGAACACTGTCTGCTCAAACAGAAGCTCTAGCTTGGATTTAGATTGATACATTTGAATGAGCCAATATACTTAAATCAAGACTGAATGTACTTACTAGTGCCAATAAACCATTTTTTTCTCTGATGTCCGTATATTTTTTTATTCCAATCACCACCATCTCACCTGATGGTAAGTGATGATATGGTCGAAGATGGAGCACGCTTGCCTAAAAGTAACCTATTCACTCTTGATTTAAATACCCCTGGTGTTCTGGGGGTCTAGTGGTGCATGTAGCATAAATTCTTCAACAAATCTGTATTTTAACAGAACAGAAGAAATTCGAAGAAGACCTTGATCTTAATAGCCACCTTCTCTCGAGCCAGGTTTTGGCTTTGCCATCCATTATTTCTTAAGATGTTCTAGTTTTCATAATTAAAAACTCTTGCACTGCTGACGAACATTGCCACCAACGAAATAATTGCAAATATTTGCTGTCCACCTCAACAGGTACTTTTTTAACCATTCAATGTGTTGCACATTTGATCCACACCCATATTTTCATCCAATCCACTATCAAATACTATGGCAAAGGGTATCTTTAGCCTCACCGGTGGTATCACGAGGCATCTACAGGACAGGGCTAGATAACGTAGCGAAGATACTACCGCACTTGATAGGTCGGTAACACGCAATAGCGAGGAACTTTGTGGCGCAGAATATGTCTTGTGGCCTGTTGGATTCTTGAAAGAGGGCATTATGTTTGTAAATGTTGAAGAAATCTATATAAATATAGTTTTTCACGATAATTTTGCAGAATACCCCTCCGTGAGGTCCCATATCTGTAACATGCATATACTATTGTACTTTAAATAATATTGTGTTTGTTTGTGGTTTTAAAATGTTTTATCAAGTGCTTACAGTGTTCTACACGATATAAAAATACAAATATTGACTTTTTTATTTTGTCTGTCTTTCTGTTTTTCGAGGCTTATGTTGGGAACGGCTGAAAATATTTTAATGGGTCAGTCACTGGAAGATTGTAGGGCAAGATTACTTCTATCCCGATATTCCCACGGGATCAGGCTTTACATGGAACGACCCATCGACTACGCAGATATATGTTTCTTCCAGCTTACAGCCTTCTGGAAACCATAGCAAAACCTTCACTTGCAGACCGAAAACTATTAAGATACGGTCTATAAAAATTTCAAAGGTATCTTATGAATTATTATAATACAGTATGATTCTTGATCCAAGACCCACGAAGAGCGAAGAACTCCAAACGTTTGAAACGGAAAAGAAACGCGATGCTAGTAAAACCGAAACAATCTTTCAACAAACAATAACTTATAAAGTTAACGCGACGGCATCTAAAAGAAAGCGGGAAGCTATAATCTCGTGATGTCCCGATAGTTTTCCAAGCGTGAAGCGAAGGACGAGGCGGAGCGGTCGTTGTGCGATTTGTCGTCCGAGATCGTATCGCTGGCCGTAATTCGGCCGCGACTGCCGTGCGTGTTCGTACACCGATTGCACTCGCTCAAGATGGAGACACAACGAGTATTTTTAAATGAATTTTGTTTTTATTCCGAATATCCCACTCTGGGCCTCGATCTTGCCTGATGGTTTTTTAAGTGATGATGACGTGGTCGAAGATGAAGCATGCTTACCTAGAAGTAACCTATTCACTCTTGACTTAAATACCCCCAGTTTATAGCTATCAGGAAACACAGAATCCGGCAGGGAATTTCAAGGATGAGATCTACGATGAAACGAGCGAGCCCAGAAGATGTCTGCCTGTTTATTCTTGCTTTAATGGCTGAAAGGTCATAAGTGGTAGGGAAGGCAGACGCTGGCAGAGAGTTCCACAACTTGGCTGTGCGCATAATAAATGTGGAAGAGAAGCGCTTGGTACGACAAGACGGTATATAAACCAAGTGTGAATGGTACCCAGCAGTGGGTCTGGTAGACCGTTAGTGAAAAGGAGATGGAGGGATCAGGTTATGGAGTTTCTGCGCACACTCCCCGAAGTACATTCTGTAGAAAACCGACAAGCAAGTAACGCTTCGCCGATGAGCCAGACTGTGAATCTTGTCCACTAGCGCCTCGTCGCCTATAAGCCTTTTAGCTCTGCGTTCGATCTGTTAATGCTGTTAATGGGGATGAAATTTTTGGCTGTTTTAAATACGAGCAGCTATATAACGTAATCTCTATAACCAGCATGAAATTCCTACTGCTAGGACACAGGCCTCCTAAGAGAGAGAGAATGGGACGCAATTCGGTTTTATTTATTTAATGACACATCAACGACTTATTCACTAGATCCAATACATAAAAAAATGTTACGAATAGGAATACTCTGTAGTGAATTCATCACTTACAGTGTGCAACAGCTCTTGTATAAGTAATTTAAAAAATATTAGGAAAATTGAGATCATGATTAGATTAATTTAAATTAAATTGAAAAGAGATAAAAATACATTCAAATGAATTAAACATAAAAATAGAATGTCAACAGCTTAAATTAAAAATACAATAAATGCGTATATCACAGAACCATACTGTTTATTCCACTATGTGTGCTCTGGTAAACAAAGTAGAACTTTTGGTGTACTAATTGCCCCTCGGAAGAATTTCACCAGGTGATACGATCCAGATGAAATGATTCGACATACGTGGAGGCCTTTCTTTACCTTGGACTTGATTCACCCAGGCATGGGCGTAGCCACGGTGGGGCAGGGTTGGGCTAGCGTCCCACCCTGGCTCTGACCTGTAAGGTACCTAAACAAACCTCAAAAACTTATTTATGTAGGTACTAACTACAATACTTACTATTCGTAAGAAA
The DNA here is from genome assembly GCA_943138885.2 of Tholera decimalis. Lineage (NCBI taxonomy): Eukaryota > Metazoa > Arthropoda > Insecta > Lepidoptera > Noctuidae > Tholera > Tholera decimalis. The sequence continues at coordinate 28,702,241 of OW964562.2, forward strand.
GCTCACACTCGACAGTCGTCAGTCGACACAAAAAAAATGCGACCCAGATTCAGAATTGATTGTCTCTGTTTGCCTTATTGCGAAACATTCCGCACTACTTCAAGCGATCGTAAATGTGTTACAGTCAAAAAGCATTGACTTGCCCCAGTGTGCGAATCACATTAAAAGAATCATCGACACATTAAAAAAAACATCTTGAAAATGTGGACGATCACAGCGATTTCATAGCAAGCTCAAGTGATCGCTGACGCTCTAGAAGTTAATTTTACAATGCCACGCATCGCGAAAAGACAGACACACCGTGCAAATCCTCCGACAGAGAGTCATACCTAGTTTTGGAAATGATCGTTGTTTATTCCCTACCCAGACTCGCTAATTATGTAATTAGAAGAGCGTTTCTTGAAGAACAACTTACCCTACGTACTTTTATACTTTGATCTCATTGCACCTATATAACATGTTGCAAATGACATTCGAAGAAATGTTGAAAAAAAAAACAGAGGGCTTTCGCGAGTGTTATAACTTAAGTGGTAGTTTTCACAGCGAGTCTGAACTATGCACTGACCTCTATTAAAATACGCGTATTTTAATAGAGGTCAGTGGAAATATGGTACCACTTGTGGGAAGAAAAAAATATGGCATTGAATGTTCTGATAGACATGGAAGTGGCAAAACTGATAGAGAATTCAGAAATGTTTTATCCCAACATAAAAACTGTGCTTGCAATTTTACTGGCCCAACCGTGTACGACCTGTACTATAGAGAGGTCTTTCAGTACGTTTTACGGTGTGTCAAGGTGTGGCTTCGCTCCACCATGAGTGAAAATCGCCTAAGCGGTCTCTGTATGCTGAGTGTTCACAGGATGAGGATCGCCGAAGCGAAAAATAAATTGGAAGTTGAAGTGCTAAGGAGGTTCTGCCAGAACCTACGCCGGCTTCTCTTGTGAAGTTAGTTAATACTGTTAATACCTAAATAAATAAACAACCTATAATACCTATGTGTAATTATTTAATTACTGTAGGTACCTGAAGGTACTCTCTATAGGTAGATATAAACCTCTAAATTGACTGATTAACAAAATTGGCATACGCCCAAAGCCCAAACGGCTGAAGTTAGAGACACATTTTTGGACGGAAGATTTCGTGATGTAGGTAGGTGAGCTATAAGGAAGTGTTTGGATAATTGGAATTATACATACAGATACAGGGTGCTATAGGGTGTAACCTTTTTAACCGACTTCAAAAAAAGGAGGTTCTCAATTCGTCTTGAACTTTTTTTTTTGTATGAAAAATTAACCGGGGTAAGACCGCGGGTATAGTTTGCTAGTTACATATTATTTTAGACTGCTGCCCCACCCTGAGTCCATGATTGGCTACGCCCATGCACCCAGGTGAACAAAGACGTCCTTTTTAACCGACTTCAAAAAAAAGAAGGTTCTCAATTCGTCTTGAACTTTTTTTTATATATGTTACCTCATAAATCGGAGACGGCTAGACCGATTTCAAAAAAATCTTTTTGCGTTTGAATGGGTACACTTTCTAGTTGGTCCCATTGTTACGCAATCAGGATCTGATGATGGAATCCTGGGGAAATCGAGGGAACTCTTCAAATATTATAGGCACACCTATAGCGTTTTGGGTATTTCCTTGAGCAGTTGCTTCCGAAAAGTACCATTTGGGGAAGTTGAACTGACGATGAAGACCACAGATGGCCACTGAAATTCCTCAATAATAAGTATTTCGTGGATTGCGATTCGATTACTTGAATACGGATGTTAAACACTTTATGCTCGTCAAAATACATATGGTGATGTAGAGCTAATGGTCAAGTACCAGGAGAACTCCTCAAAAATTAACGGCTATGCATCGGGAAAAGCAATATTTTGTAAAAGGTGATAAGTTGTTGACATTATGGCTTTTGTAACTAGATAAATTACAAACCGACTCACTAAAAAGCGTGAAAATTTTTTTTTTTGCAAAAAATAATACCGACTTCCATATCAAAACACTACAAAGCCAAAAATAACTTTAATTTCGGAAGGCGGCGTGAAGAAAAAAAAAAAAGAAAATCCAAAACCAATAACACCGACTTCCGAAATTAAAGTTATTTTTGGCTTTGTAGTGTTTTGATATGGAAGTCGGTTATATCTTTTGCAAAAAAAAAAATTATTCTTCATCTTATAGACTTTTATCACCCTCATAAAATATGCTAATAAAAACATTTAAATTAAGAGACAACTTAATAAACCCGTGATCCACCACTCTGGCCGAATGCGGGTTGGTGGATAGAGATGCCGGTTACCTCACGATGTTTTTCATCATCCATTTTAGCAGTTAAACTGCCGACCTACATTTTGTAAGACCTGATTGTAATCACTGGGTTACCACACTTACCACTGCTCATATAGGTACTAAAATCATATAAAAATAAATAATATCTAATTTAAGCTTGCTACTAATATCTGTGGATAGTATACTGTGTTTTATAAGATACTAAAACACAAAAAAATATTTCTTTAAGTTTTGCATGTCTTTCTGTTTCTTCAGGCTAATTGGATCGGCTATACCGATTTTAATGGCACTCTTACTGAAAAGAGGTTTTAGAGGTGGTTATAGGCAACATGTTTACTACTTTTATCCCGGAATTATGCGGAAAACCCTCCTACGCGAATGAAGTCGGTATTATATTGCACTCTAAGTGCTAAATTGTTTATAGAAAACAAAGAAATCTACAAAAGCCATCGTTGGTTTACCGACAATCATTTATACTGAGATTTATCACGTGAATAACATTATTAATCAGTACAAATGTGTTCGCGTTAAGACCTGATACAGTGATGGTGATAAAAAGTACCGCAATTAGATTAGACAACAATGTAGTAAACAAATTCTAATGTATTTTATATTAAAAGTCGTAATAGGGTCGGAGTTTCTATCAGTGTCTTTTTTCCCTTATGATTTGATCAGTACAGGTTGTATGGACTTCAAAAGAGACGTTGACCTCTAAGTTTGTTTCAGTGTTTCTTCTTAAAGTAGACAGCTAGGATTCACTCGTCTCGTAAACATTTACGAAGAAAAAACACCTTCAAAGTGCGAGTTAGACTCCGAATCTAGGGTTCCGTACAAACTTATCTAAGTATATAAATTCAATAGCATCGATTTAACTTCATATTTACGGTTTTCAGATTTTTGTGATGTGCTGTAATTAAGACATTGCTTCTTACCAAATTTAATTATTCTATGTCGATCATTGGGAAGTAGGTACCCAATGGCTTTGATTCCCTTGTGAAATCCATGCCTTTTTGATAGTGTTACCCAAGATCAGTCTTGGTCTGGTTCTTGCATTTTTGCAAGACCAAGACCAAGACCACCTAATTATTGCAAGACAAAGACCAAGACTTACCCTGCAAGATTTAAGCAAGAACAAGACTAATCCTGCGAGACTCTTGCGTCTTGCAGTTAGTTCAGACTGTCGTTTTCTTTGTGCTATTATTATTAAAGTGGGCGGGCGATGCAGGGGAAACAATGAAACTTAGGTAGCTCTTAAAAGAACTATTTATGTGTTCTTCGAGTCTGGATCGTTGTCCAGAGCCGGATTATTCGATGAGAACGTTAATGCGCTGGCTCTGACGGAGAAGCTGCTTAAAATTACTACCACCAACAGTGATACAGGTCCGGCAACATCGCACAAGATTAGCACACACGCAATATTCAACCCATGGCTTTTTTAAAATAAGAAATGAGCGGAAAACATTAAGTTGTTGTAGTTAACTTAATATTTTTCAACTTAATTAAAAATTTTAAGGTGATTTCCAGTACCTTATATTCAATGAAGATCAGGATAGTCGCCGTGCCGGCGGCAGTGTCTTTGCCTAGGGACAGGATTTTTTGTATCGATTCATTTATGCAGTTTTAAAGCGTAGGTATCAGTGCATTAAAATGTCAAAATGTAATCATACACATAATGCTATCTCGTATTTTTTTCGTTACTTTTTAATTACGTCAGAACGTAATTAATGACAATTGATTTTATCAATAATTAAACTAAATATATATATTTATACTTTTATCTCGTCTGCATTAAATAAGTCAGTATTGTTGTTTCACAGGTTTCACTGGATTTTATTACAAAATTTTTTTATTTTTTGTTGTGTTGTATTATCGTGAGTAGTTAATACTTGTGTGTATTATTTGTACGATATCGACTTATGCGCATTATTAACAAAAACATAAACATACATTGTACAAAATATCGATTAAAAGAAAAAGAGTGCATCCCTAGTTTTGACCATCCCGGCACTTTAATAGTGCGCGGGTTTGTTGGCCGATAACAAAGTCGGGTCGGATACTGTAACCTGTCAAATAAAATTCACATCTATTCGGAAATATAAGGTCAAGATACGAGTAGCATATGCAGGCGGCTTCTATTGATATCGCATACAATCGTCGCCGCTGCGCCGAGCTCCCATATGAGAAATATTGTAAATACTTGTGTGTTAAAATTTTCTACAACACTAATCAAATTAGTAACGTCACGTCGCGCATTTTGTGTTTTAAAATCACACACATCCAAAAATTGAGATTCGCATTGTCAGTTTATCATCTTCTATCGTATTCTAGTAGTTTTTATTGCTAGGCAGACTATACCAATCTGGTAATGAATCTGTTTTATTAATCTTCCAAAGAATTATTATTTTTATCAAAGAATGCCGTCCTTTATCGGTATTTCGGCGTGTGCTTATAAATAGGAGTATTCATTTCTATTTGAGTAATTCAAAATTGAGCTTCGCTTCGAGTTTAATGTAATAATTGTTTTTTACTCTAATCCTTGTTGTTCTCGGACTGATAAATTTACAATTTGACATGAGTGACGAATATTCAAATACAGTCAAGTTAATGTTATTAATTCGTTTTTCATATGTTTTAACCATGTTTTAGCACATTTAAGCTTATCAAATGTAAACTTTCATTAAGAAACCAACGGACTTTCACGGGATACGGTAATTAGCTCAGTTGGTTAGAGCATCGGCACGGATCGCTGAGGTCGTGGATTCAGACCATGAGGTCTAAACACACAGAGATGAAGTGTCAGTTGATATTTCGACTTTTTATTAAATTTATTAATTTGGTTGGCCTTTACTATGCCTATGTCAATTCAAGCTCAAAATGTACCTACTCTGTTACATTGTTCTAAGATCTAAGCTACCGTTTAATAAATAGCAATAGGATAATCGTTAATTGCAAGACTCTTGCGAGAGTCTTGCGCAAGACCAAGACCAAGACTAAGACTTGGAGCGCAATACCTAGACCAAGACCAAGACTGGCTAAGTCTCGTCTTGGTCTTGCATTTAGGCAACACTACTTTTTGGAATCCGGACAAGACCCAAGTGAGTTTGTCAGTAGTATTTCGCTTTAGAACGCCACCAATTATATAGGTTTTTTTCTCTAATGACAGTTTCACTGCGCTAAGTACCTGTGTAACTGTCAATGTCATTTAAGTGTCAGTGACAGCTGACGTTAGGCGAATTGCAAAGGCTAGAAACCATATCATTTTTGCAGTCAACTGGAACATACATAAGCACTCATGTGCCAGGTGTTTAGGTATGGATCATCTAGGTATTTTTTATTAGATTAACATTTAATCTTGCTTAAGCATTACGAAAGGATTAAAATAAAATCAATTAGGCGGAATCAACCGTAATAAGGGATTAAAAGGGATATCATTATATCTATGATATCACGGATTTTGTGTAATCTATTGATAATTTCTGAGAAAAACAAAGACAAAGCCTAAGTCTCTGTTTTCCAACAAAAGTCGAACCATTCCTAATGGTGTAGTACTATAGTCCTAGTCATAGATAAAATAAATAAGATATATTTTAGATTTCTATGGTCCTAGTAGATTACCTACGTAAATGAATCTGGCTGGATTGATTGCTGTTAAAATGATCTGTTGTATGTTTTCACGTTGTCAAGTAAGGATGTTTGTATGTTTTTATAATAATATATTTGTGTTTCATAAACGGCTTACGGGACTCGTACGAAACTTGAAACACAGTTAACGTTCCGATTTGGAATAACAACAGCTCCTAATCAAAGAAAACATCTAATGTTAGTGAGCAGTGTCCAGTGGTTACAGGCTCGATTTGCAAGTGCAGGCTGTGGGTTTGAATCCAGTCATGCACATTACTTTCTGTAATTTATATCATCACCAATGCTCTCAAAATGACGAAGGAAAACATCGTGAGGAAATCTGCAAGTCCTAGGACATTCGAAGACATGTAACATCTACCAACCTGCACTGAGCCTGCATGGTGGATTAACCTCTGAAGGACCGCCATTATTTACGTCAACCATCCGTCAAGCACCGCGGGCGGGCTCTTATCGTAAGCGTAATCTGACCCCGGTCACAAACGATTTTAAGACTTATCTTTACTACAAATACAGTTTTAAATCGGTCGGGGTTTGGTGGCACAAATTTGTGCCAGCGGGGCTCAACTAATACTTGTTTACTGGCTGGCTACTTTTTGTGCCGCTAGGGCTCTAGAGGTTAAGGCCGTATTCCGGCCTATGTCACAGTAATGTAACATTATAAGCTGATTGATGCTGCATGCGTGATTACAGTGTCATTTATGCCAAAGAAGTATCTACCTGCACTACCTATGAGGCCTGTGTTCCAACAATGTGAATGTAGTGGCAGAACTAATTTAAGTGACCATCCAAGAGTGAGTATTAATGGCCATTGCCTGCCGGGGTTGCGGGTACCGCGGCCGTAGAACACAAGGGCAGCTGAAGGAAAAGGGTGGGTTCTTAGTCAGTAGAAGTCTGACACTCCGTTCCGCTCCACCCCAAGCAGGAGAAATCATTCGATGATTTTCCCACCAAGAAAAAAAGAGAGTGCATTGAGGAATATAAACTTTTCCGGTGTGGTTACTCAGTGTCCCACCGGCCTTACATCACAAGTCGGAGCTCCTACCGCTAGATACCGCGGCGCAGCTCGTGAGCGATGCCTCGCCAGATAACCATTGCTTTGTTTCGCTGTAAAACTCGAAAATTAACATCATTTGCCAACGCCCGATCGCTGCGGTGATACCGACACTCGTAAATATCGGTGTACGGTGGGAGATGTCGAGGGTATTGCGATTTTTGAGAATTGTTAGGACGTTATACCTACTGTTTCTGCTGGGGTTGAGGGAACGTTCTAATGAGATACCGCGGCCCCGAAACGTAAGGGAACAGGATGAGATTTTAATCCGTAGATGTTTGGGACTCCATTCTTCTCTACCCACACGGGACGCTCATTTGATTATTGTCCCCCGAAAAAGGAAGACATACTGGTTCTTCAAATCTGTCATTGCCCCTTCCTCCTTCTCCCAAACCCAAGTCTGTATTTGCATGGAGCTTCATGGCACTTTTTCATGATAGTGCGACAAGAATATGTTAAGTTAGGTGCCGAAAGCGTTGAATATTGTGTTTGAAAACACGCGGTTGAATGGTATAAGATTTTTTACAACCCATAATATGAATAACGAGTGGGATACATAGGCACATGCTGATCTATCGACTTTTTGAGTCAGATTGGAATCTTGGTTTCCTAATCGCTACATCTTATAACTTACACCATACACCTACAATAACGTGGTGTTTAGTTTTAATAGTCGACGAGATGTCGGAATCCGATGTTATACGTATAGGAAACTATTGTGACCGGTAATGTCTCGCTCTTATAATCATTAAATTAAAATCGGTAACACATTTAACCTTAATATAGTCGATTTAACGACCTTTAGGCCATGTAGGCATGGTGGCTGTGTTTCTGCGAATAAATTGGCATGGTTTCGGGTTTCTATTGTCTTTATGTAACTGATTACATACTGCACTAGTTTTTCGAAGTAACACTGAAGTTACTTCGAAAAAATAGTGCCTATACCTTTGTTTCGAATCCCCCTATTTTTTCCGGTGAGAAAATCATCTATTGACTGCTCCCGCTCTGGATGGAGCAGAAAGGACTGTCAGACTTCTACTGACTAAAATCCACCCTGTTCCGTCCACTGCCCTTACGTTCCCAGGCTGCGGTATCTCGTAATATCAGTGTACAGACGCCAGCACATCAAGCTACAACAATCTGTCAAATTTCTTTAATAGATTTTGAACTTTATCGTTAAAAAAATAAGATTCAAGGTTGATTGGGAAAATTTGACAGTTTCGGGTAGCTTCATGTGCTGGCGTCTGTACCTAAACGTTGAACTGCTACTCCGCATCGTGACTAAGGACGTCCATAAAGATTTCCACTCGCAAAAAAGGTTAGTTTCATATTTCAAACCTCTTCAGCGTTAGTAGTATTGCCTCTTTTCTGCTCCGTGTTTACTACAGTAGCCCATTGTAAATCCACAATCACACGGCGCCATAGCTTTACTATTGTAAATTCTACACACAATGGAAATATTAAAATCCAATGCAATCCCAATATAAATATTTCTATAATCCCATTTAAACTTACAGCCTAGCGGCTTACTCTTTGGCAGACTTTAACACGACAACATTCTTTATTCAAATTGTTGCAAAAACAAAATGGATTCCTTTAAAATGTCAATCGGTCGTTTTTACATCAATTATTCTACAGTAATATAATTACTTTGCGATACAGTGAACAATATCTATTGTTGGAATACAATGGCAGATATGACCAGCTATGATGACTGGACCTCCCAACTGGCTACGGACGACCAAGATAAATCTACAGCCTTTATGACATTGCCAGTTTAGCTTCGACTTTACTGCCTTAAACTTAAGGTGTAATATATAAAAATTATGCAATGATTGATTGTAAAGTCAGTTGGTAAGACGATCTAGTGGCGCTAAAGAAAGTTTTTTTGAAAAAACATGAATTTTACGCTATTTTGTACATTATGCACGCTTCTGTTACTATGAAATTTAAATTCGGGCACCCTTTTTTGGTGGCCGTTAATATTATCTACAACTGTTTGTGTTTTATGAAAAAGTTATTATGTATATGTTTACATATTCAGTTTATGATTTTTTATCTAACATTGAGTTATGAGAATTATTCTTGGTCAAGAGTGAGTTGACCAAGATTAGGTATTATCCCAAAATATACTGAGTATAAGACAGCCTTTGATGGTGCCTCCTTGGGCTCTAGCTCTTCCAATCACAATATCTATCTATCTGTATAAATAAAATGTTTCTATACTTGTATGCTTGCTTGTAGCGTTTTAAAACGATGGATAAGAGCATCGCAATAGGTACCAATATTACTGTTCGTTAGTCTCGCATAAATTCGAGAACTGCTTGACCGATTAAATTAATTATTTTTGTTTTATGTTCACTCTCATAGAGGTAAGGTTTAAAAGGTTACAAATACAAGGTTTGTTAGGTTAGCGAGTTAGTAAATAAACCTATATTACTTAGGTACTAATAATTTTAATAGTAAATCAGTTTTCATTTAGAAATTCTTTAATCGACTTCATTTCACTAATTCACGGGTTTTTGCGTTACGCTTGAATCGCTATACAATTTAGTATTTATGTCGTTTCTTAACTCAATCAATATGAACACAATTTTGTTGGCCGAATGGTAGGGTCGGCATGAAAACTTTGATAAAAGAAAAGCTGGCTTTTCGAACATTATATTGAGCTTTGGATCAACTATTGACTTGATTAGTTAAATAAGCGACTATTCGCTGATAACCAGCGTAATTAAATTGAAGAAAAAAATATCCAATTTTTGAAGATCTCTGAAACTGTTGTCATTTAAACTACCAAAAAACTGTACTTGGCTATGGTACACTTCCCATTCACTCAAAACGTTTTGGTAATACTTTCATTCTGTGTATAGCTTTTTTTTTGGGAATATAATATTAATGCAACCACAACATTGGTTACCACAACTCAGGTCCCCAAGATACAGGCATAGCCTAGTTTGGGGATCAGCAAAAGTTTGTGAAAAAATTAAACACTGGTTTCAATAAATTCTATTCTATTCTAATATTCTGCAATTCATCGTGTTTTCGTCTTACATTTGCCTTTTCCGACTTATCGGGGACTGTGCAGTCTATCCCTAGAAGTGTTATATGTATTTATTTAACTGTTATGATACCTATTTAGAATATCTTAAAGCGACTTTAAAAATGTAGTCCATCACTCTTAGACTGAATCTTATCTTCATTAAAATCATTTTGTACCTAAGTGGTGTGTCTTGTAGGTTATCTTCACAGATTGAATGACGTTATTCACGTGCACTTTTCAAAGATAAGAACTTATTGGTACCCCTAACCTACCCCTTAGGTAGGTGATAATCTACAGAAATGTGTAATACCTTCTTAAGCGATTTACAAAATCGCTGTTATTATAAGACAAGAGATAAATGACAAAATGGCTGTTCTAATTACCAGTTTGCTGCACTTAACTGTTCAGCGCAGAGCTAAAAGGCTCATAGGCGACGCGGTGCTAGCAGACAAGCTTACCAGGCTGGCTCATCGGCGAAACGTTGCTTGCCTATCGGTCTTCTACAGATTGTATTTTGGAGAGTAGGAATGGACAGGACCTGATCCATCCATCTTCCTTTTACTACCGTTCTACGAGAAGTACTGCAGGGTACCATCCACATTTGGTTCATGTACCGTTGCGTCCTAAGCGCTTCTCCTCTACATTTATTGTGTGCACCACAGAACAGAAAGTGTGCACAGTCAGGGTGTGGGTGAAAACTCTCTGCCAGGCTTCTGTGTCACCTATTTATATGTGTATATGACCCATACGTTAGCCTTAAAAGCGAGAGTGAACGGGCATTTCCTGGGCTCGCTTGTTTTATCGCAGATCTCATCTGTGTTTTTCCATCAGGCGTGATCGTGGTCACAAGGGAGCTAATCCGTAATAAAAATTATATTATTGGTGTTTGTAAGTGAAAATTATTTGAAAATTATCAAATGGTATTTTACTTATTAGTTGCTAATCTATACTTCTATACTAATATTATAAAGAGGAAACCTTTTTATTTTTGTATGTTTGTATTGAATAGGCTCAAAAACTACTGGACCATTTCAAAATAGATAGGATTTTTCGTGGTAGTGAAAATTGTGGAGTAAGGCGTCGAAAAAACTGCCGTACGTTAACGATTCTCGCGAACGCTGCCTATATTTAATACTAGCTTTTGCCCGCGACTTCGTCCGCGTAGAATAGTTACTTTGGGCTAACGTTAAATTTATCCCCGATTTTGAAGCATTCTTCATTGGCGCTCCGCTCCCACTGGCCTTAGCGTAATGATATATAGCCTTTCTCTATAAATTGACTATTTAATTAAAAAATAATTTTTCAATTCGAACCAGTAGTTCCTGAGCTTATCGCGTTCAAACAAACAAACAAACTCTTCAGTCTTATATTATTAGTATAGATAGCTGTTGCCCGCGACTTCGTCCACGTTTCCGTCGTTTTTCGTAAAAAAAAGTAGCCTATGTCCTTCCTCACGGTTCAGTAATTTTGATGTAACAGTCAGATTAACTTTCGTAATTTAGTAGGGAAATCTAATATGTCAATCTATAATACTGTTGAAAAATATCGCAATACCGAACCGCACAATATTATTGTTAATAGCTGTGCCCGCGACTCCGTCAGCGTGTAACTCCTCGTGTGTTATTATGTTAATGTATTGGTAATATTGTTTAGATCATGTTCACATGAGGCTTAAGTACCTATAGAACGAAAATACTTCAGCGCAAAGCTTCCGGGTAAACTATGTTGAAAGTTGACCCGTCCGGCACGTGAACATAAATATTTCTAGAACTGCTAACCCGGGAAAGAGCGACGTACAACTGACCATGCGAGTAACAACTGACACCGAGATCTACTCCAGCAACACGAAAAGCCTGCCCTTGAGCCTTATTAATTGTCATTGCATAACACACCGATATTGGGAATTGCGTTCTTTTAAATTGGAATGGAAAATTATTTGGTATTATGGGAATTCTGGGAATAAAGAAGGTTTCTCCTGCACCGCAACCTGTTAAAATTTGAGCCTCGATTATATTTTTTGCGACTGGGTTACTTTTAGCCAAGTTACATTGCATAGTTGTGGTGGTTTTAAATTTCGGAGCAGAATAATAATCAGAAAGCTTCGAACTGCTAAGCTATCGGGAGTTACACGTGTTATTGTGAGTCAACCATAAAAGATAATAATAATAATAATAAGGCTCGGATGTCAACCCGCCTGTCAAAAATTTTCTTCTTCAGTTTTATTTTTGAATAAAAATTTGATAAATAAATAGTATATAACAAATGCATCATATTTAATAAAACCAAAACCGTAAAAAAAAAGCAAAGGCCACTGCAGAAATGCCGAATATACCTTCTGGAAAGAAAATCTCTACAAGACGACTCAAATTAAAAAATGTTGACAAGATACCGGGCCCGGTTACAGCAAACCACACGCCCAAGACCAGCGGAATCATCGCTGAGCTCCGCCTCGCAGCCACCAGGACCTTCTCCAGCCGTGAGTCAAGAAATTCCGGCCGCTGCAGTTGCGTCGAGCTCGAGCGATGAGTACTTCTCGCCGCCGACGACACCACCACCTGCGCGTCGGCGAGGAAGAGGCCGCCCTCCGGCCGGCTTAGGACTTCGAGGCCCTCCGGCCTCCGATGGGGTCCCCGCTGCCGGTGGAAGTGTGCAGCGCATGCGATGGACACATTCCATCAATGAAAATGTCATGCGCTCATACTTTGGGGCCACAGAGGGGGGGACTAACCTGACTGCGTACCGTGGTCGGATGCTCTCTCTGTTCCAGGTACTTGAACCAGATGTCAACGTTTCGGCGCAACGACTATCGGATCAGGTGCGGGTAATCCAGCGTAACCGTATGTTGGATGACGCCGTACTTGATAGACTACGCCTTGAATCACGGTGCAGCCGTGTCTCATCTGCTTCACCACTGGCCGCGGTGCATCTACAACCCAGTGTCTCACCGCAACCCGACCACGTCGATGAAGATGATGATGACGAGGCTATAACCGTGAGTACCCAGTGCAGTGAACGATTGAGGAGTGCTTTGGAGTGCGCATTACGGGAGTATCGCTCCACACAGCCTGAGCTTAGACCTCGTCTGCCTCATTTGCCCATGCATAAGAAAAATGGGGCGCTAGTGTGTGCTCTAGATTCACTGCTGTCAAATTATTTTGACAATAGTGAAGACCTCACCGATACTCATTCGATCCTATACTGTGCAGCTGTAGCGGCTTGTCGGGTAGCTCATGTCAAGTTCCCAAAGACTGACAGAGTTATACGACCAGCTGTACCAGCTTGGCAGGGCAGGATCGAGCGTCGTATTGCTGAGGCTAGAGCACTCATTGGCAAACTTATCTGCTTCAGACAGGGCAACACTCGCCCTAGAGTGATGCGCTTTGTGAGGCGGGCGTTCGCGGGGACTGATATTAGTCCTCGGGATTATCTGACCTGCGTCACAGAGCGCATCGACTTCCTGAAGCAGAAAGTCTATGCGTGGGCAAATAGAATTCGTAGATATAAGCGGCGGGTGGAGCGATACACTCAGAATCGCGCATTCCAAAGCAATGAAAGGTGGGTTTATAGGGCCTGGGAGCGACCTGACCAAGGTGTGACTGATACGTGCTTACCGGATGATGACGCCATGTGTTCGTTCTGGCGCAGCATCTGGTCGGCTCCTGTCGGTTGCACCGAGGGTGACTGGATGAGTGAGATCAAGCGCACGTGCGATCTTATACCAGAAATGGGGGCAATTACGATCAGCCCCCAAGATGTAACCCGTGCAGTCCGTCCGTTATCCAACTGGAAATCTCCAGGACCAGACGGACTGCACAATTTTTGGATAAAATGGTTTCAAAGATCGCACGCCCGCTTGGCATCTCAGTTCCAGTCTGCCTTAGAGTCAGGATCGCTACCTCAATTCCTGACTACAGGAATAACCCACCTGCTCCATAAATCAGGTAGTACAGCGGAACCTAAAAATTATAGACCGATCACGTGCTTACCGACGGTCTATAAAGTTCTTACTTCCATTTTGAGAGCCAAAATTAATAATCATATTGATATAAATTCAATCATGTCTTCTTCTCAGAATGGATGTAGGAACGGGTCCCGCGGTACTAAGGAGCTTCTCCTCATTGATATTGCCATTAACCAACAGGTTCGTCGTTTCCGAAAGAATCTGTCGACATGTTGGATAGATTATAAGAAGGCCTATGATTCTGTTCCACATACATGGCTCAAGAAGGTGTTGGAGTTGTATAAAATAGACCCAATACTACGTAATTTTCTTGAGTCATGTATGGGGCAATGGAAGACGGTCCTTTGCTATCCAGGATGTCGACAGATCCAGGAAAACAGCGAACCGATTAGGATTGAGCGTGGCATATTTCAAGGCGACAGTCTGAGCCCACTGTGGTTTTGTCTGGCTCTCAACCCTCTCAGTACATTGCTGGAGGGTTCGGGGCTAGGCTACCAGTTGAGAAGAGGTGGTCAGGTCATATCACACTTGCTTTACATGGATGATTTGAAAATCTTTGCCACCAACAAACTGCAACTGATGGAGCTACTGAAGGTAACAGAAACTTTCAGTAGCGCCATCGGGATGGAATTTGGGGTGGACAAGTGTGCAGTTATGCATGTAAAGCGAGGGGAGATTATGGAATCCGTGGGAACTCAACTCTCGGATTCCATACCCCTAAGATCCCTCGGATCAACTGAAACTTACAAGTATTTGGGTATTTCAGAAGCGCTAGGCATCAATGCTGCTATGTTAAACAGTCATTGAAGGAACGCTTCTTTGGCCGCCTGAATAAAGTACTGAATAGTCTTCTATCAGGCGGAAACAAGGTGCGTGCCTTCAATGGTTGGGTTATGCCAGTATTGATGTATTCTTTTGGCATACTCAAATGGACTCAGACTGAACTTGACGCCTTGGACAGGCGGGTCCGCACAACGCTGACTGCAAATCGGATGCATCACCCACGTTCATCGGTGATGAGGCTGTATATCCCGCGGAAGTGCGGGGGTCGTGGCTTTTTAAATGCAAAGACCCTGCACAACCGCGAGGTATGCAGCCTTAGGGAATATTTCCTAGAAACCGACGTGGGTATGCATCGGGATGTGGTAGCGGTGGATAAAGGCCTCACGCCGCTCTCCTTAGGTAACGAGAATTGGCGCAAACCTGTAGTATTATATACTAATGACCGCAGAGAAGTATGGAAGAGCAAGGAGCTTCACGGACGCTATTACCGAGCCCTTCATGGGTCTGAAGTAGATTTATTAGCGTCCGTAGCCTGGCTACGTTTTGGTGACCTCTTCGGGGAAACCGAAGGTTTTGTCTGTGCGATTATGGACGAAGTTATGATGACGAATAACTATCGGAAATATATTGTGAAGGATGGTACGATAGACACATGTCGGGCATGTCACAAACCGGGAGAATCCATTCGTCACATTATTTCCGGTTGTTCTCGCCTGGCTAACGGAGAATATTTGCATAGACACAACCTCGTAGCCAGGATTATTCACCAGCAACTTGCACTTAAATACAATCTTGTGGAATCAGAAGTACCATACTATAGGTATGTGCCCGACCCAGTTCTCGAAAATGGCAATATTACACTGTACTGGGATCGGTCTATCATCACTGACAGGACTATTGTTGCCAATAAGCCTGACATAGTGGTGATAGACCGATTAGAGCGTTGCACAATGATTGTTGATATAGCAGTCCCCCATGACGAGAACCTCGTGAAAGCTGAGATAGATAAAAAAAATAAGTATCTTGACCTGGCGCGCGAGGTTGTCGACATGTGGGATGTGGAGACAGCAATCATTGTGCCGATAGTCGTCTCAGCCAATGGTATAATAGCCAAGAGCCTCGACCAACATCTAAGGAGGCTCTCGTTGGGCAGCTGGATCAAGGGCTTGATACAGAAAGCAGTACTCCTGGAAACGGCGCGTATTGTGAGGAGGTTCCTCTCTATGGAGCCCTGACCACCGGTAGCTTGGACCCTGTTCCCGGTACCGGTGGGCTACTATTTTTTATATTTTTAAATGTTTTTATTTTTTATATTAATATTTAAAAATGTAATTTATATGTACATAGATTTAATAAATGGAATAATAATAATAAACACCCCTTATTACAATTATACACCACAAACTATTTTAGAAAATGCGACACATAAGCTATACTACGATCGCGCCATTGTCACAGACAAAACCATTCATTATAACAGGCCAGATATAACACTACAGGATAAAATCAATAAAGTTACGTACCTGGTAGACATCGTAGTCCCTAATACACACAACATACAAAAAACAATCACTGAAAAAATTAGCAAATACATAGAATTGAAAGATGAAGTTACAAGAATATGGCATCAGCAAAAAGTATTTATTGTTCCTATAGTCCTTTCCACCACAGGCGTTATTCCCAATCATCTCCTACACAGTTTAAAATTATTAGACCTTAAAGAAACTCTACATATCACTGCAAAAGGCTGCAATCCTGAATACATGCAGAATTGTGAGAAAATTCATGCAGTTAGAAGAGGCCGAAATAACTTAACACAAAACACAATAAAATACACAACACAAGCCGCTTTTACTTGGCTTAGCCCGTAAAAGTGGTAGAAAAACCAGCCAAAGAGCTGAGATAAAATAAAATATACTCGATAGTAATAATGTTTATTTCAATAACTTAAAAATACGTTTACATATGGTCTTCAGGGAATTTCCATTTAAGTAAGAAGTATACTTGTGTTAGGAAGTTCCGCTCTTCCAGTAGTTACAACTTGTATAAGCTATTGAATTACAAATACACAAAAATATACAAAATATTATTTTATAACCAGTTTATAAAAAATGCTATTAGAGAAAAAAAAAGGTGACGTAAATCAAAAATATAAAGTAAAACTTAAACTTGGAGATAATTAATTAAAAACGCGCTGTAGTGTGAAGGTGTATAATGGTGTGTGTTTGTGAGTGAGTGTGAGTGTATGTGTGTTTAATGATAGTATAATTATGATATGTAAGTAGCATTGGATAAGGGTTAGTGAGGAGAACCGATTATAATAAGTATTTAAGAAATTATAGTTTGGACTATATTCTCAATCTCGTCGTAAGTTTTTGTCTTTAGCCATTCAGTCAGAGCATTTTTGTAGTCTCGAAACGAAAGTGGATAAATATTCAATTCTTTGTTTACCAAGTTATATAAATGAGACGATTGCCTAGCGTATTGTCTCTTAGCAAAAGTTGATTTAACAGCAACATTGGGGATCATGTATTTCCTTCTCCCTTGTCGAGTCGAGGGCTCGTAGGTGAGAGATTTATGTTTTTTTAAAATAATTTGGAGAACATAAAGTTTTCGAACCGTCAGAACATCAGAAGTTAGGTAAAGAGTTTCAGTTGGAAACCTAAAAGGCTTAAACAGCATAACTTTTAACAGTGATCTCTGAGCTCTTTCTAGTTCTAAGAATTTAGTTTTTGTTGCTCCCCCCCAAACTGGTAAACAATACACTAGTACCGACTGTGCCAGTGACGTGTAAATTTGAAACAGAAGGTTTTTAGTAGTCACGTAACGCAGTGTTTTAAATGTCCAGATAAGTTTCCGAATTCTTTTCTTTATCAATTCAGTATGCAAATGCCAAGATAAACGTTGGTCGATCATTATACCTAGATATTTGGTATATTGGACTTTTTCAATTTCTAAGCAAGTGCACGCAGAGTTAGAGTTTAAAGGAGTCTGGCAATTGTGAATTTTTATTTTGAAGTTAGTTGAAGGTTGTGAAAGGTTATATTTAGAGAAGCAGATGAAGGTGGTTTTAGATATATTTAGGGTCAAGAGATTGCGGTTGAGCCATGATGCTATCTTAGACAGGCCGGACTCAGCAGCTTTCTTAACCTTGTTCCAAGTTGTGTCACTAAACACTATTGCAGTATCATCTGCGTATGAGTAGATGTGACCTCCTTCAATGTTCATATTACATAGGCTGTTTATATAAACTAAGAACAAAGTTGGACCAAGCACGCTTCCTTGACCTACGCCATAAGTAGTGGTTTCATCTAAACTAACAGTGTCGCCAATTTTGACTTTTTGTTTCCGCCCACATAGATAGTCCTTGAATAAAGCTAGTGGTTGACCTCTTATGCCATTGCTTTCCAACACGTCCAGAAGAGTGGAGACAGAGACAGTGTCGAACGCTTTTTTGAGGTCAAGGAAGACGGCGAGGCACTTGTCTCCACTGTCTACTTTACTGGTTACTGTGGAGGCAAGAGCCAAAGCTGCATCTTCCGTTGACATTCCTCGCCGGAAGCCAAACTGATTGGCTGACAATAATTTGTTTTTATTAAGGTAATTTAATAGCCGTGAGTTTATTAGTCTTTCTAAGATTTTGGAGATAGATGGTAATACTGATATGGGTCTATAGTTCGATGGGTTTGTCTTGTCTCCACTCTTATGCACTGGTGTTATTAAAGCAAGCTTCAGAGCTGTTGGAAATGTCGCATGGTCAAAGCACAAATTTGCCAAATGAGAAATAATTGGAACAATCAGTCCATGGGCGGCCTTTAAGAAGCTGGCTGGGATACCATCCCACCCTGGGGCACTATCTGACTTTAGAGACATTATAGTGTTGTATATCTCTGTATGGTCAGTTGGAAGAATTACAAATGAAGATGAAGGGGGGTTGTCAATTTTGCCAGGATGAGAAGCGTCTGATCTGGAGGTGTTTGAAATTATTTCATTGGCAAGGGCTTTGCCGATGCTAGAGAAGTATTTATTCACTGCATTTGCAGACTCCTGTTGGGTTAGTTTTAGATTTAAAAGTTCCGTGTTGGGTGTTTTATTAGCTTTATATTGGGTTATAGTGTTAATTGTGTCCCATAGTTTTTTAGGATTTTTCTTTGCTTTGGTTAAGCGCACTCTATCATAAGTTTGTTTTTGTTTTTTGATGATATAGTTACAATAATTACGGTATCTTCTGTATGTGATTCTTAATATATCGTTATACTGATCTGTCTTAAGTCTTTTTTGCATGTCATTCCTATTTCGAATGCATCTAAGTAAACCAGTGGTCATCCATGGTTTAAGCAGCCTATGTTTCAAAGGAATTGTTTTAGTTAGAGTACTGGAGATAAGACTTGTTTGTAATATATTTATTAGACGATCGGTAAGCATATCAGGGTCATTTAGGTGTAAAAGATTCTCGAGGTTACTTTCTTTTAAATATTCTAGTGCGTTCTCTATATTCACCGTAGTTTTTGTTACAGTGCTCTTATGTTTATATTCCTGCTCAGATAGTTTTAAAAAATTCATAAAGTGATCTGTAATAGTAGTATTGATAATAGCTATAGTTCCAGTTTTGCGTGATGATTTTAACTTTAGAATAATGTGGTCAAGGCAGTTTTTCCCTCTGGTAGGCAGTGTATGACCTGGCAGCAACCCGTGCATTGACAGCATGTTTAAATAACTTAACCTTTTTGAGCGATCAACAGCTTGCTCGTCTTGATTACATATTAAATTAATGTTTATATCGCCAGTGATTATTATGTTTTTATCGGGCTTAATTGTAGTAATGTGTTGATTAAGGGAGAGAATAAACTCATCGGAATTTGAGGTAGAGGGCGATCGGTAAATTCCCAAAATAACTAAATCAGGCTTAATGTTAATTTGTAAACAGGATGCTTGTGAAAGTATCACTTCATTTACTACAGCGCTGTATGTATTTTTAATGTATGCGACCACTCCATCAGCTTTATTTAAATGGTTTGTTGTTTGGTAGGATGAGTAGTTGTGTATTTCTGGTATCAATTTGTGAGGGTTTAATCTGCACTCGCTTAGTATTATTATGTCAGTTTTAGTTTCTAGATTTACTAGATTAAGTTGAAGGTCATTGAGGTTGGAATAAATACTTCTTATATTTTGAGACACAATTGTGATATCTGTTGGTTTCACTCTTAATAATTTGGCGACTTCTTGAGGAGAACATTCATAAGCTTGGGCAATCTCTGTATTATCAATTTTATTCAAGACTTGGAGGGTGTTATCCATAATTAAGATGGTTGAGAAAGTATATGTACATAACTATATTGCGACTGGGTGTTTGAGTGATGTGAACGGTTCTTGTGTATTTAGCGTGAGTATAGGAAGTGTTAATGATACTTATTTTACACTTAAAGATTAAGTTATTGTATGTGTGAGTTAGTTGTGTGAATGAGCGCTGGTTTATTACATAACTAAACATGATTATAAAAAGCAATATATAGATTTTTTTACAGCAACATAGGGTTTTTAATAGCAGGCAGATACAAACAGTCAAATGTAACCATCGCAGTAAGAAAACATAACCTAGTCATTTTTGTTGCATTAGGTGGTGAACCTGCGATTCGTTTTTCATAATTATAGTGGGCGAGTTTTCGTCTTTCTTAACGTAAACTTTGCCATAAGCAGTCCAGCAAAACTTGTACTCTCTGGTTTTTGCCAAATCTCTGGCTAGAAAATACAGTCTTGAACCTATTGAAGTCAGTTGTTCCGATACAAAAATTGGGGTATTTTCTTCTGATTTAAAGCCTAAATGTTTCGCGCAGAGTTTGCCTGTGTTTTTCCTGTTGAATTCTTTCGTTTTCTTAAGAAATTCGGTCTTGAGAAGTGTTGAGCCCATTTCCAGTATAATTGTACTATTTTTAGTGTTCGACCGTTTATTCTGTGCTCGATATATATCTGTAATATCCCTTGTCACTACACACATATTGCAATCAATGGAGTTCGATAAACAAGTAATCATTTTTATTAAGTCGTCTTTCGTTTCTTTTGCTACTTTAGGGACATTTTTTATCTCCAGATTGGCCTTGCGGCTTCCTCGTTGGAGGTCCTCAATTTTATTCTCCAGGATCAATATGTATTCATTGTCTTTTTTAGCCTGATTTTCCAGCAGTTCAATCTTCTTTTTCAGATCGTCGTTTTGTGCGGAAAGAGCGGCCATTGCAGATTCAATGTTAATATTTGTGTTTTTTATTTCCATTAAAGTGGGGTAATTTTTTTTGATTTCCTCGTGTTGAGTTGCCATCATAGTTGATATCATGTGCTTCATTTCCTCCTTGAAGGCATTGAATTCACCATTTTCGAACTCAAGCCCTCTTGGCCTCTTAGCACGTTGAAATACAAAGCTGTGGGATGGAGGAGTACGCTGGTCCATTTGTTCAGAAATATTAGATTCGGAAAGCGATTTATTGCCCAAATCCTGCATAGTGAGTACCAGGAGAGTATAATTATTCGCTTAGAAATTCAAATTATAACGCTACGAAAGTGGTTGTAAGGAGCGTACCAGGAGTCGCGCAGAGGTAGTTGTTTCTTCTCCAATCGCTCGAACCAGCCTCAACAACGTTGATGCTCTCCTGTTTTTGTGTGATTTAACTGGTTTCTTATTTGATTTAAAACTTTTTAAATAATCTAATTGGGTATTGAGCACGTCTATACTACCAGTACGGTAGAAAATTTCTCACACTGGCAACACTTTTTCACAGTGTCACTTATGACAATAATGATAGCTTGAATTATTTGAAAAACTTGCGGGTATTTCAATAATAATTAAAATTTGCAGTAATGTCAATTCACCGTTAAACACGATTTTTATCCGGTTTATTCTGATATTAATTCACTGTTCATTCAGATATTTATAGCTTACAAGTTCCATCGGTCACTAAACTTCAAATTAAACACAATTGTCTTCTTGGTAGTACACTTATACGCGACATCACAGATCACAGATCATGTTCACATGAGGCTTAAGTACCTATAGAACGAAAATACTTCAGCGCAAAGCTTCCGGGTAAACTATGTTGAAAGTTGACCCGTCCGGCACGTGAACATAAATATTTCTAGAACTGCTAACCCGGGAAAGAGCGACGTACAACTGACCATGCGAGTAACAACTGACACCGAGATCTACTCCAGAAACACGAAAAGTCTGCCCTTGAGCCTTATTAATTGTCATTGCATAACACACCGATACTGGGAATTGCGTTCTTTTAAATTGGAATGGAAAATTATTTGGTATTATGGAAATTCTGAGAATAAAGAAGGTTTCTCCTGCACCGCAACCTGTTAAAATTTGAGCCTCGATTATATTTTGTTGTGACTGGGTTACTTTTAGCCGAGTTACATTGCATAGTTGTGGTGGTTTTAAATTTCGGAGCAGAATAATAATCAGAAAGCTTCGAACTGCTAAGCTATCGGGAGTTACACGTGTTATTGTGAGTCAACCATAAAAGATAGATATATACTGTCGTGGGATATTTGTTATATAATTTTAAGGAGAACATTTCCGTCATAAATGATTTCTGTGTAGCTTTAACCATTAAGGTTGCACTCGCGACGGAAGCTTAAAAAATGGAGTAACTTCTCCCGTTTTCCCAACATTTCCCTTCACTGCTCTGCTCCTATTGATTGTAGCGTGATGAAAAGTATACTATAACCAGCTCAGGAGTATGAAAAATAATTGTACCAAGTTTCGTTAAAATCCGTCGAGTAGTTTTTGTTTCTATAACGGTTATACAGACAGACAGACAGACAGAGCCAGACAAAAATTTTACTGATTGCATTTTTGGCATCAGTATCGATCCCTAATCACCCCCTGGTAGTTATTTTGTAAATATATTTCATGTACAGAATTGACCTCTCTACAGATTTATCATAAGTATAGATAAACATTGCACCCGTGCGAAGCCGGGGCGGGTCGCTAGTAAGAACATAAAAAGAGCCAACACTTTTGGAACTCTCACTACGCAGCTGAATCAGGGCTTGATGCAGAAATCGTTACTTCTAGACACGGCTCGTATCGTTAAGAGGTACAGGTCCACTCTGTAAAGCCCTGTCCACTAGTGTCTTGGATCCTAATACCAGTACCGGTTGAGTACTATATTTTTTTTATTGATATTTCTTTATTCTACTAGCTGAAAAGACTGAATTATTTATTAATTATACACAAAAATATCATAATAAAAATTGGTCAGTTTCTCTCGGATGCTCGATAGCAAATTCACACATTCAGTGACACGGAATCTATATGTATTCTTTTATTAAAAAATTCTATTGACTCGTAAGTGGAAATTAGGATATATAGATAATAAATTACAACAAACCATAAAAAAAAAACAAACTTGTGCCATATAATAACGAATTAAAATCATTTCTTCAAACAAGCTTTCATTCTGTTGAATTCCGAAATGCAAAATATAATTAAGATACTTGTAAATTTGAATTATAAATTTTTGTAATGCTTTTTATTACCTGTATTGTACATTTAGTAAACAAATAAAGGATTTAATTTGATTATACATTTGCTTGAGTCCGACAGGCACGTTGGTGTATTTTTTTTATTTGACGTTGCACGAAACTTAGCGGCATTGAAAACTATTTTTTCTGCTGTCGCTATCAAAATTAGCCTGCGAGTACAATCCGGGGCAATCGTGGCATCCTCCGATACGCAAATTGCCCGGCGGCTGTTTACAAAGACTTACTCCCTCGGGGACAATTAGCCCCAGCGTCTTCGATTTACGTTTCCGAAGATTAAGAGGTTTAAGTTGCAGGAGGGTTGAAGTTGTATGTAAGAATTGAAATAGAAAAAATTTCTTCAATGAATCGGGGAAGAAATTATACTGAGTATTTATGAATATCAATATGTATTGTTTTAATTAAACATGTACCTACTCAATAATGCAGATCAATTTATGATAGCAGCTGTTCGGTATATAAACGTGTACACTGTACAGTTTACTTAAAGGTATTTAGACAAAGTTGGTACTTTGTCTAAATAAATCTTGTCTAATTACATTATTTTTGTATCAACAAATTGGCTATCGAAATGCCAAAACAAAAGGAACTGAATTCCTGACTTTTCGATGGTGTCTGTTAATCCCATACATATCAGACCTTGGACATTGAACCGTTTACAGAATGTAATTGGTTTATAGCCATAGCCTTTACTCACTTAACTGTGGTTTCAGTATCTTATCGGTTTTATTATTAATGTCAAAAATGATTAGTGTCTTCCTTAATCTTTTCTGTTTACATACCTAGGTAGATTTCTGTGTATAAGTTTTGCGTTAACAGAACAGTGTTAGATTAAAACTTAATGAGTTGTATGGACCACCAAAATACAAGTGCCTAGTTTGAGACCCGCTGTGTAAACCTGTGGCATGTATATGAAATGTATGTATGTATCAACTTCAATAAATAAATAAAATAAAATAAAATAAAATAAAAAAATAATTCATATAGATTTGCAATTTGAGAATTAGTGTCATTTGTGATGATGATGATGGTTACTTGCAATTTACTTACATTTTTTTTTATTTGGACAGTATTAATTCTCCCAAAATCTAGTTTTCAAGCTTAAATGCAGTATGTAGCACTACTCGCAAATATATGCACATACCGAAGATATGAATAAGAACTAATTTTTTTTAATCTTGTTTATTTCTTTCTCAGTCACGTGGAAGTACCTACGCACAACGTCTTAAATGTTATAGTAGCCAATCTTGGACTGTCCTATAGTTTATACACTGATACTATCTTACTTCACTCTACATTTAATTTTTTTTAAACACTGCTAAACCTAACAATGCACATAAAAAATTACTTAAGCGTCGAATTACTTCTTCACATCGCTGTTGTCCGGTAACGTGCCCAGAAGACTGGCAGCATTGCCACGTTGTATGGCAATGCTTATTCTTTGGGCAAAGAACGAGCCAGCCTTCTGGTCACGAAAGGAATCGATCAGCCGGCGAAACAATTCCTACAGTTTGACTGTAGTTTATTAAGTCTTAATTGCATGTAATATGTGTGGTAATATATGGATCATTGTTGTCTTTATAATAATAAATATTGAATTGATTTGATTGATGCTGGCTTATCCAATAACTGGATGAAGTATCAAAATGCTGGTAAATGTTGTCAACTTCTACTATAAGATCAACAAAAAGTAAAGGAATTTCTTTTATATACCGATATATAATACCGTATTGTCTTACTAAGCGTTTCTCCTCCAAACTGTGCGCACAGCCAAAGTGTAGAACTCTCTGCTGGCTACTGTGTTCCCTGCCACATAAGACCCGTCAGCCTTTAAAGCAAGGGTGAACGGCATCTTCTGGGCTTGCTCGATTCATGTAGACCTTATGTAATTCTTACCATCAGTGTGATCGGGTCAAGAGTGGGGTCATTCGTATTAAAAAAAAGAAATCCTGTTGTGATAGGTCTTATATACCTACCTACGTAATTTAGTTTCATATCGATGAATCTATAAAACCCTGATAAAAAAATCGTGATTAATATCGTGGCAAAAATCGATTCGTTTTGATTGCTAGGATTACAACAATATCCATCATATAAATTATGATAAGTACCTAATTACATCAAAATATGTTGTTGCGCATTATCAAATCTGCATTCAACATTTTTCGCACATTATCTATGTACTCGATCAGTTTCGGGAATATCCCTTAGAGTTTGGGATTCGATAACCAAAATATAAGTAGGCAATTTTCGAGGTTAATACAATAATAACGTACAACAATAATTTTAGACTTTGATATTATCGCGTCGTTGCAATTTTTAAACATACAGCCGAAAAACATAACCCTCCTTTTGGCGCAGTCGGGTAAAAAGTAGATCATTAGCAAGTTGACACTAATTCATTTAGCCTTTTGTACCTGTTTCGTTTGATTCGCTTAATTATTCTAATTTTATTTTAATTCATATGTGTAGGTAAACATAATTATGTTACATTCGCGAGTTTCCGAATGGCAAAAAACGGAACCCTTATAGTTTCGTCATGTCTGTCCGTCTGTCTGTCTGTCCGTCCGTCCGTATGTCACAGCCATTTTATTCCGAGACTATTAGCACGGTAATATTATGTATACAGTATTGTAACTCGGCCGTATCTTAGAAATAAATGCCTACAGCCGCGCGGTATGTAAACATGCGATAGGGATGCCCGCCTCCAGCATTTTAATTACATTTGCCTACTTTGCGTTTCCATTTAGTTTGGTGATTGTAAATATACTTTTTTATATAAACAAATAAAATAGTTTGTGAATTGAATAGGAAGCGTTCAATAAAAATGCATGTTGTTTTTTGATTGGTAGATTTAATTATTAAAAAAAAAATATTTTTTCTAGTATTATTCATACACACAGTACAATAAACAACTATTATTAATAATAAAATACCACGTCTTTACTTTGAATTATACAAACTAACAAAACAAAACACACATGCCCCGAGGTTTTAACACAAGCATACCTACCGTATCATGATTCATGAACCGTCTATAACTACCTATTTCACTTGTGTCAATCATTTTCCTTTACTCTATTCACTTTATTTATTAATCCAGACATCTTTTTTTTTGGGAGATAAAAGTAAATACTTATCCATTAAAAAGAAACACATTATGTACATACATACTAGTAAGTAAAATTATTTTAGTCTTAGGTACCTTTGAAAGTTTCTAGGTAATCTAAAAAAAGTTATCTCTGGATTAGAGATGGGCCGAATGTGGTTTGAACCGAATCCGAACTTCGGCCGAACATTCGGTTAAAATGAAAAGTTCGGCCGAATTTCGGTTCAATTTCGCGCGCTTTCTCGAGAGCGACGTCGTGACTTGTTTACGCATTTACTTCAATCTCGAATATATTTATCGTCTCCTGGAAGCTGTGTATGTTCTGAGCAACTTTTATCGGAGGCAGGAAACGTATACGAAAAAAAAAAACGTAACAAACTTCTGCCAGATAAGGCAGAGTTTTTGGTGTTTTTGCACCATAGCCTGCCTCTAGTAAATTTTAAATATGAGTGAGTGATGAGAAAAGTTTGTTAATTTTAAAAATAAGTACCCTTTAGTTAATGATTGTTTAGTTTGTGAATCAAAAACGTGATTTTTTAATTCAATTTACGAATTGTAATCCAGATGTTTGTTAGAAAAATAATAAGTTTATTTAATTTTTGTAATAGTATGTCTAATTATTATGTCAAATTAATTAGGCAGAGATTATCAAGACTAATAAGAAGAACCGATTTAATTTAAGATTTACATTTACCATGTTCGTAACTAAAATAAATGACTATGAGTGAGTAAAAGACATAATTTTATAACAGTAATGCTATTCTAATTCTATAAAATTTTAGTCAAAATAGTGCAAGTAAGTATTATTTTCCTTGTGCCGAATGTTCGGCATCTGAACCGAATTTCGGCCGAATGCCGAAGTTCGGTTCAAGCTGCCGAAATTCGGTTGAACCGAATGTGAACCGAATTTCGGCCCATCCCTGCTCTGGATGCGTTATTGACGAATTCATGCAACCAAAAACAGCACAATATATCCTACTCGTCATATTAAATATGTACTTGAAATTATTAATAACCGCGCGATTTATCAATCGCGCGGTTATTGTTAAAAAAACAACACACCGTCCGTTCGTCACTGCGGCACAGTCGCCAGTCGCGACTGTCATCATACCGAGCGCACACCGAGATTGATGCGCGTAGGTGTAGCTCGCGCTTCGTCCGTTTGTATGAAGTTGGAATACTGTATACATAATATTACCGTGCTATTAGGACTATACTTGTGAAACTTGGTAGGTATTCTGTGAACTGCTTTCCGATTTTAAGTAAAAGATTTAAAATTATTTAAAATAAAGGGGGGCTCCCCATACATGAACCAAAACTGATAATATTTTTTTTTCATGAAACCTATGCGAGGTTTTTAAAACCACTTTTTCATAAAGTCGATCGTTTAAAAGATATAAGCTTCCAAAGTGGTAAAATGTCTCCCCGCCCTCTAACTTCTATAATAATGGAGTGAAAAATCGAAGAAATATTTTTTTTGTAGATATTAATGTAAAATTTCAACCAAAATTAGTTTGAATGAGATCGGGTCAGCAATTTTTGAGATACAGCATATTTTCTAAAACCACAAATATAACTTTGTAATTCATACAAACACTATGAAAAACAAAGTTATGTGGCGTAGTTGTAAAAATGTAAATAAGCTAGGTTTTTTTTCGTCAAATAAATAAACATTATATATTTCTTGGGCGATTTCTTTCTTCTTCATGGGCGAGTCTGACTCGCACTTGGGCAATTTATTTTCCCTTTAGTATAAGAATAAGAATAAATTTATTGAACTTTAGTTACAGAATTGCTTAACCTAAATAATTAACGTTACGGGTACACTGTAACAAAACAATGTTTAGTCAACAAGGATGTCAATGGTCTTCAAACTAGGCGGCGCCTGTATCTTGGAGACTGGAGTTGCGTTAACATAAAGATACTTATTCCAAACAAAGTGTCTGAAGTGACAATGTCATAACGAAATAAAACAAAAACAAAAATTTCTTATAGTTAATAAAATTACTTATAATATAAAAACAATTAAAATTAAAATAAAAGCATTTTTTTTTGCACCTTATATAAAACAACTAACAACGGACAGAAATTTATTTTATTTTATAACCATCGTCTGCCTAGCTTACCTTTTCACAACCTTATTGGGGTCGGATCCCAGTCTATGCGGATGTAGAAATGTACTAGTGTTTTACATGAAGCGACTGCCTATCCAAACTCCTCAACCCAGTAGCTAGATAAAATGATACCCTTAGACAAGAGTGATGTCATATCTTCTCGCTTATGACTACCCGTAACGACAGTCAAAAATATACAAATGAGAGCTGGAGGCCTGGACTCCTCCAGGCCTCCAGCTCTCATTTGTATATTTTAACATTTTTCATTATATTTCATTTTTATTTTCATATCGAGACTCCTCTCGATATGTTACGGCGGTCACCCATCAACAAATCGTCCTTGGCACGCGTTGCTTAACTTTGAAAATCAACCCGTGGGGCTGTTATTATTTTTTCCAATGTAATAAAAATAATTATGCTAAGTGAGCTGTCCTAGATTCCTGTGCGGTCCGTTGCCCTTTTAGATAAAACTTACTCTTATTAATTTGCCATCATGATTCCGTTGTATAAAAGAGATGGTCCCATTCCTCATGTATATTTTTGTTTCTCCCTTGGCATTGACACGTCATAGTCTGGAGAGAGGGAGTCACTGAGGTTTTTGGCTGGGAATGACGGTGCACACGGGGTGTTATTTGTTATTATATTATATGTATAACACTTCTCAGCGCTTACTTTATGGCTAAAGGATTACTTCTTATAGGATTTATTTATTTATAATATTTAGAAATAATAAACATAACTAAACTAACTAAAACTAGCATCACTCAAAAAGCAAGACGGTAAATTTAAATAAATGTTCCGATTCAATAAATCAATAGAAGTATGCGAACTATCAGTAAGATTATTAAGATATAAAAAATCATATTGTACATATATTTTTATTAGATACTAGCTTCCAACCGCGACTTCGTCCGCGTGGAAAAAAAATCCCCTGATTTTGAAACATTCTTCATTATTGCTCCGCTCCTTTTGGTCTTAGCGTGATGATATATAGCCTATAGCCTTTCTCGATAAATGGGCTATCTAACACTGAAAGAATTTTTCAAATCAGAACCGAAGTTCCTGAGATTAGCGCGTTCAAGCAAACAAACAAACAAACAAACAAACAAACTCTTCAGCTTTATAATATTAGTATAGACTAGATATTGGATTTATTGACAAGTTTTTTCCAAACCTTCCTCATCTTCGGTTTATATTACTTAGGGATTTGGGCAATAAGTTTTTTTTTCTATTATTGACTACCTTCGTCCATCTTTGCTTTGGTTACTTAATTCTTATCTCTACTGTCTATTATTCTCTTTGGTTACCTCTAGGTAAGCGTGCTATATCTTCGACCACATCATCGCTTACCATCAGGTGAGATAGTGGTTAAACGTGAGGAACAAAGTTGGGTTGTAAGAACAAGAAATAGTAGATAGATATTGCATAATTCATGAACATAGACGAATTTAACTAAAATTTGAGTTTTCTACCGTTCTCACTCAAATTTAAATTCCCCCATCCTAACTTAAAAAGCTTTCTCAAAGATTAACTTCGTACTTACTTACCTCCTAAAAGCTATGACACATACCCTCTCCCCCCACACAGCTGAGCGTGGGAACGTGCGATCATTACCAGACCTGCGCAGACGCCGCGCTTAGGTACGTAATTGGCATTGATTTTACGTATAACCACCGGGAAGGGCGCACTCCCATTGAAACTGAGAAGGATGGTTTGGGATGTAAATTGTTGGTGCATTTGTTTGGGTGTGTGCATGTGTGGGTATTTTTCTTTAACTTGTGATTAATTTAGTCGTTTTTACTAACTTTGCACGTGTGATTTATCTGTACAGAATCTAAAGTTCTATATCTTCTATACATATGAATAAAATTAAATAATTAATGTATAAAGTTAGCCTTCAAATTTTGCAATGCGAATGCAAAAGCCTCTAGTATCTAATTTAACACTATGACCTGTATTGTACACTTACTAAGGAAATTAAGGATATGATTTAATTTGATAATTATATGTTAATATTAAAGTATGTGATTTAATAATAACTGCGATTTCTCAAGCGCGTATCCTACACGAAACTTAAACACAAACAAAGCCTTTTAAAACAAAGATTATATGTATGGATATGGAGCTCTCACTGGCAGACGGAGGAGGTTATAGGCCGGGGTACTTTTTATCCTGAAATTAAGTAATATCGAGTCCAAGGCCAACGGAGGTTCCGTCACAGCCAGTTTGTGTGTATTTTCAAGTTTAGGAGCTTAGTTTATGTTTATTAATTATATTGCACTGTTCCGCTGATTAGCAAGGAAAAGAACATGTTTGCTTGGAAGAATTTAGAAGAGGCCTGGAGTGTTACATATATCCTTTCCATTAGGTAAATCGAGCTAGTTCTTGTGGTCGGCCGTCCACTCTATATTTAGGTCAATTTTTTAAACAAGGAATAATATAATTATCTTCGTTTATTTACAGTTAACTGAAAGAGAATAAAATAGTATCTATTTTGATAAATTTTAAAGTTAAAATAAACAGCTTATAACATTCCCATTACTGGGACCGGGGTTTCCACTCTATGACAAGGAATGGGCCATAATCACAGAAATCATAATTATTAAGATTTCTGTGGCCATAAAAAAGGGCCACCACTAAGGCCCAGTGTGGGTTGGTGGATGTCATATTTCTTCGGATCTATGAAAAGCAGAGGTGATGAAAATTACACATAGTAATGTGCCTGTCTGCAATGGATTCGAATCCATAACCTACAGCTCGTAATTAATGCCTGTAACCGCTGGGCCTTTATGTATTACATAAATACTTAATAAACGATTATTAACTGTCCATTTTTTATAGAACTTGTGTTAGAAAAACGACGTATCTAAACACACAGTAATTATAAATTAATATGCTTTTTTGGTACATACAATTAACGGGTCTTCCAATAGGCACGTCCGAACTTTGACAGTTAGTAGCGGCCATCTTGTTGAAGCTACATCTGTCAAATTGGTTGTCATTTATTCATTCTGTTTTTCCAAATCATCATGGATAGCTATGGCATTCAACAACACGTGCAAATGATAAAATTGTTTTATCAAAATGAGTGTTCTGTTCGGGCAACGCACTGCGCGCTTGGCCAATTTTACGGTCGCCATAATCGTCCTACCGAGAGGACTATTCGTCGTGTGGTGAATAAATTTGAATCCACTGGTTCGGTAATTGATCGACCAACACTCGTTCGTCAACGAAACGTAAGGTCTGCCGAAAACATCGCCGCTGTCCGTGAGAGTGAGAGAACAACGTTGGCCAGGCCATCACTGTCAACGGCGAGCGCTATAGGTCGATGATTAGCAACATTTTTTGGCATGAACTGGATCATCTGAACACCAATGACATGTGGTTTCAACAAGACGGCGCTACGTGCCACACAGATCATGCTACATTGAATATCCTGCATGAGAGATTTGAGGGCATGGTCATCTCACGTGGAGCTGATGTGAAATGGCCACCGAGATCTTGTGACTTAACCCCGCTAGACTTTTTCTTGTGGGGTTTTCTTAAGTCGCAGGTCTGTGCGAATAAACCACAAACCACAGCGGCCCTCAAAGCCAACATAACCTATGCCATAGGTCGAATTCAGCCTGATTTATGCGCAAAAGTCATGGAAAATTGGATATCTCGCATGCGCTCCACCCAGAGAAGCCGTGGCGGACACTTGAATGATGTCATATTCCACACATAATAGCATCACTACATCTTTCAAATAAATAAATAATTTCGATAATATCCCACACACACTTTGTTTTATTTAAATTTAAAGATAGGACACGCTTAATGAAAGACCCTGTATACCTTGATCCTGAAAAAATTCAAATAGGTAACTATTTGAATTTTTGCGAAGATCAAATCCACAAAAGAAGCAAATACATGTTTTTCAATAGAGGTGATTACAGTGAATCTAAAGCAGTTTTCAATACAAAAGACAAACCGTATAGTTATTACGTATTATAATAAATTATCAACGCAATATTCAAAGCAGCCTTGATATTGCACTTTGAGAGTACATCCAATATGTCCAAGGGCTATAGTCATTGACCATCTCACGAGGAGATTAAGAACAGCAATTTATTCGCTCCATACACAAAAAACCAGTGTCTTTACGCCCAGCGGCGTTTCATATCGCACTACACACGGTCACATTCTTGGCCCGCTTGTCTGACTACCCGCTCGAAAAAAAGGCAAAAACAGCCATTTGCCCTGCGGCAGCGGGCGCGAACGGACGTCCCCTGTCGCTGCGTTGTGGGAACGCTTAATACGCTCATTTGTTACACTGTCATGTAATTTGTGGTTAAATGATAAGAGATTTATGGATGTGATTGAAGTGCGATATATATATTTTTTATCTTTTTGTTATAATTAATGTCTGTTTGATATGTTACTTGTTTATGATATAGATAGACAAGTCTTTTGTTATTTTTTTAGAAATAATGATAATTATTCTTTTCTTAAATTGTAATATTTCTTGTTATTTTAATTGTTTTAAACCATTAATATTTATATTTGATTTTCTTTTTGTAGATACTATAAAATTCTTGTGGAGAAGCGACCCATATACATGACTTTTAGCTATGGATTAAGTTTTTAAACCGGACTTGACCACTTTAGATTCGCCCTGTTCTCAACGGTGTAACAGTCATCCAAGTTTAAATGTTATGCGCACATCGATAAAGCGTAACAATAGCTCACCGCGGGCTAAGCATTTCCAAGCCAAGCATTGTTGTGAGTACAAGATTTCTAAATAACAACAGTTTTCGCAATACATTATCATCCGATGAAAGGATTGCACTTGTTTTGTTCTTTAGCAACCAAATTGCAGCTGAAGATCGGTCGAAATTTTGTTTTTGGGGTTCTTTGCATAAGATTTCAAAACCCCGACGCGAGACTTTGGTGTCAATTTTTTCCTATAGACGCGTTATATAATCGGGGTTTGTAATTTGGGGTTCGATTGCATAACGCATAAAATCGAGATGTTTTACCCAATTAAAAGGAATTCCAGATCTGTTACTGAATATGCTTCAACCGACCCAATAGAAGAATATGCATGAACAATCGAATACACATGTACGCCATTTTGCTATGAGCTTCAGGACTTGATCGATAGTCCAGCCTAAGTCATCATCAGTGATCGGAGTAGGTAGATTGATTTTTGGTACTTGTATCATAAATGCACACAGAAAGAATAACATGGATAAGCCATTTTCCCGGACAGTAATTCTGGTATTTCCGGATTCAATTAAACATTGTTAATGTTGGTAGTGATATTATTCCTACTCAATTCAAAATTTAAAGGAAGGTATAAAAACTAAATTAATTCATTATTTATCTGTTGAATAATAAAAGCAATCTAATTCCGATCGAAGCTTTAATTTTTATTTTTTTATTTTTAGCATTTTATTACAATTCCTACCTTTTTTTTGAGGATGGCAAATCATCAAATGACTCCTTCCACTCTGGCAGAATAAAATTCCTACATAAGTTCCGGTTTTTTTTAATAATCCACCAATTCCGGAGGAATGTCCATATTAATATATACGTTTCGGATCAATGACCCCATTTCAATCTACCTACACCGATCACTGGTCATCATTGGTCTATCCTTTTCCCAACCACGTTGGGTTCGGCCTCCAATTCAGAGCTAAATATAAAAAAAATACATGACTAGACATTAAAACATGAACTCTTGGTGTAGGTTAGCAATCTATTCAATTATTGATGTATTTCGGGAAAGCAAACTCATACAATAATTTCTTCACCGACCAGCATAACTTAAAAATATTGGCATATTATGTAACTATAGCTCACAGCGCTATCCATATATTCCCAATATTTTATTATTTAAGAACCATATTCTAAGGGCAACTCGCTGTCCGACCATGGACCATGCCCGGGTCGACGGCGCGTTGTATTCCACGCGCGCAGCGTCAGCAACATGACGAGGCCCCCTCTGCAGAGGGCCGAAGCCTGCCGGGGTCGTGGGACTTATCCCATTACCGTGACCTCGGTACGTAAAGGGTTATTGAAGGAACACCGTGGATTTTAGTCAGTAAAAGTCTGACAGTCCCTCCCACCCTGCCCGGGGTGGGAGGACTTATTTGACAATTTTAACACGTTAAAAAAAAAAAGAACCATATTCTGCACATAAATGAAATATTTGAGTATATACACAATAAGGTGGAATAAAATAAAGAAAAAAGAAACTGTTAAAATACTCATTAATAGCTATAAAACAGATACATTAATTAATTGGATCAAGAATCTTCTAAACTATTGTTGATGACAAACTAGGTCTTAATTTTGGACATTAATTTCTTTGTATTAAATATCTGGCTTATTGTTTTTGAATACAGACTAAGTATCACATGTATGCAATATCATCGCATGGAATGCTAAATATGGTGACTATTTCTATAGAAACATCACGGTTATAAAAAATATTGTAAAAAACGATTTTAACCCACAATTGTGATATTTTTTTGTATAAAAAACCGATGGAGAGTTCTGCTAAGTCCATAATGATGGGTTGGGGTTGTACCATAACAAGCTATAAAGTAGCATCGCCGTGGCATATGGAACTTAGAATTGCATGTTACATAATTGTTTGCCAATTGTTTTGTGGTGTGACCACATTTCGGTATAATAAGAGTCTCGTAGCGTTGAAGTCGTCGTGGTTTTACTTGCCCGTTACTTGATTTAATTGAACAAGAAATGTCAAAAAGTAAGTTTTCACTAATAGATAGACATGACTTATAGTAGCTCAAGTTTATCAAGTTTAAGTTAAAAATCAAAATTTATAAAATAATTAACAGCAATAATAAAATGATTTAATTAATTCTATGTGACTTTTCTAGTTTCTCTCCTGTTCATTTCAATTTAGGTTGTTTCCTGAGTCGCACATGCAGGTTCCAGTTGCTAATGGGAGATTTATAAAATAGCAAGTATATTGAGTTATCTTCTTATTATAAAATTATGTCAAGACGAAGTAGAAGAAACACTTAGGGGGTTTCTTCTTAAATCTATCTTCGCCAATCCGCTCGATACGTCTATCTAGTTGGTCTCCAAGTAGCCCTGTTATAAGTATCTTTCGACAGACAGGTCCTGTGACTTAGCGAGGTGGTGCAGAGCGTATTTAAGCTGTATTGTAAACAGTAAGATAGCTGAAATTAAACATCATAATAAAACTGCAGAGGCGCTTGTAATGTTTGACATGCGATCCACACACCTAAACATGTCCTTGAAAGCATCACCAAATCATGGTAGCAACGTTCCCAATCCAATGTTATATTCTTAATAGTCCCACAATAATTGCTCCCACTTGGCCCATCATAAATCAAGCCTTAATTAGATATACCGAACCTCAACTGACGTTTAGCCTGTTCGTAATGATACCGGACTCTTTGGTGTATCCAATTTGATACACAGTTTTTTCGGCGATTTCATTTGATGGTAAGTTTTTGAATATGGAATTCATAGATGTGATTAGAGATTTGTGATTCGTCATGGTTGTTATGGTCGTGTTGTAAGGGCACTTCCTATTTACCGTTGGTAAAGTTAAATGTAAGATCTACAAGTGCCTATCCATCTATATCTTCTATAAAGCTCACGGATAAAATATTATATTAGCAACCGGACTGATCTTGAAGATAAAATAACACATGCAAAGATGTATTTTAGGTGGCATTTTTATATCAAAGGCGGGCTGTCCGGAAAGCAAATCTGACACCAATTTAACAAAAGGGGTATCGTCATATCCATTATCTGGGTTGTAAACGACAGATAGGCAGTCAACTATCGGTACTCAGAACCCGTGTAAGATGGGAGCTGAAGCCAAGATACTGGTAGGTGGGAAAAGACTTGGCAAATTAAAGGACAACAGTAAATTAAAATAACGCATTATAAAAACAAACTTTGTTTTATAAGCTAAACAAGAAATGAAGTAATAGACCTTAATATATTTTTATTTATTATACATAAAATATAAATGAAGAAATAAACATAAGTAAGTCATAGAAAAAAATGTAGTAAGTCTACTAACACATTTTAGTTTGGATAGATACTAGCCCATATGCATGTCGCTTATCTAAATTAAAGATTTGAATATGTGTTTTTAAAGATTTTTCGTCCTCTTAAATATGATATCGTTCTATAAATATTCCAAGAAATATATTTACATTTCTAGAAGCTAAGTAATGGTTTATGGGACATAAAATATGATATGAAAATAACTTGATCTGATTTCATTTAATTATTGAATTACGTATTTCATTCTGAATTCGATAAATAGACGGCCCGATGAGATTGATGTATTCGCAATTTGATCGATCATTTTGATATAATTTATGCGTTAAAAAACCAATCCTACAATTATTTGATTTTTCTTGCCTTTCTAGAAATCTTGATAATAATATGGTTTTGTAATTGCCGTAGTACAATTAAATACTGTGTATTTATAGCAGAAAAATTATTGAGTAAAATATGATTATGGCGATTCATGTGACAGGAAATCAGTTTTATCTTTGAGTACGTGTAACGATTGATATGATACCCCCAAATAAAATGTGTGTAAATGTTTTCTTACTATTTAATCGCTTGTTTATTATTTGGGTTTCTTAGGTGTGGCTTTGTAGCTACATTTATGTATTCATAATGAGTATTAATTACAACAAGACTTAACGTCATACAACTCCTGTATCACCATATCTAAGTTTCTGATTCGAACATACATATTTAGCCTGATAAGAAAGTTCAAACCCGCCTATATGAAAAAGAAAATGTGTATGCCCAGCAGACGTTTCTTTTCCTTACCGGTGATTTTTTAGCACCCTTACATTATTATAAAACAAAGCTCGCGCTACATCTGTGTTTCTGTTTTTTGTGATAAACTCGAAAACTACTGAACAGATTTTCATGCAGCTTTCCGCAATGTATGCAGTGATTGATGTGCAAGGTTTTATTGTATAGTTTATTAAGTTTTTGTGTGAATTAACATAATGAGAATGTGTAAGGCCGCGCTCTTTTTTTTCGGTGGGAGAATCATCTGATGACTCCTCTCGTTCTGGTTGGAGCGGAAAGGAGTGTCAGACTTCTACTGACTAAAACCCACCCTGTTACTTCAACTGCCCTTAGCATCTCTTTAGAACATTTCCGAAATCCGGACGAAGCCGGCCCTGGTCGCTAGCTGTTGATAGATAAAGTTTATCTAGTTATGCGAAAAATTGATTCAGGCAGAACTTCCGATTTAGATTACTGTGGTTCGTATGAGCATTAGAATTATTATAATTTCAGTCAGTTATAATCGGTCGTGATTTCAGTGACTTTGTGGTTTTGTTTGTATCAACTCTGCTTGCAGACTTAAAAACTTGTGACGATAGTACATTTGTGGAAAACCCAGCGCCGTACATTGTGAAAAGATAACAATCTTTTCATTGGAAATATGTGTGATTTCATTGAATTAGTTTTGATATAGATCATTCGTGTTCTATTTATTGTTCACTACTTGTTTTTTTATGGAAAAGATAAGAAAATTTGAATGTGTTTTATAAAGGCAAGCAAGTCAGTCTGTTTTGATATTTAATCACGGATACCAGACATTTCAATACCGTGCATTTTCTTGGATATAGAAAGAAAGATACACGAATAGAATTTAATTACTAAATTCGGTAACATCTTATGAATATACATAAATATTCCGGTTCAATTTTAAAATTAATTGTATGCTTTCCTCTATCGTGCGAAATTACTGTCGCAACTGCATTGAAAATTAAATGTACAATCGCTCGGCTAGTCCAAGCGTAAGAAAAGTGACTCATACGAAGTGCGTCCCATATCAGTGCATCGCCGTGTCGCAGGGCCTTCATTCATATATAACATTACGGTCCGGCCGTTTCCAATTATTTACAAATTAGCCACTGCAGTGACAACTACTACAATGTATTTATATCTACCAGCGTTTATTTCAATCGTTGTCTTCCTTTACTTCTACTTCACCAGAACTTTTAATTATTGGAAAGCAAGAAATGTCAAAGGACCAGCCCCCATCCCGCTCTTCGGAAACGTAATCGAGGTCTTCTTCAGAAGAAAGCATGTTGGTGTGCTGTACAGTGAACTCTACAAGCAGTATCCTGACGAAAAAGTTGTTGGCTTGTATAGGATGATGTCTCCTACGTTGCTGATTCGTGATCTTGATATAGTGAAACAAGTGCTCATTAAGGACTTCGATTCTTTCCCGGATCGTGGACTGTATTACAGCAAGCAACGGTTGGGAGATAATCTCTTTCATTCCGATGTTACAGTGATGAAAATTTTTAGGAAACATTTAACGACAGTGTTTACAGCTAGCAAGTTCAAGGCCAATTTTCAAGTATTAGCCCGTCGAGCTGAGATGTTCGTTGATTATTTAGAAAATGCCACATTGAAGAACTCAGAAATAAACACGTTGCCAGCTTTTAGAAAATATGGAGCCGACTCAATAATGATGGGCGCATTTGGTATTGACATCG
The DNA here is from genome assembly GCA_943138885.2 of Tholera decimalis. Classification (NCBI taxonomy): domain Eukaryota; kingdom Metazoa; phylum Arthropoda; class Insecta; order Lepidoptera; family Noctuidae; genus Tholera; species Tholera decimalis. The sequence continues at coordinate 28,741,311 of OW964562.2, forward strand.
ACCCCTACAATGACGATAATAATTTGTGTGATTTTTTGGATGCAGCAATTCAAACACCAAGCTATTTTCTTGAATTGGAGTTACTATTTCCAGGTACTTTATCGAAGTATAATTTATCAATTTTCCCAGACAATGTGGCTAAATTTTGTAATGAAATTATTCAGCTTGGTACCAAATTAGGATCTGTTCCAAAGTCTGATCGAAACATAACAATGGATGTATTGATCGGTTTGAGACGAGAAGGCAATATTGGCTCTGGAAAGATTGCCCAAAGTGAAAAAGAGCTGCACATGGATGTAACGGATCATTTGTTAGCTGGACAAGTGTTTATATTTTATTTCGCTGGTTATGGAAATAGCTCTCTACTAGGAACCTATGCAATGTATCACCTAGCTAAGAATCCTAATGTACAAGAAATATTGATACAAGAAATCGACACCGTCCTTCAAAAACATGGCGGTAAATTCTCTTATGAAGTGATGCAAGAAATGAAATACCTGCACATGGTTTTCGAAGAGACGCTGAGAATGCATCCTCTAACAAATTCTGTTTCTAGAAATGTTGGCCGAGATATTCAGTTGGATGGAACAGACTTCGTCATAAAAAAGAATACTGTAATAGCAATTTCTCCCTATGCTATTCATCATGATGAGAAGAATTATCCTGAACCTGAAAAGTTCAAGCCTGAGAGATTTTCTCCCGAAAATGTAAAAGACAGACATTCCTGCGCGATGTTGTCGTTTGGACTCGGTCCCAGAAGCTGTCTTGGTGAGTTCATTTACTCTTTTCCAATTATTTAACTGTATATAAAAACAGAACAGCAGAGAGACAGCTATAAGATTTTGTAGGGGCTATCATGTATTTGCCGGTAAAGATAGATATGGGAAAAGGCTGGTGTTGAGACTCAACTTGAGAGAAGCATATGACGTCCTCTCTGAGATGTCGTAGGGAGAGTTAACACATAATTTCTCTTACCGAACTAGAAGGGATCCGTAGAGAAGCGAAGGGAAGGTTAGATTGAGTTAAGTTGGACTTTGTCGACGCGATGCCCCCGTGTCTCAAAAAGCACATTAAGCCGTTGGTCCCTTCGTTATGGGAATTAGAATCCAGAAAATCTGATACTGGTCTCACCAAGGGGATATAATCTTATCAATATAAAATGTAGTATAACAACAAAGAGTTCCTAGCTGTTTGGTTTACGCTTCGATTTCATAGGATATTTTCCTTACAGGTTCAAGGTTCGCACAACTCCAGTTTGGGATTTCCATGGTGAAAGTATTATCTAAGTTCCGAGTAGAGTGCACGAAGAACACTGTGGACAAAATGACGATCACGCCAATGCGATTACTTTTGACCCCGAAGGAAAAAATATACCTTAGAATGGTACGGAGAGATATACCGCGATATTAATCCCAAGTTTTTATTTAGTGTCTAGTTTTGTAAATATAGGTTTAAATATTAAATTATTGTGCTTTATAGAGATTATTTTTTAGTTATTTATTAGCCCGTTTCTGGGCTTCTTTTCGCTTCTTAGCGATAGGTAGATTTCAGTTTTTCTAGACAGAAGAAAGAAAATTTGATTTAGAAACCTAATTTATTTCCTAGGCTTGGGCCTTTAGTCACAAGCGGCTCACATTTTCACGTTTGTATTTACTGCAGAGTGGGCAGAAGGTATTTCTACAACAGGTATGTATATTCACTTTACATTTCTTATGTTTAACTACAGAGTACGGTTTCGAGCCTTAGTCATAACCTAGCTTTGCTGAAATGTTCCAGATGGAAATCACTAAGCATATTTTCCCAACCCGGCAATCAAACTGCGGACTGCACACGCTTATATATATTTATATTACTTTATTTATCTTGCTTATAATGATAGTTCCTAGTGGTAGTGATGATTCTTGACACGAGAACTAAAAAGTATTTATTCTAAATCTATAGCCATTTATTTTCCCCATAACGCACGTACGCTATGTTACAAAAGTCTCTTTATCTGCGCAAAGGCATCAACACGTACTCGGCTATCGGCCAATCGCGTTCGAAGGCGGGAACGACGAACGTTGCCTTTCGAAAAAAGAACGCTGCGTTCGAATTGAACGATGTATCTTTAGTTTTTAATGAGTACTTGACACACTTTATAAGGGAAGGCTGGATTAATAAACCTCGTGCTATAGAATAACAGGGTTCCTATTTAGCTATGAAAGTGTTTCAGCTTTATATACCTAAGCTTTTCCTACTTCTGAACAAGCTTAATTCCATTCTGAATTTACTTCCATATGTATAAGGTTGGTGTTAGGTTATATTTTTTCAACTAAGGACTTTATAAGGTAAGTTTGAACTATGATTAACCTTTGGGGTACATATTCTGAGGGTTATTCTATGTCAATTGAACATGTATGGAATTGATCGTGTCCCATTTTGGTAGCAACTTACAGAGCAGAAGATACTTCTATTTTCATTGCCACCACAGTAGTCTGTCGACATTATTTAAGACTTCGGATAAACTTTTATAATCCATATCTCCCAAGTTTGATTAGTCAATGAGTTCCTAAAAGTACTCAACATCCTGGAGTTGTGGGAATATTCTTTCGAGGTACAGCGGCCCTGGAACGCGAAGGCAAGTGTGTAATAACAGAGTAAGTTTTTAAAACCGCAGAAGTCTTATACTATCTTCCAATCCACCCACAGCGAGAGGAAACATTTGATGATTGTCAACCTATAGAAAAGAAAAAGGAATCTTGTATCAATTCAACAAGATTTATAATGACGTGACACTGATAGAATTTTCATTTGTACAGTCGATCTTGATAGTTATAATATGAAAATATTGAAAGGCTTCATAAACAACAATTAAACTCATCAGGGACAGTTCAAAGTTTAAATATAAAATTATAACTCACAATGCAATTGAATAGCTATTGATACGTATCTTAAAATTATCAACGCCCTTGACATTTCGCCTCCAACACTTCCTAGAAACAGAAACGTTATGACAAATGTATAAAAACTATTATTTAACTATAGTCGGCATCAATCACTGTCAACAGTCATAATAACATAGTCACACACTGATATGTTTAAGGATATTGAACATATGCCGAAACGTATATCTAAATACATCAAATATAATGAGGTCCGACATAGACTAAGAAACTAACGCATCAAATTTGTCTCCATAAAGTGTGAAAAAAATGCACCGAAACAACCAAATTATGGATTTTTAATAAAATGGTAATTATTTTGTACAAAATTTATGATGTGTTTGTTAGAATGGTTTTCAGCAAAAAGTGGTATCCTGTGTCACTCACTTTATACTTATACATTACTTATACATTTATAACGTAGCATTATATTTTCTGAAATTGGGTCAGTAGGTTTTGAGTAACAAAAATTCAAGCTCTTTATAATATTAGTATAGATAAAGTGACTATTTATTTATTTATATATATTATTCGCAAAGGTGGATTTTCATAGTGAAGAAAGGACAAAATATTTCATCTTTTAATATAATTACCATAATCATTTATCTACTCTTAAAAAAAAAGGGTGAAGTTAATAATTAAAAAACAGGTGTGGATAATATTGATCAGTTAACTGGATTAAGTGCCGCTAAAGGTAGATTAGATTGTGTTCTGTAGATTATCTGATGTTATAACCAAGCCTATTGAAGATTGATCGCGAGGATTTCCTGGTGGACGTTTAGCTAGGTAATTCTGCATCTTATGGCAGTTTCACAACATCTTCTTATTTCGTCTATTTTGCCTTATAGTATGAGTGTGCATGCTGCAATATATATTGAAGGAAGGGGAACTTCATACTGAAGACGTATTTAGGAGTACTTCTTACGTTTTTTTATACTTATTAAAAAAAATGATTATTGTGTGAAGTTGCTCTCAGTGATCAACTTTGAGAACACCAACTGTACATAATTTAATCACATTACTTCAACATCGTGCTTATTCTTTCGCGAGGTGGTAATCTTCATAGATGTGATGGTAGAGGCGTGGTCAGACTCAAACTTTATTTTATTTTATTTATTTTATTTAAACTTTTAATTTAACTGACTAAGACCACCTCGTGATCTTCGTATAGTGGCACTAGGGGCCGCGAGGCTATTAAAATACTCTTCAACGTGGACCCCAAATCCATCGTTATGCTATGTTAGCCCACTGCCGGACGCATGCTTCAGTCTTCAATGCTCGACAACTTTCACCAAGGTGAAACCACACACCCTGCAAAGACTGACATGTATTGTAAAAATTGTCTAGTGTCACGTCTATAAGCCGAATGGTAGAAGCTATAATCAACTAGACAAAAGTTCGAGAATCAATCTCAATAACACTAACCATTGCTCATAATAATTGGAATATAATTTGAGATGTACCAGCTGTCGATGGCAATGATTTCGCGGCACCCGCCAATCATAAAACAATTATAGTACTGTGCTATTGAATACATGACGGACCACACAATACGGAAGAATATTAGATACGAGAGGATCAAGTACGGTAAGCTAAGCTAAGCTAGGCTCTAGGTTTGCTTGAAAAGATCATCATTTTATTGGCAGAGATAATAAAATATGGATCGGATTCAATTCAAGGGTCGGGAAAAAATGCTATTGGGTTTTTAATTGGAGACAATGTTCCTGTACGATTTATGTAACAATGCGTATGACTGTGTAGAATTTAGCAATAGGCTGTGCTATGTAGTCCCTAGGACAATTCAAGGACGAGAGGTGCGCTCACGGCCCATATTCGCCGCCGTCACTTCTAGTCGTACGAATGCGGGCCTTCGTTCTTCCTTTAGTTCTTCTCTGACTTGGATCTATTTTCCCTACCAGTTAGAAGATTTAGAAATTTGCTTTTATATAAAATTAGGAATTTGCCTGAGTACTTTTAGCTTTGTAATTGTATACAGCTAGTAATTTTGAACATACACCTATACTGTATCCTAACTTTAATAACAATACTGTCTTTTTCTTGTACATCTGTGAAGAACGTTGCTGGTTGTACATTTGTATAACCCTATATGTTCGTATTTTTTTGTTATGAATAATGTGTAAATGTTTGTATTTTTAACAAATAAAAAAAATAGAAATTTCTCAGTAGTAGCCCGGAGTTTGGAAGTTGGTGAGTGATACTTCCGTGCCTGTCCTGCACCTGATTTCACTCCGGTCATGTCGGATTGCAGTCCCATCGGACTATGATAGTAAAGGAAAAGAGAGTGCACTTTTACCCGCTCTGTACTTGTGTACTATAATATCTACTGCACAGATAGCTAATCTCCTCTGAGATTCGCTGTCGTGCCCGAAGTCGTTCAGGAGGACATTATGTGACATGTTCACACCTACAAAGCTCGATGAATCGAATTTTAGGATAGAAACAGCGCTGTAGTTTTCAGTGCCACCAATTAAACAAAACAAACAACCTTCAGAAAACTCGTAATGAATAGCTAATATTTCCTCGTATTATCAATATAAAATCATTCACAAATCCATTAACGATCATCCAAATGAAATTATCCATCGTATACTATTTTTTCATCACGTAGCTACCAGTCTACGTGATTGTAAGACCTGCGAACGAAAAGTCATTGGCTTTAGCTAACGAGTTTGCCTTATCTTGAAGCACATGCCTTAATGTGGGCATACTAATGATAGTGATCGTGACAGAAGTATCGTAGTCATCTAATCGTACTAAACTTATTTACGTATCAGGTTAATTACCTCTTGTTTCTTTAGGACTACCTCTTCTAAGGCACGTCCCAAACTGTCTAAATAAGGTAGAAAATTAAAAACGCAGATGATATATTGATGAGTTTTTTTTACTAAGGATCAGTTAGTTTTACAGTTTATTTATTTATTTAACAACTAATATCTACAAGTTAAATCTTTTTTATGAAATAGGTACTAAAAATGTACATACAAAAAATACATAGTAATTTAGTCCGTCCGTCCGTTCGTTTGTCGGCTAATAATGTACCCAAGCAATTGGTTGTATAGGAGTGCTTAGCCAAAGTAATAGCCAACACTTCAGTCACGGAAAAATGTCAACCAGCCTTTTCGACACGATTATGAGTAACATCGAAATTCAAAAAATGTATGCAGCTTTTACGGGCAAATGAAACGGCTCTGCTCTCCTTTATGACGAGTCATCGACATCGTGATATGATATCGTGGTGGTATCTGAGTCAAAGCCAGAGTCCGGACGAGTCTGGCAAAGGAACGTGTGTTTCATCACAATAAAAAGAGGGCTATGGCCAGCAGTGGGAGAAGCCAGACGGTGATAATAATCAATCTGAAAAACCACCAGAGCTTTTGGGCTAGAACTAAAACCGTTTCAGTAAAGCTAAATCAACTGATATTTTATCTTTCAATGCATTAACATCCTAACGCCGCGCCGGCACTATAATGATAGTGTTCGTGACACAGTCATTACTGGCACTTTAGAATTTGGCGATATCCCTGTTACAGAATACGAATAAACAACATATCATAACCAGACTAATGTTCGCACTGCAATGACATAGACCTTTGGGATAGGCCTCAGGAATGGGCCGTAATCTGTTGCTATTGGAGTTGCCTAGGTTTTGCAGCACGTCAAGTATGTTTGCTGAAGTTTGGCTGGATGACTTCTATGCCATCATGCGGAAGCAACGTGCTTCGATATTGCAGCGATTTAGAGTCAGCACCAACAGTCTCTTCGCCACCTTGTTGGTCAAAATTGATGATCTTTTTCTAGGGTACTAAGGCCACCCAGTATCCTAGAAAAGAAAAATAATAATTACTGTGTATAATTTACATCCTTATATAAGGTTGTCCTTTGGATGGTCAAACCTAAAGGAGACAAATTTAGGGCTGTCAGTGTACAAACATCATAAATAATATTAATTGAACGTAATACTATAAAATACATACAATACAATACAAAAATCATATACTAATAAAAATTACATGCATAGATGAGAAAGAAGAGGAACAGCTACAGAGAAAGATCCTCCAACCTACAACTCCTAAATGTCATTTAGGCCCATTTAGGAGTTGTAGGTTGGAGAACGTAACCACTGCGCCACTATTGCTCTCATAAACATCATTTGCGAAAATATACTTCCTACTTCAATAATGACAAAATCTACTCTGATTTTGATTTTATGGCTCCATATTCGACTAGAGTAACACCATCCGCTGATGCAGTCAATAAGTTTTCTTACTAAATGTCGTTGTACGGGTGATGTGAAGTTAGGTGTGGTGTGGAGTAGGAGGAAGGAGATGCTGCCAAACTTAAAGGTACTAAAAGTATCTCAGCTGACACAAATACAACTGACTGTCTTATAATACAGGAATGAACATGCATATCTGAGATTGATATTAATACTTAAAATCGAAGTGTCTATCAGTGATTACAAAATTACTGTGTTTTGTCAAGTTTTTTTACATGATACTAAAACACAAACATTCTTTGTCTGCCTGTCTTTCTGTTTGTCCGGTCTAATCTCTCAAATGGCTGAACAAATTTTAATAGGCCTTTCACTGAAAACTTATAACTTCCTTTAGCTTTGAGGGAACAAACAAAATATACTATTTATCCCGGTGTTACAATGTATCGGGATCTATGCGAGAAGAAAGAAACTTCTTTATTGCTCCGCATAATATAATCCTAACACGTTGTCGAAAATAAGAGAAGCCTAAGAAACTTCTTATAACCTGAAATTAGATAGGCTCTTATTCTAAAATTATGTTCTACAAACAAAATAAGGTAATATACTACGTCACCATCACAGTCGAAGTAAAGATACCAAAATGATTGACGATGAAGCTTCGTAGTAATTAGTGTTACTGTTTCCTTTCCTGCTGCAAATCTAAATGTTGTGTACGATATTAATTATTTGTATCATCTGGACGATGTAAGTTATGAAGAACGTAAAAAAAGTGCACACATGACATAAAATAATCAGCCTGTAATATTACCACTGCTAGAACAAAGTGAAATGGGCCGTAATCAACCACGCGCGTCCAGTACGGATTGGTGGATGTCTCATGTCTTTTTTCATTGGAGATGCCGATTTCCTCAAGAGTTTTAGAGCAGTGGTGATGATGATTTGTGTAAACAAAGTAATGAGTCTGCCTGGGTTCAAACGCACCACATAGAACTCCACTGTTCTTTGCAAGACTACAAGTAAGGTCGTTTACGACATAAAGTATTTCTGATAGGGAACCTAACGATATTCAATCAGGTGCCATTTAAGCGGATGCCCAACGTGGAATACGTCCAAGTAAGCAAGGAAAATGAACAAAGGACCAAAATGGTCCTCAGTACCAATGAAACGTGAAATCCGATCAGTGATCACTTCCTCATCAAACACTTGAGTAGCACGCACAAACATCATTATTCATCATATTTCCGGCACTGAAACGACAGTTAAAAATTAAATTGTAGTTTTTGTTAGTTCTAAGAACCTTTACATGATAATGACTTTGGAATAAGAGTTCAATTGGTGAGGTTGGCGTTTGGAGTTGGTCAATGGTTTTGCACGTGTAAGGTGGTATAATTATGATATTCTTATCAGAACCAAACCTTCAAAGGGCACTCGGTCTTTCGAGATAAGACTGACAAATGTGGGATGTGTACCTGGAAACCCTGAGTCTTCTTAGAATACCGCTTTGGAGTTCCCTGTGCAACGCTTGTAAGGGCATCTCTCTGGGGGAGACTGAAAAGGTCCCCTTGTGCCTTGCTGCATACGGTAGTTCGTAATAATTGTGCCACCGTTTCCCTGGAGTCACTTAGTGGCGGTTAGTGTCCACTCTGAAAGCCCACAATGCCAAATTAAGACAGTCAAGCCATGTCTTAAATTGCAGAGTGGTATGAAAAGGTTTCAATCTAAGGTGAGTGACCACGAAGTAAGTATTTGAAATTAATAGATATTAATTTAAGTGTCGATATTTTATATGTTATTTTTTTTGCAGTGTCATAGGCTAAGTTTTTTTAATTAGAAATGGTTTAAAACCATTTATAACCGCAAGATCTTCAGTATTCTTGCAGTGTCTCTCTGAAAATCAAAACCTAGCTTACATAACATATTACGCTTCATCCTCTATTCACGTAAGGCCCTTATCACTGCGCCAGTCTACGGATAGCATTGCCGTGGCGTAGGTAAGGTACACAAGCAACTTAATTAAGAATAACCTATATTTGTGATCAACACGCAAAGAAAAAATACGATATGAAACTCACGTTGAGTTTTTTGTTAGATATGAAGGCTATTGGGTCACACAAATAACTTATCGATCTCATTTGTCAGTAAATACCATGTTTGTCTTAGAAAAGTAAAAACAAGTAGGTATAGATAAACTGCATTGAAGTTCTAATAACAGTTTCGCACTAAACTATAAAAAAGTCATCTCATCATCTGCTCAGCCCTTTTTGAACTAAGTTGGGGTCAGTTTTGAGTGTAATCAGATGCAGCTGAGAACCAAAATTTTATGTGGAGCTGCTAGACCTGATCTCCACAACCCAGTAACTGATTAACACGGTACCTAAGGGGCAAGATTTTTCTGTGGGAAAATCTTTAAATGACCCCTCCCGATCTACGTGGAGTGGAACGGAGTGTCAGACTTCTACTGGCTCAAAACTCATCCTGTACCTTTTAGTTGCCCTTGTAGTACGAGGCCGCGGTATCTCTTTGGAACATTTCCGCAATCCGAGACTCCTTAGCAGTACTGGAATCGGATTTTCTGGCCTGTAAATAAAACCTATCCATAAAGACTGTCACAGATGTATAAATGACATTCAGGTAGAACAGCTTTCTGGCAAATATTGCTTAACCTTGAACCGTGTGGCTGTTATTATTTAGTCACAAGTTAAGTTATTATACTATAGGTACCATCAAATGAATATCTAGCTGTGGAATTCTCTGCCGGCTTCTGTGTTCCCTGCCACTTATGACCTTTCAACCTTTAAAGCACGAGTAAATAGGCATCTTCTGGGCTCGCTCGTCCCTCCTTAGACCTCATCTATCGCTTGCCATCAGGCGAGATCGAGGCCAAGAGTGGGCTCATTTTTTCGCCAGTTCTTTCCTATATCTACGTAATGATAGGTTTTTGTTTAAGTTTATTTTTATCTATCATCAGGAAAGCAACATATTTTTTTTCCTGTGAGAAAATCCTCTAATGACTCCTCCCGCTCTAGGCGGAGCGGAAGGGAGTGTCAGACTTCTACTGACTAAAAACCCACCATGGTTTTTCAATTGCCCGGATCCGGAATCCGCGGTATCTCGTTAGAATATTCCTGCAATCACGTGGGCAAGAAGAATCTGGCAAACTTGTATTCAATACTATAATATTCCACAATAATATTCCACAACTTTTAACACAACGCCATCTAGTCCCAAACTAAGCAGAGCTTGTGATATGAGTACTAGACAACTGATAAACATACATATATATTTCTAAATACATACATATTATAGATAAATTACACCCAGACAAAGAACAAATGACCGTGCTCATCACACAAACATTTGTCCTAGGTGGGAATCGAACCCACGACCTTGCGCATAGCAGTCAGGGCCACTGACCACTATACCAACGGGCCTGCCAAAAAATACTACCTTTTAACCGCTTTTAGTTAGCAAATAAAAACTTTTTTGCAATAAATAAAACCGACTTCCATATCAAAACACTACAAAGCCAAAAATAATTTTAATTTCGGTAGTCCGTGTTATTGGTTTTGTATTTTCTTTTTTTTTCACACCGCCTTCCGATATTAAAATTATTTTTGGCATTGTAGTGTTTTGATATGGAAGTCGGTTTTATTTTTTGCAAAAAAGTTTTTATTTTCGCGCTTTTTAGTGGGTCAGTGAGTTTTCCAAATCGGTTCGTAATAGACGGAGTTATGCGCGAACAAGAAACACAATGCAGAGTAAACGAAAAGATCATCAACGTAAATATATTTTTTTGACTTTTGTTGATTTTTCAGAAACGGCTTGTCCGATTTCGACAAAATTTTCATGGGACCATTTGGAAAGTATACCCTTTTTAACAAAAAAAGAATTTTTCAATTCGGTTGGCAAGCGACGGAGCTATGCCCGAACAAACATAAAAAAAAACAAACAAACATCCGAATTGAGAACCTACCCCGAAAAAAGTGGCCTGTCTTTTTCCACGGAAAAATTACATCAAAATCGGGAAAGTGTAACAGACAAACAGAGTTACTTTCGCATTTATAATACTATTAGTAGGAAAGTAGGGATTAGCGACCCGTCTCCGCTTCGCAAGTGCGCAAATTATTATCACTAAATCGTTTCCCAACGAGCACATTAGTGGAAATAGCAGCCTATTTTGTTACTTTGGGCTGTAAAATAGCGGTTTAAGGGTTCAAAAAGCAGTTCAAAGTTGCATATCTGCATCCGTAAACGTCTATAGCTATAAAAGTTACTTAAGGTGCTATAAGCTGAATCAAATACTACCCTAGCCTTCACAGTAGTCCACGATAGAACTCATTTACCACTTACACCTTTATATGAGAGTTACGAAGGTCATTCTGCCACTCACAGCTGCACAGTGGTTTCCATTGTAACTTTTATAGGTTATAGTTATAGTAACCACTACTATACTACTATAAGTTTCATTATAGAAATAATAGAAACTCTTATGCATACTATAGTTACAAAAAAATCATCAGTGTAACTAAGGCCTTTAGTAGCAATAGTCATTCCTTGCAGGCTCAATCCATTCGCCATTTTACAGCCGCTTTTGTAACTATTATAAAACACTGGTACTCACGCGGGGCTTCGCTCCCGTGGATTCTATCACGGTAAAAACATAACTCTCCTTTTTTGCAGCCTATAACCTTCCTCAAGCTTCAAGCTACTTCCATACTAAACTTCATCCAAATCCACCCTGTACTTTCGAAGATTAGCGCGTTCAAGCAAACAAACAAACAAACAAACTTTTCCGCTTTATAATATTAGTATAGATTTAATAAAAATGGATGCTAAACGAATAAGTACGTAACTAGATCTTATAACCTCAAAAACAGGAAAATAGGAGCTTTTTGTGGCTGTGAGTTGCACTAGGGGAACAAAAATCACTGGAAGCGTTAGAAGGGTGAAAATTAGCGCTATGATTCTCAAAAGGGAGTTATTAGAGCTAAAACTGCAGGTTATGACTACATTACAATGACGCCATGATTTTAAGAAAACTTATAATTCACTTGCAAAATTGAGTTGATATACATTGGTTTTTCAGTTAAATGTGCATTCAATGTACCGGTAAACAATCGGCCACTTGCGAATAGTAAGTTATCGACACGTAAAAATACGGAAATAAAATTTATTCTGTATAACAAATGAAAAATATCACATATCTTTTGTTAATTTTTTAAATATCATAAAAACGCGTTAAAATTACTCGAAAATTATCTTATATATCTACAGTAAACTGGACAGCGTTTTAAGTATCTTTATATATCTTGCTAATACAGAATACAAACTTTTACTTCTTTTTGTTTTAATTTCATGATGGCGACGAACACTTTACCAAAATATTACAAATAATGTCAACTGAAGATATACAATAAAGAACTATAATCAATTCATTCGTTCAAAGTAGTTCAAAATCATTCAAAAGTAGCGCTACGAGAGCTTTAGTATAGCGTTAATAAATCGTTATAGCTATTAAGGAACCTTTATGCAACCGTTGTGCAGGTTAAATGGAACTTTAGGTTGCATAAAATGGCGCCCAAATAGCGCTAAAGCGGCTGCTTTAAGTCTGTAGTAGACGCTCTAGCGCTTACGTCTATTACCATAAGTAATAATCGGATACGCTCCAAAGCCCTAATGCAGCCCATTTGTGCTAGTTGGGTTACCACTCTTTCTGTTATTAATCGTATCTAAATTTGTTGTATTGTTTGTATTTTTTTGGCTTGTGGTGAGAAATAAACACTTTTTATTATTATTATTATTTCATTTATTATTTCATTTATTACACTTTACAAACATATTATTTACATTTTTAAATATTCCTATAAAAACAAAAAAACATTTAAAAATTTAAAAAACAGTAGCCCACCGGTATCGGGAACAGGGTCCAAGCTACCGGTGGTCAGGGCTCTTGAGAGAGGAACCTCCTAACAATTCGCGCCGTGTCCAGAAGTACTGCTTTGTGGATCAAGCCCTTGATCCAACTGTCCAACGAGAGCCTCTTAAGATGTTTGTCGAGGCTCTTGGCTATTATGCCATTGGCCGAGACGACTATCGGCACAATGATTGCTGTATCCACATCCCACATGTCGACAACCTCGCGAGCCAGATCAAGATACTTAAATTGCTTATCTTTCTCTGCTTTCACGAGGTTTTCGTCATGAGGGACCTTATTATTATTATTATAAATATTTTGCTTGTTTAGAAGATATACAAGAAGAGCCATACTGCCTCCTTTTGACATGGTTAAGATTTTATAGGTAGGTATTTACAACTTAATGTATAGTGTACACATGCCCTTAGACACGTGCCAAGATGGCCGCTGTTTAGCACGACACATCGTAATGTGAATAGCAAACGCCTGCCGCTAAACTGATTGGCAGGCAATGAGTGTCATTAACATGCCAATGTAAGATTTGGGTCGTGAAGCAGAAATGATATCGGCAGAAGATCTGCTCTGAAAATCATCAATATACATATAATAAAACAGTAAACAAGTGTGTCTGTACATTGAACATAATTACAAAAAAAATATTGGTTTGGAAATAGTAGGTAATAGAAAGAATTTAAAATTAAATTTTGTCTGTTTTTACACGCTAATCTCCAGAAATAATAGATGGATTTGAATGAAACTTTTTTGTTGTATGGCTATGAAGTCTGGGCAACATATAAGCTATAATTGATTTCGGAAAGTGGGACACCTGATGCAGAACTTTACACGCAAGCGAAGCCGGAGGCAGAAGCTAGTCCTCAATAAATGCTCAAACACTCATAATCTTAACACTTACATGAATAATCAATTAATTATAATATTGTTGTTACTATAATAAGCTATATTACTGATAAATACAGAGGCCTGAACTATGTAATTCAAAAAAATATTGAAATCGCTGCCCACCTAGTCATATATATCAATTTTGGGATTAAGGAGATAGATGTATCTTACACAGATTATGTTCTACATTAATTTTATTGTAACCCTTGTTAACATATTTCATTTAAAATAAACATTTTATTATATTAAATAATGATAATTTATAGATTCTAGTATTAAAAATATTCGCTGCGTTCGGCGAATCTGCCTCCGTGAAAGTTGAAAATTTATGAACTATTTGTGTACCCATATAATATTTATATTACTAAATTTTATGTTAATAATATAAGTGGGTTCTATCGCTATGATTCGTAGTCCAATATTGTTAACTAACTCACTAAATGTGTTTTGGGGGATAATCTTCAATTTTGGCTTAAAGAGGTGGTTCACATGATGGTATACCTATATCAATTTTGCGGTATTGTTTTCTGTGTAACACCCATTTTGTTTTTTGATAATTTACTTCTTCGTCATTTTATGACTGTATATTTATGATGTGCGTACATGTTGTGGGACTTCTGCAATTCTCCATTAGCAGTTGCGCTGAGTCAATGCGTGACACGAGACCAACCACAACACCAAGACCCTTGTCATCTATTGATGTCTTCAAAAGTCTAAAAGCATGTAGAGATCATCATAATCTGGTCTCAAAACGCAATTAAGATTAATTAGAGTAGCATACTCTGTGTATAGCAATAGCGTATTAACAAAATGGCTGAATGGAATTCTTGTTTTTATTTCCTGTTTTATTTTTAGAATTATATTTTGAACTGAATCGCTTTCGTATGATTCTCGAATGTTAATTAAATTAACCCAATTATATCTGAGTCGTCATCAAAACTGTTGTCCCAAGATTTAAATACCTATTTGTCTCATATTCAGTTGTAATTGTAATGAAATTTAGATTTCTATTGATGGTATGATGAAATAATTTTATAATCCTACGGATCTGAAGCCTTAGAGTGATTTTATACAATCTTAAGTGTCAATACCTACACAAAACCTGTGAAAATAATTCGTTCAAAATCAGTAAACGAATTGATTAATGGATTGAGTTGTGTGGTTACTTGGTGACTTTGCCATTTATATATAATGTAATCAGCCTATGAGGTTCCCACTGACACACAAGCCTTCCACTCAACGAGAAGTGGGTATAATCCACCGCGCTAAACCAATGCAGGTTAGTGGATGTAGGAGTGGTACTAGGACATTCTTATGATGTTTTTCTTCTCCATTTTGAGAGCTGTGGTGAAAGTAAATTACCATAAGAAACGCGTGTGACTGGTTTCGAAACCACGACCTAACATCTCGTTATTATTATTGTTATTGTTATTAAAACATGTTACATTAGCATCTTAAAAATAAGCCAATGCCACACAAAACCGTTTACACGGTTTGTCTGTGAGTACAGATATTTAAAGAAATAGACATAAATTTCTTATGACATACATCAGCATTACAGAAACATACATCAGCACACTCCTCTCTTTTACTTCCATGTTATGTTATGTTATTATGTAATGTTAGTCGGGACCGAAACACAGGGCCACCACTGTTTATCAGACTTTGCCATGTACAGAGAGCACATGAACCTACCTCAATCTGTCAAATTTCTTTAATAGATTTTCAACCTAATCACAATAGTAATAATTTGACAGATTGGGGTAGATTGACGTGCTGGCGTCTGTACCTTTCATTATCATCATCATGATCTTCTTAGTCTTTTCCAACTCTGTTGGGGGTGTTTTACTTGAAGGGACTGTTCGTCTGATCCACTGATTTGAAAACCACTTGATCGCACATACGTTGCCCCGACGCACGAAAACTATGCGAGTTTTTGCTCTTATATATTGGCTACGATACACGAACCATTTTAGTTGTGACCAAGTATTAGGCCTGTGTGCATGCTAAACAATTACAAATTTTAAATTTTTGTATCCAATTTATAACGCATAATAATGCTTTCACGTTGCGCGTTGAAATGGTGTGGAAAACATTCCCAGACATCTAGATACCAAATGGATGACATAACTACTCATCAGTAATGAAATAATATGAAAATTATTTATCATTTAATCAGATTATAAGCTACCGCAGAGGTC
Source organism: Tholera decimalis (assembly GCA_943138885.2). Taxonomy (NCBI): domain Eukaryota; kingdom Metazoa; phylum Arthropoda; class Insecta; order Lepidoptera; family Noctuidae; genus Tholera; species Tholera decimalis. The sequence continues at coordinate 28,757,484 of OW964562.2, forward strand.
CATTTAAAGTGGTGGTTTGGGTGGTCAAGGACAAAATTGTGTTGCGCCTTTTGGAAATGTCTCTTTCTTACATGAAGAAATTCTAATTCTTTTATCCTTGTCTTTTCTTTCGTATTTTTATCGTAAAAATCTGTGCTGTTACCTATAACGGCTGAATACGATATCGATAATTATAAAATTAAACTTATTTTTTTTATTTTATTCAGATAGTTGTCATAAAATACCTATCTACATTAACCGACTTTAAAAAAAGGAGAAAGTTCTGATATTTTTTCTTCTGTGTGACATGCATGTTTTCATTTTAGATTTCCCAAGATTCCAGATTAAAAAGAAAAGTGAATGGATAAGGTTACTAGGGAATATTGGTTTCTAGTTTGGTTTTTATTGATATAATGTTGAGAAAAGTCAAAATAATATAAGATACCTATGTCCAATCTTTCTAGGCTACAAATAGTATGACGGAGTCTAATATTAATTAACTTGGACCTTTGCATTACAATATCGCCCTCGTAAGTTACTTTGGTTCCGGGGTTGCGGTAATGTTCTAATGAGATACCGTGGCCCTGGAACTTAAGGGCAGCTGAAGCTACAGGGTGGGTTTTTAGTCAGTAGAAGTCTGACACTCCCTTCCACTTTACCCAGAGCGGGAGAAGTCATTCGATGATTTTCCCACCCAGGAAAAAAAACAGGTTCCTTTGTTTCAATGTCGAGTCCACGGGTTAAGTGTATGTAGGAGGGAGGAGTCATTAGATAAATCATCTAATGACTCACCACCAAAAAAATTATTACTACTGAGTGCCTGCTGAAGCTACAGTTGTTGACACAACTGATTTTAATGAAAATATATTTATTATGGAATATAAAATAAATAAAAAGAAATAAAATATAAAAATAATATATGGCCGGCTACATTGTCCATGCTCTGATAAAGCAAATAAAATGCCTAACTTGTATTGGAGCGTTGATTGGTGTTACAAATCAAAACGCCTTACAATTTCAAAAAGACACTAAAAACAAGTTATTGTGCGGATCCACCACAGTAATAGAGATTTGTCGTCGTTGTGAAATTTATATTAAAAGGGCGATCAACGAGAGTGGTTCGAAAGTCTCAGAAATATAATTCCAATTATTTTATGAGATCGGTTTTAAAATCACTGATTGGGTATAATTTATTCCCGGATATTAATTTTCATCAATATGAAATAGAAACTACCAATCATTTGATTGAATTAGCAAGATGCATAATTCAGAAATATATAGACGCTTGGTTATCATTTTTTTGACAAAAACAATCAGGACCCTAAAACTTTAATTCGAAAAACATTTACTAAATTAATTCATTTTAAAATCAATAATAACAGCATACTTGTTTTTATTTTTGTAATTGAGACTGATAATGATTAAATATTATTATGTGATTTTATTGAGTATTTTTTATAATGTTAAACTTCATTTTATCGATATCGATAACTTTCCCTCAATCAAGTAGAGCAATCGCTAACTCTGCATATCTATGAAGCTTGACCTCGAACTGACCAATTGCAGTAGCGCATTTTTTCTTCGCCTCCCAACCCATATTGGTGAGTTGTGTTCTTCAAAGATATCGGCCTATAAGCTCTCTAGGGTAAATACTCTCTGGTCTGATCTCTACAACACTGTAGCCAAGTAACACAAACCCCTGGTGTCAGATTTTCTGGCTTCTGACTTCGCGTAACGACTGTCAAAGATGTACACTAAGCCGGGACTAAGGGCTTAGCGTGCTTTGTGAGGCAGAAAAGAATGTGTTAAGACGGTCGCCCATCCATTGACTAACCTCGGAAAGTGTTGCTTAACTTTGAAGATCGATTCGTGCAGCTATTATTATTTAGCCACGAGTTACTCTAATGACTCACTAATGGGCACCCAGATCACTATTACCATTTCCGGATCATTCATTTTGAAGATAATTACATGGTTCTTGTATTGTTGTGAATGGGAGAGCACTGAAGATACTTAGATTCGTTTTTTTATTTGTAATTAGCTTCTGCCTGCGACTTCATCCGCCTAAGAGGGTTGTTCCAGGATGTCAACGACCTGCTTATCAAATTTAATTCAGATTCGTTCAGTAGTTTTTGCGTAAAAGAGTAACAAACAGGGCCGAGCCGTCCCTATGTGCGAAGTGTGCGGCGCACACAGGCGCCAAGGCAGAAGGGGCGCCGGATGTGATGCCAGCATTAATAATAATTAATTGAGTAGGTACAAAGAGTGTAAAGTTAAACCACAGGCGTGAGTATTGTCTTGGGAGACCCCAAGACAATACTCACGCCCGTGGAAAAAATCATAGGCGCTTCATAGATTTTGCACACAGGCGCTGTCTTAGGTCAGCGCGGCTCTGGTAACAAACATCCATACATCTCTACATCCATCATCACAAACTTTCGCATTTATAATATTAGTAAGAAAAATTACATTGTGCTATGTTAATAAAAGTGGCATGGTGGTGGTTAGTAAAAGTGGTCTACACTGTCCTCTCATACCTATTAAACTTGTATTATGGATTCATTGCCAAATTAATGATGTTATGAAAAGAGTAACCACGGAGTTTTTTGCCGGTCCTTCTCCATAGGAAATAACCAATTTCGAACAGTGCACTGTCTTCTGACGTTTTGTAAGTACCTATGTAGGCCTATGTGAAATAAAATAATATGAGTTGAGTTTTGAGTTGCGTTGTTGACGTTCTTATAGAAGTAGGTACCAAAGTATGCTACCGAATCAAAGAGTCTTGATCAAGATTTCCACGAAAACAATAATTTATTGGCCTTTTCGTTTAATTAATTTAATTCAGTTATCTGTGAACTTTGACGTGTTCCAAGCAAATGGAGATAGGCGCGCCTCCCACGTGCGGGCCTTTTGATGATACCGACGAAGCCGTCTTATATAGTGAAGCTACTAGGCCTTGAACAAAATATAGGGCTTTGCTAAAATTGCGAATGGTATGATACATAAATTCTAAAATTTAAAGCGCTTTTGCAGATATTTTATTACTAAACTAATTTGAATAAAGTCCAAAATAATTTCAATAAAAATAAGTTTGGAAATTAAACCCAGCTACTGAAAAGTCACACTAAAAAGTATGAAATAAGAAAATATTCTGATCTGAAAACGTTATGAAAACAATAGCTGTGGTGGTGGTGTGTGGCCGTGTTTTTTTGTTATTAGAATAGGTGGCACTATGGCTACTCTTTATTTAACATAAGTTTTTGAACTTAATGCCTTATGCATTCTCTACCAGTCAACCATGGGTGGTGAGGAGTTACCATGGCAGGAGCATAAAAATAAATTAAGTTTAAGTCCAAAATTGCCTTTAATATTAACATAAAATAATTGATTTTGTCTGTTGTTCCCACTAGAAAAGAAAAGATTCTTCATACACAATCAAGACAAACCTCTATAAAATAATAACATTTTATTAATCTTATTTTTTTTAAATAAAAAATAACGAGGAAATACAGGATACTTCGTCTATTGTTTTAATTCTATTTAAGTTATAGTTTTTGTTATCTGGAGGAAAACATCAAGAAGTCCAATTCCTACACTCATCTCCTCTTATGACATCGCTCCGATACTCTCTGTGGCACGCCTCACAAGGTACCTCAAAAGGGAAACTGTAGAAATAACACTCATCCGAGCCTCGCATTGTACGGTAACGTGAACTCTGTGAATCATTAAGTATCACTTTTTAGTTTTCGGGGGAAACCATCAAAAGTCGTCTGAAATTTTGAGGAAAATAAACAGAACAGAGTGTGGGGTTTCTACCTCACTAAAACCACTCCGGTGATCACCATCAACACATGAACAATGCTGAGCAACGCTAATAAGGGCTCATCCCTGAGGAGACACTAAAGGGGTCTCCCTTGAGACTTGCTGTGCACGGTGACACGTAATTACTATGCCACCGTATTCCCTGGGTTCACTCGCTGAGCGGATAGACTCCCCACTCTAAGCGGAACCATTACGTACCTATAATCCATCTACCACCAGCAAGAAAGACGGACAACATTCATTCAAAAATCAAAGCCCAACCACAAACAACGCGACAGAGTCAGCTAACATCGCTGTATACACTAGAACTTCCTGGCCATATAGTGTTAATAGACAATAATTGATCTTTCTGACGGCCACCCGCGTCGCCACTGTCCGTGTATTTTTAACTTCGAAACAGGGCTGCCAACCATAGGCATAAACCATTAAACCATGCCAAGCTAACCTAGAGAATAGCTGCTAACAACCTAAATATAAAAAAAAAAACATTTTTGCAAAAAATAAAACCGACTTCCATATCAAAACATTACAAAGTCAAAAATAATTTTAATTTCGGTAGTCGGTGTTATTGGTTTTGTATTTTCTTTTTTTTTCACACCGCCTTCCGAATTTAAAATTATTTTTGACTTTGTAGTGTTTTGATATGGAAGTCGGTTTTATTTTTTGCAAAAAAGTTTTTATTTTCGCGCTTTTTAGTGGGTCAGTTTGTAATTAATTTAGTTACAAAAGCCAAAATGTTCAACTACTTATCACCTTCACCAGCAGAGTAAACGAAAAGATCGTCAATGAAAATATTTTTTTCAGACTATTGACTATTTTTCAGAAGCAGCTGGTCCGTTTTCGATAAAATTTTCATGGAACCATTTGGAAAGTATACCCTTTCCAAGAAAAACAATTTTTCAAATCGGTTGGCAAGTGACGGTGCTATGCCCGAACAAACATAAAAAAAAAACATACAAACATCCTAATTGAGAACCTCCTTCTTTTTTTTAGAAGTCAGTTAAAAAACTGTAAACATTAAACTATAAAAAATAAATCTTTCTTTATTTTTTATTTTAGTTAAATATTATTTATAAATTTAAAAAAAAAACATAATATGGCAACTAAAAATTTCACAAAGCTTATGAAATATTTGGAAGTAGGCACTGAAATCACACGTACAATAGATACAAATGTAGGTAAGAAAGTGTCAACTATAAGATTATTTGCACAGAAAGGAGTACAAAGCATAGATCAGTTTCTAAATGTTTTAACAGCAGATTTAACTGTAGATATTTTGCTGTAGGATTAATCTGCGGGTTTAAGGAAAAGAGAAAGAGTTTCTTCCGAAGATTTCTTGAGAAACTTTACCTATAGTTGAACTTGTTCGGTTGGCAACCCTGGCTCGAAATTCGAACGCATCCGACCGCGATGGCGTCTGTTTTCCAAGATGGCAGGCCGCTGAGTTGGCGGGAAATGTGCGGTGGACTTAGCTGTTTCTTAGTTTATTTTGATTTGATTAACGCGTAATTTAGGATGTAGTATTTATATCTATAGCAATTAGTGTCTGTTGGAATTAAACTAGTTACCTCTCTCACTTGCTAAAGGGCGACCCATGTCTAAAAGTGTGCGGCGAGAGGATATTAGATTCACACACTTCATTAAAATATGACTTGCCTATCTAAATGAAAAAAAAAAGAGAACTGTGCTTGTAAACTCTGTCGTAAGGAAAAGTATAACCTACTAAAAAGCGTGTACAATTTTAGGTTACCATGTGTATTTTTTGTTTTCAGTTTCCGATATTTCGGCACTGTTGCAAGCGCCATGATCGCGACAAGTCAACAAAACAGTGCCGAAATATCGGAAACTCAAAAAGAAAAAAAAATACACATGGTAAATATCCCGTTTTAAGTTCTAATGATACTGTTAGTGACCATGTTAGCTTAAAAACTTATATTGCTTCAAAACTGTTTGTGAAAACTATGTAATTTGGGAAAAAAAACTAACGAATTAAAACAACAAACAGAAAATGTTTTCATAAGCAATTATTGTCGTTTCACGTTGTTTGTTCCAGGCGACAAGGCGACAATAACTCACAAATCCACAACATGCCGCCTTCCTCGTTAGCAAAGTTCCAATTTTAAATTCATCGCGAGTCATTTGCGCTTGCGATCGCTGTGCGGGACACATGACGTCATTAGTCACAAGGAGTGTACTGCGACGACCATATTTTGATATTTGCAATATTTATAGCAAGTTATATTTAAGGCACAAAGTACAATCAGTGACAATACTTATTACGTAATATTCCGTACCGCAAGAAACCCTGGTTGGGGGCCTTTAAATTTAGAGGTCACCACAGGATAGTCCGGTTAAGTAGTAACCAGCCTTAGTGTGCTGAACTACGAGTGGTCCTATCCAAAAAAAAAAACCGCAAAAAAGGAAAAAGTGGCAACTACATATTATACAATATTTATTTGGAGATATAACGTATTTTTAACTAACCATACCGCATATCAATATTCTTAAGACTACTAAAATGATGAGTTTGTCCTTTTTGTAAAATTGTATTATAAACTTAAATTTTTGAAAACAGTCAGTCATTTGGAAAAAAGATGAGTTTATCAAATATATTTGATAAAATTGAGACCATGTACTTAATAGGTACTTAATAGAAAATTATATTTTTCTTTAGTAATCTCAACATCATGACACCAAATGGCTGTTTATTAAGTTAGTTCATATTTTCTATTGTAATTCTATGCGTATTTATACCCTCGTGTATGTTATTTATAATTATATTTATATAATATTATAGTTGTATATAATATTAATGTACTAATCTCTTACATTTTTATCAATTAGCTTTAATATTACATATTGTTAATAACATATTTATCCAGCCTATTACTGTTGATAACTACCATGGATAAAATAAACATCTATGGCATAACAATTGGCTACTCAAGTAATCTTAGTTAAGTACGTAGTTAAGAGTTGAAAGCTGTTGTTATCTTAAAAAAACAATAACTAACTAATACATTTTTGCAATACTAATCGATATTTTCGTGTGAAAACAGTTTTGCGAAAGTATCTAGATCATTCGCTCCTGCTTTGGCGGCGCGGCATGTCGTTGGCGCGGCGGCGACATGACGAATGGCGGCGCGCGTTCCAAATTTAAAATCCGCCGCGTAACGCCCGCACTAATGGCATTGTTTATGGAAGTGTTCTGACTTACGAACTGATCGGTGTTGCACTACTTTAAATTTTGAAGATAGAAGAAAATTTATGAAAAAAAAACAAGTAAGGAGTTTTTATTTATCGTTCTGCACTGGGTTTTCTGACATCGACCTTGTAAGTACTATTAATGCCTAATTTCAGGGCCTACTAGAAAATATACCTACTTTCCTCGTCACATTATGGATTCCTTTACCCTATTTTAGAAAAGTTTTTTTTTTATTCAACCAGGATTAACAAGAATTTAGTTCTGCTTTTAAGCCTCGTCTTATTTAACTATTGTAAATATTTATGTCCACAAGCTGGCAACACCAACCACGAGCGCCGCGCGGCGGTCTCCTCAACCCAGCTTTAGTTTAAATGACGCTTGAAATGATTTTAAGTGCAGTGCACACTGCAGGGCTTACTTGGAGGGCTCATTTTCAGTGTGATTTACTAGTTTTGGTACCGGGTGGTATGACGCACACAAGGATATGACCAAACTACAGTCACTGTACTGAGTAGTCCTTATGCTGAGAATAGAAAGTATTTGTTTATCGTTATCTAGGTTCTATATCTCGTAGAATGTCGAAGATAGAGAGACCTGGACGACATAAGTACCAAGTCTAACAACTCATGCCAAATGTTCAAGATACATGATCTTCAGAAATGCAGATCACGACCAAAGAGTGGTGAAAAAGAGATTGCATCTCGTTAAAGTTGGTGCTGGGAACTGAAGTTGAACTCCGCATGAAGACTATACTACATATCTTTGCTTGTCAATATATCTTACATCGCAAAATTAATCCTTTACTTCCTCTCGGGTGGAGCAGAAGGTAGTGTAAGATTTCTGCTGATTAAAAACCCACCCTGTTCCTTGAGTTGCCCTTGCGTTTTGGTGTCTCATTAGCACTACACACACCAGCAGGCAATGTCGCTATTGGGTCCCACCATTGCTGCTCTTTGTGGCATGTGTGGAATACGATGCGCCGTCGATCCGGGCCTGATTCCTACTGACTGGCTTTAGTTTTTTTTTTAATGGTAATAGGTTCGCGTTTGACCACCATCTCACCTGATGGTAAGTGATGATGTGGTCGAAGATGGAGCACGCTTACCTAAAAATAACCTATTCACTCTTGACTTAAAGACCCCTAGGTTATAGCTATCGGGAAACACAGACTCCAGCAGGGAATTCCACTCCTTAGCCGTACGCACAATGAAGGTATTCCCAAAACGTTTAGTGCGTATAGGTGGGAACAGTAAATAAATCAAGACCTTTTAAATTGCTTTCTTCTTAAAATTATGACAGCCTTGCCCGTTTCTTGATACCTAAGTGATTATGTCTTCAGGACTTTGGCAGTCATAGCTTTCAATGTTTTGTCAGATTACGGTAGAGGAATAGCAATTTTCAGTTTTCTATGGAGTAGAATACTTATAAAAGCTTTATTTAATTGAATATCAGATTATTTCTCATGTTCTATCATAGACCTTATCTTTCGTTTACCTTCAGGCGTGTTCGCGATCAAGAGCGGATTGATCTGGAAAAAAAGGAATACGGAAAAACTAGCGGTAATCCACATTTTTATATTGGTACTTTTAGTAGGCTCCCAATTATGAGAGAAACATTACGTTAGGTATGAACAGTCGTAGGTGTTCGGTTTCATAGGTCAACAAAGGTAGATACATCTTTAGAAAGGATGCAATGCGCTTACAAACCAACATACTGAAAAGAAGTTTAACAAGCCCGAACTTGTGTTCTGTAATATTATTTTCAATGTTCCGATACACGATCATATGTAGGTAATATAATAATAATAATAATAATATTCCACAACTTTTCACACAACGCCATCTAGTCCCAAACTAAGCAGAGCTTGTGATATGGGTACTAGACAACTGATAAACATACATATATATTTTTAAATACATACATATTATAGATAAATTACACCCAGACAAAGAACAAATGACCGTGCTCATCACACAAACATTTGTCCTAGGTGGGAATCGAACCCACGACCTTGCGCATAGCAGTCAGGGCCACTGACCACTGTACCAACGGGCCTGTCAGGTAGGTAAGTACTTAGACTTCGCTCTGTCCTGTAATAGTTAAAAAAAGTCTTCTCGTAAATGATATATAATATATAAATCAAACGATAAGTTAGGTTACAGTGCCAAGCCGTTTAGTCCAACTGAAATATTAATTTCAGGCTAATCGGACCACTTGCTCGAACCTATAGGAGCTGCTGTGCTTTAGTTCAGCTGCCCAGAGAGAGGATGTATATGAATGTAATGACTACCCTTGAAAGAAGCTGACTGCGGAGTGAGAACATTTAGATCAGGGTTTCCTAACCTATCTATATATTATTGTGTATGCATGTAGCGTAAATAATATATTCATATTTCATAAAAAAAGTTCATTATTATATCGTTTAATCAAATCTCAGTTATGTGAAATAAACTTCATTTAAATTAAAAAGATTTTTGCTATCGGAATATTTTCAATTATTTATAGTACTTATGCAATACTTTTTGTCTTTTTGCAATACGTTAGTTGTACAAGTTGGTCGATTAGAAACAAAGACATATAATTTATGCGTTAAGTTTTTTTTTCCTTTTGAGGAGACTAACGTTTAAAAAAGGGAGGAGGTTCTTAGTTCACCGAAATTTTTTTTTCATAGTTCTCTTCGCCCCCCTGGTTGGGAATAAATTGTTTATTGACACTAGTAAATACATTCGGTCTTGATTAAGGTCAAATGGCTCATTTAAATGTATTAGCCCAAAACTCTGGTTCTGATTCCCAAACTAAGCTAGAGCTTGTATTTTAGGAAACATTGTTACAGTCATTACATAATTATGATCCAAAATGAATACAGATATGACATGACATGATATGATGTATGAGATGATCAGGATCAGGGAGGGTCAATTTGGGGCCAGGGTGGCGATAGCATTAACTGGTGTAATCTGTCCTGTCCTTACCGTGTAAGTCAAAGGTTAAAAATGTTATTAATCAAAAGTTGTCGAAAAATAAACCTTTCAGAGTATCTAAGGTTATTCCGTTTCAAGAACACATGATAATAATTTGAGCGTCAAAATAGTTATTGTATCGTAATTAAACGTTACTCCAGAATAAATTAAACTGTCTTATGATGGTAGTTGCTTTAACGTATATACTTGTTAACCGCTTTGACCTCGAGCGAGTCTTTTTGCGATTAAGGCAGAGTTACACTTACGCAGTTGAAAATAATAGACGTAGTGGGAACAGCCGGTTCAGTTTGATTTTATTTTAATAAGTTTAAAGGGTCCTCTTTTTATGATGATAAAATCCAAATCTCTATAATATGTATTTTAAATATATTATTTATTATTTTCTTAATATAATATCTTTATAATGTTTCCAGATTTTGTTGTGAGATGAAGAAGTGTGTTCATTGTTCAAAATTCACATCAGTGTTTTATCTCAAGGATAGGCTTAACTGTTTTGGCTTAGAATATATTTGATTTTAAAATATATGAAATTGACGTATATTACTGAGGTTTCACGTGGTTAATTAGGAATAATATGTTGAAATTTAAATAGTCAGTTTTTAAATGCTGTGATAAGGTAGGTAGCTTCAATTAACTTTTAATTTAAAGCGTGGATTGGACTTAAATAGGTTTAAAGACATTTATTTCTTATAAGAACATTATGGTTCACTTAAAATGAGATACAAGGTATTGCATATATTTGAATATTAATCATTAAGTAGCGTTCACTTTTAGGATATTGGAGGCGTTATGTATTTATGAAGATATTGACACTATTAATTCGTTTCAAATCCTCCGGCAGACCATTGTACAGCCGTACTCCCTCAAACAATATAGTACTTTTACCGTAATTAGTCCATGCACGTGAGGTCATTAGCTGTAACTTGTAAATAAATATATAAATAATTTTGTAAATCAGATACCTATATAAATTATTTTGTAGTAGTTTATCATGCTCTTAAGAAGGTAATTAAAGTTATAATTAATATATAATTGAATTGAATACAGAATGCGTAGTTTTCGTCCAAATCTAGGCAGTCCCTTACAACCACAGTGGATTTCACTAGCGCAGCGGGATACAAATATGTTGTATTAACTAGCAGTAGTGAGGCGTACGGACAGACCTAAGTATTAAGAGCTAACATTGTGGATTCACGTTGATTGCCAAGGGAAGAGCTGTAATGTTACTTATACAGCTTTGTAGCCTTGCCATTTGTGAAGTATTTTAAGCTTAATCGAAGTGTGTAGAGAAACATAGTTTTTCAATGGAGAAATGAAGGTGTTACGTCTGTGGTTGAATTTCTGGGTGATATTATATATTTGATTTACCTACTGCATACCTACTGGTTTAAAAAAATGGCCACAAGCTGCATCGGATTGCTTAAAGAGTGATTGATTTTTTATCTTATTATCGTTTTTTGTGGTAGAGAATTTGAAATATTTGCCATTTATTTTTCGATTGTTCTTTGATTGTTACCTAAATCCTAAAAATTATAGATATTGAACTTTTGAACCATTCGGTATAGTGACAAAATTTACGAATGTTTGTATTATTTTACAGCTTTAGATAGTGTGCATTTTTTTTTCAAATAACGATGTTTCCAGAATCGAGAATCCAGGGAGACATGTTGCATTTCAATAGCGCATGCCAATTCAATGCAATTTATGGTGTTTGGCAATCGTTGTTTCGATAAAAAGTCTCTGTGTCTATGGCCCCAATATTGTTGAAGCAATGAACAATTCATGAAAGAAAAAGTAAAAAATGGGTAACCTTATCAGCCAATAACGTTTCCACTGGTGAGAAATAGATAAGATAAGATAAGATAATTTTTATTGGAACAAAAATATATTTTACAAAATTTTTGTGTACGAAAATAGCTACATGAGTTAATAACTGTGTCGCAGCTATTAACGCCCACCTCCAAGAGGGAGACGACAGCGTTCCATTTTATTATTATTCGACGGAAACAATTTAACATAAAATAATAACTATTGAAAACTAACTACTTATAAACTAAAACTAAAAACAAATTTAATATAATAATAAGAATGAATAAAACTAGGTGAGTGTGATATTGTTGTGCATGTGGGTGTGATAAGTGTATGTGTAGTGCGTGTTCGTCAGGTGTTAGTATAGAATGCGTTTGTAAGGCATCCTCACACAAGCGCACTCTACGCCACATGTATTTGGTATGCATGTCTACGGAAGGAAGATTATTAGGGCTTTACAAAATTCTCCAATTCTTCATACGAGAACGTGTGGAGCCATTCGTCTAGCAATCTTTTGCATTCCCTGGATGTACATGGATAAATATTGAGAACATCGTTTACTCTATTATAAAGCACGGGACTGCAGAAGAGGAACTGCCGGCGTACAACTTTAAGTTTACTTCTATCTGTAGGGCAGACTCTGTCAAGTCTACGCTTACGTTTACTCAACTCAGAGTTAAAGAATAGATTCGAGTGCTTCCGCAACACTGTTCTTAAAACAAAAGAGTGCCTCACTGTTGGTAGTTTCCATAGAGCATAAAGTTCGCTGGTAGGGAAACGAATGGGCTTATGGGCCATGACCTTAAGGACAGCCCTCTGTGCTCTCTCCAAGCGCAACATAAGACATTTACCAGCACCGCCCCAGGCTGAAATGCAATACGTTAGAATAGAATGTCCAAGAGCGAAGTAAACTGTTTTTAGGGTAGAGGAATGTGCGGAAGATCTAAGGTTTTTAAAAACAAAGATTAACTTTCTTACTCTAGAAACCAGTGAATTTATTTGCTCACTCCATGTCAACGTACTGTCAACCCAAACTCCGAGATATTTTAACGAATCCGTGCGCATAACTTCGGGACAGCCACAAGTGGCAGCCCTCATTGTAGGGCACGTATGAGCTCTCAAACGGAAGGGTGGCACTGGTTGTGACGCTTTCTTTGGACTAAATGTTATGAATTTTGTTTTATCCACATTGAGGGTGAGCAAATTCTGAGTGAGCCATCTCATAGTTATCTGTAAGGCTGCCTCTGCCTGAATACGAACTTCGTTCCAGTCACTGCCTCGAACCAGAATAACTGTGTCATCAGCGTAAGCAAATACTTTGGAGTTTGTGAGATCAAGTTTACAGAGCTCGTTTATGTAAACTAGGAAAAGGGTAGGTCCTAAGACACTACCTTGCGGCACTCCATAGGTGAGATATGCTTCATTACTGTTCTGGTTATCTATTTTAGTGATTTGCGAACGACGACTAAGATAACTTTTAAACATGTTGAGCGGAAGGCCTCTTATACCAATTTTTTCTAGCTTAGTGAGAAGGAGCGGAACAGAGACAGTGTCAAACGCTTTTGAAAGATCAAGGAAGATAGCCATAGACTTATATTTGTTGTTTAGATTTTGAGCTACTGAGTCAAGGAATTCTATTATGGCATCTTCCGTGCTTTTACCAGATCTAAACCCATATTGGTTATTGGCGAGTATATTTTGTGAGCTAAGGTAATCCAGCAAACGCCTGTTCAATATTTTTTCAAGAAGTTTAGAAAAGATAGATAACACAGATATAGGTCTGTAGTTGTTGACACTGTCTCTATCTCCACTCTTGTAAATAGGGTGCACAATGGCCATTTTGAAAACAGCCGGAAATATTCCAGATGCAAGAGCAACGTTAAAAACGTGGCAAATCACAGGTACAATGGTGCTTCTAGCTCGATAGATCACAGTTGCAGGAATACCATCCCAACCCGTAGCACTATTTAGTCGTAGTCCACGTATAAGACAATCTATCTCATCGTTGTCCGTGCCAAATAGAGCCATCGAGTTAGGGTGTGCTTCTAGGGCACCAGGGTCAGAAATATTTGAAGATATATAATTTTGGGAGTTCATGATTTTGGATGCCATTTTTGTTCCCACGTTTGCGAAGAAGTCGTTCACAGAATCAAGTGATTGAGTTGGATCTGGAGTTATGGACAACAACTCGCTGGCGGAGGCCTTACTTTTCTGAAGATTTGAGATAGTTTTAATAAGATTCCAGGTGGCTCTCGGATTCTTACGATGTTTTTCAAATTCTTTACTTTCGTATTCGCGTTTTAATTTCTTCAGTACGTTATTGCAAAAGGTTTTATAACGATTGTATGTGATTTTCAGTGATTCGTTATCAGCATCTGTTTTCATTTTGCGATACATGTTGTATCGGTTTCGAATACACCTAAGGAGCCCGGGAGTGATCCATGGCTTTAGGATTCGTTTTCTGCTCGGGACAGCAAAGTTATGACTATTTTCTTTAACAACTGTAGACACAAGATGGACCATGGCGGAAGCAGCAGTTTCAGCATCTTGACAGTTCAATAGGCTTCTTTTTGATAAGAAGACAGACCGTAATCCACCAAGCGAGTCCAGTGCGCGTTGGTGGATATCTACGGATTTGTGGTCCTAACACATCACACCAGTTTCCTCACTATTTTCACTTTTACCATTTCGAGAGCAGTGTGTTTCGAACGCCGCGCCGGTAGGTTTCGATTTTGCTCACTAAAAATAAAACAACGTGTCTATACTTCAAATCTTCCATATTTCCCCAAAGTGATTGTTTTCCGATCAATCCTTTGTCGTTACCACCCCCAACACGAGTGAAGCTCAACATTTTACAAAACTACAAGTCATGTTAGTAATATTTGTCAATGACGCGACCGGGCGTCATGTGTGAACACGAGTTCAACAACGTAACGACATTGCGGTTTTGGTCGCGTAGAACAATTACGACCCTTATATTGGGGGAGTTGCAATTGCTTTTAGTGTAGTGGGAAATGATTTTGTGTAAGGGTGTTTTATGATACTGTTATTATTGAACACCAGATTTTTCCTTATTTAAGTGATATAGTTTACAATTATAATAATAATATAATAATTCACAACTTTTCACACAACGCCATCTAGTCCCAAACTAAGCAGAGCTTGTGGTATGGGTACTAGACAACTGATAAACATACATAATATATATATTTCTAAATACATACATATTATAGATAAATTACACCCAGACAAAGAACAAATGACCGTGCTCACCACACAAACATTTGTCCTAGGTGGGAATCGAACCCACGACCTTGCACACAGCAGTCAGGGCCACTGACCACTGTACCAACGGACCTGTCAAATAATTGATTGTTGTTGTTGAATTGTAATTGTTGATCTAGGTAGATACCTAAAAACTTACATAAACAAAACGTCGAGGCTCGGTGATTGGCTGCTGTGACGCGTATCGTGGGTTCAATTTCCGCACTGAGAAAATTTATGTATGGCCTGCAGATGGTTGTTTCGGGTCTGACTGAGTATGTGAGTTCAAATACTTTTTTAATCGCCTATGATAGAGGAAAATTCCCAATGTGCCGTACCAAAAATATTTTCTGAACAGTAATCGCTGTCTTAAAAAAAATTCTGTACGGTAATCGAGTCCGTGACACGCAGGGCAGCAGACAATTACCGAACCACTGCGCTAACCGTGCCGTCGAAACTAAATAAATCAAATGTGTACCCAGGAACCCAATAATACTATAACTTGACCCACGTAACCGAATCAACGTATTACCATTCAAATCACTTCCTATTACTTAGATGAGCCCCCTCATAAAAATTCTGAAGGTAGCCCCAAAAATCTAAATACACTCCAGGCCACTCGTAAACCTAAAAAAGAACTATTCAACCCTTGAAAAGCTCGATATAATAAAAATAAAAAGACAGTAAAAAAGGTATAAAAGTGTCCGGGGGATGGCAAATGAAATGGAATGCAAATGTGGGATGTGATAAACGGGTGGGGCGGCTAAGGGGGTGAAGTGGGGGACCCTTGAATCCTTGTTGTTTGAATTTTGTTTTGGAAGCAGGTTGATTTGTGAATATTGATTAAATGTGTGTTACTCATTTAAGGTTAATAAGTGACTACGAATGGTAGCAACTGTATGAGCTGATAGATCTACTTATCTCATTACCCGACAGTCACGTGTACCTAGTAGCTAGCACCGCATATCAGAGAGTAATGATTTATCGGAGCGTCTATCATTAAAAACTACGATTGTCTGTTTAAAAAATGATTCAATCACTTACAACGGAATATTTTAGTTTCAGAATCGGAGTTTAGGTGTACTTAAAAGATATACAACAGGTTCTTAAGAATCTATAATACGTGATGCAAATATTTGGCACTCCTTTGTACTTAAATTATGTGTACTGTAAATATGAAATTTGGCGCAAAATAAAGATTTTTTACAGTAATTTTTGCACAAATAGCTGATATAATTTACTTTAAAGCGTCAATAGCCGAATAGCTAAGGTGTCAGCCTTGTGATCGAGAGATCGCGGGATCGAACCCAACCCATTACACTATTGCCGTGAACCCACACCAGACATAAGCATATTTAGCTTAGTTGGAGCGGGTAAGAAGATTGCTACCCAAATTGCTAGTTCTTTTTATAAAAATAATATATTAGAACTAATTTTAAGTATGTTTGAATTTTGACCAGTGGGTGATCAGTGTGTGGTACCCAAATACAATATGCAGTCAACTAATGCTGGCACTGCAGGTTTCCTCTTTGAGTGAGAATGGCCAGTCAACGACCATGCTGACTCAGTGTGGGTCGTTGAATACCTTTCATTATTACCATTATTCACAGCTTCATTTTATCCCCTGCTGGGTACAGGCAATTTCGTCAGCCCGTCTTGTTGTTAGACGACCGTAGGATAGACACATGACATTGGTAATTGAGTTTAAGCTCAGGACAGCACTTTACATTATATAATTTTCATCATCACCACTGTTCTAAAAACGGTGAAGGTAAACTTCGTCAGGAAACTGGAATGTCCTCGGAACAAAAATCCGAAGATATGTGACATTCATTAACCCACACTGGGTCAGCATGGTGGATTACGGACCATTCCTTCTCCCTAAATTCCAGTAGTGGGAATGTAGATACATTTTGTTACGAAAAACTGGTCGAGACAAACCTTCAGAGCCTTGAACATCGGTGACGTGTTGCAAGCCTATCAGTTTTCTATCGGTTACATTTCGGGGAGTGTGCGACGGAATTGCACAGTCTAATTCCACCAAGCTCTTTTCATCATCGGACTACAAGACAAACGGCGTTGCGCCATCGTTACATGTTGGACATCCCACCCATGCGCACAAAACGTTTTGGGAATAGTTTCCTTGTGCGTACGGCTAAGAAGTGGAATTCTCTGCCGTAGTCTGTGTTTCCTGATAGCTACAACCTGAGATTGTTTAAGTCAATAGTGAATAGGTTACTTCTAAGTAAACGTGCTTCATCTTCGACCACATCATCGCTTAACATCAGGTGAGATGGTGGTCAAACGCAGGAATATCAACAATAAAAAAATCTTGTCATTTAACTGTTACCCATATTCATATAATAGAGCCAATAACACATCATAACACTACCACAACTATTTAAGTTAATTTCAGTTCTTTAACAACATTAAAGCGGAAACAATTTCCAGAAATAAAATGTATTACTTGAAGTATACTCCGCTACACGTATACTTCAAGTACACTTCAGGTACATTCAGGCAGGTACGTAACACTCATCGGGAGAGTACCTTTTACGTTTCTGTTAACAGCGCACACTAAACTTTTATATCGTACGGTGGAAATGTACGTAGATCTATAGAAGTCCGTTCCATCATAGGACTACAAGACGACTGGCGATGCGCCATCGTTACATGATGGAAATCCCACCCAAACGTACAAAACGTTTTGAGAATAGGTACTTATTACTATATTGTGCGTACGACTAGAGAGTGAAAATCCCGGTCGGAGTCTGTATTTCCTGATAGCTATAACCTGGGGTCTTTAAGTCAAGAGTGAATTGGTTACTTCTAAGACAGCGTGCTTGATCTTCGACCACATCATCGCTTACTGCCAAGTGAGATGGTGGTTACGCGAGCCTATAATCAATAAAAAAAAAACCAGAAAGTTAAGTTCGTTGTGATCTGAGGACAACAATGAGGAGCACGTGGCTAAATATAACAGCCGCGTGGTGGAATCTCCAAGGTAAAGCAATGCTTGCCAAAGTCGGCTCATGGATGGTGACCATCTTAACGAATTGAGATTCCTCCGTGCCTCGCAAAATCGAGCCCTTTTGTACTTCAGAGAGTTTGACAGTCGTTAAGCCTGCAATACATGTTGGCCGAGCGTAGGCCAACGCGAGCGTTAGCAAATAGGTACAAGACAAGAAATAATGTCCACACGTTCGACAAGTTCGTCGAACGCCAATGCAGACGACCAATGTAGAAGAGGGTCTGTAGAGCTGCCCACACGTTAGCCGAGCGCAGGCGAGCGCCTTTGATTTGTGACCAAAAACCGACACCGATCCGAAGTGAGGCAAGTGATCACGAGCATCGGCGAGCGAAGACAAGTTGCACCAAATGAGCTCTATACACGTTGGCGCTGGCCTCCACTCGGCCAACTAGGCAAGTGACACCGAGCGATAGCAAGACAAGGCAAATGCCTTCACTCGACAACGCTCGGCCAACATGTATTGCAAGCTTTAGAGGTAGTCAGAAGCCGGAAAATTGGACACCCGTCTTGCCAAAGGGTGTCATATTATCCAGCTACGGGGTTTTGGAGGTCCAGATAAGCAGTCGGTCTATGTTAAATACTAGTACTTAACTGCATCCAGTTGAATTGAAAGCCATCCCCAACATAGTTGGCAAATATTATTATGGAATGTGTATCAGTCATCATTACAATGCAAAATCAAATAATTAATAATAAGGCTAACAATAATACAATATAATACAAATAATAAAAAATATAATCATTATAATGCAAATTTAAACAATTAGGTTAGGATGCAAACAACTAATTATTATGCAATGCTATTATAATGGCAAAAAAATACGAAGAAATATAAATTATTATAAAAGTATTTATGTCTAATACATTATGTTGATTGTTATATAGTTATGATGTTTGTAATGCTAAAATGTGTGCATGGAATAAAAAGTTTTTTTCTTTACTTTATTATTTATGTATCAGTCACTTCAAAGCCATTATTTAATTTTTTTTTTAAATGTTTGTTGCGTCGAATGTTTAGTTATATGTGTTGATTTTGTTTTTGTAAAAACTATAAAAAACCCAAATATAAATTATGTGGTTTTCGCAGTGATTAAGGGTTATTGTACCCTATAGGTATGCATATCTATACTAATATTATAAAGCTGAAGAGTTTGTTTGTTTGTTTGCTTGAACGCGCTAATCTCAGGAACTACGGTTCTGATTTGAAAAATTCTTTCAGTGTTAGATAGCCCATTTATCGAGGAAGGCTATAGGCTACATATCATTACGCTAAGACCAATAGGAGCGGAGCACTAATGAAGAATGTTTCAAAATCGGGGGATTTTTTTTCCACACGGACGAAGTCGCGGGCGGAAGCTAGTACTTCTATAAAATTGATGGAAGAAAGACAAACTTTGGATAAAAGAAACAGCGGCATTAACTTCAACACATTATCCCCACAGTTACGCAATACATTGTAGTAAAAAATCAGCAATAACCCTAAAATGCTTACCTGTTGATATCACCGTGGATCGCGCGGGTCTTTACGACCCCACATAAAGTTTTATGTTGTACAGCCCTGTTTGCGTAACATCACTAGTTGCCCGTTTTATTTGCTGGCTTTTTTTATACTTTTCGTGGTTTTATTTCAGGAGTGGGGGCTGTTTGCCTAAATTCGGTAGTTGTGTTATTATGTTGGTATTATTAATAAATTCATCTGCTTTATCCTCTTTCCAACTATGTTGCAGTCAGCTTTCAGTCTTAGTGGATGCATTTACACATATGTTCTTTTGCTTCACCGGTCCCTTTCTATATAATAAATTGAATTCACAGCTTAATATATACACGCTAACCAAACAAGAATGCAAAACAAAACTTTTGGACTATCTCCTTGAATGTGATTACACTACTACGACTACAGAAGATCTACTTAAAGTTTTAAGTTGAAATCCATCCACACTACACAAAAGCATTCAATACAAAATACAAAAAACACTACTACATTACACAAAACAATCCTACGTTATACATAATTACAACTATACACTATACCATACTTTCTGTATACTTGTAAGTCACACTACACTAAAACACTTTATAATGATGTACATAATAGGTATATTGCAACTGATTGTTCATTCGTATTGTAAACTGCGTCCTGAAATACAGGTTCGGCCTAGCTCAGGCGCAGTTGCTCACTTTATTTTTATTATTATCTAAATTCTGTGCTTTAGTGAATGTTTATTTTTAATGACTATTATGCTGTACAAGAAGCACAATATGGTGCAAATAAATAAATAAAATTAAATAAATAAACTGAATACTTAGTGTTTTACATAGAGTGACTGTCTGTCTCAGCTTCACAAACCAGCAGGCGGGTAGGTATTACGATACCATTTGGCAAGACTGGTGTTAATTATTTTAGCTTCTGACTTACCGTAACTACTGTCAAAGATTTTATTATTATGAATGAGCCCGCTCTTAACCTCGATCACACCATCACACTCGATGGTAAGTGTAAGATGAGGTCTGCGATCGAACGAGCGAGCCCAGAAAATGCCTATTCACTCTTGCTTTAAAGGCTGACGGGTCATATGTGGCAGGAAACACAGAAGGCGTCAGAGAGTTCCACATTGGCTGTGCGCACAATAAATGTTGAAGAAAAGCGCTTAGTACGACAAGACGGTATATCGACCAAGTGTTAATGGTATCCTGCGGTACGTCTGGTAGATCGGTAGTAAAAGGGGGATGAAGGAATTAGGTCGTGGAGCTCCTGCACACAGTCCCCGAAGTATATTCTGTAGAAGATAGACAGGCAAGCAACGTTTCGCTGGTGAGCCAGGCTGTGAAGCTTGCCTGCCAGAACCTCGTCACCTATGAGCCTTTTAGCTCTGCGTTCGATCAAGTCAAGTGCAGCTAGCTGGCATTAAGTTGTGCAAATGACGGCCAGGACTAAAGGTTTAACATACTTTACCTACCTATGATGGCTTCAATGTTCCACCGCCAACGATGAACGAGAAACGAGTATAGCTAGAAACTAGAAACAAGTGGCGAGAAGCGAGTGTGTACTTCTGATAGTTTTGTCGCTGGGCTATAAGCGAGTGCGCGAGTGCAACGAGCGATTACTCGTAAGTTGGTCCACTGGATCGTTAGTTGGTATCTGGGCGTGAGTTCTGACCGCCAAGCGAGCATTGCTGAGCGAGTATTATCTTTCACAGGTCTTGTCGCTCAGCGGCAAAACTAGTGAAGCGAGCCGTCACAGGCAGTGTGAACAGTCAGAGAGCAACTATTAATAGTTACCTACATATGTTAATAGTTCCTCTTTGACTGTGACTCTTTCATTTCCACCGAATGTCCCTATATTTTATTGTGCGTTTCTTGAGCGAGAAAATTGCCGATAGTAAGTCGATTTCTGTCTGGCAGTCGGACAACTGCCTTATACCTACTTGAACGTCGAGTTTTGTAACGAAAAAAGGGCATGACGTCCACAATATAACCAATTTAAATTCAATTCTCGGAAATTTCAAAACTAGAAAATTCGACAATCTCTGTTGGTATATCCCTAACTAGCACTCGGAACTTTCGACATCGATTCAACGAGAGTTAAATTTTATTCGGAAACGGAATAAGCTATTAATAAACAGAAAATGTTTGTTTTGTCCGTTTTGTTTTAAAGTTTGTTAATTGGAGTTAGTCTATGTAGGTTTATACCGGATTTTGAAACCTGGTTTAATTAGTGACGGGGTGTAAGTGGTTCAGTGTTCCTCTTGGTTGATATTTTATTGTGGTGGTGGGTGTCTATCTATACTACTAATATAGGCATAGAGGTAAAGTTTGTGATTTGTAACTTCGTGAGTTTGAAGGAAGTGTCTAATTTCTGGAACTATTGAACTGATTTTGAAAACTGATTCACCTACTGCTTCAATATTACACATAATGCATGCATTCCTAAGTAACATAGGGGTTTCGCAGTAAATAACTTTTCACGCGAGGATAGCCTAAGAGATAGCAAAAGCTAGCATTTAATTAAGGAGCTCTGTTAAGTGGGGCAACATTGGTATGTTGATCAAAATTAAATATAGCTGTTCTTAAACAAATGACAATCACTTTCAAAGCCTATTTGTTACATTTTTAAAAGAATCCGGCTCAAAAAAATAATTCAATAAACCTTACATTTGGATTCTTACATGTAGGTATGCACATAAACAATTAAAACGAAAAAAAATGTAAAACTTCATTCTCTACAGCCTGTATTTTTTTTAATTTCGGACGATATTCTCGCAAACTTTTGTTCGCTGGTAAACAATACAATCACAGATAAGTTATTGATCAATCTTTTCTATCAATTTTACTTAATAATTCAACTATCTGGATCATTTCTTTGATTTTATACACATAATCTTTGTAATTATATCAGCGATTAACGAAACCATTGACGTAGGAGAAGTTGGGGGGATAGTGTAACCCAGCTTCTGAGTTGTGGAGGGCACAGAGGCAGTCGTTCCATTAACTAGAACTAAGTTCCATCCGGTAAAACTGGAAACCGAACCCAACATAGGGAATTGGCAAAAGCCTAAGTAGTTGATGAGGTAGGTAGGTACTAGGAGTGTAGGTCCTACGAGGAGTATGAAGTTGTTCTCAGCATAAATTTATCTCTACTCAGGTAGGTACTCAGTGTACCTCCTACCTATAGAAATTTTATGTTTACATTTGCATAAGTGATTTGTTTTGAACTTTATACCTAGTCCGTATTAAATAAGTATTTTTGTTTTAATATCACTGCTAAAAAAACAGTAAAACACAAACATAAGCAACCAATATAGGTAGGTTTGTTATCTCCGATGCTGTATGCATTTCCATAGTTACCAACTTAACAAAAAATACAATTAGTACTAATACTGTCATATATGTAGGTACCAGGATAACAGGACCAGCGAAGGAGTATGATTTTGTCACCTGTACTGGCTAGGACACACGGGCGTCGGCCGTCGCGTCTCAAATCAATAGTTTCGCGCAAGCCCAGCGGTCGGCCACGAGACAAAACGACATCATTCACTTCTTATACTTACTTTGTTCTAGCTAGCTAATATTGGGTGATAGCTTTTTGAAGAAGAAAATGACTGAAATGTTCAGTCGAATATTGTTTGTATTTAAAGAAATAATGTTTTTTAGGTGATGAATTAATATTAATGTAGATCCGATTTACTGTAGGTATGAACGGTGTTCGGAATACTAGAGCCCCAAAGAAAATAAGCCTGAAAAACCAATGGAAGTTGGTATGGCAAAAAAAAACGATTTTTGTCTGGGACTTAGAGTAACCTTTGAGAGTAGTCCAAAATTAGGTATGTACGAGTAGGTACTCTCTATAATATACGACCGTTACGAATTTCAAATGGAACGTATACAAATTCAAGTTTAGAATATGGGCGTGGCTAACCAATAAGAAGTGTCACGCGCGGCGACACGGTGACAATTTCAACCAATAGCGCGACGTTGAAGGCGGTGACATTTTTAAACGAGCTATTCGAGACCGCCCACGCTTTGTGCGTGGCTTTGAAATGTGTACATTTTCCTTGCTGGATTTCCTTGGTAATTGGTTGGTGTTAAAATAAATATATTTTGAAATTACTTCAATGCGGGAGGTAGGTACCTACCTCCCTACCAAATAGTTTTTATTTACTGAAATATTAAATAAATCTTATTACAGAGTATAAAAATGTACCTAAAGGTACTTACTAATGCCATGCATTGCCATCTCACATTTAGAGCTATACTAAATTCCTGAATCCTAATCCTAACCGATAAAGATACCTACATAGGTAGGTACCTACCTATATTAATTTCTATGCAATAGTGAGTAAGTACGTACATATAAAATATTAAGTAATAATTTATACCTATAAATTATGGATGGACACACTAAACCCTTTTATGTCTTATGTAATATGAAAGTGCTCATAGATTATTATAATCACATCTTCCTGTAAGATTGGTTACCTACTAAACCTAAAGTATTTAACACTTCAATAATAATTAGTAGAGGAAAAAAAGAAAGCATAAAAGCTTTTCTCACGCCGCTTTCATAATCGTTTCACGAACGTGACACTTTCAGCCAATAGCCGCACACCTTTTTGTCATTGGCCGTCACCTAGATGTCACTGTTTGTCGCATGTCGCATAAGAAAGGGATAGCTTAATAGAAGTAGGTGTAAGTGCGAGAGAGACGGGTGATGTTTACGTCGCCAGTTCGAATTTCCACGACGCCGTGGAAAATTTAATTTTAGAACGAATAGTTGTATGACATTGGACTACGACTTGTATTTGGGTTTATTATTAGTCAGTTTGCACGAAAACAACCAATAACTGCCAGACTTTCTTCTGTCCAAAAGTTTCATGGCCTGTACTTAGCAATCCAATAGAAAAATTAAATAAATAAAACGTAGGTATTTCAGAGTAATCATGTTATTTATTGATTAAATGTCATATAGACTAAAATATTGATGTCAAATATTGATAGGTGGTGTTTTAATTTACTCTGTGATTTTATGAGAAAAGACAAGTTTAGTGTTGTTTTTATTACTATTTTTCTCGCAATTTTTTATTTTTCTCTCATTATGAACTTACATCGTGGCTTTAGAAAAATAAAATATACCTATATAAAATATAATATTCTCGAGTTTTGCGTTTAGCAACACATTTGGCGAACAGCTAGATACATCGATAACAAACTAAGTATTTCTATCTTTGAAACCCATATAAATACCAAAATTATTAGAGCATGAACTTTTTTATTTTCATGACTAGTTTTAGCAGTACCTACATACACAGATAGGTACCTACTAAGCAGGTATCCAACTAAATTAAACTACATAGCCTGTAATCAGTAATACATCGAAATAATTACACCTCGGCCATATTAAGGGTCTACGAAATGTCAAGCGTGCTATATTGCGTTACTAATGTAGGTACTAGTAATACCTTGGTGTTATACCAGTAACTACTGGTCCTAATTAGAGAGCCACGACCAACATATTTAATATCTATTACGATACCGTAACAAGGTATTAGACGGAGGTAACTAAGGTATGAGTATATACCAGGTATTTGAACTTTATTTAATGTAACTACTCCGGTCTTGGGTGGTATTTAGGTGGCAACATAGGTTTCTACGCACATTGAACTAGACTGAGTCGACTATTAAGTTATTAGTCGATATCTAAAAGAATTGGTGGAGCATTAAGGTACACGTTACTTTGTGCAGTTTTTTTTACAGAGAACTAGCTAGAACCCCACCCGCTACACTATTGCAGTGACCACAGACAGACACAAGCATATTTAGCTTAGTTTAGGGTAGGATTTAGTGTGGGTAGGTGAAGGAAAACGTTGTAAGGAAACTGGCATGTGCTTGAACCGGAAATTCGAAGACAATTGGCATCCACCGCGTGATGGATTTTTTTATTTTATTTTGATTATCGTTTATGGGTTTGTACGTCGATTCTGTAAAATTCGAACAACAACTCGCATCTCACATAGCTATTCACTGTCACCTCGCTTATGGTTCAAAGTGACCTTGATTTTGCATTCTGTAAACAGCGTCGAAGTGACGGAGCAATTACCTTACCGAATGCCACTTCTCACGTCATCTCATACTTTATCTGTCAAAATGTTTAGTTCAACTCGCTGACACACTCGCAAGGGTAGTGCTAGTGTAAATTCGAATTAACAACCGAGTTTTTAGAATGCCAATCAATAAACTCACAGCGGATTCAGATTCGAATTTTAGAATGAGGTCTTACAGAATAACACAGAAGGATTGGATTATGGATCCTTCCCTCTTATAGAGAACTGTGTCCCGGCTATGGAGAATGTTAAAGATTGGATATATTATGTAGTAGGTATAAGTACTTATACCTAGTTAGAATCTACTAGGTACAAGTATTCATGATCAATTCCATTATTTTAATACCACAGTTTAGACAAAATTAGCCATTACTATAGCTAGTGCATAGGGTCCTACGTCGTTGGCATAAATGGCACACTAATCGCGTGCAGCATTACGCATTTGGCACTAAATTAAACATCGAATGCCGATTTAACTCAGAGATTGAACTGAACAGCATCATTACTGATGTTTCACATACATATTATATTATATAAAGCTAAATTACCACTCACTGACTGACTGACTCACTCATTGACATAATTGTTCTCCCAGATGGTGGATGGGGAGGTGGGTATATTTTGACAGATTCGTAAACAAGTAACTCTCAAACCTACGGGAAAAGTGCCAAACCTCCCCTTTCCCCCCCCCCTTCTCCCCCCCCCTATCGTATCTCGGAAACTACGAGACTCGTATTTTTTTCTTTTTACGGATTCGTATAGAGGAGGCTCGGTAAAGTAAAAACCATTTTTCAAAGTCCCCCCCCCGCCCCCCTTCTCCCCCCTTTAGGCGGATCTCGGAATCTAAGAGACTTGGAACATTTTTTTTTTCAGATTCATTTAGAGGGGCAATGCTTTAGTCGAAATACTTGTGCTGCCCCCCCCCCCATCACCCCCCCCCCCCCTCTTTTTTTTTTTTTTTTTTTTTCACAAGCTCGCGAGGTGCTTGCACCTCGCGCAACACGCAAATACTTGATTTAGAGGGGCAATGCTTTAGTTTTTTTCACAAGCACGCGAGGTGCTTGCACCTCGCGCAACACGCAAATACTAAACCCCCCCCATCACCCCCCCCCATTTTTTTTTTCACAAGCACGCGAGGTGCTTGCACCTCGCGCAACACGCAAATACTTGATTTAGAGGGGCAATGCTTTAGTTTCTTTCACAAGCACGCGAGGTGCTTGCACCTCGCGCAACACGCAAATACTAGTTATACTATATAAAGCTAAATTACCACTGACTGACTGACTGACTCACTCACTCACTCATTGACATAATTGTTCTCCCAGATGGTGGATGGGGAGGTGGGTATATTTTGACAGATTCGTAAACAAGTAACTCTCAAACCTACGGGAAAAGTGCCAAACCTCCCCTTTCCCCCCCCTTCTTCCCCCCCTATCGTATCTCGGAAACTACGAGACCCGTATTTTTTTCTTTTTACGGATTCGTATAGAGGAGGCTCGGTAAAGTAAAAACCATTTTTCAAAGTCCCCCCCCCCCCCGCCCCCCTTCTCCCCCCCTTTAGGCGGATCTCGGAATCTAAGAGACTTGGAACATTTTTTTTTTCAGATTCATTTAGAGGGGCAATGCTTTAGTCGAAATACTTGTGCAACCCCCCCCCACATCTTCCCCCCATCACCCCCCCCCACCCCTTTTTTTTTTTGTTTTTCACAAGCACGCGAGGTGCTTGCACCTCGCGCAACACCCAAATGCTAAACCCCCCCCATCACACCCGCCCATTTTTATTTTTTATTTTTTTATAAAAAGCACGCGAGGTGCTTGCACCTCGCGCAACACGCAAATACTTAATTTAGAGGGGCAATGCTTTAGTTTTTTTCACAAGCACGCGAGGTGCTTGCACCTCGCGCAACACGCAAATACTAAACCCCCCCATCAAGCCCCCCCCTTTTTTTTTTTTTTTTTCACAAGCACGTGAGGTGCTTGCACCTCGCGCAACACGCAAATACTAAACCCCCCATCACCCACCCCATTTTTTTTTTTTTTTTCACAAGCACGCGAGGTGCTTGCACCTCGCGCAACACGCAAATACTAGTTTATCAATTATAATTTCAAAATTGTAATTAGCTTATAATGTTGCCATTGCTGTGCCTCTCTGTGAGGGTGAATGTACTGTAAACAACCATGCGAGCTCAGTGCGGGTTGATGGATGTCGGAAGTCTTCGGGTTTTTGGCCCTAACCATCACACCATGTTTTCGTTCAGCATTTTGTAAGCAGTGGTGATAATTTAAATTACTCACAGTAATGTTGCCTATCTGGGTCCAAACTCATGACCATCAACACTTCAGTCGGGTCCATTACCACTAAGCTTCCACTATTCTGCGTTTATCTAATAAAAAAAAACAAATGAATTCGGTTGTCTGAGTCTTGCATCATGTTTCACCAATATCATTATCACATTATGTTAATAACGATGAATTCAGAAGTGATTTTATTCGCAGACGCCATCTTGTTCTTTTTTTGAAATAAATCAGTTGCGTGTTCTTTTTGAAGCGTGCCTCTAACAATCGAATTTAGAACAATTTTGTTATATCGGCACGAGCTTCTGTCGATCGAAATTAATTCGAAATTCTTGGCTTTTGGCTTCCGTGCGAGAATTTTGAAGCGCAGGTAGCTCTGATCTTTTATTCTGAATTTGAAATGGCGCTGCGGGCTTCAATGACATGTTCTTACTGAAGGACACGCGGGTAATTCGTTAGTGAAGTCCACGCCATGTTATTTTGGTAGGCAGAGCTTAAGGCTATCTGAATGCTACTCGAAGATTTTTGAAATTTTTGAATATTTTTTCTTAAAATTTCTGTTCTTACTACTTGTATGTGTTAAAACGCTGCTATTTTTTTCAAGCTCAAACAATGTTCTTTGTATAAAATAACTTTATTACACACACGAAATACTGACATTCAATGTTAACCGACTTACTTATCGCTCAATTATCACTAATTTTACAATTTCAAAATGACTTTTACCCCACCCAGAAATAACGACATTGCCTTCACCGTCATTTCTGAGTGTTGCCAAAGTAAAAATAACATATTCAGTTGCCATAATAAATACATTTATAAGTTTGCTAAATTAATAATAATTTGTTCTTTGACAGTTGACACCCACAGTGGATATTATACTTCGGTATTAAAATAATACAATTTTTATAATTAAATCCAAACCTCCGTAATAATCGATAAGTTTTAGTCGAATTCACAACTTAGTTTTTAATGAATGAAGCAAATATATCCAGAAAATGCGCAATATTTATTTGAAATTAAAACATGAATTTGAACAAGCTAACATATGTATTACTGTATTACTTACCGGTATGTCCTAGGACGAAAAATTCGAAGAAATTCGGCATTCACATACTCACGCGTGGTGGATTATGGCCCATTCCGTCTCATAAAGAGGAGGCCTGTGTCCCTACAGTGGGAACGTTATAGGCTGAATTATTATTAATATTTTAGTAGTAGGTACATAAATGACTACCTTCATAATTACGTCAAACTGATGTGGTCGCATCTGGGCACTAGTGTGCTTAAATTAATTGGTTGATAAGGTAATGTGTTGAGTCTGTTGTATCTATATTTAACCCTTTTCAGAATAGTCGTCGTTTCTCTGTGTATAGCGTGCTTCATTTACCATTAGGTATAGGACCTTTCACACCTTTCAGCTGCTTGTTACTTCCATTTGGCATAGGAGAAACTATTTAAGTAGTTTATTCCGTATGTTACCTACAAATCAGATAATTTTAAAGCTAGAATCCATTTGGTTGGCAAAGTAATGTATTGAGTCTGATATTTGACCCTTTTCAGAACAGTTGTCGTTTCTCTGTGTATTGCGTTTTAATTATTTTATTTATGTAAAAGTATGTAATTTCTCTTTGAAATTATTAAATTGCCACCTATTGCTCTTAAACAATAATTTTAAAAATAAAATCCAAAGAAGTCCAACCCAAAGACTTATAAAACCAAAGTGGTTATTATATTCTCTATGGTCCCACCTAATTCATTTTTTTAGAAACAAATTCAGCACAGAAGTTATGGCGTGATTGTAATTTTTTAAATTTAATGTTGGAATTTGAATTGTCAGTAATCGTTCGAAAACAGTCGATCACGAATTGTCTCATTTGAATTTGGAATCACGAGAATGAGTTCTCACAGTCTGTCAACCCCTTAGGATACAATGTAAAGATGTTTTAAATATTTTCATTTTAAATTTTATGAATATTTTGGATATCTGCACGTGCAATAAATTCGTCGTATTTTTATTTAAACGACTGATTTATTTTAAATTAAAATTGAGAAACGTTCCCAGAGGCCTGTATCAGTGTGCAGTGTCGAGATGGTTACAAAGAGTCAGATTTTTTAAGACAATTTAAAAAATCGACCATGATTTGAATTGTTAGATTGTCTGGCATATGCACATAGGTAAATAGGAAGGGCATGTATTATTTTGATTAAATCACGTTAAACGAGGTAGAAACAGTTTTTGAAAAGAGTATCTATATGGAGTAACTAGTTTCTGCCTGCGACTGCGTTCGCGTGGGAGGCTTTTCCCGCTTACATCCCGATCCCGTGGGAATTCCGGGATAAAAACTTGCATATGTCTTATTCTAGTATGTCAACTATCTACTTACCAATTTAATTAAAATCCGTTCTGTAGTTTTGGCATGATTGAGTTAGGTACCAACATCCAAACTTTCGCATTTATAATATTTGTTTAGATGATTACTTATGTCAGACTTACTGGACTTAATTTTTTATTTAGAAATCGGGTACCTTGACTTTTAAGCATCAGAACAATATAAGTCGAGAATATAATTAGGTACCTATATATGTAGGTATTCAGAAAATTACTATAGTCGATGCGTCAAGTAGGTAGGTTTCTACTTTCTACTAAAATACTAGCTGTAAATTCTAAACCAATTAAGTTAGATAATTTAATTTATTAATCCAGAAAGTCAGTAGGCATCAATTACTATTTGCCTGACTGTCTTTCAAACTCACAGATAATGTTAGCCTGCCAAATCACTTCCATGCTAATTTTTTAGTTGCAAATTGTCTACGGATCATTTCTTAATTCTTTAGCAGGAATCATATAATAATAATATAAATTGTTAATATCGCGTGCAATATGGCGACGGAGCCCGCGGCGATGCTTCCAAATTCAAAATTTTACCAGTACGATTCTACAGGATGGTGGATTTTTGAGACTACGTTGTCACTTGTGGGTAGTTTGAGTTCCCCAGGGATGTGCCCTAATACGCGTTGCACAGAGGTTCCGGAGTTGTCTTCTCAGATGTAACGGGATCTATATGCGGATGGTGATCACCAGGTTGGTTTTAGTGAGGTAGAAATTCCATACTCCCTGGTATTTTCTTTCCCCCAAAAGTCCAGGTGTATTTTGGAGGTTTCCCGCCGATTGCAAAAAAAAGTAGTTTGAGTTACAGTTCTATCGTTTAATTTTACCAATATTTAAACGTAAGCGGGCACACTTTTTAGGCCTTAAGACTCTATTGGTTTGGTTTAGGGACCTACATTTAATGCCTGAAATTTTCTACAGCATAACGGAGTGAATTAACAACTAATAAATAATGTGTACCTAATCATTCAAGTTCTTACAACATAATAGAAATATGTGTTACTTTCTGCGTTATTTCTTCTTTTCAGGTAGTGTAAGGATAGTCAGTAGTCAGTTAGTAGTGACGGGCGGGGATATTGAAGGATTGTATGTAAAATATTAAGTTCAAAAAGAACCGACTTTTAGCCTAATTTTAAGAAATGACTAGATTATATTTTGAAGCATTTAAAGTTAAATTCTGTCACCGTTAAATTTAGCATGCGACATTAAAACGTTTTTAGGAATGTATTCTGTACTCTTTGAGTGCCCATCAAAATAAATTATAAATTCTAACTCCATTCACAGATAGGGAAAACATGCTCATCATATAGCTCACATTTTTTGTAAACCGACTTCCAAAAAGGCGGAGGTTCTCTTTTCGTCATGTATTTAAAAAAAAGTTAAGTACATATATATATATATATGTATGTACGTACCTATGTATGATCAGCGATTACTCGAAGACAGCTGAACCGATTTGGAATTTCTGTTTTTGTTTGAATGTGTATACTTCAGTAGTCATTGTCATCATGTCAGGATCTCATGATGGGATCCTGGAGTCATCAAGGGAACTCTTTTAATATTATAGGCACACCTATAGCGATTTGAGTATTTTTTATAGTAACTTGTGCAGTTGCTTTCGAAAAGCACCATTTGGTGAAGTGGAAGTGGTGATGATGAAGACCACAGATGGTCACCGGAACTACTCAATAAAAAGTATTTCATGGGTTCCGATTCAATTACTTGAATATGGTTACTAAGCACAATATGCTCATCACAATGCATATGGTGAAGTGAAGCTGATTGTGAAGTACCTGGAGCACTCCTCAACAATTGACGGCCCTGTGTCAGGAAAAGTAATATTTTGTAAAAGGTTATAACACAGAATACGTAATAGTATAAGGAGTTATGAGTAGAAGGCATTTATGCTTTTGATACGAGGTAACTTACAAACCGGCCAACTAAAAGAAGAGAAATAAAAACTTTAACAGAAAAATTCTCAAACTTCAAAGTAAAGTCTTGAAACTTGCTATGTTAATAGCTTCAAATTATTGAAAATGATTGAAATTAAAGCCCTAGAAAAGACTTAATTATTGAATGAAACTTCCCTGTTTAGAAATAAACATCCTGTATCGTTTGGGCGCCAAAAAGTAGCCTAAGGCCAAGCTTGCGTGATCTTGTTCCAACGATAAACAATGAGAACCTTTGGTCGTGTTACCGAAAATTGCATTAAAAATCCTATTCTGTAAAGATTAAATTTAAATCTATCTATACATATAAATAAAAATCAACCGTCGAATTGCATGTACGCGCATAACTTCCAACCGACTGCACTTGGAAAAATCTTTTTTTTTGTATCTGTTATTGATACGACAAGGTTTTTACCTACTTAGTCCGCTGGGGTCGGGTAAATAATTTGCAAATAGATAATTTATACATGACCTCATCTCTCCATCTCGTATTCACTACCAGTATACCAATTGTACTGCATGGTACCATTCACACTTGGTTGATATATACCGTCTTGTCGTACTAAGCGCTTTTCTTCTACATTTATTGTGCACACAGTCAAGGCGTGGAACTCTCTGCCGGCTTCTATGTCTCCCTACCATATGAGACCTTTAAAGCGAGTGTGAACAGGCATCTTCTGGGCTCGCTTTTTCCATCATTGATCTTATCTATCGCTTACCATCAGGCGTGATCGAGGTGAAAAGGTGTCCATGTTTTTTTTTTCTACTAACTAAGTTAAATATGCTTGTGTCTGGAGTGGGTTCACGACAATAGTGTACAGCGACAATAGTGAGTGGAATATTTCTAATACCTATAGCTATGTGGTCTTAAGAACATTTATATTTTATTTTATATTTTTATTTTTGATAGCAACCATCTCACCTGATGTTAAGCGATGGTATGGTCGAAGATAAAGCACGCTTGCCTAGAAGTAACTTATCCTGTACGCCTAATCAATTACTTACTCCCAAAACGTTTACGATTGTGTTAAAAGGTCGTCTAAAAGTTATTGCTATCGATAAGACCGCCATTGTAGCCATAGATTAAACAATATTGTTGAACAGTTCTGTTGAATTTTGGTGTACATTAAGTGTCTATACAATAAAGCATTCTTCTCCATAGAGCCGTGGTGACCCAGTGGTTATGGGCCCGACTTGCGAGTTGTAGGTCGTGGGTTCAAAGGAATGTTCCTGACTGGGTAGGAACATTCCTTTGTGCAATATATGATAGCCACTGCTTTCAAATCGGTTAATAAAAACATTGTGAGGAAACCGACATGTCTTAGGACTAAAAGCCGCTATGCATTTTAAAAGAAATTGCGGATCTATTTTCTACACCAATAAGCAGAATTTCCACATTCGGTTTTTTTTGATACTAG
Source organism: Tholera decimalis (assembly GCA_943138885.2). Classification (NCBI taxonomy): domain Eukaryota; kingdom Metazoa; phylum Arthropoda; class Insecta; order Lepidoptera; family Noctuidae; genus Tholera; species Tholera decimalis. Next base: position 28,791,227 of record OW964562.2, read on the forward strand.
GGTTTTTGTGTCATTACTATTATTATATTTTTTTGTCTAATTTTCTTTTCACGTATGTACATACTGCACCTCCCACACTATCTCTTCACCACTCATGGTTGGCTGGTAGAGAATGCCTACGGCATTAAGTCCACCTTTGTACCTATGTGCATAGTGTAAATAAATAAATAAAGTTCGAAAACATGTGCATTCCACCAACCCGCAGTCCCGCACTGGCTCCCGTAGTGGTTTACGGGTCACTCTCTTATAGAGACGAGACCTGTGTCTTAGCAGTGGGAAAGGAATAGACTGAATTACAGATTAAGCGCAATACCTCAGACACCCCAATTAGAATACTGAATTACAAGGAAGTGAGTGTTTTAAAATAGTTTCTCCGGTATCTATTATGACATCAGAAATGTTAGCAATTTCAGAAGCGTTGTCTTATGTTGAAACGCTGCCACATACTTAAAATTTTGTCATTTTTATGACAGTAAGAGTGCTCTTTAACATCTGACACATTGTGCCTCTGGGCACCGAGGTGTGCCGATTGGCTATGATGTACTAAGTAAATTGCATTCTTTTTTTAGGTAATGTCAACATAGTATTACTGTGGATTCCGTCACATATTGGCTTGAGGGGAAATGAGGAGACAGATAGGTTAGCGAAAATAGTGTCAATTGGGCTTTGAAATTTATATTTTTCCCTTTTATTCGGAAATACTGCGTAAATTTAAAAATTATTGTCATGATAAATGGAAAGAATACTTTAATGAGCAATCTAAAAGGTATATGGTACAAGATTATACAAAATGAGCCTCCTCGTATCCCATGGTTTGATAGAAATACCATTGGCCGAGGTACTATTGTAACTGCTCATCGAGTTCGTTCCGGACACATGCCACTGAGAGCTTTTGCGTATCTTATGCAAAAGAAAGTTCACCCAATTGCGAGGTATGCGGTAAAAGAGATGATGTGCAGCATCTTTTAGTGGAGTGCGTCAGGAAAGAATCTAAGAGAAATAGAATTATAAGGGAGTTAGATATGAACAGATTAGACTTAGGCATATTTTATATTTTTTTGGCTCGACCTTCGTCCCGTGAGGCTAAAATGATTTACACATTAGTTAATATTTAAGGTTTTTGTTTAGTTTAGTTTAAGTTTTTTTTGTGTTTTTGTTAAGTAGTAATTTAAGATTAGTTTATGATGGGGCTGACGTGAACTGTGTTCAGGAGCCCCTTAAAATAAAGATATAAAAACGTCTAAAACAACATCCGTAACTAAATAAATTGAAACCAAACCTTGACAAGTTTTATAAAAAAAAATATACCAGAAAATTAAACCGACTCCCATAAAACACTGCCAAGTGAAAAATAACTTTGATTTCGGTAGTCGGTGTCTTTAGTTTTGTATTTTCGTTTTTGGCACCGACTTCCTAAATTAAAGTTATTTTTAACTTTGCAGTGTTTTTTGGGAGTGGGTTTAATTTTTTGGTAGAAAGTTTTTATTTCACTCTTTTTAGTTGGTCGATTTTTAATTTACCTAGTTACAATAGCCTAAATGTCAACTACTTATATTCATTTACAAAATATTACTTTTCCCAATGTTGGGCCGTTAATTATTGAGGAGTTCTCCTGGTACTTCACCATCAGCTTTACTTCACCATATGCATTGTGACGAGCATATTGTGCTTAACAACCACATTCAAGTAATCGAAGCGGAAAATATGAAATACTTATATATTGAGGTCCACTTCACAAATGGTGCTTTTCGAATGCAACTATACAAGTTACTATAAAAAATACTCAAATCACTATAGGTGTGCCTATAATATTTGAGGAGTTCCCTCGATGTCTCCAGGATCCCATCATCAGATCCTGACATGAGGACAATGGGACCACTTCTGAAATATAGGTACACATTTAAAAAAAAATCCAAATCGGTTCAGCTGTCTTCGAGTAATTGCTGAACGTACATACGTAGGGGGAGGTCCCCTAGACACATAAGTTTTTCAGGAAATAAAATTAAAAATATTTCGAAAAATATATAATTATTTATTTATGAATAAGCTACATGAACAAAATATAAAATCAAAATCAATGAATGAAAATACGATTTTGCATAAACATAATCTAGGAACGTTAATTAAGTTTTCATAAGAAAAAATAAATACCCTTTCAAAAAAATAAGAATTTTCCAAATCGGTTCTGCCGGCTTCGAGTAATCGGTGATCACTGATCATACATAAAAAAAAAACAAAAAATATACTCGTCGAATTAATTTTTTATGACGGAATTCGATTCAGAAGCCGATTCTGAACCAACTACTTTCAGGAATTGCGTTTATTCTGTTACACGTTGTACCTATAATTATATTCTATCTATGTATCTTGTATACTAACTACCCATATTTCCAAAATTTTGAAATAACTAACTGTAGTAAATACCTCCTTAGTTTATTTCTGGCCAATCTTTTTGGCTTTTCTTTGTAGTCACTTTCATTCCTACACACTCACCATTCTCACAGTGTTTTCTTGGTATTCCTGTAGAGGAATCTACCACTATCTATCTTCATCGCGTCTTAAACATCAAATCATAGATTATTTATTTACTTTTTTTTTAAAGAACTAGCAATGGGGATACTATTAACATTACTAGCAATTTTGTTAACCTCTCCGGCTCTCCAACTAAATATTATTGCGTAATATGCTATCACGTTAAACGAATTACGTAGGTACAAACAACGTGTGTATATAGACGAATGACTAATAAAAGTGCTGTCGACTCATACAAACACAATACATACACAGCATGTATGATATGTTTATATATGAACAAATCGACTGTCTGTCTGTCCATAATAACATTGCTGACTCCCTTTGCAGCCACAGTCACATTAACGACACAAAAAAACGCTCTAGAAAGGCCTGTTTCGAACTTTTCAAATTCAAATTTGGAACTCGTAAAGGCGTGTTCATAATGTATGTAGATGTCTAATGTAGATGTTTTTCTTTAGCTCTTTATGAATTATTTTTGTGGTGTTAATGGTACCTAAAGCACGTTTATTGTGGACTACTTCTACCCGCGAATTCATTCGCTAGGGAGGGTTTTCCCACGTAAACCCCGATGCCGTGGATATTCTGGGATAAAAAAACCTATGCGTTATTCTAGGATTTCATCTATCTGTATACCAAATTTCAAAGAGGTCCGTTTGACTCACAAATTTTCGTAAGATTTGGAGGCGTTATTCATATAGTAAATTGTGTAGTAAGTGTATATTTGGACATTCAGATAACTTCAGCTAATGGGACGTCGCACTCACACAGGGCGATAAACTATGCATTATTGATAACTATTGTATTATTGCGAGAAAATCAACTATTTACTTAGTTACTCCTTATAAGACACAATTAAAACATAACTGCTACATTGTCAGTTTTAATTTTGAAAGAATATATTTTAAAGTAAAACAAGTATAATAAAAAGATTACACAACATGTATGCAAAAGCCTGTGTCCAAGTATCCCCTACCTACTTAACTCCAACAAAGAGAACTTTAACTTTTTTAAAGAACTTTGTAGGTACTAAGCTAAACTGAATTAATAAAATTCGTTAGGATAAAATAATCAGTTCTTTACCTGCTAAAGGTAGATATTTCTTTCTGAAACTATTTTTTTACGCTGAGAAGTACTACAGCTAAAAGCCAGCCAATGTAGTGAAGCGTTGATCAAGAAACTTTTACATTAACCATTTAACTTAGGCAGTTGAATAATTTAGCTTAATAGATTTTTTATTATTACTGTATTGTTTAAAAATAGTTCAATCTTTTATTTGAACAAAATAAGGAAAGTCTGGGGCCATATTCCTACATAGTCCAAAATCGTAAGCACGAAAGATTAAAAAAATAAACATAATATAGTTTTATTACTTAGATAATTATCAACATTGAAATAAAAATAAACCAAATGAAGCGTATACTAATAAATATTATTTTGATTTTTAATTAAATAAACGACTTACAGTTTAAACCCGGCCTTACCTAGCTCGCGTGACGATACTTTTTAAACATAGAACGCTCGTTCTTTTTGCGAATTAGAAGTGTTCTCTCTTCAAAACAAATTGCTGACAAGCGGGACGTTCGAATTTCGTACCGCAGACCACTAAGTTATCTAAGGTTGTCAACCATAAAGTTTTTAATGCAGACTTACAATTTCTTTGAAGTTAAGTTTCACGTTTTCATTTATGCTAACAGATCTATAGATTTTTATTTAATAAGCTTTATTTTTATAAGTATAGAGTGTGCGTATATTAGTATAAGTGATTTAACCATTGTATTTATTTACTCTGAAAACACCTAATAAACGAGCGAACGGTCTGATTCCTTTTCATTTATTGCTTTTTGAGCTTGTTTGTATTTTTCTCTAGGATAATATTGGCAACCCTGGTTACCCTGGTTACTTTATAACTAAACTAACAACTGATATTTTGAACTTTGTAGCAAGGCCAATAAGGTATATTTTTCATTTGAAAAATTATTATTTTGAATTTAATTCACGTTGCGTTTCGGATGCAAATGTGGCTGATGAGACTTGATTATGTAAATGAGAACGGACTAGCCTTGTGTGAGACTTGAGTGCGTATTGTTTGGATCGCGAGGTAGCCGCATATTATGCACCGTTTTATTTCTACTGTTTAATAAGCGTAGAACTTTTTCTTTAGATGTTTCAGTGGATGTTGAATGAAATGGTCTAGACTTACATTTAAGGTGTAAGAATCTAACCCGAGTTGTTCTCTCTTAGTAGTTTATTAGGTTTCTATTTGATATGTTTAGATTAAGCAAAAAAACCTTTTTTAGTCTAAACAAATCGAACGCAGCTTCAATTCAATTAGCTACTCAAAATTGTAGTGTATAATCACATCACAATTTTTATAATATTACTAGCTTCCGCCCGCGACTTCGTCCCCGTGGAAAAAAAATCCCCCGATTTTGAAACATTCTTCATTACTGCTCCGCTCCTATTGGTGTTAGCGTGATGATATATAGCCTATAGCCTTCCTCGATAAATGGGCTATCTAACACTGAAAGAATTTTTCAAATCAGAACGGTAGTTCCTGAGATTAGCGCGTTCAAGCAAACAAACAAACAAACAAACTCTTCAGCTTTATAATATTAGTATAGATTATATTAATAGTGTCTAAGTGTAGAGGAGCTCGAAGCTAAATAATAATAGCCAATGGGGTGGATCTATAAGGTTAAGCAACGCTTGTTTAGGTCGGTCAATGGATGATACCATCTTGACATATCGAGATGGCATCTGCCTTCGTGCCTGGGAAAGCACGATAAGGTCCTCGCTGTCTACATATGATCCATCTTTGACAGTCGTTACGGGTAGTTAGAAGCAGGAAAATCTCACACTAGTCTGCCCACTAGGCTACTGACCTGAGGGAGTCAGATAGGCAGTATTTCCGTGTAAAGGCTTCAGGTCGGAGTCAGCTTTCAACCTAACTAGGTTGAAAGCTGACTCCGACATAGTCGAGAATGGGTTACGCAGATGAGGTATTTTTCGTTTAAGGACCGCAGTGTACTGCGATGTTTTAATATCACACAAGCTATTTTAGACCATGGTCAAAATAATGAAATATCAGGTCATAATATCATAACTAGCACGAATGTAACAAAATGAATTATTCTAAAGTACCTATCACTATCCAAATGTTTACCCCCAACAAAAGCCACAAACAAAAAGAAAATCAATTTGTAAGTTTCCCTACTTTTCCCTAATAACGTGCGATAATAGAAAGTTTAAAAATTAACGGACCCCGCACGCGATGTCACGCTGACGTGTCGCGTGAATGACGTCACGCTAAATGTCACGGGTGACAAGCAAATGTCAGATGTCGAAGTGACGCCGGTGTGATGTGGTAGGGTGGGGAAAGCGGTATGATTAGATTTTCGTTTAATTATGAGGTATTGTTCTGTGTTTGTTGTATACTTTTTTTAAAATTTAAAATAGGTTTGCGTTTGACCAATATCTCACCTGATGGTAAGTGATGATGTGATTGACGATGGAGCACGCTTACCTAAAAGTAACGAATTGACTCTTGACTTAAAGACTCCTAGGTTATAGCTATCGGGAAACACAGACTCCGGCAGGGAATTCCACTCCTTAGCCGTACGCACAATGAAGGTATTCCCAAAATGTTTTGTGCGTAAGGGTGGGATGTCCACCATGTAACGATGGCGCTTCGCCGTTTGTCGCATAGTCCGATGATGGAACGGGCTTAGCGGAATTAGGTTGTATGATTCCATCGTACACTACCCGAAATGTAGAAAACCAATAGACTTTTTCCAGAGAACTGATAATTAGGTAAGATTAAGTGGGGGTGTATCTTAAGGCATTTTATCTTACTGAGACCCATCATCTACTAGTCTTTTAAAATTAGAGTTTTTATGTGAAATTAACCGTAACTTAAAAGGTATTTTTTTTTGTTCAATTAGACTTTTGACATTAAATGAACTGACATTTAATTTATTATTTTTAAAAATCTTCACAGTCTTTACTCTATCTAATAATAATCAATTTCTTCAGTTCATTATTTCAGTTAAAATGAAAGGGGAGGCCTTTTAAGAAAAGTATATCATGAAAATCTGTAAGACAACTTTCTTTTTCGAAAACCGTTCACAGATCTTATGACATCATTTACACTTAACGCGGTCGTTTACGTTTAAAACATACACAGTTTCAAACTATACTATAGCTGTACTATACTTTAGATTGGACGTTATAGACGTAAAATCTAAACTACGTACATACTTCACGTGAACAGGTAGCTATATATATGTATATAAAGTTCATTAAAGTAGTTAACGAAGTAATTGGGAAGCCGGGCACACCAATGAGGAGGAGAGGCCAGGTCATACCAATTCATTAAAAAGTTAGTTACTCTAGTTAAATTCAAGCTGTATAGTAGGTAGTAGTTGAACTAATAGAATGACTGAACTTGCTCGTACAACCTCTAAGTTAAGTTGGACTTATCTCTGAGAATTCACCTGTGTAGAGGTTTATAAGCGAGATGAAGTAATTTCCTTGTAAAAAGTCCGAGAAGAATACTGAATGCCTTCATTTGAACTCAAAAGAAACTACAACCTATTTTCGATCAGAAATATCTAACCTATAATTTTCAAATTAAATCGAACGTAATACTAACTGTCATTTTGTTTGTTTTTAAATAAAATATTTTTTTAAATCAAAAATAACGAGTTGTTCATGCTTGCTTTTGCATACTTACAAGCACTGGCCTCACATATACGCACATAGGTACAGAAAGTGAAGCTCATCTAAAGCATTGTCTAATTTAGTATAATGTGTAAATTAAGATTTCTTGAAGGATTTCTAAATATTTCTGACTATAAATATTCCATCTCAGCATTCCCCATCATTTAAAATAACCCTCTCTCGTTCAAATTGTGCTCAGAAACGCATAAAATCGGTATTCCTTATTTGAAATTCATAAATCACGCAAATTAGTGTTGTTCGGCTTCTGGAATTTTAACTTTTTTAGCTGCAGGCTGTTTGCGAGATGTTCTTTGCCTATATTTATTATCTGTAGCATAGTTTAGTAAGATGGCGTCCTTAATTTCAGTTGCTTGCTTATTAACTTATTAAAATTTATGACTTAATATGGGGTTATTAAGGTAAGATTTTGGTAGTAACTTACCTATTAGATGCAGGTTTGTGCATTAGATGCAAAACTTGTACATATTTATTTAGTCTACAATGTAACTTACTTTTTAATATAGTGACAAACCATTTCGAATTTCAAACAAGCCTTCTCCTAGTGGCTGGACTGTAACATGCATTTTAAATAAGAATACGAACGTCACTGACATCTATTTATCAAATGTCACTTGAAAAATACGGTTCCAAAGAACTTATTTGCATATTAATAACGGTTTATTTTACTTTTTTGAACAGTCTTACATAAAATTTAAATATAATATTTATTGTTATTGTTAGATCTTCAAACTATACTTTTCTCTCTCTTGTTTTCGCATAGCATAAGGGCCATGAAGTCATGGCAAAATTATCAGGTTTTTTTTAAATTGATTATCTCGCGTTAGACCACCAAAATAAGGAAATAATAATGTTTTTTGCTTAATTAATCGTTAATATATATTTCAATACAGTCTTGTTTTGCCCATTCTACCCCACTGGTTTGATTTGACAGCTATGACTTCATAATATGGCGCTCTAATCGTATTCTTAGTTGAAATGCACTGTATAAGACTGCCTAATTTTCATAGAACGCATGGTGTTCTGAAATGCCGGTGTTGCGGGAATGTTATAACGGTCCATCCATCCATCCATTCATCCATCCTCACAAACTTTTATTTATATTATTAGTAAGATATTTAGTTTTGTTTTTTTTTATAGTTGATAGGCTTGCGTTTGACCATAATCTCACCTGATGTTAAGCGATGATGTGGTCGAAGATGAAGCACGCTGGCCTAGAAGTAACCTATTCACTCTTGACTTAAAGACTCTCAGGTTATAACTATCAGGAAACACAGACTCCGGCAGGGAATTCCACTCCTTAGCAGTACGCACAATGAAGGTATTCCCAAAACGTTTCGTGCGTATGGGTGGGATGTCCACCATGTATCGATGGCGTTTCGCCGTTTGTCTCGTAGTCCGATGATGGAATGGGCTTGGCGGAATTAGACTGTGTAATTCCACTCTTCATTCCACTTAGTTTTAAAGGATGATTTTTAGTGGAGTTCAGTGTTCCGTGGAGATTAGCTTTCTGCGCAGTGGATATAATAGTACACAAGTATGTGTGCAGGTACTGGTGTACCCTCTGTTCTAATACTCTCATGTCCGATAGGACGGCAATCCAACAAGACCGGAGAGAGAGGGAGAGGTCAACGGCTTAACGTGTTTCTCAAGGCACGGGAGTTATCACACCACCAAACTTCCAAACCCCAAGCTACTACTGGGAAATTTCTAACAAATAACCCAATAACACTTTTTGCACGATCAGTAGTCACGCTTGTGATCTCTAGACCAACGACACAGGCTGATGAAATGCTACCGGATATATAACTCTATTTAGATTCAACATAGATATTCTAATATCATAATATACTGCAGTATACAACGTGTAATTTAAAGGGTATATACATACCAAGTGCATGGTTTGGATGATAACAAAAGATATGGCAAGGGTTTAGTAATCCCAAGTCTACGTGTGTAGAACTTATTACAAATTCCAATACACTGATACCAGAGACCGAATTTTTTAAATTAAGAAGAACGAAAAAAAAATATCGTGTTATTGGCAAGTGACGTGGAAAGTTATTGACCCTCGTAGTGCTGTGACACGTTTGTTATGATTGGTATTTAAGAAATATATCGACGCTTGAAAGGCAATCCTAACTAAGCGACATAAATCCGTAAAATGAGTTATATATACCATTCGAACCGGCAGATTTTTCTGCGTCGTTTGGTCTAGGTCTCATAGTTCTACGACGAGTTTTATTGTCGCTTAGATATTGCGTGATTTCGGTAAAATCTACATTTTGTGCTCACTAAACGACCAAAAAATAGTGATTTTTTGAATATCTAGCAGTTATGACGTTCTAACAATTAGGAATATGAACTTAGTCGGTTTTTCATGTATTGACTTTTTCATTTATTTGTATTGACGTATTTTTACTTGTTAAGAATTTTTTCTTTGAAATTACTTAGTAGATTTTACCTACATAAAGCAATTGTAATTTATGTGGTTATATATTTTAACTCGATAATATATTTTGTGACAGTGTCATTTGTATAAGTTAGCCTGAAATAAAGTGGAAGAATATTAGAGTTTAGATATTTTTACTTGTATATCATAATATTTATTTTTTATTCTTAGATATTTTTATTTGACAACGCTTAATACTAATGATGTCGGTTAGATAGTCTTACTTGATTTGCTAAATGGCTAACAATGGCGCGTAGATAAATTTACCCGTACGCAAAATTATATTTTCTCGTCGCTAAAGAACCGCACGAGTTTAAAAAACGTCGTGTAGGTATGAAGACATGGTTTGTAATTTTGTATTCAATCAAATTATGCAAAGGTACCTAGTACCTATTTCAAAACTGCATTTTGTTTCGGATTATTTTTAAACCCTATTATGTTTTAGATGGAACAAAGTACTCATTTTAAATCAATTTTATTATCTTTGCAGTTAAAAATGAGTTGCTTTTTTATAATTTGTTTGAGTACCTACAAGACAAATAAGTAGTTATTTATCTTGTAGTTTCACTTAGTAAAAATACACGGTATAAATCTGACATCATCGAATTGATTTTTTTTGCAGTCTGCGTCAGTCACAAACAGTTTAACAAAACATTAGAGTCAGCTTCTATCAGCATTGACACTTCGAAAGATTTAGCTTTTCCGGTTCTTGCCGATAGTTTATGCACCACAACAGATCACACTGAAACGACTGCATCGATTACTGCTCCACGTATATCGGTTGATCACGCATTTAATATGACTTTAAGTCAAGAGTGAATAGGTTACTTTTAGGTAAGCGTGCTCCATCTTCGACCTCATCATCACTTACCATCAGGTGAGATGGTGGTCAAACGCGAACCTATTCTAAATAAAAAAAAAAAAAAAAAAAAAAAAAACTTTAACTGCTGAACCAGACATTGAAAAACCGACTTTGAATGATCACCAGGTTGAGGAAAACACACAATATACATCACTTACGTCCGATCATGATGTACCGTCTACATCGGCATGAAAGTAAAGAATCTACCGTATCAAATCCAATTAAAAGTTAAGTTGGTAAAAGAAAATCCAAGAAAGATATTAAATATATTGATTTTATGTGTAGATACAGTGCATGCTATTATTGAAAATAGATTGAAGAATACAACTGTTTACGCACCATCACCATGGTTTACAGTTTTTCCAGATCCAGAGATCCAGTCTCTCCGTGAGGACATGGTTGGGCGCTTGAACTTGTCCTTGAAGGCTGTCTCCGAATGGGGCGATGCCAACTTGGTCAAGTTTAATGCAGCTAAGACCCAGGAGTGTCTCTTCTCTGCAAAAAGGAGTCAATTCAAACCGGCTCCTACTTTCCGAGATGTAACCGTGCCAATAACCGATCGTATCGAGCTTCTGGGGGTAACATTAACTTTTACCCTCAATTTTGGCCCGTATATCGAGGCTAAGGCTCAATTAGCATAAAAAAAGTTGGGAATCCTAGCAAAGGTGAGACGGTACTTCACTCCCGAACAGCTGCTCAATCTCTATCAAGCCCAGGTTCGGTCGTGTATGGAGTACTGCTCTCATCTTTGGGATGGATCTGCCAAGTACCAGCTGGATGCGCTTGAGTCTATTGATAAACGGGCCAAAAGACTCATTGGCAACGATATACTGGTCGAATCAAAGCTCCAGAGCCTTGAACATCGACGACGAGTTGCTAGTCTATCGGTTTTCTATCGGTTACATTTCGGAGAGTGTAAGATGGAATTACACAATCTAATTCCGCCAAGCCCGTCCCATCATCGGACTACAAGACAAACGACGATGCGCCATCGTTACATGGTGGATATCCCACCTATACGCACTAAACGTTTTGGGAATACCTTCATTGTGTGTACGGCTAAGGAGTGGAATTCCCTGACGGATTCTGTGTTTCCCGATAGCTATAACCTAGGGGTCTTTAAGTCAAGAGTGAATAGGTTACTGTTAGGTAAGCGTGCTCCATCTTCGACCACATCATCACTTACCATCAGGTGAGATGGTGGTCAAACGCGAGCCTATTATCAAAAAAAAAAGTTGAAATTCAGTCTAAAACCAAGGTATCTCTTTTACGTTGTTATCGATCGCAGCTTCCCATATCAAAAGCAATTGTGAGATATAATTTTTTTTAGAAACTGAATGATGAAGATGCTAGGTAATTTATAATTGCGACAGCAATAATAATTTTTCAATTAAAAATATATTAATCTCAGACTGAATGTTATGTCATAATTAGTTTCCTGGTCGGCACTACATAGCGTATTTGTTTAATTTTCAATAATGACTTTTATTCAATAATAATTGATTTCATTTATTTTTGTGCATGAAAATTATTACCTATACAGTTCTTGGTTAAATGTCGGTTATGAAGGGAGGTTTGGGGTAATTTTAATAACTAAGATACAATTTCCAAAATCACAAAAACCATTAAAGAATGCTTAGGTAAATTTACTTATTTTATTTTAAACTGTCAGATCTTTTTAGATCAATCTTTATGTTTCAAAATTCTAAACTAAGTAAGTTTACCTATTTTTACATGTTACTGCACACACTACAATGATGATTTAGATAATTTTACCTGTTTATCAAATCAGGTAAATCTTATCTAACCGACACAAACCGGTGTTTTTAAAAGTGTCAGGTGTCTTATTTTGACAATTTGGATAGCTATAAAAAAATGATTTCTAGGACTGTTAACATCATTTTAATCGAACAATTAGGAAAATTTTTATGATTTTTTTTGTAAATATTTGAACTTTAAATCGCTCTCCTGTAAAGTTTACTCAATGTCGCTTAGTCATGATTGCCTTTCAAGCGTCGATATGAAACTAATAATTTGGTGTCAATTCTTTGAGTCAGTTATTTTGTGCTGAAACTGCATAGAGACTACATTCCAGATGTTGTCTTCAGCCCTTTTGGACAGATATGGGGTTTCCGTTACACGTTGTATATATTATGTGCAGGTGTCCCAGTGGATAAAAGCATGACATACAAGTTGTAGGTCATGAGTTCGAACCTAGGTAGGCACAGTACTTTCTGTCATCATCATCAACACTGTTCTCAAAGCATTGAAGGAAATCGTTGCCAAGAAACCTACTCGGACCAAAAATCAGCAACATGTACACAATACAGTTGACAATGGAGCTGTGGTCTGAAATTAATATTTTTAGCTTTATTTTACTAAATAATGCGCTTCCTCTTGAGATCAGGACGGCTGACAATCGCTACGCATTTAAAAAGAAATTGCGGAACCACTTTCTTCACCAATAAGCAGAATTTCCATATTTAATTTTCATTTGCTTCTTAAGTATATATGTATGTATATGTATTTATATAAGTATTTATTCATATATATTATTTATGTTGATTTCTATTTTATGATATTTCGATTTTATGATATTAGGTTTTTTTGTTTTATCACTATTATCTATTATAATTATTTTTCCAATATAATTTTCACGTACATATTGCACCTTCCACTCTATCTCTTCACCACTCATGGTTGACTGGTAGAGAATGCCTACTGCATTAAGTCCGCCTTTGTACCTATGTGCATAAAGTGTAAATAAATAAATAAATAAATAATACAAACTGCGCCAGCGTGCTGGGTTACGGCCTATTGCTTCCGCTATCGAGGAGGCCTGTGTCCCAACAGTGTGAATATTTTATTATTTATTATATACTTTATTGTACACCTCACAATATTTCTATGGATATAAAAATTTAAACTCCGCCAAGCCCGTTCCATCATCGGACTACGAGACAAACGGCGAAGCGCCATCGTTACATGGTGGACATCCCACCCATACGCACAAAAAATTTTGGGAATACCTTCATTGTGCGTACGGCTAAGGAGTGGAATTCCCTGCCGGAGTCTGTGTTTCCCGATAGCTATAACCGAGGAGTCTTTAAGTCAAGAGTGAATAGGTTACTTTTGGGTAAGCGTGCTCCATCTTCGACCACATCATCACTTACCATCAGGTGAGATGGTGGTCAAACGCGAAACTATTATTAATTTTTTTTTAAACTAGTGTTCAATGGGCGGTCTTATGTTTACGTACTGTGGTAACTAGGTAAGCAGTATCATAACTACGTAAATACTATGTTTCTCTGGTTTATTCATGTCTAGTCTCTTCTCTTTCTGCCTGTTTCCCATAAATGGTTATGTATATAGGTAGCTCATGTATAACTACAAGCAAAGTACGTAATTATGTGTTATCTCATTTTTTTTCTTTATTTCATTCTAATTGCTTCTTGAATATAACTCGTCCTGGGCCTTCACTATGACTTATCATTTTAAGTGTTCAGGGTAATTTAAGTGTAAAATGTATCTGTGTGTTGTTGTAGGTATGTATTATGAAAACCAAAGGAGGAAAAAGTAAAAACGTTATTAATTTTCCAAACTTTTTTATTACATACTTATTATCGTTTGGCAAAAAGGAAGTATATATGTATGTTTTATTTATATAATACAATCTTAAACAATAATGTTTTTAATACTTTTTGGTACTTATACAATTTAAGGTATTCTAATATCTCACATTACACGTAGATTTGATTGAGAAACACCAAGAAATGTACAGGTATGAAATTTAAATTAAATTTGTCATATTTTAGCACCAAAATATTAGGAGATATGAACAAATGATTATGCTATAGTAGATTTCAGGATTATGTGTAGCGAGTTCTGACGCAAACATTGTAATTTGAAAATAATTAAGAATGAGAAGGAACAATAATAATGATGTCGAAATTATAATGAAGAGGTGCCTATTTCAAAAATCGTTACAATAATCCTATTTTGTGCTAAGAGACCAAATTAATTAGACGGAAATATAGATTTTTCACAACTATACATTACATGAAATTGTAAGTACATAAACATACATCATCAACTCTAAATACATCAGCCAGAACTTTGTACATTACACACTATTATTTATTTACATTTTATTGCACGATTTATTACTATGGAATGTTGAATTACAATTAAATACTACCTATGCTACAACACATGGAAAGTCTAAGCGATCACTAAAATTTATATTTACAATGCCAAGGGTTCGAAGTTACTTCACCTCATAAACGGCTGAGCCGATTTTTTTTGTACACAACTCATTCTAATGAGAATAAAAAGGTACTGGAACTGTCTGGCCTTACAACACTATTTGGTAATACTAAATTAAATCACAAATGCACTGGAGATTCGACTACAGAGTTAAGAGTACTATTCAGGTCACGAGGGGTTGACATGCATCCTTCCATTCTGTCTGCGCGCCACATGAGATTCATAATGCATGTTCCTCTTAGTTCTTGAAAAGAACGCAGCGTTGCAACCACTCACAGAACACCGATGCAAAGATTGTACATGCATGCTTTCACAATGATGCTTCAAACTAGATAGGTCCTTGAAACAGTCTTTGCAACCGCGACATGGATAATTTCCATCTTTGTTTGGTCGTGGCGCCTCATCTTCTACACAATAGTTCAGTTTTCTCGAATGCGGTGGGGAGTAATTTGGTTGGCAGCCGAAAGCATTCAAACTTGGAGGAAGAAAACCTAATGGGATCGGAGGGAAGTTAGGTAGCATACCAAATGGAGTGAAAAGGAATGAATGCTGCGCAAACATGTCTCTGTTATTTAAATAGGTTTCAGGTAACTGAAGGTGAGGGTAGGGTGACGTGAAAGGTAGCTGTTGACTTAAGTGGTTCTTGAGTTTGTCAGATTCTTTCGCTCTGTAGTAAATATGAGATTCTACATAAGGAACAGCCCGCTCTTCCTCATTGTACCGAGATATGAGGTCCATTTGCTCTCGTATTTTGTCCAAGAACCGTGAAGACTCTTCTGATATTCTGTACTCTTCTATTTTCCGATGTAAACTCATGTTAGCACTGTGCCGGTCTTTGCTTCGTTTGGACGAAAATGCCGCTCTACACCCTTCAACATTACATTTGTACATAAGTTTCAGATGTGCATTTTGGTAGTGAGTTTTTAACACATAGATATTCTGAAATATCTTCCCACATACTGTGCATTTACGGGGATTGTCGTGGTCCATAGGAACGTCAGTGGTACTCACAAAGAAACCATTGTCAAAATGTCCAAAGATTTGGCCGTGACTGTCTTCATTACTATAATCAAAACTAGACACTGAAGAGGACGGTGATCTATCAGAATAATCTATAGAATCATTCATTGACAAATTATACGGACCTAAGGATTGGGAATCATGTTTTTTAGGAATGCTGGGGAAATCACCTTTAGATAAACTTTCGAGTCTCTTCAATGCATTTTCCGATGAAAACTGGTCCTCAGTCGATCTATTATTAGCAGGTTTATACACATCTTGTTTATCGATTGGCTCATCCTTTACTCTCAAGTCTTGTATGTTATAGCTCATATTGGTAGGTTCATCTTTGATGACAGGTGTTTCAGGTTTAGCTTCGGTATTTTTAGGTTCCTCATTACTGACATCAACATTGTTTTCGATGGGCTGATTGTCTTCAGTTTTTACTCTTTTTAAATCTACAGCACACTCATTTTCGTCATTATCTGGTTGGTCACGTTTTGGGTTACATGAACCATTTTCGGAAATAAAATGGTTTTGTAAACGAGTAGGGTTAAGGTTTTTGCGTTTTCTCTTCATTACTTCGGGACTAGCTGTTTCATCTTTCCTGGTATCGGTTATTTCGTTGTTATCACTTACACTTCTTTGATCAAAATCAGTTTCAGAGTCATCTATGGATCCTATAGACTTATTCAAGGTAGAATAATAATCGCTGGTATCGATATGTTCATTATCATCATCATCGTCGTCACCTGCCACAACTACAATACCGTCATCTTCATCGGATTCTCCTTGACCATCTTGGTCTTTATTTTCCACAGAATCAGATTCACGTCGCATTGGCTGATTGTGGTCAAAAGATGGCGAGAAACTCATATTCATACTATTTTTATAGTCCAACGGTAAATTCGAAGGAAACTGACCCATATTATGGGGTGGATTCAGAAGAGGGTATGATCCAAATGGGTGCATTGGGTTCATCACTGGTGGTATATTTAGGCCAGCTCTGTGTGGTGAAATCAGAACTGGGTGAACTTGCGCGGTTCTACCATCATGAGGTGAAATTTTCCGTCGTAAGTGCGGCGAATGTAATTTTGGGTTTGGATTTGCACTGTGGCGATTTCTAGATCTTCTTGAACTGAACATCATGCTGCACCCTTCAACTGTACATTTATGCATTTCACGTAGATGAACAGCGGAGAAATGAATCTTCAATGCTCCTTTGTCACAAAAAGTTTTCAAGCATACGTTACACTGTACTCTCTTTTTTCCTGTGGCTGGATTGATGAAGTGTGTGCCTAAGTTTAGGGGCATTTGCGACGCGCCCCATTGTCTTTTCGGAGGACTGATACATTTTCCTAGCATCATGTTTCTTGAGTTTTGAGCAACTTCAGCGTAAGCGTCTTTACTTAAATTAAGAACATTTTCGTCTTCAGGTTTATGGTCGTCTAATCTACCCTTACCGTTGCTATGACTTTTATTATCTGATTGTTCTGCAGGTTTTGCTGACATTTGAGGTAGAAGGGCCTGTAGTGAGGCGAGTCCCATTGGGTTTTGGCTAAGCGCAGCTACCATTGCAGCTTGATGATTAAACGTGGAAGGCATTGACATTGGTGGAATAGGCAAGTTTGTAGGCAATGGAAAGTTAAAAAATTGACTTCTCATTAAATCCATGGTTGCCTTTTCAGCTGAACCTAAGTCATATGGTTTTCGGTGGTCTCCTTTTTCGTTGCTCTCATTAGATTTGTGTTTTCGGAAATCAAAGGGTTGCATATTTTGTAAGTGACTTAAAGGCGATGAGTTTATTGGACTAGTAGTAGAGAGAGGGCTGGATGAGGTAGATAGACGGATGCTGTGATTGGGTGATACTTCAGCTGATGATACTTTATGAGAAGGCGACTGATGAACAGGGGACGATCTATTGTGACTGGGCGACATTGCTTCTTTCTTGACTTCTGCATGACCTTCTCTAGGGCTCCTTCTAGTATCTCTTTCTTGGATACTTTTCAGATAATCGTAGTGTTGTTTAGCTTCCATCATGTGTTGGAAGTATTTGAAAGATTCATCGTTGCGGAAGTCTCTACCTGAGTTTTCCATTAGTCTTCGAAATTCAGCTTCAAGTTTTGATTGCTCGAAAGCTCTCGTATCAGAGTATTCTGGTCTCTTATCAGGCTTGTCGTAGTTAGCTGCCGGTGGCGATGGAAGACCATTCTTCTTGTAGATGGGAAGAAGGGAGGTCTTGTGAAGGGCTCTCGCTTCTTGCAGCTTGAGGATCTGTTGGAGAGCCATGTTGTGCTCCGGTCCATGACCACTCCATATTTCAGCGCTACTTGATTGTGATTCCTGAAACAAGAAAAATAAATTACAGTTTTATTGACAGGAAAGAGGGCACACTTAGTGATGAGTAGGTATTGTTTATCGCAACTATAAATGGTGAGTGTTCATGATGGACCTAATCAATTTGCTTGAAACAAATAACAAGTTCTGCAAAAACTTAATATGCAAATCATTAGTTATAACAATTCCGGTAGGTATCTCAAGTTTTGAAAGCGTTTACCGTCTATAAAACGAAATAACATATCATGAGGCGACTTACAAAACAGTTCATTTAATAAAATTATGAATGAGCGCGGCTAATTCTAAAAGATTATCGAGTCTAGAGCAAGCCTTAAACACTGGTTGTTCAAATCCCTCTTCAAAATAACTATCAGGCCGACACCAAACCACACCTTGCGTTTTCAAAGGCTAATATCAAATTAATTCTCAGAACTCGGAGCAATTGGGTAAAATTGTGTAAAATGACGGTTTCAACTCGACTTGAGAATAGAAAAGTGGTTTTGTGTCGCGTGTTTAAAACGATTTAATCCGAAAACTAAATTACTATTCATTTGGTAAGCATTCGGGGCCGCCTCGCGATGTCAAAGTTAAATTTTCGAGGTATTTCAACCACTCCTTGGCTGTCTTTGAACAGGTTTCAAACAAAAACTTATATGTAATTATTATTGTGATGTCGTGAGAACAACACGAAAATGTTTTGTGGCAAAACATTTGGAACAATTGAAACTTAAATAACTTTGTTTACCGGTATCGTATGACTAATCTTGAAGTGTACATTGACAAATGAATTGTTCCATTTTGTACAATTCAATGTAGATAATGTTAACGCTGTCATTATAATCACCAACATTACTTTCCACCGTATAAACTTAAACGTTTCATAAATATAAAAGCATGCATTACAATTTACAAAACCGCATCAAAACGTCACTTATAATTCTATCAAAAAATCACATCTCATTTAAAAATTCGTTTAAAGCATAATACTGTGGCAACACCCAACATTCACTTATAATGAACTTGATTGTCGCTTTTTAAAACAGTTTGTCACTCGATTACGGCGTGTAACCGATGGGGTTGCCATATCATTATCCGTTTCTCCGGAATTAAATTGTCGTTTGGAGTCGGCGCGTCGGGGGCAATTTCGTAAAAGCGACCAATTATTACAATGATTTCGTTTCTATTGCCACAAAACGGATAAACGTTGGATAATAAAGTGTCTTTTAGAAAAATATACGTCTGAGAGTTTAAAATTTAAAAGTTATGTGGAGATATAATTATATAGTTTTCTGAAGTCGTCTCATGCTTTCTAAGTTGTTTTGTTAAAATTGGGATTGCGTTTTGTGTCATTATTGTGATCGAGGACGTTTAAAGGGTTTACGAAAATTGTAGTATGAGATATAATTTGATGATATAATTTAAACAGATGTTTAGTAAATTATTTTGTGTTTACGAACTATTATTTTTATATTAAGAATATCTTAACAATGAATTTGTTTTTTTATCATAATGAATCTGTATTAAGGAGTCGATTAAATTTTGAATATACAATGTATAATTTAAGACGATAACAGTTTTAATGGAAGAGACACGGCTTACAATGTTGAGGAAATTAATTTCTGCTGTACCGCTCTCGTTACGGTTACGGCTTGTGACCACGAAAGCCGACGTTAACCTCATCATTATTATTTATCATTATCATTAGCCCACAGCTTACCATTAACCAATCACGGCGTAAAACTCACGCGCACCTTCTAGGTACTTTAATTCTTTAATTGAATAACGAATTTACTTGACGTTGGGGTATATATGTACGTACTGTCAAAAGAAAAAGTATTAGAAATTTGGATGTAACCCTAATGCGATTTCCATTTGAGAATCTTAAGATGTCAAACTTTATACGCTCTTTGAGCATCTTTCGAGTATTTTTGTAAGGTTACCTACATCTTCTTACTAATATTATAAATGCGAAAGTTTGTGAGGATGGATGGATGTTTGTTACTCTTTCACGCAAAAACTACTAAACGGATCTGAATAAAATTTGGTAAGTAGATAGTTGTCATTCTGGAATAACACATAGGCTACTTTTTTATCCCGAAATTCCCACGGGATCGGGATTTGCGCGGGCAAACCTTCCCACGCGTACGAAGTCGCGGGCAGAAGCTAGTCCAACATATATAAGTATTACAATAAAATAATTCTATCATGCTTTTGTAAGAAAAAAAACGTAGGAATAAATCAGGTGATCAATTAAATCACTTTAATTTTATTCATGACGAATATTTGAAATGACTCAAATTGCTTATATCGGCTAGTAAAAACAAACTCAGAAGAAATATTGAAAACAAAAATCTAGACGTTTTAGCGTTTTTTTTTTGTTTGCTTTAAGTGTTTTCTTATAAGGCGGTCACCGCCGACTGTGGGAACGAACGAGTGATTGTCAACAGTCAACAAAAAGGTTGCAAGACGCAAAAAAAAAACATTCAAAGTCGCGATGTTAACCCGAGGTGGTTGACCCACCAACATAACCGTACAACCAAAATTACTCTTGTTACCTCTTAAAACAGACTATTTTTCGCCGCACTGAGTGAAAAACATAAATTTGCGCACATATCTGACCCACGCCTACCGGCAGAGCAATGGACAAGCGGACATATTTCATGGCATTTTTTTTAAATATAGCATAACAAAGTGTATCTTATTGCCTTGATATATGGTCTCATTTCAGTTGATCATGAGATTCTTTTGTTTTTTTTTTTAATGTGTACTTCGCGATCGTTTTTCGTTGGCTCGCTGTCGTGACATGCCATATTGTTCAGGCATGATACATGAAGTAAGTAAACAGGTTTGTGTACTGTTGAGCGCAAAACACATTTCCATTTTGCTTAATGACCGCTTAAGCACGCACCCGAGATGCATCGCCCCGCTGTTTTCTTGTGGGAATTGTTTAGTTCTATACAGCTAATTTAAATTTCAGTTCATAACTAAATTCCGTTTTGTGGTCACATAATGAAATATTTGCCATTATTCGTGATATTTGAAATACAGTAACCACATCATTGTCAAGCTATTAATCTTGAATAAATTTATTGTAATCTAAATAAAATAGCCTGCGTTATTGTAATGCCAAGTTCTAGCAAACCCATTCAATTATTTTCTCAAGTACTTACAAAGTATAGCATACCACTTCTGCAATCACCAGTACCCTGTACTACAAATTTACCTTAGTAACTAGTAATTATGCACACATAGGTAGGCAACTAGGTGAAGTGTCTAGCTTTGCAATTTGTTGGTAGTTGGCCGTACGCGCCAATAATTGGCTCCAATTGTAACCTTATACAAGGTCCAACAAATTGCCAGTGTACGTATTTACCCGAACCATCTGTCCTGTAAGTACGATTTTTGAATATATAAGGGTAAGGTGTGGACTAAAATGTTGTTCAGGTACGACTGTCCGAGTTACCCTTTAAATTAATGGGGTATAATTGCAAATAAATTATTACGACATTATGTTTACTTGTGCAGCATGCATTTAGGGTGAAAATGTTTATAATGCAATTGCACAGACTTGTTTTGAATAATTTTATTTTGGGTGATTCTAAAATATACTAATATGTTCCCATAAAGGTAAGGTAAGGTAGGTATAGGTAAGGTAGGTAGGTAAGGTACTGGGGACTTGTAACATTGAGTGCGTAAAATCCTACTTAATATTATAAATACGAAAGTGTGTGATGTATGTATGTTTGTTGCTTTTTCACGCAAAAACTACTGAACGGATCTCAATGAAAATTATTACTAAGTAGATAGTTGACATCCTGGAATAACACATAGTCTACCTTTTATCTCGGAATTCCCACGGGAGGGGGATTTACGCGGGAAAAACCTCCCACGCAAACGAAAACGCGGGCAAAAGCTAGTTTTATATAAGTAAATGTACATTTTCTTTCAAGACGATAACGCCGATACATAATTACTGTAGCTACCTATATTATTTATAAATGATACTTTTTTATTTATTTATAAATGTTTATTTGCAAATTACATATGAATAAGACTTTTACACGTAATATTTTTGTACGCTAATAATAATATAATATAATAATAATAATATTCCACAACTTTTCACACAACGCCATCTAGTTCCAAACTAAGCAGAGCTTGTGGTATGGGTACTAGACAACTGATAAACATACATATATATTTCTAAATACATACATATTATAGATAAATTACACCCAGACAAAGAACAAATGACGGTGCTCATCACACAAACATTTGTCCTAGGTGGGAATCGAACCCACGACCTTGCGCATAGCAGTCAGGGCCACTGACCACTATAGCAATAGCATAGCATAATGCTGAGCCTTATTGCCACGGCCACGACGTGTTTTTTATTTTTACCTCCTTGCATCAAATGTTAATCTCTAAATATTTGTTCTTAAAAACATAATTTAACTACTTATTACTAACACTATTCTTAAGGAGTTATAATTAGTTTTCTAATATTGTATGCACGTTGTTCCTCTGTTAGCAATAATTACATTTTCTGCCCTCCTTTCTTTTCTCTATATGGAAATAAAACCCTATCATTGTCATGAACATAAAATGTATTCCAACATGTTTGTCTATGTCGACATTAGTTATTCGACGTCAAACAGTGATTGTATCAATATTTGTCGTTAATGCAACAATGGATGATGGCCGAGGCGGTGTGGGTGGCCAGTTCGTGTATGTCTATTAATTCAATTATCATTACACTGTGTTATGTATGAATCAGTTTGGTGTAGTGAAAGTGAATCCCTAAACTTTGATCAGTATGACGTTTTTGCATTGTGACTCATGTGTGTGAATTAAAATTGTGTTTTCGTTTGCAATGATGGACCTACATATTTTATTTTGTATTGTACGTACTATTAAATGTTCAGATCCACTAAACCCAACTATATAATGAATAATGATATTTACTTTGCAAATTGGTTATTAAATGACAATTTTACACGCCATTTTTTTTTGTGGATGTGAACAGGTGAGGTTATAGTTACATTTAGTGCATATGAAAATTTATAGTTATTTATAAAGGATCACTTAATTAGTCACGTACTAAGCTTTTTTAGTAAATTCAAATTATAAAGAAATTACAGTTTTGCTGACAGTTTCACGAAAGCGTTCTTTTAGAACGATCATCAAACGTAAAAGTTTGGCGAGTTTAGATTTAAGTGATACCTCTGTATATAAATAAATTAACTAAATAAATAAATAAAAAAAAGGAATTGCGACTTGTAATTAATAGCCGCATTTTTTCAAACTTATAAAACGATCATAAAATTGTAACACAATAACTTAAACTAGAGCTTATTGCCTACTTTTTTACATCGCAACACCCATTATCTCATCACAAAATAAACATCATAACATCCTTTTCATCAGAGACACTATAATCTGTCCACATAACCTATAAGCGCTCGTACGTATAAAACTCTTGATACAATTTAGATTCTTTATAAAATTATCCCTGAGTATCGCTTTAAACTTAATATAGGTAATGATACAGTGTGGTCCCCCGGTCTTATCTTAATCTCGGCTTAAGGCGCCTCGTGGAGTCGTTATGGGTATTAAATAATAATTGGATAAGCCAGGGGTCAAGTATTGATCGAAGATTTGGACCGTCTCTTAAGGAATTTGACACGAGTGCGCTGGAAATTGGGCGGGTTTGTGGGAGTGACATCAATGGTCATGTATATGTGGAAAGGCTTATTTATTTATTTATTTATTTGGTTTACTAACAATTGTTACATCAATGCTTAATTAAAATACAACACATAATATTTAAACTAGATGTACAACATTAAGCAGTAAACACTACATGCTACATAATAAATACATGAACATATCTAAATAAAAGATTTAGGTACGAAGGAAAACAAAACTGACCAGAAACAAATTTTGAATGGAAATAAAATACATGGATAATTGTTACTAGTGTATCTTTTTATATGATAAGACTTGTTGTATACTAAATGAATGCTTACTAATTGTTTGGAATAGCTGGTACTTGAACTGCTGAAGAGAGGAGCTAAACCTATACATAATATAAATATATAATACATAATAATATAGAAAGGTGAAAGTATAATCATAAGTTATTTGCGACACAGCTCGGTAAATACATAGTAATAGATATTAATATGTACAAGTTTGGTTAAATGATAGATATATTAGTTTATTTTATAGTTATTCATCGTAATAGGACGTATTTTATTTGTATGGGTCAAGTGATCTGAAATATATAAAGTGATTGATTGATTAAGGCAACTGGTCGGGTTTTTTGCGATGGCGAAGAAAATGCAATATATTCATATATCGCATTTCCATTTTCTAATTTTTGTAATTCATCACAAACAATAAATGAACATATAGACCTGAATGTTGCTTTCATTAAAAATATGCCAATTACAAAAAAAAAAAAACTACAAGACTGTAATTGAAAACTGGGTAAACAAAATTGTCGTTGGCGGCCTTTCATTAAAGTTTCACGCAGTTAAGCAAAGAAAAACCCTTTAGACCAAAGGGAAGACAGACAAACCTTATCATAATCATCCTCCCACCAGCGTTTGACAAACTGAGTCAGTTTCCCCAAATGGCTCTCACTACACTCACTCATCATGCCTGGACATGAGCACTGTTGATATTCACAAAACATTGTCCAAAAGATTAAACACTAATATGAACTAAAAACAGTCGCTTGGCTTTAAAATTCCACATGGAAATTTTTGGCATACGTAAAATTCGAAAATTGAACAGTCTCTCGGGATTAAACTGTCACTTATCGACATCGATATGTCACTGAGCTCCGGTCGGTACGATCTGATGTCTAAGACAAGACTAATCCTGCTAATCCTATGACAAAACTGTTAACACCTTAAAGTCACCGATATTTAGGGGTGGGAGCGGCTAAGGCGTCACCTAACCCTACCTGGTCGGTCTACAATAAGGTTTTATGACCGGTCTTAGTACGAATTAGTTCGCAGTAATGCGTTTAATGGTTTTGTCTTTTAAGGCTAATAATCGAATTATTGTAGTCCTGCTTAAGTTTATGATTTGAACAGAATGTCTTGTGATTGTACAATTGGGTTTACTAGGCAGATGTCCATTTTTTTTATTGTTGAGGCTCACGTTTGACTAACATCTCATCTGATGCTAAGCGATGATGTGGTCGAAGATACATTATGCTTACCTAGAAGAAACCCATTCACTCTGGACTTTAAGAGAGTTTATAGCTATCAGGAAACACAGACTCCGTCAGGAAATTCTACTCCTTAGGTGATAAAAGTATTCCCAAAACGTTTTGTGTTCATGAGTGGATTGTCCATCATACATAACAATGATGGTGAGGCGCCGTTTGTCTTGTAGTCCGAAGATGGAATGGGCTCGGTGGAAGAGATAGTGCAATTCTAGTATTCATTATTTTTCGTTATTTATGTGCTCAATAAAAATAAAAATATGAAAGACCCGTTCAATGAGTTTAAAATATCAAAAAAATATTGTGACAAATGCCTGTCAGCTACCGTAATTGTTGGTTTCAACCATAGATTTTTATATTTCTATGGTTTCAACAATCCATCCCACATTAATAATAATAATAATATTCCACAACTTTCACACAACGCCATCTAGTCCCAAACTAAGCAGAGCTTGTGGTATGAGTACTAGACAACTGATAAACATACATATATATTTCTAAATACATACATATTATAGATAAATTACACCCAGACAAAGAACAAATGATCCTGCTCATCACACAAACATTTGTCCTGGGTGGGAATCGAACCCACGACCTTGCGCATAGCATTTCAATTGAATTTTAAAGACTCGCTTAATAGATTTCTCTTACTTTAATTGGTTCTGTACCTTTTATTTCTAATTACGCGTGTGATTTAACTCGTCTTCCTTAGTGATTTAAAAGCGTAAAAGAGAATATCGAATGATGCGAAGAAGAGAAAATACATCAAACATATACTAGATTTTCGAATTTATTGAAGATAGAAATCACTCATACGTAAATTGGCACTAAAGTGATATTTTACCAGAAGACCCACACTGCATGCAAAATAATAGTATAATTAAAAGAGAAACATTTCCATCCAATTTATATCTGATACGTGTCTTCTTTTTGGTCATTTATGTCAAGACTGTGAAGAGAAGCAGTCTTTTCTAAAATAAATTGCAATTTATAATCAAACTTTCTTGACTATTTTTAACGGCTATAATGTTCTAAGAAACCTTTTAAACGTTGTTTAATCTAGGAAATCTATATGTGTTCGAACATAGGTTTGAAGTCACGATCTTGAAGAACACGTGCGTAAGAAATATTGAAAGTTATAGCTTTAAATTTAATATAGGTCATTACCTATCAATAAACAATTTCACTTTTTTCTACTCTTTTCAATCAGTAACTGAACTGTACTAAATGTTTTTTAAACCGAACAGCAAGCAGCAACCGAGCAGAAGCATTCAACACTTACTGCTTGAAAAGTTTTATGCGGTTGGGTTTTTGGCTACAATATTGTAGCTTGGTACATCAGATACTGACCAACATGACCCTTAAATGTGATCAGGCACTTCTAATACACTCTGTATAAGTCACAGTTTAATACTATTATTTTTCATATTATCAGTAATTAGCGACCCGGTCCGGGTTCTACAATCTCATTTTGCTTATCTATGGTGAAAACCGCATGAAAATCTAGTCAGTGGCTTATCGCAAACAGATATATATACATACTTATAATATGTATGTAACAGACTGTACCAGTTTGGAAAATAAATGAATTATTGTTATTATTTGTGTCTACTTTACCTACTCATTACAACAACTCATTGTTTGTCGTTGTAACTATTACTAAGAACTTTTAAACCACCCGCAATATATTTTAGGACAATGTGACTTTTGGTATACGTTAGGTGAAAGGAAAAACGTACCTATTTACATTCAAAAGAATTCAGGAATAATGCGAAACATCGAATGTGCCAAAAATGTGCACGACTTAAAAAACCCAAATAATGACAGGTTTTCTAAGAAATAGTTTCGGCAGCTTTGAAGACGACCGTATGTGAGACAAGTTGATAACAAAAGTGTAACACGAGGCGTCGCGGCGAACAATAGCTGCTTTCTTCTTACTGATAAGGGATTGTTTTGTTTTTGTTTTCGGAGTGTGGGGTAAGTGTACTATTCATTGGGTTTTAGGAAGTCTGTAAATGTTAGGTATATTTCTACCTATTCTTATCTTCGCTTGTCTCTTAGAAGCAAATATACCGGTAGGTAGGCACTTCAGTGTCAATTGCTACAACAAACATAACTTTATCTTTCAACAATTTCCTAACTTTAAACCTGTCAGTAGAGATGATAAATCATGAAGAGATATTAATATAATTCCTGTTTTTAGTCAGTAGAAGTCTGACACTTTTTTCTTTCATTTGAGAATTTTCCCACTCAAATAATAAGGGTAGGCACTTCAGTGTCTTTTTCCTACAACAAATATTTCCTAACTTTAGACCTGTCGGTAGTGATGATAAATTATAAAATAAATAAATAATAAAATAATTGTTTATTTTCAAAAATAGTGCAAAATACAGTTACAATAAAAGTCTTAAGAATTCATTAATGAACAGATAATTTATTAACATAATTGCTGTTAATTATACTTTAGTTATTCTGAATCCATCTTTAAATTTGATAGCAATAAATCTATTAAGACTTGTGAATTCAATAAACTAATAATAATTGGGTTTGTATAGAAGTCTAAAATAATGGTGAAGTAAGAAGACCCGAGGCTATTTATATAGCTCTATAAAATCAGTTGGGCAATGTAGCAAGATTAACAGTTGATTTATGGCTCGCACATGCCTTTAACACTGCCAATAAATGGCTTGTTGGCATATGTAGCATACGACATCATGTACATACATATTGCTGAGGGAAAAGATGAGAATTGATGTAACTTCAGGGTACACATATACTAATTTTGTGGTGTTCTGTAGTCCCCGCAACCCCAATGAGATTATTTACAATATATTTTCATTTGCCGAAAGAAAACTACAGATCCATTGAAAATAAAACAAAATAACTATCTAATAACAAGCTACATTTATGCTTTTTTTTTTTTTTTTTTTATCGTGGTAAAATTATCAAATAAGTCCTCCCACTCCGGGCAGGGTGGGAGGGACTGTCAGACTTTTACTGACTAAAATCCACGGTGTTCCTTCAATAACCCTTTACGTACCGGGGTCACGGTAACGGGATGAGTCCCACGACCCCGGCAGGCTTCGGCCCTCTATGGGGGGGCCTCGTCATATTGCTGACGCTCTTTGAGGCGCGCGTGGAACACGACGCGCCGTCGACCCGGGCATGGTCCATGGTCGGACAGCGAGTTGCCCTTTACTCGCTGTCCGCATGCCCGCGCCTACGGTGGCCGGAGATCGTCGGCCGACGTCCGACGCCGTGGGCGTCTACCACTGCGGCTGGGCTGGAGGGAGGACGCCATCCTCTCCCTCACGCGGCCCGCCTCCTCCTTCGGAAGCATGACTGCTTCGCAGAAGGAGGCGACCGCTTCCCACTCCCTCTCGCCCCGCAGCATGGCCTCGACCAATGCCGGGCGCGAGAGGTCTCCGCCTATCGCCGCCGTGAGGACACGTCGGTGCTCTGCCCAGGCGGGGCAGTCTTGCACCGTGTGCTCTACGGTGTCCTCAGGGCGACCCTCGCAGTGGTGACACCCAGGCGTTTCCTCCTTTCCCATCAGACACAGGTACCTCCCGAAACTTCCGTGTCCGGTGAGGACCTGCGTCATGCGGTAGGTCAGGACGCCGTGACGCCGATCTAGCCACTCCTCAAAGAGGGGTCTTACCGCCGCAATTGCGGCGTGCCCGAAGCTACATTTATGCTAAGGACAATAGTTTAAAAAATATCAACAACGTGTGGAAAAGTGACATTTTGAAAATCGTCTTTGTCTTCGCCTGAAGGATTGTTACCTTGTCTAGTGACACTGGTTATTTTATCGTTTGAACAAAAGCCTGCACATGCAGAACCTGTAAATTTTCACAAATCCATCGAAATCATCGCGAACGCTTTCAAACGCAGCCTACCTACATACCTATCTCCCTACTTAATTCCAAATCGGATATAAAGGTACAGTCATAGCCGTAACTCAAACTGCCCGACGAAAGCAGGTTTCTATCACTCGCCTCATCACTTACCATGTCAAGCAAGCGTACGCATCAGATACCGACGCCCGCGGCCTGCAGCACCAATAATATAATTTTACACCTAATAATTTTGAAATGCAATTATAAATTCGCGCTGCAATAATAATTCTATAATGTTTCCCGGCGTTTATTCGTCTCCGTCTACGTTCTTGTGGGCGTAGCTATGTCATTTACTGATTGATTGTACGATTGATTGATAGACCCTGTTTTGACAGTGTTTTTCCTAGTTGACTGTACTTGGTTAATTAGTTTTTAAAGTTGAGTAGGCAAGATGGATGAGGCCAAATGTTTCTATGAATTTGAAGGCTTTTGTGTCTGTATAAAAAGTATTTGACTTCCTAAGTATGGCAACAAAAAAACTTAATGTCAAAGGATAAAAAATAATATTGATTACGAGTAATCTGTTAAGAAGAACTTGTAATAACAAGAAAATATGTGGGAACAGATTGACAGATTGGAATCATAGTTACCTTCGTACATTATTATGAAACACACCTATATAACACAATTTCTCACTTCTATGGTTACAATGGCGGTCTTATCGCTAAAAGCGATATCTTCCAGACAACCTTTGGAAGGACTTTCAAAACTTTAATTATAGTTTATACAAATATATAAATACATTACCTACAATACGTAGATAATTATATATAAATATAATGTGTTCATTAACAACATGTTGAGAGGAATCAAAGGAATAATCATAAATTTGAAAGAAAATGATTAGCAACCGAGCTCTTAAAAGTAGCGAATGACTGAGCTTGTCTTACTGACACGGGCAATGCATTCCACAAACAGACTGCACCGTAAACGATGAGCCATAGAATTTAGTGGAATGTGCAGGCATTGAAAGTCTCAAATTCTCCGATGATCTTAAATTTCTAACATGTGTGTCATGAAGGAACATAAAACGTTCTTTGAGATAAAACGGATAACACAAATTAGATTCATAGTTAAAGCACATAGTTAAAATTAATATCAGTTTGGTTAATCTCATAAAGACTAGGGTGAAAATGATAATTATTAGCAAAAGTAACGTGAATAGTAATGCGATTTCTAAAAGATATTTAGATCCAATAACCATTTATGTAATTAAACTGAGAAATACATATTCATGTAGATTTTATATATCTTTGGTAACGCCTCCGGGTAGTGCAGAAATTGTTAGAACACGTTTAACAATTGTTATTAATTAGCAGGTATCATTAAAACTGAAATTATTAACCTGTGAAAGTACATAAATGATTCGCCTCAAATCTTCTAGAAGATTATAAATTAGATTAAAAAGAAAATACAAAACCAATAACACCGACTACCGAAATTAAAATTATTTGGCTTTGTAGTGTTTTGATATGGAAGTCGGTTTTATTTTTTGCAAAAAAAAAAGAGCATTATTGCCATGCTTATTTCATGTGACAGGTTCTATTAAATGTGCTGTTTAGTGACATAGAGAGGCTTAAGCTAATTGCGAACTGCCATAGAGATCGGAATGGGCGCTCCAGCAGCAATTTGACACATTATTACCTCGTACTTGTGTACTGTAATAGGTGTAGTCAGAATTGTACTTAAATTATATTAATTATGCAAATTGGTAATCAATAATATTCAGTCACAAACGAGATGAGGTTGGTGTTTCCTAGCTGAGTACCCTGAGAAGAAACACCGAAACAGACTCAGAGGTTAAGGTCTCTTTTTAAGTCTACATAAAATGTACTGATGAAATAATAATCATGTGAATCATGTAGGTTGTTACAGGCCGGCTAGAGAAGCCATCACTCTACGTGTACGTGTCCGCCCAGCTTGCACTGAGTGTAAGTTTCAGTTGTCACTGGCCGTAACATACTATAGGCATTCGTGATACTCGTTGACACGCTCGGCTTGAAAGGAAAGTGTTGACAAGACGTGCTGCGGCATCATCTCTTAAAATTATCGTGTCCGCGCAATTTGTGATGAGTGTAAATTTCAGTTGTCATAGATATAGTTAGAACTGTCACGGACCGTCATTTTTTATAGGCATTCCGTGACACTCACTGGTAATCTCGGCTTGAAACGAAAGTGTTGACACTGTGGGCTAAAGGTGCCTTCTAAGTGAAGGCACCTGTGCGATAAGTGTAAATTTTACTTGTTACTCATATCATTAGAACTCACCGTCAGTTCCATGGGCATTTGATAACACTAACTGACACAATGGGCTTGAAAGAAAAGTGACAATATCGGCTAGAGACGCCATCACTTCAAATGTATGTATCTGACAACTTGGTCTGAGTATAAGTTTCTGTTGTTACATATACAGTTGAAACTGTCACGGGATGTCACTATCCTATAGGCATTCTAGTGATATTCACTAGCACGCTTGGCTTGGAAAAAAGTAGTGACAATACTGGCTAGAGACGTCATGACATGTTTATATTCGCATAGCTTGCGCTGCGTTTAAGTTCCAATTGTCACAGGTATAGTTGGGACTGTCACACTCATTGTCACGCTTAGTTTGCGTGGGCTCTAGAATCGCCGAGATAAATTCCTCCACAGTCTATGGCTACTAAAGATGTCGAAATTTTAAGACCCAAGTCTTAAACGAGTTTGTACCAAAATGGTATTTAATTAGCAGTTGCAAAATCACATCGTAATTTAGGTACGTCACGTTGATACGATCTAGAGAACGTAGTGTGATGGGTGTTACCTTTGTACTTCGTCATAGCAACTGCAATACTGCTCACCCACTTTGTTAATTTATGATCTATGGAGTAATTATAGTCTATGGTATATGTAGGGTTGACTTATTGTGGTAAATGTTTACTTGCATGCAGAATTTTATGATGATTACAAAGTACATAGTTATCTATGTTCATTATAGTAACATATGATAGAGACATATGCTTATTGTTACTCGCCTTAGAGGTGGGAAGCAATAGAATGGATTTAAAAAAATTGGCCAATGCGAGTCAGACTCATCCATGAAGGATTCCGTAGTAACTACGCCAAATACCTTTGTTTTTCATAGTATTTGTATGAATTACAAAGTTATATTTGCGGTTTTAGAAAATATGGTGCATCTCAAAAACTGCTGACTCGATCTAGTTCAAACCAATTTTCGTTAAAAGTTTACATTAAGATCTTTAACATATATTTTTTTATTTTTCCCTCCATTATTATAGAAGTTAGAGGGGAGACACATTTTACGTCTATCTTTTAAACGATTGATTCTATGAAAAAGTGGTTTTAGAAACCTCCATGTCATTTTTAAAGAGCTTTCTATAGATACCACACACGCATAGGTATCATGAAAAAATATATTTTCAGTTTCAGTTCTATGTATGAGGAGCCCCCGCTTAATTTTAAATATATTTTACTGTTTTCTTAAAATCGGAAAGCGATACACAGAATACATCTACCTACTAAGTTTCATGTGTAATCTCAAAATGGCTGTGACGTATGGACGGACGGACAGACAGACATGAAGAAACTATAAGGGTTCCGTTTTTTGCCATTCGGCTACAGAACCCTAAAATTGAATGAAGAAAATGTAGCATTTTAATGCATAATTTGACAGGTTTTCTGACTAAAATAGAGTTTGATATATGTTAAACTTTACTTTCATGAGAAACTTTAATTAGGTAATACAATTTGTTAAGCTTTATTTTTTTTTTTTATGAAGGTTTCAAGAAATAGATTCCTTTTTTCCACCAGAAACGACAAACAAATGAATAAAATTTAAAATGAAAATAGTATATGAACTTAATAAAATAAAAGTCAATATCACGTCTATGTCTCGGATTGACATTAGCCACACCCCGCTTGATTATTTTCTTTTCAAAATTTAGGTTCCATTACGTAAAAATGTAGTTTTAAAGTTACGATATTTTCACACAACTATAATTATCGAGTCATAAACATTTCAACTTGGACTTCAAAATATAATTGTGATATTTTTAGTAAAATTACACTCAGATGTATTTTATTCAGTTTATATAAGAAATAATAGACAACCTACGCTTTAAAAAATAAGTCACCCGCACCATTTACAATAATTTACATCAATTATTAATCGAAATGAATGGTGCCATTTCGCAATTAAACAATTAAAACATAATTATTCCCTGTGACCCGATTCATTTTTAAAATAATTACCGAAAAGGTGTGAATTTCCGATCAATTTTATGAATGGTCGCTCGAAAGAATGGCGATTGTTAAAATTCTCAAGTTTATAATTGTCAGTTATTGACAGAGCCCATCAAACCAACTTTAGCTTAAACGTCGTCGTGACGACGTTTAAGCTAAAGTTGGTTTGATGGGCTTTTTGTGTTACAAAAGGAAAGGTTTTTTTCTTGCATCTAAAAAGAAGGTTACATTAAAAAGTGTTTATTGGTTAGATTGATAGGTTTCTGGTTGCGAATAAGTTAGTTTAATATAATAATACGAATTTTGTTTGCACAAAATATTAGAGATGAAAATAAAAATTAAAAAGGATGTTTTTTTTTATACCCGATATTTGTAAATAAAATGCATGATTTATTAATACGCCTACGCCTTTAAATAAATCATAAACCTGTAAGAACAAATGAAAAGTGTTTATTTGATGATCGTTTTGATCAAACGTGGATTTTTCTCACGATAAAAAATGATTAAATGGAACAATTCAAAACACAATTAAAAAGTGGCTAAATAGAAGAATAAAACCGTCTTTACTAGATCGTCTCTTATCGATATCCGAGTTGATCGTCGCCGCGATTAGTTCATTCGGTTGCGTGGGCGCATCTATTGTTAGAATTTAGAACTTAAGTTCGTTATGTAAGTGTTGTCGCTTATTGTGATTTATTGTTTTGTTGCTTAGTGATATAATTATAGTTTAATGGTAAGTAATTACTATGTAATGAAATATAGGTAACTTTTATTGCGGACTTTTAGGAATTCAGATTTAAAGGATTATTTCTTTATTGGGTATGTAAATATATACTTTTACTTTTTTTTATAATTATTGAAAATTTCAAAACTATTTTTCGATAGTTAAAACTTGGCGGTACATGTATTACAAAGAGTGAAAGTACTAAGTGTGGTATAAATTTATACTTTATCCAATTGTCATATTATTATGATGACTCCATATTTTCATTCTGATATAATTAACACGAAATTTGCTTTTGCGTGACCGTTTTTTTTCTCTGTATGTACGCCTAAACGGCTGAAATGTTTTGAATGTAACTTGGTACTCGGCTGCAAGATGTCGAATGATGATGATGGACACACAGAATATTTAAGATCCCAGTACATACCGGTTTCCTCATAATGTTTTTCTACTCTCATTTTTAGAGTATTGGTGATGATGCAAATCACTCAAAGCAATGTGTGGCTGCCGTGGTTCGATCCTAAGTTCAACATCTCTTAAGTCGGACTCATTACCACTGGGTTAACAGAATTTCTTCACACCGGAACAGCTGCTCAACCTCTATCAAGCGCAAGTTCGGTCGTGTATGGAGTACTGCTCTCATCTCTGAGACGGATCTGCCAAATACCAGCTTTATGCAACTTGTGTCTATAGAGAAACGGGCCAAAAGGCTCATCGGCAACGAGAAACTGGTCGAGACAAGGCTCCAGAGCCTAGAACATCGGCGACGTGTTGCAAGTAGTTTTCTATCGGTTACATTTCGGGGAGTGTGCGATGGAATTGCACAGTCTTATTCTACTAAGCCCGTTCCATCATCGGACTACAAGACAAACGGCGATGTGCCATCGTTACATGGTGGACATCCCACTCATTCGCACAAAACGTTTTGGGAATACTTTCATTGTGCGTACAGCTAAGGAGCGGAATTCCCTGCCGGAGTCTGTGTTTCCTGATAGTTATAACCTGGGAGTCTTTAAGTCAAGAGTGAATAGGTTACTTCTAGGCAAGCGTGCTTCATCTTCGACCACATCATCGCTTAACATCAGGTGAGATTATGCTCAAACGCAAGCCTATCAACTATAAAAATAAAACAAAATTAAATAGGTATCTTACTAATATTATAAATGCGAAAGTTTGTGAGCATGGATGGATGTATGTTTGTTACTCTTTCACGCAAAAACTACTAAACGGATCTCAATGAGATTTGGTAAGTATTTAGTTGACATCCTGGAATAACACATAGGCTATTTTTTATCCCGGTATACCCATGGGATCGGGATTTACGCGGGAAAAACCTCCCATGCGAACGAAGTTGCGGGCAAAAGCTAGTAGGATTATAAAATTCATCGTCAAAGCTGTTGCTGGTTATATTCCCAAGAAGACCTTATAGTTATTTGGTTTTGCGAAAACTGAATCGAATGCAAAGTCAAGCTAAATTTAGTTTATCTAAAACTGCAATGTCACGGACCCGTTACCGTTACCTACCTACCTATTATCAAACCACAAACTTATTGTTACTTTGATAGCTCCTACTCACGATTTCTCACTATTAGTATTTGCTAGTTCACTAGTATTTATTACATGTAACCTTGAACTAGCGACCTTGAACCTTATCGATTTTCCCGGTGAACTTGTAATGAGAGACGGTTGAAGTGTTCATTGTAAACTATGGGTAAATATTGTAAATTAGTTTGTTTTGTAGTGATTTAGCTTCATAAGTTAGTTTTATATATTGGCTATTTAGATTCGTGTCGTCGTGTGTGCGAAAATAAAGTTTTAATTTGGATGTTATGACGAAAATATAAATATTGGTCTACTAGTCATGAACATAAACAACTGAAAAACTTTACTACAAGACAAACAATTTTTTTTTCAGAACACTATCATGAAATTTGGATCAACATTTTATATTTTGTAAGTACTTACCAACTTATTATCTTAAAACCTATTTAATTATTTTAATCTATATGAATGCTAATAATAAAAATATTTTAAGTGATTACGCTTTTAATGAAGAAAACTTCGAGAAAGCCACGCTTCAGCCAAAGCTTTTATACAAGAGCTTAGTTCAACTTATATGTAATAGATGGCGTTAGTATTATCAAGCTAGGCAGGTCAGGTGTACGAGAGGTAGATTTTTGGATATACAATATGATTGAGAACTAGTAAATAACTGTAAAGATTACGCTTGGAAACATTAAACCAAATATTTTCATTTGATTTTTCTTTAAATTATATTGAAAGAAGAGATGAACAACATAATAACTACGTTGTTTCAGCATACCTTTAATACACTAACCGATTGGTAATTTCTTGATTTTTTTTTAAAATACCTGTTTCCTAATTTTGTTTATCACCTATATGTAGAAATCAATATTTTTGCAAATATATTTATAAGAATGATGATCTATAGAAAAGTTCGTAATTCACCTACTGTTCTATCTACCTACCTGTTTCTTATTGTTTTTATCATACCCGTCGTCACATTATTTACATTCACAGTTCACATCAAATTCGAGCCGTCATGGCATCAGTTCATGTGTTTGACGGCGATGCATTCACGTCACGTCGAAACATAATGCAAAACTTGACAAGACACATCGCCTTGCCATTTGCAGATGAGAGCTTTAGGATATTAATTTTGATTCAGATACTCTGACGTTAAATTTAGGTATGGTTTTTCTATATAATACAAACATTTAATAAAATAGAAATGATATAGATAAGTAGCCCAGTGGTTACGGACACGATTAACAAGTAGTAGGTCGTGGGTTAGACCACAAGGCAGGCAAATTGTTGCAGAATTGTTCGAAAGAGTTACCGTGGCCTCGAAACACGAAGGGCATATGATGGAACACGGATGGGTTTTAGTCAGTAAAAGTCTGACACACCCTCCCGCTTCGCCCAGATCGAGAGGCAGTCATTGGATGATTTTCCATCCTTAAAAAAAAGGCAGGCAAATTAATACTTTGTGTAATGTTCATCATACCCACTGTTCTCAAAACGGTAAAGGAATACATTGTGATGAAACCGGCATGTACTATGTACTAGGACAGTAAAATCCGAAGACGTGCGTCCACCCCATTTTCTCTCAAAGAAGAAAAGCGGGAACGTTACTTATTTTATTTATTTATTAGGGAATAACAAACGGTAATATTTTTTTTATAAACTATAAAATCATAACAAATAAATGTAAGTAAATGTGCACCCACACCGTTATCCACAAATTATGTATTAGGGTGGTAACATAAATTTTAAAATGTTTTTTTTTTCCTAACCAAAGTGTGCTATATTATACAAAACAATAATACTAATAATACATAATGATGCATATTATTTTCTTATTATTATTTAGCAGACTGTTCAATATTATAGTAACAGGAAAACACCAGTTTTTGCATGCTTTCTGGATCTCTCAAAAGCTTTTGACCTAGTGTCCTATGACAAATTATGGCAGAAGCTACATACTGAGACGGATTGTAGGCCGGAAGTTATATCTGTTTTCAGGTATTGGTACAACAACCAAAAGAATAGTGTCAGGTGGGCAGGTTCTTTTTCGGATGTATACAGGTTGCAGTGCGGGGTGAGGCAGGGGGGACTTACCTCACCGACGCTCTTCAATCTGTATATGAATCGGCTTGTCGGTGAACTCAGCAGTGCCAATGTCGGGTGTCACATAGACGGAGTCTGTGTCAATAACATAAGCTACGCGGATGACATGGTTCTGCTGAGTCCATCGATCGGAGCGTTGCGTAAATTGTTAGGAATGTGTGAGTCTTACGCGGAGGCCCACGGGCTCAGATACAACTCAAAAAAAAGTGAGCTAGTCGTTTTTAAGGCGCGTGGCAAAAGTTACGAGTCCGTACCTACACTCACCTTAGCCGGTACTGTCTTGAATAGAGTCACAAAGTTTAAGTATCTGGGCCACTGGGTTTCCGAAGACCTAAAAGACAACATGGATGTGGAAAGGGCACGTAAGGCGTTGGCTGTCCGGTGCAATATGTTGGCCCGCAGGTTCGCACATTGCAGCAATCCAGTCAAAGTTACACTTTTTAAATCTTACTGCACATCATTATACACTTGCAGCCTGTGGGTGAATTACACACTGGGGACATACAACGCCTTACGTGTTCAATATAACAACGCGTTTAGGGTGCTTATGGGACTACCACGATTTTGCAGTGCTTCGAACATGTTCGCGGAAATGCATACCGATGGGTTTCATGCTCTTATACGGAAGCAATGTGCGTCGCTGCTGAATCGTGTTAGGTCTAGCAAAAATAGCGTTATAAAAGTGTTTGCAGATAGGTGGGACTCTCCAATGCTGAGCCACTGGATACGCCTACACACTGACTATTAGTTTTTAACCGACTTCTAAAAAAGGAGGAGGTTCTCAATTCGGATGTTTGTATTTTTTTTTTTTTTTTTTTTTTTTTTTATGTTTGTCCACGCATAACTCCGTCGCTTGCCAACCGATTTGAAAAATTCTTTTTTTGTTGGAAAGGGTATACTTCCCAAATGGTCCCATGAAAATTTTATCGAAATCGGACGAGCCGTTTCTGAAAAATCAAAAAAAGTCGAAAAAAATAATTTACCTTGATGATCTTTTCGTTTACTCTGCATTGCGTTTTTTGTTCGCGCATAACTCCGTCATTTACGAATCGATTTGGAAAATTCACTGACCCACTAAAAAGCGCGAAAATAAAAACTTTTTTGCAAAAAATAAAACCGACTTCCATATCAAAACACTACAAAGCCAAAAATAATTTTAATTTCGGAAGGCGGTGTGAAAAAAAAAAGAAAATACAAAACCAATAACACCGACTACCGAAATTAAAATTATTTTTGGCTTTGTAGTGTTTTGATATGGAAGTCGGTTTTATTTTTTGCAAAAAAGTTTTTATTATATTTTTATTTGTATTATGTTCCTTTTGTGTCTTATGTATGTTTTGGTGTCTTATGTATGTTTTGTTGTCTGTTTTGATGAGTGAAGTGTTTTATTATGTGTAAGTTTGTACCTGTAACTATGGATCAAGGTCTGAAATGAAGTTTATATTATTATTATTATATTATTATTATTTGTTTATCACTTATTACAGGAGAAACGATAAGCTTTACGAATTAGTAAGTAAAAAAATAATATTTAAGAAAATATTATTTTTCACTCATTTGTTTACCTATATAATATTAAAAAAATACTACAACTGATCGTTCCGGAATTTAGTTACAGACATAGCAAATAAATCTAAATCAGTGAACATATTATTATAATTTTTACTTATACTTAGGCTGATTATGTATGTTTAGAAATGAGTCACGCTTTGGTGATTTAAAAAAACGGTAAGAAAATCACCACAATAGTAACGTAGTAACGCGGTAATGTACCAGCGCTATCACAATTTTAGATATGAAAAAATGATTTCTCGTCGAGCAACACTGTATGTCATTTCGTTTAAAGCTAGTCAACTTAAACAACCCTAATTAGGGGAGAACTTTAGTACGGACGGGTTGGAAGACTCTGTCTCGGAGAAGGAGCTTCGTATAATTATGATAGAACTTCAATTAAGGTAAGTTCTTTTAATCATAGAATTATACTTCTTCTCCGAGACAGATATACGAGTAGATGTTTGAAGTCAGGCAGGGTTGATGGACTTATTAGACTAATAAAATAAAAAAAAATCAGAAAAAATAAAAGGCAGCGCTGTGATCCTCATGGCTGCGCGAAATTATGAGGCATGCATCAAAACCAAAAAAAAACATGTGATGTGTAAACTTATAACTATGCAAGTTAAAATAAAAACTAGCTTAAAATCTTCTACTTCGAATCAAAATACTACAAAGATTAGCATATCAAGCTATCTTTGAAAATTTTTATTTATTTTGAGACGGTCTTAGGCCTTTTCTAAATAAATTTTGTCAACTAAGGTTGGTGAAGATATGATATGGAAGGTTCATAATATAACCCTTCAATCACACAATTTTTTAATTACCTATTACCTAGATAGATTTCTTTATTTGTGAGAATTTGTTATAAAGTTGTTACACATGATTTGTTGTGCATGTATAACAGTGTGTCAAAATTAAACCGTACAATGTCAAGGAAAACGTAAACTACTACTATCAAATACAATATCTAAGATAGGTAGATAGAACATACTTTATTGTACACCAATAATTGAATCACAGTTAAACAACAATATTGTAAAAATGTTGGATACAATGGCGGTCTTATCGCTGAGAGCGATATCTTCCAGACAACCTTTAGAAGGACTTTACGAGCTTTAACTAAAATGGTGAGGGCTATATTAGTGTACTACAAATACTCATGTCAATGGAAAAACTAACAAATATACATATTATACCTATACTTATATAAATACAATACATAAGTACATAAAATATATAAATATAATGTGTTCTTTAACATCGTGTGGAGAAAAACAAAGAGATAATCATGTTTCAAAGAAAATATCGAGAAGAATGTCGAGAATTAGTATTATATTAGTAGGTTTAAAGAATTTATTCTCAAAAGAACGATACATAATATGTATTTACTTTGTATCTCATTATAAGCGAATATTATTCACTTATAATGAGATACAAAGTAATTACTTGTAACTAAATAAGTACATGTTTACCTCTAATGCGTTGGTGAATTTATACAAATCAATAATATAAAATCGTCGCAGTAGTAATGGTATATTTGTATAACAAGGATATTAATCTTTGTTATACAAATATCCCTACAATTTGAAAACATGATTTTTAAATATCCATTTGGACGTGATAATATTATTGTATTTTTTTATGTTATTACGTAGGTTATTAAACATCTGAACCCCTTCAAACAATATAGTATAAGTTACATATATAGAGTACTAGCAGTTACTCGTGACTTCGTTCGCGTGGGAAGTTTTTTCCGTGTAAATCACGATCCCGTGGGAATTTCGCAAAATCCTGTCTTAACGATCACCTACGTGCTAAAAGGAACCCCCACGCAAAATTTGAGAGCCCTACTACTTCTAGTTTCTGAGATTGCGTGATTAATTAGTGAGTGGTATTTC
Source organism: Tholera decimalis (assembly GCA_943138885.2). NCBI lineage: Eukaryota > Metazoa > Arthropoda > Insecta > Lepidoptera > Noctuidae > Tholera > Tholera decimalis. The sequence continues at coordinate 28,832,623 of OW964562.2, forward strand.
GCTTTTATATATATAGATCAGTAGAGTATTTTATGCTCTATTCATATAAAACTTTTAGCCCAACCCTACCTTAATCCACTCTTCCAACAAACCATGGGATGGTCTCCGACTCTTCGGGAAACTCAATCAGCGTAATGGGCCGGCGCGCAAACTATGCATTTTGCTGATCACCTGCGATTTATTTCAATAATCCGCCATGCGGTAATATCTGTCTAGGGCCCGGAATATTATTATATTACAGTCAACCCCGCGGCTTCGTCCGCCCTGGTCGTCGTAGTCGTCTATGGCTTGTTGAAAAATCAATTTTGTGCTTGGTGTATCTAATTACGTCAGGACGAAATAGCAAAACAGGATTATCATATTATTTACTTTAAACGTGCGTAGTTTTGGCAAAACGATCTGAAAATTTAAACGACTATATTATGTTTTAAAAACAGTGTTTTTTGTTCGGTCAGTAAAATTAGTGAATAGTGGGTTGCACATATCGAAAATGTCTTTTTTTAATTGTAGCTTGTTAGCGACCGCTTATACGGAAAATAATGTCTCGATAAAAAGCGGTTGAGTCAAACCAAATCTTACATTGTTAACCCTTGGTATGCCTGGTGGTAAAAAGTTACAAGTTATGCCTGGTGGGTCCCTCAGACCCAGATTTTCAATTGGATATTTTTTTTTACTTTCTCTACATAATTTAATTTGTTTGGTGTCCTAATGCCTTTTAAGGGGATAAACAATATTATATTAATAGAAAAGATATATTAATCTTATTATCTTTATTTAAATATTAAAATTAAACAATACTCATTTTTTTAACAAAAAATAGTCATAAAATCTTTGACTACATACTATTTCTACCAAATTATAAGAGATCTCAGATCAGACTTTATGGCATGTAAGGCACTAACATATGCTTATGCAATATTATAAAATAATCAGTCTTCTTCACTCGTATCAATATTTTCTTGGGATTTGATTTCATAGCACTTTGCACATTGAAAAATTGAATGATCAAGACAAAATGTGGCTAAAAAGCTGCCACATAGGAATATTCATTAGAGGTATTTAAATTTGATTGATTCTTTTGAATCCTTACATTTGTATGAAATATGTCTAGCAACATAGACTCATATTACAAAGAGATAAACGCATTCTAGAGGAGGCTTTACATGTTTGGCTAGAGGTTTCACTCCAGGAGTTCCAGTCAATATGTTTTCACTTGTTCAAACATTAGACCTATTTGGATTTTCAAACCATATAGTTCCTTCTTTACCTTTGTAAGTTCTGGCTCTATATGATGTCGAAAGTCTAGACAAAGGTACATCTATTTCGGAATCCGATAAACTTGAATGTCTATCATTTGAAATAAAAATGTCCTCTTCTGCCTCTTGAAAGATATGATCAGAGTCCTCTCCACTAGAATTAAATGTAATATCATCCTCCTCATTCTCATCTAGCAGTAAATTAGGTATGTCCTCGTCTGACAGTTGCATTTCCATGTTGAATCTAAAAAATACATAAATAAATGACTTTTAGCACACAAATATCAATAATTATTAGAAAGTAAATAAAATAATACTAACGTAATAAAGTCTTGCGTAAAAATACACATCAATGAATAACTTTTAGCACATAAATATCAATAATGAAATGATAATATATAAAATAATACTTACGTAATAAAGTCACGCCGTATGCCTGGTGGGGACTGAGAGACCCGCGCGTACTTTATACTCCTTCCTTCTACGTCAAGAGCTTGCTGTGGACTGACGAAGCGGGCGGAGGATATAGACGAGTTCGTAACAGCCAGCTACTGAGAGCGGTAGCGCGCAAAATTCTAATTTATGTGAAAAATGATGATTTGCATGCCGCTGTGGGTCTGACAGACCCTACCAGGCATGCCGAGGGTTAATGATTTAGTAGTCGTGTTTATGTAGGTTCCTAGTAAAATAGATAATTATTAAAAATATTTTTTAATTACGGTTTATTTTCATGCTTTATTTTTTAATACAGATTTTTTGTACCTTGTATGTCACATCCAGGTTACCGTCAACTCTCCCCTACCTATCTTACGGATCATACCCAGACATCTTATTCGATACCACGTTTAATTCCGCCCATTCTTCAGCTATCCTCACACAATTTCATAATACTTAGCGTCGAAGCCGACAGCTTCGGCTGTTCTCGGTCGGACTCGGATGCCTTCGGGCGCTCGGCGGCAATGCGAACTAATGGCATTACGCTTGCGGCGCAAGAGCATCCGACATCTGTACTGGCTTTAGAACTGTGATATTCTTGGGTTTTGTTTGTTTATTTTATAGAAGAGTAGATGTTTAGATATGGCTAAGATGAGATGGGTCTCAAAAAAGTTTAAGTTTTAGATAGATATAAGGAATAATAATTGACTACCTGAAAAATATAGGTAGACTAGTACTCACGCGGGGCTTCGCTCCCGTGGATTCTATCACAGTAAAGACATAACTCTCCTTTTTTGCAGTCGCGTAAAAAGTAGCCTATAACCTTCCTCAAGCTTCAAGCTACTTCCATACCAAATTGCATCCAAATCCACCCAGTACTTTCGAAGATTAGCGCGTTCAAGCAAACAAACAAACAAACAAACTTTTCCGCTTTATAATATTAGTATAGATGAAAAAAATATAGTATTACAAAAAAATATAGTATACATTTTGTAGTGGTAGAAAAAAATATTCGGCCGAACGAAGAACGAATAATATGCCTACAGTAAAGTTTTCAGTAGATTTTAATTGATGTGTATGGCAAAGCCGAGAATTTTGGAAAATTAAAGAAAGTAAGTGCTTAATTGTACACAAAAGCAGTAGCACTTGAGGCCGAATTGCTGTAGGTAAGGGCAGAAAGTCGACAAAGTAATGGGAAATTAATGAAAAATCTTTTTCAACACGAGTTAACTACTTCGGCAAGACTCGGAAGCCTTCGGGCGGCACCAATAATAGCATCACGCTAATGGCTCCAGCATATACCAACAGTTGCACCAAGCGTGCTGGATAGAGGGAAGTAATGCTTATAAAAATCTTAAACTAAGTAATATTTTTGTAGGATGGAGTTATAATTTGTGAATATATGACTGTGTGTTTGAATGGTGGACGAATAACGCTATTTTTTTTATGGATTTTATGGTGATGACACGTTGTAGGGAAAATGGATAGAATAAAAAAAGTTTTTAAAATACTGCTAAGGTCTTCCATAATATTATAACGCTTAGAGCCTAAATTATTAAGGATAAACTAGGGAAGATGATCATTATATAATCATATTAAGTATTTTGGTTTTATGATTATTTAAGCCCGTTTCAATAAGTTAAAAGATTCTTCATTCACAGTCATAGTTAGTCTTTTAAACAAACACTAACTAGTCATTACTCTATCTTCTGCCCCAAGGTTCCGCCCGCATTAATTGATGTTTTTCTCAGACCTATCAAATACTAAACAAATCTATATATATAAAAGAAAGTGGTGTTAGTTACACTATTTATAACTCAAGAACGGCTGAACCGATTTGGCTGAAAATTGGTAGGGAGGTAGCTTAGAACCAGGAAACGGACATAGGATCCTTTTTATGCCGAAATTCTAACGGGATCGGGATTTACGCGGGAAAAACCTCCCACGCGAACGAAGTTGTGGGCAAAAGCTAGTATTATATAAAAATCGGACAAGCCGTTTCGGAGGAGTTCGATAAAAATACTGCCACACAATATTTTTATATATTACATTTAAAAAATATCACCCGCTTTAAACATTTCAGCTGCGCCCGCGCCTCTCAGCGGCAAGACATTTACACTAATGACGTCACGCTCGTCAGTCGCGACGCGTTCTGCACGGCGACGCATTTTCCGCCATTATTGTACCCTGCAATTACTACTTATACTTGCGGGACTAAAGCGTGATGTTAAATTTTTAAAGTTTGTGTGTTATTGTAGAAATACAGATATTTTCATAAATGTATAACGGACACAGTGCTATTCGAGAACAGGTTTGTCTCTAAAAAAATAACCATTTGACTGGATAAAAAAAGTGTATAGCAATTCCAAATTTAAATTCTTTAAAGAAAATTTGAGTAAAGAAAATGCTTATTAGTTTATGAACATCTTCTGTATAACTTTCTGATACTCAAAATTCATTCGGTAGATTCGTTTGTAATTCGTTTGTATATACTTACATAACATACATACCTACCTAGAGCCTTTGTCGCTAAGCTTTTTCTTACTGCTAAGATCCATACCTCCTCTATAAGAGAGGGAATGGGCCGTAATCCATTTGGACCCATGACCTTACTACTTTTAAGTCGTCCCTGGAGCAACTCAGCCACCAATGCTCAAATTAAAATTCATAATAGGTACCACGACATTATGTAGTCAAAACGCAGAGCCAATTTATTTAACATAAAGTGTAAAACATTTATAAAATTATATACCATTATCATGTTACATAAAAATTATAAAATAACAGACTACGTTTTTTATTTGTAACTGAGAAAACTCTAACATCTGTCCTCCCACATAAGGCCTAAAGCTAGTGACGGAAAAAGGCTTAAAGGATAATTATAGGTTAACGAGACGTCAACCTCTATTTTAAAATAAAAAAGAATATTTTACATAGAGACGCCCAACAGACTAGGTGCCCGTTTATTCTCAACGGCATAGCCCTCGGAGCAACGCTAAAGTAACGTTATACAAATTTAAAAAAAAAATTTGCTTAATACACTTTATATTTTTCTACAGGGCAATGGAAATGATTATGCTTTAAGTTTCCTGATCAGGCATGAACATATCTGCAGAAGAACCATGGTTTGCGATATAGCCCGAAGAATAGAAGAAGACGAAAAAGATGCTTTTATGCTGTAATAGATTTTCTAGCTAATAAGTCACTTAGTTAAGGGTTTTATGTTATTGTCCGTACGTACCTATATTACATGTGATTGTATACTAGCGTAAGCTTGTCATTGGACTTTTTCTACATATTGTCAATGATCACCCATAAATGTATTAGCTGTAAGTTTCCTTAAAATTTATAAGATAAAATACTGTGTATTTTTACATGCCTTAAATACGGAATGGACAAGGACTCTAACTTTTTTGTAACATTTAATTTTTGTTTGACAACCATGCCGCCTCTTGAAATTGTCATTCAGACATAGTTAACCTATTCCCAGCAGAGAATTTAAGTCTAATTGCATCTCATTAAAAGTAAAATTGATTAATCATTCATTTTTGTTAAAATGATAAGTAGTATGGAAAACTTTTTGTGTCGCCGCATAGTTTAATCTTCCAAGGATATCATGAGTTTGCATTATTTTCGATGACTTTGGTCTATGAGGAAAGAAAACGTATCATTTCAAGCCACATGGCGCCATGCAATCAGGACCTAATTATATGGACATTTAGTGCATATTAGTAACGATTTGTTTTGTAATTTTGAATATTAAGTTTTATAAATTTAGTTATTGTTGTTATTAATATTAATGTCACGCAGGTCGCAGCTGCTACGCGACATCAACGCTACTGCAATCCTAAGCACAATCAACGTCGATGTTACGTTACGAAAGTGCTTCACTACGGCTTCCAAGCTACGCAGCGTAGGCGTAGTCAAAGCGTAGCATTAAGATATGCTTCGAAAACGCATACGTTTAAGTATCTAAATTAAACAGTATTTTAACGTTGCTAAAGACCCATTTTGTGTATCCCAGAACTATAATGTTCCACAACTAGACAAAGGCTAAACCCCTATCTTCAAGATGAAGAAGCCTTTGAATATAAAAAATTCGGTACGCTATAATGAACTTGAAGACTAAAGGAGTTCTACAGTCATTATTACCTATTCATGTCTCTTATAAATCAATCGGAATGTAGTCTTAAAAATGCAATTAGGCTTTCATTATTGACATCTTATGACATGGTTTTAGAGTAGTATTTGCTGTAACTAATATGGTATAAAGAATAAAAAGTATTTCTTTATCTAGTTGTAACAGTACCAATCTGGCAAAACTAAAGATTTTCCTTGTGCACATTGAATTAAGAACCTATAGTCTATCACCTGATCATCAGACAGTAACACTGCCTAGAATATAAGATTGCATTATAAAAACAACGTTTTTGGGTATAAGCATTAAATTCAGTATCATAATTGTCTGCTGATGTCCGATATTGGCGCCGTTTAAAGGTGCAACATGCTGCATATTTCTACTTGGTAGGTACCTATTTCAGTTGCGTTGCGTGCATGTTCTGTTTTGGTAATCAAGTGCCTTCACGTAATGAATTTACCGTCCTTTTATAAAGTTCTTTTATTTATTTTTAAACGTCTTTCTCCCCCTCTGTCACTTTTTCAAAATTTACTTACGCAATTACATAGGTCTACATAGTTTCCCGTCACATCTCTGTTTATTCGCGATAAGCTCAAAAACTACTGAACTGACTTTTAGTGCGGTTTTCACCAATGGATAGAGTGATTCTAGAGGAAAGCTTTATCTTGTAGTTATTTAAGATTTTGTGTGTTAAATTGCAAAATGAGTTGCTAATATATATAGGGCCTGTCAAAATTATATATTATAATTTTGGCAGGCCGTTGGTATAGTGGTCAGTGGCCCTGACTGCTGTGCGCAAGGTCGTGGGTTGTTACAAATGGTATACGGTAGCAAATTCTTTCAGAGGCACAGAGAAATCTGAATAATATGATAAGGTCCCAACCAACCATAGACCAACCGCATTACGTGTTGCTTAACCTTTCAAAATCAACCCGCCCGACTGTTATTAATTTAAGAGCGCGCCTAAAGCCAGCAAAATTTTAGAATTCACCCGCACTGTCCTACCCGCTCCTCACATCGAATACGATCGCGCGTGTACCTACGCGCTCGCTCGACGCGTATCTTCTGTAATAAGTATACGTATAATATTCAGATGAAACAACTGTATTCAAAGTATGACTGCGTTATACAATATTAAGAAATATTATTATGTGTACGCGAATAATACGTAAATAGTAAGTTAGTAGGAGGTGACTATACCACTGATACTGAACACGAATCAATATAAAATCAATACCAAAAGGTAATATTATATTATGTATAATATAATATTATTTTGGCGCGTGATTTTGGTGTGGCGTAAATAATGGATAACTCTGAAACTGTCGATTGGCCAGATAATATCTATCATACTACATACCCCACTTATATCGTCATATATTGATATTTTTAATATTTTAAATAAAAATCGTACTTACTCTTACAAAATTAGGTACCATTTCTAAAATTGGTGATATTTTTTTCATTTTGTTTTTTTTTTTTTTATATCAGTCCTGAATATTTGTATTATCAGATCAGTATCAAGATTTTTTATTACATTCTAAATCAATATTGCAAAAAATAGTTATTCTTAAATTTTAACATTTTTTTCTACGGAATTACGCATTTTGGGCCCCTGTATCTATAGTTGCAAAACTTCTGAAAAATTCGGAATAATTCCGGAATACTTCTGGGAAAGTTTCTTTAAATCAGAATTATTCAAAATGAATTTAAATAAAGCCCTCTGTGCGCCGGCCGCTGCCGCCGCGCTGCGATGGCGGTGCGGGGTGCGGTAAGAGGGGAGATGCTCCCCGGAGAAGTTTTCCCCCCGCGAGAAAGATTCGTACCCCGCAATCGAATGTTTCCGAATATTTCGCCCGAATAATTCAATCGAAATTAACGTGTTTGTTTGTTGTGTGGTGGGTGGGTTAATTATTGTTCAGTGCGAGACTACGTACGATACAAGAGTAAAATATAAATGTTTATCTATACTAATATTATAAAGCGGAAAAGTTTGTTTGTTTGTTTGCTTGAACGCCCTAATCTTCGAAAGTACTGGGTGGATTTGGATGAAATTTGGTATGGAAATAGCTTGAAGCTTGAGGAAGGTTATAGGCTACTTTTTACGCGACTGCAAAAAAGGAGAGTTATGTTTTTACCGTGATAGAATCCACGGGAGGGAAGCCCCGCGTGAGTACTAGTTTTATTATAAATGGGATTGATTAAGTATATGTTGATATTTTTATAGGTAGATATGTTAGCCTGCGATTAACAGGATTTTTATTCTTTTGTTTCTAGGTAGGTACTCTACTTATTTCGAAATTGAATGCTATTTTTATAAATGTCAGTAGTTGAATAAAAAACCAGGCCTAGCATATTTTATTTGTTTTTTGAAAAAGGGTTACCTATGTTTTTGGTTAGTTTGTATGTAGCTCTGTACGCATCGCGAGTATTCGCGAGTCGCATAGGTAGGTATTAATCATTACCTACCTACTTAACGCGTTTAATAGCCCAGCCAATAAAAAAATTAAAGGCAAACCTTGCAAGCAAACACGTTTTGATGCGGTTTTCAGAAAAGTATTTGTTATACTTAGGTAGGAGCAGGTTTTGGTATATTAACCGACTTCAAAGGTCGATTTTCCTGGTTTCTTTTGGCAGTTGAAATATTCCCAAAGTTTCGGAATATTTCGGAATACTTCCGAAGTATACGACGGGAATGATTCGGAATTATTCCCGCCAGACTATATCGAAAAAAAATGTACTACACTGCGGTGGCTCATTATTTTAGACTAGCTTTTGCCCGCGACTTCGTCCGCGTGGAACAGTTACTTTGGGCTAACGTTAAATTTAAGCCCGATTTTGAAGCATTCTTCATTGGTGCTCCGCTCCTATTGGCCTTAGCGTAATGATATATATAGCCTATAGCCTTTCTCTATAAATTGAGTATTTAATTAAAAATATTTTTTTCTATTCGAACCAGTAGTTCCTGAGATTATCGCGTTCAAACAAACAAACAAACAAACAAACTCTTCAGCCTTATATATTAGCATAGATAGCTGTTGCCCGCGACTTCGTCCACGTTTCCGTCGTTTTTCGTTAAAAAAAGTAGCCTATGTCCTTCCTCACGGTTCAGTGATTTAGATGTAACACACAGATTAACTTTCGTAATTTAGTAGGGAAATATAATATGTCAATCTATAATACTGTTGAAAAATATATTTCATGTACAGAATTGACCTCTCTACAGATTTATTATAAGTATAGATAATTGCCTATTTAATGCAAATTCTAAAATGGTATAATAATAACCAGTATCTTGATAAAGTACAAAGTTATTGCTGTTCGAATCTTAAAGGAGAATTTTTATACAAATTTGATTTCAAAATTAAATTACTTTAACACTGCTGTAACTAATTTTAGACTCAAAGAGAATGAGAATTTCCTTAAAATTTGATCACTATGGGTTTGTTGACACCATAAAAGACATTAATAATTAAACAAATTTATTGAAAAAGAAAATATACAAGATGTTCGAAGTGGGCTCCTTCAGCTGCTATACACGCTCTACACCTTCTTATGAAGGACCGTCTCAATCGGCGCGCAATTCCTGCCGACGATATTTCGTCAGCAGCCGAACGTATGCGTTGTCGCAGCTGTTCAACTGAAGTGATTTCTTTTTTATAAACTACCTCCTTTAAACAGCCCCAGTAAAAAAGTCCAATGGGTTTAAATCTGGCGAGCGAGGTAGCCACATTCTGAAAATAAAATATTATTTCAAAACAAATTCCTTGTTATACAATCACGTCCACAATAAATTGATCTACAAAAATAGGGTTTAAATACCTAATGGGCATACTTGAATAGGTTCGTAATCGATATAAATATATTTCATCGAACAAACACGGATACCAACTAAAAGCTTGTGTTTATTTTGCATATACTATTCTGCCCGCGTTACCTACGACTACGAGTGACCATAGAAATATTAAATAAGAAGTGGTATAGGTAGATAATTTTTTTTTATATAGGATACTCGCAAGATCATTATTGTTGTCCATCCGTGTATCTAGATTTTTAGAAGATCTCATAACTACCTACATTATGGGAAAATGATCATAAAATTGTATCGTGAAGAATAACATAACAAAATAGCAAAAGTAAATAGCTACCTATTATGAATGTAATTTATTACCTATTATCCTAATAATCTAATAAAGTACCTACCACGAATTTTTGATATCGTCGTGTCTGGGTGTTGTTTATCTATATATGTATGTATTTAAAAATATATTTGTCTATGTATATCAGCTGTCTGACACCCATAGTACAGGGTCTTCCTAGTTTGGGGTCAGACAGCCGTGTGTGAAATGTCCCCACATATTATTATGTCTAGTTACCTACTCGGCCCACGAAAGTGCGTAGGTAAACGAATTTAGATCTTGTGTCTCTCAAAATAAAATCTAAAATCACCTGCATAAACTTTCTCGAAAGTATAAAATGTGTTTTTATTTTTTCAGTATATAACAAACAAGTAACTCACAAACTTACCTTCGACAATTAGCCATCCTGTCAATTTGTAACTTTTTTAGTTCTCTTTCAATGTTTTTTTTGGTTTCCCATTTCACTATTTAGTTCGAACAACAACAACAATTACGATTGAAATGATTATAACTCGGCGCAGCTAAAACACTTGAGCGTAGTCCTCTCGTCTCAACAGAGCGGTAGCGACTGATGTGTGAAATAGAAATATGCTTGAAGCTCCCGCAACGAGCGACGGAAGATGACTTCTTGCGCGGAATAAAAACGTAGTATGCGCCAAAAGTGTTTTATCGTAATAAATCCAAAACTAAAAGGAATTACATAAAATGCCTAAGCAAAGCCTTTACTCTTGTTTAAATATAATTATTTATCAAATTTTTGTCGCAATAGGCATTACCATATCGAGTACAAAACGGAAAAACATGAGAATTAGAGGTTATTTCGTGATTTTTTTCTACCAAGGAAATGTTATTATTTTATGTTTTTGATCAGAGAGAGCCCTTGAAAATATGATGTAGTTATTCATATATTTTTATTTTAAGATTTGGTCTGGAATTTTTCATGTAAAATCAAATAGAAAATTGGTAATTTTGCTTTATACGCGCTCTTAACCACGAGCTTCTTGAAATATGTTCAAAAGCGCTAATATAAATTATACAAAATACCGGCTGCCGATAAAATTATATTTTTTATTTATTTATTTATTTCAGGCTTCTAAGGCCCATAGAAAATATACATAAGAAACAATAGACTAATACATATTTTTTTAATTCATACAAATAAAATACAATAAACTATATAGGTACTAACACATATTTTCATAACACTCTCACTATAAATATGTACTTACATAATATAAGTGTGTACCAACTCAAATAGCATTTTACGGAACATGTTAAAAGAGATGGAATTACATGAATTCGTCCTTTGAATGTTTAATTTATTCATTATGCATAAAAATATGAATCGCATTATTCATAATATGTTGGCACTTATGTGAGAAATTATTTATTCATGACTTTATCGTTACTGCAGTGCAAAACGATACTTAAGTTTGCTTCTCTTAAGCAAACTGCATTTTATCGTAAATAAATGTATTTAGAAATACATAAAGAACATCCATAATTAAACATTCAAAACGAAATGTGACAGAATTTAACAAGAATCTCATAAGATTATTAGAAGAGCTGTATCACGTCATAATTATCTCGAGCAATATGACCTGTATTTTTTCTAACACCCCTTTAGTATCTTTATAAGTTCTACACTTATATTTTGTATGTTTGTATTGCTTCGTTAGTATTAGTTTAGCTAGCTACAATAAAATCCTCAAATAATTTCTAAGTCTCAATTCAATCAAAGCAGTCATTACATTTCGCTTTGGTACCACCGAAAGTATTGGGACCTCACAATTAATTACAAGCGAAGCCTGCGCAATACTTAATGAATACATTCGTATCTATAATTAAATTATCTATTGCCCACTTTGTACACCCACGCATGGGCTTGCGGTAATAAATAATAGCAGCTGATTGATGTTTCACCATCGGCTTATACGATGATTATTTATTTACTGTCCGTTGGCGCTGTTTGCTTTATTTTGAACTAAAAAACAAGTAGGTACATGTTTTTTATAATACGCTGCATCAAGTGTTTGACGTCAAAATGTGATGTTTGAATTCGGTATCGGGTTCAAAATTCAAACTACTTAATAAAAACATCGGAAAAATTAAATGCCTTTGGGAAAACAAAAGATCCACATACAAAAGCTTCCGTTCCATGAACTCAAACGTTCCACCATCAGTTGCTTTTTGTTACTGTAGTAATATTTCTGGACGGCAGTAAAAGTCGGAAGGTACATAAATTTGGCAAACTAACCTGAATCATGAATGCTTCTGGTGACTGTCTTCCACACAAACAAACATCAAACGGCACTGAGCGTCACTTCACAGTACATTTCACATCTAATCCTTCACGCTATACATGTACTACGTACGTACAAGACACAAATATATTCGTGATTATATCGTGTGGAACATATACAAAGAGCGACGCTAACACGACCGCCTAACAGTCTGTGAGACCGGACACTGGGCTTCAGGCGGCGTAGAGCGGGATGAAAGATATGCGGGGGGACACATGCATGCTGAAGGATGCCAAAGGAGCCGGGCAGATGCGACAGGACTCCGGAGAAAAGAGACGACTACACTGCGTGACATTTGAAAACTGTGTCTTTACACCACCTTTAGCTATGATAGGGGAAACTAGCGTCTATATCTGTGAGTACAGAGTTGAAGATGACTATAGCACGCAGGCGCTTAGGATGTTTTAGCGATGGTGAGTAAATGTCCTCTAATGTGTCGCGCAATTCGGAGCGCTAGCTTTAAAACTAAGTTGTGTAGAGACGAGTATTGCGCGCGCGTGCTCTGTCGCTTCGGTCGTCTGGTGGGCAAAGTGTGTGTCGCGTTTTGTCGCTTTTGGAGCGGAGTCGCGGTTGTGCGAGCGGGATGGGAGCATGTAGGCAGTGGGGTGGGAGGAAGATGGGGAGGTGTCACCACGAGCGCTTTTTAGGGACTTAAAGCCGGATAAGCACAAACAGAGGCGTACTGCGGATTTGTAATGTGACGTTTTTGCGCATATGTGGGTTTTTCAGTACGCACTTGAGCTACTGCTGCTAAATTGTGTCCTGCGGTTGAATGTTTGTTTCAGGCGAATTGTTTTTGTTCACGGAAATTTCGTATCTAATGAAAATATACATGATGTTTATCTTGACTTAAATATTTAGGTTTCACAGAATTAAAATTAATTGAGGTAGTGTTTTCAAAATCTTGTATTAAGAGGAATTAGATACTATGCTTTCTGATTTGAAAAATTAATAGGTAAGACTTGTTATTTTGACCTTTTGAATGTATGAATTTCGAGATTCTACAACGATGTAATTTATAAAAGTTCCGAAAGCGTCGATAGCAAAAAACCAAATCTCATTACTCGAATCCTCTTTCAAAGCCACTTGTCCGATGACACTTGTGTATTTGGCCAAAAAAAAGATGACTTTGCGACAATGGCTCATCCAATTTTGGCACAAAGCAGTAGCGCCACCACACAATGGTCAGAATGGGATCCTGACAATGAGATTGTGACATTCTCGGTTTGTCACATTGTGGGCCACAGGAGTTGAATTATTATCGGTTGGATACAAACCTCGCTTTGTACCTTTTTTGGCTTGCAAATGTCACTGGCCACCCACACGGAGTTGGTAGCGTGAAATTGGGTATAGGATAAGCTGTCGGCAACGTTACTGATTGTGATTATAAGATTACTGTTGCGTTCTTTGTTGATGAAAAGAAGAAAGGTATTGTTTAGGTAAATGGTGGTGTTTACTTTAATGTTCTATTTGTTATTGAATTAAATACCTCGTTTTAAGAGTTCATGCTTGTGGTCAGTGATTCAATATCATCGCCATGTTTGTTATATGGTGATAAAGAATAACATTAGGATAATTTTATGCACAGACGTGATGAGGATTCATTTTCATATTTAATTTATCATATTTTTTTTTTATTTTACTCCAAATTGTTTCAGTAGCACAATCATACGTTTTGCCAAACCATAAAACAGTTTCATTTGAAATTAAAACGGGATTTTTTACCATGTTTATTTATTGTTTCGAATTTCTGATAAGTGTTTCGGCGCTGGTGTCAGTTTATAAACTTATATTGTGTAATATGTGTGGTTTACGGCCCATCCTCTCTCATAGAGAGGAGTCCAACATCTCAGCAGTGGGAACATAGGTAATAAGCTGTATTATTATTATTATTGTAATTATTATTATTGTAACAGTTGGTTCTATTATATCTATGACTCCAATACTTGCAAGCTGCACATCTTCCTTTTTTTTCTTACTTGCCGCTTTCCTTATTCTAGTGCCTTGGTTTGTTTATTTTAAGATTTGTTTACCTGTAATAATACTGTGGTAGATAGCGCTGCATGTCAAGTATGCGATGCAAATGTAACATTTTTGAGCATTTGCCAAAAATACATTTTTGAAGAATTCAGTAAAAAGCTTCGCATTTTGGAATAATACGTTAGTCAGCTTTAATCCAATGTCCGTAAATTAAATGATCGTTTAAAACTATACGTTGTGTATGAGTTTCTGAATTTGTTTCAATAATACGGTACTCATTAATAACAAGTGCGTCAAACATACCGGTTTTGTGCCACACATGTACGGTCGGTAAAATAAACAAATGTGTTGCATTGCTGAAGTATATTTAGATGATTGTTTCTCTTAGTTTGGCTCACCAGATTTAGATGGGAAGGGGATGGATTGAAAATTCATGAATGAACATGTAAAATCATGTAATAAAATTTTTCAAAGTTAGTGAAATTTTCATATTTATTTCAATCCAGGCAGGGAACCCATTTTGGGCTGTTTCTACGTATTTTTATTTTTGGTTATTAGTTGCGTTGCCTTTTCCCGTTAACTAATGTTGGTAGACCATAGTGCAAGAAGATACATGATTTATGTATGAAAATTTCATCTTACACTACTGACAACGTTGTTTGACCGCTTGAATTAATCTTACCATACATAAAAAATATCCACACAATTTTTATTCCGTTTTTTACATTTTTTTCTCTGCAGTACCTATTGGTAATGTTATTTTAATAGCTCGTTTGTAGACAAGTGGTTTACGAAACCCAGGGACGTTATTTATTACAACAATTACTATTGTTTCGGGATTTTGACTGATGCCTGCTAATGGCCGCAGATTATCGCGTGTCATTTGTTTAAATCAGTTTAATGGCTGTTTTATTTACATAGTTTTTGTGGTTGTGGGTTCTTTCTTTCAGGTGGGAATCATTCCTTGTGTTGTAATGCAAATTTTTGTATTTGCTCCTTTTATGTTAATTAGGTTAATTAATACCTACCTATTGGTTTCCAATCAAGATCATAAACAACGCTAAACATGAAATGTTTTTCGGAAAGTTATCTTTGCAACATAAATGGAATCTGAGATACATCTATTTTATATTAACAGTTATTTCGTGCAATAAATGCTTTCGTGAATATTTTGAAATGCTTCAACAAAAAACAAAATTAATTTAAACAAAAAAAAAAAACTCTTAAAACACCGACATCTTTATCGTGACATCTGTGCTCAAAAGCCAGCAAATTAGCCCTACGAATTCTGATCGCCTGATACTCGGACGGGACACGCAATAAAATGTATAACAATTCTTTTCTATCCACCCCAAAGAAAAAAAAACTCGTCACCTGTCGTGTCATTTGGTTCCAATAAACGAGCCGCCAAAGAAAAACACGAAATTAGAAAAAAAAGCCGAATCGCCCAAAAGTGACCGAACTTGTCTTATGACAGTTTGACTTCGGGACCATGCAATGCTGACTTAACAACTGCAGTCGTGTGAGACCCTATTCCTCATTGCTTAAGGGTGATTATTGATTGCAATAGGGAACATGCGTTTTTTCCAGGGACAGTTTTTTCTGTTAATCGTTTTGACTGACGAATATTTACGATGTGAATTGTTTAGTGCGGGCAAAATAAAATTCAGCTCCGACTTCATTAGTTCTGTTTTTGTTGCGTTTGTCAGGCTTTTGTTATATAATAATAGGCTTCGATTGTCTCCTTCGACTTTGATGATACCTTCCGAAGTTTAAATTTGATGAAATTGAAACTTTAGTTTTTATGTTTGGTGCTTGTGCTTTTCTTTTTCTTTCTATTACAGTTAGATATGATATAAGTATTAGTACTACGATTAACAAATTACATTTGAAATATATTTTGCGTATTTAAGGAAAGAGATAAAAAATTTGGATTCTGTAGAGTATAACGAACAACATGAACTTGCCTATAATTTTCCCACAGCTGTGACTCAAGGCCTCTTCACTATGGTAGGGAATTGGCCATTATCTACCACGCCGCGCCGCACGGTGGGCTGAAAATCGGCTTTCATAGACTTAGGCATTTTATTTTGCAAGTGCGAGTTTTTTTGCCGGATATCACTTCTATTAGTTATAACAATATACAAAAATGACACCAGAATTGATTCTGCACAGAAACGAAGGAATTATAATTTTTTTTACGAAAATTTTGTATGGAGCTAGTATGAAAAATCGAAATATCTCTAAAACGGCAGCGATAACCGTAATATCCTTATAGGGGGTTATAGTACTAATTATTTATGATTTTTTGACATACGTTACATAATGGTTGTAGATGCCTTTTTTTTAAAAAAATCGTCAAAATATTTTTATTTATTTTTACATATTTAAACGTTCCTTTTAGTGTTTAAGTTGAACAACTCTTATCATAAAATAGCATCACCCCTATAGACCTGAAGGACTAGACAGAGGTGTGTAGTGTCTTGTTGATCTTGTAAGATTTCCAACAATACCAAATAGTTGAATATCAGTGTCAAAGTGCCCATGCTGTCGCTTCTTTTAGAAAGATAGGGGAATGAAATTGTTAATTGATCATACCCTAAAAGTATGATTACAACATAACCGGACACATAATAATAATAATATCCTTATAGGGGATTATAGTACTAACATTATTTATTTTAACATATAAAACTGTTCAAAACGATCCATGAACTGTGTCAAAGTTAAGAACATCGTTAGGAAGCATGCTTTTTCCCCAAATATTAAGAATATGTGAAAAAAAAAGACTGTATATAAACTTTTTATTGATAGGTAATTTAAATAAAACAGAAGTAACAAAAATAATATCTAATAAATTCAATTATACAAAATACATATTTGAAACTATAATTTATGAAATTATTAACTAAACATATTGGTACAATAAACTAACATAAATAACAAAAGAACATAAAGAAAAATAATTAAATTTTACAAATTTTCTTTACAACTTTCGTTGTCGGACTCCAATTCCGAGTCAGAATCCAGATCGGATATACCTACAAACTCGAACTCAGTTTCCGGAAACTGTATTAGGTCGAGAGTTTCAGCAAAAAAGGTTGTCTTCCTTTTGGCATCTAACTTCGGCCTTTGTGCACTTAGAAAAGGATCCGAAGAAACAACAAGCATATTTAGGATATCTTGATTAGAATCTTGCCTGCTTCTTTTCCGCGAATGATGTTCCCGGAACCTCCTAAAATCTTTGTTTCGAGACTCTGAGGCTTCTTCCGAGAGAGTCCCAATCGGGACAATATCATTTTTTTCGATTATGTCAGCTCCGTGTATTAATAGTTTATGTACGGTTGATGACATGTAGTACCAGTCGTATAATTCCACGTACTTTTCTGCTGTTTTGCGAGCAAAATCTTTAAATTTGATGACATCGGTCTTCTCACCAGATGTTATTGCTTGCAAAATAACAGCAAATCTTTTTATCAGGTTTTGATCCAACCCAGTAATAGCTGCAGTTTTATTGGGAAACTCGAAAAACTTCCTTGCGGTATTCCCGTCATTGGTAGTTCCCGAGCCTTGTTTTACTATATCAATTAACAGATTGAGCTCCTCTTTAAATTTATTTTGAATGTTTTTTTTTCTGTTTTGTAACATATCTTTATGCTCATTACTTCTTGCTGCCCACTGTTTGAAGTCAAGTCTGTACGCAATGTGTAACAGACATTCCATGCAATTTATACGGGCATGTAGGGATGATAGGCCAAATTCATATATGTCAGAACACACAGTTTTTGATGTTACAGCATCTAAGTGGTTCATTTCTGTTGGTTTTGCTAAGCACAGGTAGCATGATGCATTTGATCTAGCTTCAGAAAGGTACGTGCAGACTTTTGCGTCGATCATTGTCATCATTAGTTTATGAGTCACCCTGTTACTATTAATGCACTCTGTGGGGTTAAGGGCCTCAATTTCCTCATCCATTTTTCTTTTGTTATCAATGACAACTGCATGGCTTTCTTTTACAAAAGTGAACTGAACCGGACGACAATAAAAAGTTGAGCATGGTTTCGGGTTTGTCCATATAGTATTATCTCCATCTGTCAGTTTCAGTGGCACCAAGGAGGTCATGAAAATGCTTGAATCATCATGCTCGCCGTCCATTTTCTGCTTGTATCGGCTTTGATTGGAAGCACCATCAAATCCCCACTTCGATATCAGCTTTAACGGCTTATTTTCCACATTATCAGAAAGACTTTGAAGAATCCGCTTCACCGTGATGTCAAGTAAAGCTTGAAGTGTAATTCTAGCTGATGAATCCGTAACTGATACTGATTGATTAGGAGGGTAGCATGCAAGCTTAGTTTGTTGCAGTTTATAGTAGGATGGGTAAATATTCTTAGCACCTTCCCGAATGGCAGTCTCTCGCAACGTAATATATTGCCACTTTGAAAGCTTAAGTGAAAGAAGCAATCCAAGTGCTTTCTCTGGTGTAAATATTACTGTTTTCTTAATGCTTTCCTTGATTTTAACGGCAGCTTCTGGATTTTTGATCATATAATTGATTACAGATGCGATATCTTCATAACCTTCTTCTTTTAAACGTGCTGCAGCTGCATATGCCAATTCACAGGAATCCTCGCCTATGTGCTCACTAGATCTTCTCTTTTTCTGTTTGCTTCCCAGATCTTTGAATGGTTTTCGGGACCTTTTTGTCATTGTTCCAACAGTCGATGATGTCGAAGGTTCTGGAGAGACTGAGCGTGCTCTTGGTATCTCATCAACAGTTGGTTCTTGATTTATTAAAGTTTGCACGCAACTCGGCCAATCAATATTTGCTTGCAACCACTCTCCGTACGTATTTCTAAACTTATCAAAGAATCGTTTAGATTTCTGCCACCTGTTTAAAGCAGCTCGCGTGAATCTCCGGCAAAATTCTTTGAGAGTTACTTGATCTTCGGCAGAAAGGCAATCGCCTATGCGGGACACAATTGCACTAAACAATACTTCATGATTAAATGAAGGACACTCACTTTTTAGAAGAACAAACAAATCTAAGTTGGTGATTAAACTTTCCATTCTAAGATTTTGTAGTCGCAAAGCAAATAGTTTTAGTGTTAGCAGTTACACGGTTGTGAACAATCTAAATTATGGAACAAAATTATAGCCCTTTTATTGTATAAAGTCAATAATTAGTTAACTACCCTCATTAAAGTTATAAAAGATATGATAATAAAAATTTATAATCGTCAAAAACATTTCGTAGAACTCATAGTAGAACTAATCAACATTAGCAAATCACATTAGCTCACTAATTATAAAAAGGTGAATGCAGTTCTTAGTTGGTATTGTTGCGAGATATTTCAAATCATTTAATCACTTAATAGGCTCATTAGAATCAGAAGACTACAACCATCATTCTAATTACTTAATTACTTGTCATCAGACTCATTAGATGACTACACAATATGTTATTTTGTATTTTGAACGTATGCAAGGTTTTAAAATTCCTTTTGTGTCGATATTATTATGTGTCCGGTTATGTTGTAATCATACTTTTAGGGTATGATCAATTAACAATTTCATTCCCCTATCTTTCTAAAAGAAGCGACAGCATGGGCACTTTGACACTGATATTCAACTATTTGGTATTGTTGGAAATCTTACAAGATCAACAAGATACTACACACCTCTGTCTAGTCCTTCAGGTCTATAGGGGTGATGCTATTTTATGTTAAGAGTTGTTAAAGCTCTGAATTCTTCAACTTAAACACTAAAAGGAACGTTTAATATGTAAAAATAAATAATAATATTTTGACGATTTTAAAAAAAAAAAAGGCATCTACAACCATTATGTAACGTATGTCAAAAAATCATAAATAATTAGTACTAAAACCTCCTATAAGGATATTACGGTTATCGCTGCCGTTTCAGAGATATTTCGATTGTTCATACTAGCTCCATACAAAATTTTCGTAAAAAAATTATAATTCCTTCGTTTTTGTGCAGAATCAATTCTGGTGTCATTTTTGTATATTGTTATAACAAATAGAAGTGATATCCGGCACAAAAACTGGCACTTGCAAAATAAAATGCCTAAGTCTATGAAAGCCGTTTTTCAGCCCACCGTGCGCCGGCCCAGTGCAGATTGGTGAATGTCATAAGTCTTCGGATTTTTTAGACTTAGGACATGTCGGTTATATCCATTATGAGAGCAGTGGTGATAAAGGAAATTAACAAAGAAATGTGTCTGCCTGGTTATAATATAATTGTTACTCTTTCACGCAAAAACTACTGAACGGGTCCGAATGAAGGTAAACATCCTGGAATAGCCTAGCCTACTTTTTATCCCAGAATTCCTACGGGATCGGGATTTACGCGGGAAAACTCTCGCAAGCGAAATGAAGTGACGTGTAGAAGCTAGTAAGTTATATAAAATGTGATTAATTTCTAAGTATAATACAATTATCTGGCTTTAGTTAGATATAAATACAGTTGACTAAGCAAAAGCGAGTCCCATCAAAAGCTTCAATCAATTCTCCGACGTTCTCTACCAAAATATAACGCATCAACTGATCGTCCATCACGTTTTATGTTATCACAAAACCAGTTAAAAGCTTTTAACTTAATTAACAGTTATTAACAGAAGCGGTGTTTAATTGACGTCGTTTTGCCCTCAATTCAATTGTGAACGTTATCGTTGAGGCCAATTGTCGGTACTTTAGCTATCGCTAGTACTGAGACTCGATGAATGTCTTCACTTCCTCCGTCATGTATGAAGGCAATTTTATGATTGCTGTAGTACTTGATTGATGTAGTTTGATAGTCGTTTTCTAAGTGATGTTAGAATAATCTAACAAAATTGGCGTCACTCAAAGTCTTGATTGGAAATTGATATTGACAAAGAAATTGGGATGTCGATTGAACATTTATATTTGTTTTGCTTATTGATTATTACATACCATTTTAAAACGTCATATTCTTATGTAATTTTAAATGGAATATGGTGGATTTTCCCTTACTAAGAAGGAACACCGAAACAAACGCAGAAGTCGCGTTTGAAGTTCATACAATGTTTCTTTATAAAGTCTGGGTGGACCAATCTTTTAATGATAATATAAGTACATGCTTATTCTTAGGATCACTGTTGTATGGTAAAAGAAACCGGACAGAAATTAAAAATATCGAATTCACCTACAATATCAGTTCTACTCAAACCACGAAATGTTCCTTTACATGTCATGATCACATATAAGAATGAAGATGAATGAGAAACAAATTAATCATTTTGTTGTAAAATTAACATGTGAGATCGCGATTTAAAGATAAACTGAACCTTTTCAATCTTTTTTGCTGTTAGAAATCTAATAAAATGTAAGCTTATTTACAGATGACTAATGAGTGTCACTAATACTATTCAAGTATAAAATAAAAGCAAAGAATCTGTGGTCCTATTTCTAAAGGTGATACCAAAGATCTGACCGAATATCTCAATCATCAAGACAAAAAACAGCAGCCATTTCATCTTACTTCGCAAGTTTTGCGGCTTCCAGTAACTCATGCAATTGCAAGAATTGAGCCTCTAACAATCACACACAATTGAGTTTCAAATCAGGAAAGTGTTATCTACTTTATTGTGGCTACCTTCCCCGTTCGTGACTTCATTTCTGCCAACGCCGCAGCGGTGGCAAAACTCAGCCTGCAAAATTAAACACCAACATCAAACCAGGATACACTTTCATAATTGAATTTTGATTCATGATACCAAATGAAACGCATGACGAAAATTAAAATTCCGTTATGGGAATAAAATATACATAAAAAAGGCCATTCAATTAACGATAACACATAAATAAGTACAAGACAAAACGCTATCAGTTCACGGGAAATATTGTCACAGCACGCGCTCTGAATGGATTATTAAAAGGCCCTATATCACGGTGCCCTTAGCTGTGTATTAATGTCGTCACGTTAGCGTAAATTATCGGGACATCCAATTGGACGGTGTCGTGACAAAAGGGCATAAATATAGGGAAGTCGGCTTTATGGGCTGTGTAAGGACACGCAGGGCTTAGATGAGAGCCTTGCGGGACTCCTCCAATGTTCTCGTTTATTTACGGTGACGGATCCATTTAAGGTATGACGACAGGTTAGTTTTTTTATTATAGTTAATCGAAGGGGGATTGTCGTTGTAGTCTGATATTGTTTTTGGTAGATATCATATCACGTTGTTATGTTTTATTTCTCAGTTTATAATTTACCCTAAATTCAAGATTTGTCAACTCAGTTACCTCAGTGGCTGAGCTAGTGTTTGTTGCGCTCTATGTCACCGGCTCAATTCCCGCATGTTATATTACCTACAGATAATTATTGTAGTTGGTTGTTTGTGTATGTGAGTTTTAAATGTTTATTTATATATTTAAACTTTATGAGACACAAATACTACAATCGTGGACTTAGACATCATTATCAGTTAATCATGAATGTTCATGGGATTATGTTATAAAAAATAAGTAAAATAAATATTTTAGGCGAATGGTTAACAAAAAGTATATATACCTACTTATAATTAAAAATAACATCTTCGACCACATTATTGCTTAATTCGACCTTTGAGTTTGTTTCAGTGTTTCTTCTCAGATAATCAGTTAGGAAACACCGGCCTCATCTGGCTAAACATAACACGCAAAAAAAGCATGACGTGTAAATGTGGTATTTATAACCAATTTACAAAATATATATTTCATTTCATTTTATTTCATTACCATCAGGTGAGATGGTGGTCAAACTCGTGCCTATCAACAATAATAAAAAATATCACAGTAATTGTTTGTTATTTTACTTAAGATTTATTGTGGATTTTAATGTGGGACAACGTTAATAAAAAAAAGATGAAATCTCTTAATATTACTGGCGTTTACATTTTCTTTGTCCCGTAACCGTTTTTCACTGATTATGATGGTGTATACAATCACATAATTTACGTTTTTTTGCAATTTCACTCAGTAACTTTTCTTGTCCATATTGATCATTGGTAAAACAAATACTCATGAAAAAGTCCGTTCCGAAGAACAAATTAAAAGTCCAATTATTACTCATCGACGATCGTTATAACATGTCATGTCCTGTCACCAGGACCTAAAGACCAGCGGGTGGTGGCGACAGAATGTGGTGGAGTGTCGATAGGCTGGAAGAGTTCAATACTATTAGATTTTTTATTTATTGAGTTAGTTAATCTTGTGAGGACAAATTTGGTGGCGATTGAGAATGAATTTGGAGGATAGGTTGGAAATTTTATGATAGACGTCTTGTGAGACTCATCACTTTTCTTTAAGACTACAACAAAACATTAGCTGCAACAAATGGTGAGTGATAGTAGATATTATTTATATACATTGTGTTATACTTCTTATTAAAATTATTTCTTGAATCATACATTTTATCCTTAATTGGACAGACTGATATAACTTTCTGTATTCTTCGACAAAGTTGTTGGTACCTTACTCTTTAGGTACTATAGTTTCTATGTGCTTCTACTCTTAAGGTACTTTGCCATTGTGACCATATTTCAGACTCTTCGTCTGTTGGTTTCAATTGAATAAATCCTCCGTTTCTTATTACTCCATCATCTAAAGCACTATCCATATAATGCGTGCGGCAATATCATACAGCCAGTGTCGACACATACTGTGTTGGTTTAGTATACGCACCGCCGACTCGCGCCCTGCGGGATGCCTTCCCTTTTTTATTCCTTTTCTTTTTTATACATGGCTCAAAGGACCGCAACTTTTGTTCTCCTGTTTTGCTCCTTAATGATATTTTACGAATTATTAATTGTACGACGATAATATTCGATTGAAAAATTTTGATTGTTACCATTTGTAATATCGATTGTGTTTTAAATCGGGGTGGTAACGCCATGTGCTGTCATTAGTGATTGACTGATAATGTTTCGTTAATGACTTATGAAGGTCTTCGGTTTGATTGTGTAATGTTTAGACTTAATGTTATCTGGTTGGATGTTTAGTACTTGCTTGTAATTCATTTCAGTGATTTAGCACGACTTTAATCTTGACGTTTGACCTTCTCAATGGGAAACATGTTTCTTTTATGACTTTGACAATCTCCCGTGACTCTCTGAGCTAGATTTAAAATTTAAATATTCATAAATATTTTATTCAGGCCGCTAAAAGAAGAAAGAACTATGCAGTTGGCAGTAGACTCTTAATTATCTTTTGCCTAAGAAGGTAATTGTATTGTGAATGCCTATGTATGTCTAATCAAAGCCGGGACCAACGACTTAACGTGCCTTATAATGCACGGAAAAATCTCGATATGTCATTATATTGTCAACCGTCCACGGACTGACTGAGCTTAACCTTTAACATGGAGCCGAGCGGCTTTTATGCATAAAAATAAACCCTAGCCACAAAGTTCCAAAAAAGTCACTTCAAGCATTATGATGCAGTTGCACCAGTCAGAACAGTGATTGTACCAAAATAAATGCCGTTTTGTGCGGTCAGGTCAACCAAACGACACGTAAAATATGCACGCTCATAACGTCATAACTATCCTTCGTCCATAATTAAACGCATGCACATCTCATCTTGGTTCGTTACACGAGTTCCCACCAGACCTTTTGTAAATGCGTAATGTGCACCAGTAATATTCCGGTCCTAATATACGACCGGCGACCGTTCGTAACACCGACGAACCGAACTGTAATAATGGGGCGGGACGACACAGCGTTTTGGACGTCCCATTATAATCAGTATAAATACTCGCTTCTAATAATTAATGGCGATTTTGATTAATCACCTTTTGAATCTTGTGATTAAGGGTTCTGAGAAGTTGACATGGATGTTTTGTGAGGAAAAATTAGGACGGTTTTTTGGGACAAAAACTGTGACTAAGTGATTGGGTTTTTGTATGACGTGCGCACTTAGTATGTTTTATATTTATCAGACAGGCATTACTGGTAATCATTTGCTAAAAGTTATTGAAGTTATAATAATTGTTTTATTGTGAGAATCACAATATTATCGATGCTACTGAAATAATCAATATAAAATCTACGATAACGACTGCTTGGGTTTAATGTGGCACTTAAAATTTAAACTGTTGTATTTGCAGCCAATCGTATTTCAGTAATTGTTTTCTATACAGTTTTTTTTTGAGGTCAGCTATCCTCTATAGTCTCAGTTTTTGTACTTGATACTAGTCATTACTAGTCTAAGTTGCTTACAGAACATACACTCATAGTATCTGATCTCTCTAATATTCGCAATCAACCTGATTCACTCAGATTTTCATTTATGAGTGTCTGCACTGTTATCCTACCACCGATTCTCTACTAAAGGTATTTGTATGCATATCTTGCGTCTCTGGAAGCATCGAGATAGGCAAGTGGCGTTGTTGCCAATGTGGGTAGATATATGGGATCAAGATGAAATACCCCAATTCCTTTGAGATCGAAGATGGTTATGATGATGAAATTTTCTGCTTTTTCTTCTGCAGCAAATCTTCGCCTACCGTAAGGCATATATGCCTATTTAGATGCCTTCCAAATGACTCTGTTTGGCTCTTGGCTTCTGACTATGACGTGAGACCAGCGTACTGGCAGCGCTTCTTTCGAAACAAGATCTCTGATGGGTTCATTATATATATACATTTAAACTCCTAAAAAGGTCTAAGGAACCTGCAAGACATTTATGGTTTACACCAAAGAAAACTACGATCTTAATACGAAAAATATGCATTATACTAATGGAATCGCGGAAAATCTTATAACAGCGATTTAGTGATGTGACTTGCAACATTATTGAGTTGGGCGAGTTTAGTAAATTAAAAATGTGACAGTTCCAATTTCGAATCTTAACGCTAGCTAATATTAAGATTCGAAATAAGAACTTGAAAAGTTTACATTTGTGTTTTGGCATTAGATCCCCAAGATAAAGTACCGTGACGTGTAATATCTAAACGATCAGTATCAATGCAGGTGACGATCAAACAATGGTCTCTAGCACAAATGGCGCCACAAGCTGTACCACACGGGGTATCGCTCACCATTATCTATAACACTATACGCGGTATAGAGTAATGATGCAGTTTAGAGGGTATAATAAACATTATTGATTTATACACATATTTTTTAACATTAGACATTTATTTCTCAGCTTTGTGGTGAGTTTGCGATGAATATTTAGCTCCCTTAATATGTATTGCCATTTAAATTCGTTACTTTTAATGTATTTTTTATCATTTCGTGAGTCATGATGTTCGATCTTAGTAAAACTTGTGGTTGTTTGTCCTCGCGTAAGGGGCAAACTTAATAGTTATTTTACTTGATTTATTTCTGTTAATGCATAACAATATAGGGTAGAAACTAACAGCTTTATAATGTGCCATTAGAAAACAAAATATAAAGAAACATAAAACTGTACAAGCATTTAAGAATTACAACATTTTAGAATTTTCTACGTAAGGAATGCGTGTATGAGCCTTTCCTAAGTAGCTACGTGAAATATGTTTTTCTTAAATATAAAACATTATTTAATATTTACTATCGATTTTAACCTTCGAGGCCATCTCTCCACCAAGCTACTCTGCGTCTCATCCGAAGGACGACGGCCGAGAGGGCAGGGCGAAACATCAACCATTTTAATTATGTTCGGGACACCATTAACAATAAATCTGTTCTTCCTACACGCACACGCAAACACACAAGCTCATATACACGCACACAGATAAAATAAATCGATATAACCGTGTGAGCGAATCGAAAATCGGGTATCGATCGATGGTCTCTATACTCGGATTTATGACTAATTATAATTTTGTTTTAACGTTTCTCAGTCGTAAAGTACTGTGTGACCAATTAGCTAATTATTATGTTAGTGGCGTATGACAGTTTGGAGATTAAATTGGGTTTTATGTCAATGTACATTCGGAATAGCTTTTAATCCTTCTCTAATTAGTTTCAATGATTATGGGATTTGAATGAAACTTGGCACTCATTTACCTATAGCTTACACCGTATTAATTATTTTTTTCCAGCTGGGAAAATCATCGAATGACTTCTCCCGTTTTGGGTGGAGCGGAAAGGAGTGTCAGACTTCTACTGATTAAAACCCACCCTGTTCTTTCAGCTGCCCTTAAGTTCCGGGGCCGCGGTATCTCGTTAGAACATTGCCGCAACCCCGGCAGGCAATGGCCCTATGAGGCAACCTGGAATAACATAGTCGTAAATATATCTAACAATGGAACTCACTTTAACTAACAAATATTATTTTTGTTGCATTTTCGGTCGTTTTACGCTTAGTTTTCTGCCTTACCAGCTCGTTAGCAGCTTCGAGTCACGACCGCTTACAAACATTTTCGAATTCGAAGTTTGCAATCCCGCCTAATTTTAGCTTAGTTGAATTTAATCTAAGTATGGTTGTTCAGGTTTTAGAGAAAACGATAACTACTCTGCTTCTCTAAGGTGTTTTCCTAAGAATAAAGACTTGATAGTTAGGATGAACCCTTAAAGAAACTACTCCTCACAAGGAGTAGTTTCTTTAAGGGCAATCCTATTTTTAAAATACATACTCTTTCAGTTGAAATCAGCGTCAATAATGGCTAATGTGTCGGACTATAAGACAAATGGTGATGCGCCATTTTTCCATGGTGGACATGGTGGACCCAAACGCATAAAACGTTTTGGGAATAGTTTCATCGTGCGTACAGCTAAGGAGTGGAATTCTCTGCCGGAGTCTATGTTTCTTGATAGCTATAACTTGGGAGTCTTTAAGTTAAGAGTGAATAGGTTACTTCTAGGCAAGCGTGCTTCGACTTCGACCACATCATCGCTTAATGTCAGGTGAGATGGTGCCCAAAGCGAAAAGCGAAAAAGGTCGTGGGTTGGAATCCCACCCATTACACTATTTTATTATGGACGGAAAGAACTTACTCATAGTATTAATTAAGTAAATAAAGGCTACCAACTTTCTTAAGTTTGTTTCCAAGCAGAGAAAGTAAACTAAAAAACTCAAGAAAATATTTCATCTGAACTATTAGGCTCAGCGTCAATAGCCTAATGGATAAGGTGTCGGATTTGTGATCGAGAGGTCAAGAGTTCGAATCCCACCCATTACACTATTGCCTTGAACCCACTCCAGACACAAGCATATTTAGATTAGTTGGAGGGGCTAACTAGATTGCTAGTAACGTGAATTCTACCCACATTGTCAGATATCTTGAAAAAAAAAACCAAGACCAGCTTTGCCTTTGTGTCAAAGGCTGGCTATACTTTGACGAAAGGTTAAGCATTGCCATACAGCGTGGTAATGACACCAAAATCTTATGGTTATCGTACTGATGTGGTACTTTATTTTAGTGTATAATCTGGAGGCACGGCAGGGCCCCCGCCACGTCGAGCGCAAAGCAAACACTGCCGTACCATCCTTTTCTGGAACCATTTCGGCGTATTTTCAGGCCCCTATTTGGGGACCTCTGGATAGATTTAGAACGCTGAAATTATCGTTATCTAGTAAGCTACCAATATACACTTAAACCACAAAATTTCTTGTTTGTAGCTTGTTTATTTCCTAAGTTATGCAAAAGCAAAGTTGCACTATTTCGACATATACAGACTCACTGATCATCAAAATAGAACTAGTACTTCCCATAAACCTAGAGAGTTGAAATTTGGCATAGAGGTAGGGTTTAGTGCCTATATGAAGGGAAAACTATCAAAACTAGGATCATGGAAGATCTGAAGTACCTTATGACCCTGAGGAGAAACCGTAACAGACCAGCCAAACTATTGAAACTATCGACATGCTATGTTCACAAAGTTTATTGAGCGTGGTTAACCCTTTTCTTTGAAATTAAAAAAATTGAATGAGTGAAGTATCTGATGAAGAACCCTAAGAGCTCAGCTGAACTATGGGAGATATGGAAATGCGCCTTGACAAAAGTTATTCAGTGTGACGAGCCCTTTCTACTGATGTGTATACAAAATTGAAGGTCTGAAGTATCTGATGAAGAACCCTAAGAGCTCAGCTGAACTATGGGAGATATGGAAATGCACCTTGACAAAAGTTATTCAGAGTGACGAGTCTATTCTACTGATATGTATAAAAATTAAAGCTCTGAAGTATCTGATGAAGAAGCCTTAGAGCTCAGCTGAACTATGGGAGATATGGAAATGCGCTTTTACAAAAGTTATTAATAGTTATTAATAGCTTTCTGCAAAAAGAAGTGAAATCCCACTAAAAACATCCTGTAAAAAATTAGCCAAGTCTCGCCTAAGCTGCTTGTTTCTCTATAAAAAGTAATGAAATCTCTAAGCAAAGCGAAGCCAAGCCTAAGGATCTTTACTGCGATTTCTTTATTAATATAGTTAGATTTTATGTGACTGTGATGTTTTAAGTGGGATTTACATTTAAAATTTAGTTTAGCTTGAATCGCTATAAAATATGTGGTAAAAACAATTAACTTACAATTAATTAGCATCAAAAAATTAATTCATATTAAAATTATTTATTATCTTACCATTTTGTTTTATTGTCCTGTTTAGGTATCTGTTGTTTGCCTCTAAATTTGTCTGTCTAAAAGTGTACGTATTATGTTCAATATATTGTCGGTACAGAAAATTCTCAGTTTTAAATCACTCATTGCTATGATTAGACATTAGATCATTATTCTATTAAACATCTGTTTATGTTTTAATCCATCAACTTTACTCCCTAGACGTCTCGTATCTATTATAATATGCAAGGACTCGTTATGTTAATAAAGTAATAAATATTACAATGTCTAGATATCATTGCAATTTAATATTTTTAATCGATTTCAAAAAAAGGAGGAGGATCTCAGTTCGTCTTGAACTTATTACCTCATATCTCAAAAATGGCTGGACCGATTTGAAAAATTCTTTTTTAGTTTGAAAGGGTATACTTTCTAGTTGGTCCGATTGTCATCACGTTAGGATCTGATGTTGGAATCATGGAGAAATCGAGGGAACTCTTCAAATATTATAGGCACAACTATAGCGTTTTGGGTATTTCTTATAGTAACTTGTGCAGTTGCTCTCGAAAAGCACTATTTGGGGAAGTGGAACTGATGATGAAGACCATAGATGGCCACCGAATCTACTCAATAATAAGTATTTCGCGGATTGCGATTCGATTACTTGAATATGAATGTTAAGCACTTTATGCTAGTCACAATGAATATGGTGAAGTAGAGCTGATGGTGCAATACCAGGAGAACTCCTCAAAAATTAACGGCTCTGCATCGGGAAAAGAAATATTTTGTAAAAAGCGATAAGTATAGTTGACATTTTGGCTTTTGTAACTAGATAAATTATAAACCGACCCACTAAAACGCGTGAAAAAAACTTACTTGCAAAAAAAAACCGACTTCCATATTAAAACACTACAAAGCCAAAAATAACTTTTATTTCGGAATAAGTGCGAAAAAAAGAAAATACAAAACCAATAACACCGACTACCGAAATTACAGTTATTTTTGGCTTTGTAGTGTTTTGATATGGAAGTCGGTTTTATTTTTTGCAAAAAAGTTTTTTGTTTCGAAGTACACGACATATACAGATTGTTACTTGCCTGTCTTACACTACCGTTCTAATTTAATAGGCCAGTATAGGGGCTGTCTCCACGAGCGAGAGAATCGCGGCGATAATATCGTCGTGCCACGTATATGACCGCGTCTCCACACGGCGATGTTATCGCGGCGATGCGACGAGTGGCAATGAGCGCGCGTAACGTCGTCGTATCGCCGCGGTATCGTCGCAGCGAGCGCGCGGCGGGCGCGCTGTCAAACACAGCGTCATTTCGCACCTCGTCGCGGAAACACGGCGATTCCGTTACGAGACGTCGCGGGCACGCGGCGATTCCGTTACCAGTCGCGACGATACGCTGGCGGAATAATCGCTCGTTCGTGGAGACAACCCGACGATAGAAGCGCGGATCCGTCGCCTGATGGCCCCATCGGTATTCTGCCTCGGTGGCCTAGTGGTTGCAAGTGCAACTGCTGAGCAAGAGGCCTCGGGTTCGATTCCCGGGTCGGGCAAAATGTGAGTAATTTTCTGTTAGAAAGTTACTTTGGTAGTGTGTAACCCCCGTGCCTCGGAATGCACGTTAAGCCGTTGGTTCTGTGCCTGATATCTCTCCGGTTGTGTCAGATTTCCGTCCCATGAATAATGAGAGTAGAGGAACAGAGTGCACCTGTACGCAGGTACAGGTACTCTCTGTTGTGATATATCTGTTATTAGATATTATAGTAGATAATATCGCACGCTTAAACCAATACTGTCACTATCCCAAAAAATCAACTTTTCACGAGAGGCAAAAAATGGAATGAGAATGGGAACATTTTTGTTTAGTGACGAAGCGGACTACTGCCCGTATAGCGGTTATTTCTGTTACTTTTAGACTAGTGTAAGCGCGATTACGCGTAGTTCTACGTTTCCCAACAGATTTTTTTTTTATTGATAATAGGCTCGCGTTTGACCACCATCTCACCTGATGGTAAGTGATGATGTGGTCGAAGATGGAGCACGCTTACCTAAAAGTAACCCATTCACTCTTGACTTAAAGACCCCTAGGTTATAGCTATCGGGAAACATAGACTCCGGCAGGGAATTCCACTCCTTAGCCGTACGCATTAAAAAGTCGATTTGGCAAAATTTTGGATAGTGATAGTATTGGATTAAGTGTGCGATATATGCGCAGGCACATACTTGTGTCACAGATTACTAATAAGTTACTAACGTAACTTATGTACTATAATATCTCCTGTGCAGATGGCTAATCAATTATGAGATTGGGCGAAATTAGTATGGAGGACTGATATACTTCTAAGTATTTTATTTTATACGCTTGAATAAATGACGACGATGAAAACGACTTCATAGTCAACTGCCTGGTCTTTTTCTAACTGAGTTATGCATGTTTTCCAGCATAACTGGTAGCGAGTACGTACTAGTATTTTAGTGGAGCTCACAACTCAGTAACTGGGTAACACGATACATCCTGGGAAAATGGTGTCAGCTTGAGAAAATTAAAAAAAAAACTTTTTCCGTTTCCGTATTTTCCGTACCATTATCTATAAAATAAAACTTGGCCAAGTGCGTGTCAGACGCACCCATGAAGGGTTCCGTAGTAACTATGCCAAATAACTTTGTTTTCATAGTGTTTGTATGAATTACAAAGTTATATTTGCGGTTTTAGAAAATATGCTACTTATATCACGAAAACTGCTGACCTGATCTCGTTAAAACTAATTTTCATTGAAATTTCACATTAAGATCTATAGTATATATATTTTTTTAGCTTTTCCCTCCATTATTATAGAAGTTAGAAGGGGGAGGGGGGCACCCATTTTACCACTTTGAAAGCGTACCTATATCTTCTAAACGACTGACTTTATGAAAAAGTGGTTTTAGAAACCTTAATGTCATTTTTAAAGACCTGTCTATAAACACCATACATGCATAGGTTTCATAAAAAAAATAGTTTCAGTTTCAGTAGCCCCCCTTAATTTCTAATGTAGTTTTATATTTTTCTTAAAATCGGAAATCGGTTCACAGAGTACATCTACCTGCCAAATTTCACATGTATAGTCTTAAGAGTTTAGGAATAAAATTGCTGTGACATACGGATGAACGGACAGACAGACAGACGTGATGAAACTATAAGGGCTCCGTTTTATTGCCATTTGGCTACGGAACCCTAAAAAGGAAAAAACACGTTTGTTGTATGGGAGCCCCCCTTAAATATGTATTTATTTATTTTTTAGTATTTGTTGTTATAGCGCCAATACAAATACATCATCTGTGAAAATTTCAACTGTCTAACTGTCATGGTTCATGAGATATAGCCTGGTAACAGACAGACAGATATCGGAGCCTTAGTAGAAGGGTCCCGTTTGTACCGTTTGGGTACGGAACCCTAAAAAGAAAATATTGATAGTAATTTTAATTATTTATTAGCTATTCACACAGTTTTGAATTTCAGAATGATATGCTTTTATTTTAATGACGGTCTCACAAAGATATGGCCGTACATAATGCAGGTGGCCAAATATTTATGAGCAGTAGGTACTATATTTTCATGTTTTGTGACTACGATTAGGTAAATGGACTGGAATGGATCAGTTGAGACAGTTTAGATCTAGAAGTGCGATATATATTATTATAAGACCGATAATTTTATCTCGACTGTCGTAAGTAAGTACTTATTTCCGCGTTAGATTTAAAGTTATAATTAGCACTAAATTATACTAATGCATTTAAAATATTCACATATTAATATATTAGGAAATCGGTCTAGTATAACATATTATTATATAGGATTCAAAATATTAGGTACCTACTGCTACCCATTAAGACGTCCCAACTAGCACAAATGGGCTGCATTAGAGCTTTGGAGCGTATCCGATTATTACTTATGGTAATAGACGTAAGCGCTAGAGCGTCTACTGCAGACTTAAAGCAGCCGCTTTAGCGCTATTTGGGCGCCATTTTATGCAACCTAAAGTTCCATTTAACCTGCACAACGGTTGCATAAAGGTTCCTTAATAGCTATAACGATTTATTAACGCTATACTAAAGCTCTCGTAGCGCTACTTTTGAATGATTTGAACTACTTTGAACGAATGAATTGATTATAGTTCTTTATTGTATATCTTCAGTTGACATTGTTTGTAATATTTTGGTAAAGTGTTTTCGTCGCCATCATGAAAATAAAACATAAAGAAGTAAATGTTTGTATTCTGTATTAGCAAGATATATAAAGATACTTAAAACGCTGTCCAGTTTACTGTAGATATATAAGATAATTTTCGAGTAATTTTAACGCGCTTTTATGATATTTAAAAAATTAACAAAAGATATGTGATATTTTTTATTTGTTATACAGAATAAATTTTATTTCCGTATTTTTACGTGTCGATAACTTACTATTCGCAAGTGGCCGATTGTTTACCGGTACATTTAATGCACATTTAACTGAAAAACCAATGTATATCAACTCAATTTTGCAAGTGAATTATAAGTTTTCTTAAAAAATCATGGCGTCATTGTACTGTAGTCATAACCTGCAGTTTGAGCTCTAATAACTCCCTTTTGAGAATCATAGCGCTAATTTTCACCCTTCTAACGCTTCCAGTGATTTTTGTTCCCCTAGTGCAACTCACAGCCACAAAAAGCTCCTATTTTCCTGTTTTTGAGGTTATAAGATTAATTATTTGTATCCTTAAGTGTATTGTAAGGTGTACAATAAAGTATATAATAAATAAATAAATAAATAAGATCTAGTTACGTACTTATTCGTTTAGCATCCATTTTATTAAATGTTTTATAATAGTTACAAAAGCGGCTGTAAAATGACGAATGGATTGAGCCTGCAAGGAATGACTATTGCTACTAAAGGCCATAGTTACACTGATGATTTTTTTGTAACTATAGTATGCATAAGAGTTTCTATTATTTCTATAATGAAACTTATAGTAGTATAATAGTGGTTACTATAACTATAACCTATACAAGTTACAATGGAAACTACTATGCAGCTGTGAGTGGCAGAATGACCTTCGTAACTCTCATATAAAGGTGTAAGTGGTAAATGAGTTCTACCGTGGACTACTGTGAAGGCTAGGGTAGTATTTGATTCAGCTTATAGCACCTTAAGTAACTTTTATAACTATAGACGTTTACGGATGCAGATATGCAACTCTGAACTGCTTTTTGAACCCTTAAAGCGCTATTTTACAGCCCAAAGTAACAAAATAGGCTGCTATTTCCACTAATGTGCTCGTTGGGGTACAATTGAAAATATCCTTAACTAGTTTATTATATCCCTTAACGTGATGCTAGCATCACCATGGCACTAGAAAGGAGCCTCTGCGAGTGACGTAACATAAGACCTATTTTATTCTGATTGGAAAATCATCGAATGACTACACTCGCTCTGAGTGGAGCGGAGGGGAGTGTTAGACTTCTCCCTGCTCCTTCAGTTGCCCTTGTAGTCCGGGACCGCAGTATCACGTTAGACATTCCCGCAACCCTAGCAAGACACTATAAGACCTTCTGTTACGTCTGGCGCACCCTGGGCAATCGGCTTCTGTCAATCTACTAATCGGCTAATCTTTTCACGATTGCAAACTTATGTATTTTTTTTTATTTAACATTATTTTAATTATAATCATTTATTGATAAATATAAGTTCTACATTCTGGCTAAGAAGAAGAAGCATCCCCAGGACACGGCGATGTAAATAATTTCATCCGTGAATAAATGCACAACACTTTCCATACAAACGAAGCTATCTAAGTCCCAATTAATCACTTCTCTCTCAACATATGTTCTTAAAATTTTACGCCTCGTTTATCAAAATTCTCAATCAATTTAATTTATATTTTATTTGTTCTGGGTCCTCAAAATTTCGTAAGGTATAATTATGCCTTGGGCAATCAAAAATATAATCTTTTGACATACTCAAGAGTATTGTGACTCTTATCAGTACATCTATTGGACTTTAATTGTATGAGCTGTACTTGCAAACATAACCCCAAAACTCCTGGAAATTAAACACATTCTAATATTAACCTTATTTCTGAGTGATAAAGTTCAGTTGAAGTTTGTGTAAAGTTGTTTTCTCTTTGGTGATGTCGCCGGCAAATATCACACGATGGTTAAGAACTAAGGACGTATCGAAATGTCTCTAATGACACGTAATATTGATAACCCTATGCACTCATCTGACTAACCCAGAGACACAATAAGCCCGACATGTCATACAATGACGTATTCCGGTCGTTCTATCTTCGAAAATTGTAATAAATGAACTGATTTCAAGGAATTAGTGATAATATATGTTGACAATTGTGATGTGTAGAGACGAGTGAAAGGTTGTCTTTTGTGGTATGATTAGAATTTGTGATTTTGTTGACACAGTTGTCAATAATGAATGCATAAACTTGATGTTGTATGCTGAAACTTGATATTTGAATTATGATCATTCTCATTAATTTTAGGTACTCAGCCTGATACATTAAAGTCAAAGTCGAAAATTAATCAAAACTGCTGAGTTCTCATCTATTACATACATACTAATATTGTACATAAATAAGCAAGTGTCTCCGTCTATCTGTTACTCTGTCTAAAGCATTAAACAGATTTAGTCGAAATTTGGTACAGAGATAAATTAGACCTTGGAAAAGGACATAACCTTTATTTCCGCTGAAAAATGAGCCTTGGGGACAAAAACTAGTTTTAATACAATGTTTTAAATACCCACGAATTTGGTCCATTTGCTAATACAACATTCACGAAGGGACGCTAAAGATAATATTTACGAAAAGTACTTTATTATCAAAATTGTACAACATAGTTATGAAATATTACACAAAAAAGCGGCTTCTTTCAACCGCTTCATTACGAACTACAGAATAACTGACAAAGGACAAAACCTTCAATAGATATCCTTTTGTACATAACTACAAATATAAGAAGGATAACATGCCTCTATAGAAATATAATACACATCCTAAAATTGACAAAGAACATGTAATTGGATTACGGAGCACTTAATATCTCCTTTCTAATGTCGTTCGCAAAATGTTAGTCCCTTATTTTGTTACACCACTCTTCTAATTTCAACTCTAAAGTCACGACTCGAAAGTTGTAACTTCCTCGGCAGTTTCCACACATTTTGTCGTATAAAAAGTAGTCCACAATTCCCGGTACACATATGCGACAAAAAAATATCACCGCTCGAAAGATGTCATATTAAGAAACATGTCAATCATATTTTTATGATGCATTCAATAGGGGCAGTTGCTCACTTGCGTAATTTTTTCTCCATATTTCACGCTCGGTTTGAGTTGCCCGTTTTTTTGGCCCAAAGTTGGGAGTTTGGAGTGGTGTTCGGAAAATTTTCGGATTAATATTTGCAAATGGATAATTCGAATGCATTCACCGATTATTCGAATTTGTAAACTGGATGGAGTGTTTGTACAACGAAGGATGGCTTCCTGTTTTGGGTTATTATATTTGCTGTAATATTTGGTTGTTATCGCAAATATTATTGGAAATTTGTTTTCATGCTTTGTGATTTTCTGGTCAAATTAATTTGGTACTTACTTTTGTGGTTTACATGTGACTAAATTGTTAAGGATTTGGCGGTATTGAAATTGGTTTCCGGTAGTAAGTACATACCTATACCAAGTTTTATTATAGAGAGCATTACATTTTGGCTTCGACTCATTAATGACGCCATCACTTATGAATGCCTCCTAAACTGCCAAAATTAGGAAACAAAATACAAAAAGTAAAACACAAGGAGCTTAAAACACAGTTTCACTTTGTAATTAGACAAGCGCCCGCTAAATGAACAGCGTGACCTCATTGTACCCCTTCACACCTTCACATGACCACGTCAAGCGTTTATGACTCTCGCATTGTCTTACAATTACCGAGCATTTCAAGAAATTTGGCACTAACATCTAACCATCATACCCTGACACGTCAAATTAGAAGATTCTTTGTAATGTATAAAGGATTGGGAGGTCTTTTTATGGTGGTTTTTGAAGAGGTAATTAACAGGACTGGCCGGAATTGCATCGCAAAGTGCCGCTAATATGTGTTGTTTTTTTTTGTAGCTCTGTGGTAACCCTGGACAGTGATGCCGTTGTAGTGGGCGAAACATGATAGCACGCGACATTGCCGCCACGGAGAGGAGAATGGGACTACATGGTGTGGGTGGAACATTAGTGAAATATTATTATTATTATTTTAAGAGAGTGATTTAGTGTCAAGATTTTAATAGCATTTGGAGTAACTTTATCAAAAACAGAAGATTTATTCGGTTTCGTTGGTAATCATTGCAAAACGGTAGAAATACCTTTTCTTATTTGCGTAACACGAATATAAATAAGTTTCTGAATACACTTTCTACATAATTATTATGTACCTACCTAACTATACTTTTTCATATTGATTTTAAATAAGCTCTTTTTCGTTTTAACCTAACTTAACTATTCAATACTTTATTGGAGGATTGTCTAAAAAAATATGAAATTTTATTTATTTAGAAAATCAACAGCGATATATTAAATAAATAAATAGAATAAGTTTATTTCAGTTTTGTATGGCTAATTACTATTAGCCATACAAAACTGAAATAATTCAATTAATATTCTTAATCCATTCAAGTTAAACAGGTAAGCCTACCAGGTAGGTACCTGTTTAACTTGAATGGATTAAGAATATGCGAACGAACTTAACAACAAAAATCTAAAATTGTACATTACAAATAACATACATTTTATACAAATGAATACAGGTTAGTGATAATTTGCAAACATAGCTTTATACCTACAGATAAGCAAATAGAAAACTAAAGCATGCTTTACTATAAATTTACATTAAACAATCATTATATACTTATTTTTGTCGTGTATAAAACAAATCCATATTTATGATAAAAATATGATATGCAACTGTATGCCTAGTAACCCCTCTCTCCCCCTGCACAAGGGCTCCTTGTCCCAACAACGCAGCACTGTGCAGCTAATCACTTTCACGTGCCTGTCCCTCCACTGTGCCACTCGGCCTGCACTTCCTCACTATCTGATTGATGCACTGCTGTATCAGATTACTAGAATAACTTAAGTCGTTGATTTTGTTGTTTTAAATTGTTGTGTGGTATTTCTCACTTAAACAAATTGAAAAATGTGTTTAAAGCACTCCAAAGAAAAAGAATCAAACTTTCTTGGACATATTTTTTTATTTTATTTGTGGCTATATCTAAACCGTAATCACACATCAAAAGTCGAGTAAAACGCTCAAATCCAAGAGAGGGCTCTTAATTTGAAAAATTCGGTCTCTGGTATCAGTGTATTGGAATTTGTAATAAGTTCTACACAGGTTTTGTAATCCTAAGTCTACAACTTAGGATTACAAAACCCTTGCCATATCGTTTGTTATCATCCAAAGAAGCCATGTACTTGGTATGTATATACCCTTTACATCTCTGATATTCGGTAAGTAGGTCCTTATTATCCCCAAATGGGGCTTGTAGGTAACCAATTAGCGCTCTAGGGTAATAATGTAGCTAGAAAAGCCCTAGGGCGGTAAGTAATTAAAAAAAATCTCTTCACTCTTTCAAAAAGTTCGCGTATGTACATCTAACCATCATACTGGCAATAGACATCATGCATTCAGCCCAATGACAAAAGAGGTCGCTTCGCTATTCAGCCTTGTCCAAGGATCTTCTACCTACTAACCTTGTCTTCGTATGAGTATAATAGTCATCAATTTTAAATATCGAACGGCGAAGCTCAATTTCGTTCTTGAAAAAAAATATTAAAAAACAAAGATGAAAAAAGGCGGGAATAGAAAACTTTTACTTTAAATATTGTTTGTTTTTGGGGTTTTTTTATAATTACGTGCTAATTAAGAAAAGACATGAGTTCTGCAAGTGATGAAGATATAAGCTGCACTCCCGATTCAATTAAAATGGAAGCTGAAGCAGCAATTAACAATATTTTGCCTGAAAGTTCTAAAGTGAGATATTTGAAAACTTACGACGAGTTCATGAAGTGGCGAAAAGAAAAACGAGTACTTAAAGTCTTTATCTGAGACTGTATTCTTAACATACTTTAGTGAGCTATCAAAAAATCTGCAGCCATCTAGTTTGTGGTGCATTTATTCAATGTTAAAAGCAACTATGAGTACTAAACACGACATCAATATAACTTATCAAAATTATCATCTTTTCTAAAAAGACAATCAGCTGGGCACAAAAGCAAAAAGTCAAAGGGTTTTACAGCGCAAGACGTGAAAACATTCATAAATGAAGCCCCTGGTGACATATATTTAGCTGTTAAGGTACGTAAAATAACAAATCACATAATGGTAATACTTCATCATTTATCTTTTAAATTCTTGCCATCCTAATAACCTTCTTATTTTTATATTTCGCTTGTTTTAGGTGGTTCTTATCTTAGGTATAACTGGCGCATGCCGAGGTATTGAATTGACAAATATAACAATAGAGAACACAGAACAACAGGGTCAGTTGTTAGTAATTAAACTACCGAACACAAAAACTAAAATTGACCGAACATTTGTAGTTCCTCAAGAATTCTCTGAATTCGTACAAAAATACAGAAATCTTCGTCCTAAAAATGTAAATACCAACCGATTTTTTTTGAAGTACCACCAAGGTAAATGCTACAAACAAGTTATTGGAAAAAATACCATCAGAAGTATGCCGAAGCAAATCGCAAGTTATTTAAAGTTAGCAAACCCGGAATTTTACACAGGTCATTGCTTCCGGAGAACATCGGCTACACTTTTAGCCGATGCTTTTTTTTTTTTTTTTTTTTTTTTAAC
The DNA here is from genome assembly GCA_943138885.2 of Tholera decimalis. NCBI lineage: Eukaryota > Metazoa > Arthropoda > Insecta > Lepidoptera > Noctuidae > Tholera > Tholera decimalis. Next base: position 28,873,269 of record OW964562.2, read on the forward strand.
GTGGTAAAATTATCAAATAAGTCCTCCCACTCCGGGCAGGGTGGGAGGGACTGTCAGACTTTTACTGACTAAAATCCACGGTGTTCCTTCAATAACCCTTTACATACCGGGGCCACGGTAACGGGATGAGTCCCACGACCCCGGCGGGCTTCGGCCCTCTGCAGAGGGGGCCTCGTCATGTTGCTGACGCTCTTTGAGGCGCGCGTGGAACACGACGCGCCGTCGACCCGGGCATGGTCCATGGTCGGACAGCGAGTTGCCCTTTACTCGTTGTCCGCATGCCCGCGCCTACGGTGGCCGGAGATCGTCGGCCGACGTCCGACGCCGTGGGCGTCTACCACTGCGGCTGGGCTGGAGGGAGGACGCCATCCTCTCCCTCACGCATGCTGGGGCTAACTTAACCACTATAAAAAGGCACGGTGGGTGGAAATCCAGCAAGGTGGCTGAAAGTTACATTGAAGATTCCATACAAAACAAAAGTAAAATTACCAACCAAATAACGAAAACTATTCAGCTTTCAAACAATGAAACATCTTTCTCAAGAGATGATCCGCAACCACCAACTTCTGCTGAAGAAAGCTTCATCCCGTCAAATTTTATCCATGACCAATAAATATCACAATCTCAAACTATTAATATACCCAAAAACACCTGTCCCTAAAATTTTAAAATTGTTCTCATTTCACTATAAATTTTAATTAATAAAATGTTTTATTCTTGTAATGCAGGTTTTTTTCTACTTACCTCACAATCGAGATGTAAAGCAGAGTAGTTAGCTCGGGTGTAAGCATCAATTGCACCCTCGAACTATAGGCGCCCTCACTGCGCTCGTGCGCTTAAATATCTCGGGCTGCAATTGATGCCTTACAGCCCTTGGCTACTAATCTACTATTAAATTACACGTTGTAAATACATAAATAACTAAAATAAACTTACATACATATTTGCTGCTTAGCCTTTTCCCAACTATTTTGGTGTCGGCTTCCAGTCTAACCGAATGCAGCTGAGTCTAAGTGCTTTACATGGAGCTGCCTATCTGACCTCTACAACTATTTAGCTCTATCCGTAAAGACTGTCAAAGATGTATAAATAACATCCAGGAGCAACAGCTTTAAGTACAGACGCCAGCACATCAAGATACAACAATCTGTAAAATTTCTTTAATAGATTTTCAACTTAATTGTGTAAGAAATTAGGTTCAAGGTTAATTGGGAAAATTTGACAGTTTCGGGTATCTTCATGTGCTGGCGTCTGTACAATCCGACAAGAGAGCAGTAGGGAAACTAGCACTCTTAAAAAACACACAAACAAAACGCGTTCCGTATTCCGGCCTCGCCGACAAGGCCCATCGCGACGTCCGCGTACTTGTAACGAAAATCCTCCCCGACCTTTGCCAAACGAGCCAGTGCGCGATGCTGAGCCAGTAGCAATAAATAACCCGGTTAATAATATGACCCAGCCTGATCCTTTGCTGCCCTCCACCAACGACCCCGCTATGCCGAGGCCCGTACTCCACAGAGAGTGCCCCTAGCGTGCGGTTGTTTAAATGTAAATATTAGTATGTAAGCCCTGGCTGGGGGCCTTGAAATTTTAGAGGTCACCACAGGATCATCCGGTTAGCTACCAGTAGTTAGTAACCAGAACCGTAGTTCAGTACTTTTTTTTTTATAGAGCCACTCGTAAGCGCCCCTATAAAAAAAGAGGCTTTAAGTGCATTTCCGAGGCACCCAAAAACTAACCTCGGCAAGCGTTGCTTCACCTTGAGGATCAATTTTATTTAGCCACAAGTTAGTAGTAGGGTAGAGAAACCTATTAGTATTATAAATACAAAAGCTTCGGTGAATGTTTGTTACTCAATTATCAAAGGGTTATGAAATTCAGTGTTAGCAGAAATCTGTGAATAACACATAGGCTACTTTTTATCCCCGAATGCCTACGGGATCTGGATTTACGCAGGAAATACCAACCACACGACCCAAATCGCGAGCATAAGTAATTTAAATTAAGTGAGAAATACCACACAACAATTTAAAACAACAAAATCAACGACTTAAGTTATTCTAGTAATCTGATACAGCAGTGCATCAATCAGATAGTGAGGAAGTGCAGGCCGAGTGGCACAGTGGAGGGACAGGCACGTGAAAGTGATTAGCTGCACAGTGCTGCGTTGTTGGGACAAGGAGCCCTTGTGCAGGGGGAGAGAGGGGTTACTAGGCATACAGTTGCATATCATATTTTTATCATAAATATGGATTTGTTTTATACACGACAAAAATAAGTATATAATGATTGTTTAATGTAAATTTATAGTAAAGCATGCTTTAGTTTTCTATTTGCTTATCTGTAGGTATAAAGCTATGTTTGCAAATTATCACTAACCTGTATTCATTTGTATAAAATGTATGTTATTTGTAATGTACAATTTTAGATTTTTGTTGTTAAGTTCGTTCGCATATTCTTAATCCATTCAAGTTAAACAGGTAAGCCTACCAGGTAGGTACCTGTTTAACTTGAATGGATTAAGAATATGCGAACGAACTTAACAACAAAAATCTAAAATTGTACATTACAAATAACATACATTTTATACAAATGAATACAGGTTAGTGATAATTTGCAAACATAGCTTTATACCTACAGATAAGCAAATAGAAAACTAAAGCATGCTTTACTATAAATTTACATTAAACAATCATTATATACTTATTTTTGTCGTGTATAAAACAAATCCATATTTATGATAAAAATATGATATGCAACTGTATGCCTAGTAACCCCTCTCTCCCCCTGCACAAGGGCTCCTTGTCCCAACAACGCAGCACTGTGCAGCTAATCACTTTCACGTGCCTGTCCCTCCACTGTGCCACTCGGCCTGCACTTCCTCACTATCTGATTGATGCACTGCTGTATCAGATTACTAGAATAACTTAAGTCGTTGATTTTGTTGTTTTAAATTGTTGTGTGGTATTTCTCACTTAATTTAAATTACTTATGCTCGCGATTTGGGTCGTGTGGTTGGTATTTCCTGCGTAAATCCAGATCCCGTAGGCATTCGGGGATAAAAAGTAGCCTATGTGTTATTCACAGATTTCTGCTAACACTGAATTTCATAACCCTTTGATAATTGAGTAACAAACATTCACCGAAGCTTTTGTATTTATAATACTAATAGGTTTCTCTACCCTACTACTAACTTGTGGCTAAATAAAATTGATCCTCAAGGTGAAGCAACGCTTGCCGAGGTTAGTTTTTGGGTGCCTCGGAAATGCACTTAAAGCCTCTTTTTTTATAGGGGCGCTTACGAGTGGCTCTATAAAAAAAAAAGTACTGAACTACGGTTCTGGTTACTAACTACTGGTAGCTAACCGGATGATCCTGTGGTGACCTCTAAAATTTCAAGGCCCCCAGCCAGGGCTTACATACTAATATTTACATTTAAACAACCGCACGCTAGGGGCACTCTCTGTGGAGTACGGGCCTCGGCATAGCGGGGTCGTTGGTGGAGGGCAGCAAAGGATCAGGCTGGGTCATATTATTAACCGGGTTATTTATTGCTACTGGCTCAGCATCGCGCACTGGCTCGTTTGGCAAAGGTCGGGGAGGATTTTCGTTACAAGTACGCGGACGTCGCGATGGGCCTTGTCGGCGAGGCCGGAATACGGAACGCGTTTTGTTTGTGTGTTTTTTAAGAGTGCTAGTTTCCCTACTGCTCTCTTGTCGGATTGTACAGACGCCAGCACATGAAGATACCCGAAACTGTCAAATTTTCCCAATTAACCTTGAACCTAATTTCTTACACAATTAAGTTGAAAATCTATTAAAGAAATTTTACAGATTGTTGTATCTTGATGTGCTGGCGTCTGTACTTAAAGCTGTTGCTCCTGGATGTTATTTATACATCTTTGACAGTCTTTACGGATAGAGCTAAATAGTTGTAGAGGTCAGATAGGCAGCTCCATGTAAAGCACTTAGACTCAGCTGCATTCGGTTAGACTGGAAGCCGACACCAAAATAGTTGGGAAAAGGCTAAGCAGCAAATATGTATGTAAGTTTATTTTAGTTATTTATGTATTTACAACGTGTAATTTAATAGTAGATTAGTAGCCAAGGGCTGTAAGGCATCAATTGCAGCCCGAGATATTTAAGCGCACGAGCGCAGTGAGGGCGCCTATAGTTCGAGGGTGCAATTGATGCTTACACCCGAGCTAACTACTCTGCTTTACATCTCGATTGTGAGGTAAGTAGAAAAAAACCTGCATTACAAGAATAAAACATTTTATTAATTAAAATTTATAGTGAAATGAGAACAATTTTAAAATTTTAGGGACAGGTGTTTTTGGGTATATTAATAGTTTGAGATTGTGATATTTATTGGTCATGGATAAAATTTGACGGGATGAAGCTTTCTTCAGCAGAAGTTGGTGGTTGCGGATCATCTCTTGAGAAAGATGTTTCATTGTTTGAAAGCTGAATAGTTTTCGTTATTTGGTTGGTAATTTTACTTTTGTTTTGTATGGAATCTTCAATGTAACTTTCAGCCACCTTGCTGGATTTCCACCCACCGTGCCTTTTTATAGTGGTTAAGTTAGCCCCAGCATGCGTGAGGGAGAGGATGGCGTCCTCCCTCCAGCCCAGCCGCAGTGGTAGACGCCCACGGCGTCGGACGTCGGCCGACGATCTCCGGCCACCGTAGGCGCGGGCATGCGGACAACGAGTAAAGGGCAACTCGCTGTCCGACCATGGACCATGCCCGGGTCGACGGCGCGTCGTGTTCCACGCGCGCCTCAAAGAGCGTCAGCAACATGACGAGGCCCCCTCTGCAGAGGGCCGAAGCCCGCCGGGGTCGTGGGACTCATCCCGTTACCGTGGCCCCGGTATGTAAAGGGTTATTGAAGGAACACCGTGGATTTTAGTCAGTAAAAGTCTGACAGTCCCTCCCACCCTGCCCGGAGTGGGAGGACTTATTTGATAATTTTACCACGTTAAAAAAAAAAAAAAAAAAAAAAAAGCATCGGCTAAAAGTGTAGCCGATGTTCTCCGGAAGCAATGACCTGTGTAAAATTCCGGGTTTGCTAACTTTAAATAACTTGCGATTTGCTTCGGCATACTTCTGATGGTATTTTTTCCAATAACTTGTTTGTAGCATTTACCTTGGTGGTACTTCAAAAAAAATCGGTTGGTATTTACATTTTTAGGACGAAGATTTCTGTATTTTTGTACGAATTCAGAGAATTCTTGAGGAACTACAAATGTTCGGTCAATTTTAGTTTTTGTGTTCGGTAGTTTAATTACTAACAACTGACCCTGTTGTTCTGTGTTCTCTATTGTTATATTTGTCAATTCAATACCTCGGCATGCGCCAGTTATACCTAAGATAAGAACCACCTAAAACAAGCGAAATATAAAAATAAGAAGGTTATTAGGATGGCAAGAATTTAAAAGATAAATGATGAAGTATTACCATTATGTGATTTGTTATTTTACGTACCTTAACAGCTAAATATATGTCACCAGGGGCTTCATTTATGAATGTTTTCACGTCTTGCGCTGTAAAACCCTTTGACTTTTTGCTTTTGTGCCCAGCTGATTGTCTTTTTAGAAAAGATGATAATTTTGATAAGTTATATTGATGTCGTGTTTAGTACTCATAGTTGCTTTTAACATTGAATAAATGCACCACAAACTAGATGGCTGCAGATTTTTTGATAGCTCACTAAAGTATGTTAAGAATACAGTCTCAGATAAAGACTTTAAGTACTCGTTTTTCTTTTCGCCACTTCATGAACTCGTCGTAAGTTTTCAAATATCTCACTTTAGAACTTTCAGGCAAAATATTGTTAATTGCTGCTTCAGCTTCCATTTTAATTGAATCGGGAGTGCAGCTTATATCTTCATCACTTGCAGAACTCATGTCTTTTCTTAATTAGCACGTAATTATAAAAAAACCCCAAAAACAAACAATATTTAAAGTAAAAGTTTTCTATTCCCGCCTTTTTTCATCTTTGTTTTTTAATATTTTTTTTCAAGAACGAAATTGAGCTTCGCCGTTCGATATTTAAAATTGATGACTATTATACTCATACGAAGACAAGGTTAGTAGGTAGAAGATCCTTGGACAAGGCTGAATAGCGAAGCGACCTCTTTTGTCATTGGGCTGAATGCATGATGTCTATTGCCAGTATGATGGTTAGATGTACATACGCGAACTTTTTGAAAGAGTGAAGAGATTTTTTTTAATTACTTACCGCCCTAGGGCTTTTCTAGCTACATTATTACCCTAGAGCGCTAATTGGTTACCTACAAGCCCCATTTGGGGATAATAAGGACCTACTTACCGAATATCAGAGATGTAAAGGGTATATACATACCAAGTACATGGCTTCTTTGGATGATAACAAACGATATGGCAAGGGTTTTGTAATCCTAAGTTGTAGACTTAGGATTACAAAACCTGTGTAGAACTTATTACAAATTCCAATACACTGATACCAGAGACCGAATTTTAAAAGAATTATCGTGTTATTGGCAAGTGACGTGGAAAGTTATTGACCCTCGTAGTGCTGTGACACAGAATTATCGTGTTATTGGCAAGTGACGTGGAAAGTTATTGACCCTCGTAGTGCTGTGACACGTTTGTTATGATTGGTATTCAAGAAATATATGAAACCAATAATTTGGTATCAATTCTTTGAGTCAGTTATTTTGTGCTGAAACTGTGCATAGAGACTCCATCTCCATACCAGATGTTGTCTTCAGCCCTTTTGGATAGAAATGGGGTTTCCGTTACACGTTGTATATATACTTGTAATAAGACTTTTACTTTGAATATATTATCTACTTAGTTTATTTTTTATGCATCTGTCATGTTATCTCTTCACCACCCATGGTTGACTGGTAGAGAATGCCTATGGCATTAAGTCCGCCTTTGTACATTTTGTGTTCCAAAAAGTTTTAATAAATAAATAAATGATAATGATAATGTAGCTATATATAACTTTACGGGGTAACATAGATGTTCTTAGCATGGTTTATTTTCATTAGGTATCTCTTAGTAAACAGTGGAGGCAGGCAACAGCTCCGAATAGTCGACAGTTGTGGGCTTAGCCTCAAACAAGAGGTTTCTTAAGTAATTTATTTACTGTTCTCTCAGAACATTGAGGAAAGCGGCATGTTCTAGGTCTAGAAATCACATGCAACATCACCTTACCCGCATATTCTTTGTTGAATCGTGTTCCTCATAGCTGAGGGTCGTGGATCTCACAAATTACATTCCGGACTACTCTGTACCATTTTTGTTTTTCGTCCTTGCAGATGGACAGACCAGATCCGTGCAACCTTGGACACCAACCTGCATAATGCTAAATTCTGCTAAGGACAGGAAGAAATGGTGAGATACCGTCCGGCAGAAAATGTTTCCGCAGATAGGAAATCCAAATAAAACCCTCAGTATTGAGGAAAATGACACGAGGAGGAGGATGTGATCGAAGTCTAAGATCCTATGCAGGTAGTTTCTCGATGGCCTTACGGTGACTTAGCGCATATTTATAGCAAAGTTTCTAAATTTTACTTAGTTTTTTTGTTTTTTCAGCAGTAATAAGATAAGATGGTCATCCACCATGAACCGATTACAGCAGGCATTGCTCAATAATGACACGATTGGCGCAGTGAGTGGTTGAGCGATTAGCTGCTTCGCTGTATGTCGCGGGTTCGCTGCCCGTTCGGAACAAACAATTTTACGGCCTACAGATAGTTGAATTGAATTGAATTGTTTATTGAAATAATTGATGTACAAAGTATTTATATTAGGGCCTTAGAACTACTAATATACAACGTGTAATGGAAACCCCATATCTATCCAAAAGGACTGAAGACAACATCTGGTATGGAGTCTCTATGCAAAATTTCAGCTCAAAATAAGTGACTCACAGAATTGACCCCAAATTATTGGTTTCATATGTTTCTTGAATACCAGTAATAACAAACGTGTCACAGCACTATGAGGGTTATCACTTTCCACGTCACTTGCCAATAAAACGATAATTCTCTTTGTTCTTCTTAATTTGAAAAATTCGGCCTCTGGTATCAATGTATTGAAATTTCTAATATACTTCACACACAGTAGACATAGGGTTAGAAAACCCCTGCCATATCGTTTATTATCATCCAAAGAAGCCGTGCACTCGGTATGTATATACCCTTTAAATTACACGTTGTATAATAAATATATTCTACCTGAACTAGGTCTAGGTCTATTCTGGGTGTTTGTCCATGTGTTTAAAAGTTATATGACAGTGCAGGAGAAATTCCTAGTAACATAACAACATCGTTTTTTTTTTAAATATTCCTGAAAGGCACACTACCTACTTAGTACTCATTATATAGACACGAGCTCATATAATTATGACATTATAATCGCGAAGAGTATAGGTACTGTTTTCAGTAATGTATCAAACAATTCAAAGACTCATTTGCCTGGCCGCTTTATTTCTCCGCGACACGCAGTATCTTGGAAAGCTGCAGCTAAACACAGACGTCCAGCGAGTTGTAATGGGGTAATAGTGACTTGTACTGCTCAATAATTTCGTGTCATGTAAGACGGCGCTACTCGTTCCCATGGCATTCCTGGATAGCGGCAAAGGGAAGGCAGTTGCGGAGAGGCGACAAAGCTTTGAATAGTGGATTGTGGATAAATACACAAAATGGAATGGAGGTAAAACCGATTTTTAATTTTTGTTATTGTACGTGATTGTTTCTACTGGATAACAGGAATTCCAATCAAGAAGAAATAGTCATATTGTGTTCATGTAATAAAAAAATAATGAATAATCCCTTACAGGATTTTCCCTTGTTCACCGTCGACAATGCATTATTTTTATTCAAAATATAAATTGTGACCGAATGGTGCATACTATTCGGTACTTTTTTATCTACTGTTAGTAAATAAAAACACTAGCTGTGTAAATAATATTAATGTTTTCATCTTACATTACTTTAAATGTAAAAATGAAACATGTAGGTCCTCTCATTGTAGCAGATGTCATATACATCGTGTAACGGAAACCCCATATCTATCCAAAAGTGCTGAAGACATCATCTGGTATGGAGTCTCTATGCACAGTTTCAGCACAAAATAACTGACTCAAAGAATTGATACCAAATTATTGGTTTCATATATTTCTTGAATACCAATCATAACAAACGTGTCATAGCACTACGAGGGTCAATAACTTTCCACGTCACTTGCCAATAACACGTTAATTCCTTTCGTTCTTCTTAATTTGAAAAATTCGGTCTCTGGTGTCAATGTATTGGAATTTGTAATAAGTTCTACACACGTAGACTTAGGAATACAAAATCATTGCCATATCGTTTGTTATCATCCAAAGAAGCCATGCACTTGGTATGTACATACCCTTTAAATTACACGTTGTATAGATCCGGATTTGACGCGGAAGCAGCGTGAAGAAACTTCGTGTTTAGTAGTGCATTGGATATGTCATATGATACCATTTTGAGATGACACCATATCAATATGGAAGCGTTTATAAGCTAAAGTTTTTATAGAAGCTATTTCCAGGAAAAATATGTGGACACTATTATACCTAATTGCAGATCTGCAAACTTTTCATCCTGCGAATACAGAGCTGCTTCGAGCACGTAAATAAAAGTAGACAAAGAGAGAAAATCTGCAAAAAGACGAGATGAGCACAAAAAGTAGCTGTCATGGCACGGTCACGACGATGTGAACTATGTGACCACTGGTATGGGAAAATATGCTGCGCGGTAATTATGGTGAGGTATCGGTGATGGGTGACATGTAGACATGGCTAAATAAGTGCGCTGTTTTGCCTAAAAATTGCTACAAGATTATTGAAGGTTTGTATGAACAGTGGTTAAGTATGGAATAGGTTAGTAGTAAGATATTGGAAATGTGAAATTTTATATCTTTGACGGATGATGTTTGGATGTGTGTTACACAATCAAGCCAAAATGGCTTAACGAATCTGGATAATATTTGACACAGAAAGAAAATAACTTAGGATAGCCATTGGGCTATTTATAAGTCATGGGCAACGGCTAGTATTTAGTTTGATTTGATTATGTTTAATTTTAAAAATAAATAAGATGTTCTATAAATGCATTCAAAAAATTCAATTCGTATTACCTCCCAGTGGCGAAAAATGTTTGATTGAAAACTTGTGAAATAAGATGTATTTATGACAGTTTGAGACTTTTTACAAAGCACCTAACCAATTAAAATTGTTGCATAAAATGACTACTTATCAAAAGACTTCAAGATCACTCACAGATCTCAGCCAGAAGACTAATGAAATGGCGCCACCTCAGTCATGAAAAAAGTTTATTTCTCACGCAATCATTGAACGAATATCTTGAATACGAACGGAAATTAAAACCAACACGCATACACTTAGGATTAGATGAAGTCAGATGCTCATTTCGAAAGCTTACGTCAGTTGGCCACTGGTCTTTGTGACCTGTCGCTCATCACAGGCAATCCAAGAATTAATATTAATCACAGTGTAGAAAAATTAACTGCGATTGTAGGTACAGTTATATGCGCAGGAGCAGAATTATGTATTTATTGAAATGTTTTTATGTACGGAAGCGATGATTGCTTTTGCATCGAATGAATGGGGTTGTTTTAATTTATTATCAACTTGCTTCTAACCGCGGCTTCGTTCACGTGGGAGGACCGGATCTACGTGTTAAGTCCCATCCTCTGGAATTTCCATAATAAAAAGTTACCTACGTTCCAACCCAGGGGGGTGGCAACTGCTTATCCTAATCACAGGCTTTTAACTAACTAGCCCAGCTAGGAAAGTAATGTATAAATGTCCCTCTATAATGTTAGTTAGACATAAGTTGAGGGTATTTCCTTGTTGTACTGCAAAATCTGTAAATGAATAAAGTTTTTAGTTATTTTATTTTGACTTATAGCCTCCTCTATTTCCAGTGTGTCTCATTAAAATCGGTTTAACCATTCCAGCCCGGAAATCTGAAAGACAGACAAAAGATAATGTTTCGTGATGATTTAGCCAAAATAAGGCTTTTGAGTTTTAACGCCACCAACCTTGCACCTACCTTGCAGGTAGGGTAAAAGATAGGTTGCCATGGATTCCATTTTATAGGTTCTTATATTCTATGCACCAGAAGACGATGGTCTAAGATTGTTAAATAATATTACATGAAAGAATTAAGATCCTAAAAATAATAAGAACTAAAGTTACCGTTCTATTTAGGAAAAAAAACTAAAATGAATTTATAAAAGTTGTTTGATGAACGCTCCATTAATGCAGGTGTTCAAGGAATGTGGAGCATCTATATTGATCGGAGTTGTTATCTACGTGCGTATGATTTAAGAATAGAGATTATCTGACACAGTGAAGCTTAATATTATGGTGTCCAATATATCCTGTCATTTTACTTTTTTATTTCTTCAAGAGCGTCAAATTCAGCTTTGCTGTAAACAAAAATATGTAAATGGCATTTTATTGAAATCAACTAAACCGAATGAAATGTTCTAATACAATTATTGTATATAAAAAAAAGAAACTACGCAATACTAAGTCATTATGAGAACAATACTAGTTTAGAAAACATATTAAATATTTCATATTTTATCAGTATTTAATTTTTATAGAACAATTACTATCTACACATAGTACTTGATTTTTTATTACGATTAGGAATCTAACATGCGACACGTAGCGCAGTAGCCAATCGCTCAGCCACTGAATCAACCATGTCATCAGTATTGAAACAGATAATCAAGGTGGCTTTAATTTTTCAGCTGTCGCAAGATATTACTTATAATTAGTAAGTGTTCGTTTGTTATTTAGTTATACACGACACTGGCACCTAGTGCGAATGCGATGCTCCTGACCAAACCATGCGCTATCTGCATAAGTATACATAATGCTCAAATACACTTGAAGACAGGTTAAAAACCACTAAGGTACTGGTGTGGTCACCTTCGGGGTCCAATATAACATATAACCATCAATTCAAAGAAGTAGTGTAACAATTATTAAAATTTACCCCAATTGCCTATAATAACCAACGATCCCCGGTCAACTATTAAATGATCGGAAAACAACACTGGTATTTAAAACAGTATCTTTGAAATGCTGTTTTTGTACTCCGGTGAAGTTACATTAACCGACACCGGTGGACGTCAGGTGCCTGGGACGGGCCGGTCACGATTCTTTGACCGATGTCTAGCTGAAATACTACCATCATTTCTCTGACCCCTCCAAGCAAAACCCAACCTTACCACCTAACAGTCTAATTTCAATGTTGAATAATCCATGTCTACGTGATCATATCCTAAGTTTAAACAATTTGAATCTTAATTATGAGGCTTGTAAGGTTGGTTATTGTGTGTAAAGGTTGGGGCACGATTGAAAAGACTGCGCGTTAGTTAATGCTCTACCTATGATCGTAATAAGTAGACGGTGTGTTGAAAAATTATCGGTACCATCGGAGGCGCAATGGACGCGACTTTTTTGCCTGTTTATTATTGAGTTTGAAGATCAAGAATGTCGATGTTACTGGATCGGTTTGGCGGATCATTTGTTGTTTTTTTGTAGTTCTGTTTTGCTCTGTGACTATCGTTGGAATAGAGAGCCATGAGAATAGTGCTAAATGTAGCCAAACTGACTGGATTGGTAAAATTGGTACGCGTTTACGTCAAACCTTTTTGGTGATAATTATATTTGACCCACGAAAACCTGGTTACTAAAATGAGATATATATAAACAAGATATTTGAATTTAGATTTTGATTAAAAACTTTATAGCAGGTTCTAAATTCGAATTCTCGGTAGAAAAATTAAATTAAGGATTCACTACCTAATCAGCATTTAAACTCTGCATGATTAAAAAGCTTGTTTGAATAGTGCTACGAATTAACACTTCAGAAGAATATCTAGTGTTCATTCCACCAATTTTTTTTCTGGAGTATTAGTTTAGTATGGATATCCGCAAAGTAACACTGAAAGTAAGCCCGATTCCATTCTTTATAGTACTGTGAATGTCTCATTTTGATATGGAACGGACCAAGCATACAATTCACTTTTAATATACTGAGAGGTTAGCTTGTACTTGCTACGCATGTAAGGGATGGTACATCAAGTCTAGAAAATGTGAATTAAGTCCGCCCATGTAACACCATTGTACAAGTTTTAATAAATGAATAAATAAAATGTAAGACGTAAAAGATTTTCAAAGAAATGTTGAAAAGGCTGGTTGGTGGCCTTTGACCTAGGGTCAAGAGCCACTAACCAGCCAGGCTAAGCTTTACCATACATCGTGGCTGTCGTTGTATGGTAAAACAGTCTATTGGGTACATTATCAGCCAATAGCGTTGATAATGAATTCTTTGATGACTATAGTTTATACAGTATAATAATTATGAATTTATAAATATATATACGAGAAAGGCCAAAAATCACCTTGATAATGAAAAAACAACGGTTCCTACAGCTCCCACCACACTCAACCACATCTAGCATCATAAATCCGTGTCCAAACAAGTTCCAACAACCCGCTGCGCCGTAATAAATGTAAAATAAGCCCAGCCCCCATCGAAATGTCATCAATGTTGGGCAAATAGGTGACGGCCAACACAAAACTAATATTGGTGTTTGCACCAACTCTTTTAATGGTACATGCTTTTATGAGATGACCATGTTTGATAAGAAAATGTATTTACTGATTGTGGTGTGTTTTAATGGGTGAGTTGACCTTTGTTTCTGGTCAGTATATTGCTAGCTATGTCCTCCAAGTTGACGTCACCTGGTCTCATCAAATTGAAAGTTGGAACGTGTTGTTTGTTGACGGTTTAAGCTACACAGTTGGCGCAGTGCAGTGCATTGGTTGAGTGATTGACTACCGAGCAGCGTGTTGCAAGTTCGTTTCCCGCACCGAAACCAATTGCTGTATGACCCTACAAAGGTACCTAGTTGTTACAGGTCTGTGTGTTTGTGAAAATGCATTCACGCTACTGGAGAAATTCCTAGTTACCCTAAAAAGGACTTGAATGTTTTCGATATGTCATAAATGATTGTAGTGTTCTTCCTAGTCGTGCACTCCTGCCATAGTGGTCGTGGTCATGTTGGGGTCAATTCCTGCACCAGCGATGCCCTCGCGATGCATCGCCATGTATCTTTATGTTTGGCAAAGCGAGAGCACTTGCTTACGGTTGAGTGGGTCACAGACTCACAGTCTTGATGAAGTTTGTCCACCGTGTCACCGAACGTATGATTAGACTCTAAAAGATATTTAAGTAGCTATGGCGTCTATAGAAGTAGATTGAATTATAACTGAGAACTGTGTCAAGTAAAATGACATAGTTCTTTCATTAAATGACATGCCGTTCACATATTTAATACCAATAACAACGTGATTCACAGTTAATAGGGCGTTGAATTAAATCTTTGCTCATAAATGAGACTGATAAATTATATTTATGTCGTAAATAGGTTCTGAATTTTTTATGTCAATCTATTTGAGCTCTTCATACTATATGAGACCGGTGTTTCCTAGCAGACTCCCTGAGCAGAAGTAGTTACCGAAAGAAACTTAAAGGTCAAAGTCTCTTTTAATGTCCAATACAATTTGTACTGGTCAATCAAATGAGAATCGTGTAGGTTAATTTCTGAAGTGGGTATTTGAGGAAAGCGCGACACAGATTTGAGTGGATCTGTCCAGTCAATGCAAACATTATTTTAGTCAGTTATTGTGTAGCTTATTTTATAACCTAAAGAGTGAATAACAACACTTTTACACCTGTTTACGTCAGTACAGTATAAAATTATTTTCTGGAATAAAGTAGGTAGCCGAAATTGGGATACCCTGTAACCTGTGTCGTGGGATTTAGTTTTCTAATTGTAGATTAAAAACATTGTAATTGTGCTAGATGGTACTTGAAAATTAGTTAAACCAAACAACTCGATCTTCCAGGAGCTCAAGCAAGACATACAACAACGCGTCTCCACAATATGCCTCTACAGAATACGGCAGTACTTTGGCCATATAACACGCCGAAGTACAGACAATTTGGAAAAGCTCATTGTTACCGGCAACGTAGATGGTAAACAACTAAGAGGACGAAGTCCCAGACAATGGGTTAATCAGTTGTCCAAAGTACTACAGAAGCCAATGTCCCCGGCTCTCCATCAAGCTGAAGACCGTAGTAGACGAAGGAGCCTGTTGCAACGTTGACTTCGGAGGAAACCAAACCATATTTAAAAGTGTACTTACTTAACTAAGGGAAACATACATTTACATCTTTATAATTAAGAGATATGTTATATTGTATTAAAAGTGTAACTAGTGTAATTTGTGTGTAATAGTTAAAGGGATGCCATGCCTGGGTGAGTGATTGGGAAAGATTTGTGAAAGTATTAATAATTCAGCAAATTACGTAATTAAACAAAACAAAAGCAACGGTGACCCAACGGCGATGGGCACATTACTTTGTGTCATTTAAATCATCACCAATACACATTAAATCGGTGAAGAAAAACATCGTGACGAAACCTATGATATTGATGATGATGATATAATATCCATCCATACTTAATGTTATAAATGCGAAAGTAACTCTGTCTATCTGTCTGTTACCTTTTCACGCCTAAACCGCTGAACCAATTTAGATGAAATTTGGCATGGGAATAGTTTAGGACACAGGTTTTATAGGAATTCCCAGGTGATCGGGAATTACGCGGGAAAAACCTCCCATGCGAATGAAGTCGTGGGCAAAAGCTAGTTAATAATAATTACAAAAAGTAATGTGCCTGACAGGGTTCGAACCCTTCACTTAAGCCGGCCAAGTGACTTAGCCGGTAATCATTAAGCCACCACTTATCTGTTACAGTATTAGTTGGATATAAAACCTATATTTACATAACATAAACTTGGTCATAAGTCCAGACACCATAAATTAAAAGTCACCGTTAGCCCCGACCTACGAGTACGTGATGTGACGAAGATAAACTAGAGGTCACGAAGTCGCCTCTCGACTGTGTAATTATGATTGATTTTAGATATTGTTATAAAAAATTGGCTGACTAAATGTGTGGTTAACGTTTGGTGGTGTAGAAGTAAATATTGTTTCGGGTGGCACAGTGGTTCAGTGGTTGGTTCAATGTCAATCAGTGGTCCCGTAGCGGAACAAATGTACTATGTATGTATGGCCTACAAATAGTTGATCTGGGACTGGTTGTTTCTAAAAGTGCAATCACGATGCAAAAGAAATTCATAGAGTGGAGTAATTAAATATACAAAAGAAGCTGTATATGTGTGCCTATACAACGTGTAACGGAAACCCCATATCTATCCAAAAGGGCTGAAGACAACATCTGGTATGGAGTCTCCATGCACAGTTTCAGTACAAATAAGTCACTCAAAGAATTGATACCAAATTATCGGTTTCATATGTTTCTTGAATACCAATCATAACAAACGTGTCACAGCACTACGAGAGTCAATAACTATTCACGTCACTTGCGAATAACACGATAATTCTCTCCGTTCTTCTTAATTTGAAAATTTCGGTCTCTGGTATCAATGTATTGAAATTTCTAATAAGTTCCACACATGTAGACGTAGGATTACAAAATCCTTGCCATATCGTTTGTTATCATCCAAAGAAGCCGTGCACTCGGTGTATATTTGTATATAAGTATCCTTTAAATTACACGTTGTATACACATTCCTGCTCCGACGCTCGCCCGCGACAGTCGTGCCGCTCCGCGCTCTCGATCGTTCCGTGCCTGAGTCATCGCTCCGTTCGTCACGCCCGCCGTGACGTCACTCGTAGTCGCCGACTACGACGCCTGGTCCGGATCCGCCTTTTTCGAGGCGGTGAAGGATATCGTGCTTCTCTAACAGAGATTGTCAAAAACAATTTGGTTTGGCCCCTTCAGGGTAAAACCACAGTTTCGTGGTCCTTGGTTGGAAACCTCACGGTGTCAACAATACCAAGGGGGTGCTGACCCGACGCACCCGCTGATCCCCTTCAGGGTGAAGCAGTCAATTGGAGTCGAGTGCTAGGTTTTGGCCTTGGGGGATCTCCTAGTCAAACCTAGTTACTGAGTTCTCTTCACAGCATACACACCTAGTGTCGGTTGGGTGTATCTACCCCTTCGCACTAGACCCAATAGGGCCCGGTACGCACATTAAGATTGGCGACCGGATTACAAGCTTAGGGCACACCATTAGGCACACACCTCCCTGCTATCCCCGCAGGGAGCGAACTCACCTCCGGGTCATTCCCGCCCGGAGGGTTAGGCAAATAGGGCCCCTCAGGCCACATCAGACGGCAACACAGCTACCGAGTTTGTCTGGGTTTCTCTTCTCGGTAGCGAAGTGTTAGGAGAAACTCCGGGGCAGGGCTCTTTGGGGACCGTCTGCTCGGGGAGCTCACGTTTGACGTGTCTCCTCGAGGCGCTTATGTTAGGGTTAGGAGACTAGGATGCCCACCCTTGTCGCCTCCAATATGGAGGACAGGATTGAGGACCTCTTGTCCAAAGTTGAATCCCTATCGGCTCGGTTAAATAGAACAACCGATATATTAGGAAAGATCCTTTTTGAAAACCCCGCCCTACAAAGGGAGTATGGGAAGGAGATTGACTCCTTACCCCCCGCGGTGTTTCCCTCCCCACAGCCAGATTTAGGTCCCACCCCCGCGCCCATCGCAGATAGGTCCCCCTCCCCCCCAGACGTCGAAATGGACTCTGAGGAGGAGGAACAAGAAAAAGAGGGCTCGGACGGCGAGCGCTCGGAGCGCGCAGAGAGCATACACTCTGAGCGCTCGGAGCGAGCGGAGTCCGAGCACTCCTCCGACCAAACCTCTTCCTCCGACGATTTTATCCTCGTCGAGGGAAAGAGGAAGAAGAGGTCGCAGGCCTCGTCCTCCACTCAGGCCCCTAAGGCCAAGAAACCCTCCCCTCCCGAGCCAGCACGCTTAGTGCAGAGCCAGCCCTCCACTTCCTCGGCCACTAGGCCCAGCCCTACCCAAACCCCAGTCGTCAGCGCCTCAGTGCGCAAGACCATCCCTCCCCCACCCATATTCATCCACGATAAGGGGGCTTGGACAAACGTGTCCAAAGCGTGTGGCGAGCAACGTATCGCCTACACGAATGCCCGCGCCGTTCAGAACGGCATAAAAGTAGGGTTAGCGACAGCTAACGACCACCGCGCGCTTTCGAAGCTTCTCAAGGCTCGAAATATCCCCCACCACACTTATACGCTCCATGAGAGCAAGCCCGTTCGGGTGGTCCTCTGCCGGATCCCCAGTGAGATCCCCACCACCGAGATCGTCTGCGACTTAGAGTCACAGAACATCCCGGTGATTGAGGTGCACCGTATGCACGGCAGAGGTGGCAGGGCGTCTAACAACGTCCTCGTCATCTGCCACCCCGTCTCCGAAGGTCCCCACCCCATCTTTGCGCTGAAGACTGTATGCAGTCTCTCAGGAATACTCATTGAGAAGCCACACAAAAGTGGCACAGTAGGCCAATGCCACCGTTGCCAATTGTATGGGCACGCGCAACGGAATTGCTTCGGCAAACCCCGGTGCGTAAAGTGCCTGGGCGATCACGGCACTGCGGAGTGCAGTCGCCCAAAAGATAGGTCCCAATGCCCAGACCCGCCCAGCTGCGTGCTGTGCGGGCAATCGGGCCACCCCGCCAATTACCGAGGCTGTCCGAAAGCCCCGAAAACCTCCGCCCCTAAACTGGCAACGCGCGCTAGCGCACGCCAGGGACGAGAGTGTCCTACACTCTCGTCTGAGCTCCCCCAGACCCTCAGTCCCCAGCGTCCAACTCCTTGGACGGCGGCGAATCACGCCCAAAACTTCCCGGCACTAAGGCCGAAAGTCCCTGGGCTGATGGATCAACCCATCATGCCCTCCGCCCCGGTTGTTGTGGCTTCTCAGCCCCCACCCCCTCCCCAGTCACTCCCTCGCTCGGATGAGCCGGAACTCGATGCGTTCCTCATCCTTGGGAATACTTTCAGTTTCTTTCAGTCCCCCCGCGCCATCCAAATGGCAAAGGAGGTCGTGGCCTGCAGAAGTGTTGAATCCCTGATTCAGGTATACTATAAGTATCCTGATGTAAAAAGCCATTTTAACAACCTTTTTAAACAGCCATAATGTATAACACGGCTAGTAAGAGATTAAAGCCCCGATCCCTAAAGCTAGGTTACTTCAATGCCAATGGCATCATCAATCAACGGGACGAGATCGCGACTTTCCTTCGTGATCATAGTCTCGACATCCTTCTGGTCCAAGAGACCTTCCTCAAACCCCACCTTAGGGATCCCAAGGTAGCCAACTACCGGCTAGTTAGGAACGATAGGACTAGATGCCACAGAGGTGGCACTCTAATATATTATAGGAACTCCCTGCACTGCATCCCTATGGATCCGCCGCCCCTTGCCCACTTAGAGGTATCCGTTTGCCGGCTAGGCATGACGGGCCATCCCTCTATCACAATAGTATCCGCGTATCTCCCACCGTACAACGACGCAGATTCAAATTCTTCGATAAACGCCTCACTTCGAAGCGACCTTACAGCCCTTCTAGACATGAGTGACTCCGTCCTTATGGCGGGGGATCTCAATGCCAAACATCCCGCATGGTGTAGTCGTATTACCAACCCCCGTGGGAAGGTACTATACGACCTTTGCACACCTCTCCACATAGATATCATAGGTCCTATGCGGCCTACTCATTACCCATTCGAGCCATCCCATTTGCCCGACGTACTCGACATTGCCCTCCTGAAGAATGTGAACTTACGTTTACACTCTTTAGAGACGGTAGACGAACTTGACTCTGACCATAGACCGGTGATCATGGAGTTAACTCCAAGATCGGGTCCCTATGACCCTAACCGCCCCCCTCCCACACAGGTGATCACTGACTGGAGGAAAGTAGGCGAATTGCTGAAATCCAACACGTCTCCTCACCTGGACAAGATCCCCGACCACATCCAGTCCGCCGCCGACACGACGACTGCGATCGACTCACTCACAGAGCACGTACAATCTGTCCTGAACGACTGTTCAAGGGAGATTCCGGTGTCAGAGCACTGGCGCCGGAAGCTCCCGGACGATGTACGGGCCCTGCTGACTGAGAAGAACGCAGCAGTCCGTGCCTACAGAGCCTTCCCCTGCCAGAATAACAAAACTTTCATGCGGTACTTACAGCGCAAAGTAAGTAACAGCATCAGAGAGTGGCGTGAAGCCGGCTGGGATAAGACCCTGAGCGAACTAGAACCCACCCACCTTGCCTTCTGGCAACTTCAGAGGAGAATGCGCGCCACTGAGGTTACCACAATGCCTCCCCTTATCCGCCCGGATCAAAGCATTGCCTTCGACGACGAAGACAAAGCTGAATGCCTAGCCGACAGCCTAGAGGCCCAGTGCTCTCCCAGCTCCCAACCAGTCGACCCAGCCCACCTTGCCCACGTGGATGCTGAGGTAGAACGTAGATCTGCCCTACCCCCTGTCGAGGACCCTGATGCTCCCCTCCCCCCCGTCACGGAAGACGAGGTGGAGGAGATCATCAGGAAACTCAAACCTAGGAAAGCTCCCGGGACTGACAGACTGACCACTAGGGCACTTAAACTCCTCCCACGTACGATCATAGTCCTACTGGTTGCCATCTTCAATGGCGCCATGTCCAACAACTTGTTTCCGCAAGCTTGGAAAGAGGCTATAGTGATAGGTATCCCAAAACCCGGAAAGCCCAAGTCCCTCCCGACTAGTTATAGACCCATAAGTCTGCTCAGCGCCCTCAGCAAGATCTACGAGCGGATTATTCTTAATCGGCTCAAGGACTTTGTCGAGGCAAAGAGCCTAATCCCTAACGAGCAGTTTGGCTTTAGAGCCCATCATTCCAGTGTCCACCAAGCCCACCGCATCGTAGAGCACATTAGCGGCCGCTTTCAACGCGGTCTGATGACGGGGGCCCTATTCTTCGACATAGCGAAGGCCTTCGACAAAGTCTGGCACAATGGCTTAATTTATAAGCTATACCAACTAGGTGTGCCGGATCGTCTCGTGCTCATCATTCGAGACTTTCTGTCGAACCGCTCCTTCAGATATCGTATCGAAGGAGCGCTTTCCACTCCCCGCCCTATCAGAGCCGGCGTCCCTCAGGGCGCCGTGCTCTCTCCCCCACTCTTCACGCTATTCTCTAGCGACATCCCAAAAAGCCCTCCAGTAGAGTTAGCCCTATTTGCCGATGACACGGCCATCTACTACTCGGGAAAAAGTCCCGATAGTATCGCTCATACCCTCCAGACCTCAGCCAACGCACTAGGCGATTGGTTTAGGAAATGGAGGATTGAGGTAAACCCTGACAAAAGTCAAGCAGTCCTGTTTCGCAGGGCTCGCTATAGACAACCCACCCTCCCCAGCCCGATCACTATGTTTGGCAAGCCGATCCCCTGGGAGAAGCGAGCCAAATACCTAGGTGTAATCTTAGACCAGTTCCTCAAATTCACTGAGCACATAAAGAAGGTTCGCTCGCGAGCCGCTTTCGCTCTCGGTAGGCTTCACTCCTTGCTGAATAAGCACAGTAAGCTCTCCCTTAGGTGTAAAATCCGAATTTACACGACATGCATACGTCCTATCATGACGTACGCCTGTCCGGTGTTTGCCCATGCCAGTCCGGCTCAGATCCATAGGATGCAGGTCCTTCAGAACCGTTTTCTCCGAAAGGCCACGGGCGCGCCCTGGTACTTGAGGAATGAGGATCTCCACGTAGACCTCAAACTCCCTACCATAAAGCAAGTGTTGAAACGCATGTCAGTGCGTTACTTCACCTCTGCTGATACCCACACCAACCCCCTGATCGTATCGGCCGCCCGATACAGACCCTCCCAAATTTCTCGGGTTCGTCGCCCGCGCCACGTCCTAGACGAGCCCGACGACCCCATCACCATCCGACAAGAGAGCAGTAGGGAAACTAGCACTCTTAGAAAACACAAACACAAAACGCGTTCTGTATTCCGGCCTCGCCGACGAGGCCCATCGCGACGTCCGCGTACTTGTAATAGAAATCCTCCCCGACCTTTGCCAAACGAGCCAGCCCGCGATGCTGAGCCAGTAGCAATAAATACTCCCCTAAACACGACCCAGCCTGTCCCTTTGCTGCCCTCCCAAAATGACCCCGCTATGCCGAGGCCCGTACTCCGCAGGGAGTGCCCTTAGCGTGCGGTCATTAGTAGTAAGTAAAATTATAGTTTGTAAGCCCTGGCTGGGGGCCTTTAATTTAATTATTAGAGGTCACCACAGGAAAGTCCGGTTAAGTAGACTCACAGCCTTAGTGTGCTGATCTACAAGTGGCCCTACCTAAAAAAAAAAAAAAAAAAAAAAAAAAAAAAAAAAAAAAAAAAACACGTTGTATAGTTACTTCAATGTATATTAAAAGTTTGTTCGTTTAAACACGCTAATCTTCAAAAGTGCTGGGTGGATTTGGATGAAATTTAGTATGGAAATAGCTTGAAGCTTGGGGAAGGGGCTTTAGACTTTTTACCCGACTGCATAAGAACGAGGGTTATGTTCTTATCATGATAAAGCCCTGCGCGACTGCTAGTGTAATATTTTTTTTCCAGGTAGACTTCTACTGACTAAAAACTCACCCTGTTCCTTCAGCTACCCTTAAGTTCCGGGGCCGCGGTATCTCGTTAGAATATTCCTGCAAACCTGGGATAGTGTAATTTCTAGAATCCAAACTTAGTTTTGGAATTCAAATCAACCAAGTTGGCGATACAGCTATTATTTTGTAGCTAAAATTGGTTATTTAGGATTTTCCATACATTTTACAGATGACAGGTGAGGTAGAATTGAAAAGAGCCAGAAGACGAGCGTCGTCGCAGAAGAAGGCTTAAGAACCGAAGGCTTAGAGCTATTAATGATGGGAGAGCTCAGCCTGACAGTGCCAAAAAAGGAGTTACTTTCACTTTAAAAGTAGGTTATGTTGATCACAAACAGAAATTTCAAACGATTCGAATTTCGGGATTCTTCGGTTAAAACTAGCCATTAAACAATTAAATAATTGGTCTTATAAAGTAAATATTTAATCGTGCATCAGACGGAGCATCGCTAAACAATATTTTGACTCAATAAAACTTTGAATAAAATCAACAGATTAACCATTACAAGTTCGTGACACTCCAACAATGTACTAAACGAGCGTTCAACAAACAGTTCACTTTTACTTGCGTCAACTTGACAAGCTAATTAAAAATACAAATCGCTGGAACTCAGAGTATAGATAAGACAAGGCTTCACATCACTTGTCTTTGTAAACAATCGTCATCTTTTTTTATTAATAATAGGCTTGCGTTTGACTATCATCTCACTTGATGGTAAGCGATGATGTGGTCGAAGATGAAGCACGCTTACCCAGAGGAAACCTATTTACTCGTGACGTAAAAATCCCCAGGTTATAGCTATCAGGAAACACATTCTCTGGCATGGAATTTCACTCATTAGCTGTACGCACAATGAAAGTATTCCCAAAACGTTTTGTGCGAATGGGTGGGATGTCCACCATGTAAGAAATTTAAATCAATATATTTATCCTCCTAGCCGAATTAAGAGAATAATTCGGCTTAGTTGGACACAACTATCTGTTAAAAATCGTCCAACGGCGTTTTGTACCAACAACCAACATAACACTCATCTGTCTATGTGTCATGAGATACAGCTCGTTGACAAACAGACGGATAGACAACAGAAACTTATCTATAGAGTTTCATTTGTTATCCTTTAGACACCGGGCCCTAAAACTGCAAATATGTTAGCACACCCAGAAATACGCAAAAGCAAAGAGGAAAATATAGAGACAAGTTCCAAGCTCCATAGTAAATACACTTTGTCTGATTCATACTCAGGTACTACACGTATTTTGATTTATAAGATTTTACATGGTTCAATTAAATAAAAGCATTTGAGAACACACCCAGATCTTACATTTGAATATACATCTATGTTGAATACGTAGGCAATTCAAATATACAGTAGTGTTATTTTTATGTAGCAGGGTAGGACGAATTTGACTGAGACTTAAATTGCAATACAGATGTTTTCTCAAACTCCACCTCATTAATCACTTTTAAGATTATAAAGTAAATCGTACTTTTATATAAAGTAAAGCAGTCACAGCAAAAGGTTTACTATCAATGTATTATTATGTATTTATTTTAATAAGTACGTGGACATTAGTGGTTACTTTAAGCCATCGGTTCCCATGTAATCCTATAATAGAAAATATGGTCCGCAAAAAAGTAAAAATTATCGTTCGCGAAAAATTTTAAATATCAAACTTACGAATTGAAAGTAACATTTACGCAAACTAATTTAAGTTTGCATCATAAATAATGTGCTTCGTTTTTATTTCTATCCATAGATAAATTTCCTTCTGGATAAAATGCCCCCACAGCAAGGTCACAGTATTACGATCCTATCGTAATACTGTGGCAAGGTTCTCTTTGGTGGGTGCTTTTTAACCCATTATCGAGAGAGCCTTCTACAAGGCACGTGCAGCACATATTACGGTGGCCAGCTTGGAAATACTTTAACACTGCGGACCCACTATATGCAGAGTGTCTCCATAGACAATACCCACTGACCCACGTTCTGTCTTGCCTCGCATGACCCGTCTTCTGTACAATTTTTGTTTTTTCTCTGCACGCCAAGACTAAGAAGGAATTTTGTTCAGACTGAGTTATTGGAAATTAGGTACAGTCAAAGTTTCTGCGGAGATTAATGTTTTTTTTTAATGTCTGTAATGTCACTTTAGTATTAATTTATTCCTTTTCTATGTTTTATTTTCTTCTTTTTTACGTGTTTTATGTAAATTGTATTTTGTGTCACCTGTTGTACCAAATAAATGCTTTATCTATCTATCTATGGAGGTGTGTTGCATTTGACATAATATAATTATGATGGAATTTCGATTTTTATGTTTTGCAAAGTCAATCAGTAGATTGTTGACATCTACTGATCAACTTTGCAATAAATCATCCAAAGAATGCTAATGACAATACGTATTATGATAATAGTATATATGATTTATCAACGGCTCTTTCTACATACGACATAAACAGCATAGCGTGAAAGCTGTAATAAAAATATGAAGGACCAACAACAACCTGATATGATTTATTCGATAAAAATGCAAATTAATCAATAAAAACGTTTAGGAACACGCCATAAATGTATGTTGTGCGCGACTGTACATCATGCAATTAATAAATTAAAGATTGACAGTTAAATTGACAATAAGTTGCGAACAAGCTTTCCAAATACAACGCTACGAAGGATGAGGAGATCATGGAGTACGTGCGAGCTAAGACCAACTGGACTTTGAGGGTCGAGGAGTTGAAGTCGCGTCATGAAACGAATTTTAAATCGTTTGTGAAGCGGGTTCCAACTCATCTATTAGAGACATTTCTCAAGCAGGAATTTTGGCCGAAAGGTGTCGTGTATCGACGATTTCGCGGAAGATTACGCGACACCTCGCAGCGCAACACGACGCCGTCTATTCATGTTAACTAGTTTTTGTTTTTAAGTGTTTTAAATTTGTTATGTATTAGTTTATTTATAAAATATTGTATTTATTTATTGCTTTTTATGGGCCTAGTTGCCTGAAATAAAGGATA
Source organism: Tholera decimalis (assembly GCA_943138885.2). Taxonomy (NCBI): domain Eukaryota; kingdom Metazoa; phylum Arthropoda; class Insecta; order Lepidoptera; family Noctuidae; genus Tholera; species Tholera decimalis. The sequence continues at coordinate 28,898,974 of OW964562.2, forward strand.
TATTATTATTATTATAAACATTATAATATCGAAATATTAAGTTTTTACACTCCTTCGTATAAACTTTACTGTGGCAATTTCCATTTGCGTATTTTTCGTAAAAAGAGATACACATATTTTGCTTCACTTATTCATGTATATATATGTATATAGATAACTACGGATTAACGTGTGGATTTAATGGAGTCAAAACATCAATTTGAAATAAATTTAAAAACTAATCAAAATAAAGAACAAAGACGGTCCTGGCCTACACAACTTTTAAATTTAAAATGGCATAAGTTTTTTTTTTTGTTATAATTATCTGAAAAATATCGGTCTCAGCGATAAGACCATCATTGTAACCAACGTTTATAACAACTTTCAAGTTTTGGTGTACAAATATATTATATCTATCTATCATCCGCTTTGGCTTTTTTCCAAATATTTTGGAATCAGCTTGCAGTAAAACCGGACACAGATTTTTTTATTCGTGATGAACCTACTCTTGACCTCAATCTCGCCTGGTAAGCGATAGATGAGGTCTACGACGGAACGAGCGATCCCAGAAGATGCCTATTCACTCTTGCTTTAAAGGCTGAAAGGTCATGAGTTTTTACATAGAGGGACTGCCTATCGAACTTCCAAAACCCAGTACCACGGTAACACAATACCCACACCTTGGCAAGATTGTTTTTTATTAATTTCAATAAAACATCGGCAATCCTTTTACCCGACAGTAGCAAGTCACAAATAGAAGTTCCCTTACAATGCTTTTTGTTTTGTTTAAAAAATGCTAACGTTAATCATGATAACTAAATTAACTGTTAACCAGTATTTTTAGTTAAAATTCAAATTGTCGAAAAGGCTTAGTAATAAAACGGATCCGTAAATAAATCATCTTCGTTTTGATCGTAAAATAGAAATCGATGGATCAAAAGCGACACATTGAATCGCCGCTCTCTAATCATCTGATCTTCGGTCGGTATTATCAGTCATAAAAGTACCTACATATACACGTATTTTTTACGTAATTACTAATAGGGGACGTTGCAGACAGTATACAGCTTAACGAGAGACGTTCCCAGCTAGGTCCTAAGACCTTAGACGTTCATAAGATGAGGAAGACTTTGGACTAGAGTGGTCCAGGCAAATGGCGCAATTTGATAAATACCTATTTTCAAATAAATTAAGTACTACTAATATTATATTTATTAATTTTTACTTGACGGTAATAACAAGGAGTTCGTGGCTAAAATAATAATGGCTTAGTCAATCTTCCAGGTTAAACAGCACTTGCCAAGGTCGTTCTGTAGATGAATCTTAATATATCGAGACGCTTTCTTGCCTCGGAAAGCACTCTAAGGCTTTGCCTATAAAGTACTCAGAAGTAAGAATAATAACACAGCAAGGGATACAGTGATAATCAGTAACTGGAGGTATTCCTCGAAGCGCTACCATTTTGAAGCGCACCTAATGAAGCGCTCCTTTTTTATTCCTCGGAGCCCTTCTTTTTAGTAGCGCTTCCGATACCATGTTATCGGAAAAGGAGCGCTCCGAGGAATAAAAAAGGAGCGCTTCATTAGGTGCGCTTCAAAATGGTAGCGCTTCGAGGAATACCTCAGTAACTAAGTAATGTTGTAATGTTGTGTAATAGTGTTGAGGTCAGATAACTAATGGCTCCGTTTCAAATAATAGTACCTACTCAGCTTTATCTGGTTTTGCTAGACGCCAACACTGGAAAAAGGCTAGAAGTTGAAGTCGTTTGAATACGTATCAGTTCTTTGTCATAAAAATAATTTCTTGCCTTTCTAACTGTGGACTGCAATTAAAGGTTTATTTAATTTTGTAGATTATGATGTAGTAATATTTCACCTATTTGCTGTACCAGATATATGAAATAAGATAAACATGTAAGTAATAACCGATTAAGTAATCAAAAACTTAGTTAAAGTCGTCACCAAGCTCTCGAGCAAAATGGCGAATAAAATGTCACGGCGCTAACAAGTTTATAAGGCATCTTGCATTAAACAAGAATCTAACTAGAAGTAATAAATGTACTGAATCAATATTGGGCGAGCTCCGTCGCCGGCGCAATCAGTTTTATGATAGCAATTACCTTTTACATCATCGGCTAATATTGTGTTTAGTATAAGTAATCAAATAATGTTACAATGTTTAATACAGGTTTTTTCATTATCAAGGGTAAGGATGTTAGAGCTATATTAATTTACGGTATCTTTAAGATTTAAAAGGCAGGCTTTTTGTACCAAATACAAAAAATAACACTTCTACTTTTAACTAACTGTTGAGTTTGGGGCAGGCCGATTCTGAATAGGTTACTTCTAGATAAGCGTGCTCTATCTGTGACCACACTTCACTTCATCAAACGCGAGCCTATTTACAATAAAATCAATTCATTTGGCATATACACACTATATATATATATAAAGAGGTATAAGGTAAAATTCGCGGCTAAGAGTGTTACTAATATAACTACAAAATACTTTTGTGCGTCACAGTACATGCGCATACGCAAGACAGCGTGCAAATCGATGTCACGACACCACGGCTGGTCTCGCTGATGGCTCATTAGACGGACGCCATTCATCATCACAACTGGTCCTGAAGGGTGAAAGGTCAATAAGAGACGTGTTCCTCGCATGTTGTTACATTTTTTTTAGTCTGTGAATTTAATTAGAAGAACTGAAAGTGGCTAGAGGAGACTTTTGGTATAGTTAATATAAAGTCGTTAATTACTTCTTTTATTTCATACCTACTTGTACATTGTCCTTTCATTTACTGGACAAACCAAACTAAATGGTAGATGTAAACTCAGAAAAGATATATATATATACAAAAGCTTTTCAATTGTTAACTAGAAACTTTATTGTTTTGAGATAACGTTGCAGTTTCATACTGCATTTAATTTAACCGTATGAACGGTGGGATCTTCACGTATGATTCGAACTATTTATTGATTGTATTGTTCTGATTCCTTTGTATTTAGAATTATTCCGATTCATTTGGTTAAAATTATTATATATAATATATTTTTAGTTTTGATCGTTGTATAGTGATAATTAATTGGTTTCATTATTAGAAAGCAAATGTAGTTGTAGCATTTAATTTGTTGCAGAATCGTTCGTCATTAAGGACTCGAATTCATGATTCATTGTTTTTTGGCTGTCATCCCTGTTAATTCTCACTAAAAATATCATACCTTACGATGTCAACTTACTGATAAAATGTTTTTTACAAATAAACCCGTAAAGTTGTCACCAAAGGTCGTTACAGCTTTCCACTTTAGCAATATATTTAAAAAATATCACGTACAGGCAAGATCAACAGTGTAAGTAACAGTGTTGTACTTAGACCGGTGTCTTCGATCATTTCACATGCAATTTTCTTGTTCAAACTGACCATTACTAGTCTCAGATTATATTACTACACAGAAATAAGTTAGAGGTTTTATTGATTGCTGGGCTGAACGAGTTTTTATAATAGATTTAAGAGAGATATTTTGGATAGATTTACTTTCATTTTCATTTCATTTCATTTCATTTATTCAAAAACAATTTACATTGTGTGCGAATATAAAAGCTTAACAACTAGGTACACATGCAGTAAAAACTAATAATTGAATTACTTATAATGGGACTGATAACAATAAAAAATATAAGAAAATAACGGTAATAGTAATGTCAAAAAAAAAAAAAGAATTATACAACAAGAATTTAAAATAAAAATACTGAAATCTTGAAAACAAACAATGTCAATACATTTCAAAAAATTAAAATTATTATTAATAGTTTTAATAAATAAGTAATAACAATGTCAACAAATAATAAATAATTTTAATCTAGTATTTTACAAATCCTTTACAGAGTAGGGGCATTTCTCCAACAGGAATCCCTTGAGCCTTGCTTTGAACGAGCTTGTATATAATATGCTTTTTAATTCAAGCGGCAACCTATTAAATATTTTAACTGCCTGGTACAGTGGACTGTGTTTAACAATGTTATGTGTCGGAATGAGTTTGCTATCTAAATCTTTTCTACGTGTTTTTTCCCTTACCAGTCTTTCTTCATGAGTTTCAAAGTAGTAAATGTATTTCTTTAACGTGGATAAAAGTACCAATATATACAATGCAGGCACTGTGAGGATGCCAAGTTCTTTAAAATAGGGTTGACAGCTTTCCCGTTGCGAAGTACGAACAATGGTTCTAATTGCTCTTTTCTGGAGAATGAACGCCCTTTGAAAATTATAATTGTAGCTGTTACCCCAAAACTGTATGCTGTACCGTAATCTAGACTCTATTAGCGCGTAGTAAACTAGTTTTAGAGCTTCTAAACTTACTTCATCCCTAAGAATTCGTAGAGCATAACACGCCGATGATATGGATGAATCAAGTGCTACTAATTCTTTTTTCCAATTTAATAAATCATCTATATATATTCCTAGAAACTTTACTTCCCTGACAAGCTGAATTTTAACCTTATTTAGTTCAATATCCATACTATCTTTATTACGTGCAGTCGTTTTAAATAACATTATATTCGTACTTCGCAATAGGATTGCGATAAGAAAGAGAAAGTAAACATTTTACTATACAAAATGACAATCAACTACTTCAATTTAATTAATTCAAAGTCCCGCGCAAAAGCGTTAAAGCATCAATTTTTTTTTATTGATAATTAGGCTCCCGTTACACTAGCATCCCACTGACGGTAAGCGATAATGTGGTCGAAGATGAAGCACGCTTACCTAAAGTAACCTATTCACTCTGGACTTAAAAACTCCCAGTTTATCAGTTTATAGCTATCAGGAAACACAGAGTCTGGAAATAATGTTACAAATAAAACTTCACTGTTTTCAGTGGGATATAGCTCTGATTCTTTGAAAGTATTTAATAACGCTTTTTTATCATACTTTCGTTAATTCGTTATTCCACATCTCCCGCTTAACTCTCTTACATTGTCTTTAATACCCGTTAAATGACACGTTGTACACACTCATTTCTCGTTCAGCTTTCCACCCTATCCTCACCTTTACAACTAAATATGACGAAGAATGAGTCACGTAGTTATTGCCAGCGATGTGTCGGTAATTTTCGATTGGACAATCTCTATAATGACTGTTTGGGACGTGAGATGTGGGCTTGTTTAGTTTTATATTTTGTTTGATCAAACGACATGGTTGTACAGTAATGATGGTGATTGAAAGTCATGGATAAAATCACCGCGGGACGCTGCATGAATGGGACGATATGTTTTAAAACCTCATAGAATGAAGGCTGAACTTAGTGAGCGATGATGGCTCAGTGGTACAGCTTGACTTATAAGATTTGGGTCATGAGTTCGGAACCTGGCAGCCACATTACTCTTTTTTTAAATTTTCGTAAAAAGGTGTAAGTACTAGGACTTTGCTTCACATATCCACTCGTATCCATAAATAGATGTGTTAGTAAATTAATTTTGACTTTGAACTAACTGCTGACGCCAGGGGAACAAAACAAAAGAAGCTACGTATGAAAAGGTCGAATGTGAAATGCTGCCCGAAACGTCTGAATTCAGTTTCACGTCACATCACCTGGACGTACCCAGGTAACTCAGCTGGGCACACGTCATACGCCTAGCGTCGGCGTCAAAAACATCAGTGTCTACCCTGACGCCTGACGCGACCCGCCTGTCAAACGCTACTCAAGAACAGTGAAATTTGTTCTCAGCACGATATATTCAAATATCTAACCATGTGTCACTCGATACGTCTGACATCTTCATGACTATTATATTTAGGCGAAAACATCACAATATATCGCCTTTTGGCTTAGCAAAAATCAACTTTAATGTTATCAAAATAAAGTTTACCATGTGTGTGTTATCATATATAGCATAAAGGAATTCGTCAAGCAACTGTCCATCATGGCTTTTGTAAAAGACCACCGCACTACCAAATTAGCCATTCACTTCGACAGAACTGTATTTGAAAGCTAGTAAGGGTTAGTTTTCAATGGAATTTTCAATTTTAACCCTTGTAATGCAAAGGTGGTCTGATAAGTCGCTTCTTCAAAGTGACGGGCGTCAAAATGCTTCAGAGCGGTCATGCGCGATGACTCCTTGTTAGCAAGTGTGTTACATACTGATAATGACAAGATAATGCTTGAGATAACGATATTATATTCCTTAGCCAGAGGTTATGATTTGAATATTGGCCAGTACCTATATTTAAAAAATAAAACCATATATTGAAATTATGAGTACACGGCAGAAGTTCATAGGTGACTATGGTTTAAATAGCATGGATACCCGCAGTTACAAGTTTAAAGGATCACCCACCTCTCAGTCGGGGATTGTCAAACTGACATATAATATTTTTATAAGAAAAAAAAATCTATGTGACGAAACGTATGAAATGAGTAATATTGAATTAGGCATCGGTAGAACAGGATCGATTAATAATAAGAATATGTGAATATTATAAGATAAATTCAAAATAGATGTGTGGTATAAAAGTTTAAAAAGTACTATCAATAGGCAATATGGACTATTGAAAAGAGACAATTAGGTATAACTACAACTTAAATTATAACACCATAACCAAATAGCCCCACACGTTCTAATGTCAACAAATAAGCACGTAGACCCCACAGTAATCACACAATGATGGTCACGCGCATTAAAAAAAGATCACGTACTTAACCAGATAGTTTCTCAACATTTGACATTCCGTCGAAACAAATTGTAGGTTCGATGGCTGGGTAACGTTTTTCTCACACGATTGGAGAGCAAATAACTGGGTGCTGATGATATGGCAATATCGTTTCACGAGCTAGTCTCTGGGTGTAGACTGGGCAGTGGCATACTGGTGTTTAGGTTGGTCAATATCTGGGGAAATGTTGGGTGAGACTGCTTTTGGCCCAGTAAATTTTTTAAAAATAATTTTGTAAGTCATAGATTTGACAAATTTGAATGATGAGATAAGAAGGAACCCAAAAGAAGTATAAACACAACTGAATTTCTTTGCAACAGACAGTGATTCCATGCTTCCGTGGTAATGATATAGAAAATAGACTAGATGAAAATACGACAGCAGGTTTGCCAACCGTATAGTCAATGTGTCACGCGTCTAAGTATAGCTTCGGTCATACTATCACGGGTACAGCCAATTTTCGCCTCTCATATTGGTAGCGTGTAAGTACTCGATTGTATCATGATTTCGAAATTGAATTGAATACTGTCGTACTACCCGTCGAGATTGCAGCGCACGATTTTTTCTTCCCTTTCCCTCATTATGCGCGAGATAAGGATGGCGCTATATGGATGATTTTCTCCTTTTTGGTTTTGTGTTGAATAGGCTCGCGGTCGTCAGTGTCAATTTTAGCTAGTCGTGAACGAGCATGGTGTCAATTTTACCCAGAGAGCAGAGGGCTATCTGCTTCTTTATAAGGCTCATCTTTTGCGGCATTCTTGTCATGATTGCGTACCTATATGTAATTTTAGCGATTGTTCTTAGATTGTTTTTGGTTTTGTGATCGCAGTGGGAAAATTTTAGATTGAAATTGCAAAAATATATGGGATAGATGCCTTACCTTACATTGTTTTAGATTAGCCATTTTTATAATTATTGCGGTGGCTACTGGGGCTAAATTTTTGAATTTAACTGTACTCAACAAAGACAATATGTTAGTGAGCGCACTATATTTTTAACTTTCTTTTTGAGGTCCACATTGAGGCTGCTACCACTAAATTAATGAACTTAACCTGCCAAAGTTAACTCACGTAAGATTATAAATAAAATAAAGCATAGTATTGGATCGCAACTAGCTAAACAGATAGACCATCCGAACATAAATTTTATCAATCAAATGATGTCATTTTTGCATTCATTTATGGCAAATTCAATTCGCATCTCCTATCTCATATCCTTTTCAAATATTAGTCAGTATAGTTCCACATCGTTCTCCGCGGTAGGCCCAATTACGTCGCTAATTCAGTCGATGATGGGACATTGTGGTTCTCAAACTTTATATCTAGAATCTAACCACTTTTGCAGCTATCAAAAATTACATTTGTTTGCACTCGTTTATAATTTTGATTTTAGTTTTTTATGTATAAGAGAGGTTTTACTAAAACAAAGAAAAAGAAAAATCAAACAAAATAACGGTTTGAGATACATTGACTATTTTCTCATCATCTTTCGTACATAAAATACAAGGACTACATGAAAGTCAATGGAAAACGTGAGTATAATCGTCTAGAGAATTCTTTGCTTAAATTTTTATGTTTCATCTGCAAACGTGCATGAGTTTTGCAACTATTTGACACTACACAAAATAAGTGAAAACACTACACAAAATATTAATAATTAGATTATAATTTATGTTAAGAACATTTTTTGTTACATATTCCATAATCTTCCCATACCTATCTTAACCATTATGGAATGTAACTGAACCAAATAATGAGCTATTAACGCAGCAATTTCACTTCTGTTTGCATCTGTACCCGACTCACCGTCACCCACGTCCAAGTCCAAGTAATGACATTAACTACGTGCGCCAATCGTCCGCAATACAGCACGACACTGCGCAAATACGCGTCTCGTGACGGACGCAGCTTCGCCACCGTGCCGCCGTGCGACGATCACTTGCGTACACGATTGTACCTGGTAATGGTACATTTGCCTCCGATGAGACACGTACGGGTAAATCTCCTTGTAATTGAGAAGGTACGCTACCGTCTTGTCTGTGAAAGGAATGCTGGCTGGTGGGAGATTTGTAAGATTTGTACAGATAGATAGTGAATAATTTCATGTCACATAGAGCTTAGAAATTCAGAATCAAATCAAATTATTTTATTTTACATAGGACTACATGGACACTCATAAAACGTCCGAAGTTAGTGCACGGTTCGAAATTGGTCGTTTCCTTTGGAGAAGAACCAGTAAGAAATTCCACGGTTACTCTTTTAAGAAAATTATTGTTTTTTACAATCTTTGCATAATAGATACAATTTTTTTTTGGTATAAGAGGACAGTATATACCAGTTGACATAATACAATGTCGATTATAAAACTTGCCTGCACAAAATATAGATTAACATGTACCAATTGTTTTAAAAAATAATTGAAAAGTATATGCTATGTCATGTTAGACCCTCTACTCTCCACGCAATAAATCATCAACATCGGTTCAGCGGTTTAGCTGTGAAAGCATAACAAACAAACAGACGTTCGCATTTATATGGAAGTATGGTTTATTGGAAAGATACGGGTAGGTACTACTGGGAGCTTCTGCAATATAAAAAGTCTATTTTTATGAGGATCATTCGACTTAACGACTAGTCTAATGAAAAGAAGATTCCTTGTGTATATTTACTGATCTAATCGTAGCTAAAACACCTATAGAACATAAGATATATATATAAGAAAAGAAAAGAGTTTAAGTTTTTAGGGTTCCGTAGCCGAATGGCAAAAAACGGAACCCTTATAGTTTCGATATGTCTGTCCGTCTGTCTGTCTGTCTGTCTGTCCGTCCTTCCGTATGTCACAGCCATTTTATTCCGAAACTATTAAGACTATACATGTGAAACTTAGTAGGCAGATGTATATTGTGAACCGCTTTCCGTTTTTAAGAAAAAAAATTAATTAATATTTAAAATAAAGGGCGGTCCCCATACATGGAACTAGAACCGAAAATATTTTTCTTTCATGAAACCTATGCGTGTGTGGTATCTATAGACAGGTCTTTAAAAATGATATAAGGGTTTCTAAAACCACTTTTTCAAAAAGTCAATCGTTTAAAAGATATAAGCTTCCAAATTGTTAAAATGTGTGTCCCCCCCCCCCCCCCCCCACTCTAACTTCTATAATAATGGAGTGAAAAATCTAAAAATATATATATCTGTAGATCTTAATATAAACTTTCAACCAAAATTAGTTTGAACGAAATCGGGTCCGCAGTTTTTGAGATACAGCATATTTTCTAAAACCGCAAATATAACTTTGTAATTCATACAAACACTATGAAAAACAAAGTTATTTAGCGTAGTTGTAAAAATGTAAATAAGCTAGTTTTAAGAAATTTTTAAGGTTTTTTTTATTCGTCAAATAAATATACATATTATATTATATTTTAAAGTTACCACGGAACCCTTCATGGGCGAGTCTGACTCGCACCTGGCCAATTTTTTTTAGTTTCTGTAAAGACAATTATTGTGTCTTTGTTTCACTTAACATAGAGTAATCTTATTATAAAACAACATTTGAAGCCTTTATTTCAGGTCTAGATATTTGCTTACAATATTCACGTTGTATTAAATTCTGAAGTTATTTAGGTTTTGTTTTTCTGACCTCATTCTTTTCACAATTGTCTTAGATGTCGCTTTCAAAAGTGACATCTGTAAATATCTATGGATTACACGGCAATCCAAAAAGGTTAAGAAAAACGATAACGGATTTTCTTTACATATTATAATTATATATCATAATCCAATAAAAAATCCAAAACATTCCACTCCATTTCCCAATAATGTTTAATATTCCACCCTTTACAATGTGACATACCACTCCGTTGAAGCGTAACCGCTGATCACTCGTGTGTAACCTAACCCTCTAATGCAATTGCACAGGCCTTCTCAATATGCACGGCCGGGCTAAATATTTGCTAGCTGATTAAAAGTCAAAGCTGTCCTGCCCCGGGCCACCGCATGGAAACAATTGCTACGGTTCTAAATAATATTAGTGGAGCGGATCATACGCGTCACAGATCACAGGGACGTTTGTACCCCTTGTGGAGTTGAGGGGTTGGGTTTAGTGGTGGAAGAAGCGTTTTAAGAAAAGAAACATCTTTGAAAATGCCTATTAAATATTTGAATTTTATTTAGTTAAATATGTCCCTCTAGAAATTTCCCCTGTATAGTGCATTTTGGCTAGAACCCAGGACCCGGAAACTACATTTGTTATGGTGTTAAAAGAATCCGCGACTCACAACGCAGCAGCCAATTGCGCAACCACTGCGCCAACAGTATCGTCGTATTTTATTATTATCATTGGAAAAGTTTTCAACACTCTTCAAGTCAGTATGAGGATGGGCATGCGGACAGCGAGTAAAGGGCAACTCGCTGTCCGACCATGGACCATGCCTGGGTCGACGGCGCGTTGTGTTCCACGCGCGCCTCAAAGAGCGTCAGCAATATGACGAGGCCCCCCCTGTAGAGGACCGAAGCCTGCCGGGGTCGTGGGACTTATCCCATTACCGTGACCCCGGAACGTAAAGGGCTATTGAAGGAACACCGTGGATTTTAGTCAGTACAAGTCTGATAGTCCTTCCGGCCCTGCCCGGGGTGGGAGGACTTATTTGATGATTTTACCACGTTAAAAAAAAGTCAGTATGAGGATTAATTAACCTTTCCAATGGCGAAACTTAAACACTTCTAAAATGATTAGCTGGCCATTATTTTTATTAAATAAAAAATCGCTCTGCTCGCTAACAAGTGACTACCTCAAATTCCCCGTCTCATAAGCTCTGAGTTGACATTAAAGATTATGCGAGATTTACATCGCAGGAAAATTTCAATAAAACCTGTATACTCGCGATGTTTCAAAACACCGCTGTTCCCTATTTCGGGGATTTTCTTTAATTTGTTTGAGCTTGGGTGTGCGCGATTTTAAGCTGACTTTTGTTTGCGAATTTCGAGATCTTCACTCCCTAATTTATTGTTTGTTGTAAATTATAATGAAAGGAAACAAATGCTTATTGATACTTTTATACATCTAAATGATGAAGGCTCAGTTACCTTACAAGATATTATTTTCTACAACGTGTAACGGAAACCCCATATCTATCCAAAAGGGCTGAAGACAACATCTGGTATGGAGTCTCTATGCACAGTTTCAGTTTAATATTAGTGACTCAAAGAATTGATACCAAATTATCGGTTTCATATGTTTCTTGAGTACAAATCATAACAAACGTGTCACAGCACTACGAGGGTCAATAACTTTCCACGTCACTTGCCAATAACACGGTAATTATCTGCGTTCTTCTTAATTTGGAAATTTCGGTCTCTGATATCCATGTATTGAAATTTCTAATAAGGTCTACACATGTAGACATAGGTTTACAAAACCCTTGCTATATCGTTTGTTATCATCCAAAGAAGCCGTGCACTCGTATGTATATACCCTTTAAATTACACGTTGTATATCATATGCTCTTTTTTCGAGTGTTAAAATTATACTGACTAAAAACCCACCATGCTTCTAAATTGGCTTTCGTTCCGGTATCGCGGTATCTCGTTAGGATAGTAACCCCGGTAGGCAATCTGACACTGATCTAGCCAGGGGTATCGTGTTACCCAGATACTGGGTTGTTGAGGTCAGATAGGCAGTTGCTCCATGTAAAACACTAATACTCAGTTGCATCCGGGTAGACTGGAAGCGACACCAACAATATTTTTTTTTCTCTTTATTTTTTTTTTGACCCCATTAATCTTATAATTGAAACATAATTGAGAAAAGGCTAAGCAGATAATGATATACGCTTAGTTATGAAGCTAAGCTAGGGCGCATAGTTTAGGATATACAACGTGTAATTTAAAGGGTCTATACATACCGAGTGCACGGCTTCTTTGGATGATAACAAACGATATGGCAAGGGTTTTGTAATCCTATGTCTACATGTGTGGAGCATATTAGAAATTTCAATATCAATCAATCAATTAATATATTTATTTGCTAGAATATGGTACATAAGGTGTTACAGTAGATTAGTTTCAGCATATCCTGCCATAATATGGCGTGCAAATGTGTTCACAATCAGTGCTGTCAATTACTAACTACTTGCCGATTACAGATTCTATTGATTTGTCTTCTAAATAGTCCTTAACGGTATAATATCTTTTAAATAATAGCAGATTGGAAAGTATGTTTTTAAACATTGTCAGTGGTAAGTCTTGTAAGCTATTTGGTAAATGATTGTAAATAATAATCGACATGCAGTATACATTTTTCTTAAATAATTTTAGCCTTATTTGTGGCAGTCGAAGTCTGTCTTTATGCCATGTTCGGCTATTTGGCCTGTCAGTGTTCGTCTCGAATAAATTGTAGTTTTTCTTAACAAAAACACATATTTCAAAAATATATAAGCATGGCAACGGTAGAACTTTAAGTTTTTGAAATAATATAGTTTTTGAAAAATACATTGATACTAGAGGCCGAATTTTTCAAATTAAGAAGAACAAAGAGAATTATCGTTTTATTGGCAAGTGACGTGGAAAGTGATGACCTTCATAGTGCTGTGACGCGTTTGTTATTACTAGTATTCAAGAAACATATGAAACCAATAATTTGGTGTCAATTCTGTGAGTCACTTATTTTGAGCTGAAACTTTGTATAGAAACTCCATACCAGATGTTGTCTTCAGTCATTCTGCTCCGACGCTCGCCCGCGACAGTCGTGCCGCTCCGCGCTCTCGATCGTTCCGTGCCTGAGTCATCGCTCCGTTCGTCACGCCCGCCGTGACGTCACTCGTAGTCGCCGACTACGACGCCTGGTCCGGATCCGCCTTTTTCGAGGCGGTGAAGGATATCGTGCTTCTCTAACAGAGATTGTCAAAACAATTTGGTTTGGCCCCTTCAGGGTAAAACCACAGTTTCGTGGTCCTTGGTTGGAAACCTCACGGTGTCAACAATACCAAGGGGGTGCTGACCCGACGCACCCGCTGATCCCCTTCAGGGTGAAGCAGTCAATTGGAGTCGAGTGCTAGGTTTTGGCCTTGGGGGATCTCCTAGTCAAACCTAGTTACTGAGTTCTCTTCACAGCATACACACCTAGTGTCGGTTGGGTGTATCTACCCCTTCGCACTAGACCCAATAGGGCCCGGTACGCACATTAAGATTGGCGACCGGATTACAAGCTTAGGGCACACCATTAGGCACACACCTCCCTGCTATCCCCGCAGGGAGCGAACTCACCTCCGGGTCATTCCCGCCCGGAGGGTTAGGCAAATAGGGCCCCTCAGGCCACATCAGACGGCAACACAGCTACCGAGTTTGTCTGGGTTTCTCTTCTCGGTAGCGAAGTGTTAGGAGAAACTCCGGGGCAGGGCTCTTTGGGGACCGTCTGCTCGGGGAGCTCACGTTTGACGTGTCTCCTCGAGGCGCTTATGTTAGGGTTAGGAGATTAGGATGCCCACCATTGTCGCCTCCAATATGGAGGACAGGATTGAGGATCTCATGACCAAAGTAGAGTCCCTAACGGTTCGGTTAAATCTAACAACCGATATATTAGGAAAGATCCTATATAAAAACCCCGCCCTACAAAGGGAGTATAAAGATGAGATTGAAAAAATACCCCCCGCGGTGTTTCCCACCCCACAGCCAGATTTAGGTCCCACCCCCGCGCCCATCGCAGATAGGTCCCCCTCCCCCCCAGACGTCGAAATGGACTCTGAGGAGGAGGAACAAGAAAAAGAGGGCTCGGAAGGCGAGCGCTCGGAGCGCGCAGAGAGCATACACTCTGAGCGCTCGGAGCGAGCGGAGTCCGAGCACTCCTCCGACCAAACCTCTTCCTCCGACGAGTTTATTCTCGTCGAGGGAAAGAGGAAGAAGAGGTCACAGGCCTCGTCCTCCACCCAGGCCCCTAAGGCCAAGAAACCCTCCCCTCCCGAGCCAGCACGCTTAGTGCAGAGCCAGCCCTCCACTTCCTCGGCCACTAGGCCCAGCCCTACCCAAACCCCAGTCGTCAGCGCCTCAGTGCGCAAGACCATCCCTCCCCCACCCATCTTCATCCATGACAAGGGGGCTTGGACAAACGTGTCCAAAGCGTGTGGCGAGCAACGCATCGCCTACACGAATGCCCGCGCCGTTCAGAACGGCATAAAAGTAGGGTTAGCGACAGCTAACGACCACCGCGCGCTTTCGAAGCTACTCAAGGCTCGAAATATCCCCCACCACACTTATACGCTCCATGAGAGCAAGCCCGTTCGGGTGGTCCTCTGCCGGATCCCCAGTGAGATCCCCACCACCGAGATCGTCTGCGACTTAGAGTCACAGAACATCCCGGTGATTGAGTTGCACCGTATGCACGGCAGAGGTGGCAGGGCGTCTAACAACGTCCTCGTCATCTGCCACCCCGTCTCCGAAGGTCCCCACCCCATCTTTGCGCTGAAGACTGTATGCAGTCTTTCAGGAATTCTCATTGAGAAGCCACACAAAAGTGGCACGGTAGGCCAATGCCACCGTTGCCAGTTATACGGCCACGCGCAACGGAATTGCTTCGGCAAACCCCGGTGCGTAAAGTGCCTGGGCGATCACGGCACCGCCGAGTGCAGTCGCCCAAAAGATAGGTCCCAATGCCCAGACCCGCCCAGCTGCGTGCTGTGTGGGCAATCTGGCCACCCCGCCAACTACCGAGGCTGTCCGAAAGCCCCGAAAACCTCCGCCCCTAAACTGGCAACGCGCGCTAGCGCACGCCAGGGACGAGAGTGTCCTACACTCTCGTCTGAGCTCCCCCAGACCCTCAGTCCCCAGCGTCCAACTCCTTGGACGGCGGCGAATCACGCCCAAAACTTCCCGGCACTAAGGCCGAAAGTCCCTGGGCTGATGGATCAACCCATCATGCCCTCCGCTCCGGTTGTTGTGGCTTCTCAGCCCCCACCTCCTCCCCAGTCACTCCCTCGCTCGGATGAGCCGGAACTCGATGTGTTCCTCATCCTTGGGAATACTTTCAGTTTCTTCCAGTCCCCCCGCGCCATCCAAATGGCAAAGGAGGTCGTGGCCTGCACTAGCATCAACTCCCTGATTCGGGTATACTCTAAGTATCCCGATGTCAAAAGTCATTTTGATAACCTTTTTAAACAGCCATAATGTATAACACGGCTAGTAAGAGATTAAAGCCCCGATCCCTAAAGCTAGGTTACTTCAATGCAAATGGCATCACCAATCAACGGGACGAGATCGCGACTTTCCTTCGCGATCATAGTCTCGACATCCTTCTGGTCCAAGAGACCTTCCTCAAACCCCACCTTAGGGATCCCAAGGTAGCCAACTACCGGCTAGTTAGGAACGATAGGACTAGATGCCACAGAGGTGGCACTCTAATATATTATAGGAACTCCCTGCACTGCATCCCTATGGATCCGCCGCCCCTTGCCCACTTAGAGGTATCCGTTTGCCGGCTAGGCATGACGGGCCATCCCTCTATCACAATAGTATCCGCGTATCTCCCACCGCACAGCGACGTAGATTCAAATTCTTCGATAAACGCCTCACTACGAAGCGACCTTACAGCCCTTCTTGACATGAGTGACTCCGTCCTTATAGCGGGGGATCTCAATGCCAAACATCCCGCATGGTGTAGTCGTATTACCAACCCCCGTGGGAAGGTACTATACGACCTTTGCACACCTCTCCACATAGATATCATAGGTCCTATGCGGCCTACTCATTATCCGTTCGAGCCATCCCACTTGCCCGACGTACTCGACATTGCCCTCCTGAAGAATGTGAACTTACGTTTGCACTCTTTAGAGACGGTAGACGAACTTGACTCTGACCATAGACCGGTGATCTTGGAGTTAACTCCGAGATCGGGTCCCTATGACCCTAACCGCCCCCCTCCCACACAGGTGATCACTGACTGGAGGAAAGTAGGCGAATTGCTGAAATCCAACACGTCTCCTCACCTGGACAAGATCCCCGACCACATCCAGTCCGCCGCCGACACGACGGCTGCGATCGACTCACTCACGGAGCACGTGCAATCTGTCTTGAACGACTGTTCAAAGGAGATTCCGGTGTCAGAGCACTGGCGCCGGAAACTCCCGGACGATGTACGGGCCCTGCTGACTGAGAAGAACGCAGCAGTCCGTGCCTACAGAGCTTTCCCCTGCCAGAATAACAAAACTTTCATGCGGTACTTACAGCGCAAAGTAAGTAACAGCATCAGAGAGTGGCGTGAAGCCGGCTGGGACAAGACCCTGAGCGAACTGGAACCCACCCACCATGCCTTCTGGCAACTTCAGCGGAATATGCGCGCCACTGAGGTTGCCACAATGCCTCCCCTTATCCGCCCGGACAAAAGCATTGCCTTCGACGACGAAGACAAAGCCGAATGCCTAGCCGACAGCCTGGAGGCACAGTGCTCTCCCAGCTCCCAACCAGTCGACCCAGCCCACCTTGCCCACGTGGATGCTGAGGTCGAACGTAGATCTGCCCTACCCCCTGTCGAGGACCCTGATGCTCCCCTCCCCCCCGTCACGGAAGACGAGGTGGAGGAGATCATCAAGAAACTCAAACCTAGGAAAGCTCCCGGGACTGACAGACTGACCACTAGGGCACTTAAACTCCTCCCACGTACGATCATAGTCCTACTGGCTGCCATCTTCAATGGCGCCTTGTCCAACAACTTGTTTCCACAAGCTTGGAAAGAGGCTATAGTGATAGGTATCCCAAAACCCAAAAAGCCCAAGAACCTCCCGACTAGCTATAGACCCATTAGTCTGCTCAGCGCCCTCGGCAAGGTCTACGAGCGGATTATTCTTAATCGGCTCAAGGACTTTGTCGAGGCCAAGAGCCTAATCCCTAACGAACAGTTTGGCTTTAGAGCCCATCATTCCAGTGTCCACCAAGCCCACCGCATCG
Source organism: Tholera decimalis (assembly GCA_943138885.2). Lineage (NCBI taxonomy): Eukaryota > Metazoa > Arthropoda > Insecta > Lepidoptera > Noctuidae > Tholera > Tholera decimalis. Next base: position 28,916,598 of record OW964562.2, read on the forward strand.
TAGAGCACATTAGCGGCCGCTTTCAACGCGGTCTGGTGACGGGGGCCCTATTCTTTGATATAGCGAAGGCTTTCGACAAAGTCTGGCACAATGGCTTAATTTACAAGCTTTACCAACTAGGTGTGCCGGACCGTCTCGTGCTCATCATTCGAGACTTCCTGTTGAACCGCTCCTTCAGATATCGTATCGAAGGAGCGCTTTCCACTCCCCGCCCTATCAGAGCCGGCGTCCCTCAGGGCGCCGTGCTCTCCCCCCCACTCTTCACGCTATTCACTAGCGATATCCCCAAAAAGCCCCCAGTAGAGTTATCCCTATTTGCCGACGACACGGCCATCTACTACTCGGGACATAATCCCGTTAGCATCGCTCATACCCTCCAGACCGCAGCCAACGCACTAGGCGATTGGTTTAGGAAATGGAGGATTGAGGTAAACCCCGACAAAAGTCAAGCAGTCCTGTTTCGCAGGGCTCGCCAGCATAAACAATTCACCCCCCCTCGCCCGATCACTATGTTCGGCAAGCCAATCCCTTGGGAGAAGCGAGCCAAATACTTAGGTGTGATCCTCGACCAGTTCCTCAACTTCAGTGAGCACATAAAGTCGGTTCGCTCGCGAGCCGCTTTCGCTCTCGGTAGGCTCCACGCCCTGCTGAATAAACACAGCAAGCTCTCCCTTAAATGTAAAATCCGAATATACACGACATGCATACGTCCTATCATGACGTATGCCTGTCCGGTGTTTGCTCATGCCAGCCCCAATCAGATCCATAGGATGCAAGTCATTCAAAACCGTTTTCTCCGAAAGGCCACGGGCGCGCCCTGGTTCTGTAGGAACGAGGATCTCCACGTAGACCTCAAACTCCCGACCATAAAGCAAGTGTTGAAACGCATGTCAGTGCGTTACTTCACCTCTGCTGAGACCCACACTAACCCCCTGATCGTATCGGCCGCCCGATACAGACCCTCCAAGATTTCTCGGGTTCGTCGCCCGCGTAACATCCTAGACGACCCTGACGACCCCACCACCATCCGACAAGAGAGCAGTAGGGAAACCAGCACTCTTAGAAAACACAAATACAGAACGCGTTCCTTATTCCGGCCTCGCCGACGAGGCCCATCGCGACGTCCGCGTACTTGTAATGAAAATCCTCCCCGACCTTTGCCAAACGAGCCAGCCCGCGATGCTGAGCCAGTAGCAATAAATACTCCCGTAAATAATATGACCCAGCCTGTCCCTTTGCTGCCCTCCCAAAATGACCCCGCTATGCCGAGGCCCGTACTCCACAGGGAGTGCCCTTAGCGTGCGGTCATTAGTTTTTAAGTATATTTTAGTTTGTAAGCCCTGGCTGGGGGCCTTTAATTTATTAGAGGTCACCACAGGAAAGTCCGGTTAAGTAGACTCACAGCCTTAGTGTGCTGATCTACAAGTGGCCCTACCTAAAAAAAAAAAAAAAAAAAAAAAAAAGTTGTCTTCAGTCCTTTTGGATAGATATGGGGTTTCCGTTACACGTTGTATATGTTTCTTGGGATTTATTAAGTATCACTGATTAATCAGAGATTATCGTGGATTAATCAGAGGTATCTATTTAAAAAAAATCCTAATTTTTAATTCTCGAGTTAAATAATTGGACCCGGTTTTGCCAAACTGTTCCAACCCACAAATTCCTCAGTTATCTGTACCAGCCAACCTAAACCTTATTTTCATATAGCAATTTGTCACCAAATTTTCATCTGTTATTCAAGCTAAGTTAATATACAGCTTAGCTTAACTCTCAGTATGCAAACGTCGCTCAAATAAGTATGTTTCCTCCCATATTGAATTTGTTCAAATATAACAGGATTATTGGATAAGGTTGATGACATATTGACGAGCAGTATAAGTTGCTGCATTAATGAGGATCATAAACCGAGTTCGAAATCAACCGATTATTAAGTAAAACATGTATTAAATCAGACAAACCGAAAGATCTGATCTGCTTCTGGAGGGAGGTTGGCTGGATGGAGTGACGGCCGACACGGCTCACGCACTCTCGTGCTGTGACTAAGTGCGAAAACCAGACTACAGAAGAAGAAGAAGAATCAGACAAACTGCTGACTGATATATATCCAATAGTGGCTGAGTTAAAGTATACAAATACAGGAGTACATTAAATTAAATACGTCTAATTAACACAAAGCAAAGCAAACTTTTCAAGTAACGTTAAGACACTATTTTGCAAAAATTTTTCGTGCATGTTACCCTAAGAAGACTATTAAAATAAAGCCAATGAAAAATAAAATAATAAAGTGGGTAACTACGGGAGTCAAAGTATCAAGTAAAATGAAAAGAGTTCTATGTTGTGGCACCCCAAATAATGGTAGTATCAAAAATTACAAAACAAACTACATTAGAATTTACAGAAGGGTTATAAAACAAGCAAAAAAATTAGCCATATCAGTTCATCTTAGTAAAGCTAAAAATATACCTAAAGAGACGTGGAAACTAGTAAATGAACATACAAAGAAAACAAAAAACCAGTCCAGGAGGAAACTCGTCTTAAATATTGACAACAAAGTCATTAATGATCCCCAGGATATTGCTAATAACTTTTTTGACAGCTTTGTTTACAAATCATCATCGACACTTAACAAAGACAAAGCTTTGTCCTTCCTGAAAGAAACAACAGAAAGAGTTGAGAGTAACTTGTCTTTCAAGCCGACAACACCAAATGAGATAAAAAATATTGTGTGTCACATGGCTAACAAAAAATCTTGTGGGTACGATGACTTACCAATTACAATTATTAAGAAGAACATAGAATTTTTAGCACATCCTTTTTCAGAGTTTTTTAATAAATGTATCAAAGAATCGACATTTCCTGATCAACTCAAATTGGCTAAGGTAATACCGATATATAAAAAGGGTACAAGGACTGATCCAAAAAAATACCGGCCGATATCCTTGCTACCAACTTTGTCGAAATTATTTGAAAAGCTAATTAAATTCAGACTGATGGTACATTTAAACGTAAATAAAATAATCCATATAAGGCAATTTGGGTATCAAAAGGGCATTGGTACTTTAGATGCCATAGACACTCTCATTGATGACGCAGTAAGTAAATTAAATGACAAAATGAAAGTGGCTGGATTATTTATTGACCTAAGTTCTGCATTTGACACTATAGATCATCAATTATTGCTTACAAAACTGGAACATTATGGTATTAGAGGTGATGCTTTACAACTTATGACATCTTATTTGCAAAATAGACGAATGTATGTTGAAATAAAAAACATTGATGAAAATAATCATGAAATAGCATTTAAATCAAAAATGACGAACATAAGACGCGGGGTGCCTCAAGGCTCAATTTTAGGCTTTACAAACGACTTATTAAATTTTATAAACACAGCTCAGCCTGAAGCTTCGTGTGTTGTTTTTGCTGACGATACAAACGTAATCATTGGAGCGCATGATTTAAATGAATTATCCTCTAAAGTAAATAAAACTCTAGAAAATCTTTCTGAATGGTTTACAGCTAATAATTTAATAATTAATGCAAATAAAACAAATATAATGCTATTTAAAACAACATCACGTAACACTGACACTATAGATGTGAAATTAAATGGAGAAAAAATTGGATCGGTAAATGAGGTAAAATTCTTAGGTGTAAATATTGATTCAGGTATAAACTGGAAACAAGAGCTTGCGGCTATTGATCCCTCTATATCCTCAGCATGTTATGCACTTAGAAGCCTCAGAGATGAAATAGACTTAAAGCTACTTAAAGAATGTTATCATGCTTTGGTGGAATCCAGGTTAAGATACAGCATCATGTTTTGGGGTAATAGTTATAACTATAACTGCCAAAGAGCATTCATCCTTCAGAAGCGTGCCATCAGAACTATTGTTAAAATTTCACAGCGTGATTCATGCAAAGAATACTTTAAGAAATTAGGTATTCTTACAGTTCCAAGTTTGTTTATACTAGTTCTGCTAAGCAAGTTTGCAAAATATATAAATCAATACGAATCACAAAAAGAAAGAGAACTTAGAGAGTGCACGCGAAGGAAAGTTATTAAAAATAAAATGGTGCCCAAATTTAACATAGCAAAGCATTGTTCACGCTACCAAGCTGTCGAGTTATACAATAGGTTACCTGGTGATCTAAAAACTTTAGTCTATAACACTAACTTATTCAAGGCCAAACTGAAAGCCTTCCTATTAGAAAAGTGTTGATATTCTGTGTCCGATTTTATGTCGAACGATTCCAAATAACTTGGGTATGAATTATTTGATATGGTATTAACAATTTATTTATTTGACATTTGTTTTGGTAGGCATTTAATTTAATTGACACTTGTTTTAATTGTGATTTTATTTTATTGACATTTTATTTAATTGACATTTGATTTAATTTGACATTTTTAATTTGATATTTGATTGACTTTTAATTCTCATTTAATTCACACAACGTGGAATAGGTTTTTGGTTGGACAGTTAGACACGTGAACGGTAATCTAATTGACATTTAATTGAATGTATTTGTACATTTTAGTGACATTTAATAAGCATTTAATTTCTAGTTTCGTTTGTAGAACCTGGAATAGACGTGGTTGATTTTTTGAGCTTTTATGGTTGGACATATAAACAGTGATTTTAATGACATTTAATTTAATTTGATTGACATTTCATTTACATCTAATTACATTCAGTTGAAATTTAGGTAACGTCTAATTCTCATTTTAATTGCGTGAAATGGAATAGACATGGTTGTTATTGAGTTTTATTTTTTATGGTTTGATATGTGACCGGTTCTTGATATAAATAACGTTTATTAACACAAGAACCTTAGTATACAAAGCTATTACAAAAACTCTATAGGAACTTTGAATTTTAGTGAAAGGTTGCATACATAGTGAAAGACCCTCCTAAACTAGGGGGACCCTGTGACTTAGGAGTCAGTGTTCTACTGTAACTTCGTGTACAAAAATACCTTTATATACGTGTGATAACATAATGATCCTACATAATATAATGACATGGTTTACTAAGAACTACTATGAATATATAGGTATGTGTGTTAAAGGAGGGAGATGTGGCTCAGTAGTGTGGTGTGATGTGGTGTGGTGTAGTTGTGTCGTGTTATGGTGTGGTGTGGTTTGTTGTGTTATGTTATGGTGTGGTGGGTTGTGTCGTGTTGTAAGGGGGAGGAGGGGCTGTGTTTTGTGGGGTGTGTGTAGCAGTGAGAGGAATGTTCTTGTAAAGTGGCATGAGTTCCTGTAATCGGTTTGTAGAATAGAGATTATTATTACGTGCCTACACTATTTTAGAAATAAGGTTTTCTGTACGGGTATAGTCCTGATTATACAGCCAGTTTTGTAGTTTGATTTTAACTTCATGTTTGTTAAAATTATTTATTTGGATATGTTTATCGTATATAACTTTATCTTGTATTAGTTGCTTATGTATTGACATGTAATTGTAAAATTCGAACACAATGTAAATTGTTAAATGAATAAATAAATGAAAATGAAATGAAATATTCAAAAATTAAGAGTGTAGAAAACAATGCCACAACTGACTAGCAGTTGCGTGAACTTTATTACGATAAAAACATAATAAATCTTTTTTTTTATTATTGACAATAGGTTCGCGTTTGACCACCATCTCACCTGATAGTAAGTGATGATGTGGTCGAAAATAGAACACGCTTACCTAAAAGTAACCTATTCACCTTGACTTAAAGACCCCTAGGGTTTCCCCTAGGTTATAGCTATCGGGAAACACAGACCTTAGCTTCAAGCCAAATTTCATCTAAATCCACCCAGTACTTTCGAAGATTAGCGCGTTTAAACAAAATGTTTCCGCTTTATAATATCAGTATAGACATTGCATCCATATTTACTACGTATCTATATGCATTATAATACCAATAAACCTCCTAATTAAAGAAAATAAAAGCGAACAAGTTCTGTCGCCATCGGCTGCGACCTGGGGCGCCGAGTCGCTCCGACTCGCCCCGAGTCATCCCGACGGACGGCGACGCAGGCGACGGTGACGTTTGGCGATACTTTACAATTTAAACCTCCGTAAGCTCCTTACCGAGAACCGGTACCAATCGAGCGGCATTTATTATTTTATTAAGCTTTTTAATGTTTACGAACTTTGATTAGCTTCGGGTGCAGTGCAAGAGACGCATTTGCGAAGATAATATGTAAAAGATATTTGTAGCAACTTCAAGAGAGTAAGCGATTAAAAAAGGTCGCCTTAAAGTAATTGTTGGGACATGTAAATAATCGGTTTTAAATTGGTGATGGGACATGAAAATAAACCAATTGAATCGTATCAACAAATGCGTGCAATGCAGCAAGCATTGCACGCATTTGTTGATACGATTGGTTAGTCATTTATAACGTCTAGCTTCAGTTTGGAAAGTTTTTTTTTAATGAGAACTACCAATGTGTTGAGAATTCATATTACTAGCAATCTCATTAACGGGTTCACGGCAGTAGTGTAATGGGTGGGGTTCGAACCCATGACCTCTTAGTCACAAGTCCGACACCGTAGAATACAAGTATTTTATTTTTTTGGTCTGCAATAAACTTGTATTCTACAAAAATACCATGGAAGCAATTTACTTTGGGAATAATAAAGTCTTGTTAAGACAGAACTGATTTATCATCTGAAGCATAGCTTGTAGTGTACCTTAAACCTTAACAATAACGAAACGAGTATTAAAACAATGATAATAAGCCGAGCGGAGGATCACTTTATTGCGAGAAGGCACTCATTAACTCAAGCATGTCTTTTTTCTCTGTTGGGTTATATGTGACAAGTTCTTGATGCGTCAGGTTTAGGTGTTAGTCACTGTAGGTCGATGAACAGGCTTCCTATTAATTGAACACAAAAGAAAAGATCTACATATTACTAAGATTTATTTGTTAGGATGGTAAGAAGTAAGAAGAGATCGCGGTTCGATCTCCGGCCACCGTAGGCGCTGGCTTGCAGACGGCGAGCAGGGGTAGTTCACCGTCTGGTAAGGAACGGACTAAGTCGACGCGGGAATCTAAGACCCAGTAGGGACGTTACAGAACAGGGGCGTTTTTAGCCAGTAGAAGTCTGTCAGCCGCTCTACCTGAAGCGGGAGGAGTCCTTTGATGGTTTTTCTTCCACCGAAAAATAAATAAATAAAGAAATGTTGAAAGAAGAGACCTAAGGGAGGGAGCAAAAATAGAAGATACTCAAGAAACATTATTGCGTATCTGAAACAGGGTACAGGATAAAGGTTGACGGAAAGTAAACGGTTATATTGTGTGATGAAATTGACGTCCATGTTTGCTTTTATACAGCAAAAAGAGACTGTAGACCCAAAAATATGATATAATATAATTACTAAAATATAATTTATTTGGCATAAACGAAGTACCAAACGTATAGCTAACATTAACAAGAGGTAAGTACTTATGATTTATAACAGTAATTTTGATTGATGACCCTTATGCTTGGAAAAATCCTGTGTTATAACTTTACAAGGGTCATCTATTCATTTTACATTGAACTTTTCGCAATGAACTTTACAGTGTGAGATAAGACATATAAAATAGAAAACAAAATCAAAAAGAGAAAGTTAAAATAAAGTAATTTTTTTCATGTAAGTTATCATCGATACGTGTAACACATTTCAATCAGATTCAGTTCTATATTTTCACCCGGTCTTGAGACAAAAAGTATCATTGATAGACGGGCATAGAAGTGATCGTACCAGTATTCCGTTTTCTTTTAATGATACGGAACCCTAAAAACGACGAGCAAACTGTTGCAGCTCAAAACAGCAATCGACCATTATAAGGCAAACTTAAATTAGTAGTGAAAAAAATAATAAACATCAACATACCCACAAAAGAAGACTTAAAGTGAAATAAAGTGATTAACACTCTACCCTCAATCACAAAAGGACAAAATCTTCGGACAAAAACCCGAAAAAGGACAATCATAAACGTACCGATATAAAACAATGAGACAATTATTGTCGTCAGTACAACCCTGGGATAGGGGAGAGGTAATAAAAAAAGAGCAATCCCCAGAGATTCGTGATAAAAGATTTTGGCACGAGGGGAGATACCGGGATTAAACGTGTGATACTTTGTCTTTTTAAACGAACCGTTTTTTCCCAAGTAAGATATAAAAGGGCCGGTTATGAAAATTTAAGATGGCATTTTTTTGATTTTTGTTCACCCTGAATTATGTTTAAGGCGTGCAAAGTCTTTGGGTAATGAGATGTTATAAAGAGCTAAAATATTTTATTAAAATAACTTTAGGTGCGAAAGTTAAGTAAAAAAAATCGTATAAAGAAGTTACATAGTGACAATAGGGTATGAATCAAATAATTCGCCGATATTTAATAGAATTGATACAAATGGGAAAAAAATAATTTTCACTTCCTACTTTAAGCTGTTGTTGTTATGACGATGAATTCATCAAGTAAATCATCAAGTAAATACTTGAACTTGACATAGTTGCTATCAGCAATCTAACTTTTACTTTACCTACCTCATTCACATTCTTTCCCCAAACTCGTCAAAACACCATTAATCACCAATTACTCCATCTTAATCGCCAACAATACAATTGTTACACTCAACTGCCGCTTGACAACAATTGATAAATTAACAAGATTGCGAATATCCCTTGGCGTCTCCCCTCGTTTGCGAAAAAAGAAAAAAAAGTAGGGGAGACACGATTACTTGCCCCAAGCGTCCCAAGATGTGACAGATTAGCTGGTAATTTCTTCTAAATTGATATCTCAAGAGGCATGCTATTTTTTCCCCGACTTCCCCTATTTTTTTCCCGTTTTCTCCGAACTTTGAAAGATTGCCAGTCACCAACGCTATCACGGTTGCTATGGAATTCTTTGACATGAATTGAATAAAGGTTGACACTATTAGTGTTTGAGAAACATTTGTTTACAACTTAACTTCGTACTTAATATCAATTTAAAATAAAAAAGTTTGGAATGTAGCTTTACTTACATAACTAGTAACCATTCAGAAATCCTTCCAAAAATTAACTTGTTATTATTTAGTGTTTTACAGAACAGTTTTAAATCAAAGTATGTTAATTAACAATTTGAAAACTACGTGACAACTTTAAAAATTGCTTATCTATTAATCAAAAGTGTAAGTACTCTTACAATAAATACTACTATTTATTAGATGTATGTAATTTAATTAACTTCAAGATTGACTAAAATTATTATGACAAACATTTTTGTGTTGTAAAAGTCTTATAAGGTTAAACTAGATAGCAAAGACATTCTCTAGAAGGGTACAATTATGTTTTTCAAGGATGCGAAAAACCACAGCACTCGCAGCACAGGTTTCATCTGAAAGGAAATGGAGAAATCGTGAGCAATCTGGCATGTCCTATCACCAAAAATCGGTAAACATGTAACATTTACCAACCCAGGTGGATTACTGCGCATTCTCTCTCTAGGAATAATAATAGGAGGCTTTTGTTCTAGTAGTGAAAACTTTATACGCTGATTATGTAGGGTGACTTGCTCTGTTATTTGACAAATAATGTTATCAATCCCGGCTGTCATTTCTAGCTGTAAGACTTGCAATGTTACCAGTTGCTGTGGTGTGGAGATATGTAAAGTGCTCATGTTCAACTGTGCCCGATTGGACTCGAAGCCAATTCCGACATATACTTTTGAAAAGGTTATACTGATTGATTGGCTCACGACATGTTAAGGCAGAAATAAAGCCAGCTATTAGTAGTAATGACAGTAGGTTAAGGTAGCCTAATTACAAAACAGTTAATTGCGTATCATCAGCATTTGTCGTAAATATATGTAATTTCGTAATATTAATTTGGGTGGCATTGCACTGTCATGCCGTGTGGCAATTTGTAGCGAATTTGACTTGGTTTTGTCCGCTTATAACTTTTGATTAGTACCCACGTCATAATTAACTTAGGTTTGATTTAAGTTTTGGGCCATGACCTATGGTCATTTGTACGTAAAAACAATGACGTTTGGATGAATGGATAGATATGATAAGAAGGCTGTACTTGTTTCTGCAGGTTAAACCACTGGTAGCTTGGGCCAGTATCCCGATATGGGAGCACAATAAGTTCAATATTTTTCCCAACTCAACTTTGCAAGTAGAAATTAGAGGAGCACAGAAAAGAGATTTTATATCACTGCTACCTACCCGGTAATAGGTAGTATTGATATTTTATATAGTTTACGATTAACTATTATTACCGAAATGAGGCTTAAACAACCACTCTCACCCTGTTTCGTCTGGACCCCGCAAAATTACATGTTAAAAATATTCATGTTTCAGCAACCTAATTATTCACCTGTACACAGTGGAACAAAACAAATCTAGCAGTAGAGCAATTTAACGTTCACTTATACAATATTTACGCAATTTGAACACACCAGCGTAACGTAACCTGTCCACTTCTTCCAAATCAGCAAGTGGCGCTACAGTTTGAAGACCAGCCAAAGGTCTTAGCGAACTGGTGGTACAACACATGCGAGTAGTCTTGGAAGTTGCGCTCTGTTTATTATAAAGGTTGATGCATCCTTTAAGTCGGTGTAATATATCATTTACTATAATAATTGGAGATATTTTGGTTGTTCTCATGTAAAGATTGTATCTAGGACGTCATAATAAAGATACGTATCGTTTCATGGCTCATGGCTGGTATTTTGTTTGTCCGGACATATTTTAATAAGATAATCAAGTATATTTTGGAGATTATATTAAATTCTACAGAATTACTAGTCCATATTTAACGTTAAAAAATCATCTTAAAAGCAAAAGAAGTGCAATGCTAAATACAGCCACGTGAATCTAATTTCTAGGTTAAGCTTTGATTACCGAGGTTGATCCGATGATGGGGTGACTATCCATTACATACCGAATTTCCTCCATGCATCAAGAAATGCGTCAAATGAGAGCTCCTGGCTGTCATTTTTTTTATCAGTCGTTATAATTATGGGTAGGCAGAAGCCAGACCTTCTGAAATGAAATGTCTGTTTGTTACACTTTTACGCCGATTTTTATGAAAATTGTAGAGATCGATATAAAGGATATAGTATATTTTTAGATGAAATGAATACTTTTCAGGCGTGTCAAACCGCAGTCAGATAATAGTGCTCAGTAACAATAAAATTTCTCCATTCTAACATTCAGCGTGTCATACCTATCACACAGATTATGCCTGCTGGTCGCCTACGCATTGTGTATATTTATGATCTCTGCGGGCTAAATGTTCGTTCATTGTCGCAATTAGCATAGAGCCTGTTGTGTTGTCAAATGGGCTAAAAATAGATGCGCCTATCAACTATAAATTAGTTTTTGAAATGTTCTTTTTCCATATACGAATTTAAAATATTCAAATAAAATTTGATATCTGTAGGGTTTTCGGCTTGAAACTATCATAGTTACTGAGGAACCATTGTAAATGTCAAAGTTCAAAATAATTAGAATGTCGATGTCTATGGAGAAGAATGTGTAAGAAGCTCCACTTTTTTTTGTTCATTGACAAAACTAAAAAAAAAATCAAACATAAATATCACCAATAATATTCTAAAACCATGTGATGGATGGCACGTCACTGTGGGCGGGAGCTTCGCTTCCGACCGTTCACATCCGGAGTCAGTGATATATTTTTCCATTTTTCGCGTTTCTCGGTGTCAAACTGTCGAGAGCATGACATACGCTTTGTTTGGTATTGACAGTATTCCATGAAATATAATAAAAATATTCCATTTAAGTAGCAGGTGGTTGGAAAATGGTGAAAAATCGAATTGGGGAATAGTGTGGCGCTGTATTAGTTAGTGTGGGAATAATAAGTATGTATTTTATTTGTATGTTTGTATATAGTTTAACTGAATTAAATAGATTGTTTGATAAGGATATTGTTTTCGATGGTACTAAATATTCGTCACAAAATATAATTGAAAGATAATTAGGTACATTTCTAACTAAATTAGTTTTTTACAGATCAAGTTATTAAAAAATATTGAGGCTATTCTCCCGCGGTGAATCCGTTTATATGACGCTATCGAGGAAACATTTAAAAATATATTTTAGAGTTTCTTCAGTTGAATGTGTTCTGGGATTGCGATATCTGGTAAGAACATTCCTGCGACCCGGGCAGGCATTGGTTCTATCAGGCCCTTCAAAGGTGCTGACTGCTGTGTGATACGCACGTGGAACACGTTGCGCTATCGACTCGAAGAGTGCCACTTGCCTGGTTATTATTTATACAGATGTAGTGAACTTTAATAATTTTTGGCAACTAATAACTTTACTAAATCAAATCAATCAATCTCTTGGCTCATTCCCTATTCGGGGCCATCCCTCCTGATACCTTTACGCCATTTCTGGCGATTTTGTGCCATATCAACAGTTAAGTCTAGGGTTAAGGGTCATTAAGTATTGTCCTCATCCAAGTGAGTGGGGGGCGGCCTCTGCCGCGTACTCCTTCTTCTATATTCATCACCCGCCTCGTCATGTGCTCTTCGCTTCTGTGCATCACATGTCCATACCAGCGTAGACGGCTCTCTCGCATTTTGTGCTCAATGTTTGTGGCTTTGAAGGACCCGCATATGTATTCGTTCCTGATTTTATTCTGATATAATAACTTTACTAAATATTGGCCATAAAATAAAAAATAAAAAGGTTTTACTCATTATTATCTCCTTAGCCTTTTCCAAACCATGTTGGCATCGGCTTCGAGTCTAACTAGATGCAGCTGAGTAGGTATTAATGTTTTACATGAAACTAATGCCTATCTGACCTCTACAACCCAATAGCTGGATAATAATAATAATAATATTCCACAACTTTCACACAACGCCATCTAGTCCCAAACTAAGCAGAGCTTGTGCTATGAGTACTAGACAACTGATAAACATACATATATATTTCTAAATACATACATATCTATACTAATATTATAAAGCGGAAAAGTTTGTTTGTTTGTTTGCTTGAACGCGCTAATCTTCGAAAGTACTGGGTGGATTTGGATGTAATTTGGTATGGAAGTAGCTTGTAGCTTGAGGAAGGTTATAGGCTACTTTTTGCGCGACTGCAAAAAAGGAGAGTTATGCTTTTGCCGTGATAGAATCCACGGGAGCGAAGCCCCGCGTGAGTACTAGTAATAATAATATTCCATAACTTTCACACAACGCCATCTAGTCCCAAACTAAGCAGAGCTTGTGCTATGAGTACTAGACAACTGATAAACAAACATATATTTCTAAACACATACATATTATTGATAAATTACACCCTGACAAAGAACAAATGATCGTGCTCATCACAAACATTTGTCCTGGGTGGGACGACCACGACGACCTTGCGCATAGCAGTCAGGGCCACTGACCACTAGACCAACAGGCCTGTCAGGACCGGACGGCATGACATCGACGGACGGCAGGACACCTCTTGGTAAAGCGACCTATGATAACGAAAGTCGCTACAAATATGTATAAATGACAGCACGGACCAAAAACTTAACTTGCTAACCAAGTCTCGGTGAAGTCTCAACCATATACGGACCGACCTCAGCAAGAGTTGCTTATTCTTGAAGATGTTTAATATTAAAAATAATGCAGAATTGCAATATTTTTTATTTTATTTTTATAGCTGATAGACTTGCGTTTGACCATAATCTCATATCGACGCTGGAAAGGAAAAATTATCCAAGCGACATCAGACTAACTTTACAGTAAAGCAGTTTAAAGTTTTAATTTTTAGAAAAAAAAATCGTGTAAATTCTTGTTATGGTCCAAAAAGCCTAATTCTTAGAATATTATTTGGATATTTTTTTATCTACATTATAGTATACGTAACTATGAAAAATAATGCTCAGTTTTAAAGTTAGTGTCGCTTAGTAAAATTTTACCTAAAAGTAGAAACGGGAAAAATTTACTAACCGACAAGCTTTAATTAAGGAAGGTACGGTAAAAATGTAATATATATCTTTTTTAGAATTTATCCTTTCCAAATTACACCAAATTTGCCTTACCAAATTAAAAAACATGTGGAAGTTGAGGCAAAACAACCTAAAACTTAATTTAATATAAATTTTTTATATTACCTCAATGCATGTAGGAAAAAAACCAAATAACTCAATATTACCTAAGCGCCTAACACTATATCGCCAGATACTGGAAAAGTTAACTAAGTGGAGTAATTACCGTAGGAACAGAAATGTACCAAACTTGACCAAAGGCAAATTTAGCATTTCACAATTACGACAACCACCAAATTGTCAAAAATGCTCGAAAATTTTGTCGTTTAGTAAGGAAAAAAAAAGTCTCGCGAACTTCAAAATGTCGAAGCGACATCAAAAGTCGTCGTATAAGGACGTGAGTAAGACCAAACGACGCAGAAAAATCAGGCGATTTCAACAATGTATATAACTCCAAATGGCCAAAAATGTCGCTTGGATAATTTTTCATTTCCAGCGTTGATATGTTAAGCGATGATGTGGTCGAAGATGAAGCACGCTTGCCTAGAAGTTACCTATTCACTCTTGACTTAAAGACTATATGACTACTACTACTATACAGGGTTAAGTAAGCACTAATACTACAGCTTAAATTATGGTGAGGTGCTGCACTCCCAGCTAGATTATACAACGTGTAACGGAAAGGGTATATACATACCAGGGGCACGGCTTCTTTGGATGATATCAAACGATATTGGAAGGGTTTTTTAATCCTATCTCTACATGTTCGGAAGTAATGAGAATTTTTAATACATTGATACCAGAAACCGAACTTTTCAAATTGAAATAAGCACATCACAGAAGAGATTTATCGTGATATTTGCAAGTAACGTGGAAAGTTATTGACCTACGTAGTGCGGTGACACGATTGTTATGATTTCAATTTAAAGCCGGCTCTACACGTTGGCCAACACAGTGGCGAATGTAGTGGCCAGCATGTTGGCCAAGAGTTCGTGATGGCGTCCACACGTTGGAAGGTCGTTCAGTTTGCTACGGTTCAGGCCAATGTGCGGACGTATTTATTAAAATGGATATTAAGGCGCTAACTGCTGCTTCTTGGGTTCCACAAACAATTTACGGCTTGGTAGAGCTCTATAAACCGAAAAGTTTCTTCGTTATTAGTCATTACTGACATTTTGTTTACACTAGTTGTTACCGACGCGTGACTATAAAAACTTTTTAACAAAAAATAAAACGAACTTCCATATCAAAACAATACAACGCCAAATAAAAAATTTAAAAACTAAAAAAAAAAATTCTCGCTTTTTAGTGGATCGGTTTGTAATTTATCTAGTTACAAAAGCCAAAATGTCAACTTCTTATCACCTTTTACAAAATATTGCTTTTCCCGATGCAGAGCCGTTAATTTTTGAGGAGTTCTCCTGGTACTTCACCATCAGCTCTACATCACTATATGCATTGTGACGAACATAAAGTGCTTAACATCCATATTCAAGTAATCGAATCGCAATCCATGAAATACTTATTATTGAGTAGTTTCGGTGGTCATCTGTGGTCTTCATCATCAGTTCCACTTCCCCAAATGGTGCTTTTCGAGAGCAACCGCACAAGATACTATAAGATATAACCAAAACGCTATAGATGTGCCTATAATATTTGAAGAGTTCCCTCGATTACTCCAGGATCCCATCATCAGATCCTGATTTCATAACAATGGGACCAACTAGAAAGTATACCATTTGAAATGAAAAGAGAATTTTCTAAATCGGTCGAGCTGACTTCGAGTTATGAGGTAACATACATAAAAAAAAAAGTTCAAGACGAACTGAGAACCTCCTTCTTTTTTTTGAAGTCAGTTAAAATTTTTAATCAGGTGCGTGCGATCGTTCTGTGAGCTCGTAGCATACTAAACGCGCGGCCAACGTGTGGACGCGGTAGCCAATACTCGGCCAACAACCCTTTGATCTTTTGCAAAAAACCGACACCACACGGATCTCGCGCCAACTCGTCGGCCATCATTCCAATACAACCCAAGATGCACAAACACCCCCTCTACACGTTGGCGAATAGGCACTGGCCACTACATTCGCCACTGTGTTGGCCAACGTGTAGAGCGTGCTTAATAAACTTACGAAACCGAAAATTTGGTATCAATTTTTAGAGTATTTTGAGTTGAAACCCTTCCAATATCGTTTGATATCATCCAAAGAAGCCGTGCCCTTGGTATGTATATACCCTTTCCGTTACACGTTGTAGAATAACCTGTATAAGTGTGCGGCTATTATTACTAAGCCATTGCGTACAGCTCCTCCAAAAAAGATATTACGGTTAACCCAAAAATCAGAATCATCATTTGGCACGGGACGATGGGAAGAGGCCAGACCGGATGACTATAATGCCTTGGAAGATGGGTAGGCCTTTGGTATAGGATGCTACTTGTGTTGACACCTTTGCGCCATCCCATCTTCTCAGTAAGGCGGGCTGTGCTGGAGCAGCAGCTGCATGTGCAGAAAATCTCAAACGGCGCAAATACAACAACCTGATTGGGAGCTATATGTTTGAGCCGTTTGTGGTTGAAACGTTAGGACCATGGGGTCCGAGTGCGCATCGACTCTTTCGAGACATCGGCAAACGATTAGTCGACTCCACAAGTGACCAGAGGGCTGGCCTTTTCTTTGGACAGAGACATCAGAATTGCCATTCAACGTGGCATTGCGGCCAGTGTTCTGGGTACTTTTCCCATTGATAGCGATGTTGACGAATTTTTCGATGCCCTATAATTTCTTTTTTTTTTCGCCTGTATATACTATGTTTAATTTTTCGTTATTTACAAAATAAATATCACTTTTAGTGTTTACAAAATCAAAATATCTTTGGTCACATTTAAAAGCCACACTTTTACCGAGCACACAATATCAAGTCCTACTTACTTCTTAAACGTAAAAGAGCGTAAAGTTACGCTGTTGGCGCTTGTCATTATTTTGAAGGCACCTTAAAGGCCTCTCGTTTGACTGACAGCTTAATGTAGTCTGCCTGGTATACATGATTGATCATTATCAGTCACCGAATCGAGATGCTGCGCTTGATATGGTAACTCTCTTTGGGTGTTTTGGAAGTAACCTTAGATACGTCATAGCTATGTAGGTATTGGTATAAGTGGATCTTTCTTTTCTTTTTTTCTGAGTGGGAAAATCATCAAGTGACTTCTACCGCTGTGGGTGGATTGGAAGGGAGTGTCAGACTTCTATTGACGAAAAACTCAGCCTGCTTCTTCAGTTGCCTTTAGGTTCCGGGGACGCGGTATCTCGTTAAAAAATTCCCACAACCCCGCGGTTTAAGTGGATCTACGTAATGATAGACGTTTTTGTAAAAAGCGCTTACGCTTCGTGGTGTTTCATACCATTAATGTTAAAAAAACTTTGAAGAACTAATTCTTAAAAATTAACTGATTTTAATAAGACTACGTACACATACATAAGATTCTAATATGTATAAAGATCTCGTGTCACAGTGTTTGTTAACGAAATCCTCCGAAACGGCTTAAGCGATTTTTTGTTTTATTTTTTGTGTATATTTAGTAGGTCTCAGAATAGGTCGTAAGCTATTTAGGTTTTCTCTAGAAATAATTTATATGGCAAAACAACGTTTGCCGTTTTGCTCAAAGTGAAAGAGAGAGTGGTTTTTAACTTACTTCTGATAGAAAACTTCTTTTTTTTTCTGAACTCTTATTCGAAAAAGTTCTAATAGGTAATAGATAGTCTTTTGTTTTATTTGGTGCAATGTTGTGATGTACTGTTTCCTCATAATCACGCTCACAGATCATATAAACGTATGATCTGTGATCGCACCAGTCACTGTGTTCACACCCGCTCTAGTCAGCGAACAATCATATATCCCCATTCAAACATAGAACCTAGTATTACCGTAATTATTGACTTCAGAAGAAGTCCAAAGCAAATCTTACAAGTTCATTGACCCAGTAAATCAGTGGCTAGACTTTCAAAGAGCATCTGAACAGCCCTGTAATTAAATTTTGATGTAACCAAACCGTCTGTCACACTTTCTTGGCGTCTATTCACGGCCGTATAAAGAGAATAGCCTGGAAACACCAATTTATTATTAAGTCAAAAGTAATCATTTGCATATTAATTTGGTATTGATCACATACACACATACACACACACACATAGGTATAAGTTTCGCTTCTCAGAAGCACGTATTAGACAATAAATTTCGAACACGTAAGAGCCCGCACGAAATGAAATTATATCAAAGGTTATAATAGAAAAAGCTTTTTATGTGTGGGATTGGCAAGCGCGATAGACATGTATAACACATGTGCAGGTTACGATGTGTTATAGCATATCAATGTGATTGTTAAGTCTAAAGCAAGGAATAGTCTAAATTTTAACAATTCCTAGCTGATAAAATTGCTCTTTGTTCATAACACTCCAAAATGAATGTTTCATTACGATTCCTCATTCCTTTCCTGAGTTACAATTCACATCTGTGTCTGACTGTATGACAACATTTCATAAATCTGTTCTTTCTTTCACATTCACGATCTGAAATTACATTAACAAAACTAATTATTATTATGTCAAACTTTTTAGTAATTCATACCTTTAGTATAAGTTTAATGTCTTTAAGTCAAATAGAATTTATAAGCTTTATTTTATTATTACCTACTTCATTTATGTAATTTCGAAATCGGCATGTCGTAGGACTGAAAGATCCGAAGACATATGACACCTGCACTCCACTGCACTGAGTCCGTGTGGTGGATTGCGATTAAGCCAATCAGAACACTTATGGAGTTTGCCAGTGGTATAACTTCTTATAAAAAAAATGAGTGTGGCACTCGGGGACTGCCGCGGTAAAGCTATTGCATAGCATTTTTTATCAACTTATGCAATTATAGTCTACACGCATACGTCTAGTCGCACGCACACAAACACCGTGCCGAAGTCTGCCGAACTGAAACGACGTTAGACGATGCACGGCTTTCAACGCCGCACCGCTGTGCCGGTCGGAGTGGGGGGTGTATTTTCGTTACGGAATTTCTTGATTCGGTCGCCGCGCTGGAAGCCCGCGATAAAAGCTATGCAATAGCTTAAAATAGTTTGAAATTTGCATTGCTATATCTCTTAACTTATGAGCCTTTTTTATTTTCACGGGTAAAATTATTAAATGACACCCCCGTTCTGAGTGGAGCGGATAAGAGTTCTAGACTCCTACTAACTCAAAACCCACGCTGTTCCTTCCTTGACTGTTTTTCCAAGTCCTTGGTTCCTCAACATTAAATTTTACACACACATATATATACATTTAATTTCGTTTTCAATTGTCAACTTTTTCATTCATATTATTTTTCCGCAAAGCCTTACTTATTAAAAAATAACCTACAAATTAAAAAAAATCTCAACGCTCTTTAAAAACTAGTTGCCATTGAAGGTAAACAAATGTTCGAAAACGTAAATTCTCCACACCCGGACGTATGAAAGTCTCGTCAGTCGTCGGAGTAGTCGTGAGAAATGATTTGATGATGAGAATGATTTGAGGCGCGTAATGATGGCTAAATTAATCTGTCTACTATTTGGAAGCTGGCCTGTCAAGAGGTCAGACCATTGGTTCGGTGTAATTTATAAAATTTGAGAGAGAATCGGATAAAAAACTAAAAAAAAAACTATTTATTTCGTTAATACTAATTTCAGTATCGCACTTACTACTGATTCTAAAACTCTCTGCACTTATTATATCTAAATATCACATATATTACAAAGACACCTTAATAAACATCTTCTATAAGAAATATCTGCATGTACAAGATCGTTCGGCTAAATTTAGTTTTGCTCAGTTTTCCCTTGATTGTCGCCCAGATCCAGCTGTTCATACATAGGCAAAACATGAATCGAACAGGTTTGGGAAGTCATTCAACCAATTAACTCCCAAAACGTGATGTGTCAGAATACTCAGTTTAACCTAATACATCGCAAGAGACATCTTCGACACACATGGAGTGGAGCATGGAATGTTTTGAATATCAGACAATCTGTCATATATTAAAATTCAGTTGTATTAAGCTCTAAGCTAAAGCTTTATTTAGTTTTTATTTTATCCCCATCTCTTTGTTATAATTATACGTTGTTATATGTTTATTATTGTGTGTACTTGTGGATGTGTCAATAAACGTTTTTTTCTTTCTTACTTACTTCATTCTTTCTATAAGTTAATAACTTACACCACCCCCCAAAGTCACGACGTAGATCTCATGTGCGTTGGATACGCTAAACAACTTTTACTGCTGTGCACAGCGATGCTACCCGACGCCCCTCGGCTATGTGTCAACTGATGGCCAGACATATAACTTGTTTTGTTATGTAACGTACGATATTCCTATATTTTAGCTTAGTATAAACACAGAGTTCCTATTACAATCTGGGCGAAGGGGATCACGAGCCGATCTCAGGCCACCGTAGGCGCGGATTTGCGGACGGCAAGCAGTGGTAGCTCCGGTAGTCCACTAAGTCAACTTCAAAGAGTAATCAGCAGCATTAACGGGGTCTGATAAGGTCATGCCCTGCTGGGATTGGGGTTATGTTTTATCGAGATACCGCAGCCCTGGAACATAAGAGCAACTGAAGGAACAAGGCGGGTTATTAGTCAGTAGAAGCCTGATACTCCTCTCCGCTCTACTCAAGAGCTATTCTGTTCTATCTAAGAAAGAGTTATTTGATGTTTTTCCCTGGAAACAAAAAGACTTTCTACTACCATGGATTATTTTTTAATTGGACATACTCCATATGTCATACAATATTTAGTCCATCATAGAGCTACAAATAAGTGGCGTAAATTATTGTTATTTAGAGTTAAAAGGGTAGGCACAATTATTACTCTGCTAATTTGTTATGAACTTTCAGTTTTAACTCGAAACAAGAAATAGACATGGTAAATATCCCGCTATAAGTTCCAATGATTTTGTTAGTGACCATGTCAGCTTAAAAACATATGTGCCATTGCCATCGTGAATCCGTTGAGAGAAAGGAATAGTGCTCTTTTCATTTGCAGTACAGTTTCTCTTAAAACGGAACCATGATATTATTGCTGAGAACAAGCCAAACAAATTGGCAAAATAAGTATAATTTATATTAAGTAAATTAAAGGCGCGAGGAAAATGATAGAAGTTTTAAGCAAAACTTTTAGTTTTCGTTGAAATAAGCGATGAAATAATGAGTTTAATCTCAGTTTCGATATTAATTTCTACAACTAATTTAAAACACATTTTCCTAGAATAAATTCCCGCCAAACAAACCCTTTGTATCCCTTTTAACTATTAACTGTTTACTGCCGGGATCCTTGCATGTGACAGTTGATACTGAACCCGCCATGCCCCGGGCTATGTGTGTCACTGGCTTTATGTAAGCGAGTTTATTGATTAATTTGGGTTAGGTTTCCGTACATCTCTATCAAATGAATTAATAGTAAACATAAATGTATAATGGCAAATATGATTTTTGAGTAAGCCATGAAAATATGTTCTTTTAAAGTACTGACATACATACTCTTATTTATGAACCTTGATATTGCAACGCAAGTCTTGACATTATTTTCTGAGATGCATGTCACATTATTCGTGAACTCTGCTTACGGATTTGCTATCGTGAAACTGAAAAATTTATGGATACGTAAAATTCCTAAGTTATAATCAAATATTTTTCTACCTGTGTCATTTAGATTCAAATTTTATCAGCTGTTAGAATAAGAAGATTAAGCGGACACAAACAAACAAGCAGATCAATTTAAAGAAAACGAGTCTTTTTTGGTTCCAGTTTGCATAATGGAAATGCTATGCATTGCATAAGGGTAAGAAGGAACCAAGTGACATGGGTATCTTTAACGTATAAATACAGAAGAATTAGAGGAACCACAAAGCATGGTTCTTTTCTGTTGTTTGAGAGTTGGCCAAAGTGGGTTGGTTCCCTTTTGCATGAAAGTGTCCGCGGACATATTGAGTTCCTTTCCCAAATTAGTAATCATAATAATTTATCAGTAAAAATACTGATTACATTTAAACAATTTAGTTTTTAAAATTGAACTAATAGTTTTGTAACTTAGATATACATATCTTCTTACTAATATTATGAATACGTTTATGAGGATGGATGTTTGTTACTCTTTCACGTAAAAACTACTGAACGGATATGATTGAAATTTAGTATGTAGGTTAGTTGAAATCCTGGAATAACACATGGGCTATTATTTATCCCGGAATTCCCACGGTACTGGGATTTACACAGGATAATCCACACACGCGAACGAAGTTGCGGGCAGGAAGTTGTAGATACATTGATAAAATACCGTGACAACATTCGACCGACTCGCATTGAGCCTGCCTGGTGGATGATGACCAATTCCCTCTCTTAGAATGCGTCGAAAGGAGGCCAGTGTCCCGACTGTGGGAACGGTACAGGCAAATAATTTTCTTTACAGGTTATTTTTCTGGAAAGCCGGTTGAGACGATGACAAAAGAAGATATCTACTTTAACATAGTCACTAACCTTAATTCATTTCATGCATATGCATCCCACTTAACAGATTGCAAACGCGGTACCTACCTTCATAAAACTCAGGGTGTTAAATCATAGCCAATTGGTGCTGCTAATTATCAGTGACCAATTAACCTTACTTGACTTGTGCCGTTTCGTTAGTTAGAAGATGGCTGTTTATAACTCTCTTCGCTAATTTCTGTGGCAGCTGTCATTAAACTACTTCGGAACTTTCTATTTTATTATGGCTTGTTAATCGTTGTTTTGCGTTAAGTTGATTGGTGGATATTGGAAATCTAAGTTAGGTTGACTCCTAAGATTTAGTCAATTATTAGTGCAATATTTGCAACTTTAGAAAAAAATGTATTATATTATTATTAACCTCGACCACGCTTGATATTAGAGGTTTACGATGAAACGAGTGAACCCAAAATGTGCTTGTTTACTCTATCTTTAAAGGCTGTCATACAAACCGTATATGGAAGTAAAGTAAAGGGGGATGCATGGATCAGGTCGTGGAGCTCCTGCGCACTCTCTCCGAAGTAGAATCTTAAGACGACTGACATGCAAGCAACAGTGAGCAAATACAATTAAAGTCCTAATTCACGATTTTAG
The DNA here is from genome assembly GCA_943138885.2 of Tholera decimalis. Lineage (NCBI taxonomy): Eukaryota > Metazoa > Arthropoda > Insecta > Lepidoptera > Noctuidae > Tholera > Tholera decimalis. The sequence continues at coordinate 28,939,744 of OW964562.2, forward strand.
TTAGTTATTACACATCGAATAATTTATAAAATGGAACAATTTTAGTTTGAAAGTAAGTTGATAGTAAGTAGTAAGTTGCCTGTAAGTAAGTTGATAGAAATTAAATCGTAAACGGTGCAAGGTTTTCAAGATATTTTTAGCTTTATGATGGGATCGTAGTAGGTATTCGTTTACGAAACAGTTTATAATAATAAACAAATCTACAAAATACGAATAAGTTTTCGATCAGAAACATAGACATCCGTAACAAATTTTAAAGTAAGTACTACTAAATACAAAATGTGTCGATTAGAACAGAGACGACTTAATCATAAGATAGCCAAACCACTACTAAAAATACCTACCAGAACTTCCTACTTTCTGATAATGATGAGTCAAGAAAATATGTTCATTACTTCACCATTATGATGCTGTACTATTCAAGTAAGTACCTATTATAAGGCAAATTACATAGTACATTACAAAGATCAAAACAACAGCGGTTTTTGCAACACGTCACATATGTGCCTACTGGGGACGTCGTGCGCATGCGCCGATAGCAACACTACCTTCTTTCAAAACTCTCGAAGATGACCATATATAGGAAAATGAGTCTAATACGATTACAGATAAGGTTTGTATTGAGAGAATTGATAAGTTTGCTATTCAGGATGGCAGAGCTGTGAAATATTTTGTAGTCAATCACAAAAAGACTTTATACGTTAGGGATAAGGTTCTGTTTGGAATGTAGACAGAAAAATGATTCATCTAAGAAAATTTTCTCCTAGTTCTTGGTAAGGTTAAATGAAATTGGACTCTGTGAGGTTACATTAAGGTTGAATTGGGTAGTAAAATTAAATTAGTGTAGAGTGCTCCTACGCATATCAACGTATTCTTAGTGATCGTAACTGCCCAAGGTGATACTGTCGGAGTAGAACCTATGATTTAAATATGATTGAGAACTTGGAATAAATTATCGTATAAAATGTTTTTGTTGATGGATCTTATACTGTAGAATGAAGAATTAAAATTATGATTTCAGTTCTGAAAATAAATTATTTCCCCACCAAAAAATATGTATTAGTCTTGGTGTAAAATGAGTTTCATATTAGCTGTTGCTGAAAATGAATCAAACAAATTAATACATCGACTATGATTTTATGGCTTTATTTAATGTATACCAATATATTAAATGATATTCAGTATTAATAAACAATGATAACCAGATGGGAATAAAACTTTTTAATAGATATCAAAATAACTAACAACATACTTACATCATTTCCCCAGCAACATCTAACAATACACGACAAATCAACTCACAAATCCCAAGATATCTTCATTTCACACGCTAGTTTTACGAGCTATAAACACAACAATACCAGAAGCCAGAACCAAAATAAAGAATTGATCTATACGGACTGTGAGCTGCGCCCACGCCGGCGATCATAAAATGGCGTTCATTATAAGGCTTGTTACGATACTGTCATCGGCTTTACAATCTCTAATGACAACCCTCGCGTTACACCGTTTTCTCAGAAGTTGACAGAATCAGACCGTGTTATAAAACAATAATAAAACTTGCTTAATTGTCGTCATAAAATCGGGAAGGATATTTACTGCACTTCAATCCTCCAACTTCATCATCTTTATGCTGGACATAATAGAGTTTATAATTGCATGTTTCTTAGTGTATGGTGGGTTGTGAAAGCTTAGACCAACTCGTTAGTGAGCTGGTACGTGAAGTGACGAGTGTGATGGAAGATCAGGGGTTAACCGAGTATTTAATTGATATTGCTATGATATGGATGGCGTTATTGTCGGCTATCTGCTACTAGCCGTGATTGGGATGCTGAATTTGAAGTAAACGCTAGGTTATAGTTAGTAAATCTAGGTACCTAAAGAACTGAGAGCTAGGTTGCTTGCGAGTTTACCTATACGAATGAATCCGAGATGTCTGACTATATTTATTGATGTGATCTCTTTCCGGCAATTCTTTTAATACCGTCATTTTGTTATACAAACTTCTTATGATTTCGTGTGCTTTGTATAACGTAACCAGCCTATATTTTTTCTATTATTGGGACACAGCCTCCTGTCTATAAGAAGGAAATGGGCCGTAATCCACCACGGGCGACATTTGGGTTTGGTATATGTTGCATCTCCTTAGATTTTCGGTCCTAAGAAATGCTGGTTTCTTCACGATGTTTCCATGCACCGTTTTAAAAACAGTGGTAACAATGAAGTTCACACAACTTGATGTGCTTGCCTGGGTTCGTACCCACGACATACAACTCGTAATTCGTACCTGTAACCACTGAGCCACCACTACTCTAATTAGTTATACGTCTCGTAACAGAATAAACGCAATTCCTGAAAGTAGTTGGTTCAGAATTGGCTTCAGAATCGATTTCCGTCATATAAAATATGTGTTAAATTTTTGACGGAAAATCTTTCATTTAACTTAAAATGGAAACACAGTATCATGACAAATTAATGCAATCTTAATTCAGGGAAATGCGGTCGTGTGCGTGTCGGCCGCTAATATTGCATGTGTGTATGCGTTTAGTAAGGATAACTATTTTATAAAAAATGTCTAGGTTTGGTTTCAATTTATTTAGGTATGGATGTTGTTATTTAATATTCTAATTGGGGTGTCTGAGGTATTGCGCTTAATCTGTTACACCTTATATGTGTGTTATTATAGTGTTGTATAGTTAGATTTAGGCTAACACTTCGGACTTGTGATCGAGAGGTCACGGTTTCGAAACCCAACCATTATACTAATGTCGTGAACCCACTCCAGAAACAAGCATATATAGCTTATTTGGAGGGAGTAAAAAGATTGATACCCTGTATAAAAAAAAAATCTGATTAAGAATTTTTTAGTATATCATGTAACAAAGAAAAATATTAAGTTATATTTTTGTCGAATAGGTACGTTTTTAAACGACTACAAAAAAGGAGGAGGTTCTTAGTTCGTCTTGAACTTTTTTTTACGTATCTCACTATACGTACTCATATCTCGAAGACGGCTGGACCGATTTAGAAAATTCTTTTTTGTTTGAAAGGGTATACTTTCCAATTAGTCTCACTGTCATCACGTTAGGATCTGATAATGGAATCATGGAGAAATCGAGGGAACTCTTCAAATATAGCGCAAAATACAAAACGCTATAGGCACACCTATAGCGTATTGATTGGGTATTTCTTATAGTAACTTGTGCAGTTGCTCTCGAAAAGCACTATTTGGGGAAGTGGAACTGATGATGAAGACCACAGATGGCCACCGAAACTACTCAATAATAAGTAGGTATTTCGTGGATTGCGATTCGATTACATGAATATGGATGTTAAGCACTTTATGCTCGTCACAATGCATATGGTGAAGTAGAGCTGATGGTGAAGTACCAGAAGCAATATTTTGTAAAAGGTGATAAGTAGTTGACATTTTGGCTTTTGTTACTAGATAGATTACAAACCGACCCACTAAAAACTGTGAAACAAAAATTTATGCAAAAAGAAAATTTCCACTCCAATATTATAAATAAGATTTGTTTTTTTGTTTATTTGTTTGAAGTGGATAAACTCGAAATACTACTGGCTTGATTTATAAATCTTTTTATATTTATTCTCAATAAAAATCTACATTCTCAGCAAGTAACATAGGCTAATTTACGTTTGCTGAAAAAAACTCTTGTGTGCAAATTCACGGACCGTAGCTAGTTGTACATAAAATATCATCATCCACAGCCTGACTTAACTCATTGCTGGGTATAAGCCTCTCCTTGCTTGTGCTAAGATCCACGTTCTTGTGCCCAGTATCCAGAATATACCGGCGATGGCAACAATATCATCTGCCCATCTCAGTACTGGACGACCAACACTTCTCTTCCCAGTTCTTGGATGCCACTCGGTCACAGCTTTACTTCACCTACCATCACTACACCTTCATGGATGTCCTGCCGTCAACTCCACTTGGTTCCATAATGTGATTTCCGAAATCGAAGACCTATCTATGTACCTATCCAGAAATTAACATTTGGAACCCGATCTACTACTAGTGATGCCGGACATGGAATGCCCCAGGAATCTTTATACCACTCTGAGCCTCTAATAGTTCAGATGAAATATTTTGTTAAATTTTTTAATTTACTTTCTCTGCTTGGAAACAAACTTAAGAAAGTTGGCAGCCTTTATTTACCTAATTAATACTATGGGTAAGTTCTTTCCGTCCATAATACAAAATCTAAACACTTGAACTCATTGGCTATTCCTGTCATGTGGCCAGTGAACAAGCGTGAACTAAGGAATGTGAAGCAAGTAAAGGGATAGTCTGAACTCATAATTAAAATGCGAGTGTATGTTGGTTTGTTTGCCCTTTCACGTCAAAACGGAGGCACAGATCGATGTGATTTTTGGTGTGAAGATATTTGAAGGTCTAGAGAGTGACATAGGATGATGGGTTGATATATTATTATGGCTGGATAAGTTTTTGTTTTAAATTACGCCAAAATAGCAAAACGGACCTGTATGATATTAAACACACAGATTAAAGTCGAGAATAGCACATTGGCTATTTTTTAACCTATAAAAATGTGCAAATTTCCAAGCAAACGAAGACTCGGGTAACAGCTAGTTAAGAAAAAATAATGAGAAAATACGTTCCTATGTACCTATGTGTATAAATCAGAATCATTTTTGTAGTCTGAGGTACCAGTGCCTACCTTTGTAAAATAGCTTTTACTTTGGCCAGACGCTAGGCATTGCCGTAGCCTATTTCAGGCCAACATTTATCGTAAAAAGAGCATAAATGTTCTTGGCTTTCACGCCGCAGAAAATACAAAATTGTACATTAGGAATATTAATCCATCAATTTTCACTATCCGCTTCCTTAATACCCTCACAATTTGTTCACATGAACTATAAGGGACCACCCACACTGCGCTAATAAACGCAGCGTTTTACGATCGTGATAATAAACGCTGTTTACAGTGGTCGGCGCATGATGCGTTGTCAACCACGGGGGTTGCTGCGTTGTTTGGACAAACGGTTATGGTATGGCATCTGTTAAGTCGTGTGTTGGGGCTTTTACTTGGGTGGCTGTGGATATAAAACGCGACGTATGCGAGGGTCATTTTACGTAAAGTAGCGCGTTCAAAGTAGTTTTCGTCAAGAATAAAGTATGGACATTACACCATCTAGAGTTCTGATCCACTGCTGCTCTTGTTTAACAGACCAGGTCCAGACTAGCAGCTGAGCACTAGTAATTTGCATGATGTGACTGTCTATCTGGCTATTAAAACACAGTAACTGGGCAACGCGATACGCGTTCATCAAATTACTTGGCTTCTCACTACCAGTAACGAAAAATGGCGATAAGGTCTCAGTCTGTAGCTGATCAATACTTCACATAGTTTCCCAGGAAATAAGGAATCTCGGTATGTTACGATGGTGACCCTGTTACAGACGCTACGGTTAAAAATTAGGATTTAAAATCTACTTAAACCCTAATTTGTAGTGACGAAACGTGTCGCATATGTAGAGAACGAGCTACTGAAATGTCATCTAATCAATTACAGTTTTTTTTTTTTGGATTATCGATAAAACTTATCAATAAGATATTTTTTTACTTTTTTAAAGAGAACTAGCAAAGTGGGTTGAATTGGGTTGAATACACAATACTAGCAATCTTATTCAATTCAATTCAATCGTTTTATTTCTGATAACTATAAGATCCGTATTTTGTTAGTTTAACTTAAACAGACTTTAACTTAAAATTATATTTTTAGTAAATTAAACCTATACAAATATAATAATTATAACTAAATAGGTAGGTATTAGTCTCCGTACAAACTGCCTCAACATAGCGGAGAAACTATCACCCGCAATATCATTCAGGTTACCGTTGGGAACTCCTCTTATTCTTCTCAGGAGTGAGACCGTCTTTTTTCGCAGGATGGCATGAAACCCATCAGTATGAATTACCGCGAACATTTCTGAGGCGCTACAGAATAAATCTAGCGATCTTTTTGTCTAGTTGACCCAAAGATTGCTGGTGTAAAAACTCTGACAATATGCTTTAAAAAGAGTGATTTTAACTTGGTCAGTACACCGAGGAAATTTTGGACCAACATATTACCCCTGCCCGTCAGTGCCCTACGCTCCCTCTCAATGTCACCATGGTCGTTAAGGTCTTCAGACCCGACGTTTACCAGAGGCCCCAAAACCATGTATTCACGTTTTTTGGCATTGTAGATCATTCCATGTGTAGTAGCGTAACTCTTACACAGTTTAAGCATCTCCCTAATTGCCTCTGGAGACGGGCTCAGCAGCACCTTGTCATCAGCATAACTGATATTGTTGACACTTACACCTTGTACCTTGCATCCGACACGCATGCTGCTGAGCTCGTCTATGAGGTCATTCCCATAAAGATTGAAGAGCCTGGGAGACGTCAAACCACCTTGCCTCATCCCGCACTCCAACACAAATGATTCTGAGAGTGTATTAGACCACCTAACATGGCTTTTTTGGTTACAATATCAAAATTCCAACACACTGAATAGCTCCACCGATACACCCCTGCTCCTCAATTTTCTCCTTAGAACATCATATGATACACGATCGAAAGCCTTGGAGAGATCAAGAAAGCAGGCATATACTGTGTCCATGTGCATCATAGTAGTATAATATGTTTTGCCAGACAAGAGTCACAGCACACTGTCCAACACTTTGGCTGTAGCCGCCGTCGCGAGGGAAATCGGGCACTTGGCATGCAAGGGCTCTTGTCCGATGTCTCCAAAAAAATATGAATGGCTGATACATAACGTAAAGAACATAGACAAGACTCTCGGCAAATGCACACCTGCATATTTCATAATATGCTCTATGCTCAGCCCATCATGATATGGGGATTTGCCCCTACTCATACTAGTTATCACCGACTTTACTTGCCTAGTGTTAAAACAGTAACGGCCCGTCCCCACGGTCATGGGACTCAAATGCAATCTTGGACGTCGAGGGACCAAGTGGTGACCGTACTTTAAAATAGTCTCTAAACACATTTGCGATGTGTTTTATGTTCAGTAATCCCTCCTGTATTCGCCGCGAGACCAAACTTAGCCTCCAACCTGCATGTTGACTTCCAAAATTTACTGAAGTTATTTTTAGCTCGGTGTTCTACTAATACATCCTTTTTAATTTGGTCTTGGCTAATTTGAACAAATTTCAGTCGACTTTTGAAAATTATGCGAGTCTCAAACATTTCTTCATAAACAGTATCTGTGGTTGGTCAATTAGCCAGCACCCAAGCTTGGAATCTAAGCCTGTCCTCTCGGTGGTCATTTCGAACATGTTTGTTCCACCCACATAATGGCCTACCCCGCTTGGATCGCAGGTAAACCTCCTTAGATTTACTCGCTGCCTGACAAAGGATCCCTACAATATTCTTGTACAGCTTATCAAGGACCAGTTTGTGACCAGCCAAGCCGAATGACCCATGACTGCACACCGCAAATTCTCGCAGTTTGTCATTACACATCGCATGATAGATCTCGATCTCTGTTTTATTACTGACGCCCCAAACAACAACACTGCGGGACGCAGCCATGGTCACCAACTTAGGCCTTACTACATCTAAATTAACACTTCCGACTAACCTAAATATATGCTTGAGTTTGGAGTGGGTTTGCAACAAAAGTGTATTGGGTTGGATTTGGACCCGTGACCTCCCTTAAATGTCTGATATCTTAGCCATTAGACTATTGATGCTTAAAAACTTCGCCATCCCATTTATAAAATGGTTTAAGCCATTTATTTATAGATAGATAGATAGTAAAATATACTTTATTGTACACCAAAATTTAAACACACCTCTCTAACAATATTGCTTATTCTGTGCTAACAATGGCGGTCTTATCGCTGCAAGCGATATCTTCCAGACAACATTTGGAAGGATTTTATTAAAACTTTGTTTAAACTTGCTGTGGTAACTAGGCGCACTTAATGCACCAAGTCATTCTCTGCCAGTCAACATTTGTTTTACAAAAAAGCTATACAACGTGTAACGGAAACCCCATATCTATCCAAAAGGACTGAATACAACATCTGGTATGGAGTCTCTATGCAAAGTTTCAGCTCAAAATAAGTGACTAACAGAATTGACCCCAAATTATTGGTTTTATATGTTTCTTGAATACCATTAATAAAAAACGTGTCACAGCACTATGAGCGTCATCACTTTCCACGTCACTTGCCAATAAAACGATAATTCTCTTCGTTAATCTTAATTTGAAAAATTCGGCCTCTGGTATCAATGTATTGAAATTTATAATATGCCCCACACATGTAGACATAGGATTACAAAACCCTTGCCATATCGTTTATTATCATCCAAAGAAGCCATGCACTCGGTATGTATATACCTTTTAAATTACACGTTGTACCTATAATACAAACTGCTAATAACTGCTAATATTAAAACCAAGCATTGTGTTTAAATTTTGTTTTCTGAAAAAGCCGGTTAAAATACACTGAGATCTAATTCATTTTAGGTAGCTACAATTTTTCACAAATTATTTTGAATGATTCGACAACTCCATTCATCGGGTCTAAAACAAACATGCTCCTTACTTCAATGTCAACCTCTTACCTAACGATTAAAATAAATCACTTATAACCCATTCAATTGAAGACCGCACAATGGAATAAGACCTCCCATTCAAAATATTAACAAGCGAATGAAGAATAGAATATTTTTATTAAAATCAAGTTCATATTGCAATGGCAACCTCGATGGGACCTTGGTGGTAATCACACACCAATTAACGTCCGTAACAGAAGACAAATGAATGGACGACGATACATTAATCATGTGATTGCGAAGTCAGTTGAAGTGTCTGGGCCTTTGTGGTTTAAAGAAAAGTAAGAAAGAAAAACGTTTGTTTGAGACTTGCACAAAAAAACAACAAATCAAATTATAACTAACAACTATAGCAGTATTTCTTTCAGCATATTCTTCTCTTCTTAGTCAGGCACTTCTTCTTGCCAGAGTGGTCATGATCATGTCTCTATCGGCTCTTGAGCTAACGTCAATCTTGAGATGCGTCGCCATGTAGTCCTATGTTCGGTAGAGCGATATCTGTGGATTGGGAAGATAAATAGATAGATATACTCTTTATTGTACACCATAACAGAATTAACTGAGGACTTAAAAACTACAAAGGGTGTTACAATGGGCGGTCTTGTCACTAAAAGCGATCTTTTACAGATAACCTTTGGATGGATTTAACACAGCAGGTGAAATTAAATACGCGGGTAGTCCACGGTGTACTATTCACTTATATACAATACATAAGTAATAACCTACATACTCAATACATATATATATATATATATATATATATATATGCATAAAAAAACAAAGCCGAGATATAAAAAAATAGTAACAAATTAAAGAGAGAGAGATAAAGATTTTTACCATGTTTTTGAAAGAAGGAAGGGTTTTTGCTTAACGGAAGAGTATTCCACAGTTGTACTGCGTGAGCTGCGAACTTGACTTACCAAAGAAATTGGTGGAGTGACTCAGTACCTCTAGCCTCAAGTTTTCCGATGACCTGAGAAATTTGGCATGTGTGTCATGGAGGAACTTGAAACGTTCTATAAGATAAGAGGTTTTAGGATTGAACAGAATACTATAAAGCAGAAACAAGGAAGGTGTCTCAGCATATTTTATATAATCGTATGTAGGTATGTGGGTATATAGCAAGGTTGCGTTTAGTGCCTCTTTGGTCTAGTGGTTGCAAGCGCGACTGCTTAGCAAGAGTTCTCGGGTTTGATTCCCAGGTCGGGCAAAAAGTGCTTTTGGGATTTTCAACTTGAAATTTTAGCCCAAAGCTTGGAAGTAAGGGGTGTACGTTAGCCTCGGAAAGTACGTAAAGCACCTGATCTCTCCGATCATTATTTATCTTTAAAAATGGTCATATGTCTGTCAGTCAGTCTTGATGACTACTGGTTGGAAGAACGGCTAACACCTCTCTATATGCCCTTTTATGTATTTTTTTCCTGTGGGATAATCATCTAATGACTCCTGCCGCTCTGGGTAGAGGAGAAGGGAGTGTCAGACTTCTACTGACTAAAAACTAACCCATTTTTTTTTTTAACGTTGTAAAATTATCAAATAAGTCCTCCCACCCCGGGCAGGGTGGGAGGGACTGTCAGACTTTTACTGACTAAAATCCACAGTGTTCCTTCAATAACCCTTTACGTACCGGGGTCACGGTAATGGGATGAGTCCCACGACCCCGGCAGGCTTCGGCCCTCTGCAGAGGGGGCCTCGTCATGTTGCTGACGCTCTTTGAGGCGCGCGTGGAACACAACGCGCCGTCGACCCGGGCATGGTCCATGGTCGGACAGGGAGTTGCCCTTTACTCGCTGTCCGCATGCCCGCGCCTACGGTAGCCGGAGATCGTCGGCCGACGTCCAACGCCGTGGGCGTCTACCACTGCGGCTGGGCTGGAGGGAGGACGCCATCCTCTCCCTCACGCGGCCCGCCTCCTTCTTCGGAAGCATGATTGCTTCGCAGAAGGAGGCGACCGCTTCCCACTCCCTCTCGCCCCGCAGCATGGCCTCGACCTATGCCGGGCGCGAGAGGTCTCCGCCTATCGCCGCCGTGAGGACACGTCGGTGCTCTGCCCAGGCGGGGCAGTCTTGCACCGTGTGCTCTACGGTGTCCTCAGGGCGACCCTCGCAGTGGTGACACTCAGGCGTTTCCTCCTTTCCCATCAGACACAGGTACCTCCGAAACTTCCATGTCCGGTGAGGACCTGCGTCATGCGGTAGGTCAGGACGCCGTGACGCCGATCTAGCCACTCCTCAAAGAGGGGTCTTACCGCCGCAATTGCGGCGTGCCCGAAAAAAACCAACCCTGGAGAGACATTTAATGTAACTGCCTACGGTCACTCTCTTTTTAATACAACTGGGCTCAATATACTTTCTAGGACAGCTTTACATAGGGTAACAATAGAAGTGGTAGCGTGCAGCTAAACGATGCAGCGTTTGTACTTGATAGCGTACGACTATGATGTATTTAAATGCTCTAATTACGTGTTCTGTAAAGAATCACCGAAGGCCGACGTGAGCTGACAATCACATTTAGGACAATGTAGAATTATTGAACTGCTTAAAAATGCAATAGTTTAATTTAATTTTGAAGTCAATGACGCTCTTTCACAGCAGTCATTAGATGATTTTCTTTTTGTTTTGTCCTCGGTGCTGTTTTTATTTAGATGTCACCTAATTTGGCGAACGACACCAATTATGTATTGTGCCACCTACGTAAGAAGTTGATAGGATTTTCTCTTGGTGTGACCACAGTTTCGCCTGGTAAGAAATTATATGGTTCAACGATCGGACACGCTAGCCTAGAAGTAACCTATTCAGCCTTGACTTAAAGTTCCGAGTGAATTCCGAGCAGATTTTTATTAAAAAAAAAAAACGACGGTTGCACTCCGGGAGTGCCGGCAGAAGTGAAAACTTGAATATTAACGTTGTGCATTTTTGATATTTTGGAATGGTTAGGGAATAATTTTGCACGAATTGCTTTAATTATCACTATAAAAGTACTATCATTTATGTGGTAGAATACAATATTTATTTATTGCGCTATCGTACACAAACATGACAATTTATATTACATTAAAAAGTTTGCGCAGGCATACATTTTCTCTCCGTCCGTCTTACGAATTTTCGATCAGGTCACGTGTCCTGACGCGAGTTTAACATTTTTTACCCATTACAAAAAAGTGCACAACGCTGCTAAAGAAGTTTTCACTTCAAAAATAAAGAAAGACGGGATAATGAGAACTATCAAGAGATAAAAATAGTAGAAAGTTTCAACAATACTGAAAAGACTGGACTACTTAAAATAAAAATGATTTTCCTCTTTTGCTATTTTTTTCTGCTGGCTTTTAATATGAGAATAGAAATAATTATTTTAATCAGGTACATAGAATTTCTTATGTAAGTTCTGGTAGTCTTTTTTTTAAGGAAACTTTGTTCTACCAAGTAAACAGCAAATGTGAATCTATAGTAGTATTTATTATAAATAGGTAATATTTGTTGTAAGTTTGTATGTAGGAGGGAAACTCCGAAACTAATGATAGATAATATTAAAAAAAAAGTTTGTATAAAATATTTTTAATAACATTTTTCTTCATTAAAGAAGTTTTATTTCCCCCGTGCACAAGTTCTGATATTGAGATCTGACTCCTGTGCTTTATTTTCTAGTTTTTCTTACAAAAAAACAGAGCCATTTGGATTAAATTTAGAGTTATCACCAAACACTCCTTAAATAAAACATCGTTTTAAATAAAAACAGTCTTAGCAATAAAATTAGTCTGATTGAAATTAGCGAAACTGCGGCTTTCGATTACCTACGGATGTTTTTTTACGATGATTTGATTTAATTCGAAGCTTATTTTCATTTACAGAAAGAATATGTGTTATACCAGTTGTGACTATATCATATCCGGCGATAATGTGGTCAAAGATGAAGCACGCTTACCCAGAAGTAACCTTTTCACTCTAGATTTAAACACCCCCAGGTTATAGCTATCAAGAAACACAAACTCTGGCAGGGAATCTTCTCATCGTCTTTGCTACACATATGTAATATACAGTATGTTAACTAACAGAGGGCGTTCCCGTTAACCCGCAATAGTATAGCATCCATACATGCTAAAAAAATGTTTTTATTATTTTTAATATTAAAATATTCATTAAAAATGTTAAATTGATACGTAAAAAAACACTCTGTACACGCGTACGCATTTATAAATAAATTGCGACGTTGCTGTCCTTCAATTACGCGTATACATAGTGTTTCTTTTACGTATCAATGTAACATTTTTAGTGAATATTTTAATATTAAAAAAATAAAAACATTTTGTTTTCGCATGGTAACATTTTTTTAGCATGTATTACTGTATAGGGCTGCCATCACCCGAATTGCTGATGCCTGAATTTACGCACTCGGTCTATGTGGTCGATTATGGCTCATACCTTCTGATACGAAGGGGCCTGTATTCTAGCAGCAGGGATATCTCATCATAATGTAAGCGATGATGTGGTTGAAGATAAACACACACCTAGAAGGAACCTCATTCACTTTTGACTTAAGGAACATTTCATAGGACAATCTGTCTCATCGCTAAACATGACGCAATGTCAGTCATAAAAAACATTATTTTGCTTTTACCAGCAATAATATTTTCACGTAAACATCTTACAACAACCATAACTCGTAATATTCCATTATCTAACATAAACTTGAGAGGACTGCAAACTAATAAGTAAGTGCTAATGGACAGTTCACACATGACGCTGGTTCAAGGTGGTAAATGTAATAGTTTTACGATTGTACGACGCTATCGTCTGAAAATGTGATATGTTGTTTTATTAAAATATTAATTAATTTATTTATTACTAGCTTTTACCCGCGACTTTATTCCCAAGGTCCTAAACTATTCCCATGCTAAATTTTATCTAAATCAGATTAGCGGTTTAGGCGTGAAAAGGTAACAGACAGACTGACAGAGTTACTGTTACATTTATAATATTAGTATAGTATATAGTATTTATTATGCACAACAAAACTTTTGCATGTTAAGAGTAGAGTAGACCAACATTTATTCTTATACAGACACAAAGAATAATTATAATGCTACGTTACAAACACTATCCACACCGAAAGGGTTACCAATTCAGTATTTACTGGGCGAAAGACACCCAGCGCTGGTTTTTAGGTGAAACATTACTATTACTAAAGATAATATTATTAATAATAATTCAGCCTATAACGTTCCCACTCTGGGACACAGGCCTCCTCTCTATGAGAGGGGATGGGCCATGATCCACCTCGCGGGGCCAGTGTGGGTTGGTGATGTCGCATGTCTTCGAACTCTTGGTCCTAGGACATACTGGTTTCCTTCACCGATTTGAGAGGAGTGGTGATGAAATGAATTACACAAAGTAATATGCCTGAAGGGAGTCGAACCCAATTTACAAGTCGGGCCCATAACCACTGGGCCACTACTGCTCCATATATTATATATTTTTAAATTAATATTTTTATATTTTTCAATATACAACGTGTAACGGAAACCCCATATATATCCAAAAGGACTGAAGACAACATCTGGTATTGAGTCTCTATGCAAAGTTTCAGCTCAAAATAAGTGACTCACGGAATTGACCCCCAATTGTTGGTCACAAACGTGTCACAGCACTATGAGGGTCATCACTTTCCACGTCACTTGCCAATAACACGATAATTCTCTTCGTTCTTCTTAATTTGAAAAATTCTGCCTCTGGTATCAATGTATTGAAATTTCTAATATGCTCCACACATGTAGACATAGGATTAGAAAACCCTTGTCATATCCGTTGTTATCATCCAAAGAAGCCGTGCACTCGGTATGTATATACTCTTTAAATTACACGTTGTATAGGGTAACACGTCATATTCTGCTAAGCATTTTTCCCAACTACTTTGGGGTCGGTTGTCAATCTAACTAGATGCAGCTGAGGACAAGTGTTTTACATTGAGCGATCCCTGCTGCTGCCCATCTGACCTCCACAATCAGTAGCTGGGTAACACAATATTCCGACTAGACTGGTGTACCAGATTTTCTATCTTCTGATTACTTGTAATGACTGTCAATAATGTACAAATGACAGCCAGGACCAAAAAGTTTAACGTGTATTTTTTTATTCGTGATGACCTCAATCTCGCTTGATGGTAAGCGATAGATGAGGTCTACGATGGAACGAGCGGGCCCAGAAGATGCTTATTCACTCTTGCTTTAAAGGCTGAAAGGTGGCAGGGAACACAGAAGCCGGCAGAGAGTTCCACAGCTTGGCTGTACGTACAAAAAATGTGGAAGAAAAGCGCTTCGTGCGACAAGACGGTACATCAATCAAGTATGGATGTACCCAGCAGTGCGTCTGGTAGTCCGGTAGTGAAAGGGAGATGGAGGGATCAGGTCGTGGAGCTCCTGCACACACTCCACGTAGTATAATCTGTAGAAGACCGACAGGAAAGCAACATCCCGCCGATGAGTCAGGCTGTGAAGCCTGCCCACTAGCGCCTTATCACTTATAAGCTTTTTGTCTCTGCACTCGATCAATTCCAGTGCATCAAGTTGGTATTTTGCAGAGCCATCCCACAAGTGGCTGCAATACTTCACGCAGGAACGGACCTGTGCTTTATACAGATTTAGAAGCTGTCCAGGCGTGAAGTACCGCCTCACCTTGTGCAGGATATCCAGCTTTTTTGCTGCAGTCTGAGCACTGGACTCGATGGTTGAGCCGAAGTTATATATACATTATATATATATAATATATTGTTTTATTTATTAGGTACAAAAACAGGTACTACATAGTTAAGGTGCTTAAGATATACGGGTAAACATATGTACCTATGTTTTTTATCTATGACCAGTAGCGTGGGTAACCTATAGGTAACCCACACTATTTTCCACGGATGAATGAATTACATACATATTATATTAGTGAAAAACGAAATGAATTTTTAAGAATTATCACTATTAGTTGTTTGAATTGAAATATAGGGTTTTGATGCTAATGCACTTAGTTTTAATTTTTTATCAGAATGAAAAAATGTCGGTATCCATAAAGTGTATGTTCATTTGGTAACGTAAAATGGAGAATGGCTTAAATGTTAAAGTGGTTTGCCACGCGTACTATCCGAGAACAGGTATGTAATACCGGGATTGCAGTATTCCAGGACCAGACACTTTGAACAAAGTACTGTTCCATCAACGGTTGCCACTGTCGAAATGCTAAAATGTAAGGAGTAAGGCGAAAAGGGGGTACTGATCACGTGACGTTTTGACAGTGTTAGTGATTTATTTTGAAAATCGCCTTGGTCACGCTATTTCTGTTTTATTTTTATCAAAATAATTTGCCTCATAATAGAAACTTTTCCTATATCTTGATTTGTGGGTACATTTACAAACACACAGACCCGGAATAATAAATTATAGGCCCAGTGCTGTTTGGCGGAAATCGTAAGTCTTCGAATTTTTCAGTCGTAAGACAGTCGAGTTTCTTCACAATGTTTTCCATCACCGTTTCTGGAGCAACGGTAATGATGAAGATTACACATGTTATGTTATGTTAGTTATGTTCCTGCCTGGGTTCGACCCACGCGCAGCAACTCGTAATTCGTGTCTGTCTGACCACTGGAACACCACTAACCACTGAAATCTAAATCGTTGAGTGAATTAGGTATAAAGATAAAATGAAAGTATTTTTAGCCAGAATCAAGCTCAACAAAGGACTTAAATGTCAACTAAAATAGATTGACGTCCACCGAGTAGGTATTAACTACATATTGTCACTAAAGAAAATACCATCAAGAGCCTTTCAACCATTTCCCGCTTTCAACAATGATATGATCACACTCAGACACATTTGAAGCGGTGTCACCCGTCAACGACATATAAAACCCCTCCCACACAAGCCGACAAGATGTTGACTCACGCAATGTCGCAAGCGTGTCGCTGCGTTGGTGCACCGTGGGTGGTCATCTGATAAGCATCTAATTAAAACCTACTTTTGTCGCGGAGAAAGGTTTCTAGTTGTCGCGATTTCTTATCTTTTGATAGTGTTTCTTTCTCTTGTTGGAAATGTAACATACCCAACTAGCACAAATGGGCTGCATTAGGGCTTTGGAGCGTATCCGATTATTACTTATGGTAATAGACGTAAGAGCTAGAGCGTCTACTACAGACTTAAAGCAGCCGCTTTAGCGCTATTTGGGCGCCATTTTATGCAACCTAAAGTTCCATTTAACCTGCACAACGGTTGCATAAAGGTTCCTTAATAGCTATAACGATTTATTAACGCTATACTAAAGCTCTCGTAGCGCTACTTTTGAATGATTTTGAACTACTTTGAACGAATGAATTGATTATAGTTCTTTATTGTATATTTTCAGTTGATATTATTTGTAATATTTTGGTAAAGTGTTTTCGTCGCCATCATGAAAATAAAACAAGAAGAAGTAAAAGTTTGTACTCTGTATTAGCAAGATATATAAAGATACTTAAAACGCTGTCCAGTTTACAGTAGATATATAAGATAATTTTCGAGTAATTTTAACGCGCTTTTATGATATTTAAAAAATTAACAAAAGATATGTGATATTTTTTATTTGTTATACAGAATAAATTTTATTTCCGTATTTTTACGTGTCGATAACTTACTATTCGCAAGTGGCCGATTGTTTACCGGTACATTTAATGCACATTTAACTGAAAAACCAATGTATATTGTAACGAATATGCATAGGTGTAGCTTTTGTGGCACGCACAAGAGGAGCCGGAGGAGGAGGTACAAGAGAGGCTTCCTCAGCAGCCGTTAACAAAGGTCTTCCTGGAGACACACCACGAGGGCCCACGCCGCCAATTCCACCAACGCCGCCAAAGCCATTAACTTTTGCGGGACGGCTTGGCAGACCACTCCAGGATCGCCTTCTACTCCACGATGTCTTCGTCGTACAGCAGCTTGAGCAAGGCGGTCTGGCAGTAGGCTCCCAACAAGGCGTCTGGGCAGCAGGCTCTCAGCAAGGCGTCAGGGCAGCAGGCTCCCAGCAAGGCGTCAGGGCAGCAGGCTCCCAGCAAGGCGTCAGGGCAGCAGGCTCCCAACAAGGCGTCAGGGCAGCAGGCTCTCAGCAAGGAGTCAAGGCAGCAGGCTCTCAGCAAGGCGTCAGGGCAGCAGGCTCTCAGCAAGGAGTCAAGGCAGCAGGCTCCCAGCAAGGAGTCAGGGTAGCGAGTACTGCACTTCCTCTTCCACCACTCTTCTCGAAACTCGTCGAGAACTAAACTCTTCAGAAACTGGTCCAAGACTGAACTCCCCGGAGATGGCCCCCAGCGCCTTTTATACCCAGCTCAGCGTTCAAAATCCATTCCACTCTCATTCTGTACCAGAATTCAAATTGTAGAGTCCAAAATAGTCCATCTTGCCAGTTATTTGATCAGCCAGTTATATTCGAGCATAATTTATTAAACCTCTTCGATAAAATCTGAGAGTGTGTTTTAGAAATTTATAATTATAATTTAAAATGCCGTTAATCAGTAGACAACTACAATATAGTATACAATATTAAGCTAGTCCTATCGATAAAAGTGAATAACAATTATATAATAAAAGTATGAACAACCTTTTTAGTCTATTAGCCATTAAGTGACTACAAGAAGGAAAAATTACAGTTTGTCAGCCTTGACGTAAAAAATGTCATGACAAGAAAATATTTGTTTTGATGGATGAATTATGGATTATGATTACAAAGAAAACGTAAGTTATTTGGTATTTGTAATAACAAATACTATATTTCCCCATCGACCCCGAGAAAATTTTTGGTCTAGAACAAAAATTTTGTAAGGTTAAAGTTTATCTACATTCATATAACTTACATGCCTCATTCAATCACACCAACATCTCACGAAGTTAGGTCAGGTAGGATTCACATTCAATGATCACTACTCGACCTGATTAGTACATGACAGTAGGCTTGTTTTCGGAGTCTGTCAGTCCGCTCGCGTCGAAAACCCATCAAATAAAAAACAAGATTTAGCAAAGGCTTATTTTTACGAAGTTGCTAGCCGCTTCGATCAACTTTAGAGTCGATAACATAAAAAACAAGGTTTAGCAAAGGCTTATTTTTACGAAGTTGCTAGCCGCTTCGATCAACTTTAGAGTCGATAACATAAAAAACAAGGTTTAGCAAAGGCTTATTTTTACGAAGTTGCTAGCCGCTTTGATCAACTTTAGAGTCGATAAATAGTAATAAACTAACTTGGAGAGTTAGAAAGGGAGAAGGTTTGGTAATATGTACCTAAACGCACTTCTAAGTGATATCTGATTAGTTCAGATAGAAGAGAAAAAATAAAAATTAAGAGAAGCCTCTTAAAGTTTAAGAACAAAGTTAAAGAAAGAAATAAAATAAACTATTGAGTTTCAATAAGCCGAAAAGAACTCGATAGTTAAAAGAAGAGAAGAAGATAGAGATGAGTCATGAATATAGTACGGAAGATGAATATATTTACATAATTATATACTTAAATCGTTGTTTAGTTTTTGACGATGAGCGGAGTATAATTCTATCCATGACTGAAAATTAATATTATAGATAGCAAAAGAAGGTAAAGAGGGAGAGGGCAGGTAAATGAGAGGGTTAAAGAGTGCTAAAAAAAACTCAAGAGGATAAATTAAATATAAGAAAGAGGTTGAGTAAGAGTAAGATCACAAAAAAATAAAAAAAAGTGTTATAAGAGGTTAAAGAGGGAATAAACTAGTGGTAAAAGAGGTGATAAACTAGTGTTCGTGTGAAGAGGAAGTCTAGTATAGTGTTAGTGTAAAGAGTGAGTCTCCTATCCTAGAACTTAATATTAAAAAAGAGTCTAAGCCAAAAAGTGAGTCCAAAGAAAAAAGTTACTAGTAATAGTTTTTTTTTGGAATTTTGAAAAAAAAAATTAAACCGACTAGCTATGATTTTACGTTGGGCGCCAAACTGTAACGAATATGCATAGGTGTAGCTTTTGTGGCACGCACAAGAGGAGCCGGAGGAGGAGGTACAAGAGAGGCTTCCTCAGCAGCCGTTAACAAAGGTCTTCCTGGAGACACACCACGAGGGCCCACGCCGCCAATTCCACCAACGCCGCCAAAGCCATTAACTTTTGCGGGACGGCTTGGCAGACCACTCCAGGATCGCCTTCTACTCCACGATGTCTTCGTCGTACAGCAGCTTGAGCAAGGCGGTCTGGCAGTAGGCTCCCAACAAGGCGTCTGGGCAGCAGGCTCTCAGCAAGGCGTCAGGGCAGCAGGCTCCCAGCAAGGCGTCAGGGCAGCAGGCTCCCAGCAAGGCGTCAGGGCAGCAGGCTCCCAACAAGGCGTCAGGGCAGCAGGCTCTCAGCAAGGAGTCAAGGCAGCAGGCTCTCAGCAAGGCGTCAGGGCAGCAGGCTCTCAGCAAGGAGTCAAGGCAGCAGGCTCCCAGCAAGGAGTCAGGGTAGCGAGTACTGCACTTCCTCTTCCACCACTCTTCTCGAAACTCGTCGAGAACTAAACTCTTCAGAAACTGGTCCAAGACTGAACTCCCCGGAGATGGCCCCCAGCGCCTTTTATACCCAGCTCAGCGTTCAAAATCCATTCCACTCTCATTCTGTACCAGAATTCAAATTGTAGAGTCCAAAATAGTCCATCTTGCCAGTTATTTGATCAGCCAGTTATATTCGAGCATAATTTATTAAACCTCTTCGATAAAATCTGAGAGTGTGTTTTAGAAATTTATAATTATAATTTAAAATGCCGTTAATCAGTAGACAACTACAATATAGTATACAATATTAAGCTAGTCCTATCGATAAAAGTGAATAACAATTATATAATAAAAGTATGAACAACCTTTTTAGTCTATTAGCCATTAAGTGACTACAAGAAGGAAAAATTACAGTTTGTCAGCCTTGACGTAAAAAATGTCATGACAAGAAAATATTTGTTTTGATGGATGAATTATGGATTATGATTACAAAGAAAACGTAAGTTATTTGGTATTTGTAATAACAAATACTATATTTCCCCATCGACCCCGAGAAAATTTTTGGTCTAGAACAAAAATTTTGTAAGGTTAAAGTTTATCTACATTCATATAACTTACATGCCTCATTCAATCACACCAACATCTCACGAAGTTAGGTCAGGTAGGATTCACATTCAATGATCACTACTCGACCTGATTAGTACATGACAGTAGGCTTGTTTTCGGAGTCTGTCAGTCCGCTCGCGTCGAAAACCCATCAAATAAAAAACAAGATTTAGCAAAGGCTTATTTTTACGAAGTTGCTAGCCGCTTCGATCAACTTTAGAGTCGATAACATAAAAAACAAGGTTTAGCAAAGGCTTATTTTTACGAAGTTGCTAGCCGCTTCGATCAACTTTAGAGTCGATAACATAAAAAACAAGGTTTAGCAAAGGCTTATTTTTACGAAGTTGCTAGCCGCTTTGATCAACTTTAGAGTCGATAAATAGTAATAAACTAACTTGGAGAGTTAGAAAGGGAGAAGGTTTGGTAATATGTACCTAAACGCACTTCTAAGTGATATCTGATTAGTTCAGATAGAAGAGAAAAAATAAAAATTAAGAGAAGCCTCTTAAAGTTTAAGAACAAAGTTAAAGAAAGAAATAAAATAAACTATTGAGTTTCAATAAGCCGAAAAGAACTCGATAGTTAAAAGAAGAGAAGAAGATAGAGATGAGTCATGAATATAGTACGGAAGATGAATATATTTACATAATTATATACTTAAATCGTTGTTTAGTTTTTGACGATGAGCGGAGTATAATTCTATCCATGACTGAAAATTAATATTATAGATAGCAAAAGAAGGTAAAGAGGGAGAGGGCAGGTAAATGAGAGGGTTAAAGAGTGCTAAAAAAAACTCAAGAGGATAAATTAAATATAAGAAAGAGGTTGAGTAAGAGTAAGATCACAAAAAAATAAAAAAAAGTGTTATAAGAGGTTAAAGAGGGAATAAACTAGTGGTAAAAGAGGTGATAAACTAGTGTTCGTGTGAAGAGGAAGTCTAGTATAGTGTTAGTGTAAAGAGTGAGTCTCCTATCCTAGAACTTAATATTAAAAAAGAGTCTAAGCCAAAAAGTGAGTCCAAAGAAAAAAGTTACTAGTAATAGTTTTTTTTTGGAATTTTGAAAAAAAAAATTAAACCGACTAGCTATGATTTTACGTTGGGCGCCAAACTGTAACGAATATGCATAGGTGTAGCTTTTGTGGCACGCACAAGAGGAGCCGGAGGAGGAGGTACAAGAGAGGCTTCCTCAGCAGCCGTTAACAAAGGTCTTCCTGGAGACACACCACGAGGGCCCACGCCGCCAATTCCACCAACGCCGCCAAAGCCATTAACTTTTGCGGGACGGCTTGGCAGACCACTCCAGGATCGCCTTCTACTCCACGATGTCTTCGTCGTACAGCAGCTTGAGCAAGGCGGTCTGGCAGTAGGCTCCCAACAAGGCGTCTGGGCAGCAGGCTCTCAGCAAGGCGTCAGGGCAGCAGGCTCCCAGCAAGGCGTCAGGGCAGCAGGCTCCCAGCAAGGCGTCAGGGCAGCAGGCTCCCAACAAGGCGTCAGGGCAGCAGGCTCTCAGCAAGGAGTCAAGGCAGCAGGCTCTCAGCAAGGCGTCAGGGCAGCAGGCTCTCAGCAAGGAGTCAAGGCAGCAGGCTCCCAGCAAGGAGTCAGGGTAGCGAGTACTGCACTTCCTCTTCCACCACTCTTCTCGAAACTCGTCGAGAACTAAACTCTTCAGAAACTGGTCCAAGACTGAACTCCCCGGAGATGGCCCCCAGCGCCTTTTATACCCAGCTCAGCGTTCAAAATCCATTCCACTCTCATTCTGTACCAGAATTCAAATTGTAGAGTCCAAAATAGTCCATCTTGCCAGTTATTTGATCAGCCAGTTATATTCGAGCATAATTTATTAAACCTCTTCGATAAAATCTGAGAGTGTGTTTTAGAAATTTATAATTATAATTTAAAATGCCGTTAATCAGTAGACAACTACAATATAGTATACAATATTAAGCTAGTCCTATCGATAAAAGTGAATAACAATTATATAATAAAAGTATGAACAACCTTTTTAGTCTATTAGCCATTAAGTGACTACAAGAAGGAAAAATTACAGTTTGTCAGCCTTGACGTAAAAAATGTCATGACAAGAAAATATTTGTTTTGATGGATGAATTATGGATTATGATTACAAAGAAAACGTAAGTTATTTGGTATTTGTAATAACAAATACTATAATATCAACTCAATTTTGCAAGTGAATTATAAGTTTTCTTAAAACATCATGGCGTCATTGTAATGTAGTCATAACCTGCAGTTTTAGCTCTAATAACTCCCTTTTGAGAATCATAGCGCTAATTTTCACCCTTCTAACGCTTCCAGTGATTTTTGTTACCCTAGTGCAACTCACAGCCACAAAAAGCTCCTATTTTCCTGTTTTTAGGTTCTAAGATCTAGTTACGTACGTTATTCGTTTAGCATCCATTTTTATTAAATGTTTTATAATAGTTACAAAAGCGGCTGTAAAATGACGAATGGATTGAGCCTGCAAGGAATGAATATTGCTACTAAAGGCCTTAGTTACACTGATGATTTTTTTGTAACTATAGTATGCATAAGAGTTTCTATTATTTCTATAATGAAGCTTATAGTAGTATAATAGTGGTTACTATAACTATAACCTATAAAAGTTACAATGGAAACCACTGTGCAGCTGTGAGTGGCAGAATGACCTTCGTAACTCTCATATAAAGGTGTGAGTGGTAAATGAGTTCTACCGTGGACTACTGTGAAGGCTATGGTAGTATTTGATTCAGCTTATAGCACCGTAAGTAACTTTTATAGCTATAGACGTTTACGGATGCAGATATGCAACTTTGAACTGCTTTTTGAACCCTTAAACTGCTATTTTACAACCCAAAGTAACAAAATAGGCTGCTATTTCTACTAATGTGCTCGTTGGGTAACCAGCTGGGTTTATTTTTTATGTAAATGTTTAGTGTAACTTTGTTGCTATGTCGCCATTTGCGAGCCTTTAGTTGAAAATAATATATTTTTAGTGGAAAATAACAGTTGTATAATATCATAATCATAATCATCATTTATTGCATTCATGTAGTTTACAAGTTGTTACAAATCCATACTAATATTATAAACTAGTACTCTCGCGGGGCTTCGCTCCCGTGGATTCTATCACGGTAAAAACATTACTCTCCTTTTTTGCAGTCGGGTAAAAAGTAGCCTATAACCTTCCTCAAGCTTCAAGCTACTTCCATACCAAATTTCATCCAAATCCACCCAGTACTTTCGAAGATTAGCGCGTTCAAGCAAACAAACAAACAAACTAACAAACTTTTCCGCTTTATAATATTAGTATAGATGTGAAAGTAACTCTGTCTGTCTGTGTGTTACCTTTTCACGCCTAAACCACTGAACCGATTTAGATGATGTTTGGCATGGGAATAGTTTAAGACCCTAAGAAGGACATATAATAGTTTTTATCCCGAAATTCTCACGGGATTTACGCGGTAACCCCCTACCACGCGATAAAAGTCGCGGGCAGAAGCTAGTAGGTTATATAGGTTTCATACATGAACCCTGCTAGGTCACAACAAAATAAATAATTTAAAATGCTACATTGTCAATAATAAACAAACCACTTAAAAAAGAACACTAAATTTAACATAAAGCAAATGTCATAATTACAATGTCAAAAAAAAGAATTAAATATCTTCAAGACTTCAAATGTTTCTAAAAATAAGTGTACAAGTAGATTACAACATCGTATTACAATAATGTTTCAAAGAAAAACGGGGTTATTGAACTGATTAAATATATTGAAATTTATTTTTGCAAATTTATTATAAATAAGTTTTTTACTCATTTTTCGATATTTAGATGAGGCCGGTGTTTCTTAATTGACTACCTTGTGAAAAAAGTAGATTTATAATTCAAATTCTTTATAGAAAAGATTACAATTTCCATAAAATTGTGTGATTGATTTTTCCTTCCCGGTACTATATATTCCATACAAGCTTAGGCTAGAAGAGACAGTTCATATATTTTCAAACTAAACGACTGCACCGCGTGAGAAATAAAGTAATGTGAGCTACAGTATGCAGTAAGTCGTAAAATAAACAATATAGATTCGACAGCTTACTATTTTCATACGATCCGCTACCAAACAAATCAAATATCTCACTTATGACTTAAAATCGCAAATCCGTACTGAGAATAAAATATTGTAATGCTCAAGTGTCCTCCACGCCTTAACGGTCTGATCGGCCGTTTGTTTAACGCCTTAAAATGACAACGACAGTATCTATTTTCGATCGACATTTGTTTATATTCTAAACACCAAAGTCATCTAAATACCACGATAACTTCATCACCGAAAACTTATGCCATGAACCTTACTGTGTCTTTTATATGGTTGAAATTCAAATGGTTTCTAGTTTTGTCACGATTGATGACAAGTTGGTAATCAGTTGTGATGACATGAATGTTATGAATAGAGGTCAAAGACTCGAGCCAAGAGTTGGTAATGTGAGAAAATGGTTTTGTGAATTTTATGTGTTTTGGGATGATTTGAAACGGAATGTCGTACATTTTGATGTTGTTATTGGCAACATATCTCTGTTTTCTTTGGCTACTATTCAGAGTGACATATCGGATGAGGTACCTACATATGGGATCTTGGTGGTAATAAAATTCTTCGTGGAATCGAATTATTTTGCTACACCTATTATTGAAATCAAATGTAGCTCACGACTCAGGGTCCAATTAAATAAGTGATAAATATTAGTCCAATATGCTTGGCAACTGGGCTTAACTCAGCTGCAAGCTTCCCTTAGTGCCTGTTATCCTAGTTCTTTTCTGTTCTCTGCATGATAAGGCGGGAAATGGAAGTTATTTTTTTCTTACCCCTCCACTATTCTTTTTTGATTCATTGAATAAAATATTTCTTTATTGAAGTGACTATGATGTACTCAAAAACTATGTTAGTGATTTTTGCTTACGCGTAACACAGCATATATTTAATCAATAGAATGGGTCAGTGCTGCTTCAACCCATACGAGATGACACAACAATGACCCATGTAAGCACAGTCCAGTCTTCCCTAATTATGTTGAAGCTGTTCAGAATAAACAGTACTTATAAAACGTCAGAAGCCAGTACACGGTTCGAAATTGGTCCGGCAAGGAACTCCGCAGTTACTCTTTCCAAAATATCATTCATTTTCACAATGTATGCATAATACAGTTTCAATATATATATATATGATCTCATACCAGAGGGCATTATAGATCAATTAACATAGCACAATTTAATTATTTTTGAGCAATGAATCTTAGAGTCTACAATGTTTCCCATTCACATAAAAAGCTATAGTTACCTACAGTTGAAGTGGTTGGTAATAATGTGGCAGGATTATCCAGTGTTGAATGAAATGGTCTTTAAGTAAAATAAATTCTTTTGAGTTCTTATGGTTTAAGAGGTCTTCTGAGCTTCCGGTTAGTTGTATAGTAATAATGACAATAAAAAAAGATATCGTTCATCTCATATATTCCTTTCAGAAAATATTTGCATTTTTGAAATAATTAGCCCGCCATCTTTGATTAATCTCAAATCTGCTATATTGGGTTTACAATAATAACTGCGATTATAATAACACTTAATTAACTGCGGGTACACGCAATGTGTGTGTTTATTTTAAAATATATAGGAAGATATGAGGATAACTGTTTTGAAATTTAGTTGCAAAATGTAATCCATATACAGGTACTTACCCTCCTGACCTTATATTTAAAGGTATGCTAGCCGTCACCCGGGGCTTTCGTCCCGTGAACTACATATATCACGATAATAACATAACCTCTAGCGTGTTCAAACAAACATACTTTACCGCTTTATAATATATGTATAGTATACCTACAACATATTATAGTATAGTATATTACCTATACAGGGTTATTTGTAAAACACCGAAAACCTCTCAGGATTATGTTACTAATATCGATAGAAAGCGATAGTATAAATCGCTTTCTTTTGCTTCGCATAGACGTCGTAACATTTAGGGCGTTCAATTTAAATATTTTTATTTTTGTATGAAAATCTCAGATCCAGTGAACTAAAATATGACGATTTTTTTAAAGTCATAAAACAAAAGTTGTTGATTATGATGTTGGTAACATAGTCCTGAGAGGTTTTCGGTGTTTTACAATTAACCCTGTACAGTATAGATTACAAAAGGATCGAAAGCTGTTACTTTTGCATTATAATAATAATAATCGTCTAGCTGTAGTTCTTAAATATGTATAAAAGTTGACTACATTATCACATTAGGTGATAAACCTGTAATGATAATTGTATGATGATAAATAAAGAATTAAATAAAATATTGTAAGGAAACGGCATGTCCTAAAACCGAGGACATGCGACATCCACCAACGAGCGTGGTGAATAACGGCTCATAAGTACTCTCGCATAGAGAAGAGGTTTGTCCCAGCATTGGGATAATTATAGACTGATTATATTATGTTATGAGCATAGACCCATTAATAATCAAACCCTCAACAAAAAACAATTAAAATCAACAACCCCTCGGTAATTAAAAATAATTCACATTTCATGCTTCATTAATATTATCCTCTTTAATAAATAAAGACGTAATTACATGCCCTGGTAACGATAATCATAAATTTAAACTAATCACAACACATACTTAAGGTGACATAGAGCCTGCACGGCCGACATCCGGCCAAGTTGTCCGGGCCGGAAGTGGCCGGCCACCGGAAGTTGTATACAAAGTGCGAGCCTTCGCGTGCCAAGGAATGGAGGGGAAATTTTGGTGGACGCAAATTTATGGCGCTTGGGTCTTTGTAACATGATATTTAAGTGCGATGGAGAAATCGAAGGTTGGATTTTGAAGGTATTTTTAAGAAAATTATCTAGGAGTCTTTCTTTGTATCTCTTAAGATTTTTAGCAAAAGAATTGCACATTAAACATAACATTATAATTCAAATGTATTGCAAAATAAATACCGATGCTATTTAAAAGATATGATATGTGTGGCTCGCATTGGCTAAGTGACTGTCTGCTGTGCTACTTGTCGCAGATTCGCCAAAAAAAAATATTGTTAGGCCTACATACATAATAATATGGCTTTTCCGGGTCTAGATGTTTATGCTTGTGAGTTAAAATATATGTATACGCACCCATGATACAAAATGAACTTATTTACCCGAGGGATTTACAAAAATAAACTATGCTACCTATTCAACACAATTTTCGCATCACTCGGAAAAACAAAACAGAAACTTATTTATTTGTTTATCTACCTACTGTTATTACTGTGCTAAACCTAACACCACGGGCGATACAATTTAAACTACCTAGTTTATATTGTATCGCTCTTTGAAATAATAGATACATCATGCGATAACAAAACTATAAATTCGGTACAAATACACTGTTACTTAGGGTACATACCCACCTAAAAGATTAACACGTTACAACAGGCAGTCACAAGTTTTTAAAAGCCCAAGAATGTAATATTAAATGCTGAAACTCCCACCTCATATAAAGAATGCTACACACTCATAACCGCTAGTGTTTCAAAACCTCATATCTTACATCGCATAATACACCGACATTGCGATTATTATGCGCCTTTAACTGGGCGGGAAGATTACTATCAGTACCATGAAACAGTCCGCGATTGTCGCTGTCTTGAGCCACAATTATGAAAAGGATAGGAAGGGTAATGAAGATAGTTTAAAATAATAAATAGTTAATGTTCAGAATGTAGATTGTTTTAGCAGTAGTAGCCCAGTAGTTACAGGTAACTAAGTCATAGGACTTACTAGTTGTAAGTCCACTATAAGTGTACGAACACATCATTTTGTTTTATTTAAGTACCTACATCACCACTGCTGTAAAAATGGTGAAAAATATCACGAGTAATTAGGCAATCAGTAGGACTGAGAAATTCGAAGAAATGCGTTATCCACCAACCAGAACTGTGTGTGGTACGGTTCATTCCGTCAAAAACCACATAGTCACTGAAATCATAATAACAAAAACAATTCTATTTTATTTTAGTTTAAGAGTTACTGTTTGAATTTTAGTAATTGTACTTGATTAAGCAACACTTACTGTGATGGGTTCGTAGACTTATTATATCGAGATTCTATCGTGCTTAGAAAATCACGTTATTCAGTAGGTCCCGGCTGCCATTTGTACATCTTCATCACAAGCTAAAAATCCAACTCTAGCCTCGTGTGGTCAATTACTGAATTAGGTTACATGAACTATGCTTTAACACCTGACAAAATGGCCCTAAAAATAAAAAGGGCGTCTACACTAAAATGTGTACCAATATTTATAATAGATTCTATAACGAAAAAATTCAAATAGCACTTTTCACAATAAATATTTTTTCAAGAAAAACAGAAGATTTTGTAAATTCATGCGCGTTTAGGTGGGTGGTTAGATTACTATCGGCACCATGAAACACTCCGCGATTGTCGCTGCGATTTTAATATATGAAGCGATCGCGTGTCGCTAAGTATCGCAGTGTGGCCGCCGCTTTATTTGATCTATTGCTGCTGGATTGCATTTTGTTTTTTTTTTGGTATTTGAATAAGTGGTGAGTACCACTTAGGTTATTAGACAGATAAAATGGACAAGTAAAAAATGAAACTAAGATTTATAGCCTAGGGATACCCCGGTATAAATAACTTAATGATGCTATTCATAGTAATGCTTTAGGTATCTAAAAGTCTGTGTGTCATATCGCCAAATATATTGAGATGATAAAATTTGACGGTCATTTTGTCTGTATGTGACTAGAAAGTTTGTTCTAAGAATGGAATAATTTATGGAGGCGATGTAAAGATCATCTGTCAACTTTTTTTAGAGTTAAAAAGTTTTTATTTTGGATAAAACACGGTATAATTAAGTCGGATTTCATGAGTTATGCGCTTGATATTTTAATATTAATTTATATTTTATTGCAATAAAACATACTAACATTATATTTTAAAACAACAGAAATAGTAAAAATGTATGATGTACCTATCCTACACTAAATCGCAAATAACTACGTTGTGTTACACGCTCGCGTCTTTATAACATATAACAGGCTACAAATACTTATAAGTGTCTGTTTACCTATAATTACTATGAAGACACGAGCGGGTAATACCTACCTATGTCAATATCCCCATCTACCAATCAAAAGGCTGTAAATACATTGTCACCAATCCTTACTAAGTTACAAGATTCCTACCACTATAACTACATGCGACACTTAAAGTAATATCCACCAAAAAAAAAACAAAGGCACCGTTTACTTTTACCGCAAAACAACTGCGTCAATCGTTTCGTCTTTCAGCCATTTTCGACGTCAATTTTCTTACTCTACACGTTTGTTCTAGAAATAACAGCAAAACGTTTTGTCAGACACCTACAATATACTTAACAACATATGGTGTAAGACCAACGTTGTGTATACGGCTTTATTTATCCATACAAATGGGTGCCACATGTCGCCTCAAACAGTGACAAGGCCTTACAAGACCATTTTACCATGACCTTATACTCCAAAGAAAAAACCCTTAGAACATATAATTTTGTGAGCAGTGAGGTAGGAGCGGGAGGTCAAATTAAAATAGTCAGTATAAGAATAAATTCTGTGACACAATACACTTGCGATATTTATTTATTTACTGTAATTATACATAGCCAGATGTGTGAAGTAGCAATGCGGTTGGTTTGTGTTGATATTTGTGGCTTTTTTGTAAATTGTTTTCACGTTTAGATGTTTATAGGAATTTGTGGTGATGATATTGACATTATTTATGTAAGTACTAGGTAAGTTTTCGTATAAAATATCTCTCTTATATTAAGTATTGAAGTAGCATAATAAAGACAGTAATTCAATTAACTAACTTTTGCCCCCGACTATATTCGCGTGAAAATTTCGCATAGGTTCAGTTGTCACTTGTCAGCACATCAAGCTATCCGAATCTGTCAAATTTACCCAATTGAGTTTGATGAACCTTATCATGTTGTAATAAAGTTGTAAATCTATTAAATTATTTTGACAGATTGGAGTAGGTTGATGTGCCGGCCACCGTACTTTCCGGAAAAAAAGTAACATTTATGTATATCTAAAGTACCATATTTTAAATATTAGAATAGAAGTACATATAGGTAAATTAAGATTCAAGGCAAGACAATGTAGTAGATACTCTGGGCCATAATCTCTTGAAAAAGTGCGATTTCCAAAATGACAAGAGGATTGATAAAGTGATCGTTCGAAAGCATTTTCCAAAGAGAATGTAATACACTACGTTTTAGCATTTTCTAGTCTCAAAAATTTTAATGACGTTTTGGCAATTGCCTTCGCCACGTTACCGACGACGGAATGTCATTTTTCCATAGCGTCTGTTCGTTTTATGACGTACAATAAATTGTGCAATTGACAATAACATTTGTGATGACAATATTTAACTTTGTAATAACCTGTCTCGTTGGTCGAGTGGTCGCAATCGCGACCGCTGAGCATGAGATCTCGGGTTCAATTCCCGGGTCGAACAAAACGTGTTATTGGGTTTTTTGTAAGGAATTTCTCAGTAGTAGCCCGGAGTTTTTATGTAGGTGGTTGGGCATCCCCGTGCCTCGGATAGCACGATAACGCACTCTTAGAATGAAAGTGACCTAACTCTAAATTCGTGTAATTTCAGATTTTGATGTAAACTGGCCTGAAACATTACTCTGAATTGCCGTGGAAACAGGAATCTGAATTAAGAGTTATAAAGAGACAGTTTATACATTTGCCACTTGAGATATATGAATATAATTTATTCAATGCTGCTTTATTCTGCTCAAATCCAAAAAATACTATATTTTGAGTTAACTCCCTTTCATTCTGAGAGTGCGATAAGCCGGTGGTCCCGGCCGTCATTTCAACATATTTGACAGTCGTTACGAGTATAAGTTTTTAAGCCAACATGGTCACTAACAGTATCATTAGAACTTAAAACGGGATATTAAAAAAAGTAAAAAGTTCCGTAGAAAGTTCGCGAGTCGACACGGTGAGTTTTGTGTGTCGGGAACAGAATCGAGTGTTTAGTGATACATGTGACAGTGGTAGCGGTGTCGCTAACAGAAAACGAACGAGAAAGAGGGTAGACCTATTTGTCAGCTCATAAACTTCCACCCGCAATTACTTCAGTTCATCCGTGATCATGGCGCTTATAACCAGAGGTCGGAATAGGTAGAGCTGTTTTATGTACTTGCCATAGGTTAGAATAATACCTATGGATATTCCCCGAGGATTTGGTTTTTAAGTAGTAAAATCATAAAAAAAAAACTATTCTCGCCTTCGGGACTAATGAAAGATTACACTTCCTTTCTGACGGGTAAATATAAGAAGGACGGAATTAAGGATAGTATAATAAATAAGTAAACTTGATTAATTAAACCACATAGGTATATTTTTTACGTAACAATTCTTATTCAAGAATCAACAATCATTTAAACATTTTTATTCTGAAGTTGTACACAAACATTTACAGTTGTAAAATTTACAACGTCGCTCATGCGCTTATTAGCTTACATAAATATATTCACATTTGATACATATTGACAAAACCAATGAAATTCAATAAAATCCCGTAGTATCAGTCGGAATCCCGTGGAATATCCATATTAACATCAATGTTTACGGTCAATGAACCTAAATAGCTCTACCTATTCCGATCACCGCTTATAACAGTGCCGAAATATCGGAAACTCGAAACAAAAAATACACATGATAAATATCCCGTTTTAAGTTCGTTACGAGTAGTCAGAAACAAGTTTTGACACTGGTCTAGCCAGGGGTATCGTGTTACCCAGATACTGGGTTGTGGAGGTCAGATAGGCAGACGTCCCATGTAGAACACTAATACTCAGCTGCATTCAGCTAGACTGGTCGCCGACCCCAACATAGTTGGGAAAGGCTAAGCAGGTGATGATGAATTAAGACCAGGCAGTCCAAAATAATTTTCACGCAAGCTCCGCCCCCATGGACCCCAGTTAGGCCGTTGTATACTAAACGCTAACGCAGCAGTAATAAAGTTGAATATCGCGTGCGCTCTTTCACCATGTTCGGTTTCGAAGCTGCCGTGTGTGCTAAACGCTAACGCAGCAGTATTAAAGTTCAATATCGCGTGCGCTCTTTTACCATATTTGGGTTCGAAACTAAATGTCGTAAGTCTCAATTCTTATTTCATTTATAACTAAAGTAGAAATTAATCTAGAGAAAAAATTTCCTATATTTGGATAAACTAGGTATATTTTTTTACTGTCAATACTAATTTTAGACATAAAAGCCGAGTAATCTTGATTAAACTTTGAATAATCTTTAAAAAAGACATGGTTTTCGATTAAAAAATGAATCTAGCGGAAATGTTCCAATTACGAAACTGGTCTAGACATGTAAAGAAAAAGATCCAATAAATCATATACTAAAGTTCCATTTTGATTGTATGCGTGATTGTTTCAGAATATTAATGCAAAGTTACATACAATTTAGGGAGCCTCCTCTTAACAAAGTAATAACAGAATCAACCTATAAGGGCCTATACTACCTCAGCACTTCTCACTCTTTATCTCGCTCGCACACTACTGGCCGCGGTCACGCGAGCAAGCGAGACAGAGTGGCAGGGAAAAGACTCCAAGACACCGATAATTTAGTTTATTTCTTTTTACGGTGAAAATAATGGTAATTTAAAAAAAAGTAAATAACATAAGACCTGCTTTATAGTTAGTTCAATTAATATGCAAATTTTAATTATCTAATTTGAAGTTATTTTTTAATATCAGCGGTTCATTGTTCGGTTCGGAGGTAACTTTGGAATTTTTTTCTATCACGAAAATTTTATGGAATCGTGTTTTCGTCAAATATAGTACCTAACATCAATCCTCAACTTTACCATATATTTATTTCAAAATTATTGCTGCAGTATTTTCGACATAACGGAGGATCATGCTATGCCATTTGAGGTAGTATAGGCCCTTAATGTTCTCACTGCTAGAACATGCGGGCTTAGTGCATGTTAGAGGATGTCGCGTATCTACGGATCTCTTGGTCCTAGGAGATGCGATGTTTAAAAAGTACCTAATAACTTGAATAATTTACTTTGGAGTAGGTAGATATACATCAAGATTATGCAACTATATTTGTTAATAAATCTGTCACTTTTGTGATTTCATGACATTCAGAACCTACCACTGTCACTTCAAAGTGACAATAATTATAAAGTACGGTCTTACCTTCCGTAGAAGTACCAAACGCTCTCACGTATGACGTTCGCTGTTCAAGTATTGTCTTACCTATTGACACCGGCGAGATTTTTTTTTTTTTTTTTTTTTTTTCTTTATTTATTAGAGACTTTTGTCGTATATCGACAATGTCAGCCTCATTGTTACAAAATCCTTACGCTATATACAATAATTTCTTAACATTATATACAATATGAAACTTATAACTACGGATAGATATACTTTGATAATTAATGAACTTCACAAAATGCACCACAACAAGCATTGACTTTAATAAGTTATTAATATCAATGCCTGCAATTGCACATCTTATAAAGTTCATGAGCTATTTCAGAGGTAGGTTTCGATAAAATACTTTGAAACACTCCAATGTCACTTCTGTTCAAATTATATTTTTTCATAAATGTGAATCGTGCAGTTTCATTTTTAGTACATATGGACAGAAAGTGATAAACGTCTTCTACTGTACCACACACTGAACAATTGGGAGATTCTGTTTTTTTCATTAAGAAATTAAATTTATTAAGTGGCATGTGACCAGAGCGTAGACGGAGGGCTGTTACAATAAGATTTCTCTGCAATGAAGTGTTAGAAAACCATGGTATATGAAATGGTTTCGCTTGAAACGTTCTGTACCAGATTCCTTTGACTGCTGATGTACTGTCAAAATGCAGAGTCCACTTATCATAAATCTTATCTCTGTATTTAGACAATGTTTCGCTGTATTCTGGGTATATGAAAGTTTCAAAACCAGTATCAACACTTTCCCTGGCACAATTATCAACTACTTCATTACCGCGTATACCCACGTGGGAGGGAATCCATTGCAATCTCAGAACAACACCGATATTTATCAATATACTAACTTTTTTTAAAATGGCATAGGCTATCGAACTACCTCTTGTTGGCGAGATGTTAACAGATCTTACTGATCTAAACTTGTTCATCACGAACTTATGTATAATTAAATAGACCATGTCGACATTGCTGTGTTGCTACCCGAAAAAATAATTTTGATTTTGGTGGAAATTTTATTCCGAAGTTTTGGTAGATTCTTTAGATACTACTCATTTTTATTACAGATTAGTTACTCATAGATTTATGCAAAGTAATGCTAATTCTTTAAATAAATTAGGTAATGATTTCGAGCCTTAGAAAACCGTAGAAAAATCTGCTGTTTTAATAGTGTAATTATCATGGAGAGTGAAGTAGACAAACTTACATAGTTTTCAGTCCTTTCCTCATTCAGTTAAGTTGTAAAACGTTTAAAATGACCACACTAAACGTTTTGGGCATACTTTCATTGTGCATAAGTACAACGAAAGGAGTGGAATTCCTACTAAAGACTGTGTTTCTTGATAACTATAACCTGAGGGTAGGTATGTCAATAGTGAATAGGTTTCTTCTAACATTCACATCACATCATCGCTTACCATCAGATGAGATGGTCGTCAAATAATAATACAAAAAAAAAGGGAATTTATTTTTTTCTAACCTAGCAACCTCACAAACCAGCTTGGTAACGCTAATGATAGAACATCATGTCCCTCTAAGTGCCGGTAATGTGTGTACAAACACTGCCCAGTTTTGGATCTTACGACAGTCCCACGGAAATACATGTTTGGACATGTTTAGAGTCTGCTAACTATATTGGTATTTGTAACGAATCATAGTGTTTGGGAAAATCATGTTTGGCGTTTATTAGATCGATTTCGTTTTGGAGTTGAAAGGTATGGGTGTCGGTTTCCGTATACATTGTGTTATTAGTGTCTTTGAAAAATTATTCTTCATCTCAATCGTGTTTAGATAATTATTGAATCAGTTGCTGTAGATTAGTAGTATTAAATTTCCCGGGATTGAAAGTAATTTATGTCACTCTCCAGCCCCTCAATAATCCTTAAACATCACATCTGCTGTCAGCTCCGTTTTGATATGAAAGAAAAACAATCAAACGAACACTTTCGTAATTTTAATACATATTAATATGGATGGCTAGATTCTAAGTAAGTTATAGTGTAAATTCAAGACACTTACAACGTGTAATTTAAAGGGTATATACATACCGAGTGCACGGCTTCTTTGGATGATAAGAAACGATATAGCAAGGCTTATTAGAAATTTCAATACATTGATACCAGAGACCGAATTTTTCAAATTAAGAAGAACGTAGAGAATTATCTTTTTATTGGCAAGTGACGTGGAAGTTATGATCCTCATAGTGCTGTGACACGTTTGTTATTATTGGTATTCAAGAAACATATGAAACCAATAATTTGGGGTCAATTCTGTGAGTCACTTATTTTGAGCTGAAACTTTGCATAGAGACTCCATACCAGATGTTGTCTTCAGTCCTTTAGGATAGATATGGGGTTTCCGTTACACGTTGTATATGAAAATCATTATCTGCTTAGTGCCTTTTTACATGTACCGGTTGCCGGGTAGCCGGCGCCGGAAACCGGCGGCGAATTACCTTTCACACGTACCGGCGTAATTTTCCCGGCAAACAGTCGCCGGGTACTCACCGGATCCACCACTGTGCGTCCGGTTCGCGCCTACCGGCTAGCCGGCGGCCTGGCGCATAGTACTGTATGAAACACGCAGCATGCTTTCAGACCATTTCAGATGCACCGGCGGCCAGTCGCCCAGATACGACCATAGCGAGACTACGCACATGTTTATTCTCATACTCTCGTACTTATCGTCCTATTATACTATACCTACTAATCTATACTAATATTATAAAGCTGAAGAGTTTGTTTGTTTGTTTGCTTGAACGCGCTAATCTCAGGAACTACGGTTCTGATTTGAAAAATTCTTTCATTGTTAGATAGCCCATTCATCGAGGAAGGCTATAGGCTATATATCATCACGCTAAGACCAATAGGAGCAGAGCACCAATGAAGAATGTTTCAAAATCGGGGGATGTTTTTTCCACGCGGACGAAGTCGCGGGCGGAAGCTAGTAATACATAATCGGATCGTGTGAAAGCTGAACGTGTTACCGGACAGTCGGCGCCGGCTAACCGGCAACCGGTACATGTGAAAAGTCACTAAAGACTTTTCCCAACTTTGTTGGGGATAGCTTCTAATCTAATCAGATGCAGCTGAGTTCATATTAGTGTTTAACAAGGACGACTGCCTATCTGACCTCCACAACCCAGTAACTGAGTAACACGATACCACCTGGCAAGACAAGTGTCAGATTTTCTGGCTTCGGACTATCCGAAACGACTGGGAAAGAACCTGATAAGCTTCATATTTCTTTCTATGGCAGGCACATTTCATCAGTAGGTAATTTAAAATGTACTTATGAAAAAAGCATTACAGCGTTTCATAAAAACTTACTAAGCCTTATCCTTGGACATTAAAAAACCGATTCCTGAATTCAGTGGGAAATAGAGATAGATTTCACTTTCTATAGAAAACATAAAATTCCTCTTTCTTTAAAAAGACTTTAAAAAAAACTTACTAAATAATTTCACCAACTTTCATTAAAATCGGTTCTTTAATTATCAAGAATAAGGACTTGAAAGTTTGTATAAACCACGTCAGGTGTCAACGCTTAAAAAAAAGGAATCATTACCAATGCACCATAAGTAATGAGATTACCACACCACAATATAATTACCCAGTATTTTTACCGTATTTACAAAATATGATTTAAGTGGCGCCTCCACTTATCACGCACCATCGGTGTAATAACGGCAATCAACACGTTTTTCATGTCAACAAGTAAAAAAAAATAACAAATGACATCGGCTTATCAAAGTCTGTCATCTTTATGGGTAATGCCGCTTTATAGGGGTAACGTTGGTTGTAACTGATAAGCGGTGGAACTAGGATATGGTAATTATTTCAACTGGTTTGGGAGTAAAGGAGTTATTTTGTCCGATTGTAATTTATATTTAATCTGGTTTTAGAGGCTTTGTTACTCTGACTCTTGAGTATTTTTTTAAATTGATGATAGACTCCGTTGATTCACCTGAAAGGTAAGCAATGATGAAGTCAAAGATGACGCAGTGCTTACCTAGAAGACGTAATCTATGCACTCTTAACAGGTTATTACTGTCAGAACTCCAAGACTCCAGTTTTGGTATGTTTAAGCACCAGTATTTTGTCTAGGCATAAAATTTCACGGTCTGGAATGTTCATTAATTTTGAGAGGGACTTCTTTTAACTTCGGAACAAACATATATACACAACAGTGTTTCACTATCATGGGACTATTAAAGCCATTAACTGCAAGGGTATTTGTGAAATATAATATTATGACGCATGAATTACTTTTACGAGTGATTTTATATAGGATATTAAAGTCATACGAAGTAAAATGTTAAGAAGCCAAACTTCAATATCGTATTTAATGTTGAAAAGATGATCTATGGAATAATAGAGAAGTGATTTTAAAGTTATTCTTCTATCCTTGTCACGCAAGACATCATTTGTACTGATCGGCGTAAATTTATGCTGGCGTCACGTCACATGCAAGTTGCGCTATCTCTGTCTATCCCAGTTTATATCAAAATTACAAACTAGTAAACTAAAATATTTTATTAAACTTTTATTGAGTTTCTTGAAATCTAGAAAATAAAATTATTTTGTCTTTAGATTTCAAGAAATTTAATAAAATAATCAGGCCAAATACCCCATTACTTACGTAGTCAACCTCACAACAAATCCGTTTGACCCGTATAAACCAACCGTATCAATCTCAACAATTTCCTATTACCCCATTATCAAGAAACATTAAAATTTCACCCCATGTTACAACCCTTATACCCCCCATAATCACCTCTGACCCACTAGTTGACGAAATTGAGTGCCAAGCCTAATCTAAATGACGATCAACACAGTGCCGGCTTTATGGGCGAACTAAACAGTTTTGCCGTGTAATGTCGTAGGATAAATATCCGTTATCGCGGATGTTTTCCAACTAGGCGACACGCTAGTTGGTCTTAGTGATGTGATTAAAAATGTGTGTGTTCAAATTTAAGCGATGTTGATATTTGTGTACGAATAGTGTTAACGGTAGATCATTTTTAATAACTTATTGTATATCATACGACAGGTTTTATAGAACTCGCATCCTCACCGGATCATCGGTCTACCTCATTAATATAAAAGTAATAAATGGAGGCTGAATGTAGGCATAAACATATACTTATTCAGTGACAACAGTACACAATAATGAGTACCTACATAAAAAGATAATACATCAGTAACTACATAAAAACTGTCACCACGGCGTAATGACATCTACAGCTATTCACATCACATTATTCCAGTCGACAGCAGTCGTCGAGTTCCCGCGCTCCTATTGGCTGGCGCGACATTTTGTCGCCCATTTGTCACCAAATGCCAACCAATCACAACCACCGCTTCGAAATTGGAACACAAATGAAATTGTCACTGCGATCGTCGCACATAAAACCTCTATTGTGTCTCGATCTTCATTGTATTCTTTATCCGAAATTTTAAAATGGCGATGATGCAATTTTGCTTTGTATTTATTGTGAGTGTTTATTCAAATATGACAGCCATGTAAAATTTTAATATCGAACAAAAATAAAAATGTGACAATACAAACAATTTTTACACTCATCACGATGTTCGGAATAACAAAAAGGACACAATTTCGCCCCAAATGAAGCGTGACTTTTAACAAAGGGCACGTATATGCAGTGCGCAATCGTTTATAACGCTGCCAATTTTAGGAGATATTTTGCTTGTAGTAGTGTAGAGTATTGCATGGGTATTTTTACAAGGTTGGTTAGTAGCCCAGTGTGTCGATTGCCCCGGGTTGGTGGAAATAACACGGCTGTATCATTGTTATACAAAAGCGCAGCTGTTCGGTTCCCTAAGGGTAAAAAAGACGTTTTGTGTGTTTTTTTTTCGATACGGTGTGCGTAGGGCCCTTTTAGCGGTCACCGGGACATGGCCGCCTCCTGTTTGAGCGTTTGATACATTGTAAGCTTTTAATTTTTTCTACTGTCTCTTTTGTTAGTGATGTGTCTATGTATTAGGTTTGGAAAGCGTGTTTGTACAATTTTGATGTTATTTGAATGTGGAATTAGATGAATTTGGTCATAAAGAATTAGAGTATAAAATTCAAAAGTATCAATTAAAACAGTTAGGTATTACATTCTAGTGTTTGCTTTGCTCACTTACTGATTTATTAGTGTGCTTGCTTAAAAACGATTGTTAACATGCTTTAGCCAGAAAAAATAGAACGAACGACTTTGTACTCCAAACCATCCAAATAAAACTGTGAACTCCGTTTTTTATAACTGAATTCAGTCTAAATCAACCATTCAGATTTTGTCCCACCAAAGTCCTGTTCCCACCCCTTTGAGCACCCAATCCGCCATCTTGGAATTAATAATCTTTTATTAAAGGGTTTAATAATAATCCGGAGACGGATACGGCAGATGTGTTCTTAGCCTTAGGTGGTAGTGTGTACGGAGTTTAAATATTGCAAACAGCTCTTGAGATTTTATATTTTTAATAATGTGTGTTGATAAATTGTGCTCCGAGTGTACTTCAGTTCAGTGTTTGGTTGTCAAGTGTTTTGAATTAGCTGTGTTTTGTAGCGAATATATTTTGTAGTGTTGATAGGTTGAAAAGTTAAGATGTTTGAAGGCGAATCTGGGTTACCGACATAGCTCCTGGAGTTGCAAGAATGTTTTGTACGACGTACCGCAGCCTTAAACGTAAAAGTGACTGAAAGAACAGGGTTGGATTTAATCAGTAGAAGTCTGACGCTCTCTTTTGATCCACCTAGAGCTGAAGGAGTAATTTAAGGATTTTTCACCGCCACAAAAAGGTTACTAACATTGCCAAAAGCATCGTCTGACTTAAGTGGCAGTCGGCAAGATAAATAGCTTCCAGAACAAAATGTTGATGACGCCCAAAGCTCAGGAGTTGTGTGTGCGTACCGAAAGATGCAACGTTGAAGACTCTTGTTTGATTCGTGACCTGGTGAAGACACAGTCACACAGATGCAGTCTATATTATGACAATACTTGGGGGATCAA
Source organism: Tholera decimalis (assembly GCA_943138885.2). NCBI lineage: Eukaryota > Metazoa > Arthropoda > Insecta > Lepidoptera > Noctuidae > Tholera > Tholera decimalis. The sequence continues at coordinate 28,980,752 of OW964562.2, forward strand.
TATCCGACAGTAGACATTTATTGGCTGGAATGATGATGATGAGACATATACCTACATTGTTTAATGTAGGTATGCAGAAGACTTTTAGCCGGCAAGAAGAAATATTTAAAGGTAGGATATTTTTTAACAAGGTATAGGTATCGGTGAACGGTAGTTGAAATGCCAGATTTATTGGAATAGACTAAAGATATTTCGGTTGTTAAGGTCTATTCGTCTCATGTATTTTGAAATTTATACAAAAATGTTTTAAGTATTTTTATTTTTATTACGAATGAGCCCCCTCTTGACCTCGATCACACCTGATGGTAAGTGTAAGATGAGGTCTACGATCGAACGAGCGAGCCCAGAAAATGCCTATTCACTCTTGCTTTAAAGGCAAACGGGTCATATGTGACAGGGATATTGGATATGTGGATATTCTCATTTAGTTAACAAAATACACGTCAATAACACTGACAAAAACCGTACAAAAATAAAGACGAACATCAATTATTTACGAAACATCCCCCAATACCAGCGGAACGTGCGGAAACCATGGGATATTTAATACGAGGGGTATGAAACGTCCCTACAAATAGGTCACTGTATCGCCTCCCTGTAGTCTAAGTATGGCAGTGGGGCACACAATATGTATCACACATACTCATCGACAATGATAAAACAAACTGATCCAATAAAATTATTCGAAAGAAAATCTGAAAAGATGAATATCCATACTAATATTATAAATGCGAAAGTAACTCTGCCTGTCTGTCTGTTACCCTTTCACGCCTAAACCGCTAAACCGATTTAGATGAAATTTGACATGAGAATAATTTAGGACGCTGGGAAGGACAGGATAGTTTTTATCCCGGAATTCCCACGGGATAGGAAATTACGCGGGAAAAACCTCCCACGCGAACGAAGTCGCGGGCAAAAGCTAGTAATATTATAAATGCGAGAGTAACTCTGCCTGTCTGTATGTTACCCTTTCACGCCTAAACCGCTAAACCGATTTAGATGAAATTTGGCATGGGAATAGTTTAGGACCCTGGAAAGGACATAGGATAGTTTTTATCCCGGAATTCTCACGGGATTGGGAATTACTAACTAGCAAAAGCTAGTATTTTTATATTTGCAACAAGTACTGAGTTTGAATCTTTTTTTTTGTTTAAAACAAATTTCTATAATCAACCTGCAACGTTCGCATTGCTAAGCCACAGCAGTTTCTGTGAAAGGGACTGTCATGCTGTGTATGTGTGTGTGCAGGCCCAGTGCTAATTGGTCGTTTTTATTGATAATAGGCTCGCGTTTGACCACCACATCACCTGATGATAAGTGATGATGTGGTCTAAGATGAAGCACGCTTACCCATACCTACATAACCTATTTACTCTTGACTTAAACACCCTCAGGTTACAGCTATCAGAAAACATTAGGTAGATGACAAATGTTTCCGAGTGACAAATGCCAATATCGCAATGTTTTCCTTCACGCCAAGCTAACACCGAGATCAACACAAGAACGCGATAAGACCTATTGGGGCTTAGGAATCATTAAAAAATGCATACGCTAGGTCTTAAGATATAATGAAGTTACGAAGATCTCATCGCTAGGATTTCCATGAGTGTTTTGGTTATTTCTGATTACCTAGTTGTATACAAAGCGTAATAACTGTGTTGTTGTTGTACGGATCAGTGTCATATCGTCAAATATAAAAATTAAAAAATGAGGAGCATGATTTTTTAAATACAGAACAATAATCACAGTGAAAATGTTACAATAACACTTTTCTTCGCGACTGCTAAGGGCTGTCACGTTGCTCTTTAGCTGATTTATGTGCGGGTCCGAACAGCTGAAAGTTTGATGTGGGTGCGTTGACGTTGCCAACCCTACCCCTCGGCCATGCGCCCACGTAAGCACCCTATATACCTTCGTATACATATTGCATACCAGATGTATGAATAAGCAAGTTTGGGAGGCATCTGCTGTGGAACTGTGATTACGGTTATTCGATTTATTCCATGCGCCTAAAGGCGATATTTTATTACTTATCTGACTCTGAGAAGTCTCCAAAATTTTTAGATTGCACTAAAATACCGTTTTTAAATTCTATGTTGACAGGCCTTTAATATTAACACGTAAGTACTGCAAATAGGAAAGTATCTTCTAAAAAAATACGGGACAATACTTTTTTGATTTTGATAAATTGATCATCTTCTTTTACCAATCAAATCGTCGAATATGATTCTTTTGATTTAATAATACGCTAGTATGAAATCACATGCTCGCCCACGTACACTTGTAATTTTCAGTTAAAACCAATGACCGTATCACGTACTCCATTTTATTACCAAACTCCTAATCAACAATAATCACACTCACAAACTCACAAGGATCTTCAAATCACATCACATTCACAGCCCGCAGCATCTATCACAAATCTTGCCCCATCTAATTACCGAATTAAGAAATCGTGGTATAATCGTGTCTGTGAAGACAATAAAGAGATCATTAATCATTAGGTATTTGGTACAGTCATTAATGATGATATTAGGTGTTCTGTGCGTGGTTCGTGTGTGGTGTAAGGGGGACGCTTAAGCCGAAAATGCGATTTATTGTTGTGAAAAAGATATTTGCGTGAAATTACGAAAAACTCCTTCAATCTATTTATAGGCTACTAAAATTCATTCAAATCCGTTCAGTAGCTTTTGCGTAAAAGAATAAGAAGCATCCATACTTACATCCACCGTCACAAATTTTCGCTTTCATAATATCAGTAACATACACAGTGTATTCATACCAATAAAAGTATTGTTAATAGCTATTTTGGTGTATTAACAACTAAGTAAATCATAATTATGATGATAAAGTATCATTCACTTTGAGTTTATGACTAAGACGGCGATTTTATTCCTCTACGCATGCACACTGGATAATTCGGAATAGAGCTTAATAGTTGGATTCAGTTCTGATCTGAGAGTCCTCGAAATTTTAACACCTACATATCAGTTACGCCAGCACTATGTTGGATTGTTGTCATTCATCGTGATGGAAATCCTCATAATGTCATCCACCCTGGAATGGATGAACGGGTCTGTCTGACTCTAACTGACTAAAACCACCCAGTATTCCCTCCACACTTGCGCCGTTTCGTTTTCGTTTCTCATCTTACAAATCTAACATTTATTTTAAATTCAAAACACGCCATTATCCTGCCCCTTACACCGAGATCTGCCATCGAGATATGTAGAAGGAGCGAGGGCGGTTCGATCGTGATTGTGCGCGCAAACGGTCGCTGGCGCAATTGTTCATCATTACGTTTCCAGTAAGGGCTGCGGATTGCGCGTACGCTCACCAAAAGTGTTGCTAGTCGTCAAAATTATAGGCAGCCTTGTTTATGGCTTGATGTTGAAATTGTGTGCCATCATTTTGCTTTGTCTTACGCTTGTCTAGGTGTTTTTGCAGTATACGTTTTAGAATGATGTAAGGAAAGTAATAGTGAGTCAGACTTTCTGCTTAAGTGGATAGTTGACTTTATTTTTAATCAGATATTTATTTTAAAATAAAAAAACCTTAAGTCAAAAAATGTGGTTTATTAAGCCTTTGAAAAAGATTCGTTCGAACGAGCTTTTTTCTAAATGGTTCGAGTTAGCGTTCAGTCTTACAACTATTATGAATAATTATAACAATAAATTAATTTAAAATTATTATATTTAAGGTCAATGACAAAAAGTCTTATCATTTATTTCGATATCGAAACAATCGATATTGGAAAACATTTAATTAACTGTCCAAAAATTTATAAACTCATGAAAATCAATATGATAGTTGTTTCCAAATTGTTTATCATGCTATTTCTTCTTATAAAGGTTTTGTTATAAAGCAGAAGCCGGCATTTTTTGTATTGATAATAGGCTAGTGATGATGTGGTTGAAGTTGGAGCACGCCTACCTGTCTATTATTTTTATACTGTGCTAGAAGTAACCTATTCACTCTTGAGTTAAAGACTCCCAGGTCATAGCTATCGGGTAACACAGACTCTAGCACGAAATTCCACTACAATGAAAGTATTCCCAAAACGTTTTGTGCGTATGGGTAGAGACACGAAAAAAGTATTGATACTTGGTGGTACATTTCGTTTCGATACCGATACTTTTGTACTCGATACTTTTTATTTGATACTTTTACTCAATGAGTACTTTTTGTCAGGTATCGTATCGAATAAATCTTGGACGGCAACGCCATCTAGTTCAATAAGACTGAACCTTCTAAATCATTACATTGAGCTCGAAATCGTTCCTTCAGTCTTTCTGTTCACAGTTCAGATCCTTTCCTTCACCAATCAATCACTCAATCGTTCGCCGTTAGAAAATTGTTTTGTTATTATTATTTATTTATTGTTTATAAGGTACAATGTAGTTCTTATAATGTACAACGATATCCCACAAAACCGTATTATTTTGTATGTTATTGTGCTTGACTATTATTTGACTTATTAAATGTGAATGTGTGCACTCTAAAAGTACATATTGTTCCGTGCTGTGTATCTACTCGTATTAACGATTGTACGGAGGAGGAATGGGTACTATAATAGATATGTGTCTAGAGGAATAAATAATATAATAGTTTAAATAATTTGTAAAGTCACAGTTGTCTTTTTTATAGTATGTTATTACATCAACACTAATTGTATTGGTTCACTAGCGTAATAATATTTTATTACACTAGTGAACCAATACAATTAGTGTTGATGTTCTGTTTTTCTGTCCTACTGTACTGAAGCTAAATTGACGTTACTGACGGACATTGATGGCCTGACGTATGCACATTAGGCCCTATGAAAGTACTCGATACTTTGAAGTATCGATACTTTTGTTTCGATACATTTATGAGTACGATACTTTTTTTTTCGATAATACTCATGAGTACAATATCGATACTTTCTTATCGATACCGTGTCCCTACGTATGGGTGTGATGTCTACCATGTAACGATGCGGCATACTGTAATTTGGCAATACGTATAGATAGATTTATTAATCAAGCAAACAAAGTCGTTAAATACAAACAGTAAAATCTTTACCAGTAGGTACTTGCAATACAAGCAGGTATAGGTAATTTTAAAAAAAAAAAACAGGCCTGTCATTTGAAAGACATGCCAAAACTAATTCTACACGCTAAAACTACCAAACACATCACCATAAATTACTCAATTAACTCCAACATGTAATTAACGATGAACAAAATTTTTAATAATCAATCATTGAAACGAAAGTACAGTTAATCATAGAAAAGTATAACGCGCAAGATTATGTATAAAAAATAATAAGTACGTTGGAACAAGTGGCGCGTTGGACGCGACAGGTTACGCGTGGCTACTAAAACAGCGGGCACAGTGACAGCTCTGTCAAGCAAGTTCGGCAAGTTCGATCACATTCGGACTGTAAAAATGACTGATATTTTTCCCGTCCTTTCTTGGGTCTAGTGAAGAAAGTATGCTACCTCATATTACACTAAAAAAAAATTGGCAGCATTTAGCGTTAATTTCACTGACAAATAGTTGTTTAAGCTTAAATGCAATATGAAATTCAAACCTATAATAGTATAAGTTTGGGTTACATATTACGTGTTTGAATTTTCCAGAGAGTAAATGTGGCTTCGTTAATCGCTTTTGCGAGAGTGTCAGACGAATATTTCAATACGTTAGACAATTGGACGCAATTCAATTGTTTAATTGTAAACTTTTGTCCATTACACGTTATGTGTGTTACGTATTTAAGCAAAGAAATATTTTAACTTAATATACAGCATTAAGTCAATAATTTAAACTGGTAATGATTGACACAGGGAATCAAATTTAGTACTTTACCAAAGGTAATTTTTCGTGTTTTAAAAGTGACTCAAACACATAATAATCATGTCAATATTTCAGTGACCACAAACGCGGACGCACAGTAAATTCTTGAAACAAAAATATTTTGATTTATCTAAAATATTTTAAATAATTGGTTGTGATAGACGAAAAGATAGATAGACCGATAATCAGACACCACTAAATGAGTGATCCAATAATATTTTTGTTTTTTCATACGTGACAGGTCTATTTTCATAAATGACAACGGCTATCTTCCACGCTTCGTTCATGGCCTCCTAGACAAGTTGCGTACACTGAAGATCGTGACAGATGTTCAGTGGCGATCGTGTGAATCTGATAGTGAACTATTACGATACGACCAGTCGTAACTACTTGTACAGTCAGCCACAACACGAGAATTATCTTTTAATAATATTTTATGTGCAATTATTCATTTTAAGTTCGATAAATAGGTGTAATTATTAGAAATAAGCCATTTAGTCGTGTTTTCCAGAGGAAGATGCCAGTTAAAGTTATTACAACTGTGTCATTTGCAATTTTTAATGATGATTGTGAGCAAACTTTCATCTTTAGCCGCGTAAAGCAATCAAAGCTGGTTTACGCGGCTATAGATCAAATAGTCAATACAGACCAGATCCAAGTTAATCGCAAAAATATTATAAAGTTCTAACTTGTGCTCTCGCTAACGCTTGCGTAAAAAGTTATTTTTCAGCCTAAAAATATGCTTTATGTCCTTTTTCTATGGTTTAATCTTTATCTATACACAATTTTATCAAAATCGGTTAAGTGGTCCAGACCTGAAAGTATAACAGACAAACAGAGTTACTTTCGCATTTAATAGTCCGATTTTTCAAGACGACACAAAACGTTTTCTTGATTTTTGATAGTCCATTAAGAATTTTAAAGCTAGTTAGTACATTGATATCAAAAATATGGTTTATACAACATGTATCGTAATTGACGCACACCCCAATTAGAAAATTATGTTATTATCATAATACATACTCTGAATTTTTAGTTTTACTTGTTTAAACAGTTTTTTTTAAGACTTTAACTTCCTGTAAATGAGTTTCATTTTTCTGTTATGTGTTCTGAACGACGGAATTTATATAAATCTGCATGCAAAGTTTGTTTTTACTATACAGCGAAAGTCTAATTTATAATTTACGTAGATTTAATTGCTTTGGGATAAAAATTATCAATATTAAAAACGATAAAAATCAATTCAATAAACGATTCTCAATAAACTAATTTCAGGGTGTGCATTAACTATGTTACATGTTGTATATTAACAATAAGTTTTGAAACATTGTCATACTCATTGGCCAAATTGAACTTAAAGAAAACACATTTAATACTACCTATATCGAATATTAAAATGTTATCATCAATACTTTTGTTATTTACTTATGTAATGAAATTTTCCGGAATCTTTTCTATCCACCTCATTACCCATAATAACATTACAAAGGCTTCAAGGAATCTCACAAAAGGTCTCAACGTAGGTACACCAAGCTGTAAGCTTGCTATAAAAAGCAATGTCAGTCGTAACATAATGAAACAAGTTGTGGTTTATAGCCTTTAGCTACAGATTTATGTAAAAATATGGCGGTGAGGCGGAAATAATGTTATTTTGTAACTTTTTTCGTGAGAGGAGTTATTTTGCTGGCCATACTAATGATCTGGTTGAGTTTGATCCAAGCCTTATGTTAATATTGCCTAGGGTTTTGAAAAAAGGGTTTTGGATGCAAATCTAGTCTAGACTACAAAACAAAACTAATACAATGGCTACTATATTGGTCATAAATATCATTTTTTCACGACATTTTTCCTTATCTGAACTAGATGAAGATGGTGTTTGCTGTCTGTTTTCCGTGAGAAGAAACACCAAAACCATTATTTCTTTCATGCTTCCGTTCTACATTATTGACAAGTACTGCGATTCATTAAAGTATATATAATTGTAAACAAAGATTAATAATTTAAAAAAACAAAATCTGTGAACACAACACCGCCCGGTGCAAACCTGGGTAGAGTGAGTGAGGGGTAATTGAAATGAATTGTCATTTCACCTTCATTAGACGAAATTGAAAGCTTTTTTTGGGTGGGAAAATCATCGAATGCCTTCTCGCGCTTTGGGTGGAGCGGAAGAGAGTGTCAGACTTCTACTGACTAAAAATCCACCCTGTTTCTTTAGATGCTGCACGTTACCGCAACCATGGCAGGCCATGGTCCATTGGGGGCCCGTCACTAGTACTGACAATTCTTTGTGGCACACGCTTACCGGACGGTGAGCTACCCCTAATCACAGCTACCTCTGCTACGAGATTGACAACTAAGTTCATGTTCGTTTCGCCTACTTTTTCATGGAACGAAGTTTACAGAACAATTTTAAAAGATAAAAACAGAACTTTTTTATCTGACCATACCTGTTCCACGCAACAAACTGCCGAAACGAAGACGTGCGTATTAGGGCGACGAAATCACAGCATAGACGGAGACTTTAGGGAGCACAGTCGTGCAGCAAACATTTTTAATTATTCCCATGTATAACGTCTCATATACTTTCTAATCACGAGCCTCTGTGTAGAAATTACCGATGTAACGTGCAGATGAGCATATTATGTTAGGTACTAATTATAACGCACATAAAAAGATGCTGTGTCTTTATCTTCGATAAAGTTTTTTCTATCCCGAGAAGTTCTTTGGATTTGTATCAAAATAAAAATCTAGTATTATAATTATGAGTCGGCACCGTGCCGCCATGAATTTGACACTTAATAATATTGTACCTAGCTTTTTGTTACAAACAATTTATTTCATCTCAGATTATTAATTTTATTAAGTATTTGTATCCTTAAGTGTATTAAGGTGTGCAATATAGTATATAAGAAATTATCTTAATTTGTAACTTATTGGAAGCAGTTCCCGAGTCTTTGCGTAAGCTAAGATTATGAGCAAAGAAGCAAGAGCCATGCTTTACCAGTATTTTACAAAGAGCAATCCATCTGACCTCCACATACGATACCCCTTTTTAAAACTAGTGCCAGATTTTTTAAATTCTGACTATCCGTACCGATTGACGAAGATGTAAAAATGGCGGCAGGGACGAACAACTAAGTGTACCTACTTTCCGAAGCCTGGATGGATCCACGGATCGATCTATGCAACTATTTCTTAACCCTAAAAATTTTGCGAGCCGTGTTTCTGTTATTATTTATCTACAAGCTCTTCATTCAATGTGTACATAACGAAACGAAAAATAAATAACCTTTCAAAATCTCGTCCTCATTTTCGTCTCCAAGGACCGAAACAACAACACGAAACCCCCTCCAAAATAGTGTTGCCAACCCCCAAAAACCTTTGTTAAACTGACAAAGATTCACCGAGATGAATATTGAATATTATAAACTCCAGAATATTTACGTAACCCTTCAACTGCGACGACCCCCGCTTAATTACTGGGATGATGGCAAAATATTAATGAAGGAGCTGATACGGACATGTTCGGTGTTGCTACACTTTTGGGATTTACGCGACGGTGAACTGTGAAGTGACTAAAAGCATGCGGGTTTTAGAAGATTGGGGGAAGTAAAGAAATTGATATGTTACCATTTCAGGGTTGATTCTGAAATAATTAGAGCATCTTCGTATTAAATGGATTCATATCTGAAGACTCGCACGATTTATCTTCCATAATATTTTGCCTTTTTTATCTATAATAATAAAATAATAATAAATGTATTTATTTACCAAAGAAAAACGCACACAGACAAACACAGTTACAACATGGTACCATTTAGAAGTATAAAATTTAAACATAACTAAGTATTATATAGTTGGTTCTTGCAGAAGAAAAATGTTTACAAAATGTCTATGCATACAAATGTAAAGAACCCTATCTCTTAAACTAGGCCTACGCCTGTGTCTTAAGAGACAGTGATCAGCCAAAAAAAAGCTACTTGAAACATAATTGCAATATTTAACAGCGTGAAAGTGTGTCGAAGAGCCATTTTCAAATACATTTGATGTTAGTTACAATAAAAAAATGTTATTATGTAATCTAATTATGCTAGGTGAAAATAAAATTAAAATATTAAATAAAAATAAAAAGTAATTAAAAAAGTAAATGCGTGCGTATTTGTGTGTGCACAGGGGTGTGTGACAATGAATGTGTAATGGATATTGTGTATGTATATGTGTGATGTATAATGTGTGTATGTGTGCGTGTATGTTTGTATGTCGTGTGTATATGTGTGTGTGTATCAGTCAGGTGACATGTGACAGCAAAGATTCAGTTATAATATAATCTTGCTGTAAAAGCCAATCAGAAGTTTTTGATTTCACATTGAATTTATTCATGTCTATAATATTTAGTTCTTTCTGTATTTTTTTATAAATTTGAAGGCTTAAGACATAATATTGGCGTCTCGCAAATGAGGTTTTGCATCGCACACTTGGAGGACTATATGTACACTTTCTTGGATCAGATAGAGGTAGGCTGGCATGTATTCTAAGCACAGACTGAAGAACAAAGAGCTGGCGAACCGTCAGCACTTTACAATCAGCGTATAGCTGCGTTGTAGGGTATCTGCGAGGTTTCCTTAGCATAACTTTGAGGACAGCTCTTTGAGACCTCTCCGCCCTCAGCAGATAAGTTTTCGCTGCACCACCCCATGCATGCATGTGAAATATACCATTTTGAGAACGTCAGTACCAGCAGATTCTCGAAGAGCTTTGAAGATGTGAATAAGACGAAGTGCTCGAGCAGATAGTGAATCAAGTTGTTTGTCCCATTTAAGCCCCTCATCTATATGCACACCTAAATATTTCACACTTTCCGTTCTATCAATAGAAGGGCATGAGCATGACACTAACTGGTTCTGGCATGAGTGAGTCGTTATCATGAAATTACTTGAAGGTCTACTGTTGCACCGAATGGCAAAGGGCAGGTAATAAGTTTTTTTCAGATTTAATGTTAATAGGTTTTGGTCAAGCCAGTGCATTATTGAAGACAGTGCTGATTCTGCCTTTATCTTCACTGCTTCCCACGATGGTCCATTAACCAGAATCGCTGTGTCATCTGCATAAGCATAGATCTTACAATCAGGGATAGAGATTCTACATAGGCCATCTATGTATATTAGAAAAAGTGTGGGGCCCAGTATGCTTCCCTGAGGTACACCGTATGACACAACTTCTTCGTCACTATAGGAAGAGCCAATCTTTACTACTTGGGTGCGATTTCGTAGGTAATCTTTGAAAATTTCCAAAGCTATGCCACGTACACCTACAAACTCTAACTTGGAAATTAGCTTTGGAACAGAGACCGTGTCGAACGCCTTCGAAAGGTCCAAGAAAATACCGAGGCACTTTATCCTACTGTCTAGTATCTTAGCGACAGATTGAGTCAGATCCAGTACTGCATCTTCGGTGGAGACTCCAGTCCGGAAACCGTATTGATTATCTGCTATAATGTTATACTTATCGATAAAGCTTCTAAGACTTTTTTGAGAATCTTTTCTAGGATTTTTGAGATCGATGGTAGAACTGATATAGGCTTACAATTGTCAACACAGCCTCTGTTCCCGCTCTTATGGATTGGGTGGACAATTGCCCTCTTTAAGCAATCCGGAAAAATACCTGTCTCAATACACAGATTGCAGATATATGTCAAAGGCGACACCAAGACATGACGGCAGTTCTTAAGAAGTGTGGAAGATATTCCATCCCAGCCCACGGCACAGTCATTGCGCAGCTGTACTATAATAGACTCTACGTCATGTTCGTCAACTTTTGGTATAACAAGTGAATGAGAGACTGGCGGCCTCAGAGTCTTATTATTGTCAGCAAGGAAAGTGCGACGAGTAGGAGATACTTTGTTCGGGTCGTTAAGGATTTTTTCAGCCATGTTCTTCCCAATACTACTGAAGAAAGAGCAAACATTGTTAAGCGAAGATGCAGGGCTGTCACATGTCTTGAGCAGTTCATTAGGACTATAACATATTTTGCCAGTATTGGTTATTTCTTTTATGGTTTTCCACAGTGCTTTAGGATTATTCTTTGATTTCTCAATCTCACTCTTCTCGTAAGTCCTCTTCAATTTACGTAGCAGCATATTGCAGAAATTACGATATCTCGTGTACGATACCTGCAGTATAAGATTGTCAGGAGACTTTTTTGATTTTGCATGGAGTTTATCTCGGTGCTTGATGCATTTTAGAAGTCCTGGAGTTATCCATGGTTTCAAAGTCCTTTGTTTTCTTGGTAAGCTAATTTCTTTGGAGTGTTTAGTTATTGCTGAGATTATCTTTGTGATAAGTGATTCCATAGCAGTATTGGCGTCCTTGATTTTATATATGTAGGAGAAGTTTGTGTTTTCTAACTCTTCCTTAAGGGCTTCTTGGTTTGTTCGGGAGATAGTGAAGCTTTTGTTTCGTGTCGGTTTTGTATTCGAAATTGAAAGTATAATTGGCTTGTGGTCAGTTATATGTGATTCCAATACCAATGTGGTAGCCATTGAGTTCGTTTTTAATAAGACGTGATCAAGGCAATTTTCCATCCTAGTTGGTAATAAGTGGGTTGGTAGGAGTCCATAAGACGCGTTTAGGATTAGATATTCTAGTGCACGGTCATTCCTATTGCCCAGCTTTATGTCAATGTTCAAATCACCCACAGTAGAGATGTTCGGGAAATTTGATATTTCATTATAAACATTATCCAAGCTAGTCAAAAAACTGTCAAATTGATCTTTGCTATTATACGATGGAGGCAGATAAATTGCTACTACAGCAAGCTGATTTTTATGAATTTGACATACTAGACAATTTGCATAGTTGATATTTGGTTCCCATACCTTGACGTTTAGGCCGATTTTAGTGTAAATTATAACACCGTCGTTTTGGTTTGTAGTATTTCTTGTTGAATGCGACTGGTAGCCTGTAAGTACTGGGAGGTTTATTACTTTACTTAGTCAACATTCAGTAAGAACAATTATATCCAAATCAATATTTATTAGGCACAACAATGCTAGAAGATTGTCAAAATTTTTATTAATGCTACGAATGTTTATATGCAGTAGTCTAATGCTACTGTGGGTTCTATTTATATATTTAATACAGTCGTGTGGGTCGCACGAAAAGGAGTCATCAAGGTTTAGATTATCAAGGTCCTGATTTATATCATTTATATTAGCCATGGATGCATTTAAATATCGCTAAAAGAGGAAACATTAATAGTGCTAGCCTAGCTATATGGCAAAAATATCGCTTTTCTGTAAAAATGTAGTGGCAGGGGGTAGTATGTATATTTGTGCTGTCGTAATTATTTGTATATAAGTAGGGTGTTATAGAGTGTGATAAGTGTGAAAAGTGTTTTATACTGTAATTGTTACAAAGTGACGAGTTACATTTTGCAGTTAACAAGGTAAATGAGAATTGATAAAAATTATAGACTATATAGCCTAAAGTTTTTACAATCTTAACTAGTCATTTACTGAGTTCTTGGAGACAGACATCTAAAAAAGTAATGCATTATATATCGCCCAAAAATAATATGGCAAATAATAATTTAATTTAAAGTTAAACCAATGCTTCACAAAATGGCTTCCGAACTGTTTTTTATAAGTTATTACTTTAGACACGATTCCCTGGTACCTATAGGTACCTATATGATATGTATACCTATATATTTTGTATAGGCTCGCCAAAAGATATAAATAAAAATATACACCCATCAAAATTTATCGTTCGCATTTACAATACTTACACAACCTGTAACAGCTTGCTAAAAAAAGTACATAACCCTAAACTGCCGCGCTTCCAAAAAGACAACCATAATATTTCATTTACGCAAAACGAGACAACGGGTATAAAAAATCAAGCCGAACCCCAAAACACAAAGGCTTACGCACAATTTTGTCAAAATTCACAAGCATTAATATCAATATGTAGACCAAAAAAGGGGCCAGTTATATCCTCGGGGTCTCTCCGCTTTATTTATCAAAGCCGACCCTATATAACCCTTTCATCGCTACGCGAATTAAATTTCTTTTGCCGTCATTTCCTCTGCATTATCTCGGTTAAAATCATAATGGCGACGCGAGCGCCACAATAGCGGTGCTTGTTTAGTACCCGACTTCATTAATGTTTGGTGAAGAATTTTATTAAAATGTAACGTCGCTTTTTAGGGTTAAGGGTTAAGATTTAAAATGGTGGTTGTAGATAATTATGTGAATGAGGTATTTTAATTTAGTTTTTGAGTTTTATGGTCTAATTAGTGTTACTTAGGTGATTTAATTTGAAACGGTTTTTTGCGACTGTGACGTAATTAAGTAAGTTATGTTTGATATCTTCATACGCAAACATTATATTCTTCTTTAAATAGGCTTTTTAAAGTGAGAAAAATTATAAATAAATATTAATGAAAATGTAGTAGGTACATTTTACATACGCAAGAAACATTTGTAGAACGGCTAATTAGGTATATACCTACCTACCTACAACGCACTATGTAATTCATAAATCTAATATAATACAATAAAAATTAAGAGTGTTATAAAACACAGAATATAATAATATCTTTACTATAATATTGAAGTGAAAAAAAGTAGGTATAACGTATGTATGAATTTTACAGCAGAGGTACTTTAGACCCGTAAGCTTTCATTCAACGACTGAATATGAAAGTTTTGATGGCTTTTCAAAGTATTTGGTTTGGAACTAATTTAGTCTCTTCGCTAAATTACGTAGGTACCTAAGTAGGTAAGTATTTACCTTTATGGTTCTCATAATTATGATTTGGTCAGTACGGATTGTATGGACTTTAAAACAAACTATGACAATATCTGAGTTTGCCTCGATGTTTGTGCTCAGGGTAGTCAGTTAGGAAACATCTGTAAACGTGTTCTTATAACTACTTCGCAAAATAAATATCATTTAGAAAGTATTGAGTACCAAACGAAACGTTATCGTGACTTTAAACATAGCAAAATAATTTCAAAAAGTGAAACGATATTGAGACACCATCACTTCCATCATATGTTCAAACAAGTTCCACATAAATATACATCAAACTTGAAATTAACTTTTAAGGCTAAAAAGTAAAAGGTTAACAATTTACGCAATTAAGATGGCGACTATAACAAATAAAGTGCCATATAGATAAATGACGCTGACAAGGCATACAAGCTGTAAAATAATAAATATTTTAAAGGGAAATAAACGAGAACACAAGGTGAACAGATACCGAGAAGTAAAAATTCAGGTATTTTAGTTAAGTAGGTAGGTATTATTCTTATTTGTATGTGGTCTGTGACATTTACACAAAATATACCACCCTGTAGATTGTTTTATGTGTTGTCCCGAGCCTCAAGATGTAATTGTGCACCCATTAGAATTAAAGTTCACTACTTCAGTTAAACTAGTGTTTTATTTTCTTTTTTTAATAAATATAAAATGGCATTTTTCAGCGTACGTATTTATTTCATTTAATTACTCTCTGTAACTACCAGAGTCATAAAGTTGCATTTAAGGATAGGCGTCTTCGTCAACAAAACACCACCAGCGTCATTAAACTTAACAAAACCGTAATGATTATGTAATCACTTTTTTGAATGTCACTAAAACGGTACTTACATATTATAGAATATTCTATTAGTCAGTTGCTCCAAGTGCTTTTACTTCCTGCTTTCTTTTACTGTCTCTTGTTCTATTATAATACAGTCTGTGAAAGCTTGTATTTTATTTTTTATATTTTTATAGTTGATAGGCTTGCGTTTGATCATAATCTCACCTGATGTTAAGCGATGATGTGGTCGAAGATGAAGCACGCTTGCCTAGAAATAACCTATTCACTCTTGACTTAAAGACTCCCAGGTTATAACTATCAGGAAACACAGACTCCAGCAGGGAATTCCACTCCTTAGCAGTACGCACAATGAAAGTATTCCCAAAACGTTTCGTGCGTATGGGTGGGATGTCCACCATGTAACGATGGCGCATCGCCGTTGTACTTGTAGTTCGATAATAGAACGGGCTTGGTGGAATAAGACTGCAATTCCATCGCACACTCCCCGAAATGTAACCGATAGAAAACTGATAGGCTTGCAACACGTCGCCGATGTTCTAGGCTCTGGAGCCTTGTCTCGATCAGTTTCTCGTTGCCGAGAGCCTTTGGCCCGTTTCTCTATAGACTCAAGTGCATCAAAGTGGTATTTGGCAGATCCGTTCCAGAGATGAGAGCAGTACTCCATAAACGACCGAAATTGCGCTTGATAGAGGTTGAACAACTGTTCCGGTGTGAAGTAACCGTCTCACCTTTGCTAAGATACCCAACATTTTGGCAGCCAATTGAGCCTTACCCTCGATAAACGGACCAAAATTAAGGGTGGGTGTCAACGTAACCCCAAGAAGCTCGATGCAGTCAGTTATCGGCACGGTTACACCACGGAAAGAAGGAGCCGGTTGAAATTGACTCCTTTTTGCGGAGAAAAGACACGCCTGGGTCTTGCAGCATTAAATTTGACCAAGTTGGCGTCGCCCCACTCAGAAACAGCCTTCAAAGTCAAGTTAGCCTTCATTAAAAATTTTAAATCTACCTGTATCCCAGATTAATATTTGCGATGGCCCTTCAGCAGTTTAATATAAACAGAGGACTTAGCTACTTACCAGTGACGACTTGTCAACAAAATGATGAAAATCTTGACATGTTTTGAATTTCGCTCAGCCAACATACCTGAACTATATTTTTTTTTAGTTTCATGTACCTATTCTCCATAAAGAACAAAAGAGTGAAGCGGCTAAATAATAACAATCGCACAAGTGAATCGTTAAGGTTAAGTAACGTTTCCCGAGGTCATCCCGTAGATGGGTGACAATCGTAATTATTAAGATACCTTTGTATCTCAGAAAGTACATGAAGCCGTTGATGCTGTCATTTGTATATCTTTGACATTCGTTACGGCTGAAACCAAAAAGTGACATCAGTCTTGCCAAGGAGGTCGTGTTACCCGGCCACTGGATTGAAGAGATCAGATAGGCAATCGATTCAAGTAATAGTACATTGTTCATCGAGGGGAGAAAGTGACCGAGTACCAACGAGGGTGTAGTTTGAAGCCCGAAGCGCAGCTGAGGACCTTAATACACACGAGTTGGGAATCGCACTTTCTTCCGAGTGTTATACTATACATAGTGTTTTATACTATACCTACGAGAAAAGTAAGAGAGAATAATAATAATAATCTGTATCTTGTCTTGGCATTATAAGAACTTTTAAGTTAGCTACTGATTTGGTCTAAATTAAAAAAAAAACAGCGCGTTATTAATGGCTTTTTATACACCTTTTCCTCCCTCTCCAGTGTATTCAGCACTTTAGTAATGAATTCTCATACACTTTTACGACCCGCACATTTGTACTACAGTAATGTCGTCCTTTCTGTCAAACTTTTTAAAAAGTAATAAAGCACTTTCCGAGCAGGTATAGTATAAAATATTATTACTCGACTGCATTTGGTTAGGCTAGAAAACGAACCCGATTTAGCTGGGAAAAACACTGAGCACGTTCTCTACATCAAGTGCATTTGACGTAAATATATATTCGTTTACATAATCACTTTGCTAATCTCGGACAGATTAACAATATTAAGCCATTAAACAAACACAGCCTCAAAAAGTAGGTACAGCATCTACTAAATAATTTATAAATGTTGCCCACTTAAGAAACTTTGCCTGCCCAACTGGCGACTTACATTATAATAATGACTTAGTCGAACAACAAACAGTTTTTCTTCAGAATTCGCAATAAGGTACTGAGCACAGAAAAAAATGCAAAATATAGCTCCATCATCATAATTTGTTGGAGTTTTACGGAATATTAATTCAGGATGTTTTTTCTTCGGTCTATGTTTTTTGTTGGTCTGATAATTTTTACTTTAATATTTTTCTATACTTTAATAGATATTCACAAAAAAAAAACTTAAACAATACTTATAATTATAATTTATTAATTCAATTTCAGGTAATTTTTGAATGAACATTTCTATTAAAAATTGTTGTCATTTCGTTTTTGCTTCAATAACGTAACAACTCCAAAATTACTCTTTTTCAAAATATTCTATTTTATTCTTTTAGTTAAAAAGCTTGATTATTAGACTCCTTAATTAAGTTTAAATGAAGCCCAAAAATCAATAAGTTTAGGTAGAACCAATTTTTTAAAGTAAAAAAATTACCTACTGTAAACTTGTGTTTAATAAATATAAACTATAAATAATATAATAATTGTTAAATCGTTAAAACGATGAACTACGTTATAAGTTTTTAAGCTAACATGATCACTAACAGTACCATTTAATCTTAAAACGGGATCCCGTTTTCAGTTTGAACTGCGTGTTTAAAAAATATGTGTAAATCATTGTGTTGCAGAAAACGTGGTTGTTCCCACAAGAAATACCAATACTAGGTAATTTAAACACAGAATAGGTACTATAAATTTGTAGATACCTACTGTAAATTTGAAAATACCACACGTTATTGAAGCAAAGAAATGATTTGTTAGCTCACAGATTTGGAACACGCTATATAAGCTATAGGCACCTACTTCGTTTGTATAATGTATGTTATACTAGCTTCTGCCCGCGAGTTCGTACGCTTGGGAAGGTGCAAATCCCGATCCCGTGGGAATTTCGGGATAAAAAGTAGCCTATGTGTTATTCCAGAATGACAACTATCTACTTCCCAAATTTCATTTAGATCACTATAGTAGTTTTTGCGTGAAAGATTAACAAACATCCATCTATCCTCACAAACTTTCGCATTTATAATATTAGTAAGAAAAAGTAAGAAGTAAGATAGTAAGAAGTAAGATTATAAATTATTTATTTATTATATACTTTATTGTACATACATCATTATATATTATATTAAGGAGACTATGGAGTCAGTAAACGATTATTATTTGTAACCTATACCGTCCTATTTCTGGACAAAAGTCACCCCCATTTCCTTTTGTGTAGTATTTTCTCGCCCCGCTTCAAACCAGCCGCGTCGTACACGTCCGGGTAATCTGGGACCCTATTCTATGTCTACATGCAGCGTTTTTGATGACATACATAATTATAATACCTCTGATTTCATTACAACAATTTCATAACCCTTTATCAGTCATGGAATGAGATTATGAATGAATTTTCAGAAACAAAAGCCATATATCAGAACGAACATCTATTTTCTAAAACTTGTAACCTTCAAGCAAACCCACGGGCTAAACTAACTCATCATAATTATAAATCTTAATCTACCCTCTAGTTGAACGTAACCATTTCGTATTCTATCCAAATTGCGAACTCTTACCCTTAAAAATATTGCAAACAAAGTAATTCTTGAACCCTTTCAATATAATTTTCAAAGAAAGCATACCAGAGATTGTTTAAGTAAATACTTGAAATGATTCGTCCGACGGTACTGTCGAATCGAAGTATCTATCTCCCCCCTTTCCCCCTCGATGGTGGTGTTCCTCCTTCCTCCCCAATCGTTAGCCACCGTCTACAATATTTGCATAACTCATTACGCTGCATCCATATTTAATTAGGATATTTCCTTCTTTAGATCTTTGGGGTCGCGGCACGGTTGGAGGATTAGATACTGTAATAATAATTACAAAGTAGTGACATTGGAATACGTTTGTATTATTATACTGTGTTATCAGTTGAATAGATTGATAGAAAACAAGTGTAAGTGGATGAGCCGCTCTGTAGAGCAGTTCAGAGTGACCTTATTGACACATCTGCCACTGCGGCAGAGTGTGCGCGCCTGCTGGCTATGGGTGAATGGGAATCGGGTCTTTGGCTTCATGCACTACCATCGCCGAACATAGGCACCATGTTCGATGACACTACTTTTCGCCTCACTGCTTCCCTTCGTTTAGGTGCTCATCGCTGCCACTGTGGCGAAGTTGTCAACAGCCTCGGTCACCACGGCCTTTCATGCGGCCGCAGCGCGGGTTGCATAGTACGGCACGCAAATATTACAGCATCATCCGACGAGCTCTTGTCACCGTCGGCGTTCCGGCTGTATTATAACCAAATGGCCTGGCACGCGACGATGGTCAAAGATCGGACGGTATGTCTTTATTTCCATGGAAGATGAGTAGGCCCTTAGTGTGGGACGCAACCTGAGTCGACAATATCGCTGTGCTGGCACTGCCGCTGCGGCTGCAGAGAACCTAAAGCGATGAAAATATAATAACCTTGTTGGATTTGAACTAAAATAAATATACTTCCCCAGTGTAAGCCATATTAAATAACAATTATAATCTCGAATCCATTTGGGATTCATACTCGTATTATCTGAAATTACATAATACTTGGTTATCACATTTATTGATTGGCAGAAAACAAAGATAAAATGGTGATAT
Source organism: Tholera decimalis (assembly GCA_943138885.2). NCBI lineage: Eukaryota > Metazoa > Arthropoda > Insecta > Lepidoptera > Noctuidae > Tholera > Tholera decimalis. The sequence continues at coordinate 29,001,017 of OW964562.2, forward strand.
TTTACTCATGAAGTCGAAAAAAAATTTATGCGAATCATACTTGTACAAACAGCACATAAATAATTTCACAATAACGTTTCAGAATTTGAAAAGAAATCAAGATTTATTTCTGATGTCAATTTTCTTTTGTTTCTAATCTCCCATCAGAATCGGGAGTGCAGTTAATTTTCCCAAATAGCTGGTGCTACTTGTAATCGATGGCCATTTAATTCCATAGCTGCCGGGCCTCTTAGAGCGGAGTCGTGAAGGCCCCAAACACAGCTAATAGCTGTGTAAACTTTAATCATTCGTTTCTTACTTCCACTTTGCAATTTTACGTTTTAATTTACTTAAATGTTTGATCAATTTTTGATTGAGTGCGGTCGATTGAGGAATATTTGGATTTGCGTTTGCATGTAGCTCTACATCTTTTTGGTTTTCAGCTGCATTTATAAAAGTTCTATCCGCCGCACTCCAGCCATGGTATCAATATTTCTCTTCTCATAAATGATGTATCGTTATAATGTTTTTATTACTGCTAGGTTTCAACAACATCTGATAGTTTCTTAACACCTAGTAACAAACTGTCAACGACACCATCCATCATTCATTCAAAAATGAAAGTTTCTAAGATCACCAGAAATGTAGATACAAATGACATCGTAGCTAACAGCTTTACGTGCTTTCAAAGCATACGATTTTGAAATAATAAGGTGTTCGTTCATCCACGAATCGGACTCGGTAAGTTAGTTAATTATAATGAATTATTATAGTAGCCACAAGCTCCTAATAAACTAAGAATATATTAATTACGGTTTCCCCAAAAACAGTTATAAAAAAGAAAATAGATAATGCTCACAGACCAATAGAAGGATTGGCAGCAGGCTAAGGTTTTGTAATAGCGCTTTGTTGGTTACTCCTCGGCTACGGAATCCTAAAATCTTCCCATGGTCTGACGATTACATACAACTCTATACATATAAAACAGTAGGTAATTACCCCTCAGTATTGTCAAAGTGCACTTCAGCGTTAGGTTTACAAAATGGCAGTCCTTTCCCGGGCAAACTATCAGAACATTTTTAAACTACCCTCTCCCAAAATATGCTTCTTCAAATCTCGACTTTACTACTTTTCGATAAAGTTCAATGTCCCATGTTTGGGTCAGTATTTTAAAGTTTGCGAGCGATATTTGAATAGATTGCTGGATGGATGTGTGCCCCATAGTCGGTATTGACAAGTGCACTTAGGAAGAGGATTACTAAAGACTATGGGTAGTATGTCATATTTTTGTGAATGGTTTAATACTAAAAGTACCAAATAGGTTTCAGTTTAGAAAACATTATTTTGTTTTTATCTTAGAAACGCTAAACAAGCAATTTAGGGGTACCAACAACATAATCATCAAAATTTTAAGACCAAGGAAGTGCGTTTCCACCTATCTGGATGCAAATGAATATCTGATATCCGCAACCCAGTAACTGACATTCCTTGGCAAGATTGGATTCAGAATTTCTTGCTTCTGTCCCCGTAACTACTGTGAGCAAACGATAGTTGGGCATGCTTTGCAAACTACGGAGAAATTACGATAAATTAAGATGGTCACGCATACAAACACCGGCCATTGGCAAGCGTCCCTTAATTTTGTGTGATAATTTTGGCTACCATGAAATAATAAATTGATTTACTAGTATACTACACAAATTATATTTTTATGTATTTTTTTCTCTTAACAGGTTTAGATACATAAATATTAGAGAGATTACAATGTTGGATTTTTTTCAACTGACTATTGAATCTTAATTTTTTTACTGCCACTATATCGCATATCACCATTCGCGATGACACGAGATGGCCATGAATTCAATTTGATTCGGGGTGCTGTCATGGGAATGATGGAATTACACCCCCATAGTGTTTGTACTATCCCTCCAATACATATGTATACACATAACGATAGGGTGAGCATATAAAGTACTACGTGCAAACTGGCTGCAATTGCGTTTTTGGATTGACAATTTTGATGATACGCTTGGATAGATAGGTTTTTTATTAAAGGAGCTTAAATTTATGGTTTATTCTTTGTTATTGCTGAAGCCCTAGAAGTACTTTAACTAGTACCTTACGATGGAGAACGCCTGAAACAGACGAGTTCTAGAACTATGAATGACTCAAAGTTACATTTTTTAGGCGATACAGGCGGCATCTTCAGCTGATTATGACTGACAGACGTCATGATAATGGCAGAAGGTAACCTAAGCATAGAGACTCCATGTATAGGAAAATCCATGCTAATATTGTAAATGCGAAAGTGTGCTTGTTTGTCCTTTTTTGGATCTAACAGATTAACGTCAGCAAGCGTTTCTTAATCATGAAGATGAAACTGTGAGGCCTCATTTTATTAAGCCACCGACACCAAAGCATAAATTCAATCCCATGAGAGTGTTTTGTCAGTAGACCTGTCTATTACATCTGCTTAGCACTTTCTTAATTATGTTACTATCGGCTAACTGGACGCAGCTGACTGGTGCTTGACATGAAGTGACTACCTATCTGCCCAACTGTCGTGTTACTCAGTTACTGGGTTTAAGAGATTAAACCCAGTAACTGAGTAACACGACAGTTGGGCAAGACTGGTGCCATATTTCTGGTTTAACGTACTTTCCGCGGTACGGGTCAGTAGACCTGCACATACATCTACGAATAATAACGTTTTAAACCAACAGGAAGCATCCAATATTATCTCAGTAAATAGGATTTACTAAAACTGTTTCACTATATCATGTTCAACGGGAGCAAAAGATATACCTAAGATAACTAGACGATAAACTTACAGGCATAAAATCATCACATGTGTCAATAGAACTGTTAAAGTGATTGAAGCTTTTTTTAAAGGAAATTAAACTCTATCTTAATATTAGAAGGTAGGTTTTAAATTGAAAGGTATCGATAGGCATGTGAACGGTAATCCGGGATCATTTGAGACAAGATCGTAACGTTTGGATACGTTTTTGAGGTGGAATTGTATTAAGTTTACGTTGAAGTGTGATTGAGTGGTTTTGGTGTGACAACTACGAGGATGTTTTAATCTTTACCATGTCTTGAGTAGGAAAAAAGATTCTGTTGACAAGAGCATAATAACTGAAGACATTACATTGATACATTTAATAGCAGAAAGACACAATAATTAAGAAAATCATAGTTGATTGAGAAACTCGAAATCAAAAGTAAACTGCCAATTTCTTAATAGGAATTGCTCAAATCTCCCTTGCTGCTCAATACTCTAAAGAAAGAGGGGATTCTGGATAGATTAGCAATTAGAGTCATTACTCTGGCCCATTGGCCTGTAACGTTTCCATTGCTGAGACACAGGCTTCCTCTCTATGAGAGGAAATGCCCCGAAATCCACCAAGCGGACTCAATGCTGGTTGGTGGATAATGATGGTCAAAAAGTGAAAACAGTTTATAGAACCGTCCTCTCTATATCAGATACTCCTCAAGTCTCAGTGACGCGCTCTTGCCAACAAGCTTAGCGGGTGACGTTTGCTCATCCCCTTGTGACTTAACCGCGGTTATATTTAACAGACGCGGCGCCAGCCGACCCGTTACGTCAGTAGTATAGAGACCGCTTTGTACGTTCTACGGGCTTATGGAAGTGACGCGGTGAGGCGAAAGTAAGGATTAGCGTATGGATGCTATAGGAGACTTGTGAGACAGATGAAAGGGTTATTGAATGGTGTTTGACAAAGTAACTACAGTTCTACTTGCGTTTCGGGACTTTGGTATCTCTTTAGAACATTCCCGCAGCCCAGGCAATGGCCATAATGGGCCCTGTCATTATTGAAGCTTTAGCGATTGCCTGAGACTTCGCTCACGTAGAAATTTCGAAAAGTTTCATATTATGCTATGTATGTACTATTTCAAACCATAGTCTATCTCTGTGCCAAATTTTATCCAGATCGTTCGGCTATTTCGGCTTGATTGAGTAACAAACATCGATCAAAACTTTTATATTTATAATATTAGTACGTATATGTAAATAAACAAACTGCTCAGCAGATTTCGTGCAAAATAGCGCCATTATAAAAACTCTCACAAAAATTCCTCACGCATCTATATCGAACGAGACTTCGAACCTTTCAATCCACATTCTCATTTTTATTTTCATCGCAAATGCGTCATCGAAAACCTTCCCTCCGATATTTTGAATTAAAACGCTGACCTGGCGAGTATGGCGCAAACAAAAAATCTCTTAATTGGTAAACAGGGGACGCTATGGTTCTGGTTTCATAGCTTCTGTGTCTCGTTTTATTAAATACGACGGACATACAGGGTTGTGGGTGTAGGATTTGTTATTAAAATCTAATTTCGAGCAAGGTATTTTTGGACAGGGTTAAATGTTACATAAAACTGCCAAAACCCTTATTTATGTAGGCCCTACGGTCACAAAGTATGTATCGCATCAGAGGTCAGTTCTAAGCAATCATTAATTTATTGAAGATAGATTTTTTTATTCATGATAGGCTCGCATTTGATTTCTATCTGACCTGATGGTAAGCGATGATGTGATAAAAGATGAAGCACACTTTCCTAGAAGTAACCTGTTCACTTAGGTTATAGCTATTAGAAGATACAGACTGGCTGGATGTTCTATTTGAAAATAACTTGGGATGACCTATGTGCAACTATCTCGGTAGTTCCACAGTAGTTCTACACATTTAGATACGAAGACAATTTTGTAGTCAACATATTGATACAATTGGTAAGTATTAAAGATACAATACAACAGCAACAAACACGAAACATAAGAAATAATAATAAAAATAACGCGTTTGCCTCTCAAAAATAAACAAGAGATATTCAATGCATACTTCAAAAATAAACATTAAAAAAAATAAACATTGCTAAAAATAAATAAATATATTTTCAAGCATAAATCGTTGTACAGACTATAAACTCGACGATAAACTCACGTTTTGCGTGACGTTGCAGGCACAAATTCTTAACGGTGTTACTAGCAAGTGACGTCATTCTCAAGTGTCTTTTCTCTAGGTTTTTAAATTTAATAGGAATATAAAAATATCATGGTACTGAGCATGCCTTCACACACAAAATATTATTTCAGAACATGATTTTGCAATCGCCGTTTAAAAAAAGATTAAGATGCGAACATAAATGACAAAAAAAAAATATATACAGGTTGTTTAAACATAGAGCTATTGCTCAATAGCATCTAGTTTTGTGTACTTCCAAAATACAAACACATAACATTCAGCAGTTTCAAAACTATGTCCTCTCAAATATATTGCTCCCATGTTAACAAACCCTCAAAATTCTGTCAATAGCTCATTAAGAGGGTAGTCTGGACCCTCATGTCCAATCACAACCCCCGCTTATGGGGTAGTTATTATTTTTAATCCCTTAATGGCGTCCCAGATTTCATTACTGGGGTTGGTCTGATTAAAAGGGTGGGACCAATTTTTTCGATGCTACAGGGTTGATAGTGAGATCGATTTTATGTGTGGTTCGCTATGTGTTATAGGCGATATTAAAGTGGGTAGTTGAGATCGTACAGTGATAGGAAAATTTGTACAATCACGATGACAGTATGATGTCTAGTTACAAATGACAATCGTATTTGACGATGGCAAGGAATTGGACGGCATGTCATCGTTTCCTTGGAAAATGGTTTCTGAGTAGCGATGGTGGAACAATCAACTAATGACTTCCCGCTGTGGGTCAAGTGGAAGGGAATGTCATACTCCTACTGACTAAAAAATCACTTTGTTCCTTCAGTGTCCCTTGCATTTCAGGACTGCAGTATCTCGTTAGAATATTTCTTCAACCCCAGTAGGACATGACTCGTCCTCAAGCAGCGTAAATATAGAAACTTTCGGATCGTGAAGCCCTTGTGCTCACATTATTTTGAAAATTGTTGTTGATGTCAACGGCCATGCCACGCATGACGGCCAAAGTTAAAGGCAGGCTTATGGGTCACGGAAATTCAAAGCCTTGTTTTTTGTTTGTTTTTCCAGATATTAAGCAACCTTATAAAGTGGCAATGCCGCTAGTTGGTTTTTAAACGAACGTTTCATTTCTTACACTACTTATAAGTAAATGAATAAATAAATAAATCAAGAATGTTGTAAGATCTATATTAGTAGCATAGGTTTAAAAATGCCTGATTTTTTTTGTAACAAAATCTATCATCAATTTATGAAGACTGTAAAAGACACTCTAGAGCTTTATAGGAAATTTGTCGCTTAAAAAGGTACAAATATAATGAAAGCTGTCATATTTGTACCTTTTCAAGTGTCAAATTTCCTTTTAAACTCATGAGTGTCTTGACCATTTTTCTGTAGATAACGCGTAGGTGGTCTACTTATTTTTAACAACGAATAATTTTTCAAACATTTTCAAAGCCGCCGTACGTAAACTATCCTTACTTTAACGTACGTACATTATTATGTTATTGTTATTTTAAAACCTAGCTTGTGAGCCACTAATCTGTAAAAGCTTAGGGTGTAAACACATCATGGTGGTCTTGTCTGACCAATGCAGTCTCTAAACAACATTAGTCCTGTACTTACATCCTGAGGAGAAAAAGGTCGTATGTGCTTAGATTTATATGAAGATACGTCGTTATGGTTTTGGGTGCAAAGAAGTTTTAAAGGAGTGTACATATCGGCGGTGCGGCAAAGCGTGGTTTTGTGTGTGGAAATGATTAGAACACGGCTGGGACCTCCGCTGTGTGGCGCTTTGACATACCATGTTGGCTTTTAGATTATTTCTGTTATGTTAAGCAAGGTTCTTCGACATGGTGTAATATCGTCGCCTTTCTTAGGTACGGTACTCTAAAAAGTCATAACTGAAGCTGCAAATCGATTAATAACACGGTACATATTTTATCTCAGGCTATGTATTCAGGCTGATTGTATCAGTTAATTTACCGATAATGTTTAATTTATATGAAGTAATCGAGAATTTAAACAATGATGTGTTAACACTTTTAAGCAAGTAATAACGTATTTTGACTATTAACACGCAATTTTGTTTTACATCTGCTTGTTGATTTCAATATTTTAATTGATGGGAATATGGGTGATTTTATGCAGTTTTTTGTAATATATTAAACTAACATGAAATATTTGTTCGAAGGAAAACATTAATTTCTCGTCTCGCTCAAATCTTTCTTAAAATTATTTGCAGAAATGATATAAAAATATCCCACCCTGACGGATTCTTAAGTCCCTTTGCAGTGGACAAACATTGACATAGCCAAGTCCGGTAGCTCTTAAACAGTTTGACTCCACCACGCTAATAGATGTCTCGATATTGCCACCGCAAACCTCGACGATTTTTTTCGGATTTGGAACGCGGAAAAAATGTTTTGCGTTTTTTGTAAAAGGATAGTTGGGACTTTGAATCGTGCCGCGTTTGACATGCTAATGTGCAAGTATCTTTATTTTGTGACTTTTTAGAAAATATACCTACCTACATAGGTTTAATCTGTGTAGTGATACTGACCTAACACGGGAGCTATCTACTATATATGTGTTCTATGTGATTTAGGCACCGTTGTTGTTATTTTATTTATATTCATATTGGAAATGTGACTATATTATACGAATGTAATGAAATCTTGAAAATGTGTTTAGGAAGTCTTTTTTATTTTAGAAAATTAATCACACCTTGTTATACAAACCCGTTACCAGCTCATGTCAATAATATCTACTTATTTGTATGATGAATATTCATTCAAAAAAGCATATTCATTAAACAACGTGTAGCGGAATAAACGCAATTCCTGAAAGTAGTTGGTTCAGAATCGGCTTCTGAATTGATTTCCGTCATAAAAAATAGGTTTTAAATTTTGACGGAAAAATCTTTCATTTAACCTAAAATGGAAACACAGTATCATGACGAATTAATACAATCCTTAATTCAAGGAAATGCACTCGTGTGCATGTCGGCCGCTAACATCTGCATGTCTGTATGCGTCTGCGTAAAGATATTGTATGACGCACATACGTTTTGCGTTTAGTAAGGATAAACTATTTTATAAAAAATGTCTAGTTTTTGTTTCAATTTATTTAGTTACGGATGTTGTTTTAGACTTATAATTTAATATTCTAATTGGGGTGTCTGAGTATTGCGCTGTATTGCGCTTAATCTGTTACACCTTGTATATGTATTAGTATTTCCGACTAAGTTAGACTTCTTAAAATTACTACTACAACTACTATAAAGTAGATAACAACTGCTGACAAATGCTTGCACTGTCTGGACGGGTCCACTCAAATCTTTGTGGTTATTTCCTCAAAGAGCACCAAAGACATGAACCTACATGTTTGTCATATGATTGGACCAACACAAATTGTATGGACTTTAAAATAGACGTTGACCTCTGGGTTTGTTTCGGTGTTTCTTCTCAGAGTACCTAGTCAGTTAGGAAACACCGGCCTCATCTAGCTAAACTAAACTTAACACGCAAAAAAAACATGACGTGTAAAAGCGTTATTTATAACCAATCTACAAAATAAATAGGTATTTCATTTCATTTCAACAAAAATAGTTAAGATACTTATGAGCCCTTTGCAACAAAGTATAGAAGACTTTTAAAGGAAAAAAAAACATAATTTAGATGCCAATTTTAAGGAAATCATATTATCAGAGGCGCGTTAGTTAATTTATAGCCTGTTCTAGGGTGTTGGTACACCGTTAAATTATGATATAATTACACAATATAGTGGTTTGCAATGTATTTACCAAGAAATAATTTTTGATATCTTCTTGATTAAATGTCTGAGGTTTTCACATAATTTGAGTCAACTCTGACACTAGCTAAGTGCGAGTCGGACTTTCATATGAAGCCGTATAATAAGCAAAAGGAAAACACGTTATAATATGCACCTACAATGAATTTTAGTTCATTATTACATCATAAATCTATAACAGCCATATGAATTATCGTTCCAGGTCCAAACGATACATAACCGTGACGATTTTCAAAAGTCGCAAGTCCCTTTGCCAGAAATTTTTGTCGCTCAAATAAAAGCGGTCACTTTACGACATGTGAACAAACTTAATACTACAGTCGATAAACAAACAAACACGTACAAAATGTACAAGATAAAAGGAAAAGGGAGTGAATGATATGTTTGTTTTGAGCGGTAAAAATCCGGGTGAATCACTTTGACGCGTATAAGTTACGAATTAAAAAAGACAACATCAGACAAAGAAGCCATTTTGCATTGTGCTGTGACAGTCTTCCTTGTGATGCCGCTTTGGAGAGCAAGGAATCTTATAGATGTGGCAGCAGATACGTATAACCTGAGAAGTTGAGTCAAATTTTCTTCCTCTTTGCCCCTTTCCAAGTAATGTTGGTACTTCTAATTCTTCTGCGCCATGACAATCTGTCTAGGGTCGTTGGGTCGGGTACGTCTCCTTTTCAACTAATTTTTAGCAAACTAGGTACATTAAGAAGATCTCACAGTGTTTCATACAAAGTTTTTATTCTTAGTAACGAATGAACTGATTCTTTAAAACTCCTTTAAAACGCGAGATACTCACATAAGAGAGGGAAAGACAGAGCAAATGTTTAATTCATATATTAGACGTATAGTTGCTATTTCGTTCCCTGTGACTTTTTTTTCCTAAAGTTCCTTACTAACTATTTAGATCTAGGTATCTTTTTAAATGTTTGTTTTCTTTAAATAATTTGGGAATTATTGGGATGATGACTGACTCACGCTAGCCTGCTGGCAGAAGCTAGTAGAAGTATAATATTAAACTGCTTATAAGCTCTAGGGATACTGATGATCTAATGAGGACCATGGGTTCTATCTACTATCATGATGCGAGAAGCACCTTAATTATTCCTTAAACTATATGTAGAAAGTACTGTTCGATGCTATGGTGACCTAACACTACTTTCTCGTATAGATAAGATATGATATATTTGGTAAAAGTTAAAGTCTTCAATTAAAAGGAAAATAGTTATATTCAAACACTATAAGGAATCACACGGTAAACTGGTAAACTATGTAACTTAACTTATTGGTAATGGTAAAATGGTAATGGTTTTCTTGAGTGCGTGGTGTCTCCAAAGAGATCTGATCGCGAACTGACTGATATTTTTGTGATCGAGCGAATGTGCATACTTGCGATCGATGCAATTATGCATTTTCGCTGAGTGTTCGATTAAAGTTCGAACACTATATCTACTATGTACCTATTTGAATATCACTTTTTCGATTTATTGTCTGATTGATCTCATATCTATGAACTGTTCCAAAGCTTAAATAAGTGAATAATAATCATTTCTTCCGCCTTCTCTACCTCAACATAATCCTACAAATATGCATCAATACTTCTTTGTACCCGCGGAGTGTAAATTCGGGCCCTAAGTGTCGCCGCGGTCGTTTTAACACTGCATCGCTAATTGGACACTTAAGCTGCACCTTAAAGGGTTAAAACAGTTTTTATCCGGGGTCCGAAGAGACCGGCACGGAGCGGGTGACGGGTTACCACTGATGTTGCCGTCATTCAAATGATTATTGATTTTTTGAACAGGTCTAGTGTTGAGTTTATGGTATAAACATTTTATGACATTAAGTAGCGTCGTTTAGATTAGATTTTAGCTTTTTTGTTTGGTGTAACGTCATATTGTTTGATATTCCTTATTATCTTGTTTTAGGTTTAATTGGCAACTCTGCTGATGTTACTATTGACTAGTGGGGCGACGAAGTAATCCACCTCGCGGTTACACAGATATGTAAGGACTTTAAATCTCATACCTAAGTCTTATTGTGGGAAAAATCTTCAAATGACTCCTCTCGCTCTAAGTAGAGTGGAAGGGAGTGTCAGACTTCTACTGACTAAAAACCCACCCTGTTCCTTTACTTACCCTTACTCCTGCAAGCCTGGCAGGCAATGGTCCTGCTGGGGCACGTCAATGCTGCTGACTGTTCTTTGAGGCGAGCGTGGAACACGACGCGCGGCCGACCCGGGTTGTCCCTGGTCCTTTTTCACAAACTCAGGTATAACAAACGTCACCAGTGATGGCCACAAGGCCATTTCCTGCTAGAGTTGCGGTAATGTTCTAACGAGATACCGCGGCCCCGGAACTTAAGGGTAGCTGAAGGAACAGGGTGGGTTTTTAGTCAGTAGAAGTCTGACACACCCTTCCGCTTTACCCAGAGCGGGAGAAGTCTTTCGATGATTTTCCCACACAAGAAAAAAAAGGCATAACAAACATCAGTTTTGAGTTCAGAAACATGCACGCCAATTAATATTATTGTCCCTTTAAACACGTTTCTGAGAAATATTTTTTTTTTATGGCTTAGCATTAGCATTTAGCCAATGTCAGAAATATATATTTAGATCTAGCTATTTTGAATATAAGTAACAAGTGTTATTCGCAAAGTAAGTAGTCGAAGTTCGTCCGTAATTTAATACATTATTTGAATGCATTTTTATATAAAATATTAGCTTACTGCAATCCTTCTAAACATTATCTTTAACAGTAGGTACCAGATTCCTACTTAGTATTTTTTAACCGACTTCTGAAAAAGGAGGAGGTTCTCAATTCGGATGTTTGTTTGTTTGTTTTTTTTTTTATGTTTGTTCGGGCATAGCTCCGTCGCTCGCCAACCGATTTGAAAAATTCTTTTTTTGTTGGAAAGGGTATACTTCCCAAATGGTCCCATGAAAATTTTATCGACATCGAACAAGCCATTTCTGAAAAATCAACAAAAGTCTAAAAAACAAAATTTACATTGACGACCTTTTCGGTTACTCTATATTGTGTTTTTTGTTCGCGCGTTTTTAGTTTTTTGTAGTTGACATTTTGGCTTTTATAACTAGATTAATTACAAATTGACCCACTAAAAAGCGCGAAAATAAAAACTTTTTTGCAAAAAAAATAAAACCGACTTCCATATCAAAACACTACAAAGCCAAAAATAATTTTAATTTCGGTAGTCGGTGTTATTGGTTTTGTATTTTCTTTTTTTTCACACCGCCTTCCGAAATTAAAATTATTTTTGGCTTTGCAAAAAAGTTTTTATTTTTAAAATGTTCTGAATAGGAATATGGTATAAAAGGTGCTCGTGGCTAAATAATAATAGTCACGCGGGCTAAATAATAACGATCTTCACAGTTAAGCAATACTTGCCGAGGTCTGTCTGTGGATGGGTGAACATCTTCGAAATTCGAGATTCTTCCGTGCCTCGAAAAGGACGTGAAAACGTTTGGTCCCGGCTGTTATTTGCACGTCTTTGACAGTCGTTACGGTTAGTCAGATACCTGAAAATCAGACACTGATCAGGCCAAAGGGTATTGTGTTACCCAGCTACTGACTTGCTGAAGTCAGATAAGCAATCGCTTGAAAACACTAGTACACGGCTGTATCCGGTTAGACTGTAAGCTGACCACAAAATAGTTGGAAAAACGCTAAGCAGATAATCTACTAAAAATCTGAATACGTAGCTTGTTATTAAAAACGAGCGTCGCATAAATAATTTGATACTACCAGCACCCGAACAGCTGCTCAATCTCTATCAAGCCCAGGTTCGGTCGTGTATGGAGTACTGCTTTCATCTTTGGGATGGATCTGCTAAATACCAACTGGACGCACTTGAGTCTATCGAGAAGCGGGCCAAGAGACTCATTGGCAACGATGCACTGGTCGAGTCAAAGCTCCAGAGCCTTGAACATCGACGACGAGTTGCAAGACTTTCGGTTTTCTATCGGTTACATTTCGGTGAGTGTGCGATGGAATTACACAATCTAATTCCGCCAAGCCCGTTCCATCATCGGACTACGAGACAAACGGCGAAGCGCCATCGTTACATGGCACGGCACAAAACGTTTTGGGAATACCTTCATTGTGCGTACGGCTAAGGATTGGAATTCCCTGCCGGAGTCTGTGTTTCCCGATAGCTATAACCTAGGAGTCTTTAAGTCAAGAGTGATTAGGTTACTTTTAGGTAAGCGTGCTCCATCTTCGACCACATCATCACTTACCATCAGGTGAGATGGTGGTCAAAGGCGAACCTATTTTTAACCTTACTTTGCAACATGTTAGTTTTAAGTTAATTTGCTGCGCCGTAACAGGGTAATGTACATTATTTATAACTTATAAGCCATGCCTGTAACTGCGTGTACATTGTGCAATGAATAAACAAATAAATAAAAGTAATAATATATTCTTCTTAGGAAGAAATTTCAAAATGGTCTTAGTAATTCTTGCGGCCTACCCAAATATCCTTACTTTGGCATTTATTGTTCGTCAAATGGTTTAGTTCCTTAAAGTTCTAAGTTGAACTACACGATAACTGGCAAATGTTTGCTCTGTCGGCACATTTCACGTCAAACATTAACCTATATTATTATTATAGTCCCAGTTACGTATTGTATTGACTTTAAAAGAGATTTTGAGGTCTGAGTTTCTTCAAAGCGTAGTTAGGTAACCGACACTGGTTTTTCTCTAGTTATAATTAACCAAAAAGTTGGATGTGCAAAATCTAGGCATATATTTAATCTAGGCACTAAATAAATATAATTTAGTTTCATAAAACTCTATTCACATACCTAAGCACAATAGTAATAATTGAACAATGATCTATTGCACATTCAAATATATTATCACAACCATTTATATCACTTATCACTTGAGTTAAGTGACAAATCACATCCATGACAATTGAAAAGAATACTTTGTATTTTTCAAAACAACTTTGTCATTGCCGAAACATTACAAATGCAACCTTATGTTTTAGAAGACTTAGTTCACTTTCGATTGGCTGAGTAATGTAGAAAAAAATTGACATACAAATTAGCATATTCTTTTCCGTGTGGTGATAATAGAAAAAATAACTATAGAATAGAATTATCAATGGTATGTCATTGTCGTATGTCCTCACATAATATATGTTGAACTTGTTTATGGTCAAATTGTAATCTCACGAATTGTTTGGTATTCCGGTCAGGTGATCTTCACAACCTGGAATTTACTATTACTTTATGTGGCGGCATTCAATCTCAGTTTTAATATTGAATTCCACGTAAAGTAAATTATACATATTTATACATTTATTAACCAATTTTGGTATTAATCTGCATTCAGATTTCGAGATAAGTGATAGGCCAGAGATATTTGGGAGGGTCAAATGTGTACCAGAAGAAACAGCATTGATAGATCAATTGACAGTGGAAATGTTGGCGTTCTAATTACCTACTTTTACAATATTAAAAATGGTCCCAAAATGAAAACTGGCACTTCTTCGCAAACAGAATTCATCAACAATTCGCGTGAACAACCAAACAAAATCAAAGCCATAAACACGCCCTAGAAACACCATCACTTGAACACATTCTATTACTGCATTTCCTTAACCAGCCTTTCTAGATCTGGCACCTTGAACAAAGCCCTCCCTTATTTATGACATTCGGGAGGGGAGGCAGGTCAGACTAAATTGGTGGCTTTAATGAAACTTTTGTATCTGTCTTTGACACGCAATATGAGAATTATGTTGTGTTATGATGTCTCAAAACTTAATGTTTCGTGGTCTTTTGTTGAGTGGTATAATAGTCGTAAATTGAGAGGTGTGTCTGTCTACGTTTTTCTTTGACATTGATTACTTGTGTTTCTTAAAGATTTGAGCCGGCATCGTCTATAGTTTTTCTATTAGTTAAACATAACACACGATCTACTTCATCTCAATTCACGTTGCATCAAAATTCCTCGATGTGTCCATTTGCCTGAAGTTCTTATTTAGTTAAGTACTTCCAGTGATCTAGGGGTTATCGAGAGCTACATTAAAAAAACTTTTTACCAAAAAATTAAACCGACTCCCAAAAATACTGCAAAGTGAAAAATAACTTTAATTTCGGTAGTCGGTGTCTTTAGTTTTGTATTTTCGTTTTTGGCACCGACTTCCGAAATTAAAGTTATTTTTCAGTTTGCAGTGTTTTTGGGAGTCGGTTTAATTTTTTGGTAAAATTTTTTTATTTCACTCTTTTTAGTTGGTTGATTTTTAATTTACCTAGTTACAAGAGCCCAAATGTCAACTACTTATAACCTTTTACAAAATATTTCTTTTCCCAATGCCAATGCCGTTAATTGTTGAGGAGTTCTCCTGGTACTTCACCATCAGCTCTACATCACCATATGCATTGTGACGAGCATAATGTGCTTAACATCCATATTCAAGTAATCGAATCGCAATCCACTCAATACTTATTATTGAGTAGTTTCAGCGGCCATCTGTGGTCTTCATCATCAGTTCAACTTCCTCAAATGGTACTTTTTGAGAGCAACAGCACAAGTTACTATAATAAATACCCAAAACCTCATAGGTGTGCCTATAATATTTGAAGAGTTCCCTCGATTTCTCCAGGATCCCATCATCAGATCCTGACGTTTATGAAAATGCGACCAATTTCGATCATTTTCGTATACCCGTTCAATAAAACAAAGAATTTTCCAAATCGGTTCAGCCGTCTTCGAGTAATCGATGATTATACATAAAATATATATATATATATATACGCGTCGAATTGATAACCTCCTCTTTTTGTCGTCGGTTGAAGATACATTACAATAAATGGCACACCTACTATAATATTGTGATACGTTCCTGATACTACTGAAAATATTACATGGACTGAATTCCTATCTGACATCTTCAACCTAGTTACTGAGTAACTTGATACTCTGATAGGTACTTACTGATGTTAAATTACATAAGTATAAATAGCGTTCCCATATCAATTAATTTTTAATCACGTCCACTGAATTTGGTAATATTTACCATATACTTGAATGTGGTGCTATCAATACCTTAAAATCAATTCACTTTGTAGCCATAAATCCAAAATGGCTGCCGCTGTACTTGAACCTATAGCAGTATATACCTCCATAGATTCTGTCTTCGGTCGTCAAGGAGTGCTAATTTGTTTTGCAAATTGAGGGTGACGCGACTAAGGGGTGTTCCATAGTATCGGGTTGCTGGTGATAGGGACCGAATTGATTTTACACTCAGTTGCCTAAACTGTGGTTGAAATTCACAAGTTAAATTTCACTCGGAAGAAAATTGTTGGCTTGGCTTGCTCGATTAGATACTTGGGATACTCTTTTACTTTGGTGTGGTGGAGATTCTGTCTCTTAGGGGAGGTAAGTAAAAATGATTTTTGCTGATTCAACAAACTACTTTGCTAGATCGGGCTACAGGGTTGCCACATTGTACGTGTATGTAGGTTAAATGTTTATAAATACATCTATAATAGAGGAAAATGTCTTAATATGAAGCAACGTTGAAATATAAAAAAGATAGGTTTTGTCATCATAAGAAAGGAAGTAAGGATACTTCTTCGATTCTTGTATTGTCTTGTTTAATACTCTATTTCACAGTCTGCGATCTTTTTCATGTGACTAAACGGAATCTGTGGTATTAAAAACTGAAGTCTTAGAACAGCTATATTTCTCCCTATCTTCTGCAGCTTCTTCGTTCACGTTATTTTTTGTCGGCGAAAAAAGAAGTTCTTCTCCTAGACCTCATATATTTGTGAATAATTTTTTATTAAAAATGGTTTAGTGTTTGAGACAGGAACTTGTAACAAATAAACATCAAGGATCACTTTCATCGTTTGCTTTTACTCTTAATACGCAATCATCCATTTCCATCCATATATCTCTACCACTGTTGTCTGTTTCTCCATTCATATCCGTACCTATTCTGATTATTTTAACTCTTTTATCTACAGTCGATACACCAACACAGTTTCCTCCATAATCTATCCCCTCGCCATGACTAACGAGGCCTCATTAATGGTGGATGCAAATTGTGCGCTGATCCTATTACCTATTACCAATACGTTACGTGTATGTCTTTGTTAATACTCTAAGCGCTAAGTGGGATAGTGTTCTAGTTTCCATGTAGTGGATGAAATGAGTAAATTGTATTTCACTATGGTATAGGATTTATGCAAAATAGATTACGTGTATTATAATGTATTTACTTTCTTGCATAAATCAGGAACGAGTTATAATTATTATACATAGTAACATAGAATAATTAGCGTATCACGTTCAGACTGCTCCTTTTAAATGGACGCAGGCTCCAATTTTATGATACGGAATAGGCGGTAATCTATCTGGCAATCTCAGTGCGGGTTGCTGTATAATATTTTGACAAATTCTCATGTGTATTTGTAATAAAAGTGTACCAATATGGGTAGACTATTGGATAAATACACATGGAAAGTCTAAAACATACGTGGTAGGTACTGTACACTGAAGAAAGTGTTTTACAAAACTAGTTTAGTTAACTGACAAATAGCCAAACCTTGATAACTAAAAATCAAATTTAATTTACGTATTGATCAACTGCTTTCGTTTATAACAAAACTGAATTGTCTACTAGGAACTATGGTTATGTAGTCACTATTTTTTTGTAATAGGTTACTCAATTGTTTGTTATTTGCTACTCAACACTTTTTTCAGTGTATTTGACTGAATACTGTAAAACCATTCCTCTGATGATGATCTGTTCCACTCAATTAATAGTCATCAGTCATTGCTATGACTTATGACTAGATAAAAAACACATGTGTACCAATATGGGTAGACTATTGGATAAATACACATGGGAAGTCTGTGGTAGGTACCTACTGTAATTGACTGAATACTGTAAAACCATTCCTCTGATGATAATCTGTTCCACTCAATTAATAGTCATCAGTCATTGCTATGACTGATGACTGGATAAAAAACACATGTGATCTTCAGATCAACCGAAACAAATCACAAATGGGGGATTGGATTTCAGTCTTATCGGTTGCAGCTAGTGTTTTACATGGATTAGACTGCCTATCTGACCTGCAGAACCCATTAACACAATATCCCTTGGACAGACCAGTGTTTTCTGGCTTCTGACAACCTGTAAGGACTGTCTTTGATGTTCAAATGACTGCCGGGACAAATCTCATAAAGTGCTTTCCGAGGCATAGAAGAATATTGACATGTTATGATGGTCACCTACCCACCGACAGACCTCGGAAAGCGTTGCTTAACCTCAAAACTCGACCCGGCAATTATTATTATTTAGCCTCGAGCTATCTACAACGTGTAATTTAAAAGGTATATACATACCAAGTGCACGGCTTCTTTGGATGATAATAAACGACATGGCAAGGGTTTTCTAATCCTATGTGTACATGTGTGAAGCATATTAGAAATTTCAATACATTGATACCAGAGACCGAATTTTTCAAATTAAGAAGAACGAAGAGAATTATCGTTTTATTGGCAAGTGACGTGGAAAGTGATGACCCTCATAGTGCTGTGACACGTTTGTTATTACTGGTATTCAAGAAACATATGAAACCAATAATTTGGGGTCAATTCTGTGAGTCACTTATTTTGAGCTGAAACTTTGCATAGAGACTCCATACCAGATGTTGTCTTCAGTCCTTTTGGATAGATATGGGGTTTCCGTTACACGTTGTATACAGCATGTAACAAAAACCCTGTCCGATCCTTAAGAGTATTATTTGGCATCGTATTGCGTACATATATACGTAGCCATTTAATGGATTAGAAATAGTTATTTTTCCCCAGTGAATATTAAAAATTAAAATAAAAATTAAAACTGATCAAAGGCAACACTGATCGCTCGATGTTCACATGTTACTACCTACAGTTTTGTGTCAAAAAAGCCGCATGAGCGGGTGGAGTGTTGTCAACTTATGAAAATTTGCCATATTCAGTGTTAAATTTCGCATGGATTATAAAAATAAAAAATCAATAACTTTTGGTTTTTATGAGTTACATTTTTAAAACATTTTTTTCTAGTACGTATGTTGAACCAGAAATACCCCTTTTATTGGATCGGACAGGGTTTTTGTTACATACTGTATGTAATAATATTGTACATAAATAATGTTCATTTGGGATAACTATGTTTGTCCTATCAACGCTAGTATAGCTTTGATACTACCGAAACAGGGAAATGTTGGATGTCGTGTGTTACCTACCTTGATAGTATATGTGCTAACGTAACGGTCGTGCCGTGTGAAACGCCACCTGGCGGATTTGATAACAAAACTCCTTTGGTTAATATTGTTACGAGCCGAATATCAGCGGTGTGATACATGGGGTTCTGGTTTAGTTACGGGCATATAGCTGAATTTTGAATTGAATCAGATTTCTCATGTACTAAGAATAATTTAGTTGTGGATCTATAGGAATAATCACGTCTTACATAAACCGGCCAAATGCAAGTCAGCATCGCACTTGAAGAATACCGTAATAGCAATCAAAAATGAGCGAGAAATAATTTGTTTTTCAGTGTTTGTATGAATGACAAAGTTATATTTGTGGTTTTTGCAAATGTGCTATATTATGTCAAAAACTGCTAACTGTATTTCATTCAAATTAATTTACATTGAACATTTTTATTATAATCTACAGCATGTATAAAAATGGTAGGTGTGAATAATTTGTTGCTATGCTTATTTTGTCATAATGCTGCACACAAAGGTAGCACTTTCCATTTTCCACATAACTCTTTCCTTTGCTAATTCTATCCAAGGTTTTTGTGAAGACTCCAGTTCGTTCCACCATCTTCATTTTGGCTTACTTCTCGTTGTATGTGCCGTAGAGATGTCCAACCCTTCTTAAACAATACAAAAAAATATTCAATGTGTTCGCGCTGCCAACGGCGACGATTTTCTCAAAGAAACTTATTAAATTCCTATACATAATAAAGCTTATAATGTTATTAGATAGTAAATGAATGTCATCGCTTATTAGTGAGCATTCTCCGTGATTGTTATTTTATAGATAAACAAGCTTTTACAAACAAAAGCTAATCACATACTCAGTTCAAATACTGATATTCTATATTGAATTTAAAAATGGAGAATTTTAATTTTAAATGCGCTAATCATTTGAATGGAGTAGATTCGAAGACGACCGTAATACCATGTACTACATTGCATTACAACTACTATTAGGAAAAACTTAGTCACAATCGTAGTACGTAGGTCACAATACGGCGTATTGTGGCGTCTTAGCTGTCAAATCGAACCATTTGGGTAGAGTAGTATATTATTTATTTACAAAATATATGGAGCGAAGCAAAACTTTTCCTTGTTTTGGTGGTCAAACGCGAGCCTATTATCAATAATAAAGTTTTAATCATTTTGACATTGCTTCTGGGTCTTTGCGCCATGCGTTCTATTTACTTTCAGGCGTATTGGTGCTAACAATGAAAATAAGAGAGAAAAGTATGTTATTATATGTATGCTAATTATGACTTTTAATAATTAAATATTATATTTAAATTTGATGTGATTTGAATTTATTTTTCGCCATTATGTTGCAAAGAATACAAACCGTACTTTTTGAGAGACATTTGACAGATTGAAATTCCTATTAGTATTTGAAACAAAAAAAAAACGCATAGTAGGTATTTGTAAAGGCAAGGCTATTAACGATGTTAAATTTACAGTAAATAGTTGTGATATAAAGGAATTATGTGACTTAAAACGTTTGCCTAATTATTTATTTGGCTTAATTATTACAGTAAAACTTAGCTTAAAACAATCTTGTAATGGTTTCACATTTGTTTTTCCTTTTGAGCACCACATATGGCATATTGTACATTTAACAATAAAATAAGATATAAAATCCTACTAACAACTTTTCATAGACTGCTCACAAAAGACAGAAGCCTTAAAAGTAAATGAAGTTTTCATCTGAAACCTCTTCCGAGACTAAATTCGTCGATTAATAATCACCCCTGAATTAATAACCACAGTAATTGAGATGTTTGTGCAAAGTCCTAGGGTTGCCCCCCTCAACCCTAATTATTTGAACAACGATTCATATTTAGTCAACCGTTATTATGCCGAGATGCGCCATTTTGAATGGTGACGTCATTCCTTGGGGGTGTGTGATTAAAATATGGATACATTCATACATAGATGGGCTTATATTATGTTTGAGAAAGATTTGAATTATAATTCCGGAGTAAGTACTTAATCTTTAAGAAATATTACCCAAATTAAAAATATCAGTGAAAAAATATTTACCATGTATATTTATTGTTCCGAAACTTTAAATATACATGGTAAATATTTTTCTGGTATTTCTTGCTGTTAAGTTTCAAGTTCTAATGATAGGTACTGTTAACCATGTTAATTATCAGTTCAATTAAAAATTTACTTAACAGGTCATAGATATGACTGTTTGTGATTGCTTGTGGCTATTTTTTCACAAGTGACTGAATAAAAAAAGCTCAGTTTATTAAAAATCTGATTTTCGTCTTCTGGATGGCTATATCACACGTAGACTTGGTGACAACATCTCCCTTCAACATGTGAGTGTATTTGTTACCAGAAAAGTCAAGAACAAATAACCTGGAGAAAGAAGCCTTATATAGGTAGATATGGGAAACCCAGATCCGAACTTTGAAGATCATAAAAACCTCAGAAGCCATGCATATAGTTGAAAATAGTAGCAAGTGGAGATACCCAGTCAGTCATATTATTTTGTATGTGTTGTAAATATCACCACCACTGTTCTGAAACAACTTCAAACCTGTGAATGAAAATATTGTGTCGAAACCGGTGTGTGCTCGGACCAAAAATACGAAGACATGCGATATCTACCCGCACTGGGCCCGCGGGTGAGTAAGTAAGTAAGTAAGTAAATTGTTTATTTCTCGCCACAATACAATGGTTTTGTACATTAACAATATAATACAAATAATATAAAAACACATTGTGGGAGACTGGTGCCTAAGCTAGGCTCATGGCCTGTATTTCAGGACACCAGGCCTCCTCCTTAATTATTTAAAATTTACAAATTTGTGCATAGAGTAGTTTACAATAGATTATGGTCGAAAATTATATAACACAGAAAACGAAATCACAAATCAAAAAATAAAATAACAATAAAACTATACAAAAAATAATTAAAAAATTATAATAATGGACAAAGATGTGTGTGAGCGAGCGAGTGCGTTAGATTGTGTGTGTGTGCGTGGATTAGAGTGAATGCCGATGAGTGAGTAGGCCGTAATTGGTAGATTACCTCTCACATAGAGAAGATGCCTGTGCCCCAGCAGTAGGAAGGTAATAAGCTGAACTATTGACACATAAAATAAAGTTAGGACTACTCGCAGCATTAGGACCATGATGCAAAGAGCCGGGATTGTTACAAATAAATACCTACGTATTATTTATTTATTTGTATGATCGCCTGCCAATACATTGATATACAAATCAAATAGTAAAATTAAAGTTTTTTTTATTAAAAATAGGTTCGCGTTTGACCACTATATCACCTGATGGTAAGTAATGATGACGTGGTCGAAGATGGAGCACGCTTACCTAAAAGTAACCTATTCACTCTTGACTTAAAGACTCCTAGGTTGTAGCTATCGGGAAACACAGACTCCGGCAGGGAATTCCACTCCTTAGCCGTACGCACAATGAAGGTATTCCCAAAACGTTTTGTGCGTGTGGGTGGGATGTCCACCATGTAACGATGGCGCATCGCCGTTTGTCTCGTAGTCCGATGATGGAACGGGCTTGGCGGAATCAGATTGTGTAATTCCATCGCACACTCCCCGAAATGTAACCGATAGAAAACCGATAGACTTGCAACTCGTCGTCGGAGTTCAAGGCTCTGGAGCTTTGACTCGACCATCGTTGCCAATGAGTCTTTTGGCCCGCTTCTCGATAGACACAAGCGCGTCCAGTTGGTATTTCCAAGATCCATCCCAAAGATGAGAGGAGTATTCCATACACGACCGAACCTGGGCTTGATACAAATACGACGAAATCATTCATTTTACCATACACGTCCTTACCGCGTCTTCCCAAAAACACACTAAGCTTACAAAACAGGGAAGCGAATTCCATAAAAGACTCCATGGTTACGTATACAGAAAACGCACGTCAGTCATACAGTAACGGCAAACAGTTATTTAATCATTGTAAATAATAATTTCAATTATGTACTGTCAATGGGAGCTGAGATAACCTCTTTAACTCATTGTACAGTTCGCAAAGAAAGTTCGTTTTATATTCTCGTAAATTTTGCCTTAAACAAGACTTGGAAGTTGAGAATACTTAGCAACCTGATAATAGTTTTAGAAGTTGTAGTAGTAAATATAAGTATAATAAATATAAGTAAGTAACACTTAAAAAGTATATTATGCACCTACTAAGTATATAATACACTTAAGACTTCAATATATTGAAGAATACAAACACTATGGTACTATGTAGTTTGGCACATTATTGCACTATCTCGGAAGTTTTATAATTAAAAACCTCAAGTACTCTTTGGGATGGCCGGTGTTTTTTGGAAAAAATATCAATTTCCACGACAATTGAGAGGACAGAGGAGAATGAAATTTGGCACAGTCAATTTTTATATAGAGAAGAAGTACAGAAACTTAATAATATTTAAAAAAATATTGTTTTTAATTTAGAAACTATTTAAATTATGGTCGTATTTGGACCACCAGGTGAACACCTGGATGAGTTATTATTATAATTTATAGTCTGAACTGTGACACTTGACGGTATAGCATAACCTAACCCTATTTTATCAATGTTCCCGCAATGTGACGTAGTCAATGAGTTACGTTAAGACCTTGCAACAACAATTTTGTTATGTAACTCAAGCCTAACAAACAAGACTTAATTTAAGAAAAAACATATCACTTGTATTAATACAATTGTTGCCTTTTTTAGTTTTTCCTGCTAACGCTCCGCATACAATAGTCAAGGCATGTACACACGCGGTGCACATAACGCGCGTCGCGTGATCGCGGCTGTCTGTCATTATGTTAAGCTACAGTTGAGCTCAGCTCACTGCACGACGTGCCGATAGTGTGCACTTTTGAATACCGTACACCGTACAGACTAGGTATTTCGTTCATAATGAATTATGTAATTGTGTGTGATGTTGCAGTTATGATATGATGCTCTAACGGATAATAGTAAAATCCTAATGGCATGATATTGTTTGGTAATATTTAAAGATATTATTGAATGTGAAATAGCAACAAATCATACTTATACAGGCTGTTTAAGACACAAGTCATGTTTAAATGTGTTGATAAAATAATCACTTAAAAAGAGAGTCAGGCAGGTAGCATTTATTTCGGCTCAATCACAGATTGTATGCCTTCAGCTGCTTGTTTCAATTTTTTTAAAACGTGATAACTATATTTGGTACTTTTTAGACGTATCTTATGAGTAGTAAAAAAGAGTTTCTTTTTTGTTCATATTTGATAAAATAGGCATCTTTTAAATATTAGAATGCACGTCTACAACACCCTGTCTGATGAATGATTTTGTCTCTTGTATCGATCTTACGCCGACGGGTATTAGCTTTGTAAAACTGTAGGTATTGTATTCGCCGATCACTGATAACAAGAGTTCGGTTATGACTTTTGGTAAGCAAGAGTCCTACATAAAATCTGTTATCGATGCTCCTTAAATTGACTTATGAAAACCCACGACTATCCGCAATAGCGAATCCCCTGTCATACTTATGCCAGTACTCAAAATCCTAATTAAACTTCTCAACAACAAATCAAACAACAGAACATGCAAACTAGAACTGCCATAGAAAAACCCTTTCAGCAAATACGCACTTAGCTTTCATTTTTACTAAACAACTCAAAAGATGGCTAAATGCCTGTCAAAGCACGTACCTTATTATTACCCACTCATGACCCCAGTTCCAGCTATTTTTACTGAGGGTAGGAAAAAAATTAATCCGCCCACTTTTAATTCAAACGACGAGTGACAGTTGACACAATGGGTAGTATTAAAAGGTTCACAAAGGGCTGTGAACGGGCGCTTTAGAAGGGTTAATTGCATGTTCGTTTCAAATATGGCGGCAATTTGTAGTCCTTTTTTGCTGTCACAGTTTCTGTGCGTGTGGGGTTACCTTTACATAGAGTATTTTTCATTAAATGGGTTTTGATAAATATTTTATGAAATTTCATAAAACCCTAATTTCGTAAAATATTATTTGTGACGTAAGAAGATCGTTTTCAATAATTTTGGTATTAGAAAATTTTTTTTTTGTTCTTTATTCATTTAAGGAATTTTTAACCATTCAAAGATTCCTGCAACCACCTAGAGATAGCCATTTATGCCACCCACTAAGTTGACCAGTACGGTTACGAAGACTGCGAGACTACACTGGATGCCAAACATACAGAAACATTCTATGTACAGTGTGTTTCAAATAGTAACAGGAATGACTGAGCGCCATGTTGTGACGTCATAGCTGTCAAATCGAACTAATTAGGTAGGTTGAGCAAAACAAGAAACAAACGGTAAATAGATTTATTCAATAAATCTATTTACGAAGAAGGAAATTAATCAGACTTCATGTTTCCAATTCATTGAATAAAAAAATTAAAAAAATTTGTTAATTAATAACGTTTTATTTAAATAAGATGCAGGACTTAATTAAACAAAGTAAAATAAACAAAATAAGATTTATGAGCAAATAAGATTTCTTTGCTAGCCATAGTTTTCAAGTGACATTTGACAGATTGGGGTAATTGACATTCCTATTAGCATTAAAAACGTATAGTAATGTTTTTTGGGGGATGCCCATACCCAGATGTGAACCTCGTTTCTTTAACTCAAATTCAAAATATTTTATTGCACATAGGGCTACGTAATAGGCACTTATATGACGTCAAAAGCTAGCGGTTCGAAATTGGTCTTTTCCTATGTATTTCGTAGAACAGTATAGACCAATTAATATAGTATAATTTTTTTTTGTTGTCTCCTTCCATTTCTTGCAAGACCGCGCGTCCTCCCGCAAGTTTTGACGGAACCTATCCAGTTCGTCCCGCCATCTCCTTCGTGGTCACTTCTGTGGCTCTAGTTTTGTGTTGTTTTTGGCCACAGTTAATCCGACATGCGGCAGACATGTCCTGCCCAGTCCACTTGAGTTGGGCAACCTACATCAGCTATATTTGTCTTGGAATGCAGTCTTAACATATGGTGCACAAACTTGGTCGTTGACTAACATCCAGAAGTCCAAACTCAAGGTTTGCACGCGAGCAATTGAACGTAGTATACTAAGTGTCAAATTAACGGATCGTGTTTAAAACACAATAATGTAATTACAAATAAAAAAACAACTCTGATAGTCTAGAGTGTTTTCCCATTTACATAAAAAGGAGCTATATAAAAATAATCTTGACAAACGATAGGAAAAAAGCTTTATTTCCATCTTTCTTCTTTTTCTATCACCTAGGAGTAAAAATAAATCAATTAAAAGATCCTTGTAATAAAATTATATGAAATTTATTACTTATTATAGTCGTGACGTTTAAAATAGTTCTATAGTTTATAATAACTTAAATTATTAAGCTCCAAGTAACACCTCGATTGTCGTTGTTTGTAAGAAATTTATTTAATTTTACACCATTAAAATGTAGATACAGACGACCTATTATTTTTATTGTTTGCGTAAAATACATATATTAGAAATCTTATCTACAGAACATCGTTATGATAAATGAGTAAAGCTTTGTTTTCCTAGGATAGCGGTGCCGTCATATAGCGGCCGTAATACAGCGGTGAATGACGTCACTAGAACGTTGTCTATGTAAACAAAATGGCGCGGTTTCCTAGAGAGCGGTATCTGACACCTGTAAAGATGGCCGCCTTTTTGCGTCCGTAATATTACGGCCGCTATATGACGGCACCGCTTTCCTAGGAAACCAAAGCTTTAGTCTGTAGGTTGGGTGTCTACAAGCTATTTTGGCATATTATTAGGTAAAAACTAAAAATTGGTTTGCTATAGTTGCATAGTGCACCATCTGTTCTGCCTTTTCCGAACTATTTTTGGATCAGCTTCCAGTCTTATCGTATGCAGCTGAGTGTTAGTGTTTTTTCATGGAGTGACTACGTATCTTACCTCCACAACCCAGTATCTGGATAACACGAAAACCATTGGCAAGACCAATATCACATTTCTGGCTTCTGACAATTCGCAATGACTTTCAAAGTTGTATGTAGTGTAGAGTATTTTGGGGATATGCGGAACAGGGTGTTAAGTCCCGCATTCCCATTGAAAAGGGAGGATCCTCCCATCAGACAGGTGTTTTTGTCTGGTGGGCAACTGCCAGATGTTTGTGATTTGGTGATTTGTATGTAGGCTAGTTGTGCGGTAAACTTTGCTTGCGCGATACAGGATTTCGATCTTTAGTTTGTTTGTTGCAAGATAGATGTGGGCATTTTTTTATTTGTTTGTAGTGGGCAGTTTTACGTTGTCCGCTATAGTTTAATTTTTCTTACATAAAAGTGAAGCCCACTCTCTGGTTAAGTTTTATTTCTTAAAGAAATTGGAATATTAGGCATTTTAAATGACCGTTTTTATTATTATTATACCATAAATTATAAGCAAAAATTAAAATTGGTTTGGCAATTTCTATTTTTTATCACTGTCCCACCTTGTTCATGTCAGATATTTTACCTCGCTGTTTCAAGTAGAATCACGATATTTTTACATTTATGGTATCATTAAAAGAAGCGCAAACCTAACTTTTCATTTTAATTAATATAGTTTTAATCAATATTTTAGAATCTAGTAAAATAAATAATTTACTGAAGGATATAAAAATTGGGCATGGTGGAAATTCAGCTGAGTTACGCAAATATTTCCAGAACAGTATCTAAATCTACTACAATAGTATTATTTTCATAAACTAACAACCCTACAATGGTTGGTTCACAACTAGACAGCCACTTTGAATTGCACAGTTTGAAGGGAACATCGTTGGAACCTGGGTCACCGGTTAGTGCGTGTTAAAAATTCAGCTGGGTTACGAAAATTCCATAGTAAGTACGCTTGTTTTACTGTTTTAAAAAGTATTTATTAGACGTATAATCTACTATTTGATAATAAGGCAACAATTTAACTGAATTAGACGTGTCTTTGACGAAAATTTTATAAAAAATCAACTTAAACCTAAAATCCGTTACGTCAGCTGAGAAACATTCACTCAGTGGCTAGATTTTTGTAACTCAGTGGAACATAAACCCTCGTTTACACTATGAGTTTGATTAGGTAGGTACTAATAAAACAATTTCATAATTATGAATTATATTTTAACATAATTTTGTTCTGCATCTTTTTAAACATTCTACGCACCAGCCGAGGCTTCAAGCTATAATGTTTGTTTATTAAATTGTATCTATAAAAGCGAAGTTGCTTGTATGTTTGTTTTAAAGCTTACAGATTGAGTAATACTTTTAACGTTATCCGTAATGTAGTTTATGTATTTTGTACGTACTTTAATTGACATAAGTCAGAAGGCGATCGCTAGACAGTAATTTGAATTTTTATTTAAACAAGCGGTGGACTGCGGCTTTGCCTTTCAACCGTTTCAGCGTCATTGAGTAAAAAACAAACATCCATACTTTGGAATTCATTATACCAGTAGAATTTAATCATTTATATTGGTTTATCAGGTTTCAAAATGGCTCTCACTCCCGCGGAACGCATGAAAAAATATAGAGAGAAGTTGAAAGCAAATCCACAAAAATACGAAGAAGTCAAGAAAAAACATGCAGCACGAGTTAAAAATAAAACTAAAAAGATAAAGATAGATAAAGGCGGAAAAAATGGAGAGAGCAGAAACGAAAGCAGAAGAAAAATAAAACTCAAGGTAAAAATGAACAAAATATAATATCATCTACTGTGAATACTCGTAATAAGAAGAGGACGAGAAATAGATTAGCCCGTAAATATAACGCCGCCATAAAAAAAATTCATACATTGAAAACAGCTCTTGAGACGTCAAGAAAACGCCTTTATCGTTATACTAAACAAACAAATAAAAAAGTTCAAAGTCTAGAAGAAACTATTAATAAAATGAAAGCTAGAGATGAGCTCATGAGAAAAAAACAAAAAATTACTCATTTTGAGGGAGAGGAAGACATTATAGAAGTAGAAGTAAATAGCGACAAAGGACAGGAAAAGGAAAAACAAGAGAGAGTAGAAGAAATTTATTCTGCGACATCTAAATGAAGAGAAAAGGATAAAGAAATAATAGGCAAAGAAGTCAGTGATGAGATAATAGGATCCCAAGAAAAAAAAGAACAGGAGAAAGGATACGGGATCAGTGGTGCGGCATTTGATTCAATTATAATTACTTTAGATGAAGATTTGTCATTTGATATAAATAATTTTGATGAAATGTGTGATAATCTAGAAGTTTTGGGCGAGACAGACGTCAATGACGAAGACAGCAAACATAAAATAACCAATAGAAAGCGACATTGCATTCAAGAAGAAAAATGGGAAATTCAAGCACAAAAGATACCTAAATTAAATAAAGAAAATATGCGTCCAAAAAAACAGACAAAGTCTATTAGAAATGTCGTCAGCTGTCACTCTGAGTGCCATATATGTAAATAATAATAATAATAATAATAATAAAATATTTATTCTTCAATAAGTACAAAAATAAAAACAATACAAGAAACAAACATTGACTTGAGTGAGGTGGATGTACAGAGGCATTTTAATTTGAGACAACGACTCCCAAACTGAGCTATGCTCGTATCTTGGGTAGTCGGCGGTCAACCGCGCAGTTTTCGCATACATATCACCGTCCTATTTTGTGCCAAAATATTACAATTTTATTTTATATAATTAGCTACTTACTTTAAATTAAATCTATCTTTATATTTCTATAATTTAATTTAAAAAATCAAAGATTAAGATTTTATTTTACAATTTCAATAAGTTTCTCAGTCTCAACATAACTCAACAACTTTAACCAATTAGTTATTTTATCTTTAAAATTGTGTTTATTTAGTTTATACAGTGAGATCTTCTTATTAAGTTTATTATAAAGCCTGGAACTTAATGCGTTGTATTGTCGCAGTGCGAAAGCCGTTCTACACCTCACAGAGGGACAAACAAGTGCACCACTTCGTTTTTCTAAAACTTCCGTATTAAGGGGAAGTAGCGAATGTCGCCGGAGCATCGTGCGTAGAATAAACAGCTGTCGCACCGTCAACACCTTGCATTCCTTGTATAGTTCTGTGGTAGAATAGTGACGCGGCTTACCATGTATGACCTTGAGAATAGACCTTTGTGCTCTTTCTAATTTCAGAAACAGAGTTTTGTAAGTCCCACCCCACGCAGGAATACAATAACCCAATATTGATTGACACAGTGCAAGATAGACTGTATTCAATAACGCATGATCGGTGGAGTGACGGAGGTTCTTAAACACGTATAGCAGTTTTCTGACACGTCTGGTGAGGGTCTCCACTTGTGGACGCCAGTCCAATCGTTCATCAACTATAACACCAAGGTACCTTATACAGTCAACATTCGATAATGGTGGACAACCACAAATAACCGATGATCTGGCACAATTATGGGCAGTTAGAGTTAGAGTTTCTTCTGATGGCGTTGAGGTGTTGGGGAGATAAAAGCGAATATATTTCGTCTTATCTACATTCAACGTAAGTAGATTAGAAGATAACCATAACATGACCTCCCTCAAATTACTCTCGACATGTGTCTTAGCTTCCACCCAATTATTCCCATACACTAAGAGTGCTGTGTCATCCGCATAAGTAAAAATATCACAGTTTTTCAGTTCCATCTTGCACAAGTCGTTGACGTATATAAGAAACAATGTGGGTCCAAGAATACTCCCCTGTGGGACCCCATATTTGATTTCTTCGTCCTCACTCACCACTGAATCAATTTTCACTGCCTGGGTACGATTGGACAAATAATCTTTGAATATTTTCAATGCCAGACCACGAATTCCAATGCGCTCCAGTTTTGATAAAAGGATTGGGATAGAGACCGTATCAAAAGCTTTTGATATATCTAAAAATATACCGTAGCACTTATAGCTTTTGTCCATTTTATCAGCTACCGTGGCACTGAAATTGGTTACAGCATCTTCAGTCGATACACCCGGCCTAAATCCATACTGGTTTTCTGAGATAATATTATATTTGGTGAGATACTTAGCCAAGCAGTTATTGAGTATTTTTTCTAAAATCTTCGATAATGTACTCAGTACAGAAATAGGCCTGTAGTTCGTACATTTCTCTCTATCCCCACCCTTATACACAGGAGTCACTATAGCCTTTTTCAGGCTCTTAGGAAATACGCCAGTGGCAATAGAAACATTACAAATGTGCGTAATAGGTGGGATCAACACTTCTTGTGATAACTTAATTAGCAAGGCTGAGATATTATCCCAGCCAGTTGCACAGTTATTTCTTAGTGAGCCAATGATCGCTGCCACTTCTGCGTAAAATTCGAACATCATTGCAATTAATGAAAAAATGTACAGCGTGTAAAAATTTTGTTTGTTTTACTTGCGATAGTTATATTATGTCCAAAGATTGTTACAACGATTTTATTTGTGATATTTGTTTTGGTGAGTATACCTGTCATGATTTCGTTTTCCTTTATTTTTTACGACAGGTACTTAGTGTTTATTGTAAACTATGCCTAACTTTTTCCATACCCTTCCGCTGAGTTGCGGTCCCCCTTTTGAGGCTAATTATTTTAGTTAATGTTTTTATTGTGATTTAGAGAAGATCTCATTTATTTAATTAAGATTAACCTACTTGATACTAGTATTTTATTACTTGTTTAAGTTTTAATGCAGATATCGTTTTTTGCCAAATAAACAAAACTTTATTATGTTAATTTAATCATAGTGTAACTCAGAGGATACAAAATTATGTTTTTTCTATCTTTGTTTAATATTATAGAAATTTTTGAGAGAATTAAAAATAATATGTTTAGTTTCTTTAATAAATAACGATTGTTCATTGTACTTTTCTTTTCATTATCCTATAAACGAGAATACTTAATGTGTAACGCAGCGGAAGAAGATTTCAGGTCATTGTCCATTCAAATTACAATTTTGTCAAATTCTACCGCATTGGTCTCTTACTTTTTGTTATTTTGACAAAATTTAGATATTATACAGTCAATCTGAATAAAGAAACCCCCAATTTAATGACCTTTTTTATTTTTGGCATAATTTTGTCACCATACAAACTTTTATAAAACCGCCCATGTCGCTACAGTATAAATGACAGCTGGAACGGGTTAATGTGCTTTCTGAGGCACGGAGGTATGTCGATATGTTACGATGGTCACCCATCCACGGCCCGAACTCTGAGCGTTGCTTTACCTTGAAGATCGACCCGTGCGGCTGTTCAGCTGCAACTATTGAAAACAATTAATAGTGTTACGCCAGTCGCTTAGTAAAGTACGTCGAGAAACTTCGTCAGAAATCTAGAATGTTCGAGACACTAACGCCATCTAGCGGCGAGTAGCAGTACTGAGTATATCTAGTCGAGACACTAACGCCATCTAGCGGCGAGTAGCAGTACTGAGTATCTCAAGTAGCGTCTGGAACCTTCTTGGCAGTATAAACAGTGAGTCTATTTTACAAGAATGTTCTAGAACTCATAGACCGGGGTATAAAACCCTTATTTCAAGATACGACGCGATATAATCGAAGCTTTGCAAGTGAATTTCGGTGCGATTTAAGTGCTTAGTGACGAGTATTGTAGTGCGAATAACTGTGTTAATTTTTATTTGGTGTTTATTTAAGTAGAGTGTTAATTTTGGTTTAATTGGTGTTCATTATTTCTATTCCGAACCCCAGCCCGTAACAATAGCTTAAATTTTTAGTTTGTTATTTATTAATTTTTATCGTTGATTTTTGTTCAATGTAAATTAGATCTATAATAGATAGTTGCATAGTTGATCTCAAAAAAAAACCCATTTCATGCATAAAAGGCATTGGTGGTGCCTATTAACCTAGCTTTGTTCTGTCTCCCGCTTGGCACAGAGGGAAGTAGATACTATTATTATTTTCTTACTTCTCTGCTGTTTTTTTCTCATTCATTTCATTGAGGGATCCAAGATAGTTTAATCGTTTTTCTGGGGCTCGTCTACCTTCATTAATCCGGCGGTCTTTTATTACCATTGTTTTTGTTTATTGTTCAATAAATAAAATTCAGCCTAATACGTTCCCACTGCACACATGCCTTCTCTATATGCAACAGATCAGATTCAGATTAATTTATTGTTTGTCACAGGTAGAAAATCAGTTCTTATTATGACAAGTATCACTGTAACATACCCATAAGGTGTACAGTATTTAAAAATTACAATTATATATCATGTGTACATTATTCAAATTTACAATTATATGTCAGGTGTACAATATCTACATTTACAATTATATATGTCAAAAAATAATAATAAATAAACAAGGAAACATAGCAGAATGGGTCGTAATCCACCACGCGGGTTGGTGGATGACACAAGTCTTCGGATTTTCGGTCTTAGAACACACGATGTTTTCCTTCACCAATTTTTTACCGATGATCTAGATTCTAGATAACACAAAGTAATGTGCCTCACCGGGTTTGGTTGGCAAACTCATGACCTGCAACTCGCAATTCGACCCCGTTACCACTGCTCCTGCACGGTTTATTGCTAATATTTACTTTGTAATAAAGATTTAGGATTGTAAGCGTGTGTCTCTCTTACAATACAAAAAATATAAATTAAACATACTTAATCATTTAAAATACATGCATACAATACCAATACAGTACACTGACAGATATCGGATGTATATTTTTAAACTGAAATGAACACAGTATCATTGGATATTTACCATGTGTTATTATTGTCAAAACCATTAATACTCTAAACACGTTTTCAGTTCTACTGATATCGGATGTATAATTAAGAAAGATGGGAAAAATTATGGCCAGATAATGTTGATTCAGGCTCCAATTGTTGCGGAAAGTGTGACAAGCCTGACCTTAAAAAAAAACAATAACTCTATAAATTGCTTAATTTCGTTGGGTTGACATTGACCAAAACAGCTTTACAGCTTAAACCCTAAATACAAACTGACGAAATAATAATAAACATCGCCGACATTCATCATTATCGGTAATAATTCGCGTAAATGTCGTAAATTTGACATAATTTAACATATATTGTGGTTTGCCTTTCACAATTAGTGGTCGATTTGGTTGTCGCTTGCGCATATGACGTCATCTGGCCGTTATTGTGATCTGCGGTTGACGCGCGACATACGAATGTCGCGTGCGGAGAAAGCCTTATTTTTAATCAAATTAATATACTGTCATTACGCTTTATTGTATGTAACCTTTTCGGTAAATTTTATATCATTTGTTCCGTAATTGTTTTTATTTGTGGTTTGACAGATGCATGCTTATTCTTCATGCGTCTGTATATCCATAATATTGGTATAGCAGGGAAGATGACACTTGGAGTAACCTAAAATAAAATGAATCTCTTATCAATCCAAGGGGTTTGGTTGATCGTAAAATTTTTAACACATAAATTACAAAACAAACACCAAAATCCTGTTTCCTAAAAGATTAATTATACCCCGATATACAATGCCTACATTTATATTTCTCATAATAATTCAACTTAAAACTCGATAAAACCAAAAATAAATAACATTAAAGTGTCATAAAAAATTTCCCATTAAAGTGCACTCGATCACCTTAATAATAACCGTATGAAGTGTTTTCAGCCGCGTTATTAGGCCGCGTCTACACTTAAGTGACGGTTGTAACGAGAAAATTAACAGCCATCGCGTCGCGCGTCGCGATCCGCCGAAACAATTACACGCCCGCGCGGTAATTCAACGATGAATTTGCATAATTGTAGCGATAACAGGCGAAGCCGCGGGCGATGTCACGTCAACGTGAACCGGCCTTGTGACAATTACAACGTACATTTTGCAGTGTTTACATGCTCAATTAATGGTAAAATTAATCAATTTATGCTGGGAATATGCAGATGTAGGACCGAGAAGATTATTGCTAATAGTTCCTCTTGTGGGTTTTCGAAAGCTGTTATGAAATGACAGTGAATGATAAATTGATTGATTTATTGGTATTAAAATACGATAAATTCTAGTCTTCATAATATATTTTTCACATTTATTTTATGATAGTGAATATAGAGTTAAGTACAACACTTTTAGAACATGTGTCTTTTATTAGGTTTGTAGTTTATATAGAAATACTAGCTGTCCAGGCAGACCTTGTTCTGCCTTATTTCTCTAAAACAAAGTAACATTGTTTTTTTTATGTTAATAGCTGCCTCGACAGATTTCACTCTGTCGAAAGTGATTGGCCTGTCGCAATCTAATAGAAATAAAAGAACATGGAAAGACTTTACTAATATTTAATGTGGTAATAATTTCCATCCAAAATAACGCATCAACGCTTATGTTCTTATCACTTATTTTCCTTCACGAATACTATTCATCATTAAGTAAAATAACACAATATTTAACACAATAAAAATTACTATAAAACAAATTTGAAGGATCTTGTTATATTATCAACTTGAAGGCATACCAAAGATATCCTAACACGCCTTTGTTTTGCTTTGATTGACGTCAAATCAGTCAAACAACTAGGGACGGAGTGGTTTGTATGGGAAAAGAAAATTGATGTTTTTACAATTTTTCTCGTTTTCTTACTTTTTTTTTTCTACATACAAACCTTCCTCAGACTTTATCAAACACAACAAAAAGAAATCAGCCAAATCGGTTCAGCCGTTCTCGAGTTTTGCGCTTAGCAACACATTTAGCGATTCATTTTTATATATATATACGCACAAAACGTTTTGGGAATACCTTCATTGTGCGTACGGCTAAGGAGTGGAATTCCCTGCCGGAGTCTGTGTTTCCCGACAGCTACAACCTCGGAGTCTTTAAGTCCAAAGTGAATAGGTTACTTTTAGGTAAGCGTGCTCCATCTTCGATCACATCAACTTACCATCAGATGAGATAGTAGTCAAACGCGAACCTATTTTAAATAAAAAAAAAATATAGATTGGGAAGTTAAAATGAGGGCTACACTGTAGACAAGTGCAATCTAAAGATCTATACTTTAATTTTATTATATTTATGTAGATACCTATAAAAAGATAGACAATTTTTATATTGTGATTCCTAATTCTACAATAGCAAATTAATTCAATTACTCGATTACATCACCTCAAAAAAAAAGAAAACCCATCAACCAACAATAATAATAACACGTAAATTACAATCACACGCCATAAGGCATCGTTCACACGACGCGACTGGCACCAGCGGCGCGACATCGCGACACCGACGCCGACAATTAATCAAAGTGTCGCGCGATTCTCGTCAAATTGCTTTATTGTCGCCCAAATTGGTTGGGACCGGCTGATTTTCCGGTAGATTATTGTTCGTTTATTGGACTTAGTTTGTGTGGGGAAAGTTTGTTTGTGGCTTTATGTTGTTGGATACGAAGTGGTGATGGTGTTTGAATTAAGTATTTTTGTTGATTGTTTTTTATAGCGGAAAAGGTTATGAGAACACGAGTAAATGATAGGGCAAAATGAAACAAAGAGATAGCGAAATATTACATGCCTTAGCTACAGGCGCTTTTCACATTTCTTCATCTTATCGATCGGATTGTCAATAAGATACTTAGACAGAAAGTAATTCACATGTTTGTTTGTTTTTGCTTGTGTGTTTAACAATCTGCTCAGAAACGTAGCAAGAGAGCTAGCTATATCTCTATCTACTTTTCTGACCAGATTTAAATATAATTTAAATAAAGAATTACAAAAAAAAACTGCAAACAGAGAGCTAGCTTCGTTTTAAAAAGGCACATTTTGACATTTAATTGCTTGCAGTTTTTTAATCTGGAGTGGAACAGAATAATCCTTTCGTAGAAAAGAGAATAATTAAAAAGTGCTGACTAACCAGAACATTATTTCAGTCCAGTTCCAGTGTGGCTGATGGATATATACACCAAATGACCATAGTTTACCATTCTCATCGTAAAGAGCCCATAAATGTTTTTTTTTTAATTAATAATCGGATGTTATTAAATGGGCTTTTAATGCGGCCTTAGTTACTATTAAACCATTTTTAAACAATATTACAAGGAAGATCTTTAATTTTCTTAGAAACAAAACGTCACCTGTACAATTTTCCATAAATTCGATGTAATAAGTAGTTCCTGTGACTATATTCTTAGCCAGCCCGCCGTCTAATTTATTTTTAATTTCCATTATAGACATTCATCTTTGAGTCATAATACACGGACAGTACATCTGTCTTGTGTAACAAGGTTTATTATAATTTTATTTACGCTTTTTACAACTTTTGCAGTCTATATTTTAGGATTCCGTCCCGTATAAGTATTACTAAGCCACCACTGTCTTTCTGTCTGACAGTTTGTCTTTCAGCGGATTTTAGCTCACGAACCGTAATACGGAGACCGTTGAAATTTAAAGCAAGTTTTTATTTTCATACAGCTATTACAATACACACTAATATTGTTAAAGCTAACGACTGTCTGTCTATGCGACTAAACCGCAGAAACTATTTTGACGAAATTTGGCATGGAGATGAGGAGATGGATGTTGAGTACCCGGGGTAAAAATAGACTAATTATTAAAAAATCTATCCCTAAGGTGCTTAAATTGGGGAGGAAAATTTGTATGAAAACTGTTATGAACAAAGTAGGTGGATGGGCGGTAATGCAACGTATGCGACTTAGAAGTTTTCGGTTACACAATTGACGGGAACCGGCGCTGGTTGGAACAAAAGATAAGAGTCCAGCGTCGTATAGGAAAGGCAGCACTAACCTTGATAATCCAGGATATTCAGGACTGCCAGCACTCTGATCACAGTTCACCACCACAGTATAACCGTTCTTCTGCTACGAATTGGTCGCACAAAACGACACGACCGTTCGAATGCGATTCGATGCGTGTGTGCTCTAACGCGACTCGACAGCCATTGAAGGTCCGATCGTCCATCGGAAGATCCAGACGCGATCGATTTTTCTAGAGCGGTATAGTCTCTCTCCCTCACTCTCGAATAGACGAAGGTCTAGTGCAAGGGAGAAAGGATAATATGCGGAAGGGGAATGTCTAACCAATTAGCGATTATGCGTGTTGCCAATAATTAAAAATATAAACGAAAAGAATCGTATATCAGCGCAACCATTCCCCCGGGCTTGAAGGGATGCCTTCAAGAGTGAGGCAAACCACAAGAAAACTAATCTATTCGATAATTACTATCCTATAACTACGAAACTAAATACCTAATAAGTAATATTAACCTAACCTTAAAGACGAATTAAATAAACTACTGGTTAGGCAATGGGCAAAGACGCACCACGGGACGCAAGTAGGATCCGGTGGTTGTCTTAACCCGAACGATACGAGTGACTCCGGTTGAGTCAGGGAAAATTTCCTCCACGACACCCAAAGGCCAGTGTAGTGGGGGCGAGTTGTCGGATATAAGAATCACGACCGTGCCGACAGAGACCGGATCGACCGGCGTGTTCCATTTGCGGCGAGATTGCAAAGTATGGAGATATCCAATTCTCCAGCGCTTCCAAAACGACTGCACTAACTTATCTAGTAGCTCGTGTCTAGCAGTAAGAGTTCTCTCGTCTATTTCCTCGGCAGGCAAGTATTTCAGAGGCGTGAGATTCAAAAAGTACGCTGGAGTCAATGCGAGCGGCTCTGAAGGATCACTAGAGAGTGTCCTACAAAGAGGTCTAGTGTTCATTACCGATTCTATTTGAATAAGAACGGTACTTAATTCTTCAAACGACAGAATAGTATCGCCTATGACCCGATATAGGTGTGACTTTAAACCTTTAATATTAGCTTCCCAATTGCCGCCAAAGTGACTAGCCGTCGGGACATTGAGTGACCAATCTATTCGATTTATAGCTAATGTATGACCATATTCCGAATTATGGTACTTCGAACAAAGAAATGCGTGAAGTTCCGAGAGTTTCCGTTTAGCGCCTATGTAATTAGTCCCGTTATCGGAATAAATTCTACTAACCGGGCCACGCCTTGACAGGAACCGTTTAAAGGCGCCCATAAAACTAGCTGTGCTAAGATCCCCAGCGAGCTCTATGTGCACCGCGCGTGTAGTCATGCAGACGAACAGACACACGTAGGCCTTGGTGGAGCGAACACCTCGACCGCGAGACATCGTAACCTTAAACGGACCGGCGTAGTCCGTGCCCGTGTGGACGAATGGCTTAGCGGTTTGAACGATACGACAAGAGCGATGATCGGCCATCTCAGGAAAGCTCTGCTTAGGGCGCAGCCGAAAGCAGGGAAGGCACTTATGGATCCTATTCCTAATTAAATTGCGTGCAGAAAGGATCCAATACTTCTGACGCAAGAGCGACATTAGCAGGTCGGGACCTGCGTGACAGTTCAATTTATGATGATAATCGACTAACAAATTCAAAACGAGGTCCTTGCTTGGAAGCAGAATGGGATGTTTCCCATCATAACTTAAATCCGAGTTTCTTAAACGGCCTCCGACTCTAATGAGTCCGTCTTCGAGAAACGGTTTTAAGTGTCGAAAAGCAGGACTACAATGTTTGCCTTTCCTGAGTTTAACCAACTCAGTGGAGAAATAAAAGCGTTGAAGCTCGCGAAGTATGAGCAATTCAGCGAAGTTGTAATCCGCTGCCGCCATGCGGTAACCAATAGGCAATAGTTTAGCGAAACGACAAATGTAAATTACTACTCGAAGTAATTTACTCCAAGACGAGATATGATCGACCAAAGAAAGAATAGTAGATCTTTCGGTTGGTGCAGCGGAGAGCAACGAATGTTTCTTCTCTTCAGGCACTTCGCATACCGAAGAGGGATTGAAGGGGACGACAGGCCACTTTGAAACGTCTAAGCTGGCCCACGGAGGACCACTGAACCAAAGCGGATGATCAATGATTTGGGAAGGTGTGAGCCCACGTGACAGACAATCTGCGGGATTGTCCGTAC
Source organism: Tholera decimalis (assembly GCA_943138885.2). Taxonomy (NCBI): domain Eukaryota; kingdom Metazoa; phylum Arthropoda; class Insecta; order Lepidoptera; family Noctuidae; genus Tholera; species Tholera decimalis. Next base: position 29,040,936 of record OW964562.2, read on the forward strand.
CGGACACGTGATACAGGTTTTGTGGCGATAAGTCGTCCTGTATTTTCGAGACTCTGTTGGCCACGAAGGTGTTCCACCGATGGGGCGACGAATGTACCCAACAGAGAGCGACTGTTGAATCCGAAAATGCGAATATGTTGCGAAATATAATGCGGTTTTGACAAGCGACTACGACATTTTTTATGAGTTGAGCTAGCACAAGAATAGCGCACAGCTCCAGACGAGCAAGAGAAACGACCTTTTTAGGGGAGACCTTCGACTTAGCGGTCAACAACCTAACGATATTGCCATCACTATTTTGAACGTGGAAGTAAATAACCCCCCCGTATGCTTTCTCACTGGCGTCCGCGAAAGCCAATATAGTAACCACACTATCGCCGACGATACCAACGTGACGTGGGATCCTTATATTACAGAGCAAGGGAAGCTCTTCTTTGAAGCGAATCCACAGCCTGACTATATCTTCAGGTGGAGTATCATCCCAGTCACAATCAGACAGCCAAAGCTGCTTGATTAGAAGTTTAGCGTACAGGACAACAGGTGCGACAAATCCCATGACGTCCCATATTTTAGCGACACACGACAATATTGTACGCTTAGTACAAATCTGAGCGGGAGTATTAATTTTCATGCCGAAGTTGTCCGACGTAGGTGACCAACACAAGCCCAGTACTTTGTGTTGGTCGGACTCATCGAATTCCTTGACAACTGGCAGGCGGTGCGAGGGTGGGATCGAATCTAATACGACTTGGGAATTACTGGTCCACTTAACTAGCTCAAATTGACCAGCCTTCATGAGACCTATCATTTCCGAAGCGGTGGAAATGCCCTCGTCTTCCGTGCGAACGGAATGGACGTAGTCGTCCATATACAACCCCGCAGCGACAATATCTTTGGCCTGAGGGTAGGAGTCACCCTCATCCTCAGCCAACTGCTTAATAGTTCGAAGTGCATGAAAGGGGCTAGACTTAAGCCCAAAAACGACACGATTAAATTCATAAACCTGTAAAGGTTCTTGCGGGGAAAAGCGATACAAAATGCGTTGGAAACGCCGATCAGATTCTCGGACTCCAATGCTGAGAAACATCTGACGAATGTCTGCGGAAAGCGCTATCGAAAACAAACGAAAACCAATAATAATATTGAACAAGTTCCCTTGTAGGTTCTGTCCACCATACAAGAGATCATTAAGCGAGATGCGGGTAGTAGTTTTACAACTACCATCGAGAACGACACGAAGTTTGGTTGTGACCTTATCATCTCGGATCACACCATGATGCGGAATAAAATACGAACTTCCCGCCGAATCAGGATTCGTAGATGAAATGTAGCCCTTTTCTAAATATTCCCGGATGACACTGTCATACGCGACCCTTAATTGTGGAGAAGCTTGCATCTTCCTTTCCAAGCAGTAAAACCGCCGTTCACTTGCTTGGCGCGAATTGCCAAGGGATTCGACATCAGCCTTGAAAGGCAAAGCTACTACGTAACGTCCCTCACTATCCCGAGTGGTAGTGCGGGTGTAAAATTCCTCACACAATTGGTCGTCCGGGCTGAATACCGGGGGAACACTCACTTCCTCTAATTCCCAGAATTTCCGGACAGCAGAGTCTAATGTGTCCGCGATACAGCAATGCGATACGGTCGAATTACCGTCAGTACATGCTGGTGCGTCACCTACGATCACATAGCCAAGGACCGTTTCTAATGCGAGCGGCGATAAATTCGAAGTCGATCCTTGAACTCTGTTCGACAAAAGCAGATGCGGAAAAATCGAAGCGCCGATCAATACGTGAATCGGGCCTGATGAATAATATGTATCGTCTGCCAACGGTAAGTCTTCGAAGTTAGACAGTCGCGAAGTGTCGACTGTCGCGGTTGGCAGACGTTCGGTAATCCTATCTATTACCAACGACTCAATATCATAAGTTATATTATGATCGAAACGAGAATGAATTTTAAATTGTACGGAACCTTGAATGGGTTTACTCGAACCTCCTATACCCCTAACAGTGGAACAAGTAGGTCTATTATTTATGTTTAATCCTAAACGTTGACAGCAATCGCGAGTAATAAAGCTACTCTGAGACGCGCTGTCCAACAATGCACGAACGCAATGTTCGTGACCACGAGAATCTAGAATAACGATACGTGCGGTACCCAACAACACAGTTCTAGAGCCTTTATAAGGGCCGACTGCACTTGAGCATAATGCTACATCCGAATTCGCGGGAATCGAACCCGCGCTCGGCTCTTCGACTGAGCGTGACGGCGACATATTTGACGCAGGCCTATTTCCAAAACATAGCAATGTATGATGTTTGTACCTACATTTTTTACATGTAGACGTCGACTCACACGCAGACACGCGATGACCACTACTTAAGCAATTTATACACAAGTTGTTTGACTTAACGAATTTAAAACGTTGATCGGGGTTATAACTCTTAAAAACCGTACACTTATAAATGTAGTCATGGTTTTCCTTACACAAACTACAAGCGACTGGTTGAGAACTGGACACATATGCGTTAGTTGATTTACGATCTAAAGGCCTTTTATTAGTATTGACTCGAGCAACAGGTATCGAAGTTCGTTCTAAAACCTTTATATGATCACTAACGAAATTAACTAAATCGGAAAACAATGGGATTTCGGATCCATTCGACTTTAATTGATAATTGGATTCGAACGTACGAACGGTGTCTGGGTCCAGTTTTTTAAGCGCGACATGCAATAATATAAAATCAGCCAGGTCACTGACTTTTGTATGTTTTAAAGCAACTACCGACGAAGCGAACTTATCAATAAATAATTCTAAACTACTAGGGGTACCTGATGTAATAGATTTAAATTCAAATATTTGAGTTAAGTATGAAGTTGCCGATTGTCGACTATCTTCATATTTTTTACAAAGCAAATCGAAAATGAGTGGGTAATTATCCGCAGACGGGGTAATACCAGCGAAAATTGTACGAGCTTTATGTGTTAATTTACCTAATAAATAATATAATTTCTCACAGTCTGTTAGAGAAACATTATTATGCACGACATTACGATAACTAGCGACGAATAATGGCCAATTCTTAATATCTCCGTTGAATTCGGGTATTTCAATTGGCGGCAATCGAGGTGACCTTTGGACCTCACTATGAGAGTGAGCCGTCAGGTTCTTCTCAGCCCGTAAAATGCGCCCTAAAAGGTCTTCGAACGCAGAAAGCGATTGATAATCTACAACATATTCAGGGTTTAATTTTAGCTCATGAATAACAATTTCATCCAAAGCACTTTCAAAATCCACACGTAGTGATTGTACTAACGAGATGTCGCACAAAAATGATTCCTTAACGCTTTCATCCGAATGAATGTGTTTTATTTTATCTGCAATACTCTGCATGCGAGCAAAGATACGATCTCTCTTTGCTATCAATCTTTTAAGAGTAATATCGGTCGGTGCCATATTTATGAGCTATGAATATCAAACTAATTATTATAAGAAATATTTAGTAACTACCCACCGTTTTGCGAAATAACGGCCGGGTGCGCGACGCGGTCTCGAGTAACCTTGACTCGACCGATTGGTATTTTACTTTACAAGTAACGATAATTAACTACTAAGCGGGGTTGCGAAATTCCTTACTAATCGATTATTAGCTAGGAAGACACGAAAACGACGTAATGAATTACGATGTACTTACTTGCCACGCGTTGGCAAATAAGTATCTATGCGGGGTTGACTACGAAATACGAATACGAAACTACGATATACCTAGCGATTTCTAGGGAATGGCTGTGCTGATTATTATCCGACTCGGGAAGGACCATTAAATGGGTGGGCGGTAATGCAACGTATGCGACTTAGAAGTTTTCGGTTACACAATTGACGGGAACCGGCGCTGGTTGGAACAAAAGATAAGAGTCCAGCGTCGTATAGGAAAGGCAGCACTAACCTTGATAATCCAGGATATTCAGGACTGCCAGCACTCTGATCACAGTTCACCACCACAGTATAACCGTTCTTCTGCTACGAATTGGTCGCACAAAACGACACGACCGTTCGAATGCGATTCGATGCGTGTGTGCTCTAACGCGACTCGACAGCCATTGAAGGTCCGATCGTCCATCGGAAGATCCAGACGCGATCGATTTTTCTAGAGCGGTATAGTCTCTCTCCCTCACTCTCGAATAGACGAAGGTCTAGTGCAAGGGAGAAAGGATAATATGCGGAAGGGGAATGTCTAACCAATTAGCGATTATGCGTGTTGCCAATAATTAAAAATATAAACGAAAAGAATCGTATATCAGCGCAACCAGTAGGTATTATTAAACACAATGTAATTAACCAAATTAAAAACATTATTACTTTGTTAAAAATATAAAAACTATAAAAAGAGTGGCCAAGTGCATGTCAGTCGATACCAGCAATATAGCGCATTTTTTATTAAAAATCATGAAATTTTGTAAAATCCTAATTTATTTCAAATAGAACCGCCGAAACAAATTACACTATTTAATAATTATAATTTAACACATTCACATGAATGTGTTAAATTATAATTATTAAATAGTGTGAGAACAATACATATTCTTCTCACAAAATTTCAAACATTACGACAATATACTAATGATACGGAACCCTTTGTATGCGAGTTCGACACACTTCTCTGTTTTTTGTAGTCCACTCAAGTGACAATACCTACTTAGTTAAATATAGCGTAAGCCTCGTAAAAAAAAAGTGTGACCTGATTGGCTATTGAATATGTATTCAATTACTCATAGCAGCCAACGCGCATTTGGCGATTTTTCACATTCAATTTGCCATGCTATATTCTTCCCGAAGTTTACGTAGTTTATTCTGTATACAAAGACTAAGTCAAAACATAGGTAGAATGGTAGATACAGTCACAGTACTTAACTTATGTACCTACAGAACTAGCTACATACTCAGAAAAAAACCTCCCCCAGATCTCAAAAATTCTCGCCGATCAATTAAAAGTCCCCACTGTAATCAAGGGTCGGCCATTTTTGTCTCTGCCGCTTGATCGCACGACCAAACACTGCGCCCTCCGAGAATTTGATCGACGCAAATAAAAAGGAGGCACGTGAATAGCCCGCTTTATTAACTAGAAAGAGTTGGTGTATAGTTGTCTGGAAGTGACATAGTGTATTTTTTTTATATTGCCCATGACTAGTAATTTTTCCGGTATTGTGAGTGTATTTATAAACACCTAGACTCGGAATAACTGTTTGTGGCATATAAAATATTTGTTTGGGGGCAGTAATCGAAACCACGATAACCAGCACAGCAGCCAATCGTTCAACCACTACGCCAATAGTGACGTGAAGCCAGTCAGGGATTACTCATGTTGCAGATTTACAACGAAACGGCTAAATACTTTTTTTTTATCGTGGAAAAATTATCAAATAAGTCCTCCCACCCCGGGCAGGGTGGGAGGGACTGTCAGACTTTTACTGACTAAAATCCACGGTGTTCCTTCGATAACCCTTTACGTACCGGGGTCACGGTAATGGGATAAGTCTCACGACCCCGGCAGGCTTCGGCCCTCTACAGGGGGGGCCTCGTCATATTGCTGACGCTCTTTGAGGCGCGCGTGGAACACAACGCGCCGTCGACTCGGGCATGGTCCATGGTCGGACAGCGAGTTGCCCTTTACTCTCTGTCCGCATGCCCGCGCCTACGGTGACCGGAGATCGTCGGCCAACGTCCGACGCCGTGGGCGTCTACCACTGCGGCTGGGCTGGAGGGAGGACGCCATCCTCTCCCTCACGTGGCCCGCCTCCTCCTTCGGAAGCATGACTGCTTCGCAGAAGGAGGCGACCAATTCCCACTCCCTCTCGCCCCGCAGCATGGCCTCGACCAATGCCTGGCGCGAGAGGTCTCCGCCTATCGCCGCCGTGAGGACACGTCGGTGCTCTGCCCAAGCGGGGCAGTCCTGCGCCGTATGCTCTACTGTGTCCTCAGGGCGACCCTCGCAGTGGTGACACCCAGGCGTTTCTTCCTTTCCCATCAGACACAGGTACCTCCCGAAACTTCCGTGTCCGGTGAGGACCTGTGTCATGCGGTAGGTCAGGACGCCGTGACGCCGATCTAGCCACTCCTCAAAGAGGGGTCTTACCGCCGCAATTGCGGCGTGCCCGAACGGCTAAATACTTAGTAAAATATTAAGTTAATATTGGATCGACTCGAAAAGAGGACAAATACTAATTGTATTGGGCTCTAAAGTATGTGATAGTTTTTAGGGTTCCGTAGCCAAATGGCAAAAAACGGAACCCTTATAGTTTCGATATGTCTGTCCGTCTGTCTGTCTGTCTGTCTGTCTGTCTGTCCGTCCGTCCGTATGTCACAGCCATTTTATTCCAAAACTATTAAGACTATACATGTGAAACTTAGTAGATAGATGTATTCTGTGAACCGCTTTCAGATTTTAAGAAAAAAAATTAATAATATTTAAAATAAAGGGGGGGTCCCCATACATGGAACTAGAACTGAAAATATTTTTTTTCATGAAACCTATGCGTGTGTGGTATCTATAGACAGGTCTTTAAAAATGACTCTGAGGTTTTTAAAACTACTTTTTCATAGTCAATCGTTTAAAAGATATAAGCTTTCAAAGTGGTAAAATGTGTGTCCCCCCTCTAACTTCTATAATAATGGAGTGAAAAATCTAATCTATACTAATATTATAAAGCGGAAAAGTTTGTTTGTTTGCTTGAACGCGCTAATCTTCGAAAGTACTGGGTAGATTTGTATGCAATTTGGTATGGAAGTAGCTTGAAGCTTGAGGAAGGTTATAGGCTACTCTTTACGTGACTGCAAAAAAGGAGAGTTATGTTTTTACCGTGATAGAATCCACGGGAGCGAAGCCCCGCGTGAGTACTAGTAAAAATATATGTCTGTAGATCTTAATGTAAACTTTCACCCAAAATTAGTTTGAACGAATCGGGCAGTTTTTGAGAGACAGCATATTTTCTAAAACCGCAAATATGACTTTGTAATTCATACAAACACTATGAAAAACAAAGTTATTTAGCGTAGTTGTAAAAATGAAAATAAGCTAGTTTTAACAAATTTTTAAGGTTTTTTTTATTCGTCAAATAAATATGCATATTATATTATATTATTATAGTTACTACGGAACCCTTCATGGGCGAGTCTGACTCGCACTTGGCCAATTTTTTTATATCTTTGCTAACTGGGATAACAATTAAAACTAATGAGGTGAATGGGATGAGATTGAGTTGCGCCCGATATGCTATTCGAATGCGTACTGACCATTTTACTTAGGTGATACATAAAATATTCAATGCATAGTGCGCGGTGTCGCAATTACGCTGACATGTTAATATAGTTCGGTGATTGACCCGAACACTATTTATACAGAAACTCGTAATTAGGTACGCATATTTAAAAAATTGGCGTAAAAAATCATTAGCATCTTGATAATTTTACCACGTTAAAAAAAAAAGCATCGTTGTCTTCTTGTAACGATCTAAATAGTATGGCCGCATTGCCACTATGTATGGCAATAATTTACCAAAGTAAAGGCAGTCCTTGGGTCACGCAAAGTGTCAACCAGCCGTCTGGAAAGTACCTACATGCTTAACATTGAGCTTTTCCAATATAGAACCGCAATTATTTATGACGCTAATACTCTATTCGTGTGAAATAGTGTTTATGTTATATGTATTAGTTTATTAAATAGTTGTAGTTTTATTGTGTAATTATAAAATATGTATAGTTTATAGTTACTTACTTATTTTGAATGTATATTATTCTTATTATATTATTCTGTGGGCCTTTGGTAACCTGAAATAAACAAATAAATAATAACAGAGATTTTTTCTTTTTGTTTCAAATGTCTTGAAGACATAGAAGGCAAAACACTACATCTATTCAGAATTGGCAAATTAATTATCTACTGAGATTGAATGTGGTAAAATTTGCAATTAATTAGGTCACATCCAGCAGATATATTTTTTCGTTTAAATGAAAGGGTCACCGTACTCGCAAAGTTCAACGTGTGCATAATTCCTAATACGAGAACCTAAATTGTGAATAGAGTGGAGCCCTCGTGTATTAATATCACCGCCCCCAAACTTAAGGGCAACTGAAGGCATATTTTTCCGGGTGGGAAAATCATCAAATGACTTCTCTCGCTCTGGGTAGAGTGAAAGGGTGTGTCAGACTTCTACTTACTAAAAACCCACCCTATTCCTTCAGCTGCCCTTAATTTCCGGGGCTGCGATATCTTGTTAGATCATTCCCTCAACCCCGGTACGCAATAGCCCTATGGAGCCCCCTCACTAGTGCTGACGACTCTTTGAGGCGCGCGTGGAACACTACGCGCCGCCGACCCGGGCCTAGTCCTTACTGGACGGCCCTGTTTGTCATTCGCAAACCCGCGAAAGGCAACTGAAGGCATATAGTGGGTTTTTAGTCAGTACAAGTCAAATAATTATTTTCCTCCCGAAAAATAAAGGTAGAGGAAGTAGAGACCTATGTCTATGTCATTCAATGATTGTGTCCCTGGTTGTTTGCAGAGAACCGTAAACGTTACTTCATACTACTTATGCATAGTAGCTGTCCTCGCGATTTCTTTCGCGTGGGAGGTTATTCCCGCGAAAATCGCGATTCTGTGGGGATTCGGGGATAAAGAGTAGCCTATTGCTAAATATTACAGATATACAAAATATAAAAAAATATATTTTACTATCACGTAAATAACTACCTATAAGGAACCGAAGATTTTTTAAATCAGACAGGCACTTAAATTTTATATTATCATTATCTGCTTAGCCTTTTTAGGGTTCCGTAACCGAATGGCAAAAAACGGAACCCTTATAGTTTCGTCATGTCTGTCTGTCCGTCCGTTCATATGTCACAGCCATTTTATTCCGAAACTATTAAGACTAGATAGGTAGATGTATTCTGTGAACCGCTTACTGATTTTAAGAAAAAAAAATTTTAAAATAAAGGGAATATATGTATTCCATACATGGAACTGAAACTGAAAATATATATTTCCATGAAATCTATGCGTATGTGGTATCTATAGAGAGTTCTTTAAAAATGACATTAAGGTTTCTAAAGCCACTTTTTTATAAAGTTAATCGTTTAAAAGATATACGCTTCCAAAGTGGTAAAATGTGTCCCCCCCTCTCTCTAACTTCTATAATAATAGAATAAAAAATTAAAAAAATATATATACTGTAGATCATAATGTAAACTTTCAACCAAAATTGGTTTGAACGAGATTGGGTCAGCCGTTTTTCAGATACAGCATATTTTCTAAAACCGCAAATATAACTTTGTAATTCATACAAACATTATGAGAAACAAAGTTATTTGGCATAGTCACTACGGAACCCTTCATGGGCGAGTCTGACTCGCACTTGGCCAATTTTTCCAATTATATTGGGGTCGGCTTTCAGTCTAATCGGATACAGCTGAGTAGGTACTAGTGTTTTACATGGAGCGACTGCCTATAACCCAATAACCTGACCTCAATAACCCAGTAGCTGAGTAACATGATACCCCTTGGCCAGACCAGTGTCAGATTTTCTGGCTTTTCTGACTACCCGTAACTACTGACACTAATTTCCTACTTTGTATAATGTACATAGGTACATAGAGTTATGGATAAAATGCCTAATAAAGAGTTTACAATCTCTCACATTGTTAAGCTATTGCATAGCTTTTACCGCGGGCTTTGAGCGCGGCGACCGAATCAAGAAATTCCGTAACGAAAATAAACCTAACACCCCCCACTCCGACCGGCACAGCGGTGCGGCGTTGAAAGCCGTGCATCGTCTAACGTCGTTTCAATTCGGCTTCGACTAGACGTATGCGTGTAGACTAGAATTGCATAAGTTGATAAAAAATGCTGTGCAATAGCTTTACCGCGGCAGTCCCCGAGTGCCACACTCATTATTTTTTTATTAATCTAGGGTTTTACATGGTATTATACCTATTAGCCTAGTGGTAAGGGAAATTAACCAGAAATACCTATGCTAACATTCTTTTTCTGTGTGAGAAAATCATCGAATGACTTCTCCCGCTCTGGGTGCACCGAACGGGAGTGTCAGACTTTTACTGACTAAAATCCCAGCCTGTTCCTTGAACTGCCCTTACGTTCCGGGGCCGTAGTATCTTAAGTTTAAGTTTATTTGTCATTAACAGATTTACACAGTACATTAAAACATACAATCAAAGCTTTTAAAGAAAAATCGAATCTTATTTATTTTATTATTTACTAGTACTTACGCGGGGCTTCGCTCTCGTGGATTCTATCACGGTAAAAACATAACTCTCCTTTTTTGCAGTCGCGTAAAAAGTAGCCTATAACCTGCCTCAAGCTTCAAGCTACTTCCATACCAAATTTCATCCACCCAGTACTTTCGAAGATTAGCGCGTTCAAGCAAACAAACAAACAAACAAACTTTTCCGCTTTATAATATTAGTATAGATGTACACACAGTAAAATACATTAGGATAAGCATAATTATAATATTTGAGTACAAAGGAACTGCTTATTTCTTAAGAAATTTCTTCCAGCAGACCTGCGAAAGGAGAAGTGAAAAAGAAATGTAGACAATAGTGTGTGAGAACAAGAAGAGAAATAAATATGAATATGTGAAGTCTAAAATTAAAATATTAAATATACTACACATACTTATAATACAATAAAAATATCATATACTTAAATAAATACATAATTTTAGAATGTATAAACATATAATATAAATATATACATAAATAATTAACACAGTTAAGAGGAAAGGTGATGCTCTTTTAATCGACATTTGAATAGAGATATTGTTTTTAAATCACGAATACTAGGCGGAAGTGAGTTGCACAATCTTACAGCATGGACAGAGAAGGAATAAGAGTAGTAGCTAGTTTTATGAGGATGAGATTTAAGGAGGGATCTAAGGTGTGATCTACACGGTATCTTGTTAGAACATTCCCGCAACCCACCTATTCTGACTACCTACATATGTAGGCAACAATAAAAATAAATGTAGGTAACATTTGTACTACTTACTACTTCCTTTTTCATTTAGTTTTTCTGAAGCGTGAGTTTTTAACTACGAACTAGCTGATGATTTTTAATTTTCTATATTTTCTCAACTTTTTACATTTTCACAAATATTTAAAACTAAAAGAAGCCAAATCGATCCAAGCGTGTACTAACGTGTGTAGTGGGTACTAACGAACAGAAATAGATGATGGAAAATACGAAATAAATATAGAAGTAGCAATCCAAAATGTCATTAAAATCGTCCATTACTATCCCGTTGTCAAAACCTAACTAACAAAATTTCATACAAACCCTTTTGATGGAAATTTCCAAATGTCAAATACGAAAAGAATATAGAAGTAGTAATCCAAAATGTCATTAAAATCGTCCATCACTATCCCGTTGTCAAAACCTAACTAACAAACTTTCATACAAACCCTTTTGATGGAAATTTCGAAATGTCATAAGTCCAATACTTGGCCAACGTGAAACTTTCTTTGATACTCTACAGTTGAGTGTATTTTTCTTTGCAAGTGTGTATTTAGAAAACGTCTAAAATGAAAGATGCTATCGTATACGAGGACGTAATAAATTAGTCAGTTATTGAATTCAATTATCAGGGTCTGTTCGGGGTCAGTTATCAGATCGTTGTGTTTTGAACTGACATGACAACGTTGCTTAATGAAAAACTTTTTCGATTATGGATTGCTTTGAATACACGTGTCTGCTTTCCTTGTTTACTGATTATATGACTATATAGGTAATTTCATTTAAAGTCTGAGGATTTTTGACATTGGTTTTGGCTAATTACGAAATATTTTTAACAGCCGTAGTTCGGTCCTTGTATGGGTATCTTAACATAACGAGGTTCGTCCGTACCTAAGTACTTGATACACTGAATTTTGTACATTTTCAATAGTTCTTACAATATTACCATCTGTATATCTGACAAAACTCTTGTACTTGTCAAAAGGCGCAGCAGTGTCACCTATAAACTGCCAATATAAATAACAAGCGTTGCACATTGACATTACCGAGTACTTCTCTTTTTAGTCTATTATAGGTACGAGCTGTATAATTGTCTTTGAATTGTGAGCGTGTTCAAGGCAAGGATAGTATGTAAGATATTTTTTTGTTTTTGGGTGTTACAATGTTGGATTTTTATAAGTTAGCTATTGAAAAAGAAAAAAAAATAGTACGTATTCGGCTTAAAAAGCATAATTTAATGCCCTTAATTAGCATTAAACCTGGCCTACCAAAGTTCTTGACTGTCATTTGCTTTGCCTCAAACCAAGGTAAAAAAAAACCGTTTTTTACAGCCGTTGCAAATAAGCTTGCTAAAAATCTCAACCCCAAAAATAATAAAAGCCTGTATCCAAAATTGGTATCATTTAAATTCCAACGGTCGAACATCGGCCATATTGCGATTTTCAATCAACGTTCGATGTTCAAACGGCATCCATTCGCGCAACTGTCATCGGGCGGACACGGACGTGACGTAACGACGGGTTCGCGGAACGGTTATCGGTACATCTCTGTAGCTACATGTGATTTTAATTTGCGGAAGATTACTGCTTTAGGAATTGAAATTTGTTTTTGGAATGAGCTCTTTGTAGTTCTTATAGGTAGGAAGAATGCTGAATTCGAAAGGTTGATGACCCAAATGGCGTACTTCTATTGAAATGATTTTGAGGCGGTTACTAACCAAATTTCATAAATTCATACACACGTGTAGGTACTTCGCAATCTATGTAAAATTCAAAAGTTAGCTCTTTTTGTTGGAATGATCAAGTGATTTGTAGATGTAATAAATTCTGTCATTATTTTATTATATCGCGCGGGGCTTCACTCTCGTGGACTATCGCGAATCGCGATACAAACATAACTTTTAATTTTACAGACGGGTAAAAAGCCAAGCCTTCCTCAACCTCCCTCAAACTTCAAGCTACTTTCATACCTCATCCAAACCCAATTGGTATTAAGATTAGCGCGCTCAATCAAAAAAACAAAAAAAAAATCCGCTCTATAATATTAGTGACATGCACTGTTTATAAATCACTCATCTTGCAGTAGCTTATTAAACGTTAGCTATAATCCCCATATACCTACCAACTAATCCCAACTTCAAAACATCTACCCTCTATATTATCAAAATGTTGCCAACACAATATTTCAATATCAAATGGTGCACATGGCATTACGTGCATCTGTCAGGCGCCCGCTGATTCAAAAAACGAACGCATAATACGTTGATACACATTTGAAAGCCGGCCAGTGTAGAAAGAGCTTTACGATGTAGATTTTTTATTTTTCCGCGTGTAAATGGCAATGTGGTTTCTGATATGATAGTCATTTAAGTAAATAGTTCTTTCTTTAAATCCGTTTTGGTACCTATCTATTGAATATCAAGACTGAAGATTCTAAAGAATTGCCCGTTATTATATTCTTTCATCATAAACCATTGTGATCAATGCATCCAAAAGTACATATTAGGTATAATTAGGTATGTAAACACTACACTGTAGGTACACAAAGTGGCAAAGAAATTGTAATTAGAAGGGTCGGATTCATTCTGATAAATTGATTTCTTCAACACAAATTATCATGCACTGTTTAACATACCAGGATAAAAAACACTCAATTTTTACCCGACTGCAAAGGAAGGGTTATGTTTTTCGCGCGTATCTTGTATGTATGTATGTAATATTCTTTATTACCTCATATCTCCAGAACCGCTGAACGGATTCACATAATTGAGGTATCGTTAGATTCGTCTTAGCAGCCCAAGTGTTCATAGATAGGTGACATGTGAAAAAATCAAACATGGCGGCTGTGCGAAGCCATTATACATAGTGAAAAAAAAAATTTTTGTTTCGAATACCACAATATGGGTATCAAATTAAAGGGCTTATTGCAAGAATTTCAAAAAGGTATATCATATTTATCATTAGTATAATACTAGCAAAAATAATACAAAGAGAAAGTTTAAAAATATGGACTTAGAGCTCTTTTACTTTCTTAATCCGGTGGGTTGCCAATGTGATATGACCGGGAAAATTAAAAAAATGTTAATTAATATTTTAACTGAAAGTAGAAAAAAAAAATCTAAAAAACCCGACTGCTCAACTGAAATGCAAGAAACAAGCACATAGAGAGGAGTTTTGCTGCGTCCTAGCAGTGGGAACTATTACTAGTTAACAGAATTCAACTTTTGTTTTGATGCAACTAAAATAATGGTAATGGTTCACTTGGTACAACGTCATGTAATATTCAAAAACGATGACATTATAGAGCTGGTCGAGCCAAAGGGTAACGTGTTACCCAGCTACTGGGTTGTGGAGATCAGATAGACAGTCACTCCATGTAAAACACATACGATCAGACTAGAAGCCGACCCCAACATAGTTGGAAAAATTATAAAACACCGACAACTGATTATATAGGTAGTTTAGATCGCAGTGGTAGACGCCCACGGCGCGCGGCGTCGGACGTCAGCCGACGATCTCCGGCCACCGTAGGCGCAGGCATGCGGACAGCGAGTAAAGGGCAACTCGCTGTCCGACCATGGACCATGCCCGGGTCGACGGCGCGTTGTGTTCCACGCGCGCCTCAAAGAGCGTCAGCAACATGACGAGGCCCCCCCCTATAGAGGGCCGAAGCCTGCCGGGGTCGTGGGACTTATCTCACTACCGTGACCCCGGAACGTAAAGGGCTATTGAAGGAATACCGTGGATTTTAGTCAGTACAAGTCTGACAGTCTCTCCGGCCCTGCCCGGGGTGGGAAGGACTCATCTGATGATTTTACCACGAAAATAAATGAAAAAAATAGGTAGTTTAGATAACTGCTATGTCTATGAAATAATAATTACCTATTTCAGAAGAAACGCAAAATCTGTTTACCAGTGATTATTATAATATACTTACGCCACATTGACACAACCTATAAACAAATCAGGCCAGTTCATCTCGCGGCTCAGTCTCCACTGGGCACTGGCTATGTGTCGCCGCAGGCGGCAGATGACCGCAACATGATTTATGACGGGACACACCACTATACAAGTGCATTTACATAGGTAAATGTGATCGGTGTAATTACAACCTTGTTTCGGCCCTGTGGCGGTTGCCTTCGATGGGAACGGGACACTTCTGTACTGCCATTGTTCGTTGGAGTCTATATTTGTTCTACTGGTGCTGTTACGGAAATCAGTTTTAAGGTATCCTGATAGTTGTAACCTTTTTTTTCCGTAAGAAAATCATCAAATAATTCCTCTCGTTCTGAGTGGACCTTCTACTGACTAAAAACCCACCCTGTTCCTTCAGTAGAAGTCTGACACTTCCTTCCGCTCCATCCAGTCTGAGAGAAGTCATTCGATAATTTTCCCACCCGAAAAAAAAGGGATCTTTAAGTGAAGAGTGAATAGGTTGCTTCTAGGCAAGCGTGCTTTATCTTTGACCACATCATAGCTTACCATCAGGTGAGACGGTGGTCAAACGCGAAGCGTATAAACAATAGAAAAATAAGTTCGTTATTTGAGCACAGGTTTATAGCAAGAGCCATGTAGTGGAGTAAACTTTTGTGTATACCGCAATAATATGTTACCAAGTATTTAAAATTACCTCACATACTTACGTATGCAAGCATAACTATGTAACGTATCTCTTGCAATGGTTGCTCTTAGTTTGCAACGGTCTTGAAAATAATAAAGATATTTTAGCTTCATTTTAATGCCTCAAACGCGTATAAAGCCCGATTTACACTTCAATAAGTACAGTAGCGGGTTAACTTGCGTCATCGGCGAGTTAAGTTATTATTGTAGTTTGAACGGCAAAAGCGAGTTAAGTAGTAAGTTGTTGATTAAGTTGAGTTAAATAGATCGCGATCCTATTTTTCGGCGAGTCCAGTGCGAAGTAGCCCCCTCTCTCGCGTCTCCCGCACCCCTTCAACTTAACTGGCTGGCATGTAGACGGGCGAGTTTAGTACAGTCCATAAATTTGTAGGTTGCGGTCGCGAACTGGTGTTATTTTCTTTTCTTCTTCTCGGGCAACTTATGACTACTCACTCGCCTACGTTTGGACGCTACTTATTACTTAACTGTCTGAGTTCTTAACTGGCTACTGTACTTAATGAAGTAGAAATCAGACTTTACGTAGTTTTTCTTCGCCGTCCTCAATTAAGTAACAATATATTCGATACTATGAGATAATTTTTATTTGTTCAGAATAAAAGTATAGGTACTCGTCATGGTTTGAACACCTACCCAAAAGATTTTACACCAAATAATGTCACCTGTCATGATGTGCCTTGACTAAACTTATCGTACAAACATACATAGAAGGTATGCATGTGTGTATGTGAGATGTGTGCACATAGCCCTAAATTCGCCTCCTTACATTTAGTTTATCTGAAGGTAAGACATTACCCTGTATGATAAGATCGCCCATCATACGCTTGTTTTTATAAATGTTTGTCTTATGCTCATTATAAGGTGTACAATAAAAGATCTATAAAATAAATAAACATAGCTCCTTAATACAACATCTTCCAAGTATCTTTAACAAACCTTTGTGCGCCCACAATCAAGCATAACCAATCTAAAATCAGAACCAACACACACACAATTCAGTCTGTTTAAAAGGATACCAATAAAGGAACCAATTTCATCGCGTATTGTTTGTCAAAAACTCGATTATGTCCGGTGCTATAAGGATGATGAAAAAATCAAGCAGTATGGCGATAGCTACTCATGGTGAGATTGAACTAATAAAACACCCGGTTTTGTCTGTCATGCAAGCGTTTTTTGTGTACGCTTTACGGGAGATCTAGACAGACATAATGGTTACGTAAGTATTTTGCGTTTCATATAAACTACTTTTGGCGTTCATTAGAATACGAATTCAATAATAAATTAAAGCTTGAAACAGTTCGAACTAATTAGAACTAACATTCTACAAATAAACAGACAACGATTCAGGCAAAGATATAACGGCATTAATCCAAACATGTTCTAAACTTAAATAAACTTTTTTCTGGCGCCCGTTTTAAAAAAAGAACTGCTTTCGTTTATTTTCCCGCGCTGTCGATGAACGAGGCGTGACATTCGAAATTTTCGGTGCTGTCAGCGTACAAAAAACATGGAAATAGAATAGTGTTGTTTGGTGTAATATTAATGCGTCTAACGGACCTCCTTTGTATCGCTAGGGGATGTATCATTCACGTCATCGCTCATTGAAATGAATAGGTTAATGATATTGGAGCAAAAAGGATTAATAGTTCATAGAGAAATTATTTTTTTGCTTTAGGTTTTGAGTTTCCGGGAGATGTGATTGTGAAAGATTTTTTCAATGTTTTTTTTTATTCTATTTGCGTCGAATTGGTAAAATCAATTTAGGTGTCTCCTTTTGAATATACACTTATTGGATTTTTAAATGGCTATTTAAATTGAATGGATTCGGGTAATTGTTCGCTTAAATCCTTCGCTTCTAGCAATTCAATCTCATTTCCATTTTATATTTGTAACTACTGTCGTGTCCCATGCCTCTTATTTGTCTTCAGTGAATCAATGGCACTTACTTTTCTAATAGATAGGAGAACAATAGTCCGATCTTTATTGACAGATCGTGAGATCCATTGCAATCACAGATTCAGAAGGAAAACTTCAGTTAAAGTTAACGGGAATTGGATTAGCTTATTGTGCACTAAAATTGTTTTCCTGGTTTCTGTTCTTCTACTTTGAAAACCCTAGTTTTAGTCAAATATTTTCGAAAATATCTGCTCTCTAACCAATATTTTTATTTGTTTTGCGGCTATTTATTTAACGCTGTTTATGGCAGTTGATAACATTTTTATTAGTGCATAGCATCGATGCCACTAACCAACTGTATCAGACTGCTTGGAAAATGACTTGCTTGGTGTATTATTATGTGTATTAGTTTTTAAATTCGGCATTTTATTGAGTACTATTTTCAGAATTGTCTCTTCGAGCCCTATATTTTGATACGCCATTAGACTATGGCACCTAAACACAACTTTCTATGCCTACTGTCGTGCAATGCTGTTCTTTTTTTAAGGATGTTTATCGGAACTGACGAATCGAATGATACGACATTTATTAAAATCTATCTAGCTATTTTGGTACGTCTACATAGGCTCATAAATAGTCCGTCAACAATAGAGTACTAACTTATTATGTTTTGTATATTTACGGCCTTATGCCATCATATACAATAACAAGTTTTCCATCATAGAAAAATCATTGAGCCTAATAAATATACCTATGAGTAAATATACCGTATCTACATGTAGATGTAGATCTATAATTAGATAAGGTTTTAGCTTAGAATAACAACGCATAGAAGAGGCGTCTAGAACAAAACACGAGCGATTTCGTGTGTCCACTTTATTTTCTTTGTGTGCGTGAGCCGAATGTGTCTACGTTCTTCAAACGCACACAAATATAGCTTTCAGTGATACCATTACCAGACCATTACCCACAAAAATGGGAAAACGCACTATTATGTTGCTGGATCAAATCAAGTATTTTATGTTATGAAACTAGATAAGATGATGTTTTTTCATGTAATATGACTTATATTACTTATATTTACGGAAGGTAAACGAAATGAGATATCATTTATTGCGTTTAGAATGTTTGATGTGTAATGTGTTATACTGATATTATAGAAATGTATTAATTGCTTGAAAAATCTCGTTTGATATCAATTAAAAGTATGTGTTGTATTTATGAAATAGAAAAATATTATTGAGAAAATTACTTAAATGAAAAAAATCTTAATCAATAAAATTGTCATCTTTATGATGCCACTCTTCGAAGTAACAGTAACTTTTAGTTATAATACACTGTAGGTAGTAGTTGTAAATAAATATAGTTTAGTTTGACGCATACATAATTGCCGCCAAAACAATATTTTTTTTTAAACAAAAATAAGCACAAAAGAAATCAATATGGGTATTTTTTCCTCACGGATAGCAACATTGAATTGTGATAAGTTAGGTTATTAGAATTTTGTTTGATATTTATTTATTTATTTTATTTATTTATTTATTTTATTTTCGGAAGGCTTACAGACTAATAACATTATAACAATAATATATAAAAACTAAGTTGCTAATTACAAGCCCTCACAGATAAATAAAGTTATGTAAAAAAAAGACTATGTTCAAACTGAACTAGCCTAATACAAAATAGACTGATGTGTTCTATTCGACTACACAAGTTAACTAAAACAAGTAATTTATGTTCAGGTGTGCAGTTCAATTCAAATGCAAGTAGGTGCAACAGGTTGAAAAAATGGCTTTGCTAAGAGCTTCCTTAGTGTGTTTGCATTGGTGCAAAACAAATCCACATCATGTTCACAACAAATTTTGTTGAAGCTGCGACTCGCTCTACAGAAGTAGGCATTACGCCTATAGTTAGTGTTTACAGAAGGTACACGTAGAAGTGGTCGCTGTCGCAGCCCCATTTGATTAGTGCGAAACGTTAACTTAGAAACGAGTTCAGTACTGTCAATTAAAACATTTGCAATATTTAATAAGTAACATATGTCATTAATATTACGCCTTTGGTCAAGCGGCAGAAAATGGTACCTTCTACATCGGTGATTGTAATCTACAGATACTTGTTTTGCCCTGTAATCTAGGTACTTAAGAAATTTTCTCTGAATACCCTCAATGCGAGAGATGTAGATCCCGTACTGAGGGTTCCAGACTTGTGATGCATACTCAAGATGGCTGCGTACGAACGAACAATACAAAAATTTGATCGGTTTTAGCGATCGGAAAGAAGCCGAGGTTCTCATTATGAAACCATGTGCTCTCGATGCTTTTTTTACTATTCCATCAATATGCTTATCGAAGAGCAGCTTGCTGTCTTGTATTATCCCAAGATCCCTAACAGTATTGACCTTCCCTATACCGATATTGCATAGTGTGTATGATGAATCAATTAACGACTTCTGGCGCGTAAAAGTCATGTGATAACATTTTGATACATTCAATTCACGCCTGTTACGTCTACAATATTCATCAAATCTATTCAAATCAGCTTGTAACAGGTACGTATCAGCTATATTTTGGATAGTTTTATGAATCTTCATATCGTCGGCATAAAGTAAAATATAACAATTTTCGAAACAATATTTCACATCGGCAATAAAAAATTGATGGTCGATTTACTTAAATATAATGTATAAACTGTAAGTATTTACTTGTGAAATGTAATTTGATTACACGTTTTTTGTTTTCCTGAAGGACTATGACATCCCTTTACGCTACAAACGGTCGTTTTAAATTATTTACTCGCGAGCTCTGTTCGGCAGAATGTGACCTTGAGTACTGACGGCTCGTCGAGCAAAGTTAGCCAAAAATGGCTAAGTTTTAGTTGCCTCACTTTTTGCACTCGTACTATCCTTCTATGCGTTGTTGTTCTAAGGGTTTTAGATTACAACTAGACAACTAACCTGTATCTACAACATTTTAATCTTGGCAACAGTTTATCTTTGACCGTTCTTCACTCTATTATATTTATTTTTCTTCTTTTTTTTTAAATTTTTATGCACGGGTCACATCGCGCACAGCCAGAGCCACTGGGTGTTTTATCGTGTCGTTACCAAACATTATGATTTAGTGATCGCGAGTGTTCCGCTCAGGTGGCGAGCGCATCTGCCCCTGTTAATAACCCATTGTTTGATTGTGTTGCATATGCCTGTGCTGGGTGATAGGATACATGTCTTTAGGGGTTATTGTGTAGGGTTAAATGGTAAGCTGGTTTTTATTTTGTGGTCGTTGTAGGTAATAGTGCTAGTGCATAAAATAAAATACTGCACAGTGCTGGAATCGGTAACTACAATAGGAATAAAATAATGCCATAAAATAATCATTCAATGCGATCATACCTATACAACGTGTAACGGAAAGGGTATATACATACCAAGGGCACGGCTTCTTTGGATGATATCAAACGATACTGGAAGGGTTTCAACTCGAAATAGTCAGTTCATCAGTTTTTTAAGTTTCTTAAATTGAAATCATAACAATCGTGTCACCGCACTACGTAGGTCAATAACTTTCCACGTTACTTGCAAATATCACGATAAATCTCTTCCGTAATTCTATGCGCCTAGTACTGTAGTAGGTAGCCTAGCGTAAAGGCGGTGTTCTTTACTCGGCGCGAGAAAGGAGATAGAATTAAAAAAACCCTTCCAATATCGTTTGATATCACTCAAAGAAGCCGTGCCCTTGGTATGTATATACCCTTTCCGTTACACGTTGTATAATGTACCTACAGTTAAGTAGATACCTTAGAATACAGGTAGATACATCGTTGACTTACCCTTGTGACTAATAGTCAAATTAGCTCATAGGTTCATTGAGTCATGATTGGATACCAGTCTCTTCTCTATGGTAGGGATTGGCCGTAATCCGCCACGCGGCCAGTTTTTGGGTGTCACACATCTTCGGAGTTTTGGGTCCCATTCCCAAGACATAACGGTGTCCTCACTTTGTTTTCCTTCACAGTGGAACAACAGTGGTGATGGTAAAAATAACACAAAGTAATGTACCTGCCCGAGTTCGAACCTATCACATATAACTTGATAAAACGAGTCAAGAGTGGGCTCATCAGTAATAAAAGAAAAAACTGATAACTTGACCGGACTGATACGGGAATGGAACCCGTGACACGCCACGCAGCAACCTATCGCTTAACCACCGCGTCAATCATGTCTCAGTTTTTCACAAACGTTAAGGCAATCACAATACTTGCTTCAAAATAAAAAACGACGGGTTGCACTCTGGGAGTGCCGGCAGAAGTGAAAACTTGAATATTAACGTTGTGCATTCTTCCGCGCCCTGGCAAACTTAAAAGCATTTCAAGGGACAATCGGTTTCGTAATTTGTTTTTCAGTATAAGATATATCGAAAAAGCGCGTTCAATTTTAAAATGGTACAGTCATGAATGCGCGAATATTTTCAAGACGCTTATTAAATGCCCACTAGCGTCACAATCATCAAATACTTCCGAATACTGCCTAGTACTAGTACCTACATAGATATACTACTTCCTAGTACTAGTACATAGATAATCTGTAATGTAGTAGTACTAGGCCGCTGACGGCCGCACGCCCCGCGGCCAATTATGTGTTGCTTGTAAATGTATGTATGCCCCTAAAAATAGCCTCGCCCCCCAACTCACCCCTCAACTCGCCCCTCAACTCGCCCCTCAACTCGCCCCTCAACTCGCCCACCAACTCGTCCCCCAACTCGTCCCCCAACTCGCCCCCCAACTCGTCCCCCAACTCGCCCCCCAACTCGCCCCCAACTCGCCCCCCCATCTCGCCCCCTACTCGCCCCCCTACTCGACCCCCAACTTGTCACCCAACTCGCCCCCCAACTTGTCCTCCAACTCGCCCCCCAACTCGCCCCCAGGCTCGGCCCCCAACTCGTCCCCCAACTCGTCCCCCAACTCGGCCCCAACTCGTCCCCCAACTCGCACGCATCTCGCCCCCAACTCGCCCCCCCAACACGCCCCCCAACTCGTCTCCCAACTCGCCCCCCAACTCGGCCCCAACTCGTCCCCAACTCGTCCCCCAACTCGCACGCATCTCGCCCCCAACTCGCCCCCCCAACACGCCCCCCAACTCGTCTCCCAACTCGCCCCCCAACACGCCACCCATCTCGCCCCCCAACTCACCCCCAACTCGCCCCCCAGCTCGTCCGCCAACTCACCCCCCAACTCGCCCCCCAGCTCGTCCGCCAACTCACCCCCCAACTCGCCCCCCTACTCACCCCCCAACTCGCCCCCCAACTCGCCTCTCAACTCGCCCCTCAACTCGCCTCTCAACTCACCCCTCAACTCGCCCCCCAACTGGCCCCCCCAACTCGTCCCCCAACTCGCCCCCCAACTCATCCCTCAACTCGCCCCCAACTCGCCCCCAACTCGTCCCCCAACTCGTCCCCCAACACGTCTCCCAACTCGCCCCCCAACACGCCACCCATCTCGCCTCCAACTCACCCCCATCTCGACACCCATCTTGTCCCCCAACTCGCCCCCCAACTTATCCTCCAACTCGCCCCCCAACTCGCCCCCCAGCTCGGCCCACAAAACTCGCCCCCCAACTCGCCCCCCAACTCACCCCTCAACTCGCCCCTCAACTCGCCCCCCAAATCGCCCCCCAACTCACACCCTAACTCGCCCCTCAACGCGTCCCCCAACTCGCCCCCCAACTCGCCCCCAACACGACCCCCAACAGGCCCCCCCAACTCGTCCCCCAACTCGCCCCCCAACTCATCTCTCAACTCGCCCCCAACTCGCCCTCCAACTTGCCCCCCATCTCGACCCCCATCTTGTCCTCCAACTCGCACCCCAACTCGCCCCCCAGCTCGGACCCCAAAACTCGCCCCCCAACTCGCCCCCCAACTCACCCCTCAACTCGCCCCTCAACTCGCCCCTCAAATTGCCCCCCAACTCACACCCTAACTCGCCCCTCAACGTGTCCCCCAACTCGCCCCCCAACTCGCCCCCAACTCGACCCCCAGCTCGACCCCAACTCGACCCCAACTGGCCCACCAACTCACACCCTAACTCGCCCTTCAACGCGTCCCCCAACTCGCCCCCCAACTCGCCCCCAACTCGACCCCCAACTGGCCCCCCCAACTCGTCCCCCAACTCGCCCCCCAACTCATCCCTCAACTCGCCCCCAACTCGCCCCCAACTCGTCCCCCAACTCGTCCCCCAACTCGTCTCCCAACTCGCCCCCCAACACGCCACCCATCTCGCCCCCCAACTCACCCCCAACTCGCCCCCCAACTCGTCCGCCAACTCGCCCCCCAACTCGCCCCACTACTCACCCCCCAACTCGCCCCCCAACTCGCCTCTCAACTCGCCCCTCAACTCGCCTCTCAACTCACCCCTCAACTCGCCCCTCTACTCGCCCCCCAACACGGCCCCCAACTCGCACCCCAACTCGCCCCCCAACTCGCCCCTCAACTCGCCCCTCAATTCGCCCCTCAACTCGCTCCTCAACTCCCCCCTCAACTCCCCCCTCAACTCCCCACTCAACTCCCCACTCAACTCCCTTCTCAACTCCCCACTCAACTCCCATCAACTACCCCCTCAACTCCCTTCAACTCCCCCCTCAACTCCCCCCACAACACCGCACGAAATCCCCTTCCCCCCACCCCGCTCCCACACGGGACCCCCCTTACCCCTCACCTCCCTGAACTCCCCACGCTTTTTCGTTTCATTAACTTTCAAATCACAACGATGCTAAAGTTTTCACTTAAAAAAAGTCTTACGATTTTCGATCGGTCACGTGACCCTGACGCGAGTTTAACAGTTTTTACCCATACAAAAAGTGCTCAGCGCCGCTAAAGAAGTTTTCACTTCAAAAAAAGATAGGTTAGGTAGGTTAGGTAGATTAGGTTGGTGTAATATTCTGCTTATTACATTCAAGCTAGTACAACTAGTTATAGGTGAAATCATCTCATTGAACCTACAACATAATTATATTCTTTACCAAAATTTAAATTTAAAGCTATAGTTAGTTGTTTTCTTCAAAAGTTAACCTACAATGAAACTGAAGAATTTTTTACAAAAAAGGCCTATTAACATTCTATATGATGACATACAAAACATACATACACACCCCCTCACATACACCCACAGATCACCCACACCACAACAACACATTCACTCTCATCACACCCACACATACACCCATCCTTTCTTTGCTTTTTGTTTATTTTAGTTTAATAATATAAATTATAATATAAGTTAGTTGATTTGTAGTATTAAGTTAAACTTTGGTTGTATATTTAAAGAAACTGCCACAAAAATGTAAAAAACTGTAAAAGGAAGGCGCCTGTGTCTGTAACACAGTGTATACTAGCACTGACACAGACGTACACTCTGTCTCAAAAAATAGCATTGTTCCTTATAAAATGTCGATTTTGTTTTGTTTTTTCTATTTATTGTGATGGACCAACTGTATTTGGCTTTTTGGTAATAAAGTTTTTATTTATTATTATTATTTATTATTATTGTCTAAAAATATTTTTAATGCCCTCAAACCTTTGAAATTGTAGCTATAAAATCACAATTTTTTACTACGTACCTAATTTTTTTTTTGCATTTCATTCTACCTAAATATCTGCCAAATATCACCCTGCCATGCCACTTGTAAATATACCGCCGATACAAAAATAATTAGGAGCCTATTCGTGATGAAATATGCAACACAAACCTCAACTAGTGTTTCGTCCTTCCACGGAGCATCTTCATAATTATGTTTACTTATCGACCGCTCAGGCGAAACATAGCTAGAGATTGTTAAAAAAATTGGCCAAGTGCGAGTTATATTTGCGGTTTTAGAAAATATGGTATATCTCAAAAACTGCTAACCCGATCTCGTTTAAACTACTTTTGATTGGAAGTTTACATTAGGATCTACAGCATACATTTTTTTAGATTTGCATTCTATTATTATAAGTAGAAGTTAGAGGGGGGACACGTTTTACCACTTTGGAAGCGTATTTCTTTTAAACGATTAACTTTATGGAAAATTGGTTTTAGAAACCTCAATGTAATTTTTAAAGACCTGTCTATAGATACAACACACGCATAGGTTTCATGAAAACAATATTTTCAGTTTTAGTTCCATGTATGGGGAATAATTTTAAATATTTTTTATTCTTTTCTTAAAATCCGAAAGCGGTTCACAGAATACATCTACCAAGTTTCACATGTATAGTTCTAATAGTTTCGGAATAAAATGGCTGTGACATACGGACGGACGGACAGACAGACAGACATGACGGAAATATAAGGTGTTTAGTACTGATCGTTTCCGAACGCACCCTTTTGACATAAAGAAATTTGTCCTTGACATTACTCTGACTTGACAGATAGACTTTGCTTCCCGGTTGAAAATGTCGGTCATGGGACCCTGTTGAGATAATTATAATTGGAAAAATATCGTTTGGAATCGCCTTTTGAAACCGATAATTGGGTCGCGAATTATCTATTGTATGAAGTTGTAATCCCCATTTGATGAAAAACCCGGGATATTTTGGGATTCCTCGCCGGTTGGTTGCCATCGCGTGGCACGCGCTCGAGTTGGAAAAAAGTAGTGATAAATAGCTACCACAGTGTTTAATTGAACTTTGTAATCCCTGATTGACGAGAATCCAGGGATATTTCTCGGAACACATCGCCTTATTGCCTCATCCGCGTAGCACGCGCTTGCTGGAAACGAGTTAGGCTGTGATGCTGTTGGAACCGCGCTATCTGGAGACTGGCGCCTTGTGAACGTCCACAAACTTGACTTGCATCACACTTTCATTTACTCACCTCATATTTACATACATACCACACTTGGGGCGTGACCTTGGAAGGTCGAAGCTTGGTGAACCCAGCACAGAAGGTAAGTGGTTATGTTATTTATACATATGGTATTTATAAGGCCTCAGAGGCTATGGATTGTTGTCGGCCGGAGAGCCTGTAGATTATCCTTGTTGTTTGTAAGCAACGTTTATAGCTCCACGTACCGTGGACAGTTTTGGACACCCAGTTACCGTTGCACTGGCCAATTGTAGCAGGGCTGAACATAAGGGTTCCGTTTTTTGCCATTCGGCTACGAAACCCTAAAAAGCACTATATAACTTGGATTTCCGTTTAATAACGCCTCCATTGCATATTTCATTATTTCTAGACAATGTTTTTATGTTACAAATTTTTAAGATCTCTTTTTCTTTGGATGTTATTTTTTTCATTGATAATAGGCTCGCGTTTGACCACCATCTCACCTGATAGTAAGTGATGATGTGGTCGAAGATGGAGCACGCTTGCCTAGAAGTAACCAATGACATTGGCTTATCAAAGTCTGTCATCTTTATGGGTAATGCCACTTAGTAGGGGTAACGTTGGTTGTAACTGATAAGGGGTGGAACTAGGATATGGTAATTATTTCAATTGGGTCGGGAATGAAGGAGTTATTTTGTCTGATTGTAATTTATATTTAATCTGGTTTTAGAGGCTTTGTTCCCTTTGACTCTTGAGTATTTTTTTAATTGATGATAGACTCCCATTGATTTACCTGAAAGGTAAGCAATGATGAAATCAAAGATGACGCAGTGCTTACCTAGAAGACGTACCTAATCTATTCACTCTTGACTTAAAGATTCCAGGTTATAGCGATCAGGAAACATGGCAGGGAGTACCACTCTTGTTACGGATAAAAATCTAATTAAAAGAACTCTTTTTCTTTAGTGATGAGGTATAAAATATTTAATTGCTAGCTCCTGTAAGTTCCATTACTGTTGTAAAAGCAGGTAATTAAAAGTTAAGAGCGAGTTACACGTATTTTATTTTCTGGAAAGATCCTTTAGCAGTTTCCTTTTCTTTTTGCAGTAGATATCCTTGGATTTATATTGATGGGATCCATATTAAATCGAGTAGGTACCTACTGTATTTTTATATCTTTTTCTGTACCTACATTAGAATAAATTAGTATACCTGTTCGTTAAGTCTAGAGTACCTACTCTAGACTTAACGGGATGGTGAAGCACGCTTGCCTCGAAGTAACCTTACTTCGAGGCAAGCGTGCTTCATCATCGTGTACCATTAGGTAAGATGGTGGTCAAACGCAAACCTATCAACTAGTGTTGCCCAAAATCAGTCTTGGTCTTGTTCTTGCATTTTTGCAAGAACTAGACCAAGACCAAGACCGCCTTATTTCAGCAAGACCAAGACCAAGACTTACCCTGCAAGATTTAAGCAAGAACAATACTAAGCCTGCGAGACTCTGCGTCTTGCAGTTAGTTCAGACTGTCGTTTTCTTTGTGTTATTATTATTAAAATAAGAAATCTTACTTTGCATAAATACGGAAGGGCGGGTAATGCGGGGGAAACAATGAAACTTAGGCAGCTCTTATCATCATCAGTACATCAAAATGTTAAAATGTAATCATATACATATTTATTCATTCATTAAAACTTTATGCAACACAAAAAGTACAAAGGCGGCCTTAATAGTCAACCATGGGTGGTAAAGAAATAACATGGCAGGTGCATAAAAAAATAAACTACGTAGACAATATATTCAAAGTAAAAGTCTAAATAACTAAAATAAAGTTACATACATATTTATCATAATACATACCAAATATATATATACCTATATTAAGAAAAATTCATAGAAAGGGGATAATGAAAACTCTGCTTCCTTTATTTGTTTTGAAAATAATCCCGCATCTTTCTCTTAAACGCATATTGACTGGTGGCCGTCCTGATATCAAGAGGTAGTGCATTCCACAGAAGAATAGACTGTATATAAAAGGAAGAATGAATAAAATCAGAAGTATTAGAAGGACAGAGTAAGAGAGGATTATTGGAAGAGCACAGACTTTTAGTGTGTGAAGAACATAGAAATCGAAAATGAGATAAAAGATAAGAGGGAGAGGTACGAGAGTTTAGTAAAGACAAAAGCGTAGTCAAAGCGCGCAAACTTCTTCTCTAGCGCATGGGCATCCATTTGAGCTCGGTTCTGTACCTCGATACGTGGTCATATTTATATTCGAGCTTATTCAGCAAGACCGCATTCAAGTCAAAGTAGTCACCATAAAACTATCTCGTATTTTTTTTTGGTTAATGTAAGTACTTAAGTAATTAATGACAATTGATTTTCTCAATAATTAAACTAAATACAAATACTGATACTTTTATCTCATCTGCATTAAATAATTCAGTATTGTTGTTTCACAGTTTTCATTGGATTTTATTACAAAATATTTTAATTTTTTGTCATGTCGTATTATCGCAAATAGTTAATACTTGTTTGTATTATTTGTACGATATCGACTTATGCGCATTACGAACAATAACATAAACATACATTGTACAAAATATCGATTAAAAGAAAAAGAGTGCATCCCTAGTTTTGATCATCGCGGCACTTTGATAGTGCGCATCTTTGTTGTCGGCAATATTTTGATGTTGCCGACTACAAAGTCGGGTCGGATACTATAACCTGTCAAAGAAAGTTCGCATCTATTCGGAAGTACAAGGTCAAGATACGAGTACACGCATAGGCGGCTTCTATTGATATCGCATACAATCGTCGCCGCTGCGCCGCGCTCCCATATGAGAAATATTGTAAATACTTGTGTGTAAAAATTCTCTACAACACTAATCAAATGAGTGACGTCACGTCACGCATTTTGTGTTTTAAAATCACACACATCCAAAAACTGAGATTAGCATTGACGGTATAACAACTTCTATTGTACTCTAGTAGTTATTAAGTAGGTACTCTACATAAATACAGTAGGTAGCGTACCTAGACAAATTTTATTTAGTTAATGTAGATTAATTCAATCAAAAGAAAAACATAATAAACAGAATATTATTTACATAATATCTACATTTTATTACTACGTAGGTACACTATACCTATCTGATAACGCATTTGTTTTATTAATCTTCCAAAGAATCGTTATTTTATTTTATCGGTATTTCGGCGTGTGCTTATAAATAGGAATATTTATTTAAATTTTAGTAATTCCAAATTGAGCATCGCTTCGGGTTTAATGTAATAATTGTTATTTACTCTAATCTTTGTTGTTCTCGGACTGATAAGTTTACAATTTGACATGCGTGACGAATATTCAAATACAGTCAAGTTAATGTCATCAATTTGTTTTTTATCTGTTTGAACCTGTTTTAGCACATGTAAGCTTATTAAATGCAAACTTTCATTAAGAAACCAACGGACTTTCGTGGGACACGGGAGGTAGCTCAGTTGGTTAGAGCATCGGCACGGACCGCCGAGGTCGTAGGTTCAGACCATGAGGTCTGAACACACAGAAATGATGTGTCAGTTGATGTTTCGAATTTCTTATTATATTTATTAATTTGGTTGGCCTTTACTATGCCTATGTCAATTCAGGCTCAAAATGTACCATTGTTCTAAGATCTAAACTACCGTTTTATTAAGCAATAGGATAATCGTTAATTGCAAGCCTCTTGCGAGACTCTTGCGCAAGACCAAGACCAAGACCAGGTGTATTGACGCAAAACCATCGATTTAGAATCTGACATTAACCAAACAATATTATCAATTATAAACTGGCTAAAGAGGAATAATTTGAAGATTAACTTTGAGAAAACTAAAATAATGAATTTTAAAATACGAGCTCGACATACAGGTACTTTAAAAATCTGTTACCTAGATAACGAAATTGAAGAAACCGAAGAAACAAAATTTCTAGGGTTGCATATCGACAACAAACTTAAGTGGAAATCACATATTGATCATATCTGTAAAAAGTTGGCTCAGTTTTCATATGCGCTTAACAGATTGAGGAAAATAGCGAATCAGACTACTCTACTAACAGCTTACCATGGTTACGTTCGCTCTATCCTCAGATACGGTGTAATATTCTGGGGTAACAGTACAGACAAGGAGCGTGCTTTCATTGCACAGAAACGTTGCATCAGGGCTATATTTAACATACAGCAAACTGAGTCATGTAAGCCATTTTTTAAAAAGATGAACGTATTAACACTACCCTGTGTTTATATATTTGAAGCTGCAGTATTTGTAAAAAATAATATTGGCATGTATAATTACTACACGCGTATACGGCGCAAGGACCAACTCCGAACAGAATCTAGCAAGACTCACCTAATGCATCAGAGTATCTTTTGTACAGCTTCACGTATTTATAATAATATTCCGGGGCCGATTAGAATAATTTCGGAAATGAGACAATTTAAAAAGAATCTCCATGATCTGTTAGTAAACAAGTGCTACTACTCTGTAAAAGACTTCCTGTTAGACAAATCACTGCTCCAATACAGTCTCCCTCAGTCTTCATGTGTTCAGTGACCAACTGATATGTACCTATGAATTATTTATTTTTTGTCTTATTTTTCATATGTAATTCCTATTAATAAGCAATTTGAGGTAATAATGTTTTAATGTAATTTAATTTATTTTATGACTATTGTATGCCCTAAGGGCGGGACATAGCTGATCTGTATTATTATGTAAGACCTGTATTATGTACTACCTATGATCCACAATAAAATATTTGATTGATTGATTGATTGATTGATTGATTGAACCAAGATAAAGACTGGCTAAGGCTCGTCTTGGTCTTGCATTTGGGCAACACTTCTATCAACAATAAAACACTTTATTAAATAACTTTGTACATGGATAATGAGGGATAGGTAGTGATCTGGTTACAGGCACGTTTTTCAAGTTAAAAGTATGTCGTGGGTTTGAACCCAGGCGGGTTCATTACTACAAATAGTTGTTCCGGATCTGGGTGTTTTGCCGGGGTTGCGGGAATGTTCTAACGAGATACCACGGCCCCGGAACTTAAGAGCAGCCGAAGGAACAGGGTGGGTTTTAGTCAGTAGAAGTCTGACGCTCCCTTCCGCTCCACCCAGAGTGGGAGAAGTCATTCGATGATTTTCCCACCCAAAAAAAAGGGTGTTCCTAAAAATACACTCACGATACAGGATGTTTTTTTATTTCGGATGAGTCCACTCTTGACCTCGATTTCGCCTGATGGTAAGCGACAGATAAAGTCTACGATGGGACGAGCGAGCCCACAAGATGCCTATTTACTCTCGATTTAAAGGCTTAAAGGTCATAAGTCGCAGGGAACACAGAAGTCGGCAGAGAATTCCACAACTTGGCTGTGCGCACAATAAATGTGGAGAGAAATTTCAAGAGAGGGGGCAATGTTTATTGCTTAAATAAAAAAAAATGAGTTATTATAGTGATGAAGTGAATCATAAATAATTTGAATTTGAAAGGTGCTAAAAATGTAATTTTTAGAATATTTTGGAGTCTCAGTGTTTATGGCATCGACAGTACCTACCTACACTAACCTAAAGCATTTTATATGATAAACTCGATTTATTCGTTTCACATTTGCAGGGAACAATAAAAAAGGCACCACGACCGGTACAGAACGTTGATACCTAATGATTTCCCTTTTAAAAGTAATTAAATTAATGCGCGGCGACGGATGTCTAATGCGGTTAGTTCCACATTCGTCCGCAGGTCGCCACCGTCGACCTAGACTCGAACCAATCGCCTTTAATGAAACGTTTTACGATTGGTTCGGTTCGCACCTTGGCTTTATGTGACACCGTAATTTGCTGAAAATGTTATCCTACCCTACTTTCTAATAATATTATATCTAAATGCGAAAGTTGTAAAGGATAGATGGATGTTTGGTATTGTTTTACGAAAAAATTACTGAATTGATCGGAGATAGTTGAAATCCTGTAGGTACTAATACAGGCTTATCATTACGAAATTCCCAATTGATTGGGTATTGCGCGGGAAAAACCTCGCACGAGAACGAAGTTGTGTTTAAGTATAAGCTACTCTTTAATAATTATTTGGTGGCCTATTGACTAGGTTTTATGTGGAAATATTCTCATATTTTTTTTTGTTTATACGTAGGTAGATATCGATAATTTACCTACCTTTTTATTTACAAATAAGAAAGTTCAGTTGAATGTACAGTTGGATGTATGCATATTTGTCAATAAATAACGCCAAAATTACTGAACAGATGTTGATGAAAATCACAGTCATTAATTATAGTCTGGAATTATAGCACATAGGCATAGGCGCAAGTAACAGATAGTAATTAATAAATCCGAATACCAAATTACTACTTATAATTATCGTGTTCCGCCTCTACTTTCTATTTTACTAAAATATATTAAAAAATCTGAAACAATATCCAAATTATTATACCACGGTGTGATAGGCAGTCCGGACGACACACCAAAACTTCCGTCTTTCCAAAACCCAACCTTAATTAATGTTACTAAAGTTTAAATTCCTTGAATAACATAATATCCTTTATGAAGGCAATTAAAGCTACATAGGTACCTGCCTGCCTAATTAGCTGAAGCGGCGACATGAAAGTCGCAATTGATAAATATAAATTGATACTGTAGGGCAACTTTCTTAAAGCTCCAAGAAAATTTAACAATGCATGCCACGGGTTAGATTCTCTACAAGGTGACTATACTGTTACTGTTAGCCTTCATCATCCCACTGCTGTTCAAAGACCTCTTCCCATGATTTCCAGATAGTTCTGTCCAAGGCTAAAGTAATCCAAGGTAACTGTGAATAATCAGCATTGAATGCAAGAGTGAACAAGCATCTTCTGGGCTCGCTCGTTACATCCTAGAATTTATCGCTTGGATACCTAGGCAAAAATAATAGGTTGCTTTCTGCACTCATCCATATTAATTTTAATTGTGTCAAATTTCACACACCTCAGTCTGCCTCATTTTTAACCAACTTCTAAAAAAGGAGGAGGTTCTCAATTCGGATGTTTGTATTTTTTTTTATGTTTGTCCGCGCAGAACTCCGTCACTTGCCAACCGATTTGAAAAATTCTTATCTTGTTAGAAAGGGTATACTTTCCCAATGGTCCCATGAAAATTTTATCGAAATGGGACAAGCCGTTTCTGAAAAATCAACAAAAGTCTAAAAAATATTTACGTTGATGATCTTTTCGTTTACTCTGTATTGCGTTATTTGTTCGCGCATAACTCCGTCATTTACGAACCGATTTAGAAAATTCACTGACCCACTAAAAAGCACGAAAATAAAAACTATTTTGCAAAAAATAAAACCGACTTCCAAATCAAAACACTACAAAGCCAAAAATAATTTTAATTTCGGAAGGCGGTGTGAAAAAAAAGAAAATACAAAACCAATAACACCGACTAGCGACTACCGAAGTTAAAATTATTTTTGGCTTTGTAGTGTTTTGATTTGGAAGTCGGTTTTATTTTTTGCAAAAAAGTTTTTTTATAATAAGGTACCTACGTACAAAGTTTCTTAATCAGATTTTAATTTATAGATCTGTTCTGTATTACTAAGAGGCGATCAGCTCATTAGACAGACTCATTTTTACGTGCAATGGAGTGCCAACAAATTTTTGCCGGCACTAGGGTGTCGGGAGGGCGCGCGATCAATACCAACCTCCCCCGCACTCCGCGGAGACACCCCTCCTCGCCTAGCGGTGTTCAGAAAAATGGCACTCTGTACGTTTGGTGGCGATTTTTTTCAATAGCCTTTTGTTGATGGTTTAAGGCATGAGCAATAGGTGCCATTATAGATGATGACTTCAGTTTGCGCCACGAATAAGGTTGGATTAATGGATTAGAAAATGTAGGTTAGCCTTTGACAAATTGATGTATTCGGTGGTAGGTACCTACATGTGATCAAGATTATACCTACATACTTAACTTTTATTTTTTTTCCCACCATACAATTAATTATCTTTACAGGTTTATCACCTAATGCGATAATGTAGTCAACTTTTTTTTTAACTACACTTAGGTACCATATCTATATCACAGCAAGACCATATTACCTAATATCTCAAAGAGAGCTTATAAAAATACCTACCTGCAAATTGTACCACCTAAATAACCTTCAGCTAAGGAGTGGAATTCTGATAGCTTAGTATAACCTGGGAGTTTTTAAGTCAAGAGTCAATGTTACTTCTAGGTAAGCGTGCTTCATCTTTGGTCACATCATCACTTACTGTCAGGTGAGATAGTGGTGACAAACAATAAAAAAAATTATCTCGTTTAACTAAGCATAGGTATCGACCACCAAATTCATGCATATATTTGTGGATTGAAGAGAAAAGTCATTCACATAA
The DNA here is from genome assembly GCA_943138885.2 of Tholera decimalis. Lineage (NCBI taxonomy): Eukaryota > Metazoa > Arthropoda > Insecta > Lepidoptera > Noctuidae > Tholera > Tholera decimalis. The sequence goes on from OW964562.2 coordinate 29,075,712, forward strand.
GTGCTTTAAAGGCTCTACCTACCTAGGTAGGAACCTACATACCTAAGTTCGCACCTGTTTAGAAATAAGACCCGAAATCTTTCAAAGGGACCAGGATGAACTTGTGGCCAAAGCAATACCCAAAACCGGAACCTAAGGTTCGATTTGCAAGATTAAGCAACGTTTACTGAGATCGTTCTGTGAATCGGTGGTCCTCTTGACATCAAGGGCGGATCCAGCTTTGGTGCCAGGGGGTGGGGCCAAGTCTCAAGAAGTTATAATTTGTATTTCCTGACTCCGCTGCCACTTGGCCATCTACTGCCGATATTCGTTTACAACGACAGAAACTGGAGTATTATCTAGTAACAATGTTTAAAAATTTTAATAAGTGGTCCACCTAGGTCCTGGATCCGCCCTTGCTTGACATCATCGATATTCAATTCAAGTCAATTGTAAGATACATTTTTGACAGTTTTTACGGGTACCTAGTAAGAAGCCAGAAAATCTATCAAGTCTTGAGAGAGAGAGGTAGGGTAAGGTTAGGTACTACTAATGGACTATTTAAATTTCAACGGTCATAAAATCTTAACTATAGCAGTATATTGGTATTTTGTAGTCTTATTTGACCAGACTAAGTAAGGAATATAGAAATTAGTTAAATGAATAGAGCTTTTATTGAAATGTCCGTAGCTATTGTTTCCAAACTTGTCGTGTTAACCAGTTGCTGGGTTTTGAAAGTCAGATTCGATTTTTATAGTAAAAACTGGAACCTACTCAGTTGCATCTTTTTAGTCTGGAAGCCGTATTAAATATCTATAGTAACAGTATAGGAACAGGCTATGCAGATAATTGACCAAAAGTTTACGTCAAGAAAATATTTTTAATACCGTCAACTGTGGCATCTTTACTTTTCGTAGGTATCTTTACCTAAGCATACCCTATACCAGTTCAACTTAATTTTTGTTTTGTCTGTGGAAGTTTATGTTATTTCGCAGATATTGGTGGATTTTGTAATAAATTGTGGTAACCCAAAAAGATTTTTGGCTAGCAACTTCGTAAACGGTCAAAATAGAGTGCATTTTCGTTATGTGCGGTCAATTTTGTGCGCAGCGTCTTCGTGTAAAGATAGCTGTTTCCTACAGTAAATTAAAGTGCGGGTAAGTGGCTTATATTAAATAGTATTTGGTATATTGTCATGTAGGTATATCGCAGTGATTTAATTCTAAGAATCTTCTATTTCCTGAGTTATTCGAAAAGGTAATGTTATTTGAGGTTAGGTAAAGTTACCAAACTCAGCATGAAGGCAACTTTACCTGTGACTAGGGTTGTCAAATTTAACTTGCATAACTAATCTGGTTTTATGTGGGAAACCCTTTAAAATTTCGTTTAGCTGTTCAAAGCACTAACTTTATTATTCGTTCATGAAATATTGGGATACATGTGATATAATAAAGTTGATAACAAATTTGGCTGATATCCTATTACAGATGTTATATTCAAGATGCCTCCAAAAGTAAGCGTCAAACAAAGAAATAGAAGACGTCTGGGAGCGCGACCTTACGTAGGTATATTGCTGATTGATTTTGGAGAGAATTTTAAGATTTGTTTTAGTTATTTTTTGTTACAGATATTTATACGTTAACAAAAGACTGAGTTACCTACTTTTGTAGATTGTGATTATTTTATGTACAGACGCCACTGAACAACAACCTACCTATATCTGTAATTTTTTTTCAACCTTATTACATTAAAGGTTAATATTCGATTGGTAAAAGACAGATTCGAATAGGTTGACCTGCTGGCGTCTGTACTTACTTAGGTAGGTATTTTGATTATTGATGTTGGAGAGAGAATTTTAAGATTTGTGTTAGTTTCTTTTTGTTAGCAATATTTTTACGTTAACAAGAGACTGAATTACTTTTATAGATTGTGATTATAATTATGTACCTACCTAGGTATTTTGATTATTCATTTTGGAGAGACAATTTTACGATTGGGTTTTTTTTGCATACCTACTGTTTAACGAATAGGTACCTAGTTTTGATTATAATTACGCTAAGTACTTAATTGTTTGACGCCAAGTAATGCATAAGAAAAATTTCATAATTAAAAAAAAATGTGTATTATTTTTCGACAACCCTGATGAAATGCGGCCATTTCTATGATAATTTTGAATTTATGTTGGCAACTTTACCTATGTATTGGTAGTGGTTACTCAAACGAAGATGATAACTTCAAAATACCGCTTGGACCTATGGCAACTTTACATTGCATGCACTTTGGAACACACATTCGATAAAAACAGTACGCTAGGTAAAGTTGCCAAATTTGTGTCAATTTTACCTCGCTCATATTCTTGGTTTTTTTTGGCGATTCTATGTGAGATTTAGTAGAATTCATTGCTTCAACCAAAAGAGACACATATTTTTTACAAAATAAATCAATAAAAGTTTAAATATCTAGCTCCATGTTGTGGTAAATAGTAAAAATGTAAAAAAATACGGTAAAGTAGCCACAGTTGACGGTATCTATGAACTGTGGACAATGACCTACTTTAATTGATAGACATTGAAACTGTAATACGTATTAAAAACAACTTCATTAGTACTTCCAATGAATCTCCACTATAACAAACAAAAACAAACTCAAACGCACGTGATCTACTATTTATTTTAAAATTGGAACACGTAAGCTCCGCCTACGCGGTGACAAATGCGACCAATAGGCGATGTCGCGCGGCCTTCGCGACACTGGCGACCAATGAAAAACGTCGCGCGCACCCAATGACATCGTGGTGACATCGGGTAAGATCGTGCACGCCTATGTCACGTGGTTCGGTTTCATTCATGTTTTTTTTTTGTGGCAGAAAATCAGCTGTTTTGGTTGTTCGTCCACAATTTTATATCATACCTTTATTTATCTTAATAATAAATTATGACGTTATGTGTTCGTTTTAAACTCTAGGTTTTATTTTATTGCTGTGCCCTTATAGGATCCATAATTGTATCTAGACACCTTTTATCTTTAAGACTAGGTATAACATCTACTGTAGCTATAATATACCTACATTGGGGAAAGCAAATAAATGAATATGAATACCTACCTACTACATTGGATAATACCTAGATACCATTCAAATTGTTTTTATTGAAAATATGAAATAGAATATGAGTGCTTTATCTAGGGTTGCCATCCATCCGGGATTTCCCGGATTCGTCCTAGTTTGGAGAGCGTCCAGGGGCGTCCGGGGGAATTTTCCCAATAAGCGTCCAGATAAAATCCGGACACACATTGGTCTTACGGGTACCAAAAAACGATCTCTATTATTAATTTCCTATGGTTTTTTCATCTCATTGTTTATGTTACGTTAATTAAATGAAAAGGAAGAGACTGTTATTAAAAAAGTTCTAAAGCTCTACAATGTTATCACTTTATCAGTAAATAAAAACCATAATTAAACATTGTTGTTTTTACGGTGTCCGGGAAAAAACTGCGATTTTATCCAAATTGTCGGGGTAAGCCCTTGTCTGGGGCCGGCAAATTTGGTGATGGCAACCCTAGCTTTACCTATTAGTAAAATCGTTTAGAAATGTCAAACTTACCATGGGCGTAGCTAGCCATGGGCTCAGAGTGGGGCAGCCTGCAGCAGTCCTCAATAATATGTAGGTAACTAGCAAACTATACCCCACGGTCTTACACCGGTTATTTTTTTTCACACAAAAAGGTAACAAACCTATAGAACCCTGTATCTGTGTGTATAATTCGAATTATCCAAAACACTTTCTTATTGCTCACCTAACCACACGAAATCTTCCATCCAAAATGTGTCTCTAACTTCAGCCATTTCAGCTCTGGGCGTAGGTACCTATGCCAATTTGTTAATCAGTCAATTTAAACATTTTAAACATTTATACCTATATTCTACCTATAAACAGTACTTTCAGGTACAGTAATTAAACAATGTCACATAGGTAGGTATTATAGGTTGTTTATTTATTTAGGGATTAACTAACTTCATTATATTACTTTAAGAGAAACCGGCGTGGATTATGGCAGAATCTCCTTAGCACTTCGACTTCCAATTTAGTTTTCGCTTCGGCGATCCTCATGCAGTGAACACTCAGTATACAGAGACCGCTCTGATTTTAACTCATGGTGGAGCGAAGCCACGTCTTGATACGCCGTAAAGTAGGTACCTACTGCAAGACCTCTCTATATACCTATAGCACAGTATTACGATATTTCCTACAGTAGCGCGACGAATGTACTTGTGCAGAGCAACGGAGGGGAACTCGCGGGGTGTAGGGCGGCGCGGGCCGCGTACCGCAAACACTCTTAGTTTGCGGTACCGAGCGTGAAGGGCAGACGCGGGCGTGTTTTTTGTGTAATAATTTTATTATACTTACATATTATATAATGGTGCGCACAAACTGTTTTGTGTATGGATGTAAATCGACATCGAAATCCCAGAAGGACTTAAAGTTTCATAGTTTTCCCCGCGACGAGAGGTAGGTTTTTCATTTGTGTACTGTTGTGACTTATGGAATATTCCAGACGCCCCGCCGCCGCCGCTAAGACAAAACTGACTTGTGCACACAATTTTGGCCACTTTACCTTATATTTTTATGTCTGATAATTATAATTGTATAGGTATGTGTTTGTTTATTGAATTTATAGGTACCTACTTACTTTCCAGGCGCGAGTTATGGATAGAAGCTTGTGAAAGACTGGACTTGAAAAGTAAAACAGTTGAACAATTATGTAACATGTACGTATGTGGTTTACACTTTGAAAGATGGATGTATATGAAAACAAAATTAAAAAGCACTGCTATTCCCGTAACAAACTTACCGTCTGCTTCACTACATCCTATGAGTACACAAACTGAGACTACAAAAATAGAGATTATAAAAGATTTGACAAACAGAGGTGTTCAACAACAGATCGACATTGCTTCCGTAGGCGTATCAGTTGTGGCATTCACTAGTGCCCAAGCATCGCAGGCTACAAAAAAATTGACAGATCATACTCCAAGAAAAATAAAACTTCGAAAACAAGTTACAAGTTGTGTCAAAAAGTTGAAGTTGATCGAAGAAGCTAAGTCGACGGACGTCACCTGTGAACAGTTCTTACAAGGATGTGACAAGTACTTATCACCTAATCTAAGTAAACTTACCTAACCGTGCATACAATACTATGCATGATACCTTTGGTGGACTATAGGTACCTCCAGCTGATTTCGTTGAATAGTACTAAACTGCAAGCCTGTTTTAGACAAAATTTCCACTCGTTTGTTGGAAACAATATTTTAGATAGATTATTTGAAATACTAAGTGCTGTAGAATTTAAATCGCAGCTATGTTTTTTTTTTATTGATAATAGGCTCGCGTTTGACCACCATCTCACCTGATGGTAAGTAATGATGTGGTCGAAGGTGGACCACGCTCACCTAAAAGTAACCTATTCACTCTTGACTTAAAGACCCCTAGGTTATAGCTATCGGGAGCCACAGACTCTGGCAGGGAATTCCACTCCTTAGCCGTACGCACAATGAAGGTATTCCCAAAATATTTTGTGCGTATGGGTGGGATGTCCACCATGTAAAGATGGCGCATTGCCGATTGTCTTGTAGTCCGATGATGGAACGGGCTTGGCGGAATTAGATTGTGTAATTCCATCGCACACTCTCCGAAATGTAACCGATAGAAAACCGATAGACTAGCAACTCGTCGTCGATGTTCAAGGCTCTGGAGCTTTGATTCGACCAGTGTATCGTTGCCAATGAGTCTTTTGGCCCGTTTCTCAATAGACTCAAGGGCTTCCAGCTGGTACTTGGCAGATCCATCCCAAAGATGAGAGCAGTACTCCATACACGACCAAACCTGGGCTTGATAGGGATTGAGCAGCTGTTCGGGTGTGTTCCTCATTCTTTTCTTATCAGATTGTTCATCCGAATGCGAATACATTATGTAGTTAAATTTTATAATTAAGAACATCCAAAAATAAAGTGTCACGTATTTAGCAGTGCAACATATGTAAATATATATTTATGAATAAATAATTACATTAGATAATTACAATTATTTTGAATGTACATATGAATAAATGATTACATCGTAATAGTAATAATCACAATTGTTTTATTTCCCATTTCATGACAACCCTGTCATGTTTGAATGTGACAGCGTTAGTACCTACACTGGCGGCGGCATCGCGCTACATCAAAGGCGTTGCGCTACTGTAGGAAATATCGTAATACTGTGCCTATAGTACAGATCAAACACGGTTGAGCCAGTAAAATAGCAAGCGCAGTTTTTATGCTTGGATAAAACATTTCTGAATCCTTTATCAGTTCTGCCACTTCCATGTCTTTCAGAACATTCAATGTCATATTTTTTTCTTCCCACAAGTGGGACTACAGTTCAGCCTTGCTGTGGAAACCACCACGTAAATTACAAAAAACGCGCAAGACCTCTGCTTTTTACAAAAATTCTTCAAATGTCATTTGTAACATGTTATAATTATGGGTGTGTGGGACACACTTACCTGAGAACAATGAGATCAAAAGAATAGAAAGTTGTTCTCCGAGAAACGCTCTTCCAATGACATAATTAGCGAGTCTTAGGTAGGGAATAATCAACGATCCTTCCAGAACTGGGTAGGACGCTCTGCCGGAGGATTTGCACGGTGCGTCTGTCTTTTCGCGATGCGTGGCATTTTAAAATCAACTTCTAGAGCGTCAGCGATTCACACACATAAACGAAAAACAAAAGGATTGCAATTGTGTACGCATAGCCGACCGCTATTTGTTTTGATCGGATTTTTTGTGTCGATTGACGACTGTCGAGTGTGAACTTTTTTACGGATATTAAGTATTGTAGTTAGTACCTAGATAATTAAGTTTTTTTAGGTTTGGTTAGGTACCTTACAGGTCAGGCCCCGCCGTGGCTATGTCCATGATACTTACCTACATGATTGACATTCACAGGTGGGTACCTACCTAGATACGTACCTATATTAGTCAGTATTTAGAGTTCAAGTACAATCACCGGTACTTAACTTGGCAAGGGTCGTAAGTCGATACCTACTCTCATTTCTTTAAATTTCGTCTAACGAGGAATATTTTGGCATTTAAACTACGGTAATGTTATTAGATTTTTTTGTGCATTCAACATCCGGACTATTTTTAATAACTCTATCGCACTGATCTTTGCTGCTAGCGAGCCCAATTCTTCCTTTTTACTTATGACGTAAAGTTAGTTATGTATTTAGAGATTTTAGAGTGTGCAATAAAGAATAAGAAGAAATTAAAAGTGCCTATTTTTGTTGCAGTAAGTGTACTAGTGTAAATGTAAACCTACTGCCCCAAAACCTTGCCCAGTTATGTGATAATAAAATAATGTTGATTATTTGGCAATTAGGGTATAAATAACAGTTTTATACGACATTTCTTTCGTAAATGTAAACTAGCTGAGGCCAGTGTTTCCTAAATGACCACCCTGAGAAGAATCACCGGAACAAACTCACGGAGGTCAGTCTCTTTTGAATGAAAAATGTGTACCTATGTGACTGTAGAAGTAAATACTATAGGTAGGTAGGTACCTAAGTAGTTTGCCGTGGTTGCGGGAATATTCTAACGATATAACGCAGCCCCGGAACTTAAGGGCAGCTGAAGGAACAGGGTGGGATTTTAGTCAGTAGAAGTCTGACACTTCGTTCCGCTTAAACCAGAACGGGAGAAGTCATTCAATGATTTTCCCACCCAGAAAAAAAAGACAAAAAAGGTAGGTACCTAAGTACCTACTTAGATAGGTACATAGGCACCAAAAGGTAGTTATGTATGAAAGTACCTACCTAATCTATACTTATAATAAATCTGTAGAGAGGTCAATTCTGTACATGAAATATATTTCCAAAATAACTATCAGGGGGTGATTAAGGATCGATACTCATGCCAAAAATGCAATCAGTTAAATTTTTGTCTGTCTGTCTGTCTGTCTGTCTGTCTGTCTGTATAACCGTTATAGAAACAAAAACTACTCGACGGATTTTAACGAAACTTGGTACAATTATTTTTCATTCTCCTGAGCGGGTTATAGTATACTTTTCATCACGCTACAATCAATAGGAGCAGAGCAGTGAAAGGAAATGTTGGGAAAACGGGAGAAGTTACTCCATTTTTTAAGCTTCCGTCGCGTATGCAACCTTAATGGTTAAAGCTACACAAATCATTTCATGATGGAAATGTTCTCCTTAAAATTATATAAAAAATATCCCACGACAGCATATGTCTAACTTTTATGGTTGAATCACAATAACACGTGTAACTCCCGATAGCTTAGCAGTTCGAAGCTTTCTGATTATAATATTTGTCTACTCTTACGTTTATAATACTCTCAGTCACCCCTAATTGAAAAAGTTAACATTATTAACTATTCCATAAAAAAATTGGCCAAGTGCGAGTCAGACTCGCCCATGAAGGGTTCCGTAGTAACTATAATATAATATGCAAATTTCTATACTTATAATAAATCTGTAGAGAGGTCAATTCTGTACATGAAATATATTTCCAAAATAACTATCAGGGGGTGATTAAAGATCGATACTCATGCCAAAAATGCAATCAGTTAAATTTTTGTCTGTCTGTCTGTCTGTATAACCATTATAGAAACAAAAACTACTCGACGGATTTTAACGAAACTTGGTACACTTATTTTTCATACTCCTGAGCGGGTTATAATATACTTTTCATCACGCTACAATCAATAGGAGCAGAGCAGTGAAGGGAAATGTTGGGAAAACGGGAGAAGTTACTCCATTTTTTAAGCTTCCGTCGCGTGTGCAACCTTAATGGTTAAAGCTACACAAATCATTTCATGACGGAAATGTTCTCCTTAAAATTATATAAAAAATATCCCACGACAGCATATGTCTAACTTTTATGGTTGACTCACAATAACACGTGTAACTCCCGATAGCTTAGCAGTTCGAAGCTTTCTGATTATAATATTTGTCTACTCTTACGTTTATAACACTCTCAGTCACCCCTAATTGAAAAAGTTAACATTATTAACTATTCCATAAAAAAATTGGCCAAGTGCGAGTCAGACTCGCCCATGAAGGGTTCCGTAGTAACTATAATATAATATGCAAATTTATTTGACGAAAAAAAACCTTACAAATTTCTTAAAACTAGCTTATTTACATTTTTTACAACTGCGCCAAATAAATTTGTTTTGAAAAAAAAACCTTACAAATTTCTTAAAACTGGCTTTTTTAAATTTTTTACAACTGCGCCGAATAAATTTGTTTTTCATAGTGTTTGTTTGAATTACAAAGTTATATTTGCGGTTTTAGAAAATATGCTGTATCTCAAAAACTGCTGAACTGATTTCGTTCAAACTAATTTTGGTTGAAAGTTTATATTAAGATCTACAGACATATATTTTTTTTAGATTTTTCACTCCATTATTATAGAAGTTAGAGGTTGTGTCCGCCACACACATTTTACCACTTTGGAAGTTTATATCTTTTAAACGATTGACTTCATGGAAAAGTGGTTTTAGAAACCCCGATGTCGTTTTTAAAGAACTGTCTATAGATACCACACATGCATCGATTTCATGAAAAAAAATATTTTCAGGTTTAGTTCCATGTAAGGGGAGACCCCCTTTATTTTAAATATTTTTTAATTTTTTTCTCAAAATCGGAAAGCGGTTCACAGAATACTTCTACCTATCAAGTTTCACATGTATAGTCCTAATAGTTTCGGAATAAAATTGCTGTGACAGACGGACGGACGGACAGACAGACAGACAGACAGACGGACAGACATGTCGAAACTATAAAGATTCCGTTTTTTGCCATTCGGCTACGAAACCGTAAAAAGAATCATATAAATCGGTATAGAAACACCAAAGTTATACATGAAATACGCTTATAATAATAAGCCATCGCGTGTGAATACTGAATCATGCTATAAGGATTATTTTTGAGAATCGGTCGCCGCGCTCGACGCGTCTCGCGGTCGAAGCGTTCTCTAGGTACTTAAGCCTCATGTGAACGTGATCTAAACAATATTACCAATACATTAACTTACGCTGACGGAGTCGCGGGCACAGCTATATTGCATCATTACGCTAAGGCCAATAGGAGCGGAGCGCCAATGAAGAATGCTTCAAAATCGGGGTTAAATTTAACGTTAGCCCAAAGTAACTATTCCACGCGGACGAAGTCGCGGGCAAAAGCTAGTCTATAAAATAAGAAGAGGCAGCGCCATCTATTACAAAATGTTTGAACTATTTAACAGGAAGCGGTGATCATATTTTTTTGCTAGTGGGTAAACTTTGTCATTACAGCTGAGGAGGAATAGAAGCCCAAACCGAAGGCAAAGCCACATTTATCAATACAATGGAATAGTAGAATAAAACAATAAATATTTTAAATTCAGCAATAAATCACTGTGGGCTGCGGTTTTTTTTTGTGCAGCATTGTCATTTTTCATATCAAAAACTTAATTATCCGACTTACCTATCTAGGTAACCTATACTTAACCGACTGTTGAATAATCATTGTCGGTGAGTTTCTTGCTTCGATCAATAATTGTTGATTGAATGCTCCTTGGCGTCTCGCTACCAACTCAAGCGCATTAAGCTGGCTGGCTTGGCAGATTTATCTAAAAGATGGAATTAGTAGGCACCTACATAATTATTTTGTTCATTAAAAGTGACGAAAACTATTAAATTTATCACTGGATTTGATGTTGACCTTAAGACATGCCACTGGAATATCTCTCTACTACTTCGAGTAGGAAATAGATTGGGACACAAAAACTATGCTCAAATAACAGTTAATATATACCTATGTATCTACCAATATACAGGGTGCTTAAAAAAATGTATACACACTTTGAACGTTCATAGAAAATTTATTTACCGTTCTACAAAGTTAAATTTCAGGAAATTAGAAAGCTGTAAGTCCAATGTAAATGAAACATAAATAACAAATGTTAATACTGTTCAAATTCGTGACCTCCAGCATCAATACAATTCTGAGTACGAGTCACCACTGATTCTGTACATCGTATCAAAACGTCCAATGAGATTTCTCTACACACGGCTTGAATCTCATTTCAAATAATGTCTAGGTTACGTGGTTTACTTGGATCAAAATTTGCCGGGCCAGTGGATAGGACGCAGGGGCCAATCGAGTTTCCAGCACGCTCTCCAGACCTTACACCACTGGATTTCTTCTTATGAGGCACAGTAAAAAATGAGGTGTACAAACGTAAACCACGTAACCTAGACATTCTTTGGAATGAGATTCAAGCCGTGTGTAGAGAAATCTCATTGGACGTTTTGATACGATGTACAGAATCAGTGGTGACTCGTACTCAGAATTGTATTGATGCTGGAGGTCACCAATTTGAACAGTATTAACATTTGTTATTTATGTTTCATTTACATTGGACTTTCAGCTTTCTAATTTCCTGAAATTTAACTTTGTAGAACGGTAAATAAATTTTCTATGGACGTTCAAAATGTGTATACATTTTTTTGAAGCACCCGGTATTTATAACTAACTAACAAACAAAACACACAGATTCCGGATACCGGAAGTGGTAATGCCCCAAGGCGCAATACCAAACACAAGCAATATCATCCCCACGCTATGGGCACTACAAATAATACAATAGTTTATGATACAATATTTGCTCAATAGTATGAACGTATCTTTTTTCCCAATGCAGGAAAAAACTAAAATAACCCACTCCTGTTAACGCCACTGAGGCCGTGCGCGCACTGCCTTGCGGTGGCCGCAATTCCGGTAGTTCTACCGCACCGGTAGACTCACCGCAGTGCGCGCACGGCCTGAATGATCGGCCCGAAATGACAATTGCCGAAATGACAATGACATACTGACTGTCAATATTTTTCTTATTGATGATAAGCTGGCGTCTGACCAACATCTCACCTGATGGTATCGATGATGTGGTTGAAGATGAAGCATGCTCAGCTAGAAGTAACTTATTCAGTCTTGATTTAAAGAGTCTGTATTTCCTGATAGCTATCAATAAACACAGACCCTTTCTAGTATTTCAAACTCCTTAAAAATCTAAGTTGCACTACGCGATAACTGATAAATGCACTGTTTGGATAGGTCTTCTCAAGTCTCTCAAGGTAGGACTGATTGGTCATATCCTATGAGACTTCAAAAGAGACTGATTTCTGAGTTTGTTTAAATATTTCTTCTCAGAACAGTCAGCAGGGAAACACTGTTGGCATCTAGTTTAAATTTACAAAAAATACGAGGAACAGTGTTGCCTTTTATTAATCAATTTGCTATTTAAATGACAAGTACAGCTTGGGCTCGGCCTCGGCCTGGTTTTACTATTACTCACTTTTTTGGACGTGATGGGCAAAATACGCGCATGGTCGTGGTGTTGCGGATAGCTGCCCGACATACATAGATACCTAAATACAACCTATTTGCAAAATAAAAAAATTGACTAAGTGCGATTCAGACTCACCCATGAAGGGTTCCGTAGTAACTACGCCAAATAAGTTTGTTTTTCATAGTATTTGTATGAATTACAAAGTTATTGCGGTTTTAGAAAATATGCTGTATCTCAGAAACTCTCATCTCAAAAACTACTGACCCAATCTCGTTCAAACTAATTTTGGTTGATAATTTACATTAAGATCTACAGCATAGCTTTTTTTTAATTTTCCCTCCATTATTATAGAAGTTAGAGGGGGGACACATTTTACTACTTTGGAAACATATATCTTTTAAACGATTAACTTTGTGAAAAAGTGGTTTTAGAAACCTCAATGTCATTTTTAAAGATCTGTCTATAAATACCACACACGCATAGGTTTCATGAAAAAAAAATATTTTCAGTTTCAGTTCCATGTATGGGGAGCCCCCATTTATTCTAAATATTTTTTAATTTCTTTCTTAAAATCGGTAAACGGTTCACAGAATACATCTACCTACCAATAAAATGGCTGTGACATACGGACGGAAGGACAGACAGACAGACAGACATGACGAAACTATAAGGGTTCCGTTTTTTGCCATTCGGCTATGGAACCCTAATAAAAAACAGAGTGAGTCGTCTTATTGACTTGATGAAAATGAAAAACAGAATATTTTTATAATTATCAAGTCGTCTCAAATGGGCCTTAGCCATAGGACGAGTTGTTGACAAACTCAATAAACCATTAATTAAACCGTAAACAAATGACTAGGTAACTTATATAAACTCTCGCTGAAACCTACGCAATTCTAAAGATCGTTCGATATCACACCTAGGTAGGTAGATAAATCAAGAATTCTCAAATAAACCAGAAAAAATCTCATAGCACACCCAAAAATCAATCCATGATGACGTACAATAAAAAAATAAACACTATCAATAAACAACATATGACCCCATGGCCCATAACTTGACCATAAAAGTGTTGTCATGGTAATTATATAGTTTTTTATCAACTATTTTCTACTTTATGTCCCCACGTCTTAATTAGAAGATGCCGCAATAATCAAAGAGTGCAGGATTTAATACACCGTAAAGGGTAACCAGTTTTATAAGACCTTCCGGCCCTCCCTTTGGTAGCTCTAAACTGTTAAATAAAAACATCGTTGTAAGAATGGGATAGGTCATGGTAAACTGGTGCTAGAGCAGAGAATATATTTCTAGGAATTTGGATGTGTTTACAAAGTTTTTTCTATTAGTTTGTCAAGGCTGTTCTAATTAAAAGATTTTTATAGGAGGTCAGACAGGTTAAAACTTAGTTGAATACATTTTAAGACCTAGGGTCGTAAATTACTTATGAGTTAACGAACTTGACATAAATTCTTGTTTTATCTTACACAACTCAACAATGCGATTGCACTATACTATCCTAATTTTCAATTATCAGGTCAGCACCATAAGTTAAAATCTTTGTCATCTACCTAACTAGTTGGAGACAACTACTTAGGTTGGGATTAGTTTTGTGATCAATAGATAGATACCTATATTCATATTGGGATACTCATATTTCATACATATATTGGGCTACTTGTGTATTAGTCAAATTATAGGATCCTCGAAATTCCCAAAGTTTAATATGCATGAATATTTAAAACCATATCATAATTATTGATATTGACTAACCTAATATTTGACTAATATCCAGTAATAGGTAATGGTATCCTAATATCTGATTTCAAATACCTAATCATGTATTCAATATTAGGAATAAGCTAATATTTAACTAATATCCAGTAATAGGTAATGGTATCCTAATATCTGATTTCAAATACCTACATGTATTCAATATTAGGAATATTTGGATTAGACCCTAATAGTGTTATATCTCTATTTGCTGTGTTTTTGCAGTATGCATGGGGCGACTGCCTGTCAAACAACTGTCAAAGAAGTACAAATGGCACCCGGTATCAACAGTTTAACGTGCTTTTTAAGGCCTTGGGAAATCTCGACATGTTTAAATGGATACCCATCCACGGGCAAACCTCGGCGAGCGCTGCTTACCGTCGAAGATCAATCCGTGCAGTTGCTAGGTATTATTTAGTTACAAGCTCCTTAATAAAGACATTCATTCAGAGAGTTCCTAAGATAAGAAAACGAGCATATTATGGCGTAAAAGTGCTGAAAATTTCAAATATTGTTAGTCCGAATTCTGTAGATATTTTTGTTAGCAAGGTAGTAAAATAACAATTTTCTAATTATACATGGGCTTGCTATTAAAATATTCAAAAGAAAAGGGTATGGTCTTGAGGGAAATATTTTATCGGCAACTTTTGGGTAGCCTAGGCATTGACGTACGACCTAGTTTTTTATCAAATTAAAGATTTCATAAGCATTGACCTTTTTATCTTATTTCATCTATATATCTATATTTATCTTATTGCATCTATTGTTATTTTTAGTTACGTCCTTTAGCCCGTATAGGTCAGAAAGCATTTTTTTATTCAGGATAATTAGTAACAATAATAGTAAATTACGCAGTCAAGTGTATTAAGCAGGGTCTTGTTTTATGGGCGCCATATTAAATCCCGAACGTGATTTAAATATAGAATTTGCTCCTAAGTTGACTCTAGAATCTTTCCCACCGCTGAGACACAGGCCTCTAGAGATGTCGCATGTCTTCGAATTTACCTATCGATGTTTTCCGTCACCGTTTTGAGACCAGTCGTGGGTGTGTAGGTTGAAAACACTAAATTGAGTCGTATGTAGGTTGAAAACACTAAATGGAATGATGATCCAGTTGGAATCGTGGAACCACTTTAAATCTAACTTGATTGTTTATTTACTTCGCACACGTCTTTTTATGTAATAAATAAAGATTATGATTTAAAAAAAAAATCAAATATACAACAAATCTCTTTCAGTTTTGAAATCGTTCACGATATTACTTATTTAATCGTTAACATATGTATTTATGACGCTTGTCACAACATGAACCTATGTATTAATATTGTTATTATTATTTTTTTATTGAAATTGATATATTTTTCTTTGTGTTTATTTCTAATTGGACTAGTTCAGATGTTAGAATTGTATTGGTATTAACATATTTTGGGGATATGCGGAACAGGGTGTAAAGTCCCGCATTCCCACTGAAAAGGGAGGATCCTCCGACCAGACAGGTGTTTTTGCCTGGTGGGCAACT
This sequence comes from Tholera decimalis, assembly GCA_943138885.2. Lineage (NCBI taxonomy): Eukaryota > Metazoa > Arthropoda > Insecta > Lepidoptera > Noctuidae > Tholera > Tholera decimalis. Next base: position 29,091,374 of record OW964562.2, read on the forward strand.
GCCCGATGTTTGTGATCGGGTGATTTGCATGTATGCTAGTTGTGCGGTAAACTCTGCTTGCGCGATACAGGATAGTTTGTATGTTGCGAGATAGATGTCGCTACAATATTATTAAATATTTCAGAATAGAGCTGCATTTTATTGGATCAACTACAACGGGACTCTACAAATCGGAACCATATCTACGCTCTGCGACCAATCCACCGAGCGTAGACAAGTTGTTTAGTACCAAACGTTTCCGAACGCACCCCTTTGACAGAACGAAGTTTGATCTTGACATTACTCTTACTTGACAGATAGATTTTGCTTCCCCGTTGAAAATGCCGGTCGTAGGGACCCTCTTGTAATTGTAATTGTAATTGAAATATCGTTTTGAACCGATAATTGGGTCGCGAATTATCAATTGTTTGAAGTTGTAATCCCCATTTGATGAAAAACCCGGGATATTTTGGGAACACATCGCCTTATTGCCTCATCCGCGTGGCACGCGCTTTTGCTGGAAACGAGTTGTGCTGTGATTGCTGTTGGAACCGCGCCATTTGGAGATTGACGCCTTGTGAACGTCCTAGAACACGTAACTTACATCACACGTTTCAATTACTCACCTCATATCACATACATACCACACTTGGGGCGCGGCCTTGGGAAGGTCGAAGTTGCCGTCCACAGCGAAGGTAAGTGGTTATGTTATTTATACAGATTGTTGTCGGCCGGAAAGCCTCAGAGGCTATTGAGTAACCTTGTTTATTGAAAGCAACGTTAAGCTCCACGTACCGTGGACAGATCCGGACACCCCAGTTATCGTTGCACTGGGCTTCTTGTAGTCCTGAACACAAGTTTTTATATGAAACAGAACCACCAGAACCACCGACGACGACGTCGTGGATCATCGACGACGATCGAGGCGCCAGGCTGGCTGAGCCCTATCACTGAGAAAAATATATCGAAGTTTTAACATAAGACGGCGGGAGCAGTAGCGTAGCGGCAGTAGGCTCATCATCTTTGCTTCTCAGTACAGGTTCCATGAGGAAAATGATTATTCAGGCAAACCAAGTAAAACGTAGGCTTTAAATCACAATCACTTTATTTGGTAGGTATTTTCACAATCAAAGTAAATAAATAGCTTGTACGGTGAACGTGACTGGTTACATCGTATGGTCTGCACCCTAGGTGTCCGCTATGTTATGCGGTGCTCCTCGATCGACTCTGTCCACGAGGAAGGCAGCGCACTCTCACGGCGTTCACTGTACTAACCCATTTATTTTACTTAATTTTAATTAAGTTACATTTGAGTACTTATGAAAATAGTAATTCGATAATGTTAACGTAATTCAGTCAATCAGTGGCCCTGACTGCTATGCTCAAGATCGTGGGTTCGATTCCCACCCAGGACAAATGTTTGTGTGATGAGCACGATCCTTTGTTCTTTGTCTGGGTGTAATTTATCTATAATATGTATGTATTTAGAAATATATAATTATGTATGTTTATCAGTTGTCTAGTACTCATAGCACAAGCTCTGCTTAGTTTGGGACTAGATGGCGTTGTGTGAAAGTTGTGGAATATTATTATATTATAATAATAATATGGTTCCTTCATGCTTTGGAAAAGCACTTTAAGCCTTAAGCCTGCGCCGAGTAAAATAACTCAAAACGATCTTCACAACTAAAGGAATATAACCTATAATAGTACTTTAATTACCATACAAAAATATGTAATGAACACTAGAATAAATGTGTTAGCAAACATAGTTGGCAAAATTTTAAAATATTTTATAGTTTATTAAACAAAAATACATAAAGTTCGACAAAAATCCTTACAAAACATGCTCGTGCGTCGCTGAATTTTGATAGTAAACTGTAGAATTTTTTCATAAACTTCAATTCATATTATTCTCTAATTATCATACTATCATTTACAGCTTTAACATTTCAAAAATGTCGCTTGGTTGTTTTAATTTTAATTTTTTCTTCTAATTTGCGCGCTATTTTGAACCATACGCAACGTACACCGGTCGAAAATTCAGTCGTCCACGGGAGCTCAGAGAGGGGTCACGTCTCATCGTGGAGCGTTTCGCCGGTAACGATAATTCGCGATCTATTGTGTACGTATGTATTGCAGCAATCCGTTGAATAACATAAGTCATGTTTTTTGTTTTTTGAGTACGATTTATTATGCATACCCAACAATTACTTTTTATTGTTCAATATATATTTCTTTAACATTTTTTTTTTCAATATTTGTTTTATTATGGGAAAATGTAAAAAAAATTATTATTAGAAGAAAGTTGGCGCAAATTTTCGAAAAAAAAGCCAATCTCATAAAAAGTACATATTTCTATTTTGTGATGTTATTATTGCTTTTTAACCGACTTCAAAAAAAAGGAGAAGGTTCTCAGTTCGTCTTAACTCGAAGACGGCTGGACCGATTTGGAATTTATTTTTCGTTTGAAAGGGTATACTTTCTAGTTGGTTCCATTGTTATGAAATCAGGATCTGATGATGGGATCCTGGAGAAAGCGAGGGAACTCTTTAAATATTATAGGCACACCTATAGCGTTTTGGGTATTTCTAATAGTACCTTGTGCAGTTGATCCCGAAAAGCACCATTTGTGGAAGTGAAAGTGATGATGAAGACTTTTTTCAAACATTCGATATGGGTATCGTGTAATGGGTTTTTGGGGGTGGTGATTGCAAATCTGGAATTTATTTTTAAATTCAAGATGGCGTATGCAACTTTTTCTCACAAATTCGATATGGGTACCGTGTAATGGGTTTTTGGGGGTGGTGATTGCAAATCTGACATTCATTTTAAAATCCAAGATGGCGGATGCAACTTTTTCTCAAACATTCGATATGGGTATCGTGTAATGGGTTTTTGGGGGTGGTGATTGCAAATGTGGCATTTATTTTAAAATCCAAGATGGCGGATGCAACTTTTTCTCAAACATTCGATATAGGTATCGTGTAATGGGTTTTTGGGGGTGGTGATTGCAAATCTGGCATTCATTTTAAAATCCAAGATGGCGGATGCAACTTTTTCTCAAACATTCGATATGGGTATCGTGTAATGGGTTTTTGGGGGTGGTGATTGCAAATCTGGCATTCATTTTAAAATCCAAGATGGCGGATGCAACTTTTTCTCAAACATTTGATATGGGTACCGTGTAATGGGTTTTTGGGGGTGGTGATTGCAAATCTGGCATTCATTTTAAAATCCAAGATGGCGGATGCAACTTTTTCTCACACATTCGATATGGGTATCGTGTAATGGGTTTTTGGGGGTGGTGATTGCAAATCTGGCTTTCATTTTGAAATCCAATTTAAAACACATTCAATATGGATATCGTGTGTGTCTACTAAGTTAAATACACTGATAACCTTCAAGGGTTTATTGCTAAGTATAATTAACAAAGTAACGTAAGGGCTAAAATTATCGCTAAATGATGAAAATGAGTGCACCCGGTTGCTGTTCGAAATACACTAAGCTCGCGGCGAACTTAGTGCGACCGCATTATATCGCTTGCTCAGCAAACGTGGTCGATTGCAAAATATTGCATCAAACATCGTGTAATAGGTTTTTGGGCATACCGATTGCAATCCTGACATTCATTTTAGAATTTACGACGAAAGTTCATTGGCTACTTTGTTAGCTTACAATTTACACTGGGTTATTGACAATTTAACAGATCCTAGGTTAAGTGACTATTCAGTATTATCTAGGGTATCTAATAATACTGAAATTAATTGTTTAAACCCTTAGATGTGAAAAAGGAGAGTTATAATAACACAATTTTACTATATCATCAGAATATAAATCGTTTCTCCGGCAAAATATTAGATGAGGAAATATTAATAGATAAATATGATATAGATATCTTATGTTTTTGTGAAACCTGGCTAAAACCAGATAGAATGTTGTTTAAAATTAATATTTTTTTGTTACTAGTGCATACAACAGGTCCTCAGTAGGAGGTGGTACTTTAATATTACGTAGTAATTCTCTTAGATATAAGGAACAAAAATATATCACCGCTTGCTCTGTTGATTGCTTGTGTGAGGTAGCATGTACAGAAGTTGAAGGCCAAACTTTCTTAAGTGTTTATAGACCACCAGCATCAAACTTGTCATCATTCTTAATGATAATGGGAGAAATTTTAAGTACCTAAGCTTATAAGAGATAATAAATTAGTTTTCGTTTGTGGTCACCTAAATATTGATTTGTTAGTAAATTCACCTGAACACTGCAAACTTACTTCATTGTTTGGTTCATTTAACTTAAAATGCACATACAAGGAAGCAACAAGAATAACAGCAACATCAGCTCAATGCATAGATAATATTTATACTAATTGTGCCATAAAATACTCGTCTCAAATTAGTGGAGTTAGGTCTGACCATACAGGTCAACTAGTATCCTTTGAGTTGGTTAAAAAGCGGCAATTAAATAAAACTATTAAGTTTAGGCCACTAACCAAAAAGAAATTAATGTTTTTAATGATAACATGTTAAGTAATCTTTCAATGGCCAATTTTGACTCCCATGACCCCAATGAAAATTACAGGATATTATTTTCTTCACTATGCCACGAATTTAGTAAGGCATGTCCAGTTAAAAAATTTCAAATGAGTAATAAATCTAAATTTAATGAATGGGCCACTGCTGGAATAAGAATAAGCTGAGACAATTTATACAACTTATACCATGAAAAATCATTGACTTCCGATGAAGCCTTCCATAATTATGTAAGAAACTACTCAAAGATATTTAAAAGAGTATGCGCCCTAAGCTAAATCTAAATCAGAAAGTAATAAAATTAGCTTTTCTAACAATAAAATAAAAACTGTGTTGAAGGTGATAAACAAAGAAACTGGAAACACAAACCAACAGGGTTAGAATGATTTGATTTTGAACATCGATGATCAGGTCATCTCAGATAAGTCAAAAGTGGCTGAGAAGTTGGAAAATTACTTTACCAATATTCCAGTAGAGGTTACTAAATCTCTACATTCTTCGCCATTATTAGCAGGATCTTTTTTAAAGGAAAACTTCAATAAGGATATACCAACATTTTCATTTAAGCCCATTTCTATTGATGTAATTAAAAAGCATTCCAAAGTCTTAACATAACAAACACTGATGACTTATGGAGTGCATCTGTTAGGGTTCTTGGTAATATTATTGACTCAATTGCTGCTATCCTAACAGGCACATTTAATTAATGTATAGACAGCGGTAATTTTCCCGATTTAATGAAACATAGTAAAGTAGTACAAATTTTTAAGTCGGGTTGTAAGAGTGATCCCTCTAACTATAGACCGATATATGTGCTTCCAGCATTAAGCAAAATATACGAAAAAATCATGCTGGACCAGATGCTATCATATTTTAACTCAAATGGAATTATGCATAGTCGGCAGTTTGGTTTCACGAAAGGTAGGTCAACAACAGACGCAGGAGTAGCGCTCATCCGTCACATTCTGGAATCTTCGGAGAAATCTCAGGATGCAATTGGCATATTTTGTGACCTCTCCAAAGCTTTTGATTGCGTTGCCCATAAAACACTGATCTGTAAATTACACCATTACGGAGTTCGTGGATTCGTGTTCTGCTGACCTTGTTCTTTCATATTTATCAAACAGGCAACAAAAAGTTATTGTTAATGGAGCGACATCTGCAGGATCCCTAGCCAAGATGAGTGCTCCGCAAGGTTCAATTCTTGGCCCTTTCCTTTTTATAGTGTATATCAATGACATACATGATGATTGATGACAAACTTATCGGATATTTTTTATTTGTAATTCCATTGTGCTGTATTTAATTTATTTAAGTTTTAAATATAATTAAGCATATCTTAGAACTGGAAACGATAAGATATCTTACAACTATATAATAATATAGGTTATCCATCAGAATTCAGACAGGCTTTAATTTATAATCATATTGTGGGAAGTACTCATTTCACACGGGTTCCCGTTAGTATATGCTTAAACTAGACTAATGGTCTCATGGTGCGTGGTGCGCTGGTTGCACGCTACTGGCATGATTGCTCTATGTTATCTCTTAAAAAATAGTAGTAGAGATACCTACTACTGTTTCTTGTGATTTTTTTTTTTTTGGCTCGCGTTTGAATTTTAAGAAAAAAATTAATTCAAACTCAAAATGTTTTATTTCACATAGGCCTACATGGGCACTTATAAAACGTCAGCAGTTTGGCGCAGGGCACGGTTCGAAATTGGTCATTTTCTATGGAGAAGATCCGGCAAGAAACTCCACAGTTACTCTGTTAAAATATCATTCTTACAATGTATCTATAATACAGGTTAATTAGGTATGAGAGGACATTAAAGCCTGTCTGAATTCTGATGGATAACCTATATTATTGTATAGTTGTAAGATATGTTTCCAGTTTTAAGATATGCTTAATTATATTGAAAACTTTGGTCATTACAAGATATTTTCTAAATTTAAACCCACGACCTACGTCATTTAAATTTAAAAGTCAATTATCTGAAATTAAGTATTTCAAATGGCGGGAGACTTTGTTAAACATAAAAAACACAGTGATACGACGTCAATGTGGAGCTATTTTTTAGTTGCGAAGGATAGGAATAGTGCCAAATGTAACCGATGCTCAGCCATTCTCAAGACTTTGGATGGATCGACTAAGGGATTACATACACATTTGTCATCAAAACATAACATCAAGCTTATATCAGCTTCAACAAGTCTAGATTCTGATAATCTGAACACAGCACCGCCGCCAGCCAAGCGAAAGTTAAATGATTATTTTACTAAAAGTGCCGACGATAGCCTCGATGATGTTTTGGCAAGAATTATTGCATTAGATGGATTTCCATTCAGTATATTCATAACTTCAGATGATTCGAGAAAATTTGTCTTTGCAAAATACACGGATTTACCAAAGTCAGCAGTCACCATTCAAAAACGTGTCATGAATTACAGTGAAAAAATTAGAAAGCAAGTAACTGCAGAATTGAAACATTTGAAAAGTGCAGGTGGAAGATTTAGTCTTTCTTTCGACAAGTGGACTTCAACATCCAATAAACCATACATGGCTGTCAACGTTCAGTCATATAAAAAAAATTGGAATTTAGGACTTGTTCCTTTTTATGGAAGTATGAAAGTATGGCTGAAAATTGTCTTCGTATATTGAAAGAGCGTCTAAGTATATTTGATATTTCCCTGGATACTGGCTTTATGAAAAACATAATTATTTGCAAGACAGCTCTACCTCAGATGATACTATAAATGAACCACCTGTGGCTGTTGATCATATGGACGACATCCATGATGATGAACATTTAGAAGACTTTGACAGTCCAGAATCAGATTTATTTTTAATGTCACAAAATGACCTTGCGCTATAACATATACCAGAGTTAACACAAGATGAAAACATTAATGAGCTGATAAAGAAAATCCGCAAAGTTGTAGAGTGTATTTCAAAAGATCACCATTGAAAAATGAAACAGTACTTCAAAAATAAATGAAAATTGAACATGGAAAAGAGCTGTCACTTCTTTTGGACTGTAAAACCAGGTGGAATAGTCTTTTAACAATGCTGGAGCGATTTTATCTTTTAAAAACCTTCATTCAAAAAGCTCTTATAGATCTCAATCATCCAATTCGTTTGGAAGAAGTTGATTTTGAATTGGTAAATAAAATTGTTGATGTGCTGACCCCAATTAAATTGACAGTAGAAGCAATCTGTCGGCGAGATGCTAATTTATGCACAGCTGATTCCGCTTTGAAATTTCTTATAAAACAGCTATCTAGCATAATCATTTTTTGGCAAGTGCTGACACTTGCCAAAAAATGAAAACATCCTTAGTGGAACGTATGAAGCAACGACGAAGTGATGATTTGACTGGTGTGTTGAATTAATTACAAAATCCATGAAAAGATGATGAAAATCAGTTATTATCGGATTTGGAATGGCATGACTTATTTCCAGTTTCTACACAGGCTTTAGTTTGGAAGCAAATAAAGTGTATTGTTAAAAAACTTAAAAGTCGAGATGACACGGAAGAAGAAGGAAGATCAGGATCACAAACAGATGGTGAGTTAAGGCCACAAACCTCCCAATCCCAACCCCAATTGACACTAAAGGAAAAGTTATAGCTGGAAATTGATAAGAGTATGAAATCCCCAGATCGTGAAGTACAAATACAAAATTAATTGGGGTTGGCAAAATATAGTATTAGACGTGAAATAAGCCTGTTTGAAAATGGAGGGATATCACTTAGAAACAGCATATAAGTATCTATTGTCTATTCCTCCAACCAGTGTAAAACCTAAACGAGCGTTTTCAGCTGCTGCTTATGTTGGTAATAAACGAAGCAGGCTTGGAAGTCAAACCTTGGATGCATTGATATTTCTACGATTGTATTTTCAAAATTCGAAATAAGTTTTATTGTCTTTTTATTTCTTACAAAGTATAGTATATTTTTGTCATTTTTTCTTTTCTTACTATACTGTGATATGTGTAGTGTACCAAAATTAAAAATATATATTTTAAGAAATTACACGTTTTTTAGAGTTCAGTTGCCGAATGGCAAAAAACGGAACCCTTATAGTTTCGTCATGTCTGTCCGTCTGTCTGTCTGTCTGTCTGTCTGTCCGTCCGTCCGTATGTCACAGCTATTTTATCCCAAAACTATTAAGACTATACATGTGAAACTTGGTAAGTAGATGTATTCTATGAAACGCTTTCCGATATTGAGAAAAAAATTGAAAATCATTTAAAATAAAGGAACATACTACTACCCCATACATGGAACTAAAACTGAATTTTTTTTTTTTTCATGAAACCTATGCGTGTGGTATTTATAGACAGGTCTTTAAAAATGATATGGGGGTTTCTGAAACCACTTTTTCATAAAGTCAATCGTTTAAAAGATATAAGCTTCCAAAGTGGTCAAATGTGTATCCCTCCCTCTAACTTCTATAATAGTGGAGTGAAAAATCTAAAAAAATATGTGTCTGTAGATCTTAATGTAAACTTTCAACCAAAATTGGTTTGAATGATATCGAGTTAACAGTTTTTGAGATACGGCATATTTTCTAAAACCGCAAATATAACTTTGTATTTCATACAAACACTATGAAAAACAAAGTTATCTAGCGTAGTTGTAAAAAATGTAAATAAGCTAGTTTTAAGAAATTTGTAAGGTTTTTTTCGTCAAATAAATATACATATTATATTATATTATTATAGTTACACACGGAACCCTTCATGCGCGAGTCTGACTCGCACTTGGCCAATTTTTTACATTTGAGACCAATTAGAAACCATATAGTCTAATCCGGGGATAGCCCCAGGGTCCCAGGATTCAGCATCAAGAATCACGTAATCCCGGGATTAAAAAACATGCTCGGGATTGTATTCTCTAGTTGCAACTAAGAATGGATTTCTATCGAAATTCTATTTTAGTTGCCAAATGTGTCGAAAAAAATAGAATTAATAAATTGTAAAGAACCAGATAGATAGCCCTACAGACCTCAATCTGAACGATAATTCTGTAAGCAGTTTTATGTCGATAGGAGCCGGGTTTTCTGATTTAGAACAAGTTTCAGCTTCCTTTGACATTCCCTCTATGTCCGACAAATTATACGCCAAGTGCCATAACAAGGTCGGTCTACTGCGGGATTTAGCCAAAGAAAAATTGGCCAAGTGCGAGTCAGACTTGCCTATGAAGGGTTCCGTAGTAACTATAATAATATAATATGTATAACTACTACAACTACTAGTCTGTCTGTCTGTCCATCCGTCCGTCCGTATGTTACAGCCATTTTATTCCAAAACTATTAGGACTATACATATAAAACTTGGTAGATTGATGTATTCTGTGAACCGCTTTCCGATTTTAAGAAAAAATTAAAATGTATTTAAAATATATTTAAATTATTTTTAAATATTTATATTATATATATTTAAATATATTTAATTTGTATAATAATGGAGTGAAAAATATAAATAAACAACGTGTAACGGAAACCCCATATCTAACCAAAAGGGCTGAAGACAACATTTGGTATGGAGTCTCTATGCACAGTTTCAGCACAAAATAACTGACTTAAAGAATTGATACCAAATTATTGGTTTCACATATTTTTTGAATACCAATCATAACAAACGTGTCACAGCACTACGAGGGTCAATAACTTTCCACGTCACTTGCCAATAACACGATAATTCTTTTCGTTCTTCTTAATTTGAAAAATTCGGTCTCTGGTATCAGTGTACTGGAATTTGTAATAAGTTCTACACATGTAGACTTAGGATTACAAAACCCTTGCCATATCGTTTGTTATCATCCAAAGAATCCATGCACTTGGTATGTATATACCCTTTAAATTACACGTTGTATATATATATATATCTATAGATCTTAATGTAAACTTTCAATCAAAATTGGTTTTAAGAGCATATTTTCTAAAACCGCAAATATAACTTTGTATATCATACAAATACTATGAAAAACAAAGTTATTTGGCGTAGTTGCAAAAAATGTAAATAAGCTAGTTTTAAGAAATTTGTAAGTTTTAGTTTTTTTTCAAGTAAATATACATATTATATTATATTATTATAGTTACTACGAAACCCTTCATGGGCGAGTCTGACTCGCACTTGGCCAATTTTTTAAAATGTTATAATAAGCAATATAACATTAGATTTATAGATTTCTTTTATTTTTTTTTCTTTTAAATTAAGTTACACTTGATACATATATTGTTATGAAATAAATTTCGCTTATATTTTCTGCGAAGTAAGTTCGCTAGACAGCATTAATGAATAAAAGAAAATAGAAAAATGTGACAGTACATCAGAATTTAAACGAGCACTTAATGAAATTTTAATAAACAAAACTTATTTCAGTCTGGTTTTATTATGACATTACAACAAAAAAAAAATATTTTTTTTTATTTCGTACTGGTTTTATTATTCAAATAAGTACTGCATACCCATCTACCCTAACTTGCTACTTACCCAGTTTCGAAGCGTCAATAGCCTAATGGATAAGGTGTCGGACTTGTGATCGAGAGGTCGCAGGTTCGAACCCCACCCATTACACTATTGACGTGAACCCACTCCAGACACAAGCATATTTAGCTTAGTTGGAGGGGTTAACAAGATTGCTAGTAATGTGAAATGTACCCACATTGCTAGTATTCTTTAAAAAAAATCTGAGGAGTTTAATATATAAAATCATAGTTTTATTGCAATAGGATGAATAGTGAGGGAACGGATAATGTATTACTACAGTAAAAACAAACGTTAATTTTTATATAATAGGTATAATTTATTCAATTTATTTTTGTGATTTATGTACCTACTTGCTTCATTTAGATCCATCCAGCCGTTCAAACGGCGAGCGTGAAGAAGTAACAAACATGCAAACAGACACATTCATTCACAAACTTTCGCCTTTATAATATTAGTGTGATAAATAAAACCATCTAAATAATTAATATTCGTTTTTCAAGTTTATTCAACATAACGACAAAAAATTAAAAAATGCAACGTTAGCAAACTTCGTCGTGCAACGGCAAGCGGGCCTCGAGCGAACTTGTCATTGTGTGTGTGACAACGCACACGACTAGCCCGCTGCAGTAAATACCTATTTTCCGCGCGTTTCGTAGGCTCGACACCCTCTTAAAATATCTTTAGTACATCTTTGACAGTTATTAGGGATAATCAGAAGTCAGAAGATCTAACACTATTCTTGCCAAGGGATATAATGGTGCTACCTAATTAGGGTTTAGGAGCTTAGATGGGCAATCACTGCATTTAGTACCTACTCAGCAGTATCCGGTTAGACTAGCAGCTGACCTCGATATAGTTGGGACAAGGCTAAACTGACGATGAGATGGACCAACGAGATGGTTATGGTAGTCAAGAGTTTGAAGCAAGACCTAAGACTCATTCACATAGCATAAGCTTAAACTTAAACTAAACTAACTTAAACTTGTGCTTCGCCTGTCGAAAGTTCAGCCTCATAAGAGGCTGAACTTTCGACAGGCGAAGCACAAGTTTGCTCTTAAATTATATAACTGCATTATCATATTTAAGGGGACGGTTATTTCTCATACATAGAAAGAATAATTACAAAAGAATGAAAATGACTCGACCAGTAATTAATCACATATGTGAAGCTAGAAGCCATCAACTGCATCAAACCTTTTGATTAGTTTTTTTTTTAAGTTTTTAGTCGAATTTATTAAATACAACGTGTAATTTAAAGGGTATATACATACCGAGTGCATGGCTTCTTTGGATGATAACAAACGATATGGCAAAGGTTTTCTAATCCTATGTCTACATGTATGGAAAAATTAGAAATTTCAATACATTGATACCAGAGGCCGAATTTTTCAAATTAAGAAGAACGAAGAGAATTATCGTTTTATTGGCAAGTAACGTGAAAGTGATGACCCTCATAGTGCTGTGATACGTTTGTTATGACTGGTATTCAAGAAACATTCAACCAATAATTTGGGGTCAATTCTGTGAGTCACTTATTTTGAGCTGAAACTTTTCATAGAGACTCCATAGCAGATGTTGTCTTCAGTCCTTTTGGATAGATATGGGGTTTCCGTTACACGTTGTATATTAATTTTTAAATTAAAAAGAAAAAAGGTCGGTTTTTTATATCTACAGTATTCATTTTATTGTTGCTTAAATATGACAATGCACCTCTGAACCCTAGGTACATAAATGTTAAAGAAGCTAGCTGACACCAGGTAGATACAGTAGCGTCCAATGGGGGAGACATATTCTCAGAATTAGTATGAAATGACTTGTTCAAATTTAGCGGTATCTTCCGTATTATTACGAGAAATGTGATTTCTTTTATTCGTCGTACGTAAGCTAAGAACCCAGAAAATAATATAAGGCTGATTGTGATATTAATTATAATTACTTATTTTCCTCAAATTATTATGATAATAAAAGTACTGTCAATTTTTCTCGATATCTTTTGTTATACACCTCATCAATAGCAGCTTGACTTAAAGACCCCTAGGTCAGGGATGGCGAACCAATGGCACGCGTGCCACTGATGGCACGCGACATAATATTTTGGGCACGTCACCGATCACGAAATTCATTATGCACTAAGAAAAAAGCCTGAAATAGGTATTTTATGATGAGCGAACGCGAGTGACCCTACGCTACAGAGTATTCGAAGAAAAATATTGGATAATTATTTTTTTTTTACTAAATAACGGGCTTTGAGTTGATACCATTATTATTATTTTACAATAATCACAAAGTCAAAATTATTTGACGGCACGTCTATGATCTCATCAAATATTTATTTGGAAAAAATGGCACATTGATACATAAAGGTTCGCCTACCCTGCCCTAGGTGCTCAAAAAATAGGTGTCCAAACGGAAACACTCCGTTTTGGCGAAATCTCTTACATACTGTACAAACTCACTTACAAATATTAGCTCTTTATACAAGGTGTAACAGAATAAGCGCAATACCTCAGACGCCCCAATTAGAATATTAAATTATAAGTCTAAAACAACATCCGTAACTAAATAAATTGAAACCAAACCTAGACATTTTTTATAAAACAGTTATCCTTACTAAACGCAAAACTTATCTGCGTCATACAATATCCTTACGCAGACGCATACACTCATGTTAGTGGCCGACACGCACACAAGCGCATTTCCTTGAATTCAGGATTGTATTAATTTGTCATGATACTGTGTCTCCATTTTAAGTTAAATGAAAGATTGCGTTTTATTCTGTTTCATGTTGTATGAAACTTTGTTGTATATACAATACAGTAAATAGTATAATAAGTATTGGCCAGAAGTCATGTATAGCTGGAAGCAGAAGATCTGTGCTACTGCGTGAGCCTTACACGTATTTTTTTTTCGTAAATATAAACTAGACGAGACCGCTGTTTCTTAGTTGACTACCCCGAAAAGAAACACCAAAACAAACTCAGAAGTCAACGTCTCTTTTGAAGCCACACAATCGCACTCAAACGTCAAATCATTATTAGAGCCATATGTCTCTACTGCTATTGTGACAGATGAAACACACATTTGATTGGATATTTTGCAAAACTTGGAACGTTAAGGAGCTTGAACGGATATTTGCTACTGATTTGATTCATGGAAAAGCACCAATTAAAAACTCTGTTTATCTGAAGAATTAAACTGTTTTAAAGACCCAAATAAGAGTGCCATCTTCCGCCGTGTAATGTTGTTCCACCATATGCGCAGAATCATTCTTACAACAATAGCCACTTGAAAACCTTTCCTTGGCATCGTCAAAGTCATTTCATGCAAAATTAAGGTGCTATCCTTGTTTTTTGTCGTCAAACGTGTGAGGACATGCCTTTATTTATTTTTTTAATAACGGTCCTTGATAGCATTTGTGCAACCAAGTTTAGTTTGAAACAGAAAAAGAAATAAGTGAAGGAAATTGAACTTTATTGTTTCAGACACAAGAGCGGTTCCATGAAATTGGTTTGTATTTTATAGCATAGGCAGGTAGCCATTAGAATTAGAACCATGTTTTCTATGAAATAAAGTTCTAAATTAACTGACAAGTACTTACATTAGGAAAGGTAGAGGTGTCAAAAATCAGCAATGTCATCGCTTCGGAGATCCTGAAGGAAATTGGAGCAAAATACAAAAGGATTTTTTTATATCTCTACATATGTCACGTATATGCGAGAATCAAATGTTTCCTTTTTAAATGACTTTTGGAATTGATTCGAATAAAAAAAAAAACAGTTTCAAAATTAATTAGAGGTAGGATGGCCAGTTGTCGGGTCGTTTTATTAATAGTCCCAAACGGAATTAGAAAATTGATTTATTTAATTAATTCATTTAACAGGTAAATACATGATTTGATTTGTGTCTGATTATTACTTAATTAAAGTAATTAACCTCAACTTAATAGATGCTTATCATGAGTTATAATATCTTTTTTATTCATTGAAATAATAATTTGAACACTATTTTGTAACTTTTAATTAATTAAACTTATTAAACTATCACAAGTAATTATTAATTATGCTTTTCTGATACCTAGGTATATTACTGCTAGATTTAAAATGAATCAAGATATTTGTTTAAATTTATACTTCCAAATAAAGGCATAAGTTTTTCAAAATAAAAAAATAGCTTAAAATTAAGATGCAAGTCATGACTCCTAAATTATAAATTAAATCAGCTTTGTGCGTAATATGTTTAGTAAGTTTCAAAAATAAATATTTAAACTTTAAAGTGCCTATAACCTTAATTCATATTTCTAATTTGTTATTTAATATACTTTTGACACTATTAATATTTAATTTTGAATCTAGTAACCCGAACAATAGTTTCAATGTGTATTTTTATATTAAATTTATGAGTGACAGAACACGGAACTGAAATAAATTATATTTTATTTTAATTTACTTTTAATGCCTACTGTTAGCATTTTCAGGCAAGACAAAAACACTCGAACATTTTAATAAAAACAGAACATGTATCGAAATTGTCATTAAACAAAACACGCTCGTCATTAGTTCGTTCACAATGATCCAAAGTATCAAAGAGAACCGCAAACAAAAGCGAGTCTCATCAAATATCATGATGTTACAGAAATGATACTTTTTGTGACACCAGACGACACTAGATGGACATTTTGTAGCAATTAATATGTAGTAATGATGGAAGGTGCGAGGCGGGAGACGGATCAAAGGGATGGTGAGTTGGGTTTTTAAAAGGATTCAATCTGTGAGAACTTTTGTGGATGGTATTGGTTATTAAAATATTTTTGACACTGTAGGAATGTATATCTAGGTATGTGACTGAAACTCAGTACATAGTTAAGCACTTCCAAAGTTTTTGAAAAGAACGGTTATAACATAACGTCACAGATAACGAGTGGCAAAATATGGACTTCTTGATTAATGTAATATATCTTTTCTTCTATCTACGTATAAATTACTGCTGTTGTCCGTTAGTGTCACTAAAACTCTAGAACGACTGGACTGATTTGCCTAATTTTGGTTTTAAAACATTTTTGGAAGTCGAGAGGCTTAAACGCTGAGAAATTAAAGAAAATAAAAATAAAATATGGCAGTACGAAGTTCTTCGGTTCACCTATCTATGTTTTTATCAGTCAGATGAGAAGTTAGACCTTGCCTATGCCCTGTGATCAGGACTGCAATAGGCCAGCCAACGGTAACTGGGGTGTCCTAAACTTTTCCACGATACGTGGAGCTTAAACGTTGCTTTTCAAACAAGAAGGTTACACTATAGCCCTTTGGGCTTCCCCTTGGTGGTTAATAATTGATACCACTAACCTGAGCTGTAGACGGCAATCAGGATCCGCTTGATCACGTCTAAATGTGGTATGTATGTAATATGAGATGAGTAATTGGAAAGTGTGATGTAAGTCAAGTGTTGTAGAACGTTCGCAAGGCGCCAGTCTCCAGATGGCGCGGTCACAACGGCAATCACAGCACCACTCGCACAGGATTGAAGCTATTTTATCACTACTTTTTTCAACAAACGCGCGTGCCTTGGTATGGCGTCAATATGGCGATATGTTCCAAAAATATACCGGGGTTTTCACTCAAATGGGAATTACAATTCAATTAATCCTTAATCGCGACCCAATTATCGGTTACACAGGGCGATTTCACAAGATATCTTTCAATTTCAATTAACTCAAGAGGGTCCTGATGACCGGCATTTTTTCCAAGAGCAAAGTCTATCTGTCAAAGTCAAGGTAATGTCAAAATCAAATTCTTTATGTCAAAAGGGTGCGTTCTGTTTCACGTCGGACCGAACATCTACCCCCCCCGGACGGGCCTACCCGTCCGCTAATCAATTGGAAGTCTTGACAAGGTTGCAAATTCAACACAGCTTCAATGCGGCCAAATACCGTAGCTAGTTCATTAAAGGTGAGAACGGTGTCTCCCAACAATCTCCGCCAGCGTCCCTTTGCCGCTTTCACCGCGGCCCCAAAATTACCCCCCCAATGGGGGGCAGGCTGGCGGGTCAAACAACCAAGCGACCCCTCGGCGGGCCAAACCATTTCCAATATCAACCCGGCTCTCATTAAGGAAGGCGTATACCTCCTTCAAATAGTTACTTGTACCCTTGTAATTCGTACCGCAATCAGACCCAATCAACGAAGGTAACCCACGGCGAGACACAAATCTTTCCAAAGTCGCCTCAAAGGCCTCTGTCGAGAGGGAGGTTACCAGCTCCAAATGCACTGCCTTGGTTGACAGGCAGACAAACACACAAATAAGCCCTAACAATCCTGCTATTACGAAGGGTGGACGTCTTCAACAAAGGGGGACCAACAAAATCCGTTACGACGCCAGCAAAGGGCCTCGTCTCATTGACGCGATCAGCCGACAAAATCCAAAATTCTCGCTGCAGAATGGCCAACAGCGCATTGCAACCGGCATGCGAGTTCTTAGTGTGACGATCAGTCACCAACAATTGAACCAAGTTCAGTTATAACAAGGGCAGGAGCACCAATTTTAGGGTAAGGACAACTCACAAGGGTGATTTCAAACCAGGTCCTTCCCTCAACAGTGGTGACAGCCGTTTCGCCAATTCCCCAAATCCTGCCTGAAAGGTCGTTCACCTTCAGGCCAACCTGTCCCGCTAACCAAGACGACAAAAGGCAACCCCGGACTCCCGTGCCCAAAATGGCACGGACCACAATTGAGTCACTCAAGGGTCCCCAGACCTTGACCGAGGCCGTTGGCAACAAAACCGTCTTGATCGGGGGGGTCCTTTAGCGGGCAGGCGTCAATCTCTTAGTGATGCCTGGGCGGCGACCGATCGCCGCATCCAGGCTGCCTTCGTTCACGACGAGGCCAACAATCAAAACATTCGTCCGCGCGGTGTCCCGAGCCGCTCGCCATCACTGGAGGGGCATATCCCAACAAATGCCCGAATGGCGGAGGGCGCGACTCCAGCCGGGGACGTTCCGCCAACGGAGGGGAAAGGTAGCGGCGCCGACCCGGCCACTGCTGCCTAGCAGCCAATGCGCGTTCTCCCTGACGAGGGAAGACCAAATGGCGCTCGTGGGGCTCCCGTTCAACTTGCGCGGGGGGTGGAGTGCGGCGTACAGAATCGCGGGTCTCAGCCCGGTGCTCGTCTCCGGGGTACCCCCCCCTGCGCGAACCCCCCTCAGAGGCTGGTCTGCTGGAGCGGTTCGCGTTGGCGCACAAAATCTCAAGGTGGGACCCTTCACAAATTCTACACGGGCGGGGGTCGGGGCAGTCCCGATGAAAGTGGGCCCCCAAGCACGAGAAGCACAAACGGCGTGCGTTGACAATGCGGCGGCGGAAACTTACGTGCAAATTCAAAAAGTCCCGGCAACGCGCCATGACATGCCCCGTTGCCTTACAAAAGTCACAATGATGAGGACTCCGGGCACCAGCAAAACGGGGGGCGGGGCGAACATCAACAGGCCCCCTAGCCCGAGGACTCCGGGCGCCAGCCAAACGGGGGGCGGGGCGATCATCAACAGGCCCCCTAGCCCGAGGACTCCGGGCGCCAGCAAAACGGGGGGCGGGGCGAACATCAACAGGCCCCATAGCCCGAGGACTCCGGGCGCCAGCAAAACGGGGGGCGGGGCGAACATCAACAGGCCCCCGAGCCCTAGTCCGTCCCTGGTCTCTGGGCTGAGAAGGTAGTGGGGGTGACCCCGTGGCGCCACGAGTGTTATCCGAAAACCGACACTCGTCTTCCAAAAATTTGAGGAGGTCATCAAAGGGGGGAAGATGGGTGGCACTATCCCCACCATACTTCTGCTCAAAACGTGACCTCAACTCCGCGGGGAGCAACTGCAGCACTATGTGCACCAACAAGTAGGACCAATGTTCTACCGGTAACTCCAAGCGTCTCAAGGCGTTGGTCGCTGAGACCAACGGGTTCAGCAAGTCAGTGCGCAACGTCGACGTGCTGACAATGGCCGGTAGCTCCAAAATCTGGTCGATGTGCACATCAGCCAGGCAGCGCTTGTTCTGATACCGTCGGGAGAGAAGCTCCAGAGCGGTCGGGTAAGAGGAATCCGTCACCGGCAAGTGCTGCACCAAGGCTCTGGTTTCGCCCTCCAGGACAGACAACAAATAGGCCAGCTTCTGGGCAGGTCCGAGGTCCGAGCGTGCATCGACAAGACTCTCAAAGAGATTTAGGAAGCCCAGCCAGTGGTCCAAGCGACCGTCAAAATGTGGCAGCTCCAGGGTGGGCAGCCTACTCAATAGTCCAGGGCCTGCAACAACGGGGGTCTGCGGCTTGGCCGCATCAGGCACCCGACTCTTCAAAATTTCCCGCGCTCGTAGACATATGACATCCCCCAGGTGGACAATCTGGTCATAGTCACCCAAAATCTTATCGCGGGCTGTCTGATCCATCACCCCCAAATCCACGTCCATGATGTACTCGTTGAAGCGTATGAGCGCAGCATCAGCTGACTTGATCCTCTCAATCACTTGCCCATACCGAGCAAGGGTGAGCTCTTCCAATTCCACACGCTCAACAGTTGCAGCTGCCGATGTGAACCATCTCAACTGTGAGGTCAATCCCGCAGCAGCCTCCCTGACTGCCCTTAATGAGGCCATTGCAACAATCAAATATTAATACAAAACACCAATCAACAACCAACAATCAAATATTAAACAAACAGCAATGACTTGTTAGTCGACCTAATAATCTCAACAAATTAAAAATTCAAATTCAATTATTTCAAGTCCAAATCCGACCCTGTACTTATTCCAAGTATGAATCTAGCTTGCTAAGGATGGCTAGTTACAAAATAAATAACAATTGAATGTATAATACAATGCTGGATCAACCTCAAATAAATATCAAGAAGCACAACAATTGACTGTATAATATTGAGCCGGAGAATCTTTAACAACAATCCAATAATTACTATAAATGCAATAACCAATACACACAATTCAAGTCTTGTTATGTTAGACTATGTGTAATTATTATTTAGATAACCTTTTAAATTCAGATCAATGACATTCAATTATTAATTGCCACAAATACCAAATTATGTACCAAATTATGTACCAAATTATACCAATAATTCCTAATTTCACAAATAAATCCTACCTGTCAATGCAATGAAAGAGGCTACAGTACAAATTACAAATACAACTTCAATTGATTCAACTTCAATTAGATAGCCCGGATGACATGGTAATATATTCAAAACTTATTAAATTATAAGTTGTGTTAAGCAATCAAACCAAAGTTACTTTCAAAACTTCCAATTAAACCAGTGGATCTTACATTATAAGAGCCACGCCTATACCAGAATGAACTATGTGGATTTTATATTAAAACCACGCTCTGCTACCAAAATGATCAGGACTGCAATAGGCCAGCCAACGGTAACTGGGGTGTCCTAAACTTTTCCACGATACGTGGAGCTTAAACGTTGCTTTTCAAACAAGAAGGTTACACTATAGCCCTTTGGGCTTCCCCTTGGTGGTTAATAATTGATACCACTAACCTGAGCTGTAGACGGCAATCAGGATCCGCTTGATCACGTCTAAATGTGGTATGTATGTAATATGAGATGAGTAATTGGAAAGTGTGATGTAAGTCAAGTGTTGTAGAACGTTCGCAAGGCGCCAGTCTCCAGATGGCGCGGTCACAACGGCAATCACAGCACCACTCGCACAGGATTGAAGCTATTTTATCACTACTTTTTTCAACAAACGCGCGTGCCTTGGTATGGCGTCAATATGGCGATATGTTCCAAAAATATACCGGGGTTTTCACTCAAATGGGAATTACAATTCAATTAATCCTTAATCGCGACCCAATTATCGGTTACACAGGGCGATTTCACAAGATATCTTTCAATTTCAATTAACTCAAGAGGGTCCTGATGACCGGCATTTTTTCCAAGAGCAAAGTCTATCTGTCAAAGTCAAGGTAATGTCAAAATCAAATTCTTTATGTCAAAAGGGTGCGTTCTGTTTCACGTCGGACCGAACACCCTGTATATAGTAATGTGATGTAAAAAATACTTTATTTTTGTAATTTAGGTATCTGCTACATAGTTGTATGACTTGTATATTTAATCATTTCTGTAGTCGCCTCGGATATCGCATCCTACAAAAACCACATTATTTTAAAAGCCAATGACATAAGCCATTTGAAGGACCGTTTTTACAAATCCGAATTAATCAATTCAAAATAAGCACCAGAGTTGATTGCAGCAAATCACAAATCGCCGTTTAAATGCCCACCCACGTTCGTTCTAAATTAACCGTTTCGGACGCGCGGACGTGTGTGTCAGCTTGTCAGGTTGTCACTCTGTCACATTTAAAAGCATTAACCGGGACTTTCACCCGGTGTTGGGTAACCGGGCCCTGTGTCGTTCATTTCTTTTTAATCTCTCGTATTTGGCGACTTCTTCGATTGCTGGTGTGATTGCCTTATTGTTATTTTTCCGCCACTTCGAGCCCGTAGCATATCCCGTTGATACTGAACATTTTTGAGATTAAAATCGCAATTGCGACCAGCGACAATAAAACACAAGCTCCCAAGGAACTAGAATTAAATTTAACCTCTTCTTTCTTAACGCCGGTTTTAACTAAAACTAACGAACTAAAACTTTTAAGCATTCTTTCAAATATTTTTGGCAGTGTTAGCCCAGTGGTTCTGGGCCGACGTTCAAGTTGCAGGTTTGAAACTGCATGCACATTAATTGGTGTAATTTATATCATCGCCACTGCTCTCAAATAGCTAGGAAAACATTGTCAGGAAACCGGTATGTCCTAGTACCAAAAATCGAAGACATATGACATTCGCCAACCAGCACTGGATCCGCGTGGCGGATTTAGCCTATTCCTTCTCATAGAGAGTAGGCCTGTTTACCAACAGTGGGAACAAAATAGGCGGAATTATACATCGTTTAATTTAAAGGGTATATACATACCAAGTGCATGGCTTCTTTGGATGATAACAAACGATATGGCAAGGGTTTTGTAATCCTAAGTCTACGTGTGTAGAACTTATTACAAATTCCAATACACTGATACCAGAGAATTTTTCAAATTAAGAAGAACGAAAAGAATGATCATGTTATTGGCAAGTGACGTGGAAAGTTATTGACCCTCGTAGTGCTGTGACATGTTTGTTATGATTGGTATTCAAGAAATATATGAAACCAATAATTTGGTATCAATTCTTTGAGTCAGTTATTTTGTGCTGAAACTGTGCATAGAGCCTCCGTACAAGATCTTGTCTTCAGCCCCTTTGGATAGATATGGGGTTTCCGTTACACGTTGTATAATATTAATAGGTATTATTATATTTTTATTTCATAGGTGTTAGACAATCCAATTCTATATTCAGCTCACCTTTCCGCATGAGCTGTGTTAGCATTTCTATATTTTTATGTGCAATAAAGAATAAGATAATCTTATTCCTATTGACCATTTTGAACCTAAACAGTTCGGCTATCTCCGTTGGTTCTCGGGTACAAAGGTTGCGCCGGCGCCGCGTCCTGCTGATCGGATGAACTAAGCGCCCGCCCCCGCTGACAAGCACGCTATATACAGCGTGTAGAGCGTGTCAATCTTTTATCTTTCTTTTCTTTTTTGAAGCCGGTTGTTATTTAAGTGGCTCACAAGATTCTTTGTAGCGCCTAGAGATGGTTATCTGTTGTTAATACGTTCGTGTGAGTAAGTAGTCGGTGGCAGTTTGGTTGAATATAAGTGTAACTTCTTTGTTATTGGATCCGATGGAGTTATTGATTATTGACTATATTATTGACTTTAAATTAATTTTAAAATAAAGCGTGCATGAAAACCACAATATTTTGAAGTCGGATGACGTGTTTTAACCAGTGTCTATTTATATTTACGTAACTAGTAAAATTTACAATGAATACAGGCATTGAAAGAGACTTGGGCGTTATACATTGCAATAGACTATAATTATAAAATTTCAATCTTAGCTCTTGCATACCTTTAGGGCTTTTTTTTTTTTTTTTTTAACGTGGTAAAATTATCAAATAAGTCCTCCCACTCCGGGCAGGGTGGGAGGGACTGTCAGACTTTTACTGACTAAAATCCACGGTGTTCCTTCAATAACCCTTTACATACCGGGGCCACGGTAACGGGATGAGTCCCACGACCCCGGCGGGCTTCGGCCCTCTGCAGAGGGGGCCTCGTCATGTTGCTGACGCTCTTTGAGGCGCGCGTGGAACACGACGCGCCGTCGACCCGGGCATGGTCCATGGTCGGACAGCGAGTTGCCCTTTACTCGCTGTCCGCATGCCCGCGCCTACGGTGGCTGGAGATCGTCGGCCGACGTCCGACGCCGTGGGCGTCTACCACTGCGGCTGGGCTGGAGGGAGGACGCCATCCTCTCCCTCACGCAGCCCGCCTCCTCCTTCGGAAGCATGACTGCTTCGCAGAAGGAGGCGACCGCTTCCCACTCCCTCTCGCCCCGCAGCATGGCCTCGACCAAGGCCGGGCGCGAGAGGTCTCCGCCTATTGTCGCCGTGAGGACACGTCGGTGCTCAGCCCAAGCTGGGCAGTCCTGCACCGTGTGCTCGACTGTGTCCTCAGGGCGACCCTCGCGGTGGTGACACCCAGGCGTCTCTTCCTTACCCATCAGACACAGGTACCTCCCGAAACTTCCGTGTCCGGTGAGGACCTGCGTCATGCGGTAGGTCAGGACGCCGTGACGCCGATCTAGCCACTCCTCAAAGAGGGGTCTTACCGCCGCAATTGCGGCGTGCCCATACCTTTAGGGCTAAGATGATATTATTATCACGTTAAAGTAACTGTGCAAATAGAGATGTTTTTGTCTGAAATATCGTAACGAGTAAGATCAGTAAATAAAAAGATGTTATACTCTTTTTGAATGTGTTAATTTTTTAAACATCCTATACCCAACTGTAGATATCAATACTTCATAATCCCTTATTCTGCCTCACACCGTTTTTGTTCGTGATGAAGAAATACCATTGTTTGTGGTCCACACCGATTAGTTATGGGTGACACGGGACCCGAATGTATTGGATAATCGATTCGACTTATAATCGTTCCAATCCTAATCGATTATCTTTTTGTGAACGGCCGGTGCCTTTGTGTTCTTTTTTTAAAAGCAATTATGAAAGTAAAAATGATGTGTCCTTCTGTGAGGTATTTTAAGTGATTCCATTTGGGTGTTTGATGTTTTTAGTTTTGTTGGCTGTTGCGCAAAACGTTTTGCGAATTTGTTGTCTATGATATCAAATTTCTTTCGGGAAATATGATCATAGACACGAAACGAAAGCTTTTCGAATGCGTTTAAAACGAGTATATTTGTATACATTACATTTTAATATATTTTTTAATACTTTGTTGCACACTAGGTACCTACTTATCCTTTATTGCGGGTCCGTTTACAAACATTTATATTCACTTGCACAAAAACCCAGACCCGGAACAAATATCTGTAGACCATGCAAACCTTTATTCCGGTGCAGGAATCGAACCTCTAACACGGAGCGCATCAGCCAATCGCTAAACGACCTATTGGGCGCAGTGGTTGACTGCGCCAAATAGGTCGTTGAACTGACCGAATGCTGAGCATGAGGTTTTTTATTTTATTTTATTAGGAATAACAAACAGTTACATAATAAATGATATACCTACAAAATATTACAAAAAAACTACAATTATGTAACCAACAGCGTTATCCACAACATACACATGAGAAACGTACTAGGAGAGGGGTGGCATGAAAGGGGCCTTTTTTGATTTTGAGGTTCTAGTAAGTGATTGAGAAAATATTTGGAACAGGTTCAAGTCGAATAGAAAGCATTAATTATTGAACTATTGAAATGAAATGCAACAATTGCCATTAATCAATTCTAAGTTGTTTATTTTTGCATCTTTAAAAAATGTGTATTTTGTCCCTTTCATAAATCAACTGTATTGAAAGGGACACAGTAATTTATGAAAGGGACAGTACCTAATTCCGAGGAAAAATCGAATATAAAAGTGACTGGAACTATTGTCATGAATAAATCTTGCCGGTTTTATCTTAAACAATTACTATTTTTTTTTATAACGTAATTAATCACTTTTATGTTACTTAAACAGAAATCAACAATATTAAAATGTTTTTCTCAGATATTATGACTTGTTAATATATTTTCTTAAGACACGTAATCAGTTCTCTTTATAATTAACAAGAAATGAAACACTTATATAAAATTAAAGACAAATCAACAATTCTCTTTTAAGACTTATACTGCACTTGAAAAATAACTATTGTTTTCTTTTAATATAGCAAACTTTATGGAGGTAAAGTTTGATTTACAGACTTAAAAATATAAACTTAGATTTTTAGAATTAAGTGAAAGAGTAAACACAGATTTTGTGTGCATCAAGACGCGTGCTCTTCTTAGGTGGCATTTTTAATCTGAAAAAGAAGTAAAAATGTATTCGAAACCTAGTACAAAATAGCAGCTTTGAAAGAGACAGTTGTGAAGGGGACGTCCCATTCATAACCGTTTGTTGTGTCCCTTTCATAAATATCATACAAAAAATGAAAACATGACCACAAAATCTGTAATCTAAAATTAAAGTTTACTGACCTTATAATATCATATCTGTCGATGTCCAGCCTATCTGAAACAGTGATTCACACGTAAATAATTAACTTGCGATACTCGACAAAACGTTTCACAATTATAACAGAAGAAATACTATTCAATCCCATTATTAACACTCGCACGAATCTGCCATGTTTGAAATGACAGGATGAGTAAGAAGTTACCCGCGAACGAACTTCCGTCAAGGCAAATACAACAAAAATAATGTTGCCTCGAAATTGTTTTTATTTTACCGGTTATTTGAATTGTCCCTTTCAATGCTTATCCCTTTCATGCCACTCCTCCCCTACGCGCTACAAACAATAATAATGAAGTGAAACGAGAAACAAGATTAACAAAAATAGTGCACTAACAAACAATGAATACAATAATTAAAACTAAGATTCGACTATAAGACAAATCTAATTAAAACATAATTATAATATATGTAAATATCTTAAACAAATCAAACATTTTTCTTTAAATACAACAAAGACAAAAATTAGATATTTAAGGAAACAATAAAAATAAATTCTAAATAAATACGTTACTTGTTTATAACATTCTTATAAATTATTTATTATTGTATGCATATCTCTGAGCCTTTGATTGTTTTGAGAGTAGAATTTCTAAATCTTCCTGGACTTAAATGAAATATATCAATATCGAGAAAGTATCTATTGTAGTTGTCGGTTAGACGACGCTGTCGTGCTCGTACTCCGGAATTGGTTCAGCTCTGCTTAGTTTGGGACTAGATAGCGTTGTGTGAAAGTTGTAAAAAAAAATAAAAAAAAACAAAATAAAAAAATGCCAAAATAATCAAGTGAATTACTACAAAACTCGTACAAAAGCATAGTCTCCAAAAAAATAAGAAAGAGTTAAATCTAACTCAAAACTTTTTGTCGAAAATCTTTTTGATTTTTGTCGTTTATGCACATTTTTGTCGCAGTCCCACTTATACCTAACTAGCTAAATGTGGCTTTACTTTAATTGTCTAAAAAAAAGCATTATGTTTCCCATAGAAACCTTTAATAGCCTTTCCAGAAATAGGCGGGCTGTCCTGATACGGTTGCAAGAATCCCGCCCATAAGGACAAGAACTTAGACTCCCGAAAGATAATTACTTAAAACCTTTAAAACATAAATCATCAGGCTGGACGAAAATTGTAATTCCAAAAACAGTCCGGAAATTATTTGAAAAACAAAGCGCTGGTTGGCCACGCCCGCGCAGCCTCGGATGCGCATACGCATACAGTTCCCACGTTTAAGTAGAGCGAGCAGACTTGCTTCAAAGTTAGGATATTGCTTGGAGATTTATGCTAAGGAAGGTTTAAGAGGCATAAAATGAAAAAATAAGTTATAAGGATGTGTAAAACCGATCAGTGCGCTAGCGGCTAGGATAGTTTGGACTATTTTGGATAGATGGCGCTACCGGTTGCTATGTCTTTGATGTTGCTAGTACCTACTCTTACTTGAAACGCTCGAAATAATTTTAAAATAACATTTTCATGCAGCAACATTTAGATAAAATGTGGGTGTGTAAATAGGTCACCACGCAATATCTTTTTGAATTAAGCCCTTAAAGTATTAGTACTTTTGATGTAATACTGGAGTTTTTACTGCACTAAGCTGCCCTGATAATCACCAGCAAATAGACAGGAGGGGTCCTTTATATTTGCTGGTGCCTCTCCAGTTAAAATTTACTTTGAAAGGCACATAGGCACTTTCTTAACTTATTGAATATACTTTTTTCGTTATCTGGCACCATAGCTGTTTGATTATAACATTGAACTAAGAGTCTAAAATAAGTAGGTACAGTAAATAACGCCAAATTAAATCAGAGTTGAAAAAAATTCTACAGGACTTTATCCCCGAAAAGCCTATATCCTGGTAACCATACAAGGGAGTCTGTATAACGCGATGGGCGTCACACAAGCTGCTCCGGCGATTATTAAGTCCCATGCGCCGCTTGTTGTAATTTAACGGCCGCTTTGACATTAGCGGGACTGTCCGCATTTTACTGATTAGTGTGGAGTTTGTTATTATTAAAGAAAAAAATCATTGAAGATTGCTAAATTGATGCATTGATGTGTACGAATAATGTTACGATGAAAACATTAATGATGAGATTATTTCAGCTACAGTTGAAGCGTCAATAGCCTAATGGTTAATGTGTTGGACTTGTGATCGAGAGGTCACAGGTTCGGTTCGAACCCCACCAATCTATTTGCCATAACATGAACCTACTCCAGATACAAGCATATTTATCTTAGTTGGAGGGGTTAACGAGATTGCTGGTAATGTGAATTCTACCTACATTGCGAATTCTCATAAAAAAATAATAACAGACCATCTACTGTCCGTACAGTAGATTAACTGGTGTATATTTGCGTATTTTGACGTCTGTACGCTACCTCAGTAGGTGCTCATGTTTTAAAGAAAAAAAAATATTTTTCTATTTTTTCTGGCATTAAAGCTAAAGATTTGTTAAGACAAAAGGTAGGTTAGGTTAGGTTAAAACTGCGACCTCCAGAAACGACTTGCATTTATAGAAAAAAGAGAAATATTTGGCTGATTTGATTTTGCGTAAAAACTGTTATTCCAACTGAAATATTTGACTAAATAAAAAGTGTTTAAAAGTACTAGTTGGTAAACAAGTTATAGTTTAAATGTTGATTAGAATAGATTTTTTGCTAACTAATAATTTGGCAAATGAAACTATGCGAAAAATTTTTTGTGAAGTGAATATTTGTCAAAATCCTTTCGGTCAAACAAGGGAGATCCATTTATCAACCTAGTCTTTTCCCAAGTATTAGAAACATCTTTGGACTTTGAGTCTAACCTCATGCAGCTGACCACCAATGCCCGAGAGAGCGGCCGTCTGTCTGTCCTTCACATCCCAGTAAGTGGGCAACATGATATACTTGGTCAGATTACCTGGAACGACTGACAATCTGTTACTATTAAGATGGTCCCCATCCATCCAGCAAGCGTTGCTTAACTTTGAAGATCAACCAGTACCGCTGTAATTATCGAGCCAACAAATCCTTCATCTCCTCAGAATATACTAAAAGAGCCAAGACTCTGGACATCTCACAATTTAAAAGCTGTTTAAAATTAAAAATTATATGCAGCCAGTATCAAGTACAGTATCCCTACCGCTGCGACGGCTCAAAGACACAGGAAGTTAAACCGATCGACGTTCGAAAACCAAAATTTTAAATATGGAACACTTACCGGCGGACGTAAAACATTTATTCGTCTAATACGTCGTTATCAAGTGCCGCTATATTTGGACGACTTGTCGTGCGCTGGCCGGTGATGTAGGGAGAACGGATGCGGCTCGTCGCTACTTAGATACAGGCCCATTCTCATGAGTTTATGATCATTTGTCGCTCTAGTTTTGGTCTATAAGAAGCTGCACTTGATTCGATCGAACGCAGAGCTAAAAGGCTCATAGGTGACGAGGTTCTGGCAGGCAAGCTTCACAGCCTGGCTCACCGACGAAACGTTGCTTACCTGTCTATCTTCTACAGATTATACTTCGGAGAGTATGCGCATGAGCTCCACGACCTAATCCCTTCATCCCCTTTTTAATACCGGTCTACCAGACGTACCGCAGGATACCATCCACACTTGGTCGATATACCGTCTTGTCGTACTAAGCGCTTTTCTTCAACATTTATTGTGCGCACTGCCACATATGACCCGACAGCCTTTAAAGCAAGAGTGAATAGTCATTTCTTGGCTCGCTCGTTCGATCGTAGACCTCATCTTATACTTACCATCAGGTGTGATCGGGATTAAAAGCGAGCTCATTCGTAATAAAAAAAAACTGCTAAGTACGAACAAGACGATGTATCAGTAAGTACTGATTTCTATATTAAAAAGAAAGTTTCTGAACTGCAGTTTTATAATAAAAGGTGTTATTTTTTAACCTATACTAATAGAGAAGAGAGCCTGGTTTTCAGATCGTGTTTCGGAGAGTGTGCGCAGGAGCTCCACGACCTGATCACTATATTTTCCTTTCACTATTGGTCTACCAGATGTGCTACAGGATACCATCCATCCACACTTGGTCGACATACCGCGATGTTGTACTAAGCGCTTCTCTACATATATTGTGCGCTCAGCCAAGGTGTGAAACTCTCTGCCGTCTTCTGTGTTCCCTACCACATAATTATGACTAGTAACCCGAAGTCCTTCTTGAAATTCTCTTACGTACTAGAATGAACA
Organism: Tholera decimalis; assembly: GCA_943138885.2. Lineage (NCBI taxonomy): Eukaryota > Metazoa > Arthropoda > Insecta > Lepidoptera > Noctuidae > Tholera > Tholera decimalis. Next base: position 29,121,245 of record OW964562.2, read on the forward strand.
GGCATCTTCTGGGTTCGCTCGTTCCATAGAAAACTTCATATACAACGTGTAATGGAAACCCCATATCTATCCAAAAGGGCTGAAGACAACATCTGGTATGGAGTTTCAGCTAAAAATAAGTGACTCAAAGAATTGATACCAAATTATCGGTTTCATATATTTCTTGAATACCAATCATAACAAACGTGTCACAGCACTACGAGGGTCAATAACTTTCAACGTCACTTGCCAATAACACGATAATTCTCGTCGTTCTTCTTAATTTGAAAATTTTGGTCTCTGGTATCAATGTATTGAAATTTGTAATAAGTTCCACACATGTAGACATAGGATTACAAAACCCTTGCCATATTGTTTGTTATCATCTAAAGAAGCCGTGCACTTGGTATGTATATACCCTTTAAATTACACGTTGTATAGCTTACCATCAGGTATGGTCGAGATCTAGAGGCAAAACGAGTAAAAAAAAATGCAAATAATAAAGTTATCTGGATATATACCTTTATTATTTGCATTTTCTTTACTCGTTTTTTTACATCATACAAGTAGATACTTGTACGATGTGATACATCTGAAATAAATGTCACCAAATCTACATAACTTTAAACTATAACATTCATCAACATCCTATCAACAAAACTCAAAAACTTACAATAGTTTCGTTTACATAATTATGTTTGTCTTTTTTTTTTTGACCACAATCTCACCTGATGGTAAGTGATGATAATTATGGTAGTAGTAGTAACATATGAGAGAGATTTCTCTGTCGACTTTTGTTTACTAAAGTAAATAACGGGTGCTATATACCCCGAAGTCCTTCTTGAAATTCTCTTACGTACTAACCACATCTAGCAGTAACCCCACATCTTCGATCAGGCACGAGTGCGGCCGCTTGCGCACATATTTATTTATTTTTACCGAAATAGACCGAACGGTCGTCGAGTGCGTCCGATTTATAGAATGCCGTGAGCAATTTCAGTGGAATCCGAAGCGTGGTTTATGTCTTAATGTAGTCGCTGAAATGGTTACATGGCGGAGCTTGTGGCAGTTTCGTTAGAAAAATACTGGCACCGCGAGAGGGTTAAGCGTTTGTGTAACAGTTTGGGAACTGTTCGAGGAACTGTTAGTGGTCGGTTTGTTGCTGGGAAAGTATATAGTTGTTCCGTTGTTTGTTTGAGAAGTTTTGCTAGTACATGTTGATTCAGATAGATAGGTAATCTGTTTCAACAACGTAAGCTACTATTTTTTTGGTCAATTTTGCAAAAGCACATTATTTATAATTTACAAATACTGTGTAAGGTCGGTCCGTAGACGGATGAGCATCTTTACTTATCACACGATAAGTCGTTTGTCCTGCACTATATATTTCTCCAGACGCATCAGAGTGCTGTCCCATTTGACTAGGAAAGTGTCGTCGAGTGCGTCCGATTTATAGAATCCCGTGAGCAATTTCAGTGGAATCCGAAGCGTGGTTTATGTCTTAGTGTAGGTGCTTAAATGGTTACATGGCGGAGCTTATGACAGTTTCGTTAGAAAAATACTGGCCCCGCGAGAGCTTTAAGCGTTTGTGTACCAGTTTGGGAACTGTTCGAGGAACTGTTCGGTTGACGTTGTTGCGAGTTTTTAAAGCAGCGTTACGTGCTGCTTTCTTACAAAATTAATAATTTTGATCTTATAATATTTATTAGATAGCACTATGATAGTGCGATCTAATCTGATCCCAACACCTTGTATCAAAACCAAAATCAACATCGAATTGTCTGAATTATTTATCGCACTACAAATAATACATTTTATTTACGTAAATAAAATGTATCATGAACATTTTGTGATTATTTCCATTAAAAAACTGGGAGTTTCTTTACTTACATTGTCTTCAAGATTAACCTACCTCCTTACAAATAGTTTCAAATACTATTGAAATTATACTCAATCAAAGTTAAGTAAAAACCTCCTTTGGTAACACAAAATATAGCACACCAAACAACTTTCCTAAATCTATGTAATATAATCTATCCTACATCTAAAACTCTACAGAAAACCTCTAAAACGATCAGTATCTCAGTAAAAATTAAGTCCACCAGTCTAAAACCCACTCATCGGGCGTTCAAAACATAACACTAAAATGCTAAGTGTATTCCTGATCAACCCATCGTCCGATCATGTAGGTCACACTTCCTTGTATAAAATAAATTCAGTCTAAAAGCGATCGTTCGATAGATTTACTGCCGTCTAATTCGGCTAGTGTTGGACTTATGGAGTGGTTTATGACCACAGTTGTTTTGCTTAGCGGACTAACAAGGTAGCTGGATGCGTCAGCTTTTAAGGAATTGTTCAATTAAAAGGTTAGTTATGAGGATAGTGCCACTTGTTAAGTGAGAGAGAATTGCAGTGAGCAACGAACAATATCTACGAGTGTGTATTGCACAGCAATTATTATTTAACTTCCATTTATTTTGGCGAAGTAAATCCGTGATGTTAGTCACAAAAGACTTACAGTACAAACAGACAGACAGAACACTATGATAGAGAACTAAGTTAGTATGTATAGATACACCTAATTCACTTATTATTATTTTGAAAGTATTAAACAACGGGTCGATACACGCAAGTCGATCCAGTGTTTAACAGATGGATAACCCATTAATGCAATGATATGTTTAAAACCTCATCTTCTAGCCTGGCTTGTTTTATCGTAGACCTCATCTATCATGTACCATCAGGCGAAATCGAGGTCAAGAGTGGATTCATCCGGAATTATAAAAAATCATTATTTGGTCCTCGATTTGTCATTCAGATGTAAAAGTTATTTGGGAAATATTTTTTTAATTATGATGAAGGTATTCTATAATAATAATCCACAATAATAATAATAATCCACAACTTTTCACACAACGCCATCTAGTCCCAAACTAAGCAGAGCTTGTGATATGGATACTAGACAACTGATAAACATACATATATATTTCTAAATACATACATATTATAGATAAATTACACCCAGACAAAGAACAAATGACCGTGCTCATCACACAAACATTTGTCCTAGGTGGGAATCGAACCCACGACCTTGCGCATAGCAGTCAGGACCACTGACCACTATACCAACGGGCCTGTCAAATCAAAACATAGAACAATATGGTCTGCAGTACGTGTACATGACCAGTTCTGCATTTATCTTTCACTAGCTTGTGCCAGCGGCTTCGCCCGCGTGGTAAGTTTTCCCGTGTAAATCCCGATCCCGTAGGAATTTTGCAAAATCCTTTCTTAGCGGATACGTAATAACACCTACCTGCATGCCAAATTTCAGCCCGATCCATCCAGTGGTTTGGGCTGTGCGTTGATAGATCACTATGTCAGTCAGTCAGTCAGTCACCTTTGAGTTATATATATTTAGATTATTCACTTTCAGATTATGAAAAGAAAAATTACCAGGAAAATAGTAAAAAGAACACTTTTATTTAAATATATTTTGAAAAAAAAAACAGTCTTTCGGGGCAGCTATTATTAAAAAGAAATTCGTGTGAAAAATACTTTCAACGTGGGTGAGCATTGGTGGTCCAGTGGTAGCGTTCCCGACTTGCGAGTCGTAGATTCAAACCCAGTCAGGCACATTGATTTGTATAATTTATATCATCACCACTACTCCCATATTGGTGTCGGAAAAAGGCGTGTCCTAGGACCAAAAATCTGTCCAAAAGAGCTGTCAGCACTAGTGACGGGGCCTCATAAGGCCATTGCCCACCGGGGTTGCGGAAATGTTCTAACAAGAGCCCCGGAACTTAAGGGTAGCTGAAGGAACAGGGTGGTTTTTCAGTCAGTAGAAGTCTGACACCCCCTTCCGCTTAACCCACAGCGAGAGAAGTCATTCGATGATTTTCCCACCCAGAAAATAAAAGACCAGAAATCCAAAGACACGTGACATCCACCAATCCATACTGGGTCTGCGTGGTTGATTATTGTGTTTCAGCAGTGGAAATATAATAGGCTGAATTATAAATAGATGGAAGCTAACCAGATAAATTTTCAAGGCACTTCATTGCGTACGTACCTACATAAAAGCAGTGAGGTATGAGACAGTTTTCATGTGTGTTGGAATTGGAAATTATACTATGCAAATCTAACATATAAATAGATTTTTGATTTCATTTTACTGATGTTTATTTAATGTAAAAGACCATGAAAATGTTCGTGAGACACAAGTTTAAACAATGCTGTAAACCATTACGTTTTCTGACTCATCCCGTCATTGTCATAATGTCTTGTCACTAATTGTCACAACGCTATTGTTAGACTTCATTTGCATGCTACCTTAATTACTCAAATTATGCAAATCTTTGTCTACTGTTGACAACCTTTGAATACCGACATAGATAGTTTATAGCTCTTATAACTCAGTACGTAAGGTTAAAAATCAGTTAACTGGACTGTAATCTTATGTTGGTTGAAGAACGTGACAATCCTCTTCATAATTCTTCGCAATATTGATTATAGTTTCTTTATCATCGAAGATAAGGTTGGAAATACAATGTTACGGTTCAGGACCTATAGCCATGGCCTCCTCGCCCTGTAGATAGTAATGACTGAATTTTACTGTCATTGCATTTACTATGGATTCAAAACAATTGTCGTTTAGTATGCAAATAATGTCAAATTACCGTAATTTCTATTTGGTATCATTTGTATCTATACTATATAATCTATACTAATATTATAAAGCGGAAAAGTTTGTTAGTTTGTTTGTTTGTTTGTTTGTTTGTTTGTTTGCTTGAACGCGCTAATCTTCGAAACTACTGGGTGGATTTGGATGAAATTTGGTATGGAAGTAGCTTGAAGCTTGAGGAAGGTTATAGGCTACTTTTTACCCGACTGCAAAAAAGGAGAGTTATGTTTTTACCGTGATAGAATCCACGGGAGCGAAGCCCCGCGAGAGTACTAGTAATATTATAAAGCGGAAAAGTTTGTTTGTTTGTTTGTTTGTTTGCTTGAACGCGCTAATCTTCGAAAGTACTGGGTGGATTTGGATGCAATTTGGTATGGAAGTAGCTTGAAGCTTGAGGAAGGTTATAGGCTACTTTTTACGCGACTGCAAAAAGGAGAGTTATGTTTTTACCGTGATAGAATCCACGGGAGCGAAGCCCCGCGTGAGTACTAGTATTTAACTATAACTATTTCTAAGGACAAATATAACCACGAAATGAAAACCTCGTTGCTTTAATAATAGTAAGCAATTAATAATAATAAGAGTCAAATCGCGCCGTCGCCGTCGCAGTGAACTGTAATCGGGTACTAAGGTAGAAGAAGAAGAGAAGAGAAGAGCACTTTACTTCCTGGGCCACCAAGATCACCAGACCATCTTGGTGAGCCAACGGATATTTCTCTTGTATACTGTTTGCTTTCATCTCGTTTTTGTATCTCTCTTGAACAACTAATGCGTGTCAAATAAATATATTATTAAATAACAGCTCTATGAGTCGGTCTCTGAGGTTAAGCATCAATGGCCTAATGGATAAGGTGTCGGACTAATGATTGAGAGGTCGCGGGTTCGAACCATACCCATTACACTATTGCTGGGTGAAGGACCCATGGGTGGTAAGAACACTAACTGTCACTGGCTCACTCCAACCCACCTAGCTCGCCGGCCTGTCTGATTCGAACCGCTTCTATCGTATCGCGTTCGTCACCCGACTGGCGTTTAACAGCTAGCCCCCTCTAGTGTGGTTCGTGAGACAGTGTAAATATCTACTTCATAGATACAAACGCCACACCGGGGTTAACAGAATTGCTAGTAATGTGAATTCTACCCACATTACTAGTAACCTTTATAAAAAAAGTAAGGTCGGATCCGTGGACGGATGACCAACCACCAGATCTTTCTCTAATCGTATTAGAGTGCTGTCCCATTTGACTAGGAAAGTGGTCGAGAGTCGAGTATCCCAGTGCTTGACAAACACTTGTGCGCTATACTATCTCACCTACCAATGGTAGTTAAAGTTGAAATTGACCGTTATGGCTGAAATCAGTTAAGGAGACTGTAACGATACCTTCTGCTTCACCAATAAAAGAGGGTAAAATAGATGTACCATTAAATTTAATGTAGTATTAATAAACAGTATTTTATAAAAACCTGCCTACCTATCTACCTATCCTAGAAACCGGCCAACCTACCTATCTGACACACTCTCAGGAGAGAAGAGGAGGAGGCTTAGAGTGTAGTACTTGTGGGACGGCTTGGCAGGCCACTCCAGGATCGCCTTCTCCTCCACGATGTCTTCGTCGTACAGCGGCTCGAGCAAGGCGGTCTGGCAGTAGGCCCACAACAAGGCGTCTGGGCAGCAGGCTCTCAGCAAGGCGTCAGGGCAGCAGGCTCCCAGCAAGGCGTCAGGGCAGCAGGCTCTCAGCAAGGCGTCAGGGCAGTAGGCTCTCAGCAAGGCGTCAGGGCAGCAGGCTCCCAGCAAGGCGTCAGGGCAGCAGGCTCCCAACAAGGCGTCAAGGCAGCAGGCTCTCAACAAGGAGTCAGGGCAGCGGGTACTGCACTTCCTCTTCCACCACTCTTCTCGAAACTCGTCGAGAACTAAACTCTTCAGAAACTGGTCCCAGACTGAACTCCCGGAGATGGCCCCCAGCGCCTTTTATACCCAGCTCAGCGTTCAAAATCCATTCCATTCTCATTCTGTACCAGAATTCAAATTGTAGAGTCCAAAATAGTCCATCTTGCCAGTTATTTGATCAGCCAGTTATATTCGAGCATAATTTATTAAACCTCTTCGATAAAATCTGAGAGTGTGTTTTAGAAATTTATAATTATAATTTAAAATGCCGTTAATCAGTAGACAACCACAATATAATATACAATATTAAGCTAGTCCTATCGATAAAAGTGAATAACAATTATATAATAAAAGTATGAACAACCTTTTTAGTCTATTAGCCATTCAGTGACTACAAAGAAAAAGAAATTACAGTTTGTCAGCCTTGACGTAAAAAATGTCATGACAAGAAAATATTTGTTTTGATGGATGAATTATGGATTATGATTACAAAGAAAACGTAAGTTATGTGGTATTTGTAATAACAGATACTATATTTCCCCATTAACTTTTGCGGGACGGCTTGGCAGACCACTCCAGGATCGCCTTCTACTCCACGATGTCTTCGTCGTACAGCAGCTCGAGCAAGGCGGTCTGGCAGTAGGCTCCCAACAAGGCGTCTGGGCAGCAGGCTCTCAGCAAGGCGTCAGGGCAGCAGGCTCCCAGCAAGGCGTCAGGGCAGCAGGATCTCAGCAAGGCGTCAGGGCAGCAGGCTCTCAGCAAGGCGTCAGGGCAGCAGGTACTGCACTTCCTCTTCCACCACTCTTTATCAAAACTCGTCGAGAACTAAACTCTTCAAAAACTGGTCCCAGACTGAACTCCCCGGAGATGGCCCCCAGCGCCTTTTATACCCAGCTCAGCGTTCAAAGTCCATTCCATTCTCATTCTGTACCAGAATTCAAATTGTAGAGTCCAAAATAGTCCATCTTGCCAGTTATTTGATCAGCCAGTTATATTCGAGCATAATTTATTAAACCTCTTCGATAAAATCTGAGAGTGTGTTTTAGAAATTTATAATTATAATTTAAAATGCCGTTAATCAGTAGACAACCACAATATAGTATACAATATTAAGCTAGTCCTATCGATAAAAGTGAATAACAATTATATAATAAAAGTATGAACAACCTTTTTAGTCTATTAGCCATTAAGTGACTACAAGAAGGAAAAATTACAGTTTGTCAGCCTTGACGTAAAAAATGTCATGACAAGAAAATATTTGTTTTGATGGATGAATTATGGATTATGATTACAAAGAAAACGTAAGTTATTTGGTATTTGTAATAACAAATACTATATTTCCCCATTTGTTTTGATGGATGAATTATGGATTATGATTACAAAGAAAACGTAAGTTATTTGGTATTTGTAATAACAAATACTATATTTCCCCTTTCTAAAACACACTCTCAGATTTTATCGAAGAGGTTTAATAAATTATGCTCGAATATAACTGGCTGATCAAATAACTGGCAAGATGGACTATTTTGGACTCTACAATTTGAATTCTGGTACAGAATGAGAATGGAATGGATTTTGAACGCTGAGCTGGGTATAAAAGGCGCTGGGGGCCATCTCCGGGAGTTCAGTCTGGGACCAGTTTCTGAAGAGTTTAGTTCTCGACGAGTTTCGAGAAGAGTGGTGGAAGAGGAAGTGCAGTACCCGCTGCCCTGACTCCTTGTTGAGAGCCTGCTGCCTTGACGCCTTGTTGGGAGCCTGCTGCCCTGACGCCTTGCTGGGAGCCTGCTGCCCTGACGCCTTGCTGAGAGCCTACTGCCCTGACGCCTTGCTGAGAGCCTGCTGCCCTGACGCCTTGCTGGGAGCCTGCTGCCCTGACGCCTTGCTGAGAGCCTGCTGCCCAGACGCCTTGTTGTGGGCCTACTGCCAGACCGCCTTGCTCGAGCCGCTGTACGACGAAGACATCGTGGAGGAGAAGGCGATCCTGGAGTGGCCTGCCAAGCCGTCCCACAAGTACTACACTCTAAGCCTCCTCCTCTTCTCTCCTGAGAGTGTGTCAGATAGGTAGGTAGGCCGGTTTCTAGGATAGGTAGATAGGTAGGCAGGTTTTTATAAAATACTGTTTATTAATACTACATTAAATTTAATGGTACATCTATTTTACCCTCTTTTATTGGTGAAGCAGAAGGTATCGTTACAGTTTGGATGAATTATGGATTATGATTACAAAGAAAACGTAAGTTATGTGGTATTTGTAATAACAGATACTATAAGACTTTTATTTATACCTATGTACGTGAAATCTTTCAGCCAACCTGCAACATGAGAGTTGGGCAAGTTATGTAAACATCACAATGTCTACCTACCCATAAATAGTAGATAGATATACTCTTGTACACCATAACAGAATTAAATAGTAATTCCACTTTACGTTGAATTTTTTCCAGTGGTCACAAATCTTGAAGCAAAACTTTGTACCCCTTGTTACGAAAATTACGCGGACGAAAGACTACGAAATTTAACACAGCTTATACACAGACAAGGAGTGCAGAAACATAATTAACTTTTGTGATTACATTTGAATTAAAACAAATACTATGGTTGAATTCCGACAACTGGGCGATATCTAGTAATAATATAAAATTGGCCAAGTGCGAGTCAGACTCGCCCATGAAGGGTTCCGTAGTAACTAAGCCAAATAACTTTGTTTTTCATAGTGTTTGTATGAATTACAAAGTTATATTTGCGGTTTTAGAAAATATGCTGTATTTCAAAAACTGCTGACCCGATCTCGTTCAAACCAACTTTAGTTGAAAGTTTACATTAAGGTCTATAGCATATATTTAATTAAAATTTTTTAGTCCATTATTATAGAAATTAGAGGGGGGTGACACATTTTACCACTTTGGAAGCGTATATTTAAACGATTAACTTTATGAAAAAGTGGCTTTAGAAACCTCAAAGTCAGTACTTGTCTATAGATACCACACACGCATAGGTTCCATGAAAAAAAATATTTTCAGTTTCATGTATGGGGAGCCCCCCTTTATTTTGAACTTTTTCTTAAAATCGGAAAGCGGTTCACAGAATACATCTACCTACCTAGTTTCACATGTATAGCCCTAATAGTTTCGGAATAAAATGGCTGTGACATACGGACGGACGGACAGACAGACAGACAGACACACATGACGAAACTATGAGGGTTCCGTTTTTTTCTTCTTTCTTCTAGTTCTTGTAATAAGATCTTAGATCAGCAATATTCAGGGTTTGGCAAAAGCTATTCAAGTTTAGTATGGCTAAAACAGCGTGGGTGGTTGGCACATCTCTAATTTGATATATCACATAAAACACAATGTAATTATATTTTAAATTGTATTACAGTTATAGGCAAATAACTGGTCAAACAGACAAACACTATAATCAACACTATATTTACATAAAAATTATCGAAACAAACATCCATTTCAACAATATTAATTACATAGACACTTAACTAAATTCATATTTGTCAGAATTTGATTAAAATTCAAACAGTTTTACCTCAAAACATTAAAAATGAATTATTATTAATATTTCAATGGTCTAATGTCCGCCCATCGAGCCTTAGGTATGACTGACGCGAACGAATGCTTTTACAAACATTATTTGGCATCATGAAAATTATAACATTTCTTATTTCTATAAGTATAAGGTTCATAATCAAATAACGGGAACAGAAAAATAAAGTTGCATACAGACGAGCAGTTTTTACAAAACACGCCCCGTTTGACGGTGGACGAAACGAAATTAAGGCTTTCGGTTAACTGTCACACTAGAAAGTTGTTATTAATTTTATTTGTGAGACAATATATTCACGGGACTGAGTTTTTTGGTTAATAGAAAAGGTTTTTGGAAACATGTTATTATGTGCAAAAACTGTAGATGACCATGGTTATCATTGGTGATCAAACCTTTGGTGGACTTTGCTAGAACATGGCACAAGCAGTTTATCAAGCTTCTAAAAGCGTTATTTCTATTAGAAATACAATCCTTTTAACTCTTATAAATGAAAACTCCTTCAAAAATGACTTTTCACTATTAGAATTATTTAATCATTTAAGCACCAATGAATAATATACACTGAGAGAATTTTATATACAACAACATATCTTACACATCATCATTCCTCGATTACCTCCCATTTTATTTGTTTGAAGTCAGTGATTCTATACTTTTTTAAGGTTAATAATTTCAGTACTTACGTCTTTCCTCGATTAAACATTAAATATATCAAATGCATCTACATAAATAGCATAAGTACATCCTTATTCACGAACTGCACCAAATCCTCCAAGCTTCCAAGTACTCATAACCCTTTTCTCATTCAATCTCAGTCCCCAACCTCCCAAACTAATCTACACCTACAGCACTGTCACCCAAGGCTAACCCTTAATATTTTAGCCTAAAGTCAATTTAATTTAGCTTTGCAGACAAAAAAGGACGATATGGGACCGAGCTCATAACGTGTCCCCGCCTCTGAGGGTTCCAGAGAATTTTATAAGGTCAGTTAATGATTAACTTTCGGGACTGTGGGTCCTATTATAAAGTTTGCCATTGGCTATGTTCTGTCGCGACAAGAGATTTTTTCTTTTGTTCTAATTTTAATTTTGTGGTCGGTTAATTTGTTAGGTTTGGTTTTGCTCTGTTTTGAGCATTCAAAGCGTCTGTTGGAGGTACATCGTTGTTTATCCCATGATCCATTTGATTTCAATAGAGATGGAGTTAGAAAAAGATATATATAAAACTAGAGTCATGTTGGTTCTATAGATCATAAAATAAATACAATCTTTGTACTGATAGGTAAGTAATTTTTGTATACATACTCAAAAGTGTTTCGGCACTAAAAAAAATTTAGATCTATCTCACTTTCAAGATCCGTCCGATGTTGGATCACTGAAAAATTCAACACTTCGATTACCGATTGCAACAGCCCTTCTTGCCTTGGCTTCTTTTCAAGCTAAACTGTTATTCTTACGCTTCCAGCTTCTATTCTGTAACTGAACGTCACCGGATATATCGTCACGTCGGTGTACAATGTTTTTGAAATTCGAACGTCCAAGTACTGGTGTTTATAATGTTGGCACGCGCGTTCTGTCGCACGGGTGGGACAATGTTGCCAGCACTCAAAATAGATATCCTACTCGAGAACGGATGCGGTTGCCAGCGCAAAATTTGTAATATAGGTAAACATTGTTTGAAATTGTTATTGTTTATCTGTGGAGTGGTGTTCTGGGAACTAACGGTTTAGTGGCGCGGAATGAATTTTTCTTTTTTACGTGTTGATGGTGTTCTTTGTGATGTGTCATGGGCATTCCTTGTATTTTACAGACTGCTGTACTGGTTAATATCAAGACACGTGTACCTTGCGTTACAGCAAAGATGAGTAGTATTTAGTACATATTTATAGATTGTTAATAAGTTTGAGCAAATCTAACTGTACAATATTAGTTCTGTAAGATAATTGTCCTGAAAACCAAATGTAGTGAAATTGTAATAATAAAACGTAGGAACAAGCAACAGTCTCTGTCGATCTATTTCGGCAAAGCAATAAGATGTCAGCCAAATTTATAAAGAAACAAAAAGAAATTGACATAACAAAAGCCATTCATAATGTGAGAATTTAGAGACACTCAATCACACTACCAAAATAGATACAAATCTACCGACATAATATTTCGCAACAAAACACGAAATATGTAATTCATAAAACTCTGTTATCTGAGGTCGATCTAAAAGGTCGACGTGAAACAATGGGTTTGTCCGTCCCATTCGGAAGAAAAATGATTATGGTAGTCCCCATAGCCATAATTAAGTATAATTGTTGCCAGTGACATCTGTCTTCATTATATGCAAATAAGATGCAATCAAGATGTAATTAAGTGCTACGGTTTATTACTTAATAACTGAAGATGGTAATACATATTGTCGCTATGTCTTGGGTGATGGCATACAGACTAAAGGAGGGCAAGATATTAGAGATAATGACGACTTTGTAGAACAGTGGTTACGTCGTAACGAAAGTTTTTGGTATCTGATCATCAAAAAAATTATGTTTGTATGTTCCATCATATCCTCTATACGTTCTTAAACAATCGATCCGTTTGTAATGAAACATAGGCTGGGTGTTCAGAGGATGCGCTAGCTCAAAAACCGGCCAAGTGCGAGTCGGACTTGCGCACGAAGAGTTCCGTACATTTATATATAAAACTAGTATTCACGCGGGGCTTCGCTCCCGTGGATTCTATCACTATAAAAACATAACTCTCATTTTTTGCAGTCGCGTAAAAAGTAGCCTATAACCTTCCTCAAGCTTCAAGCTACTTCCATACCAAATTGCATCCAAATCCACCCAGTATCTACTATCGAAGATTAGCGCGTTCAAGCAAACAAACAAACAAACTTTTCCGCTTTATAATACAAAGATAAAAAATAAAGATACGTCAAAAATATCACGTTTGTTGTATGGGAGCTCCCTTAAATATTAAGAATTTTTTGTTACAGCGGCAACAGAAATACATCATCTGTGAAAATTTCAACTGTCTAGTTATCACGGTTTACGAGATACAGCCTGGTGACAGACAGACGGACAGATAGCGGAGTCTTAGTAATAGGAACCCGATTTTACCCTTTGGGTACGGAACTGTAAAAACAAATGAAAACAATTTATTAACATGTCCTATTAGTTACTACAATCATCGGTATTTTCTCAACTATGTTGTGTTCGATTTCCTATTTTACCAGACGAAGCTGAGTATAATTAGTCTTAAGCATGGAGCAGCAACCTGACTGACCTCCGTAACCCAGTAGCTGGGTAACACGATAGGTACCCCTTGGCAAGACGAGGGTTAGATTTTCTGACTTCTGACTACCCGCAACGACTGTCAAAGAAGTACAAACGATAACCGAGACCAATGGCGTAACATATTTCAGAAGCACAAATTAATCTTGATATTTTAAATGATATGTTAAAATGCTTGTACTGTATAGACAGGCGCACTCTCTGTGACCATCTTTCCTCAAAAAATCGCCTCAGACGGTAACCTACAAGGTTCCCATAACTATACTATAATATTATAAAGCGGAAAAGTTTGTTTGTTTGTTTGTTTGCTTGAACGCGCTAATCTTCGAAAGTACTGCGTGGATTTGGATGCAATTTGCTATGGAAGTAGCTTGAAGCTTGAGGAAGGTTATAGGCGTTTTACGCGACTGCAAAAAAGGAGAGAGTTATGTTTTTACCGTGATAGAATCCACGGGAGTGAAGCCCCGCGTGAGTACTAGTAATATATATTTTTAACCAGTATAGATTGTATGGACTTTAAAGAGACGGACCCCTGAGTTTGTTTCGGTGTTTCTTCTCAGGGTAGTCAGTTAGGAAACACCGGCCTCATCTAATGTAAATTTACAAAAAAAATGAGGTGTAAAAGTGTTATTTAATAACCAATTTGAAAAAAGAAGATCTTTTATCATTTAAAATGTTCACCCATCCACAGACCGACCTCGGCAAGAACTGCTTAACCTTGAATATTTACCAATCTTTTTTTCTTTTCTTTTATATAAAAATATTATCTTTCTGGATTCTTTCTCCAAATAAAGTTCACATAAAATGGTTACAAAGTTAGCTTCATGCATTGAAATCTAATATGTAGATATAAAAAAAAACTTATCGAAAGATAGAACCGACTTCCATATCAAAACACTACAAAGCCAAAAATAACTTTAATTTCGGAAGGTGGTGTGAAAAAAAAGAAAATCCAAAACCAACAACACCGACTTCCGAAATTAAAGTTATTTTTGGCTTTGTAGTGTTTTGATATGGAAGTCGGTTCTAATTTTTGCAAAAATTTTTTTTCACGCTTTTTAGTGGGTCGGTTTGTAATTTATCTAGTTACAAAAGCCATAATGTCAACAACTTATCACTTATTACAAAATATTGCTTTTCCCAATGCATAACCGTTAATTTTTGAGGAGTTCTCCTGGTACTTGACCATCAGCTCTACATCAGCATATGTATTGTGACGAGCATAAAGTGTTTAACATCTGTACTCAAGTAATCGAATCGGAATCCACGAAATACTTATTATTGAGGAGTTTCAGTGGCCATCTGTGGTCTTCATCATCAGTTCAACTTCCCCAAATGGCACTTTTCGGAAGCAACTGCTCAAGATACTATAAGAAATACCCAATACGCTATAGGTGTGCCTATAATATTTGAAGAGTTTCCTCGATTTCTCCTGGATCCCATCATCATATCCTGATTTCGTAACAATGGGACCAACTAGAAAGTATACCTAAGTTCAAGACGAATTGAGAGCCTTCTTTTTTTGAAGTCGGTTAAAAAGTAATATCATTCGAATTATACTTATAAACATATAGCAAGGGCATCCTTAAATAAATTATTGTGCTTTCCTTTTTTTTTGATAGGGCCACTTGTAGTTCAGCACACTAAGGCTGGTTACTACTTAACCGGACGATCCTGTGGTGACCTCTAAATTTAAAGGCCCCCAGCTAGGGCTTACATACTAATATTTACATTTAAATAACCGCATGCTAGGGGCACTCCCTGTGGAGCGGGCCTCGGCATAGCGGGGTCGTTGGTGGAGGGCAGCAAAGGGTCAGGCTGGGTCATATGTGGCTTTAGACCCTTATGTAGGTATAGTGATAGAGCTGATAAATGCCTCGGTGGTCTAGTGTTCGTAACTGTGGCTGCTAAGCAAGAGATCTCGGGTTCGATCTCGTGTAGGGCATAAAATTCTATTGGGTTCGTTGGTCCTGCGAATGATCTATCTTCTGTCGTGTCGGATTGCCGTCCCATCGGGGTATGAGAGTAAAAGGAACAGAGAGTACAACCACCAGGAAATGTTATATATACATAATACACAAATAATCTCCGCTGGTTTGCTTTCGTGGCCAAAATCCGTCGGAAGAACTGTTATTAGTTTTGATGCTACTGGAAGATATATGAAATAAGTTACACATAGTTATGTTTTATTTCTTACTTATATTCTAAGTGCGATTGTTTGTGAGGATGAATGTATAGATGTATGGGTAGATGGATACATGCATGTCTCGTTAGTTTTTCATGCAAAAACTACTGAAAGAATCTGAATTATTTTGGTATGTTGATTTCCTGGAATAACACGTAGACTACTTTTTATCCCGGAAATCCCACGGGATCGGGATTTACGCAGGAAAACCAACAAACGCAAACGAAGTCGCGGGCAGAAGCTAACAGGTACGTATGGTTTTTTGTTCCAAATGAAATTAATAATAAAAGGAATATACTCGCTCTATTTCCACTGGTTACAGGCAAAACTTGCGAGTTATAAGGTCTTGGATTCGAGCCCCAGCTGGTATATTAGTTCGTGTACTTTAAATTACGATCACTACATAGATAATACACTCACCTCAATTGATCACTTGCAGATTTTCGACGAACGTCGCTCCGTACTGCAAGAGTTTTTCTCCCAGCATTTTGTTCACATAATAATAAAATCATCGCCATTAATTTACTAAGTGATCAATTAACACATTAATGGCCATGAAAACGCGCGCTCATTATAATAATTACGGCTTATTGGTAAACATTGATTTGTAATTTGCATACAATCTGCACTTTTTGTTGCCATTAAAATTGCAACTCTATTCTTTGTAACTTAAGGTTGTAAATTGAAATTGAATGGGTGAAATAATATGTAAATGTCGCAGTGTACTTGATAACAACCATGAAATCGGTTTGTAATGGTTTGTCTGTCATTCTTGCTATCGAAATTGGTCACGGAATGTCTCAAGTTTTGGTATTTTATAAAATTTGCAAAGTTAAAGTCTATTAGATAAGCATGTTTCTAGGTTACGTTTATTTCTTTCCTTGACTTTTGTTTCTCATGGTCCTTAAGAGAAGAGCTGATACCTTACGTGATCGATATTTTATTGATATAATATGCCTCGTTTATATCCCTCTCCTCCTGCTTTAGGTGGAGCGGAAGGGTGTGTCAGACTTCTACTGACTAAAAACCCACCCTGTTCCTTCAGTTTCCCTTGTCCTGGGCCGCGGTATTTTATTAAAACATTACCGCAACCCCAGCAGGTATTGGTCCTATCGAGCCCCGTCAATGCTGCTAACTGATCTTTGAGGCGCGCGTGGAACACGGCGCGTAGTATACCTCCGAAGATATTTAAAATTTTCCTTCTAGTTGGTGTTGTATTTAGGATCTTTTAAAGGCGGGTTACTAGTCGGGGTTGCATTGACGAATATTTAAATGCTCTCGCAGCCGCAAGTGTGCGAGGGAACACGGTTGGTATTAATCAGATACAGTCAGACATTGGTCTTCACCCACCCCAGAGCGGAGGACATTTATGAGGATATCCAACGCGAGGAAAATAAAGAAAGTCTCACTTGCTAAAAATAAAATAAAAAATACACGAATGACGCGATTAATTCCTAGGATATGGTATGATTTTGGTGACCTGTATTACAGGTTATTACAACCTACCACAAGCACCAGCGATCCGCAACCAAAAATCAATTGGCTACTTCTTTTATGTAAAATATTGTTTGTATTTTTTTTTTGGCTCGTGGTGAGAAATAAACACTTTTTATTATTATATTATTATTTTGTCGATAAGGTAGCATTGTTCCTTAGTACCTACAATATTTCTGTGCATGTGGTGTTTACTTATAAGAGGTTGTAGGACAGATATTTATATCATTTTTTAGTATTACCAGAGTGTAAAATTGTTGTTAAGCCAGTAAATAAATAAATTTACTTGAACTCTAGGTAGGCAGAACTATTTTTATTGAATAACTTTTACTGATTTTACTGATTGGTAGAAGAGTTAACTGCCCATTCTTAGTGATGACTACGAACTAATTAGAAACAACATAGTTCACTTGTGAATTAGTGCTATTTATGAATGAGTACCCACAAGATATACCTGATTTGTTTGGTATAATACCTATAGAAACGTGTACCAGGTTTGGATGTTAACGTATGGGAGTCTAAAATACAAAAGAAATTAATAAGTTAGTCTAGATAGCAGCCAAAATCACGAGATAAGTGTCATTAGTTAATTCATAGTACCTACTAACTTCTAAGATACCTATTTTAATAAACAAAATAGCGTGATGATAGGCAATGATCATTGTTGCAGATTTGTCGGAGTTATTTTTTTACTGTTCATCAATAAACAAGCTACAAAGCCATGGTAATATTTACCTATCGTTAAGTTTTTTCGTATTTTTTCAAGATGGTGCATATATAAAACTGCTAACACATTAATAATTTACATATATTATGGTGATTTATTCATAAATAGTGTTGTTCATCTAAACAGATGAGTATTTCGTTGGAAAACAATTGCCCGATAGGCTTAGTTATACTATAGAACAAGTTGAGTGAGCGCGTGCAAAAAATTTGGATTTAATGTATACGTAATTTATATGCGACAGTATACAACGTGTAATTTAAAGGGTATATACATACCAAGTGCATGGCTTCTTTGGATGATAACAAACGATATGGCAAGGGTTTTGTAATTCTAAGTCTACGTGTGTAGAACTTATTACAAATTCCAATACACTGATACCAGAGACCGAATTTTTCAAATTAAGAAGAATGTTGCGTCCCAAATGTATTTTTGAACGATCTTTTTGGTGTGGCAACATTCTATTGTCTTTTTGATGTTGACACTTGACATAACTTTTCTACTTGACAGATAGATTTTGGTTCCCGCTTGTTGGAAAATGTCCGTTCTTGGGACTTTGATTTAATTGTAATTGATAAAATATCGTTTGGAATCGCCGTTGAAACCGATAATTGGGTCGCGAGTTAACTATTGTTTGATGTTGTAATCCCCATTTGCCGAAAACCCCGGGATATTTTTGGATTTATCGCCGGGTTGATGCCATCGCGTGGCACGCGCATTTGTTGGAAATAAGTAGTGATAAATAGCTTCAATCCGGTGTGAGTTTGGGCTGTGATGCTATTTGGACCGCACCATCTGGAGATTGGCGCCTTGTGAACGTTCTACAACACTTGACTTACATCACACTTTTCATTTACTCACCTCAATTACATACATACCACACTTGGGCGTGACCTAGGAAGGTCGAAGCTTGGCGTCTGCAGCTCAGGTAAGTGGTTAGAACTGTTATTTATATATATGGTTGTCGGCCGGAGAGCCTGTAGTTTGTTCATTGTTTGAAGAGCAACGATAAGCTCCACGAACCGTGGACAGTTTCGGACACACCAGTATCTTTGCG
The DNA here is from genome assembly GCA_943138885.2 of Tholera decimalis. Lineage (NCBI taxonomy): Eukaryota > Metazoa > Arthropoda > Insecta > Lepidoptera > Noctuidae > Tholera > Tholera decimalis. The sequence goes on from OW964562.2 coordinate 29,140,094, forward strand.
CTGGCCTATTGTAGTCCTGATCATTTTGGTTGCAGAGCGTGGTCTTATAAGATCCACTGATTTAATTGGAAGTTTTGAAAATAACTTTAGTTTAATTACTTAACATAAGTTATAACTTAATAAGTTTGAATATATTGCTTTGTCAGCCGGGCTCAAATAGTACTTGTAGTTTGTACTGTAATTTGTAGTGCTAGCCCCTTGGTATTGAATTGACAAGTAGGATTTATTTGTGAAATTAGGAATTATTGGTTGTATTTGGTGCATAGTTTGGTATTTGTTGCAATTAATAATTGAATGTGACTGATCTGAATTTGAAAGGTTATCTAAATAATAATTACACATAGTCTAACATAATAGGACTTGAATTGTGTGTATTGGTTATTGCATTTGTGGTACTTGTTGGACTGTGTTGATAGAGATTGTCCGGCTCAATATTATACAGTCAATTGTTGTGTTTATTGATGTTATTGGTGTGATCCTGCACAATATATACATTGAATTGTTATTTATTTTGTAACTAGCCATCTGTGCCAAGCTAGATTCATACTTGGAATAAGTACAGGCTCGGATTTGGACTTGAAATAATTGAATTTAAGTTGTTATTTTGGTGAAATTATTTGGTCTGCTAACAAGTCGTTGTTGTTTGTTTAGTTAATTTTAGCCTGTTGTATTAATATTTGATTGTTGCAATGGCCTCATTAAGGGCAGTCAGGGAGGCTGCTGCCGGATTGACCTCAAGTTGAGATGGTTCACATCGGCAGCTGCAACGGTTGAGCATGTAGAATTGGAAGAGCTCACCCTTGCTCGGTATGGGCAAGTGATTGAGAGGATCAAGTCAGCTGATGCTGCGCTCACACGCTTCAGCGAGTACATCATGGACGTGGATTTGAGGGTGATGGATCAGACAACCTGAGATAGGATTTTGGGTGACTATGACCAGATTGTCCACCTGGGGGATGTCATATGTCTACGAGCGCGGGAAATTTTGAAGAGCCGGATGCCTGATGCGGCCAAGCCGCAGACCCCCGTTGTTGCAGGCCCTAGACTATTGAGTAGGCTGCCCACCCTGGAGCTGCCACATTTTGACGGTCGCTTGGACCACTGGCTGGGCTTCCTAAATCTCTTTGAGAGTCTTGTCGATGCACGCTCGGACCTCGAACCTGCCCAGAAGCTGGCCTATTTATTGTCTGTCCTGGAGGGCGAAGCCAGAGCCTTGGTGCAGCACTTGCCGGTAACGGATTCCTCTTACCCGACCGCTCTGGAGCTTCTCTCCCGACGGTATCAGAACAAGCGCTGCCTGGCTGATGTGCACATCGACCAGATTTTGGGACTACCGGCCATTGCCAGCACGTCGACGTTGCGCACTGACTTGCTGAACCCGTTGGTCTCAGAGACCAACGCTTTGAGACGCCTGGAGTTACCGGTGGAACATTGGTCCTACTTGTTGGTGCACATAGTGCTGCAGTTGCTCCCCGCGGAGCTGAGGTCACGTTTTGAGCAGAAGTATGGTGGGGATAGTGACACCCATCTTCCCCCCTTTGACGACCTCCTCAAATTTTTGGAAGACGAGTGTCGGGTTTCGGATAACACTCGTGGCGCCACGGGGTCACCCCCACTACCTTCTCAGCCTAGAGACCAGGGACGGACTAGGGCTCGGGGGCCTGTTGATGTTCCCCCCGCCCCCCGTTTTGCTGGCGCCCGGAGTCCTCGGGCTAGGGGGCCTGTTGATGATCGCCCCGCCCCCAGTTTTGCTGGCGCCCGGAGTCCTCGGGCTAGGGGGCCTGTTGATGATCGCCCCGCCCCCCGTTTTGCTGGTGCCCGGAGTCCTCATCATTGTGACTTTTGTAAGGCAACGGGGCATGTCATGGCGCGTTGCCCGGACCTTTTGAATTTACACGTAAGTGCCCGCCGCCGTATTGTCAACGCACGCCGTTTGTGCTTTTCGTGCTTGGGGGCCCACTTCCATCGGGACTGCCCCGACCCCCGCCCGTGTAGAATTTGTGAAGGGTCCCACCTTGAGATTTTGTGCGCCAACGCGAACCGCTCCAGCAGACCAGCTTCTTAGGGGGGTCCGCGCAGGGGGGGGGTACCCCGGAGACGAGCACCGGGCTGAGACCCGCAATTCTGTACGCCGCACTCCACCCCCCGCGCAAGTTGAACGGGAGCCCCGCGAGCGCCATTTGGTCTCCCCTCGTCAGGGAGAACGCGCGTTGGCTGCTAGGCAGCAGTGGCCGGGTCGGCGCCGCTGCCTTTCCCCTCCGTTGGCGGAACGTCCCCGGCTGGAGTCGCGCCCTCCGCCATTCGGGCATCAGGTGGGATATGCCCCTCCAGTGATGGCGAGCGGCTCGGGACACCGCGCAGACGAATATTTTGATTGTTGGCCTTGTCGTGAACGAAGGCAGCCTGGATGCGGCGATCGGTCGCCGCCCAGGCATCACTAAGAGATTGACGCCTGCCCGCTAAAGGACCCCCCCGATCAAGACGGTTTTGTTGCCAACGGCCTCGGTCAAGGTCTGGGGACCCTTGGGTGACTCGATTGTGGTCTGTGCCATTTTGGACACGGGAGTCCAGGGTTGCCTTTTGACGTCTTGGTTAGCGGGACAGGTTGGCCTGAAGGTGAACGACCTTTCAGGCAAGATTTGGGGAATTGGCGAACCGGCTGACACCACTGTTGAGGGAAGGACCTGGTTTGAAATCACCCTTGTGAGTTGTCCGTACCCTAAAATTGGTGCTCCTGCCCTTGTTATAACTGAACTTGGTTGGGACGAGCCACTTCGGGAAACCCTGTTGGAGGACGGTTGAGGCACTCTAGCCTTCCTTATGGGGCCCGTCACCCCCTTTTGTTGCCCAAGAAGGGCCACTTGGTTCAATTGTTGGTGACTGATCGTCACACTAAGAACTCGCATGCCGGTTGCAATGCGCTGTTGGCCATTCTGCAGCGAGAAATTTGGATTTTGTCGGCTGATCGCGTCAATGAGGCGAGGCCCTTTGCTGGCGTCGTAACGGACTTGTTGGTCCCCTTTTCTTGAAGACGTCCACCCTTCGTAATAGTAAGGCTTATTTGTGTGTTTGTCTGCCTGTCAACCAAGGCAGTGCATTTGGAGCTGGTAACCTCCCTCTCGATAGAGGCCTTTGAGGCGACTTTGGAAAGATTTGTGTCTCGCCGTGGGTTACCTTCTTTGATTAGGTCTGATTGCGGTACGAATTACAAGGGTACAAGTAACTATTTGAAGGAGGTATACGCCTTCCTTAGTGAGAGCCAGGTTGACATTGGTAATAGTTTGGCCCGCCGAGGGGTCACTTGGTTGTTTGTCCCGCCAGCCTGCCCCCATTGGGGGGGTATTTTTGGGGCCGCAGTGAAAGCGGCAAAGGGACGCTGGCGGAGATTGTTGGGAGACACCGTTCTCACCTTTGAGGAACTAGCTACGGTATTTGGCCGCATTGAAGCTGTGTTGAATTCGCAACCTGGTCAAGACTTCCAATTGATTAGCGGACGGGTAGGCCCGTCCGGGGGGGGTAGATGTTGCGTCCCAAATGTATTTTTGAACGATCTTTTTGGTGTGGCAACATTCTATTGTCTTTTTGATGTTGACACTTGACATAACTTTTCTACTTGACAGATAGATTTTGGTTCCCGCTTGTTGGAAAATGTCCGTTCTTGGGACTTTGATTTAATTGTAATTGATAAAATATCGTTTGGAATCGCCGTTGAAACCGATAATTGGGTCGCGAGTTAACTATTGTTTGAAGTTGTAAACCCCATTTGACGAAAACCTCGGGATATTTTTGGATTTATCGCCGGTTGGTTGCCATCGCGTGGCACGCGCATTTGTTGGAAATAAGTAGTGATAAATAGCTTCAATCCGGTGTGAGTTTGGGCTGTGATGCTATTTGGACCGCGCCATCTGGAGACTGGCGCCTTGTGAACGTTCTACAACACTTGACTTACATCACACTTTTCATTTACTCACCTCAATTACATACATACCATACTTGGGCGTGACCTAGGAAGGTCGAAGCTTGGCGTCTGCAGCTCAGGTAAGTGGTTAGAACTGTTATTTATATATATGGTTGTCGGCCGGAGAGCCTGTAGTTTGTTCATTGTTTGAAGAGCAACGTTAAGCTCCACGAACCGTGGACAGTTTCGGACACACCAGTATCGTTGCGCTGGCCTATTGTAGTCCTGATCAAAGAACGAAGAGAATTATCGTGTTATTGACAAGTGACATGGAAAATTATTGACCCTCGTAGTGCTGTGACACGTTTGTTATGATTGGTATTCAAGAAATATATGAAAGCAATAATTTGGTATCAATTCTTTGAGTCAGTTATTTTGTGCTGAAACTGTGCATAGAGACTCCATACAAGATGTTGTCTTCAGCCCTTTTGGATAGATATGGGGTTTCAGTTACACGTTGTAGACGTCACCATAATATGAGGTCAAACTGATTCTATTTACTAGTTGGGGAATAAAGTGGGGAATCTGTCCCAAAATCGCATTACTTTAAGGACATATCTTTGAGCCCTTTCGAGGGTAATCACATGAGATTTTTTCCTACGCACCCCAGTTCTATCAACTTCTTAAAGCTTTAGCAGTGTACACAGTAGCAGAAACAAGATAGAATAGGGTATGTGCCTCAGCGTTGGGGAAGCAATTGCCTCGACACCTGAAACGGAAATGGATTTGGTGACATGAATATTCAGAATGGGGACTCAGTCCCCCAAATTATTGACCCGAGGAGAAAGATGGTAGTATAGTGATCATGTGCTGCCATGTACCATAAGGCTCAGGAAACCCCTTTACAGTGTCTCGCAAAAGGCTCTTAATGTGCCGTAACAGGCCTTTGTATAGAGGGGTACTGTTTCGCAAGTTGTGCCGTAACAGGCCTTTGTATAAAAGGGTACCGGAGTGGTCTTTTTAGAGGTAACGGCCGGGGACCTTTCTATGTGCTGATAGTCATTACCGGGTGATATAAGTGAGGTAAAAGTCTCTCACTGGTCTTACCACCCATAAGTCCAGCCGGTTTTTGAGGATGTTCCACCGACAACAAAAAAAAAAAGAAAACTACTCAAAAGACCAAAAAATAATTAGATCTGCAGACCAATTTTTTTTCTTTGAGAATTATAAAAGTTGACGTTAAATAGAGACAGCACTAATTGCGTATGAGGTCACTCGCAAATCATAACTACTATAGTGTAAAATGCGTAATACAGTACCTACAAACGCTCTTTTGCGTGGCAAAGAGAGCAGAATAACTTTTAATCCTCATATATATCTATTTATCGACCGATTTTGGTGAATTAATTCTTGCATTAATCGTACTATTGTCATATCTAATTTCAAATAAGTATTTTATTATGGAGATTTTAGACAGCAGTTAGATAATTTCTGTAACAATATCACATCCCAAGACCCAAATCATCAAAATTCATCTCATTAAACTGTCGAATCACACAGACAATTGCAACAAGCAACAAATTAAGAGATTTCATTCCCGTCATTTGTATACAAATTGTTATATGAGACTTTCCATTGTTCCTACCTTATCTGCCACCTAATCTAAGTCGGTGGCTTTGAGTTCCGTCTTCCATTAATTCATCTCATATTTATGATGACTGGTTTGTGACGTTAGAAGATACCTACTTAATTAAGTATTAATTAGTACTTGTGTTAAGTAGATGGGTATGGGAATGTGCTTGTGCAATTATGTTACCTACCTTTGACAGGCCTGTTGGTCTAGTGGTCAGTGGCCCTGACTGCTAAGCGTAAGGTTGTGGGTTCGATCCCCACCCAGGACAAATGTTTGTGTGATGAGCACGATCATTTGTTCTTTGTCTGGGTGTAATTTATCTATAATATGTATGTATTAAGAAATATATATGTATGTTTATCAGTTGTCTAGTACTCATAGCACAAGCTCTGCTTAGTTTGGGACTAGATGGCGTTGTGTGAAAGCCGTGGAATATCATATTATTGCCTACTTTATGTTCTGTTCAGTAGATTTTGATGACTATTGGTGTCTTTTTCTTTGATTTCTCTTCAGTGAATGCGTTGAGTCTTTGTTCTTTTTTTCTGTGTGGGAAAATCATTAAATGACTCCGCCCTGTGGGTTGAGCGGTAGGGAGTGTCAGACTTGTACTGACTAAAAACCCACCCTGCTCCTTCAGTTGCCCTTGCATTCCGGGGACTCGGTATTTTATTAGAACATTCTCGCAACATCGTAAGGCAATGGCTCTATCAGGCCCCGACATTGATGGTGACTGCTCTTTGAGGCGCGCGTGGAACACGACGCGCCGCCGACCCGGGCCTGGTCCTTACCGGACGGTGAGCTACCCCTGCTCGCCGTCCGTAGACCCGCGTCTATGGTGGCCGGAGATTAGCTCGTGATCGCCGACGCCCGGGGCGTCTCCCGCGGCGGCTGGGGCGTGAGGAAGATAACTGTCTCTCCCTCACGCGTTCAGCCTCTTCCATCGCTAGCATGACTGTTCCGCCTGACGCAGGTACTGACCGGATATGTTGAGCCCGGAATGTGGATATTGGATTGGAGTCATGACTCCGCCATCCTGGAGGATGGCACAGTCTTATACATACTTTCAAATACAATAAAATAACGTTTCTTTACAAGAAAAAGTTTTACAGATTTTTATTGTGACTTTGGATCCTGCACTAGGATATACTGAGTCCTAGGATCCTGTGATCCAGTCTCTCTAGAAATACATGGTTAACACCTATATAGGGATACAAATGCAGCGTTAAGGTAACAAAATATGTGTAAGTGTGCATGGTGTAAGTTGTGAGTTCATGTAATAGTGTGTATTTTAAGACTTAATATAGTTAAAAGATTTTCGTATTCAGAATAGTAAGACCCAGTAGCTAATTTATTACATATTTGTCACAGTCAAACTTGTTCATGGAGAAGATTTTTAGTTTACTATTTGCTTTCTCGTATAAATATCTGGGGGCACGGGAGTGCCCCCGCCAAGTCGAGCAAAAAAGCGGCACGGCCGTACCATCCCTTTCTCGAAGCAGTTCAGGCCATTTTCGGCCCCCTATAACTTCGTTGTGGATAAAACTAGAAGCCTGAATTTTTAGTAACCAAGCAGGTATTGTATAACCACGGTACATTTCAAATTTCATTCAATTTGATATAGTAGTTTAAGAATTATAAGTAGTCAAAGAAAGTTTCTTAATTTTGTCACTCACTGACTGACTGACCAATCATCAAAAGTCTAAGGCACTTCTAGCTGACATAGAAGCTTCAAATTTAGAATAAAATTAGTGTTTAGTGTATGAATCAAGAAAATCTAAAATATTTTTCAATTTCGGTCCAGTTTTCTAGATACGTCAATTGCATAAATAACTTTGTAATCCCATGTAAATATATAGGATTACAAAGTTACATTTACAGTTAATTACTCAGTGTACCTGTATATGTGTATAATATAATGTAATAATAGGTGTAGATAGGTATTTAGATATAATTATGTTCAAAGGTAACTTGTAAAATGGTCAACGGTATAAAAAAGCCAGAGAGAGGGCTTTAAGAAAATTCGTTGTTGGTATACAAGAAGTAGCTGGCTATTATGGCTGATTGTTAAGATTCATGGGTCTGATATACAGGCAGGAGAGTGAGAACAGAGTAATTTATAAATAATTAGAACTACCGAAAACCGACTCAAAACAGCCTGTAATCAAGAAAAGAGAAATCAACTATCCAGTCTTACACTTGAAATAAACCATTGACTAAAGACTTGAAAGAAAACACTCCTGAAAATAACCATCGAATGTGCAAGAATCCAACACCGCGCCCAAAAACTAATTTCACAAAACACGAAACTCTTTCTTAATGCACCAAACAAATTGCTTCTCCCAATTTATAACGAAAGACAAAGCCAAAATTTTAACTTCCATGGCATTACCAAAAACCCGAGCTAATTAACTCCGAGGGCTCTTAATTAGTCTCCATTGTAACATGACAAGAGAACCGGCCATTTTGGTACAACCTCAGATTTTATACACACGGACGGATAGGATTATGAACGGGATAAGAATTGATAACTTTTAAGATAAGAATGAACTTTGTTCAGAAAAATAGTAAATGGTGAATATGTAAAATCTGAATGGTTTTTTTTTGGGATAATATGGCAGGAATACACCATTCCAGTCACAAGCACTGTTTAAGGGTTCGTCAGTAGATCCAAGAAATAAAGCAAGCTGCAGGTTCCAATTATTCTCTAAGGAGAAAAAAGTGCAAGGTACTTAGCTTATTTCATTTTACGTCTTCTGCAATTTTTCTCTCCTACTTTTTACCCGACTGCAAAGGAAGGGTTATGTTTTATTTATTCATGCTAATTTGTGTGCATAAATTGACAAAAAGGGGGGCAACCTTTTCCCAGAAAAGAACAGTTCAGGCAGATAAACGTTCTGAGTCTTCATCAAATTCTGACATCTCAATAGCAACAAACTATGCAAAAACTAAACCTAAAGGGTTTAGTTTTTGCATAGTTTGTTGCCAGGACAATAACTACTGAAAAAAAAAAAATTAAAGTCATAAGACAGGTCATTTATAAATCCAAACAAATTATAACCACGATCCTGAATCCATTTTATTTTTGATCCAACCTGACCAAAACTAATTATCGCCAATATTTCATTGCCAACATACCAATCGTTGACCGATCGATCAAACCGCGTGTCCGACTAATGTTTGGGTAACAAATCAAAACAAGATCTTAAAAAGCGTTTAACTAAATCATCGTTTCTCTCCGAAAACAGTTTTGCTTTAGATAATTATAGGCTTCTGGCCATTCTGTTTCTTCTCAGAGAGAATTCCGTGGAACTAATTAACGCGTAAGGTCTGTGTGTCCCTTTTTAACCACATAAAATTTACTATAAACTTTTATAAGCTTGTGTGAGACGGGCGAACTGACCAAAGGTTTATGCTGACAAAAGGCATCCGTACGAAAGATATTCTTACCTATATACATAGGTATGGGTATGTGTAGCGTATGTAGATTCGTATATAAACTGCATCAGAGTAAAACGTAAGGTAAGTTGTGTGGTGAAAGGTGATGAAAATGGTTTTTGATGATAGAAAAAACTTTTTACCAAAAAATTAAACCGACTTCCGAAATTAAAGTTATTTTTCGCTTTGCAGTGTTTTTTGGGAGTCGGTTTAATTTTTTGGTAAAAAGTTTTTATTTCACTCTTTTTAGTTGGTCTATTTTTAATTTACCTAGTTACAAGAGCCTAATTATCAACTACTTATAACCTTTTACAAAATATTGCTTTTCCCAATGCTGGGCCGTTAATTGTTGAGGAGTTCTCCTGGTACTTCACCATCAGCTCTACATCACCATATGCATTGTGACGAGCATGAAGTGCGTAACATCCATATTCAAGTAATCGAATCGAAATCCACTCAATACTTATTATTGAGTAGTTTCGGCGGCCATCTGTGGTCTTCATCATCAGTTCCACTTCCTCCAATGGTACTTTTTGAGAGCAACTGCACAAGTTACTATAATAAATACCCAAAACGACATAGGTGTGCCTATAATATTGGAAGAGTTCCCTCGATTTCTCCAGGATCCCATCATCAGATCCTGACGTTTATGAAAATGGGACCAATATCGAAGTATACCCTTTCAATCAAAAAAAGAATTTTCCAAATCGGTTCAGCCGTCTTCGAGTAATCGAAGATCATACATAAAAAAAAAAAAAAAAAATATACGCGTCGAATTGATAACCTCCTCTTTTTGTCGTCGGTTGTAAATACGTTTGGCTTTTCGTTAGAAAGAAATATGTATATATGCATATTACCTATACATATAATGGCTAATCTTGATAAGATTTAAAATTTGGTGGATTATGGTTTGTCTGTTAATGCTATAATTATTTATTTATTAAGTGATGAATGATATTTATTTTATAAATTGTTTTTGGATTATATGACTTTTTTTTTCTTAAATTTTACTAGTCGAGGCAGGTTTTTCCTAGCTACCCTAAGGTAAAACACCGAAAAAACCCAGAGTCCATACGGATCCAATCATATGAGACCCATCTAGGTTTATATCTGTTGTGTGCTTTTGAGGAAAGAAACACAAAGTTGAGTTGACCTGTGTGCAAGCATTTATACTAAACAGATTTGTGTCTCAGATGGTAGTTTATGCCATAGTGCAATCCCACTTACTACTTGAGCAATAAGTATTAATGTGTAACCTTATATAATATTTGAATATATCACTTTTATCTAACGTCATTTATGGTAAATAAAGGAACCAGCGACCACTACCACATACTATGGGAAAATCATGGTGAATACAGACAAGCCAAGGAGTCCTTCTCATTATTGATAACCGCTTTACGAAACATGCCCTAAGACTATCTAAGCCACAACTGTGGTTGGTCACAGCTGCCTAGATAGAGAGAATATACTTTATTGTACCCCAATAATTGAAACACATCTTATAACACAACATATCTTCCAGAGAACCTTTGGAAGGACCATAATAAACACCTCTATGTATATACATATAGGAGATATAGACAGCCCACTTTACAGAGCTTGCATGGAAGAGTATAAACCAGTGTACTTACTCACACCTGTTTCGAAGCTTCCCTGTAGTCGCTCACTACAGAGCTAAATACTTCGAAAACCCAGGTCCCTTCCGTGAAATGGTAAGTAACACTAGGGCGCTGCTCGCCTTTCGGGAGAAGTTGGGATGAATCGAATGATTTATTTATTCTAATCGTGTGCAAAATAAATGCTTTGTCGTAGAGTTGCGGACTCTTGCCCGACATACAAACATACATAGACCATCATGTTGAGGTCATTTTCCAGTCTGACAGAATGCATTTAAGCTTAACTGTTTTACATGAAACGACGACTTATCTGACCTCTAAAACCAGGAGCTAGGTAACACAATACCTTTGCGGAAATATTCTAACAAGATGCCGCGGCTCTGGAACTTAAAGGCAGCTGAAGGAACAGGATGGATTTTTAGTTAGTAGAAGTCTGACACACCCTTCCGCTTAACTCAGTGCGAGAGAAGGCATTCGATGATTTTCCCACCAAGAAAAAAAAAACAGAAAAAAAGGTAACCTCTTGTCAAGATTAGTGTCAGATATTCTGGCAACCGACACCCTTAACGATTGACAAAGATGTTAACATAGTTACCCATCCAAAAACCAACCTCAACAAGAGTTACTCAACATCGAAGAACGACTTGCGCGGCTGTAATTATTTTATAATATTCCACAACTTTCACACAACGCCATCTAGTCCCAAACTAAGCAGAGCTTGTGCGATGAGTACTAGACAACTGATAAACATACATATACATTTCTAAATACATATCCCATTACCGTGATCCCGGTACGTAAAGGGTTATTGAAGGAACACCGTGGATTTTAGTCAGTAAAAGTCTGACAGTCCCTCCCACCCTGCCCGGGGTGGGAGGACTTATTTGATAATTTTACCACGCAAAAAAAAAAAAGCATACATATTATAGATAAATTACACCCAGACAAAGAACAAATGATCATGCTCATCACACAAACATTTGTCCTGGGTGGGAATTGACTCCACGACCTTGTGCATAGCAGTCAGGGCCACTGACCACTAGACCAACAGGCTCTCCATATACATACAAAGTAACACATGTCATTATTATCGGCTTCTTTTAAATAAGGTAATAAATGTTAAAGATTTTTTTAAAAAGAGAATTACCAGCGTAGGTAGAATTCACATTACTAGCAATCTTGATACTCTGCCTAATCTTAAAATGTTTGTGTTTGAAGTGGGTTCACGGCAATATTGTAATGGGTGGGGTTCGAACCCATGACCTCTCTATCAAAAGGCCAACCTTAGCAATTAGGCTATTTCTAATACCAGTAGATGAGTAGGTACTCAGCAGCACCATGTACACATTATACAGACGCCAGCACATCAAGCTATCCGAATCTGTAAAATTTGCCCAATTGAGTTTCAATCTTATCACGTTGTAATAAAGTTGTAAATCTATTAAATTATTTTGACAGATCGAAGTAGGTTGATGTGCCGGCCACCCTACACATAGGACCATCGTCCTACTGCACTGTACATTTCAAAACTAGGTCATCTACTTCCTAGACCATTTGTACCACTTCAGTCACGACTCCCAAACGATGCATAAATAAAATGTTTTGGAAGATACACTTTCATGTACAGATAACGACAATATCATAAACATGTGTAAAGTGCTCTTATATTTATACTGGGACGACTTCATTTGCATTCTGGTCGGCATCTCAAGCACTTAGCGTGAAGATATGGACAGACGTGACGGGCTGACATGCATCAATCTTGTCACGTGACTCGATAATTATGTTGCAAACTGTACTTTTAAATTTGATACCATTTTTGTGACCCTTATTGGAATTCTATTGGGTTGTTCTTTGCTTAGCATTTTGTTTAGGGATTCGTAGATCGCTTTGTGCTTTGGTGACTGATAACATTCTGCAAACTTATGACATTCATGTCTGTTGAAGGATAGTGATCTTTACCACTATAAAATAAAGTTGCATTCAACTTGACGTTATGTTTTGTAATTTACAGTTGTGTTGCGCTATCCAAGGCGACATTTTCACACCTTACCGTATTTGATAAGTACCGTATATTAATTTCGTGAATAATAATAAATTCGGTCACGATTTGAAAGTAGTTTACATTCTAGTTATAATGGACGGTAAGAAACTTCGTCAGTTTATGGTATTGTTGCACTAAATAGGTGTATTTATAGTGGTTTCCTTTGATACAGATTCTAATTTTGCAATCTCAAAAGATGAAAACTATAATGTGAAGCATTCATTTTCAGCAGTGGAGTAGGTAGTGGTGACGTAGTGGTTACGGAACCGACTTACGAGTTTTATGTTTGGCTTCAAACCCGCATGCATATTCCTTTTTAGGGTTCCGTAGCCGAATGGCCAAAAATGTCGTCATGTCTGTCTGTCTGTCTGTCCGTCCGTCCGTATGTCACAGCCATTTTATTCCGAAACTATTAGGACTATACATGTGAAACTTCGTAGGTAAGTACCTAGATGTATTCTGTGAACCGCTTTCCGAAAAATATTTATAAGAGGGGCTCCCCATACATGGAACTGAAACTGATTTTTTTTCATGAAATCTATACGTGTGTGGTATCTACAGACAGGTCTTCAAAAGTGACAATAAGGTGTCTAGAACCACTTTTTCATAAAGTTAATCGTTTAAAAGATATACGCTTCCAAAGTGGTAAAATGTGTGTGTGTGTGTAAATGTAAAATTAAAAAAGAAAAATATGCTGTAGATCTTAATATAAACTTTCAAACAAAATTAGTTTGAAAGAGATCGAGTCAGCAGTTTTTGAGATACAGCATATTTTCTGAAACCGCAAATATAACTTTGTAATTCATACAAACACTATTCAAAACAAAGTTATTTGGCGTAGTTACTACGGAACCCTTCATGGGTGAGTCTGACTCGCACTTGGCCAATTTTTTTTTATTCATGTTGACCACTATCTGAAGGTAATCGATTATGTGGTCGAAGATGAAGCATCATTTCTATTTTTTTGTATATTTCGCTTATACAACGTGTAATTTAAAGGGTATATACATACCGAGTGCACGGCTTCTTTGGATGATAACAAATGATATGGCAAGGGTATTGTAATCCTATGTCTACATGTGTGGAACTTATTAGAAATTTCAATACACTGATACCAGAGACCGATTTTTTCAAACTAAGAAGTACGAAAAGAATTATCATTTTATTGGGTAGTGACGTGGAAAGTGATGACCATCATAGTGCTGTGACACGTTTGTTATTACTGGTATTCAAGAAACATATGAAACCAATAATTTGGGGTCAATTCTGTGAGTCACTTATTTTGTGCTGAAACTTTGCATAGAGACTCCATACCAGATGTTGTCTTCAGTCCTTTTGGATAGATATGGGGTTTCCGTTACACGTTGTATTGTATAGCTACCACTGCTCTCAAAAAATCATTATCTCCTGATCTTGTTCTCAAATTTGTTGAGGTCGGCTACGAGTCTAACTGGATGCAGCAGTACTAGTGTTTTACATGGAGCGATTGCTACCGGATCTCCACAACCCAGTAAATGAGTAACACGGTATCTACTTGGCAAGACTAGTGTCCTATTTTCTGGCTTCTGACTGTCAAAGATGTATAAATGGCCGCCGGGACCAATTGCGTAACGTATTTTCCGATGCACGGATGAATTGCAATATGTTTAGATGGTTGAATGGACCCATTCTCGGACCGCCATCGGCATATGTAAGTTAAGATCAAACCATGCGTCTGTTATTCTTTAGTCACAAGCTCCTCAAAATCATGAGCTCCTCTGCTAAGTTTAGAGCACCCCTGCTCTCATAAAGTTCAAGGAAAACATCGCATCCTGAGGAATCATCAAAGACATGTCATCCAACAACCCGTACTGGCCACCATTTAGATGATTACGGCCCAATCCTTTATTATAGAGGAGCCCTGTGTCCCAACAGGGAACGTTATAGACTGAAGAAGAAAGAAAGAGGAAAATTGCGTTTATTGGCACATATCGACGCCCCCAAGCAATAACCCGGTAATCGAAAAATCTAAATTTTACAGGAGAAGAGTTTTACTGATTTTATCAAATATTTTTTAACGAAATGAAAGCTATTTTTTGCGAAATATGACTGTGTAATTAATATGAATTTCCTTTTATTCGAAACCTAGTAATTTATGAATACAAATAATACCTAGTATTCTATTAATAAAATATTACAGTTATAATACTTACGGGATTATTGCAGTAAACTTATCAAGTAAAATGTTTCGTAATATTATATTATGGACTACTACGGCGTTATTATTTATCGTAAGGATGATAAGTAAACTGTTTTTACGGAGTTATTGTGGTAATATCATATCGTTTTAGAAAAGGTATTTATCCGTTTACCAAAAACTTCATGAAAATTATTTACGCCTATTATCCGGTAAACAAAACTTACGAAAATAAAATGTAAATTATTTTTTCGTATAGATCTATAATAGGTTTTTCTGAGATATATTTATGTCTAAATTCCCAACAATAAACATGATTGTGTGTCATGATATCTTTGTAAATATCATTAGGAAAAATCTAAAAAAAAATATGCTAACGTGTATTCCAGTCCATAGATGTCGAATTAGACATACCAGCATAAATCTCATAATAGCACATTACCGGGTTATTGCTTGAGGGCGTCGATATTATAAAAAGCAAACATTATGTACAACGTTAAAAATAAAAAGGCATTTTGTAAATTATCGATATGCTTGTCCGTTAGTTTAACACCTCCAATAACAGTTTTATTTACTGTTATCAAACGAGGAAACTACCGATACGAGCGATATGTGACAGAACAAAATCTACTTAAGCGACTTGTTTCAGTTCGAACAAGACAAGACATGAAGACAACAAATAACGAACGACAAACGAAGCTCACTTTAATTAAAGATGTAACCAACTTATCAACATTTACACGTTAAAAAAATGTCTACTGAGTAATCCTAATCATTTACAAGTATCAAAATGCATCAGTATACCGTCAGAAACTATCGATACAGGGTGTTATCGAAGTAACGCAAATATACCCACTCCATACATCCAATGTTCAATGAGCGTACCATTAAAATTGAGAAAAAATGATCAACTGCAAAAATGTTTATGTTTTATATAAAGTGACCTGATAAGACTTTTTTTTTCAAATAATGTACTATGGTAAGAGTGTTTAATAATACTGAGAATAATATAGTCGAAATCTAGGCGTAGTGATGTTCTTAACATCTATTTTTCCAGGAATTGCGTTACATCAGTAACACCTTGTATATCACCAGAAGTCGCTACAGCGACACAATTAGCGCGACGTTGACTTACTTCCAGCGATAGAACGTTCACACGAACAACCATAAACTTGATAAGTCCACACGCAAACTGTCGATAGTCGATAAACCGTCTTGAATTATATCGACATGCTGTCAGCCCGTCCTTATTTGCATTTAATTACGTGTTTTTATTTAGATAAAATATAATGGACACTACTTTATTATATGGGAAATGTTTGTGTCGTACGTTTGTGAAATAAGTTGGAGACATTTATCTGGGTAATAGTGGTTAGTGGTTCTATGTAAATAGATTCTTCTCGTTATTCAACTATCAGATGTTTTGATAATAACTTTAGTTTATTGTAATTTTGATCTTTTTCATTGAAAAAAATAGTTTTCACTTCCCGTGTTTCTTCTCTTCTTCTTCAACTTTAAGCATTGCCACACAACGTGACAATGTTGCCAGCCTCTTGAGTACATTACCAGCCAACAGTGTTGAGGACGAATTTCTTGATACTTTATTAAAAAGTTGCAAAACAGTTAGTAAAAAGCAAAACTAGCTATTTTCTTTATCCAACAGTTCTAGAACCCAGGCTTTTCAAGTAAGTGATATGATGATCCGATGGTGGAGCTCTGGTTACAGGTACAATTATCAAGTTGTACTTTGTGGATTCGAACCCAGTTTCCCACTGTTTTATGTTATTTAAATCGTTACTCCGGCTCTTATTATTAATAATTAATAATAATTTATTATTATTAATTTAATTATAATTTTTTTCAGGGTAAAACCAATATTTTCACAGTGTTTTATTATATCACTACTGCTGTAAAAACGATGAAGGTATGAAACTATTATGAGGGAACTGTTATGGTAAAGGGAATACACATATATGGATTGTATATAATAATTAGATTATTAAAATACTTTATTATTATTTCTATTTTGTTTATATGTTTATCTTTATTATATTATATATGATAGAACTGATTGACATCCGTAAAATGTCCATTAGGTCAAGTTGAAAACCAGCGTTGGACATTAGTTGTCCGGCATTTTGCTAAACTGGGCCTATTTGGCCCAGCGGCGTGAGTCACACAGTATTATTAATAGTCCTAGATCTGTTCAATTATATTATTTTTTATTGTATATTTTTTTTAATAATAATTGATCTTGAATGCTTTTTTTTACTGTGTATACAACGTGTAATTTAAAGGGTATATACATACTAAGTTTTTCCCATGTAAATCCCGATCCCATGGGAATTTCGCAAAATCCTTTCTTAGCGGATGCCTACGTCATAACATCTACTTGCATGCCAAATTTCAGCCCGATCCGTCCAGTGGTTTGGGCTGTGCGTTGATAGATCACTATGTCAGTCAGTCAGTCACCTTTGAGTTATATATGTATATTTAGATGTGTGGAACTAATTAGAAATTTCAATACATTGATACCAGAGACTGAATTTTTCAAATTAAGAAGATTGAAGAGAATTATCGTGTTAGGCAAGTGACGTGCAAAGTTACGTTTGTTATGATTGATATTCAAGAAACATATGAAACCAAAAATTTCGTATCAATTCTTTGAGTCACTTATTTTGTGCTGAAACTGGGCATAGAGACTCCATACCAGATGTTGTCTTCAGCCCTTTTGGATTGATATGGGGTTTCCGTTACACGTTGTATACTTGTGGCATGTGTCAATAAACGATTTTTCTTTCTTTCTTTCTTTCCTAGGACCAAAAAACTGATGACATGCGACATACGACAACCTTAATTCGGCTTGCGTGGTGGATTACGATACATTCCCTCTTATAGATAAAGAGGAAGCCTGTGTCCCTGTAACGAGATTGTTAAAGGCTGATTATTTTATGTTATTATATGACTATAGGAAGATAAAGAAAATACCAATAATTTTTCTAATCATCATAATATATCACTCATTTTCGAAACAGATTAGAACAGAAGTAGACTAAAAGAAGTGAATATGCACGTAAGAAGCAAATAAATAAATAATTATAGTTGATTCAGTATTCATCTATATTAAAACGAGGTACTTAACAGACCTGCCTCAAAATAAGTACTTACCTCCAAATTAAAACAACACCCAACCATCTGCTAAAGAAAATAATTAGTATAACAAACCACGAAAATTCTCAACAGCCAAATAAAATGACCATGCATAAACTCTTATGCCCATAAAACTATAATAGGTACCGCGATTGAGTGCGATTCCTTCATTATTGGCATGGTAACACCTGCCTGTTACATCTGCGGTCATTTTATTGTCCAAAATGAATCCTCGAAAGGGGCAATGATGATAAAAAATATCAAAAACTACTAACAAACTGTAAAAAACTTGGGCTACGGTTGCGATTGATTTGGGATGAGGTCGTGTCGATAATGAGAATGTATCGATGTATGAGTAAGCGGTTATATTTGTTTATATAAAGTACAGAGACGCAGAAACACTAATCAATTATGTTAGGGTCGGCTTTCAGTCTAACTGGAGTCAGCTGAGTATAGGTGTTTTATATGGAGCGACTGCCAAAATAAACCCTACAACCAGATAGCTGGATAACAACCCTTTGGCAAGTCCAGTCCAGTCTGTCCGGTCAGATATTTTGGCAACTATGGGGGTATCACACCACTAACTTCCAGACTCCAGGCTACTACTGAAAAATTACTTACAGAAAAACCCAGCAACATTTTTGCCCGACCCGGGAATTGAAATCGTGCTCAGTAGTCACGCTTTTGCTACCACTTGACTAATGAGGCAGTTACATTAATTGCGCAGAAACATTAATGATGCAGTGTAAAGTTTGTTGGCATGTTGCTGAAAAAGATGAAAACGGGTAAGTTCCTAATGTATAATGGTAGCTACCCATTAATAAGAACAAACTTTAAGTGAAAATAACACCTAAATTAATCAGTTTAACCTTACTGCAAAATAGTTGAGGCAATTATAAACTACTGTAATTATTCACTAACACGCATATCTAATACTAATAGAATAATCGATGTATTCCTTTGTGAGTGCCAAATTTAAGACCACCTTTTCGTAGAGCATCCAAGAAATTCAGAATTTAGTAATTCATGACAGTGGCTATCTTAAAATCAGTGCTCAAACTCAAAAAAAGTCACTGCAAAAAGAGTCATAGATATATTTTAACCCCGCTGGTAGTAGCATTCCTCTATATCGATAATTTCCCCTCACTACGGCAGATGCAGCTCCGATTTGAAGTACACTCGGAAAATAATTCATTTTCACGGTGCGCTTGTAACAGTAAGTCACTGATGAACTAAAAAAATAACAAGAATGGTCTATTGTTTTTATATGAACTTGCAGATGTACGATTCACGCTTCAGCTAACATCTGGTTAGTTTTATTTATTGATCGGGCGTTTCTTCTTTGATGTTATTAGTAAAGGTGTTAAGGAGATCATAGATATACTAGGTAAGTAAGTTTCATTAAAAACAAGCGTGCATTTTGTTATAATAGCGAAGTATTTTATATAGAATTTGGCGTCATATTAATATTACCATGACAACCAGTCACAAAATATGGTTGTTAGTGTTATTCTTATTTTAATTAAAAACAGGTTTAACTACTTATTTTTTAATGTGAACTATGGATTCAGTTTTAGTGCTGGGAGAGAGGCTTAAAGTCAGGGTCGATGATTTAATCAATGACAAGTACTTTTTCTAATAAGTGGCAAATAGAGCCTAATTATTATATAGCGAAATTACTCTGCCAATGTCTAACGTAGATTGGAAAAAATAGCTGGAATATATTTATATATAATTAAACTAGCTTCTGCCCGCGACTTCGTACGCGTGGTAGGGTTTTCTCGATTCTGTGAGAATTCCGGGATATAAAGCCTGTGTTTTTCCAGGATGTCAACTATCTACTTACTAAATTTCATTTATTTCTTTATTTACACTTAATGCTGTAGGCATTCTCTACCAGTCAACCATGAGTGGTGAAGAGATAGTGTGGGAGGTGCAATATGTACGTGAAAAGTAAAATTAGAAAAAAATATATAATGATAGTTCATTCAGATCCGTTCAGTAATGTTTCAGTGAAATGGTAACAAACGTCCATACATCTATACATCCATCCTCACAAACTTTCGCATTCATAATTTTAGTAATAAAGTAAGATAAGATAAAAAGTACAGGTCAGTAACTGTGACTATAAAAATCTGTAATTGTTGAAAATTATTGTCAAAAATACCATAATATAGAGATTGACTACGTACGGAATTTCTACAATGTATTTCGCTGTTCAAAAATTACTTTAAAGCTACTCTCATACCACAATATTTACCTCGCAAGATGAACCTCACTGTAATGCTACTGTAAAATAGTGAACTTTAGGCATTTCAACAAAATACCAATTTGCCTTCCTCGTACTATTACAGCTCCTTATATTTTCTACCCGTTAATTAAGTATAATTTTCACAAAGCTACATCATCCATATCATAAATGTCACCGGTGTTTTAAAAACTATGTTTTATGGCCCTACCTCATTATTCTGCTACCATATTTAAATTTATTAAAATTCTTAAGCCTGAAAGCCCCATCTACCATTTTACGAGTCGAAAGTTATTTTTCAAATGTTTTCTAGCGGTGTACCTACTGTGGTTAATTGCAAAGGGACTGATGTTTTGTCATTATTTCCATTATGGATTTTGTTATGGGATCGTAAAATTTATAGTTTTAGCGTAATTTTATATTTATTTTTAGGGATAAATATATAATTATTTTTGTTCAGGAAATATGTTCGTCACATTATTTTAATTTTATGGAAACTTAAACTTAGATTTATTTATTCTTAATCTTACATCACCATTTTTCAACCGACGACAAAAAAGGAGGAGGTTATCAATTCGACGCGTATATATTTTTTTAATCATTTGTAATGAAAACTCCTTCGTGTAATTTGCCTAGATTTCAAAACATTTTGAAAATTCTGCTAGCACATCGATTCTGGACTCGCTTTAACTGTATAAGTTGAATTCAGTTTTTTATCACTTTCAATGTGCATACGGCTATGTGTCTGTTTCCTGTTAGCTATTACCCGGGGGCCTTTAAGTCTAGAGTGAATAGATTACTTTTAGATAAGCGTACTTCAAGTTCGCTTAATCAGGCGAGATGGTTGTCGAATGCGAGCCTAATAATATATAATATAATAATAAAAAAATCATCATCAAAATACAAAACCCGAAACAATTACGAATCTATCGGCACAAACGAAAGTAAAAGCCTTACCACACTAACACAGCGGTGCGGCTCTGAATAAATGCTGGCCCATTTACAAGAGTGTAAGATATGACGTGATATAGATCACTCACAACGTAATAAATAAATAAATAACATAAGAAAAATTACACCGTAAAGCGAATGTTACCGGGGGCGCTATGGCTTCGCTAGGTTTATGTGGATGCGGCCTAAGGAAGACAATTATAGAAGACAAGAATAGCAATGTTGAAAAAGAAACAATTTATTTATTTATTCTGATTGTTAAAAACGAGGAGGTTCTCAGTTCGTCGGATTTTTTAAATGTATTTTACCCGATTACTGGAAGACGGCTGGACCGATTTGGAAAATTATTCTTTTTTTGTTTAAAAGGGTATGCTTTTTCGTTGATCCCATTGTCATAATATCAGGATCTGACGATGGAATCCTAGAGAAATCGAGGGAACTCTTCAAATATTATATGCCAGGCACACCTATAGTGATTTGGGTATTTTATATATAATTTATGTGAGAGCAACTCTCTCGAAAAGCACCATTTCGTGAAGTGGAACTGATAATGAAGACCACAGATGGCTATCGGAACTACTCAATAATAAGTATTTCATGGGTTGCTATTCTATTACTTGAATATGGTTGCCAAGCACTTTATGCTCGTCACAATACATACTATGAAGCGGAGCTGACGGTGAAGTACCAGGAGAACTCCTCAATAATTAACGGCCCTGCATCGGGAAAAGAAATTTTAATTTAATTTAGGTTGAAATTTAGGTTTTGTAACTAGATAAATTACAAACCGGCCCACTCTTCTTCTTATCGTGTGGGTAGTAAGGTCTAACGACCCCATACACCCTAGTGTCAGAGTTTCTAGACCGCCTCAAAGGCCTCTGACGTGGTCTATTTGACGACCGCGACCATCGGCTTATACGTGCCTTCCAAAGCACAGAACCATCTTTTTATCAGACAATCAGGTAATTAAGGCCTGCAGTGTCCCAGCCAAACTGGAAACAACTCCACAAAGTATGCTTCCCGCGAGAATGGACCCCACGACTACATGGTCACAAGGCAAACGCCTAAACCACTCGACCATGGAGACACCGACCCACTAAAAAGCGAGAAAAAAACTTTTTAACAAAAAACTTAAACCTACTTCTAAAAAACACTACAAAGTGAAAAATTACTTTAATTTCGGTAGTCAGTATCAAAAACCAAAATACAAAACCAAAAACACCGACCGATATTATTTTTCACTTTGCATTGTTTTTCTGGAACTCGGTTTCATTTTTGTTAAAAAGTTTTTTTACCTACTCGGCCAATCTCAGCATAGATCCATCCGCCATCTGCGCAGAAGGTATTGTAGTGAACCAGTGTGTGCGCAATATCAATTCCTTTACTCTCATTGTCAATCCGAGAATCGAACCTTGACCGTATGGTCAGTAGTCGCGCAACCACTAGACCAAAGATATGTAAAGAGTGCTACAGTGCTACATTTCATTAGAATACATTAGCTCGTGAAAATAATTAAGAAAACAAAGACTTCATATGGAAGACGTAAGTAGCTACGACTACTAAGCGGGACTTATCAAAATTTTGTAGGTAAGTAACACAATTTTTTAGTAGCATTAACATATATACTGGTTTATCACTCGAAAAAGCATTATATTTGGTTATTCATGAAAAACCCATAATTTATGAAATTAAAATAAATAAAAATGAGTTATAATCTCACATTATCCGGTTACAGTCTGGAATTTTATGCGTAAAACTTTTCAACGTCTGCATCGTAGCAGAAATAAATTCCCAAGTCTTATCCATACTAAGTTGTGCAAGTTAGCGCCGGGCGCAAGGGAGCGACAGGGACGGATGATTTAGAAACCCCTCGGGAGATGCGCGACGCGACCCGATATTAATATTGTGACTCCAACGTAGTATATCTTAGGACAATAGAACAATAGTTGGTGCATTATTTTTAAGATTTTTTTTCTTGAAAACTAAGAAACTGCTTGTTGCTACTTTCTCTCATCTTAGCTAGAAGGTGAATGATTTCACCACCATGAAGGTATATAGAAAATACTTAACTTGACTTAATGTCCTAAGTGTCCTAGGTGGGGCAGAGGGCGTCTACAGTGCTCCGCCGTTGCATTCTGTCTTGGGCTACGCGCTTTACCTCAGGCCACGTTAACCCGATGTTCTTCAACTCCACCACTACCGAACGAAATAATAAGTAACAAAATACAGTAAAAAAAACCGGGTTGCACTCCGGGAGTGGCGGCAGAAGTGAAAACTTGAATATTAACGTTGTGCATTTTGATATTTTGGAGTGGTTAGGGAATAACTTTGCACGGATTGCTTTAATTATCATTATAATAGTACTATTATTTATGTGGTAGAATACAATATTTATTTATTGCGCTATCGTACACAAACATGACAATTTATATTACATTAAAAAGTTTTCGCAGGCATACATTTTCGCCGCGCCGTAGAAAGAGAGGGGGATACTTCCTCTCCTACATCGCGCCGGCTGTCTACTCTCCGTCCGTCTTACGAATTTTCGATCACGTGTCACGTGTCCTGACGCGAGTTTAACATTTTTTACCCATTACAAAAAAAGTGCACAACGCCACTAAAGAAGTTTTCACTTCAATAATTTTACCTATAATTTTGTAAAGAATAGGTACGAAGCGATCGTTTGAATATCATCCCTCGATTGCAAAAAGTGATAATTTTATTCAATAAGATTATGAATAATTGTGGTCGTTTTTCTTTACTCATTCATTTCAACAGAATATAAAAACAGGGTTTTTTTTTAAGAATCGTTCTTTTTTGAGATAATTGTCTTTGTATATACATATACTACATTCAGATCACTCCATTCCCGACACTACGTTTTGGTATCTGTCGCCTTACACCTCAAGGTAAATTGGCCCCGAAATTTCAAATTCAAATTCTGTTCTCATTCCCATGTGTGCCCCGCGGCGCAAGCGCTTTTAACATTGTAATTGGTCCTATGTCGATTGGGTCCAATGGTTATTGCACCCTTTGATGTGGCTTGATTGGTCCCCATACGGTTTATTACGGATAACTGGGAACTGTGTGTCGGTTATCGTGTGTTGTGTTAGGTCATGGTCGGCTTCCGAATGTTAATAGGATTCGTGTGCAGGAGTCACTTAAGCCTGATCATTGAAATCAATTTGATTTTAAATGTGATTGGGTTGGAAAAAAACATCAATGAACGATGGTACTGCACAGTTTATTTAAAAATCAAGTTAGTCTGAAAAAGCTATTATAGTAGGTAGCAAGTGTTATTGAAAAACTTAAAATATTTTAAGACAACAATTTTCATTTTCAGTGTATTATATTATCTATTATTAAGTATTTAATCTATAACTTTTATGATGGCATGTATACTGTTAGTGTACCTAAGTTGGTGATTAATAAATAAAAAAAATAAAGATTAATATAATCAGTTTTCATACCAAACCATTTAATTTATTTTTAAAAGTAAAATGAATAGGTACATTTACAACTATCGGACTTTATAACAAATTTCTCCTTTTTAAATGGCAGCATGTATGCAAGCAACATAAGCATTTGTTTTAAAAAGCTCTTCACACACTAGGAATTCTCTAGTAGCGTGAGAAGAATTTTATAAACACCTGGACTCAGCTATATTTGTAAGCTGTTTTTGGTAAAATCATGTAATGACTCCTCGCGCTCTGCGTGGAGCAGGAGTGTCAGACTTCTATTGACTAAAATCCCACTCTGTTCCTACAACTGTAACTACGATCCGGAGCTGCGGTATCTTGTCAGAACATTCCTACAACCCCAACAGGCTATTATTTTGTAGGCCGAACTTCAATAGTTAGTTCCAAAGCCCATAAAATAATAGTTGCTTCTGTTCTACTGAGCTACAATCCACAAGCTTTATGTTACTAGACAACCAGACGCATAAATTATGTTTGCAGAAGTAAATCACATTTCGATCACACGTTTGATCCTCGGCTTTGGACAGTGTGTGTGATCCAAATAGGATTACTGTGGCGTCATTTGGCAGTTGATTATTATTTTAACCTCTTTTGTTGGTCTGTTTTGAATATAGAATCTGTATAATATTGGGTTATCATCATCGATATCTTTCTACGCTTCCTGTCAGATCGAAGTTTATCTTTAAATTGTAGATTAGTAGCTCACCTGATGGCAAGCGATGATGTGGTCGAAGATAAAGCACGCTTACCTAGAAGTAACCTATTTACTCTTGACTTAAAAACTCCCAGGTAATAGCTATCAGGAACCACTGACCCCGGCAGGGAATTCCATTTCATAGCTAAACGCACAATGTGAAAGTATTCCCAAAACTTTTACTTTGTGCGGTATCTGCGTGTGGATGGGATGTCCACCATGCGACGATAATGCATCGCCGTTCGTCTTGTAGTCCAATGATTGAACGGGCTTGTCGGAATTAGATTGTGCTATTTCGTCGTACACTCCCCGAAATGTAACCAATAGAACACCTTGCAACACGTCACCGATGTTCAAGGCTTGGGAGTTTTATCTCAACCAGTTCCTCGTTAGCAATGAGTGCCTTGGCCTGTTTCTCGAGAGAGTTATTGTAGTAACCACGCATTAAGCCTCCTCATTCTGATCCATGTACCTGAAATACTTACCTTCGAGCCTTGTCATACAAGTATTCCTACTTCATTCGTTGAGGCCACAATGATGCCATGTATATTGTCTTGTATTGTTTTCTCCGGTATCAGATTATATGGCTAGAATTAGCATGATAAGTCTAATGGCAACTCATAGAGAATTATGTAAGAAAGAATACCTGTTACGTCAACTACTAAAACAAATTGGGATAAGACAATGGCCACGATTATTATACTAAAGAGTTCTCCAAGTAAGAGGCCTTAAATATAAAAATTAGAATAACTAACGACAAGTTTCTAACGCATCAATCTGAATAATTTACAGTAGGCCCTTATTCTTGATAATAATTCAACAATTTGGGACCTTGAATTTTAAAACTTTAATGACCTGTTGAATATTTAAATCTAAGAAATGGCTTTCCTGCGGCTATGACATATTTAGTAGAATTTATAATTTTATGACTACCGACATAAATCCCCAACTATGCTGGACCTCTCTTTTTAAGCAATGCCAGACAATTTAGGGATCTCTCTGTATGGTTTCAAAGGATTGTTTCGATGTTCTGGTACAAATTACTGTCTTTAAGTGTTTAAGCTATTTGAAAAGAATTTTCAGAGGCGTATACGGTCATTATTTTAAGCGACAAGACTTAAAAATTTACATTTGAAATTTCTTTCTGCTAATATTTTTGTAATGGATGTTGGAATGCTAACAAGCTTGCGAAAAATGTTAACAATCCTCCAAAAAACGCCTAAGGGAAATATATAGATACTTAATATCCCCTTTCAAATAGATATTACAATGCCATTAATTCATTCAAAAGCCAGTTCATTCTGGTTCTTATTATGTTTTTATTATTTGGCACTATAAATAGAAAACGTATACTTTAAAAATTTTCATTACATCTCTGTTTTCAGAGATATTGTCACGAAAAAACATACCAGTTCTTTAAATTCCTACCTATGAAAAACAATGTTTAATTAGACTGAATGTCACTTATTGTTCATTAAAATCGGATAATTCGTTTCCAAGAATGAACGCTAACTTTAGTAAAGGAAGGACGCTAATGAATGCGCTTATCCTAAAACTACTTAAAATAATAAAGCATTTCTGAATATAACATGTGTTTTTGTGATATGAAATGAAATGAAATATTTATTTTGTAAATAAATATACATAATTAAGTACTAAAATACAAACTATAATAAAGCATCAAAAAATTGATCCTCAACGCTGTCGGCTGGCAACGTACCCAAGATACTGGCGGCATTGCCTCGTTGTATGGCAATGCTTAGCCGTTGACCAAAGAAATAGCCAGCCGTAAATTGGTTATAAATAACACATTTACACGTCATGTTTTTTTGCGTGTTAAGTTTAGCTAGATGAGGCCGGTATTTCCTAACTGACTACTCTGAGAAGAAACACCGAAACAATCTCAGAGTTCAAAGTCTCTTTTAAAGTCCAGACAATTTGTATTTTATATATAAGCATGTAGGTTCATGTCTGTGGTATTCTTTTGAGGAAATAACCACGCAAATTTGAGCGGACCTGTTCAGACAGTGCAAGCATTTGTCAGTTATCGTGTAGCTCAACTTAGAACTTAAGGATAACCATTTATCATAACCCACTAACTAAGAAATATGATTACTTTTGGCCAGGCTTGTGTCAGTTTCCTAGTTTCTGGCTACCTGTAATGACTGCCACAAACGCTAGGACGACTAGCCTAACGTAGTTTCCAGGAAACTACCACCACCACTAGTCACCACCAACCACCTTGGCAAGTATTACTTATCCTTCAAGATCAAACCTTATTACTTAGCCACGAACTTCTTTGCTGAGAGCAGAGCACCACAGCTCTCAAAAAGTTCAAGGCAAACATCGTGAGGAATGATTCAAAGACATAATTATGGCATCCAATAACCCGCAGTATTTTTTCGGTGGGAAAATGATCTAATGACTCCTCTCGCTCTGGATGGAGTGGAAGGGAGTGTCAGACTTCTACTGACTAAAATCCCACCCTGTTCCTTCAAATGCCCTTACGTTCCGGGGCACGGTATCTCGTTAGAACATTCCCGCAACCCCGGATCCAACAGCCGCATTGGGCCACAATTTAGTTGATTACAACCTATTCCTTCTCATAGAGCAGTTTTCTTAACCTTCAAAATAATTGAACCATGTGGTCTTTTTTTTAAATTGTTTATAGGCCTGCATTTGACCACAATATCACCTAATGTAAAGCGATGGTGTGGTTGAAGATGAAACACGCTAGCCTAGAAGCAAACTATTCACTCTTGACTTACAAACTCCTAGGTTATAGCTATCAGGAAACGCAGACTGTTTTTATTTAGGAGTTTTCTTAACCTTGAATAATAATCGACTAATGTTACTGTTTTTGTTTATCAATTTATCATCGAGCTTCTTCAAGTCTGCTTAATTAATTAACTCATTAGTAAGTGACTTTGTTTCACATCTCGAACATGGAGTAACATGTTAGACGCGTTTTTATAACATGTTATGCTGTTAACATCAGCGTATTTATATTTTAAACGGACAACCGTGTGAGATTTCTTATTATTTAGTTATACAACGTGTAACGGTAACCCCATATCTATCCAAAAGGACTGAAGACAACATCTGGTATGGAGTTTCTATGCAAAGTTTCAGCTCAAAATAAGTGACTCACAGAATTGACCCCAAATTATTTCATATGTTTCTTGAATACCAGTAACAACAAACGTGTCACAGCACTATGAGGGTTATCACTTTCCACGTCACTTGCCAATAGAACGATAATTCTCTTCGTTCTTCTTAATTTGAAAAATTCGGTCTCTGGTATCAATGTATTGAAATTTCTAATATGCTCCACACATGTAGACATATGATTAGAAAACCCTTGCCATATCGTTTGTAATCATCCAAAGAAGCCGTGCACTCGGTATGTATATACCCTTTAAATTACACGTTGTATATAAGATATGGCATATATTCATGAAAAAACATTTACAAAGTGTGCTTATGATTATGGAACATCATAATTAAAAAATGCCGTTGCTATATAAAAAATGTTTATACTAATATCAGTCTACTGCTTATCCTAATTATATTTTGCCTTGGCAATTTACGACCTAGTTGTATCATAAACTAGCAGTCCCGCGTGGCTTCGCTCCCGTGGACTATCACGATAAAAACATAACCTTCTTTCTTTTGATATCGGATAAAAAGCCATTCTCAAGCTCAAAACTTACCATACTGTGCTGACATGAACTGTATTTAAAAGCCCCTTAAAATAAAGATAAAATAGCTTACCATACCCATCCTAATACACTCAGTACTTTTGAAGATTAGTGCATTTAAAAATCATACTTTTCCGCTTTATATTATTAGTATAGATGCGAAAGTAACTCTGTCAGTCTGTTATACTTCCACGTCCAAACCAATTAACGGATTTTGATTAAAATTGGTATGAAGATAGATTAGACATTGGAGAGGACATAGACTACGGATTCCACCAAAAGGTCCACGCAAACAAAGTTTAATATTTTAAGTAACCAAAATGTTTAACTAACACTCCAGAAAAATATCTAGTGTTAATTCCGTCTGATCCAACTAGATGATCTTGCATGGAGTATGCAGTACCCACCCGCAAATATGTGCACATGCAGACGGGATGCAATAAATAAAGATTAATCATCTACTTTTTCACAAAGTTAACACTAGATTATTATTATGGTTTTACGCTTTCGTTTTCTCAGGTTAATACCTGGTATTTTTAGAACATCGCGGGTGTGAACCAAGGCGACATTCTAGTTTTCTGGTTGTGAAGCTAAATTATTATGTACTGCAGTAAAATTGTAATCTAAGTCTAGTTGTAAAAATTTTCTAACTATTCGGCAAGTGTTTAGTATGGCGGTTTTTTGTAGTGTCAGATATGTGTATTTAGATAAGTTGAGATTATTATTGAGTATTTTTCTGAAGTATTCGTTTTTGGTATGGATTAATAACCGCGAAGTAACGCCCCATTTCATTCTATATACTGAAAAAGTTGTCTTAAACATTGCTTTAGTATGCTCTTCCATATTCCGCAAAAATAAACAACCTATGCTATCAAAACAATATTAAAGGTAACTTTATCGCAGTTAAGTGACATTGATTAGTACAAAATATCGTTCCTAGACAGGGTTCCCCCTGCTCATGACTAAATAATGAAGCCGTTACAAAATTATGTATGTCATAGACAGTTTGTCATGCCCCGTCTGAGATCGAACCCGGACCCCTCCGCTGGCGTTAGCATTTGTCTTCATTTTCTTAAGGGTAGTGATGGGCTTGGTGCTATGATTGTCAAATGGCATTATGTGTCGATATCTCTGAATTTATCGACAGTTCTAAAGTGCGTTGTAATAATTAAAGATGAATAAGTATCATAATACTTATTCAGCTTTAATGATTGCATAAATCCAAGTAAGAAAATACTTAAAAACCTTTGAAGGACCAGAAAAAGTATATAATAATGATCATAATGATTTGACCAAGTGACTATTCGATAAGAATAGTTTTTAAGCTAACATGGTTACTAACAGAATCATTAGAACTTAAAAGGACAGGGCTGAAATATTGGAAACTCGAAGTAATAGATACATTTGATAAATATCACGTTTTAAGTTCTATTGGGAAAATATACGTAAAACACAGCGTTTGCTACTATATTGAACCTGCCATATTTATTTATTTATTTATTTTATCCAATACACATTACACAATAAATTTAAAAAATGTTTTGCCATACACGAAAGCCTCTTAGGGCTTATCTGTGTGCTGGCGAGTCGTAATTAGTTACTTAGTTTACTATACAGTGAAAAGGAAAATTAGGAGTACTAAATACAATTAACTATTTTCTATGTAAAAACGTTTGTATCTGTACTTACAACTTTTCGTATTTGATAGGTATAGCGTTTGCAATTCTTCTTGGAGTTTGTTAATATAGTAAGGTACTACATACTCCGAAACCCTAGTCCCATAAACATTTTTGTGTTTTGGTACGATATATTTATTGTTAATCAGTATGTTTCTAAGAAAATTCGGTCTTGTTTTTTCCGTTAGCAACTCGGGCCTATTATCTTCAGTGAGGATGGAAAATTGGACCTTGTTGTACACACTCATCACACCACAGTATTTGAAGAGTTCGTGTTCATTATTTTGACATTTCTTTTTAACATGTTTATACTTTCGATAAAGTAAGTATGATAAGAAGGTATTTAGAATGTTAATACTGTAACATTCACAAGCCACTCGTGATAACCTAACCAAAATATCGATAATCTACTACACAGCACATCCCTAAACCCTAGTCCCAAGAACATTGATATTAATTCGAGCATCCCGTACGAAATCACGTCTCTATATAATTACCTTCTGCGACGGGTAAACAGGGTTATTATTGAGTTATGAAACCCGCGACTTTTCTCTACCCAAGGGAAATAATGTGTGTTTTAAAACAAAGAGGGCAACACCAATTAGATACTTTTGATATTTATGTCACGGAGTTGGATTTACGATCGCTCTGGAGTTTTTGGGAAGGAGTTTAGAATTCTGGGTGGATATATATTTTAAGATACAGGGAATTATCTCCTTATTTCATCTTAAAGTGCAATGATTAGTATTATAGTATAATCCTTTAAACCACTAAGTATTTATTAAAGATAATCCTCAAACTTAAATAGCAGTGGGTATAACCTATCTAGCGTAGGGCCGAATGGTTCTGGAATGGCGAGTTTTGTGTGGCACCGTTGTACATTTTAAGAACTACATTGTACCTTATAAACAATAAATAAATAATACGCAGCGTTCGAAGAAATTCTAGAAAATCTTACCGATGACCTCGTGAAGCTAAAAATCTGCTGAATGAGAGACGCTCACGTTCGGCTCATGTGGTAATATTTAGGGAAGTCTATGCAGCGCTTTGCTAATGAAATTTGGTGTATCCTGTTATTAAAATTATAAAAGCAAAAGTGTGGTATTATTTGCTGGTATCTGTGTTTTCCAGTACCAGTGTATATATCTAACCTATCTGTTGGCAAACAAGTTTTAATTTTTGGGCTCGCTGGTTCTATCGATGACACCATGCATCGTTTCACATTGACAATAAGGCGAAATATAATAAAAATATGTATGTAGTTTAGTTTTGATTAGATTACCGCACTGTCTGGCAGTTTGAGTGCTTTATACGGCCCACCCAAATGTCCTAACTTTGGTATTGTTCGTCAAATCGTTGAAGCTCCTTAAGATATAAGTTGAGCTACACGATATTTGACAAATGCTTGCACTGTTTGGACGGACCTGCTCAAATCTGTATGATTCTGTCCTTTAAAGGGCGCCACAGGCATAAACCTACATGGCTCTCATATGATTTGATTACTACACATTGTATGGACTTTAAAAGAGACGTTGACCTCTGAGTTTGTTTCAGTGTTTCTTCTCAGAGTAGTCAGTTAGGAAACACTGGCCTCATCTAGCTTACATTTACGAAAAAAAAAATGACGTGTAAAAGTGTTACTTATAACCCATTTGCAAAATAAACATCATTATTTCATTATTTCATTATTTGTAGATATAAATGGGTAGTAATTTTTTAAGTTACTGACATACAACATTATGTTAACAACTAAATAAATATTATGTAAAAACCGCAAAAATATTGTGTTTATTTATTTCAATCAAAACTAAACAGAAACCTTTATACAACCCGTTACTTCCAAACGTAAAGGCTCAGGTACGACAATCCTCCTGTAATCTTCAGACCATCAATTAAAGTTACTTTTAATTTAGATTTTCAACTTGTGATATCTAATTCCTAAGTCAGTGCTAATCAACAGCGTCAATTAAGTGTTGATGCGAGTGGGGAGCACCAGGCACCCCATGACACGGCGCAGCCTATCAACTGGCGATTAAACAACTTTGTCCTATACTGGGCTTGGGTCACAGACCTTTGAAAATATAGACAACGAAATATATGTGCGTGTTACTAAGGCGTCATTATGGTCGTGGTCGTAGTAAGTATGTACAAAGCCAAAGTTGGCCGCAGAGATGGTGCAAAGGTTGGCCAGATAGGCCCTGGAACTCAAGGGCAAATGAAGGAATAGACTGGGTTTTAGATCTGAAGAAATCTGACTCTCCCTTCCGCTCTACCCAGAGTGCGTTTAAATTGAAGATTTATACCGGAAATAAAAACTTTTTACCAAAAAATTAAACCGACTCCCAAAAACACTGCAAAGTGAAAAATAACTTTAATTTCGGTAGTCGGTGTCTTTAGTTTTGTATTTTCGTTTTTGGCACCGACTTCCGAAATTAAAGTTATTTTTCACTTTGCAGTGTTTTTGGGAGTCGGTTTAATTTTTTGGTAAAAAGTTTTTATTTCACTCTTTTTAGTTGGTCGATTTTTAATTTACCTAGTTAAAAGAGCCTAAATGTCAACTACTTATAACCTTTTACAAAATATTGCTTTTCCCAATGCTGGGCCGTTAATTTTTGAGGAGTTCTCCTGGTACTTCACCATCAGCTCTACATCACCATATGCATTGTGACGAACATAAAGTGCTTAACATCCATATTCAAGTATTCGAATCGCAATCCACGAAATACTTATTATTGAGTAGGTTCGACGGCCATCTGTGGTCTTCATCATCAGTTCCACTTCCCCAAATGGTATTTTTTGAGAGCAACTGCACAAGTTACTATAAGAAATACCCAAAGCGCCATAGGTGTGCCTATAATATTTGAAGAGTTCCCTCGATTTCTCCAGGATCCCATCATCAGATCCTGACCTGGTCACAATGGGACCAATTTCAAAGCATACCCTTTCAAACAAAAAAAGAATTTTTCAAATCGGTTCAGCCGTCTTCGAGTAATCGGTGATCATACATGAAAAAAAAAAAGAGTAAAAAAAAATATACGCGTCGAATTGATGATAACCTCCTCTTTTGGTCGTCGGTTGAAAAAGAACATGAAAGACTTTGGTCTAGCAGTAAAATACAAAAGGGCTATAACGAACACGGTGTTCAACTTTAACCAAGTCAAAGTTTGGAGACTTTCAATGCTTTGCGAATACACAGCTAATTTTGTCGTTTTATTTAGTTATATTTAATATTTTTATTTTATTGTAAGCACTTATCCACGAAAATATTTGATTTACATGAAGTATCTAAAACTGTAAAACAAAATATAGTCCTGTCTATTTATTCGTCAGTTTACAACAACGTTAAGAGTTCTGTCCCTGTAAGTTCAGTCGATTCAATTAAAAAAGTTTGACGAGTTCGTCAGGTGTGCCGCGATTGTCTGTATGTAGTTGAGATAATCATAGTAATAGAGCTCTAGACTTCCATATCTGATGGTTTTACTGTACTTAATGTTGGCTTAAGGGTAAGGAAGTAAGAGTGTGTCATTGAGAATGGCATTTGTAAATGGAATAGTGTGTTTGTTTCGTATAATCGATCAAAAGACGCGCTTGGTCGTGGAGTTGCGGATACCTGCCCGACATACATACATACATATACATATTAATCATAAAGACAAATCAGGGTGGGAACATTTTTACCACCAGCTGGTATAAAGAAGAATCGAGTTTCAATAAAAAATAAAATAACAAAACATACCAACTCATTTTAGTAAATCGTTTAGTCTACCCGATCTAATTAATTAATAAATGAAATTCAAAAGTAAATAGATAAAGTACACTTCATTAAATCTATATCTAGGTAAACTAATAGAATATCTTGCAATAAAATGATTAAAAAGTATGTATTAGTTCCTTTTCGAACACGTCCAGTATAGATTTGGATTCCATGATACATCAACGTAATTTCTGGATGTCCATATATTTGCGATTGGTCTAATAATGTATGCGCATACGTGCTGCATTAAAGCTCAAATCACTAGCTTTAATGTTAATTAATACTTTAAAAAATAAGAGATTAAGTAATCTCTTATTTTTTAAAAGTATTAATTAACTTCAGATTTCATTCAAAAACCAGGATTACGGCTCATTTCCTCTTATCGAGAAGAGACAGTACAACATCAACAACATAATACGAACAACAGGAATACGGCAGTAGGAAAGCTAAAGCAAAGTATGCTAGCTAGTGTTGGCACCGGGCACGCCGCAATTGCGGCGGTAAGACCCCTCTTTGAGGAGTGGCTAGATCGGCGTCACGGCGGCGTCCTGACCTAGCGCATGACGCAGGTCCTCACCGGACATGGAAGTTTCGGGAGGTACCTGTGTCTGATGAGGAAGGAAGAAACGCCTGGGTGTCACCACTGCGAGGATCGCCCTGAGGACACAGTAGAGCATACGGTGCAAGACTGCCCCGCTTGGGCAGAGCACCGACGTGTCCTCACGGCAACGATAGACGGAGACCTCTCGCGCCTGGCATTGGTCGAGGCCATGCTGCGGGGCGAGACGGAGTGGGAAGCGGTCGCCTCCTTCTGCGAAGCAGTCATGCTATCGAAGGAGGAGGCGGGCCGCGTGAGGGAGAGGATAGCGTCCTCCCTCCAGCCCAGCCGCAGTGGTGGTGGTGGTGGACGTCAGCCGACGATCTCCGGCCACAGTAGGCGCGTGCATGCGGACAGCGAGTAAAGGGCAACTCGCTGTCCGACCATGGACCATGCCCGGGTCGACGGCGCGTTGTGTTCCACGCGCGCCTCAAAGAGCGTCACCAAGATGACGAGGCCCCCCCTGTAGAGGGCCGAAGCCTGCCGGGGTCGTGGGACTTATCTCATTAGCGTGACCCCGGAACGTAAAGGGCTATTGAAGGGATACCGTGGATTTTAGTCAGTTCAAATCTGACAGTCCCTCCGGCCCTGCCCGGGGTGGGAGGACTCATTTGATGATTTTACCACGTTAAAAAAAAAGCTAGTGTTGGCATTATAGAGTTCATTGCGTCTCTTCATTTTTTCAACAATAACATTACGAAGTAAACAAAAAGGTGGACGTTTACTGTCTGAAAGACTATCTTTTAAATTTTGTTAGTTCAAATATAGATTTTAATAAATACCGCTTGTAATACTGTCTGAAAGAGTCAAGGTCATTCGCTTGAGTGTTTCAGACACTATTCCAATTCAATTGAATGAACCTACCAACACATGCGTATATAAACAGGTGAATTCGCAGGCTCTTGTATGTCCTCCGAAATGTCAAAGCGATTACACTTATAAAGCCACGCGAAGATTACCACGGCACAGTATTACACGTAATTCTGGTACATTATTACGGAATAATTGGGTACAGTGCGTTCGATACTTTAATTATTTTGTTCCTTTGTGGGTAATTGGATGATATGTTGGGCATTTGTTAATTTGTTGACGTCAAGATGTGGCATTTATATGTGTATCGTCTTTTTTGGATATTTGGGTTCTTAAAAGGCTTTATTGCCATCATCATCGCTGCATGGAAGCTTCAATCAACACAAAACAGTCATCATTGGATAACTTGTTACTAAAATTTCCTCTGGAGAACCTACATTTTCTTATCCTTTTTTGTTCTGTCTCTGTGTAGAAAGCAGCTCTTCACATTTATTTTATCTGAGGAAAATGATGGATGATTAAATTTCTGGATTCTTATTTTGGAAAGTAGACTGAAAATTTACATTGCGTCGTTCTCCACGCGTGCCCTAAGAGCTGTCAGCACCATTGCCAATGCCTGCCGGGGTTGTGGGAACGTTCCAATGAGATACGGCGGCCCGGAAACGCAAGAGCAACTGATAAAAAGGCTGAGCTTTTAGTCAGTCATAATCATAGAGATCAGTAGAAGTCTTACACTCATTCATCATAGTCATTTGGTGATCTTCCCACTGAATCGATTGATAGGTGGAATATAAAAAATACTCGTAATATTCACGTATAACGGTCATAACTTAGCTTAATGTTTAAGGTCTGTATAAGACTTATACCCAGTTGAGGTAATCCAGGTAATAGCTTTGTTTCCTCCTACACTGAAGTAATAGCTGAAAAGCACTCAATCCTTAACCTTCCAACGCCTTGTCTCGCCTCTAATAATAGTCACAACTTCCCATGCCACGCGTCGATGTCCTCTGCGGTATGACAATGATTATTTTAAAATCCTCATAAAACAATATTATGGGCCGTACTCTATATTTATACACTGTTGGTTGCCAATTATAGGTCGTAACCGAGGGTTCGATTCCCACTCGATAATTGCTACCGCACTAAACACACGTAGAAACTTGAGTTATAGCGGTTGACTGGGGGATTTGGTTGTTAAAGTGAGGATTCTGTACTAATTAAGGGTTGTTTTTGTTTGGAGTTGACAATTAGGGAGATAATAATATTTTTTATCTATTTTGATGCATTGCATAAGTACGTACCCTTCATATAAAACATTAATGTCAAATCCAATGACGCACCTCTGCGTCCTAAACTAGTCCAATTTGTGTTTTAGAAGCCAAAGTTCCTCCAGTGATGGAGATGTTTTGGACTTAAATTAGGGTATTGAAGTTGTGTATAATTAGTCTCAAGATCGCTACTCGTCAGGCATGTTAGGTTAGGTAAAGTGATATTGTTTTTTTTCGAAGTAAATGAAGTACGTAAAGCCTAATTGGGTTGGTCTTGTGTTTAGTTCCCCTATGGTAGTGACGTACACACTCGTGCGCTAAAATGACTCCTCCGTACTTGGTTAATCTCCGTTGCAATTATGAGTACAGTGAAAATTCTAAGGCTCTAAACTAGTGACATTTATACAGCAATTTCAAGTCATTATTTTAAGAAAATACCAACCATGATATTTTATTACCTTTCAGTGAATAATTGCCACAATTTCTATTGCAAATAAAACACACCCCAGTGATTCATATAAATACACATAACGGATCGCCTTTTTTGCCAACATCTAATGACCAATTTATACGTCTGCAAGACTCAGGAAACAGACATAGAGACACAGCATACAAATTAACTTTTTTCCACGATTTTTTCAACATCCTATTCCATCTCATATACATATACAGTCTATAATTTGTCTACCGTTGGGCCTGCTCCGATGTTCGGGCAATTGAACCAAATAATTGTCAGCGCGTCTTTGCTGCGTTTTCCCATCATTGTATGGGGTTGTGAGTCTAATATCACCTTGTAATAGGAAACTTGCGACTTTGTAACACAATGGTTGTTAAACAATGGTATCTTGGAAGCATCTCTGAATGTTAATATTGTTTTAGATGAGGAATTGTAGTTATTTTGGTTTGTTTGATGGTCTGATTGTCGTGTTATGGTATTCAATTTTTGGGATGTTCAGGCCTTAGTTACTAGAAAGATTTATAGTTACGATTAAAATCGTTTAGGAAAAACAAAGACAGCTCTCAAGACGTGAAATTTCGTAAGCGTACCATTAAAACAGCTGTTAGCACGTAAATCCAGCAAGTGCTAAAACTGTCAAATAAGATTACATTCTATCGCATAAATGTTTTCTATTTTATTTTCTATCTGTCTCTGTTGTCGAATCTGATGCATTTGTTTTCTGTCTAGGGGAACCCGCGGCGGTATTATTTAAGTGCTCCCGCAACCCCCGGTACAAATGTGCGAAGGAACATGGAGTAGTGATAGACCCAGTGCGGATAAGAATTTTCACTTCGAGAAAAAAGAAAGGCTAAACATGACCTGAGATACTAGATAAGTGACTATCTGTAAGCAACTGCGTGGTGAAGTCAATTTAATGAAACGTCAAAAAATTATGGAATCGTCCAATGCTGACAAAACGACAATCATATCTGTTTATTAGGATCTCTAACAAAAGGTGTACCACACAGAACATGAAGAATATGAATATTTAATAGTTATAAGGTTAGCGTACCTACACGTAGCTTCACAGGAGAACTCAGTATGCATACAATATAAAAAACAATAGGTAGGTAATAATAGCAGAAAATATGAACACTCATAAATTATCAAAAAATAAACAAGCATGGTAATATTAAAATAAGTAAAATAACAATAACATTATGTTCGCCAATAGAAAGATAGGTACTATATCTAGAGCGTTACCTAAGTCACGGAAATCCACTGTTTGCAAGATGCACAAAACTGGCCAATATGACGGCCCCAGCAGCAGATGTCTTTCTGCTGAAGTGATGAAGATTATGATCATAATTATTTTAAAATAAATAAGACAGGATCAGTTAAATCATAATAAAATGTAACATATTCAGCCTATAACATTCCCACATCAGGGACACAGGTCTCCTGGCAGGCAAATACTTCATTAAAGGCAGATTACTTCGTGCCTAGGTTGGAACCGAAAACCAATGACTAGTAGGTAAATCGTGCTTTTAACCAGTGGGCCACCATTGAACATCACCTGTTATTCTTCTTTTGTCACTTTATAGTATTAGGATTTAGCCTGCACATTCTTCTGCAACGCCCTGGCCTTTTTGCCATTCATTTACCTACTAGTTGCAGTTCTAGCTTAATAACAATGTGTCAGAATTACTTTAATTTTTATATTAGAAAATAAAGAACAAAACTTAAAAACAAAACATTTAGATAGCCTCACGATGCCCCTGGGATAATACCGCGGAGCCCCAGGGCGTCGTGACGCACAGTTTGGGAAGCCCTGTCCTATAGCACTGACTATACTACACTACACCTTACTATCAAAGAAAAAAATTAGAAATTAGAATCAGATCATTAGTGCAGATTCCCCCTACATAACAACTTACAAACTCACGTACAAATTTTACCATTTTATAATATTAGTATAGATTCATAATATAGTCTGCCGCCTTCTCTGTCCCATCATCTTACAATGTACCATAAACAGACAGGCATTCCAACACTGTCCAAGTGTCCACTAGTGCCAGTTTGGTACTTGAAAGTGCCAGATGTGTGACGCTAGGGCGGATAACAACTCACACGTGTAATGAATGCATGACTCGACATGTAGCGACACTAGCACTGTTAGATATATCTGTAGAGATGTGTGGTAGTCGATTATGTCGGCGGATATTATATCGATAATTTTTGCATAAGTAAATAAAGATTTTTCAGAACTAGCCTTCCACACTGTTTCACAAAAATTAACAATTGCAACTACCAGATAACTACTCACAAAGTTTGACGTTTGTTCGAGACACTGTTCTAGTTTGAAATCTCACAGCTAAACTAATCAGCATGAAATGGGTAAGAAACTGAACAAAGGATTCACGAAGACATATCTTAATTCCACTAATTATAGCACGTTTTTCTTGGAACAAACCCGTACTTGTTTCCAACCACTGCAACTCCGCTGAGCAAAAATACCTGTAAAAATCAACGGTGACCAGTAAAATTCAGAAGAGCTTGCAAGTATCAAGAAAATCTGAATGTGATTGAAAGGTAAGGAATATGAGTTAGATTTTGGTATAAAGGAAAGGCCAGACGAAGGTTTTTCTGAGCCCCGTGGCTCTCCACTTCCCTAGGCGTCTGCCCAGCTATGGGAAACAGTGGAAAAAAAAAACTGACACTACCATCGAATTCGTTCCCACGTCACTAGCTCGCACCTGTCCGGCGCGCGCGCACCCGCTCATTAGGTCGCGGCGCGTGATTGTCATTTGGCCACGCCCCTTGCGCCCGCTTAGACAATTATTATAATTCGTATGATTACTCCGTACCAGTGGATGTTTTGTAGTATTTTTTTTTTGGTTTGTTATGTAAGGATTTTTGGGTACATACGAGTACGTTGAGTAAGTGGGGATATTTTTTTTCTGTTTTTTTTTTCTACTTTGTTTTACCTTGGTTGGGGATTTCAACTTTAGCATACTAGAAATAACGAGATCATTTTAGAATTTCTAGAAGTGGTCGGTATGCTTAGTAGTTAATAAAAGGCTTATAAGTGTAGTTACAGTAGGACCTGTATTATAAGCATTCTAATTATATACATTAAATTAAAAACCTTAAATGTTAAGAGTTTATTTTATTATTTTGTACACCATACTTCCCTTTGCGCCTCAGTATATCCTACAGCAGAACTTCGGGATATCTTTCTGATTTTGTTACTATATGAACAACGAATAACCCTGACACGCACTCATTATGCAAATGATTTATACTGAAAACCCAGCAAACGGGAACACCGTCTTCTGTGAAGATACAAAAACTCTAAAAACCTCTACAATATCAGACAACTTAATTAAAGATTTCACCATGACCCATCTCCTCAATGACACACACTGACAAAAGAACAAAGAGCGACCATTAGATTGCGCCACCTCTATTTTATATTCACGCACTCTGAGCTATATAATGACATACGAAAGATCTTTAATACCGAGCAACCAAATTGCTCTGACCGCTTGCCTCTTACACTTGGCCAAGATAACGTACAGTCAACACAATCGATTCTAGACCTTAATTGTCATCAAATATGGTTGGAATAGACGACATCTGATATGATTGCATAAATTCGAATCTTAGTGGATCACCACGCCTACCGTTGCGACAAATGGGGACAGTTTTCTTTGCTTTCTTTTTATGTCTAAGAAAATTCAATCATATTGTCGTTAGGTAAGGTTTGGTTTCGAATGTGTTGAGGAGTAGAGAGTGTTTTGTCATTGAACGTGCCGTTGTTTTGTTACAAAATGTAACATTTGGAGATGTGGAAGTTGCTATCTATGTACCTATAAATTGTTTTTACGAACAATAAGATTAGGTAATCATTTTAATGGTGATTTCCTGTGGATTGCGAGACGTGAGGTCAGTATAAGAGACATACCTTTGTCTTATACGTGAATTTCCGAGAGAATTCAGCAGTATGAGTTGTTCTACGCTTATCATTCTCGAGATTTTTTCTTAAACCCTTACTTAATTTATCTACATAATGATAATATGACCCTATTTGTCTTGACAACTTTAATAGATACTATGTTTTAACCTCAGAAACGTTACGTAAAAAGTTAAACTCAGTAAAGAAATGTTCTATTGTCATCTATTGTAGGACCTTTTTACCAACTCTTTCATGATTCTGTGTCCATTTCTAAATTCAGTAATGTATTTATCAACCGACGACAAAAAGAGGAGGTTATCAATTCGACGCGTATATATATATATATTTTTTTTAATGTATGATCACCGATTACTCGAAGGCGGCTGAACCGATATGGAAAATTATTTTTTTGATTGAAAGGGTATACTTTGAAATTGGTCTCATTTTTATAAAAGTAAGGATCTGATGATGGGATCCTGGAGAAATCGAGGGAACTCTTCAAATATTATAGGCATACCTATGACGTTTTGGGTGCTTATTATAGTAACTTGTGCAGTTGCTCTCAAAAAGTACCATTTGAGGAAGTGGAACTGATGATGAAGACCACAGATGGCCGCCGAAACTACTCAATAATAAATATTGAGTGGATTGCGATTCGATTACTTGAATATGGATGTTAAGCACTTTATGCTCGTCACAATGCATATGGTGATGTAGAGCTGATGGTGAAGTACCAGGAGAACTCCTCAACAATTAACGGCCCAGCATTGGGAAAAGCAATATTTTATAAAATGTTATAAGTAGTTGACATTTAGGCTCTTGTAACTAGCTAAATTAAAAATAGACCAACTAAAAAGAGTGAAATAAAAACTTTTTACCAAAAAATTAAACCGACTTCCAAAAAACACTGCAAAGTGAAAAATAACTTTAATTTCTAAAGTCGGTGCCAAAAACGAAAATACAAAACTAAAGACACCGACTACCGAAATTAAAGTTATTTTTCACTTTGTAGTGTTTTTTGGGAGTCGGTTTAATTTTTTGGTAAAAAGTTTTTTTTATTTATTATATTTGGTGTAAAACAAAGTGATCAGTAGGTATTAAACAAAGTCGGGGTTTGTCTTTGTCTGACTCTTACTTTTTGTAAACCGTGAACGTAGCTTAATATGGTTTCCACAGTAACACAATGAGAAACAAAGGGGGAAGGTACCTAATAGGGTACCTATGTACATATATAATTTGCACCCGTGAAAAGCCAGGACGGATAACCTGGTTACATTTTAAAGCATCTCATTAATTTATACGATGCTTTAACATTTAGCGAATGGGTCAGTTAAGTTTCATAATAACTACGACATTCACAAAACGGACTTGTTCATTATTCGCGTAATCCCAGCCCTACTTAAAGTACTGACCGAAATACTCGTCACATCACGACACAAATGACTTTAGTCCCAACACTACAAGGCTAGTCCATTTAGCCTTCAGCTAGTGCAGTACCCGATAGCAAATCGATATAAAATTGCTTTGACATTTGAAACTGTACACAAATGTCACGACTGGGAGACAGAAGCATTCTTAGAATTGTGTTCGTTTAATGCAATCACACTGCTTGAAGGTTTTTGTAGTTTTGAAGTTTCGCTTATCTACTAGAAACCTGTTTTTTAAACAATGTGAAAGCTTAAAAATAATAATAATTGGTTTATTTTTTCTAACACAATAAAGAAAGGGTACACTAGGTACAAATAATATTGAAGAGCATAAGTTTAATTAAGTTAGAAGTAGTGCAGGACTGGTGCCTAAACTAGATGGAGATTCTATATTTAATTTTCAGGAC
Organism: Tholera decimalis; assembly: GCA_943138885.2. Taxonomy (NCBI): domain Eukaryota; kingdom Metazoa; phylum Arthropoda; class Insecta; order Lepidoptera; family Noctuidae; genus Tholera; species Tholera decimalis. The sequence goes on from OW964562.2 coordinate 29,183,459, forward strand.
GCTCACAAGACCCCCCACTCCAATGTTAGTAAAGCCTTATTGACGTAACCCTTTTCACAGTGTGATTCATATTTATTTAGGCTTCTTACACATAGTACAAAAGCGGATAGAATTCATTAGGTTTTGTCTACCAAATTACAAAAATTAAGAATAGATAATGCATCATATTCCATCCATCCATCCACAACTGGATTTCACCCACTGTTAGGTAAAGACCTCTCCTTGCTGGTGCTAAACTCCACGTTCCCGTGCCAGTCTCATCTAGGATATATTCGCGATGGCAACAATTGCCCATCTTGCTGGCGTAGACCAACACTCCTCTTTCCAGTCCTTGGCCACCACTCGGTCACAGCTTTACTTTACCCGCTATCATCGCTCCTTGGTAGGAGACTAGTTTATCTCTACTTGATTTCCATTATGCAATTTCCGATACCGAAGACCTTTGTACGTCTTCTGATTTCGACACAATTATTAAAATTCAGGAAATAAACATTTATCGGACCAATACAACTCGAAATTTACATCAGTCACTGAATTAGCCAACCTAAAAACATCTGATAGTGACCATATCAATATTAAAAATCTTTAACGTTTTAAATAAATGGATTAACTTGGCAATCGCATTAAACAATTTAATTTACCTATATATGTATTACTTGTGAGATATATTGTGTTTTCATGCGATGGCCGAGTCAACCCATTTATTTAAAACGTTAAAGATTTTTAATATTGATATGGTCACTATAAGATGTTTTTAGTTTAAATTATTACATAACAACTTAAGACAGAAGGCCCCTTAAGTAGAGACTGAATAAATTAATAACCGACTTGGTATTACATGGATTTCACAACTTTTTACGGTAGAAGAACCGAGTTGCGAGACTTGGTTTTTTGACAAGTTTTGTTTTTTATGGGATCTATAGGTACAAGAAATACCACCAATGGTGGTATTTATACTTCCTGGTACAAATGACAATATCTTATTTAAGAAAAGCCCAAAACATTTTGACCAGCCTAATAACTACAAACAAACACGTCGGAACAAAATAAACGAAATGAGTGCGTAATTTAGTTTCGTCTCCCACTTTCTAATAACATACTTACGGACTAATATTACAAAACATAAAATAACAAGCATGTCGGATTGACCGACACTACAGTTACACATTCGTCTAAATTAGCTTGAGACATCTTTATTATTGAAGTCCAATAATAGCAACTTAATAATGGTCGAAATTGTAGCGACATTACGGTTTTGATTGGCAGACGTCTCTGGTTCTGAAATGTAGACTAATTACTATAAATTACTGGTAATAAAGTATTACAAAATCCTTGCTACCGTCTCTTTATTCTTAAACTGATGCATCTTCTAATTGCTATACATTACATTGGGTCTAAAAACATCCTTTTGATATTTTAAGTCCATAAAAATCTTAAAAATTGTACTGATTATTAACTTGCTTTCGGCGCCTAGATTGACCATTGTGTCGACTCTATATTTTATATGATGTAGGTACTAACTTTGCCCGTGACTTCGTTTGCATGGGAGTCGAAATTATATGAGTGTTGCCCGCGCAAATCCCAATTCCATAGAAATTCCGGTATATAAAAACTTAGCAAGAGTATAATAGTCTCTTCTATATTCAAATAAATTAACATTAAAATCAATGTACAATTATTCCTAAGATCAGATCATCCCGGACAATTAGAAGAAATAAAATACACAAATGAAAACAGTAAAAAAACTTATTTTGGATTTTAGTATTTGTGTAATCAAACGATTAAATATAAACAGTCAATTCAATTTCTACCTACTTAAGTATCTATCTAGTGCCTATCTGATGTTTTTTCTTGGATGGTAAGAAAAGTACCAAATGGTATTTCCATTTGGTACCTACTTTCTTTTGCAGGAATATATCATATCATAATCTACCTAGACATAATATATGTTAGGGTTATGCGATATCTTTTCACCACAACCCAGTAACAAGGTAGGTAAGCCTTGGTAAGACTAGTTTTTTGTTTTACTGACTTCTGACTACCAGCAACGGCTGTCAAAGATTTGCAAGCTAGTCAGAATCAACAGCTTTCGGGGCATGGAAGGACATCAATATGGATGGCTACCCATATACGGACCGATATATGGGACCGATCTTGGTATGCGTTGCTCATCCCGAAGATGGACTAGTGCGGCAATTTTTTGTGTATTTAGTTTTTATTTTCCTTGGAATAACAAACAGCAATATAACAAAGATTACACACAGTACAGGATAAAATCACAGTAACAAATATACTACTCGCTACGTTATTCACATTGCAATAAAGAGTAGATAGATGATAATTAAAATAATTAAATTCTTAAATTAGCTTATAACTATTTCTTTTTTAAGTCGTTTCAAGAAACATAACATGTATAAAAGGTGAAGTGAAGAGTATATAAAGATCAAAAGGTTGGTTATTGGGGCCATACTTACCTTTTATTTTAAGGATGGGACTGGATCCAGTGACTGTCTCCCGATCTGGGCAAAGCGGGAGGATATGTCAGACTTTTACTGACTAAACCCCATCCGTGTTCCGTCATTTACCCTTCGTGTTCCAAGACTGCGGTAACTCTTTCGAATAATTCCACCACTCTATACTTACCCTTAACACTAGACACTGCAAATATATTTTATTTCATATTGGCTTCGTTGAAGTTAAGTACAAGTGACTACACTATTTGACAACATTTTTCAATGCAAATTGTTTAAGTTATTTATAATATATATAATATATTAATTATAATTTATATATTTATATATAATATATATAAATATATAAATTATATATTTATATATAATATATATAAATATATAAATTATATATAAACATATAATTTGTATATAATAATTATTATATTTATAATATATTAATACAATGTGTCATGAAAGTGACAAGACCGTAGTAATGGACCTAGATAATGCAGGACTCCAGCAAAAGACGTATAGTGGACATTTGTCATTATTATCATTAGTACCTATGTGAATGTCTATGCAGTCACTGTGATGAATTACCTGGCTGGACGAGGTATTCATGTAAATGGGTGTCGTTTAAATGCATGTCTTGCTACATAACGGTTTAAATATTTAAAGAATCAAGAATATGTATCGTAGCATCAGGTCAGAAAAATTAAGAACTAAACGAAATAATCTCCCAAATGTCATTAGATATAGGCCAAGTATTCTCTGAGCAAGATATTATACTGGGTGTAACGAAAGAAAAATGAGAATCATCAATACGCACCGTCATCTACTTAGCCTTTTCCCAAGTTTATTCGGCGTCCAGTCTAACTGGACTAGCTGATTACTAGTATATTACCCATGTAATATACTAGTAATCAGTAGTCGCTCCATAGCGACTGCCTATTTGACCTCCACAAACTCAAACTCAAACTCAAAATCGTAATTGCGCATGCAAAAGTCGCTATGTGTTATTTAGTCATTTTCGTTCTTTTATGCAGTTTCAATCGTTGTTTTAATACACACATGCTGTAAAAACAGCTATCTTATAAAACTTTCAATAGAAAGGTAACTCTTTAAATATTGTGTTTATCAGATAGCTGTTTTTACATTATGTGTGTATTAAAATAACGATTGAAACTGCATAAAAGGACGAAAATAACTAAATAACATTTAGCGACTTTTGCATGCGCAACGACGAAATGTTTTGTTTATTCATAGTATTCACATTATTTTATTCATAGGCCAACATGGGCACTTACAAAACGTCAGCAATTAGGGCACGGTTTGAAAGTAATCGTTTTCTATGGAGAAGAACCGGCAAGATACTCCACAGTTACTCTTTTCAAATCAAATATATTTTTTACAATGCATACACAATACAGGTTAATTAGGTATGAGAGGACAGTATAGACCAATTAATACAGCACAATGGAATTACAAATAAAAAATTGTAAAACAAATCTAAGAGTCTACAGTGTTCTCCCATTCACTAAAAAAGCTTTATATTATATTAAAATTTGAGAAGCGACAACATTAGACTTCAATAATGAAGGATAAATTAATAATGAAAATGAAACAAAAAGAAAATCTGTCAAATCGGATGGATTATCGTAGGGAAAAATAAAAAGAAACCCCTTGGTAAGACCTGTATCAGTTTTTCTGGCTACTAACTATCCGTATACGACTTTAAAATATACAACGTGTAACGGAAACCCCATATCTATCCAAAAGGACTGAAGACAACATCTGGTATGGAGTCTCTATGCAAAGTTTCAGCTCAAAATAACTGACTCACAGAATTTACCCAAATTATTGGTTTCATATGTTTCTTGAATACCAGTAATAACAAACGTGTCACATCACTATCAGGGTCATCACTTTCCACGTCACTTGCCAATAAAACGATAATTCTCTTCATTCTTCTTAATTTGAAAAATTTGGTCTATGGTATCAATGTATTGAAATTTCTAATAAGCTCCACACATGTAGACAGGATTAGAAAACCCTTGCCATATCGTTTGTTATCATACAAAGAAGCCGTGCACTTGGTATGTATATACCCTTTAAATTACACGTTGTATACAAATGACCGTGCTTTCCTAGGCACGGAAGAATCTCAATATGTAAAGACGGTCATCCATCTACATACCAACCTCGGCCAGCGTTGCTGAACTTTGAAGATCGACTCGTACGGCAGTTATTTTTTTGCCACGAGTTCCTCATCCTCAATATTTTCCAAAAAATTAAATACAGCTTTGCAGTTAGATCTTAACTCCTGATTTTTTCTTCAAACTATCTCAATAGTAGCTTGTTTTTACCACCCAACCACTGTTAATTATTGCTTTATAAAGATCGAATATTTTTTTTTTGTTTTTTTTTTTTATTTGGCCATTGATGTTCCACTGCTGGGCAAAGGCCCAAATCCTTCCAGGTTCTCTTTTCAAGCGCCACTTCGGACCAACCAGCTTAATATTATTTATGTATAAATATTTACAGAGTACCTTTTATTTAAGTTAAATTAATATAAATGTATGAATTAAGACTAGGGTTGCCATCACTAAATTTGCCGGCCACAGACAAAGACTTATAACCCCGGACATTTAGGTAAAATCTCAGTTTTTCCCCGGACACCGTAGAAAAATAAATTTTTGAACTTGAAACTAAAAATAATGATGTTTAATTATGGTTTTTATTTACTGATAAAGTGATAACATTGTAGAGCTTTAGAACTATTTTAAACAGCTAAAAGCTAAAATAAAGAGACTGTTAAGTCTCTTCCTTTTCATTTAATCAACGTAACATAAACAATGAGATTATATACCATAGAAAATAAATAATAGAGATCGTGCTTGTTGGTACCCGTAAGACCAATGTGTGTCCGGGTTTTACCTGGACGCATATTGGGAAAATCCCCCCGGACGCCCCCGGACGCTCTCCAAACTAGGACAAATCCGGGAAAACTCGGACGGATGGCAACCCTAATTAAGACACATACTAATGAATGCAAAACTTTTAGAATTGGCATAATTTGTACACCCGCGACTTTGTCCGCGTGACATTTTGTGTTATCTTGTACAACATATGTATAATATCATAATGTCTATACATATATAATTTGGTTTCATTATGAATCCAAATTTTCTTTAAAAAATACATTAAAATCTGGTCCATAGTTTCGAAGATGTGCGCAAACATAAAAATATAATCAATCAAAAATTAAAACCCAGTCTGTTTATTAATAATGCAACAAATATTGTATTACGTTTTCTTATTTTACAGACATTTAGGCAATGCTGTTTCAGTTACACTTGAGTTTACTTTGTCGCCCTTTTGTCTTAAACGCCCATTTAAAAGTCTACCAATTTTTTAAATAAAGTGGCTGCATAATTATCGTACTTCCACAAATCAGCAGTTACCTTAGGTTACCTACAAGAATACCCGTTTGTAAAACTGACATGGTTGATATTGTTCGTTCCATAGAGTACTTAATATTTCCACCTGCACCTTGGTTCACACATAAAACCCAACAAAGACCCATATTATTATATGCCAGTGTTATTAAGTAATATATTCAGAGAGCAAGATATGGATCCGATGTTGACAATAGAACACAATAGCGCCTCGGTGATACACCTTACAAATCATATTACAACATAAACATACTACACATACAAACTATATGTAGATACGTATGATGAAACATTGTATGATACAATATCACCATTCAAATTTAATGGAACAAAGAAACTGTGAGATGACTTGTGTGAAAAAATGTGGCTTAAGCAAAGAAATGGGGTAAGGTAATAGCAACGTATACAAAGGTTTACCTTGATTTATTTATTTTATTTATTATATACTTGATTGTACACCTTACGATATTTCTATGGATACAAAAAAAATAAACTAGTGTACGATGAGCGGTCTTATCGCACAGGGCGATCTCTTACAGACAACCTTTGGATGGACAAACTTAAAGGAGACAGATTAAGGACTGTCAGTGTACAAACATCATAATATTAATTGAACATAATAATATAAAATACATACAATACCAAAATCATATACTAATAAATATTACAAGTACCTATATATAATTGAGAAAGAAAAGGAAAAGTTATAGGGAGAGGTAATGCTCCTTCACCATTCTTTTGAACACTGGTAGCGTTTGAGGCTTGAGCACGCCCCCCTTCTATGGGTAATACATTCCACAAATTAGCTGCTTGTATAGTAAAAGATTTGTCAAAGAAAGAAGTGGAATGCATACGAATAATTAACTCTAGATTTTCCGATGATTTCAAGGATTTAGAATGTGTGTCACAGAGGAAATGGAAACGTTCCTTAAGAGAAGGAGAGCACATTATAAAGTAGAGAAAGTAAGTGAAGATTTAGTTACTTTGAGATAAGATTTAGTAACATGATGACCCTTGGCCAGACCAGTGTCAGATTTACTGGCTTGCTTGGATTTGCTGGACAGGTCCGCTCAAATATGCGTGGTTATTTCCTCAAAGGAATACCACAGACATGAACCTACATGCTTCTCATATACAAATACAAATTGTCTGGACTTTAAAAGAGAGTTATATAATTCGAATTAACATAGATATCGAAGTATTTTGATGAGACAAGTGCTATTGAACCAAAGACAATAATAAACATAGGCTCTATATTCAAAGAGAGTACCTAATTTTCTGGTCTTTACTTTGGCATAATTTGATATATCGCTGAAATCCTTTAGTTAAGATGACTAACCAATTTTTACACATACTCAACAGGTGCACTCAAATTTGTGTATTTCTTTCCTCAAAAGAGCACCACGTACATAAAAAATGATACTCATAAAATTTGACTGTTACGAAGTGATTGGACGGAAGAGACTTTAATCTCTGAGTTTGTGTCGGTGTTTCTTCTCAGAGTAGTCAGTTAGGAAATACCGGCCTCATCTAGCTAAACTAAACACGCAAAAAGAAACATAACGTGTAAAAGTGTTTCATTTCATTTAATTTCACTATCCGTAACGACTGTCAAACAAGTCCAAATATATACATATTCACACACCGTACTTTTTACGTCTTTTTTAATGTATGTATGTAAGTGTTACTTTATGTATTTTCATAATGTTACTCAAACTGCATGTTATATTTTTTCTTTTGTTATTTTTTTATGTGAGTCATGATTGTTTCTCTTTTTATTGTGTGAATTGTATTTTGTGGCTTGTGTTGTATCAAATAAACGTTTTATCTATCTATCTATCTATCAAATGACAACTGGGACCAACGGCTTAACGTGCTTTCAAAGGCACGAGGGTATCACACCGCCAACTTCCAAACTCCGGGCTGCTACTAAGAAACGTCTTACCCACCCTTACACCCTTACCCATACGTCTTAAAAACCCAATTGTACTTTTTACCCAACCCGGGCAACCGTGGACACACTTTCACGAAAAACTTCTGAATGGATTCTCATAACGTTACAATAAGAAAGAAGTAGTAGTTGTAGCTTATAATGGTAATGCATTTTTTTGTCAGTTGGGAAAATCATCGAACGACTTCTCCCGCTCTGGGTTAAGCGGAATGGTGTCAGACTTCTACTGACTAAAAACCCACCTTGTTCCTTCAGCTGCTCTTAAGTTCCGGTGCCGCAGTATCTCGTTAAAACATTCCCACAACATATGCAGGGGCCCCGTCATCGGTGCTGACAGCTCCTTGAGGCGCGCGTGGAACACGACGCGCCGCCGATCCGGGCCTGCATATGGTCCTTACCGGACGGTGAGGTACCCCTGCTCGCCGTCCGCAAGCCCGCGCCTACGGTGGCCGGAGATCGGCTCACGATCCCCGACGCCCGGGGATAATGGTAATGCATTATAAGCTACTTTTTATTTCAGCGAATATACCTACTTAATTTATAAACAGGTTAAAAGTAACAGTTTCGTACCTCAGTAGTTTGGCTAATTTAAACAATTTGACAGGCCCGTTGGTATAGTGGTCAGTGGTCCTGACTGCTATGCGCAAGGTCGTGGGTTCGATTCCCACCTAGGACAAATGTTTGTGTGATGAGCACGGTCATTTGTTCTTTGTCTGGGTGTAATTTATCTATAATATGTATGTATTTAGAAATATATATGTATGTTTATCAGTTGTCTAGTATCCATATCACAAGCTCTGCTTAGTTTGGGACTAGATGGGGTTGTGTGAAAAGTTGTGGAATATTATTATTATTTCCTTTATTTTACATAAGTACCTCTCAAAAATTACATTTTTAAATATTTTTCTATAAAAAAGTGACAATAAAAAAACATTTAAAAATATAAAAAATGGCAGTCCACTGGTATCGGGAGCGGGGTCCAAGATACCGGTGGTTAGGTCTCCAGAGAAAGAAACTTCCTCACAATACGAGCTGTATCGAGGAGTACTGCCTTCTGTATCAGGCCCTTTATCCAGCTGTGTAACGCCAGCTTCGACAGATGGTCATCGAAGCTTTTAGCTATCAGTTATTATTATTATTATTAATATGTTGCCGGTATTTCTTAACTGACTATCCTGAAAAGGAACACCGAAACAAACTCAAAGGTTAAAGTCTCTTCCGTCGAATCAATTCGTAACAGTCAAATCTTATGAGTATAATTTAAGTTTATGTACGTGGTGCTCTTTTGAGGAAAGAAATACACAAACTTGAGTGGACCTGTTGAGTATGTGAAAATATTGGTTAGTCATCTTTACTAAAGGATTTCAGCGATATATCAAACTATGCTAAAGTAAAGACCACAAAATTAGGTACTCTCTTTGAATATAGAGCCATTTTTATTTATTGCCTTTGGTTCAATAGTACTTGTCTCATCAAAATACGTAAGGTCTTCGATATCTATGACAATCCGAATTCTGAAACTCAAATGCCGTTGATATTAACAGGAATATCGCTTGGAAGATCAAAACGTATCGGATCCATTTAACAATTTGGTAGCGCTGCTGCAGTATTGCTAAAATTACATTTTGATTAAACTTTCTAGCAAGATAATTATAGATAAAAATAATATACTTTACTGTACACCCACATTTGAACACACTTCTTTAATAATATTGTTTAAACTATGGTCACAATGGCGGTCTTATCGCTAATAGCAATATCTTCCACACAATCTTTGGATGAACTATACGAATGTAAAATAAAGAGGGAAGGGTATAATCATTATACGCGTAATCAGATAGTATCGGAGTAGCGTCTAAGGATTAAGTAGAAGAAGTGCTGGTCGCATGGCGCCGTCATGGACTGGTTACATTTGTGCCAACGGGGGTAGAACTTAGGAACCTAAGAAGTAGCATAGCAGTGGGTATGGCTCTGAAAATGGTATGTTTATTATATTTAATTAGCTTTCAAGTAAACAATTTAACCACAATAAAATAATTATTATTACTAGCTCGTACTATCCCATCTGCAGGGTAAAGGCCTCATTCCATTCTTTTCAACGGTCTCCATTCTGCTCCCAATTCTTAAGCAAGCCGCCCAGGTCGTATCTTTTTCGCGGATTGCTGCGACTATGTATTGCTGTCCTAAAGTAGACACTAATCCTGTGTTTTGGCCAACATGCGGCAGACATGATGTGCCCAGTCCCATTTAAGTTGGGAAGCCTTTTTAGCCACAACAACGATTTATGAAAAAATAAATATATCGATGACCCAACTTCAAACCCAAAAACTTATTTACCAATATTCCGTATAACAAAATTGATAGGCGCATTTCACACGAGCGGCTCGACACCTCCACTTTATGAATAATCGAAACGCGCGAACTTGCCCGCGGTCATGTGTACATAGCCTATGAATAGTAGAATCGGGCAGGTGTGAGCTATATTCCCTTCGTGTTTATTTTTGATAAAACTACGTTGTTTTTAGGGCTTAGTTTGTAGGCTGTACTGCTTTGGGGTGTCTGGATTGAGAGGATTAAAATTGACGTTGAAAAAGCCTGCCTTGATACCTTCTGTTTGAACTGGTTAGATGTTCGATGACGTAGAAAAGAAGTGAGTAAGTAATAGCATGACTGGTGAGATGGAAAAATAGATAAGAAAACAATTGGTGCCCTGGCCTTTGTAATATAGAATAAATATTAGGATGACGGTAAGATGTTTGAATTTACAGATAGGTAGGTACTTAAGTAGTAATTTCCTTTTAGATTCTCATAATCTGATGACGTTTTTGGTTTTATAGTATAGTAATCTATGGTTGTACCTATAGATTAAAAACCTTTGCGTAGAAGTCCGACTCACACTTAGCCTGTTTTTTTTTTTGTAATCATTGAATTTCATAAAACATGTTACTTAGGAAGGACAACAGTATATTTTAATTTTTCTTAACATTCCTCACAAAATCCATACACCTTTTATTGAACAAATAACCCGTAAAACCGCAATAATTACGGTTTCTTTCCACTCATCCATAACCACACCAAGTATGATATAATCGGAAGCCCAAAAATCGACAGCGAAAGTGTTAAAAACAATCTTTGTTTTTACATTCAAGATTATCACCGTTCCAATTCCAGTCCTTGCCAACATACGCTTAACCAATCCCCTGAGGTTACATAACATTAAAAACATCCCGCAAAACACTCGTCGCCATGTAACTCGACTAATAACCGTTTACGCGCATGCGCCGTAGGCGAAGCGCGCGCACATCTGATTGATGCGTTTATAATTATGGCGCGCTTTTGCGCTCGTTGCCCGGGAAAATATCATTTGCGCGGCTTAATGTCGAGAACGTGTGATTGCGATGGAGATGCTGCGAGCTACGTTTTGAGAAATAATCTAATGGAGAATCGCAATAAAGGGGAGTAACTGATACACATTCTTAAAGCCTACACAAAATAAATTAAAAAAAACTTTTATTCTGTATGAAGTCAAGCCAACGTTAAGTTTGCTACGAGCTCATTCCTTAGTCATTATATAGTCACATGGGTGAATCTCCAAGGTTATGCAAGCTTAGGTCAAGCCGTGGATGGAGGAAATAACGAAACTTAAGTTAGAACCAACGGTTTTCCTTACCTCATAATACCCGTTCCCGACTGTAAGTTGCAAATATTAAGCGAGGACGTTGGTAATGGCGTTAAATGCATTTTGCAGTGTCTATAGAAAAATGATATGGATAAAAAAAAACAATCATGTTACGGAAAATCATCAATGTTTACTGGATTTTAACATCTGATGACAACCAATGTCAAATGCAATGGTTTCCGTGATTACATTGAGTCAACTTTCGAAGAATCCTTTTTTAACGTTTTGAGGAAAAGTCGCACACAGAAGCCAGCAAAATGCCAAAACAATGACTCAGAAATAATTTCACTTCCAGAATCCAGATGCCTTACTCAGGGCTCAAACACAAAACACCATTCCATCTTCCACACATTACAAAATGACGTCATCAAGCCATCAAATGACAAGTCACCTTCTCAAATGAATTAGCGATACATCAGTTGCGTGACGAATCCATTACTTTTGAAATGTAGGTACAGACAAGTCCAGGGATATGTAAACAGTTTGACTTTGACAACACCTTTATTTCACAGCAGAAAGAAGATTTACTGTCCAAAATTGTTACCATTATCTGTGGTTGGCTAAAATTATGGAATTAAAATACGTCATATGTCAATCGGACGTAACACCGTTCCACCTAATAACGCCAACAATTGTGTGAAGAGCAAAATAAAGTATTTTGCGAAATGTCTATTAGGAACAGTAGATGTTTTGTAATACGTTTGGTCGCTTTGTTCTTTTACACAAAGAGATAGAAATAAGCTAATTACATAATTAAAACCAATTAAATAAACTCGAACGTTCGTTTCGAAATGGTTGGTTGGCACTTCCCGTGACCTAAGATTTTTTTATTATTTCTAGAGGCACATCATTGCCATACAAAGTGATTGTGACTTCAGTCTCCTGGACACATTACCAGCCGACAGCGTTGAGGATAAATTTGTTATGAAAATATATGTTGTAGATCTTATTAAAAACTTTCAACAAAAACTGGTTTGAATGAGATCGGGTCAGCAGTTTTTGAGATATAGCACATTTTCTAAAACCGTAAATATAACTTTGTATTTCATACAATTACTATGAAAATCAAAGTTATTTTGCGTAGTTACTAAGGAACCCTTCATGGGCGAGTCTGACTCGCACTTGGCCAATTTTTAATAGAGTTTAGATAAGTTTGTATAGAATGTACATGAAATAAATACATCAATTTAAATTAAACAGACCAAAAATATTATCCTAAGAAAAAGACACTAACTTTACAAATTTTTCCGAACTATCCGAACGAAAATGGTAGGTACAATAAGTATATTTTTATACTGTCTTTATTTACTTTGATATAGTCATATTGGAATAAAGCCAGTCATTATATTCATCATCTGTCCATCTTCACAGCAGTGTTGTGTGTCACTTGTTTTTCTCCAAATCATTTCAAACCAACTTTCCAACCTTCAATAAAACACCAAAATCAAACAAACCCGCTACATCTTAACTTTTCAACCTTTTCTCACTACACTTCACATTTTCAATAATCGTGAGGTGTATTGACAGGACACTCCAACTTTTTTGACGTACCTCTTTTTAAACCACCTTTTTTCGACTCCGGCGCAGCGTTTGATCGCAGTGATTTGACAATATGCGCGCGCATGTTTGACATACGCCGCGCATATCAGAGAAATCTCCATTAACGACAGGCGTGGAAAAAATTGACCACAAAAGACTGAATCGTCAATCGCGAGGGTGCTGGCTACTAATGGGGACCCGCGATGCTGGTGAGAGGGGTGGAGACGACTATCGACTAAATTTTCAAGCTATTAGTTTAATTGTGTTTATCAAAAATCTACGATTTCAGTTTGTTATAGCATATATATCAAGTATTTGACTTTCACTTAGCGGGAATTATTTAGTCAATATGTTGTCAAAATGTTGTTGTAATATGGAGAAATTTTTAACACTGGTAAGTTAATTTCTGGCATTGCTGCCTGCGTTAAAAATGGTCTATTTCACAACATGAACTATTTCGACTTCTTTATCAAATACGATTACCATCTCACATGTTGGTAAGCGATGATGTGGCCTAAGATAAATCACGCTTACCAAAAAGTAACCTATTCACCACCCCCAGATTATAGCTGAACGTATTCCCAAAACGTTTTGTATATTTTAATATCGGAACGAATAACAAACTAGGTACAATTGACTGGCTCAAAAAATAAAGCGCACCGCCCTCTCCACAGTTTTTCGTCTGCCTATCAGCCATCGTCTCTAATGAACTTCCAAATGGAAGCTGTTCGTATCAATGCCAATCAGATTCATATTTATCGAGGGCATCAAAAGGTTTTAATGGTGGTAGCAGGAGATGTTGACCGCGGTACAACTGAGTTTGACGACTGACCATTACAATGCTTAGAGGTGTAAAAGGTTAACAGGGTTACTTTGTGATTCCCATGGGATTATAGTGTAGGTTTAAATAGGACTTAGTTTAATAACTCACTTGTTTTGTTATTTTACAGAGGTAATTTTGAGCCCGTTCTATCATCGGACTACGCGACGAAAAGCAATGCACCATCGTTAAATGGTGGACATCCCACCCATACGCACAAAACGTTTTGGGAGTACTTTCATTGTAAAAATAAAATAAAAAATTGTCTAAAGAGTGGAATTTCCTGACGGAGTCTGTGTTTCTTGATAGCTATAACCCGAGAGTCTATAATTCAATAGAGAATAGGTTACTTCTAGGTAAGGCCTGCTTTATCTTCGACCACATCATCGCTTAATAGCAGGTGAGATGGTGATCTGATGCAAACTTATAACCAATAACAAAAAAATTTAACATAGAGTCGAGTTTGAACATAATGTTAATGTTAGAAATTCCACCAAACTTGTTAAAAATTGATATCGAAATGAAGAAAACCTTTGTACTCAAATATTATAATTATGTTGTATCCTATTGTATTTTACTGTGTGTACATAAATAATAAAATATATTCTATACCCATAATATCTTTAAAAAAATGTACTTAACTTTGTATATTTCTCAAAAAAAAAAAAGAATTTTCAATCCATAACTATAAACGGAACTGGGAGGATTCACCTGGTAGTGAATAATTATACATTCCCCTCCCATAAAAAGGAAGCCTGTGTTCTAGCAGTGAGAAGGTTATAAACTGATTATTTTATGTAAGATCAAAAGAAACGGGAGCATTATCATATAACTTTTCATGGAAACATTTATTACAAAGGACAACCAGAACTAATAGTTTAGTTTAGGCTTTCTAGCACGCGGAAACGGAGAAATCCTATAAGTGCGCCTATCAAACATGAAGGCGACAAACGTTGCTTACCTTAATAATTAATTTATGCACACACATAACACTTAAAAAAACTAAAAAGACACATACATACAAAAGAGTACTAAATGATAAGTACTTTCAGCTCTTTTGTTTGTGTGTCTGTATATGATTCACAAGAAGTTTATCCAGCAGAACTTTTTTTAGCTGCCCTTTAATTCCAGGGCCGCGGTATCTCGTTAGATCCCGCATCCCCGTCACTAGTACTGACGTCTCTTTGAGGCGCGCGTGGAACACGACGCGCCGCCGACCCGGGCTTGATCCTCTTCAAGCAGAACTGTGACAAGAGAGTTGGATAAGAGCCGATAGACACGGTATGTATAAATGTTAATTACGTAAATTGGAATATAATTTATTTATTTATTTTATTATTTATGTACACACAGTAAAATATAATAGGACAACATAATTATAATATTTGAGTACAAATTTATTAAAAATTTAATAAATAAATATAATTATACCTACATAAAACGAGGCGATATTTTAAATTTACGTACCTTGTTCCTTTTTGATAAACGTATTATAACTGTACCATATAGTGTTCAGTTTATCAAGCACCTACAACAAGCGACACTATACAAATCCAACTAATTCAATCTTCAAAATGAAATATTGCATAAATCACCTCAGAAAAATCAAACTCACAGAAATAATGACAATCACAAAAATATGGATACTTCGTTTCACCGAATACAACAAATAAACAAATATATGCAAAAAGAGGAGAATTGTTTAAATTTGCATAATCCTATTTTTGTAGACACAAATTCCGATTTAATCAAAGAAAACATGGGCACTACTGTAAACTATACCTTATAGTATCGAGTGTCCCACTGATTCGATCAAAACGAAATAATTCACAATTCACTCCAGAATAATCAAACTCACAAAATATGTAATGACTGTCACAAAACTATGGGTATTTCCTTTCACTAAACGCAACAAATACATAATTCATGACGTAAGACCATCAGACGATGACGCAGTACTTTGGAGATATCGTCAAATACACCGAGATTGTCCTTTTAATTATGGTGGGTCGGAAATGATGGCGGCTTGATGTAATGGAAATCTGTTAATGAAAAAGGATAGATAAAGGCTCTGATTATTTAGGGACTTATTGTTGGGGTTGAAAGTTATTTCATTCGGGGAAGTATTTCAATAATATGTCTATCTGTAAAATCTCTCTATAGGTTCGAAAGCTAGTATAAGTAATTTTCAAGGTATACAATTAACTTCTTGATCTCAAAATATAAAAATAATTTATCGACTAAAAATTACGTAGTGCGTAACTTTGCTTCTTTTATTTTATTTAGTTTCGTAAGGCTTATAGACTAATAACATAATAATAAAAAGCTTTTTATTTTATACTTTTTATTCTCAACTAATAATGTAATATGATAATTTAATTAAATAGCATAATGGAATAGTATTATGAAATGTGTATGCTGAAAAATTATTCAATGTTATAGGAGATCCAAATTGTTAGTATATGACTAGAATACCAACTTTATTTGAAGACATCGTTCGATTTATGTATCGTTTTCCTTCTTTACTATTTTTGTTTGCTCATGAACCAGACAGTCTTGTGGTAAATATAAAACATATTTGCAAAACAACTGTCCATCGTTCTAGTAAATAACTTAAAATATCTAATATTAAGACTCGTTACGAGTTCATAGGTGTTAATTTGCTTGGCAGCCGCAACTAATTGTAAGTGACAGAACTTTTTCTTAGTTTCATATCTAAATTATAAATGCTACATCAGAGGTGATTATTTCTATTTATTTTATACTAGCTCCAGCCAGAAAAATCGCCCGTTTAATAGTTAAAAGCTTTACCAATTTGAACAGACAACCGGGATAAAAATATTTTACATATAATACTGGGGTTACGGAAATGTTCTAATGAGATACTGCATCCCCGAAACACAAAGGCAACTGAAGGAATAGGGCCGGGTTTTAGTCAGAAGAAGTCTGTTACTCCCATTCACTGTACCCAGAGAAGTAGGTGTCTATTGATGATTTTCCCACCAGTCACATCTAATTCGCATTGCCGTCAAAACTTGAAATAATGACAAATATACAACGTGTAATATAAAGGGTATATACATACCAAGTGCATGGCTTCTTTGGATGATAACAAACGATATGGCAAGGGTTTTGTAATCCTATATCTACATGTGTGGAGATTTTAGGAGAAATTTCAATACATTGATACCAGAGGCCGAATTTCTCAGAGAATTATCATTTTATTGGCAAGTGACGTGAAAAGTGATGACCCTCATAGTGCTGTGACACATTTGTTATTACTGGTATTCAAGAAACATATGAAACCAATAATTTGGGGTCAATTCTGTGAGTCACTTATTTTGAGCTGAAACTTTGCATAGACTCTATACCAGATGTTGTCTTCAGTCCTTTTGGATAGATATGGGGTTTCCGTTACACGTTGTATAAGATAAACCGACAACCAGATTTAATTTTGCATAAATAATAATCTAAGATTGTTTTAACGAATGTGTTTGAAAAGAAATCCATAAGAATTATTTGAAATGTCGACCGGTTCGATCAAACATTGTTACCGTTACAAACAAAGAGCACAGTAATATAGCTATAAGTACTTATTCAGTTAATGTTTAAATCACAACCGCAAAAACTCTTATTCCATTGATTAATATGTTTGAAAGACCATCTATTGGACTATTTTAAACACGCAATGAATACTTATTTTTTCCGGGTGGGAAAATCATCGAATGACTTCTTCCGTTCTGGTTGGAGTGGAAGGGAGTGTCAGACTTCTACGACCAAAAACTCACCCAGTTCCTTCAGCTGCCTTTAAGTTCCGGGGCCGCGGTATCTTGTTAGAACATTTCCGTAACCGCGCAATGAATACTATTACGGTGACTAAATGAAAGGGATTGAACGACTCGCAAAGACACACCTACGAGTTACCACGGCCTCGGAAAGCAAAGGTAACTAAAGAAACAGGATGAGTTTTTAATCATTAGTAGTCTGACATTTCCTTTCCCTTCTCACTCCACCCAGAGTGGGAGAAGCAATTTTATGAATTTCCCACCGAAAAAAGGTGCTTACACATAAACTTAGACGGACATACAAACAAACCTTTCACATATATCCCTATCACTCGGTATCTAAAAGGTTCCGCGGCCCTAAGCCCATCTCCACACTATCCCACAACGACGGCTGCGCATGACTTGCACATATTCAACTCTGACGATGATGTATGGGCTTTAGTTTGTAATGAGCGGCGCGATCTGTTTGGCGGTTTAGTTGCGTGGGCGAGGGTGTGGACTAGCTTTTATGTAGCAGGCGTATGTGGCTTTGCCCTCGTGGACAAAAACATAACTTCCTTGTTTTTATTCAAGCTTCAAGCTACTTCTATACCAAATTTCATCCAAATCCACCCGGTACTTTCGGAGATAAGCGCGTTAAAACAAACTTTTTCAATTCATAATATTAGTATAGATTTGAACAAAGATACTGACAGCCAATCTACCTATGTTTTTACCAAGTAATTGGATGCAGCTGATTATCAATATTATCCGTGGTGTGACTGGCGAACTTGCCTCCTTCACAACGTAACTGAGTTTGACTAGAATCGTGTCCAACTAGTGTCAGATCTTTTGACTTCTGAAATGACAGAGTGTGACCTGTGTGCTTATGATACTTTCAGAGGCGTAGATGAATATCGCTATGTAAAGATCCAATCCAAGGAGAAACCACAGCAAGGGTTGCTTAACGTTGTAAGTCAATTCTATCTGAGCGCTTACATGTCTGTCTGAGGTCTGAGCAGAGAAAGAACAAAAGCTCAGCAGGTACAATACCTCAAAATCTGTATGGATTTTGTTTTATTATTATAAAAACCATGATTTTGTATTTGTTTAGAGAGTGAACTAACTATATTTTCTAGTGGTAGGTAGTTTAGTAATAGTAATTATTTCTTAAGAAGCTGAATCAGCGTTAAGATTTACATTACTATTTGTCACAAGTCATTTTTCTTCTTGCTTAAGCACTTTCCACCACTGAAAACAGACACAAAAAATAAAAATTCATAATTAAACGAAACGTTATAGAATAATTATCATGTAAATTAGCTTGATTGAAATGTGCTAAATATTTACATAGGCTAACTTTGGATATTTATGCATATCTAAACACTCTCTGATCCATCGATCAATCGCCATATACCACATTCAAAAGATCTATACGGAGATCTGCGGTACCCAAGGACTACACCGCATGATTCCGCTCACTTTTTAAGGGTAAAAAACGCAACGCACATCCTTAATCCCGGCTTATAGCAACTAGTGCGTACAATTTGTCATCAATCTTTCAATGGAGGAGTAAATAATGGTATCTCTGACAAATGACGTCACTAATGACGTGGAACCGAACATATATTAAAGTAAGATTACTTTTCTAATGAAAGGCTACATTTGGGTGGTCGATGGACTAGGTTTTTGTGAGGCATATTTTTCAATAATGAAACGTCTGAATACCTATTTATATATTTTAGTAGGTTCAAAAACACGTGGGTAGAATGCACATACGAACGTAATTTTAATAGCTTCAGTTACAGTAATACCTACCGCTCGCTTGTGAACAATACATACCATAAAAAATGCGTTTGTATCAATTAGCTAGCTATTCAAGTAAAATGATACATGTAAAAAAAGGAAAAGCAATTAAATGTTTTCTATGCGTGTGTAATGTTTTCTTTAACTTTTCTTTTGTTTAAATATATTTATTGACATATATCGAAACTATCCACGCGGAAAAGAAATGAGTTAATGTCAACCTGAATTACAAGTTTTATTTGCAGAACAGTGACAAGCAATTTTCACCCTTCATAACATGGTTTCTTCTTCAGATGACCTCGAATCTCGCAACGTAAAAAATAATATCTCACAAAGATCACCCCTAAGTAATACAGATCTATTTAACACCATTTCGACAGTCACATACCCGACCCCGAATAAGATCCTTCCATTCACGCACAGGGTGAATAGTGAAAAAGACATTAAACAGAATTTGAACTGCAATTTATCAAACTATCCTCTCCTTTGACCCGAAATGTTATGACAAGATGATGTATATTCCACGATGATATTCCAAAATCAAATCGTAAACTTTTTAAATATTTTTTTCTTTTCTATGACGTATGAGGTAGTGATGCGACATCCGGAACAATTGTTTGAATGATAGGTCGGCGACGATTTGACTTGCATTGTTCGGTTTTTTAAAAGGAGTTTGTATTTGCTACTGCGTGTCATCATATCTGTTGCGGGGAGGTAGATCGGGATGTACGAAGACATCGTTTAATCGGATATGATGTTCAAGTCTTTATTCGTTACCTAATATTGATATTTTTGAAACAATATCGCCCATCAATCGCAGCTGATGTACTTTAAAGTAATTCTAAGATAAAAATTACTTTATTATTCTGCAAAGCCACAAAGGTGAACTGTAAGCAAACTTTAATGACAGTTCACATTTTCTGATAATTAATATATTACTGAAACAAAATGGCTAAAAGTTTCAAGAACAAGGAAATAACAACATAGCAACCATTTCAACAGAATGTTGAAGGCACCGTTGAAACCAATATCACACGCGTTGACGATCTAATAATATTGTGGTCGGTGCAAAATATACGCTTATAGCGATTACAATGAGGTGATTTTCGTTCATCACAAATTATGTATTGGTTGGTCTACATAAACATCATGCAAGTCACTGGCACTTAGTCGGACTAAATATCTTAAAAATCTCTATAAATAAAAAAATGAAAACAAATGATGAAAATACTACATTATGACATGTGTAATCATTTTAACGGTATAAATAATGTTTCACTATGCTAATGAGACACAAATGCGAGCCTCTTCTCTATGATAGAGTGAAAGAAAAATAATCCAGAACATGATAAGATATGATGTGTGCAAGTTCTTGCACGATATTTTTATGCCACGTTGTGTGTATAATAATGTTTTTATTTAAATGAATGATATATTTATTTGCAAGAATATAGTTAGATAATAATTTCTAGAGAGTTTCACTATATTCGGCAAATATTCCTTCCTAACATTCCTTCTAAATCACTTCATTAACATACTATAAACCCGTAGTCTAAATCGCTTCCTCCTATAACTTACATAGATGATTCAACGGCTAAATACAAAGGGAACCGCGATCGTTTGCGGCTCGGCCTTCATTGCTTGCGATGACATTCACAAAAACAATACTTCTATCAGTATATGCAAGGTTCAGATAAAAATATTCTCGCATTTGATTTGAATTCATAAATTTAGGCCTAATAGCAATATTAAACTATGTTTTAGTGAAATAAATAATAAAATAACAGCGAAATATCCTGATGAAATCGAAGAGGACCGTCATTCTTTTATTGAAATATACGTCAATTTGCTTGTGTCTTCGCTCGCTTAAAAGGTTTTTCAATCCAGCAAAATTAAAGTAGCCATGTCCAGTATCCAGCAATTTAACTATCACCAAACAAAAAAATTTTTAAACATTGCTCTATTTTGACGTGAAAGAAAGACACACAAACAAACCCTCTTTCGCATGTTTAATATTAATATGGATTGCCTTATAATACTACGCAAAGTATTTTAACGTTCTCATTTAAGATTTTATGAATGAATCTCAGTTATCGTCCCTACGTACATAACGTTCATTATTATATATTGTCTACATTTACTCTTATTATTCATAAACTAATAAAATGAGCAAGACAGACATGTTTAAGCAAATAACAATTTAGTGTTTTACTGTATAATTGGTAATGATGTGAGGTGATGTGTGCCTGTGGCTAAATGGTAACAGCCTTATGGACTATCATTATATACATTTGTTACGAGTTTTCACTCATATTAAATTATGATCAGTACTTTCATCTGTCAATTTTCAATAGTCTACATAAGCTCGTGAAATAAAAATCGAAATTGTAATTTCCTGGCAACGTCTGATCGAGGGACAACAATTTGCGGTCACCGACTGATTACCAATATGAAACCCCAACGAAAACACTAACAAACCACCCACATACAAAATCCAACCCAATGACGACGTAATAAAGTTGGAGTTAGTTTGGGAAAAGTAGAGGATGTAAGATGTTTTAATCGAGTAATCGTTTAGTCGAAATTCGTCACGTTCACCGACATCTGTCGCCTGTAATCGAATCGAAGCTCGTTCAAATCGATCGACATCAAGACGATTGCATAATTCCTTACGATGACAATACGAATGGCGAGTTGGGATCGTGATTATACATAATAATGGCCCCCAATCGGCTAAATTGCTTTCGGCGGAGAGCCGATGACATTTCGATTATAGAGATCAATAGGTTTTTTTTTCAATTGACGATGCTATCCTTAGTGATAAGTATTTTTGGTCATTGTCTTCTTGTGGGGACAAAAAATTGATTGTAGTCCGACTGTTTGCAGAAAATTACAAGGTTCTTGTTGTTTATTCGTAAGAAGCTGATCGTGGTGTAACAGAGACACAATATTGTCTGCTTAGTTTTTTCCCAAACGATACAGGTCTGACTTTAAAAGTATTCATAATGATTTTCCACCAGTGAAGTAGTTATACTATTTTTTTTTCAAAATAGCTGTTATGAGCTAGATTATTGTTGGATTGATACGACAGTAACTTTATCATTTTTAAATACACTTTATTTTAGCTCAAAGAACGCCAAAAATCCATTGATATAAAATATTGAACGGGAAGAAATTTTACAAATTAAAGCCTGCACCAAATAAGTTAAGAATTTATTAACTAAACAAAAGCCCGTCCTGCAAGTAATTGACGCCCTCCAGTTGATTAATAAGCCGCAAATTGAATAAACCTTCTTTGACAGCATCAATTTTCTCCGCAGTTACATCACTGAGTTCTGTTACCCCTAAAAATCCACTTAGGGAGTCTATTTGAAATTTTGATCAATCCCTAACATGACACCTCATATCTATTTGAGATGTAAATTGTCAAAGTTAAATTGTATTGGGTTTACATGTTGAGCTTTATAATTGTTTTAAAACTTAGCATATCAGTTGAATAGCTAGACAAATTATACATAATAATGTTTTTATATGTAATTTGTCCGTTACGAAAGTAAAACCATAAAACAATAAAATATCTTGCTATAAGAAAAAACAAAATTTCTGTGGCGAATCATATTTTTTTCTACACACCTGATCGGTTTTCAAGGTCGAAGTCATAAAAAGGATTAACTTTAATATTGACACTCCTCTCAATTATTATCTAATATACTAGACATCATTGACCATCTTCCAAATATGGATACTTGCTTGTAATTATTTCCTTTTAAGTAAAACATAAGTTATTATAAATATGAGTGACTGCTAGTTTTTTGACAGTTATTACTTAACACTGTACTTGAATTCTGTGCAAAACTTTTGATTGTGTGAGAGCTATAAAAACAAATATGTAGTCATCCCATAAATTTAAATACTTAAAAAGATTTAAATACGGCAGATCGAACACCTTCGTACTCGGTTTATCCATACAAGCAAAACTAGCGCCCGCGCCACTCTAAGAACTGCAATATTTTAGTGCTTGCGCATATTTTCAAATGTTTTTCACAAGTGTCTGATACTGAATTTTAAATGTCTCACACGTTCATGGTGTCACAACTGCTTCCAAAAATACCCTTGATGATTATTTATTACACATAAAGAACTCGAGTCTCGTACAATAAGTTTAAATGACTAATTATAACTACTTACAGCTATTACAATATTTTTACATACTGTACAGAGATCGAACGGTATCAATAAATCATATCATAGACATATTTCTTGAACAAAATCTTAAACATAGCAATCGATTGACACTCTTTAATGATGTTTAGTAAATCATATAGTTGTGCTCCTTCATACGTAATACTTCTCTTAATAAAAAAATTGACCTTAAATTAACAACCATTTCCGAAGATTGCGATCCAAATACGCACGGCATAAAAATGAGCCATTTGACCTGGCCTTATTACGTGTATATACATATTAAGTCAATTTTTATTCTATTACATATTCTTTTCTTTAATGTTTTATAACGCCCTTTTTTAACGATCTGAGCATGTTCGCGGGGCAAACATGCAGAGCCGGATTAACCCTGTCAGAGGCCCTAAGGCAATGGCATTCTCGGGGCCCCTTTTCTTACTTTGACTGACCAAATCGTGTGTGAACTGAGGAAACGCACATTAAGCGCTGCAGTTTTTAATATATTTGTTTACTTATTCCCAGATTTGTTCTAAAATTGTTTTAATTCTACTACTAAATTTAACGATTTGTATTTTGTGAGATAACAGTGAGGTCCCTAAGTTCACACGCACATCAAATTCTCGTTCGAAGAAACATGTTTTCTTGGTGCGTGCACTGGGCCTGGGCCCCTAGTTGATGCGGGGCCCCTAGGCAGTTGCCTACTCCGCCTAATGGTTAATCCGGCCCTGCAAACATGGTCCGAAATTGCCCAAGATAGAGAGGTTTGGAAGGAAAAAGGGGAGGCCTTTGCTCAGCAGTGGGACACAATTTAGGATAAGAAAAAAAAATTAAAAAAAAAATATTCCTTATGCTATATAGTATATAGCTTGCAATTAAGGTCTCCATGTAAACCACCACGAAAACAGTTTACACGAGTCCCCGCCATTTTGCATTGGCCCGGATTGTCTCATACGTCAAATTGTCACGGCCAGTCGACATTGATCGATGGTTGCACCTGCTACGTATCAACAACCCTTGCTAACTTCATCGTTGGCAACTTGAGAAATGTGATTTATTAAGTCTGTGATGTATCGAGTGAAGTGAGATAATTTTTTGAAGGTTGCAAGGGTGAAAGCGTTTATTTGCATAGTATTTATAAGGATTTTTAGGTTGTATTTTCCTTTAAAAAAACTTTTTTGCAAAAAATAAAACCTACTTCCATATTAAAACACTACAAAGCCAAAAATAATTTTAGTTTCGGTAGTCGGTGTTATTGGTTTTGTATTTTCTTTTTTCTTTTCACACCGCCTTCCGAAATTAAAATTATTTTTGGCTTTGTAGTGTTTTGATATGGAAGTCGATTTTATTTTTTGCAAAGAAGTTTTTATTTTCGTGTTTTTAGTGGGTCAGTGAATTTTCCAAATCGGTTCGTAAATGACGGAGTTATGCGCGAACAAAAAACGCAACGCAGAGTAAACGAAAAGATCATCAACGTAAATATTTTTTTAGACTTTTGTTGATTTTTCAGAAACGGCTTGTCCGATTTTGATAAAATTTTCATGGACCATTTGGGAAGATAAGAATTTTTAAAATCGGTTGGCAAGCGACGGAGTTATGCGCAGACAAACATAAAAAAAAAACAATACAAACATCCGAATTGAGAACCTCCTCCTTTTTTAGAAGTCGGTTAAAAATGTATGAATTACTGATGTTCAGCTTAGTTTCTATATATGGTTTTGATATTGATTTCTACTTACTATTTTTAGTAGTGAATAAAATACCCTTTTTGAAGGGATTTTCAAACTTCTACTGACTAAAAACCTACCCTGTTCTTCCAATTGTCCTTACATTCTGGGGCTGCGGTAATTCGTTAGAATATTCCCACAACCTTGGCAGGCAGAGGCTCTTTTGGGCACTGTAAGTGCTGCTGCCTGCTATTTGAGTCTGCGTGGAACAGGACGCGCCGTCGACCCTGGGCCTGGACTTTACCAGACGGTGAGCTTCCCCTGCTCGCCATCCGTAAGCTCGTGCCTCCAGTAGCCGGAGAGTGGCTCGCGGTACCCGACAGTAGTAGGTAGAGGTGTAAAAGTAACGAAAAAAAGCGTACCCGTATGTATTCGTTACTATAGCCATTAGTACTCGTTACTATCGTATCGTTACTCGTTACTTTGATACGTCATATAATATAGAATTATTATAGACCAACACATCGAGTCGTATTGCGTATTCGTATGGTATGAGATCACGGCGTCGCATCAACCGTAATTTGTAGAAAAGATATCTATACGTTACATTTTAAATCTAAATTTAGTTTGATTTAATAGATAAAGGTTGGAATTACAAGTAAATCAACTGAATTTACAATGGATATTATATAATTGAAAAAATATATATTTGGGAGTTTTTTTTTAATATTATTTGAGAATGATTTACCTATCACACTAATATATCGCAATCATTGCAGTAAAAACACAGTGAAAAATTTGCATAAGAATTTTCAAAAATCTCCGTTTTCAAGTAAATAAGCATCGTTATTTGTAACATATGTTTTTAAATACACTGAATGCTCGCGCATGCGTAACACACGAAAAGGAAACCGCATTCAACACTCGTATCAACGGTACTTGCGCGATCGGAAACATTTGTAACGAAACATGCGAGTAACGAATTGCATTCGTGAGTAACGTTTCGTTACTTGGTACTTGATGGCGCACCCGTATCTCAGTAACGAAAACATACGGTTTGCTACAGCTTTAGTAGTAGGTATTCAATACTTCGATTCATATTACGTTTTCAGCAAAGCTATCGAAAACCTTACAAATTAACGATCAACAAAATATTCATATTTTTATGTAGAGATAAAATTAAAAGTAAATTGAAAGATTTCACACGATGACACACCGATTCTTTTGTCATCAGTTTTATATCAATTTTCAATTTGAACCATATTTCTATAACACTAAGGTTTATAAATATTCTTGATCAGCAAGATTAAATTTGGTCATTCATATTCCAATATGCTTGATATTGGACTGGGACCACCCAATGTTGGCTTGAATGGCCTCATTAAAGATATTAAGCCGTTATCAAAGGTTTCGGTAGATGGTGACAGGTGACAGAAAAATTTAGATTAGGAATGTAAGAAAAATATATAAAAAAGTGTCAGCTGCTATGATATCCCGTCATGTTGTCTAAAGAAATATGAATGACGCACAATTTTTATTGACGCAACATTGATATTGATACACAAAAATGTTGAAGTGACAGACTTAAAATTCAATAAAAAGATTATATTTTTTCTTATTGCCTACCACAAACTATTTAGTTCTCCAAATTTCGAGCGTATGTTACGATAACCTTCTCCATATTGCGAGAACTCATAGTCTCCTCAAGGCTATAATCCGAGAATCTACGCAGAGTCGTAAACTACTTCAGTCATATTGGTAGGAAAGATGGTGGCAACCTCGAAGAACTCATCGTGTCCAGCAAAGTAGACAAGAAAAGGCCTCGTGGACGCACACGCAGGTCGTTAGTCTGATCAAATCCGCACCGCTCTTACCTTTACAGTTCACAACACCTTCCACACCACCAAAGACAGAAAATACTGGAGAAAGATTATATGAAAGAAAGTGATGCAGAAATAATGAGGAAAACAACGAAAGGAGAATTAAGATAAAAATTGTCAGTACTGTATACTTTGCAAAAATAATAACCGAGTAGGTAACGATTTAGTAAATTCCATGGGCGGTGTCGTCGAAGACTAATAATATTTAAATGTATTTAATCGTTTGTTACTAACATAGTTTGTAAGTCATATCATAGTAACAAAACTATGGATATCGTCTGAAATAAAATATTTGCCTTATTTTTATTTATTTCTCAAAAAACTTATGTAATAAAATACATTTCTTTATTCAAGTAAGTAGCATGTTCATAGAAATGTACAGATAGTCCAATCTGTAATCTAACTGGCTGGATAAACATTGGTATAATGCTGATTTATCAATCGAGGTAAAATGTGATTCTTACTGTAATATAGCGACCTGATGTTAGTTAAATTACCCTATCTTGAACACAAGTCTTTTTTTATTTATTATTCATGCGCACTTTACAAATGCCGGGACACTATAATTAAACGCAACGGCCGGCTCGATATCGATAATTAAGCAGTAATAATATCGATATCGTCAACTGCGATGACGTCGGCACATCCCAAGGGACAATAGTAAATCAACGTCAGATGTCAACCAAGTCCCTTGCCATCTTATATTCTTGTTACAACCACTCTAACTTGACCTTTAAGAAGCCATGACTTTAAACTTTCTCATACAGTTTTATGATGAAGAACAAGATCAGAGGGGTCTTGTAAAATGGATGGTGATGACTTGCGATTCTTCTGTCGCCTACCCACTTACTCCTAATGATAATATTAATGCTATCTCTGAAAGCATCGCTACGATGTTTTAATGAAGACTATCTTACTTTGATTTTGGTTCGCGAAACCGTTTTAGGGCTGGAGTGTTATTTTGTGTCATGTCGTTTGTCTAAGTTTACATATTTTAACTATACAACGAGTAATTTAAAGGGTATATACATACCGAGTGCACGGCTTCTTTGGATGATAACAAACGATATGGCAAGGGTTTTCTAATCCTATGTCTACATGTGTGGAGCATTGATACCAGAGGCCGAATTTTTCCAATTAAGAAGAACGAAGAGAATTATCGTTTTATTGGCAAGTGACGTGGAAAGTGATGACCCTCATAGTGCTGTGACACGTTTTTTATTACTGGTATTCAAGAAACATATGAAACCAATAATTTGGGGTCAATTCTGTGAGTCACTTATTTTGAGCTGAAACTTTGCATAGAGACTCCATACAAGATATTGTCTTCAGTCTTTTTGGATAGATATGGGGTTTCCGTTACAGGTTGTATAATATATTTTAACTACAATATTTTTGGTTCAAGAATATAAAACTCATCTCAGACTAGATTTACTTACTTAAAAGAAAAGAAAAGCATCTATTGATTATGAAGCGTCAACAACCTAATATGATGGCTGTCGGACTTCTGATCGGGAGGTCGCAGGTTCAAACCCCACCCATTACACTATTGACGTGAACCCACCTCAGACACAAGCGTATTTAGCTTAGTTGGAGGGGTTAACAAGATTGCTAGTAATGTGAATTCTACCCACATTTCTATTATTCTTTCAAAAAATATCATAGAAATAACAAATTATAACCTTATCAAAAAATAAAGAAAGTACAAAGATTTTATGACTAACATTTAACGAAAGAAGAAAAAAAGGAATGAACAAAAACGAGGCAGATGCACGCCGTGGCCGTGATAACGAGACATCTACCTACTCAGCATTATGCTATGCTGTGGACGTACTCACAGCACGGTGCTGTTTTTAATTTTGCTGTTTTCCATTACACATAGTCCAAACGAAAATCATCTGAACTAGCTTCAAAAGTTAAAAATACCAATTTCACAGTAATACCTCCAGTCAATTCTGTAGGTATCCCTTGAGATACCGAATAATGCTGCACACGATCCTAACCGAACATTGTACTATATTGAGACATAAATTTTTCATACGCCGCCGGCCACTTGTGATAACCTCCTTGACCAGGCATTCCCAGGGGATGCATAAAGGACTTCTCTTGTATAAGGAATCACATATTTCATAAAGGTGGTGGGATAGGGTAGGGGTGGTGTCGATGAATTCGGGCTTACAGTCGATGAGTTTCAAGAGGACTTGTCAGAAACGATTAGGAAAATCATTTTCAGCTGTAGTCTCTGTACTGCATAATTATTTCATATCAGAAATATAAACAAATTTATGACGGAATATTGTATAACTTATATTTGGAAAGGGTATCCATGGTGTTTCTGGTCCGTTCTTTTGCATACGACCTTTGCCAACTAGAGTTTTCTTATAAATTTAAAACTTATTATATTTTTTAAATATACATGATAAGATGTAAAAGCGCTTTCGAATAGAATGCTGCAAGTTGACTATGATAACGATGCTACTAATTTACAATAAACGACAATTTATGGCAATGAATATCAAAAGCCACATGCGACGTTCTTGAATTCCACGGGTTAATAAAAAAATTCTCACACTGCTAGATTTTTTTCGATATAAACACAGTTCTTGAAATACCCACATTTTAGAAATTTAGTTTATTGTGTATAATATTTAAAAACTTCTCACAAAACCTGACTTCATCGATGCAGCCGCAATCTCACATTCCATCCCTAATGTTCGTTCACACCCTCGATTTTTTTTCCGGCTCCGTCACAAAGGGCTATAGGGCTACCGGACAATAATAAATATTTTGACGATATCGCATAAATATCCTTCTTTTATGAATACCAAGCGGCCCTGTGCCATCTAAGGGCGGTAATTTCTTATATTTTATGGTCACTCCTTTATAAATTGTAGCTATTTGTATGGGATAGGGTTTCGCGCTGTTTTTGTGAATGAGAATATTTAAATTTGGAGGGGTGTAAAAGAACTTTATGAGCGACGTTTTAATTTGTCAAGGGGTTCGTTTTTAGTGATGAATTTCGGACGTACTTCAGGTTTTCTGACTCATCAATCAACCAACATTGTTTAATATTGTATCAGATTTATTATTATACGTATAATCATAGATCTGATACAATATCAAATAAAAACACGTAGAATTAGACACACATTTAATTTGAAAACGATAACTGAGATGACATTATTCCGTTATTCTGGAAAGTATTTTACCTACATAATTTAAATCAGCTGCATAATATACAGTCTGGTAGACTATTGCGTAGTCCTATTCATACGATTCGATATACGGTGACATTTATTTAGAATAACTCATTGAGTAGAATAAAATCATTTCTTTTTTCGATTGGTTCCTTTCTTGCAAGATATTTTAATATTTTCTTTGTTATATGCTAGCTCCAGCACGTAGCCTCCGTCGCATAAACATCTACTATTAAGAAGAAAAATACATCCAAGGTCTTAATCACCAAAATCGGTTTACTGGTTTATGTGTGAAAGAGAAACAGACAGATAGACAGAGTTACTTAGATTTAGAGCAGGGATTCACGGCTGGTACACGCCAGTGCATCCTCACTGTATACAACGTGTAACGGAAACCCCATATCTAACCAAAAGGATTGAAGACAACATCTGTTATGTGTTAAAGTAGTAATAAATTATTTGTGGTTAATTTCATAAATAATAGTTTTGAGTCTAATATGTGGTAACACTACTTTAGTTCCGTTTCCTGCTCTCCACCTTTTGACATACTGTACTGTGCGTGTGCGATGTATCAACTTACGATCTGTTTAATAACAATAAAAGGCATTAATTAAAGTCTCTTTCACTTAAAATCGTAACAGGGTTATGTGCCCAGCTGGCCTGTGTTATTAACAGTTCGGCCAGTGAGCGTATTTGCGATTCGGTCCGATTATAAAAACACGTACGCGACGTGTTTTGTAATAAAAATATGGCGACGACCGAAGAACTTAAAAATATCGAAAAGCTCAGCGATGTTGAGACATATCAACTCTGGCGATTCCAGGTAGATATTATCTTTCAAGCCAAAGGTCTCCAAGATATAATTGAAGGAAGTATTAAAACTGAAGATAAAGAGAAAGCTGAATTTTGCAAAAAGGACGCACAAGCTAAATACATTTTATTGCAAACTGTGGACAAAAAGTTAATAACAATGTTGTTCCAATGCACATCTGCAAGTGCTATGTACAAAAAGTTATGTGAAATGTTCGGCGGCACTGAAGACAGACACAAAAATAAAATCATGCAAGATTTCTTTAACTACAAGTTTGACAAAAATAAAGATATGGTGCAAAATTTATCTCATCTGGATAACCTGGTATATAGGCTGCGACAGTTAAACATCTCCTTGGACAATAGCTTAGTGGAGTCAAAAATTCTAACATTTTTATCTACTGAGTATGAACATTTTGTAACGGCATGGGACTCTACCTCTAAAGAAGAAAAAACCCTTGCAAATTTAAAATTAAGATTAATTAAGGAACAAGAAAAACATACAAGTTCACAAGACAATGAGGTTGCATTTCGAGCATCTAAGTCATTCAAGAGAGCGGAGAAACAGGATTCACAGTCTTCTAATAAAGTGGGTAACCATTCTGATTATAATAATAAGATACGTTGTTTTGGTTGCAATAAAATAGGTCATGTAAAAAAAGATTGTAAGAAAGTATGCTCTATTTGTAAGAAAAACAATCATAAAGAAAGTAACTGTTTCTTTCGCAACAATAAAAGTTCTGTTTCATTTTTAGGTTACAAAAGTAACAATGCAGTGAATAATTGCTGTTATGACTTTGTTGTAGACTCAGGTTGTACATCACATATGGTAAATAATATAAACTTGTTAAGTAATTTGGAATGCCAAGAGACATCTATATGTTTGGCAAAGAAAGATGAAAAAATGTTGTCTGTACAAAGTGGCACTTTTGAAGGTGACAATTGTGTCTTAAATAATACTCTGTGCGTTCCAGATCTATGTAAAAATCTGTTTTCAGTTTCAGCAGCTACAGAAAATGGTGCCGTTGTAACTTTTAAAAATAACAATGTTGAGATTACTGCTAAGTGTGGCACTAAAATATTTGGTAAAAAGGAACAGTCAACAGGACTGTATCATTTAAAATTAAAACAAGGTAGTAGTGAAGTGTCTCTGTTAGCAAATAAAAAGGAAAGTGTCTATGACTGGCACATTAAAATGGGTCACCCAAGTAATGAGGTACTGGGGAAATTGGTGGACGCTGCTACGGGTGTCACATACAGCAAGGCTGATATAAAACAATTGCAGGACTTATGTGAAATTTGTGTCAAAGCTAAGCAGGTAAGGAAACCATTTAATAAGACTAGAGAACGTGCTACTAGGGTACTTGAAATAATACATAGTGATGTTTGTGGTCCTGTAGAAACCACAAGTTTTGATGGAAAAAAGTACATACTCACAGTGTTAGATGACTTTAGTCATTATACAAAAACCTATCTGTTATCAAATAAAAGTGAAGTTAGTGACTGCTTAAAACATTACATTAGGGAAACTGAGAGAGAAGTTAATGCAAAAGTTTCTGTGCTGCGTTGTGATAATGGAGGTGAGTACTCCAGCAGTGAATTTAAAGCATGGTGTTATAAAATTGGTATAAAATTAGATTACAGTATTCCGTATAGCCCACAACTTAATGGCAAAGCCGAGCGTCTAAATAGAAGCTTGATGGAGAAAGCTAGGGCGTTATTATTAAATTCAAACCTTAGCAAAGAACTATGGGGAGAAGCTATGTACTCAGCTACATATCTACTCAATAGGTTGCCATGTTCAGTGATTGATTTTAAAAGTCCATATGAAGTATGGAATAATAAGAAACCGGATATTTCTAACATAAAAGTATTTGGTTGTGAAGCATTAGCAAAAGATTTAACACCTATAAAAAAGCTAAGTTCAAGGTCACAGAAATTAATAATGGTAGGTTACTCTAAAAATGGGTATAGGTTATATGATGAAAATAAAAAGAAAATTGTATTTGCTCGAGATGTTGTCTTTAATACAATAACTAATAACATAATAAGAGAAGATGGACAGCAGCAGTTACAGAGCATAAAATTGGATGTAAATGTTGAAGATCATGGTGGATATCTGCTTACAGACCCAATATGTCCTGAAGAAAGCAGCATAGTACCTGAAAAAGAAAAAGAAACATTAATACAGGAAAACACAGAAATAGAAGAGGATAGAAATAAAAAGGATGAGCAAGTAATAGATAAAAGGACAAGAAGAGTTCCACAAAGATTTGATGATTATGTTCTACTCACATACCAAGAAGCCATGGAGTCACCTGAAAAAGAAAATTGGAAAAAAGCAATAAGTGAAGAAATAAAATCCTTAGAGAAATATCAAGTGTGGGAACTAGTGGATGAAAAAGATGTCAGAGATGCTAAAATTCTAACTAATAAATGGGTATTTCGAGTTAAAGAAAATGGATCATATAAAGCCAGGATTGTTGTAAGGGGTTTTGAACAAAGAGATATAGACTATGATGAAATCTTCAGCCCCGTAGCATGTCAATCTGCATTAAGGATTATATTCTCTATAGCGGTGATCAATAACTACCATCTTATGACATTTGATGTCAAGACCGCATTTCTAAATGGAAATCTTAAAGAAGGGGAGGTAATCTATATGAAAGTACCTCAAGGTTTTGAAGAATGTTATGGGAAAGTATGTAAACTTAGAAAATCCCTATACAGGTTAAAACAGGCACCAAAAAGATGGAATGAAGAATTTATTAAAATAATGAAGAGTTTAGAGTTTGAACAAGTTAAAAATGAGCCATGTGTACTAAGAAACAAAGAAACTACTGTTATTATTGGTATTTATGTTGATGATGGAATAATAATTTCTAAAAATAAAGAAGATGGCTGTAAGGTACTCAATAAAATAAATAAAATAATAGAATTAAAAGTATATGAAAAACCTAAAACATTTTTAGGCTTACAACTTACATATAAAGATGATGGAGTTCTGCTGTCTCAGGAAATCTACACCAGAAACATACTAGAAAAATATAATATGTTGGACTGCAAAGCCGCTGACACACCTTGTGTAGTTCAAGAGGGAATAGTCTTGAATGAGGAAGGCAAGAATCTTTTTCCTTATAGAGAGGCTGTTGGGAGCCTGCTATATCTTTCAACCAGGACAAGACCTGATATAGCTTATGCAGTTGGGTTAGCTAGTCGCAAAATAGAAAAACCTACTAAGCAGGATGTAGTTTTAATAAAACGGATTTTCAAATATTTAAAAGGTACTATTAGTGATGGATTGTTCTTTAAGAAAAGAGGTAACATAAAAGATTTAGACTTGTACTGTGATGCTGACTATGCTGGTGATTGTGACACTCATAGAAGTACCACAGGGTATATTATCATGTTGGCTGGGTGTCCTATTGCCTGGTGCTCAAGAAGGCAATCTATAATTGCACTTTCCTCCACAGAGGCAGAATTCATATCAGCTGCAGAGTGTTGTAAAGATGCAATATTCATAAAATCAGTGTTAAAAGAACTTAATATTAATATTCAGATGCTTCAATTCTATATAGATAATCAAAGTGCTATTCAATTCATTAAAACAGGTATATTTAACAAAAGGTCCAAACATATAGACGTCAGGTTTCATTACATTCATGAACTATACATAGCTTCGTATTACGTATTGTCCAACTGATTTACAACCTGCTGATGTAATGACAAAAGCTTTGAACAAGCATAAGTTTGTAAAACATAAGAATACTATAATGTGTTAGACAAGTGTATTTGCTAACATTAGACAACTAGATGTGGCAGCTATATTTTTTTTGTTTTGTTGATATGTAGACATTGTTTAGTAGTCTCGACTCTAATGCAACATTGTGTATCTCATAATAATTATGAAAGCTAGATTTTGTTAGTAATAATATTTGTGATTGTATTCAGTTTAAAATATGTAGGTATTTACCAAAACCTTAACTGGTTAAAAACTTAACTGTTGGATGTTATATAAAGTGTGAAGATGTAAGTAAGCATACATATTCCATTTGTATTGTTGATGAATAAAATATATTGTTAAATATAATCTTGCTTAGAAATTTAAGGACTTAGGTACTAAGTTACATATAGAGATTGTTTGTATAACAATACTTCAAGTACTTAAGTGAAATTCTGTTTCTTTCAATAATAAGATTAGTTATTTAAGAAATTAAAGGAGGGTGTTAAAGTAGTAATAAATTATTTGTGGTTAATTTCATAAATAATAGTTTTGAGTCTAATATGTGGTAACACTACTTTAGTTCCGTTTCCTGCTCTCCACCTTTTGACATACTGTACTGTGCGTGTGCGATGTATCAACTTACGATCTGTTTAATAACAATAAAAGGCATTAATTAAAGTCTCTTTCACTTAAAATCGTAACATTATGGAGTCTCTATGCAAAGTTTTAGCTCAAAATGTGACTCACAGAATTGACCCCAAATTGTTGATTTCGTATGTTTCTTGAATACCAATAATAACAAACGTGTCACATCACTATGAGGGTCATCACTTTCCACGTCACTTGCCAATAAAACGATAATTCTAAAAATTCGGTCTCTGGTATCAATGTATTGAAATTTCTAATATGCTCCACACATGTAGACATAGGATTACTAAACCCTTGCCATATCGTTTGTTATCATCCAAAGAAGCCGTGCACTTGATATGTATATACCCTTTAAATTACACGTTGTATAAGTGAGAATATCAGCAATTAAAAAACTAAATAGTTACACGTGTATTGCTGTGCGCAAACATATTTCTATGTAGTAAAGTTCAGTACAAGTCTAAGTGTCAGTCATGTGACACTGCCGGAAATTGCCTGCAGTCTGTGATGTGTGCGATCACGCGACACCGCAACTCTAATCGCTGTGCCGCTGTACTGCAGTGATACGTTTTATATCAGGCCTGTTATAAATTGGCACGCCGCAATCGCGGCGATAAGTCACCTCTTTGAGGAGTGACTTGAGAGACGCCACGGCATTCTCACTTTCCGCCTGACGCAGGTACTGACCGGACATGGTTGTTTCAGATAAAGCGGGAGGACACGCCCGGGTGCCATTATTGTGAGGACCACCCGGAGGACACGGTGGAGTACACGCTCGATGTGTGCCCTGCTTGGGCGGGGCACCGCCGTGTCCTCGTGGAGGCGATTGGCGACGGCAGCCTCTCGCGCCCAGCCCTGGTTCGGGCCTTGGTGCGGAGTGAGAGGGAATTGGATGCCGTTGCCTCCTTCTGCGATGCAGTCATGCTAGAGAGGGAGGAGGCTGAACGCGTGAGGGAGAGACAGTTATCTTCCTCACGCCCCTGCCGCCGCGGGAGACGCCCCGGGCGTCGGGGATCACGAGTTGATCTCCAGCCACCGTAGACGCGGGTCTGCGGACGGCGAGCAGGGGTAGCTCACAGTTCGGTAAGGACCAGACACGGGTCGGCGGCGCGCCGTGTTCCGCGCGTGCCTCAAAGAGCAGTCAGCAGCATTGATGGGGCCCGAACAATTCCCGCAACCCCGTAAGGCAATGGCCCTAATTGCCTTACGGGGTTGCGGGAATTGTTCTAATGAGACACCGCGGCATCGGAATGCAAGGTCAACAACAACAGGGTGGGTTTTTAGTCAGTGGAGCGGAAGGGAGCCCCGGCAGGCAATGGCCCTATGAGGCCCCGTCAACTTTGTTACCTCTTCACCACCCATGGTTGACTGGTAGAGAATGCCTAAGGCATTAAGTATGCTATTGTACCTTTATTGTACTGCATACAGTTTTTAATAAATTAGTAAATGTTTACTTGTTTTTAAGTAGTTGTAATGATGGAAATTCTTTTGAATGATTTCATATCCATTCGGGCCTTTTTCTAATGCTGAACAATGAATGTCTTTCTGATAAAATTCTTCATACATATATTCAGAAAAACTGCCCTGTAATTTTCAGATCAAATATGAAGATCAAAGATGATAAATTGATTGGAAAGCATATCCCTTCGGACGATTGACCCTTTGATCCTAAACCCAGGCTACTTAGTGGATTGGTCCTTTTATGTCGTTCGCTTTCATACGAAAATGGATGCTCTAAAAAGGTTAAATAATGAAATGGTTTTACTTTATGTACGTAGAATTAGCTCGTTATTTTATATGACTAATGCTTGATAGAGGAGAAGTGTTTTTGATGGATTGT
This sequence comes from Tholera decimalis, assembly GCA_943138885.2. NCBI lineage: Eukaryota > Metazoa > Arthropoda > Insecta > Lepidoptera > Noctuidae > Tholera > Tholera decimalis. The sequence continues at coordinate 29,220,874 of OW964562.2, forward strand.
TGTTTAGTATTTACAAATAATATAGGGGTTTCAGATGTGCAAGGTATCATATTTATACGTAATGTGGTACCTCAGATCTGAACACGCATGTCTGAAATATTGTCTATTAGATATTACGTAATGTATAGACAATATTAATGTTTTAGAAGTCTGAAAAGAAATCTCAAACTCAAGAAAGTCTGAGAAGAAATTTAACTAAAGCTGAATAAATAATTCGAAGAGGCTGATTGACTCTTCCCGTAGCCCAAGGACTATCTTTCACTTTGGGCAGGCAGTAATTTACCAGAAAAGATGGCATTGTCATTAGTCTTCTGGTAGCCTTACCAGCTGATAGTATCAAGAAGCATCGCCACAGGTGCGCGAACTTGCACAAAACAGAAAAAAGAAGAAAAAAAAATTGCCGCCATTGGTTGACAGGGACCAATTTTTTTTACCTTAGTTTTAGTTGGCTTTTATTAAATTTTATTGCTTAATTTCAGCAAACTCTATAATTTATCATGATTCTTGTTATCAAATGTAGAAATAATTTATTTATTACTTAATTTGAAAGTATGAACCACATTGAGCAGTCTATAAAAAATCAACACAAAATTGACCTTTACCTTAGGTTTTTGTGAGCATTTCATTATTCAACAAATTTAATAATAACACTAACTGAACATTTTACGAGTCAAAGTTATTTTACGTAGAAACCTAATGATGTCCCAAGGTTTTTTGAAACTGTGTAAAAGTGGCAGAAGAAAAGTTCAAGACAATTAAAAACATGATTGGCTTTATATTAACAAAGAAACGTTTTCATAAAATACTCATAAAACTTTGCAGGCTTATTAAAAAAAATATTAACGAGTCTCGCCAATTATGAGCCCTTTGACCGGTTAGAAAGACCTCCCCTCTCTGTCTCTCTGCACATAATTTAAAGATTTTACGCTGTATATTTGTAAAATGAACAAGGTCTTCGTAAGTTGGATTCTTTTGCATACCATCTACTAAAAAGTTGGGCGTGGTCGATTCAAAAATGCGAAAAGATCAAAGTTCTTGATATTTTTTGTTGTTATTTGACATGCGTCGTATTTGTATTTTTACTTTTTTTTAGTAGTTATGAGTACCTATAGGTTTTTAAATTCCTGTTTTTTTTAAGAGATAAGAAACGCAGGACACAGAATAAAATCTCTTAATGAACTTAGTATGGGGTTTTATTGGTTATTCAACAAGATATTTTTAATGTAGGGACAGTCTATGTTATTTACATTTATTTACAAGTCAAGATGCGTCGATAATTGGTATAAAACGATATAAATGCTTGATGCCATACTAAATTATATTGTTGTATATATCAGTTAATCACTAATATTTCCAGTATAATATCTTCGAGACTTCTATCCCATATATGGGGCAGTAGCCTAGTCTATATAACTTAGTTTTAAGATAGATGACTCACAAAAAACAGGAAATCTTTTTCGCATAAACTTTGAACGCATTTTGATATTTACCTACTGCAATAAATTGTTTTAAATCTATATATAAATAAGAATGAATCGCTAATCGTGTTACCAAGTGCAAAACTCTAAAACGGCTGAACCGATTTGGCTGATTTCTTTTTTGCTGTGTTTGTTATATGTCAGGAGAAGGTTCTTATTAAAGAAAAAGAAATAAGAAAATTGCGCGGAAAATTATAAATTTCGCTTTTGACTATATAAACTTTTTTAATGTAACTTTATGGCATTAGCGCTTTTGGCAATCTAAACTTTTTTAATGTAATGTTATGGCATTTGAAATAACATTGACAGAATGCCTGCTGGAAATATCGTCAAAGAAAGATTTAAAACTAATGCTTCGGTTGGAGTTGCTATATTGATATGAAATAATTAATTTATTATTTCTTACAACAATGATGTAAAAAAAACTGAATTGCTTTTTGCACATCACGGTTAGTTCAGAGCTATCACACTTAAAATTAAAAGTTCAATTTAATATGGATTTTGTTAAATTTGGATAGACTAACATACACGGCATTTTTAACATCACGGCATACGGCATTTTACTTTGGGGAAATGCCGCCGACATTCACACAATATTTGTATTACAAAAAAGGGCCATTCGTGCAATTTATAAATTAAGTCCCAAGCACTCCTTAAGAGACAAATTTAAAGAGATTAATATTATGACTGTGCCATCTCAGTATATTTATGAGAATCTCTTGTATGCACACAAAAATATTAATCTGTTTAAAAAATACAGTGATATTCATAGTGTAAATACAAGGAACAAAGACACATATGTCATTCCTAAAACAAGGTTAAAAAAAAATTGGTGGTTCGTTTAGATGCCAATGTATACGTTTTTATAATAAAATTCATAGCCATATTCAAGAACTAAGTATTAATAAATTTTCGGCCGACGATCTCCGGCCACCGTAGGCGCGGGCATGCGGGCAGCGAGTAAAGGGCAACTCGCTGTCCGACCATGGACCATGCCCGGGTCGACGGCGCGTTGTGTTCCACGCGCGCCTCAAAGAGCGTCAGCGATATGACGAGGCCCCTCCCGTAGAGGTCCGAAGCCTGCCGGGGTCGTGGGACTTATCCCATTACCGTGGCCCCGGTACGTAAAGGGTTATTGAAGGAACACCGTGGATTTTAGTCAGTAAAAGTCTGACAGTCCCTCCCACCCTGCCCGGGGTGGGAGGACCTATTTCATAATTTTACCACGCTAAAAAAAAAGTATTAATAAATTCAAATTATTTATAAAACGTAAGCTATGTCAGAAAGCTTTTTACACTGTTAAAGATTATATTGAGGACAAGAAGGCTTGGGAATGAGCTGCTCCAGTGATATACGTGAGCCTTTTTTATTTTTTAAATTTTTATAGTTGATTTATTTTTTATTGATTAAAATATTTGTTTTGTTAAGTATTGTATATACCTATTTATTTTGTTTTGTTTTTTTTTTATATAATTATTTCATTATTGTTAATATGAGGACAATGTAGGTTATTCTTTCTTCGTTGTTTTAACTTTCACTATAATTTATTTAATGATGTCAAGCAGTTTGAGTACTTGTGTGGCCTACCCAAACGTCCGTTGGTATTTTTTGTCAAATTGTTGAGCTCCTTAAGTTCTAAGTTGAGCTACACGATAACTGACAAATGCTTGCACTGTCTGGACAGGTCCGCTTAAATTTGCGTGGTTATTTCCTCAAAAGAATACCACAGACATAAACCTACATGCTTCTCATATAAAAATACAAATTGTCTGGACTTTAAAAGAGACTATGACCTCTGAGTTTGTTTCGGTGTTTCTTCTCAGAGTAGTCAGTTAGGAAATACCGGCCTCATCTAGCTAAACTTAACACGCAAAAAATTTACAAAATAAATATTTCATTTCATTTCATTTCATTACACGTTACTAACATAACACACATGGGCAGTAAAGTTATATGTCACCTATTCCCGTGTCGGAATACCAATAAAACTATTTGTACACGCGCCAGAAAAAAAAAAAGAATGTTGTATATCATAAAGCATTAGAATAATAAACAATTTGTTTTGAAATAATGTTTTCTATTATAAACCAATTCGAATTCAATATTCATAGTTATGACAGGACAACGTCTGTCGGGTCAGCTAGTAGACTCTTACGTAACTTTAAAGCTTTCATCATAAATATTTATTTCTCTTCTACAAAGGTATCTTATAATTAAATCATAAAAAATACTATTCAATCATTCAGCCTCTGTGAGACCTCAAAGAGTTGTCAGCACTAGTTCCGGAGTCCCATAGAGCCATTGCCTGCTGAGGTGCGAGAATTGGGCAACTGATGGAACAGGGTGAGTTCTTAGTCAGTAGAAGACTGACACTCCCTTCCACTCCACCTAGAGCGGGAGGAGTTATATGATGATTTTCTCACCGAAAAAAGAAGCCTCTGTGGAAAACTGGTATGGAGGTACCTGGGTCTGATGGGAAAGGAGGAAACGCCTGGGTGTCACCACTGCGAGGGTCGCCCTGAGGATACCGTAGAGCACACGGTGTAAGACTGCCCCGCCTGGGCAGAGCACCGACGTGTCCTCACGGCGGCGATAGGCGGAGACCTCTCGCGCCCGGCATTGGTCGAGGCCATGCTGCGGGGCGAGAGGGAATGGGAAGCGGTCACCACCTTCTGCGAAGCAGTCATGCTTTCGAAAGAGGAGGCGGGCCGCATGAGGGAGAGGATGGCGTCCTCCCTCCAGCCCAGCCGCAGTGGTAGACGCCCACGGCGTCGGACGTCGGCCGACGGTCTCCGGCCACCGTAGGCGCGGGCATGCGGACAGCGAGTAAAAGGCAACTCGCTGTCCGACCATGGACCATGCCCGGGTCGACGGCGCGTTGTGTTCCACGTGCGCCTCAAAGAGCGTCAGCAACATGACGAGGCCCCCTCTGTAGAGGGTCAAAGCCTGCCAGGGTCGTGGGACTCATCCCATTACCGTGACCCCGGTACGTAAAGGGTTATTGAAGGAACACCGTGGATTTTAGTCAGTAAAAGTCTGACAGTCCCTCCCACCCTGCCCGGGGTGGGAGGACTTATTTGAAAATTTTACCACGTTAAAAAAAAAAAAATTGCCTTATTAACTGTAGGTATTCTAATAGTACAGGTTTACTTAATTTTGGAGTCAGGAGTTGTACAGAACCGTACATTAATCTAACAACTTACTCCGTGCATTCTGCACACACAATCAATTATATCAATTACGCAAATCATTATGTTAAATCTATTTTTATAATAAATTAGTATTTATCGAACATTTGCGATGGTCGGTTTTATTTCATCATCATCATCCTAATAGAATCGCCCCGTTATCTATCACTAAGTGTAGGAAGCCCCTACAGGAGCTGAATACGAAAATTTCAGCTACTGCTGCAACAAAAAAAAAACATATAGATACATCGCATAATAGACAGAGACATTAACACGACAACAACCGATGTTTGTCACAGTCCACTGCTTTCTTAACAAAAAAGAATTTCCTCAGTTCTTCCGTGTTATCGTAACAGTAACACATTTACCGATATTAGGAAGAAGTAAATAATTAATTACTGAAGTTTTATTGTGGCTACACACACGGCATAGTGTCACGCATTCACTTACCTACTGACTGATATTTCACTGTTTTTTTGGTTGATTTAATTGCGAAACTTGGTTTGTATTGTTCTAGTAGGTACTTTCTTAAAGATTCAGGATAAAATGGACATAATAAATGTTTGCTACGACGTTTATTCGTTTTTTCTACCAAAGAATTCGATGTGTCTATAAATATTATACTATATAAAGCTAAATTACCACTCACTGACTGACTGACTGACTCATTGACATAATTGTTCTCCCAGATGGTGGATATATTTTGACAGATTCGTAAACAAGTAACTCTCAAACCTACGGGAAAAGTGCCAAACCTCCCCTTTTCACCCCCCTTCTCCCCCCTCCCTATCGTATCTCGGAAACAACGAGACCCGTATTTTTTGTTTTTTACGGATTCGTATAGAGGAGGCTCGGTAAAGTAAAAACCATTTTTCAATTTCCCCCCCCCGCCCCCCTTCTCCCCCCCTTTAGACGGATCTCGGAATCTAAGAGACTTGGAACATTTTTTTTTTCAGATTCATTTAGAGGGGCAATGCTTTAGTCGAAATACTTGTGCAACCCGCCCCCCCATCACCCCCCCCTCTTTTTTTTTTTTTTTTTTCACAAGCACGCGAGGTGCTTGCACCTCGCGCAACACGCAAATACTTGATTTAGAGGGGCAATGCTTTAGTTTTTTTCACAAGCACGCAAGGTGCTTTCACCTCGCGCAACACGCAAATACTAGTTATTATACTATATAAAGCTAAATTACCACTCACTGACTGACTGACTCACTCATTGACATAATTGTTCTCCCAGATGGTGGATGGGGAGGTGGGTATATTTTGACAGATTCGTAAACAAGTAACTCTGAAACCTACGGGAAAAGTGCCAAACCTCCCCTTTTCCCCCCCCTTCTCCCCCCTCCCTATCGTATCTCGGAAACTACGAGACCCGTATTTTTTTTTTTTTACGGATTCGTATAGAGGAGGCTCGGTAAAGTAAAAACCATTTTTCAAAGTCCCCCCCCCCGCCCCCCTTCTCCCCTCCCTTTAGGCGGATCTCGGAATCTAAGAGACTTGGAACATTTTTTTTTTCAGATTCATTTAGAGGGGCAATGCTTTAGTCGAAATACTTGTGCAACCCCCCCCCCATCACCCCCCCCCCTCTTTTTTTTTAATTTTTTTTTCACAAGCTCGCAAGGTGCTTGCACCTCGCGCAACACGCAAATACTAAACCCCCCCATCAACGCCCGCCCTTTTTTTTTTTTTTTTCACAAGCACGCGAGGTGCTTGCACCTCGCGCAACACGCAAATACTAGTTATATTATATAAAGCTAGATTACCACTCACTGACTCACTCATTGACATAATTGTTCTCCCAGATGGTGGATGGGGAGGTGGGTATATTTTGACAGATTCGTAAACAAGTAACTCTCAAACCTACGGGAAAAGTGCCAAACCTCCCCTTTTCACCCCCCTTCTCCCCCCTCCCTATCGTATCTCGGAAACTACGAGACCCGTATTTTTTGTTTTTTACGGATTCGTATAGAGGAGGCTCGGTAAAGTAAAAACCATTTATCAAGGTCCCCCCCCCTGCCCCCCTTCTCCCCCCCTTTAGGCGGATCTCGGAATCTAAGAGACTTGGAACATTTTTTTTTTCAGATTCATTTAGAGGGGCAATGCTTTAGTCGAAATACTTGTGCAACCCCCCCCCATTCCCCCCCCCCCGTTTTTTTTTTTTTTTTTTTTTCACAAGCTCGCGAGGTGCTTGCACCTCGCGCAACACGCAAATACTTGATTTAGAGGGGCAATGCTTTAGTTTTTTTCACAAGCACGCGAGGTGCTTGCACCTCGCGCAACACGCAAATACTAAACCCCCCCCATCTACCCCCCCTTTTTTTTTACAAGCACGCGAGGTGCTTGTACCTCGCGCAACACGCAAATACTAGTTATATTATATAAAGCTAAATTACCACTCACTGACTGACTGACTGACTGACTCACTCATTGACATAATTGTTCTCCCAGATGGTGGATGGGGAGGTGGGTATATTTTGACAGATTCGTAAACAAGTAACTCTCAAACCTACGGGAAAAGTGCCAAACCTCCCCTTTTCACCCCCCTTCTCCCCCCTCCCTATCGTATCTCGGAAACTACGAGACCCGTATTTTTTGTTTTTTACGGATTCGTATAGAGGAGGCTCGGTAAAGTAAAAACCATTTTTCAAAGTCCCCCCCCCGCCCCCCTTCTCCCCCCCTTTAGGCGGATCTCGGAATCTAAGAGACTTGGAACATTTTTTTTTTCAGATTCTTTTAGAGGGGCAATGCTTTAGTCGAAATACTTGTGCAACCCCCCCCCCCATCATCCTCGCCCTCTTTTTTTTTTTTTTTTTTCACAAGCTCGCGAGGTGCTTGCACCTCGCGCAACACGCAAATACCAATTTCTTTTTTCACAAGCACGCGAGGTGCTTGCACCTCGCGCAACACGCAAATACTAGTTATATTATATAAAGCTAAATTACCACTCACTCACTCACTCACTGACTGACTGACTCATTGACATAATTGTTCTCCCAGATGGTGGATGGGGAGGTGGGTATATTTTGACAGATTCGTAAACAAGTAACTCTCAAACCTACGGGAAAAGTGCCAAACCTCCCCTTTTCACCCCCCTTCTCCCCCCTCCCTATCGTATCTCGGAAACTACGAGACCCGTATTTTTTGTTTTTTACGGATTCGTATAGAGGAGGCTCGGTAAAGTAAAAACCATTTTTCAAAGTCCCCCCCCCGCCCCCCTTCTCCCCCCCTTTAGGCGGATCTCGGAATCTAAGAGACTTGGAACATTTTTTTTTTCAGATTCATTTAGAGGGGCAATGCTTTAGTCGAAATACTTGTGCAACCCCCCCCCCCCCCCATCACCCCCCCCCACTCTTTTTTTTTTTTTTTTTCACAAGCTCGCGAGGTGCTTGCACCTCGCGCAACACGCAAATACCAATTTCTTTTTTCACAAGCACGCGAGGTGCTTGCACCTCGCGCAACACGCAAATACTAGTTATATTATATAAAGCTAAATTACCACTCACTCACTCACTCACTGACTGACTGACTCATTGACATAATTGTTCTCCCAGATGGTGGATGGGGAGGTGGGTATATTTTGACAGATTCGTAAACAAGTAACTCTCAAACCTACGGGAAAAGTGCCAAACCTCCCCTTTTCCCCCCCCTTCTCCCCCCCCCTATCGTATCTCGGAAACTACGAGACCCGTATTTTTTTCTTTTTACGGATTCGTATAGAGGAGGCTCGGTAAAGTAAAAACCATTTTTCAAAGTCCCCCCCCCCCGCCCCCCTTCTCCCCCCCTTTAGGCGGATCTCGGAATCTAAGAGACTTGGAACATTTTTTTTTTCAGATTCATTTAGAGGGGCAATGCTTTAGTCAAAATACTTCTGCAATCCCCCCCCCAACACCCCCACCTCTTTTTTTTTTTTTTTTTTTTTCACAAACACGCGAGGTGCTTGCACCTCGCGCAACACGCAAATACTTGATTTGGAGGGGCAATGCAAACACGCAAATACTAAACCCCCCTATCTCCCCCCATCACCCCCCCCCATTTTTTTTTTTCACAAGCACGCGAGGTGCTTGCACCTCGCGCAACACGCAAATACTAGTTATCATATAAATTACATTGGAGTGTCTGTCTGTGATTTCAAAATAACTGTGTTTTCCCAAGTTATTATATGTATTTACTAGCAGTCGCCTTTCGCCTTCAGCCTTTCGTGGACTTTATCACGTCAAAACATAACTCTTATTTTTTGCAGTTGGATAAAGTAAAGTAGTCTAACTATCACCTTCCTCAAGCTTTAAGCTACTTCCATACCAAAGTTCATTCAAATTCACCCAGCACTTTCAAAGATTAGCGCTTTGAAACAAACAAATAAACTTTTCTCCTTTATAATATGAGTATAGATTAACGGTATAAGTAAATAAAAAAATTGGCCAAGTGCGAGTCAGACTCGACCATGAAGGGTTCCGTAGTAAGTATAGTAATATAATATGTATATTTATTTGACGAAAAAGCCTTAAAAATTTCTTAAAACTAGGTTATTTTCATTTTTTACAACTACGTCAAATAACTTTGTTTTTCTTAGTGTTTGTATGAATTACAAAGTTATATTTGCAGTTTTAGGAAATATGCTGTAACACAAAAACTGCTGAACCGATCTCGTTGAAACCAATTTTGGTTAAAATTTTACATTAAGATCTACAGACATATATATATATTTTTTATTTTTCTCTCCATTATTATAGAAGTTAGAGAGCGGGACACACATTTTACCACTTTGGAAGCGTATATCTTTTAAACGATTGACTTTATAAAAAAGTAGTTTTAGAAACCCCTATGTCATTTTTACAGACCTGTCTATAGGTACAACACACGCAAAGGCTTCATGAAAAAAAAAAAACAGTTTTAGTTCCATATATGTAGTAGCCCCCTTTATTTTAAATATTTTTTTAATTTTTTTCTTAAAATCGGAAAGCGGTTTACCTAATAAATCTACCTACCAAGTTTCACATGTATAGTCCTAATAGTTTCGGAATAAAATGGCTGTGACATAATGGGACGGACGGACAGACATGACGAAATTATAAGGGTTTCGTTTTTTGCCATTCGGCTACGGAACCCTAAAAACAGGTTTAAGAAATGAAATGAAAATAACACGATATTTATCAAAATATAATTTTATTTTCATCGTTGTAATTCCTTCTTAAATGACATACATCACATTATAATTTTAAAAAAATGTTCTTGACCTCTAAAGCTTTGCAGACAACAAAACATGAAGCTGATTAAGAATCATGTCAATTGAGATTATAAAGTCATTTAACACAGCATGCTTACCAGTGAACAATTAAAAGAATATTATTATGGTGCTCCAATCATTAGTTTTGGAGGTCACAGCGTTGTAAACAATTAAAAAAACCCAATGTCCTTATCTAACAACAATATATTAATTAATGTCAGCGTAATTAGAAGATAGCTGTGTGAATATTTTTGAAAGAAAAAACTCAACACAAAAATTGTGATGATTATGTTTTTAACTCCAACCATCCTATTTTGACACGCGACAAAAATGAGAACTAAAATTTAATTTCCGAGTTAGATCTTTCTATCTATGGAAGTGGCACCATCATGATGTGTCAAGTAAAACTGGGTGGACGGTAATGGTTTTGTAGAGGAACTTGTGTTAAAATGTAGGTATGTCTCATCTTGGGAAACTCCATTGTTTCAGTTATTTGCATAATAATAACTATCTTGTACAGTGACGTTAGTTTTTATGATGAATCGCGCATTTTTAGAATGGAACGTTTTTGTTTTGATATAATTTAAATGGTTTTACTTATTATTTTCGTTGAAAACATTTCCATGTTTAAAATTTTGTTGCCTTTTAGCTTGCTAACATGGGAACAAAAAACTGATTAGCACTTATTAACACCGAGAACTTTCATGTTATATTAAAGCTATACAGAGAGTGTAACTGACCTGATCTGGTCATTGTAGTCCTCATTATGAATAACTCTTAATTTTGAGCCAATTATTTTTAAACAGACTTCAAATATTTTTGGATGACGTATTAAATACCATTAATTATTAAGAAGAACTCCCAATTATTTCGTGTAGATACTCTCAAATCTAAAAAAAATCTGAGGACTTTGGTCAAATCTTAAAAAGCGGATACGGTGATAAACCAAAATCTTTTTCTAATCTTGCCTCAGAAATCACAACAAGCTATTGGTTGACTGTTATATTTTACCGTCATGACGGGACATACGTCAAGCAATCTAACACCAGTGTTGCCAGGGGTCCAGTCTCACTACCCAGTTAATGGGTTGTCGAGGTCAGTGACTGCATATCTGGATGCAAACTTTGAAGATTTGACGACCTTGACCACATAGTTCGTGCAGTGGCTAAGCTACTGGCTGCAGCGCTGCGAGTCACGGATTCTATCCCTGAACTAAAATTTGTATGGCCTCACGATAATATTTGCATACCAATTTATGGCGAAATGTGTCATAGCACTAAGTATTATTATATGATGCTAACATCTTTTGTACTACATTTTAAGCAAATAAATGGATTTGACTTTGATACTGGAAAAATTACTAGTTTGAAGCAATGTTTAAAAAACTCCCAACATTGCTAAAAAGGGTAGGCAGATTTACTGACTTTTGGCTTTTTTTAGCTTCAAAGGTTCATGAAAATTATCAGTGAATTTATTTTAATGGCCTATTCATGCGACCTGATTCATAGGCAGGTCAGCAATCTAGTGTTACTATAAAAACCTTGTGAATCTTTTAAGTGAGTATTCATCATTGAAGAATTTTGCACATTTTATGGCATTCCATAATTTTTATGAAGATGTTTATGATTCTTTTCGTTAAGATCAATTTGAAAACGTGATGTCACTAGGTAAGTGGGCAGTTAAATGTATATGGTTCATTGTTTGTGTTAGAATATTAACTTTGAGTAGTGGTCGCTCAGTGGCCAAAATTCGGCCGTATTTTAAATTATTTAAGAAACATTATTATAAATAAAAAAATAGTAACAGCCGAATTCGGGTCATTTTTCCATGTTAACATCGCTTGCCTATGTTAGTCCATGGATGCTCTGGGTGGAGCTGAAGGGAGTGTCAGATTTCCACTGACAAAAAAACCAACTCTGTACCTTCAACTGCCCTTACGTTCCAAGTTCTGTCCATGCCGCTGACTGCTCCTGGAGGCGCGGTGGTTTACGACGCTTCGTCAACCCGGGCCTGGTCCTTACCGGGTGGTTCATATAAAATTTCTCCATGCCTCAGAAAATTCGATCCTGCTGTTATGTGTGCATCTCAGTTAGTCAGCATATCAGACCCCAGTCTTTCCAAAAGCTATCGTGTAAATAAAGCGAAAAATTCCTAAGGGGAGGACCATTAGGAATATTTCGCTTCAAACTTTTACTACCCAGAAAAAAAACCCAGATCTATGTTTTTCAAGGCATTGTGAAACCATGTGCCACGTTTCATGCAAATCCGTTCAGCCATTAGGACGTGAAGAAGTAACAAACAGATAGACAGAATTAGTTTCATATTTACTATGGTAATAATATGGATTATTATGATACGTTCACGAAATAAGGGTGCGCACTGAAGCATGTTTGACGACAGAACATGTCATGGTCTACGAATATTAAAGTGTCTTTAATGTCTTAATTAACGTAATAATAAGTTTAAAGATTAAAAACTGTAACTAATTTATTTTAAACTAGCTGTGCTTTCGACTTTGTTTACGCGGTAGTTTTTCTGTGTCTATCCCGTGATGTTTGAATTCCTATCTATGACCACCTAGTTAGTAGCGAGCTTAATATTATGCAAACGGATCACTGGAATCGAAAATTGTTCTTCCCGCACTCCCATTAGTTTTGAACAACCTATCCAACGATACCCTATGGGGTAGTTTCAAATAAAAAAAACATCCCCTCTTTAAAACATTAATTTTAGGTTATATGTATGTAGGGGGATTAACCTAAAATTTTTTTTTTCTTGATTTTATTTTACCACTTTGTCGGCGTGATTAATATGTAGTACATCCATGCCACATTTTAACATTCTAGTACCATTACCAGACGGACATGGCAAAAATATAAAAGTTCCTTGTCGTCTATAGAACCTTAAAAAAAGTCATAATTAGTAATGAGATATTAAAAGCGTTTGTGCCTCTGTTTATACAATAAAACTAAATAATTTTCTAATAACATATCCACGTGTAATGTCGTATAAAGCGCGCGAGGTGAGGGTGCGCGGCGGCGCGTGCGCTCGTCGGGTGTGTCACGCTCCACGACAATTGGTGGAAAAAATCCACTGTGCTCATCCACTAGGGATGTCAGCTTAGAATAAGCTAAGAGATAATTATGAAAGCAATTTTGAAAAACATTTATTGTTAATCATATAATTCTGGCCAACGTTAAAAAAATGTTCAGTTGATGAATGCTTAGAACCGCTTTGTTGGTACATCTGTTCCAACTAAGTGGTTCTTAGCATTCGTCAGCTGTGCATTTTTTTTTCATCAAATGAATTAAGTAGATATCTTCGTGTTTTAATGTTTTTTTTATATACCTAAATATTTTCTAGTTTAGTTATAAATATTTAATCAATCTGTGTATCTATGTTACGTTAGCGGAATAATGATTGCAAAAGCTACTATGTGTACAAAATACGAAAATGTAGTAAATAGTTATTTTTCTGGGGTCAAATGTTCTTCTAAATAATAATCATTAAGTGAAGGTACTTAAACCATGAAAACAAGAACTCCACATTTTAAAGTGTTATAATGAAAATGCACACTCACAATAATTTTGCGATGGTACGAAACAACAACTATTACAAACTTTTTATATGTATTTTTAAACCTTTAAATTGATATTATTTTTTCCAGGTGTCAACCCTAAAGGCATGGACCTGTTACGTGGCGTGCAGTGGACGGATTCACTCGCCGTATAAGTAATCGCGATCTGTTAATAAATACCATTCTTTGCTCACTGCAACGAATGCGGGCTACCTACGACGAATTGTCGAGAAGATTTTTTTTCAAAAACAAAAATCCTAGTAAAGTATTAATAAGACTTGTGTCGGGGCGAAGAACGTGGTTTACATGCGTTATTTTTCTAAATTCATGATTTAATGTTGGTAACTTGCAAGTAGGTAGTTAAAGTTGTTTATAATACTCCTGCATGAAAACGTCAAATTATATGACATGCTAGTCGAACCTTATGAAATTCAGTTGAATATTATTCCTCACCAGGCAATAATGTGATTTGAATTTAGAAGCTTTAGGTACTAACGTTGGTTTGTATGAAAATCCTACCAGGAGACTAGCCAACACTCTTCGTGGCTTGATTTTGATTTCTATATAACCTTCATTTAATTGATTTGTCCTTTTAGTCTTAACTTTTGATAAAAAAATAAAGATTAAGCTTAGAAGTAGTGTCAACTTGTTGAGAAATGTTCTATTTTATTTGAAGGTATTGAATATGTTAATTGCGTATAACAATAATTTGGTCCTAGCGTGCAACTTATTAAATATAACTACATATTTCTAATAAAAACCGGTCAAGTGCGTGTCGGGCCACGCGCAGTTTAGGGTTCCGTAGTTTTTATAACACGCACTTGGCGTGTCGTATTCGCTGACTGATCGTTTCGTACCATGCTCTAACTAAAAGCCAAACATAACTACCTAACTAATTTGACTTCCTATACAAATCCTCACCTGATCCGACAATTTTGCACGGAAAGCTTTATTTTTTTTTTGGGAATTGTATAAAACTTGTCATAGCCGGTGTTTTGAATTTAAATACGGACACAGAGCTACACTACTCAATCGTCACAAGAAGCTAGCATGATACAACTGGCGCTTAGCGCCATCTATCGATATTTCTATAGAGTTGTTCGAAATTTTCGAGTCAAATACAATTGGTCGACTATTACTCGTAAACCTGTAAAGCCCACTTATGTGTGATAGTTTTCCTTTAAATTTCGTTATATATAGGTACTACTGCCGTGACATTTGAATTTCTAACTACAAGCGTTTAGTTGATACAGGGGGGGGACACTTGACTCTAACGAAAATTGGTACTTTAAAGCTTTATAAGTCACGAACGGTTTACTTCATCAAAAAACGGTCCTACCAAACCCCTAATATTTTTGAAAGACCTATCCAACGATATCCCACACTATGGGAAGAACGAAAAAAAAAATATCATCCCACTTTACATGTATGGGAGGTACCCTAAATAATAGTTTTTTTCAAAATTTTATTTTACCACTTTTTCGGCGTCCGTAACGTGTATACTCATGCCAAATTACAACTGTCTAGTACCAATAGTTTTTGAGCTAAACCGCGGACAGACGGACAGACAGACGGACATGGCGAAACTATAAGGGTTCCTTGTTGACTACGGAACCCTAAAAAAGAAATGAAATGTGACATTTATACTATTTACCTAACAAAAAGTTCAGCGCGAGAGGTGACATTGACCAATGGATACTAAAGTTTTTATCAACTATAAAAAGTGGGTTTTATAGCCAGAGATCAATTATGGTGACAATAATTTATACTAATACTCTCGGTAAAAAATCGTTTGGTTTTTATATTTTGTCTTGAAATCTTGTTTATTAAGTGTATGTAAGTAAAAGGTCATTTTTATTTCGTAAAAACCTATTTATTTGAAAAAGATCTGATTGATTAAAACAGAAGCTTGAAAAGCGTGCTCGTCGCTAAGCTATTTTAAAAGAAGCATCAATAGACTAATGTGTAAGGTGTTGGCCTTGTGTTCGAAAAGTCGCGGGTTTGAACCACACTAATTAAACTTTTGCCGTGAACCCACTTCCGTGAATTCTACCCATATTTTTTCAAAAAAAAAAAATTTATTGAAAACACACCGCAGCTTGGCAGAGTCACATTGCTGCGATATGTAGATCAACAGTTAAATGATTAAATGATCGAGTCGACAGTCAAACAGGCTCTCACTTATTCTTTTCACATTATGTCATTACCTGAACTACTTACCATATCAAAGAACAGATTTCTTTTTCCTGAATCAAAGTTCGTCACACTGCAACCGCACCGGTTCGTCACAAGTGCATATTGCATTATTCATGCGGTCGGCCGGCCGCGTCGGTCACACCGCGTCCGTAAGAACGGAACCATTGCACCCGCGTTGAAAAAATACCGCACCGTCTTCTTTAGATTGGGCTTTATCATGCAATTGTTTGTTGACTTTACTTAGAATTGTTTTTCTTTTACGCTCAGTGCTCTATGGGTTGATGACTCTGTGCTTTCATTACATTGTGGCTGCCTATCTGCTTAACGCGGATTAGTTTTTGAAGGAAATATAAATGTTTGAAGCCGGACGTTTCAGTTGTTATACAATCATATAGGTACTTACGGTTTGACGGACCATGTCGTGTTTTCTAAAAGTTACAGAAAATAAGCAAATGCAAATAAAAGCATCTTTCATATTATAGTGAAAACTTCAACATTAGTTTTTCTCTTGTTGATTTGATTTTTCAGTCGCACTGCTGACACTTCAACTGAACGCGCTCGAGTCTATCGAGAAATGGTCCGTGAGACTCATTGCCAACGATGCACCGGTCGAGTCAAAGCTCCAAAGCCTTGAACATCGGCGACGAGTTGCAAGTCTACCGGTTTTCTATCAGTAATTTATCGGCATTGCAGAATCTGATTCCGCCAATCCCGTTTCATCATCGGACTACAAGACGAACGGTGATGCGCCATCGTTACATGGTGGACATCCCACCCATACGCACAAACGTTTTGGGCATACATAATCATTTTGCGTACGCCTAAGGAGCTGAATTCACCTTGAGAGAGACCACGGCTGTTCAAAAACTTATTTTACTATCGCCAGAATACCTATGGATTTTCACATATTAATAATATGCAGCAAAATCCACCCAACGATAAAATTCGGTACGGTACACAAAAAAATGCAAAAACAGTTTATAACTCAGTAAATTTGAGCTTGGTGATATATAAATTGACAATATTAGATCCTCACCAAAATCAATTTCCAATGATTCTTGTTGAAACCAAAATAAAGTTCAAAGTTGCTTGAATTAAATATTTAGAGGAATATTTTGTGACATGGTTTTCCGTTAAACGTCTTGGACAGTTCGCGGTAAGGTCGGCAAAACGGTAGATTGGACAATTTCGATGACGTCGCGATATCATAAATCGTTTTTGTCAAATGTCAACTTCTGTGGCCGCCTCCGTTTGGGGCCCTCGCCTTTTTTGTAGGCCTTATTAGAGGTCGCTTGTTTTGTTTACCGTCTAGTGATTTTCAAGGATAAAGATTTACACAGGACAGATTTTAATTAAGCATTCATACTTTGTAACGTGATACTTTGATAAAATAAGGAGACAATTTATTACGTGGGTTGACTTGTTATTATTAAATAAATTCTGATTAGTGATAAATGATGATCATTATTTTGCAAATTGGTTATTAAAAAACGCTTTTAAATATTATTTCTTTCCGCTTTAAACTAGATGAGGCTGTTATTTCCTAACTGACTACCATGAGAAGAAACACCGAAACAAACTCAGAGGTTAGTCTCCGTTGTAGTCCTTACAATTCATGCTGGTCAAATCATATGAGAACGAGAGGGAAGATGCACACAGATTTGCGTGGGCCTGTCCAGAATATGTGAGTATTTGTCAGGTAACGTTTAGTTCAACTTAGAACTTATGTCAACTTAGAAATCGTTGAGCTCCCTAAGAGCTAAACGATTTGACGAACAATACCAAGGTAAGGACGTTTGGGTAGGATGTTAGGGTAGTTTGAGTAGGTTTGACAGACAGACAGACATGACGAATCTAGAAGGGTTCCGTTTCTTGCCATTCGGCTACGGAACCCTAATAATGAGCAAAGGTTCATTTTGATTTATTATTGTGTTATAAAGTTCTTAAAAAAATCCGGTTAAATAAAACCCAAAATTCTGTCCCAACATCTCCAAAACAGGCAAATATTTTTAGAACTTTTATCGTTGCATTCTTCTAAGCGACTATATTGCGCACATCAAAGCTACAATCAACTGCGTGTTTATGAGAAAGTATGACATGATAGAGACAAAGTTAAGAATGTTAATTGATCCTCTCTTTGATACTAAATGTAAACAGGGGGAGTTTTTAATTTGAAGTTTGTTTGTGGGGCGAGA
Source organism: Tholera decimalis (assembly GCA_943138885.2). NCBI lineage: Eukaryota > Metazoa > Arthropoda > Insecta > Lepidoptera > Noctuidae > Tholera > Tholera decimalis. The sequence goes on from OW964562.2 coordinate 29,238,734, forward strand.
TTAAAATCGTGTAGGGAGATGTGTGGATGAAGGGAATGAGTACGTTAGAGTGCACAGTTCTTGTGTATGCAGATTTTTTTTAAGGTTGTTTTTTTTTTATAAGTAGGGACCTACTTTCTATATCCAAACTAATCTGAAAGTCTGTCTATAAGTAGTAAAACTTATTTAGTTTTAATTTAGTTTGGGTGTCCGACTGTCCGTGTCTACTCAGTAAGACTGACTTAGGATGAGGCTGTTCTAATCTCACACCTACTTAAAGCGATACAGCTTTGACGATAAACGCTTATAATGAAAGTTTACGATACGAGATAGATAGACAGATTAACACCTACTACGGCTGATACCCGTCGTTTCGTTGCGGGAGCATATATGTACGGCAGATTATCATCCAACTATATGCCGAATTTCATCCATATCCATGGACAACCATACATCTAAACACGCATTTTAAAATAGTAAAGTATTATTATTCACAAACTCAAAACATCAGTTAACTAGCCATACGTATGACATATGTTAAATCCTAAATCGTAAATCCAGACATAATGTGGATTATGTCTGGATTTAACACACTGTAAAACTCAGCCATATTATTCCAAAGACAAAAATACCTCTATAATTACAATAACTCAAAACCCCTATTATTAAAGAGTTAAATCTCAAAGCATTATAGTACAGTCACCATCAAAACATCATACGTACGACAAAAAAAAAACAGAATGGTTTACACGTGTATTCCGTTCCGTAAAACGGGTTCAACGACCCAACCTAAATCAGTGCACTTCCTTAAAGTAATGTTAAAGGTATTCGGTTTATTTTTAATTACGAGTACGTATCATGAGTGCCCTGAGTGATCGTGATGATCGAAGGAACGAATTATGTGACAGTGTGCTAAGCTGAGATGAATAGTCGAACATTACGTGAATGTTTTTAACACTTTCTTTAAGATTTTAGAGTAATGTACACGTGGCTGATGACGTAATACATAAAGACGTATAGTACATCGTACAGTAACGCTTAAATTCCGAGTCAGTGTTTCCTGATAGCTATAACCTGGGGTTATTTAAGTCAAGAGGGAATAGGTTACTTCTAGATAAGCGCGTTTCATCTTCGACCATATCATCATCCCTTCAGGTAAGATGGTGGACAAAGGCGAGATTATCAATAAAAATAAATATTCATACACGCTATCTGCTAACGTAGGTAGTCCTTTAATTATTCTCTCCGTGCTGTATTTTATGCTGCTGACTCTCAAACTAGTGCTATGGACCTTTATAAAAATTATTTTATTTATTTCATATCACAAAAGAATCCATAAAATGATTAGTGAACAGAAACTTACAAACTAACGTTAGTGTTAAAATAAAATGAAACCGCCTAGAATTGAATGCCATATAATCCACGTAGCATGCACCTCGTGTATACTCGCACATGCATGGAGATCAACCCAGTGCCGTAACATTGGAAAATCCTACCTACCACACAATATGTTCAGCATACTATGAGAGCCGACACGTGTTCAGTGCAGGATCGAGGCATCCAATTTCTGTGTGTTATTTGATTTCATGTGTAATAAACATCTATCTTCCATACAAGTGTACAAACTTTTATTTATCTCCGCACAATTATCTATACGACATAATGCTAAAGTATCGTGCACAACTCTAAAAAACAGTGCAAGCACTATCGATACTAATTTGTAGCAAGATAGCTATGCTATTTTTTTTATGTTGCCATTTCAGAGCGCGGGAGTTGCCAACTATAATACCTATAACACCTTTGTTTGTGCCACTACAATTCGAGAATAGCTAAAGTAACAATAATGACAATCAATTGTCGCAATTGTTGAACGATTGACTTCTACGCTGCGTGTCACGGATTTGATTCCTACAACGGAACAAAATATGTTTGTATGGCCTCTAAATAGTTGTTCTGGGTTTGAGTGTTAGTAATAATGCACTCACGATACAACAGATAAAATTCTAAAAATCAAATCAAAATTATGGCTCTTAATAAAACTACTGACTACTTAATAATAGCTATAAAAACAGCTAATTAATAAAGTCAAATAATAAACGTACAGAAGAAAAACTTAATTAAATTCATATGAGTAGGAGCAATGCTGTCATTACCAATCATTTGACATAATGTTAAGAGGATGTCGTGTCGTAATTAAAATAATGCGTAACTTTAGCTCGGGGATATTCATTGACATTAAAACGTTGCGTAACTACTTAATTGATTAGTGGTCGTTAATTGAGGTGTTTGTGTGGTCCTTTTAATGAGTACAGACCTGTCCTTGTGACAATAAACTGCATATAAATCGTGTTTCAAAAGTTCTGTATCTGATATGATGTATAATTTGATATGCGCCTATGAGGTATTAAATTATTGATAAAATGTTACTAACATAATCTACAACGTGTAACGGAAACCCCATATCTATCCAAAAGGGCTGAAGACAACATCTGGTATGGAGTCTCTATGCACAGTTTCAGCACAAAATAACTGACTCAAAGAATTGATACCAAATTATTGGTTTCATATAAGTATTTCTTGAATACCAATCATAGCAAACGTGTCACAGCACTACGAGCGTCAATAACTTTCCACGTCACTTGCCAATAACACGATAATTCTTTTCGTTCTTCTTAATTTGAAAAATTCGGTCTCTGGTATCAGTGTATTGGAATTTGTAATAAGTTCTACACACGTAGACTTAGGATTACAAAACCCTTGCCATATCGTTTTTTATGATCCAAAGAAGCCATGCGCTTGGTATGTATATACCCTTTAAATTACACGTTGTATAAGTAATCTTACTAACACAATATAAAGTGTTAATAGCTAAGGTGTCGGACTTGTGATCGAGAGGTCGCGAGTTTGGAACCCCACCCATTACAATATTGCCGTGAACCCACTCCAGATACAAGCATATTTAGCTTAGTTGGAGAGATTAACAAGATTGTTAGTAAGTAACGTGAATTCTACTTGCATTTCTAGTTCTCTTTATAAAGATAAACATGAATTTTATATCTGATTTTAATAAATACTAACAACAAATTATTTTGTGTAGTTTATTATTTTAAAATCAGTGGTGGCCCAATGGTTACGAGCAAGACTTAGGATTTGTAGGTCGTTCGTTCGAAACCAGTCAAGCACAATACTTTGGGTAGTTTATATATTTTTTTTTGTTTTATTAGCTGAAACACGTGTACACATACAGAATTTAATATAATACATGCATGCAAAATCTTAAAGTTTGATTGGTTCACGACATGTCTGCCATTTCTCATGGCGTAGGTACAAATATGTTTACGTACAGGTACATAATGATTATTTCAATTCTACACAGAATTTTACAATATAAATTTCATAACTTAAATCATTTTACACAAATAAATCATAAAACAAAACAAATCATAACATTATTTAAATTCTACACTTAAAATATAAATTTCATAAATTAAATCATTTTACACAAACAAATCATCACCGTGACTGCTCTCAACACAGTGAAGAAAACCGGCATGTAGAACTTAAAACCTAGAACCAAACTTCGAAGACATTTGTGATATCCACCAATCTGCACTGGGCCCGCATAGTGGATTTTGATCCATTATCACCAGTGATCGGAGTAGGTAGATTGAAATGGGGTCATTGATCCGAAACGTATATATTAATATGGACATTCCTCCGGAATTGGTGGATTATTAAAAAAAAACCGGAACTTATGTAGGAATTTTATTCTGCCAGAGTGGAAGGAGTCATTTGATGATTTGCCATCCTCAAAAAAAAGGTAGGAATAAAAAAAATAAAAATTAAAGCTTCGATCGGAATTAGATTGTTTTTATTATTCAACAGATAAATAATGAATTAATTTAGTTTTTATACCTTCCTTTAAATTTTGAATTGAGTAGGAATAATATCACTACCAACATTAACAATGTTTAATTGAATCCGGAAATACCGGAATTACTTTCCGGGAAAATGGCTTATCCATGTTATTCTTTCTGTGTGCATATATGATACAAGTACCAAAAATCAATCTACCTACTCCGATCACTGATTATCACTCATGGAAAGGCAGCCAGCATTGGGAACGTTATAAGCGGAATAATTATTTTGTTACAAGGATTTTAATTTCTTAAATTAAAAAAATACTAGTTAAAAAGCAGCTTTATTTTATTGTTATGCCGAAAGGTTGATCAATATTGTTCTTATAACGTTGCTTCATAGCTTCTTGTCCAAACAATACAGCTCAGCCTTTCCTCATATATGTCGCAGTAAGATAGATAAAGCCGTGATATGGTTATATCCCTAGGGATATAATTATATACCGTAACATAGATAAACGGAAGCGATTCATTACTATCTTACTAGAAATATAATTATAATACCATTCATGTTTTGTGTTATAATTATATTACTGGATTAAGTTTAGTGAAATAATTGTAGGAGTGTAGTGCGGGGGTGCGGCGGTGGTTAACACCCCGACTCAGAGTACTCCGACTCGGATAGATTAGGTTATTTTTTTAAACCACCTAGAAATAGGAGCCCCGCGAAGCGGCTCCGTCGATTTTGCGTAAACACCATAAAATCACTGCCAACTTTAATACGTATTATTGCTAAAAGGTATTGTAACTAATTGCAGGTTGCAAAAAGTTGATTTTGTAATAAAAATAAAAACCACTATATTGTTTTATTTGATTTTGTGGTAGATTTATAACTATTTAACTAGATTAGTTTAGTCAAATAAACATATTACTAGATTGCGACCGTAAGATAGTAATGAATCGCTTTCGTATAACTATGTTACGGTATATAATTATATCCCTTGGGATATAACCATATTACGGCTTTATCTATCATACTGCGACATATATATCGCACTCTCAGAATGAAAGGGACCTAACTCAAAAAATAGTATTTTTTGGATTAGAGCAGTAATAAATAATAAAGCAGCATTGAATAATTTATATTCATATATCTCAAGTGGCAAATGTATAAGCTGTCTCTTTATAACTCGCAATTCAGATTCCTGTTTCCACGGCAATTCAGAGTAATGCTTCAGGCCAGTTTACATCAAAATCTGAAATTACATGAATTTAGAGTTAGGCCACTTTCATTCTAAGAGTGCGATATGTTATGGTGGGCTTCGAGTGTAAGCAGAAGCAGCGGAGTACCTATTCTATATAGTCGCTCCTACCTCACTGACCTCCATAACCCAGTAACTGGTTAATATTGTAACCCTCGGCAAGACTTGTGACCGATTGTCTGGATTCTTACGTATAGCAGTTAAAAATAAAATACGCTTATGAATTCGGTACCATTTAGAAATGACATCATAAAAATTATTTAAAGAAAAACTTTCTTACTAAAATAACTCATAATTCGACAATAATGAATATAACATAATTGCAAAAAACACTATTTCCTTTCTGCACTCCTCCATATTAAGTTATTACTCACATACTACAGTCTATAAGTTATCTTACTAACTTATTATGGATTTTATGTCTAACTTATATAAATAATAATAATATTACATTTGTCTGTGTAATTATGGACGAAGTTATTATCATGACGAATAACTATCGGAAATATATTGTGAAGGATGGTACGGTAGACATATGTCGGGCATGTCACAAGCCGGGAGAATCCATTCGACACATTATCTCTGGTTGTTCTCGTCTGGCTAGAGATCTAAGGAGGCTCTCGTTGGGCAGCTGGATCAAAGTTTTGATGCAGAAAGCAGTACTCTTGGAAACGGCGCGTATTGTGAGGAGGTTCCTCTCTCAAGAGCCCTGACCACCGGTAGCTAGTAGTCAACCATGGGTGGTGAATAGATAAGATAAAAAATAAGATAAAATTTATTTTGTATATAAGAAAAGACACGAGACATAAGAGAAATAAAAAACAGTAAGTTGTACAAAAAATCTAAAAATTTATCCAATGTGATATCAATGTCTTTGTGGGACTGTTGTGTTAATTAGCTACGAGGTCTCATTCTTACCAGATGCAGCTAGATAAAATCTATACCAATATTATAAACCACGAAACGGTCGGTTGAGCGGCTCGCTGCTATGTTGCGTGTCGCGAGTTCTATTACTGCACCAGAAAAAAAATGTTTGTATGGCCTAATTTCGAAGGCCAAAAAGTAGTTACACCTAAATGACAGGACGGATCTGGAATAAATTCAGTACAGAGATAGATTATAGGCTGAAATAGCACAAGGGTACTTATATTATCCTGGGAAAAAAGAAGATTCTCGTAAACTAGATTCCACGCGAATGAAATCGTGGGCTTGTTTTTCATATGGGGCGGGCGGCTACCTACCTGTTTTTCACAGAGCAGTTCTTGGTAAACATGGCTCTTTGGCCTCAAGGAGTGGTGTTCTGTGGCTTCTTTGGATAAGTGCCATAGGAGGTCACTGTGACTTAGAGACAAGTACCAAATGAGCTCACTTAGTATTTACATGGAGTATTACTAACATAAGTTTTAGTTTATATTTGCCTACTAACTCAATTTGCATTATTGGGGTATGCTTGTTAGTTTGAAAGATCTATAGCAGGCTCGTAGGTTTGCACATTGCACGAACAGTATCAGTCCTTCTAGACGTGTAACCCATGGGTTAATTATACTCAGCATGCATTAAGCGATCTACTGGTTCAATATAATAATGCGTTGAGAATACTGTTGAGGCAGACGTGGCGTTGTAGTACGTCAAATATGTTTGCAGGTGCAATTGTGCAAAAAAAAGGCTTCTTTGCCATTATCACAAAAGATGTACCTCGTTGATAATACGAATTCGCGGCAGTACCGACTCCGTTTATTCGCAGATCGATGGGACTCCTCTATGCTACAGAGGTGAATGCAGCTCCACACCATGTTGTATTGTTTATGTCAGTATTTACGAATACTAAGTATTTTAAGTAATGTAAAACAAAAAAAAAAACAAATAACTAATATTGTTACTAAGACTCTGTCTAAAAATAAATGCAAATTGAATTGAATAAACCAAAGATGCCTGAAAACAAACGATTCATTATTATTATTATAGATTATTCACTAGACTATATCTCACTCCAAAATCAGTCCAACAGCTCAAAATTAAAAACACAGCATCGTTTATACACCCAAATGGGTCTTGTTTGTGCGTGTTAGTAAAATATTACCCAAAACCGCTGGCCGGCTACTTATTATAGTTTCTTAACGACCAGACCAATTGAAGTACGGGTGGTCTAGCCATAAATGCGGAGTAAGTCAAGTCCGAAGCATACGGCAGTGTAAATATAGCTTTATGTGTATGATGCGGTGATGAGCACAAGTTCATGTAGGGTATTTGATTGAAACAGATATTTTTCATACTTTTGTATTGAAAACAGATGCTTTCTGTAGCTCGTGGCTAAATAATAACAGCTGTAACTGGCTATATTCAAGGTTAAGCAACGCTTGCCGTAGTCGATACGTGGATGGGTGGCTATCTTAATAAATCAAGCTTCCTCCGTGTCTCTTTATAAGAAGGAGTGAGCCGTAATCCCCACGCGAGCATAACACGGTTTGGTGGATGTAGCACGACTTGTATTCGGTGGATTTACGGTCCTAGGATCTCCTCACACTAGGTTTTCTCACAATGTTTTCCTTCACAATGCTTGCCTAGAAGTAACCTATTCACTCTTGACTTAAAGATTCCCAGGTTATAGCGATCAGGAAACACAGACTCCGGCAGGGAGTTCCGCTCCTTAGCCGTACGCACAATGAAAGTATTCCTAAAACGTTTTGTGCGTATGGGTGGGATGTCCACCATGTAACGATGGCGCATCGCCGTTTGTCTTGTAGTCCCATGGAACGGGCTTGGCGGAATTAGATTGTGTAATTCCAACGCACACTCCCCGAAATGTAACCGATAGAAAACCGATAGACTTGCAACTCGTCGTCGATGTTCAAGGCTCTGGAGCTTTGACTCGACCAGTGCATCGTTGCCAATGAGTCTCTTGGCCCGCTTCTCGATAGACTCAAGCACCTCCAGTTGGTATTTAGCAGATCCATCCCAAAGATGAGAGCAGTACTCCATACACGACCGAACCTGGGCTTGATAGAGATTGAGCATCTGTTCCGGTGTAAAGTACAGTCTCATCTTAGCTAGGATTCCTAACTTTTTTGCTGTATAATGTAAATGTAATATAATTATCTGCCTGGTTTTGAACCCACTGCTTTTAAATCGTGAGTCAGGCCTGTAACATCTGAGCTACCGCTGCTCTAACGCCGACATATCTCATGTAATTTAACTTACTGTTTCATGTTCGTATAACATTACTCTATACATATAAATAAAATAGATTGTTTGAGTTACATAATACCGAAACACAAACTAACTTTTTTTTAAATCGCGTCTGTATGTCTTTCTATTTGTCGGGGCTAAACTTTGATTGGCTGAACTGATTTCAATGAGACTTATAGGGCAACATATAGGCTACTCCTTATCCGGTATTCTGACTGGATCGGCATTTAAACCGAAAAAAACCACGTAAGTAATATCTTACCCAATGCAAACGAATTCGCGGCCATAGCTAGTTATAACTATTATTTAAATCTGAATTCACACTTTCTTTTAACCTGTTTTATCACACGAGCACATCAAAGGATCGGAAGATAATATGGAAAATAATGTAAATGTTGTTGTATATACAGTTTTTGCCTACTAAAGCTAAATAAAAAAGCGACTTATAAATTGCACTACATTATTTCAGTTATCTTCTTACTTCTTATATTAGTTATGCTTTAGTTACTTGTTCCAAATATTATGTTTTTCTTATTGTCTCTTTCGCATATTACGTTTAACCTACTGTACATAGCTTTTTACTTTTAAAGTAGGTACCCATTGTCACGAGATTATTTGGCGGGGACCCTGGTGTCCTGAAATACAAGTTTCGGATTAGTTCAGGCACCAGTCTCTCACAAATAAAATATAATTTACGTTTGTTCATGTTCTGAATACCTGTATTCCATTTGTTATTTATTTGTGAAAGAGAAATAAACATTATTATTATTATGTTCCCGCAAGGCTTCAGAAACGTTATTCAATCATCATCACGTATGTATCGGTGACTGCGCACGTCTTCAGGTGACCATTTAGCGATGAGCCTCGTCCAATGATCCTAAACCACCACCTACTTCTTTTTCTTTTATTGTTCATTTTCCTTTCAGTCGGTACGCTCATGCCATAGCAGTCGTGTTCGTCATGTCATGAGCCGTTGTGTCACTTTACAATTTTAGGCCAATTTTGCCTGTTAGCGGTCATTTTGGTACGCTTATGCAATTATTTTTCATAAGCTCGCGTTTGACAAGCATCCACCCTCTACTACAGCGTCTGAAAAAAGAACAGAACTAAATCAAAGATACAGTAAAGATTGATACGGATTCAACACTCTATAAAAGGACCACACACATTGTCAGAAGTTTAGAGTTCCTTTGATGGTGAATACAATACTGAAGTGTGGTACTGACCACAGTGCAGTAACTTGGTTAGGGTTGTTACTTTAAGCGTTGTTTCAAGAGTAATTTTATTGTAAGCACTTTTACGGTTTCAAAAGGTGCTGTTACATACATCAAACGAGTCCACAATAATAAATATATAATTTAAATAGCCCAATAATACCTCATGTAGTCAGAATTTCATTGATCTTGATGATAAAAGAAGAAAATTGCTAAAAAGATGACATCTGTAAAACAAAGTTTATCAAAAGCCAAGACATGTCGCAGTATCAGCATTCACGGTTATGGAACTAACACATAAACAAATATGTCTACAAGAAAACACGTGTGAAGTAACAAAAATGTCTAAATTTGTCACTTGTGTAATGTCCCGAACGCAGTCACTGTGTCAACAAACATCGTTTGAGATATTTCAGGCGTCCGTCCGTCCGTATGTCCGCCGTTCGTATACATTACGACCAAAGACATCTGACGACGACTATCAATCTCACAATAAATACCAGCCAAGACATCACAAACAATTCAAATAATAAATTAACACGAAATTACAGTAACATCTGAAAAATTCCAAGCAACTTTGTTTTCATTAACTGTGACTTTAGTGGACAGACTAATTCTTTTACGAGTATTTTAATACGTTTTTCACACGTTTCGACGTAGCTCACATGTGTTACTGAGTATTAAACGTGTTATGACAATATATGAGACGACTAGTATCATTTTTAATATGAAAACAGAGGTTTAAAAACTTTTTGGACGTTTGTCAGAAGCTGGTAGGACGTCATACAAAAAGTTACGCTTTGACAAAAAGTTAATTAGGCAATAAAATGTATTACGAGCTCCGTGTCACAGTGAAACAAAACAATATAAAATTTCCCGGTGTGCAGTCGTAACTTACACGGCTGTTTTAATTATTTTGGTTTTTATTCGCAATGACGTCAAGGAGCTTTTAAATGTATTCTAAAGTAAACTTTTAATTAGAGTATAAGACAAGTGAAGACTATTGACAACTGCTAAGTAATTTGAGAAGACACTTGTATGAATGTTTTTTTGATTGCTAAAACACGCTCACCTGGAAGATCCCTAGCCTATCCTAGATAGCTATCAAGAAAGACCGACTCCGTCAGGGAATTTCACTCCTTAGCTGTACGCGCATTAAAGTATTCCCAAAACATTTTGTGCATATGGGTGGGATGTCCAGCATGTAACGATCACGAATCGCCGTTCGTATTGTAGTAAATAATTTCGTATAATTTCACTCATACTATTGAATAAAACAATACTTCACGCTTTTAATGTATTATGTAACTTGGTCATTGAAACTAAGACAAAAAATACTTAGAACTTCAAAAATGAAAACTATCTATTTATTAAGCCTGCGCCGAGTAAAATAACTCAAAACGGTCTTCACAACTAAAGGAATATAACCTATAATAGTACTTTAATTACCACACAAAAATATGTAATGAACACTAGAATAAATTTTTTAGCAAACATAGTTGGCAAAATTTAAAAATATTTTATAGTTTATTAAACAAAAATACATAAAGTTGGACAAAAATCCTTACAAAACATGCTCGTGCGTCGCTGAATTTTGATAGTAAACTGTTGAATTTTTTCATAAACTTCAATTCATATTATTCTGTAATTATCATACTATCATTTACAGCTTTAACATTTCAAAAATGTCGCTTGGTTGTTTTAATTTTAATTTTTTCTTCTAATTTGCGCGCTATTTTGAAGCATACGCAACATACACCGGTCGAAAATTCAGTCGTCCACGGGAGCTCAGAGAGGGGTCACGTCTCATCGTGGAGCGTTTCGCCGGTAACGATAATTCGCGATCTATTGTGTACGTATGTATTGCAGCAATCCGTTGAATAACATAAGTCATATTTTTTGTTTTTTTGAGTACGATTTATTATGCATACCCAACAATTACTTTTTATTGTTCAATATATATTTCTTTAACATTTTTTTTTCAATATTTGTTTTATTATGGGAAAATGTAAAAAAAATATTATTAGAAGAAAGTTGGCGCAAATTTTCGAAAAAAAAAACCATCTCATAAAAAGTACGTATTTCTATTTTGTGATGTTATTATTGCTTTTTAACCGACTTCAAAAAAAAGGAGAAGGTTCTCAGTTCGTCTTTAACTTTTTTTATGTATGTAACCTCAAACTCGAAGACGGCTGGACCGATTTGGAATTTTTTTTTCGTTTGATAGGGTATAATACTTTCTAGTTGGTTCCATTGTTATGAAATCAGGATCTGATGATGGGATCCTGGAGAAAGCGAGGGAACTCTTTAAATATTATAGGCACACCTATAGCGTTTTGGGTATTTCTAATAGTACCTTGTGCAGTTTCTCCCGAAAAGCACCATTTGAGGAAGTGAAAGTGTTGATGAAGACTTTTTTCAAACATTCGTTATGGGTATCGTGTAATGGGTTTTTGGGGGTGGTGATTGCAAATCTGGAATTTATTTTTAAATTCAAGATGGCGTATGCAACTTTTTCTCACAAATTCGATATGGGTACCGTGTAATGGGTTTTTGGGGGTGGTGATTGCAAATCTGACATTCATTTTAAAATCCAAGATGGCGGATGCAACTTTTTCTCAAACATTCGATATGGGTATCGTGTAATGGGTTTTTGGGGGTGGTGATTGCAAATCTGGCATTCATTTTAAAATCCAAGATGGCGGATGCAACTTTTTCTCAAACATTCGATATGGGTATCGTGTAATGGGTTTTTGGGGGTGGTGATTGCAAATCTGGCATTCATTTTAAAATCCAAGATGGCGGATGCAACTTTTTCTCAAACATTTGATATGGGTACCGTGTAATGGGTTTTTGGGGGTGGTGATTGCAAATCTGGCATTCATTTTAAAATCCAAGATGGCGGATGCAACTTTTTCTCAAACATTCGATATGGGTATCGTGTAATGGGTTTTTGGGGGTGGTGATTGCAAATCTGGCATTTATTTTAAAATCCAAGATGGCGGATGCAACTTTTTCTCAAACATTCGATATAGGTATCGTGTAATGGGTTTTTGGGGGTGGTAATTGCAAATCTGGCATTCATTTTAAAATCCAAGATGGCGGATGCAACTTTTTCTCAAACATTCGATATGGGTATCGTGTAATGGGTTTTTGGGGGTGGTGATTGCAAATCTGGCATTCATTTTAAAATCCAAGATGGCGGATGCAACTTTTTCTCAAACATTTGATATGGGTACCGTGTAATGGGTTTTTGGGGGTGGTGATTGCAAATCTGGCATTCATTTTAAAATCCAAGATGGCGGATGCAACTTTTTCTCACACATTCGATATGGGTATCGTGTAATGGGTTTTTGGGGGTGGTGATTGCAAATCTGGCATTCATTTTAAAATCCAAGATGGCGGATGCAACTTTTTCTCAAACATTCGATATGGGTATCGTGTAATGGGTTTTTGGGGGTGGTGATTGCAAATCTGGCATTCATTTTAAAATCCAAGATGGCGGATGCAACTTTTTCTCAAACATTTGATATGGGTACCGTGTAATGGGTTTTTGGGGGTGGTGATTGCAAATCTGGCATTCATTTTAAAATCCAAGATGGCGGATGCAACTTTTTCTCACACATTCGATATGGGTAACGTGTAATGGGTTTTTGGGGGTGGTGATTGCAAATCTGGCTTTCATTTTGAAATCCAATTTAAAACACATACGATATCCATATTCAATATGGATATCGTGTGTGTCTACTAAGTTAAATACACTGATAACCTTCAAGGGTTTATTGCTAAGTATAATTAACAAAGTAACGTAAGGGCTAAAATTATGGCTAAATGATGAAAATGAGTGCACCCGGTTGCTGTTCGAAAAACACTAAGCTCGCGGCGAACTTATTTATTTATTTATTTTATTATTTATTTACACACAGTAAAATAAAATAGGACAACATAATTATAATATTTGAGTACAAAGGTACTGCTTATTTCTTTAGAAATTTCTTCCAGCAGACCTGCGAAAGGAGAAGTGAAAAAGAAATGTAGACAATAGTGTGTGAGAACAAGAAGAGAAATGAAAATTAATATGTGAAGTCTAAAACTAAAATATCAAATATACCTACACATACTTATAATGCAATAAAAATAACATATACTTAAATAAATACATAATGTTAGAATATACGTACATATAAATATATACATAAATAATTAACACAGTTAAGAGGAAAGGTAATGCTCTTTTAATCGACATTTGAATAAAGATATAGTTTTTAAATCACGAATGCTAGGCGGTGTGCACTTAGTGCGACCGCATTATATCGCTTGCTCAGCAAACGTGGTCGATTGCAAAATATTGCATCAAACATCGAGTAATAGGTTTTTGGGCATACGGATTGCAATCCTGACATTCATTTTAGAATTTACGACGAAAGTTCATTGGCTACTTTGTTAGCTTACAATTTACACTGGGTTATTGACAATTTAACTGATCCTAGGTTAAGTGACTATTCAGTATTATCTAGGGTATCTAATAATACTGAAATTAATTGTTTAAACCCTTAGATGTGACAAAGGAGAGTTATAATAACACAATTTTACTATATCATCAGAATATAAATCGTTTCTCCGGCAAAATATTAGATGAGGAAATGTTAATAGATAAATATGATATAGATATCTTATGTTTTTGTAAAACCTGGCTAAAACCAGATAGAACGTTGTTTAAAATTAATATTTTTCTGTTAATAGTGCATACAACAGGTCCTCAGTAGGAGGTGGTACTTTAATATTACGTAGTAATTCTCTTAGATATAAGGAACAAAAATATATCACCGCTTGCTCTGTTGATTGCTTGTGTGAGGTAGCATGTACATACAGAAGTTGAAGGCGAAACTTTCTTAAGTGTTTATAGACCACCAGCATCAAACTTGTCATCATTCTTAATGATAATGGGAGAAATTTTAAGTACCTAAGCTTATAAGAGATAATAAATTAGTTTTCGTTTGTGGTCACCTAAATATTGATTTGTTAGTAAATTCACCTGAACACTGCAAGCTTACTTCATTGTTTGGTTCATTTAACTTAAAATGCACATACAAGGAAGCAACAAGAATAACAGCAACATCAGCTCAATGCATAGATAATATTTATACTAATTGTGCCATAAAATACTCGTCTCAAATTAGTGGAGTTAGGTCTGACCATACAGGTCAACTAGTATCCTTTGAGTTGGTTAAAAAGCGGCAATTAAATAAGACTATTAAGTTTAGGCCACTAACTAAAAAGAAATTAATGTTTTTAATGATAACATGTTAAGTAATCTTTCAATGGCCAATTTTGACTCCCATGACCCCAATGAAAATTACAGGATATTATTTTCTTCACTATGCCATGAATTTAGTAAGGCATGTCCAGTTAAAAAATTTCAAATGAGTAATAAATCTAAATTTAATGAATGGGCCACTGCTGGAATAAGAATAAGTTGAGACAATTTATACAACTTATACCATGAAAAATCATTGACTTCCGATGAAGCCTTCTATAATTATGTAAGAAACTACTCAAAGATATTTAAAAGAGTATGCGCCCTAAGCTAAATCTAAATCAGAAAGTAATAAAATTAGCATTTCTAACAATAAAATAAAAACTGTGTTGAAGGTGATAAACAAAGAAACTGGAAACACAAACCAACAGGGTTAGAATGATTTGACTTTGAACATCGATGATCAGGTCATCTCAGATAAGTCAAAAGTGGCTAAGAAGTTGGAAAATTACTTTACCAATATTCCAGTAGAGGTTACTAAATCCCTACATTCTTCGCCATTATTAGCAGAATCTTTTTTAAAGGAAAACTTCAATAAGAATATAACAACATTTTCATTTAAGCCCATTTCTATTGATGTAATTAAAAAGCATTCCAAAGTCTTAACATAACAAACACTGATGACTTATGGAGTGCATCTGTTAGGGTTCTTGGTAATATTATTGACTCAATTGCTGCTATCCTAACAGGCACATTTAATTAATGTATAGACAGCGGTAATTTTCCCGATTTAATGAAACATAGTAAAGTAGTACTAATTTTTAAGTCGGGTTGTAAGAGTGATCCCTCTAACTATAGACCGACATATGTGCTTCCAGCATTAAGCAAAATATACGAAAAAATCATGCTGGACTAGATGCTATCATATTTTAACTCAAATGGAATTCTGTATAGTCGGCAGTTTGGTTTCACGAAAGGTAGGTCAACAACAGACGCAGGAGTAGCGCTCATCCGTCACATTCTGGAATCTTGGGAGAAATCTCAGGATGCAATTGGCATATTTTGTGACCTCTCCAAAGCTTTTGATTGCGTTGACCACAAAACACTGATCTGTAAATTACACCATTACGAAGTTCGTGGATCCGTGTTCTGCTGACCTTGTTCATTCATATTTATCAAACAGGCAACAAAAAGTTATTGTTAATGGAGCGACATCTGCAGGATCCCTAGCCAAGATGAGTGCTCCGCAAAGTTCAATTCTTGGCCCTTTGACATACATGATGACCAACTTATCGGATATTTTTTATTTGTAATTCCATTGTGCTGTATTAATTGGTCTATACGACAGCATAGACCAAAGTTTTAAATATAATTAAGCATATCTTAGAACTGGAAACATATCTTACAACTATATAATAATATAGGTTATCCATCAGAATTCAGACAGGCTTTAATTTATAATCATATTGTGGGAAGTACTAATTTCATACGGGTTCCCGTTAGTATATGCTTAAACTAGACTTATGGTCTCATGGTGCGTGGTGCGCTGGTTGCACGCTACTGGCATGATTGCTCTATGTTATCTCTTAAAAAATAGTAGTAGAGATACCTACTACTGTTTCTTGTGATTTTTTTTTATTTTTGGCTCGCGTTTGAATTTTAAGAAAAAAATTAATTCAAATTCAAAATGTTTTATTTCACATAGGCCTACATGGGCACTTATAAAACGTCAGCAGTTTGGCGCAGGGCACGGTTCGAAATTGGTCGTTTTCTATGGAGAAGATCCGGCAAGAAACTCCACAGTTACTCTTTTAAAATATCATTCTTACAATGTATCTATAATACAGTATATGCTTAAACTAGACTTATGGTCTCATGGTGCGTGGTGCGCTGGTTGCACGCTACTGGCATGATTGCTCTATGTTATCTCTTAAAAAATAGTAGTAGAGACACCTACTACTGTTTCTTGTGATTTTTTATTTTATTTTTGGCTCGCGTTTGAATTTTAAGAAAAAAATTAATTCAAATTCAAAATGTTTTATTTCACATAGGCCTACATGGGCACTTATAAAACGTCAGCAGTTTGGCGCAGGGCACGGTTCGAAATTGGTCGTTTTCTATGGAGAAGATCCGGCAAGAAACTCCACAGTTACTCTTTTAAAATATCATTCTTACAATGTATCTATAATACAGGTTAATTAGGTATGAGAGGACATTAAAGCCTGTCTGAATTCTGATGGATAACCTATATTATTGTATAGTTGTAAGATATGTTTCCAGTTTTAAGATATGCTTAATTATATTGAAAACTTTGGTCATTACAAGATATTTTCTAAATTTAAACCCACGACCTACGTCATTTAAATTTAAAAGTCAATTATCTGAAATTAAGTATTTCAAATGGCGGGAGACTTTGTTTTACATAAAAAACACAGTGATACGACGTCAATGTGGAGCTTTTAGTTGCGAAGGATAGGAATAGTGCCAAATGTAACCGATGCTCAGCCATTCTCAAGACTTTGGATGGATCGACTAAGGGATTAAGCTTTGTTTTCCTAGGAAAGCGGTGCCGTCATATAGCGGCCGTAATATTACGGACGCAAAAAGGCGGCCGTCTTTACGGTGACGACATGTGGAAAGTTCCACGGCCGTTTTAACACACTGTCTGCTTCATCGCTATCTAGTGTATTACATTCTCTTTGGAAATGTTCACGAAACCATCTGACACCGACAAGACGGCCGTCATGCAAATGGCGGCAAGCTTTGTTTTCCTAGGAAAGCGGTGCCGTCATATAGCGGCCGTAATATTACGGACGCAAAAAGGCGGCCGTCTTTACGGTGACGACATGTGGAAAGTTCCACGGCCGTTTTAACACAGTGTCTGCTTCATCGCTATCTAGTGTATTACATTCTCTTTGGAAACGTTCACGAAACCATCTGACACCGACAAGACGGCTGTCATGCAAATGGCGGCACCGCTTTTTGACGTTACGGTGTCAGTTACCGCTCTCTAGGAAACCGCACCATTTTGTTTACATAGACAACGTTCTAGTGACGTCATTCACCGCTGTATTACGGCCGCTATTTGACGGCACCGCTATCCTAGGAAACCAAAGCTTTACATACACATTTGTCATCAAAACATAACATCAAGCTTATATCAGCTTCAACAAGTCTAGATTCTGATAATCTGAACACAGCACCGCCGCCAGCCAAGCGAAAGTTAAATGATTATTTTACTAAAAGTGCCGACGATAGCCTCGATGATGTTTTGGCAAGAATGATTGCATTAGATGGATTTCCATTCAGTATATTCATAACTTCAGATGATTCGAGAAAATTTGTCTTTGCAAAATACACGGATTTACCAAAGTCAGCCGTCACCATTCAAAAACGTGTCATGAATTACAGTGAAAAAATCAGAAAGCAAGTAACTGCAGAATTGAAACATTTGAAAAGTGCAGGTGAAAGATTTAGTCTTTCTTTCGACAAGTGGACTTCAACATCCAATAAACCATACATGGCTGTCAACGTTCATTCATATAAAAAAAATTGGAATTTAGGACTTGTTCCTATTTATGGAAGTATGAAAGTATGGCTGAAAATTGTCTTCGTATATTGAAAGAGCGTCTAAGTATATTTGATATTTCCCTGGATACTGGCTTTATGAAAAACATAATTATTTGCAAGACAGCTCTACCTCAGATGATACTATAAATGAACCACCTGTGGCTGTTGATCATATGGACGACATCCATGATGATGAACATTTAGAAGACTTAGACAGTCCAGAATCAGACTTAATCTTAATGTCACAAAATGACCTTGCGCTATAACACATATCAGAGTTAACACAAGATGAAAACATTAATGAGCTGATAAAGAAAATCCGCAAAGTTGTGGAGTGTATTTCAAAAGATCACCATTGAAAAATGAAACAGTACTTCAAAAATAAATGAAAATTGAACATGGAAAAGAGCTGTCACTTCTTTTGGACTGTAAAACCAGGTGGAATAGTCTTTTAACAATGCTGGAGCAATTTTATCTTTTAAAAACCTTCATTCAAAAAGCTCTTATAGATCTCAATCATCCAATTCGTTTGGAAGAAGTTGATTTTGAATTGGTAAATAAAATTGTTGATGCGCTGACCCCAATTAAATTGACAGTGGAAGCAATCTGTCGGCGAGATGCTAATTTATGCACAGCTGATTCCGCTTTGAAATTTCTTATAAAACAGCTATCTAGCATAATCATTTTTGGCAAGTGCTGACACTTGCCAAAAATGAAAACATCCTTAGTGGAATGTATGAAGCAACGACGAAGTGATGATTTGACTGGTGTGTTGAATTAATTACAAAATCCATGAAAAGATGATGAAAATCAGTTATTATCGGATTTGGAATGGCATGACTTATTTCCAGTTTCTACACAGGCTTTAGTTTGGAAGCAAATAAAGTGTATTGTTAAAAAACTTAAAAGTCGAGATGACACGGAAGAAGAAGAAGGAAGATCAGGATCACAAACAGATGATGAGTTAAGGCCACAAACCTCCCAATCCCAACCCCAATTGACACTAAAGGAAAAGTTATAGCTGGAAACTGATAAGAGTATGATATCCCCAGATCGTGAAGTACAAATACAAAATTAATCGGTGTTGGCAAAATATAGTATTAGACGTGAAATAAGCCTGTTTGAAAATGGAGGAATTAGTGGATATCACTTAGAAACAGCATATAAGTATCTATTGTCTATTCCTCCAACCAGTGTAAAACCTAAACGAGCGTTTTCAGCTGCTGTTTATGTTGGTAATAAACGAAGCAGGCTTGGAAGTCAAACCTTGGATGCATTGATATTTCTACGATTGTATTTTCAAAATTCGAAATAAGTTTTATTGTCTTTTTATTTCTTACAAAGTATAGTATCTTTTTGTCATTTTTTCTTTTCTTACTATACTGTGATATGTGTGGTGTACCAAAATTAAAAATATATATTTTAAGAAATTACTCGTTTTTTAGAGTTCAGTTGCCGAATGGCAAAAAACGGAACCCTTATAGTTTCGTCATGTCTGTCCGTCTGTCTGTCTGTCTGTCTGTCTGTCTGTCCGTCCGTCCGTATGTCACAGCTATTTTATTCCAAAACTATTAAGACTATACATGTGAAACTTGGTAAGTAGATGTATTCTATGAAACGCTTTCCGATATTGAGAAAAAAATTAAAAATCATTTAAAATAAAGGAACATACTACTACCCCATACATGGAACTAAAACTGAAAATATATTTTTTTTCATGAAACCTATGCGTGTGTGGTATTTATAGACAGGTCTTTAAAAATGACATGTGGGTTTCTGAAACCACTTTTTCATAAAGTCAATCGTATAAAAGATATAAGCTTCCAAAGTGGTCAAATGTGTATCCCTCCCTCTAACTTCTATAATAGTGGAGTGAAAAATCTAAAAAAATATGTATCTGTAGACCTTAATGTAAACTTTCAACCAAAATTGGTTTGAATGATATCGAGTTAACAGTTTTTGAGATACGGCATATTTTCTAAAACCGCAAATATAACTTTGTAATTCATACAAACACTATGAAAAACAAAGTTATCTAGCGTAGTTGTAAAAAATGTAAATAAGCTAGTTTTAAGAAATTTGTAAGGTTTTTTTCGTCAAATAAATATACATATTATATTATATTATTATAGTTACACACGGAACCCTTCATGCGCGAGTCTGACTCGCACTTGGCCAATTTTTTACATTTGAGACGAATTAGAAACCACATAGTCTAATCCGGGGATAGCCCCAGGGTCCCAGGATTCAGCATCAAGAATCACGTAATCCTGGGATTGAAAAACATGCTCGGGATTGTATTCTCTAGTTGCAACTAAGAAAGGATTTCTATCGAAATTCTATTTTAGTTGCCAAATGTGTCGAAAAAAATAGAATTAATAAATTGTAAACAACCAGATAGATAGCCCTACAGACCTCAATCTGAACGATAATTCTGTAAGTAGTTTTATGTCGATAGGAGCCGGGTTTTCTGGCTTAGAACAAGTTTCAGCTTCCTTTGACATTCCCTCTATGTCCGACAAATTATACGCCAAGTGCCATAACAAGGTCTGTCTACTACGGGAATTAGCCAAAGAAAAATTGGCCAAGTGCGAGTCAGACTTGCCCATGAAGGGTTCCGTAGTAACTATAATAATATAATATGTATAACTACTACAACTACTAGTCTGTCTGTCTGTCCATCCGTCCGTCCGTATGTTACAGCCATTTTATTCCGAAACTATTAGGACTATACATATAAAACTTGGTAGATTGATGTATTCTGTGAACCGCTTTCCAATTTTAAGAAAAACTTAAAATATATTTAAATTAAATTAAAAAATATTTTCATGAATCCTATGCATGTGTGATATCTATATACAGGTCTTTAAAATGAGATTGAGGTTTCTAAAACCACTTTTTCATAAAATTAATCGTTTAAAGCTTCCAAAGTGGTAAAATGTGTGCCCCCCTCTAATTTCTATAATAATGGAGTGAAAAATATAAATATGTATATACAACGTGTAACGGAAACCCCATATCTAACCAAAAGGGCTGAAGACAACATTTGGTATGGAGTCTCTATGCACAGTTTCAGCACAAAATAACTGACTTAAAGAATTGATACCAAATTATTGGTTTCACATATTTTTTGAATACCAATCATAACAAACGTGTCACAGCACTACGAGGGTCAATAACTTTCCACGTCACTTGCCAATAACACGATAATTCTTTTCGTTCTTCTTAATTTGAAAAATTCGGTCTCTGGTATCAGTGTACTGGAATTTGTAATAAGTTCTACACATGTAGACTTAGGATTACAAAACCCTTGCCATATCGTTTGTTATCATCCAAAGAAGCCATGCACTTGGTATGTATATACCCTTTAAATTACACATTGTATATATATATATATCTATAGATCTTAATGTAAACTTTCAATCAAAATTGGTTTTAAAGAGATCGAGTCAGCAGTTTTTGAGATACAGCATATTTTCTAAAACCGCAAATATAAATTTGTAATTCATACAAATACTATGAAAAACAAAGTTATTTGGCGTAGTTGCAAAAAATGTAAATAAGCTAGTTTTAAGAAATTTGTAAGTTTTAGTTTTTTGTCAAGTAAATATACATATTATATTATATGATTATAGTTACTACGGAACCCTTCATGGGCGAGTCTGACTCGCACTTGGCCAATTTTTGTAAAATGTTATAATAAGCAATATAACATCAGATTTATAGATTTCTTTTTTTTTTTCTTTTATATTAAGTTACACTTGATACATATATTGTTATGAAATAAATTACGCTTATATTTTCTGCGAAGTAAGTTCGCTAGACAGCATTAATGAAAAAATGTTTTTTTTGGTATGGCCCCACGTATACATAATAAAGTACCGAATGTTATTAAAAATATGACAGTACATCAGAATTTAAACGAGCACTAAATGAAATTTTAATAAACAAAACTTATTTCAGTCTGGTTTTATTATGACATTACATAATTATATTTTTTTTTATTTCATACTGGTTTTATTATTCAAATAAGTACTGCATACCCATCTACCCTAACTTGCTCCAGTTTCGAAGCGTCAATAGCCTAATGGATAAGGTGTCGGACTTGTGATCGAGAGGTCGCAGGTTCGAACCCCACCCATTACACTATTGACGTGAACCCACTCAAGACACAAGCATATTTAGCTTAG
Organism: Tholera decimalis; assembly: GCA_943138885.2. Lineage (NCBI taxonomy): Eukaryota > Metazoa > Arthropoda > Insecta > Lepidoptera > Noctuidae > Tholera > Tholera decimalis. The sequence goes on from OW964562.2 coordinate 29,261,249, forward strand.
TTGGAGGGGTTAACAAGATTGCTAGTAATGTGAAATGTACCCACAATGCTAGTATTCTTTAAAAAAAATCTGAGGAGTTTAATATATAAAATCAAAGTTTTATTGCAATAGGATGAATAGTGAGGGAACGGATAATGTATTACTACAGTAAAAACAAACGTTAATTTTTATATATTAGGTATAATTTATTAAATTTATTTTTGTGATTTATTTACGTACCTACTTGCTTCATTTAGATCCATCCAGCCGTTTGAGCGTGAAGAATTAACAAACATGCAAACAGACACATTCATTCACAAACTTTCGCCTTTATAATATTAGTGTGATAAATAAAACCATCTAAATAATTAATATTCGTTTTTCAAGTTTATTCAACATAACGACAAAAAATTAAAAAATGCAAAGTTAACAAACTTCGTCGTGCAACGGCAAGCGGGCCTCGAGCGAACTTGTCATTGTGTGTGTGACAACGCACACGACTAGCCCGCTGCAGTAAATACCTATTTTCCGCGCGTCTCGTAGGCTCGACACCCTCTTAAATGTAGACAAACTTTCTTACCGAAAATGAAGTTAAATCTCAATTATTTTTCATACTGGTCTTTCATGTATATCACCAATTCATAATAGCAGTTATTATCGCCAAACTAACAACAACCATACAGTACTTGTATTCTTAAAAATCAAACCCAGCATTCTATCACTCTTCACTCCACATAACCCTCAAACAATCAACAATCAGACAAAAAAACCATTAACTCTCACATTCTCAATGACAAGAAAACATAACTCGAATCATTTATCATCCCGAGGCATAAACAGCATATAAATTAAACTGGCAATCCACCAAACCGATGCATTAGCATCAAGGTAATGAAATGAGGTGACAGTTACGTTAGTGAGCGCTGCGGGCCTTCCATTAACCCATCTGGGTATATATCTTCATAATGAAGAAAATCGTACAGTGAGGGTAAGAGGTGGAGAGAATTATGCGTGAGCGTGGACTGTGGGTGTATAGCTCGTCTTAGTACCTATACATTTAATTAATGAACTAGTACATAAATTTGGTAATGATGATGATTTTATAGTAGCCACTGTTAATATTTGAATAACATGTTCCAATGATACTGCAACAAAGAAAGATGACATAGAAACAAGACACAAAAACGTGTGGGAGTACAGAAGAGAACATAATTTCCCAACAATAGTAGAAGACAATCGTAAAGTCACGCCGCGTGCGACAGCTCACACTTTACAACTAGGTATCAACGCCAATAACGTCCGTCCTATTTTTGTCCGGTCATACATCTACTAATTTATAGTGCAATAAAGTTTTACTTGTCACTCACACGGGATTTATGCTCCGTCCGTCCTAAATGTGGTTTCTTCCGCTGACGAATTTGCTCATGTCAACGTTTACTATAAACATCATTTGAAGCATGCAGCGTAGGCGACAGAGGCGCCTTCGAGCCATTTGCCGTCTTCCATCTGTGACGAGAGTGACGAACAAAGAAGTATGTCTTCTGACGTAAAGTAAACAAAGTCTAATTTCCTGGACATGTATTTGGTGTACTATTTCTATTGCAGTGTCCCGCAAGGCTCATTCTTAGCCCGGAATATCGGTCTTATTGTTTACGGTGCTGAATTGAAAGTTGTCCGTTTTCAATCTGATATATGGAACCCTGTCGTAGGTGTGTGAAGTAAATCGTGCAGGCGGCGCCGGCGACGACGTCGGGACGCCACTGCTCATACAAACAACCGTCGAAGCGTATTGAGGAAGGATGCTTAACACTTGCACCTCTAATTATATCCATGGAACGCGTTACAGAAACAAACACGTCTTTCTAGACTAAAAGTTCGAATGTTTTAAGATTTAAGTCAGCTGAAACATATGACCTCATTTATGATGTAATAATATATAATCATGAACAACAAGATCTTTCTTCCTTTAAAATCATTGCATTCAAACGCGGGATTCATTCAAAAGTCCTAAACAGTAATTCTCGATACACTTCCAACCAAAAATAGTTACCTACAATAAAGTTTCACCACGAGACGATCACAGAGCGCCTGAGAAGTGTCTCCTGGAAAAATGTTTTTAAAACGATGTAAAAGTTTCTCAGAACTCGATTGAGGACAGGTCTGTTTATGTTGAGAGAAACAGACGTATGTCATTCGGATGACGAGATGACGAACTTCCTCCAGAATGATAGCCATCGAAATAGATGTGGTGGTAGTAAAAATTTAAATTTGGGACAGGTGAGTATAAATTATTATGGCCAGATGTTTTTGCGGGGTTATCATTGAATTTGTTTTTAAGTTTTATAAGAACTGTGTTTTTCATAGTGTGATGGATGAAAAGCATTGCTTTAGGCTCACCAAAACATTTTTTAAATCTAGAAGTTCAGAGTTTTTATTAATGTCTACTTATAAGTACCTAAATCTATTGAAAGGTATACTTGCAAAATATATAGGCAAAATGTTAATCCATTAAGCAATAAAGTATTAGTATGTATGATATTATATTTGTATAAACTAAATTTGGAACGTCCTTTTAAATGATTCTGTGAAGGTTTATTACTAAAAGTTATACCTATTAAATTTAATTACACAGTTATGAATAGTTCACTTGTTTATTAAGAATACTAAAAATGATGACGAGCTGTATAAAACCAACGACCAGTGGCTGACTTTGGCCCTGTAAAGAACAATATGGAAATCATGGGGGACTTTTGTCCAGCAGTGGGCTGATGCAGTAACCAGTAAGTATTAAAAAGATAAATACCTATAGGAAGAAGGAAGGATCTAGGAAGTAAGAACACATAAATTACACACATACAGCCCTAAATCTGTCTCCTTTAAGTTCTGTCCATCCAAATAATAAATAATAATAAATAAAATCATCCAAAGGTTGTTTCTAAGAGATATACACTAGTTTTACTATTTGTTTCCATAGAAATATTACAATATGTACTTTTTTACAATAAAGTATATATTAAATAACTAATAAATAAGAGAATATTATGGACGTGGGTATCAGAAAAGTCACATATATATGAACAGTGCTCAAAATAACTCTAAATAAAACTATCCCTAAAAAGAATCACTTAACATTACCTTATTCAAAAACCTAACCCTACCTGTCACTCTCCCCCCAATTTTCAAACAAACGACAGACAAACCACATCAAACGTTCAATTTGTTAACAACATGGGACCATTGACAAAATCCATTAATGTCGAGTCGGTATCTCGGCAATTAGTAAACAAATGAGCCGAATGACAGATCGGGCTTGTTGACGATGTTGGCACCGTGACAAGTTGTGCCCCGAGCAGCAACGAAACGGTTAAGGTGAATGAAGCATGAAAATGGAGCAAAATAATTGAGTATTTTCTTCGTAATTTTTGGATTCGATGACGTTAGTACAGCACAGACGTAACATAAAAGAATTTGAAAACATAACAATGAGATTTTATGAAATTAGAAGATAATTAATAATGAAGTTAGTGGCGCCGTTCGAATCCATTAAGTTCATGGTGGTCTCCGTGATAAGTAAACAAACTTCCTGTTTAATTAAAAGAAGAGAAAAAATCAAATTGTTGACAGTTTTGGCACTGTGACAAGGGCCGTGGCGACGACTCGAGACGTAGTAGTCGTTGAAAAGAGAGATAATGAAATTAAAAACTTTTAGTTAATACAGTTTCTAACCGGAACTAGAGCAAAAAATTTCGTAATCACTGGAATTAAAACAATTCTGGCATGTTAATGAAGTTGGTGGTCATTGACTATCCATTAGTTTCAGGGTGGTCTAGCAATCAGTTCACAAATGAGGTGGATGTCAGACCAACATTGTTGACAGTGTTGGCAACGTGACAAACGGTGTTGGTGGCAGTGACATGATTAAGGTGGATTTACAATGGGCGAAAATATCAGTTTTGAAATCGAGAACATGAACTATACCAAAATGGACTCTAAAGTTTTTTTTTTACTGTAACTTGGAAATACGTATAACAAAACTTTTTATATTATATCTACACATTTACAGAATCTAGAAGAGATAGAAAATCATGAAGCATCTTAGCATAAACCATCTATCTAGTCTTTTTCTAGCATCTATCTGGACATACCTGATTTACTAGTATTTTACATGAAGCTACTCTTAATCTGAACTTCAGTTCGCTCTCAGCGATAAGACCGCTATTGTAACCAAAGTTTTAGCAATATTGTTATTTAAGTGTGTTTTAATTTTTGGTGTACAATAAAGTGTATATTTATCTATCCATCTACCCTTGACAAGACTGTTGATTGTGTCAGATGTTCTGGCTGGATATAAATATACTGCATGATCGACCAGAAGTGACCTAAGGAGTGACCTACCAAATGCGCTGTTTAATTTTGACGATCAAACCATGTAACTGTTATTATTTCCCCGCAAACTCGCTTAACAGATTGCAGCATCCCCTTAACTAACGCGTGTGTGGTGACAGGAGCAACACATGTCCCACTGTAAAAACATCACGATAAATCTTGAGCCATTCGCTGCAGCTATTTTAGATTAATGACAAACAACAAAAGACAATCGCCCGTTTTACCTCGAATTAAAGCTGGTTTATTTTTTTAAACCTCACGTTTGATTGCCTGGATAGTGAACTGTTTTCGACTGAAGGTTTGGTATTATGTTTTATTTTTGGATAATGATTTTTTTATTGATAATTAGGCCCGCGTTTCACCACCATCTCACCTGATGGTAAGTGATAGTGTGAACAAAGTCTCGAAGATGAAGCACGCTTACCTAGAAGTAAACTATTCACTCTTGACTTAAAGACCCCCAGGTTATAGCCATTGGGAAACACAGACTCTGGCAGGAAATTCCACTCCTTAGCCGTACGCACAGTGAAAGTATAATGAAAGAATATGAAAAAAAGTGTATGTAATATATAAAAATATGTATTAATTCAGGTAGTGTGAGATTAAATGGAGTGAAGAATAAAATGATGAATGAATGAAAGTTGCTAGATGTGAATCGCAATTGAATGTAATTTTAATTTAAAAGCATATACTTCTGTAAATCCAACTAAGTTGAGTACTTCAATTCCATCCAACAACGACGTGGCTATCTCGATGGTCCTTTCAATTTTTATTTTGACACCATGTGAGCCAAAAGTGGTTAAACGTGGGTATAACGTTAAGTTAAAAATATATAATTACGCTGAAGTACTTGGTGAGGTTTATTGATCACAAAACTGAAACACACGAAAATCAACATACAGTGCCTATAAGCGAAAGAACCAGGAAGTTAGTAATAACAAACAATCAGCGCAAGAGTAACAATGAATATGAAATCAATTAATAATTACCAGTATCTTCATCTGATCTCCAAGTCCCATAAGACAAACAACTAGACCAACATTTGTAACAACCCACACAATTGCCCCAAAACACTTGTAACACCCACGCAACTTGACACTTTAACACTAAACATGCGATAAATCATACAAGAAAATTAAATAAACAGCATCTAATTAAACTAAATAGTTTAATTTATTACTCGTAATTCCTTGCCGACATTTATAATGCGATGTTTAACGCTAAACACGAATAAAAAGGCATTAATTGACTTAAATAAGTTGTGACAACCATCACTACTGGAGACGTGATAAATACGAGACATTTCCCATTCAGAACATTGCAATCAAATTTGTATCTTTGTCTGTTTACAATAGAGTGTGAAATTCATTGGTAAAGTTTCTAGAGAAATGGGTAGAGCATGTGTTAATGTAGGAAATCTTAAATATCTTGTTTCGTCGTTAAATACTTCACATTAATTCAAATAATGTGAGAGCAAGTTATGTTTGTTGTGATGGAGATTCCATGGGAATGAATGACATTTTTTTTTTTCAAAAAATAAGATACCGATTTCTCAATGCTACACTAGAAACGTAAAATAGAAATGTAAAATTACTTAAAATTCGTAATAATTTGTATCTGGTTTAAATTAATTTGTGTTTGACAACGATTACCAAAATAGTAGAAGTTGCATTATATAATTATGCATATTTTTTTGGAATTACGCAAGACATATTCACTAAATTTAAATGGCACTTCTCTAAGAAATTACTCACTTAAACCATGATTTTGTTTTACAAGAAAGTATGTTCTATCTAGCTATCTTGATTCTTTTAAAGATTCAACAATTTGTACTGGCTTAGCTTCCACTCTGGAAGTGCCCATGAAGCAGATGTCAAACCGAAAGCTACTTGAGGTTGGTCTATTATCTTATCACGAAAACGTAAGTTGGAACCTTTCGCACAGCACTTAGTACTACTGTGCTTTGAGTACACCGACGCACTTAGAAGATCTTTTAAAAAGTTCGGTTTTGTGGTTTAGATGAACGTATATTAATATATTACTGTTCACCTATTGGTCAAAATTCGACAATTATTGAAATTATTTTGAATGCCTTATTATATGAAAATATTATATTGGCTATTTGCGCTCCTTCTTCATGTTATCTTTAACTGTGCTAAATTTCATACTGCTCCATCTGCACAATTTTCGTAAACGTATAAAGTTTTCATCTTCTCGGAACTTAAGTTTATTTACTCAAAAATTCACTCATAACATAGTAGTTAAAAAACAGTTGTGTAAAACCTATTGCACCGTAATTCCAAAACTGTCTCATTAATTTCGACCGTAGTGCGTTTCAAACCAGACGTTCCATTAAATTAAAACACTATTCACCTTTAACTTAATTAGAACAATACAGTACACATTAGTGCAAAATAAATAACACGCGTGTCGTAACGAGCTCACTTTCTTCTGTGGTCATGACGCGTGAACGGGCTCATGTACACTTGGGTGCATTAATTGTTTCTGCCTGCCAGCGTATTGCGCAAAAACTTCCGTTTTGTGTCGTGTACTGCGGATCTAATATGAAACTTTTCACGACTGCCTCTCAACATACATTTTGGATATGTTTTATAAACATTGCTGATTTTGTTCAATGGTTTTAGTTTTACAGCCTATAACTGCTGGCAATGTATGACTTGTTTTGTTGTCGTGCAGCTGTAAGTATTGCTGTTGTCAATACACTTGATATACAGGGTTATTGGAAATATTTAAAAAAATTATAAAAATAGATTATAAAAAACTAAAAAAAAAAATCTCGATAATGGTATACTTTAGGCCTAGAAACTTAGAGTTGATTTGTTAGTTAATGACCTCATTTAAACGCCCTTAACAGGATCGGGACGTATTTCCAATAACCCTGTATATCAAGTGTGCAAAATAAAATAGGACTTTATCTGTTTTAAAAATTGATAAAAAAAAACTAAAACCTAAAAAATCTCGATAATGGTATACTTTAGGCCTAGAAACTTAGAGTTGATTTGTTAGTTAATGACCTCATCTAAACGCCCTTAACAGGATCGGGACGTATTTCCAATAACCCAGTATATCAAGTGTGCAAAATAAAATAGGACTTTATCTGTTTTAAAAATTGATAAAAAAAAAACTAAAACACGTTTTAGCATTCTTATTTATTAAATAGCTAATGAATTAAGTTGCGCATAATAAAAAAAAAACATAAAACAATTAGAAACCTCCGTACTTTTGAAAAAAGAGATCCAATACTTATTTTATTTTTATGATTTTTACAACGTCTTATGAAATAAATATTTTTTTCTCCTAAAAATCACTAATCTATTTTGACGGCGGAACATTTTATTTGTTAGTTAATGACCTCATCTACACGCACTTAACAGGATCGGGACATATTACCAATAACCCTGTATATAACAAGTCCGTATAATTAGTATTACATATGTTTTCCTTTGATGTGACGGCCGATTGGCCTAAAAAATGCATTGTGTGACACGCCAACTTAAAAATGAGGGTAATGTGAAATGTTAATGAGACACGTAAGACGTTAATATTGCATAATCAATATAATTAGTTCTTTAGCACCATTAAGCTATAGTTAAGATGACAATTGACTCTTATTAAAAGGACACGTAATTTCTTAGATGGGTCTTTGTACTTACCGCTTTTTTGTGTAAATGCTTATAAGAAATATTTGCTAGTTGCATTACAGCATAATCATACTGAAAGAACATGGACATAATCAGTTCGGGGATGAGTGGCCATCTTTAACTGAGCGTACCTCGGCAAAATCATTCAGCCGTTGCTCTCGGCTCATTTATACATTTTTGACAGTCATCACGAGTAGTCAGAAGCCAGGAAATCAGTCTTCAGTCTTGCATGGGATGTCGTGTTTTCCTGCTATTGGATTGTGGAGCTCAGATAGGCGGTGGCATCATGTAAAATACTTTTGCTCAGTTGCATACGGTTTGACTAGAAGCGAACCCAAACATATTTGGGAAAAGGCTTCCCTTTTTCCTTTCCTGTGCAGGTTGGTATATCAATTCATCGAATTTTATGGGTAGGAATACAAGGTTGACTGGTTCCGGTCAGGGCTGTAGGAATGTTCTTCTTCTTCTTCTTTGGTTTGGTTTCCGCACTTAGTCTCTGCACGAGACATTGTGCGTGAGCCGTGTCGGCCGTCACTCCATCCAGCCAACCTCCTTCCAGAAGCAGATCAGGTCTCTCGGTCTATTCAGGATGTCTGTAAGGGAATTCAAAGACCCGAGGGTTTGCTTTCGTATATCAGTGATTTCCGTGCAGTCTAGGAGCACGTGTGCCACCGTTTCCTCCGTGCCCATGCATGCCCTGCAGGGGACTGTCCGTTACACCTATTGTGTGGTAATGTTTGTTCAGTGAGCAGTGCCCGGTGATGGTCCCCGCCACCATTCGCAGGCTTGTAGGAATGTTGTAACTACATACTGCAGTCATGGAACGCATGCAGGGACAACTGAAAAATAATGAGGATCTTATTCAAATCTGACACTTTCCTCCGCTCCATTCGACGATATTCCCCAAAAAGATTTCCTCATTGTGTTGCCTTTCAAAAATTTTAAAACAGTGCTGATGCAATAAGTTGCACAAAATTAACTGCACTGCAAGTCGTTTGCAGAGCTATCACGACTGCTCATTATTGTGGTCCTGGTATGGCAATTGTCTGTTCTTGAAAGAAGAATACGAAACACGTTCAGCACAGAGACATGGCAAGACGACTACAACAACAATGTACTTATAAGTGGCTTGCAAAGTGAATAGCATCGTTCTTTTACACCATTTCCATGAACCGTCGAAGTTCTTGTAAACAAGTTAAATGTTAGCAGCAATCATTTCTTCAAAGAAAAAAATACCGTTGCAAAATTCTCATTTAAAAAAAGTTACCTATCCAACATCACGTTACACCCATCAGCAAAACACTTAGTGAGATCAAAGAATTTTAGTAACTAGTAATAAATAAGACCAGTGTATAAAGACATGAACCGACATTTAATTTGGATTGTTTAAAATTAAACATATGTCGGTTTGGAAAGTGAGTTCGGGTTGGAAAACTTGATGATATGAATTATGTTAAAATTATGTACTGAGATGATGCGGCTCATTCATCTTTAGTCTGGCCTTTTCTTGAATATATTGGGGTTAGCTTCCGGTCAAATCAAATGCAAATGTGTACTAGTGTTGCATGACTGCCAATCTGACGCCCACAACTCAGTAGTTGGCAAACTTGGTCTGACCTGTATCAGATTTTCTTGTTTCTGATTACCCGTAACGACTGTTAAATACAACGTGTAACGGAAACCCCATATCTATCCAAAGGGGCTGAAGACAACATCTGGTATGGAGTCTCTATGCACAGTTTCAGCTCAAAATAAGTTACTCAAAGAATTGATACCAAATTATCGGCTTCATATGTTTCTTGAATACCAATCATAACAAACGTGTCACAGCACTACGAGGGTCGATAACTTTCCACGTCACTTGCCAATAACACGGTGATTCTCTTCGTTCTTCTTAATTTGAAAATTCTGCCTCTGGTATCAACGTATCAATGTATTGAAATTTCTATTATACTTCACACATGTAGACATAGGATTATAAAACCCTTGCCATATCGTTTATTATCATCCAAAGAAACCGTGCACTTGGTATGTATATACCCTTTAAATTACTCGTTGTATATACAGGGTTAATTGTAAAACACCAAAAACCTCTCAGGACTATGTTACTAACATCATAATCAACAACTTTTGTTCTGTGACTTTTAAAAATTCGTCATATTTTAGTTCACCAGAATTTCATATAAAAATAAAAATATTTAAATTTAACGCCCTAAACACATGTAGCGTCTATGCAAATCAAAAGAAAGCTATAGTATAAATTGCTTTCTTTTGCTTCGCATAGAGTTCGTAAAATTTAGGGCGTTCAATTTAAATATTTTTATTTTTGTATGAAAATCTGGTGAACTAAAATATGACGAATTCTTAAAAGTCATAGAACAAAAGTTGTTGATGTTAGTAACATAGTCCTGAGAGGTTTTCAGTGTTTTACATTTAATCCTGTATAAGTTACAGCCGGTACCAACGGCTTACCTACCGTAATTTCCGAGGTACGGAAGAATCTCGATAATTATGTTATGATAGTCACCCATCCACAAACTGACCTCGGCAAGCATGCTCAACCTCGGAGATTGACCCATGCGTAGAGATTGACCCATGCGTAGAGATTGACCCATGCGTAGAGATTGACCCATGCGTAGGGCTGCCATCACCAAAATTGGTGGCCCCAGACAACGACTTCATAAACCCCATTTGGAGTAAAATCGCAATTTTTCCCCGGACATCGTAGAAAAATACATTTTATCTTAATGTTTATTTATGGTTTTAGTTAGTGATAACATTATAGAGCTTTAATTTTTTTTAATAAGTAATTAGTCTCTTCCTTTATATTTGGTATCTTACTTTTTGGTAACCGTAAGACCAATATGTGTACGGGTTTGACCCGGACGCTAATAGGGAAAATCCCTCCGGATGCCCCCGGACGCTCTCCAAACTAGGACAAATCCGGGGAAACCCAGACGAATGGCAGCCCTACCCATGCGGCTAATATTAATTAGCCACAAGCTCGTCCACAGCCTGTAAATACATATACATATAAATCTTTTAGGATATTTAAGTTCTGCCAGTATTAAGGAAATGTTCTAACGATATGCCAGGATGGAAGAGAATGGGTGGTAGTCAGTGGAAGTCTGACTTTGAAGTCTAGAGTGAGAGGAGTTATTAACTTTAACTTAAGCTTAGACTCCCACAGATATGTAAACATGACATTACGACAACAACGTATAGACAGTTTTCCATTTACAACGACATTTATTTACTTAACAAGACACAGCAATAATATATTTACAAATATTATAACAAAGACAAACAAAATCAATTTGAGTGCAGTGGTCGGCGTAGCAAATGACATCACAACTTTGTAATTCTAAATCTCACACAATCGAATTTCAAGATTTTCAACGTTGAACCAAAAGAATCACCACACGTTGATACTCCATGTAACATTGACTCCGGCGAAAATCCAAACAAAAGCACAAATGACAAACGGTACCCCGAAAAAATAACCAATGACTCATGCTGCCTGACCAAATTGTGTACGCGTCAGGATACTTCAGAATTCATCCGTCTCGATGACCATCTAAATCCGTACGGTTGTCAGCCCACCCGGGCGTGAGAGATTGTATTTGTTTACATTAATTTTTACAGCGGCCGCGACATAAACCAGAGCGAGAGCATTGGCTAATTATAGACGCGCTTTAAGCTTACCACGTGGGGTCGTTGACGTGCACTCGCACTGTGAAATGTTATAGAAATCGAGGTTTTTTTGATGATAAGATCGGCGGTTGATAAGTTGATTGGATCTACTTTAATATTGATTGCTATCCGAGCCCGCCACTTCCTTCGTGTTGAATTCAATATTACCTTCATGGGTTTTCCTGCGCAAATCCCGATCTCATAGATATTTCGCGATGAAGTATGTAGTAGCCTAAATATTGCCCTATAACATTTTCTTCATAAAAATTAGCTCCGTCATTCCAAATATTTTTCATTCCAAATATATTAGCCCAGTTAAACAGAAAGACACACAATGTTTTTATTGATGAAAGGTTCGCGTTTGACCACTATCTCACCAGAAGGTAAGCGATGATGTGATCGAAGATGAAGCACGCTTACCCAGAAGTAACCTATTCACTGTTGACTTAAAGACTCCTAGGTTATAAAATGTTTGTTTGTATTTAAGTACCTATCTTGAGAAAAAAAAACAGTTATTTTGAAACCACAGGCAGACACTTCAATTTACTATTATCTTCAATTATTTAAACGTAGGTATACCTACAGCTACACAAAAATGTATGCACGCAGTTTCCTTAAATGATTGAATCAAAAATTATGATATCCGCAGGAGAACCACGGTGGAAGAGTAGGACACATTGTTCGTAGAGGCTATGGTATACAATTTCGGCGACAACCTCGGGCCTAGACGACGAAGAATCGGAAGGCCTCCCACAAAGAAGTCCGATGACCTGGTTTACGTCGCTAGATCAAGAGAATCGTAGACGATTGGTTAATGTGGTTATACTTTGGGGAGGTCTATGTCCAGCAATAGATGTATTTTGACTCAAATGATTACGTTAATTTCGTAATCAACCTTAGCCTTAGCCTCATGGCTAAGGTGTCGGACTTGTGATCGAGAGGTTGCGAGGTGGAACCCCACCCATTACACTATTTAATTGCCGTGACCCTAATCCAGACACAAGCATATTTAGCTTAGCAATCCTGTTAACCCCTCCAAGGGTTAACACGATTCCTAGTAATGTGATTTATACCCACATTGTACCTAAAACTTATTCGAAATTGTTTGCCAATCAATCTTTGTTCCACACTAGTCTTGTATACTTCTTTTGTAGTCACTTTTCATTACTCAAAAGTTAACTAAACTTCAAAAAATTAGGCGGAATCATTTACAATACCCCAATAAATTAATTAAAATTCTTATTTAATATCCCAAACCAAAATTAATCCAACCGAGTTAATAATCTATGGTTCTAAACCCATCTCAATTCATTTTGTATTTGCACAGCGTGAAATAAACCTGTCAAGCTAAACGGTTTGCATTGATTTATTTCAGAGTAAATATACAAAGTAAGAGAAGCAAGATGTGTACTAACTTACACAGTTATGAGTTATAGAAGGTGTAGGTTATGAACACCGACAAGTTTGAATAAGGATTTGTGTTAGCTCTTAATCACGTTCAGAAACAGTCCACCATTGAGAATAGGGTTCCTATCCTTAATTTACATACAATACACCTCTCAGTCTCGTTTCCAAAACATTCCTACTTCTACGTCATCATAATCAGCCTTAACGTCACTTTAATTTCCGAGACGTCACTTATTGATCATGATTTGTGTGTCAGAGAGAGATGGATCTATAAATGACGTTTTTTTTTCACAAAAGAGTCATGATGTACGTCACAGGCCGCACGTCATGATAGGAGAACTGAGTACACAATAAATTCGTACGTACAGGATTAATGCCTTAATTTTTAAGGGCATATCGGTCAATGTCGTGTCATATAAAATAATTGCCGGACTAGAGTCTTAGTCACTAAAGAACTAGCATTATGATTATGGGTAAATTAAATTTTCTAGTCGCGTCGATAGAACTATGTATCATATTAAGCCAACGTTTGACATACATACCTACCATATAAGGCCTTTAGAAAAATATTCCCGTTACACGTTGAATAATATTTATAGAATACCTGTCATCATAATTACCTTCTCACTTTTTATCGTTTGGTAATTCCAATGAGAACGGTAGTAGCCCATTTGTCTGGCTTGCTACGTGACGGTCGTTAGTTCGAACTCAGGCGTAACCAATGTGTTTTTCCAGGCATGTATGCAGTTTGAATTTATCACTGGATTCAAACGGTGATGTTAGGAATCCCGGTTATTTACTGGTAAAGTACCATTTTATTAGAATACCTAGTGTGCAAGTTGCTAGGGTGATGCACAGCAATGTGTAAAGTAAGTAGTAGTGATTTGCCGGTTCTGGCGCACCAATCCCGTGGCTCACCGGTTCTGGCGCACCACCGCTTCTGGCGCAATCGCGGTCCAGGGCGTTTCAAACCTAAAAAAAAAAAAAAAAAAAAAAAAAAAGGTTTTGGGGTCCGCTGATCACGTTTCTGCAATCCGTTTTCGCGTAAGATGCATGGTTCCGGAGATACAGAAATCAATTAACAACAATCTGTTTCATTTCCGGTGACCCGAAACCCTCATTATCGACTTTCATTGTTCGCCTTTTCTTATCTATTGTCCGTGCGTCCGGCCGCTCACCCTCATTAGGATTGCATTGACGTATGCATGTATTACTCATTGTTACTGCTACTGCTATTGTATACTTTTATTGTTCATAAACCATTGCTTACTTTGCTATTCGGGGTCATCAAAACGGAATCAATAAAACACATGCGTCATTAACAAATTTTATTTTTATCTACAAAATATGAGCGGAACATCTCATCCACTAAAATATCGTTGTACAGTGTGTTCCCTGTAAATATGTTTGTAAAACTATGCATTGAACATCCCTGAAACTTATATAGCAAATACATTAAGCAATATTCACCACAAACTGAAGTCCAATCATTCTGAATCCTATCAATACTCCAGCTCCATCTTTTACAATTCCTTTTCAAAAACTCGAGATGATATCGCGCAGGTGTTCGCCCATAAGAATCAAAATATTGACCGATGCCATTCGTATCGATATGTACAGCTACCCAGTGTGAACCTGGCTTATCATCCGCATCCAAATTGCATATTATATACGTTGGTGCATGGGTATACATAGGGAGTCTATTAGCAGCATAAACATTATTTTCTAGACTGGGATGAATCTTTTTCAGATGTTTTTGTACTTCTAGTGTATCCATGATATAGCATATTATTACACTACCAATCTATTCAATGGTTGTCATAGGAATGTTCAATTATAGTGATTTGTAAATATTAAATCGCATTATTTTGTAGCACTCACAAAACAGGTTGATGCCAGCAATGTGAGATAAGTTTGTTGACTCATAGAGTTACTATCAGTTTCCGGAGGAACGTGAGATAATTTTGGTGATTCATAGAGTTACAATCAGTTTCGTTGTATTTAGGAATTTGTTTTAGATAAGAATGGTGCTATATAAGATCCTACCATTGCAGTCATGCAGTCAGTCTATGGTCGTTTGACCGCAGTGGATTGTATACGTCTACCAATACTACGTTTGTGTTACTTCAACGCATCAATGGCCATGGAGGTAAGTGTTTATTCTATTGACAAACTTACTTGTATTCTTGTTGTTGTTTCCTAACGTGTGTGATTAAGTGTAAACAAATTGATATTAACATGATAACTGTCTTGTTGCAGAAATCATTCAACTTCGATGAAAATACCTATAAACAGTATTACTACTCACCGCTCTCCCCTCAACATGAAGAAGAGAACGATGACATCGTTATTAATAACACATGCGATGGTGGAAAAAGGAAATCACAACCGATTGATCATTTTTTTGAAGTGGCACCAAAAATAAAAAAGAAGAAACTGTTATCGTCAACCGTGGCACGAGCCGCTAGAGATGGTGTATCATACATTTCTAGTAATTCTGACGACGGAGACCAAGCGACGCATCTCATTAAAATTGAAATGTACGATATGAAGAAGCTATGTAAGATTCCAACTACTGATCATTGGAAACACGCTACCACGAGGATTAAATATTATGTAAAGAATAATAAGGATAGCATCTACGACAGCACAAACGGGCTCGTATACAACATTACAAAGACAATAGCAGAAAGTGAAAAAGTTAAAAAATACTTTTTTAACAATGACACCCATTAGTTGATTAGTGAATGTGATTCTGTTTACTTAAATTACTTCTGTGTACTCATTAGATTCTACCTGACTTTCTAATCCTTTGCTAGACTCTATGTAATGAACATTATTTGAAATTGGGTATCGGTTTGTCTACCAACACTTAACTGTTACTTACTGTGCTACCTAATTTCTTCTTTGCTATAAAGATGGAAAACTTCAGTGAAGTGTGTACCAGTGCTTTCTTTTCCGCACCCATGGAAGAGAATATGGAACTATTCATCAACGAATTCGATCAGGAGCTGCCTAAAGTTTGTGATGAAATGGAGAAGTGTGAACTGTTTGATTCATCGTATGATGATGAGTTGTATAATCACTGTGCGATGGTTGAAACAGCGTTGATGTAAGTATTAGAAGTACAAACTCAATAAGAAAGATTATTGTTGTATTGTTTTATTTTAAGATTTGTCTAATAATTTTCTTGCTGTTTTGTTACAGTCAACCACAAGTTGGAAGAGGTATCAAACGAGGTATCACTACTGACGAAAATAAGGTTCCCAAGAAAGCAAAATTTGATGAAGGAGCTTCTACATCATCGACTGAAACAAATAACGTGGACAACAATAAGGTGGAATGTGACACATGTCATGTTTTTATTAATAAAAGGTATCTAAATAACCATTTAAAAAGCAATGTTCACAAAAATAATCTTTTAAAATCACATAATTCACTAGCAAATGTTACAGTTGTTGAAACCGCTTTTGGCAACCGAATTTTAACATATAGAATTAATAGTAAAACAATTCAATCGGGGCAATATTTTGAAACACCGGAATCGTTTTTAAATTCATTAAAAATTGATATCTTATTTTTAATCAATGAATGTATTCAACAACATACAATTTTTAAAATAAACTTCATATTGCATGCTGATTTCATACAACAAACTAAAGATATTAAAAATACATTTGATTTTCAAACGTTTAATTATATAATTTGTCAGGGTGATGACTTAAATATATTTTTTTCATCATTAATAGACACTGTTGTTGGTAAAATTTGTCAATTTGAAAAAAAAGATAGTGGTTGGAGTCTTAATCAAATTAAATACATAGATATGAATGTTAACAAATTCAACCCCTTACGTGGTAGTTCATATATCGATCTTCCTCAGGATATTAAATTAAAAAAAGCTGTAATCAATGTTAAAAATAATGATAATATGTGTTTCAAATGGGCATTACTCTCCGGTTTATATCCTGTATGTAAAAGTGTAGATCGCGTAACATCATACGCAATTCATGAAAATAAACTAAAATTTACTGGTATTTCTTTTCCGGTTAAAATTGTAGATATATCAAAAGTAGAGAAATTAAACAATATTAGTATAAATGTTTTTGGTTTAGAGTATAATAAAGAAAAAAAGTGTAATTCAGTTGTAGGTCCTTTATATTTAACAAAATGTCGTACACCTAATCATATCAACCTACTATATTTATCGAATGGTACTAACAATCATTACTGTTATATTAAAAAGTTATCGCGGTTAGTTAGCTCACAAATCTCAAGTAATCATCACGCAGTTTATATATGCGATTCATGTTTACTTCATTTCCCATCAGAGGAAAGACTTAATAACCATCAACAATATGATTGCGCTCACATTTGTACGGAATTACCAAACGGTAAGGATTCCAAAAAGGATTGGTTCGGTAAAGCAACATCAAATAATAAAATAAAATTTGATAAATTCGTGAAAAAGTTGGAAATGCCTTTTGTGGTTTATGCAGACTTTGAAGCATTTTTGAACCCAATAGAATCATGTAGTAACGATCCATCCAAGCCTAGTACAATTAATATTCAAAAACATGAAGTGTATAGTTTCGGATATTACATTAAATGTTCATATGATGACAGATTATCAAAATATGAGACGTATAGTGGGCCAAACTGTGCACAAGTGTTTATGAATCGCCTTTGTGAAGATGTGAAA
This sequence comes from Tholera decimalis, assembly GCA_943138885.2. NCBI lineage: Eukaryota > Metazoa > Arthropoda > Insecta > Lepidoptera > Noctuidae > Tholera > Tholera decimalis. Next base: position 29,279,078 of record OW964562.2, read on the forward strand.
ACAATAGTTAAAAAAAATTGTTTCCAAAAATGTCCCGTTCCATTATCAGATGAAGATAAAATTAAAATTTCAAATTCAAACATTTGTCATATTTGTGAAACTCAGTTAAATGAAGATCCTTTTTACGATTTTGATTGGTACACTGGCAGTTTTAGGGGTGTTGCGCATCAAGTGTGTAGTTCTAAGTACAGAACCCCTCGTTATGTTCCAATATTTTTACATAACCTCGGTCACTACGATGCTCATTTTATTGTCCATGCATTAAACCTCGATGATGGCAAAGTTGAAGTTATTCCACAAAATAAAGAACGATACATATCATTTTCAAAACAGTTAACAATAAATAATCAACCTGTAAGTTTAAGATTCGTAGATTCATTGAAATTTTTATCATGTAGTTTAGATCAGCTAGCTAAAAATCTTAATGACGATCAGTTTAAAGAACTAAAAAGAAACTATCCTATTAATGAAGATTTTTTACGTTTAAGACGGAAAGGTATTTATCCTTATGAATTTATGCGTAATAGTGATTGCTTGAAACATCCGTCACTTCCTGATCAACACCAGTTTTATAGTTCACTCACAGATTCAAATATTTCAAACGATGATTATAATCATGCAAAAGATATTTGGCAACATTTTAAGTGTAGTAGTATGTCTGATTATTCCGATTTGTATTTAAAAACTGATGTTTTACTTTTGACCGATATATTCGAAAACTTCAGAAAGCTTTGTATTAAAACTTATGGATTAGATCCTGCCCATTACTATACTGCTCCAGGTTTAAGTTGGGATGCAATGTTAAAATTTACGAAAATAGAATTAGAATTGTTAACGGACTATGACAAAATTGCTTTTTTTAAAGCTGGTATTAGAGGGGGTGTATCTCAGTGTAGCAATCGTTTTGCTAGAGCAAATAATAAATTCATGGAGGATTATGATGGTGAAAAACCTAATTCATATCTAACATATTTTGATGCGAATAATTTATATGGTTGGGCAATGTCCCAATCCCTTCCTGTTGGTGGTTTCGAATGGATAAATTGTAATACAGATTATAATGTGTTGGATACGTCTGATTTTGGTTATGTTTTAGAAGTTGATTTGGAATATCCTGATGAACTTCATAATTTGCATTCTGACTTTCCATTATGTCCTGAAAACATATGTGTGGGTAATACTAAAGAAACTAAATTAGTTCCTAATTTAAATAATAAAAATAAATACATCATTCACTACAGGAATTTAAAACAATGCATTGAAATGGGAATTAAATTAATTAAAGTACATAGAATTTTAAAATTTAAACAGAGTTCTTGGCTAAAGAAATACATAGACTTAAATACTAGTTTGAGAACGTTAGCTAAATCAAACTTTGAAAAAGACTTTTTTAAATTAATGAACAATTCTGTCTTCGGTAAGACAATGGAAAATATTGAAAAAAGAGTAAACGTTAAACTACTAACTCACTGGGATAATCGTGGTAAAGTTTTAGGTGCTCAGGAATTGATTGCAAAACCAGAATTCCATAGTTTATCAATATTTTCAGAACATTTAGTCGCAATACAATTACGAAAAACAAAATTGATTTATGATAAGCCAATTTATTTAGGATTTTGTATTTTAGATATATCTAAGACCCTTATGTACGAATTTCATTATAACTACATGGTTAAAAAGTTTAATAACAAAATTAAGTTATTGTACACCGATACCGATAGTTTGATATATCAAATTTTTACAGATAATTTGTATGAGGATATAAAACCTGACCTACTTCACTATTTTGATACATCAGACTATCCAGAAAATAATATTTATGATTATCCAAAATTAAATAAAAAGAAGTTAGGTTTTTTTAAAGACGAGAATAATGGTAAAGTGTTGAAGGAATTTGTAGGGTTGCGATCAAAAATGTATGCCTTGGAAGTAGAAGATAAATTTATAGCAAAGGCAAAAGGGGTTAACAAAAGTGTTACCAAAAAAATGAATATGGAAAATTACAAATCGTGTTTGTTTAATAAAAATGTGCAATATTGTAGTATGCTTCGGTTTAAGTCAATCAAACACACTATTTTTACACAAAAAATAAATAAAGCATCTTTATCATATAATGATAGCAAACGATGTATTATGGACAACAACATTGATACATTGGCTTGGGGACATTATAAATTACGTTAAGTGTTGATACTTTTTACTTTTACTTCTGTACCTATACGAAATTTATATTGATTGTAAAATTATGATATTACTATAATGTTATATAATAGTTTATTACATATTTAAAATGTATTGTTTGATTGTAAATAATGTAAGAAAATTGTGGTTTTTATTTGTAGGTTTAAATTTGAGATTGTAAAATTCTGATGTACTAATTGTGTTAGTTTTAATTATTCGATTGTAAATAATGATATCTAAGTAATAATAAAACGGTGAACATACATTTGAGAAGATTGTAAAGTTCTGATAAGTAATAATTTTAGCAATATATATATATATATTTAATTTTTACAACATAATTTTCATTTTTTATTTCCTCCCTTTGAACTCTAGACGTGTGAAATGTTTCACTTTATCCATCCGTTTACTGCTATTGTGGCAGGACCAAGTGGATGTGGGAAGTCAAATTTTGTAACAAATTTCATAAAATCAGTTAAAGAAATATGTAATTGTGATTTTAATCAGATCACATGGTGCTTTGATGAAATGCAACCTTTATATAATTTACCAAATGTTAACTATCATCAAGGAATTCCAAATCTTAATATGTTTGATGGTGAAAACCCACATCTTGTTATTATTGATGATCTAATGAGAGAGTCTGATGGAAGAATTGTGGATATATTTACAAAAGGTAGTCATCACAGGAATCTGAGTGTATTTTATTTAACACAAAATTTATTTCATCAGGGTAAAGGTCAAAGAGACATTTCTTTAAACTCAAGTTATATACTATATTTTAAAAACCCTCGAGATAAAACTCAAATAAGATATTTAGCACGACAAGTGTCACCAGACAACCCAAAATTCATTGAAGATGCCTATAGGGATGCAACTTTAGAAGCGCATGGATATTTAATGGTTGATTTAAAACAGAATACCAATGATTTTTGTCGTATCAAGACAAATGTCTTCCCATTTAATGGACACTGTACAGTCTACGTCCCCACAAAAGAGTTTAAATACACCAAGAATCAAACAATTCAAATCATTTCTAAATGATGCATCGTCGACTCACAACGCATAAACATTTGCTAAGCGCTTTGCATACGCTTAAACCAAAATATCAAAGAGCGTTACTTAAAACATGTGATGAAGAAGAAATAAACTGTATTTGTGAATGTATTCATAACGTTTTACAAGGAAAGGTACCTCTTAAAGATCAAGATAAACAAAAATTGAATAAACACAAAAATATACTCCGTAAACTGGTGCATAAGTGTAAACATAAACTAAGAAAAAATATAATCATACAAAAAGGAGGGGCTTTCTTACCAATAATATTAGGTGCAATATTGAGTGGATTAGTAAGTGGACTAGCCAGTTAACATGGAAAATGCAAAGAAAATGATACTTATTGAACCTGGATTGATTGAAAAATTAAAACAAGAAAATAAGGTTAATAGTAATTTGTCTCGATTAGATATTGAAATGCAAAATATTATGAATAGTAAGACGGAAGACCGCAAGAAGTGGATGTTATATTTACAAACACTACAAAGATACCTTCACTTTACCGAAGAGGATCGTCAACCACTCAGATTACCAATTTATTCTGATACATCTAATGAAGATTCAAATGAATCTAAAATTGGTTTTAAAAATAAAGATAGAGATCTAAAAAGTTCAGTTGATGCTGAATCTTTGTTGGATGAGAAAGGATCCATTAAAAGTAAAGAAAATGACACAAATCCACTTTACACACCAACTCAAATACTCAGTTTAATACCAAAAACATATAATAAAAAAGGTGAGTCATTATTAAACTTAATTGGAACAAGTAAAAGTAAAATACATTGGGATAATGAAGGCACAGTCATAATTGATAATGAAAAAATTCCTGGAAGTAATATTGTTGATTTAATAAATGATTCACTAAGACCCTTAAAAAGAAGTGATCCGATAGGGTGGGATAGATTTGCTAAAGCATTAAAAGATATTAAAGTACCACTTACTTATATTGGAAATCCAAAGAGATGTGAGTTTAGTAACCAACTTCAAGCAAAAGATCTGAACAAAACCTCTGAGATTGAAGTTCAAGAGTTTTCTACACCGAGCAGTGGAGATAAAAGATCTATAACTAAAATACGTAAAAAGCTCGATTGGGAAAAATGGACCCCGTACTAGAAGAAATTAACAGGATTTATTATGATCCATCTAACCCCGCTGGTTTTGGTAGTATTGATAAACTATCAAAAGCCATGAAGGGTAAAATGGATAAAAAGCAAGTAAAGGAATGGTTACAATCACAAGAAACATATACATTACATAAACCCAGTCGGAAAAAATTTCCACGTAATAGGTACATTCTATCAAATATTAATGAACTGTGGCAAGCTGATTTAAGTGATATGCGAACTTATTCTCAATATAATGATGGTTTCAACTATATACTTTGTGTTATTGATGTATTTAGTAAATATGCTTTTGCAAGACCAATGAAAAAGAAAAACTCAGAAACTACTAAAGAATGTTTTGAAAGTATATTTACTGAAAGTAATTCCACACCTGCTCACATACAATCTGATAAAGGTACAGAATTTGTTTCAAAAGATGTACAAAAATACTTTAAATCCAAAAAGATAAATTACTATACCACTAACAATCCTGATATTAAGGCTAGTATTGTTGAACGATTTCAAAGAACTCTAAAAATGAAAATGCGGCGTTATTTCACTCATAACAATACTTATAGATACATAGATGTTTTACAGGATTTAATATACTCTTATAATCACAGCATTCACTCTAGTATTAAGATGTGCCCATGTGATGTAAGTTCCGCCAATATTATGACAGTTTGGACTAATCTTTATAATAGAGGATCAAACAAACTTTCTTTAGAAAATCCAAAACCAAATTTCAATGTGGGTGATTATGTTCGAATAACTAAATATAAACATGTTTTCCAAAAAGGATATGAATCAAATTGGAGTGATGAAATATTTATTATATCTTCAATAATTGATAGATCTCCATGGGTTGTTTATACAATAACAGATTTACAAGATGAAGCAATAGTTGGTACTTTTTATGAAAGAGAATTACAGAAGGTCACTTACAACCCCACCTCACAATATAAAATAGATAAAATAATTGGTACTCGTTATTCGGGTAACAGAAAAGAAGTATTAGTGAAGTGGAAAGGTTATCCAGATAAATTTAACAGTTGGATTTTAGCTTCTAGTTTAAAAGAAATATGAATAAAGAAAGTTTTTATTTAACTTTGCTCAGCAATAGTTCAATGGAATACTTTCCTGATAACAAGACCACAAATTTTTCAACAAAATTACCAAAAGCTATGAAATTAGAAGGTGAATGGTCGGTTGGAGTTGTCGAGTTTCAATATCCATGCACCATGTTTACTGTTCAAGATCATGAAAATGTTGTGTACATTACAAAAACCATGTTAATGCCTAATGAAGATAAACCATCAACAGTGTACTACAAAAAACATATTCCGGCTACCAACTATGATAACGTTGAACATATTTTAAGAGCGTTAAATGGTATCAGAGAGAACTTGAAATTTCGTTATGATGAAATAACAAAATTTGTGTCTATTTCTGTTTTGGATAAAAATATAACATCCGTAACATTATCACCCAAATTAAGTTTACAACTGGGTTATGAACCAAATACAAATCTTCTAGACAGAAATTTTGGGAAGTGTCCTGCTAATTTACACTTAGGGTTACCATCTCAACTATTTCTATATTGTGACATTATCGATCCTCAGATTGTGGGTGATGTTATGACTCCGCTATTAAGAGTCATTTCATTAGATCCTTCAAAATACATTTATGGTGCGAATAAAATGCACGTTTTCTCTCCACCTCACTACTTACCTGTAATGCGAAGAGAGTTCGATACGCTGGAAATAGATATAAGATCGAGCACAGGACAAAAAATACCATTCCAGTTTGGAACCGTGTGTATTAAACTACATTTCCACAAATTATAATAATGTATTCTCCTCATGATCATCATAAATGTCCATATGAAAATTATTATTCACATCAAGCTGGATCAGGAGTTGGTGTAATTTATAAGGGTTCACCATACCAACGCGGTCATGGTATTGGGAGCTTCTTAGGAGGGTTATTTAGATCAGTTTTACCTTTACTTTCAAGTGGTGTTCGAGTGGTTGGTAAGGAGGCATTAAACGCTGGAGTAGGACTTTTATCGGATATGGTTCAAGCGCGTCCTATGGAAGCCTCAATAAAAGATCGTCTTAAACAAGTTAGTACGAACTTAAAACGAAAGGCTGATAACAAAATTGATCGATTTAACATGACAGGATCTGGATATATAACTAAAAGAAAACGATTGGCATCGTTCATTCCACCACTAACTGCTAAAGTGAAAGCTACGAAAAAACTTGGTCTAAAACCAAAAAACATCGAAGATATATTTTCAAATTAAATATGTCTTTCCTTCATAATCATTCTTGTGAGTGCGTTAAGTCAGAATTAGATTTATTTGCATTACCGTCTACACAAACAAGCATTGAAAATGGATTGTGGATTCACTATAAACCAATTTCGTCTCTTGCTGATGATGGACCTATCGAGTTTCAAGTTCCTGGAACAGGCGATGACTACATAGATTTGTCTCATACATTACTCCAGATAAAGGCAAAAGTATTAAATCAAGATTCATCAAACTTGATATCAGCTACCGCAGTAGCACCTGTAAATAATTGGCTGCATTCACTTTTTAGTCAACTTGATGTTTATTTAAACCAAAAACTTGTATCACCACCTAATAATACCTATGCCTATCGAGCATACATGGAAACTCTTTTAAACTATGCTCCTGCTGCTAAACAATCTCATCTTACTTGTAGCCTTTGGTATGAGGATACAGCAGGAAAAATGGATTCCACAGATGGTAAAAACATAGGATTTGTTAAAAGACAGGAATTAGTTAATGAAAGTAGGGAAATAGAAATGATTGGTCATCTTCATGGTGACATTTTCAATCAAGATAAATTTTTAATGAATGGCGTTGAAATGAGTGTAAAATTAGTTCGATCAAGAGAGAGTTTTAATTTAATTGCTGGGTCAAATGATGTAAAGTTTAAAGTTTGCATTACAGACGCAACTCTTATTGTTCGAAGAGCACGAATTAATCCAAGTGTATTACTCGCACATCAGAAAGTTTTAGCTTCTACCACTGCTAAATATCCTATTACTCGTGCTGAAGTTAAAGTTTTAACAATTCCATCAGGTGTTCAAGGAAAAACTCTTGATAATATATTCTTAGGACAGGTACCCAAAAGATGTATTATTGGATTTGTAAACAATTCTGCATTTAATGGTTCGCTTACTAAAAATCCATTTAACTTTGAAAACTATGGTATTAACTCTTTCAGCTTATATATTGATGGTCAACAAATACCTTCAAAAGCTTTGCAACCATCTTTTAATAATAATATATTTACATCAGCATATCATACTCTATTCTCGGGGACTGGTATTCACTTTCTAAATGAAGGAAATGCAATCTCTCGTGAACAGTATGCTAAAGGTTACTGTCTTTTAGCATTTGATTTAACTCCTGATTTATCAGCTAACTCATCAGCTCATTGGAATCTCATAAAGCATGGTAGTGTAAGATTAGAAGTACGATTTGAATCCTCACTAATACAAACAATTAACTGTATTGTTTATGCTGAGTTTGATAATATTATTGAAATAGATAAAAATAGAAATGTTACTGTAGACTATAGTAGTTAAGGTTATGTGTATGTAACTAAAGGAAACATTATAAAATTAAATAAAACAAATTATATGCAATATACTATTTTTTTATTTCATTATAAACACCCTATTCAATCTTATACAGAACACTGATCGAGTTTAAACTTTACATAAGCACACTGACTAAACCACTGAACATGCTGCTGCCAAGGATCATCATCATCTTCCCAATCTTTTAAACCGCCACCACAATGGAAACACTTGGTCCTGTCTTCATGACCAGTATAAAAGAAACCGGCTTCTGCAAGATCTTCAGGCTTCTGTTTCATAACGAGTGGCCAGTCTCCGAAACTGAACAACCGTCTAGATTTTGAACTGAAAAATGGATATTCAGCTCTTGGGTACTGCATATTCTTCACTTTTTCTTCTCCAATCAGTTTTGTAGTTTTGCTTTTCAATGAAGTGATCTGTTCACGTATGCCACACTCATCTCTTCCTTCTAATCTTGTTTTTCTCTCAGCACCACAAGACGACACCTCCTTGGATCTAATGAATACACAGAAGTAATTTAAGTAAACAGAATCACATTCACTAATCGATTAATGAGTGTCATTGTTAAAAAAGTATTTTTTAACTTATTCACTTTTTGCTATTGTCTTTGTAATATTGTATACGAGGCTGTTTGTGCTGTCATAGATGCTATCCTTATTATTCTTTACATAATATTTAATCCTCGTGGTAGCGTGTTTCCAATGATCAGTAGTTGGAATCTTACATAGCTTCTTCATATCGTACATTTCAATTTTTATGAGATGCGACGCTTGGTCTCCGTAGTCAGAATTAGTAGAAATGTATGATACACCATCTCTAGCGGCTTGTGCCAAGGTTGACGATAACAGTTTCTTCTTATTTATTTTTTGGTGCCACTTCAAAAAAAAAATTATCAATCGGTTGTGATTTCCTTTTTCCACCATCGCATGTGTTATTAATGACGAGTCAGGTAGAATCTAATGAGTACACAGAAGTAATTTAAGTAAACAGAATCACATTCACTAATCAACTAATGGGTGTCATTGTTAAAAAAGTATTTTTTAACTTTTTCACTTTCTGCTATTGTCTTTGTAATGTTGTATACGAGCCCGTTTGTGCTGTCGTAGATGCTATCCTTATTATTCTTTACATAATATTTAATCCTCGTGGTAGCGTGTTTCCAATGATCAGTAGTTGGAATCTTACATAGCTTCTTCATATCGTACATTTCAATTTTAATGAGATGCGTCGCTTGGTCTCCGTCGTCAGAATTACTAAAAATGTATGATACACCATCTCTAGCGGCTCGTGCCACGGTTGACGATAACAGTTTCTTCTTTTTTATTTTTGGTGCCACTTCAAAAAAATGATCAATCGGTTGTGATTTCCTTTTTCCACCATCACATGTGTTATTAATAACGATGTCATCGTTCTCTTCTTCATGTTGAGGGGAGAGCGGTGAGTAGTAATACTGTTTATAGGTATTTTCATCGAAGTTGAATGATTTCTGCAACAAGACAGTTATCATGTTAATATCAATTTGTTTACACTTAATCACACACGTTAGGAAACAACAACAAGAATACAAGTAAGTTTGTCAATAGAATAAACACTTACCTCCATGGCCATTGATGCGTTGAAGTAACACAAACGTAGTATTGGTAGACGTATACAATCCACTGCGGTCAAACGACCATAGACTGACTGCATGACTGCAATGGTAGGATCTTATATAGCACCATTCTTATCTAAAACAAATTCCTAAATACAACGAAACTGATTGTAACTCTATGAATCACCAAAATTATCTCACGTTCCTCCGGAAACTGATAGTAACTCTATGAGTCAACAAACTTATCTCACATTGCTGGCATCAACCTGTTTTGTGAGTGCTACAAAATAATGCGATTTAATATTTACAAATCACTATAATTGAACATTCCTATGACAACCATTGAATAGATTGGTAGTGTAATAATATGCTATATCATGGATACACTAGAAGTACAAAAACATCTGAAAAAGATTCATCCCAGTCTAGAAAATAATGTTTATGCTGCTAATAGACTCCCTATGTATACCCATGCACCAACGTATATAATATGCAATTTGGATGCGGATGATAAGCCAGGTTCACACTGGGTAGCTGTACATATCGATACGAATGGCATCGGTCAATATTTTGATTCTTATGGGCGAACACCTGCGCGATATCATCTCGAGTTTTTGAAAAGGAATTGTAAAAGATGGGGCTGGAGTATTGATAGGATTCAGAATGATTGGACTTCAGTTTGTGGTGAATATTGCTTAATGTATTTGCTATATAAGTTTCAGGGATGTTCAATGCATAGTTTTACAAACATATTTACAGGGAACACACTGTACAACGATATTTTAGTGGATGAGATGTTCCGCTCATATTTTGTAGATAAAAATAAAATTTGTTAATGACGCATGTGTTTTATTGATTCCGTTTTGATGACCCCGAATAGCAAAGTAAGCAATGGTTTATGAACAATAAAAGTATACAATAGCAGTAGCAGTAACAATGAGTAATACATGCATACGTCAATGCAATCCTAATGACGCACGGACAATAGATAAGAAAAGGCGAACAATGAAAGTCGATAATGAGGGTTTCGGGTCACCGGAAATGAAACAGATTGTTGTTAATTGATTTCTGTATCTCCGGAACCATGCATCTTACGCGAAAACGGATTGCAGAAACGTGATCAGCGGACCCCAAAACCTTTTTTTTTTTTTTTTTTTTTTTTTTTTTTTTTTTTTTTTTTAGGTTTGAAACGCCCTGGACCGCGATTGCGCCAGAAGCGGTGGTGCGCCAGAACCGGTGAGCCACGGGATTGGTGCGCCAGAACCGGCAAATCACTACTACTAAAGTACTCTGAAATGTTGATTGCTTGCTATGGTGTTACTAACTGGGTGGCAATATCATTTTTAGAGTTACGTACTTGTATAGAGAAAAACGGAACACTTACACTAGGATTACTTCATTGCTCGTCTGCCTGTCATCAGTCCCTTTTCTCCGGAATGCGAGCAGATGTTAAAATGAATATCTATATACTCGAAATATGATTTGATGAATTAGTAAATTAAAAAAAAAATGTGATCCAAAAATATGACCGTTTAGTTCGCATATTTTGTGATTACATATTAGATTTAAAACCTAAAGCATACTAAACATTAAAATATACTCTTGGAATTTAAAGAAAACTCTCCATCATCTTTCCAGTTCTTCATGTTGTGTTGTGTGGAAAACCTTAAGCGGCGACAATAATATATACCTCCTTGGTAACTATATTTTTGAGCCTTTTAGGTTTAAAACTTTTGGAGTTTCCCAAATAAATTTTGAAAAGGATGGTTGAAACTTCTCGTAACCCAAAGTCAAACATTGTGCAATGCCACAAGACATCTGGGTACATTACCAGACGACAGCATTGAGGACGCATCATTTTGATTTGTAGTTTTTTATTTTAGTTTATGTTATTGTTTGATTAATTTGATTTCAATATAGCTGTGTTTTCTCAAATGCTTATAGCGTGTTTACACTATACAAACACAAACTTTAAAAAATCTGTTTCTGTTTGGTTAAAAGGCAAAAAATCCTCCTACGCGCACGATGTCGCAATTACAGCTAGTTTATAAAATAAGTCGTCTTTACTTCGTACGAGTATGTTCGTCGCCATCAAAAATCCACCATCCTGTATCAACAAAGTGACAATATTCCAAGTAAACGCGTTCTGAGACAAGTGGACCGGTGAAGGCGTGGCGTCGTTCTACTGAATTACACGAATTCCCAATAAAGACGGGACAAGTGTCCGTAAAATGGCGGCCGCGTGTGGTCACCGGATGCGTATGAATGGGACATTGTTAATGAATGGGACGTTATTTGCAATGATGCAGATGAAATGATAGTATCGATGTAGTTTACGACGGAGGCTGGCATTTTGGTGAACTCCTTTAAGAAATAACTAGTAAGAGCTTCAGATTGATGCCAGCGAGAATGTCTAAATGATAACTTAATGGAGAATACTCTTTGGAGATTACTGCATATGACACTTAGAAGTATAAAATATAGATATTTGATGCCAGTGTTTACTAACATCAAAATGTCTCAATGTGTTAAAAACTAAACGGCTTAAGATGAACTTTACAACCGTAGACCATCGTGAGAAAAGTATACTTAGTCCTTTTTTTCTGAGGAAAATCACGAAATGCTCATGGGTGGAGCGGTAGGATACTGTCTTAGACTTACTTACTACACCTACCTGTTTCTTTCAGTTGCCTTACGTTCCGGGGGTTAGAAAGGAGGTCTTTGAAGATTGTTTTGAATGGGGCGATGCAAACTTGGGCGGTTTAAGCCGGCTAAGACCCAGGCGTGTCTTTTCTCCGCAAAAAGGAGCCAATTCCAATCGGCTTTTTCTTTCTGTGGTGTAACCCTGCTGATAACCGATCGTAGAGAGCTTCTTGGGGTAACATTTACTTCCTACCCTTAATTTTGGTCCGTTTACCGAGCCTAAGGCTCAACTAGCAGCAAAAATGTTGGAAATCCCAGCTAAGGTATGACAGTAGGTACTTCACACAGAAACAGCTGCTCAATCTATATCAAGCTAGACGGATACAAACTGGATGCGTTTGAGTCTATCAAGAAATGGGCTAAAAGACTCATTGGCAACTACGCACTGGTCGAGTCGAAGCTCCAGAGCCTTGAACATCGACGATAAGTTTTAAGTCTATCGGTTTAATTTTTAGTAATAATAAATAATAATCTAATTCCGCCAAGCTATCTATCCATCATCGACCTACAAGACAAACGACGATGAGCCATCGTTTCATGGTGGACATCCCACCCATACGCACATAACGTTTAGGGAATACTTTCATTGTGCATAAGGCTAAGGAGTGGAATTCCCTACCGGAGTCTGTGTTTCCCGATAGCTATAATAGGGCTTTTAAGTCAATAGTGAATAGGTTACTTCTAGGTAAGCGTGCTCCATCTTCGACATCACTTAGCATCAGGTGAGTCGATCAAACGCGAGCCTATTATCAATAAAAAAGAACGTACCTACAACAGCCCTGAACAGGATACTTTCTATCCCAGGAGTAGGTATTTTGGTTAATTTTCAATTTAAACGGCGGAACCCACCGGCAGAATCTAGTATTAAATAAAAAGTGACAATGAAAACAATAAAAGAACTAATTATATACCTGAAGTTGGCCTCACGGCTGTGACAGATTTCCATTTCAAGAACCAATCGCGTCATACTTACCACAAAACAAACTCAAGGTCATCATAGGAATCTAGTGTAGAATCTCTTACAAACTGGGCAACAGCATCACGTACTTGAGAAATAATAATCAAGTCGCAAAAACGCAAAGAGTAGTCTCACAAAAAATCTGCCAAGTGTGTATTGATTTTGTGACTCGTATTTTGTGAATACAATACTACTTACCACTTTTTACTCTGATCTGTATTCAACGTTGTTATCACAATCTCAGTGGCCGTTATTAAAAACCATAATTTTTATTCCTCATTCTATCCTTATGATCAGGGCAAAGTAACATACCACTTATACCAAAAACATCTCGACCAAGTGCATTAATAATACTATAAAGGAATATGATTGATAAAACGCCCAAAATGTATGGAACCAATTACGCGACATTTCGACCGTATATATTGTATTTTGATATTTAAAAATTGAATGAAAGCCACGCGCTGACAGATTATCAATTGTCTACCAACTTACTCAGAATGTTTACGCAATACTAATAATAATAATAAAATGTGAATAATTTAAATTCCCTTCCATATTTTATTTTTAAAAGATCGCGTGGTCGTTCACTAACAAGGTGGGCTTATCAAGTGAAAGGCTTGTCGGCTCCTCAACCCTGATGCTGACTACCGTTCTCAGATATAAAGGATCAGATACGAGAGAGAGATAGATTGTTCTCATAAACAAGAAGTCTATGAGGAAAATCCGACTTTGTTCAAATCGATAGACTTTAAAATAAAGAATCTTGTCATCTTGAAAAAGAATTAAAAAATCTCTAAACGGAACCCCAAACGCGGTTCAAAACCGACGGTCACACGTCCACCTGCTGTAATTACATTAATTGAGTTTTTTCAATTAAAACCCTGTCACGATGGGGATATCTCTGTTTCTACATGCCCGTAACATTTGATATGTATCTTTGTAATTGGCCGGGTTTTCTCAATACGTTCAACACTGCGAGGACGGATGTGGTAAGGAGTGGATGATTGTGGTACAAATTGTTGATTGCTAAATTGTGTTGAAGTATTATTTTAGTATTTGAGGAAAATTGGCAAAAATTGGAGACATACAGATCGCCATTCATAGAAGCGATGAAAGTTGGAGTAAATATATTGTTAATTGTTGACCGCCAATGGCAAACGTTTTTTTTTTTTTTGTGAGTGGCATCTCGCAGGTCAACCGGTCGGCTGCTTAACCGGGCTTGCCTGTGGTTGCCTTAATTAATAAATTAATTAAAGCCTCCAGCCAGGGCTTATTAAAAAACTTACAAACTAGGCGACTACACGCTAAGGGCACCCCCTGTGGGGTACGGACCTCGGCTTAGGGCGTCGCAGGGGGAGGGCAGCTAGGGATAGGCTGGATCATATCATTATTATTATTAATAAGGGAATTTAAAGCTACTGGCTCAGCGTCGCGGGCTGGCTCTGGCAAGGGTCAGGGCGGACTATTACGGGGACGTCGCGGCGGGCCTCGGCGGCGAGGACGGAAAGACGGTCGATTTTTGTTTTTTTAAACTGTGCTGGTTTCCTTACGGCTCTCTTGGAGCAGGGTGAGAGCATCATCGGGAGTGACTAGGGTATGCCTTGGCCGGCGAATCTTAGAGATACGCGAGGGTTCGTATTGGGCGGCCGATACGATAAGGGGATTCCTATGTTGGATTGCAGTATCAAAGAAACGCTTGGAGACACGTTTCATGAACTGCTGGATGGTGGGCATCTTGAGGTCTACGTGAAGAAGCTCATTTCGAACATAAAAGGGGGGCCCCCGTGACTCTACGGAGGAATCGGTTTTGAAGGGTCTGCATCTTATGGAGGAGGTAGGGCTTTGCGTGTGCGAAAACAACGCAGGCGTAGGTCGTGATGGGACGGATGACCGCGGTGAAAATACGCAGCTTGCACCTGAGTGATAACTTACTGCGGGAGCTAAGAATGAAGTGGAGCCTACCTAGAGCGAAACCGGCGCGCGAACGTGCCTGCTTTTTGTGCTCAGCGAAGGAAAGGTGTTTATCGAGGACCACGCCTAAGTATTTGGCTTGCTTTTCCCAGGGGATCGGCTTGCCGTACATGGTAATCGGACAGGGGGAGGGTGGGTTTATCCGCGGCTTAGAAAAGAGGACTGCCTGGCTTTTGTCTGGATTGACTTCGATTCTCCATTTCCGGAACCACTTGGCCAGAGTGTTTGCGGAAGTTTGGAGAGTGCGAGCGATGGCATCGGGTTTAAGACCGGTATAATAGATAGCCGTATCGTCGGCAAATAGGGCTAGCTGAGTAGTTTTATGCTTGGGGATATCGCTAGTGAATAGCGTGAAAACGAGGGGGGACAGTACGGAGCCTTGAGGAACTCCTGCGCGAATGGGATGGGGGGAGGAAAGCTCCCCTCAATTAGGTAACGAAAGGTGCGATTCGATAAAAAGTCCCGTAGGATGAGCACAAGACGCCGAGTTGGTATAGCTTATAGATTAAGCCATTGTGCCAGACTTTGTCGAACGCTTTCGCTATGTCGAAGAATAAGGCTCCCGTTATTGCGCCCCGTTGGAAGCCGGCGCTGACGTGTTCTATGATGCGGTGGACTTGTTGGATACATGAGTGTTCGGTTCTAAATCCAAACATGCATGATCGAGGTCTCTTGACCTCGATCATGAATGATGGTAAGCGATAGACGAGGTGTACGATGAAATGAGCTCTGTCCCATCTAGCTTTAAAAGCTGACGGGTCATATGTGCTAGGGACACAGAAGTCGGCAGAAAATTCCACAGCTTGCCTATGCGCACAATGAATGTGGAGGAGAAGCGCAATTGTTTCGTGTAGCGCAATTGTGTAGTGGGATGTAAAGCCATAAAACAAGTATATGTTTACGAATGCTCTTAGTTTTGGAGTAAATCCATATAATCCAGTATTAAAAAAAAAAACATATAAAAGCGTTATTAATAAAATTTATTTGCAAAATAAATATCATTATGTATCGTCATACTTATATATCTATACTAATATTATAAAGCGGAAAAGTTTGTTAGTTTGTTTGTTTGTTTGTTTGCTTGAACGCGCTAATCTTCGAAAGTGCTGGGTGGATTTGGATGAAATTTGGTATGGAAGTAGCTTGAAGCTTGAGGAAGGTTATAGGCTACTTTTTACCCGACTGCAAAAAAGGAGAGTTATGTTTTTACCGTGATAGAATCCACGGGAGCGAAGCCCCGCGAGAGTACTAGTCTATACTAAAGCTGAAGAGTTTGTTTGTTTGTTTGTTTGCTTGAACGCGCTAATCTCAGGAACTACGGTTCTGATTTGAAAAATTCTTTCAGTGTTAGACAGCCCATTTATCGAGGAAGGCTATAGGCTATATATCATCACGCTAAGACCAATAGGAGCGAAGCACTAATGAAGAATGTTTCAAAATCGGGGGATTTTTTTTCCACGCGGGCGAAGTCGCGGCGGAAGCTAGTTATAAATAAATGCGTAAGTGTGTTTGTCCACGGGCACGCCGCAATTGCGGCGGTAGCAGTTGCGGAGGCTAATCTTCATATCAATAGACAGATATAACAACAAAGTGGGGAAAATGTAAATTTATCATATAATTAGATATTTACTTAAATATGAAGTAGCAGGACAAAAAATAAAACCCAATGCAGGCGGGACCCATCCCATTTTTTTATTTAAAATTATATTGTGTCAATTGGGTTCCGCTTGCTTGTCACTTTTTAATATAAAAATGTGCTTTTTTCTTCGATTTCAGTTAAGCAGTCAGGTTTTTTAATTTTTTAGATAAGTTTTTTTTTTTTTTTTTCAAAGCTTGTACTAGGTCGGGCACGCCGCAATCGCGGCGGTAAGACCCCTCTTTGAGAAGTGGCTAGATCGGCTTCACGGCGTCCTGACCTACCGCATGACGCAGGTCCTCACCGGACACGGAAGTTGCGGGAGGTACCTGTGTCTGATGGGGAAGGAAGAAACGCCTGGGTGTCACCACTGCGAGGATCGGCCTGAGGACACAGTAGAGCATACGGTGCAAGACTGCCCCGCTTGGGCAGAGCACCGACGTGTCCTCACGGCGGCGATAGGCGGAGACCTCTCGCGCCCGGCACTGGTCGAGGCCATGCTGCGGGGCGAGAGGGAGTGGGAAGCGGTCGCCTCCTTCTGCGAAGCAGTCATGCTATCGAAGGAGTAGGCGGGCCGCGTGAGGGAGAGGATAGCGTCCTCCCTCCAGCCCAGCCGCAGTGGTAGACGCCCATGGCGTCGGACGTCGGCCGACGATCTCCGGCCACCGTAGGCGCGGGCATGCGGACAGCGAGTAAAGGGCAACTCGCTGTCCGACCATGGACCATGCCCGGGTCGACGGCGCGTTGTGTTCCACGCGCTCCTCAAAGAGCGTCAGCAACATGACGAGGCCCCCCCTGTAGAGGGCCGAAGCCTGCCGAGGTCGTGGGACTTATCCCATTACCGTGACCCCGGAACGTAAATGGCTATTGAAGGAACACCGTGGATTTTAGTCAGTACAAGTCTAACAGTCCCTCCGGCCCTGCCTGGGGTGGGAGGACTTATTTGATGATTTTACCACGTAAAAAAAAAGTGTGTTTGTCCTACTTTCAAAAGTCTGACGATTCACATAACTTATTTTATTTTTCTCTGAAACAAAAAATCATGTAACCCGAGCGAAGCCGCAAGCAAAGGCTAACTTACAATATGATTCAGGCAGTACTTACCTATTTAAGAAGGTGGAGTTTGTGGTAATTGATAAAAATGTTGGAAATGAGACAGTTGGAAATAGCGAAGTTCCTACTTGGTTATACATCATCTGCCTACTTTGCATTTCAGATTTCAGTTCCAGTTGAAGAAAACTTACAGCACTAAAGATATACTAGACCACGTTAATGGTGATCATAAAGCTTCACCGTCTTGTCTGTCATAATAAAGCTTATCATTTAATTTTTTTATGTACGAAATTAGCTTTTACGATATCACAGTTTCTGGGCTTGACCCCTCTTCACGCTATGTGAGTGGAGTGACGGAGGAAAATCAGAAAGTATAATTGACGGCTAACTGGTTTTAGATTTAAATTAAATAATAAGGGTCGGTTTGTTCATTAAGCTTTAAAGATATAGTTAATTTTATAGAATAAAAAATGTTTATTCGGCACATGCCACAAAGCACACAACAGGATACAAAAGGAAAGCAACAAAACCAAAAAAGAAACAAGCCATACGTACATATTTGCAAACAAGAAAATAAATAAACTACGTGTGCCTCGCGGCTGCTAGTATAGTCTTTATTTACTAAACAAATCACATCAACTTTATATTTACAACTACAAGAAATCAAAGATTTTGAATGCAGTGTAAAAATACGTAATTCATAATTAATTTAATACAAAAAAAATTGAGCAAACTGAATAAAGAATTGTGAAAAGACATATAAAGTATAAATAATAAATAATTTTTGGCAACGTAACCTAACCTATTTCGTTGGTAACGACGCCGCAACACAGACCCTCTCATAGAGTGTACTGGGAGAATGGGAATGGGAATGGATGGATGGATGGATGGGAATGGAGGAGGAATGAGCCGTAATCCACTACGTAGGACCAGTGGAAGTTGGTGCCTTAGGTGTGGATTTATGGTCCTAGAACTTGTCCGATTTCTCATGAAGTTTTCCTTCACTTCACAAAAAATGCCAGTCTGGGTTTCCTTCAATTTCTCGTAAGTAGAGTCTGTAACCAGTGGGCCTTTAGTAATTATAACAAAAAATATCTTAAACTGATACGATAACCCGAAGTCTGGCAACAATAGGTTTACATGATGAGACAATTAATGGTAAGGCTACTTTGGTCGTCAAAGAAAACCCTGTAGGTGACATTGTTGCAGAACCCTAGATGTAAAAAGAGTGAAACTTTTTAGACTGCGTTCAGGATTTTCTTTTTATTGACCATAGATTCACGTTTGACCACCATCTCACCTGATGGTAAGTGATGATGTGGTTGAAGATGGAGCACGCTTACCTAAAAGTAACTTATTCACTGTTGACTGGACCCCTAGGTGATAGCTATCAGGAAACACAGACTTCGGCAGGGAATTCCACTCCTTAGCCGTTCGCATAATTAAAGTATTCCCAAAACGTTTTGTGCGTATGGGTGGGATGTCTACCATGTAACGATGGCTTATCGCCGTTTGTCTCGTAGTCCGATGATGGAACGGGCTTGGCGGAATTAGATTATGTAATTTCATCTCACACTCCCCGAAATGTAACCGATACGAAACCGATAGACTTGCAACTCGTCATCGATTTTTAAGGCTCGAGCCACTTGACCAGTGCATCGTTGCTAATGAGAATAATTCTGTATTATAATTCCTTAAACGTTTGAGGATCGCCCCGACCATCCAACCAATGTGGTGATTTTTAAGAGAAGTTGGCATTTGTTTATGTGTTAAAAACACATGTAATTTCGACCTCACGAGATCTCAATCTTGCAAGATCTCGTCTATGTTTAGAGATATCGCGAGTGAGTTTCCGAGATTGAGCGAGTCAGCGTACAAAATGTGTATAAGCAGTTCCTTTATAAAACCAACAGTAGATATATTTATGTACTAATTTTGAATACTAATTTATGCGAAAAAATGACCTGAATTCTTGATTGTAATGAAGATTTTTTTAACTGAAATTTGTAACCTGTTGGTTTAATAAATAAAATACAAACTATAGTTTTGTCTTTGCTTTGTATTTTGAAATAAAACCGCTCATTTACTCCATGGGGTTTTTATATTTATTTCTCATGTTGCTTAAATGAAATTCATAGCATTTCATGGTTTTAGTGAAAATTACCAGGTTTGGAAACTTCCGAGATTGCATACTCTAGTTCTGGCTTATACACAAGTTTTTTTTAACATTTGCATCACCTAACTATACCAAAAACAGACAACATAATTAATTCACCGTTAAATACTATATGGCACTAATCTTACGAGCTGAAATGTCTTAATTAGCGATGCATGACTCTCATAACAGTCTCATAGTTTCGTTAAATGTCTATTATGGAGATTACTTCAAGATTGTTGATCTTTGGAGCAAAAACCATTAATGAAGCACTCTGAGAAATTTAACTGTAACAATTAGGGGACCGTATATTATATTATTTCAGTCTATTATACATCTGTATGTATAGTCTAAAGACATATAGATGTATGTCTGTACATATATTTATATGTAGATAATATGTATTATCTTGATAAATATGAAAGGTATCTTGTACAGGCGTAATTCATATAATATACCCAGGGCTTCGCCTGCGCAATCGCATTTTTATTCAGCAAAAATGCTGGCCTATGTCACTCTCCAGCGGCAGCGCTTCAATTACTTTAACACCAAAAAGCATATTAATCCGTTACTCCGTTTTAACGTCAAAGAAAGATAAAAAAATAAACACACGTTCGCATTTAACATATTTAAGTATGGATAGTTGGATATGGATGAATTTATTTACAACTTCGTTGTTTTAAATAAGATTTCATAATTCATGTATTGGCAATCAGATACAAGACTACAGTTAGCACTGTAGCCACATAATCATGAGGCTGATGCGTCTTGCACGAAAGGTTTTATACCCCGTGACGTGACTGGCAAAGCTCCGTTCAAGAAAAAACTTGAATGATCAGTAATGAGTAAGAAATAACTAATTACTATGTACACTATCACACTGTCAGTGACTAATGTCTTCAAAATTCATGTCTTACCAGAACAGCTGAGTATTTGTGTTTTATTTGGAGCGACTGGCTGACTGACCTCTGTAACTCAATAGCTGGATAACACGACATGCCTTCGCAATACCAGTGACAGATTGTCTTTTTTTATTGATTACTAGCTTTTGCCCGCGATTTCGTTCGCTTGGTAGGTTTTTTTTTCCGCGAAACCCCGATCCCGTGAGGATTTTGGAATAAAAACTATCCTATGTCCTTTCCAGGGTCCTAAACTATTCTCATGCCAAATTTCATCTAAAGCGGTTCAACGGTTTAGGCGTGAAAAGGTAACAAACAGACAGACAGAGTTACTTTCGCATTTATAATATTAGTATGGATAGGTTCGCGTTTGACCACTATCTCACCTGATGGAATGTGACGATGTGGTCAAAGATGAAGCACGCTTACCTAAAAGTAACCTATTCACTCTTGACTTAAAGACTCCTAGGTTATAACTATCGGGAAACAGACTCCGGCAGGGAATTCCACTCCTTAGCCGTACACTCTTTAACGTCTGGCTTCTAACTATCCGTAATAACTACCAAAAATCTTTCCAAGGCACGGAAACTCGACAGAGGTTAAAGAGGTAAAGACAGTCACCCATCCGCATATCGATCTCCGCAAACGTTGCTAAACGACTGTGTGGCTGTTATTATTTAGCCACGAGCTCATCAAAAGTAAAACATATAATTTCAATTATGGATGATCCAGTACAGGTGACGCTTATAAAACAAATGATAAACGACATTGCATTCTTAGCTCCCAACGACGGAACTTAATAAAGCGGAACCCTTTATAGTCTTAAAAATATCAGCATGTTACACTTTTTTTCTCAACAAAGCATGCAATACGAATACTAACGAGACATTTTAAGATACTGTCATGTCGCTAATGACATCAAAAAACAATACAACGTAGGTAACATAAATTAAGTCACAAAACGGAAGGTGCAACTGGAATTTCCACAAAGACGTCCGACATACCTCAAATACTCTGTCATGTACTATAGCAAACAGAGCCTCACACGTTTCATCAAAATTCAATAATTATTAAATTCCCTAATTAGTCCTTAAAAGGGTCCTAAAAAGTGCCGCTCAAAAACTAGCAACGGTCACCTAATAGACGAGTGTCACATTGCTGTACGTACGAATTTAATCGCGGCGGTGCGCTTTGTGACGTGGGCCACGCAAGATGGCCGCGGTAGATCAAAGAAGCCGGCCGTGTGAGGCTCCCGCGGTGAAATGTCACCGCGCTCGATCAATTAACGGTTATCCAATGTTAATGTGTTATTGATATCGAAATAGCGAAGTTCGTATTGCCGTAGCTTATTCAATTTTTTGTGTGGTTTAAGTGATAATTGGTAAGCGTAATTGAATTCGAGCCGTTACGTCGCATTATTGAAGTGTAATTAATGTAACAATGGTGGCATTTGCGTTATATGACACTCGATTATGTGTTAGCTAGGCTTATTATTAACGTCAGCTTTACATCCTCTTAGCGTGATGATAATGACCTAATCCATAGGATGATTGTTCGTTTCGCTTTGCGAGGTGATCAACAGTCAGTGTTTGATAATTATTGTTCCCGATCTTATTTAGCTGACATTCGATACTCGTCTCATGAAATAGAAAACTTATTAATGATTAAATTAGATTAGATTAGATTTTTTTCAATCAAAAAGGATTACAATGTTACTTAAAACTAGCACATACAAAAAAGTATCAGTAAAAATAATATAGGATCATCTGCAGCCGAACTAGTTAAACACAAAACAGCGCCAATCCTCTCAGTTTATGACATTACAATTATATTAAATCAGCAAGTACAGTTTTTCTTTAAACTTAATAAACACTTAAAAGTAATACTTAATGAAACAATAGTAGCGGAAATGATCATCTACTATATCTTAGTATAATTTTAATCGTTTATTACAAAAACTACCTTCCTAAAATATATTTTTTATACTGAAAATTATTAAATGAAATTATAAGTATATCACAAAATGGATAGTCGCTCAAATCTTAACACATAAGATCGCTACCACCCATAACCAACACCACGCACAATATTTAGCTGTGCGTTGTGGAAACTGGGTTCAATCGGGCTACGATGGACAAACTAATGGCCATAACAAATTGTAGCAGACGTACACATGGCTCCGATGTGTACGAACTAACAGAACTATTAATTTTATTAGTTGTTTTGAAACTGACGCGGTCGAATATATAAAGGTAACATTGAGAAACTAGATGCAAGTGTTCTAGATAAAATTATTGAGGAAGCCGTAGATTTTCTTGAGTGTGAAAGAATCTGGTGTTGCGGAAGATTTATAGTCCGACACGTATGATCGAGAATTGATATGAACTTCGATGGAATACTATGAAAATTATCACGTCATCAAAAAAATTCAATAAAAAAAATACGTAGCTACTATCTTGCATATTACTGTTAAGGTCACGCGTCTTGTAAGACACACATAGAATGATATGATGGCCACTATTTCTCAATTTTGTTATGCAAACACTGGTTGGTAGGGTTGAATATTTGCCTAGAAGAAAAATATGTGTTCCTATTACCACTGGACTTTTGACGATACTTATTACATAGTACCTCCAAACGACGAAGTTCAGAATGAATCTAGTAGCTGAGTTTAGAAATATTCTGCCTAAATGAAGAGTGCACCATAATGCTGCTATGAAAGTTGCATGCCAATAAATGTTACAATAAATCTAAAACCATACTGCGTAATCACTTACTCATAATCAGAAGTGAGAGAGAGGCTCACGTGCCCAGGGCCGGTCAATAGGGCCCCCTAGTTTCTGCCGGATCGCAAAACGATAAAGGATTTTTTTAAATTGTTTAAAAAAAATATCAGGCATCTTCTGGGCTCGCTCGTTTCATCGTAGGACTCATCTATGGCATTCCATCAGGTGAGATCAAGGTCAAAAGTGGGCTCATCCGGAATAAAAAATATAGCTTACTACACATACATGAGCGTTTTGTTTCGCGAAACTGCTATATTCTCGACCAAAACCAGACTTTTTAATTTCAACATGTTTGTATTACGAATCTATTTGGACGATATGGTTGATCAGTTGATACGATAGTGATTGAGCAATTGTCTGCTACGTTACATGTCGTGGGTTTGGCTCCGGCAATGGAATAAGCATAATATGGCTCACAGATATTTATTTCGGATCTGACTATTTGTCAAAATGCATCCACGATACATGAGAAATTCCTAGTGCTGAGCAACGTTTATGAAAAAACACTTAGGTTATTTTATCAAAATACTGATAGTGCCCCATTATCCTGATGTGCTCAGGGCCTCCAACAGATTAAATACGGCTGTGCCCATACTGCTAAGTTTGTACCATAATATCTCCAGACAACATCATCTTTTGCCAAGGCAATTACCAACTAAATATAACGTGTAACAGAATAAACGCAATTCCTGAAAGCAGTTGATTCGGAATCAGCTTCTGAATCGATTTCCATCATAAAAAAACTTCTTTGCAAAAAAATAAAACCGACTTCCATATCAAAACAAAAATAATTTTAATTTCGGTAGTCGGTGTTATTGGTTTTGTATATTTTTTTTCACACCGCCTTCCGAAATTAAAATTATTTTTGGCTTTGTAGTGTTTTGAGTCGGTTTTATTTATTGCAAAAAAGATTTTATTTTCGCGCTTTTTAGTGGGTCTGTTTGTAATTAATCTAGTTACAAAAGCCAAAATGTCAACTATTTATCACCTTCACCAGCAGAGTAAACGAAAAGATCATCAACGTAAATTTTTTTTTTTCAGACTTTTGTCTATTTTTCAGAAACGACTTGTCCAATTTCGATAAAATTTTCATGGGACCATTTGGAAAGTATACCCTTTCCAACAAAAAATATAATTTTTCGAATCGGTTGGCAAGCGACGGAGCTATGCCCGAAAAAACATAAAAAAAAACAAACATCCGAATTGAGAACCTCCTCCTCTTTTAGAAGTCGGTAAAAATTAAGTGCTAAATTTTGACGGAAAAATTTTCTATTTAACTTAAAATGGAAACACAGTATCATGACGAATTAATTAATTAATTAATTCCTTAATTCAAGGAAATGAACTCGTGCTAACATTGCATGTCTGTATAGATATTGTATGACGCACATATGTTTTGCGTTTAGTAAGGATAACTATTTTATAAAAAAGGTCTAGGTTTGGTTTAAATTTATTTAGTTACGGATGTTGTTTTAGACTTATAATTTTATATTCTAATTGGGGTGTTTGAGTTTTTTTTTATTATGAATGAGCCCGCTCTTAACCTCAATCACACCTGATGGTAAGTGTAAGACGAGGTCTACGATCGAACGAGCGAGCCCAGAAAATGACTGTTCACTCTTGCTTTAAAGGCTGACGGGTCATATGTGGAACACAGAAGCGGGCAGAGAGTATTGCGCTTAATGTGTTACACCTTGTATAAAAGGGTCAGTTTCCAGTCTAACGGGATATAGCTGAGAACTAGTGTTTTATATGGTATGGCTACCTACCTGACCTTTACCACCCAAAAGTTGTGTCACACAATACCTACTCTTTAAGAGTCCCTAACAATTTTACTGCCAAAAAAGAGAAATTACCTACTATTGTAGAACAAATATCTCAATAATGGCATAAAATATCATTTTTATTTTAAAACAACGTTAAACATTGTATATTTATCTAATATGTGGTCATATTAGAATTTAAATATCTACTCAAAATAAATTAAAAAAAAATAAAATACAAACACGTGTTTTTACGAAATCACGTAATACCAGGTTTTACAACTGGTTTTTTAGATTAATAGGGGTGAATAACAATCTAAAAAAAAATCCTGACCATTGGGTATATAGTGCACTAGTAAGTTAACAAATTATTTTTGTTAAAAAAATGGGGAGATGTACTTAAAAAAATTATTAAACTCAGAGAAAACTCAATAAAACCCTTTGCAAAACCGTCGCTTTTGTGTAAGAATTCGTTATTGAAAAGAAAATTAAAAACGAATTCTAAATAATACAGGTATTTATCTACCAAATGATTATTTTTTATTTTATTTAATTCGGAGCTCATATTTTATTGTAATGACATTTTCAAAGTATGCCTTATAAATCGATGCGCTTGCTCGATTTATTTTGAGTAGATATTTAAATGCTAATTTGACCACATATTAGATAAATATACAGTGTTTAACGCTGTTTTAAAAGAAAAATGATATTTTATGCCGTTATTGATATAATTCTTCTACAAAAGTAGGTAATTTCTCTTTTTTGGCAGTAAAATTGTTAGGGACTCTTAACAAGACTGATGTCAGACTTTCTGACTTCTGACCCGTGACGGCTGTTAAAGAGGTAAAAATTACAGTCGGACCAACAGTTTAACATGCTTTTCGAGACACGGAGAAACCGATGTTTAGTTGGTCACCCATCTACAAATTAACCTTGGCAAGTGTTGCTTAACTTCGAAGATCGACTCGCGCGGCAATTTTTATTTAGCCCTGAGCTCATCTCTAGAAAACAATATGAAAAGAAATTAAAGCTTCTACAATGTATTGTATAGCAAGAATTTTACCAGTGTAATGTGATGGCGATATAGTGTTATATAGCAACAAAAGTAATTCGTTATTGATGGCGGTCGAGATTGCCGCCGCGTGAGGGGACGAACTTATCTGAAGCACCTTTAATTACGCCGAGACGTTTACACGATACGATTTTTGAAGATGATACGTTTAGTTCTTTAAGGGCGGGGAAAGTAATTGAATCGTGCTTTTCGAAAACTATTACGTGTGTAAGAATAATATGCTTGTTTTTTGCGGGAATAATATTTATGTTATTCTTAATGGAATTCTTATAAAATATTTATTACTTATCCAGTTATCAATACAAATAAAAATCTATGTCTGCATGTTTGTCCTCTTTTACCATCCAGCGGTGATGAAATGTTTGCTGGGTGTTTTGAGAATGCGTGAGTTGCTACCGTTTTCTCATACATTTTGATCTGTTTCATTAAAAAATATATTATAATAGAGAGTGTTTTCCAAGAAGAATAACAGACGTAGATATACTTACACATTTCACTTTTCCATTTTCTAACACTAATTCGCTACTGATAAATTCCCATAGGGAAAAACCCAATGACATTGCTTCTGGTTATGAATAAATATGCAAAGTGTGACTTATATGACATCTCAATCTTAAAGTACGTAAGTACAATGTTTGACAACCACTTATCTTTTTCTACTAAGAGTCAATAACGTCTTATTAAAACTTAACAGGCGGCTATGAGCAAACAATTCCGGTGTTTATTAAATTATTATTATAAAATGCCAAACCTCTCATTTAACATATTATATAAGATAATATTTATTTGTCATATACGTATAGTCATCTAAAAACTTGACGTGGAAAAGTGAAAAAACATAACGTGTACTTACAAGTGTTATTCATAACCAATTTACAAAAATAAATAATTCATTTCATCATCTACGACGTTTTCAATCTTAAGCAATGTTTACCGAAGTTGGTCCGTGGATTTGACATATCGATATTTTTCGTTAAGACGTTGTTCGCCGCTGCCATTGCTGCCCTGCACTAACTAAAAGGCCGTTAAGCCACAAAAGGTAATTTTTCAATTTTTAATGTAATCTCAAACCACTTTCGATTCTCTATCTTTTGGTCTAAGAATCATTTTCCTACGATTAATACTTTTTGAGATACAGCAATTTTGCTGAGCAGTTAAACCACATAATTTTTGTCACTTCCTTAGTTAAAAAGCGACTAAACAACAATACTATATATACAATACTAAAATATAAGACAATACTAAAAAATAATTAATATTTACAAACAAAAAGCGACATATATTGTGCACAGAAACTAAGTCCGCAAAAATAATCTTCCTAGCTAGCGTAGTTTTGTAGAAAAATCTTTTCCCACTTATTTTTACGTATACTCGAAAAAGTACTTTTTGGGGTTAGCGGCTTTTTAGTCAGTGTAGGGCAGATTGGTACATACATTTTTGACAGTCCTTAAGGGTAGTTTGTTTTAAGGGTAATTTAACACCAGTCATGCCAAGTCAGTCATGTCATCGTGTTACCCAGTTACTGGGCGCTGTAAAACTCTAGCACTCAGCTGCATCCGGTTAGGATGATGAGGAGGCACATAGTTAAATAATAATAATTAATACAATTTTACTCAAGTAGCTGATGTTGGAGTAAAAACAGCCAAGCTGAAGTGGGAGTGGGCCGGCCACGTCGCACGAATGCAACCGGAGAGGTGGGCAAAGATCGTCACCCATTGGACGCCTGAAGGAGGACAACGCCGTCGAGGTCGACCACGGTGCCGGTGGGGTGATGATCTGAACATGGTCCTTAATTGCCCAAGATAGAGAGGTTTGGAAGGAAAAAGGGGAGGTTAGCTCAGCAGTGGGACACAAATTAGGTTAAGAAAAAAAAAAACTATTTTACAACTTGCTTTACGTCTATTTATATTTACTTATACACGAATTTATTGGAAGCACTATTAAAAATCTTCAAACTGAAGAACTATCAGCTGTTCGCTGATTGAGAAAAGCAATGTGGCTAGCCTGCAACCCTATGCAAGCCACGTTGAGGAGTCTTGTCCCAGGTTGGTCTCTTTTACCAGGCTGGACCTACATATCTACGATCTACAAATAAAACTAAGCCCTTTGATATGACAGTTTTAAAACCTAATATTTTTTCATAGAAGCGCACATGTTTTACAAATTTCATTTAAATCGGTACTAAAGATTCTAAGCCATTTGGCTGACTGACAGACAAACAGTCACTCAAGTGATTATATATAAGGACTTACAGAACGAACGAACTTTTAAAATCTCAAATCAAATCCCTACATTCCATCCGACCAATCGCAACCACTAAAACCCACAGTATAGAGACAGATACGAATGTACTCCATTCACAGTCCAGTTACAGATGCCGCTACACAATACGTAGATCGCTGGTCACAGAGTAACAGACCGGCAACATTTAATGACCGAGTATGTCCAGTTACTTAGTCGGTATGTATCGTTTCGTCACTTACGTTATGTACAGGAACGGAATTGCGTTTTTGATGCCGTTTAGGTTGTTGCAAGATTTTTATGTGACGTAAGTTCTTTTTTGTAAAATGTTGCCATACATTAGAAACCATAAGGACTACTCCTGCGTTGTGGGTCTATCTTTACAAACACCGAGATCAGTAACAACTATTTGTAGGTCATACATTTGTTCCGGTACGGGAATCCCGCGACACGCAGCGCAGCAGGCAATTGCTGAATCACTGCACCAATCGTGTCGTCGTCGTAATCTTGAGATGGTATCAAGTCCTAAATTTAATTTCTGTTGTTAGTAGACTCATTGGCAACGATGCACTGGTCGAGTCAAAGCTCCAGAGCCTTGAACATCGACGACGAGTTGCAAGTCTATCGGTTTTCTATCGGTTACATTTCGGGGAGTGTGCGATGGAATTACACAATCTAATTCCACCCAGCCCGTTCCATCATCGGACTACGAGACAAACGGCGAAGCGCCATCGTTACATGGTGGACATCCCACCCATACGCACAAAACGTTTTGGGAATACCTTCATTGTGCGTACGGCTAAGGAGTGGAATTCCCTGCCGGAGTCTGTGTTTCCCGATAGCTATAACCTAGGAGTCTTTAAGTCAAGAGTGAATAGGTTACTTTTAGGTAAGCGTGCTCCATCTTCGACCACATCATCACTTACCATCAGGTGAGATGGTGGTCAAACGCGAACCAGTTTTAAATAAAAAAAATAATAAAAAAAATCTCTTAGTTTTTGTTGTATTGGAATCATCTAATGACTCCTCTCGCTCTAGATGGAAGGGAAGGTAGTTTCAGACTTCTACTGACTAAAAATCCAGCCTGTTCTGTCACTGTTTCCGGGGCCGCAGTATCTCGTTAGAACATTCCCGCAACCCCGGCAGAATCTCTCTCTCTGATTGGTCCCTCATGTTTGAGGATCATGGTCAGCCTTAGCTATATCAGTAACAGATGATCTACCTCCAACGGTTCCTATCCAGTGTGTCTCCTAAGATAGTGTAAACTTTTGGAAAACAACGAGCCTTTCGCTTGATCAGTCCACCTTATTGGTGAAAGATTGTACTAGAACTGACTTGCTTTCGGTGCTCCCAACCAGAATTAATTTTATTAAGTAGGTATGTAGGACAAAAATCTCAAGTATCTATACTTGAGAAAATACCACTTTAGCCAAGTACAATAATGGATGGTCAACCAGACCCTTATGAAGTCTTTAAATGTTCATGATTCTGGTATACGACGACGTTTTACATGACCATTAGCACTATTCCTATATTACCACGGAATGAAGATGACAATGGCACTTTGTGGTAACTAATTTACAAAGTAACGGCTTCTGTAGTGTTTTACCTACTTATAAAATCAGAGTTTTGAGGGTTTTCCCTTCAATGTGCCTCGAGCAACCAGCAACATAGGTATCTCTGCTACCAGATAGAATTATGTACCTACTAGCCGTTGCCCGCAACTTCGTTCGGGTGGGAAGTGATTCCCGTGTAACACCCGATCTTGTGGGAATTTCGTAAAATCTCGTCTTAGCGAGAACTTACGTCCTAACAGGAACCCTCATGCAAAATTTGACACCCCTAGCCCTTGTAGTTTCTGAGATTTCGTGATGAGTGAGTGAAACAGTGACCTTTAGCTTTTATATATATAGATATTGATATAGACTTATAAAGATGCTCTTAAAAACTCAAAAGTGCTAAGCCTAATTTACTTAGCCTTCAAATAGAAACAGGATTATGAAAATAGTTGAGAAAAAACGTTAGTCCACTTAAGCACTTTAGTAAGCCGTGTAAGTTTAAATTACAATGTATCATTACCGTCATTGCAATTTCAAACATCTATTGCGTCCAAATTACTTGCTCAATGTCCTTTAGAATTTTATGACGAGACACGCAATAAAAAGTGTCTTGGAACTAAATATTAGGTATCACAGTAACCGTTATATTTTACATATACTGACCGTTCCGTATCGCAACATCTGTCCGTAATAATGCAGGAAACCAGAACAATGCCGTTTGACCTCATATCTTGGAACAAATCTATGTCTCTGGCGGAGAATATTTTGGATGGACGTTTTAAAGGGAAACGCTGGTCGAAATTAGAATTTGGTGTGTGTGGTTCAAGAGAGAGGACGTAGCGATGTAATGCTACCAGGACGCAATTGAAAGGTCATAGTGACTGTGGTTATATTTGAAACATTACGGGGGCTTTTTAATATAGATGCTTTGCTGAACAAGAATTAAACTGTTAACTGACTTACACTATGGTCCCATGATCGTAAGTCTAACTGCTTAGCGTTGATAGAAGGTTCGACATCTAAATATTTACTTTAATACCTAACGCAACGAGGACTAGTCTCCACTTGTGACATTGTTTGTTTAAGTCTCGCATAGAGGATAAACTATTATATTTTTCCTCATGACAGCGATGACATAGTGAATTGCTCACTGCAACCGTAAAACAGGTTACAATCAAAAACATACAATGATCACCTTGATAAGTTAGGTAAGTACTAGTGTTGCTAAATAAAAAATTGTGTCTGCATAGAATCCATATGCTGTCAAACACAGCAGCCGCGCTGCTATCTAAGTAGGTATCTCCAACATTCTGATTAATTGAAACGTCTGCTTGATATTTCAAATGTTTTAGAAAGGTGCACAAACAGTGACAAATTATGCACTCAAAAACTGGTTAACTTTGTGAAACGAGTTTTTAAAAATGACGGATAAGTATTTAAATATAATGATATTGTAATATTTTATCTTAATCCTAACTAATTAGTTGAATAAATATTGGATTTAAGATAAACCATTATGGACGACAGCGTAAATATTCATGATTTGGATTAGAACATTATCAACGAAGCAATGAGAAATGTTTTTTTTTACATGTTTAGCCGACATTTTTTTCTAAAGAAATAGTTGAAATATTTACATGAGCTACAGGAACGTAAAACCAAATTAGGTGAAATAACTTTCTTAACAAAAAAACCTCTGTAAATTTTAAGGAAGTTATTTTGCCAAATTTCGTTTGAAACACTTGAATGAATACCCTATCTAATTGCCATCATTATCATGATACTAATGATGTTTTTCCAAGCAACGATTGCGTCCACATTATGAGTTCGCTTGCTTACAAGTTTTTAATTCATTCTGAAATTTAAGATAGGTTTTAGCAAAATAAGAGAAATTAATTAATACCGCTTTCCAACATTCTTTGCCCGCTATCGCACGATACGCTGCCGCTTATAACTTGCACCACAGCGTCCACCGTACAAGGTGTTATTATGTAAATGATGAGAGCTCCGTTTCGGCTGAGTCAATACGGCGGGAAGGCAATCGACAACACGTCCGAACGCCACTAGTGCCGCCCCCTGGGTAGCCAGAAACGAATGACCTTAGCCAACACAGATGGAGGCAACTTCCTGAACATTTTCGTTCAAGTTATACTATCTATTTGGATTTACTCTTTGCAGACATTTATTGTCCTAATTTTGGACTTCGACTTTGGAGCTCTTTACTGTTGGCATGATCTAGATTTAGATGGAAGTCAAAAAACGCATGCTCACTTTTTGGTCACATTTCTCGGCACGGTAACGACTCTCTTGAATGCCTGGTTGTGCAGGGCAAGGTTGAAGGAACCAGAGCACGTGGACGATCCCCGATGAGATGGACAGACCAGGTTAAAGCGGCCACTGGCAACACCATACACTAGTGCCGCAGGAAGTCAGGAAGCAGGAATATGTCAGGGAAGAATTGTGGCGGGTGATAGAGCGGGTCACTCATCACAAAGATACCACGTGACGACCACGGCCACTCTGCCAAGAGTGAAGCGACTGAGAAGAAGAACTTTTGGCAGGATTTAGATGAGAGCAATGTTATCAGTGTTCGAATTTAGCTTGGAGAATGCTTAAAACGAGATACTGTCCAGGAGCTTTTAAACGCTGATAACCTTGTATCGAACTGTCATATAACTAGCACACACTATCTAAGCTACTTCTACAGTAATTATGATTTTCTTCATACTCTTGTTTTTTTTTTTGTTTATACAACGTGTAACGGAAACCCTATATCTATCCACAAGGGCTGAAGACAACATCTGACAGACCTATCACAGCACTACACGGGTTAATAACTTTCCACGTGACTTGGCAATAACCATGCAATAACACGATAATTCTCTTCGTTCTTAATTTGAATGATTCGGTCTCTGGTATCAATGTATTGAAATTTCTTATAAGTTCCACACATGTAGACATAGGATTACAAAACCCTTGCCATATCATTTGTTATCATCCAAAGAAGCTGTGCACTTGACATGTATATACCCTTTAAGTTACACGTTGTATATACTTTCTTAACGTAATATTTAAAACAACATCACCGTATGATGCTGTTAATTAATTCATTTAAATTAGTTTGAATAACTATAAGTCTCGAGAGACCTAGAGAGTAACATAGATATTTTATGCCTATTTTTAACACTAGAATAACGTAGTAGTACGTACTTACTATTCACTATACAATTGTTTAGATATAAATAAACAATTTATTTATTTATGTAAAATATTAACATTAATCTTCTGTAGAGAGCGTAATGGAGGCCAAAGGAGAGATTGTTTTTTTTATTTTTTTTTTATTATTACAGGTGAGCCCACTTTTGACCTCGATCTCACCTGATGGTAAGCGATAGATGAGGTCTACGATGTGACGAGCGAGCCCAGAAGATGTCTATTTACTCTTGCTTTAAAGGCTGAAAGGTCATAAGTGACAGGGAACACAGAAGCCGGCAGAGAATTCCACAACTCGGCTGTGCGCACAATAAATGTGGAGGATGATATGATAGAAAAAGGAGTGAATGATGTGGTGATGTCTGACAGGGGAGAATGGAAAAAGAAGACGTGTCACACCGACCTCAAGTAAATGGGATAAGAACAATGATGATGCTAAGAAATCTTCTACTCGAAGATAACCTGATATAAACACGAAGATCATCTTCAAGAATTAGAAAGGTCATGAAACAGTCACCTTTGTACTATATCCAAGAATAATGAGACATGCGCCTCCTTATTTGTAAAACCAAGATTAATGACTACAGAAACAATAATTGAAACTTTAAGTCTACACACAAATGAAATCATTAACCTAACTCTTATAAGGCAATAAGTGTACCTCAAGAAAACAATATAACTACTTGTACCAGTAACATCTCGACGTCAAGTCACGATCGAAACGGTAAGCAATTTAATCAGACTTGAGCATAGTCACAGTCACACTCAAATATAGCTTAAAGTGATACCTGATTGATAATGAAGTACAGAAGTTCTACTGCACAAATCTTATTCGTTAACTGACAGGGACCTCTTTACAACAGAGCTGGACAAACGTACCGATTTTAGAATAAGCTTATTAATTTTTCAGTTGCATTGTATAATCCCTACCAATATAATAGTATAAACGCAAAAGTTTAAATTTACGAGTATGTATAGATTGTTATTACTACCAAACTAGCTGAACGGATATATTATGTAGTCTAGAATTGTCTCTCTATGTACCTACATAGCCCATTATTTGTTAATCGTAAAAACGCGAACAAAATATCCACGCGAAAAGAGTCACGCGGTTAGTATGGTATCTAAAGCCTATTAGAGTTTTGGTTTTAAAATAGTATGTTATTAAGGAAGTTACAAATTGTGGCTGTCACGTCCACAAATTGCTGTAAACACGTACATCGATTTGTGTTTGTGATAAAGTTAATTCTAATTTTATTTAAGTTCAGTGCTCACAACCTTTTTAAAGACATATCGAAAAGGCTCGTTGACGTTTCCCGCGACCCAAGGTCTGGCTATTTCTTTGGTCAACGGCTAAGCATTGCCATACAACGAGGCAATGCCGCCGGTATCTTGGGTACGTTGCCAGCCGACAGCGTTGAGGATCAATTTTTTGATGCTTTATTTTAGTTTGTATTTTAAGTGTTTTAGTACATAACTATGTATATTTGCTGAAATAATATTTTACTCATATGATGAAAAAAAAAAGTTAATAAAATATTTTGAGTTTTTGTTTATACTCAAACTCGAAATATTTTATATAATATAGGCCTACATAAAACGTCAGAGGCTAGTGAATAAGTTTTTATTATCATTAGTTTAGCCTTTTCCCCATTATGTTGGGGTCCACTCACAGTGTGAGGTATTCCTCGAAGCGCTACCATTTTGAAGCGCACCTAATGAAGCGCTCCTTTTTTATTCCTCGGAGCGCTCCTTTTAGTAGCGCTCCCGACACCATGTTATCGGAAAAGGAGCGCTCCGAGGAATAAAAAAAGAGCGCTTCATTAGGTGCGCTTCAAAATGGTTGCGCTTCGAGGAATACCTCACAGTGTAACTGGATGCAGCTGAGTACTATTTTTTTCATGGAGCGACTTCCTATCTGACTTCCACGATCCAGTAGATAGGTATCACGATACTCCTGGCATGAATGGTGTCACATTTTCTGTCTTCTAACTACCTTCGGAACCAAGCGCTTAGCGGGTTTTCTAAGAAATAGAAACCTCGATATTAAGATGGGACCCATCGCTGTTAACCTTGAAGATCGTCCCGTAATTGAATTCTATAAGTTAGACACAGGGTGAAACACAAAGATAATAAGCAGCTCAAGATCACTTGATAAAGATATATAGATAGATAAAACTTTTATTGGTCAACAGAAGACACAACACACAGAAGCACATTAACATATAACACATAAATTACAGAAAAAAGAACAGAACAAACTTATATATACAATCAAAAATATTATAAATGTAAAAAAAAAACAAGCTTAGAAATGTAATACGAAAAATCGGTGATGTGTCTCCGAATTGCACCAAATGGGAGTCCAACTCAACATGTGCCAAGCAAATGTGGCAGAGATTAAAGTTATCCTTTCCTGTATACACTTTAATGTGGACCACTAGTTTCACTGTTAACCTTCTTTATTGTTTTTACTTTTGTGCAGATGTGTTCGCAATAGTTTACTTATTGTACTAGGTTTAGTCACAACTAGGATACGATTACGCAAATTATATGCAAATTTTATTACCGTCATCTTTCTTTTATTACCAGTAATGGGTCATTATGATCGTAGGAAGCAAACGGATGTGCTTGTTTCTAATGAGGTTGCAATTACGACACAGTTAAGTTACGAAATAAAGTTATTTGTTTAGTAAAAATGTAAAGATATCGCCCTGTGCGATAAGGCCACCCATTGTACACTAGTTTTTTTTTATTCATTGAAATATTTTAAGGTGTACAAT
Organism: Tholera decimalis; assembly: GCA_943138885.2. Taxonomy (NCBI): domain Eukaryota; kingdom Metazoa; phylum Arthropoda; class Insecta; order Lepidoptera; family Noctuidae; genus Tholera; species Tholera decimalis. The sequence goes on from OW964562.2 coordinate 29,315,443, forward strand.
AAAGTATAAATAAATGAATAAATGCGGGACGTCACAAAATAAACTCTGCCGTAAGTTACCTAAAAATCTAGCTCGACTATAGACATAAAACAGTTACACAGCTGTTCGAAAAAGAAAATTAAATGACTATCCTTTTTGACAATAATCTTGAAACTCGAGTCCTACGTCTCAAACTGACACTGAAATGACTCAAAGAGACATTTCTCAGTTTTCTAATGAGCCACTAAGGAGCTGTCTACATTATTAAGTCGCTAAATACCAGCCAAAGTATTCCAGACTATTTAAAAAAAAAATACCAAATTGGTTCCTAACATGTACATTCTTAAGTTATCATAGGAACTATGAAAAATTGGCCAAGTGCGAGTCAGACTCGCCCATGAAGGGTTCCGTAGTAACTATAATAATATAATAAAATATGTAAGTATATTTATTTGACGAATAAAAAAGAACCTTAAAAATTTCTTAAAACTAGCTTATTTACATTTTTACAACTACGCTAAATAACTTTGTTTTTCATAGTGTTTGTATGAATTACAAAGTTATATTTGCGGTTTTGGAAAATATGCTGTATCTCAAAAACTGCTGACCCGATTTAGTTCAAACCAATTTTGGTTGAAAGTTTACATTAAGATCTACAGACATATATGTTTTTTAGATTTTTCTCTCCATTTATAGAAGTTAGAGGGGACACACACACATTGTACCACTTTGGAAGCGTATATCTTTTAAACAATTAACTTTATGAAAAGGTCATTTTAGAAACCCTTATATCATTTTTAAAGACCTGCCTATAGATACTACACACGCATAGGTTTCATGAAAAAAAAAATCAGTTCTAGTTCCATGTATGGGGACCCCCCTTTATTTTAAATATTTATTTTTCTTAAAATCGGAAAGCGGTTCACAGAATACATCTACCTACTAAGTTTCACATGTATAGTCTTAATAGTTTTGGAATAAAATGGCTGTGACATACGGACGGACAGACAGACAGACAGACAGACGGACAGACATATCGAAACTGTAAGGGTTCCGTTTTTGCCATTCGGCTACGGAACCCTAAAAAGGACTTGCTAGTACTAATAAAGACTTCAAGCGAAAACCTTTTAAGGATTGCATGAATGTTCTAAAGAGATTCCGTGGCCCCGAATCGTAAGGGCGACTGGAGGAGCAAGGTAGGTTTTTAGTCAGTAGAAGTCTGACACTTGCTTCCACTCCACCCAGAGTGCGAAGAGTTTTTTGATGATTTTCTTTCCTCCCGAAAAAAAAAACAAAAGAAGCGAGTCACTTTACTTTATCGAAAGCCCAATCTATGGCGTCAATTGAGGTGTTACTGTGAATATTTTTTGCGCTGTTTTTTTCTAAACAAAGTACCTACATGCATAGTTCTTCACAAGATGTTTTGTATTTTTTTCCTCTTGTTATCTTTAAGAATATCAATGTCAGATGACAATTTCCCGGACACTGTACCCATTGGTGATATCATCTCGACCTAAGATCAAGGCTTCTCGTAATCAAAATGTTTGAATGCATAATCATTAAAAATCATTGTATTAGTTTTTATCAATGTTATTGAGGAACTGTTTATATGGAATTTTTTGGTGATAAGAAAATAATTTGTCAGTATGTATTTCCTTGACCGTTGGTCGGAAAAATCTTTAGAAGATTTTTTGTGTTAAAACTTTATTTAAAAAGTCTGACCACGGACGGATGAACTATGACATTTTTCAGATTTTTTTTTAAATAAGTTTAATAAGACACTTTAAAACATACACTAGAATTTACTCCTATATCGAGAGTATATTTTACAAACATCCAACCCGGAAATCCTTTGTGTAGATCATACAAACATTTATGGTGCGGTGCGGGAAACAAACCCACAACACACAGGACAGCAGTTAATGACTCACCGACTGCGCCAATAACTTTAACAAAGAGCTCTTACAGTACAGAAAACTACAACTAAACTTCTCCGGTCTTTGACACATTTTTTGTTCCAAACTAGTTACAGCACTTTTTAGTCCATTAATTACTAATTATCGACCACATGGCGATAGACACGTCCGAATGGAAGGTGGACGGATGGACAAACGCTTATAATAATTATTGCCAATCTACTGCGACGATCTTCGCTACATCATTGCGTACGCTTTCATCTGTTTGACAACGATGGACTATAGTATATGCAAGGTGCAGATGAAAATTGATCAAGAGGTAATATAGTTTTTATCATAGTGGCTCTGTTCCTATTTAATGATCGTGAATTTCTATCGATTTATCCCGAAAATAAATCAATTATACAGCCCCGAAAATTCTGTTTGTATTTTGTTTTTTAATACATACTCTACTAATATTAACCCAAACCTATTGAACAAATAATTTAGGTCACAAAGGTCTCATTTTGGTAAAAACTGAATGAGATTTTTCCAAAGCTGTAAAAATATAAACACAATAGAACACTCATTTTCCTTACATAAAAAACTATGGGTCTGTCTGTCCTCAGCACAACACAATTCCCACGGAAACTGTAACTACGTGGTCGAAACTACGGGGTATGTTTAGCATACCCTTAATAAAAACCTAATCACGCGAGCGAAGCCGCGGGCAGTAGTAGTATACGGACAGTAGTAACTATAAGATTCTTGAATATCAATTTATTCAAGATATGTCAAATATCATCATTTTTACATACAAAATCAAAAACAGAGCATCAAAAACCTTCGTATCTGCATCTCCAACCTGCCATATACTACAGTCCAGGCGGCATATTTTTTGTCACAGCCTCGATAAGATCGCCGCCGGAGCGATCGGCTCACAATGGCTCCATAATTGACAAACCATGACTCGATAAAGTCAAGGCTCCAGCCACACTTGTCTCCCAATCCCCAACACGTTTCACGTGCGATTTGATTGAATTCTTCTTAGATTAGTGGATTAGTAGGTACCTGTTGTATCACGTCTCGTTATTTTATGGTTTAAGTTGAATTAGGAGAACAATTTATCGGTAGTTGTAATAATGCGTTTTCGACAACGGTGACACGTCAAATAAGTACTGAGGTTTTAAATGGGAAAAGAAAATGTGTCGGTTGAGGTGGCGTTCAGTGTGATTTTAAACAGGCAGGCATGTTACAGCCTATTATTTCATGTTTCGTCAAAACTAATAACTTAAATTTTACCTAGCTTTTTCTATTATTATCTACTAAACCTAGCCCGTTGGTATAGTGGTCAGTGGTCCTGACTGCTATGCGCAAGGTCGTGGGTTCGATTCCCACCTAGGACAAATGCTTGTGTGATGAGCACGGTCATTTGTTCTTTGTCTGGGTGTAATTTATCTATAATATGTATGTATTTAGAAATATATATGTATGTTTATCAGTTGTCTAGTATCCATATCACAAGCTCTGCTTAGTTTGGGACTAGATGGCGTTGTGTGAAAAAGTTGTGGAATATTACTATTACTATTACTATTACGGCTCTTTTTTCCAGAGGAGAATCATCAAATTATTTATCCCGCTCTGAATCGAGTAGAATTTTTTGTGAGTAGAAGTATGACACTCCCTTCTCCCACCCCGTTCTTTCGTTCCGGCCCTAAATTGCCCTTGCGTTCAGAGGCAGCGATATCTCTTTTAAACATTCTGGTAATCCCTTAACCAAACTACGGTTAGCTCGTTCTTTTCACAAAGCATAGCCAGTCAACGTGGAAATGATGCCAGTTTTCGTTTCACGTTTACGTATGACAGTGATGTGGAGGAGTACTTTGATGGCTTATAATACTGTGTTTTTTTTAATTATGTTTATACCGGACTGGGTATAGGAGTTGGCCTTACTCATAATGCAACATATTCATTTAATAACGGAGAGGATGAGAACTATTGAAAATAGAAACAGTTTTCAAGGCAAATATTTTTTTTTCAAAAATGAGTTTGTTTAACATTTTTCCATATTGACATATTTACATAGTATACAAGCTGCTACCCACGACTTCATTAGCATATTAATTTGGCTCATTTTACTAAGTGTATGATAATAAAGAGCCTATATATTATTCCATGTAGTAAACTAAATGAGTAACTAAGTTTCGAACACAAAGATACAAACTTTCATATGTATAATACTAGTAGGATATGTATGTATTTTCAATATAATATAATTCAATGCTGAGACGAAAACCAGACGTGGTGGTAACATTAGGACTCATACACAAATAACTGCTATAAATCACGAACGTAGCTTTAAATTAATAATCTATCAAATAGACAAAAGTATAAATACGTGTGTTACTAATTATACCTGCTACTAATGGTAACTGCTTTCCCATTTTTTGCTGATTAACAATGATATAAGTTTAAACCTAAAGCTCGTTTCGAAAGGGTTTGCCTACGAGGCAAAGCTCCAGAGCCTTGAACATCAGCGGCGTGTTGCAAGCCTGTCAGTTTTCTATCGGTTACATTTCGGGGAGTGTGCGATGGAATTAAACAATCTAATTCCGCCAAGCCCGTTCCATCATCGGACTACAAGACAAACGGCGATGCTCCATCATTACATCGTGGACATCCCACTCATACGCACTATACGTTTTGGGAATACTTTCATCTTGCGTACAACTAAGCAGTGGAATTCCCTGCCGGAGTCTGTTTCCTGATAGCTATAATCTGGGAGTCTTTAAATCAAGAGTTAGAGAGAGGTTACTTCTAGGCAAGCGTGCGTCATCTTCGACCACATCCTCGCTTAACATCAGGTGAGATGGTGGTGGAGATGATGGTGGCAAACGTAAACCTATCAATTATTAAAAAAAAAATTAAAAAGAAACTGATGAATCAAAAATAACGATATACAGTTCAATCATAATAGTCAGTCGTTCGAGCACCTAAAAGTTCTAAGTTGAACTACGCGATAACTGACAAGTACTTGCACTACTAAGACAGTTCCACACAATTATTTTTATATGATTTCATAAGTACGGTTTGTCTGAACTTCAAAAGAAACGTTGACCTCTGAGTTTGTTGCGGTGTTTCTTTTCAGGGTCAGCTAGGAAACACAGGCTTCATCTAGTTTCACTATACGAAATAAAATACGTGTAAAAGTGTTATAATATATAATCTATTTGCATGATGATTTTTTATCATATATACATACATACCTATCATAATATTAACCTAAAAGTTGACATGGAAGATTTATAAAATCCAGCTTTAACAATAATGCAAAGATACCTTTAACGAGATTAATCTTTTACATTACATTACAAAGCGCAAACCTTTACATAAAAAGCAGATCCTAAAACAACAGACATTGGTCATAAGGAGCAGAAGTATAAGATTACTCAGCAATTATCGAACCTGTTGTAATAAGTACGACATTTTCCTTAATTGCTTCTCACAATTCATCCGGGGAGATATGTTTTGCGTTCCAAGACTTCATAGACAATCTTATTTGTTTAGGCATCAACATTCAAATAGGTAGGTACTCCATCCATCCATCCATTAGCCAATAGAGGCCCACTACTGGGCATAGGGCTCCACGCAAACATCGCCACAATGACCAGTTCTGAGCTATTCGCATCCAGCAGACTCCAGCAACCTTTGAAAAACGTCGTTTTACATTGGGTGGGCCTACCCACGATGCGCCTAGGTAGGCACAATAAGGATCAAATCTAAGTTAGGACTTCAATTCAGAAACTTTATTCAAAAGGGTTTATAACAATACATTCCAATGACATTGCACCCAGGTCAGCAACCACTTTAAACTAAAAGCACAAAATCACAGTGCACGAAACCTTGTCATTAAATCTGACCAGTAACCACAAATAACCAACTATTATACCCATTATAGCCAAGACCTTCTAACTAATATCTGAAAAGCTTGCCCAGCCTTCGACACCTAAACGATCAAAAATCGTGCCCGCGAGTCGTTGAAAACGTTTAATCGGTTGCCTTCCGTCATACATACATACACTTCCGTCATTGATTGCAACCGACCTCAACATCAGTTATTTAGATGTCACGACCGAGTCTTGATTCAAATCACGATCGGTAAAGGTCATGGCTAAGACATAATAGCGTTGAATACTTTTTGGTAATGTCCACGGGACGTAAATGAGAATCTATGAATTGCAGAGAGTAATTAAATCTCCAACGAACGTTAAGCTATTCTTAAATGCGATAAACTTATCAGATTTTGATTCGTTAGGCTGTGGTCATCTGCTGTGAATAAAGACGAGCATAATTTGACTAACATATCTTTTGTGATGACCACAACGTATGACCATTAATCATACTTTTTTGTCACCTGTTCGCTAACATGACGAAATTATGTTCTTTGTGACGGCATTGTAGGGTATTCCTTGATCATGGGAGCCTAGTCATCGCGACCCATAATTAGTTTTTAAATTGGATGTCGAGCAAAAAACCAGAGAAGTCCCCGTTATTATGTTCTAACGAAATTTTTATTTGGAATTTTTCATGATTGGATTTGACAAATTACTGCGGACGGACGATCAATTTATTTGGTCGTTAGTCATTACTGTTTTTCTTACTATAAAAATTCTTATTCATTGCTGATTTTCATAAACTTGACATATGATCATAGACATGCGGTTTTGTATTCTATTTGGGATGCACCGTTAATCTTTGTCATGAATCAAAATAATTTTGTATATTAACAGTGACTCACCGAACATACCTACCTACCTTATCGATAGCATCGTTTCTATATTATTTAACTCAACGGGGCTATTTCTCTCTTGAAGTCGTTATACTACTAAGTCATTAATTTGTGTTTGTTTTTAATTCGAGGATTACCTAGATGACAAATGTTGTATAGCAAGAATATTATGGTTATCTGTGGTTTTTGGAGACAAACAGATTTCACTTTTTAGGAAATTTGTGTCAAGTAGTCATTAAACATTTCACAGCAATACTTTCTAATCTAGCATTAAGATAATCTCTTAAGTGATTAATTAACTCACTTTTTACTGTTTAATAAAGATCTATTTTATTAAATTAAGCTACTATGACATCATTTATAGCACCTTACACAGTAAAGTTGTCCAATCCACCGTCTCGAGTGTTACGTAGAATGATTTGCTCATTCACTTAAGTAATACAATCTTCAAGTGACAAATTATGTCTCCCGGATTCTGTAGCGATAAGATTAAGCTCCATTAAGTTAAGAGATTATGCAAAGTGATTTATTGTTTGATTCGCGTTTCTGTTGCTAAATAAAATTAATGTTGTGAAATTAGGTTTGATAAATTTGCCATAGTTTGGGATTAGAATGAAGTTATATAAGATTGAAGTTATTTTAGGGTAATTACAGAAGAATTCCATCATCGGACTACGAGACAAACGGCGAAGCGCCATCGTTACATGGTGGACATCCCACCCATACGCACAAAACGTTATGGTAATACCTTCATTGTGCGTACGGCTAAGGAGTGGAATTCCCTCCCGAAGTCTATGTTTTCCGATAGCTATAACCTAGGAGTCTTTAAATCAAGAGTGAATAGGTTACTTTTAGGTAAGCGCGCTCCATCTTCGACTACATCATCACTTACCATCAGGTGAGATGATGGTCAAACGTGAACCTATTTACAATAAAAAAACTCGTATTCGATACCCATCAAAGCCCTAAAATACAATGGCTTAGGAGCTATCTTACTCTGATAATTCTGTTAAATATATAAAATATAGCTAATGTAGTTTTGCCACTTTGAGATAGCATATAGCAGCAAAGTAATCATTTATTTTCAGATTTAAATCTATTTTAGATCAACAATGCCTTTATCGTACTATCTCTTCACCACTTATTACTATACTAGGCCATCCATCCTCAGTCTCTCACAAAAGTAGTACATTCTCATAGCATAATCACCATAAAACTCAGTGAATAAACATATCCGAACGATACCCGTCGATCACAAGTCACGAAAGAATCATTCTTCTTGAAAATAGAGGCAGCTGAATATAAAACTTAATATGCCAAAGACACCCTTCAGATAAGCGCCATTATATCCAAAGTTCCACGAACAAGACGTCAATGGGATTTAAATACGTCTCTCTTAGGTATCCCACGTTATTGGGGCCCTTAAACATGTTGATGAAGAAATGGAAGATGTTCTGGCAAATTAATGTAGTTATCGTAACCTGCTTCTAAATAAGTAATTAATTGCTTTAATTAATGAAAAGCTTTTTTTATATTTTTCATATCACAAGCAGCAAATAAGTGCTCTCTGGGTTTATGAATGTTTCACCGTAGAAATTTAATACTGAAATTTTCATTTTCAGGATTTCGTTAATGTGATTTTTAATTACGACGATGAGATAAATTTTGTTAGTACTAGCTTTCTCTTTAATCTTTTTCTCAGCTACGGTAACCTTTCCCCGCTCACTTCCCAGCCCCAAGTCTTCAGTCAAGAAACAATCGGGCAAGCCGACGGCGACCGCTCCACTGTACTGTCAATCGTATCATTAAGGAACCCCGATGGTGGGTCACACATCAACCAAGCACTTCATTAGCCACTCTTCAAAGTACGTGAGACACATTCCAGATGGATTTCGCAATGCTTAAGTGGATAGGAGATTGATGTATAATGGTGGGAATTAAGCCTGGTGATTTTTATTATTATTCTGCCCGATAGGACATGATATGGTAAGATTAATGAGACATCAGTTTATGGAATTAATGAGGCTAAGGGTCAGCTATTAGAATTACATTTAGAGCACGAAAACCAAGCACAAAAAGTTGGTTGGTTACTAAGCTGAAGCGGACCTAACGTAAGGGACTATCCCTTACGAATCCACAAGACTAAAATCGACTCATGCATTGTAATTTGATAGACATTGAAATGTTTGGGCAGAAGCAGTAAGTCATTTTTTACGAATGACAGACTATTTCAGTATTAGGTTACAGAAATATAAAAGTTTGTCATCTGCATGCGTCAGTCCCAGATCTGTTTTATAGGAAGTTTACTCACAAACACATTTACTTTTTATGACTTTTTCATCACATAGTAAAACCATTTTTAAATCATTTCTTGTTTTGATGTCATACGGCGGACGTTTTTCACTTTAAAGATTCATTTCGTATTGGGTTTAATATGTTTTTAAATCGTTCATCATAAAAATACACGATTATTTTGTTATTTTCATAAATTTTAGGGATCCAAACATTCGTATGGGCCAACAGAACCTATACAACTTGTAACGAAAACCCCATATCTATCCAAAAGGACTGAAGACAACATCTGGTATGGAGTTTCTATGCAAAGTTTCAACTCAAAATAAGTGACTCACAGAATTGACCCCAAATTATCGGTTTCATGTTTCTTGAATACCAAAAATAACAAACGTGTCACATCACTATGAGAGTCATAACTTTCCACGTCACTTGCCAATTAAATGATAATTCTCTTCGTTCTTCTTAATTTGAAAAATTCGGTCTCCGGTATCAATGTATTGAAATTTCTAATATGCTCCACATAATATGTCTACATATTATGTAGACATAGGATTAGAAAACCCTTGCCATATCGTTTGTTATCATCCAAGGAAGCCGTGCACTCGGTATGCATATAGGGTATATTAAATTACACATTTTATACTGAATGTTCTTCCATCACAGCCGTATCAATTGGACTGATTAAGTTAAAATTGTATACAAGCATGAACTAATCTAAACATCATTAGCCTAATGGCTAAGGTAACAGACTTGTGATCGAGAGGTCGCGGGTTCAAACCCCACCCATTAACACTATTGCGGTGAGCCCACTCCAGACACAAGCACAGTTTGCTTAGTTGGAGAGGTAACAAGATTCGTAGTAATGTGAATTCTACCCAGATTTCCAATTATCCTTAACGTAACAATCATATAAAAATAAATATTATGATCAAAACTATTTAGGCCAATTGACTCGTACCTTTTGTATGCATGAAACTCAAAACCCAATTTTGAACAGCCAACATTTAAACATTTTTAATCCATAACTAGTAGGGTGTCCCGAAAAATTTTTTCGCTTTTCGCTACTCAAGCCCCCTCTAAAGTTGCATTATTAGTTTTAGCTTACCGTAAAAATATAAAAAAAAAAAACAAAAAAATATCTTGAGGGTTCTACCGGCATTTTTTTTTATTTTTTTATTACTTAAATAACCCTCCAGTCAATGTCGTCTATTCTATTTGATGTACATTATTCCCATTTTATTTTTTATTTCATTGATAGTGAAACCCTAAGTTATGATTTGCAGGCAACGACAGGATTTTTTCTGTTAGGAATTGGTTTGGAACAAACTCGCAAAATTTATGTTTTGACTTGTTTTTCTTAAATTCTCTACTTCTACTGTGAGGCAGTTCGTCTCATTTCTATTGCGGTTTTATTGCTGTAAGGTGTCGCTCTGCACTTTCTTATGATAAAATACGTGTTTTTGTTATATATAATAATGGGTTCAAGACGAAGTGAGACTACTTGTGCTATTTTGGGATCATATAAAGAACTTGACGATCGCCAGTTACCAGTGATAAGTGACGTTATCAAATTCATTTTGTTTACTAAAAATGAACTAAAACTACAGAAGAATGGGAAAGGTCCTTCTAACACAGAAGTTTTTTCTTTCGTTTCTGGAAAACTTGATACGATTTGGACCAAAGCTTCGAGTCCTATCGTTTCCAACGTACGAGTTACCCAATTGCTGAAATCATATTTCGACAAATATCTGTCATTGATAAGATATCCCAAAAATAAAAGAAATGATAGTTACGAAAGCAAAGTGAAGTGTTTTTTGGAATCGTCGAACAAGCTCTTCGATATTGCTGCTTGTAAGTGCACTTCGTTTGACATTTGTTCCTGCATAAAACCTAAGAAAGTTCCTATTTCTGAAAGAGACTTTTTACTGGATCAAAGAAGTGATAGAAAAATGGCAATAAGCGGTATAGACACAAAAGAAACAGCAAGACTTTTAAAGAAACATCAGAGACAAGAAAATTTGAATCGGAAAGAGTCAGAGCACGCATGTTTTCCTAGTGCATCACTAAAAACCAATCCTGTTCCGGTGCGCGAGTTGCCGCCTCGACCGCAGTCGCCTGTAATAGAGCTTTCTGCGAATAGTGACGTGCCTGTAAATGAGACTCCATCTACTTCGTTGAATCGGAACACTCTGGCGCTGCCAACAGTAGCTAAGGTATGTGATCGGTATGGACTATCAACGCGATCTGCGGCTGCGGTCGCTTCGGCGGTCTTAGCTGACGTAGGATTGGTATCTTCCGAAGATCTAAGTCTTGTTATTAATAAGAATAAAATTCATAGAGCTGTTTCAAAAGCACGGACCAAGGCCAGCAAAGACATTGATACGATTCTAATAAAAAGTATCTACTTTGATGGACGAAAGGACAAAACACTCATAAACGAGAAAATAGGCGATTGGTACCACCGCAGAGAAGTCTTGCAAGAACACATTTCAGTTCTCACAGAGCCGGGATCTATTTATTTGGGACATATGACGCCAAGTCGTGGCACTGCCAAAGGGATAGTCTCTTCTATCATATCTTTGTTAGAAAATCAAGGGTTGAACTTGGAAGAGGTGATCTGTGTGGGGTGCGATGGTACTGCTACGAATACAGGTTGGAAGGGAGGTGTCATTCAATACCTGGAAAACTATTTAAAGAGACCGTTGCAATGGTGTGTTTGTATGCTTCACGCGAATGAATTACCGCTTCGTCATTTGTTCATGTCTCTGGATGGTAGCACATCTGGGCCAAAAGAATATTCAGGACCTATTGGAAAACAGCTAGCTGCTTGTGAAAGTAAACCTCTAGCGTCTTTTTGTGCAGTGTCTGGCAATTTGCTAGTATTACCTGATAATATTGTGAAGGAACTAAGCACGGATCAAAAGTATCTGTACGAAATGTGTCATGCTGTGATGGCTGGTTCCTGTTCCCTTGAGCTAGCGAACCGCCAACCTGGAAAAATGGCGCATTCGAGATGGCTCACTACTGCCAATCGCATACTCAGACTTTACGTAAGTACTGTTTCGCCGTCAAATAATTTGCAGCTGCTTGTGAACTACGTGGTCAAAGTTTACGCTCCTGTTTGGTTCCTAATCAAGCAAAACTCATCATTTAAAGATGGAGCCAAGCATATTTTTCAAATTGTTATATTCTCTCGATTTTTGCCTGATAGTCAGAGATCTATTGTAAATTCGGTGATCGAAAGAAACGCTTTTTTTGCGCACCCAGAAAACTTGCTTATTGCCATGTTATTCGACGATAGAGAGCATATTCGAGAGCTTGCATCTCGATAATAAATAAATATTAAAGGCCAGAGAAGCAGAAAAGAGCAACTCTCGCAGGGTATTTAAAGCACCAAAGCTTAACTTCTGTCCGCGAGACTACACCGATATAATATTTTGGCAAGAGTGTGAAATATCAGCTCCACCAATTTTGCGACACGTCTCCAACGATGAACTTAGAATTAAGGCTAAAGAACACATCCTCGACATTATTGACTTTCCCTGCCACACATAGTCAGTGGAAAGATGTGTAAAACTAGTGACGGAGGCTTCTCAAAACGTCACGGACGCTACAGCTCGGGATGGTTTTATTAGGAACAGATTAAAATCTCGCTCAGAAATGCCTAATTTTGGTCACAAAAACCATTTCCGTTTTTAAAGTTGCCATTGATTATTTTGTCTTTCAACTATTTTAAACCTTGCTTTAACTCATTGTTGTACCCTTAAATTTAATAAAAACCATTTAAATGTTATTTTTGTATGATTTATCTATACTTATATACTTATAATATTATAAAGGGGAAACCTTTGTATTTTTGTATTTTTGTATGTTTGTATTGAATAGGCTCAAAAACTACTGGACCGATTTCAAAATTTCTTTTACCATTACTTAGAGGGATTCTTCCGAATCCGTATAGGCTATATTTTATCCCGGAAAATAGATAGGATTTTTCGTGGTAGTGAAAATTGTGGAGTAAGGCGTCGAAGAAACTGCCGTACGTTAACGATTCTCGCGAACGCTGCCTATATTTAATATAAACATTGCACCCGTGCGAAGCCGGGGCGGGTCGCTAGTAGTTTATATTAGGAACCCCTAAAAATAGAAAATTTGAAAAATGCCGGATATCTAATTAAATTTTATAATAATCGTAATATATGTGTCAAAACGCAACTTTTGATACCTCTTGCGTAGCCGTAGCTCATTTTTTTTCCCCCATACATGAACAGGACACCCTAATAACCAGTGCTATGGATTAAAAAATTCGCAATTTTGACTTGATTGATACACATTTGCAAGTTTGTCTTTAATTATACGATATCACTTTCGCTCTTGATGTTGATTGAGGAATTATTTTTAAAACCACTTTGAATGCGATATCAATAAAATTTGGTTTAATTAATTCAGATACTAGTGTTTAATTAGTGTCATCCGATTATTTTTGAATAATAACCGCGCTTTTACGTTTGGTTTTTTATTCGTCTCGGATTGCATTCATCATGACAAGCAAAAAAAAATAGTGACTTGACGAGCAACATTATTAAAAATGTTTGCCTTATTGCTTGACACGATAAATAAATGAGAGCTCTAATATGTATGAACTTTCTTTTGGGTCCAGATGTTAATTAGACAGATAATTTCACAAGAATACCTAGTAATAAATAATGAATTCTCAACAGGATGATAATTTTGCCCTGAGCCGTTACTTGCATACCAACTCCTGCGCATTCAAAATTTTATTGATACTTCATTTATCTCATGACAGTTCATTATAACACTTTCCTGTGACCCGAACCGAACGAATACTTAAAAATAAATACCTTCGAAAATATGACTAATAATCCTTCAATATCTTCATATTGCATATTCAAAATTGATGTAAAAAAAAAGTTGTACTCTCACGTCGACCTGTTTGGGCCGTCTATCAACGTATGACGTACTGAGAACCTTCTTTTACATCGCGAACCCTACAAAACTGAACTTTAGCATCCAAGTAATAAGATCTTATGTAATTTTCTCTGTATGTATGATGGATGTTTGTGGTGTAAGTCGGGATGTCAAAGCGTCGCGAACGAGCGCCGACGCAGGACAGTCTCGTGCTGAGAGTAATCTTAGTCGACCTCGTGGCTAGGGATGTGCGGAGACAGTGAAAGTATCGATATCGAGATTAAGTGGTTGGTGGTCTGTTATAGAAAATTGATTTCCGTTGTTAATTGGAGACTGTGCGTGTAGTATTTAGATCATCTTGATTAGAACCTAGTTTTTCACCTGCAAATTATCAGAAACGAAATCGGAAAAATAGTTCTGTTGAGCAGTAACTCACAAAATGCCCTGAAGAGGATAAATACTTAATTAGGTATGCTATATTGACCAAATTATAGGTAAAAGGTAGGTATGCCAACTATTTAGCGGTCTGGTTTTGTGGATTTGCATTTGCGCCTTTTATCGACATCGACAATCGAAGTGATGGGCTAGCATCATTATTGTCTCAACGGGGCGCTCGGGTCAGAGAGTCGAGACAATCTGTCAAATGGAAAGAATCACACACGAACGGGCCGAGTCCCGCGACGCCGCCCTATTAATCATATTTCGACCTTTTTTTACCATTTCCGAACGTGTGTTCTCTCAGATAATGGCTACTATTCTGACGGTAAAATCACAAAGACCTTTGTCACACCGTAATTACATTTTAAACTTTATACATTACGTACTAAAGTCTAATTTAGGTTGACAAACCCCCACGTATGGTGGGCTCTCAAGGAGCGGTAAGGTCTTTTAGACAATACTTGTCGTTTGATTCAAGATGTCATGTTTTCTGATAAAATCTTGACGAAAATTTCGTTTTGACGGGGTCAAACTTGGTGCGGCCATGTTCTTCAATTACGTTTGACATAGTGGAGTCCAAAGTAATGTGCATTTGTTTGTGTATTTAGATCATCTGTCTGATTAGTCTGGGGATTTCGAAATGTTATGACATGGCGAATTGTGACAGGTAGCGCAGATTGCGCAAGAGTGCTAGCTGAAATAGGCAGTTACAAATTCGAAGCTGTATACATATACAGCCTTCAAATGCCCGTGTTAAAAATTTCAAGATCATAAGATAGTGATTTAACGATTAACGATTCTTTGAAGCCTTAACAGTTGAGTTTAATGCGTCAGCACCTCTTGGAGTCACTTAACTAGTAATATGTTTAAGTGACCATTGTTCAGCTCTGAGTAAGCTCAGGTTGTTCCATTACATCATGCGTGGGAAAACAACCAGGTGTAACAGAATCAAAATTATCTATGTCCTCTTTCGATAAGCCATTATCACTATCTCAATCTAGTTCAAGTACTGTGGATTGTTTCCTGCAGATGTCAATAGGATTACTCATTACCTTTTAAAATCCATAGATATCCACCACCTATTGTAAATCCTTAATAATGTGTCACGCTATGCATACTTTTTTGTAATATTAATTTTCTGGCATTTTTTACTTCTATACTTAATTTTAATTATTGTAAATGTGAGGACGATGTGGATGACATTTGTCTGGCGCTTTGATTATTTTATGCGGCTACTCAAGTGTCCTTTCTTTGGTATTATTAATCGAATCGCTGAGCTCCTTAGTAGTCCCGAGTTGAGCTATACGATTGCTGACATAGATTCAAATCCGTGTGGTATTTTCTTCAAAAGACCATCTCAGATACAGTTTGCATCATTCTCAAAAGCTATACTGTGAATGTGAGAGCATCGTGTACTGTCTGTCTGTCTGGCACTTTGAATGCTTTATACGGCCTATCCAAAAGAAAGAGTACCACAGAATTGATCGTTACGGATTGTGTGGATTTTAAAACAGACGTTGACTTAAGAGTTTGTTTCGGTGTTTCTTCTCAGGGTAGTAAGTTAGTTTCCCTAAAAAGAAAATACGTTTAAATAGTTATAATATTCGTAATTTTATTTTATTTAAATTATTCATGTCTTATGTGCTGAGTTCAAATTTTATTATAATTGCTAGATAAATTAGAATTTCGAGACCCTATAATACCTTAGTACGCCCCATTGCTGGGAGGCTTCCTCTATATGGAAAGGTATAACCCGTAATTCTCTACGTAGCCCCACGTTTTCCCACTGAAAGAAAAGGCTCAAATCAGGTTAGTGGTTAATTATAAATTAGCCTTATAAAATTTAGCCACGGTATTTTAAGGTAGTCGCTGCCTTCATCAAAGTCTATTTTTCAATATGATTTCATTCCTGAAACGAAGCATCGAATACTTCATATAATTATGCTACAAATGTAACAATAGGAAAACACCCTAGCATTGACCGACGAAATGAATGAATTAGTTAATTGTAGGTTTTAATACGTAAAATTACAATTATTTTGTGGTGGTAGGATACCTAGAATTCTGACGTGTTCAAAATTTGTACGTGTGTACGGACGTATTCAGATTTGTATTGAGCTTGATCTTTCAGAAAAGTATCATAATAAAGTATATATCATAGTCAAAGTTATGTTGTAAAAATATTTATTCGTAACCCAGGTAATACTTTCGGGATTTTATAGCGTGATAGATATTATTGAAACTAACTATGCATTAATTGATAATTAAGATTATCGACATTAAATCAAAACCAGCTCTTCATTATGTCATCAGCGACATTGGATGCGAAGCAATATTAATACTTCGTGAAAATTCCATAGTAGGCGACGCGATGCCTCCAAAACTCACTTTTAATCATTTGCGTTTTCATTTAATTTACCGCCAATTATCAGAACAAACATCCTTATTGTTTCATAAATAAACGTCAATTTAGCTTGGCAAATTATTTGTGGTCCATTTGAAGTGTTAATGTTGCACTTGACATAGATTTTGGTATGGTGCTCAAGCATAGCCCGGGGCGACATGTGGGCGATTCCTTTGACATTTTGTGTGAACTCCGTATTTGAACTTGTTTCAAGCTACGAGCTTAATGTCTTTTCATTTATCTTTGTTTTGTTACAAAATATGGGAAAGGCTAATATGTCCTGGAGGCTTTTGAACAAGTAAAGTGTAACATAGTGTGCTGGATAAGTCATTACGAGCATAATCCCTTGTGGTTTGTGAAATATTAAAATATGCAACTGATCAATTCTTTAAATACTGAGCTTTTCTGAATAAGCGTACTGTTAGTATAGTTACTCTTATATGTCACGTTTGCATTGCAAGGTAGGTAAAAGATATTTTCCTGCTAATTTTTTTGTTGTCCGAACTGTTCGTTTTTGATGAAACATTTATATTTAACATAATCAGCCTACATCGTTCCCACTATAAAAATACAGGCTTCCTCCCTATGAACGAGCATCGGACGCAATCCACAACGCAGGCCCAGTTCAGGTTTGTGCATGAGGTATCTCTTCGCATTTTTCGATTTTTCTGACGAGGCCTGACAGTGTCGTTGCCTGCCGGGGCTGCGGGAATGTTCCAACGAGATACCGCGGCCCGGAAATGCTAGAGCAATTCAAGGAACAGGATGGTTTTTAGGCAGTACAATTCTGACACCCTTCCGCTCCATCCACAACGGGAGAAGAGATGATTTTGATTTTCCCACCAAAAACAAAAATACTATTCTACACGAATATTATAAAGAGGTGAAATTTGTTTGTAAGGTTATGAAGGAGGTAATCTTGGGAACTACTGAACCAATTTTAAAAAAAACTTTGTATTTTTTTTTATTATTTCGAAACCCACACAGACTAAGTCGCGGGCGAAGTGTTAGTAAAATATATTTCGCGCAATCAAACGACATAGACTTCAACATACCACTTTGTACAAAACGTAGGTACATCTTATCCCCATCAATCTAATTCTCATACAAAATTCAATACATACATAAAATGACAGGTTCTCGTGTATGTAGATGTTGTATGACCCTAAGGTCATCGAGGTCCCCGATAGCATCGACTTGAGCCCGTCTGATTGTGACATCACGGATACAATTCATCAGTCAGATTTTGTGACCTCAGTGTCACGGTGGAGATGTGGGAAGGTATCAAGAAGGTATAGATTATTTAGTGATGATGAATTTGAAAATTCATTAATTTCGTTAGCTGTGATTTTAGTATTGACTCGCTGGAAGCTTGTTCTCATAATCAACTCATGTATGTTCTGTTATTCTGTATAAGCTTCTTAATAATGTTTTTACCCGACTGCGATGAAGCAAGGCGGAGGGTTATGTTTTTACCGCGTATGTATGTGTGTATGTATGTATGTATGTCCGTTCCTTTGTTCCCTCGTAACTATTAAACTAGTGAACGAATTTTGATAAATGATACCTCGTTGGATTTATTTTGATGTAGCGAGTGTTATAAAATAGATTAAAATAAAAACAAATCACCATAACGACAACCAGGCGCCACATTGTCAAAAATAAAAAATATAAAATCAACAAACTATATCAAATAGGGTATCATTGAAGGGTCATACTCAGAAAAAGTGTATATTTTGGATTTGTAACTAAACTGATAGGTGACGATACTGAGAATCTCCGTTACGAAACCGATGTCATAAGGCATCGTACACACGGATTGGGTGAAAAAAACATTATTTTTGGAGTATCACTTTTATTTAGATTAATTTAAAAAAAAAAACACAAAAATCTTACTTATAAACAAAATAAAGTTATACCAAGAATAACAAAGGAATAACCTTGTCTTCTGAAATGGGAATGGAAAATTTAGTTAGGTTAATGATTACCACATTAACATACCTACAACCTACAATATGAATATATACATAGGTATGGGTGTGTATGTATACGTAAATATGTTCAATTTTGATATATTTTTACATGCGTGAACTAAGCTTAATATTTTTTTTAGTTTCATAACATAACGCAATATAACAGAAATGAGAATAAAATCTGAGAAATTATAATCTCTAAAATATTTTTACGTTAACCACGTGTTTATCGCACAAGCCCTGAGCTTATTCGTTAAGATAATACAAAAAGCAAGAAA
Source organism: Tholera decimalis (assembly GCA_943138885.2). NCBI lineage: Eukaryota > Metazoa > Arthropoda > Insecta > Lepidoptera > Noctuidae > Tholera > Tholera decimalis. The sequence continues at coordinate 29,334,420 of OW964562.2, forward strand.
AAGACATAGTAAGTAAACCAGAATATAATAAACTTCACACAATAATAGTCGTTTATTACCCTGACGTATTTTTTTTTGTAAATATTCACTTGATACACGTCTTAACTTCACGACTACGGTGAAAACAAAAAAGTTACCACCATAGTGATTTTGACGTAAGTAATAATGATGCTATAATAGGGAAAATAGTTACACCACTTTAAATCATAGTGTTTCTAATTATATTGCGTGTTACTAACCTTGAGTAACGAAACTTCATAATTTTGGGACAAAGATTGTTTAATTAAAATAAATTCTTCTATATGCAATTTAGGAAAAAAAAAATCCCAATTAGTTACTTGATTCATCAAGAATAATAAAGCCACAGTCAATATTACCTAAAGCTATGAGTATTCGTAACAATACATTTCTGAAAAAGTGTAGCGGTCCTTGGGACACTAAAAAATGTATGAAGATATTTTTAGCAATGTTTTGGCACCCAAAAAATATACTCTTTTAATGAAAATTCTTCATATCAATAGACAGATATAACAACAAAGTGGGGAAAAAGTAAATACACACATCAAAAGTGTCTAGGGATCAACATATATTTTTGCAATAACTTTTCTCCTGATTGATATTAATTAAAATTTTCTTTAAGGATTCATCAAATAAAGTGTTTTCGTTTGTCACAGTAACGATAAACCAAGTCACCTTTGCATTAATAAAGAAATTTGCCATTTTCCTAATAAAGGGATTTTTGACATTTGAACCACTAACATTAAAGTTCGAAAAAAAGACTGAAATAACAGTTTTCCTTAAAATTTTATTGGGTAACTTAAACAATTAATAATCCGTATTTCTACCGCGAACACTAACAACACAAGAACATCGGTTTGGCATACTCAAAATGAGTTCATCCAAATCACGCTGTGGAATGGCCTCCCATGTTCGTTGCAACAACAAAAAAAGGTCTTCTTGCGACTGGATACCCTCCATATTCGGCAGAGCTCTTCTCTGTAGCATATCCCATGCATGCTCAATCGGGTTCAAGTCTGGCGACTGAGCAGGCCAGAGCAGGACATTGATGTTAGCTGCGGCGAGAGTCTGTCTTACAACTCTTGCGGTGTGCGGTCGTGCATTATCATGCATTAACTGAAATAAGGGACCGATTTGCACTTGTAGAGGAACGATGACGTCAGATACAATCGTCTCAGCATAAATTTGAGCGTTGAGGTTGCCTCTGATCCAAATCAACTCAGTTCTTCCGCCGATCCAAATACCCGCCCATACCATGATGGTTCCACCACTATAAGGATGGACTTCCTGGCAGGATTTTAATCGCTGTTGGCGTCCAGGGGTTCTCCAGTATCGTATACGTCTTGTATCCGGTCTCATACCAAAACGAGACTCATCAGAAAAGCACACGAAACGCCATTGTTCGTTGGCGTGCCCAATTTCTGTGTTCAAGAGCCCATTGATATCGAATCCTACGATTGTGCATTACTATAGGTGGTACCCGTAGCGGTCTTCGGGAATGAAGGTTCACTTCATGCAAGCGGTTTCTGACTGTTTGGTCGCTAATTAAGTTCCCTGAAGAGTGATGAAGCCTCACGGCTAACATCATGGCGGTTATTGTTGGAGCTCTTCGAGTTAAGATTTGAATGTATCGGTCTTGTCTCCGTGTGGTGCAGCGATACCGTCCTCCATGGCGCTCAGCCACGGTACCAGTGCTTCGGTAACGTGTCCAAAGTCGACTGATAACACTCTGACTTGTATTCAGAGCTAAAGCCACAGTACGTTGCCGGGAACCAGCTTCTATCATTCCCACGGCTCTGAGCATTTCTTCCCTGCCGCCGCTCCATAATAACGTTGGTTTTAATCAGTAGTAGGGAAACAGTAGCACTAATAATGTCTTCAATGCGTTGTATGTTTTTATAGGGAAAATATTGACAGCTGATTTTCATCTTTTACTCGAATTTGATTAACAGTTCCTGTTTCAAATTATGAAATGCACCAAAAAGGATCCATATAAATTTATAAAATCATAAATTTATTACAAAGCCACATCTCAATCTCAAGAAAACCGCATAAAAATGCTTGATCCCTAGACACTTTTGATGTGTGTATATCATAAAATTAGATATTTACTTAAATATGAAGTAGCAGGACAAGAAATAAAACCAAATGCAGGGTCCCCCCTGCATTTGGATTTATTTCTTGTCCTGCCATCCCATTTTTTATTTAAAATTATATTGTGTCAACTGGGTCCCGCTTGCTTGTCACTTTTTAATATAAAAATGTGCTTGTTTCTTCGATTTCAGTTGAGCAGTCGGGAGTTTTTTGTGTTTAGATTTTTAGATAAGTTTTTTTTTATTAAAAAGCTTGTACTAGGTACGACTGACACAGAAGCAGGATATTTTTTTCGAGATTAATGAATCTAAGCTTGGACATATTATATAATGTAAGTTTAAATATAATTTTCCATCCGATCGACCGTCAAGGAGATCCGTTTTAAGTTCTGAAGAAACTTTGAAAAACGAACAATATGTTTTAGGTCTTTCTTGGTAACATAGCTAAGTGAAGTATCTTAATATATGAGGAGGTTAGGAACAAAAAGTGTTAGGTATTTACAGTTTTTAACTTTTTGAGTAAATTGAGAAAATAAATAATTAAGTTGATCTAAGCGATTTTTATTATTTTTATTAACCATTTATGTGACAATTATTGTATAAATTTAATGTATTATAAGGTTATTTTGCTGGTTTTTAAATTTGGAAAAAACAATAAAATACATATCAAATGACACCCTTTGATCCAATAGCTTGTAAATGTCACTATTTGATTCAATAATTTAGTAAAATGTCACCTTGAAATTCACTTTCTAAAAAATGTTACCTTATGAAACATTCAGTATGAAAATAAAAATAAAAATAGATTCACACGAAACATTTTTATTTCTTATACATGTAATTCTTTACAATCAGGTCCCAAACAATCACAACGATTTTTTTCTTTACCTTGAAGACAATGAGCTCCTCAGTGACCACCAGTATAGCTTTCGCCGTGGTCGGTCCACCGGAGATCTTCTTGTGTATGTCACGCACTGTTGGGGCGAGGCCATTGAGAAACACGGTGAAGCCCTTGCGGTATCCCTCGACATCTCAAAGGCCTTTGACAGGGTCTGGCACGCTAGTCTGCTAAGCAAGCTTCCCGCGTTCGGTGTCCCTGCTGGCTTATGCAACTGGATTTCCGACTTCTTGAGTGAGCGGTTGATCCGAGTGGTCATCGATGGCTGCTCATCGGATCTTATGGCAATTAATGCCGGTGTTCCTCAAGGGTCTGTTCTTTCTGCGACTCTTTTTCTGCTGCATATCAATGACCTACTTCAGCTGGGAGCTGTTAGGTACGCGGATGACAGCACAGTCTCAGAGAGATACTTATCCAGTTCTAGAGCTGACAGGGACGAAATTGCCACTCTCAGAAAGGCTATGGTAGAGCGCATAAATTTGACCTTAAATCTCGTTTCCCAATGGGGTGACGACAATCTGGTCAAATTCAATGCTCTGAAAACACAGGCTTGTCTTTTCAGCGCTAAAACGAGCCCTTTTGAATTGACCCCTACTTTTCGAAGTACATCTGTGCCAGTTACCAGTCGCCTGGAGCTTTTGGGCATGGAGTTGACGTCAGACCTCAACTTCGGCTCAACCATCGAGTCCAGAGCTCAGACTGCAGCAAAAAAGCTGGGAATCCTACACAAGGTGAGGCGGTAGTTCACCTAGACAGCTTCTAAATCTGTATAAAGCACAGGTCCGTTCTTGCGTGGAGTATTGCAGCCACTTGTGGGATGGCTCTGCAAAGTACCAGCTTGCTGCATTGGACTCGATCGAGCGCAGAGCTAAAAGGTTTATAGGCGACGAGGTCCTGGTGGACAAGCTTCATAGTCTGGCTCATCGGCGAACCATTGCTTGCCTGTCGGTTTTCTACAGATTGTACTTCGGGGAGTGTGCGCAGGAGCTCCATGACCTGATCCCTCCATCTCCCTTTCACTACCGGTCTACCAGACGCACGGCTGGGTACCACCCACACTTGGTTAATATACCGTCTTGTCGTACCAAGCGCTTCTCTTCCACATTTATTGTGCGCACAGCCAAGCTGTGGAATTCTCTGCCGGCTTCTGTGTTCCCTGCCACTTATGACCTTTCAGCCTTTAAAGCACGAGTAAATAGGCATCTTCTGGGCTCGCTCGTCCCATCTTAGACCTCATCTATCGCTTACCATCAGGCGAGATCGAGGTCAAGAGTGGGCCCATAGGTAATAAAAAAAAAAATTGTCATTTTCACCGACATTACTTTCATACAAAATTTCTCAAACTGACAAAATCTTGGGAGTTACAGATAGAATTTAACATTTTGAGCCGATAAAAAAAACCGAATGGACCAAATGGTTCGAGGAGATAATTATAAAAATCCACATCACTATAAGAAAACACAGCTTTCAATGCCATCGACCGTTTATATAGTTACTTGTTTGGAACTTTTTCGTAATATTTTGCAGTCATTTTTTAGCAACTGATTTTTTGCTATTAGGTATATTCATCGGTAGCTCTATCCAATGGATCTTCATGTTGAAGGGTTTTATTGCCATTTTATGTAACAAAAAAATAATTGGTTTCAAATAATCTCTAAAGAGTTTTTCGCACGTTCTTTTACAACTAATCTCGTCTAACTGATCAATATCTTGACAATTCATTTCATTGCAATAAATGGAAATACTGAAAAAAGTATAGCACTTTTTTGTGGGAAAATCATCAGATGATGCTCTAAGTGGAGTGGAGGCCAAGGGAATGACAGACTCCTACTGACTAAAACCTGTTTCTTCAGTAACCTTTACATTCTGGGGCTGCAACCCTGGCAAACATTGGCCCTATCAAACCCCGTCATTAGAGCTGACTGCTCTTTGAGGTGCACGTGGAACAGGACTCGCCGTCGACTCGGGCCTGGTCCTTACTGAACGAGCTACCCGTGCTCACTGTCCATAGACCCAAAAATAAAGTAAAGAAATAAATATTTTGAATTAACCTCCAGATATGACTATCCCAAGCAAATGCCTGTGCCAAGAACCACACTGCACTTAAAGATATCTTATGATACACCAAAAGTTCAGGAAGAAAGGCTAATTGATTGACGAACTTACTTAGACTTAAGTTTTACCCGTTAATTTCTACAATAACGTATCCTCCTGAACGAGATGAAGTGGATACTATTCGACCAAAAGTCATGCCACCACAGTCTATGTAATCACAACAAAAACAGTAGGTACGCATGTCCCAGTACATAATCGTGAACATAGTTAAATACTGATTAGTCACGTCTTAACGTAATCAAATCTATCAAGAAGGCGTCTCCTTGCTCGGATCGTGAGAACATCGAAATTGATTTCTTATTAAACACTATTTGTCATTGAGTAAAGTTTTTGTTTGTATACGTGATACGTAATCATTGTTTTGAGGTTTTCCTTGTGTTATTTTAAGCAACTTCTTTTCAGTGGTGTGGAGGAAATAAATACTTATAAAAATATATAGTAAATAATTTATAAATATATTTTAAACATCGCTTCGTTATTTTCAAGTCTTTTAAGAGGTAGCAGAAACAGATTAGGAAACTGCTCAATCACCGATATTATTACAAATAGATCTATGTACGTGTGGTCGTGTTTGGTCAATGTTATTATCTTAAAACCACCACGAATATTTGATGTTCATTTAATTATTTCTGTCAAGGTTTTTTTTGGTTCAGTCGAGTTCTTTTTTTGCTATCGTAACTTTTCCGTATATTCGACTAAATATCGTCATGAACGAGACCATACACTTTTTGATACACTCTGTATGTTTATAAACGGGGTAACAACTAACAGAAGTGAGCAAGAAAAATATTTACCTAAGTTATTTTACGTCAGCCTGCACAAATTGGGATCAGGGCAAAATAATAATGAATAAAAGAAACACAGGCTATTCAAATTTGGAATTAAATATTTTATTTGCGGTCTTAATAAACGTGTATATATAAGATCAAATTGAATTATATTTTGCTTCAAATTTAATAAGTGTTCCTTTCTCAAATGTAGGGGTCGGCGTCCTGTCTCACTGGATGCAGCTGGGTAAAACGTTACCCCTTAGCCAAACCTGTGAGATTTTCTGGCTTCTGACAACCTGGAACGACTGTCAAAAGTGTCCAAATGACAGCCGGGATTAGTCCCGGTTGACCTGCTTTCCGAGATAGTGTTGTATCACACCGCCAACTTTCAAACTCCGAAATTCCTTACAGAAAAACACAATATCACTTTTCAATTAGGAATCAATCCCGATACCGCCTGCTCAGCTGTTGCACTTGCGACCACATGAACAACGAGGTAGTCCTGTTCTTACCTGAAATAAATAACACATAAAATTAAGTAATGGTAAGGAGGTTTGTCCTATCAACGACGTATATGACGAGTATGCATATGTTTACTCCACGCTTATAACATAATATTTGTAATAAGCGATGGGAAGAAGCAGCGTTAGGCCACACCTTTTTTGAACCGTTGCCTGCCTGTCGGTTTTCTACAGATTGTACCTCGGGGAGTGTGCACAGGAGCTCCATGACCTGATCCGTCCATCTCCCTTTCACTACCGGTCTACCAGACGCACGACTGGGTACCACTCACACTTGGTTGATACACAGTCTTGTCGTACCAAGCGCTTCTCCTCCACATTTATTGTGCGCACAGCCAAGCTGTGGAATTCTCTGCCGGCTTCTGTGTTCCCTGCTACTCATGACCTTTCGGCCTTTAAAGCACGAGTAAATAGGCATCTTCTGGGCTCGCTCGTCACATCGTAGACCTCATCTATCGCTTACCATCAGGCGAGATCGAGGTCAAGAGTGGGCCCATCAGCATAAAAAAAAACCTTGACGTCAGAAATGGAAGTCTTAAGAGGAAGCTTTTGACCAGCTGTTTCAATTATTTGATACAACTGGTCAAAAGACCTTCGATATTCAAAACAAAGAGCTCAAATATATGTAGATGGATCTTTTGAAAACTTCTGTGTAAGTCGAGCAATAAAGACTTTTATTGATAACGACTTTTTTATTAAGAGAATTGGCAATGTTTTTTTTTTTTTTAGAATATGTTCGCGTTTGACCACCATCTCACCTGATGGCAAGCGACGATGTGGTCGAAGATGGAGCACGCCTACCTAAAAGCAACCTATTCACTCTTGACTTAAAGACTCCCAGGCTACAGCTATCGGGAAACACGGAATTCCACTCCTTAGACGTACGCACAATGAAGGTATTCCCAAAACGTTTGGTGCGTATGGGTGGGATATCTACCATGTAACGATGGCACTTCGCCGTTTGTCTCGTAGTCCGATGATGGAACGGGCTTGGTGGAATTAGATTGTGTAATTCCATCGCACACTCCCCGAAATGTAACCGATAGAAAACCGATAGACTTGCAACTCGTCGTCGATGTTCAAGGCTCTGGAACTTTGATTCGACCAGTGCATCGTTGCCAATGAGTCTTATGGCCCGCTTCTCGATAGACTCAAGCGCGTCCAGTTGGTATTTAGCAGATCCATCCCAAAGATGAGAGCAGTACTCCATACACGACCGAACCTGGGCTTGATAGAGATTGAGCAACTGTTCGGGTGTGAAGTACCGTCTCACCTTTGCTAGGATTCCCAACTTTTTTGATGCTAGTTGAGCCTTAGCCTCGATAAACGGGCCAAAATTGAGGGTAGAAGTTAATGTTACCCCCAGAAGCTCGATACGGTCGGTTATCGGCACAGTTACACCTCGGAAAGTAGGAGCCGGTTCAAATTGGCTCCTTTTTGCGGAGAAGAGACACGCCTGGGTCTTAGCTGCATTAAACTTGACCAGATTGGCATCGCCCCATTCGGAGACAGCCTTCAAGGTCAAGTTCAAACGCCCGACTATGAATGGACCGATCCCTCAGGAAGTCTTCAATCCAAACGCAAAGTTGAGTGGGTAACCCGAAAGAAGGAAGCTTAGCAATAAGGCTATCGTGCCAGACCCTGTCAAAAGCCTTGGAGATGTCAAGGGAAACAGCAAGTGCTTCCCCTTGCCTCTCAATGGCCTCACTCCAGATATGAATGGCATACGCTAGAAGATCCCCAGTTGACCGGTTTTTGCGAAAGCCGTATTGCCGGTCACTGAGGATGTCGTTGGCTTCTAGGTATGCCAGGAGCTTACTATTAAGTACACGCTCCATACTCTTACAGAGTATGGACGTGACTGAAATAGGCCTGTAGTTGGCAGGGTCAGCACGACTGCCCTTTTTGGGTACAGGCTGTACGTTAGCCAGCTTCCATGCTTTCGGCACCTTTCCAGTCTCTAGCGAAAGGCGAAACAGGCGTGTCAAGATTGGAAACAATTCAGGCGCACAAGTTCTAAGAACAATTGCTGGTATCCCGTCGGGGCCACTAGCTTTGTTCACGTCAAGATTACGCAGCACTCTACGGACGTCCTTCTGATGGATGCGAATGTCCGACATACACGTCTCGCATCCAATAGGAGCATCAGGAGTGTGAGCGCCACTACTATCCAGACGTGAAGACTCCGCGAAGAGAGCGGCAAACAAGTTTGCTTTTTCCTCAGCGGAGTGAGCCAGAGACCCGTCAGGTTTGAGCAGTGGTGGTAGTGAGGGGCGACAGAAGTTCGATTCAACCGACTTTGCCAGGGACCAAAACGCTTTGCTTCCAGCAGGGTATGAAGTGAGTTTGTTCCCAATTCGGCTAACGTGGTCAAACCGAGACCTCCGCAAAACCTTCTTGCTGGACTTGGCAGCCCTGTTGAAGGCTCTCTTCTTCTGATCCACGTCATTTGCTTTGCAGTTTCGAGCATCGACCCATGCTAGGTACGCCGCGTGTTTAAGCGCTTCAGCGCGATCATATTCGGCGCCAAACTGAGGTCGAGCTTTGCCGGACATTGTTAGGTCAGAGAACGGAATGTAGTACTCCATCCCCTGTCGCAAAACATCTGTCACGGCGTCTGCGTACGACGATGGATCATTTGAAGAAAAGCAAGTAGGCTGCCAAGGATAACATGCAAAGAAAGATCGCATGCCATCCCAATCCGCTGACTTGTATCGCCAAACCCGCCGAGTGCCTTTAAGGCTGAGATCGGGCGGAGAGTAGACGGATACAGACTTCACCAGACAGTGGTCGGAACTACCTAACGGTGAGGATATCGTTACCGAATAGCGGTCTGGATCTGTAGTCAGCAGAAGGTCCAAGCAATTGGCTGTGTGCGACTCAACATCCGGCACCCTCTGGACCAGCTGAGTGAGATTTAATGCAAGTGCAAGATTGTGCATTTCTCGCCCAGCATGGTCCGTGCACTGGTATGGGAAGAGCCACTCCTGGTGATGGGCATTAATGTCCCCCAGCAACACGAGCTGAGCTGAAGGGTACCGCTGTTGGGCCGCATCTGCCGCCTCACTGATGTACTGTGTGAGCCTGGTTGTCTCCTGATCTCCGCTGTGCGAGCGGTAGACACAGGCATAAATAATTTTGTCTATGCCCGTGTCCACCAGAGCCCAAAGCGTAGAGAACCTGGAGTCCTCAAGATTCCGGGTGGGTACAATTCATATTACTAGTAATCTTGTTAATCCCTCCAACTGAGGTTCGAACCTACGACCTCTCGATCACAAGTCCGACTCCTTAACCATTAGGTTATTGACGCTTTCTATGACGCTGTCTTGACACACCCATAGAAAATTACTTAATGAGACGTCATATTTTCCTGATAATGTTAGTTCTTATAGGTGTTCATAAAAACAAGCGGGTTTTTTATGATTATCTGCAGACAATTCAAATTGCAGGGGACTTTTCAGATCAAAAATAATAATAATATTCTACAACTTTCACACAACGCCATCTAGTCCCAAACTAAGCAGAGCTTGTGGTATGAGTACTAGACAACTGATAAACATACATATATATTTCTAAATACATACATATTATAGATAAATTACACACAGACAAAACAAATGATCGTGCTCATCACACAAATATTTTTCCTGGGTGGGAATCGAACCCACGACCTTGCACATAGCAGTCAGGGCCACTGACCACTATACCAACAGGCCTGTCGAAAAAATAATACAGTCATGCTTCTTTCTGATACCTATCTACTATGTTACGAGATACGGCATATATCTGTATACGAGCTATGTATCTGTATAATATTATAAATCATTTACTGCATATTAAAATATATTTATTTACCTATAAAGTCAATAATGTTATCTTCATTGTAAATTAATTAATACTCAATCAAATAACACACATTTTTTTATTGTAATACTTTGCCTAGCTACCTTGGTACATAGGTATATTGAATGAGTTTTTTATAAAAGGTCTTTATCTACTTGGGCAAACAAATTATTTATTGTTTGTTGATCTTATCAAAGATTAAGTTCTATATGAAAATTCTTTTCTTTGTTTAAATGAATGAATTTAAATTCCAACAATTAATTCAAGAGAAAAAAACATAATTACTGCAAATTTCAAGAAATCAAAATGATGTAACCATAATTAACATCGAGACTTTTACTAAAACAAACGATTCATTAAAAAGAATATAACAAGGTAACAACACTTTATGCAAATACTACGACAAATAGCTCTTACTCAATACGAATATAAAATATTCTCAACTTAAAACAATACAGCATTTAAAAATACAAAACCCTTTCTTATCTTACTCGACATCCACGAAATGTTGAAATGTCGCAAGACAAAAGAGCGTGTGAAACTTACTCTTGCTTAAGAAAAAAACTGGCCAAGTGCGAGTCGAACTCGGGCATAAGGGTTTCCTACTATTATCTATAAACGGCAAAAAAACACGTTTGTTGTATGAAAGCTCCCCTTAGATATTTATTATATTCTATTTTTAGTAAAACAGAATTAAATAAATATTTTATTCTGTTTTACTAAAAATATTTGTTGTTATAGCGGCAACTGAAATACATCATCTGTGAACCACTATTTAGCCTGGTGACCGACAGACAGACAGCGGATCCTTAGTAATAGGGTTCCGTTTTTACCATTTGAGCACGGAACCTTAAAAAAATACAGGCCAATAATTCACTTTGGTGGCACGATGAGACAGATCGGTCATTTTAAAAATTGTCTAGCGTTAAGCAACATAATTGAAGTTACGCAATACATTGCATAAGATGGTCACATCATATTTTTTTACTCTAAATTTATTACGCACGCGACCTTTCTAATGTCCGATCATCTTTGCTTTTTAAGTGTCAATTGCTCTTATTTCGTTGATATACGGTTCATTTTTGCTTGCTACGTAATTAAGTACGGCTTTAATATTTGTAAGACGTGTAGATCACGAAATGGATCACATACCATTTAGAAGCAGGTGATAATTTTTTACAGCATTTATTTCCGTCATTCGCATGAAGTTTTTGATCATGGCTAAATATGTTTTAAACAGCCATAAGAGTCGATATTCAAGGAAAAAACCAAGGCCAAGGCCAGTCAGTAGATGCGTCTGTTCTCTGTGGATGAATATTTTATTACACCGGGATTGCTCCATGCTTCAGAAATAGGGTTGCCATCACCAAATTTGCCGGCCCCAGACAAAGACTCATTAACTCCGGACATTTGGGTAAAATCATAGTTTTTCCCCGGACACTGTAGAAAAATACATTTTTGAACTTGAAACTAAAAACAATGATGTTTAATTATGGTTTTTATTTACTGATAAAGTCATAACATTGTAGAGCTTTAGAACTTTTTTTATAACAGTCTCTTCCTTTTAATTTAATCAACGTAACATAAACAATGAGATGAAATACCATTGGAAAATAATAATAGAGATCGTGCTTTTTGGTACCCATAAGACCAATGTGTGTCCGGGTTTTATCCGGACGCTTATTGGGAAAATCCCCCTGGACGCCCCCGGACGCTCTCCAAACTAGGACAAATCCGGGAAAACCCGGACGGATGGCAAACCTACTCAGAAAGCACGTACAACCGGTGATCTCGGCTGCCATTTGTAGGAAAATCTTTGACTTCGTTAAGGATATCAGAAGGTGCAGTTCAATGCACTATCAACGATAGTTTAAGAATACATACTTAAGTTCCTAATGCTTTCACAGTCTGGACAATCCCACTTAACACTGTGTGCATCTCTTTTTAAGACATAATTTGCCTAATACAGTATGAACTTCAAAAAAGACTGACCTCTGAGTCCGTTTCCGTTTTTCTTCTTAGGATAGGTAGTCAGTTAGGAAACACCGGCCTCATCAATTTTTAATTATAAGAAATTACTTGTAAAAGTATTATTTAATAACCAATTTGCAAAATAAAGATCTAATTTATTATTTTTCTTGTTTAGATGAAAAATTGGTGGTCAATACGTGATATCCTATACCTACCGTATATTACAAATGGGATTATAATTACCTACTGTAATAAAGCTATATGCTGTCTTCATACATATCTATTTCAACCCTCAACGCTTACTACTGTAACAATATTATAAATTAAGTTTAGACGTTCAATCATCCCAAAATGTATGAATGGCTCTAGATGAAAATTAGCCGACACATTGATCATTATAGTCTGGAACAGCTAGTTAAAATTCCAGGATTATATAATTCCCGGTTAGAAATTCCCACGCAAGCAAAGTTACGGGCAATATCTAGTATTCCAAATCATATACAGTACGGCCGTTCTAACTTGGCTAGTGTGAAGTTAGGCTCTGCGAACTTTAGCGCTTGTGCACTCGTACAAAAATAAAGGTTTTAAAAAAATAAATGCCAATAACAGTTTTTTTTTTTTATTCTTTATTTATTTAGGGGTTTTTATCCACAAGGATACGTCAACCCCATTGTACCTTATAAACAGTATACACAAACTTCACAATACTTTTAACAATAAATAGATATTACATTAACTATGGATCTGATATTACTGTCAGCCTACAAAGTTTTTTTGCTAGATCAGACTTAGGGTATGCTAGGATCGTTTGTATCAAGCCAATGTCTAGCCTGTTTAAGCCATACTCTCTTATCAATTTTTCTCTGTCAATCTTATTTTTAACACAACCCATCAACAAATGTTGTACGTCCTCGATTTCATTACAAGTAACACAGTTTGGTGATTCGACTTTTTTCATCAAGAACGCAAACTTTGCCGATGGGTAGTGTCCCGATCGGAGTCTTAATGCTATTTTAACATGAAATCTGCTTAGTTGACCGTCATCAAACCAAAGATAACGAGGAGGCTCATGCTGAATAGTTTTATACCAAATTCCTTTTGTTTCAGATTTTTGATCAAAATGATTTTTCCAGAACTCGTAACACTTTATTTTAAATTTAGGTATCAAATCTGAGTAGTCCGGCAAAAAACTAATCTCATTTCCTCCAACTGCTGCTAATTTAGATATTCGATCAGCCTCCTCGTTACCCTTTACACCAATATGAGCTGGAACCCATTGCAACTTAAATTCAATGCCATTTTTATTAAATTTATGAATGATACTAATAATATCGTAGGCTATCGATACACCTCTGATAGCAGAGGCACATCGAGCCAAGTGTTGCAAAGCACTTTTGCTGTCGGAAAAAATAACAATTTTATTTAATCTTTGTTTTTGTACGAGTGCACAAGCGTTAAAGTTCGCAGAGCCTAACTTCACACTCGCCAAGTTAGAACGGCCGCATTGTAATTAGTATTCGTTTTTCTCTTCGTAGACAATTTGACTCAAAATCCACCCTGTTCCTTCAGTTGCCCTTAAGTTCCGGGGCCGCGGTATCTCGTTAGAACATTCCCGCAAACTTGGCGCTAACATTTAGCCTAAGCTCACTGTTGGTCTAGTGGTCAGTGGCTCTGATTGCGCAAGGTCGTGGGTTCGATTCCCACCCAGGACAAATGTTTGTGTGATGGGCATGATCATTTGTTCTTTGTCTGGGTGTAATTTATCCATAATATGTATGCATTTAGAAATATATTTGTATGTTTATTAGTTGTCTAGTACTCATAGCACAAGCTCTGCTTAGTTTGGGACTAGATGGCGTTGTGTGAAAGTTGTGGAATATATTATATTATAATAAATTAACTTTTCATTTTTCACATTTCTTTATAACTTGTAAAATAAAAAGCATGTGGTATTCTCCTTTGAATTATTGTCTTTTTAAGCTTACTACTTAGTTGTATTCCCACTGCTGGGAATCAGGCTTCCCCTCACATATGAGGGAACTAGCTTCTGCCCGTGACTTCTTTCACGTAGGAGGGTTTTTCCGCGTAAAATCCCGACCCCGTAGGAATTCTGGGATAAAATGTAGCTCATGTGTTATTCCAGGATGTAAACTATCTACTTGCCAAATTTCATTCAGATCCGTTCAATACTTTTTGCGTGAAAGAGCAACAAACATCCATACATCCTTACAAACTTTCACATTTATATTAAGTAAGAGTAAGAAGTAAGATGAGCCTTAATGTAAATATTAATAACACAAGCAACATGCCTGTCTGGATTCAAACCTACAACCTACAACTTGCAAGTCGGGCGCTTTAGCACTGGGCCACCATTGCTCTGTCAATAAACTTGATAGTACCGAATTTTCTCACAGACGTTCTAAATACAAATTCTAACAGGATTCCACTCCGATTCCTCATAGCTTTACTTCTACCGATGTCTACCGCAGTTTCAATGTTCGGAACATAAGACATTGTCTCGCTTGCGGTGGCGGTTGGACAAAAGACTCCACTGTTTATTTGCCGCCCATACCCTGCCTGCGGTTTATGGGAATTGGTTTGCATGTAAGTAATTTTCTAAGTCAGACCGACGACCGTTTTCTAAAGGATTTCATCTTAGATTTAGTTGTGCTGGAAGGGGCAACGTTTTGGGAATACTTTCACTATGAATACAGCTAAGGAGTGGAATTCCCTGTGGGAGTCTGTGTTTCCTGATAGTTATAACCTGGGAGTCTTAATTCAAGAGTGTATAGGTAACTTGTAGGCAAGCATGCTTCATCTTCAACCACGTCATCGCTTAGCATCAGGTGAGATCTTGGTCAAACGCAAGCAACAACAATAAAAAATTAGCAAAGTGCGAGTCAGACTCACCCTTGAAAGGTTCCGTAGTAACTATAATAATATAATGTGTATATATATTTGACAAAAAAACCTTACAAATTTCTTAAAACTAGCTTATTTACATTTTTTACAACTACGTCAAATAACTTTGTTTTTTCATAGTGTTTGTATGAATTACAAAGATATATTAGTAGTTTCATAAAATATGCTGTATCACAAAAACTGCTGACCCGATCTCGTCCAAACTAATTTTGGTTGAAAGTTTACTTTAAAATCTACAGACATATATTTTTTTACATTTTTCACTTCATTATTATAGAACTTAGAGGGGGGGACACACATTTTACCACTTTGGAAGCGTATATTTTATAAACGATTCACTTTATAAAAAAGTGGTTTTAGAAACCTCAGTGTCATTTTTAAAGACCTGCCTATAAATATCATACACGCATAGGTTTCATGCAAAAATAAATTTTCAGTTTTAGTTCTATGTATGGAGAGCCCCTCTTTATTTTAAATATTTTTTTAATTTTATTCTTAAAATCGGAAAGCGATATACAGAATACATCTACCTACCAAGTTTCACATGTATAATCGTAATACACAACACACACACGCACACAAACCAAGACACATTCATTTAATACTCCCCATGCACACTTCTTAATACTGTTTAATAATGTTAATCTAAAAAAATATATTTCCTACATGTTTGTTACTAGTGAATAAATTGTAAATCCGTAATTAGCTGTAAGATTAGATATAAGTTACTATAAAACATTGTTTTAAGAGCTGTGGATTTTGTTATAAATAAATAAATTTTGTCTTACAACGTACAAAGGAAGACTTCTGTTATGGCTTGTAGCCATAACAGAAGTCTTTTATAACCAAGTTCATGATCCGCTTATTATCATTTATGATAAGCAGTTGAAGATATCGGTGGTGATCTTAGCACGTAATTATTTTATGAATGTAAGTTAATATTATTATTTATATATATTGTTAATGAAGCTTATTTTAACTAACCAGCTTGTAATGCTGATATTTGCCTACTTTCTTCTCTTGCCAAAAATAAGCTGAACCTAATCCACTATGCAGGCCGAGTAAAAGTTGAGACGTCGAATTTTTGGGCTATCATCAAAATATTTTCTGTGACGTCTCATTTTGAGCTTTAGAAAAATAAAATTAAAATATTGTTTCCAAAGGACTTGATAGTATGGCCATGGAATAATATGCAACATACCACATTCTGTACCGTTTCAAATAACTTTACATCTTCAATATTCCCACTAGCCACAAAACCCGGCAAAATTAAAACACGCTGCACAGTACAGGTTTCAGACTAGACTCATGACTTTTTCATTTAGCAGCATCAGTTTAGAAATTCGTTTTTCATGTCCGTAGATGATTATTTCTGAACTTCCTCGCAGGATGGATCGTTGAGGTTAGATTAGTACGGTTACATCGTAATTCTATTATGGCGTACATTTTGATCTTGGGGCTCAGAATTGTGGTCCTTGGATGCCAATATAGGTCTGAATTACTTCAGTAAAAATGCTCAACAATTTTTCTTGTTAATTTAATGTATTATTGAAGGAGTATATTAGACGTTTTTGTTCGGTTTATACAATACTAGCCACTTGTCTGGACGCACAGGTGGAAGTTATGTATGCTTTACATATTTAGTGCATTTTTGCTATCAGTTCTAGAAGAATGACCATATAATACTAGTCTACATAATACGTAATTCAAAATATTGTTGATGGACAAACCTAAAATTAATGTTATACAATTAGTGTAACACCCAACTTAAAAATAATACAATTTATACATTAATTTTAAAATTATATATATTGAAAACAAAGAAAAATATGAAAATAAGGTTATTTGGGGTTGGGGGATATTCTAACAAGATATCTGGGCCCCGGAATGCAAAGGCTACTGAAGGAAGGAAGTGAGTATATTTTACAGTAAATGTCTGACACTCCCTTCCGCTACACTCCAAGCGGGGGAGCCATTTTATGAAATTCCCCCCAAAAGTAACTTTTGTGTTATGTGAACAACAATTTAGTGCCAAAAATTGTCAGCAAACTTCAAGTCACCTTTTCAATTCCCCTCAGCTTTTCCATCCGTACAATATTAATCTCGGGTGTCAACGGTAAACATTTTCAAGATAGGAACTGCGTTTGGTCCAAGTATTAAGACATTGAGTGAGGAGGTCCTCAGAACTAAAGAAGACAGATTCTTATTTTGTGTCATACTTGAACAAAATCAATGTTAAATTTCCTCTGTCTACGTAATTTCCGCTTTTTTCGACAATACTACACACTATCAAAAGTGCTCAAACGTTAACAGCATTTAAAAGAATTGTGAAGGAGCATAACCTCTCACTATAATTTTCCTCCCTCCTTTCTCAACTATACTAATGTAATTTATTAGTATATTATTTTAGTAGTTTGTGCTTGTATTTTATATTAATTAATTTATCTAATTTATGATTTCCCCCCCTAAGTAGGTTAAAAAGGGGGTCAAAGTTTATAAGAATCTTTTTATTTCTTGAATGGATTCACTTGTAACTTGGTATATAGGTTCCTCAAGTGACTTAAGTGAGCACTAAGAAAGGACTTTTGGAAATTCCCCCCTAAGGGGATAAAAAGGAGGCCCAATTTTGTACGAAACTTTTCATTTGTTCAACCGATTCATTTCAAATTTTTTACATAGGTTCTTCAAGTGATTTAAATAAGCACTAAGAAAAGATTTTTGAACTCCCCCCCCCCCAAAAGGGTAAGAAGGGGGTACGAGTTTATAAGAAACCTTTTTATAGATTCTTTTGAAACTTTGTACTTACATAGGTTCCTCAAATGATGTAAATGAGCATTAATAAAGGATTTAGAAAATTCCCCCTTAAGGAGATAAAAAAAACCGGCCAAGTGCGAGTCGGACTCGCGCGCGAAGGGTTCAGTACCATCTATAAAAACGGCCAACAATAATGTCTGTTGTACTGGGGCCCCGTTAAATATTTGTTTTATTTTAATTTAATTATTTATTTTGAAAGTGAATAAATGACTTAATATTATGTGAATATTTCAAGCGTTTACCTGTTGCTGCTATAAATATCGAGCAAAACCAGCAAAAAAAAAAAACATGTTTTTTGTATCGGAGTCCTCTTAAATATTTATTTTATTGTTTTTTTTTTTTTTGTTATAGCAGCGACAGAAATATATCATCTGTGAAAATTTCAACTGTCTAACTACCACAGTTCATGAGATACAGCCTGGTGACAGACAGACAGAGTTACTTTCGCATTTATAATAATTATTAGTATGAAAGAACCCTTTAAGAACTATTTATTTTCTGGACTATATGTACTTTTTCTGTAAAAATGTTATTTAAAAAAAAAATATTTGCACGTCTAAATCACTGAACCGATTTAGATGACATTTGCATAGCATGGGAATAATTTAGGACCCTGGGAAGGGCGTAGGATAGTTTTTATCCCGGAATTCCCACGGTATCGGGATTTACGCGGAAAAACCCTCCCACTTGAACGTAGTTACGGGTAAAAGCTAGTTAGGGGTACTAGCTTTTGCCCGCGACTTCGTTCGAGTATAGCGCTGGAACGTCTTAGTAGGACGGATGGGCTTTCCACTGAAGTAGTGCTATTTTATCCGACTGCGGAGGGTAATGTGTTTATCAGTCTGTTTTCATTTTGTTTTCTCATAGCATTTTTTTTTCTGTCTTATCATAATTATATTATCTCGTACACTAGTTATTAAGTTAATTGTGTCTGTCCTTCAGTAATCAAAAAGGTCGGGTATTTTTGGTTAGAGGCCATTAAATTTAAAGTTTAGTGTGTTTACCTGTACTAACGCTAACGCTACGCTAACTCTAATTGTCTACTAAAAGTGTAAACAACGTATTTGCAAAAAAATAATTCTTTTTCAGTGTTTTCACATTATCGCTGTCGCTTATGACTTTAGTCATATAGTAGAGATTAGAACAGGGGGTGCGATTATTAACTGTCGTCTAGCTCTGCGAACAGCTGATCAATCATACGTCCTTAAGATATTAACGAAAGTAAGCTCCGAAAGTATTGTATACTAAAGTATTTGTCTTTGTTAGATTGTGTTGTCAAAGATATTTGATGTTCATAATATTTTTTTTGTTAAACGATTTTGTAAAAAATATTGTACCGTTACCTACATAGTCCAGCATCCAAATTATGTATAGAAAAACAAAATGATAACTGTAAGTAAATGGGATTCCAGATAAACTGCATCAAATATTTTTTTAAATCCACGTGAAAAATGCCATGAACAGATTACATTCCGATAGACAACGTTGCAATGTCGAAACAAAAGCATATACAGTTGATTTAATTTTGTATTTTTTAAATTTTCTGTCATTTTCTTATTGTAAAAAACAAAAAATCTCATAGCATTTCTACTTCTTTTTTATTTCGATTTCATTCATTCTTATGATAAATTAAAATGTTAAAGTATCGAATGCGATTCAAAAAAACTCAATGGAATGGAATGGTTTAGTATAATGACACGTAATCTATACTAATATTATAAAGAGGAAACCTTTGTATTTTTGTATGTTTGTATTGAATAGGCTCAAAAACTACTGAACCGATTTCAAAATTTCTTTTACGATTACTTAGAGGGATTCTTCCAAATCCGTATAGGCTATATTTTATCCCGGAAAATAGATAGGATTTTTCGTGGTAGTGAAAATTGTGGAGTAAGGCGTCGAAAAAACTGCCGTACGTTAACGATTCTCGCGAACGCTGCCTATATATTTAATATAAACATTGCACCCGTGCGAAGCCGGGGCGGGTCGCTAGTTGACAATAACATGAAAGAAGAGTAATTCAAACATTCGAATTTTAAAACATGCTCGAGCAGTACAGTACCTACATACGAAATATTAAATAATCATGATAATCATTTATTTATTTACTCAAATTTTATGCAACACAAAATCTTTTCCTTACAGCTAAGTATTTGTGTTTTAGATAGAGCGACAGCCTATCTGAACTCTACAGCCCAGTAGCTGGGAAACACGATACCCCTTGGTCAGACCAGTCTCAGATTTTCTGGCTTCCGACTACCCGTAACGACTGTCCAGTAAAGGATGTCCAAATGACAACTCGAACCAAGCCGAGACGCCATGCACAGCAGTCGCCCTTGGGACCACTATACCAACGAGGCAGTCGAACGAAATAACAAATAGGTACCAAACAATTAGTAAACCAGCTTATTAATTTTGTTATGCATTAATTTTGCTTATTAATTTTGTAATTTTGGTGTACAATAAAGCAGCGGCGTGCACAGGATTTTGACACTGGGTATGCGGAGGAGTACTCGGTCACAAAAACTTTTTATCATTTATATTTTGTTTATTCATTTATTTACTATTCATTAAAGTCATCTAAAACGTACGAACGTTTTATTAAAATATCTGTGAATGGCAAGTAAAGCACTGCATTTCTGCCTATAAGGAGCGCACGCCCATGCAATAAAGTATATTCTATCTATCTTTCTATGTACGCAAATAACGATATGGAAGAGCGGAGTCTCCCAATATAGGCTTTATTTGCTTAACAGGATTCTCCAATTACTACATGTTATATTAACCTTATGAACTAATAAAATATTTTGATTACGACTTGATTTTTTTGAATCACTGAAAATGGCAATCTAAAAAATCACGTCCCACACCGTGTGAACCGGCCAAGTGTTCTCAAGTCTAGTTCGCCGTGATTACACTGACGTAATGATAAACAGACAATATTAAATGACAATAAATCGATGGACACTCTGCTGATAACAGCGATGGCGTGATAACGCTATCTGTGACAAAGTTATTGCAGAATTATTACTGTGTGCGTATACGCTTTCATCAACGATGTCAGTCGGAATACTTATTCCGACTGACATCGTTGATGAAAGCGTATGATAAGTGGCGAAATTACGTTTATGAGATAATATATTTATTTGTTTTGCGTTTCTGAAGTGGCATTGTTGGTACTAATTTTCTATACTGCTCTAGAAAGTTCTCGTAAAGATTTTAGAAAAACTAAATCATGGGGATTCAAAATGACACGAATACCTACTTTTATTATATGTTTGTTTTATTAGATAATTTATTGTAAACCTTACAATATTTCAATGGATACAAAAAATAAAACTAGTGTATAATGAGCGGTCGTATCGCACAGAGCGATCACTTACAGACAACCTTTGGAAGGATAGAGCTTAAAAGATACAGATGTAGGACTTTCAGTGTACAACCATCATTAATAATATAAAATACATACATACAATACACCAAAACCATATACTAATAAATGTGAAATGTATAATTGAGAAAGGAGGGGAAAAATTATTATGAAAGGTAATGCTCACTATTGTTTTGAACGCTGGTAACGTTGTGACACAATAATATTATACAATTTTAATAAAGCAATATTATAACAACTGACAACATTCGCTGGATAAAAAAAATTTTTTACGCAAGCGACGTTGCGAGCAGAAGCTAGTGTTGTCAGTTTTTATATAATGTACTAGTACTCTCGCGGGGCTTCGCTCCCGTGGATTCTATCACGGTAAAAACATAACTCTCCTTTTTTGCAGTCGGGTAAAAAGTAGCCTATAACCTTCCTCAAGCTTCAGGCTACTTCCATACCAAATTTCATCCAAATCCACCCAGTACTTTCGAAGATTAGCGCGTTCAAGCAAACAAACAAACAAACAAACAAACAAACAAACAAACAAACAAACTAACAAACTTTTCCGCTTTATAATATTAGTATAGATGTAGTTTTTATGGATAAAACGACGGCAGTAGTTTCCTTTTTTTGATTCTGACATAAAAATATTGAGTCGGAAGTTTATAGATAAATGATTACTGAAAAACGAAGGAGTTTCCTCTCTATGTGAGGTAATGAGCCGTAACCAATAAGCTCAGTGCGGATTGATGGATATCACATATTTTCGAAATTTTGGTCTAAATACATAATTATTTCAATGTTGGTGATGTAAATTAAACAAAGTAATGTGCCTGACTGGGTTTGAATGACAACTCAGCCACTGGGTCGCAAGTCATAGAATTTTCCTTTTCGTACTCAGCAAATATGTATCACAATTTTCGTACCCACATACACATCAACACAGTAATGTATGTCTGTCTGTCACACTAAGTGTATATCTAATTAGTTGGATATAAAGGCTCGTATCACGTGCCAGTCAAGTGGACATTGATTACGGTCCACAAGATCAGGGAGAGACACAAAATGGGGGTAAGTCACTTTAGCCGTGGTTTGGTGAAGTTATGTAAGAAATTCTACTTTAGTAACGATCATTATTTTTACTTTTTTATTAAAATAATGAAATGAATCAATCAAATTATGTATTTTATAATAATTCTTTAAAACTAATAAAAAATCAAATCCATGTAATATTAAGATCCATACTATAAATCCGCAAGTATTGTCCTTCTTTCATGCATCAAAACCGAGCAATGTATCGATGTGATTTTTGATGTAAACATAGTTGAAGGGCTTGAAAGTGGAATAGGGTACTTTAGTTTCGCTAAGCATATTCTAAGTATTATGTTCAAGAGCTATGTTCTGTATATATAATATATATAAATAAACACTTTGCTATTCTGTCTACTTTACTTACGATACAGAAAATCTTATCAAGTATATAAAATACTAACATTTATCTAAAAAAACTATAATATAAAAGCTTCATGGATAAAACTTAGGTAGAACAACAATCCCTGTTACAACCGAATGGATTAAAATCTTAGCTTTAAAAATGAAGCGTTCACAAAACCATTATTAAATTTTTCAACTATTAATAACAACGAACTTTGTCTATTAATTCACAACAAAAACCTTTACATTTCATAGATATACCGCTTTACTTCAAAGCCACAAAGTCTCAAGACGGCCAAAGCTTTCGCCCTCCCTTGCCCTTTGTCCAAAGAGAATTCCCCAAACATTCCACAACGATTATCTTTAAATAAATATCTGTAACAGCCACTTGTCTACCATTAATGAAAAGGTAATGGAGTATTGTCACTCACAGTTTCGTTAATTTTGATGCTTTATAATTAGCTACTTTATCAATGAAGAGAAAAGGTCTCGCTGCATAGCTACACATCTTGGTACTGCTTAATGGTACTATAAAAATACTATTCATATTCTGACGTTGTTAAATTTGACAGATGGCAAGGTAAATTAAAAAATGGGCCAAGTGCGAGTCGGACTCGCGCACGAAGGGTTCCGTTATCTATAAAAAACGGCAAAAATCGCGTTTATTCTATGGAAGCCCCCGTTAATTAGTTTTATTCTATTTTTAGTATTTGTTGTTATATAGCGGCAACAGAAATTCATCATCTGTGTTAATTTTAACTGTCTAACTATCACGGTTTATAAGATACAGCCTGGTGACAGACGGACAGACAGCGGAATCTTAGTAATAGGATTCTGTTTTTACCCTTTGGGTACGGAACCCTAAATAGCAACTAGTTTCAGCAAGCACGATATTTTTGAAAATAGGTATAGGTATGTATCACCAGCACACATAATTCGTTTTTTTGGGATTCTTACAACCATGTGATTATAATAAAAATCCAAATACTGATTCGCGTTGTGACAAACTTCAACCGTGAGTTTGGTGCTATGCTCTCATTTGTAATTTATAAGATTTTTCACCGCTGTCTTGACAACTTCCGACTTCTTTCAACTCAAAATATAAGTACCAATCTTGCGTAGGATGGAGTTAGTCAGTTACTGGGTTGTAGAGGTCAGATAAACCGTCATTCTATGTAAAAAGCGGACTCCATCATACTTTGGAAAAGCCTGAAAACGGAAAACTGATAGATTTTCCGAAATATATGAGAAGCATATGACTCGTCAGCCTTTAAAGCAAGAGTGAATAGGCATTTTCTGGGCTCACTCGTTCGATCGTAGACCTCATCTTACATAATAATAAAATAAAAAAAACTAAGTTTTAATTTTAGTTAATGAATCGTAAGTACAAACGAGTCATATTTTACTAAGCCAAACAGGCGGCTTGTTAAAGTGTCCGTTCTGTTGAACGGACATTTTACTTAAAAAGGCAGAAAGCCAAAATAATATAACATCACCAATTACTTCGAACGTATAAAAACATCCCCTATAAACCGCTAATGACACCTCCACAATTGACAGACCCTTAAGAAAAACAAAGGACGGTGTGGCAGCAATGCCAATGATTGGCATTGCCCATTATCGCGTACAACACGCGTAAGTTTGCCCTGCCCGCATAAGCCCGGATTACAGGCGATTGACCGAGAAGACGATTGTTGGGTGACCGATTTTTCCCCAGGCTGATGTGTGATTCAATTGATTGCTATGTGGGTTTGTAACTTTGGGTTGAAAATGCATCTAGAGGATAAAATAAGTATTTAAATTTAATAAAATAAAATAAAGTTGAGCTTACAGACTAACTGACAAAGGCTTGCACTGACGGGACGGGTCTACTCAAATCTGTTTGGTCTTTCCTCAAAAGGCCATTTCGGACTAATCTACATAATCCTCATAAACGATTGTGAATATGTGCACTATGTAGGTTTTTTTTTTATTTATTTATTCGAGTTAAACATAATAAATTGTCTGGCAGTTTGAGTGCTTTTTGCGGCCTACCTAAAGGTCCTTACCTTGGTATTGTTCGTCAAATCGTTAAGCTCCTTGTTCTAAGTTGAGCTATACGTCATTTGACAAATGCTTGCACTGTATGGACAGGCCCACTCAAATCTGTGAGCATCTTTCTTCAAAAGACCGCCTCAGACTGAAACCTACAAGGTTCCCATATAATTAATTCAGTGTAGATTGTATGGACTTAAAAGAGACGGACCCCTGAGTTTGTTTCGGTGTTTCTTCTCAGGGTAGTCAGTTAGGAAACACCGGCCTCATCTAGTTAATATTTAAGGAAAAAATGACGTGTAAAAGAGTTATTTAATAACCAATTTGCAAAATAAAGATCATTTATCATTAAAAAAAAAAAAAAAAAAACTGATTTCTTTAGCCGACGATTAATTATTGAAAATTCATAAAATAAATAATGTTTCTAATTTTATCAATAAAATAATATGAAAAAAGCAACGTTTTATTATCTTAATATTGCTTATTAATAATTAATACCCGATTATTGTTTCAAAAATACATATTATATCGAAAATTAGATCAAAACAGAGCAACGAATCAATGTGATCATACTTGTCACGCGAGCGAAGCCATAATAATAAACTAGTTCTACGTAAAGTATATTAATAAAAAAAATCCGAGTTGCACTCCGGGAGTGCCGGCAGAAGTGAAAACTTGAATATTAACGTTGTGCATTTTTGATATTTTGGAATGGTTAGGGAATAATTTTGCACGATTTGCTTTAATTATCAGTATAAAAGTACTATCATTTATGTGGTAGAATACAATATTTATTTATTGCGCTATCCTACACAAACATGACAATTTATATTACATTAAAAAGTTTATCTCTTAGTAACATCAACTTTCATGTTAACACACATTCGCGCAAGCGTCTTGCGCCGCCTAAACAAAACAGCAGGCGCAGGCATACATTTTCGCCGCGCCGTAGAAAGAGAGGGGGATACTTCCTCTCCTACGCCGCGCCGGCTGTCTATTCTCCGTCCGTCTTACGAATTTTCGATCAGGTCACGTGTCCTGACGCGAGTTTAACATTTTTTACCCATTACAAAAAAGTGCACAACGCCGCTAAAGAAGGTTTCACTTCAAAAAAATCCTTCAAAAATTTACGAAATTTCAAAGGTATACGTTTGCCCTGGTTTGCCCATATAAAATTTCCACGACATAAGAAACACTGTATAATGCTCCCTATCTCATTTTCTCCCACGTTAAATCTTATGAATTTATGTGTCTGTCTCTTTTTACTGTCGCTTTTTCGTTTCATAAAATTTCAAATCACTACGACGCTAAAGAAATTTTCACTTCAAAAATCCCTGTTTCTTGCTGCTATTCAAGGCTAATATTTAAATGAGTTTCCCGTTTTATTAAGGTAAATAAAATATAACTTAATTTTAATTACTTTTGTAATAGAATTTACTTAATTAACAATCCACATTATCAATTATTTTAAATAAATCGCTTAAATCCCGACTTGGCGTTTCATTTGAAATTTCGGAATTCTTAAAGTCATACATGTTTACATTATATAACTGTAACATGTTTGGAGATGGAGACAGATGGAGTAAACGTAACGCAAGATCCATCATCACGTTTCGTGTCATCATCAAACTTAACAGCATTTCAAGGGACAATCGGTATCGTAATTTGTTTTTCAGTATATGATATATCGAAAAAGCGCGTTCAATTTTAAAATGGTACAGTCATGAATGCAAGTGCAAGTTTGGAAATATTTTCAAGACGCTTATTAAATGCCCACTAGCGTCACAATCATCAAATACTTCCGAATACTGCCTAGTACTAGTACCTACATAGATATACTACTTCCTGGTACTAGTACATAGATAATCTGTAATGTAGTAGTACTAGGCCGCTGACGGCCGCGCGCCCCGCGGGCATATATGTGATGCTTGAAAATGTATGTATGCCCCTAAAAAAAGCCCTACTTATTTTTGGGCCCAAAAAAATCCCAATAAGCATTATTTTACAAGTTTAATCCTGGATAAAAAATCGCCCTCAACTCACCCCTCAACTCACCCAACTCGCCCCTCAACTCGCCCCTCAACTCACTCCTCAACTCACCCCTCAACTCACCCCTCAACTCACCCTTCAACTCCCCCTCCTCTCAACTCACCCCTCAACTGATCCCTCAACTCATCCCTAAACTCATCCCGCAACTCATTCCGCAACTCATCTCGCAACTCATCCCGCAACTCATCCAGCAACTCATCCCTCAACTCATCCCTAAACTCATCTCTCAACTTATCCCTAACCTCATCCCTCAACTCATCCCTCAACTCATCCCTCAACTCATCCCACAACTCATCCCTCAACTCATCCCGCCACTCATCCCGCAACTCATCCCTCAACTCATCCCGCAACACATCCCGCAACTCAACCCGCACCTCATCCCGCAACTCATCACGCAACTCATCCCTAAACTCATCCCTAAACTCATCCCGCAACTCATCCCACACCTCATCCCGCAGCTCATACCGCAACTCATCCAGCAACTCATGCCGCACCTCATCCCGCAGCTCATCCCGCACCTCATCCCGCAACTCATCCCGCAACTCATCCCTAAACTCATCCCGCAACTCATCCCTCAAGTCATCCCTCAACTCATCCCTCAACTCATCCCGCAACACATCCTGCAACTTATCCCGCATCTCATACCGCAATTCATCCCGCAACTCATCCCTCAACTCATCCCTAAACTCATCCCGCAACTCATCCCGCAACTCATCACGCAACTCATCCCTAAACTCATCCCTAAACTCATCCCGCAACTCATCCCACACCTCATCCCGCAGCTCATACCGCAACTCATCCAGCAACTCATGCCGCACCTCATCCCGCAGCTCATCCCGCACCTCATCCCGCAACTCATCCCGCAACTCATCCCTAAACTCATCCCGCAACTCATCCCTCAAGTCATCCCTCAACTCATCCCTCAACTCATCCCGCAACACATCCTGCAACTCATCCCGCATCTCATACCGCAATTCATCCCGCAACTCATCCCTCAACTCATCCCTAAACTCATCCCGCAACTCATCCCGCAACTCATCCCTCAACTCATCCCTCAACTCATCCCGCAACTCATCCCGCAACTCATCCCTCAACTCCCGACGAGACAAAATTCGAATTCCATCATATATAATTTAATAAGTTCCTACTTCTTACACACTTTTACAAACACACATAATAAACCACAGTAATTAAAAAAACAGTAACTTCGTTCCACTTAACGCTTTCCTTGTCACGATGAGACATCATTACGACCTACGATTACGTCTGTGAATATAAAACATTTATATCTAAATATATATAACTCAAAGGCGACTGACTGACTGACTGACTGACATAGTGATCTATCAACGCACAGTCCAAACCACTGGACGGATCGGGCTGAAATTTGGCATGCAGGTAGATGTTATGACGTGGGCATCCGCTAAGAAAGGATTTTGCGAAATTCCCACGGGATCGGAATTTACATGAGAAAAACTTCCCACGCGGGCGAAGCCGCTGGCACAAGCTAGTAAATAATCAATTACCGGAAAAATAAAGTCTTATGAAAAGTGATAAGTAATTTCTTACTTTAGAGTTAAGTACTCATTAAACAACTGAAATTTCAATATTTAAAACATGATTAATTTGATTTCAGCTCACTTCGATTATAATTCTTATATATTATTTAAATGTATGTTTAGAAATGACTTTTTTTTTAATGAACCAGATTGTAAAATGTATATTATTTCGGCGTTCATTGGGTGTTGATCCATAAACATTTTCTTAGATTTAATAAGTGGTTTATTTTGTATTGTATGAATTAAATTATTATTATTTATTTATTTTTCACCACAATACAGTGTTTTATAATACATTAGATCTAAATGTTAAGCAAATTTGATAAAGCACTGTTGGAGACTGGTGGCTAAACTAGAAGGAGAGTCTGTGTTGCAGGACACCAGGTTTAGTGTCAGTTAGCAGAATCATACGGAGTTGCGCAAGACCAACATCTTTCGATTCATTTCGCAGATATTTTTAAGAAATCATTAAGAAGGTAGTTATTATTTACTAAGTACCATTACATAATATAGAGGTGAACAACATAATATAGCCATTTATTTACGCCCATTATTTGTATTTTAGGTGTTGTGCGCACTAAGCTTCTGGTTCATAGGGGCTAGTGCACACCATAAGATGCATCAAGTGAGTGTATCTAATTGTGTGAAAGCTGTCTCATAAAAAAAAAAATATCCACTTTCCACAAATTCGGGAAGAACGGAGCGTCATTAAAAATGGGTAAGTTAAATAAATCCTTTATTACATTTAAAATACGCGGGACAGCCCAGTGAATAAAGATCGCACTCTCTGTGGACATCGAGGCAAATGGTTACATACATACATCACATATTTAATACAAACTAGCTTTTGCCCGCGACTTCGTTCGCCATGGAGGTTTTTCCCGCGTAATTCCCGATCCCGTGGGAATTCCGGGATAAAAACTATCCTATATCCTTCCCAGGGTCCTAAACTATTCCCATGCCAAATTTCATCTAAATCGATTTAGCGGTTTAGGCGTGAAAAGGTAACATACAGACAGAGTTACTTTCGCATTTATAATATTAGTATGGAAGTATGGATGGATATAACCATGCTGTTCCTGACCATTAATAGTTTACAATTTTCAGAATATGAAGAGATGTTTTTTAACCAAAAACGATATCACTCTTTAAATGCTCAAATAGTAAGTATATATACATAGGCACTTGCCCCAACACAACTGTGTTTGCTCTCATAAACATAGTTATGTTCACTTTGCTGTTACTAGGTCCCTTTAAAATATTATACTTACCATATAACCAGGGAATGCTAAGTACTTCAATTAAACAATAGGCATTTTTAGGCAAAACTATTTATTAATTAAACAATTTTTAATAACATAAATCTAACAATCATTTTAATATAACTATAATTTAAAACTAACATATTTACTTCTAGGCTTGTGACTGATTTGAATATAATTATTAAGTGTGGATGCTAGCCATGGAGGGGCAGACCATGGCTCCTTTATATGGAACCACCATATACTCAAGTCCCACTTAGAGGATCTTCACCAGGCTGAAAATGAAACAGTGTGGTTTTAGGTCAGTATTATTTAACATTACCATCCCACTATGGCTGGTTTTATAACTAATGCTTGTGTATTGTTACACAACATTGCCAACATTGCTAGGCTTCTGGTAACAACATTATCACCTCAAGATGAACAACATGAGGCAAATATGCAGGTCAGTAATTTACAAAGAAATCAAATTCAACCATTGTGAACATACAAAACTATTGACAGATTCTGATAATAATAACACTAATAAGCCTATGAAAATTTAACATTGAAATTTATGTTTCAGATAACTAATACACAGATTGGAACTGCATCACGAAGAAACCACCACCTAGCTGTTGGTGAAGCAATGAGAGATGATCTTGTACAGCGACTTTGGTCACCATCATGATGGTTTAGATTACATTTATTTCACTTTATTATCAATTTTTATGTTTTATTTGGCTAGGTAAATGTTAAGAATATAATTTATTTTCTGCATTAATATAGTGCAAAATAACATAACCCACAAACCTAATTATATCCAATATGTTACTAACATACTGTAAACAAATTTTAAAACATAAAAATGTGATATTGGAATGACATTAAAAGAACAATGTAAATAATTATATAAATACATAAAATGGACCATTCTTTTGAAGTCCTAGTTGTCCTACTCCCCTCAGCATTGAGCACTTCAGCCACCTCCGTCCACAAGCGCTAAGATTCTGCTCTTCCTTGGGCCGCTGTTGTTATAACCCTGAGCCCTAGCCAGGTTTGGGTTACGCTCCATAAAATCGAACAAGATATTAAATTGAGCCTCGGAAACTCTTGCTACACGTCTTGCCATTTCTACAAAAGGGGTAAATACAAATTAATTGATTTGCATAATGATGTTTAAACATTCATCAAAAGTAAACTTAGTTAACACTTACTTTCTTATAAACAGTCCGACTCTAACGAAATCCGCTAGGAAAATAATCGAATGCTTTGTAGAAATGCAATTCACGAAATTTACAAGAGGTGTAGGCACAATCAGTTTTTTTAAACAGCACGAACTCTTGAGTTGTTGAATATGTAGAAAACCACTTGAAACCATGATTTATAGTTTCCGACTCAGCCAAATGTTTTGAAATTTGAATTAAAATTGCACAACTCTTTAAATTTAAGTTGATGTTGACGAATAAGGGACAAGGGAACCTAATTATTATTTATTTATTAATACAGAGTTACGTTACGGCATGACATTGACAAGCTGCCGATAATCCGATATTAAGAATGTTGCCAGTCTACTAAGTTAATTTCTCAGATCTAAGAGCTTATTTGCCATATTTCGTTGATTATTTGCATCCAATACCTTAATTATGTACTAATTACAGAAATTCTGCACAAATAACTTACTCGGCTAATAAAAACTGCAAAGGAAAAATAACCGGTAAAAATACGATCTTTACTTTTTTCCTGCGACAACATTAACACCAAATATGATTCTGCTTTGCGTACGATTCTGCTAATTTTGGTAACCATTTTACGAATAATAGAGGAATTGCTTAGGATCTGCCGGGAATTCATAAAGTGATTCACTTTTAGCGGAATTGCTCTATGTGGCCTTTTTAAGAAACCAGGTCCCCACCCCTCGGACTTGTTAACATTTCAATATGACAAATAGAGATAAATATAAAAAATATATACACAGACACTTTTAACTATGGTAAGTATTTTTTTATATAATTTTATATTATTTTTAAAAGTTGCGTTTACTAATAATAATTCATTAAGGTTACTTCTAGAATTTTTATGTGCATAACGAGATGAGTTTTAGCCTTAGTAAACCTTTTATTTTTAATTTAATTTTATTTTTTTAGGGTTCCGTAGCCGAATGGCAAAAAACGGAACCCTTATAGTTTCGATTTGTCTGTCCGTCTGTCTGTCCGTCCGTCCGTATGTCACAGCCATCTTATTCCGAAACTATAAAGACTATACATGTGAAACTTACTAGGTAGATGTATTCTGTGAACCGCTTTCGGATTTTCAGAAAAAAATTAAAAAATATTTAAAATACATGGAACTAGAACTGAATTTTTTTTTCATGAAACCTATGCATGTGTGGTATCGATAGACAGGTCTTTAAAAATGATAAAAGGGTTTCTAAAACCACTTTTCACTTTTCATCAAGTCGATCGTATAAAAGATATAAGCTTCCAAAGTGGTAAAATGTGTGCCCCTCTAACTTCTATAATAATGGAGTGAAAAATACAAAAAAATACATATCTTAATAATGTTATATTATATAATATATTGTAATATTAATGTAAACTTTCAACCAAAATTAGTTTGAATGAAATCGGGTTAGTAGTTATTGAGAAACAGCATATTTTCTAAAACCGCAAATATAACTGTGTAATTCATACAAACACTATGAAAAACAAAGTTATTAAGCATAGTTGTCAAAATGTAAATAAGCTAGTTTAAGGAAATTTTAAAGGATTTTTTTTTATTCGTCAAATAAATATACGTATTATATTATATTATTATAGTTACTGACTCGCACTTGGCCAATTTTTTTACCTTTGAATTGACTGATTGACTCACAAAAAAAAATTACATTGCAAAGATTTTGACTAATTTCATCACTAAAAGCAAAATTTTATCAGCCAATGCTAATTTAGAAACATGCGGTGCCATATGATACAGCAGACGCCAATAAATATCTGTGATTTGCTCTTGAAATTCTTCGTAAATATTAATACAGTCTAATAATACTCACTCTTGAATGGAATTTCCTTCGCTCAAAGCATTAGTACTATATCCGTCATTATAGAGTACTAAGAAATCTTATCTTACAATGACCATTTCATTTATTTTCGGAGACACAGGAGTCATACCACCTGCACTTGAGATGGCTGAAGCTTTTAGAGAAGCATCAATAGATTCTGATTGTGCCACTTCAGATTAAACAACAACTGAAAATGAACCTTGAGACGAGACTGTAAAGTCTAATGTGGTAAACGAGGACAATGTTGCTGACAAATCTCTCGAAGTTAATGAAATGGAACGAGTAATGACTAAAATTGTACCTAATGATGCTCAACTTGTGGTCGAATTTAGTCTGACAGGTGCTGATATTGGTAAAGTGTACTTAGGTGCAAGCGAATCTAAACTCAAAGTTGGTAAGGGTATGGATGAATTTTGTATAGGTGGAGATAAAAGTTTCTTGGCGCCACGCTTTGTCATGCCGATACGATCTATATCCGGTGCAGTTTCGGGATGAAAATATTTTTACTTATCTTAAGTGGTTGTATCTGCTTATTAATTACCTTAGGAGGGTACATCTCGAGCTGTCAAATCAAACACTTTGTCGGTACTATTCGATCTCTTAACTAATAGACGATGATTCTCTGAAATAGTGATGTAGTCAATACTTAATGTTTCGTAAAATCAGCGTGAGCATACGTAAACCATTTAATTTATAAATTAAGTCGTTCATATTTATAGGAGTTATGTTTTGAATGTTCTGTTAATTTGGTAATACGTACCAGCCTACTAGAAGGTAACCGGGCTGCCGCCGGGTTTATGGGTTCATTACGACTATTACGATTTTCTGTAACTATAGTAAAGTTACGTTTAGTTTATTTTTTCTTTCAATGTTATTTCAAATCTGTTAGTAACTTAAAATACACCGACCAAGAATGTACATAAATTGTTATTCAGTGCAATGAATAACGCAAGCAAAAGCCAGTGATCACGATCCTTAGGAATGAGGGAACGTTCATTAAGAGAATAATAATGCAGTTGTAAGAGAATTGTTAATGAGGAGGTCCTTTTTTTTCTGGTTGGGAAAATCATCGAATGACTTCTTCCGCTCTGGGTTAAGCGGAAGGGCGTGTCAGACTTTTACTGACTAAAAACCCACCCTGTTCCTTCGGCTGCCCTAAAGTTCCGAGGCCGGCTAAATAATAACAGCCAAATGGATTGATCTTTAACTTTAATCAATAAATTCCGAAGTAGTAAAGCTCTCATCATAACACATCAATAATCGTCCGTGTTTCGGGAAGCACATTATGTCCCCTGGATGACTGTCAAAGGAGACGTTGGTCTCAGCCCTCATTTGAACATTCGTTACGAGTGGTCAGTAAATCTCGTTAAAATCGTGTTTCCCCACTTCTGGGCTATAAAGGTCAGACAGGCTGTCGCCCCATGTAAAATAAACTCAGCTGTATCAGGTAAACTGGAAGCAACACTGACACAGTTAGGAAAGAGGCGAAACAAATTTATCGTTTGTTATGAAGGTGATTATGAAACTGTGACTACTTTATAATTATTAGAGAAATATATTATTTTAAAACCAACTCATGTTTTTTTTTTTTTCATTTCCCCAGTTTTCCGAATAGTGTATAGATAATTAGCTATTCGATTGAATATAATTGTTTGGTCTAAGCAAGCAAACAATTGTTAACGTAACAGTTTACAAAAAAATTCACTTGTATCTAACACCAAAACCAAACAGTGCTTTAATATTACTTATAAATAAATATATATTTGTATATATATTTATTTATTTAAATATTTAAATAATTTTTTTCCTCTGTTTTTATGAGTAATATAGTAAGTACACTAATTTAGCCCTCCCCACTTTAATTAAAGTTTTTAAAGTCCTTCCAAAGGTTGTCCGGAAGATATCGCTTTCAGCGATAAGACTGCCATTGTTACCATAGAATAAGCAATATTGTTAAATAGGTGTGTTTAAATTTTGGTGTACAATAAAGTATATTCTATCTATCTATCTATCTCGCACCCCACACATATAAGTCAAATAGTTAAAAGTAGCCAAATAGGCCGAATGCCAAAAATTAACTAAATGTTCATTGGAAGTCTAATCTACAATGTTTTCATTGCTTTTAGTCGAACAAAGGCTGAATATCAACTTTATAAATTCATTCAGTATCAAACACATGACCTCGATAACAATCAGTCCAATTACACGATATCACCGAATCAGAATTACACAGGCACCAACCGTTAACATCTTCACTCCTACTTCCTTCATTACTAAAAGATAATACATAGACATTGTGTATTAAAGTCACCTCATAAATATGTATATGTTTCGCTCTGTGGTCACTGCGACTCTTGCGCAACTGTACTGCGCTGTAGATGGCTGTGGACAGAAAAGACAATGGAATTGTATTAAGACTTTTTATTTTGGTGTTATTTTTGTGATGGTTTCAGGCTCGGCTACGAAGTCGTGGATTCAAACGCAGGCACAGTATTGTATTCCATTTTTATCATCACCACTGTTCTAAAAACATTAAAGAGAAACATTATGAGGAAAGTGGCATGGTCTTGGGACCAAAAATACGAAAACATTATGACCTTCATCAACTCTCACTGGAACGTCGTGATGGATTACGATCTATTTCAAAGGCTTGTGAATAACCCAGAAATATTATTCTTATCATGTATAACATCCCTATGAATATATTATTATATTCATTTCTGCTTAGGAGCCCATAGTTTCTTTCTGGTGTACAGTCAAACAAACTACAGTGCGTACAAAAGCAACGTATGACAAAATCATGATGTTCACTTTTCTGCGTAGCAGGAAGGGATTATGGCCAATAGTAATCTGCAATATAGAGAGTTTGTGATAGCTGGCAATAACGTTCATTTATTCTAGATCTAACCAAATGGTTGACACAGTGGTTGAGCAATCGGCTGCTGTACCGCGAGTCTCGGGTTGAATTCCCGCACCGAAACAAACATTTGTATGGCCTGCAGGTCTCCGGTTCGGGTTTGGATGTCTGTGTAAGTCAATTTAAATGTTTGTAAACGCACCCACGGTACTGGATAAAATCCTAATGTAGGGCAAAGTTACTTTTTTATGTTTGAATAAAAATCGTAAAGAATTTCACAGAATACAGCTACTTACCAAGTTTCAACTGTATAGCCTAACAGTTTAATAAAGTGGCTACGACATACAGAGAGACATGACGAATCTATAAGGGTTTCGTTTTTTGCCATTCAGCTACGGAACTCTAAAAAGAAAAGGAAAACGTTTTATTCATTCATAAAAACCTTTTAACAAACAATTAAGACTTCCAAAAAACATTGCAAAGTGAAAAATAACCTTAATTTCGGTAGTTAGTGTCTTTGGTTTTGTATTTTCGTTTTTGACACCGACTTCCGAAATTATTATTATTATTATTTTATTATTATTATTTTTCACTTTGCAGTGTTTTTTGGAAGTCGGTTTAATTTTTTGTTAAAGAGTTTTTTTGTTTCTCTCTTTTTAGTTGGTCGGTTTGTAATTTAACTAGTTACAAAAGCTTAAATGTCAACTACTTATAACCTTTTACAAAATATTGCTTTTCCCGATGCTGGGCCGTTAATTGTTGAGGAGTTCTGCTGGTACTTCACCA
This sequence comes from Tholera decimalis, assembly GCA_943138885.2. Classification (NCBI taxonomy): domain Eukaryota; kingdom Metazoa; phylum Arthropoda; class Insecta; order Lepidoptera; family Noctuidae; genus Tholera; species Tholera decimalis. The sequence continues at coordinate 29,370,782 of OW964562.2, forward strand.
TCAGCTTCACTTCACCATATGCATTGTGACGAGCATATTGTGGTTATAACCATATTCAAATAATCGAAGCGGAACCCATGAAATACTTGTTATTGAGTTGTTCCGATGGCCATCTGTGGTCTTCATCATCAGTTCCACTTCACCAAATGGTGCTTGTTTGAATGCAACTGCACAAGTTACTATAAAAAATACTCCAATCGCTATAGGTGTGCCTATAATATTTGAAAAGTTCCTTCAATTTCTCCAGGATCCCATCACCAGATCCTGACTTGGTGACAATGGGACCACACGGAAAGTACCAGTTTTTAAATTAAAAAGAATCATCAAAATCGGTTCACCCAGTCTAAAGTTCTGAGGTAACAAACATACAAAAAAAATACAGTCGAATTGAGAACCTCCTCCTTTTTTGAAGTCGGTTAAAAAATGATTCAGACCACTATTTTATCACCAGTGACGATTCCACCCCTTTCGCTGTCCATCAGTTCGTCGTACCAGGGTAATAGAAAAAGTGATAGGTGGTACACCACGGATCCTATCACCGTTTGTTTGACGGCAAGAATAAAGCAATGTCTCTTATGCACTGGTTTTTGCGCATCTTTTGTTTGTGCACTCGGAGTTCTTATGACTTTGTGATTATTGTTCGAAATTGTTTCTTCTTTGTTTGCAAAATACAGAAAGGACTGGGTAAAAAATGGAGAAGGCATTTCTGAAAATTATAACATAGGCACACTCTATCATACATTTTCAGCTGATATAATTCACAGCTGGACCTATGCCTTACCCATGGGTGATGTTAACGGTTGTCGTGAAAACTTACGATGACATTCAAACCACCATTCAGATAACTGCATGACTTTTTGAATTGTTAGTAAAATAAGAAATGATGTAGGGAAGCCTTAGTAATATAACAAATCTTCCAAACAAAAGTCACCATTCATGACAAATTAAGAGAACACATTGTTTAAATACATTCCCTTGGTTAGTTATCACATAATAATATTATAAGGTAAGTACTACAGATGTAACGAAGGTCATTTAGCAGAGTTTAGCAGAGACGGTTATAACCGTATTTTATTTTCTATTATTATAATAATAGAAAATAAAATAAAAAACTTAAAAAGAATCTTTGACTTATTGGTAATCAATGGGCTAACTTTATCGCACAAAAAAGTTTTCCGTCGTTGTAATCCTGTACACCAATACATAATATGTAGTAGTGGACGCAAAAAAATAAGCTTATCTTCTATATCATAACTCGATTTGAAGTTTTAACTGCGATATAATAATGCGGTAGAACTTCGATTAGCAGACATCCGCTATTACTCCTTATCCACATTTACCGCTTGCGATAGGATTTCTGCTTAAATGACTATAAAATACTAAATACAGCCTGACGTTGTGACAAAAATATAACAACGCGGCAGAGCCTTTGGCCAACGTTTTAAAAACTGCCCGCGTTAATTATAGCACTATCGAAGAATAATATATTACATGTTTTGTAGTGTACCTACCTATGTTTGTAAAATGAAGCCATTTTAAGATGACTCGATATCAATCGGGACTTACTACATTCTAAGGATTCATTTCCCGAAATAATATTGTACTATGTAAATACATTATGTAACGGACTGTAACAATTATATTTTAATAAGTACATACATATATGTTTCATTCTACGTACATGTGTAACACTTGAAAATGCTTTCAATATAGTACATGCCGACTAGCTAAAGAGAGAGGTGTCCTATCGGAGTTTGTGTTTCCTGATGCTAGCTAGCTGTAATAGGCATGTTTATTATTAATTAAGAAAGAATAATTACTTAATCAATACTCTATCAAGCCACTCGTCATCGCTTTTCAACAATAAAAATAAACTCTACACTACCGAAGCCTAAAGTAAATATAGAAATAACTAGTTGAATACTTCGTTAACCTGCACTTAAAAGATATTGTTAATTTAATTTAAAGAATCACTGACTGTGACAATGTACGTCAGCTTGTTTTAATTAATGTCAACTCTAATTATTTTTATTTTTATGTTCGTACTTTAATTTTATTTTTGTCGTATCATGATAAGTTGACTTCTGTGACTCGTCGGAACAATTATCTGGTCAAATAATATTTATATTAGTGAGGGCGAAATGTTTGAATTGCCATGTGTATGGTGTATTTAATGTTTTGTTTATTTTAGGGGACAAGACCAGATATGTAGGATTTTGAACTGGGTTTAGTAAACCATTATAGTCGTCACCATCTACAGATAGGAAGGCTCCCTTAGTCTCACAATTAATAACCAACCCACACTGCGGATTTCCCTGTACCTTGCTGTGCATGACAGATCAGGATCATCTTTAAAGTACCTCATCATTAACATCATCATTTCAGCTTAAAGTTGTCCACTGCTCGAAGTAGGCTGATCTTAAATTTTGCCATAGTAATATTTAATTAACATCCGTCCTAATATTACAAATGTAGTAGTCTGTCTGTCTTTTACGATCCCACGGCTAAACCGCTAAACCAGTTTAATGATATTTGTCAATAAGATACAACTATTTCATTGACAAATATAATTTAAAAAAACTAGCCTTTATTTGACCTCGCATTTTCAACAAAATGCGAGTCATAAAGGCTAGTTTAAAAAAAAAAAAGACAATCCTTAAAGTGCTGAAATAGTTTCAAACAACTGTGAACCAAAACTGTATTGTCACACTGCAATGTATTTTTATTATCCATGTATGTATTATAAATGCAAAAGTGTGATAGTTTGTCCTTCTTTTACGTCCATACTGATCAGCGGATCGATGTGATATGGTGCAGAGACAGTTAAGGTGCTATGGTGTGACATAGCCTACTTTTTATCCACGCAAACGAAATATCCTACAAAAGCTGGTGTTCTAAGGCCCTTACCATTCGCTTGATAAGAAAAGCCTCTATAAATACAAGATAGCCTCCACTATAATAAATTTATGATGAAATATGAGCAAGCCGTGATAATAATCCGTAAATAGGGTCATGATGCATTTTCGCAGTAAGGAAGGACGGACTCGCTCCATAACACCGGAGGCGCGGAAGGAAACTAGGGAAGTTACCTAACATCGGTCACGCCACATCGTTTTAAGCTTAAATTCGCGATGTACGTTATTTTTGTTACCTTTTCTAAGTGTGTGGCGGAATTTAGTTTTGTGTTGGTTCCGTAGATGAACATTTTAAATTCAGTATCGGTGATTTTGAAGTAACGGTCGCAGAAGGGCAGTTATCGACTACAGAAAAGGTCTGGCAATATAAACAATTATTTTTTGAAATTATTCCGCATAAATATGAAAATCACAACATAATTTATTTCTGTCCATCTTTCTTACTTGGTAGCTATTAGTTATAACTCGGTCAAGTTTCATTGAAAATTTTTCACAAACAGATATCCCTACTAATTACTAATATACTCATACTAATTACTAATTTTACTAATACTAATATACTAATAGATACTATACTAATTACTAATATTAATGCGAAAGTAACTTTGTCTGTCTGTCTGTCGTCTGTTGCGCTCTCACACCTAAACTATTTCACCGATTTTGATGAAAGGTACAGAGATAGAGTTGACCTTGAGACAGAAAATAGCGTGTAACGGAAACCCCATATCTATCCAAAAGTACTGAAGACAACATCTGGTATGGATTCTCTATGCAAAGTTTCAGCTCAAAATAAGTGACCCACAGAATTGACCCCAAATTATTGGTTTCATATGTTTCTTGAACACCAATAATAACAAACGTGTCACAGCACTATGAGGGTCATAACTTTCCACGTCACTTGCCAATAAACCGACAATCCTCTTCGTTATTCTTAATTTGAAAAATTTGGTCTCTGGTATCAATGTATTGAAATTTCTAATAAGTTCCACACATGTAGACATAGGATTACAAAACCCTTGCTATATCGTTTGTTATCATCCAAAGAAGCCGTGCCCTCGGTATGTATATACCCTTTAAATTACACGTTGTATACTTACCAACTTTATGTCGGTATGCGTCGCAGACCGCGGTAGTGTTTTTTTTATTCGGGATCTGGTATTATTAGTCTTTTTTTTTGGGTGGGTAAATCATCAAATGACTTCTCCCGCTGTGGGTGGAGCGGAAGGGAGTGTCAGACTTCTACTGACTAAATACCCACCCTGTTCCTTCAGTTGCCCTTGCGATCCGGGGCGGCGGTATCTTGTTACAACATTTCCGTAACCCCGGCAGGATGGTGTTATTAGTCTAAGGATTTTTTTTTTGTTTCTTCGAAAGACATTTTTCACATATTATGCCTGTGATGGAATACTTCGCATATTATAATATAAGTTACTATTTATTTAATATTTAGTGGGACTATGCTTTCGCCTTAAATTTACGTCTAACAAACTACTTTATGACACCGACAATGATGGCGGCACATCACTCGTTTACAGCTAACTATACTCAACCAGTTTCAATAATAACTTCATCACCAACATTATTAATTTATTTTCCCTTTGCTGGATTTAAACGCCGACAACATTCGATAATTATCCATAAAATTAACATGTTTGATTATGATTGACTTCGGCTTGAAAACATTTGTAGGTTATGTTTCCCGAACACGTCATGTAACGACAATATTATGTTAAAACATATTTATGTACCTACTTCGTTATTAGCTTTTTTTCTGGGTGGGAAAATCATCAAATTACTCCTCTCGCTGTGGGTAGAGCGGAAGGGAGTGTCAGACTTCTACGGACAAAATCCCACCCTGCTCCTTCAGTGGCCTTTGCATTCCGGGGCCGCGGTATCTCGTTACAACATTTATAAGCCTAAGAATAGAATTGAGTGATTATATGCAAGAGTGTTATTGTCGTTAAGGGCCTATACTACCTCAGCGCTTCTCACTCTTTATCTCACTCGCACACTACTGGCCGCGGTCACGAGAACAAGCGAGACAGGGTGGCAGGAAAGACTCCAAGACGCCGATAATTTAGTTTATTTCTTTTTACGGTGCAAATAATGATAATTAAAAAAAAGTAAATAACATAAGAACTGCTTTCTAGTTAGTTCAATTAATATGCAAAGTTTCATTATCTATTTGAAGTTATTTTTGAATACCAGCGGTTTATTGTTCGGTTTGGAGGTAACTTTGAATATTTTTTTATCCCGAAAATTTTATGGAATCGTGTTTTCGTCAAACATAGTACCTAACATCAATCCTCAACTTTACCATCTATTTATTTCAAAATTGTTGCTGCAGTATTTCCGACATAACGGAGGATCATGCTAAGCCATTTGAGGTAGTATAGGCCCTTAAGTAGTTGATCCCAACTGTCATTCAGACATCTTTGACACTAGTTACGGGTAGTCAGAAGCCATACAATTTGACATTGGTCTAGCCAGGGGTTATCGCGTTACGAAGGTTCTAGGTTGTGAAGGTCTAGTAATTAGCTGTATGCGGTTAAACTGGAAACCAGCCCCAATATAGTTTTTTTTTTTTTTTCTTTTTGGGTGGGAATGTCATCAAATGACTTCTTCCGCTCTGGGTCAAGCGGAAGGGTGTGTCAGATTTCTACTGACTAAAAACCCACCCTGTTCCTTCAGCTGCCCTAAATTTCCGGGGCCGCGGTAACTCGGTAGAACTTTCCCGCAAAGGCCCCAATATAGTTGGAGAACAGGCTATGCAGATGACTGTTTATATCCGACATTAGTCCTAAATACTTCACTTCTGAATATTCCTATTCCTGTATTCCTTACTTATATTTACTTCTGCAACGCCTTGAATTGGCTCGTCTAGATTACGAAAGACGCCAATCTTCGGAGCGCGAGCTAGTAAGTTGCGTGTTTACTTTATGGCAGACGCGTATAAACGTTCGGGCGATCATATTTTTTGTTGTTTTCGATCATATTTCAATAGAGAAAATAGAATCGCCCTAATTCCATTGGCAATAAGTGGAATATTGCCAACGTGTTATCTCGACGACATTTTTTAAGGTTCCGTAGCCGAATGGAAAAAAAACGGATCCCTTATAGTTTCGTCATGTCTGTCCGTCTGTCTGTCTGTCTGTCTGTTCGTCCATCCATATGTCACAGCCATTTTATTCCGAAACTATTAAGTTAAAAATTACATGTGAAACTTGGTAAGTAGATGTATTCTGTGAACCGCTTTCCGATTTTAAGAAAAAAAATAATAAATATTTAAAATAAAGGGGGGCTCCCCATACATGGAACTAAAACTGAAAATATTTTTTTTTCATGAAACCTATGCGTGTGTGGTATCTATGGTATCTATAGACAGGTCTTTTCATAAAGTCAATTATCTAAAAGATATACGCTTCCAAAGTGGTAAAATGTGTCCCTCCCCCCCTCTAACTTCTATAATAATGGAGTGAAAAAAATATATATCTGTAGATCTTAATGTAAACTTTCAACCAAAATTGGTTTGAACGAGATCGGCTTAGCAGTTTTTGTGATACAGCATATTTTCTAAAACCGCAAATATAACTTTGTAATTCATACAAACACTATGAAAAACAAAGTAATTTGGCGTAGTTGTAAAAAATGTAAATAAGCTAGTTTTAAGAACTTTGTAAGGCTTTTTTTTCGTCAAATAAATATTATATTATTATAGTTACTACGGAACCCTTCATGGGCGAGTCTGACTCGCACTTGGCAATTTTTTTTATTGGAGCATTGATATCACTGCAAAGTTATTGTTTTTTTATTTGCATTTATTTCCTATTTTCTTTCAAGTTAAAATAGCCGTATATCGAATATAAAAAAATGTCTCCAACTTTACTGTCACGTAACGTAAACTAAATATATATTATCTAGAAACTTTGGTGATGACAAAAACTTGAATAACTAGTCTGCATCGGTGATTTATTGATATAAAATGTTTTAATGAAATATTTAATCATTTCAATTAAATGACATTTTTATAAAGAATTTGGTACTTATCATGTGTTTTCACTTTCATATACTGCGATGGCAATTGTTATATGGTGGACATCCCACCCATACTTACAAACACGTTTTTAGAAAACTAGTATCAGGTGAGGTGATGGTCAAATGTGAGCATAATCTATACTAATATTATAAAGCGGAAAAGTTTGTTAGTTTGTTTGTTTGTTTGTTTGTTTGTTTGTTTGCTTGAACGCGCTAATCTTCGAAAGTACTGGGTGGATTTGGATGAAATTTGGTATGGAAGTAGCTTGAAGCTTGAGGAAGGTTATAGGCTACTTTTTACCCGACTGCAAAAAAGGAGAGTTATGTTTTACCGTGATAGAATCCACGGGAGCGAAGCCCCGCGAGAGTACTAGTATAATCAATAAAAAACAAAATTTCTTTAGTTTAACTATGTCAACTCAATTTCTTTTTTCGGGTAAAAAATCCGCCTTTTCCTTCAATTGTCCTTGGATTTCATGGTCGTGGTATCTCGTTAGACATTACCTTAATTTCATAAAAATAAAACATCAGTTTAAAACAATGCCGAAGCTTATTAAGTCATAAATTATTAACCTATCCAACTTAAGTTAGCCCTAAAAACTGCTGATTTGAGCTAGTTACATCGTAAAAGAAGCGAGTAAATCATAATTAGCACTGAGTACGGTCTTATAACTCGACGACAGTCACTAACTTAGGCTTGAGAATGTTAAAACTGCCGAGTGTTTCTTGTTAGGCCGAGTGCACATCAACTAAGCGCATCATAGTTAGGAGTCCTACTTTGAAAGTTAAAACCGAAAGCCTATTAACATATTATGAAGATGTATAGTGATTCCTAATAGCTATAACCTAGAGATTTTTAAGTCAAATACAAGTGAATAGGTAATTTGAGCTTACTTCATCTTCGACCACGTCGTCGTATACCATCAGGCAAGATGACGGCGAGATGTGTGGAGTATGTCAAAAAAAAAGTAAAATTGATTTTAGAGTAAAATATAATATTTATTATATGTATTTGAATTCATTTACCCAAAATACTAACACAAATTTAAATGAGATCTTAATTTAAAGGGTACAAATAGTGGTTTAATCGGTGATAGGAATATCTACCACACAACCTTTTGATCTTCTAGATTTTTATGTCAGTAATATGCATGAGTTCTCTAGAGATATAAAATAAAAGCCTCTGAAACAAAGTCGATTGAAAAAATATTGTAACTTACTCATTCTAATTACTTATTACTATTTATAGGGCTTAAAACGTTTCGTATGAAAAACTGAATATTGGGTAGGTAATATAGTATGTGAGAGTTTTAAGCTGCTGTTTTTTCATAATATTAAATTAAAATATCTGAAAATTATTTAATTGGACACTGCCTGTAATATCCATTTACCCCATGACATTAAAAATATATCTTTCATTCACTTGCAAACATCTTTTATCTTTACAGCAGTGTGTTCCCCCCTTGCATCGTTACATTGTAAATGTAATATTACTACATTGTAGTTGGTTCCTTGTGCCGCATTTAATATAAGATCAATAATGACTCTTCGCCTAATTACTACACAGCTTTTAAGAGAGTAACTTGACTTGGTTGGTACTTTATATATAATTTTATATGTATTACTAACTGACTCGACAAACGTTATTTTGCCCTATAAATTATTCCGAGTGAATTAAAAAAGTGGCTTACGACCTTTTCTCAGACCTAACAAAGATCCAAACATTGTGACATGAGATTGTATATATTCAACCTAACGTTTCGTGCTCCAATTCGTTTAATATTCTTCAAATAAATTATGTTTCTGAATTGATCAAATTGACTGTATTGGTTTCGTTTTCAGCTGTCAATGCTGGCAACACTTACATGATAAAATTTGAATTTAATTTCTTATAACGAACAGGGTTTCAATGCATGAAGTTTATTTTTAAATAACGGTATTTATATGCCATCAATTATGTATTAGTTTAATTTGAATTTTAACAGTTACTGATAAAATACACTACAGAAGAAACTTTTGTGAGTCGGTCTGTTAGGGTGAATCCTATCCCTAAAACAAATTTTCAGGGCAGTGACTTTATGGCCTCACTTTGTTCCACGTTTTTAATAACAAAGAAATTAGAAATGCACATGCTGGCCAGTTAGCAGGGTCTAATTATAAACATTAACATATAGTGACCGACGACAGGGTTCTCACAACGCTTCGATGCCCTCGCGTCGAGACATTTTACTTGTGCGTTTTTACTTCTTATCGTGAAGGTGGGTTGCACCATGTAATTAATGTTAATTATAAGGACTGCGGTGATAGGTTAAGATTCTTGAAAGAAGTGTTATTCCCTCTGATTATGATAATGTGAGTTAGGATTTAAATCTGGCACGCCTCATTAATATCGTCGCAAAAAGAAGTAGCAAAGTCACCAAATGTCTTAAAATTACCAGTTGGAAAAGTGCTCCTTTAGAAAACCCCGAATCATATCAACAATCCATCAAATAGAAAACACAAACAGCAAAAAATCACTCTTAACTTCTAAACCACAAAGCCTCATTTAACCTCAACTTAACCTACGGTTAAACCACCCACCGTTCTGACGTTTTAATTAAATAAAATCAGGTGAGCTGAACTAATGAATTCAGTGGTCGGCGACACACTAATCACAATGTAATTGTGTGACCGTTTTAATGCTAATGTAATCGCCCGATCGTCTTTCCTGTCGCAGGTAGTCGCGGTCATTTTTAACGTCGGTTAAGTTTTTCTTTGTCACATGGTGGGAACGACCTTTGAGTGGTTTAGAGTGGTCATATTTGCGTCGTAAATTGTTTATTATGGTAAATTCCTTACAACGTTGTGCGAAATATCCTGTTTATCTTTTTCTTAGGTATTTGAGACATTTTAATCGTTGGCTACGTGTTACGTCAAAAATCGGTTTCACGTATCATAAATAATTTTAGAACAGGAATTCAATAGTCTAATGGCTAAGGTGCCGTCCTTGTGATGGGGTGGCCTCGGGTACGAACCCCATTCATTACACAATTGCCGTGAACCCACTGAGAAATCATTCGATGATTTTCTCACAAGAAAAAAGACGTATATACGCACGGAACGTTTTGGGAATACTTTCATTGTGTGAACGGCTAAGGAGTGAAAATATCTGCCCAAGTCTCTGTATAGTGATAGCTATAACTAGAATAACCATCTTAGGCCTTTAAGTCAAGAGTGAATAGGCTACTTTTAGGTAAGCGTGCTTCATCTTCGACTTACTTACCTACCTACCTAACTATCATCTCTTACCATCAGCTGAGATGGTTGTCAAATGCGAGCCTATTATTAATAAAAAAGACAGGCATATTTAGCTTATTTAGAGGGATTTCAATATAAAAATTAGTTTCGAGCATATGTACATATTGATAGTTTTCTTAAAACCCTTTCGACACCATCACTATAGCATAATCCCGTGGATTAATAATATGACTGAGATATATAATTATGACTTTCAACCTTTATTAGCTAAAATAAACATCTGTAACAATGTGATACTTATACGATGACTCTCGCATCAATTCTCGAAACCTGTAATGATTTTCGTGCGTCATAATAATAAAATTTATCACCGAGTGTCGCAGACATTGCTTCGGGCAAATTCATGATAACATTTAAGTTATGTATTCGCATAACAAATAAATATTGGGATTTTTCCACATTTCAACTACTAGTAAAACTGTTATTTTATGGCCGCCACATTCGAATTACTGAAGTCTACATAATCAGTCTATAACAGGGTAGGCGAACCTTTATGTATCAGTGTGCCATTTTTTGTAAAGAAATTTTTAATGAGATCGTAAACGTGTCGTCAAACAACTTTGACTTTGTTATTGGAAAATAATAATAATAGTATCAACTCAAAGCTAAAGAACTTTGAGTTGATACTATTATTATTACTACAAAAAGGTAAAAATTTTGCAATATTTCTCATCGAAAACGCTGTAGTTTAGGGTCACTCGCGGTCGCTCGTCATAAAATACCTATTTCAAACTTTTTTTCTTAGTGCATAATAAATTTCGTGATCGGTGGCGTACCCAAAATATTATGTCACGTGCCATCAGTGGCACGCGTGCCATAGGTATGCCATTCCTGGTCCATAACTTTCTTTCTTTCTTTCTACCCACTGCTGGGACAGAAGCCATATCTGTGAGAAGGAGGGAGGGCTAAGAATTAGAGCGGATTGGTAGATGTCGCATGTGTTTGGATTATTCGGTCCTAAGACATACTTGTTTTACTCACGATACTGTACTGTGTTCGCTGTTTTGAGAGTAGTGGTGATGATGAAAATTATACAAATATTAGTGTGCCTTGTTTGTTTGGTGGGAAAAACATCTAACAAATCCTTCTGCTGTAACGACAATTTGCACTTTAAAGCTTTTTATTTCGGAAACGGATCACCGAATCGAAAATTGATCTTTCCACTCTCCAATTATTTTAGAACGACCTATTCAACCGACGACAAAAAGAGGAGGTTATCAATTCGACGCGTATATTTTTTTACAATACTTCACACTATGGGGTAGACAAGATAAAAAAATCATCCCCTCTTTACGTGTTGAAGGACCAATATAAAAAAAAAATGTTATTTCATGATTTTATATTAACACTTTGTCGGCGTGATTAATATGTATATCCATGCCTTTCAGCGTTTTAGTAACAATAGCTAATCAGCGGACAGACGGGCCGAGAGACGGACATGGCGAAACTATAAGGGTTGACTACGGAACCCTAAAAATAAGAAGAATCAAATGACATACTGTACTTATTTGACAGTCAATTCAATGAAGAAAGACTTCTTTTCGGGGAAAATCATTTAATGACTCCTTCCGCTCTGAGTTCAGCGGCAAGGCTAGGCATACTGTCTATAAATCCAGGTTGTTCCTTCAGTTTCCCTTGTATTCCGGGTGCATGGTATCTCGTTAGAACATACCCGCAACCCTGGTATATATTCGTTTATTTGTTTGAATCAATTAGAGGATATTTTATTTAGTATTAGACGCACCTATTTAGAAACATTACAAATTATTTTTTCTTTGTTCTAAAATCTACACGTCCTTGCAGCATGTACCGTCAGTCTTGGTTCGACACAATCTTATTAACTGATGAAATTTCTCTTTCAGTCCTAAGCTTAATATCATAGACGTAAAACCTGAGGTTACGGGTCAGCTCCCGTGTGAAAGGTCGTGAACATATTAGAATGCTCATGTTACGTTGTAATCGCTAAACGATAACCATTAATTTTGTTTCTATTTGCTGGATAAGCAATTTGTTTTATAAATATGGGCTATTCTTCATATAGTAATCGTTTGTGGGGACTTTGTGATAATCAATTATTTTGATAGTAAGCTGCCAGTGCCTGGTGTTACGTTGGATTAGATAATGTTATGTTAACTATTTTGTATGTGATTTATAATAGATATATTGATGACTGATTGACATATCTGTTCCTTATCATTTAATATCAATATCAATTTTGTAATTAATGTAATTATTATGTGTAATGTAAAGCTTCTGAAAATAGTTTGAAGTGCAATTTAAATGGATATCTTGGAATAAAAAATCTTGTCCTTTTTCTATAGAAAATTAACCAAACAGAGTCTCTATCAACGGAAATACCTTCAGGCACTATTATTTTCGTGGTAATAAATCGTTCTATTACTTATATTTGGCGGTGCCATGATAAATACAGTCCGTGTATTATTTACGGCTTGTTTGATCTGATAGTTCGATGTCCACGGGTCCACTAAGGCTTTGGGGCCCAAATTGGAACAGTAAATCATGGGAAAAGACTGATATGAAGCTTTGATATATGTGACTTTTTGTTAATCTCAAGCTGGTGTAATTATAAGTGTTGGGTCGTGTTTGTGGAGTTTTCGTTGATTCTTGTTGTCATGCTGTTTTGTCGTTGTTGCTTAGGGGACAATTTCTGAGTTGGATACGCTGGTTACTTTCTTATTTGTTTATTTTGATGGTTATACTTACTTTGGAAGCATTCAGTCACAGTTTTTTTACTCCAAATTTATTTTCAGTAGTACAATCATGTATTCTGACAAACTGAAAAACCGTTTTTCGGCAGTGGTACTTTCTAATTTTATCCCACGCAAGCACTAAGTGCGGAAACCAAGGTAATAGATAAATAGGGGTAGTTCATTAATTAACGTCGGCGTCACTTATTTTCTTATTTGGCTTACCAAAGATGTTCTTTTTTTGGTAACAGTTCAGACAATATATTTACCTTATTTTTTGTATGAACCGGGATCGTTTTAACAAATTTTGAGCAGTTTACCAAATTTTTTATTTGAGCTCTCTTTAGTTTGCTTTATTATGAATGAGAACTGATAAAAAACGGTCATCTAAAGCCACTTCAACATTGTGAAGAGCTAACAATAATGTGTCCAATAATACTAACAACATAAAATGCAACTCACCGTATACCTAACTCTATATTAGCGTTTCGACAACCCCAAAAGGACAACCGTGTCACCCTTCGTAAGACAATAGTCGTAATGAACCCGTCAATATTGCTTAGCTTGTCACGATTAATGGCAGGTGGTGTCTCGTACATTATGTTATACAAATATGTATATATTGGTTTCTGTGTTGGATGCTCTTCAAGTAAGCTTTTTTCTTCTATGATACTTGTGTTTTTCACCTACTGCAGTTTCTAGTGGGTACAGGCGCACAGACGCAGTGTTAATAATAAATGTTAACACTGTGTTTTACTAATCTGGTCTCTTATATTTCCAAACGGTGATCTGATGGTCTTGATACCCAAATATCATTCAAGTTGATGTTCAAGAATTACGTTTCAGTAATAACCTGGACAGCCGAGCAAAGATTTTCCTCTGACCACTGAGTACTCACCAATGACCTTTAGACACAACAGACTGTACTTCAGTTGCCATTTACCTTACCACAATAGCTCCATAAAACATAATAGGCACATAATCTCTTCCATTCTTTCAAGACGAGACGTACATTTAAAATCAGATAACGCATTACGACACAACTTCAAACGTTGACGAACAATGACTAAATGACCCGTGAACCGAAAATATCTGTCAAAACATCATCCATCGCTGGTTGACGACTCAAAGGGATCTCATTTTGTAAGGGAGCGGCATTGGAACAATAAGCCTAATTTTCGTACAGCATTGATTGATGGCCAATCCCATTACTCCGTTGACGTGACAAACGTTAGTGCTTTGAATAAAGTTTGGGACACGACAATAGATGATATTAATATCAACTAAATGGGTGTTGAGATAGATTTGGTTTCGTGAGACTAAGATTTGGGTTAGTCAATATTTTGTAAACTGAGATTCAAGAGTGATGAGGTGTAATGAGTGAATTTATAAACACACACATGTGAATATAAGAACTCAAAGCATCAAAATATTTTTTTAATCATGGAATGTGTTAAGAAATTTTTGAAATATTATAGTGTTGACGTCATCATACTTTATTTTATTTATTTATTTATTTGTCTCAGACCATTGATCCATAGAGTGTTAGTAAAAAACTTAACCTATTGTTAGTACAATAAATTAAAATACAACATCAATTTAATTGGCGACATGCACGCCTGTGCGCACATGCCTACCAGCCCAGTGCCTGACAAATGGCCCATCTATTTTGTCCGCCAGTGTAACTAGAATGTTGTTGGGGCTACCCCTGAATCGCTGCAGCGCAGATGCACATCGCTTGCGCATAACAGCATAAAAGTCAAATAAAGAGGCTGAAGATATTTTTTTCAGATTCTAAATAATGATAATTTAATAATAATAATAATCAGCCTGCAACATTCCTACTGCTCGTACACAGGCCTTCTCTCTATGAGAGGGAACGGGCCATAATCCACCATCCGGGTCCATTGCGGACTGCAAATGTCGCATATCTTCGAACTTTTGGTCATAGAACATGCCGTCAATGCTACATCCTGACGCTGGTTTCCATCACCGTTTTGAGAGTAAAGGTTGATGACACACATAACACTAAGCAATTTGCCTAACTGGATTGGAACCCATGACTTACAACTCACAAGTCAGGCTCGTAACCACTGGGCCACTACTGAGATTAAAATTTTAAATATCAAAATAACAATAATAAGATTAAAGTTACTTGATAAAGAATACCTAAACATTACGAATAATCAAATGAAATTTTTGTCTATATGAAAAAAAAAACCGAACAAAGTAAAATTCCTTACTACGAGTACAACCACAATCAATTATACAATACCAGCAGAAAATCTCGAAATACCTTTCCTCATAGCACAAAAGCCGTTAGTGGAGGCAGCTACCGTACCCTTAGAGGTCACAAATAACAGTACAGCTCGTAAACTAGTTGCCGCATTAACCATAACGAATAAAGGCACTAAAAGCACGTCTCGCAGTCCCTGAGGGCCGTTTCGGCTGTCAATGCGAAAATTTAAGTTCGCCACACCCATGCACTCTGAAGGGTCGACCTTTACGCCCTTTGTCTCAATCGTTGTTGCTTTTACATTCCAAAAGTCCATTCCAATTGTACTCAGTGCAGGATTAAATAAAAGTGTTCGGTAGTTGGCGCAGAATTTTACTGCTGCGAATTTCGAGATCAAAGATTTTTTATATCATTATTGTTGACTGGTTTTCGTTGTATTGTTGTTAGAAACATTATTGGAGAACCTGTCTGGAGACGTCTGTTCATTAGTGCATATTCTTATTTTGTAGAGGAATTTAGTATTCATAGGACAGATATGCAAAGTCAGTCTGCCAGTAAAATATACTAGATAAATAAAAACAATAAAAAACCTTCCACATTCAAAAGTCAATCAGCATTGAAGATTCATTAATCTCACCTCATTTGCGACTGTCTCAAATTGTACTACATCTTTTAAAACGTCTGCACTATGACATTGCTTCTGATAGCCTCAGGGCTATTTTAACATTTATTTATAATTTAATATCACTTTGATATCATTCATTTGCGGTCCTATTCATTTGAAGAACAGAGCTTAATTCCGACAGCAGTTTGTGTATGTCTGTTTTGATCTTGTTCAAAGGAATGTGTTACCTACTTTGTGCGGTCATCTATCTTGTTCTAACGACAATGTCTTGATGTATTTTATCACATTTAGCCCTGGTAGAAATATTTACTAACATCAACCAATATAATGTGGCCGTCCCCTTCTCGCTGGCTTCGTATTTCGGTGGAGTAGGAAAGGGGGTTTGTAAGTAGATCAATGGATCTTTTATCGTTGGTTTTTGATCCCGTGACCGTGGTGTTAACGGTCTTATTTGTCATCTGTCAATTTGCCTTCTATTTTTGTTGGGGAATATGAAAGCTTTCGTTTAACTGCGCGTGTCGTCGGCGGTGTTTTGTCATCATTATTTTTGGCTCCTCATAATGATTATTGACAGAATTGTGGACGCAATGGATGGCTTGCTTTTTAGTTTGTTGTATAATTTTGGCCCTTATTGATGACATTTGGTTTAATAATAAATTGACGTTGGATTTTAGTATTCGTATGGTTTCTCGGCATGAGTTTTTTAGATATTTTAATTGAAAGCTTGTGATACAATCTTAATAAACCATATTAAGTTAAAAAAAAATATTACTCTCAATTAGCTTTCTTCTTCACTGTTTCTTTGACCGAAACAAAAGAGTTCCCATTGAAAACGAGTAATCAACAGAATTAAAGTCGAATCTGTATCAGGAGGCGAGCCCAATCTCGCGCGGTTTACGCCCAATTAATAATCGTGGTTCTGGGGTGCTCAAAGTTTGATCCGCCTTTTTGATAAAAATATGTTATATCAGATACGATACGTACAATATACATTAATGCGTGGAGCTACTACTTTTTACTCCTTTTTACGAAAATTACGTGGACAGAGGATTATTTTAGGCACAATTAGTTTATATCAAGAAGGAATGCAAAATGCTAATATTTTTATAATTTGCACTTGTAATGGGTACATAATTTTCCTGAAGTTTCATTTGCTTGAAAATAAAAAAAAATACGGAAGAAAAGTAAGTTATGTGTTATTCTATACATATTATTGTAATGTTTCATTAAAATCTATTCAGTAGTTTTTTTTTCAGTAGTTTTACAAACTTTTCGAGCACTACTTAGCCCTTTTCCCGACAGGACTGCATTATTAAGCCCGCGACTTCACGTGGGAAGGTTTTCCCGCGCAAATCCCGATCCCGTGGAAATTCCAGGATATATAGCCTATGTATCATTCCAGTATATTAAATATCTACTTACCAAATTTTATTCAGATCTGTGCAGTGGTTTTAGCATGAAAGAGTATTGAATAACCATCCATCCATCCATGCTCACAAACATTCGCATTTATAATATGTATTAGTAAAATACCGTAGCGTCTAAAGTTGAAAACCCCTGGTGTAATGGCTGCCAAAGACTTAGACCCGTGGCGCAGGCGCATCATGGTTAATTAAGTAACCCCCTTTAAGGTGCGCTCCCTAAATATAGTGACCGAAAAATAACTGCCGCACTCTGCCTCCGATCTTCACGTTAAATGCATGTAATAGGCTTTTTTGTTTTAATTGTTTTAGTTTAAACTCTTGGGGTTAGAGCTTTTGTACTTTAGTGGATTGAGATCGATTAAAATTTTACTGAGTGATAAATTTGTATGAAACTTTAGGTAGGTAACTACAGGCTAAAATCTGGTTAGCAGAATTGCGTTTTTACATAAATCTAGTTGATTTTCTGTCCGATCTATGTTTGGTAAACCATATATAACGTGTAATTTATAGGGTATATACATACCGAGTGCACGGCTTCTTTGGATGATAACAAACTATATGGCAAAGTGATGACCCTCATAGTGCTGTGACACGTTTGTTATTACTGGTATTCAAGAAACATATGAAACCAATAATTTGGGGTTAATTCCTTTGGCGTCACTTATTTTGAGCTGAAACTTTGCATAGAGACTCCATACCAGATGTTGTCTTCATTCCTTTTGGATAGATACCCAACGAGCACATTAGTGGAAATAGCAGCCTATTTTCAACCGACGACCAAAAGAGGAGGTTATCAATTCGACGCGTATATTTTTTTTTTGTTTTTTTTTTTTTTATGTATGATCACCGATTACTCGAAGACGGCTGAACCGATTTGAAAAATTCTTTTTTTGTTTGAAAGAGTATACTTCAAAATTGGTCCCATTGTCACCAGGTCAGGATCTGATGATGGAATCCTGGAGAAATCGAGGGAACTCTTCAAATATTATAGGCACACCTATGGCGTTTTGGGTATTTCTTATAGTAACTTGTACAGTTGCTCTCAAAAAATACCATTTGGGGAAGTGGAACTGATGATGAAGACCACAGATGGTCGCCGAACCTACTCAATAATAAGTATTTCGTGGATTGCGATTCGATTACTTGAATATGGATGTTACGCACTTTATTCGTCACAATGCATATGGTGATGTAGAGCTGATGGTGAAGTACCAGGAGAACTCCTCAACAATTAACGGCCCAGCATTGGCAAAAGCAATATTTTGTAAAAGGTTATATCGACTACCGAAATTAAAGTTATTTTTCACTTTGCAGTGTTTTTGGGAGTCGGTTTAATTTTTTGGTAAAAAGATTTTATGTTACTTTGGGCTGTAAAATAGCGGTTTAAGGGTTCAACAAGCAGTTGAAAGTTGCATATCTGCATCCGTAAACGTCTATAGTTACTTAAGGTGCTACAAGCTGAATCAAATACTACCCTAGCCTTCACAGTAGTCCACGGTAGAACTCATTTACCACTTACACCTTTATATGAGAGTTACGAAGGTCATTCTGCCACTCACAGCTGCACAGTGGTTTCCATTGTAACTTTTATAGGTTATAGTTATAGTAACCACTATTATACTACTATAAGTTTCATTATAGAAATAATAGAAACTCTTATGCATACTATAGTTACAAAAAAATCATGTGTAACTAAGGCCTTTAGTAGCAATAGTCTTTCCTTGCAGGCTCAATCCATTCGCCATTTTACAGCCGCTTTTGTAACTATTATAAAACATTTAATAAAAATGGATGCTAAACGAATAAGTACGTAACTAGATCTTATAACCTCAAAAATAGGAAAATATGAGCTTTTTGTGGCTGTGAGTTGCACTAGGGGAACAAAAATCACTGGAAGCGTTGGAAGGGTGAAAATTAGCGCTATGATTCTCAAAAGGGAGTTATTAGAGTTAAAACTGCAGGTTATGACTACATTACAATGACGCCATGATTTTTTAAGAAAACTTATAATTCAATTGCAAAATTCAGTTGATATACATTGGTTTTTCAGTTAAATGTGCATTAAATGTACCGGTAAACAATCGGCCACTTGCGAATAGTAAGTTATCGACACGTAAAAATACGGAAATAAAATTTATTCTGTATAACAAATAAAAAAATATCACATATCTTCTGTTAATTTTTTAAATATCATAAAAGCGCGTTAAAATTACTCGAAAATTATCTTATATATCTACAGTAAACTGGACAGCGTTTTAAGTATCTTTATATATCTTGCTAATACAGAATACAATTTTTTACTTCTTTTTGTTTTATTTTCATGATGGCGACGAAAACACTTTACCAAAATATTACAAATAATGTCAACTGAAGATATACAATAAAGAACTATAATCAATTCATTCGTTCAAAGTAGTTTAAAATCATTCAAAAGTAGCGCTACGAGAGCTTTAGTATAGCGTTAATAAATCGTTATAGCTATTAAGAAACCTTTATGCAACCGTTGTGCAGGTTAAATGGAACTTTAGGTTGCATAAAATGGCGCCCAAATAGCGCTAAAGCGGCTGCTTTAAGTCTGTAGTAGACGCTCTAGCGCTTACGTCTATTACCATAAGTAATAATCGGATACGCTCCAAAGCCCTAATGCAGCCCATTTGTGCTAGTTGGGTATGGGGTTTCCGTTACACGTTGTATATGTAGAATATACTATGAGGCAGCGAGATAAACGGTTTGCGATGTTTACATTCCTTGGTAAGAAACCATAAATTAATTAAAGGTTATGAATAAATACACGCGCGTCGATCTTCGAGGGTAAGTAATACTTGCTTAGATCGGGCCGTGAAAATATTAACATACAACAATATTCCGCCGTCTGGCTGTCATTTCTACGGCCATTCTCCGATTAGCAAGTTTTACGTGTCCGGGCTTCCATAATCCGTAATATTATCATATTCAATCATCCAATTTTTTTTATATGTTAGATAGCATCTGTATCTAGCTGTAAACAAAAACATAGGCTTCTGTTTTAAGTAGTAAAGACTAAATTAATTTAACTTATGTTCAAATAACCTCTGTTCTCTAATTACCGTGGCGTGTCCGCACTCCAACTTAATATTAAAACTTGCTTGTAATTTTTATAACGTGCAGTTTTACTTTGATCCATTCAACGTTTTAAACGGTATTAAGCAACGTGTATCGCTTACCAAAATATCGACTCAATAGAACCAGTCTATAAATAATTATCATTAAGTAACCGCATGTCCAATCGAAAGTTATAATTGCCGTGACATTTTCTGTTCTTGGGTGTACATCCCTAAATAACAGTATTTGGCACATCAGTACAGTACGCGTCACGTCTCCTCAGTGTGTGCGGCGGTCCATCAGCAGTTGCACGTCTCTAACGTTAGTGTACCACCAATGAAGCACGTGAGTATATAATTACCGTAGCCTTGGTTAAAAAAAATTCTAATTACCGTTGTACTTATTTTAATACTTGATTTTTTAAGTTAGACGCAAATTGATCATGTAAATGGAGACAGTACTTTGGCCTCCGTACGTTGTAATAAGCTAGTATTTGCATACTGTATCGGTTTTTGTAATTTTTAAGAAAATCTATAGTTTTCTAATTACCTTATACCAATTACCATATGTTTATAATTACCGTTGTATGAAAAATTAATACTTGTTTACTAACTGTAGCCGCGCTGTCGCACAAATGGAAAGCTTTCCTGCGGTTTTCGTAGATTATTATTATCATTGTCCGTAAATATGCCTATATTATATGCTGACCATTCATCAAGTTATTTAATTTATAGGATGAGATAACCTAAAACGATCAAAGAGGAAGTTAAAGAAAGGAGAAGGCTCGCCAATGCCAATGTCAAGGGAGTCATTACAGAAATAGTACAAGAAGTAGATATTCTTCAAAAAGATTTGCTGATCCCTAAAGAGATACGGGAGTATAAGGGAACAATGAAAGTCAATCATGTCATTTGGAGTTCATTAAAACCGAACCTACTTGCAATGCAAAAGTTGTAATGCGCAACAGTGTATGTATCAAGCTATTGAATGTGAACATGGTAGACATCATGGATTTTACTCCTTGAATCTAGAAAAGGCAGAAGAGGCTGAACTTTTCCCGCCTTCCAGATTCATTTTATCTGCACCTTCCGAAAACAAATATAACTGCGATACATCACGGTCTATTAGTGCTAAGAAATCTTCAGACAAACCTAAAATTTTATCTAATCGGCTAGTGAAGCCCGCTTATGTATTTCCTGGGTCTTAGAAGACGCTTATTTCCAAACATGACATGGTTAAGACGTTTAAGAAGTTCAAAGAAGCGGAAAGTAGCTTAAATTTGTCAGACACAGACAGTTTTTGGGCTCCTGTATCTCCTGTTGATTTTAGTCTTACAATGCCTTCCTTCAAAACAATGAAAAATTTTCCGAATAATAGTATTAAGGATAAGAAGACTACGGGTCTATTTTTCGATTTATCTAATTCTGATGAATATTTTTTTAAATATTGATTTTTATATCCTGTTTTTTATATAGTTTTTTTGATTGCTTGTTATTTTAAATAGAAAATTACTATAAAACAAGACTGATTCAAATGTATGACATGATAATTATTTATAGAGTATAAGTACTCAGTGATATTAATATAAACAAATTTTTAAATTAAAAGAGATTTGAGTAGCTTTAAACTAGATCTATCCTTATATCCAAGAAGATTTAAAATAATATTCTTTTAAGTTCCATCCTACTTACCTTTTTAATAAATATCGTTTTAACAAACTAAAAAAATACCAATTAAGACAATATTTGTTTTATTTAGTTTGTTTTTACCTGATTTTCATTAAAAGTGTCTAATTTTAATAAATTATAGCAATGATAAAGTGTGTGTGTTTACTATTGATTATGGTTGTGAGAGACATAGTTAATTTCTATCGCTTTAATTATAATTATATGTGTACAAATTATTAATGTGTGTTATTATCATTTCATTATATTATATTTTACATAGACTTGATGATATTTTCTAATTACCGTTGCATTAAATATTACATGTTTTTAATTACCATACTCTTAAAATTTTTAGGTCTCATTAACTCGAAAACCACCATTAATTGTTACATGCCTCATTAATGATTGAATTCTTATCTTTGATGTGTTTCATATTTTAATGTGTTTAAGTCAAATCTGTGAAAAATAAAAAAGGTTATGGTAATTAGGCAAAGAACGCTGAATTGGAGAATGACCGTCTAGATCTTTGAGAATAGTTACGGGAAGTCAATAGCAACAGTCTTGCTAAGGGGTATTGAGTTACCCAGCTACTGAGTTCAGATAGACATTCGCTCAAAATAAATTACTAATACTATTAATTTAAACATGACTAAATTGAAATTATTAATTAGAACAAAAAAATATTATCCAAGTCAAAATTAAAACGTTGCCTTAAATAATAATTAGATTAGAACAAAAATACCATAAAAACCTAACAAACAAATTCATCAACAACCAGTTTTAGTTTTATTTTAATTGTAACTTTGTTTTTCAAAAAACTATTAATAACAAGTTTGATTAAAGTTCAATTTTTGTCCCGCGTTTCGGGTCTATTATGGGGCGGCTTGGTACCATTATATGGTACCATCTTGGTACCTATAGTGGTTTTAATCCCTATAATTAGAGTCATCCCATACGGAGTGATTGATAGCTCTGGTCTGAAGGAACACGGCACAGCAATGGGAATCTAATTAGTTTTTATAGGGTGTTGGATTTTGGGGACTGGATAGTATGAAGTATGTACAGGTGTTCGAGAGTTTATTTCGTTTGGTCTAAAGTTTGAAGTCGACAAGCGTAAACTGATATTGTATATTAGTGTGTAGGTATATAGGTATTTGAAGTTATGTAGGGTATTCCGATAATATTTAAATATATCAATTTGTTTTATTAAAATACGCAACAATAATGATATACCCGGTTTTGTTTTTATTTCAAAGCATAACAATGATTAATACTTTAGAATACTACTTCACTTTTTACTTTTGGTTGAATTTTGGATAACTATGGTCTATATGCTGCTATGTTGCGATGGGTGTAAGGAACAATTAACCCTCATGCACAAACTGATTAATACTTATTCCGATAGAGTACACTAATAGCTACCCTTGACGCCTCCCTCAGTTGCAAGCACACCCCTTAATGAAAATACTAAATAAGAAACGCCTACCTTGCTTACTTTTATTAAAACCATGTAATTTTAGAAAATGGCTACCAATTTATCTACAAAATCGTAAACTATAATGCTTTGTAACCGAATCGTGCGCAGGAGTCGATTTTTTTTCGGCCCAGCCCCTCACTGATTGTATGTTTTATGTTTTTATATTTTCATCTTCAAAGTTTGTAAAGTATGTTTAATTTATTTAGAGGTTTGTCTGATATTTCGCTCGTGGCAGTTTTTAATGTGTGTGTATAATAGTTTAATCGTATGTTTCAAAAAATGTTACCTACAAAAGTTAGAAAAAAAAATGTGTGTCTGTCAAAAGTAATAGTCCTATAAAAGCACCCTTTTTTATTTTTTGTGATAAAAAATGTCGATCAATTACTACGGAATTTGACAATTTTACATAAAAATATTAGGATCATTTATGTACCTACGAGAACTAAGGAAATACAGATTAACTCTATCTCTCTACTAATAACTAATTTCAAAGTCACCATCAACTTTAAAATTATACAATTGAATACAATTTTTGTTTTGAAAAAATATGCTTTTATAAGTCAAGCCGTACTGAGTACATACGTTACCTACAAACGAAGTCGTCGCGACGACTCAAGCAATTAGGGGCACCGCACAATTTGAACAGAATGTGGCGTACGCACAACGCATAGAAAGTGTCCTCAATGCATGGATTTACGAAAAAATCTAATCACCTTTCGATCGTTTCATCTCGGACGATCCACATTTTTTTCTACATTCTTTAATAACAAAAAAAACACATCCAATCATCGAATTTGGCGGATTATCATAAAAATGACGATCACTTTTATGAAATATCACAGTGAAATATTTGGAATATCGACCAAATTGCGTCTTTCGGTGATCGTGGAACAAAAAATCCTTAAAGTCGATTTAGTTCTTTGTGTAAAAAATAAAGGGCGTAATTACGGTCACAATGCGGTGGTTAGCCAGGCGGCACAATTAGATTTTGACGGGTCCATGATAAATGGTTGTCTTGGGTGCTGTTAACCCATAAAAACCGAGGAGAAGCGCCGAGGTCACTTTGGAAATCATTTTTTTGTGAAATGTTACGTTCATTCTTATTTTTGCGCTTGTTTTTCGTGGGTTCTGAATTTGAAAGAAGTAGATCCATGTCTGAATGATGTATTTGACCAGCAATTATTTTGACGATGATTCAAGTCACATTAATTTATTCAGGTATTTGATATTTCCCCAAAGTCACGTAAAGACATAATTGCATATACAAATCTCAGTCAAATACCCTGGTTTACAAAACAAAAATCAACAATGTGAATGACTTTGATGTAAGAGAATTTGCATTTTAATTGTATATAATTAAGACCAATTTTCAGTCAATCATTAACTTGTAGTGTCCTCATCATTCGCAATTATTTCTTATAATTCGTCTATGCTATTATATATTTATTATACCTATATATTAGCATATTGTACGGTCAGGTTGGTGTGTAACGTCTAATCTTATAAAAGATCATAGACATTTTCTTAAAAAATTACGTTTAGATGTCATAAAATAAAATAAAAAATATCTTATTCTACTCGACATATTCTCTGTTCTACAGCATAATTCACTAACAATTCGTCCCAACTTATGATTAAAACGATCGTTTCCCTAACCGCGAATTATCAAATTTCTACCATCTTGCCCTAGCATTATCACATAAGTCCAAATGTCTTGAGGTACCATTTAAAACACCCAGTTTTAATAGATCCTCATAAACCACGAGGCCCTGAAAATTTGACCAGTTTTGCAAGCGAGTGGTAAAGTGACGCGGGATCTTTGGTAACTGGTCACTTTAAACTCAAACGATTAAGAGAAAATTGCAAAAGATTACAGAGCGAACCGTAATCCAGGAATCTGGTGTAATTATAAGACGTATTCCTTTAAATTTTGAACATTAATTAGAGCATCAGTGATTTAAGGGGCTATTCCGTACAATATCTAACATTAACGTAGTTTTAGACAATTCATCAAGTTATTTTAGCGTTTGCTCGATTTTAATTGTCTTATAAAGTTATGTTATTTTTATGTCGCTGTTTGTTTTTTTTTTTTATTCCGCTTGTGAAATGAAATGAAATGAAATGAAATGAAATATTTATTTTGTAAATTGGTTATAAATAACAATTTTACACGTCATGTTTTTTTGTGTGTTAAGTTTAGCTAGATGAGGCCGGTATTTCCTAACTGACTATTCTGAGAAGAAACACCGAAACAAACTCAGAGGTCATAGTCTCTTTTAAAGTCCAGACAATTTGTATTTTTTTTATGAGAAGCATGTAGGTTCATGTCTGTGGTATTCTTTTGAGGAAATAACCACGCAAATTTGAGCGGACCTGTCCAGACAGTGCAAGCATTTGTCAGTTATCGTGTAGCTCAACTTAGAACTTAAGGAGCTCAACAATTTGACAAAAAATACCAACGTACATTTGGGTAGGCCAGACAAGTACTCAAACTGCTTGACATCAATAATTAAATAAATTATAGTGAAAATAAAAACAACGAAGAAAGAATAACCATAAAAAAAATAATGTGAGTAGTAGTCGCGTCGCCCAATGACTATGGACTTGAATTGCGAATTATAGGGCGAGGGTTCGAAATCAGTACTTTCAAATCGGTAAAGGAAAACATTGTGAGAAAACTGACATGTCTTAGGTCCAAAAATTCGAAGACATGTGACACCAGCCCGCACTGGACTCACCTGGTGGATTTCAGTCTATTTCCTCTCATAAAGAGGAGGCCCTGGAATGGGAAAGTAATACGTTGAATATTATAAGTATTAAATTTCTGGTTTAAACTTCACAACACAAATGTTAAAACCTTTTTGATTTTTTATTACGGATGAGCCCGCTCTTGACCTCTATCTCGCCTGATGGTAAGCGATAGATGAGGTCCACGATGTGACGAGCGAGCCCAGAAGATGCCTATTTACTCTTGCTTTAAAGGCTGAAAGGTCATAAGTGACAGGGAACACAGAAGCCGGTAGAGAACTACACAACTTGGCCGGGCGCACAACAAATGTGGAGGAGAAACGCTTGGTACGACAAGACGGTGTATCAACCATTGTCATTGTATTTTTCGTAATTTAATTTTAATATAAAAATAATACAACTACTTAAACAAAGCTAAGCATTAAGCCAAACGCGTTCCAGTAAACTGAAATAAATATGTAAGATGTTTTTATGCGCTTGTATTTGTTCCAAAGGTGGTTACCCACTGAAGTGTAACGTCGTAGATTAGAGCAAAAACGTGACGTCACACTCGAGTGTGTTCGTAAAACTGCTCCTTTCTTTGTTCATGTGGTTTTAAAATGATCTAAGATGGATAATATACGTTTTTAGGAATAACAAGTGTTGACAATGCGACAAATTTTTCAAAGATCACAGACAGACGGATACACAGAAACACATATGATCTATGAAAAAGTGTTATTGCACCTTCGCGCGCACATACAGGTGAAACACATAGCTCCCCTTTTGGGCTTTGCCACAGTCGGTTATATATAAACATTTGATTTGCGTCTGTATTGAATTTAATTATATTGCACAGTACAAAAGTTTTTCAAAATGATAGCGCATGTGGACGTTTATATTGATTTTTGTTCTACGATATTAGGATGTTGGTATCAATAATTATAGAAAACAAGACAATCACTATGATAATACATATTTTTTAAATCTCCAAATACTCTAAATGTATCAAAGCAAATAATTTATGCGGTTTATTGTCAAAATAAAGTTGGACATCTTGTTACTAAACAACAAAACCGCAAACAAAAAATAAAGGAAATACCATATTGCACTTGACATTTAACTTAATGTACTGTATTCCAAATGCACTTAATGCAATTATAGTGTTTTATATCATAATTATACAAAATCAGTATTTTCAACGCAATTCAAATTCGTAATCATAGGTCATATATTGTGTAGATGTAGTGAGATTGTTCCTTTATTTTGTTTTTATAAAATAAATTGAGGTAAGTGTAGTCACTACGAGGTTAATAGGGAAATAAGTTTTTAAGTATCTATTGAATATTATTGCTAAGTTTGGAAAATAATGTTTTACCAGCTTCTTCGTAAATTGCATATTAGTTCGCATAAATTCTCATAAAAACCCTTTTGAAATGGAACAGTCAGTTTTACCCTCAAAAGCCCCTTTCTTTATTATTTATGCCCAACGACAACCATAAGCAATAAAAAACCAGATGTGAAATAAACATACAACACTTATTACCATGCACCAAGTATTGCTAACCAGGGTTTTCGCAGAAACACTGCACCAGTAACTAAAACACCCTTTACAGCCATCACTTTTTCCATCAAATACATCATTAATTTCTTCATAGCGAAGTTCAAACTCTTTCAACTATCACGTAATTGTAAATCATATATTAACAAATCCTACAGGAAGGTGTCATTATTTTTTACTTGGCAAGACATTTAATTACGTAGTGTATGAATTATTCAGGTGTGCAAGTAGTGGAACGGTCACAGACACTGGCGGTAGCGGTCACTTCGATCCGCTGTAAGATTTCGAATTATGATGACCACTTTTATTATACGTTGCTTAACAACTAAGATTGATAGAGAGATTAGAGTTGAAAAGTTTTCCGACGCGGACGTTTCTGTGAATAAATTTTTGAGAGTCTTGTACTGTTTTTTTGTAATTATAGGTTGTAAATGTCCACTGTAGTGGCGGAGTAATGACTGTTGGGTGGCGGATTAGTGATTTTATCTATCAACGGTGCTTGCTGCTTACTTATTGTGTTGCAGAAATAATACCAAGATAGAACATACATATATGAATGGTTACTGTATCAAAGTAAATAATAACAACAAGCGGTTGTTTAAGCGGATTGATCTTCAAGTTTATGCAACGCATGCCGTGGTAGGTCCTTGTGTGGCTGACCATCTTAACTTATTGGGATTTCTACATACCTCACATTGGAAACACATTGACCCGTTGCTCCTGGCTGTCATACATCTTTGTCAGTCATTACTGGCAGTCAGAAGCCACAAAATCTGACACCTGTCTTGCAAGGGGTATTGTTTTACTTAGGTAATGAGTTGTGGAGGTCAGATAGGCAGCCGATGTGAAACACTAGCTAGTATATACCATCCAGTTGGTCTAAAAGCTGAACCCGACATGATTGAGAAGAGACTAAGCAGATGACAAGTATATCTACATTATTACAATGTGGGTTTTACTATTCCTGTAAAGTAAAGGAACAATAATAAATAATAATAAAATAATAAAATTGTTTATTTGGAACTAAAACCATATATACAAGCAAACAATTCAACGATGGTAGCTGCAAAAGTTAAAACTGTGGCGCAGCTACCAATGCCCGACTGCTAATGAGGAGGGTTGTTCCAGCTTACAAACGGTATAAGTAACTTTTTTTTTTTGACAATGACACTTTGTATCAAGCTAAATTAGCACATTCAGGAAACTAAGCATAAAAAGTAATCAACAATCTTTGGAATCGGAAAATGGACCGACAATCAGTGAAATAATCACATAAAACTATCTTAGAGACTGATGAATCACCTTCGTAATAACGTATGCAAAAAATATTTCTGCGAACTAAGACGCCTTGATGTCCTCGGGCGTCCATCAGACACGAATAACATCAGCGATGGTCACATTTTATGGAGAATTTTTGACATTCCGTCACCGCCCAAAGATCTGATTTTGGTGCGGGTTACATGGCGCGATTTTTGCGACAGTCTAATGGCTACGTAGGTGCATTTAGAATTTGGTTGATGATCTTTTGTTTATAATCATCCCAAGGCTTTTTTCGTGTGAAAATATTTTTCAGCGGAAAATAGTCAATTACTTACAAACAAAAAAAAATCCTCTTCATAAATTTAGTGGAGATAGATTAACAGAGTCGCAAACTGCCAAAAGCCTATTTTCCCTACACTATGATATATTTTTGACATTTGAGATGATATTGCTATCTTCTAATACTACATAATTATCTCTAGATTATTATGTAAATTTTAATTTTAATGAGGGTTTTCTGTAATAATTTCCACCAGGCGGCAGCACTGAGACATCAGGTCCGGGTACCTGTCAAACGCTTAAGTTATTAGACATCTGTCAAATTGACGTCAATGTCATGTATACATCAGATTCGTTTCCAAAGAAGAAGACCTCTCGCCTCAGTAGCGCCAACTGGTGGTTTAAATTTTCCAAAAAACCCTCATTTATATTTATTTTGTATATTACAGTTATGTTACCATAGTTCATTTTTGCATGGTATCAACAATTGTTATCATATGATAGTCCACTGACCTAGAACTGCTGGAAGGAATTTACTTGAAAGTGGAACCTTTGTTGTTTTATCTGTATTTATCATTTTTAGAGTCCGGTGTGTACTTATATAATAAAATGCTATATGTTAAGAACAATTACAGTTGAAATTTTGTTGACAATGTTAAATGATTTCCATACCGCACGACCGATACAATGCTTATTGGTAGTTTATCATAACAAAACCTAAACTATTTTAAGTAGTCAACTAGACACGTCAATTAAGTTAAAATATTTAAGTTCTTGTCCATTGTATGTCTATATATACCTACTGGATGTCTTGTCAAGGCGCGCAATCAAAATGTCGGTTATAAATTATATCAAAAGCTAGACATTCACTGGTTACTTGCATAGTTAATGTCCAAGTCGTCAGGTGGCGTTATTGTCCCGTTCTTATTGCACTCAACAGTAATGAATGGTTTTATATTCAAGTAATTGTAATAGTATTGGTAATCCTTTCTGCACCCTTGGTAATAAGTGTTTCTTTGCGTTGTTTATAAATATTAAATTATCTTTGCGCGTTGGTTTATTTATAGTCTCTCTGGATATCGATGATAAGGAAATAGGGTTAGCCGAAATTTCAGAACTTCGTTAATAATAAATTCAAAAAAGTTATTTCTGTTCTTGTCTGTCGCAACTGTGACAATTGTCTATTTATCACAAGATTGGTAGATTTAATTTATTTTTTCACTTAGAAAAATTAAATCACTATAGTATTATATTATTAACTCCACTCAGATGAGCGCCTATCCATTAATGTAGTTGATTTATCCTTGCAGTGAATTAACCTAGTTTCAGTAACTTTCTTGCACCCTAATAAACAATTCTATGGTTTTTCCTTTAAATACTCAGATCCCGTTTATATTGGTCATTTAACCAAATAGGTAATTATTTTTTGATAACCTTTTCCCAACTTTACCATATTTGATGTAGATAACATCAAAAATAGGGAACCCGAGGACTGGTATTAAAGGTTTTATATTTTTATATAATTACTATCTACGCCAGATTCCAGTGTTCCACAACCAGAAATGAAATAAGTAATATTAGCTATAAATAAATAAACATTTATTTTCTGACTCAGTCCATAGTGTGTTAGTAACAATTCAACCGTATGCTATGTTAGTAAAAAACAAAGACTGAAACAAATAAAAACAGATATTAACGCTAATCCTATCGCTACCTCTATTCGGTGACTTTGAATAGGATATTACTTTATTTTTTTGCTTCTGGTGAGAAATAAACATTATGTTATAATTTTTTATAATATCAGGCTGGTAAGAATTTTGATGTGCGAAGATTCAGTCGGGATGTGTTTCCTTTTCTTCATTCTCCTTCACATATTATAATAATAATAATATCATAATATTCCACAACTTTTCACACAACGCCATCTAGTCCCAAACTAAGCAGAGCTTGTGGTATGGGAACTAGACAACTGATAAACGTACATATATATTTCTAAATACATACATATTATAGATAAATTACACCCAGACAAAGAACAAATGACCGTGCTCATCACACAAACATTTGTCCTAGGTGGGAATCGAACCCACGACCTTGCGCATAGCAGTCAGGGCCACTGACCACTATACCAACGGGCCTGTCAAAATATTCTTTTGGGGTTGCGGGAAAGTTCTAACGAGATACCGCTGCCCCGGAACGTTAGGGCTGCTGAAGGAACAGGGTGGGTTTTTAGTCCGTGGAAGTCTGACTCTCCCTTCCGCCCCACCTAGAACGGGAGGAGTCATTAGATGAATTTCCCACCGAAAAAAAAAAGTGTTTACATCGTTTACCCATCGCCCTTGCCCCCATGTAAGCCTGGTTTTCTAAGACGTCGGTCCCCACAGGCGACGGTGTCGGATCTACATAATAACACGCTTCAAATGCCCTACAGCGGGACAACTCCGCTTTTTTGACAAAATACTTTCCTTTGTTTTATTGAGATTATTATTGCATATCTTTCATTTTATGTTAGAACCAAGAATGTATTTGATTGGTGAATTTGATGATTTTTCAGATGATTCATTGACACTTTTTTATATGAGATTTGAATACTTATGACAAGATGTTAACATTTTATAACGACATTCAATAGGCTGCTCAGATATTTGGCTAACTTAAGAATATTAGATGTACATAAATAGATAGTTACCTACTTTACTGGAATATAAATAAATAATATAATATAGCCTTTAAAGCAAGAGTGAATAGACATCTTTTGGGCTATTTTTCTTCAATCGTAGACCTCATCTATCGCTTACCATCAGGCGATATTGTGGTCAAGGGTGGGATCATCCTGAATAAAAAAATATACATATAACTAAATTATTTATTACATGAACCTATTTATTTTCGATATCTTAATAAGCTGAACATTAAATGATGACGTAAATAATGTAAAGAAGATGATGACAACTAAATACAAAACCAGTTTGTTTTTAAATGATGAGGAAATCACTGTAAAAATAATAATGCCACATAAATGTTGGCTAATAAACTCTAATTATATACCCGAGTTAGATACACAATACAATCCCAATCAAAGATACTACTACGATCCAACAAATCTTTTTTAATTGCAATTTACGCACAACCAACAATAGATGGTACAGCCAACAGAATAAAAGAAATATCGCTCAATACGGACACAGTGCACGTAAAGATAGTCCGTTACACATATCAGTGTAATCATCAACACAGCACATTATCTACGACAGCTTTAGCAACCTCGGTGAAGCAACATGCAACCACCTAACCGTGACTACTGACACTTACTAACTCACCAACTTACATTTACCGTTCACAAAACCAAATCAAACGCAAAAATAGAACTAAACTGCAGCAGAATAAAGATGACACAATTTCGAAACTGATTCTAGAACACGCAATTGAAATGCTGTCGGAACACCCAGCCTTACCACAGAGTAATTACAAAAGAACAAAAGCCAATCACAAAAATTGAGGCACTATATATTCATTGTCGAATATGATGTACGCTGTGGCACATAAGTCGCGGATGTTACGGTATATGAATTTGTCGCTTCACGTAATTGACAGAACGGAGTCGTCCAATGGAATATGCGCAATGCGGACAAGTTACAAGAGAC
Organism: Tholera decimalis; assembly: GCA_943138885.2. Taxonomy (NCBI): domain Eukaryota; kingdom Metazoa; phylum Arthropoda; class Insecta; order Lepidoptera; family Noctuidae; genus Tholera; species Tholera decimalis. The sequence goes on from OW964562.2 coordinate 29,403,718, forward strand.
AATAGGCTTGGTACATTATATACCACACAGTGTACGTGGTAGTTAGATGGCTAATTTTACGGTAAGTGCTTCCGAAAATAGCTCCTACAGGTAAACAAAAGGCGCATCTGACTACACATTGTTCTCTATTTAAATAATTTATAAGACAAAAGAGTAGATAGCGGTCTAAATTCGGTACATTTCGAGTGTGGTTGATGGATTACGTGACGTTTCAAAGAAAGCAATGGCTTTGGCCTTTAATGCTTCAGCAAAAGAATAGAATTGGCAATTTTGACTGGAGATAGTCTTCCGATCTTTGCGATAACTGTTCCACTTAGTAAGAGAATGCGTACATGAACACGAATGGGAACTTGAGTTTTTGTACGATTACATTTCTGCGGTTACTCCATGGCCATATTAGCATATAGAGATTCCTTCGTTCCTCGGGGAGCACATTAAGCCATTGCTCCCGACTATCATTTGTATATTTGTTTCAATCGTTATGGGTACATATCCGTAACTGGGCTGGTATCAGATTTTCAGATTGAAATATCATGCTACCCAGCTACCGGCTTGTGGACGTTACATAGGCAGAATTAGGAAATGGTGAAAAAATCATGATGATTTCTCTGGCTAACCCCTACGATTTTCAATAAAAAAGTTCTTAAATTCCAAGCATTTACAATCTAGATTCACTAACACAACTTGCAGTCAAGGATAACTTACTGTAATAACCACCGTGATAGTTTACAATTTAAAATCACAATAGTGTATTGAAATATCGATCTAACATTCCACAATGATTTGAACAAAATTAATATAGTCGGAAATGGATGTCAATATCAGGCTATAGGCATTGATACTATTTACATATATTAGTCTATATTTCTAGCTATTTTGGGGTTGATCCTTTCGGACCGTAGGGTCCTTTTACTCAGAGCCTTTTTAAATTTATTAAATTTCGAAAACGAGATTTACACTTTCCGTGAACAAAGATTAGGTATTTCCATACAACGTGGCAATGCAGCAGCTGGTCCCTTAAGAGGGTGTCGAGCCTACGAGACGCGCGGAAAATAGGTATTTACTGCAGCGGGCTAGTCGTGTGCGTTGTCACACACACAATGACAAGTTCGCTCGAGGCCCGCTTGCCGTTGCACGACGAAGTTTGCTAACTTTGCATTTTTTAATTTTTTGTCGTTATGTTGAATAAACTTGAAAAACGAATATTAATTATTTAGATGGTTTTATTTATCACACTAATATTATAAAGGCGAAAGTTTGTGAATGAATGTGTCTGTTTGCATGTTTGTTACTTCTTTACGCTCAAAAGGCTGGATGGATCTAAATGAAGCAAGTAGGTACGTAAATAAATCACAAAAATAAATTTAATAAATTATACCTATTATATAAAAATTAACGTTTGTTTTTACTGTAGTAATACATTATCCGTTCCCTCACTATTCATCCTATTGCAATAAAACTTTGATTTTATATATAAAACTCCTCAGATTTTTTTTAAAGAATACTAGCAATGTGTACTAGCAATTTCACATTACTAGCAATCTTGTTAACCCCTCCAACTAAGCTAAATATGCTTGTATCTGGAGTGGGTTCACGTCAATAGTGTAATGGGTGGGGTTCGAACCTGCGACCTCTCGATCACAAGTCCGACACCTTATCCATTAGGCTATTGACGCTTCGAAACTGGGTAAGTAGCAAGTTAGGGTAGATGGGTATGCAGTACTTATTTGAATGGTAAAACCAGTATGAAATAAAAAAAATATAATTATGTAATGTCATAATAAAACCAGACTGAAATAAGTTTTGTTTATTAAAAATTCATTTAGTGCTCGTTTAAATTCTGATGTACTGTCATATTTTTAATAACATTCGGTACTTTATTATATATACTTACGTGGGGCCATACCAAAAAAACATTTTTTCATTAATGCTGTCTAGCGAACTTACTTCGCAGAAAATATAAGCGTAATTTATTTCATAACAATATATGTATCAAGTGTAACTTAGTTTAAAAGAAAAAAGAAATCTATAAATCTAATGTTATATTGCTTATTATAACATTTTACAAAAATTGGCCAAGTGCGAGTAAAACTCGCCCATGAAGGGTTCCGTAGTAACTATAATAATATAATATAATATGTATATTTACTTGACAAAAACTAAAACTTACAAATTTCTTAAAACTAGCTTATTTACATTTTTTGCAACTACGCCAAATAACTTTGTTTTTCATAGTATTTGTATGAATTACAAAGTTATATTTGCGGTTTTAGAAAATATGCTGTATCTCAAAAACTGCTGACTCGATCTCTTTAAAACCAATTTTGATTGAAAGTTTACATTAAAATCTATAGATATATATATATATATATATACAACGTGTAATTTAAAGGGTATATACATACCAAGTGCATGGCATCTTTGGATGATAACAAACGATATGGCAAGGGTTTTGTAATCCTAAGTCTACATGTGTAGAACTTATTACAAATTCCAGTACACTGATACCAGAGACCGAATTTTTCAAATTAAGAAGAACGAAAAGAATTATCGTGTTATTGGCAAGTGACGTGGAAAGTTATTGACCCTCGTAGTGCTGTGACACGTTTGTTATGATTGGTATTCAAAAAATATGTGAAACCAATAATTTGGTATCAATTCTTTAAGTCAGTTATTTTGTGCTGAAACTGTGCATAGAGACTCCATACCAAATGTTGTCTTCAGCCCTTTTGGTTAGATATGGGGTTTCCGTTACACGTTGTATATATATATTTATATTTTACACTCCATTATTATAGAAATTAAATATATTTTAATATTTAAATATATATAATATAAATATTTAAAAATAATTTAATATATTTTAAATATATTTTAATTTTTTCTTAGAATCGGAAAGCGGTTCACAGAATACATCAATCTACCAAGTTTTATATGTATAGTCCTAATAGTTTCGGAATAAAATGGCTGTAACATACGGACGGACGGATGGACAGACCGACAGACTAGTAGTTGTAGTAGTTATACATATTATATTATTATAGTTACTACGGGACCCTTCATAGGCAAGTCTGACTCGCACTTGGCCAATTTTTCTTTGGCTAATTCCCGTAGTAGACAGACCTTGTTATGGCACTTGGCGTATAATTTGTCGAACACATAGAGGAAATGTCAAAGGAAGCTGAAACTTGTTCTAAACCAGAAAACCTGGCTCCTATCGACATAAAACTGCTTACAGAATTATCGTTCAGATTGAGGTCTGTAGGGCTATCTATCTGGTTCTTTACAATTTATTAATTCTATTTTTTTCGACACATTTGGCAACTAAAATAGATTTTCGATAGAAATCCTTTCTTAGTTGCAACTAGAGAATACAATCCCGAGCATGTTTTTCAATCCCGGGATTACGTGATTCTTGATGCTGAATCCTGGGACCCTGGGGCTATCCCCGGATTAGACTATGTGGTTTCTAATTGGTCTCAAATGTAAAAAATTGGCCAAGTGCGAGTCAGACTCGCGCATGAAGGGTTCCGTGTGTAACTATAATAATATAATATAATATGTATATTTATTTGACGAAAAAAACTTACAAATTTCTTAAAACTAGCTTATTTACATTTTTTACAACTACGCTAGATAACTTTGTTTTTCATAGTGCTTGTATGAATTACAAAGTTATATTTGCGGTTTTAGAAAATATGCCGTATCTCAAAAACTGTTTACTCGATATCATTCAAACCAATTTTGGTTGAAAGTTTACATTATGATCTACAGATACATATTTTTTTAGATTTTCCACTCCACTATTATAGAAGTTAGAGGGAGGGATACACATTTGACCACTTTGGAAGCTTATATCTTTTAAACGATTGACTTTATGAAAAAGTGGTTTCAGAAACCCCCATGTCATTTTTAAAGACCTGTCTATAAATACCACACACGCATAGGTTTCATGAAAAAAAAATATATTTTCAGTTTTAGTTCCATGTATGGGGTAGTAGTATGTTCCTTTATTTTAAATGATTTTTAATTTTTTTCTCAATATCGGAAAGCGTTTCATAGAATACATCTACTTACCAAGTTTCACATGTATAGTCTTAATAGTTTTGGAATAAAATAGCTGTGACATACGGACGGACGGACAGACAGACAGACAGACAGACAGACGGACAGACATGACGAAACTATAAGGGTTCCGTTTTTTGCCATTCGGCAACTGAACTCAACGAGTAATTTCTTCAAATATATATTTTTTTAATTTTGGTACACTACACATATCACGGTATAGTAAGAAAAGAAAAAATGACAAAAAAAGACTATACTTTGTAAGAAATAAAAAGACAATAAAACTTATTTCGAATTTTGAAAATACAATCGTAGAAATATCAATGCATCCAAGGTTTGACTTCCAAGCCTGCTTCGTTTATTACCAACATAAGCAGCAGCTGAAAACGCTCGTTTAGGTTTTACACTGGTTGGAGGAATAGACAATAGATACTTATATGCTGTTTCTAAGTGATATCCACTAATTCCTCCATTTTCAAACAGGCTTATTTCACGTCTAATACTATATTTTGCCAACCCCGATTAATTTTGTATTTGTACTTCACGATCTGGGGATTTCATACTCTTATCAATTTCCAGCTATAACTTTTCCTTTAGTGTCAATTGGGGTTGGGATTGGGAGGTTTGTGGCCTTAACTCATCATCTGTTTGTGATCCTGATCTTCCTTCTTCTTCTTCCGTGTCATCTCGACTTTTAAGTTTTTTAACAATACACTTTATTTGCTTCCAAACTAAAGCCTGTGTAGAAACTGGAAATAAGTCATGCCATTCCAAATCCGATAATAACTGATTTTCATCATCTTTTCATGGATTTTGTAATTAATTCAACACATCAGTCAAATCATCACTTCGTCGTTGCTTCATACGTTCCACTAAGGATGTTTTCATTTTTTGGCAAGTGTCAGCACTTGCCAAAAAATGATTATGCTAGATAGCTGTTTTATAAGAAATTTCAAAGCGGAATCAGCTGTGCATAAATTAGCATCTCGCCGACAGATTGCTTCTACTGTCAATTTAATTGGGGTCAGCACATCAACAATTTTATTTACCAATTCAAAATCAACTTCTTCCAAACGAATTGGATGATTGAGATCTATAAGAGCTTTTTGAATGAAGGTTTTTAAAAGATAAAATCGCTCCAGCATTGTTAAAAGACTATTCCACCTGGTTTTACAGTCCAAAAGAAGTGACAGCTCTTTTCCATGTTCAATTTTCATTTATTTTTGAAGTACTGTTTCATTTTTCAATGGTGATCTTTTGAAATACACTCTACAACTTTGCGGATTTTCTTTATCAGCTCATTAATGTTTTCATCTTGTGTTAACTCTGGTATGTGTTATAGCGCAAGGTCATTTTGTGACATTAAGATTAAGTCTGATTCTGGACTGTCTAAGTCTTCTAAATGTTCATCATCATGGATGTCGTCCATATGATCAACAGCCACAGGTGGTTCATTTATAGTATCATCTGAGGTAGAGCTGTCTTGCAAATAATTATGTTTTTCATAAAACCAGTATCCGGGGAAATATCAAATATACTTAGACGCTCTTTCAATATACGAAGACAATTTTCAGCCATACTTTCATACTTCCATAAATAGGAACAAGTCCTAAATTCCAATTTTTTTTATATGAATGAACGTTGACAGCCATGTATGGTTTATTGGATGTTGAAGTCCACTTGTCGAAAGAAAGACTAAATCTTTCACCTGCACTTTTCAAATGTTTCAACTCTGCAGTTACTTGCTTTCTGATTGTTTCACTGTAATTCATGACACGTTTTTGAATGGTGACGGCTGACTTTGGTAAATCCGTGTATTTTGCAAAGACAAATTTTCTCGAATCATCTGAAGTTATGAATATACTGAATGGAAATCCATCTAATGCAATCATTCTTGCCAAAACATCATCGAGGCTATCGTCGGCACTTTTAGTAAAATAATCATTTAACTTTCCCTTGGCTGGCGGCGGTGCTGTGTTCAGATTATCAGAATCTAGACTTGTTGAAGCTGATATAAGCTTGATGTTATGTTTTGATGACAAATGTGTATGTAATCCCTTAGTCGATCCATCCAAAGTCTTGAGAATGGCTGAGCATCGGTTACATTTGGCACTATTCCTATCCTTCGCAACTAAAAAATAGCTCCACATTGACGTCGTATCACTGTGTTTTTTATGTTTAACAAAGTCTCCCGCCATTTGAAATACTTAATTTCCGATAATTGACTTTTAAATTTAAATGACGTAGGTCGTGGGTTTAAATTTAGAAAATATCTTGTAATGACCAAAGTTTTCAATATAATTAAGCATATCTTAAAACTGGCAACATATCTTACAACTATATAATAATATAGGTTATCCATCAGAATTCAGACAGGCTTTAATGTCCTCTCATACCTAATTAACTGTATTATAGATACATTGTAAGAATGATATTCTTTTAAAAGAGTAACTGTGGAGTTTCTTGCCGGATCTTGTCCATAGAAAACGACCAATTTCGAACCGTGCCCTGCGCCAAACTGACGTTTTATAAGTGCCCATGTAGGCCTATGTGAAATAAAACATTTTGAGTTTGAATTAATTTTTTTCTTAAAATTCAAACGCGAGCCAAAAATAAAAAAAAAATCACATGAAACAGTAGTAGGTATCTCTACTACTATTTTTTAAGAGATAACATAGAGCAATCATGCCAGTAGCGTGCAACCAGCGCACCACGCACCATGAGATCATTAGTCTAGTTTAAGCATATACTAACGGGAACCCGTGTGAAATTAGTACTTCCCACAATATGATTATAAATTAAAGCCTGTCTGAATTCTGATGGATAACCTATATTATTATATAGTTGTAAGATATGTTTCCAGTTCTAAGATATGCTTAATTATATTTAAAACTTTGGTCTATATACCAATCGTATATACCAATATGGCCATATAGACCAATTAATACAGCACAATGGAATTACAAATAAAAATATCCGATAAGTTGGTCATCATGTATGTCATTGATATACACTATAAAAAGGAAAGGGCCAAGAATTGAACCTTGCGGAGCACTCATCTTGGCTAGGGATCCTGCAGATGTCGCTCCATTAACAATAACTTTTTGTTGCCTGTTTGATAAATATGAAAGAACAAGGTCAGCAGAACACGAATCCACGAACTCCGTAATGGTGTAATTTACAGATCAGTGTTTTGTGGTCAACGCAATCAAAAGCTTTGGAGAGGTCACAAAATATGCCGATTGTATCCTGAGATTTCTCCCAAGATTCCAGAATGTGACGGATGAGCGCTACTCCTGCGTCTGTTGTTGACCTACCTTTCGTGAAACCAAACTGCCGACTATGCAGAATTCCATTTGAGTTAAAATATGATAGCATCTGGTCCAGCATGATTTTTTCGTATATTTTGCTTAATGCTGGAAGCACATATATCGGTCTATAGTTAGAGGGATCACTCTTACAACCCGACTTAAAAATTAGTACTACTTTACTATGTTTCATTAAATCGGGAAAATTACCGCTGTCTATACATTGATTAAATGTGCCTGTTAGGATAGCAGCAATTGAGTCAATAATATTACCAAGAACCCTAACAGATGCACTCCATAAGTCATCAGTGTTTGTTATGTTAAGACTTTGGATTGCTTTTTAATTACATCAATAGAAATGGGCTTAAATGAAAATGTTGGTATATCCTTATTGAAGTTTTCCTTTAAAAAAGATTCTGCTAATAATGGCGAAGAATGTAGAGATTTAGTAACCTCTACTGGAATATTGGTAAAGTAATTTTCCAACTTCTCAGCCTTTTTTAACTTATCTGAGATGACCTGATCATCGATGTTCAAAGTCAAATCATTCTAACCCTGTTGGTTTGTGTTTCCAGTTTCTTTGTTTATCACCTTAAACACAGTTTTTATTTTATTGTTAGAAATGCTAATTTTATTACTTTCTGATTTAGATTTAGCTTAGGGCGCATACTCTTTTAAATATCTTTGAGTAGTTTCTTACATAATTATGGAAGGCTTCATCGGAAGTCAATGATTTTTCATGGTATAAGTTGTATAAATTGTCTCAGCTTATTCTTATTCCAGCAGTGGCCCATTAATTAAATTTAGATTTATTACTCATTTGAAATTTTTTAACTGGACATGCCTTACTAAATTCGTGGCATAGTGAAGAAAATAATATCCTGTAATTTTCATTGGGGTCATGGGAGTCAAAATTGTCCATTGAAAGATTACTTAACATGTTATCATTAAAAACATTAATTTCTTTTTAGTTAGTGGTCTAAACTTAATAGTCTTATTTAATTGCCGCTTTTTAACCAACTCAAAGGATACTAGTTGACCTGTATGGTCAGACCTAACTCCACTAATTTGAGACGAGTATTTTATGGCACAATTAGTATAAATATTATCTATGCATTGAGCTGATGTTGCTGTTATTCTTGTTGATTCCTTGTATGTGCATTTTAAGTTAAATGAACCAAACAATGAAGTAAGCTTGCAGTGTTCAGGTGAATTTACTAACAAATCAATATTTAGGTGACCACAAACGAAAACTAATTTATTATCTCTTATAAGCTTAGGTACTTAAAATTTCTCCCATTATCATTAAGAATGATGACAAGTTTGATGCTGGTGGTCTATAAACACTTAAGAAAGTTTGGCCTTCAACTTCTGTACATGCTACCTCACACAAGCAATCAACAGAGCAAGCGGTGATATATTTTTGTTCCTTATATCTAAGAGAATTACTACGTAATATTAAAGTACCACCTCCTACTGAGGACCTGTTGTATGCACTAGTAACAGAAAAATATTAATTTTAAACAACATTCTATCTGGTTTTAGCCAGGTTCATATTTATCTATTAACATTTCCTCATCTAATATTTTGCCGGAGAAACGATTTGTATTCTGATGATATAGTATAATTGTGTTATTATAACTCTCCTTTGTCACATCTAAGGGTTTAAACAATTAATTTCAGTATTATTAGATACCCTAGATAATACTGAATAGCCACTTAACCTAGGATCAGTTAAATTGTCAATAACCCAGTGTAAATTGTAAGCTAACAAAGCAGCCAATGAACTTTCGTCGTAAATTCTAAAATGAATGTCAGGATTGCAATCGGTATGCCCAAAAACCTATTACACGATGTTTGATGCAATATTTTGCAATCGACCACGTTTGCTGAGCAAGCGATAAAATGCGGTCGCACTAAGTTCGCCGCGAGCTTAGTGTATTTCGAACAGCAACCGGGTGCACTCATTTTCATCATTTAGCGATAATTTTAGCCCTTACGTTACTTTGTTAGTTATACTTAGCAATAAACCCTTGAAGGTTATCAGTGTATTTAACTTAGTAGACACACACGATATCCATATTGAATGTTGGAGAAAAAGTTGCATCCACCATCTTGGATTTTAAAATGAATGCCAGATTAGCAATCACCACCCCCAAAAACCCATTACACGGTACCCACATCAAATGTTTGAGAAAAAGTTGCATCCGCCATCTTGGATTTTAAAATGAATGCCAGATTTGCAATCACCACCCCCAAAAACCCATTACACGATACCCATATCGAATGTTTGAGAAAAAGTTGCATCCGCCATCTTGGATTTTAAAATGAATGCCAGATTTGCAATCACCACCCCCAAAAACCCATTACACGATACCCATATCGAATGTGTGAGAAAAAGTTGCATCCGCCATCTTGGATTTTAAAATGAATGCCAGATTTGCAATCACCACCCCCAAAAACCCATAGCACGGTACCCATATCAAATGTTTGAGAAAAAGTTGCATCCGCCATCTTGGATTTTAAAATGAATGCCAGATTTGCAATCACCACCCCCAAAAACCCATTACACGATACCCATATCGAATGTTTGAGAAAAAGTTGCATCCGCCATCTTGGATTTTAAAATGAATGCCAGATTTGCAATCACCACCCCCAAAAACCCATTACACGATACCTATATCGAATGTTTGAGAAAAAGTTGCATCCGCCATCTTGGATTTTAAAATGAATGCCAGATTTGCAATCACCACCCCCAAAAACCCATTACACGATACCTATATCGAATGTTTGAGAAAAAGTTGCATCCGCCATCTTGGATTTTAAAATGAATGCCAGATTTGCAATCACCACCCCCAAAAACCCATTACGCGATACCCATATCGAATGTTTGAGAAAAAGTTGCATCCGCCATCTTGGATTTTAAAATGAATGTCAGATTTGCAATCACCACCCCCAAAAACCCATTACACGATACCCATATCGAATGTTTGAGAAAAAGTTGCATCCGCCATCTTGGATTTTAAAATGAATGCCAGATTTGCAATCACCACCCCCAAAAACCCATTACACGATACCTATATCGAATGTTTGAGAAAAAGTTGCATCCGCCATCTTGGATTTTAAAATGAATGCCAGATTTGCAATCACCACCCCCAAAAACCCATTACACGGTACCCATATCGAATATGTGAGAAAAAGTTGCATACGCCATCTTGAATTTAAAAATAAATTCCAGATTTGCAATCACCACCCCCAAAAACCCATTACACGATACCCATATCGAATGTTTGAAAAAAGTCTTCGTCATCACTTTCACTTCCTCAAATGGTGCTTTTCGGGAGCAACTGCACAAGGTACTATTAGAAATACCCAAAACGCTATAGGTGTGCCTATAATATTTAAAGAGTTCCCTCGCTTTCTCCAGGATCCCATCATCAGATCCTGATTTCATAACAATGGAACCAACTAGAAAGTATACCCTTTCAAACGAAAAAAAAAATCCAAATCGGTCCAGCCATCTTCGAGTTTGAGGTTACATACATAAAAAAAAGTTTAAGACGAACTGAGAACCTTCTCCTTTTTTTTGAAGTCGGTTAAAAAGCAATAATAACATCACAAAATAGAAATACGTACTTTTTATGAGAATGGCTTTTTTTTCGAAAATTTGCGCCAACTTTCTTCTAATAATATTTTTTTTACATTTTCCCATAATAAAAGAAATATTGAAAAAAAATATGTTAAAGAAATATATATTGAACAATAAAAAGTAATTGTTGGGTATGCATAATAAATCGTACTCAAAAAAACAAAAAATATGACTTATGTTATTCAACGGATTGCTGCAATACGTACGTACACAATAGATCGCGAATTATCGTTACCGGCGAAACGCTCCACGATGAGACGTGACCCCTCTCTGAGCTCCCGTGGACGACTGAATTTTCGACCGGTGTACGTTGCGTATGGTTCAAAATAGCGCGCAAATTAGAAGAAAAAATTAAAATTAAAACAACCAAGCGACATTTTTGAAATGTTAAAGCCGTAAATGATAGTATGATAATTAGAGAATAATATGAATTGAAGTTTATGAAAAAAATCAACAGTTTACTATCAAAATTCAGCGACGCACGAGCATGTTTTGTAAGGATTTTTGTCCAACTTTATGTATTTTTATTTAATAAACTATAAAATATTTTTAAATTTTGCCAACTATGTTTGCTAACACATTTATTCTAGTGTTCATTACATATTTTTGTATGGTAATTAAAGTACTATTATAGGTTATATTCCTTTAGTTGTGAAGACCGTTTTGAGTTATTTTACTCGGCGCAGGCTTAAGTAAAATGTATAATTATTCGTTCAATTAAATTATATTAATTAATAGTAATGGCACGGCGCATCGTAAGGAGGAGTAACTTAATATACAAATACTATCCAAAATTAATAGGAAATTATGTATTTACTTAGGGTTCCAACTCTGACATTATTTTGTAGTAAACTTTTAGGTTGAGAGATGGTCATAACACTTTCCAATATTATTATGGTATATCATTTATCTCCAAATATCATTTACATTTATCACGAATTACATATAAATAAAATGAATAACTTAAATAACTATTGACTAGTTGGTCAAGTAGACGAACTTTCTACAAATTGGTTTTAATAAACACCAACGTTAATTGACGCATGACATGTATGTAGATTGCACAACACGATTTCTAAATATTAAAATTTATTAAGAAAACATGTTTTGATGGCACGATGGCCCAAAATGGTCTTACTCATCTTCCATACTTGCCACCTTTGGTAATTACGTGATAATGAAAGTATGACAGTAAAATTGTAGTGGGTTAGACAACTCACGACAATTTTCCAAGTCAAACTTTTTGATTTTTATTTGTAGAAAATCATCAAGTAACCTCTGCCGCTTTGGCCGGAGCAGAAAAGAGTGTCAGACTTATATTGACTAAGAATTTGCCGCATATTGCCGCAGCCCCGGCAGGCAATCGCACTATCGGACTCCGCCATTGTTGCTGTCTGCTCTTTAGACACGCATGGAACCCGGACGGTGAGCTACCCATGCTCGCCATCCGCAAGCCCGCCCCGATGGTGGCTGGAGATTGGCTAGCGATCCCTGACGCCCGAGCGTCTCCCTTGGCGGCTGGGATAATAGGCAGAGTCTAGTCTCACTTTTCTTCTAAAGTCAATTAATGTCAATGTCTAGTTTTCTTACAACGATACCTATTTAGTATGGGCCGATTTTTCAACAGTTTTCTTTCCATATTTTGATAAATCACCATGTCTATACATAAAAACCATGAGATAAAATATCACAGTTTCACTCAAAAAATCCTCCTGTAATATAAATAGTAAATGTATATTTATCGAGTTGTTGTTGTTCTAAGAGGAACTTTCTTGCTGTCATAAATTTAAGTATCAACAATAAAATAAAAATAGAGTGAATCATACAAATAGGTACAATCTATTAATAAACGAAGACTATACAGAAATAAACTCTTAAAATGTCACGACCGAAATTATGGAAAAATAGTAAAAAATAATAGCTCCGCTACAAAAAAACGTCTAAGTATTTTTCGTCTATACAAATGATCGATAATATTTTATTAACCAATAACTGTTCATTGCCGAACTATTAAGGAAAACTGCATCGATTGCGAACCAGAAAACTAGACAAAAACACGGAGTTGGCACTTTCTAAGAAATATGATTCAAATTAAAACATTTAAAACTTAAATGGTAATCGCTACTAATATTATAAATTCGAAAGTAACTCTGTCTGTTGGTTATATTTTGACGTCTGTAGTTTAACCGATTTTGATGAAATTTAGTACAGAGATACATAGATTAGATGACCTTGGAGAAGGACAAAGACAAAAGTTGGAAAAGTTTTTAACACTGAGAAAAAACGAGCGAAACCGGGACTAGAAGCTAGTGGTATATATAGTAATGATTCCTACCAATAAACATTTATCCACGCACAATTTTATCGATAGTTAAAATCGATAGATATCGTCTCAATGCTACTTAATTGCAAGCATTTCGCTTCGGATCATAGTCATAGGGACATATCAAGTAGTTAGGAGAATATATCGATGGGTTTATAAATATTTTAGTAGAAAATAATTATTGTAGTGAAGGTGACGGTATTTCTTAAGAGGTCAATGGTTGAAATAACAGTTAAATACTTATTTTCTATCACAATAGTCGTAAGAGATAAAGATCTTGTCACGTTGTGATAGTTAAAATGCAGTTACTGAAACATAATGTGATTTTTATTGTTATTTACAAAATCGTTCAGAAAAAAGCAGCAGTAACGGAAAACTTTTAGATTTTTGGTAGAGGAACAAAACAAGGAATAGAAACACATGTTAAAGATGGACTAAACAGAAGCTCTTTATTCTTTTATAATGACTTGATATTGAATAGTATACAGATAAACATCTAATCAAAGAAGATATAGAAAGATACATTTATTAATCTATTTCTATCGCTGTACTAACTGGACTCACACAACAAGGGTTCCGTACAAACTTATCTAAGTAGGAATAGATTGTTTTTATTGATAAAAGGTTCGCGTTTTACCACCATCTCACCTGATGGTAAGTGATGATATGGTCAAAGATGGAGCACGCTTACCTAAAAGTAACCTATTCACTATTGACTGAAAGACCCCTATGTTATAGCTATCGGGAAACAGACTCCGGCAGAGAATTCCACTCCTTAGCCGTACACACAATGAAAGTATTCCCAAAACGTTTAGTGTGTATGGGAGGGATGTCCACCATATAACGATGGCGCATCGCCGTTTGTCTTATAGTCCGATGATGGAACGGCCTTGGCGCAATTAGATTGTGTAATTCCATTGCACACTCCCCGAAATAATAGAATAATTACCTATATATTGTACCTTACTACCTACATGTTTACTTTTCAGATGTTTTCTTTAGACGAACTGTAAGTCATGGCTTTTTGTGAAATTACATAATCATAACTCTACAGGAAGTAACCCTATAGGCTTTGATTCCCTTATAAAACGCAAAATACGCGAAAATATGTGACATAAACTGTCATATCTTTTGATTGCGTTGACTTACAAGTTTTACTGCTGAAAAACACCTTAGATTCGAGTATATGATATAAATTTCAGTTCAATATCTCTACTCGTTCCTTAGAAAAACGGGTGAGAAAGTGGTTTCATAAGGTTTCCTTCTTTGGTTTAGGGATACAGAACCCTAAAAAAGAGCTATTATATCTAATTGGCATAGTGATATACGAGTATATTGCAGATAGATATAAGTTTCAGTAATCAAATTGAAAATGTGGTCCATAAATTCGTCCAAAGTCCGTTCAATTTTGTTTTCCATTCTCAGAAAACAAAATTGAACTTGTCATAGAATAATAATTTGTTCAGATTGGTTCACGGAGAGTATAATTTGATAAACAGTAGTTATCATTATTTACCATTCAAAAAAAAAAAAAACCTGTACAGAAAAGGTATCGTCGGTGAAATAGTAAACTTGCCAATCTGCAAATGTCAAACTTTTCAGGAGAGCGAAAAGAAACAAAAACAGGCACTTCTATGTATCTATGTATCTTTTCAAGTTTGTAAATTTATTAGTCAACTTAAATAATATAGGTACTTTCGAGTCAATGCTTTGAGTACACATTGTTAGAATTATTATTTAATAAATTTTACTTTTTTACAAAGACAATTTTATGCAGATAAGCATTAGGAATAATGTCGATAACTTCGAAATTAAATATGTTAGAGATATCATATTTTACCACAGGGAAGATATAACAGTAATCATAGCAATTCTATATTTAAGAAAAAATAGCCATGTGTATTTTTTGTATTGAGTTCATCCGTCATCATAGCGCTTGCAACTGTACCGAAATATCGGAAAATCAAAACAAAAAATACACATAGTAAATATCCCGTTTTGAGTTCTAATGATACTGTTAGTGACCATGACCAAACTTGTACAAAAATGGATGAAAAATTAATGAAACACGCTTTAGGACACCAAGAAGAACATATCATCATAATCTTAAGTAGCCTTTTCATAATTATGTTAGGGTCAGCTTCGAGTCTAACCGGATGTAGCTGAGCACAAGTATTTTACATAGAGTGACTGCCTGTCTGACCTCCACAATTTAGTAGATAGGTAACCCGAAACCCCTTTGCAAGACTCAGATGTTACTGGCTTCAGACTGCCAGGAACGTCTATCAAAGATGTACAGACGGCAGCACATGAAGCTACCCGAAACTGCCAAATTTTCCCAATCAACCTTGAACCTAATTTCTTTGACAATAAAGTTGAAAATCTATTAAAGAAATTTGACAGATTGTGTAGCTTGATGTGCTGGCGTCTGTACATTGTAGAATAGATAGGCGACTTATCAATTGTCTCTTTTAATTTTAGTTACTGTCATTGGTTGTAAACATAACCGTTGTAATTAATTAAATAAATAAATTAAATAAATAAAATAAATAAATCATGCTTTCTGAGGGACGGAAAAATCTTGATAAATGTTATCCACGGAACGAACTCAGCAAGCATTGCGTCAACTTGAGGTTCCATCCAGGTCCCCCACAGGCCACAACCCTATTATTATTTAGCCAGGAGTTCCACAATATACAAAAAAAATATCAATTCTACCAAAGTTAAAACTCCCACAATGAAAATTCATAAATCTAACAACGAAAACGTAATGATAATAACTGCATCTATGCACATCACCACAACACTTAAAGATCAAAAGTTAAAAGCAACACTATAAAAATTGTAAACGAACCAACTTATCTGATGACGGAACCAGTTGTGGGCAATTTAAATTAATGGATTTGTCATCGCAATTAATTTTATAGGAATTAATATGCGAGCGGCGAACGCAAAGAGTTATTTTTTATGTATATAAATTGACATATAATGGAGTTTGGACGATCTATAGAGCGGTGACGGCAAATTGATTGACAAATTGCGTGACGAATTCAAAATAGGTGGATTTCTTTTGAGTGTATCTGTTGTAAAAGTCGCTGGTACCTGTTGGGCCGGTGAACGAGATGATAGTGGAGCGGGAGCGTCTTTCTTTGAGGACACTTTGTTCACAAACTATGTCGAGTCGACTTTCAGTGTTACCGGATGGAGCAGATTATTCCTGAGTCTGAGTCTGAGTCCTGAGGATGATTGCCGACAGGGTAGATTGTCCGTATGTTAAACATTGTGGAGATCTACATATAACTAAAAATTTGATAATGTTTTAAAATGATTTATTTAAAATTAATAATGTATATCTGTTTTTATTCAATTATAGCATTTTTAATTATAGAAAAATTTATTATGACCATTTTATTTTATTCATTTTATTGTTTTTATTGACATTTTTATTTCATTTAGTTCTTTTTTTTTGGAATTGTCATTTTCATTTTAATTTATTCTTTGAAAATAATATTTGGTGTGTGTTTCTGATTTTGTTAATCTTATATGAGTTAAGTTACTTGAATTAAATGCATTTTTTTTTTTTTAATTTTTTTTTAGTGTTTTACATGGAGATACTATCAGACCTCATCAAAACATCTAGATCATTACTACTGATGAGTCCACTCTTGACCTCGATCTCGCCTGATGGTAAGCGATAGATGAGGTCTCCAATGGGACGAGCGACCCCAAAAGATGCCTATTTACTCGTGCTTTAAAGGCTGAAAGGTTATAAGTGGCAGGGAACACAGAAGCCGGCAGAGAATTCCACAACTTGGCTGTGCGCATAATAAATGTGGAGGATGATATGAAAAAAAAGGAGTGAATGATGTGTTGACGTCTGACAGGGGAGAATGGAAGAAGAAGACGTGTCACACCGACCTCAAGTAAATGGGATAAGAACAATGATGATGCTAAGAAATCTTCTGGTAGTACTCGATGATAACCTGCTACAAACACGAAGATCTTCAATAAGGAGCATCCACAGAAGCCGGCAAAGAAAAAAAAATATTAAAATATATTTGTACTTTGAGGTTTAACACCAGGTTAAAATTACTTTAATTGCACATTAATGATCCATGGTCACTAACAGTATCATTAGAACTTATAACGGGATATGTACCATGTATATTTATTGTTTCGAGTTTTCGATATTTTGGGACTGTTGCTAGCACCATAATCACGGATGAACTGATGAAATATCGGAAACTCAAATAATACACACATGCTAAATACCCCGGTTTAAGTGCTAACGATACAATAAACATTTACATTATCCACGTACACCCTATAAAATATGTTTAAAAAAATCAGTGGTATGGTTCAGCCCACCATCAAAATTGCTTACACTACTGGTATAATTAAAGGAACTGGTATACAATTTTACTTTAAAAAAAAATGTATACTTAACTATATTAATATAATATAATAGCATCAACAGCAATACATAGCTGATGTCATGTCCGGATTTGTCATGAAATTCTCAGTCATTAAGTTGTACTGAGATGAAAAAATTGCGATCAAATATTCGATAACAAGAGCGAAGTGTGACTCCATCGCTCGAATTAACACTTGACCTCCAATCTACAACTTATTATTTTAGTTATAAAAATATCTACTGCACTTAAACAAGATATAAAAACATACCTTTTAGGTATGTATTTTGCTTCGAACAGAATAAGGTTCCGTAGTTACCCTGATCCAAAATCTTAAAAATTGTAATTGAAGGTGTGCTAGTATCACTGCTACCAATTGGAATTTGATATGGGTTTGATATGGAAAATATTTTAAGTATTATTATTTTTCTAATTAATTCTAACAGCATTTTTAATTTTTTATGTGCATTTTATAATTTTGTCGAATACTTTTTAACTACATAGCTGTGATAGTTTTCGTTTAAGCTCCGTTATACCCTTAAAACGCTTTCGTTTTAATCGTAGCCTGCCACTACTATAGGTAAGAATTTACAAAAATATTAGGTATAGTAGTTAATTATATATATCATTTTTTTAAATGTCTTTGATAAATAGATATAGATTACAATAGGGATATTTAAATAAAAAACGCGTGTGACAATGTACGGTCATATTGCTAAAACCGATCTTTTACAGAAAACCTCGCAGAAATCCCAAATTCCTTTGCATATGTACAAAATTATATAATTAATTTGTCGATTATTTTGTTACCTACCGTATTCTCGCGGACTTCAAAGCCCAATTTTATAGTTGTAAAAGTCTTAGTTAACGGTTTGAAGTTCTCACGACAGATCGATCCCGATTACGAGCCACGTTCATTATTAGTCAATCTGCCTTATTGAAAACGAACGCCGCCTTTGATCGGCATTATGTCAATTTCTCCATATCGAAGCCAATCGTCTAATGTCTTCCGAACTTTATTGTTTTTTTGGTAATTAGCGGCGTTTCATTCGATGTTTTTAATTGTACACCTCCGTTGAAGTACCTACTGTGAGGTAATTAAGGAAACTTTAATGGTGACGGTTCGATCAAAAAGTGGATGAGAATAAAAATGTGTTTTGTCTATTTGAATTGTATCGAATCTTTTCATATGTAAGCGTATATAAACAAGTTAAACTTGGAACGTTGCCCTCGAATGTAAAGATAGAAAAATACAAAACTATAAATTAATAAAATTAAACAATTAACAACCAATTAATTAATTTACACAAACAAACATGATTCAATCATCTTCACCAAACTCGCATGGATTGACATTGACATTTCTCGACACAACGCACGCTACCAAAAAATCTATATTTTAATTTATTTAATTTGCGCCTCTAATTACACACAATCATCATTGAACGTGATTTCTCGTGACGCCTCCGACTTACAAGGTAGTCTTTTGTACCACCGTCAGTGCTTGTCAGACATATGTTTTGCTCGGTAACCTTTCCAGAAACCAGTTTTTGTTGAGCCACAATCAGTACATACAGGCTCCCTTTATAACCTAACTGCGCGGACATTTCGAGGGTCAATATAGTCCTAGATAAAATGGCTGCTCGGTACCATTATCGAAGACTAGTAATCAGACGTAATCACAGAACAACCAATGATTTTTCATCGTGACTTATTTTTTGTCAAATTATTTTGTTAGCCTTTTTTTCCTTTAGTCTTTTTACCGATGGATGTTTGATTCAATGTCAAAGATCGTCGCTCGTTCGATTGACAAAGAATTATATGTGATTATGTGTGATCAGTATAAATACAAGGTAGATAACTATCGTCTGTGTTCACATCCTGTTCAACTCGTCTCGTACACAGATTAGAATGGATGACAGTAATATTTTGATGGAATAATACATAAACAATGGTCTTGCATCGGGCAGTTTTCAGGGTTTTTTGTGAAAAACAGTACAATTGGCTAATTTTTTTCATGAGTAAAACTAACCATTAACAAAAAATATTATACGACACTATACTCCTTAATCTGTAAGATATAATAGATATAATAACCTTGCAGATCAACCCGTGCGGCTGTTATTGTTTAACCACGAACTCATGTAATATATACAACGTGTAACGGAAACCCCATATCTATCCAAAGGGGCTGAAGACAACATCTGGTATGGAGGGAGTCTCTATGCATAGTTTCAGCACAAAATAACTGACTCAAAGAATTGATACCAAATTATTGGTTTCATATATTTCTTGAATACCAATCATAACAAACGTGTCACAGCACTACGAGGGTCAATAACTTTCCACATCACTTGCCAATAACATGATAATTCTTTTCGTTCTTCGTAATTTGAAAAATTCGGTCTCTGGTATCAGTGTATTGGAATTTCTAATAAGTTCTACACACGTATACTTAGGGTTATAAAACCCTTGTCATATCGTTTGTTATCATCCAAAGAAGCCATGCACTTGGTATGTATATACCCTTTAAATTACACGTTGTATAGTGACTTTCCTTTCCTTTCTAAGGTTGTCTGGAAGATATTGATATCAGAGATAAGACCACCATTTACAACCATCGGCTAAGCGATATCGTGTAACAGGTGTGTTTAAGTTATCGGTGTACAATAAAGAATTTTCTATCCATCCATCTACACTAACAATCAATATACATCATAAAGTTTCTTCCATTGACATTAAAAATGTATCACTCTATCAACACAATCAGGTAAACAGACAGATCTAAGTCACTAACTTATACTACAGAAAAATATCTATCTTTATATCTTTCTTTTAGTATTAGTTTGGTATAGATACCCTCCTATACAACCTACATAGTAACAACAACACAACACAATTCAACAAAACTATATACATACTTAACAAGCGATACCCCCACCATTGAACGCGCAGAGCAAGCGCAGATCGTTAAGCTTGAAGCAGCATAAATAATAACATACGATTTAGCAGGAGGAGCTCAACCACTATCTAATGATCAATGCGAGAACAATCGCCATTGTACCTGCTGCCGGCGGCACGGCTGTCACTGGGTGGGTGCAGTTCGGTGCCGGGTCGTGCATGTGATGTAATGCACGATTATGCTGGGGATAGGTACGACATTATTACTGGGTTTAATGTGGGGGTTAAGTTGCGTCGGTAGGTGGACCCTGGTGGTTATGGATTTGTTGTGGTTGTGTGATTTGGATTATGGTTGGGAATTTTGAGGTGGGAGGACTTGGTTAGTTTCAGTTTTCATAAAAAAAAAAAAACTTACAATTAATTTCTTTCTACACATATATTTTAAAGTTTGTTTGTTTGTTTAAACGCGCTAATCTTTGAAAGTACTTAAAAACTTACTTAAAAAAGTTACTTAAAGGTTATGAGCTACTTTTTATCCAACTGCAAAAGTCTACATATAGTATAATATGTATATATTATAGGTATAGTTGTGCGCGCGAACGAAACTCTTAGGCACGGCTTAGTTCTCGTAGACGACTTTCACCCCGTGAGAATTTCAGGATAATAAGTAGGCCATGTATTTTTCCAAGATTTTTGCTAACAAAATACCAAACTTCAATCTGTTTAGCCGTTTTTTAAATATCAATATGCAAAACATTTACACAACTGTACAAATAAAAAACAGCAATTTGAGAACTAGAAAATAAGACCTTTAACCTTATAAATACAATATTTGTAAAAAAGCTATCAAAAAAACCTTCATTACACATATCTCACATTCACCTTTGCCAAAACAAAAGAGTACCTTAATCCTTGCCAAGCTCCTTAATTCAGACATTCTTATCACTTGAACCGTAGAAGTATTTGAAGTATAAATCTGCAAGTATCTGGAGGTGCGGACGGTTTGTGAAAGTTCAGTCGCGTATCGACGGTGAAGCCTGCAGGCTACGGCCTACGCGAGGGGCGATGTGGACGAACGATAGAAAAGCGATAAAGGTAAGACGGAGTATTGTATGGTGACGTTTTTGTTCAGAAACTTTCTAAGTAGATTCAAACAAAAAACTATTAAGTCCCTCAGTTATATTACCACAAATATTGAGCATGTATTTTTTACGTAAATAAACACCTTACTTTCACTTGTAAATTGTATCCTCCTTCTCCTTAGTATTCTTGACAGAATGGTAGTGGTTGACGATGATGTCGTGGAGTGCATGAGTTCCCATGTAGGCCTATGTAAAAAATAAAAAATATCTAATAATAATTTTGATTGATTGATGCCTTTTCTCTCTTATGCCTCCATTTCCTGCGGTCTTCAGTTACATCAAATCAAGTCAAATTGTATCACTATTTACCAAAGATTTACGTAACAGAACTCTACTCCTGAACTTAGATGCGTTTTATCTTAATCTAATTTTTATTGTTTAGATACAGCAAAAATAACTGCCCAATGTTTTTTTATAATTTGACGGACTAAATACAATCAAATTTTTAGTCGCTTATTCCATAGCTATAAAATATAGGTTGACAATTGATATCGCCACGCTATTGCTGTAAGTCATTTAACTGTTAATTTTAGGTACATGACATAAGAATATGATGAATATTAGAATTATATTTAAATGTCTAACGTGGCCCAAATTAACCAGGCCGCCAAATAACTATCGGGTTCACTTAATGGCAATGTTATACCCATAATTTTGTATAATTAAATTATAATCGACTTCATTCAATAACTTGATGTCAGTGGTGGACTTTTTTGACCATTCGTTTTAGAATGATTGAGAACTTGCAACAATTATTTAAATAAAGAAGTAGGTAGGTTTTGCAATGATTTTATTGTTTTTTTTTCTGGTACTATTTTATAAATATTCTGTGATGAGTTTTCACCAACTATAAATTAAATCTCACAAAATTCTCGTTTCGTCATCGTCCAACCAAAGCTAGCTGCATCAGCCGCAAGTGCGGTGGACAAGCGATAGGCCATTAAGGATTTATAGCCAACAGATTGCTATCATTACTCGACTTTGGATTATGTTATTTGAATACGTTATTAGGACCTTACACGTTGGTGGCTTCACTTTTATTGCTGACATTTTTCTAGAACTACGACATGTAATTGGTGCTGCTAATGGTCGATGGAGATTGCTATGTTCGGTGATATTGTGTTTGAATGTATGGGGTTATTGATTTCGAATGTGAGTAGTTTAGGGACTTGAAGTAGTTCAAATACTTTGGGAATGACCATTATATTTGCTAACCTAGTATCACTATTTTATTACAGCTAATGGACGATACTCTCTTCCTACATGCCTCAGGTCATGGTAGGACAGGACCACTCAAATCTATGCATCTTTCCTCAAAAGATCGCCTCAGACTTAAAACGTTCTCATATGATTTGACCAGTACCTTCTCATACTTATCTCTATGGATTTAAAAGAGATGGACCCCTGAGTTTGTTTCGGTGTTTCTTCTCAGGGTAGTCAGTTAAGAAAGACCGGTTTCATCTAGTTTCAATTATGGAAAAATAATGACGTGAAAAATTGTTATTTAATAAGCAACCTGCAAAATAAAGATCATTTACAGACAACGTTGGATCAGAAAAATTAATGAGAACTAGTTTTAGTCGCATTTCTTTTATATCACAGTTATCGTTCATGTTTATCGGGATTCAAAGCGTTCAATATTGAAGAGAGTCTATTACTGATCTAATTATTGAAATTTGTAAGTACGACTTCTAGAAATTATGTCAACCAACGAAATTCACGCCTTTCAAATTGTATTTAATTTTAGTCTAATTTAGATTTCCTTCATATCTGAATTCAAATGAGTATTTAGCTGTATTTGTTTGTTCAGTTATTGTTTGCAATTAACCTCAATAGATTGAACGATATTTTCTATTATAATTAAGACCTCTTTTAAAAAAAGATTACGAGCAATGTGAGCAGAATTCACATTACTAGCAATCCTGTTAACCCCTCCAACTAAGCTAAATATGCTTGTATGCAACTGTATGTTTTGTTCTAGCAATCAATTTTTATTAATCACAAATACTTCCGAACAAGACGACATGAGACGAAAACTTTTCCTCAAATCGATTAACGTCATTAAGAATTTGTCCAAGTTCCTTCACCCGTACCCCGAAACTCCATATCACATCTATAGACTTTTCTCTTTTAATTGCGACTCAATGAAGCGCCACTAATTTCCTCCCCTACCCTTATTTCCTGGCTTACTTATGGCATCCCTTGTACTAGTGTTGTAACCAAACTTTCTTTGCCCCCGAAAGAGCAAAATTTCCGCAAGACTTCGTACGATTTATCTGCTTTCATTTCTGCAAGTTTACAACGATTGTTATAATATATAAAAGTGGTAATTTTTTTTTTACGGGAAAATCATCTCATCTCGTCCCTCTCTATATGCGGCGGAAAGGAGACTACTTCTACTGACTAAAAACCCACCCTGTTAGTTACCTTTACGTTCTGGGGCCGCTTTATCTCGTTAAAACATTCCCGCATCCTAAAAGTGTCTCATAGAGAAAATTTACACTAACTATAGGTAGTAGTAGGTAGGTAGGTATATACAACATAACGTAATTAGCTACCTAGCCATTCTATTGAACGGTGCCTTTAATCAGCTAGGCCACTATATAGCTACGGCTGACTTTGCAAGTCAACTGCATCTGATATAAGGCCTGATTATTCAAGTATTTTCCTATAGGTATCACTACCGCTACTAAGTGGAGTTGGTACCTACTCATTTCACGACTTACGTGGCCTAAGTAATTTTTGGACTACTAGGAAATAGCTCAGATGGTACCAAATTCATAGAACAATTTTTGTAAAGATGTGGCATTGTTTTTGTCTTCGGATTATTTTTTGTTATTTTTCCTTTCCCGCCTCCTCAATTATAATCTGTCACATCACTATCCTGGACAAGTGGTATTTTGTCTCCTTAGCAGTTTGCTATCGATTGCAAAGATGTCGGTTTTAGGTCAATGTTAGTTTACTTACTTTGATTGGATATTATTTTCGTTTGTCTTTT
This sequence comes from Tholera decimalis, assembly GCA_943138885.2. Taxonomy (NCBI): domain Eukaryota; kingdom Metazoa; phylum Arthropoda; class Insecta; order Lepidoptera; family Noctuidae; genus Tholera; species Tholera decimalis. The sequence continues at coordinate 29,428,516 of OW964562.2, forward strand.
GTTATTTTCTATTGAGATCCGGTGTGAATTGTTTTTGTAAATTTTATTTATGTAATAATACGCTTTGTACAAAATTGAGTTGTATATTATCTGTTTTAGTGCAGTGTTCTAACTTATTTTTCTAAGAATTGATAATTTTTTAGTTGTTGTTTGACACATTAAACATATCTAAGTATCATTTTTCACAGATTACGGATATTAATGAGTCACAATCAATGACCTAATAAAGCGTCAGAATACCTATTTGCTTTTGAGGCAAAACGTTATTAATGTGGTAGTTAATTTTATGACGACATAATCTCGCAGGCCGTCGGGTCTGCTTCCAGTATAACTACACGCAACTGTATACTCGTGTTTTACATAAAGTGATTGCCTATCCTACCTACAAAACCTGGGTAACACGATAGTTATCCCTTGGCCAGAGTAGTGATAGATTTTTCGACTTTAGACTTCGTAAAGACTGTCAAAGATATACATGAACATGACAGCCACGACCAATGGGTTATCGTACTTTCCGAGGTACGGGGTATCTCGTTATGTTAAGATCACTAAGCATAGCTTAACCTTGCAGATCGAACCGCCCGGCGGTTAGTAGATCTATGAACTCCTCAAGAAAATTTTATGACGACAACCTAAAAACAAAATTCTTTCAAAACTATGTGAGCAAACTATACAACGTGTAACGGAAACCCCATATCTATCCAAACGGGCTGAAGACAACATCTGGTATGGAGTCTCTATGCACAGTTTCAGCACAAAATAACTGACTCAAAGAATTGATACCAAATTATTGGTTTCATATGTTTCTTGAATACCAGTAATAACAAACGTGGCACAGCACTACGAGGGTCAATAACTTTCCACGTCACTTGCCAATAACACGATAATTCTTTCCGAATTTGCAAAATTCGGTCTCTGGTATCAGTGTATTGGAATTCGTAATAAGTTCTACACACGTAGACTTAGGATTACAAAACCCTTGCCATATCGTTTGTTATCATCCAAAGAAGCCATGCACTTGATTTGTATATACCGTTTAAATTACACGTTGTATAGTTAAGTACCAACAATACCAAACTACTCTACACCGTCCAAAATTCAATCACAGATCGTCTTCAAACCGAGCAATAAAGAGAAGTGTCCCGAGTAGCCCCGAGCGTCCGAAGCATGCTCGGAATTCATTCCTGTCACATCATTGTCTCCCCTGCCAAGTTTGGTCTATAGTGGAGGTATACGTAACTACCTAAGTATATCTCGGTGGCTGTAATTGTGTCTTAAGCTTGTTAAGAACTGTTGAGTAGGGACGAATGTTTTGATGTCTTGTGAGTAAAATTCGTGGTGGTGTAGGTTTTAAGATGACTCCTAAGCTAGCTCTAAGATACAAAGAGGTATTTAGAGTTTAAACTGTAAGATAAAGCGTTTTTCTCTTTTTATAGAAAACTTAACATTCTCTGTCAATCTTAACGGTTTTTGGCCTAGATATTTCGCGTGTAAAGATCAAGATTCATTTAAATATTTTCATTATTATCCAAAAATTAAGACTTGCATATTTATGTGAAACTAGCAGTCGTTTGTCATGATAAAAACATAAACCGTCTTCTTTTACAGTCGAGTAAAAGCTAAATTATCTTTCTCCAGCTTCAAGTTACTTTCAAACCAAATTTCATCAGGGCAGCATGAATAACAATACACACTGATGACATCAGACCTCAACTTCGGCTCAACCATCGAGTCTAGACCTCAGACTGCAGCAAAAAAGCTGGGAATCCTACACAAGGTGAGGCGGTACTTCACGCCTGGACAGCTTCTGAATCTATATAAAGCACAGATCCGTTCCTGCGTGGAGTATTGCAGCCACTTGTGGGATGGCTCTGCAAAATACCAACTTCGATCGAGCGCAGGGCTAAAAGGCTTATAGACGACAAGGTGCTATCGGCCAAGCTTCATAGTCTGGCTCATCGGCGAACCGTTGCTTGCCTGTCGGTTTTCTATAGATTGTACTTCGGGGAGAGTGCGCAGGAGCTCCATGACCTGATTCCTCCATCTCCATTTCACTACCGGTCTACCAGACGCACGGCTGGGTACCATCCACACTTGGTTGATATACCGTCTTGTCGTACCAAGCGCTTCTCTTCCACATTTATTGTGCGCAAAGCCAAGTTGTGGAATATTCTGCCGGCTTCTGTGTTCCCTGCCACTTATGACCTTTCAGCCTTTAAAGCAAGAGTAAATAGGCATCTTCTGGGCTCGCTCGTCACATCGTGGACCTCATCTATCGCTTACCATCAGGCGAGGTAGAGCTCAAGAGCGAGCTCATCCGTAATAAAAATAAATTTACTATCAGATGTACTAAGCACAGCGTAATGCTGACTGGAAGTCGGTGTGTGGCCACTAGCATAACTTGCATCTACAGAGCAGAACAGACCGAGAGACCTGATCTGCTTCTGGAAGGAGGTTGGCTGGATGGAGTGACGGCCGACACGGCTCACGCACAATGGTCTCGTGCAGAGACTAAGTGCGGAAACCAAACCAAAGAAGAAGAAGAAGAAGAACTTGCATCTACCATAATTCTGGCTTTTCCCTTACATGTTTTGTTTGGTTTTTTTTTACTAACAAGGAAATTTAACATATTTTAGTTTAAATTTTTACTTTTGTGTTTATGTTAAAATAAAAGTAACTAATGATGTATGTTTAGTATAGTTTTGAAGCGGCCTAATAGCTAAAGTGTCGGCCTTGTGACTGATAGGTCGCAGGTTCGAACCCATCCATTACACTATTACCTTAAACCCATTTCAGACACAAGCATATTTAGCTTAATTGGAGGGGTTAATAGGATTGCTAGTAATGTTGCTATAACCTGGGAGTCAAGAAGTCTTTAAGTCAAGAGTGAATAGGTTACTTCTAGGCAAGCGTGCTCCATCTTCGACCACATCATCACTTAGGTACGTCACTTTAATAAAAAAATAATAAAAAAGTGACTTTTATCCACACTTGCTAATTCTCTTTAAAAAAAAAATGAAGTATATTAAAGCTTACTTATACGTAAAATAAACACTAGGTACTCATTTTTCAAGAATTCGAATGAAGGAATATGCAATATGGAGCCTCCCGTTAGCAAATCTAGGCTGTATTAGGAGATGAAATTATAATATGAAAATAACATGATTCAATAGAAAAAGCCACGGGAAAAACAAACAACATGATATGTTTTTATTTCCATATGATGTTTCTTTTACAACCGAGTCTGTGTCATTCTAAAATAACATTTGGCTGAAGATAACAAGGTTTTATTATAGAAGCAAACATTAAAAAACTATAATCATTTTTAAATCGTTTTATTTCAATATCTAGGTTACGAAAATAACACATACAGTGAGTCATTTGTTTTTTAACTTTTAATAAATCACTGCACACACTGCGAAAACAAATTTGTGAGGCATTGTTGGAGTTGCAAAACGACGATGGATACTTCAGTAAAAAATACACAATCATTATCCATAATATTGTTACGAGCTGGGGTTCGGGATAGAAATAATTAACGCCAATTAAACCAAAATTAACACTAATTAATTAAACACAAAATAAAAATTTAACACAATTATTCGCACCACAACACTTGTCACTTAACACGCACTGAAATTTGCTTGTAAAGCTTCGATTATATCGCGTATTCGCCTCGTATAAGACTGCTCTCTGCGTTGCTCTGCGATCTATTTATACCCCGGTCTATGAGTTCTAGAACATTCTTATAAAATCGACTCACCGCCTACACTGCTAAGAATATTCTCGAAGCTACTCGAGATACTCAGTACTGCTACTCGCCGCTAGATGGCGTTAGTGTCTCGAACATTCTAGATTTATTTATTTATTTATTTTATTATTTATGTACACACAGTAAAATACATTAAGATAAACATAATTATAATATCTGAGTACAAAGGTACTGCTTATTTCTTAAGAAATTTCTTCCAGCAGACCTGCGAAAGGAGAAGTGAAAAAGAAATGTAGACAATAGTGTGTGAGAACAAGAAGAGAAATAAATATGAATATGTGAAGTCTAAAACTAAAACTATACTTAAAAATATTAAATATACTTACACATACTTCGTAGTTTCTCGACGTACTTCAGTAAGCAACTGGCGTAACAATATATTATTTACTGCAGCTTAAACATTCTTAATAAGGTAGGGCACAGAAGACATTGTGATCGGTTATGAAAATGTTTTTATTTATCAAAGATCCTTAGGTAGTTATTTTTCTTTAAATATAATTTATTATTATTATCTTATCATACTAATATAGATGTATGGATGTTATGGTCGTTTGTTACTCTTTCATACAAAAACTACTTAAGGGATTTACCACGCGGCTACTTTTTATCCCGGAATTCCTACGGAATCGGGATTTACGCGGGAAAACCTTCCCACGCGAACGAAGTCGCGGGCAGAAGCTAGTTTATTATAAATGAAAAACATTAAAATAACAAAGATGGACATACATACATAAACATTAAAAACATGACTCTCCTTTCCTTTTCCTTTGCCGCAATCGGCTAAAAACCAAGTACTCTAAATTTTGCAATCTGTTACATCTGAGCAAGAATTTAACAGGGCAAATCATCCACTTAACGAGTGGGTGTGTAGATATTAACACAATTATTGGTCTCGGCAGACTTCTACTTTTCCTCATGCGTGAAAACCTCATGCATTAAAAAAAGCACCAAACGTGGACACTCAACCCAAATCCTGAAGGATCTCCAACAAATTAACCTGTCGGGCGGTACTTCCGCACAATTGCGCACAGACGGCGATAAGTCCAGGAAAACACGAGGAAAACCTCCTTTTTTGATGTCGTCCGTGCTGGTACTCAGGTATCAAGTACTTAATGGGTAGGGTGGAGAAAATAGCGGGGAGGACACGTCATTTATTTTTATTAACTTAAACTATTTTTTATTACTGATTTGTCGGCTCTTGAACTTTATCATGCCCGATGGGAAGCAATAGACGAGGTCGAATTGAACGAGTAATCTCAGAATATGTTAGTTCCTTATGCTTAGTACGACTGTCCAAAAGACTTTTTATTTGATTTGATCACTACAGATTGTCTGGACTTTAAAAGAGACGTTGACCTCTGAGTTTGCGTGTGTGTTTCTTCTCAAAGTAGTCAGTTAGGAAACACTGGCCTCATCTAGTTTACATTTACGAAAAAAAAGACGTGTGAAAATGTAATTTATAACCTATTTGCAAAATAAACATCATTATTTCATTATTATATCCATTTATAAATGAGAAAAAAATAAAATCGTAAAAACCAACAAAAAGAGTTTTTGTTTAGACTGGCTTTTTGATCAAAATAAATATTTGTGCAACTTTCTGTATAAAAAATACCCTCCAATAAGATCCCGTACATGCAATAAACCTTGTCTATCAAATCTTTTAGCCATGTAGATATAAATAGGTATTTTTCAGGAACGTTATAACGAGATACCGCGACCCCAGAACGCAGGGGCAACTGAAAGAACAGGACGGGTTATAAGTCAGTAGAATTCTGACACTCTCTTTCTTCCTCCAGAAAAGTCATTTGAAGATTTCCCTCCGCAAAAAAATAGCTTCCAATTAATCTTAAATCTACAGTGCAGTAACACATGGAACCAACCACCATTCACTAGGCTGTAGTTACTAAATCAACTATTCAAATAACAAGTCCTCAACCTTTAAATCAATTAATAATTTAACAAATTCATCGTACACGCCACAAATCGCCAGCACCTAGGCCCCAACTTTTCCCTACAAAGAAACGCGAGCATGTCCTCCACTAAGTGATGGGGCGACAAGCCAGGGCCGGATCACGATGACGTACGACTAAATAAATGACGCCATTTTTCTTTCCTACGTGACGAAAACAACTGTCTTCCTTCAAATCACTTCCGTGTTTTCCCCAGGTGTTATATGGACCAATTTACAAGATCCATTTCCGTCTTTCCCCGAAAATTGCGTTTGTATCTTAAATTAGTGTTTCTGTTTTTATTCGATGTAGCAGGTGGGTTAATTTCAATTTCATTTATTTTATAAGTAACAAAACTCAATTGGTTAGTAACAAAATTCCTTTAATCCTATGTTAGTACTTAACTTAAATTATAAGGTTGGTTCGCGAATCGAAGCTACAAGCTCAACACCGACGTGGAGAGCTTGCAGCAGCGATTCACGAATTCACAGTCGAGCCTGCTCGCCACACAACGAAGGATTATGTTGGAGCTGGCCCGCACCCGGCGCACCAGGGAAGCGCATCGTTTTCGCATCGTCACATAGAAACAGTCAACGCGAGCTTCAGCAAACATCCCTGAGGCGCTACAGAAGCGGAGCAGCCCCATCAACACCCGGAACGCATTATTATACTGAACGCGAAGGGCACTGTACGATTTACGAGTATATGCAGCCCACAGGCTGCATGTGTAAAAAAACAGCAGAATGCACGGAATATGGTTATTTTTACACGAGGTGAACAACGTACAAACCTGCGAGCTATCATATTAGCTCTAACCGACAATGCCCTTCGCTCCCTCTCAATATCGTCATTGTCTTTGAGGTCAGCGGTCAAGAGATGTCCCCAGGTATTTAAACTTTAACACTCTCCTGAGAACTACTCCATACAACCTGACTGGTGGTACAGTTTCAGGGCTCCGACCACCGGCCTCAAACACCATGACCTCACTTTTTCCTATATTGTATACCAATCCATGACGCTTAGCATAAGCTTCACAGATGGCAACCAACTTCCGAAGACCGCAGACCGAGGCGCTCAGCAGCGCCATGTCATCAGCGTAACTTATATTATTAAAGCACACCAGGATGCCGATATATGCTTTGGATTCTCAGAGAATTTGGATTTCATCTTGAATTCGTTTTGTGGGAATTTGAATTTGCGTTGTTATTGTGTGGTACTTGTCAAAATATTTATGTCTGCTTTTGGAACTGAATTGTTTTGATCGAAATTAGGTGGAAGTTGGAGTCATGATTATTTATGTTTGCGTTCCGTTTGCGAAATTGCTTTTTGGGGTGATATTGCAATCTGTTCTTCATTAAGTCAGACGGAAGAGAAAATAATTTTTAATAGAAAAAATAGAAATTTTTAATTTGATAATTGAGTCCTCGTCTATTTCAGAAAAAAAAATCTTATAACAATATTGGGTATACAGACCTATAGATATTTTTCTGTAACTGTGTGTCCGTAAACATACTGCTTGAATAAAATTACCAGAAAAAATTGGGGAGGCCTTCTCTAAACTAATTCACAAATATTAAAACACTTTTTATAATTCTATCTGAAAAAGTATATAGCTAACTTTATTCTTAATGCTTTTTATTTCAAACTTTGTTTTAGTTTTAATTTGAATGCTTATACTTATTGTACTATTCTCAAATTATTTATTATTTTTTAACAGGACAACAATATTATCTCTCAAATAATTACAGTGTAAATAAGTCCCTCCAAGTCCGCCCACCTTGAAGGACATATGGCATGACATCGAGAATTCGCCGTACGCTCCAGAAAGGTAATTACAACTCCTTGATAGACAGCCCGAACCCTTCCTTTATACTCCATTTACTTGGCAAGACACTTACTTGTGCATCGAATTTCTTTATAAATGGTGAGAAAACAGAATATACTTAATGGCTCGTGTTAATGTCATTGCATCTACTTTGTAAGTGTAATTGAGCGTGACATTAGCAAATCTTGAACTTGAAAACGTAACTTAAAAATATTTAAAAGGCCCACTGATATTGTATCAGATTGATAAATATCATGATTGACAATTTCCGCCCCAAAAAGAGAATACTTATACTGACATGTGACGCTCATTTGAAGTATTTCCTTTTAAATAACAAAAAAAAAGAAAATAATGAGAAGCGTGTAGTTATCAAGGATACTTTCAATCAATCGGTTTTGATACTTTCTAACCATCAGGGGATGTCGGTATCTATAGTACGAGGTGCAAACATAAAAAAGGCAGCCTTTTTGATGTTTGCAACCTTGTTACTGGGTAACTTGGTCTCTTGATTGGACTTATTATCATACTTTTAGGCTACCTTTTAAGTTAAATAAATGTTGCTTTATTTCAATCAATATAATATGTACCCATATAGATAATAAATTAACAAAAACAAAAATTTAAAATTAAAACTTTAATGTACGTACCAATAGTCACAAAATATATATTTCATAAAATTATTTCATATATGTACATATTATGTAAAATGGCCCCTTTAGCCTGATGTCATTTTTTATTCTCGTTCAGATAAACAGAAATACAGTGCTTATATGTATATGGGACTTGCTAAATTGCATGGAACATTTTTTTTGTGAGTGGCATCTCGCAGGTCAACCTCTGAGGTTGTCGGCTGCTTAACCGGGCTTGCCTGTGGTTTTTTTGCATGAAAGAGCTTTGGCTCTTTCATGCAAAAAACCACAGGACCAGAGTCTTGACTCTGAAGGTGGTTCAATTTGGACATGTATATTATGTTTATCTCTTGGTGTAGATCCTAATAAATAAATACTGTTGCTGGAATGTCTTAAACTTTTCCAAAAAAGACGCAACTCTCGACCTCACGTGTGTGTAAAAATCTGGGTCCCTCATTTCGGCAAACATGCTCGAGGCACTGCAGTACTCGGTAGTTTCATATGAGTTTAGTAAACATTATTGTACTGAACTTTAAATACTGTAGGTACATATTTTTTGTGAATTTGAGCCCAAGTTGTCAAGTGCTTTTACTTATGCAGACTATCAGACATAAGTATTAAAACTTCTGAATGACTAGTATTAGACTTCTTAAGCACAGGGGGCTCCCATGCAGTGCTTTCGAAGTACCTTCCATCAGGCCAAAAAATACGCAATTCAATATATTAAACATAATCCAAAACCATTTTATTCATAAAAATCACAGATAAATATCTTAATGTAAAAATCTTATATAGCTGCATTATGACTATTGTAGCTGTAAATTTCGAAACTGCATAGACTAAGAAAAGACAAGAATGATCTATCAGCCAATGAACGACCTCGAACAATTAGTTAATAGAGGCTATGAATAAAATATTAAAAGCTACTTTATACATAAAAACTATTGTTGTTATACTGCAAGATAAAAAACACTTTCAGGTTACGTTGCCTTAAACGACGAATCTTGATTTTGCCTTTTTAAATTTAGCAATATAAATAATAGTGGAAAGACAGAGATGGAATTTTTGCGACAGTTAATCTGATTAGCTTCCTAACTTTGTTGGGGTCGAGTTGCAGTCTTACGAGATGCTTGCCTAGCTAGACTAGCCACACCTTGAACAAATGATATTATAAATACTTTTTCAAGCGTACCTTCAAATATCTCTCATAATATATTGTATTTCAATAATCATCAATATTAGTATTATTTATTGTTTATAAGGTACAAAGTAGTTATTATAATGTACAAGGATGTCCCACAAAACTGAAGAGACAGTTTGACTATGGGATCAAAATATTTTTATTTTTAACTTATTTATATAATTAATAGACTTAAAATCGAAACAATAGCATTAAGGTAGGGAACCAAGTAAGTAGTATTTTCAAGTAAGACTATTTAAAATCGGTTTTGAATACTTGAACATTATCAAATATAATTCTAAATATTTTGCAACAATCCCACGACGTAACGTTACCTAACAATGCAGCTAGAACAAACGCGTCGTGACGATTACGACCGATAGAAGTACTTAATGGCTCACCAGCTTTTAAATAACAATATGGTCACGCCCCCAGCTATTAATGTATTTGTAATCGATGCGATCTTTCTCAGGGATCATATTGTATACTACAGGAGTCCTTTCAAGGCCTCCGCACAATGGTATTGGTTGGTATTCAAATTCTTTAGCTCATCTAGTTGAGGAATGTTTGATAGTTAGGTAAGTAGTGCTTAGAGTCGTGGTAGCCTGGAGCTTTGAGCACACCCTTTTTAAGTAGGTACACATTACGGGCTGAAAATATGGTAGAAATCTTCAAGTGAATGGTGTGAATCAGTCCTTGAACGCAGTTTATCGAAGTCCTATGCTGGAATATAGGCCTCCATCAAAATACACCAAGTTGTCCCCGTTCATTTAAGTTTCGACTTAAAAAGACCTTTTTATATTGTAGTTTTATGATATTTTTGCAAGTTATACGTGGACAGATTTGGCAGACCTTTCAAAAATATTATAGATTTTTCATGAACATTGTCCGATTCAGATTTGTTTTGTGAAGGCTTTGGAGTGGCACGTTTGTTGCAATCCTGTGTGTGTATCCTCTCTACTAGAGTTGTAAAAAAACGGTTTTTTTTCTGAGATGAAAAAAAACGTTTAAAAAAAACATGAAAAGAAACGGTTTTTTTTCTGGAGTAGGTTTTTTTTTCATGAGTAGGAAAATAAAAATATGGTAAGGCGGTTGTCATATGTGAGTTGATATTATTATTTTTTTGTTCAATAAGAAAATACCATTTGTTTTTTGTTAAAGAATACATGACTTAACATAATTGGCTACACCAAGTGTAAACTATATTTACGGACGGGGATTTCCCTAATCCTCGTTTGGTTTATGTTTTGGTTGATTTGCGTGCAGACTGCAGAAACATTTAGTACGTACAGTGACATTCATACCAAGAAACGTAATAGACTGACAAATGACTAAAAGGGCTAAGAAAATAGTGTACAAGCAGAATGTAATAAAGTCCCTGATAGTATAGTCGTTGATTCAGAATCAGATGAAACAAATACAGACACAACATTATTCCGAAGCTGATGAAACAAGCGTAGCCGTAGCTACTGATACTGATGATTGTAACACATTCTTATATTTTTTAAGTTCATAATAATACTTACCCACGCGAATAATGTTTAAATCAATTTTAAACATTATTTGACTTGAATAAAAACAAAACAATCAAATTTAGTGTCTTATTCCACTATAGTTATAGAGTTTCACTTTTTCTGAAAAAAAAAACCAAATGTAGAAAAAAAACAACGGTGCCAAGATTTTTTTCATGTTTTTTTTCAAGATTGTGAAAAAAAACATTTTGTTTTTTTTCAATTTACATCTCTACTCTCTACTATACTAAAATGGTTATAAAAATCGGTGAAAAGATTTAATTTACGCTTTTGAATTTATTCTCGTGACGAGCTGATATTACTACGGCGTGAATTTTAAGCGATGTCACACGCTATGAGTGCTGCCTCTGTTAATCATAGACTTTATAAAAACTTTTTTTGCAAAAAATATAACCGACTTCCATATCAAAACACTACAAAGCCAAAAATAATTTTAATTCCGGTAGTCGGTGTTATTTGTTTTCTATTTTCTTTTTTTTTCACACCGCCTTCCGAAATTAAAATTATTTTTAGCTTTGTAGTGTTTTTCTTTTATAAGTCGGTTTAATTTTTTGGAAAAAAAGTTTTTATTTTCACGCTTTTTAGTGGGTCAGTTTGTAATTAATTTAGTTACAAAAGCCAAAATGTCAACTACTTATCACCTTTTACAAAATATTGCTTTTCCCTATGCAGAGCCGTTGATTTTTGAAGAGTTCTGGTATTTCCGTGATGACAATGGGACCAACTAGAAAGTATACCCTTTCAAACTAAAAAAGAATTTTCCAAATCGGTCCAGCCGTCTTTGAGATATGAGGTAACACATAAAAAAAAAGAAAAAAAGGGTTCAAGACGAACTGAGAACCTCCTCCTTTTTTGAAGTCGGTTAAAAAAAAGACTTTCCAAATCGGTTCGTAAATGCGCGAACAAAAAACGCAATACAGAGTAAACGAAAAGATCGTCAATGTAGATTTTTTTTAGACTTTTGTTGATTTTTCAGAAACGGCTCGTCCGATTTCGATGAAATTTTCATGGAACTATTTAGGAAGTATACCCTTTCCAACAAAAAAAGAATTTTTCAAATCCGTTGGCAAGCGACAGAACTATGCGTGGACAAACATAAAAAAAAATACAAACATGCGAATTGAGAACCTCCTCCTTTTTTAGAAGTCGGTTAAAAACGCTCATAACTCAGTCATATTTTTGGTCAATTTCTACATTCTTTTTTCTATAAAAAACAGGAAAATTTATGAAAAAACGAAAGCCAATCATTCAACCACCGCCCCATCAATGTCACCATTTTTCAAGTTACCTACGGCTCTTGTTGAAACTTCATGTTATAATAATAATATAATTCACATCCTATTTCCAACATATTAATTACCTTCGGCGATCCACTAAAAAGGGCTCGTATGCATCTGAAGGCAAGTGAAATGCTAGAACAGCTTGCCCGCGGCCCGCGCCCACGTGCAGATGAGCTTATACGTCTCCTGTCTTGCGAAGAACTGTGGAATAAGGCTGGCTACATTGGCGAGGGAACAATCTCTACCAACTAGTGGCCGTCGAATATATTATCATGTAAAACTTTGCTTAACACTTCTTCTCCATAACTTGTACGGTGCCAGTTTTCATACTCTAAAGACCAAAGTTTTTGTTTCACGTGTTTTACATTTTGCGAACATACACTAAAATAAACATTGGTATAATTATCTCTTAATTATAATTAATAAATGCAGAAGTGATCTCAATAATAAATATTTTATAATTATTATATAATTTGTTATTTAAGTATATTTAATAAGAATTTTATTTTATTTTAATTTGATTTATTTTTAATTTTGTCCTTCCTAAAATAATTGTTGCTGTTCCCTTACAGGGTCCATAATTGTACAGACGCCAGCACATGAAGCTACCCGAAACTGTCAAATTTTCCCAATCAACCTTGAACCGAATTTCTTTAACAATAAAGTTGAAAATCTATTAAAGAAATTTGACAGACTATTGTAGCTTGATGTGCTGGCGTCTGTACCTTAGCTTTAAGCCTATTGTAACACCCATAAAAACATTATGGTATGCAAATAAATAAATATGAAATAAACAGATATTAATAGTACATTCTGTATTAAGGGCGGTAAGTAAGGAATTACGATTGAGGCTCTAGTAGAAGCCTGAAGTCGGAGACTGAGGGCTTTCTGAGTCAGGGTTCGTAATTCCCGTACCGCTCGTGAAACATACAATGTTTTTCATCACATTTGCGAGTAAATCACACTCATCGGACGATGCCGACGACATTTTTTATAACCTTTTTACTTGTCTGCAAATACAAAAGGTAAATAATTATGAATTATAGCTTTAATACACAAGTCAGCACAGCTATTATTACGTAACTTACGAAATAAGTGAACTTTTTTTTAAGCGGATAGCGGGCTTTATGGCGGCCCACACCACAGATTATACAAATGTTTCGTTCAGAAACGTTAAGGGCAAATACTTACGCAGGTATACTGCCATGACGGAGTGAAAAAAATAAAAATAATTTCGTAATAACATTAGTTGAGTATTTAAGTAACATTTAGCGAGATTGCAATGACATTCCTGTTTAGATAACATTTTAAGAAAATTTTTCAATTGCGTGTAAACTCCTTGCTTGAATTTGCATGAAATTAAAAAAAAAATTACTTACCGACCTTGGGTTTCATGACAAAAAGAAAGCCCGTGGGTTTTATATGGGGCATTACGGCCAAGTTAACCTGTATGTTTAGATACTGTTTACGTGCAAGTGTGATGAAAAAATACGAAAGTTAAGATGTTTGCATGTTTCTTACTCATCATTTTCTTACTCATCCTTTTCCCAACCATGTTGGTGTCAGTTTCCAGTATAACTGGATACAGCTGAGTATTAGTGTTCTACATGGAGCTGGGTAACACGATACACTGTGGTTAGACCAGTGTCAGATTTACTGGCTTCTGACTACCCGTAACGTCGGTCAAAGATGTTGAGATAACAGCCGGGATCAATGGCTTGACGTGCGATATTCCTTACGAAAAAACCCCACAGCACTTTTTGCCTGACCTGGGAATTGAATACATGTTTCTTACTCAAAGACGCCAAAATTACTGACCGTATCTACAACGTGTAATTTAAAGGGTATATACATACCAAGTGCATGGCTTCTTTTGATGATAACAAACGATATGGCAAGGGTTTTGTAATCCTAAGTCTACGTGTGTTCCTCACCGGACACGGAAGTTTCGGGAGGTACCTGTGTCTGATGGGAAAGGAACAAACGCCTGGGTGTCACCACTGCGAGGGTCGCCCTGAGGACACAGTCAAGCACACGGTGCAGGACTCCCCCGCTTGGGCAGAGCACCGACGTGTCCTCACGGCGGCAATAGGCGGAGACCTCTCGCGCCCGGCATTGGTCGAGGCCATGCTGCGGGGCGAGAGGGAGTGGGAAGCGGTCGCCTCCTTCTACGAAGCAGTCATGCTTCCGAAGGAGGAGGCGGGCCGCGTGAGGGAGAGAATGGCGTCCTCCCTCCAGCCCAGCCGCAGTGGTAGACGCCCACGGCGTCGGACGTCGGCCGACGATCTCCGGCCACCGTAGGCGCGGGCATGCGGACAGCGAGTAAAGGGCAACTCGCTGTCCGACCATGGACCATGCCCGGGTCGACGGCGCGTTGTGTTCCACGCGCGCCTCAAAGAGCGCCAGCAATATGACGAGGCCCCCCCGTAGAGGGCCGAAGCCTGCCGGGGTCGTGGGACTCATCCCATTACCGTGACCCCGGTACGTAAAGGGTTATTGAAGGAGCACCGTGGATTTTAGTCAGTAAAAGTCTGACAGTCCCTCCCACCCTGCCCGGGGTGGGAGGACTTATTTGATAATTTTACCACGATAAAAAAAAAGTCTACGTGTGTAGAACTTATTACAAATTCCAATACACTGATACCAGAGACCGAATTTTTCAAATTAAGAAGAACGAAAAGAATTATCGTGTTATTGGCAAGTGACGTGGAAAGTTATTGACCCTCGTAGTGCTGTGACACGTTTGTGATGATTGGTATTCAAGAAATATATGAAACCAATAATTTGGTATCAATTTTTTGAGTCAGTTATTTTGTGCTGTAACTGTGCATAGAGAGTCCATACCAGATGTTGTCTTCAGCCCTTTTAAATAAAAATAAAAATAAAATAAAATAAAAATATTTTATTTCAGACCTCAAGATCCATAGTTTTGTTAGTATTATACATGACTTATAAACTATGTTAATAACAAACGCCTATACATTTAAATATTGTTAGTAGGTACACAATACTTACATACTATGTTAGTAACAATAAAATACACATCACTTCCTATACCGACCGCGCTCACCTGTCACCCCGGGCACATGCACGTGTACACGCACCCAGTGAGCCATGATGTCGCAGCACGGCTTATCACTGATGACCCTCAGAATGCTGTTAGCGCTCCCACGCACTCTACGCATCATGGACGCCATCCGTTTTCGTAGGATGGTGTTGAAACCTTCCACACGTGCTTCGGCAAACATCCCTGAGGCGCTACAGTAACGTGGGAGCCCCAACAACATCCTGAAGGTGTTATTGTACTGAACTCTGAGGGCGTTGTATGCCCTTTGCGTATACCGAACCCACAGAGTGCACGTGTACACCGATTGACAAAAAGCCTTAAAAAGAGTTAATTTCACCTCTGGTGTACAACGCGCAAACCTGCGGGCCAGCATATTGCATCGGACAGCCAACGCCCTCCGTTCTCTTTCCATATCAGCATCATCTTTCAAATCCTCAGTTACAATGTGCCCAAGTTATTTAAAATCTGATACACGATCAAGGGCCACCCCACTTAACATAACCGGGGGTACATGTGCCGGTTTTTTTTGGTTTACCCTAAAAACAAGTACTTTGCTCTTTTGAACGTTATACCTAAGACCACGTTCCTCCCCATACGCCTCGCAGACGGCCAACAACCTTCTGAGTGCACTAACTGACGGACTGAGCAGGACCATATCGTCCGCATAGCTGATGCTATTGACATAGAGACCGTCAATAGAACAGCCAACCTGTGTGCTACTAAGCCCGACAATCAGCTGGTTTATATACAGGTTGAAAAGCGCTGGCGAGGTCAATCCACCCTGTCTCACCCCGCATTCCAACCTGTACTCGTCAGACAAATCATTGGCCCATCTGACTTGGTTGGTTTGGTGGCCATACCAATACTGAAACATATTTATAATGGCGTCGGGCACTCCCGCTTCGCGCAACTTACTCCACAATAAGTCATACCTAACTAGGTCGAACGCCCTGGAAAGATCTAGAAACGCTGCATATACTGGCGTATTTCTCTTTGTATAATACCTGACAGTATGCTTGAGGGCAAAGATAGCACTTTCAGTCGATAGCTGAGGCCTAAAGCCGAATTGCGCATCGTGTATTTGAAGGTGTTTACTAAGTTGTCCCTCGAACACACTGTCAAGTACCTTAGCCGTTATAGTCGCTAGCGAGATCGGTCGGTAATTACCCACGTCACTAACGTCACCTGTTTTATTTTTCAGTATTGGTACAACCACTGTTCTCATTAAATCAGCGGGTAGGCAGGAGTGTCGGATACAGAAAGTAAACAGTAATGCTAACAGCCGAGGGAGATGCGGTCCGGCATGTTCCAAATGTTCTATGCTGAGGCTGTCGTGTCCCGGCGACTTGCCACGTCTCATACTTTTAATGATTAAACTAATCTGCTTAACCGTAATACGGGCAGGCACCTCTGACACATCAGCCCCAGCAACAACGCCTTTTGGATGGATATGGTGTTTCCGTTACACGTTGTATATTATATTCAAACAGAGATATAGTATGGTCTGGAATACCATTTTTTTAATGTTTATATTATGCTCGCGTTTGACCAGATGGTAAGCGACGATATGGTCAAAGATGAAGCTTACTTAGGTACCTATTTACTCTTTACATATCCTGTATGTTCCATATACCGTAAAATATTTAATTTCGTAAAATGTGCAAAATTTCCACGTGAACCTAGTCGTGGTCAACAGCTAATATTGAATAAGCAAACAAAACACCGCTCAGGAAACGCATAAACATTTTATATGGATTTTTTTTTCCCTTTTGCCTTACTAATGTATTTTTGTTTCGTGACCCATCACACTAAATCATTTCATGAACTTTCCTTTTTCCTCACAGTAAATTAAACAAAAACACTAGCTACTACTGATTTTGCGTTTCAGAACTTCATCACCACATAGCACCACCATACTACAGTATGAAGGAATCCTTACTAATATTATAAATGCGAAACTAACTCTGTCTGTCTGTGTGTTACGCAATCACGCCTAAACTACTGAACCGATTTTAATAAAATTTGGTACGGACATAGTCTAGAGCCTGAGAAAGGACATAGGCTACTTTTCAATGTGAAAAAAGGGCTGTAAGGGGTTGAAATAGGGGATGAAAGTTTGTATGGAAATTGCGTTATTTTTAAAGCTAGAAGTTTAAAACTTATTTTTTAGACTTTTGATTAGATATTAATAAATACTACATTTAAATTATGTATGAGTTTTGTTTTCAAAATCATTAGTCATAGTCATGGAGCAGATGGGGTACGAATTAATAATTATGTTCATTGTGTAGTGTGAGTATTATGTATAATTTGTGTTTGTTTGTATGTCATTTGTATTGTGTTTAATTATGTGTATGTGGATAATTTTTGTCTGAAATAAATGTATATAATAATATATAGCCTAAAAATTAAAAATGCTGCCGAAAATCACTATTCCGCGCGTACGAAGTCGCGGGCACAGCTAGGAAGGAACACAAAATACATTGATTTTATGGGGACTGGAGCATGCACAAGGAATACCCGTGCTTAGGCTTACAGGTCTCACAAACTACCCTATAGATAAGTTACTACATTAGATCAACGCTAGAGGATTATTGACAAACAAAGGAAACTACATACTATAAATTTGAATCAGGCATTACTTTGCTGAAATAAATTTTTTTTTTACAATATTTTTATTTAAGTGTGATTCAATTATTGGTGTACAATAAAGTATATTCTATATATCTATCTATCTATCTACTATAGAAAAATCCTCTGACAACCTAGTTGGAAAAAGGCTAAGCAGAATATGATGATGATGATTTGAAAAAATAATATTTTTTGCTTCAAAATTAAATCCTGATACTAAAAGATGATCTGTGAGCAGCCTTAAAGCCGAAGGCAGAACCCTTACGCGGATGCGGCGCAACCTAATAATTTCTTAATGTCATGCGGTCTGAAGGGAATTATTGTTTTGTATTACAATAATGGTGTACTTAGATTCTAAAGTACAGATTAAAAGCGGCCATTCCCACTGATGTACTGGCTTTCCATTCAGTGAAGTGTGGGTACCGTTATTCCTGAAAGGGTTATACAGAGCAACGTAGGAAGATAGAACCTACCTACCGTTCGCACATCAACAGTTATCAGCTTTAAGTAAGCTGGTCCTAAATACAAAAGGCTGGTTCCTTAATAAGGATCTACTTATTCAAGATGAAATTCATCGGTATTAATGTTATAAATACAAAATGTGAAGCAATATCGAGCTTCAAAACAACTCATAAGTTAGAAATAAATAGATATAAGGAATAATATTACTACTATAGATGTTTGTGAACACGATAATAAAATAAACCCTTTTTTCTGGGTGGGAAAATCGTCAAATGACTCCTTCCTCTGTGGGTGGAGCAGAAGGGAGTAACAGACTTCTACTGATAAAAACCCACCCTTCTCCTTCCTTTGCGTTCCGGGGCCGCGGTATCTCGTTAGAACGCAACCCCGTAAGGCGATGGCACATCCGGTCCCATCTACGTTGCTAACTGCTCTGTTAATCTCATATGTTTCTTTCATCACATTTTTGAGTGAATGTATCGTCGATAAAATACGCTGTTTTTTTTTATGACGTGGTATGTCGTCTTTTCTGTAATCTTAAATGGAACTCTGGTATAAGTTTCCTAATTAAATTGAAATGTAGACAAGGTAAGTGTTTCCTACCTAACTACACTGAGAAGAAACTTCAGTACAACATATAAGTCTAAGATCTACATATATACAACGTGTAACGGAAACCCCATATCTATCCAAAATGACTGAAGGCAACATATGGTATGGAGTCTCTATGCAAAGTTTCAGCTCAAAATAAGTGACTCACAGAATTGACCCCAAATTATTGGTTTCATATGTTTCTTGAATACCAGTAATAACAACGTGTCACAGCACTATGAGGGTCATCACTTTCCACGTCACTTGCCAATAAAACGATAATATTCTCTTCGTTCTTCTTAATTTGAAAAATTCTGTCTCTGGTATCAATGTATTGAAATTTCTAATATGCTCCACACATGTACACATAGGATTAGAAAACCCTTGCCATATCGTTTATTATCATCCAAAGAAACTGTGCACTTGGTATGTATATACGCTTTAAATTACACGTTGTATAATACGTATTAATCAAATCATGTGAATACCATGTAGGTAGAATTCTTAAGAAAGGACATTCGTAAGACAACGTAAACATTGATCAGCTATTATGGAGCACAAATTAAAACTACAAGGAGCTCAACGATTGGACGAAAAGTAACAAAATTGCGTAGTCCGCATAAAGAACTGAAAAAATAATATCTCAATAAAACTACAAGGAGCTCAACGATTGGACGAAAAGTAACAAAATTAAGATATTTGCGTAGTCCGCACAAAGAACTGAAAAAATAATATCTAAATGACACTTCCTTGTCGTTTTAATTTAAATCTTTTGAGAGCGTGCATATTTCCTCTCGACCTTTCTAAGCTCCATAAAATTAGGTCGTTTTTATAATGTCAGGCTAAGTGTAGCGTCACGACGTTTAATTATTTATCGCACAGCAAGCGGTGGCAAATTGGTCTTATTACCATTTTGAAGGGAAGACATTTTGTATAACCGTGAATGCCGTGATAGAGCACTGAGGTTTTGTCACGTAGGAATACTGTTTGGTAGGTTTGTAAGTTGCTAGGCAGTAGTAGCAGTTATTTTTCGAGACGTATTTTTATGATAATGTGAGATGTATTTTCACTGCTTCAATATTGTTTTTTTTTTATTTTGTTTATGTTATTCTTTTGCTGAGCAGTGGTGTTCCAGTGGTTTTAAACCCCACTGACGAGTTAGATAGATGGAATATACTTTATTGTACACCAATAATTGAATCACACTTAAATAACAGTATTGTAAAAATATTCGCTACAATGGCGGTCTTATCGCTGAGAGCGATTATCTTCCAGACAATCTTTGGAAGGACTTTACAAGCTTTAATTAAAATGGGGAGGGCTATATAAGTGTACTACTATACAAATACTCATCAAAACAGAAAATCTAACTAAATATAATAATACATACATAAGTACATAAAATATATAATGTGTTCTTTAACATCGTGTGGTTTTAACAAAGGAATAATCATAAGTTTGAAAGAAAATGAATGGCAACCGAGCTTTTAAAAACAGCGAGTTACCAAGCTTGTCTTACTGACACCGGCAGTCCATTCCACAACCGAATAGCCTGCACCGTAAACGAATGGTCATAAAATTTTGTCGTATTTTAGGTGGTGGGTTGAAACCCAGTCTTGCTGAGGATGAAAAATCTGAGGACATACGGCATCCTCAAAAATCGCACTGGGCCCGTGTAATGGGTAGTACGGCCCACTTATACTCACAAAGAGGAGGGTATATTCTGCCCTGCACTAACTAAAAGGCCGTTAAGCCACAGAAGGTCATATTTCACTTTTCAATGTATCCTTAAACTACTTTCGACTCTCTGTCTTTTGATCTAAGAATCAGTTTGCTACGATTAATACTTTTTGAGATACAGCAATTTTACTAAGCAGTTAAACCACATAATTTTTGTTACTTCCTTAGTTAAAAAGCGACTGAACCACAACACTATATATTCAATATTAAAATATAATACAATACTTAAATATAATAAATAAAAAACGTTATATTTTGTACACAGAAACTATGCCCAACTAAACAAACTTACAACCGTTGTCATAGGTAGCGTAGTTTTGTAGAAAAAAATATTTCCCACTTATTTTTACGATTACTCGAAAATTACTTTTTGGGGATAGCGGCCTTTTAGTTAGTGTAGGGCAGTATTGATCTCTGAGACTATTCTAGTTTTGCGCACAAATATGTTTATATAGGTATTGATCTTGTGAATACTTTGTACATTTATGTAGGTACCTTGGTTCTCGCTGGCCAACAATAATAATGTAACTCATCTTTTGTTTATTTTTCGTGCATGTTTCGTCATTAGACGACGACTTATTATTGTTAAAATACAAAATCTCTTACAAGTGAAATGCACTTTTCAACCGACGACAAAAAGAGGAGGTTATTAATTCGACGCATATATATTTTTTTTATGTATGATCACCGATTACTCGAAGACGGCTGAACCGATTTGGAAAATTCTTTTTTTGATTCAAAGTATTTCCCATACTTCGAAATTGGTCCCATTTTCATAAAAGTCAGGATCTGATGATGGGATCCTGGAGAAATCGAGGGAACTCTTCAAATATTATAGGCACACCTATGACGTTTTGGGTATTTATTATAGTAACTTGTGCAGTTGCTCTCAAAAAGTACCATTTGAGGAAGTGGAACTGATGATGAAGACTACAGATGGCCGCTGAAACTACTCAATAATAAGTATTGAGTGGATTGCGATTCGATTACTTGAATATGGATGTTAAGCACTTTATGCTCGTCACAATGCATATGGTGATGTAGAGCTGATGGTGAAGTACCAGGAGAACTCCTCAACAATTAACGGCCCAGCATTGGGAAAAGTAATATTTTGTAAAAGGTAATAAGTAGTTGAAATTTAGGCTCTTGTAACTAGGTAAATTAAAAATAGACCAACTAAAACGAGTGAAATAAAAACTTTTTACCAAAAAATTAAACCGACTCCCAAAAATCACTGCAAAGTGAAAAATAACTTTAATTTCGGAAGTCGGTGCCAAAAACGAAAATACAAAACTAAAGACACCGAGTACCGAAATTAAAGTTATTTTTCACTTTGCAGTGTTTTTTGGGAGTCGGTTTAATTTTTTGGTAAAAAGTTTTTTTGAGAAATATAGATTCTTTAAAACTAGATTTTATTACTTTAGCATGGTGAGTATTTTTATTTGAAAAGAGAATAAGCAATGTGTGTAGAATTCACCTTACTAGCAATCTTGTTAATCCCTCCAACTAAGCTAAAATATGCTAATAATGGGCTAATATGGATAATAATGGGTGGAGTTCCAAACCGGCGACCGGACCTCTCGATCACAAGTCCGTAAGCTTAGCCTTAAATAAAGCAAGGGCTAGCTTCAGTCGGAGCTGACTAAGTGTTACTACAGGAACTGAACATTACTTTCAGTCCAGAAGCATTAGCCAATAATAACATAATACATAACATATCCGGACATAATCAGAACATAGCCAGAATCTACCACGTAGATCCAGTACGGGTTGGTGGATTAGCCAATAATGATTGGCTAAAATAGCCAACAAATCAATCAATCAAACTCGTAACACATTTCAAAGACCATTCCGCGGCAACACGAACACAACCGGAAAAACACGAAGCTGTCAACTCATGTAGGCTACGCCATTTTGTCACATCGCCGTGACGATCGCGTGCCCCTTGCGCATGCGCACAGCGTGCATGCGAACACTGCGCACGATTCGATTTCGCACGTCCATCTGACACGAGAGATAGCAATTAAGATTTTTTCTGAATGTTAGATAATATTTTTCCGGTCTACGAGTGTTCTAAGAATAGATTGGATAAGCAGAATTATTGATAGTGTAGTGTGTCATGAAATAAGAGGAATTTATATTAATAAAAATAATCTTGGGTACGTTGCCAGCTGACAGCGTTGAGGATGAATTTTTTGATGCTTTATTGTAGTTTGTATTTTAGTACATAATTTTGTAAATTAGTTGTAATTAATTGTTTAAATATAATCTCTGTTTTCAGTTGGATAAAAAAAAAATAAAAAAAAAAATAATGATAACCTAAACATATTTCCATTTCCTAGATGACTATAACCACAGTTTCAAACTCTTCGAAGGATGTTACTATAAAAAAAACAGACGAAGCCATTGATTGACATTAGATTGTCAAATTGGACATCTGTTCCTACTACACTTAACCTGACGCGTCTACCATCCAACAGTACCTAATTAATTATTTATATTAAAATAGCTTTTGTCCCTGCCTTCTGTCGCGTTTATTTAATATTCTGTCAATTAATCACAAAAATAGCACTGAATGTGCATGTAACAAACTCCCATCTACAAAATTAATAAAAATCTGTTCAGGACTTTGAATTAAGTATTTGACTTAACAAAAACTACGTTTTTCATCTCTTATTTTTGAGTAACTAGTTTGATATATAGGTATACAAGTATGTTAAGACTTATTTAGGTAGGTTTATATTCATGCGCTATTTGCTATTTTATCTTACGCACTTGAGTAAATCAACGATACTGAAAACGCGACTATGTCGAGTTATGCACACATGAATAGGACTGTTCATATTTTTCGCTTTTCGGGGTTGGTCCAGTAGTACATAAAAGTCGTTAATAATTATGTGGATAATGCCCTCTTTTTTTAAGTATGCGACATACCTTAATATAACCTTCCAGACTTATGGTAGGTATGCCAAGTCAAGGTGGTAAGCCCATATACCGTAAGACTTTCCAGGTTTCGCTGGCTCAACTCCTAGTGAATCATCGTAGGGAAACGCTACAAATAGAGAAATGGGTTGAACTGAACTTTTAAGCGGAGGCGTTCTTCATCGCCCAAGAGTTCAGTTCAGTTTGGGCTGATTAAAAAAGACTCACTAATGATGGATTTTTACAATACCAACAAAGAAAACGGTATCCTCAGTAATAATAAATTATCTGTTTTGCAGGTTGGTTATTAAATAAAACTTTTACACGTAATTTTTTTTCGACAAATTTACACTACATGAGGCCGGTGTTAGCCTAGCTGACTACCCTGGCAAGAAACACTGAAATAAACTCAGAGGTCAAAGTCTCTTTTGAAGTCTGTACTGGTCAAACCATATGAGGACCTTGTAGGTTTTTTTTTTAATCTTTATTTTTATTGAAAGGGGGTTTTTTCAATAGCGAAAATGTCACCCCCATTATTGAATACAAAAAATCTTAACCTAACTTACTCGTAACCTTAAGCCTAAAATCACAATTTTGAAAAGCTTCCTGGCCTCATCCGACAGTGGGCAGGACAGGATACTGTTATAAAATCCTAAATTATAAATATGATCTCCAAAACTTGACTGTCTCTGTGGCCTCGTCCGGGCACATTCCCTTAAAATATGTTGAGCGTTTTCCACAATCTCACACACGCTGCAGTTAGGCGAGTCTATCTTACGCATGAGGTAACCAAAGTTGTTTAGCGGGATGTGACCGGACCGAATCCTAAAAGCTGTCACCAGTTCTTGTCTATGGATCCCGCTCTCGCCGAACCATAACATACGAGGGAGAGATGTTTGAATTGTTTTGTACCAAATGCCCTTTGTCAAAGATCTTTTATCAAAATACTCCGACCAAAAATCAAAACAGTTATTTTTTAACAATGGGAAGTAATTCTGTGTAGAAGGGCAAGCAATCATAAGGTAATCCATCCGACCCAGCTTTATTTGCTAAATGGTCGACTACTTCATTAAACTCCAATCCGACGTGAGAGGGAATCCATTGTAATACAACTATTTTGTGTGTGGAGATAATTTCAGCAAGCAACCTTAAGATAGTATATGCCAGTGGAAGTCCCCTATATGGTGATGAACATTTAATCAAATGTAATAACGAGGTCTTAGAATCAGTAAAGATCACAAAACGATTCCCACCTAGAGATTTTACATAAGCCAAAGCCTCCGCTATAGCAATAAGTTCCACATGCATGATGGATAAATTTGCAGAAATTTGAAATTTCATAAAAGCGCCTGTTTGTGGGTATGCAGCACCTGAGGAATTATTTCCTCGCTTGGAACCATCCGTGTAAATATGGTAAGTCAGAGTACTGCTCATTTATTGCGTTACTACAAAGAGTTCGTAAATTATAAGAATTGTAGCAATGTTTAGGTTTCTCAATAGTGACTAAATTAGGTTTAATATAGGAAGTGTCCATACTGCTAACCCATGTGTCCATAGAAACCATGTCTAAGTTTTTATTGCAATAAATAGGTTCTGGTTTCAAAAAATCATGAGTGGTAACTAAAAGAGGCTTTTTCTTACGTCTCCAATAAAAGGTGTGACAACACTCACTCAATTTAACGATAGCATTCATAACAGGTAAATCATTGGATTTTGATTTCAGATAGAATCTTTTGAGGAAAGATACATACAGATTTAAGTGAGCCTGTCTATACAGTGCAAGCATTTGTCAGAAAACGTTTAGCTCAACTTAGATCTTTAAAGAGCTCAAGGATTTGACGACGAACAATACCAAGGTAAGGACGTTGGAGTAGGCCGCAAAAGTACTCAAATTGCCAGACAATCATGTTTACTCCGATGTTGAATAACTCTCACACACGTATTAACGTCAAATAAAATAATATAATACGAACGTTACATATATTTTATATGTAGTATGTACTTAACGTTAATATTCGTACATATATTCCTACGCCTACATCAATCATTTCTAGCGTACTCCACCGTGGCACATTATTTAGCCAAATTGCGGTACGTTATAATATTTAACAATATCTAAATGCTGGCATTGTCTTCGGGATTAGACACGGGCTGTGATGCCAAAGCCCTTAGCTTGGAGAGTGCGTAGGAGTTGCATAGATTAATAGTTTTACCACATTTTATGCCTAAGGGTGTGCGGAAATTGTGACGGTAAGGATAACGGTTTGAGAAATAAGGTTAAGAGAATTCACTCGTTCTGTTTGAGATCCTCGTTAGTTTGAATTTTTCTAAAACTTTCTATCGAAGTCGAGTTTTAGTTTAAGAACTCTTACTTATTTATTTAGGAAACAAATTAGAGTTATCTCAAGATGGTGTTTCAGAAGTACCTATTAAAAACCGGACCGCAATATAGACTACTAAAAATCTTTTTGCCTATTTTTTTGTACGTTTAAATGCTTTTAACTTACTCTCAACGTTGCAATATATAAATAGTTAAATAGTTATAAATGACCAAAAAATTGTTAAATTCATCATCGTCGTCTGCATTAGGAAGGAATATACATCAACGCGTCACGAAACTGTAATTACTAGAAAGGTTACAGTATTTGCGCCGTTTGAGGGCCTCAGCAGTCGCGGCTGCTGCACCAGCACAGCTCGCCGTACTTGGAATATGAGATGGTGCAAGAGTGTCGACACAAGTTGCGTCCCACACTAGAGGCCTACCCATCTTCCAAGGCACCAACGTCATACCATCTGGTCTCTTCCCATCGTCACGTACTAAGCCGCTTGGTTCTAATATCGAGTTATAAAAGCCAAAATGTCAACTACAAAAAACTAAAAACGAGCGAACAAAAAACACAATATAGAGTAACCGAAAAGATCATCAATGTAAAAATACAAAACCAATAACACCGAGTAGTACCACGGGAATGACAGCCGGGACAAAAAATTATTGAAATATATTTCCATAAAAATACGGATACGAGGTTATCATTCTACAGCGACGTTATGTATACTCGAAAGATACATATTTATATATAAATGAATGCACATGCTGAAAATTAGCAATTTCCGGAGTTGCCGGCGCGGCGGTGCGCCGTATCCCACACGCGCCTGAAAACAGTCTGCGCAATTCCGCAACCCCACTTGCCTGCCTGGGTTGCGGCTTTCCTTCGAGATTTCGTGGCCATAAACACTGGCCACAACATATTTCCAGCCAGCGCGGGCAGTCTTGGGCTCCGAAAGCGACACTGCCACTGACATTGAAGTGTCATTTTGTTTGTGAAAATTTTTATTTTACTCTCGTATTACGTTTTCTGATTATTTTAGCGAAGAAGTTGTACAGTGTAGTGTTAGTTATATGTGTAAAGTTTAATTTTTTTTTTGCTACAGGAATATTTTTTAAATTGTAAGTCTTGTAAATATTGTATATTGGTGTTTTTATGATTAGTGACAGTAGTGATGCCGTACGATGTGCGAGTCAACCTGCCACATCGCTGGATGCCCTAGTGCAA
This sequence comes from Tholera decimalis, assembly GCA_943138885.2. Taxonomy (NCBI): domain Eukaryota; kingdom Metazoa; phylum Arthropoda; class Insecta; order Lepidoptera; family Noctuidae; genus Tholera; species Tholera decimalis. The sequence goes on from OW964562.2 coordinate 29,455,653, forward strand.
TGCCCTCACTGTTCCCAAGCGCGGTTTTTTAAGGGTGAACGCGGCTTGAAGGTACATTTTGGCAGAAAGCATAAAGCCCAAAATGTACCTTTATCATGCCCAATTCTTTCTACCGTACAAACAGCCGAATCTCCCACTCAACCTTTTTGGAAAACCTTAGCTAAATTAAAAAACACAACCCCCGTACTGAAAAGAGTTCCTCGTGGCGCGAGACCATCTGTGGCCTCGAGTTTGGCGCGTTGTGTTCGTCTTGTCGTCCGAGAGAACTCAACAAATGCTTGGGAACAGTTACTAACCTTCCCTTTCAGAGTTCTACATGTGCAAAAAAATTTGGCAAGTAAAAAATCCCTAACCTCTCAAATTAAAGATAATTGTAATATTTCGGCACAAAGTTTAGAACCAAAATTATTTTCACACCTACCGCAAAAAGGTTTATTGCACCATGTGGAATCAAAATTAGGCGAAGGTGATATCAGAGGTGCTGCTAGGATTATTTTTAGCAGCGATGTGGTAGCGCCTTATTCTCCAGAGACCCTAATAGCTCTGGAGAGTAAACACCCCAAGCCGGGGAATGATCTCTCCTTTTCCGACTCCCCTGTTCCTGAAATCAATTCACTTGAAATTACAGCCCAACAAATTTGTGCGGCCGTCGGCTCTTTCCGGAGTGGCTCCGCTGGCGGCCTCGACGGCCTGACACCTCAACATATGAAAGATCTATTGTGCGCAGGTGCCGGGGAAGCTGGTGAGTCCCTTTTGAAGGAGTTGACGGCCCTCATTAACCTCATGCTCTCCGGCAATGTGAACGAAGCCGTCACTGATATTTTGTACGGGGCAAACCTATGTGCCTTGCGCAAAAAGGATGGCGGTATTCGTCCCATTGCCGTAGGGTCTACTTATCGCCGTATCGCAGCCAAAATCTGCTGCGCCATTTATCGCGATGATCTGGCTAGCAAATTCCAGCCCCTTCAACTGGGTTTCGGTTCCAAAGGGGGCTGTGAGGCTGCGGTACATGCTTTATCTGGATTCCTAAATTCTAATGAAGGAGAGGTCATTCTTAAGGTTGACATCAAGAATGCCTTCAATTCCGTGAACAGGGACACCTTGTTGGCAGAAGTTAAAAAAGAAATACCCAAAATTTACAGTTTTCTCTATCAATGCTACAGGCACCCGTCTAAATTACTTTATAAGGAAAATCTTTTGGAATCAGCGGTTGGTTGCCAACAAGGTGACCCTCTTGGGCCTGTCATCTTCAGTTTGGCTATAAACCCTATCATTCGGCAACTAAATTCCAAATTTAATGTTTGGTATTTAGATGATGGTACCCTAGGAGGTGATGTAGACTCCGTGTTAAAAGATTTTACTTTTTTGAAGGATAAATTTAGTTCCATAGGTTTGGAACTTAACTTTTCTAAATGTGAAATTTACCTCCCCCACACCACTGACAGACAGACGACCTTAGCAAAATTTAAAACAATAGCACCGAATATTAAAATAATTGACAAAAGTTCTCTTCACCTCTTAGGCTCTCCAATTTTTGATGAATCCTTTCCAACTTTCATTGAGCAAAAGATCCAAAATTTTAGTGATGTTTCGGAAAGACTTTTCAAAATTAGCATGCATTCGGCTTTTACACTTATTCGATACTGTTGCTTTGGACCCAAATTAACATATAGCCTTCGCTCATCTCATCTTTGGAAATACCCTCAACTTTTGGAAAAAGTTGACCAAATCATAAGAAACACACTATCTTCCATTTTAAATGTGGCCTTGGATGACCGAGCGTGGCAGCAAGCCACACTTCCCATTCGCATGGGTGGTCTCGGCGTCCGCAAAATTTCAAGTATCAGTTTACCAGCCTTTCTCTCCTCGGTCCACGGTACGGATTCTTTGACCAGGAAAATTTTATCTCACTCACTGGTTAATTTTGATGTACCGTGTTTGTCCGATGCTTTGAACGCTTGGAAGATGACTTGTCCCAACACGGATTTGCCCGACAACCTGTCTTCCCAAAGACTATGGGACGCGCCGCTCTGCAGTATTTTACGGAATAACTTAATTAATACGTCTTCGAATACTGCTGAGCGAGCTCGTCTGTTGGCTGTGGGAGAATGGGAGTCGGGTCAATGGCTCCAAGCACTCCCGTCATCCACCATTGGCACAATGATGGATGACGCTTCGTTCAGGGTCGCTACTTGTTTACGTTTAGGCGTACCTTGTGTTGCTCCACATCGGTGTCACTGCGGTACAGCTGTTGACAGCCTCGGGCACCATGGTCTGTCCTGTTACAAGAGTGCAGGGCGCATAGCTCGGCACGCCAGCATTAATGACATTATTCGTCGAGCTCTTGCCACCGCCAGTACACCTGCGATATTAGAACCAAGCGGCTTAGTACGTGACGATGGGAAGAGACCAGATGGTATGACGTTGGTGCCTTGGAAGATGGGTAGGCCTCTAGTGTGGGACGCAACTTGTGTCGACACTCTTGCACCATCTCATATTCCAAGTACGGCGAGCTGTGCTGGTGCAGCAGCCGCGACTGCTGAGGCCCTCAAACGGCGCAAATACTGTAACCTTTCTAGTAATTACAGTTTCGTGCCGTTTGGGGTCGAAACGCTTGGGTCATGGGGCCCGAGTGCGCGTCTCCTTTATAAGGAATTATCTCACCGGCTGATCGATTCCTTGCGTGACCGGAGGGCCGGCTCATTCTTTGCCCAAAGAATAAGCATTGCCATACAACGTGGCAATGCTGCCAGTCTTCTGGGTACGTTTCCGGACGACAGCGATGAGGAGGAGTACTTTGACGCCTAAGCTTGTTTCTTTTTTATTTTATTTCTTTATTTTATTTTTTTATGTACATAGTTAGGTTTAGTATATATGTATATATATGGCGGGATTGTTACTAGTTTAATTAAATAAAATTAATGTTGTAAAATAAAAATAATTGTTCAACGCGAACATAAATGATAAATGATCTTTATTTTGCAAATTGGTTATTTAATTAATAACACTTTTACACGTCATTTTTTGTACATTTAAATTAGATAAGGCCGGTGTTTCCTAACTGACTACCCTGAGAAGAAACAACCGAAACAAACTCAGGGGTCCGTCTCTTTTAAAGTCCATACAATCTATACTTACTGGTTAAAAATATATGGGAACCCTGTAGATTGCCGTCTGAGGCGATCTTTTGAGGAAAACTACTCACAGATTTGAGTGGGCCTACAGCGCAAGCATTTGTCAAATAACGTATAGCTCAACTCAAAACAAGGAGCTTAACATAGAGGGGAAAAGACTAATAGACTAAAGATAAATAATTCAATTAGCTTTTCCTTCATACATTTCTATTTTAAATACATATCATAACATCATTAGCTCACAACGTTCTCACTGCTGTGTCACAGGCCTTGGTTGCTGGGTATCGCACGTCTTCGATTTTTTCGGTTCTAAGACCGTCTGTACGTCTTCATCAAAATGGTTTTCTTCGCCGATTTAAGAACAGTGGGGGGTAGAATGAAAATTACAAAAAACAATGTGTCTGGGTTTGAACTAAAGTAAGTAGAAGAAAGAAGTAAACATACCCCAGGGTCGGCGTGTCCCACACAGCTTAGATTTATAATTTAATTTAGTTATAAGTTGTTATTAGGCTAATACTAACACTAGGTTATAAGTTCACATGTTACTAACAAACAAATATGGAATCATCTGAAATAAATATATTGAATTGAATTGAATTGAGCTTACGACCTGCAACTCGTAAGTCGTACCTGTAACCTACTAGGTTACCAGAGGCAGAGCACTGCACTATTATCATTTTCTTAAGCTTTTCCCAACTATATGAGGTATTCCTCGAAGCGCTACCAATTTGAAGCGCACCGATGAAGCGCTCCTTTTTTATTCCTCGGAGCGCTCCTTTTCCGATAACATGGTATCGGGAGCGCTACTAAAAGGAGCGCTCCGAGGAATAAAAAAGGAGCGCTTCATTAGGTGCGCTTCAAAATTGTAGCGCTTCGAGGAATACCTCAACTATATTGGGGTCAGCTTCTAGTCTAACCGAATGGAGTGACTGCCTATCTGACCTCTACAACACAGTAACTGGGTAACATAAAACCCTTTGGCAAAACCAGTGTCATAAATTCTGACTTCTGACTACCCGTAACAACTGTTAAAGATGTACAAACGACGGGACCAACGCCTAAACGTGATGCGTGATGAATCGCGATATGTGAAGATAGCCACCCATCCTCAAATCGACCTCGGCAAGCGTAACTTAACCTCAAGGATTGACCCGTGTGGCTATTATTATTTAGCCACGAGCTCCTCTGCTTCTTTTTCATATTTATACAGCACTAGTACTCTCGCGGGGCTTCGCTCCCGTGGATTCTATCACGGTAAAAACATAACTCTCCTTTTTTGCAGTCGGGTAAAAAGTAGCCTATAACCTTCCTCAAGCTTCAAGCTACTTCCATACCAAATTTCATCCAAATCCACCCAGTACTTTCGAAGATTAGCGCGTTCAAGCAAACAAACAAACAAACTAACAAACTTTTCCGCTTTATAATATTAGTATAGATTATTGGAAATATGTGCCGATCCTGTAAGGGCGTGTAGATGAGGTCATTAAATAACAAATCAACCCTAAGTTTCTAGGCCTAAAGTATACCATTATGGATTTTTTTTTAATATCTATACTAATATTATAAAGCGGAAAAGTTTGTTAGTTTGTTTGTTTGTTTGTTTGCTTGAACGCGCTAATCTTCGAAAGTACTGGGTGGATTTGGATGAAATTTGGTATGGAAGTAGCTTGAAGCTTGAGGAAGGTTATAGGCTACTTTTTACCCGACTGCAAAAAAGGAGAGTTATGTTTTTACCGTGATAGAATCCACGGGAGCGAAGCCCCGCGAGAGTACTAGTTAAAATATAATAGGACTTTATCTCATTTATCAATTTATAAAAAAAAAAACGAAAACACGTTTTAGCATTCTTATTTATTAAATAGCGAAAGAATTAAGTTGCGCATAATAAAAAAAAAACATAAAATTAAAAACCTCCCTACTTTTGAAAAAAGAGATCCAATACTTATTTTATTTTTATGATTTTTGCAACGTCTTATGAAACACTTAAATATTTTTTTTCTCCTAAAAATCACTTATCTATTTTGACGGCGGAACATTTTATTTGTTAGTTAATGACCTCATCTACGCGCACTTAACAGGATCGGGGCATATTTTCAATAACCCTGTATACATAATAGCTTCAGCCCGCGACTTCGTTCGTGTGGGGGTTTTACGCGTAAAACCCGATTCCTTGGGAATTCCGGGATAAAATAGCCTATATGTTATTTCAATATATCAACTATCTGGAATCCGTACTACAGAAAGTACATTGACAGCATTGAGTTTATCCAACGGAAATATCTGCGCTCTATGCACTACCGGTGCTTTCGTAAAAAAATATCTTCCCACTCCCTTCATCTTAAATACGACCTGTTGACTCTAGAGTCAAGACGCACTCTGCTGGAAATGATGACGCTATTTAATATATACCGCAATAAATTCGATTGTACCGATTTAGTGAACAGTTTGTGCTACCTGGTTCCTCGTACTGTTCATAAACGTGAGGTGCGGTCAACTCGCCTATTTGCTACCAATTTTTGTCGAACTAACTCTGGCGCGCGCTCACCACTGTTCCGTTTAGTTGACACATATAATAAGCAATTTGATTCAGTAGACATTATGTTTCTGAGTAAGAATGTTTTCAAAAAACAAGTATGTGCAATCTTAAAAGATAAGGAAGCTAAAGCTAATTATGCATAATTATAATGTATATATGCTTACTCTATAATGTATGTGAATGTGTTTTTATGTATCTATAAGTTTAGTTTTATTCAGTTTGCCCTAGTTTTTATTTTATTTTTTTGTAAGCCTGATGTCTTGCAACTAGTTATTTCATATAACAATCTGTGGATAATGTTGTGAGCAGTGTATATGTTACATCTAAATCTTAAGCTTTTTTGTTAATTTTTAAATACTCTGTTGTTTGTTATCCCTAATAAAATAAAAAATAAAATAAAAAATCCTACAAAATTTCATTCAGTTCCGTTCAGAAGTTTTTGCGTGAAAAATTAACAAACATCCATACATCAATCCTCACTATCTATCGCATTAATAATAATATTAGTAAGATAGTAAGATAAGACTGTCTACAAAATAATCTATGATCATAAGCTTAGTCATAGGCAAGGAAACAACGCCCAAGGCGGGTCAAAATGGTCTCCAAGAGAGATCACTTTGTGTTGATAGGCTTGGCATAATTAACTGTTACTATTCCCGGTAATATGTGAACATTATGACGGATAAACGCTCGTTATTGAAGATCTGGTTTAGAAAGTTATAAAATAAGGTAAGGCTAGTATCGGACTTGTGACCGAGAGGTCGTGGGTTCGATCCCCTCCCATTACACTATTACCGTGAACCCACTTCAAACACAAGCATATTTAGCTTAGTAGGATTGCTAGTAATGTAAATTATATCCACATTCCTAGTTAAATATTTTTTGTGGAAATCACAAGCGCAGCGAGCGATGAACAACATAACGTCGGGAATAGAGCAATACCACTATACTAATATTTTCAATAAGGCCTATTATGTAATGTTAATTCATTTACAATTTTGCGTTTTGCATTGCATTGTATTCCACTATCCACGATGATGTTATTTATTTCTATACTATAAATGTAAAAGATTAGATGTAAGCATGGATAGGGTTGCGTGAATGTTCTAACGAGTTTCCGGCAACTGAAGGAGCAGGGTGGATTTTTAGTCAGTAGAAGTCTGACACTCCCTTCCGCTTAACCCAGAGCGAAGTTTCTCAGAAGTTTTTCAGAGTTTCTGGTTGGGAAAATCATCGAATGACTTCTTCCGCTCTGGGTCAAGCGGAAGGGTGTGTCTGATTTCTACTGCCTAAAAACCCACCCTGTTCCTTCGGCTGCCCTAAATTTCCGGGGCCGCGGTAACTCGGTAGAACTTTCCCGCAAACCCCGGCAGCAATGGACGGATTATAGTCTGGAATAGCATAATATAGATAAATCTTTATTTTTGCCTTATATTATATTGGATAAGTCAAATCACTGTTGTCGATGTGTTCTAATCTACTCATTCGAAATCATTAGTTAGGTTTGACAAACCTACTCATCTATAGCTTTATATCTGATATTATTTTAGGGTCAACAAACTGAATATTATCATATTCATGTAATATAATGATTGTAAAATCGTATTCATGATTAATACCAACGGTTTTCCGAGGCACGGGGGTATCACAAATTCACAACGCCATCTTCCAAACTCCGGGTTACTACTGAGAAAATTCTTATTGAAAACCTCAGTTGCACTTTTTACCCGACCTGGGAATTGAACCCAAAACTACACAACAGTGGCGCTTGCTACCACTAGACCAACATTTATCTGTACTTAATATTATAAAGCGAAACAGTTCGTTTGTTTAAACGTGCTAAACTTCGAAATTCCTTGGTGGATTTAGATGGAATTTGGTATAGAAGTAGCTAGAAGCTTGATGAAGGTTATATGCTACCCGGTACAATAAGTACTGCCTACTCGGCTGCAAAAGAAGAAGGATTATGTTTTATCGTGAATAGAAGCCTCGCGCTACTGTAAAAGTGTATCGTGTTATTATATAACAATAAGTAAAAGGAAGTCTTTGAATTGAGTACATCAATTCGAAGATTAATAAAAACAAAGAAACATCCAAAACAAATGACGACGTGAAGCATTCAATGTGTTTCTGTCATAAAACTAGTTTTTTATACAAACACTTAATAATATCTTAGATGAACAACATAATAGGCACATTTATCATAAACATTTTAATATTAATAATTCAAATATGCTAAAATTTTTATTAAGAAACTTGTTTTCACACCTTTCTATACAAAATGACTTTGTCGTATCAGATGGGTCTGTTATAAAAGTATGTCATGTTATTTAACAATTAACAATCTATTATTGTTAGATGAAATGTTGGATCACAGTATTTTTTGGCACTAAAATATTGTCGTCCTAGTTTGACTTTACTTATTAATCTTGCTTCGCTTTAGAAACGACAAATATTTAGTAATAGATTCCATGATACTATGACCGGTGATTAATAATCTAAGTAAGAAGATTTTATAGGTTTTAGATTGTCTGCCAAATTCATTACCGGACTAGTAACTAATTATTACTGGGCTCTTGTTATTATTGGGCTCGCTCGTCCCATCGTAGACGTCATCTATCGCCTACCATCAGGTACGATCGAGGTAATAAAATAAAAATAAATATTTCTACGTATTCATAATATGTTAAAACGAGTGATTTTTTTTTATGGAGTCGTTGTTGACATGACCATACATCAGCAACCAGCAGCAAACTTTTCTCCAACAAACAAATACGTTTATCCAACAAACAAAAAATAACCCTTATCAAAACAATAACCCAAATAAATAAATATCCTCTCGTTCACCCCTTACATGTCCACGTACGCTAACACAATTACAATTCGGTCACGACAAGTAATAAAATAGCCAAAAGAAACGGCCATTCGACACTCGAGGCTAAAGGGAGTAAAGGGGCTATTCGGTATTCTTCTCACCGGCCCTTAGCAGCCACGAGCCACGAAGGGAAAAGAGCAAACACTTTAAGCGAAGGACCCAAAATAGAGAATGTATTGAGTCGCGGAATAAAATAAGGGTGTGTGGAAATTCTTGGACAAGGGATGTATCTAGAGCTGTTAATACACACATCAAAAGTGTCTAGGGATCAAGCATTTTTATGCGGATTTCTTGAGATTGAGATGTGGCTTTGTAATAAATTTATGATTTTATAAATTTATATGGATCCTTTTTGGTGCATTTCATAATTTGAAACAGGAATTGTTAATGAAATTCGAGTAAAAGATGAAAATCAGCTGTCAATATTTTCCCTATAAAAACATACAACGCATTGAAGACATTATTAGTGCTACTGTTTCCCTACTACTGATTAAAACCAACGTTATTATGGAGCGGCGACGTCATTTAAGCAGGGAAGAAATGCTCAGAGCCGTGGGAATGATAGAAGCTGGTTCCCGGCAACGTACTGTGGCTTTAGCTCTGAATACAAGTCAAAGTGTTATCAGTCGACTTTGGACACGTTACCGAAGCACTGGTACCGTGGCTGAGCGCCATGGAGGACGGTATCGCTGCACCACACGGAGACAAGACCGATACATTCAAATCTTAACTCGAAGAGCTCCAACAATAACCGCCATGATGTTAGCCGTGAGGCTTCATCACTCTTCAGGGAACTTAATTAGCGACCAAACAGTCAGAAACCGCTTGCATGAAGTGAACCTTCATTCCCGAAGACCGCTACGGGTACCACCTATAGCAATGCACAATCGTAGGATTCGATATCAATGGGCTCTTGAACACAGAAATTGGGCAGAAGAACAATGGCGTTTCGTGTGCTTTTCTGATGAGTCTCGTTTTGGTATGAGACCGGATACAAGACGTATACGACACTGGAGAACCCCTGGACGCCAACAGCGATTAAAATCCTGCCAGGAAGTCCATCCTTATAGTGGTGGAACCATCATGGTATGGGCGGGTATTTGGATGGGCGGAAGAACTGAGTTGATTTGGATCAGAGGCAACCTCAACGCTCAAATTTATGCTGAGACGATTGTATCTGACGTCATCGTTCCTCTACAAGTGCAAATCGGTCCCTTATTTCAGTTAATGCATGATAATGCACGACCGCACACCGCAAGAGTTGTAAGACAGACTCTCGCCGCAGCTAACATCAATGTCCTGCTCTGGCCTGCTCAGTCGCCAGACTTGAACCCGATTGAGCATGCATGGGATATGCTACAGAGAAGAGCTCTGCCGAATATGGAGGGTATCCAGTCGCAAGAAGACCTTTTTTTGTTGTTGCAACGAACATGGGCGGCCATTCCACAGCGTGATTTGGATGAACTCATTTTGAGTATGCCAAACCGATGTTCTTGTGTTGTTAGTGTTCGCGGTAGAAACACGGATTATTAATTGTTTAAGTTACCCAATAAAATTTTAAAGAAAACTGTTATGTCAGTCTTTTTTTCGAACTTTAATGTTAGTGGTTCAAATGTCAAAAATCCCTTTATTAGGAAAATGGCAAATTTCTTTATTAATGCAAAGGTGACTTGGTTTATCGTTACTGTTACAAACGAAAACACTTTATTTGATGAATCCTTAAAGAAAATTTTAATTAATATCAATCAGGAGAAAAGTTATTGCTAAAATATATGTTGATCCCTAGACACTTTTGATGTGTGTATTTTTTTTTTTGCTAATACTTCTAGTAGGTATTTGAATTTCCTGACGTAATTTGTTTTATTTTTTTATTCATTTAGTTAATTTATTTACATACAGAGATAACAAGATTACCAATTTTGGTCGGAGAATCGCCAAACTTAAGTGCCATGGCAACCCGATTCGAAGGCGTGTCGTGTCCTCAGTGACGGGGACCAATACCTGCCATGGTTACGGGAATATTCTAACGAGATGCGGCCCTGGATCACAAAGGCTACTGAAGGAACAGGTTGGGTTTTTAGTCAGTAGTAGTCGGATACTCCCTTCCGCCCCACCCAGAGTTATTTGATGATTTCTTCCCTCCCCTTAAAAACTCTGTTGTGGTTATATCAGAAAGGCCACAGGAATCCGCTAAATGTGAGGCACTCAGAGCCGATTACAATGGCGGTGCCTCAGTTATTCAAATATTAATGTATTTCATATTTATTTATATTACTTTTTGTATATCGTGCAGCGGTTATTCCCACTCTATAAACATACAGTGAAGTGGACAATAAGCCTGACCGCAGGTGGTGTTCGGATCTCGCGAACTTTTCAAATATTTGCCAGGACTTCCCATGGATTTGTTCCTTTTTCCCTTTTGTCCGAACTAACGTTAACATTTATCTACCGAAGCGGATCAAGTATGCTTTGACACACAGCCACGAAATATTTGAACGGGACCCGCATGTTTGAACTTTTGTAAGGTAAGCGTGTTTTGATTAGATTACATTTTCAAATCTGATTTACTGATGTTCTTTTGTTTTTTTGACCGTCGGTTATTTTTTCGGTTGCGTCACTGTGTTGGTAGGATTGTTTTCTCTGAAATGACGATCCCAATTGGAATAATTAATTGTTAACAAGAAAATTGGAAGTAAGTAACATTGAAATACATTGTTTTTTGTTTAGTCTATACTAATATTATAAAGTGGTTAAGTTTTCATGTAGAGGGTAATCTCCAGAACTAATGATCGCATTCTAAACATTTTTATAGGTAGTAAGGTGTATTATTTATGAGTGTTATAAGGCAAATAAATTATTTTGAAATCCAAGCAGATTCAGTCACGGTCGAAGTGCTACTTATCTATATTTTTTATAATTGGAAAATTATTCCCAACTCTAAAATCTGAAGTATAAGCGTCATGCCTCATCCAATTTTATCCCACAAAAAGCTATCTGGAAATGACAACTGTACAAGACAAGAGAATAAAGCCTTACAAGAGAGTGAAGCCGCGGGACAAGTTTTAAAAATAAATACATATCTTAAATTGAATATGCAACATCATTACCTACTTACCTGTATATTAACCTTTTGGACCACTAGAAGTTATGTTCATATGAAAGCCACTAGATTACAAAAAACAATCGTTAGCCACGATATCACATTTACTATGACATCATAACATAACAATTACCACACGAATTCGCTTGGTCCTCTAACCAACACGGTTTACATAATTGATTAAAAATAAACTCTGGTCGATTCCCGCTCACCAATCACCATCACTAATCTCATAATATTTGACATTTGGTTACATTGCGATTATACATATTACGATTTTAAAGTAACAATTAATATGCTTAATATCTACGCAACTGAATGACTGTCTATCTGATTGCTACAACCCAGTTACTGGAAAAATAAGGTACACAATATATTCAATTCAATTCAATTCATTTATTCTCAAGTATCATAAGACTCATACAAATTATCAATTACATCAAATACATGTCAGTCACAATTAAAATACAATTAAATTAAACTGTTATTATTAAAATATTACAAGTTTTAAAATTAGAGAATTGTCAATAAATACTCTATAAATACATATGTTCAATCCCTGCGTGTAAGGGCCTATGCACACCACGTTTTTCAAACGCGTGTTTGTAGCGGTACAGACACACCGGTGCCACGCGTTTGAATCGATACAAACGACGAAAAACTGCTCTGTAGGGACAAAAACGCGCCGTCACCACGTCGACGCGCGTTTTAGAAACGCACGTCGGCGGCGCGTTTAAAAAACGTGGTGTGCACAGGCCCTTTTAATTTTTTTTTTTTTTTTTTTAACGTGCTAAAATTATCAAATAAGTCCTCCCACTCCGGGCAGGGTGGGAGGGACTGTCAGACTTTTACTGACTGAAATCCACGGTTTTCCTTCAATAACCCTTTACATACCGGGGCCACGGTAACGGGATGAGTCCCACGACCCCGGTGGGCTTCGGCCCTCTGCAGAGGGCCCTCGTCATGTTGCTGACGCTCTTTGAGGCGCGCGTGGAACATGACGCACCGTCGACCCGGGCATGGTCCATGGTGGGACAGCGAGTTGCCCTTTACTCGCTGTCCGCATGCCCGCGCCTACGGTGGCCGGAGATCGTCGGCCGACGTCCGACGCCGTGGGCGTCTACCACTGCGGCTGGGCTGGAGGGAGGACGCCATCCTCTCCCTCGCGCGGCCCGCCTCCTCCTTCGGAAGCATGACTGCTTCGCAGAAGGAGGCGACCGCTTCCCACTCCCTCTCGCCCCGCAGCATGGCCTCGACCAATGCCGGGCGCGAGAGGTCTCCGCCTATCGCCACCGTGAGGACACATCGGTGCTCTGCCCAAGCGGGGCAGTCTTGCACCGTGTGCTCTACGGTGTCCTCAGGGCGACCCTCGCAGTGGTGACACCCAGGCGTTTCCTCCTTTCCCATCAGACACAGGTACCTCCTGAAACTTCCTTGTCCGGTGAGGACCTGCGTCATGCGGTAGGTCAGGACGCCGTGACGCCGATCTAGCCACTCCTCAAAGAGGGGTCTTACCGCCGCAATTGCGGCGTGCCCGGCCGTCGGTTGCGACAGTCGTTCCCTCCATACTGCCCTGAGATCGCGCCGGAGCTCTTCCCGCCGCGCCTCGACTTCTCGAGGCAGCGGGGATACGCCCCGGCGCTGCGCCTCCACGCGCCATTCATAGACGCGCTGGAGGGCAGTCGCCTCCAGATCCCAGGGCAGCAATCCGGCAAGGAGGTTGGCCGATTCGCCGGCGATTGTGCGGTATCCCCGGATCATTCGGATAGCCATGACCCTCTGGCATGCGACCAACTTTAGTGGTCGCGTCCGGATGCACAGGGCCCACACTGGGGACCCGTAGAGGGCCATGGACCGCACGACGCCGACGTACAGCCTTCGGCAGGAGGCGTTTGGCCCGCTGAGATTAGGCAGGAGTCGCCTGAAGGCGGCTGCTGCCCGGTTCAGCTTTGGGGCCAAACTCAGGAAGTGCTCCCTGAAGTTCCACCGGCTGTCGAGGACGAGGCCCTAATGTGCAACATGCTATTGGCGCTCCCTCGCACTCGCCGCACAAGCGATGTGCCTCTCTTGCGCATTGTAGTGTAGAAGCAATCTACGCGCGCCTCCGCGAACGTCGCCGATGCGCTACAAAAGTGCGGGAGCCCAATATAGGTCAGATCTTCTGGCTACTGATTACTAAAAACGTTTGTAAAAGTCAAAAGTAATTTATTTCAACTAGGCTTAAAATCAGTATGTATGTTTTGAACATTAAAAAATAACATGAAGGCAGTCTCCCAAACCGGCCGCTCGTCACGACTTCTTAGTGTTTAAGCTAGTGGAAGGAAGCAGAAGTGGCGCAACAAACTCCACGGAGAACACAATCTGTCATGTGTTTGAATATCTTCTTTTCGGTGTTCAATCATCAAAAGACGCTCCGTTTTGCTTAGAATGGAAAAGTGTATCAGACTCCTACTAACTAACTTGTTGTATCCGGGCTGTGCTATCTCATTAGGATATACCCGCAAATCCAACCGATATGAGTTCTCTCGGGTCCCATCGTGGATGTGACTGCTGACACGGGATGTTTGAAGAAATTGAACTCATGTTCACAAAAGTAAACATTTTGAAACATGAAAATTACGCTAAATGATATACCACAATGTAAGCTATCACATTACATTATACCACCAAATAAATGTAAAAACAAATACATAGTAGTCCATAAAGTGATTATCAAGAAATTAATGCCTCGCGACACTGATTCTGGAGCAGACCTTGACAAGAGTTGCAACCTGAACGGCCGTTTCGTACTACTGTTATGATTTATACAATATCTTGCATTTGAGTTGCGTTGCTAAATGTCAAATATTACCAATGGTGGTCCCATTGGTAATATTTGACATTTAGCAACGCCGATTATTCACACATACAATTATACAGTAACACATTAGAAGCAAATCACGATGCACGTGACCTTAGAAAAATTTCAGTTCCTACAATCGAATTTTTAAGTTTTTTTTTTGTTAATAAATGATTTGAACAATTGGATCCCATTATGGCAAATTGATTTCCTCAATGTGTTGAATGTAACGTCGCAAATTGGACAAAAAGTTAACCTGTGCAATTAGAACTAAGATAAAGCACTTCTAACAACCGTGGGAGACCGTTTTTTTAATGCTCTGTGGCCCAAGAAGGCAATATACAGCGTGTAGTATATGTGCTTGCTAATTTTATAGCTTGTAAGGAAATGTAGTTGTTTTTTTGGTTTGATATTGTGATGGATTATCGTATTGTTGCGTCGTATCAAGTGAGGATAGCTGGATTTATATGAGTGTAGGTAAGCTCTTTGAGCTTATGTGAGTTTCAAAGCGGATGACTTAATGAACTTAGTGGTATTTTACTAATACGTTCTCCTTGGTCTAGTTCGGTTCCTAATTCAGGCAAAAAGTGTTATTGGGTTTTCTATAAGACTTTTCTTAGGGTGAATTTATACTAGCTAGCACAGAGTCGAAGCGCATCGAAGCGTCAAATTCTTCACAACTAAAGTGAAGCCGCACGAATGCGCACTCTTTTACGTGTAGTAATTAATGGGCATCAATAGCAGTGCTATTGAATCACTTGCCAGTTGACTCTCGTAGCTGAATCGTGTGTAAAATGACTGATGACTGATGACGACTGATGACGCGTAGGTTCGCTGGTAGGCGCATGGATACGCGCGAATACGCGCGCACCAATCAGCGTTGTTCAATTCCGAATAATGCGTGCGTCTTTTTAAAATCTCAGAAGTAATGTGTGCGTTACGCTGTGGAGTTAAGGTTGAATTTGTTATGTTCAGTTTTGGATAGACGTTTCGATGCGCTTCGACTCTGCGCTAGTATAAATTGACCCTTTGGAGGAAGTTGGCGGTGTGTTATTAGGACATCCTTAACAGTCCTTACGGGTAATCAGAAGCCAGGAAATCAGACACAGATCTGACCAAGGGCTGTTACCCAGTTACTGGGTTGTGGAGGTCAGATAGGCAGTAGTTCCATGCAAAATATTAATACTCAGCTGCATCCGGTTAGACTCGAAGCTGACCCTAACATAGTTGGGAGAAGGCTAAGCTGATAAAAAACTATTTTATTAATAGTTTTAATTATGTTTCGTGACATTTTTCCACACAGCAGATTAATTACCTAATATCACATTCGCGCTTCAAAGGCCATCAACGCAGACCATTTCCCACCAAACCGGCTCCTATGACTTAAGCCTAACAGCGAACAATCTATAATAACAAGTGATAATCGTTCGTTCACTCACCGTTCGTGTCAAAAGCTAAGAAATTAATGTTCGCAATCACCGTTAGAGGCCAAAGTAAGGCCGAAAGCCGAAAGACAGAATTCTCACGGCCGCACCCATGCAAAGCAATGTTAGAGGTGCAACAAATTTGTCATATTATAACTCGACTAAGTTGTACCAGTGGCTTTGGTCACATAGCATGATCAGCCTTTGAATGTTCCTGAACCGGAGAGGAACAAAGTCTTCTTCTCTCAAATAGAAAGGTGATCCTATAAATAAATTTTGTCTACGTCGTCGTCTCGTCTTGGTATAATTTTTTAAATACTCATATTATAGCTCGGGCAGCTAACCGTAAGGAGTATGAAGATTTTTTTTTAATAAACTTGTAATAACCGCATGTATTGGTATGAGATGTTAAGCAGCGCCTGCCAAGGTTGGTTCGTGGATGGGCAATTATACAAAACTCATCGGCGCAATCTATTTCATACCAACACTCATTAATGTTGGTATTATAGTAAAGTATATTATTATTAATACGGTTTCAGAGTGAAAATCAAACAGACAGACATTTTTTTGCATTTATAAAACTAATTTATGTATAGTATCTATGGATTGCAGAGCGGAGGACACGACATAAAGTGAAGGTAAGGAGGGATGGGACACGTTTTGAAAGGTGTTTTTGGCGAATATCGAGTAGTGTAATGGACGAATACTAATTACCTACTGGTGAAGATTATTATGGATGACGTTGGGCTTATTTGAGGCATTGACATTTAGATAATGTCACTAAGTTATGTGAGTATATTACATAGGTTCACTTAGTATCATAGTAATTCGAGATATAAAACGACTATTTCTGCGTATAGCTAAAAAGTCTAATTCTCGGTCGGAGTCTATGTTTATTATTACAAATTCAAATTCCAAACTCGTAAAAATAGGTTACGTTTAGATAAGCATACTTGTTTGTTGTCCATATCATTGCTTAATATCAAACTTGACAGATATAGGTACGCCAACTCGTGAATATTAAAAAAAAAATAATGATCTTTTTAATCTGTACTAATTTTATAAAAAAGAAAAGTTTTTTCGTTTAAACACGCTAATCTTCAAAAGTACTGGATGGATTTGGATTAAATTTGGTATGGAAGTAGTTTTAAGCTTGATGAAGTCCACGAGAGCAAACCTCCGCGCAACTGCTAGTATATAGATATATAGAAATATTAGCTTACTACAATCCTTCTCCTACATAAACCTTAGCTGAACCATATCATACTACTTCGTGGGCATAATATTCTTAAAAATGGGGCCAAACTTTTTTGTTTATTTTTTTGTGCTTAGTATCTTGCAGGTCAACTTCTGAGGTTGTCGGCTGCTTAACCGGATTTGCCTGTAGTTGCCTGAATTAATTAAAGCCTCCAGCCAGGGCTCCAAACTTTTTGCTTCACCTTTTAATATCTATACAGATAATACATATAGTAGGTATTAAATAAAACATCCAACTAAACAGCTTGTATTAACATTAACACAAACAATAATTTCAAAACAATTGAAACATAATAAATATTCATCTACAATTTCGTACACTAACAAATCGATATCTGATTGGCACTTCACTATTTATGCAATTGAATGGCGCGACAAAGATAAATGTTTGTGACACTTGCACATTTAGCTGCCACAGCATAATAAAATATTCAAAGAATAAATTAACTCACTGTTGTTTACAAATAGTATATTGTTGGCATTTAAACTCGGCTGTGTGCTTTACGATTTGAACCCAGAATGAGTCATTGGGAATCACTAAGCTCCATTGTAAGTGTTTTGCGGAATGCTAATTTTAATTGGTGTTTTAATTACTGTAAGGTTTCACGTATTAAATATTATCACATATTATTGTGTATAACTATAGTATTTTTTGTAATAGTGTATATGTCATTTGTATGACCCAAGTTTAAATAAATTTGGCCCAAATATCAGCTACATAAACTCCGCTCACTGATGCTGGCATAATTTAATTTAGATAATTATGTTAACAGTACCTCAATTGGTTTTTTCGTACTCTTTCCTTGTACTTTTCTAAGTAATGTCGATGAATCCAAGACAGTTGAATCGCCCTTTTATTTCTGGTGGGAAAATCATCAATAACTCCACTCACAGCATTTAGTCAGTAGAAGTGATTCTACTAAAAATCTACCCTGTCCTTCCAGTTGCTCTTGCGCTCGAGGCAGTGATAAATACATATAGAACATCTTGATAGAACACTACCGCAGCCCCAGTAGCTTCATTGACATGATGTTTTACCTGTTTGACTGTGGCTCTCAGGAGTTACAGTGGTTGGAAATTGCATGGCCGGCTGGTTCCTTATAAAAAAGCAGTCGATGGAAAGTATTAACCTAAATGTCGTACTTTAAAACAATTATCATGTAACTAATTAGGTAATTATTAATGACAAACCAATTCCAACCATGTAGCAATGTGAAAAGAAAATATATGACTTTTTAGGGTTCCATAGTTGAACGGAAAAAACGAGACTGTTACAGATTCATCATGTTTGTCTGTCTATCCGTCCGTATACCACAGCCACTTTATTCCGAAAATATTAAGAATACAGAGTTGAAACTTGGTAGGTGCTTGAATTGCAAAATTTGATATAATTAAAAATACTAAATCATCAGAGCGTCCCATTCCGGCAATATTGACGAAATAATCCAAAATTATATGTGAAATCAGTTTTAGTTGACTAACTGCTTACGAAATCATAATTATCTAGAAAATACATCGCGCTGACTTATACGGTTTCTGGTAAAAATGGAAATAAGTTCGTTACTTCATCATTGAGGTCCTGTTACATGTTACAATCAGATGTAGATGACCACATTCATATCTTTTCCTACAATCTGAGGTAATATAATTATGACTAAAGGCTTTAGTTACGTCTACTACTGGTCAACTGTTATCCCAATTATACGTAGAAACGCCTATCCCGTCATATCTGACGTCATGTATGGGAAAAACGATTCATAGCCGGAACTACACGATTACCTACGTAAACTCACGAAGCGGTCGGCTTATTAAAACGAGAATGCTCTTTCATGTTATGATACTTATATTTCTAATTAATATCACTTAATTGACTCGTTCTCAAAAGTTGAAAACGATTCAGTCAATTTTGCAGTCACTCGGAGAAAAAAGATATTTATTACATTATAGAAGTCCAGAATGATTGGACTTTAAATTAATTACAGATTTTACAATGTTTTACAGTTGTTTTTAATTAAACATTATAGTTGTGTTGATTAAGTTCCAGATTTAATAGAGTAGTTTATCTTGAGGTTCTATTAGTTAATTTTAAGTACCTACTTATTTTAAAGGACTCTTAAAGTACCTATCTAATGGATAGAGCCCCAAGCAGACAGGCGCGAAGCATAAATACGATATCGATTTAGTAAAACAATTATGTACCTATATCTATCTGTTGATAATTTACATGTAAAGGTATTGTTGAAATGTATTGAAGTAGGGACCTACTTACAAGTCTTTACCGTACTTACATACAATAAAATCATAGATATCTGATAACGCTAAACGTATCCTAAGTAGAATGTAGGTGTTCACCTCAAATCACTGTATCGCCCATAGTTAAAGTTTCAACATGCAACTTATATTTTGTACCGAGCTTAAGTTTTTAGGTAACCTACGATAGAATATTTAGTTTAAAAAAAATTGGCCAAGTGCGAGTCAGACTCGCCCATGAAGGGTTCCGCAGTAACTATAATAATATAATATGTATATTTATTTGACAAAAAAACCTTACAAATTTCTTAAAACTAGCTTAAATTAGTTTTTCTTAGTGTTTGTATGAATTATAAAGTTATTTTTGTAGTATTAGAAAATATGCTGTATCTCAAAAACTGCTGACCCGATCTCGTTCAAACTAATTTTGGTTGAAAGTTTACATTAATATCTACAGCATATATTTTTTTTAGATTTTTCACTCCATTATTATAAAAGTTAGAGGGGGAGGACACATTTTACCACTTTGGAAGCGTATATCTTTTAAACGATTAACTTGATGAAAATTGGTTTTAGAAACCTCAATATCATTTTTAAAGACCTGTCTATTGATACTACACACGCATAGGAATCATGAAAAAAAATATTTTCAGTTTTAGTTCCATGTATGGGGAGCCCCCCTTTATTTTAAATATTTTTTAATTTTATTCCTAAAATCGGAAAGCGGTTTACAGAATACATCTATCTACCAAGTTTCACATGTATAGTCTTAATAGTTTCGCAATAAAATGGCTGTGAAATACGGACGGACAGACATGACGAAACTATAAGGGTTCTGTATTTTGCCATTCGGCTACGGAACCCTAAAAATGGTCTTGACTGGTTAAGTGTAGGTATACATATATTTTCATGTCCAGTTGAGGGTTTTTTTGTGTTGTCCTTGTGAAATTTCCTTTATTAGGATTTAGGAAGAAGCTCGTGGCCATAATAACCAGCCGCAGGGCTCAGCCTTCAAGGTTAGCCGACGCTAACCAAGGTGTGAGGTTGCAAGGGTGACTATTGTATGATATCGAGTTTCCTCCGTCCTGAGAAAAGCACATTAAGCACGTTTGCTGCTGTCATTTGTACGTTTTTGCCAAATATCTGACACCAGTCTTACCAAGGGGAATTTTTTTACCCAGTCACTGGGTTTTGGAGGTCAGATAGGCAACCGCTCCGTGTAAAACGCTAGTACTCCGCTGCATCCGGTTTGACTAGTAGGCAACCCTTTTTTTTTAAGGATGGGCATCATCCAATGACTGCCTCTCGATCTGGGCGAAGCGGGAGGGTGTGTCAGACTTTTACTGACTAAAACACATCCATGTTCCATAATATGCCCTTCGTGTTCCGAGGCCGAGGTAACTCTTTCGAACAATTCCGTAACCCCGGCAGGCAACGGCCCCCTTATGGGCCCCGACAACTTTGCTGACACTCTTTGAGGCGCGCGTGGAACACGACGCGCCGTCTCGTGTAGACGGCCTGGTTTCAGTCGGGCGGCGAGCTACCCATTGCTCGCAGCTCGCAGGCCCGCGCCTGCTGTGGCTGGGAGTCACCCTGTAACTCCCGACGCCCGGAGCGTCTCCTGCGGCGGCTGGGGCGCGAGGGCTGTGAGACCCGCCTCTCCCTCGCGCGTCCCACCACCTCCTTCCCATGCCTCCTCGCTCCGGACCATGGATTGAACCAGGGCTGGGAGCGAGAGGTCGCCGCCTATCGCCCCTACGAGGACATGACGGAGCTCTGCGCAAGCGGGGCAAATCTCACTGTGTGTTCCACCGTGTCCTCAGGGAGTAGCCAACCCTAACACAATTGGGAAAAGGCCAAATAGGTGAGGATGATGAGGATTTAGAGTATTGGCCTTAGTTAAAATTTCGCAGTGTTTTTTTTATATACGAAATACAACCGGCCTTAATGAGCCGTTGAGCTCTGCATAAGCAAAATACGCTTTTAACCACGCTGCAATCGTTGTGTCCACGCTCCACACCGATTCCTTTCATTGTCTGTCTACATCAGAAACTTGCATTACCTTTGAAGCCTGGCAATAAATTATATATCATTTATTAATACACTCGGACATCTCGTGGGCGGGGTGCTAAAATTTTATGAGCTAATTCAACCTGATGCAATGTGCCATGGGAGATTGTCGCGGAACCAATCCCACGATTTAGATCGCCAGTTACAAGTTTCAACATTTGTTATTAAATGTATTTTGTTATTAATTGTTCTGATAGTAATCGTTTTTGAGATTTAAATAGCTGTTGCTGTCGACGAATTTGGCATCCTCATCGTTTCAGCCGAAAGATGACCTTTGTAATACGTCGACCTCATATAATTTGTTTCCAGTGGATCCATGAGGCCATATTTTTTTTCTCAATTTGTATTAAGGTATCTTCCGCCTTGGGTTGTTCTGAAGGGGTCTGGTCAGAGATCTACAACACCATCCCAGTGTTTGTGTTCTCTCGCATACTTACGCCGAGGTCTGCGGGATAGATTCAAACGGACAACTCATAGGAAGGGCGTAGTGGACCTTTTTTCGATGGAAATATCATCGGAGCGGAAGCGAGTGTCAGACTTCTACTGACTAAATACCCACCCTGCTTCTTTAACTGGCCCTACGTTCCGGGGCTATGCCGTTAAAACATTCCCGCAACCCCGTAGGACCTAGTAGACATAGGCGTTGCCCCACCAACTAGTGCCATGTCTCACACATCCTGCAATTCCCGCGACCTTCATCTATTATCGGTGTTCCTAGTGGAAGCCCTCCTAACGCTACATCATCCGTTGTTTCAAAAACTCACGACCCTGCTGATTAAACATTTTGTGTTCCTACTGGTAATTAATTGGCCGGTCACCCTGGTGCTCCTGAGATCTTTATTTCTGACTAGCTGAACCGTCAGACGTTGTCTTTCTGACCTTTTAAAGCACCTTTACCTTATAAGCTGTGACCAGCGAGAGGAACATCAGCGATTAAGACCCACCCAGTACATTATCAATATAGACACGACACTCAGTCAAGAGAGTACGACTGTGACGGAGAAGAAGCCATCTGTATGATTATTATAAAAAAAAACATTATTTAATAAAAAAAAATTAAATTGGTCCAGCGTGGTTCGTTCGGGTTAAAGTGAGACTAACAAACAGCTACTTTTTAAATATTTTTTATATACATTTCACACAAAAAAGAAGTAATTTCAGTCTAACTTGCAAGTGATTTTCATGATTTTCAGAATCTCTGCACTAATTGAAATGCTGTGCTCCGTATTGCATGTCACCCTAATATACGAATCTACATATAATAAATTATAACCTTTGGTATAAACAGGCGTGACGTTTCGCATATAATTCTCATACACAATACATATTTTGAAATACAATACGAAATGTCAACGATATATTTAACTATCATAACATTTATTTGCATAAATGTCAACCGCAAACAAGGCCAAATAATATAATCAATTAATACAAAAAGATAACGTCACAATTTCCGTAACAGTATTTATCACTTGGTTCGAAAATTCCTCTTAATAATAGCCAGAATTGAGTACCTATAGCCAAAACCAAAGGCTAGGTATCTCCTGCAGGGGTTGTGGAATTGTTCGAAAGAGTTACCGCGACCTCGGAACACGAAGGGCAAATGGTAACAAAGGCAAAGGTAACTCTATCTGTCTGTCTGTCTGTTACCTTTTCACGCCTAAACCGCTGAACCGATTTAGATGAAATTTGGCATGGGAATAGTTTAGGACCCTGGGAAGGACATAGGATACAACATAGGACATAGGTTTTTATCCCGATATAAGTTTCCCGTGGGATAGTTTTCGAATTATTGACAAAAAGTAAATTAATGCGGGCGAAGCAGCGGGCAAAAGCTAGTATACTATAACCTGGGGGTCTTTAAGTCAAGATTGAATAGGTTACTTCTAAGCAAGCGTGCTTCATCTTTGACCACATCATCGCTTATCATCAGATAGTAAAAACATACACATACGTACACATGATCAGTGATAAACATAGTCAAAAACTAAAAATAAAATGTCACCAGTGTGACTTGACGCATAGCCTAGATAGATGAACAAAATGAAAATTCGTGAAGGCTTCTGCCAAAACTTAGGGAACACCAAAAATGAACTACATTCGCGCCTTGATTAGTCACCCGATTAACAAAAAGCGTAATTCCTTTACCGATGTTAAATACCTCACTGTACATTTTTCTGTTATTCAAATAACTATGGATGTATAACGTAACGAATTTAAAACTTCGGGCATCTTCGACTATTTTCGGCAATCGTGTCCTTCCTTCATCTGTTTTTGGCGTATGAAGCAAAAAATGCTTCCTAGGATGTACCTACAATCTTATTCTTTTTGGCCAACTATGGCTTTGAGTGTGTCATGCTTTGCCCACATTAGTGATAATAGCGTGACGATCGCCATTTGGCGGGACCTGTCATAGTTCAAGGTTGTTAAGTGGCGTTCACAATAGATTTGAAATCGTCGCGATTGTTTGAGAATATTAATGGGAACGATTCCTATCGCTTTAGTGACATTTTTCAATAGCTATTGCTTTGCTTTTAGTTAATAGTTCCAGACATGCTAAGTCATTGAGGCGATTATGCCCTGACAATCCTTGAACTTTGACCTTCTATAATCAATAAAACTCAGTAATGCAGTATTTTACAGATCAACTTTTTTATATTAAATATTCACCGACACATACAAAAATATAAGGCGTTCCTCTTAACTTTGAAACACATCATCAGCGTGCAAATTGCTGAACATAACTTACTACGTTCATTTACAATGTAATGTTAAACGCAGCGATCAGTAAGGCAAGTGTGTACACCCTTTTATTTACCTTCGCTGCGATGTTAATAGTGTCCTGAGGCGCTTGGACCACAGATTGAGACAATTACAACTGATTGCAGACCAGTCGTACAAATTGTGTGACTGTGTTTTTTAGGCTGTGTCTTTTATGTGATTTATGCCATAAATTGTTTTCGCGTGTGGGAATTTTGTGGAATGTGAGAAAGAGCGGTTTAATGACAAAATTGTGGATCTATTAGTGATCTTCTGGCGAATTTTGGTTTTATTTTTGATAGGCTCGCGTTTGATCACAATCACACTTTACACAGAAGCGATGATACGGTCGCTCATGTAGCACTTTAGCGCTCACTAATACTAGTAGTAACATATTCACTCTTGCTTTATATACTCTCAGGTTGTAACTGCAAGGAAACGTAGAGTCCGACAGAGAATTACATTTTTTAGATGTAAGCACAATGAAAGTACATATTCCGTTTTGCAGTCTAGAGACGGCACACTCCACAGAGTTAGAGTGACAAAAGAAACTTCGGCAGCCTTCGAGCTTTGAGTCTACCAGTGCATTAATGCAGATGAGTTTCTTGGCTTATTTTTCAATCGTTTAAAGGCAGATCCGTTACAGAGATTACAGTAAGATATTATGAACGAGTTCGCGCTTTACAAAGTTTTAGCTGGTTTTCCAGCGTCTCACTTTTGTTAGTATGTACGATTTTTGGACCAGTTTCAGGTTGGCTTGCCTTCAAGCAAATTTATTAATTTTACAAACTCAAAAAAGGCGTGCCAAGAGTGTCAAAACCGAAGAAAGTCCAAGTGCTCGAGTTCTAAGAACTATAATTGCCGGTATCTCGTCGAAGCCAATTGCTTTGTTCACGTCAAGGTTTCGCTTTATGTACCTAACCGAGGGGCGTCCGCGTCCTTCTAACGGATGCGAGCTTGAGGTATGAGGACAGTTTCACAGTTCTTTGTATATTATTTAACATAAAATCATTGTTAATAATAGCGTGAACTTTACATTCAAAAAATAAACGTTAGTGGGAAATTCCGTAAAAGATACTTTTTTGCTAACCAGAATGAAGAAGATGTCATAAAATAATAATGTGTAAAATCCCACAAAATGTTGGTACAGAAAACCCAGTTAGGTACTAATCAATATCAAATCTTTGATTTACAAGTCAAAAACCTTTAATATTCTAATAATAGATTAACAAAGCTTCGTTTTAAATAAGGGTCAAGGACGCACTGTGTTAGTCACTCGACTTGCTAGTCGAGTCCACGCCAGTGAATGAACGAGTAGTGCGTGGGTGTTTGTGTACCTAATTAATTCTATACTCTAATGAACGATAGTACTCATTGTCAATGTACATCGATAGGCTTATTTGGATAGGCTGAGTCAGGGGACGTGGGTTTTTGACGACAATGTTGCAAGCGTATTAGGTTACTAAAGCTTTTGAGCTTGTATTTATTGTAACATACCAACTGTTG
Source organism: Tholera decimalis (assembly GCA_943138885.2). NCBI lineage: Eukaryota > Metazoa > Arthropoda > Insecta > Lepidoptera > Noctuidae > Tholera > Tholera decimalis. Next base: position 29,481,404 of record OW964562.2, read on the forward strand.
ATTATAATAATAAATCTTTATTACTGTAAAAAAGTTACACGGCAACACATTTATAGATAAAATATAAGCATAAAATTAACAATTAAAATAAAAAAATGAAAGTGGTCGTAGATTAGTCGTAGAGTAAAAATGTTTCAGTACGTTCATGAAGCAGTACTATACATAAGTAAATATAGCGTAGGAACAGTGAGATGAAAATAAATAAAGATGAAAATTTTGATAAGAGTACTATCATTACATTTGGCGACTAATATTCAAACCAGCAAACATAATTCGTAGTAAAATACTTGCTTTAAGAACTGCCTTTGGCTAGAAGTCAGCCCTTTATCGGTATTTACTGTAGTATGAATAACTAGGATTTATAATAATAAATAGCTTTATTATGCTTTAGCATGACAGATAAATAGATTTTGTATACAATATCTTACCTAATATTGTATTGAATAAAGATTACATCGACTCCCCCTCATCCTCTATCTGCAAAGCTTATAAGGCAAATATAATAAATTATGTTGACTTCCTCTGACTGCAAAGCCCACTACTCTATTTAAATGACAACAATTTAATTTAATTAAAGTTAAGTGTCACTATCCATTGTGCTTCACACCATATTAGCACTTGTGTGAGTCAGTGACGTGGGCACTAGAAGCCAGTGTTGTAAGATAGTGCTATCCGACACTTGACTCGCCTGTGTCAACACGCCTACGGACTTTGACGTCCGATCCGTCTCTTTAGGTCACCCAGCGATTAGGACTGTTTACTAATTTCTGGGCTAATTCCAGATTTAGTTAATTAGCATGACCAGTAAACCTCATTGACAGTTTTTTGTTTGTGACTTTCACAAATATTCCGCTTAAAAATAATCTGGTGAATCATTCACCATTTCTAGAATCATCACTATCTGGGGAACAAAATTGGAAGTACGAAGGAACGGACCGGTTAGAGTATAACTGGTCCTTGATAGGTTTACTTTGAAAATGTGAAGTCCTAAGCAAGAATAACTGCGAGAAATTGATTAAATAGGTAAGAAACTGACTGTGGCTTAAGAAAGGGTCACGCGAAGTGGACTACATGTAGTGATGATTTGAATGTATGATTGTTTTTTTTTTCTTTTATAAAGAAATTGAAGAGTGAAGACATGAACTTCTTCTAATGCATTACACTCTTTGTTGAGTGGTCGTAGTCGCTACTGCCGACGATCAACGAGTAGCGAGTACAGCTAGCATCTGAAATCGAGTTGGCGAGCAGCGAGCTTGTAGTTATGATAGTTTTGTCGCTGGGCTATAAGCGAGTGTACAAGTGCGATTACTCGCGTCACTCGCTAGTTGGTCCGCTTGACCACTAGTTGGTCTCTGGGCGTGAGTTCTGACCGCTAAGCGAGCATCGCTGAGCGAGTATTGTCTTTGACAGCTCTTGTTGCTCAGCAACAACTAGAGAAGCGAGTAGTAGCCGGCAGTGTGAACAGTCAGAGAGCAACTATTAATCTCTTTCGTTTACTTAATTTTATTGTGCATTCTTGAGCGAGAAAATCGCCGATAGTTAGTCGTTTACTCGCAACAGCCGGACAGCTGCCTGAACTACCAAGAAACTAAAAAGAGTTCTAGCAGTTTCAAACCAAGGTGTTCGCACTATGTCAAATCCATTAACCATACAACTTCACAATGGTGTCCAGTACTTACCACACCTTACTTAGCTCACGGGGACACTTAAGCAACATTAAGTTAAATCATATAATCAGCTCTGTTTAATAGTAATGAGCGTACTTTGATGCATGTCAATTGGTACTTCGATGTAATGTTGTTTCGTTCACGTACGTATGTATGGTTGTTATGATTTCTTCGGGCAGATTTTTATTTTTCTTAACAGTTTGCGACCCCTTTTTATGCATAGTACTTATGCTTATATCTAGCTTTATGGAAGCATAGCAGTCGAGCAAACTGCGCTCCCGTGGACTTAACACTATAAAAAAATAACCCTCTTTTTTGCAAGATGGGTAAATGCGGCGATAACTTTAACCTTCCTCAAGCTTTATGCTATTTCCATAGCAAATTTCATCCAAAATATACCTAGTGATTTCGAAGATTAGCTCATATAAATAAACAAACTTTTTCAATGTTAATATACACTGAATCGTCTCATCTTGTTCCATAGGAACTAACAGAGCCAGCCTTATGGAATAACTTATATATTAATGTTCCTTGTATCTATACCAGATATATTGTATGTATACTATATATCTTAGAAAGTAGGTAAGGGTGGATTTGGATGGGTAAGGAAGTAGCTTGAAGCTTAACCTCTCAAGGACCGCCATTATTTACGTCAACCATCCGTCAAGCACCGCGGGCGTTATCGTAAGCGTAATCTGACCCCGGTCACAAACGATTTTAAGACTTATCTTTACTACAAATACAGTTTTAAATCGGTCGGGGTTTGGTGGCACAAATTTGTGCCAGCGGGGCTCAACTAATACTTGTTTACTGGCAAGTTTTTGTGCCGCTGGGGCTCTAGAGGTTAAGGAAGGTTAAATGCTACTTTTTCCACTGCAACAGAAGGAGGTTATGTTTCTATCAAGATGAAGTCCACAGGAGCGAAGCCCTGCGCGACTCCTGGTGGAATATAAAGATTTTTTAAAAGTTATACAGTACCTACATTACTAGCTTCATAAATATTTAAATTTATATTTGCACAATTACAGTTCTATCGACCAAATATAAATTAAAGAAAAACTGTACGTATTTATATACATAATCGCGTTCGTTTCTAGAACGCCATTTTCAAATAGTAAAAATATTACTAGAGCATACCACCCCAATGGATGTAGTCCTACAATCCAAACTAAATCCGGAACTCTCAGATATTTCATTACAATGATAAACCGTTCACCGTCTCAGTTTAGTGCAACAATTCTCAAGCTTAACACTTAAGTGCCTCGTACGCCGATGACTCATAGCTAAGCTGCCTTCCAACAAATACTTTGAATGAAGAGATACTATTTAATTACTATTGATTACTGGTCTTTGATTAAGTAATTGTTTAAGATTGAATAACGTATTGAATTCAAGGAACCTTGGGCTGTTTGCTTCGTTGGTTCGAAGGTGAGTTGGGGTTATGGCCCCTTTTTTTGCTTGATGGGAGCTATATGCTGGATTGAGCAATCGTTCAAAATGATGTGCTGATGTGACCTTGGTTAAAGCTTAAAATAAAAGAAGTACTTACTGAAGTTCATAAGGGGTCTTAAAGTCAAGTGTTTAGTTTAGTTTTAGGTAAGCGTGCTTCATCTTCAACCACATCATCGCTCGATGAGACAGTGGTAAAACGCGAGCTATCATCAAAAAACTGTTTCCTCATGAATGAGGATAGCGCCCCTTGCATCAATTTCATCAAAGGCTTCTCCTGGCCTTAGCTGGATGTCTAGTCGTGGACAATTTAGGTTCTAAAAAAACTAAACTAAACCATTGATATAGGACAGTTTTTTAAAGACTACTATTAATTTGAATAGAATTTGCATTGCTAATAATCTAGTTAACTCCTCCAACAAAGCTAAATATGCATGAGCCTGGAGAGGTTTCACAGCAAAAAAAATATCCGACGCTTTAGCTTTAGCTTTAATTTACTAATTTATTTTTTAGCTTATGCTGTTCCACTGCTGGTCAATAACCTCGCCCTATTCCCTCCATGAAGTCTTTTCTCGCACCGCTTCATACCTTGTCATGGTACACGTCCAGGTCGTCTCGACACCTCTTCTTGGGCCGGCCTCGGCGGCGCCGTCCATCGTCCGGTATCCGTAGTTAATTACATTAAGATATACTTTCACGTGTTTATTTTTATAATCGTAAATTAACTCACACTTCGACGAATTTATTGTAGTGACTGATGATATTAATGGTTGCAATAATGTTAAGTATGTGAGTACTAGGTATGTCATAATCATTAAGCCGAATCATAATTATTAAGCCGATTAATCAGTTTAACCGTTTTTGTGATTACTAGTACTATAGTAGTATTATTATAGATGCATAGTCCTCACATACTATTAAAGTTAAACATGTATAGGTACACTGAATATTGTAAAACGTTATTTTGAAAAGATATTTTAAACATTCTTTTTAACTTCAATTCCTTTATAACAATAAACCATTACACTTGAACGCATTATTTCAAGTGAGTATTCCATGTTGAACATGGAATACACAGTTTTACAGTTCTTTGTAGCACCCATCCACAAATCGACCTTGATAAGCGTTGCTTAACCTCAAAGATCAATCTTTCGAAAAAGCGACTGCTATATTTTCGTAACCAATTTCTTCAAAATACTACAACTACATCCAAGTTTTGTAGTTTATTGATGGTCATAGTTATTATTACACAGACTATTAACTGATATCGTAAAAGTAATACTTATTTGATATAACTACTGCTATTTCAAACTAAACACGTATTTTCCTAGCAATTATAACTTAAAGCAAACATTACGTTTCAACCGAAGTGGTAATCAAAAACGAAATGAGACGTGGGTTGTTATAGATCGTAATGTTATATCGTCAATTTCATTTCATAATATTATCTATCAGTTCAATGAATATTTAGAGTTTATGGGATCGTTTAAGTATTGCCCAGTCAGTTAGCAATACCTACTGGATTCTCTTTAAATTTGTCTTGAATAACGTGATTTTATGAATGAGTCATTCTAATGAACGTATAGTGTAACAGCTTCTGCCCGCGACTTCATTCGGGTGGGAGGCTTTTCCCGCGTCAATCCCGGTCCCGTGGGAATTCCGGGATAAAAAGTAGCCTACTTTTATTCCAGAATGTCAACTTTCTACTTACCAAATTTCATTCAGATCCGTTAAGTAGTTTTTGCGTGAAAAGTAACAAACATCCATACATCTACGTGTAATTTAAAGGGTATATACAGGGTGGGCCATGAATTAGTTAACATTTGAAAAAATCGTATAAAAAAAACCATTTAACATATTTTAGAAATCGTTTATTTACGAGAAAGCTAATTAGTTGTAATTTATTTTTTAAAAATTATTTCGTCTAAATGACCACCGTTTCGGTTTTTGCACTCATCTAAGCGAGTCCTAAAGTTTTCGAATACTCTTCTGCAAAGAGACCGCGAGATCGCCGACATCTCTTCGATGATTTTTTCTTTAAGTTGACGCAGTGTATTCGGTTTATCAATGTAGACACGACTCTTTAAATAACCCCATAAAAAGAAGTCTGCTGGTGATAGATCTGGACTTCTGGGTGGCCATGGGATGTCACCCCGTCTGGATATCAGCTTTTCCGGAAACATGTCTTTGACCACCGGCAAGGACTCGTTCGATGTGTGACACGTGGCTCCATCTTGTTGAAACCATGTGTTACGATTATAGCCAGCAAATTTCAGTAGCATCGGTGCTAAGAACTCCCGTAACATTTTCACATACTCGGCAGAATTAACAGTAACTGAACGGCCTCGAGAATCTTCAAAAAAGTAAGGTCCGATGATTCCTTTTGCTGAAATTGCAGCCCATACAGTTACCTTAGGAGAGTGAAGTGGCCTCTCATGTTTAGCTTTAGGATTTTCGCTGCTCCAATACCTGCAATTCTGTTTGTTTACATGTCCATTTAGGTGGAAATGGGCTTCGTCAGAGAATAAGATGTTGTGAAAATTACTGAATCGAGTTAACATTGTTTCGGCATATGACTTACGCAAATTTAAATCATTAGGGTTTAGTTCTTGCACTAGCTGGATCTTATATGGATGTAATTTCAAATCTAATTTCAAAATACGGCGTAATGATGTGCGGGATAATCCTAATTCAGCCGAACGTTTGCGTGTCGATAAATCTGGATCACGTCGAACAGAAGCGGAAACTTGCTGCACGTTCTCTTCGCTCCGAGAAGTCCGCGGGCCGCCGGTTTGTTTCACATTTAGTGTAGATCCCGTCTCTTCGAACTTCTTCACCCATTTCTTTATTAAAGGAGCACTTGGACACTGACTTAAGTTGTGTAAACCATATTTAACGCGAAATAAGCGTCTCACAGTAATGAGTGAAAAGTTGTTTAAATAAAACTGTTTCACGCAGTAAGCGCGTTGCAGCCCCGTGAAGCGATCCATTGCGACTAAATTTCCAAGAAGCGAGCTAGTGCCCCCGCCCGCGCTCCCGCCCCGCGCGGCAATAGTTTGCGCGGTAAGTTACATTTAAATGTTAACTAATTCATGGCCCACCCTGTACATACCAAGTGCACGGCTTCTTTGGATGATAATAAACGATATGGCAAGGGTTTTCTAATCCTATGTGTACATGTGTGGAGCTTATTAGAAATTTCAATACATTGATACCAGAGACCGAATTTTTCAAATTAAGAAGAACGAAGAGAATTATCGTTTTATTGGCAAGTGACGTGGAAAGTGATGACCCTCATAGTGCTGTGACACGTTTGTTATAACTGATATTCAAGAAACATATGAAACCAATAATTTGGGGTCAATTCTGTGAGTCACTTATTTTGAGCTGAAAGTTTGCATAGAGACTCCATACCAGATGTTGTCTTCAGTCCTTTTGGATAGATATGGGGTTTCCGTTACACGTTGTATACATCCAGCCTTACAAACTTTCGCATTTATATTATTAGTAAGATGTTTTATGATTGTAATGTGGTAGTGTCGTGATTATCGGTGGGACAAAATTATGTAAATGAGAAGAGTCAATATATGTATGTATGCACATATTAATAACAGGCCTCCTACGTACTTTTCCCAATATGGCTACTTTCTACATAATTAGGACCATTTTTTTGTAATGCTGTGCATCATTACAAGAAGCTGGGATGGTTTGTATTTTTTTAAAACAGTTAGTGATAAAGATATTAACTAAAAAAATATATTGATATATCTACACACATCAAAAGTGTCTAGGGATCAAGCATTTTTATGCGGATTTCTTGAGATTGAGATGTGGCTTTGTAATAAATTTATGATTTTATAAATTTATATGGATCCTTTTTGGTGCATTTCATAATTTGAAACAGGAACTGTTAATCAAATTCGAGTAAAAGATGAAAATCAGCTGTCAATATTTTCTCTATAAAAACATACAACGCATTGAAGACATTATTAGTGCTACTGTTTCCCTACTACTGATTAAAACCAACGTTATTATGGAGCGGCGACGTCATTTAAGCAGGGAAGAAATGCTCAGAGTCGTGGGAATGATAGAAGCTGGTTCCCGGCAACGTACTGTGATTTTAGCTCTGAATACAAGTCAGAGTGTTATCAGTCGACTTTGGACACGTTACCGAAGCACTGGTACCGTGGCTGAGCGCCATGGAGGACGGTATCGCTGCACCACACGGAGACAAGACCGATACATTCAAATCTTAACTCGAAGAGCTCCAACAATAACCGCCATGATGTTAGCCGTGAGGCTTCATCACTCTTCAGGGAACTTAATTAGCGACCAAACAGTCAGAAACCGCTTGCATGAAGTGAACCTTCATTCCCGATGACCGCTACGGGTACCACCTATAGCAATGCACAATCGTAGGATTCGATATCAATGGGCTCTTGAACACAGAAATTGGGCAGAAGAACAATGGCGTTTCGTGTGCTTTTCTGATGAGTCTCGTTTTGGTATGAGACCGGATACAAGACGTATACGACACTGGAGAACCCCTGGACGCCAACAGCGATTAAAATCCTGCCAGGAAGTCCATCCTTATAGTGGTGGAACCATCATGGTATGGGCGGGTATTTGGATCGGCGGAAGAACTAAGTTGATTTGGATCAGAGGCAACCTCAACGCTCAAATTTATGCTGAGACGATTGTATCTGACGTCATCATTCCTCTACAAGTGCAAATCGGTCCCTTATTTCAGTTAAGGCATGATAATGCACGACCGCACACCGCAAGAGTTGTAAGACAGACTCTCGCCGCCGCAGCTAACATCAATGTCCTGCTCTGGCCTGCTCAGTCGCCAGACTTGAACCCGATTGAGCATGCATGGGATATGCTACAGAGAAGAGCTCTGCCGAATATGGAGGGTATCCAGTTGCAAGAAGACCTTTTTTTGTTGTTGCAACGAACATGGGCGGCCATTCCACAGCGTGATTTGGATGAACTCATTTTGAGTATGCCAAACCGATGTTCTTGTGTTGTTAGTGTTCGCGGTAGAAACACGGATTATTAATTGTTTAAGTTACCCAATAAAATTTTAAAGAAAACTGTTATTTCAGTCTTTTTTTTTCGAACTTTAATGTTAGTGGTTCAAATGTCAAAAATCCCTTTATTAGGAAAATGGCAAATTTCTTTATTAATGCAAAGGTGACTTGGTTTATCGTTACTGTGACAAACGAAAACACTTTATTTGATGAATCCTTAAAGAAAATTTTAATTAATATCAATCAGGAGAAAAGTTATTGCAAAAATATATGTTGATCCCTAGACACTTTTGATGTGTGTATATAAATGCACATATAACTGTAAATCTATTTCGTTGTTATCTCCTAATATCTTAATGACTGAACGGATTTATACATATTGGATAAGGACATAAGATACTTTTTAAACCACAATAATTATGTAAATTTAGGATGATTTTCTATTTTGACAGCAAGTGAAGTCTCTGAACAAAATTAGTATTAAAATAAATCGTTTTAAAATTCTTTCCTATGGCAAAGACCAGCATAAAAATATACAGCAGATACACATTCCATGTCTTATATGTGTTTTGTCTACCATGAGTTATAGTTTTTTCAGTTGTTTTACAAACTTAAGGCTGGAAACAGTGCTCGACCGACGGTCAGCACTGACCGTACGTCTTGACCGTCAGCGCTGACCGTCGCGCGTCGGTTGTGAAAATGCATTAAGTGCTACGCCGACGGAGAACTGCGACGCGTGTGTACAGTTCACAAAACGACGTACGGTCGGTTGCTCCGTTAGCGAAGCATTGGACGCATCCATACAATCTCATAGCTCGTCGGTCGACCGACGTACGCGCGACCGACGAGCTGGACCGACGGCTCGACCGACCGTACGCGCGGACCGAATCACGCCTGTACCGTCAGCGTAGCTGAGTGCGCATTCATAGGCTTGCATAGATATAGCTACGCCGACTGACGGTCAGCGCTGACCGTCGGTCGAGCACTGTTTCCAGCCTTAAAATACAACACGGGATGTCGATGTGGTGTGTGCGTGATGTAGGAAGCTGTATACATAATTAAAGTTGTTAGAAAACCATAGGGATCTTTGCCTGGCCTTTGGTAACTAGAATGAGTCTCAAACGTCAAGATCCGAAGTACGAAGACAGTCGATATTAGACCGAATAATTGCAACAAATGGAGTAGGCAGGACACCTGGTAAGGTGATAAGTTGACGAGACGAGGCAGTAACATTACAAGTAGGCGTCCACCAACTGCTAGATAAAGGGTCAACCGACAATATAATAATACTTTCAGGTTACTGGTGGGATGACCTCTGCAGTGCGTCTGCAGCAAACATCGCTACTGCAGTGCGTCAGCGATATTTGTTCTCAAGTTGATGTTGAAGCTCAAGCGGACAGCTTTCACGCCATTATACGTAAAAGAGCAGCATCACTGATGCCAAGGGTAAGGAACAGTCCCAACAGCTACCTTGGGGTAATTGCTGAAAACATCCATAGTCCGATATGGAAGCAATGAATTAAAGTGCATGTAACGTAGGCTGATTCTCATTTTTTGTTTCTAATTGTTATGTGTGTGTATAATTAACATAGTTTTAAGTTCTTTCTTTTAATGTAATACTCACACTTTATGGACTGAATAAGTCTGAAATAAATGTTTTGAATTGAATTGACAGCGAGATAGGTGAATTTGGGTAACTTAGGGGCGTGGGAATTGCCACAGAAAAAGGAGTTTCTAATTGTTATGTGTGTGTATAATTAACATAGTTTTAAGTTCTTTCTTTAAATGTAATACTTACACTTAATGGACTGAATAAGTATGAAATAAATGTTTTGAATTGAATTGACAGCGAGATGGGTGAGTGCTTAGGGGCGTGGGAATTGGCATAGAAAAAGGAGGCTTGTGCGGTGCTGTGGGCGAATTTGGACTGTAAATGACAGCTCCAATAATAAGATTAGAGATACCTATGCTAGCATACATCAGTGGACTGCTGTATTCTGAATAACATTCAAATAACCAGAAAAACTGTAAAACGATTAAATACCAATAATCACTGTGTTAATTGATTAGATATATAAATACCTTCAAATTCCATATCTATCTAATAGCCACACACGTTTCCCCTTCACTACCGTGTCCATAAAATCCAATCACTAAGCAATCCAATTGAAAATTAAGGAAAAATGCATGCAGAAAGCATCACGTCTAATAGCTGTATTACCAACGTATGTGGTCGCAAGTCGTGACGAGGGTAGACCTTCACGAAGTGTGGTGATAAATTTTTATATCAACTGACTAAGGACCATAATTGTTCGACGTGATTTGTGTTTTGTGTTGTTTGTAGGCTTTGTTTGATGTTTATGTTGTTGTCAATTGTGGACGATGACTCGGTATTTATCTATAAATACGTGCAAATTATTATCTTCTTGAGCTTTAAAATCATTTAAATTCTTTCAACAATAATGTTTGTAAAAAGTACAAAATGTTATGTAATAATTCCCTTATCTCATGGCAATCACTATCAGTGACTGGCGCAGTCAAGTCCCTACAGACATTTTTTACTTATTTTTTTTTTCAAAGAGAGCTTCCTATGTGGCTTGTATTCACATTGCTAATAATCTTGTTAACTCCTCCAACTAAGCTAAATATGCTCGTGTCTTCTTTTTTTCTTTCTGGGTGGGAAAATCATCGAATGACTTCTCCCAGTCAGGATAGAGTGGAAGGGAGTGTCAGACTTCTACTGACTAAAAACCCACCGTATTCCTTCAGCTGCCTTTGCGTTCCGGGGGCATCTCGTTAAAACATTCCCGCAACCCCAACAGAAATATGCTTGTGTCTGGAGTGGGTTCATGGCAATAGTGTAATGGGTGGGATTTGAACCCACGACCTCTCAATCACAAAGCAGACACCTTAGTCATTAGGCTATTGTCGCTATTAAATATTAATAATATAAATTATTGTCTTTCCAATTCACTTAATACTGACTATAAACAGGTGAATTTGTTTGATGAATTTCGATACAAAACTGCGGGCAAGAGATACTAATATTTCAATTAATGGAAACATGCGTTATTTGTCCTAATTTAATGCTGTCTAGTGTTATAAGAATCATTAACACAAAAACAATATTCATTAAAATACAAAATTACTGCTAAAGAGTGGAAGTCCTTGCCGAAATCTGTATTTCCTGAAAGCTACAACCTCTCTGAGTCAAGAGTAAATAGGTTACTTCTAGGTAAGCGTGCTTCATCTTAGACCACATCATTGCTTACCATCAGGTGAGCTAGTGGTCAAACGTGAGCTTATCATTAATAAAAAAACAAACAGCTGACCCAAGTACAGTCACGATGAATCGTTATTACTAATCATCCAATCAACCCACTGTTGTACAGATCTATACCAACACCCTGACATTTCGCGAGAGAGCTTCAAGGCTTGTGACGAACATATTAATTTTGTCGCGAATTGCGCAATAATCATGTTTTTGAGTTATATTATTCCTCGTTAGTATATTGCTCAACGGTAGAATTTAATGTTGCGCTCACGCATTCCCTTGCGATCGGTATAAAATGTTATAGTAGTCAGTGATTCTTTTGTTTATATATATTGCTGTCCGTAAAAACAAAACCAACTCGCACTAGGCCCGCGTGCTGGATTACAGTTCTATGCATTATAAATAATCGTTTCTGAATTTTGTGTTTTTCTGGTTTTTTGAAAAAGTCATTCTTAATATGTAATTTATTCTTTCTGTTTTGCAAGCTTGCTTTCAAGTAAGATTCCTTGGTCTAGACCAGGGCTTCCCAAACTTATTTGAATTGTGACGCCCTTGGGAAGTTGCCATATTTTTGCGACGCCCTAGCATTCTTGCCATACACATACTTACTAGTTGTAGTTCTAGCCTTAGAACAATTTGTCAGAAAAACAGAAAGAAGAATACTTTCAGCCGCCAACACTTTATGACAAACACATATTGAGGAAGTTCTAAAAGGCCTGGTCTGTACTATAAAAAATGAGTTTTTTATGTGGTTTTTTATGATTCATATTTAGTTATAGCAGCAATAAATATAAACAATTTGTGAAAATTTCAACTGTTTACCTATTACAGTTTACGAGATACAGTTCGGTGACATAGACGGGCAGCAGTGGTATAGTCACACTAAGGGAACCCTCCTTAGTTACGTTACAACCAATCACGAGGTACCCTTTTTTATTCAGAAATGTTTGTAAGATTATGTTTATAAAGGTTTCGAAACACACAGGAAATGTCATACATTTACCAACCGGTAAGGTGAAAAATTTATCAACCGTGAAAAATAACTATAAGTTGAAATATAAAGATGACCGCCAAGCATAGACATCGTCTTAATCCATCATAAAATGACGCTTCACTAATCAAATCAACGGCTTACTAATCAAAACAACGATCTGATTGCAGTTCTTAGATGGAAAAAAGTTAAGCCCCATGTCCACGAGCAAATCAATAAATCATTAAAAATTAGCACATCCTTCAGAAAGAACATTGACCCATGACCTCGAATCATCGGTATGTTTTTATTCTTAAAAAAACCGATAACTTTTGAATCATTGTAAGCTACCGGTATTAATCATAATTCTATTAGAATTATGAAAATGATGACACTTTTATTATAAGTGGGCGAGTCATGATGACACTGTAGAAGAATGTCTGGGTTGTGGGTCGCCGGTTCGATTTCGGTATAATTTTTTTTTCGTATCGCAGTGATGATTATATCATTGAGTTCTAATAGATATGCAAAAATTCAATTGCTTAGGTCAAATTTTAAACAATCATATCTAAACTATAAACTCGCAAGTTTGTATGTTAGGTTAATAATGAACAGATTTTAATGATACTAATTATATCGTATTTGCAGATACATATACCCATTAAAAAAAGTTAACAACATACATACATATTTTTCGACGTAAAAAATCGTTTAGAGATATAGTGAGAGTAATTATACGCGTGGTGATATTGAATGGTTCAGTTACATAACTGATAAACGATAGAGAAAACAAAAACAAACTGACTAGTACAAAAAACCCGACCGCCGAAAATGCACTAAAAAATTCAAAAAAAACTCCACATTTTAAACAGTCCATTGAACTTGATTGCATCAAATCTGTGATTCATCTCAAGAAAATGCTACAAACTTCTGAAACAATCTGTAAAAAAAATCCGAAGAGATTTTCCTTCTGTTTTCTAAACTAGATCTTCTTTTCAAACCCTTTCTGCTATATTATATAAGAATAGGTACCTACATCAAATAAGTGGCTGATAGGAAAAAAGGAAGGAACAGCAACACTGAAAAAAAACTTGCACAGTATTTAAACAAAATAAAAGAAGTAAATAATAAAAGTTGAAAGGTACAGATTATACTTGTTGTTGAAAAGGAAGTCAGGAAGTGTAGCCAAATGCGCAATGTCCCAGCTGCAGAGAATATGGACAGAACGAAACATATCTCGAAAGACTAAGACTAAGTTAGTTCATTCTCGTATTCTCCATATTCAGCTACAGCCCCGAAACTTGGCCGTTAAAAAAGGCCGATCACGATTGCATCGATGCATTCGAGATGTGATTCCGTGGACTGCTTTCCGTACAAATACCTATATCTATCCTTCATGAGCTCAATATCACAACCAGGCTTTTCACTAGCTACCTGCGAAAGATACTGGAATTCTTTAGCCACATCGCCCGGAAAGATGGCCAAAACCTGGAACAGCTCACCTGGTACCCCGGTAACCAGTAACCCGGACGCAGCCCAACTTGATGGTCTAACCAATCTCTGTGCCTTATCCAAATTTTGAGTGTATAGAGACTCACCGACCAGTCAAACCCACTGATTTGAAAACCACTCTCTGGTCAAACCGCTACTATGGTCTTGTGGGGCTTAGTTTATAAATTATACTTAATGAATGTAGATAAATAAAGGAAAAAATAACATTTTTGGTGTAATTGAGTAAGAAACATCCGTACATGAATCGATTCATCCGTTGCTTTCAACTTTCGCATATACCATACTAGGATTTTTAGCAAAATGGACCTATATGGACCTATATTCGGTATGTATCTTTTATCAAGACACTTATTTAAATAAACGCAGTAACCATGCTGTTAACACATTTCGCTCTCAAACCTCATGACCAACAAGGATTTATCATATCTCTCTGGTCATCACTATGAATATTAATATAGTTTCAAATGACACAACTTACCGCCGATAACATGCATTCTAATATTACCATCAAGTAGGAAAATGCAAAAGGTTCACATTGAAGAGCATTTACAGCTGTTATGAGTTAAAATCTGCAATCGGGTATCTTTGTGGTATCCGAGAACAAGAATTTCTGTATTTTTGGCACCTACCTGACACTCTTTAGCGACCAGCAGCATCCGTACTATGACCGAGTAAAGACATGATTCCGGTGTGAAAAAGAGACGACGCTATATAGGACAAATAGTGTTATCCCTTTTACTCAACAGAAAACTTGATACATTGAAGTTGCAGGGCGGAGACTGGAGCCTGACCACGCTCACAGTGGTTCATGCCATCTCATTAATTGATGATTATGAATTGAATCTGCAATCGTGGTTGTCTTTTATTTTTATATGATTAATTGTTATTTATTTTTTACATGATACATTCAAGGATTGCATGAAATAATTAGATTATTTTATTTGTAGTGGGAAGGAAAAATAGTACGTTGAAAAAGCTCGGTAAGTCCCTTATAAGAAAAATCTAGAAAGCCAACACGAAATAAAAGAGTACAGAACCGCGTAAATACTCAGTTCACTTACCTCTAAAGTAGTTTTAGTCATTTTATGATAGCGGAATTAGATTTTTTTTAGCCTTTCGCAGTTGTCGTTTGGAATGAGCCTTCTGTGTAGACATTTTTTGTGTCTCTACAAAACTTATCGTAAACATACATATTTATTGATCATCAGACAATTATATTAATGAGCAAATGTAAGCAATAATTTATGTTTTAAGTTATAAACATTACTTTAGAGTCCTTGCATTTTATGATGATGTTAATTGATCTAGAATGTGTAATTATGCGGTAGCTAAATGTGAATACCTATATGAAAATATGGTAGTCTCTTATAGAGAGCGAACCGGATTTAATTTAGTGACTTTAGAGTTAATTTGTTTTTAGGAAAAAATATAAAGGTACTTAGAAAGAACTTATTCTATTCCAATACCAGAGTCTTATTGGGAGACATTTATTAATTCTAAAACGAGTCAATTCACGTCCAATTCAATTGTTTTTTTATATAGTCACGTTTAGCCACCACCTCACCTGATATGTAATAAGGTAAGCGTTTATGTGGTCGAAGATGAAGAACGCTCAGCTAGTACTTAGTAGTGACCTATTCATCCTTGATTTAAAGACCTCTAAGTTACAGCTATCAGGAAATGCAGACTCCAGCAGAGAATTCCACTCCTCGGTTTGGCTGAATATTAGGTAAAAGCCAGGGTTATGGAGGTCAAACAGATACTCGTTCCCTGAAAAATATAGTGTTCAGCTGCTTCTAGTTACGCTGGAAGCCGACCAGAATATAATTAGGAAACCGGTAAGCAAATAGTTAAAATGTTTTCTCATTAAGTACTTATTACTCTATCTGCAGTCGATCCTTCATGTCTGAAAATCACGATCACCGTCCTTCATCCAGCGGTTCGTTAATGTATTTCCATTTACTGCAGTTCTTCGAAATTGTTGGAGCTGTTAGACGATGCTTTTGAATTTCGAATTTCGCGCTTAGATTAGTTTCTCCAAAATATCACCCGAGAAGTGCTATCGCCACATCTAACTGT
Source organism: Tholera decimalis (assembly GCA_943138885.2). NCBI lineage: Eukaryota > Metazoa > Arthropoda > Insecta > Lepidoptera > Noctuidae > Tholera > Tholera decimalis. The sequence goes on from OW964562.2 coordinate 29,497,388, forward strand.
AGCCACAATATCGCTAAAATAAGTAGTTACGATAGAATAAGAAGATCCTTTTTTTATTTGCTCGTTCTGTCCCACTCCTTAACAAAGGTCTCCTCTCGCTAATTCAAGGAGAAGGCATCCACGGCTTCCTTCTACCTTCTCCTCGGTCTACCACGAAGCCGTATAACTGTCAAAATAAAAAACATAAAAAAAAATCTCTTATAATAATAGATCAGTACGCGTTCAGGTATACCTTTTGCTATGAAAGCTACTTAATTTTCAAGTTACTGCATTTGCTAATCATTTTACGACACATTGTAATCTCTTACATTAACACCGCAAGATTTCTCAAAGATAATCCGCAGACATATAACTCAAAAACCCACAGCATGTCTTTATAAGTAAGGTGACAAAAGTTTAACATAATTTATTGCCTGTACGCCAGTAGATTGACCTTTGCTCGCTTCTGCTACTATAAAAGGCCACTTATGCTAATTTGAGAGACGACAAGTATATATTATAGTCTTTATGACGTCCACGATTGCTGTATAGTATATGATGAGAATAATATCTGAACTGTAGATAGATATTTTTTAAGAAAGATTAAGGCAGTTTTTCCGTTCGTTTTTTTTTTTGCTGTTAATTGCTATATTATATTATGTTTTAATTCCTATCTGATCCACAATAAACTTTGTAATTCGGTCTGTTCTCCTTAGTCTTTTTGACAGGCTATGTGTATGTTTTACTAGTTGTTGTGAGGAACTTTTGTTCGCGTGAAAATCTTGCTCAGTTGCCCAAGATACTTACAAAGAAGCAGTGTGCTATTTTACACTATAATCTACGTACATGTGTTAAATATCATCCTGATACGTTTTGTTACTTTGGTGCGATTGAGTCACAAACATTGGTATATACCATACATTCATCTATGGATGACATTTTTTGATGTATGCGTATTAAATTTCATTTTAATTTTATCTGCTCATTATGTATGTATAGATAATACATAATGTTTCAATAAATAATGTTTTATTGATATAAAAAGTTATTTACATTTCCTATTGTAGCCCTGACTCCTATGCTAGGTGGTACCTGTGTTACAGGAGCCTGTGTCTTCACCCGTTTGTGTTGCGTTAACATAATTTATATAAATAAAAGAGAAGAATAATAGAAATTATGTAAAGACAAAAAGTAATAGCTGCATGCTCGTATATGGTGTATGTGTATAAATATATTTGTGTGTATTTTTGAGAGTTGTGTATGTGTATGTACGAGTAATTATTGTGCTTGGTTGTAGTCCTTCTATCGATTGCCTATGTTACTTATAATTGTGTTGTTTGCCTATTGTTCGTTCAATAAGTTTTCCGTCTGCGAATAGTCAAGTGTTTGAAACAATTTGTAAAGCTTTATTAATTTATTTATTTACATGGGAGACCAAGAACTTCTTAAATGAATCAAGAAACAGTGTGAAAATTTGACAGCCAATTACAGGTCTCCACGTATAGTTATATGTGAAGTTAAGGAACACTGTGAACGACATAGTACTGTCAGCAGGAAAACGGCAAACTTAATAACATAATAATATGTAAAAACCTAAACACAATTAAATAAAATTACACAATTACTTAAAACAAATTATTACTTTAAAAAAATTAAGGCTCTTAAAAAAAATAAAAGTACCTCCTCGCTGATGACACACTTGTTCTAAATAGATCAATGTCACGCTGCCTGCACTTCATTAAAGCTCCTGCTTGCACGCAACACATACGAATTCTGTAGCAAGTGGCATTTTTAGCGGTGAATAGTACCGTTTAGACTTGCAAGGAACATTAAAATAAAATTTTGATAATATATCAGGGCTGTTAATTGAATTGTTAAAAGTCTTCAATAAAAAAGCGCAGTCAGAAACGTCACGCCGAATATTTAGCGGTAGTAAATGATATTTCTTACAGAAATCAAGGTAATTTATTTTAAGCTTATTTTTGTAAAGCTTTATGTTAATGGGTTTAGATTGAAAGCTGTATTTAAGTTATTATAGATGTAGCACGTATGAACGTTGCCTTTGAGCAGCTGCGGTGTTACATTTTACTGCACGACAAACATTAGTGATCGTCCATTTATGTTTGGTTGTGTGATTTACCGTCGTGATTTCATGCTGTTTCATATTAACATAGTAACTTCACTGTAAATTTTCGAACCGTTTGGGGTCGAAACTTGCTGACTGTGGGCCCTCACGCTCACAACTTTTTTTGATAATGCTCGTGACCCAAGGACCAAGGCTGACTTTTACTTGGCTATAGGCTAAGTATTATAAGACAACATGGCAATGAAGCACAGTAGCCGACAGCGTACAGGGCAGATATTTAATGTAATAGGGTAGTTTCCTGTGTTACAAAATAATTATTTTATTTGGTCCATTAGGTAGATTTTCAAAAAATATTGGTCACGTATTTTTTGCCTTTTCAAGTCAAGAAATATTCACAAAGATGGAAAGCTTCAAAGCTGCTGACGTCACACAGTGCTAAGAATTATACTGGAGTGTGACGTCATGCGAAATTTCAACTCCCTGTATCGTCTTTTTCAATTACAAAATAAAAAATACGTGAACAATGTTTTTTTTAAACTACGTGACGGACTAAATAAAATATTTTAGGAAACTACCCTATTTTTGTATAAAAGCTTATTTGAATTGGCATTCACAATCATTGTTCTGAAGATCGTTCAAATGAGCTTCTACATACATCCACAGATGAATAAAGTACTAGCTTCTGCACACGAGTTCGTTCGCGTGGGAGGGTTTTCCCGCATAAATCCCGATCCTGTGGGAGTTTCAGGATAAAAAGTAGTGCCTATGCTTTATTCCGGGATGTCTACTACCAAATTTCATCATCATCGTTTTTGCGTGAAAGAGTAACAACCATCCATACATCCGTACATCCACCCTCCATTTGTAAGATTGAACCAGTTTCAAATAACTAAGCATACCAAGAACGGGCACGCCGCAATTGTGGCGGTAAGACACCTCTTTGAGGAGTGGCTAGATCGGCGTCACGGCGTCCTGACCTACCGCATGACGCAGGTCCTCACCGGACACGGAAGTTTCGGGAGGTACCTGTGTCTGATGGGGAAGGAAGAAACACCTGGGTGTCACCACTGCGAGGATCGCCCTGAGGACACAGTAGAACATACGGTGCAAGACTGCCCCGCTTGGGTACAGCACCGACGTGTCCTCACGGCGGCGATAGGCGGAGACCTCTCGCGCCCGGCACTAGTCGAGGCCATGCTGCGGCGCGAGACGGAGTGGGAAGCGGTCGCCTCCTTCTCCGAAGCAGTCATGCTATCGAAGGAGGAGGCGGGCCGCGTGAGGGAAAGGATGGCGTCCTCCCTCCAGCCCAGCCGCAGTGGTAGACGCCCACAGCGTCGGACGTCGGCCGACGATCTCCGGCCACCGTAGGCGCGGGCATGCGGACAGCGAGTAAAGGGCAATTCGCTGTCCGACCATAGACCATGCCCGGGTCGACGGCGCGTTGTGTTCCACGCGCGTCTCAAAGAGCGTCAGCAATATGACGAGGCCCCCCCTGTAGAGGGCCGAAGCCTGCCGGGCTCGTGGGACTTATCCCATTACCGTGACCTCGGAACGTAAAGGGCTATTGAAGGAACACCGTGGATTTTAGTCAGTACAAGTCTGACAGTCCCTCCGACCCTGCCCGGGGTGGGAGGACTTATTTGATGATTTTACCACGTAAAAAAAAAGCATACCAAGAAATCAGTAACTAAGCATACTTTTGCATAACAATAAAATAACAACAACTCATCAATAATGAACTTATCAGTCAGAATCTAAACCCAAAATAACATCTGACCTCGCAGTCTAGCTGCACTACTTTTGATCGATGACCTGGAGTTGAGAAACTCACTTTAGTACAATTTCATAACAGCAAAAAGTCTATGGTACTGGTACCATTAGCGTGTGTTGCCAAACTCTATGATTCATGATGTTACGCTCATTGTCTCTGGTTCGTTTGTTTATTTTGTTAGTTTTTTTGGAGATCCGTGTATCCGAGTATGAAACCTGTGGTTTCTTTAACTATAACTTTTTTCCTGCTACATAATCCATCAAATGAACCATCCAGAAAAGTTACTAAAATATTTGTTACGCCTACTTTCACTTTTTAACCGATTTCAAAAAAAAAGGAAGAGGTTCTCAATTCGAATGTATTTTTTTATGTGTTACCTCATAACTCGAAGACAGCTGGACCGATTTGGAAAATTATTGTTTTGGTTAAATTATACTTTCTAGCTGGTCTCATGATCATCAAGCATACTAACTTGATGATTATGGGACATGACATGAGATGATGGAATCCTGGAGGGAATTCTTCAAATATTATAGGCACACCTATAGCGATTTCGCTATTCTTTCTCTGGCAAGCTTAATTAAAAATACTGTTTGTTAAAAGTTTTAATTCACTGATATACGGAACTGACATCGAGCAGCCATAATTCTCACTTCACAGTATTTTTTCGTAAGACCGAACTAGTGTTTGCTTTAAGTTTTAATGTACATGTGTTGATTGAAAAAAAAATAGTTCACTGCAACATTCTTTGAATAAGTTCTGTTAAAATGATGAAGTTAAGTTCGTTATGGGAAATTGTGGAAGCTTTCGAAATGTAATTAGTACGTGGTTTTAACAATGTGGTTTCTTTTTTTTTTTTTTTATTTAGAATAGGTTCGCGTTTGACCACCATCTCACCTCTCATCTTTTGCAGGGAAATTGAGGAGGTTGGAGATTTGAAGGTGCCAGGTTGATTTTAAAACTGTTAGGTGGAAATTATTACAAATAAGAAATTAATAAGAAGGTATACACTACCCAGTTTAAACATTACTGTTCATAATGCGAGCCTTTTGTATGCTGAATTTTGAGAGCCCTAACACCCACAAAACAGAAGTTTAATCTTACCTTGGATGTCAGTGGTCTATAACTTTGTGTAAACCTGCAATTTATAACATGACATTTTCTGTTATTAGTGAATAATGACTATACTTTATGTAAAATGGTAAACTAGAAATAAAGAATATAATATATACTGGAATATTTGAAAGCAGTCATTAGAGCTTACAGGCATTATTTCCAAGCTGTGTGTCGTAGATTTGAACCCAAGCAAGCACATTATCTGGTGTTATTTTCATCAACATCACTGCTTTGAAAACGGTGAAGAAAAGCATCTTGAGAAAACCAGTATGTTCTAGAACCGTAAAATCGAAAGACATGCGACATCCACCTACCGGTACTGGACCCGCGTCGTAGATTAGACCCACTTCCTCCTAAAGCCTGCAATACATGTTGGCCGAGCGTTGGCAAATAGGTACAAGGCAAGAAATAATGTCCACACGTTCGACAAGTTCGTCGAACGCCAATGCAGACGACCAATGTAGAAGAGGGTCTGTAGAGCTACCCACACGTTGGCCGAGCGCATGCGAGCGCCTTTGATTTGTGACCAAAAACCGACACCGATCCGAAGTGAGGCAAGTGATCACGAGCAACGGCGAGCGAAGACAAGTTGCACCAAATGAGCTCTATACACGTTGGCGCTGGCCTCCACTCGGCCAACTAGGCAAGTGACACCGAGCGATAGCAAGACAAGGCAAATATACTGTCTACATGTTGGTATTGGCCTTCACTCGACAACGCTCGGCCAACATGTATTGCAGGCTTAAACAGAAGACCTGTGTCCCAGTTACGGGAACGTTAAGGTTAATTATGATTAAGATGATTAGAACTGGAGCTCCATGACGTAACCTGATTCCTCCATCTCCCTTTCACTACCGGTCTATCAGACGCACGGCTAGGTACTACCCACACTTGGTTGATATACCGTCTTGTCGTACCAAGCGCTTCTCCTCCACATTTATTGTGCGCACAGCCAAGCTGTGGAATTCTCTGCCGGCTTCTGTATTCCCTGCCACTTATGACCTTTCTGCCTTTAAAGCACGAGTGGATAGGCATGTTCTGGGCTCGTTCGTCCCATCGTAGACCTCATCTATCGCTTACCATCAGGCTAGATCGAGGTCAAGGGTGGGCCCATCAGTAATAAAAAAAAGAACGAAACGTCGATGTATATTGTTTTACCTTAATGAATATTTTCGAAATACATGTCAAGTACTTAACCGACACAATTAAATGCTGATTAGTTCCATGTTTTGCTTTCACTAACAGATGATGGAACCCACGCGACTCCACGCATCACAAACGGACAGATTTCATCATGAATATGATCAATATCATCTGATAGCGATCAATGCATTAAACAATAGCAATAACAATGCTTACCTCTTAACAAAAGAAGAACTGGGTTGTGCACGATTAGCGCAATGCACTACATAAGAACATCTGCGAGGCAAGAGATTTTTAATCTGTTTTTGGTCAAAATAACATTCTGTAAGCGATGAGGAATAAAAAAATTGAAAAAAAAAAAAATGGATTGTCTTATCGTTACTTTAGGGTGAGTACCCTTTTTTCCTCTCTGGATAAAGCGGAAGCGAGTGTCAGACTTCTACTGAATGAAAACCCACCCTGTTCCTTCAGCTACCCTTAAGTTACGGGGCCGCGGTATCTCGTTAGAACATTCCCGCAACCCCAGCAGGAGGATGTGTACCCTACAGTACTTATAAGACAATCCATTTATCATACATATATCATGTTATATGTGTATACAACATGATATATGTATACACATAGAGACGCTTATTTATAGAATGTAGAGACGGCTGCGTTCCGCTTCGCGTATTCACCTAGTATGACACGCGCATTATAAATATAATCGCGCCAATAGCTATGGCTTTTTAATGTTTTTTTTTTTTTCAGTAATATATATTTTTTATTGATAATAGGTTCGCGTTTGAGCACAATCTCACCTGATGGTAACTGATGATGTGGTCGAAGATGGAGCACGCTTACCTGAAAGTAACCTATTCACTCTTGATTTAAAGACCCAAGGTAACGATAGCTATAGTATCGATAAACACAGACTCCGGCAGGGAATTCCACTCCTTAGCCGTACGCACAATGAAGGCATTCCCAAAACGAGTTCAAATTAAGGCGCTTACTTCTTTCTTAGTTTTGTTTTATTATCTTGCGTCTCACTAAAAATTAGTAAAATAAAATCTTCCAAGCGCTAACTTTTATTCAATCAATAAATATAATTTTGAATTATAATTATAATTCATCAATGATAGCCTAAAGGATAAGGGGTCGGACTTGTGATCGAGAGGTCACGAGTTCGAACCGCACCTATTACACTATTGCCATTTTTTTTTTTTATAATATTCCACAACTTTTTCACACAACGCCATCTAGTCCCAAACTAAGCAGAGCTTGTGGTATGGGTACTAGACAACTGATAAACATACATATATATTTCTAAATACATACATATTATAGATAAATTACACCCAGACAAAATTGCTGGTAATGTGAATTCTACCCACATTGGTAATAATCTTTTCAATAAAAAAAAAATAACCGTTACGACATACAATTACAAATAATTAAATATATAAAACATAAAATAACAATCACGTTCTCACTACTGGGGGGACACAAGCCTTCTCTCTGTGGGACGGAATAGGACGTAATCCACTACGCAGGTCCAGTGCGGGTTGGTGGTTACTGAGTAAGACTAAGTCGCATGTCGTCAGATTTCTGCTCACCCCACTGCCCACATTACTAGTTATCTTATTAAAAAAAAAGAAAAAAAATATCTTTACACTATCAACTATCAAAAGGAACTTGGTTAAATAATAACAGCTGCAAGGGTTGGTCAAGGCTTAACCACGCTAGCCAAGGTCAGTCCGTGTATGGGTAATCATCTTAATATATCGAGATTTATCCGTGCTTGGACTCGGCTGGTATTTGTTCACCTTTGACAGGCGTCACGGGTAATTAGAAGCTAGAAAATCTGCCATCAGTCTCGCTAAAGGTGTATCATGTTACCCAGCTACTGGCGGTTATACAACGTGTAACGGAAAGGGTGTATACATACCAAAGGCACGGCTTCTTTGGATGATATCAAACGATACTGGAAGGGCTCCAACTTAAAATAAAATAATCTAAAAATTGATACCAAATTTGCGGTTTCGTAAGTTTCTTAAATTGAAATCATAACAATCGTGTCACCGCACTACGTAGGTCAATAACTTTCCACGTTACTTGCAAATATCACGATAAATCTCTTCCGTAATTCTGTGCGCCTAGTAGTGGTCTCAATGTATTAAAAATTCTCATTACTTAATCAACGTGTATTAAAAATTCTCATTACTTCCGAACATGTAGAGATAGGATTAAAAAACCCTTCCAATATCGTTTTATATCACCTAAAGAAGCCGTGCCCTTGGTATGTATATACCCTTTCCGTTACACGTTGTATAGGAAGTCGCTCCACATAAAAAACTGTTACTCAGATGCATCACTTTAGGCTGGAGTCAATTTCAACATAGTTGGAAAGAGGTTAAACAGATATTGATGATGGTTTACAGACATCGAAAAGCCAAAACCATAACATGCTTGTTGTTAAAAATTAATTAACATTTGAAATAAATAATTAATTGTGTGGATAATGTCAAGTCATCCACTTAAGTCTACATTATACACAATGCCAAAGAATGTCAAAATTCACTAATCCGGAGGTCGCCATTAAGCCGAAACTAATATTTGAAACGTAATAGTTAAATACAAAACACCATATTTTACATTATGGATAATAGTGTTTTTATTGTGCCTTTTTGTACCAAATTAATATGATTTAATTCCACTAATGTGACCACGAGCAATGTCAACGCAAGTAAAGCATTACACACATCGAATAGGTTTGTGAAAGCAAAAATCTCGATTGGTCCAATTTTTGTTAGGTAACGCCATTAAACTTTTGGCAGAACTATATTTGAAATGTGTAATATTTAACTAGTGTGTTGCCGGTAAGAGTATAGTTTTACCAACAGCTTCCCAATATGTGTTTTTGCCATGGGTCTCTCGGAAGCGTACTTAAAGGAGATCCTAAAGGAGAATCCGTGTGCTAGAAAGACTTTCACTGTGTAAACAATATATAGGTAAATTAGTTTATACGTTTATATTATTACAAGCATTATATACCTCTTATAAATTACTAGCAGTCGGGGCTTCGCTCAGATGGACTTAATCACGATAAAAACATAACCCTACTTTTTTGCAGTAGGGTAAAAAGTATAGTATAGTGTATAACCCTCCTCAAGCGTCAAGTAACTTCCATACCAAATTTCATTCAAATCCACCCAGTACTTGCGAAGATTTGCGCGTTAAACCAACAAACAGAAGCGTCAATAGTCTAATGGATAAGGTGTCGGACTTATGATCGAGAGGTCGCAAGTTCTAACCCCACCCATTACACTATATTACACTGATACAAGCATATTTAGCTTAGTTGGAGGGGTTAACAGGATTGCTAGTAATGTGAATTCTACCCATATTGCTAGTAAACTTTAAAAAAAAAGGAAAAAAAAACAACCAACTTAATCAGAGCAGTTCCCATAAGTCTGAGGAAGTAGCCCAATTGGCTACTAACCACAATAAATGAAGCAGCCTAACAAACAGTTGGGTGAAGAATAGTTATCACAATCTTCAGTTCTGATGGTTGGACCATCGAGAGAGAGAGAGAGATAGATAAACTATGACGTATTCGGCATAACGTTCTTCTAGAAATTTGACTATACTTAAATCAGATCTCAATTAAGCTCGAAGATGATCGTGGCATCAAACCAATACAAATAAATTTTATATAAAACACCAGCTTCCCACATTTACAACAGTACCAACCACCATCACGGTAATCGTGATTTTTTTGTACGTCAGTGTTACGCATCGCACGACCGACGCTCTAGTGTGTGTAGTACCTAACTTGAATCGAATGTCTCGCAATCAGTTGACAGGCGTGAAGGTTGCAGCGCTGCACGCTGTGTGACGTCATCCGCCGTAATTACCCGCAATTGTCATCAGTGGCGTAGGGTTGGCTGGAAGGAATCTGTCTTGATATGCTTTTACGTAAGTTACTTATATCTATTCTATTTAGTTATACAACGTGTAACGGAAACCCCATATCTATCCAAAAGGACTGAAGACAACATCTGGTATGGAGTCTCTATGCACAGTTTCAGGTCAAAATGAGTGACTCAAAGAACTGATACCAAATTATCGTTTTCACATGTTTCTTGAATACCATACATAACAAACGTGTCACAGCACTACGAGGGTCAATAATTTCCACGTCACTTGCCAATAACACGAAAATTATCTTCGTTCTTCTTCATTTAAAAAAATTGGGCCTCTGGTATCAATTTATTGAAATTTCTAATAAGTTCCACACAAGTAGACATTGGATTACAAAAACCTTGCCATATTATTTGCTATCGTCCAAAGAAGGCGTGCGATTGTTATATTATATATATCTTTTATGTTACACGTTGTATAAAGCTATAAATTAATTAATTTGTAAGGATAGATACAACCATCCATTGTCACCATTTATTTAAATTTCTGTTTGTACGGTCTTATCTTTGTTACGGTTGAACCAATTTTAGTGTGACTTTCACTGGAAGATAAACAAGATAATACGGCAACATTATAAGTGATGTATTATCTCTGAATTCAGGTGGGATTAGGCTTTACGCGGGAAAAATCTCCCACGCTCTCATCTAGGGAAGCAAGCTTTTGTCAACCACATTATCGCTTACCATCAGGTGAGATGGTGGTCAAACGCGAGCCTATGATCAATAAGAAAAACGCAAATGAAGTCACGAGCAAAGCTGGTAAATATTAAACATGCCTTTGACCAAAATGCACGTGAGTATAAGCAATGATATCATTGACAATTTAGCAATGTTGTCTTGAAACAAATCCCATTCACCTTTGACCAAAAGGCCCTAGGACAAAGCTGTCAGGGAACCTAGACTGGCAGGATATTGCACTCTTTAACGATAAAAGTAACACCAAAGATGACGGAAAAAAAATCAAATCATAATTTTATTGCAATTAAAATTGGTTCAGTTCAACTCCTTACATAAAATAATCTTGAATAATTGGTTCACTAAGGTTTAAAACTAAGGGGTAAAATGTGTTTATTATTGCGTCCGCTTAAAATAAAAGGATGATATCTAACATGACATTATTGAAATGTTAATTACGCTGTGAGATATGATAACTAATGTTTTAATACATTTAGCCATATTCAATATCGATATACAAATAATATTTCGGGGAGTGTGTAATAGAATTGCACAATCGAATTCCACCAAGCCCGCTCCATCATTAGACAAAAGTATTAAGGGCGATCGTATATGATGGAGATCCCACCCATACGCACAAAATGTATTGGGAATACTTTCACTATAGTTACAGCTAAGGAGTGGAATACCTTGCCGGAGTCTTATGTTTCCTAATTGCTAATACCTGGGGGTCTTTGAGTCAAGAGTGAATAAGCTCCTTATAAGTAAGCGTGCTTCATCTTCTAATACATCATTGCTTATCATCAGGTGATGATCAAACGCGAGCCACTCGATAATTAAAAAAGAAAATTGTTGTGCGAAACATAGGCGTTAACTTGCCAAGAGAATGCAATGACAAAGCCCACGTGTTATCAAACGACATTTTTCAACACACTAAATCAACAAATTAAATAAAACTTTTGAAACATAATATTTAGTAACGATTGTGAAAACTAGTTAACGAATTTCCTAACACCTAGTAAGCGCAATGTCATGTTTTTAAACTGGTCCTTTCATTAAACATATTTACAACGACCTGCCCCGGCTTCGCACGGGTGCAATGTTTATATTAAATATACTATAGAATGTCTTTATATACATCGTTGACAGCCTTTTTGTCATTCGACATACATGTTCTCTTTAGTAATTACTCTTGAAAGTGCGACACATAATTTACCATGGGAAAAACATTCAACGCTCAAATCTAAGCAACATAGGCATGCGCGCCGTGCTTCCGCCGGCACCGCGCCGCAACCGCTGTGTCCTTGCATTTTAAATCTGTAATATCTTCGAAACTATTTATTTAAATTATATTCTGTAAAGGGCAATATTGATTTATAATAAATGCGCAATGTATTTATGGTACTTAATTGGATAAGGATTAAGGCTGTATTGCTTAAAATCGCTTCGTAAAATATGCTCGTATTTCTCGTAAAAAGTAAAGGATAAAAAATGGTTGTTGTGGGTTATCTATAAGAGATAGACAGATGCGATCGAGGACTTTTTATTGACCTTTTTAAGGTGTGTACAGTATTGTACTGTAGTACATTATTTTGATCTATCTCGTAGGGTTCAGCCAGCGTTTGCAAAGCAAGCGCAAAAAAATGTGTTTATTTGCGACATCACATTAGAAACCTCAAAAATTATCAGTGTTCCTCTACTATATTATGCATGTTATATACTTAAAAACCTTTCAATTAAATCACTCTTTCTATTGAAAGAAACTGCATCAAAATTCGTTGCGTAGTTTTAAAGATTTAAGCATACATAGGGACAGACATAGGGAAGCGACTTTGCTTTATACTATGTTAAGATTAAGATGAACAATCGGAAAAGTAACAAAGTGTAGGTTAGTGAAAATATCAAACATAATAATAATAGATCTTCTAGCCGATTTCAGCCACGGCGGCCAATTCAGGCCAGTAGGCATTATAGTGCACAAGTATGTGTGCAAGTCAGGTGCACACTCTGTTCCTTCACTCTCATAGTCCGATGGGACGGCAATCTGACATGACCGGAGAAAGGTTGATTGATTGAGATGAAGCACGAGGGTTATCACACCACAAACTTCCAAAGTCCGGTCTACTACTGAGAAATTTCTAACAGAAAAACCCAAGAGCACATTTAGCCTGACCCGGGAATCAGCCGTCGTGCTTGCGACCACTACCACCGAGACAGTTAGGCAAATATAACGTGTTTATCGAACTGATTTTGAATTGATTCGTAGTAAAAATTATGACCTTACACATACAACGTGTAATTTAAAGGGTATATACATTCCAAGTGCATGGCTTCTTTGGATGATGACAAACGATATGGCAAGGGTTTTGTAATCCTAAGTCTACGTGTGTAGAACTTATTACAAATACCAATACACTGATACCAGAGACCGAATTTTTCAAATTAAGAAGAACGAAGAGAATTATCGTGTTATTGGCAAGTGCCGTGGAAAGTTATTGACCCTCGTAGTGCTGTGACACGTTTGTTATAATTGGTATTCAAGAAATATATGAAACCGATAATTTGGTATCAATTCTTTAAGTCAGTTATTTTGAGTTGAAACTGTGCATAGAGACTCCATACCAGATGTTGTCTTCAGCCCTTTTGGATAGATATGGGGTTTCCGTTACACATTGTATATTTGTAAGGTAATTTTCAAAATGAGAATCGAACTTAAACAAAATGTCAAAATTCAAATTCTTTTTTTTTCAGTTAAATAATAAAAGCTTTAAGATTCTTGCTTTATGAATGAATTTTGAAATGAAACTAGCATAACAGATAGAACACAATGAAAAATTGAGATACAATCAAATCATCTGTGAGAGATTAAAAGATAGCCATTGTAATTTTGTCAAAATATTTCCAATGCAATGCAATATTGCAGACGGACAAAAAATCTATCAAAACAATTTCTAGGCCACTTTTGAATCGCCTGTCGAAACATCTTCTTTGAATATAATATTAAAAGAATGGACAACAGATTGATGTCAGGTATGAATGAAAAATTAAATACATATTTCTAACAGTAATTATTGTATTCCATTCATAGGTACTTTCACTGTTACTACAAACACACATACATCCATTTATGCCGTCACAACAAAACTAACACTTACACTCCCAAAAATAATTGATTTCGCGTGAGAATATTCATAAGTCTAACTAATTGGTAAATTAATGGCAGTAAAAATAATAGTCTGAATATAATTTGTCTTTTGAATATTTATTAAAGTATTTTGATTCGATTTTATCATGTTATTCTAAATATCAACTGAGCAGCGTAATTAATTACATATTTTGTATCTTAGTTGACCAACTGCAAATTTAAATCACCACTTTTTAAATAATATTAATACGACGCAAACGGAACTTAATCAAAGTGAACTTGTAAATATATTCATGACAATCCTCATCCTCCTCAAGTCAGTCCCTCAGTGCTGAAGATCGTGGCTACGACGGAAATGTTGCACCAGGCTCCTTCATCTACTACGGTTTTCAGCTTGATGGAGAGCTTGGGACATCGGTTTCTGTAGCACTTCGGACACCTGATCGGTCCATCGTCTGGGACTACGTCCTCTTGGTCGTTTACTATTTATACTGCCGGTAACAATGAGCTTTGCCAATTTGCCTGTACTTCGGCGTGCCATTATATTATCAGCCATATTTTGTGGAAGCATATTGTGGAGAGGCGCTATTATATGTCCTGCTTGAGCTCCTGTAAGATCGAGATTTAAATGCATAGAAAATATAACCATAGTTATTGTTTAAGTGCGTCGCGCTGTCCAGGGGATGCGTATAATTCGTCGTCAGCACCACAGCAATATTCATAATTTCATGACAATATTACGTGGTATTACTGATAAAGTAATGTTAGGAATTTCAGCAAAGTAACTTTGCGTTAAGTAAGTAAGTAAGTTCACTTCGATACTGGAATCAATCCATTCAGTATCGAAGTGAACTTACTAAATTCCCGTAGAGAGGAAAACATTACCAAAAGTGAGTCATTAAAACAAGTCATGGATTTGTTCAGGTAAGGAGTGGGTACTTACTCACTCTTAATAAAAAATAGTACTCAAATACATAGCATTCAAGTTTCAACGTGGACTCTCTTTAAAACCTAAGCAATTCGTCCATAACAACTGTCAGCCCTATACAGATGATCACCACGGCCTTGGCAGTAGTCACGAGTTGACAAAACACCGTCGTTTGTGGATTTGTTTAATTTTAGAGGAAAACCGACCGCCGTGAGCCGCGAGCTAATCAGGTGACGAGTATTATATATATATATTATATATTGTAGGTAGACAAGGCATACGGTGTAGCGGAAAAGACCCATTGTATATTTTTCAATAAGAAAATATATCTGGTCTTAGATTATTAGAAATGTCGACATACCGCCTTGTGATGGAAAAGGCATTATAAATATGGATTGGCGCGTTTTTCTAAATTGCATGAGTAACTGCTCAGTATAAAAAACTATTTATTTGCTCAAATAAGACACAGAAATTAAAGAATCTCTTATTTTGCCTCTAATATCGGTGAGCAAATTTCAAGCAATATCAAT
The DNA here is from genome assembly GCA_943138885.2 of Tholera decimalis. NCBI lineage: Eukaryota > Metazoa > Arthropoda > Insecta > Lepidoptera > Noctuidae > Tholera > Tholera decimalis. The sequence continues at coordinate 29,512,723 of OW964562.2, forward strand.
GACTTTGGCTAGGTTATTATTTGATTCAAAGTATTATAACGTATAGGTTTGCGGTTTACTACTTATAGAACAAATTTTAGCCATATCCAACCCATGAAAGAGTTGTATTTATCAATACGTCCGCTTCATCCGATCTGAAAACTTTAACCCACCTTGAAATAATTTAATTCAAACTCAAAGCATTTATTAAAAAACCATTTACTGATACTTTTCAACTATCAAGGCCGATCAGTTAAAAGATAACTTTGGTTGCACATTTGAAAGACGGAACGAATGGAGAAGAATGCGCAAAGACTCCACGGACACTCTTTTAAATCAGCTCTGTAATTGGGTAAAATAAAGCAATGTAATTTGTTGCAATTATTACTGTAGCAATGTGTAATACTATGATCCTGTAACAATGAAGTCCAAACAAACAGTGATACGATCTGAGCTTCCATTAATTACGTCGCATGAATTTCATGATTTTGAAACCCCCACTGTGCAATTTCACACTCTACAAACTATTTAATTAAAAGAGCAGTTCTGGAACAACTTTTAATTCAATTTAAATTATTTTCTCTTGTCAAAGAATGTTGCCCCCCTCCCCTGCCCCCACCGTATGAAATAATTTCTGGCCCCTAAGAACGGCCTTGATAATGTTATATAGTGGATATCCTATATTACATCATGGAAATGACACAAGTATCAAATATTTTGGTCAAAATCTTTTCACTTGGACCACACAAAAACACTATCTCATCCGTTAATTCGTATTGATACGCGCATTTTCTATGCAAATGTCGATTAGTTTAATTGGGATGGCCTTTGAGTACATACACGATGGAATAACGCAATATTGTTTCAAGAGATTTAATTTATAATGTCGTAAAGCAACTGATTCGCGTCGAGGACATATACCTATATTTTTAGTGTGAAGATGGATTATGTGTAAAACGTCATGTTTTTAGTGTGAAGAGGTCGTGCACAGATTAATTGATATAACATTAATCCGTGCAAAGATTAGGTAAGGCACACGTAACACAGATTTGTGTTTGTGTTTGGATTGACATTACTAGCCTTGTTAATTTGCCATTAATGATGAGAAATGTAAAAAAAAAAGATTTTTGATTTAGTAAAACATTCTGTGTTTTTCTTCTCTCTCCTACTCCATCCATGCTGCTATGTCCAAGATATACTAATACATACAAGATATACAATTATTTCCCTACCAACTACATTCATAATAGCACGCAATAAAGAATTGAACATTGATAAAATATGTTTGTTTTTGAGGTAGGAAGTGAATGCAGGAATGAGTTCCATTACTTCTTCTTAGGCATACTCTCTTGACAGAGTGGTCGTGGGTGGTTCTGAATCGCTGTAGCCTCTTACCAATAGTCGCAGTTTTTCTATGAGGCGCCACTTTAGACATTTTCTGACATCTGGAGCACTGGAAAATGCTTGTTTCTGTGCTCTGAATAAAACCGCATTGTGTGTGCTCCACGGCAGTGCCATATAGGCCCGGTTTAGCAAAATACCAAGCAACTGCCAAATGCCTGACGTTAGTTTTTAACTGGACAAGCAAGTCTATGCAAGTTGCTCGACATCATTGCCAGGGATAATATCTTGTTTGGAAAACAAAGTTGAGTTCCCAACCTGATCGTGATCAGCTTTTCGTCGACTGCCCACGTGACTCGAATCAGCATTGCCATTCAACGTGCCAATGCGTTGTTTTAATAAATATTCCCGTTGACGGAACGGAATCTAATTGTCTAACATTTTGATATTCCCTTTGACGGAACGGAATCGAAATGTCTAACATTTTGCCTAATGATTTTAGCTTGTAATTTTTTTTACTTACTAATATTTGCTATTTTCATACTCAAGTCATTAAATTATCACATATGCTACTAACTATAAAAAGTAGGTAATTAAACATTTCCATAATAACCTACTTATCTGATTACTCAAGAGCAAATTACGTTTTACCAGTAACGCTTTCTGTAAAATAAATAATTGAAATGTCACGTCATGAAATATTTCTTTATATTTGTTAATTTGATAACTTAATCGCTCTTTTTTAGACCTAAGCCTCAGACACAAAACAATTTCATTAGTTTTGAAACAGCACCTTACCTACCTACCACTGATAGAATTCTTTTGACCCGTAGCGCCCTTGAATTGGTTGTTTTTTTATTATTGGCGTTTTACCTCCATAACTAACTAGCATAATAGAAATAGCCTATTCACTCTTGACTTAAACTTTGTTATAGCTATCAGGAAACAAAGACTCCGACAGTAAATAAATTCCACTCCTTACTGTACGCACAATAAAAGTATTCCCAAAAAGTTTTGTGGGTAACATAACATTATTTTTGTTCGCTTACAGTTTGTTAAGTTTATATTAACACTCTTACACAAAGAGAGTTAATATAAATTTAACAAACTGTAAACGAACGATTACTATCATTTATAATATATCAGATTATTAAAAAGTTTATTTGCTAAGATTTCTTCACTGTCTGCGACATCACAATAATTAACTAATTAAAATCAATTTATGCAAAATATAATCGTGTGACAAGAATTAAAAGTTGTGGAAAATCCAAGTGACGGGTCAGTTTATAAATAAAATGATGTCATTGGCGATTATAACTTAAATTATATAGAAAAGTTACATCACTTAAATAATGTTGGTTAGTCCAAATTATATAAAGTTATAAACTACCGCATCTACTACCATTTTACTATTTAAAGGTCTTAATATGTTATTATTTATTATCGAAAATACCACATACCTACACATGAAAGCAAATTTTTTACATTATTTATTTCCAAACAAAATTATACAAAGCAAATATAGATTTGCTTTGCATAATTAGATATTGGTGTAAACCTTAGGTTTTTGGTTGATATTTAAGATAAATAAACCTGTATTATCTTTTGTATAAACGATAACCTAAAAAAAAAATATGTTTGACTTTTTTTGCACCATCCAATTGAGTTTCAATGGATGACATATATATTCTCCCGTATTGTGAGTGCTTGTTTACAAAAACCCAGAGAAGGAAAAACTATTAGTAGACCATGCAGTAGGTAGTTAATCCGGTGCGAGAATCGAATCTATGACTGCAGCCCATAGCTCAACCACTGAGTCAACGGTGTCGTAATAAAGACTTATTTATAGTAAGTAAGACAGAGCGCTTTAAAAAAAAAATGATAGGCTCACTGACTTACCGGATGATAAGTGATGCCTACCTAGACGCAATCTAATTAATTTAAGCTTATACAGTAAACACCAATAAGTTAATAAAAAATGGTTTTTTTAATCATATAAAGGACCTTTTGGCTTTACCTACGAAAACACAAGAGGTTTTTAAGTGACATTCCATCAGTGCCAAAAAAAACTAAATGTCGCGGGAGAATACGAAAAAAATGGACTATTTGACAATTTTAATCGCTATTGCAATATTCACTTCTCTAGGCTTTATGTAATGATAGTCGCGAAAAGTTTACAATAATGATGATTAACTTTAGGTTGAGGAAAAGATGCAAAACTCGCTAACCAGCCAGGTTGTCTGACAATTTAAGAATACAAGCGCATTAAAATTCTACTCTATCACTAAAATTGCAACTGACAGGAGTCGACGGAAACAATTCATCCATTTCTGAATTAAATCTTACCGTGACCACGATCTACATACATATGAATGACCGGCCATAGAGAGAGTGAGCGCCTTATCTTAGCTTTGTACCCAACACGCTAATTTATTTTGTCGCAGTCAAATTGCTAACATGAACGTATTATGAAGAAATTATCTACACAGGTTCTGTTTTAATTAAACACAACGCTAATGATAACCAGCCTTCGTGCGGGAAAACGTAAAAAAAGTAACAAAATCCTAATGGAAATTTTATCAAATATAAGCGTGCGTGCGCGGTCAAAAATCGCAAACCGTTACGTCACGTCCTTTTCCTACAAATTGGGGATTCACACGCTTGCACGATGTCATTGCAATTAATATAATTTGACATTCGTCTCGCTGGCGAATCTTTTATTTTTGTTCTATACAATGGATAGTTGTAATCGTAATTGCAAAATTGTTATTCGCTGTTGACAGTCACGAATTGGCATATAATAATAAATATTTTCTACCGCCATTTTTTTGCAATGCTAGTTTTTGCAGTACCTATCTACCGATTTTTAAGTAACTATTAGATAATGAAAACAAAAAATTAAACGTTTACAAATTATGACTGTTTTGTCTTGTGATGTGATTTAGAAAAAAAAGGAAAGTACTCACATATTTAAATTGTAGATTCTTCGTGACACGTCAGTATCCCGTTATTAAATAGATATTCGTTTTCATGTTCGTTTCTTTTACTAAACGAATTTAAAAAAGTAGGTAACTTTAGAGACAGAAGGAAGATATAAATCAAAGTTTTTAGCTAATTAGTTGTTTTTACATGCATCGCAACCGTTTAGCAGCTTCAATATTTTTAATTATTCCTTTTTAATTCTATTTTAGAATTTAGATACTATAAAATTAGCATTTAATCGTTTCTGCATATTTTGTCCATTATGTAACGTATTCTTTTATTTGATCAAGACCATAATAGTAATATCGAACAACAATATATGACTTAAATCTCAAAACCAATAGAACCATTTCATTATAATATAATCTACCTAGCCACTTCCCAACAAAGTTAGAGTCACTTTCCAGGCTTAAAAGATTGAGGTCATTAAATAATATTGTCATATACGATTTGGTGCCAAGTTATTTCAAACAGTGCCTTTTTTGCTATCAGAAGGAAACCTTCAAAAGGCGCCCAAAAGTGTGGTATTTTTCCCTTTAAAATCACCCTCACTAAAACCACCCTGGTGGTCACCATCAGCAGATAAATGATAGTCTTGGATCCTCTTAGAAGATCGCTCCGGAGCTATCTATGGAACGCTTTTTAGGGCACCTCCTTGGGAGAGACTGGATAATGGTCTCCAGTGTCTATTCGGCCACTGTGAACCAGGAAATCTGTGACTGATTGTGAGGTCTGTGTGAGACAGCCCTCCGTGAATGTTCCTTTCTTCTTTGCTGCTTGAACACAGCATGCGATAGAGCTGTCCAAGAAGCCGCAAACTTTGAGGAATTAGGTAGCCAATCGACACCAAAAGACGAAGAAATGGCATTCATTATCCATGATTTCAGCGACACACAGAACCTTTAGTCTAGCGTTTTTCTCGGGTCCACCGAGACAAAACCATTATTCTCTCATGGAAACGCCATTTTTTGCGTGTAAAACATTTTATGCCTAATATCTAGTAATTGGTCGTCAGACAAGTTTTACAACAATTGCTTACGATGGCGTATCGGAGACAATTTGAAAGTACACACTATTTAACGTGTGTCATGGAATATTTCCAGTTTTACATGCAAACAGGTTTTGAAAAAAGTTTCATTGAGAAGAAGAGAGTCATTACGAAACGCCTTTCAAAGGGGTAAGTAGTAAACTCGTATGCAGACTGAGAGACTGCACAAAGCTAAATTGCGACAGTGGCATCACTTTTGGAGAGAGATATTTGGTCAATGATTATGATTAATATTTGGTTTTGGTTTGTTTTTAGTTATCGCTTTAAGAATGTCAACTTCTTTCTCGAATCGAAAATCCTCATAGATATCCTCAGCTCTCATAGCGGATGATGTCAGGCTTTAACTAACTAAAACCCGTGTTCCCTCACGGATTTGCGCCAGGGGTAGTACTTAAATAACGACTCTTCAATGCGGCCCTGACTGAAAGAATATTTTTTTTCTGAGGGAAAAAAGGATATCTCCCTGGACATTAGAATTAGGACACGAATAAAAATTATACATATTTTCACCCATAAATGGAGTTCCGTCAATAAGAATGCTTGAGGGTCTTGGATGGGGAAAATATTACTGTATTCAAAGCTCCGAAAGTGTACCTACACGCTACGCTACTATGCTATTTTTTTTCTTTATTTGGCTAATCAACACCTGTTTACACTTAAACATTTAAATAAAGTTTTAATTTTATTTATGTACATATAAATATTAGCTTATTTATATGTAGTCTATTTTTAAAAGCTACCAAATAAGACAAGTGACAGTGATAAACATATGCATATTTCCTATGCAAATAAAGTTTGGCCAAACTAATATTTTATTTTGTCATCATAAATTTTTAAAACGCTAAATTACAATCGAAAACCCAAAAGTCCGAATATCATAGGCCAAGAACTTCTCAAAATCAATCTTCATTACGAAATACAGTTTTAAGAGCCAAGTATTAATACCAACACGTTTCTCGATAACTTATTTAAAACATGAGTTATTTCGATAGCGTGTAGAGAAAAAACTTAACCAGTTTACAATTTCGGACGACACATTCACCACAACAGTTAAATACAGAATTCCCACTTCATTTGTGACTGATTGATGATATAGTTTCAATTATGTTGACAATCTAGTTGTTACTACTTGGCATTGGAAGCATACGACTGTACGTTGTTGAATAAGACAATATGTTTTCTAATTACTTATATAATTTATTATAAGTGACCAATGCATTGGAAATTTTAACCAGATTTGAACGTGTTCAGTGAACTCAGACTATGAAACTAGTAGAAAAAGTGAAGATATTTATAATTATACCTACTAACCTACCTATATAATTAGTATATACTGATTTATGAAAAATATTTATGACACATTTCATACAGGTTTATAATAAATGACAGTTGTCTTGTAAGCGTGTTAAATTTGAAAAAGCAATATTTGTAGTGGACGCGCATCTAATATTGGGTTTTCTGAATCAGAGTAGCCGATTAGAGATGACACAAGTATTGGCCTTCTGTTCAACAATATTTGGTGACATGTCTAAGTATCGGCTACTGTGGGAACTGGGTCGGGACAGGCTTTATTTTGTTGTGACACGGTGGCGCAGGCGCCGGTCGACGACAATCGTGTGCGGTGCAAACGGTGAGATAGAGGACATTTTGAGATGATTTTGAAAGATATTTTTAATGTTATGGTTTATTCATTAACACAGATTACAGATGAAAATCTGATAAACCGATAATTTTTCAAGTTGTTTATTTCAAACATATTCTCAAACATGTTTTATATAATGAAAGTTTTAAGAAATATATTGAATTCGTTACTAAAAGCAATGCATAACTCATATCTTACGGATGTGTATTCTTTTGCAAATTGAATACAATATTACGTTAGTGTACTTACTAGTAACATCTGAAATTGTGTACTATCCGGAGCTTAAAACTTGAAGTTTTATTTAATTATTCTGTTTCCTATTTAATTAAAAGTGAAATCTAAATTACGATAAGTGCGTGCACGTGTTCTTGTAAACAACCCTCATTAACTCAGCATTTTATTGATTGTCATCACTACTAGGTCTGGTTCTCAGGAATTGCAGTGGTTGAGAATTAATAGTGTGGCGGACTTCTTCTAAAATAAATACCTATGTCCTACATAATATATCAAATAGGGTACGAATTTATCTATATAGGGTATAGGATATAAGATAATAGGATAGAAAATTGAAATGAATACAAGTGACCTAGTCAAATATTGGGTGCAGTAGAATTTTTCTTTTCTTTTGGGTTCTTCGGTTATTAAAATAAAATACAAAAAGTAACATCTTTTCGAAATACTGTCGCTTCAGAATTTAGTCTGCAGTCCTAACTATACAATAGCTTGTATATAAGTCTATATCTATTTGCTATAGAGGCTATAGAGACTGCCAATTATCTGCTTTTCGCTGCGGAATATATTCTTAATCACTCTATTTTTAGGGGGAATCATCAAATTAATTCTCCCGATGAAGCGGTGGCAGATGGAACGGAAGGGAGTGTCAAACTTATACTGACTAAAAACCAACTCTGTTCCTTAATTTTCCCTAGTATTACGGAGCTGCGGTATCCCCCGGCCTATCATTAGTGCTGACTGCACTTGCTCTACACGCCTCAGCCTGGTTAGATCACGACGCACCGCCGACTCGGAATTCTTATCGCTTGCGTCTCCAATCGAGACGTTTGACATTAAATAGTTCATTAGGAAGAAGCACCAGTCTGAATTCGTTACGTGACTCCATCTCTTTTGGAATTGTTAAATGACTGGCTTTTAGTTGTGGATACAATTGATACAAGGTGTGTTGACTGTGACTTGTGATGATAAGATGAGTTCCCATAGATGAATGGTACTGTGGAGTAATTGGTATTTATTGGGTATCTATTTTGACTATACAAATTCCTTCGTAGCTTTTGCGGTCTTCTGTTACGTTTCGAAAATATTCTACTGCGTTTCTATGAAGTTTGAACATATTCTATCGAGTTTCTATGAAGTTCGAAGCTACTTGAGCTTGCTAATGAATTTATAATGATTTTGTATTTATTTTTTGATGGGGTTAATGATGAGAGACGTCCAAATCTTTATTTTTCCAGTGTGAATTTGAATTCATTGATTCTAAGTTTTCGCTTCTTGAAACAAAAAATTACGCATTAAAATATTGTTAAATACCTACTAAAGTATTTTAGAGCTTTCCTTATCCGATGGACGAATAATTTTCGTACAATATTATTTTAATCAACACCAAATTTTAATTTTACACTGCCAAGAAAAAGCTGCTATTGCAACCTCAGAATTATTATTCAGCCAGATTACTTTGTCTCTTTGTAGTTGAGAGTATCCTACACACCTAAGAGGCTATAGTCTATAAGGCGCTCTGCATGCGGTAATACAAAATGAAATTAATACTGTCATTCAATGTCGAAACACCAGATCGAGATGGCGACCAAAAAAACCACTGTGAGATGTCATGAATGTAATTGTTTTTTCTATGTAAGATGTCGTAGGCGTCTCTTTTTATTTGTTGATAGACACTGTTCCAACTATAGACACCGTGTCATGTCTCCGTTTCGCCGTCTGTGAGAAGATTGTAACACTGTGTTTTATTGTGTTCACCGAGTTCATTGGTGGGAAATGACGAATTTAATAGTTGATCCCCTGCTGGTTTCTACATGTACGATTGATAGATGATAGGAAAGTCGGTTTATCGTCCCGCGTTGGATGACTAGGTTTTTTATCATGAGACCTTTAAAGTGAGAATTGTCTTCTTGTATAAATTGGATTTTTATCTTTTGTGGTTTGTTGGGCTCTGATTGGTACACTGTGGGAGGAAGTCGTTGGGTTATTTAAGTATTTTATGGCATCTGTTGAATGAACTTTTTATTTAGCATTAGAATGATTTTATCCTTCTTGTATTTGTTTAATTATTACCTGAATTAGGAACTGCACTTTTATTCATTATTATTATAATTATTAATAAACAGTTTTTTTTTTCAGCGATATTAAAGTATCCTTTGTCATTAAACATTAAAGAATTTGACAAATTAGGACGAATACTTCTTGGCTGTAACCTTCGCATAAAGATTATGTTAAAGTCTAGATTTTATAAGTAAATATAGCCTTCTTATTAGAAGCTTATTGTATCAAACATAATCAAGACTTAACAAACCAGAATCTCCAAAAAACTTCACAAATTAAAATAAAAACACTTCAAATTAGCTTCAAGCAGACTAAAATCAACTCAATGATCATGTGCTAAAGATGACTTTGCTATGGGAGGAGGCCTCTATTGAAATTATAATACAATTTTAAAGCCATTTGTCAAGCATCGGGTCAAAGGGTGCTATGGTGTGATTCGTCTAGTGGTAATCAACGCACGGACAGACGGAGTCATCAATTATAGTAACTATATGAAGAGCTACGTGGGTAGGTATTCAATGTGTATGAAAAAATACTTACTTCATTAGTCAGATGACGATTTGACTGTTGAAATTGAGGTTTTAGACGAACTTTTAACTTGAATTAAGATAAAGAAATAGGGTAATCCACACTTTTTTTTTTTTTTTTTTTTTTTTAACGTGGTAAAATTATCAAATAAGTCCTCCCACTCCGGGCAGGGTGGGAGGGACTGTCAGACTTTTACTGACTAAAATCCACGGTGTTCCTTCAATAACCCTTTACATACCGGGGCCACGGTAACGGGATGAGTCCCACGACCCCGGCGGGCTTCGGCCCTCTGCAGAGGGGGCCTCGTCATGTTGCTGACGCTCTTTGAGGCGCGCGTGGAACACGACGCGCCGTCGACCCGGGCATGGTCCATGGTCGGACAGCGAGTTGCCCTTTACTCGTTGTCCGCATGCCCGCGCCTACGGTGGCCGGAGATCGTCGGCCGACGTCCGACGCCGTGGGCGTCTACCACTGCGGCTGGGCTGGAGGGAGGACGCCATCCTCTCCCTCACGCGGCCCGCCTCCTCCTTCGAAAGCATGACTGCTTCGCAGAAGGAGGCGACCGCTTCCCACTCCCTCTCGCCCCGCAGCATGGCCTCGACCAAGGCCGGGCGCGAGAGGTCTCCGCCTATCGCCGCCGTGAGGACACGTCGGTGCTCTGCCCAGGCGGGGCAGTCTTGCACCGTGTGCTCTACGGTGTCCTCAGGGCGACCCTCGCAGTGGTGACACCCAGGCGTTTCCTCCTTTCCCATCAGACACAGGTACCTCCCGAAACTTCCGTGTCCGGTGAGGACCTGCGTCATGCGGTAGGTCAGGACGCCGTGACGCCGATCTAGCCACTCCTCAAAGAGGGGTCTTACCGCCGCAATTGCGGCGTGCCCGAGGGTAATCCACACTAATAATAAAAATGCGAGCCTATATGTTGGTTTGTTTCATACGCTGTTACGGCTAAACCACGGAATGGGTTTTGATAACATTTTTTTTAGAGAGAACTAGCATGTCAAATGATCTAGTATTTGATATGGGGATTACAACATAGGTTACATTTTGAGGGACCAGAAAAACGGAACCCTTATAGCATTATTTCATTGTACGGGCTTGCATCTGTTATCTGTTAAGACGCTTTTACTCAGGAACGCGAAACGATATCAAACTAATTTATATTAGGTAATGTTTAAAGATATTTATCCTCAATAAAAACATAGCAATATCACTTTCTTGTGAAGAATAAATGAATGTAAAAATATTGTACATACATATAGCTTGCCGTTGCCAGTTACAGTTTTAGTTCTGAACAAGTTAATTATTCATTCCATTCATTTACATTACACAGGTAGATTCAACAGGATAGATAACAACAATAATTATAAATACTAAACAAATTTTGTTCAGTTCTTATTCAAATCTTACCGTTTGTAATGAAGCTATTCTTGCAAAATTATACCAATATTATAGGTCCGATATCATCTGTTGACCTAATTGATATTCATTTTTTTAATTGGTCAAAAATAACCATTCTACCTATCAATATTTCTTGTCAGTATAAACTGTTCGCAGATGAGGCCAGTGTATCTTAGCTAATTTATCTATGAAGAAACTCAGAAATAAACACAAAGGTAAGTCTTTTTAGAGCCTGCATAATTTATTTAATTTCCAGATCATATGAGAACTATAGATACTCGGTTATAAAATGGTCTCTTGAAGAATGAATTCATCACACAGTTACGAAGACCTGACCACATCGTGCAAGCATTTGTGAGCAGTGTTTATTAAGTGAGCAGTACCCGGTGATGGTTACCGTCACTAATGATAGGACTTGTGTATGATTCAATAAACAAACTACGCATGAATGGTTCTCGCATTCACAATACGTAATGAACGGCCCAAAGAACACACAGACTCATATCAACAATCCAATCCTATCCTTTAAAGACAACGGACAAGGACACGTCAGATCGATGGACAAGCAGATGAACCAGAAAACCTGACGCGAACAAGCACTAGGTATCCTCAGTATTAATGCCAATCGTGCTTCAAACACTGCTACATTATCTACATCTTAAACCAAAAGCAACCAACCACAATTTATAATATGAAGCACGAATTACGAATCACCCAGCAATTAGTAAGGAACAAATCGCTATTGCTATCAAATGTTTAGAGATATTTATCAACGAGTTAAGAGTTGCACATGACATGTAATAATGCATTCGTTATGCTAATAGCAATACTGTGGATAATGTTGTGAGACGTGCGAATGTCCTCGTTTGGCGTAAAGGACGTGCGCGGAGATGGGGTTTAGGTCCAGTGTTGTACAGTACGACAATTTATTCTAGACTAAGTATATCAAAGGTCTCAGTTAGTTTGGATTCGAAACTAATGAAATAAACTTCTATACAATGATTAATTATCGCTGATATAATTATCAGCTTTATTAAAAGCGAATCATTGTATATATGTTGTGTTACTCTAGTGCGATCTGTCATTTTTTAATAATTTCTTTGGTAAGTATTAACTTTAAGTTACGTGTAGTTTTTAGAGGAAAGGACAACTCGTCATGTAATTTTTTGTTAGTTGAACAAGTATATTTAATTAAATGTTATATACACTCTAATAATATAAAGGTAATGTTACTTGTCATTTTTTAAATGATTATGTGATACGTTAATGTCCCCAAACAATGGAAACAAGCCCCCGATTAGTCACAACACAATCAGCCATTTACGCAAAAGTAACACTCGCAGAGTTCACGACTTCTCAGCAATTATACTACGATCGGGACCCGCATACGTCATCAATCCATGACTATATCACGAAGTACTGACTAACGTAGTTCCCATACAATCATTGAATATAAATAAACATACTCACTATTCCAGTAATACAAAAAGTTAGTGATAAAGTGATCTCACTGAATGAATGGCACGAAATGATATGCGTGAACTTATTGTTAACAAGAATGGAATCAATTATAATGGTATTAATGGTAATAAATCGTTTGAAGTTGATGTAATCTGAACTGATCTAGGAACAAGTATTGTTGTGTCAGGTGTTAAGATTCTTGCGCAATTAGAAACAGGAATGAACTCTAATTTACCAATGGAACTTAGATTTGAAATGTAGGTGGTCAAGGTGGTTTTAAGTGACACTCAGGTGAATATTTTGAGAAAGTTACTGACATATCGGAGTTCTACTTTCAAGATTAAATGTGACCTAGACATTAAAGTAGATAAAATCGTAAACTCTGTTCATAGAATATTTTGAACGATTTATTGACCATCAGATGATAATATTTTCGAGAGTCTCGTGGCTAAATAATAATCTATCTTGTAGGTCAGGCAAGCTTGAAGAGGTGGTCTTTACTGTCATTTATAGATCTTTAAATCGTTATGTGTGATCAGAAACCAAAAATTCAGCGACCAGTCTTGCCAAGGAATATCGTGTTATGAAGCTACTGGACTGTGGAAGGCAGATGTAATCGCTCCATATAAAACACTAGTACTCTTTGCTGCTACACCCAGTGGAACTAGAAGCTTACGCTAGCATAATTTGGAAAAGGCTGAGCAGATGATGATGAGATAACATTTTACTCAATGATTCATGAATATATTTCGAAAAAATATTATGCAAGCCGTCACGAATACATTTGGAGGACAAAAGCTTAAACAATTAGTGACCATTCACAATCTACCGTTGTACAAACGTATAATAGTACATAATAGTTGAGATTTCGTGATAAAACTCACGTTTCCATTAAAATGATCGATTCGCTAACATTTTTATTACTAACTACCGTCCGTCCGACGTCTTAGCTTCCTTAACGCATTCTTTTTCCTGATTGATCTCTACTTGCATGTTATTTATTATGTTTAGACATTGATTTGTAATCATTTTTATGCTGGCTAATAAGTAGTTTGTGTGTAAGGTGTTTTTATTGGTTGTTGTATAATCATTGGAAGAAGACTAATTCATTAAAGGTTATACATAAATTAAAATGTTCTGTTAGATCTTTTTGATGATCACCATTATGCCGTAATAAGATGTATGCATTTGACGCACGAAACAAAACCTTTATACAACTTTTTATAAAAATTACGCGGTCAGAGGAGTATTAATCCTTCTAATCGATTTCGGCCCTGGCAGCCAATTTCAGCGGAGATTATTCAATTTTTATATAATAATTCAACTGAAATAATTTTAACTATGGGCCAATTTCGGCCACTTGGCGATCACAATTATATTTATTACGTCATAAAAACAGACAGGGACATCTTAGTTCGATGCCAAATGACTTGGAACATGATTGTTGAGAGGCAATTTGTATGCCACAATTATTTTCAAATTTTTTTTTCGTTCCTCCAAACGAAAAAACGATTTGAAAACCAACATCTTCAACTTGTTTATAACGTCAATGATATTCAATAGGCTTCACAACCCACAGTTACAACCCTTAGAGTCAATACTTCCGAAAGTAGACTTCTTCAAACCCCATCACTATGGGGTGAAGCAGATAACAATAAATAAATCAATGTCGAACACATATCCTGGCTACTGAATAAAATAGGTGTCTTTGAAATATACCCATATTATCGCGATACATTGCGGCAACCCTACGATCTCTACAGGTTGATGTCAAAGTGAACTGTCACTTTTGATGGCCGTATGAATATCTCAATGGTCGTGAATTTTTATTTTTAGATGGTAACGAAGATGGATTGATAGGAAATTGAAGGAATGTAGGTACATGGCGTTTTTGTAAATGGAATCTATTCAAAATTCTATGTCTATTTTTGTTTCCGTATTTTATACCGCCTTTATAGTTTATATTGCATTATTTCTCATTTGTTTAACTTAATATCAATAATCATTTTTTTATTAGTTTTTAATCTAACAGAATCGTTCTAGAACTTAAAGCGGGATATTTACCATGTTACAGAAAGCAAAACAAATTTATTTTATTTGGGAAAACAAACAGGCACACAAATGTAATTAAAATTATAAGTGACTAGCTTGTGCCAGCGGCTTCGCCCGCGTGGGAAGTTTTTCCCGTGTAAATCCCGGATCCCGGGGGAATTTCGCAAAATTCTTTCTTAGCGGATGCCTACGTCATAACATCTACCTGCATGCCAAATTTCAGCCCGATCCGTCCAGTGGTTTGGGCTGTACGTTGATAGATCACTACGTCAGTCAGTCAGTCAGTCAGTCACCTTTGAGTTATATATATTTAGATTACAAAAGTATTGGTGCTTATACAACATGTAACATAATTAATGCACATCCTGAATTTAGTTTGTTCAGAATCGTTTACTGAATCGATTTTTATCGTTTTCAATATCGATAATTTATATGCCAAAGCAAAATCTACGTAAATGACAAATTACACTTTCGCTGTATAGTAAAAACAAACTAACTATGGACCATAAATTAAGGTAGTAACTTTTAAATGCAGATTTATATAAATTCCGTGATTCAGTACACATTACAGGAAAATTAAACTCATTTAAAGGAAGTTAAAGAAAAACTGTTTAACAAGTAAAACTAAAAATTCAGAGTACGTATTATGATAATAAAATAATTTTCTAATTGGGGTGTTTGACGGCGTGCGTTAATTATGATATATGCTGTAGGTATATGTAGCTCATGACATTATTATATGAATTTTTAGGAGACCACCAAAGTTAACAATGTAATATTAAATTATCATCCTACAAAGAATTTTAATAATTGCAACCGTAATGACGCGCAACCACAATATGTGCAAATATTTATTGTGAATCGTCCAGGCATGATATAGGATGGAGGTGGATATATTAGGTATTGCATTTATTTCAGAATTATGCGTATTTGTTGGTATAAATGCGAGCTTACAAAATATTGTTAGTTAAAGAGAATACATATGTATTTCTTTGTATGTATGTATTTCTTTTTAATTTAGCGCTTGTATAATTATTTCCGCTGTTGACCCCTTCTTTTTTTGGTTTACTGTCTTTTGGCACAGATATCTGTAAGATACCATGTAATCTCAAAAGTATGTTTATTTATATGTAAGAGATCCCTATCATTTTTATAGTCATCAAGAATATCGTTATGTAATCAAATAAATGCATATACTACGTACTAATGGCTGTCATTACTTATTTACTGATGAACTTTAGCCCAGCACGTTCCTACTTCATGTAACTTAGAGCTTTGCTGACACACCTACTGTTTCAATAGCTTGACTCATTGTGTGATATTTGCAAACCAATATACAACTTCTGGTTCGCCTATTGCGAACACGCTTTTTTTTTTTTTTTTTTTTTTCGATAGGGCCACTCGTAGTTTAGCTCGCTAAGGCTAATATACTACTTAACCGGGCGATCCTGTGGTGACCTCTAAAATTTAAAGGCCCCCAGCCAGGGCTTACAAACTAGTATTTACATTTAAACAACCGCGCGCTAAGGGCACTCCCTGTGGAGTACGAGCCTCGGCTCAGCGGGGTCGTTGATGGTGGATAGCAAAGGGTCAGGCTGGGTCATATTATTTAAGGGAGTATTTATTGCTACTGGCTCAGCATCGCGGGCTGGCTCGTTTGGCAAAGGTCGGGGAGGGTTGGCGTTACAAGAGCGCGGACGTCGCGATGGGCCTCGACGGCGAGGCCGGAATACGGAACGCGTTTTGTTTGTGTGTGCGAACACGCTTTGGAGTTTGTATATACATTGCAAAATATTTTAGATATAAATATTATGATAGCACATGAATTAAAAGAGCGGTTTTTAGCCTTTTTTGGCATCGTATAACCCAGCTACTGAGCTTTGGAGGCTAGCTAAATAGTCGCTCCTTATAAAAAAACTAGTTCTCAGCTTTATCTGGTTATACTAGAAACCGACCCCAATCGGCCTCATCTAGTTTAAATTAACGATAAAAATGACGTTTAAAAGTGTTATCTATATGCAATTAAAATAAACATAATTATTTCTATAAAGTTGGGAAAAGGCCAAGCAGATGATGATAATGGTTTTTAGTCTTAGCCTTTTTCTTAGCCTTTAGTCTAAGTAAATAACTTTAAATAACGTTGAAAAAAATACATCACAAATTTTCATCACCCTGTACTCAACCGGACAGTCGCAACAAAAAGTGTTAAATCTCCGGAGGTCGCGATTACCATCAGACGGACAAGCTCATTATTTATGTATGGTGAAGGACCCCGACACGTATATCACACCCTACTGCTAAGGTTTTAGGGAAATTGGCGGAGGAGACAATTTCCTTATTAGATTCGGATAAGTTTTGGACGTAAAAGTAGTCGGTAACCCTATCGTTCAGCCTTCAATTGGACGAGATGACAAAAAGTCACCACTAAGAATATTATCACGCTTTCACACACACATCACAGTCTAAGAATGATAGTATCCCAATTCAAAATTAGCTAATTCTGAGTTTGAACAAGAAAGACGTTCATTGTGCATACTGCTAAGGAGTGTAATTCCCTGCCAGAGTCTGTATTTCCTCATAGCTATAACCTGCGGGCCTTTTAGTCAAGAATGAATAGGTTACTTCTTGGCAAGCGTGCTTCATTTTCGACCACATCGTCGCTCACCATCAGGTGAGATAGTGCTCAAACGTGAGCCTATTAAGAATAAAAAAAAACTTTAAAAGGAGAAGTGTAGAGTAAACATAAATGTACATATTATTATGTCTCCCGCGACCAATGTATTATAGTCTATTCCTTTGTAACTCGTAATTCAAACCTCTATTAAAACCTTTCGAAAATGTATAGTAATTAAATGTGAAGGTAAATTTGTATTAAGATCAGAAGCTACAAGAATTTAGAGCTGTCTGTTTCATTCTAAGAGTATGAAATCATTCCAATTTTAATACCCCAGAACTGTTTTGATTGAGTTTTGCTGTATCCTAGAAGTCATCATATTAATATTCTTGTTAAAACTAAACAACAAAACATTATTATGAATTAAATAAATTCTTAAGTATGGGTTTTAAAGACAAGCCGAAATAATTTGAAGTAATTTTATACAATAAATACCTGGAGTGTTACGTGGCATTTCTACGCTCATTTTAAACACAAAAAAAAAACTTGAGAGGTGTCAAGGGACACCCGGATGGAACGAAGTTCCTTTTGATTAATTAGTGAAGGAATTATATTTTTTTTATTTTTTATTTATAATAATATTTTTTTATTATTAACAAATATACTGTAATATAAACTTCGATATCTGGATATTTCTATAAGAGAGAGAGACAGACAGAGAAACACGCGCTCGCCGCACGGCTTACAATAGCTTACTATAGCAAAAAGTGTCGTTACAACTTTTCGTCTTAATTTTTTCCGTCTAGCCCTCTTTCGCAACGCGCGATAAGGAACTGGAGGATGTAGGTAGGTACCTATCCTCCAGCATTCATAGCCAAGATTTACGTCTTATAGAAAGTGTGTCAGTTTAGTAACAGTATCTGAGCTTTATCAACTATACTCATCTGTTAGTTTTACCCTTGATTTATGTTATAACAACTATTATTCAAAATTAGAACTATAACATGTGCGTATCACGTCATTGCCTGACTATAACGTTAACATGCTTTCCTGGTACCTAAATAGTGTGTTAACTGATATTACTTAACATAATCAAACGTGCATAGAAAATAGACAGTAACATTATCTCGTAGTATAAAATAATAATCAGCCCATTTAAACCGTTTTTACAGCTGGAACACAGGCCTCTTTTCTATGAGAGGACCGTAATCAACCACGTAGGCCTAGTGTGAGTTGGTGAATGAAACAAATGTCTTCGAATTTTCGGTTTGATGCCGTGCCGGTTTTCTCACCATTTTGTCTTTCACCATTTTGAAAGTGATGATATAGACAGGCACATGCCTGTCTTGAGTTCGAATCCACATCCTACAACTCTCAATTTGGGAACGTGATCCAGAGATCACGTTCCCAAATTGGCCCAGAGGCCACCGCTGCTTTTGTGGTCTATGTCACCAACATTCTGTGAATTTGACAAGTTATGGACAATGCTTTTTGGAACCTTCTTTTATTATACAGTGTGTTAACTAACAGAGGGCGTTCCCGTTTACCCGCAATAGTATAGCATCCATACATGCTAAAAAAATATTACCATTCGAAAACAATTTTTTTTTTATTTTTTTTTTATATTAAAATATTCACTAAAAATGTTAAATTGCTACGTAAAAGAAACACTCTATACACGCGTACTTGAAGGACGGCAACGTCGCAATTTATTTATAGTGGTTGATCATTATTACCAGCAGACGTACCATAGTTACATCATAGAGTATGACGGAGTTATACAGACTGAATTTTCAACTGTGTCTCCAGGTTATATTTTTATTACGGATGGGTCCACTCTTGACTTCGATCTCGCCTGATAGTAAGCGAAAGGGAAGAGCGAGTTGCCTATTTACTCTTGCTATGAATACACTATTACATTATTTTAATAAAACTCGTTTATTTTGTTACCAAAAATGCAAAATAAAAATATACAACATTCACAATATGGTAGGTATTGTGGAGGTCTGCTATGCGAGCCGTCAGCCTATCGCACTGGCTGGCATAGTTTGAATTTAGATCTCAATGTTGAAATTGTTTTAAGAAACAGACAGACCTGCAGCTTGTGATAAAACATAGTGTACACATTCTCTTTGGCTTGGGACGCCGCCCGGCATAGCAAGACCGAAATCATTTTTATCTTGATTAATATATTTAGATTGTATTCAAAAAATGTGAACATAATTATATACAAAGTATAAAACCTATCGCGTTTATATTGAAATTCCCGAGTACACACACGTCCCCGTTACAGTATCAACACCTCCTTAGCATTTTCTTATCTATGTTGGGGTCGGTTTCCAGTCTGGACGCAGCTGAGTAACAATATTTTAGATGGAGCAGCTGCCTATCTAATCTTCACAACCCAGAAGCTGATCAACACGATACCAACACCCCTTTGCAAGACTTGTACCAGTAGAGTTCTCCAGGCCTCTCTGCCCTGGGCCTAATGGCAGTACTCACCAACAGGCGAACCAGTAATTGAATTTATATCAGCTTTACCGACTAGAATATGTACCTCAAGATCGTCTGGATCTTTTATCGCTATATGACTACGCGATTTGAATTTGAACGTTGTCTAATTACTATACTTAGCCGCCTGTGACCGTTAAAGAACCACACTTGATCCAACATCACACAAACCAATACGAACAAACAATTTTGATACTAAATTGAACATCGCAAAGCAGTCTTAAACCAACAAACAGCGTCCTTGATACAAACGCTCAACAATTACCGTTAATCATCTTAAAACAACACTTCGGGACATATTTGTTAGCTACAGTATCCAGGGAACAAAGTGTTTTATGAGATTTAAAACTGTAGACATTATCTGTAGCTTACACAAAGTACTTCATATTTTTGATTTTGGGAAACAATGAGTAATCTATACTTATATTATAAATGCGATAATTTAGATGAATGTTTTTACTAACTCTCGCCATAGCTGCACAAAACTGAATAATATTTATTACAGAGATACATTACAATTTAAAATATCAAGTTCCAGGAAAAAATACGTAATTTTCACGTGAACGAAGTCACGGGCAAAGCCAGTAGGTATATCAATATAACAAAAACAAAACTATAGTGACCAGTAATAAGGGCCCTAGAGTGTATTAAAATAAGAATTATGTAAAAAAAATACTTGTCATAGTGGTGCTGCACCAAATCGTGAGGGTTTCAATTGTGGTTGTCATAAATATCATGACATAGCTGGCGAGGTTATAAAAATGTGGGATGTGGATTCAGCAATCATTTTACTGCTACTTGTGTTAGAAAATGGCATTATAGCCACCACGCCATTAACATCTGAGAAACAGTTGGCAGCTGGATCATGGGCATGAAAGACGTTCCAATCACCAGTCCATGCAACTAGTGAACTTTGAAATTAGTTTTACAAGTAAGCTTTCTTACTTGCCACCTTACCCCAGGATTCCTCAATATTTGAATAGACTTCTGGTATCTAATCTTACTATTCTAACATCTCTTACACATGTAGTTATGGTCAATAAAGTTTGTTTTGCAAGCAACTGAGTTATAGCTGCATATTTTCCTGAAATAAAACAAAGAAATTGACTAGTATGAAGGTTAATTTTATTTATAAACTGTGCAAGTTGTAAAATATATTATGTAGCAGGGAAACGTTATGGAAAATATTGAGATCGCTGAAGTAATATTGCGACTTCTATTTGAACACTTTAAAGATGATAATCGTCCCTCTTTTGTCATTTCAATCGCTGCTTATCCTACCTGCGGCATTGCTACTGAAATGTCACGTTGTTAATATCAAAACGAGATGTGGTACTGGAAGAGCCTGCTGGGAGTGTTGTGGAATGAATTCCGAACAAATGTGTATTTACACGATAGGCGTTGTGGCTTCTTAGTTCGCGTTTATGGACGCCACACCGAACTAAAAAGCCACAACGCCTATTGTGCACAGTCCAAAAACGCATGCTCATTTTTAGGGTTCCGTAGCCGAATGACAAAAAACGGTACCCTTATATTTATCATGTCTGTCTGTCTGTCCGTCCGTCCGTATGTCACAGCCATTATATTCCGAAACTATTAAGACTTTACACATAAAACTGGGTAGGTAGATGTATTCTATGAACCGCTTTTTGATTTTAAGAAAAAAATATTTAAATTAAGGGGGGCTCCTCATACATGGAACTGAACCTGAAAATATTTTTTTTTCATGAAACCTATGCGTATGTGATATTTATAGAAAGCTCTTTAAAAATGACATTGAGGTTTATAATAACTTTTTCATAAAGTCAATCGTTTAAAAGATATACGCTTCCAAAGTGGTAAAATGTGTGTCCCTCCCCCCTCTAACTTCTATAATAATGGAGGGAAAAATCTAAAAAATATATGCTGTTCTTAACGTAAACTTTCAACAAAATTAGTTTTAACTAGATCGGGTCAGCAGTTTTTGAGATAAAGCATATTTTCTAAAACTGCAAATATAACTTTGTAATTCATACAAATACTATGAAAAACAAAGTTATTTGGCGTAGTTACTACGGATCCCTTCATGGGCGAGTCTGACTCGCACTTGGCCAATTTTTTTGTTTATATTTTTCGGCGCGGTAACGACTGTCTTGAATACCTGGTGGTACAGAGCAAGGTTGAGGGCACCAGAGCACGTCGGCGACCCCCGATGAGATGGACAGGTTAAAGTAGCCACTGCCAAAACCATACACAAGTGCCATCGGAAAGCATATGCCAGAGAAGAACGGTGGTATGATAGAGCGGGTCACTCAACACAGAGTTACCACATGCACTCTGTCAAGAGTGAAGCGACTGAGAAGCAGAATCTCAAATCACTTTGGCATTATTTTTAAAAGTCGCTCCAGCCAATAAAATATCACTGCCTTCCTAATGATATAAACTGCTTGAGACTGATTGAATTCAGCTTGATAAACATAAACATTCCTTTCCAGATATTTATTTCCTCACGTCTAAATTGAGACATGAAGTTAGTCTGAACGCCGGTGTCAATCCGGACGACTGATACATTGTTATAAATAAAATCTGCTCTTACATCTCCCAATACGCATCGATCTTTGGTTAAACCCGTGTTATTAGGGTTGTATAGATATTTGTTGAAAAATTATTTTAACAATGATAATTTGTTATAGACTATAGATAGATTCTATTCTTCTCCAGAAGAAGGAATATCATAAATAATCCTTGTGGTATACACAAGCTTTTTATTATTCGGATGACAATGAGACATGAATATTTTTTTTATTGATAATAGGCTCGCGTTTGACCACCATCTTACCTCATGGTAAGTGATGATGTGGTCGAAGATGAAGCACCCTTACCTAGAAGTAACCTCTTTACTCTTGACTTAAAGATCCCCAGGTTATAGCTATCAGGAAACAGGCTCCGGTAGGGAACTCAACTACTTAGCCGTGGCACTATGAAAGTATTCCCAAAACGTTTTGTACGTATTAGTGGGATATCCACCATGTAACGATGGTGCATCGCAGTTTGTCTTGAAGTCCGATGATGGAACGGGTTTGGTGGAATTTGATGGTGCAATTCCATCGCACACTCCTTTATTTATTATAATTATGTATCTTATTTATTTAATTCAGGCATCTAAGGTTCATCTATATATACTTACAATAAATCTGTAGAGAGGTCAATTCTGTACATGAAATATATTTACAAAATAACTATCAGGGGGTGATTAAGGATCGATACTGATGCCAAAAATGCAATCAGTAAAATTTTTGTCTGTCTGTCTGTCTGTCTGTATAATTGTTATAGAAACAAAAACTACTCGACGGATTTTAACGAAACTTGGTACAATTATTTTTCATACTCCTGAGCTGGTTATAGTATACTTTTCATCACGCTACAATCAATAGGAGCAGAGCAGTGAAGGGAAATGTTGGGAAAACAGGAGAAGTTACTCCATTTTTTAAGCTTCCGTCGCGTGTGCAACCTTAATGGTTAAAGCTACTCAGAAATCATTTATGACGAAAATGTTCTCCTTAAAATTATACAAAAAATATCCCACGACAGCATATATCTATCTTTTATGGTTGACTCACAATAACACGTGTAACTCCCGATAGCTTAGCAGTTCGAAGCTTTCTGATTATTATTCTGCTCCGAAATTTAAAACCACCACAACTTTGCAATGGAACTCGGCTAAAAGTAACCCAGTTGCAACAAAATATAATCGAGGCTCAAATTTTAACAGGTTGCGGTGCAGGAGAAACCGTCTTTATTCTCAGAATTCCCATAATACCAAATAATTTTCCATTCCAATTTAAAAGAACGCGATTCCCAGTATCGGTGTGTTATGCAATGACAATTAATAAGGCTCAAGGGCAGACTTTTCGTGTTGCTGGAGTAGATCTCGGTGTCAGTTGTTTCTCGCATGGTCAGTTGTACCTACGTCGCTCTTTCCCGGGTTAGCAGTTCTAGAAATCTTTATGTTCACGTGCCGGTCGGGTCAACTTTCAACATAGTTTACCCGGAAGCTTTGCGCTGAAGTATTGTCGTTCTATAGGTACTTAAGCCTCATGTGAACGTGATCTAAACAATATTACCAATACATTAACTTAATAACACACAAGGAGTTACACGCTGACGGAGTCACGGGCACAGCTATTAACAATAATATTGTGCGGTTCGGTATTGCGATATTTTTCAACAGTATTATAGATTGACATATTATATTTCCCTACTAAATTACGAAAGTTAATCTGTGTATTACATCAAAATCACTGAACCATGAGGAAGGACAAGGGTTACTTTTTTTTACGATAAACGACGGAAACGTGGACGAAGTCGCGGGCAACAGCTATCTATGCTAATATATAAGGCTGAAGAGTTTGTTTGTTTGTTTGAACGCGATAATCTCAGGAACTACTGGTTCGAATTGAAAAAATATTTTTAATTAAATAGTAACTTTATAGAGAAAGGCTATAAGCTATAAATATCATTACGCTAAGGCCAATAGGAGCGGAGCACCAATGAAGAATGCTTCAAAATCGGGGTTAAATTTAACGTTAGCCCAAAGTAACTATTCCACGCGGACGAAGTCGCGGGCAAAAGCTAGTTAATAATATAATACAAAAATATTTACACAAAACTATACACGAATGCATATTTCTATAAAAAAATAAACGTAAAACTAACGCGCACGAAGTGACAGCGTCGTGTTGCGCTGCGCAGCATCGCGTCACCTCCCTCGGAAACGACGAAACACTTTTCCTTGAGGAAAGTCTCGATATGGAATATTACTACCATTGAGTCCTTATGAAGATTCAACGTGTCTGAGACACTGCTTCGCAGATCATAATAATAGTTTTATGCCAGTCATTACATTGATGACGTAGAAATCCATTACAACTGAATACTATTTCAGACAAACACTTATAAAAATGCCCATAGAAAAAATACATACATAATAAGGAACTATAAACTAATACATCTTTTTCTAATTAAAAAAAGTACATAATATATGCTTATTTGCCATAAATAAAAACTATAAACTCTACTATATTTTTACTTCTTAGCGAGTCAATTTTCGTAATCCCCAATCCAAGTAACTACCAGGGAATCTTGCGGGAATGTTCTGACGAAATACCGCAGCCCCGGAACGCATAGGAATCTGGATGGGTGTTGAGTCAGTAGAAGTCTGACACTACTTTCTTTTCCTCCCAGAGAGGGAAGAGTCATCCAATGACTTTCCCTGAAAAGAGTATGACCTGAATTCCAGAATAAACCCATTCATTTAAATGGTGTTTCACAACTTTCATTATGAAATAAAAAATATAAGCTCTCGACCATCATCTTTATAGTCGATAACATTATTTTGACAGTTGGCATCTAAAGCCAAATTATTCCAATAAATTTTAATCTCCGTTTTAGTTAAAGAACGTACGACGATAGATAAACGATGGATTCCTATTAAAATTAAACCTAGATAGGTAACAGGGCTGTCAGAAATATAAAAAAAAGATCTTTGTGGTTACGAAGTAGTCAAAGCAACTATTTGGTTGTATATTGTTTTTACTGCATCTTAGTTCCTAACTTAGAGAATCAGTATTATATTTAAAAGCTGAATTATATTGTTGTTTTAAAGCGTCAAAGGCTAAGGTGTCGGACTATTGCCGCGAATCCACTCCAGATTCAACCATATTTAGCTTAGTTGGAGAGTTAACAAGATTGATAGTAATGTAATAACTACCCACATTGCACGTAATTTTATTGACTAAAGCCCATCCGTGTTCCAACGTAATAAAATATTCTACTACGACTTCCTCAGGCCAATCGTACTTGCCAATAGGTTATAGCAACATATTCATAATATAATAGTGTAGGTAGCCCTAGCTAGTCAGTGTCGAGTGGCCACATAAACGTCATGTATCGACACAAACGCGATACAGCACTTGGCTCGTGCTCAAATTGATATTGAATTTATTTTCAATTTTAACGCGCCCTCCTTAGGTGTGGAGAGTAGTGCGTGTGAACAGAAGCTAGGAGTATAAAAATGTTGACTTTCTAAGGAGACGGCATAGTGTTTTTTTTTTCATTATACGGGGTGAATCAAAAAGTTCTTAGAAGTGCATACAAATATAATTATTATGTGGGTAATTTTATATTTATTTAAAAGAGTGTCAATCTATGCGATTGACACTCTTTTAAATAAATATAAAATTATGTAAAACTTCACTTGATTTCATCGCAATCGCAAGTAATAAATTATTTAGTGCAAGGAGTTGTCAAAATACTTAAACATGGAAAAAATCGAGTTCAACCTCCAACCTCCGTTACAGAAGAAAATGCTAAAAAATTTGGTTTTGCAAGAAAGAAAAATAACAATTAAACATTTAGCTGAGATTCTGAAGATTTCATTTGGTAGCATTCAAACGATTTTAACAGATTCATTGGGGTTCAGAAAAGTGTCAGCAAGATGGGTACCTCGAATGTTAACGGACGAAAACAAAAGGCATCGTTTGGAAATTTCAAAGCGCAAACTTGAAATGTTACAGCGTGATACAGATCAATTTTGTCGTCGTGTTGTTACAATGGATGAAATATGGTTTCACCATTTCAATCCCGAAACTAAAAGACAAAGCATGTCTTAGAAACGACCGTCATCTCCGCCAATGAAGATATTTCGGGTTGTTCCTACCGCTGGCAAAGTTATGGCCTCCGTATTCTGGGATAATGAAGGAATCCTATTTATTGATTACATGCCGTAAGGACAGACGACCACTGGAACATATTATGCTGGTTTAAAACCAAAAGTGCGTGATGTGGTTAAAAATAAACGTCGTGTAAAACTGTCACTGGGCATGCTGTTTCTTCATGATAACGCTCCCGCTCATCGTTCAGAAGTTGCACTCGAAGCAATCCGCAATGCTGGGTTCGATATCCTTGACCACCCACCATATTCACCGGACTTAGCCCCTAGTGATTTCCACTTATGCCCAAAATTAAAAGAGCGTGGAACTAAATTTGACAATCATGACGCGGTAATGGCTGCCGTATATGAGTTTTTTGAGAGTCAAGAAGATTTTTTTTTCGGAAGGAATAAGAAAGTTAGAAAAGTGGTATTCTTTAATGTATTGAGTTAGAAGGAGATTATGTAGAAAAATAAAATATTTGTTGTTTAAATTGTCTTATATGTTTATAGTGATTCCAAGAACTTATTGATTCACCTCGTATATTAGATTTGATGAGTGAATGAATTAGGTAGATAAGTACTGAAAATTTGTCAAGAATATCTCTTTTGTATCATCATAAAACATTAGTACCTCTTATTTGTTTAAATACAAGTCTACTTTACATATTTTTTATATACCTACCTAGATAATAATTAATAATATGTCCCATATTCATGGCAAAAATAGGTATAGTCTTGCTCAGTAATTTATAAATAACAGTTCAGCTAGGCTGATGAAAGTAACAATGCTAATCCCCAAATGAATCTAACCTATTTTTTTTTAATTCTAGATGAGCCCACTCTTGATCTCGATCTCGCCTGATGGTAAGCGGTAGATAGGTCTAACATGGAACGAATGCCCAAAAGATGTCTGTTCACTCTTGCTTTAAAGGCTGAAAGGTCATAAGTGGCAGGAAACACAGAAGCCGGCAGAGGGTTTCACAGCTTGGCTGTGGGCTCAATAAATGTGGAGGAGAAACGCTTGGTACGACAAGACGGTATATCAACCAAGTAATATCAAGAAATGTCTCCACAATAAAGTCCACGATCAACTAAACTCAACACCTATCTCTGAACTGCACGCTACTCTGTAAATGTTGACAATGAACAGGCGCCACCACGGATACAAACGTCAAACTCTATTTCTGTTGCGACTGTGGTGTGCCCGATACCACCCCGCCCCCCTCCAACTCACATCTCCCCTCTATCGCCATAGAGATTGTCCCGTAAACAAGTGCGATTTTTGTACGGGTTTTTCAAAAACTATTTTAGAATTTAGGTTAAGACACGCTGTGGGCTTTGTATAGAGATTTGTGAAGCTAATAATAGCAGCTAAGTGTGATTTTGGATTTAATGGAGTATGGAATTGTTTTAGTTGTGTGGTGGCAGAGATTTACGGTTTGTAAATTTTATTGAAGTAAATACATTTTATAGATGCAAAGATGTGTTAAACGGGGTTATTAATCCTTGATATTTTTTAAATAACTTATTCTAGTTCACAGTCAGGCCAGCATTTTGTTTTTGATATATCTAACTAATTAATTTCCAAAACAAACAAGGTAATTGGGATATCAGCCAAGTTACGTAAAGCTATTAAGGGCCTATCTGCTAGCAGTGGGAAAGTGATATGTATATAGGCTGATGTTATGTAGCATTGCATACATGCATTAAATAAAATTTGTTTGCTTCGTTACATCAGTTAAAAATGGATAATCCATCTTTAAGATACTCAGTAAACTTACGTCACTCGACCCGGTGTTCAATAGAGGAAAATATGCTAAATACATACTATTATAGTATTAATTCTTTTGTTTGAACACTATTGTTTTCTTCCCCGAAATAAACACTATATAAATAACCACCTAATTCTTCGAAGTCGGTTCTGCTATATCATGCCAACACGATCACATCCTACAAGCGATCTAACTTTCATAAGAAAGTCACTTAACAGATATTTG
Organism: Tholera decimalis; assembly: GCA_943138885.2. NCBI lineage: Eukaryota > Metazoa > Arthropoda > Insecta > Lepidoptera > Noctuidae > Tholera > Tholera decimalis. The sequence continues at coordinate 29,541,262 of OW964562.2, forward strand.
ATTACTCAAACAAGAAACACGCACGCGCCGAAAAAAATAAACAAGGAAAAAAAAATAAAGACCCCGAGTCACGAGACAGAAAAATAGAGATGTTTATCTATGGAACGATCACGACGCTCTGAGTCGCAAGCGCAACCGTGACAGATTGCAACGGATAATAAGCAGCAAGTGACAAAGGACCAACTTACTTCGAAATTGATTGATACCGTGATATGCCTTTGTACCTATTCAATTGCATGAGCGGTAACAACAATGTCGTTAGATGGCTCGTGGCTTCGAAATATCAGGCGAACAGGTTGATTTTCAAGGCTAAACAACTATAGCAGCGGTCTCATCCACGGATGGGTGATCGTCCATTAAATATTAACCTCTTCAATGCCTCAGAAAGCTTGATAAACTGTCGATCTGATAGCCACAAGTTAGAAAATCTGTCAGCAAGACAAAGGATATGTTTTGTGAGTTGCGCTTTGTGGAGCTTCTGGCTAAAATTAATAACAGCTACATTTATGTCAAATCTTCAAGGTAAAAGCCTGCTCTCTGAGGTCGGTCCGCAGAAGGGTGATCTTATTTATATTATATATTTTGGATAGATGTTACTATTCCATCACGGAGCTTATTAATGACAAACAGATGATTGTATGAAGATCCGACTTCCTAATTATTTAACTCTTTAATGTTATTTTGTCTATTTATTTATACGATTGTAGTCAAAATTATATTGACATAATATATAATTATTACTATATTGACATATTATTGATTATTGACATATATTAAATTGTTTTTAATAATTTTGACAAAGTTCCTAAATTGTATTGTATCTATTATTTTTATTGTATGACTTGATTTTGTACGCCATATACACTACTAATTTTTAATTAGTACAAAAAAAAATGGGGCTCTATCCGTACCCTTTACTGATCATATTTATGTAGTCAAAAGTAAAAAAAACGAAACCCCAAAATTGTCTACGAAAATTTGTCATAACTGGTAAACTCATAATTGAATCAATCATTCATAACAATTGCTACTAGAAAATACTACGCGCAGTGCTAGTCCAGTTAGATCGTCATTCATAAATCCCGGCAAACTCGCGTCTAAGCTCAAGCCACGCCCCCTCTGGCCAGCGGTCCTTTTTACAACGAGTGAACGAACAAACAGTGCCAATTTGTTAGCGGAAGTGTGCGCTTGCTTTTTAAACATAAGTTGTTACGTTTTTACTGTCGCGATGGCTTACCAGTTTTCATCTCGGGAGTACGTGGCTATGTTGCGTGTGTACTTTTGGTCTGGTGGCCGCTGTTCGTATGTACAGGGAAGAGTACCCAAATGCTCGCTAGCCAAAGGTTCGGACTGTGGTAAATGTTTACCAACGTTTACTCGACCATTGATCATTCCGCGCAACGGCCCATCGCCAAGGACATGGAAGACCGGCCCAAAACCTTTACGACGATGTAGTGGACTACTTTGAAGATCCCCGGCGAAGTACGAATGACGCAGCTCGTCATTTTAATATCAGCCAGTACTGTGCATAGACGATCATTAGTTCGTCTGGATTTCACCCATACCACTAAAGAAAGGGTCAAGAATTGACTACTGTGGATAATGAACCAAGGATGGAGTTCTGCAGGTGGATACTGAACAACACAAGCAAATGGCCCAATTAAAGTATGTAGGTAAAGTTTGAATTTAATAAGTGCCTATTATTTTTCGTGAACCTTTTATTTTACTTTTTTTAATTCGTAAAGCTTAAAGATGCGTCTAAGCTACCTACAATTACGATAACAGCTGTTGGAGGCGGGGCAAGTTTGAGCGAGACCGCGTGACCGCGACATCACGATTAATGAATACATGAATGGCCTGTACAATATGTCCGTAAATTGAGTGACATTTTGGGATATAAACAAACGCTAATAACTTTGCTATTTATCAATATTATATAGTGAGACTTTACATATATAATAACAAGACCTTTTCTAATAAGCCCTTTAAGTATTTGTACTAATTAAAAATTAGTAGTGTATATTGGCAAAACTTAGTGCGCATATTTTCAATACTGACTATCTGTAACCCTACCTATGTTTGACAAAATAAATGATTGATTGATTGATTATTTTTACAATATTATGTTCTTTTTAAATATTGCTTAAAAAAATCTGTTGGCTTTATATTGTAATTTATTGGTGCTCCTTCCGCCTGTGCTACAGGATTAATCCTAGTACAGGCATTGATATTGTAAAACTTACATAGTTAAATTAAGATTAATTTTATAATTGATAAGAAATCTCCTTGATTAGAAATCTTTATTTAATCAATAATGGAATATAGGTACACTTAAATAAAAACCCTAAACTGCATACATATATACATCTAAAAATAAACTAAATACTAATATGGCGTCCAGAAATTTGTGCGCATCGCTGTTCATGATAATGTGCCCAAAAGACTGGCGGCATTGCCACGCTGTATGGCAATGCTTAACCGCTGGCCAAGGTAAAAGCCAGCCTTTGGGTCACGCGAAGTGTCAACTACGCGCCTGGATAGTTCTTTAAATAATTTGTGGGCACTCAGACCCCACGATCCCAGGGTTTCAACCCCAAACGGCTTGAAAATATACCTACCGACGAGGTTATTATACTTCCGCCGCTTGAGGTACTCAGCGGCTGCCGCAACAGCGCCAGCACAGCAAGACGAGCTAGGAAGATGGGATGGTGCAAGAGTATCGACACAAGTTGCGTCCCACACTAAAGCCCTACCCATTATGATTACTGAATAAAGATTATCATTAAGATTATCAATCGTCAGTGCCTCAGAAAGCATGTTAAAGCGTTAGTTCCGGCAGTCATTTGTACATCTTTGACATTCGTGAAGAGTAGTTACAGGATAACACGACTGCCTATCTGACTTCCACAACCCAGTGATTGTGGAAGTCAGAAAGGCAGTCGCTCCATGGGAAACACATGTACTCAGCTGTAACCGGTCAGGCTGGAAGTCAACCCCAACGTAATTGTTAAAAGGCTAAGCAGATAATGAATACTGCTGCTGTTGGAAATCCGCCCAGTCTTACTGGTAAGATATAATTTGAAAAAATGGCCAGGCATATTGAAAAATTTAATGAAAGCATCGATTTAGTATTTTTAATGTGTCTTTTGATGTTCCTTTTTGGGGATATGCGGAACAGGGTGTAAAGTCCCGCATTCCCATTGAAAAGGGAGGATCCTCCGACCAGACAGGTGTTTTGTCTGGTGGGCAAATGCCCGATGTTTGTGATCGGGTGATTTGTATGTAGGCTAGTTGAGCGGTAAACTTTGCTTGCGCGATACAGGATTTCTATCGCTTAGTTTGTATGTTGCGAGATAGATGTCGCTACACCTTCGCGAAAACAACGAGCTTTGCAAGCAGGTTGTTGAAACGGGAAACTAATTCATTATACGAATAAATTTTAAGGATATACACCTTCTTATCTTAATTAATTTTCTAGTATAAGACACCAATCTTATAAATGCCAATTAAAAACTTTTTAAACCACTTTTACTACCTTATCTAAAATTCGGTGAATTCATTATTTATTATTAGCTTGCATTTTTGTTGCATGATATTTGATGATAGTAAGAGAAAAAAAAGTTATAATATGCTTTTAATCTGTCATTTTGGTCACCTAAAACCTCCCAAGTGACGTTACGCGCAATGCAAATGCAAACTCGGCTGCAAAAATATCGTTTCTTGCCCGTGGTACTACCGGTGGTACTACCAGTAGTACCATGGGCAATTTTTTTTCCCGTGGTTCTACCAAGCAGTCCAGTAGTACTACGGGCAAAAATAATTTACCCGTGGTACTACTAAGATTTTTATTTATTTTTGTAAAACCTTTTGTAAGAAAATAATATTGGTGACATTACAAGTTCAAATTATTTACACATGTCATTTGCTGTGCTAGATCATTCCTATGTATCATCTATGATCATTCCACTTCAAGATTCATAATGCATTAATAATTATTTTGAAATTAATTAGCTAAACAATTTTCTAGCAAAGGTCAAATGTAGATGGTGCTGTATCAACTCCGTGAAAATGTGTGAAACAGCCATGAAACAGCTGAATCTAAAATAACAATGATCAAAAGAAAGGGCGGCAATGTTCTTATTGGCGATGATGGTCATCAGTACTATAAATTAAAAGATTACAAGAACGTTTCTTCGATATGGAGTTGTTGTATGTTTAAGAAGTCAAAGTGCTCTGGAAGTTTGACTATGCAAGTAGGTACGTGCGTAACTAATTCTTTAATATGTAATTATAAAAAACTAGTTACTGTATATATTATAATATATATAATATATTATAATAGATTTAGAGTACTTCGGCATAGAATACTTTTAGTCCTATTTTTGTTTTCGTATGTATTAGTTTTCCCTGCATCCGAATATAGATAGGTAGAACAACTTATAGGTAATTGGTCATGTGAAAAATAACAGTCCTTTTAAATTTATGCCAACTTGTTTGAATTCCGACCCTACGTTTCCTACTAACTAAAATTACAAAGAATCGATAGGATAAACTTGCTAATCCAATAACTACAAATTAAAAGAAATAAACATCTATAGACATCTCACCTAGTAATACTTAACCACCTATTATATTAAAATTGATTCACTTAATAAAGATTTTAAATAAAAGAACAGGAAGAAGAACTGGCCTGTTGGTCAAGTGGTTCCAAGCGCGACTCACGCGGGCCAAAAAGAGCTAAAATATAATGTCAGTAGCAGCCCAGAGTTTGAAAGTTTGCGGTGTGGTACCATCGTGCCTCGAAAAGATTACGTTAAGCCGTTGGTCCCGGCTATCATTAGATAGCTATCAATAGAACATAAAAAAGAAACTTTAATAGGTAGTAAACACGAAAACTTATATATACACCTACTCGTTAAATTACTTAAACTATTTAAAAAACCTATTTATTGACATATCATAAAAATAAATTGAATTGTGCCTACACAACGTTAAGAACCGTAAAAATATAGACTACACACGTATTTTAATAACTATATACATAAATGGTACCAAAATAAAACAAATACGAATAAACTAACCTACATTATCTAACAAATTATTGAAATGAAACACTGTTCATCAAATCTGCAAAAGTATCAACAATCCGCGCGCCCGTTCGGTAAATAACGTTGTTGAATAATTAAAATTTTACATTTTCTCCGAAACGTTGCACCCAAATTATATACTGTATTGTCGTACAATCGTGGTATTGGCTTATCACTACTACAACTTTTTCTTTTAATTTTGATAAAGCGATATCTATCGTATTTTATGCTACGTTGGGTTCACACCCGTGTGATGCCCTTTGCAGTATTAGCTGGTCCTATAATGAAATAATCAGTAACTAGTTTTTTATAATTACATATTAAAGAATTAGTTACGTACGTACATACTTTCATAGTCAAACTTCCAGAGCACTTTGACTTCTTAAACATACAACACCTCCATATGGAAGAAACGTTCTTGTAATCTTTTAATTTTTAGTACTGATGACCATCATCGCCAATAAGAACATTGCTGCCCTTTCTTTTAATCATTGTTATTTTAGATTCAGCTGTTTCATGGCTGTTTCACACATTTTCGCGGAGTTGATACAGCACCATCTACATTTGACCTTTGCTAGAAAATTGTTTAGCTAATTCATTTCAAAATAATTATTAATGCATTATGAATCTTGAATTGGAATGATCATAGATGATACATAGGAATGATCTAGCACAGCAAATGACATGTGTAAATAATTTGAACTTGTAATGTCACCAATATTATTTTCTTACAAATGGCTTTACAAAAATAAATAAAAATCTTAGTAGTACCACGGGTAAATTATTTTTGCCCGTAGTACTACTGGACTGCTTGGTAGTACCACGGGAAAAAAAATTGCCCGTGGTACTACTGGTAGTACCACCGGTAGTACCACGGGCAACAAACGAAAAATATACCAAAAAATACCAAAACCAATCACTTTTCATAACGTCTGTACCAAGTTTCAAGTTCCTAAGGATTTCTTACGATACCTTATAGACTCGATTCCTTAAGAAATGCATAAACAGTCTGTCAACTATAATTCCTATAAATATTAGACTAACTCTTTTCCCTTAAACAATGTCTGTAATATTGTTAGAAATAACAAATGAACTTTAAAAGTCACACTTTCCCGAATTTGAATCCACTACCTCGTGCATAAAAGGCGATGCGATCACCACTAGACCTGATGGCCTAGTGATCCACAATCATACGATTTTCTCGCAACAACACAAAACTGGGACAAAAAAATGATTGGGAACACCTAAATTTTTAGTTATTCGAAGCTGCAAGGGTTGTGTAATCTAGACTAATATTATAAATGCGAGTCTGTTTGACTGTCTTTTATTGTTTCACAGCTAAATCACTGAACCAATCCTGATGGAATTTGGCATCAAGAGAGTCGAAACAACACGGTCAAACATTGTTCTTTAGTGGCTCAAAGTTTGAGTGAAAAAAACATACGCGCTGAAAACTTAACCCTCCTCCTTTCGGGCTTCGCCGCAGTCAGGTAAATAGGTGCGAAATCGCGAAACGAAGTCGCAGGAAACAGCTAGTCTCATATAAATCCTACCGTTATTATATACTAGACGAATTAAAGACACTATAAATCTCCTATCTTTCAATCTATTAGCTACAACCTTACTTTGACATTATCGTTAGGAACCGATCTAAGCAGATAGACTGGAATGTAATAACCACCATATCATATTTATTTTTGGCTACTACGCCGCCATTTTGTAGACAATCACACAAAAATATTCTCCGGTGCATTTTCGTGCCAATTATTAGTCTGCCTTTGTTCGACAATGTCATGTTATTTTAGTCTGACTTGTTTGTTGATTTGCAGACACAATGGTGTACTTTTGTTCTCTGTGACCTAATAAAACATTTACTTAAATCTTCCTACGCGAATACAATAAAATACAACTAGCTCATAACGTACCCATAAGAACTCCGTAATCCACCACGCGGCCCCAGTGCGGTATGTTTCAAGTCTTCGAATTTTTTGAAATTCGATTTTGGTTTCCTCACGATGCTATACACTTATATGTTTATAATAAAACAACATCAATATGTTTATAGGTAGTATTAAGTTTGAGTCATTTAATATTAGAACTATCCCTGCTGATATTAAATATAACTATGCGAAAGTAGCTCTAATTGTACGTATACAACGTATAACGGAAACCCCATATCTATCCAAAAGGGCTGAAGATAACATCTGGTATGGTGTCTCTATGCACAGTTTCAGCACAAAATAACTGACTCAAAAAATTGATACCAAATTATTGGTTTCATGTATTTCTTGAATACCAATCATAACAAACGTGTCACAGCACTACGAGGGTCAATAACTTTCCACGTCACTTGCCAATAAACACGATAATTCTTTTCGTTCTTCTTAATTTGAAAAATTCGGTCTCTGGTATTGTGTATTGGAATTTGTAATAAGTTTTACACACGTAGACTTAGGATTACAAAACCCTTGCCATATCGTTTGTTATCATCCAAAGAAGCCATGCACTTGGTATGTATATACCCTTTAAATTACACATTGTATATATGCTTCATTTAGTGTAGAGATAGATTACATTTATGTAAAATACTTTTCACGCGAAGGAAACCGCGAGCAGAAGAGTAGAGTAGATACTATATGACACTTCAAATGCAATGGAAAACATAGATACCTACAGTTTCTCCGAACCGATGGCTGTTCTTATGTCGCTAGTCAAAATGGAAGACATTATCTGTAAGTACCTGTTAGTACATGGGGTGACAACATATCTACTCCCTCAACATTGTTGGAAAAAGTTTTTAAGCTAACATGGTCACTAACAGTATCATTAGAACTTAAAACGGGATATATACCAAATGTATTTTTTGTTTTGAGTTTCCGATATTTCGGCACTGTTGCAAGCGAACCCATCCTCCCGGTTGAAATTGACGTATTTGGTAGGTAATCTCAATCGAGGGCCTAGAATTCAGTGGTTGAAATGTGCAAAAACCGAAAAAAATCCGTAGAAAGTTCGCTAGTCGACACGGTGAGTTTTGTGTGTCGAGAACAGAATCGAATGTTTAGTGATACATGTGACAGTGGTAGCGGTGTCGCTAACAGAAAACGAACGAGAAAGAGGGTAGACCGATTTGTCTGCTCATAAACTTCCACCCGCAATTACTTCAGTTCATCCGTGATCATGGCGCTTGCAACAGTGCCGAAATATCGGAAACTCAAAACAAAAATACACATGGTAAATATTCCGTTTTATGTTCTAATGATATTGTTGGAAAAAGGCCAAGCAGATAATGATGAATTCAAACTAGGTAAACTATCCTGCAAAAATGTGATTGTTACACATAGATAACACGTCCCAAAAAACGTCTGTCACTAAGACGCTTAGTACACATTCTATAAGCTACAAAGACTCTCACGACAAGCAATAATTTACTAGATAACAACTCAGTAACAGTCAAAACATAATCCAACTCACCATATCAATGATTGAATGCTTCACCTCATTCAACAAAATAAAACCCTCAATAGAACTCCCCTCCGTCACCCTAACATGTCTTTCAAACCTCCAAAATAATGTGACGACACCAATTCACCAAAAAGCATAGAAATTTATACTCTGTGGTGCACATGTCAAAAATATCACTTCCGCGTGTCAGGGCTGCCTCTAATGTTCGGTGAATTTTGCATGTGAATGCCCTTCAAGCGGAGCGGTAATGTGACAAGCGACAACCCTGTTTGTGTTATACTCGTAGAATGTAGGTCCGTCTGTCTGTTTTGTTTCGTATTGTTTAGCAGGATGTGTTGCAGGAAATACGTGTAATGTTAGTCTGTTTAGATGACGCCTCATTAACACCGATTGGATGAGGTTGCAGTACCCGCAGACTCGTCTCTGTTTTTCGGAATTCAAATGTCAGTTTTGCTTTTATATGATTTGTAACGGGCGAACTTATTTTCAATCGGAACTTCTTACTTACATGGAGCAACAGAATTCTCGGTAATAAGTCATCTCTGTAATAATTTAACATGGTTGACTGGTAGAGAATGCCTATGGCATTAAGTCTATCTTTGTACTTTTTGTGTAGCATAAAGTTTTAATAAATAAATAAATCTCTCATCTCTTTATAGAATGCAGTTAAGAAAAACCAATACTTAATATTCCTTCAGGCTACGTGTAGTTAAACCCTTTTTTCGGTGTTAAAATCATCAAATCACTTCTCTCGCTCTGGATAGAACAGAAATAAGTGTCAGAAATCTATAACTGACAAAGAACCCACCCGGTACCTTCTTGCGTTTCGGAACCGCGGTACCTCGTGACCACATTTCCACAACCCCAGCTGGCAGTCTCTGCATGTCGAAAAATCCTGCTTTGTTTAAACATAAATTTTACCATAAATTTACAAAGTGTTGATTATCAACATTGCATAAAAAAAATATTGTCCTCACAAAAATATGCTTTAAAACAATCAAATGAACATTCCCTCAACTACCGAAATAAAATCCATCAGCACATACACTTCAGCCCATAAGAACACCATAAAAATAATGTCTTAACAGTTCCTACAACCCTACGTATACTAAAGTTACGATCATGGGATTTATCACATTCACCCCTTGCTATGGTACATTTTATGGTTATCTGCATTTTATGTTGATTTTTTGGCTGATTTTTGCAGCCTCCCCTTTTTTGGAGACTGTGAATGGTATATGTTGGAGTTAATATTTTCGACGGTGACGTTTTTAAAACACATATACGTGTAGGTGCTTATGAGTGGATTATTTTATAAGTAATGCATTATAATATATGAACCTTCATACCTTCATCCTTCCTACTAATATTATAAATGCGAAAGTTTGTGAGGATGGATGGATGTTTGTTACTCTTTCACGCAAAAACTACTGATCGGATCTGAATGAAATTTGGTAAGTAGATAGTTGACATTCTGGAATAACACATAGGCTACTTTTTATCCCAAAATTCCCACGGGATAGGAATTTGCGCGGGAAAACCTTTCCACGCGTACGAAGTCGCGGGCAAAAGCTAGTTATATATATATGAAGCATGCATGTTTGTACAAAAACACAAAGGGCTATTTAAAATAGCGGATGAAATAAGCTCTCGAAGTCGCCGTGACCAATACAGACTTGTACGGGATGAGTTGCCCAGATTAGCAAAATATAATAAAAACTGTTTGGCTATGTGTATTCGTGTATGTATGTGTATGTAATTACCCAATATGTTTAAAATATTAAATTGCAAATTATTTAAAATCGAATTATATAAATGGCTCAATAACAATAATTTCTATTCAATTAATGATTATTTAATATGAATTTTAATGTATTATATTAATTTGAATGTAATAATGTACCTTTAGTAAGTAAGTTTGCATGCTTTAGTTATAAGCAAGACATGTTGATCTCATATTTATAATAACAACTTGTATAGGTACCATGTTTTATGCTAATAAAATATATCTTATCTTATCTTATCTTAATAAAATTATGTTTAATTAAGGGAGTTTAAAAACGATACTTATATGAAGCGCTAAATATTTTTTAAATAAAGTATAGGTACCGTTATAGGTACTTATCTTGTTTTCGGGGCATCACCTACTCTGTTCCTTCAGTAGCTCCAGCGTTCCGCGGCTGCGGTACCTTGTATCTATGTATGTCGGGCAGATATCCGCAACTCCATAACCAAGCGCGTATTTTGCGTAAGGAAAAGTACCTTGTAACAATATCCCCGCAACCATTAGCTTCGTTGGTACCTAAGAAATATAACAAATAAATTAAATAAGTACCCTTACTCATTAGGTACTAGTAAATTAAAGGATCATGATAGTAGACAGCTTTATAGCATAATGTTTGTATTTTTTATTTCAGAAAATCATTCAATGTAGGTGGGTCAATGACCGCTATAACACTTTTGTTTGAACTTTATTTCACAGATACTCATAGAAAAATTCATAATGCACCTGCTAATTATCACGTACCATACCAATAATTACACCATCCCTTTGTTTTCAATATTTGTCGGTTTTAAATACCTATTTAGCACTAATTAACAGGTAAACATTAGTTGGAAAATCTCGATATCCTCAATTTATGGCCAAAGAAGGAGTTAGATTTTCTATAGTTTCACAATAAAACTTCCTACTTTAGGTTATAATGTAAACGTAAATTATGTTTAATTGTAAACCCAAATTGAGCTCTAATTGCAGGACGTAAGTGCCAAATATGATTGATGGGTCCAGTGAGTTGTGACTAAATATTATCACAGGTAATTGTTGGCTTAAATGGCAATTTGCAACTGTATTTATTAAGTGTTGCAATGTCCTTTATACCATCTTGAGCACATGCAAGATTGATGATTTCTATTACAAAAATAACCTTTAACTGGGCTGATTTTTAGCTATAATCTGGGAGTTTTTAAGTCAAGAGTGAATTGGTTACTTCTAGGCAAGCGTGCTTCATCATCAACCAAATTATTAACATCAGGCGAGATGGTGGTCAAACGCGAGCCATGAACAGTAAATAAATAAAATAATGTCTTGAATTTTTTGGACGATATTTTTGATGCTATATTTCCCATAAAATTCCCACTGATGGGACCAAAGACTATCTCTGACTGGGACACACCTTCTCTCTATGGCCGTTTTCTACAACGAGAGTTTTTTTATAGGGCCACTCGTAGTTCAGCACACTAAGGCTGGTTACTACTTAACCGGACGATCCTGTGGTGACCTCTAAATTTAAAGGCCCCCAGCCAGGGCTACAACGCGAGTGCAGTACGTGTTGTGGCCGTCACAATTCTGCGAATAATTATTGTCGGTTCTAGGAAAAGCAGATTTCCTCACGATGTTTTCCGTCATCAATTAATGTGTGACATACAGGTCGTTGGTAAATCGGGTTTCTACTCACTGTGCCACCACAAATTTAATTTTTAATTTAAGTATAGGACTAATGGACTGCCTTTCATCTTAAAGAAATAGATACCAGGGCGTAGGTATCTTAAGAAAAAATACTTCTGGCGGTGTTTCGTACACACTGACAAGTAAACTATTTTAGGAAATAAGGATAATAGTTAGGTCTAGGTCCAAATAGTTAATAGATTAGGGAGATCGGAAATAAGTTGAGATGTTGATAAAGAGGGAAGTTTACTTTCCTTCTATTTCCTTCTGTGCTCATGAAAGATACGGAGTATAACAAGCCTATCACATTCTCACTACTCAGACACAAATGGAATAGGCCGTCAACCACCACGTGAACCTATTACGGGTTGGATGATATCGTATGTCTTCAGAATTTTCCGTACTAGGATATGTTGCTTACCTCATGATGTTTTTCTTTCACCGTTTAGAGATGCACTTGAGTCTATTGAGAAATGGGCCAAGAGGCTCATTGGCGACGAGAAACTGGTCGAGGCAAAGCTCCAGAGCCTTGAACATCGACAGCGTGTTGCAAGCCTGTCAGTTTTCTATCGGTTACATTTCGGGGAGTGTGCGATGGAATTGCACAATTTAATTCCACCAAGCCCGTTCCATTATCAGACTACAAGACAAACGGCGATGCGCCATCGTTACATAGTGGACATCACACCCATAGGCACAAAACGTTTTGAGAATACTTTCATCGTGCGTACAGCTAAGGAGTGGAATTCCCTGCCGGAGTCTGTGTTTCCTGATAGCTATAACCTGGGAGTCTTTAAATCAAGAGTAAATAGGTTACTTCTAGGCAAGCGTGCTTCATCTTCGACCACATCCACGTCAATTATAAACAAAATTGTGATATCAATAACACAACGTAAAGTGCCTGCCTAAAGTACGAATCTACGATCTACCACTCGTAAGTCGTACAAGTAACTACTGGGCCACCATTGCTCTTAAAATCGGTTTATTACTATACAAGAATAAGGACTTGCCAGCTCATATGAACGCTTTAAGCTTTATTTCATTTAGCATAGAATACGCAACTCCAAGATCCAAGGAAATTCAAGAAACAATACATGCGTTACCATACCACAGTTCTCACGACGACTGGCAGGCAGCGTCAAGTTGAAAGTGTGAGTAGAGTAGCAAGCTACTCGCCCGATAACGTCTAATTGACGGGCCGCGCTCAGATAAAGGCGAATATCTGTCGATTTGCGAGAACTGATAGTGAGGGATTCTCACGGTAAGCAAAACTTTCATATGTTTTGTGGGATTTGAAAAAGTTGTGACGAAATGTGGCGTTATGTTTTTTGTAAAAGAAAGAAATACAGACAGTATATAACCCAAACTATGTGCACTCATTGAAAAAGTCCCCTGTTCTTCTCCAAATCAGTCCTGGTTCTCTTGTGCTAGGTGCTTCAATGCTCCATTTGTAGTCACCACTCCTGAAACAGGATAATTCAACCCTTTCAAATAGTTTGTATTAACTTTAAATATTACAAAATATATATATTTTACTAAACACCACCTATGTATAAAACGCATATCTGAAACAGTTTGTAGATATCTTATGTTCTTGGTGATACCAAGATGATTACAAATAAAATCGGTTCTCATTGTATTGTAAGAATCAAGCGAGTAGGTACCTGTTTTTCGTTCCCTAACCGAAGTATGAGTGAGTACAAATGATGATAACGGATTTTTCCTTAGATCAACAAGCTCACTATTTGATTATGGTAAACAAAGATGTTGTTTAAAGTCACACATATCACGATCTTTTGTCTAACCCGTATGTTTAACCTCAATACTCCTCACTGAACGGTATAATTTTTAATGATTTTCGCGCACATTATGTATTTCCTCTTTGGAGAAATACTTCCAATTATAAACATAGGAAAACTCACCGTGACATCCAGACATCGTAGCCAAATCTATTGATTAACGAGTGTTGGGTACAGCTTCTGGCTGCTATCGATATTAAGTTATATTAAAAGGCGTTAGACTAAGTTGCTCAAAAGCCTGGCTCATCAGCGAAACGTTGCTTGCCTTTTAGATTTCTTCAGACTGTACTTCAGAGAGTATACGGCGGAGCTCCACAACCTGATCCCTCCATCTCCTTTCCAATACCGATCTACCGATATACCGTGTTGCCGTACTAGGCCCTTGTTCTCCACATTCATATTGCCTACTGCCAACGCGTGGAACTCTCTACCGGCTTCTGTGTTTCATACCATATAATATGACCCGTCAGTGCGGTCAGCCTTTAAAGCAAGAGTGAAAAGGAATCTTCTAGGCTCGCTCATTTTGTCGTAGACCTCATCTATCGCTTACCATCAGACGTGATCGAGGTCAAAAGCGGGTGCATCCAAATTTAAATAAATCTATCAGTATCTGTCCAGCCTTTGCCCAACTATGTTGAAGTACCAGCATTTTATATGAAGACCATGCTTATGAAACCTCCACAACCCAGTAACTGGGTAACACGATACGCTTTAGCAAGACTGGTACGAAGTGAAGTTCTATAAGCGTAAGTGATTCATGATAAATTTAAATAGGTAAATCATAAATCATTTGTTCGGATAAAATGTGCTAGATCAAGATGTTATTATAATATATTCAGTGCAAAAACACATTCGTTTAGTGTTCCTATACAAATTACAGATAAAAAACTCGTTTAGATATCTATAAGAGTGTTTAAGAACCTAACATAAAGAGTCAGTACACAATAAAACTATGCATGAATGTCTACAAACGCCTGAGTATTTATATATAAGCAGGCTGTAATAAAAGTAGACCTAATTTGATGACTTCGCTGTAATTAATAGTAATTTATTTGATCTCATAATTTTAAGCTAATAAAAAGATATTTAGCATTTCACACGTTTCACACATTCAACACGTTTCCTCTCGATGAGAGGGAATTGGCCATAATACCAAATGCGAGCTCAGTGCAGGTTGGTAGATGTTGCGTGTCTTCAGATTGTCGGTCCTAGAAAATGCCGGTTACATATAACACACGCGTACTTGAAGGACGGCAACGTCGCAATTTATTTATGAATGCGTACGCGTGTACAGTGTGTTTCTTTTACGTATCAATTTAACATTTTTAGTGAATATTTTAATATTAAAAAAGAAACATTTTGTTATCGAATGGTAATATTTTTTTAGCATGTATGGATGCTATACTATTGCGGGTTAACGCCCTCTGTTAGTTAACATACTGTATATTATAGTTCTTAAAGGGTAAATCTCAGCGCTTGAAAAACATTGGTAAAATGGTGATTTATCTTAAGTTATTAGCTGTCAAATATACTGCTTACTATAATGTAGCGACCTGCCTGATGTAGGTTTATAAAAACCTGTGTTTCAGTAGTAATAGTAATGCCTGTCTGAGCCCGAATCCACAACTTACAGCTCATTAGTCGAGCTTATAACCACTGGGCTTCCAGCAGGTAGTGGTCCTATCGGGACTGTCAATATTGCTGAATGCTCTTTGAGGCATCTCTAGTTGAGTCTGTCGTATTGCCGATGATTGCTATTAGGGACCCACTGAGTTGTTACTTTTGTCCATAGCAAGTAATTATTATGAACTAGCTGTGCCCGCGACTTCGTCCGCGCGGAATAGTGACATTCGGCAGCATTTTTAACCTATTAGCCTAATTATTTTGAAAATAAAACTCATACAAAATTTGAATGTCGTATCTAATCAAAAGTCTAAAAAATAAGTTTCAAGCTTCCAGCTTTAAAAATTACGTAATTTCCATACAAACTTTCATCCCCTATTTCAACCCCTTACAGCCCTTTTTTCACATTAAAAAGCAGCCTATGTCCTTTCTCTGGCTCTAGACTATGTTCGTACCAAATTTCATTAAAATCGGTTCAGTAGTTTAGGCGTGTTTGCGTAACACACAGACACACAGAGTTACTTTACATTATTACAGAGACAGCTTCAAATCATAAACATACATACAACTTCAATAGTTTAATAGCTAAGGTGTCGAACTTTTGATCGAGAGATCACGGGTTCGAACCCTACCCATTACACTATTGCCGTGAATCCACTCCAGACTTGCATAAACTTTAGTTAAGTTGAAGAGGTTAAAAAGATTGCTAGTAGGGGAGAGCGGGGCTGGTACTAACAAATTTTATATTATAGTTTATATTTTCAATTTCAATTAACTTTTTTGTTTTATTTTTTATGCATAGCATACTTTGGTTATTCAGCTATGATATTAGTAATAAAAATCATCAGTTAGGTAAGTACTTTCAGAAGCAGAGTCGTCAAAACCAAATAAGTCATTTGTTAATACTTACCCCTTATCTGGGGTAAATATTAACAGAGCTGGGGTAAGTATTAACGTAAGGGGCAATTATTAACAGAGACTAAAATTCTATCAAATATTGAAACAAAATATCATGTATATTAATCAAAATGTTTTATTGTCTTTAAAATCTAAGAAATCAGTACTTTTATGACACGACCTGAAAGAATGTATCTAGTGAATTCTTTTGAATCTACACTAATTAACCATCACTGAGTGTAAAGGTAGTTTTAGCTTACAAACATTATTACAAATACTTTGAACTTAATACTTAAAAGTAACATGAACTTTTCAGTGTTAACAGTCTTAAAAAGTCTCAATAAGGTACAAAAAATCAGTATACTTTATGAAATCTACACTATTTATCAATAATTGTCTCAATTTAAAGATTTTTAATGCTGCAAATATTAATACACAGCCTTTAAACTTAATTTAAATAGAGGTATCTTATTAAGTTAAAAAGAGTATACTGTAATTCATATATCAATACTTTTGCAGTTTATTATAGGTGGGAATACCCTAAATCAGGCAATAATTATCTGGAATACAATTTCTTATTATCTGAGAAACAATTGAGGATATATACGTCATGGTGTCACATCTAACACAAGTAATTTTAGCCCTTTTGCATAAAATGTATTATATACATTCATGTCCAGATGTATCTTCCTTAGAAGACTCGGCGCAAACCGAACAGAAGCGAGCATCTTCTTCACTATCATCCTGGTACATTTGAAGGTCCTCACACATTTTATACCTGATATTTAATCTCCAAAATACTTATGTCAATATCAGGCATATTACTTATAATTTTGATTTATGGATTCTAAATTTAGCACTCATTTTCTTCTGGATTGATAGAAGTATCTTCGGGCAGACGTGATCTATAGTTTTTTAACGAAACAGTTTTAAGATTGGGACAATCAGTAATAACTGACGGTGCAAAGTTGCAGTCTTGAAATACATCTTCATTGCTCGGTATAATGCCAGCATTTTTAATAAGTTGATGGTAATGTTTTGAGTGAATGTCAGTGGAAATGCTTCTTTCACAATTCAAGGGAGGTTATAGATGGTCATTGTTTCCCCGGGATGATTAATCATCCAGTTTGTTTGCTGTCGGCTAATGTAAAATGATTCAACGGCCCATATACAACAACATCTTGCAGTTGAAGATTATACAAAAGTACTATGGGGTTCTTGGAATTTCCTTAAACGCCAGCTCAAAAATTTCTTGAGGTAAAGAGTACAAGAGGGTCTATCCTCTTGTACTCTTTCTTATGTAATTTCACATTCAGTAAAAAAAAAAACATACTTATTGTAAAAAAAAACATTCGATTACTACCATACACATACGGGGTAAGTATTAACATGTTAATACTTACCCCACTCAATTTGTTAATTTTAGCCCCAAGGACACTTTTTTTACTTAATTAATTACAGAAAATTAAATAGTCGAAATAATCATAAACAAATAACATAGTGTTACTGTCGATAAAATAGAGTTTGATTTAGTATAAACTTTAATTCGATTCAGCGAATAAACAAATCTTAAATCAATTTAATGCAAAGCCCAAAATGTTCGCTTACCTGTTAATCCGAGGTCACTTCGCACAACTATTACAATCGAGGGAAGGCTGACAACTGAAAAGTCAGGATATGTTCAGCTATGTATATAGTATTTCTAAACCGAGTATCATATTTTTATGTCTTCACGTTTGGCGGGAATAAGCTTGTTAATTCTTACCTCCGTTAACACCAACCCCGCTCTCCCCTAATGTGAATTCTACCCACATTTGTTATAACTCTTTAAAAAAATAGTGTAGAATAAATCTTAAAGAAATATTCAAAAGTAACCGTGACCCAATACCTAAAACATGTAAATCCGAGACTGACAGGGCTGACAACGTAAAAAGCATGACATGACGTGTGGCGGTTGGCAGTCCCGAGCCCAACACTTGACGGCTCGATTGTCTTTGATCACAAATACGTGAATTATTCAACAGTTCCCCTCGCTATAGAGTTCATAGACTAAGTACGTGGCACTGGCTGGAAGTGGCTTTTTATCTATATTGTCTCTGCTTGTGGAACTTTAGTAGACTGTATTTTTAATTTTAGTTTAATATAATTATTTAAGTAAGATATTACCACTAAAACGCTATATAGCCTTAGGGAAGGCACTGTTTTCCCGAGATACATGGTATACCTTGTTGAGGAAACAGCTTTGTAACATGTTTCATTGCTAATAAAGAACATTTGATATATTGTTATATTCTATTTAAATTAATTATATTAATAAAATCTACAGAATTATTTAATAATAAGCCTGAAATTTTACAATACGCAGTGTAACCTTATAAGTACTCTACATATTCAACATAATAAAACAACATAATAGTCCTAAAAAAACTCCTTTTTAAAGTCGTTTAAACACAAAGACTGAGCTATTTCTCCCGTAAAATTTGCCCGTAAAATTTTAATTTCAAACAGTGCGACAACTTTTCATCAAAAACATTATATTAAAAACAACACTCCTTGCTTACTTACAATCCTTCGGCTTCACAAGGTAAAAGACGCTACAACCCCGTAGATCGCCCAGATTTTCGGGTCTCAACCCAATTCTCGAAGCGCTTCTACTGCCATCTAGGTGGTTTTCTTTATAATAAAATAAATAGAATGCTACCGATACTAAATCTTACTAAGATCTTACTCAGATCGAGTAAAAAGGAAATAATTTCTTTTCTACAAGGATTAAATTATGATGACACCAAAAACCTATTCGCTACCAATGCTACCATAGTGTAATCTTGTAAATGTAAGGAAAAAACTCAGTCACACACAAACCCACTGTTATCACACCCAAAACACTTACCAACACCACACCCACAAAAACACACACACTCCCATACACAACACACGCACACACTTTTATACATACACACTTACTAACAAACATTTATTGATAATAATTATATTCAGGTTCAACTATCTGTTTTCAATACTTAATGTTAAAAGGTGGAGTCCTGGTGTCCTGAACTAAGTAACTAAGTAAACTGCAGGTTAAACTTGTAATTATTCCAAAATATCGTCTTTTTCGCCATCTAGCGTTAAATCATATCGTCACCAAACAAAATATAAATCTAAAAAATATTTTTGTAAGTAAATAAAGAAAAAATATTCTAAGGCACATGTCATAAAGTAAACAGATGTATATCATATAAACTCATAAGAAATCTTAAAGTACTTGTACTTAGACTACATTAAGACAGTGAACTGTTTCAAATATTGGCTCTCCTGTAAAATTTGATAATTTCGTTTAGTAATGGTTTTACTTTAAAGGTGCGTTATGTCACTTCTATTAAGTAAAGATCACGGTAAAATTTGCATCAGAAAAGTGACAAGTGAAACTTGTAGGTGCCATTTTAAATTTCGAATTGCATTGACCTGTCATTACTAGTAGTTTGGGTGAAGGAAAATGGCGACCAATCTACGTGAAGTTTTCTTTTTTTTTTATTGTTGGTAGACTTGCGTTTGACCACGATCTCACCTGATGTTAAGCGATGATGTGGTTGAAGATGAAGCACGCTTGCCTAGAAGCAACCTATTCACTCTTGACTTAAAGACTCCCAGGTTATAGCTATCAAGAAACAGACTCCGGCAGAGAAATTGGAAGAAGTTAGATAAGTAGCAGGGGCGTAACTACCGCCGTATCAGCGTACAGAGGCCCCTAACGTGTGTAAGCAAAAATTAGTAAAATGTTATCCATAATGTCACTTAATCTCGTGCTTCCCGGGAAAAACATATAAGAAAACTGTCATACGTGCCTATAGGGATTGCACTTCAGAAATAACAAAGTCAAAAAATTTCAATCTCTTTTTCCCGGGTCATTTTGATACAGGGCCCTTCCAAAGCACGCTACGTCACTGATAAGTAGGTATGGAGTCGCTTCGGAATTGGTAATTACAAATATGAAATCAGGATGTAAGTGAACAAATCACCATTTGCTTAGCCTTTTCTCAATTATGTTGGGTCGACTTCCAGTCTAACTGGATGCAGCTGAGTATTAGTGTTTTACATGGAGCGACTGCCACAACCCAGGAGCTGGATAACACAATACCCCTTGGCCAGACCAGTGTCTGATTTTCACGCTTCTGACTTCCCGTAATGACTGTCAAAGATGTCCAAATGACAGCCTGGACCAACGGCTTAACGTAAATAGAGTATAAAACTGTGCTTAAAGCGTGACAAATTGTTATCATTACTATCCATACTAATATTATAAATGCGAAAGTAACTCTGTCTGTCTGTCTGTCTGTCTGTTACCCTTTCACGCCTAAACCGCTGAACCGATTGAGCTGAAATTTGGCATGGGAATAGTTTAGGACCTTGGGAAGGACATAGGAAAGTTTTTATCCCGGAATTCCTAAGGAATCGGGAATTACGCGGGAAAAACCTCACACGCGAACGAAGTTGCGCGCAAAAGCTAGTAATATTATAAATGCGAAAATAACTCTGTCTGTCTGTGTGTTACGCAATCACGCCTAAACTACTGAACCGATTTTAATGAAATTTGGTACGGACGTAGTCTAGAGCCTGAGAAAGGACATAGGCTCCTTTTTATTGCGAAAAAAGGGCTGTAAGGGGTTGAAATAGGGAATGAAAGTATGTATGGAAATTACGTCATTTTTAAAGCTAGAAGCTTGAAACTTATTTTTTAGGCTTTTGATTAGATATTAATAAATACGACATTCAAATTATGTATGAGTTTTGTTTTCAAAAGAATTAGCCTAAGAAATTAAAAATGCTACCGAAAGTCACTATTCCGCGTGGACGAAGTCGCGGGCACAGCTAGTATGCTATATGTAATGTCAAATGTAGAAAGTGCAATTTGTTATCCTATTAAATATATATTTATTATTATTATTGATTATATTATAGATAAGTACCTAAATAAATTTCTAAGTTAATAAATGTTTGATAAGAATTCTGATTAAACGATAAAGGTTTGTTTTAGAAGTGCTTGGTCGTAATTAACGGGTGTTTTTTTCTGTATACAGCTAAGTAACAATTGAAAAAAGTCGACCACAAAAAGTGCCAAAAAAATCAATGATTGAAAATAAATAAATATTATCAAATGCATCGCTAAGCTTAAAAGTGGTGTTATAAAAAAAACTTTGCCTTGCACTAAGATTTTTGGTATTATGTGCGTTTACAGATATGTCATTTCAATTGAACAAACACCCAGACCCGGAAATCTATCTGTAATCTCATACTCGTAGAGAGGAGACCTGTGGGAACGTTATTAGCTGATAATGTATGTATGTAATATAGTTTTTAATTAAATTAGGTATGCAACTTTCAGAAAAAGTTTTTTTTTTGTGTTTGTCATCTCGCAGGTCAACCTCTGAGGTTGTCGGCTGCTTGACCGGGCTTACCTGTGGTTGCCTTAATTAATAAATCAATTAAAGCCTCAAGCCAGGGCTTATTATAAAACTTATAAACTAGGCGACTACACGCTAAGGGCACCCCCTTTGGGGTACGGTTAGAACCTCTCGTTAAAGACGTTATCCTATTACTTATACATAAATATATCCTATATCTCGTTATACTCCTTTGCGTAGATAGTCCTATAAAAACAATTGCTATCAATATCCAAAAACAAAATACCTAAACAAAAACTTCTATAAATATCTGCGCTCAACAAAGAAAAATAATTGAGAAAACAAAATTTCACATTATAAATTACATAAGTACAAGAAACGGGCCCCGAGGGTTACTGAGATCATAATTACTATCCGTTTGAACTCCTTTAAGAATTCCTTAAGAGATTAAAAGAATCATTATGTATTCTCACTTGAAGGACGAACCATTTGTAGGAGACAGGCTAGATTAAAGCAACGCTTCAGGCGTTTGGTTTCCCAGAATCCCGTTTCGAAGCATTTTTCCGGATATATTAATTAAGTATACAGAGTAGTAGGTCTGCCGTTCTGTACGTCTGCCGCATCTCCAATGAGTTGTGGGCAAAAATCACCATTTTATGGGGTCCTTTTTTCAGTGGGAAAATCATCAAATGACTCCTCCTGCTCTGGGTGGAGTGGGAGGGAGTGTCAGACTTCTACTGACTAAAAACCCACCCTGTTCTTTCAGCCGCCCTTGCGTTCTAGTGCCGCGGTATCTCGTTAGAACATTCCCGCAATCCCGGAACATTTCCGCATTCGCATTCCCTTATATAGCTACAAAGCGTCGCGGTAGACCTCGAAGAAGATGCCGGGACGAGCTGGACCAAGCGCTTCTCCTCTACATTTATTTTGCTCACAGCCAAGCTGTGGATTTTTCTGCCGGCTTCTGTGTTCCCTGCCACTTGTGACCTTTCAGCCTTTAACACAAGAGTAAATAGGCATCTTTTGGGCTCGCTTGTCGCATCGTAGACCTCATCTATCGCTTACCATCAGGCGAGATCGAGGTTACGAGTGGGGAGGTCATCCGTAATAAATAAAGAAAAATAAAGCGACCAGTAATTTACTTTAGCCCTGGACTAGCTGAAAATCATGGGGAGAGGTCTTTGCCTTTGATGATGCAGGCTAACAGTAATAGTAACAGAGTGGTAGGTTCCGCTCTCTGGAGCCTTGCAGGTTGCTTGAACCCAGTTCTCGTAACCCGTATAAGATACTATTTATTTTGTTTTTTTTTTTCATAAAAATTGCACTGCCCATTCAGTGGTGGCCCAGTAGTTACAGGCACAAATGGTAGGCCGTGGGTTCGTAACCAGGTAGGTACATCACTTTCTGTAATTTTCAATATCACCACTTCTCTCAAAATGATGAAGGAATACATCGCGTAGGAACCGGTCCTAGGACCAGAAATCCGAAGACATACGACTACCACCAACTCGCACTGGGTTTGCGTGGTGGATCAGGGCCTATTCCCTCTCACAGAGAGAAAGCTTGTGTTCTAGTAGTGAGAACGTTATAGGTTGATTATGTTATTGTCAAATTGAAATGCATAAAATAACTATTTATTCATAATCACAAAAAGAACTAAATAATTCTAAAAGTCATGTAATATAATTATGGCATCAAAATATCCATACGCATCGTTGTACACTCCCAATGTGCCTACAAGACCTATTGTTGTACCTATAGCAATACTTAACCACTGTCTTAAGCCCGATTTACACTTCAACAAGTACAGTAGCGAGTTAAGAACTCAGACAGTTAAGTAATAAGTAGTAAGTTGTAAGTAGCGTCCAAACGTAGGCGAGTGAGTAGTCATAAGTTGCCCGAGAAGAAGAAAAGAAAATAACACGTGTACGCGGCCGCAACCATGGACTGTACTAGGGATGTGAAATAATAATCGATTATGGAAATAATCAATTAAAAATCGATTTTTATCAAAAGAAAATTCGATTAATATAACAAAATCGATTATTTTCTTAAGAAAAATCGATTATTTATTAATCGATTTTTCATGCTAAATATATCATCGATTAATTAAAAATCGATTTTTTATGTACAATGTTACATCCCTAGTAGGGATGTGAAATAATAATAGATTATGGAAATAATCGATTAAAATCGATTTTTATCAAAAGAAAAATCGATTAATACTTATAACAAAATCGATTATTTTCTTAAGAAAAATCGATTCTTTATTAATCAATTGTTCATGCGAAATATATAATCGATTAATTAAAAATCGATTTTTTATGTACAATGTTACATCCCTAGACTGTACTAAACTTGCCCGCCTACATGCCAGTCAGTTAAGTTGGAGGGGTGCGGGAGACGCGAGGGAGGGGGCTACTTCGCACTGGACTCGCCGCAAAGTAGGATCGCGATCTATTTAACTCAACTTAATCAACAACTTACTACTTAACTCGCTTTTGCCGTTCAAACTACAATAACAACTTAACTCGCCGATTACGCAAGTTAACTCGCTACTGTACTTATTGAAGTGTAAATCGGGCTTTAGGTGAAAACGCCGATAATACGTGTAACATAGTATTAGATGATTGATTGATTGAAAAACCAAAGGAACTACATACCTACACACATTTTATAAGCAAAAACCATTACCTTCTGTATCTTCCATTCTATAGAATCATTTTTAATTCTAAGTAAAGTAAAAGTTTCCAACTAAAACATTCAAAAATTTTTCAATTCCGTTTAATTGGTGCCCTAATACCAAACGAAGCAAGTTTCCTTAAAATCACTCATGCAAAAAAGGTTTATTAAAAAAAATGTTTGCAAAAAATAGAACCGACTTCCATATCAAAACACTACAAAGCCAAAAATAACTTTAATTTCGGAAGTCGGTGTTATTGGTTTTGGATTTTCTTTTTTTTCACACCGCCTTCCGAAATTAAAGTTATTTTTGGCTTTGTAGTGTTTCGATATGGAAGTCAGTTCTATTTTCTGCAAAAAAAAATTTTTTCACGCTTTTTAGCGGGTCGGTTTGTATTTTATCGAGTTACAAAAGCCATAATGTCAACAACTTATCACCTTTTACAAAATGTTGCTTTTCCCGATGCTCCCGATGCGATACTCCTCAAAAATTAACGGCGATCCGTTAATTTTTGAGGAGTTCTCCTGGTACTTGACCATCAGCTCTACATCACCATATGTATTGTGTCGAGCATAAAGTGTTTAACATCCGTACTCAAGTAATCGAAACGCAATCCACGAAATACTTATTATTGAGGAGTTTCAGTGGCCATCTGTGGTCTTCATCATCAGTTCAACTTCCCCAAATGGTACTTTTCGGAAGCAACTGCTCAAGGTACAATAAAAAATACCCAAAACGCTATAGGTGTGCCTATAATATTTGAAGAGTTCCCTCGATTTCTTCAGGATCCCATCATCAGATCCTGATTTCGTAACAATGGCACCAACTAGAAAGTATACCCATTCAAACGCAAAAAGAATTTTTCAAATCGGTTCAGCCGTCTCCGAGTTATGAGGTAACATACATAAAAAAAAAAGTTCAAGACGAATTGAGAACCTCCTTTTTTTGAAGTCGGTTAAAAATACCTGTATCTTTACTAGGTTCTTTCAGAATTTGTCGCACTTATGCTCATAACTTCTTCACAATTAGTCTAATACTTCCATAATAATATTAAGGTACACCATCCACCCAGCGGCACACTCCTTCACCACTTAAAATTACCCCGCACAATTACCCCGCTACAAATTTTTACCCCTGAAATCCTTAAGATCTCTCCTTACCCCCGGGGCTAAGCGTCTTTGTACATTTTGTCAAACGTTAATTAAGAAACTGTGTGCTTTATACAGTAATCTGCGAATGAGAGATTATCTTTGAAGTTCACTTGTACTGTACAATGTCTTATATTTTGAGATTTTCCTTATTATTAATTCATGTTAACGTATCTTGGTTTATCTAAGCTCCGCCTAAATAAATAATAGCTCCACGGGTCGATCTTCGAGGATGAACAACGGTTGCTGAAGTCAATCCGTGGACGGTGACCGTCACAACATTACTTTTCCTTCGTGCCTTAATAAGCGCGTTAAGTTGTTGATCCCTGTTGTCATTAGTACATATTTGACAGGCGTTACGGTTATTCAGAAGCCAATGGCAAATTATTATGGTTTTTTAAAAAGTGCTGTCGTAATAATGTAAATACCTACTTGTAAAATGCATAATTATGTCATGTAAACATAAATGTGAGTAGTAAGTAAGTAGTTAGTAAGTTTATTGCTATTTTGTTTAATGTAAGTAACGAGCGATTCTCGCCAACAAACGGCGAAGTTTGGCGAGTGAAATATAATTATAAGCCTATTTTAATAATGCAGAAAAATTTAATAAAAAAAATACATAGTACATAGTAACCACACCTTCAGACAAAAATCGTACAAGTTAATTGCAATAAAAATCTTATGACTGTTGAACCAAAGCAGTCTAAATTTTATTTCAAATTTTAATCTCTCAGACAAGTACTGGCTTAGTAGGGTTCCAATAATACATTTTTTTTTATTATTTGAGTATTTTTTATTAACACTGCAAACATAACTACGTATATTTAAAAAAAACAAAATGGTTTAAGCGCCGACAAGTTCTAATATCATACACGGAGAACGGGTAATGTAAAGTTACCTCCTAGTTAAGAACTATAAGTTACCTAGTAACATTCAATTATAACCACAATCACACTGATTTATCAACTTACCATGCCTTCTACTAACAGCATCTTAACACAGGAGTTAAAGCAATAAGCAATAGACAGACAGCGCCGCGGGGCATGTTAGTTTGTTTGTGCACAGTTAACGGTTAGTTTATTAATTAGGGTTTGACAAACTGTGCGGTTCTACCCTCCGTCTAACCTTTGTTTAGTTATGAACTTGGGAATTTAATACTGTTTGCGTAGGACGACAATTTGAATGAAGGGGAATGCTGAGATTGTATTGACTGGGAGGATGTTGACGTCACTTTTTTGTTACAGATTTATCAATCTTAAATTTTGTGATATGTTTAAATTAATATGTTTAATTTTTTTAAGAGAACTAGTAATTTGGGTAGAATTCACATTACTAGCAACAAAAGCTTGTTCATAAATACTTTTAAATTATTGCTTATTCTAAATTCAAATTCTTCATAGAAAATTTGACTATAGAATCTGTGACACTTAATCATTTTCAAACTAAGCATAATGTTCGATTTGTATGAATTAGCCTGTTTATGCAAGTAATATTAGATATGAAAATGTCGATAACTCAGGTGTTTTTTTAATATTATTATTTATTGTATTATTTTGGTATTTATTGTATTATCTTGTGTCTCACTAAAAATTAGTAAAATAAAATCTTCCAAGCGCTTACTATCGTTCAAACAATAAATATAATTTTGAATTTTAATTATAATTCGTCAATAGCAAAATGGCTAAGGTGTTAGCCTTGAGATCGAGAGGTCGGGGGTCGAACCCTTCCCATTTTACTATTGCCGTGAACCCACTCAAGACACAAGCATATCTAGCTTAGTTGTAAGGGCTCTCTTTAAAAATAAATGATAAGAATTTGGATTATACGACTCATTTTATTTCCATTGATAAGCATTATTATATTTAGTGAGTGGCTTTTTCTACGGTTAATAATGAATTCATTTCAGAAATAAACCGCAAATGAACATGCCTTGTTAATAATTTCGATGTTCGCAGTTTCGTACATAACATGCCCGGTGGCGCTATCTAGCGACGCATTCTGAACAATGGTGTTACTCTCTGTAACAAAATCAGGAGCTTCTTATAAGTAAATAATAAAAGGTTACCTAGGTATAATTGAAATATAGAAAACGAATAAGGTAAAAGTTGTAGTGTACCAAATATATTTATTTATTAATTAAAACTTTATGCAACACAAAAAGGTACCTACAGGGACTATTGCGTTAGGTAGGATTCTTTACAAGTCAACCATGGGTGGTGAGGAGATAACATGGCAGGTGTTAATCGTAAGTAAACTTAGTAGATATTTACATACCAGTATAATATAGTATTTTTACATACCTACCGGTATGTAAAATGATTCAATACAAAGTTATAAAAAATTGGCCAAGTGCGAGTCAAACTCGCCCATGAAGGGTTCCGTAGTAACTATAATAATATAATATAATATGTATATTTATTTGACGAATAAAAAAAACCTTAAACATTTCTTAAAATTAGCTTATTTACATTTTTACAACTACGCTAAATAACTTTGTTTTTAATAGTGTTTGTATGAATTACAAAGTTATATTTGCGGTTTTAGAAAATATGCTGTATCTCTAAAACTGCTAGCCCGATCTAGTTCAAACTAATTTTAGTTGAAAGTTTACATTAATATCTACAGCAAATATTGTTTTTAGATTTTTCACTCCATTCTAAGTTAGAGGGGGGACACATTTTACCACTTTGGAAGCGTATATCTTTTAAACGATTAACTTTATGAAAAAGTGGTTTTAGAAACCTCAATGTCATTTTGAAAGACCTGTCTATAAATACTACACACGCATAGGTTTCATGAAAAAAAAAATATTTTCAGTTTTAGTTCCATGTATGGGGAGCCCTCCTTTATTTTAAATGATTTTTAATTTTTTTTCTTAAAATCGGAAAGCGGTTCATAGAATACATCTACCTACCAAGTTTCATATGTATAGTCTTAATATTTTTGGAATAAAATAGCTGTGACATACGGACGGACAGACAGACAGACAGACAGACGGACAGACATGACGAAACTATAAGGGTTCCGTTTTTTGCCATTCGGCTACGGAACCCTAAAAAGGGGTTTATGAAAACTCTGCGGCTGACTATGTGTTTAGAAAATGATGACCTGAATGAATGATGTCTTTTTTCCAACTGGACTCGGCTTTCAGTCGTACTGGATACAGCTGAACTACAATATTTTACATGGAACGACTGCAAGTCTGATCTCCACAACCTAGAAACTGCACCCGAGATTGGCCATTGCCTTGGCTGGCCATTGGCTTGGTGGCAATAGCCAGCCGGGACCAACGCCTCCACGTGCTTTCCGAGTCATGGAGGAATATCGACGTTAAAAAAAAAATATGCGCGTCGAATTGATAACCTCCTCTTTTTGTCGTCGGTTGAAAATAGTCACCCATCCAAGGACACACCTCAGCAAGCGTTGCTTAACTTTGAAGATCGTCCCGTAAAAATATCAATTAGGTTACTTTTAAATAAAAAAACCTATGCGAACTATTTAGTCGCTATGTACCTACTGTATAGGTATTCTATATCTGCATAAAAACTATGAAACGGTATATCAATCTGTTTGTGTTTTATATAAGACTAGCTTTTGCCTGCGACTTCGTTCGCGTGGGAGGTTTTTCCCGCGTATATCCCGATCCCGTGGGAATTCCGGGATAAAAAGTAACCTATGTGTTATTCCAGGCAGTCAACTATCCACTCACCAAATTTCATTCAGATCCGTTCAGTAGTTTTTGCGTGAAAGAGTAACAAACATCCATCCATCCTCACAAACTTTCGCATTTATAATATTAGTAGGAAGTAGGAAGTAGGATTAGTAGGATAGGAAGTAGGATAGGATTTTTACCGCTTGTATGATTCATGTTAAAACTAGGTAGTTTTAACATGAATGTTCCCTAACAATTATCCTATTGAAATATTGCCATAACTAAAACTAAACTTCTATAGTTATCAATAACACTTATATCATAATTTCCGATGCATCCATATCGTATAACTGCGCACGCACGCTCGCAACCCATCCGTATCAGGAAACCTTGTTAGGGTACCCTAAATAATTAATATTTGGTGCGTCCGCGTGGCCCTGTTATTAAATCATGGAGCTTGGTGTAGCAATTAGTGATGTTCTAACACCGATGGACGGTGACTACGGCCATTATAATGATCAGAGTAATAATTTAAAGAAAAAAATATTGAAATTTTCATTTATACGTTCTCATATTAGACTCTGACATTGCTTCTTTGTCAAAGTCTACTATGAGAACTTATACAGTTTATATTTAAATTATGAAATGAAATGATATTTATTTATGTATTACATAAACTTATTTACACGTAATTTTTTTCTTAAACTCGTTGATGCCGACGATGTTTTCTAACTGACTACTCTGAGGAGTAACACCGAAACAAACTCAGATGTCAAAGTCTCTTTTGAACTCCATAGTCTCTTGTTCGTGTTTCCTTTCGTTCGTTCGTTCTTGTCGTGATTTTTTAAGGCTAGTAAGTTTTAGCAAAGATCGTCACTCACTGGATGCCTGAAGGATAACATTCCCGTTGAGGTCGACCGCAGCGCAGGTGTCGATTTAATCATGTTCGCGGGGCAAAAATGGTCGGAAATTACATAGGACAGAGAGGTTTGGAAGGAAAAAGGGGAGGCTTTTGCCCAACACACATGTGGTACACATTATATGATAAGAAAAAAATATTAGTTTTTTTGGCTTTTATAATATCTTAATATATTTTAAAAATATCTTAATCCATTGCCTAAAGATTGACTGAGTAAATTCCCCTGTGTGTATACCTCAAAAATTTTGTTTACGTAAAGTCTTAAAAAATAAATGGTTAACTTCTTTACTTTGAATTCCGGTACCAGTCTTTAGATTTGTCTTATGTACCATCTTGGCGTCATAAATACCGAAATACCTACTGAATAAAAATATATACAGTACCAGCAGTTTCTAAGAACTAGATGACATGTATCTAGGTATTAGATACATTTCATGTCATTGCAAGATCTTATGCCTTACCAAGAGTTACTAGTACTGAAGAGTGATGTCCGTAGACCCCGTCCTTTTGTAAAACCTAAGCAGGTTTGTTTGCAGCCTGTATCAGGAACAATTAAGGGGTAAACTTGAAGTTGCTTCTCTTTGTGACAAATTTCATTAAAATGACATCGTGGTGGAGCGTATGGAACACGTTCTCAAAACTACGCGCATCAGCGGAACTGTCAACGCTTCGAAGAAAATGCATGAGTACCGCTGCATTTGAAATGAGTACCATTTTGAGGAGATAAAATAGCCATCTGGAATATTATTATAATCTTAGTTACTGAGTCATCCTTCTAAGATGATTTGGTTACCTATAGATATAGAGGTTAAACAAACTTTTAATGGAATAGCTTTAATTGTATTAAGAACTAAGCTAACGTTTCAGTTACAGTTTCATAATTAGCAAACAAATTTATGAGCTTTAATTTTTATTAGTTTGCCAAGTAATAGACTTCTGCCTTCTACTGATATTTAATTTCATATTACTTTTAGTTTAAAATGAAACTGCAAATTAGTTGCAACAAAATAGGTAGGTACCTACATAATATTTTGGAGTCAATATACTAGACAGATCATTAAATCTCTCGAATAATGATTAAGAAGTCCATAAGATCGTTAAAATGACTGTTTCAAATATTTTAAATGGTCACCTAACGATACATAATTACTTTCTCCGTAATTAATAAAATCATAAAATAATATGAGAAGTTTAAAACATTAATTTATTCATATAGCTACTGTGAATTTACATGTACGCCATTATACAAACTAGTTTATTGATTTATTCATAACTACAAATTGAATACTAACAATATCATATTGTTATTGATTTCAAAATCACCATCTATTGAAGTTAAAAGCTTAATAAGTAATAGCTTTGGTTAGTCAATTATCCAATCAAGCTTCAAAGGCAACTTTTACTTAAAACCCAAGCATTGTTATCGTGAAAAGGGTACAAAAACTGTGTAGGCAGATGCTTATTATGTTTCCAGTTGAGTAGCTCCCCACAACCGACGCCATTACTACCGACAAGCATAACCAGATTACCTCGTCAATAATTCGGCACACTCACCACACAAATAAAAACAATTGTATATTTTTTCATCAATGAGTTTATTGCGGCAGAACAATAAATGAAGCTGATCATATAACGTTTACTTTCAACATCAATTACGAATACTCTACACGATATCATGTCGTACGCCGAGTCCATTAATATTTATAATATTCAAGTCCGTATTGCACTTCGCTTCACATCACCAATTGAACACCCAGTCTGCAATCCCTGTTAACTTACAGTTCGTGGGATCGATAATTACGATATATTTGTCTAAATATCACAAGAAAATACAAAAACGAAATACGAAATAGAATTAACACAATTAAAATTATTAACAATTAAATATACAGAGTCTGTGTCGCTTCAAGACGTGAGGTATCACCAGGGCGAGCGCGGATGGCGGGAGCGTCATGACACGGGCACATGGTGCTGGTACAGCTGCTCCTGGCGCTCGCACAGCGAGGTCATCTTCTTGAACGACTCTGAGGTCTCACGAAAAAGCAAATTGACGTCGTCCCGGGGGCGAGCATGCGCCGCGTCTAGCCGCCCGGGCGAGATCACCGGGGGCGATGACGCCGACAGGGGCGACAGCGACTCCCGCGCCGATTGTGCGCCCGCGGCCGCTCCATACGGCCCGCCACCTGCCTGTGGCACCCCATTACCCATCAGAAAAGGGGATGGAAAAAGACCCCGTTCACCGAACTGTGGAAACAGCCCCGCTTGCAACGCAGTCAAGTTCCGACTGTAAAACTTCATTGTTTCAGTCACATAGCTAGGAAGCTGAGATGTTTCCTCATTGCCACCGTATCGCAGGCTCTCAAGTGTTGATGCAAGCCCTTTTATATCTGCGTATAATTTATTTAGGAGGTCTGCGTTGACTTCGAACGCTGGTTTCTGTTCTGGGGAGCCGGTGGATAGCAGCCGCCGATGCAGGTCAACGTTCGAGCTGTGTCTGTCTCGACTCCGCCGAGAAGGGAAGGCGGCGTCACAACCGTTCACTTCACAAGGGTGGAGCAATTTTAAATGATCGTTTCTGTAATGCATTCGCAGCGTGAAGTGGTTTTGAAATATTTTTCCGCAAGCGGTACATCGGTCGGGGTTCTCGTCGTCTATGGGGATTTCTAAGTCGTTGATATCTGACCTGTCATCTGTCCTGTCACTGCTCGCTGACGGGGAGCGCACCCTCGCTAAGCGCTCTTCCAATGTGTGCAAGTCACTCCCGCTGTCGCTCGGGGTATACAGGTCGGAACGTAATCTCAAACCTTCGCGGACCACGCTGGGGGCACTCGACTCATCGTCCGACTCACTCTCAGCCTTAACACGAGTCACCGATTCCGAGTCCACAATAGCTTCCTCACCGTTCTGAAATGACTCCGTGCTTTCAGGTTTTTGTTTCTTGAGCGATAAGGGTTCCTCCTCAGCACGACTCGAGCTAGGAGTTGACAAGTTTCTAAATAAATCTGCTTGATATTCCTCATCAGACACGTTGTATTCATTATTTTGTGAACACCGTGTGGGGTTGCCGCTCTTCCTCTTACGTTTATTAGGAACGTGCGACGACGTTTTATCGTCCGAGGCGGTGGGGTCAGTGCGGCTGTTCACACTATCAGGTTTCACAACAACGGGTTTGGTATCGTCTCTATTTTTATTCACACTCAAATCTTCAGGCTCATCTTCGTAGGTCAATCTTTCTACCACCGGGGATGTAGTCCGTTCATTAGATCTATCTTTATGATCATCATCAGAAATATCATCATTAATTTCACTATAATTATTGGATTCTTCTTCATGCATAATATGAGGTTTGGCAAGATCTAGTGCACTGCGGTGATGATGCTCATCCGAATGTGGAAGCTTTCTGTACATTTTCTCAATTTCACTGAAGTTACGGAGGTCGTCGAGGGGTACACGCGGTGGTAGCGGCGTGGGTCCCTGAGGACCGCTGAGCTGAGGTGGTAAACGCGCAGTGAGCTCGGGTGGCAGCAGCCCAGGAGGAGGTATGGGCAGCCGCGCCAGAGCAGGCAGCAGCGGGAACGGCTGTGCCGAGCGACCGTCATGTGCCGATATCTTGCGTCTTACGTGCGGCGAATGCAGCTTAGGATTTGGGTTAGCACTGTGTCGGTTTCTTGACCGTCGTGAACTGAACATCATGGTGCATCCTTCCACTGTACACTTGTGCATCTCTCGCAGGTGCACCGCCGAAAAATGAATTTTCAACGCGCCTTTATCGCAGAAAGTCTTAAGGCAGACGTTGCACTGAACTCTCTTCTTGCCCGTGGCGGGGTTGACGAACTGGACGCCGAGGCCGAGAGGCCACGGGGCCGGCGGCGGATCGCGCCGGTCCGGCGGGTACTCGGGCGTCCGGCGCTCGTCGCTCTTGTCATCGTCTCGGCCGCTGAAGCTGGCGCCGAGCTTGCGGAAATCAAACTGAGGCGCAGGTTGACTCACTCGAGGCATCATAAAATAGTCCAGGCCAGCCGGTAGGCCGGGAACCGCACCGTACTCTTTGGGTTCCATCACGTCACTGTCATAATATGCGCGCGTAGTGCGAAGCGGGTGGCGCGCGTCGCGGCCGCTTTGCGACTGAGGACGTGCGACACAGGTGACCGAGCGCGGGCGGCAAGCGACAAAGGCCAGCGGTGCGGGGGTGTGAGGGCGGCGCGGCGGGGTGGCGGGTCGGGGGGCGCGGGCCGGCCGCAGGTGGGAGGAGCGAGCGCTGGGCGGAGCGGATCGATGCGGAGGGGACACGCGACACTCGCGCGCTCCGCCACTGTAAACATTGGAGAACTAAAGCATCGCATGCCGTTACGTAACTAGGCACATACACCACGATTGCACATAACCATACACGAGCGGTTGCATACCGACTCAGTTCCGCGTTTAATTATAGAGATGTCGACCGCTTTGCTCTTCACCAAGGAACGAACAAGAATTCTTAGAATTCACCTCACATTGCTCTCTGATAGCCCAAACCAGTCAATATAACTATAGAATTTCTCCTCGCGTTATTTTGTAAACACCTTTATCTCTTTTTTTCAATCTTGAACTTCATATTAACACAAATTCAAGGTAAGCGGCTCGGCCTGTTTCGGTGAAACACAACTTGGTGAAATTAAACCGAAAAGCGATTCTTGGAAGCTCTAGTTTCAACACTTGAATGAAGAGAGTTGAAACTTCTAAATAGTGTTTATTGGTATCTGTATTCAATTGTGTCGTGAGATTTGTAAACAAAAATAGAATTTTGAAGTTGTTCGATCACCTACCCGAAGTTCGTGAATAATTTTAATCGATTTGAACTCGCATGTCTTCTGTAAAATACTTATCTACTACAAAATAAATACAATTTTAGTCGTATTTTGTGAAATGTTCATCTTTAAATCTTCATTATTACTAAGATAAATTAAGTAGGTAGGTACATATTACTAACACTAGGTTTAATTAATTTTCATAAGTTTTTAATTTTGTATGCATGTCGTTTCCTGTGTCAATAAATACTTTTTTACTTTCTTAAAATCGTAGGCACTTGATATAGATGATCGCACGTGCAGATAGCAGATTCTTACAAAGGTACTACTCAAATTACTTTCAGATAGTTGTGCAGCGATACAATGTATCTAGCACAAGATTGTGGTATCATCACCTTTTTCATATCTATACCTAGTATTTTTATAATCAAATGCTTTTAATCAACAAAAAACACATTTTCTTGAGCACAATTCGACCCATTTGTGCGAAAATGTTCCATCCCACTAATTCACAGTATCAAGTTATCTGTACCAACCAACCTAAAATTAGCCTTATTTTCATGCAGCAAAAAGTCACTTTGGTATCTGTTCCCTAGGGAAACCTACCTACTTACATTATGTGTAACAAAATCAAAATGTCTTTAAGGGAAAATAATGCTTAAACTTAAATAGCTCAAAATATGTTTACTGTGGGTTGGAACATTTTGGCACAACTGGGTACAATTTTTTTTTAAATACTCTGTAAATCGAAGCTGCAAGTTGGCAACTTAACAATTAAAATAACTACTTACCTGTTACATTTTTAGAGCTGACAACCCAGTAGCTGGGTAATACAATAGCCCCTTTTAGTACCGATTAATATTTCAACAAAAAATTTACTTCTAGTTAGACAAATAATTTATATTGTAATTAGATTTACAATCGTGTCACAAGGTCCATATTAATATCCCTTATACATGTAGGTATACCTAAACATGTATATCTTGTAACAACCATCTGTTAAAACATCACATTGTGTATCTGTAGAAGTCTGCTTGAGGCATTCTAACTTCGAAATGGATGAACCGATTTTGATCGTAAGTTTACGGTAGTATAATTATTGTAGAATGAAGTAATGTTGCATTCATGCATTTATCTTCGACGCATTTCTGTTTTTGATTTCAAAACAAATACAAATTTTAATCATAAAAAAATAATTGGTTAACAAAAATAATAAAAGTAAACTTTTCGTATTGCGCCTGAGCTTTCATACTACTAGCGCCATCTATACTTACACAAACAAACTAAACATCACCAGTGAAAATTTTCATAATTGAATCACGCACGTCATTATTATATTATAGATTCAAATAGTTTTATAAACGGTATAAAAATAAAACTGCGGTTTTGACAAAACAATTATTCCAAAAAAATATTTAAAAAA
This sequence comes from Tholera decimalis, assembly GCA_943138885.2. NCBI lineage: Eukaryota > Metazoa > Arthropoda > Insecta > Lepidoptera > Noctuidae > Tholera > Tholera decimalis. The sequence goes on from OW964562.2 coordinate 29,577,586, forward strand.
ATTGTTGGAGTTTAAAAGACGAAAACAAACGTATTGTTTTAAGTCTGCCCATCAAACCAGTTGAACAAACGGTATTTCGTGTATTACTATTTTAATAGTACCTAAGTATTGTTTTTTTTTTTTAACTTCCATTCCTAATGAGGTTTTTATAAGATTTTTTGTTTGTATTCTAGTAAGAATCGTACTTCTTTATAACAACACTGATGGGTAAAGTGTATGCAGATGAGTGATAGTATTTTGTTTGTTAAATAATTCAACCAACATCATATTTCACAACGGGCCACGCCATTGCACAGTGTCCACTCAATTTCTTTTATGTTAATATATTATTAAATAAACTCCTCTTATTAAATAATCTCAATATATTTTCTTTAATGTAAAATAATCTTCAGGCATCATTATATTTCACAACCGGCCACGCCATTTCACAGTGTCCACTGAATTTCTTAATAGAAACTTTTTAAAATAAACTAACATTCTCACATTCAAAACCGGAATCAGTGTAATCTCTTGCTGGAAAGATAACCGTCAGATGTGTTCGATGGTCTGGTTGATGTCGTATCACGCTCGATTATTCTCCATCTCGAAAACAGTTACAATCGGGTATCGTTCCGCGTTTCACGCGTAAACAGAGCTCTTTTACGGTATGGTACAAGTCATAACATTACATACTTTTATAATTTTGAGGGAACCTAGCGGGATACCAGTAATATACTATTTTTAACGCAGAATGCAGCAACGACGGTGTGGTGATACATTATGAAATCCAAACCTCTTCTCGATAAGTTTTGCTTCCATGGCATGGGATGTAAATATAATGGTCGAAAATGAAGTACGCTTACCTAAAAGTAACCTATTCACTCTTAACGTCAAGATTCTCAGGTTATACTACTATATATACACACTACTACTACTATACTACTACTACTACTATATATACTACAGGTTATATTACTCTGGCAGGAAAGGATTTCAGCAAAGTAACAGCTGATGCTTATCCATATACTTCATTTGATTTGATATCTTCATTTCATAGGATATCTCTTATAGGTGTTATACTTTAGGACGCCTATGGCATCAATAGCTATAGACAGACATAATCTTTATGTGTCACAAGACTCTAATTCGATTTTTCTCTTTTTATTCATAATATTCCAGTAACTTCGAAATACATACAACTGAAGAGGTCAGCTTTCGCTTCTCGTTTTTTTTCTAATTACCGTTTTCTTTTTTCAGAAATTATTTCTTGGTGGACATCTATAATACATGCATAAAGATCTTATATTACAAACTATTTAGAATACTAGGTTCACCGAACAGATAGTTAAAGGCCTGCGGAGAAATGGAAATCTGTAAACGCATAACGTATTCCTAAATACATCCAATCAACGTGGTGCATAGTGAAGATCAATCACCCAACGTTATCGATCAATTATGAGCTTTCAAATAAGTTTTATTATTCTGACTAGACGTACAACCAAACCAGTAAATGTCAAAACTTATAAGATATCGAAGTAACCTTCGTCATAACTCTTCAATGGTGATAAGCGACAATAGTGTAATGGCTAAGGTATCAGCGTGGTGATTAATAGGGCGTGGGTTCGAACCCCACCTAGTACACCAGCATATTTAAATAAGTTGAAGGGTTAACAAGATTACTAGTAATTTGAATACCTCTTATAATGACAGTCCTCTTTAAAAAAAAAAATAGGGTTGTATTATTTCATAAAACGCTATCGCTTAGGCACGTCTATTTCTACCAAAATCGCCGTTCTCTCGTATCTTGTACCGGAGTACAGTCACCCATATTATACTCTCAGTTTCGCGGTACGTAATATAAACAAGATCTCTTTTTGTCCTAAGTGATCCGCCTCTGGTCAACGTTGATTTTTATATCGGCTTGAGAGGATTTTACACTTGAGTTAACGAAATCTTATAAGAAAATTACGTTAAAAACTTTGTGGTTGTGAAACTATAATCATTATTTCCCATAAGAACATTGACAGGTAAGTCAACGAAATTAACAGAAAATCCTTAAGCTGAACGATGTCCGTGTATGTATGTATATGACGGGTATTTTATCTGTGGCTTAAATTATTTCTGCGGTTTTTTTACACTTTCCTATGCATCATGTAATAGCACAAATGAATTTATAATTTTTATTTTTATTTATTTTTTTACCTACCCTTCAAAAATCTTACTTAAATATAATAAACTTACGCACCAAATCTTACTTCTTTTCCATATCGCCAAACACTTTATCAAAATCCACTCAACAAGAACCTGCCTCCTCCATGCAGTAAATTTTAATTAAGCACATACTTACCCATTAAAATGCTAAGTTACTGCTAAAATTATACAAGGTTGCAATTTGTTTTGACCAACATTAAAATAAAAGTGAATCTGAAGGTATATCGTAACAAGAAGATACCAGCAGCGCCATCTGTTATGGTTTTTGGAACTAAACTATTCATGTGCTTCGCATTGTTTGTTTTCTTATGTTTACTAAATTACCTCTCCCATATTCGATTTCTGAATTAAAAATTTGAATATGAGAAGTTATGTATTTCTCAAAATCTACTTTCGTCTGCATAGCTGTAAAAACTTAGCTTTAATTTGGGTTTGGCTTGTTTTTGACTCAATTTAGTAAGCGACGAAGTCTAAAATTGTTTTATCACGTTAATGTCTCAAAGTGTTCCTATTTTGGGAAAGCGGTCCTTTTCTTAAAAGTTCAGCGATTTTTTTTCTTAGAATCAATCAAGGAAGTTTAAATTATACGCACATTTGCATCCTGAAACACAATTAGGTGATCTTAATACATTATTACCTATTTTAACATATACGTAGGTACCTACTTAATTTATTTTCCTCAATTATACAGCAGCATGAGCCAATTCAATGCTTCCAATTACACGATCGGCCAGAATAATGTACAACCCTCCTAACTCGATCCGACCGACATATTTATTTTGAAGAGCGCCGTATTTTGTTTGGATTAAAAATATTTCTGGCTACACTTGCACACGACACTGTACGAAGTATCGCCCTGTACAAAACGGGCAAACAAAATTATAGACACGTGCCGGGATACTGTATACTTTTTTGTGGCCTGTGACGCACATACATAGGTCGAGTGGATTGAAATTTCGATGCGATTACACTGTATGTCATGCAGAACATCTTGAAGGTCGGAATTTGAATGCTGGTGCTGTTTAAATGGCATAATTGTGTTAGGCGTAGTGATTGACGCGCCTAGTGTGCTGTTTATTTTGGCCGAAGACGTGTCAATGACGTACCTTCTCGAGAAGTGATTACGACTTTAGTCTTGTCAAAGGACACTGGTGGTGCTTGAAAAGTACGATATCCTTCAGGACGAGCTTAACCTTACCAGCTATTGCTCGTCGCGTTAAAAGTAGCCGTTGTGGTATTTCAAACTAAAATTAATCGAAGCCAAAATTCAGTCTCTTCAGCCATTTTAGCGTGATTTAGTAGCAAACATCCATAATTGCGAAAGTTTGGGGTAATTACAATGTTTTTGACCGATTTCGGCTACGTCATCCTATCTCAGTGGAGATTAGCCATCTGTGCAGATATGCACAAGTATGTGCACAGGTGCACGCTCTGTTCCTATTTCTCTCTAAGCCCGACGGGATGGCAATTTGACACGACCTGGCGGATCAGCCACAGATCAAGCGTATGACCAAATGCTTAAGGTGAGTTCCGAGCCATAGGTAACAAAACGTCAACTTCCAAACTCCGGGTTACTGCTGAGACATTTCTATTAGAAAAACTCAAAGGACTTTTTCCCGACCCGGTATCGACACCGAGAGCTGTCAGCTGTCGTGCTTACGAACACTAGACGAACGAAGCAGTTGAGATTGAGGATGGTTTGATGTTAGATCATATCATTAACCATACATCTAAATTGTCGCATTTATAATATTAAGTATAAAGAAAGAAATTCTATGTTATGTGTTACAGCATACATTCATAACAATTAAAAAATCGAGGTATACTTTAATTTCTAGTAAATTTTAATCGTCAAATATAACCTTTAATAGTGCGTAATTAAAGTTAATTTTTAAGTGTACTTTTTAAGGAATCTCTAAAACAGTACGTAGTGAATCAAACTTATATAACGTAGAGTTTTTTAATGTTAAGTAGGTATGATAATTATCTAAAAATTTGAATAAAATATAGTTATTATACAAACCTCGGAAGAAGTACGGTAGTTTTACTGATTTCATTTTTGTTACAAATTAGCTCAGATGTGAATTAATATTTTTCTTATCATTTCCTTCCGATGAGCTCGAAGCTAAACGGCAGAACGTGTTGATCTCAAAAGTTACAACAACGCTTGCCGAAGTTGGTACAGACGCCAGCACATCTACAACAATCTGTCAAATTTCTTTAATAGATTTTCAACTTAATTGTTAAAGAAATTAGATTCAAGGTTGATTGGGAAAATTTGACCGAGAAACGGCAACAGATGCATGGAAAGGCCGGTAAGGCTTTGGTCCCGGTTGTTATTTTGGACATCATTGACACTCGTTACGCGTAATCAGAAGTCAGAAAATCTAATACCAGTCTTTCCAAGATCAGTCAGGCAGTAGGCAGTCGCTCCATGTAAAATATTCTTACTCAGTTCCATCCAGTTCAATTGAGAGCCGAGAGTTTGAAAGCAGAATGACGATACCAATAATTTCCCTCAGTCATTCTCCTCCCGAACTGGACAGCAATCTGTTGAATTGCTGTCCAGTTCGGGAGGAGATAAACATTTCTTTTCCTCAACCTTTTCCTATTTTATGGGATGGCAAATCGTCCAATAACTGCCTCGCGATCTGAGCGAAGCGTGAGTTTATGTCAGACTTTTACTGACTAAAACCCATTCGTGTTCCATCATTTGCCCTTCGTGTTCCAAGGCCGTGGTAACGCTTTCGAACAATTTCACAACCAACAGGCCTAGCATGGAAGTGTCTTCAGTAAACATGTAAGCAGTAGGTAGGTACAATACATAACACTTTCATTGCGCACGTTCGTATCGCGTGCACCATCCGCACATCCGGCTGAACATTGCCACCGGAAATTATAACAAGTATATGCGTTTTTTCAATCTACAAAGCATTACCAGTTTCGTGTCATTAAATCGACGTTTCCTCCGAGGTGTTTATAGATCTCGTGGAAACTGTGAAGGATGCTTCAAAAACGATGTAACTGCATGAAAACTAGTTAACGTTTCCGACGCCCATGTAACTGATTATTTATAATAAGTTACAGTTACGTGTAAAGTTATGAGGACACGTTTGGCGCAGTGGTTGAGTAGTTGGCTACTGCGCTGCGAGTCGCAGGTCCGATTCCTGCACTGGAACAAATGTTTGTATGGCCTACAACAGTTGTTCCCTATCTAATTGTTTTGTAAAAATACACTTAAGATACAAGAGAAATTCCTAGTGTGAGTCTATGTTATTTAATATATTAATAAGTGAAGTAAAAACTTTGTACCCCTTTAATATGAATTAATGGAGTATGAAATGTGGCACAGTTAAAGTTTTCACAAAAGAATTAAAAAAAAATCTTTTGTTTAATAATGATAACAATTTAAATTATGGAGAATTTTGACCACTAGATGTAATAAATTGTCCACTGTTATGGTCTTGATAATTTATATGTTAATGTGATTGTCCATGCATCAAGTAATTCGAGGTTAAGTTTCACTATTATCTAAGCATCTTATGAACTGTTTGTTGAATGGCTTTCTACGGAATATTTTTCAATGATTACATTTAGAAAATGCATAAGAGGTGGCTTTTGATGTGACAATTAGCACAGTGGATATGATTAATGCTTTTTTTATTTAATTTACCCACATATTCATTGTCATTTCTGTCTCCGGTGATTAACGTTGATGCTTTAGTCATAGCATATCATGGTTTGGTGAGTTCAGTATTGGAGGTATGGCATACATTTTTGAGGTAACTCAACCAACAGGGAAATATTTTTCAAAGCACAGAAGGTGCATTCGGTCAATGTTTAGACTACACAGTTTAGATATTTGTAAGCCATTTTTTATGAAATATAAATTAATATTGACATTTTATATCTTTTTGAGTTAGCTGTATTTGTTCAGACCAATCCAAATTTATTTACTAGATTATTATTTCATAACAAAAAAAATCGACCACAGAACAGTCACTTATGCGTAAGAAGGTCCCACACAGCACACAGCTGACACAGCATTGATGCATAAAAGTGTTATTTGTATGGCTCCAATCATATACAACCATATACTTACCTAATTCTATTAAAGAATTAAATATAAACTTATTTAAAACATGACTTAGATCTCTACTTTTGAAAAAAAGCATATTACAGTATTTCGGAAATTTTAAGTTTATAATATTTTTTAGAAAAATCTTTTATTAAATATTCACCCTACCTCCCCAACAAACAAAAATTGCTCTTGTAGTGGCTTATATTGCCAAAAATAATATTCTTATAAGAGCCGTATTATCGCTAATAAGGGTGCTTTATTGTCCGCTTTTTTTCCTTACACGTGTTATATTATGACAATGAAGATGGCCAATATGCTTGTAGGAATCATATATAAAGCGTTAATACGGGCGATCAACCTTATACGTGTTTTATTATAGTCTGATACAAGGAAGTTAAACTCATTGCGGCAAATCAAAGGCTCTTAAAAAGCCGTAAGCCCTTATAGCCGTCTGCTTATGATTCTGCAATAAGTCTTTTTCTTAGTAATTTACAGTTTCGAAACAGTTTGGCGAATAAAGAGAAACGTCAACCATTTTACTGAAAAGTGAACGGTAAGTTATTATTTTATGTAGTTTATCTACCTGATTTATGTGCTCGTTTATAGTGAAAAGTGGATGGGAATTCAAATGCATGATAAAATGTGGTACGCTGAGTGTTGTAGTATCAACCCGCCCTTGAATTTAAGCGGTTTTTGTGTTATAAACTTTACTAATTATTTAGTCATGTTATAAACAGTGCTTTTATGAGAGCAAAACGATTCGCACATCGTCTACAAGGAATCTATGAGAGTGAAGACTTTTTAATGGCATCATTTGCTGCTTATGCTATCGCCATTTTACACATCGTTGGGATTCCTTTCTCACGAACAAAATCCCGTACCTAGTCAGTCTTGTTCCCATGTGTATAAAATTTATGTTTCACTATGGTTGGGTTGGCTGGAAGAGATCTCTTTATATGGATAAGATTGCTTTAGTGCACTAGTTTTAAGTTTGGAATATAAGTAATTATAATTCTAAGTACACAATAAAGAATAAAATTATATATATAATATGTTTGTCCGCAGATATTGCAATGGTAGTATACATGTTGGCAAGAGTTGACAAGTTCCTACAAAGAAGAGACCTTAATTTACATAATATGCGATGGCCATGGAAGTGGACCCATTTTATTTTAAGAAAGGAATGTTTTAATTGTACCTACATATCCGACCCTTTCTAGTTTACCTTTACACTTTGTAAAAACTATATTCTAATTACTATGTTACAACATGCTAAGTTTCTCTACTGTTTTATTATTAAACTAGCTGTTTCCAGAGACCTTGTTCGCTTATGTTAATTTCTAAGATATTTTTTTTATTTTTAAATTGTTGTTAGAAAGACTGATGATTGAAGTCCTGTCTTAGGTAAGGTTTAAAAAACGAGTTTTGATAGTAAACCAAGTAGTAGTAGTATACCAAGAGATAGCTTCCAAATCAGGCATCTTTCACAGGTTATGTTCAAACAGCAATTTCTGTTGTTAACCCACCAACTGTTTCGCAGGCTAACTTTTAAATTAGCCTTCCTTTAGACAATGCTCAATTTAAGAGCCACTCTTCTTCTAAATACGGCGTTGATATATTTTTAATTTCTTCTCTAAATACGGCAGAATGATAACCTATAAAAATGATGAATTTAATAAAATACGTGATATTCAAATTGGTTGTTTTATTTTACAAAGTATGGATTAATGGTGTAAAATACAATACCGAATTATTTTCTACATTTAACAATTTACATTTAATGTCAGCGCATGAAAAGTCATATAGTTATTATTTTTTATTTACTATGACTGTAATCTTCACATTTATAAATATTAATTAATGAAGACTTTAAGGGGTAGTCAAAGGCGTCAACTAAATTATCCACGCAGTATCCTTCTAGTTGTATGTCTTCAGTTTCACTTCAGGGCACTTCATAGTTTTGTAAGGTTTTTTGTAATTGTGTAAGTAATCCATTATGCAAATAATGTCCAGTACCGATTTCAGTAATGCATAGTTCTACTTTATTTGTTTTAAGCAATGTACGCGCATCCAATGGCATTTTGTTTGGCATTACATGGTGTAATATTTTTAATAAGTCACTTAAAGCGATATGGGAAATGTTGAATTTCACTGCCCATTCTCTGATATCACTATGAATATTAATATTCTTCAACTCTTCATTTAAAAATATGTCTGTATCACTTTCGCTACAATTATATTCTTCCTCACTGGTTTCATTTTCATTCTTATTTTCTATAAAATAATCCTCTGCGGCTGATTCGTTGGTATTGGCTTGGACATTTTGTAGCATCATAGGAGTAGAGGTAGTGGGTGTAATGCTCACAACCATGTTTTCATAGACTTTTTTACTTTTCTTTTGTGTGTCCAGTCTTTTGAATCCATTTTTTTCCGCTCCATAATAAATTTACAAAATCTCCTGTACTTCAAAATGGCGAATCTAGTTATGTAAAACGTTTTAATGTAACCTTATAGAGAATAATATCTTTATAATCACTGTACAAGGGAATATGGATTGCTTTCATCCTTGTAAAGATCATATAAAATGTTAGTATTTGTTTGTTGGATAGACGTCTTATCAAATGCTCCTATAAGTTAAAAAGCATCATAGTTACCTTGTGCATTACTTTTCTAAGAATAATTGGCCATAATAAAAGCCTTTATATGACTTTGAATATTATATGGCTAAAAAGCAATGTAACTAGCCTCTATAAGAAGAACATATTTTAAACCCTTATTGTAGCCGTATTAATTGGATTTATTAACGTATACCGAGCCAAATTATTAGAATAAAGGTAATATTAGCCAAATCTTTTAATAATGTGCCACTATAAGGCACATTGACATAATAAATGCTCTTTTATAACAAGTATAAGAATTTAGAACTTATAGACTTAATTTTATAAGCTTAGTTTGTTTGTTGGGTCCTTATCTACGAAACTATTGAGCCCAATGTTGAAGGAAACTAAAAAGTCTAACATTACAGAAATTCTATGCACATTTGTATGCGAATCTATCTCGAACTTGCCCAGTTTATTTTTATTCACTTAATTCCTGATTCGTACCTACTAAGTTTGTTAATTACTAATAAATAACTGCACCCAAAAGAACATTACAATAAACACCTTAACTAAAACCTCAACAAACGCCAATTAAAAACACGCATTATGCTTACAGCTTCATAAATTCATAATTCTAATGTAAAACATGACTTTTAAAGATGGCCGACACGCCGAAATCCGTAACACTTGATTATCAGAGCGTTGTTATCGTGTGAGGTGGCACGCGAGGATATATCCTTGACTTGGTTGTTCTAACAAAGAATATGAGTAATCGATGTATCATTGGTAGGTACTTGATATGTTACCTATGTGGCAAGTCCGCTCCAGATCCCTTAAGGTCGGACTTGTGATCGAGAGATTGCAGGTTCGAACCCCTCTATTACCGTGAACCCACTCCAGACACAAGCATTTAGTTTAGTTGGAGGGATTAACAAGATTGCTAGTACCTAATGTGAATTCTACCCACATTGCCAGTTTTCTTTTAAAAATAAGGCGTCTAATGAACAAAGTCACGGCTATGTACTAATTTAGCAACTAATTACAGAGTTACTGCAGTAGAATCATTCCCTACGCTAATTGAGCCTCTTAAATATGCTACCTTTTTTAAGTTCTTAATAAAACCTGCATGCACAGAACGAGTGATCCTCACACTCGGAAAATTGTTAATGGCTATCCAAATTAGTCCGATTAACACATTTCATTAATATTTATAGCCAATGCCAAACAAGTACAAATACAAAATGTCTTAATTATATTTTCAAGTGAAACATTTACCAGCAACCAGCTACACAGTCGTCACACACACAACCGACCTTCCACACACAAAGCCCTGACAAAATCCGCTGTCAAAGGAAATAATATATCACCCAAGTATATCAGCAGATATTACGAAATTTTGTGGAAAAACGGTGCCAAACGAAATCGTATCCTTTGCCATCAGGCCTCCAAACATAATGACAGGACAATCCGGCTACTTACCTGAAAACTGTAAAATAATGCAAAATAGAAACCAACTTTATGTGTTAGGTGTTAAAGTTGTAATTAGGATAGGCAGAAGAGGTGGAGGTACGTGTAATTTATTAAGTAATTCGGTTCGATGCAGGAGTTGAGTCGTGTAACGCCCCTACGGATGCTACAAGTAAAAGCAATGATACATCGCGGATTTCGTCGCGTTGTTGGTAAGTTCCACTTGGAACTGTCGGATTGATACACTTATCAATAAAATTATACAATTTTGCGTATTGTTACTTAATATAAAGCTGCGAGACAAACGAATCGACAGCATTATCTAATTTTATTTTCTTGTTATGAATTCTTCATAATTATGTACTATGAAGAATTCATAATAAAAGATAATAATTATAAGTTGAGCTTTCAAACAGGCTAATTAAATTAACTACCTTGAGAAGAAACACTGAAACAAAGTCAGCCCAATGTCTAATTAAATAAACATATCTATATGCAACTGCTGTATTCGACAAACTATATGAAAACCATATAGGTTGATGTCTGAAAGAGATGCATAGCAAAATTTCGCCACTGTCATTTGTACAAACCTTACGCAACAACTTAAAGCCGTTTAGGTACCCGTATTGGCAATACAACAGTGGTTTTATTTTTAATTGCAGCATTTTTAAGATGCCACCTATTTTTAGTTTGTGTATTTTAATATCTTATCTTATTCTAAGAATTTCTCTAGTATCGTAGGTGTGTTTATACACAAAAAACATGCGAGTTTAAACACCCAGACCCGCAACAAGTATCTGATAGTCATACCTACCAACATTTGTAAACGTATCTGAATTAAACCCGTGAAACGCAGTGCAGCAGCCAATCGCTCAACTACTACGTTTACTGTGTCGTATATATACATAATAATACTATTGGTATTATTCTATAATGAACATTTCAGCAAGCGTGGCGTCATAATAATTAGGATGCTGTGTCGATGCCACTGCGAATTGAACTAGCAAACGACTACGTTAATCTTCAATGCACATATATAAGTAATGCGATAATTGATCACTAACTAAAATCAAATGTATTTCAATCCGCCCCAAGTGGAACAAACTCCCGGCAAGGCGAGGACGTATGTACACACAGAGGAAGTGATTCAGGCGAGGCCTGCTTGTTCAGCCAAGCAGTGCGGCGCTTGCGCAATAACCGCGAGCACTCCCGCGCACCGATGCACGCGATCCACGAGGTATGTCCACTTGTCTTGTAGATTTTTGGGATTGAGGAGATCGGTAGGTTTTAAATTAATTTTGTTTTTCAATAGAAACCGGTCATGGATCTATCAATGTTTGGGCTGTGCCTCTCAGAACTCATACATAGTCGTCATACACACAATTGACCTTCCACACACAGACGTATGTAAGGACCGTAGGGTATAAAAACGGTTATAGTAATGAACATAAATGTAATTTTTGATAGAAATAAAGTATCAAGTATTATAGAGATTTGAATAATGGTGCTACACGTGGGTCGTCGATATTTTTCAAGCAGTCAAGGATTCTTTTTAGCTAAATATTTCGAGATATCTACTAATTGTCGTATAAATAGTTTTATTGCATATTATATAATAACAAAATATTAGCAATATGGCTTCACTGTTGTTTTCTTATTATTATTACGGATATATCCACACTTTACCTAGTTCACGCCTGATGGTAAGCTATAGATGAAGTCTACGAATTCTAGAATAAGGAAGTGAATAAGTGAATCCAGAAGGTGCCTGTTCGTTCTTGCTTTAAATGCTGAATCCCTTATTCTCGTGGTAAAATTTTGCCTATAATTACTTCATAGGATGAATGAAAGTAATATACCATTATGCTTACTTTGTCAACCATGCGTGAAAACTCATCTCAACTTCTCCATATTTCCGTGAATTTTCAAGCCCTCTTACTAAACTTGCGTTTAACATGTAATTCATCAGTAATGCAACAAATTACCACCCCACACAACGACTGGGTTCGATGCGCCGACAGCGTGTAAATTTATCGTTTCTGCTTGTGCCTTTTAAGAGGTTGTATGCCGTTAACGTCGGAGACGCGAAAATAGATACGGATCCAATGCTAGCTATGCGAGTTACAGATTTTTTTTTTGTTTATTTTTTTTTCTGTTTGTCAACGTCAACTTGTGTTAACGTTACAAATATCACAAACTGTCTTGTTCTGCTTAAGAACGTAATCTAATACACGGGCCCTGTGCGGCGTGGATGTCGCATGTCTTTTGATTTTTTCGGCCTTAGGACTTACTATGTTTTTTTCTTTTCATCGTTTTAATAGCAGTATTGAAAATTACACAAAGACCTACAATCCGTTAATCGTGCCTGTAACAAATAGGCCTCCACTGCTACTGCTGCTTGAAGTAGGTACACTGACTTTCCTCTACCCTGTTTGTTTTTATTTTTATAAAGTCTATCCAAAGGTTGACTGGAAGATATCGCTATCAGCTATAAGACCGCCATTGTAACCATGAGTTGAGTAATATTGTGAATCAGATGTGTTTAAATTATAATTATTGGTGTCCAATAAGGAGTATTCTACCTGCTCTCTAAGGCCGGAATATTCAGTCACTTAAAACACAGATTTCATAGCATATCTTGCACTACACAACACACCCCAAGTTCATTAAAGATTGTCGTTTAGTGAAAGCTCAAGTCACTGTCATCATTTATTTTGTCGCACTTACTTGCGACATTTAGACTTTTCATTTCGACTCGTCACACTCATCAACGAAGTCGTTAACTCATTTTATTTGTGAAACCGACTCTTTGCCTTGGGTCTTCAATGATTGAATGTTATGTGAATGTAAATGGTTTTTAGCTTAGCGGAATAGCTTTTAGTATTTCTTGTTAGATTTTAGAAAACACAACTTGCCACAAAAAAGGCTCGTATGGCGTTGGATGGTCGTTGGCTCGTATGAACAGACATTTGGAATTGAAACTATGCGTCAGTAGCCTAAAAGTTGAAGTGTTGGACTTGTGATCGAGAGGTCACGGGTTCGAACCCTACCCATTACACTATTGCCGTGAACCCACTCCAGACAATTGTTAATCCCTCCAACTAAGCTAAATATGCCAATGTATACTTAGCTTAGTAGGAGGGATTAACAAGATTGCTAATAATGTGAATTCTACCCAAGTTCTCTTTGAAAAACACAAACTCCTGTGGGCACAGCCTTTTAAAATAAATTTTGAAAAGGCTGGTCGATATTTCCCGTGACCTGAGGCCTTTTGCTTTGGTAAAGGCTATATATCTATATATATAGGCTACATGGCAATACCACCAGTCTCTTGCGCACATTCTACAGCGATGAGGTCGAATTTTGTAATGCTAAATTTTCATTTGTTGTTTAGTGCTGTATTTTTAATTACGACTCCAGTTTATAGTTTTTTTTTTCTAAAGTTCGTTGAAATGGCTTACTACACATATAAGCCCTGAAAATAAACAGCAATATCCTCTTGAGCAATTATTTCGTTTTGTATAAAAACAAAAGGCAACAAATACTTTGTTTAAGGGTGGTATCTACTGACTCGAAATAAATGTTTTAATGACGAACATTATGCAAACACATTAAGGGTATCACCCTCGTTGACGATCTGATTTGGAAGCAGTCCAAGTTAAAAAAGGGAAGCAGGTAAATTTGCTTTTGACAATCAATCTTTAGAGATAAGTAGAATCTTCTGCAAATAAGAACAATCCGGAATTCCCAGTCGGAGTCTGTGATTCTCGATAACTATAACCTGGGGGTCTTTAAGTCAAGAGTGAAGAAGTACATTTTAGGTGGGCGTGCTCCATCTTCGACCACATCATCACTTACCATCAAGTGCGATGGCGACCAAACGCGAGCCTGTTATCAATAAAAATCGCTGTCTAGGACAATTTTTCCGAGCACATATTTATTTAATGCTTATCCGTGCTTATCCTTTATAATTACAGAGTGATCGCATTGTTAGGCTGCTGTATTGCTTTGCAATTTTACGGCTTTTCATTTCCAGTTCCAAAATGAATCCAAGAGACTGTATCCATTTTAATTCAGTTCCTATCACTACCCTACCTCTTCTAAAAACGCTGCCCGCTCCGCTTATAAACACGCTAGTCTCCCATCACTTCTCCTCCCAAACATTTTTACTTACCATCTTGCCCACTAATGCGTTCGGAACACAGCAGTTATGACGTAATGTCTTCGAAAACGTCGTAATACCGTGACTAAGCCGGATTAAGGGCATCTAGGGACGTTTAAATTAAAACGGCTAATTGATTACGGAAAAATGGAAATGGCATTTTTTCATGAATTGTTTTGCGTGTATATTTTATAATTCAGACTGAAATCGCTTTTGTTTCTGAGGCGGTAAAACAGGTCTTATTTTTGTTTAAATTTGAGAAGATAATTATCATCAAAGTCTTGGTCTTGGTTGACGTGCAATGTAACAGGATTCAGCTGAGGCTTGCCGTGCTTTTCGAGGGAGGAATCTTAATATTTAAGATGACGACCCATCTATGGATCAGCTTCAGTATGTGTTGCTTAACCTTTAAAATCAACCCATAAGGTTATTATCATTCAGCCACGAGCCTCTCACGTTTCAGGTTGAAAATAAAGAAAACAATCCCAAAACTACTACTATGCTATACCTACTTTTTATTTTCAAAACGGATTGATTTTGATCCTCCAAAAATGTTTAAAATTTCGAAACATAACGGATTGATCACGTGACATTTCAAAAGCGTTTGCCAATTTACAGTTTTGACAGTCACCTTCGCCACGCTACCGTTTACCGTGTATCAGTTCTCTTTAGCCCCTGATCACCTACTACACGATAACTGACAAATGCTTGCACTGTCTGGACAGGTCCGCTCAAATTTGCGTGGTTATTTCCTCAAAAGAATACCACAGACATGAACCTACATGCTTCTCATATACAAATACAAATTGTCTGGACTTTAAAAGAGACTGACCTCTGAGTTTGTTTCGGTGTTTCTTCTCAGAGTAGTCAGTTAGGAAATACCGGCCTCATCTAGCTAAACTAAACTTAACACGCAAAAAAAACATGACGTGTAAAAGTGTTATTTATAACCAATTTACAAAATAAATATTTAATTTCATTTCATTTCATCGTTCTTTTGAAAATCATATAATTGTCTTTCTCAAGCCTTTTTAGATTATGATGGGTTTTGCTCCCAGTGTGACCTGATGCAGGCGAGTACCAATATTTTACATGGAGCAACTGCTATCTGACACTAATTTTATTGGGAACGATGACAACACTTAGCAAAAATCGTGTCAAATTTTCTCACCATTCATCCTCGACCACATCATCACTTACCATCAGGTGAGATGGTGGTCAAACGCGAACCTATTATCAATAAAAAAATACCTTTTGAAGAACGTAAAATTAAATTATATAAATAACTTGGTTGATATACCGTCTTGTCGTACCAAGCGCTTCTCCTCTACATTTAATGTGCGCACAGCCAAGTTGTGGAATTCTCTGCCGGCTTCTGTGTTCCCAGCCACTTATGACCTTTCAGTCTTTAAAGCACGACTAAATAGGCATCTTTTGGGCTCGCTTGTCCCATCTTAGACCTCATCTATCGCTTACCATCAGGCGAGATCAAGGTCAAAAGTGGGACCATCAGAAATAATAAAATAAAATAAAATAAAAACTTGGTTGAAAAAGTGTCTCTAAGTTAGATTTACACCTAAACGTTAAACATTCTGGCCCAACTAAAACTGGGATATAAAAACCCTTTCTTGTTGTTATATGAAAAGGTTTTCCTTTAACAACCGGGAAAAGAAAACAAATGTAGCTTTCGACCTTTTTAGTTAGAATTGAAAGCAGCGCCCTTTTTCCCTTCAACAGCATTGTGACTGAAAGTTCCAATTCACTGCCATTGTTAGATGACGTGTACACAATGGCCGGACTTGTCGCAACAAAACCGATCAACAAGTTGTTTAAACCCCTGTTATGCTTGTCACCACAAAATCCTGAGAAGTTTTACTTCGAAGAATTATCAACCTTAATTTGAAGACCATATGATTGACTTTTAGATACACTGATTTTAGAAGTAAAGCCACAGCCTAAAAACTATCTATGCAATAATTTAAAAAACAGCAGTATGGCTATGACACTGTGGTGATTTACCTACTCTGTGACTAAGTCAACCCTCCGATAGCAAAGGGTCAAACTTAGAGGGGAACGAAAAAATCTTCGCCGGAAAAAAATAATAATAACACAGACTTATCGCCTTTACGCTACGGATCCGTACATAAATAATGATAAAAGGAAATTAAATCAAAGTCTTATTAGAATATTAAAAGTTTCGTAGGAGGTTTTTTTTAATGTCTCTCGCGGTGTTTGGGGATACATATTTCACTCAATTTGGTAAATGGAAGATGGTTGCCACCCGTCTAATAGAGGGTGGTTTAGTTCGTTTTTTAATACTTTGCTCGGATATTAAAATGCATTTATTAATTGGAAATTATGGCGTTTATGTCATCGTTACTTTTTTATAGTTTGTGTGTTGTTTGTGGAGAATTAAGATATTTTGTAGTGCGCAAGATATAATAAACTCTTTGACATTTTAAACTACTTCCCGCCGGGGTTGTGGGAATATTCTAAGGAGTTACCGCGACCTTGGAACGCAAAACGCACAAGTGCTGAAGGAACACGGTGGGTTATATTCAGAAGAAATCAATTGATGATTTTCATACCGAAAAAAGTCATTTAAAAGTACCTTTATGATGCTTAACCAAAATATATGAAAATGTCCATATTTTCCTTATATATCACTAATCATTGACGTTTTAAACTGATACCAATAGCATAACAAAGTACAATTATGCACTATCTATGTAATCGGGAAATCATTGAAGTAACAGCACAAACCTCGCAACACAAAACCTCAACATTCACACATAAACCTTTAAAGAAATCTAGATACACGTAGTACAGCTGGTACCGAGTTTTAGCTGTGTATCCCAGGTGGAAGGCCGCTGTCTGGTGCCGGCCATGCGTCTTGTCTTTACCGGCCCGACCGTTCCCCGGATGTATCGTGTCGTGTACACCGGGGCTCGTGATCTAGATACTTGTGGGTAAGGAAAATAAAGGATTGTATATTAAATAATATTAATGTCATTAAGTTATTAATGATAGGTATTGGTATAGCCACCTTCAAGTTCTGTTATATTCAAGTTTACACTATACGGTAAAATTTGACCTTTTATACATAATATCTTACTGTAGATATCGCTATTAGCGATAAGATCGCCATTGTAACCACATTTAGCAGTATTGTGAATCAGTTGTGTTTAAATTATAGGTGTGCAATAAAGAGTATTCTATCTATCTATCTACTGTAGACGACATTAGATAGATGAAGCGCTCCTCAAAACACTGATATGCATTATTTCGATCTTGTTTGTAGTCGCGTTTGATTGTTTTGTTCATTAATAAGATAAAGGTAAAGGTCTACGTCATTGACAGAAAAACAGCCATGAGTTTAGATTTTAATTGCATTATTCTTTGCGGTGCAATGTTCTACAAACAAAAACTATGAATGAAAAGGTATGTATCTTAATAGCATCTATCTAGTTCTGCTGCCATTTTGTGTGGAGATTATTGGGATTCATTCGGTAGATAGTTCTTTAAAGGGAGATGACGGTCATCGCTCCGCAGTGGTACCATAAATTAGAGACTAATTAGATTAAATTAGATCAGTAAGATTTTTATGATAGAGTAGTTTATTGCTTAACACTTGAACAAACTATAAAGTATCAAATCCAGTTCATGCTCCTACACCACATTCAACCATTAGGGAAATCTGCGCGGCAGCGAGTGCTGTTTAATTTATACGCGGGAATATTCTTAAACTATCGGTTTTGTGGTCACTGTGGCGATTCGGCCTTTATTTATGTTCGGCCTCGGCCTTCGGTCGGCGCGGAGCCGAATTAGCGGACGCTCTCAAGGGATGGTACCGCTCTATTTTGTATTTGGAAATGGTAAGACATAGCTCGGTGTTAGTATTTCTTTATCCTATTTAAATAATGACTTACATTGGATATGTTTATACATTTATACTCATACAAGATTGTATCATTAATAATTAATTAATAATAAAATGTCTCTGATACGATTCTGGTAGTATGTTATTAGAGGTTACATTTTACACACAATTTTCATATTCGTAGATCTACAGATGTTCAATTCTATAAGCAAGTGCTGAAACGCCCAAAATTCTCATATCCACGTTAGCACCATGACAAGCAAACAAAAATCAGCCATATTATCATCCCATTACTCTCTACTCCAGAAAAAAATACCACACACAAGAAAACCCATAACGAACATTAGCACCAGACAACTCTCCCAAACTCATTAAGCTTCCAATTTACACATTTCGGTCACAATTCATATTGGGGGCATAAAAAACTAATTTTGGGCGAAAAAAGGGCATAAAAGCCAATGTGTAACATACGAGGGCATAATATCAATTTGCCTCTCATACAATATTCATAACACATCGCGCGGAGTCATATAATTTATATGTTAGAAACAAATTCACGAACGATTTGGCTGAGGTAAGAAGCGGAATATATTCACGCTGCGCGGTCTGGTGGGCAAGCAGAGGCAGTATTATGCATGCGAGGTATATGCCACTCTGGGGGGCAGTTACTTATGCTACGCATATCTGAATTTGTGAATATATTTGGCGGAGGGTTGTTAAAGGATTGTAGCTCAGAAAATCCTCTTTTTCTTGATTTTTTTCTTTCAACTTCTGTTTTACTATGGCAGTTCTGACACGTACTGTAAATTTTAAATTGTAAAAAAGAAACTCAGATATATACAACGTGTAACGGAAACCCCATATCTATCCAAAAGGGCTGAAGACAACTTCTGGTATGGGGTCTCTATGCACAGTTTCAGCACAAAATAACTGACTCAAAGAATTGATACCAAATTATTGGTTTCATATATTTCTTGAATACCAATCATAACAAACGTATCACAGCACTACGAGGGTCAATAACTTTCCACGTCACTTGCCAATAACACGTTAATTGTCTTCGTTATTCTTAATTTGAAAAAGTCGGTCTCTGGTATTGGAATTTGTAACAAGTTCTACACACGTAGACTTAGGATTACAAAACCCTTGCCATATCGTTTGTTATCATCCAAAGAAGCCGTGCACTTGGTATGTATTTGTCGCAGTATGATAGATAAAGCCGTGATATGGTTATATCCCTAGGGATATAATTATATACCGTAACATAGATAAACGGAAGCGATTCATTACTATCTTACTAGGAATATAATTATAATACAATTCAAGTTTGGTTGTTATAATTATATTACTGGATAAAGTTTAGTGAAATAATTGTAGGAGTGTAGTGCGGGGGTGCGGCGGACACCACGCCAAACACCACGACTCAGAGTACCCCGACTCGGATAGGTTAGGTTAGAAGGCTAAACCCAGAAATAGGAGTACCGCGAAGCGGGACTCCGTCGATTTTGCGTAAACACCATAAAATCAGTGCCAACTACGTATTATTGCTAAAAAGTATTGTAACTAATTGCAGGTTGCAAAAAGTTGATTTTGTAATAAAAATAAAAACCAATATATTGTTTTATTTGATTTTGTGGTAGATTTATAACTATTTAACTAGATTAGTTTAGTCAGATAAACATATTACTAGATTGCGAGCGTAAGATAGTAATGAATCGCTTTCGTATAACTATGTTACGGTATATATTATCTATCTTACTGCGACATATAAACCCTTTAAATTACACGTTGTGTAATCAGAATTGTACGAAATATTTTACACTTGATCGGACTGTCGTATTAATAAATTAAACTAAATCCTCTAAAACATGAAAAATGGATTAAAGCCCTGATAATGGACGACAAACTTAAATAGTTACACCTTCATACTAAGCTTCTGAATTCCAATATCTTCAGTAATAACTTTCACTGTCAGTTCTCCGATTTCAATAGCTTTCCGAAAAAAGAGCTGCAATAATTTTAGCACAACCCTACGCATTTTCACGTGAGTTTTCCTGTTCATTATAATTCGCGATATATATCATTCATGTCAAGATGTCACGACGTATGTAGGTATCCAGTGTGTGACAACATAGAAAAATATGGAGGCAATTTTCTTTTGACAAAAGTACATTTAAATATGTATTTTTTTATAACAGTGGCACCACGTTGTTGTAAACTAAAGGTTTACAACAAAGTGGTTTGTTTGTTTATTGCATTAGATGTTTTCAGTTCAAATCATTATAATATATTAATTCCGTATACATAAAAGGACATTATTGACAAACACAGTATAACAGAACACTTATGTACCTACAAAGTCGTAACCCACAATAGGGAATATGGATATATTTTTTATTTACTTAATAAATAACTTATTAGGTGAGCCATTACGAATTTTTTTTTAATCTTCGTCGAGATTGCAAAGCTGTTTTTATAAAAAACAGGTTTAAAATTGATAATTAGAACGAGAAGTCCGATATAGACTTTGACGTCAAAGACTATGTCAGACTTCTCGCCACACCAACGCTCATACAGCTGCTGTAGAAAAAAGCGTTTTCCCCAGAGTATTCGTTTAAAATTGTTATAACTGTTTGGTTTTCCATCGATTTTCATTATGTTTTCACTGATAGTATTCTTCTTCTTCTTCTGTAGTGTGGTTTCCGCACTTAGTCTCTGCACGAGACCATTGTGCGTGAGCCGTGTCGGTCGTCACTCCATCCAGCCAACTTCCCTCCAGAAGCAGATCAGATCTTTCGGTCTATTCAGGGTATCTGTAAGGGAATTTAATGACCCGAGGGTTCGTTTCCGTATTTCGGTGATTTCTGTGCACTCTAGGAGCATGTGTCCTACCGTTTCCTCCGTCCCCATGCATGCCCTGCACAGGGGACTGTCCGTTATACCTATTGTGTGATAGTGTTTGTCACTGATAGTATTATGTTAATAGTAAATTGGTTGCGTAATAAATAATTTTATCTTGTTTTGTCATGCATATTCCCTTTTTAACCGACTTCAAAAAATGGAGGAGGTTCTCAGTTCGTCTTGAACTTTTTTTTTTCTTTTATTTATGTATGTTACCTCATAACTCGTTATAATAGCACAATTTTTTTTTTTTTCGTTTTTAAGTAAATACTTTCTAGTTGGTCCCATTGTTATGAAATCAGGATCTGATGATGGGATCCTGGAGTAATCGAGGGAACTCTTCAAATATTATAGGCACACCTATAGCGTTTCGGGTATTTCTCATAGTAACTTGTGCAGTTGCTCTCGAAACGCGGAAGTGGAACTGATGATGAAAACCACATATGGCCACCAAAACTAAATAAATATTTATTAAGAAATTTAAATAAGTATTTCGTGGATTGCGATTCGATTACTTGAATATGGATATTAAGCACTTTATGCTCGTCACAAAGCATGTAGAGCTCATGGTAAAGTACCAGGAGAACTCCTCAAAAATTAAGGGCTCTGCATCGGGAAAAGCAATATTTTATAAAAGGTGATAATTAATTGACATTTTGGCAATTTTTAGCAAAAAATGAAACAATCGGTTTCATTTTTTGCTAAAAATTGCCATATCAAAACACTACAAAGCCAAAAATAACTTAAATTTCGGAAGACGGTGTCAACAAAAAATACATAACCAATAACACCGACTACCGAAATTAAAGTTATTTTTGGCTTGTAGTGTTATGATATGGAAGTCGGTTTTATTTTTTGCTAAAAAGTTTTTTCCATATAGTAAAACGAAAACGTTGTAAAGAGATTTGCAGGTGAGGGACAATAAATGCCCCCGGTGTCTTTCTCTTTCTACATTTTCTCTATGATGAGGCGTTCGCGAGGCGGTTCGTACTGACGAACCGCCTCGCGAACGCCTCATCATAGAGAAAATGTAGAAAATTTTAAAATAGTCACCTATTTTCAACCGACGACAAAAAGAGGAGGTTATCAATTCGACGCGTATATATATTTTTTTTTTTTTTTTTTTTAATGTATGATCATCGATAACTCGAAGACGGCTGAAGCGATTTGGAAAATTCTTTTTTTGATTGAAAGGGTATACTTCGATATTGGTCCCATTTTCATAAACGTCAGGATCTGATGATGGGATCCTGGAGAAATCGAGGGAACTCTTCAAATATTATAGGCACACCTATGTCGTTTTGGGTATTTATTATAGTAACTTGTGCAGTTGCTCTCAAAAAGTACCATTTGAGGAAGTGGAACTGATGATGAAGACCACAGATGGCCGCCGAAACTACTCAATAATAAGTATTGAGTGGATTGCGATTCGATTACTTGAATATGGATGTTACGCACTTTATGCTCGTCACAATGCATATGGTGATGTAGAGCTGATGGTGAAGTACCAGGAGAACTCCTCAACAATTAACGGCCCAGCATTGGGAAAAGCAATATTTTGTAAAAGCTTATAAGTAGTTGACATTTAGGCTCTTGTAACTAGGTAAATTAAAAATCAACCAACTAAAAAGAGTGAAATAAAAACTTTTTACCAAAAAATTAAACCGACTCCCAAAAAACACTGCAAAGTGAAAAACAACTTTAATTTCGGAAGTCGGTGCCAAAAACGAAAATACAAAACTAAAGACACCGACTACCGAAATTAAAGTTGTTTTTCACTTTGCAGTGTTTTTTGGGAGTCGGTTTAATTTTTTGGTAAAAAGTTTTTTATTTTATTTATTTCTACACTGTTAGAAATAAATAAAATAAAATAGGTGACTATTTTAAAATATCGAGATTTCTCCGTACCACGGAAAGCACGTTTAGCCGTTGGTCTTGGCTGTCATATTTATATCTTTGACGGATGCCGGAAAATCTGGTACCAGGCTTGCCAAGAAATAACGTGTTATCCAGCTATTTAGTTGAGTAGTTCGATCCATGTAAAGCACAACTACTCAACAGTACTGTGCTGTCAAACTGGGAGACGACTTGTACATAGTTAAGAAAAGCTTAAGCAAATGATGATGATTTTCTTTATATCATATAATCTTTATAATATAATCTTTATTAGGAACACAGCCATAAAATGACATGTGTCTTAATATCTAGAACAAGTAGGTACAATAATTTAACAGAGATACATAGCCTACTTACTGCCTCCCAAACTAGGTAAAGACCTGTATGTGTATCTTAGCAGGCAGTAAAACAGAATAAATATCTTTGCTTATAGCCCGTGTAAGATGGTGTAAACTTCAAAAAATATTATTAAATAAAAAGAAAAGAGCACAAATTAAAAAAAAAATACAATTTATGATGAAAGAGTTTGCCGTTCGTAATTCAAAACTGACAGCTGTTGCTATTAGGTAATAGCACCAGCCACACCAACCAAAAATATACTAAGTAGTACCTATATTTTTTTTTAACGTGGTAAAATCATCAGATGAGTCCTCCAACCCCGGGCAGGGCCGGAGGGACTGTCAGACTTGTACTGACTAAAATCCACGGTATTCCTTCAATAGCCCTTTACGGTCACGGTAATGATCTAAGTCCCACGACCCCGGCAGGCTTCGACCCTCTACAGGGGGGGCCTCGTCATCTTGCTGACGCTCTTTGAGGCGCGCGTGGACCACAACGCGCCGTCGACCCGGGCATGGTCCATGGTCGGACAGCGAGTAGCCCTTTACTTGCTGTCCGCATGCCCGCGCCTACGGTGGCCAGAGATCGTCGGCCGACGTCCGACGCCGTGGTCGTCTATCACTGCGGTTGGGCTGTAGGGAGGACGCTATCCTCTCCCTCACGCGGCCCGCCTCCTCCTTCGATAGCATGACTGCTTCGCAGAAGGAGGCGACCGCTTCCTACTCCGTCTCGCCCCGCAGCATGGCCTCGACCAATGCCGGGCGCGAGATGTCTCCGCCTATCGCCGCCGTGAGGACACGTCGGTGCTCTGCCCAAGCGGGGCAGTCTTGCACCGTATGCTCTACTGTGTCCTCAAGGCGATCCTCGCAGTGGTGACACCCAGGCGTTTCTTCCTTCCTCATCAGACACAGGTACCTCCCGAAACTTCCGTGTCCGGTGAGGACCTGCGTCATGCGGTAGGTCAGGACGCCGTGACGCCGATCTAGCCACTCCTCAAAGAGAGGTCTTACTGCCGCATTAAGTAGTACCTACCTACTTAGTATTTTTTTGGTTACGTCAGTTTAACTTAAGAAGCCATTAAAATAATTTACCTAAAACTTTCAGCCAAACATATTTTCAACTCGCAGTTCACAGTTTCAGGACCGATTTCTCAATGGTAATTAAAATAATAATGGTGTGTATCAACGATTGACTCTGATTGGCTGCGCCCGAGGCGAGCCCGTGATCACGCGGACGCAAACATTGACCGCTCGGAACCTTTGACAAGAATCGAGCAAACATAAATATCATTTAGTCTAGCTAATGGAAATCATGGGGATTGATTTTTTCAGTATAATGTTTATTAGTAGAGTGCCACCTTTTAGTGGCAAGTGAACGCAGATGAGCTTAAAGGCAAAGAAAGTTTAGATAGTTTGACTCAATAGAATGAAATATTGCACTCTTAGAATGAAAGTGACCTAACTCTAAATTCGTGTAATTCTAGATTTTGATGTCAACTGGCCTGAAACATTTCTCTGAATTGCCGTGGAAACAGGAATCTGAATTACGAGTTATAAAGAGACAGCTTATACATTTGCCACTTGAGATATATGAATATAAATTATTCAATGCTGCTTTATTATTTATTACTGCTCTAATCCAAAAAATATATTATTTTTTGAGTAAAGTAAATAAATACAATAAAGACAGCGTACACGACAGGGTCACGACCCTAACCCAGAATTGGGAATAGAGATTATCGACTGCTTAGCCATTTCCCAAGTATTCCCAACCATGTTGGGGTCAGATTCCAGTCTAACTCATGTTTCTGGACTCTAGTGTCTTACATGGAGCGACTGCTTGTCTGACCTCCACAACCCAGATGTACAATTGATAGCGCGAACCAACGGCTTAACACGTCCGCTGACAGTACGTCGTTAGGCGGGAAATTAAAATAGTGCGTTATGACAGTACGTCGAGGGACGGGCCACTTATTTTTAAGAGTACGTCGTGGAAAATTCTACTGTCGTAATGTGGTCTCAGGGTAAGTGCTCACTGTCAGCGAACGTGTTAACGTGTTTTTCGAAGCACGAAGAAATTTAGATACTTATGTAAAGATGGACACCCGTCCACGGACCGACCCCGGCTAGTGTTGCTTCACCTTGTTATTGGCGGCTCTCGTTATTTATTCATGAGCTTCTGATAAGGAGCATATATTATGAAATTTAATAGAAAGAAATTATGTTGCGTAAAGGTACAATTTTTTTTTTTTTTTTTTTTAAAGATTACTAGCAATGTGGGTAGAATTCACATTACTAGCAATCTTGTTAACCCCTCCAACTAAGCTAAATATGCTTGTGTCTGGAGTGGGTTCACGCCAATAGTGTAATGGGTGGGGTTCGAACTTGCGACCTCTCGATCACAAGTCCGACACCTTATCCATTAGGCTATTGACGCTTAATTAATTATTAATACAATTAATTTTACTTACGATAATAATTCACACTACTTCTTAACAAACTTTTCTTATACGTTCATTAAATGCGTCAGATACCCACAGATCTGAAATAAAAATCAATACCATTAATCACAGCAATTATAAAGACTAATTGTTTTTTTTATTTTTTTTTATTGATAATAGGCTCGCGTTTGACCACCATTTCACCTGATGGTAAGTGACGATGTGATCGAAGATGGAGCACGCTTGCCTAGAAGTAACCTATTCACTCTTGACTTAAAGACTCCCAGGTTATAGCGATCAGGAAACACAGACTCCGGCAGGGAATTCCACTCCTTAGCCGTATGCACAATGAAAGTAATCCCAAAACGTTTTGTGCGTATGGGTGGGATGTCCATCATGTAACGATGGCGCATCGCCGTTTGTCTTGTAGTCCGATGATGGAACGGGCTTGGCGGGATTAGATTGTGTAATTCCATCGCACACTCCCCGAAATGTAACCGATAGAAAACCGATAGACTTGCAACTCGTCGTATATATTCATGGTTTTAGGTTATGTGATTAGAATGCTAATAATAACATAGGGTTAAGAAATATTGTTATTAACACTAAGAGTACCTATTTGAAGAATACAAGAATCACTAGAATAACAAAGATATTTTTATTAGTCAAACGATTTCGTAATTATCAGCATACCAGAAATTGTGTTCAAATAATATTCAAAAATTTCGCAAATTTAGCAATATACAATTCCTTTGAAGCACAAGTATTTTCTGTGACTTGGAAACATGTCGTTTAATTTAAATACTTAGGTCAGTCTCTATAAGTCCCATTTTCTTCCAGCAAAACGTTTTCTTGGGAATAAATAAAGAGCGTCTCCTGCTTCCAACATAAAACACAAAATAAACAACACTTCTTAAATACGTTCTAGTAAATTAGCAGTAAAGACTGGTAGAGGGGACCCTGGTGTTCTGAATAAACCATATGAGGCATTCCCATGGGGCACGGGAAGGAATGGGTGGCTAATGGCCGAGCGACAAATACTCATTATAGTTTAGTTGTTAGGTTTGTGAGGCCGTGTACACAGTAGTCGGTGATGGACAAAGTTTTAGATGGCTTTTAATGTTACGTCTGATTTAAAGTTGATGTTTAGTCAAATTAATTTAACTACAATTTTTAAAAATTGCTATTATTCTTTTAAGTAAAAATGTATGTAGGTATATATCTGATGAGAAATAGTTCAACATAATTTTTATGTTGAATTATTTTTCATAAATAAGAAATATTTAGTTCGTAGATCATTATTATAAGTAGCGAACTACGTTTTCAGAACCACAAAAAGATACGCGTGTTTTTCCCAAGTGTATCTATGTATTTATACATATATTTCGAATTCATAACCTCCTCCTATTATAGAAGTCGATTAAAAAAATACAAGCGACTATACAATCATAGGCAGCCTATAACGTTCAATGGGACACTTCCACCACGCACACCCAGTGCTGGTTAGAGGAAGTCACCATGTCTTCATCGGATTTTGAGTCCTTGCTGACGTGAAACAAACACGAAATGAGCACATGCCGGTTAGCATCTGATATGTCTTTCAAAAAAAGATTTTCCTGCATTGTTTTGAGAACAGTGAAAGAAAATCTTCACTCGTGATGATAAAAATTACACAAAGTAATGTGCTTGCTTGCGTTCGAACCCATGACGAATAACTCTTAAGATATACCTCTAACCACAATGCCATCTCTTCTCACTGGATGATTGCGGCTTTACAATGTTGCATGCACTAGAAATATTTTAAGACAGGGTCCACATATTCCCATTCGCTGAAGAGCTGCATTTTTGTCTCGAAAGACACATCATCAAAATCTCAGAAGGTCGATATTGGATTGGTTTTAAAGTGTTTACCTACAAAACTAACAACAAAAGCCTTTAAACATGGCTCAATTACTTCCATCCCTTGAGAAGGTCTTAACCCTCAGAACCCGTATTCTACTCCTCACCATATTTAAATGGGACCAATTTAGAGTCATCCACTATTAAATAAAAATAATAGCAATCAAAACCGGTTCCCAAAAGTTTTTCTACAGATTTTACTTCGGCGAGTGTGCGCAGGAGCTCCATGACCTGATGCCTCCTTCTCCCTTTCACTACCGGTCTACCAGACGCACGGCTGGGTACCATCCACACTTGGTTGATATATCATCCTCCACATTTATTGTGCGCACTTCCAAGCTATGGAATTCTCAGCCGGCTTCTGTGTTCCCTGCCACTTATGACCTTTCAACCTTTAAAGCAATAGTGAATAGACATCTTCTGGGCTCGCTCGTTCCATCGTAGACCTCATCTATCGCTTACCATCAGGCGAGATCGAAGTCAAGAGTCGGCTCATTCCGAATAAAAAAAAAACAAGCAACGAAGTTTTGTTGTTGACAATTAATGGAAAACCTCTACCGTTTTTGAAACCATTTAAAAATGAATAATCTACACCACATTTCAAAGTCAACCCATAGCCATGGTTAAAGAAACTTACCCTATCAATGCATTTTTAACTGAAACAAGACCGTCATGAGCATACCTAACAAGGAAAGTCGTGAAAACTATTAGAACTACTGTCCACTACCGAACGAATGAGCGAATGAACGGAATGACCCATACGCATATACCCCTGACTTTAAGTTAGAAGTTCACATTGCTAAGGTCGCAAGCTGAACTAGTGTAGAGTTCGCTGGAATACTACAGTAGTATTACGTAATACTACGGCTTCTAGGAAAGATTATAGGAGTGTACACAGTTTGATTCGTAGTTCAGTTGTAAATTGTAGTAAAGTTCAAATTAATTCAAAGATTTCAAGATGGTCACCTTCAGTGATGGAAACAACCATAGAAGAAGTGTACATGAATCAAAATAAAAAAAAAATGTTTCATTTCATTTTACATAATATGATGGTGTCTCCTTTTAAGCGTATACATGCCAGGAGGTGCCTCTCTGTATATCATACAAGTGTAATTTAACTTTAAATTAGCATTTATTTTTATGAACAATTTATTTTAATATGGCTGTCTATTTTGTTTTTAACTTTAGTCTGCTGCTATGTGTGTAAATGTGTGCATGTGTTTGTAAGCGCGTGTATGTGAGTGTGTGTGAGTGGATGTTTTATACGGAAGTGGTTAGTGTGAATGGTTAAAAATAGATTATCTTATGTTAATAGATGATTTTCTACTTCATTCTCGTGAATAAATATCTATCAGGGTCCTCTATTAATCCACACTTCGAGAATTGTGGCTGGCGTACAGTTGTGAACAACACGGCAACACTTTTAGCCCGTAACAACATGTTTGTAATTATTTCCGGTGAGTGAGCATAATACTCGGCGGAACCAACTACCCTATTGACGGGTAACGGACGGAGCTGCGAAAAGAGGAAACGCTGTTTTTTTTTCTTTTGGCGGCAGAAAAAGGCTATTACACAATTTCCTTTTTGAAATTGGAATTTTGGCTTAGACTAAAATGACCAGTGAGAATGGGTCTGTTTGCAAATATTAAGATTTTTTTTTAATTTTTTTCAATCTTTGTAGAACGAAATGGTGCAAATCCTTAACAGATTAAATGTGCAAATATCATGATAGCAAGAAGATTGTATAGGTTACATGTAGGCAATCGAGGTGGTGGTACTCCCTTGTTGACCGCGAAGTTTCTTACCATCAGTACCAGTAGTCACAATCTTCTAATAGAAAACAATAGAATTTTCATATCTGTTTAATACTTTTATTATAGAATGGAAAATAATAATTATATCAGTAAAAGATAGTGGTATTGTAAGCGTATGTAAGATAGTACGTAACCCAATGTCTTTTTTTCCAGATTTAAGAGAAAACTGTATTCCTAGGCACAGAAGCATTTTTCGGGGTAGCGGGAATGTTCTTACGAAAAAGCCCGACTCCGGAACGTGATGGCAGTTGAAGGAACAGGGTGGGTACTGCTGGGGTGATTGTGGAGAATGCTAACGTGTCCCCGCACCCCAGCTAGAAGTGAAGGAGAGAAACACCGTGTGGTTTTAGTCAGTAAGAGTCTGACAGACCCCTCCGTCAACCCCAGGGCGGAGGACATTCATGAGAATTTCCACACGCAAAAAAAAAAAAAAAAAAAAAAAAAAAAAAAAAAAAAAAAAAAAAAAAAAAAAACAGGGTGGGTTTTAAGTCAGTACAAGTCTGACACTCCCTACCGCTCCACTCAAAGTGGGACGAGTTATTAGATGATTTCCCTACCGTAAAAAAGGCACGGCATAAAGCATAACGGGAACCCATCCATGGACCAGCCTCAACAAGCGTTGCTTAACCTTAAAAATCGACCAGCCGTTATTATAATTTAAAAAATAATGAACGCTTGTCCATATTTTTTCGTAGTTCGCTGTTATAGTCGGATTACAATTGAAGCGTGTGTTCCGATACATTTTCACGTCGGGGATGGAAAGTGAACCCCGCTGCGTTTTAAACTAAAACTAACACTAGCCGTAGCTGTTATGAGTTCTACAACTACCTACACTTTGCCCAACTACCCAAAACTATGTTACATCCAGTTTTCATGATAGTTGATTGGACTATGTAGATCAAACCAGCAGATTTTAAGGTTGAAACGTGGCAATGCCGCTAATCTCTTGGGCTACAACGTTACTAGCCTATTTTACTGTTAACAGATAGTCGGCTGTCTATTGCAATTAAATATATAAATATGCAAAAAATAGCTTCCGTCTTTTACGATTTCGAGTGTTGTGGATGCTGATGAAACATTTATACATAGGTACTTTCAAGACTGAACCACGATTTGGGAGCAGATAGTATGAACTATCTTCATCGCCATGCTAAGAAAAAGTAGTTTTACCACATCAGATAATATTTGTAAGCCTGGTACATTTAATTAAGATTATAAATATCTGAATCTCTTCATCTGAAACCATTTAAAATTTAATTACACGTCAATTTCAATGCACAATACAAACAAGCATAAAGAAACAAACGCACATTCTGCGAGTGCTAACAAATCAATCATCCATTCATTCATTCATCAATTCGCGGCCATGTTGAACGTATTGAATGAACGATACTATTTGCGAGTTATCATCTGTCGATCTTCTGTCGCTGATCTGCAATTATTGGCCATTTTATAAAACACCTCTACAGTGGAGTCAACATTTAATAATTAATAAATTGATATTTTTTATGTACTAGTTGGTATGGTTCCTTTGGAAGATGACGTATCCATTGTTTTAGTTAGGACATAGAATATCTTATATATACATATTGCATACAACAGATAGGCACTAAGATACTGAGACTAACACATAACATTTTGTCTTCGCTTATAAAAATATTTTTAATATAAATTTTAACTAAATGAGATAAGTAAACTCGAAATAAATTGTTTGAGGCAGACTGACGAACAGACGACTGAGGCAGACTGACAGACGTACGATGACACGTGTGATTGGTTTTTATTCAGCCATTTTTACATTACATAATTATTTTAAATTTTTATTACTTTTCTAGGATTCCTCAGGTAAAAAGCCTACTTTTGCTTATTCCAACAACAGTATTTCTCATAATATATTGGACCATTATAGAACAGTTGGTTTCAGTAAGCCGCTAAACACCCACGCTGGAGATTGAGACGTTAAGTGAACCTGCACAGCACAAGTATTGTAATTTCCAAGCACTGCGGTATTGTGTACACTCAAATAATTATGAGCTGAGTCAGAGTGAGAACACGACACCAATTAAATTAAGATAGTATAACGATAGAATTATTAAAGTTTATTTTGAGGATGAAATTAGCTTTAGAAGCAATTTTACAAAGACTTTAACACCTAAGTATCAACTGAAATATTATCATTTGAAGGAATCTTAACACATAATTCAAAAATCGCCCCTAAGGATTTAACTATCAGTAGGAATCATTTTAATTTCAACTCAAAATTTGTCTGAAATGTTCATTTTTCGTATTTAAGATAAACCGAATTAAATGAATAAACGATATTCATTTTGTAAGTCAGTTTAAACTAGATGTGGTCAGGGTTTCCTAGCTGACTACCCTGAGAAAAAGCACAGAAACAAACACAAATGTCAAAATGTCTTTTAAAGTCCATACAATTTGTCGCACCCCACCCATTATACTTATATTGTCATGAACCCACTCCAGACACAACCATTTAGCTTATAAAGTTTACTAGGGAGGTATTAGGAATCTTGTTATTGCTAGTAATGTGAATTCGACCCACATTCCGAGTACTCTATAAAAAAAAAACAAATTAAATAGAAAAATAAGACACTCAAAATGCAACTTTGAAAGTTATTAGTTAGTCACTACTAACCAATAAACTTCAAAGTTGCATTTTTATTAATTATCAAAAACTAAAGTGGTGCACGTCCTGTTTCTGAGTATTTGTCGTGTGTAGTGCTATGTAAAACGAAGTGTTGTATTAACATCTTACTTGGAATATAGAACTCAAGATTACCAATACTGACTGCGTTCAGACTGTAGGTAATTTCAAGAGGTAGCTTTAGAAGCGAAGTAGGTGTTGTTCGAACTGTATACTAAATGTACTCACCGTATTTACAGCACGAAAAAGTGATGTATAGCAACATATGGCAGCGAATATGAAACAGCCACAGAATTCAGCAGTTGTATGAGAACAGATCAATAAAATATAATGTGTTCAACTGTCTCAACTTCAAATTAAACCATCAAACCTAAACAGAAACAAACAACTCTCCATTTGTTTCTAAATCACCTTTACGACAAAACTTCATTCAAGGAAGCTCAATATTTATTTAGAACTCGAAAACACTTAACCCTTCCTAAACTGCGGGGGATTTTTCGACCCTCCCGCTCAAATTACCTTTAACCCTTCACGTAGAAAGCTATAAAATCTCGAAAAACTCCCAAAAGACGTTTCGAAGACAACATCAAGGACATAATTCATAATGAAAAAGTTAATTTTCACGGTGCGAAAACTCATTTACATATTTTTGTGTACAATGTTCAATTATTTGAGTGTGCGCTCACTCTTTTGTACTGAACCTTAATGGTGGTCCTCTGGGCGTCGTTCGGGCCAGGGAACCCTTTCGGAGAATTAATTTTTCTTAGCCAATTAGCAACTGATGTTAAGAGGATGTTCTGCTATCGATCTGTTTCTTTGCCTAACTCTTTCGTCTAGGAAGTTGATTTTTTAATCTATATCAATTATGTATAATATCATAAATACGTAAGTTAAGTTGGATACCTATGTATAGATGTTGTAACTAAATCTTTTCAAAATTTCTGAACGGATCTGAACGGAAAAATAGCACAGAGATAGATAATAGCCTGGAACGGCACATAGACTTTTGTTGTTTTGAAAACAGAAAAATCAGAATAAGGAATAAGTATATTTTGCGCAGTGCCAAAATATTTTGAGCGTCGATAAAATGTCACTAAACATGTTTTTTTTTCGAAGATCGCCCTGTATCACTCACACAATCTCACTAACCTTAGAGGGACCACCAAACTAACATAAGATCTGAAATATTGATATTAATAATTAGATATTTTATTACTCTTACAATATTATCTTAGTCGCAAGACCCATTTATAATTTCATAGTCGTTTCGGTTTCCTAACCGATTTTTACCTATTAGTACGCTATTTCCATAACCGACTAAAATAACGATATTTATCCTTTACCCTGTCTATCAATTTGTCACACCCAATCATTTTAATGTAGGCGCGTGCCCCAAGCCATCAGGTCACGACGTCTACTGAGAAGAGCCTATTGCGACCAGTGTGTAGCTATCATGGGCCATACGACCTAGTTTTATGAACATGCATAATGTCTTACTTGTAACCGAAATCTTTCAGTAGGTACTTCATTTCCATGGTGAATTGAAAATTGAAAGTTTGACTGGTTAGAGCTATATAAAATACCTAAGGTATACTCGTAGCTGAGCCATATAGAACATGCTTTGCTTGAAATTTTATTTTAAAAGCTCCCATAGTCGGGTGTGACGCGATTGAACATGCTCTTTAACGGTCAAAAACAGTTTTCTACCAAAAACAGTAATAAAAAGTGTTGGAACCAACTTTGAATTAATTCAATTCGATTCAATCTGATCTTCATGTACAATGGTAACCAAATAAAGTCCACGCCCAGTTTTACGCGCCTTTTCACTAAAAAAATGAGAGTGTACTGAAAAATAGAAACGGTATGTTTGTACTAAAGTACGAGGCTCCGAAAGTAGACAAAAATAACAACATGCGAGACATCGCATACATAGAGAAGCTCTTTTCGTATAGCTTTGAAAGGGCTCTTTTGACCCACACAGGGCACTCTAATTGAGACCTGTCTACAAACGACCCACTCAGACAGTATTCAAGATCCAACACGTATACATTTTAATAAATGTATCGCCAGTGAATGGATCCTTTTATCAAAAAGGAGCTTGCTTACATAATGTAAAAAATATACAAATTAAGTGTAGGTGGTTGAATGGGCCCCGAGCGAAAATAAATGAATGGCTGTGAGAGCTCGCAGTGGAGGGTTAAGTACACAATATTGGCGCATTGAATTGAGATGTTACTTAATAACACTGTAAGTGCTCGCCGTAAAGAGGGTTTAAATTTTAATTTTTTGGGACTTCTTGATTATGGTCGTTGGAGTTACTTAGCGGGTCGTATATCAGGGTAAATTATATTTTGTTATACTTAAGTACTCCTCTCAAAACAATGAAGGAAATAACGTGAGTAAACTGGTATGTCTAAGGATAGAAAAATCCAAAGACGTTACATCCACACGCACTGGGCCAACATCTTGGATTACAGCCTATTCCTTCTAAGAAAGTAGGCTGGTATCCCAGCATCAGAAACGTTATAAGCCGATTATTTTATGTAATATTTAAAAGTCTTTTCACTTAATAAAAACATTATCTTTTTTTCATCACACTAGTCTGACCAAAGAATCGTGACTTCTACGTTTATCTCGAACTTGGGTTAAGTTCAAGAGAAACGTAGAAATCACGATGAACATGTAAAATTATACGTGTGTTACAGCCAGTTGTGAACTACTAACAGCATTTTAAATTACAATCCTTAGTTTAGCTTCGTAAGCTTAGCTTAAGGTTCTGTTGACGACATGCATGTCACGGGTGCAATTCCCACGCGGTGCAAACATTAGTATGGCCTGCAGATAGTTTATTTATGTATTACTTATTTATTAAATTAAATTATTTAATTTATTTATTCAACATTTTCTGTCCCAGTTCAGACTATATACAGTATATCAATTTAAATACACTGTGAAAAATGTCAAACTGAGCCTACAATATAAATGCAAGGACTAAATAGCTCTCATTTCTTTAGCTCCACAATAAATTTATACAAAAAAGACCGCTTTCACGAGAGGCCTGACCTGAAAAGGTTGAGCCTCAATACTTTTCAGGGAAGTGAACAAAGGCGAGGTTAGTAAGGAAGCCCCCCTACTCCCACTCTGCACCTCCCAGTGGGGGGTTAAGATGCGCCTTGCCTTGTCGTTTATACGTCATTATGGTTTTATATCGCTATATACCGCTTAGGGAGAAGCGGTGGATGAGACTGTAAAATATTTTTGAGATATAGACGAGGATATGATAACTTAAAATTATCTACAGCTTGTGTTAAGTAAAGAGGATAGGTAATCTTATCAGTTCTTCAGTCAGTAATACGTAGTTAATCATTATTATATTCTAATGATACCCATTAGAATGTAATAATAGAATAAAATAATTTTGAATAAAATGAGATATCAAAGGATTATATATGATACATTTTTTTGGTGGAAAATCATAAGTTACTACTCCCGACGGGAGTAGTCCTAGTCCGGAAGTGCTGCTTGCTGAATCAAGCCCTTGATACAGCTGCCTTAAATGAGACTCTCCTAAGGTATCGGTCGAGGTACTATTCATACCATCACTGTCTAGCACCAATTATCTTTATCATTACATTAATAAGTCATGACACAATAGATATAAATGTCTCCAAATAAATTTAAACTATGCCAAATTTCATACTCCTTCGTCTGCATGATTTTCGTAAGAAGGGGTACAAATTTTTCGCTGCATTACTATAAAAATAATTAGTACTTCGTCCGCATTCGAATAATTATTATAGGTTATAGAACTCACCAATAATGCACCTATGTACCGATGAAAATAGTTAGAATATATTTATAGATATTTAGATACTTCAAACAAATTACAAATACTCATTATAAGTTAACTTTCATCATTATTTATGAATTCGAATGTAAAGACACTTGGAGAATGCCGTTGCATTATTAGTAGTTAGTACCACTCAGTCATTTTAAATAAATGAATAACAAATTCACTTCACGCTACAAAGCTATTTAGACTTCTTCCTTATTATTATATTCTTCGTTTATTAGAAGTAGAAGATATTATCTATTTTACATATAATAAAACAGTAAAAAAGTGTGTATGTATATTTAAATTTTATACAAAAGTAATAATTGAGATGGGTTAAGATACGGGTTACGGGTTGACGGTAACATGGCAAAAAAAAGTCTGTCTGTCTGTTTGTCTGTTTGTACACGCTAATCTCCGGATAAACATTTTCCGCATACATACACCCAGTACAACAAAAACTACATGCGTATTTTTTTCTCCTTCTGTGTCAAATCCTTTCGAATATTATCTGTATAGGTGCGTTTTCGTTGATAAATCCTTATTTAATCCTGTAACGGTATACAATAATGAGTATATTTTTTTGTCAATTTTCCTACCTAACCTGCATCTTTATATGTGTTATTAATCGATATCTTCCTGGTTATATGTTCTTTAATGAGGATCTTCTCCGAAATGAGGAAATGTCCGTCATAGCTTTCCGCGATAGCTGACTGCATCATGGCGAGACGAAGAAGGTAACTTGTACTTAAAGAACCTTCAAAATAAATACAAAAGATCTCATATAAACTAGGTACCGACCATCGAGTTTTCAAAACGTTTCCATATACTCAACGATGTGGTTGAGAGTGATGGGGATGTATGTACCGAACTAATATCTTTCGAGTACCTACCAACATACATATTCAGTTTCATTTATTAAACTTTCCATTGACCTCAACTCAAGTCACCACGCCTTAAAAATTCTTATCACTACTAAAGCCTCCTACTTACGTAACATTGACATAAAAACTTATCAGCCTGTACTCTGATTGGTGGAAAATGTCGCATAGGGCGTGGCCAAAGGCTTTGTCGCCAATGGGCGTGGCTGAGAGAGAACGTCGCTTTGTCACTGCGGAGCCTTTAAAAAGCCTTCGTAGGGTGGGCATGGGATTATATACCGAATCTTATATTAGAGGGCGGATTATCCTGGTCATATGGACGCTTGGAACAGACATTCTCTGTTACTATATTTATGTATGTATTCTCAAGGTACACCAACAACTTATTTACAAATTTATATAGAGTAAAACATTTATTAGTATTCCTGTGTAGACAAGTTACTTATAGGCATGCACAAAAACTACTAATGAACTACATCTATCATGTATAAAATTTAGTATAAATTATTAAGTTCGTAAAATATGCTCTTTAAATACCAATATAAACAAAGGTTATTAAAACATTTGGCTCAAAAACTATCTTGCACAATTAAGAAGATATAACTATCTGATATACAAACTCAAACGCTTAACTTCTTTAATAAAAACACTATCTCTGCCTTAAAACAGTAACCTGCATAGTACCAATTTCTTCACATTTCGAACTACCAAGACTTCTTGGTTATAATGTACCCACGCGTCAAGTCAAGAAATTCTTTTGTTTTATTTATAATGCGTTTGGTCGACTAAGGAGCGCGCTTTACTTAGAAGTAACCTATTAACTCTTTACTTCAAAACCGACTGAATATCTCACTCATTAGCTGTAAGCACAATGAAAGTATTTATGCTAACATAGTCACTAACAGTATCATTAGAATTTAAAAAGACATATTTACCATGTGCAAAATCGAAACAATAAATACACATGGTACAAATCCCATTTAAAATGTCCACCTTTTAGCGATGGCGCTACGCCGCACATCCGTACTACCATTCCTAATCAAGCTCCCAACCTAAATAAAAGTAAAATAAACATAAAAATAGCAACATAATATCACCGCCCAAGACCGGGCGAGGAGGGTAGAGGAGAGGAGGGTTGCGGGGGCGGGAGGGTTAGCAAAAAGCCTCAAGTGCAGGAGGCTGTATCGATCGGGAACGGCGACTGGCGACATGGCCGGGTCACATCCACGGGTGATAAGTTTGTGGCAAGCGGAGCGGCAGCGATGAGAGGTAGCGGAAAGCGGGTATTGTAATTTTTTTTAAAGAGAGAGCTTGCATTGTGGGAAGAATTCACTTTACTAACAATCTTGTTAACCCCTCCAACTAAGATAAATATGTTGTGGTGTCGGCCTTGCGATCGAGA
The DNA here is from genome assembly GCA_943138885.2 of Tholera decimalis. Lineage (NCBI taxonomy): Eukaryota > Metazoa > Arthropoda > Insecta > Lepidoptera > Noctuidae > Tholera > Tholera decimalis. The sequence continues at coordinate 29,616,035 of OW964562.2, forward strand.
GATCGCGGTTTCGAACCCCACTCATTGCACTATTGCGGTATTGCCGTACTCCAGATACAAGCATATTTAGCTTAGTTTGATGTTATAAATTCTACCCACATTGCTAGATTTATTAGTAAAAAAAATAATTAAATAACTGATAATCCAAGCTGATAAGAATGAAAATAATTTTAATATCTAAAAAATAAAAAGATTCCGATGAACTGAGAACCTTTCTTTTTTAACCGACTTCTAAAAAAGGAGGAGGTTCTCAATTCGGATGTTTGTATTTTTTTTTATTTTTGTCCGCGCATAACTCCGTCGTTTGCCAACCGATTTGAAAAATTCTTATCTTGTTAGAAAGGGTGTACTTCCCAAATGGTCCCATGAAAATTTCATCGAAATCAGACAAGCCGTTTCTGAAAAATCAACATAAGTCTAAAAAAATATTTTCGTTGATGATCTTTTCGTTTACTCTGCATTGCGTTTTTTGTTCGCGCATAACTCCGTCATTTACGAACCGATTTGGAAAATTCACTGACCCACTAAAAAGCACGAAAATAAAAACTTTTTTGCATAAATTAAAACCGACTTCCATATCAAAACACTACAAAGACAAAAATAATTTTAATTTCGGAAGGCGGTGTGAAAAAAAAAGAAAATACAAAACCAATAAATCACTCTATATTTATTGTCTGTGTATTAATTTAGTTTGTAACTGTTGTTCACAATATAATTATGAGAAACAAATTGTACCGAATATTTTGAAAGAGTGTTCGTATATACATTTGAAAACCGAACTGTAAGAAAATTTCATGAAATCTGTAACCAAAACATTTATGCTTATCGTAAATACATAAAATTTGACCTTTCGATCGCTTTGAAGGACAAATCACAAAATTAAAAAAAGTTTCCCTATTGTGCCGTATGACATATCAAATGAGAATGCAAATTGTAAGGGTCTCAATGTATTTCTTTCAACTTTAGTATGAAACATCTTCAGCATAATATAACGCATATTACGGATATACGTAGCCTTTTCCCAATTGAGTCGAGTTCGACTCCCAATCAAACCGAGAGGCTTAATGCAAGGGTCCTGTATAAAATATCAAATTGGCTAAAATAATAATACGTATTGTAATAAAATAGTAGTTTATAATTCTATTTTATAGTAAAGGTTACCTAATCACGAGGGGCGGCTGAAAAGTTTTGAGCCTAACGTATTAAAAATGCTGGTAAAAATGTATAAAAACATTATTATTCTATATAGTCTCGCTCTATTTCAACACACTTCTTACATTTATTATAAAGGGCTTTTAACCCGGTCAAAAAATATTCGCTGTTTTTGTCTTCGAAATGTTCATTTACGGCCATCTTCATTTCTTCGTCACTGGAAAATCTTCGTCCCCGAAGGTCCTTTTTCAAATTTGAAAAGAGAAAATAATCGCTAGGAGTCAGGCCTGGACTGTAAGGTGGGTGGTTAATTTCTTCGAATCCTGTCTCAGCAAGGGCACGCTTTGCAACTCGCGCAGTGTGGACGGGCGCGTTGTCTTGCAAAAACAAGACTCCTTTCGCTTTTTGCCTCTCCGTTTCTGAACAACCACTTGACGTACCTTTGTCAACAATACGGCATACAAATCTCCGTTCATTGCAGTATTTTTATGAAAGTAATCAATAAACAAAATACCTTCACAATCCCAAAAAAACAGTGGCCACGAGCTTGGACGCCGATCTGTCCACTAGAACTTCCTCGGCGGCTTTTCTCCCTTTTCTATCCACTGCATGGACTCCTGTTTTGACTATGGATCGTACTGTCGATTCCAGGTTTCGTCGACAGTAATAAGGCGAAAAAAAAACATCGTCGGCTTATCGCCACAGATCTCGTAAAACTCCTGCGAAGTTGTGACTCGACGTTGCTTGTCAGTGGCGTCAGCATTTTCGGCACCCATCGCGCGAACACTTTTTTCATGTGCAGGTGATTATGCAAAATGTTTCCGATTCATGCCTTGCTAATACCCATAGCTTCAGTTATTTGCCACAACTTGATTCGCCGATCTTCCAGAACAAGTTTTTTTACTTTTTCAACGTTTTCTTCGGCAACGGCGGTGTTTGGGCGTCCCGACCTGGGATCATCTTCGAGCGACTCCCTGCCGTGTTTGAACTCTCGGTTCCAACGTTTAACGATCGCAAATGAAGGGTCAGACTCCCCATAAACTGTTGACATCTCTTCAAATATTTTCGTCGGCGTTTTGTTCATCTTTGTTAAGAATTTTATTACAGCTCTGTACTCCAATTTCGTGCAAAGAGCGGATGACTCGGACATGGTGACGTTTATGGTTCAATAACTAAAAGCGTAATGATGCTAATGACATGAAACTTGACATATATATTTCTTTCGCAATTAGTGGTATGATGCGCGAGTAATTAGTAATACTTAAAGGTACTTAGGCTCAAAACTTTTCAGCCGCCCTGGAATGTGCAGTTAGTAAAATACTAATGTCATTAAAAACACGACAATACCTTATTTAATCACATCTACCAATCTATACTCTATACATATAAATAAAACTGAAGTTAACTAAGGATTCTAAGACACAAACAAACTTTTTTTTATAAGTGTGTGTATTTCTGTTTGTCCGGGCTAATCTCTGGAACAGCTGAACCGATTTAATTAGAGAATGTGTTATTGGAAAACCCTAACGCTGAAAGTATTTTTATTTATAAGTAAGTTGAGTTATTTTATACTAGCTGTGCCCGCGACTTCGTCACGTGGATGTCAGAACTTAACAATGTAAATTTAATGCGAAGAACTGTTGGAGAATATCGCGAATTCCGTAGTTTTTTATCATTAATACACTCGACGTCACAAAAATCGCACCTCTCCGAAAATACTTTCAAAATACGCATTTTAATGTACACTAATTGCATCTCACTCGTATGTCACTCGACAAGGGTATAAAACGGGCATCCCGGATCAAATGTGTTTTTTTTTGCTATCCAACCTTTGAAGTAAACACACATGAACAGCTGCAGCAAGAAAACTACCCCTGAAGATGGACACCACTGCAGATGAATTACTCCGATCAGCTCGCAGACCTTTTGTAAGCGTCTCCACGATTAGAAGATTGCAGTAGAAGAAAATTGCAGCTCACTGGGCTGCTACATGGCCAAAATTGACTGCACAGTATAGGAGACACCGGTTGGGATTTGCCTGCGACCATATGGATTGGTCAATAGATCAATGGCTGGCTGGTGAGCTGATAGCTCTCAGATGAGTCAAGGGTGTGTCTTTTCTGCAACGATCGGCATAAAAGAGTGTATAGGAGTCAAGGAGAATGATTCCCACATGCCTGTATTCAAGGGACAGTGGAATATGGGGGTGGCTCGTGCATGATCTAGGGCGGCATGTCAATCGACGGCAAAATGAGTAGTGTGTTTCTCGGACTGGAAGTGCTCGCGGGCAAGGGTCGCTGACTGCTCCTCGGTACATAACAGTGATCTTAGAAGAGCACAAGATCACTTATGCGGGGTTTTATGGCAGTGGCTTCATGTTAATACACGATAGCGCCCACTGTCACACCGCATTAATTGTAAGAGACTACCTGCAAGAAGTTGGGATCTCTGCTATGCGCTGGCTGGCACGAATTCCAGACCTGAACCCTATTGAGCATCATTGGGATGAACTGAAATAGCAAGTACGGGCACGTGATCCTTCCCTTACCACTCCCCAAGACATCCAAGATGCCATCGCTGCAGAATGGGTCAATATTCCTCAAGAGGCTGTTGTAACATTATTTAGGTTATTGAGGTCCATGCGAGAACGCATGGAAACAGTCATCAGGGCTGAGGGGTAACACGATGTTTTAAGTCGTTTTTAAGGACTTCGTTGTAATTTTTGCTGTTAAAATAAAACGTCACGTTTTAATCATTTGCATTAACTTGCTTTTTTTATTCCTATTGCTTTATTCTAAAAATTAAATATAATACGTTGCCTTTTCAATGATACGTTATAGTCATATGTCTTCCACTGATTAATAGGGCTAAAATTACTTTGAAGGGAATTCTTAAGGAGGTGCGATTTTTGTGACGCCACGCGCCGTCGGTATACAACGGGTAATTTAAAGGGTATATACATACCAAGTGCACGGCTTCTTTGGATGATAACAAACGATATGGCGAGGGTTTTGTAAACCCATGTGGAACTTATTAGAAATTTCAATACATGGATACCAGAAACCGAAATTTCAAATTTAAGAAGAACGCAGATAATTATCGTGTTATTGGCAAGTGACGTGGAAAGTTATTGACTCTCGTAGTGCTGTGACACGTTTGTTATGATTGTTATTCAAGAAACATATGAAACCGATAATTTGGTATCAATTCTTTGAGTCACTTATTTTGAGCTGAAACTGTGCATAGAGACTCCATACCAGATGTTGTCTTCAGCCCTTTTGTATAGATATGGGGTTTCCGTTACACGTTGTGTACGACGCTTTTTATAGTTAAACCACGCATATCTTTTACAGAGTGGTCCGATTTTAATAATAATATTTCTAGTTTGGTATTTTATAATCTGTTATGTATTAGTTGTTATGTAGATATTGTATTTGTTATTTGTTTTGTATGGGCCTAGTTGCCTGAAATCTATGCTAATATTATAAAGCGGAAAAGTTTGTTTGTTTGTTTGCTTGAACGCGCTATCTTCGAAAGTACTGGGTGGATTTGGATGCAATTTGGTATGGAAGTAGCTTGAAGCTTGAGGAAGATTATAGGCTACTTTTTACGCGACTGCAAAAAAGGAGAGTTATGGTTTTACCGTTATAGAATCCACGGGAGCGAAGCCCCGCTTGAGTACTAGTAAAAGATATTTTTATTTAATTATCATTAAAAGATGAGAAAGATTAATCTCTTTTACGTGACATATAGGATTATTGAAGCATGTAGCTGATGTACCTACGTTATGCTTAAAGGCATTTTCAAGAATGTATCTAGATAACATAAATTATTGTAGGTATTAAGAACAATTGAAACAACCTAAATTCACTGTAGACTCACTTTAGAATCCCGTTAGCGGGGAGGGGCCCCGTGAGACACAATGTATATTATAGCAAGATTTATTAAAACTTTATGCAACACATATGATACATAGGCGGACTTAATGCCTCAGGAATTTTCTGCCAGTCAACCGTGAACTAATAAACTAAGTAGATAATTATATTTAAAGCAAATGTTTATTACATGATAGATCAATTCAGTACAATGATATAATATATGTAGATACTCGTATGTACATCTATGTACATATCTAGGAAACAGTTCCAGGAGCAATAATAACGGTTTGATTCATGTTTGCACTGCAAGAAAATAAACTACCTACCCTCGGAACAACTACGAAAGTTTCTTGAAAAACTGTGTAATCGTTTTCAGCAATAATGAATGGAATAAGGTGTATAAAAGAATCCAGACACCCATTTATTAAAACAAAAACAATTTATAAAGTTAAATTATTTAGTTATGTGAAGAGATTCTTAATAAGAATTTGAATTTAGAATCTGCTTATCACTCGCTAGACAGGTCAGAGATTTTTAAGATAAAGTTTTTCTATCTTTAGGTTTGATGAAAAAAATCTTTAGGTAGGTTCTTAGTTGGCATATGACAGATTTTGTGAACATTACAATAGAACTAACGACCCATCCCAGCCCTATTAAACGTTTTGATAAAACACTAACATTTTTGTTCTAGGGTCGATATTTTCACTCACAAATAATGGTTTTTTTTTTTATTTGATCATTAGTTTCGCAAATTTCCCCCTATATACAAACTTACAAACCATAAAATTGGTTTGCCCTCTTCATAATATTAGTATAGATGAATAAAAATGGCGATTCGGCAGGTTTTTTCAACTATGTGCCGAGTAGTGTCATTAATTCTTCGTATATAAAATATCTGACAATTGATAAGCAATAAAAAATCCTATAAACGGTCGAAAAGGAACACATTGTAATTACTACCATTACGCATGAAAATTTGCCTATATGTGGCCCTTATCTGCCAGACAACAAAAATGTGTGTCCGTGATCAGTAGGTATCATGTAAATGATTATTAGTAGGGTAGACCCGGGACAATAGTACCATTTCAGAAATATCAGTTGATTACACAAATTTTACTGTTGCTTTTTGTTTTAAGTATTATTATTTTATAGCCTCGGTTTATCATCTACCGAATAAAATATCTAAAGTTGTCGTGGATTGAACAAAACTTGGTTAAAATTGACTTTGAATCAAATGATAGCTTGTGTTACAAATGACCCTCTTTAAGGGTTAATTGTACCAAAACTGCTTAGGGTAATAAAACGCGAATACAGGTATTAATCACATTTTCTCAGTAATTTATTTGAAGTCTTATGGGTTTACAATCAGTCTTAAAAATTAGGAACAAAAATATCATGAGATCGGTGTTTTAAATCAACACAAATGTGAAGTATTAAAATTAACATAACAATTCTTCACACCGAACAAAAAAGAATAAGTTTTTATTAACATACAATCAACTTTGGTCTACTGTTGCATATTTGCAATTAACTAGCTTTATAACAATTAGAAAATAGAAATAATCAACAAAAATATTTTAGTATGGAGGTACAATCGACCCCTGGTACAACTGACCCTCATAGGATATTATTTACTTATTAAAAAAAATTAGTCAGATTCACAATTGTGACAAACATAAATTGACTCCTGAGGTGTACATTCCTCGTGTGCCCATAATCCACATTGAGTGCATTGAATCCACATTTCATTAGGGCGGCTGGCGCTATAACGTTCCATACATACAACACAAAACCATTCTTCTTCTTCTTCTTCACAGCTTTCAGAGTCATGTTTTGCTGCAGTTTTCTTTTTCTGCATGAAAACACATTTTATCCCTTTAGATTTTCCTGGTTTCTGTAGTTTTTTTTTTTTTTTTTATTTGGCTTTCTTTCTATTTTCAGCTTCTTCCGCTTCTTTTTGTATAGCATCTTTTTCCGGGGTATCGGTGTATATAGCAGTTTGTCGTTTTTTTCTCCCACGGTTGGTAGTTTTGCATGGTGGCGCCTTGGGCAGTGGGCGAACTACTTCAGGAGAGAAAATAAAGGGTTTGGTTCCTTTAGATGTAGATGGTTTGGGGTCGAGTACTAGAGTTGAATGGGAAGAACTATTTGTTACTTCACGTAGTGGTGTGCCAAATCTTCACCTTGGAGATATTTCCATAGATTCAATGTGGGATGTATTTTGTTGAGATTCCTGTTCTATATCCAAAGGATCAACTAAAGCCAAAGATCTGATGGATCTCTTTTGGTGTCTCTTGATCTTCACGTGGAGATGGAATTTGTGGAATTACTGGTTCAAGATCTGACTCAAGGGGGCTGTTTTCAATTCCTGATTCGGGAAGTGGCTCTTGGATGCTATTAACAGCAAGTAAAGGACTGTCTGTCACATATGAAGGGCCAAAATCGGTATCATCAAATATATCTCGGTTAAATGGACAGATTCCTGTGCAACGAAATTCGGATTGAATATTTACAGGGGTAAAAGCTAGAGGAAATGATGTCACAACAATTGATGGAATATGGTAAATGGTCATGGTTTGACCAGGATTGTTCCTCGTCCATGCATCACAAGCGGTGCTCACGTGTTTTTTTAGAGGACCATGTATAGAACGGTCCAGTGGCTGCAACTTATGCGAGCAGTGCGGTGGAAACGATAATACTATTATGCCATTTGCTTTACAGAAGTCTTTAGACTTCTGTAAAGCAAATGGCATAATAGTTCTTCTATTGTTATATGCGATGGATGATTATCAAGAAGTAATAGCACTTTGTTATCAAGAGTCACCCTGGTAAATGATTGGAAATGTTTCAAAAACTTCAGGAATTGGGTCGCTTCCATCCAACCTGACGCATTACCAGCACCTATACAACCCATTGGACCATCTCTGATGAAATGATCTTGGTAACTTTGGCGGAGAAACACGAACATTGGAGGCAGGGCATTACCAACGGCATTTGCAGCCATAGACACAGTAACAAGTGTACCGCGCTCCGCTGACGTCAATGCTCCTACTTGCCGTTTTCCTCTTCCAGCATTAATGCGTTTCGGTTTTTGGACGGTCGTAATGCCAGTCTCATCCATGTTATATATATCTTTAGCTTCAAAATTATAGCGATTCATTACTTTGACCAGGTTATCAAAACATGCATTGACATTGGTCTTATTGAAACTCGTAGCACGAGCAAGGCTAGTGGCTTGAGCACATCTTATCGAAAGTTCCGAGTTTCTTTTCATAAAAGATGTAAACCAATCAGGACCTACCATTCCGTTTTGATCCCAGGACTGTGGTCTTTTCAAATCAAATTTAATAGCCAAATCAAGTGCAAAGCATCTTACTTCTTTTGGCGTTAAACCATAATAAATATCTGCTGTTCTCACTAAATATTTCGCTAGGCTTTGTTCTTGCTCTTCGGTAAATACTTTCGTTGCTGGATTATATCCCATAGAAATAAATTCGTCTGGATTAGCTTCTCTTTTACGTTTATATCTTATGAGAGAAACATGACAAACGTTGAACATATTCGCAGCAGCGCGTATGCTACGCCCTTTTAAAATCTCATCATATGCCTGTTCATACAACAAAATATCTCTTGATCCACGTTCCGTCTTTTTATTCTATTTCGTGGTATCTAAAACAAGAACATGTTTAATAAGTAATTGCATATTTTAAGTATTTATTGTTTTAATCTATTACTGTTCTACGGGGTTATTTCTACCATGGGGTCGAATTGTACCGGTAACATTGACCCCGGCGATGTTGGTACAAATGCCCCAAAGTAACTAATTTAGAAAAACCATTTCATAGTCACATAATTCTAAACTTATAGTTTCCATATTTATCATAAATCAAAAGTTTAATATCCGTTTAAACTGGAAACAACAATTACTTATCGAAAAAGCTCAGGTAATACGAGTTACAGTCAATAATATTTTACGTAAAAACTTACTGTGGCTTGCCGAAAATCTAAAATTCTCCACTAACACGTCCGCACGCACGCGCGCCGGCGACTGGGGGGCGCCTCGGGACGTAAGGAGCGCGTGTGCTGGCGCACTCACACATGCACGATTTAGCTCAGTAGTAGAAATATCGATGATGGTACTATTGACCCGTGTTACTATTGTACCCGGTCTACCTACCTACGTTCTTGAGAAAACTCAGTTATTTTAAAACCACAGACTGACATTTTCATTTACCTACATATAGTGTGTGTACCTGTGTACTTATGTACAAAACCGTATCGATATGTACCTAGTTACTTAGCTTTGTGAAAAGCCAAATTCAAGCATCAGGTTTGAGTAAGCACAACAAGCCAGGACAGGCCTGTTGGTATAGTGGTCCGTGGCCCTGACTGCTGTGCGCAAGGTCGTGGGTTCGATTCCCACCTAGGACAAATGTTTGTGTGATGAGCACGGTCATTTGTTCTTTGTCTGGGTGTAATTTATCTATAATATGTATGTATTTAGAAATATATATGTATGTTTATCAGTTGTCTAGTACCCATACCACAAGCTCTGCTTAGTTTGGGACTAGATGGCGTTGTGTGAAAAGTTGTGGAATATTATATTATTATAAGATAACAAAGACATAATCCAAAAAAATCAATCGAATTCCCCTCAAGAAACAAAACATCTACTCAATAAAAGTCTTAAAATTAAGAAGACAAGTCAACAAGCAAGAAATACAACAATCCCCAAAACAAACAACAGGCGTTAATTCATTCAAAGCATAGACAAAAGACGCTGTCACTCCGCAAAATAAAATCCAACGACACCAAAGGGAGCCAAAGAGAATATTAACTAAATAACTTAGAATAGCTAATACAAGACAGGAGGATGTCTTTTAAATCATTCAGAGCCCGCATTTTGTTCGCGAATGATATTAATAACTGTTTTCTTCGTCTCTTCGGCAATTACATTGTTGTCCGTATCACTGCGCGATTGAGGCAAAGAGTAGTTTCGGATTTTTATGCAGATGTGACATTTATCTCATCAGCACCTATGGATGATTGGTTTTACGAGTATAATAATATTGTCTGTAACTAAGCTTTGTTTTATGAAAGAGAATGTCAGCGGCCTCCAAACTAGGCGGCGCACGGTGGGCTGAAAATCGGCTTTCATAGACTTAGGCATTTTATTTTGCAAGTGCGAGTTTTTTTGCCGGATATCACTTCTATTAGTTATAACAATATACAAAAATGACACCAGAATTGATTCTGCACAGAAACGAAGGAATTATAATTTTTTTACGAAAATTTTGTATGGAGCTAGTATGAAAAATCGAAATATCTCTAAAACGGCAGCGATAACCGTAATATCCTTATAGGGGGTTATAGTACTAATTATTTATGATTTTTTGACATACGTTACATAATGGTTGTAGATGCCTTTTTTTTTTTAAATCGTCAAAATATTTTTATTTATTTTTACATATTTAAACGTTCCTTTTAGTGTTTAAGTTGAAGAATTCAGAGCTTTAACAACTCTTATCATAAAATAGCATCACCCCTATAGACCTGAAGGACTAGACAGAGGTGTGTAGTGTCTTGTTGATCTTGTAAGATTTCCAACAATACCAAATAGTTGAATATCAGTGTCAAAGTGCCCATGCTGTCGCTTCTTTTTGAAAGATAGGGGAATGAAATTGTTAATTGATCATACCCTAAAAGTATGATTACAACATAACCGGACACATAATAATAATAATATCCTTATAGGGGATTATAGTACTAACATTATTTATTTTAACATATGAAACTGTTCAAAACGATCCATGAACTGTGTCAAAGTTAAGAACATCGTTAGGAAGCATGCTTTTTCCCCAAATATTAAGAATATGTGAAAAAAAAAAAGACTGTATATAAACTTTTTATTGATAGGTAATTTAAATAAAACAGAAGTAACAAAAATAATATCTAATAAATTCAATTATACAAAATACATATTTGAAACTATAATTTATGAAATTATTAACTAAACATATTGGTACAATAAACTAACATAAATAACAAAAGAACATAAAGAAAAATAATAAAATTTTACAAATTTTCTTTACAACTTTCGTTGTCGGACTCCAATTCCGAGTCAGAATCCAGATCGGATATACCTACAAACTCGAACTCAGTTTCCGGAAACTGTATTAGGTCGAGAGTTTCAGCAAAAAAGGTTGTCTTCCTTTTGGCATCTAACTTCGGCCTTTGTGCACTTAGAAAAGGATCCGAAGAAACAACAAGCATATTTAGGATATCTTGATTAGAATCTTGCCTGCTTCTTTTCCGCGAATGATGTTCCCGGAACCTCCTAAAATCTTTGTTTCGAGACTCTGAGGCTTCTTCCGAGAGAGTCCCAATCAGGACAATATCATTTTTTTCGATTATGTCAGCTCCGTGTATTAATAGTTTATGTACGGTTGATGACATGTAGTACCAGTCGTATAATTCCACGTACTTTTCTGCTGTTTTGCGAGCAAAATCTTTAAATTTGATGACATCGATCTTCTCACCAGATGTTATTGCTTGCAAAATAACAGCAAATCTTTTTATCAGGTTTTGATCCAACCCAGTAATAGCTGCAGTTTTATTGGGAAACTCGAAAAACTTCCTTGCGGTATTCCCGTCATTGGTAGTTCCCGAGCCTTGTTTTACTATATCAATTAACAGATTGAGCTCCTCTTTAAATTTATTTTGAATGTTTTTTTTTTCTGTTTTGTAACATATCTTTATGCTCATTACTTCTTGCTGCCCACCGTTTGAAGTCAAGTCTGTACGCAATGTGTAACAGACATTCCATGCAATTTATACGGGCATGTAGGGATGATAGGCCAAATTCATATATGTCAGAACACACAGTTTTTGATATTACAGCATCTAAGTGGTTCATTTCTGTTGGTTTTGCTAAGCACAGGTAGCATGATGCATTTGATCTAGGTTCAGAAAAGTACGTGCAGACTTTTGCGTCGATCATTGTCATCATTAGTTTATGAGTCACCCTGTTACTATTAATGCACTCTGTGGGGTTAAGGGCCTCAATTTCCTCATCCATTTTTCTTTTGTTATCAATGACAACTGCATGGCTTTCTTTTACAAAAGTGAACTGAACCGGACGACAATAAAAAGTTGAGCATGGTTTCGGGTTTGTCCATATAGTATTATCTCCATCTGTCAGTTTCAGTGGCACCAAGGAGGTCATGAAAATGCTTGAATCATCATGCTCGCCGTCCATTTTCTGCTTGTATCGGCTTTGATTGGAAGCACCATCAAATCCCCACTTCGATATCAGCTTTAACTGCTTATTTTCCACATTATCAGAAAGACTTTGAAGAATCCGCTTCACCGTGATGTCAAGTAAAGCTTGAAGTGTAATTCTAGCTGATGAATCCGTAACTGATACTGATTGATTAGGAGGGTAGCATGCAAGCTTAGTTTGTTGCAGTTTATAGTAGGATGGGTAAATATCCTTAGCACCTTCCCGAATGGCAGTCTCTCACAACGTAATATATTGCCACTTTGAAAGCTTAAGTGAAAGAAGCAATCCAAGTGCTTTCTCTGGTGTAAATATTACTGTTTTCTTAATGCTTTCCTTGATTGTAACGGCAGCTTCTGGATTTTTGATCATATAATTGATTACAGATGCGATATCTTCATAACCTTCTTCTTTTAAACGTGCTGCAGCTGCATATGCCAATTCACAGGAATCCTCGCCTATGTGCTCACTAGATCTTCTCTTTTTCTGTTTGCTTCCCAGATCTTTGAATGGTTTTCGGGACCTTTTTGTCATTGTTCCAACAGTCGATGATGTCGAAGGTTCTGGAGAGACTGAGCGTGCTCTTGGTATCTCATCAACAGTTGGTTCTTGATTTATTAAAGTTTGCACGCAACTCGGCCAATCAATATTTGCTTGCAACCACTCTCCGTACGTATTTCTAAACTTATCAAAGAATCGTTTAGATTTCTGCCACCTGTTTAAAGCAGCTCGCGTGAATCTCCGGCAAAATTCTTTGAGAGTTACTTGATCTTCGGCAGAAAGGCAATCGCCTATGCGGGACACAATTGCACTAAACAATACTTCATGATTAAATGAAGGACACTCACTTTTTAGAAGAACAAACAAATCTAAGTTGGTGATTAAACTTTCCATTCTAAGATTTTGTAGTCGCAAAGCAAATAGTTTTAGTGTTAGCAGTTACACGGTTGTGAACAATCTAAATTATGGAACAAAATTATAGCCCTTTTATTGTATAAAGTCAATAATTAGTTAACTACCCTCATTAAAGTTATAAAAGATATGATTATAAAAATTTATAATCGTCAAAAACATTTCGTAGAACTCATAGTAGAACTAATCAACATTAGCAAATCACATTAGCTCACTAATTATAAAAAGGTGAATGCAGTTCTTAGTTGGTATTGTTGCGAGATATTTCAAATCATTTAATCACTTAATAGGCTCATTAGAATCAGAAGACTACAACCATCATTCTAATTACTTAATTACTTGTCATCAGACTCATTAGATGACTACACAATATGTTATTTTGTATTTTGAACGTATGCAAGGTTTTAAAATTCCTTTTGTGTCGATATTATTATGTGTCCGGTTATGTTGTAATCATACTTTTAGGGTATGATCAATTAACAATTTCATTCCCCTATCTTTCTAAAAGAAGCGACAGCATGGGCACTTTGACACTGATATTCAACTATTTGGTATTGTTGGAAATCTTACAAGATCAACAAGATACTACACACCTCTGTCTAGTCCTTCAGGTCTATAGGGGTGATGCTATTTTATGTTAAGAGTTGTTAAAGCTCTGAATTCTTCAACTTAAACACTAAAAGGAACGTTTAATATGTAAAAATAAATAAAAATATTTTGACGATTTAAAAAAAAAGGCATCTACAACCATTATGTAACGTATGTCAAAAAATCATAAATAATTAGTACTAAAACCTCCTATAAGGATATTACGGTTATCGCTGCCGTTTCAGAGATATTTCGATTTTTCATACTAGCTCCATACAAAATTTTCGTAAAAAAATTATAATTCCTTCGTTTTTGTGCAGAATCAATTCTGGTGTCATTTTTGTATATTGTTATAACAAATAGAAGTGATATCCGGCACAAAAACTGGCACTTGCAAAATAAAATGCCTAAGTCTATGAAAGCCGTTTTTCAGCCCACCGTGCGGTAGACTGACCGCAGTGCGCGCACTTCTATGACACTCCATACTTCACAAATTTTGCGTTTCCAAAACGCAACGCAGTGCGCGCACGGCCTTAGAGCGGTGTGCGTTTATTGAAGGCAGATAGCGTGAATGTATGTGAGTTAGCATGTATGTGTATGTGTGTCTGTACTAGATAATTTCCTCAGTTTCATTGTTATGGGCTAATTAGTTAGTCTAAGTCTTAACATGACCTTTTAAAGACGACTCTAAGGTAGCTAGTAAGCACACTTCTGTTGTATTTTGGTTCGTTTCCAAATTAAAGAGAGAGCAAGACGCTATAAAAATGCCATACTCTTAAGAGATTAACGATCTCACTATTCTCAAGCTTATTCAATTAAATAAATAAGTAAAAACCTACACTCAAAAGTTACCATTATACCTAAAAGCCCGTTTTTTACAGACACTGATATTCTCTTGCTCTGTGTCTCTGCCTCAAGAGAGGCTAATTTGACTCGCGACAACCGGGCGATTAAATTTTAATATTTGAAAAGTGAAGTCGAGACGCCTCGGGACTCGATGGGGCTTGTCGCTGTTTTTACGATTACGACTGTACAACTCGGTAGCTACTCTATACTCGCCATTACTTTTTACGCGCCTTTCTCAAATTACCTATGGAAACAGGTGTTTTTGTATTTTTTAGGATGTTTATTTTTTTACGTTGTTTGTGGCCGACAGATTTTGAAATAGGAATATTTTTTTAATTGACAGCGAGTATGACGAATTTTATGAGGTATAAAAGAAACCAGTCATATTATATGCGCCTGTAGGTACTTACTGATTTTATAGTGACTTATGATTATAAACACAAAGAATTAAATTACTATTAGAACATATAAATTGGTACCTATATCGGATTTTTTTTTTTGTAATTTTATTAATGTTTACTTATTTAATGTTTTATTATTAAAAAAAAAGATTATCGTTTATTTCTTAACAAACCGCTGACGCTGAATAAGATAACAAATAGCGACTTGCCAATTAAAAAAAGAAAAAAAAAAAAAAAACAAATACCTAATACTCAAGAAAATCACAATCTGACACATGCCCTTTTGATATCATAACAGCACATAAAAAGCGACCTAATCATAGACAAAAACAGGAAGACCCTAATTCACTTGTAACAAATATTTGGTAATATCTCGCCAATTACTCGAAGCGAGTGCCAACCAGCCATGGGGTTGGAGCTCCGCAGTAAAGAATACCAATCGGGAGGTCCCCAGGGAGGGTCTGACCTCCTCAGAAAGGGGTGAGATAAAATACACGTTCGATGGCAACGCTTTAGTATTTTTTCAATTAACTTAATAAGGTTTGTGGTTTTAGTCGATTCCTTTAGATGTGCGGAAGTGGAGAGCTTTGAACTGATTTGAATAAAAAATAAAAAGGATTTCTCTATGATAAAAGCATTGTAGTGTTTGTTATTAGGAAGTAATAAATCTGGTACCTCATAATTAAAATCATCTTTCCATGGGTGTTTTTGTGAATTAGTGCAAGTAGTATGCGTCAACAACGGCATTGATTATTCAAACGCATAACTATTACCAGTTTAAATATCGTCTAAACTGATAGTCGGCGTATAACATAATTGACTAGCTATGTCCGCGACTTCATTCGCGTTGGACTCGAAATTACCGGTTATCCGCTCAAATCCGACCCCGTGGGAATACCGGGATAAAAGCATATAATATTTAGCTATATAACCTTTTCTAACTTCCAGTGGAAGTCCCATGATTAGTATTGCCATACAACATGACAATGCCACCATTCTATTGGGCACATTACCAGTGGACAGTGATGCGTACGGTATGACTTCGTACACATAGAACTTTTATTTAAGTTATAACCTGGGGTATTTAAATCAAGAGCAAATAGATTACTTCGAAGCAACCGTGCTTCACCTTCGACCACATCATCGCTTACCATCAGGTGAGATGATGGTCAAATGCGAGCCAATCAACAATAAAAAGTAATAGCTAGATTCGAATTTCAAATGTTTACGCAGGTTTACGCTATTAAATATTATCTTCGATAATAAATCAATACTTTCACTTATTCCCATTCACTAGCCAACCCAAGAGACGGTAGCTAATAACCCTTAAATATAATGTTCAGTACGTTTTAGGATGCAGCGGGATGCTTAGTGCGGTTTAGCATGCGATACGCATCCCCCGGCAGACAAAATGAAACATATCCTTAGGCGTAAAACAGGTAGCCACCAATCATTTAATTTGGTCGCAACCGCTAGGATTGAGAGGTTTTGATACTTGTGAGGAAAGTATTATGTTACTGCTTTTAAGTGAGGAAGTATCTTATTTGGTTATTTTACGAAAAAAAAAGAGATGTATTAAGTAGAAATGCTTATCTAGTTTATGCCTGCTATTAGCAGCAAGCAATTTTCAACAAATTTTTGGCGCTAATAATGATTATTTTTTCACCGACCCGCACTGGGCCCGCGTGGTAAATTACAGATTTACAGCCCATTCCTTCTTATGAAGAGAAGGCCTATGTTTAACTGTTAATTTTAAATTGACATCAAATATATCCCGGATTACGTGAAGAAGTAAGGAAAAAGTTATGTTTCAATTGTTTGATACGTCGCGAGTTCCGGCCTATTGACCCCCTATAAAAGCACGTTATAGGATTTTCTTTATCCCCCTGTGACGCCCTAAGCCGAGGTCCGTACCTCAATACAGCATTGGGAACATTAATGGCTGATTATGTTATGTTATGACTAATACTAGCGATAGGCATATAGAAGAAGAAAAAAGCATCAGCCAAAAAAAAATGTAAAATATGAAGATGAAAATTTCTGGTACTCTGAATTAAAATGTTTACCAGCTACAAATGTTAATAAACATAACTTAAATGTGTCTCTAAACCTGCAAGTATCAAGCACATTCACACTATCCCACAATAATAACGCGAGCCACCAACAAATGGCTGCTTATTGAAATTCAGCGATTATTTTAATAGGACATCCGGTTAAAACGCGATGCGTAGAGATCATGCATTAATGCCAATACAGAGAAAACCACCAAAGTCTTCTGTATTAGAATAATAACACGCTTTACGAAAATCTCGGCTTTGATTCTGCTCTATAATTAAGAAATTAGATGTTTTGAGCACTAATCTCGTATGCTAATGCACAGGTGGATGTGCGATACGCACTTTTGTTAATAACCAGATGATACTTACTAAGGTATTGTTTGGTCGACTTAATGTGATCGGTACGTATAGGACCTGAACGTAATCGGATGTGGAGAAATACACCAAGCAATGATTAGCTTCGGTTTATTCAAGGATTTGATTCGTTCTGGTTTGTTTTTTGAACCCGTGTTTTATGGTTCACGATTTTCAATTTCCTATATATTAGCTTTTGCCTATATTGCTCGCGTTAATATCGAAAATAGAAAAAGTATCCCATGTGCAATGCCTGGCTGGAAGTCTACACGTGTATTAAGTTTCATCTCATTTTGATGAGCTATTATGCTGTGAAGGTTACAGACAGACAGATAGAGACACTTTAATCATAATCATAATCATAAATTCATTTATTCAGGTAAATTACACCCATTGCCATTAATTAATCAAATTACAAATACAATTAAAATCAAAACAAAAGTAACATAAAATAAAATGAAATAAAGCCATAATAATAATAAACACAAAATTAAAATAAAAGACAAATTAAAATACATAATCAAAACAAGCAATACAATACTAACATAAAAATCCCTACAGATATTATAAATTACAATCTTCTACCCGGCATTGGTACGGCGACATGTCTGCTCGAACAATGCCGGAGGTAAGGGCAGTCCAACCTTTCCCCGATCATCGCTAGAACGGTGTTGGAGCTGGCCCGCACTCTGCGTACCGTGGACGCGGCACGCTTACGCATAGTCGCGTGAAAACAGTCAGTGCACGCTTCTGCGAACATACCCGAGGCGCTACAGTATCGGGGCAGCCCCATCACCGCCCTGAAAGCGTTATTATACTGGACACGGATGGCGTTATAAGCTCTAGCAGAATAATGCGCCCACAGGCTGCATGAGTAGAGCGACGTACAGTATGCTCTAAAAAGTGTAATCTTTACCTCTCTAGAGCACCTCGCAAACCTGCGCGCGACCATATTCGCTCTAACAGACAACGCCCTCCGCTCCCGTTCTATGTCTGCATGATCCTTGAGATCGACAGTTAAAAGATGCCCAAGGTATTTAAATTGTTCAACCCTTTTTAAATTATCACCATTGAGTCTAACTGGTGGTAAGTCGCTGGGACACTTTGCTCTGACGGTCTCAAAGACCATGTACTGACTCTTCTGCACGTTATACAATAAACCGTGGCCACAAGCATATTCCTCACACGTCTTCAGCAGCTTCCTCAAGCCACAAACCGAGGCGCTCAGCAGCACCATGTCATCAGCGTAACTGATATTATTGACACATACCCCGTCAATGTAACAGCCGACATGC
Source organism: Tholera decimalis (assembly GCA_943138885.2). NCBI lineage: Eukaryota > Metazoa > Arthropoda > Insecta > Lepidoptera > Noctuidae > Tholera > Tholera decimalis. The sequence continues at coordinate 29,634,797 of OW964562.2, forward strand.
TGACTGCTGAGCGTCACGATTAACCCGTTCATGTACAAATTGAACAGGGTAGGAGATGTTAAGCCACCCTGCCTAACTCCGCACACGAGCTGATATGGATCCGACATTGCCCCCGCCCACCTGACGCTATTGGACTGATGCGCATACCAGTACTTGAACATATTAATTAGTTCCTGCGGCAAATCCACACTCCTCAGCTTGCTCCATAACAGGTCATAGGCTACAAGGTCAAAGGCCCTGGATAAGTCAAGGAAGCATGCATACACGGGTGTCCTACGATCTGTGTAATATTTAACGGTATGCTTCACACACAGGATAGCACTTTCAGTGGACAGCCGGGGACGAAACCCGAACTGATTATCGTGCAGTGTTACGTATCTATTCAACTGCGCGTTAAGCAGACCGTCAAACACTTTAGCAATAACAGTGGCAAGAGAAATAGGCCTGTAGTTACTCTTATCGGAAAGGTCACCAGTTTTATTCTTCACTACAGGCACTACCACTGTCTTCATAAAGTCGTCTGGCAAGTAGTACTTTGACGTTTATAAAATTAACAGCAGTCTACATAATTATAATAATTTCTTTTACAGTTTTAAAGCTAAGCTTTTTATTCTAACAAAAATGTCCATTTCGCTCCTATTTAAGTATGTTATTTCCTGTATCTTTTCTTAAATTCAAACTATTATAGCCTAATGGCATAGGTGTCGGACTTGTAATCGAGAGGTCGTGGGTTCGAACATAACCCATAACACTATTGCCGTGAACCCACTCAGGACACAAACATTCAACGAACTTAATAGAAGATGTTAGTGTCTTCTAACCACAATGAATGTGAATTCTAACCACATAAACATTTAAAAAAGTTATTGAAGAAATAAAAAACGAAATAATCTAAAAACAAGGCAATATTCGCGTTTTTGAGAAACCCTATCCACATATTTGCAAAGCGTTGAACCAAGGATTTTTCCCACCATGCCCAATCTTCCCCGTTCCGTGCACTAGCTTCAACCGGAGAATTCCCAAAACGCCAAGACGTGTCCGAGATCCCTCTGAGAGGGTCTTGAGACCCTTCTCCTTACATGTCACACACGAACATAAAGACTGAACAGCTTTTTTTGTTTATTTTCTAGGCGAAAACCGCTCCTCTCGCTCTGTATGGATCGGAAGAAAGTGTGAGACTTTTCCTGATTAAAAACCCAGCCTGTTCCTTCTGTTGCCCTCTGAGGTTGAAACATGTGTTCTGAAAAACCACTATCTAGAAGTACATTAACGTACTTGCGATGCTATATTATTGAAAAAAAAACATATTACTTACTAAACAAATTCGAATTGCATATGACAAAAAGACGCTGATCCACTGACAAGTACCTAATGTTTTTTTTTTGGAATCTCCTGCTCATCATATTTTCGGTCTCATCTTTTTGAAGTAAAATTTGAGTGATGTGAAGTGTGTGAAGTGAGTGATTTGGAAAATGAGTGAGTGAGTCAGTGGTAATTTAGCTTTATATAATTTCTAATATTGTGTTTTAATTTAATCAATGCTGAAAACAGTATATACTAACAAAAATGGACTATGGTCTCCGAAATAAACGATTTTATTTATTATTTATTCCTCTATTTATTGATTATTTATTCTTCTCTTCCCATAGTTGCATCCCAAACCTAAAAAAATCTATCCTCAAACAAGCTACACATCCTACACTCCCTTAAACCCCACACACACACTACCCACGTATATGTCACCCGTCATTTAGATTGTCGCTTTTCATCACACGCCGAGGGGACCCACAGAATCCATATTGACCCACACAAGTGGCATTTTGTTCCAAGTACCCATTATTTTTTCCTTACCATAAAGGTTATGGTAATGCCAGTTAGATGGGGTTAGAGGGTTGGAAGTCGTGTACAACAGATGTTTTGAGCCATTTGCCAGTTAGCTTGGCCTTAAGATTGGTATTTGAAGGACATGTCGTGAATAGAAATGGCTGAACTATATTTGCGTTAGAAAAATATTGTTTAACACTGGGAGTATTAGTAAATAGTTTATTTTGAAAGTGAATGTTAGTATTTTGCTTTTGTAAATTTTCGTGTGATTTTTCCGTAGTCATCAGGTAAGTTTCTGAATTGAATCTTTATATTTCCCAACGAGCACATTAATGGAAATAGCAGCCTATTTTGTTACTTTGGGCTGTAAAATAGCGCTTTAAGGGTTCAAAAAGCAGTTCAGAGTTGCATATCAGCATCCGTAAACGTCTATAGTTATAAAAGTTACTTAAGGTGCTATAAGCTGAATCAAATACTACCCTAGCCTTCACAGTAGTCCACGGTAGAACTCATTTACCACTTACACCTTTATATGAGAGTTACGAAGGTCATTCTGCCACTCACAGCTGCATGGTAGTTTCCATTGTAACTTGTATAGGTTATAGTTATAGTAACCACTATTATACTACTATAAGTTTCATTATAGAAATAATAGAAACTCTTATGCATACTATAGTTACAAAAAAATCATCAGTGTAACTAAGGCCTTTAGTAGCAATAGTCATTCCTTGCAGGCTCAATCCATTCGCCATTTTACAGCCGCTTTTGTAACTATTATGAAACATTTAATAAAATGGATGCTAAACGAATAAGTACGTAACTAGATCTTATTTATTTATTTATTTATTATATACTTTATTGTACACCTTACAATACACTTAAGGATACAAATAATTAATCTTATAACCTCAAAAACAGGAAAATAGAAGCTTTTTGTGGCTGTGAGTTGCACTAGGGGAACAAAAATCACTGGAAGCGTTAGAAGGGTGAAAATTAGCGCTATGATTCTCAAAAAGAGTTATTAGAGCTCAAACTGCAGGTTATGACTGCAGTACAATGACGCCATGATTTTTTAAGAAAACTTATAATTCACTTGCATAATTGAGTTGATATACATTGGTTTTTCAGTTAAATGTGCATTAAATGTACCGGTAAACAATCGGCCACTTGCAAATAGTAAGTTATCGACACGTAAAAATACGGAAATAAAATTTATTCTGTATAACAAATAAAAAATATCACATATCTTTTTTTAATTTTTTAAATATCATAAAAGCGCGTTAAAATTACTCGAAAATTATCTTATATATCTACAGTAAACTGGACAGCGTTTTAAGTATCTTTATATATCTTGCTAATACAGAATAAAAACATTTACTTCTTTTTGTTTTATTTTCATGATGGCGACGAAAACACTTTACCAAAATATTACAAACAATGTCAACTGAAGATATACAATAAAGAACTATAATCAATTCATTCGTTCAAATTAGTTCAAAATCATTCAAAAGTAGCGCTACGAGAGCTTTAGTATAGCGTTAATAAATCGTTATAGCTATTAAGGAACCTTTATGCAACCGTTGTGCAGGTTAAATGGAACTTTAGGTTGCATAAAATGGCGCCCAAATAGCGCTAAAGCGGCTGCTTTAAGTCTGCAGTAGACGCTCTAGCGCTTACGTATATTACTATAAGTAATAATCGGATACGCTCCAAAGCTCTAATGCAGCCCATTTGTGCTAGTAGGGTTATATCTTTATCCGGTGCGGTCCGGTTACGATAGACTCTAAATACACTCTCGCGTCTATGGCGAGTTATTATTACTTGTTTTGATTTTCTTTTTCGTATTGTCTACTAACATAGTGTATAAGAATGTTGTTACTAACAATCGGGCCTAGTTCCCATATATGTATAAACATTTATTTAATTAAATGTAAATTTAATTCATCTTTCATCGGCAACTATTCTTATAATTAATTAACTAAGTTCTTGAATGACAAGTTCAAAATATCAACGCTAAAATCAAGGTCACCTTTTCGTTGAACCTAGGATCGTTGGGCCATTCGAACGTTTATTATATAAAATATACATAAATACGCTAAAACGTGAAAATTTACACTAAAAAAATATATTTACTAAAAAAAAATCTTTAATAACACCACATCCAATCAATCCACATAGAAAGAAAAAGTAGATATTTTTGGGCAACAGACAAACGTCATGTTAGCAATATTAAAAACTTATTTTAGTTCCTTAAGAATAAAGTTAGTAATTGGATCTTATAATTATGTTAGTAGGTCAGGACAAAGATTTAGATATTAACAATTAACGAAACAACAATAATCAAGGCAAATGAACATCGTAGCCGTGGCAACGAGGAATATCCTTGGGCACGCCCGAGGTGATCAAACCTATTCATTTATCTTGGCACCGTCTTCAGTCATGTGAGCAGGTATCTTCTAGCCCTTATTTTAAACGGAATGAGACATCCAAAGAAACAAAATTCAAGGTTATTTTTCGCTTTGTAGTGCAGTTGTGTTTTTGTTTGTTTTAAATTCGGTTAAATTTATTTGTTAAAAAGTTTTTTTTTTGTTAAAACTTCCTTGAACAAAAACATTCCAGATTATCAATTTATCCAAAAAAAAATCAACGTTGTTACGTAATGTCATGATACAATAAGTACATTTTCTCCAAGGGCCTGCAAGTTTTCCACAAGTTATTGTACAAACTTATCTCTTGCATAATGGATATGCCCTGATAGGTTTCCGTAAGTGATTGATAGAGACCGTCGTTTAATGTACTCTGCTTCATGTGGGTGGATTTGATGCTGATTTGATGTTTAGTTTTGAGATGTATGAGGACTCCAAATGTCGTTAGAGATGTTTTCGCCACTCGGGCGTTCGGCTACCGAACTGAAATTCATGTTAAACGTACGGTGTCAAAAAGCCGGTCCTTGGTATTTTTAGCAAAATAAAATAGGTATGAACTATTTTGTTCTTTTTAGGAGCGGGAAAATCATCGAATGGTCTTTGTGAATCGAAAAGGAGTATCAGACTTCTACTGACTTAAAACTGTCCTTCTTTTGCTATTGTTTCCCCAACCGGCTGTCATTACTGCCGATAAGAATTTTATTCTTGAAAGCCAATATTGTGTAAAATCTCATGGTGGAAACTAACTTTAATTGAGCCTTAAGTGAGTTGTCAATTGCTTCAATCAATAGGACATTTGACTTTAAATTCGCTTAAAATACTTTTATGCAAAAAAAACCGACTTCGAAAAACCATAAAAGCACTAAAAAGTTATAAATAATACTATACCTAACCTACCTATATTAATAAACCTAACCTAACCTACGATTAACCTATAATAAAATTTAACAATATTTTGGAGTCGATTCAAATCGGTTGGCAAGCGACGGAGTTATGCCCGAACAAACATAAAAAATAATAATAAATTAAGACAGCATATGCAGTGAAGAAATTCCTTGTTTGTAAATTTCTTCACGAAGTGGTTTGGAAGTCAAAGCGTCTAAATTATTCATCTCGCTCGGTTTTGCCAAGCAAATGGGACACGTTGCATATGATGGTACTTCAGCAATAATATTGGCCACTTTTCCATCAATGCAATTCATGTGATACAATAATATTTCCACACTGTGTAGATATTCGTTCATTAATTTGTTTTTTCATCTCAGACTTTATAAAATCAGCTGTCTATCTCGTTTAAATTAATTTTCGTTGAAAGTTTACCATAAGATCTACAGTATTTATTTTATTTAGATTTTTCACTCTCTTATTATAGAAGTTAGAGGGGGGACGCCCATTTCACCACTTTGGAAGTATCTATCTCTTAAACGATAGATTTTAGGAAAACATTGAGGTAATATGTAGTACGTAGTACATAATTATTATCTCAATGTAGGAAAAAATGATTTTTGAAACCTTTAAGTCATTTTTAAAGACCCATCTATAGATACCAAACAAGTATAGGTTTGATGATTTTATATTTTTTATTTTTGTATAAGAATCGGTAAACGGTTCATGGAAAACATCTATCTAATAAGTTTCACATGTTTAGTCGTAATAGTTTCGGAATAAAATGGCTGTGATATACGGACGAACGGGCAGACAGACAGACATGACGAAACTATAAGACTTGACTTTAAATTCGCTTCTAAGTTCTCACGGTAAAAAATTAACAAAACAAGTTATAACATATGCGTTATAATTATAATAAAATCTATTTATATATATTTAATAAGGATATGTTACAAAACCAGTTAAGTTCATGAGTCCTGTCTAAAGCCGGGTCCGCTGCGACGTGTTTTCGTGTTTGCAAACAGTATAACATTGTTTGCTAACGGAATATAGGCGTGGCCTAACAGTTTTGTTAGCAAAAACACAATAACATGTTTGCCGTTGGTTGTAAGTGATATGGGTCATTCTTTTGGACAGGTTTTTCAAGCGGCTTTACTTAAAAATAATAGAAATCGAAAAGTCAGCAAGCCATTTTTTTTTTTCGCGCAAACCTTATGTCCTCTCTTAACAGGATTACTGATTATTATTCAATTAATCATAAAAATTAAATATCATAAAAAATAAAATACCCCCATTCTTTGATTTTCGTGTAGTGTCCTAAGCCCCGATCTGGTCACTTAGTAAATTATGTATTTTAAACTAAACGCTACATGCTTACCAAAAAAAAACCACTAAGTCCTTAGAAGTTCACAATGCTATGAAAAAATAGACCATAGATCTAAAAGAACTAAATTTCCTAAAAAAAAATTAAATGTAACTGTCCCGAGGTAATTGCTGATTTGCGTGGATTATTATAATTTCACTCATACATCTCTCAATTCGCGGCCCAATGAGACATCATCGTAATTCTAGTTACAACTAGTGGCGCTCCCACTGCTGGCCAGAGTGCTTGTGTGATGGTGCGTCGAGTTTTCAAAAAATAATGGAAGAACTTCGTTGCGTGGGTTTGGTTTCTCAAAACTTTGATTTGCGTGGTACAATTATCTCCGGTGTCTGTGAATTTATTTATTTAATAAAATATTGTAGCGAACAAATATAAGGTAACGTAACTTATAATCAAAACACAGTTTATTTGCTTAAACGGTTTTTGTATATTTTTTGCATAAAGGATTTATTTTGATTTTCGTGGTCGTGATTTGCGTGGTTTACGTGGTAGTTTTGACCCACGCAAATTAATTTTTGACCATGCAAATGAAATAACTTTGAGTTTTGTACTACCTAGTTATGAATGAAAATATTTTTTATTACTTTAGTTACATGTAAATTCGTTTAAAATAAAACTTAAAATGTCATATTCGATGGATTTCTGTCTTTATAAGTACCTAGTAATATTAAGAATAGAACAATTTATTACTTAATGAGTTTATTACAGAAATGAGAGTTTAAACAAAAACGCCACATAAGAATTATGATTTGAAACGATCAACGGATGATATTGAACTGTCAGATAATAATCCAGGCTTGACCAAAGAATACGAAGAACTGATGACCCCAAAGCCGACGAAAACTCGAGCGATTCCGATTTGACCATTTTATAAAAAAATATATAAATAAGGATAGTATAAGATAAGTAAATGATTTTCATAATAATAAATACTGTTATATTCCTAACAAATGACTGATAAAGTCTTATTTTTTAAACGTTTAAATTAGTATTATATTTCTGTAATTTCTTTAACAAATAATAAATAAAGTTGGACTGATTCTACTAAAAAAAGTTTTCTGCCCTAGTAACCTACCTATTTTTTTATCTTATAATAAACAACTTCTTTAAGTAACAATAAGTAACCCATTTGAGAAAGTCAAATTAAAATATTCATTTTCGTGGGGTGTTTTGTGATTAGCGTGGCCTCCATTTTTTTAACTTCGATTATCTCTGTAAGTATATCGCTCTCTGAGGTGCCTTTTTTATAAAAAGTATTACTTTTATATATATTTTAAGATTCTGAAATCATATTTTAAAAAAAATTGAATTTGGAAATTGCCACGAAAATCACCGAAGAATGCCTTACTCGAAGAAGCACCCATATCATTCTATGAACGCGTTTATATACACAAGTGTACTTACTTATCAACGCAGCGTGTATTTATTTTAATGGAGTTCCAAAGTACTTAATTAAAAAAGTAATATTTTACACTCCACTGAAATCAAGAAACTCTTCATAACTTCCCGCATCGAATGCCCCCACCTAAACAGCTATCATCTGATCAAAAGAACATCTCCATTAAAATATCTCAGTAGTCATGGTATGACGGATCGGCGCGCTTTGTTGTGCTAATGTGGTCTCTGTGTTGCCATGTTGCTGATGTTGCCCGCCGAATATATGGAAATAAAGTTTTTAATATATCGGCTGTGTTTGGGCCGAAGGACCATAGGGAGTTCCTGGTAAAGATGGAAAAATTGATTAGTAATAACGAAATTCTTGTAATTCGGTCTCATAACGATGATGTGATTGAAGATGAAGAACACTAGTAACCTATTCATTCTTGCCTTAAATACCCCAGGTTATAGCTATCAGGAAATAGTCGCTGGCAGGGAATTCCATTCCTTAGCTGTAGAGTACATTGAAAGTATTCCCAAAACCTTTTGTGCGTATGGGAGGGCGGTCCACCATAGTTATTATAATCTTTAATAAAAGTTTGCTTGCTCAGTTGAAAAGATTACCATGACGATTATACCACCGCCACACTATAACCAAGCATTGACTACTATGAATTACAGGCAACAGTAGGCCATCAAAAAGAACTGATCAATGTTACTCAATGTGTCTCGTAGAAATAATTGTCTTGACAAAACAGGAATATGATTTAAAAAATATCAATAATAAGGACATACACCAGAGCTACGTTAGTAATACTATCTCGTACGTACGTTTACAACTGTGATAAAACTGCTTAAGCCTTTATTGTCACTTATTTGATATAGTTATTATAAAAATAAAGAATTCAAATGTAGACTAGAGATCATAACAATTTTGTTGTTATTACAAAGAATTCTTCTAAAATCAACCCCTACAATGCACTTCTATCACTGTATTACAATTAAAGCTACCATCTTGCCACGTCATCGCGTCACGATTGTCTATGACAAATGATCTGTCATCGCGACTCCGCGAGGGAGGTCTGTACCAAAGATTGTAGACGAAATTAATGTTCTCCCTCACGCCTCATTGCTACTGGCCAGATTGGGAAGTGATGCCGTTTTGTTTTTTGGAGATTTTGAATTTGGAATACAATAATAATGACATTGTTACCATCACGTATAAGGCCTAATAATAACATTGTTACTATCACGTATAAGGTACAAGAGCTTAAGGATTGACACAAAATAAAAAAGGTCTAATTATAGAAATGGGCTAAGGCACAGGCAGATGATTATGGTAAAAAAGTCCAATACGTTTTTTGATTTATGCATTGATTAGCTATCGATTGAGAAAGAAATTTACATAAAGTTAGTATTAAGGAAAATATACCAAGGCTATTTTAGGGGATAAACAGAAACAACATATAATGTAACCACAAATTGCTTCCAGATGCAAATAAAACCAGACAAACGACTTTAGGGCGTCACAACTCCAATCCGACAAATAGCAATGCAAATTCGATAGAGGTAAAAATTGACACCAAATGCTACGAACAAAAAAATCGAACCGCAACATAAACAGATTCCGAAAGTCAATTTCCAAATTGCACCGAGTCACGACTATAAAGTCAACCCTCCTTAATCCAATCACACCCCGTCCTTGTCAACGTTTTGTTTCCTCTTTTTGATAACCGACCATTGTAACAAGAACCCTGAGCAAACAAACAGAGTCCCCTTCACTATAGAATTAAGTTGGTTCAAGAGGAGCAGGACAGGTCATGACATTATGGTAGTTGAAATAAAGGAACGCTCAAAAAAGGTTGAAATTGTTTTTGAAAAAAGAACACACGAAGAAAATAATCCATTTAGTCGCACGGCGCAAATGCCTCCGCCGTTAAGGGGATGCAACACTAAAAAGATCAAAACAGGCATTCGCGTTCGAACCGGGATTCTATTATTTGGGCCAGTCAAAGCCGGGGGCTCGTTTAAAATGTACTTAAATTCAATTCCTTTTTCCGTTTCGGGAATGTTTTACTTTTTAATTTTTTGCATTCGGACTGGTGGGTTGTTTTGGTTCATTCATAGTTAACGTGAGTGATCTTTTGTAGGGGTTCTCTGTGAAATTGGAGAGGGATGTTTGCAACCTTTTTACGAGATCAAAATTGCCTCTCCTGTGTCCTAGTGTCTCTGACCGTTGTACTGTGAATACTACCTTTTTATTTTTAAACATTCATATTCAAAGCTTTACTCGTATTGGTTTTATAAATCGCTTGTATCAGGAAATGCATGATTGGATTGGAAATGCATAGAGCTTGTTTTTCGTTAAACATTTTTGGTTTACTTATTAATATAAACTTCTCAATTGTAGTGAGCATGCTTTTCACAATTTCGCGAATTATCGACGTTCAAAAGAACACCAAACATTTTCTTATAATACTTTCCCATGAGTTAAGATCTTTTAACTGATGGTACCTTAGACCTACTTCAGCTTACTATAGTCAAGCACCAAGGGATTACTTCCTACTACATAAATCTTAGGAACGTAATAACATTCTATGTCCAGAAAACAGAAACCACTTGCTCGAAAAACTGACTCAGTCCACATAACCTTTGAATTATACCTCGTTTCCTTGATCCCGTATCAGTGGGCAACACTTTAAAACCCACTCGATATCTCCCCTCAATGACGGTGAAATGTGGCCGGAGATCGCCGTGACATACATTCTAATAGTTATATTTAGGGGAACACAGTCTTCTGTGGTACGACTCAGAACGAACAGTGTTTAAGACGGTGAAAAAAAAATTAAGATATTTTTTTTAAAGAGAACGCAATGTGCCTGTATTTCGCATTACTAGCAATCTTGTTAACCACTCCAACTAATCTAAATATGCTTGTGTGTGGAGTGGGTTCACGGTAATAGTGTAATGGGTGGGGTTCGAACCCGTGACCTCTCGATTACCAGACTGACACTTAACCCATAATTATTTTTATTTCAATTAAATTTTAATAAAAATTATTTAATTTTAAACTAAAATAAATCAAAACATAAAAAATATTTTTAATACTGCCAGCTGGTAATGTACCCAAGATACTGTCGGCATCGCTATACTTATTATATGGCAAACATTTACTGTAATGAAAAAAACACGAATTTAATAAAATATTCAAAACTAATTTTATATACCAAACAATGAATCATTCATAATTCAAACTAGTCAATATAAAAAAGTGCAGAGAACAAATTTCGAATTGAGCATCGCAAAATCCGTCAACTTTGCTATCAATGAGAAAAGTACCCGGAAAATTTGTCCCAAATCATTTGAGGTTATTAAAAATGTACTAATTTAGCATGGTGCCACTTTTTTAATTTGATGTGGTAAGCAATGGCATAAACCATGAGCTGATATTCTACTAATAACATAACCATATATTTTAACAGAGCCTATTTTGTCCAAATACCTATCCCATATTATACCAGCCAACTTTGTCAGCTGTCTTCTAGGATTCACGAGCAATTCTTCTTTTTCGCATGTTTGTTTCTAGCACGTAAACAATACTTATTGCTTTTTAAAAAATGCCCAAGAATTTATTGTATCCTGTGAGTGACAGTCACGAAAACTGCTACCAGAATACTAAAAAAAAAACTCAAAACATCCCTTACTAATATTTCGCTAGCAAGTGTGAGTTAAGTCAAACTCATGTGTAATCTAACGGAAACCATTCGACAAAAATCACTTAAAGGAATTCCCCGTTCGAGAAAACTCCGGAAATTTTCAATCGAATTTCTAAGGTCGGTCATACACGGTAGATTAGTGGTGGCCTGATGTCGATACACTTGTGTGCAGGACGTTAAATCGTGTGTGAGTTGGTCTGATAGGGGACAGAGGTCAAACGTCCAAATTGAGTAGCTTGAAGTATTTTCAGGATGGGGGAATGTTGAAATTACGATAGAATTTATTTTGTTAAGTTCCATCATGTGATGGCCACTGAATTTAAAATGAAATGAATTAAGCAATACGTGGTCAAATTCAAAGTTAGTGTCTACACAGTGACGTTATGATAATTATCTCTATATTAATACAGTAAGCAAAAACTTTGTACCCCTTTTTACGAAAGCTATGCAAAAGGAGGAGTATGAAATTTGGCCCAGTTAAATATAGAAGAACGTCTGGAGAAATCGAATAGTGTTACAAATTGATGTATTCGAAATAATTTCTATTATGATCGTATTTTGATTGTTTAGCGAACCATAGTAATAATAAATTTATGATTTTATTAAAAAAACTCGAACGCCAGACACGATTGAAAATTTTTAAAAGAATCAACAGTCACTATGACGTATTTATTTTAGTCCAATAAATATTTAAAATCATCTGATTAGACTGCATGAAAAAATTAAAAGTGATAGATAGGCGCATCGAAAATCTTACATCGCTGATGATCAGCGACCTTCAAGATCCCGGTTTAAAAATGAAAAAAAATAATTAAATATCCATATCTCGTTCACCTCGTACGAGATATGGACATTTCAATTTAGTGTTCTCAAACAGAATGGGCGAAATTTAATACCATAAAAAAAAAATTGGAGAGTGCAAACCTCTCCAGAAGAGAACATCAACAAGGAGCATCTGACTCTGACTCATATAGTTTCGTAGTTTTTAAGTAGTGTCAGGCCTACACCTGATGGGATCCCAAAAAACTAGTTATACAAAATCTCTTCCCGGATATTTTGCGCCACAAGAAACAGCACGCTCTTGTAAAATTGTATTTTTTAAGTTATTAGATTTAACTAATGAAATATACACTTATTCTATTTGCAAGCGCGGCAGAATTTTATGTTCAAAAGCTTTAGTTACATTACAAGTATGTGACTTTAACCATTTAAAAATGCAATAGACCTACCGAATTAACCTACCGTTATAAATTCAATACATTTTCATTATCTCATAATAGGAACTAATGAAAAATTCTAAACAGTACATTAATTTCGCGCTAACCCGAAAGATTGTCCATAAATTTATTAATATGGCGACGAAGGCGACGCTACGAAAACAAATTGCCATAAAAAGGACTTTGTTTCTGCCACCTATATTAAAAAAAAAAATCACCAGAATATACGATATTACCACTTAAACACTACCGTTTAAAAAGAAATACAAAATTCAAACTCAGCCTTATGATTCAGGACATAGAGTTATTGTTTCCAAAGCGTTCTGTTTATGAACAGCATTATTAAAGTTGTGTATGTTCTAGGGTGAATCTCCTGTTGGTAGTCGCGTGGGTAAGGATTCATCTACGCGACAGGAGGCCCAGTTTCCCGCGCCCACCCGCGGTAGCATGCAACTAATATCGGGTGTTCCCACCTCAGGCAGGGATTACTCGCTTTAAAGACATCTAATAAGCTATAATTGCGAAATATGGTTTTAATTCGCTGCTTAATATTTATAACCTTGGAATCATATATGAAAGTTTCATATTACCTCATCTGCTGAGCCAGGGCCGCGCTGACCTAAGACAGCGCCTGTGTGCAAAATCTATGAAGCGCCTAAGATTTTTTCCACAGGCGTGAGTATTGTCTTGGGGTCTCCAAAGACAATACTCACGCCTTTGGTTTAACTTTATACTGTTTGTATCTACTCAATTATAATGAATAATATGTTGTATTTTACAAATATAATTTCAATCGCCCCTTCTGCTTTGGCGCCTGTGTGCGCCGCACACTTTGCACATAGTGACAGCTCGGCCCTGTGCTTTGCCTTTTCCTAAAAAAAATCTAGTTCACCCTAGTAGCTGGGTAACACGAAACCCCCTGGCAAGACCAGTGTCAGATTTTCTGGCTTCTGACTATCCGTAACGACTATCGAAGATGTACCAATGACAGCCGAGACCTACGGCTTTGCGTACGTCCTAAATATGCCGCAATCTTGATATGATAAGATGATGAATTGATAACCCTTCCCATTGGAAGGGTAGTCAATTAATTATCTTACAACCTCGGCAAGCGTTGCTTAACCTTGAAGATAGATAGATAGATATACTCTTTATTGTACACCATAATAGAATTAAATGAGGACTTAAAAATTACAAAGGGTGTTACAATTGGCAGTCTTATCGCTACCGTACCGTGATACCCATGTGGCTCTCATTGAAGCGTCAATAGCCTAATGGCTAAGGTGTCGGTTTTGTTATCCAGAGGTCGCGGGTTCGAACCCCACCCATTACACTATTGCCGTGAACCCACTCCAGATATAGGCATATTTAGCTTAGTTGGAGGGGTTAACAAGATTGCTAATAATATAAATACTACGCACATTGCTTGTTCTCGTAAAAAAGTTGCCACTAGCTCCTACTCGATATTAAAAAAAATAACGTGATAAAGAAAAAAATCTGTTCGCAGCCCCATTTAACGTAACAGGAATACCAGGAGCGCAAACAATAAAGGACTTCTTTCTTCCCCTGTCAAACGTTTGTCTGGCATCCCGCAAATGTCGTGGCTTTGCTCCAAAATGTCGAAATTTTCGCCACGTAAACTTTTAAACGGATAATATTTCATATTTCAACAAGCTTGTTTACCAGTGCAGCAGTGGGAGCTATAGCAAACTTTACACGTAGCTCAAAAGATATATTTTGTGGATACAACTTGGAGAATACTCGTCAAGTACATATTGTTACAATAGCAGTGCCCACGATTTAGTCCGCTTTTTATTGAGTGTATCTTGCACCGCTTAGAAGTATAAATAGGTACCTATTGATTGTAGTTTTCAAATGTGGACAAAGGAACAGAGTTAAAAAAGTAACAATACTTTTTTTCTTATAAAAGAAAAATTTTGAAAATCGTTTCACAATTGGCGGAGAAATTGGTGAACAAAATATAGTATGTATTTACATCAAAAATACACACAGCCGAAAATAGCAACTCCTCCTTTTTGAAGTCAGTAAAAATACTGTTCTCGTGAGCGAAGCCGCGGACAGAGGTAAGTACCAAAGAAATTATGTATAATCTTCTGGATTTCAGTCAAATTTCGCGCACTATAAAATATCTTACATATAGCTTAGCCCTCTTCATTTACTGTAGGTTTATCCTAACATTACAATAACAGAACTTCTGTAGTCTTTTGTTTGTGGCATTCTTTACCAGCGTTGTGCGCATAAATTAATTTAATTTTACATCTCTGTCGCCGCCATCTTGTTTTTTGTTTTCATCTTTGATGAAGAATGTTTTGTCAACTTCGGATTATGGCTTTTGATTGTTATTTTGCATTCTTTTCGTTAAATTGTTGAGATGATTTCATGTTTGTTTGAATAAATTGAAATTAATGTATTCTTTGTTGTATCATCCATCCTTCCACACTGGCTTCGTGTGATGGATTACGGCCCATTCTCTCTCAAAAAGAGGAGGCTGGTTTTCAGCAGTAGGTACGTATTAGTCACTGCGAGGGTCGCCCTGAGGACACAGTCGAGCACACGGTGCAGGACTGCCCAGCTTGGGCAGAGCACCGACGTGTCCTCACGGCGACAATAGGCGGAGACCTCTCGCGCCCGGCCTTGGTCGAGGCCATGCTGCGGGGCGAGAGAGAGTGGGAAGCGGTCGCCTCCTTCTGCGAAGCAGTCATGCTTCCGAAGGAGGAGGCGGGCCGCGTGAGGGAGAGGATGGCGTCCTCCCTCCAGCCCAGCCGCAGTGGTAGACGCCCACGGCGTCGGACGTCGGCCGACGATCTCCGGCCACCGTAGGCGCGGGCATGCGGACAGCGAGTAAAGGGCAACTCGCTGTCCGACCATGGACCATGCCCGGGTCGACGGCGCGTCGTGTTCCACGCGCGCCTCAAAGAGCGTCAGCAACATGACGAGGCCCCCTCTGCAGAGGGCCGAAGCCCGCCGGGGTCGTGGGACTCATCCCGTTACCGTGGCCCCGGCATGTAAAGGGTTATTGAAGGAACACCGTGGATTTTAGTCAGTAAAAGTCTGACAGTCCCTCCCACCCTGCCCGGAGTGGGAGGACTTACTTGATAATTTTACCACGTTAAAAAAAAAAAAAAGTACGTATTAGTAATAAAAACAAAAATATTAGGCTTAATTGTTATTGTAATTTGTTATATGAAAATAGGTGCCTAGGGATGGAAGACGACGCTGACGCTGGCCCAAAGATAGCGAGATGACCTGGACCTGGTTAGACCGAGCTGGCCCTTGAAAAGAGCATTTTGGAAGCTCTAGGGGAGGCCTTTTCTGCTGATTAAAAAAAATAGGTAGGTTCTCTTAGCCTACTCAACCGTCAATCATGAATGACCCTTGCCTGGCTAGATTCTAATGCGAGTTTATTCATCCATATGAATATTCTCTTCTTAGTCCGGTACTCTCGCCAGATCTGGGTCGGTTCTTGTGTCATCGTTGCTTTTGATGAAGCCATCGTTTATCACCATAACATCAGGTGAAATTGTGGTCAAACGTAAGCCTATCAACAATAAAAAAAACCATCACCTATAAGATATAAGGTTCTGTATTCGACTATTCGTATGTATGATTGTATGTCCGCGATTTTCTCAAAAACTACTGATCCGATTACGATACCTACTCACATGGCTAAATTCCTGTGAGTAGGTACCTAGCCGTGCCAAGATAAAAGAATATGGTAAATATATATGATAAATGAATAATGGTTTGGTCACCTCTGACATTTAGCCTATCAAAGCTACTTGCCACCGACTTCAGCCATGTGATTAGGTACCTAGCCCTTATTTTAAACGGAATTAGACAGCCAATGAAACAATCTTTAGGGCTATTTTTCGCTTTGTAGTTTACCATAGTAAATTTATCGCTGGTGTGGCTAGTCTAATAAATTTTACAAATCTTACAGCCTATTGACTCATGAAGTTCCGATCCAAAAATGTATCCAAACGTTGACATATAATAGTGTTGCATCACAAACTAATCCGCAGTGGCGCTACGGTGGCGACATCCGGCGGGGATGCGACCGCTCGCGTCATTTCCGCTTCCGCTGCAGGGATGGAGGATGTAAATAAACGGAGCGTGTATCACACTTTGCGTGGAATCAATCGCGCGGCTAATATGTGACGCCATTTATTTGTCTTTTGTGCGTCGGTTGTGCGAGCAGCTGTCATGATGTCTGAAGTCATCTTTATTTTGGGAGACAAACTGAACTTCCATTTAGGAGTTGTGATTTAGATATGACTTCTAACGGAGAAAATTGCCTAAAAGCCATTAATGTATCTGTTAAGTTGAAAGATAGAATGTAAAGTAAATTGCTGCATTTCGGGAAGTGTGCGATGGAACTGCACAATCTAATTCCACCAAGCCCGTTCCATCATCGGACTACAAGACAAACGGCGATGTAACGTTGGCGTCATCGTTACATGGTGGACATTCCACAACACGTTTTGGGAATAGTTTCATTGTGCGCACAGCTAAGGAGTGGAATTCTCTGCCGGAGTCTGTGTTGCCTGATAGCTATAACCGGGGAGTCTTTAAGTCAAGAGTGAATAGGTTACTTCTAGGCAAGCGTGCTTCATCTTAGACCACATCATCGCTTAACATAAGGTGAGATGTTGGTAAAACGCAAGATAATCAACAATAAAAAAAATTGCTTTATTGTTACTTACATACGAAATCAGACTTTATCAACTCACCATTAGTGAATATTCTGACATACATTTCTTTTCAGATACTATACTTCACCTGCGATTTTGTTCGCGTTGATATCGAAATTTTTATAGCCTTTAGCACTCACACATAGTGCACCTTACTGCCAAAGACAGGCCCGTTGGTATAGTGGTCAGTGGTCCTGACTGCTATGCGCAAGGTCGTGGGTTCGATTCCCACCTAGGACAAATATTTGTGTGATGAGCACGGTCATTTGTTCTTTGTCTGGGTGTAATTTATCTATACTTATAATAAATCTGTAGAGAGGTCAATTCTGTACATTAAATATATTTACAAAATAACTATCAGGGGGTGATTAGGGATCGATACTGATACCAAAAATGCAATCAGTAAAATTTTTGTCTGTCTGTCTGTCTGTCTGTCTGTATAACCGTTATAGAAACAAAAACTACTCGACGGATTTTAACGAAACTTGGTACAATTAATATTCATACTCCTGAGCAGGTTATAGTATACTTTTCATCACGCTACAATCAATAGGAGCAGAGCAGTGAAGGGAAATGTTGGAAAAACGGGAGAAGTTACTCCATTTTTTAAGCTTCCGTCGCGTGTGCAACCTTAATGGTTAAAGCTACACAGAAATCATCTATGACGGAAATGTTCTCCTTAAAATTATATAAAAAATATCCCACGACAGCATATATCTATCTTTTATGGTTGACTCACAATAACACGTGTAACTCCCGATAGCTTAGCAGTTCGAAGCTTTCTGATTATAATATTTGTCTACTCTTACGTTTATAACACTCTCAGTCACCCCTAATTGAAAAAGTTAACATTATTAACTATTCCATAAAACAGAATCATATAAATCGGTATAGAAACACCAAAGTTATGCATGAAATACGCTAATAATAAGCCATCGCGCGTGAATCTGAATCATGCTATAAGGATTATTTTTGAGAATCGGTCGCCGCGCTCGACGCGTCTCGATTGGCCAAGTGCGAGCCAGACTCGCCCATGAAGGGTTCCTAAAAACCTTTAAAATTTCTAGAAACCAGCTTATTTGCATTTTTACAACTACGCTAGATAACTTTGTTGTTCATAGTGTTTGTATGAATTACAAAGTTATATTTGCGGTTTTAGAAAATATGCTGTATCTCAAAACTGCTTACCCGATTTCGTTCAAACCAATTTTGGTTGAAAGTTTACATTAGGATCTACAGACATATATATTTTTTTTAGATTTTTCACTCCATTATTATAGAAGTTAGAGGGAGGGGGGGACATTTTACCACTTTGGAAGCTTATATCTTTTAAACGATTGACTTTATGAAAAAGTGGCTTTAGAAACCCTTATATCATTTTTAAAGACCTGTCTATAAGTACTACACACGCATAGGTTTCATGAAAAAAAATATTTTCAGTTTTAGTTCCATGTATGGGGATCCCCCTTTATATTAAATATTTTTTAATTTTTGTCTTAATATCGGAAAGCTGTTCATAGAATACATCTACCTACTAAGTTTCACATGTATAGTCTTAGTAGTTTCGGAATAAAATGGCTGTGACATACGGACGGACGGACGGACAGACAGACAGACAGACAGACAGACGGACAGACATATCGAAACTATAAGGGTTCCGTGTTTTGCCATTCGGCTACGGAACCCTAAAAAGGCGGGGTGTCCGAGCGCGAGGTTCGCGGTTGAGTAGTGACGAGCCTTAGTGTGCTGAACTACGAGAGGCCCTATCTAAAAAAAAAGTGCGGGCTTCATACAATTTTTTAAAATAAGATTTGACCTAAAGGTCCAGTTACCAGGTCATAAAATCCCAAAAAAAAAACATACAATTTTTGCCTTTTGATCCCATTAAGATAGGAAAAGTATGGTTGATCCGAATAGACATTCAGAGCGTTCGACCTTATTGACAGACAATACCACAGAGTACTTTCATATATTGGACAATACTTATAAGACAGATATTAACAAACCGTGCTTATCAGCGCGACTTTTAGTCGTTGATAATTTATTTTTAGATTCCTTTTGTTGTTATTTTATAAAATAGGTATTAGTTATTTTAGTATAACGATAGGTAAGTTGTGGCTAATTTACGTTCACTTTTTTATATTAGTTTTATTTTCACCCAGTTGCAACAAAATATAATCGAGGCTCAAATTTTAACAGGTTGCGGTGCAGGAGAAACCGTCTTTATTCCCAGAATTCCCATAATACCAAATAATTTTCCATTCGAATTTAAAAGAACGCAATTCCCAGTATCGGTGTGTTATGCAATGACAATTAATAAGGTTCAAGGGCAGACTTTTCGTGTTGCTGGAGTAGATCTCGGTGTCAGTTGTTTCTCGCATGGTCAGTTGTACGTCGCTCTTTCCCGGGTTAGCAGTTCTAGAAATCTTTATGTTCACGTGCCGGACGGGTCAACTTTCAACATAGTTTACCCGGAAGCTTTGCGCTGAAGTATTTTCGTTCTATAGGTACTTAAGCCTCATGTGAACGTGATTTAAACAATATTACCAATATATTAACTTAATAACACATAAGGAGTTACACGCTGACGGAGTCGCGGGCACAGCTATTAACAATAATATTGTGCGGTTCCGCATTGCGATGTTTTTCAACAGTATTATAGACTGACATATTATATTTCCCTACTAAATTACGAAAGTTAATCTGTCTGTTACATCAAAATCACTGAACCGTGAGGGAGGACATAGGCTACTTTTTACGAAAAACGACGGAAACGCGGACGAAGTCGCGGGCAACAGCTATCTATACTAATAATAAAAGGCTGAACAGTTTGTTTGTTTGGTTGAACGCGATAATCTCAGGAACTACTGGTTCGAATTGAAAAATATTTTTAATTAAATAGTCAATTTATAGAGAAAGGCTATAGGCTATATATCATTACGCTAAGGCCAATGAAGAATGCTTCAAAATCGGGGTTAAATTTAACGTTAGCCCAAAGTAACTATTCCACGCGGACGAAGTCGCGGGCAAAAGCTAGTACCAAATAATTTTCCATTCCAATTTAAAAGAACGCAATTCCCAGTATCGGTGTGTTATGCAATGACAATTAATAAGGCTCAAGGGCAGACTTTTCGTGTTGCTGGAGTAGATCTCGGTGTCTGTTGTTTCTCGCATGGTCAGTTGTACGTCGCTCTTTCCCGGGTTAGCAGTTCTAGAAATCTGTATGTTCACGTGCCGGACGGGTCAACTTTCAACATAGTTTTTACCCGGAAGCTTTGCGCTGAAGTATTTTCGTTCTATAGGTACTTAAGCCTCATGTGAACGTGATCTAAACAATATTACCAATACATTAACTTAATAACACACAAGGAGTTACACGCTGACGGAGTCGCGGGCACAGCTATTAACAATAATATTGTACGGTTCGGTATTGCGATATTTTTCAACAGTATTATAGATTGACATATTACATTTCCCTACTAAATTACGAAAGTTAATCTGTCTGTTACATAAAAATCACTGAACCGTGAGGAAGGACATAGGCTACTTTTTTTTACGAAAAACGACGGAAACGAGGACGAAGTCGCGGGCAACAGCTATCTATACTAATAATATAAGGCTGAAGAGTTTGTTTGTTTGAACGCAATAATCTCAGGAACTACTGGTTCGAATTGAAAAATTATTTTTCAACCGACGACAAAAAGAGGAGGTTATCAATTCGAAGCGTATATATTTTTTTCTTATGTATGATCATCGATTACTCGAAGACGGCTGAACCGATTTGGAAAATTCTTTTTTTGATTGAAAGGGTATACTTCGAAATTGGTCCCATTTTCATAAACGTCAGGATCTGATGATGGGATCCTGGAGAAATCGAGGGAACTCTTCAAATATTATAGGCACACCTATGACGTTTTGGGTATTTATTATAGTAACTTGTGCAGTTGCTCTCAAAAAGTACCATTTGAGGAAGTGGAACTGATGATGAAGACCACAGATGGCCGCCGAAACTACTCAATAATAAGTATTGAGTGGATTGCGATTCGATTACTTGAATATGGATGTTAAGCACTTTATGCTCGTCACAATGCATATGGTGATGTAGAGCTGATGGTGAAGTACCAGGAGAACTCAACAATTAACGGCCCAGCATTGAGAAAAGCAATATTTTGTAAAAGGTTATAAGTAGTTGACATTTAGGCTGTTGTAACTAGGTAAATTAAAAATAGACCAACTAAAAAGAGTGAAATAAAAACTTTTTACAAAAAAATTAAACCGACTCCTCGGTAGTCGGTGTCTTTAGTTTTGTATTTTCGTTTTTGGCACCGACTTCCGAAATTAAAGTTATTTTTCACTTTGCAGTGTTTTTTGGGAGTCGGTTTAATTTTTTGGTAAAAAGTTTTTATTAATTAAATAGTCAATTTATATCATTACGCTAAGGCCAATAGGAGCGGAGCGCCAATGAAGAATGCTTCAAAATCGGGGTTAAATTTAACGTTAGCCCAAAGTAACTATTCCACGCGGACGAAGTCGCGGGCAAAAGCTAGTCTATAATATGTATGTATTTAGAAATATATATGTATGTTTATCAGTTGTCTAGTATCCATATCACAAGCTCTGCTTAGTTTGGGACTAGATGGCGTTGTGTGAAAAAAAAAAGTTGTGGAATATATTATATTATTATTATAAAGAAAAAAAAAATAGAGTTGGATCACTAGTTTCGGAGATTATCCCCTATATACAAACAAATCTTTCCTCTTTATCATATTAGTATAGATGTGTGGCGAACATTAATTGTTGTCATAGTGGCCCAGTAGTTATAGGCACGACTTAAGACCTGTAAAGTCGTGGGTTCGAACCGAAGCAGGCACATTACTTTGAGTTATTTTCATCATCACTACTGCTCTCAATTGATATAAAGATGAATACATAGAACGTTTATAATCTGGCCGGTTACATACTTATTTAACCGCTCGAGTGTCGCATGTTGAATTTCCTTATGATTTTTGGGTAGGACTTCAGAAAAAATGATAAATCGGCAATTTATGGCCATTATCATGGTATATATTATACCTTCCTGGCTTCGTTATGAGTCTATCTAACTATTTATATCATTCAATAAGCAAATCAAACTGACCTTATCTCGCAGTGATGTGATATGTTTTCACTTTTATAATTTCACATTCGAAAAAAAAAAAAAAAAAATGTGTAGGCAATTTTATCACAAATTATTCCAAAAAAATTAATATAAACTATTATAAAAACTAATAAAAACTATTTGATAACACAACGAAAAAGTCTGCGGCGTCACAACTAAAACCACAAATGCATTTTGTAAATTATTTTTCGGTAATTTTAGCGGTGTATACAGAACGTATTGCTACTTGCAATACAACCACAGATATTTATCGACCAATCCTAAGTCGGGAATACACCATAGATTACATCGTAATCAAAACAAAAGCGACACGCCAACAGACGCACAACGAGAGCTAAGTACGTATACCATATATCTTTGTACATCTATATCCTAAACACAACACCACCTAATCAAGCAAAACGAATCCGTCGAAAACTTTCGTTCACTTTATTTCCTCGTTTGCCACAAAATGACAGACCATTCCATCACGTTCAAGCAAAAATACAATAAGTGTAGTTTCCTTGTCCTTTGCACCCCGGTGACCCAAGGAGGTCGTTTGGCGGGCTAGCTAATGAAGCAGCCATATTGGCAGGGCGCGACCAATAGAGTTTCGAGATGTTTGGTGACTAGATGCGGCTGGGAAGAAAAATAGGAAAATATCACTTCTTACTACTTATTCCTGCTTAATATTATAAATATGAAAGTAACTCTGTCTGTCTGTGTCTTTGTTACTCTTTCACGTCTTAAACTCTTATATGGCACAGACATAAATTAAACGATAGAGAAGGAAAGCCTAGCCAATGCTTTTTACTGTAAAAAACGTATTCAGGCGAGAGAAGCCACGAAAAGAAGTTAGTTAAAAATAAAATGAATCAGAAATTAGGGCAAGAGTAATTAGAAAATGAAACAATTTTTTTCAAAGATAGAATAAAATTACGTCCATTTTTTTATTGAACGGTACGCAGAGCGGATACCATTTTGGCCATAGTTTAACGGTGCACCGAGCTTTTTATACACAAAAACGCGTTTTTATAACGGTTGTTTGAAGTTGTAAACAATTAAATTAAAATCTAAGGAAATAAATTGGTATTTTTGGGCATATATACTAGGCGGTATACACGATGGAATCATAATTTGATAAAGTTGCCTGAACAGAATAAATTCACAAAGTTACCTCTAAACAACACAACAAACACTTAGTACGGCGTGAATACTTCGCTGAAGGTCATCAATTTTTGAATAATAACAAAACTACATGTTTTACACAACGTATACATTTTACATTTTCAAAATGTTGATTTGTTTTACAATAAGAAGGAAATACATAAATTCGCCCATTTTATCCAGAGCCGCCGCGCCGCTGTCTTATCCGCTTTAGTCCTGCGTCGGCCATCGGACGGGGAGCTTGTGTCGCTTGCGCTTACGCACGGATTTAGTAACGATGAAAATTGAATGAAAATTCATTGTAGCGTATTTGAAATGGGGAACAAAGTAAAGAACTCAAGACAGGGAAGGGGTTGGCGAAAAACCAGAAATCTCAGTCGACCGGCGCGCGATTCCCGCCGTTTTTTTATCTGTATAGCCTAGCCAGCTCACGCACACATACACGGAGCGCATAGAATACCTACAATCGATTAGCGCAAGAAACTCGGTGCGCCCTTAAAGGTGTTGTTACTACGATATATTAGCCATGGCTAATGACTGATGAGATTGCCCGTCGTGGGTGAAATTGGTTTGGAGGACTATCAAAACGATAGAAAATAGTAGTAATATCTACCACCTAAAATAGAAAAGCTGCTTTTAGCAGCCTTACTATTTTAACATTTATTAAAAAATGTAGTTTCATTGTTTTCTTTTTTCACCCCAAAACCGGACTACCACATCTAATACCCCTACCTCCGTGTTTGCGGGGACGGTCGGACATTGGTTAATTACGTGCGATAGTCGGAGGCTGCTCACGAGAGAATGATTGCCGCTCTGTAACGACGCTCCTAGCATACACCAAGACGATGAGGCTCTGAGAATAGCGAAGATGAGGAAATTGGAGTAGACCCATTTAAGAAAAGCTTCGCTGAGACTTGTTTCTTTGGCACTCCTAATTAGTTGCAGCAGCTAGTGGTCGAAATATTCATGCTTTATTCTTATTTAATGCATGCGTATTACACACAGCTGAAGACAATTCTGTGTTCCGACTTTTGATGGACGTTCTTGTGTTGTCCTATTTGTGTCGATGGCGTGGCAACGGTTATACTTTATTAGCCCAGAACTTCACTACTTCCATGGCGTCATAGGTGGCAGATATAGAGATCTTTTTAGCTGCAAGATTCTGGGCTAACAGGGCAGGATAGGAGATACATAGCAACACCCCGCTGCAGTTTGGTCCGATGGCACCAAATCGAGTCATTGATGTACTCTGTATGTGTTTCACAAGTATTTTTGCAGATTATTTGAAGTAATTAAGTACTATTGAAACCAGGTTTATTTTTTTACATGTACAATTTATTTTACGACTTGAAAACTTTTTTCCCCGACTTAATCTTACTCGCCATTGCAATGGCCGTACGTATGAGGCACGTACTCAGTAATGTCATTCGGCAGTCACACAACAACTAGTTTATAGTTCATTTCGCTATCCGAACAAGATCTCACACCACACTCTGTTCCCACATATACCTACACATACCTATATGTTTGTATGTTGGGTCACACATCATCTCCTAATGGTTTTCAGCTGTTAATATAAGTAAGTAGTCATTATGAAAGGTGTAGGGACATTTACTAGAATCGCAAATGCGGTACTACACTTTTTTCTAAAATAGCATTTCCTTGTTGAATAGCAATGCTATATCGATTCTTTTTCTTTTGCATGGGCACATTACCAGCCAACAGAATAGAGGAGATTTTTACTTGGTTTTAGTTTTGATTAAACAGGTAGTTTGTATAAATGTTTACTTTAATAAATCATTAAAAAGAGTAGTCCTTGCAAAGGTTGTCAGGAAGATATCGCTCTCAGCGATAAGACAAGCTATTGTAAACAAAGTTATAGGAATATTGTTAAATAGGTGTGTTTAAATTTTTTGGTGTAAAATAAAGTATATTCTATCTATCTATATATCAACGGGCACGTGGCTAGATCGGCGTCACGGCGTCCTGACCTACCGCATGACGCAGGTCCTCACCGGACACGGAAGTTTCGGGAGGTACCTGTGTCTGATGGGGAAGGAAGAAACGCCTGGGTGTCACCACTGCGAGGATCGCCCTGAGGACACAGTAGAGCATACGGTGCAAGACTGCCCCGTTTGGGCAGAGCACCGACGACGTGTCCTCACGGCGGCGATAGGCGGAGACCTCTCGCGCCCGGCACTGGTCGAGGCCATGCTGCGGGGCGAGACGGAGTGGGAAGCGGTCGCCTCCTTCTGCGAAACAGTCATGTTATCGAAGGAGGAGGCGGGCCACGTGTGGGAGAGGATGGCGTCCTCCCTCCAGCCCAGCCGCAGTGGTAGACGCCCACGGCGTTGGACGTCAGCCGACGATCTCCGGCCACCGTTGGCGCGGGCATGCGGACAGCGAGTAAAGGGCAACTCGCTGTCCGACCATGGACCATGCCCGGGTCGACGGCGCGTTGTGTTCCACGCGCGCCTCAAAGAGCGTCAGCAATATGACGAGGTAGACCCTGTAGAGGGCCGAAGCCTGCCGGGGTCGTGGGACTTATCCCATTACCGTGACCCTGGAACGTAAAGGGCTATTGAAGTAACACCGTGGATTTTAGTCAGTACAAGTCTGACAGTCCCTCCGGCCCTGCCCGGGGTGGGAGGACTTATTTGATGATTTTACCACGTAAAAAAAAATCTATATATCAAAAATACAAATAAATGTTTGTATCTCCATCTCCACCTCTACACTTAGAGTTGGTACGGATGTGTCTTTATGTAAAAATACACTCAAGATACAGGAGAAAGACCTAGAATGGCAATTTTTTTGGTTGTCCAAATATACCTTAATGGAATTCGATATCGCTTCTCTCTTGTAAGCTCCACGTCACACACGTAAGCCAGAAAAGAAACTGACCAAGAAATAATTGCGCAATTTTAAAGTGTAATGTCACTCATAAACCCTCCTCGCCAACAAAATGACAGACTGTACACCCAAACAATTACGGCCTAAAAGCTCGTCAAAATTAAATTAAAAACACGACTGTGCCATCAATAACATCGAACAATTAACTTGAACAAAATATTCGTACATCAATCTAAAAGATCATTAAACTGGATTCTACCGAAACTCATATGTCTCCCTGGGGCAGGTACGGGGAACGAGGTACCCTTGGTGCAGCAACTAGTGACAAACTCATAAACATTTGTCACTGAACGGACTGTCCAAGTAATTGCGATCCAGCTACACAAGTACCAGAATCTCTCGACCCCTGATTTTGTACCAATCAACCCTTCTTTTAACCAATCCTAAAGCCGTCAGAGGAGGACGGTAGGTCATTTAATTCTGGTGGTCATATTACTTATTGGTGCCCCGAAACGTTTAACCGATCCCGTTCTAAATTTGAACAAATAATTTACGTACGGTCACTCTTGACACCGCTTTAAAATAGGGTCAGCAGCAAAATTAATGGCGAGAGAAATGCATTGGAACCTCTGGTTCAGATAACGAACAGACTTTAGTAAATGGTTGCATATAAATCCTGTTCAGTTATATGTTAAATTGGTCCCTATCGGAGTATCGGTAAAACAAACGGAGTTTTCATACTTATTTTCTGTTGTTTCTATGAGCTGAGGAGCTCGTGGCTAAATAATAACAGCCGCATTGATTGTCTGCGGATGGGTGGCCATTTTAATATAGCAAGACTCCTCCGTGCCTCAGAAAACACGCAGTTGTTACGGATAGTTAGAAGCCAATCTTACCAAAGAGTATTGTGTTATACAGCTACTAGATTGTGGCGGTCAGATATGCAGTTGCTAGTAATAAGCCTTTCCCAAACATAATTGGAAAAAGGCTAAACACAATGATGACGACGTCCACGATTCGTTCAGAAACCTAAATAACGAAACTTAAGTCAAAAATGACGGTCTAAACTTTGCTACGTCCATTTTTTATTAAATAATTATCTTCTTTTGTTTCAGCATCAACCCTACAAAGTCGATGAATAATTTGGAGTGTGTCCCGCGAACGTGGCCCGCGCTCATTATTGATGGGGACCTCGTCACAGCATCCCGTCCATACTCACGCCAACGCACAGTCATGTAGCAGTAGGCTAAATTGATACTACTATCTTTATTTGCTATGTGGCTTACATTTCAGCCAGCTGCGCTTATGACCATGTTCAGGAAATCGTTACAGAATTCCGTCTACAATTGTCTATGTACAGAAGGTTATTTTAATAAAAAATTTGGTTTAGAAATGAAAATAGAATAACTTAAGATCACAATTACGTGCAGCCACTATGGCTAAAATCAGCCACATCGTTTTCTTCTATAGGTCTTTAGTATTCAACTTTCTTTAGTATACAATTAATTTTTATTTTTACAATTTAATTAATTTATTATATAAACTACATTATATGTTATAATTATGCACTTAAATAACAGATCCTTAACTATAAATACATCTAAAAACCATCTATAATAAAGCATTGAGAAATTAATACGCATCACTTCATCTTCCTTCACTAATGTGCCCAGAAGACGGGCAGCATTACAACACTGTAAAGCATTACATTACAATACCTCTGTCTAAGGTAAAAGCCAGCTCTTGGGGTACGCGAAATTTTAACTATACTAGGACTTTTAATTCGATGCAGTAGACTGACAGTTTTAATGTTGTAAGGTAATGACAACTACGAAATTGTGATGTAACTAAATAAATTGAGTAAAGATGTAAAACATTTTTCTTGAAGGGATGTGAAAAATAAAACGAATAAATCATGATAATTTCAAACATATTTCAACGGGGTTTAGGTCGCAGTGGTGTGGGGGCAGTCTTTCTAATAGTAATTCATTAAAATATTCATCACATTTGCAAAAGAATAGCTTTTATCATTTCTGGTTAGATGTCAATATTTTTTTATAAAAATAGATTTATTCATAATAACATCAACTAATCAAATAAAATAAATTATAATGGTATAAATTTTTACACTTGCTTATATTTCTCACAATTAAAAATTGCTCATTTATTATTCGATTGGTTGAAATGGTTGAATCCATCACTATTCGGTTAAATAACACCCTATTTTTTTAAACAGTGGCATTACGTAGCTTATGTAAACTAGTAAGTTTACATAAGCTAGTAGCATCGAATTAAAAGTCCTGGTTTAGTCGACTGGCAAGATCGTTAAATAACAAATGAACACTAGGACTCCACGATCCAAGAGTTCTAACAAACGAGGTTAGTATACTAGTAAATACCTATATCCACCTCTTGAGTTCCTATGCAACTGCAGCGCCAGCGCCAGCACGGCCCAACTATTGACAATATCGTGTTAAAGTAATCAACATAATATAGAATTTTTGCCAAGCATAATTTTCAATATTGATACGCTGGGGTTTTATATGTTTTAAGGTTACTATGAAGTTTTCAATGATCTTGAGTGGACTTCTGCCTTTCAACTTTGCTGTAAACTTTTAAATCGCCTAACTAAACTAAAAAAATAATAGCAACATAAAAGTTTTGCAACATAATGTGACCGCCATAATCTGATAATACCTATAATTTCCGCTCTTAAGGGTCGTTATGGATGAATTTAAATAATTTCCCTTAGCATACTACATGGAATGTTTTGTTTAAAAAATAGTAAGTAACATGCGTAGCTTCTCAAAAAAAGTAATGAATCGTTTCGTTTGGAAATGTTAACATCAGCATCTGGTTGTCAACGAGTAGTATTTGCAATGCAAAAGACTGTTATCAAATAATATTTAGATTGTTAGACGAATCAAAATATTTTTAAAGCTTTTCGTGAATATTTATGACGAACGTAGTTTGCAAGTTGCTTATATTACTAAAAAATAATTATAACATGACATTGTATTTTAAGTTCTTCTCGTATGGTTTCATAGCCGTGTTATTCTCCGAAGAACATAATATGTGAAGTTGGCTTACAAAAATATTGCTAGCTAACAGGATAATTACTGAACTAATTCTTCAACAAAATATCATACTCGACAAAAGCAAAACAAACTAAAGATTGCCACGTCCGAATCTCAGCGCGGGTTGCCAACAGCCGAGATAATTAATGTGAAGACGTCGTTACGTGTCTTGTGGACCAGACCCCCCGCTTCACCCCCTTCTGACTCCTGGGAGACCTCGCCGACCACAAAGTCGTACTAGGAGTTCATAACATTAACTATAGGACTGGAGAGCTAATTACAAATGGCCTTGGTATGTTTGTTTTTAGTTAGATTATGCATGAGATTTCAAAAATTGAATCGTATTTTTTTTCGACCTGCATCCTCGTTCCGAGTACAGTTTTTTGTAGTTTGAAGTGAGAATATAAGACTATAAAATTCGTTAGAAAATGTAATATGGTGTGTGTCCTCTAAATATTACAAAAGTTGATGACGTATTATCACGTCGTTAAGATAATTTAAGTTTATTTGTATGTGCTGTACATTTTTATACATATTATAATGACGCAAATAGCCCAATAAGTATACTACTACAGCCTGTTAATCCACCAACCAGTACCGATAATCTTCTAACTTCAAGTTAGTAAGTAGCACCGGCCCATCATGTATGAAAAATTTGTTATGTGACCTTGAAATAGCAAACTATAACTTAGTTTTTACTAAGTTAGGCCTAAGACAATCATATTCTCTGATCCTAATGATAATCGACACAGCTGCCCTTTGCAAAAACTGCGTAAAACTAACTAGAATCTTTCCTCTCTAAACGGGAAAAGATCACGCCACACATAAAAATACCTACCTACCCTCATGCGTGTACGTGGGACCTCTCAGCAGGGCTTCGTCTGTCCGGCAGTAATTACAAGTACGATTGTCTTGCGTGACCAATAAATAAGCGCCATATTTATTTGCGACCAGTGACAAAATTATTTGCGAGAAATACTTTTTGATTGGTTTTGATCATTTATGAGGGCGATCGTTTTTATGATTGAAGAAAGATGTAGTTTAACAGATATTATAAAATTAAACGTTTTCCAGTATTTAGAAACGGTGCTTTTTTTTTCAGTGGGAAAATTATCTTATGACTTCTCCCGCTCTGGGTAGAGTGGAAGGGAGTGTCAGGCTTCTACTGACTAAAAACCCACCCTGTTCCTTCAACTGCCCTAGCGTTTTGGAGCTACGATATCTCGGTAAAATGTACCCGCAACCTTTTAAGACAAGAAAGCAATCTTTTGAGACGTTTTAATGTTTTAAGACTAGTCATATCATTTGCTATAAATATTGCTTTTACAAGAAAAACGATGTAGTTGTGTAGTTGTTATGTAGTAGTTCTTTTGTGTGAAAATTTCCTATTTATATTATCCCAGACTATTAACTACTAATCTGTCTTTGTGCTAAATTTCGTCCAAATCCATTTTGCCAGTTTGGCATGATTGAGTAACAAACATCCATCCATCCATATACATAAATGTACTTGTAATTGTCTCGTCCTACGTGTCCTGTCCATTGTTAATCGCAAAAATTCATGGTCGCTTCCGACGACGCTGCCAAACTCGTTGCCTGATTCTGGGCCGAGTCCATTTCTTTCTTTCTTTCTTCTTCTTTCTATATACATACTTCTAAGCTTTCGTATCCTAATAATACAAATTATAAATATAAAAATTTGGATATATTTTTGTTGGTGCGTCAATCAAGTAAAATGACTTAAAGAAATTAAACGAAACTTGACACACATACATAATTTACATACCTGGAATAACACATTGGCTAATTCTTTACTTACTTTCAAATTTCCATACGAACGACGTTACAGGCATCATATATAAGCCATTTGATAGAGATGCTGTGAAATATATTTTATCAAGGAACCTGTGTATTCAATTTTTCACGCCTTGGGCGAAAAGTTCCTTTATATTCTCACTTCAAACACCCGCTGTGTTTAAAGAAGTGACATATAACATGGCCTGTCGGGGTTGCGGAAATGTTCTAAAGTGGGTTTTTATTCAGTAGAGGTCTGAGATTCCATTCCTCCATCCTTCATTGCGCCGTCCGAGCGGCAGGAGTTATTTGATGATTATAGAAATTATTCATAGAGTAGAGAAAAGCTTCCTTTAGAAAAAAAAAACGGTTTAAAATTCATTGTATTGTATTGCACAAATCTAAAATAAGATGGACTGCCTTAAACAAAAATGATGCCCATCAACACCATAAAACACCTGTAGTAGGTAGTGTAGCGTAAATAAAATTAAGTGCACAGTAAAACACAACCGCTACTTAACACGTTTAATTTTGATTAAAAGGAAAAAGATAGAAAACAAGTACTTAATTAAAAAATATAAAAAATTTAAATATTAGTTATTATAGGGGACCTTTCAGTGATGGCGTGGGTTAACTTAGCGGAAAGAAAAAAAATGTTATCGAAAGTATTATGCAAATATTTTTAACTTACCTAACAAAAAATCGATTGCAATCGGTTATAGCTAGGCGAATACGCAATATTAGTAATTTTAGTTACAAAAAAAAACACTAAGAGCATCCAACGCGTCTTGATAGGCCTTAGGTTAGAAAGAGTTTTTGACGTGATAATTTTTAGATTAGAAATATACAAATTAGGTGCACTATTTAAAATAAAACTCCTGCTGCGAAAACTCGGTAATTCCTGGACGGCTGGACACGACTGTGGGAAGTAACGTAGAAATCACGGAGCCACTGCGCTGCGGGGTCCGCATCTACCTCGTACTCGCTTCAGGCCTTTGAGATGGACGTCTCAGGCACAGGATGTGCTCGGATATCGGGCGAGAGCCCCCCGACCTCCGTCGTCGATAACCGACGTCGCTTGCCCGTAGGGTGGAGCCAAAAATTGGCTTGTAACGGGATCTAAACAAAAAAGAAACTTCAGACCACCGATGCAAGCTGAATCTTTGATTAATTATGAAACTAGTGCGAAATGGATCGAAAAGAAAAAAGGCGACAATACATACCAAATTAACCAGAAAATCACCCACAGACTATCCTTTTGCTAGGACACTTTATATTTTTTATTGGCTTAACACCAACAGAAAAAAACTTTCACTTCATAATTTCGATATGAATCAAAAAATAAGGTCGACCATCACATATCGGGTCCCAAAAATGTAATGACGCCGTCAAAAGGCAAAACATCCGAGGATATTTTTCACGATTCCTTGTTCAAATGTGAATAACAGCTATGAAGAAAAAATTTTATTGAAAAGTTTGGATTAGAATTGGAGGAAGTTTTAACCGTAGCGGTTTTACGCTACAGTACCCCATTTCCAGTAAAAAAAAAAAAAATGAGAGTAGCAACCCTAAAGGTGAGTGGCAACCCTAAAGGAAAGGTGAGTGACAACCCTAAAAGAAAGGTGGTTGACAACCCTAAAAAAAAGGTGGTTGACAACCCTAAAAAAAAGGTGGTTGACAACCCTAAAAGAAAGGTGGTTGACAACCCTAAAAGAAAGGTGGTTGACAACCCTAAAAGAAAGGTGGTTGACAACCCTAAAAGAAAGGTGAGAGATCAACCCAAGTGAATGTATCAACCCAGTGAGAGGGTGACAACGCTATAACAGATTGACATCACAACAACAGATTGAAAACACAACAACAGATTGAAAACACAATAACAGATTGAAAACACAATAACAGATTGACAACACAAAAGGGATAGCATCAACCAAGAGTGAAAACCATAATATATACAAATTAAATAAACTAGCCTAACTAACTTTAAAC
This sequence comes from Tholera decimalis, assembly GCA_943138885.2. Taxonomy (NCBI): domain Eukaryota; kingdom Metazoa; phylum Arthropoda; class Insecta; order Lepidoptera; family Noctuidae; genus Tholera; species Tholera decimalis. Next base: position 29,668,358 of record OW964562.2, read on the forward strand.
TAAATACATCAAATCAACGACATCGAAGTGCAGCTGATACTGAATAAAATTGAAAGCCGGCCTCCAGTTTAGACGTTAACAGTGCGAGCTTCAGATGCGTCTCCTAAACCTACATTAGAATAGAAAAACAAACGATAGAACTAGAATAATATTCTTAAATATATAGGAACAAAGAACAATATTCAAGACGAAACAAATAAGAGTTGAGATTAAGAAATAACCTAAAAATAACTTCAAAGGAAGTCAAACAAAAACTCGAAGTCGAACACAAAAGCTCGAAGTCAGATAATAACTCGAAGTGAGACACGACACAAAGTCCAACACGACTCAAAGTCAAACATGACTCAAAGTCAAACACGACTCAAAGTGAAACACGACTCAAAGTCTAACACGACTCAAAGTCAAGAGCTTAAGTTATAGAGGGATAAGTTAGAAGGTTAAGTTAAAGAGAGAGGGTTAAGTTAAAGAGGGTGGACCTTAAATCAAAATCAAAAATACGACGCTTAATGAGAGGAAATGGTTATGAATAAATATTAACTCCAGGGAGGAATGAGGGTCGAAATAATAAAAGAGGTGTCGTTGATTGAAAACTAATGGCCTAACATAAGTAATGCTGATTAAGTTAAGAATATGGAACAAATTAATTCATTTAAGTATGTCTTTTATATGATATTGTCCAATATGATGAGAATCACAGTCTTGTAGGACATATGTAGTCATGGAGATGACTCTGATCACACGACATTTAATGAAACGAGGAGCAAGCTTTCCTGTAAAGTATTCAGCAGCTGACGATTTTGAAAAATTACGCCTCCATACAATGTCGCCGGCATTGAGTGTAATAGCCGTGCGGTTCGTATTGTAATTTCGTGAATTACGGAGAAAAGCAGAAGAAAGATTGTCCGCTACTTTTGCGTAAATCTCGGCGAGCGAAGTCAGATTACTCGCGTGTTGTTCCCGACTTTCAGCTAAATTAGTGCTTAGAGTCTGGTTATTCGCACGCGATGAATCCATACAGACTTCTCTACCGAATATGAGAAAGTTTGGCGTAAACCCTGTGGCTAAATTAATACATGAATTGAGGTAAAGTTTGACCTTGGGTAACAATTTAGCCCAATTCCTTTGGTTCTCGCCAACCAATATGCTCAAACAAGTAACGACACTTTGGTTATAACGTTCAACCGTGTTTGCTTGTGGAGTGTAATAAGGGGTATACGTAGGGGATTCAATGCGAAACGATCTAAGAAAATTTAAAAACTGATTACTACGAAAAACGGTAGCATTATCACAGAGAATAGACCGTGGAACTCCGAAGTTAAAAAATATTTCAGATTCCAAAGCTTTTATAACTGAATTGGCGTCAATCCTTTTAAGGGGGACTAACCAAACATATTTAGAAAAAACATCGACCATAGATAAAATGTATTTGAACCCATAATAAGCGATTGGAAGCGGTCCAATAACGTCGATAGAAATCATTTGTAGAGGTAAAGAAACTTCCTTTGGATAACACATATGACCACGTGGTTGGGAATTCGCGATCTTATAAGCTTTACAAACCTCACATTGCCTTAAAGTCTCAGAAACATCTCGAAACATATTTGGCCAGTAAAAGTTATCCTTGAGCTTAAAATAAGTCTTTGAAACTCCAGGATGTATAGAGAGAGGATTATTATGAGCTTCCCATATAGCGGATTTAACCTTTTCAACGGGTAAAACTATGCGCCAAGGATCAGAGCACAATGGGTTAGTGATTGGCATGCGTCTTAACAGAACACCGTTCCGAATGGCGTAAGCTGGAAACGTTTGAGGGGAGTCACGAGCCCCTAAATACACCTTTTTATACCATCCATCATTGGTATGGTCAGGTCCTTGATCGAATGTAACCGGACTCGCGTACATTCTAGATAAAGCGTCTGGAACGACGTGTTGCGACCCTTTGCGATGAATGATATCAAACGTGTATTGGGAAATCACAGTAGCCCATCGCGCCAAACGCCCTGAGGGATTACTTAGTGTGAGGAGCCATTTCAAGGCCATATGATCGGTTATAACAGAAAACTTCATTCCATCTAAATAACAGCGAAAATGCTTAATGGAATCAAGAACGGATAAAAGTTCACGTTCGGTTGTACTATAATTGCGTTCTGCTTTTGAGAATAAGCGTGAATAATAAGCGATAGGATGTTCAACACCATCGAACTTTTGAGAAAGAACCGAACCAAGACCGACAGCTGACGCATCACATTGCAAAATGAAGGGCTTCGAGAAATCTGGACAAGCCATAACGGGAGTATTGATGAGCGCATCCTTTAATTTTAGGAATGCTTGATCGGCGGCATCATCCCAACTTATAGGGTCACGACCCTTCTTTTTTCCTATAAGGGCAGTGAGTGGAGCTATTATAGAAGAAAAACCATCAACAAAACGCCTATAATATGAGCATAACCCAATAAAACCACGTAGTGACTTAGCTGTAGTAGGAACGGGATAATCCCTAATAGCATCGAGCTTGCTGGGATCAGTTTGTAAACCCTTTTCGTTGATGATATAACCCAAATATTTCAATTCGCTTTTACAGAACTCGCATTTTTTTAGGTTAATAGTTAAACCGGCCTCCTTGAGACGGTCTAGTACTTTTCTAAGGAGCGAGAGGTGACTATCAAAGTCTTTTGATATTATGATTAGATCATCGACGTAACCGAAAACGCAATTATCACTGGTCGAAGTGAATTCAAAATTAACGATCATATCAGTAAGGCGCTGCATCTCGGAAGCTGCATTCGTGAGACCAAATGGCATTCTGACGAACTCAAATAAACCTCGTTGTGGAACTATGAACGCGGTTCTTTCACAACTCTCATCATCAGCGAGAGGAATCTGCCAAAATGCACTCCTAAAATCAAGAGAACTTATATACCTTGCACCTCGAAGGTTGTCAAGAATATCGTGAATACGGGGGAGCGGATAAGAATCTCTAGTAGTAACGCTATTCAATTTCCTACTATCAACGCAAAAACGTACAGAACCGTCCTTTTTGGTAACCATCACAACAGGACTGGCCCATGGAGAACGTGAGGGACGAATGACACCCATCTCCAGCATCTTATCGATTTCCTCATTGAGCAACTTTAACTTAACAGGTGAAAGAGGGTAAAACCGTTGTCTAATTGGTGGTCCAGTAGTGTTTATTTTGTGTGATAGCCAAGTAGTCTTACCAAGGCCAACTTTATCGGATGAAATGACATCGAATTCCTCAATGACCCGTTGCAACTTTAGCTCTTGGTCTGGTAATAAAACGTTACGAGGGTGAATGTATCGAACCTCGCTAATGCAATTAATCTGAGGAAGGGATTGAGAGTCAGAAGGAAGGGTATGTGGGTCAGGAGGTAGGGAATTAGAGTCGGGAGGAAGGTACATATTACCTTTGATATTTTTGTTAAAAGCTTGACTAAAAACTGAAGTCAAACCGAACTTATTCCAAAATTCGATACCTAAAATAACTGAAGAAGACATAGAACGTGCTACTAAAAATTCGTGGATAAAAGTCGTACCATTAAACTTAACTGGGAGAAAGATAGTTCCTAAAATATCAATAGGAGAGTTATTAGCGGAAATAACACGTGGGCACTGAACGTTTGATTTTAAAGAAATACCCAGTTGTTGGGTTAAACAATCACTAATAAGGGACATTTGTGCACCAGAGTCAAGAAGGGCTTTAACGACCCGGTTACACAATATGATCTCGATGAAAGGACGGTTATCAGATGAATCGGACGCTATCACCGGTGACACTGTACGGAGTAATGCGTGTCGCCGGTGGGCTAAACATTTTTTGGATTGCATTTTGGGCAATCACGAGTTATAAAACCAGGTGTGCGGCATTTAAAACATAGCATACCAGGGAAATCAGGGCAAGTACGATAGGGGTGTCCCGTTTTATTGCATTTTGGACAGAATTGTGATTGATTTGTTGCGCTTGAAACTAATTTTGTAGATTTGGGCAAAAAACTTTCAAAATGCGATGCAGTGTCAATGAGCGCATCTAAGTCAGTAAATTTATGTATCGATAAGCATGGAAAATATCTAGGATGCATGTTGTGAGTGATAATTTCTAATAGTTCAGATTTATCGACCGGTTTACGTAATGTATCATTCAATTGAGAAATCTGATGCACAAAATGTAAAACAGGTTGATCTGATTTCTGTTTTGTATTCCTAACTTGTTGACCGGTTTTAAATTCGAAATCAATTTCCCCGAATGTTTTGAAGAATTTTTCTTTTAATTCAGGGTAAGTCATATCAGGTCGACGGATTGACCTATAATAATTCAAGGCGCGACCGGATAACACTTCGTGGAAGCGTTTAAGCAGATAACTGTCAGTTATGTCGTCTGCATCCTTCTCTTCTTCGATACTGGTAAAAAAATTTCGAACACTGGTATCTCCAGTATAATTTATGTTCCATTTTCTTAGCGAAAATCGTTTTAGAAAGTAACCGGGACATTCCTCGGATTTCATCGGAGAAGGTAAGTTAGAACGACTAGTACCCGGAGTGGGCCTAGGCGGAATGGGAGGAGGTCTAGAAATAATAATACTTCCGTGTAAAGGAGTCTCAACGATAGAACCTTCTTCGGACATTTTTAAACACAAAATAGAAATAGGTTAAATGAAAGAGCGGGACTTAGCAGGAAATCGTTAGATATCGTGCCGTAATATCGATGCGGGAAGAAGACAACAACATGAACGTCAAAGGAATCGGCTGGGGTAAGAATCCAACAAAAACAGATACTAGCAAATAGCAGAAAAGCAAACAGACGGGCTAAAAAAAATAAGAAAGGTAGACACTAGCACACGACCATTCAAAAAGCTTACCTTTGGTCACGATGCCTAACCATCCACACATCAAACACACTCTACGGGAAACTAACTACCTCTACCTACTGGGATAAAATAAAACTCGGGATAGATAAGTATATTTTGGGAGAAAATAAAAGAATTGGAAATTGGGTATAGTTACAAAGTTAATCTTTAAAATTGAATTTCACAAACATCACACAATTTAGCAAAGAACATAAATTCAGTTAGCAATTCTGTAGTCCAGTCGTATGAATCGGGAAAACATTCAAGACAGGTAATCCTTTTAACTTCCATACGGGTATCTGACCAATTCTAAAACCTGAAACTCACAACAAGAAAGATGAAAATTAAAGATTGCTCTCAAGAGCAACCACACACGACGTAACAAAAAAATTAGGTATTTTAGTAATAATTAATATGCAAACTTACTTTAATTCGGGCGCCATATTGTAGCGTAAATAAAATTAAGTGCACAGTAAAACACAACCGCTACTTAACACGTTTAATTTTGATTAAAAGGAAAAAGATAGAAAACAAGTACTTAATTAAAAAATATAAAAAATTTAAATATTAGTTATTATAGGGGACCTTTCAGTGATGGCGTGGGTTAACTTAGCGGAAAGAAAAAAAATGTTATCGAAAGTATTATGCAAATATTTTTAACTTACCTAACAAAAAAATCGATTGCAATCGGTTATAGCTAGGCGAATACGCAATATTAGTAATTTTAGTTACAAAAAAAAACACTAAGAGCATCCAACGCGTCTTGATAGGCCTTAGGTTAGAAAGAGTTTTTGACGTGATAATTTTTAGATTAGAAATATACAAATTAGGTGCACTATTTAAAATAAAACTCCTGCTGCGAAAACTCGGTAATTCCTGGACGGCTGGACACGACTGTGGGAAGTAACGTAGAAATCACGGAGCCACTGCGCTGCGGGGTCCGCATCTACCTCGTACTCGCTTCAGGCCTTTGAGATGGACGTCTCAGGCACAGGATGTGCTCGGATATCGGGCGAGAGCCCCCCGACCTCCGTCGTCGATAACCGACGTCGCTTGCCCGTAGGGTGGAGCCAAAAATTGGCTTGTAACGGGATCTAAACAAAAAAGAAACTTCAGACCACCGATGCAAGCTGAATCTTTGATTAATTATGAAACTAGTGCGAAATGGATCGAAAAGAAAAAAGGCGACAATACATACCAAATTAACCAGAAAATCACCCACAGACTATCCTTTTGCTAGGACACTTTATATTTTTTATCGGCTTAACACCAACAGAAAAAAACTTTCACTTCATAATTTCGATATGAATCAAAAAATAAGGTCGACCATCACATATCGGGTCCCAAAAATGTAATGACGCCGTCAAAAGGCAAAACATCCGAGGATATTTTTCACGATTCCTTGTTCAAATGTGAATAACAGCTATGAAGAAAAAATTTTATTGAAAAGTTTGGATTAGAATTGGAGGAAGTTTTAACCGTAGCGGTTTTACGCTACAGTAGCCTTAATGTTAAATTAGGTGATCCATCTAAGAGCAAGGGCGCTAAGGGTCCAATAAATTAGTTGGGGACAACAGGGATAATAAACACGGGACGAAATGGCCGTGCCAAATAACTTGTTAGGAGTTGCCCGGCTCCCCTATTGACTAATTACGACACTTTGTTTTAAGCCACTGGTGGAGACGAGAACTAATTAGTTGTAGAAGTTCTTGCAGCTGACGAATCGTGAATACTTTGCTGAAGTTGGAATAAAGTTTGGAATGTTTATTTGTTTTAAAAGACATCGTTCTAAGGAGGTAAATTGAAAGTAGCAACTACGCTTACTAATTGAATGGTGGAGTTGATTTCAGTTGTTATTTTTCCTTCACCAAAATATCCATTTTCGTCGTTCACTTCATTACTGAAGGTCGTGCTTGTTCTGGGAAGCCTTGGTGGAAGAGCTGACGAGTTTTTTTTATTGGTAATAGGCTTTTTAGGTTTCATCCAAGCCACCCTGTCATCAGCTTGTATGAGCGAAGCCATCACAGTGAGCCCCATCATCTCTTTTATGGAATTAGACCAGTGGCGGGTTGCTGATCACTAAAACTCAGTGCGGCCAAAATAAATCAAAAAAACTTTTTGGTACTTTATATTAGTCTTTTCACCAAGCAATTTATAAGCCAGTCTTTACAGTTTGGCGAGAATACATATGTACTTACTTATATACCTTTTGTGAAATATAATTAATGTGATGTCATTCTCTCTTTTACTTTTATGTTATTTAAATAACGTTACATAATATGAAGTAAAAGAGAGGAGTGTGCCGATGTATGTTTCTGTAATGCTGATATAGTATGTCATAAGAAATTTATATCTACTTCTGTACTCACAGACAAACCGTGTAAAAGGTTTTGTGGGGCATTGGCTTATTTTTAAGATGTTAAAGTAACATGTTTTAATAACAAATAAATAAATAAAATAATAAGCATCAGCAATAGCTTCTTCCAAAAATAAAATAGCATGAGACCACTTGGAAATAATCTAGCTAGAGCCCCATAGCCGCTCACTATACATTAATTCTTGCAACAATGCACGACTTGCAGTATTGTCACCTCGGCGATAAGATCCGAGCTCGCTATCTGGGCTGAGTGGCCATCCTTGTTCGACAAGGTGCTTGCTTTACGCGGCGCCCGCGCCGGCCGCCTAACGGATTTATGTGCACAATGCTGCATGCTACGTAGATTAGTCTGATAGATGCGATCCGGTGTTGTTGTGAGATCGGCTGCGATCATTTTTTTAGACGATAGTGCGATTTTTTTTAATGTTATTTTAATTTTTTAAATCTAAAATCGATTGTCAGTAATATTTTATTTTTATTTTATAATTAACCGTCTAAATCAAAGAGAGCAGTGGTGGCTCAGTGGTTACGGGCCCGGCTAGTGAATTGTAGGTCGTGGGTTCGAACCCCTTCAGGCGCATTACTTTGTGTAATTTATTACAACACCACTGCTCTCAAATCGGTGAAGGAAAACACCGTGAGGACACCGGTGTGTCCTTTTTTTTTTTTTTTAACGTGGTAAAATCATCAAATAAGTCCTCCCACCCCGGGCAGGGTGGGAGGGACTGTCAGACTTTTACTGACTAAAATCCACGGTGTTCCTTCAATAACCCTTTACGTACCGGGGTCACGGTAATGGGATAAGTCCCACGACCCCGGCAGGCTTCGGCCCTCTGCAGAGGGGGCCTCGTCATGTTGCTGACGCTCTTTGAGGCGCGCGTGGAACACAACGCGCCGTCGACCCGGGCATGGTCCATGGTCGGACAGCGAGTTGCCCTTTACTCGCTGTCCGCATGCCCGCGCCTACGGTGGCCGGAGATCGTCGGCCGACGTCCGACGCCGTGGGCATCTACCACTGCGGCTGGGCTGGAGGGAGGACGCCATCCTCTCCCTCACGCGGCCCGCCTCCACCGGTGTGTCCTAGGACCAGAAATTCGAAGTTAATGGTCAGTGACATCCACTAACCCGCACTGGGCCCTCGTGGTGAATCAAGGTCCAATCTCTCTCATAGATAGGAAGCCTGAGTCCTAGCAGTGGCAACGTAATAGACTTAATTATAACTGTCTAGATCAGAATATTTGCTTTTATAAACATTGCAAAAGATTGAAATGTGTTGTTATAATGTTCCAAAAAAAATTGTAACATTTTCCTCAAGGAACAATTTTTTTTATATTTAAGTTTAGGGTCGGTAGGTTCATTAATAAGAGCAAGCAAATAGATGCAAGTCAATTAGCATGGAGCATTTTAATTTTGCACGACACAGTTCAATAGAGTATCAGACAGACAGACGTACAGACTTTCTTTCAGCTTTCCAAATAAATTCAATAAAATCCATTGCTCTTTTAGTATCCTGCACAATCTCTCACTCGCACGGATGCTTCAGTGTAAAACAAAGTCATAAAATTATAGTAGGGTGACAATATTGTCTGCATTTCTCTGTATAATCCGGCGTTATCGAATTACGATTTACGATGTTGACAATATCTGTTGAAGCGCATGTCGCCTTCGCGTATTTTTATCTTTCTCACATCGTCGTGAAATATCCGTCGTGGGCATACGCGTGGACACCCCAGGGTTTTGTTACAAGCTTATTTAAGATGTTTTAGTTGACATGTTTACCGGGCTTATATTTAACGCGGGAATAATTTAATATTCCGCTTGTTGGAAGTCTTGGAACACGACGAGAATGTTTATTTTGTTGGCTCTTCCACTAGTTATTGCTGAATGTAAGTGAAGACTTTGTAAATGTTTACTTATTTAAGAATGTAAAACGTAAAAATGGTTTATTTTTTTTTTAAACATATTATAATATTTAGATCAGACCAAAGTCCTACATAAGAATACCTAGTAATTATCTAAAACCTATTTGGTAGTCATTCATTGCAATTGATGTCTCGATTTGTTTTAATTATCATTGAATTTATTTTAATTAATTGTTCTTTTATTTGGTATGGGCTCTTATGTTGGTAAATATTATGTAAGGTCTACGATGTAACGAGCGGGCCCAGAAGATGCCTATTCACTCTTGCTTTAAAGACTGACGGGTCATATGTGGTAGGAAACACTGAAGCTGGCATAGAGTTCAAAACCTTGACTGAAACTCATAAATTAAAATAAGTAGCCCTAAAAACACTAAGTATTTAATAAAATCCTTTAAATGGCAATACATTTCTACAGAGATATTATGTCTCCTGAAAATGCCAAAAATTAAAATTCAACACAAAACATGAATTTTCTTCAGACAGCCTTCAGGCCACCACACGCTCACTGCGGTGCCAGAATCTATGACGCTTGTCATAACGCATACATTAATCAAAGAATATAGTGGAATAGGTCACTCTTCATTGAGTATGTATTTCATTTAAGTTGTAGTAAATATATACATTATATTGTATGACACAAAGAGCAGTGCTGAAAGCACCCTTTAAAAGACAACAAAATCATTATGATCAATATATTTAGTTTTCTTACCTTTATTATTTATGGATAACTAGTTTTTGTCTGAGACTTCGTTCGCGTGGGAGGTTTTTCCCGCGTAAATACCGATTCCGTGGGAATCACGAAAAAAAAATCACGGTAAAAACATAACTCTCCTTTTTCGCAGTCGCGTAAAAAGCCTAGAACCTTACTCAAGCTTCAAGCTACTTCCATACCAAATTGCATCCAAATACACCCAGTACTTTCGAAGATTAGCGCGTTCAAGCAAACAAACAAACAAACAAACTTTTCCGCTTTATAATATTAGTATAGATAAGTAAGTATTATAGTATAAGATAGTAGGATATGTGTTCAATTTACCAAAGTAACTGCAATGAAAATCGCAATCGAACACACGCATAACATAAAAACCAAAACTGCCAGTACTTATCAAATCCCAATTCGAGGTATCACTCAAACTCCCAAAAAAAAACCTATAAACATCCAAAGGTTCAACGTTTGGTTCGTAAAAGGCGATGCTATCATAACCGTGTTTTACGTGGAACATGTCGTTAGCGTTAATGTTTCAGTGGGCTGATGTATGTCGATCAGGTCCCGTACAGAGATACTGATATGTCCTGTTGTACAGAGGGGTCGGACTTGGGTAGGTGCGGTCCGGACCCACACAACATCGTGCGTCATGAACCTAAATGATGAATGAAATATTTTGCAAATTGGTATTAAAAACGTACTGCAGGGTAAAATCCACACTTAGCCGATATACCGTCTTGTCGTTCTAAGTGCTTCTCTTCTAAAATTGTGCAGACGGCCAAGGTGTGGCTGTGTTGAAGCCTTTAAAGCAAGTGTGAATAGACATCTGGGCTCGCTCATTCCATCGTAGAACTCATATACCATCAAGTGTGATCAAGAGCGCGCTAGTAATAAAAAATATTAAAATATTAATACTTATTACATTGTCATGCAGCACGAAAATTGAGGCAGCCCTGTTAAGTTATGAAATACTTGTAACGGGGTTACCTTGCCCTTTCTTTGGTTCCTTAAATAACAATGATTGAGACGACAACAATGAACATTGGTAAAGTTATTAAATTAAATTAACTTTTCCACGTCATTTTTTCCCCTGAAAAGAAACACCGAAACAAACTCAGAGGTCAAAATCTCTTCTGGAATCTACATCCGTCCTAGATAGTACAAAACCAAAAAAGGTAGCTTTTGATATAACACTAACATTGTGGTTTCAATAAAATATACGTGATTTAGTGTGTGCCATAGCCAAAGAAAATCACAAAAGATTAACGCAAGCGAATTACTACTGCATTATGTTCTTGGTAGAATGCAGGGTTCACTGGAATAGGAGATGTTGACTCGCCGACTGGTTTGTGGGAGATTAAACACTAAACATTTTTCAGTAGTACCTATTAGTTAGGTTTACTGTATTGGATTTAATAATGATACGGTAAAAGCAAAGTGTATTTAGGTAGGTATTATAGGACAGTGTATTTAGATTCAAACAGAAAATAACCAAAAATACATCAATAACACGCACTTTTTTACCTAACCCAAGTCCGTCACTGTACCCAACCATCAATACTAACGGTCCCACCCCAAGAGAGTCGTAGTCGCAACGAAAAATCATTCCAACGCTAAAATATCAATAAAACACAAGCGCCAAGCACCACGCTTGGGACTCGTTCACTCGCTCCCGTGTTACTAACGCATTAGAGTGCGGCCCTGCCCTTTTAGTAGGACACTTTATTTTTTTGTAATGGCCATATCAAGTCATGTTCTTTTTATAGGCGAGCCGGGAAAATCGGATTGTGCGTGTGAGAAATCTTGAAAATCTTTCGTTTTGAGGTTTTCAGTGGATTTTTTTTTGTTTTGCGTTGTTTTTTTTTGCAAACAAATCACTGAATACCTACCGATACGATTCAACCACTACTGCCACCGACAACGGTGGCAAAACTTTAATAAATAATACGTTTATTTTCCACCACGATTGTAAGGTTTAACAATTTGTTAAAATTAATTAAGTACTAATTATAATGTTACAATACTCGTATTCGCTTAAATTACAGTATTCAAAGTGTGAACTGGAGCCTAAACTAGGGAAACCCTGTATTTCACGACTCCAGGTCACTCGCCTACGGAACAGATTTTTATCGTGTCTAATCAGACCAAAGGGGTGGACAGGGATTGACTTGTATGCCTGTGTGTGTGCGTGTGTGTGTATGCGTGTATGTGTGCGTGTTTGTTGAACTATTCTTGCAAACCAAGCATATCAGTGATTGTCATTGTTTGCGCTCACAAATAATAACTTGTGACAATGGTCTTCCACCTCGTCATCGCTAACCAGCTCGTGAGATAGTAGTCCAGTCAAAATAGACAAAAATAAGTCATAACTTGGAAAAATTCGCATAGAGCTGAAAATTGGCAGAGACGTTAAATACATCATTATAAATAAAATGTTAAAAATCCCTTTCGATGCTACTTCTGCAAAAAAAAATATTCAAGGTCAAACGTACAAAATTAAGGCTATAATTAGAAAATTCATATTTTACATAATATGCACACATTTCCGCACCACCTATGAGGTAATGGTAAGGTCTTCTAAGTTACGTACTGTTGGAACGAGGCCATTGAGAAACACGGCGAAGAAAGGGCTTAGGAATATGGCAAGGGCCATATTCCTCGATATATCAAATGCCTTTGACAGGGTCTGGCACGCAATCTGGCAATTCTCTATATTTATTTATAGGCAATAAATTCAGGGGTCTGTTCTCTCTGCGACTCTTTTTTTGCTGCATATCAATTACTTACTTCAGCTGGCAGCAATTGGGTACGCGGATGACACCACAGTCTTAGAGAGATACTTTTCCAGTGCTAGATCTGGCAGGGATGACATTGCCACTCTTAGAAAGGCCATGGTAGAGCGCATGAGTTTAACTTTAAATCTCGTCTCCCAATGGGGCGACGACAATCTGGTCATATTCAATGCTCTGAAAACGCAGGCTTGTCTTTTCAGTACTAAAAGGAGCCCTTTTGAATTATCCTCTACTTTCCGAAGTACATCTGTACCAGTCACCGACCGCCTGCAGCTTTTGGGCATGTCAGACCTCAACTTCGGCTCAACCATCGAGTCCAGAGCTCGGACTGCAGCAAAAAAGCTAGGTATCCTGCACAAGGTGAGGTGGCACTTCACGCCTGGACAGCTTCTAAATCTGTATAAAGCACAAGTCCGTTCCTGTGTGGAGTATTGCAGTCACTTGTGGGATGGCTCTGCAAAATATCAATTGCTGCACTGGACTCGATTGAGCGCAAAGCCAAAAAGCTTATACGTGACGAGGCGCTAGTGGGCAAGCTTCACAGCCTGACTCATCGATGAAACGTTGCTTGCCTGTCAGTCTTCTTTTTTTTTATAGTTGATAGGCTTGCGTTTGACCACAATCTCACCTGATCTTAAGCGATGATGTGGTCGAAGATGAAGCACGCTTGCCTAGAAGTAACCTATTCACTCTTGACTTAAAGACTCCCAGGTTATAACTATCAGGAAATACAGACTCCGGCAGGGAATTCCACTCCTTAGCCGTACGCACAATGAAAGTATTCCCAAAACGTTTCGTGCGTATGGGTGGGATGTCCACCATGTAACGATGGCGCATCGCCGTTTGTCTTGTAGTCCGATGATGGAACGGGCTTGGCGGAATAAGACTGTGCAATTCCATCGCACACTCCCCGAAATGTAACCGATAGAAAACTGACAGGCTTGCAACACGTCGCCGATGTTCTAGGCTCTGGAGCCTTGTCTCGACCAGTTTCTCGTTGCCGATGTGCCTTTTGGCCCGTTTCTCTATAGACTCAAGTGCATCAAGCTGGTATTTGGCAGATCCGTCCCAGAGATGAGAGCAGTACTCCATACACGACCGAACTTGCGCTTGATAGAGGTTGAGCAGCTGTTCCGGTGTGAAGTACCGTCTCACCTTTGCTAGGATTCCCAACTTTTTGGCAGCCAATTGAGCCTTAGCCTCGATAAACGGACCAAAATTAAGGGTGGATGTCAACGTAACCCCAAGAAGCTCGATGCGATCAGTTATCGGAACGGTTACACCACGGAAAGAAGGAGCCTATTGAAATTGGCTCCTTTTTGTGGAGAAAAGACACGCCTGGGTCTTGGCAGCATTAAACTTGACTAAGTTGGCGCCGCCCCACTCAGAGACAGCCTTCAATGTCAAGTTCAAGCGCCCCACCATTGCCTCTCGGAGAGACTGGACTTGTGACCCACTAGCACGCGCGTTAGATATATATTTCTCAGCAACAGTGTTGTCGTCTGCATAACCAAAGGTACCGGGCATTAGCAGATCGTTAATATGCAGCAAGAATAAAGTTGCTGTGAGAACTGACCCCTGAGGAACCCCGGCATTAATAGCCAATTGGCCAGACGAGCAACCATCAATAACCACTCGAATTGACCGATCTCTCAGGAAGTCTTCTATCCAAACGCAAAGTTCAGTGGGTATGCCAAAAGAAGGAAGTTTAGCAATAAGGCTATCGTGCCACACCATATCAAAAGCCTTGGAGACATCGAGAGAAACAGCAAGTGCTTCCCCGTGCTTCTCAATGGCCTCACTCCAGATATGAATGGCATACGCTAGAAGATCCCCAGTTGACCGGTTTTTGCGGAAGCCGTATTGTCGGTCACTGAGGATGTCGTTAGCTTCTAGGTATGCCAGGAGCTTACTATTGAGTACACGCTCCATACTCTTACAGAGTATGGACGTGACTGAAATAGGCCTGTAGTTGGCCGGATCTGCACAACTGCCCTTCTTGGGCACGGGCTGCACGTTAGCTAGCTTCCAAGCTTTCGGCACTTTTCCAGTCTCAAACGAAAGACGAAACAAGCGTGTCAAAATTGGAGACAGTTCAGGCGCACAAGTTCTTAGTACTATTGCCGGTATCCCGTCGGGGCCACTAGCTTTATTCACGTCGAGGTTCCGCAATACTCTACGGACGTCCTTCTGATGGATGCGAATGTCCGACATACTAGTCTCGCATCGACTAGAAGAGTCAGGAGGGCGAACGTCACCACTATCAAGACGTGAAGATTCCGCAAAAAGAGCGGCAAACAAACTTTGCTTTCTCCTCAGCGTTGTGGGCTAGTGACCCATCGGGTTTAAGCAGTGGTAGTAGTGACAGAAGTTCGATTCAACCGTTTTAGCCAGGGACCAAAACGCTTTGCTGCCAGCAGGGTATGAAGCAAGCTTGTTCCCAATTCGGCTAACATGGTCAAATCAAGCCCTCCGCAACGCCTTCTTGCAGGACTTGGCAGCCCTGTTGTAGGCTCTCTTCTTCTGACCCAAGTCATTTGCTTTGCGGCTTCGAGCATCGACCCAGGCTAGGTACGCCGCGTGTTTAAGTGCTTCTGCGCGGTTACACTCGGCGCCAAACCATGGTCGAGCTTCGCCGGACAGAGTTAAATCAGAGAATGGAATGTAGTACTCCATCCCCTGACGCAAAACGTCCGTCACAGCTTCTGCGCACGCCGAAGGATCAGCTGAAGAGAAGCAAGCAGGCTGCCAAGGATAACATGCAAAGAAAGACCGCATGCCATCCCAATCTGCTGACTTGTATCGCCAAACCCGCCGAGTGCCCTTATGGCTGGGATCGGGCGGGGAGTATACGGATACAGATTTCACCAGACAATGGTCAGAGCTACCTAATGGTGATGATATCACTACCGAGTAGCGGTCTGGATCTGTAGTCAGCAGAAGGTCCAAACAATTGGCTGTGTGCGACTCAACATCCGGCACCCTCGTTGCTCCCTGGACCAGCTGAGTAAGACCCAGTAACACGAACTGAGCTGAAGGGTATCGCTGCTGAGCCGCATCGGCCGCTTCACTGATGTACTGTGTGAGCCTGATTGTCTCCTGATCTCCGCTATGCGATCGGTAGACACAGGCATAAATAATTTTATCTATGCCAGTGTCCACCAAAGCCCAAAGTGTAGAGTACCTGGAGTCCTCAAGATTGCGGAGACGCCGATAACAGATGTCGTCTCGGGCGTACATGCATACGCGCGTGGTCTGAAATTGTGCTCCAAGGTAAATCCTGGGTATAATAGGTACGACACGTCTGACGGATTTCTAATCTGCGTCTCCGAAAGAAATAAGAGAGCTGGTTTTTCAGTCTCGAGGTGATGATGGACTGCGACGAGATTTGAGTGCAGACCTCGGATATTAGTAAGGTGCACTTTAAGTGAGAGGGAGTGCAGCCGCTGTTTAACGTTTCTCTTTTTATTTCTTGCCATATTGTGAGAGTGAACGAAGGGAAGAAGAAGGAAGTGAAATGAAGCCTCCACGCTGATAACCTACAGGCCCGCACTGGGCGGATGGCATCGATTGGGGGACTGGTCTGGAGATCGCGGGGACGCCCGTGCCCCCCTGGGAATGTCCATCGGGCCCTCTCATCTGGTCGCCAACCAGCACGATGGTGCATTCCGGGATTTTTCGACAGTTGGCGGGGCAGCCTTTCATGCGTGGCTGGCACACTACTTGGGCCCCCAACTACCTACGGTCGGCCAGCGGCGAACCGTGCCTCGGATCCCGCTACCCTCCACGACCAGTCTCCCGATACGTCCACACCAATGTGAACCAGTTTAGTCTGCCAGCAGTGGAGCAGCTATTTCGAACCAACTCCTTAATAGGCTACACAGGGCATCGTACCGGAACACGGCTAGGCCGTTTGGCGGTACGTTTTTGCCCTGTGGGTGGTCACAAGCCTGCGGCTAAAAGCCTACCACCAGTTAGTGTCACCTGATTAGCACCACCTAGGGACCACATGTAGGGATTCGCTGACGGGTATTCTCCTACGGACGCGGGTGACTCGGCCCCCAAATCTAGAAGCCCCCAAGTCTTCTACAGATTGTACTACGGGGAGTGTATCCCTCCATCTCCCTTTCACTACTGGACTACCAGACACACTGCGGGGTACCATCCACACTTGGTTGATGAACCATCTTGTCGCACCAAGCGCTTTTCTTTCACATTGATTGTTCGTACAGCCAAGCTGTGGAACTCTCTGCCGGCTTCTGTGTTTCCTGCCCCTTATGACCTTTCAGCCTTTAAAGCAAGAGTGAATAGGCATCTTCTGGACTTGCTCGTTCCATCGTAGACCTCATCTATCGCTTACCATTAGGCGAAGTTGAGGTCAAGAGTGGGCTCATAACAAATAAAACAAATGTACTTGGCGCATTTTTTTAACGTGGTTTTCCCAGTAGGTATACTCCACGATCTATTGTAAGAAAGTTTGATCAGATCGTATCTTATTGATTGAAAGAATGGTAATATTGGTAATTATCGAAGTGGAATATTTTTATTACATTAGATAAATGTCTAATTCTACTTCGACAAATATTTCTTCGTCTTCATTTTCTTCTTCTTGCAGAATTTCTGTTCGCTGTTCTAAGAAAAGGGGTGCATCAATTGTCTCTTCATTAATAATTATCATAAATATTTTCATCTGTTGTATTTGTTTCAATATTGGAGTAAGTCTTACTCTGACAATTGATGCATACAGGCGAACACAACTAGACGGATTGTAGTGAGAATTGTGGCTGTCAAAAAGTGGGAT
Organism: Tholera decimalis; assembly: GCA_943138885.2. Classification (NCBI taxonomy): domain Eukaryota; kingdom Metazoa; phylum Arthropoda; class Insecta; order Lepidoptera; family Noctuidae; genus Tholera; species Tholera decimalis. The sequence continues at coordinate 29,685,818 of OW964562.2, forward strand.
TATTTTGTTCCGCCAAGTATATTAACCTCATAGGTGGTGCGGAAATGTGTGCATATTATGTAAAATATGAATTTTCTAACGATTAAAACCGCGATATCTCCGGAATGGTGAGTCGTAAGAGAAAAAGTGCATGGACCATTTTTGTAGATAATTGTATGATCTACAACTTTTGTATGACCTATTTTTACGACAAAATTTACTGTTTTCGAGAAAAATGGAAAAATCCTTAATTTTGTACGTTTAACCTTGAATATTTTTTTTTGCAGAAGTAGGATCGAAGGGGATTTTGGACATTTAATTTATAATGATTTATTTAACGTCTCTGCCAATTTTCAGCTCTATGCGAATTTTTCCTAAGTCAAATGTCTATTTTGACTGGACTATAGTGTTCAAACGCGAGCCTACTATCAATAAAAAATAGATTCATCAAAACATAATTAAGACCAAACTTTGGTCATATAGTCTTATATTTTGGTAAATCTAATTGACTCAATCCAATGTCACAATCGACATAAAGATAAATGTCCGAAAAAAATATCACTAATTATTTATTGTGAGTTTTCTAAGTTGTTGTTTTAAATATTGACATTACGACGACACGTCGTGTTCCATGCGCGCCTCATAGAGCAGTCAGTTGGGGTGCTCCAGTAGTTGTGGGAATATTCTATATATATATATATATCTGATATCGCGTAGTGGTTTCCATTATAGTCAAAACTTAATTTTTGTTAAACTAGTTGTAAGTTTTTATAATGTAACTGTTTGTTGTTGTTCCATGTAATAAAAAATAATCGCGGCCCCGGCACGTAAGGGCAGCTAAAGGAACAGGGTTGTTTGTCTCAGTAAAAATCTGACGCTCCCTTCCGTTCTACCCAGATCAGGAGAATCATTTGATGATTTTCCCACCGGAAAAAAGTACTGACAGTAACCAAATTTTTTTCTGAATAATTCTTTCTCTACTTTCTACTTAAAGCTGTCCGGAAGCTATAAACCTTCCAAATCCCTCCCTGTTCTCTAATGGGACACTTTATTTTTGTAACGACCATTACAACCGCATCGGAGTCACATTTACCCGTGTCTTCTTATTGCCATAACATGATGGCGGGCAACGGAATCTCACATCGTGTGAAAAATTCAGGAAGTTGTTTCGGAATGCAGTCATATTGGTAGATATGAAGTAAAGATGAGTTATGATTGGAATTAGCAGACAGGTTTTTTATACATCTTTAAGTAATGATAATGCACATAGTATAAATATAAATGTGTGCAAACTCAGATTCACTATCTGCTGCTATGCTCTCATAAGGATATCACACTTCATCAGTCTTTAACTCAAGAGTGAATAGGTTACTTTTAGGTAAGCGTGCTCCATCTTCGACCACATCATCACTTAACATCAGGTGAGATGGTGGTAAAACGCGAAAAAATTTTTAATAAAAAAAAAACATGTTATAAACCTTTAGGCTAAGAAACTACTCCTTTTGGAAAAGCGAAACAATTGATGCCATCAAATCCGTGATTGAACTAAACTACATGCCACCAACTGCATCACAACTTTTGACAAAAGCATATACCTATATCAACTCATGTTTACTAAACATGTTGTATTCTCTCAGGCTGCGACCGAGTGGCGTCCTAGGACTAGAAAAAGGCTTGTTGGTCGTCTGGCAGCGAGATGGGCAGACGATATTGGCGCATACCCTGGATGGGACTGTCACAGGATCGTAGAACTTGGCATAAGCAAGAGTGAACAGACTTCTGGGCTCGCTCATTCCATCGTAGACCTCATCTATCGCTTACCATCAGGCGAAATCGAGGTCAAGAGGGGGGTCATCCAGGATAAAAAGGGAGAGACCTGTACCCAACAGCGGAGAAGTCATTAAAATTGGATATTTTTATTTAAAGTCCCTTTAAATAGTAAAATAAATGATCTTGCGTTTATTATTTATTGCTCTTATTAATATTTCGTTTTACAAACAAAAATCTTTTTTAATTATTTTAAAATATATTTACGTGTTGATAAATGTCTGAACGATTAAAACTGAGATTACCATAACGAATTTCATAAATTATTTTTTGTAAATTAGCACATAACTGCATAAGTTGGGAGGAGGGGGAATCATCGAATAACTCTCCCGCTCTGGGTGGAGCGCAAGTTTAAAAATTTACCCAGTTACTTCAGTTGCCTTTGCGCTCCGGGGCGGCGGTATCCTATTAGAACAATCCCGCAACCCCGGCTGGCAAAAAAACGTATTTTTTTTTCATGCGTAACCAGTGCATTATTTATTTGATATGTTACTATAACAATTCATAACAGAATTTTATCAACTGATCCATCATTCTCAGTAACTTTGATTACGAGTGTTTTGTAACTACTTAATTCTAAATTTTAATAATAGCATTATTGATATTTCAGTTTTGAAACATACACTCGACTAATGTTGCGTTCTCCAATATATTTATATTTAGCGGTCTAGGGTTATAGCGTATGAAACACCTAGTAAAAGCCAGAACTTAAATAAAGTCTTGGTTAAATGTGCCTTGAATAATAAAAAAACCTCTTTACTGATTTTGGGGACTGGTTATTTTCGAATATTATTAATTAAGATTTTCTTTCATGGACTTTTTCGACGTTTACCTCTATTATTGGAACTTTGTAGCTCAACAGCCTGTATAAGTCAATTGATCAGGTTTAAACTACCTACGACAATTTTGCTTACAAACGTTCGAATTTCATAGCAGCAACCTCTAATAAGAAAAAAAAATATCATAGCGGATCTATAAATAAGACAAACCCCATTTCAAACCTGTCTTTTTGGGTAATTGAGTAAACAGACAGCCTTTTCACTAATAATAAATCCTAGGTTGCATTTTAATGCATGCATGCATGCACTGCATTTTAATTAACTAAATAGCTCAATTAACTATTCAGTTTGCCAATACTTTGAGATTCCAGTTACACCGCGGCACCGGTTTCACTTCACATAAAGGTACAGCACACTAAAAACCAATACCACATCAAAAATCCTGAGTTTATTTTCCCATGGTCCAGTAATCATTGTAAATCGAAGCCCGATGTCCGCTAGAGCGGTGTCTCCCCTATCTTAAATGGAGGCGGCGGGCTGCTGAGAGCCTATTTATTGGAGGTAATTAAAAAGAAAACAGACAAAAGGCTCGCAGCTGACTGGAACGTGCCGGGAACACTAAGTAATAATAGTGATGCGAAATCCGGTGATTGGTTATCGATAGTTTTTTTTAAAAGAAAACTAGCAATGTAGGCGAATTCACATCTTTTTTATTGTTATTAGACTTACATTTGACCACCATCTCACCTGATGTTAAACGATGATGTGGTCGAAGATGAAGCACGCTTGCCTAGAACAACATCAACATTACTAGCAACCTTGTTAACCCCTCCAACTAAGCTAAATATACTTGTGTCTGGAGTGGGTTCACGGTAATAGTGTAATGGGTGAGGTTCGAACCCTGACCTCTCGATCACTTAAAGCTGGTTTATTTTTCGTCTGTCATCATCATCATCATCTGCTTAGCTTTCTTCTACGTCGGGATCAGCTTCCAGTCTAACTGGATGCAGCTAAGTATTAGTGTTTTACATGGAGAGACTGTCTGTCTTACTGTCTGTCTGACTTCCACAAACCAGTAGCTGGGTAATACAACACCTCCTGGCAAGACCAGTATCAGATTGTCTAGCTTCTGCTTTAAAGCCTGTAATACATGTTGGCCAAGCGTTGTCAAGTGAAGGCCAATACCAACATGTAGAGTTAGACGGTATATTTGCCTTGTGTCACTTGCCTAGTTGGCCGAGTGGAGGCCAGCGCCAACGTGTATTGAGCTCATTTGGTGCAACTTGTCTTCGCTCGCCATTGCTCGTGATCACTTGCCTCACTTCGGATCGGTGTCGGTTTTTGGTCATGATTAAAAGGCGCTCGCCTGCGCTCGGCCAACGTGTGGGCAGCTCTACAGAACCTCTTCTACATTGGTCGTCTGCATTGGCGTTCGACGAACTTGTCGAACGTGTGGACATTATTTCTTGCCTTGTACCTATTTGCCAACGCTCGCGTTGGCCTACGCTCGGCCAACATGTATTGCAGGCTTAAGCTAACATGGTCACTAACAGTATCATTAGAACTTAAAACGGGATATTTACCATGTGTATTTTTGTTAGCGGTACCGCTAACAGAAAACGAACGAGAAAGAGGGTAGACCGATTTGTCTGCTCATAAACTTCCACCCGCAATTACTTCAGTTCATCCGTGATCATGGCGCTTACAACAGTGCCGAAATATCGGAAACTCAAAACAAAAAATACACATGGAAAAAATTTCGTTTTAAGTTCTAATGATAGCCGGGACCAACGGCTTAACGTGCTTCCGAGGCCGAAATCTCGATATGTTTTGAAGGTCACCCATCTACAAACTGACCTTGGCAAACGTTGTTTAACCTTGAGAATCGACCCAAGTAGCTATTATTATTTAGCAACCAGCTCTTTTCGGCTATCCTAGAGATTAATCCCAGCCAGAAAAGGTCAGAGAAATTACTAGTATTCTATAATATAATAGGTACGTGTTTTATTCAATTGTTAGCAAGTTCATCAGAATGAGTATTATGGCTAGACTTTGGTTAGTTGAAATAATGAAAATGAAAAATATTAATTGTCTAAAAAATATATTACGATATTGGCTGAGAGTTTTAATCCCGCACTTTGATTCCCTTTGTTTGCTTTAATAACATATTATAATACATTTTTTTTTATATAATTGAATGCCAAATAAGACTTTTATCTATGTTTTCCATAGCAGTTTTGGGAACAGTACCTAGTGAAGAAGAAAATTTCTCTAAATAATGTCCCTGGGTTAACCCACGACCTACTTGTTACTCGTGCCTGTAACCACCACCATGACTGCACCACATAAATCGGTGTAGTATTAAAGTTAAAACCCCAGTATCCCATTTTAGTGGGTCGATGAAAAAGCCTTACACGTTGCATCAAAATCATATAGCATTAACCTACGTCTTAAGTACAAGTCTCTATATCTGTTAAGGAAACTATAAATCTATCGCAGTGCATGACCCAATATGATTTTATCGATATCACAAGAAAAAACCACAAATGCCTTCCCTAATAAAAGATCACAAGTCGGTCGTGCGAAAGAGGACTTTTATCAGTCGCGACCGATACCAATACTCCTAGATTCCGACGCCTTATTTATTGCCACCCTACAAATCACCATCTTTCTTAAACACCCCACATGGCTTTTATCTTTACGTGATAAGATCTATTTCAGCGTGAGCTAGCGCTTGGTTAACTTTGCAATAATTTGCCAAGTCTCGTTTTGTTGTAAAATTATCCTTATTCTTAAGACTGTAAAGAAGATATTGTCTTACTGATTTGATAATATGGTTTGCGAAGTGACCCTTGGTTCTTGTGAAAAGTAATTGACAACTAAGTCATTTTTCATCGTCAAAGAGCGATAAATGGTCGAGTTTGACCCGTGATTGATTATTTTTTTTAATACTTAGTTGGAGTTCATCATTGTGTGTAATTCTGTGAATTTACCAATTGCTGGTAGGGGTCAGATAAAAAATGTATGTGTTATAAAAAATACTTAAAGCCCATTAATGTTCATGTCAATCATCACATAGCCAAAGTTTAGCAAAACCAAATTTGGTAGCTGTTGCTCTATTTGAAAACACGTTTTATAAAACAGTACCTACATCGAAACCAGTTAATTTTTTTGAGTTACAAAACCCTAATTTTTGGTACTTACTTGTGCAAATGCTTAGCTTAGCTTAGCAGTCTTGAGCTATTGGCCGATAATCAAATTCAATTCAGCAGTGACCTTTAAGAGTGATGGAGGACATTGAACTGATAGTAACGAAATAACTAAAAAACCATCGCTGAAAATCAGCGCTGTGCCATTGTTTCGCATGGTGGCGTAGCATCATGCTGAGCGATGTCCGTTTTGCGCAAATGCGACGCTTATTTTCCAATTTTCCTATGCGTCACGTGACAGCGCAAGTATAGTAGTGTTACGCCAGTCGCTTAGCGAAGTACGTCGAGAAACTTCGATAGAAATCTAGAACGTTCGAGACACTAACGCCACCTGGCTGCGAGTAGCAGTACTGAGTATATTGAGAAAGTTCGACTGACTTCAATAGAAGTCAGTCGAACTTTAATCACTTTAATCAGTTAGTCGAACGTAATAACGTTCGAGACACTAAAGCTTTGGTTTCCTAGGATAGCGGTGCCGTCAAATAGCGGCCGTAATACAGCGGTGAATGACGTCACTAGAACGTTGTCTATGTAAACAAAATGGCGCGGTTTCCTAGAGAGCGGTAACTGACACCGTAACGTCAAAAAGCGGTGCCGCCATTTGCATGACGGCCGTCTTGTCGGTGTCAGATGGTTTCGTGAACGTTTCCAAAGAGAATGTAATACACTAGATAGCGATGAAGCAGACAGTGTGATAAAACGGCCGTGGAACTTTCCACATGTCGTCACCGTAAAGACGGCCGTCTTTTTGCGTCCGTAGTATTACGGCCGCTATATGACGGCACCGCTTTCCTAGGAAAACAAAGCTTAACGCCATATAGCGACGAGTAGCAGTACTGAGTATCTCGAGTAGCTTCTGGAATATTCTTGGCAGTACAGGCAGTGAGTCGATTTTACAAGAATGTTCTAGAATTCATAGACCGGGGTATAAATAGAACGCAGACGGCAGTCTTATTACAAGATACGAGGCGATATAATTGAAGCTATACAAGTGAATTTCAGTGCGATTTAAGTGTTAAGTGACAAGTATTGTAACACTACAATACTTGTCACTTAACACTTAAATCGCACTGTTACCGCACAGTTATTCACACGAATAACTGTGTTAATTTTTATTTTGTGTTTATTTAAATAAAGTGTTAATTTTGGTTTAATTGGCGTTAATTATTTCTATGCCGAACCCCAGCTCGTAATAGTAGTATTAGCCTAATCCGAACTATGTTGGGTTCGGTTTCCAATCTAACCGGGTGCAACTGTGCATTCATGTTTTGTATGAAGCGACTGCCTATCTGACCTTCACAACCCAGTAACTGGGTAACAAGATACCCATTGGCTAAACCAGTGTCACATTGTCTGGCTTGTGACTACCTTTAACATCTGTCAAAGGTAGCGAAATGACTGTGAAACCAACGGTTCAACGTACTTTCTAAGGCACGAAGGTCTCACACCGCCTACTTCCAAACTCAGGGCTACTACCCAATAGCACTTTTTGACAAATAGTGGTCAGTGGCCCTGACTGCTATGCTCAAGGCCGTGGGTTCGATTCCCACCCAGGACAAATGTTTGTGTGATGAGCATGATCATTTGTTCTTTGTCTAGGTGTAATTTATCTATAACATGTATGTATTTAAAAATATATATGTATGTTTATCAGTTGTCTAGTACTCATACCACAAGCTCTGCTTAGTTTGGGACTAGATGGCGTTGTCTGAAAGTTGTGGATTATTATTATTATCTCCTTTATTTTATATACCTCTCAAAAATTACATTTTTAAATATTTTTCTATAAAAAAGTGACAATAAAAAAACATTTAAAAATATAAAAAATGGCAGTCCACTGGTATCGGGAACGGGGTCCAAGCTACCGGTGGTTAGGTCTCCAGAGAAAGGAACCTCCTCACAATACGAGCTGTATCGAGGAGAACTGCCTTCTGTATCAGGCCCTTTATCCAGCTGTGCAAAGCCAGCTTCGACAGATGGTCGTCGAAGCTTTTAGCTATCAGCCCATTGACTGATATGACAATCGGCACAATGACAGCCGAGTCCACATCCCACATGTCAACAACCTCATGAGCTAAGTCGAGATACTTAATGTGTTTCTCTTTCTCAGCTTTCACGAGATTCTCGTCATGTGGGATGGTAACATCGATTATCATTGCGCGGCGCACTAATCGGTCTATCACCACTATATCAGGCTTATTGGCAACAATAGTCCTATCAGTGATGATAGACCGATCCCAGTACAACGTGACATGGTCATTTTCGAGAACTGGGTCGGGCACATACTTGTAATACGGTACCTCAGAATCGACAAGTTTGTATTTCAAAGCAAGTTGCTGGTGGATAATTCTGGCTACTTGGTTGTGTCTATGCAAGTACTCGCCGTTAGCTAGACGAGAACAACCGGAGACAATATGTCTGATGGACTCACCAGGACGATGGCATGCCCGACACACGTCAATCGTCCCGTCCTTCATAATATGTCTCCGGTAATTATTCGTCAAGATAACTTCGTCCATAATTGCACAGACAAAACCTTCAGTTTCTCCGAAGAGATCCCCGAAGCGTAGCCAGGCAACGGAGGCTGTCAAATCTACATCGGACCCATAAAGAGCCCGATAGTAGCGACCATGAAGTTCCTTGCTTTTCCATACCTCCTTGCGGTCATCTGGGGTAAGTATAACAGGTTTGTGCCAGTTCTCTTTAGCCATAGTCAGCGGGGTGAGTCCCTTGTCCACTGCAATCACATCTCGGTGCATACCCACATCGGCTTTAAGGAAATATTCCCTGAGACTGCAAATCTCGCGGTTGTGGAGAGTTTTGGCATTTAAAAAGCCTCGACCTCCACATTTCCGCGGGATATACAGTCTCATCACCGATGATCGTGGGTGATGCATCCGATTTGCGGTTGGCAGTGTACGGACCCTCCTATCCAGGGCGTCCAGTTCGGTTTGAGTCCATTTGAGTATGCCGAAAGAATACATCAACACCGGCATGACCCAACCGTTGAAAGCGCGCACCTTATTTCCTCCCGACAAAAGGCTGTTTAATACCTTTGTCAGGCGGCCAAAGAAGCGCTCCCTCAGCGATTGCTTCATGTCAGTAACATTAATGCCCAAAGCTTCCGACATACCCAAATACTTGTAAGTTTCGGTTAAGCAGAGAGATCTAAGTTGTATGGAATCTGAAAGTTGAATTCCTTCAGATTCCATAATCTCTCCTCGTTTTACATGCATGATTGCACATTTGTCCACACCAAATTCCATCTTGATGGCGCTACTGAAAGTTTCAGTTACCTTCAGTAGTTCCATCAGTTGCAAGTTGTTGGGGGCAAAGAGTTTCAAATCATCCATGTATAGGAGATGGGATATACTTTGACCTCCTCTTCTCAACCGATAGCCCAGGCCTGACTCCTCTAGCATTGTACTTAGAGGATTCAGGGCCAAGCAAAACCAAAGTGGACTCAAACTGTCACCCTGAAATATTCCCCGTCTGATCCATATAGGCTCATCATTCCCTCCGATTGGTCGACATCCTGGATAGCGAAGTACCGTCTTCCATTGCCTCATACATGACTCAAGGAAGGTGCGTAGAGTTGGGTCTATTTTATAAAGCTCTAGCACCTTGATAAGCCAGGTATGAGGAACAGAATCAAAGGCTTTTTTATAGTCTATCCAGCATGTCGATAGATCTTTTCGGGATCGACGAGCCTGTTGGCTGATGGCCATGTCAATGAGGAGTAGCTCCTTAGTGCCACGGGACCCTTTCCTACATCCATTCTGAGAAGCGGACATAATTGAGTTGCACTCAATGTGCATATTTATTTTCACTCTCAGGATGGACGTAAGAACCTTATAGACCGTAGACAGACAGGTAATCGGTCTATAATTTTTGGGTTCCGTGGGACTACCACTCTTATGAAGCAGGTGGGTACAGCCTGTTGTTAAAAACTCTGGTAGAGACCCAGTCTCTAAGGATGCCTGGAATTGAGAAGCCAAAAGCGCGTGCGAGCTGCTATACCACTTGAGCCAGAAGTTGTGTAGTCCATCCGGTCCTGGAGACTTCCAGTTTGGTAACGGATGAACTGCTTTGGCTACATCAGAAGCGTTAATGATTATTTTATCCATTTGTGGTATAGCTTCACACACGCGTTCAACTTCACGCATCCAGTCACCCTCAACATGACAGACGGGTACCGACCAGATGTTGCGCCAGAATAAATTCGTGGCGGTATCATCCGGGCGGCACACGTCAGTCACATTTTGATTGGGTCGCTCCCAAGCTCTGTATACCCACCTTTCATCGCTCTGGAACATGCGATTCTGCGAGTACCGGTCAACCCGCCGCTTAAACCGTCGGATACGGCTTGCCCATGCACAAATTTTCTGCTTCAGGAAGTCAATGCGCTCCGTAATGTGGGGTGTGTATTCTCGAGGGCTGATTCCAGTCCCCGAGAAAGCCCGCCGTACAAAACGCATTACACGTGGGCGTGCATTGCCTTCCTTGAAGCAGTATAGTTTGCCGATGAGTGTTCTGGCCTCATCGATACGCCTCTCGATCCTATACTGCCAGGTTGGTACAGCAGGTTTTGGTCGAATAGCTTCGTCGTTATTAGGGAATTTAACGTTAGCTAAGCGACATGCCGCAACAGCCCCGCAATACAGGATTGAGTGCGTATCAACGAGGTTTTCGCTGCTCTCAAAAATATTCTCAAGCAGCGAGTCCAAAGCACACACCAACGCCCTATTTTTTTTGTGCATAGGTAACCGTGGTAACCGGGGTCTAAGTTCAGGCGGAGCCGATCTATACTCGCGAAGCGCATCCTCCAGTGCGCTCCTCAGTCGATCGTTGCATTGGCTACTTACCGTGACAACCCTATCATCTAGCTCATTATTATGACTATAGAGCCGCGATGTCATTGCGCTACTAGTGGGCGCTTGTACCACGGCTTGTGTCGGGGACGAGATGATATGGTTGCTCAGTACCTCTGAGCGCAGCCTATCAAGTGTTGCGTCATCCAACCTGTGGCTACGCTGGATGACCCGCACCTGATCCGACAGTCGTTGGGCCGAGACGTTGACAGCTGGTTCTAGGTCCTGGAACAGAGACAGCATCCTGACACGATACGCAGTGAGGTTAGTTCCCCCCTCTGTAGACCCATAATATGCGCGCATGACGTTTTCGTTTATGGACTGAGTCCATCTCATGCGCTGCACACCACCGGTAGCGGGGACCCGACTCGCAGCCAGTTGGCTCCTAAGTCCCAAGCTGTTCGGTGGCCGGCCTCTCCCCTGCCGGCGCACAGGTGTTGGCGACGTCGGCGGAGAGAAATACTCGTCGCTCGAGCTCGACGCGGATGCAGCCGCCGGTGACGTAGGTAATCCTAAATCCGGTGGCGAGGCGGAGCTGAGCGACGGGTCCGGGGGTGGTGGGCGTGCACGTTGCGAAGCTGCTCTAGTAAGCATCATCAAGTTTTGTTTGTTAACATAGTTATTTCTTGCATTGTTTAGTGATTGGTGTCAATGACAGACCACTTGACAGTTGTCGATGGATTATACATTATCTTATCTTTATTATTATTATTATTATTCCATTTATTAAATCTATGTACATATAAATTACATTTTTAAATATTAATATAAAAAATAAAAACATTTAAAAATATAAGAAATAGTAGCCCACCGGTATCGGGAACAGGTATTATTATTATTATTATAATTCTGCATTAGCGAGAGTCCATAGCCCCACCTCAGAAGGGGAGTATGACAAATAAACATAAAACTAACTCTTCGCAATAACTACCTTCCATACCACTCCAGCAACAGTACCCAGCCGGAATATAGAACAGATACATGACGAACAACACGTTAGGGAACAGAATATGTATCAATAAGTTTTTCCCCACACCTGAGAAACTTATCCTTCAGCTCCAAGTTGGTGAACTATTTGACACGCCAACTGAAACTTTGGAAGTTCCTTTGATTTATGCGTTCGAAGATTTTTGGTAGAGATCTGAACGTTTTGTGATATTTACGTATCTGGATTTCTTACATACTAGTAGCTCAACCTAGTTCAAGTAGTTTCCGTTTTATGGAGATAATAGTTAAAGTTTATTTATTTAAAAATAATTGATATTATATATACACGTAGCTTAAATAATAACATGTTATTCTCATGCCAGTCATGGTAGTCATTTGAATGATATTGTGTTCCATTCTTAAATGACAAAGTTCAACCTTTCCAATAAAATCAGAAATTTGAAAAAATAATCAGTAGTGTTTTTTTTTATAGACGATTCAAATTTAAAACACCAGATGGCCCTGTATATATGTAGCTTAAATAATAACTTGTTATTCTTATTGACTAAACTAACTAAGTAATATACATACATACATATAGAAATAATAACTAAACTGCCTCGTAGTTCTAGCGGACGCGACTGCCAAGCATGAGGTCTCGAGTTCGATTCCCAGGTCGAGCAAAAATCTATTGGGTATTTCTATAAGACATTTCTCAGTAGCCTGGAGTTTATTTTTTTTTATTACAAACTTAAATCTACCATTACAGGCTGCACCCAATGCGATAGGTAAATTAAAACTATACATTGCTAGCTTCTGCCCGCGACTTCGTCCGCGTAGAAGTCGAAAATATTCCACGGGATCCCGTCCCCGACTTGCTTGACAAAGATTATAATAGCTCGGCTAATATGCATGATGTAAAGATAATTTATAGCCTATAGCACTCAGAGATAATGCAGCTATTTGTAAGCGAAAGAATTTTCAAAATCGGTTCGGTAGTTTCAGAGATTACCCTCTACATAGGTACAAACTTAAAATTTACAAACTTACAAATTTTACCTCTTTATAATATTAGTATAGATATAAACACAATTAAGATCTCTGTACATTCCTATGGAAGTTAGAAGCCAGAAAATCTGTTACTGTTCTGGCCAAGGGGTATCATGTCAGGGCCGCGCTGACCTAAGACAGCGCCTGTGTGCAAAATCTATGAAGCGCTTATGATTTTTTTCCACAGGCGTGAGTATTGTCTTGGGGTCTCCCAAGAGAATACTTACACTGTTTGTACGTACTCAATTATAAAGAATAATATGTTGTAGTTTTACAAAAATTATTTCAATAATTAATGCTGGCATTACATCCGGCGCCCCTTCTGCCTTGGCTCCTGTGTGCGTCGCACACTTCGCACATAGGGACGGCTTGGCCCATCAGGTTACCCGGCTGGGTTGTGGAAGTCGGATAGACAGTTGGTCCATAAAAAACACTAATACTCAGCTGTATCTGGTCAGACTGGAAGCTGAGGGGAAAGGGTAAGCGGACTATGATAGATATAAAAAGTAAATACACTTATGTGCCGAAGTTCATGAACGTTTTTAAATTTATTTTATTCTATTATTTAAATTTATTTTATTAATTTATTTAATGTTCGGACTAAGCCTTTAAATAGGTGAAATTCAAACGGAGTTTTTGCTAAAAAGCTTTGAGGATAAAATTGCCCGCCGTGGCCGTAGTACTTGTAGTTTCTGAGATTTCGTGATTACCCAGTGAGTGGTATTTCGCTTTTAAATATATACAACGTGTAATTTAAAGGATATATATGTCGAAGCGTCGACGCATATCATTCAATCATGATATCAACGCCATCTATCTCTCACTGGAGTAACTATGTAGTTAGATTTGAAAGTTAACGTTTGGGAACGTCAAGTAATAACTTGGGGATGGTTAGCGCGGAGTAATGGCAACACCGAGCGAATAGTCGAGTCAAATATCGATTCAGAAGTATAATCAGCTATTTGACATTGACAGGTAGGTTGGCTAACCTGTAACTGGGGTAGGCGCCACGCGTGCGGTGACAATTGAGTGGGCACTTAGTGTATTACATACTCTTTGCTTTGAATCGGTCCGGCAGTCTGAGTGGACATTCGTTACTCCGCGCTAAACTTCCCGCGTTCCTAAGTTATTAATCGAGCCATATCTTAGGCATCCTTAATTATTTTGTATTCTGTGCGTATTAGCAAGTAATTAAAAGTGTAAACGAAGATTTTGTGAGTGTTATTTCCGATGTCGCGACCCACTGACAATGACTCCCCGTTATCAGAAGTGGGATTGGACCACGACGACCCACGTGTTCAAAATGAAGACGCTAGCGACGAAAAATGGATGCGTTTGTTGGAACAACAGAACCGCAATTTTCTGACGCTGATTCAAGCCATGAAAACACCTACTACGTCGTCACATGGTTTTCGTTTACCTGATTTTGATCCTGAGAAACAAGATGTGGATGCACGTGCTTGGGTGACGACTGCAGAGATGTGCTTGACGGACCAAGACCAACATGGCGCCCCGCTTATGGTCGCTCTAAGCCGCGCCTTGAAGGCAGGAGCTTCTACCTGGCTATCTACCGTGTCGTTTCCTGGGATGACGTGGACCGATTTTAAGCGACTTTTTATTGCAAGGTACGATAATTCCACTACTCTTGCTTCATTTCTGATTGATTTGCAAAGTAGCAGGCCTAAAGAAAACGAGTGTCTTGCTTCCTATGCTGCTAGTTTAATGACGTCGATCATGGCGAGATGGAATGGCCTTAGTACCGAACGTTTGACTATTGCTACTATATTAGCTTACATTTCTCAATTCGATCGCCGTGTGCAACGCCTATCTTTCACGACCGATATTCAGACACGTGGCCAGCTACAACAAGAGCTGCAAGCGATTTCTTTTATGAAGAGAAAGCTACCTAGCGATGACCGCGATGCCCCTGAAAAGCGGTACAAAGCGAATACTACTGTGAAGCCTCTGAAGTGTTTTATCTGCGGCAAGCCGGGTCACAAATCCATGCACTGCTACCGTAAGGACGTGAGACAGGATACTCAAGCTACGCCGAAGCACCACAATCACAGCGATGGCAACGGGAGGGGTTCATCGACAACTGCGAAGCCTCATGCATCCGGGATCACCTGCTTCCACTGCCACGCGCAAGGCCACTACGCGTCGAGCTGCCCACGGCGCAATGAGAGGAGCAGCGCCGGCTCCGGGTCATCCAAGCCTGTCAATGAAAAGAGGGTTGACCTGTGCCTCCTGAACGCGCCGACTGGGACTTTACGTCACTCCGGTGAGCAATTTTCATTTTATTACGACTCTGGTGCCGAGTGTTCTTTAATTAAAGAATCTGTAGCCTGTAAATTTAAAGGAAAGCGTATTGATGAGACTGTGACTATGACTGGGATAGGGCAGACTTCCGTTAACTCTGCGATACAGATTTCAACTTTGGTAGAGATCGATGACATTAGTATTGAGATTTGTTTTCATGTATTGCCTGATCATTTTCTACGATATGGTATTATGATTGGACGTGAGATTCTAGAACATGGTTTGACTGTTCAGATGACTACTGACCGAATTAAGATCTTTAGGTATCCTTTTATTGCTTCTTGTGAGGTAGAGCGAACTCCTGAAATCGACTGGAACTCTATTGATACTGACGTACCGTCGGATCATAGAGCAGAGTTAGTGAGTATTTTGCAGTCCTTCGAGAAGTCTTTCACTACAGGTATACCTACTGCGCCAGCCGACACGGAACCGACGAAGATTCGTCTAAAAGATCCGAGTAAAACTGTGAATCGACGCCCTTACCGATTGAGTGTGGATGAGCGTAAGGTTGTACGTGGTAAGATTGACGAGCTGCTTCAGGCTGGTATTATACGGCCTAGTTCATCCCCCTATGCTAGTCCTATACTCTTGGTGGAGAAAAAGAACAAGTCTCTTCGACTATGCGTCGATTATCGTGAATTAAATGACAACACGATATCTGATCGTTTTCCTTTGCCTCTTATATCGGATCAAATTGATAGGTTGCATGAAGGACACTACTTTTCCACCATCGATTTGGCATCAGGTTTTCACGAGATCCCCATTGCTGCAGAATCTATTGAGCGCACTGCCTTTGTTACCCCCGAAGGTCATTTCGAATATTTGACGATGCCATTTGGCTTGAAAAATGCACCCGCGGTTTTTCAGCGTGCGATGATAAATGCTCTTGGAGATCTTGTGAACACCTATGTCGTTGTGTATATGGATGACGTCTTGATTGTTGCAAGTGACGTTGACAAAGCCTTGGAACGTCTCCATATTGTCCTCAAGGTGCTCTCTGAAAAGGGTTTTACCATCAACTTGAACAAATGTGCTTTTCTAAAACAGAAGGTAGAGTACTTAGGGTTCGAGGTTAACCGTGGAGAGATTCGTCCTAACCCGCGTAAGATCGAAGCATTGACGGCTCTACCACCACCTGAGACTGTGACACAGGTACGGCAATTTATCGGTTTGGCATCTTACTTTCGCCAGTTCGTGGCACGGTTCTCACAGGTGATGGCGCCGTTATATGCTCTGACTACTGGGAATGGTAAGTTGACCTGGAAGCCGGAACACGAGGAAGTTAGGCAGAAGATTGTAGCCGCTCTCACAAATGAGCCTGTGCTCATGATTCACGACCCCGATGCTGAAACTGAAGTCCACACGGATGCCAGTGCCATTGGCTACGGTGCGGTCTTACTGCAAAGAAAAGAAGGTAAGCTACATCCAGTCGCCTATTACAGTAAACGCACGTCCGACGCTGAATCGAGGTACCACTCATATGAACTTGAGACCCTCGCGGTGGTAAATGCCGTAAAACATTTCAGGCGTTATCTCCATGGTCGCAAGTTCAGAGTAGTCACCGATTGTAATTCTCTGCAGTCCACGCGCAAGAAGTTGGACCTGACGCCGCGTGTTCATAGATGGTGGGCCTTTCTGCAAGGGTTTGATTTTGACATCGTCAATCGTGAAGGTAAGCACATGGGCCACGCTGACTTCTTCTCCAGGAACCCGTTACCGCAACCTGATACTAAAAATAAGGTTAGTGAGAAGGTAGTACAAAAGGAGGTAAACCTTGCAGAGCTTTCACAAAATTGGCTGATGATGGAACAGCAACGGGACCCTGAAATTTTAAAGCTCTTGACCGACATCGATAACAATGAGCTCCCTTCTGATGTTGCCAAAACTTACGAGCGACGATCTGGTGTCCTGCACCGAAAAGTGCAACGAAATGGTAAGAATCGTTGGTTACCTATTGTTCCCCGTTCATTTCGCTGGTCCGTAGTTAATAACGTCCACGAGGGATTGCTGCATTTGAGATGGGAGAAACCGCTTGAAAAACTCTACGACCTCTACTGGTTCGAGAACATGTCGAAGTTTGTGAGGAAATTCGTAGAAAACTGCGTGACCTGTAAGATCTCAAAATCACACACAGGTAAGATCCAGGCGGAGCTGCACCCAATTCCAAAGGTAGCTATACCATGGCACACACTGCACGTCGATGCTACCGGGAAGCTGAGTGGCAAAAACGACAAAAAGGAGTACGTTTTTGTTCTGATAGACGCCTTCACCAAGTTCGTTATGCTGCATCACACCCTGTACATTGATACAGCAAGCAGCATCAAAGCGCTGAAGGCTAGTGTCGCTATCTCCGGTGCTCCATCGCGCTTGATCGCCGACCAAGGACGCTGCTTTGCCAGCAAGGAGTTCAAGGAGTACTGCGCCTCAGTTAATATCAAGCTGCACTTGATCGCCACAGGTAGTTCTCGTGCCAACGGACAGGTTGAGCGAGTAATGAGCACGCTCAAAAACATGCTCACTGCTGTAGAGACAGGCAATCGTTCGTGGCAAGATGCGTTGCCCGACGTTCAGCTTGCTCTCAACTGCACTGTAAGTAGAGTCACGAAAGCTAGTCCTCTTGAGCTGCTGATTGGTAAGGCTGCTAGACCCATTGATATTATGACGGCAAATGATGAAGAGCCTCGTGTTGACATCGTTGAGGTGAGGTAAATGGCTGTAGAGAACATGGAGAAAGCTTCTGCCTATGAAAAGAAACGTTTTGACTCTACAAAGGCTAAGGTACAATCATTCTCTGTAGGTGACTTTGTTTTGCTACAAAATGAGGAGCGAAACCAGACGAAACTTGACCCGAAATTCAGAGGACCGTTTAGGGTGATCGAGGTTCTTGATGGTGATCGTTATGTTTTGAAGTCCCTTTCTTCAGCCCAGACGTACAAGTACGCACATGACCGACTACGAAAAATAACTGACGTTGACATACTTGTAGGTGACGATGACGAGACTAGCCATGACAAAAATGATAACATTTAGAGCACCTAACATAGTAAGAGTTTTCTTATAATTTGTAACGTTATAGGAAAAATAAAGTAACATGTTGAACAAGCCTAATTTAAGAATTATTTTGATAAACGCTCGAAATGATTATCTTGATGGTGTTTTGTTTGTAACCGGATGGAGGTTACATGTGGAGGTGACCGGATAGAGGTTGCCTGTTGTGTTTGTAACCGGATGGAGGTTACATGTGGAGGTGACCGGATGGAGGTTGCCTGTTGTGTTTGTAACCGGATGGAGGTTACATGTGGAGGTGACCGGATAGAGGTTGCCTGTTGTGTTTGTAACCGGATGGAGGTTACATGTGGAGGTGACGGGATAGACGTTGCCTGATTGTGTTAGTAACCGGATAGAGGTTACGTGTTGAAGACCGGATGGAGGTCAGAGTATGAGCACTGCAATATTTTAATGAGTTTCCTATTATTTGAATGAGTATGGGTATTGTTCGACATGTCAGCTTTGAGAGAAAGAGTTTGTTATGATTTTCATTAGAACCTGTAATGATTTTGATCAAAACGCCTTATAATCCCCACCCACTTGGGCCAGGAATGGCCGAACGACTAGTACGAGTACTGTTCGAGAATTTTCTTTCATTCCAGGTACTCCACACGAGGGCGTGTGATCATCAGGACGGCCGTGTCGAAGCGTCGACGCATATCATTCAATCATGATATCAACGCCATCTATCTCTCACTGGAGGAACTATGTAGTTAGATTTGAAAGTTAACGTTTGGGAACGTCATGTAATAACTTGGGGATGGTTAGCGCGGAGTAATGGCAACACCGAGCGAATAGTCGAGTCAAATATCGATTCAGAAGTATAATCAGCTATTTGACATTGACAGGTAGGTTGGCTAACCTGTAACTGGGGTAGGCGCCACGCGTGCGGTGACAATTGAGTGGGCACTTTGAATCGGTCCGGCAGTCTGAGTGGACATTCGTTACTCCGCGCTAAACTTCCCGCGTTCCTAAGTTATTAATCGAGCCATATCTTAGGCATCCTTAATTATTTTGTATTCTGTGCGTATTAGCAAGTAATTAAAAGTGTAAACGAAGATTTTGTGAGTGTTATTTCCGATGTCGCGACCCACTGCCAATGACTCCCCGTTATATACATACCAAGTGCATGGCTTCTTTGGATAATAACAAACTATATAGCAAGGGTTTTGTAATCCTAAGTCTACGTGTGTAGAACTTATTACAAATTCCAATACCATTCATTCATTCATTCATCATTCTGATACCAGCAAGGAACTTGTACCATACCAGAGACCGAATTTTTCAAATTAAGAAGAACGAAAAGAATTATCGCGTTATTGGCAAGTGACGTGGAAAGTTATTGATCCTCGTAGTGCTGTGACACGTTTGTTATGACTGGTATTCAAGAAATATATGAAACCAATAATTTGGTATCAATTCTTTGAGTCAGTTATTTTTTGCTGAAACTGTGCATAGAGACTCCATACCAAATGCTGTCTTTAGCCCTTTTGGATAGATATGGGGTTTCCGTTACACGTTGTATAGATTCTTTAGTCGTGGCTAAATAATAAGAGCCGCATGGGTCGATACAAGGTAAGCAACGCTTGCCAAAGTCAGTCCGTAGATGGGTAACCATTTTAACATGTCGAGATATCTCCGTGTTTCGGAAAACACGATAAGCCGCTGGTCCCGACTTTATTTTGTACATTACTGCTTTGTATTTTGACAATCGTTACGGCTACTCAGACGCCAGAATATCTGATAATAGTCTAGCCAAAAAGTATCATGTTATCCAGCTACTACATGTAAAACTCTAGTACTTAGCTGCTAGGCGTGTGTAACTCTTTACGGAACCGACTCACTGATCCGAATCATTGAAGTGATTCAAAAGATTGGTTCAGTAACAAATGCATCATTTGGATCTGAAACATAACTTCACTCTGCTTCAATTCACGCGACGCGTCGCTCGTGTAGCGACTGAGCAGTGAGCGAGCGAGAGAGGGAGACTGAGAGACACTAAGTTACGTTAACTATTGACTCTAGTATCGTATGCACGAAGATCGACTTTATCCATAATCTCACTTATTACAATAAATATGTAGACATAAAACATTCAGTATTGATGCGTCAAAATATTTCTATGTCTCAATAGTAAACACCCGCGACGCAACGTATAGCTGTCGCCAAATAACTTGGCAAAAGTCGTTCAATGCGCAGAAGTCGATTTTTAGGTGTCAGCGGTTGTCAGCGGGACACGGAGTATGACGTAGCGCCGCTCCGAGCGCGCGATTGGTGCGTCAGTAGTTCTCGTTCAATTTGCTCCCGAATACACTTGCGTTCACGAAAGTTGTACCCTTTGTTTTTGTTACGAGTTGTTGTTTTAAATTTAGTTTTTGTTACGTTGATTACAATGCCAGGACCTAATACCGTTTTACGCAGACTATTAAAACGTCAGAAAGAACAGTTAGACACTATAGTTAAGGAAGGTTGAAATTCCGAATTCTTCACTCTCTTTAGGACACCGGGAAAAAGAAGAATAAAAGGGATAGCAGTTTTATTAACTAATTATGATGACGAGAACATATTATTTTTAATGTTTTTTTAAATACATTTTTTTCACTTTTAAATATATTTATGTATTATATCGATTTTATTTATAATACCGAATTAAGGAATGAATTCCTCTTCTTTCTTTAACATTCTTCTGAACAGATATGATTAAAAATAAATGATGACAATAACCATAGAATAATGGCAAGCAGTAAAAGTAACCACTTTTTTCTTCCACTAAGTGCACGATGCGTGAACTTATACCACTACGGCAAAACCTTGCCAAGTTATTTGGCGACAGGTATAAGAATCTTACGTTTCTATACATGACGTCGCGTCGCGGGCGTTTATTGAGTCATTTGAGCCGATGATCCAAATGAGCCAAATGAAACATATCAGTTTTCCGGATCATTTCAGTGATCAAGATGCAAATGTTCCATTCTCAAAAATGATACACTTTGCCTACTTCTATTAGCTGCATGCGGAAGACATGTCGATCTTATATTTATTTATAACACCTTGTATGCCATGTTTTAAACAAATAAATATACATCTTATCTTAGACTAGAAGCTGGCCCCAATATACTCGGGAAAATGATGATGATTGTTATCGGTAAATCTTTTACTCTTTATGGCCAATGGAATATAAATTCGCCTCCGATTATCACCAGCTAATCCACCGCTTTCTTTGCTTTCCAATCCAACACAGTTTCCTTGTACCACCAACTACTATACGTTATCAAAACTTATCGTCATATCTAGCACAACCTATGAATGAATCAGAAGCTGTCTCTATACTATCTAAGGAATTATTACAGTAAACGGTATCTTCAAGATATCGTCAGAATTGAATGGACAAGAGTAATCTTAGAGTCAGCATCGATATATGAACTGATTGGATGGTTCAGATGCGGCAAATGGTAAGGAAAAGCCTGTTAGTAAAAGGCATTAGTGAAGTTATATTGGTTTATTAATCCCTTGACTTGATGACAGAGGAAACCACATAAAAGATAGGCCAAATAGGTAATTATCTGCTTAAATTTTTTCCTCTATTTCTATTCTTTTTTCAGACTATTTTTACCCGACTGCAAAGGAAGGGTTATGTTTTTCGCGCGTATCTTGTATGTATGTATGTTTGTAATATTCTTTATTACCTCATATCTCCAGAACCGCTGAACGAATTCACATAATTGAGGTATCGTTAGATTTGTCTTAGCAGCCCAAGTGTTCTTAGATACCTAAGTGACATTTGAAAAAATCAAATATGGTGGCTGTGCGAAGCCATTATACATAGTGAAACAAAATTTTTTTTTTCGAATACCACAATATGGGTATCAAATTAAAGGGCTTATCACAAGGATTTTAAAAAGTATATCATGTTTATCATTAGTGTAATACTAGCAAAAATAATACAAAGAGAATGTTTCACTTTCTGAATCCGGTGGGGTGCCAATGTGACAAGACCGGGAAAATTAAAAAATTGTTAATTAATAATTTAACTCAAAAGTTGAAAAAAAAAAGTGACAAGCAACTGGAACCCAATTGATTTTCTTTTTAAATGGTATGGTTTCACCTGCTTGTCACTTTTTAAAATAAAAATGTGCTTGTTTCTTGCATTTTAGTTGAGCAGTCGGGTTTTATAGATTTTTTAAATAACTTTTTTATTTTTATTATTGACAGGCTCGCGTTTGACCACCATCTTACCCAATGGTAAGCGAAGATATGGCCAAAGATGAAGGACGCTTGCCTAGAAGTAACTTATTACTTGTTCACTCTTAAGGTTCCGCAGTTTATAGCTATCAGGAAACACTGTCTCTGGCAGGGAGTGCCTCTCGGAGGGACTCCTTAGCTGTACAGAATATGAAAGTATTACCTAATCTTTTTGTACGGGGTGGGATGTCCATCATCAAGATCAGGGTTGGCTTCCAGTCTATCTGGATGAAGCTAAGTCTTCCTATTTTACATGGAGCGACTGCCTTTCTCAACTCCTCAACCCAGTAGCTGGTTAACACGGTTCCCCTCGGTAAAACTGGTGACAGATTTTATAGCTTCCAACTACTCGTAACGACTGCCAAAGATGTAAAAATGGTACCTACGACCTTAGCGTGCTTTCAGAGCCACGGAAGAATCTCGATGTGTTGAGATGGTCTCCCATCCAAATATCAACCTCGGAAAAGGTTGCTCAACCTAGAAGATCGACTCGTGCGGGTGTTATTTAGACACAAGCTCTAAGCAGGAGACATTACAATGTACAAATCAGTGGGATAACATATGTCCAAGCCCCATTAAGCAAAAGCGGATCCAGCTTTGGTGCCAGGGGGGGGTGTTTGGAAATGAAATGAAATGAAATTAAATATTTATTTTGTAAATTGGTTATAAATAACACTTTTACACGTCATGTTTTTTTGCGTGTTAAGTTTAGCTAGATGAGGCCGGTATTTCCTAACTGACTACTCTGAGAAGAAACACCGAAACAAACTCAGAGGTCATAGTCTCTTTTAAATTCAAATTCAATTCAAATTTTATTTATTCAGATATCAAGGATCCATAATGGTTAGTAACAAAAATACTTATAATCTATGTTAGTAACCATATACAAGTTGTGAAATATTTCCTTATTTAATTTTACCAACTACAATTTGCACCCAGAGCGAGTGTATTGGACACTGATATTTTGTTGATATTATTCTCAGGATGTCATTGCTGCTGCCCCGTACTCTGCCTAACAGGGATGACACCCGCTTGCGTCTTATAGCGTAAAAATCATCCGTACGTGCTTCGGCAAACATCGCGGACGCACTGCAGAACCGTGGCAACCGCAACAACATCCTGAAGAGGTTATTGTATTGTACCCGCAGAGCGCTATATGTCTTCTGCGTATAATTAACCCACAGGCTGCTCGTGTAAAACGACTGGCAATATGCTTTAAAAAGCGCTATCTTAGCCTCAGCCGAACAACGAGCAAACCTGCGAGCCAACATATTACCACGAACAGCCAGCGCTCTGCGTTCACGTTCAATATCCTTTTAAAGTCCAGACAATTTGTATTTGTATATGAGAAGCATGTAGGTTCATGTCTGTGGTCACATAATCGTGGTCAAGTCACAAGAAGTTAGATATAATTTGTATTTCCTGACTCCGCTGCCACTTCGCCATCCTTCATTATCTAGTAACAATCTTTAAAAAAATTAATTAGTGGTTCACCTAGGTCCTGGACCCAGCCCAGGGGGGGTCATGACCCTATGACCCCCCCCCCCCCTGGATCCGCCCTTGGTCCAAGCCTTGCATACCAAAAAACAATGTTGCCATCTCAAAAAAATAGTCCTCGCACCGATAAAATCTTCACACGTTAAATGTTGCCCATAAACAATAAAAATTGCGATCATAAAGACAATTGATACGTTATGAGTGGAGCCGTGTTGGCACGACACATATTTATGGTTAGTGGCCCTCATCGACACGGGTTCGATACCCGGTTCACGCAAAAACGCGTCCGACACATCGCGAGCGTAATATAATGTGAAATGATCGTTCGTAATGTGTGTACGGCGGAAAATATTGTGGTGGATCTACATCGGAGGGAATGAGGCTCTACTTTATTTCACAGCTACTAGTTAAACCCCCAAGTTTTATTTGTCAAAAAATGTTAATTTAATTTGTTACGGTTACTTTTTCCTAAATAAAACATTCCCTCTTGTCAAATCAACCAGTCTTACCTAGCCTTTTTGAGATGAATCTAAAAAACCTGTAAGAATTTAGGCACACATCTTAAATGACTCTTCATGTATCTTATGCTCTTTGTGCCAACTCGATGCTTTGGTGATGATGCAATGAAATTTACATCAGCAAAACCCTATAATTTACATGGTTTCTGTGGATAACTATTGTTACTATGTTATTTTGCCACTAATCCAATTCTTTTTCTCATCATAGTGTCATTAATAGCACGGTTCTCATGTTGAAATAAACCTTTTCACTTCTCATGCTCTGAAAGTGCTTCTTTGTGCAGGGTATATAGGCTGCACAAAATCGAATTTTGTGTACAAGGGCATTAACGTATCTACTCATAAATGTATTATATTAAGGCAAAGAAAATGAGCCATACAGCCAAATGCAATAAGAAGTTCATAGATAGAATTTGTTATTATATAATATTTACTTTAATTTATTTGTCTTATGTGTTTTTTAAGATATAATAGATATTAAAAATTTAATTCAAGTACGGTAGGTTAGTTGATTTAAGAAAATTATTATTACAAAATTAATTTAATAGTAGGCTGTATAGGTCTGCAGCCTAATATCAATGTCGTAAGATTTAAAAAAAATAAAGCGGCGGGAAACAGCTCTTGTTCTTTTTTCGTACATTTATTAACTTCTTCAATTTGCTAAAATTGTTAAAAATGTCCAGTGAAGAAGAGGATTTAACAGTCTCTCCTAATACGCTTATGGAAATGAATGCACAGAGAGTTGTGCAACAGATATTACCGCCAAAGTCTCGGGAAAAATATCTCAAAGTTTACGATAATTTTGTACATTGGAGAAAAAAAAACAATTTCCTTCAGTATTCAAAACTGTTCTAATTTTACTTTGAATTTTAATTAAATAAATGTTATGTTATACTACTATTTTATTTCCTCGCAATCGAAGTGAAAAGCAGAGTTTATAACTCGTCCACAAAACCATTTTTATCCTCGACATTACTATCAGCCCTCGCCTTCGGCTCGGGCTGCTAAAAGTCTCGGATAAAAATGGTTTGTTTTATGCACTTGTTGTAAAATCTACTATTAATATCACTTAATACAATAAATACCTGCCATAGTTATCTCTTCACCACCCATGGTTGTCTGGTAGAGATTGCCTATGGCATTAAGGCCGCCTTTGTACATTTTGTGTTGCATAAAGTTTTTATAAATAAATACCAAAAGAACGTGGTTATATTTATACAGCCGGCTTCATCACCCCAAAACCAAACTCCTCTATATTAACCAATTAAAAAAAACTAAACACAAAGTAGAGTTCTTTACCCAGCACGCTGCCGTCATCGTCCCACGGTGAGGTTACTTTATAGTCATGTCATATCAGTTAATGGCGCGCGCCTTTGTCGTAGCGCCGCCGGCTACCCGGTCCCGTACATCAGCCGTATCGCCGCGACATCGGACGACACGGAAAACTGAGTAGAGCAGCATTCGTGCCAGTTCATTTTTATTTTGTTGTGCGAATTTTTCGAATTTGGAACTTCGTATAGATAAAAGGTGTCAAATGTTGGCTTGGTTCTGGGAATACTTACGGAGATTTTTTTGTTAGTGCCGATAAGTCCTGTTTGATTCGCGTTTGTGTACTGTAATGGGGGCGATGTGTACTCGGGAATTCAATACAAACGCGATAGGTTTTATCCTTTGTATATTACTATGTTCACATATATGGAAGATTAATATAATTATATTCTTTAAGTTATTTTGATGTTGAACCTGCTCTGCTCGCGGAGTCCCAGCCCGGCTCGACCAATCCCTCCTTTTCTCTTTTTTCTTCTTTTTAAAACCATTCGCTCGCATGTCAAACATTGTAGTCGAAATTCAAATTATACCAGCCAGCGCGATAGGCTGACCGCTCGCATAGCAGAACTCCAAAGTATCGTAGTTTTGTAGGTCAAGGCCGAGTTTTAAAATGATAGTAATAGATGAATAAATAATTGATGTCAACGATGATCTAGCTGACGATGTAGCTTTGAGGAAATAAAGACTGTCACCATCATTCAGCTTTAAAGCTTTCGCTGCCTGACATCCTTCTACCGGTCACCCTAAACCTTCTAATTTCAAGTGATCTATGAAAACTTACACTTATCTACTTTCACGGAAATGTGTGTCAAAGTAGACCGGCTGGTTTAAGAGCGTTTAATGCTCACGGTATTTTCACTAAATTCAAACATGGTGCGCATACGCAAGTTAAGTATGTCAAAAAAACTTTTTAGACATACTCAACTAGCTTAAATAACTACCTAAGCTATTTTACAAGAAAAAATCTTTGGCAGGAATGTGTAAAATAAATATCACGTTTCTTCAGAGCCATTTTTCGTAAAAGTAGTTACTTAACCAACTTATTTATATTTTTATATTTTAGTGTAACATCGTGGGAAGTTATGTATTAAATCTAAAACCATAAGATCAAGTATGTATATTATTCCTTGTCCCTAAGCAAACATGTTTCTTAACCAAACTTATTCAAATTAAAGTCCAGCTTGAGGTCCTAAGTCAATAATTTGAAAGCCATTTATTTCATCTGTAAATCAAATTTTAATATTTTTAAGCGCAGGTAGGTCATAAAACACTAAAATTAATAATAAAAAGCAATAAACAGGGGTGTCACCCAATAAATTAAGCGCGACATTGGCGACAATGTAAGATCGTGTTCTTAGAACCAACAGGCAGCCGCGTAGGGCTACCAACAATTTAGAATACAATATAATAAGATTTATTGTAAAACTTAGCCTAGATTATATTTCAATATAGACATAGCACAGGCAAAAATTGTGTCTTAATCTAGATAATGGGGCCAGTACTGATTTCTCAGATAGGCTACTGAATAACCTGTGTGTAGGTAATACAGTTCCGGACCCTAGAATTGGATATATCCTATCCAACTTCCTACTATCCTACTTCCTACTAATCCTACTTCCTACTAATATCCTATATCCTACTTCCTATACTACTAATATTATAAATGCGAAAGTTTGTGAGGATGGATGGATGTTTGTTACTCTTTCACGCAAAAACTACTGAACGGATCTGAATGAAATTTGGTTGGAGTTGACATTTTGGAATAACACACAGACTACTATTTATCCCGAAATTCCCACGGGATCGGGATTTGCGCGAGAAAACCTTCCCACGCGTACGAAGTCGCGGGCAGAAGCTAGTTATACATATAGCACGACCATGAAAAAAAAAAATTTGCAATTGAGAAATTAATGAATGCATAACTAGTGAATATTTTGTTCCGCTTTGGTTCTATTTGAGAAGCTCATGGCTCATAATAACAGCCGCACGGGTTAATCTTCTAGGTTAAGCAACACTTGCCGAGGTCTATCCGAGGATGGGTGACCATCTAAATATGTCTAGATTACTCCGTGCGTCGGAATGCACGTTAACACGTTCGCTGACAGTGAGCACTTACCCTGACAGTGTATGCGGCGTACATGCGCGTGCATAGGATTATGACAGCGGTGATTATGAAATGCGGCGGTGTAATCGGTCACAAAAACTTTTTCTTTTATAGAATTTTAGCATAGCCACAGCCACGCATCGCCACCATGCTACGATGCGTTGCTGTGGCTATGCTAAAAATCTATAAAAGAAAAAGTTTTTGTGACCGATTACTCCGCCGCATACCCTGTCATAATCCTGTGCACGCCCCTGCCTGACACCACATTACGACAGTAGAATTTTCCACATCGTACTCTTAAAAATAAGTGGCCCGTCCCTCGACGTACTGTCACATAACGCACTATTTTAATTTCCCGCCTAACGACGTACTGTCAGCGAACGTGTTAAGCCGTGGGTCTCGCCTGTCAATAGTAGACAGAAATTCTGACGCCAGTCTTGGCAAAAGTTATCGTTTAACCAAGCTGGGTTAAACTGGATTGTGGAGGTCAAAAAGGCAGTCACTCTACGTAAAACACTAGTACTCAGCTGCGTACAATAAGACTGAAATACGACCTCAACATTTTTGTAAAAAGGTTAAGTTAAAATGATGATGATGAGAGACTTCATTTTTAGCCAGGATTTTAGTTTTTTTACTATTTCATTTTTTATTCAGACTGAGCTCATTCTTGACCTCGATCTCGCCTGATGGTAAGCGATAGATGAGGTCTACGATGGAACGAGCGAGCCCAGAAGATGCCTGTTTACTCTTGATTTAAAGGTTGAAAGGTCATAAGTGGCAGGGAACACAGAAGCCGACAGAGAATTCCACAGCTTGGAAGTGCGCACAATAAATGTGGAGGAGAAGCGCTTGGTACAACAAGACGGTATATCAAACAAGTGTGGATGGTATTCAGCCGTGCGTCTGGTAGACCGGTAGTGAAAGCGATGGAGGGATCAAGTCATGGAGCTCCTGCGCACACTCCCCGAAGTACAATCTGTAGAAAAACAACAGACAAGCAACGGTTCGCCGATGAGCCAGGCTTATATGAAGCTTGCCTGATGCCGCCTCGTTACCTATAAGCCTTTTAGCCTTGCGCTCGATCTACTATTGCAGTAAATGTAACCATACAAATTGTCCCAGGATTATTAAGATTAAGAGAAAGACATTTTGTAATGCAGTACTCATTCAGCTTAATATTAAATGGACCTTAAGTTACTACAGTTAGGTACCAAACATTCGTGCATCCATCTATCTGACAAAACACAGCAACCTCTTACAGATAACTATTGGATGAAATTTTAGATTCAACAGTAATTTGATGGTACGGTTGGCCAAGAAAGTGGTGTACCAGTTTTGATTTAGTTTCCCGGTCATCGGAAATTACAACAAGGTTCGTTATAAAAAGATATTACTGAAAGAGACAACATTATCATGACGTAAACCTATGTATTTAGTATTCATACGTCATATGTCACATATAAGTACATGACATTTTAACCTTTAGTATAAATGAAAAGGACATTAGTTTCTACAAAGCAATTGAAATGTTTCCAAACAAAAGTAATAAAAACTATTTAGACAACCGAATTCCATTTGAAAAAGAAAACTGACAATTGACATTTTGTCAAATATATGCAAAAAATCGATATATTTTCCGTGTTATTTTTCAATCAACTGCATATAAAATCATCTCAATGCCTGCCAACTTGACCATTGCCGAAAGAGCACAAATAATTGCCCAATTTAATGAGGGAAGCAGTATCAGTGCGATATCCCGGAATTTGAATATATCGAGGCGTTCTGTCCGCTTTTGGATTCGTCGTGAAGGAGAGGAGGGAAGTTTGTTGGATCACAGAAGAAGTGGTCGCCGGCCTGCACTCTCCAATAACGATAGAGAATTCATGAGACGGGAATATGAAATCAATGGTTTTAAGCCCACAAAACATTTTGCGGAGATGTTCGATGTGAGTGCCCAAACAATAAGGAATCATCTACATTACATGGGGTTGCACCACAGGCAT
This sequence comes from Tholera decimalis, assembly GCA_943138885.2. Lineage (NCBI taxonomy): Eukaryota > Metazoa > Arthropoda > Insecta > Lepidoptera > Noctuidae > Tholera > Tholera decimalis. Next base: position 29,715,520 of record OW964562.2, read on the forward strand.
TACGCCAAGAAAATATATTTGACGGATGCTCACAGACTTGCTCGTCTGAACTTCGCCAGAGGAGTTTGATTGGTCTAATACAGTGTTTTGTGATGAAAAAACGTTTAAATCCAGTCAGCATGGACGTCTTCACCTTTGGCGATATAATTCAACACGGTATAAAGATGATCATGTAATCCCAAATAGAGAATCAGGTCGAATTTCCGTAAATATTTGGGGCTGGATGAGTACGGATGGTGTAGGAGAATTGTGTTCTCTACCTCCTCGAGCGACGGCTGTAAATTATATCGACGTGCTTCAGAATGCAATGCTACCGACAGTCCGTAATGTTTACCCGGAGAACGAAGTGCCACAATTTGATTTTGTTCAAGATAATTGTTCAATTCATAATGCGAGGATCGTAAGAGCCTGGTTTCGTTCACACACTGACGTAAGGGTAATTCAGTGGCCCTCAAGAACGCCGGACCTCAACCCGATAGAAAATCTTTGGGGCCTTATGGTCCAACGATGGTCGCATCAAAATGAAAGAACCAAACAAGCTCTTATTAGTCACTGTAATTATATCTGGGAGGAAATGCGGGGAACCGATATTTGCTCACGGCTTGTTGGTTCAATGAGGTCTCGTCTTTTAGAGGTTATAGAGGCCAACGGCGGTTACACCCGTTTCTAATTTTTAAAAATTTTCAATATCTTCTAAATATTACTATATATGCTATGTTTTTGTTTGTTATAAGTATTTTAAAATTGATTGTAGAAATTTAATAAAAGGATAAATCTATTTTTAGCTTGTTTTTTATTGATATTGTAATTACAAGTTTACAGAAATTGTAGGTTTGTGGACTCGCCTTGTGCCTTTACAATTTTATGTAACTTGTTGATTACAATTCTGAATTTGTAGATACAATTTTGTCATCAAAATCTACAGCCCCCCGCCGTTGATTTTACGACGTCATTGGTTCCATCAAGTTCAAACTAAGAACAGCTGTCACGTTACAAACAGTAATAGTCGTTATCAATAATCAGATAAAGACAGCAATAGAAGTTGTCAGATCGATCTGCAAGCGAAACTAATCTTACTCACCTATGAATCTGCAAGCGATATTCAACCTTAGGGTGGTACACCACTTTCTTGGCCGACTGTACACACCTATATCTAGCAGGATCGAGATGGTGGAATATCAAGGAATGAAAAGATATGGAATGCTCTACTTTTTCCGAGCTTCTGCATCGTTTCCAGTTTACCCAGCGGCCAGCTGTAAATTGCTGACGACACGTTTAGCGCAGTGTTTGAGTGATTGGCTGCTGTGCTGCGAGTCACGTGTTCGATTCCTACACTATAACTAATGTTAGTATGGTCTGAAAAAAGTTGTTTCAGGATCTGAGACTGAAAAAATGCACCCTCGAAACAGGAGAATTTCCGAGCGAAGGGTAAAGCTTAAAAAAACTCCTTGGTGTCTATTATTCCAACTCTGTTCTGCATCCTGCTTGATACGGAGTATTAAAAAAAAGGGTATTTCAGTTTCACAGTAGTCATTTTATACACATACATATTCTGTTAAGAAAATAGTTGCTTGAGTTGAGAGTGGAAAATGGAACAGAGTTTCTAAAGAAATCTTGCATTGTACCTTTTGGCAACCCTAGATATATCTTCTCACCGACCAGCTTACTCATACTACTTTATGTGACACTTTATTAGAACCTTAAGGACTTACAGCAAAGGGAATATTCGGTTTCTTAGAAGAATCTCTGACATCGAGGTATGTGTAGGTTACCTACCTACCTACTTATTATATTTGCATACTTTGTATTATTTTTTATGTCTTAGTGTTTAGCGTTGACACATCGGAAAATTAGTGAGAATATATATTGGTAATACGAGTGGTGACTTATTCGATAATTAAGGAAATTTAGTTTAACTTCTTTAATGCAGTTCTGTATATTTTTTTATTATCCCCTTTCTGTTCTACCCTTAAGCAAAGGCCTCGCACCGTTTCTTCTACTTCTTCCGATGTTACGCCAATCAGCCAAGCACCAATTTACATTTAGAGAAGTATTCATTGATACTATTCAGTGGTATATCGTATAATAAGTGAGAAAATATGCATGTTTTTTTATGACACTTGATCTCAATCTTGCCTGATGGTAAGTGATAAATGAGGTCAACGAGGAACGAGCGAGCTCAGAAGATGGCTATTCACTCTTGCTTTAAAGACTGAAAGGTCATAAGTGGCAAGGAACTCAGAACCGGCAGAGAGTTCCTCAACTTGGCTGTACGTACGATAAATGTAGAAGAAAAAAAACGCCTGGTGCGACAAGACGGTATATCAACCTTATGTATGTAGATCGGTACTACGAGATACAATTCAATGATATCGTATCAATTAATACTTTTCTAAATATCGCACCGACGACTGAAAGATTCGTTTAGGCTAACCCATCGATTCTTTATTTGAATTCTAAAACTATTAGATACTGAAGACGTATGTTTGTTGTAATAGCTATTGCTCGCGACTTCGTGCGGATTATTAATTATAATAATTATAGTTTCCCGTAGTAATAATAAGCCTATGTATTATACAGGTTTTTATACAAATAAAGCTTTCGTTTAACTGTCGATGCATAACTATTTAAACTCCAACTTAAAACCGAATAATATACAACTCATCCCGAAAGCCGAAACGAGCTTTAACGTAAGTCAATTCCCAAGACTAATTAAGTAAATAGAGCCCAAGTCCGCTAGCGGTGGTAATCCCAACTATCAACCTTTCCTGCACATATTCTACAATCTAAACAACTTGCGAACTCGTTCCGGTGATGGGGCATAGAGGGACAATGGCTAATAAATATTAATTTCGGTCAGGATCATATCTCGGACATGAATAAATTATTGTATGACCACCGTGTAGTGAAAATTATCAATTTCCCGGGCGGTCCCGCGGTCCGGGACCGGGACAGACAACCCTTAACTTTGACTCTGTTTGACTATGTAGGGTTGTCACTGTCAAATGTTTATGTTTTTCAGCATTAAGTGTTTGAAAGTGTACAGCTTGGATTTACTTTTATTCAACAAGTTCTACCGCAGGAAATATAAAATATAAACCAATAAAGAAATGTGTCGTTGTATATGTATGTACGCCAACGTCAGGTATATGGTGGCTGGATAAACAGTGACTTGATGGTGGATAGTACGCCAAAGCGTTTATGCTCTGGTTTTTCTTATATCGTTTGATTTTCGTTAGGAAAGCATGTTTGATTCTACACCCAGGAAACTATCGCTTTGCAACTGACCGTAATTATAAATATCACCGTGCAAAAGCCAGATAGATTAAAAAATCAATAAGTTTTCCTAACTTATACCCTTACTCTGAAATTGTGACAACATTTAAAATTTTTTTAGATGTAAGGAAGTTTATTACATTCACGCTAAACTGAACGGACCTGAATGAAACTTGGTATGTAGACAGTGAAAATGCTGGAATAAAACATAGGCTATTTTATATCCCGAAATTCCCAAAGGATCAGGATTTATACAGAAAAACTCTCCCACGCGTACGAATTCGTGGGTAGAAGCTCTCAATCTAAACGTTCAAATCACACCCTTGATTTCTGAATTGAAAAACTTTTAGTTTTAATTTACTTACCGAAACGGAGGTTCTGCTTACTTTTCCACACAAATGTCAAAATATGTACAATTTGTAAATTCACCAACCCTATTCCCACCCCTTCCCTTCGGGCCTCCTATCAAGTACAACATAAAAGCAATTCAGCAAATTGTTATTGACATGTTAATAGTTTGAATGTCGTGATGTCGCTACCGTCGCCCGGAGTTGCCATGTTAAATATTATGACATGTCCCGCCCGCGTTAGGGTTAATAAGATATGGCAACACTGGCGAACTTAAGGTTAAGTTGTTCGTAATTATTTAAATTGAATTGTTGCTAATTGTGTAATGTTGTATGCGTCTTGTTTATGCTTGGTTTTGAACATTTTAGAATGTATTATGCGGTGAAATAGGTCATCAGTTAGAATATAACATACTTTCATTATGCGTACGGCTAAGGTGTGGAAATCCCTGCCGGTGTCTGTATTTCCTGACAGCAATAACCTAGGAGTCTTTAAGTCAAGAATGAATAGGTAACTTCTAGGTAAGCGTGCCCCACCTTTAAATTATCATCACTTACCATCAGGTGAGATTGTGATCAAACGCGAGCCGATTATCAATAAAACACATAAGGACGGACAGACACACAGACATGACGTACCTAAAAGGGTTCCGTTTTTTGCCATTCAGCTACGGAACCCTAAAAACATACCTATGTGTATTACAGCCCATTGCCTCTCATAGAGAGAAGGCCTACTTCCCATGTTGTTGTGATTGTTATGGTAAATCTTCTATCTAAATATATATAACTCAAAGCTGACTGACTGACTGACATAGTGATCTATCAACGCACAGCCCAAACCACTGGACGGATCGGGCTGAAATTTGGCATGCAGGTAGGTGTTAAAAGGATTTTGCGAAATTCTCACGGGATTGGGATTTACACGGGAAAATCTTCCCACTAGGGCGAAGCCGCTGGCACAAGCTAGTCAATAATAAAGTTAGACGCATCAAAGTTCAGCAGGGCTTGTTGCTAAAACGAATCATTAACTTTCAACGCACTATTCGTTTTCATTTGTTTTCTTTCAGTACCTAATATTTTTTAGTTATCTGACGCCAAATTATTTTTAATAATCCTCTAATGCTAGTCGGTATTATTCATTTGGGACGATTATCCAACTGTTACAATTAAAACTGTAGTGAATCAGAGCGACTCGATAATTTGCAGCAATAATAACCTAAAGGATATAGGTAGTGTTGGACTTGTGATCGCAGGTTCAAACCCACCCATGATACTTTTGCCATGAATCCACTTCAGAAACAAGCCTCGTTAGAGGGGTTATTAAAATAGCTAGTAATGCAAATTCTACTCACATTGCTACTTCTCCTTAATTTTTTTATTACGAATGCAAAAGTAACTCGCACACATGGGAATCTAACGCATAATAAAACACTAGCTTCTGCCTGCGGCTTCGCTCGTGTGGAAAGTGGTTTTTCTGCAAAAATAAATTCAATTGTCTCCACACCAAAAGTCACATTGACTCGTTGCTCCTTTTTGACATGAAAGAATGACAAACCAATAAACACTTTTACATTTATAATATTAGTACGGACTTGCTTCAAAACAAATCAAATCAAAACATTTATTTACATAACACAGGTTGACAAGATGTTACATACTATTTTATATTAGTGTATCAGTATATTATAATCTCAAGAGGCGTGCAAATGTTGGTACAGTTATATTTTTATTAATGCTAGTTACATCTAATTTTATCAATACAATATTATATTAAGTAATGCCATGCAATTATATTACGTCAGAATAACAGTCATATTCTATTCGTGGTTCCGGTCTGCCAGTGTCCCAAGTTCTTCCATGTTGCATCGAAGCGTTAATCGCCTAAAGATGTCAGACTTGTGATCGAGAGGTCGCAGGTTCGAACCCAACCCATTACCTATACCCTTTAACTATTGCCGTGAACCACTCCAGACACAAGCATATTAAGCTTAGTTGCAGGGGTTAACAAAATTGCTAGTAGGTACTTTCTACCCACATAGCTAGTTCACCTTAAAAAAAAATATTAGTAAAACAGCATATTATACATACATAGGTACATACACATAGAATCCCTTTCGTTTATAATATTAGTATGGATAAGGAAAGGATAAACACATATTTACTTAGCTTCTGTTATATATTCAGCCCCAGGCTTTTCAATACCACCAAGCCGGGGTGGCTTTTACGGCACAAATTAACAATATCAAATACATTTTTCGATACAAAATCGAATTATAATGTAACCCTTTATCCCGGTAACGTAACAAGCTTCCAATTAGCCACGCAACCAGTAACTCCGTTGCTTCGATTCTCCGCACCGTTTGTCCGTATTGTCGAGATCCCGGCTTCTAGGGATGTAAGACAACTTTGAAGATAATGAAAATCGCCTGAGGACATCACTACTGTTTGTGCTACGTGCCATCTGTCACAACACAACCCTTTATTGTATATTAACTATAATTTCTGTGTAGTGTGGATAGTCTTTTCAAAAAAGGATGGTTATTATTTTGAACAGTATCTTTGGAGTACTTGTTATATATTAAATTCCTTGCTTTATTTTTATTGATACGAAGGCAATGTTTGTTGTCACTACTATTTATGTATTAAGAATATAGATCTATCCATGAAAAGTATATTGCATTACAGTCGAAATAAGTTCTACAAAATCGAGTTTTTGGTTTGACTGTTGAATTGGTGTTTTAAACATAAATATAACTATGCATTTACATTAGGTTAGTTAAAATATTGTGAGTGAGTTTCTACGTTATTAAATGCGGATGGCATTATTCAAAAACATGAGGAAAATAAGATCAAACGTGACACCTACGTTTTCATATTTGTCTTCAATCAGTGACAATTATCTCCAATGAGCTATGCGCGTGGTCACCGCGGCGACTCAGTATAAATAATTCAACTCATCAAGGGTCGATTGTGACCACACGTTGCGCATCTATCTCGGATAGCTTGTGTACACTACATATCATAATGTCTTGAAATTTCTGATGTAAAGCAAATAAAGAATAATTATCTAATGATTTATGTAGCTTTTGATACCTTTAGAGAGAACTAAATTAATTTAGAAGAAATCTTTAACTAAAGCCAAACAATATCTATGAATAAACTTCGTCCGCGAGAATTTTTAAATAATGTGCTGCCTATAATACTCAAAAATAATGCACCTTACTACCATTGAAAAAAAAAGAATTGGATCTTTAGTTCCGGAGATTACCCTCCACATACAAACTTACAAACAAATTTCACCTCTTATATTTTTAGTATAGATCATGCATAAAAGTTATTAAGCCAAATGCTGAAAACAAAACTAAAATCAGGTACAATATAAATAAGCATACAATTATGTTTTTAATAAGTCCCGTTACGTCTCGACACAGGCCTTTGAGATGATATTAGAGCTTCAGATGTAATTTCCAATTATCCGCCTGCGCGTTGTAGTAATTTTGCTAAATAACCCATTTCTCTAGGCTGACGTTTATGGCTTATTGTCTGGTTTCGGGTCCTCCTACTAAATGGGAAGCCTAACTATATACCTGTTGGAGAATGCCTTAGCAGGGTATTTAATGATAGTCTCAAACTCTAATCTTTTACACATATTTTCTCAAATCTTTTACACATATTTTTTGAAAACTACATCTTTTTGACGAGCATAACATTCTTACAACAAATCTGTTTAAAAATAATTAACGCAGACAAAATGGCGCTTTTCAAAACCTCAAGCCGTCGCTTAAACCAAGACATTTAATTACACGTAATTTATCGCCGACACTAATCCGCGAACTTCTGGCCAACAAGAAAAAATACAAAAAATCTATCCCCTTGATTACAAGCTGTCACGTCGTAGGATTTTTCCTAAGCCCTCATTTTAATTAGTCACGTCGGTTTGTACGCGTTTTCAAGTGGAGAACATCCATTTTCTTAACTACTGTAATTGCCCCCACCTCGAGATGTTGCCAGCCACAAAATTTATTACTTAATTACCTCAAGAAAACGCGACGCGCTCAACATCCCCGACAGATGTTTTTTATTCGCCGTGGAAAAACAAGAACGGTTTAAGAATGACATTAATTAATTCTTAATGAAATTCATCTTCACCCTCGGTCGTGTTTTAAATTAAACGCTCGATTTATTACTTGTACAATTTGTCGCGAACACAGCCCTCGTAATTAAAACACGACCATCAGTTATTACGTTTATTAGCGACACAAATAGTTGTAAAATCCATTTTATATTACAGGTTCTAAGAATAAATACTACAGCAATATTAAATGCTCTCGAAAAGTTAATAGCTTAAAAGTGTAGCGGCGTTTTTGGCTATTTTTTCAAAATGGTTCGTTTGAAAATCGAGCCAGAAACGACGGGTTACTTATTCATAGGATCAATATTTTCTCTGATACGGTTCATCGATTGGTCCGTGGAAGAGTGCATCATCAAATCGAAGATATCCGTCATCAGGTCGACCTATGTCCGAGTAACTTTTATGTGTAATTGGCTCGTGGTACGTGTCAGCACTTTCATGGTACTGGTGACTGTTTATAAGATTCCTGTTAGCATTCATGTTCGTTTTAAACTTGTCCTCTTTCTGAGGTAGTATTGGAGTTGGTGTTACTTTGTCTTCTATTTTCTTATCCTTGGCAACAGTGCCTGCCCCGGCCAGATCTCTGTAGTTCCTTTCATCTTTTCTCAACGGTGCATAAGGATATCTGTTTCTGAATCTGTAGTCATACCTCCCAGTTCTTGCGTTCGCATACATGTCATCTTCAAAAGGTCGCCTATAAGGATCTACAGAGTATCTATATCTTAGATCCACACTCGGTGGAGTACGGACCACTTCGGGCAAATGGGCATAGTAGATAATTCTTTTTGGTTTCCTTGGCACCATGTTATCGTAAGTCTCATCAAATCTATCCACTCTTGGACCGTAGTATGGGTAGTAGCGTCTTCGGTCAATCATATCGTAGTAGGGGTCTCGTCTGTATAGGTCATCTGGAACTGGGTAATATCTATCATCGTAGAAATATCTTCTGGATTCTTCTGGAACCTGTGGGTTATAAACGGCTTGGCGAGGGAAAACTGGCTTGTATTTGGACCTCTCCCTATCTTCATCAGGTCTGACAAAATCTGTTCGCAATTCGTCGGTTCTTGTCGCTCTCTGTACAGATTCTTTATCATTGCGTGATTCTGAAGCTTCTAAGGCCTTATTTTGTGTGACAAAGTTGACTCTGGGCATACGGGAATTGATCAGATCGCCTGAAGGTTGAGGTGGGGTAAGGATATTGTCACGTTGATCTCTCTGGTCCCTTTGTTCCCTCTGATCTCTTTGTTCCCGTTGATCTCTCTGATCAGGTAATGGCAGTTTTATCCAGTTTTCATTGGAAGCTCTCGCTCCCCGACCAGTGGGCTTGTCAGTCACTCTCTCTGTAGTTTGATACAGAGGCAGGACTTCTTTAACGTCATTTGTGATAGATATCTTGGTCGTAGGGTCTTCAGGCGGTAAGGGACCTGGAATCCAAGGCTGATTCATATTCATATTTGTCTCTTGGTGATGGGATTGCATGTTGTAGTATTTCTCTTCTTCGATCACGCCTCGACGCCCTCTGACGGAGTCTGACTCCACGTTGATCTGGAAATATAAAATTAAGATTAATTCCATTCACATACAACAACACATTGTAACTATTTGTAATAAGTTCGATTATAACCGATTTTTCTCAATTTCATTCGCAGAATTCCACAATTTCCGCTGCAAAGCCTATTTTAGGTCCATTTCTAAGATATATTTCCGATATTCTTTGAATGAGCTGTGTAAACAACAACAGGATATTCTGAATTTTCTGAAACTTTCTTTAATTTTGTATCAGTTATAAAACAGCTGTATGCTGCAGGTGGGTTGAGAAGAATCTCGTGGGTGGTGGCTCTGCGACCTGTCTGAGTACAAGTAAACACTGAGTCACGAGTTACTACGTCGAAAGTGTAGCTCTATTCTGTATTGACTAGATTAGTGTTATTGAAAATTGCCTATATAAAGACTGTTAGAGCTATTGTGAATTGCCAGCATAAAGTCCGTTAGACCTATTGTAAATTGACCATTAAAATTCCGTAGTGCATTCTCCTAAATCACATACACAAACAAATTTCAAGATTATAGGTTTAGGTAACATTGATTATAGGTACTGCTTATAGGTAGGATCTATGAACGTGAGGTTTGACACGTTCTTAACTCAAATTACTAAATTAAAAATCCGTCCCTGCATTATATCCGCATTAAAAAGGCTCTGATTTTGCTGCACAAGGCTAACATTGAATCTTCCTATCTGACCTCCACAACCAGTAACTGGGTAACACGACACCCCTTGTCAAGACTGGTGTCAGATTTTCCGGCTTCTGACTAAAACTACAGAATAAAACTTGATAGCACTGCATTTGCGCTTCGTATTAATTAATCTATCTATCTCTTCTTCTTCTACCACGCCTTCTCCCTTTACTTGGGGTCGGCTCTTCTCGTTTTAAGATGCCAGGACACTATGTCCTGGGTTGTCTGTGCTTTCAGCTGAGCTCGCTCCATGTCCTTGGTAGCAGTTGTCCACCACGTGGCTGGCGGTCTTCCTCTGCCCTTTCTGGTCTCTGGGATAGTCAGTGCCTTCACTGGATGTCCTTCTTCTCGCCTTATGACATGGCCAAACCATCTCAACTGGTTCTCGACCATCTTTTCTGCAATGGGAGCGACTTTGAAAGAGCCTCTTATGTACTCATTGCGTACTTTATCGAGTCTGGTCACTCCTGCTGCCCATCTCAACATCTTTTTGCTCATTTTCTGTTCGTGTGCTTTTTTGACGGCCCAGCACTCAGAACTGTATAGCATCGCAGATTTAACGGCCGTTTTGTAGACGTTGCCCTTGCGTTAATCTATCTATCTATTCTATTTTTTTTAAAGAGAACTAGAATTGTAGGAAGAATTCATATTACTAGCGATCTTGTTAATCCAATTAAGCTAAATACGCTTATGTCCAGAGTGGGTTCACGACAATAGTTTAATGGGTGGGGTTTGGATCCTGTGTCTCTCGATCACAATTCTGACGCTATTGACGCTTCAAAAACTGTTTAAACTATAATTAAACTAGTGGGCTTATAATATAGTTTGCTAGTTTTAGAATAACTCTCCAGAACATGTTGTTTATTTTTAAAGCCAGGCTAGGTTATGCGGTCGCGACTGATAGAAACAAGACGCGGGCAGGTGTGAACAGCTATGTTAGGACAAACCGCTTATTTATCGCTAATCTATACGCTAACAGCATTACTTTCGTGTCAATTAATACTTTATGTTCTCTTGAAGAATTATTAGGTGAACTGTATATAAAGTGTTGTTAATGGCTTGATTTAGTTCGTTTTTTTTAATAGTTTTACAGGTTTTTTTGTCCTTCGTTCTGTAGGAACGGCGCATAGACTTAAGGAGACTACTCAAGAAAGAAGACCTTAGTCCCCAAAGGACGATTCTTTTTGTAGGCACGCGTTTGACCACCATTTTACCTGACTGTGAGCGATGATGTGGTCAAAGATGAAGCACGCTTGCCTAGAAGTTATATACCTATTCACTCTTGACTTAAAGAACTCCAGGCTATCAGAAAACACAGACTACTAAGTCCACGATTTGATTGATGTGCAATAAGTCTGCCGCATGACCATCAGGCAATTAATGTCAATAAATCGCAAAAGAGGACCGCGGTCTACCACGAAAGAGATGGCGAGACAACAATGATGTCTTCCTTAAGTCATATTTGTCTCTTCTCTTCTGTTCTGTTTATGTTGTGAGCGGTGATTAATGACCGTCCCTGAAATGGCTAGGCCGTAATATATTTTTAATTTTTTGCTCTATTTATTAAGACAACTATACTTTTTAATGCGTATGCGTTATTTTTGTATTTGAGTTGGTTTTTTCTGGCGGAATAAGTTTTTCTTTTATCAGTGGTGTTCAAAATGTTTCATAGCGTGTCTCTCCACATAAGTTTTGCCCTCTATCATGAATTTTTCTGTTATAGATATACCACCCCGCTCTGAGGCTGCGTGGATTACGGGCCATTCCTCTACGTTCGGTACCTATAGGTTGATTACCTTTATGTTTCAAGTAATTAGGATTATTGTTCATCCCACCCATACCCGGTGTGCGTGTGTTGCCAATCAATCAATCAAGTATCTTTATTATCGATTTTAATTTTACACATAATGAAGCGCTGTCTTCTGAACTAGGCATAGCTTGTATCTCAGGAACACAGTGACTTCCCAATATTACAGTTCTTTTTATGTTACAAAATTATTTTAAGTTAAATTAAAAATAATTAATGAAAAAAAAGAAAGTAAGTAATCACAAGGTGGTCAACGCAAGTCTATTTTTTTTTATCTTTATGCTCGCGTTTGACCACCGTCTCACCTGATGGTAAGTAATGATGTGGTCGAAGATAGAGCACGCTTACCTAAAAGTAACCTATTCACTCTTGACTTAAAGACACCTAGGTTATAGCTATCGGGAAACACAAACTCCGGTAGGGAATTCCACTCCTTAGCCGTACGCACAATGAAGCTCAATATAAAAAAAATGTTGTTAATAACTTACTTCGGAATGTTTCTCGAACTCGTGCTGCATCTCTAGAGGGAACACAACGCGGATGAGGATCCCGCACCACAGCAGGATCGACTTGGAGTGCTTCATCGTTGATGCTGGACTTGCTCACTGAAAAAACGTAAAAAAATCATCAAATCTGATATCTGTACTTATTGAAGCTGCTTTTGCTGGTTACTGCCAAATCAGAATTGTTGTCGTGTTCAAATGTTTGTAAACATTGCCCTCACTAGCAATTCATCTTGTATCGTGGATGCGTGAACAAAGAACAAATCTCATAACAGCTAAGGTTGACCAGGGCCGGATTAACCATTAGGCGGAGTAGGCAACTGCCTAGGGGCCCCGCATCAACTAGGGGCCCAGGCCTAGTGCACCCACCAAGAAAACATGTTTCTTCGAACGAGAATTTGATGTGCGTGTGAACTTAGGGACCTCAATGTTATATCACAAAATACAAATCGTTAGATTTAGTAGTAGAATTAAAACAATTTTAGAAATCTGGGAATAAGTAAACGAATATATTAAAAACCACAGCCCTTAATATGCGTTTCCTCAGTTCACACACGATTTGGTCAGTCTAAGTAAGGAAAGGGGCCCCGAGAATGTCATTGCCTTAGGGCCTCTGACAGGGTTAATCCGGCTCTGTGTCGAACTTGTGATCGAGAGGTCGCGAGCTCGAACCCCACCCATTACACTATTACCGTGGACCTACTTCAGACACAAGGATATTTAGTTGCCAGTTCTCTTTATCAAAAACGATGAAAGGTGAAATTCAATTGCATAAACACTCCGACCTGTAACATCTTTTTTTTATTGAAAATAGGTTCGCGTTTGACCACTATCTCACCTGATGGTAAGTGATGATGTGGTCGAAGATGGAGCACGCTTACCTAAAAATAACCTATTCACTCTTGACTTAAAGACTACTACAACCTAGGGTTGTAGCTATCGGGAAACACAGACTCCGGCAGGGAATTCCACTCCTTAGCCGTACGCACAATGAAGGTATTCCCAAAACGTTTTCTGTATACAAACATTAGCTCCGGTGCGCTAATTGAACCCGCGACATGCAGAGTAGCAGCCAATTGCTCAACCACTGCGCCAATAGTGTTGTTGTCTTTGGTTTACAGTAAAACTCACTTTTTATTTAGTCATTTAAACATTAATTAGGAACATGTTGCATTTTCAACGAAAACTACATATTTAAACACCAAAATCACGTAATCTTTATAATTGCAAGCAAGGTTTAATTGAATAACATCACTTATTATAAGCAACTTTTTTAATACACTAGAACTAAGATAAAAAGGAGCTCGTTAAAAAGTTTCAGATATGTAAGTTTCAGGTTGAATGGCATGTTTAAAGTGATGTATTTTTAACCTCGCATGCTAGCCATAAAGTCTCAAGGCCAGTTTTGCCTCTGAAAAAAAAAAAGAAATTGGTACATCAGATTTTTTTTTCAGGAGGAAATATTTCATTGGAATATCCATACTTCCATACTTAATATTATAAATGTGAAAGTAACTCTGTCTGTTACCTTTTCACGCCTAAACTGCTGAACCGATTTACATGAAATTTGGCATGGAAATAGTAGACCCTGGGAAGGATATAGGATATTGATTATATTATATAGGATATTTTTTATCCCAACATTGCCACGGGATCGGGATTTACGCGGGAAAAACCTCCGACGCAAACGAAGTCGCGGGCAAAAGCTAGTATAATATGATATCAGACTTCTACCGACTAGAAACTCAATCTGTTCCTTCAGTTGCCTATGCGTTCCAGGGCCGCAGTATCTTGTTAAAACAGTCCCGCAACCCCGAAAAATCATTTTTTTTTTTTTTCACTTTTTTACTTATCGATCAAGTTTTAACTGTAACAGCAGTTCCCACGACCTTAATAGGCACCTATCTAAATACACCTAAATACTAAAAAACACACATAAATATAATAATATAGAGTAAAAAGTGTTGGTGCAGTGACCGCGGGCAGTCGGAAATGTGATGAAATCAGTCGGAAGCGGCAGCCGAGCGTGACCGTTATCTGTTGTGCACCAAACGCCAAACATTCGAGCTGGTTGGACAACCTCGCCTTTTGGCATTTCACCGGGTTTTCCATTGGAATATATTGCAAACTAGCTTTTGGAAACTGCGATACAACTCAGAAACATACTCCTATAATAAATAACGTTTATTTGGCATAAATAAATTATGGTAGGTACTACCAATATGTACACTGTAAACTACTACTTAAAGTAGGTATAAGCACCTATAAGTAAATTTATAACAAGTAGTCTATGTCATTTATATAATGAGACCTGCCTTTTTTAGGTGATATAATCATCAAATGACTCTCTCCCGCTCTGGGTGGGACGGAAGAGAGAAGGGAAAACATTGCCGCAACCCCGGAGACCATAGTCTACATGCGTTCCGAAGTCTAAGGTGCATTGAGAAAGGATAGGAACTTGTTTTACAACTACTACTTAATTTTCCTACTTCCGATATGTATTAATACGGGTTCAAGTTCAAGCAGCTGAAACTGCACATTTAATTATAGACTTCCTTATTAGCCCTCAATGTAACCAGGACATATGCTAACTAATTTTGAGGCTGTCAAAGCGGAAAAAAGAATGTATTCTGGACGCTAGAATCACTTGACTCCAGTAAAACTGATCTTTAATGATTACGTTACAATCCAAGCTTTCGCCAAGCAATATGGGTAATGAACACGTTACATTATTAAAACCTACCATGCCAATGGCGTGATGGGCACATAATGATGACTATCATTTCAAACCAAGGACATAGAAATAGTTAAACTACTATTATTGCTACATAATACCTAGGTAGGCCCAAATAATTGGACGGTAATCACAATATCGCACTTCTATATCTGTAAATAGACAAAGTATTCTGTATGTCGCATTGTACGAATTTAGTAGTCAATTTATTTTGCAATGGTGAGGTTAGGGGAAATCACACATTTTCAGCCCGTTTAAAATTAAATAAACTATCCGTAGTTTTTTAAGTTTTTTGAGAAAATATGTAACTGCAGCCAGGCGCAGTCCGAAGGGGGGCTCACAGGGGACATAACCCCCACCAAAATCGTACACCCCCAATAGAAAATCTTCTTAAATTTTGCCAAATAAGACGGCGCAGGGTGAAGCGCGGGTAGGTACTATATGGGTTCCGTTTTTTTTTTACTGTATCACTGTACAACGTCATCAGGTGTCAATTGTTTTCCCTATATGTTTCAAAATGTTGAAACAATGATTAAGCCCGGCCGCAGACGTTCGGTTTCCGTATTAGGTTTCCTGATCAGGAATTCAGATTCGGAAACCAAAATGTTCGACAAGGCGAACAATTCCGAACGGAAAAAAAACGAATGATGTGCGCCTTGTTGAACATTTTGTATGTAAGCAGAGCATTCAGGTTTTTTCCTGATCAGGAAACCTAATGCGGAAACCGAACGTCTGCGGCCGGGCTTAGGAGTGAAATATAGGAGTAAGTTTATATGTAGGTATATTACATTATTAAATGACCTTATAGCTTTTATATTATTAACAAAAAAAAACCTTCTTGGTGAATAAAATTCATGGAAAATAAATTCAACGCGTCTGCTTCAGTCTTTTCATTGTTGAGAAGTTGTCAGGAATAATTTTATTTTAGAGATAATTATGTTATCCCAGGAACAAGATTTTGAGAACACTAGTTCTCAACAGCCAATTTTTTATAAAAAGAAAAGGAGGAATTATACTTATATATGGCGGTCTTCAGTACTATAAGCAAAAGATATATAAAAATGGTAACCAGTTTTGTAGTCCAAAAAGAAGAAAGGTGTGAAATGTCTTGGTTCGGTCACTTTAAAGGTAACACTGTCTTATATTATGTTATCGTCTAAAGCCTTCATATGGTGTACTGTTTAAATTTTCCTAATTTTTTTTTAAATAATCGAAATCTCTGCGTCTTCTATCTTATGATTCTTTTCAGAAATATACGTACATATAAAACTTTACATACAAAAACTAAAATTTATTTCTTTACTTTCTACTTCTTAGTGTAGAATAACAATGCGTTGATTTTTTTATTGTTAATAGGCTCGCATTTGACTACTATCTCACTTGATGGTGATGATTATGAGGTCGAAGATGAAGCACGCTTGCCTAGAAGTAACTTATTCACTCTTGACTTAATCATAGCTTGATTCAGTTTTGAAAATACGGGGCTTGCAAAATACCTCTAAGTAGCAGTAGGTAGGTTGATTGTTAGTCCGGACTAGTGCATTTTTTCAGTGGCAGTAGTTCGTTTGATTTAAAGCACCGAAATAACGATACTCTGTACCTAGTGGCAATAGTTCTGATAACGGTGTAATTAAAAACGGTTATTGTAAATTACTAAGTTATTGAAAATCGAACTGCTGTATAAAATACTAGTACTCACGCGGGGCTTCGCTCCCGTGGATTCTATCACGGTAAAAACATAACTCTCCTTTTTTGCAGTCGCGTAAAAAGTAGCCTATAACCTTCCTCTGGCTTCAAGCTACTTCCATACCAAATTGCATCCAAATCCACCCAGAACTTTCGAAGATTAGCGCGTTCAAGCAAACAAACAAACAAACTTTTCCGCTTTATAATATTAGTATAGATATAAAAAGGTGTTATTTTCATTTTACACAGAATATATGGAAGAAGTCCAAAAATATTGGCATCAAAAATAAAACTTAGACATGCATTGTAGGTCTATGTTGCAGCTTGCCTCTATTGCCCCATGATCGCATTGCAGAAGGAGATAGAGAGTATAAATTTTCAAAATGCGAAGATCCGGGAATTTATTCAATATCTCGGAAAAAATATTAGTAAAAATTTAGATGAATGGTGTGTATTCGACAGGCGCGTGCATAGGATTATGACAGGGCATGCGGCGGAGTAAAACACACAAAAACTTCTTCTTTTATAGATTTTTAGCATAGCCACAGCCACGCATCGCCACCATGCTACGATGCGTGGCTGTGGCTATGCTAAAAATCTATAAAAGAAGAAGTTTTTATGTGTTTTTACTCCGCCGCATGCCCTGTCATAATCCTATGCACGCCCCTGGTATTCGATGAGGGGCACTGTACAAATAATGTATCAGAGAGTTTGAATTTCAAACATAATAAAGAGTACAAAAAACCACATGTTACCCTAAGTAGATTGCTTACAGTGATATCACAAAATACTGATTCTTTAGATGTTCCACCAACTAAAAGCTGCAAAGAAAACTGTGAAAAAGACCAACTAATTTTAAATTCGCAAATACAATTACTTAATAATGAAATTTCTTTGGGCCATTTTTTGGAAAAAATGCGTGAAAATAAATACTTTTGATTATATTTTAAATTATTTCTCTTAATAACTTGACTGTACTAATCATCAGATGGAGATCCTAGGTGGAGCACGGGTCTTGCCTCATTAAGACGTTCCAAATATTATCACCCGATTTGTCAATAAAAATAGAAGACTTCCATTTGTTTTATAATGTACATGCGATAAAATTTGTATTGTGCAACAAAGAATGCACATGCAATGTGCATTTATTCGACATATTTTATTGTTAGTGACCCCCCCCCCTTCCCATTCCAGCCTGCGACCGTACCTGACTGCAGCTGAAGCGGAATCGGCATCCGAACAGAAGTCGAGATCGATATAATGGCGAGATGAGAGTATTAGAGCGACGTTTTCAACACTACTATGTATTTGAAGAAATAAATTAAAAAGATATATGATATTTAGTAATCAATCACACTGAGAAATTGACATCGGTTATTTATTTATTTTTTATGCACTAGGTTGTTGTTCGACCGAACAAATTTATTGAAAGGGGTTCCCGCCGCACTTTTTCGCACGAGTGTGAATTATTCTTCAGCCGTCTTTTGCAACTGAATAGAAGCACCCAGCAGGCGGTGACGGCAACTTTCACAAGGACTGATCGGGACACTAATCACTGAAAAAACATTTCCACATGATAGGTATATCAAACAGTCCTTTGTGCAGGTGGGGTGGACGAAACAGTGGCACACGTCATCCTTGACAAGCATCACCAAAATACGCACACAAACCATAGGATCCTCTAATGTTCTTATAAACACGATTACGAAATAAACTGGAAAGCCCTATATGCTTCTGGAGGGCCTTTACTAGCTGGAATATTGGTCACTAAGCCCAAGGAAAAGATACAAGGAATTAACGCGGTAGCCCCAATGAGATAGAACAGAATACTACATTGTATGTATTAAAATAGTAGAGTAGGACCCAGTCTTAGAGTACGTGTGCTGAAGAACAATAAACTAGTAGATCAATCTTACCGAGCTAGTAGTTCAATTCTTACAAAGTGCAAGCCTTACCATTTGGTGCAGATTTCAGTTAAGTTAAGGCGACATTATATGGCAGCGACCTTGAGCGACTGGGGAGAAGCTTGCGTCACTCCCCGCGACCGCGCAATGTACCCCCGCAACGCAAGCTCGAAATTTCGTAAGGTAACCATACGTTTCAAATAGTAAAGACTGTACTGCCTGATTTATTATCACTATCCAAATTTTTTCTGGACTTTAATTGTCTGGTCATTGAAAACTACTATGTGTATTTAGACAAGTAAATCTATCTATCTATATATATAAAAATGACTATGTGGCTACGCTACTTAGACTCATTTGATACTCGTAAATAATTAAGTTTTAATAACATTGAAATCGGAATATTGAAATAAGTATGAATTTACTTGTCAGCAATCATGTCCTCATTTTCGACATGCTGAGTTGAGTTTTTCCCTTTTGTATACAGCCAGAGCTGAATTTTTTTTTAATAGTTTATAGGCTTGCGTTTGACCATAATCTAACCTGATGTTAAGCAATGATGTGGTCGAAGATGAAGCACGCTTGCCTAGAAGTAATCTATTCACTCTTGACTTAAAGACTTCCAGGTTATAACTATCAGGAAACAGACTCCAGCAGGGAATTCTACTCCTTAGCCGTACCCATAATTAAAGTAATCTCAAAACGTTTCATGCGTATGGGTGGGATGTCCACCATGTAACGATGGCGCATCACCGTTTGTCTTGTAGTCCTATGATGGAACGGGCTTGGTGGAATAAGACTGCAATTCCATCGCACACTCCCCGAAATGTAACCGATAGAAAACTGATAGGCTTGCAACACGTCGCCGATGCTCTAGGCTCTGGACCTTTGTCTCGACCAGTTTCTCGTTGCCGATGAGCCTTTTGGCCCGTTTCTCTATAGACTCAAGTGCATTAAGCTGGTATTTGGCAGATCCGTCCCAGAGATGAGAGCAGCACTCCATACACGACCGAACTTGCGCTTGATAGAGGTTGAGCAGCTGTTCCGGTGTGAAGTACCGTCTCACTTTTGAAATGAAATGAAATTAAATATTTATTTTGTAAATTGGTTATAAATAACACTTTTACACGTCATGTTTTTTTGCGTGTTTAGTTTAGCTAGATTAGGCCGGTATTTCTTAACTGACTACTCTGAGAAGAAACACCGAAACAAAATCAGAGGTCATAGTCTCTTTTAAAGTCCAGACAATTTGTATTTGTATATGAGAAGCATGTAAGTTCATGTCTGTGGTATTTTTTTGAGGAAATAACCAAGCAAATTTGAGCGGACCTGTCCAGTCAGTGCAAGCATTTGTCAGTTATCGTGTAGCTCAACTTAGAATTTAAGGAGCTCAACAATTTGACGAACAATACCAAAGTAAGGCCATTTGGGTAGGCCACACAAGTACTCAAACTGCTTGACATCATTAAAGAAAATATTATAGTGAAAGTAAAAACTACGAAGATAGAATAACTTACATTGTCCTCACAAGTACAATAATGAAATAATTATATTTATATACAACGTGTAATTTAAAGGGTATATACATACCAAGTGCATGGCTTCTTTGGATGATAACAAACGATATGGCAAGGGTTTAGTAATCCTAAGTCTACGTGTGTAGAACTTATTATAAATTACAATACACTGATACCAGAGACCAAATTTTTCAAATTAAGAAGAACGAAAAGAATTATCGTGTTATTGGCAAGTGACGTGGAAAGTTATTGACCCTCGTAGTGCTGTGACACGTTTTTTATGATTGGTATTCAAGAAATATATGAAACCTATAATTTGGTATCAATTCTTTGAGTGAGTTATTTTGTGCTGAAACTGTGCATAGAGACTCCATACCAGATGTTGTCTTCAGCACTTTTGGATAGATATGGGGTTTCCGTTACACGTTGTTCATAAAAAAAAAACAATAAACAAAAACAAAATTAATAGGTATATACAATACTTTTTTTTTCTCTTTATTGATTATAAGGATATACAATACTTGAGAACGCAAATATTCTAATCAATCAAAAATAAATCATCAATCAAAATTTTAAAACTAAATAGAAAAGGCACACGTATATCACTGGAGCATCTCATTCCCAGGCCTTCTTGTCCTCAATATAATCTGTAACTGTGTAAAAAGCTTTCTGAAATAGCTTACGTTTTATAAATAATTTGAATTTATTAATACTTAGTTCTTGAATATGGCTAGGAATTTTATTATAAAAACGTATACATTGGCATCTAAACGATCCACCAATCTTTTTTCCTTGTTTTAGGAATGACATATGTGTCATTGTTCCTTGTATTTACACTATGAATATCACTGTATTTTTTAAAAAGATTAATATTTTTGTGTGCATACAAGAGATTCTCATAAATATACTGAGATAAATATTCATAGTCAGAGTCATTCAGAGTCATAATATTAATCTCTTTAAATTTGTCTCTTAAGGAGTGCTTAGGACTTAATTTATAAATTGCACGAATGGCCCATTTTTGTAATACAAATATTGTATGAATGTCGGCGGCGTTTCCCCAAAGTATAATGCATTATGAGATCACTCTGTGAAAGTAACTAAAGTAGACTAAACGTGCTGTTTCGATATCAGTTAATCCACATATTTTTCTAACGGCATATGCTGCAGAACTTGGCTATTTTGACAATTTATATGGGGGCCCCACTGAAGCTTCGCACCCAAATTTATGCCCAAGAAAACTGTGGTATCTTCGGGTTTCAATATTTCGCCCTTTATTGATACACTTGTATTCACTTGTCTAACATGAGGTAACGTAAATTTTAGGCATTTGGTTTTTTTCTCACTAACAAGAAGATTATTAACATTAAACCAGCTAACTACAGTTGCAAGGGCACTGTTTACTTCTTCAGTAACCTGCTGTTAACTTTGATTTTAAATAAAAGATTATTAATACACTTGTATTCACTTGTCTAACATGAAGTAACGTAAATTTTAGGCATTTGGTATTTTTCTCATTAACAAGAAGATTATTAACATTAAACCAGCTAACTACAGTTGCAAGGACACTGTTTACTTCTTCAGTAACCTGTTGTTAACTTTGATTTTAAATAAAAGATAAGTATCGTCAGCGAATAACACTATGTCATGATTTTTGATCAGGTACGTTAAATCATTTATATAAATAAGAAACAAAAAGGGACCTAAAATTGAGCCTTGGGGACCCCCATCTTGACGTCACAGATCCCGGCGATCTTTTGCCGTTCAAGTCGACACTCTGAATCCTTTCACTCAAGTATGAGGTCTGAAGATTCAGAGAGGCGCCCCGGAATCCGTAGTGGTGCAGTTTCCTGATTAATGTCTCATGGGGAACACAGTCAAATACCTTTGAAAAATCGCAAAAAATGCCCAACACTTACCAACACTTATCTTCCCATGCATTATGTGTCCTAAAAGTTCAACACCGGCCATCAGTTGTTGAACGTCCTTTTGTAAAACCAAATTGTTTATTATGTAGCAATTTGTGTTTATTAAAATATCTTTGCATCTGCATTAAAATAATTTTCTCAAAAATTTTACTGAAAGTGGGCAATACAGAAATAGGTCTATAATTAGTAGGGTCAGATGTACTAACTGATTTAAATAGTGGGATTATTTTACTATATTTCATTAAATCAAGAATCTCACCGCAATCAATACAATTATTAAATATAACAGCTAATGTAGGAGCTATAATGTGTATAATGGACTTAGTAACATGAACAGAATTACCCCACAGATCTGCAGCCTTTTTAACATTCAAAGAATTAAAAGTTTTGATGATATCATTAGAAGTAACATATTGGAATTTAAACTCTGAACTACAAACTGGAACACTTTTTTTAAGTAATATGTCTGCAGCAATGGCAGATGATTTTAGCGACTTGATTGTCGATACGGGTATGTCAGTGAAAAAATTTTCAAATTCTGTGGCGACTTGTGAATCTAATGTTATTATATTATCATCAATAGTTAGGGTGTAATTACTAGGATTCCCAACTTTTTGGCAGCCAATTGAGCCTTAGCCTCGATAAACGGACCAAAATTAAGGGTGGATGTCAACGTAACCTCAAGAAGTTCGATGCGATCTATATAATATAAAGCGAGTTATATAATATAAATTAAATGTAGGTAAGTATAGGCACGGGCGCGAACGTAGGATTGACCATATGGGCGAAAGTTGGAATATTGGAGAGTTGTGCGTAAACAAAACATTAGATCTCCGCATTCAAGGTCATGGTACTTTCGTACCATAGCTAGCTATAAGTACCTACAACTATGTCAAAAACCGCACTCAAGTATTTTTTAAACTAATCTGGACTGTCCTTACTACGCTGTAGTATGGTTACATTATAGTTAAATACTCACCTCGTACTCACCACAAAAAACACTATTATTTCAATGAAATAAAAAATTACTAAACATTAGATCTCCGCATTCAAGGTCATGCTACATAAGTACCTACCCTAGACCTATACCTACAACTCGTGTCAATATCAACTCTCAAGTATTTTTTGATACTCTAATCCGGACTGTCCTTAGCACCTACGCTGTAGTATGGTGCTATTACATTGCAATATTTACCTCGTCTCTGCATTTTCGCGGCGAGAATCTAAGTTATTTGATATACTTAAAAAAAAAAACATAATTTGAATAAAATAAAAATAATTTTAAGTAAGTACCTACTAAATATTAGATCTCCGCATTCAAGGTCATGCTACTTACGTATCAAGAGCTATACCTACAACTATTCCAATATCAGCAACACTCAAGTATTTTTTGAAACTCTAATCGAACTGTCCTTACTACGCTCCAATATGGTTACCTACTCGTAAATTACATTTCAATACTCACCCTGTCTCTACATTTTTGACTCAAGAATCTTTACTATTTGGTGTTCTCCTAAAAGGAAATAACATAATTATTTCAATAAAATAAAAGTTTGTTTACTACATTTAAATCACATTTATTTTATTCCAATATGCTAATTTAAACTATTGATAGAGATTATATAAATAATCTTCTTCTTATCGTGTGGGTAGTAATGTCTAATGACCCCATACACCCTAGTGTCAGAGTTTCTAGACTGCCTCAAGAGCCTCTGACGTGGTCTATTCTGACGACCGCCATTTGGCGACCGGGACTACCGGCTTATATGTGTCTTCCGAAGCACGGAACTCAGGCGATTCAGGCCTGCAATTTCCTAGCCAAAGTGGAAACAAATTTACAAAGTATGCGTCCCGCGGGAATCGAACCCACGACCACACACAAGTTAAACCCCTAAACCACTCGACCATGGCGGCAGTAAATTGTATAAATAATTAAAATTCGTTACTTCATTAATCTATTTTTAACATTGTAAGGCGTTTCTTTTTTAGTGTTTTGGGTTTACCAACCATTTTGGCGTTAAACTTCTATGCGAATAAAATCATTTTGTATTTTTTGCGCGGAGCGTTAGCGTCTACTCGTGACAGTGGTCAGCGATGCACTGCCGCCCGTCGCCCGCAAGAGCCCCCGATTCATTGCGCACCTAGATTATTCGAATAATAATACACCATGACTTTACCAAACACAATATGAAGAAAAGCCGTATACTAAAAGATTGGCAATTAAATTATCTTTTAGACTGTGAAAGTTTCATAAAAATACACCCAATGGTTGTTGCCTGATCTTCGCTTTTATGCCCGCGTTAGACGTACTTTTAAAAATAAATTACACAATGTATTACAAAAAAATATTTAAATATTCATATATCAAATTATTAAGGAAATAGTCTAGTTTATCATTATTTTTTTTCAAAGCATACCAACTAGCCGTTTAGACGTGATCTTGGATTAAAAATCATCGAAAATCGAATATCTGCCCCTTAAAAACAGATTGACAGACGACATAAAGTGCCACAGCACAGTCGACGAACCCCAAAATTTACTAAAGAAAATCGTCACAATAGCTACTGTTTCCAACAATAGTGCACAGGGATCCCACGACACGACAATTTAGTGACGGACCGCTGTTACGCTCCACAAAGCTGACAATGGTATCGATGCCGTTATCCTGCCCATTGAAGGCACTGACCTAGTTAAGGGTATGGTCGTTAGCCCTGTACGTATATCATGGATACCAGATCATGCTATTCAGATCACCTGAGAATTGGGTGTCGAAGTTTTCAAAAAAACCAAGTCATTACCCGTGATCCCGTTGAGTTGACCCATGAACGGGTCCACGGGAAATTTCTATTACCCGTGGCCCCATTGCATTAGGGATTTATTCCAGGACTTTTGATTAAGGACCATGTGTAGTGTGTAGTGAAAAAACCACGTGCAATGTAATAGGTTTTTTTTTATTGATAATAGGCTCGCGTTTGACCACCATCTCACCTGATGGTAAGTGATGATGTGGTCGAAGATGGAGCACGCTTACCTAAAAGTAACCTATTCACTCTTGACTTAAAGACCCCTAGGTTATAGCTATCGGGAAACACAGACTCCGGCAGGGAATTCCACTCCTTAGCCGTACGCACAATGAAGGTATTCCCAAAGCGTTTAGTGCGTATAGGTGGGATGTCCACCATGTAACGATGGCGCATCACCGTTTGTCTTGTAGTCCGATGATGGAACGGGCTTGACGGAATTAGATTGTGTAATTCCATCGCACACTCCCCGAAATGTAACCGATAGAAAACCGATAGACTAGCAACTCGTCGCCGATGTTCAAGCCTCTGGAGCCTTGATTCGACCAGTGTATCGTTGCCAATGAGTCTTTTGGCCCGTTTCTCAATTGACTCAAGCGCATCCAGTTGGTACTTGGCAGATCCATCCCAAAGATGAGAGCAGTACTCCATACACGACCGAACCTGGGCTTGATAGAGATTGAGCAGCTGTTCGGGTGTGAAGTACCGTCTCACCTTTGCTAGGATTCCCAACTTTTTTGATGCTAGTTGAGCTTTAGCCTCGATAAACGGTCCAAAATTGAGGGTAGAAGTTAGATAGGTAATATGAGTACAAAACGACCAAACAAAAGCGGCCCAATACAAGGTTCCCAAGCAAAAATGTATTTAAAATACAAAACCTACTGATACTTATCAACGATTGTTGGACGCCAATTAGCCTGCATAACATAACACACTAAGTAACAGTGATATAACACCCAATTATTAAGCTATTATATGGAACTGAAGATTTGTAAAATAGTCCTCCAAGAGTTCGTGATGACCCACCCCACTGAAATCATGGGATGAAAACTTCCCAACCGCCTATCACGGCTTACATTTCTGTCTATAAAGACTTATCCTTACTCCTGTCGGAACTTGATGTAGGTATACAAAAAGGTGGTACCTACTGAAAAACGTTTTGTAATGAAGGTGAAATAGTTCAATATTAGACCGTCTATTAGTGCTTTTTCGGTTGCCATGGTCACATGGAAGTCTCAAATGGAATTCGCCCAGAAATATGCCTGAAATGCTAATAGATTCCTTAAATACGAATGATAACATTCTAAGTTATGTTCTAATTAGCAAAACAACTAAATCCATCTGCCTAAACAAAGAAACAAAACCTGGGTCACGAATGAGAAACAATGGGACATTGATCGTAACTGAATTGCCGATAGATAAAGACGATAAAACAAAGACAAAAGACACTGTTATTATACTGAATCCCATGAAAACACACTTCGGAAACTCTTAACACAGATTGTGATATGGATAAAAAAAAATCAGATAGGTTATAAAAAAATCTTTTTACCAAAAAATTAAACCGACGTCTGCAGTGTTTTTTGGACGTCGGTTTAATTTTTGGTTTTTATTTCACTCTTTTTAGTTGGTCGATTTATAATTTACCTAGTTACAAAAACCTAAATCTCAACGACTTATAATAATCTTTTACAATATATTGCTTTTCCCAATGCTGGGCCGTTAATTGTTGAGGAGTTCTCCTGGTACTTCAACATCAGCTTCACTTCACCTAATGCATTATGACGAGCATATTGTGCTTAATAACCATATTCAAGTAATCGAAGCGGAACCCATGAAAAACTTATTATTCCTACTTATATATTGAGTAGTTCCAGTGGCCATCTGTGGTCATCATCATCAGGTCCACTTCACAAATGGCGCTTTTCGAATGCAACTACACAAGTTACTATAAAAAAATACTCAAATCACTATAGGTGTGCCTATAATATTTGAAGGTTTTTCTCGATTTCTCCAGGATCCCATCATCAGATCCTGACTTGGTAACATAACAATGGGACCAATTTCGAACAAAAAAAGAATTTTCCAAATCGGTTCAGCCGTCTTCAAGTAATCGGTGATAATACATAAAAAAAAAAAACAAAAAAAATATACGCGTCGAATTGATAACCTTCTCCGTTTTTTTCGTCGGTTGAAAACTCCTTCCCGCGAGAAAAGTGTTTTGCAAAAATATGCATTCGCCAGCCCTTCAAATATCATAAACAGTTATGTTCCCACTGCCAGGACATAGGCCTCTTCTCTGTGAGAGAGAATGGGCCGTAAACTACCATAAGGGCCCAGTGCAGGCAGTGGATGTTGCATGTCTTCGAATTTTTCGGTCCTAAGACATTTCTTCACCATGTTTACTTTCACCGTTTTGAAAGCAGTGGTGATGATGAAAATTACACAACGTAATGTGCCTTTAATGTGGGTTTGAACCCACAACCAACAACTAGTAGTAGTCCTAAATCGTGCCATTGGTCCAACACTTCTTCAAACTATCACCACACCAAAAATCATATAGGTCCGTTGCTCCTTTTTGATATGCATAATTACGGGAGTATTTTTTGCTTTAACAGACTAGTCGGAATTTACAATTAAGTAGTTTGTAAGAATAAATAATGTAAGTTTACAGTAGGTAATGAGAAAGGAGGCGGGCCGCAAATCAGCTTACACTGTTGTAGCGTTGCCATACTAAAATCTAATTTAACTAGCTTT
Organism: Tholera decimalis; assembly: GCA_943138885.2. Taxonomy (NCBI): domain Eukaryota; kingdom Metazoa; phylum Arthropoda; class Insecta; order Lepidoptera; family Noctuidae; genus Tholera; species Tholera decimalis. Next base: position 29,743,147 of record OW964562.2, read on the forward strand.
TATTTTGATTTGATGCGCTGGGTGCAGAGCCGGATTAACCCTGTCAGAGGCCCTAAGGCAATGGCATTCTCGGGGCCCTTTTTCTTAGTTTGACTGATCAAAGGACTAAAGGAAGGAAGGAAAGGAAACTGAGGAAACGCACATTAAGGGCTGTGGTTTTTAATATATCTGTTTACTTATTCCCAGATTTGTTCTAAAATTGTTTTAATTCTACTACTAAATCTAACGATTTGTATTTTGTGAGATAACATTGAGGTCCCTAAGTTCACACGCATATGAATTCTCGTTCGAAGAAACATGTTTTCTTGGTGGGTGCACTAGGCCTGGGCCCCTAGTTGATGCGGGGCCCCTAGGCAGTTGCCTACTCCGCCTAATGGTTAATCCGGCCCTGGCTGGGTGGCGGGAATGTTCTAACGAGATACCGCGGCCCCGGGTAAGGCAAGCAAGGGCAGCTGAAGGAACACACTAGTCCCCATCATATCGCAGTGGCAACGGAGCAATTGAATGCTGCTCTACAGCTCTATGTACATTAGGTTCAAATCCCACGTGAAAAATATTAATATAGTAAAAATAATAATAAACAGCGTTATGTTGTTTACCTAGTCCATCAAATTTTCATACGGTAAATAATTTTCAGTTCAGATAACTGGATATCAATTATTATAAACTACAATTTTGACAGGCGAAGTTAATGCAAATTATTCGACGCCTGTCAAAATTGTATAAGCAAGAAACTAAAGACAATTGTTTTGGATCAGCGGTGTAAGGAAAGGTTTTTTCGATGAAAATAGCTATCGGTAAAGCATTATTTAGTTCAAGCGTGTTCCGGCGAACCAAGACATCGGCAAATGTTGGTATCGGCCAACCATTCATTCTGTGTAGCGTTATTCGGCGAAACGTGCTGCGCTAAATAATGGTATCGACTAATAGTTTTTTCGTATTACTGTTCGTCGGTGAACCATGCTTTCTGTAGACAATTATATCGTTCAAGGGTAATTCTATATACCGTACGGGACTCGGGGTTTTCACACCACCAACTTCCAAACTCCGGGCTACCACTGAGAAATTTCTAACAGAAAAACCCAATAGCACTCTTCCTTTTGTTCGACCCTGGAATCGAGCCCGAGACCTCTTCATAACACGAAAATGCTAATTACACAATTATTATGGACTTGTATTCATTATCATGGGATCGTATTAATTGTGATCGTATTACCGTATTATAATTTTATTTTATAGTATAGTGTAGTTAGTTTAAGCTGAGTGCCCCTATCCCCAAGTCTTTATACATAAGCTTGAAAGACTTGGGGTTAGGGGCACTCAGCTTAAACTCTTCGAGAGCTATCTCACTGGGCGAAAACAATGTGTACGAGTCGGTAATTACACAAGTGATGACCTTGCTGTCGACTATGGGGTGCCACAGGGCAGTATTTTAGGCCCAACTCTATTTCTCGTCTACATTAACGATTTATGTAACCTCGAGCTACCCCAAGGCATGATCATCTCCTACGCAGACGACACTGCTCTCTCCTTCTGCGCCGATAGTTGGAATGTGGTCTTTAGTACTGCTCAAAAGGGTTACGATGTTGTAAGAAAATGGCTTCGTGACAATATTTTGACGTTAAACGCAGATAAGACAAAATACATAGCTTTCAGTATCCGTCAACTCGCTGGAACTAATTACAACAATTACCACATTGTATCACATAACTGTGCTGCCGGTGTAAGTTGCACATGCACATCGCTGGAACGTGTAAATAGTATAAAGTACTTAGGCATCACAATAGACTGCCACCTTAACTTTAAAGATCATATTAAACTCCTTTGTGCTCGTGTACGTAAACTGATCTACGTTTTTAAAACCCTCAGACATGTTGCTGACTCAATTCTGTTGAAACAAATCTATCTTTCGATTTGCCAGTCTATCATTACGTACTGCATAACGTGCTGGGGAGGAGCTGCGAAAACCACGTTAATGAATCTTGAAATAGCCCAACGCGCAGTTTTGAAGATAATCAATTTCAGGCCTATCCTCTATCCTACTGCAGAGCTTTACCAATTATGTCAAGTCCTTACCGTACGCCAATTGTTTATACAAAGTATTTTACTTAAACAGCACGCAGATCTCACATATGATTTAAACTTTGCTTCAAAACGCAGAAACCATGCAGTATGTATCCGTAAACATTTTCCAATGACTACATTTATTAAAAGGTTTTATGTTTTCATTGCTCCATACGTGTATAATAAAATAAATAACATTATTAAAATTTATTCTTTAAATAAGTCAAACTGCAAGAGAAAAGTTCAGGAATATTTATTGGGCCTCTCATATGAGGAAACTGAAAATATTTTCAATATTCCGGTTTAGTTTTACACATTACTCACGTTACTTACTACTTTTAAACAAATATCACACACACCCACACACTAACACGCACACACAAACACAAACGCATACACACGCACCATCACTTTCACACCACCTAGCTGTGCACTATACACATACATTCAATTACCGTACACAATCACACACCAAAAGCACAAAATGGCAAGTAACATTATTATTTAGAATTTTTTAAGGCTTATTGTACTCAATTGTGTATTTATTAAGAGGGAATAAGCTGTATTCCGAAATACAGGTTACCACCTAGTTCGGATGCAGAGGTTCTCAAAAATCATGAAGTACCATTAGGCGCTGTATCTGTATAATAAGACTGTAAACTACTTTGTGATTGTGTATGAAACATTTTTTAGTGAAATAAATTTATTATTTATTATTATTATTATGTTTTATATTTATTTTTTCTCGGCAAATCCGGGACGAATTGATGGCACGGGCCTAAGCCAAGTGTTCATCAATGGGGTCAAGAGTGGGTACAGTAGGGTGAATGATCACTGGCGGTGTGTCAGTGTGGAATTGTGGATGTTTTGATGCAGGTTATTATTATTATTTTATTATGAAATTTAATTGTATTGATTTTTGACTTATAACTTTATGGATGTAACATCTGAATTAAATCTCTAAATAAATACTTTATCACCTATGGATGATGTGGTTTCCAATAACAGGAGCACATCGATCCTCCCAAGCAATAACTCGGTAATCGAAAAATCAAAATTTTATAGCAGAAAAGATTTAGTGATTTTATCAAATATGTTTTAACTAGTGGGATTATTGAAGTCATTGTTGTATTAAATGTAGCAATTTTTTGCGAAATGTTCACGGTGTCATTGATATGAAATTCTTTTTAGTCAAAACCTAATCATTTAAGAAAACAAAACCTAAAATTATATAACTAGGTACATAAAATATCATGTGTGTCAAGATATCTTTGTAAATATCATTAGGAAAAATCTAAAAAATATTGCTAAAATGTATTCCTGTCTACAGATGCCAAATTTGACATAACAGCATAAAGCCCATAATAGCATATTACCGAGTTCTTGGTTGGGGGGATCGACATGTAAAGGTACCCTTATTTATATAATTGACATGTATTTAAATCAATGACAATATACAATACCTTTAAGCATGATACGTGTATCCTTTGTTGGAAATCATAATAAATAAATAAATGAGCCTCACCCTATCATAATCCGGTCCCGACACCAGCCTCGTCGAAGTTCGGCAGGGTAATGGCGACTGGGCCCGATCGAACTGTGGTCACGGCAGGCGACCATATAGTTTGTCAGCACAATCAAACACCGTTTCCATTGTTAACACCTAAAATCTATGTGATACGGTTCATGGGAAAATGATGGTATGATAACGGCTTTTGATTTTAGAATATACTAGCTTGTGCCAGCGGCTTCGCCCGCGTGGGAAGTTTTTCCCGTGTAAATCCCGATCCCGTGGGAATTTCGCAAAATCCCTTCTTAGCGGATGCCTACGTCATAACATCTACCTGCATGCCAAATTTCAGCCCGATCCGTCCAGTGGTTTGGGCTGTGCGTTGATAGATCACTATGTCAGTCAGTCAGTCAGTCAGTCAATTAGTCAGTCAGTCACTTTTGAGTTATATATATTTAGATAAGCAAAAATATGAGTTTTCTAAACTCTTATGTCTATCTATTGACAGCGTGGTGGGTTTCATTATAGTCAAAACTTAATTTTTGTTAATCTAGTAAGTTCTTATAATGTAACGTGTTTTTTCCACCTAGAAAAAATAAAATAAGAAAAAATTCTAATAAAAATAAAAACAAAATAAAAATGAGTAGGTACGTATGGGTCTATGACACATCTTACCTTCTATAACGGCCGTCCCTGAATACCTAATTCGGAAAACTTTCCTTAAAATAAAATGTTATATCTTTATTTTAATTTTTAAAACTTCACCGCTTCTGTTTTTTATCAATATTTTCTTTTATCATGTCAGGATTAGGGTTGCCACCTTTTTTTATTGCAGTTAAAGTACATTGGTTAAAATAGGTAAGAAAAAAAAGTACATAGCATCAAAATAAAGTACAATTTATTTTCAAAGTCGCTTTCCGCTGTCTGTCTCTATGTATGCTTATATCTTTAAAACTTTTTTTTCTGGGTTGGAAAACCATCCTATGACTCCAACCGCTGTGGGTGGAGTGGAAGGGAGTGTCAGACTTCTACTGACTAAGGACCCACTGCTCCTTCTGTTGTTGCATTCCGGGGTCGCAGTGTCTCGTTAGAACAATTCCCACAACTCCGTAAGGCAATGGCCCTATCGGGCCCCGTCAATGTTGCTGGCTGCTCTTTGAGGCTCTCGCGGAACACGACGCGCTGCCGACTTGTGTCTGGTCCTTACCGGACGGTGAGCTACCCCTGCTCGCCGTCCGCAGACCCGCGTCTACGGTGACCGGAGATCAGCTCGTTATCCCCGACGCCCAGGGCGTCTGCCGCGGCGGCTGGGGCGTGAAGAAGTTAACTGTCTCTCCCTCACGCGTTCAGCCTCCTCGTTCGCTAGCATGACTGCTTCGCAGAAGGAGGCGACTGCATCCCATTCCCTTTCGCTGCGCACCATGGTCTGAATCGAGGCCGGGAGCGTAAGGTCACCGCCGCCGATCACCTCCACGAGGACACGTCGGTGCTCCGCCCAAGCAGGGCACACCTCAACTGTATGCTCCACCGTGTCCTCCAGGTGATCCTCATAATGACGACACCTGGGCGTGTCCTCCCGCTTTATCCGAAACAGGTACCTCCCGAAACAGCCATGTCCGGTCAGTACCTACGTCAGGTAGAAAGTGAGGACGCCGTGGCGTCTTTCAAGCTCCTCAAAGAGGGGACTTGTCGCCGTGATTGCGGCGTGCCCAGCCCTTGGTTGCGATAGTCGTTCTTTCCATGCCATCGTGAGATCGTGCCGGAGCTGTCCACTGTGCTGCAATTTGCCGCGACAGCGGAGTTTCACCTCGGCTAAGCACCTCCGCGCGCCAATTGAGTAAGCGCGCGTGGCCTACCGCCTCCAGATCCCACGGTAGTAATCCGGCTAGGAGGCTACGCTGACGCCCGCAGTGAGGTCGGCGCGTAGCAGCCAGTCGTAACCGGTGTCCCACAGGACCGGCCCGAGAACCGATCCCTGTGGGACACCGCACGACATCTCTCGCCGGTTCCACTCTCCCCGGTTACCGGGGTAGATGACGGCCCTGTCCGTCAGGTAGGCCTCTAATATACGACAGAGGTAGGTCGGCATCCGGTGATACCGGAGTGCCTCCTTGATGCAGCTCCAGGGCATGGTGTTGAAGGTATTTGCGATGTCAAGAGACACCACCAAGACGATTCCATCCTGGGACAATGCAAACCCTGTCAAGAGAGCCCTCACGCGCATGATGGCGTCCACCGTCGAGTGCCCCTTGCGGAAACCAAATTGGTTGTCCGCAAGATCCGGCCCTATCCCGTGCAGATGCTCGACGAGGCGGTTTGCAATAACTCTTTCAAAGATCATGCCAGCCTCGTCAAGCAGCACGATGGGCTGGTATGCGGACAATGAACAATGATAATTTTAGAGGTTTCTAATGTGATATCTTAATAAAAAAAAATTGCGCTTACATTGCAAACGCTGGCTAAACCGTACGAGAAAGATCACAATAATGTACTACAGTACAGTACACCAGGGTCTATAAGAAAGTCCACGATGTCATATGCCTATCTCTTACGGATAACATACTATATCCATTATAATACTTAAAAAATGGGCAATTATAAAACGGTAATTGGAAAGCTATTTACACAAATACTGTATTTTACCGAAACCATCTCCTCGGAGTAACATAGGCTATTTTATATTTTCTGGAAAGAACCCGTTCGAAGCCAGGGCAGTTTGCTTACTAAAAAATATTTGCCGAATGTATATGTACTTATGATGTGTGTTTATTTGACTAATTATTTTTTGTTGTGTTCGTAATTGTCTGGATAGGGTTTGGAAATAAAACTGTATGAGACCGAAAGAAAAATTGCACCCGGGCGAAGCCGGGGTGGGCAGCTAGTTATGTTTAAAACATATTTCTTATTACTTTTTGCAGTTTCTATCAAATTAAAAGAGTAAATACGTAATTCATTTTTTATCAAATGCAGAGACGCTTTGTTTATTACGACTAAACTTTTCAAAATGCCAAAGAAATCAAATCATGCGAAATAAAGTATTTTCGTGTACTTTATTGTTCTCATAAAGTATAGAGTACAATTACCTGAAATAACGTACAATACTTTATTATAAAGTACGGGTGGCAACCCTAGTCAGGATCCATGTAATGAGAGAGAATGCCTTGAATAAATTGTCTTTATTTAAGATTTAATTATTTTTTTAAATTACGGCTGAGCCCGCTCTGGACCTCATTCCCATCTGTAAGTAAGCAATAGATACGGTCTACGATGGAACTTGCCAGCCCACAAAATACGCCTGTTCACTCTTGCTTGTTAAAGACTGACGGGTCATATATGGTAGGTAACACAGAAGTTGGCAGAGATTTCCACACCTTAACTATGCGCAAAATAAATGTAGAGGAGAAGCACTAAGTACGACGACTGACGAGACGGTATATCGACCAAGAGTGGCTGGCACTCTGCAATAGGTACGTCTGATAGGCCGTTAGTAACAGCGAGATGGAGGGATCACGTCGTAGAGTTCTTGTGCACACCCTCCGTAAAATAGCGTTAACCTAGCAACGCTTTGCCAATGACCCAGGCTGTGAAACTTGTCTGCCCGCATCTTGTTGTCTATGAGCGTTTTCGCTCTGAATAAAAAGTAATCTTCTATATATATAAAAATCAAATGCTGTTCGTTAGTCTCGCTAAAACTCGAGAACGGCTGGACCGATTTCATTCATCTTGGTTTTGAAATGTTCGTGGAAGTCTAGGGAAGGTTTAAAAGTTGAGAAAAATTAAAAAAAAAATGCCTTGAAAACCGTCAAAACAGCCCTTTTCTATTTCCTATACAAACGTTTTCTAATTAAAATGGAGAGTAGGGTAGGGTAGGGGTAGGATAGGGGTAGTGGTATCGGTTGGGTAGGGGCAGGATACCACGCGAACGAAGTCGTGGCGGGTCAGCTAGTATAAAATAAAAAAGTTCATGAAGATGAACTACCAGTCTGGTAATGTGCCCAAGAGACTGGCGGCATTGCCACGTTCGTACCATTTAATATATTAGTAACTTCTTACACCCAGTGGCTTTCAGTTCAAGCTGTGTGGATGATAATAGCTTTCATAAACATGACGCCGCCCGTGGCAGTCTTAACAGCGCCCAAAGATAAATCTTATCACAAACATTTAATTTCATTTGCAAACACCGTGACCCGGAACTACTATCTGTAAGTTATACAACCATTTCTTTTGGTGCGGGAATCGACTCCGCGACACGCAGCGCAGCAGCCGATCACACAACCACTGCGCCAACTGTGTCGAAGCTACAGATTCTGTTTAAGTACATACATACTACAAAAATGTTTCCTTAACCTGGCCAAAATAACAAAACAAACTATTTGCCACTGCAGACAATGAGACAACTTTGTCGCTGCCTAATGAGGTGTTAAACAGCTGATGGCGATCTGTTTCTACGTACGATTAATGTTAACCAACCATCTAACTAAAACTATCAATGGAAACATACAGATAACTGTTGATACATTTGAAAAGTTATCAACAATGTGCACGAGGAAGCGTGTCGCCTGTGTCACAGCGCTCTGCAGAGCTCCATCTGCTATCGGCGCGAGATTATCTAACATTTTAGTGGACAAATTCCCCGTACATCGCGGAAGTATTCACATAATACTTTTGGTATTTTTAAATGTTGTAATCTGCATTTAGTCATTGTTCATATCGTAGGATTTGTTTTCAATTGAGTTTTCAAGCCTAGATAGCTTGAGTCAAGGTGCACAGCTCGATCCGGAAATTGAACCCAGGATAAAGCCCGGAGTTCGGGTGTGTCCGGTTTATGGCACTTCCTGGCTTTTAAGCCAACATGGTCACTAACAGTAGGCAGGTAGGTGCCAAAATATAGGAAACTCGAAACAAAATATACTCATGGTAAATAACTTGTTTTATGTTCTAATGATACTTCCTGGCTTGGCCACGGTCATGGATCGTAAAGCTAATCACACCCAGATTTAGTCGTTTATTACTCGCCAAAAGGGTGTAGGTATATTAATCGTATGACGGGTATAAAAATAAATCCACAGAACAACTTCATTCCTATAAAATTTGAACTCGCCTGTCTATTTGTATTCAATTCATTAACTTGTTTTTAGCCGTAACCCGTTGTACTCTTTATACCGTCTGTGTGTCTCTTAGATTTGTAGTTTGAATACTGGAAAAAAAAACGAAGTGATGTTTACCTACGCTTTTAAAAGTTTGCTATTTTCTTGATGTCCCAATATTTTTTCAAACTTTCTGACAACTTCTGTTCCAGAAGTGTTCTATTTTCCAACAGAAATTAAACGAATTGGCGACAAATTACAGTGGTTTTAATAAAATATAGAAATTGAAATATTACTTCTAATTTCATAAGAGCGACAGAGACTTTTTGTTAACTAAAAATAAATCATTGTCAAAAATTTCAACTTAAAATTATACAGACTTCAAAGCATGTTTCTTTGGGTCAGAATGATGAATTATGAATAAAATATAATATATATATTATGAATTATGAGTTCATATCTATGAACAAAAGAGAAAAATAAACAAAACTGTAGATAATATATATAACTTTAATACTATTAATTGTTCAGTTTTAAAATAGCAATTAATGAACTTAAATGCACGCTTGTGTACAGACAGAACATTATAAATAACAAGAAATACGTAGAGTAGTTATTACATTAAAAATTATTTTGTAAGTGATGGAACGCTTTTAAATAAGGCATCGTTAGCACTAGATAATGCGAAAGCTATCTATACCATATCGCAGAACTGGTATTTTAACTCAGTTTTCCTATAAGCTAGTTTATTTTTAATACGGTTTCCATATGCTCGAGGACTAAATCTATAGAAATTGCGTAAATGGTACTTTCAGCCTTTCTTTACTTAGAATAAGTATAAGCAACAAAACATTCTTGGATGGATTTAAGTCATCTAAGGTGGGCTAAGGTGCTCTCGGGTCGTCTAGCGTTCTATTCGTGCACCGTTACAACTTAAAACTGTCCTATAAGCAACAACTTGATACCAACAATACATATGTTTAATAGGAAACATTCACTGAAAGTTTGAGTATTGTCGACAGACAAAAGCTTACACAACTTTAAGCTAATCTTTGGGAAATTCCCACCGAAGTAGAAAATAGATAAGCTTTCTCTTCTCAACTAACACATACCTGTAAATTAGGGTCTTTTGAACATAAAGGACGCAAATCTAAGACTTCATACTTCTTGATTTTAGCCATGGTAAACTACATAAACAGTACTCCACCACAGCCGATCAATTATTTTCGAACATTAAATGATTTACTTTACAGTGAAAGTCTTAAAACCGATATAAGATAGCCATATCTATTTCTCACTTCAGGCCTCAACAGATTTAGTCTTCAAACACGTCAATTAGAATGTAATAGCTAGTTTAGCGTTACTCCATGCCACCCATCATCTGAGAGGGCGCGGCGGGCTCATTGCCTCCCTTCTTCTTGGAGCCAGAGACAATGTCGTCGATTCTTAGGAGCATGATCGCTGTTTCTACTGCTGTTTTATATACCTGGAACAGAATAGAAAAGGAGATTTAGATTTTGTCAGGAATTTTTTAAGCATCTACTCAAAGGTTGTTTGTAAAAGATCGCTTTTAGCGATAAGACTGGTCAGTGTAATACCAGTGTAATACCTGATGCTATTAGAAACCATGTTTATGGCTACAACACAAGACAAGAGTATAATGCCCGGCACGTAACTTGGCAAGAGTCGTTAGACGCGCAGAAGTCGATTTTTAAGTGTCGGCGGTTGTCAGCGGGACGCGGGGTGTTATGTAGCCTCAACCCGAGCGCGAGATTGTTGCGTCAGTAGACTCAAGGCCTCTCGCACTGTGTCTACGCTCCGTCCGCTCCCGAATACACTGCGTGCACGAAATTTGTACCCTTTGTTTTTATTAAGAGTTATTTTTATTGTGTTAAATTTAGTTTTTGTTACGAGTTATTGTTATTGTTTTAAATTTAGTTTGTATTACGTTGATTACAATAATGCCAGGACCAAATACCGTTTTACGCAGATAGTTTTGTCGAGGATAAGGAACCGACTCCTTCCACTAGCTCGTGGTACTTTGAATTTGTTGCCAGGAGTAGCAGTTTTATTAAGGGATAGTGACGATGAGAACACGTAATTTTTAATAATATTTTTTATACTCGACACAAAATTCGACGGCCCATAAAAGAAAGTTTTAGCGGCCTAGGGTAATTTAGGAACAGCCTTTAAATGTATATATTTTACTTCAACACCATTAGGTGTTGTAAAGTCACGAATTTCTCTCCTCTCTTTAAAAGGTTCTTCATAACAAACATGATTAAAAACAATTGATAGCAATAACCATAGAATAATGATAAGCAATAAAAGTGACAAATTTTTTCTTCCACTAAGTGCACGATGCGCGAACTTACCCCCACTACGCCAAATCCTTGCCAACTTACGTGCCGGGGACCGCACCGTGAGTAAATTACTTGTGTCCCTTAAATCTGCACGATGACAGTGCAACATCTTTAAAATCAATTTTAAAGAATATTGGGTTTAGATACAAAAAAACCGACGAACGGAAAAGCATCCAGCTCAAAAGTCCCAATAGGAAAGGGTAGACGCCTCATTATATGTCATGCTGGATCTGCCGGGGAAGGTTTTATTAAAAATTGCTTGATGGCATTTGAATCAGAAAGTACAAAAGAGTACCACGAAGAAATGAATGCCGAAAATTTTCAAGAGTGGTTTATGACCCTTATGCAAAATCTTCCCGAAGAGTGTACAATAATTATGGACAATGCTCCCTATCACTAACGTGACCAGACGTCCCGTTCTGAACGGGACTGTCCCTTTTTAAAGTTACAAGTCCCGGTGTCCCCGAAATGAACTCTGGGACGCAAAATTGTCCCTTTTTCTGAAACCGTACGAAAATTTCAGTAGTCGAGCCGGCCGGACGAATATGTATAATACAATAATTGAAAGGAATATATTGACTGTAATAAAGATGAAGTTTCTATTACATATTCAGATGAATTATCATTATTGTATTTTTTTACTACATTACATCGCAGAAAGTAACCGAATGGAATAATCTAAATGTTTCCACAGAAACTCGTTGGGTGGAAGTATTCAAACCCTTTCAAGCCAACAATCTTCAACATGAAAACTTTTATATTTTAATTGTATATATGTTATGTTTGCCGACTATAAATGCTCCAGTTTTTTCTATGATGAACAAATTGTGGACATCTGAGAAAACCCAGTTATAAATTTCGGTTCTAAAGGCAATGTTATCAACATCGCCTTTAAATCTAAAGTTTGTTTAAAGTGAATTAAGGTGAAAATAAAAAATGATGTTTTCTGAATCAAGTAACAAAAGTGAATAAAAATGTAAAATTTATTTACCTGACCTCCAGACTTATTTATTCTAATTTTATTCTTGACTAGCGACTCACCCGCCCAGGCTTCACACGGGTACATGATATCAGTGGCTTGCCCTAATCTTGCGTCTAGGTACGCCACTGATGCATAACATACAATGTATTATTATTTAATATAGGTACATAAACCTTCCGGAAGAAATCAGTATGTCGGGTTTTAGTTTATGTCTTGGTTTGGCTTTGAATCCCCCCAAATTTAAACTTCGTTGGAATTTATGTAATAACTTAAATATTACAAACTTGTGCGTGTAATAAAACTGTCGATTACAAACTCTAATTATTATAAATCGATATGTCTCAAGAATCGGTTTCTAAAACATCCGATTATTTTCCCCTCACTACACAAAGTGTTTTTATAGCTGTCAAATCCGACTTCTTAGATTGCGACGATTTTAAGTTTATGAGCTGGAGTCATTCTTAGAGAGCCAGTCTACTGTCGCATTAGCTAGCGAAAAGTGGAAGAAGGAAAGGAAAGCCCTACAATAGGACAACACATGCTAATAATTAATAATACTAATATTTTAAATGCAAAAGTATGTCTGTCTCTATGTCTGTCGAAATTTTCACGGCTAAGCCACTGCACCGATTTGGATGAAATTTCGAATGAGAATAGTTAAGGACCCAGGGTCACACATAGACTACTTTTTTTTTCAAAGATATGCCTCTAAAGGATTGAAATAGGGGATGAAAGTTCGTATTATTGAGATGTTGATTAACGCGGTTGAAACCACGGGGCACAGCTAGTAATAATATATGTAGGTTTATACAGCTACCGGGGGGTTATTACTGAAAACGTACATAGTCCAATATGAAGGCACCGGATTAATGTGCATGTAACATAGGCTGACTGACTTATTTTTTTTATAATTTACATCATAACACAGTTTTAAATTCTTTCGTTCAATGTGAAGGTACTGGATTAATGTGCATGTAACATAGGCTGACTGACTTATTTTTTTTATAATTTACATCATAACACAGTTTTAAATTCTTTCTTTCAATGTGAAGGCACCGGATTAATGTGCATGTAACATAGGCTGACTGACTTATTTTTTTTATAATTTACATCATAACACAGTTTTAAATTCTTTCGTTCAATGTGAAGGTACTGGATTAATGTGCATGTAACATAGGCTGACTGACTTATTTTTTTTATAATTTACATCATAACACAGTTTTAAATTCTTTCTTTCAATGTGAAGGCACCGGATTAATGTGCATGTAACATAGGCTGACTGACTTATTTTTTTTATAATTTACATCATAACACAGTTTTAAATTCTTTCGTTCAATGTGAAGGTACTGGATTAATGTGCATGTAACATAGGCTGACTGACTTATTTTTTTTATAATTTACATCATAACACAGTTTTAAATTCTTTCGTTCAATGTGAAGGTACTGGATTAATGTGCATGTAACATAGGCTGACTGACTTATTTTTTTTATAATTTACATCATAACACAGTTTTAAATTCTTTCGTTCAATGTGAAGGTACTGGATTAATGTGCATGTAACATAGGCTGACTGACTTATTTTTTTTATAATTTACATCATAACACAGTTTTAAATTCTTTCTTTCAATGTGAAGGCACCGGATTAATGTGCATGTAACATAGGCTGACTGACTTATTTTTTTTATAATTTACATCATAACACAGTTTTAAATTCTTTCGTTCAATGTGAAGGTACTGGATTAATGTGCATGTAACATAGGCTGACTGACTTATTTTTTTTATAATTTACATCATAACACAGTTTTAAATTCTTTCTTTCAATGTGAAGGCACCGGATTAATGTGCATGTAACATAGGCTGACTGACTTATTTTTTTTATAATTTACATCATAACACAGTTTTAAGTTCTTTCTTTCAATGTAATACTAACACTTTATGGACTGAATAGTCTGAAATGAATGTTTTGGAAAGAGTTATATCTGCTCTTTTGTGGAGCTGACGATAAAGATTAACATTACATAGAGGAAGAGATTATGATTACCTGAAGTTTAACAGCGAGGGGTTCCCATATGCCTTTGACGGCCATGTCAACGATCTCCCCGCTCTCTCCGTCGATACCGGCGGTGCTGCTACCGGCGGCGTGCCTGGCGCGGAGGGCCGTCAGTGTACGGATAGTATTAGCGCCGCAATTCTGGGCTAGCGTGCGGGGGATTATCTCTGAAACAAACAAACAACCACATTGTATACTGCCCGTCATACAATATTGACAATAATCTGTAGATTATGAAAATCGGTCAAGTAGTCCCAAGACCCATGCTCAGCAGTCAGACTTGCGGCCACTAGACCAACGAGGTGATCTATACGGATATTCTACAGTTGATACGGAAAATTAAAACTTAATAACAAAATACATTATGATAAACTACTCCACATAATTAACACTGGATGGCCACACACCTGCGGGCCTAGACAAAATCCATTTTCTGTAAGCGTTAACGCCAACGGAAAAATTAAATTGTATGGAGTTGACATTTACTAACACGTGACAATCACGTGACATGTGGTTAGCAAATGTCAACTCCATACAATTTAATTTTCCGTTGGCGTTAACGCTTACAGAAAATGGATTTTGTCTAGGCCCGCTGTGATGCTTCTGGTATTGAAGATATCTACAGGGTGGCAAGGACATCGACGCACAAACGCTTACCATGGATTCAGGACCCCTCCGCGTTGAAATTTTGAAAAAAAAAAGCAGTAAATTCACTTGTTTCACTTAAAACAGCAATGTAAATAAAATTCGAAAGGGCTACCTGATCAGCTGTGTTGACCTCGCAAATGAACTCTAGCAAAACAGCTGATCAGATAGCCCTTTCGAGTTTTATTTACATTGCTGTTTTAAGTAAACAAGTGAATTTTATTTTTTAATTAAAATCTCATTGGGTTAGATAGAAACAATGATTTTATACAAGATTCAGTAAAAAATAATTGCAGAAAGAAAAAACTGAAAATTTTAGAAAAAGCCGACGAAAAATTTCGACAGGGGGATCCTGAATCATGTACTGAATCCATGGTAAGTGTTTGTGCGTCGATGTCCCTGCCACCCTGTATAGACAGACCCACTTTATCATCAAATTTCTTACTAGCATATTCACATATTCATTGTCTAAATGAACAGCTTCTCGCTGAACTTAAAAGCTACAGAAAACTATTAACATTTTGTTTTGTATACAGAATGGACTCAATCCATACCAAACTAATATTTCAGAAAAATATCTAGTGTCTATTCTTGCATGCAGTATGCAGTAACTACCGTCACTGTTGTCGAGTGTTTGTTTACTTGGTGGTATTTTTTATTGAATCACATTGGCATGTGCATACTTTTGCGAGCAGGAGGGCAGTGCTGCATACTGCATGCAAAAATGAACATCTGGTTTTTAGCGGAATTAACACTGGATATTTTTCTGAAATATAAGTTTAGTACGGATTTCCGTGATTCGATTTTGTATAGAAAACAAAATGTTAATATTTTAGCCTTTAAGTTAAGCGAGAAGCATTATATTTAGGCCCGTATTACAGAACGAAACTCGAGCACTGATCTCTGTTTAAAACTAGTTTTGATTCGAGATTTAATTTTAGAATGTTCCTCTAGTATAAAGTAAGTTCAGCCAGGTATGGCTTTATTCTAGATTGTTACCCAGTTGTACATTTATCACCCAAGTATGGACGACAACACCACGCTTGAGCAGAGATTTCCTTGTCAATTAACGATTACTTATTCGCTTTTCAGTTTATTATTTGATATAAAAATGGTAATTTTTTGCCAATGATGATGAAATGACATTTTATTTTGCAAATTAACCAATTACAAATAACACTTTTACACGTCATTTTTTTGCCATTTTAAGTTACTAGATGAATCCCATGTGTCCTAACTTAGATAGCTACAATAATTTGAACAAAAAAACAGAACTTCAGTGTTCCCTGTGTAGGGCCCATACAATTTTGATAATAATTTTAAGAAATGATATAGATTTTCACCATATGTGGTAAAATTTGTAATATGGTATAGATTTTCACAATATGTGGTAAAATTTATAATACTAATATTTATTGACCAAGATTTGAAGAAAATATGCATTTATGTTCTGTTTTATCAATAACTTTGATTTCTTTTAATATTTCTATTAAAAGTTTATTTCTACACCATGATTTATTTGGATACTATTTATTGTATAATCAGTGAGTAATTAATAACAACACTGTCACAGATATTTAGGATCCACTCTGTTCCACGAATGAGTTACATTTGTATATTATCACATGTTAGAAAAGATTGCCGTAACACCTTCAAGAATTTGCTTTAACAAGCAACGAATTAGGAATGATATGGAAACATAACTCTCTAACGAAGCCCGCTAAAACATGGTTCCAAACACATACCACTAAACTGATAATACGAATGCAACACGCGCACAAACAAAACAAAATACTTTGATAAATTATTTTCTGCGCATGGATCCGTCAATTCATTCATTTGGGGCGCTATTTTATTTAGTAAGATAATGTTAGAGTGAATCTGAAATATCGAATCAAGCGAGTGCGAACGAGATGGATTGTTTTGTGACATCGAGCGGCGAGGATGGTGTTATGCAGTATGCAGTAGGAGTCAGTCATTTATTATGAACTCAAATATTATAAATTAATATTAAACCTCTTTACATTAAGTTTACAAAAAGTGTAAAGCTTAATAAAAGGGAATGCCCGTCGGCCATATAAAAAATTCCTGAAATGAACAAGAGTGAAATATACGCCAAATGTTACTACAAATCGTAGGTAACCCATAAAAATTTCAATAATTATCAAAAAAACTAGGTAGAAGTCAGTTACAAACATTTTTCTGAAATATTGGTCGTAATAAGTCAAGAGTTAAGGATGCCAAGTCATCGTTTAGGCGGGTCCAACTAGACCGTGTTTAAAAATGGGTATCGTGTGCACAACTAAAATCAAAATCTTCGAAAAATGACCATAGTCGTTGCTATACCATAAAAAAGCAATCCGTACGTAACTCCTCATCCTCAGTGACCGGCAATACGGCTTTCGCAAAAACCGGTCAACTGGGGATCTTCTAGCGTATGCCATTCATATCTGGAGTTAGGCCATTGAGAGGCAAGGGGAAGCACTTGCTGTTTCCCTTGACATCTCCAAGGCTTTTGACAGGGTCTGGCACGATAGCCTTATTGCTAAGCTTCCTTCTTTCGGTTTACCCACTCAACTTTGCGTTTGGATTGAAGACTTCCTGAGGGATCGGTCCATTCGAGTGGTCATTGATGGCTGCTCGTCTGGCCAATTGGCAATTAATGCCGGGGTCCCTCAGGGGTCTGTTCTCTCAGCAACTTTATTCTTGCTGCACATTAACGATCTGCTAATGCCCGGTACCTTTGGGTATGCAGACGACAGCACAGTTTCTGAGAGACATGTGTCCAGCGCGCGAGCTGGTGGGTCACAGATCCGGTCTCTCCGTGAGAACATGGTCGGGCGCATGAACTTGACCTAGAAGGCTGTCTCCGAATGGGGCGATGCCAACCTGGTCAAGTTTAATGCAGCTAAGACCCAGGCGTGTCTCTTCTCCGCAAAAAGGAGCTAATTCGAACCGGCTCCTACTTTCCGAGGTGTAACCGTGCCGATAACCGACCGTATCGATCTTCTGGGGGTAACACTAACTTCTACCCTCAATTTTGGCCCGTTTATCGAGGCTAAGGCTCAAATAGCATCAAAAAAGTTGGGAATCCTAGCAAAGGTAGACGGTACTTCACACCCGAACAGTTGCTCAATCTCTATCAAGCCCAGGTTCGGTCGTGTATGGAGTACTGCTCTCATCTTTGGGATGGATCTGCTAAATACCAACTGGACGCGCTTGAGTCAATCGAGAAGCGGGCCAAGAGACTCATTGGCAACGATGCACTGGTCGAGTCAAAGCTCCAGAGCCTTGAACATCGACGACGAGTTACAAGTCTATCGGTTTTCTATCGGTTACATTTCGGGGAGTGTGCGATGGAATTACACAATCTAATTCCACCAAGCCCGTTCCATCATCGGACTACGAGACAAACGGCGAAGCGCCATCGTTACATGGTGGACATCCCACCCATACGCACAAAACGTTTTGGGAATACCTTCATTGTGCGTACGGCTAAGGAGTGGAATTCCCTGCCGGAGTCTGTGTTTCCCGATAACTATAACCTAGGAGTCTTTAAGTCAAGAGTGAATAGGTTACTTTTAGGTAAGCGTGCTCCATCTTCGACCACATCATCACTTACCATCAGGTGAGATGGTGGTCAAACGCGATCCTATTTTAAATAAAAAAAAAACTCAATTCGCAAGCGCTACTGTAGAATCAAGTAAACAAACAATCGAAAATGCAGTAATGTCAAACTGTCAGTCTGTCAGTAGGTAAGGCAAAGGAGATGTGATTCATACAGCCTACGATACGTTTTCTATAAAAAAAATTTTTTGATTTTAATTAATATTGACGTGCATATATTATTATTTTTTTTATTTATGGTATTATTTATGGTTTAATGACCTACATTGTTTCAACGTGGTGTAATACCTACTAATAACATATAACACATTATATGTGATTTAAAATTTGTATTCTTAAGCAATCCTTAAATTAAGTTATTAGGATTTACCAGAATTTTTCACGAAATGCTGTGCAACAGTACTAACCGTACAAATAGGTAGGTAGCTGATTTTTTTAGCATACGATAGCCAGTGCGTGACGAATATATGTCTTTGTTACCAAAATGTATGGAGGAAACCCTACTGGCATTAGTTGGTAACCAGTCATCCTCTCTTTTTTCTAAGCGGACTGCTACAATCCACTGTAGTCATCGAATCTCTTTTTTGGGGAAACTAAAATAAGAAACACACAGGCAAACCAATCCATCCAATTTATAAAACTCTGTACTTAATATAAAATATATAATAGTTAGGTATTAAAAACTGGCTGGCTACCTGTTGCATAATACTGACAACTCGTGATTGTCTATACGAAAATAAAACACGAAATTATTTTACTTACGAGTGATAAGCTATCCCAGTTAGTTTTTTACTTCCTTCTTTCCGTCTTTTACACCACCTTACTACGCAGGAGGTCATTTTTATCCCTCAGAAACGAGCTTTTCCTTGGATTTTTCACTAATCAACACGATTCTGGCGTCTGTCACTGAGCGCACGTCAGACTGAGAGGCGCTTTGATTGTATTTTTTTTCCCCGCCTACTTGATTGTATTTTGCGTGGAACCATTTTTGAGCGGAGTTCGTGTTCTATATCATTCCTAATTCGTTGTTAACAAGTTCTTAAAAAGTGATTACCGTTCTGGAATAAGACCAATGCATATTTAACTAAGATCAGGTGAATTAAGCTCAAACTGGACTTGAGTTCTGTAATACGGATCTTAGGCAGAGACAAACATGCACATTGGACACTTGTTGGTAAAGTGGGTAAGTGGGTGGATATTATTTTCTCAAAATTATAAGTTTAGTACGGATTTCCGCAAATTAAAGCCTGATTCGATGCTGCTTAATATTTTTGTAGACATTTAGAAAGATGTTGAGCAGTTATTTAGAAATATATATGTATGTTTATCAGTTGTCTAGTACCCATACCACAAGCTCTGCTTAGTTTGGGACTAGATGGCGTTGTGTGAAAAAGTTGTGGAATATTATTATTATATAGTTCACTTAGAAAGTAGCGAACATGCTAATAGAACACTTATGGTAAAGTGGATCTATCTAGTAGAGTATTAGCATTACAGATGCGTTGCAATCTCACAGACAACACATGGAGTTTATCTTTACGTGTCTAACGAATAAATGTTGCTAGAAAAGTCAATGGGTTACCTAGAGCCTGTGCGACCGCGCGGTAGGGCGTGTTGTGTGCGGCGTTGGCTGAGAGAGCTTGTGACACAGCCATCTCCACCGCTCCTCCTCCCGCTACCAAGCGTGGGTTCAGCACCTAATAACATCATCATTAACTTGCTTAACAAACTCATAAATATAATAAACTAGCTTCTGCCTGCGACTTCGTCCGCGTAGAAGTCGAAAATATTCCACGGGATCCCGTCCCCGACTTGCTTGACAAAAATTATAATAGCTCGGCTAATATGCATGATATAAAGATAATTTATAGCCTATAGCACTCAGGGATAATGCAGCTACATGTAAGCGAAAGAATTTTCAAAATCGGTTCGGTAGTTTCAGAGATTACCCCATACATACAAACTTACAAATTTTACCTCTTTATAATATTAGTATAGACTAGGGCGAAGCCATTGGCAAACGTTAGTAAATACATTTATAGTAAAAATAAAGGTCCATTTCGAGGACGAAACTGTCATTTATCGTGTAATTTTCTTCTATACAGTGACCATTAGTGCAATAGTCACTTTTCACAGTTCAGACTCTTGCGAATTGTAAAATATTTTATTTATTAAAAAATAAATATTGTAACACTAACCAAATTCTTAGCAACGTGAAGAGCATCCTGGAGATTCCTCTCGATTTCGTTAAGTACGTCCTTTGAAGCACCACGAAGTAGGATGGTACACGCCTGAAAACCAGAAGTATTATTTTATAACGCTGACTAGACGGAAATCATAGCACGATTCTGAATTTTACACTTATGCCTAGGTACACATTTGAACTCCATCTCATTTGATGGTAAGCGATGATGCTATCGAAGGTGAAGTAAGCCTACCTAGAAGTAACATATTCACCTAGACCTGGAAGTTATAGCTATCAGGAAACAGACTCCAGCAGGGAATTAAAATCTGTATTCTCAAAACATTTTGAATTTATGGGTGGGCTGAGATGTCCACCATATAACGATGGCGCATTACCGTTCTTGTTGTAGTCCGATGATGAACTGGGTTTGGTAGAATGATTTTAAGGTACCAAGAACCGGTTGAAGAAAAAATCTCTACACAAAATATTTAGGTTTAGTGTTTTTTTGTTCTATCTTTGTTAGGTATATGGGATATGTGTTACCCAGCCACTGGATCGTGGAGGTCACATTCATCTTCGCTCCATGTAAGGAGCCTTAGCCTAATGGCTAAGGTGTGGGACTTGTGATCGAGAGGTTCGAACCTCACCCATTACGCTATTGCCGTGACCCACTCCAGACCCAAACATATTTAGATTAGATGGAGGGGGGTTAACCAAATTTAGTGCTAGTTCTCTTTAAAAAAACCAGTTCAATTGAGAAATTGCAAAACAGATGATGATGATGCTATTTTTTTAGACTAATATATTACCTTAGGGTTCTTGCACTCAGTGACGAAAGTGAAGTATTCATCTCCAATCTTCTTAATCTCGAACTTGCCGGCTCCAGTTCCTACATCAGATTCTTTAAGCTCCTCAGTACGGTTGACGATCGTCGCTCCACAAGCACGCGCGAGACGGTTATTGTCGGTTTTGCGAAGTCTAAAGGCAGAAAAAAGGTTTAATGAGCCAGAGAAAGTAAAAAATAAACAACATGTCGCTAAGGGTTTTGGCTTAAGTTTTACAGTCGGTCGCATGCCTGACAAAGGGCCGAAACTACGTAAAACGGTCGCCCACGAGGTCACATACAAAAGTGCTCCGTTGCGGGAACCGGCACGGGTATCCGTTGCGGGAACCCGCACGGGTATCCTTCGCGGGGAACCAGACCCCGCGCCCCTTTTTTGCTACGTAATAAATATTAAGTTTTCCATCGACTTGAGTACATGCACACCGTTAAAGTTGAACTAGCGACACTGCGCAGGTAATAATCCGGTTTCCGACACACACGACACACGCTCTTTGTCACGATCCGTCGCGGGCGTCCGCTTTAGGGCCGAAACTGAGTAAAGCGGACGCCCGCGACGGACACCCGTCGCTTGACAGAGAGCGTGTGTCGTGTGTGGTGGTCGAAGGTTAATTTTAGTCAGCGACATCTTCAAAAATACATCTGCATATTTATAAATCAAGAGGGATAAGGTTTGTACTTCATGCAGATTTCTATTTTAACAAACGTTTTAGTGTTTCAAAGAGACGCGAGATGACGCTGTATTCAAAGATGTTAAAATACAATGTACTTTTTAAATTTTATATTGACTTCAATAGTCTCACTTAATCAGTCTTATTCATTAAAACTGTTAACCATATTCAAATTATTATTTCGAATCTTCTAAATCAGTATTTTTTATGAATAAATCTGCTTTTTCATGAGAATCGTCCTACAGGAGAACTAAAAACTTTGTAGATGCATTATCCACCTATATCCAGTTGAATTCTCATGTCTCTTAATGCAGTGGCACTTATTTCCTTTAAACTAAACTCGAGATCAATGGTGCCTTCATTAAATATTAATATCTACTATAACAATTTGCATCCCCTAAGTTTTTCAGCTTTGTAACCAGGCTCTTCTGTCCATATGGCATGGCATGCTGTTGGTTTATTATGCGGTGCTACCAGACTTAGGTCAGTTGAAAACGAGCGTCGTGCATAGTTGTCCGGCATTGTTCTGAATTGAGACTATTCGGCGCAACCGTGACTCACACAGTAGTGTTTGTATTAATTTTATATTTTATACTTTTTTGTTGTTTTTGTGTGTACTTGTGGCTAAATACAATGCAAATGACAATGCCGCATGGCTGGTTGACCATCTCAACCTTCGATCAACAATACCAACTAAATAAAGGGTCACGTACAAAATCAAAGCTAAATGCTGTCCGCGTGAATATGTACTTATACGGCTACTAAAGCAATAAATTACTCCTGTTACTTAGAAATGAAAAGACATAAAATAAATATCATTTAGTGTGAAATCAACCTTAAAAGGCAACAGATAAAGTACATTTTCCCGTTATTGCCTTGCGAGCTACATCGTTTTGTTTCGTTTCAAAAGTTTGCGCGTGTATTGGCCAACCTTGGCCAAACATTTCGTCGTTGCGCTTGCAAAAGGCGCTATGTGGTAAATAGTCATTTTCGTTCTTTTATGCAGTTTCAATGGTTATTTTAATACACACATGCTGTAAAACAGCTATCTAATAAAGGAAATATTTAAAGAGTTACCTTTCAATATTATGTTTATCAGATAGCTGTTTTTACAGCATGTGTGTATTAAAACAACGATTGAAACTTCATAAAAGAACGAAAATGACTATTTACCACATAGCGCCTTTTGCAAGCGCAACGACGATTTGTAGCGGTGGTTTAAAGTCGGTAAATTTCTTCAAAATTTGATATTATTTGTTGGTTTAAAGCTTAAAATGTAACTTATTCTACATGTACTTACCAAAAGTAAGACACTCCGACCGATAAATTGCTTTTTCGGGCATTATTTTTGCAACTTTTGAATACACATTGCGGCATTGTGAAACGTGTTTACATTGGCTGTGTGTCAAGCGAACTAAACAAAATAAGAGCTCGTATTTTTTGCACCGACCCGATATCTAGTTGGTATTGTTGATCAAAGATCTCAACATATAGAAATTTCTCTGTGCCTCTTACGATAAGTCGTTGGGTTCTGGCTATCATTTAAACAACTTTGACAGTTGTTGCGTGTAGTCAGAAGCCAGAAAATCTGACATCGGCCCGGCCAAGGGCTAAAAAACGTTATTTCTTTTTTTTTCTCTTTACCTGCGAATAGCCGTTATGCCAGCCTTGACGAGATAGTGTTGCGCGAGGTCGGACACTCCCTTCTCTGTGAAGATGACGTCTGGTTTCAGAGCGATAATATCTTCGCACTGACGCTGCACGTGTTCCTCTTCCAATTGGAGCAGTCTTGTGAAGTCCTGGACAGTAAGATAGCTTGTCAAGAATGTAACAATAATTTATGAAATTACTTCACAAATTATTGTTACATTCTTGACATCGACATATACACATCTGGCTAACTATAGGAGGAAAATATGCAAATTGTTTGCAAAGATTTTTTTGTTGTAATATTGATAGAGAAGTGGTGCAAGGGAGATTTTTCTGGGGCCATAATATCTCACTTTGTTTCCATTTCAGTTTATTTCCTCAAATTAACGCGGGTGAAACCGTGGGGCAAAGCTAGTGCAACGCCAATATATGGTGCACTAGCTTTGCCCCGCGGTTTCACCTGCGTTAATTTATAACATTTGATTCAATCTTTTTCCCCAATACGACTACAACTGTATCTGGAACCTCAACCTAACTCGTTCCAGTTTAGTTTTCATACCTGTTCTCCCAAAATCTCGATGTTGGTCTGGCTCTCTCCCTTCTTGTACTCAAGTGGACAGTCGAGCAGTATGATGCGCGGATTCTCGATGTAGCGACGCATCTTGGCGTGAGTCACGTCCTTGTTGAACATTACTCCGTTGAGTACGCGCGACTCTTCAATTGAACCGCCGGGGATCTTCTCAACTTTGGCGTAACTGTAAGTCAGATATAATATTCTTTATTGTACACCAATAATACGTACGGTGTTAGTAAGAAAATTTAAGGATATATTTACACAATAGTAGTTTGTACATGGCATACAGAGTTGATGTTTCATTGGAGAATATTATAAATAAATAAATAAATGCTGCTTTATTTCAGGTAAAACACCCATATACAAAATAAAAACAGTGAGAACAAATTTAAAAGAATAAAACTAGAATCTAAAACTTTGAGGTATGTATAGGTACCCATAGTCATAAAATACACCATATTGCATAGAAATTGCATATTCATCCTAATTATTACGTCATTTTTTGTTCTCGTTCAGGTGAACAGAAATCCAATGCGTATATATGGGACATACTAAATTGCACGAGGCAGCCCTCAGGATGCTGTTGCTGGAACGTCTCAAAGCTTCCCAAAAAGACGCAACACGCGACCTCATTATTGGTAAGATACTAAGCAGGTACAATGATACTTGTAAAACACATTAATTTTATATTAATTAATAGACATTTATATTGTAAATCTATACCTACTAATATTATAAATGCGAAAGTTTGTATGTATGGATGGGTGGATGTTTGTTACTCTCTCACGCAAAAACTACTGAATGGATCGAATGAAATTTGGTAAGTACACAGATAGATAGAATATATTTTATTGTACACCAAAATTTAAACACGCCTATTTAATATTATTTCTTAATTCTATGTTTACGATTGCAATAAATATAAATGACATCGTGGAATAACACATTGATTACTTTTATCCCGGATTTCCCACGGGATCGGGATTTACGCTGGAAAACCCTCCCACGCAAACGAAGTTGCGGGCAGAAGGTAGTTGATGATATTATAAATAAAACTTTACTTTTTTTGTAAAGGTGAAAGCCAAGTTTCGGCTCGAATCATGTAGCGTCCGACAAACTTTCTAAATTAATGATAATTCATTATATAAAACTGTAAGAATTATAATACAGTATAAATAAAATCTGTTGAAGTACACCGTTTAAAAGTCATTTTAAATAGTTATTCAATTTATCAACACGTTTTCTATCTACAATTTCAATTAGAAATGTTGCCAATACCAAAATAAAATAATATCGATACGAAATTGAACTTGGAAATCGATTACATTAATATTATTATGAACCTACATAAGTGAATTTATTAGTTACTAAAGTCATAACTCGTAATTCTTATAAGAATTAATAATGTTTAGTTATATTTTTTAATATCTTATAATAATTTAAAGTAATTCAATTAAATTATCGATACAGTTTAGAATTGTTATTTAGTGCTAGTAACACTTAATCTTGTAGTTGTCACTGATAATTGTCAAAAGTTTTACTTTTCCCATGTTTTATGACGAGCGACGAAGTGTCTTATGTGATTTTTGTGTTGTTTATTACTTTGTTACTGGACTCCGATTTCTGTATTACTAACGACTACCTTGGCTGTTAAAAACTAATTGATTATAATAGTCATTATTCAATAATTTTATAGTTTATTTCATGTTATCGTTAAATTTCGAAGTATTAAGTGGTCAACTTCAAAGAACTATACCTTTTTTTGGTGTACTTCTTATAGAAAACTAACTATACAGTCTAATTATATAATTATTTTCCTTTTTTATGATATATAGTTCATTTTTGTTGGTTCTGGCCGAGACTTGAAGGAAGCCTTGGCATTCTCCTTTAAATTAGTTATGGTTGGTGTTTCCTAGCTAGAAACACCGAAACAACCTCAGAGGACCAAGTCCTATACATATACATAGGTAACTTGCAAATAAAAAAACTAGATTCACTATCATTACATTAATGGTAACCATAAATTAAGCAATATATAAGAATATTCTATCTATCTAGATTCATAATAAAAACTTTTTACCAAAAAATTAAACCGACTCCCAAAAAACACTGCAACGTGAAAAATAACTTTAATTTCGGTAGTCGGTGTCTTTAGTTTTGTATTTTCGTTTTTGGCACCGACTTCCGAAATTAAAGTTATTTTTCACTTTGCAGTGTTTTTTGGGAGTCGGTTTAATTTTTTGGTAAAAAGTTTTTATTTCACTCTTTTTAATTGGTTGATTTACAATTTACCTAGTTACAAAAGCCTAAATCTCAACTACTTATAACCTTTTACAAAATATTCCCAATGCTGGGCCTTTAATTGTTGAGTTCTCCTGGCACTTCACCATCAGCTTCACTTCACTATATGCATTGTGATGAGCATATTGTGCTTAATAACCGTATTCAAGTAATCGAAGCGGAATCCACGAAATACTTCTTATTCCTACTTATATTTTGAGTAGTTCCAGTGGCCATCTGTAGTCTTCATCATCAGATCCACTTCACAAATGGTGCTTTTCGAATGCAACTACACAAGTTACTATAAAAAATACTGTAATCACTATAGGTGTGCCTATAATATTTGAAGAGTTCCCTCGATTTCACCAGGATGCCATCATCAGATCCTAACTTGGTGACAATAGGACCAATTTCGGAGTACACCCTTTCAAACAAATAAAGAATCTTTCAAATCGATTCAGCCGTCTTCGAGTAATCGCTGATCATACATTAAAAAAAAATACACGCGTCGAATTGATAACCTCCTCTTTTGGTCGTCGGTTGAAAAATTAAATCGAAATCAAGCTGGAGTTTTAGAAAGCATTCTTTAGGGTATAAAAACAAGAACAGTGTGAGAACAAAAGCTTACTTTTTGATGTCAACTTCAATTCTGCCATTCTCGTTGACTGTGACTGTGTTGACTGCATCCAAGGCAATGTCTACAGCAAGGTCAGCCCAGCGACCAATGTACTTTGTGCCAACGCATGAACGGATCTGAGGACAAAGCAATCAATACAAATGGTGTTCAGTGATTTGAGTTCAGGGCATAAAATGAAGCATAGCAAACAGTGTTTTCTAAATTAAGCACTTGATTTGACGTGACCAATATCAGGTGATATTTACAGTGGACAATTTGAATTCATTAAATTGAAATAAATAAAAACCAGCCTTCGAGGCTGCCTTCATCAGAGAAAAGGTGGCACAAGGGAAGGATAACCAGGTGCTGAGAAATAAAATAAATATCTAATAATAAAACAGAGCATATTATAACATGAGAGAGAAAGTGAGATATCTTTATTTGTTTAAAAATGGTATATATACAAGAGCATGCAAGATATTATTTTGTTTGAGACCAATATTGTTTAGCCGTCAGTATCGGCATACAAATCTAAACTAATATTATAAAAAGTAATTAAAAAAATAAAAAAAAAACCCGACTGCAACCTTATACTAAAACTAACTGAAAAGCTAATAAAAACAAGCCCATTTTAAATTAAATAAAAGTTGGAAGCAGGCGGGGCCCATACCATTATTATTATAGTTTCAAACTCAAATGGGTAAACCATATAAGTTGTATATATATTTTTGTAATCGCCTTTTAAAACCCTTTATTTTTATACCCCACTCGATAGATTTTGAGAAAAAAAAACTTTTTTGAAGGCATAATATGGCGCCAAAAATCCGCCATTTTGGTGTTTTTTTTATTTTGATATACCCAGTGTCACTCTCACAGTCAATACGAATCTAACGATACCTCTCAAGCTAAAATCCGTCGAGCCGTTCAGGTCACAGAGCGTGCCAAACAATTATACAAACATACATACATACATACATACATACTCTCAAAAATCATAACCTTCCTTCTGACGCAGTCGGGTAAAAAGGAAACATTTGTGTTTTTGTATGTATGTTCGTAACATTTTCACACAAAAACTACAAGACCGATTTCAAAAATTCTCTCACCATTAGAAAGCTGCATTTTCACTGAGTGACATAGGCTATATTACATTTTCAAAAAAAAAGGTATCCCTAACAAAAATGCAATAATGTAACCCAAGGTGTGAAAAATTAGTCATAAAAATCTATAATCGCGTGCGCTGCGGAAACTATTGATGATAGAACAAAAAAAATATATATTCTACAGTATTATAGAATGTATCAATATCTACAAAAAAGTCCACGATACCATATGTCCAACTACTGTAGTTATGCCACTATAACTACGTTTTTACATTTTAAAAGTTGATAAAAGTGCAAACCATATTATTCATACCTCTGTATTAATCCTTATCCCATTAAATTATATTTTATTAAAGACCATTTTAATACCTGTAAGATACTTATTAAATTATTAAAATCGGACATTCCATTCAAAAAATATAATGAATTTAAAAATGTCAATCTATAGAAAATAATGCAATAATAAAATGGGTGGGGGGAAAGAGGCATTGATAACTAAAAGAAAAGGAAATATAACAACTGGTAAATAATAATATACGAATATTATTCACTTACTGGTGAGTAGTTTTACTTAACTTACTTAACAACTAAAAAGGGTGATACAATGGGCGGACTTATCGCTAAAAGCGATCTTTTACAGATAACCTTTGGATGGATTTGACACAGAAGTTCTAACCACTTCTTGCAAATATCTCTTTTTAAAGGGACATGAATAAATAGTTTCTATAGTAGTATTCCCACAACAAGGTACTGCACAGCACTGATAATAATTTTTCACGTTCATAATAGAGTAAAATATCATAAAATACCCGAAGTACATTTATGTGCCAAATGCCAGGAAAGTTGTTTTTTGAACGATGACGTCATACATAGTCACGTGACCACAATGCCACGATTTAGGCCATAGTTTTTTAATACATTAAAAAAATACTTATATTTTAATTGAAAGGTTAAGTGATGAATAAAATATTATTTTACGAGTATACATGAAGCGCTTCGAAGCGTTTCAAACAATTTTTACAAAGTTGTCAACTCGCGGATTGGACCGGTGTAAAGGTACACTAAATAAGTGAGCATGTCTTGTGAAGACCTTTGCGTGCAAAATTCTATGCATGACAAAAGGTCACTGCTATCAATCTCACCACAAAGAATATCAAATAATAGCAGTATATCCAACATTTTACATCTATCATTGAGTGGAAGCAAGCTATAGTGACTAGTCGTTGTTGGAGACTTTCTATTCTAGAAATATACATTGGGGTGTCCAGATTGGACTACAATACTCTAGAATGCTTCGGACATAGGCACAGTATACAATCTTAAGCCTATGAAGGTTTCTGAATGGTTTACAGGTTACAAAGCCAATATTACAGGAGGCTTTACTGACTATGTTATCAATATGTTCAGAAAACAGTTCGGAGTCGAGAATTATACCAAGATCTCTGACTACATTGACTTTCAATAATTTTATCATCAAAACTATACATAAAGTTGATTGGTTTATTGCAATGATTAAACTAATACACTGACATTTCGAGATATTAACACTGATGTTATTTAATAAGTAGCATTAGTATAATGAATTAAGATCACGTTGTATGACTTCACAATCTAGGCTTGAACGGACTCGCAGATATATGTTCATATCATCTGCATATAGAAGTTAATTATAGTTTATTCCAATATTGAATATTTATTTTCATCATTTATTTAATTAAAAACTGTTTTTTATTTGTACCATGCTATTTAAAAATTTAAATTTTACAAAACTATTTAGTATAATATCACAGACAGACTTAATATGAATAGATAGATGTATAGATAGGCTAGCTTGTTGGAAAGCAATGATACTACTTCCCAACTATAGATCATGCTTAGTAGAAGAAACCTATTCAGTCTTGATATAAGGACACCCAGATTAGACGTTATATTCAATTTTCAAGAAGTAGATTGCTGGAAAATTTAATTCTGAAAATTAGCAACAAACAAAATACCTAAATATGTCTACTTATTATGTTTCATTACTTACTTCAATCTGAAACATTAATATGAAAAAAAAAAAATGTTATAGGTACTCACAACTTCCTTCAACTTGTCTCTATCATTCAAGTCAATAGGTATGGAGATCTTGTCCTGCAGCAGCTTGACAGCATCTTCAAGAGCCTGCCGGTACTCTCTGATGATGACTGTGGGGTGGATGTTCTGGGTCAAGAACTGCTCAGCTACAGCTAACATCTCTCCAGCCAGGACAATAACTGAAGTTGTACCATCACCAACCTGGGAAGTGGAGATTTATTTCTAGAAAATATTAAGTGGTGGAGATAGGTATGTTATGAGGTATAAGATATCAACATGTGTAGCGAAGGCTAATTTATCAACAGCAATTTTTTATTAGTAGCTATTTTATTTTGCTCTTTATTTTATTAGGGACTTTTAAAAACAGCAGCGATTAGGTATAGTCTTAAATTATTAAGGGCATTTCAAAACAGCAGCTATTATAGTCTAATTTTTTTTGTGGGGTTAAGTCTGGATAGCCAGTACACATTTCTTAGAACATTAAATTGGCGACAAATTGATCAAGTTTGCCTAAGTATATTCACAAGCAGTTTGTAAAATACACTATTATAATTGAGTCAAAATCTACATTTTACACACCCACACAGAAAATAAACAATGACTCATAAAACAATAAAGTAAAATTGTAAAGACTGCAATATTTTACTCACTATTCTTAAGTCACCAGCTAAAGATTAAATTGGAAAATATTAATGGTTAAGGGTTGCTGATGCTGAAAAGACATCAAACCTACTCAATCGAACAGAAAGTTAATTTTCTAACCTCTTCATCTTGTGTTCTGGCGATTTCAATCATGGATTTAGCAGCCGGGTGCTGCACGGTGATCTCACGGAGGATAGCATTGCCATCGTTGGTCATCACGATGCCTCCCATCGGGTCCATCAACATTTTCAACATAGCCTGAGGCCCGAGGCATGTTCGAATAACGTCGGCTATCGTCTAAAATAAACCCGTAAAAACACGTTTTAGTATTCCAATTGACAGATTTCAGTTAAAATATTAAATTACAAGTAATGTTTTTGTCAATTTACCTTTCCTGCGTTTATATTCTCCAGTTGAACCTTCCGGCCGGACTCACGTTTTGTGTTTTGGCCTGCAATAGGTAAACCACTTGTGTGAAATCACTGATTTAAACAACAAAAAGACAACTAACGTATTTTAATACTTACTGAGCACTAAAATAGGTTGGTTTCCGTACATTTTGATAGTGCTTTTATTAAACTAAATTCTGTGAATCAAATTATTTCTTCCAGAAGAAGCAAGAATTTCAAGAGAATCGAGATTCACGAAAATCGCGTGGTGACGGAAATGTTACCAGAAAAATTAATTCTGTCAATGGTATTCTAATGACAAGTAAAATTAAAAAGAAGAAAATAAATTCATATTATTAATATGTAAATTTATTAATATTACATAATTTTTAAATATTTCAATTAGTATGGTTTGTAAAAACATGATTCATTAAAAGAGTTTATTTTGTTCTAAAACCGTTTTTGTTTTCTGGTAACTTATAGTCGTGGCTGTCAAATCACAGAGTTACCTACGGTAAAAAACACAATTATACAATCATAGATTAAATTCTTCATTTTATTTACTGGTGTAAACAATATTTTCTACCAAAATTAAAAAAATTACTTATTCTAATTTTCTTAGAAATATTTATAGCTGCATATGAAGCAGGCTCGCTAATTCATTGCTACAATTTGAAACCTGATATGTGGCTGATCTGATTGTCAATAGATGGCAGTATAATATGTAGCTGTAACTTGCATAATTCTAAAAGATTTTTTATTTTTTTATTAAGTATTTATAATAGGCTCGCGTTTGACCATCATCTCAACTGATGGTAAGTGATGATGTGGTCGAAGATGGAGCACGCTTGCCGAGAAGTAACCTATTCACTCTTGACTTAAAGACTCCCAGGTTATAGCGATCAGGAAACACAGACTTCGGCAGGGAATTCCACTCCTCAGCATTGGCGTATCTAGAGATATTTCCCAGGGGGGGCCTGGCCCCCAGTAGTAGAAGCGATGATCGCTTATCAAAGTTGCGTCAACTCTTAACGTACGAAATGAAAATTTTCACATAAATTAATTTAACATGTATCGCATAACGGAACCTTGCATGAGTGAGTCCGACTCGCACTTGGCCAGATTTTTTAATTTTTTAGCCATAATTGATTGTTAGTAAAAATTCTCGGATTGGCACCAGACCATTCTGGGGTGGGCACGGCCCACCCGGCTCCCCCCCTTCCTACGCCTATGCTCCTCAGCCGTACGCACAATGAAAGTATTCCCAAAACGTTTTGCGCGTATGGGTGGGATGTCCACCATGTAAGTATGGCGCATCGCCGTTTGTCTTCCCCGAAATAAAAACGATAGACTTGCAACTCGTCGATGATGTTCAAGCTTTGATTCGACCAGTGAATCGTTGCCAGTGAGTCTCTTGGCTCGTTTCTCGGTAGACTCAAGCGCGTCCAGTTGCTATTTGACAAATCCATCCCAATGATGAGAGCAGTAGGTACTCCGTACACCCTGGGCTTGATAGAGATTGAGCATCTGTTTCGGTGTGAAGTACCGTCTCACCTTTGCTAGGATTCCCAACTTTTTTGCTGCTAGCTGAGCCTTAGCCTCGATAAACGGACCAAAATTAAGGGTGGAAGTTAGTGTTACCCCAAGAAACTAATTGACAAATAAAGTTTACCTTATGTTAAGGCTTTATGTGAACATTATTAGTAGTAGATTTCATTCCCACCTGTCTTAGGGTATGTGGAGAAATATTTTCATACCACTATTCATAACATCAGTCGGCTCAATCCACACACACGGGGCGTCAATAGAAAAAACGGTACTTGAATAAGCAGTTACCAAATTAGATTTGTCTAAAACATGAGAGTTTAAATGTTCAGCGCTAGCCCAAAAAAGTAATTAAGATTTGTTTTACGTTTTGTGAGAGTGAGTTGAGATTGTCGCTTGTCTTTTTTTCCGGGTGGGAAAATCATCGAATGACTTCTCCCGCTCTTGGTTAGGTAAGCGCAAGGGAGTGTCAAACTCAACTCTTTGAAGCGCGCGTGGAACACGACGCGCAACGCGCCGCCGAATTGTCGATTGCCTGTGTCCGTATATTTATTTTCACGAGGGGAATAAACAGCAATTTTGACCTAAGCTGAAGTAAAAGTTCAGAGCTATAAAAGACCTTTAATTTATTATCTATTTATTTTTTACTTAGCCGAGACTGTCCCACTGTTGAAGGTCTTCCCAAATAAAACAAATCTTCATTATATCAAGTTACCTGTTTATTACTTACAACTAGTTGCAGACGTTACTGTACCTACTCGTATAATCGGAGACGAAAAATAACGTTTCATCATCATTCTTTACATTTGGAATATTTAGATACCCAATCACCACTGGTCTATTTTACCTGATAATTTAATTTGATAATACGGAACCTTAGGTTTATCGAGTCTATTATGATTCTCTAGGTTTCTAAGAATAAGGACTAACTACTACTTGTAACCGTCCTCTAACTAAAGCGTCAAGAAGCGTCAATAGCCTAATGGCTAAGGTATCGGACTTGTGATCGTGAGGTATACAATATTGCCGTGAACCCACTCCAGACACAAGCATATTTATCTTAGTAACAGGATTGATTCCCAGATTGCTAGTTCTCTTTTTTTTTTAAAGAACTCCGGACTCCATAGACAAGATAAGACACTCAATAAAACACTTTTGGTGGTAGATTAAAAGGACCATTTTAATTTAATACATTATCTTAAGGAAAGTATAACATTTTTATATTTAGGAATAGGTAATCGTAAAAGGTCATGGGCGCCTGTGACTACGTAGTACAACATGAAGAAAAAGGAATCTTACTTAATTATACCTACTAATCTACGTACTCAAATCAATTTCTCATTTTCTATTTCAATCAATTTGATGATTGGCTGACCTGGCTGGAAATACGAGTACCTAACACATAGGCTCTTTTTTTCCTAGGGAAACGTGCGACATTTCCATGTAAAACGTGAAAGAGAGGAACAGCAAGTACAATATAAGATAGATAGATAGGTAGATATAATCTTTATTGTACACCATACCAGAAATAAATAAGGACGTAACAGAAAAAAAGGCTGATACAATGGGCGGTCTTATTTAATTATTTAAACTTTATTAGTGATACATGGGCGGACTTAATGCAGAGGCATTCTCTATCAGTCAATCTTTGGGTTAAAAAAACACATTGTGGTAGGTGTGCAACAAAATAAAATTAAATAATGTATACATAATACTAATAAAATACACTAAAAGCTTATCGCTAAAAGCGAAATAAGTTTCATATAGATCCTAGCTTAACCGAGGTGACGTTAGAAATTTCGAACACGCTTCGTTCGGTCTTGCATCGGCAGATATTCTGCATTAGAAATTTGTGTATGAATGGGTAAAAGAAAATTTTTCTTACTATATATAGTACATATACGTAGAAGAGGGTGCTGATGATGCTCCTCCATTAATTATTGAAGTCCTGCGGGCGCTCATGTTACCTAAAGGTAATTATTATTATACAGACTAGACACTGAGATCAATTTGTTACAATTTCTCGAATAGGAGATGATACTTCAAACATTTATCACATAAAAATTAAATTTAAATTTCTTTTTGATGACGTTAATCTATGATGTCATCATCATCAACATCAGACGATTCAGCTTTGGTATCATCACTTTTGCTCATTTTAGCATTCTCCTTCACATCTTGCAAATTGTGGAGATCTTCATAAACCCGTTTCAGATTCCTCATGATATACGAGGTACCATTCACTTTACCAGCTGAGTGATCGAAATACTTTTCCGGTTCGGTGGCCATGTTGCCAGAGCGAACAGGTACGGAAAAAGCAGACACATGACGTGGTCGCTGCCCGAAATCTCTACCAAGCCTTTTGTCTAATCCAGACTCTTCCCTTGT
Organism: Tholera decimalis; assembly: GCA_943138885.2. NCBI lineage: Eukaryota > Metazoa > Arthropoda > Insecta > Lepidoptera > Noctuidae > Tholera > Tholera decimalis. The sequence continues at coordinate 29,778,435 of OW964562.2, forward strand.
TGTCTCTTGGTTATTCTCGATACCTTCAGCTAGAGCCCGCTTTCTATCATAAATGTGCCCAGATACACGCAGATCAATGAAGAAGTTTAATGGGTCTACTCCAAAGCCGCCAGGGTTGTAGAGGGGAGGATACCACATTGGAGGTGGAGGGGGCAAAATTAAGTTCGATTGTGGCACTGATGAAGCCTCAGGTCCTCGTCCAACACAAGGGGAAGGCTTTGGCAGCTCTTCTGTCCCAACGTCTACGTAAGAAGACTGCCTACCGGGTGGGCCTGGGCTACTACTTGGCTTCGCTTGTTCAGCCTTAGGTGATAACCTCCTCGGTGACGGCTCGCGTACCCTGGAATGCTTGTCCACAGTCAGTTCCAAAGGTACTTCTGGTCGCGTTTCAGGTTCTTTCTTTTCTTCCTCGTGTTTTGGCCAATCACGCCGCCAATCATTTTCGTTTTCAGCGAAGTATTTATGAGTGCGGCGCTTAAAGCGACGATGGTAAAGTGGAGGTCTACATCCATGTCGAGCGTTCACAAATGACCGCAGCATTTCACTGAAGAAAAACGCGTGTGGTTGAAGCGGCAAAGCGCTGTAGAGGTACGGTGGAGTAGCAGCAAGAAGGCGGGACACCAGTTCTGTATTCCTCAGCTCCCTTACATGTGTCTTGTTCGGTCCCTCGGTAGGAGCCTTCTCCTCTTGCACGGAACTCATCCTGTAACAGAAGGATTCGTGTTAGAAGGTAAATCAATTCGCAAATGAGAGAGTAAGCTCAACTGGGGATTGTGATGTGAATGAGATGCGATGCACTTGAATGAGGGGTGTTTGAGGCACTTTATACGGTACGATTTATAAGTGATTCTCAAATTATTGATTTTAATATTATTTAATGCATGCCCTATTAATTATTATATGTATTATCATAATGCTAGTACTATCTTATTGCTAGTACCAAAGAGCAGAATGGATCGTTTAAATGTTGTAAGATCTATATATTATTTTACCGCCAGATTTTTCGAAAATTTCTATGATACACCGAAACCATTTCATTTATACACCATATAAATCGTGGATCGTTTTACAACTTCTATTAGACACGATTCCCAGTTTCCTCTAGAGATAAAATCGCACGGTATAAACGCGCCAATCTCTGCAAAGCGTGAGTGCAGAATGAACGACTGTACGAGTGAACGAGACGGTCGGCCGGTGATTATCGCGGCGCTCGTCCACGAACAATGCGTCCGACGCTATTATGTCTAAGTACTGCATTTGTGTTGATGAGATACCCACTGCGACGTGCTTGCAAGTAAAGGATACGCTTTGTCTGTGGAGGAATGGGAGATAGACTTTATATTTGTGAGCGTAAACTGGTTATACAAATGGAAAATGCTGTCGTTTTTACAGCCGGAAAAAATATAAGACATGACGAAAATATACGGTCGAAAGTACTGTAACCCTAAAAAAGTCACTGGGATAATTTCTGTATTTTTAAGACTGACCGTATTCGAATCTCGATCTTAATTTGTCAAAAATTCTTTACGGAAAAGGAAAGGAAAATATGATTTAAGTTTATTAGACACACTTAATATAAATATGTATACCTATGCTTACTACCTTTATAGCTATGTGTAAATAAAAGAGAACTTATGTATTTTACGAACTCAAATGTGCCGAGGCGGACTTCATGGGTTAGATTTTTGAGTTATACAGAGTTGATACGACCGAGGGGCTTTCCTTTAAACGGCGTATACTAGGTACTATTTTCAAGCTTTGTACCAAAAATCAATTAAATAAGAGAAGTAGTTAAGTCGTAAATGATTTTGATGAGATGCACCTTAAAGTGATAAATCTGACCAAGACAAGAGATAACACACGCCGCGCTACGTTGCCACTTTGTTACCTAGGTATTTAAGGTCAGTCACATTTATTTACAAAGGGTGGTTGCGTTTTACTCTGATTTCTAAGCTATTTAGAATGTTTGAAAAAATATTTTTTTGGCCCTTTTTATTTTTTAACTGTATCAAATTAACACTAAACACGTATAGTATACGTGGTGTAATTTAATGCCCCTCTGTCGTATCAACTCTGTATACTCATTTGTGTCTCAGGCTCTGCGCCAAATTTGAACAGTTCAGCAAAACGTCATAAATCTATTTCTGACGCCAGTTTTCAACCGAACGTTTACTTTGACATTTATTTTGCCTGAGATAAAATTAAAACCTGACTTTAAACGTTAAATTTAAATATAAACTAACATTATGTTATTTATAGTCTACTAGCTGTGCCCGCGACTTCGTCCGCGCGGAATAGTGACTTTCGGCAACATTTTAAATTTTCTAGGCTAATTATATTGAAAATAAAACTCATACATAAATAAGCTATTTACAATATTTTACTGCTAATAGATGAAAAGCAGCGCCATGAAATGCCTCCCATGTACTACGCGTAAATGCGCTTCTCCCGAATGTCGTATTTGTTAATATATAATGAAAAGTCTAAAAATAAGTTTCAAGCTTCTAGCTTTAAAAATGACGTAATTTCCATACAAACTTTCATCCCCTATTTTAACCCGTTACAGCCCTTTTTCGCGTTAAAAAGCAGCCTATGTCCTTTCTCAGGCTCTAGACTATGTCCGTACCAAATTTCATTTAAATCGATTCAGTAGTTTAGGCGTGATTGTGTAACACACAGACAGACAGAGTTACTTTCGCATTTATAATATTAGTATGGATTTTCGTTGCCTACAATGCCCAGTCCTTAGACCCACTAGTAAAAGAGCAAACAAAAATTAGAAAAACACAAAATAAAGCCGTACTGTTTGCACGAGCATTAATTACTGGCATGTTAGCTAACAGCAACGCAGTAACGCAGGACGACACACCGTAACATCAAATACAAAATAGAACAAAATATTACAAATTCAAACTGCCTCTACCGTTGCGAGCACAGAGCACGGAGATGCGTCGGTGGGTGTCAAACAAAGACTATATAATATTCTCTATTGTGACAAACCTAGTGGGTCAGTATCCAGTCGCAGTGACAGCTAAAAATGGGTTGCTACTAGACATATCTAACAACCTCCTTTGACCACCAACTTCTTGCCTGATAACAGTTCCAACACCTATGTATATCTATTAGACATATACATATACATCTTCTATACATACGTACATATAAATAAGATCCAAGTGTCTTTTAAATTAAATAACTGTGTTTTCTCAAGTGCTAATAGCTATTTACACAATACTAAAACAGAATCAAACTTTTTGAAACCAGGTACTTGTCTGTTTGTCTTCCTGTTTGTCCGGGCTAATCTCTGGAACTGCTCCTCACTGGATGATGGAGGAGGCTATAAGCTACTTTATATTTTAGCATTCGCGAACGAATTCGCGGCTACTTATCAATAATAAGTTTAAATTATGTAAGTAAACTGACACATGTGAATTAAAAAAATGACAGGAGATTAATGAGCCATCAACATATTTTCGACGCCACGGATTTAAATACTTTTCTTTTTACCCGAATGTAAAGGAAGGGTTATGTTTTTTCGGTGGTTAAATAATTTAATGACTACTCCCGCTCTGGGTGGAGCTGAAGGGAGTGTCAGACATCTAATGACTAAAAACCCCCACTGTTAATACACTGCCCTTGCGTTCCGAGTCCGCGACATCTCGTTAGAACATTCCCGCAACCCCGGACGGATTTCAGTACCTGGAAGGTACTAAAGTGTTCAGTCGCTGCCGGAGCGGCAGTTCCAAGCTCTATGGCTGTGAGTGATATAGTGACGTTCTACATCCGCGGTGTCGGTTCGTCTGTCCACATCGATTTTTCAGCTCATCGGTGTTTTATTGGCAATATTCGAATGACGATACATCCGCATTCCGATAGCTCGCTGTGGATTTGTTTTCGGTTTCCTTTTTCGACGCGGTTCGCCTGACGGAATATAATTTTTAAGTCTCTTTTAAACGAAACGTTGGCATTTTCTTTCAATTTCGACTCGGTTGTGCTCTTTTTGTTTTTGTATTCTGTGTTCGGACTTTAGTTGTAATTAATTGAATGCGACTAATGTGAAAGGTTAGCCTCATCACATCTATGACGAAACAGAAAATCTAATTAATACACCATATAAATGACATTCTGTGTAATGTTGAAACAACTAATTATCTTATCTATCATTATACTTCTTAAATTCGCATCTCTCTCACTCACTTTTATATATCTGTATAAATTCTAACATATCACACCCACTACCATACCATTTTACACACATACGCCATCATCTTATACGGCTCCTTGCACTCACCTCACCTTCGCACACACACACACACACACACACAAACACACACACACACACGAACACAAACACACCAACCGCATACATATCTCATCTTTGTCTGTTGGTCGGGAAAACAGAATTAAATTAAATTGTTATTAACAAAGTAAATGTGTCACCTACTTACAAAATATCAATGACGTCGAAAAAGATCTGTACGCTATCTACCACGTGGTTGCTACGACTCAGTAACTGGGTAAGCCGCTCAAGTTCGGAAATGCGGTGTAGGTACACTGGATTGTGGCTATCCACAGACTGACCTTAAAAATTGAAGCATACAGTTTTTACCATTTATTATTAAACTATGAGCTATAGATAACAATTAAAGTCCTTTAAATCCTCCATACAGCTTTCATTAATTTCCAATCCTTTATTCGTATCCCCACACTATCGAATCAACAACAAAGGATGTCTCTAATAAGGGTGGCATCGGAATTAAATGTCACATTACCATATCACTGAGTTTGAAGTGAAAGCGATATATATCGGATTTGCTACAATATGACGTGGGAGGGGAAACTGGGGAGATGTACACAATAAATTCAGAGTGGTGTATCTCTATTCAAACAGTTGATACGAAGCGTGAATCTTACGTACGCGACGATGAGCAAACATGGCGCGTACAGCCTCGAGTCTGCGTTTAAATGTTCGTAACGTTTTTAATATTGGGGACAAGGGTATTGCTGCTTTTTTGTGTAGACTTCAGAGGATTAAATGTTGGTAGAATCTTGTTACGTGGCTGTTACATCTATGTGTAGACTAGAAGAGATTTACTTACTTCAATACGAATATATTGTTAGTGTTATTTGTACAAAAAGGAGTCTGGCTAGCGATATCCGACTATGTTAGGATCGGCTTACAGTTAAAGCAGATGCAGATCAGCAAGAGTTTTTTACATGGAGCGACTGAATATCCGACCTTTACCACCTTGTAGGTACCTAGCTGGGTAGCACGGTTCTGTGCGGTCAGCTAAATAAACGTGAGGTGATGTGGCAGGGGCAGGGCCGAACGTATGGTGTGTATCCTAGTTAAAAAAGTAAAGTTAGGAAGCCTCGCTTGTCGAGACGCGAGTTGGTATCTAGACATCATAAATATACCTCCTTCCCATCCCTTTATTTTATGTATTGTATGTCGTCCATTCAAAGGTTATCTGGAAGATATCGCTATCAGCGATAAGACCGCCATTGCAACCAAAGGTTAACCAATATTATGAAACACTAGCTTTTGCCCGCGACTTCATTCACGTGGGAGGTTTTTGCCGCGTAAATATGGAATTCAGTAGCTTTTGTGTTATTAGAGGATGTCAACTATCTACTTACCAAATTGGATTGAGATCCGTTCAGTAGTTTTTGCGTGAAAGAGCAACAAACATACATACATCCTCACAAACTTTCGCATTTATAATATTAGTAGGAAGTGTGTTTTAATTATTTTTAGTGTACACTACAGTATATTCTATCTATCCATATTGCATCGTATATCGGTTTTCTGACAGAGTTTCTGTCTGAAAACCGATATACGAAGCAATTTGGCATGGTAATAGAGACCCGGAGTCAAAGGTACAATAAAAAAGCAACCCCTTTAGAGGCTGTATTTTTTTATATGTATCGGTTCAAATTCAAAATGTATAAAAAAATGCACGAAGTCGCGATCAATAGCTTGTTTATTATAATTTAATATGGCTTAGATACTACCAAGCCAAAGTAGCTCAAAAATTCTAGTAATTTGGTGTCTCGTAGTTGGCCATTGATATTATTTTACATATATACGTCGCAATATGTATTATAATATGTCTACGTAAAATGAAAGCGTTGGTTAAAAAAAAATCTCAAGAGGTTTCATACACAACAAATATGTAGGCGTACGGTTACACGATACGTGAAACAAATGTAGACAGGAATGAAATTGGAATCGTTACGTATTGTAGCTGGGAAATATTCTGAATAGGACGGAATTGTATAGCAGTACAGCAAATAAACACATGACTAGTAGACCAAAAGGTGTCCGCACCTAGACTACGGTTTGGAGAATTATTTTTAACCATATCGAAAGATTTTTATTTGGAATAATATATATGTATTATATTTTAAGGAGAGAGAAAATATTTTATGTTTAGCAGTAAATTAGATACAACTTAAACGACATACGACTAATACATAATTTGCATCAGTACACTCAACCTAAGGTTCAATTGAAAACCAGCGTCGGGTATTGATAGGTGTGTGACATTTTAATAATAATAATAATATAATACTTTATTTTCAGACCAAAGTCCATATGGAGACACATTTACACATAAACAAAAAATAAACACACAAATTTAAAATATATATAAAATACAATAATAACAAGACAAATTAGAAGAAAAAGTAATTATTTAATGTATGTGAATGACGCTCTGTGAGTCGTCATCCAGTGCCACATTATTGGACTATTCATCCTGCCGGCGACGACAACTATCAGGCTGTTGGAGCTATCGCGCACTCGCCGCATCAAGGATGCTATACGCGACCGTATTAATGCAAAAAAATCAGGCACACCTGCCTTCGCAAACATCCCCGACGCACTGCAAAAGCGCGGTAGCCCCAACATTACCCTGAAAGCATTATTGTATTGGACTCGCAGAGCATTGTAGGAGCGTTTAGTGTAATTGACCCATAGGGCGCACGTGTACAGAGACTGACAGTACGCTCTAAACAATGTGATCTTTACGTCATCAGTACATCGTGCAAACCTACGAGCTAGCATGTTACACCTCACGGCCAATGCTCTGCGCTCCCGTTCTACATCCAAATCGTCGGACAGGTCATCGGTGACCCAGTGTCCCAGGTACTTGAACCGCTTGACTCTGGTGAGCAACGCGCCCCCTAAGGTGATTGGTGGGACTGTATCGTAACATTTGTTACCGGCTTTAAAAACTAAAAGCTCACTTTTAGTCGCGTTGTACCTAAGACCATGAGCCACCGCATAGTCCTCACATATACGAAGTAGCCTCCTAAGCGCGCTGATGGATGGGCTCAGCAATACCATATCATCCGCATAGCTGATGTTATTAACGCATTGCCCATCAATGGAACACCCGATATTGGTATTGCTGAGTTCATTTTGCTTAACTAGAACTATTTTGTGGTTCTGCCAGGCATGCAATTTTGTTAGTCTAAATTAAGCCCGTTTTTATTATTTGTTTATTTTATTTATTTATTTATGTACACACATGACACTTATATAAATATAAATACAGACAAAAGAGCACAAAGGTGCCGCTTATTTCCTAAGAAATTTCTTCCAGCAGACCTGCAACAGGAGAGTTGAAGAAGAGATGAGAGACACAGTGTATACAACGTGTAACCGAAACCCCATATCTATACAAAGGGGCTGAAGACAACATCTGGTATGGAGTCTCTATGCACAGTTTCAGCTCAAAATAAGTGACTCAAAGAATTGATACCAAATTACCGATTTCATATTATGTTTCTTGAATACCAATCATAACAAACGTGTCACAGCACTACGAGGGTCGATAACTTTCCACGTCACTTCCCAATAACACGGTGATTCTCTTCGTTCTTCTTAATTTTAAAATTCTGCCTCTGGTATCAATGTATTGAAATTTCTATTATACTTCACACATGTAGACATAGGATTACAAAACCCTTGCCATATCGTTTATTATCATCCAAAGAAGCCGTGCACTTGGTATGTATATACCCTTTAAATTACATGTTGTATAAATACTAATTACAGGTCCATTGGTATAGTGGTCAGTGGCCCTGACTGCTATGCGCAAGGTCGTGGGTTCGATTCCCACCTAGGACAAATGTTTGTGTGATGAGCACGATTATTTGTTCTTTGTCTGGGTGTAATTTATCTATAATATGTATGTATTTAGAAATATATAAGTATGTATGTTTATCAGTTGTCTAGTACTCATACCACAAGCTCTGCTTAGTTTGGAACTAGATGGCGTTGTGTGAAAGTTGTGAAAAAAGAAAAAAAAAATTACGATAAATAAAACATGCTTAGCTAATAAACTAAATTATAATGATATAAGAAACAAATATATACATAAATAGAGTTAAAACACATATTTATATTAATGCTATAAAAATATATACCTATAATAAATATATAAAATTACGGGATGTTAGATAAGTAATGATTTTGACCAGGTTTTTGAAAATACTAATGGATTTAGCTTAGTGGATTTTAGCGGATGTGAGTTCCATAGTCTTACTGCATGAAAGGAGAAGGAGTGGCAATAGAAACGGGTTTTATGGGATGGGAAATTGAGATGGATTTTAATGTGGGATCCACAAAGGGCATCAGTAGGACGAGTGAACGAAAAACGATCGCGCAGGTAGCTAGGATATGCAGGGTTGAAAAGGATGTTGTACAAAAGGAATAATATTCGAGTGTTCCTGCGAAGACGGATAGGGAACCACTTGATATTCTTGCGAAACTGAGAGACATGATCGTATTTCCTCAGACCTAAAACAAAGTGAATACACAAGTTTTGCAAGCGCTCAAGCATACATAAGAGCTCCTCAGTGGCATCCAAATAGTAGGCATCGGCATAATCAATAACCGGCTGGATTAAAGTTTGAGCTAGAGAGATTCTTACATTATGTGTGTACTTTCTTCTAATAATATGAATGTACCATATTTTTTGGCACAGTCATATAATTAGATGAGGTCGTTTTGGCTAAGACACCCTTATCTTATGGCACAATGTCTGGTGCCAAACACGTCTTGGTACCTAATCCTACCACAAGCACAGCCATTACGACGACCGATTCGGTTTGGCAAACGGAATTACCGTTACCTATTAGGTAAAAGGCTTGAAAAGTTGCACAAAAATAAAGCCATCGCGTAAACCGACGGCGACGAATTAAACACACGAAATCACAGTGGAAAAAAATCAAAGCCACTGTAAAAGTACATAAAAAATTCAATTAGGCGGCTCACAGCTACGCGTGGATTTTAGCGACAAATTCGCCCAACGCTGAGCGGTAAAACCACTTTTTTTATTTTAAACATTGAACATTCAGGGGAAATAGGACCTTATGCTGTTGGAATTAGGATGCTGAAGATGTGCTACAGTGGTAAATAATATGGTTGTGGAGGTGTTTCGTCACACGGCAGCGAACGTTAATTTCCATATTAAAACCGTCACAAAGGAAGCAGATTCAAAAACCGCTCCGCGGGCGGTGAAAGCGGAGGGCGGTTGTAGAAAGAAAGTAGGATTCGGAAACTGGATGCGGCGATGTTGACTATATTTTATAGACTACGTACTTAAGCTGTTATAGGTATAAATAATCATAATATCTTGGTATGAATATCCATAGATTTTACTTTTGTTTTGTCTACCTATATTTTGTAAGTGAAGACTTTTAATTGGCTGTCAATATTACTAACTGTCCTTGATCTGATTGCTTTAGCTGTAAGTCTTCCACAGCATTTAAATAACTAAATTACTCATAAGCCATTATATCAAAATATTTTTTTCATGAGTTTCCTGTGACAGATAAAGTAGGTACCTAATAAAAATACAATTAGTTAAGTACGGAAAATACCAATTACTCACATTCGTCTTTTTTTTGTCAGGTGGGAAAATCATCGAATGACTTCTCCCGCTCTGGGTTAAGCGGAAGAGTGTGTCAGACTTCTAATGACTAGAAACCCACCCTTTTCCTTCAGCTGCCGTTAAGTTCCGGGGCCACGGTATCTCGTTAAAACCTTCCCGCAACCCCGGCAGGCAATGGCCCTATGGGGCCCCGTCACTGGTGCTGACAGCTCCTTGAGGCACGCGCGGAACATGACGCGCCTCAAGGACGGTCCCGACCTTACCAGACAGTGAGCGACCCCTGCTCGCCGTCCGCAAGCCTGCGCCTACGGCTGGCTGGCTGGCTGGAGATCGGCTCGCAATCCCCGACTCCCGGGGCGTCTCCCGCGGCGGCTGGGGCGTGAGGAAGAGAGCTGCCTCTCCCTCGCGCGTTCGGCCTCCTCCTTCGCTAGCATTACTGCTTCACAGAAGGAGCCGACTCCATCCCATTCCCTCTCGCTCTGCACCATGGTCTGAACCAGGGCCGGGCACGAGAAGTCACCGCCGCCGATTGCCTCAACGAGGACATGGCGAAGGTCTGCCCAAGCGGGGCACACCTCTACCATATGCTCCACCGTGTCCTCCGGGTGGTCCACACAATGACGACACCCGGGCTTGTCCTCCCGCTAAATCCGAAACAGATGCCTCCCGAAACAGCCGTGTCCGGTAAGCACCTATGTCAGGTGGAAGGTGAGGACGCCGTGGCGTCTCTCCAGCCACTCCTCAAAGAGGGGCCCAGCCTTCGATAGCCGCTCTTTCCATGCCGCCGGAGCTCTGTCCGCTGAGCCGCGATTTGTCGCGGTAGCGGAGTTACACCCCGGCTTAGCACCTACGCGCGCCAATTATGCACGCGCGCGAGGGCTACCGCCTCCAGATCCCACGGTAGCAATCCGGCAAGGAGTTTCGCCGCCTTAACATTCGTCCCTAAAAGGGTAAATAATGAGCATAAGTAACTATCTCTATACAATGGATTGTTCAAGACAATGAAACTTAATCATTAGGTGTCTTTATTAAATTGGAACTAAAAATCTTACTACACTCAGAACTAGTAAAACTTACGAAAAGAGAAAAGCCCCAAAAAAACAATTTCTTTAACTGCATAGTACCACATCAAACCTTCCCACCTCGACAACACAAACAATATTGCGCGCAGATACCGGCGGGGTATGATAATCGCGTCAAAACGCACGTGAAGTGCCTCAGTATAGACACCAGGGGGGTGAGGCGAGGGGCCGGGGGAGGTGCTAAGCCGATGACAGCTTTAAAACGCACAGATTATCCCACAAGTACGCTCTCAAAGAGGTAGGATTCATTGCTACCTCATTGTGCAAGGATTCTTTCCTTTATGGCGATTTTATTGGACGCTTGGATGTTTGAGTTTTGAGAAATTGATTGATGACTTGTTAGTGCATACAATTATTCTTTGGGAAATGAAATTGGAAAGCCAATCGCTAAATATTTGGTCATTGACATGAAGATATATTAAGATTAAAATTTCGAACGAATAGAATTAATATTAAAATATATATATATTTATACATCGTACATCCCACCCATACGCACAAAAAGTTCTGGGAATACTTTCACTGTGCGTACGGGTAAGGAGTGGAATTGCCCGCCGGAGTCTGTGTTTCCCGATAGCTATAACCTAGGGTTCTTTCAGTCAAGAGTCAATAGGTTACTTTTAGGTAAGCGTGCTCCATCTTCGAACACATCATCACTTACCATCAGGCGAGATGGTGGTCAAACGCGAACCGATTATCAATAAAAAAATCCGTGATACTTTAAATTCCACTACTTGAGAAAATATGCAACACCTAATAGTAATTGTAACTAAAAAAAGATTTTCATGCTGGTTTTCCATAACAGTCAGACCATAAACGAGTTTCATTACACTCAACCACTCAACACATTAAATGTTGATAACACGCCAGAATATGAAATCAAAACCGTGTCTTTTTTAAAACCTCTTTTTTTTTCAAACAATAGACAAGCCGTCTATGATATATGTGTACCTACGTGGTATCCATTCGCAAATAAAACGGCCTATGTTTAATGACTGGCTATAGTTTAGGCTGTACCTATGCACACTATGTAGCACCAATGAATACAGCACACAGGATTTAAAAAAACAGATTAAATATATATGTTTTAAGAGTATTAGTAATATGCTTTTATTATTATGTACTGAAAAACAGATTTAACTTTAAGTATGGCTGAGAAATTGTGAAAATTGAAGCCGTTCTATTTTCAAATCACACGTGTAGTAAATACTAAAACATTGTCTACGAGATTTTGTCGAGAGACTGTGGTCAATGAGTTGATATTTTATATGGGTCTTAAGCCTCTTCCTTTTAAGACCCATGTTCCATATCAGTTGAAAAGATCTTCACTTGACTCAGTAATAATCAAAAACCAAGAATTAACAGCCATAACTCTATGAACCGGGGTAAAGCCGAGATAAAAGAGTATGACTACGAGAAGGTCAGACCGTCATTTTAACTGTCCGTTTCATCAACTTGATATTGGTGTTTTATCGTTTTCATGAACTAGAGATAAATAAATAACCCACGTGCGACTGCACTGCAGTCTTCCATTTCAATGTTCAATGCGTCACCTCACCGCTTAAAAGGGCCAAAAAACCATTACCCGCTCTTGCATCGAACCCGGAACCATGGCACAATAATCAAGCAGCTCAGTCGACTAGAAAGCTGAATGTACCCAATTTCCTAACCAGATCCATCTCCAGATAACGACTGTATTACGACCGAGTGAATGTAATGAACGAAATGAATGTAATGGCGCTTGAATGAACGATCGTGGATCGTTCTGAGAACTTTTTTGATGGTGACAATATATGGATGTTGTATGTATCTACATGATTTGGGATACTATTTTTACTGTGTTGTGTTTGAAACTTGCAGAGTCGAAATAGTTGTATTAAGTTTACCATTGCAAAAACATAAAATAAATATGAAAAAAAACGAGTTTAACATTCCAAACAAATCACTTTTAAAGCATTCTCATATGTTTTGTGTCATCGAATCTATGATTGAAATAAAATAAATGCCATCAAACATAGATCATACACAACATCGCCCTTAAATAAGTCCACCCACTTTTAAAACACCCGGTGAAAATAAGTAGGTCTGCCACTGCCACTTTGGGTGTAGTAGAAGAGATCAGAAATGGATCATCAGACAGGTAGGTACCCTTGCGTTCGCCGGAGCCCCGGCTTTAAAACATTCCTGCAACCCTAGCATGAGACTATCACCCAGAATATTTAGTTGTACTAACCAATATATTCTAAAAAATGACTTAATTTCTTGGGCGCAATTAAAGCTTCATCAATAAACATACGTCCCATACGCTAGCGTCAAATCGCTAATTGTGTGTACTTAGTGTAATTTTAATGAGTTCCCAACGTCTTGCGTTCCCTTCTTAATCAAAGACGTTGCTAAATGATGTGACTTGTGTTATGAGCTTGTGTAGTCTGTAGACATAATGGCAATATAATGACAATATTATGTGTCACCTGCAGCTTACTTTGCGAGGGAATTCCGTATTATTTTCCGGTATTTAGGTGTACCAATTTTCATTTAGCTTAGTTGGAGGGGTTAACTAGAGTGCTAGTAATGTGAATTAAACTCATATTATTAGTTCTCTTTTTAACCGACTTCTAAAAAAGGAGGAGGTTCTCAATTCGGATGTTTGTATATTTTTTTTTTATGTTTGTCCACGCATAACTCCGTCGCTTGCCAACCGATTTGAAAAATTCTTATCTTGTTAGAAAGGATATACTTTCCAAATAGTCCCATGAAAATTTTATCGAAATCGGACAAGCCGTTTCCGAAAAATCAACAAAAGTCTAAAAAAAGATATATAATATAATATTATGTTGATGATCTTTTCGTTTACTCTGCATTGCGTTTTTTGTTCGCGCATAACTCCGTCATTTACGAACCGATTTAGAAAATTCACTAACCCACTAAAAAGCACGAAAATAAAAACTGTTTTGCAAAAAATAAAACCGACTTCCATATCAAAACACTACAAAGCCAAAAATAATTTTAATTTCGGAAGGCGGTGTGAAAAAATAGAAAATACAAAACCAATAACATCGACTACCGAAATTAAAATTATTTTTGGCTTGTTGATATGGAAGTCGGTTTTATTTTTCGCAAAACAGCTTTTTTAAATAAAAAAAATATTATTTTGCGTTTTTGGTGTGAGCGAATAACAAACGTATACGTTAAACTATGCATGGTTATCGTCATTTTTTATAGGTCGGAGAGTCAAATCTTTCACATAAATTCGATTGTAATTTTTTTAAGGACTGTAACCCTTATCTCAAACTCAAAATATTTCTAATAAACGATCTAAATGCACTTATGACTTATCAAGATAGGTCAGTCCTAAATATAAACCTTTTTTTAATTCTAGCTGGGAATATTGTCAATTGACTCCTGCTGAGCAAAAGGGAGTGTCAGACTTCTACTGACTAAAAACCCACCCTGCTCCATCAGTTACCTTTGCGTTCTGGAGCCACGGGGTATCGATAGAATATTATCAACTACGACAAAGAAATAAACCTAGTTGGACGTTCTGGAAGAAACGTTCGATGGAGAAGAACGTACAAGAAACTTGCGTCCGTGAAGTTTCTTGAAATCTCTTCTCCATACAAGTCTACACTTTTTAATCAAACTATTTTAGTATTACAAAAAATAATAGTGTAGTGTAGACCACCATTACATGATATAGTTAAGTCTTTTTTCAAACAGTTTTATTAAAAACGTCTTATTATCAGATGTTTTTATGATGTACCATCAACTGCCTACCCCGCAGCGCGAGGCAGCTAATAATAATAAAGCGTTATCGTATCCCAACACAATGCCATGCCGACGTTTACATTCCGTCAAAGCATACACCAGAAGCGAAGAAGAGACGTTGATAAGCAAACTGGTATTTTAATAAAATAAAATGATGCGGTATTTTATTGTAATTTATTATAGATCGGTTATCAACATCTACTTAGTCTTTCCCTAACTATGTCAGAGTCAGCTTCCAGTGTTGCTGGATGCAGCTGAGTATTTGGGTTTTACATGAAGCGAGTGCCTATTTGACCTCCACAGCCCAGTAACTTAATAACACAATGTCCCTATGCTAGAACGGTGTCAGATTTTCTGGCTTCTGGATAAGTCAAGATGGTCACGCATCCACGGACGCGTTGCTTAACTTTGAAGATCTACCTGCGTAGCTTTTTTTTTTCTTTGTTTTCAGGTTTTGCGTAAAACACAATTTTAACACACCGGACGAGCTTGCAGAAAAAAAATTAGTTGGGATAGTAAAACTCAGAAAGTTATTTAATAAACATGTTTTTTCTATACGTATTAAATTTGACCACCTCTATTTTTCAAGCCTGTGTTTCTTTCATCAGTGTACTTTCTATTCAAAGCCGCGTAGCGCGGTGTCTTTGTGTCGTAGCCTCGTAGGCAATAAAGGTACGTGCGACGCCGCTACGACGCTACGCTGTTACGGTGCTACGCCGTAGACAACAACGCTCAATGTCCATGGAGTACGTTTATATGAATTCTTTCATTTTTATAAATTTTTCTTTTACTGTATAACTTTCGCGTGTTGAAATTACATATTCGATCCATTCTTTTCACCATACACTTCAGAAGAAAACACCGTAAATTTCATTATGATCAGAGTAAATAGATTTGAAAAAATTGTTAGTTAAATGAGGATTATAAACCATTCATCGATCTTCAGCTTTCAGGTAAAACCATTTATGTTAAATTAAAACTAGAAAAATATGGTATCAGCGTGTATCCCGCCCGATTTAAGTGAAACTTAGATATTGACCGCTTAGGGGCCCCATAGGGCCATTGCCTGCCGGGGTTGCGGGAGTGTTCTAACGATATGCGTTGCGTTCCGGAACGCAAGGGCAGCTGAAGGAACAGGGTGGGTTTTTAGTCAGAAGAAGTCTGACACTCCCTTTCGCTCCTCCCCGAGCCGGAGAAGTAATTCGATGATTTTCCCATCCAGAAAAAAAAAACAGTCAAGACCGCTCTTGTGCAAATACTTTTTGGTACAATTTCATAGAGCGAGATTTTTGTCAATACTAAAACTTTGTAAGGGGTAATCGCCCATTTGAGGTACCCTCATGTCTGATCTAAGCCACGAAATACTAGATAGTATATTTCATTATTTTATTGTTGAAAATGTAAAAATAATCACAGTAATTGTAGCCTACACCGAACAAAACACTTCAATTACAATTTTCAAATTCGGAACGCGAATACAAATGACGCTCGTCCCGCGGCGGGAGTATCGCGTTTCGACAGCGCGTCACTACGTCCCGATAGACGGAACACGCAAACCCACTCTCGAATTTAAATATTACGAAACGTGTGATTCAGTACACGTACCATCACACAGGTATAGGCCGATCAGAACATGCAGCTAGCTAATATACTCGTTGCTGGGAAAAGACTGTACAACAAGATTATCTTGTGTCTGACATTGACATCGCACGTGAATGTCGCATTTATTCAGATTTTTCGGTCCTAGGAAATGCAGGTTTCCTCACGATGTTCTCCTGCACTGTTTTGAGAGCTATGGTGACGATAAAAATTATAATAGGTAATGTGCCTGCCTGAGATAAAGACCTACAACTCGGACGTCATGCCTGTAATCAGAAAGCCACCTCTGCTCACTATAATACATTAAATATGCATTATTATACACGAATATAATGTATAAAAAGCAAACTACTGCAGCTGCCCTTTAAACAGCACTTTCATCATATATTATGTGTTATCTGTACAAATATGATGAAAGTTTTGTTTGCGATTTTGAGATGTAAAGCTGAGCACTGACGGTCAATTTTTTGCGTCAGTGTAGACGTAAAACTGTGGCGTCACTCCAAATGGTATAGGCTAACTAGTTTTCCCCACTCACTGGCGTCACTCCGGCTCTTCATTCGTTCGTCACTCGGCCTGGGAGGTGTACTACCTATTTGCGTCGAAAAAAAAAAAAATTAATTCTTATCATTCCAGAAACATGTAAAGCAATACTCAGCGTATTAAAGGATTACATGAAGGTACTACTATAAAATTCAATGCCATGAAATGACGATCACACACTCACGGGCAGTTTGGCGCGACGCGCCTGGTTGGATTATGATAGTCACGGAAAATTTCGTGGCACGTCTTCAGTTAAAACTCTGGAGTGATGAATCGATACTCGCGATCAAATTTTGGATGGACGTCAGTTCAACTGACGCGAAAAACTGACCGTCAATGCCAGCTTATTGGAAGGCCTGCATTTGTCTTTCCATTGATCATTCAGAATTCGAGTCAGTTATACCAAACTTTGCCTTCCCTGAAATCCCTTTGAGATACATTCGTTCCTTATTTGAAAGACTTATCATTCAGTTATTCTACTTGTTTTTCAAGCAAAGTATAAAATACGAATACCTACACAGTGAAGGCGCGTACGCCATGTTAAATATTCCTCTTTGTGAGATATCGAAACGTGTTCCATTTCGATTCCATTGGAGATCGGCGATACGTGCTTGAAAGCATATTCGATGTGACATTGACAACAACAGCCAAATGAAGTGAATAAAACATGCTGTGTTTGTGATATTGAAATTGTAACTATTAAAGGGATTTTTTTTTGTGAATGAGAATTTGTACTAAAACTATTAAAAGTACTTACTATTAGTAGCTTTTTTTCCTTTGTGGGTAGGCATAGCATTAACTTACGTTTTTGTGTGCTCTTAATAAAATAAATTTTTAAAATAGTTAAATATATTTATTCATGAAATAAATCAGTTTATTTTATAGTAGCCCCCCCCACACCTGCTATCTATTGTTATCAAGTCTATAGAACTTGTTCCTGGTTCACTTTCACTACACACTGTAGTCACTGAATATGGACACTAAACTTGCTGCCAGCTTGGAGGGCCTCGAGCAGCTGTTTGGCTCCCGAATGCAGGAATATGAAGCGAAACTGCAGCAGGCTGCCACTAGTACCGCATCAGCTTCACCAGACATTGCATCCATTGCTCGTGAGTTCTCAGAGTTTAAGCTGTTTGTCCTTCAAGCACTCTCTCAGTTAAAAACACAAATTGAGTTGCTAGCTGCTGGGTTCGATAGGCATGAAACCACTATGCGAAGAAAGGTCCTGCTGTTCCATGGTGTTCCAGAAAAGGACAATGAAAAGTTACTGGATGTGGTCCACAACATTATATCCAACCAAATTAAATTGTCAGAGGTATGTAAGGACCGGAACATTATCAATGTTTGTCATAGGCTTGGATTCTCACAGCAGAAGGCCCGACCCATACTGGTACGATTCTTCAAAATGGAGCACCGGCAACTTGTATGGGATAGCAAGAAAGCTCTCAAGGGTACCGGGATTACCATCTCCGAGTTCTTGACACAAGCTCGGCATCGTGTGTTTGCAGCTTCTCGTAAGCATTTCGGTATGCAGAATTGCTGGTCCATGGAGGGCAAGATTGTTGTTATTTGCCCTGACAAATCCCGGCGGAAGATCGAAACGGCAGGCGAACTTCAGGATCTGATAGCTAAATTCCCGTCTTGTTCAGTCGACACCGAGGATTCTGCGCAATCTGAAGAACTTGGATCTCCTAGAGCCGCAACCGTGGCTACTAAGAGAACAAGGAAGACGCGTGTGCGCAAGTAGCTCATTCGTTTTTCGTTTTACCAGTCCAATTATTTTACTACTTTTCAACTTGGCCGCTTTGCATGATCACAATCATTCTGGGCCGGTAGTTCATTAATAATTTTTATATGTAGCACCGCATTTCATTTTACTTTTTATTTTTAATAATGCCGGTATCGATAATAGCGATGGCCGTTTTGTAACATCAATAGTTGTACAACTATCTATTTGAGTTTACAACCATCACTCGTTTTCTAACCAAGCATAACTATCTATTTTCACAACGTACGTTATGACAATAACTGCAGCTGTAACAACCATCGGTTGTTTTGTAGCGCATAATAACCGTAGCTATCTTACAACGCTCTAGAAATCACGCAATAGATATCGTAGTTGAAGTTGGCTACGTAGCGGTATCGCAACGGTTAGAGCGAGAAAAATATAGGATAGGTAGCGCGTCTCGTTCGCACAAAAGCAAAGATGGATGGTTATGATTTATTGCATAATGTGACGAATCTTATAAACACGAACGTCGATAATTGAATGACTAACTTTCGCCACTGAAAAATATTATTTGAAAATTTAGTTTGGTGTTGACCTTGATACCCGCAAGTGTTCCATTTCCCATTTCTCCACGATTGTTTTTAGGGTTCCGTAGCCGAATGGCAAAAAAAGGACCCCTTATAGTTTAGATATGTCTGTCCGTCTGTCTGTCTGTCTGTCCGTCCGTCCGTATGTCACAGCCATTATATTCCGAAACTATTAAAACTATACATGTGAAACTTAGTAGGTAGATATATTCTGTGAAAAGCTTCCCGATTTTAAGAAAATAAAATAAAAAAATAATAAAATAAAGGGGAGTCCCCATACATGGAACTAGAACTAAAATATTTTTTTTCATGAAACCTATGCGTGTGCGGTATCTATAGACAGGTCTTTAAAAATGATATAAGGGTTTCTAAAACCACTTTTTCATAAAGTCAATCGTTTAAAAGATTTATGAGCTTCCAAAGTAGTAAAATGTGTTTGTCCCCCCTCTAACTTCTATAATAATGGAGTGAAAAATCTAAAAAAATATACGTCTGTAGATCTTAATGTAAACTTTCAACCAAAATTGGTTTGAACGAAATCGGGTCAGCAGTTTTTGAGATACAGCATATTTTCTAAAACCGCAAATATAACTTTGTAATTCATACAAACACTATGAAAAACAAAGTTATTTAGCGTAGTTGTAAAAATGTAAATAAGCTAGTTTTAAGAAGTCTTTAAGATTTTTTTTTATTCGTCAAATAAATAGACATATTGTATTATATTATTATAGTTACTACGGAACCCTTCATGGGCCAGTCTGACTGACACTTGGCCAATTTTTTTTTCTAAAGTCGTTAAATTTTGTATGTGTGTTGAATTGTACAATAAGTAATTTTCATCTATAGTGTTAATAATTGTAAATAATCTAACTTTTTTGACAATATCAAGTACTTACTTTCTTATTGCAAAAAACCTAAGCCTAAGCCTGGATAAGTACGAAAGAAAGTTGACTGTATGTTTAGTATCAATTGTAACTGCAACAGATATCACGTTATAAGGCGCCTTCTATACGAGACGTTATCGAAATAGATAGTTGTCAAAATAGATAGTTTTCACAACGTTATTTGACAACGGACAACGGCTTCGTTACGTTATTAGAAAAACTCATAACGACACATGTCTAATCGATAAATGTTACAAATTATAGGTTAGATTTTTTGACAATGTGACAGTTGTAGACAGATGACAGTGTCACTGTGACACTGCCAAGGATCTTAGGTACAAGTTCCTTGGACACTGCTCCTATCCATCCGTCATTGTGTTGCGTTCCATTCTACGTACAGTTCAATGTTTTGTTTTTATTTTTGTTATTCCATTTCTCCTACATTGTTGTTTTACTTGTATAACTTTGCTAGAAAATACTGTAAAATTTCTGCCAATATATCAGCGAGTGGGGGAGGTTTTCTCAAAGGAAAATCTTAAATCTTTATTTAATAGTTTTAGTATTTACTCTTATATTTTAAATATTTATATTATTATTTTTATATATTATTATATTTATTATTTATATTCATGGATGATGTAGCTGATCTTAACGACAGCTTCTTCTCGTGCTCTTCTTCTACTAGTTTTGTTAGTGCGGACAGTGACTCTTCCTTACCACTTACCTTACATGATAAAATCTCTTCTCTTTTCTCCAATGACCCTAAGAATCTGCATATAGCTCACATAAATGCTCAGAGTGTTCCTGGTCACTATTCTGACCTTCTGGCATCCTTTAGCAGTGCTCACTTGGATGCGCTCTTGATATCAGAATCATTTTTGAAACCATCTCTCCTCTCTACTCAGTACTCACTTCCCGGCTTCGTCTTGATCCGCAATGATAGGACTGACAAAGGTGGAGGAGGTGTTGCTATATACCTGCGTGCTGATTTACCCTATAGGGTGGTCAGCTCATCTCCATCACGGTATTCTGAGTCGGCTGAATATTTGTTTCTTGAAATTACTGTTCATCATACAAAGGTTTTACTTGCAGTGCTCTACAGTCCTAATCTTCACATAGACTACTTTAATTCTCTCGACTCCACTCTCAGTGATCTTTGCCCCATGTATGAGCATGTCATTTTGATGGGTTATTTTAATACTTGCTTGATTAAAAATGATTCTCGCTCCCTTAAACTCCTTTCACTGTTGTCTTCTTTCAATCTGCAAGTTTTGCCTCTTTCTGCAACTCACTATTTTCCTAATTGTACACCCTCTTTTCTAGATCTTATGATTGTCTCCTCGTCTAGTAATGTTTCTTACCATGGCCAACTTACGGCTACTTTTTCTTACCACGATCTCATTTATCTATCGTATCGTATTCGTGTTCCCAAGCGTAAGCCCCAGCTTTTATATCTCCGTAACTACAAGGGCATAGATCTGGAGGCTTTGCAGCGTGATGCCGGCGATCTCGACTGGACCCCTCTGGTTGAGATCGATGGCATCAACGATAAGGTGAATTATTTTAATGCAACCATTCTCGACTTATATGATCGGCATGCCCCTATCAGACGTGTCAAAGTTAGACATAACCCTGCACCATGGATAACGCAACAAATTAAAGACATTATGGCTCGCAGGGATAAAGCTAAGAGCAGATATAAGCGCAGACCTTCAGAGCTGAATCTCTCTTATTACAAATCATTACGTAATCGCTGCAGTCATCTGTGTCAAGATGCTAAGAGACGCTATTTTCACGACCAACTCAATAATCGTAGTTCTTCCGTTGTATGGAAATTTCTCAAATCTGTAGGCATAGGTAAGTCACCTACCAACCAGTGTAAGGATGTCAACCTCAATGATCTAAATAAGCATTTCTCTTTCCTTCCCTTTTCTCTTGATCCGTCTGTTAAAGCTGCGACACTAGAGAGTCTTTCTAGGTTGCCGTTACCACTTTGTCCTCTCTTTAAGCTTAGCGATGTTACTGAGGATGACGTTAAGAAGTCTATTCTTGCGATTACTTCTTCAGCAGTCGGTAATGATAAGTTGTGTTCAAGAATGATAACTCTTATCCTTTCCTCGTTACTTCCTGTTCTCACTCACATCTTCAACCACTCATTTTCCTCTTGCTCCTTTCCGTATGTTTGGAAACAGGCTCACATAATACCTTTACCTAAAACTAACAATCCTACTTTATTAACCCACTTTAGACCCATTTCTATCCTCCCTTTTCTCTCTAAAGTTTTTGAGCACATAGTTCATAGACAATTATCATTTTTCTTGGCGTCAAACTCGATAATATCTCCTTTTCAATCCGGTTTTCGCTCGGGTCACAGTACTGTTACCGCGCTTTTAAAAGTGACTGATGATATCCGCTGGGCAATGGAGAATAAGTCCCTTACAGTTCTTGTATTGCTGGACTTCAGTAGCGCATTCAACTCAGTGGATTTCGACATATTACTAGGTATCCTCAAATCTATCAATTTCTCTCCTTCCACTTTAGCCTGGTTCGGTTCTTATCTTCGGGAACGCTCTCAGTGTGTTCGCCTGGAGGAGTCCTTCTCTGATTGGTGTAGCCTCACTGAGGGTGTTCCTCAGGGTAGCGTTCTCTCTCCTCTTCTTTTTTCAATTTTCATAAACTTTGTTACCAGAGTAATCTCCTCTAGTTTCCATCTCTACGCAGATGACTTGCAGCTTTACCGACATTTTAATGTAGCTGACGCGGATTCTGCAATTGCTGCAATGAATCATGACCCGGCTTGCATCAGCGTTTGGGCTAAGTCATTTGGTTTGCAAATTAACCCAACTAAATCCCAGGCCATAATCATTGGCAGCAGATTCGTTCGCAGTGCGGCTGTTGTTGCATCTCTGATGCCTTTATATCTTGATGGTGTTCGCATTGAATATACCGAAACCGCTAAAGATCTGGGTGTAGTTATTGACTCCAATCTCTCGTGGCGTGCTCAGGTCAACGAGGTCAGCCGAAAGGTAAATTTTTCCTTTCATTCGCTGAAATGCCTTCAAAGTCTTCTTCCCTTGAAGACTAAAATTTCTTTGGCACAAACACTTATTCAGCCGATTATAGATTATGCCGATGCCTGCTATTTGGATGCTACCGAGGAGCTTTTAAACAAGCTTGAGCGCTTGCAAAATCTATGCATTCGCTTTGTTTTCGGTCTTCGAAAGTATGACCATGTTTCTCACCTTCGCAAGCAACTCAAGTGGCTCCCAATCCGTCTTCGCAGGAACACTAGGATTTTGTGTCTCCTCTTCAACATTCTACACAACCCGTCTTACCCTTCCTACCTGCGTGAGCGTTTTTCTTACGCTCGTTCTAGCGACGTACCGTGTAGATCACACCTTAGATCCCTCCTTAAATCTCATCCTCATAAAACTAGCTACTACTCTTATTCCTTCTCTGTCCATGCTGTAAAATTGTGGAACTCACTTCCGCCTAGCATTCGTGATTTAAAAACTATATCTCTATTCAAATGTCGATTAAAAGAGCATTACCTTTCCTCTTAACTGTGTTAATTATTTATATATATATTTATATTATATGTTTATATATTCTAACATTATGTATTTATTTAAGTATATGTTATTTTTATTGCATTGTAAGTATGTGTAAGTATATTTAATATTTTAGTTTTAGACTTCACATATTCATATTTATTTCTCTTCTTGTTCTCACACACTATTGTCTACATTTCTTTTTCACTTCTCCTTTCGCAGGTCTGCTGGAAGAAATTTCTTAAGAAATAAGCAGTACCTTTGTACTCAGATATTATAATTATGTTTATCTTAATGTATTTTACTGTGTGTACATAAATAATAAAATAAATAAATAAATAAATAAGTACTTAACGTCTTCTAGTCTAATGTGCATGATTGACGATGACGAGCCACTTCTTATCTCCATAACTCTGCAGCTCGGTAACACGATACCCTTGGCAAGCCCTTTTTTTGCATTTAACTGAAAGGAAACTGAAACTCACATACTACTATAGCTATATTTCTAGCATAATTATAAATTTTATCTTTGACATTTCATTTTACAATTAGATGACATATTATTACGGACATTTTTATAACAATTTGTTTATTATATTTTTTTTTTTCTCTTTTTTATTTATATTTGACATTCTAGTTTTATTATTGATCATTCACAGACAATAAGATGACATATTATTAATCTGTTTTACACATTTTTATTTAATTTAATTGTAATGTATTATTCTTAATTTTTTTATACACTAATCTGATTTTTGTTTTTCCTTTTTATTTGACTGAATGTTTTATTGTAAATACGATTACCTACTTATTGTAAATTGAATGTGGGTCTTGAATTTGATATTTTCTTTGACATGTATCTTTTTGTTTGTTTTATTTGCATGGTATTGTTTTATTTTACAAAATTTCTACACTATGTATATTGTTCCGAAATAAATGACTTATGGCTGCTGATAGAATGGATTGTTTTAAAATAATGACTTCATCATCTGCCTAGTCTTACCATTCGGATTACGCGTCCCCACTATGTTGGGTTCAGCTTCCAGTCTACCCAGATGCAGCTGAGAATTAACGTTTTACATAGAGCAACTGCCTGTTTGACTGAACAAGTATATCTGGATGACACGAAACCCCTTGGCAAAACTGATGGCAGATTTTCGGACTGACTACCCGCAACGACTGTCAAATGAGCCTAACATACTTTTCGAAGCATGGAGGACTCTCGATATGTTAAGATCCGAAAGAAAGAGAAGACCGAAGTCGTCAAGCGTTGCTTAACCTTAAAGATCGACCCACGTGGGTATTATTAAGCTCAAAATTAAATATGTTCCATTCCAAACTCAATAAAGGACATAGAGTACTATTACGCCAGTCGCTTAGTGAAGTACGTCGAGAAACTTCGACATAAATCTAGAATGTTCGAGACACTAATGCCATCTAGCGGCGAATAGCGGTAATGTGTATATCTAGTCGAGACACTAGCGCCATCTAGCGACGAATAGCGGTACTATGTATCTCGAATAGCTTCATGGAATTTTCTAGGCAGTATAAACAGTGAGTCGATTTTATAAGAATGTTCTCGAACTCATAGACTGGGGTATAAATAGAGCGCAAAGGGGCGCAGAGGGTCAGTCTTATAAAGACAAAGAAAAAATAGAAGATCCGAGGCGATACAATCGAAGCTATACGAGTGAATTTCAGTGCGATTTAAGTGTTAAGTGACAAGTGTTGTGTGCGAATAATTGTGTTATATTTTTATTTGTGTTTAATTAATTAAAGTGTTAATTTAGGTTTAATTGGCGTTAATTAATTCTATCCCGAACCCCAGCTCGTAACAGTACGAAAATAAATTCAAAAACTGTCTCCAAAAATACCTTACATTAAAATCATATTACACTCTAAACGAATTCTTTGACGATAAGTAAACTTTGACATTGAAATTTATACATGTACAAAGCATACAGCACATACAATCTTGACATATTATTATTGACTATTTTTATCTAAGCTCTAATATATTATATTTAAATTTATGAATGGAAATTTGACCAATTGTGACTGTGACATATATTTCATGTTTTTAGTATTCTTGTTTAAGTGGTCTTTTTTGTTATTATTATTTATTATTGACTCTGTAATATGTGACAATTATTTAATGTTAAATTTAGTATCCTTTTTTGAGTTGTTTGTTTATAATTGACACTGTAGCACTTTAAATTATTTATATTGTTGTGCCCTAGCAGGGTTCATGTATGAAACCTATATATCCTATTTGTAACAATTTGTAAACTACATGAATGCAATAAATGATGACTATGATTATGAGTATGATTAATTAACCAAGAGGTCCTCTTATTTTGGAATATAAATAAAATCTAAAAAAAGATATAATTAACAGAAATGACGAGAGGCTTTTAGTCGGAATTGGGTCTTTAATTATTTTTTAATGCTTGCCATTATTGTATTTTTCAGTTTTCTTCCTTCTTCAAACACGTGTATGTATAACAGTATAATATGTGATGTTCTAGACAGCTAAGCGGGAACTTGCCACAAATCCGGTAAATCTAATGAGCAAACATTCCGAACGACATTGAGGCTTAGTTTACTTAGGGACCTGCCCGTCTACAATCTACGAATATCTGGATAAATTCAATGAAGCTTTCGGTACTTAAAAAAGAATATTCAGAATAACTGGTTAAATAATACAAATTTATTATTAAAGTTTTGTTTGTCATTGTATATGCGTGTTAATTACTATTGACTATATACATCTGATTAAAATTGAAGTTTAACAATAATTTGTACCATAAACATACTTAATGTAGCAGCATTTTTGAAACTTGGTTATGGAAAAGTGGAAATATTGATTCTTAAAATAGTCAAATGGATATTTTGGCTGTGTTTAAAAATGATATATAGATACATATTCTATTTGTTCCGTCAGATTGATAAAAAAAATAGGTTATTTAAAAAGTCTAAAATGCCCGACTGCTCAACTGAAATGCAAAAAAGTGACAAGCAGGCGGGACCCAATTGAACATAATATATACATATATTTTAAATTGGATGGGTTTCGCCTGCTTGTCACTTTTTAAAATAAAAATGTGCTTCTTTCTTGCATTTCAGTTGAGAAGTTGAGTTTTTTAGACTTTTGTAAATAACTTTTTTTTCAGCTTTTTGGTTCAAATTAACAAATTTTTAGTTTCCCTAGTCGTGTCACATTTTCTCATTGTATTATTTTTATTAGTATTACACTAATGATAATTATGATATTCCGTTTTGAAATCCTTGTGTTGAGCCCTTTAATTTTTATAAACGTATTGTAGTACTAGCAGTTGCTCGCGACTGCGTTCGCGTGCGAAGTTTTTCCCGTGTAAATCTCGATCCCGTGGGAATTTCGCAAAATCCCGTCTTAACGAGCATCTACGTACTAAAAGAAACCCCCATGCAAAATTTGAGAACTTGTAGTTTCTGAAATTTCGTGATTAATCAGTGAGTCGTATTTCGCTTTTATATATATAAATTTGAAATAAAAATAAAAATATCCATTAAATACATTGGCGTCGCATAGCCACCATGTTTGATTTTTTTAAGAATACTTGGGCTGCTAAGACGAAATATACGATACCTCAATTATGTAAATCCGTTCAGCGGTTCTGGAAATATGAGATAATAAAGAATATTACATACATAAATACAAACATACATACAAGATACGCGTGAAAAACATAACCCTTCCTTTGCAGTCGGGTAAAAACCACACAACAACATATTGTAAGTACATATTAATTATACATACATATTTAATAGATTTTACATTTGTTTTATTTGTTTTTACTATGATTTGAATAATATTATTGAATTGAATTGCTATGGTTGAATTGAATTTTAATTTTATTTCTTTGTGTTTCTTTTTATATGGGCCTGCGTGCCAGTAATAAATTAATTTTATTTTTTTATTTATTTTTACTTATTTATTATTATGTTTGTGCATTTACAATTCAACATTATATAAAAACTACACACAGGTGGAGGAGTAAGAATTTAGAGAAGCAGAAATCTAATAATTCCAAAACAACGTTCAAACTTAAAATTAAAATAACTTATGGCGGAGTTTAGATCTTGCTAACCCCTTCAACTAATCTAAATATGCTTGTCTGTCTGGAATGGGTTAGCGGCAATAGTGTAATGGGTGAGGTACTAATCGCGACCTCTCGATCACAAGGCTTAACGATTAGATTACTATTGCCACTTTAATAAAAAAAATAAAAAAAAAACATAATAATAATATAAAGTTAAAGCCACTTACGAGTTAAAAGGCAGATGATGATGATACATTAACATGGTCATAACAGAGCCCGCATATTCCTAAACAAATCAGGTTTTTTATCTCCTAACATCCATTCATCTACAGAGTCGGTCGGCATCCCTAAAACCCCGGACACACGGTCCCTAGCGGATGACGCGTACGCGACAATAGCGCCGGCGACGTGCGGAAAACGGGATGAAGCACGCATTGTTCATGCGACGCGAGCTGTGGAAATAGACACACATCCACGACGATTTGAAAAGAATGGGACTGTAATGATTTTACTTTTGAATTCTGTAAAGCATGTTAAAAGGAAACTGCGTTTTTAAAACAGAAAAATATCAACAGTCAAGAATAGGAACTACTATCAGGTTCTGAAAATATAATTTACTAAGTACTTAGCTTCTGTACGTGGTTTCGCTCGCACCAACATTTTTTTAACCAAAAGAAAGTAGCCTTTGCCGTACCTACTCATTTTCAAAAACGGTTTTGTGATTTTGACGTGAAAGAGTTAATATTGTACAGTCTGTTTTTTAATCTCAGAGACAAAATTGACATTACGACGGTTACTAGTTTTTTATCTAATTCCGCCAAGCTCGTTCCATCATCGGACTACAAGACATACAGCGATGCGCCATCGTTTCATGGTGGACATCCCACCCATACGCACAAAACGTTTTGAGAATACTTTCATCGTGCGTATGGCTAAGGAGTGAAATTCCTTGCCGGAGTCTGTGTTTCCTGAGGTTACTTCTAGGCAAGCGTGCTCCATCTTCGACCATATCATCACTTAGCATCAGGTGAGATAGTGGTCAAACGAGAGCCTATTACCAATTTAAAAAAATCAGATTCAGATAATGACTTCATATCTTAGGAATATTCTGAATCATGAGAATCGCCACCTGTTTCTATCAGTAATGTCGTCGATGTCCCAGATGACACACAATTACTCGGTATTTATTGTGTACAAGCAGGCGGCAAGCCAATCGAACGTATTTAGAAGAACATATAGAAGTTTATTCGGATCAACTGCTCAAATAGAGCCTTCTAGTGCCCTTACTCTGCTCAATACAATATAGATCTTTTTGTAAATAAATCAGAAGTTATAGTTAAAAACCCTATAATTTCATAGAATGAAGCATCCAACGATGTCATTGTTGAAAGAAAAAAAAACGATAACCGATATGGCACTCTAAAACCGTTTTAAAACTTATACATTCTAAGCGATTGCTTTAAATGAAAATTAGGGATAAAAAACTAAAAATGTCTAAAGTATCGGGCTTTGATCGAGAAGTCACGAGTTCGAATCCCTCCCATTACACTATTACCGTAATCCCACTGCATACACAAGCATATTAAGCTTAGTTGGAGGGGTCAACAAGATTGCTAGTTATGTGAATTATACCCACATTGCTAGTTCTTTTTATAAAAAATGACATATTCAACTATACCCCACTGATATAGTTTGCCTATTTTTTTTATTTTTTTATTACGGATTTCGCCTGATGGTAAGCGATAGATGAAGTCTACGATGTGACGAGCGAGCCCAGAAGAAGCCTATTTACTCTTGCTTTAAAGGCTGAAAGGTCATAAGTGGCAGGGAACACAGAAGCTGGCAGAGAATTCCACAACTTGGCTGTGCACACAATAAATGTGGAGGAGAAGCACTTGGTACGAAAAGACGGTATATCAATCAAATAATTTCAACAAATGTCTTTACAATAAAGTCATACATAAAACAACATACTTACATAGACATAGACTGTGAAACATATTACCCTCATTT
This sequence comes from Tholera decimalis, assembly GCA_943138885.2. NCBI lineage: Eukaryota > Metazoa > Arthropoda > Insecta > Lepidoptera > Noctuidae > Tholera > Tholera decimalis. The sequence continues at coordinate 29,808,175 of OW964562.2, forward strand.
GCGTCACGCAGTCGGGTAAAAAGTTACGATTCAACAAACGGGTATCGAAGGTATAACACTGCACAAAAGAGCGGGCAACATTATTTCCATAATTTACATTTTCATGTGTCAGTTCTGTCTCTGAGATTAAAAAACAGGGTATAGGGATTGTTAACATACTAATTGGAATAAAAAAATAATATAGATATCACACACACAAACACATTTTAGTTTCGTTATTAAGGTAAGTAATAGGAAGAATAAAATTTACACACTTACTTATGCACCATAATTATACGTACAAGCTGATGCCCACGACTTTGCACACGTGAATATTTCACTCGTTTTCTCGGGATAAAAGTAGCCCACCCGCTATTCCAGATGTGTACTAAATTGTTCAAAATAAATGTTTTATTATAATTATTAGGATAGAAACTTAATAGAAATAATTAAGAAATAGGGAATATAGGGATATCAAGGACACGAATTTTGTTCATTCTTCCTTTTATATAGTATATTATTTTACGTGGAATGCACTTGCTCTTAATATCAGGATGGCCACCAGGCAATATGCATTTAAGCGAAAGTTGTAGATTTTTTTTTAACAAATAAATAGCAGCAGAGTTATTTTACATTATATTTTATCTTAGTTTTTTTTTTATGCACCTACAATGTTATTCTTCACCACCAATGGTTAAAATGGTAGAGAATGCCTTAGGCATTACATCCGACACTACAATGTAATGCCCTTTTGTATGTTGCTTAAAGCTTTAATTAATTAATAAATAGAAATATATTGTCTAAAACAAAGTAACATTGATATTTTTATGTTAAAAGTTGCCCCGACAGATTTATTTCTGTCAAAAGTTATTGACCTGTTGCAGTCTAATAGAAATAAAATTACATTGAAAAACTTTAGTAATATCTAATGTGATGATATTTTTACAAAAATTTCTGCGCCCGCGTCTTATAGGCGGCATGAGTCTAAACGTAAACGCACTCAACAAATAAACACACAATTGGTTTTCGAAAGAAGCGAAAATTTTATAACAACCAAGAAAATGCTACGCACCAAGGAAGCAATGAAGCGTACATCAATTAAATTTTTCTTGTTAATTTTTTTTAAAAGAAAGGATCTAAGTCCATGCAGTCTCTTTCCATCCAAAATACTGCACCAACGCTTAATTATGTATTTATCACTTATTTTCCGTGATATTATTCACGATTACTGATTTGATTACCCTCTGCAGAGGGGGCCTCGTCATGTTGCTGACGCTCTTTGAGGCGCGCGTGGAACACGACGCGCCGTCAACCCGGGCATGGTCCATGGTCGGACAGCGAGTTGCCCTTTACTCGCTGTCCGCATGGCCGCGCCTACGGTGGCCGGAGATCGTCGGCCGACGTCCGACGCCGTGGGCGTCTACCACTGCGGCTGGGCTGGAGGGAGGACGCCATCCTCTCCCTCACGCGGCCCGCCTCCTCCTTCGAAAGCATGACTGCTTCGCAGAAGGAGGCGACCGCTTCCCACTCCCTCTCGCCCCACAGCATGGCCTCGACCAATGCTCGGCGCGAGAGGTCTCCGCCTATCGCCGCCGTGAGGACACGTCGGTGCTCTGCCCAGGCGGGGCAGTCTTGCACCGTGTGCTCTACGGTGTCCTCAGGGCGACCCTCGCAGTGGTGACACCCAGGCGTTTCCTCCTTTCCCATCAGACACAGGTACCTCCCGAAACTTCCGTGTCCGGTGAGGACCTGCGTCATGCGGTAGGTCAGGACGCCGTGACGCCGATCTAGCCACTCCTCAAAGAGGGGTCTTACCGCCGCAATTGCGGCGTGCCCTACTTATTGGAAATTAGGGTTGATTTGTTAGTTAATGACCTCATCTACATGCCCTTAACAGGATCGGGACGTATTACCAATAACCCTGTATATTACTGCGTAAGGACTGGGCGGACCGCATGTTATAATGACGCCTCGAACTTGGTCCCAACAAGTAAACTAGAAGTGCCGAGTTGTGTCGTCTTTTTGTCGTATTTCACGCAACCCGCGTGAAATACGACAAAAAGCACAATAAAAAAATGATAGCATTTCATATCACCGGAAAGTTAAAAATATGTCATTAAATCAACTTCTAACATTATTTAAAACAATTTTCTTTCTTATTTGTCTCAACCTTTAGCCAAGACGACGCGAAGCCGCATAAAAGTGCGACATAACTTTGCAGCGGTGCGCATTATAGCCGATGAAATGAAAAGATTTAATAAAATTGCTATAAGATTAAATTATGTATAAAATTAATTTTTATTGTTTGTTAAGAGCAAATTAAAATGTATTTTTATGTACAACAAATATAACATTCGCAAAATAAAAGGTTGTTTTTTATTTATTTGTACCTCAAAAAATACCACACCCCGCTCTTACAAGGTTACGTTTAGGAGCAGACCACGCCGATTGACATCTTTGTTATAATAGATGGCGTTAGTGTGTTTTGTAGGGCGACCGAGTCCATCAAATGTTCTGACGACCGTATCTTTACTATTTAAATCAATGCATGCAACCTCTAATCAACTTAAAGGCATACCAAAGGTAATCCTAACGCACCATTGTTTTATTTTGATTGACGTCAAATGCTATTTATATGCATCATCTATGGTCAAATGTTTGACAGCTAGGGACAGAGTGGTTGGAATGAGAAAAGATAATTGATGTTTTTACTATTTTTTTCTTTTTTTTTCCATAAATACCTTCTTCAGACTTCATTAAATACAACAAAAAGAAAACAGCCAAATCGGTTCCGCCGTTCTCGAGTTTTACGCTTAGCAACACATTAAGCGTTTCATTTTTATTTATATACACAATACATAAGAAACAAAAACAGTCGCAAAGAGATTGCTCTATTTTCAACCACCTAACTCGTATTTTTCTATATCCATCAAGCCAGTCTGCTATGGACCCCGATTCCCACTTGACTATCGGTACAATGTCGTGGTAGAGGCGGCGGCGCGCGGCGGTACGGAAACCGGCAGCCGCATTGTTTGCCGCTCGGTGACGCGTGTGTACGAGCCTTTATTTGATACACGTGTGTACCTGGCTTTAGCTTTGCATTTAACTATAAGGCTTAGAGCTCACACACGTGTAAAAGGAACGTTTTAAAATAATATCATCATTATCATCTGCTTGGCCTTTTCCCCCACTATATTTGAGTCAGCTTCCAGACCACTAAGACGCAGCTGAATAGGTACTAGCGTTTTGCATAGAGTGACTGCTTATCTAACCTCCAAAAACCAGTAGCTGGATGACACGAAACCTCTTGGCAAGACCGGTGTCAGATTTCCTGGCTTCTGACTTCTCGTAACGACTGTCAAACATGTAGGTACAAATGACAGCCGAGACCTACGGCTTAACAGGTTTCATCGACGGCTAAAATCATGTATTGAATATTGTTTAATTACAAATTACGGTTTTTAATTAACCAACTATCTTGCTTGTAAACTAGCACAAACAGGTGCGTTGGTATTCTTATACTGGGCCAGATTTTACTGGGACACAAATACGAAATAAAAAGCTGAATACCCTCCCCTACAGCGAATAACATAATATTGACAGTGGGAAGCCTGCTTTATGCACCAGAGGGCGCCACACACACAAGATATGAAAAAGATCGGTATAATACCGCTTTAAAATGGTTGCGGGGATTTTAAAATTGCATAGTCAACATACCTCCTACGGTGAAAAGGGAAGATTTAAATATAAAGCATAATCAATATTCGAAAAAGGAATATATTCTTTGAGCATTTTTTTTACATGTCAAAAAGACTGCTTCTTAAGTGCTACGACATTATACTAGGACGTCTCCAAGACAGCTACGCCAAAACCCTGCTACGATATTGCTACGACAAGACTACAATACTGCAACTAAATTGCTACGCGATACTACAATCTGCTACATCATATTGCTTGCTCGTAGCACTTGTATACGAGTATCATTGTTTGAAGTATCATGCAGAGAAGTGTTTGTAATGGAAACTTGGGACATAATTGTTATTACGTAATGGATTCTGTAGTTCTTTATGTTTTTACCATGCGGGTAACGATACAGTGTTTGCTATTTAGTAAAGAAATAAAAAACTGTACTTAAATAAAAATAACAACCCATACAATGATATTTCCTCAAAATTATATTAATAAAACACCAATCAGTTCTTGTATAAAATTAGCTTCGCTCTTAGACAATGGGAACGCCATGAATGCGACAATTCTGAATACCTTTCAAATCTCATCTGCAAATATCAGGAGTAAATCTTAATCCGCACCCGTTCCCCCCTCCTCCCCTTGGACACCCCTCTCGGCTTTTGTCTACCGTTAATAACGTAATTTTAAACCACTATGTAGAAAATTTATAGAAGGATAACATAACTTTTATGGTAGCGAGTGCAAGCTTCAAATAAGGTGCAAGCACCTTATTTATCAAGATCTATCATTAAAATCACTGCCCTGTTTCATGTTATTTGGGGTCACAACATTGTTCTCATTCCGTCCTGTCTAACTTCAATATAGGGATTGATACAAATATTGCAACCGGTACTATGAATGGTTACGTCAAGTAAAATGTTTACCATTCATATTTCAAACAACAACTTATGTTATGATTGCGTCTATTGCTCACTAGAATGTATACTGTTTATGTATAACTGTCAAAATCCTGATGAAGTGACCTATAAAAACGGGTTACAAATGTTTTATTTCTTAACATAAACCTTTGTCTCAATTTATGACAAGCGTCAAAACAATCCTTCGGCGCATTTTCAAAACTGCATGCGTCAATAGAAGCGTCTACTCCCACGTCTACTGTATTAGAAATGGTACCATTTTGTAGTGACACGATATCTATCTAAAAAATTAAAATAATCTATTGTTGTGACAATGCAGAGAATCTGTTTTTTCCTCTTCATTCGACGTCCAAACCAACCTACCCTTCTGCAACATAACTGCCCAATATTTAGCGACATCCTTTAGATATTAATTTAATGTAATGGTCCCACAGACTGTTCTTAAGACAGACAAGTGCCCCCGGCCACTGACGTATGCTGTTGAATTGTTGATTTATCTACCATTGTCCCTTGCCAATCTTACCTCGCTCACTGCTCCAGTTTACAATGAGTTGATTTATTACTTCGACAGTGCGAACAAGGAGAGAAAATGATCCTTTAAGATGAAGGTAAGTGAACACATTTACAAGAAGTTTATTTATTTATTTATTTATTCATAGGAAACTCAACAGCTTTTTTTACAATTCTCATTATATAATAACAACGTCACATGGGGTTCTGAAGCCTATTATAGAGTTTCACAACATGCATGTTAAACTAGACAGTATAGTAGTTCTAAAATTTTAACTATACAACCAAAGTAAAAATAAAAGGAATATAAAAGGAAATATAACAACTGGTAAATAATAATAATATACGAATATTATTTACTTACTGGTGAGTATTTTTACAACAGATTTACGGAAAGATACCTTAGATAGCTGGAATATATCCAGATTTTCAAATTTGTCTATGTATAAGCGAGGCAGTCGAGTCATAACAGCATTTTGTCCATAATTGGACCGGTGTAAAGATACACTAAATAAGTGAGTGTGTCTTGTGCGAGAGCTTTGCGTGCAAAATTCTATGCATGACAAAAGGTCACCGCTGTCGATCTCACCACGAAGGATATCAAATAATAGTAGCATATCCAACATTTTACGTCTATCATTGAGGGGCAGCAAGTTATAGTGACTAGAGTCTGCGAGATAAGAAGCATGACGCTTGTTACCTTTAAAGTTTAAAAATTTTACAAACCGTTTTTGGAGATTTTCTATTCTAGAAATATACACATTATATTGAGGCCAGATTGGACTACAATACTCTAGAATCATCATAATATGTTGGCGATAGAATCAGCATAAGTTAAGCAATATTATTAAATAGGTGTGTTTAAATTTTGGTGTAAAATTAAGTACATTTTATGTATCTATCTAATATTGATTAGTAGCGTTAGATTTTCTTAATAATATTACTTATTTTAGTTGTATGTGTACGTATGTCTAAAATAGAAGTCTCCAGGCCGCGCTGGTGATCGCTCATGCGATGGACTGATTCTATCTAGTCTACTGTGAGCTGCCTATTGTACGAGTGTTCCAAGATTACCGCTTACAGGCACAAAAGTCAAGAAATTGTAATTAAGGTATGTATAACAATCGAGCAACTACATTACGCACTAAATGTACATAACGCATTAATTTAGTTAAAAACTGGCATATCCATAAACCATGACATGTTCTATTTTGCTAAATAACTTTACACTTAGGTGAAGTGAACTATAACGATCTTAGGGATTGGCACACTGCTTCAGTTCGCATATAGGTACTCCAATTCGCAACACTAGTTCTCTACACGTGTATGATTTATTAATATGACAATATGGAGATAGAGGGAGGACTGGATTATAGGAGAGGAACTTGGATAAACCGGTGTTGGTCGTTAAAAATTGTGAAGACTTTCTTCTTTTCTTTCTTAACTTATGTGGAGAAATGTGGATCAGTTTCTATATTTCAATAAAATAAGACCGAGTAATGATAGCCAGCAAATAAACAATAAATTGTGCTTCAAAACCTTTAGGATAACTAAGTTTACAAAATTACCTACTCTAGGTAGGTAACGTAATATCTTGTAATATTTTGTTACAATTATAAAATTCAATAAATGTGTGTTTGTATTTCCGCAGTAATGTTAACTTTCTTGTTATAATAACAACGTCTTTTACTTGTTGATCTTCCCCTACCGAGAAAATAATCAACCCTATCCCCTGAAACTCGTCGCCAACAATTTATTGCTGCGCTATAAATATTAAAAACTTGGCGCATAAATCTCTGGTTTTATTAATAAAAGCTGTGCAAAGAGGTAAGTTTGCGGTGACGTATGCCGAGGCAATATTCTTGCTTGTCGCCGCCATCTTAGTGATAAATCAAATATTACATCATTCATGACTTTCACTGAAAATGTTTAGAAAGTGTTTTTAGTTCTGTGCTTGGGTGCTATAAGTAAAAAAATGCGATCATGTGTAACTTCAGACTCGTTTACTGGATTCAATTTATGTAACTTCTTTCTTCTCTTCTCAAAGTCTCTCGATATCGTATGTTTCTGCTTCATACGAATTTTGTGATTACACTTAATTATCTTCATTAAAACCAAATCACTATCATTTGAACCTACGCATACCTAGTGCCGCAAATATCCAGTCATGAACCTACCCGTTGCGACTTCCTATAAAAATGACATCTTTATTCTTCAAGTAACATTGTCATTGTATTATTAACAATATTTCTAACCCTATGTGCCTATTTTTAACCGACTTCAAAAAAGGAGGAGGTTCTCAATTCGTCATGCATTTTTTGCTGATGACTGAACTGATTTGAAAAATTCTTTATTTGTTTGAAAGGGTATACTTTCTAGTTAGTTTCATTGTCACCACGTTTGGATCTGATGATGGAATCATGGAGAAATCGAGGGAACTCTTCAAATATTATAGGCACATCTATAGCGTTTTGGGTATTTCTTATAGTAACTTGTGCAGTTGCTTTCGAAAAGCACCATTTGAGGAAGTGGAACTGATGATGAAGACCCCAGATGACCACCGAAACTACTCAATAATAAGTATTTCGTGGATTGCGATTAGATCACTTGAATATGGATGTTAAGCACTTTATGCTCGTCACAATACATATGGTGAAATAGAGCTGATGGTGATGTACCAGGAGAACTCCTCAAAAATTAACGGCTCTGCACCGGGAAAAGCAATATTTTGCAAAAGGTGATCAGTAGTTGACATTTTGGGTTTTGTAACTAGATAAATTACAAATCGACCCACTAAACAGCGTGAATAAAAAACATTTTAGAAAAAAATAGAACCATCTGCCATATAAAAACACTACAAAGCCATGAATAACTTTTTGGAAGGCGGTGTCAAAAAAAAAGAAAATACGAAACAAATGACACCGACTACCGAAATTAAAGTTATTTTTGGCTTTGTAGTGTTTTTATATGGAAGTCGGTTCTATTCCTTGCTAAAAAGTTTTTAATATCTTAAACTAAAATCCATTAATATATGTGAATCACTGTCACACGCCTAACATTGAGGTGGACAGCTTACAGCAGTGACTCACATATAAATAATTTGCTCGCCATACATCACCCTTAAATAAGCCCGTAAAAAATGTTCTGATCGGGGAAACCCCGTATGAGGATGGACCTTTTTTGGCGTCGGTAACGCAGTAAAGTAAAAAAAAACCCCATTGTATCTAGTAATTTCTGTGCCTTTCCAGGTTCTGCACCCGGTGTCTATGCACTGTGAGCACATATTTAAGGCACTAAGCATACCCATTAAGCACCTAAGTTATATTATAGCTCTCGAAACACCCATGCCAAAATACATCGACGAAAATTTCTAAACCACCCCAAAAAATCCATGTCAACAACCAAGTAAACATAATAAACAACGGATTAAAACTTAAACCGAGCCCCAGTGAAGCCTACAATAGAATCGTCGAGACGCAAAAACAAAAATTCAATCTTAAAATGCTTTACAAAAGAGACCATTAGCGGATAAACTTCGCGGGAGGTAATAAGTCTATGGAAAAAGTCTCTATGGAAATCAAGGGAAGGCGACTTTTGATTAATTAGCAGTATTCTTTTCGCCAGACGTTGAGACGGCGTCGGTTCCCGCCATTAATCCGTGGAAAACAATATGGCCGCTTTATTGGGACATATCCTGTTGCAAGTTTTGGTTGTTACGTTCAAAGGGTTTTCTTATTGCTTCAGGAAATGAGGAGATCATTGTTTAGTTTTAATTGTTACCTTGTTTATAGTTTATTTGGTTATTGTTTTTATGATAAATGTTTACCGATGCTTTAAGATTGTGGTGGTCATTCTGAATCTCTATCGGAAATATTCAGAGATATTTTGTCAAATATGTTTCTAGCTAATACATAACGAACAAGGCGTAAAATAATTTCAAAATTAAATTCGAAAATTGACTTTTATAGTTCGCAGCGTAGTGGCGTAAAATAAGGAAATAATTGTAAATGGACAAACAAAAACCGTTCGCTCTGAAAATAAAAATGTTTATAAAGTAAGTACCTAAAAGTTAACAGCATTTTACAATGAGCCTAACCTAAACTAAGATAACTCAATATCTTGTAATTATAGGTTTTAGCGCCCGCCCTCCGTAGGTATTATTAATTACTACCTGACCTGGGTAACCTGCTATAACGCCATATTTTTTATTTTTCCCCATTTGCTCAACTTTTAAACTTTGCCTGAATTTCCACAAAAAATCTAAAACCAAAATAAACCAAATCGGTCCTGTTCACGAGTTTTAGCGAAACTAACGAACAGCAATAGTTATAAGTACCTATATATGTGTGTATAAAAAGAAGGTATGTAGGCTTTGAGCTTTTAGCATGCCATCGACATAGTTTTCTCGTTCGATCAATTTCCCAAAAATTATTTCAATTAGTAGGTTCTTCGACACGCCTTGTCCAAGTCGTGAAACCAAAGCTACTTGGGAAGTTTTATTTGTTCAAAAGAACATTACACCGCGCGACGCTGAGGTAATCAAAGAAGGGGAGAAATTAATATCAGTCGCCGTCGCCTCAATGCTAATTAATGACAGACTAACAATCCGGATGCGTTTCATTATATTATAATTGTTTTAAAAAGATATCCAGCGGGATTGGATCGTTTGTTTTAAAGTTTTATGTTTGATGAAAGTTTAGAAATGTTTTTGTCGGATATTTCTTATCATAGCTGCTAATGATATATTTTGTTTCGGTTTGCCCGGACTAATCTCTAGAAAAGAAGAACTGATTTCACTGGAAGATAGAAGAGGTCATAGGACATATGGGCTTCTTATAGAGGCTTTTTATACCGGCATTCCCACGGGATTAGGACTTGCGTGGGAAAATCCTCTCACACGAACGAAGTCGGAGGCATAATAAGAAAGTTACTAAAATATATAACAAAACAAAATATATTCAACGATAGCCTGTCTTATGACATGTTTATTTCAATTGACCAACACTACATCTGTTGCAGTAACACGACTCCTACATAATATGTCGCACATTGATTATTTCATTATATTCATCAAAACGCCAACCTTCATCGTACGAAATTATTAGGTGCATAACAGTTCCGCGAAGGGCGTTGTAAGGGTATATTCACACCAAATTTTTTCCTCTTTTTTAATCTGCTGTGCCCGACAGGGTCCACAATGATCTAAAACAATGTATATCTTGTATGTACCTACCACCTAAGTTCACATTGTGGAATGCAAATAAATGTATTGAGTATTGAGAAATAGAAACATAGCACGGGTAAAAAAAAAACAAACGCTAATAGTTCCGAATGAAATTTGAACCATAATGCGGGTAAATAAGTATTTTTGCTGCAGGTTTTCTGTAACCTACAAGTACCTTTGTTTAGCAAATAACTTTAGGCTCATTATCCTAGCAGATCTAGGGATAAATACTTAACTATTATGTTTTAGGGTTCCGTAGTCAACAAGGAACCCTTACAGTTTCGCCATGTCCGTCTGTCTGTCCGCGGTTTAACTCAAAAACTATTGGTACTAGAAAGTTGTAATTTGGCATGAGTATGTTAATGACGCCGAAAAAGTGGTAAAATAACATTTTGAAAAAAAAAAACAATTATTTAGTGTACCTCCCCTACATGTAAAGTTGGATGATAATTATGTTTTTCGTCCTTCCCATAGTGTGGGATATCGTTGGATAGGTTTTTCAAAAATATTAGGGGGTTGGGAAGACCGTTTTTTGATTAAGTAAACCGTTCGTGACTTATCAAGCTTTAAATTACCAATTTTCGTTAGAGTCAAGTGTCCCCCTCCCCCTCTACCAACTAAATGGTTGTAGTTAGAAATTTAAATGTCACGGCAGTAGTACTTATATATAACGAAGTTTAAAGGAAAACTATCACACATAAGTGGGCTTTACAAGTTTACGAGAAATAGTCGACCAATTGTATTTGACTCGAAAATTTCGAACAACTCCATAGAAATGTCGATAGATGGCGCTAAGCGTCAGTTGTATCGCGCTAGTTTCATATTTAAATAAGTTTTATAAAAAAAAACTTTTTAACAAAAAAAAAACGTCTTCCAAAAAACCACTAGGTACAATGTGTAAAATAACTTTAATTTCAGAAGACGGTGTCTTTGGATCTGTATTTTAGTTTTTTGCCACCGACTTCCGAAATTAAAGTTATTTTTCACATTGTAGTGTTTTTTTGGAAGTCGGTTTTTTTTTTTCAATTCCCATTGGTTCCAGCTGAGGCTGTTACAATTCACAAAAGCCAGGGTTCCACATTAGAAAAAGTTGTTGTACATGTGAAGCCCGGTATTTCAAGGTTAATGTTATATGTTGCTTGCTCACGTGCAAGGTTTATTTATCGTTACTGAATGTTTTCATCCTTCACGTCCACCCTCCGACCAAGATTCAGTCGTAATGGAAATGGAAAAGCTGCGTCGAAATCCTCTAATACCTATGTATCGATTTTTGAGGGAGCCCCACAGTTCATACCAAATTATGTTCCATAATGTTCAATACTTACGTGCACACTTGCAAGATACTGTAAGCGATCCTCAAATAATGGCTTCAGATATCTACTTAGCAGTAGAAACGTGGAGCTGTTCTCAAGATTCTTTTTATATAACTAATTTAAAGGAAATAATTAGAACAAATGGCCCTAAACAGTTTAGTTCAAACCCAGGTTTTGGTGTGTGTGCATGGGCAAAAAATTATATTGAATATAGCAACCCACGGTATTACACTGACATTGCTGGAGGTGACCAGTGTGAAGCAGTAATTTTCGAAATAAATGCAGTGAAGATTATAGCTTTTTATAGATCATGCAAATGTTCCAACAGTCGCGCAGTAGGTTTTGTAAGTAATTTACAATCGCATAACAGTCCTTGCATAATATTTGGAGATTTTAATGATGACTATCTCCGTAACAACAACACTGCAGTTTTCAAATTAATACGTGACGCTGGTTACCAGTCTTTATTACAACCACTTCCCTCTACACGCGGTGGTACTCAAATAGATCATATTTTTTCAAACTTCTCTTGTGAAGTTGGATTTTATAATTCCTTCTTCAGTTACCATCGCCCTATGTGGGCCCGTTTAGAGTTACCACCGTCAGTGTAAATTCAAACTACTTCCTCAATTTTATTTTTTTGTGACGATTGAGTAGTATAGCTCTGTGTCCTGTATTTAAATTCAAAACACCGGCTATGACAAGTATTATACAAATCTCTAAAAAAAATTAAAACTTTCCGTGCAAAATTGTTGGATCAGGTGAGGATTTGTGTAGGAAGTCAAATTAGTTAGGTAGTCATGTTTGACTTTTAGTTAGAGCATGGTACGAAACGATCAATCAGCGAATACGACACGCAATTGGCTGTTATAAAAACTACGGAACCCTACACTGCGCGTGGCCCGACACGCACTTGACCGGTTTTTTATCGTGAGTTTAAAATGTAGAAAAAAATCTAAACCCTCAAAATAAGCCCTTTCATAGGTCACAGTTTGACAATCTTTCTTTATTTTTTTGTAATGAGCGCAAGCGAGCGTGATAAACGCTTGAACTTTTATATTTCAATTCAATATTAAATCCCAAGTTATAATTATCCATATTAAGGCTTTTCAACGCCATCATCTATTTTTGTGGTCTCACACAACAAAAACGTAAACATTTTGTGGTCAACCGATACGCGGCTGTCGCAAGTAAGTCTGAACTGGCCTTATCACACGGGGGTTGAATGGTGAATGATTTCAACCCCACAGTAATAATTATATTAGTTGTAACCCCGTATTTAGCGCAGGGGAACGGGCAGTCATCGGGAATTTTATTAGAAACTAGACAGAGTGTGTGATTTTTGACATCTGCTCTGTATTGGTAGGAATGGTAGGTAGGTAATGCAATTTGAATGTGGTCGGCGAGTCGGCGGTGTCATAGAATGCATAAACTGCCCGACCCGATTGCTATCATTATCTTAGAAGTTTAGACTTACGCCTATGTAGGCCTGTGTCAGTTATTATTTTGTATTTCAAAACATTTGTTTGAAGTTTCTTTATTACAGTAGTATCGTAGTATCGCCATATTTTTTTACTTTCCATTTTTTCTCACATCTTAAACCTTAAACGTTTAGAGGGAAATAATATCGGTCCAGCCGTTCTCGTGTTGTAGCGAGACTAACGAACATTTGAATTTTGTCTTACTTATTATAAGAATTAATACTTAGTAAATAATAAATCATCTACTTATTACGTTAATCATGTTGTCTTTCAGTGGAAATAAATTAATATCAGTATTTTACATTGAGCTACTGTTTAAGAGTAACAATAACAATACCATTGGTCGAGAATTCGAGATTTTAGTTGATAAATCAAATCTAAATATAAGTTCTACTGTTGCGACACTCGCGTGAAAAGGATTGAAAAATGTATGTTCTTGTACGCACAAACATTATCTCTTTATAATATTAATATAGACTAGTAAGTAGACATAACTTTGGATTATTCCGGTAATCTATAGGAGTAATATCTAAGTATTCCTATAGATTATTGGAATAATCCAAAGTTATGTATACTTTTCTTCTGCATATATTTGCAGGCGTTGGAAGGGCATCGGAAGGAGTCGGTAATGTCAGTAAAATCAGAAAGCCCCAAGCTACACAAATGTCAGTGTCGCGATAATTGGCGTAACGAGCGCGATCCGTCGCGGTGTGTTGTGTGGGCGACGAAATGTCACATGGACGACAATTTGCACGTTCACCCCCCTATTGTAACTGTCGTAATTTTTCGATATTGAAAAGAATTTATGTGAAGGAGAAAATAAATTCTAGAGCGATTTGTAAAGAACTTGTTTAACTCAAACCATAGATTGTCACACAAAAGATGTCTGAATACGGGTTTCGCACGTTGTCAATCCAAAAGTTCTACTTAAAGTTCCATTCTATCAGCAAATGTTATTATTGACATACGAATATAACGGGCTGATCAGTATGATCATGTGACTTTTCCACAGCGTGTATCAAATCCATTCAGTTTTGACGTTTCAACAGTCGTCTTTGCCCTAGCCTTCGCCACGCTACCATTGATAGAAAATCACTAGTCCCAGGCCTCAAAAATTATGACGTGATGATTTGGACTCGGTAACCAATTTGTCAGAGAAAACATAGATTAGGATAATTGAAATAGGATGGGAAAGAATCTTTCTGATTTTTTACATGTGAAAAGCCTCTCGGATGATCTCACAATACTCACAATGAAAACAACAGAATGCTCTAACGAGATACTGTGGCCTCGGAACATAAGGACAGTGAAGGAACAGGGTGGGTTTTGAGTCAATAGAAGTCTGACACTCCCTCCCGCTCCGGAATCATTCGATGATTTTCCCACCAGAAGAAAAGGCTCTTACTGACTAAAACCATACTGTGAGTCACCTCTTCACTTCATGCTAGGGTCACGTTGACATTTTCTACAAGCACCCCAGCAGTGCCAGTTTAGTGTCGCATACTCCATATCTAATGAGGAGAGGAGTGAGCAGCTCTTCACCCTTTCATATGGGAGGAACACAGAATCACCACGCCACACTTACTCGGGTATATATGATGAATTACCGCCTTGCCTAAGTCCGTCATCCGCAGGCCACTTTACGGAACACAATTAAAAACGATGGTATTGTCAACCCTCCGTCCGTCGGACTCGGATTAACAGAGTGAAAGGAATCTCCCTCTCAAAGCAGTGAGACAACTAGCAGAACGTAGAAGATATAAAAAATACTACAAAATATAGGTCTCTCTCTAGGTCAATTAACCAATAACTAATTACTTACTGGTACGTTGGACCGAGCTATGGTGTTAACTGTCAAGATCTTTTATCTACTAAATCTTGTATTAAAGTGAAGTCACATAATTAAATTTTAATTAGTCAAAATTTTTCCAATTCATGCATGTTATATTTGTTTATATTTTCTAATTCCTATAAAAAAATTGGCACTATGGGTGCTTACGCAAGATGTTATAATTATAACTCATATACTTAAACGCAATCATGGATGCCATTTTCTCACATAAAAACAGCATTGACAAAAACGCGAAAAGAGATATTTAACTTACTTATAATTTGTTTTTATTTATAAGACTAGCAGTTGCCCGCGACTTCATTTGCGTAGGAGGTTTTTCCCGTGTAAATTCCGATCCCGTGGGAAATTCCAAAAATCCTTTCTTAGTGCTCCCCTACACACCACAAGGAACATACATGCCAAATTTCAGCTTCTTGCGCAGTAGTTTCAGCTGTGCGTTGTCTGTCAGTCAATCAGTAACGGAAACGTTTTATTTATATTGATTACTAGCTGTGCCCGCGACTTCGTCCGCGCGGAATAGTGACTCGTCAGCATTTTTAATTTTTTAGACTAATTATTTTGAAAATAAAACTCATACATAAATAAGCTATTTACAATATTTTACTGCTAATAGCTTATTTAAGTACATTTTTCTAATCAAAAGTCTAAAAAATAAGTTTCAAGCTTTAAAAATGACGTAATTTCCATACAAACTTTCATCCCCTATTTCAACCCCTTACAGCCCTTTCTTCGCATTAAAAAGCAGCCTATGTCCTTTCTCAGGCTCTAGACTATGTTCGTACCAAATTTCATTTAAATCGGTGCAGTAGTTTAGGCGTGATTGAGTAACACACAGACAGACAGAGTTACTTTCGCATTTATTTAAGTAAGGATTATTGGAAGATAAAAAGGAACATGATGACGCAACATACTTCATCTGCCTAGCCTTTCCCAAATTATTATTTTACCGGATGGAGCTGAATAGGTACCAGTATTTTACATGGAGCGACTGCCTTTCTGATCTCCACCAATCTCCGCAACCCAACTTAACTAGGCAAGCCCCTTGACAAGACTTCTGACTTAAAAATGACAGCTTGGACTAACCATAGCGCTGTTCAAAGATTTAAAAATTTCAGATTGGTCGAACGATTCAGGGTACTTTCTGAAGCATGAAAGAATCTCAAAATGTTGAGATGGTCAGATGGTTACCTATCCACGGAGAGTTGCTTTACCTAGAAAAGAACTCGTGCGGCTATTATTATTTTAGCAACAAACTCTCCTTTAATACATTTTTTTTTATTGATAATAGGCTCGCGTTTGACCACCATCTCACCTGATGGTAAGTAATGATGTGGTCGAAGATGGAGCACGCTTACCTAAAAGTAACCTATTCACTCTTGACTTAAAGACCCCTAGGTTATAGCTATCGGGCCGTACGCACAATGAAGGTATTCTCAAAGCGTTTAGTGCGTATAGGTGGGATGTCCACCATGTAACGATGGCGCATCGCCGTTTGTCTTGTACTCCGATGATGGAACGGGCTTGACGGAATTAGATTGTGTAATTCCATCGCACACGGGGAGTGTGCGTGATCAATGTAACCGATAAAAAACCGATAGACTAGCAACTCGTCGCCGATGTTCAAGGCTCTGGAGCTTTGATTCGACCAGTGTATCGTTGCCAATGAGTCTTTTGGCCCGTTTCTCAATTGACTCAAGCGCATCCAGTTGGTAATTGGCAGATTTAAAATAAGCAGTCTTATAATTGCTGCATTAAATTAAATCAAAATTTATTCCTCATCTGTGACAATATCGCGATATAAAGTTACATCACGTCATAATGCACTACATGAATGAAATCTGCGCTACATTGTATGAGAAGACAGGTCACAACCGTGGACAATACCCAACACACAATGGCCGCCACTGACATCTGTATCAGATAATATGACACACTATACGCAACTACTAATAGAATATATTTACTACCTATCCAAACCTTATTTAAGCTACATTAAGGTTTAATTTACAATGTGCCAAATGAATATTTTTTTCATGGTAGCAACAATGATAGGGTCGCGATCGCGATATGCGTAAAGGGGGAAGTGCATTCGCTGATTCTATGCGCTCATTCCACTCAGTTGAGAATTATTGGATTAAAACGTTTTTTTTAAGCAGGTGTTGAAATAGGATTATCAATGTAAGTATAAGATTATGAGATGTAATCCTCTCAAAAGCTAGAATATAATATTTTGCTGCTGTAATATTATATTATTTTCAAATATTCATTATTTTCATAATATATTTGTATATTATGGCAGGACACAATATCACATTATTCAAACCGATGCGTTACCTATAGTCGCACGTGGTCCTCGAATTTTTCAAGTAGGTTATGTTACTTGTAACTTTAATTTATAATTAGCGTGTTGCTGTTAGTTTTATTATAAGTCTAAACGTGAGGACTTGTTATTGGCTCTCTGAAAACTATGTATTCTTTTTTGTCTTTTTATTGGCTGTACGTCCTCCATAAACTAAATAAATAAATAAATTTTAACTTATATGTCGGAAATTGAAAGTAAGAGTTTCACAATCAACGGAATACAAACCAGAATGTGAATGACATTGTAACCAATTCTTGATGTGTCACTCTCTACAGGCATGGCAAAGCCAATTACTATTACAGACAAAAAGCAAAGTTCGATTAAACCACTCGAGAAAATGGGAAAATTAAAAAGTAATAAAAACACAAATGAGGTGCTTTCAATCATCCCTCTGACAACATTGTCGTGTGGAGGCAAAGAGGGGAGGGGAGGGGGAAGAGTGACGTCACATGAGATTAAAAAGTTTGACGGGCTCTCCCACGGAAATTAGCATTTTGCCCGTGGGCTTCATTTGCATACTGTCCGATCTAATTTTTATCTTTTGTTGTTATTAATACCGAAGGGAATACGTATATGAAGTGCTATACTTACTAAGTTCTGACATCGGTAGATTTTGTTAATAAAACATGATTTTATTGCCTTTATGAATGAAAAAGACGGCAAAATGTCGAGCCACAACCTATTTTGGTCAGCAATTTATCTGAATGCCACGTTAAAAATATTAATATATCCCTGTCAAAGAGGACAAAGTAACAATATTTTAATTGGGACCGTGGCGTAGGACTGTTCATTATGTAGTTAAGTTCCCTTTTACCTTGTAATGAAACAGAAATGTTTCAACCACACAGAGCGCAGTGGCTTAAAGAAAATATTTTTATACCCACATTTATTTTCATTGTCCAATTATGATTTGTGCTTCTTTTTCTATTATTACGAAAAAATCAAAGCGATTTAATTTAAATGAGGTGGAAAATATGCATTTTCTCCGACGTCAAAGCCTTTTCAATTCCTGATACATTATGCAAAAAAATTGAAAAGCCTAATTGTAAAATGAGAAGCAGCGCCGCGACCATTGTCGACGAGGACAAAAAATATGGAAAAACTTCCCCGGGGACTTCAGAAAATAAGTAGAAAAGTCCTGCTTCATTTAAAACGTAACTTTACTGTTCCCCCTTCTGTCTTTGACAAAAGAATTTTGAAATAAGTATACGAGTTGCATTGAACTGTCAGTATTGAAGACATTGATATGATTTTGAAACATTGACGTAGTAAATGATTCAAATACCTACAAAGATTTTTTTAATGTAGATGGGCTCGCGTTTTGACCATCATCTCACCTGATCGTAAGCGATGATGTGGTCGAAAGTCGAAGCTCGCTTACCTTGAAGTAACCTGCTCAATATAGCTATCAGGAAACGCAGAATCCGGCTAGGAATTCCACTCCTTAGCTGTGCGCACAATGAAATTATTCTCAAAACGACATTCTCGAAATGACAAATTGATTTTATTCAACGTTTCTGTAGCTGTTTAAGCTCTGCACTCAATTGCAATTCCCAGATTCGTCGGAAAACGCTTAACGAACAAAATGACTTAAATTCACCATTTAATTCGTCATAGCGCCCACGCCAATTAACCTCGACATAAAATTCTTTACACACCCAAAAACCCACACTATTCAACTCCCCGACCCGGTATTCGAACCGCGACCGTCCGCCCGTTGTAACCGCGAGACCGCGGGGCTGGCCACAGCTGTCACTTAATAATTTAATTGTGCATTTCCCCCGTTTTTCACGGCGGCGGCTTTCGTGGAGCGACGGGCGATGTTCGCTCTATTACTATTATATCGTATCTTGTAGGTACTATTTTTTTTCAGTGTGAATATTTGATAGCTGTCCTGATTTTTGTTTCGTACCCAGATTTTGAAGCGTTTTTGTAAATGAATATATCGTACTAGCACTTCGTCCGCATGGATTTCTGGAGACTACCGCCCACATACAAACTTACAAACAAATTTTACCTATTAATATTAGTATAGATATAGATTAAACAATGTAAAGTGTAATTTATATAGTAAGATACAAATGAACATTGTATAGAAATTATACTTATTAGAAATTTTATATAGGTAGAAATTTTGATACATTTATGTTTAAATCGACTCTACCGATCACCACAGATGAACCGATAAGACGGTTTTGTGGGACTTATTTCTATTGTGAAGTCATATTTACTCAAACAAATAAAGATTAGATACCTAATTACCGACGGCTAATACTTTTTAAAATTTAATTTCGTATCAAAGAGAGAGAAACAACAAGCTCGAAACCACACACATAATTAATTATATTTTTTAGTATCTTTAATAAATATTTTCTTACTGAGCCGATGTAAGTACCTAATATAAATTTCTAAAAATTACGTTACTCTAGGGTTTAAAAAAAATAACATCGTCGTATGTCGAAAACAATACCAGGACAACAGGATCATAACATCGATTCCATATTTTTACTACAGAGATTTTATGTCTGGAGTAGGTACACAGACTTAAAATCATTGAAAGAAAATCTGGAATCGAATTAATGAGTAGCAAGATAAAAAGTTATCACTTGTGCGTGCTTCAACTTCGCTAAAGTAGTTTCGAGAAAACTACTTATTTGAGAAAACTATTTGTGATACCTACCTACTTGATAAGATTAAAATGGAAAATGGTATATTAATCATTTAGTCACATAAAAATAATAAATAAAAAAATGTACACTAAACTTCATTCTCTAGAAAAAAAGATTTCTTAAAATTTCTATTCAGTAATATTTCAACAACCGAAGCCATAATTTTTTTCTACAGATCACGAAAAGAAAAAAAAAAAAAAAAATCACCTGACCCAAAATCAGATGACCTTTTTAAACAAAACAAAAAAAATACACACCTGTTTGCAATTCCACCGTAGCGCGTACACACGTAAAATGGAATACAGTAACTGGCGATTTGGGAGTGCGTTCTCTTCGATAGCTTAGTGGATACTGGCAGTGGTTCCAGGATTTTGTGACAGCCGCCCAGCAGGGTAGGCGGGGCGATGGCTGGGCGGGTCTGCGGATCCGCAAATCAGCTTCGTTTCGACTTCTTTTCTTCTCAAGCCAAGAAGCTTTGGTCAGCTGTAAGTGGGCAATATTGATGGTAGTTACCACGTTCCTAAGTCGCAGCGTCGTTACGTTAGATAGTACGTTTATTAGGTAGGTACCCATGTTATATGGGATGATGGAGCGGGATAACTTGATTTCTTTATAAGCTTGGAATTTGTTAATTTTTAGATGTTTTCAGATCTTTGTATTTGTTTTAAAATACTTTCTTTGAAAAAAAAATATCCCACTCTTGAAATTTCTCTTGTATCGTGAGTGATAATGCACTCAATTCAACAACAAAAAACAATATCCAGACCCGCAACAACTATAAATATTATATATCTAATATATTTAGGCACATTATCTTTGCTACAAGTAATGGAATTACTATTGGATCTGAAGTCTAGGAAATTACTCTTATCAACTGTTTTTGACATCTACATGTGAAGCCATTTTTTAACCGACTTCTAAAAAAGGAGGAGGTTCTCAATTCGGATGTTTGTTTGTTTTTTTGTATGTTTGTTCGGGCATAGCTCCGTCTCTTGCCAACTGAATTGAAAAATTCTTTTTTTTTGTTGAAAAGGGTATACTTTCCAAATGGTCCCATGAAAATTTTATCGAAATCGGACAAGCCGTTTCTGAAAAATCAACAAAAGTCTAAAAAATATATTTACGTTGATGATCTTTTGGTTTACTCTGCATTGCGTTTTTTGATCGCGTATAACTCCGTAATTTACGAACCGATTTGGAAAATTCACTGACCCACTAAAAATCGCGAAAATAAAAAATATTTTGCAAAAAATAAAACCGACTTCCATATCAAAACACTACAAAGCCAAATATAATTTTAATTTCAGAAGGCGGTGTGAAAAAAAGAAAATACAAAACCAATAACACCGACTACCGAAATTAAAATTATTTTTGGCTTTGTAGTGTTTTGATATGGAAGTCGGTTTTATTTTTTGCAAAAAAAGTTTTTGTGGTTTTATAATTAAGTTCAATTAATGGATTACGTGAAGTACCTATTACTTGGTGATGGTGATGATGATGGTTTAAATTACATAAACTGCAACTCATAGCTACCAACCTAATAATTATCGTAATCCGTGCCTCGGTAAGCACGTTAAGCTGTTGGTCCTGCGCCTGATCTCTCTGCGATCGTGTCGGATTACCGTCCCATCGGATAATGAGAGTAAAAGGAACAGAGAGTGCACCTGTATATAAAAATAAAATAAAATAAAAATAAAATAAAATCTTTTTATTTCAGACATTGGGTCCATACATTTTCAAAATCATCAATTTTAAGTCATCACACACATGTCACATCGAATAAATAAATTATGACTTAATTTAATTTAATTTATCAATTTAATTTAATCTATTAATTTAATTTAATCTATTAATTTAATTTAATTTAACTTAACTTATATACAATAATATACGCACATACTTGTGCACTATAATATTTCCCGCGCAGAAGGCTAATCAATTATGAGATTGGCCGCCTTGACCGAAATCGATTAGGAGGGGATTAATTATCGTAATCTTTGTGCCCGAATTTCTTAGTGCAGATTCCGATTTCCCACAAAGGTAAACTTATGCATAGAATCTACTGCATGCAGTTAGTCTGTAATTGACTTTTGTGCGAGGCAATATAGTACATTATGGTACAAGTGTGTAATGTTGGTGATTACCGCTGAGGCGCCATTGAGACCCGAGCCGTTAGGTGAGGGTCTTAAGAGAGCCGAGGACGGTAATCATCAATACACACGTGTATCATACGACGTTTTTCAACACACTTGTGAAGAAAATAATACTAAAAAGCCATTTTATTTCGTGAGTAAAAAGTTTATTTAGAGAAACAATTAGTAAATGTGCAGTTGGTAAAATTATAATTAACTGTTTTTGAAGGCATAGCGGTCTCATCAGACAGATTATTTACTTAAATACTTTCATGTTGTATTGTTATTTGAGATGGTTCATTATTCGTGTAGGTAGGTGAAATCCAATCATTGGATGTACTTGGTGTTTCGCCAGTAAGACGCGCCTCAGAATCAAGTCTAATTCTTTTTGTGATTTTTGCACAAATTTCTTTCTTGTTTTGTATGGAATCCTTTACGTATGATTCTGCTACATTTTTAGATCGCCATCCACCATGACGCTTGAAAGTCATTATATCAGCTTCTGAATTAGCCAGCAATGAAGCTGAAGTTCTTCTGAAACTATGTCCAGTGTAGCTCTCAGCATCTGCTAAATCTAAAAACTTTAGGCATAGAACCAAATTTGTTTATACCTATTGGCTGACGGGTACATTTACCATTCTGGTAATTTAAAAAGAAACTGTCATTTTTCGCTTTTGGTAAACGCAAACTTTCATACTTCTTAACAATTTCATAGAATGGACCGTGTATGGTGAATGACCTAGGTATTTTATTTTTCTTGATAGGTATCTACACTAAAAGCATCTGGCCATGGTTCTCTGTGTCTTTTACAGTTATATTTGTTAATTCTTGTATCCTACATGCACCAGTTACACCAAATATTAAAGCAACCTGAAAAAAAAGAAACAATAATTACGTTCAACACACAACACAGTCTGAAGTCGCGTAGATATATAAAATTAGATAATTTAACTAACCTTAGTAGCCAGATATTGGTTATCTGGAGCATCTTTTATAAATTTTTCAACATCGTTAGACGATAAAACCTTTGATTTCTTGCTTCTAAATCCATCGGATAGTCTCTTTAGATAAGCTGACAAATTAGAGTATGTTTTTAAGTCCACTCCATTCTTTGTTCGGACTGTGCTTTTTAACATTGAATATATACACAACAAAGAGCTAGGTTTGTACTTAGAAGACAATTCTTTAAAGTACGCTATGAACACATTTTCTGAAAAAGACTGCGTACTCTTGTTGTTTTGCCATTGTATGAAATTTTTGTACGCTAATAGATATTTAGCCTTGGAGTTTCCAGGTAGTAAACTTTCCATAACGTTAAGGGCTGGGCTTCACATCTTATATCGGGTGGTGTACAACATAAATCATTTTCTTCATAGCTAGTACTTGTAGACATTCTAATTAATAAATAACTATAATTTCAACAGTGAAAACGAGTTGTGAAAATTTTTTCGCAATGGCGGGAAAAATTAATCAGTTTTCCTATGCGCGCGCATCTAACAAATCGGCCATAGACTAAAAGAATGAGGTTTCTTTTTTTGGCTTTTCTCGGATAGCGTTTTAGCCACGTACAAAATGGGTAATTCAAAGTTTTCTTTATCACAGAAAAAACAAAAGTTATATTTGAGTTAAAGTTGTATTTATTAAAAACGTACAAGTTGAAATTTATCTATTTAAATACGAAGTTGCATGAAATTAGCAAGCAATAGGTACATTAATTTATTTGTACTATTGAACACGATCTTTTTTGTTTCGAAACTTTTTTAAAAACAAAGTAACTCAACCAATTTAAAAAAAAACCTATAACTCACTTGTGAATAATAGTAAAGAAAAAGTCACAGTTTGATTACAGGTGTCATTATGATCCTAATTGCGGTGAAATTAGAGCCATTTTATGAGCAAGTGTGTTGAAAAATATATTGTTGATTTTTATTATACTTTACTTGGAACAAATATGAATTAAAGAATAAGTATCATCAACACACTTTCACAATGTAAGTAATTTACGATTAAAGAAACTGAAGAAAATTAATAACTTAAAAACTTCTTAAGTAAAATACATCAAATTCAAACAGCACTACTCTTCCAAATGAAAATAAAAACGCTCGAGCACGAGTTGGAATCACACGTTGAAACCAAAGGTTTCTTAATCAATAAACAGTAAAAGAATGTGAAAAGGCTAGATGGAATGGAAATGAAAGGATGAAACCGAAAAAATCTAATTTCTGAAATAGAAAACTCTATTACCAACTGTCAATCAATCGTTTGTAGGTATATACAGGATTATTGGAAATATGTCCCGATCCTGTTAAGGGCGTGTAGATGAAGTCATTAGCTAACAAATCAACCCTAAGTTTCTGGGCCTAAAGTGTACCATTATCGAGAACATATTTTTTTTAAATATTGAAATAAAATAGGACTTTCTCTTTTAAAAATTTATGTAAAAAAAACCAAAGCACGTTTTAGCATTCTTATTTATAAAAAAATTGCTTAAACATAAAGAAGCGCATAATAAAAAAACATACAACAAATAAAAACCCCCGTACTTTTTGAAAAAGAGGTCCAAGACTTTAATTTTTTTATGATTTTTACAACATCTTCTGAAATAAATATTATTTTTCTCCGATAAATCACTAATCTACTTTGACGGCGGAACATTTGAATAACATCTACCCATTATTGACTTTCCAATAAAAACTTTTTGCAAAAAAATAAAACCGACTTCCATATCAAAACACTACAAAGCCAAAAATAATTTTAATTTCGGTAGTCGGTGTTACTGGGTTTGTATTTTCGTTTTTTTTTTCACACCGCCTTCCGAAATTAAAATTATTTTTGGCTTTGTAGTGTTTTGATATGGAAGTCGGTTTTATTTTTTTGCAAAAAAGTTTTTATTTTCGCGCTTTTTAGTGGGTCAGTGAATTTTCCAAATCGGTTCGTAAATGACGGAGTTATGCGCGAACAAAAAACGCAATGCAGAGTAAACGAAAAGATCATCAACGTAAATATTTTTTTTAGACTTTTGTTGATTTTTCAGAAACGGCTTGTTCGATTTCGATAAAAATTTTATGGCACCATTTGGAAAGTATACCCTTTTCAACAAAAAAGAATTTTTCAATTCGGTTGGCTAGCGACGGAGCTATGCCCGAACAAAAATAAATAAAAAAAAAAAAAAAAAAAACAAACATCCGAATTGAGAACCTCCTCCTTTTTTAGAAGTCGGTTAAAAAGGTACAAAATGTACAATAAAATTTTAAAACAGTTGGAATAATACATGTCTAATTACACAAGAGGAATAAAATCATAATTCAAAAATTTACACATATTTTTTCTGACGTTTTGATAAACATAATAACTGACAGCGCTAGAAGGAGGGTTATGTTTTTAGATTGTATGTATGTACTGTATAATTCTTTGGCATGCTCTGTAGACTTAACGGCTTGGTGGATTTTAGCTTGCGAGGTATCATAAGATTCGTCTTAATTGTGAGACTGACACTGGGTATATCAAAATTATAAAAAAGAATAAACTAATAAGTTTAAAATAAAATAATTATTTTAAAAAAGCAATAAACCCGACTGCGCGGAAAGTGAACTGAAAAGAAAAAACTTTTACAGTCTTTATTTTGACAGACTTACAGTCGGATCCATTATTGCTGATCTAGATTTTTATTTTTATTTTTTTTTATTTTTATTTATTTTTAGTTCGCTTTCCACACAATCGGGTTATTGTTTTTTTTTTAATAAGTATTTTACTTTAAAATTCGTTTTCGAAGTGTGAACCTCTATTCCGTATACAGAGTGGCATTCTCTTCCCAAGCTGAGTCTTTACTACACCACTTGTCAGATTATGGTTTATTTGTTCCGCTGCTCTAATAATGCGAATTCTCAGCTCGTCAATTGTGGTCTCTGGGGATTCATCGTAAGCCAAACTCTTCATATGACTCCAGACGTAATCGTCCATCGGTGTAAAGTCTGGACATCTTGCCGGCCAAAGAATCGGTCCTCCTCTGCCGATCCATCGATCGGGAAAGTTTGTATTTAACTACTGTCGCACGGTAATTCTGAAGTGTGCAGGACAGCCATCATGCTGGAATATCATTCTTTGCCTAGTTCGTAAGGGCACATGTTCGAGTAAAATGGTCATTTGTTCTCTTAAAAAAGTTTCATAAGCTTCTGCATTCAAATTGTTAGGAAGGAAATGCGGACCAATCAAGTTATCGTCTATGATTCCCATCCAAACGTTAAGTGAGAAGCGTCGTTGTGACCCTTCCGGCCTCTTTTTATTTGGGTTTTGATCTACTTTTGGAGCCCAAAAATGTGCGTTGTGGTAGGTTGTTATACCGTCTTGGTCAAACTTCGACTCGTCTGTCCACATTATTATTTTTTTTTAATCTGGGATTCTTTGCATCGAAATTTAACATGAATCTGCAAAATCCAAATCGTCTGGCAGGATCACCTTCTTCAATAACGTGCACTGGCGTATAACCATACCGTAACCGTAAACCAAACTTTCCACTGCGACATACCTAGTCGGTTTGCTACCACATGTGTGGATGTCATGGGGTCTTCTTGAAAAAGACGCAGTATTGTTTCTACGTCATCTGGAGCATACACGCGTGGTCTGCCAGAATCACTGCGTCGCCTTTCCACACGCACAGTCTCTCTAATCCGTCGATACACGTCAATGAACACAGTGTTGTCAGGTGTTCGATGATTAGGAAATCGACGCAAATATTCACGACGAGCAGCTGCAGCATTGCCGTCGCAAAATCCGTATGCAAACATAATAGGCATATTCCTCATTAGAGAATACAGTTCGTTGCACAGCCATCACAATCCTTTAATAACGCTACGTCTTCAGAAGAGCAATCGGTCACAGTCCAGTTCACAAGCCAAGTCACAAAAGAAATCAGAAGCAATCCAGTATGTAATCCAGGTCAATAATTTCGATAAAACTTAAAGGGCACTTAACAGGCATCTGTAACGTACGATAGTATAAACAGACTACTTAGATTTACAATTCGTAATACAATGTAAAGTTAGAATTCTTATCTAATGATGATTCATGTAAACATCTTGCACTATCGGATGCCGATAAACAAAAGCAGGTAATTAACTCAATAACCTAAATAAATAAATAAATAACCTTTTATTGGGACTTTTTGAAGCCTTCAACGACGCCTAATAAATTTAAATTCTTATCTCTGTCCATTCATGACTTGGTCAAGATGTCTTTTATTTAAATGTTTCCCATCACGTTTTAAAACCATAAATTCTTTTTTAGAATACTACCACCTGGTTGTTTTATTTAGGATTTTCTTCAAATCTAAGATAGTAGGAGCAATAAATTATACCATATTACAAAGCCAATAATGTGTAGATGTTTTTAAAATGTTCCGCCGTCAAAGTAGATTAGTGATTTTTTGGAGAAAAATAATATTTATTTCAGAAGATGTTGTAAAAATCATAAAAAAAATAAAGTCTTGGACCTCTTTTTCGAAAAATACGGAGGTTTTTATTTATTTTATGTTTTTTTTTATTATGCGCTACTTTATGTTTAAGCTATTTAATAAATAAGAATTCTAAAACGCGTTTTCGTTACTTTTTTTATAAATTTTTAAAAGAAATAAAGTCCTATTTTACTTTATTATTAAAAAAAAATATTTTCTCGATAATGGTACACTTTAGGCCCAAACACTTTGGGTTGGTTTGTTAGTTAATGACCTCAACTACACGCCCTTAACAGGATCGGGACATATTTCCAATAATCCTGTATATACGCACAGGTATAAATAATATATAAGAATTAAAAATAGACACTATAAATGCTATAATAATAAACCGGACAAGTGGATGTCCAGTTTTGCACATCGAGTGTGATGGCATTCAAATATTATATAGTACCGTAATATATAGTAAAGTAATAATACCTATAGGATCGTTACATTACAGAGTACCATTTTCTTATTTATAAATGCTTAGTAGTTGTGAAAATCCAAAATATATATCTAGGTAAACGGTCTGTTCAAGTGTGATGGCATTCAAATATTATATAGTACCGTTATATATAGTAAAGTAATAATACCTATAGGATCGTTACATTACAGAGTACCATTTTCCTATTTATAAATGCTTAGTTGTTGTGAAAATCTAAAATATATATCTAGGTAAACATATACTTGCTAGCATAGGCGCTTAGAGCCTTCTAAGAGCTGGACCCGTTTGCTACTAGACCCGCGGGTCCACTTGACCACATCATTTTCTTTCTGTATTTATATTGGTTAAACCCATTTAAACTTTAAAAAGCGACGCGTTCTACTGTACATATGCAAGGTACAGTCGAGCGCAGAAGATATAATAAAACGTAGTTCGATTAAGTTTAAACATTAATAATCTATAAAAATCTCTTCAATTTAGTTTTATTGTACTTTACTCTAATTACGCGACTGCGGAGGCTAATATTATTCACAATCTATGGCTATGTATGTATGTTTGTACCTATATGGCGTTGTAGAGGCCAAACGCGTGGGTCAATTTTTACGTCAATCGATTGGTCTTAACCTTGCGAGTGTCACTAAAGACATGACAGTTATCAAAATTCATCACAACGACTACCAAACGCTACTTATATTGTAAAAAATATAAAATCGACAAACTATGTCAAATAGGTTATCGTTGGATAGGTCTTAAAAATGATTTCGAGGTTTTGTTCGCCGTTTTTAATTTTAACAAACCGTTTAGAATATAATATATAAAAACGTTTTAAGGCCGTGCGCGCACTGCGTTGCGTTTTGGAAACGCAAAATCTATGAAGTATGGAGTGTCATAGAAGTGCGCGCACTGCGGTGGAATAAACGCGTGCGGTAGAGTCACCGGTGGCCCCGGTCATTCTACCGATGCGGTAGAACTACCGCAATTGCGGCCACCGCAAGGCAGTGCGCGCACGGCCTAAAACGGATTTGGAGGGCCATATTCAGCGTTGCGGTTTTTTTTCTTCTAAACCCATTGAGTTTTTATAACGAGAATAGTTAAAAGTTTCAAAAATCTACTGTTACTGGAAAAACCCACCCTGTTCCTTCAGTTGCCCTTGTAGTCCGGGACTGCGGTATCTGATTATAATATTTCCGCAGCCCCAGCAGGCAATGGCTCTATCGGGCCCCGTCAGTGCTACTGACTTTGAGGCCAGGTACGGTCGCAGACTGGAATTTTTAGGGGGCGTCACTAACAATAAAATATGTCGAGTAAAAGAGTTTTCTTTATTGCACAATACAATTTTTATTGCAGACATTATAAAACAAATGGAAGTCTTCTATTTTTGTTGGCAAATCGAGTGCTAATATTTGGAAAGTCTTATTTTGCAAAATTTTAGAAGATTTTCTATTTGGGGTGTACGATTTTGGGGGGGGGGTCATTGCCCCTGTAACCCCCCCCCCCCTTCGGACCGCTCCTGTTTGAGGCACGCGTCCTCCGGGTAGTCCTCAAAATGACGACACCCAGGCGTGTCCTCCCGCTGTATCCGAAACAACCATGTCCGGTAAGCACCGGAGGCGAAAGGTGAGGCTGCCGTGGCAGAAGCGATACACTTACGCCAACGAATAATCCAATCATCGAAACATTTTTAATGGGTTTTCCGGTATTACTAACTACTAACTAAAAACAGCCAGTGGTACTGTTTTTGTTTTATTTATTTCAGGTTACTACCCAACTAGCACATTAGTGGTGGTTCTTGGATTCTTATTGTATAAAGTTATCAGTCTCAACATTTGGATTTGGCGCAGTACCATCACAGGATCCATTATCCTCTTTAGCCAAATTACGGTTTTTTTGTGCAACGTTCTCATCATCATTAGCCATATGTCTTTTCAATCGGAATATTGTCTTCATTTGACAAATTTTCTTTCTTCTGATCTAGCGATATTTCCCATCCTGAAGGGCAGATTGACAGCTCTTCTTTGTCTGCATTTATAGTTTTAACTATTTTAAAAGGCATTCTGTAATAAAACAATAATAGGTAGTTAATTGAAATGTTTAAACTTCATATTATGGTATAGGTATAACCAAACCATAAAATTCATTTCTACCGGCAACAAAATAATGTAAACTATTATTGAAACGTTTCATAATTATCTATTTGAAAAATAACCTGTATTATGTTTACGTATGAATATTGGGTGTAAATTCAAGTATCGCAATTAAAACACCGTAATCTTGGATTAATGTTTTTAAAGTTGAGAAGCGCACAATTTCTATGTTAAGCGAACGTTTTTAAGGGTAGACCACGGATCTATAGAACGGAAACCATTCGAATAATTACGTAACTAGGCTGTGAATTGCACTAGGGGAACAAAAATCACTGGAAACATTAGAAGGGTGAAAATTAGCGCTCTAATTCTCAAAAGGGAATTATTAGCGCTAAAACGGCAGGTTATGACTACATTACAATGATGCCATGATTTTTTAAGAAAACTTATAATTCACTTGCAAAATTAAGTTGACATACATTGGTTTTTCAGTTAAATATGCATTAAATGTACCGGTAAACAATCGGCCACTTGCGAATAGTAAAAGTTATCAAGACGTAAAAATACGGAAATAAACTGTATTCTGTATAACCAATAAAAAATATCACATAACTTTTTGCCATTCAAAAGCAGCGCTACGAGAGCTTTAGTATAGCTTTAATAAATCGTTATAGCTATTGAGGAACCTATATGCAACCGTTGTGCAGGTTAAATAGAACTTTAGGCTGCATAAAATGGCACCCAAATGGCGCTAAAGCGGCTGCTTTAATTCTGTAGTAGAAGCTCTAGCGCTTACGTCTAATACCATAAGTAATAATCGGATACGCTCCAAAGCTCTAATGGGCAAGTCACAAATAGGCTGTCATTTGTGCTAGTTGGGTAAGGCCCATAGAGAAATATTCATACAATAGCTTAAGTAACTATAAACTAATATTTTTTTATGATTACACGAATTAAATGCATTATATTACATTACAAAAAAAATATAATTTTAATTATATCTTATATTAAATGGCGTTGCTACCTATTTATATTAAATACAGTTATCTATATAAATAAAACGAAAAGTCCTGACTGACTCATCAACGCCCATCCCAAACCCTTGGACCTAGAATGCTGCAATTTTGCACAGAGATTCTTTTTACCCGACTGCAAAGGAAGGGTTATGTTTTTCGCGCGTATCTTGTATGTATGTATGTATGTAATATTCTTTATTACCTCATGTCTCCAGAACCGCTGAACGGATTCACATAATTGAGGTATCGTTAGATTTGTCTTAGCAGCCCAAGTGTTTTTAGATAGGTGACATTTGAAAAATCAAACATGGCGGCTGTGCGAAGCCATTATACATAGTGAAAAAAAATTTTTTGTTTCGAATACCACAATATGGGTATCAAATTAAAGGGCTTATCGCAAGGATTTCAAAAAGGTATATCACATTTATCATTAGTGTAATACTAGCAAAAATAATACAAAGAGAAAGTTAAAAATATGGACTTAGAGCTCTTTCACTTTCTTAATCCGGTGGGGTGCCAATGTGACATGACCGGGAAAATTAAAAAATTGTAAAAAAATATTTTTAACTGAAAAGTTGAAAAAAAAATATTTAAAAATCTAAAAAACCCGACTGCTCAACTGAAATGCAAGAAACAAGCACATTTTTATTTTAAAAAGTGACAAGCAGGCGGACCCGTCAAATTTAAAAAAAAATACTTTCAATTGGGTCCCGCCTGCTTGTCACTTTTTAAAATAAAAATGTGCTTGTTTCTTGCATTTCAGTTGAGCAGTCGGGTTTTTTAGATTTTTTAAATAATTTTTTGTAATGTAGACAAGGAATACGGAAGAATTTTTTGAAATTCAGCCCCTAAGTGAGTTAAATAGGGGATGGAAGTTTATATGGAAAATCGTAATTTTTGAAGTTAGAACCATGAAAATCGGTGGTTATCAGTCTGGTTAAAAAATAAAAATCGTATCGGGCGTAAAATAGGGGCTGGAAATATGAATGGGAAACCTGTTCGTTTTGTAGTTCAAACCACGAAAATCCGTATTTAGCCTTTTGGTTGGTAATTAATAATTACATGTATAAAAGTTCTTGAAAAATCATCCCAGAAAAGAGTTAAATTGGAGATGAAAAATTTGTATAAGAAACCCGTAAATTTTAAAGCTAAGCTACATTGATGCTATGATACAAAAACGATGTGCTATATTTATTTATTTATTTAAACTTTATGTACAATAGTGTTACATGGGTGGACTTAATGCAGCAAGGCATTCTCTACCAGTCAACCTTTGGGTTAAAAAAAAACACTGTGGTAGGTGTACGAGAAAATGGAATGAAATAATATATTTAATACTAATAAATATAATACTAATATATAATAATACTAATAAAATACACATATATGCTAAAATGACAAACAAATAGATACGGTGCTTTATAATATTATTTCTGAATAAGAGAGCTCATAATAATTATGACAAAGACCAAACTAAGAATAACAACCCCTTAAGTAGTGGTTTTTAATTTTGCGCTTAAAAGAAAATTTTGACTCAGCCTTCTTGATGTCAAGGGGTAGCAAATTCCAGAGTTTAATAGTAGAAATAGCGTAAGAATTAGATAGAAACCCGGTGCGGTGAGAAGGAATGTGATGAAGTAAGTTTTTGGATGCGCGAAGGTTAAGATCATGAGAACTGCCCAACAATTTAAAATTTTGTTTTAAGTAAACAGGAGCACAAGGATCGTTCATAATAGTGAAGAGCATACAGAGGGATCTGAGGGATCTCCTTTGACGGATAGGCAGTTAAGAAGTTCTTGGGAAAGATCAGAATAGCAAACATCAGCATAATCAATGATAGGAAGCACAAGTGATTGGACCAATGTGGTTTTAGTGCTACAAGGAAGGAAATGCTTGAATCTATAGAGAGATCGCAGTGTGAATGTTACCCTCTGGCTAACCTGTGCAATCTGCTTATTCCAACTTAACCTGTCGTCAATATATAGGCCTAAGTCTTTTACGTGTGGCGAGAGAGGGATGACAGTATTGTTGAAGTTAAGCGGGAGAAGTTGGCTGGTGTCCAAGTTTCGCAGAAAATATGAGCTACCTATAAGGATAGCCTGACACTTACTGACATTGACAGTGACACCAAACCTGCTTGACCAATCACTGATAACTAGAAGGTCAGCATTCAGCAATGAGATGCAGTTGTCCAGGTTGTCAACATCAGCTTGCGCGTAGAGCTGTATGTCATCAGCGTACAACCATTTGTACGCTGATGACCTACACCATAACTTACCATTAAGAGCATTTGAGGATAGTGGTAATAGAGTTTATGAAAAGAGAAAATAAAAGTGGAGAGAGTATGCCGCCTTGTGGGACGCCAGTTTTCAGGGTGCACCACTCAGAAAAAATCTGATCAGCACGAACCGCTTGCTGGCGACCACGAAGATAAGATGAGAACCAATCTTGTGCCAAAGAAGATACCCCAATGTGTGACAGAATGGCCAGGAGGATGTCGTGATCAACGGTATTGAAAGCATTGGAGAAATCAATTAAAACTAATGCCGTTAATCTCTATATGACTGAAGTACTCATTATTACCTACAATAAAGTCCACGAGGAAACATATCTAACTATCATAGTCACAACAGCAACTTTTTTGTTTTAAAATTTAAATAGATCGCTGGTAGAAACTAAAGTTTTTTTTTTAATGAGCCCGCTCTTGGTTTCAATCACACCTGATGGTAAGTGTAAGATGAGGTCTACGATCGAACGAGCGAGCCCAGAAAATGCCTATTCACTCTTGCTTTAAAGGCTGACGGGTCATATGTGACAGGGAACACAGAAGCCGGCAGAGAGTTCCACACCTTGGCTATGCGCATAATGAATGTTGAAGAAAAGCGCTTAGTTCGACAAAACGGTATATCGACCAAGTGTGGATGGTATCCTGCCGCCTGCGGTACGTCTGGTAGACCGGTAGTAAAAGGGGGATGAAGGGATTACATTCGTATCGCAATATTAATTCTTATCCAAATAAATAGATTTATCATCAAGAGACACACTTTTTAATTTATTCGATTTGGACACTTAATTTCGAAGTTATCAAGAGTATAAACATGCAATATGCGAATACGCTTTACTGGAACGATTTCAAAAATTCTTTCGACTTAATATATTATATTAAGTAACAGGCAAGCAACACGGGCTATATTTGAACAATTTATTGATTAAAGGGTCACCCATCTATGAAGCGACCTCGGTAAGTGTTCCTTAACCTTGAAGATCGACGCATTAGGCTGTTATTATTTATCCCAGAGCTCCCACGTCATATGTGATCTGGTAGTTTTGACCGAATATTGGCTACCTTGTTCTAGTAACTCTAACATTCCCACGTTGCAAAATTATAATTACTATATTTCGTTTTACCACCAAACACCTTAACCAAAGTGATGGCGTGGTAGCCTATGTGAAATTGGACCTAATAGTCACATATTGTGAAGAGCCAGACTGGAAGATCTGCTTCTGGTCTAATAATTAAAATAAATTCTGATGAGGCCATAGTCTGCATCTATCGCTCTCCATCCAATGATAATATCGATAATTTTCTCTTAAGTTTAAATGATATACTTCTAACACTTCATAACTTCAAAACGGTAATTATAACCGGTGATCTTAATCTACATATAAAACCTACCACAGTTGATGCACGTGCTCATGATTATTTGAATTGCTTAGCCTTCCATGGTTTCCTCCCTGCACACACCCTACCTACCAGAGGAAGCAATTGCCTGGATCACTTCATCTTAAAATCAAGTCGCTCATTCACGTTTGTGTACGACACCACAAGCAACGTAAACGAACCGTTCCTAGCTCCACCATAACTAGAATTGATCATGAGACTCTTGACAAATCAATATCTGAAATAGACTTTAGTCATATTCTATGTACGTAACTATGTATGTAACTGACGCTAACACAGCACACCACTCTGAAAAAAGTGTCCTCACAAAAGAGAATCCTCAAACCGTGGATTACTCCTGGATTATTAAGTTGCATAAGAAATAGGGACGCTCTGCATAGAAAACTCAAATTATCTCCAAATAATGAAGTGTTGAAATTAACTTATAAACGATACAAAAACTATTGCACTAAAGTGTTAAAAAAAGTAAAGAGACAATATGATGCAGAGGAACTTAATAATGCTAGTCACAATCCTAAAACACTCTGGGATACTATAAAGCGAGTTACAAATACAAATAAAAACAAAACATTATCCACACAACTTCTCAAATGCTCATCAACGCTCGTACAATCGTGCAACGAAGTAAATTCCTTTTTTGCCAGTATTGGCAAAACGCTAGCAATCAATCTTACCAACCAAACACTCTCACAGCTAACAACACATTCACAAACACAACCGAAAATTCCAGTAACATCCTTTGTCCTAGAAGAAACGGATACTGATGAAATTATTTCGGCCATAAGAACTCTGCGATCTAACGCAGCCACTGGTTAGGATACCATTTCACCATTTTTGTTAAAGAAATACGCGAGTTCTCTGGTACCCATAATATGGCACATATTTAACCTCTGTTTTAAAACTGGTGTTTTTCCCAGTTCTATGAAAAAGGCAATAATACGTCCAACCTTCAAGGGGGGAGATGGGATTCTACCAAAGAACTACCGTCCAATTGCGGTTCTAAGTACTTTGTCGAAACTACTAGAACGTCTAATTAATAAAAGGCGTGTCCACTATCTTGAACGTAACAACCTACTATCCCCACAACACCATAACAGTAACGAGCTCCCCATCTGCTACGGAGTCCCCCAAGGTAGTATAGTAGTATTTGGTCGTATTAGGTGTAGTATTAGGTCCCACCCTCTTTTTAAAATTTATTAATGATCTGTGCAATCTTAATATCCCTAATGGTAAAGTTATTGCATTTGCAGACGACACTGCCATCACATTTACAGCGGATACTTGGTTAGAGCTTGAACATGCAGCTCAATTTGGCTTTAACACAGCTCTGGAATGGATCATCTCACATACCCTTACACTAAACACTAACAAAACAAACTTTCTTACTTACTCAATCAGCGCAATCACACAACCACACATTCCCATCATAATAAAAGCAAATCTTTGTCAATCTAAAACCTCCTGTCAATGTTCATCTATAGCATCTGTTGAACATACATATAATAATAATAATATACTTTTTATTTCAGATCAAGGATCCATTAAAACTTGTTGGTATAAACTTAAAAACTATGTTAGTAGGAACACAAAAATAAAATGCATACACAAAACAAAAATAAGACACACAAACACACTCAATTTGGCACGTGAACTCCCGCTCTCACGTGTACACCCTGGGTGGGTGTACACACGTGCCTGAGAAAAGGACCATCAATTTTTTCCGATAAGGTGGCGAGGATACTGTTGGTGCTGACTCTGAATCGCTGCAGCATCGAGGCACATCGCTTGCGCATGATAGCATAGAAATCATCCAGCCGCGCTTCAGCAAACATACCTGATGCGCTGCAAAACCTAGGCAACCCCAACTGCATTCTCAACACATTATTGTACTGAATGCGCAGAGCGTTGTAAGCCTTCTGCGTATACCTAATCCACAGGCTGCTCGAGTAAAAAGATTGGCAGTATGCCCTGAACAAAGTCAGCTTTACTCTAGTACATCGCGCAAACCTGCGAGCAAGCATGTTGCCTCGGGCTCGGCTCGGGAGAATCTTAAGAAGCAAATAAAGAGTGTGCATGTTGAAATTGAAGCACTTGGCTTGGAGAATGCTTCTTTTAAAAAAGAGTTAGCTAATGAAAAGCTCAAAAATGAACATTTTAGAAAAATGTACATCGCGAATTCAAGGAACACTTCATGCAACGCACCAATATCCAAAACGTATATTCCGAATAAATGCAAATGATCACCTAGGAAATTAGACTTAGACATTGACTTACATACACCTGTACAGTCTTCCCACAGTATTATAACTGATATTACCACGGAAGTAACAGAATCTAATACTTACGATTCAAAACAATCCAACATTACTACTACGAAAGTTATCTCACAAGAGTCTACCTTATACAAAGAACAAAAATCACAAACTAAAATATGTACCAAAAATAGAAGTAATAGTATACTTATTCTATCAGATGAGCAAGGAAGAAGTATTGTTCAAGGATTACTAAATACGGAAATAGCAAACAAACACGCCATAACAGGGATAAGAAAACCAGGTGCGACTACAGAAGAAGTCTTATTGTGTTGTGGTAAATTAACAGAAAAGTTCACTAAAAATGACAGTGTTATTATATTAATTGGTAGAAATGATTCCAACCCTATTAAACTTATGGCTGAAATAGATGCAGCAGTTAAGCTAATGAAAAACTGTAATATATTTATTGTTAATGTTAAGTACTTATAATGCATTTCTAAACGAGCGTAAACTTAATAAAACGTAAATAGAACTAGTGACGTGTCCAGCCTGTCTGATTACCGCCCAATATCCCTTGCAACCTTTTTTTTCTAAACTTTTTGAAAATCTCATGTTGAAACATTTTAACGAAAGTAACATTCCTCTTAACAGCGCACAGTTCGGGTTTCGGCGAGGTTTATCCACTGATTTAGCAATTTTTACTCTCAAAAAACAACAGTTTATGCATTCTTTTTAGACCTCAGTCGTGCTTTCGACACATTAAATTATAATGTATTGGAATAAAATTAGAAAAACGCGTGTGCCGCCTAAAATTATAAATCTCTTTGAATTCTGGTACAATAAACAAACAAACCAAGTCAAATAGGATAATTCACCGGTTCTGTTCAATCTATATGTTAACGACCTGATCGAGGAGCTGAGCAGCACCAGAGTCGCATGCCATGTAGGCGGTGAATGCTTAAACAATCTTAGCTATGCAGATGATATGGTGCTGCTTAGTCCCTCGGTCAACGGCCTCAGAAGGCTCATTTCTGTATGTGAAAGATATGTAGCTCAGCATAAACTAACCTATAATGTAAATAAAACGGAGGTTATGGTATTTAAATATCAAAATGGGCCTGAAAATTTGCTGCCAATTACCCTGTGCAATACAGAACTAAAAATTGTTACGAAGTTTAAATATCTCGGTCACATAATTACCGATAATTTAAAAGATGATGACGATCTGGAGACAAAGGCGTAGCATAGCGTGTAGAAGCAATATGCTAAATAGACGTTTCTTCCACTGCTCAAAACAAGTCAAAGTAACCCTGTTCCAGTTTTACTGCCAGTCGTTCTACACTAGCCAATTGTGGTACAAATACACCAAGAGTGCTTACAACACTCTTCGTTATACAATACTTGCTACTTGCAACTTGCCCTGGCGGTGTAGTGCGACTAACATGTTGGCCGAAAGCAGGGTTACCGACTTCTTTGCGCTAATGAAGAAGTTCAGATCAGAACATAATTTTTTTTTCACGAGTGGGAGTATGTAATAATAATCTTATAAGGCTGTGTTTCGTACCGTACTTGTGCAGAGGGAGACAAAATAAATCCAACCAATTTAATGGTGGTGAATTTGTTTTGCCTCTCTCGGTCAAAAATTAATATGATTTTGTTTTATTGTGTTGTTTTGTATATTTCTATAGTATAACGTATATATTTTTATTTATTTTTAGAATTTAATTCAGAAAAACATTGTTATTTTGATTGTAATTTTATGGGTGCCTATGCCTGAATTAAACGATATTTAATTTTAATTTTTAATTATCAATTAAAATTGCTTTCACAAAACTTTCACAACTGCAACTTCATTGAAGCAAACAATTACAATAGCCTTATACGACAACTGGTGTACAAAATAAATGAGGTGCAAAAATCTCATAATGACAACTTAGGAATAGAGTCGGGTGCTGAAGGTTCAGACAAAATTATACAGCAAGAAAACAAATATTTGTCACGTCCGGTAGTTAATATATTGGAATCTGTACGAGAACCTCTCAAAGGCACTATTCCATATTATTTTCGTAAGATCACTAAAGCACAAACGTCACTTATAAACAATTCTGCGGATAATGTTGTAATAATAAGCAAATAATGTTTTTTTCGTAACTAATCAAATACTTAGCAAAACTAGTAATAAGAAATGTACTAAAAGTAGCTTTTCAGTTATGCACCAAAATATTGCAGGAGCTCTAAACAAACTACAAGATATCGACTTAACCATTAATGAAATGAGTGATTCTAATATCAATATTGACGATTTATGCTTAAGCGAGCATTTCGTCATAAGAGGTGAAGAAAATTATCTTAAACTGAATAATTTCAATGTTGGTGTGATATATACGCGACCTGATCAGAAACGAGGAGGGACATGTATACTACAAAAACCACCTTCAAAGCACGTAATTAAAAGAATTATCAGAATTGTGCATTGACAAAAAATATGAGATAATGTGGCCTTGAAATTAAATCTATACATATCATCATTTATTATGTATTTAAAGGACACCCTCGTCTAGTTTGAATGTATTTTTCGAAAATTTTAACAAGTCTTTACTAAAATTACAAAATAAAAAAGCAAAATAATCATTGCTGGAGATTTCAACATAAAACTAATGCCGTTAATCTCTATATGACTGAAGTACTCATTATTACCTACAATAAAGTCCACGAGGAAACATATCTAACTATCATAGTCACAACAGCAACTTTTTTGTTTTAAAATTTAAATAGATCGCTGGTAGAAACTAAAGTTTTTTTTTTAATGAGCCCGCTCTTGGTTTCAATCACACCTGATGGTAAGTGTAAGATGAGGTCTACGATCGAACGAGCGAGCCCAGAAAATGCCTATTCACTCTTGCTTTAAAGGCTGACGGGTCATATGTGACAGGGAACACAGAAGCCGGCAGAGAGTTCCACACCTTGGCTATGCGCATAATGAATGTTGAAGAAAAGCGCTTAGTTCGACAAAACGGTATATCGACCAAGTGTGGATGGTATCCTGCCGCCTGCGGTACGTCTGGTAGACCGGTAGTAAAAGGGGGATGAAGGGATTACATTCGTATCGCAATATTAATTCTTATCCAAATAAATAGATTTATCATCAAGAGACACACTTTTTAATTTATTCGATTTGGACACTTAATTTCGAAGTTATCAAGAGTATAAACATGCAATATGCGAATACGCTTTACTGGAACGATTTCAAAAATTCTTTCGACTTAATATATTATATTAAGTAACAGGCAAGCAACACGGGCTATATTTGAACAATTTATTGATTAAAGGGTCACCCATCTATGAAGCGACCTCGGTAAGTGTTCCTTAACCTTGAAGATCGACGCATTAGGCTGTTATTATTTATCCCAGAGCTCCCACGTCATATGTGATCTGGTAGTTTTGACCGAATATTGGCTACCTTGTTCTAGTAACTCTAACATTCCCACGTTGCAAAATTATAATTACTATATTTCGTTTTACCACCTTAACCAAAGTGATGGCGTGGTAGCCTATGTGAAATCGGACCTAATAGTCACATATTGTGAAGAGCCAGACTGGAAGATCTGCTTCTGGACTAATAATTAAAATAAATTCTGATGAGGCCATAGTCTGCATCTATCGCTCTCGATCCAATGATAATATCGATAATTTTCTCTTAAGTTTAAATGATATACTTCTAACACTTCATAACTTCAAAACGGTAAATATAACCGGTGATCTTAATCTAGATATAAAACCTACCACAGTTGATGCACGTGCTCATGATTATTTGAATTGCTTAGCCTTCCATGGTTTCCTCCCTGCACACACCCTACCTACCAGAGGAAGCAATTGCCTGGATCACTTGATCTTAAAATCAAGTTGTCGCTCATTCAAGTTTGTGTACGACACCACAATCACCGATCACTACTCATTCCTGTTCTGTCTAGACAAGCAACGTAAACGAACCGTTCCTAGCTCCACCATAACTAGAATTGATCATGAGACTCTTGACAAATCAATATCTGAAATAGACTTTAGTCATATTCTATGTACGTAACTATGTATGTAACTGACGCTAACACAGCACACCACTCTGAAAAAAGTGTCCTCACAAAAGAGAATCCTCAAACCGTGGATTACTCCTGGATTATTAAGTTGCATAAGAAATAGGGACGCTCTGCATAGAAAACTCAAATTATCTCCAAATAATGAAGTGTTGAAATTAACTTATAAACGATACAAAAACTATTGCACTAAAGTGTTAAAAAAAGTAAAGAGACAATATGATGCAGAGGAACTTAATAATGCTAGTCACAATCCTAAAACACTCTGGGATACTATAAAGCGAGTTACAAATACAAATAAAAACAAAACATTATCCACACAACTTCTCAAATGCTCATCAACGCTCGTACAATCGTGCAACGAAGTAAATTCCTTTTTTGCCAGTATTGGCAAAACGCTAGCAATCAATCTTACCAACCAAACACTCTCACAGCTAACAACACATTCACAAACACAACCGAAAATTCCAGTAACATCCTTTGTCCTAGAAGAAACGGATACTGATGAAATTATTTCGGCCATAAGAACTCTGCGATCTAACGCAGCCACTGGTTAGGATACCATTTCACCATTTTTGTTAAAGAAATACGCGAGTTCTCTGGTACCCATAATATGGCACATATTTAACCTCTGTTTTAAAACTGGTGTTTTTCCCAGTTCTATGAAAAAGGCAATAATACGTCCAACCTTCAAGGGGGGAGATGGGATTCTACCAAAGAACTACCGTCCAATTGCGGTTCTAAGTACTTTGTCGAAACTACTAGAACGTCTAATTAATAAAAGGCGTGTCCACTATCTTGAACGTAACAACCTACTATCCCCACAACACCATAACAGTAACGAGCTCCCCATCTGCTACGGAGTCCCCCAAGGTAGTATAGTAGTATTTGGTCGTATTAGGTGTAGTATTAGGTCCCACCCTCTTTTTAAAATTTATTAATGATCTGTGCAATCTTAATATCCCTAATGGTAAAGTTATTGCATTTGCAGACGACACTGCCATCACATTTACAGCGGATACTTGGTTAGAGCTTGAACATGCAGCTCAATTTGGCTTTAACACAGCTCTGGAATGGATCATCTCACATACCCTTACACTAAACACTAACAAAACAAACTTTCTTACTTACTCAATCAGCGCAATCACACAACCACACATTCCCATCATAATAAAAGCAAATCTTTGTCAATCTAAAACCTCCTGTCAATGTTCATCTATAGCATCTGTTGAACATACAAATAATAATAATAATATACTTTTTATTTCAGATCAAGGATCCATTAAAACTTGTTGGTATAAACTTAAAAACTATGTTAGTAGGAACACAAAAATAAAATGCATACACAAAACAAAAATAAGACACACAAACACACTCAATTTGGCACGTGAACTCCCGCTCTCACGTGTACACCCTGGGTGGGTGTACACGTGCCTGAGAAAAGGACCATCAATTTTTTCCGATAAGGTGGCGAGGATACTGTTGGTGCTGACTCTGAATCGCTGCAGCATCGAGGCACATCGCTTGCGCATGATAGCATAGAAATCATCCAGCCGCGCTTCAGCAAACATACCTGATGCGCTGCAAAACCTAGGCAACCCCAACTGCATTCTCAACACATTATTGTACTGAATGCGCAGAGCGTTGTAAGCCTTCTGCGTATACCTAATCCACAAGCTGCTCGAGTAAAAAGATTGGCAGTATGCCCTGAACAAAGTCAGCTTTACTCTAGTACATCGCGCAAACCTGCGAGCAAGCATGTTGCCTCGGGCTCGGCTCGGGAGAATCTTAAGAAGCAAATAAAGAGTGTGCATGTTGAAATTGAAGCACTTGGCTTGGAGAATGCTTCTTTTAAAAAAGAGTTAGCTAATGAAAAGCTCAAAAATGAACATTTTAGAAAAATGTACATCGCGAATTCAAGGAACACTTCATGCAACGCACCAATATCCAAAACGTATATTCCGAATAAATGCAAATGATCACCTAGGAAATTAGACTTAGACATTGACTTACATACACCTGTACAGTCTTCCCACAGTATTATAACTGATATTACCACGGAAGTAACAGAATCTAATACTTACGATTCAAAACAATCCAACATTACTACTACGAAAGTTATCTCACAAGAGTCTACCTTATACAAAGAACAAAAATCACAAACTAAAATATGTACCAAAAATAGAAGTAATAGTATACTTATTCTATCAGATGAGCAAGGAAGAAGTATTGTTCAAGGATTACTAAATACGGAAATAGCAAACAAACACGCCATAACAGGGATAAGAAAACCAGGTGCGACTACAGAAGAAGTCTTATTGTGTTGTGGTAAATTAACAGAAAAGTTCACTAAAAATGACAGTGTTATTATATTAAGTGGTAGAAATGATTCCAACCCTATTAAACTTATGGCTGAAATAGATGCAGCAGTTAAGCTAATGAAAAACTGTAATATATTTATTGTTAATGTTAAGTACTTATAATGCATTTCTAAACGAGCGTAAACTTAATAAAACGTAAATAGAACTAGTGACGTGTCCAGCCTGTCTGATTACCGCCCAATATCCCTTGCAACCTTTTTTTTCTAAACTTTTTGAAAATCTCATGTTGAAACATTTTAACGAAAGTAACATTCCTCTTAACAGCGCACAGTTCGGGTTTCGGCGAGGTTTATCCACTGATTTAGCAATTTTTACTCTCAAAAAACAACAGTTTATGCATTCTTTTTAGACCTCAGTCGTGCTTTCGACACATTAAATTATAATGTATTGGAATAAAATTAGAAAAACGCGTGTGCCACCTAAAATTATAAATCTCTTTGAATTCTGGTACAATAAACAAACAAACCAAGTCAAATAGGATAATTCACCGGTTCTGTTCAATCTATATGTTAACGACCTGATCGAGGAGCTGAGCAGCACCAGAGTCGCATGCCATGTAGGCGGTGAATGCTTAAACAATCTTAGCTATGCAGATGATATGGTGCTGCTTAGTCCCTCGGTCAACAGCCTCAGAAGGCTCATTTCTGTATGTGAAAGATATGTAGCTCAGCATAAACTAACCTATAATGTAAATAAAACGGAGGTTATGGTATTTAAATATCAAAATGGGCCTGAAAATTTGCTGCCAATTACCCTGTGCAATACAGAACTAAAAATTGTTACGAAGTTTAAATATCTCGGTCACATAATTACCGATAATTTAAAAGATGATGACGATCTGGAGACAAAGGCGTAGCATAGCGTGTAGAAGCAATATGCTAAATAGACGTTTCTTCCACTGCTCAAAACAAGTCAAAGTAACCCTGTTCCAGTTTTACTGCCAGTCGTTCTACACTAGCCAATTGTGGTACAAATACACCAAGAGTGCTTACAACACTCTTCGTATACAATACTTGCTACTTGCAACTTGCCCTGGCGGTGTAGTGCGACTAACATGTTGGCCGAAAGCAGGGTTACCGACTTCTTTGCGCTAATGAAGAAGTTCAGATCAGAACATCGTTTTTTTTTCACGAGTGGGAGTATGTAATAATAATCTTATAAAGGCTGTGTTTCGTACCGTACTTGTGCAGAGGGAGACAAAATAAATCCAACCAATTTAATGGTGG
The DNA here is from genome assembly GCA_943138885.2 of Tholera decimalis. Taxonomy (NCBI): domain Eukaryota; kingdom Metazoa; phylum Arthropoda; class Insecta; order Lepidoptera; family Noctuidae; genus Tholera; species Tholera decimalis. Next base: position 29,852,972 of record OW964562.2, read on the forward strand.
TGAATTTGTTTTGCCTCTCTCGGTCAAAAATTAATATGATTTTGTTTTATTGTGTTGTTTTGTATATTTCTATAGTATAACGTATATATTTTTATTAATTTTTAGAATTTAATTCAGAAAAACATTGTTATTTTGATTGTAATTTTATGGGTGCCTATGCCTGAATTAAACGATATTTAATTTTAATTTTTAATTATCAATTAAAATTGCTTTCACAAAACTTTCACAACTGCAACTTCATTGAAGCAAACAATTACAATAGCCTTATACGACAACTGGTGTACAAAATAAATGAGGTGCAAAAATCTCATAATGACAACTTAGGAATAGAGTCGGGTGCTGAAGGTTCAGACAAAATTATACAGCAAGAAAACAAATATTTGTCACGTCCGGTAGTTAATATATTGGAATCTGTACGAGAACCTCTCAAAGGCACTATTCCATATTATTTTCGTAAGATCACTAAAGCACAAACGTCACTTATAAACAATTCTGCGGATAATGTTGTAATAAGCAAATAATGTTTTTTTCGTAACTAATCAAATACTTAGCAAAACTAGTAATAAGAAATGTACTAAAAGTAGCTTTTCAGTTATGCACCAAAATATTGCAGGAGCTCTAAACAAACTACAAGATATCGACTTAACCATTAATGAAATGAGTGATTCTAATATCAATATTGACGATTTATGCTTAAGCGAGCATTTCGTCATAAGAGGTGAAGAAAATTATCTTAAACTGAATAATTTCAATGTTGGTGTGATATATACGCGACCTGATCAGAAACGAGGAGGGACATGTATACTACAAAAACCACCTTCAAAGCACGTAATTAAAAGAATTATCAGAATTGTGCATTGACAAAAAATATGAGATAATGTGGCCTTGAAATTAAATCTATACATATCATCATTTATTATGTATTTAAAGGACACCCTCGTCTAGTTTGAATGTATTTTTCGAAAATTTTAACAAGTCTTTACTAAAATTACAAAATAAAAAAGCAAAATAATCATTGCTGGAGATTTCAACATAAACCTTTTAAGCGATGACATTAATTGTACGAAATTCAAAGAAATGATTTCAAATTATGGTATGAGGTGTCATATTCAAGAGCCAACTAGGTTGAACACATCGCACCTTTAAAGTAAAATCGTTACTATACGAAATAATCAAATTTTACAGGAGAGCCAATATTTGAAACAGTTCAGTATCTTAATGTAGTCTAGGTAAGTCTAAGTACAAGTACTTTAATGAGTTTATATGATAGATATCTGTTTACTTTATGACATGTGCATTAGATTAGTTTTTCTTTATTTACTTACAAAAAAAATTTTTAGATTTATATTTTGTTTAGTAACGGTATGATGTAACGCTAGATGGCGAAAAAGACGATATTTTGGAATAATTACAAGTTTAACCTGCAGTTTACGTATATTTTAGATTGATGGTATAAATAACTCAATTCGTGAAAATTTTCGTTTAGTAACGGTTTGACTTTAAAGGTGCGGCATGTATCGATAATATCATCAGCAATATTCCGAAAATAATAGGTAAAACTGATAATGTTTGTTTATACGATCATAATACAGCACAAGTTGTTACCTAAAACCTTAGTATATGTAACCTAAAACCCATTTCAGGACACTACTTTACGACCGTAAATGACCTGTGTAAAGATAATGTAAACAAATTCATTGAACACATAAGTAAATTATCGTTTTCCGATGTTTACATCTGTTCCGACACAAACGATGCTTTTAATCTTTTGCATGATATTATAACTTTATTTTATAACTTATGTTTCCCACTTATAAGAGTAAAAAAATCATACAAAGAAAACAAATTAAAATGGATAACAAAAGGGGTTAAAATTAGCAGTGAAACCAAACGAAAATTAAGGATTAAATATTATTTAAACAAAATAATGAAAATAAGACTAGATTTAAGGTGTACTCCAAAATGTTAAGAAAATGTATTCATAATATGCAATTCTAAAAATAAGGGGAAAGCTTCATGGAATATTGTTAAACATTGTACAGGCAACGAAAGGCCTCGAGAATACATTCATAGTATTAAAGATAATAATATAATATCGTTTACATCAGGCTCGGACATCGCAAATCTATTTAATAACTTTTTTATCGATGTTGTTGAAAAGAGCGCAAAGCTTCCCGGGCAATAATTATAGGTAACCAAAACATTAACAACAACGAAAAAAGCATATTTCTAAACCCTGTAAATCCTGATGAAATTTTGGCATCCTTAAAACGTTAAAAAACACTAAATCCACTGGTTATGATCTTATATCTTCTCAAACAAATGTCGCCATTCATCGCAGAGCCTCTTTCATATATTAAAATTTTATCTTTAGAACAAGGCTGTTTCCTGGTTTAACTCAAAATATCTATAATAAAACCATTGCATAAAAAAGCCTCTAAATGTGATAAAAATAACTACCGACCTATTGCCCTAATCCCAATTTATCCAAGGTATTTGAAAGAGTTATGTACAAAAGAGTTCTTTCCATCCTAGACAAATATATAATAATTTAGTAAAATCAAATGGGTATTTCTCATTTTCAGTAAAATTATCCGTGACAGCGATTTTTTTCTTTAATAACAAAGGGCACGCGGACTTGATATATTTATCAAGGTAGTGCTACCATGTCTGGTGAAGACTACATGAAAATATACTAAATTTATTGATCACATTATTTTAAATATTAAAAAATAATCGTCAAAATGTCTTTTCCGTGGATGTGACTGAAGAAAATTTACAGATATAATAATTTTTTCCCAGTCTTTAGCAGGGTATTTCTAAAATATAAGGATATTATCTTAAACTTTAACAAATACTGACCCATATCGGCTTATAACTTAATATTCAATTGATAAAAAAGAGAACAAAAAACCTAATTAAAATATGTGACTTAAATTTTGGTCACTTACATGGACAAAGGTCACAATAACTTTTTACCGAGAAAAAAAACTGCGTGTCTCCGAATTTATGTGAGCATTTACAAGCCGTCAACTGTCATAACCATAATGAGATGTCAATTTCTTACTGGCTGCAATACTTTTGTCGTGAAAAAACAATAAGATTACCTAATTAAAACTCGTCAAGCATACGTGGTCACTACTGTGGTTGTTTTGCCAAGTAATAATGTTAAATTTACATTTGTTTTGCTGTTTTGTAGGTTTGATGGTCAAATTACGATTGCCGAAATAGGTTGCAAAGACGAGATTTTTTAGATTAGTTTTCTGTATTTGAACCTAAAAATGTCCTTTCCATGGATGTCACTTCCATTGATTACGTGGATATTTTTCCTGCATGGATGTGACCACAGGTCCAGGGATGTGAACTTTAACTTGGATCATTCTAATTATTTTGTGTTTTTAATTACTGCCATATACATAGATACACAAAACGCTTTTACATACAAATTAGTGAGGTGTCAACTCGATTTACTAACTCGACTTAACTCGAGTTGGGCTTAAATCGAGTCAACTCGAATGGAATTCTCTTTAACTCTATTTAATCGATTTGAATACTCCCGTCCTAGCGAGTCAGCCGAATGACAGACACTGAGATGGCGCGAAGTTTGCCGATCATTTATTATGACTACATTCATTCATTTAATTCGCTACAAATGTGAATTATGTCAATTTCACAACAACACAACATTGCACTGTTGCAGATTTGAGGTTATTTTGGAGTGCCGGTTGTTATTGTTGTTAGTTTTTCGAATTATTTGGTACTGTATAGAAAAAATGCCGGAACCTAAAAGGAAATCTGTTGTTTGGGATGTATTTGAATCGCCAGTGAATGGACATGCTAAGTGCAAACAGTGTTCAGATTCATACAAATATAGTTTTTTTGTTAATTAATAGAAATACTTACTTTATTTATGTTAAGAAAATTTAATCCTAAATAGATAAATTAATGATAAATAAATACATTTCTTTTTTATTTAAATTCTACCTACTTTAATTATAATGGTCCCCGTACATATTTATGCTGAATCTGTTCAATTTATTTAAATGTTGTTACGAAAACAAATCATTTACTCAGTTTCATTTCACCCAGTTAACTCGAGTTACTTAACTCGAGTTGAACTCGAGTTATGTGAATTTCAACTCGAATTAACTCCAGTTGTGTTTATTCCGAGTTGGCACATCACTATACATGTTTTACTTTTTTTTAGATGGTGAGAAATAAAAGACCAAGGACAGCAAAAGAAATTCGTAAACAAAAAAGAGAATGCGAACGAAAACGAAGAGCTCGTATTAAGGCTAACCCCGACTTGTATGAAGCCAGTCAATTTAACATTTTTAGTGAATATTTTAATATTTATAAAAAAAATTGTTTTCGAATTTTAATATTTATTTAGCATGTATGGATGCTATACTATTCCGGGTTAACGGAAAAGCCCTCTGTTAGTTAATATACTGTATGACAGAGATAGCGAAAAACAGGAGAATAAGGAACCGGATAGTGAAACTAAGGAACAGGAGAATGTGGTACTTGACAGTGAGATGAAAGGACAGGAAGACGAGGAACTGGTTAGTGAGACTGCAGAACAAGAGGATAAGGAACTAAACAGTGAGATTAACGAACTGGAGGATAGAGAACTTGATAATCAGACTGAAGAAGAAGAAGATAACGAGGTTGATAGTGAGACTGAAGAGCAGGAGGATAAGGAACTAGACAGTGAGACTGAAGAACTGGAGGATAGAGAACTTGATGATCAGACTGAAGAACAAGAAGATAACGAGCTTGATAGTGAGACTGAAGAACAGGAAGATAAGGAACACGATGAAAAGAGAGGATGAGGATCTTTGACAGTGAGAGCGATGATGACCTCAAAATATTTGAATTAAGAAATATTCCTAAAGTTATAAAATAACTTTAAGGGTTTAATATATATTAAGATTTTATTGAGACTGAAATTAGAAAGTGCTATAAGTACAATGTTTTTGATCTCTTTAGCAGTTACTTTTAAACATATATAATATGTTTCATATTTATTACAAAATATGGTTGATACCATAATTCCTAAGATAAAACATGTGATTTAAGTTAAAGTTAAAAATTCAAAGCAATTAAACCTGATTTGTTTTATTTAATAAATCCAGTGTTTTAATTATTTATTGATTTGTGACTTCATCTTTTATATAAAATATGTAGAATTTCACGTCCATGATTTGAAGTTATTTCCATGGTTAAAAAGAACAGTATGGAAAGTCACTTCCCTGGATTCAGTGTCACTACCATGGACGTTCGAAATTTCATTGCGTATTTCTAGTAAAACTAAAAAGTTGTAAGCTCGGTACATATTTTTTTGTAGTAGGTTATGACTTAAATTATTGATATTTACAGCTATTTCACGTAAAGTTAACCAAAGCATTTTTTTTTTGTTTTCGTCATCAGAAGTGAAAAATACCCAAATATTAATAAAATTAACTCTAAAATTACAACCTCAGCTCTTTTCTTAGATCTCAGTAAAGCTTTTGATTTTGTTAATCATCAAATTCTTATCGATAAGCTTTGTAAAATTGATATAAGAGGTCCAGCTCTAGAATGGTTTAAATCTTATTTGTTAAATAGAACCCAAATCACGTGCATTACAAAATTTGATGATAAAGTCAACAGTTTAGTAGATTTTAACTCGTTGGGAGTTACAATCACTATGGAGTTCCACAAGGAAGCATCTTAGGTCCACCGTTATTCCTAGTTTATATAAACGATCTACCTCAAGCAATAGAACAAGGTTGTATTATGTTTGCTGATGATACAACAGTTATCATAGACACGAAGAATAATGAATCGCACGAGTCTGGTATAAATAACAGTTTAAATAATATCATCTCATGGCTTGATATAAAGGCATTAAAAATCAACATTGAAAATACTAAAATATTAAATTATCCTCCTTAAAATTGCACTTAGAGATCAAATAGTTGAGCAGGTACACACAACAAAATTTCTGGTTATAACTCTTGATGAACATTTCACCTGGAGATAATTTTCTTTAGAAACACATTTTTTCTTAGGCCGTGCGCGCACTGCCTTGCGGTGGCCGCAATTGCGGTAGTTCTACCGCACCGGTAGAATGACCGGGGCCACCGGTGACTCTACCGCACGCGTTTATTCCACCGCAGTGCGCGCACTTCTATGACACTCCATACTTCACAGATTTTGCGTTTCCAAAACGCAACGCAGTGCGCACACGGCCTTAAGATGTGTAGTGTCGCGTTCGCGACACAGATTCGTGCTTAACTAAACCGACACGAGGCACTTACCTTGATTTCAACTTGCCATTTCAGAGCGCGGACAACGCATCTATAGTTTATTATATATCTTTGACGTAAACGGCGATATTGTTTATTGCGCATGACTATAATTTCATTGCTGCTTTTAGCAGTTGTAATAGTAGACATAAACAAGCTTAACCTTTTCGCCGCCAACGTACACAAAACGCAATGCCTCGCCGAGCGCCAAGCTGTAAATGTATAACTAAATATACAGTAAACAGTAGTGATGGGGATATCGTCATATCGATGAATAAGATTTGTACGCGTAAAGTTAAGATTTAAAGTTGATTTTACGAATATAAATAAAAACTGATTAAATATTTCCAGATTTGTTTTATTTCACAGTATCCTTAATAAGAAAAAACAGTATAAATTATGAGTATCAAAGAAACTAATACATAACTCAATTAGAATTATAAGGAATGGGGTACATCTCTATTTGTTTCATGATCTCATTCTTTAACTTCATATCAAGTTATTGGCACTGAGGGCACGTTGAATTCGATTCTGATCAGGGATGGGGTCTATGGTCTTTCTTTCTTCTATTTTTGTTTATTCCTGTGTTTTTTTTAATAACTTCAGTCAACGTTTTTTACCGTAGGTATCTAAGTGGCAGAATTTTTAATTGTTTTTAAAGTGTTTTTTTAAATGGACAGTAAGTATATATTTAAATTCTATCACGCTTGTAGCCGTGTACTTATCAATGCATTGTTTTTTAAGTGTTGTTTCTCCACAAAATACTCCGAGTCCGATTCCACACCTTGCAAAATTTTAAGAAGTTCGTCCGAATCAAGTTCTTCACTCATTTTTCTATTTGTTATCAAGTGAAAGAAAGAAAGATGCGTGCGCGCGAATCCGATTTTGTGCTGCACTATGCCAAAGTGACAATGACAGCCGCACGCCTATGACGTCACTGATCAACTTCTATAGTAGTTCGTGGCACTCGGTGGCGCACAGGGGCATAGACGACCAATTGTTTTGTAGAGATGGGAAAATAACTATCGACAAGAATTGGTAACAACTTTATAATTACGTATCGGCATCTACCTGAAGGTCGAAATTCATCTACTATCCTTTGTAATGAAGTAGATAACTAAGTTCATATTTTATTGACCTCAAATTGTTTTCGATATTCGTAACTTTCTGTATTTATAAATATTTCAATGGTGAAATCAACCTTTCACGGCACATCACTAGCCAACTTGATATGAAGTGATTGGCGTTCTGAGGAAAGTAACAAAATTCGGAGTTTCTGTTTTTGCCGATTTTAGGACAAACTAGGGCTTATTTTGTGTAGAAAAATAAAAACAGGGTAGTAGGCAGTGCTATCTTAAATAATAAAATGAAACAAAGCTTTTAATCACAGTAAATTTATTTTAATAAGATAGTTAAAATGAACAACTTCTATAGAAGTTGTGGCGCTGGTGGCACGAAAATCCCGAACTTCTATAGAAGTGCTTGGCGGTGAAACGGTTAAGTATTAATGGTTATTGAATTGAGAAAAAAATAGTTTTCTGTGATAATCGTAGTAATGGTGGCGAAAATATTTGATTTGATTATATTTATTAAAAACGACATTATTTCAAAAATTAAGTAATTACATATGACATGTTATTCTTTTATTTGTAAAGTTACAAATTTTGGAAGAAGATCCGCAGTTGGATATGCTGCAAAACACCATGTTTAGCTCTCCACGTCCCAAACAAAACAAGTGGTAACTTGTTTTGTTTGGGACGTGGAGAGCTAAACAGTAGAGTTAGAGTTAGAGAGTTAGAGTTTTTGTCAGCATTGATGTGTGTTTGTTGCGGTAGCAACAAACACTCCATGTTCTACGAGACACATGCGCGGCGACAAGGTCACGCGTCTTTGCGACTTCTATTGCCTTATTAGGCCGTGCGCGCACTGCGTTGCGTTTTGGAAACGCAAAATCTGTGAAGTATGGAGTGTCATAGAAGTGCGCGCACTGCGGTGGAATAAACGCGTGCGGTAGAGTCACCGGTGGCCCCGATCATTCTACCGGTGCGGTAGAACTACTGCAATTGCGGCCACCGCAAGGCAGTGCGCGCACGGCCTTATTAAGATTTCTGTAGTAAGAGTCCTTCACTTGACTGAGTCACTGAGTTATTCACGGCGAACTCACAATGAATAATTATGTAGGATGTAGATACATGAGATATGAATGTGACAGCGTTTAATGTCCTCACTACTGCTAAAAAAATACTAAAATATATAAAACCTTGCCAAAACAGGGAGCTAAATAGCTGAACGCTTCGTTTCTCAGCCTTATCTGCATACCTCAACAAAGGCCACATATACCTGTAACTAGAACTACCGTCAGGCATATCTATCTTGGTAGTTCACTTTAACCTATTAGCCGACTTATTGTTCTGATCAGGGCCAGATTAACCATTAGGCAGAGTAGGCCTAGGGGCCCCGCGTCCACTAGGGGCCCAGTGCAAGCGACAAGATTTTTTTTAACGAATGAAAATTTTTATGTGCGTGCGAATCTTAATACCTATTTGTATTTAGTAGTATAATTAAAAAAATATATAATTCTGGGAATTGGTAAACAATATATTAAAAACTACAGCCCTTAATGTGCGGTCCCTAAGGTTACCGGGGAACCGTACAATTACGTACCGTAAAATGCTGTAACTTTGCCCGGATTTTGACGTTTTTTGTTCGTATCTCTGAACCTGTTTATTATTGCGGCTTTTACAGACTTTCAGATGGAAAACAGACCTTATGCCTTGCCAGGTAGAACCCAAATCTATTTAAATCACGCTGTTTTTCAGAATTACAAACACTCAAAGTCGTAGGCAAAGTAAAAAACACAACTTTGCCTAGAAGGATATCTCAATAAATATATTGTTGATCTTTTTAGTATTTTTTTCCGTGTACAAGAGACACGTGCTTGTTCCCGGCAGTTATATTATTGCCATGACGGTATTGAATATTTTTTTAATGCTGATAGGCAATGTTGTAGCAGGTACCACAAACTTTTCATACAAAAATGTCGTTGAAACAAGGGTTGTCCAAAAAAATACGGATTATTTTCTTAAACTTTTATTCACTTTTTTCAAAAATAAAACCAAATTCCACTTATGAGTAAAAATCACAAATATAATGCTTTTTTAGCAATACTGACTCGTAATTACTAATAAAAAAATTAAAAAAGTGGCTTTTCCAGAGAATATTTGAGTTTATACAGGAGTCAGTGTCTTCACCCGACTTCGGAACATTAACAATTTATGCAATAAAATATCGTAAAACGAAGGGAATTTAGTGCATGCAAGCGCTTACGTGTCGATTTGACCGGGTTCGAAGCTGTGTAAATTTCATGCTAATACAACATTTACATAGTAAAAATATATCATTATTAAAATCCGACTAGTGACATCCCTAGACCCAGGTAAAGTTGTGTCACTCGAGTTTTCAAAACAGTGCACAACATTGCCTGCTAAGTTATTTTAATGAAATCGTGTCCTTTTAACAAAAATATCGAGTAATACGGAAAGTAGATAGTATTTTCTTACCCTGGAATGTTATAGCTGCACGAAAACACCTTTTCTTTAGCTAAAACTTCAAAAGTTACAAGACACTAAAAATTTTCACTCAGTCGCACCGGTGTTTGTCGTACAACTAATGGAATAACAATGAAGTTACCATTACAAAAAATGAAAAATATGTTGCCCTAATAATGTAAAATCACTACCAAATGGTAGAAAATAAGAAAAAACGAAGCAAACGCGAAATATCGTTAAATAAACGAAATAGGCAAATTTGGGCTTAGTTGGCAAAGTTGCAGCGTTTTACGGTACCTACATAGTATAGTCTAGCTTTATTTTTTTTTATGATTGGTTCGGATTTGATCACTGAAATAAGGAAAGGGGAATTTTGTTGCGCTCAATATTTGTGAATAAATATTTTAATACATGCTTAAAACAAGCATGTATTAAAATATTTATTCACAAATATTCATAAGTCCACTATACTCACTCTAGTTCGAACAGCTATGATGACACAATATGTCGATAAGTCGATCCTGTTCTTAGTTGAAACCCATCATAGTTATATTGAATGTTAAAAAAGTTTCTGTAATTGTGCCATACAGGCGCATTTGTGTAGTGGGTTGGTGAAGAATTAAAACCACTAGAAGATTCTTGAAGTTTTCTTCCTTTATTTTCTTGAGTTTCTTCTTGTTACAATTTTGCCCGCAAACTGTGTCGAACCAGGTTTTTTTTTTTTTTTTGTGTGTGGCATCTCGCAGGTCAACCTCTGAGGTTGTCGGCTGCTTAACCGGGCTTGCCTGTGGTTGCCTTAATTAATAAATTAATTAAAGCCTCCAGCCAGGGCTTATTAAAAAACTTACAAACTAGGCGACTACACGCTAAGGGCACCCCCTGTGGGGTACGGACCTCGGCTTAGGGCGTCGCAGGGGAGGGCAGCTAGGGACAGGCTGGATCATATCATTATTATTATTAATAAGGGAATTTAAAGCTACTGGCTCAGCGTCGCGGGCTGGCTCTGGCAAGGGTCGGGGTGGACTATTACGAGGACGTCGCGGTGGGCCTCGGCGGCGAGGACGGAAGGACGGTCGGTTTTTGTGTTTGTGTGCCACTGTACTTGTTTCCCTACGGCTCTCTTGGAGCAGGGTGATTGCGTCATCGGGAGTGACTAGGGTATGCCTTGGTCGGCGAATCTTAGAGATACGCGAGGGTTCATATTGGGCGGCCGATACGATAAGGGGATTCCTATGTTGGATTGAAGTTTCAAAGAAACGCTTGGAGACGCGTTTCATGAACTGCTGGATGGTGGGCATCTTGAGGTCTACGTGAAGAAGCTCATTTCGAACATAAAAGGGGGCTCCCGTGACTCTACGGAGGAATCGGTTTTGGAGGGTCTGCATCTTATGGAGGAGTCGAACCAGGCTAAATGTTCCTAATTTATACAAATTTCGCTAAGAAAATGTAGGCTCTATGATTGGTTGACCAATAAGAATACAGGAATTTTATCCAATCAGAATCAAGAACAGTTATCTCTTATTTACTTACTTTATGTACTCATTATATACCAAAACTAAAAATCTAAGGGCTGTGATTGGTCAGCCAATCAGAACAAAGTATTTTTAACCAATCAGGAGAAGGCGCACTTTGCTTAGCTGCTGCGAAACTTTACCGTATCGAGAGCCGTTGCATATTTTTTGCCATTTTCACTATTTTTGCGCTATTTTTATGGGTAAAACTATATATATTTCGATTCTAAATCACAAGATCTATCTAGGAAAAATATAAAATCTACAAAAAACATAACATTTAAAGATATAACTCCTATGTACTAATGTTTACCTCTGGTTCTATGTACATACATTCACGAAACTATCTAATCCTTATAGTAATCGCTTAAAACTATTATTTTTCGTATTTAAAACTATTAAATAGAACTAAAACTATTAAACACAAAGTCTATAATCATTCCGTTAAGTGTCTATCACTGTCTATTCACTATATCTGTTCTTTATGTATCTGTTTACTATATATCACTGTCCCGCACATCACTCCCGCCGTGCGACAGTCGCATAAGTTTCCGGTGCGGGCTCGACGTTCGTAGGCAGGGGCAGGATCACTAGTTTTCTTACAGGCCGGCGCAGGACACCTCCTTTGGTCAGCACGTCCACTGTCCGCACGATGTTGTCAGGACTAGGGCGTCCAATCCCGGAATACCGAGATCTCGGTATTGCGGGATCCCGCGTCATTTTCCAATCCCGCGTGATGCGGGATTACGGGTGCGGGATCCGCGGGATTTGCGGGACTGAAAAAAAGCATGTATGCGACCTCTCGCGAGCGCGATCGCTCGGTGACTGGCGGCCGCAGGGCTGCCAGCACATTAATTTCGTTTATACGGTCGAGTGTCTGCAATTATACGAAATTCGACTGCATTATACATACCTAATTATTTTTTATACCCGATTTTTTTATAACATGACAATAAAAAAATACTGGCTTGTATTTAGTCACTACCAGCCTGTTTATTAAATTTTTATGATTTTTGTTCATTCTTCGAATCATCAAATCAACCAGGTACTTGTCTATCCTTTTTAGTACTGGTCACACTCAATCATATTTATCATTCACATTGGTGGTAAAATTTAAATCTGGATTTAAATTAAATAATATGAATCACATTCACATGAATACATACGAAGATTGCGTCGATTTAGACTGCCATCAATCGTTTTACTCCCCTATTAATTTTCAACAATTACTATGTAGGTACATACACTTGACATTTGCGAAGTGCCTTGCGAAAGCAAAAACAAAAGCAACACACAAAAAGAAGGTGGTAAATGAAAAGCACAGGTTAGCATAGTAAGATAGTTAGTTAATATAGTTAGTTCTGGTCTTACTAATTTCCATTCATGCAACCACAAGAAACCAACCACCATGCATATTTCTAATATTAATTCTTCTTGTAGATTAATTTTTTGTTTAGCATAGCGCTAGAAGGCTCAAAAGCAATGCACGTTCCGTGTTTGGTTATGCCATTTTTTTGTACTCCTAAGAGCAGCTATTGTTTCAGTTTTCAAACAGTTTCTATCTTGCGTTTTTTTTTTGTAATGACTAAAAGTGCGCTCAACAGATGCTTACGAAAATGGCAATATAAGCAAAAGTGCTATGACTGCTTTTAAATTTGGAAAGCTTTTGATCACTAAGTGAAAACACTTTTTTCCAATATTGTGCTGCTGAAAGTTTATTATCCAGACCTAAACTTTCATGGTCTAGGACGCTTTTCGAATGGAAGGAACAAATTTTGTTGTTCCATGTATGTACACATAAAAATCATGAAATATCCAACTTTTCACTTTCAGCCACACAATATGTGTCAGTCAGTCACACAGCTTTTAAGTCACATAATATGAGATATTATTCATCAATTGATTAATAACTTGCTTGACGCAGAACGCAAAACTTGAACAATCCGACCAAAGTAACCAACAGAGGTGCCAAAACATACAACACACGACAGTTAACAATTCTACATGGAAAATTTAATACAGGAAAAGGAAAACACGTCCCACAGATGCACAAACACCACACCAAACCAACCAAACGTTCACAGACTAAAAAAAACCAACACACCACTATAAATCATATTGTCAAGTTGGTAATCATACTGATACTGTATATATCTCCATCTCTGTTCATCATTTGTCGTGACAGAAAAAGGCGAATAAGTACACAACGTTCCTTTTCAAGGAGGTCTCTTTTAGAAATAAGTATGCCAATTGCTGTGTTTTTTTTTTGTATCCAATTATACTGAATGACTACCTATACGCAATAGATCCAATGAACAGTGCGATTATACACGTTTTGTATCCAAATATACAATCTGGCAGCCCTGGGCGGCCGGCAGTGTTGCAGACAACGCGGGGGCCGATGTCACCCGTTTTTCACAGGTTATGTAGCCTAATATAGCCGAATTTCAGTCAGTGGTAGCCCTAGCTACATAAGCCTAAAATATCAGTAAAGTTTTTATTTATTCAGTATTTGTTACTGTTTTTTTGTGAAGAAAATACGGTGTAATTTGATTGATCTCATACTAATAGTAATACGTAAATAAATGTGGAGTTAGTAGATTAATTCATTGTTTTTTTTTGTGATAAATAAACGGTGTAATTTGATTGATTTCATTACTAATAGTAATACGTAAATAAACGTGGAGTTAGTTGATTAATTCATTGTTTTATTTGCCTTATATAAATATGAATATATTCAATATCCGAGATCCCGCAAATACCGAGATCCCGCGGGATTGAAAATTCGTAGTCCCGCAAATACCAAGATTGAATTCAGGCTGCGGGATTGGACGCCCTAGTCAGGACCCGGATACGTAGCGATGACTCTTCCTCGGATCCATACGTTGCGGGGCAGGTTTGGGTCGACGATATGTGCCAGGTCGTTAGCTTGTACTGCCTGACCTCTTCCATGGGGCTCCCGCCGGTGTTGGAGCTCAGGGAGGTACTCCTTTACCCAGCGTAGCCAAAATATATCGGCTAACCTTTGTGCAGCTCGCCAGCTGGATCGTGAGACGGTGTCTTGGTCGGTGAATGTGCCTGGCTGCGGCACGCGCCCTGGTCCTCCTAACAAGAAGTGGTTAGGAGTTAGTGCTTCTGGATCTTCTGCGTTGACTGACACATGCGTCAGCGGGCAACTGTTGACGGTGTACTCTACTTCAGCCAGTAGAGTTGCAAGGACTTCTTCTGTGGGGTGACGCTCGTGCAGTGTAGCGGTCAGAGCTGTCTTGACTGAGCAGACCATTCGTTCCCAGGCTCCGCCCATAAATGGAGCTCCAGGCGGGATATAGCGCCAGGAGATGGTCTTCTTCACCGCTTCTTCTGCAGTCGCCGCGTCGATAGCCTGTCGTAGTTCCTTGTCGGCGGCCTTTAAATTGGTGCCGTTGTCCGACCATATCTCAGTCGGGCAGCGTCGTCGAGCGATCATTCTTCTTATTGCCATCACCGCGGAGTCAGCGCTAAGCGAGCCAGCGATTTCTAGGTGTATTGCTCGCGTCGTGAGACATGTGAAGACAGCGACATATCTCTTCTGTCGAGTCCGTCCGACGGTCACTGAGAGAGGTCCAAAATAGTCGATTCCAGTGAAAGTAAATGGTCGTTTGTGATGAGCTAAACGACATGCTGGCAGGTCCCCGGTTCTGGGATGCAGTGATACTTGTGTCTTCATTCGGCAGAACAGGTATCTTCTCAATATCGTGCGCGCGATAGGGCGTAATCTCAATACCCAGTACTGCTGTCTGCACTCGTTGACGGTTGCTTCTACGCCGGCGTGATGGAGCTGGCGATGTATGGCCTGTACCCAGAGACGGACCGTGGGATGATCACCGTCGATTACCAGCGGGTTCTTAAATTCTTCCTTCATATCTTGGACTGCTCGAATACGGCTTCTTAATCTTATTGTACCGTTAATGGACTCGACGCTGAGCTGGTGGAGGCGACTTTCCTTGTTGATCGGCTTCCCACTGTTCAAGTTATCTATGTCTTCCGCGAAAGATTCTTCTTGAGAAGAACGCATCAGGAGTTCTTCCGCTGTTTTGAGCAGCTCGGCTGTTACTGGTATGAACTTTGTCAGTTCTGGCGACGATGATTTCTTTTTCATTGCAGGTGCTTGCTGTCTATTTATGTTCTTCTTCCAAGTGGGATCCGTTTCTTTGTTCTTTTTCGTTCTTCTATAATTAACTTTCTGTTTGGTGGCTCTGCAGAGTTGAATAAACTGCAGAACACGTGCTGTAGAATAGCGTAGTCGGTCCCAGCTAGAGAACTTCGTCGGGTTAGGCAGAGCCTCTGCAAGCTTCAGTCTTCCTTTGTCGCCAATATAGTGTGTCTTTTCTTCATCTGAAGTTTCTTCTACTGTCGTTCTTACGGTTTCAATCGGCCAGGAGTTTTCTGGTAAGTATAAGAAGTCGGGTCCTTTATACCATCGATGATTCTTGTTAAAGTCTGTTGGGACCCAGCGCCAATCGTTGACTTTGGAACTTTCTTCTATAGCTGCTAGACGATGAGCCAAGTAGGGTTTGTATGAACGTGACCCTGTCCTTATCCAAGTGAGCACTGTTTTGCTATCCGTCCAGAAGACTTTGCGATCAGGCTTCTTGTCGTGCTCTTCGATCACTGCTTCTGCGAGTCTGGTTCCCATTACTGCTGCCTGCAATTCCAGCCTTGGTATCGATGTGAGTTTTAATGGTGCCACCTTCGCTTTGGCCATGATGAGGGATAGGTCGACCTCGCCGTTCTCTGTTACTGTTCTCCAGAAAAGGACCGCGGAGTAGGCTGACTCGCTGGCGTCGCTGAAGACATGGAGCTCTAGGGAGGCGGCGTCGCTGTAGTGTTGATATTGCCACGGGATTGCTACGTCGTGGAGGCCTTTTAACTGCGCCATCCATGTTTCCCATTGCTCTGCCAGGTCTTCGTCGATCTTGTCATCCCATTGCGTTCCTCTGCGCCAGACTTCCTGGAGGAGTTGCTTCGCCTTGATCGTGACAGGGGAGGCGAATCCGAGCGGGTCGAAGAGTAACATCACTATTTTCAATGCTTCTCTCTTTGTTGGCTGTCTTCCTTCTAAAAGTGCAGGAGGTATTCTGGCTAAGTTCAGGTTGAAGGTAAGTTCGTCTGAGTTGATCTTCCATATGACACCTAAGACTCGTTCCATCTGTTCTTCATTTTTGTAAAGTTCAATGTCTTCTAACTGGCCGTCTTCACCAAGCATTTTTAGTAGTGGCGCTGAATTCGATTTCCACTGTTTCAGCTCGAAGCCAGCTTTCATGTGTACTTCTCGCACACCCTTCGTTGTACGTTCGGCTTCTTCGAGGCTTCTGAAGCTGTCTAAATAGTCGTCGACGTAATGCTACTGTATTATTGCAGCTGCGGCTTCTGGGTGAGTTTTCTCGTGCTGTTTGGCGTTCAAGTTCTATTTTTTCTAGTAGATCGCTGTTGAAGGTGAACTCGATGCTCCGAAGATTAACGACGTCATTCTATATTCTTCTGGAGGATGGTCGTCTCGTCGATCGCCGCGCCACAGATATCGCAGTGCATCTCTATCTTCGGTTCGCAGCTTGACTTGCATGAACATTTCCCTGATGTCTGCTGTGACTGCGACTGTATGTTGTCTGAATCTCATGATGACGCCTGGTAGTGACAGTACTAGATCAGGGCCTTTCAGCAGCATGTCGTTTAAGGCCACACCTTTTGTTTTGGCCGCGGCGTCGTGTACTACTCGCAGCTTGTCTGGCTTCATTGGGTTGACTACTGCGAAGTGTGGTAGGTACCAAGTCTTGTCCACTGTCTTCTCTTTAGGAGCAGGCTCAGCATATCCCTTTGCTATGAGAGCGTTTGTTTTGTTGTCATTATGTATCTGTTTACTATATATCACTGTCCCGCACAGTAATTGCGATTTGTGAGATTTAAGATCGTAAATGTAACCAAAAAACGTTGTGCTTTGTTTTTAAAAATTTAAAAACTTGGAGTAAAATACTAGATTGTTTTTATAAAAATCGGCGAGAGAACGAGGCAAGTTTAATGATTGTTTTCGAGATATTAGTTTACCTAATTAACGGATTTTTGTACCTTTATAGTTTTCACGAATAGATAGTATGATTCCTAAGGAAGGTTTAAGTATAATTCGTTAATATTTTATGTAAATTGATTGAAATATAACGATTATTGTTCAAGAGGTCGCAAAATATCTTACCTCCTGAGACATTCAATCGCGTACTCCGCGTAAACCAGCAGAGTTACATTAAAGTAATATACTAGAGAATTGTAGATTTTTTTAGTAGAAAAAAAAAAGTTTATTTTCCACCACAATTGTAAGATTTAACAATTTGTTACAATTAATTAGGTACTAATTATAAAGTTACAATATTCGCTTATATTACAGTATTCAAAGGGTGGACTGGAGCCTAAACTAGGGAAACCCTGTATTTCAGGACTCCAGGTCACTCGCCTACGGAACAGATTTTTATCGTGTCTATTCAGACCAAAGGGGTGGCCGGGGATTGACTTTGTATGCCTGTATGTATGTATGTGCGTGTGTGTGTGTGTGTGTGTGTGTGTGTGTAAGTGAGTGTGCGCGCATGTGCATTAATGTGTGTGCGTGTGATTTATATTAACACGTATGTGTGTGGGTGTATGCATGTATGTTCACGTATGAGTGGATGTCTGAGCGTTGATGTGAACTGCTTACTTAACTATGGCTATGAGAGACTCGGTGTCAATGTAATTTAAGTTTAATAGGTAAGTTTTGATCATTCTTTTACATACCATGACAGTTTTGGGATATATAATTAAAAAGGAGTTAATTTTGTTGTACAGGTAAGGCGCTAGAAAAGACGATTGTCGCCTGAAGAAGGCAGTGTGATGTGCGACAGAATCACAGATCCTGTTTCTTCTACGTGAGGAGAAACTGAACTTTGGATCGTACTTTACCTGCCTGTGTTTACGGAGTGTAGTGTGTAAGACAAATAACTGCCTTGCCGCCAGAATTTGGGATTCTTTATAGAGCGTGTGTTGGGTGTCGATAGGGTTTTCGCAACATTACCTTAAGCAACGATCGTTGAGCTCTTTCGACTCGTATAATTTTTGTCTTGCACGCCCCACCCCACGTCGGTATGCAATACTGTATGATCGATTGGACCAGAGAATAATAGACACTTTTGAGCAGGTCTATCTTGACTACGTTTCGGAGTTTTTTAAATATCCAAATCGTCTTGCGTACTCTTGCAGATAAAAGGTCCAGGTGATTATTCCAGGAGAGTGTATCATCGAGTTGGACACCAAGGTACCTTATATTAATGGTTCTATCAAGAGGTGGGCAGGAACAAGTCATTGAATTATTATTTTTACATTTATGGACTAGAGTCCATAAATGTAAAAATAATAATTCAATGACCAAATAATAACCAAATAATAGTTTCTCCCTTAGAAGGGAGAAACTATTATTTGGTTGTGTGGATTTATTTATTGCAAAGGTTATGTATTTGGATTTAGTTACGTTAAGAGTTAAGAGGTTTAAGCTAAGCCATTTTGATATTTGGTAGAGGCCCTTTTCAGCGAAAGAGCGCGTTTCGGCCCAAGTCTCTCCCTGAAATAATAGTGCTGTATCATCTGCGTAAGAGAAAACTATACCGTTTGATGGGATGTAGTTGCAGAGTTCGTTGACGTAAATAGGGAAGAGACTTGGGCCAAGAACAGAGCCCTGGGGCACACCGCAAGTTATTGGAAGTGGGCTGCTGAGGTGGTTGCCAATTTTGGTAGTTTGAGTTCTATTAGTAAGGAAATCTTGAAAGAGTTTGAGAGGAAGGCCACGTATACCTATCATTTCCAGCTTCCTTAGAAGCAGACGCGTAGAGACTGTGTCGAAAGCCTTTGCCATATCTAAAAATACACCTATGCATTTCCGTCCGCGATCCAAATTACTTGAAAGATGGTTGGTGAGCTGAACTACTGCATCTTCTGTTGATTTATTGGGCTGGAAACCAAATTGTGAGCCTGAGAGAATGTTTTCTTGTAGCAAATATTTCATCAGACGCCTATTAATAAGCTTTTCAAGCAAGTTAGACAAACCCGTAAGCACAGAGATTGGGCGATAGTTCTCGACACAGTCCCTACTCCCACTTTTATGCACTGGATGTATTATGGAACGCTTAAAGTTATCAGGAAAAATACCTTTATTTAAACAAAGATTAAAGATATAAGTTAAAATTGGGCAGATAATATGTTTAATATGTTTTAAGAAAGCAACTGGTATATTGTCCCATCCTGTAGCAGAGTCGTTTTTTAGGTTAGATATTAATGCACCCACTTCATCAGAATCAGTTTCAAGCATTACAAAAGATGTTAGATGGGAGGAGGAGCTATTTATGTCGCAGGTAGAATTTGGATCATTCGAAGCCTGGTCAATTCGACTGACAAGTGATTGTCCGATTTCAGCAAAATAATGATTGACCGTGTTCACAGCTATTGTTGGGTCCTCAGCATCAGTTTTCAGAAGGCCTTCTGCAGGATTTTTATTGCGCAACGTATTAGTTATTGTTCGGATAGTATTCCAGGTTTGTTTAAGGTTAGAACATTTGTCTAATTGTGAAGTCTCGTATTTTTCTCTAAGTTTCGTCAAGAGATCGTTACAGAAGTTGCGGTATCTGCAGTATGAGGACTTGAGTATTACATTAGATGGCGATTCTTTTAATTTTTTGTGAAGTGTGTCACGGTGAGTAATGCATCGTAGTAAGCCTGGAGTTATCCAAGGTTTAATGATTTTTTTTCTGTTTGGTACTTTACACAGGGTGGTGTTTATCTCTAGAGCGTGTTTTATCTTTCCTAGTAATAATTCAATAGCAAGATTGGAGTCATCAGTATTTAAGATATCAGAGAAGTCTGTCTCCAGAAGAGTGTTAATCGCCATATCATAATTAGTGAGTTGTTTATATTTTGGGGCAAGGTTTCTTGGAATTGTTAAATTTAAAAGGACAGGGTAGTGATCGGTGATATGTGTTTTTATAACGAATGTTTGAGCTTTCCGGTTTGTTTTTAGGTTAACGTGATCTAAGCAATTGGATTCACGTGTAGGTAATACATGTGCAGGTAGAAGTCCATTTTCAGCAAGAAGATTCAGGTATTCACAACTTCTGCTATCATTGTTGGAGGGCTTGATATCTATGTTGATATCTCCAACAACAGCAATTGTGTTGGATTCATGAGTAGATTTTAATAAGGCATCTAATGACGTAAGAAAGTTATTGATACACTTATAGGATGGCGACCTGTAGATACATATAATGGCTGTATCGGGCATTTTTAACAATAAACAGTTAGCGTCGTAGAATGGAGGCTCTATGACAGTGTGTAATATATCTTTATGGATATATAACACGACACCATCATTTTGATTATAGCAATCAGTGGAGAAATGCAGCTTATAATTCTCAAGTTGAGGTAGAGGCTTGTGCTCATTTAACCAACATTCTGTGAACACTAGTATGTCACACTCCGTGCCTAAACGTTCCAAGAAAGCTAAGAAATGATCAAAATTACGATATATACTCCTGATGTTGTGTGATATGATTTTTAAACTATTTTTACCTACCTTGAGCTTATTTACACAATCGTTAGGGTCTACTGTTGTGGACTCGGAAACTGTAATGTTGTCCAATTCAAGTTGAACATTAGTTATACTATGAATCATTGTGAGATAAGTTATAAAATAGTACGATTAATAGAAACAATGATAATAATATGAGGTTGTAAGGTAATAATAGCATTAGGTATTTCTCATGAGTACAGCTTTCAGTATCGTGATTGTACATGAGTAAGTATGAGTGATCCTTACGGAAAACAAGAAATATTATTCCACGGGACATGAGTGGGATATAAAAGAGTTGTGAAATGATTTACAATTACAATGCTACAAAAAATTCCACGATAGCATATCTCTCTCCTACGATTGACTCACTATAACTACTTTTATGTCCAAATATTGGTTAAATATATTACGTTATTTTCGAAGCTGTTTTCTATATTTATTTATTAATTCGTATGTAAATAAATACGTGTTGGCAACACCGAGTGAAGCTAGCGCGAGTAGTACTGTGGCGAGAAACGAAGAGGTTACGCCGCCCGCCGCCGGCCGACATGGCGTTTCTTCTCTTCTCTTCTCTTTGGGTTGAGCTCTCGACGTGTACGGTTGTGTTGTGCTTAGTTTTGCGTTATTAAAGTTGAGATTGTCTGTATTGTCTATATTTGTGAATATACAAGTTATTCGTCACTTTTGTCTTGTTTATAAATCCCTAATCAGCAGTACCAGTAAAAATAGTTAACATCAGAAGTGGGATAAGCTAGTGCTTTCCCCAGCCCACGGGTAAAAAGAAAAGCAAAACTAAGTGCAAACATAATAAAATTCGACACGTGCTAGACAGAAACTGTAAGTACAAATCTGAATATCTTCCATAAAATGATACCTGAGTTTGAGCCGTGTGACTTTGTGAATTTAATCGAAATTGATGCATCTCCATTTAAATGGTCTGATAGTATTGTTAGTTATCAAGTTAAACTAAATACTTAGGTCAAAATTTCCGCTAAGAGGCGTAACGAGTGTGTGATTAGTTGATTACGTATCCATAACATGTGACCGGTTTGCTTGTGGAAAAAAAGATTTCTTGGTCTTTTAAAGTTAAAATGAAATATATTTGGCCTCATGTAGGTAGTTGAATTTACAAGAAAAGTGACGTAAATGTATTATTTAAATAACCAGATTGAACGAAAACGTGTCGAGAACGGTAATTATTATTATACTATTTGTCTGTAGTACAAGTCTGTACCTACAGGTCAGTTTTTAAAACACGTGAGTTTTAGCGGGTTTTCCACATAGTTTTGTCTATAAATAAACCAGGGCATGTAAACAATCATAGTAGCTCAAGTATTCGGGATTAAATACTAAAGGAACCAAACAGTTGTAATGTTTCGTTAGTTCGGAACAGAAAAGGAACTATTGCGGTGGTACCTAATCACAAAATAAATTCAGTGTAAAGTGTAAATCTTGTGCAAGAATCCGGAGTCGTCTTGTTACAATAAAAAGATCGAAGCGGTCGAAGGTAGAAAAATATGACTAACTACTTGCTATTGTAGAAATAGGTACGTAGTAGTCGGATATCATATTTTGTAATGTAACACAATTTAGAGATAATTGAACTACCTGCTATTATGAATGATAATTAAAGAATTTTCAAAGAACAGTGTTAATACGGTAGTTTAATAAAAATAGATTCGGTTTTGACGTTAATGATATCGAAAATGTTCTTGATTCTTATTGTATTATTATTATTATTATTTTAAAAATGGTAGACGTATCACGTTCGTATAGTGTGAATAAGTATATTAGTTTACATAGTAAGGAATTAATGTTTGTTTTAAATAAATAAGCCAAGTGATGGTTATTAGTGTGAAAGATTTAATAATGCAATATTAGAATTTATGCAAAGTATAAGAGCTGGGTCAGAAATAGTTTTGTTAAGTGTATACTAACATTACAACAAGGTTACATAGTGGTTAATAAAAAGGGCCGTTCGTTTTGAAGTGTTCTTGGACTAGAGAATGCATAAAGATAGTGACAGTTTTTATGCTGAGCTTGGAGACGTTAATGTACACACTATGGACGTCCGCAAAATATGTACAAATGGTATCGAATAGAAAATATAAGGAAAAGCGAGACATCAAGTAAATGACACGAAGGAGTGGTTGAGGCGGAGATTAAATTTCTTAATAATCGGTCTTTTGAGCAAAACAAGTTTTGGTAGAGTATACAGACATTTATTAACAGCTACTTGCTTTAATAACAAAAGAAATACTTGTTCAAAGTAGGTGTTGTATGATTATATATTTAAAGGTTGTTAATGATGTTGTAAATAAAGGGTGTTGCATGGTCATATATAAGTGTGCTGGTCTGCCAGAACTTTGAAGTGTTCACGATCCAGGGTAGGAGTGGTGTGCTGAAGCAGTTACGGCCTAAGACTAAAGGAGTAAACTGAACCAGGCACTACTTCGGACTAAAGGAGTGCACTAGGTTTCACGAGCATTAATTTATAATTAGCCCTATAATGCTTATTCAATTTATGCGTGTTATGGTTTCATATACAGGAATATATGTATGTGCTGGTCTGTCAGAACTTTAAAATGTTCACGATCCAGGGTAGGAGTGGTGTGCTGAAGCAGTTACTGCCTAAATATTAGACTAAAGGAGTAAACTGGACCAGGGCACCAGGCACTACTTCGGACTAAAGGAGTGAACTAGGTTTTAGATGTTGTCTAAGTCTAAAGACTAAATTTTATGAGTAGGGCAGATCAGTACATAAAAAAACGTTAGGTTTCGCAAGGATTCCTAGGCCTAAATGGGACTAAAAATTTCTTTAATGTGTCAATATTAGAGAAGAAGTAAAAGAGAGATAAATATCCTGATGACTATGTTCTAATACTTGTTTTATTTTCTGATGCATAGATTTGGCTTGTGTGACGGAATGCACAGGTGTTGTCGGTATTATTTGGAGCGTGCCTGAGGTCATCACGATGCAGGAGGGCCGTGTTGGCAACACCGAGTGAAGCTAGTGCGAGTAGTACTGTGGCAGTGTGGCGGGAAACGAAGAGGTTACGCGGGCCGCCCGCCGCCGGTCGACATCAGTGTCTCCAACAACGCCGTAATTACGGTAAACCTACCGTAATTTGAACATATCTACCACCTACCGTAAACATGTTCAATTCTACCGTAATTTCGTCTTTATGAGTGGCGCCTTAAAAACAATGTACCCAACCTAACATACAGTTTATTTTTATTTGAAACAATGTTTGGAAATGACAAAACTGTATCATTCCCTGGGGTATTCCCCGTACAATCAACTTGTGTTCATAGACAAGTAGACGAAACTTGTGCGACCAAATTACGGAGTTATTGAATACAGTGCTGCAGTAGAACTTAGCCATACCTTTGCATTTTGTCAACTTTAATTTATGTTTGCCATTTTTTCACAATAGTTTGCTCAGCAGATCTTTTATCGTGTCGTGACTGACTATATTTATAAAAAATGTTATCTGACAGTAACAATTCAAGTGACGACAGACAGAAACGGTGGACCTTCATATGACCTGAGTCATACAACAAAAATTTCGACCAGAGTAGCTGAAAAATAAAGACATTTCCTCGTGGCTTCGCGAATACCCAAAAAACCCATATAAAGCCAAGTGTTCGCTCTGTGTAAAGGCTGAAACGCCTGAAATTTAATTTTTGATTGTGAAATAAAGTTACCGTAAATTTACCGTATTTTAAATTTTCAATCTACCGTAATTTGCCACCAAATACCGTATTTTTAGACTAGCAACACCGTAATTTTGACGAATAGAGTTGGAGACACTGGTCGACATGGACATGGCGCGATCACCCACCGTCTTTTTGGGTTGAGCTCTCGACGTGTACGGTTGTGTTGTGCTTAGTTTTGCGTTATTAAAGTTGAGATTGTCTGTATTGTCTATATTTGTGAATATACAAGTTATTCGTCACTTTTGTCTTGTTTATAAATCCCTAATCAGCAGTACCAGTAAAAATAGTTAACATACGTTTATTAGCTTCGGCATTTAATGCAGATTAAAATTTACCTGTACCCTAAATAAAACAAACAAATACTTTCGAAGATATGATAGATTCAAAATTTTATGTCGATAAAAACAATTAGTTGGAAAGAGCGACTATCGCTAATTCGCTACCGAGGGCTGGGCACATCGCAATCGCGCGATAAGTCCCCACTTTGAGGAGTGGCTTGACAGGCGCCACAGCGTTCTCGCCATCTGCCTGATGCAGGTGCTTACCGGATACGGGAGTGTCGGGAAGTACCTGTTGCGGATACAGCGGGAGGATATGCCCGGGTGTCGTCATTGTGAGGATCACCCGGCGGACACGGTGGAGGTATGCCCCGCTTGAGACTCTCAAGAGTATCGCCGTGTCCTCGTGGAGGCGATCGGCGGCGGCAACCTCTCGTGCCCGTCCCTGGTTTAAACCATGGTGTGGGGCAAGCGGGAACGGGATACGGCCGCCTCCTTCTGCGAAGCTGCCATGCTAGCGAAGGAGGAGGCTGAACGCGTGAATGAAAGACGACGCTCATGCCCCAGCCATCGCGAGAGACGACTCGGGCGTCGGGGATCGCGCGCTGATCGCCGACCACCATAGGCGCGGGCTTGCGGGCGGCGAGCAGAGGTACTGCGCCGCCCAGTAAGGACCAGGCCTGGGTCGGCGGCGCGTCGTGTTCCACGCTCGCCTCAACTTGAGGCGAGCGTGGAACACAATATGGACGAACCTGTCATCAGAACAGGTTCGTCCATATTTTCTAATACCTGTGCCCGTGACTTCGTTGTAGTAATTTATATGTTGCCCTATAACCTCCTCTTTGACCCTTTAAAATAGGTGAAATAAAGGCAATTTATACGGATTGAAAAGAAAGTGACCGAAAATTATTATGAACTGCAATTGTAATTCCTCTGTTTTAATTAAGGTACTAGAATCAAAATATAATCTTCTTATATAAGTATAACAACAAAAACAGACATTTTATTGTGCTACTGCATGGATTCATTGAATGACATCGGTGAAATATGTCTCCCGTTTTGTTATAAAGAAACAAATAATGCTGCAGTCAGAGCCCTCTATTGCCCTAGTATAGTTACCTAATGTAATAATAGACAACTAAAGCGGCCTTCGTTTCGATGCGTCATACTCACTTGCCGCTGTGTGAACACCGCTGAGTAAAATTAGAATGCGCGCAATCAATAAGTTCGTGAAAGAGTCATCGCAGGTGGCGACACTGTAGAATTGTGCGCAGACATGACCACAACATTAAACGATAAAAAATATAATACGTAAAAAAACTAATAGAAATGCATATTTAATATTGCTAATAATACTCTAAGTGTAATTACGTTGCAAAATTATTTTTTTGTACAAAGAAATATTGGATGGTAAACATTATGACTACATAACAGCAACTCCATCAAAGCGTCAAACAAGCTTCGCGCTTCATATTGAGGCCGCCGGTATACGTACCGTACACCGCCATCTTACGTCCACCGTGTCAACTTGTGTTGGATTTGGTGTGGTGCAGTAATTTTGTGTTTGATTGTGACGAGAGCAAGTTATCGAAATACAAACTATTCTGTTTGGCTGATATAGGTAAGTTCAAGAATAAAACACTGTAATATGTGGCGGAAAATTCAAGTGAAAAGTTAAAAGTGAAACGCTTTGGTAAAACTGTGTGTATAGCATCATTCCGGTCAAACCAACAATGAAATATTGTGTCAAACATTTTCTGGATCAATAGTTGCCGCATCAAATCGCGTGTAACTTTGTTGATTCCTATTCTAATGGCGATGAACTTCTATTTCAGTGCCCGGTATGCTGCTAACTTAGCCAATATTATGGCCTGCTAAAACGCAACAATGTCCGACGTGAAGCAAGTGAAAGTTGACAACTGGGGAATTTATTTCCTCCAAAGGCTAAAGCACTTTTTTAACCGAACAGACTACTGTGACCTGACCCTTCAGTTTCAAGACAATGCCCAGCTGAAGGTACACAGACTGGTACTCAGTGCCTGCACCGAGTACTTCGAACTGCTAGAACGAACATGTGAAATGTACGAAGACTGCCTGGTGATGCCCGACGACCTGCAGGCAGACGTTGTCGTGCCGATTGTCAACTTTATGTATACTGGGCATTTAGAATTCAAGATGGATTTACTTGAAAGATTGTATCAAACATCACAGATTCTCAATATGCCAGTGCTAAGTAAACTCCTCGAGTCACATCGCAACTTAGCGCCCAAAGCACCTGCTCATAGTTACAGTGGTATTAAAAAGTTTACTAAACAAAGTGTCCAAAGTGAACCTAAACCTGTGAAGACATCAACACCTGCAGGCTCGAGTAATAAACGCTCATACAGCAAAGCATTTGAGAATAATGTGGTATACAGGGATAAAAAAACTTATCAACCTACTGTGAGAACTGTAAATGTTAACAGTATTGCATATCGTCCTCCATCTCCTATATCAAAAGACCATTTTGCATCTCAAAGAACAGTCATAAGTGATCCACGCCCCACAAGATACGAAGTGCCCGAAGAGCTAGATACTGACAATATCTTTGACAACTCTTTCTGTAGTATATCATATACTTCGCAGCCTTTGATGGTCCATCCAGATACAGTCAAGCGTTACAAAGCCAAACGAAGCAGTGTATTCACTGAAGCATCAGGCTCAAAGAAAATGTCTGGTTTGTCAACAATTGATATTGTTGAATGTAAAAGGATAACACCTAAGGAAGAAAGTTTATTTGATGACAGTAATACTGAGCACAGTTTTAATGATGAAGCTGATTTGTTCAATACATCCTATATAAACAATGAAAAAGATCCAAACCAACTCTTCGATCAGATTTTAGATGGTAATGAAGGAAATGGTGGTCCCAAAGTCACAATTGAAACTAAGGACAGTAAAGCTGCTTCTAACCTAGACCATGCTAGAATAATAAGTGAGGTCTTAAAGAAGTATCCTCATTTGGTCAAAAGCAATAAAAATATAAAATTGAAGATTCTAGATCCAGTGCCCAGTAAAGGTAAAAAGCAGCAGAAACAAGCTTCAGCTCCTGCATATATAGAAGATAAACACATGAAGTTAAAAACTGAAGAAGATGATTTTACTTATGAAACTGATGTTATAGATTCTAAGCAAGCAGCAAAACTTATTGCAATGGGTGCGGATAACACTAAAGGTCCATGGATTTGTTTAATCTGTGGAACACCAGGAAAAGCTCTGCATTTTAATTCTTACTATAAATTCCGCCGACATTTAGTAGATGTTCACAATGAAAAACCAGTGGCTAACATTTGTGAATATTGTGGTCTTAGATCCTTGAAGAGAAATTATTTACTACACCACCTGTATGCTCAGCACGGTGTTGAACCGCCACCTCAGTATCACTTCCCTAAATGTAACATGTGTACTTATATTGCATTGACTGATGCACTACTTACGAAACACAAAATGGGTCATAAAACTGTGAAGAACTTCCGCTGTAATGTGTGTTCCGTAGCATTTACTACTTCTACTCAACTACTTCTACACATTCAAAACACGGGACACAAGTACAGTGCTGAAAAGAAATCTAACCTGCAGTGCATCTATTGTATGAAAGTGTTCTTGCGAGAGATTAACCTTTATTCACATATAAAAACACATCATAAACAAGAAGCAAAAACTGATGGTATCATTGATGATTCAGATGAAGAAAAGCCAGCTGTAGCAGAAAGACCAAGAGCAAAAAGTACTAGTATTAAGTTTGAACCTAGTACAAGTTATGACAATGATTATGAAGAGGTGGAAATACAGTATCCAGCACAGCAAAGATCCTTAACAGAAAAACAGGTCCCAGGTAGAAGACAACATAATGTTATCTCCAGCAAACAAAAGATTTTAAATCCTGGTTATGATACTCCAAAACCAGCACCAAAATCAAAGGCCAGTAAAAGTATAATTAATACTCAATCTGTTGATTTTTTCCAAGACATCAAAATGCCAGTGGAATCCTTATCTAACAATCAAAATGAAGAAATTGTATTAATAGACAACAATGAATATATTATGAGAGATCATCAACTTATTCCCAGAAAACGAAAGCCAAACAGCAGATATATTATTCCAGATATGATTGAACCTGATTCTTTAGAGACAATTCAACAACCTACAACTTCAGAATATACTCATGTTCAAAATGAAAATATTGAAGAAAGTATGCAGCAACAGTCCAGCATGGTAATAAAGAAGTCAACAAACTTAAATCAACCAATTCAAATTGTGGTTTCGAATGAAGAAGAATACAAAGCATTGATGGCTTCTAACCATCCTATTATATTTGATGATGGTGGCACTAACAAGACCTTAACTGTGTTAACTGCACCACACCAAAATCAAGCGATAGAGACAACTGCAATAGACTTGGACAACACTCAGGGTAATGAAGTGATGATTCTTCCACATCAATATCCTATGAATGTTTCTGAAGCTGTAGCTACTGAAAACTCTAACATTGTAGTTGTCTACAGTCACCCTGTAGATGATCAAAATAAGCAATTCCAGATTCTTACAACAGGCGGTTTAGGAGCACAATTTGTGCAGTCATCTACAATCATCACACAAAATTATGAAACTGTGACTACCACCACTCCAACAATGAATACACATTGCATTGAAACACAAGTGGAACAAACTTGGCAAAATAATATACAAAGTTTGGAAGGTCAACAAATACAGTTACCCTCACATGCAGTAATGTTAGATACAAATCAAATAATAACTGGGCCAATTTCTAGTGCAACAGTTAATAATATGGATGAGCTTCCAGAAGTTCATTTAGTACCACCAACTCAAAAAGGGCTATCTGCAGGCGAAACTGACTTAACACTAAATCAATCAGACGTAACAATTGAGCAAATAAACCAACCGGTTGAGCCAATGGAAGATAAGGCGCCAGTCATTAATCCAAATGAAAAAGAAACAAATGTGCCTCAATCTAATTCAATGCCTGACATTGAAACTAATAACGAAAATATGGAAGAGCCAATGGAAATTATGCTTGAACAACCACCAACTTCAGAACATATATTGGAACAGCCAATGACAGAAAATATACTGGAACACCAAATTAGAGATGAAACTTTAATCGAACAACCAATGGAAACAGTAATTGTTCAAAATCAGCCTATCCAAACAGAAAGTGTATTTGAACAACAAACCACTGAAACAGAAATTGTACTAGCCCAACCAATAGAAACAGAAAACGTAAATGTAACTAACCAACCAACTGAAACACACTATGTTGTAGAACAGCCACTGGTAACAGAAAATATACTGGTGCTGGAACAATCATTAGAAGATGAAATAGAACAATCAACTGATAATGTGGTGAAACAACCAACAGAACCAAGAGAACTGATAAAGCCAGTACAAACTGAAAACAAGATAGTACAACATGTAGATACTGGAATTGTACTCGAACAACCAATTGCGACAGAAACTCATATTACACACCCAGTTGTGTTGGAAAATATGATGGAACAACCAACAGAATCAGAAAATGAGATAGAACAGCCAGTTGAAAGGGAAAACGTAATAGAACAACCAATTCAAACAGAAAGTGTAATAGAACTTTCTACTGCCTCCCTAAACCAGCAAAAAGATCACACACTAGAATCTGTGTCTTCAAACAAATACACTGAAAATGACACCTCAGAAGGTCAACAACCAGAGCTCATGGAATCACAAGCTTATGATGACATTGTAGAAGTCAACCACACCAATGTTGTAGAACCTGAATGTGCTAAAGATTCAGAGAAAAATATTAAAAAAATACCTATATATTGGTCAGAGGATGAATATGACATAGCAGAGGATGGTAATAAAGACACAAAATCGGTTTCAAATGATGGCTCCCAAAATCAACCTTCAGCTGAAGAAATTCCAGAAGTAGAAGAATCAATAGAAAATATTCAACAAGAAATGCAAAAACAAATGGCTGCTCAACGAGAGGTAGAAGCGGCTGCTCCACTAGAAGTAGAGACTGCTGCACAAATTAATGTTGAGGCAGCGACACAACTCGAGGAAGAGGCGGCTACGCAGCACGACATAGAGGTGGTTACACAACTCGAGGCAGAGGCTGCTGCAGATCTTGATACCGAAGAAAGTGCTATTTCTTCACAAGAAGAAGACTCTTCAAGCCAGGAAATGCAACTACCTCCTTTGAACGAATCACCAGTTCCAAATCCACTAGTACAAGAGAAATTATCATCCTTACTGAATGATTGGGAGGATAATGATTCCCAAGAGGAAATGATTACTACCGATGAAAATGTAGTTGAACCAACAACAGAAGAGTCAACAAAAGAAACCAGTGTTGATTCAACAGATACACCAGAAGTCCCGAAAAATGACAATATCAAAAGCTTGGTTAGCGACTGGAGTGATGATGAAGAAGAGACTAAGGAATAAAATAGCATACAGTTAGATATAAATTATCAAATATTATTTAAATTCTTGAAATGTATTATTTTCACAACACATTTTACCTATTGGAAATTTTTAGCCTTCTAACTGGTATACTTATGGATAAAAAATATTAGTTATAAGTATATTTTAATTTTATATATATCATGTAAAAATCAATTATTTTATCTATTGGTGGTGTGTAATGTAAGAGTTCTTTTAATATTATTTTTTAATAAAACCAGATAACACCATGCTATAAATAATCTCATGAGCTAAACCAGTATGGTATATAAAAAGGTGATGCACTTCATTAAATGTTATTTAGTGGTGCTGTGATGCATACCTTTTATTTGTATACTTATGGAATTCATTGTATACAAGAAAATAGGCAATATGTTATAGTACATAATTATGTCTTCTATACATTTTCATACAACTCTAATAACATTAAATTATTGAAATGATACTGATTATGTAGATATGTACCTATTTAAAATAATGAAATAAATGGGTTCAGAATAGTGAGATTTTTTTAATTTGTTTTCACTCAAATAAGACAACATTTCATAGAAAAATACGTTTTTACTAGATTTTAAACAATTTGCAGTTGCTAAAACCAACAGTAGATACATTGTAATTATAAACACATTATGTATTTATGTGTGCAACATTACATGGCAAAATATATATTGGCCTTACCTATACTGTATTTATATAGGATGCCCAAGTTACAGACATCAATAGTTGTCTACCACTTCAAAACTATATATAGCTATATATGCAACAGGTTCAACTTAAGTACTTTTATTATAAACAAGATATAATTACAGAAATAAGAGAGAAACAAAGTAAAAACAGAACTTATAATGTGATTAGCTATCATTTTAATAATTTCTGTATAGGTATTTACATAGTTGTAAAGGTGTAATATGTTGACTGCATTCATGGCTGAACAAAACATAAGCCATAACATTCTTAACACTTGTGATCAAAGGCAATAAAATTTATTTTCAACATATCTGAATTTAAACTGATCAATTTATTTAATCAAATACCTACATAAAGAACACAATTTAAATGCAGTAGAGTAGTAGGCTCAATATAAACATTGAAAGATTACACATTATATATGACACAATACATGATTCCCAATTGTAAATGTAAAATTAATTCTAGATGTGATGTGATACAACAAAGTACTTTTACAATCATATTTTGGAATAGTAATATTGATTTAACAAATTACTGACATACAAGCTGAAATACACCAATATTTGTTGAGATTACTACATTTACTTGCTATATAAGTTTATAAACTTGACAAATTGCTCTCACATTAAAAGCTAATTGCAATCTTGGCTGAGAATATTTGCATGAGTGAAAAACTATATATCACAATAAACCTACATCTTCTAATTTGAAACACACTACCTAGCTATTCATCACAAAGAATATCTAAAAACTATGATTGCATGTATGCTTTAAAATAGTTTATAATGACAGTGCATAACCAATCAACATATACCTATTATAAACTAAATTATATGGTTTAATTTTGATGTCACTATAATAGTTTTACTAAATTAACATAATATTTCTATAATTAACAAAACAGTAAAACAATGAAATAGTGCTTTGGAAAACACGTATGTCTGTTACAAAATATAGAATTGTTGATGACAGAGTGAACTGGAAGAAACAGAAAGAATTGGACATATAACAGGATTCTGGTAACTATATAGATACATGCTATTTAGATGTTGCAGTGACTCGACGAACCCAGGGATTTCACGAAATCCATAGAGATACCACAAAATCATGGAAGATGTTGAATACTCTTGTTTATTAAGTCTTCTTACTAAAACTGTTTAGTGATATATCGTTTCACTAAACCAAATCTAGTAAAATGCCAAACAGCTGCCAAGCAGCGCTAGCAAATAAGATTAGAGTTAAACTCAGATCAACGGAGCCCCGCTATGGGCTCTTATTTTCAGTTTAAAGGAACCTAACTAAACCTAACATCGAAATGCCTTAAGTTTGAAATGTCCATAGCTTAAAAGTATGGAAATTGCAGATAAAACATCAAACGTAAGGCACTCCGATGCAGGTGGATTCATGGCACTTCACGAGAACACGATGGTAGTCTTCAGCAGAAACAATTTCAACATTTCACTAGATTTAGTTGATAGAAACGATATATCACTGATTATATATTAGTATTTTGTCATATCACTAAATTTTTTTAGTAAGAAGACGTGAATAAGAATATTCAACATCTACTGTGATTTCGTGGTGTACCTAGGGATTTCTCTGATATCCAAATTTATCTGTGACATAGATACATATATCTTTCTCCAGCTAGTATAGGAATTAACAAATGAGTATGTCAATATTTTATGTTACAATGATTTAATCAATGAGCTCATACTATGTTAATTCTGTAAGCTTAGCGCAAAGTCAAATTAACTTCGAAATTTGCCTCTAATGGAATAAAAGTATTTACAAAATAAATTACAATATTTACATTCAAAATAAAGCACAATTATTTGCCTAATCATTGGATATTGAGACTAACACATATTTAACCATGTATGCCAGAAATACAAAGCCTACCAACACAAATAAATTTGTCAAAATATAGTACATGTTGGACTGTTGCTCCGTTATCACTTCACCTTCACTTGGAGTGGTGTTCTCTGCCTGCAGCATCGCCTCCTGCCGCTGCTTCAGCTGCGTCTCAATCTCCTCGACATACTCTGGGAACAACTCACAGAACATCTTGTTCTTAATGTTTGTCTCCAAAGATTCCGCCGCTAAGCAACGCTTCTGGAAATCCGAAGTCTCAACAGATCCCAGTGTTGGTGTCTTCTCCAACATAAAACTTAGTAGCCCAGTTAAGATCGTAGATATTGACCAAGCTGGGTTCCATGTGTCAGGATGAAAGTCCGTGATGCTAAGGCACAGTCGCGTGTTTGTCTTGAATCGACCATTCGGCGTGATCATGTAAATCGATGGCGGTTTGAATGGGAAC
The DNA here is from genome assembly GCA_943138885.2 of Tholera decimalis. Lineage (NCBI taxonomy): Eukaryota > Metazoa > Arthropoda > Insecta > Lepidoptera > Noctuidae > Tholera > Tholera decimalis. The sequence continues at coordinate 29,887,452 of OW964562.2, forward strand.
TCCCTTGGAAATATAATTTTTCCATGATAGTATCCGCCCTCGTAAGGACTCTTTTCTGGTCCTTTGACCACATAATGCCATTCTAAAATATTAGATGGTACAGGTTCTGCTGTTACATACGGAACGGGGTCATTTTTAAGCCTAAGGTAATCTTGCTTTAGTCTGCTCGTAGCTCCAGTAACTTTGGTTTTTGCCATGACTTAGCACAAAACAACAGTCATCAAATACTTTAGTTAAAAATTATTTTGAGTACCACTGTAATCATACACTTTTAATTCTTCATTAAAGCCTGTAATTCTTATTTTTCGGTCGGTTCAATCGCGAATAAATAAAATAATACGTCAAATGATTTGCAATCATACGATACGTCACTCGAATAGAGGTGTCAACAAGGATCTTCTTGAGAGGTGTATAATACAGACACAGGTAATGAAAAATCGACTATAGTCCCCGGCACGTACCTAAGTTGGCAAGGATTTTGCGTAGAGGGGGTAAGTTCGCGCATCGTGCACTAAGTGGAAGAAAAAATTGGTCACTTTTATTGCTTATCATTATTCTATGGTTATTGCTATCAATTATTTTTAATCATGTTTTTTGAAGGAAATTATAAAGAAAGGAGATAAATTCGTGTCTTTATTAGGTGTTATAAGTAAAATATATAAAAGCTGTTCCTAAATTACCCTAAGCCGCTAAAACTTTCTTTTATGGGCCGTCGAATTTTGTGTCGGGGAGGAAGGGGTGGGGTGGGTGGAGTAGTTCTACACACCTTGTACCATCCGCACCCTGCGAAACCCCGTGGTTATGAAGAAACAGTAAATAGACTTATATGTAAGGTAATTGTGGACACATGTTCTTACCACCGACTGGTCAAAAGTATCGATCTCTGTGATCGACTTTGTTTTATTCCTCTTTCTCCTGGTGTCCTAAAGACAGTGAGGAATTCGGAATTTCTGCCTTCCTTAACTATACGTCTAACTGTCCTTTCTGACGTTTTAGTAGCTTCTGAAGTCCGTTTTACGGTCTCTTTTTCATTTTGAGCTTTTTTTCCATGAAACAGTACACATCATATACTATTTTTGGCATGCCTGCGTAAAACGGTATTTGGCCCTGGCATTGTAATCAACGTAATATAACAAAAATTGGCCAAATGCGAGTCAGACTCGCCCATCAAGGGTTCCGTAGTAACTATAATAATATAATATAATACGTAGGTATATTTATTTGACAAAACAAAACCTTACAAATTTCTTAAAACTAGCTTATTTACATTTTTTACAACTACGCCAAATAACTTTGTTTTTCATAGTGTTTGTATGGATTACAAAGTTATATTTGCGTTTTTAGAAAATATGCTGTATCACTAAAACTGCTGACCCGATCTCATTCAAAACAATTTTGGTTGAAAGTTTACATTAAGATCTACAGACATAATTATATCTTTTTTCAGATTTTTCAATCCATTATTATAGAAGTTAGAGGGGGGACACATTTTACCACTTTGGAAGCGTACATCTTTTAAACGATAAACTATATGAAAAAGTGGTTTTAAAAACCCCAGTGTCATTTTTAAAGACCTGTATATAAATATCACACATGCATAGATTTCATGAAAAAAAATATATTTTCAGTTTCAGTTCCCTGTATGAGGAGCCCCCCTTAATTTTGAATATTTCTTTTTAATCGGATAGCGGTTCACAGAATACTTCTGCCTACCAAGTTTCATGTGTATAGCCCTAATAGTTTCGGAATAAAATGGCTGTGACATATGAACGGACGGACCCGGACGGAGGACAGACAGACAGACGGACAGACATGACGAAACTATAAGAGTTCCGTTTTGTGCGATTCGGCTACGGAACCCTAATAATTCGTAACAAAAACTAAATTCAACACAATAAAAATAACTCGTAACAAAAACAAAGGGTTCAAATTTCGGGAGTATTACTATACTCCCGAAATTTGTACCTAAGTATTCGGGAGCGAATGGGGCATAGACACAGTGCGAGAGGCCTTGAGTCTACTGACCCTATAGTACTTTACTCTTTGCTACTGACCCACCAATCGCGCGCTCGGTTTGAGGCTACATAACAACCCGCGTCCCGCTGACACCCGCCGACACCTAAAAATCGACTTAAGAAATATATGAAATTTCATCAAACGTGCTTCAAACTCGTATATGTTTGACAAACCGTTCAAACTACCTTTGTTTGTAAACGATCAAAATGGTTTGAGTCAACCGAAAAAAACGTGTTTGTGTCAAACCGTTGGACCGTCTCGAGGGGCCTTAACGATTCTTGCCAAGTTACGTGCCGGGCACTATACTAAAACCAGGGCCAGATTAACCATAAGGCAGAGTAGGCAACTGCCTAAGGGCCCCGCATCCACTAGGGGCCCAGTGCAAGCCACAAGTTTTTTTTTTTTATCGAACGACAATTTTTATGTGCGTGTGAATCTAAATATTTGTATTTAGTAGTAGAATAAAAAAAAAACTGGGAATTTGCAAACAAATATATTCAAAACTACAGCCCTTAATGTGCGGTCCACAAGGTTACCAGGGGACCGTACTTAAGTGCTATAGTTTACAATTACATACCTATGTAGTCTCGCTTTATTTTTTTATGGTAGGTTCGCGTTTGATCACTGAAATAAGGAGCGATTCACAAATATTTTAATTAATGCTTGTTTCGTTCACTCTACCCAACTAGTTTGATTTAACAGCTATGACGACACAATATGTCGCTAAGTCGATCCTGTTCTTAGTTGAATCGCATCATAGCTAGCTATATTGAATGTTAAAAAAGTTTCTGTAATTGCGATTTGTGAGATTTAAGATCGTAAATGTAACCAAAAAAATATTGTGCTTTGTGTTTAAAAATTTGCAAACTTGCAGTAAAATACTAGATTGTTTTTATAAACACTGCCTTAAAAAAATCGGCGAGAGAACGAGGCAAGTTTAATTATTGTTTTCGAGATATTAGTTTACCTTATAATGGATTTTTGTACCGTTTTCACGAATAGACAGTTTGATTCCTGAGGAAGGTTTAAGTATAACTCATTAATATTTTATGTAAATTGATTGAAATATAACGATTATTGTTAAAGAGGTCGCAAAACATCTTGCCTTATGAGAGATTTACTCGCGTACGCCGCTTAAACCAGTTGAGATACATTAATCTCTAGAGCCCCAGCGGCACAAAAACGTGCCAGTAAACAAGTATTAGTTGAGCCCCGCTGGCACACAAATTTTGTTTCAGCGGGGCTCAACTAATAGTTGACGTAAATAATGGCGGTCCTTGAGAGGTTAAAGTAATATACTAGAGAATTGTAGATCTACAATTATAGGTAATATAAGTTTTTAAGCTAACATGTTCACTGACATTGAACGGTGAAAAACAATGATGCACAAAAATCAGGCAATAGCACAACATCTTTTAGACGCAGGATCGAACCATTGGATTGAGTTACATAACCCTCAGGTCATCTCGACAGAGCGCCACTATATACCCAGACTGGTAAGGGAAGCGATTGAGATTATCAAATACGACAATTTCAACCGGGAGGATGGGTTTCAACTGTCGAGGGCCTGGAATTCAGTGGTTCAAATGTGTAAAAACCGAAAAAGTTCCTTAAAAACTTCGCGAGTCGACATGGTGAGTTTTTATACATGTGACAGTGGTAGCGGTGTCGATCACAAAAAACGAACGAGAAAAATGGTAGACCGATTCGTCTGCTCATAAACGTCCACCCGCAATTACTTCAGTTCATCCGTGATCATGGCGTAGTCTTTGGTTTTGTATTTTTGTTATCTGACCCCGCCCCTCGAAATTAAAGTTATTTTTCACATTTGCAGTATTGTTTTGGAAGTCGGTTATATTTTTCGTTAAAAAGTTTTTTCTCACTTTTTAATGGGTCGGTTTATAGTTTATCTAGTTACAAAAGCCTCAATGTCAACTACTTATCACCTTTTACAAAATATTTACTGTCCCGATGCAAGGCCGTCATTTTTTGAAGAGTGCTCCTGGTAATTCACCATCAGGTCCACTTCAACATATGCATTGTGACGAGTAAAAAGTTCAACAACCATATTCAAGTAATCGAATCGCAACCTATGAATGAAATACTTATTATTAAGTCGTTGCTCGCTTTCTCCAGGTTTCCATCATCAGATTCTGACTTAATGACCAGTTGGAAAGTAGGTATACTCTTTGAAAAAAATAAATAAGTTTCCAAATTGGTTCAGCCGTCTTTGAATAATCTGGAAACATACTTTAAAAAAGAGTTTCCGGCGAACTAAGTCGGTTGAGATCACTCAGACTTAAGATAACAGCCTGAGTCGAGAATCGTACCCAGGACCACGAGACACCGATTTTAGCGACACACGGTTCGTTCAGTCAAAGTAAGAAAGGGGGCCCGAGAATTCCATTGCCTAGGGGCCCCTGACAGGGTTAATCCGGCTCTGACTAAAACCACAGACTAAAACCTCAGACTTATCGTCTAGAAGTCTATAAGAAAGTTTTAAAAAATGAAGCGATAATATTTTATGTTAAGCTTCTAGTTTATTATTAATTAAAGATCAGATGCTTCGTTTGTAGTGTCTGATATTAAAACAAAAAAATGATGACCAACGTCAGTCGTTAATTAGCGGGTCTATATAATTAGCAGATGTTTAAAAAAATCAGAACGCTAACCGTTAAATAAAAGTACACTACATCATGGGCATTGATTTAAATAGTAAAGATACGGTCGTCAGAACATTTGACGGACGCGGTCGCCCTACAAAACACACTAACGCCATATATAACAAAGGGCCGCGGACGTTCGGTTTCCGAATTAGGTTTCCTGATCAGGAATTCAGATTCGGAAACCTGAATGCTCTGCTTACATACAAAATATTCAACAAGGCGCACATTATTCTTATTTTTTCCGTTCGGAATCGTTCGCTTTGTTGAACATTTTGGTTTCTTCAATATGATTATTTGCGTTGCCTTTCCCAAAATATATTGAGGTTGAGACCTTCATGCATCTGAATTGAATGAACCCAAGTAAAAATTCGTATTTTGCACAGAACGACTGCCTATTTGATCTCCTCAGCCCAGTAGCTGAGTAACACGATAGGTACTTCTTGGCAAGAATAGTGTCAAATTATCAGACTTTCTCATTAACCTTAGCGACTGCCACGAGCTCCTCTATCAATAAAATAGGTACTATTTTGATAGGTAGTAAATTAAAATCGAAAAAACGATTCCTAAAATTTCATTTTATTTAACAAGTCCCTCACGTCTTACATCGTTAGTCACATGTATTTTAACAAATTCATTTACAATACTTAGTCAACAAAAAAAACATGATAACAAATATGATTAACGTCAAGCAAAGATTAAACACAACGGTACAGCTAGATAAACAGCGACAGGCGCCTCTGATATCTTACAAATGACAAAATTAAAGCTTCTAGCTCAATAAACTATTGTTTTAAGCGGTGCCCCAAATTACAGCTTTAGAACAATGAAGTAAGCTATATATTTCATCATTTATTTAGCTGAATGTTACAAAATAATGTGTAAAGTTCACTAAAGTGCTACCTCCAACAGTCAATTAAATATATCGCCGTGATTCCACAGCTATCGTCAGCCAGATTTATCTACCAGTATATCATAGCGACTAGTGACGGATATCCGCTCATCAATATGCGGAGTTTAAAAACAGTAATACCAAGAATTCCAAAAATCTAAATAATACCAAGAATCTAAAATAAAATGCTGAATTCAGTATGTTGGTACACGCTAATCTCTGGAACTACTTGACGGATTTCAATGAAACTTTTTTTATGTAGGTAGCTTATTCTTGACAACATATAGGCTATAATTGATTTCAGAAACTGGAACACCTGATGCAAAACTTTACTCGCGAGCAAAGCTACAGGCAGAAGCTACTCCACGATGAATAAGCTTTCCAAAAAAAGTATTTCAGCGAGTCTGTTGCAACAATTGTTGACTCTGTGGGAGCGCCCTGCGAATTGTGCGCGAATCCTGTATCGCATAGATATTACTTGATTACGGCTGACACCGTAAAATCTTGGTCCGTGTATGATAATTAAGTATTATAATATAACCATGTCTTATCAAAGATAAATAGATTACATTATCTCGAGATTTATTGTAATAGTGTCTGCAATCGGTGACGTGATTACCTAACGCAAGTCGAGTTTAAGTTTCCCAACAAGACTCGAGAATACAGCCCTTGCACACTTGCACTCGTGTAGAGCTGCATCAATATTTCGCTTTGAAATAACAATCGATTGGTGGAAACGCCCTTACATATGACGTCACCTCAAGTCAGGGTTTTTGAACGTGCGCTCAACATCATTGATTGTCGGTAAGAAAATAGCAAGCAAGTATTGTAACTTGCCTGAACTTGACAAAAGAACATTTGACATAAGGCAAATATTATATTTAAATTTGACGTGAGACTCGGTTAAACGAAGTAAAATAAACCGTTATTAATTAGGAAATAAAGTAAGTTTTCTTTGCAATCGGTACTTTTTAAGTGACATTTGACAGGTATATATTGACGTTCGTATTCTTACTTGAATCGCATAGTAGCTACCTACGATTGACTGGTGTAGCACGCTTAAGGCAAATAAATATTAATATATTCGCGGAATGTGCACTGGATACAAGCTTTAGTTATCATAGGGCCGGTATCAGAATTGGATACTTTGGAGTTAAGAATAATGTTAGTATAGGCCAAAACTATTGAGTTTTAGAAATTTAAAAAAAGTTAGAAATCGTGAGGCCACCATAGTACTAATAGTAGGAAGACCTTCGTTGAGAAAATGATTAATAACTAGCTTCTGCCCGCGACTTCGTTCGCGTGGGAGGGTTTTCCCGCGTAAATCTCGATCCATAAAAACTATCCTACATCCTTCCCAGGGTCCTAAACTATTCCCTTGCCAAATTTCATCTAAATTGGTTAAGCGGCTTAGGTTGGTAACAGACAGACAGAGTTACTTTCGCATTTATGATATTAGTATGGATTCTAAATATCTAGCAGTAACCGTTGAGGCATCTCTGTGCTGTGAGCTTGAGTATTATTAACATATTAACTTTAATATAAGCCCGTAAGGTCGGGTCGTCACGTGCCACAGTTGAGCAACATGCTTCGTATCTCATGGTTAAGTTGTTTCAGCAATTCTTCGTCTGGGTTCTCTTGTTGTACGAGCCTTTCGCGTTGCGCTATAAGTTCATTGATCTTTTCGCTCATCGGATTTTTTGGGGCATTCCTGCAACGTGACGCTGTTATGTTAAAATTTGCATTGTGTGGTAGCTATAGTTAAACCGACGGTGGCAAAATACTCACGTTAAATCGTTAAACATGTCTAGCTCGTCAGGACCGGCGGGATCTGAAATTACAGCAAAGCTTTGGTTAATTTATTAGAGACTATCAACCAAATATCGTATATTGTGGTAAGGTCTCCTAAGGAGCTCTAGACATCGTTTCAGACTGTGGTGGTCTAAATAGATGAAATTCGTTCAAAAGCACTGATATGGAATGGTTTGTCATTTTAACTGTGTATTGAACTTTTTCTCCTAGACTACTAGTGAACGTGGCTAAATAAAAACAGCCGCACGGGTCGGTTCGTGGAAGAGTGACCATCTTTCTATCTGTGGCAGTCGTTACGAGTAGTCAGAAACTAGAAATTCTGACACTAGCCTTGCCAAGAGAGGACCCGGCTCGGCTACGCGTCGTGTTCCTCGCGCGCTTCAGAGACTAGCACTAGTAGTGACGCCATAAGGCCATTGCCTGCCGGGGTAGCAGAAATGGTCTAACGAGATACCGCGACCCTGGAACTTAGGGGCAGCTGAAGGTGTGTTTTTAGTCCGTAGAAGTCTGACACTCCCCTCCACCCACCACTTCTCGCTCCACTGAGAGCTGGGTGGAGCGAGAAGTCATTCGATGATTTTCCCACCCGGAAAAAAAGCCTTGCCAAGAGGTATCGAGTACCCCTGAGTAAAATACCAACCTGGATGAGGTGCCTACCTACTGGGTAGTGGAGGTCAGGTAGGCAGTCGCTCAATGTAAACACTAGTACTCACCTGCATCCGTTAGACTAGAAGCCACCCCAACATAGTTGGGAAAAAGCTAAACAGACGATGGTAAGGTCTTACTAGAACCATACCTGGTTCTAGTAAGAGCTCCGTAAGAGCTTGGAGGAAAATTAATATAACTTGTGATATAACCACTTTCACAATTAATCTATACTAATATTATAATAATCTATACTAATATTATAAAGCTGAAGAGTTTGTTTGTTTGTTTGCTTGAACGCGCTAATCTCAGGAACTACGGTTCTGATTTGAACAATTCTTTCAGTGTTAGATAGCCCATTTATCGAGGAAAGCTATAGGCTATATATCATCACGCTAAGACCAATAGGAGCGAAGCACTAATGAAGAATGTTTCAAAATCGGGGGATTTTTTTTTCCACGCGGACGAAGTCGCGGGCGGAAGCTAGTTACTTATAACCACGAACCCCGTGCCATCTACAATGTAATACTATACTGGTAAAGTTATTTGTTTGTAGGAAAAAAATTAGAAACACTGATCCCATTACGAAACTAAAGTGTCGATGAGTTCGAGTTTTTATTCCATAAAATTCTGTTGGTGATGGTTTCAGTGGAGTAATAAGGAAGAAAACGTTGAGTCGAGTCCCAATGTATAAGACGAGCAGGCATATTAAAAAAAAAAAACAAATCCGGATCATTTTAGTCAAGCAACTAAATAGAAAGGGTTTTTTTTTTGTATTTGAAGGGGCGACGCCATAAATTCAAAAATTGTACTAGGAACCCTAGATAATAGATGTATCGATGAGCCTGATTATGATTACTTTAAATTCTGATAAGCGAATTCTAATTAGAATTAATTTAACGAAAAAAATAATAAAGAATCGTTTAGGTCACTGACTTATCAACGAATGTGTATTAAGCGCAGGCGTGTTGGCCAGAATATCCACGTAGAAGTCATCCTTTAACTTCTTCAAATCGACGGGAATTTGATTCACGCTGTTTTCTTCTTGATCCTCTATTGTATCCAGTCTGAAACGAAGTAAAACTAGTATTATTAAATCGTACCTAATTTTGTAGTGAATAATATTTTCCCACTAATTTATGACTGACAAGTGAATCCCATAAAAAACAATACTTGTCAAAAAAACCAAGTCTCGCAACTCAGTTCTTCTACCGTAAAAAGTTGTGAGATCCATGTAATACCAAGCCGGTTATTCGATTATTCAGTCCCTACTTAAGGGGCCTTCTGTCTTAAGTTGTTACGTAATTATTAACAACATCTTATTATAGTGACCATACCAATATTAAAAATCTTTAACTTTTTAAATAAATAGATTGACTCGGCCATCGCATGAAAACACAATATATCTCACAAGTAATACATACATATATAAATTACATTGTTTTTGCGATTGCCAAGTTGTTAATAATTACGTAACAACTTAAGACAGAAGGTCCCTTAAGTAGGGACTGAATAATCGAATAACCGGCTTGGTATTACATGGATCTCACAACTTTTTACGGTAGAAGAACTGAGTTACGAGACTTGGTTTTTTTGACAAGTATTGTTTTTTATGGGATCTCATTTCTTTTTGTAGATAGTCCTACTTTTTTCCTTTCACCGGCGCCTTCTACTTTTTGTATACCAACAACGAATTTTCTTAAAGCCCTCTCTCTGGCTTTTTTATTCCGTTGACCATTTTACAAGTTACCTTTGAACATAATTATATCTAGATACCTATCTACACATATTATTCCATTATATTATACATAATTATATACAGGTACACTGATTAATTAACTGTAAATGTAACTTTGTAATCCCATAAAAATATATGGGATTACAAAGTTATTTATGCAGTTGATGTATCTAGAAAACTGGACTGAAATTGAAAAATATTTTATTTTTTCCTTGATTCATACACTAAACACTAATTGTATTCTAAATTTGAAGCTTCTATGTCTGCTAGAAGTGCCTTAGACTTTTGATGATCGGTCAGTCAGTGAGTGACAAAATTATGGATGGAACTTTGACTCGTTATAATTCTTAAACTACTGGTTCAAATTGAATGAAATTTGAAATATACCGTGTTTATACAATGCCTGCTTGGTTACTGAAAATTCAGGCTTCTAGTTTTATCCACAACGAAGTTATACGGGGTTGAAAATAGCCTGAATTGCTTCGAGAAAAGTATGGTACGGCCGTGCCACTTTTTGCTCGACTTGGCGGGGGCACTGCCGTGCCCCCAGATATTTATTTATTTATAAAAAGGAGAACCAAAAGCGAATTTATATTAATTGCAGTAGTATACATAACTTAAACCTGATTAAAGGTTCTCACGGATAAAAATAGAATAGAAGCAGAAGGGACATCTGATAAATAACAAGCACGATAAAATAGAAATACAAAAGGCACATACATAAACATAGCACTAAGGCTCCACAAAAAAGATAGCATTCAGCCGATTACGCGCAGAATAAGATTTGGTATTGAAAGGGTCAAATAACAATTCCTTACAAAAAGAGAAAGTCCTTACTCGCTCGCACTATAAATGAGTTTCGTCTATATCTAGAATGAAAAAGGGAACAGAGATAGGCGGATTATATCTGACCGAATATAGTTGCTTCGTTGCCTATGGATATATACCACTCACCCATACGTACAAAACGTTATGAGAACACTTTCATAGTGCTAACAGCTAAGGAGTGGAATTCCCTGCCGCAGTCTGTTTTTCCTAATAGCTATAACCTGGGGATCTTTAAGTCAAGATTGAATAGGTTACTTCTAGGTAAGCGTGTTTCATCTTCGACCATATCATAGCTTACCATCAGGTGAGATGGTGATCAAACGCGAGCCTTTAAATAAAAAAAAATATAGTTTACAGTATTATAAGCATTTATTTATTTATTAAAACTTTATGCAACACAAAATGTACAGACGTCAGCACGTCAATCTACCCCAATCTGTCAAATTTTACCAATCGAACATTAACCTTCCACTATTGTGATAAGGTTGAAAATCTATTAAATAAATTTGACAGATTGAGGTAGGTTGATGTGCTGGCGTCTGTACAAAGGCGGAATTAATGCCATAAGCATGTGTAAGCATGACACGGTTATTGTAAATTAAAGTTAATGCCAAAAAGGCATGCGCGTGCACAGGATTATGACAGGGTATGCGGCGGAGTAATCGGTCACAAAAACTTTTTCTTTTATAGATTTTTAGCATAGCCACAGCCACGCATCGTAGCATGGTGGCGATGCGTGGCTGTGGCTATGCTAAAAATCTATAAAAGAAAAAGTTTTTGTGACCGATTACTCCGCCGCATACCCTGTCATAATCCTGTGCACGCCCCTGCAAAAAGGTAAGTAATAACAGCTTCACAGGTAAGTTCAAGGTTAAGCAACCCTTACCTAGGCCGGTCCGTGGATGGGTAGCCGTTTTCAACCGACGACAAAAAGAGGAGGTTATCAATTCGACGCGTATATATATATATATTTTTTTAATGTATGGTCATCGAGTACTCGAAGACGGCTGAACCGATTTGGAAAATTCTTTTTTTGTTCGAATGGGTATACTTTGAAATTGGTACCATTATCACCAAAGTCAGGATCTGATGATGGGATCCTGGAGATATCGAGGGAACTCTTCAAATATTATAGGCACACCTATGGCGTTTTGGGTATTTCTTATAGTAACTTGTGCAGTTGCTCTCAAAAAGCACCATTTGGGGAAGTGGAACTGATGATGAAGACCACAGATGGCCGCCGAAACTACTCAATAATAAGTATTGAGTGGATTGCGATTCGATTACTTGAATATGGATGTTAAGCACTTTATGCTCATCACAATGCATATGGTGATGTAGAGCTGATGGTGAAGTACCAGGAGAACTCCTCAACAATTAACGGCCCAGCATTGGGAAAAGCAATATTTTGTAAAAGATTATAAGTAGTTAACATTTAGGCTCTTGTAACTAGGTAAATTAAAAATCATCCAACTAAAAAGCGTGAAATAAAAACTTTTTAACAAAAAATTAAACCGACTCCCAAAAAACACCGCAAAGTGAAAAATAACTTTAATATCGGAAGTCGGTGCCAAAAACGAAAAAACAAAACTAAAGACACCGACTACCGAAATTAAAGTTATTTTTCACTTTGCAGTGTTTTTTGGGAGTCGGTTTAATTTTTTGTTAAAAAGTTTTTATAACATATCCAGATATCTCCGTGCCTCAGAAACCATGTGAAACTGTTGATTCTGGGTGTCACCCTTGAAAGTCATTACGGGTAGAACAGAGGCAGAAAACCTGACATCAGTCTTGCCCAAAGGTATCGTGTTACCCAGTTACTGTTGTGGAATGAAATAGACAGTCGCTCTATGTAAAACACCGGCTAACCAGGTGATGATTAAAGTAATATATACTAATTTCTCTGCACACAATATGATGCTACGTTTACACGCTTGGCAAGTCTCGGCAGTGTCCATAAACACAAGCGTATAAACGGGGCATTTGGCTTGGCTTGCGAGAGCTTATCGCCGATCCGGACTAGTGTCGGTTTTTTAACACAGATCAAAGGAAGCTTGCAGCAAGCGCTTGTGACGTATTTACATGTTGGCGCGCGTTTAGTGTCGCTTACGAGCTCGCGCCGAACGGGTGTTTTCTTTTTTTTACGCTGCGCTGTATATGACCGCGTATTTACTATGAATTGGTCAAACGATGAAACCATGGCCTTTCTCGAGGTATATCAAAGTCAGCCATGCATATGGAATCCAAAGGACAAGAACCACAAACATCTGTCATGCTTGCCTGTCCGGAACACACTAGCGCACTCGCAAGCGTGTAAATGGCATCCAAGCGTTTGTAAAGGCTTGGAGCTTGTGAACGCTTGCCAATCCTCGGCAAGCGTGTAAACGTAGCATTAGATCTACCCAAGTATGTTTGATAAAGTTGGTGTTCCACAACTTTTCACCTTTATAGTGTTAGTTAGGATGTATATCATTTGTTGATGGAGTGCGTCAAGAACCAAGAGGAAAGGAGAAAGCCAATCAATGAGTTTATTTAAAATATATTACAGGTAGGTTTAATCCAATCAATTTTAGCTCAACCGAAATCAGATGTAGCAAAAATATTTAGCGAGTTGGTGTACTATATTGATTAGGATTCTCCTTTAAATGTTAGAAAACATTGGTTAGTAGAAGCATGTGCACGGCGTGATGGGGCTAGCGTATCCATTGGAATAAAAACCTCAAATAAATTGTATAAAGATTTTAAAAAAACCCGGCCAAGCACGAGTCGGACTCGCGCACGAAGGGTTCGGTACCATTATCTATAAAAACGGCAAAAAACAAAATCATGTTTGTTGTATGGGAGCCCTTAAATATTTGTTTTTTTTTTTTAATTGAATAATAATAGTTTATATAAGTAAATTGAATAATATAACTAAATACTACCGGTTGCCGTTATCAATATCGAGCGAAAAAAATCATATTTGTTGTATGGGAATGGGAGCCCCTTTAAATATTTATTTTATTCTAATTTTTAGTATTTGTCCTTATAGCGGCAACAGAAATCTGTGAAAACTTCAACTGTTTAACTCAACTATCACAGTTGAGATACAGCCTGGTGACAGACGGACGGATAGCAGAGTCTTAGTAATAGGGTCCCGTTTTACGTTATGGGTATGGAACCCAAAAAACATTGTCTTAGTTATAAGGGTGAAATTAGCATAACACAGTCATTGTTAGCACGTACCCCATCTGACCAAGCTCCCTCCGGTCTTGCTTCAGTTGGGTAAGCATCTGCTTCCTGGTGTGTAGTTTGACGAGATGCAACTCCCGAACCGCGCGGCCCCACTGCTCCTTGAAGAACGCTTTCGATTGCACGGCGCTGTCTAACTTCTCTTCTAAGTAACGCTGGAAATTTAGTAACATGTTTGTAATGTCATATGGATTTTTTCTCTGATTTTTTTTATTGATAATAGGCTCACTTTTGCCTACCAAGATGAAGCACGCTTATCTAGAATCTAATAAAAACTTTTTACCAAAAAATTAAACCGACTCCCAAAAAAACACTACAAAGTGAAAAATAACCTTAATTTCGGTAGTCGGTGTCTTTAGTTTTGTATTTTCGTTTTTGACACCGACTACCTAGTTTTTATTTCACTCTTTTTAGTTGGTCGATTTTTAATTTACCTAGTTATAAGAGCCTAAATGTCAACTACTTATAATCATTTACAAAATATTGCTTTTCCCAATGTTGGGCCGTTAATTGTTGAGGAGTTCTCCTGGTACTTCACCATCAGCTTTACTTCACCATATGCATTGTGACGAGCATATTGTGTTTAATAACCACATTCAAGTAATCGAAGCGGAACACATGAAATACTTTTTATTCCTACTTTTATATTGAATAGTTCCAGTGGCCATCTGTGGTCTTCATCATCAGGTCCACTTCACAAATGGTGCTTTTCGAATGCAACTACACAAGTTACTATAAAAAATACTCAAATCACTATAGGTGTGCCTATAATATTTGGAAGAGTTCCCTCGATTTCTCCAGGATACCATCATCAGATCCTAACTTGGTGACAATGGGACCAATTTCGAAGTATACCCTTTCAAACAAAAAGATAATTTTCCAAATCGGTTCAGCCGTCTTCGAGTAATCGGTGATCATACATAAAAATATATATATATACGCGTCGACTTGATAATCTCCTCCTTTTTTGTCGTCGGTTGAAAAATAGGATAGCCTAGAACTATAACCTAGAAAATAGGATATATAAACATCTTCATTGTTGTTGATATCTATACTAATATTATAAAGCGGAAAGGCTTGTTTGTTTGTTTAAAGGCGCTAATCTTCGAAAGTACTGGGTAGATACGGATGAAATTAAGTATGGTAGCAGCTTGAAGCTTGAGAAAAGTTATAGGATACAAAATAAGGTTATGTTTTAATCGTGACAAAGTCCAGGGGAGCGAAGCCCCGCCCTATCTAGTGTATCGTAAGCGATAATAGCTTAATGGACAAAGTGTCATACTTGTCATCGAGGGGTCGCGGGTTCGAACTCCACCCTGTACACTGTTGCCGTGAACCCAGTCCAAACACAAGCATATTTAGCTTAGTCGGAGGGGTTAGATTGCCAGTAATGTGAATTGTAACACCAAATTTCTAGCTCAATAATTATATAAAATAAAAAATATATGTAGAGTTCTTGGCTAAATAATAACGACCGCACGGGTCTATATTCAATTTTAAGCAACAAATGCCGAGGTCGGTTGGTTTACTTAACTATATCGAGATCTTTAACAGCCGTTACGGGTAACAAGAAACCAGAAAATTTTACGCTGGTCTTTCCATGTGGTATTGTGTAAAGGTGTGTCCAAACATTGAGCAGCAAGAGCGGGGTTTTTACACGCGGTTTTTCTAGGACACATTTCTGCCGCGCTCTGGTTAGGACAAAGCCGACTAAAGTTTGCGCGGCAGTCGTCTCAACACAGGGCGGCGGGCTGCCGCGCTCGATTGCCGCTCGATGTTTGGACACACCTATACGCAGCTTCTAGGTTGTGGAGGTCCAATAGGCAGTCGCTTTATGTAAAACACTAGTACTCAGCTGCCACCCCAACATAGTTCGGAAAAGGGCAGCAAGGAAAGCAGTACTATGATGAGAATGTTGTAGATAGGTTGTTAATTCGATTCTTTAAAGTAATCACACAAAAATGAATGCAGTGATTCACTGCAAAATTTTTATAATTTTCTGATAATTCATGACTCGGTATTGGATTAGAAAGAAAAATAAATAAACATAGCCTACTTTTGTTCCAAGACAATGTTGCAAAATTTCAGCTAGTAAATAATAAAACAAGGAATGATACTTACTAATTCCTGTATGAGGCTCGCAGTTTGATCCTTAGTCAAGCCAGAATACCGATTCTCAGATTCCTTTTCAGTATTCTTTATATTGTTCTGAAAAAGAGATACAAATTGTTATTACGTATAATATTACATTTTATGATTAGCTCCCGAAAATAATTAACAGCTTCCATTACATAACAACACGCCTGCACGCAATATAAGAAGAGCGTCGTTTTCACCCTTATATTCATAAAAGTAATCGTAGCCGTATTTGGGCCCAAAAGCCTATTTCATCAAATAATTTACGAATAACAAAAATATTTAATTACAATAATAATGAACAAATAAAAAGCATTTTACCAAAAAATGGAACCGAATTCAAAATAAAAATTATACTGGTCAAAAAATCTTAAAGTAATAATTGTTTATAATAAAGGGTAGCTAAATGAATAGGTTTGATCATCTCTCGCATGCCCCCGAATGCAGCTTACGTAGCCTTTTAAATCTATTCATTGGTTTGGCATCGACTTCGACCAGGTGAGTAGGTATCTCGTCTATAACGAGGGCTAGCCCTTAACGAGATTAGTTAACCAATTATTATTTTTCGCTTTTTAGTGCAGAAGTGATTTTGATTATTTTGAAGTCGGTTCTAATTTTTATAAAAAGTTTCTTGATTTATAATTAACCTTTTGATTGTAACTTATTTATATTATATCTAGATGATTCCCGGATCGGTTATTCTGTAAGGAATTTCTCAGTAGTAGCCCGGAGATTGGAAGTTAAGCCGATGTTCCCGGCTTTCATTCGAAGCCGAGACCTCGTCCTCAGTAGTCGCGCTTACGACAACATAACCAACAAGGCAGTAATTATTCGTACAGTTCTAAAACTAATTAAAAAAACTTTTTTCTTAACTATGTCATCCTCATCATACCTTTAGCAGCTCCACTTGTTTCTGCAGCTGCTGTACCTTCGCCTCCAACTCCTCGACTCTCATATCTTTCAGCTTCAATTGGTGGTTCATATCGTCTTCCATTTTCTGTGAGGCTTCTCGTAACTCCTGGTATTTGGCTGTGTAGTGGGACTCTAGAGCCTTCTTTGCATCCAACAACTGAAATTAAAAAAATATATATAAAAAAATTAACGGTATTTTTTTATCTCTTTACAAGTAAATAAGTTTTATAGAGTAGTGGAAACTATCATGTATCAGAAAGGATGCACGGATTGAAATCGTCACAAACCCTCCCATGCGTACAAATTCGCAGACACAAGCTAGTAAATCAATAAAAGAAGCGTCTATAGCCTAATCGTTAAGGTGTCGAACTTGTAATCGAGAGGTCACGAGTTCGAACTCCACACTGGACACGCCACAATAGCGGCGGTAAGTCCCCTCTTTGACGAGTGGCTAACGAGACATCATGGTGTCCTCACCTTCTGCCTGACGCAGGTCCTCACCGGACACGGTTGTTTCGGGAGTTACCTGTGTCGGATTCGGCGGGAGGAAACGCCCGGGTCTCACCACTGCGAGGATCGCCCTGAGGACATGGTGGAACACACAGTGGAGGTTTGTCCTGCTTGGGCAGAGCTCCGCCGTGTCCTCGTAGGGGCGATAGACGCGCACCTCTCGCTCCCGGCCCTGGTTCAATCCATGGTCCGGAATGAAGAGGCATGGGAAGCAGTCACCTCTTTCTGCGAAGCAGTTATGCAAGCGAAGGAGGTGGCGGGACGCGCGAGGGAGAGCCGTGTCTCAAGGCCTTCACAGCCCTTGCACCCCAGCCACCGCAGGAGAGGCTCCGGGCGTCGGGAGTCACAGAGTGACTCCCAGCCACCGTACACTGAAAAAAAAAGAATTGTTGAATGTACTAAAGTAGCGTAGGTTGAGTAATGAACTGCCATAGTCAACCCTTTTCATAGTTAATTTTACTATAACAAGAGTGAATTTAACAAAATCCACTTTGTTGATTTTACATAACAAAACAGATTGACTAAAACAATTTATGTATAGTAAAATTTATCGAACAAATATTTGAATACACTAAAGAAAGTTTGTAAAATACTTTCGTAAGAGTTCTCTAAATTTCCAACAGGTGACGCTACTAAATTTGTTCGTAACACTAACAAATAAGAAAGTTGATTTTACTTGACACAAATCATGAGATACGTTTAATATAATTAACACTAGAAATATATACATTTTACACAAGCTTGTCAATAAAATCAACAAAGAAGTTTTGTTTAAACAACAGTACGAGTTTCGCAACACAGTTCTCCAGATATCCGATAGGTGTCGCTTGCTACTCTACTAAAGTTGTTCGTAAAAACTAACAAATTGGAAGATTGATTTTACTTGACAGAAATTATGAGATACATTTCATATAATTGACATTAGAAATATGTTAATTTTACGCAAGTTTGTAAATAAAATCAACAAAGAAGTTTTGTTTAAACAACAGTACGAGTTTCGCAACACAGTTCTCCAGATATCCGATAGGTGTCGCTTGCTATTCTACTAAAGTTGTTCGTAAAATCTAACAAGTTAGGAAATTGATTTTAATTGACACAAATTATGAGATACATTTCATATAATTGACATTAGAAATATGTTAATTTTACGCAAGTTTGTAAATAAATTCAAAAAAGAACTTTTGTTTAAACAACAGCGCGAGTTTAGCAAAACAGTTTTCCAAATGTCCGACAGGTGACGCTTGCTACTGTACTAAAGTTGTTCGCAAAATCTAACAAATTAGGAAATTGATCTTACTTGACACAAATTACGAGACATATTTAATATAATTGACATTACAAATATGTACATTTTACACAAGCTTGTCAATAAAATCAACAAAGAACTTTTGTTTAAACAACAATACGAATTTAGCAACACAGTTCTCCAGATATCCGATAGGTGTGGCTTGCTACTCTACTAGAGTTGTTCGTAAAATCTAACAAATTAGGTAATTGATTTTACTTGACACAAATTATGAGATACATTTCATATAATTGACATTAGAAATATGCTAATTTTACGCAAGCTTGTAAATAAAATCAACAAAGAACTTTTATTTAAACAAGGGAACGAGTTTCGAAGTCAGTTCTTCCCGACAGGTGACGCTTGCTAATCTACAAATACTAAAGTTGTTCGTAAAAACTAACATACTGGAAGATTGATTTTACTTGAAACAAATTATGATATTAGAAACAAGTATGTACATTTTACACAAGCTTGTCAATAAAATTTACAAAGAACTTTTGTTTAAGGTTAAACATTAGCCCGTGACATGACTCGCTATTGTAGGCACATAACGTGGTTTCCATGGGTTTTATCTTCTACATTATATATTTTAGCGTGTTCCGACAACTAACGGCAATTTGTTCACTATGAACTATAAGAAAGCAAAATTATGTCATTATATGCAATATGTTTTAGTATTTGCTGAATACAAATTAAGTGTGTGCATATACACTCATTTGTACAAATCAAAGTTGTATTCGGCAAATACTACAAACATACCGAATACAACAGCATTTAATGAAATAATTTTGCTTTGATAGGTAACATAGTTCATTCATACTATAACCTTAACCGATAAGTATAGTTACAGGAAATTGTTCCTATGAGACCATCCATAACTTTTTAAGATATTCTGAACTGCATTCACAGATTTCGGAAAAAGTTTACAGTCAGCAAAAAAAATCTAAAATACAAAAAAATGCCAATCGATCCTATTTCATGTGGGGATCAAAAGACTCTATGGGACCATTTAAGGTATGAGTAATAGAAATGACAGCAATCGCCAAATACTTTTTAAGGTCAACTGAAATTTGAGTACAGAAACTACGGTAGGTAAGTCAAAACACCGGGTTCACACGCAGGCATAATCTTCTACAACATAAGAACTAAATAAAAACTTTTTACCAAAAAATTAAACCGACTCCCAAAAAACACTGCAAAGTGAAAAATAACTTTAATTTCGGTAGTCGGTGTCTTTAGTTTTGTATTTTCGTTTTTGGCACCGACTTCCGAAATTAAAGTTATTTTTCACTTTGCAGTGTTTTTTGGGAGTCGGTTTAATTTTTTGGTAAAAAGTTTTTATTTCACTCTTTTTAGTTGGTCTATTTTTAAATTACCTAGTTACAAGAGCCTAATTATCAACTACTTATAACCTTTTACAAAATATTGCTTTTCCCAATGCTGGGCCGTTAATTGTTGAGGAGTTCTCCTGGTACTTCACCATCAGCTCTACATCACCATATGCATTATGACGAGCATAAAGTGCGTAACATCCATATTCAAGTAATCGAATCGCAACCCACTCAATACTTATTATTGAGTAGTTTCGGCGGCCATCTGTGGTCTTCATCATCAGTTCCACTTCCTCAAATGGTACTTTTTGAGAGCAACTGCACAAGTTACTATAATAAATACCCAAAACGACATAGGTGTGCCTATAATATTTGAAGAGTTCCCTCGATTTCTCCAGGATCCCATCATCAGATCCTGACGTTTATGAAAATGGGACCAGTATCGAAGTATACCCTTTCAATCAAAAAAAGAATTTTCCAAATCGGTTCAGCCGTCTTCGAGTAATCGATGATCATACATTAAAAAAAAAAAAAAAAAAAAATATACGCGTCGAATTGATAACCTCCTCTTTTTGTCGTCGGTTGAAAAAGTAGTTTCTGCACTCAAATTTCAGTTAAATGTGACTTCACATATCCTAAAACCATAAGACAATTTAGACGCTTCTAACGATACTTCATTTATCAAATTATCATAAGTAATTTAGAAGTTATGAGGGAACATAATAATAATAATGAACATACTTTTGGGATTGTAAATCGGGTGAATGCAAGCAAAGGCAAAAGCTAACAATGTATATTATATACAGCGTGGCATGGACATTGACGCACATCCTGTTACCATGGATTCAGTAAGTACATGATTCTGAATTTTTTTTTTTTTGGGTGGTAAGATCATCCAGTGAGTCCTTCCGCCCAGGGTGGGGCGGAAGGGACTGTCAGACTTTTACTGACTAAAATCAACCCGTGTTCCTTCGGATGCCCTTTAAGTTTTGGGGCCACGGTGTCCTGTTTAGACAGTCCCGCGGCTCCAGCTGGCATTTGGCCCTATGGCGGGTCCTGTCAGTTTGCTGACAGCTGCCGCCGACCCGAGTTCTGAAGCCCCCTGCGTTGAAAGTTTTTGTCGGTTATTAAAAAAAAAAGTTGATGTTCCATACATTTTGACCGCGTAGCTATTGCACTTTTCTGTGAAACTAATGATTTTTTTTTGATAACCGACGAAAAATTTCTTCGCTAGAGGGTCTACAATCGTGTGCTGAATTTACGGTTACAGTTTGCGCGTCGATGTCCCTGCCACCCCTTTGAAAAGTGCTTATTAAGCCCTTTCATTTGGTACCCAATTTTTTTTAACAAACTGTCACATATCCTATAATATTACAAATGCGCGAAATTTCATCCAAATCCGTTAAGCCGTTTATGTGTTATTGAGTCACAAACATCTAAACATCTTCACAAACTTTCGCATAATTATAATATTAGTAAGAATAAATATAAAAAAGTAACGATTTAACTCTTTGTTTTGATCTATACCATACCAATATATCTACCTACATGTTACTTAATTAAAATGTTGATTTTACGAAACATCTTTGAGATTTTACCAAACTACACACATCAAAAGTGTCTAGGGATCAAGCATTTTTATGCGGATTTCTTGAGATTGAGATGTGGCTTTGTAATAAATTTATGACTTTATAAATTTATATGGATCCTTTTTGGTGCATTTCATAATTTGAAACAGGAACTCTTAATCAAATTCGAGTAAAAGATGAAAATCAGCTGTCAATATTTTCCCTATAAAAACATACAACGCATTGAAGACATTATTAGTGCTACTGTTTCCCTACTACTGATTAAAACCAACGTTATTATGGAGCGGCAACGTCATTTAAGCAGGGAAGAAATGCTCAGAGCCGTGGGAATGATAGAAGCTGGTTCCTGGCAACGTACTGTGGCTTTAGCTCTGAATACAAGTCAGAGTGTTATCAGTCGACTTTGGACACGTTACCGAAGCACTGGTACCGTGGCTGAGCGCCATGGAGGACGGTATCGCTGCACCACACGGAGACAAAACCGATACATTCAAATCTTAACTCGAAGAGCTCCAACAATAACCGCCATGATGTTAGCCGTGAGGCTTCATCACTCTTCAGGGAACTTAATTAGCGACCAAACAGTCAGAAACCGCTTGCATGAAGTGAACCTTCATTCCCGAAGACCGCTACGGGTACCACCTATAGCAATGCACAATCGTAGGATTCGATATCAATGGGCTCTTGAACACAGAAATTGGGCAGAAGAACAATGGCGTTTCGTGTGCTTTTCTGATGAGTCTCGTTTTGGTATGAGACCGGATACAAGACGTATACGACACTGGAGAACCCCTGGACGCCAACAGCGATTAAAATCCTGCCAGGAAGTCCATCCTTATAGTGGTGGAACCATCATGATATGGGCGGGTATTTGGATCGGCGGAAGAACTGAGTTGATTTGGATCAGAGGCAACCTCAACGCTCAAATTTATGCTGAGACGATTGTATCTGACGTCATCGTTCCTCTACAAGTGCAAATCGGTCCCTTATTTCAGTTAATGCATGATAATGCACGACCGCACACCGCAAGAGTTGTAAGACAGACTCTCGCCGCAGCTAACATCAATGTCCTGCTCTGGCCTGCTCAGTCGCCAGACTTGAACCCGATTGAGCATGCATGGGATATGCTACAGAGAAGAGCTCTGCCGAATATGGAGGGTATCCAGTCGCAAGAAGACCTTTTTTTGTTGTTGCAACGAACATGGGCGGCCATTCCACAGCGTGATTTGGATGAACTCATTTTGAGTATGCCAAACCGATGTTCTTGTGTTGTTAGTGTTCGCGGTAGAAACACGGATTATTAATTGTTTAAGTTACCCAATAAAATTTTAAAGAAAACTGTTATTTCAGTCTTTTTTTCGAACTTTAATGTTAGTGGTTCAAATGTCAAAAATCCCTTTATTAGGAAAATGGAAAATTTCTTTATTAATGCAAAGGTGACTTGGTTTATCGTTACTGTGACAAACGAAAACACTTTATTTGATGAATCCTTAAAGAAAATTTTAATTAATATCAATCAGGAGAAAAGTTATTGCAAAAATATATGTTGATCCCTAGACACTTTTGATGTGTGTATAATGTCATTTGACGTGACGTCATACCTATTCTTCCACCAATTCGCGTTCCGTCTCGACTCGATACGACTTAGAGTTGCCAGATTAACACTTCTCCGCCCTTTTTAATTTTATTATAAGTAATTTGAAGTAGGAAATGACGGGAATAATTTTGACTAAAATTAAACGTTTTTAGGGTTCCGTCTAAAGGGTAATAACGGGATCCTATTGCTAAGACTTCACTGTCTGTCTATCACCAGGCTGTATCATAGGCTGCTGTATGATAGCTAGACATTTGAAATTTTCGCAGATGATGTAGGTATTTCTGTTGCTGCTATAACAACAAATTCTAAAAACAGAATAAAATAAATATTTAAGGGTGGTTTCCATACAATAAACGTGATTTTTTGCCGTTTTTGCTCGATATTAATAACGATTGGTACGGAACCCTTTGTGCACGAGTCCGAATCGCACTTGGCCGATTTTTAGACATATTGCATACTGCCTACTGGTCATATCATGTCCGGACGTTTTCAGCGTGACAAATAGTATTCCTGTAGATTTTGGGTGGTAGGTACTGTGTTTTCCCGTCCGCATAAGTT
Organism: Tholera decimalis; assembly: GCA_943138885.2. NCBI lineage: Eukaryota > Metazoa > Arthropoda > Insecta > Lepidoptera > Noctuidae > Tholera > Tholera decimalis. Next base: position 29,911,198 of record OW964562.2, read on the forward strand.
TTTTTTTTTAATTTTCATGATATTTTGACGCTACTGAACAAGATAAGAAAGGGTGTCGCGCTGACACCCTTGAGCGTTTCGTATAAAACTCATAATTATGCCAAGAAGCTACCGCCATTAGATAAACTTCGGATTTTAAGATTTATAATATCATGAAAATAAAAAATAAAAAACTTTTATGCGAGTAAACGACAACACACATCTCTCTCATTTGTTCCAAGCATCTACAGAAATAAGGTAAAATCTAAATAATGGAAATGAAGTACAGAAAATATGGCCAATACCATCTCTAAATATATTTTGGACTGAAAAAAAAATGCCAAGGCATGTTACTCGTGCGATTTACCCAATGAAGTAATCGTAAATAAAATAATATATAATATTTTTGGGGGAAAAATTACAACTTGCATAGCGGAATTCAAAATATCTCGTTGGCAACACTGTTCTTCAAATTCTTTCTATTGACGCGTGCGCCGCGGTGCTCTGTGTTGGATTAGTTAGATATTTAATATTTATATCATTCATAGTTACGCTAAAGTAATAGTAGTTCAATCATTGTTCATAGCAGTTCATAGTGAGTGAAAATGGACTCGACGTCACAAAATACGTTAGGATTTACATTACACTCCAACTTCGCCATAGCACTTCTCGATTCCTGGGGAGTCTCGAAGGAAACACAAGCTGTATTGCAAGGTAAGTTCTTACTTTAGAGATACTGTAGATAAATGTATTCCAAATTTTAATATCACTCCCTGGGCGCTGTCCTTCTTTTTTTAGAATATGACTTGGATGTATTTTGCATAGAAAATATTTCTGATTCTGATATAAATGAGCTGATTCCAAAATCAAGAATAAAGGATAGAATTAAATTCAAGGCTGGATTAGCTCAATTTAAAAATGAAAATAAATCCCTGGTGAGTATTTTGTAGTATACCTATTATTGTACCTACTTTCCAGAATGTAGCGATGCAGAGTGTGGTGAGGCTCGGTAATCTCGAGCACAGGCTTTGCTTGTTTTAAAACTGATTGATTTGTTCATATTATTTTGTTTTTGTACTATAAGAGAAAAGAAGTAAATAAACTACATATATATTACTAGCTTTTCGCCGCGGTTTCACACGCATTAATTTGAAAATGTCCCGCGGTTGTATGTAGCGTGATGATATATAGCCTAAAGCCTTCCTCAAATAATGGACTATCCAACACAAAAATAATTTTTCAATTCGAACCAGTAGTTCCTGAGATGAGCGCGTTCAAACATAGAAGCAATCAAACTCTTCAGCTTAATAATATTAGTAAAGATTATTATTTTAAAGATTTTTAGTTTTGGTAGAAATGTTACTAATGTATCTCAGATCAAATGCTCTCAATAGTATGAGCACTGATCTAGCTGGAGTCAACTTGAAATTGTTTTTTCACATTAATAAAATACAAACTTGTTCGTATAATTTATTATTAAATATTTAATATTTTTCTTTAAATATTTAAGTTTTTTGCAAATATGCCATTCAATATTTATGCTTGACAAAATTCGGCCTTATGATATTATGCTTTTAGAATTTTTAATAATAAATATTATGCCAATTGATATTTATGCCATTTAACAGTATAGGTTTTATGTTTAGGACAAAAAATTATGCGTAGGTAATTATTCAATTTTATTTTTTATCTTTTCAGGTTGAATTAGATTTTGAATTCATGTACCCAAACCATGACCTAGAATTGTTCAAAAAGTGGCCAATATTCATGGAAAAAGCATTGCCAATTTACAGTAAAATAAAAAGTTGCGTGGATAATCTGAAAACTTTGAACGACGATAGTACCACACCAGGTCAGTAGATGCTAATTTATTTTCATTATCCTTCCTATCTTACTTCCTACTAATATTATAAATGCGAAAGTTTGTGAGGATGGATGGATGTTTGTTACTCTTTCACGCAAAAACCACTGAACGGATCAGAATGAAATTTGGTAAGTATATAGTTGGCAGCCAGGAATAACACATAGTCTTCTTTTTATCCCGAAATTCCCACGGGATCGGGATTTGCGCGGGAAAACCTTCCCACGCGTACGACGTCGCGGGTAGAAGCTATATTAAATAAAGATAATAGATAGTCCTCATTTTTACAGGCTTATCTTTGTAATAATTTTTAACTCCTTGCAGATGTGAGAGATTTAAGAGTCCCAAAATGTATCACTTGAAGATCTTAATAATATGAAGCTATGGTTGAAATTTAATAAAGAGCCTTGGGTAGATGTTGTGGAGAAGTGGAAACTAACAAGGACATTGCGAAAAGAAGATTTATCTGGAAAAGATAAAACCATCCGGGACTTATTTAATGAGTGGCCTTCAATCAAAGCAAGCTTGGGCTACAAACTTGTTCGTATAATTTATTATTAAATATTTAATAAATTTTTTTAATATTTAAGTTTTTTGCAAATATGCCATTCAATATTTATGCTTCACAAAATTCGGCCTTATGATATTATGCTTTTAGAATTTTTAATAATAAATATTATGCCAATTGATATTTATGCCATTTAACAGTATAGGTTTTATGTTTAGGACAAAAAGTTATGCGTAGGTAATCATTCAATTTTATTTTTTATTTTTTCAGGTTGAATTAGATTTTGAATTCATGTACCCAAACCATGACCTAGAATTGTTCAAAAAGTGGCCAATATTCATGGAAAAAGCATTGCCAATTTACAGTAAAATAAAAAGTTGCGTGGATAATCTGAAAACTTTGAACGACGATAGTACCACACCAGGTCAGTAGATGTTAATTTATTTTCATTATTTTCATTATATTAAATAAAGATAATAGATAGTCCTCATTTTTACAGGCTTATCTTTGTAATAATTTTTAACTCCTTGCAGATGTGAGAGATTATGTTTACCTAAAACTTATGAGTTCGAAGTTGCCACCCACCATTAAAATTCCAGTTCAACACAGTTCAATTCATTTTACATGTCGCGGCAAGTAAATAAAGTGCGCAATAAATTAAAAAAATAAATAACACAGTATTTGTGTCTACCTGTGGTAGCCGATTCGTTTTTTTTTCTTATTATGACTTGCTCTTTGGTGCAGGAAGACATCGTGAGGAAATCAGCAAGTCTTAAGAACTCAACCCAATGAAGACTTGTGATATTAGTTTACAGGCAATGGGTTCAGTGTGGTAGATTATTTATGACCCAGAACATCTTGTATATTTGTATTTGTTCAACCTTGTATTTGTTCTATTACAGAATCAGAGCGAAATAGTAACAAAGATCAAGCTGCGTCAGGATGAGCACTTGGCCAAAGGACTTACTTGCCAACCACTGATAGTCGTGGTAGGGTCATCGATAGAAGAAATAACCGATTACTATGTCCATTATGAATCAGTCATTTATAAGATCGACACCCTACTAAAAGCAGTAGATGTATGCTTTAAAATTTTCCATGTTTTCAATTTGGAGTACCCGACAGAATGTGTTAACGTGTGGACCTTTATACAAAAATATTTTTACGGAATTGATTGCAAATCTGATAAAAAAAATTCAAGTGTAGCTTGTTTTATGGCGGATCTGTCTTAAAACCTTTTTAGACTGAAATTTCTATTTTGTGCCAAATATTTTATTTTGTGATTTGACTGTAAGAATTATTTAGCATATTTTGATAAAACTTAGAAATATTTTTTGTATGTATTGATTTAGTATAAAGCTGAATTGTAACTGCGTTAGATGTAAACTTAGCAATAATGTTAAGTAATATAATATTAAGGTTTTGCATGGCGTTGGTATGTTGGAAATTGTGGGCGGATAATTCTTTCTTTTTAGTGCAGAATGGGTCAGCATATCTAACTACCCTTAGAGTCACATGATTGAAGATGATCCCTTCTGGACATCCTTTAAGACGAGCCTTTTGTAAGAGGTTACCGCAACCTTAGTTTTAAGTACATTTAAATATAAATATGTTCATTCATTTAACCATCTCCATATTAATGTGATCCTAGTACTCTAAAATCTGTTCAGTCAGTTATTCCTATCTGTTCTAAGAATGTACATTTTGGGAAATATACATTAGGGGAAAGGTGCATTTTGGAAAAAGTACTTTTTCGGAAGTGGACATTTCGGGAGTTGTACCTACCTTTTGAAACCGGTGTACACTATGGGAAGTGTTCATTTTGAACCTGAAAGCCTTTTATGATTATTTTGTGTCACATTTGTTTTGAGTTGATTATTTTATGTGATATTTCAGTTATTACCTCGCCTGTAAGTGAATTGTTTAAGTTTTATTGTAAAAGCAATTTGATAACAATTATAATATACTTAATTTTATTCATTTAATATTTTGTTTTCTTTTACTATTTTAGTTATAAACCGAACAAAATTATTGTAACATTTTATCATACAATTCAGATTTAATTTGTTTAATATTTAAATGTGTATTTTTAACAGTTATAATTGGAGTACTTTTTGGTAAATTTTGCTAAACATGTTCTTTTATTTTGTACTGTATGATACCGCTCACTGGCGGGTGATTTTGTCTTTCGTTTATTTTTTTATTGGTAGTTTACTGATTTGTAAATTAGGCAGCTGACTCCAAGTCTCTGGCGACAAAGTATACACGGTGACTTTATTAGTGCGCATAATTTTTGAGGATGTTCGTTCAGTCGGACCATTAGTTTGATGGTATGAATATCCTTATAAGTTATGCGCACTAGTCACGCAGTATATTACGCTACGAGAGATTTTCAGTCAACCAATAATTTACAGCTTTCATGCATAATGGCGAAACATGTTTAATAGAATATACCTACATCCTGTTCGTACATTTTAGGAGAGCGCATTTTGTATATTTTACTACTAAAAGTGAAGTAAAGTATACGAAATGTGCTCTCCTAAAATGTACGAAATGGTATGAGTAAATGTTACAATACTAATTTTACTTAATTTTATTACAATACCTTACGTAAAATATGCAAAACTTATTTAATGTAATATACGAAATCATACGAGTAAATATCACAAAATTAGTTTTGCATATTTTAAGTAAAATATACTAAACCAACAAGAAGATATCTGGTAAATTGTATGAAATTAATTTCACATGTTTTACCAAACACTTTTAGTTAAACATATTAAATCAATATCGTTAAATGGACGAAAGTAATATACGTGAAATATGCAGGACTCGATTAGCTGAATATACTAAATTAAATGAGTAAATGTAGCAAAATTAATTTCATATATTATACATAACACATTTAGTGACATTCATTAAATCTCACCGTGAAATATACAGTACTGGATTAGTTGAATATACAAAATGAAATTAGTAAATGTAGCGAAATCAATTTCACATTGTTTACATAACACGTTTAGTGGTATTTATTAAATCTCATCGTAAAAAATCAAAAGTAATCGACGTGAAATGTACAGGACTTTTTAGTTGAATGTACAAAATGAAATGAGTAAATGTAGCAAAATTAATTTCACATATTTTACATAACACGTTAAGTGACATTTACTAAATCTCATCGTAAAATATCGAAAATAATCGATGTGAAATACACAGGACTTTTTAGTTGAATAAACAAAATGAAATGTGTAAATTTACTAAACGTATGGGTTACATAATCAACCAGTTCTATTTGGTAAAATCAACAATTTCGTGTGTAGGACCTATATTAACCCGCGGATTTGATAAAATTTACGCGGAATTTAGTAAAATCAATCATTCTTTTTTTTCAGTGTAGGCGTGAGCCTGCGGGTTGCGAGCAATGGGTAGCTCGCCGCCCGACTGAAACCAGGCCCATGTAGAAGGCGCGACGTGTTCCACGCGCGCCTCAAAGAGTGTCAGCAAAGTTGTCGGGGCCCACAAGAGGGCCGTTGCCTGCCGGGGTTGCGGAATAGTTCGAAAGAGTTACCGCGGCCTCGGAACACGAAGGTCATATGATGGAACACGGATGGGTTTTAGTCAGCAAGTCTGACACACTGTACACGCGCACGACGAACTGGGGGCCGCGACAGAGGTGCGGGGGGCAACGGGCGGCGCGGGCCCAGCCGCCATTCGACGAGAGCAAGGACCGAGTACGCGCGCGTATTTTTTTTATTAACAATTCTGTATACCGCTCGGCTATCTTGAAATTAAATAAATGTGAAGAAATCGTCCGTTTCAATTATTATCATCTCCCAACACACACCCTCCCGCTGTATTACAAAATACACTTCTGGACACATCTATTGGCCCACCTTGTATTTTCAGTTTCGTTTGGTCCTAGCTAAAATTTTATATTAGGTCGAGCAAAAAGTTTTTATGCAGTTTTGAACCTGGCACATTCACAATTTCATTCAATAGTCTTTTTTTGAATTTCGAACACAGAATTTAAAGAAACAAAAGACAATTTGGAGCCTGTTTGTTGATATCAAACAATCGAATACTGAGAAAACTTGGTTTTATTGGTTTACTTGGATTTAATTCTTGAAAAAGTGATTGATATCTTTGCTTTTGCAACAAACATTACTTATTCTTAACATTAAGGTGAGGTTCTATCAATAATCTATGGATACTTCACCTGAAGTCGCCGCCCAAGCTGTGGCACTTATTCAGGCCGGACACAGCCAAAGAAACGTGAGTGCTCAACTTAATTTAAGTCGATCTGCGGTCCGAAATGTTTATCGGAGGTACCTAGAGACTGGCGGCTTTGTTCGTCGCCAAGGAAGGCCACGATCTCGGGTCACAACTGAAAGGCAGGATCGATTCATCGTGACGACCAGCTTGAGAAATCGTCACCTTACCTCCATTGAGATACAAAACCAACTTCGCGACTTCCACGGAGTATCTGTGAGCGCTCGAACTGTTCGGAGAAGGTTAAAAGAACGCGATATGGTACCACACAAGCCAGCTAATGGGCCCAAACTAAAGCGAGCCCACCGAACAGCGCGCCTTCATTTCGCACGCAGTCATTTAAATTGGACACAGCAAGATTGGAGCCGTGTACTCTTTTCTGATGAGTCTAAAATTGTGTTACATGGCAATGATGGAAGGAAGAAGGTCTACCGGCGTAAGGGAGAGCGTTTCGCACAATGCTGCTTTGAAGAGAGGGTTGTTTATGGCGGTGGCTCATGGACTGTCTGGGGCGGTATATCCGCGAGCGGCAAAACTCAACTTGAGGTTGTTACAGGACCACGGCTGCCAACATTAAATGCTGAAAGATACATTCGTGAGTGCTTAGAACCTCACGTGATACCATACGCGGACTATGTGGGCCCAAATTTCCTTTTTATGCATGATAATGCAAGAGCCCATGCGGCCGGCATCGTCAGGGAATATCTTCGGGATGTGAACATCACAGTTATGGACTGGCCAGCCAGAAGCCCAGACATGAACCCCATTGAGCACATGTGGGACGAGCTAAAAAGGCGTGTTAGGGCTCGTCAGCCAGTTGCCCAGACGATGCAGGAGTTGAAAACTGCCATAGAAGAGTAATGGGAGATGATCCCTCAAAATTTCATAGAGCGGTTGATAAACTCTATGCCTAATCGTATGAGAGCTGTGGTAGATGCCCATGGAGGCAACACGCGTTATTAAATTAAACCTTTATTTGATAAAACATGTTTTTTATTCAAAAATTAATTGCCTTTAACAAGGCGCATATCCGACTTGTTAGGCGTAGGTCCATGTCGTATGGTATTCTGAATTCAAATTTAAAACTATACGATCGAAAAAGATGGTAAAATGTATCAGGTTTAAAACTGCATCAACAGTTTTTGTTCAATCTAGCAATCATATTTCGGTAGGGGCCATCGAAACCTAAACTCTAAGGTGGGCCAATAGATGTGTCCAGAAGTGTATTAAAAATTACGTACAAAAAAAACTATTATGCAAAGATTGTGAAAATTAAGATTTTTTTTAAAAAAGAGTTCCCGTGTAGTTCCTTACCGGTTCTTCTCCATAGGAAACGACCAATTTCGAACCGCGCACTAGCTTTTGACGTTTTATGAGTGCCCATGTGGGCCTATGTGAAATAAAATAATTTTGATTTGATTTGATTTTGATTTGAGTACCTTCTTCTCCCTCTCCGTATTCCGGTAGCCCCTCAGTCTAAAGTCGTCGGTGGCGCGGCTCAGGTCGGACGCCAGGTTGCGACACTGCTCGATACCTTTGCTCAGCTTGCATTCTAACTCCACCTGCTTCTTAGCCCATTCCTTAGCGAGCAGTTCCAGGTGGTACTCTTCTTTGCGTTTTAACTGAAATTGTGTATAATCAGAATGAATTAGGGTTTAGTAATCCACAATTATGGAATTCTAGATGACCTGAATTAATCATCACTAATCATCGCTTTGATTAGTATTCTATCAATTAATTTGATCTTACTTTTATTATAAATGCGAAAATTTGTGGATGGATGGATTTTTGTGACTCTTTTACGCCAAAACTACTGAAAGGATCTGAATGAAATTTGGTATGTAGTTACTTGAAATCCTAAAATAACACATAGGCATTGATGAATTCAAAGGAGGAAGATATGTCACGCGCTAACATCGCAATCAGTAAACCTGGGCTCGGCGCACGAATACATACACGGAAACTCACACATCTGAGTTCAGTGTCATCATCAGTCACAAACCTACAGTTACCGATAGACAAAGACAGAGATAGGAGACGGCGCTGTAGTGCGAGCGAAATCGCCTCAGCTGCCGAAAGTTTGCGATTATGAATGAAATGAGATTGCATGTATTAGGTAAGTAAGTAGTAAGTGATCCCATGACCCATGTCTCTTATTTTTCTTCCTGGTGTAATTAAAATACTGTTTAGCTACACAAGAAGTCATTTTGATACGTATTTATTCCAAAAAAATCCTTAAAAACACGAAGAGACGAGAATTTCTTGAGCTGTGTGATCAACAACGTTCCGTGTGCGACTGAGCGCCAACTACGGGCAATCACTTAGTTTAATAGAACCAAACGCTGTGTCTAGTACCGTATCTTCCTCCTTTTAATACATCAATGCACATAAGCTACTTTCTATCCCAGTATTTCTACGGAATCGGGATTTACGCGAGAAAAGACTTCCACGCGAACGAAATCACGGGATGAAGCTAGTCGTAAAAAACAAGCTATAGAATTATTTTTGTATTCTTTTCAGCAAACCCTTTTATTTGCTATCATAACAGTGCACAAAAAATAACTAGTTCGCCATCTTGGGCAAACCAATCATTGACATAAAAAAACGTGTATGCAAAATTGCATCATAATCGGTAGAGGATAACTGCTTTAAATTCATTTGCAAGATTAAGCCCGAACACACAAGTAAAATATAAACTTGTAATATTCAAAAAATGCTCTAAAAAGTATAGGATGCAATGAAATTTGATGTTTGTCTTGAACAGTTATTAACAGAACATGTTTCCTTTCTATTTATTTATATCATTACCATTGAAGTCACAAAAAAATTAAACTAACAGTGCATTTCACTATTTTCACAATTTGTCTAATGAATGCTAAGTTAACCGAAAGTAAGTTAAAGAAATATTTTATGAGTATTTAGAAAGTACAGTGTCCAGCCGTAGCATCGATACATAGAAAACTATTTTTAGTTTATAGTATTCGCAAAACCTAACAAGGTCATTGATGAAATAAATAAATGTAAAATTTCTCCAAGGTCATTGTACTTATCATAATGAACAACTTTACTTAGGCTGCGCTCAGTTTGGACACGAATTTGTATAGTACGTAAACGTACGATCATGGTCGTACGAATTGAGTGCGTACACTGAATACGTTTTACTCCGTCAAAAAGGTAGTGATATCGCATTTGTGAAGTTATCTTTGGTTGGAACGCAATGAATAATCTGTATCTTCTAGATAATTCTCTTATAACTCAAAGAATGCGGCGGCGTCTTCGCTGTCGCAGAACCGAAAAGCGCGAAATTTATTTAAAAATAAAAGAATTTGGAGTATTTCATCATAGTTATTATTGAAAACTTAAATAATGACCCCATACTGTTTCATGGTTATGTACGTATGAAAATAGAAACTTAAAATAAAATTTTCTACATCCATTTTTACGCACGAACGTGTTTAAAAATCCCAACGAGTTCGGATTGTTTTCGGACGTCGGAACTACACGCACGTATACGTACGACTAACTCTCATCCAGTATGTGCGCTCCCATAGTACTCGGAAGCTTAGGATCGTTCGTGTGTGTCCGTACGTATACGCACGAGTAAAATTCATACGAAAACGCGTCTAAACTGAGCGCGGTCTTACTCTCTTCGAACTTCACGAGACTATGCCTAGAATGGCAATGGATGTCACCATGTAACGTCGACAGTTGATTTTATTAATCACGATTTCAGGGATGAACCCATGGTAAAAAGTTTTCAGTCTGCTTAGCAGTTTCAGTCTAACCGAATACAGGAGTATTTTCACGAAGCGACTGCTTGTCTGACGTCCTTATACCAGTATCTGGTTAATACATTTGCCGAAGAATGTTGTCGGACAAAGGTGTACCAATGACAACCGTAACCACAACGACTTAGCGAAGGTTCTGAGGCACGGCGGTATCTTAATATAGTACTACCAATACATAATAATAAAGCAGTAAAAAGAGAGTGTCTGTGTATTGAATATATTTACATTAAAAGTGATTTTCTGTTTATCTGTTGCACAAGCTAATCTTCGGAACTACTAGACAGATATGAATAAAACCTTTTTGTTACATAGCTATCACCTATCAAATCAATTATAGCTTATATGTTTATTTCTTACACTTTATTTGTACACTTATGGATATAAATAATTAAACTAGTATACAATGGGCGGTCTTATCGCACAGGGCAATCTCTTACAGACAACCCTCAGTGTTGGGCTAATGGTTGTCTGTACTAATTAATTAGCTTTGCTCTTTAGGCAACATATAAGCTATAATTGTTTTCTGAAACTGGTACACCTGATGCACATTACAAGCAAGCGAAGCCGCAGACAAAAGCTAGTCTTAAATGCTTTATGCAGTAGTGTACTTACTTGACATTTAAACATTTCTTGTTGTTTTTCCTTCCAGTCTTCGAGCTCGTCTACAAACTTCTGCATAATGGAATCGCGTTCCATTGCGGGAATAGCCGTTTTCACCATATCTGATAATTATTATAACATTATTTCACACCAAGCATAATTGATATAAATAACAGAAAATTTGCGACACATCTGCGCAAAATAGTCACTCATAGAAAATAATTATATCAAAAAATTATAATAATACGAGCTGTGCCCTCGACTTAGATTAGCTTACTTGTTTGTGCTATTTTGGACCACTAAGAAATCAAAATGTTGTGAGCTTGAATTGCAAAATATTGTGGTTGTGGTAACGGAGCTTGAGGACAATTGAAGAATCAGGGAGGGATTTTCGTCAGAAGTCTGACACTCACTTCCGCGCCACCAAGAGCGCGAAGACAAAAGAGTAGATATACAGCGTGGTGAAGATAATATGGCTTTAATTGAAAACACTGGCATTGCTGGTTCATAGAAACCTTTATAAACTATCACATCGAAGTTAAAAAAACGATTTTTCAAACAAACTGAATAGCATAAAACTTTACACAAAATAGAAATATTGGTTCACTGATCTCGTTAAGAATGGCAACGCAGCGCGGTTTCATTATAAAACGCGCGCGCGCTTCGCGCCGGCGACGTTACCGCGTAGCGACGGGCGACGTAATGTTTTGGCGCCATTAATATTATTATTAATGCTCAGTGACATTACATCAAATCACAGATTATTAACAAAATAGTCAGGCACCATTAACCCGCGAGTCATTCACTAATCAATTTATTAATCACAATCATTTTTCGATCACTTAGCTAGGTAGTCATTACTATTTATTTTTATTTTCAACATGTCCGCCGTATTCTTGAATACTCAATGTAAACCGCCGTATAATGTTATTTCTCACTCTTTATAATAGGTCACTATTAGCAGCCTGACGTTTGAAGAGCGCGGACGCATCGAAAATTCCAAAGCAGTACAGGATGCGTCACAGACAGGGAGCACGTCCGGTGATACACTGACCGAGTGACCGTGACCTAGATAGAAGATATGACTACCCCTCCCGCGCGGCACCCCGCGCCTCGTCCATTCGCGGAACGACATCGGCACGCTTTATGACTCTTACGGCTCAAGCATACGGTATAATTTGCATTGATTTGTATGTTTTAGAAAAAAAGCCGTAGGTTTTTGCAGTAACGAGCTGGCAACGTGTGAGATTATACCGATGCGCCCGGAGGTTGTTAACCTTCGAGTGCAGTCCTGTTAATAACTAACATCATGTAGAAAATGCTTAAAATGAAAACAGATGTCCTGTGGCTAAACTACTGCATATATTCAATTAATTTTTTGTGTGCAGGTTGGGAATATAATAACTTATACGAGGTTTAATTTAAGATCATATAGTCCTCTCCACGCTGTATATTATATAGATTTTTATATAGTTTTCACTGGTGGACAGAGTATAAGTGGAAGCAGAATACAGGCAGATTGTTTATCCTGGGCCACCAAGATACGGGCTGTGCCTAGTTTGAGGCCCACGGGTTCCTCTTTCCTCAATAACTTGTGCTTTCCAAATAAATAAATAATTATTATTATATCTTCCATTCGATAACTTTTTCTCAATATTCAAAAGAAGGTTAAAAGGCTTCATTTAGGCTTTGTTAGCTCCCAATTATACTCTGTCGTACAATGCGGCCGTTCTAACTTGGCGAGTGTGAAGTTAGGCTCTGCGAACTTTAGCGCTTGTGCACTCGTACAAAAATAAAGGTGTAAAAAAAAATATGCCAATAACAGTTGTTAATAGGAATAACAACTGCTAATGGCATTTATTTTTTTAAAACCTTTATTTTTGTACGAGTGCACAAGCGCTAAAGTTCGCAGAGCCTAACTTCACACTGGCCAAGTTAGAACGGCCGCATTGTACCTATTTATATTTTACTATACTCTTTCTACTTTCGCGACTCGCTAAGAAAAAGAATGCACAGACACCAGGTTCTACTTTTTTATATATTTATAGATACAGATATAGAAAGTTGTTTACCTCTTTCGGTATGTGTGATGTAGGTATCGCTTTTGCTCGTCTCTAATGGTATTGGCCTGAAAAAAAAATTAGCATAATGGACTACAGTCATTTTGGTATTGTGCTCGAAAGGTATTGACTCGAATGTTACGGCGTTGGTTTTGGATATTATTTCTACAACTTTGGCGTTACGGGCCTGCAGGAAAAGGCTAAGCGGATGATGATATTCACCTATCTATCCCTGTCTCCCTCGCACTCGCAAGCACAGCATCGCTTTTACTCTCTCCCACATCGTGTATAGTCGTCTCGCACTGCACTTGCATGTCGGCCGTCACAGGTCTGACACGAGACGCCAGTAGCTTTTCCTGGCTCAGAGTAAACGATTCACACAGCTTCTTTATAAGTTCTGTTATCTCCGTGGATTGAAGTACAGAATCGCCGGAGGCTGTTTTGTATCTATAAGACAAGGATTAGTTGGTTGAAAGCTTATTTTAAGACGTTTACAAAATATCAGAAGTAGGGAATTTTTTAAAGTACAAAAGCAAGCTCTTTTTTCTGCTAAGTGGGCTGAAGTTAGGGAAATCGTAAATACCGATCCCATGAAAACTCCGGGACAAAAACCTACAGGTTTATTTACATGGAAAACCAACAGTGAAATACAATAACTTATGATGTTAAATAAAACTTTGAACGACATAGTACCGCCCACAGGAAAAGGGTATACTTAATATTATACTAATAACATTCTAACATATAAAACAGATATTCTAAATCAGGAAACACAAATTATGTAAAATTACATGATTACTTAATAATTCTTATCATTCCAAAAATGTAAGGCTTAATTAAGTCTGCCCATGTACCACTATCTAAATATATATAACTCAAAGGTGACTGACTGACTGACATAGTGATCTATCAACGCACAGCCCAAACCACTGGACGGATCGGGCTGAAATTTGGCATGCAGGTAGATGTTATGACTTGGGCATCCGCTAAGATAGGATAGGATTTCGCGAAATTCCCACGGGATCGGGATTTCAACGGGAAAAACTTCTCACGCGGGCGAAGCCGCTGGCACAAGCTAGTTGTACATAAAGTTTAAATAAATAAATACCTGGCAGTGTTCGTGGCCGCCATGTTAGTGTACCCAGCGGGTGAAGTGTGGCGTGGTAGATGAGTACAGCTTCCAGCTCGGGCCGATAGCAACTGTTCTTGAGTGGAAACGCCACGAGCACTATCTAGGTTCGTCGCACTACGAGCCGTCAGGTTATTTGGTTTCTGGAAATGTGGTCATCAAGACAAGTTAAAGAAAGAAAATTGCCATGAAAACCAAAAAAGAAAACACATTAAACAACAATAATAATAAAAAATCTAAAAAACCCGACTGCTAATTCATTGGATGGGTCCCGCCTGTTTGTCACTTTTTAAAATAAAAATGTGCTTGTTTCTGGCATTTCAGTTGGGCAGTCGGGTTTTTTAGATTTTTTTATTAACTTTTTTTTCAGCTTTTTAGTTAAATTATTAATTAATTTTTTTATAGTTTTCCCGGTCGTGTCACAATGGTACCCCACCGGTTTCAGAAAGTGAAAGAGCTAAGTCCATATTTTTAAACTTTCTCTTTGTATTATTTTTGCTAGTATTACACTAATGATAAACATGATATACCTTTTTGAAATCCTTGTGTTAAGCCCTTTAATTTGATGCAGAGTTCGAAAAAAAATTTGTTTTTCATTATGTATAATGGCTTCGCACAGCCGCCATGTTTGATTTTTTTCAAATGTCACCTATCTAAGAACACTTGGGCTGCTAAGACGAATCTATCGATACCTCAATTATGTGAATCCGTTCAACGATTCTAGAGATATGAGGTAATAAAGAATATTACAAACATACATACATACATACAAGATACGCGCAAAAAACATAACCCTTCCTTTGCAGTCGGGTAAAAACAATATTGTGCCAAAACAGTCTCAGCTCAGCATAATGTGGCAACCCTTATCACCTAACGCTGATTTTCAGCTACAGTCGATGCCATACACTTGAACGTGCAATACACACGCCTAAACATTCTAATCAAATGTTACTTGAAAGAAAAAGTAATGTTATTGAATTATATCTTCAAATATAATTGAATATATCACGTCACCTTCTATATGTGCATATGTTTACGAGCGGGAAAGTGGTACTGCAATCATGAATTACCACTAAATATTGTCGTGAAATATTCTCTTCAACTTGCCTTTTCTCAACTAAGTTGGAGTAGTAAGTACTAGTGTACAGCAGATCGCTAGCCACAAGTGGTCTTGGATTGGCCACACTCTCCGAAGTGACCCCAGCCACATCCCTAGACAAGGCCTAGAGTGGACCCCACAGGGGAAGCGGAAGCATTGCCGTCCAAGGCTAAAGCTTTGTTTTCCTAGGAAAGCGGTGCCGTCATATAGCGGCCGTAACATTACGGACGCAAAAAGGCGGCCGTCTTTACGGTGATGACATGTGGAAAGTTCCACGGCCGTTTTAACACACTGCAGTCTGCTTCATCGCTATCTAGTGTATTACATTCTCTTTGGAAACGTTCACGAAACCATCTGTCACCGACAAGACGGCCGTCATGCAAATGGCGGCACCGCTTTTTGACGTTACGGTGTCAGTTACCGCTCTCTAGGAAACCGCGCCATTTTGTTTACATAGACAACGTTCTAGTGACGTCATTCACCGCTGTATTACGGCCGCTATTTGACGGCACCGCTATCCTAGGAAACCAAAGCTTTACTTGGTAGCGTTCGGTAGCGGCGGAGTTGAAGAAAATCAGGTTAACGTGGCCCGAGGTGAAGCGCGTAACCCAAGACAGAATGCAATAGCGGAACATTGTCAAAGATGTGCAAATGAGAGACGAGGTATGAGAAATCTCGATATGTTAGGGCGGTCACTCATCTACCGGCCGACCTCGGCAAGCGTTACTTAACTTTTTTTTTCATTGATAATAAGCTCGCGTTTGACCACCATCTCACCTGATAGTAAGTGACGATGTGGTCGAAGATGGAGCACGCTTGCCTAGAAGTAACCTATTCACTCTGGACTTAAAGACTCCCAGGTTATAGCGATCAGGAAACACAGACTCCCACAGACCTTGATGTTCGACTGAATATACAGCAACATTATCATACCTGCATATTTTTATCATTCTTCACGCCAAGATAACGCAGGCTCATCTCGACGTCCACATAGGGTCGCCTGCCGCACTCCTGCGCAGGAGTCTCGTCACACCGCAGTATGAAACATCGCTCGTGTATCGTCAGCGCGCCGTCACAGTTACAGAAGTTGTCCAGAAAGTGGCGAGTGTCGTCCGTCGGGATTAGCTTACGGAGATCCATACTACAGATTCCTGGGGAAGGAAATGAGATTATATTATAAATAGAAAGTGTTCCATTTGATAGAAAGTGTTAAACTACGTATACAGAGTTGATATGACCGAGGGGCTTTCCTTTAAACTGCGTATACTAGGTACCATTTTCAAGCTCTGTACCAAAAATCAATTAAATAGGAGAAGTAGTTTAGTCGCAAATGATTTTGATGAGATGCACCTTAAAGCGATAAATCTGACCAAGACAAGAGATAACACACGTCGCGCTACGTTGCCACTTTGTTACCTAGGTATTTAAGGTCAGTCACATTTATTTACAAAGTGTGGTTGCGTTTTACTCTGACTTGTAAGCTATTTAGTTTGATTGAATAAAAAAAATATTTTGGCTCTTTTAACTGTATCGAATTAACACTAAACACGTATAGTATACGTAGTGTAATTTAATCCCCTCTGTTGTATCAACGTCTTCGTTGTACCTACTTTAAGAGCGAATAAATAAATCATGTAGTCTGAATTAAATAATTAACTCTGTATAATATTGTAAGGTGTACAATAAAGTATATCTATACTAATATTATAAAGAGGTAAAATTTGTAAGTTTGTATGTAGGGGGTAATCTCTGAAACTACCGAACCGATTTTGAAAATTCTTTCGCTTACACGTAGCTGCATTATCCCTGAGTGCTATAGGCTATAAATTATCTTTATATCTAAATATATATAACTCAAAGGTGACTGACTGACTAACATGGTGATCTTTCAACGCACAGCCCAAACCACTGGACGGATCTAGCTGAAATTTGGCATGCAGGTAGATGTTATGACGTAGGCATCCGCTAAGAAAGGATTTTGCGAAATTCCCACGGGATCGGGATTTACACGGGAAAAACTTCCCACGCGGGCGAAGCCGCTGGCACAAGCTAGTAATAAATAAATAGCATACTGTATCAATGATTACAACAAACTCTTTTGCCATGTCTACCTAAGTTTCCTAGCTGAATAATTGACTTACCTACATCCTTCTCACTGGCACATACCCTGGTGACAAGGTGCGGACACTCAGTGAAGTACCTCCCCAATGACGCGAGGTCGGACAGCAATCGTAACGAAGTGCGCTGATTGAACTGAACGTTACAACCGCCATTGCTGCTTGTAGCTGCAGACATCCTATGGAACATATAACAGGCTGGTAAATAAGCTTGCTCTATTTTTTCTTTTTTGTGTCAATACGGTCTCGTTCCACCACCATCTCACCTAATGGTAAGTGATGATGTGGTCGAAAATGCAGCACGCTTACCTAGAAGTAACCTATTCACTCTTGACTTGAAGACTTCCGGGTTATAGCTATTAGGAAATTCATCGACTCGATTTTACTTTGACAAAACAAACAGCTATTGTATGGCTTACTTCAGAACTACATAATTGATTAAGGTTTGAGAGAAAGAAGTATTAGTACAATATGTATCTTTCTATTATTCCCAAGCTATTCTAGACTATAATCTAACCATACTTCGTATATGTGTTCAGTAGTTCAGCCATTTTGTTGTGATTTAATGACAAACATCATATATTTGTATAATTACTATATTTAGGTATATTAGGCAAGCAATAAGGCAAACTTTATCACTAGCATATTTTAAGGATCGCCAGATAGAGATCTTATTCTCCAATACAAGTGTTTTTCTTTGTCTCTGCCACAAATGTATTTTTATGTATTATTGTATGTATGTATTGTATTTCATAGCTGTATCTTACTAATATTATAAATGCGAAAGTTTGTTATTATTTCACCCAAAAACTGCGAAACGGCTCTGAATGAAATGGGATGTAGATAGTTGACATCATGGTATAAAACACAGGCTACTTTCTATACCAGTATTTCCACGGGGTCGGGTTTTGCGCCGGAAAAATCTCCCGTGCAAACGAAGTCGTGGGCAAAAGCAGGTTATACCGGTTATACATAAATACAACACACAAATTACCCCCTTTCTTATTTTAAATTCTTATAGTCCATTCAGTCTGCTTGATATTGCTGTAGATAAGACCGCCATTGTACCCATAGAATTAAGTTACTGTATAACAGTTGTTAATCTATTTTTGTGTACAATAAGTATACTCTATTCTATTAGAAAGATTTGACATTGAGATTATTTTTTGTTAACAGACGCACAATAGTCGGAATCCAAAAGTTTTTATCCAATCAACGAGATTGAATACAAACTTTTTTACAAAAAATATAAGTGCCAAATAACCCTATTTTCGGAAGTCTGAGTATCTAGTTCTACTTCTTCGATATTTGCGATCAAATAATAAGCAATTATATAATAATATATAAAATAAATAATATTCCACAACTATCACACAACGCCATCTAGTCCCAAACTAAGCAGAGCTTGTGGTATGAGTACTAGACAACTGATAAACATACATATATATTTTTAAATACATACATATTATAGATAAATTACACCCAGACAAAGAACAAATGATCGTGCTCATCACACAAACATTTGTCCTACTCCTGGGTGGGAATCGAACCCACGACCTTGCGCATAGCAGTCAGGCTTAGATGGATGGATTAGATAAAGACCATCCAAAGGTTTTATGGAAGATATCGCTATGAGCGATAAGACCGCCATTGTACTCATAAGTTAAGCAATATTGTGAATCAGGTGTTTAAATTATTGGTGTCCAATAAAGAGTATTCTGTCTATCTATCTAAAAGTGTTTTACTTTTAAATCACCATCTAAGTTCTCGCCCACAGCTATAACTAATGCAGGTTTATAAAAAGCCTGAGTGATCACTTAGTCTCAATCATACATACCGATCAGTCATAATGTCGTGGGTGAAAACAGAATAGCTGACGAAGCAATCCACTCCTTGAGAGGCATTCGGGTCTGGTAACAACTGGAAAATATATTATAGTAATTTAGCTAGCGATCTTCGATTGGTCGAAATTCGATCATTATTTTATCATTATATACTTTTTTGTACACCTTACATACACACTTAAGGTTACAAATAATAAAACTAGTGTACAATGGGCGATTTAATGATTTGTTATACATTATAAAATATAAATTAATTCAGCCTATTACATTCCCACTGCTCAATAACAGGCCATTTCTCTATGAGAGGGAATAAATAGACAGTAGGTATTCCACCACACAGGTTCAGTGAGAGTTGCAGCGGGTTCTAATATATTATTATTATATAAAAATATATTAACTTTCTGTACTCTTTCTCCACAGAACTTTAACTGGGACAAA
Organism: Tholera decimalis; assembly: GCA_943138885.2. Classification (NCBI taxonomy): domain Eukaryota; kingdom Metazoa; phylum Arthropoda; class Insecta; order Lepidoptera; family Noctuidae; genus Tholera; species Tholera decimalis. Next base: position 29,930,890 of record OW964562.2, read on the forward strand.
TTTCATACTCCTCCGTCTGCATAACTGTCTTAAAATGAAGTGAATTTTCCAACTGGGCGTGGATGGCCAGATCCGAAACTATGACAAATAACGAAAACTACTCAAGGAACTCCTTTGAGTAACTTTCGTACCCGATTTAAATGAAAACTAAAACTGTATCATAAACTGCACCATGTCAAGGAATTCATTAAAACGAACTAAATCAAAGGAAACCTGACTATAGATACTCAATGTTTTGTCAGTTCTGAGTCGTTAATCCACTCTTTTCCTTGAAAATAAGCTAACAGTTTACGCCAAAAAGTTATTACACACTCCGGTGTTCTAACAATAAATTCAAAACCACGTTAGACAGCTTAACACGTCTCCCATGTTTTATTTATAGGAGCGGTGAATGATGGCACTGCATTATGCTGAGCAATGAACGGTGGCAAAGCATTATGCTGAGCGATGAACGATGGCACAACATTATGCTGAACAATGAACGATGGCACTGCATTATGCTGAGCGATGACCGTCTTGCGTGTAATGCATATTTTTCTCTTGTTTATTGTCCTTTTCCATTTATTGTCATACTTTCCATATATAAAAAATATTTTGTATTTATTCATCCTTACCAGATCCACATTCTCAACTGCACCAATAACGAAGCTCAGTACAAACAGCTGTTTGCCACTGCCGACTTGAATGAGACCCTCATCACACAACAGCTTCGGTAGAAGATCCAGCGATGTTACGGACCTTTTGCTTTCCAATATATATTCCTCTGAAAAATAAAATGTAGGGTTTTTAACGGTCAACATAATGACAATGATTCAATTTGATTATTTAGCGAAACTTGTGATTAGTGTTTTGAATTTGACTGCGATATGAATCGATCTACCTAGTCTTTTTCTTACGAGTTTGTGGTGAGTTTTCAGTATAATACTGTTACCAGCAGATTTAGCTGTAGCAGCAGTAGCTGGGTACCCGTCTTTTTCCTTCTCTTTTAGTCGAGTTGGATATCTTCATTGGGCCATCGCTTTCCTCAAACTGCGAGCTTGTTTTGTTGCTAGTTATTTAATGTTAATTTATACTTTTTTCGCCATTTTACTTTATACAGAAACACGGGACCATATCACAGAAAATTTTCGCCGAATTTATTGGACTGATTCAGTTGACCCAAACGAACACGTAATGTAATAAATTATGAATATGGTGTTACTTTTGGGATGCAAATGAGAAAAACTTAGAAAAAAGGTTATCTGACTGTTCCGTGTGACAAATGAAAATTCACATTACCTCCTTTCACTTCGAAACTGCGGACCTAAAAATAATCTTAGTAGAACTAGAGAAGCAAATAAAAACAAAACTGTGATAATGTATTACAATTTCTTATTGATTCTTTATTGACTTTAAATCGTGAACTGATAAATAGGCAGACTTACTCTCTATGCCAATGCCTATTCTTTTTGTTTTGGAAGACACAAACAAAAGACAATGTTACCTCTTTAATTTACTTTGATCTTATTAGTTACTTACTCAAAGTCATCATCATGGATTTGGCACTGGGTAGATTTGATCCGGAGACAGCTGGTGGGTATGCTACCTCATTGCTGTGGAACATTCGGAGCTCATTCCTCTGGAATCATAATATTAAAAGGCTTATCCATAAAAAATATCACCAATACACATAATAAAACATGTACAGACACACTGTTTATATAATTACAATAAAATAATTGAGGGGAATTAGAAACAGTAACAGAGCAAGAATTTAAAATAAAATATCTATCTGTTCATCTATTTTTCTGTTTGTACACGCTGATCTCCGGAACTACTACACGGATATGAATGAAACTTGTCTGTTACACAGCTATTATGACTGGGCAACATATATGCTATAATTGATTTCTGAAACTGGAACACCTGATGCAGAACTTTACATGCGAATGAAGCCGTAGACAAAGCTAGTTTTAAATTAAAACTCTTTATTCAAACTAATTTAGATTCTTTATTCAAATTTTATGATAAATCAATAATTGATAAATAAAATAAATATGACACATTTATTCCTAAGTTTTAATTTTTTTGTGTTGGCTAGAATACCAGGAAATTTGAATAAAAACCACCCAGATTATCAAAGGTAAGTAAGTATATAAAAGGGACTTGCCTACAATAGAACAACACACATGTGAAGTGAAGTATACTAGCTAGATAAAATAAAATTATGTTTCTGTACTGTAATCAGCACATCCCCCGCCTCATCCTTAAATATGCAGCAAATGCTGAGTTGGTAACCGTGTGAACATGCTCGGCACAGTTGTATTATTATTTTCATAACTAAAGAACCAACCAAGTAAAGAAAGCAGTGGTGGCCTAGTGGTTACAGGCATGGTTTGAGTCATGGGTTCGATCCCAGGCAAGCACTTTACTTTGTATAATTTTCATCATATTATTATTACAGTACTAGAAGACGCGCGGGGCTTCGCTCCCGTTACACTTTATCACGATAAAACATAACACTTCTTCTTTTGCTGTCGGGTACACCTTTTTCAAGCTACTTCCATATCAAATTTTATCCAAATGCACCCAGTTCTTTCGAAGATTAGCGTGTTTAAACAAACAAACAAACTTTTCCGCTTTATAATTAGAGTATAAATAATAAAGCTGCATCAATAAATCAATCAAATCTATCTTCCTCGTTCCAATCAATGTAATTAGGTAATTAACTTACCTAACAGTAAATATGTGCAAAATTTTACATAAATAATACTTGATAAGTGATTACAAACATGCAATACAAAACTACACATCTATACTAATATTATAAAGCGGAAAAGTTTGTTAGTTTGTTTGTTTGTTTGTTTGTTTGCTTGAACGCGCTAATCTTCGAAAATACTGGGTGGATTTGGATGAAATTTGGTATGGAAGTAGCTTGAAGCTTGAGGAAGGTTATAGGCTACTTTTTACCCGACTGCAAAAAAGGAGAGTTATGATTTTACCGTGATAGAATCCACGGGAGCGAAGCCCCGCGAGAGTACTAGTAATTAATAAAGATGATTTTTTAATCTGTTGTTTCCTGACTTTCTACCTAAATACGATTAGGTGTTAAGTAGTTCCAGTATGGCAAAGAAAATGTGATGGGTACCAAAATGTATAAGAAGTTCTCAAACAGTAGTAGCCATTACGTGGGTTCGGTTCTTATTCTAATCCAACAACTACCACTGTTTAAGTTTTGTGCCTTGGTGCCAACATTTTACTCAAATGATCACTACCAAAGATTGTTGTTGAAGGATATTTCAAAGGACTCTTGTATGAGAACATTTATATCAGATACAGAAAATCACCTTTCAACACTTTCAATGGCACTGAAAGTATTAAAAGGTGATTTTCTGTATAACATGTGTGCATGATGCAGATGCATCCAATAAACTGTTGTTGTGCCCACAACCCGCATCCAAGTCGTCGTTATATGCAGGATTTGACCCATAAACCGAATAATGAGTCCATTTCAAAGTAAGCTTGAAGCATTGTAACAGATTATTTGTTCTCTGCAGCAAGATAAATCATACTGCACTAAGAGAGCAGCTGAGGCCCAGTGGTTACATGTTGGCATGACATACAAGTTACAAATTTTGGGTTCAAACCCAGACAGGCACATGAATAGTTTGAGTAATTAATTAAAAAATTAATCCGGAGTAGTATGTTCTAAGGCACTCACAAGGCGTCCACTGTGTGAATGTTGCAAATTATCAGATTATTGATCTGATAATTTGCAACATTCACACAGTGGGAAATTTATAGGTTGTTTATGTTATCTTAATGCATTAAGACGTGCTGCATCAAATCATTTTTTTTTCTTTAATATTCCAATGTAGGTGGATGGTAAAGGATAGAACAAAACCTATTTTGTAAAATTACTTGTAGATAAATCTTTTACAACATCAGTTAAGATGTTTACTTCTTCAAACTTAATTTTCTAGATGTTGGGTTAATCCAAACAATTTTAACAAGTCCAAAATCGCAGTTAGCGATAAGATTAACTAGACTAGCAAAGCTAACTAATTAATGGGTCTCTCTCATTCAAATTAGTTATTTATTTGTGTTCTTTTTTAGAAATAAATATGTTTAATTAATATGGTATGATGGGGTTGACATATCCATGTGGATAAAAACCCCGTTCAATTCATAGGAAAAAAAAAAGATGTTTGCTTACAGGAGTGGGGGTGCTGACTCTATCTTCAATTGAGAGGCTCATCATCAACTGTGGGTGGCAGCACTTTCCTTCTGACTTCACTCCAAGGAGTCTGTGCCATGAATGTTTAATCTGAAAACATATTAAACAAAAAAATAAGAATCTTATTTAAACTATTGATGGAATGATATTGTAGTACCTACTGCCTTTCTTTCTTTAAAATTTTTTGTTCATTCATTCTGATTTCAATTCATCTAAAGGTTGTCATTAAAAGCCTGCTTTTAGCTGGAATGTTGCCTACCATGTCTCCTATGTAGTTTCTTAAAACTATTTTTCCGATAATGTATATGCTATACAGAATTTCATGCATATTCACACTTAAAACATACACACATACATATTTACTTGAGACTTAGAAGCTATTAGATTAATTGAAAAGCTCATGACAGACAGTGCAAGTAATATCTCAGATCCAGACAAAATAATACAAGACATAATTCTGATTGACATGATTAAGACTTAGATATCCATATATGATAATGCATTAATCAACACAGCATCCGCATCATACATCAGTACATCATTAAGTAGTTAAAACTAACTTATTACAATATCTAGAACATACATCTACAATCTTATTAGAAGGGCATGGCTGTGCTCCAAGCAGGCTAAGAAGTAAATATCCCACTTTGTCCTTTCGTCCCTGTGTGCTGGTTGTGTAAACTTCCACTTTGACTGGCACATTCTGGACTCGTAAACTGCAACAAGTCATATTCAGTATTCACAACATTGGATTGGCTAAATAAACAGAATTTAGTAAAAGATGATCAGTTGGTTTGCGGACATTCAGACAACAGTGCACTATATAATCTTTGCTTTCGCCAGATAATCAATATTCACGCTATAATTTTGATAAAATATAAGTATAGATTATTCAGTTTTTTTTTTCTTTTCTTTAGCAATTGAGCCATTGTCGACTATTATGCCAGCATCAAGTGTTGACGGCTATGAGGTGAGGTGAGCCGTCGAACTGTAGAATATTAGACTCTGAAGGACTCACGTCTGAGAATACATATAAAACAAAATCTGTCTACCTTCGAAATCTTCTTTTGTCTGCTTCCCACACAAGTTCAGCATCAAAAATAGGAGCATGTGACGGCACTACTGGGTCCGTTTCTAGCATATATCCATTTAGAGATCCACTTACAATAAACGGGGAACGTAAAAATCCGAACCCAAGACCTAGAAACATAAATACGAAGAATGAGAACAGAAGTTCACAAAAATATGCCTTATACCGTCACATTTGTAACATGAAAACGGGTATACCCTCTTTCACGTGTAGAACTATTTGAATATTCGGTCCACGTAACTCGTCCATGAATATTTTACTTGAAATATATCAAAAAATAATAAAAATTCAAATCAAACGCAACTGTAAACATTGCTTTCCAAAATCAAAGATGACATATGTACATGACATTGACAGTAGTCTCGGTATTGTCAGTATTGTCACTGTAGCGAAGAACAGGAAAAATAAGTTGCCATTTAATCATTAAATTGAACAGCAGATCGTATATTGCTCGAAGTTAATCCCGACATAGATAGGAAAAAGCTAAGCAGATGACGAAGATGATGAATTAGCCTCCTATTATTGTTTTATCTCAATCACTATGGATAAATACTAAGTATTTTGATAAACTGTTTGTGTCTGCCTTTGCCTGTTTTTTCTGTTTCTGAAAACATTTACCATTATACCGGAAGTGTAAAACAAAATAATAAACTAGCCACCTATTATAATTCAATATTTTCATTTATCACTTTTATTTAGTTTATCGCTTAAAATATAATTATAAATAATACTAATGTTTTATGCTTACATAAATAAGCATATGTTTTATATATGCAAAAACATATTTTATTAAGTAATTGCATTGGTTTATTATTTTGTTTATTTGCTTCGTTTCCGTAAAATGACAACTTCAATTCAACTGACTTCTAATTTATATTTCTAAGTATTTTTATTTAATATAGTTAACAAATAAAATAAGCCATTAACGTGCCATTCAGTTTGTGCTATAAAATTATAATATAAACTTAGATAATCCACTATGAAAAAGTTTTTATATGAGTACAAAGCCAAAACTATCAATGATCGGAGTCAATCAGAAACAAACACTGCAATAAGGTAAACCTAAACAATCGTTGCCAGACTTTTTAGTTAATTACACTTATAAGTACCCTAAAAGTATGACATAAATTAGAATCGGGTAAAGTACGGTAGCCGGGTAGCAAGTGCACATTGTACGGTTGATGAGCCGTCTTTGACCGCAGCAGATAAACTAAAGCTGACGAGGGCCGACGCTCGACAACGCGCATGAAGTGGATCACCGGAGCGCAACGAAAAGTAATTTGTACAAAAAACCAAATTCAACTCATTGCGAATGCCGCGTTGTTCGTGATGTTTTGTCTGACCGCACAATATATCGGTGGTCATTGTTGCTAGTCGTTTTTTATAGCGATCGGACTTCTAATGCGCCGGTAATGTTCCGCGTGTTCCTCGCATCGACGGATTTTCCGTTTTAGTTTATAAACTTATTTATATTCGATAAATGTTATTAAGTTGCTAATTGCAGGCGGCTTGTTTACTGTGTACCGTTTTCAAACAAAAAGTGGATTCTTCGCAGGATATGGGTGTTTTTAAGTGGTTGCGCCGGTAAGTACGTAAACTTTGTTGCTTTTTCATTAATTACTTACACATTTTCCTTTTGTATTGTAGAAATTTTCTAAGAAAATTTATTTGAAATTAGCTGCATCTTTGACTGTACTTATTCCGCCCCTAAGACGACCCACTGACCATTTTATCAGTTTTATTACAGTAAAATTCTAGCCAGTAAGCCAGTAGACTTGATAGCGCTGATATAGGTACCTACTTGTATCGTTATTTTCTTACAAATTTGCTAAAATCATATTTTTTTATTTTGATCAAACCTAAACCCTATTTCGTATTTTATGATTGTTGGAACAGTTACTTTTAGACAGTAAAACTCAACAAAATGACAATCACAATAGAGTAGGTAGGTATGCACAATGTCCCAGGATGATGTAAGTGGTCCACCTAAATTTGAATCATCGGAACTGTGTCCACAATAGATTTGATTTCATTCCAATAGCGGCCAGAAGCTTTGTGTACCATTGCCAATACAAATCACAGGTGAATGCAACTAATTATTGCAACAAAATCTAGTTTAGCCATCATGTCTAGTTTAGTCAAGTTATGAACTTCAGGACAGCGACAGGCGTATCTTAGGAGCCTTACGGTGAATATTAATTTTTAATACCTATCTTCATTTCAGATAAGTAAGTGTCGTCGTGTCGAATTAGGTCGAAAGCTCGAAAGTTCATTGACTTTCCGAAATAGGTTCGTTAACGTTAGTCACCTTTATCTATTGCCTAAACTTTTGTAGGTAACAAAAACTTAGTGAAACGTATTACGGTACTTACTCTTAGATAACTTTTATCAATGTATTTTTACCGTGTTATTTTCCTGTCGGGGTTGCGGAATTGTTCGAAAGAGTTACCGCGGCGGAACATGAAGGGCATAATTATGGAACACGGATGGGTTAAGTCTGACACACCCTCCCGCGTCGCTCAGATCGGGAGGCCCATCCAGAAAACCGTGTTATTTTAATATTTTTTATTTATTAGCAGACGTTCGGTACGTTGGACTAAATTATGATTCTGATAAGAAAAATCGTGTGTAATTTTCTTTTCGATTAGATCTCTAGTGAATGAACTGAAATTCCTTAGAGTTTTCGTAATATGCGGGGGTTATAACGATTATTATTTTCTGCACTCAAATGTCTTAAAACTCAAAATCAGAATGAGGAGAGGAATCTATACTCTGTATATCCATCTTTATCATATACTTAAATAAAATTGATGTGTTTGTCTGTGATGTCAAAATAACTGCATTTCCTCAAGCGCTCATAGTTATTTACGTGATACCTACTAGGTAGGTAGGTTGGTACTTACAACACGAAAAACTTACAAAAGTCGTCTGTTTGTCTTTTTGTTCATCCGGGCTAATCTTTAGAACGGTTGCATTAATTTTAATGGGACTTTCACTGGAAGATAGAAGATGTTATAGGGCAACTATTCTTTTTGTCTCTGAATTCCCAAGGGACCGATTTACGCGGGAAGAACCTCTCACGCTGACGCTAAAGCCCGATTTACACTTCAACAAGTACAGTAGCGAGTTAACTTGCGTCATCGGCGAGTTAAGTTGTTATTGTCGTTTGAACGGCAAAAGCGAGTTAAGTAGTAGTACATTAACAACTTAATTCGCCAATGACGCAAGTTAACTCGCTACTGTACTTGTTGAAGTGTAAATCGGGCTTAAGTCGCGGGCACAATTTCCTAAGTAATAAATACAATGATCCTCGTTCCCTTAAAAATTACTGTAAGAACTACAATGGACAGGATAACTGAAAAATTTGAAACAATCTTCGCTTTGTCTACTTAATTATTTGCACAAACTTCCTCACGTTTCGGTCGCACGATTGACCCCCGTATTATTGAATCTGTCTGCAGTCTCCAAAATGTCACGATCATCCGACGTTTTCCAGAGCTTTTAGGATTTTTTCAGTACCTACTTAAACATCTACTGAAATTTAATATCTAAATACTGTACCACTACACCCTATTGGCGGGCAAATTCTGCTTTCGAAACTTCTGTCTACGAGACAGTCATAAACACAGAAATCAAAGTTATTTATTTTATCTATGGTCATAAATAAGCTTGTACGATTATATATTACTAGTACCTACTCACGCGGGGCTTCGCTCCCGTGGATTCTATCATGGTAAAAACATAACTCTCCTTTTTGCAGTCGCGTAAAAAGTAGCCTATAACCTTCCTCAAGCTTCAAGCTACTTCCATACCAAATTGCATCCAAATCCACCCAGTACTTTCGAAGATTAGCGCGTTCAAGCAAACAAACAAACAAACTTTTCTGCTTTATAATATTAGTATAGATATCGTGTTTTACTGCATATTCTCTTGGGTTGTGGCTACATAATAACAGCCGCACGCATCGATCTTGAAGGTTAAGCTACGTTTGTAGAGGTCGCTCCGTGGATCGGTAACCATCTTAACATTTTGAGATTCCTGGTCTCTGCTGTCATTTGTACATCTTTGACAGTCGTTAAGGGACCGTTCATGTATTACGTAAGCACTATAGGGGGGCGTGAGGGTCTTTGCTTTGCTTATTTTTGATGACGTGGGGGGTGTGGGATCTAGATCTATGGTGATTACGTCAGCAGTAATTATTAATTTTTTACACATATAGCAACACACATTGTCTATGCTTCAAAACGAGTTGCATTTTCGGGGATTCCTACAAATAATGAATTGTTGAATCCCGTGTCAGTAAAGTTTATTTAAATGAATATTATGTGCGTTACAGACTTCTATTCCAAACCTATTCCTTATTTCTAGATTTATAACTGCTGCTCATGAATCAATTACGTAAGCATGGGGGGGAGGGGTAAGAGCTTTGCTTACTTTTGCTGACGAGGGGGAGGGGTGGGTTAAAAATAGCAAAAAATGTGCTTACGTAATACTTGAACGGCCCCTAAGGGTAGTCAGGAGCCAGAAAATGTGACACTGGTCTTGCCAAGGAGTATCGTGTTACCGAGCCTAGAAGGCTGTGAAGGTCAGATGGCGTCGCTCCATGTATAAAAACATTTTACCAAAAAATTAAATCGACTTCCAAAAAACACTGCAAAGTGAAAATTAACTTTAATTTCGGTAGCCGGTGTCTTTAGTTTTGTATTTTCGTTTTTGGCACCGACTTCCGAAATTAAAGTTATTTTTCACTTTGCAGTGTTGTTTGGAAGTCGATTTAATTTTTTGGTAAAAGGTTTTTATTTCACTCTTTTTAGTTGGTCGGTTTTTAATTTACCTAGTTACAAAAGCCAAAATGTCAACTACTTATAATCTTTAAAAATGTATTGATTTTCCCAATGTTGGGCCGTTAATTGTTGAGGAGTTCTCCTGGTACTTCACTATCAGCTTCACTTCACCATATGCATTGTGACGAGCATATTGTGCTTAATAACCACATTCAAGTAATCGAAGCGAAACACATGAAATACTTATTATTCCTACTTATATATTGAGTAGTTCCAGTGGCCATCTGTGGTCTTCATCATCAGGTCCACTTCACAAATGGTGCTTTTCGAATGCAACTACACAAGTTACTACAAAAAATACTCAAAATTTGAATGCCTATAATATTTGAAGAGTTCCCTCGATTTCTCCAGGATCCCATCATCAGATCCTGACTTGGTGACAATGGGACCAATTTCGAAGTATACCCTTTCAAACAAAAAAAGAATTTTCCAAATCGGTTCAGCCGTCTTCGAGTAATCGGCGATCAACTAAAAGAAAATAAAATATACGCGTCGACTTGATAACCTCCGACGTATTTTTTCGTCGGTTAAATACCCTTTCAAACAAAAAAAATAATTTTCTAAATCGGTTCAGCCGTCTTCGAGTAATCGGTGATCAACTAAAAGAAAATAAAAATAAAATATACGCGTCGACTTGATAACCTCCGACGTATTTTTTCGTCGGTTAAAAACACTAGTACAAACAATAAACGTATTTGTATTGTATTTGTATTTGTACTAGTATACAGCTGCATCAGGTTAGACTAGAAGCCGACCCTAAGCAGATGATGATGACTGCATACGCTCTTCGGGAAATGCCATGTTTAAAAAGTTAGATGTGACTTTGGATTCATTTGTAAGAGTAGTTTTAGTGGTAGCAAAAAAAGATAGCTCGAATAGACGATGACGTAATTTGACCTCTAGGGCTCTAGTCGTGAATTATCGAATGCGCGAAAGTGAGAGTGCACCACTTTCCTAAAAGTAGTCCGTCGAGTCTGACAGTCGGCTACTGTACCTATTGCATTAAAAAAACCAATAACCGTATTGTTACGATGCGCGTAGTCATAGAGCTCTTGGACTCTGAATTTTATGTAAAATAACGTATCAATGAGTACGGTCGCTGAGGGGAATGCTTAAATCTGTTGAAGTACACCTCCATTATTAACTAACTTCTATTTGTGGCTTCGGTTGCGTGTAAAGTTTTGCATCAGGTTTTGCAGTTTCGGAAATCAATTATAGCATATACATAAATGTTGCTCAGACTTAACCCCTCGAGTGTCGCATGTTGAATATCCTTATGATTTTTGGGTAGGACTTCAGAAAACATGATAAATCGGCAATTTATGGCCATTATCATGGTATATATTATACCTTCCTGGATTCGTTATGAGTTTATCTAACTATTTATATCATTCAATAAGCAAATCAAACTGACCTTATCTCGCAGTGATGTGATATGTTTACACTTTTATAATTTTCACTGACATCCGAAAAAAAAAATTAAAAAAAATGTGCCTACACATTTATTTTAATTTTTATATTTTTATTTTATTTTAACACATATTATTTCAAAAAAATAATAAAAAACTATTATAAAAAGTAATAAAAACTATTTGATAACACAACGAAAAAGTCTGCGGCGTCACAACAAAAACCACAGATGCATATTGTAATTTTTTTTTCGTTCATTTTAGCGGTGTATGCAGAACGTATTGCTACTTGCAACACAACCACAGATATTTATCGACCAATCCTGACCAAGCCCTTAAGTGTAACTGTCCGACTTAAGACATTTGGAGCATTTTTTTCTTATGTCGCACTGTGTAACATAAGACACGCGAGAGGTTAATAGCTGTAAAACAAAAAAGTTTTATTCAAATCTATCTAGTAGTTCCAGAGATTAGCGTGTACAAACAGACAGACATTTCATTTTAAATTCTTGCTCTAGTTATTAGTTTCTTAACCACACTCCAATATATATTTTTGTAAATATATCCAATTTACAGACTCACTTTTATTGCTGTATTTATTATAATATTATAAATATCACTTTTGGTCATGACGCTTATCACCCACCCACATCTAGATAGTACATCGTACGAACCAAAAGCTGCCACTATGAATGCGCGAGCATGCGTATCAGATACGTTACCTTAACAAGATAATTAATCTTATTAGTTCTTATCCGAAAGATCCCATTCATAAATAAAATTAAACAAATATTTTAAAACGTTTTCTTTGAGGTTTCTCTTACTGAAATTAAAGCTCACAATGCCTTGATTAATTCAAATTAAACACACGGGAACTAATACCTAAGTCGTCGTAAGTTTGTTTTTTCATTGATTCATTTCATTCATTGCGCACGAATGAGTAATTTCGAAAAAGTAACTACAAAAGCATACCTTGCTGTACTCAGTCGTGATTGATGCTTCCATTAATTACTGTTTCGGTTCAATCTGAAGCCTTTCAACGGTTCTAAAATAGTATTATTGAAATTTCACTTTCACCAAACTTATTTGTGATAGCAATGCGATGCGGTTCTCTTATTGCTTTACAAATAACCAAAATTGTTGGTTAGGCAAGCTTCTTATTTATGTAAGTATTATCTTCGTGTCACTAGATATGGGCTGCTGGGACGTGCTTTCTAGTTTAATTACAATATTACATAATTTATTGTTTGTATCGAGATTATAAAATAAAGCTTTGTTATAACTTCCGGCGTATCGGAGATTACAATTGATGACTATATATTTCTGGTGTAAAGAACAAAGAGTTTGTTAACAAAGCACAAATTTTGCTACGTAGCACGTTGCAAACTGATTTGAGTATGACAGAGGCCATGAACTGGAAAGTACTGTTAAGTGGTATCCAATAAGTTACATGAGACTTGCTTGTTCAACACTTAGGTACTTTGAGAGGTAAAAAACTGATAGAAATACACACAAATGTAGCCGCTGCTCGAACGTTGGGGTCCTGAAAGTAAAGTGCAAAGATTACAACATCGTCGGCGTTAATTAAAATTGAATGGCGAAAATAGAGCTCCACTTATAAAAGCTTTTAAAAGCTTATTAAACTACTTAAATGATTTTTAAATTACTTAAAAATTCAAAGGAAATAAAATTCCTTTCTCCACTCGCTTTCGCTGGCAAAAAGTTGAAGCGTGACAAAAATAGAGTATCAAAATGGCCATATCTAGAATGTCCAAATTTTCTCTTTCAAAAATTTTGTACTATACATTTCAATGTTATAAGTACGCTTTGTCAGACATGATGTATCAGTTTATTGGATCTAGGAGCTGTTTCTCAAGAGATCAAATTGATGTCAGGTGTACAATGCCTGGGAACAAATTTGCGAGCCTGATCAAATTGCTAATCGGTAAAAGTGTATCGATCGTCCCGCGTTGCTTGGTACTCGTGATTATGATCGCCTCTTACTTTGCTCTCTTATCTTTGGAGTTCATTGTTTTTTTGCTACCAGGTGTTATTTAACTGAAGATTTGTTGCTAAGCTTGAAGACGGATTTACTAGACATGGTGGTAAAAAAGTCGATTAGAAAACAATTTAATCACAGTTAGTGCTCCAGTACATTCAAATTTTCTACATGTTTTTGCTCTAACGCCTTTGAAAGCGTTCTACTCAAATTCCACTTATTTCGAGCAGACTGTCGTCGCGTCGTGTCGCGCCGGTGACCCGCGACTGTCCCACGCTTTTGCTGCCTGAATGACGTCCGAACTACTATTAGTTGCTGTTATTTGTATTTTATATTGTTGAGATTTTTTGTCAGACTATTGTTGGTTTTAGCGCCTAAAATAAAAAAAAGGATTCGTTGTATGGGCCTCATTGAGAGACAACCGAAGAAAGATAAGGCAATTATGATTGTATAATAACTGGTAGTATACTATTCGTTGACAGCCTGTGAGTTTTAGATAAGCCATACACTTTCTCTCAAGGAAGTATGTATGCAAACCTGAAGATAGCGCAGAAAATTTACATTGATTTTGTTAAACTGTTACGTTTGTTGACAGGGAGCGCGTGACTGTGACCACTCATCACAGCGTGAACCCCAGCTCCACTACTCCAGAAACGCAGGCTCAGACTACACAAAGCACCACACAAATCGGTACTATTCGCACAGAGGAATACAAAAGAGATTTAGCTGAGTTTCAAGCTAGAAGATCCTCATTAAACAAAGATCCACAAGACACGCCTGTCAAGAAAAAATGCAGTAGACATTCCTTACCCGTCTCTTGTACTGACTGCACCGGGGACCACGATAACACTTTCAATTATGAGAAGAAATCAGCCGTTAAATACAAAAAGAAATCGCAACAGCGCGCTCGAAGTACGACCCCAGAACGAACAGTTTACGGAGGCGTCCCGAACATTCAGTTTTTATTCCAAAATCAGGTGTTTATGCCCGGGAATCTGTACCCGACGACGTCATCGTTTTCTGAACCGCGCAAATTCAGACGTGTCTCACGGCATAGAATAAATAAGTCTCCAGACATGGACTTCTTAGATCAAAAGCAAGTAGAATTCAAAGATGACAATCAAGAAGATTCTCCGCCTGCGATCTATAAAAATAACTCTCTTTCTTTTGATGTGAACCACTTTTTGGATGGTCGTAAAAGTGAAGATGATATTGATGGGTTGAGAGCAGCGGGAGACGTTAATTTATCTAGTCAGAATAATTCTATTAGCCCTTCAAAGGAAGATTGCGATGATAAGCTGTGGGAAGTGATGAGTGAGTTGAAGAACTTGGATCAGTGGGCGGACGAGCAACTGCAGGTGCGATCTCCGAACACGAGCAAGTCCGATGACAGTAAAGTATGTTTGTTAGGGCAATGCCATTATTTTTCATAGTTTTTTTTTTGCATTAATGACATTTAATTCAACAAAACGAAGTCAATTTCTCTTGCCACTTAGATTCTGAGATTACTTAAGGTAGATTGCAAATTATGTTTAACAAATGTGTGACATCAGATTCGTTTTGTTTCGGAAATGAGATCATAACGATTTCCTGTCTTAATACCTGTGGCTTTGTAATTGTAGAGTGATACGAGTGCCTACGGTTTGCCAATAGCAAGTGCAAGCAATATTGATGTGACTGTTGAGAGGAAAAAAACTTGGAACCTTGGGAAATGGGGCATGGTTCCCGTCCAGATAAAGAAGCTAAATGGTGTCACCATTGAACACGTAAGGAAGAAACGGAACGCGGAGATAAATATATTGAGGTGAGGTTCTGACATCATTCTTTGAGATTGTAAAGCCTTTTATGCTTCTAAAAATGGTGTTTTTGGAAGTCATTGTCCTTTTAATGGAGTGAGGTGTGACTTAGATGTCTCATAAACAGCACAGTTCAATAAATTATAACTAGCTACCAATGTAAGTTAAAGGTTTCTTAGTTGTATTTTTGTTCCAGAAAGTGTCGCCATCCTAATATAATACTTCTAATGGGAATCTATCCGGACATTCACGGGAATGTGCATTTGATTTGTGAGAGATGTGTTGATTCCCTATATGGTATACTACATCTGCAGGTAAGCCATTACGGCTATCAGACTTCAAGCCTATTTTCTTATATGTAGAATAACTAAAATGTTTAACTATGCATATAAATAAGAATGAATCGCCAAAATGTAGGTACGCGCATCCAAACGCCTGCACCAAATTGGATCATTCTTTTTTTGTGTACACCGGTAATTGTCAGGACAAGGTTACTATAAAAATCATTAAAAAAAATAGGAACACAAAAAAATGGTGATATGAAGTTCGCCAACTTAGCTTAAATAGAATTTTCGTAGGATTATATGTACTTGATAATTAGCCTTAACATTTTATTTTAAAGACTTTGCCCTTGTTGTAAAACGCGCCTCTTTTCCACAAATCTGTGTTCAAAGCTAGTGCATAAAATGAACGTGTTCACCTTAATAAAAAAAACGATGGTTGAAAGTACTGTAACGTTTTCAGGGTCGCATTCTTAGTGCGCAAACCGCAGTGCAATATGCCCTCGACATAGCTAACGCTCTCGTGTTCCTGAAAATGCAAGGCTTCCTCCATACTGAGCTGTGCAGTACGAGTGTGATGATCACAAGCCATGATGCTGCTAAACTAGCTGACGTCGGGTCCTGTGCAAAGTTGGAAAAACCGAAGAAAAGGCTGCGGAAGTCTTATGAGATTTACTCGCCTGAACCACAATATGTTAACATTGACGGTGAGTCTCTTAAACTTTTTCTTCTACAGCGCATCTTCGTCCATTTGTAAGGCTTACGGCATCACCATATTAGTGGTGTAACGAATTTATTCATATTAGGTGTATGTACGTTATATACTGCAAGCAGTTACGATACGTGAATATTATTACGTGTATTAGGATACGTGAATATCACAATATATTAGGCTACCTGGATAATAGGCAAATATGTAATAGGTTCTTCGATATTCCCGTCGCGTTGCCATATTAGTATATTACTAAATAGCGAGTATTAGCGAGCGATTTATATCGACTAATATGAAACGTATAGTAATAAACTATATGCATCTAGTAAGGTGCATCGCTCGCGGCTCGGTGACGCGGCGGTGCCGATACTTATGTTAATATATGTAGCGAACTGAAATATCGTAACTCAAGTACGAATTCCATTGCATACTTGTATTAATGTCACATATAATTAGTTACGAATAATATGGTAGAGCGGGGTCTCTCAATGCGGTTTTTTTCCTTTACGTGAGGCTACATACTAAAAACTAAGTAATTCAATATATGTATGTAGTTTTGAAATTTTTTACCACCGCAAATTGACATCAATCTACATACCTACCTAAGGTTCTTGCAGAAGCTTTTTCATTAGTACTGTCGTTTTATATTTTGTCAACTAGCATTATCGCGGTTTTCAGATTAAATGAAATACACGCTATGAGACATAGCGTGTATTTCATTTAATCACAGCTTAGTTTAGGCTCTCTGGTAACGCATCGGTGATCCGCATTTATATTGCAGCCGGCCGGTACCTAACCACTGTCCGTTAGGCGTGTAGTATTTTTTTAACTTTATACAAAAATTAGGTATTAGATCTAAATTCAGTTAGCAATGAGTTCTAAGTTGAATGTACGCTCAAGGTACACTGCCTCTACATGAACACAATGAAAACGAGTTTTATTACAATTCAGTGATTACACGCAGAAAACTTAAGATGCACTACATGTAAGGCATAGTTACCAAGTTAATTAACAGCTATAAACACATCGACCATAGCTGTGAAGTGTGAAGACTAAGCTAAGAAAAAATGTACTAAAGGAAGCATCTATGCGTAATAGCCAGTACGTTTTCATTGTTCTTTGTAACTAAGCATTTAATTTTGCAAAAAGTGATTTATGATAAGTCGGTAATTATTATAAACTCATAATAAAAATAATACTACAAACGCTCGACTTATAAGTTATTTATAGACCTTTCATAAATTCCCATCATTAACTAGTCAAAATAATATTTATGTTTTCATTTAAAATAAGTTTCATGTTTACATAACGCTTCACGCGGAATTAACGGCATTTTACAGTTGACCCAAACACATTATTTTTAGAATCTAGATATAATATTGTCAGTAAATGACATCATCAAATTGCTATTTATCATAAAATTCGGTGTAGCATTCGCCAACGTCCATACTAGGTTGAATTCACCGGTTCTCGTCCGATCACCGAAGTTAAGCAACATCGGGCGCGGTCAGTACTTGGATGGGTGACCGCCTGGGAACACCGCCTGACCTTGGCTTTTTGTTTTATTTTTCAGTTATTTTCACACCGTTAACCTTTCAGGACTATGTTACTAACATCATAATCAACAACTTTTGTTCTATGACTTTTAAAAATTCGTCATATTTTAGTTCACCAGATTTTCATACAAAAATAAAATTTTTAAATTGAACGCTAGTCTAGCTATACCAAACGCCACATAAACTTGGAATAAAAGTCATCGACCCTCCTACATTTTTGTTGACTAATTTATTTCAAAAATGGAAATAAAGAGAAATCTGTCTTGAATCCACATCTATCGCGACCCTTTACATTTTATAGTAATGACAAACAGTTAATTGCTTGTTTTTCGGGTATCTACGCAGAGATATTAGAAAAAGGTTTATGTACTTTATTTCCCGTTTATTTGGCACCTTGTATAGCAAGTCTATGCGAAGCAAAAGAAAGCGATCTTTTGCTTCGCATAGACTTCGTAACATTTAGGGAGTTCAATTTCGAGTTCATCTCAAAACACCGTAACAAACTTTCAGAGGTTTATGTCTGTGGTGCTTTTTTAGAGGACAGAATCACGTAGATTTGTGCAGGCCCGTCGAAACAGTGCAAGCATTTGACAGTTATCGCGGAGCTCACTTAGAACTTTAAGGAGCTCGAACGGTTTGACGAACAATACCAAAGTAAGGACATTTGGGTAGGCCGTATAAAGTACTCATACTGCCAGTACATTTTTTGTGACTACAAGGCTAAGCATTTAATTTTGCAAAAAAATGATTAATGATAAGCCGGTCGTTATACAAACTCATCATGAAAATAATACCATAAACGCTCTACGGTATAGAAAAATGAACACTAGTTCCATGCAATCAAATGAACTCAAATGACTGCTTTCAAGATAAAAATAAAGATATCAGAACAATATGAGATTTCATATTAATCGTAATAGTAATGTGTATAATTTGATGAAACGGTCGTAAAGATGTATGGCTTTTTACCATATGAAATGTGTCGTATAATGTTAAGCCTGCAATACATCGCACGCTTATTCCAATACTGTCACTATCCCAAAAAGTCAACTTTTAAGGAGAGGCAAAAAATGGAATGAGAATGGGAACATTTTTGTTTAGTGACGAAGCGGACTACTGTCCGTATAGCGGTTATTTCTGTTACTTTTAGACTAGTGTAAGCGCGATTACGCGTAGTTCTACGTTTCCCAACAGATGGTATTAAAAAGTCGATTTGGCAAAATTTTGGATAGTGACAGTATTGGATTAAGCGTGCGACATGTTGGCCGTGCGTTGTCGAGTGAAGGCCAATACCAACATGTAGACAGTATATTTGCCTTGTCTTGCTATCGAGTATCGCTCGGTGTCACTTGCTTAGTTAGCCGAGTGTAGGCCAGCGCCAACGTGTATAGAGCTCATTTGGTGCAACTTGTCTTCGCTCGCCGTTGCTCGTGATCACTTGCCTCACTTCGGATCGGTGTCAGTTTTTGGTCACAAATCAAAGGCAGTCGCCTGCGCTCGGGTGTGTCCAATGTGTGGCCAGCTCTACAGGCCCTCTTCTACATTGGTGGCTTCAACGTGTGGACATTATTTCTTGCCGCTCGGCCAACATGTATTGCAGGCTTTAAACACGAATTAGTATTTATCATAGCCGTCTTTATGCAAGGTGTATTTTTTTATATCCAACTTTAGAATATGCATGAGACCATATCAAAGAATCAACTAGCATAAGAATTATTTTTCAATTATATATTTTGTGTATTAAATTTTCATATAAAAAATAATTCGACAGTCACGTTTATTAACGTAAAACACCCTGAAATATGATAACGGCGCATGTTCGTAATTTTGGACCACATGTTCTAGGATTATCTTCTTTTTGTTTTATTTTTACTTATAGAATATAACCGTAGAGGTATGGGATACGAAAAAAAAAACATTGTAGAGATACGATTTTTTAATTAATATAATACTCGCGTTTGAACACCATCTCATCTGATGGTGTGGTTGCGTCATCCCTTTATTTTTCTTTTTTTCTAACCTTATTGAAATATATGAGTGATGTTAATGCTATCATCATCCTAAATACAGACAGTGCCAGGAAACCTGTTCAACCTAGCCACAATGTCGATTGATTCTTGACCATGTATACTTACCACCAACCGCGTTACGCCATTGGAATAATACATCCACTTATCCTAGCAGGTTTCGTTGGTAGTGTAGCTGTGCCCTAATGCCGTGTTTCTCTTATTCGTTATATCTCAATGCAATTTAGAACGTTACGTTTTGGCTAGATTTAAGCGTTTAATAACCGGAATTATTATGTCTGATTCGCTTATAGATCAAAAACCTAACCCGCTTCTCAATGACCTAGTAACTTAATATTTCGCACCCTTCTCGCGTTTCAAAATTCTGGATTCCTACATTACAGATATTTTTTCATATAACATGCTTATTATTTAAGTTAGCCAACCGGTAAGCTAGTTAACCGGTTAGTTAACTGGTTAGTTAACCGGTAGCGAATTTAATTTTGAGCCCTTAGCATTTAAAACCTCAGTTTGCAAAAATGTTGACTTGATTCCTTATATTACTGAGGGTGCGATTTGGTATGTGGTACCAAGGTATGTTATGCAAATACAAAGGAAAACTGAAAAAAAAATAGATACTTAGTTTCAAAAAAACTTTTTGCCCAATGCTGGGCCGTTAATTGTTGAGGAGTTCTACTGATACTTCACCATCAGCTCTACATCACCATATGCATTGTGACGAGCATAAAGTGCTTAACATCCATATTCAAGTAATCGAATCGCAATCCACTCAATACTTATTATTGAGTAGTTTCGGCGGCCATCTGTGGTCTTCATCATCAGTTCTACTTCCTCAAATGGTACTTTTTGAGAGCAACTACACAAGTTACTATAAGAAATACACAAAACGTCATAGGTGTGTCTATAATATTTGAAGAGTTCCCTCGATTTCTCCAGGATCCCATCATCAGATCCTGACTTTTATAAAAATGGGACCAATTTCGAAGTATACCCTTTCAAACAAAAAAAGAATTTTCCAAATCGGTTCAGCCGTCTTCGAGTAATCGATGATCAATTGATCATACATTAAAAAAAAAAAGAATATACGCGTCGAATTGATAACCTCCTCTTTTTGTCGTCGGTTGACAAAGTAATAATAAAGTCAAATATGCTTCTGGACACTGCGCGAATTGTTACGAGGTTCATTTCTCAAGAGCTCTGACCACCAGTAGCTTGGACCATGTTCCCGATACCAGTGGGCTCCTGTTTTTTTTATATTTTTTAATGTTTTTTATAGGAATTTTAAAAATGTAATAAAAAATTAAATGTGTATATATACGATGCAATAAATGAAGAGTATGCAAGTAATTCCGATTTTAATAATATCAATGTCTTAATGATTTATAGCAATGATTTCTTTGCAAAGATTTATAGCAATGATTTCTTTGCAAAAAGAATGATATTCCATCACAACATAAATATGAAATGAAAGCTAAGTTCAATATTGAATAATCTTCTGTCGGTGAAATCGAGAACGACGCATCGTTCTCGACTTCACCGACAGAAGATCGAATCAGAAGAATCGATATCTATATAGGTGTCAAATTCTGTGTTCACTCACAATTTTGCTTGACACTATTATTCACTAACTAGGACTTCGCCCGCGACTACTTCTGCGTGGATTTCAAAATTATTTATACCCTATAGCACTTCCCAACAATGCAACTTACTACCAAAGAAATCATGTTTAGAATTGGATCGTTAGTTCCGAAGGTTACCCCCTACATATAAACTTACAAACAAATGTAACCTCTTTATAATATTTGTATAGACAAACCAAATATTAACCTAATAGTACAAGTCCAGTACAAACAGGAAGTGCACTAGCTTGCAAATATAGTATAGCCTGTACGTGAAAAATGTCGATTCTAATCTTGAGCTTGAATTGGTGTAAGGGGCAAAACCTGGGCGCGTCGCTAGTTAAAAATTAAAAAAAAAGAACCGTTGTGATTTTTAACAGCTTGCAATTGATTGGTTTAGGTGCCGCAAAATTTTTATATAAACCGTTTGTTGGAAAAGACCCGCATTTATGCTGTATAGGTATATTGAAAAGGCGTTATCATTTATTGATAGAGGCGTCACATATTTTATTGTCGAGGAAAGCTGTCTCAAACTAAAGCTGGATTCACATTAGACAACAATACTTGGATGTTATATGACATACGCTTAAACAGCTGGTCGATTCTGCAAAAAAACTCATAATGAAATAATGGGTGAAGTGAACTGCATTCCAAAAGCTAATTCTGAGCTCACATGCTTAAACAGCTGGTCGATTCTGCAAAAAAAACTCATAATGAAATAATGGGTGAAGTGAACTGCATTCCAAAAGCTAATTCTGAGCTCACTTCAAATTAAATCAAATCAAAAATATTTTATTACACATGGCACTTATCTTCACAACCTAGTGCATGGTTCGAATTGTTCGTTTCTCAAGGAGAAGAACCAGCAAGAAACTCCTCGGTTACCTACTCTTTTCAAAACTTGATTGATTGTCACAAATATTGTCATAATACAATTTTTATATATTACATAGTAATATTATATAGTAAGTACAGTGTAATTACAATTCAAAATTAATCTATGTTTCTTTAGTGTTTTATGCTGATATGTCTTTTTTTTTTTTTTTTTTTTTTAACGTGGTAAAATTATCAAATAAGTCCTCCCACTCCGGGCAGGGTGGGAGGGACTGTCAGACTTTTACTGACTAAAATCCACGGTGTTCCTTCAATAATCCTTTACATACCGGGGCCACGGTAACGGGATGAGTCCCACGACCCCGGCAGGATTCGGCCCTCTGCAGAGGGGGCCTCGTCATGTTGCTGACGCTCTTTGAGGCGCGCTTGAAACACGACGCGCCGTCGACCCGGGCATGGTCCATGTTCGGACAGCGAGTTGCCCTTTACTCGCTGTCCGCATGCCCGCGCCTACGGTGGCCGGAGATCGTCGGCCGACGTCCGACGCCGTGGGCGTCTACCACTGCGGCTGGGCTGCAGGGAGGACGCCATCCTCTCCCTCACGCGGCCCGCCTCCTCCTTCGAAAGCATGACTGCTTCGCAGAAGGAGGCGACCGCTTCCCACTCCCTCTCGCCCCGCAGCATGGCCTCGACCAAGGCCGGGCGCGAGAGGTCTCCGCCTATTGTCGCCGTGAGGACACGTCGGTGCTCTGCCCAAGCTGGGCAGTCCTGCACTGTGTGCTCGACTGTGTCCTCAGGGCGACCCTCGCAGTGGTGACACCCAGGCGTCTCTTCCTTACCCATCAGACACAGGTACCTCCCGAAACTTCCGTGTCCGGTGAGGACCTGCGTCATGCGGTAGGTCAGGACGCCGTGACGCCGATCTAGCCACTCCTCAAAGAGGGGTCTTACCGCCGCAATTGCGGCGTGCCCGGCCGTCGGTTGCGACAGTCGCTCCCTCCATACTGCCCTGAGATCGCGCCGGAGCTCTTCCCGCCGCGCCTCGACTTCTCGAGGCAGCGGGGATACGCCCCGGCGCCGCGCCTCCACGCGCCATTCATAGACGCGCTGGAGGGCAGTCGCCTCCAGATCCCAGGGCAGCAATCCGGCAAGGAGGTTGGCCGATTCGCCGGCGATCGTGCGGTATCCCCGGATCATTCGGATAGCCATGACCCTCTGGCATGCGACCAACTTTAGTGGTCGCGTCCGGATGCACAGGGCCCACACTGGGGACCCGTAGAGGGCCATGGACCGCACGACGCCGGCGTACAGCCTTCGGCAGGAGGCGTTTGGCCCGCTGAGATTAGGCAGGAGTCGCCTGAAGGCGGCTGCTGCCCGGTTCAGCTTTGGGGCCAAACTCAGGAAGTGCTCCCTGAAGTTCCACCGGCTGTCGAGGACGAGTCCCAGGTACTTCATCGTCCTCCCGATGCTGATATGTCTTGGTGAGATTTTAAAGAATAATCCTAGTTTCTTTTGATTGGTATTATGCAAAAGTACGGCGATCCAGTAATGTAATGTACCCATAGCTAATTATAAAGTGTTTTTATCGATTCAGCTTCGATGCGTTTCATAGCCAGAACAGGATGTAGTTTTACATTTTCTTTAGCTCATAACTTTTAATATTTCAGAACTTTAAGGCTAAGTAAAGAAGCTAAATTTGTAGTTAATAATAAATAATCATGATTAATACTTTATTATACTTATTTAAAGAACTTTAATAAATTTGTGATATGAACATAATTTAGTTCATATTTCTATCATACGGCTGTTGTCCGACTGCCGGCGAGAAAACGACTAACTATCGGCGATTTACTCGCTCAAGACACACACAATTAAATATACATTTCGTGTAAATGAAACAGATGCAGACTGTTCACACTGCCTGCGACGACTCGCTTCACTAGTTCTGTCGCTGAGCGACAAGAGTTGTCAAAGATAATACTCGCTCAGCCATGCTCGCTTGGCGGTCAGAACTCACGCCCAGAGACCAACTAGCGGTCCAGCGGACCAACTAGCGAATCGCCCGTCGCACTCGCCTACTCGTTTATAGCCAAATACTAACTAAACTATCGGAACTACACGCTCGCTGCCCGCCAACTCGTTTTCAGATGCTAGCTCTACTCGCTACTCGTTCATCGTCGGCATTGGGACAACTGCCTAACGCTTCACGCCGAAAGACCGGCATTTTACAATTGACCTAAACACAATTTTTTTAGATTATATTAGATTACCGATATAATATTGTCTATAAATGACGACATCAAATTGTTAGTTAACATAAAATTCGGTGTAGCATTCGCCAACGTCCATACTACGTTGAATACACCGGTTCTCGTCCGATCACCGAAGTTAAGCAACATCGGGCGCGGCCAGTACTTGGATGGGTGACCGCCTGGGAACACCGCGTGACCTTGGCTTTTTGTTTTTTTTTTTACATTTTTTATAAAGTAAGTATATTTTTATATGTTAAATTTTTGGCACCGGTACCAGATGCACTGCTGGGTATACCATTCACACTTGGTTGATATACCGTCTTGTCGCACTAAGCGCTTTTTTTTCTTCCACATTTATTATACGCACAGCCAAGCTGTGGAACTCTCTGCCGGCTTCTGTGTTTCCTGCCACTTATGACCTTTCAGCCTTTAGCAAGAGTGAATAGGCATCTTCTGGGCTCGCTCGTTCCATTGTAGACCTCATCTGTCGCTTACCATCAGGCGAGATTAAAGTCAAGAGTGGGCTCATCACAAATAAAGAAAAAAAAAAGTGTAGACTAATATAAAATTGAAGCTAATTTTATGAATTTAGTGTTGACCAGTAAGTAATTATTGTTGAACTGACATCTTATATTTAAGCATGTGTTCTATGTGAAAACCCTTATATTTCTTTAATCAGTATATACTCATGAGAAAATTGAAAGAAATGCAAAAGAAAGTAGCTGTACATATTTTTTAAGTATATTATGTTAGCTTTTCAAATATGTTTTTTTGAACAAAAAAAAATCTCAACGAAAAGAAAACCAAACCTAGAGGCAGTAATTTTAGTGCCCTAATCATTACAATGTTTGACATAATATCTATACTAATATAAAGCGGAAAACTTAGGCGGAAAAGTTTGTTTGTGTGTTTGAACGCGTTGATCTTCGAGAGTATTGGGTGGATTTGGATGATATTTGGTATGCGTGTAGCTTGAAGCATGCGGAGGTTTTATAGGCAGTAGTTAAGAGTACTTTTCATCATTCCTATTGGTGAGGCATTAAAACTTATTCAAAACTCAATTCTAATAGTTCTAATCATATCAAAAATATTTTATTTCACATAGGCCAAAATGGGGTTACTCTTTTGAAAACTAGGAAATATTCCCATAATTTAAATTTTATTGGTATGAGAGGATAGTTTAGATCAATTAACATAGTACAGTGTAATTACAAATCTTACTTTCGAAGATAAGCGCGTTCAAACAAACCTCAGCTTTATAATATTAGTATAAATGAGATCGTCAAGTTGTTACTCCACATAAAATTCGGCTCAACATTCGCCAACGTCCATACTACGTTGAATACACCGGTTCTCGTCCGATCACCGAAGTTAAGCAACATCGGGCGCGGTCAGTACTTGGATGGGTGACCGCCTGGGAACACCGCGTGACCTTGGCTTTTTACTTCATTTTAGTTTTTATTGTGTTACTATATTTAATAGTATAGCCTAAGTAATATTTTTTTATTAATTGAAAATAGTTTCGCGTTTGACCACTCCCTCACCTGCTGGTAAGTGATTTTTAGGGTTCCGTAGCCGAATTACAAAAAACGGAACCCTTATAGTTTCGACATGTCTGTCCGTCTGTCTGTCTGTCCGTCCGTTCGTATGTCACAGCCATTTTATTCCGAAACTATTAGGACTATACATGTAAAACTTGGTAGATAGATGTATTCTGTGAACCGCTTTCCGATTTTAAGAGAAAATTTTAAAAATATTTAAAATAAAGGGGCTCCCCATACATGGAACTGAAACTGAAAATATTTTTTTTCATTAAACCTATACGTGTGTGGTATCTATAGACAGGTCTTTAAAAATGACATTAAGGTTTCTAAAATGACTTTTTCATAAAGTTAATCGTTTAAAAGATCCAAAAAAAGCTTCCAAAGTGGTAAAATGTGTGTCCCCCCCCCCTCTAACTTCTATAATAATGAAGTGAAAAATCTAAAAAAACCATTTATTTATTTATGTACACACATGACACTTATAAAGGAAAAAATTAAATACAGACAAAAGAGCACAAAGGTGCTGCTTATTTCCTAAGAAATTTCTTCCAGCAGACCTGCGACAGGAGAGTTGAAGAGAAGATGATAGACACAGTGTGTATAAATACTAATTACGATATAAAACATACTTAGCTATAAAATTAAACTAAAATGATATATTTAATAAATATATACATACATAGAATTAAAATACATGCTATAAAAATATATACCTATAATAAATATATAAAATTACAGGATGTTAGATAGGTAATGATCTTTGACCTGCTTAAAAAACTTTCAACCAAAATTGGTTTGAACGAGATCAAGTCGGCAGTTTTTGAGATACAGTATATTTTCTAAAACCGCAAATATAACTTTGTAATTCATACAAATACTATGAAAAACAAAGTTATTTGGCGTAGTTGTAAAAATTGTAAATAAGATAGTTTTAAGAAATTTTTAATGTTTTTTGTTTTTTTTTTTTCAATTAAATATATTAAGTATATTATATTTATTATAGTTACCACGGAACCCTTCATGGGCGAGTCCGACTCGCACTTGGGCAATTTTTGATATTTCTGGCAGTTAAACTAACTTACGAAGTAATAAAATATGTAATTTGACTTCCAAACTTGTTATATGACGTAGGCTTAAACACCAGGTCGCTCATCTTGTAGAGTGTGTTGTAGAGTGAAGTGAACTGCATTCCAATTGATGGCGGATTAAAGCTCATTCTGATTCACCTCAAATCAAATCAAAAATAATTTATTTCACATAGGCCTACATGCAGGCGCGGTCCGAAGGGGGGCACAGGGCAGTGACATGAAATCGTATACCCCTAATAGAAAATCTAAAATTTTGCAAAATAAGACGTTCCAAATATTATCACCCGATTCGTCAATAAAAATAGAAGACTTCCATTTGTTTCAAGTTAACTGCAAAGAAGCTAAATTTGTAGTCACCGATAAATAATCATGGTTAATATTTTAATTATACCTACATATTTATAGAACTTTCATAAACTCCTATCAGTAACCAGTCAAAATAAATAATTAGGTTCATATTTCTACCAACATAACGCTTCACGCGGTATGAACGGCATTTTACAGTTGACCCAAACACATTTTTTTAAAGCTATAAGATTACCGAGATATTATGTCTGAAATGAAGTCATCAAATTGTTAGTTAACATAAATTTCGGTGTAGCATTCGCCAACGTCCATACTAGGTTGAATACACCGGTTCTCGTCCGATCACCGAAGTTAAGCAACATCGGGCGCGGTCAGTACTTGGATGGGTGACCGCCTGGGAACACCGCGTGACCTTGGCTTTTTACTTTTCTTTGCACTGAATAGCTACATAATATTTTACGCAATTAATAATATAGGCTTTTTTTTTTTCAATTTCTTCGTCAATCAAATATACAGATAAATAACATTATGTACTTGTAAATTTAAATATATGCTATTAATTCTCAAATTAATTACTAAGAGTTATTCTCTTTCTTAAATTTCATCTCATAATAGACTTTTTTTTTTATTAATGAGTACTTTCAAATCAAAAAATGGTAATAAATTAAAACCCTTTTATATAAGTATTTTTATTGGACAAAAACCCTAGTAAAAAATAAAGATATAAAAAACTTCAAGGGTGGCAGCTTCAAGGTGGGTTGCAAAAAACAGTTGGAAGAAATAGAGGCGTTTGGCCCAATAGTAGGATGGGATAGGTTGAAAAATCTCATTTCGCGAGTGAAGCGTTTTAAAATATTTGTCAAAAATAAAAATACTGAGTGACTCATGCTTACGACAAGATAATGTGTTTCATGTATCTTTAAATCTAGAAGAATGAGGTCATCCATTTTCGTCATTATTGTATAGTTAAATTTCGGTGTAGCATTCGCCAACGTCCATACTACGTTGAATACACCGGTTCTCGTCCGATCACCGAAGTTAAGCAACATCGGGCGCGGTCAGTACTTGGATGGGTGACCGCCTGGGAACACCGCGACACGTTGGCTTTTTTGTTTTTTTTTTCAGCTATAATATACAAGGTTAATTGTAAAACACCGTTAACCTCTCGGGACTATGTTACTAACATCATAATAAACAACTTTTATTCTATGAATTTAAAAAATTCGTCTTACTTTAGTTGGTTTTTTTTTTTGTTTTAACTTTATTTTTTATTACCTACTTAAATTTTTGGCACCGTTATCGTTCCCCAGCAATTTTTGGCATTATATTACATTTCTGGAAGTGAAGCTAACTTACCTATATAGTTATAAATTATGTAATTTGGCTTATATGTATTAAGAAAAAGAAAAGAGTGTAATTTAACATTGACTTAAATTCCAGAAATCTTTTATGCATTTAGTATTGACCAGTAAGTAGTTGTTAAAGTGTAATATTTAAGCATGTTTTCTATGCATAATCTGTTAAAACTTGTTCTATGTAAAAAATATCGCTAATCTCAGGAACTACGGTTCTGATTTGAAAAATTCTTTCAGTGTTAGATAGCCCATTTATCGAGGAAGGCTAGGCTATATATCATCATGCTAAGACCAATAGGAACGGAGCACTAATGAAGAATGTTTCAAAATCGGGGGCTTTTTTTTCCTATTGAGAGCTTCCGCTGCGTGCGCTACGTAAACGGTTTAAGTTTCGCAAAAATCATGTATGACAGAATTATTCCTATTTAAAAGTTCTAAAAAAAAGTCCGCGACAGCGTATGTCTATCTTTTAAGGTTAGCTCACTATAACCTTTTTTATGCTAACCAAATTTGTTCTAAAATAAAAATAAAAAATACGAAGGTGTTTTTATAAACATGATATTAATCATTATCCAAATAAATACGTTATTCATCACAAGTATTTAATTTAAAACAAAATTGCCCTGTACATCATTCGATTTAAATGAATATCTTAGGAGCTATCGCAGTTTTAAAATAACATCACCGGCCGGAAGAAAACAAAACTAAAAATATGGTGTACGCAGAAGTACTTTAAAATAACATTAATTTAGTATTTTTGAGAATAACCTACAATCTACATGATATAAATATATAAGATTATAAGACCCAGTACTTACTCACCTATATAAACGAAGTAGCGGGTTAAAGTTAGCGTTAGCCCAAAGTAACTATTCCACGCGGACGAAGTCGCGGGTGGAAGCTAGTGCAGATATAAATGGCGTCAGTGTGGAGTAATTAATTACATAATTATTATTACTATAACATTGCACAACTGTATATGACGTATTTGATGTACAAAGGAGGAATTAATAATAATGGTAACGTAATGTTGATGGGTCGAAAGTCGAAACAGACTATCGAGAGATTTTTGTAGATCTTGTATAGGGTTTCCAATCCCGGAATACCGAGATCTCGGTATTGCGGGATCCTGCGTCATTTTCCAATCCCGCATCAGGGATTACGGGCGCGGGATCCGCGGGAATTGCGGGACTGGAAAAAAGCATGCATACGACCTCTCGTGAGTGCGATCGCTCGGTGACTGGCGGCCGGCAGTGTTACAAACAACGTGAGGGCTAGGGCATGTAATATCGGAAAGTTTTCAATTCCGATACTGATTTCCGGTATTAGATCTCAATATCGGAATTCCGATATTAATACCGGAATTTCATTATTTCGTTAGAAATTGCAAATTTTATTTATAAATTGCACAAATTCAAGGTTGAATTGCGTACAATAAAAAACATTTTTAAACCGTGCCTATTCTTTAATATGGTTAAAAAATTGGTTGTTTTTTAAGTATGTCCTCTGTATTAACCCTTAAATTGGCAGTGTACTCCACCAAAGACATAAACTTTAAAAAATCGATTGTAGTACAAATAAAAATAAAAATACCATCTATTTTTATTTTTAGTTTGCAAATATAGTACTTAAAATTTGTTAGAAAAAATATTAGGACATAGTAAAATCTAAAAT
Source organism: Tholera decimalis (assembly GCA_943138885.2). Classification (NCBI taxonomy): domain Eukaryota; kingdom Metazoa; phylum Arthropoda; class Insecta; order Lepidoptera; family Noctuidae; genus Tholera; species Tholera decimalis. Next base: position 29,961,492 of record OW964562.2, read on the forward strand.
TATCAGTTAAATTCAAAATGACTTCGAAGAGATCTGGTTTCTTTGCGTCACGCGTAAGGTTTTTAAGTATTTCTATACTTTTTTGAGTGGAATTTGTAGTAACTAGACTTTACATTGCTTATGTACACTATAAATAACATCAATCATTAGTAACTGTGTGTGTAAATTACGTAATTGCGTTTTTATAACGTCGAAACTTAGTGTGTACTCCGTGAATACCGTTGCCAAAAGAACACAAAATAGGTTTCGGTATACATGAAATACATTGTCAACTATAGTAAAAATAAGTAGCTTTTTAATAATAAGTAGTTTTTTTTTCACAATTTTTTCAGGTCTTTAAGGTCATTATAAACCAGGAAATGCAGCAAAACATTATAACATTTTATAAATAAATTCGTTTGCCAATTTAAGGGTTAAATCACATATTATTCATTATGTTTTAATTAGTAAATTGCAAGCACAATCTACAATTTGGAACAACAATTATTAGGAATATTTTTTTTTTCGATGTCGTCAATCATTTAAAATAATAATAAATTATAGGGCATCGAAAAATTCGTCAACATCGCTATCAATGGGAAAAGTGCCCAGAACACTGGCCGCATTGCCACGTTGAATGGCAATGCCGATTCTCTGTCCAAAGAAAAGGCCAGCCCTCTGGTCACCTGTGGAGTCGACTAATCGTTTGCCGATGTCACGAAAGAGTCGATGCACACTCGGACCCCATGGTCCTAACGTTTCAACCCCAAACGACTCAAACATATAGCACCCGATTAGTTTGTTGTATTTGCGCCGTTTGAGATTTTCTGCACCTGCAGCTGCCGCCCCAGCATAGCCCGCCGTACTGAGAAGATGAGATGGCGCAAGGGTGTCAACACAAGTAGCATCCCACGCCAAAGGCCTACCCAACTTCCAAGGCATTATATCCCGTCTGGTCTCTTCCTAACGTCCCGTGCCAAGCCGTTGTGTTCTAAAACAGATGGTACTCCAGCGGTGACAAGAGCCCGACGGATTATATCATTTATGCTGGCATGCCGTGCTATCCAACCAGAGCTTCTGCTGCAGGAAAGGCCATGATGTCCGAGGCGGTCGACTACCGCACCGCATTGACAGCGATGTGGAGCACCGCTGGAAGCACCCAGACGTAGACATGTAGCGATCCGCAACGTGTTATCACTTAACATAGTACCTATATTAAGTGAAGGTATTGCTTGTAGCCGAAGGCCCGACTCCCATTCACCCATAGCCAACAGGCGCGAGCGCTCAGCAGTATTGGTTGACGTATTTAAAAGGTTATTCCGTACCAAACTGCAGAGCGGCTCGTCCCATTGTCTCTGGGAGGACGGGTTCTCGGGCAACGCTGTATTTGGGCAAGCCATTTTCGAGGCATTAACTGCATCGGTCGAACACGGCACCTCGTAAATAACCTGCAAATGTGTTAAAATTTTCTTGGTTAACGTCTCAGTGCTGCGGACCGAAGACAGAAAAGCCGGTAGGCTTATACTGGAAATTTTGCGGAATATTTGTTTAACATATTTCTCATAATTATCCTATACTTATTACTAATTAAACTATCAAACTCAGAATCAACAAAGCTTCTTAGAATTTAGGAAAATCAACAAGTAGGAATAACAATTATTGGAAATATTTGTTTAAATCATATTTCTCATTATTATTCTATGTTTATTACAATATTTTTAACAAGTTTTGTTGATTCTGAATTTAAATTGGACCCTGTTATGCAGAATAGATCCAGCCAACATTTTTCATGAAATTGAGTTACGTACAGACGCCAGCACATGAAGCTACCCGAAACTGTCAAATTTTCCCAATCAACCTTGAACCTAATTTCTTTAACAATAAAGTTGAAAATCTATTAAAGGAATTTGACAGATTGTTGTAGCTTGATGTGCTGGCGTCTGTACATAACGAGAATCCACACATCGAGTTTTACATTTGCACAAAAGATCCTAGCAGTCTGATGACATTACCCTAACAAAACTTTTATTGTGCCAGCATACCATCACCTATACTACGATTTCTGAATTTTGCAAAAAGGTACCATGATGCCAAGGCGTGGAAAACGATTAAAATTTTTTTTTTCAAAAGATTCAAGTTGCGTGGTTAACCAAAAGGCCAAATCTATAAATAAGGAAGATCTCACAGTGATAGGGCATACATACGAATGTTTACATCAAAATAAATGTAATTGTAGCTGCACAAAATTGGAGTTTGTAGAAAAATTTAAGTATTTAGGTCTAACAATAGACAAGAACTTTAATTGGAAAATACATGTAAATGATATTTGTAATAGGCTAAGAACAGTATTAAGTAAGTTTTACCAATTAAAAAATGTACTAAATAAACAAACATTAACAATAGTTTACTTCGCACTTGCCGACTCGCTAATGAGTTATGGACTCCTTGTGTACGGGCGAACCTTTAGAACATATTTAAATGACATTAAAGACATACAAATAAGACTGCTAAAGTACCTCATTAGTAAAAATGTTAAAGATAAGTGTAACAAAGAATATAATAAGTTATTTCCTATTTGTAAAATTGTACCAATAGATAAAAAAGTAGATTATTTGGTAGGACTGAAATATTATTATAACGATGAACACAAAGTTAATGTTAAAAATAAGTACAATACACGTAGGGTTCGAGAAAATAAACTGGTTCAACCCAAGATAACTAATTATTACGGAAAGAGGACATCTAAGTATTTGGTACCTCAAGTATTTAACAAAATAGAGTTATTAAGAGAAAAAATAAAAATAAGTAAAGGAACACTAAAGAAAAAACTAAAAAATATATTGGAATGCTAATCATATATTTAGGTAATTAACACATTGTTACTGTGAGATTATAGATATAGGATTGTATTGCAACATATTGTGTAGAAGAAATTGGAATGGTTAATGTTAACGTATAAAGAGCGCCTCTCGCCATCAAACGTAAAAGTTTGGTGAGTTTAGATTTAAGTGATACCTCTGTATATAAATAAATTAACCAAATAAAGAAAAAAATATTTTTCGCGGTAATTGTCGAACTAAGCAGATTGAATCCTTTTTGCAAAATTGATTGATACCTAAAAAAGATGCGATCTGATTCTATCACAGACAAACGTGGTATAAATGGAGGTTACAATAAAGCTAGAAGTGCTGAAAGTTAGGGTTTTCTAATAACCCTGATTAAAAAGCTTCCTTCATATGTTTCTCATTATAGTCGCGACAAAGTAGATGAAGCTAAATTTTTGAGATCAGATATGACAATATTGTCCAAAATGTATCATCTTTATACCGAAGAAGCAGATTCGGCAGGAGTAAAGCCTGTGTCTTATGCAAAAGCCAAAAAAGTTTTCCTGACCAAATTTAACCTCCGTACCAAACCGTTGAATAAAGATACCTGCAATAAATGCGACCACTTTAATAATAAAAAGGATGTAACCACAGATGAAGAAGAAAAGAATAGAATTGTAGAGGAACACTAAGCTCACTTTAAAACTGCAGAAGACCTTCAAAAACGCATGAAGAGTGATATGGCGCTTGCAAAGGATGATCCATACACAGAAACAATAACATATGACTTAAAAAAACATTGCCGCTGCCTCGCGTCCCCACGAACATCGTATTTTACAAGAGGTAGTTGTGGGTATACAATTTAGGCATACATACGGGTTCTGACGATGAAGGCCATTGCAACGTCTGGGTGGAAGACGATGCGGAGAGAGGCTCCCAAGAAGTGGCTTCTTGCCTGATTAAACACTTGTCACAGCCAGGAGTAACTCAACTTATTCTAAGGAGTGATTCCTGTGGTGGCCAGAATAGGAATATAAAGCTTACCGTAATGCTTAAAGCATTATTAAATGACCACTCATCGTTGCAACAAATAAGCATAACGTAAGTTTTGGTGTCTGGACATAGCTTTTTGCCAAACTACACAGATTTTGGAAAAGTGGAAAGTGCTCTCAAATTCCAGCAACGAATTTATTTACCTGAAGAGTACATGGTAATAATGAGCACTTGCAAAAAAATCAAGCCTCTACAAGTCCACAAGATGCAAAATAATGATTTTCTCGGATCAGGCAAACTCGAGAAGATTATTACAAACAGAAAAAAATCTATTACTGGGGAAAAGTTTCCTGGCTCAAAACGAAAGAAATCTTGTTGAAAAAAGAAGCTATGTTCTCTTTATTCATGAGGAGCAGTTTTGACGATTACTACATTGAAGTAGACATAAAGAAAAATACCCGCGGTAGGTCACGCTTCATTGATATCGTTGAGCTTAGCTACTGGAATAGGTTTCCCATTTGGCCACCGTTTTTCCATTATGTCTTGCGATATGATTCATCTCGCAAGACATAATGGAAAAACTGTGGCCAAATGGGAAACCTATTCCAGTAGCTAAGCTCAACGATATCAAAAGTCTTATGCACTTGATCCCAAGAGATGCTCAAACGTTTTATAACAACCTCACGAGTGACAACACCGTACAAGATGATGTAGACGGATTTTCCGGAGTACCTGATTTTAAGACTGAAAACGAAGATGACGGTATGGCTAACGTTACTGAATAAATAATTATATATTATTACTGTTTTTTTTTTGTTTAATTTTGACCTTAAATTTCTTTAAACTACTGCAGATTTTCATTTAACTCACTCTGTCACTAAGATACCTAAAATAATTTATTTCTGTAAGGATTTTGCAAAAAGGATCCACAGGTAGTTTTTAAAGAATTACAAAAAAACTATATGCTGAAATTAGATAAAACCACTTTCTAAATATTCAGAATTTTATGTTCTTATAGTTAAAACTTACCAAATGATTCTAACTTGGCCTGATATTTTGGTTTTCACTTCTAAACTTCAAATCACATTTACTCAAAACTAACAAAACGTTAGTTGGATCTTATCTGCATAACAGGGTCCAATTACTTATTAAATAATTTAAAATGTGCAAGCGAAATCAACAGAAATAAAGGACTAGGTAAGTATGTTTATATGTTAAAATCTCGGTTTTCTTGATAATATATTCTCAAGAACAACAAAGCGTCAAGCATAATTTTGTCGGATATAAAAATTTGTCCGATTTCGATATTGGGTCACCCAGTATCGGAATTGTAATATCGGAACTTTCGTTCCGAGATTCCGATATTCCGAGATTCCGAGATTCATGCCCTAGTGAGGGCCGATGTCGTCTGTTTTTCACAGCTTAAGTAGCCTAATATAGCCGAGTTTGTCAGTGGTAGCCTATATAATATGTAGCCTAAAATATCAGTAATGTTTTTTATTTAGTATTTGTTACTGTTTTTGTGAAGAAAAAACTGTGTAATTTGATTGGTCTCATATTAATAGTAATACGTAAATAAATGTGGAGATAGTTGATTAATTCATTGTTTTATTTGCCTTATATAAATATGAATATTTTCAATATGCGGGATCCCGCAAATACCGAGATCCCGCGGGATTAAAAATTCGTAGCCTCGCAAATACCGAGATTGAATTCAGGCTGCAGGATTGGCAGCCCTATCCAATAAGATTTTTATCAGCTTGCAGTTTTTTGTTTAGGCGTCGGTAATTTTTTTGCAGACTGTATGTTGAAAGAGACCTGCATTTTTTCTCTTTAGGTATTAACTGTAGAAGCGTTATCATTTATTGATAAAGGCGTCACATTATATTTTATTATGAATTTGTGACAGAAAGCTTCCTCAAACTAAGGCTGCATTTGATTTAAATTAGCATGTTATGGCGTGTAGTGGTACTTTTTTGATGACATATTAATTACACACACAGAATACTTAATAGCACAAGATAACTTTGTTAAATGACGTAGGTTTCAAAAATCACATCGTGTAATGTTAGCTGAAGTGAAATGTATTCCTATTGATGACGTATTAATGATCATTGTGAGCTCACTGATGAGGTGTGACAGAATAGTGCTACAGATTCTTTTGATTTGTGTATTCTGCGCAAGAGCACGGCATAGCTCGGTAATGTGCCCGTGGCTAAAGATAAACATCAAGTTCTTTGTATTGATTCAGCTAGACAGATCGGTGTTAGAAGTTAATGCGATGTAAGTAGTCTTACATTTTCTTTAGCTCTCTATTTCTACTTGTTCACATTTTAATAGAGAGAGATTCATAGGAGTCTTGCAGTCCCAAAGGCTATATTGGACCTTATTGGTCAACATTTGTTCTTTTCTGAGATTTTAAATCGTAATACTTATACAGGGTTATTTGCAAAACACTAACAACCTCTCAGGACTATACTCACATCATAAACAACAGTTCTTGTTCATCAGATTTTAATACAAAAATAACAATATTTGAATAGAATGCTTTAAATGTTACGCAGTCTGCGAAGCAAAAGCGCTAGTAATGTAGGTAAACTGATAGTACAAAAGGCATCTTGAAAGTTTGTTTTTGGTAAATGTATTATGTTTTCTAAAAAGTCTTAGAACAGAAGTGGTTGTTTACGATGTTAGTAGTACCGTCCTGCGAGGTTGTTTTACCAATCACCTTGTAGTATGTAGGTATTTAGAAAATGATTCCAATTTGCGACTTTTTAGTTTAAGTTTAGGTACTGCTGAGAAGCTAAATTTGTAGTGATCAGTAACTAAAGTTCTATTAATAATAATGATTCATATTTGAATTATGCTTACTTATTTCTATAACTTTTATTAGTTACTATCATTGACTGGTTAAGTCAAATAAAATAATTTTGTTCGCGTTTCTACTAACATAACGCTTTATCGCGGAATAAACGGCAGTTTACAGTTATTTTTAGATCCTTTAAGATTACCGATATAATATTACTACCTATAATAGTACATTATGGTACAAGTGTGTAATGTTGGTGATTACCGCTGAGGCGCCATTGAGACCCGAGCCGTCAGGTGAGGGTCTTAAGAGAGCCGAGGACGGTAATCATCAATACACACGTGTATCATACGACGTTTTTCAACACACTTGCGAGGAAAAAACAAATATGTATTGCATAAATCGTTTAATTATTAAAACAATTGGTGAATGTACAATTTTCAAAACGATATTGGATTGTTTTTGATGGCAATTTCACAGTTTGTGTTACATTGGTACTTGCCACTTCTTTAGTACCTTCATTTACTTTTTGTGTAAATGTCGGCGACAAAGGTAAATCATACAAATTACTGGAAGGAGAGGGCACCAAATAACTCACGCTAGTAGATGTACATGGTTGTGGTTCGGGGCAAAACTTTTTTGCCTTTGGCTCCAAATTAATGGCTTGCGTTATTTTGTCATTGATTTTTGCTTTGTTATGAATTGAGTCTTCTATGTACGATTCAGCGATTGCGTCAGAACGCCATCCACCATGTCGCTTCAAAGTTAGTATATCAGCCCCCGAATCAGCCAACATTGTAGCCGACGTTCTTCTAAAACTGTGTCCAGTGTAAAAATCGGCCTCAGGCAAACCTAAATACTTCGCTATTTCTCTTGGCATATTACCAAATTTGTTAATACCGATTGTTTGTGCAGTACATTTTCCTTTCTGAAAGTTTTGGAAAAAGCGGTCATTCTTTGTTTTTGTTGAACGGAGATCTTGGTATTTTTTCACTATTTCACGAAACGTTCCTTGGATTGTAAAAGATCGTGGAATCTTGGTTTTAGTCTGGGTAATTTTGACAAGAAGCATATCTCCGTGGATTTCTACATCTTTTGTTGTAATATTGTACAGCTCTTGTCGTCTACAAGCACCAGTAACACCGAATATTAAGGCAACCTGCAAAGAAATCAATTAATTAGTTCTAAGAAATTATGCTAAAGTTACACACTTGTATATTGTAGATTCGTTTCGATTAAAAATATGAAACGTACCTTTGTTGCTAGATACTGACTATCCGGAGCCTCATTCAAAAACTTTTCAACGTCGGCTGGTGACAAAACTTTAGATTTCCGACCAATATATCCATCCGAGCGTCTCTTCAAAAATGCCATCAGGTTACAGTACGTTTTGATATCAACACCATGTTTGAGCTTAACCATGCTTCTTAACATGGAATAGATGCACCACAGGGAGCTAGGTTTGTATGTATTGGCGAGTTCAGAGAAATACGCCAAAAACACATTTTCAGAAAATGACTGGGTTTTTTTGTTGCTCTTCCATTGCAGGAAACTATCGTAAGCAGCTAAATACTTTTCTCTAGATTTTGCAGGTATTAGGCTTTCGTTTGCATTTTGTGCTGCATTTAGTATTTCTGGCGGGGTTAAATCAATCAATTGTTCATCTTCTGTACTAAAACCTGACATTTTTATAATTATTTACCACACAGCAACAAATGCGATACAAACAAAATATGAAAATTAGGGGAAAATTGGGAAATGGCGCGCAATTTTTTTTTTTTTGCACGCGCCAAATGTAAGTTGATTGATTACAGCCATACAGCCTACTTCAAAATGATAATTTTTGTGATAAAATGCAAATATTTTATAAGAAATTATTGTGAATTATAAATAACTAGCTTCCGCCCGCGACTTCGTCCCCGTGGAAAAAAAAATCCCCCGATTTTGAAACATTCTTCATTACTGCTCCGCTCCTATTGGTGTTAGCGTGATGATATATAGCCTATAGCCTTCCTCGATAAATGGGCTATCTAACACTGAAAGAATTTTTCAAATCAGAACGGTAGTTCCTGAGATTAGCGCGTTCAAGCAAACAAACAAACAAACAAACAAACAAACAAACTCTTCAGCTTTATAATATTAGTATAGATTTGATAATAATAAATGTTTTTTCGTCTTAATTAGGGACACATTTATTTATTTCAAAAATGTAAATAGATTTTCGGTGGCATAAAACCTCTTTGTTGTTACAAAAAAAAAAAAAAACTGTATTACCCGGTTAAATTGAAAATGCTCTGTTTACTCGCATATAATTTGCAGTTAGGTACTAACTTAACTTTGTAGGGATCATTCTATTATGCACTAGTGTGTAATATTATTATGCACGTGTATGTTATAGTTCGGTTTATGGCCCTAAGAACGATATAATAAGGCTCACTTTACGAGCAAGTGTGTTGAAAAATATTTTATCGTGATAAAGTCCACGCTAGTACGCCACTAGCGTGGACTATATCACGATAAAAATATCCTCTTTTGCAGTCGGTTAAAAAGGTGAAAGCCACAATTGCCTTACCAATTTCCTCAAACTTCTAGCCACTTCCATACATAAACCCAATTTGATCCAAATCCACCCAGTACTTTTTAAGATTAGCGCGTTTACAACAAACAAACAAACTCTTCCGTTTTATAATATTAGTATAGATTTCTATAAATGACGTCATCAAGTTGTTACTTAACATAAAATTCGGCTCAACATTCGCCAACGTCCATACTACGTTGAATACACCGGTTCTCGTCCGATCACCGAAGTTAAGCAACATCGGGCGCGGTCAGTACTTGGATGGGTGACCGCCTGGGAACACCGCGTCACGTTGGCTTTTTACTTCATTTTAGTTTTTATTGTGTTACTATATTTAATAGTATAGCCTAAGTAATATTTTTTTTTTAATTGAAAATAGTTTCGCGTTTGACCACTCCCTCACCTGCTGGTAACTGATTTTTAGGGTTCCGTAGCCGAATTACAAAAAACGGAACCCTTATAGTTTCGACATAATAATAATAATAAATGTATTCTGTCATCTATCTATTAATAATAGATAGATGTATTCTGTGAACCGCTTTCCGATTTTAAGAGAAAATTTTAAAAATATTTATAATAAAGGGGGCTCCCCATACATGGAACTGAAACTGAAAATATTTTTTTTCATTAAACCTATACGTGTGTGGTATCTATAGACAGGTCTTTAAAAATGACATTAAGGTTTCTAAAATGACTTTTTCATAAAGTTAATCGTTTAAAAGATCCAAAAAAAGCTTCCAAAGTGGTAAAATGTGTGTCCCCCCCCCCTCTAACTTCTATAATAATGAAGTGAAAAATCTAAAAAAACCATTTATTTATTTATGTACACACATGACACTTATAAAGGAAAAAATTAAATACAGACAAAAGAGCACAAAGGTGCTGCTTATTTCCTAAGAAATTTCTTCCAGCAGACCTGCGACAGGAGAGTTGAAGAGAAGATGATAGACACAGTGTGTATAAATACTAATTACGATATAAAACATACTTAGCTATAAAATTAAACTAAAATGATATATTTAATAAATATATACATACATAGAATTAAAATACATGCTATAAAAATATATACCTATAATAAATATATAAAATTACGGGATGTTAGATAGGTAATGATCTTTGACCTGCTTTAAAACTTTCAACCAAAATTGGTTTGAACGAGATCAAGTCGGCAGTTTTTGAGATACAGTATATTTTCTAAAACCGCAAATATAACTTTGTAATTCATACAAATACTATGAAAAACAAAGTTATTTGGCGTAGTTGTAAAAATTGTAAATAAGATAGTTTTAAGAAATTTTTAATGTTTTTTGTTTTTTTTTTTTCAATTAAATATATTAAGTATATTATATTTATTATAGTTACCACGGAACCCTTCATGGGCGAGTCCGACTCGCACTTGGGCAATTTTTGATATTTCTGGCAGTTAAACTAACTTACGAAGTAATAAAATATGTAATTTGACTTCCAAACTTGTTATATGACGTAGGCTTAAACACCAGGTCGCTCATCTTGTAGAGTGTGTTGTAGAGTGAAGTGAACTGCATTCCAATTGATGGCGGATTAAAGCTCATTCTGATTCACCTCAAATCAAATCAAAAATAATTTATTTCACATAGGCCTACATGCAGGCGCGGTCCGAAGGGGGGCACAGGGCAGTGACATGAAATCGTATACCCCTAATAGAAAATCTAAAATTTTGCAAAATAAGACGTTCCAAATATTATCACCCGATTCGTCAATAAAAATAGAAGACTTCCATTTGTTTCAAGTTAACTGCAAAGAAGCTAAATTTGTAGTCACCGATAAATAATCATGGTTAATATTTTAATTATACCTACATATTTATAGAACTTTCATAAACTCCTATCAGTAACCAGTCAAAATAAATAATTAAGTTCATATTTCTACCAACATAACGCTTCACGCGGTATGAACGGCATTTTACAGTTGATCCAAACACATTTTTTTAAAGCTATAAGATTACCGAGATATTATGTCTGAAATGAAGTCATCAAATTGTTAGTTAACATAAATTTCGGTATAGTGTACGCCAACGTCCATACTAGGTTGAATACACCGGTTCTCGTCCGATCACCGAAGTTAAGCAACATCGGGCGCGGTCAGTAATTGGATGGGTGACCGCCTGGGAACACCGCGTGTCGTTGGCTTTTTTTTTAGTTTGTTTTTAAATAGTTTAATCCTCATAGAGAGGAGGCCTGTGCCCAAGCAGTGGGAACGTAATAGGCTAAATTATTATTATAATCTTTGGCAACCTTAACTTTAAATATTATCGTAACTCCAGATGTTTTCACTTCATCAATTAATTACTTCAGACATAACGTTGAGCTTAGATTGAGGAGAGTGAAGCAGTGAAATTCAAAACCGTGGACATACATAGATCTTGATAACCTATTGTTGGTTAAGAAATGTATATGTCTATGATAATTATTAAAGTGTACATTTATGTAAACCGATGTTGCAAACGGCCCGCATTTATGCTATTTAGTTATACTGTAGAAGCGTTATCATTATTTATTGATAAAGGCGTCACGTATTTTATAGTGCTAGAAAGCTTCCTCGAACTAAGGCTGCATTCGATTAACATTTAGCATGTTTATGTCGTGGATAGGGCGTCCAATCCCGAAATACTGAGATCTCGGTATTGCGGGATCCCGCGTCATTTTCCAATCCCGCGTGATGCGGGATTACGGGCGCGGGATTTGCGGGACTGAAAAAAAGCATGCAGACGACCTCTCGCGAACGCGATCGATCGGTGACTGGCGGCCGGCAGTGTTGCAAACAACGCGGGGGCCGATGTCGCCCGTTTTTCACAACTTATGTAGCCTAATATAGCCGAAATCAGTCAGTGGTAGCCTAAGTATGTAGCCTAAAATATCAGTCAAGTTTTTTATTCAGTATTTGTTACTGTTTTTTGTGAAGAAAAAATGGTGTAATTTGATTAATCTCATACTAATAGTAATACGTAAATAAATGTGGAGTTAGTTGATTAATTCATTGTTTTTTGTGATAAATAAACGGTGTAGTTTGATTGATCTCATACCAGTAGTAAAACTGGAATAAATGTGGAGTTAGTAGATTAATTCATTGTTTTTTTTTGTGATAAATAAACTGTATAATCTGATTGCGCGGGATTGAAAATTCGTAGTCCCGCAAATACCGAGATTGAATTCAGGCTGCGGGATTAGACGCCCTAGTCGTATAGTGGTACTTTTTTGATACATTAGATTGAAAACAAAATTGGTTAATGATGTAGGCTTAAACAGCCAGTCGATTCTGAAAAATCTCATCGTGTAATGTTAGGTGAAGTGAAATGCATTCCAATTGATTATTACGGATTAAAGCTCATTCTGAGCCCACTTCAAATCGAAAATATTTTATTTCACATAGGCCTAAATGAGCACTTACAAAACTTTTAAAGCTTCAAATATGTTGTTTCCTGTGGAGAAGAAATGGCAGAAACTCTAAGGTCACTCATTTCAAAACCTAATTGATTGTCATAAATATTCCCATAATTGCAATTTTATAGGTATGAGAGGACCTGTATTTTCTATTCCGTGGAGAGGGCAGTATAGGAGAGGATATAATAAACTATTTTTACTATGTTGCTTAATTTATTAATTTAAAAAAATTACTAATTTTAAAAATCAGTTATGAATTAAAAAAATAGTTATACTGTTTAATAAACAATATAACTTATTAATTAAATTCTGTGTTCTTCCTTTCTCCTACATTGATTTGTGCCTGGATAGGGTCCATAATCGTGACTTATATAGGTAAATAATAATTTCCCTACTACCTATTTGTGTAACATTATGGTATAAGTACAATAAAGAATTGAGAAGTAAGACCAATTAATATAGTTGGTACTGTGTACTTAGAAATCAAAAATCTGATCTAAGTCTTCAATGTTCCTGCATTCAAAGAGCTTTAAATAAAATAAAATATTTATTTAAAGCTGTTGTTATAAATTATTTCTTTACATTAAATAACATGGTGTTACGGAATAGTCCAACATATTCTTCTGATTAGTGTATAATGCGCAGCAGTACGGCACTAAGGGGTATTTGAGGCAAAAAATCGGTCAAAACTATATTAGGGCCTATATCATTTCAGTGTATAATAAAAACAACATTTGATTAAAAAAAATCGATTTATTAGGCAAAATACATAAAAAAAATTAGAAAAAACAAAAAAGTCATTCCAAAAAAAATAAAAAATATATTTATTTTAAAGTTTCATTAAAAATCATTCGGAATCGCTATTTTCAGATGCACTAATAATATCCTCACCATCTTCGACAATATCATTTGATATATTGAGTGGTGTTGTCGCAATTAAAATAGTATTTGCCTCATCAGAAAATGGTATGCTTTTCTTTGTATTTTTTGGACGACTACAACTGATAAAAGGATCAGATGTTAGTAACAGTCTATTTAATACATCTCTGTTGCATTCAGTTCTTGAAAATTTTCTTGCAAAGTCCACCCGATATCTTCTAAAATGTTTATTTCGAGCCTCAGAGGCCTCCTCAGACAATTGTCCAATTGGCAGAATAGCCTCTGCTATCACCTGTGCACCGTGCATCAGTATTTTATGCACTGTAGGCGACATAGGATGCCATCCGTATAATTCTACATACAGCTTGGCAGTGTCTTGGGCATAATCATCAAATTTCTGGTGATCAATCTCATGGCCACTTGATATCACCTCAAGTATCACTTTGAATCTATTTATCAAATTGATGTCGATGCCGGTAATACGGGAAGAGCATTCTGCATTTTGGAAAAACCTCCTGGATGTATTCCCATCATTTGTATTTCCGTAACCAGCTTTAGGTACATCAACAAGCAGGCCCATTTCTTCTTTGAAACATTTTTGTATTTTTTCTTTTGTTTCTTTGACTTTTTTTTCTGTTCTGGCGTACGGGCTTGCCACTTCTTCAATGGTTCTTTATATGCCACATGCAACAGTGACTCAAAAAAGCGTATTCTGGCATGAAGTACTGAGAGCCCAAACTTTAGGGCTTCGGTTTTGATGGCACTTTTTTTTAATCTGTTAAAATCCTTTGATGTCTGTCCGCATATATAACAACGCATGGTTGATGCAGTATCTGTCGCGGAGTTGCAGACCTTCCCGTTTACCATTGTGAGTAAGATGGTATGTTTGATTTTCGCTGATATTTCGCTCTCTTCTGTTTTCTTCAGATTTTTCGCTTGATTTTCTATGTAGGCGATTTCTTCCTTAGTGATATCTTTCGTTTCGTGAACGAAACGAGCTCTGATAGGTCTGCAAAACCTCACCGAAGAAGGAACTGGGTTCTGCCATATGATTTTAATTGTATCACCATCAACTGAAACAACTAATCTAACGGGAACAAGCGAGCTCACAAATATATTACAATCATTGTCTGTGGTATTTTCAAATCTTTGTTTAAATGGAGTTTGGTGGGATCCATCACATCCCCATTTTGATATCAAAAGCAGGTGCTGCTTTTCAAAGTCAGTCAACATATCCGTCACTTCCTTCAAATATTGTATGAGGCGCAAAGCCGTATGAACGAGCAAAGCTTGAAGATCCACATTAAAGCTAGTCTCTGTAACAGTTATTTTTTGTTCATCTGGGTAGCACTCCTTTTTTGCTTTTTGTAATATAGAATAACAAGGGTAAATTTCTTTGCGTCCACCTTGTAATAATGTCCACTGGCTTCTTGTAAAATTACCTTCTACAAATAAAGCCAATGCTTCTCGTGGTGTGTATTTTATCACTACGGGTTCATTTTTAGAAACACCTATTTTTCGGAACTTCTTCGCTCTCGTTGGCGTTGAAGTAATTTCTTTTATCATCTTCGATATGTCTTTATTCCCGGAAGTGCCCTGACTCACACGTGCAGCAAAAGTCAACTCTTCGACAGGTACCTGAGCCCGTAATTCTTTTGTTCGCCGCCGCTTGCTCCTTTCACTTAATTCATGGAATTGTTTAACTGGGCGACCGGGGTTATGTGACCATGAAGGGAGCTCCAGTGATGTTTTAAGCCATTCTTCGTTGCTCTTCAAAAATCGTTCATCAGTGTAACGAGCTGCTGTCCATTTCTGCTTAAAACTCGTCTTGAAATGCCTCAATGAACGAAACAAAACATTCCTGTCTTCTGCTGGACATGAAGTCAATTGAACAAGACTATCTTCCATTAAGGTAAATTTTTCATCCATTTTTTTTCCTTTGAACCCTTTCAAAATATCGTATAGTTCCATTCGGGTGATAGATTTCACCTTTTCTGAAGTACCTACAAAAAAAGAAACAAATATAATTTTTTGAAAACTTATACCTACTAACTTCAAAATTTAAAATAAAAATATAGGGTATGTTGGGGGACGATTTTATTTCAGTTTCTGCAAGGCAAAGGTTCAAACTTTATTACTATGTCTAAAATGTAGGGCGACAAAGACCGACACATAAACAAAAACACGAATGTTATAAAATTTAATTTAAAAAAATGTTTTTAAAAAGGGAATTTGCAAATGAACTCTAAATGGTAAAACTTGAAAAGAAATGAATTGTAATATATTTTATTACAAAGTACATACCTTCAACTTCCATATCCAACGTGGTATTTTGACGTAATTCACCCCACGAAGACATAATATCACGAGAAATATTTAAAATATTCGAGAACGCCGAGAACAAAGGCAACCGTAACACACAATGACTGGGTTCTGACTGACAGTACGGCCAGACCGCGCAGGTAGAGTGGGTTTGGGGGCAGCCCTTTGATAAACCTGTTATTGTACTTCATGAAACACGCATTGTTTGTATCATTTAGTTAATTTTAGAAAAACCACTTATGACCGATTTTTTACCTCAAATACCCCTTAGTGCGGCGATCCAGTAACGTACACATACCTACACTTGAACATAATTAGGTATCATGCTTTTTTTAAAGATTCAGCTTCGATGCGTTTAATAACATCAAGCTAAACAACAAACGGTAAGGTTAATGCGATGAATCATGTAGTCTTTAATTTCCTTTAACTCTCGATTTCTATTTGCCATATTTTCATAGATTTGCAGTCCCCAAGGCGAGACTACATTGAAGTAAGTTAACTGAAAAGAAGCTAAATTTGTAGTGACAAATAACCATAGTGCTATAAATAGGTTTAATATTTGAATTACACCTACTTATTTATAGAACTTTCATAACTCCCTAACATTAACTAAATAATATTAATTTAGTTGTTTCTATTAACAAAACGCTTAATGCGGAATTACTGGCATTTTACAGTTTATAGAAACACGTTCCTGTAAAATGACGTCATCAAGCTGTTATTTAACATAAAATCCGGTATTGTATCCGCCAACGTCCATACTACGTTGAATACTCCGGTTCTCGTCCGATCACCGAAGTTAAGCAACATCGGGCGCGGTCAGTACTTGGATGGGTGACCGCCTGGGAACACCGCGTGACCTTGGCTTTTTACTTTTTTTTTCTTTTTTATTTGAATTGTAAGTTTTTTAATAGTTTAACCTTTGGCAGCCTTAACTTTATCTTATCGTGACTCTCCGTTATTTTCACTTCATAATAATGTCATCAATCATCAAAGTTGAGCTTTGATTAAGAAGAGCGGCATGCAGTGAAATTATAGATGACCGTGAAAATAAATAACCTATAATAAATGATAACCTATTGTTGGGACACAAAATAAAAATAACCGAGGGGCGGATTGAGGTCTGACTTTCTATTTGTAAAATTAAGCTATGAGATTAAAGTGTATTTTTAAAGAATGTCACTAGTGTAGCATACGGAATCATACATACATAGTACCTATGCTTTAGAATATAAAATTCGTCGTAATATATGCCAACGTCCATACTAGGTTGAATACACCGGTTCTCGTCCGATCACCGAAGTTAAGCAACATCGGGCGCGGTCAGTACTTGGATGGGTGACCGCCTGGGAACACCGCGTGACCTTGGCTTTTTGCATTTTTGCTATTATATGAACTTTAAGCAGAATTATATGTACTATTTTCAAATTTTATTTTGTATTATTTATGAAAAACTTTTTGTTCGAGATAATTAGAAGTAGGAAGATACTAAATTACTAACACACCATTTTACCACCACCAACTTTACCTATCCAAACACGCTCCTGATACGCTCAAAAATTTTAACGATTTGAACTCTAAAGACATTTTTATAGTCATGACGTAGCATTTACTGTATATCTCTGTGCTATCCAGTCTAAGTTGAACACACCGATTCTTGTACGACCATTGAAGTTAAGCAATATAGGCCGTGTTCAGTACTTGGATGGGTGGGTGACCGTCATTTTGTACTAGTTTTATTTCCTCATCTAAAAAGTGTTTAAGATGTTCATGATCATGTTCAAGGATAATCTGTTTCTGATATAGAGCAAATAAATATTTGCAAAAATAAATTAATAACTTATCATTTAGTCACGAGCGCCTTAGGCTGACTAAAAAGTGGATAAGAATGGAGGGTTTATTCTTATTCTTGCGAGCTTAATCCAGAAGATCGATTGTCTGGCAGCAAACCTCATTACAATAGAGTGCTGCAAATTTGGGCGATGTCAAGTGCGCAACAAAAACTAATTAATTTTAAAACTTAGCTATGTAAATGATCCTGTATTTTTAACCTACTTCAAAAAAGGAGGTTCTGTATTCGACCAGTATGTATGTATGTATGTTTGTATATCCGCGATTTTTTCAGAAACTACTCATCCGATTTCAATCGCGTTTTCGTTGTTTGAAAGCATATTGTACAAGGAAGGTTTTAGTGTATAACACATCAGGTTCTGATGAAGGTCTTCGGAGATAAGTGATGGAACTATTCAATGCTGCCCTCTTATATTTATGTACTGTTTATCATAATCAACCTATTAATATCACCACTGCTGAGGCACAGACCTTTCCTATGGATAAACACCGTAGGTACCTAAAGAGAATGGGCTAGACAGAACCTACTAAGCAAGCCCAATGCGAATTAATGGGTGCTAAGGACTATGGATGCAGCCGGGACTAATAGTTTGACGTGCCTTCCGAAGCACATAAAAACTCGAGATAATAAGTTTTTGGACACCTCTCCGAAGACCGGCCACTGCGAACACTGCTTAACTCATCATTCATCAAATCGTAGCCGAACGCGCTAAGCCGTTTATTCCATTGGGCTCCTCGAATTTTGAGCATAACTTTAAATCACGTCTGAAATATGGTTTTACTGGGTAAAAAACACGTGTACAGCAGACTTAATAAAATTAAGTGCGAACGGTATGTAGGTATTTCAAGTAACACAAACAATGATACACTAAAAAGCATAAAGTGAAAACTTAAAAAAAAAAATTAACCGACTTCAAAACGTACAAAAAAGACCTGCACTACAAAGAGAGAAATAACCTTCAAGATTGTTTTATTGGATGTCTAATTTCTTTCACATGAAGTCGGTGCCAAGATAAATGAATAGGCTTGATCATCTCGGGTGTGCCCCAGAATGCGGCGTACTTGCCTATCAAAACTATGACATTAGCTTGGCACCATAGATAAAATAAATAAGTAGATTTGGTCAACAGACGAAATTATATCGGAACCGTGTGTCTCCAGTTAGGCGCTGGGCGGGGCAACAACTACACATGCAGTTTAATAAAATCAATAGATACGCACTCGCGCACACACCCGCATTTCTTAAATCAGAACGTACTATACAATCAATAATAAACCTTATTCCGTCAAACACAGCGTGTATTTACCATGCACCGTAGAATTTACCCACTCAAAAACATCGGTCGCTATCGTTGTGCTGTGCAAAAGCAATTTATTTTACATATACGCTAGTGATTGACTAAATCGGAAAGTTATCGATTCTTCCATTTATTATTGTACAATTTTTTTTGGGCACCTGAAAATGAACCAAATAAAAAATGGCATGTCCAGAAAATATTACAATAACAATAAACATATTATTAAGAACATAACATTACATAATTATTATTAAGTACTACCTACTAAGTATTAAGGGCTACCCTGGCGCTTTCGACTTAAATCTTAATATTTAATTATCATAGTGATAGGTCAAATAGAAGTCGATGTTAACTTACATTACGCTCTTGATCGGAACATACCAGCCGTATAGGTTGTATAGAATCCTGAAAAGTTGAATGACTGATTTTATGAATACCCTAAATCATGAGAATAGCTTTCAGTAATAAAATAAAATTTAACACACTTCTGCAAATATCAGTTGTACTCTTAATTTTGGAATTGTCCATTCAAAAAGCCTGCGACTTTTCTTTAGAGACTAGAACATTTCTGCGTTGAAGTGAACCGAGCATATGGTGCTATTTTTTATAGGGTACCAGTTAGGTGGCATGCCTGTGGCATCAATCCATTCCTTTTTTATGTTACCATCTTTTGGGAAGCTGAAAAGCACGAAAAGCACTTATTTATCATTTACATACATCCTAAGCTACTTCTAAACGTCACCATATAATAAGCATCGCAATAATTACGTAACACACTATAAATCAAGATCTGAAGGATTTTGACGTATATTGCTAATCCATTGCTTCATATGTTCGAAATATTGGTCTGCTCAACAACGTAAATACCGCAGTGAGTGTTGTTGATTTAGCATAATGAAACCGATTCCTACTGTAAGTGTGTTACGCAACTATTACCTGCGGGGTAACCGCAGGTAATAGTTTAGTAGGATATAATAGGTTTTTGTTATAAGAAAAATACTACTTAGTAGAGAAATTGTTAAATATATGAAAACAAACACACATCCATGCATAACAAATAAATAGCATGAATATATTGACTTATTTTAAGCTCAATTCACAAATATATTATCTGAACCATGCCGATTATTATAACGCATTCGAAGCTTCAATGGAAGCAAAATACAAAAACCATAAAAAATAAAGAAACAGCATGAGGATAAGGCATAACATACGATCATTCTAAACCGAAAAACACCACCGATTATTAACTTAAAATTAAAGTAACTTACTTTACGAATATTGGTTACGCATTTCTCTACTACTCTGTAAAAAAATCAAAATAAGTAAAAAAACATTATTTACATCGATCTTCCAACCGGGCTAAAACGGTAGACAGATTGAAAAATAAACTATTGTAGCGACGGCGACGTCGGAACTCCTTACGCATGCTGCGGGCGTAAAATAAATTGTTTATTTTTTTTTTACTTTTTTGTTCACTTGACTTTTCAACGTATTTTTATTTCTGTCATCTCATGTAAAATAAAAGTTAAACATATTTTCTTAGAGGTTTCCGTATGTTATAAAAAACTTTTTACCAAAAAATTACACCAAGTCAGGATCTGATGATGGGACATCATCAGATCCTGACTTGGTGACAATGGGACCAATTTAAAAGTATACCCTTTCAAACAAAAAAGCATTTTTCAAATCGGTTCAGCCGTCTCCGAGTAATCGGTGATCATAAATAAAAAAATTATAATAATATACGCGTCGAATTGATAACCTCCTCTTTTTTATGTCATCGGTTGAAAAACCCCTAAACTATAATAGCAATATTTCATTCGTCAATCGACATTGCTGTCGATAGCCTACGTTAGTGGATCTGCACAAGCACATCACTAATTCGTCGCAAGAAGTGGCGGCCTCACTACGCGATGAATCCGCGTAATACAGTTTCGTATGTTATGTTTACATTGCTTGTCCAGTTACTTAGTGACGAACTCAGGTAGTGGTTAAGGAGCAATGTATTTATAGCAAAAGGAGTACAGTCGCTCTGATATTTGAAAACAAAAATAACATAGTAAAACCAAGAAATATTTTACGATTTATTGTTTTTCATGATTTTAAAGACAAATATTGTAAAATACTTGTACGGTCGGCCAAGAAAGTGGTGTACCAGTTTTGATTTAGTTTCCCGGTCATCGAAAATTACAACAAGGTTCGTTATAAAAAGATATTACTGAAAGAGACAACATTATCATGACGTACACCTATGTATTTAGTATTCATACGTCATATGTCACATATAAGTACATGACATTTTAACCTTTAGTATAAATGAAAAGGACATTAGTTTCTACAAAGCAATTGAAATGTTTCCAAACAAAAGTAATAAAAACTATTTAGACAACCGAATTCCATTTGAAAAAGAAAACTGACAATTGACATTTTGTCAAATATATGCAAAAAATCGATATATTTTCCGTGTTATTTTTCAATCAACTGCATATAAAATCATCTCAATGCCTGCCAACTTGACCATTGCCGAAAGAGCACAAATAATTGCCCAATTTAATGAGGGAAGCAGTATCAGTGCGATATCCCGGAATTTGAATATATCGAGGCGTTCTGTCCGCTTTTGGATTCGTCGTGAAGGAGAGGAGGGAAGTTTGTTGGATCACAGAAGAAGTGGTCGCCGGCCTGCACTCTCCAATAACGATAGAGAATTCATGAGACGGGAATATGAAATCAATGGTTTTAAGCCCACAAAACATTTTGCGGAGATGTTCGATGTGAGTGCCCAAACAATAAGGAATCATCTACATTACATGGGGTTGCACCACAGGCATTACGCCAAGAAAATATATTTGACGGATGCTCACAGACTTGCTCGTCTGAACTTCGCCAGAGAGCACTTAGAGTTTGATTGGTCTAATACAGTGTTTTGTGATGAAAAAACGTTTAAATCCAGTCAGCATGGACGTCTTCACCTTTGGCGATATAATTCAACACGGTATAAAGATGATCATGTAATCCCAAATAGAGAATCAGGTCGAATTTCCGTAAATATTTGGGGCTGGATGAGTACGGATGGTGTAGGAGAATTGTGTTCTCTACCTCCTCGAGCGACGGCTGTAAATTATATCGACGTGCTTCAGAATGCAATGCTACCGACAGTCCGTAATGTTTACCCGGAGAACGAAGTGCCACAATTTGATTTTGTTCAAGATAATTGTTCAATTCATAATGCGAGGATCGTAAGAGCCTGGTTTCGTTCACACACTGACGTAAGGGTAATTCAGTGGCCCTCAAGATCGCCGGACCTCAACCCGATAGAAAATCTTTGGGGCCTTATGGTCCAACGATGGTCGCATCAAAATGAAAGAACCAAACAAGCTCTTATTAGTCACTGTAATTATATCTGGGAGGAAATGCGGGGAACCGATATTTGCTCACGGCTTGTTGGTTCAATGAGGTCTCGTCTTTTAGAGGTTATAGAGGCCAACGGCGGTTACACCCGTTTCTAATTTTTAAAAATTTTCAATATCTTCTAAATATTACTATATATGCTATGTTTTTGTTTGTTATAAGTATTTTAAAATTGATTGTAGAAATTTAATAAAAGGATAAATCTATTTTTAGCTTGTTTTTTATTGATATTGTAATTACAAGTTTACAGAAATTGTAGGTTTGTGGACTCGCCTTGTGCCTTTACAATTTTATGTAACTTGTTGATTACAATTCTGAATTTGTAGATACAATTTTGTCATCAAAATCTACAGCCCCCCGCCGTTGATTTTACGACGTCATTGGTTCCATCAAGTTCAAACTAAGAACAGCTGTCACGTTACAAACAGTAATAGTCGTTATCAATAATCAGATAAAGACAGCAATAGAAGTTGTCAGATCGATCTGCAAGCGAAACTAATCTTTATCACCTATGAATCTGCAAGCGATATTCAACCTTAGGGTGGTACACCACTTTCTTGGCCGACTGTACTTACATATGGTAAGTGATTCCATGATTCACATAGATTTGATTTTGGCTTCGGTTTTTACAAGATACCACAGAACAACTCGGCATTCATATATGTTATCACGATCGCCGTCGAAAGCGCACTAGTTCGCGGAGACGGCCACTTGCCTGTGACATGAGCCCTGTGGCCATGTCGCGCGGACACCGATACGCCCCCTTACCACTTCTCTGTATTTTTGATTTCTGTGCTTGGCACCGACTTCAGTCATGTGAGTAGAATAGTAGATACCTAGCCCTTATTTTAAACGGAATTAGACATCCAATAAAACAATGTATAGTGCAGGTCTTTTTTGTACGTTTTAAAGTCGGTTCAATTTTTTATAAAAGAAGTTTTTGTTGTAATAAATTTTGTATCTATTACCTTCTGTTAATGTCTAAAAGTTCAATAGGGCTTACTTATAGCCTTAGCTTGGTCAAACAAGGTGTTTTATGGTTAGCTAATCTATTCTATACTAATATTATAAATTCTATGCTAATATTCGAAAACTGGGTGAATTTTGATCAAATTTGGTATGGAAGTAGCTTGAAGTTTGAGGCAGGTTATAAACTTGAAAGAAAGAGGCTTCGCTCCCGCGCGACTGTTGGTATAGTAATAATAATAAATAAAATTTATTTTCGCAACAATATTTGACAGTAACATATAGTACATATTTAATTGCGAAGTAGTATGTACAACACTGAAAATATTATGGGGACTGGTGCCTAAGCTATCCCAGTAGTGGCCTGTGTTTCAGGTCACCGTTAATCTACTCCGCGTTACTAAAGTCTGAGTCTTAGTAAGTCTGACTTAAATGATGAAACGTGTTGTACTTGATGCAATAAATATTTATATGTTTATTTTTCTTTTTCTTATATTGATGACCATTTTGTTTTTTCAGATAATCGCGAATCAGACGTGGCAGAATCCGAACCCCTTTTATCAGTGCATCCATCCGAGACCTACTTATCATCCAACGCCACTCCAAAGGACTACAAAATGTACCAGCAATCTGGTGTATACAGATGGCATGCGCCGGAGTTGTTTGTACCGGATGATGAGGGGCTGGTGTACCCATGTTCGAAGAGTGATGTGTATGCTCTATGTCTTGTGTTATGGGAGGGATGTAATGGTAAGTAGATAACCTATAGATAAAGTTCTAAATATATTTGGCAAGACAACTGAAACAAAATTATTCTGAGATATCCACAAGTAATATTTAATATTAAATTATTATTTCGTTGATATACAACATACTTCAATAACTATTTGAAGTAAACTAAAGTTAAGCTTCAAAAAGTTCGTCCTATACACTGCCGGCTGATAATGTACCCAAGAGACTGGCGTCATTGCCACGTTGTAGGGCACTGCCTTTTACCAACTTTCCCAAAGCAATAGCTAATTGTAAAGAATTGAATTATTTGCTATTCTGGGAGGGTTTTTGAATGAAGAATATTAAGAACTTGGCCAACCCAACTTTAATGCCCAGCCTAAGGAGGCTTCGACACGAAGACGTTCAGTTTTTTAATATCGAGTCTGATCAATTTATATTACCAGTTTATATATTACTAGCGACCCGCCCCGGCTTCGCACGGGTGCAATGTTTATAATTAAATATAGGCAGCGTTCGCGAGAATCGTTAACGTACGGCAGTTTTTTCGACGCCTTACTCCACAATTTTCACTACCACGAAAAATCCTATCTATTTTCCGGGATAAAATATAGCCTATACGGATTCGGAAGAATCCCTCTAAGTAATGGTAAAAGAAATTTTGAAATCGGTCCAGTAGTTTTTGAGCCTATTCAATACAAACATACAAAAATACAAAGGTTTCCTCTTTATAATATTAGTATAGATACACATGGCTAGTATGTACATAGAAAAGTAAGACTGGAAACATACTGACGCGGTTTTACTAATGGCAAGAGTGCATTACTTACTAATTAAAAGTATAGGTTGAGTTCACGCTGAGACCAGGAAAATCATAGGATTTGAAATCAGAGAATTAAATCCAGAGATTTTTGACATATCAGTATTTTCAACTTACTTGTAGAAAGGAAAGTTCATTTTAATATAGTTTTAAATAAGTTTAAAATTTAAAATAAGTATTTAATTATTTTGGTATGAGTATTCGAAACAAAAAAAAAAGACCGCACTACCGCAATCTCTATGTATTCTCATTATTTTAATAAAATGTTTGATTGACAGCCCTCTCCAAAGTTGTTTTTATTTGAATTTTTATGCTGTAATCATGCTAATAATAATAATAGATAAAGAAGGACTGACAACTGTTATACACCATTAAGAGTAAACATCGAATGTATTACTAATAATATTACCTACAACGTCATCTAGGGTGAGGTTTGATGAGACTGCTATTTGGTATAGGCGATGGCGTTACTTTATCAGGAGGGTCGAAAATATTATATTGGATTATTATTAATTTTTCATTGTTTAGTAATTAAGATACACCAAAATTGTTATAGTTCTATGTTTTAGGACTTTTTATTTGTGTAAGTTATGCATGTATGGAAATTATATTCTATGATTGGTACTGCAACGTCATCTTAAGGAATTCCACTGTATTATTACGACTAAGAAATTTTCTCGGTGCTCGCTATTTTTAAACTAAGAACAAGGAAAAATTGTCTTTAGCAAATGCATAAGATGGTTAATTTAGAACTAACCACTATCTTAGGGGATCTAAAATTCACATATACACAAAATGGTATGGT
Organism: Tholera decimalis; assembly: GCA_943138885.2. NCBI lineage: Eukaryota > Metazoa > Arthropoda > Insecta > Lepidoptera > Noctuidae > Tholera > Tholera decimalis. The sequence goes on from OW964562.2 coordinate 29,987,179, forward strand.
GATTGTGAGTCCTTTATGCATTCATCCATGGTACCCGCTAACGAAATAAAACATGACTTTGACTTGTAATATTTTCACCAGCTGCCATGCCATGGAAAAACCTCACGTACGACAAATTGAAGGAACAATACACACTATGGAAAACGGGCGTGCCATTACCAAAAGATGGCACCTACCCAGGATGTCTACTGTCCTTACTTGAATCTGGACTAAAACTTCAGCGTCATGAGCGGATGGATTTAGACACGCTGCAAAATACACTACAAAATGTGAAGGTAAATATTTTAATAATGTCTTTTTTTGGGACTTTTATGCACTGCGTATGACAGCCCCATCGTATCCTAAATCTATTAAAATACATTTACTTTAATCTAAGTCTTACATTTAGCTAAGAACTTGAACAGACTCTTCGCAACATTACTATCAGATTGAGACATAAGTCTGTGGAATTAACCCAGATCGAGTCTGTTCAATTTCAAGGCTCCAATGAGATCATTTCTGTAGGACTGAAATCAAATACATTCCACCAATAACGTCTTCATATAATTATAATTAAATTAAAATCAGGCATAGAAGACGAATTGTATTCGAAAAATTCGATACAGCATTCGCCAACGTCCATACTACGTTGAATACACCGGTTCTCGTCCGATCACCGAAGTTAAGCAACATCGGGCGCGGTCAGTACTTGGTTGGGTGACCGCCTGGGAACACCGCGTGACGTTGGCTTTTTACTTTTGTATTATTAACTAACATTTTTTTAGTTTAACTTATCAGCTTTATTACTACTATTACTTCGTGATTCTGCAGATATTTTCTTATTATATTACTAGCAGTCGCGCGGGTCTTCGCTTCCGTGTACATTTCACATCATCACGATAAAATATAACCTTCCTTTTTTGCAGTCGACTAAAAAAAGTCGAGTAAAAAGTAGCCTATAACTTTTCTCAAACTACTTCCATACAATTTTATTCAAATCCACGCAATACTTTCGTAAATAAGCGCGTTTAAACAAACAAACAATCTTTTCCAATATCCGGCTTATTACTATGTAAGTTAGCTTACCTTCCGTATTTTTTATTTTATGCATTCGGTGTTGACCCGTAAGTAATTAATTAAATGACATTTTAAATTTAAGCATGTGTTCTATGATATAAAAAAATCAATATTTATGTATGTATTATTTATGTACTAACCAAAATTGACAAAACCTAAAACATATATTGCATTCCATTATGTTGGCTTAGGTGATAATGATAAGGTAAATATTTTATATTTTACAACTGTGGACCCTGTTGAACACAACAAATGCAATTTAAGGGGATTGAGAGGAGTGATTACATCTTACAATCTAACTTATTCTAATCTGTTTCTAAATTTTTTACTTAGAATTAAAGCAAAAGCAGTTAGTTTTCTGACTCTGCTAAATTCTTGATAGGCTTTATTGTAGGTGCATAAAGTACAAAATATAATTGCACGTGAGCATGCTCGGAAACACACATGGGGAGGATTGATGTTTGTGTTGATATTTATACTACTTTGGGTTTATTGTGCCCAGGTGCATGGGCGGATCGTGAATTTGTGGGGCCCTGGGCTGAAGCAACTTGGGGGCCCCTAAGTAGTTTCAGCGCAGGGCCTAAATACTCTACTAATAGCCATTTTGTCAAAAAGGAATTCTGCTGTGATGCACATAAAGAAAAAACAGGACGACAAAATAATTTTATTTTTTTAATATCACTTACTGTTTGTGAAATATGTAGGTACCTTTTGCCCGCGACTTCGTTCGCGTAGGAGGGTTTTCCCGCATAATTCCCGATCCCGTGGGAATTCCGGGATAAAAACTATCCTACGTCCTTCCCAGGGTCCTAAACTATTCACATGCCAAATTTCATCTAAATCGGTTAAGCGGTTTAGGCGTGATTGCGTAACACACAGACAGACAGAGTTACTTTCGCATTTATAACATTAAAGTCCTTACTAATATTATATTACTAGCTTTTGCCCGCGGCGTTGCCCGCGTTAATTTACACTTTGTCAATTATTCTTGTTGCCAAAAAGGTGTACCGCACCTTTTTGGGAGGTAAAAAAACGCATACAATATTTAAAAAACCATCACCAGGGTCCATCCATCCCCAAAAAGAGACAGACAGTATTTAAAATTTATCTTTTAAAAACCAAAAACGTAGCTTACAATACATTTTTGTAGACTACGTTTCTGGTTTTCCCGCCCTTAGCTAAAACCTGCGATTTTGTGAGCTTGATACTCGTGAGCACGCCACATACAGTTGCCCATGGGAAAAGCAGTCTTTTTCTAAATGTACACCTGCGACTTTCAGTACCTGTCCTTGAGCTTTGTTTATGGTCATTGCGAATGCTGCTTTTACTGGAAATTTGAGTTTTTTAAACTGGAATGGCAAATCGGTCGGGATTATTGGAATGCGAGCAATAAACACGTTTTCACCGCTTGCTGCAGTTCCTGTCATAATTATTGCTTGAACAAAATTGCATCCAAAGTGTATAATTTGTAGTCACGTGCCATTACAGAGCCTTGATACGTCCAGATTACGCATCAACAGGACTGAGACACCAAGTTTAAGCCTCAAATAATGTGATGTACCTGTAGCACCTGGGTACCCTGAAAATTCCAGAGAATTAATAAACTCTTCAGGTTACGACGTCAGTTGCTCAATATCCATAACATTGTCGGCGGACAACATTACGATCCACATGAGACAATTTTTTCGTTGATCTGCCCTACAATTTCGTTAGTCGGTGCCAAAATTGTTCTTTCACGCAGCCATACTCTATCCCTCATATTTGTTTTCAAATCCGAATAAACGTGATTTATTAAATTATCTGTATCTTGACTATGTTACAGAATTCAGAGCTCAAATAAATCATCCCGTTGATATCTGTTGCCAGACGATGTTCTCCTATTTTCAATAGGGCAGCCGCATATTGCCCCGATTTTAAAATAGAAAAGATTCGTATATTAACTTGATTGGTTAAAATTTAAACGACACCGTTGGCGTAACGGTTGACTGGTGCATGCCGTGGGTTCGACCCCAGCCCTAAACAAAGATTTGTATAGCTTACATGTAGTTGTGCAGTTTAAAAAAAAATGATTTTAGTGGTTTTTGAATACGCAATTTGAATGAATTGGGAGGGGGAGGAAACAAAGTTCCAACACCCCTTTTACATCCTCAAGGATGATTTCTTGGATAAAAACTATCCTAGGTCTTTTCCAGCGTCTAAAACTATCTCCATACCAAATTTCATCTAAATCGGTTCAGTGGTCTAAGTGTATGATGTGTGTGGGGAGTGCGGGGACATTATTGTTTCCCTATACGAAATTCCAATACCCTTTGTTCATCCTTTCGGGATGATTTCCGGGATAAAAGCTATCCTATGTCTTCCTCAGGGTCTTAAACTATTCCCATGCAAATTTTAAAAATCAAATTATATTAATTTAATTTAGCTTTTGCCAGCGACAGCGTCCGCATGTAATTCGAAAACTATCCCACGGGAACCTTATATCGGGATAAAAACTATACTATATCCTTCCCAGGGTCCTAAATTATTCCTATGCCAAATTTCATGTAAATCGGTTCAGCGGTTTAGGCGTGAAAAGGTAACAGACGTCTGTCTGTTACCTTTTCACGCCTAAACCGAACTAACCTAACCTAACTTAGACAAAGTTGCTTTCGCATTTATAATAATATAGAGTATGTATTAAAGTATGGATAGATTTTGCCGGCGACTTCGGTCGCGTGGGAGGTTTTTGCCGCGTAAATCCTGATCCCGTGGGAATTCCGGGATAAAAAGTAGCTTATGTGTTTTCTCAGGATGTCAACTGTCTTTTTACTAAATTTCATTGAGATCCGTTCAGTAGTTTTTGCGTGAAAGAGCAACAAAGATACAATTCGAAAACTATCCTACGGTAACCTTATATCGGGATAAAAACTATCCTATGTCCTTCCCAGGGTCCTAAACTATTCCCATGCTAAATTTCATGTAAATCGGTTCAGCGGTTTTGGTGTGAAAAGGTAACAGACAGACAGACAGACAGACAGACAGAGTTACTTTCGCATTTATAATATTAGTATGGAAGTATGGATAGTGTATGTATTAAAGTATGGATAGATTTTGCCGGCGACTTCGGTCGCGTGGGAGGTTTTTCCCGCGTAAATCCTGATCCCGTGGGAATTCCGGGATAAAAAGTAGCTTATGTGTTTTTTTAGGATGTCAACTGTCTTTTTACTAAATTTCATTGAGATCCGTTCAGTAGTTTTTGCGTGAAAGAGCAACAAAGATACAATTCGAAAACTATCCCACGGGAACCTTATATCGGGATAAAAACTATCCTATGTCCTTCCCAGGGTCCTAAACTATTCCCATGCTAAATTTCATGTAAATCGGTTCAGCGGTTTTGGCTTGAAAAGGTAACAGACAGACAGACAGAGTTACTTTCGCATTTATAATATTAGTATGGATATGGATAGTATGGATAGTGTATGTATTAAAGTATGGATAGATTTTGCCGGCGACTTCGGTCGCGTGGGAGGTTTTTCCCGCGTAAATCCTGATCCCGTGGGAATTCCGGGATAAAAAGTAGCTTATGTGTTTTTTCAGGATGTCAACTGTCTTTTTACTAAATTTAATTGAGATTCGTTCAGTAGTTTTTGCGTGAAAGAGCAACAAAGATACAATTTGAAAACTATCCCACGGGAACCTTATATCGGGATAAAAACTAGCCTATGTCCTTCCCAGGGTCCTAAACTATTCCCATGCTAAATTTCATGTAAATCGGTTCAGCGGTTTTGGCGTGAAAAGGTAACAGACAGACAGACAGAGAGACAGACAGAGTTACTTTCGCATTTATAATATTAGTATGGATGGATACAAACAACAACTGTATAACATTATTGCAAAAAAATTGACAGGTTTTGCGTAGTTATGTTATATAAATTACTAGCGACTCGCCCCGGCTTCGCACGGGTGCAATGTTTATATTAAATATAGGCAGCGTTCGCGAGAATCGTTAACGTACGGCAGTTTTTTCGACGCCTTACTCCACAATTTTCACTACCACGAAAAATCCTATCTATTTTCCGGGATAAAATATAGCCTATACGGATTCGGAAGAATCCCTCTAAGTAATGGTAAAAGAAATTTTGAAATCGGTCCAGTAGTTTTTGAGCCTATTCAATACAAACATACAAAAACACAAAAATACAAAGGTTTCCTCTTTATAATATTAGTATAGATAAAGCAACCTTTCTGCATTTTTGTGTTGCAAATTCAATTATTTGCTCATCACATTGTAAGTCCTTCGTTAAATCAGAATTTAAGGAAAGAATTGATAAATTATTAAGTCAATGGTTTGACATTGTCGTCCTATATTTATTTTCTATGTATGACATCCTTGAAAAAGAGCGCCCCGCTTCACAGCTAGTGATTCGCAAAGTCAAAATACTTGGCTCCTTTTATTTAAATCTATAATCAACTTATCCAACGCAACGTTTAGCGTGTCTCTTTTAAATTTTTCTGCGCCGTACACTGACAATTTATCTGTAGACTTAAGAAAATCTTAAAATTTTGGAGTTATGCGTCTCTTGTTTTTGTCATTGTAGTCTATTTCCACACTTGTACTTAATTTTTTAGCTTTCTCTTCGTATTCCTTTAGTTTCTGCTCTGATTGGTGCCGTATATTATTCACGAAGTCTTATAATGACACAATTAACTTGTCGCCTTCACAAATATCTTAATCAGGGTTCTGTATTTTTTTATTAACACATTAAACGCTGACTCAAATTTAGTGGTTGTTCCGTTTGGGCCGTGGGGCTCACCGGTGAGCGACAGCAATACTACCCGTTCAGGCCGTGGGGCTCACCGGTGAGCGACAGCAATACTACCCGTTCAGGCCGTGGGGCTCACCGGTGACCGCGCGACGGACTCGTGTTTGAACTCAATTTTCTCGCTGGAGGACACAGTGCCGGTACAAAACTATATCGAGCGTGCCCGGCGCGGCCCTGGAGAACAGTTTACGCATACTAGCTCGTTTCGACACTAAGTATAAAAGAAGACTTTGTTGATTTTTGGCTAAGTAACAAGATGTGGTTTTAAAATAAAAGAAGGTTTACAAAATATATGTTTTATTAGAATATATTTAAAAAACGTTTTACTATACGTTAGGCAATCACTTATTTTTGGACTTAGTAAAAAATAAACTAAACAAACTTCGAAAAAATCTTAAAATAACTCAAAAAATTACTGCGAAATTAAACTTTGTCATGAATATTTGGTGAATAAATGAAATCAGTCTTAACAACAAAATAAACACATTTCCATTCTTTGCGTCGCGCAGTCGGGTAAAAAATTGGTCAATGATGAAGCACATTGAAGCAAGATATGCAAAGAAAAGGCTTCTTATGGCATTGTGGACAAAACATTCTCACCTTTTTAGTCTTGTTTTTAGCCAACTTTCTGCCGTAAGTAGCTGCGTTAATTTTGTAACAATTCACACATGCTCGTCTGCTTGTTCTGGCTTGCCCTTCTTTTTGTTGCAGTTTGTGTATCATTCTTCTTGGTCTTGCAACTGGAACATCTTGTTGGCTGCAAAACGACTTCAGTAATTCCAGCCGGAAGTCTGCCATTTGTATTTTCTTGCCTGTGACGCTTTGATACAAGACCAGTGCATTGACCACTGCTGTGTTCAGGAGAAGGTTGATTGCATACTTCTTGTACCATTTTATCGATTTCCTCAGCGGAGTTGAGTAAGCAGCCATCTGATCGGACATATCTACAGCTCCTTTAGAACCGTTATAGTCAATGACTATTTTCGGTTTAGGAATAACTTTGTTGCGTTTTCGGACATTTTGGAATCGCACTGAGTGTTTTGTGGACAGCAAAAGGACGTCTCTTTTATCCTTCCACTTCTTTAGAGTTATGCCCTCATCGCTTTCCTTCGCCACGAATTATCCTCGCTTCAGTTTAGCATTTACTACATCCTTTGGCAGATGCTTCCGGTTCTTCCGAATCGTGCCTACGAGATGAGTCTCTGCATCATGAAGTTTTTTTGGCAAGATCTATACTGGTGTACCAGTTGTCGGTCACTAGCGTATGTCCCTTGTATAGAAGATCGCTGCATAGAGACATAACGACATTCACCGGTGTAGTATTGACTTCATCGTTATTTTTTCCTGCGTATACATTTATTTTATATGTATATCCGGGAATGGTACATAACTTAAACTCCTTTATACCATATTTATGCCTTTTTTGTTTATTATATTGTCAAAAAATTATTCGTCCGCGAAAAGGCACCACGCTTTCATCTATGCAGATCTCTTCGGAAGGGGTGTAGTTTTTTTGGAAGTTCCTGTTCATAACTTCGAGCAATTTCTCAATCCTGTGTAATCTATTAGATTTATTGTCTTCGTCTTGCTGAGAAAAGTGCAGCATTTGCAACAGCAGCTCAAATCGGTTTCGACTCATTATTGTTCGAGGAAAATTCTGTCCAAGTACAGCATCTTTTGACCAGTAGTAGGATATTTTGGGTAGTTTTACGATCCCCATGAAAATAATCAATCCGAAAAATCGTTTCATCTCTGTTGCGGATGTAGGTTTCCACTGGCGAATCCGCGCAGCTTTAGATGCTGCGTCCGACCCTGTGACTTTTTTGATAGCAAAGCTATTCGTATAATCGGCCACCATTTCAAATAACTCGTGTGGTACTAAAAAATGATAGAAATCTGCCGGGGTCTTATCGATCATTTCCCTTACAACTCGTGAATCTTATCCTGGGAATTCAGTGTAGGGGATAATCCGACGCTGATTACCTTTTGGTTGGTGCCACACGGTAGATGATACAGGAAGCGACGCGGTGTGACCAGAAGTATTTGGCACGGCATTTTCAAGTTCAATGTCACTCGTGTCACTAATGGACAGAACTCGTCGACGTCGCTTTCGTAAAGGTGGTTGTAAGTCATACTCGACGTGTCCTCACGGCGACAATAGGCGGAGACCTCTCGCGCCCGGCCTTGGTCGAGGCCATGCTGCGGGGCGAGAGGGAGTGGGAAGCGGTCGCCTCCTTCTGCGAAGCAGTCATGCTTTCGAAGGAGGAGGCGGGCCGCGTGAGGGAGAGGATGGCGTCCTCCCTGCAGCCCAGCCGCAGTGGTAGACGCCCACGGCGTCGGACGTCGGCCGACGATCTCCGGCCACCGTAGGCGCGGGCATGCGGACAGCGAGTAAAGGGCAACTCGCTGTCCGACCATGGACCATGCCCGGGTCGACGGCGCGTCGTGTTTCACGCGCGCCTCAAAGAGCGTCAGCAAACTGACGAGGCCCCCTCTGCAGAGGGCCGAATCCTGCCGGGGTCGTGGGACTCATCCCGTTACCGTGGCCCCGGTATGTAAAGGATTATTGAAGGAACACCGTGGATTTTAGTCAGTAAAAGTCTGACAGTCCCTCCCACCCTGCCCGGAGTGGGAGGACTTATTTGATAATTTTACCACGTTAAAAAAAAAAAAAAAAAGAGGTAACCAGGGTAAAACTGTCACTAAAATAATCCAAAACATGTATTATGAAAAATAAACAATGCGCGTGACCTTGCTTGCGAATACTAGCTCGACAATGCGCATGACCTTGCGTGCGATTACTAACTCGTGTCAAGAGGATGGCCGCGCGCAGCCCTTCCGGGGAAGGGCACGGGGTGTGACCGGCGCCGCGACCCCCGCGGCCCCGCGCGAACGAAATGCAGATTCCCAACGGCGTGCGCCGTGGTGGTCACCGGTGTGCGTCAGCAATTATTTTGTTAATTCTTTGGATAGTAATAAGAAATAATTATTTAGATTGAGGTTTTTGGCTATTTTGAACCATATGAGCCAATAAAATATAATGTGTAAAATTTGTTGAAATCGCAAATTGGTGTCAGCCCATATGGAAAGTATAGCGGTGGTCACCGGTGACCACCACGGCGTTCAATGTGTCAACTAAATGAAATCTCTCCAAAATTTCTTCCCAAAAGATTATCAAAATTGCAGTATCGAGTTTCGCCATTTTATTGAATAAACTTCGTGCTTCTTTTCGGAAATCAACTTTCTCATCCTTATTTTCGCTGAAACTTTTAAAAATATTCATAACGTCATCATAATTATTTTTAAAGCTCTGACAGCATCATAATGACAAGGCTGTATCTGGCTTAAACTTTTTAAAGTTAATTTGAGTTTTGTTCTACGATTTAACAGTTCCCACCTATGGGTGCAAAAAAAATCACAATTTATGTTGCATTCTTAACAGATCGATCTTCATCTTCATTGAGAGAGATCTTCACCAACTAAGTTTAGGGAATGCGCAATACATGGCACATAATCAGCGGATTCTTTTTTTGTTTTAGTTGTACTTGTACACCATTGTAGTGATCCGCCATATTAGCAGCGTTGTCATATTATTGTCTCCTACAATTATCCAATAGTAATCCATTTGTTTCTAAAAATTCTTGTAGAATATTAAATAAATGTAAACCAGTATGACTACAAATTGTAATGAAGGATACACATCTTTCATACCCTTTTCCCCGAAAACAGTATCGTAATACAATAGCAAGTTGATCATTGTGAGTCAGATCTGGGGTAGAATCCATCACAATTGAATAATACTTAAATACTTAAATGTGTCGTCGTTATTTATTTGATTTATAATTTGGTTATTTATCTGTCTGCCCATTATTAAACAGTGTATGAGGACATACACTGTTTTTGATAAGTATGAAATTACTGGTTTTGGGCGCAGCTTTCTCTGTTCAATGTGTTCACGAATGAATGGATCGAACTTTACCAATAGCTCCAGAGCACCCATAAAATTACCATTATGTGGAGTACCAAATACTTACTTGAAGCCTCTAAATGCTAAGCATCTTATACTCAAGAATTTTACCACTGCCATAACCCGTTTTAGAACATTGTGATAATATTTTGTTTCTTTTCTTAATTGCTCCTGAAGCTGCTTGTCTAAAACATGCCTATTTTCTTTTCGTTTCAACCACACTAACGTTGATTTCTTATGTTCAATAGAATTTTCGTGATTTTTTAAACAAGTTCTTATATGTATAGAAGGGGTTATAGAAAAAAATTTGCAAGCCAAACAAAACACAGTACCAACGCTGGTTAAATAACATTTTTCATTTCCTTAGTGAAATACCTATTTGAAAATGTTCTGTTGTGTTTTTTGTATTTCTTTATTGAAGCTGAATACATATATATATTTTTTTTGGATCTTTATTTTGAAAGTCAGTCATATCATGCGAGAGGATGTCATTAATAAAATCTTTATTTAGCAATTCTGGCCACAAGCCCTCGTCAACATATTTCTCAAACTCAAACCTAATATTTTCTGAATTTCTTTCCGCCTCGGTGTTATTGTCCTCTTGCTGAACACTAACATAGTTCGATAGACGTGCAAATGGGTTGATTGATCTCAGGCAATTCTGGCCACAAGCCCTCGTCAACATATTTCTCAAACTCAAACCTAATATTTTCTGAATTTCTTTCCACCTCAGTATTATTGTCCTCTTGCTGAACACTAACATAGTTCGATAGACGTGCACATGGGTTGATTGATCTCAGGGTTACCAACTTTATGATAGGATTTTTAAAATTTATAAATATTTGGCTTTAATTCAAAATTTCGCCTATTATTTACAGTGGAGGTTGGGGGCCCCCTGTATCCACGGGGCCCTGGGCTACAGCCCCAATAGCCCATAGGTAGATCCGCCCATGCCCAGGTGTTGTATTGAACAGTTTTAGGAAACTGTTGTCACTTTTGTATGTGAAATTCGGTGTAGCAATCGCCACCGTCCATACTACGTTGAATACACCGGTTCTCGTCCGTTAAATTTTTAAGGAAAAATCTTATGGAAAACTTAAAATGGAACACAGTATCATGACAAATTAATACAATCGTTAATTCAAGGAAATGCGCTCGTGTGCGTGTCGGCCGCTAACATTGCATGAGTGTATGCCTCTGCATAAGGGTATGACGCACATACGTTTTGCGTTTAGTAAGGATAACTATTTTATAAGAAATGTATTGGTTTGATTTCAATTTATTTAGTTACGGATGTTGTTGTAGACTTATAATTTAATATTCTAATTGGGGTGTCTGAGGTATTGCGCTTAATCTGTTACACCTTTTATTAATCAAAAACCCATAATTATACTTTCTACTCGTAAGCTTATGAGAATTTGATATACATATTACTTAATATGTTAATGTTTGCTTGCCCTGTGTTTTTCTACTGTCAAACTTATTAGATTTTAATGACAATCATACACGTAATATATTTAATGAAACTGACGTAATTTTGAATAGAATTCAAGGAGGCAATGAAAATATTTTTAATAAAACAATTAGGAATGCTATGTTGCTCATTTTGTCGTCATTGTCATTAGAAAGTAAAAGAGTCCAAGACCCCAATTCCAATAAACTAAGTGAACTTAAAACTGAATACTACCAGAAAGGAGAACTTAATGCATCAGTTTGTGAGTCTGTATCAAATTTCTAAAATTTATTAACACTTAATTCATTTGGTAGCTTTTAGGGAAGGGATAGTTAATTTAAACTTTCTGGCAGAAATAATAAACATGCATCTAGACATGTTTTATAACCTACAGTATAAAATAAAACATTCACAACAAGGCAATTAAAATGAAATATAAAGAGACGTAATCACAACAGGAGCTTGATGTTACTTTGTCTTATTTTTTCAATTTTTAACTCAATTGAGCTAAGAATAGATTATATTATTAAACGTTCTCAATAGAAAAACTGCTATAGCTTTTGGACTAAAAATTCGGTGTAGCATTCGCCAACGTCCATACTACGTTGAATTCACCGGTTCTCGTCCGATCACCGAAGTTAAGCAACATCGGGCGCGGTCAGTACTTGGATGGGTGACCACCTGGGAACACCGCGTCACGTTGGCTTTTTGTTTTTACCGTTACTAAAATATTAAAATACAAAAAATGATAATATTGAAATTTTTACATTGTATTTTAAACCAGTTTTTTTGGAAGAAAATTCGCATTTATATTAATATTCGCAAATTCTTTTTCGTCACACATTGTATGGTAAAACGGTTTTTTGACATACCAAAAACCAATTGGATATTTTGTACTTATTATTTATAATTAAACTTATTATTTTGTTATGAAACTAATGTGATGTTGAAAAAATTGTTTTTTTTTTGTGTGGGTTAGAAAGTAAAAGTGTGGAACCACCCCAGTTCCCTAAAGAAATAATTATGTAGCAGCTGCAGTGTTCAAAAGCGTGGCTATCCTAACTATAAAATTAAGTCCTCGATCCTGCCAAAAAGGAGAGCTTAATGCGTCAAGTTCTGCTTTTATTCTAATATCTAAAAGGTATTAACGTTTTATTAATTACTAGCTTCTGCCCGCGACTTCGTACGCGTAGGAAGGTTTTCCCGCGCAAATTCCGATCCCGTGGGAATTTCGGGATAAAAAGTAGCCTATGTGTTATTCCAAACGTAAGAGTAACAAACATCCATCCATCCTCACAAACTTTCGCATTTATAATATTAGTACGATTAGTACGAAGTACGATATCAAGTTTTTAGGGAAGGAGATATTATTATGCTCCGTATCGTGTCGGTACCTACACTGCACAAATACCTACAAGAAATAAGGCAGCCAAAATAAATTTGAAACGCAAAAAGCCAACGTGACGCGGTGTTCCCAGGCGGTCACCCAACCAAGTACTGACCGCGCCCGATGTTGCTTAACTTCGGTGATCGGACGAGAACCGGTGTATTCAACGTAGTATGGACGTTGGCGAATGCTACACCGAATTTCACATAAAAAAGTGACAACGGTTTCCTAAAACCGTTCAATGAAACACTTTATTCCTGGGCACATTAAATCCAAAGTGGTATAAATATCAACACAAACATCAATCCTCCCCATGTGTGTTTCCGAGCATGCTTACGTGCAATTATATTTTGGTGTATTCAACGTAGTATGGACGTTGGCGAATGCTATAACAAATTATACATGCTAAAGCTACATTGAAATTTCTAATTGAAATTAAATTAAATTGTAAATGATCTAATTAAAATTAGTAAGTAGTCCATTGATCTAATTAACGCGAATTTTCTTCCAAGAAACTGGAAGAAAATAAAATACTCCTTAGTATAAATCATTCTTAGCTCAATCGAGTTAATTTTTGTATTTTAATATAGTAAAAACAAAAAGCCAACGTCACGCGGTGTTCCCAGGCGGTCACCCATCAAGTACTGACCGCGCCCGATGTTGCTTAACTTCGGTGATCGGACGAGAACCGGTGTATTCAACCTAGTATGGACGTTGTCGTATACTGTACCAAACTATACAGACTACAACCGTTATGCTTGTGAAAATTTTTAATAAGTTCAAAATTGAACAAATTTTGACACGGTTATCAATTCACCAATGGTGTGTTCGTTCCGAATGCGTTCACTTGCGGTTGTTTGTATTTTATGCACCCTCAATAAAGTCTATTTTGTCACACCACATCATCAGAAAGTGCCGCCAACAAGTGGGAACTTGGGGCCGAAGGTTGAATTTGGCTTGAACCGTTCGCGGCCCACGCGTGGGGCGCAACGCCTAGGGTTGCCGACTATACTGTTAAAAACAGTATTATACTGTTCAAAACAGTATTATACTGTTAAAAACAGTATTATACTGTTAAAAACAGTATTATACTGTTTTTGACTACATTATACTTTTTACTGTTTTCATCTATATGTGTTAGACTTGGACGCTCACACATTTTTTTTTGTTTGCCATGAAACATAAAAAGTATTAAAATAATATAAGGCTAATAATTTATATTTAGAGAAATGGTTTGATTTTTTTTTAGACTTTAGTTAGCTGTTTGTCATTAAAGTCACATTTGATCATTTTGAGAAAATTGTAGATAATCTAAGTTTGTATTGACTGAATATTATTATGGATGATCTATATTCAGAAATAACAAATTTCAAAGTAATTTATGAAAAAGTATCACAAGATAAAGATTTTCTTGAAATGGGTACTGGCCAAAAGTGGAGCCATTTATTAGTAAAAACTTCAGAAGAATTTAAAAACATTACTAAGATTGTCTCATATCTACTTTCTGTTCCCGGCACCCCTCAGTATTTACTTCATTATTTATTGATTTATTTCATAAACAATTTTTACATTGTGTGGAAATACATGATCTTAATATTATTATAAATTAATAAAAATTAGACATTATTGTAAAAAGAAAACAAAAATTAATAGGTAAAAGTACAAAAAAGAGTAATGTCATGATTATATCCTTAAACTAATAAAATTGAATGTCAATAATATGGTCCAAAATATAATCATTATTAAAAAAAAAAAATTGAAAAAATGGTCTTATGAGGTCTAATTAAATACGTTAGTCTGCAAGAAACTCATCAACAGCATAATAGCATTTTTCAACAAGAAACTATTTCAGTTGTTGTTTAAATTGAGTAATATTATATAAGGTCTTAAATTCTACAGGGAGTTTATTAAAACACTTGATAGCTTGAGAGCCTGCAGCATGACTTACTACTTTAATGTGTGGTTGAATGTCATACTGCAAATCCTTACGCCTTGTGGCTTTTCGCTTTTCCCTTACTGCGGTAGTTTCAACCGTGTTAAGCTTTTTCATGAGGTCGGTAAGTATAATTAAGAAATAAAGGCAAAGGACAGTTAATATCTGCATATCTTTGAAATATTACTTACATGATTCCCACTGTGGACTCTCACCATAGTGTGGAAAGCCCTTTTTTGAACGACAAACACAGTGTTTACATAATGTAAACACTGTGTTTGTCGTTCAAAAAAGGTAAATTACATTGTACGCATAACCCCATAAAGAGATACTATACCTAAACCTGGACTCGACTAGTGAATAATAATACCGCTTTTAAGTGTTCCATAGATACCTCATCGCGAAGACTTCTGAGGGCATAGCAAGCCGAGCTAATTGAACTTTCTACTACTGACAGTTCTTTTTTCCAGTTAACCCTTTCGTCAATGTGAATACCTGAAAATTTAACGCTGTCCACTAAGTCTATATTCTTATTATTCAAAGTTATGTCAATCATGTCCCTATTTCTCGAAGTCGTCCTAAATAACATGGCATTCGTTTTATTTGTGTTTAAGTTCAGTATTAATAGTGAACCACGAATTAGAGTTCTAGTGCCATACCCAAGTAGCAAAATTCTCCTATAGCAATTGACTTATAAGATTACACGTCTTATAGAAATCTAGTAGACGCATTAACTCAGGCCACTGGTCCTGCCAAAGCATTTTATAAGATGATTTGAACTACAAGTACTTTTGACCCTATCATTTAGTTTTATAAATGTTAATAGGATTATTTTACACGACTCTTACTAGAGCGGTCAGTCAGGTTCAGTCTTATAAGTGCAAGTTATAAAAGTAATTAGCAAAGTGTGACTTTTGATCCGATAATCGCATTTAGTAAGATCGTTTTATCTTGTTAACGTCTTGTTTCATTCTTCTATAAGACATGCACTTCCTATAAATGCCACAGATATAGCTGCTAGAGGTAAAGATATTATAGAACAAATTTATCTTAGGCGTGACCCTTAACGGATTTTTAGCACCAAGCTAGCATAGCCTCTGATTTTTATAAGTAAGATTCTACTTAAATGTGTTCTACATTTGCTGTTATTAGAGTAATCGGCCATCTTGTGATTTGTTAGAGAAAGCTGGAACAATATAAATATGGATTGAAATAAATGGAGACGATTTAAGCGTAGTGGCGGTTATCGGAGAAGAGTTTCGAAAAAGTACTTTGAAATGAAGTCGGTATCGGAGTTCGGGTCAAGCGTATCAAAAGAAAAGTTCTTAAATAAAAAATAGCCTGGTGAAGTTGGTGAAGTTTGTGATGGTTCCGTACACAGTAAAATGGAAATAGACTTAGACAACTGGGAGGATAATTTTACAGAGAGTTGCAATGATCAAGAAGATACGGAAAATGCTAGCGGAAGCATTAATAGTGAATTTAGTGATGGTGATCATACTGAGTTTGATAAAAATTATGAATTACAGATGGATATAAAACAGTGGTCTATTAGGAATAATATATCACATTCAGCTTTAAATGAACTTTCTGCGATTTTAAATAAAAGGATAAAATATGCTTTACCTAGGGATGCCCGTACTATTTTTAAAACTAACAATAAAACAATAGACGTTACTACTGTGGGCACAGGACATTATTGGCATGTGAAAAATCAGGTGCGCTATAAAATATATTTTAGTATTGAATATCTATCTACTCTGAACAATGGAACAGTTAATTATTTCGTAGAAAAATACTCAACAGCTCGTCAATTAAGAAATAATGAAAATTCCTAAAACACATCATTGGTAGTAAAATTATCATGAACTCGCAAAATGCTTGCAATTTTGACACCAAAAAAATCATGGTATAACAATTTTGTCATCTTCCCTTGAGCCACAGTGAAGTGTACCGGCCTATTGGTTGTGTCATTTGAAATATTATAGTCACAACCATAAAACCTGACCTGAAAATGTTTAAGAACTTTATAATTATGTATTTAGGAAAAAAAAGGCAATGAAATTGATTTTGTTTGGACATTAGTCTAGGGGTGTAAAATTACGTAATAACAACATTACCTACACACCATAACATAGCGAAATTTAAGATTATTCATAATTAGGTTAGTATCGGTGACCTGTTGCGATGTTTGATATAAGTATAAATATTTGCAACAACTTACAAGATTTGCACATTACTGTATGGTTTAACTCACATTACCCACAGAACCCTAAAACTTAAATATGGTGGCGTAGGTATGTCATATAAGCGTCTTAACTTTGATTAAAAAGTCAGTTAAAGGTTCTGATAAATGCAATGTAATGGCACGATTTCAACACTATGTCGGATAGGTATATATTAATTTATTACTGAATTAACAAATAATGAAAATGTTAAATTTTGAAGGCGCATGAAGATATGTTTATTATCATCTAACACTTCATCAATAAAATTATTTTCGCAAGTTGAGTAGGCACTCTTTACAAAACAGTTACACGGCAAAAGCTACTTTATTATAATGACAGACATTATTATAATGTGACGTTACTTTCCTTTTGAAAATAAAAAAGTATTCAATGTCACGCACTAGGACAGCACAATGAATTAACGAAAAAAGAACGAATGATCGACTGAATGAATCTACTAATGGTATTATGCTGATCACTGTAGGATCAATTACTCTAGTAGCGGCACGCGCCAGATCATAAGAGGACCAATCGCTCTTTTTAGATGCATTTACCGGATTTTTATAGGACAACTATATTTTGTTAAAGCACTTAATAAGGTAATTATAAAATCAAATAGCACTTTACCGGATTATAACAAAGCGATTATAGGGCGTAATAGTATAAACCGCGCCCAAATGCGGCTCTATAAACGTTTACAGGATTTCTATACGATTGAAAAATACGTGCTCCTAGGATAATTACAGGGCCACATTTTGCTACTTGGGTATTTACTTTATTACTTAAAGTTGCTATATATGTGTCATATGTGTGTATATTTGTGTCATCAGCAAAAAGAACAAGTTCTGTATCAATATAATTTTGAATGTAATTAATTAAACCATTGATGAATAAAATGAAAAAGATTGGCCCCTATTTTGAACCTTGCGGGACTCCTTTTCGTAATATTTTAAGGCCTGATTTATAAACTCTCACAATTATCCTCAACTACTTTAATTTCCACGTATTGCTTACGATTTTCTAAGTAAGATTTGAATAATTTTAGAACCGACCCTCTCACACCGTAATATTCCATTTTTGCTAATAGAAGCTTGTGATCGACTGTGTCCAAAGCAGAGCTTAGGTTAAGAAATAATCCTACAACTTTTAATTTCTTATTTATTTTGTTAACTACTTCCTCCATTAATGCAGCAATTGCATTATTTGTTCCCACATATTTTTGATAGCCAAATTGTCTGAAATTGAGTATTTTATTGCGATATAGATGTCGTTGCAGTCTATTTTTAAGAATTTCCGATAGATCGATAGAGATAGATAGAGATCGAAATAAAGCAAGTACAAAAAAATTAGCTCCTCGTTTATTTTAATTTTAGTTATAAATGTGGTGAGGCGTATGAAGTTTTTAAAAAAATCTGTAAATTAATAAGTTGTGCGAGAAGCTCTAAAAAATATGTATTTAAAACATTAATAAATAAAATACTGTTCATTTTTCTAAAATACTGTTTAATATTCTTCTCAGACTTAAAAAAAAATATTTTTTGTAAAAAAAAGTTGGTAACCCTAGCGACGCCACTGGTCGCATGCCCCAAAATATGGACGGAGTCTCGGGCTGTGCGCATGGATTTTATATCATAATTTTTAATATTTGTGTCTGTCTGTCTTGACTGAACGAAGTCACGGGCACCGTTACTTAATTACTCACACCTAGTGATGGGTAATTTTCGGAAATTTTTCAAAACTTGGAAATTTTTTCTTTTATTTTTCGGAGAAATAAAATTATGGAAAAATATTATTTAATGTATAATTTTACTTTGAATAAGGGTCAAAATGCTTGAGTCATACGGCCCTAGTGCGCGTCTCGCCGGCTGATCGATTCCTTGCGTGACTAGAGGGCTGGCTCGTTCTTTGCCCAAAGAGTAAGCATTGCCATACAACGTGAAAATGCTGGTAGTCTAAGCAGTGCTTCGACGTTACAGTAAATAGTTATATCAATGTATTTTGTAGTGGTAACTTAAAATAAACATAATAAATTACCAAGGGAAGTTAATCAAATTATGAATTAAATGGTTTTTTAATTATATGAAAATATACAACAAACATGTACATCCATACATATTATGATAAATTAAAAATTAATAGGAATAATCACATCTATTCAGTTGAAGATGAATCCGAATCGTCATTTGTTAAAAGGGAATCATGGTTAACATTTCCTCCTGCATCTGTATCTACAAACAATAAATCTCCTCAATAATATGAGCAGATCGTTCTTCATAATTTTTGGGAACTGATACGGTGGTGTCAAAGCACGAAAAACTTTTTCCATAGTGGATGCTCAACCCAAAACTTATCAGGGCTCCGGATGCTGCGGTTCCTAAAGCAATCAATATCCTCAAGGCTTATAGGTGACGGGGCGCTAGTGGACAAGCTTCATAGCCCGGCTCATCGACGAACAGTTGCTTGCCTGTCGGTTTTCCACCAAGCCCGTTCCATCATCGGACTACGAGACAAACGGCGAAGCGCCATCGTTACATGGTGGACATCCCACCCATACGCACAAAACGTTTTGGGAATACCTTCATTGTGCGTACGGCTAAGGAGTGGAATTTCCTGCCGGAGTCAGTGTTTCCCGATAGCTATAACCTAGGAGTCTTTAAGTCAAGAGTGAATAGGTTACTTTTAGGTAAGCGTGCTCCATCTTCGACCACATCATCACTTACCATCAGGTGAGATGGTGGTCAAACGCGAACCTATCTTATTAATAAAAAAAATACCTTTAAGAAGTAGTACTGGTATTAAATTAAAAAATTGGCCAAGTGCGTATCAGACTCGCTCATGAAGGGTTCCATAGTAACTATAATAATATAATATAATATGTATATATTTGACAAAAAAACCTTACAAATTTCTTAAAACTAGCTTATTTACATTTTTTTACAACTACGCCAAATAACTTTGTTTTTCTGTTTGTATACTTAGTGTTTGTATGAATTACAAAGTTATATTTGCGGTTTCAGAAAATATGCTGTATCTCAAAAACTGCTGAACTGATTTCGTTCAAACCAATTTTAGTTGAAAGTTTACATTAAGATCTAGACATATTTTTTTTTTTGAAGTTTCACTCTATTATTATAGAAGTTAGAGGGGAGCCATATATTATACCACTTTGGAAGCTTATATCTTTTAAACTATTGACTTTATGAAAAAATGGTTTTAAAAATCCCGATGTCGTTTTTAAATACCTGTCTATAGATACCACACATGCATAGATTTCATGAAAAAAAAATATTTTCAGTTTTAGTAAAAAATAAATTTAATAAATAAATTTAGTAAATAAATAAATAAATGTATGGGGAGCCCCCCTTTATTCTAATATATATTTTTTTTCTTAAAATCAGAAAGCGTTTTACAGAATACATCTACCTACTAAGTTTTTCAGATACACTTACACATACGTACACTGTAAATAATAATAACAGACATGTCTACTTTGTATTTAACCTACCTCTAATATCTGTGTACGATATAATTGGCGTAACTTTTAAGTAACTGTTTTGACACTTGTACCTGCAAGCTGTGAAGCTACCTTTAATAAATAAATAAATATTTTTTACTAATAGTATAAATAAATACGAAAGTTTGCGAGGATGGATTCATAGTCCAGCATAGATATATGGATGTTTGTTACTCTTTCACTCAAAAACTACCGAACGGATCTGATTGAATTAGCCTGGAATATTACGTAGGATTCTTTTTATCTCAGACTGCCCACGAGATCGGAATTTATGCGGGAGAACACTCCCACGCGAATGAAATCGCGGGCGGAAGCTAGTTGTGATTTAAGTCCTTAACGGTATCAACGTTTACATCATAATTTAAAGATTTACTGACGAGTTACATATGCATAGAGTTTCATTACCTACGGTACACAACATACAGGAATTATAAAAAGACAACGACAGGCGGTAATGCCAGGCGGTCACCCATACGAGTACTAACACTAAACTAAATAAACTCAACAGGGGCGAATTGATATCACTATCTCTACATTTATTCAGTTTTGAACTCCATTTAGCTGGGAGTAAATTATATTAAACGTTCTCTTCAGAAAATACTATTATTTATAGCTCTTGGACGGAAAATTCTGATTATCATTATATTTTTTTTTTACATTTTCTTAGCATCAGTTTTTGCCATAGATAAAATAAATAACTAGATATGGTCAACAGACGAAATTATATGGGAACCGTGTGTCTCCAGTTATGCGCTGGGCGGGGCAACAACTACACATGCAGTTTAATAAAATCAATAGATACGCACTCGCACACACACCCGCATTTCTTGAATCAGAACGTACTATACAATCAATAATAAACCTTATTCCGTCAAACACAGCGTGTATTTACCATGCACCGTAGAACTTACCCACACAAAAACATCGGTCGCTATCGTTGTGCTGTGCAAAAGCAATTTATTTTACATATACGCTAGTGATTGACTAAATCGGAAAGTTATCGATTCTTCCATTTATTATTGTACAATTTTTTTTGGGCACCTGAAAATGAACCAAATAAAAAATGGCATGTCCAGAAAATATTACAATAACAATAAACATATTATTAAGAACATAACATTACATAATTATTATTAAGTACTACCTACTAAGTATTAAGGGCTACCCTGGCGCTTTCGACTTAAATCTTAATATTTAATTATCATAGTGATAGGTCAAATAGAAGTTGATGTTAACTTACATTACGCTCTTGATCGGAACATACCAGCCGTATAGGTTGTATAGAATCCTGAAAAGTTGAATGACTGATTTTATGAATACCCTAAATCATGAGAATAGCTTTCAGTAATAAAATAAAATTCAACCCACTTCTGCAAAAATCAGTTGTACTCTTAATTTTGGAATTTTCCATTCAAAAATCCTGCGACTTTTCTTTAGAGACTAGAACATTTCTGCGTTGAAGTGAACCGAGCATATGGTGCTATTTTTTGTAGGGTACCAGTTAGGTGGCATGCCTGTGGCATCAATCCATTCCTTTTTTATGTTACCATCTTTTGGGAAACTGAAAAGTACGAAAAGCACTTATTTATCATTTACATACATCCTAAGCTACTTCTAAACGTCACCATATAATATCGCAATAATTACGTAACACACTATAAATCAAGATCTGAATGATTTTGACTTATATTGCTAATGCATTGCTTCATATGTTCGAAATATTGGTCTGCTCAACAACGTAAATACCGCAGTGAGTGTTGTTGATTTAGCATAATGAAACCGATTCCTACTGTAAGTGTGTTACGCAACTACCCCGCAGGTAATAGTTTAGTAGGTTATAATAGGTTTTTGTTATAAGAAAAATCCTAGTTAGTAGAGAAATTGTTAAATATATGAAAACAAACACACATCCATGCATAACAAATAAATAGCATGAATATATTGACTTATTTTAAGCTCAATTCACAAATACATTATCTGAACCATGCCGATTATTATAACGCATTCGAAGCTTCAACGGAAGCAAAATACAAAAACCATAAAAAATAAAGAAACAGCATGAGGATAAGGCATAACATACGATAATTCTAAACCGAAAAACACCACCGATTATTAACCTAAAATTAAAGTAACTTACTTTACGAATATTGGTTACGCATTTCTCTACTACTCTGTAAAAAAATCAAAATAAGTAAAAAAACATTATTTACATCGATCTTCCAACCAGGCTAAAACGGTTGACAGATTGAAAAATAAACTATTGTAGCGACGGCGACGTCGGAACTCCACGCATGCTGCGGGCGTAAAATAAATTGTTTATTTTTTTTTACTTTTTTGTACACTTGACTTTTCAACGTATTTTTATTTCTGTCACCTCATGTAAAATAAAAGTTAAACATATTTTCTTAGAGGTTTCCGTATGTTATAAAAAACTTTTTACCAAAAAATTAAACAGACTCCCAAATAACACTGCAAAGTGAAAAATAACTTTAATTTCGGTAGTCGGTATCTTTAGTTTTGTATTTTCGTTTTTGGCACCGACTTCCGAAATTAAAGTTATTTTTCACTTTGCAGTGTTTTTTGGGAGTCGGTTTAATTTTTTGGTAAAAAGTTTTTATTTCACTCTTTTAAGTTGGTCGATTTTTAATTTACCTAGTTACAAGAGCCTAAATGTCAACTACTTATATTCATTTACAAAATATTGCTTTTCCCAATGTTGGGCTGTTATTTGTTGAGGAGTTCTCCTGGTAGTTCACTATCAGCTTCACTTCACCATATGCATTGTGACGAGCATATTGTGCTTAATAACCACATTCAAGTAATCGAAGCGGAACACATGAAATACTTATATATTGAGTAGTTCCAGTGGCCATCTGTGGTCTTCATCATTAGGTCCACTTCACAAATGGTGCTTTTCGAATGCAACTACACAAGTTACTTTAAAAATACTCAAATCACTATAGGTGTGTTTATAATATTTGAAGAGTTCCCTCGATTTCTCCAGGATCCCATCATCAGATCCTGGCTTGGTGACAATGGGACCAATTTCAAAGTATACCCTTTCAAACAAAAAAAGAATTTTCCAAATCGGTTCAGCCGTCTCCGAGTAATCGGTGATCATACATAAAAAAAATAATAATATACGCGTCGAATTGATAACCTCCTCTTTTTTTTGTCGTCGGTTGAAAAACCCCTAAACTATAATAGCAATATTTCATTCGTCAATCGACATTGCTGTCGATAGCCTACGTTAGTGGATCTGCACAAGCACATCACTAATTCGTCGCAAGAAGTGGCGGCCTCACTACGCGATGAATCCGCGTAATACAGTTTCGTATGTTATGTTTACATTGCTTGTCCAGTTACTTAGTGACGAACTCAGGTAGTGGTTAAGGAGCAATGTATTTATAGCAAAAGGAGTACAATCGCTCTGATATTTGAAAACAAAAATAACATAGTAAAACCAAGAAATATTTTACGATTTATTGTTTTTCATGATTGTAAAGACAAATATTGTAAAATACTTGTACTTACATATGGTAAGTGATTCCATGATTCACATAGATTTGATTTTGGCTTCGGTTTTTACAAGATACCACAGAACAACTCGGCATTCATATATGTTATCACGATCGCCGTCGAAAGCGCACTAGTTCGCGGAGACGGCCATTTGCCTGTGACATGAGCCCTGTGGCCATGTCGCGCGGACACCGATACGCCCCCTTACCACTTCTCCTGTATTTTTGATTTCTGTGGTTTTTGCCCATATTATAACATTTTGTAATCAAACCTAGACGAGCTGTTTTTAAACGGATATTAATATCGTTCTGTGATCGTATTTCTATTTTCTCTAAAAAAACACATCACAAACAAGATATTAATCTAAAAATTCGACTAGTCTTTCGCCAACGTCCATACTACGTTGAATACACCGGTTCTCGTCCGATCACCGAAGTTAAGCAACATCGGGCGCGGTCAGTACTTGGATGGGTGACCGCCTGGGAACACCGCGTGACCTTGGCTTTTTACTTTTTACATTGAGACACAGGTTAGTCTCGTACGTAGTGTTTCCGACCAATCATATTTTTTCAATCGTTATAAAACAACACCGGGTGCGGTCAATACTTGGATGAGTCACCTTTAGAGAACATCGCGTGACATTGGCTTTGGATGTTCTTTTCCCCCATTATCGATATAACCACTTAATATATATTTTTTAATATTACAGCGTAATCTGGATGACCTTGGCTACATAATAATTCCTGCTCGCTTGACCACCAAAAGGTCGACATTTAGTTCTACAGCCTGGGACACCACTTCTCCTACCGACTCGGAATGCCTGAGCCCACAACACGTCGAACACACTGCAGTAATCCACAATCCACAAGGAAATTCCACAGAAAGCGAAAAAGAATTCAGTAAAAGCGAAGCGAGCCCGGTCTACGAAACTGTAAGAAATTCTCATGCAGACACTATGTCCGTCGCAGAAAAGTGCTTTATTTCCGACGATGATCAAAACGACAATATCCCATTAATAAGATACGAACATATACCAGAAAAAGACTTCTCCAGTGCTTGTTCTACCCCTATAGCTAAACTGAAAGCTAGGATCAAGGAAATGGATACCCCAGGCAGTTTGCACAGAAGTGATTCTACTGAATACTGTAGCATTTTCAGTCCGAATCGTACTGTGATTTTTGCAAATGACGACAGTACTAAAGACCAAAGCGTTGAGCGCCCAAACACGAAACTCAGTAGAAGTTTCACTCCTAAATCATACAAACCTCTTCATATAAAAGTTCCTGAATTTAATTTTGATTCGATCAAACCACTGCTTAAAGATAGGAATAGTAATGAGAAGTCTTCGTATAACTTTGATATAAAGAACTATAGTTTACCGACTACACCTATTGCACGCAGCAATAAACTTAGGAAGAATGCGTGGCTGTCCGGAGATTTGAGGGCCACAGGAAAAACTAATGATGATGCTATAACGCCGGAAAAAGAAGGTAAGGAGTAATGTTTATTGTATTAAATTTTTTTCAAAGTAACTTTGTACAAAGTCATAAAATAAGTAAAAACTATGATTATACTAATATCACCACAAATTACTCGAAATCGAGACGTGATACACATAGTTTCTAAGGATAATATACGCTATGCATAGTTATTAATGAAATTATCATTATAATGAATGTGCAAAATCATTTCATTTTACTTACTCGGCCGCGATAAAAGGTACCCAATGGCAAAAATAGTTTAGCTTTGTGTCATTGAATCTGTAATCTAATATTAAATAAATCAGTATTTCTCTAGTCAGTAATTCAGTAGCTTTTTATTTTCTTTAAAAAAGGAATCTGGATACAGATTCCTTATTTAAAGAAAAAAATATATATTTATTTTAACGTAATGAATATAACCCATGCGAAATCCTACAACCTGCACCGGGCTCAATTTTTTTTTAAATATAATCTAAGACTAAAGATAGTGATAGAATGTTCAGTAATAATTTGTGTTTTTGTTGAGCAAGCTTACTGTTATGTAAATCATTTATCCTTTCATTTTTAGATGTAAAAAACATGACAGATTCATTTTCCAACTCGACCACAACACCAATGAACTCATTCTGTGACAATGCTGCCAACAAATTGGAGAACAATGATCAACAGCAACCACCAACTCCAGCTACCGCATCTCCAGAGAGTATCGACACTGTCATTAGAGACAGCTTCACTGGATTAAAGAAGTAAGATTTATTAAATATATTCTTAATTTTGCGCTGGTTTTTGCGACTTCACAAAAGTTTAATAAAAATATAGCCCTCCTTTTGCAGTCAGTTAATAAGTAGCACATAACCTTCCTCAATCTTCAAACTACTTTCATTCCAAAGGAGATGACCAAAAAAAACCCAGAGTCGATAAAAACTTCTTATGTGCGGTCTGAATGGGCTTAATGTGTACATAAAAAAAAATATTTACTCGCAAAACTATGGGGTTACTTATATTTTTTTAAAATAAATCATAACTATAAATCCTTGTTAATAAACAGTGATATTTAATAACATATTGTTGAAAGGCAGCTACTATTTTATCTGAATTTATTAGCCTTGTTTTTGTTGAAGCTAGCCGCTCAAATCACGGAAGGCCGCCGGCGGCCTCAAAGGCGGTACATTTTGTGACGTTTCAAATTTGAGGGGCTAGAAAGAGATGTGTCTGTTCAATGTCAATCAACTGTCCACTGCAGCTGCAAATAAATCAAGATTAGTGACATTGTTCAGATGGGTGGTAGAAACCACCAACAGAAAAATGAAGAGGGGCTTTAAGATATTCCGACACAGATATTTTAATAATACTTTGCCCAATGCAATAGTAGATTTTCGAATAGCTGCAGCGCTAATCAACGCAACCCAAGAGAGTTACAGCGACAGTCGCCTGACTGAAAGCTTTTTAGAAATGATAGAAAGAAATATGAATAGGCCAAACGTACTAGCAGATTACGTTGATGAACACAGTCTAAACGCACAAAGGAATATTTCATTTAAGAGGATGGAGGCAACGTTACAAGACGTAGCAGATTTCCCAAGAATGATTTACGATGAGCTTTTTGCTATTGGAACGTATCACATCAAGCTGGCAAAATCCTACTGCTACGAACATTTAGATTAACCGGTGTGTATTCTATTGAAATCTATAGGCATCCCGAGAGACTGAACCTTAATGACGAAGAAGGAAATAATAATACGTTAGTACGGTGCCGAATTAAATTGAGACACGTTTAATCACCGATTATTGTTGTAGCTGCATACATGGCCGCCGCACAGTTGTGCCCACATTATTTCCATAATATATTATCTTACCTGGGCCCGACATGAAGACGACTTGAATCAACCTGCAGGATTTTTAGATGCAGTGTGCTTAGACATAGAAAATATATAATATAATAAAAATATTTGCAATGTTTTTTTTGTTACTTATTATACCAAATCCGTGGCAGGAAAACGAAACAACAGAATAATCAACAATTATACACAATTACAACATCAATTCAAAACAGTTTTATTATTTTTAACCGACTTCTGAAAAAGGAGGAGGTTCTCAATTCGGATGTTTGTTTGTTTTTTTTTTTTATGATAATATGATATAGCTCCTATACCCCACGGATTTCCGGTATTTCCCTTTGGTATCATCAAATGTCTATTATAATTAACCCGTTGGTAAACATTTCATTGCTGTCGATTCTGGGGTTTTTTTGAGCCATCTCCTTTCATCCAAATCCACCCAGTACTTTCGAAGATTAGCGCGTTTAAACAAACAAACGTTTCCACATTTTTTTTTTTTATTATATTTATTATTATATTAATATATAGTTAACTAAAAGTAGTAGCGTAGTGCTAGATAGCCTATCCTTCCTTATGAAACGGCCTATCATAAACAGAAAGATTTTTTTAAATCCATCCGGTACTTTCGAAGATCAGCGCGTTCAAACAAACAAACTTTTCCGCTTTATAAAATTAGTGTAGCTATAGATGTGTGAATGTACTAAATACGTGAAAATAATTCTACTCTAGCTTTTCTTTTTATTCTCAGATTTTATGGTTTTGGGGGTAAAAAAATTACAACTCTGTTAAATTCCTAAACATCTATTCTCTATTATCAGTAATGACGAATTTTACTTATAGAAGGAAGAAATAAAACATGTTTTTACATTACTGCATAGTATCATCAGCGCACTTCAATCTATTTTGTATTGATTTTTTTTTAATTATACATCCTTCCTACCTTCCTACTTTCCCATTTTCCATTACGACAATTACCTAAAGGTATTTTAAAGTATTCTCAATAGCAGCCGAAAATCACGGTAACTGTTTCTTTATAGTAAATTACATTTCATCCTTTGATACTTACATATGAATAATTCAAACCTATTCATAATATAAAATTGTCGAAATACATAACTATGCAGTTCACTGCTGCCTGCCTACCCCTTTCGTAAATACAAATATGAACATATATATTTTTATACTTAGTGATTTTGTTTACTTTTTTAATTGATAAAAGTTATTGCTTTAATGCTTTCAGATTCATTTATCATTAAATATCGACTGTATGCAGTATCTAATCTCTGGTTTTTGAATTTGTTATAAAAAATATTTATAGTGGTTATTATTCTTTTCAATAAATTCCCTAATACGTCATGTGTATGACGTCATTCTGAAACAGATGGTAGTTGCGTAATTCAACCTTGAAATTGTCAACGTCCATACCATGTTGAATACACCGGTTCTCGTCCGATCACCGAAGTTAAGCAACATCGGGCGCGGTCAGTACTTGGATGGGTGACCGCCTGGGAACACCGCGTGACCTTGGCTTTTTGTTTTTTTTTTAACGTTTTTTATAAAGTAAGTATATTTTTTAGAGTTTAGAATAATAAATAAGAGAGATTTATTTTGCCATTGTTCTTTATTGATTGTTGTTAGTCATTTTATTTATAATGTTTAATCAAAATCAGACACGCTTGTTTTAGCTTCGCACAATTTATTCCTACTAGTGCAAAAAAATAATGCAAAAAGCCAACGTCAGGCGGTGTTCCCAGGCGGTCACCCATCCAAGTACTGACCGCGCCCGATGTTGCTTAACTTCGGTGATCGGACGAGAACCGGTGTATTCAACGTAGTATGGACGTTGGCATTCGTTTAACAAAAAATCACATTCAGTATCTATGTTACAAGCGTTCAGAATTATTTCTGTATAATGGGGACGTTAATACATTTACCCTCGATCAATATTTTGTTGTACGTAAATAACGAATTAATGTTAAAATGTAAATATAAGAGTTATTCAGGAAAATAAAGGTTCGGACTTGTTTGTTTCATAAAATCATCATCAGAACATAATATTAGTAACAAATGGCCTGCCTATTCACACAAAATAAAAACTGATATTAAATTAGCTAAGCACCGCCGACATAAACGGCTTGTCGGGTTCACCGATCGGCAACGGTAACGGCAACGACCGTCGACGCGTTACCCGATTTCGAAGTACTAGGGTTGCAGAAAATACAAGGAGATTGCGATGCTAGAACAAACCGCTAGCGCCGCGTCAAACATGCGGCGCGGTTTGGAACTACTGAGTGATTTGCTTGTTTACATTCAACATAATTTACAATAATAATCATAGATGGCGCTAATCGATGTTTTTTTTCACATGATTTTTTTTTTTTCAGTTTGGATCCATATATCACTATCGTTTTGATAAATGTGTTTGTATTTTACAGAATAAACCCACCTCAAGATTTCTTTTCGACCAAATATGACGATGCGCGAGACCGCATGACTAGTTCTCTGAGAGCAAACAACCAAGACCTTCATAAATCCAACAACCAAGATCGGAGCCTCCTCAAGTATAAAGTAGAAGAGGATATTCTTGCAAGCGTCAACGTGAAACCCTTAGTCGCGATACACGAGAGGTGGATCTACGAAGCGAACCGAAAAACTAGCCGGTCAATGTCTTTTCCTGAAGATAACAGGTAAGTTATCATATTATTAGTTTATTAGTCACGATATGGATCGGCTATTTGAGTTTGATTGCCGCCAACGTCCATACTAGGTTGAATACACCGGTTCTCGTCCGATCACCGAAGTTAAGCAACATCGGGCGCGGTCAGTACTTGGATGGGTGACCGCCTGGGAACACCGCGTCACGTTGGCTTTTTGCATTTTTTAATGAAAATATTTCATTAATGTGATACCGGTGAATTTGAAATTAAATTTGTTTATTTTATCATTTAGACATTTATTGTACATACAAACCAGATGACTGAATATAAATATAGAAAACATAGAAGAACAAATATTGTATCATTGAATAAGATATGAACATCACAAAATGTACAAGAAAGGCTGACCCTTTCTGAAACATCCTGTGCTCACTCGGGAAATATCGAAATCACCCTCGCAAACAAATTTTCACTTTAATACACTGGGATTATTAAGATCAATTTCGAAGTTATTAAGAATAAATTATATTATTAATTAATTAATTAATTGACTACATTATTGCATTAGGTGATAGGCCTGTAATGATAATAATTGTATGATGATAAATCTATACTAATATTATAAAGCGGAAAAGTTTGTTTGTTTGTTTGCTTGAACGCGCTAATCTTCGGAAGTACTGAGTGGATTTCAAAAATTCTTTCTGATTATGATAAGCACTTTCATGAGGAAGGCTATAGGCTATCTAACATTACGTTACTCCTCTCGGTTTTCCTAAAATAAAGGTATTGGTGAAGTAAGTCGGAAGAAAATATGCCGCTAAATTATTATAATCGCGTGAGCTGGCGAAATGCTGAGATATACGTAAAGATCATGTACTACAAAAACGTAGGATTTATGTAGATCTAAAAAAAAGTCCGCGGTACTACATATCTAACTTTTATAAATAATCCAGAATAAGGCAAATTATGTAAAGAAAATATTTAAAAAATAAGGCATGACTTTGTAGTATTATTATTTCGCGGCCATATTAATATTTGCGTTCGAAAGTAACTTCATCATCAAGACAATTTTATTAAGATTATCTTTGCCTTTTACAGTATATAATTTGGACTTATAGTTTAGGAGAAAATATAAAATTAAAATTATTCAACAACGCTATTCACCGAAATGGCCGCGGCGGCGGCCCGCGGATGCACGACGCGTCGAGCATGACTCGCGTACTCTACCACTCCGCGATAGATACCGTACTGATAGTGAACCTTATCTTGGTTTCATTTCGACTTCTTGGCTAAGAGACTTCCTATGTAAAATTGTTTCAGCTTCTTTTACGTCAGATGTGTATTTTTGTATCTATAGGTACATTTGAATATTTATATTTTACTTTCTCTTTAGCTGAATAAGTAATTTTGATAGGGTGTTGTTTTGTTCATCCCATTTTTTTAATGTCATAAGGTATGTTGTAACGAGATACCGCGGCCCCGGAAGGCAAGGGCAGCTGAAGTAACTGGGTGAGCTTATAGTCAGTAGAAGTCTGACAGTCCTTCTCGCTCCACTTAGAGCGATAGAAGTCATTCGATGATTTTCCCACCCGAAAAAAGGGGTCAGACATTCAACGTTGGCATAGTTTTAAAGCGATGTTGTTAGGATTCCTTAGCCGAATAGCAAAAAAACGGAACCCTTATACTATTCATCATAATTACTTGCCGTCTTTCCGTATGTCACAGTCATTTTATTCTGAAACTATTAAGACTACTGAGTTGAAACTTAATATATAGATGTATTCTGCAAACCGCTTTCCGATTTTTATACAAAAATAATGTAAGAAAAACATTAAGCGGAGGCTCCCCATACATGGAACTAGAACTAAAAAATTTTTTACATCAAGCCTGTACGCCTATGCGGGTGTCGGCGTCTATAGATAGATCTTTAAAAATGATATTGAGGTTCATATAATCATTTTTGTCAAAGTCAATCGTTTGAAAGATTAATACAAACATCTATGCTAGCAAGCATAGCTACGGAATTCTTCATGGGCGAGTCAATTGAAAGATATACGCTTCCAAAGTGGTAAAATGTGTTTCACCCCCCACCCCCCTCTTACTTTTATAATAATGGAGTCAAAAACCAAAACAAAATATATGCTGTGGATCTTAATAAAAATTTCAATTAAAATTGGTTTGAACGAGATCGGGTCAGCAGTTTTTGAGATATAGCACATTTTATAAAACCGCAAATATTACTTTGTGTTTCATACAAACACTATGAAAAACAAAATTATTTGGCGTAGTTACTACGGAACACTTCATGGGCGAGTCTGACTCGCAGTTGGCCAATTTTTTTTCATATGGTCAATTACATGTTGCTTTATCTAGATCCGGATTCATCATGCAGAGAAAACCAATAGGTACATACTAATACCAAAAAAAATATATACCGAAATACTCTAAATGTATTCTTGACAATATAATTAAATTAAACTACAGCCTTGGCCAAAAGTATTAGGCACCCCAATAAAACACAGATTATACAAAACGTATTAAAAAAACAGCTTATATTTTTAACAAAAGCCAAGGTAGGGCCGCCAAACGATAATTAAAACAATGGCAAACGAATTTCTATGGGCCATAAAACATCTGGTGAGCAAAACCCAAATAATGTGTATTTTCAAAAAAATACTCATAATTATTATCAGTGTTCCTTTGCTATTCATAACGTAAAGAAGCTTTCGTGTGTGATCTAGTGGTGAAATTAACATTCCCCTTTTTCGAAAATGCCAAAAAAAAGTGAACTATGCTACGAAAAACGAATTAAAATCCAGTTATTGCATGAACAAGGGAAGTCCCAAGTAGAGATTGCCAAACTTATAAAATGTTCGCGGTGCGCAGTGCAATCTGCTATTAAACGGTTTGCGGAGACTGGTTCCCACGCAAATAAAATACGGACTGGCAGAAAACGCGTGACTACCGAGCGCCAGGACAGGAAACTCATCCGCGATTCTCTACAGGATCGAAAAAAAACTTCTTCTGAGCTTGCTGCCGCCTTATCTGATGAAACTGGACACCCCATTAGTGCTCCAACGGCAAGAAGAAGGCTTGCAGATGCGGGTTTAAAGGGGTGTAAAGCAAGAAAGAAGCCATGGCTCTCGGTAGATAACAAAAAGAACCGTTTAGAATGGGCTCTACGTCACCAACACTTCACGGAGGAAGATTGGTCAAATATTGTGTGGTCCGATGAATCAAACCTTGAGGTAAGCATTTATACCATTTCTTAAAAACAATAAAATTGATCGCTCTTATTTTAGTCTGATTTCATAAAAATTATGAGCACTCATTTAAATTCTTCTTTTTACATTTTTCCAGATATTTGGAACTGCGGGTGTAACCTACGTGAGGCGGCGTGTCGGCGAGGAATACCATCCAGATTGCGTGGTGCCCACTATTAAACACGGGGGAGGTAGCATTATGATCTGGGGTTGCATGGCAGCCGATGGCGTTGGCGAAATGTTCGTTTGCGAAGGCAGGATGAACAGTGAAAAGTACATAAATGTGCTCGAAACTGCGCTATTGCCTTCGCTTACACGTATTTTCGGTGACACCAACTTAAATGGAGTGATATTCCAACAAGACAATGCTCCTTGTCATAAATCAGCGGCCACCATGCGCTGGTTTAGAAACAACAGTATCGACTTGTTAGAATGGCCGGCGCAATCCCCAGATCTCAATCCTATCGAGCATTTTTGGGGTATTCTGAAGCGTAAGGTCCGAGAGCACAGCATTACATCAAAATTAGCGTTAAAAAATGCTTTGATTCAAGAGTGGGACGCCATAAGTGCAGCCGATTGTAAAAAGCTTGTCAGCACCATGCCCCAAAGAATTGCTGCAGTGATCAATGCAAAGGGTGGGCCAACTAAATATTAGTATTTTTTTGTTATTTTATAAGAATATAGTAAATTGGAAAACAATTTTATTTTATTTTTCACCTTAAACACGAAAAAGTCAGAAAATTTGAAGGTGCCTAATACTTTTGGCCAAGGCTGTATATTTACTTCGCGATTCTCTATCCAGTGCGAATTAGATTGACGCATAAAATTACACATTAATAAAAGTAGTAGGATTATACGCGGGTGAAACCGCGGGGCACAGCTAGTAAATAAATAAATGCGCTTGTTTTTAAGATAAAGTTGCTATTACTGGAATATTCAGCTGTCTTTTAGCTATTAGTGATTAATTTTGATTGCCCTTTTCTTGTATTATTCTGTAGATTAAGTAACGAAATTCTCTCGTCTCATTCCTAACAACCTCTAAACTATGAGATAAACGTTGAAGACATGGAACAAGATGTTGTTCAATGTTACTACATTATGATCTAATTACACAATAAGTTAATTTGACAAAAAAACTCGTGCTATGTTGTAATTTTTGTACGGAAAATTCGGAAAAAGAGTAATCGCCAACGTCCATACTACGTTGAATACACCGGTTTTCGTTCGATCACCGAAGTTAAGCAACATCGGGCGCGGTCAGTACTTGATGGGTGACCGCCTGGGAACCACGTGACGTTGGCACAGACATTTATTTTTACTAGCTGTTGCCCGCGACTTCGCGTAAATTTAATATGTAACATATACAAACTTTCATCCCCTATTTGAGCCGCTCAGGGGTTGATATTTAAAAAAAATGTAGCCTTTGTTTTGACCCACGGTCGTTAACTACTTCCATTCCAAACAGCTGTGGTTTTGCCGAGAAAGCGTTACTGACAGACAGACTTTCGCATTTATGTTATTATTTGTGGTTGGCTACGTACAAACCGATAATAGGGCATAAAAGAGGACATGGTGTCATTTCATAAGATAGGGACATCACAAAATTTACAAAAACGGGTTGCAAATATCCTGCGGCCACTTGGGAAATCTCGTAATCAAATCGCAAGCAAATTTTCACTCTAATGCACTTGGATTATAGATCAAATTCAAAACACTTAAAAATCAACGATATGCGCTTGTTCATAGATAAACTAGCTTTTACTGGAATATTCGGCTGTCTTTTAGCTATTTGCAATTAATTTTGATTGCCTTTTCAACCGATGACAAAAAGAGGAGATTATCAATTCGACGATTTTTTTTTTTTTAATGTATGATCATCGATTACTCGAAGACGGCTGAACCGATTTGGAAAATTCTTTTTTTGATGGAAAGGGTATACTTCGATATTGGTCCCATTTTCATAAACGTCAGGATCTGATGATGGGATCCTGGAGAAATCGAGGGAACTCTTCAAATATTATAGGCACACCTATGTCGTTTTGGGTATTTATTATAGTAACTTGTGCAGTTGCTCTCAAAAATTACCATTTGAGGAAGTGGAACTGATGATGAAGACCAGATGGCCGCCGAAACTACTCAATAATAAGTATTGAGTGGATTGCGATTCGATTACTTGAATATGGATGTTACGCACTTTATGCTCGTCACAATGCATATGGTGATGTAGAGCT
This sequence comes from Tholera decimalis, assembly GCA_943138885.2. Lineage (NCBI taxonomy): Eukaryota > Metazoa > Arthropoda > Insecta > Lepidoptera > Noctuidae > Tholera > Tholera decimalis. The sequence goes on from OW964562.2 coordinate 30,022,508, forward strand.
GATGGTGAAGTACCAGGAGAACTCCTCAACAATTAACGGCCCAGCATTGGGAAAAGCAATATTTTGTAAAAGGTTATAAGTAGTTGATAATTAGGCTCTTGTAACTAGGTAAATTAAAAATAGACCAACTAAAAAGAGTGAAATAAAAACTTTTTACCAAAAAATTAAACCGACTCCCAAAAAACACTGCAAAGTGAAAAATAACTTTAATTTCGGAAGTCGGTGCCAAAAACGAAAATACAAAACTAAAGACACCGACTACCGAAATTAAAGTTATTTTTCACTTTGCAGTGTTTTTTGGGAGTCGGTTTAATTTTTTGGTAAAAAGTTTTTTCTTGTATTATTCTGTGGATTTGGTAATGAAACTGTTTTATGCATGTCTCATTCTCAAAAAATCTTCAAATTGTGAGATAAACGTTGATGCGGTTAGGCATTAGATCGCAGTGACATTTAACACGATAACTAAACCGCCATTAATTTGACAATAGAACCCGTGCGTACATTAATTTTTGTACGGAATTTTCGGTGTAGCATTCGCCAACGTCCATACTACGTTGAATTCACCGGTTCTCGTCCGATCACCGAAGTTAAGCAACATCGGGCGCGGTCAGTACTTGGATGGGTGACCGCCTGGGAACACCGCGTGACGCTGGCTTTTTGCGTTTTTAATGAAAATATTTCATTAATATGTTACATTTGAAATTAATATGTTTATTTTGCTATTTAGACATTTACTTTTTATTAATGTATACTGTTGTTGGCTACATACAAATCTATGACATGGTATCATTGAATAAAATAGGGACATCAAAAAAGGTTAAAAAAAGGTCGCAAACATCTGAGCTCCCTTGGGAAATCTTGAAATCGCCCCCGCAAGCAAATTTCCACTCTAATTCACTGGGATTATAGATCTAATTCAAAGCTCTTAAAAATCAACGATATGTGCTTGTTTATAGATAAACTAGCTTGTACTGGAATATTGCGCTGTGTCTTTTAGCTATTTGTTATTAATTTTAATTGCCTTTTTCTTGTATTATTCTGTATACAACGTGTAACAGAATAAACGCAATTCCTGAAAGTAGTTGGTTCAGAATCGGCTTCTGAATCAATTTCCTTCATAAAAAATAGGTGTTAAATTTTGACGGAAAAATCTTTAATTTAACTTGAAATGTAAACACAGTATCATGACAAACTAATACAATCCTTAATTCAAGGAAATGCGCTCGTGTGCGTGTCGGCCGCTAACTTTGCATGAGTGTATGCGTCTGTGTAAGGATATTATATGACGCACATACGTTTTGCGTTTAGTAAGGACATTATTTTATAAAAAAATCTAGGTTTGGTTTCAATTTAATTAGTTACGGATATGTTGTTTTAGACTTATAATTTAATATTCTAATTGGGGTGTCTGAGGTATTGCGCTTAATCTGTTACACCTTGTATAAGATGAAAGCTTTTTTGAGAATAAGACATGCATAGAACATAAGTATGTCTTATTCTCAAAAAAGGTTTAAATTATGTGATAAACGTTGATGCCGATAGTGACATTGAACAGGATAACTATAACACAATAAGTTAATTTAACAAAAAACTGGTGCCATCATGTAATTTATGTGTGGAAAATTCGATGTGGCAATCGCCAACGTCCATACTAGGTTGAATTCACCGGTTCTCGTCCGATTACCGAAGTTAAGCAACATCGGGCGCGGTCAGTACTTGGATGGGTGACCGCCTGGGAACACCGCCTGACCTTGGCTTTTTGTTTTCTTTTTTTATTTAAGCAGTTTTATAGTTTTGTTATTGGATAATTCATGATATCATATTATCACAATACATATATTATTAACTCTTTATGGCGCAAGGTATTTTTTGTTATTAATTGTACAGAAACTAGGTAGCAAATGGGGATATATTAATGGGAAAAATTATTAAAAATGTAAAAGAAAGTTATGAGAGATGAACATTTTTAAAACAGTTGTTTCGTTTATTGTAGCATAAGCTAACCCCACATTTTTCGCAAACTGCGTATACCCTGTGCAGCCTGGAAATTTGCATCTCATTCTTTTATCTACCCAAACTGGCCTGTGCCCGTATTCTACATGTTCCTCCGAAAGATGTGAGGTTGGACCAATGTCCAACCTCACATCTTTCGGAGGAACATGTTGAGCTGGACCTTTCTTCTTTTTATCTTGAATGAGACATCCAATATCACTTTTGCGCTTTGTACAGTTAATTGTCTTATATTTGCATAACGTCTCTGCTATAGCTACTCTAAATTCGGCAGTGTAGAGGGTTTTACTGGTACCACCCTTTGTAGCATTTATTCTTCGGTATAAAAGCCATGAATTACACTTAGCTATGTCTAAGAAGTGATAAAAAATTAGTAAATACCAACGTTTACTACGGAGTTTGATCTTATAGTGGCCCATTACACAATCTAATAGATCGAAACCACCCATATGTCGGTTATATTCTGCTACGACAAAAGGACGTTCAACAAGAATGGATATCTTTTCAGACTTATCCCACCTTCTTACTGCCGATGTTGGGTGTTTTCCTGCGAATTTGGATGCTAGAGTGACAAAGAACAATGGCGAATCCTCTAACAAATTTTTGTTGGCATAATTTTGTAGCGTCTATTAATGGAAAATATACAGAGTATAGAGTTTCAATTCATGATCATTTTTGCCTTAAGATCCACTATTAAAGGAACTCTTGAAAAAAAGATATTCGTTGAAGAAGTTTTAGAGGTTATGTCTGGCCATTATTACGTAAACCGATTTATTGGAGACTGGTACCGCAGACTTGATTATATCCATAGTCAACGCTAGTGTGGAAAACACAGACCTAGTAATGAGCCATTGTTAGTTGGCCAGGGGTCTCCCGCCCACGATCTCACAGCAGTATGGAAAAAGTGGCTGTCGCAACCGAAGGCTGGGCACGCCACAATCGCGGTGATAAGTCCCGTCTTTGAGAAGTGGCTGGAGAGACGCCACGGCGTCCTCACCTTCCACCTGACGCAGGTGCTTACTGGACACGGGTATTTTGAGAGGTACCTATTTCGGATTCAGCGGGAGGACACGCCCGGGTGTCGACATTGCGTGGACCACCCGGAGAACACGGTGGAGCATACGATGGAGGAGTGCACCGCTTGGGCAGAGCTTCGCCGTTTCCTCGTTGAGGCTATCGGCGGCGGTAACCTCTCGCACCCGGCCCTGGAACGGAGTGAGTGGGAATAAAATGCAGTCGCCTCCTTCTGCGAAGCAGTAAGGTTAGCGAAAGAGAAGGCCGAACGCGCGAAGGAGAGGCAACTCTCTTCCTCACGCCCCAGCCGCCGCGGAAGACGCCCCGTGCGTCGGGGATAGCGAGCCGATCTCCGGCCACCATAGGCGCGGGCTTGCGGACGGCGAGCAGGGGTAGCTCACCGTGCGGTAAGGACCAGGCCCGGGTCGGTGGCGCATCGTGTTCCACGCGCACCTCAAAGAGCTGTCAGCACCAGTGACGGGGCCCCATAAGGCCATTGTCTGCCGGGGCACAGCCCCGGTAATGTTCTAACGAGATATTTTGGAAAGAGTGGGAGTACGAGGTTTTGCCCTTAATATCTTCAAGGACTATCTCGGCGAAAACAACGAGTCAAGATAGGGGACTGCTTGAGTGATGAATTGGCACTCTCTTACGGTGTTCCACAGGGAAGCATCTTGGGTCCCCCTTTATTCCAGGTTTTTATTAATGACCTCTGCACGTTGTCCTTTCCAAATACTAAGATTTTTACTTACGCAGATGACACTGCAGTGTTCGTATGGGGACCAAACTGGCAGTCAGTTAAGGAGAGAGCCGAATACTCTCTTTCTGAAATAATGGCTTGGCTAAGACAAAATCTGCTCACACTTAATCTTATAAAGACCAATTTTCTTCCCTTCTCTCTGAGATCTAACAATAAGCCACCACTTGATTACTCAATTAAGGCACATGTCTGCGGTGACCAGAACGAGTGCACTTGCACTGTAATCTCTCGGGTAGATTGTGTCAAGTATCTAGGCGTGCAGGTAGATCACGCACTGAGGTGGGATAGGCAGACTACCACAGTTATTTCCAGAATCAGGCGACTGATTTATGTTTTCAAAACCCTTAGGGACTCAGCACCACTAGAAAAGCTGAGGATGGTCTATTTGGCCCTATGTCAGTCCATTATACAATACTGCATAACAGTATGGGGAGGTGCCGCCAAGACCTATCTTCTTGGATTGGAAAGAGCACAGAGAGCAGTACTAAAGGTCATGACCAAGAAGCCATTTCGATTTCCAACTGTTCAATTATTTGCAGAACTTAAAGTCCTTACAGTGCGTCAACTCTATGTGCTCAGGTCCATTCAAAGGTTACATCCGCACATACCTACACCCGATCCAAATAAACGCAGTAGATCATCCATTTGCCCTTCTACTCCCTGCAGGACTACGTTTGCCAGACGTCAGTTCAATAGCTTAAGCAGTAAGCTCTACAACAGCATAAATAAAAAACTAAACATTGCTGGATTAAGCCGACGTGAAGTTAAAGAGAAAGTTGCGGACTGGCTCCAATCCCTAGATTATCAGCAGACAGAAGTTTTACTCGCTTTCATCACTTAGTTGCACACCTAACTTATGCGCTCACATTCTATCTGTCACATATATATGTAAGCGCGCACCCCATCAATCACTACTCACATTACACTGAACACCACATACACTACACTCATAATCAACCTCACATACACTCACACTTACTCAATCCACTCGCACACATGCACACATTTTTCCCATTACTATATAATTGTCATGTACTTGTATTAAGTTGACACTCTAAATTAAGATCACTATTTGTATATAAATAACTAGCGGCACTCTCACAAAAATGTATCATTGTACTAAATGTGTCATTTCTAAGCACTAATCCCCAAAACACAGGCCTAGTCTGGGAGTTAGCACCAGTTTTTTGTGACGATACATTTATAACAACTTTCTAAAATAATTGACTGTGTTATTTACTAAACGTGTATCCTTGCTTAGTGTCTAATAAACATTTTTTTTTTTTATTTATTTATTTACGGCCCCGGAACTTAAGGGCAGCTGAAGGAACAGGGTGGGTTTTTAGTCAGTAGTAGTCCGATACCGCTCTGGGTAAAGCGGAAGGGATTCCGTTTCCCCAGAGCGTTAGCGCCAGAGTCATTCGATGAAAAAAACCCACCCAGGAAAAAATGGGTCCCCCGCCACTTCCAAGGTATTAGAAGTTGATTATATCGAAAATCTGTTTTAAACAAGTAACTATGCGTTATGAAAGCTATAATTACAGGCATTAAGTATTACAAGTTAATTGCGGCTCTGTCTCTAGGATGGCAACGCATGTACAATGCCTTTTGTAATATAGATCCATATAGGCCGCGACGATCACTTTCCATCAGTCGGAACATCTGTTTGCCATCCTCAAATATGGATCTTAGTCGAATTAAATAAATAAATACTATAAAAGTAGGTAATAGGTACTTATAAAAATGAAACAATTTGTTTTATATATGTATGTATTTATTCTTCATCTTCTCTTATTATAATATCGTCCAAAAAATCTGCTGGTGTATGTCTGATGTCTGGCCCATCCGAGATACCAAACTACCGTCATGGTATGCGCGCAACATCCGACAGTTCGTTTTCCCACTAACCAACTGCAACAGTACTCTATTATTCCAGCACGGCCGGCCACATTATTTTCTATTAATATAATTATACGTATTGCCTTCTAGAGACATGGCGTGATTTAATTTTGCCACTAAGAAGGGTTGTATCACTACTACCTCTAAGATTGTATTCATCTGAATTTACTCACTCACTGCATACCTCAATCCTGTATCCGCCGTGGAACATACATGTTCACCATAATATGAACGTGTTTGTCGTATTTGGTACGTTCCCAGGGCGAATAGAATGAGGTCTCTATATTCTAAGACAGGAAAGTAAACATTGTTTCTGTTTGCTGATATGTTTTGGAAATTAGAAGTTCTTCTATTCATATTGACAGCCTCAATCATACTAGCCAGATTATTTTCTAAATTCATATTTTCCAAATTATATTTAATATTTCTTTGGCATATTCACTGTCTTTCAGGCGAGCACCAAACTTATTTAGTAAAGCTGGAAGTTCTGCATCATGTGGGGAAGTGATCTATGGAAATATTCTTGCCTCAGTAATTTAAAATCTCTTTTAAATTATCCATTGACCACTTCCACTTCTGCGGCAGTTAACACACATTATTCGAGCAGGCATTACACGACTTCCCATTGTGATATACAAATGGATGCACAAACAACAAAGTCCAAAGTATCAGGTAGAATAGAATCGTAGTCCAAAAAGTCAAAGCAAAACGTCGACGGCGTAAATAGCAGCTGATCGGAATCCTTAGGCAAGCACTAGTCGCAAGGAAAAACTGAGTTTATACACAGAAGCTGTTAATAATTTCAAAAGTACGGAAACACAACCGACATTACACGAGATAGCAGCAGTTGTTACCTTCAGGCTACTGCAACTTCAAGGCGAAAAAAATTGTATGGTTTTTGAGGGGTAAATAATGGTAGATTTTGCTGTCTCACCTGTTCCGTGCGCTTTCTCTTTCTTTCATGACAGTCAGCCATATTATATGTTTACTTGTCGTGTGTCTTGTAGTATTTTGTAAGTTTGTGCTTATTATTTTCTGGCAGTTAGTTACGGTTAATTTTTTATCTTAATTTGTTACAAGTGTGATCTTGTTCAGTAAACATAATTGTACCATAATGCCACCTAATAGCCGATTTATAACTTGTGAACTTAGAATAACAACGCATAGAAGAGGCGTCTAGAACAAAACACGAGCGATTTCGTGTGTCCACTTTATTTTCTTTGTGTGCGTGAGCCGAATGTGTCTACGTTCTTCAAACGCACACAAATATAGCTTTCAGTGATACCATTACCAGTACCATTACCACAAAAATGGGAAAATGCACTATTATGTTGCTGGTTCAAATCAAGTATTTTATGTTATGAAACTAAATAAGATGATGTTTTTTCATGTAATATGACTTATATGACATATATTTACGGAAGGTAAACGAAATGAGATATCGTTTATTGCGTTTAGAATGTTTGATGTGTAATGTCATGTGTTATAATGATATTATAGAAATGTATTAATTGCTTGAAAAATCTCGTTTGATATCAATTAAAAGTATGTGTTGTATTTATGAAATAGAAAAATATTATTGAGAACATTACTTAAATGAAAAAAATCTTAATCAATAAAATTGTCATCTTTATGATGCCACTCTTCGAACTAACAGTAACTTTTAGTTATAAAACACTGTAGGTAGTAGCTGTAAATAAATATAGTTTAGTTTGACGCATACATAATTGCTGCCAAAACTATATTTGGCTAAACTTTCCTTTATGGACCGTTGAGTTGGAAGTTCATAGTTTTACTGTAAATAGTACTCATAAATAGAAAGCTTTTTACGAATTGTTAAGTTGCGCAAATTCACTGTTTACGAGATATAAGTTTTTAAAGTTTCGTTTAATAGCACGCCATTTGCAAATTTTTAGGTTGTTTATTGTCATGGTAGACGTCAAAGTTGACATTTCACGTTCCATTGACAGAAGAAGTGTATTTTGTTCAATTTTATGTCATATTTTTACGTAAAAATAATTTTATTTTCACATATTCACGTATTAAATTTGGTGTGTTATTAGTGGGCATTATAGCTGTGCTGTACTCGTATTATGTAATTGCGTTGACGTTTTTACACAAAAATATTACGAATTTTTGTTTACACTGTGGAACGGAAAGTGAAGTGTGATAATAATGTGAAAGTGAGATATAATATGTAAAGTTTCCATACAAATTGGGAAATAGTACGCAATATATGATAAATAATATTCATGGTAGTTCCAACCGTTACTAGGAGAAGTTAGGATGCAATAGCGAGCAAAGCGAGCTCGGGACTTGGGGCAACCCGACTCGGACTTCTCTTATTTTTTTTTAAACCATTGAGCCCCGCGAAGCGGGGCTCCGACTAGACCTTTTAGCCAACTTTTGAGTTTTTTGAAAACCTTTTTGTTGGAGTAATGCCGGGGAGGAGAGGAGCACCCCCTGCCCCGTCACTCCACTTCCGCTGCCTTCCTCCTGCCAAACAATACTAAATTTTTCCGAAATTCTAACCTAAAAACTTTATTACCATGGATATCACTATAACCATGGGTTTGCGCGGGGGGGGGGATGGTACAGGGGAGTAGCACTACTCCCTCCCCACCCCTCCCCTCCCACCCCGACCCAAAAATCGACGGGCCATAAAGGAAAGTTACACCCTATATTTTTTTAAACAAAAATAAGCACAAAAGAAATCAATATGGGTATTTTTTTCCTCACGTATAGCAACATTGAATTGTGATAAGTTAGGTTATTAGAATTTTTGTTTGATGGTCGATTTACTTAAATATAATGTATAAAATGTAAGTATTTACTTGTGAAATGTAATTTAATTACACGTTTTTTGTTTTCCTGAAGGACTATGACATCCCTTTACGCTACAAACGGTCGTTTTAAATTATTTACTCGCGAGCTCTGTTCGGCAGAATGTGACGTTGAATACTGACGGCTCGTCGAGCAAAGTTAGCCAAAAATGGCTAAGTTTTAGTTGCCTCACTTTTTGCACTCTTACTATCCTTCTATGCGTTGTTATTCTAAGCTTGTGAAGTATCGTACTTGTGAAGTCGTAAAGGTAATGAAAAAAGGAAGTTTATAGCAAAATTTCCATTAGATGAGGCTCGATAAGTATTGAATTAGATATTTGATTCTATATTTTATTTAAAACATGGTACTAAAAGGCTTAATCGATCATTTAATTTTCAATTTTATTTTGTGATAGTGATGCGCTGTAACGCTAATGGTTCTTATCAATTATCGATAAATGTTGTGTCTGTTTGTAATTGTTTATAAACAATGTTAATTTTTATTAACATTGTTTATAAACAATTACTTTTGCGAGAGGCATTAAATGAAACCGCATTTGCGTTATGTATAATTTTCAGGCAACACATCAAAAATCAGATCACTAGTTTAGTCACAGGACATTTTTGTTTTTTCTTAGTTAAAACACAAAGTATCTTCCCGAGCACCTGACTGTAGAGGGTGCGTCTCATATCATATAAAGTTATTTGGTATATTTTCATTTCAATAACGTTGCAGTTAATGATTATCAAATACAAGAATAAAGAGGACATGGTCACTGACGTTCTGACGACGGAGCTCCATCGAATGAAATATGAAATGTTTATGACCGCTATGTGTTTGCGTACAGAAGAAGATCGGGATTAAATTACTGCTATCTTGACATAATTATATTATTTAGTCTAATAATCTGTAGTAGTTTTATAATTAAGAATATACTGGATTTCTTAAAAACTACATTCCTTGCTTTATTTCAACACAAATCCTTTCATAAATTTGAAAAGTTAAAAGAAAGCCCGTTACCGACCTGTATACTTTATCGATATCGATAAAGAAGTTCTACCATTGCTCAGCACTATTTAGACTGATAGGTTGGTAGTACTGTTGTATGACGTCTTGTTCCCCGTGTATGTTCGTTCAGTTGGTATTGAAGTGAACTTTTACCTGTTTTTATTTTTTTAGTACTAAGTCCCGTCTCTTAAACATAGTGTATTACATACTCTTTGGTTACCTTCACAGATAACTTTAAATAAGTCAGGCAGATGTCAATGTCATGTCGTATTGTTGCCATACTTTGCTTGCAGTATGACTTTATTTTAGTATTTATTTATTCAGCAGAATTCTTAACAAAAATCTGCAATTATATTTATTATGGTTTATCAATACGCTTGTAAAGTATACTTAAGCAATAAGGGCAAAGCACTTTAAATAAATTGGATTAGATTTACTAATATATGGCAGAGAAACCAGCAGAGAACTTTCAACTGAGACAATATTGGCTAAAAGACATGAAGTCAAATTGTAAAGGAAAAAATAATCTAATCCCTTGTGATCATATTAGTCAATTGTATTTCCAAAATAAATATATTTTTTATTAGAGTGGGTCAGTTCATAAGCATATCTTGAAAAAAACTAAGAAATTATTTTATTAACATTTGCAAACATGACATTTATAGACGCTCAAATATTCTATTAACAATTTTTTCGCCTTTGTTCTTTGTTATCTCTCCATGCCACTACAGCCACATCAACGCCACTGCAGTTACCGACCTGTTCTATTGACGTACCACGTGGTTCCTTTTTAAAAACTTTTGCATCTGCCAGCTTGCAATTGAGAATTCGGTTTTTTCTTATTGTTCCTAAAACTGATATGCCGCGACTAGACAAGTATTCGATAAGCGGTATCGAAGGATAATAATTAGAGAGTAGAACTAGTACTAGGAGCCACTGTAGAACTAGTACTAGGAGAAATGATATGATCTGTCTGGACTTGGATCCGTTGTAGTACTATTGAACTGAGTATTTATGGATGTAGTTTCTAGAGTGGTGGCAGCCTGAACTTCATTTTCTAAGGGGCTCCTCTGGGTCCTCATCAGAACTTTCGTGGTCATTCTGCTGGAAGTGATATGTTGAATCGGCGACATCATCGTCGTCAGAAAAATCTAGGCCATCTTCACTGTCATTCCATTCTCCTAGTATATTTTCCAGTTCTTGAGTAGTCAAAGTACGTAATTTACGACTCATTTTGATCCTAAAAACGAAATATGCAGAACTCAAATAAACGGCAAAAATCGACCACAAACGCGCAATGTTGCATTCATGCAACAAAACATAACTAAACAAAAATTCAAGATATACTTGAATCTGAAAAAAAAATTGTTGATTATTAAAATACATGACCTTACCTTTTACTCACATCAATTTCAATAGCAATATATCAGTATTTCACCAATTAATTACTTTTTGTAAACCAATTCAAAGAGAGAGAAACGATACACATTAAATGCGAATTTAATAAAAGTGTCGCCATCTAGTTAGCCGATTTGTTACTAAATCGGTAGAATGCTTTGTTGCCGGTGTTGTAACACCGAGTTAAGTGGATCTATCGGGATTTGATATAATTTTACGTGTATTAGAATGGTGTGTTGCAGAAGTGCAACATGGGTTAAAAATACGAAAAGATCCCAAAGTAATTCGAATAACAGCAACAAAAATCAATTTATTTTAAACAACATGAGAAACTAAAAATAAATCCACATAAACATGTAAGTTTGGTAACCAAACCCACACAATTGTGTAATGTTTTCAACAATTTCTCTGTTCCTATGACACCCAGACCGGCCAAGGAGCCCCTGCGATGTGTTCCACAGAAAACATCATGTTTCTCAGCCCTTTAGAATAACCCTATGAAGTGAATAAAATAATAAAAATATAACCCTTCCTTTGTAATCGGGTAAAAAGAGCTCAGGAGTAGACGAACTTCCCCCATTTCTACAACTGTGCAGACGAGTTAACTCTACCATTTTTTTAATGACTTAACCATAAAAAGGGGTTTTAGGATCAAAGCTTTTATAAGATACTAGCTTTTGCCCGCGACTTCGTTCGCATATGAGGGTTTTCCCGCGTAAAATCCTGATCCCGTGGGAATTCCGGGATAAAAAGTAGCCTATGTGTTATTCCAGGATGTAAACTATCTACTTGCCAAATTTCATTCAAATCCGTTCAGTAGTTTTTGCGTGAAAGAGTAACAAACATCCATCCATCCTCACAAACTTTCACATTTATAATATTAGTAAATAGTAAATTAGTAAGATAAGATAGATATAAAAAGATAAGAAATGTTGTCCGATCCAAATAACGCGCGCTATTACCAACTACATTTAAAATGTTTGAGAACGCTGTGTATGACCATGTATACTATCATTACCAATGTGAAAAAAAAAAACTAACCGACTGCCAATATGATTTTCGTAAAAACATAGTGGTTTACAAATACGTGCAAGATGCTCTAACTATAAATAAGTATCAAAAACTACGCCTAAGTATGCTCCTTGATATGGTCAACGCTATGATAAAATATGGTACTATTTAATAATTTACTAACATATTTGTATATATCAACTAGCTGTTGCCCGCGACTTCATTCGCGTAAATTTCATATGTAAACCTATATGAAACATTTCAACGCTAAATAAATAAATCATGCTTGTGATTTACTTGACATAACAATATGGCCAATTTTTGACCCATAGCCTTTCCAATTTCCCTTAAAATCGGTTAATCAGCATAAATAATATCTTCGCTCCAAGGCCGGCTGCGCCAGATAGGTCAAGTTCTGCGTAATGCAGGTTTCAGTTAAGATTTTTCATAAAAAAAACTTTTTTTTTTATTGAAAATAGGTTCGCATTTGACCACTATCTCATCTGATGGTAAGTGACGATGTGGTCGAAGATGGAGTACGCTTACCTAAAAGTAACCTATTCACTCTTGACTTAAAGACTCCTAGGTTGTAGCTATCGGGAAACAGACTCCGGCAGGGAATTCCACTCCTTAGCCGTACGCACAATGAAGGTATTCCCAAAACGTTTTCTGCGCCCTTACCTATTTGAGCCCTTAGGTGTTGATATTGCGGTTTACATTTCCCATACAACCTTTCATCCGAAAAAAAAAACGTAGCCTATGTTTGACCCTGAGTCTTCAACTAGTTTCATTCCAAATTTTATCCAAATCGGTGCTGTGGTTTACCTGTGAAAGCGTAACAGACAGACAGACAGGCTTTCGCATTTATAATATTAGTATGGATGACCTAACTAAAGTTATAAACAAACCAAGTGTTCTGGTTGCAGACAACATTTATCTATTGGTGAATAATAATATGGTAATATTATTGTGATCACATTATACACACTATTTATACTCCCTTCTGTCTAGAGCCGTAACCTGAATGGAATATCATAGATTTGGAAATCAATTTTACCTAAACTAAACTAATTACGTTTCATTCCCGCCGAAAATCCACGTTAAAACTTAATTTCATGTTTAATGACAATAGGCTAAAGTGTCGGTCGGACTTGAGATCGAAAGGTCGCGGGTTTGAACCCCACCCGTTACACTATTGCCGTGAACCTATTACAGACACAAGCATATTTAGTTTAGTTGTAGACAAGTTTGCTAGTTATGTGAATTTTACCCACATTGCTAGTTCTCTTTTTCTTAAGAAATAAATTTTATAATCACTTAGGCCTCTTCGTCTCTCCTATTTTTTGCTGTACCTGACAGGGTCCAGATTATCATAAGAACTTAGGGCTATTTACCATGTGTATTTATTGTTTCGTTTTAGGGTCCATATTGATCAAAATTTTCTGTCACCACCCATGTACCACATATGGAATGCAAAAAGTGGAGTATTTAGACGTTAAATTATTTTTCAGGAGCCAAAATATAGCAGCGGTGAAGCCGGCGTCCCACTGCGTAGACACGCTACAGAAGTCTCTGCCGCAGCTAAATACGAAGAAACAGGCAACTAAAATATATCGCACGCGTCCTGCTTCGCCGTGTAATGGAAAAAATGGTCAGTCGCCACTAAATAATACCATTTAAATTACTAATCCTCGGGGAAAACAGTTAGTTTGTTTCTTGGATGTATTTAAAATTAAACATTATTGAGCGCGGAATCACTACTAACTTCTGATAAAAATCAATCAATACAACTACTTCTTTTTGTGATTGTGCTCTCTTTAAGTAATAAATATTCTTTGATTTAAATATTCGTTAATAATGATTTCATAAACACCCCTCGCCAAACGGTGTCACTTGGATGTAAAAAAGAGGGTCGCACATTGCATGTATGGGTTTAGAAATCTTGATCTTATTATCTGTCCGTCTTAAAGTACAAAATGGGGATAAGTTTTTGGTTGCTAATTATTGTGAAAACCCGCTTGCTATCAACATGGTAAATTTTAACTCTGCATGTATATACTAGCATGGTGTTGGTAACAATAAAATCTTTAAATTGCATGAGGCTTTTATTTCTAAATTGTTATATGTATTAACTATATGTACTTTTTATATTTATATACTGACACAAGGACTTTCATTTTAAAAGTAAGTATCATTTCTGTAATTTAAATTTAGAATATTGAGTCATTATTGCAGCTTTAACCATATTCTGATGATAATTATTTAACATAATTATAATAACATAAGTAAAATTTTACTGGCTTATGTTATAATTAGACATCGGATTATATGCTCTGTTAAAATGGCAAAACATGCATCCAAAAATGCACTCAAAATGGACGAAATATGCGCAATGCAAAACGCTCAAAACAGCGTTATATCCATTTGCATCTGCAAACTTGCAAATGCATATATAAATCCAATGACTTGTCATTACACAGGCCAACAAAATTTAATTTCTTTAGCAAATGGTGCCTATGTTGTTCACTTTGGAAACATCTAAAAGTGGTACCCAGCAGTGAGCAAAGTATTGAAGGAAAAGGTAGGCTATCTATTTGCCTTATCGACTAAGATAAAATTGATTCATGTTTGTTCGATACAATGTTTTACAGGGCACCAATGGGATCAATTTTGTCAAGCGCGGGACACCATTGCTAAGAGCGTCAACTTCTCTCAAATCTCCGAGCTACGACACCGCAGCCCCGAATCTCGACACCGCAGCCCCGAATCTCGACACCGCAGCCCCGAACTTCAGCACCGTAAACCTGAATCGGCACAAGGGTGATTATTATTTTATCATTATTATACTAAAGCTTCGTTTTAAATGACTACTTATTAAAATGCAGTTATTAATATACGGTTCACGTCTGAAAACGAAGTTAAGCTACATAATTATGCTGCGGTCAGTAATTGGGTGGGTAACCGCCTGGGAACACCGCGTGACGTTGGCTTTTCGCTTTTAGTTCTTTTTTATAATTTTTTGATGGCTTTTGAATTTAGAACATTTAAAAATTGAAAATATCAGCATCAAAGTCTAAGAAAGATTTGTTTTGGAATTGTTCTTTGATTGTTGTTAGTCACTTTATTTATAATATTTTATCAAAATCAGTCACGCTTGTTTTAGCTTCGCACAATTTATTGCTACTAGTGCAAAAAAAATAATGCAAAAAAACTTTTTACCAAAAAATTAAACAGACTCCCAAAAACACTGCAAAGTGAAAAATAACTTTAATTTCGGAAGTCGGTGCCAAAAACGAAAATACAAAACTAAAGACACCGACTACCGAAATTAAAGTTATTTTTCACTTTGCAGTGTTTTTGGGAGTCTGTTTAATTTTTTGGTAAAAAGTTTTTATTTCACTCTTTTTAGTTGGTCGATTTTTAATTTACCTAGTTAAAAGAGCCTAAATGTCAACTACTTATAACCTTTTACGAAATATTGCTTTTCCCAATGCTGGGCCGTTAATTGTTGAGGAGTTCTCCTGGTACTTCACCATCAGCTCTACATCACCATATGCATTGTGACGAACATAAAGTGTTTAACATCCATATTCAAGTAATCGAATCGCGATCCACGAAATACTTATTATTGAGTAGGTTCGGCGGCCATCTGTGGTCTTCATCATCAGTTCCACTTCCCCAAATGGTATTTTTTGAGAGCAACTGCACAAGTTACTATAAGAAATACCCAAAACGCCATAGGTGTGCCTATAATATTTGAAGAGTTCCCTCGATTTCTCCAGGATCCCATCATCAGATCCTGACCTGGTGACAATGGGACCAATTTCGAAGTATACCCTTTCAAAAAAAAAAGAATTTTCCAATTCGGTTCAGCCGTCTTCGAGTAATCGGTGATCATACATAAAAAAATATATATACGCGTCGAATTGATAACCTCCTCTTTTTGTCGTCTGTTGAAAAGCCGACGTCACGAGGTGTTCCCAGGCGGTCACCCATTCAAGTAAGTACCTACTGACCGCGCCCGATGTTGCTTAACTTCGGTGATCGGACGAGAACCGGTGAATTCAACGTAGTATGCATTCGTTTAACAAAAATTCACGTTCAGTATGGTGATAGGTAAATAACTTGGCAAGAGTCGTTCGATGAGCAGAAGTCGATTTTTAGGTGTCAGCGGGACGCGGCTATGACGTAGCGTCGCTTCGAGCACGCGATTGGTGCGTCAGTAGTTCTCGTTCCATTTGCTCCCGAATACTCTTGCGTACACGAAAGTTTTTGCCCTATGTTTTTGTTACGAGTTGTTGTTTTAAATTTAGTTTTTGTTACGTTGATTACAATGCCAGGACCAAATACCGTTTTACGCAGACTATAAAACGCCAGAAAGAACAGTTAGATACTATAGTTACGGAATGTTGAAATTCGTCACTGTCTTTAGGACACCGGGAAAAACGAAAAATTAAAGGGGTAGCAGTTTTATTAACTAATTGGGACGACGAGAACATATTATTTTTAATGTTCTTTAATAATACATCTTTTTCACTTTTAAATGTTTTTATGTATTATATCTATTTTATTTATAATACCGAATTAACTAATGAATTGCTCTTTTTTCTTTAACATTCTTCTAAACAGACACGATTCAAAATAAATGATGTCAATAACCATAGAATAATGGCAAGCAGTAAAAGTGACCACTTTTTTGTTCCACTAAGTGCACGATGTGCGAACTTACCCTCACTACGCCAAAACCTTGCCAAATTACGTGCCGAGGATTATATCTAGGGACACGGTATCGATAAGAAAGTATCGATACTCATGAGTAATATCGAAAAAAAATATCGTACTCATAAATGTATCGAAACAAAAGTATCGATCGATCGAGTACTTTTCTTAGGGCCTAATGCGCATACGTCAGGCCCTCAATGTCAGTCAGTAACATCAATTTAGCTTCAGTACAGTAAGACAGAAGAACAGAACATCAACACTAATGGTATTGGTACACTAGTGTAATAATAGTACTATAAAAAAGACAACTGTGACTTTACAAATTATTTAAACAATTATAATATTTATTCCTTTAGACACATATTATAGTACCCATTCCTCCTCCGTACAATCGCTAATAGAAACACGGCATGGAACAATAGGTACTTTTAGATGGCACATATTCACATTTAATTAGTCAAATAATAGTCAATAGGTACAATAACGATTAACCGGAGAAAAACAAATCGCGAGACGAACACGAAGAATAATACAAATAATACGGTTTTGTGGGATATCGTTGTACATTATAAGAACTACATTGTAGCTTATAAACAATAAATAAATATTAATAATAATAACAAAACAATTTACTAACGGCGAACGATTGAGTAATTGATTACTGAAGGAAAGGATCTGAATGGTGAACAGAAAGACTGAAGGAACGATTTCGAGCTCAATGTAATGATTTAGAAGGTTCAGTCCAATTGAACCAGATGGCGTTGCCGTCTAAGATTTATTCGATACGATACCTGTCAAAAAGTACTCATTTAGTAAAATTATGAAATACAAAGTATCGAGTACAAAAGTATCGGTATCGAAACGAAACGTACTCGATACCACAAAGTATCGATACTTTTTTCGTGTCCCTAACTATATCTATGTTGGGTTTTTGCAAGTATTTTTCTTGTAAATTATAGCAAAATGTGGGTTATGAAACAGACCACTGCATGTTTTAAAAACAATAATATTTTGTATTATTGTTTTCATGTTCTTGTCGTTTACGAATTAGATGTCATAATCTTAACAAAACAACACTAAGATAAAAATAAATATGGTAAAATATCGTGCAGACATGTAACTATTTATCTAAAAATCCGGTATTGTGTCCGCCAACGTCCATACTACGTTGAATACTCCGGTTCTCGTCCGATCACCGAAGTTAAGCAACATCGGGTGCGGTCAGTACTTGGATGGGTGACCGCCTGGGAACACCGCCTGACCTTGGCTTTTTGGTTTCCCTTTTTTAATCATTTTGTTATGTGAATTGTTTAAATTGAAATAGCAAAATTTTTTGCAGAACTTTAACCGAAAGCCAAAAATGCGAGCAAAAGATCGACCAATCAACTGACACGAGAAGCATCGAAGAGTACATCAGAGACATGATACGTAAAGAGTTCCAACACCTACTGCAAGAAATATCCGACGATGCTTCGACCGTGTCCAAGAACGAAGATATCGTCAACAAAGGAGTCGCAAACATCATGGAGTCATTAAATTGTAACGAAGACAGATCCACGAAGAAAGAACCAATGAAATCGTTCTCTCGCGTCAAAATAAACGGAAACAACAAACCTCTACTACAAATCACGTTCTCACGTTCAGGAGAGAATAGCCTGCAAGTGCTAGACAACTGTGTGAACGTGACTATCTGTGACAGCGGCAACGGTAGTGTTAGCACGAACACCATGACGGGCACTAAGGACAAGCTGAACCAGTCCATGGAAGACACGCTCACTGAGGATGTTCAAATCAGCGCCTTGAAGAGGTGCCAGGCTTTCAATGCTTTACAGGTAGGTCCTTAATACAGTACCGGTAAACATGACACATCGAACTTAATAGATATGACATAGGTACACTCAGGAATAAGTGGGAGAGTTGACGCTCTACGAAACTATGTAATATACTAGATCGATGTGCCATATTTATAGGCAAGAAGCTACCTGACGTTTTAAAATATGAAAGGTTACTAGTTTTTCGTGTGGCACTTTACTGGCTTGGACATGGTCATGAATCTGAAATTTAATCACACTCATATAACTATAGTTGATATTAGTTGCCAAATATAAAAAAACAAACTTGCCTATATAAATTTGTATGGAGAAATTAAATTCATAAATTTCTTCTAAACTATGGAACGTCCAACTCGGTTATTTGGCGATTCATTGAAGACTTCATCTAGGCGAAAACATATATCCGCTAGGTGAGAACATATGAATCTACTAATTCTGATATTTGACAACACATGGCCAAACCAGTAAAATGTCACACGTAAAGCGTTTTCCTGCTATGCCTTTTTAAAATATTGTCTTAATAACCGCTTCTGACGTACAACTCTAGCAACTACAGGTTTGAGCAAAATGAGCACTTCTCAAAATTTATGTGAATTCTATCTCAATGGGTCAAAATAAGAACATTTGCTTACAATGTTTTTGAAATAAATTTGCGAGATTGGTAGAACGATAACAGTAGTTTCTTGGTAAACAGTATGATTACTTTAAACATTGAATACTTTAAATATTCAACTTTTAAATATTTAACAATGAATGGTTGACTGATTACTTTGATACTCCAGCCATTCATTGTAATATCTAAATAAATGTCGTTCTAAAAGTCGTGCAAAATAATTCAGTCCAGGAAAAATCCTTTGTAAGTCTAGGGAATGATTAAAAGGTGAGAAATTAAAAAAAAATGGCGGTAGGAAGTTCGCAAGGTCAGCTAGTAAAAGATAAAAGGATAATAATACTAATACCACTATTTTATTTTGTTGTAGGAAGCTAAAAGTACTGAGGACCTATACATAGACGACGACCTATCGACGATGCAAGATAACTTCGGCGGTAAGGTGAAACTGATACCGCTGCACGGGTCCCTGCACGAGATACTGTGCGAGAAGGAAGACGACTGCTGCCTCATTAAGGTGAAGCAGGAGAACGGCTGCGACACCATCTACTTCCGCTGCGACAACTCCGACACCGAGTCCCGCGACGCCATCGACGGCTGCGACCAGCGCTCGCAGGACACCGTCGTCTTCAAGCGAAGCATATCGCTTGTCGAAGAGAGGATCCAGCGCGTCTTCCCCAAAGAGAAACGTACCCCACTCACTCGCAAACCAAAGCCGGCCAACACCAAAACACGACCGAAATCTGAAATATTCACACCGACCGTACCGCGCCTGAATGTAGAGTCCAGAGCTCTCAGCAGTAGCAGCCCATCTTTACCTACCTGTGACAGGAATGACGAAGTTGAGGTCAACATCGAGAATGTTCTGTGCTACCAGGATTCTTCGTCCGATGAATGTCTCAAGTGCCAATCCGAGTACGATGACTTCGAGTTACTTGAGCGGACGATAGAAGAAGACCTCGCGAGCAATAAGAATGGCATCTCTCCTATGTCTTGCTGCTTGCCAAAGATATCGGAAGAAAACCTCTCGAGTCTGAACGATGACACGGACTGATTAATTCTGTTGATCCGGAATTAAGATTTTTTATTAGTTCTTAACAGTAATGTTGAAGCCATAAGTACAAATTACAATACTACATGATGAGTCGGACGAATTAATTGATGTCGTCACTGATTGTATGCGAAAAATACCCAGTTTGACAAGTACAAAGTTGTTAGATTTTTCTATTACGATATTAATTGATAAATCGTGGTTATGTGGCTGATGTTTTTATTGCAAACTAATTATGTTATTCATCCATCCAATTTATACGCGCATTTAGTGATTTCATTTAGAAAACCCAAAGATATTTTCATAGGTTTTCTTGTATTTTTTAGATTGTTTCCATGTTTGAATTTTTATCGTTTTTAGTTATTATAGTGCAAGGCTATGTGATTTAGAATAAGTGGCACCAATACATTCCACTGTTGTGATTATAGAATAGACGCACCTTATGAAGGTTTTGCCTTGATATACTTTAATATTAGCACTTTTAATCTATATTAAATATTTAAAACTTCGTTTCTATATTTTTAAATTGTATTGAATACACCAAAGGTTAATAAGTCGCCTGGCTTGGTACTTTTCTATGATCCTTTGATTTTCTAAAGTGTAAGTTGATTTATATAATGAGTATTATGTGATTTCTAAAGATTCCATTTTAAATACGATTGTTACTCAAGTGTGGTTGATTTTAGATTTAACTGTTAAAAATAAACTTTGTACTTATATTTCAAGTTTTTTATTATAGCAACAGTAAATGACACTACTTATACAATATTTATGGAAATACATGTTGTGCATTGTATTACATACGTGATACTCTTACTGGAAGACATTTGGAATATAATTTCTTAGTTTTGTATCGCAAGGTGTAAATGCACAAAAGCTCACCATGATTCAAACAAAAACATCTTAAATACCAACGTATTATGACATATAACATATAAATAAATGATTCAACATTATGTTGAATTATCAAATTATTACAAATAACAAAGGTAGTATTTTTGTATACTGATATGTTGTAAATAATTTATTTTAAAACAATATTTCAAAACTGACCCCAAATAAACAGCAAACGAAACAAAACAACCGTTAGAGAGTTATCTACAGATTTCATATAGGTACGACAAGATTATATAAACTTCACATAGTTAGAGGTTGACACTTCCTGGCTTGGCCACGGTCAATTATTATTTACTAGCTTTTGCCCGCGACTTCGCGTGGAATAGTTACTTTGGGCTACGTTCGTACGCTACGTTAAATTTAACCCCTATTTTGAAACATTCTTCATTGGCGCTCCGTTCCTATTGGCCTTAGCGTAATGATATATAGCCTTTCTCTAATAACTGACTATTTAATTAAAAAATATTTTTTCAATTCGAACCAGTAAGTAATTCCTGAGATTATCGCGTTCAAACAAACAAACAAACTCTTCAGCCTTATATTATTAGTATAGATAGCTGTTGCCCGCGACTTCGTCCGCGTTTCCGTCGTTTTTCGTAAAAAAAGAGCCTATGTCCTTCCTCACTGTAATTTTGATGTAACAGACAGATTAACTTTCGTAATTTAGTAGGGAAATATAATATGTCAATCTATAATACTGTTGAAAAATATCGCAATAGGAACCGCACAATATTATTGTTAATAGCAGTGCCCGCGACTCCGTCAGCGTAAGTTAATATATTGGTAATATTGTTTAGATCATGTTCACATGAGGCTTAAGTACCTATATAACGAAATTTTATACCTTCGGCCGCGAGACGCGTCGAGCGCGGCGACCGATTCTCAAAAATAATCCTTATAGCATGATTCAGTATTCACGCGCGAAGGCTTATTATTAGCATATTTCATGTATAACTTTGGTGTTTCTATACCGATATATATGATTCTTTTTTATGGAATAGTTAATAATGTTAACTTTTTCAATTAGGCGTGACTGAGAGTGTTATAAACGTAAGAGTAGACAAATATTATAATCAGAAAGCTTCGAACTGCTAAGCTATCGGGAGTTACACGTGTTATTGTGAGTCAACCATAAAAGATAGACATATGCTGTCGTGGGATATTTTTTATATAATTTTAAGGAGAACATTTCCGTCATGAAATGATTTCTGTGTAGCTCTAACCATTAAGGTTGCACACGCGACGGAAGCTTAAAAAATGGAGTAACTTCTCCCGTTTTCCCAACATTTCCCTTCACTGCTCTGCTCCGATTGATTGTAGCGTGATGAAAAGTATACTATAACCAGCTCAGGAGTATGAAAAATAATTGTACCAAGTTTCGTTAAAATCCGTCGAGTAGTTTTTGTTTCTATAACGGTTATACAGACAGACAACAATTTTACTGATTGCATTTTTGGCATCAGTATCGATCCCTAATCACCCCCTGATAGTTATTTTGGAAATATATTTCATGTACAGAATTTACCTCTCTACAGATTTATTATAAGTATAGATTACAATAGTTACACACCAATAACAGCAATTAATTAATTTTTTAAGCATTACAGAAATCCCAATTTCATCTAGTACCACGTCAATTTACAAATAATTAGGACACAATATTATTCCTATACAATATTTTTCACAAAATCACGAGCATAATAAAACATAATTTAATTGAATCTGTCGGTCAAGCCGTCACAATGAATTAGCTGCGCAATCGACACAGCAGGTCATACATCTGAAATCTAATCACATTCAGATTCAGTCATTAATAAGTCGCAAAATATCAGAAATAGTCGATTCGTAGTTTTGAAGATTTGTAAAGTGGTACATTGGTGGACAAGTCAAAGCATACTCTCTACTCTCTAGGTTAGGTGCTCTCGACCCTGAGACACAGGTGGCTGATCCAGCATACTTTCTGGCTTGACCATCAATGTATTTTTAAAGCACGAAACAGATAATTCTGATATTTGGCAACTAAATCTAGACAAAAACAAATCTCCGCTAGGTGCATCAGCTACAGAGGTGATCAAGCCAGAAATTATGCTTTCTGTCTTGGTCACCAATGTGCCTCTATTTTTTAAACTATGAAAGGAATTTGGCGAAGAAATCTAAACGAAAACAACATAAGGTGTTCTAAATCCCGAGATACATAGGTGTATTAGCAGTAACCGTATGGTAATTTAAAAACTAATAAAAGAAATGCAAGTCTATTTTTAACCGACTTTAAAAGAGAAGGAGATAGGTACTCTATTTGTGTGAATGGTTTTTAGGATTCCTTGTAGTCAACAAAGGAGAATCCAATATAATTATAGTTTCGCCATGTCCGTCTCGCCGCGGCTTAGCTCAGAAACGATTGCTACTAGAACGCACATATTAATCACGACAACAAAGTGATACAATAAAATCATGAAAAAACTTCTTTTTAGGGCGCTCCTACACGTAAAGAGGGTATGACTTTTTATCTCGTCTACCCCCGTTGTTTGGTATTGTTGGAAAGGTCGTTCAAAAATAATGGGAGTGTGGAAAGACCAAATTTCGATTCAGTGAACCGTTTGAGAAATATTAAGCTTTAAAATAATGAGGGTTTCCCTCGATTTCCCTGGGATCCCACCATCAGATTGTGACTTTGTGACCAGGGGACCACCTCAGGAATATAGATTTTCGAACAAAAAAAGAATGTTGAAATTCAGTCCATAATCAGATATGGACGCCTGTCTGAATCAAATAAATTGAATTGAATTAGCTGAGAAATCGGTGAACACAAATTAAAAAAATATACACAGCCGAAGAGAACGTAGTCTTACCTACCGTACCTCCTCCTTTTTGAAGTGGGTAATTAATATTGTTTCCCATATGTATAGCCTATGCTATAACTATACACAAAAGTCAGGGCCTAAGTCTAAAAAATAATGCTGGGCACGCCGCAATCGCGGCGATAAGTCCCCTCTTTGAGGAGTGGCTAGAGAGACGCCACGGCGTCCTCACCTTCCGCCTGACGCAGGTGCTTAACGGACACGGCTGTTTCGGGAGGTACCTGTTTCGGATACAGCGGGAGGATACGCCCGGGTGTCGTCAGGTTGTTGGCTGTTGTGAGGACCATCCGGAGGACACGGTGGAGCATAAAGTGGAGGTGCAAGGGTGGATCCAGGGGGGGGGGGGGTCATGGGGGTCATGACCCTCCCCTGTGCTGGGTCCAGGACTTAGGTGGACCGCTAATTAAAATTGTGAAACATAATATTTTTATATATTTTTTGCCACAATATAAATTTTATTTAAGTACAGACGCCAGCACATGAAGCTACCCGAAACTGTCAAATTTTCCCAATCAACCTTGAAACTAATTTCTTTAACAATAAAGTTGAAATCTATTGAAGGAATTTGACAGATTGTTGTGCTGGCGTCTGTACTTTCAATATTTAATTGATTTAATATAATACTTTGTTCGACGGCAAACGCATTATTCGGGAACGAACGCATCGAAAATTTGAATTTTACCGCGCCGCCTCCACGGCCGCCACCTTTCATTTATGTCACATGTCACATTTCGTGTGACACTTGCGCGCGCTTTATTTCGACTAAGGTCTAGCTAGACCTAACCTCAATCGGAACGACTAAACTTTAGTAATAAAGTAAAAAAAAAATAATAAAAAATGCTCTCACGTATATTTCTGGGTATTTAAATGCAACAAAAAACATATTCTTCCAACTCTCGCAGACGAATTAAAAAAAATACTAAATGTGAATAACTCTGGAATGTTCACACATTTCAAAGCATATAACAAGAGCTCTTCCTGTTATGGTGGTTTGAAAGTACCACCGGAGACGTTCAATGACTATGTTAGAAGATTAGAAATTGCATTTATACAAAACTTTTCATCGAACTTGATAGGACGGCCTGGGAGCAAATTGTATGATGTATTAAAATCAATATCATTTAAGTCTTTCTGTCCATGCTTCCCACATGATTATTAGATCAAACTTTTTATTAGATTCAGATTTTTTGCCGTTATCAAATTTACAAATGCAACGTTTAGAGAAGGTAAAAAAAGTAAATAAAAAAATTAAAAAACCCGACTGCAATCTTATACTGAAACTAACTGAAAAGCTAATAAAACCAAGCCCATTTTAAATGCATACCATTATTATAGTTTCAAACTCAAATGGGTCCCGCCTGCTTCCAACTTTTATTTAATTTAAAATGGGCTTGTTTTTATTAGCTTTTCAGTTAGTTTTATTTAGCTTTATATTGATAGCCCACTCGATAGGTTTTGAGAAAAAAAAAACTTTTTTGAAGGCATAATATGGCGCCAAAAATCCGCCATTTTGGTTTTTTTTATTTTGATATACCCAGTGTCACTTTCACAGTCAATACGAATCTAACGATACCTCTCAAGCTAAAATCCGTCGAGCCGTTCAGGCCACAGAACGTGCCAAACAATTATACATAGGTACATACATACATACTCTCGAAAAACATAATCCTCCTTCTGGCGCAGTCGGGTAAAAAGCAAATTGACCATTTTATAAAATTAAATCATTTATAAAACATTTTTGTATTTTATTTCATTGGGTTAACCCTAAGGTATTTTCATACCGTCCGACGTCATCGCCCGCTGTGCACTTGAAACGCGCCGTTGAGTCAAAGCAGTTAAGCTCATATTTCCTCGTGTTGCTTGACAGCTAGAAAGTTTAGTTAATTATAGCGTAGGTATTTGTCGTTTTGCAGGGAAGTGATGTATCTGTTACGTTAGTAACTTATTAGTAATCTGTGACAATAGTGTATGTCTGTTGGTGGTCTGGCCTTCAACTCGTCTCGTTTTTTGTCCAAATCTGCTCGTCGTAGCAATTCAAAATCAGAGACTTGTGGATTAATGAGACGTCTCGAATCCAAACATTGAGTTGCTTTGTGTTCCCATTGAGATGGTTCGATCTTGCATTTTATCATAATTGCTTTTTCAGAACATCCTTATATCTTAGGTATTATCCACCCCGTTGACGTTTGCCATATTTAAGTTCTGAGTAGAAGATGCGTTTAGCCAATCTGTCGTCCGATATTCGCGACACGTGTCCACTCCAGCGCAGCTGGTGCCTCATGAGGTAGGTATCGATACCTCCGACGTTTGCACGACAAAGGACATCCATGTTTCGGGCACGATCTCGCCACCAGATGTTCATTATATCTCGCAGACACTTTAACCCTTAATTCGACGCCGTGGAGTATATTTCCCATTGAATGAAAAAAAAATCTACACGAAAAAATTGACGGTATATTTTGAGTTTTAAGTAATATCCTGAACTATCCTACTACCTATGTACGTTGTCAAAAAATCAGCAACGCGTACACAATACACATCGACGGGACGCGAGCAGTCACCGGCGAGATGGCGGGAAGGAAGGGCGCGATGTGCGGACTTTCGGTAAGTTGTGTTTTATTCATTATTTTACGACTCATTCCTTTCTAATATTATTGAAAACTAAAAATTACAAACCCAAAAGCTACTAATAATGTTTTGATTGCTTTACTGAGTTTCATTTAGTTTTTATGATGTCCGAAACTTGTATGTCCAGTATACTTCTTGTCGTCGAATTACTAAATAAGTGACTGCTAAATACTATGTCCTGTATTCATCCCGTTGCCGTAATATTAGAAAAGTAATTTCTTGTTATTTTTATTATTAATGGTTTTAGGGATCCATAGATGAAATGTTTGACACCTTATTAACTTTCTTTTTCAGAGCTTCGAGTCTAGGGGACATCGTTTAATAGCATTGGTGCCGTCTGAAAACGCTTCTTCAGATATAGTTACTGGTTCTGAATCTGAAAATAAAGAGAAACTTACTTTTCATAGAACTGACGAGTTGTCCTGCCCTTCCATGGATTCAGACATAGAGTGCAGGCAGCTCCAAAAATGATACACAAGCCAATATTTCGATCGACAGTGCCAAGACTTATGTTGATGCTAATATTTTTATGGGGCAGTAAACGAAAACCTTGAAATGGACGACCGTCGTAGCGTTAGTGGAATTAAAAATAACTCTGGGTTAGAAGTCGATGACATTTTAGACCATGAGCGACCTCTGTTGACTCCTGTTACTAACAACGTGCTACCACCGACTGGTGAAGTCAATTATAATGCTTTACCAAGCTTAGCTTCATTATTGTCTATTCTATTATCAAATCCTTCGGTATAGACGAAGGACTAGCCATAGGGCTAGTCCATTAACACCAAGAACATCTAAACGTAAGAGGAAGCTACCAACACGAGCTGTGCCAAATGTTCGTGCAAAAAATACCAAGAAGACAATAATTGTGACCTACAAATGGAGAAAAGGACAATTCAGACACAATGCTGATATTCAATCCAACGATTTCCTGTTTGGTTTACCGGATACTGACTCTCCATTGGACTTTTATTATCTGTTCTTTTCCTCAGATACTCGTTGATATCGTCGACAACACAAACTTGTACTCGACTGGGAAATGTATACAATTGACCATCGAGCAGCTGAAAGATTTTCTCGTGATTCTTCTTATCATGGGTATTGTAAAATGCCTTGCTGTCTAGACTATTGGTCTACAGAATTCAGATATGCCTAAGTGGCGAACGTCATGCCATTTAAACGATTCGAGCAGATTCGACGTAACATTCACTTTGTCGACAATATCTTTTTTTGATGAGGACAGATATACAAGATACGACCATTCATCGAAAAAATAGGGAAAACTGCCAAGCATCATAAGAAGAAATAAAGTATAGCATAGATGAGATAATTATACCCTATAAACGTTCTAAAGCAGGAATCCGGAAACAGTGTAACCCCATGAAACCGAATAAATGGGGATTCATGAGTGTCGTACGCGCTGGTGCTTCTGGAATCGTCTATGATTTTCTATTATACGGCGGAAATAACACCTTCCGGTATACCGATTTTAGCGAGGAGGAAGCAGATGAGACTGGGTGATGACAATTCTGTCATCCAGACTCCAGGATTTGCTGTTTATTTTGATAATTATTTTACGACGCTCGATTTCATTTGCTATCTACGTGAATACTGGGGGATTTTCAGTGTTGGACCCATACGGCAAAACAGACCATATATTGATTATAGTGCAACCTGCACTATAATCAACATATGGGAGGAGTTGACCTTTGTGACACGTTGATAGTTCTGTACAGAACATCTTCCAAGAGCCGTTATAGATGTTTAATTAATATGTTCAGAACATAAGTGAGTTCATCGTACTTATGTTTTTAGTGTTCTTATTAGTGTTAAGCATGAACCAACGTAACTATGAGACTAATGTTCCAAAATATAATACATATTTTATCACGGAAACACTTGTTTCTTTTATCCTTTCTTTTAGACAATGGGAAATATGCTGCACATGGTTGGAGTGCATCAGTTTCTTACGAACTTGATAATGTCCAATATAATGGGCATGTATTTTTCAAGAAACCGAAATAGGTAGATTTTTTCTTACTTTAGCATTTCGCCGCAGATATTATCCCCTACTACTGCTTTCTTATTCTGCTGTTGCCTGATGGCCGTTCTGACTTCCTCGAAAGTAATAGGTTCAAGTAACTCTTCCCTAGGTTTAGTGTGCTGGAGGAAATTAATGTAAGTTATATCAGCAGAGCGATCCACATTCGGTTTCGAAATATTGTCCTTGTTGGCGAGAGATACTCCATCTAGTGACTTTACCGGTACGTTTAAATTTTTCTTGGTGCCTATGACTCTACGAATCTCGTTATAAAATGCAATCAGTTGTTGTGTGTCCATAAGCCACTGTAACACTTTCGCCTTCTCTTGCCACCACTTAACTATCGCATCTCTCGTTAGTCTTCTCAATCTTGAAGTGCTTTCCTGCATTCGTTTCTTTTAATTGTGCTGTATATTAAGTATCTGACTGTGACCATTTAGAACACTTGTAATTGTATCATCAAACCAGTCATCAAATGTAGTGTTTCTATGGCCCAAGATTTGAGAACTTGTTTCCGTGACAAAAGATGTTGCGGACTGCCAAATGGTTTCCAGGTTATCGTTTTCAATATTCAAGGAATTAAGAGCTTCATTCAACTCGGTAACATAGGCTTCCCTTTTCTGAAGATAATGAAAATTTTCAGTTTCCAAACGGATTGACTTGACCACGTCCATAAAAACATACCTATTGATGTAGATGAAATGATAACGTGTTTCGGAGAAGACCTAACCGAAAAATTGATTTTGTTATTTAAATATGGGTAAGTAGGTGTTTATTAATAAAAACCTTTTTTGCAAAAAATAAAACCGACTTCCATATCAAAACACTACAAAGCCAAAAATAACTTTAATTTCGCTGGTCGGTGTTATTGGTTTTGTATTTTCTTTTTTTTTACACCGCCTTTCGAAATTGATTTTTGCGAAGAAGTTTTTTTCACGCTTTTTAGTGGGTCGGTTTGTAATTAATCTAGATACAAAAGTCAAAATGTGAACTACTTATCACGTGTACAAAATATTGTTTTTCCTGATGCAGAGCCCTTAATTTTTGAGGAGATCTCCTGGTACTTCACCATCAGCTCTGCATCACCATATGCATTGTGACGAGCATAAAGTGACGACATCCATATTCAAGTAATCGAATCGCAATCCACGAATTACTTATTATTGAGTAGTTTCGGTGGCCATCTGTGGTCCTTCATCATCAGTTCCATTTCCCCAAATGGTTCTTTTCGAGAGCAAATGCACAAAGTACTATTATAAATACCCAAAACGTAATAGGTGCGCCTATAATATTTGAAGAGTTCCCTCGATTACTCCAGGATCCCATCATCAGATCCTGATAGCTAGATAGGTACCTGATTTCGTAACAATGGGACCAACTAGAAAGAAATGAAAAAAAAAATCCAAATCGGTCCAGCCGTCTTCGAGTTATGAGATAACATACATAAAAAAAAGTTCAAGGCTACTGAGAACCTCCTCCTTTTTTTGAAGTCGGTTAAAAACACCTACTATTTACAGCTACCTATTATTATCAAAATTAAATTATAACTTCTTGTTACTTGACCACGACTATGTGACCCCCCCTGGCGCCAAAGCTGGATCCGCCCTTGTTGAGGTGTGCCCTGCTTGGGCGGAGCACCGCCGTGTCCTCGTAGAGGCGATCGACCGCGGCGACCTCTCGCGCCCGTCATTGGTTCGGACCATGGTGCGGAGCAAGAGTCAACTTTCTTCCTCACACCCCAGTCGCCGCGGGAGACGCCCCGGACGACGGGGATCGCGAGCCGATCTCCGGCCACAGTAGGCGCGGGCTTTCGGACGGCGAGCAGGGGTAGCTCGCCGTCCGATAAGGACCAGGCCCGGGTCGGCAGCGCGTCGTGTTCCACGCGCGCCTCAAAGAGCTGTCAGCAACAGTGACGGGGCTTCATCAGGCCATTGCCCGCCTGGGTTGCGGAAATCTTCTAACAAGTTGCCGCGGCCCCGGAACTTAAGGGCAGCTGAAGGAACAGGGTGGGTTTTTAGTCAGTACAAGTCTGTCACACTCTTCCGCTTAACCCAGAACGGGAGAAGTCATTCGATGATTTTCCCACCCAGATAAAAAAAAGAAAGTCTAAATAATGCGCTGATGGATATCGGTTCTGCAGTTTTCACATCTGGTCAAGCTTACGTAGCACTTTCGAGAGTTACAAGTCTGGGCGGTTTACATCTAATTAATGTCGACTTTGGAAGTATTAAAGCGTAGGAATCCTCAATTTGTGAATACTAAGAAGCATTTACCGTCCAGTTTTGTCAAAAATTTTAACATCAAAGCCTCCGAAAAAACCCATAGAGACAGGGAGTGGGCTTTGAAAAAAACTGTAGCTAAAGCTCAAGAAGTAGTACCGGAAAAGAAAAAAAGGAAGGCTACCTAGAGAAATAAGAAAAGCTCATAAGACAGAGGGCTTTAAGAAAATTCGTTTTTGATTCGTAGTAGAAGGTACCAGAAAGGAAAAAAGTAGGACTGTCTACAAAAACCAATGAGATCCCATAAAAAACAGTACTTGTCAAAAAAACCAAGTCTCGCAACTCAGTTCTTCTACCGTAAAAAGTTGTGAGATCCATGTAGGTAATACCAAGTCGGTTATTAATTTATTCAGCCCCTACTTAAATGACCTTCTGTCTTAAGTTGTTACGTAATTATCTAACCCAACAACATCTTATAGTGATCATGTCAATATTAAAAATCTTTCACGTTTTAAATAAATAGATTGACTTGGCAATCACACTAAATAATCTAATTTATCACACAATATATCTCACAAGTAATACTATTTACTTGTGAGATATATTGTGTTTTCATGCGATGATTAGATAATTACGTAACAACTTAAGACAGAAGGTCCCTTAAGTAGGGACTGAATAAATTAATAACCGACTTGGTGTTATATGGATCTCACAACTTTTTACGGTACAAGAACTGAGTTGCGAGACTTGGTTTTTTGACAAGTCTTGTTTTTATGGGATAAATTGGACGTAGTTACGCGGAAAGGATCCAACCCACAGTATGGTCGAAAATGAGCTGAGTATGCCAAATTAGTCTATATGGTCTATATTTTCGATTAGTAAAAACACCCTAGTCAAAATATGTGAATTTGACCTTTTTATTAGTATGGAGTACCAACCCACATCTTTGACAGGTTTATATTTTAATTCCGCAAAACGATCCAACCTTCTTAGGTCATTAGAGAAATTATACAATATTGAAACTGAGCAACAAATAATAACTCAAAAAGGGTTTGGTGGCGAACCAGACTTTAATAGTGAAATGGAGCTAAAAAATATAAATAGCTTAAGCTTTATATAACGTAAAACTGATCTTAAGTGTTTTGTTTTTGTATTCAGACATATAACAAAAATTCAATAAAGAAAATTTACTGTTTTATTATATAAATCCATAATTACATAACAATTTGCCGTGCTAGATCGTTACTACGAAATTCAATATAATTAAGCTTAGCATAATTGAAAATGGCTTTTAGCTAAAACGATCCAACCCCATATTTACTTAAATATCTCTAAAAATGTTTATTTATTCCCAATAAAACATATTTTTATAAAAAGGACCCCAATTTTTACAACTATGTCCCAAATCAACAAAATTACAAAATAGAATATCAAAGAGCAAATACAACTTAAACTTCAAACTTCATTATCTCAAAAGTGACATTTTGTGGGTTGGATCCTTTTTGCGTAACTACGTCCAATTTTGTCTCAGCAGCCAGATAGCAGCGGTGCTCCACTGCGTAATCTACGCTACAGAAATCTCTGCCACAGCTAAATACGAAGAAACAGGCAACTAAAATATATCGCACGCGTCCTGTTTCGCCTTGTAATGTACAAAGAGAATGTAATACACTATGGTAATGTAATGGAAAAAAAGGACATTCAATTATTTTTCCTTTAACCATCAAATTATTAAGCTCTTTCCGTTCAGAATATTTAGTTAATACTTACGCTTTAACCATATTCTTAAAAGATTCTAACGTTTACACTGGCCAACACTATTTATGATGCAGACAAAACAATGCAAATTTCATTTAAAAAAAAAACTAAAAAATGTGTATCAGTTCTAGACTTTGAACAACAAACCTACAAATCACGTTCTCGCGTTCAGGAAAAAAAAGCCTGCAAGTGCTAGACAACTGTGTGAACGTGACTATCTGTGACAGCGGCAACGGTAGTGTTAGCACGAACACCATGACGTGCGCTAAGGACAAGCTGAACCAGTCCATGGAAGACACGCTGTTCAAGCAGTTTTATACTATTATGCGAGTTAAAAATAAAACTGTGTACTTATATTGCTAGTTTTTTATTTTACAAAAATATAAAGCAACAATAAATGGCACTATAATATACAATGTTTATGGAAATACACGTTGTGCTTTGTATTACGTACGTGATACTCTTACTGGAAGACATTTGGAATACAATTTCTTGGTTCTGTATCGCAGGATGTAAATGCACAAACTTATCATAATTCATAAAACAAACATCTTAAACGTTTACAAAATAAACGCGATATGTTGAATCACACAATTTTTATAAATAATAAAGGTAGTATTTTTGTATACCGGTATGTTGTAAATAGTTTATTTTGAAACAATATTTCAAAACTGACTCCAAAACAAGCATAGCAGCAAACGAAACTAAAATAACCAGTTGGTTTGTTTTTCTTGCGATTTAGTTCTTAATCTAATTGACGCAAACGATAATGATTTCTGCATTTCATGCAAACAGTAGCAATATAAGCAGATAGTTCAATAGATCTACGATCATATAATTCAACGAAATAACCTATAAACACAGTAGTAAGAAATGGAGAGCGTTATCTAACGATTTCATAGTAGGCTATGTTTATTCTATTCATACACAGTATAAGATTCTAGAAAGTTCGCATTGACTCAAAACTAGTAGTAAAAATATGGTTGAATATCATTAACATCACACCCGAAATTTAAACCTAAAAGCAATATTAATAACAAAATAGGCTATTCATTTTTTTTCGTATTAAAAAGAGAATAAGCAATGTGGGTAGAATTCACATTACTAGCAATCTTGTAAGCCCCTCGCTTGTGTCTGGAGTGGGTTCATGGCAATAGTGTAATGGGTAGGGTTCGAGCCCACGACCTCATGATCACAAGTCCAATATCTTAGCCATTAGGCTATTGACGATTGATATTCAATCTGGTATTCTTCATTTTCTATGATATCTTCATTTGTTTCTCACAAGAACTTGATACCTATTACGCAAAATACGTGCTTAGTCGTGGAGTTGCGGCCCAACATATATACATACAGTGCGTTTCAACTGCTATTAGGAAAAACTTAGCGCCATATTGTGACGTCTTAGCTGTCAAATCGAACCATTTGGGTAGAGTGAACAAAACAAGGATGTATTAAATTATTTATTTAAAAATATTGAGCGAAACAAAACTAGTCCCTTTCTATATGTTGATAGTTAAACGTGAGCCAATCATCAATAATAAAATAAAGTTTAAATAATTTTGACATAACTTCTGGGCCTTTGCGCCGAGAGTTCTCTTTACTTTCGGGCGTATTGGTGCCAACCATGAAAATAAGAGAGAAAAATATGTTTAAAAAACTAATTATGTCTTTAAATAATTAAATATTATATTAAAATTTGATGTGAGACTCGGTTAAACAAAGTAAAATAAACCGTTGCTATTTTTCGGCATTAAATTTTCTTTGCAAGCCGTACTTTTTGAGTGACATTTGACAGATAAAGATCATTGAAATTCCTATTAGCATTTGAAAGGCATATTACAACTTTATACCTACATGTTTCAAAGGGCAGATCTCTCCATGTCATACTACTCAGTGCTAACATAATGTATCTAATGTTTATGAAGTTTTATCAGTAAGCCTGGTGATGACTGCCTTAACCTCGGTGTAGTTCTTGATGCCGTATGGGCCGTTTTCGCGACCCATGCCGGACTGCTTGTAGCCGCCGAAGGGAACTTGGTTGCTTAGAACGTTGTAATCGTTCACCCAAACTGTGCCGGCGCGGAGTCTCTGTAGAAGGAATTATTTGAAATAAATAACATGGGTTGATAAAATCGTAACTATTTTCCTTGTAAATAAAACTGCTCAGTTTTCAAAGATTTTTGATGCGTGTATTGTGTAGTAGTTATGGCTATTTATATTATAATAGCATTCGCGCGGGGCTTCTCTCCCGTAGACTTATATCAAAAAGAAGCCTATAACTGTCTTCAAGCTTCAAACCACTGCCATACCAAATTTCATCCAAGTCTACCCAGTACTTTACAATTATAATAATAATAATATTCCACAACTTTCACACAACGCCATCTAGTCCCAAACTAAGCAGAGCTTGTGGTATGAGTACTAGACAACTGATAAACATACATATATATTTCTAAATACATACATATTATAGAC
The DNA here is from genome assembly GCA_943138885.2 of Tholera decimalis. Lineage (NCBI taxonomy): Eukaryota > Metazoa > Arthropoda > Insecta > Lepidoptera > Noctuidae > Tholera > Tholera decimalis. The sequence continues at coordinate 30,057,525 of OW964562.2, forward strand.
AAATTACACCCAGACAAAGAACAAATGATCGTGCTCATCACACAAACATTTGTCCTGGGTGGGAATCGAACCCACGACCTTGAGCATAGCATAATTAACTGTGGCATAACAATAGTGTTTTAACAATGACGTATTATATCTTTGTGTTTTAAGTGAAGTACCACTAAGAAGTCCAACATTTTTTTTCATTCATTTGATGTTTTTTCTAATGAAAATCAAGTGTGTAAGGATGTAATTGATTGATATATTGAAACGAATTATGTAGGTATAATATCTGCATACCTGCACGACATAGTTGGCCTTGTCGATGTCCTGCGTGAAGACGGCGGAGGCCAGGCCGTAGTCCGAGTTGTTGGCGCGCTCGATCACCTCGTCCACCTGCGAGAACTTCAGGATCTGCTGCACGGGCCCGAAGATCTGGAATGTAATTAATTCATGTCTTAATGTCGCGTCCTAGACCACTATGACATAATAATGAATGTTCCTCGCTCAAGAGCCCTGACCACCGGTAGCTTGAACCCTGTTCCCGATACCGGTGGGCTACTATTTTGTATATTTATATTTTTTTTAATATTCATATTTGAAAATGTCAAATTTAAAATGTATACAGCTTAAATAAATGGAATAATAAATCTTTATTTCTCCTTGTAAAGTTTATTTTTATCGATTCTATATGCTCGCGTTTGACCACCATCTCACCAAATGGTAAGTGTAAGGATGTGGTCGAAAACGAAGCATGGTTGAGTAGAAGTAACCTATTCACTGTTGACTTAAAGATCCCTAAATTATAGCTATCAGGAAATACGGACTCAGGCAGGAAATTACACTCCTTAGCTGTACACACAATGAAAGTATTCCAGACAATGTGCGTATGCAAAAAAGCATGGGCGTATGGGTAAGATGTCCTCGGTGTTGCTGCTTAAGAAAAATAAATTCACCAACCTTTTACTAAAATGTCACTAGATTGGGTGAAAAAATAAATTCAAAAAGTCACTAAATGTCACTAGATTATTTAATCAATTTTCAACAACAAAATTACTGATTAAATTAAAAACAAATATGAAAAATCAATGAACAAAATACACTTTTCAATTTGAATTAAGCATAAAAATATGTACAAAAATTAATTTGTTGAATTAAATCCTTATCATCACTGTATCATCTTCATTTTCATGTTGGGTTGCTCTGTAGTTGCCGTGGAACTCGAAGCTTGCGGTTGTAGTAGGATAGTAGATAGCAGTTTTCTTATTAATGTTTTTAACGGTTTTCGTCATTTGGGACAATACTTCACTAGGTTTGCATTTGGTGTTTGGATATGCAGGTTTCTTTTAAAATTTTTAGCTGATTTCTTCTCAACACGAATCGAGAATTGTTGTTGCTAATCTGTTTCGTAGTTTCGATTTAACAATGTTCATTATACTGAACGTTCGCTCTGCTTCCGCGTTCGAGTGTGGCATCGACAAAACCGCATTGGCCAAATCTGTTATATCTTGGTATGTGTTAACACCTGCAGCATTTTTGTATTTGCTCACTTGAGCCCAAAATTTTTGATCGTATCTTCATTTGCAGTTAAGTACGTTCCATTTGACAAAATGAATATTATTCCATTGCTGTAATATGTTTTCAATTTTGTCCTCAATATAATCAAGCCAAGTTCGACAGCAAGTTCAACAATTGAAGTATCCTTTATTTGCCTCAAAGTGTTTTTTACTAATAACTGTGTAATGTTTTGGAGTGCCATGTAATTGCTGGGCAAGCGGTTTTGTAATTCTTTTGCTAATTTAACAGTGAAATCAATACAGCTTTTTCTAACAGGGGCAGTAACTATTTCATTTGAAGAGTCCACTGCAATAATGATGAATGTACAAAAATTTTAAAATTCAACCTTCTAACGTCATTCGATCACTGGATATATGCAGTTAATTATCTCGTTTACAAACTTGTCAATATCGCTTACAATCTCGAAATATTTTTGCTTTTAATATTTGACTACACGGCTAGAACGCTCAAGGCCACAGGTGTTTACGACAATAATGATGAATGTCCATTTCTTCGTATTGGTCGCCATTTTGAAGCTCGACAAAGACCGAAAACTTTAGAGGTCATCGAATGTTCACAAGATGCATTCAAGGGCTGGACCCCATTTCTAAAACCGTTTTAGCAAACTTGTCCTTTTCCTATAAAACCTGTGCGTGAATTTAGAGTCCAGAAAGAACATCCACGGCTCACGTTTCATAGAAATAGTAATAGTCCACGGAAATTAACTGTGGTTAATACACCAGCTAGACTTTACTCTATCAAGGAGTAATCATTATCATTAATGAGGGAGAAATTAAATTACCATGTTTAGTTTATAAAGACAGGCTGCCTCTAACCATAGAAAAGTATAATGCCTAGCAGTTTTTGAAAAAAAATTGTAGGCCTGAAACGTAAGACTTGAAAAGAAGAAGAAGATAATAAGCTTCCTCATGCTGCTTACTGGGGACAGACATTGAAAGTGGCAGGTGAACATTTAGAAAACCACTGCTTTTCCCATGGGCAATTGTATGTGGTATGCTCACGGGTATCAAGCCCACAAAATCTACACGTTTTAGCCAAGGATGAGAAAACCAGAAACGTAGTTTACAAAAATGTATCCTAAACTACTTACGTTTTTGGTTTTCAAAAGATACATTTTAAATACTAATTGTCTGTCTGATTTTGGGGATGAATGGACCCTGGTGATGGTATTTTAGGGTTCCGTAGTCAACAAGGAACCCTTATAGTTTCGCCATGTCCGTCTGTCTGTCCGTCTGTCCGCGGTTTAGCTCAAAAACTATTGGTACTAGAAAGTTGTACTTTGGCATGAGTATACATGTTAATGACGCCGAAAAAGTGGTAAAATAAAATTTTGAAAAAAACAATTATTTAGGGTACCTCCCATACATGTAAAGTGGGATGATAATTTTTTTTTTCGTTCTTCCCATAGTGTGGGATATCGTTGGATAGGTCTTAGGTAAATATTAGGGGTTTGGTGAGACCGTTTTTTAATTAAGTAAACCGTTCGTGACTTATCAAGCTTTAAAGTACCAATTTTCGTTAGAGTCAAGTGTCCCCCCCTCTATCAACTAAACGGTTATAGTTAGAAATTCAAATATTTACTTATTTTATTTTACAAGTTTACGAGTAATAGTCGACCAATTGTATTTGCAAAAATTTCGAACAACTCTATAGAAATGTCGATAGATGGCGCTAAGCGCCAGTTGTATCGTGCTAGCTTCTTGTGACGATTGAGTAGTGTAGCTCTGTGTCCGTATTTAAATTCAAAACACCGGCTATGACAAGTTGTATACAAATCTCAAATTAGTTAGGTAGTCATGTTTGGCTTTTAGTTAGAGCATGGTACGAAACGATCAGTCAGCGAATACGACACGCACTTGGCTGTTATAAAAACTACGGAACCCTACACTGCGCGTGGCCCGAGACGCACTTGACCGGTTTTTTTTATATTATATGAGTTTTTAACCACCCAAAAAGGTGTACCGATTGGCAACAAGAATTATTGACAAAGTGTAAAGTAACGCGGGCGAAGCCGCGGGCAAAAGCTAGTAGCCCCGGACAATCATGACATTATTACCAATACCTCAACTGACAAATAATAAGTAGTTTATAAGTTATAAAGGAACAGCATACATCGTAAATCATAACAAAAAATCACCGTGTCAGTTACAGCTAGGGTTGCAACCATACTGTTAAAAACAGTATTATACTGTTTTTGACTACATTATACTTTTAACTGTTGAACAAAAATAAAGTATACAAAATACTGTTTTCAGCATCAAAATGCTTAACACTATATGTGTTGGACTTAGACGCTCACACATTGTTTTATGTTTAGTCAAGGCCATGAAAAAAAAAAGTATTAATAGTACATTGTGTATCAAGGGCGGTAAGTAAGGAATTACGATCGAGACTCTAGTAGAAGCCCGAAGTCGGAGACTGAGGGCTTTCTGAGTCGAGGTTCGTAATTCCCGTACCGCCCGTGAAACATACAATGTTTTTCATCACATTTGCGAGTAAATAAATAAAATTATAGGGCAAATTATTATTAAATTATTAATTATGTAAACGTAAGATGTAAGTAGGTACTACATATGATAAAAAAATTGTTTACCTCAGTGGTAGCGATGTCCATGTTATCCTTGACGTCACTGAACACGGTGGGCTCCACAAAGTATCCGGTGTCGGAGGCGCGGTTCCCTCCCGCCACTAGCTTAGCTCCCTGCTTCTTGCCTGTCTCGATAAGGTCGAGGACACGGGTTTGCTGTTCTAAGTTGATCTGGAAAACAAAAAGCGTCGCATAACTAAACAACATTTTACATATGTAGTATGTATAAAACAAAGTCGCTTCGTGTCTCTGTACGAGAGATCTTTCCAACTTTACAACGGAATTGAAAGCCTGAACCTCTCTTTTTTTTTTCCAGAATCCGGAACGAAAATACCCCTAGTATTTTCTACGTATTTTTACCCCTAAGTAGTTTTGGACATTGGCAATTGTAACACCATTCTTGCTTTTCCAGTGTTCGATAAAGCAAAACGCTTGTACAAAATAGTGATAAGAAAATCGTAAGCTAGTGATAAGTAATCAAATTTTATTTTTCTCGCATGGGCGATGTGGTTGCAAAGCGACAAAGCCCTTGAAATATAATAATAACTACAGCTGTTATACAGCCTACTATTTCATCATCCCGATTGAATTCTTGGAGTCGGATTTTTTACTTTTTTCTGGTGGGAACATCATCAAATAACTCCTCCCGCTGTATGTGGAGCGGAAGGGAGTGTCAGATTTCTACTGATTAAAAACCCACCTTACTCATTCAGTAGCCTTTGCGTTCCGGGGCTGCGGTATCTCGTTAGAGCATAGATAGATAGATAGAATATACTTTATTGTACACCAAAATTTAAACACAGCTATTTAACAATATTGCTTATTCTATGATACAATGGCGGTCTTATCGCTGAAAGCGATATATTCCAGACAACTTTTGGAAGGACTTATATAATATGCAGATATATATACAATACATATGTGTTCTTTAACATCATGTGGAGAGAAAACAAAAGAATAATCATAAATTGGAAAGAAAATAATTAGCAACCGAGCTTTTAAAAGTAGCGAGTGACTGAGCTTGTCTTACTGACACCGGCAATGCATTCCACAAATGAATAGCTTGCACCGTAAACGATGAGCCATAGAATTTAGTGAAATGTGCAGGCATTGAAAGTCTCAAATTCTCCGATGATCTCAAATCTCTAACATGTGTGTCACGCAGGAACTTAAAACGTTCTTTGAGATAAAACGGAGTTGTAGGATTGAAGAGACTGCTGTAGAGTAATGATAAAATATGTGCATTCCGGCGAAAGCATTCCCGGCCCTGTCGGCCAAAGGAGTGAATAAGTACGTGTATTTAGATTCTTTTTTTCTCTGGGTGGGAAAATCATCGAATGACTTCTCCCGCTGTGGGTGGAGCGGGAGTGTCAGACTTCTACTGACTAAAAACCCACTCTGTTCCTTCAGCTGCCCTTAAGTTTACGTAAGTTTACCTGCGGGCCCTGCTCGGTGTCGGGCTTGAAGGGGTCTCCCACAACACGTCGCTTAGCACGCTCCGCCGACATCTCCACGAACTTGTCGTAGATCTTGTCCTCCACGAACGTACGGGAACCTGTACAGACCGACAGTTACTTTATTGCATATAGAGACACAATATAACACTTGGGCCAGTAGTCGATGATTTATTCAACCCTACAAAATGCTCTAAGACAAATTGTTTAAAATAAAATGTATTTTTTTTTAAAGATCGTTGAAATGAAACGAAATGGAGTACTGCTCTCATCTTTGGGATGGATCTGCCAAGTACCAGCTGGACGCGCTCGAGTCTATTGAGAAACGGGCCAGAAAACTCTTTGGCAACGATACACTGGCAAATCAAAGCTCCAGAGCCTTGAACATCGACGACGAGTTGCTAGTCTATCGATTTTCTATCAGTTACATTTCGGGGAGTGTGCGATGGAATTACACAATCTAATTCCGCCGAGCCTGTTCCATCATCGGAGTACAAGACAAACGGCGATGCGCCATCGTTACATGGTGGACATGCCACCTATACGCACTAATTCCCTGCCGGAGTCTATGTTTCCCGATAGCTATAACCTAGGAGTCATTAAGTCAAGAGTGAATAGGTTACTTTTAGGTAAGCGTGCTCCATCTTCGACCACATCATCACTTACCATCAGTCGAGATGGTGGTCAACCGCGAGTGATCAATAAAAAAAAAAATTGTTTTGTAAATTGGTTATAAATAACACTTTTACACGTCATGTTTTGTGCGTGTTTAGTTTAGCTAGATGAGGCCGGTATTTCCTAACTGACTACTCTGACCGAAACAAACTCAAAGGTCAAAGTCTCTTTTAAAGTCCAGACAATTTGTATATGAGAAGCATGTAGGTTCATGTCTGTTGTTTTCTTTTGAGGAAATAACCAGGCAAATTTGGGTGGACCTGTCCAGACAGTGCAAGCATTTGTCAGTTATCATGTAGTTAGCAATGTGGGTAGAATTCACATTACTAGCAATCCTGTAAGCTAAATATCCTTGTATCTGGAGTGGGTTTACGGTAATAGTGTAATGGGTGGGGTAAGAACCCGTGACCTCTCGATCACAAATCCGATACCTTAGCCTTTAGGCTATTGACGCTTATTGTAAACTAGCTTCCGCTCGCGACTAAGTCCGCGTGGAAAAAAAAATCCCACGATTTTGAAACATTCTTCATTAGTGCTCCGCTCCTATTGGTCTTAACGTGATGATATATAGCCTATAGCCTTCCTCGATAAATGGGCTATCTAACACTGAAAGAATTTTTCAAATCAGAACCGTAGTTCCGAGATTAGCGCGTTCAAGCAAACAAACAAACTCTTCAGCTTTATATTAGTATAGATGTATTCGATAATATCTTTATAGATAGTTAATAATAGTAGTAAAATGTATGTATATTGTAACGTCCATAGCAACCGTGATCAAAACGACGACGACAAAGCAAAACGGAATTTAGCATCGTGTTTTTAGATTGATTCAAATTAAATTGCGTCTCTGAAGTTTAATTTTCTCTGCGCAACGCCCAGCCCTCTTGAATTTGCAACTAGACAACGACTAAGTGTTTCAAGACGCCATGATATTTGAATAGTGGTATGGGGATATCATAAATTGTTCATCTATATCTATACATATAATAAAACAGTAAAAATGTGAGTCTGTACATTTAAATTTTATACAAAAACTAGCAAGGGGTATAAAAACCGATCAGCTAGGTATATCAGGAACAGTACAACCAGTCTACATGAATGAGCATTTAACACTTAAAAATAAACAGTTGTTTCGAGCCTGCAAAGAAGCTGCCACCAAGCCGTTTCGGAGGAGTAAGGTAACTAACATTGTGACACGAGAATTTTATATATTAGCTAATAATTGAGATGGGTTAAGAAACGGTAACATGGCAAAAAAATTAAAAACAGTCTATCTGTTTGTACACGCTAAGCTCCGGACCTACTGGATGGATTTTAATGAAATTTGGGAAGTAGATAGTTAACATCCTGGAATAACACATAGGCTTTTTATCCCGGAATTTCTACGGCATCGGGATTTACATGGGAAATCCTCCCAAGCGAACGAAGTTGCGGGCAGCACCTAGTTTAGAAAATAAATCATTATCATCATTATATGCTTAGACTTTTCTCGACTGTATCGGGGTCGGCTCACACCCCAGTAGCAAGGAAACATGAGAACCCTTCGGAAAACTGCTGTCAAATTTCCTGGCTTCTAACTACCCGTAACGACAGCCAAAGATGTACAGACATCAAGCTACAACAATCTGTCAAATTTCTTTAATAGATTTTCAACTTTATTGCTAAAGAAATTAGGTTCAAGGTTGATTGGGAAAATTTGACAGTTTCGGGTAGTTTCATGTGCTGGCGTCTGTACAAATTACAGCACTGACCAATAGCTGAACATGGTTTTTGAGACATGGCGGAATCTCGATAAGTGTATTCATTCAACCACGGCCCGATCGCGGCAAGCATTGCTAACCTTGAAAATCGACCAGTGTAGCTGCTTTAACTGCCTCGTTTATCGTGGTCAGAAAGCAAGTATTAATATATGCATCTCTTTTGTTTACACGGAATGTATATTTTATTGTGCGTTTCTTGAGCGAGTAAATCGCCGATAGTAGTCGTTTACTCGCCGTCAGTCGGACAACTGCCTAAGGCGAATGAATCGGTAATAATGAAAATAGAGAAAAGTAAGTTTTAAGTAAGACATTTGACAGATAGAGGTCATTGACGTTCCTATTCGTATTTGATATGCATAGTACATCAGTCCTGCACTAAAACCATGTTACTGCCACGTTTGGAAGGTATAAATGTAGGCATATCCTCACCAGCACAGCAGCACTGGCCCATGTTGAAGAAAAGCGCGAAATGTGCTACTTCCACGGCTCGCTCGATGTCTGTGTCAGCGAAGATGATGTTAGGAGACTTGCCGCCCAGCTCCAGCGTGATGCGCTTCAACGTACCCGCAGAGTTGTGCTGGATTGTCTTACCCACTTCTGTGGAGCCTGCAAGAAAAACGGTACTACTTTAGATATTATGTATTATTAATTCGATGAAATGCAATCAACTAAGTGGCGGAGACCCTGGTCTCCTGAAATACAGACGCAAGTCTAGTTTAGGCACCAGTCTCCCACAGTATACTATAATGTAATTGTTGCTACGTCATTGATATCAAATGTAATGTAATGATGTCGCATCGCCGTTCGTCTTGTAGTCAAATGATGGAACGGGCTTGCTAGAATTTTATCGTGCAATTCTATCGCACACTCTCCGAAATGTAAACGAACGAAATAGAAAACCGATAAACTTGCATCACGTCGCCGATGTACAAGGCTCTGGAGCTATGTCTCGACCAGTTTCTCGTTTCCAATGAGCCTCTTGGCCCAATTCTCGATAGACTCAAGTGCATCAAGTTGGTATTTGGCAGATCCGCCCAGATATGGAAGTAGTATACACGTCCATACATGACCGAACTTCGCTTGGTAAAGTTTCAGCAACTGTTCCCATGTGTAAAGCCCGTTCCAGTGGTAATTCCAAGCTATACAAAAGCCTATATCTTACATCTTCCAGTGAAGGTAAAATTGGTGTCCCGCCGATTTAGAAATTAGCCCGGAGAAACAGACAGACAGACAAAAAGTTTGAAACCGTTTGTCCGTGGTTTTGGCTAAAGACAGACAAAATGAATCACTAAATGTGTTGCTAAGCGCAAAACACGAAAACGGCTGGACCGATTTGGCTGATTCTTTTTTTGTGTTTGGTTTTGTCTGGAGAAGGTTCTTATGAAAAAAAAAACCATAAAAAAGTAGGAAAGTTCTCAAGGGTAGGGGTAGGGTAGGGGTAAGGTAGGGTAGGGGTAAGGTAGGGTAGGGGTAAGGTAGGGTAGGGTAGGGGTAAGGTAGGGTAGGGGTAAGGTAGGGTAGGGGTAAGGTACGGTAGGGTAGGGGTAGGGTATTGGTAGGGTAAAGTAGGGTTTGGGTAAGGTAGGGGTAGAGTAAGGTATGGGTAAGGTACCGGTAGGATAGGGGTAGTGGTATCGGTTGGGTAGGGGTAGGATACCACGCGAACGAAGTCGTGGCGGGTCAGCTAGTTTACTTATAATCTATCTATACTTATAATAAATCTGTAGAGAGGTCAATTCTGTACATGAAATATATTTCCAAAATAACTATCAGGGGGTGATTAGGGATCGATACTGATGCCAAAAATGCAATCAGTAAAATTTTTGTCTGTCTGTCTGTATAACCGTTATAGAAACAAAAACTACTCGACGGATTTTAACGAAACTGGGTATAATTATTTTTCATACTCCTGAGCTGGTTATAGTATACTTTTCATCACGCTACAATCAATAGGAGCAGAGCAGTGAAGGGAAATGTTGGGAAAACGGGAAAAGTTACTGCATTTTTTAAGCTTCCGACGCGTGTGCAATCTTAATGGTTAAAGCTACACAGAAATCATTTCATGACGGAAATGTTCTCCTTAAAATTATATAAAAATATCCCACGACAGCATATATCTATCTTTTATGGTTGACTCACAATAACACGTGTAACTCCCGATAGCTTGGCAGTTCGAAGCTTTCTGATTATAATATTTGTCTACTCTTACGTTTATAACACTCTCAGTCACCCGTAATTGAAAAAGTTAACATTATTAACTATTCCATAAAAAAGGATCATATAAATCGGTATAGAAACACCAAAGTTATACATGAAATACGCTAATAATTAGCCATCGCGCGTGAATACTGAATCATGCTATAAGGATTATTTTTGAGAATCGGTCGACGCGCTCGACGCGTCTCGCGGTCGAAGGTATAAAATTTCGTTCTATAGGTACTTAAGCCTCATATGAACCTGATCTAAACAATATTACCAATACATTAACTTAATAACACACAAGGAGTTACACGCTGACGGAGTCAAGGGCACATCTATTAACAATAATATTGTGCGGTTTCGTATTGCGATATTTTTCAACAGTATTATAGACTAGTACTCACGCGGGGCTTCGCTCCCGTGGATTTTATCACGGTAAAAACATAACTCTCCTTTTTTGCAGTCGCGTAAAAAGTAGACTAAAACCTTCCTCAAGCTTCAAGCTACTTCCGTACCAAATTGCATCCAAATCCACCCAGTACTTTCGAAGATTAGCGCGTTCAAGCAAACAAACAAACTTTTCCGCTTTATAATATTAGTATAGATTGACATATTATATTTCCCTACTAAATTATCGAAAAATTATTTTTTAATTAAATAGTCAATTTATGGGTCATTCCACAAAAATCGGTACACTTTTGATGTTGTTTTGTCCCAAACCTTTTTAAGATACTTTTGAATATTTGAGTAGTGTATATTATATGTAATTGATTAACTATCTTATATCTAAAAGGGCCAGTCATTTTACGCTGATTTTTTACTGGCTATTTCCTCTTTGGATAATTTTGGCTTCTTTTTAGGTGGCATTTTTCTGCAAAATGGAAAATAACACTTAATGCTTAAGGCTGCGCCGAGTAAAATAACTCAAAACGGTCTTCACTACTAAAGGAATATAACCTATAATAGTACTTTAATTACCATACAAAAATATGTAATGAACACTAGAATAAATGTGTTAGCAAACATAGTTGGCAAAATTTAAAAATATTTTATGGTTTATTAAACAAAAATACATAAAGTTGGACAAAAATCCTTACAAAACATGCTCGTGCGTCGCTGAATTTTGATAGTAAACTGTTGAATTTTTTCATAAACTTCAATTCATATTATTCTCTAATTATCATACTATCATTTACAGCTTTAACATTTCAAAAATGTCGCTTGGTTGTTTTAATTTTAATTTTTCCTTCTAATTTGCGCGCTATTTTGAACCATACGCAACGTACACCGGTCGAAAATTCAGTCGTCCACGGGAGCTCAGAGAGGGGTCACGTCTCATCGTGGAGCGTTTTGCCGGTAACGATAATTCGCGATCTATTGTGTACGTATGTATTGCAGCAATCCGTTGAATAACATAAGTCTAATTTTTTGTTTTTGAGTACGATTTATTATGCATACCCAACAATTACTTTTTATTGTTCAATATATATTTCTTTAACTATTATAACATTTTTTTTTATTATAACTATTATATTAACATTTTTTTTTTTCAATATTTGTTTTATTATGGGAAAATGTAAAAAAAAATATTATAAGAAGAAAGTTGGCGCAAATTTTCGAAAAAAAAACGCCATTCTCATAAAAAGTACGTATTTCTATTTTGTGATGTTATTATTGCTTTTTAACCGACTTCAAAAAAAAGGAGAAGGTTCTCAGTTCGTCTTAAACTTTTTTTTATGTATGTAACCTCAAACTCGAAGACGGCTGGACCGATTTGGAATTATTTTTTCGTTTGAAAGGGTATACTTTCTAGTTGGTTCCATTGTTATGAAATCAGGATCTGATGATGGGATCTTGGAGAAAGCGAGGGAACTCTTTAAATATTATAGGCACACCTATAGCGTTTTGGGTATTTCTAATAGTACCTTGTGCAGTTGCTCCCGAAAAGCACCATTTGAGGAAGTGAAAGTGATGATGAAGACTTTTTTCAAACATTCGATATGGGTATCGTGTAATGGGTTTTTGGGGGTGGTAATTGCAAATCTGGCATTCATTTTAAAATCTAAGATGGCGGATGCAACTTTTACTCAAACATTCGATATAGGTATCGTGTAATGGGTTTTTGGGGGTGGTGATTGCAAATCTGGCATTCATTTTAAAAATCCAAGATGGCGGATGCAACTTTTTCTCACACATTCGATATGGGTATCGTGTAATGGGTTTTTGGGGGTGGTGATTGCAAATCTGACATTCATTTTAAAATCCAAGATGGCGGATGCAACTTTTTCTCAAACATTCGATATGGGTATCGTATAATGGGTTTTTGGGGGTGGTAATTGCAAAACTGGCATTCATTTTAAAATCCAAGATGGCGGATGCAACTTTTTCTCAAACATTTGATATGGGTACCGTGTAATGGGTTTTTGGGGGTGGTGATTGCAAATCTGGCATTCATTTTAAAATCCAAGATGGCGGATGCAACTTTTTCTCAAACATTCGATATAGGTATCGTGTAATGGGTTTTTGGGGGTGGTGATTGCAAATCTGGCATTCATTTTAAAATCCAAGATGGCGGATGCAACTTTTTCTCAAACATTCGATATGGGTATCATGTGATGGGTTTTTGGGGGTGGTGATTGCAAATCTGGCATTCATTTTAAAATCCAAGATGGCGGATGCAACTTTTTCTCAAACATTTGATATGGGTACCGTGTAATGGGTTTTTGGGGGTGGTAATTGCAAATCTGGCATTCATTTTAAAATCCAAGATGGCGGATGCAACTTTTTCTCAAACATTCGATATAGGTATCGTGTAATGGGTTTTTGGGGGTGGTGATTGCAAATCTGGCATTCATTTTAAAATCCAAGATGGCGGATGCAACTTTTTCTCACACATTCGATATGGGTATAGTGTAATGGGTTTTTGGGGGTGGTGATTGCAAATCTGGCTTTCATTTTGAAATCCAATTTAAAACACATACGATATCCATATTGAATGTTGGAGAAAAAGTTGCATCAACCAAGGATGCAACTTTTTCACCAACATTCAATATGGATATCGTGTGTGTCTACTAAGTTAAATACACTGATAACCTTCAAGGGTTTATTGCTAAGTATAATTAACAGGGGCGTGCATAGGATTATGACAGGGCATGCGGCGGAGTAAAAACACACAAAAACTTCTTCTTTTATAGATTTTTAGCATAGCCACAGCCACGCATCGTAGCATGGTGGCGATGCGTTGCTGTGGCTATGCTAAAAATCTATAAAAGAAGTTTTTATGAGTAATCGGTCACAAAAACTTCTTCTTTTATAGATTTTTAGCATAGCCACAGCCACGCATCGTAGTATGGTGGCGATGCGTGGCTGTGGCTATGCTAAAAATCTATAAAAGAAGAAGTTTTTGTGTGTTTTTACTCCGCCGCATGCCCTGTCATAATCCTATGCACGCGCCTGATAATTAACAAAGTAACGTAAGGGCTAAAATTATCGCTAAATGATGAAAATGAGTGCACCCGGTTGCTGTTCGAAATACACTAAGCTCGCGGCCGAACTTAGTGCGACCGCATTATATCGCTTGCTCAGCAAACGTGGTCGATTGCAAAATATTGCATCAAACATCGTGTAATAGGTTTTTGGGCATACCGATTGCAATCCTTACATTCATTTTAGAATTTACGACGAAAGTTCATTGGCTACTTTGTTAGCTTACAATTTACACTGGGTTATTGACAATTTAACTGATCCTAGGTTAAGTGACTATTCAGTATTATCTAGGGTATCTAATAATACTGAAATTAATTGTTTAAACCCTTAGATGTGACAAAGGAGAGTTATAATAACAAAATTTTACTATATCATCAGAATATAAATCGTTTCTCCGGCAAAATATTAGATGAGGAAATGTTAATAGATAAATATGACATAGATATCTTATGTTTTTGTGAAACCTGGCTAAAACCAGATAGAATGTTGTTTAAAATTAATATTTTTCTGTTACTAGTGCATACAACAGGTCCTCAGTAGGAGGTGGTACTTTAATATTACGTAATAATTCTCTTAGATATAAGGAATAAAAATATATCACCGCTTGCTCTGTTGATTGCTTGTGTGAGGTAGCATGTACAGAAGTTGAAGGCCAAACTTTCTTAAGTGTTTATAGACCACCAGCATCAAACTTGTCATCATTCTTAATGATAATGGGAGAAATTTTAAGTACCTAAGCTTATAAGAGATCAAAAAAAAATCAAAAAAATCAAAAAATCAAAAATGCTTTATTTTTCATTTACACATTATACATGTTTGTACAGTTGGTGGCGTCTCCTTTTAAGCATATATATGCCTGTGCCAGGAGGCGCCGCTCTATTATAGCTTACATTAAACAAATGTGCAACCTTAAAGTTAAAGAATATTTTGAGTACAAAAAATAAAAAAATAAAAATAAATAAATGAACTAATAACTATTGTCTAGATTTTTATTTTTATTTTATTAGTCTGTTTGTATGTGTATGTTTTTATGTGTTTGGGTGTGTGTGCGTGTGTGTGTGTGTTTACGTGTGTGTGTACACATGTAGACTTAGGATTACAAAACCATATCGCCATATCGTTTGTTATCATCCAAAGAAGCCATGCACTTGGTATGTATATACCCTTTAAATTACACGTTGTATATATATATATATATATGTATATCTATAGATCTTAATGTAAACTTTCAATCAAAATTGGTTTTAAAGAGATCGAGTCAGCAGTTTTTGAGATACAGCATATTTTCTAAAACCGCAAATATAACTTTGTAATTCATACAAATACTATGAAAAACAAAGTTATTTGGCGTAGTTGCAAAAAATGTAAATAAGCTAGTTTTAAGAAATTTGTAAGTTTTAGTTTTTTGTCAAGTAAATATACATATTATATTATATTATTATAGTTACTACGGAATCCTTCATGGGCGAGTCTGACTCGCACTTGGCCAATTTTTGTAAAATGTTATAATAAGCAATATAACATTAGATTTATAGATTTCTTTTATTTTTTTTTTCTTTTAAATTAAGTTACACTTGATACATATATTGTTATGAAATAAATTACGCTTATATTTTCTGCGAAGTAAGTTCGCTAGACAGCATTAATGAAAAAATGTTTTTTTGGTATGGCCCCACGTATATATAATACAGTACCGAATGTTATTAAAAATATGATAGTACATCAGAATTTAAACGAGCACTAAATGAAATTTTAATAAACAAAACTTATTTCAGTCTGGTTTTATTATGACATTACATATTTTTTTTTTTTCATACTGGTTTTATTATTCAAATAAGTACTGCATACCCATCTACCCTAACTTGCTACTTACCCAGTTTCGAAGCGTCAATAGCCTAATGGATAAGGTGTCGGACTTGTGATCGAGAGGTCGCAGGTTCGAACCCCACCCATTACACTATTGACGTGAACCCACTCCAGACACAAGCATATTTAGCTTAGTTGGAGGGGTTAACAAGATTGCTAGTAATGTGAAATGTACCCACATAGCTAGTATTCTTTAAAAAAAAATCTGTGGAGTTTAATATATAAAATCAAAGTTTTATTGCAATAGGATGAATAGTGAGGGAACGGATAATGTATTACTATAGTAAAAACAAACGTTAATTTTTATATAATAGGTATAATTTAAAATTTATTTTTGTGATTTATTTTCGTACCTACTTGCTTCATTTAGATCCATCCAGCCGTTTGAGCGTGAAGAAGTAACAAACATGCAAACAGACACATTCATTCACAAACTTTCACCTTTATAATATTAGTGTGATAAATAAAACCATCTAAATAATTAATATTCGTTTTTCAAGTTTATTCAACATAACGACAAAAAAATAAAAAATGCAAAGTTAGCAAACATCGTCGTGCAACGGCAAGCGGGCCTCGAGCGAACTTGTCATTGTGTGTGTGACAACGCACACGACTAGCCCGCTGCAGTAAATACCTATTTTCCGCGCGTCTCGTAGGCTCGACACCCTCTTAAGCCTGCAATACATGTTGGCCGAGCGTAGACCAACGCGAGCGTTGGCAAATAGGTGCAAGGCAAGAAATAATGTCCACACGTTTGACAAGTTCGTCGAACGCCAATGCAGACGACCAATGTAGAAGAGGGTCTGTAGAGCTGCCCACACGTTTGCCGAGCGCAGGCGAGCGCCTTTGATTTGTGACCAAAAACCGACACCGATTCGAAGTGAGGCAAGTGATCACGAGCAACGGCGAGCGAAGACAAGTTGCACCAAATGAGCTCTATACACGTTGGCGCTGGCCTTCACTCGGCCAACTAGGCAAGTGACACCGAGCGATAGCAAGACAAGGCAAATATACCGTCTACATGTTGGTATTGGCCTTCATTCGACAACGCTCGTCCAACATGTATTGCAGGCTTTAAATATTGTGACCAACGACCGCAAACAACTTATTATCAGTCTATAACTTCCCAGTTTCTAAACTCAAAATAAAAAAGCCAATAGTTAACTGTAGGATTATGCATTTTATAATTTTTTTATATATAAATAACATAAACCCTAAATGACTTTTTCGTCCCCTAATATTATTTCATAAGGTTTCTAGGTCATTTCACTTATAACCTAGCTATATCCGTCAGTTCGCACAATTAAGAGCTAGGGCCTGATGGTCCAGGGACTGACGATTTGGAGTAAAACTTAAGACAATTGCAGGTTAACTTCTAATAAAAGCTGTTTAATACGATGTGCCAAAGAAGACCGACAAATCACACGTAAATATTGTTTAATTATCATCAATTTCCTATTATAAACAATAAAACTACTCATCGAGGGAATGACAAAGTGACTGGATCAACACGTGTTTCCGCAACAACTGCCGTGTTTGCACTGATTCACAAAATGGCTGCCGCTCAGCGAGTATGGTCTATGGATAACTTCGTGTCGTACTTTTAAATCAACTAGATGTTATTCACTCTTCATTCATATTATGGCGCGAAATTTGTATATCTTGTCGTGGCTAGGGAATGACGGATAAAATCGAGGACACTTTTATAACTTCAGAAAATCGAATTATTTTTTATTGAAACTACAAAATATTAATAGAATTTGGTGTATGTAAGATAAACTAGATAATTGTTAAATAAAATAAAGTATACAGTCGTGGTCAACTAATTAGGGACATGCAAGATAGTGAAGAACAATAACCGGTTATGTACAGTCGGCCAAGAAAGTGGTGTACCACCCTAAGGTTGAATATCGCTTGCAGATTCATAGGTGATAAAGATTAGTTTCGCTTGCAGATCGATCTGACAACTTCTATTGCTGTCTTTATCTGATTATTGATAACGACTATTACTGTTTGTAACGTGACAGCTGTTCTTAGTTTGAACTTGATGGAACCAATGACGTCGTAAAATCAACGGCGGGGGGCTGTAGATTTTGATGACAAAATTGTATCTACAAATTCAGAATTGTAATCAACAAGTTACATAAAATTGTAAAGGCACAAGGCGAGTCCACAAACCTACAATTTCTGTAAACTTGTAATTACAATATCAATAAAAAACAAGCTAAAAATAGATTTATCCTTTTATTAAATTTCTACAATCAATTTTAAAATACTTATAACAAACAAAAACATAGCATATATAGTAATATTTAGAAGATATTGAAAATTTTTAAAAATTAGAAACGGGTGTAACCGCCGTTGGCCTCTATAACCTCTAAAAGACGAGACCTCATTGAACCAACAAGCCGTGAGCAAATATCGGTTCCCCGCATTTCCTCCCAGATATAATTACAGTGACTAATAAGAGCTTGTTTGGTTCTTTCATTTTGATGCGACCATCGTTGGACCATAAGGCCCCAAAGATTTTCTATCGGGTTGAGGTCCGGCGATCTTGAGGGCCACTGAATTACCCTTACGTCAGTGTGTGAACGAAACCAGGCTCTTACGATCCTCGCATTATGAATTGAACAATTATCTTGAACAAAATCAAATTGTGGCACTTCGTTCTCCGGGTAAACATTACGGACTGTCGGTAGCATTGTATTCTGAAGCACGTCGATATAATTTACAGCCGTCGCTCGAGGAGGTAGAGAACACAATTCTCCTACACCATCCGTACTCATCCAGCCCCAAATATTTACGGAAATTCGACCTGATTCTCTATTTGGGATTACATGATCATCTTTATACCGTGTTGAATTATATCGCCAAAGGTGAAGACGTCCATGCTGACTGGATTTAAACGTTTTTTCATCACAAAACACTGTATTAGACCAATCAAACTCTAAGTGCTCTCTGGCGAAGTTCAGACGAGCAAGTCTGTGAGCATCCGTCAAATATATTTTCTTGGCGTAATGCCTGTGGTGCAACCCCATGTAGATGATTCCTTATTGTTTGGGCACTCACATCGCACATCTCCGCAAAATGTTTTGTGGGCTTAAAACCATTGATTTCATATTCCCGTCTCATGAATTCTCTATCGTTATTGGAGAGTGCAGGCCGGCGACCACTTCTGTGATCCAACAAACTTCCCTCCTCTCCTTCACGACGAATCCAAAAGCGGACAGAACGCCTCGATATATTCAAATTCCGGGATATCGCACTGATACTGCTTCCCTCATTAAATTGGGCAATTATTTGTGCTCTTTCGGCAATGGTCAAGTTGGCAGGCATTGAGATGATTTTATATGCAGTTGATTGAAAAATAACACGGAAAATATATCGATTTTTTGCATATATTTGACAAAATGTCAATTGTCAGTTTTCTTTTTCAAATGGAATTCGGTTGTCTAAATAGTTTTTATTACTTTTGTTTGGAAACATTTCAATTGCTTTGTAGAAACTAATGTCCTTTTCATTTATACTAAAGGTTAAAATGTCATGTACTTATATGTGACATATGACGTATGAATACTAAATACATAGGTTTACGTCATGATAATGTTGTCTCTTTCAGTAATATCTTTTTATAACGAACCTTGTTGTAATTTTCGATGACCCCGGTCATCGAAAATAGTATATAAAATATATATAAAATATATATATAGTATAGAAATAGTAGTAGTATAGTTTCCCGAAACTAAATCAAAACTGGTACACCACTTTCTTGGCCGACCGTACATACAAATATAAAACCCTATTGATTTCTCAGTAACTATTATTTGCATAATTTGGTCCGATTATTATGCTTTAAATGGCTGTAAATAAAAGAATAAATAAATAGAAAAAAGTATTTAATATCAAAGGTTGAACATGTATTCAATTTTAAGGTATAATTCTGTAGCTGGACATTTAATTAAGGACAGTAAACTATAATGAAAAATAGAGTTAAACAAAACTAATAATCTGCAGTATTATAATATCTTTAACAGCTCCATTTTATTTCGTGTAAAATCAGTACCCAGTAGCAAAACCTTTGTTAGTAATTACCGCTTGACACCGATGTGGCATAGACATTATCAGTTTCTGGCATGTTTCGACAGGAATGTTTGCCCATGCCTCACAAAAAGCTTCATTAAGTTCATCTAAAGTTGTGGTACGATAAGTGGCTACTTTTTTCTTGATTTCGTGCCAAAGGTGCTCGATTGGGTTAAGGTCCGGGCTATTTGCTGGCCAATCTAGCACCGATACTGACTGACTGGTAAGAAACGACTTGACTGAACGGGCGGTATGTTTCGGGTCGTTATCATGCTGAAACGTCCATATAATAGGGAGATGCTCCTCAGCATAGGGAAGCATCGTTTCCTCCAATATTGCCTTGTTTTGATGTTGGTCTAAGTTACCCTGAACTTTCCTCACAGGTCCCACTCCACGTCCAGAAAATGAACCCCACATTTTAATGTTTCCACCGCCATGTTTCACCTGCTTTTTTGTGAATCTTGGATTCATTTCCGCTTTTACTGGACGCCGTACGTATTGCCTTCCATCTGAAGAAATCAAATTAACCTTGGTCTCGTCAGAGAATAATACATGTTGCCATTGGGCGTAGGTCCAATGTCCATATTTACGTGCAAACGCCAAACGAGCATTTCTATGTTCTTTCTTCAACAACGGTACTTTGCGAGCCACTCTTCCGAACAACCCTGCTTCTACCAGACGTCGTCGAACGGTCCTCGCTGAGACACCAGCTCTTTCGTTTGTCCCAAACACTTCGTGTTTAATTAAAATAGAGCCTAGAAACGGATCTTTCTTAGCTAACCTGGCTATCATTCTATCTTCTTGCGGAGTTGTTTTTCTCGATCTTTTTGTTCTGGGCACATTTAAATCTGTGTTATTGCGTCTGACATGTTGCACTGCATTGTATACCATAGTTTTTGAACAATTTAAATGTTCTGCTATCCTTCGGTATGGCCAACCATGCTCGACAACAAACTTCATGATAATTTTTCGTAGTGTTGGATCGCAACTTTTATTTTTACCTATTTTTCTTCAAAATATTTTTCAAAACTTAAAATAAATATCGGGATTGCCGCCAAAACTACCACGAAACAATAAGAGAAGAAGTAAACAAGTATTGAGATTCAAATTTTGAAAATAGAACGCAATATCTCAGTGTCCCTAATTAAATGGCCAGCCAGCATTATTTGAACAAATAGCACTACGATAATCTATCAGCTATACTGTAAAGAGGTTTAATGTTTAATAAGTTGTTATTGTTTGTATAATCGGGTACATAAATGACTAATTATACTTACATGTAAGAGATATGGAATATGGTTTAGACTCGTTGGAAAATAAAAAATAAATTCACAATTCGGTTTAACCAAAGAGTGTCCCTAATTAGTTGACCACGACTGTATAGTTGATGTATCTATAAATATGGGTGCCCAAACATAAACTTTTGGAGTGCGGACATGCCTAGGGACTGATATTTTGGGGTCTTTATGAGAGATTTCAGATTTATTTAAATGTATTTATTTCTAAATATATGGGTAATGAACAAAACACATTGCGAGCTGTTACTTAACAATTTTGGAACAAAATATTACTAATTAAACTATGTGAAATATGTCGCGGACAATGAGTGGTACTATTTTTGTGGAATGACCCTTATAGAGAAAGGCTATATATAGGCTTATCATTACGCTAAGGCCAATAGGAGCGGAGCGCCAATGAAGAATGCTTCAAAATCGGGGTTAAAGGGAATTGTTCTATTATGGCCTTGCTTGAACAAGTTGTTCTGTAAAAAGTATATCTACAGAAAAATACAATTATATTTAAAATTAATATTCCTTGATGTCTGGTCGCCAGAAAGTAAATATAAAAATAAATTAAATAAATAGTATGTTTGTTGAGGAAGTTTAACGACGGAGTTCAGCCATTGATTTCTGTGTTGCTATTTTACTGAACATGCGATTAGATAATTTATTCAAACATACAAAATCGATACCCGCAGTCAGACTTAAAAATATACATAAATAAAATATTATCTTACGAACACACTAAGATTAAGTGATTCTACCCATACATTATTATTTCTCTTTAAACATACTAAAAACAATCAATAATACTTAGTTTTAGTCAAGCAAATAGTTTCCCATACGATTAAAAAATATCGATTTTATTTTCTTTATTTGTACATGGCAACTCCACTGACATTGTCAACAATGAGTCCTTGAAAAAAAATATTCGCTTTGCCGTTATGTACTGTGAATGTTCGTTCTCGACTTAGAATAACAACGCATAGAAGAGGCGTCTAGAACAAAACACGAGCGATTTCGTGTGTCCACTTTATTTTCTTTGTGTGCGTGAGCCGAATGTGTCTACGTTCTTCAAACGCACACAAATATAGCTTTCAGTGATACCATTACCAGTACCATTACCACAAAAATGGGAAAACGCACTATTATGTTGCTGGATCAAATCAAGTATTTTATGTTATGAAACTAAATAAGATGATGTTTTTTCATGTAATATGACTTATATGACATATATTTACGGAAGGTAAACGAAATGAGATATCGTTTATTGCGTTTAGAATGTTTGATGTGTAATGTGTTATAATGATATTATAGAAATGTATTAATTGCTTGAAAAATCTCGTTTGATATCAATTAAAAGTATGTGTTGTATTTATTAAATTGAAAAATATTATTGAGAACATTACTTAAATGAAAAAAATCTTAATCAATAAAATTGTCATCTTTATGATGCCAGTCTTCGAACTAACAGTAACTTTTAGTTATAAAACACTGTAGGTAGTAGCTGTAAATAAATATAGTTTAGTTTGACGCATACATAATTGCCGCCAAAACTATATTTTTTTAAACAAAAATAACCCCACCATACCACCCATACGCACCAAACGTTTTGGGAATACCTTCATTGTGCGTACGGTTAAGGAGTGGAATTTCCTGCCGGAGGCTGTGTTTCCCGATAGCTATAACCTAGGAGTCTTTAAGTCAAGAGTGAATAGGTTACTTTTAAGTAAGCGTGCTCCATCTTCGACCACATCATCACTTACCATCAGGTGAGATAGTGGTCAAACGCGAACCTATTCTAAATAAAAAAAAAAAATAAGCACAAAAGAAATCAATATGGGTATTTTTTTCCTCACGGATAGCAACATTGAATTGTGATAAGTTAGGTTATTCGAATTTTTGTTTGATGGTCGATTTACTTAAATATAATGTATAAAATGTAAGTATTTACTTGTGAAATGTAATTTGATTACACGTTTTTTGTTTTCCTGAAGGACTATGACATCCCTTTACGCTACAAACGGTCGTTTTAAATTATTTACTCGCGAGCTCTGTTCGGCAGAATGTGACCTTGAATACTGACGGCTCGTCGAGCAAAGTTAGCCAAAAATGGCTAAGTTTTAGTTGCCTCACTTTTTGCACTCGTACTATCCTTCTATGCGTTGTTATTCTAAGGTTCTCGACTTCTTTTTTGTGAACCCGATTTTCTTTGATAATGGACTCCGATACCTCTCGAAATGAAGACCCGGCATTACCCTTGGACACCGAATCTGCTTCTGACGATGACCCCAGCTCTACTTTGGACTCTGAACCGGCTACAAATGACAACCCCGCTATGAACTTGGACGTTCCTTCGACTTCGAGTGGGAATGAAGAACCGATTCGATGCATTAATTGCAGCGCCGATATTACACATCGCAGAAGACGCAGTCTGGAGCACGTTGAAGTACTTACAGTAATTCGACAATGGACCGCTCCACAACTTGTAAGCACATTTTCTATTTCAATCCGATTTGCAACAAACGCGATCCCCGTCGCTAATTACTCACTGTGAGCCTCATAATGCATGGTTTACTAAAACAGGGAATACCCACTGACCAACAATTGTTCACTGTCCTTAATTGAAAATCATTTTGTTTGCAGGTTGCAGCCCACAACTTGGTCTGTTATTCTTGTTGGATGTTTGCATTAAATGCTACATCACTTCAGGAAAACGCACAAAGCACAAGTAGAACATATTACTTGTTTATGATTCTGAATAAATTAATATGAAAAAAGAAAGGCTTTTATTTTATTTTATATTCATTTATATTACCTCAACGAGTGTAATTAACCCATCAAAAGTGATCCAATAGTACTTTAAGTCATACAAACAACCATAATTCACTCTTTTCGACCAAAATAGTACAATATTGCACATGCTTATTGTGCCACATTTTTAGACTTTGTAGCCACCTAATTACTATAATTCATGTCTTTTAGGTACAAAATGTTCAAAATGAATGTCATTTATAATTATATTTAATGTTCACGTAAAGCCAAAGCCCCTAACAAACTGAACAATTCCCTTTAACGTTAGCCAAAAGTATCTCTATTCCATGCGGACGAAGTCGCGGGCAAAAGCTAGTTATTTAAATATACTTGATGGATTTACCAATAGCAACGCATTTTTTTGGAATCGAATATACAATATACATTTCAATGCACAGTTTATTGGCTTCGATACCTGCAATTCTATCAGTTAATGTAACAAGTATATCAAGCTAACACCGTGATAAACTGATAAACATATTTATAAACTGAATGGCCTTATATGTTATGTAAATAGACTTTATCAATGTAATCTATTGCAGTTGGGACGGGAGATAAGACAGTTTAAAACATTAAATTTTATAGAAAGTTTATACAGTATGTATACGACATATTATATGCAATAAATGAAAACACTGGCAATACTCATCATAATAAACAACTTTTTATATGAAGCCAACATTGGGAGGCGAAAAATTTTTTTTTCGAAAATTTGGTCTATTTATGTACACACAAATGTATAGGGCAGTCTGTTTTTTTTGCGATTTCAGTGTTGGCCTCATATAAAAATTTATTAATTATGATGATTATTGCCAGTGTTTTCATTTATTGCATATATGTCGTATACATACTGTATATTTAACTTTTTATGATAAAAAACTTATCAAACAATTACGAAACAATTTATCAAACAATGCATCATGTGTACCTAAGTACTGCAACTTTAAATTGCATCCAAAGGATAGTGATTAAATAAAAATTTAAAAACGCACACAAATCCATAATTCATATGTTTATGTAGATAGGTAGAATACCTATCTACATAAACATAGCCATAACGAATCAGCGATGTTGTATTAATGGATAGCAAACCGGATATTATTCAGCACTTTTCCGTCAATTTCTTGATGATAAACAACAAGTCTATATTAATACATAACAAGCCAGTCCGAATTGTGATATATTTGTAGGTAACCTTAATATTGTAATGACTGAGTCTTAAAATATGCGAAAGCAAAATGGTGTAATGTGCCTTTTAATCGTTACTATTCTTTAATTTTTAAATGTTATTTTGTATGTTTAGTCGAAGTTTTGTAAATGTATATTTAACTAGCTTTTGCCCGCGACTTCATTAGCTTGGGAGGATTTTTCCGCGTAAATACCGATCCCATGAAAATTCCGGGATAAAAACTGTCCTATATCCTTTTCCAGGGTCCTAAACTATTTCCATGCCAAATTGCATCTAACACAAAACTAACATTTCAATAACTACAGACGGACAGACACAGTTACTTTCGCATTTCTACCTAATATTAAGTATAGATGTATTGTAATTGTAACTTCTGTTGTTTTTACCCGACTGCGCCATAAGGAGGGTTATGTTTTTCGAGAGTATGTATGTATGTATAATTGTTTGGCACGCTCTGTGGCCTGAACGGTTCGACGGATTTTAGCTTGAGAGGTATCGTTAGATTCGTATTGACTGTGAAAGTGACACTGGGTATATCAAAATAAAAAAAAACTAAAATGGCGGATTTTTGGCGCCATATTATGCCTTCAAAAAAGTTTTTTTTTCTCAAAACCTATCGAGTGGGGTATCAAAATAAAGGGTTTTAAAAGGTGATTACAAACATATATACAACTTATATGGTTAAAAGTAATTCAAAGTGACAAATCGTAAAAAAACACGTACCAAGAACTAAATCGTCTGCGAAATCTTTCACATTTGTAAATTAAAAAGCAGGAAATAAAAAAAGTAATTTAAAAAAACCCGACTGCAACCTTATACTAAAACTAACTGAAAAGCTCATAAAAACAAGCCCATTTTAAATTAAATAAAAGTTGGAAGCAGGCGGGACCCATTTGAGTTTGAAACTATAATAATGGTATGGGCCCCGCCTGCTTCCAACTTTTATTTAATTTAATTTTAAATTTGTTATTCAATTTACGTTAAATGTTTTTTATACGATATTGTAATTGGTTTTGTAAGCTGTTATAGCATAAATAATTACCGGTGAAGGCGATTTTATCGATGTCATGATGGTGGACCAGCGCTGCGCCCGCGTCTCCGTATCCAGGCAGCATGTTCACTACGCCTGGGGGGAAACCGGCCTCCTGCAAATGATAATAATTATGTTACAAGACATTAACAGTAGAATCTTTATAGTGACGTCATCGGAGGGAATTGACATAAACTTCATTTAAAGCATTTTTTTCCGTGGGAAAATAATCAAATTATATTCTACTAGTAGTTGCTCGCGACTTCGTTCGTGTGGGAAGTTTTTCCCGTGTAAATCCCGATCCCGTGGGAATTTCGCAAAATCCCGTCTTAGCGAGCATCTACGTACTAAAAGGAACTCCCATGCAAAATTTGAGAGCCCTACTAATTGTAGTTTCTGAAATTGTGTGACTAATCATTGAGTGGTATTTCGCTTTTATCAACCGACGAAAAAAACGGAGGAGGTTATCAATTCGACGCGTATATATATATTTTTTATGCATGATCACCGATTACTCGAAGACGGCTGAACCGATTTGGAAAATTCTTTTTTTATTTGAAAGGGTATACTTCGAAATTGGTCCCATTGTCACCAAGTCAGGATTGGTGATGGGATCCTGGAGAAATCGAGGGAATTCTTAGGCACACCTATAGAGTTTTGAGTATTTTTATAGTAACTTTTGTAGTTGCATTCGAAAAGCACCATTTGTCAAGTAGAGCTGATGATGAAGAACACAGATGGCCACCACTGGAACTACTCAATATATAAGTAGGAATAATAAGTATTTCACGGGTTCCGCTTCGATTACTTGAATATAGTTATTAAGCACACTATGCTCGTCACAATGCATATGGTGAAGTGAAGCTGATGGTAAAGTACCAGGAGAACTCCTCAACAATTAACGGCCCAGCATTGAGAAAAGCAATACTTTGTAAAAGGTTATAAGTAGTTGAGATTTAGGCTTTTGTAACTAGGCAAATTAAAAATCGACCAACTAAAAAAGTGAAATAAAAATTTTTTACCAAAAAATTAAACCGACCTCCAAAAAACACTGCAAAGTGAAAAATAACTTTAATTTCGAAAGTCGGTGCCAAAAACGAAAATACAAAACTAAAGACACCGACTACCGAAATTAAAGTTATGTTTCACTTTGCAGTGTTTTTGGAGATCGGTTTAATTTTTTGGTAAAAAGTTTTTATATAATTATATAGATTAGGCCATAAGAGCGACATACGCACGCTGTTTCGTGGGTTAAAGTCGCATAAAGTATATTGATAAGATGAGATAATAATAATGTTATATTACTCTACTCTTGAGTAAGTAATCATTTTAATGATAACTAATTTCTAGACCTGGTTATCTTTAGTACCTTTTTTTCTACCGGAATCTGGGTGGAGTGGAAGGGAGTGAAAGAAAAGGTAACACATAACTAGGAGGTCTAGAAATTAGTTATTACTAAAGTAAATACTTACTTGATAGTAATATAGAATGTTTACATTATTATTAGGTATCTTATCTTATCAATATATTATATGGCACTTTAACCCACCAAACAGCGTGCGTGTCTATCTTATGGCCTAATAGACAAGATTCTCTAGATATATGACGTACATAGGTTAAGGCCCTTTCTATATGTATACATTTATAAATACCTATAGAGAGGGCACTGTGACTTAGTGTTATTGTGCTACTAACTTATGTTTAAGTTTCTATTTACTAACACATTTTGTATTATTTAAATACTTATGTATGTTAGTTTGTTATAATTATATATGATTTATCATTAATACTATTTTATACTAAAGAGTTTTCTAAAATATTATGAAGCCTAAAATCTCCAGCCTAAATGCCTATCTGAAGTTCCTTTCGATAGTGAAAGGATATAGCATAATTTGAACTAGTAGAAAGGATAAGCCATTCTTTCAAGTATTTTTAACGTGGTTTTGAAGTGAAATTATAATAGACAGACAGAGTTTTTTTTTTCTGTGTGGGAAAATCATCAAATGAGTCCTCCTGCTGTGAGTGGAGCGGAAGGGAGTGTCAGACTTCTACTGACTAAAAACCCACCCTACTCCTTCAATTGCCCTCGCGTTTCGTTAGAACATTCCCGCAACCCCGGAGACAGATATTTTCGCATTTATAATATTAGTAGTGATTACAGAGCAGGTCTACAGTTCATGATTGATCAAGCATTTAAAAGCCACTGCTGATGGCATAAATCTCCGCGAACTATTTACAAATGGTGATTACTTCGGTAAACAGCTTGTATATCTGGTAACTAAGGTTTCCATTGAGTAAAAAGACATTGATATATAAAATAGAATAATAATAATTATGGACGAAGTTATCATGACGAACAACTACCGGAAATTTATTGTGAAGGATGGCACGGTTGACATATGTCGGGCATGTCACCGTCCAGGTGAATCAATCCGCCACATTATCTCTGGTTGTTCTCGTCTTGCTAATGGAGAGTACTTGCACAGGCACAACCTTGCAGCCAAGATAATTCATTAGCAACTTGCTCTGAAATATTCTCTTGTGGAATCGGAAGTGCCGTACTATAGGTATGTGCCCGACTCAGTTCTCGATAACGGCCATGTCACATTATACTGGCATCGGTCCATCATCACTGACAGGACTATTGTAGCCAATAAGCCTGATATAGTGGTGGTGGACCGAATCGAGAGGCGTGCCATGATTGTCGACATAACCATCCCGCATGACGAGAACCTAGTGAAAGCTGAGAAAGATAAGCAAATCAAGTATCTTGACTTGGCACACAAGATTGTCGACATGTGGGATGTGAACTCGGCAATCATTGTACCGATAGTCATCTCAGCCAATGGCTTAATAGCCAAGAGCCTAGATCAACACCTCAGGAGGCTCTCGTTAGGCGGTTGGATCAAGGGCTTGCTTCAGAAAGCGGTACTCCTCGACACGGCGCGCATCGTCAGGCGGTTCCTCTCTATGGAGCCCTGACCGCCGGTAGCTTGGACCCTGTTCCCGATACCGGTGGGCTACCATTTTTTATATTTTTAAATGTTTTTTAGAGAATATTTAAAAATGTAATTTATATGTATATATTGGAAATAAAGAAAATAATAATAAGCATGCATAATAATAATGCAGTATGCCGCACCGCCTTCCCGCCCGCAAATATATTCACATGCAGGAAGTTATGCAATAAAAATACCATATGCAAGCAAACTACACTCGATGTTGACTTGCAAACTGCTCTGCGATAACAGTCTGCTTGTTTTTTCCGTGTAGTGTTTTCATGTATTTTTATTGCATCGCTTGCTGTACGTGTATATACAGGGTACTCCAAAAGTCGATGTCAAGCCGACACCGTGTGATAGGCAAGGTCATAACAGTTATCAGAAAAATAGAAATAAATTAAGTCATGTATTTCTAGTAATTGTAGTAATTTTGTTTTTTTTTTAGGAATATGAACACCCTGTGACAGTTTTTTATTTCTTTTTGCTACAAATGTTTACTTTTAAGTAATCCCGAATAGTGCTTCTATAACCTGTACTCTGAGCCATTTGTTCGAGTTGAAAGAAGATGTCTATTTAGTGCTATCCCAAGTTTTCAAAATTAGTTTTTCGCTTAATTTAACCGACCGTCCAGAAAAAAATATGTTCTACGCAAGTTTGAAAAGTAACTTTAAAAATTAACGCATTTAATAAGGATTCTAAAGGGGTGTAATACTTACTATTTATTATTTCTTAGATCAGGCACAAAAAATGTTTTTTTAAAGAAAGTCAGTGCCGAACAATTTCTTGACCTTACTAAAAGTGAATATAGTGTATCCAAAGCGTGCCTTAAGATCATAGCGTGGCTTGAATGAGACGTGGTGAGATATTCTATAAAGTGTGAGTCAATGAGACAGACAGTGATGTTATTGAGACAGAGAAAGTAATGTTATTAAATGTGAACAAAACAGATAGTGACGCCACTTTTTGGCATTGGTACAACACACAATACAGATCAGTATGTAGCCGAGCTTCGAAAGATAATTGCGGAAGCAGTTGATTTTATCAATAATGGAAGATTCGCCTGTCTGATATCATCTTTTTTAAGGAGATGTTGTGCTTGTATTGCGGCTGAAGGAAGGCAGTTTGAACATGTTTTGTAAAAAAAAGTATTAATTACTAATAAAACAAAACTGACTTTGATAAATAAAAAAACATTTTTTACTCCTTTGGGATCCTTATTTGCGTCTGTGACCACTAACGTATGTATATAAAATTTAAATAAATAAACGTCTCTCTCTGTCTCTATTGTACTGACTAGGATAGCAAGATTATGCAAAGAAAAGATTTTCGTAAAATGTGTTTCTTACTAGGTTTTGAAACAGGACTGCCGTGCTGCATACTGCATGCAAGAATGAACAACCTGTTTGTGGCACAATTAAAACTAGATATTTTTTGTGATAAACCGGGTAGGTACCTTGGCGATATGAGCGAGGCTTCATTGTACTTACTAGGTATAGAATATCGATGCTTAAATAAATCTGCTTTTAAGCGAGTTTAAAGCGCTGGTGTCAGCAATATAATCTCAAGAAACTATTTTTGTAAAATGTGTGCCTTTGCTCTTCACGTTGGCCAACATAGTGGCGAATGTAGTGGTCATTGGCCTAGAGGATATTGGCCAAGAGTTCGTGGTGGCGTCCACACGTTGAAAGGTCGTTCAATTTGCTACGGTTCAGGCCAATATGCGGACGTATTTATTAAAATGGATATTGAGGCGCTCACTGCTGCTTCTTACAAACAATTATCGGCTTGGTAGAGCTCTATAAACCGAAAACTTCGTTAGTCATTACTGACATTTTGTTTACTCTAGTTGTTACCGACGCGTGACTATAAAATTTAAATCAGGTTCATGCGATCGTTCTGGGAGCTCGTAGCAAAATAAACGCGCGCCCAACGTGTAGACGCAGTGGCCAATACTCTGCCACAACCCTTTGATCTTTTGCGAAAAACCGACACCACACGGATCATGCGCCAACTTGTCGGCCATCATTCCAATACAACTCAAGATGCACAAATACCTCCTCTACACATTGGCCAATAGGCATTGGCCACTACATTCGCCACTATGTTGGCCAACGTGAAGAGCCGGCATTACGAGGTTTTGAAGTGGGTCTGCCGTGCTGCATACTGCGTGCAAGATTGAACGAGTCGTGTTTGTCGGAATTAACACTAGATATTTTCCGTGGTAAAGCGGTAGTTACCTTGACGAGCTGAGCGAGGTAGAGCGCGGTGAGCGGCGTCTGCTCGGCGGGCTTCATGACCACGGTGCATCCTGCTGCCAGCGCGGGGCCCAGCTTCCACGCCGCCATCAGCAGCGGGAAGTTCCACGGGATGATCTGACCGCACACTCCTGAGGTAAAATGTCCGGACTTTAATATACAGCGTTTTTCTGAAAGCCTTAGCTATTTTAACAGAAACTTTTCTGAAAGTCTTAGCTATTTTAATAGAATCTCTCAAGTATATAGCCTGGGTAAGGTCTTGTGATCGAGAGGTTGCGGGTTTGAACCCCACCCATTACACTACTTTTTTTAATGTTTATTCGTTTTAAAGAGAATTTGATCAGACATGATCATGCCACCCTCATAGGCCTCACAATAATGACTTAGGTACTCTCTTACACATAATTCTAGTCTAAGTCTACGCTTAATTGCTAAATTTACTCATTTATAGACCCTCTTTATGCCCTCTTTGCGTTTTCTGACAGAGGCTGGGCTACCCATTACACTATTACCGAGAATCCATTCCAGACACAAACATATTTAGCATGGTTGGAGGGGTTAATAAGATTGCTAATAATGTGTATTCTACCCACATTTCTAGTTCTCTATAAAAAAATTAATGCCCATCCTGAAATTACTTTGTTCAGAATCGTCCACAGAATCGATTTTTATAATTTTTAATATAGGTTTAATATAGGTATCGCGGTTGGTTTTCTAAATAAATAAAATAAAATAAAAATAAAATAAAATGCAGTTTTATACGAATTTCGTTATTTAATGAAAGAAAAATGAAACATATTTCATGGAAGTCGAATTCAGTAAAAATCTAAATTTATACAAGTAAAACTAAAAAATTCAGTGATTATGATTATAACATAATTTTCTAATTGTGGTGCTTGAGGGTGTTGTAGAACACGGATTTCTTGCTATTTAAAAAATATCGGTATTGACAGACCTACAGAGAGACAAGAATAAAAAAGTTTGTTTATGTATTAGTATCATGTAAATAACTATAAGCAATTGCAAAACACATTTATTTTGAAAATAAAGACAATTTTCAACCGACGACTAAAAAAGGAGGAGGTTATCAATTCGACGCGTATATATATATATATATATATTTTTAATGTATGATCATCGAGTACTCGAAGACGGCTGAACCGATTTGGAAAATTCTTTTTTTGTTTGATAGGGTATACTTCGAAATTGGTACCATTTGTCACCAAGTCAGGATCTGATGATGGGATCCTGGAGAAATCGAGGGAACTCTTCAAATATTATAGGTACTTTATTTTTAGACATTATAGAAACTACTCAATAATAAGTATTTCGTGGATTGCGATTCGATTACTTGAATATGGATATTAAGCACTTTATGCTCGTCACAATGCATATGGTGATGTATAGCTGATGGTGAAGTACCAGTAGAACTCCTCAAAAATTAACGGCCTAGCATTGGGAAAAGCAATA
Organism: Tholera decimalis; assembly: GCA_943138885.2. Classification (NCBI taxonomy): domain Eukaryota; kingdom Metazoa; phylum Arthropoda; class Insecta; order Lepidoptera; family Noctuidae; genus Tholera; species Tholera decimalis. The sequence continues at coordinate 30,090,232 of OW964562.2, forward strand.
TTTTATAAAATGTTATAAGTAGTTGTCATTTAGGCTCTTGTAACTAGGTAAATTAAAAATCAACCAACTAAAAAGAGTGAAATAAAAACTTTTTACCAAAAAATTAAACCGACTCCCAAAAAACAATGCAAAGTGAAAAATAACTTTGATTTCGGAAGTCGGTGCCAAAAACGAAAATACAAAACTAAAGACACCGACTACCGAAATTAAAGTTATTTTTCACTTTGCATTGTTTTTTGGGAGTCGGTTTAATTTTTTGGTAAAAAGTTTTTTATTTATATGTAGGTACAGCTATATATAGGTACCCACCAACGAAGGTAACTGTATTTATGGTAGACTACCCGCCATTTCTTGACAGCAATTGAAAGAACCTCGAAACTTCAAAAGAAACTCAACTCGATGAAGACTCCATAAATAAAATCGAGCTCAGTAGAGGAAAATAATACAGTAAATGGTGCACTACGGTCTTCGGGGATAGATAGGCCCCTAATACTTTCATATAAACAAAGGGGATGATATGACTTTGCATAATAATACAGAATGATGATCATTATAAGCAACATTAATATGGTATTATCCGAAAAAATACGTAGGTATGAACCGACAGCAAATAAAAATAATAGCCAAATGCGAGTCAGACTCGCGCATGAAGGATTCCATAGTAACTACATAGAATAACTTTGTTTTTCATAATGTTTGTATGAAATACAAAGTTATATTTGCGGTTTTAGTAATAAAAGCTATATTTTCGCTCAAATACTGCTGACCCGATCTCGTTCAAATCAATTTTCGTTGGAAGTTTTTGTTAAGACTTATATTCGCTCGGGTAATAAAGTTTATATTTGCTTATATATGATTTTGCTTAACCTTTTGACCGCCACAGTCGTGTATAGACGACAAGCCAAAATGAGCCCAGCACGCCACTGTCGCGACTGCGTGACAGAATTTTAAACGTAAATAAATATCATAAAACAGCATTGTTTTGTTCATTTCCCTTGTTAATTATATACCTTATCTCTTCTTTATTTATTTGAAGTGAACTGCTTTCGTCAGGTTTCATGTATAGTAACATAAGATGACAATAAAGAAAACCAGTTGTAAAGTTCTAAAAACTCGAGTCCTCGACGCCACAGTCACCATAACAGGACACGTAGTGATGTAGATACCAGTCAATAAAACAAGAATATCGACCACGACGGCAACCTAACGTAGGTTGCCGTCGTGGTCGATATTCTTGTTTTTTATTTTTTACTTAATTTACTCTGAATTCTGCACTAATAAATAGATAAAACATTTGATATTGAACTTTTATGTTTGAGAAATCAAGAAAAAATTATAGTACTGAACTATACGCTCTTTAAAAGTCGAGTGTTAGTAGATTATCGATTAACTAATTACCAAAATGCCCATCTCTATCACACTGTTGTATTGTCTGTTCCGGGGACGCCGCAGTCGTCTATAATTGACAGTCCCATGACGACAACTGCGGATTTTTTTCAAATAGTGTAGTATATTTACTGTTATTAAATATTATTAATAATGGAGGACTATAATATGAGTAGTGAAAACTTATTAAATATACTGCAAGGAGTCGACAATTACACGTTTATCATACAATACAGTGCAATTACTTCAGCACTGATGTCATCAGTTAGTGGCGATACACTATACTACATTATGATTATGATGCATGTGTGCTATGTTGATCATTGCACACGCGTTTCATACGTTTTTCAACACTCTTACGAGGTAAAAACAGATTTGTATTGTTAAATATTAACTTGGATGGAAAATATGTAGTCGATGAGTCGTTGTTTGTTGATGAGGTTAAAAAAAAACGTATATCTCCGAGCTCCGACTAGTAAATAGTTATCTGTGGCGTTGTAGCACTGTGCAGTAACGTAAAGTAAAAAGCACACGTTTCTAATACACTGCATTATGGACCTAATAGCGGTTCATTAAGAGCCACTTTTTTATAATTGATAGGCTTGCGTTTGACCATAATCTCACCTGATGTTAAGCGATGATGTTGTCGAAGATGAAGCACGCTTGCCTAGAAGTAACCTATTCACTCTTGACTTAAAGACTCCCAGGTTGTAACTATCAGGAAACACACGACACCAGCGGGGAATTCCACTCCTTAGCCGTACGCACAATGAAAGTATTCCCAAAACGTTTATTTCGTATGGGTGGGATGTCCACCATATAACGATGGCGCATCGCCGTTTGTCTTGTAGTCCGATGAAGGAACGGGCTTGGTGGAATAAAAAACATTGAATTGATTGTTCTTTCAAAGAAACTTACATTTTATTACTTGACACTGTTGAAAGTACAAAACAATAAGAATAAATATTTCGATATTATTAATAAGTATCGGTGTCGCACCTCTAGAGCAAAAGCGAGCAATTTCAAGAAATCCGTGCCAGCTGCGCCACTGTCGTCATAGAGTGACAAAAAATTACGTCATGATGGACAATAGTGCTGTGATGGTATTGACTTGGTTTTATCGATTGTTGATTGTATTTATGGATTTAAAAAATAATAAAGGCCGTAAATGTGTCACAGATTACTACATTTATGTCATAAAGGATAAAGCGGGTTGAAATAAAACTCAACACAAGAATGGTATAATAATCATTATTGAAATTAAAATCTATGTTAAAAAATATTGTCAGTTTTCCATGAGCTTTATCGATATAATTTCGACCTCACTACTATTTTGTAGGTATTAAAGGATGAATTCGGAGCTTAGCGCCGAGGGCACGCTTTTGCTTTTTTGACGTGGCGGTCAAAAGGTTAATTAATTTCTCGTCCGGTAATTTGTCACACTCATATATCGGCGATAACTCATAGGTACATAAGATATTCATTTTATTGATATAGTGTAAAAAGCAATTTTGATCTACATTAAATCCTCAACATATCTAACGTATTTAATTGGATAAGGAATAATACCAGTACTGTTAAAAAAAGATTCGTAAATAACCCATCATTTGAATGAAATTTGTAAAAGAAAAAAATGGTTATTGTGGGTTATTCTTGGGAGATAGACATATACCATCGCAGACTTTTTTGTAGGTCTATAAAAGAGAAACCGCCATACATTGTATTTTTATAACTCAAAAGATTTTGGCAGCGTTTTCGATTAAAGCTACCGATAGGCTGAATTCTTTCCGACATGTTGAAGTAATATCGTCGTATTTCATTCAATTTATACAAAACCTTAACTTATTATACACTAAAACCTTCCTCAGGAACAACTCTATCTATTAAAAAACCCGCATCAAGATGCGTTGCAGAGTTTTCAAGATCTAAGCATACATAGGGACAGACAGACAGGGAATTGACATTGTTTTATACTATGTAGTGATTAAAAGTTAGAGAGGGAGGGGGGGGGGGCACATTTAACCACTTTGGAAGCATTAGCACGCTAGCGTTAAAACAATCTGTATATCAGTTGTATTTCGGTTCCATTTGAGTACAAAAGTTGTAAGACTAGGTGTAATAGCGGAGTTATAGAGTGCTCTAACTCACTTATAACCACGAAAGATGCCCTCGATTTTACAGGTAAAGGTAAAAAAATCCCGTAAAATGGTGTTATTGAAGAGCTAAAGTAACTGCACAAGACCGTTTATTCACTTTTGGTTATTGCTTTTACCGGTATATTTGTAACTATAGAAGGGTTGGTTAACACTACAGGTTACAGAAAAACGTCGGCTAAGAATTGCATGTCACCTGTAACTTTATTAGACCTACTAGCTTCTGCCCCGACTTCGTTCGCGTTTCCCCCCGTAAAATCTCGATCCCGTGGGATTCCGGGATAAAAAGTAGCCTATGTGTTATTTTAGGATGTAACCTATCTACTTGCCAAATTTCATTCAGATCCGTTCAGTAGTTTTTGCATGAAAGAGTAACATACATACATCCATTCATCCTCACAAACTTTCACATTAATAATATTAGGAAGAGTAAGATATATAAGTGGTTGTTTGATACATTGACGCATATTAGTTATCTAAAAAAGTGTCAAGCGAGCATCTTATCGTTTCCTGAGTACCTTTTACCCAAATGTGTAGTTTAAGCTTCTCAAAATTCTTGTAAGGTGACGTTAATAAATACTAAAGGTATGTGGAATAGTACATTGTTCACCGAGAGGAGAAAGTGACCGATTACCGTCGAGGGTGTCGTTTGAAGCCCGAGCCGTAGGCGAGGGCTTTAAAACACCCGAGATCGGGAATCGCACTTTCTCTCGAGTGATACATAGTGCTTTATACTACACCTACGAGGAAAATAAATAGTACTTTTCAACATTGAGTACATAGACCATAACGTACTTGGTTTGTAGCTAGCTAGCAAAACAGTTTCAGAAAAAGATGCCACATTTTTTTCACTTTTCCATTGCAAAAAATCGTCATAAGTTTTATTATATTTTTTAATTGATTTCTGTGGTAAAAGGTTATCAATCAGTATTTTTGCTGTTTCCTTCAACTGCGGCGGAGTTAAAAAATCTTCATCATCACTATCACTATCATTTTGATAGTTTTATTTTACTTTCTACGAAAACTGAATCCTCAAACAACACACAAATTGAAAATGGCGCCAATGGCCAAAGAGTATGTAATACACTATGCCAATGGCGTCTGCAATTTTCACATGTTCTTTTTTCAAATTGTTTATCCTGCCGCCGCAGGGTCGCACTGCCAGCCCGACACCATCCAACACACAGCTAGTGGCCAGTGTCATTTTGCGAACTTGGAGATAAAAACTCACTGTAAAAACTTTTTGGCTTATGATATTTAGGTTAGTCTTACCCAAAATTAAAAAAGAAAAACCTCGTAAGAAATGGATTTTCATACACTTTTCTCTCCCGCTCAGATGCGTTTTCTCCCCGCATATTTGTTCGATATGCAATGACGTACTTTCTAGCATAAATTTGATAAAGTATCAAGGTACTTTCCAAGCAGGTGTAGTATAAAAACATATGGAGTCACGAAGTGTTTATAATAATAAAAGTACCTAGGCAGGTATTCAAACAAGGTAGATATGCATATTTTGTGAAGTGAAAACATTATGCCATTGTGGTTTCAGGGTAAAGAATACCATGTTTCCCATCTCAATTTTAACGCGCTCAGAATTTATTAAAGATTTGAGATTAAAGGAGATTGACAGTCTTTGTATGGGAATTGGACCAAATGTTGCCCAGAATGAAAATATAGTGCATAATGTTCCTTACGCTAACACTAGTCAGTAAACCAAAGCGCATCTTAATCTATCCCAGGATTCATGAGAAAGAAGCTCTTTCTTGGGAACTATTTATTGGTGAGAGATGAACTTATTAATTAACGACAATACTAATTAAACTAGGCAAATAATGTGCGCACAACCTTCTATCGTTCTCCGACCCGTGATACATGAGCAACAATATTTTTTTATGTACTCTAGTCCACGATCACGATTGTCTGCATCAATTAATATAAGCAATGGTAGATTCTAGGTGATGAGTGTCTACTCTTTACGTGCATTCTTAAGAATTGCACGTCACTAGATGGCATATTGAAAGTTAGCATATCATTGGCCTGTTATATTGTTGGATAGCAAATTACCGACTACCGCAATGAGAGAGGCGGTGGGTGGGCTTAGAGAGATGCAGTATAGTTCCTTCTTATAATAAATTAGGGTACTGCTACCATCCATCAGTGCTGGCAAGGGTTTAGTAGAGGCCATGTTAGGGAAGGCTTTTTCGTAGTTAAGCCTGTTCCACGGGGTCTATGTAATATAATGAAAAATAATAAGTACTTGTTCTTAGTACAAAAAAAAATTACTGCTTACCTCTGGGACGGAGTTTTTTTTTTATTTTTGACGTGACAACATCTTATAATTCGATGAAGCTGGCTGCACGCACGAAAATACATGACTCATGCGGCGTTACCTCGCTCTGAGGCGTTCCATTTAAGGCTTGAAGTGCAAGATATGTTCAGTGATATATCGTCGAATATTCGTGCTTTCATCATTAAAATAAATAGCATCGGTCCGCTAGTGCAGCGATTGTAGGTTATGCTATAATTGACAAAACTATAACAATAAGTTAACAGAACTATTTCACGATGAGTAAAAAATCAATTGCTTTACTATTGAAAAAAAAATTGACATAATTGTATTTATGCGTACAAATAAATGTAACTTGATCAATTCAATAGTGATTTCCATTTACCTCCTCTACATCCATACAAAATATCTATCAAAGAAATAAAATTAAAATTTTCTTTTGAAAAATGCAACCATTCCATCAGTATTTTCTTATGAGGTTGTCACGTTCAACTATCGTCAGTAAACCGACTTTACAGACAACCGATTTTTTTTTTTCAATATTTAGTTGAGGATCACGCTAGGGGTACTTTCATTTCTGGGTAGCATTTGGTCCAAACCCTGTCAATGTCCTTTATTAAAATATAAAATACGATTATTTTCAGTAGTCTAATTTATAAAAAAATATTCTTGGTTCATGGCTGTTAGCATGATATATTAATTGGCATCAGTGAAATGATAAAAGTATACTTAAATAATTATGTATTTTACTGTGAAATATTGAATAACTAATTCAATTTATAGGTTAGTTCACCAAAACAAATGCCGAACATATATAAAAGCTTTGTGTAGTAACTAAATACTAACTAGTGGCATGCTATGTAGGTACTATTGACATTTAAAATCTATAATAAAAAGATCAGCACAGGAAAATTAACCTTATCGTCAGTAAACCGACTTTACAGACAACCGATTTTTTTTTTTCAATATTTAGTTGAGGATCACGCTAGGGGTACTTTCATTTCTGGGTAGCATTTGGTCCAAACCCTGTCAATGTCCTTTATTAAAATATAAAATACGATTATTTTCAGTAGTCTAATTTATAAAAAAATATTCTTGGTTCATGGCTGTTAGCATGATATATTAATTGGCATCAGTGAAATGATAAAAGTATACTTAAATAATTATGTATTTTACTGTGAAATATTGAATAACTAATTCAATTTATAGGTTAGTTCACCAAAACAAATGCCGAACATATATAAAAGCTTTGTGTAGTAACTAAATACTAACTAGTGGCATGCTATGTAGGTACTATTGACATTTAAAATCTATAATAAAAAGATCAGCACAGGAAAATTAACCTTATAAATATTGCATTAACAAAAAATTTAAAGTACCATCATAACGTGTCGCAACTTTTATGAATAAGACTAAGATTTAGTCAACGTTTCATATGTCGATGCATTTTATGATTAGGAAAGCAAGCATCTTTTAAGTTACTAGTACTTAACTAATAATATTAATGTGCAATCATACATTATTCTGGATATTTACTAATTTAATAAAGACATTAAAAAGGCTTTCTTACTATATTATTATTAACATAGATAGATATACTCTTTATTGTACACCATAACAGAATTAAATAAGGACTTAAAAAACTACAAAGAGTCTATGTTGTCCTACTAACCACCTTCTACTTATCCCGGTCTTGAGCTAGCGTAGTACTTAGCATAATATTTAACGAAATACTTACAGTGTATGTACTTCCGTACCATTATGTATAATTGTGGTAATGGTAAATAATGTCTTAAAACAATAAGCATAAGTAAATTTAATATTAGAGTTTAAAACTACATAAATGAGTTTTTCAACACTTAATATCTTGTGTTAATACATCCTTCACAAACTCTCTTTAACAACCAATGCCTGCACCCTAAAGTCAATATAATTCCTAAATATATATAAGTCTCTTCATAACAACAACTACAGAACACTAACTGTTAATTGCAGTAAGCACTGTTGTGTAGCTTTAGCCGCTAGGAACAGGTTAAACCTATAACATCTTAACTACACGTACTGTAATTAGAACCATTCTAACTCTTTAAACTGCATAAAGTCCTTTATTACAATTCTTGCCTAAAACCTAAAGAACAATGGCGTAAGCTTAGCTGACTTTAATTTGAGCGTCTAAAAGTGACTTATATACGAAGGCAGTTCTATTATTTTTTTAAGTTTTTTCAAAGTATCACATTACCTAGTTAGTTCCGGATAAAAAAAAAATATTGTAAATGAAAGTCATTTGATTTTTTCATTGAGAATTAGTGATGCCATTTTGTATTTATTCTGCTAAGTGACAGTAAGTGCAATATTATTGTAATAAAAGCAGTTTTAGTTTGTTATTGTAACAAAAACGAGTAAATGAATTAACAATAATGTTTATTTATAAGTGGAAATGTTCTTTGTAGGGAGGAAAAAATATTGTAGTCTAAATATAAATGAATTACTTTCAATTGGCACTAAGGCTGGCAAAAAGACTATTATCCCAATTCAAAAAAAAAATAACTTGGTTTGACAACTGTTGATTGTTCATGTCACATTACCCTCAAGAAAAATATTTGTATGTATAATCTATGGTTTACTGATTACTAGGCAGCATGGTCTAAGACCATAGCCTGTTCCGTCAGGAACTAATCTACTTAAAAAAAATGTTCATGTCACAGACGCTTGCACATTGTGCTTTGTGTTGCTCTTGATTGTTTTCTTTAATTTTCACTTGACGTGGCCATAACCTATAAAAGTTCATGACTGAATTTCTATTATTCTCGGACTTCTCGAACAAAAATTCTTGCACAAACTAATTCAGAAGTTGACGCCGAGTTAAACAAGATATTTTTCATTTAAAGACGCAAAAATGTAATCTCAGCTAAATTAATGTATGGGTGGCTGCCATTGTTCTTTATTTTTAACACTTTTATAACGTTTCAAGTTAGAACTGACATAATTATTACACAATTGAACAGATTAAAGTCATAATGAAACCTGTATCTGACGGCAGAATGTTAGCGATTGACTTTAAGAAATACTGGTTTTAGAAACCTCAATGTCATTTTTAAAGACCATGCACACGGTGTTAAAAACTTTACAGCACAGTAAATACGGTAGGTAATTACAATGCGCAAATAATATTTCAGTTTGCAAACATTTTCGTCGTTCACGGTCATTATCTCAAGTCTATTATCTCCTAAGCTGCTAAGTTATTAATAACTACACCGTTTTACGTAAACGTTGAGCTCACAGTTCTAAGTTGAGCTACATGATAGATAACAGACAAATTGCTTGTAATGTGCAAGACAGGTCCACTCAATACTGAATGGTGCTCTCTTCGAAAGGTAAAACCCACATCAGACTATCACTCTCGTGTTTATCAGATTGTCCTTGTTCCGCATTCGGTGTTCTCCGTATCGGAACGATTCATTATAAAGGTGATCATGTATTATGAAGATAGATACTTCTGTGACCCAAAGACAAATGCGGATCGGGAATAAATCAATCGCCTAAACTATGTACTAGCCATAGGTACATTGGAAAAATATACAGACAATGGATTTTTAGATTATTAAGTAACGTTACAAAAATAATATGGTTTAAAATAACATATAAAAATTATTTGTATGACCCACTCTGCGCGGTTAGCCGGTATAATATACATATAGAATTATTTATGACCTAAAGGCCAGATGATGAGCTAAATATGGACCTAAAAGTAAACGTTTCGCTCTTGACTTTACTGCTAATAACAAAAAAAATATTTCGTCAATTCATTATCACGTATTGACTCATGAACAAATAAACGAGTTTCCTGAGTATAACACAAACAACATGTGATACGTAACCACATAGCATGCGGGCATACAATAACATGCTAATGTTTGTAAATCTCAGATGATTCGACAGAATTCCATTTTGCATTCACACTATGAGTAAAATTTTATATTTTAATACGTGTTGGTATTTTCATTCAATTTTGCGCGGGTAAACTTGTACCCGAAGGTAAGACGGATGATTTTTCAGAAAATTATATACTTCAAGTAATTTTATTGAATCAATACAAAATAGATTGTAATAGTGCACTGATGATGGCATGCAGTTATAAATGTAAAAACATGTTTTAGATATTCTTTCTAGAAGTAAGGCCGTGCGCGCACTGCCTTGCGGTGGCCGCAATTGCGGTAGTTCTACCGCACCGGTAGAATGACCGGGGCCACCGGTGACTCTACCGCACGAGTTTATTCCACTGCAGTGCGGGCACTTCTATGACACTCCATACTTCAGATTTTGCGTTTCCAAAACGCAACGCAGTGCGCGCACGGCCAACAGGGTGGTAATTACTGATAACAGAGTATACATGTTAGGTACAGTAAGAGAATTCTATTTTTTGTATCCTCCAGGCCATAAAAGCTGGGAATAGAAAGTAAACAACTAGGTACATAGGTACATATAGTTGAAAGTTATAAAGAGTTACGATATTTGAAACGCTGTGTCAATAATAAAATACCGATACCAATTTTATTCATTTCCATAGTGACTCATCGTTATGTAAATACCTATTAAAGTATTTCACACATGTTTTCTTCAAGCGAACCTTGTGTGACACGATGATAAAGCCAATAATAAAGAACATAAACAACGTTTTATTTTTCCTTTATTATAGTGGAGTCAGTTTACCATGACAGTGTTAATTTATTTAACAACTAGCTGACCCGCCACGACTTCGTTCGCGTGTTATCCTACCCCTACCCAACAGATACCACTACCCCTATCCTACCGATACCCTACACTCCCCCTACACTCCCCCTACCCTACCCTACCCTACCAATATTCTACCCCTACCCTACCCAAACCCTACACTACCCCTACCCTATCAATACCCCACCCCTATCCTACCTCTACCCTACCCTACCTCTACCCTTGAGACCTTTCCTACTTTTTTTTTCATAAGATCCTTCTCCTGACAAACCCAAACAACAAAAAAATAATCAGCCAAATCGGTCCAGCCGTTTTCGTGTTTTGCGATTAGCAGCACATTTAGCGATTCATTTTTAGGATTCCGTAGCCGAATGGCAAAAAAAGGAATCCTTATAGTTTCGATATGTCTGTCCGTCTGTCTGTCTGTCTGTCCGTCCGTCCGTATGTCACAGCCATTTTATTCCGAAACTATTAAGACTATACATGTGAAACTTAGTAGGTAGATGTATTCTGTGAACCGCTTTCCGATTTTAAGAAAAAAAAAACATATTTAAAATAAAGGGGGGTCCCCATACATGGAACTAGAACTGAAAATGTTTTTTTCATGAAACCTATGCGTGTGTGGTATCTATAGACAGGTCTTTAAAAATGATATACGGGTTTCTAAAACTACTTTTTCATAAAGTCAATCGTTTCGTTTAAAAGATATAAGCTTCCAAAGTGGTAAAATGTGCCCCCCCCCCCCCCTCTAACTTCTATAATAATGGAGTGAAAAATCTAAATAAAATATATGTCTGTAGATCTTATTGTAAACTTTCAACCAAAATTGGTTTGAACGATATCGGGTCAGCAGTTTTTGAGATACAGCATATTTTCTAAAACCGCAAATATAATTTTGTAATTCATACAAACACTATGAAAAACAAAGTTATTTAGCGTAGTTGTAAAAATGTAAATAAGCTAGTTTTAAGAAATTTTTAAGGTTTTTTTTTTAATCAGAAAATCTGACACTGGTCGGGCCACGGGGTATCGTGTTACCCAGAGAAGTAGTCGCTCCATGTAAAACACTAATACTCAACTGGATTCGATTGGACTCGGAACCAACCCTAACATAATTGGGCAAGAATAAGCAGACAGCTAGTAATGGTATACTTATATGTATAAACTACCAGACGCGCGAGGCTTCGCTCAAGCTTCTAGCCTTAAACCATTTTTCCGCTTTATAATATTAGTGTAGATTTTACACAGTACCCGAGATGAATAGCGAGAACAGATGGAATAGTGCTGCTATAGTAACCTGCTCCTATTATTACTCAGTTCACAATTTAGATTCAGTTACAACAATAAACGTCCATCGCGTCACGCCTAGGTGGATAGTCAAAGTCGTTTTTATCATCTAACAAAGCCATTTTGTACCTATCTACGATAGCAAATATATGCTAAGCAACAAGAAGATCAGGGTTTGCAAGATTCAAGATTTGCATGCTCTCTATAGGGACCTAATAAGTCTGCTAGATTGCCCTAATACTTAACCGCTCCGTTAGCTTTCTCTTACCTATAGAAAATTTCTTTAAAGAAAAATGTGGAATGGGTTTTCCGTGGGTTTTCCCTAGAAGAATTTGTGTAAACGATATCGATATTTATTTATTTATTATATACTTTATTGGACACCTTACAATATTTCTATGGATACAAAAAATTTAATTTAGTGTACAATGGGCGGTCTTATCACACAGGGCGATCTCTTACAGACAACCTTTGGATGGACAGTGTACAAACATCATGTTATTCCAAAGGTTGTCTGGAAGATATCGCTCTCAGCGATACGACCGCGATTTTTAGTGTACAATAAAGTATATTCTATCTATCTGTATATCGGTATATATATTCCAATGTTTCTGGCGATTATTTGTGAAGTATTTCTCATCGGTGGGCAGGACCGAGCACACTAGCCCCGGCGGCGTAATACGACGCCGTACTACGCCTATACGACGACTACTACGACTATTCCTACTTGAAGTATTTCCCAACGTTCGGCTCGACAGTCACCAAGCCGTAACTCTATTAGCCTAGGGGGCGTAGAAGCAAAACTATTTAATCACGCTGGCGTAGTAATCCTAATAGACCGTGGCTTTTTCAGCAAAACGGGCGTAGAAGCAAAAGATTATAATAATGCAGGTGTAATCCGTCTCAGTCACTTACCGACAGGCTCGTGGCGGGTGTAAGCAAAGTATTTGCCATCAGTTGGCAACACTAGACCGTGGTTCTTGTCAGCCCAGCCGGCGTAGTAGCGAAGGTTCTTGATCACCGCTTGCACGTCGCCGTAGTACGCTGCCGTGTACGGTTTACCGTTGTCTAGTGTTTCCAAACTCTGGGAAGATAAAAGAGTTTGCTTAGGTCTATAGGGTATCTTTACATACATATATATGTTTCTGCCTGTGATTTCAAAATTACTGTGTGTTCTCAGTTCTCAAGTGCTTTTTTTTTACGTGGTTAAATCATCAAATAAGTCCTCCCACCCCGGGCAGGGCCGGAGGGACTGTCAGACTTGTACTGACTAAAATCCACGGTGTTCCTTCAATAGCCCTTTACGTTCCGGGGTCACGGTAATGGGATGAGTACCACGACCCCGGCAGGCTTCGGCCCTCTACAGGGGGGGCCTCGTCATATTGCTGACGCTCTTTGAGGCGCGCGTGGAACACAACGCGCCGTCGAGCCGGGCATGGTCCATGGTCGGACAGCGAGTTGCCCTTTACTCGCTGTCCGCATGCCCGCGCCTGCGGTGGCCGGAGATCGTCGGCCGACGTCCGACGCCGTGGGCGTCTACCACTGCGGCTGGACTGGAGGGAGGACGCCATCCTCTCCCTCACGCGGCCCGCCTCCTCCTTCGATAGCATGACTGCTTCGCAGAAGGAGGCGACCGCTTCCCACTTCGTCTCGCCCCGCAGCATGGCCTCTACCAGTGCCGGGCGCGAGAGGTCTTCGCCTATCGCCGCCGTGAGGACACGTCGGTGCTCTGCCCAAGCGGGTCAGTCTTGCACCTATGCTCTACTGTGTCCTCAGGTCGGTCCTCGCAGTGGTGAAACCCAGGCGTTTCTTCCTTCCCCATCAGATACAGGTACCTCCCGAAACTTCCGTGTCCGGTGAGGACCTGCAGTAGGTCAGGACGCCGTGACGCCAATCTAGCCACTCCTCAAAGAGGGGTCTTACCGCCGCAATTGCGGCGTGCCCGGCCGTCGGTTGCGACAATCGTCCCCTCCATACTGCCCTGAGATCGCGCCGGAGCTCTTCCCGCCGCGCCTCGACTTCTCGAGGCAGCGGGGATACGCCCCGGCGCTGCGCCTCCACGCGCCATTCATAGACGCGCTGGAGGGCAGTCGCCTCCAGATCCCAGGGCAGCAATCCGGCAAGGAGGTTGGCCGATTCGCCGGCGATCGTGCGGTATCCCCGGATCATCCGGATAGCCATGACCCTCTGGCATGCGACCAACTTTAGTGGTCGCGTCCGGATGCTCAGGGCCCACACGGGGGCCCCGTAAAGGGCCATGGACCGCACGAGTTCTCAAGTGCTAGATATAGATTATTTACACGATACTAAAATACAAACATTTTTTTTTTGATGGCTTGGTCTTTACTTTTGTCCGGGCTGATCGCTGAAACGGCTGAAGCGATTTTAGCGAGTATTTTACTGGAAGATAGCGGAGGTAATAAGACAAGTTTTTATCCCGGAACGTGCGGATCGGGATCACGCAAATGAAGTTGCGAACACAGATAGTTAGGTACTTATATCGATGGGTCCTATGTATATGGGCCAAACTAACAATTTGGCCATTTTGACTTTTTTATGGTAAACGCATCTTATCGATATAAAGAATTATGTGAGCTATTAAAAAAAAAAGATTTCTCCATAGAAACACGATTTTTTATTGCAGTATAACAGCGTATGTGACATGAATTTAAACGTACAAGGTCCTAATAGTAGTTAGAGACTTATACGCGGGCAGTTGCCGAGCGTTTATTTATTGTTTGGACCAATCAGCTGATTTGACAATACATTGAACGGAGCAACGGCCGCACTGTGATGAATAGAAATTGTAATTGTTGTTTTTGGGTTACAATTTAGTTTAATAAGTAAAAGATGACATCCAATTATCGCGCTAAGTTGTCTAGAAGTCGGAATTTAGTGAAAGAAAAAATATTATCCCACCTGCATATCACAGTTATTATGAAAATTTAGTAGAATCTAATGACATTGCGTCAATTAATGAAAGCGATAATGAAGAAAATTAATGAAGACTTTTTAAGAATTAGCACGGGGAAGCACTTGCTGTTTCCCTTGGCATCTCCAAGGCTTTTGACAGGGTCTGGCACGATAGCCTTATTGCTAAGCTTCCTTCTTTCGGTTTACCCACTCAACTTTGCGTTTTGATTGAAGACTTCCCGAGAGATCGGTCCATTCGAGTGGTCATTGATGACTGCTAAATTGCCAATTGTCAATTGGCTATTAATGTCGGGGTCCCTCAGGGGTCGGTTCTCTCAGCACAGTTGCTGAGAGATATGTGTCCAGCGTGCGTGCTGGTGGGTCAGATCCAGTCTCTCCATGAGGACATGGTTAGGCGCTTGAACTTGTCCTTGAAGGCTGTCTCCGAATGGGGTGATGCCAACTTGGTCCAGTTTAATACAGCTAATACCCAGGCTTGTCTCTTCTCCTCAAAAAGGAGCCAATTCGAACCGGCTCCCACTTTCTGTGATGTAATCGTGCCGATAGCCGATCATATTGAGCTTCTTCGGGTTACACTAACTTCCACCCTCAATTTTGGTCCATTTATCGAGGCTAAGGCTCAACTAGCATCAAAAAAATTGGGAATCTTAGCAAAGGTGAGACGGTACTTCACACCGGAACAGTTGCTCAATCTGTATCAAGCCCAGGTTCGGTCGTGTATGAAGCTACTACTGCTCTCATATTTGGGATAGATCTGCCAAATACAATTTAGACGCGCTTGAGTCTATTGAGAAACGGGCCAAGAGACTCATTTGCAATGATGCACTGGTCAAGTCAAAGCTCCAGAGCCTTGAACATCGACGACGAGTTGCAAGTCTATCGGTTTTCTATCGGTTACATTTCGGGGAGGGTGTGATGGAATTACACAATCGAATTCCGCCAAGCCCGTTCCATCATCGGACTATAAGACAAACGGTGATGCGCCATCATTACATGGTCGACATTCCACCCATACGCACTAAACGTTTTGGGAATGCCTTCGTTGTGCGTACAGTTAAGGAGTGGAATTCCCTGCCGGAGTCTGTGTTTCCCGATAGCTATAACTAAGGGATCTTTAAGTCAAGAGTGAATAGGTTACTTTAA
Organism: Tholera decimalis; assembly: GCA_943138885.2. Lineage (NCBI taxonomy): Eukaryota > Metazoa > Arthropoda > Insecta > Lepidoptera > Noctuidae > Tholera > Tholera decimalis. Next base: position 30,106,153 of record OW964562.2, read on the forward strand.
GGTAAGCGTGCTCTATCTTCAACCACATCATCACTTACCATCAGGTGAGATGGTGGTCAAACGCGAATCAATTAACAAAAAAATAATAATACTAATGTTGATTTTGTTGATTTTATTACTTAATTATACTACAGAGATTTTTTTAGTTTATTTACACAAGATAGGTTTTAATTTTGTTATTTTTTTGTAATTTTATTGAGAAAATAATAATGTGAAGTAGGTACATTATTTTGTTAATCAAACTAAGATCTTCAGTAAAAGTTTCGTTCTTACTTATTATTATTTTGTTTTTTTTTTCATAAGTGTAGTTTTAAGGCTACTTTAATTTTTATTTCAATAAATGAATAAATCTATTGCGTGTTTTTTAATTATTGAAATGATCTAACTGAAAACTGAGTTAGTAGGTAAGCCGATTGTAAAACGTAAAGTGTCAATGTGACATAAATGACTAAATATCTAAATAGCTTATATTCTAATTAATGAATTATCAACTACTTCAATTGTTACTTGATTTTATGAGTAAAAAATATAAAAATATATAACGTATGCTAATTATCGTAATACGCGTACAATGGCCAATATGACACATTGGCCCTTTTAAAGTGTTTTTAGAGAAAAATAATTTTAACAAAAACTAACGTAGAAGGGCCAATGTGACGTAAAAAGAAAACCGATATATTATGTATATATAAAATACTATAGTACAAATGAGGAGGATCGTTGTCTTAGCAAACAAGCAAAGATTCGTAAACTTCGGTTTTATCAATCTGAAGTTATAGTAAATAGAAACTTTGGAAGCCTCTCCTGTAAAATTGTAATTTTGCACTTTGGCCCATATACATAGGACCCATCGATATGGATTTGGCGTCATGTCCACAGATAGCAATCTCACGGTGACATCAATTTCTATTGGTAAGATTGTAACGGACGATCATTTTTGATCAGTGTCTTCAAAGACGAACGAGTCTTTGACTATTCAGACTAGTCTAGAGTGGGTTTACGGTTTTAATGAACCCACTCCAGACACAAGTATCATTAGTTTAATAGGAGCGGTTAACAAGATTGCAAATAGGTACCCCACATTGCCAGTTCTCTTTTAAAAAAAGCCTCTTGGCCACGATGGCCCTGCGGACCTGTGTGATCTTCCCACTCGTTATTTTTTAGGTTGTACTTAACTTAAAAAGATGTTGTGATAAGTATTTTACGTATTCAAGGAGCTAGTGTAATGAAAGCTAATAATATATTTTGCCGGGTAAACAACTATGTTCTAATCGTAAGTCTAAAAGTGCATCAACTCACTTTACGGTCAATTGCATCTCTACGCATAAGATAGATTAGATAGAGAATTCCAATACAAAACCGACTAAAGACCCTAAAAGGTTGTAACTTGTTAGAAAAGATCTTTTGAGCAATCTCATATTATTTATTTATACTTTATATATACCTACAGTAGTCGTGCATAGGCGGACTTAATGCATCAAGCCATTATAATACCATTCAACCCCTGAGTACAAAGACTACCTGTTCGGTGTACAAACAATAAATATTCTTTACTCATCAATGACAACAAATATATCTATCAAAATAACTGTTTTCTCAAGTTCTTATAGTTATTTACACGATACTAAAGCATTTTTATTAAAGTACAGCCTTTGTGTCAGTCTTCCTATTTGTCCGGGCTAATATCTGAAATGGCTTATCCGATTTGGATGGAACTTCTCTGGAAGATACAGAAGGTTATAGAGCAACATACAGACTCGCAATTATACCGATCCTGAAACCCCCACGGGATTTACGCGGGAAAAACCTTCCTCGAGAACGAAGTCGCGGACATATCTAGATAAAATAGAAATGAGTAAAAGGACTAGTTTATTTTTTATTAGGTATTTTTATTTTTATTAAAAATAATGTTCGCGTTTGACCACCATCTCACCTGATGGTAAATGATGATGTGGTCGAAGATGGAGCACGCTTACCTACTATGCTGCAGTTTAGCTGCAGTGACTGTAGTGTACTACTACAGTAGTAGTACCTACACATTTTGCTGTATAACCAAATGTAATAACCTAATCGTCGCGCCGTACATATCTAAGTCGATTAAAAAGTAAGTATGTAAAAGTTCTTCTTGCTTACTAAGTAACATAAATTTGTACGTTGTTGCCTGAGAGAAGTAAAGATTTTCAACAAAATTATAAAACAAAATATCTATATAAAATACATATTACATTTTATTTTCGGCCCTTAATACATAATAAAAATCTATTAACCCCTCAAGTGTCGCATGTTGAATGTACTTTTTGATTTTTGGGTAGGACTTCAGAAAAAATGATAAATCGGCAATTTATGGCCATTATCATGGTATATATTATACCTTCCTGGCTTCGTTATGAGTTTATCTAACTATTTATATCATTCAATAAGCAAATCATACTAACCTTATCTCGCAATGATGTGATATGTTATCATTTATATAATTTTCACTCACATTCGAAGTCATACACACGAAAAAAACATATTCACGAAAAAAGACACACGATAACACAATAATGTGTAGGCAATGTTAACACAAATTATTCCACTTAAACACTGTAAAAAGTAATAAAAACTATTTGATAACACAACGAAAAAGTCTGCGGCGTCACAACAAAAATCACAGATGCATTTTGTAAACATTTCTTTTTCGTTCATTTTAGCGGTGTTCCCTTTAAAATATTACTAAAACCGGTCAAGTATGAATCGATTAGTCGAATGATATATCCACATCGTGTTACTTGCAACATAAACGTAAAATGCATCGTCCAATGCAAGCCGTGACGTTATATACAAACGGTGTGCCGTTGACACTTGAGGGGTTAACAATAATATTTTATTAAAACATACTTTAAGGTAATAGAACTAAATTCACGTAATAAAAGAAAACAAAATATAAATTTACAATATATCATATTCATGAGAAATTTTGTTTATCAACCAGCTACATAAAGATGGATTGCAACACCACGAAACATCGGAGGTTAAAGTTCGGATTAAAATAAAGTTTGACAACCACATGCATTTTTACTCCAGTTTAGATTGGATTATTTTTAGTCCGAACTTCACCTATAAATATCTGCTTGGGGAAAGTGCGGATCTCAGCCTACAACCCTATTTAGCCTATTTTAAATAGATATATCAAAAGATACCGCATATCCTGATAACTCAAAACTGGGGTAAATCTGGTGAGTGGAAGTGAGTGGTGGATTACAAGCCCATTCCCTCTCACAGAGACGAGACGAGGCCTGTGTCTCAGCAGTGGGAACGTAATAAGTTAATAATTATAATATTTTTATTTACTTACTATATTTTTTTCTACATTATATTACACAATAATTACTTTAGTATACCTACAAGACAAAAATCTAAATAAGTATCAAAAATGTTTTCTAAGCGTCCGTCGTAGTCGTAGGTCGTGGCGCCTTATCAGGGGTTATCATAAACAAATATTCTTAGATCTGTTTGCCGTTTACATAATTTTATCTTGCCGTTATACTTAATAATTTTAAAAAAAATATATCAAAAAATAGAACCGACTTCCTTATCAAAACACTACAAAGTCAAAAATAATTTCGGTAGTTGGTGTTATTGGTTTTGTATTTTCTTTTTTTTTTTCACACCGCCTTCCGAAATTAAAGTTATTTTTGGCTTTGTAGTGTTTTGATATGGAAGTCGGTTCTATTTTTCATTAATTAAATTTAAAAAAAAATCACGCGTTTTAGTGGGTCGGTTTGTAATTTATTTAGTAACATATCACATTTTACAAAATATTGCTTTTCGCTATAGGTAATCGAATCGCAATCCACGAAACACTTATTATTGAGTAGTTTCAGTGGCCATCTGTGGTCTTCATCATCAGTTCAACTTCCCCAAATAGTACTTTTCGAAAGCAACTGCTCAAGGTACTATAAGAAATTCCCAAAACGCTATAGGTGTGCCTATAATATTTGAAGAGTTCCCTCGATTTCTCCAAGGATCCCATCATCAGATCCTGATTTCGTAACAATGGGACCAACTAGAAAGATTTTCCAAATCGGTCCAGCAAAAAAAAATAAGTTCAAGACGAACTGAGAACCTCCTCCTTTTTTTGAAGTCGGTTAAAAAGTGTCATGCGCTATATATGCTGTTACTATGTATTAGGACGCGTTTGTACTATGTCGTGACGATAGATTTACAGTCTCGATGTCGCAGCTTGTGTATGTGTCGCAGTAAGATAGATAAAGCCGTGATATGGTTATATCCCTAGGGATATAATTATATACCGTAACATAGATAAACGGAAGCGATTCATTACTATCTTACTAGGAATATAATTATAATACCATTCAAGTTTGTTTCAAGGAGTGTAGTGCGGGGGTGCGGCGGAGGTTAACACCCCGACTCAGAGTACCCCGACTCGGATAGGTTAGGTTAGAAGCACCCGCCTTAGCCTTCGTGGTTATTTTTTTTTAAACCACCCAGAAATAGGAGCCCCGCGAAGCGATATCACTCCCAAACCTGGCTATTATTTGGAAATTTCTAATAAAAAAATCCAATAGCACTTCTAGCCCGACCAGGGAATGGAACACGAGACCTTATGCTTAGCAGTACTGCTTGCGGCCAGTATACCAACGAGACTGATTATCGATACGTAGCCAGCTGTACAATTTAATCTGGTGCCTTAAAATTAACCTATACCACGGTAATAGATAATATTACCGTGCCTATACTGTATTCCTCCGTAACATAAAATTGGTCATGAATATAATTATGGATTTGATAAGATCGATTGTGTAAATTTGTTTAGCATTTGGTATGTTTAAAGTAAGAATTCCCTAGTACATTTGCGAAGTCGAAGGAGTGTTCTTTCATGGCGCACCTCGACGCTACAGAAGCTATTTTTACCGATAATCAATCGATAAACGTTACAAAGAACACACCAATGTCCATACACTGAGGGTAGATAGGTACTTACAACAAAACTTCGACACATAAGTTCGAAGAAAATTATTTCTGATGATAAAAGCTATGGAATAGATACTTACAGCGAGGTATGTCCTGTCTCTCTCGACCAGGTCAGCTAATCTGCTCAGGAGGTACCCTCGTTCTGAGGCATCCATTTTTCTCCAAGGCGAGCCCAGTCTGTCAAAATAATAAATTGTAAAACGATATCCTGCAATACTTGGCTCGATCAAAATCCATATCCATACTTATACAATAAATGCGCAAGTGTTTTGTTTACAAATCGATGTGATTTTTGTTGGGGCCCATAAAGGCTCTTCACGCAGGCCAAGCCATGGGCAAAAGATAGTATTGTAATACCTACGATTCACGGGCAGAAGCATTGCATTAACGGGTAAAAAATTCAAGCATGGAATTTTACTTTCATTCAACAAATCACACAATACACAGTCATTTAGTTTTAGGGCTCTAGCCACAGAGGTACCTACCTACTAGTGATTTATAATTTATTATACTAGGGATATAGTTAATTCATATTTTGCCTGTTTCCAGAAAAAACACTATTAGGTTTGAAGCCTAAGCCTAATGGCTAAGATGTCGGACTTGTGATCGAGAAGTCGCGGGTTTGAACCCATCCCATTATACCATTGCTGTGAACCCACACCAGACACAAGCATAATTATTCAGCTTAGTTGGAGGGGTTAACAAGATTGCTATTAATGTGAACTGTAGCCACATTGCTAGCCCTCTTTTTAAAAAAATATTTAAAAATAAAAGTGCCTACAAAATTGTTCAATTTATTTTTTATTGGGAGTATCTTCCATTATGCCTTGATTTGTTATCCATACTAATATTATAAATGCGAAAGTGACTCTGTCTGTCTGTCTGTTACCTTTTCACGCCTAAACCGCTGAACCGATTTAGATGAAATTTGGCATGGGAATAGTTTAGGAACCTGGGAAGGACTATAAGAGCAATTTTGGCACCAACTAACGAAATTAAAGGGCCGATCAATAAAAAGATTATGTCTCATGTGGATTGTGATGTTATCGAGTATCTGTCCATCGACAATGTCATGGATATTGAGCAAGAGACGTCGTACCCTGTAGAACTCTCTGGAATTGTCAGGGTACCCCATCACATTATTTGAGGCTTAAACTTGGCGTCCCAGTCCAGTTGATGCGTAATCTGGACGCACCAAGGCTCTGTAATGGCACGCGACTACAAATTCCACACCATGGATGCAATGTTGTTCAAGCAATAATTATGACAGGAACAGCAAGTGGTGAAAACGTATTTATTCCTCGCATTCCAATAATGCCGACCGATTTGCCATTCCAGTTCAACAAAAACTCAAATTTCCCCTAAAAGCAGTATTCGCAATGACCATAAACAAAGCTCAAGGACAGACACTGAAAGTCGCAGATGTACATTTAGAAAAACTGACAGACTGCTTTTCCCATGGGCAACTGTATGTGGCGTGCTCACGAGTATCAAGCTCACAAAGTCGACACGTTTTAGCCAAAGACCAGAAACATAGTTTACAAAAATGTGTTGTAAACTATGTTTGGTTTAAAAAAGATAAATTTTTAACTACTAACTGATGGTTTTTTAAATATTTTATGCGTTTTTAACCACTCAAAAAGGTACGGTACACCTTTTTGGCACCAAGAATTATTGACAAAGTGCAAATTAACGCAGGCGAAGCCACAGGCAAAAGCTAGTTCCATATAAAGCAAAATTAAAATGAATGTATCATTAAATGCACACATTTAATCACACATTAATTGCATACCCTTATATATTAATTATATTATTTTTTACAGGTTTCTCTTACTATGGCATAATCTTCTTAAATCTTCAGTAATTTACTACTAATTATATATACAAGCAAATATTTTATTAACAGCTGAATTTCATTGAACATACCTGAAGGCATCTTTAGCAGCTTTGACGGCCTTGTCCACATCAGTCTTATTGGCCTGCTGGACCTCAGCAATTACCTGGCCATTGGTGGGGTTTTCTGTGTTGAAAGTCTTTCCATCTGATGACTTCAACCATTCATTGTTGATAAACAGCTGAAATAACATAAAACATTACATAGCTGAAGTGTTGTCCATTTATAATTAGAGTCTAATTATGAAAATATTGAGGTATTGCAGAATAGCAGGAGCTTCTGAATGGTAAAGGAATAGTTGCAGCTCAGATCAGGATTTAGGTCAGACCCATTGTTGACTCTCCCTCTAAGGATGACTGACCCTACATTCACAACAAAAAAATGTTACTGAACTGACCACTTGGCTAAATATAATTTACGAAAAAATTAGCATTTCATTATTTTTATAACTGTGTTGTATAATATTATAGATCATAATTGTGTAGATATTCAATGTAAGTAACGAAAATAAACTACAGTGCTTAAGTTAAAATTAAATCAAGCTTTTAACCATTTATCTATAATTAGTCACTACAAAAGCTGCAATAAAAAAAAATTACAAGAGAAAAAATATGTTCATGTACCTACACATGAGGAAATATCAAACATTACATAAAAACAATTTTAATTACATTACATGCTAATACTACCTCCATAAATGCATAATACTCGCTCATTAATAATAATATATTTGTAAGTAGGTACTTTATAATAGCATCCTGATTTATCTGATTATTAATGAAATTTTATCATAGCCCTAAAGCCCTAAGACATGACCTTGAACGCCAAGCCAGTATTATTTTCCTGGATGCCGTCAAATTGGCCTTGAAATATGATAATAAAAAACAGACGTCTTGTTATTTCAATACCTCAGCATGTGCTTAATAAAAGTCAACTTATTACTACGTAAAGGTCACCATGCCCATGTCATAAATTGTTATACATTACCATAATATATCGGTCACAACAACACGCAACATTTCTCACTAATTCTTTATTCATACATGTTTACATTAATTTACTCGCTCGTACGTACCCCGGTATATAGAATCTCAGGCTTCGTTTGAGGTGCAGGGGCAGCAGCTGTGGCGAATCTCGCCTTTTGCTGAACCACTTTACTTATTTGTCTTAACATCTTGCTCTCATAAACACGTATACAGACTTCTGTTACGAACACCGACTATATACAAAAGTACTCTGTGCACCGAACTGAAAAATTGGCTCCTGGCTCTATTCCAAGTTCCCGCGCGACGTGTTGTTGGTGTTGTCGGTTTTCGTCGTCTACTTCTAATTCTTTATCATAGATTAAAGATGGGCGTTTAAACGAAAAGCATATAATATAACATGTTATTTAAAAAAAGCGAATAAGCAGATTCATTTATAAAAGCACTTAACGTTATCTACTTATTCTGCTTTTTGTTAAAATTAAAACGTATCCGAAAATATTGCATTCCGTTGTTCACTTTTAAAAACGACAATTTAATTAAAATGGGTTTTCGTTAACTGCTTAAATTACTTATTTTGCTTTTTACGTTTAGTAGCGTTTTCTCCGCCCGGTAAAAAGCGTCACGATTTGTGTATAGAAGTTATAGAATAGAATAGTTTTAGAAGTTGTGACTTGGACTTGTTTACGTAAACATAAATAGTGTAAAAGATTTTTTCATGTGGTGAATTGTTTCGTACCAAGGAAATCATTCTGAGACTTTTGGACTTGTATACAATATAGTTTTTAGGTGTAGTTAATTGTGTTAATAATAGTGTAAATAGTTTATAGTGTAAGTAATTGTGTTAATTTTGGCGTCTTTTTTCTATAAAAACAAATTGGTGAGCTAATAAAACTGATCTGCAAAGTACGAAGGAAAGTTCATTGATGTCGTTTAAAAACCAATAGGTACTTAAACTTAACCAACTAAAAAGTAAACAATATAATTTCGTTGTTTTTAATGTAAGCGATTAAATAAGCAGATAAGCAATTAAGCAGTTAACGTAAGTGACTTTTGATAAAAAATAAACGAATAAATTCGTTAAAAGTTTTAAGTCGTTTATCACATCTCTATTAAAGATGGGCGTTTAAACGAAAAGCATATAATATAACATGTTATTAAAAATAAGCGAATAAGCAGACTTGTTTATAAAAGCATTTAACGTTATTTGCTTATTCTGCTTTTTGTTAAAATTAAAACGTAACCGCAAATATTGCATTCCGTTGTTCACTAATAAAAACGACAATTTAATTGAAACGGGTTTTCGTTAACTGCTTAAGGTGCTTAAAGAGCTTATTTTGCTTTTTACGTTTAGTAGCGTTTTCTCCGCCCGGTTAAAAGCGTCATGTTTTGTGTATTTCCGAAACAATTTGTTTTTGAAATTGTGACTTGGACTTGTTTACGTAAACATAAATAGTGTAAAATATTTTTTCATGTGGTGAATTGTTTCGTACCAAGGAAATAATTCTGTGACTTTTGGACTTATATATAATATAGTTTTTAGGTGTAGTTAAATAAATAATAGTGTAAATAGTTTATAGTGTAAGTAATTGTGTTAATTTTGACTACTTTTTCTTTAAAAACAAATTGGTGAGCTAATAAAACCGATCTGCCAAGTACGAAGGAAGCCGTTGCCTGCCGGGGTTGCGGGAACGTGCTAATGAGATACCGTGGCCCCGGAACTTAAGATTTCTGACACTCTCTTCCACTCCACCCAGAGCGGGAGAAGTAATTCGATGAATTTCCCACCCAGACAAAAAAAAAGTACGAAGGGAAGTTCATTGATGTCGTTTAAAAACCAGTAGGTACTTAAACTTAACCAACAAAAAAAGCAAACAACATAATTTCGTTATTTTTAATGTAAGCAAGTAAATAAGCAGATAAGCAATTAAGCAGTTAACGTAAGTGACTTTTGATAAAAAATAAACGAATAAGTTCGTTAAAAGTTTTAAGTCGTTTATCACATCTCTGGCTGTGGCCACCTCGATACTCGCTAGTGTATTTGTTTCATTTAGCGGTGGGCGAAACCGTTACTTTTTTGTTACTGTCACTGTCGTTCCTGTTCCATAAAAGTCACAGTGACAAATCAACGTGACTTTGTCACTGCGGTCACTCACGTTACGAAATATGATTCCGTAGATAGGTATTTGATCCCAACAACGTTCACTGTGATTTTTGTAACAGGAACGACAGTCACAGTTTTACAGGCTTAGGAATGTCGGAAATTCTTTTGAATAACTATGATATGTATTTATTTAACATTTATATTTACTTTCTTATTTCAAAATGTTTTTTCGAAACGTAGCCAGATATATTTTTAAAAGCATGTTTTACACAAGTTTTTACTATTGGTTCAAATAACAAATTATTTAATTATCACAAGTTCACATTTCAGAATTATATAAAAAGGGCTATAATATTTTTTTTTGCGTTGTGATATGCTCAAGTCTACAAAAATCTTATTTTTATAATATAAACATAAGAATGTTATTTTATTTTTTTTGAGCAAATTAGTATTCAAGGCGCGAGGGAACGAGCCAGAAATACGGAATCATTCGCTATCTCACTCCAGGGTTATCCGAAAATGCCCGATTGCGCGTATTACATCGTTCGTTAGAGAGATGGAACGCCATGTCGTGACTCGCTCCATGTCGTGACACGGTCACTGTCGTGACTCGGTCACCGTCGTGACTCATGTCACTGTAGTGTCTCGTGTCACTGTAGTGATTGTAGTGTCTGTGTTATTTCACCACTGTTATTTTGGAACGTTGTTCCTTCATGATCAGTCACAGTAATCATTTGAGGAGCAAGATAACAACGTTATTTTTGTCGTGACGTTATTTTTCGCCCATCTTTAGTTTCATTCGCACACCACGCAGCCCGTCGCCGCCGCCGCGCCGGCGCGATTCGCTCGACTCGCCGCCACGCAAGACGCGCCGCCAGACGCGCCGCAGTTCGCGTCGCCGGTAGCTGTGGCATACTTCATAGGTTGCCTACCATTTGTTTTCGCCGCTCGCCGCTAGACGCGTCGCAAGACGCGCCGAAATCACGCCGCGCTTAGCTGTGGCCAGGGGGTTAGTATTGTAAGAGCACTGACTTGGAAACCTATAGGTACTTTTCCTATCTCAATGTCTAAGACCTTAGCCTGTTCCGTCAGGAACTAGAAAAAAAAAAGTTAGTATTGTCAGTGTCATTTAACATTTTGTGCAGTGTTACCAACGTAGTAGATTTTCCACTAAAACTGGTGGTTTCGACCCCCGTTTTAGTGGTGAAATATTGCTTTTAGTGGCTGGTGGTTTTTTCCAGTGGTTAAGTAGAATTCAGTTTCAATTCAATCAGTTGTCTAGTACCCATACCACAAGCTCTGCTTAGTTTGGGACTAGATGGCGTTGTGTGAAAAGTTGTGGAATATTATTATTATTCCATTTATTCAATCTATTTACATATTAATTACATTTTTAAATATTAATAAAAAAAAATAATATAAACATTTAAATACCTTCTTTAGGCGTCCAAAGAAGCGCTCCTTCAGCGATTGCTTCATGTCAACTTCATTGATACCTAACGCTTCCGACATACCCAAATACTTATAGGTTTCGGTTGGGGAGAGGCTTCTCAGGTTTATGGAATTCGAGGGTTGAGATCCCACGGATTCCACAATCTCCCCTCGCTTTACATGCATAATCGCACATTTGTCGACACCAAACTCCATCCTAATGGCACTACTGAAAGTTTCAGTTACCTTCAGTAGTTCCGTCAGTTGTAGACTAGTGGCGCCAAAAAGTTTTAAATCATCCATGTAAAGGAGGTGAGAAATAACCTGACCACCTCTTTTCAGCCTATAGCCTAGACCTGAATTCTCCAGCAGTGTGCTTAGAGGATTCAAGGCTAAGCAAAACCAAAGCGGACTCAAACTATCGCCCTGAAATATACCTCGCTCGATCCTTACCGGTTCGCTGTACCTTGGGATATATCGACATCCTGGATAGCGAAGAACTGTCCTCCATTGTCCCATACATGATGTCAGAAAGGTGCGTAAAGTTGCATTAATTTTATACAATTCTAGCACCCTCATGAGCCATGTATGGGGCACTGAGTCATAGGCCTTCTTGTAGTCTATCTAACATGTCGACAGATCTTTTTTGGAACGTCGAACCTGTTGGCTAATGGCCATATCAATGAGGAGTAGCTCCTTAGTACCGCGGGATCCATTCTTACATCCATTTTGAGAGGGAGACATGATGTTATTGTTTTCAATGTGTTTGTTAATTTTAACCCTCAAAATGGATGTCAGAACCTTATAGACCGTTGGTAGACACGTGATTGGTCTATAATTTTTGGGTTCCGCGGTGCTACCAGATTTGTGGAGCAGGTGGGTAACTCCAGTGGTAAAGAACTCAGGTAGCGAGCCAGATTCTAGGGCAGATTGGTACTGAGACGCCAAGCGGGCGTGCGATCTTGTTAGCCACTTGATCCAAAAGTTATGCAGTCCATCCGGCCCTGGAGACTTCCAATTAGGCAGCGGACGGACTGCATGGGCTACATCTTGGGGGCTGATAGTGATTGCCCCCATTTCTGGTATTGGATCGCAGACTCGCTCGACCTCCCGAGTCCAATCGCCTTCGGTGTGACTGACAGGTACCGACCAGATGTTGCACCAGAATGTACATAAGGCGTCATCATTGGGTAGGCACATATCAGTCGCACCTTGCTCCGGTCGCTCCCAAGCCCTATATACCCACCTTTCGTTACTTCGGAATGTGCAATTCTGGACGAATCGCTCCACTCGCCGTCCATACCTCCGAATGCGGTTTGCCCATGCATACACCTTCTGCTTTAGGAAGTCGATACGCTCCGTGACACAGGACATATAATTTTGTGGGTGAATATTGGTTCCCAAAAACGCCCGTCTCACAAAGCGCATCACTCTCGGGCGAGTGTTGCCCCCCCTAAAGCAAAGAAGTTTTCCAATGAGTGCCCTGGTCTCACCGATTCGGCGCTCGATCCTACACTGCCAAGCTGGCACAGCGGGTTTAGGTCGTGTAGCTATGTCATTAGAAATTCTAACATTAGCTACACGACATGCCGCGACAGCTGCGCAGTATAAGACAGAGTGGGTATCGGCGAGGTCTTCGCAGTTATCAAAATAGTCTGACAACTGCGAATCCAGAGCAGCCACCAGTGCCCTATTCCTGTTATGCATGGGCAAACGAGGCAAGCGTGGTCTTATTTCAGGCGGCATGTTGCGATATTCCCGAATAGCACACTCCAAAGCACTCCTCAATTCCTCATTATACTGGGTACTTACGTTTGTAACTCTGTCACTACTCTCCTCAACTTGGATGTTGGGCTGTGGTGGTACCACCACAGTCGGCGTCGGATGTGAAGTGACATAGCTACTCATTTCCGAACGGAGGCGATCAAGTACGGCTTCATCCAACATATGGTTACGTTGGATGACACGCACTTGATCCGATAGTCGCTGGGCCGAAACGTTGACAGTTGGCTCAAGTACCTGAAACAGAGAGAGCATCTGACCACGGTACGCAGTCAGGTTAGTTCCCCCCTCTGTAGCCCCATAGTATGAGCGCATGACGTTCTCATTAATGGATTGAGTCCATCGCATGCGCTGCACACTTCCACCGGCAGCGGGAACCCTATCAGAAGCCGGCGGGTCTCGAGGTTCCAAGCAGGCCGGAGGTCGGCCTCTTCCCCGTCGACGCGCAGGTGGTGGTGTCATCGGCGGCGAGAAGTATTCGTCGCTCGAGTTCGACGCAACTGCAGCGGCCGGAGTCTCTTCACTCACGGCTGGAGTTGGTCCCGGCGGCTGCGAGGCGGAGCTGAGCGACGAATCCGAAGATCTTGGGCGTGTAGCTCTGAGCAATCGTGCCCGGTTTCTAGTCAACATTTTTTTCATTCAATGCACGAAGTTTTATTTCACATTAGTCCATTTTATAGGTAGTAGATGTAGTGTGGGATTCATGAATTGTAGTTTTTTTTTCACTATTTTCGTTTTATCGAACATTTTAAAATAACTATTTTATATCAAAATTATTGATAAAATCGGGATGAAAAAATTTTTGACGTGCTTGTTGACAGCCGGGCCACAGATTAATTATTTAATTATTATTAATTACTGAAAATACTATCACTCAACTACTAAGCCACTAAAACTTTACGAAATAGATTACTTTTACTTCGTTTAATTTTCAGTAGTATTTAATTTACATTTTAGCAGTATGAATGTAATAAAAAACAAGCAGAGGAACAGAATGAAGTTGAATCTTTTAACTGCAACATTAAAAATACGCTGTGGTTTAAGATTGGAAGGAAAATGCTGCAATGATTATGAAATTCCAATAAAAGTTATAAAACAAATCGGTAGCAAAGAATCATATAAATATGAAACCAACGATGATGGAGCAGACAAACATTCTAATGCTAATGTTGATTTACTGATTTAATATATTTTATTACGTCATATTAAAGAACATTTTTTACTAATTCAAATTCAAATTCAAATATTTTAATTCAGATAAAAAATCCATATTATGTTAGTAGTAATAAAACTTAGCCTAATGTTAGTATTAAATTAAATTTATAATTATAATCAAATAATGAACTAGTCTACTTGGGTAAGTGTGTCTGAACACTTACCCACCTTCGTAAAAGGGGAGAGTCCCACCGATCTGCAAACACATTCATGATTCTATTGGAGGCGGAGCGCAAGCGCGCCATCATGGAAGCACATCGCTTCCGCATGATCGCAGCGAACCCATCGACACACGCTTCAGCAAACATCCCAGACGCGCTACATCGCCACGGCAACCCCAAAAGCACCCTGAATGCGTTATTATACTGTACACGCAGGTCGCTGTATGCCCGCTGGGTATACTTGGTCCACAGGGTGCACGTGTAAAACGACTGGCAGAAGGCCTTAAAAAGCGTTATCTTCACAGCGTCAGTACAGCGTGCAAACCTGCGGGCCAGCATGTTGCAGCGGTCAGCCAGCGACCTGCGCTCCCTAATACAAGTATATACTGTTTTGTTTAGGAAAAAACTAAAAAAAAAGTGTGTACATTTTAGCGATTTTTAGAGTAGGGCCGATTTTTGTTAGTGGTTTTCTGGTGGTTTTATAAGTTGAATCTGGTGGAGAGCTGGTTGAACTGTTGGCAACACTGATTTTGTGTCACTCAGTCAGGCAGATGTCAGACTGACTGAAAGAAAACTGTCGTCATGTGTTTGAAAATATTAGTGCTTTTTCACTTAATTCATTAAATTGCAGAGAAAATGGATCAAATTTTGAAAGAGTCTCCAATTTACCAGAAGATAGTACAATCAAAATTTCTTCAGATTCTTATTTCTGTTGACAAGCAAGTAACGCATAATATAGTAAGCGGTGAAATTGCCACAAGGTAACTTGAACTTTGAACACTATTGAATCCAGCTTATTTAATAGTGTATATTTAAAAATTAACTTTTATCTTCAAAATGACTGAGATTCTGAAAAATTATGAATGGAAGATTTTATCTGTTATGGTCTTGTTTTTCTTCATTGCTGTTATATTGTTTGCTTTGTTTTCTTATTGTAATAATTCCTTGCCTATTTTTTATTATTATTTTCTTATATTTTGGAAACCCTAGACCAAACTTTTGTTCCTGTTATATAAATTAATATATTTATACTCCTATAATTCCTTTCTTTTCAGACCATCTAAAACAAATGGACTATGGTGTTGTTTACTACTGCCAACAGTGCTTATTGTATACTCAATCTTGTATGAAGTCTCGGAACTATACGTCTTACTAGCCTACATATCAGTTGGATTACTGTCTTACTGCTTTTTATTCATTGTGTTTATGTCTATATCATGCTTGGTCCTGAAGGAGAATTTTTATGGAGGATGTGAAGCATCAAGCCTTGTGGCTACATTGTTAATATATGCTCTTCAAGGGCAAGGTAATAGCTTACCTAAATTCTTTAAGTTATGAGAATAGAATAGATTTTTTTTGTAAGCTCATTCTGTCATCATCATCTCAGAGGTCTTTGCTCAGGTATGGGACCTGAGCAAAGACCTCTCCATTCCTTTCACTTACAATGGTGTGATTAAAATATTGTAAAATAATCTTGTGCATCCTCAGAACAGTTAAATTTGATCATAATCAGATTGAAGGTTTTAAAAATTAATAGAGCACAAACATAGAAACATTCATTTTTGTTCAAGTATATAGATAGTGATCATTTCATGATACATTTCTTTCCTTCCAGGTATAATATTCTCTTTAACATACTCAGTGATAGCTGTATACTCATTCAGTGCTCTGTTAAGACTGGCACTTACGAAATGCTCTCAAACATTCACAATAGGAGAGGCGATGGTTGTCATACAAAGCATTATATTGTTTGGTGTCATGGCTGTCACCAAAACTCTTTATAATATGGGTGATGAACAAGACGATGAAATGCAATTCTTGAATTCTATTATTTTTGTAAGTATACTTATAGAATAAAAAGTTTCATTTCCTCTGAGAAGCTGTATTTATAAATAGTTTAAACATTATAATTTTGTCATAGACAAAACTCATTTTTTTTTTTTGTTGATTTCACTATTTCCTTTTCTGTGATTTTTTCGAAATTTTCTTTTGTAATTAAATACAATTGTCAATAACAAACACAAAAAAATAATCGTCAAAGTAGTTGTTATAGTAGGTATACATTCAAATGTATGTTATTAAATTTTATTTATATATTTAATTTGTGACTGTGGCTTATTTGTTTCCTTTTTTATCTGAGCATCTATTGCTTTTTTTATCTATCACAAAAATATTACCTGTTTTCAGACCATATTATCATCAGTGGGAATTATTGTTACAGCATTAAATTTTTTGGATGAGTCACAGAGAACCCTTGCAGTTCTTGGGTACATAATAAGTATAGCTGGGACATATGCGCTTATGATTTTACATGTTCAAGTTGGAGTTGATTGTATACTGAGAATCACATCATACATTCTGCTAGATATTGAAAAAGTGAGTATTTTGTTGGTTTATCTTTGTTACTGCTGAAGTTTGGCATTGCTTGGTGTGAAAAGAGATTTTTAACTCAGCTGGATCCAGTTACTAGGAGCCGACTGCAACATAGTTGGGAAAAGGATAACCAGAAGATGGTGAAATCTGCTAACAAGATTTCATCATCATCTGGTTATCCTTTTGTTATCCTTTTTTAGAGAATATGGTAGAATTTTATTTGGCATAAGTGGCGTAGCAAAGGGGGGGGGGGGGGGTCGAAGGAGCGGACGGCCCCACAGTGGGTCGAAACGATGATTTTAGTGACTTAGGGATCAACTTTGTTTTTTTACTTTTTTTATGTGGATCGATAGAACTCATTAACCTCAATAATAATTGTTCTGATGCTTTTTTTCCTAAACTTGCTCCTTTAGGTGGAAAAATGCATTTTGTGATATTTTTGTATGGAGCGGATCAAATTAAATTAAATTCCTGCTAAGTGGCGAGTGATCCCGCTTTGAAATTATATTTTTTTTAAAGCTTGACCAGTCTACTATCATTTGATGCTATGAACATTTGCATAAAGTTGCAACACTGCCAAATAAATGAATCGAAAAAAAAATTAAAAAATACATTGAATAATTTTTATTTTCTCAAGTACTTTTAAGTTAAAATTGATGTGGAATAGTAAGTAAAAGCACTTAATAATGCACATAATTAATTAACAACTAACGACAATATATTAAGGTTCGTTATTAGCTTAAATTTACTAATTACGTATTACTTAAAAATGTGGATATCATTTATCTATAAATTTCTATTGACTGTAATTAGCTTGACTTTTTACTTTATAAAAAACAATGTTTTTCACTTTTAGTCATTACTTTAATTTTAATGAGGGTAGTAGTATTAGTAAACATTTGATTGTCACTGGAAATATAAAATTACCATATTTATTATATACTAGCTTTTGCCCGCGACTCCGTCCGCGTGGAATAGTTACTTTGGGCTAACGTTAAATTTAACCCCGATTTTGAAGCATTCTTCATTGGCGCTCCGCTCCTATTGGCCTTAGCGTAATTATATATAGCCTATAGCCTTTCTCTATAAATTGACTATTTAATTAAAAAATAATTTTTCAATTCGAACCAGTAGTTCCTGAGATTATCGCGTTCAAACAAACAAACAAACTCTTCAGCCTTATATTATTAGTATAGATAGCTGTTGCCCGCGACTTCGTCCACGTTTCCGTCGTTTTTCGTAAAAAAAAGTAGCCTATGTCCTTCTTCACGGTTCAATGATTTTCATGTAACAGACAGATTTACTTTCGTAATTTAGTAGGGAAATATAATATGTCAATCTATAATACTGTTGAAAAATATCGCAGTACCGAACCGCACAATATTATTGTTAATATCTGTGCCCGCAACTCCGTCAGCGTGTAACTCCTTGTGTGTTATTAAGTTAATGTATTGGTAATATTGTTTAGATCACGTTTACATGAGGCTTAAGTACCTATAGAACGAAAATACTTCAGCGCAAAGCTTCCGGGTAAACTATGTTGAAAGTTGACCCGTCCGGCACGTGAACATAAAGATTTTTAGAACTGCTAATCCGGGAAAGAGCGACGTACAACTGACCATGCGAGAAACAACTGACACCGAGATCTACTCCAGCAACACGAAAAGTCTGCCCTTGAGCCTTATTAATTGTCATTGCATAACACACCGATACTGGGAATTGCGTTCTTTTAAATTGGAATGGAAAATTATTTGGTATTATGGGAATTCTGGGAATAAAGACGGTTTCTCCTGCACCGCAACCTGTTAAAATTTGAGCCTCGATTATATTTTGTTGCAACTGGGTTACTTTTAGCCGAGTTCCATTGCAAAGTTGTGGTGGTTTTAAATTTCGGAGCAGAATAATAATCAGAAAGCTTCGAACTGTAAGCTATCGGGAGTTACACGTGTTATTGTAAGTCAACCATAAAAGATAGACATATGCTGTCGTGGGATATTTTTTATATAATTTTAAGGAGAACATTTCCGTCATGAATGATTTCTGTGTAGCTTTAACCATTAAGGTTGCACACGCGACGGAAGCTTAAAAAATGGAGTAACTTCTCCCGTTTTCGCAACATTTCCCTTCACTGCTCTGCTCCTATTGATTGTAGCGTGATGAAAAGTACACTATAACCAGCTCAGGAGTATGAAAAATAATTGTACCAAGTTTCGTTAAAATCCGTCAAGTAGTTTTTGTTTCTATAACGGTTATACAGACAGACAAAAATTTTACTGATTGCATTTTTGGCATCAGTATCGATCCCTAATCACCCCCTGATAGTTATTTTGTAAATATATTTCATGTACAGAATTGACCTCTCTACAGATTTATTATAAGTATAGATAGATTTACTAGTGTTCGTTTATTCGTACTACTATTTACATCTATTGTGATTGTGATCGTCCCTTTTCGTTATAATGGAAAATTTAGTTAACAATTTAGATTTATTTATGATTTTAAGAGAGCAGCTTAAGTCACTGTCAGATAGTAAAAAACTTCCAATACCTACAACATAAAATAAACGTGACGCAAGAGAACAGTGCTAAGCTCCAAAAATTCTGTACGCGCTTTTGTTCAAATTTAAGTGCAAGATGGGAACGAAGTAGTCGCACGTTAGCACCGTTTTTAAGAAGAAATGGTGATTGGTTAGAAAGTGCGATAAACTGGCCCGAAGGAGTAATACCTGAAACTGTGAACACTGAACAGGAAAAGCTCGAGATTGAAGATGTTGAAAATCTACCACCATCTGCTACAGAAGCTTCAACATCTACATTTACACCTCGAAAACCTTTCGAAGAATTGGGCTCCAGGCAAAAACGAAGACGCGTTGATCAAATAAACCAATCGCTTTCGTTATCTCCGGATGAACTGAAAGCTACTACAATTGCTAGTTTAAGAAACACTGGAAATGAGGATGTAGGAAAAATAATGAACCATTTGCTAAATCACCCCGAAGATCTAGAAAAAGTTAAGCACTGTTTAAGTGCAAATAAAGCAAACAGTAGTACATATTCACCCGATAAGGCACTGGCTTTATTAGTTTCACTTAAATTAAGTAAGTGGCAATATATAAGCCTAAGAGAAGCAGCCAGTGAAAATGGGTCTGATTTATACCCTTCTTATTATAAAATTAAACAAGCAAAGTCAAAATGTTATCCAAGGAAAGAAGACATAACCATAACTGAAGAAGGAGCTGCTATTAAACTGCAAGCATTACTCAACTTGACGGTTTCTAGGCTTTTAGATGTAATTGCTTTGGATTTGGACTCGGCAACAGAGTTACTACTTATAAGCAAGTGGGGCTTTGATGCTACTTATAAGCAAGTGGGACAAACAAAAGACTGAGAAAGAGTTTGATGACTCTACTATATTGATGGCCTATCCTATAAGTCTTCAACAATCTGATGGAATAATTGTTTGGGAAAACGACCGACCATGATCGACTTTCTATTGTCGTCCGATAATGTTTAAATTTACCAAAGAAACCTGACTGCTATGCGCAAGGTCGTGGGTTCGATTCCCACCTAGGACAAATGTTTGTGTGATGAGCACGATCATTTGTTCTTTGTCTGGGTGTAATTAATCTATAATATGTATGTATTTAGAAATATATATGTATGTTTATCAGTTGTCTAGTACTCATACCACAAGCTCTGCTTAGAGACTAGATGGCGTTGTGTGAAAGTTGTGGAATATCATTATATTATTATTATTTCCTTTATTACATTTTATATACATATTATTTACATTTTTAAATATTCCTATAGAAACAAAAAAACATTTAAAAATATAAAAAACAGTAGCCCACCGGCATCGGGAACAGGGTCCAAGCTACCGGTGGTCAGGGCTCTTGAGAGAGGAACCTCCTAACAATTCGTGCCGTGTCCAGAAGTACTGCTTTCTGGATCAAGCCCTTGATCCAGCTGCCCAACGAGAGCCTCCTAAGATGTTTGTCGAGGCTCTTGGCTATTATGCCATTGGCTGAGACGACTATCGGCACAATGATTGTTGTATTCACATCCCACATGTCAACAACCTCGTGAGCCAAGTCAAGATACTTAATTTGCTTATCTTTCTCGGCTTTCACGAGGTTCTCGTCATGAGGGACCGCTATATCAACAATCACCGTGCGACGCTCTAATCGGTCTATTACCACTATATCAGGCTTATTGGCAACAATAGTTCTGTCAGTGATGATAGACCGATCCCAGTACAGTGTAATATTGCCATTTTCGAGAACTGGGTCGGGCACATACCTATAGTACGGTACTTCTGATTCCACGAGATTGTAGTTAAGAGCAAGTTGCTAGTGAACAATCCTAGCTACAAGGTTGTGTCTATGCAAATAGTCTCCGTTAGCCAGACGAGAACAACCGGAGATAATGTGACG
The DNA here is from genome assembly GCA_943138885.2 of Tholera decimalis. Lineage (NCBI taxonomy): Eukaryota > Metazoa > Arthropoda > Insecta > Lepidoptera > Noctuidae > Tholera > Tholera decimalis. The sequence goes on from OW964562.2 coordinate 30,127,505, forward strand.
AATGGATTCTCCCGGTTTGTGACATGCCCGACATATATCTACCGTACCATCCTTCACAATATATTTCCGATAGTTATTCGTCATCATAACCTCATCCATAATTGCACAGACAAAACCTTCGGTTTCCCCGAAGAGGTCACCAAAACGTAGCCAGGCCACGGACGCTAGTATATCTACATCAGACCCATGAAGGGCCCGGTAGGCCCCGTCCGTGAAGCTCCTTGCTCTGCCATACTTCTCTGCGGTCATTAGTATCTAATACTACAGGTTTGCGCCAATTCTCGGTACCTAAGGAGAGCGGAGTGAGGCCTTTGTCCACCGCTACCACATCTCGATGCATACCCACGTCGGCTTCTAGGAAATATTCCCTAAGGCTGCAAACCTCGCGGTTGTGCAGGGTCTTTGCATTTAAAAAGCCACGACCCCCGCACTTCCGCGGGATATACAGCCTCATCACCGATGAACGTGGGTGATGCATTCGGTTTGCATTCAGCGTTGTGCGGACCCGCCTGTCCAAGGCGTCAAGTTCAGTCTGAGTCCATTTGAGTCCAAAAGAGTACATCAATACTGGCATGACCCAACCATTGAAGGCACGCACCTTGTTTCCGCCTGAAAGAAGACTATTCAGTACTTTATTCAGGCGGCCAAAGAAGCGATCCTTCAATGACTGTTTAACATAAGCAACATTGATGCCTAGTGCCTCTGACATACCCAAATACTTGTAGGTTTCAGTTGAGCCGAGAGATCTTAGGTGTATGGAATCCGAGAGTTGAGTTCCCACGGATTCCATAATCTCCCCTCGCTTTACATGCATGACCGCACATTTGTCCACCCCAAATTCCATCCTGATGGCGCTACTGAAGGTTTCCGTTACCTTCAGTAGCTCCATGAGTTGCAAGTTGCTGGGGGCAAAAAGTTTCATTGTTATTATTATTATATTAACTATAAAGGGTAACATAACAGAAGAAATAGAAAGACGTCTGCCAACAAGAATCCACCAAGTAGAAGTTAAGCATCAATTGTACCTGACGATGATAGACGGCAAAATAACATCATATTTGTCGGATACATCTGCAGCTGTCTGGGATATTTGCAAGGCAAAACCGTCAGAGATGAACAATTTAGAGGCGTTTTCTCAAAGAGAAAAAAACGAGGAAATGTACCAGTATGGTATGTCATCCTTACATGCCTGGATAAGATGCATGGAGTGCTTACTTCATATCGGTAAATATAATTTTATTACTTCATATTTTTCATGTTTGTAGTTTCCTGTGAGATTATTTTTAAGTGACATTTCTTTTTTTTGCAACTCTATTTTTTGAAGTCCAAACGATAACGTTTGGACTTAAAAAAATGGACTTGCAGAGGCGACGACAAAGAAAAACTGTCCCTTAGAAAGAGTGCTATACAGCAAGCATTTAAGAGGGAATGTGGTTTACTCATCGACATAGTCAAACAAGGAGTAGGCACAAGCAATGATGGCAATACTGCCAGAAGATTTTTCAGGGATGCAGCAACAACAGCCCGCATAACTGGGATTCGTGAAGATTTGATAGAAAGGTTTCACGTGATTCTTCAAACCGTAGCATCTGGAGAGCGCGTGGACCTTTCTAAATTTTCCGAATTTTGTAGAGATACGGCAGAATTGTATGTTACCTTTTATCCCTGGTATTATATGCCTTCCAGTGTACATAAATTGTTGGTACATGGGAGTGACATAATAAAGAACTTTGGTGTCATACCTATAGGGAAACTGTCGGAAAAGGCAGCGGAAGCTCGTAATAAAGATTTTAGGAAATATAGAGAGAGTTATTCTAGAAAGGTAAGTAGAACGGCGACAAATGAGGATGTTTTACACAATCTTCTTTTGTCGTCTGATCCAAAGATCACAAGTCTACGGCCTCGATTGGCGAAACAAAATAGAATGGTTCTCTCTCCAAAATTCAAAGAGCTTCTGCTGAGTTTTCCTTCAGAATCCGATTTAGATTTTATTGATGTAGATAATTTACAAGATAGTGAATAACATTATTGATAGATTGTAAGTTTCTTGATTTTTTTTATTAGTTTGTATGTCATGACTGAAAGGAAATAGTAAATTTGTTGTTGTATATAGTTAGTTTTAAGTTTTGTCTTAGTCTTAAATTTGTATTTGCATGTATCTTTACTTACTATTCAGTATTAAATCTAATTTAAAAGATTTTATAAGTTCATTAAATAAACAAATAGAAATGAATAGATCCACATTTTTAAATAATACGTACTTAGTAAATTCAAGCAAATCAGGGACCTTTAAATGTATTGTCGTCAGTCTTTAAGTAATTATGTGAATTATTAAGTGCTTTTACTTACTATTCCATATCAATTATAACTTAAAAGATCATCCGAAAATAAAAAATTGGAGCTTTTTATTCAAAGTATTTTTTTCATTTTTTTTCGATCCATTTATTTAGCAGTGTTGCAATTTTATGCAAATGTTCAAATCATCAAATGATAGTAGACTGGACAACCCCTAAGAAAAATATAGTTTCAAAGCGGGATCACACGCCACTTGGCAGAAATTTAATTTATTTTGGTCCGCTCCATACAAAAAAATATCAAAATGCATTTTTCCACCCAAAGGAGCAAGTTTAGGAAAAAAAATATCAGAACAATTATTATTGAAGTTAATGGGCTCTATCGATCCGCATAAAGAAAAAATTAAAAAAGCAAAGTTGATCCCTAAGTCATTAAAATCATCGTTTCGACCCACTGTGCGCCCCGGGCGCCACCATTAGATGGGCGGCAAAATTGGAAAAAAAATATAAAAAATGCTGTGCGTAAGTCCCAATAAGTAGAATTTTAGACTGTTTAGACTTTATTAAACGTTATATTTACAGTGTAAATTGCATGCGCGTGCGCTCCTTGAAGGCATAAATGCAGTGCTTTACTTGCCATTCACAGATATTTTAATAAAACGTTCGCACGTTTTAGATGACTTCAATTAATACTAAATAAATGAATAAATAAAATATAATAACTTAAAAACGCCTAATAGTTTATAAATAGCACCTATTTGCAAGCACACAAACATTGTTTGCCAGGCGCTGCAAATTAACGTACCTATTATTCTCAAGTCATGCCGCCCTCTACGGCAGGATTTTTGTTCGCATGTGTGCAGTACTTTTGCTATATGTGCACAATTCGCCTACGCACACACCCATGAATGTCTAAAGCTGGGTGTTCTCTGACTCCTGCCGCATGATACCACAGACTACATAGAGATACTACGTATGTATGAGACAAACGTTCAGAAATGTTGTTCGTTGCCGTTCCTAGTAAAAATAATAGACAGAATAGGCTATTTGAATGGTTTCTAAAAACCGTCTCATATTATTTATTGGCGTATAAGGACCCTACAAATAATATTTATTTTCATATTTTATAAATATTTCGTTTAAAAAAAAAGCATTACAAAATATAGTGATTATATAAGCTGTCAAAACGCTTGTTGGACGAACAATATGACGGAGTGATGTCACACGTTTCACGTTTGTATATAAATATTGGGGAGCAAGTCAAATTGAGAGTTTTATGTAGTTTAATAAAGTTTCTGGCTGTAATTTACTGGAAAAAATGAGTTGTAAATGGTGTGCAGTACCACGGTGCACAAATACAACGATAAAGATGCCGGAGAAGCTATTTATAACCAAAAAATGTTAAAGTTCGTAATAAGTATTTACAACTTGCACGCAGAAATACTAAAGAAATAAAGGATAGTTCGGTAATTTTCGTCTGTCAGGATCATTTTGATGTAAGTAAACATGTTATTATTACTAACTTAAAACATTTTTACAATATAGTTATTCTTCTGTTTTAAGGTTAGATAACTGAGATGTTTTTTTGTATTATACCTGAATAGCCACAAATATTTCAATATTCAATTATATTTATTACCACTAAATACATCAACATTTATGGCTTTAAAATAACATTTTAAAATATTTCAGATTCAAAAAGATATGGCTATCAATATAATATGGGATTAAGCAACTTTAAGCAAGAGCATAATCATGGTGCCTACAAAATTTTATTGCCAGGAAGACCGAAGAAAAAGGATGAGTGATGCTAGTACTTCTAGACATGTATTTGTTTAAAAACAAAGAACCCAACTCATTCAAGAGTGCCAAGACACACTGATGCAGGAAGTGTTAAGTGAACCCAGCCCGTCTAGCACCCAACCGACTACAACACCTGTGCAAGAAGTAGTTTTAATGACAACAGGTATGTAGACATAACTAAGGATAAAAATAGGTAACTGAAAAGTGAACTGTGCGTTTGTTTGTATTTATAATTTTATTTATTTTCAGAATCACAGTCAACACAAAATAAAAGCACATGAACAGATCCTATTGTCACCAGTGAAAAGGGTACCAATTTCATTTAAAAGAAAAAGTTAATTATAGATCAAAGGCGATACGGACAAGAAAAATTTTGACTAAAGAGATTACTGTTTCATTTTCTAAGAATACTTGATAATGTGATTGTTATAGCCTGTGCACTTATTAATTTACAGGACTTGCTTATAAAAATAGAAATTAGACAAAATCTGTTGAGCAGCTTTGTTATAATGATTTCAAACAAACAGTCATACATACATGATATCAATACTTTATAAATAAGTGTTATTATTTTTTGGTATTTTATATTGCATACGAATAATAAAAGAAAGAAATCAGCCGTCTTGTTTTATTACTGTTTTCTAATTTTTAACGTTTAACTATTAAGGAATTTGGATTAATAAAAACAATAATAATAGGAATCACTGATTTATTCTCATAAAAAACACAATTTTAGACATTATTTATTGATGCACTGCGCTTTAATATTGGATATATATATATTTTGCTTCCAAAAGGAAGATACACTTGTTAGTAATGTTGTTAAATGTATATTCATTGTCATTTTGGAGTAGTATGATATCAACTTTTTTTGTTTTTTTTTAAAGTCAGAGTGTACAATACAAAAGTACCCTTTCTTCATATTAGTGACATATATTTTTAGTTGCACTTGAGCTTATACTTTTCAGCAACTACACCACTGAGACGGCATAACCTAAACAACACTGGCAGCAGGGTTGCCAACCGCAAAAGAAAATCCCTCGTACACATGCAGCTAAAAATCTCGTATTTTGAATTTCAAACCTCGTACATTTAGGTACTATGCATGCAAAACGTGCTAAAACCAAAATTAAGGCATATTGAATTTCTGGATTTAGGACTTTTTACTCGAAATAAACTATTGCAAGTTTCCTATTAAATAAAACATCACTTTGTGTTGTATTTCCAAAAAATCTTTATTATTAATCAATCAAGTAAAATAAAAATAAAAAGACTAAATGTATTACTACTACTATTACTAAATTATTATGAAAATTTGCAAGGTAACTTAGTTTACATCTCTCCAAACATTAGTCAGGAACACCCTCACTGTCATCGTTTTTTCTGCCGTATATTTTATCTGTTGTCATGCGGCTATACACTCCTTTTGTGGGTTCAAAATTGACACAGTTTCCTTTTGCACTCTCTGCAGCAAGAAGTGTGCCGTTCACTGTTTCCACAGTTAGCCGGTTTCTTATCTCTGTCTTTATTAAAATGACTTTACTATTATAAAATGGTGATGCAAAATGTTCGTATGGCCATATTATTAAAATCTCGTACATAATTGTACGAGGTTGATAGTGTCCTCATAACTCGTACGGAACACTCCCAGGTTATAGCTAAGATTAAGAGTGAATAGGTTACTTCTAGGCAAGCATGCTTCGTCTTCGTCCACATCATCACTTAACATCAGTTGAAATTGTGATCAAACGCAAGCCAATCAACAATAACTTAAAAAAAAAAATTAGTGTAAACGCAATTATCTTATTAAACTGAGTGAATAGTTCGGGCCAATTTCAGTTATTATTTAAATATTTATCATTTTCATTTCGCTTCGTACCTACAGCATTTGTGTCAAAGTATTTGTTTAACGAAAAATTATTGGCGCATTCATTATGCGCGATGAGTGGATAAAAAAAATACCAGCATTTAAAGCAAGTAAAGTAGGTAAAAATAAATTGATTTAAACTACATTTTTACTGATATTTTAAGCTACATAATTAGGCTACCTACCACTGACTGAAATTCGGCTATATTAGGCTACTTAAGCTGTGAAAAACGGGCGACATTGACCCCCGCGTTGTTGGCAACACTGGTTTTGTGTTCGCGGGGCCTGGGAGCCATATTGCTTTTTCATGTGATGAGCATTGTTTACTATTTTGTTTACGCCAGTATATTTATAGTTTTCTTAAAAGATTTTTCATTTTAACATTTGAAAGTTTGTACATTTAACAGTTTATTACTGAGTTTCTATAATAATTGTAGTGATTTGCTTTTACTAGGTAGTGCGTTTGTTGATTTTTTTAAAAATGTTATTTGATTGTGAGGTCTGTGTTGAAAATGTGTGTTTATTAAAAATTAAAAATAACAAGTTCTCACAATTATCATTCAATGAAAAGATTCAAATTGTCTCTAAAGGTAGGTGTGTACCCGAGTTACAACAATTAAACCAGCAAAAAGGGAAAGTAACTCGAAAGTTTCATGTTAAAAGTATGACTGGCTGTGTGGTTGTATACACACGATTAAATTATATTGTTTTCCTTGCATATTGTTTAGTAATTCTAGTACAGTGTGGACTGATTCGGGATATTCAGATTTAAATAATTTTTATTCCGCGGCAAAGAAGCATGACCATACAGAAAAACATATGGAGGCCTGCTTAAAATTAAATACTTTTGGTAAATCTCGTATTGAAATGAGTATCAACAGTCAGTTACGATTAGATATTGAGAGGCATAATGCTAAAGTCGATCGCAATAGAAACATTTTTCAAAGGCTCATCGATGTTGTTTGCTTTCTGGGAAAACAAGAATTAGCTTTTCGCGGTCACGATGAGTCAGTATCGTCGTTGAATAGGGGTAATTATTTAGAAATAGTAGATTTATTAGCCAAGTATGATGGAGTTTTAGAAACCCATTTACAGAGTGCAAGTACCTCATTCACGGGCATGTCGAACCGTACGCAGAATGATTTGATCTCGAGCGTTGCATCTGTGATGATCGATCGCGTTAAAGCCGAAATTAAACAGTCCGATTTCGTCGCCGTCATGGTAGATGAGACTCCTGATGTTAGCGGCCGTGAACAATTAGTATTAGTTTTGAGATATTTTCGTGATTCTGAAGTAGTAGATCGATTTATCAAATATGTTGATGTCAGCGCGGATCGGACCGCTGTAAACTTGAGTTCTATAATTTTGGAAATTTTAAAAGAGTTCGATTGTGTATCCAAATTAGTTGCACAAACTTACGATGGGGCAGCAGTTTTATCCTCACAAATTAATGGCGTGCAGGCTTTGGTGAGACAAAAATGTCCACAAGCTATGTACGTTTGGTGTTCAGCACATATATTAAATTTAGTTTTATCGAAATCGTTCGAACGAGTTGCTGAAACAAAACGCTTTTTTAGTATTATAAAATCAATCGCGGCTTTTTTTCACACCAGTACAAAGCGAATGGCCCATTACAACAACTTTGTGATATGAAAAAGCTGCCTCGTGTCGCGGAAACAAGGTGGACATATCACTCGCGCACGGTTAATGTAATTAATAATGAGTCCACCCACCTCCTAGAATTGTTTGAAAATATGAACGAAAATACACAAGACTGAGATGGTGAAACACTGACACAAGTCAGTTCATTTTTATTTATTATGAAAGAATTTGAATTTAATTTTCTTTTAAAATCTTTCGCAGATATTTTTGCAGAAACGGATATTCTGTAGAGTAGTAAGAGTAGAGTAAGAGTTAGAGTCATTTTTAGAACGTTTCAGAGAGAAGTTCGAGATCTTTTATGATGCCGCCGTTCACATTACCGGACCACCTAAAAGAAAGCGCAATGTCGATGATGTAAAAATACATTATCGGCGAATTTTTGTTGAAATAATTGATAATGTAGTCAGTGAATTAAGAAATCGCTATAAAAACATTAAAGATATTATAATAAATTTATAATAAACTTTATTGAGCTACTTTCTTGTGAGAATTTTAAAAAATATAGTGAACGTTTCCCTGAAAATGAAATCAGAGAGTTCACTAATAATTTTTAACTAACTATTAATTTTTTTAATTTCGATAAATTGAAAAATGAATTGCGCTGTATTTATAGATCACCTCAATTTGCAAATAGTTGTGTATTTAGTATTATTCAAAATTTGTATAAGGACAATTTAAATAAAGTTTTTTCTGAAGTGTTACGATTAGCGAAATTCATTGTGACTATCCCAGCAAGCAGCGCATCGGCAGAGCGTTCATTTTCGTGTTTAAAACGTATCCACACATATTTGAGAAACACACAAAATCAACAGAGACTCACAGAGCTTTCCATGATTTCTATAGAAAAGGCATTAATGATAGAATTAAAACGCAATCCAACTTTCTATGACGATATCCTAAAATCATATTTAAAAAAGGATAGGCGCATAGATTTAATTTATAAATGAATGAGTAGTATGTTTTTTTTTTACTAACCTGTTGTTTTATTATTAAGTTTATTTATATATTTGCGAATCACATGAAAATCGGCCTTTTTAAAGGCCACATCGGATATCTTCCAAGTGACGTGTTTTGTAACTATCACTCACTTGGATAACATATTTGAGGTGGCCGAAATCTTGCGTTTACATCGGGATATAGTAACCGGAACCTTGAATATGTGAAAATTGAAGCTGACTAGGTGAGTAGTAATATCTTAGCTTATTATTTTACGTATTAGAATTTCTTCCGCCACGACGATCGATCGCCGTTTTGTCTGCGTTGCCGTAGAAGATGTACATGAATAGTAGTACATCTAATACTTGTTCTGTTGGCATGGTTTCCGACTTAGAGATCCGTCGCGTGGCTGCGGCTATGCTTAAAATCTATAAAAGAAAAAGTTTTTGTGACCGAGTACTCCGCCGCATACCCAGTGTCATAATCCTGTGCACGCCGCTGGTAAATTGTTATCGCGTTTTACACAGTCATGTTACTTACACATGTACATGGTTTTGAAATAAATATTTTTCGCTCAATTCTTTCATTTCGTTACGTTTTTTCTCACCAACACCAACATTATTATTTTTACGACGTCAAAAGGGCGGCGAATTATGCTTCGCCCCGGGCGACAATGACTCACGCTACGCCACTGCATATTTAATATTACACATAGTTTCGTTTAATTTTGGCAAAGGTGAGACGGTACTTCACACCGGAACAGCTGCTCAATCTGTATCAAGCCCAGGTTCGGTCGTGTATGGAGTACTGCTCTCATCTTTGGGATGGATCTGCCAAATACCAACTGGACGCGCTTAAGTCCATTGAGAAATGGGCCAAGAGACTCATTGGCAACGATGCACTGGTGGAGTGAAAGCTCCAGAGCCTTGAACATCGACGACGAGTTGCAAGTCTATCGGCTTTCTATCGGGTACATTTCGGAGAATGTGCGATGGAATTACGCAATCTAATTCCGCCAAGTCCGTTCCATCATCGGACTACAACACAAACGGCGATGCGCCATCGTTACATGGTGGACATCCCACCCATACGCACAAAACGTTTTGGGAATACCTTCATTGTGCGGACGGCTAAGGAGTGGAATTCCCTGCCGGAGTCTGTGTTTCCCGACAGCTACAACGTAGGAGTCTTTAAGTCCAGAGTGAATAGGTTACTTTTAGGTAAGCGTGCTCCATCTTCGATCACATCATCACTTACCATCAGGTGAGATAGTGGTTAAACGCGAAGCTATTATCAATTAAAAAAAATACATTTTATCATACATTTAAATATACACAATTAGTAGGTAGGTGGGTTAACGTACAATCCACAACATTTCCACATATTATTCATTATTTTTTAATATTTACTTACATTACGGTATGGATGGGGTAGGTAGCGCTAAAGCTTTGGTTTCCTAGGAAAGCGGTGCCGTCATATAGCGGCCGTAATATTACGGACGCAAAAAGGCGGCCGTCTTTACGGTGACGACATGTGGAAACTTCCACGGCCGTTTTAACACAGTCTGCTTCATCGCTATCAATGAAACGTTCACGAAACCATCTGTCACCGACAAGACGGCCGTCATGCAAATGGCGGCACCGCTTTTTGACGTTCGGTGTCAGTTACCGCTCTCTAGGAAACCACGCCATTTTGTTTACATAAACAACGTTCTAGTGACGTCATTCACCGCTGTATTACGGTCGCTATATGACGGCACCGCTATCCTAGGAAAACAAAGCTTTATACTATTTACATTACATATTAGTTCTTAATTGTATTAACCAAGTAGTTTGTCTCATGCCTGCTTCTATGCTGCATGCCTTGCTTGGATGCTGCATTCCTGCTTGCATGCTACATGCTTGCTTGCATGCAGCATGCCTGCTGCATGTTGCATGCCTGCCTCCAAGCTAAATATTAAAAAAATATGCCAAAAGGAGATTCTAACTGCGAATTTTCTGCAATATGATGCTTCTGCTTTTCAATTATTATGGACATGGATGATTCTGACTAACAAAATTATGAGTTTCGAATTCATGATAAATGAGTGTATGCCAAACAACTTTCTGCGAAATGGAGATTATGCTATCCGTTGTTTTGCAAAATAATATTATGACGTAAAAAGTTCTGCTATTAAAGGTAGATCCCTAAAGCTTTGGTTTCCTAGGATAGCGGTGCCGTCAAATAGCGGCCGTTATACAGCGGTGAATGACGTCACTAGAACGTTGTCCATGTAAACAAAATGGCGCAGTTTCCTAGAGAACGGTAACTGACACCGTAACGTCAAAAAGCGGTGCCGCCATTTGCATGACGGCCGTCTTGTCGGTGTCAGATAGTTTCGTGAACGTTTCATTGATAGCGGTGAAGCTATTTTTAATACGTATTTGTGTTTTTTTTTACCGGAACAACGTACAAAATGAGTTCCAACTCTTGGACGTACTAAAATCTCAAATGCACCTTCAGTACCACGAGATTGGAATAAATCGTCTTCCACCATACGACTATTTTCCTCTTCTGATGATATCATCCTCCAAGTAAATTAATAAAGCTAAATCAAGGTCGTCCATTTTCTATCTTGGATACTTTTCGTTTGACGTTTGCTTTAAAAAAAATGACTGACAGTGTGAAAAAACGGCCGTGGAACTTTCCACATATCGTCACCGTAAAGACGGCCGCCTTTTTGCGTCCGTAATATTACGGCACCGCTTTCCTAGGAAACCAAAGCTTAACAACCCCACCGTAGTGTCAGAGTTTCTAGTTTGCCTCAAGGGTCTCTGACGTGGTCTATTTTGATGTCTGCCATTTGGCGTCCGGGACCACTGGCTTATACGTGCCATTCGAAGCACGGAACTATCTTTTTATCAGACAATCAGGTGATTCAGGCCTGCAATGTCCTAGCCGAACTGGAAACAACTTTACAAAGTATGCTTCCCGCGGGCATCGAACCCACGGCTACCGGGTCACAAGGCAAACGCCTAAACCACTCGACCACGGAAGCAGTTAGTTAAATGTTACTAAAACAGTAAAATGTTAGTAAAAATCCGTTATACATATTCGCATTTATTTTTCGCTATAACCAACCGCACTGGGTCCGAGTGGTGGATTACGGACTATTTCCTCTCATAGAGAGGAGGACTGTGTTCCAGCAATGGGAACCTAATGTTGCTGATTCTATTTCTTGTTTTCAGCTGAAGCTTATCCTGTTCTGGCTTGCGTTGGTTGGTATATCAGCATTCGTGGTCCTCATCCGAACTAAGCTCAATATCAAAGCCAGCACTGTAACCCGCAAGACTTTCCATGTGCTTGCGTCGCTGGTGTTCCTAACTGGCATCCTGCATGACATCAGATTGATGCACCTTGCCGCCGGAGTTGGGTTTGGTGCTATAATATTAGTTGAGGTTTGTATTACAATTACAACGTACAGGTTGATTGGTAATTGAGTGTCATTATCATCATCTCCTTAGCCTTTTCCAACTATTTTTGGGTCGGCTTAGTCTAACCGCATACAGCTGAGTATTAGTGTGTTCTGACCTTCACAACCCAGAAGCTGGGTAACAGATACCCCCTAGCAAGACCAGTGTCAGATTTTCTGGCTTCTGACTACCCGTCAAGACTATCAAAAATGTTCAAATGATAGCCGGGACCAACTCTACACCGCAAGCTTCCAAACTGCTGAGTAATTTCGATTTTTGCACATTTTGCCCGACCCGAGCAACGATCCTGAGGCCTCATGCTCAGCAGTCGCGGTTGCCACCACTAACTACATCAACGAAGCAGTAGTTACTACTACACACAGGTTGACTGGTAATTGAGTGTGTTCCTTGAAATGGTTACTACTGTTCTTCTTCGTCGTTTACTTCATTATTGAAGGTCGTGTCTGTGCTGGAAAGCCTTGGTGGAAGTCCAGACGAGTTGCTTCCACGCTACCTTGTCTGACGCTGCCGTAACTCCAGCAGGCCTCGGGGTCATTTTCCATTTACCTTGCCAACAACAGCCAGTATCAAGTTGATCCGGTTGTTTTCGAGCAATGTGACAGAAGTAACTAAGAATACACTGATAGCAAATGGTAGAGAGTGTGGTAATAATCCTATAATCCTTACAATTATTGAGTTGTAAGTTCCTATAATGTAACTGTTTGTTATTCCATCTAATCAAAATAAAATAAAACGAATGAATATTAATTTCTAGTAACACTCGATTCCAATATGGTTGCTACTCAGAACCCATTTCAATGATCTGTATATAAATTGTCATCTTGTATGGAAATTACAGCTTTTAGAAGAAGAATAAAAATTAAAACTGTCGTAATATGTGTTTTCATTCTATACTAAACGAAAACGTGTTTTTTCTATTATTAATATTCCCATAATGAAAACTGCCTAAGTTATAATGAAAGCAAGCATAAAATGACTCATTTTTATCAACATATTATATTATATCTTTCAGGCCCTGAGAAAATCTGGTATACAAACAATATCACCAGCACTACAGGCTGCATTTGAAGTGTACAGTGATGATAAGGTAAGTGGTACATATTTGTTGTTTTTTTTTAATGTGAGCACTCTTTGCCGATCCAGCCTGTCCTAAGCAGAAGTCCCATACCCCACAGGGCATGCCCTTAGCATGTAGTCGCTAAGTTGTAAAATTATTATAATTAAGGCCGCTCAGGTCCGGTTAAGTAGCCGACAACCTCCTTAATAGGCCTGAGTGAAGTATAATTTAATTTCTAATAAGAAATAAACTATCCTTAAATTAAGTTCATTAGAATTGACTCTTTCACGCAAAAGCTACTGATCGGATGATGATGAAAACATTTCATGTTTCATGTACGCGATTTTTAGATGAAACATCATGGCCGTAAACTGGATATAAAAAAAAATACACTATAGTCTAGTCTACCGAAAACGACAACTAGAGTATTGACTGGATATGGTAGCACATATCAATTCAAATATATAGCAATAGCCAACAAACTCCTGAAGTGTAGTATCTTGGACCTGAAATCTTATACATATATATATATATATATATATAAGATTTAGATTAATATATTAATAATTATTATTATTATATAAGATTAATATATTTTTAGTGTAACTAACACGACTTTCTTTTATTCTTTTATATATATATATATATAAAAGAATAAAAGAAAGTCGTGTTAGTTACACTATTTATAACTCGAGAACGGCTGAACCGATTTGGCTGAAAATTGGTAGGGAGGTAGCTTAAAACCAGGAGACGGATATAGGATATTTTTATCCCGGAATTCCCACGGGATCGGGATTTAATCGGGAAAACATCCCATGCGTACGAAGAAGAAATGGAGAGTAGGGTAGGGGTAGGGGTAGGGTAGTATAGGGGTAGGGTATCGGTTGGGTAGGGGTAGGATACCACGCGAACGAAGTCGTGGCGGGTCAGCTAGTTTAATATAAATAATTGTTTTCTTCGCGTCGTGTACTTCATTACAGAGGATCGTGATCGTGGATCCATGGAAAATAATATTTTCTTTTACGATTTTTTTCCATCAATGCCTATTCTTTGCGTCGTGGAGTGCATCGTGCAGCTTCGTTTTAAGAGCCGAGCAGATTTCGATGTAAAAATTCTCAAATAATAATTTTCTTCATTTGTCACCAGGACGCGGGTTGTTTTGCGATGACCCCATTGTACTTGTACGTGGGTCTTGCTTGCCCGCTTTTGTTGGTGCCGACACATCCTGGGCACGAGCTGGAACTGCTCAGCGGAGTGCTGTCCATAGGCATCGGAGACACAGCTGCTAGCTGGTTTGGATCTAAGTATGGATTCAACAAGTGGGCAGGTGGGTTATATAATATAACAAATTAAATATTTTCTCAATTTCATTTTTGTAAGTTTTGTATATTCCTCAAAAGTGTTCCTATGAGGGTGGCATGTTCGTATTGTGAACAAACCCTCTTTAATAAATAAAGATTAAAAAAAGAACTACCTACTTTCCGAAGTACATTTGTGCCAGTTACCAATCGCCTGGAGCTTTTGGGCATGGAGTTGTCGTCAGACCTCAACTTCAGCTCAACCATCGAGTCCAGAGCTCAGACTGCAGCAAAAAAAGCTAGGAATCCTACACAAGGTAAGGCGGTACTTCACGCCTGGACAGCTTCTAAATCTGTATAAAGCACAGGTCCGTTCCTGCGTGGAGTATTGCAGACACTGGTGGGATGGCTCTGCAAAATACCAACTTTCTGCATTGGACTGGCTCATCGGTGAACCGTTGCTTGCCTGTCGGTTTCCTACAGATTGTACTTCGGGGAGTGTGCGCAGGAGCTCCATGACCTGATTCCTCCATCTCCATTTCACTACCGGTCTACCAGACGCACGGCTGGGTACCACCCACACTTGGTTGATATACCGTCTTGTCGTACCAAGCGCTTCTCTTCCACATTTATTGTGCGCACAGCCACACTGTGGAATTCTCTGCCGGCTTCTGTGTTCCCTGCCACTTATGACCTTTTAGCCTTTAAAGCACGAGGCGAGATGGAGGTCAAGAGTGGGCCCATCGGTAATACAAAAAAACAAGGAACTCCTATGAACTTCCAGATTAGAAATCTGAGAGTGGCAACAGAAATTATCAAATTAGGACCAATTTACTATAGCTTTCTTCTTTCTAATGAAGAATTCATTGGGAAAAAAAGAATGTGAGATTGTGCAGTTTAGTTTAGCGACTTTATCTCTTAACCGTTAGTGCTGTTTTCCATGTGGAAATGCTAGCTTTGTTATGCCGTTGACTATACATACATTCTTACAATCCTCCTGACCCAATTTCGGCTAGCCGCCCAAGGACACAGGAGATAGAATAGCGCACTAGAGTGTGTGCGATACCATGATTAATTTTTTACTCTCATAGTTTGATAGAATAGAATAGAATAGAAAAAATTACATCATCATATCATCAATCATAGTTTGATGGAATGGTAATCCGACACGCCCAGGGCCAGACGATATTATACGTATAATATACGACTATATTATAATTATGTACGTTTTTCCGAGGCACAATGGTATCTAGATGTTGCGGGAATGTTTGCAGGGGCAATTTAACCGTTTCCGTGCGGATGATGCCGCACAGGCACCATGTAAATCTATTGCGTATGGCGTATGGTGCCCGAGAGGATACAAAACAAAAACATAAAAAACTCGGCTAAAACGACATTTGTCAAAAGAGTCCCGTAAATAAAAGTGTTTTTATTTGTCACCCATATTATGCCCACAGTGTTCGTTTCAAGTAATTTCGTAAATTAGCAGACTTCAGGGGTTGTAAACCAAGTTGTCGAGTCACATTTTATTATCGATTATAATCATTCTAACAGCCAACTTTCTGGAATGTTTCTAAAAAATCAGATGCTTTTGTCATAAGGTTCATTTTTCCTCAAAACATGATGGGTTTACAAAGAGTGCGACGCGGATTGGCGACTTAACAAACAATGGGTTTTACCCATTTTTTACGCTGTTCCTAACATAATGCCTATAATAATATATTTCTTTTTTTTTTCTGGTTAACTCTACAACAAAATAAAAAGGTTATCAATTAAACGCCTAACAAAAATCCACATTTTTAAGTAGATACTCATAGATATTTTTTATCAATAAAAATACATTTTCATTGTTATCCAAATAAAACACTTCATAATCATGTAAGTGTTTGTAGGTACGAGTAGAATATTTTTGATTCATTAGAATCGGACTTCCCATTCAGTTGTATGTTCTATATTACATTGTTTTGTAGAGAAACAATTTTACCATCAAAATAGCGGATTTAAAATTGTTTCCCTACATAACACTGTATAATAAATAATAAATAAATATCACCTCGCTGCAAACTCAAATAGTACATGAACAAATTCTATATAACACTCTTGAATAAATAAATCCATAAAATAATGCAAAAAGGTTTACAACACCTAATAGAAATTAGTCACTTACCTTCCATTTCCATTAAAACACACAGATCGTCACTTTTAAAAGCACTGAACGAATTTACTGACTGCTTACGTTCGATAAACAATGGCAAATGACTCTTTAACAAGTGGAAACACGAGAACAAGCTAAAATTTACAATTTATGGCGGATGATTCCCCAGGGGAATCATCAAAGTCTCTGGCGCTTGGCGCCCCAGAGGCATCACGAAATTTTTGTTTGACGCCAGGCACTAAAGATTGCTAAAAAGACGTCCGCACGGAATCGGTTAAGGAACAGGGTTAGTATTTAGTCAATAGAAATCTGATACTTCCTTCCGTTCCATCTAGATAGGGAAGAGTCATTTGATTTCCCCCCCTGGAAAAAGGGGTATCAACACAAATCCAACAAGCCATTTGACTTGAGTAGAATATAGATTTATAAATAGGTACATAAAAAGGCTCTAATATGTGTTCCAGATGGGCAGAAATCAATAGAAGGCACAGCATTTAACATTTTATCTCAAGTGGCTGTGGCATATGCGCTTGAGCTGTTTGGTAAGTTATTCATTTTTCTTACGAGCGTTAGAAGCATACCTACACAGCTTTATATACGTATGAGGGCATAGAAACCAGTGTATACTAGGCGCATGGTACCAGTAGATGTGGTGACTTGCCAGAAACATTTCTCTAGCAGTGAATATCTTTCATCTAAAATAATGGCTAGTAAAATTTTTAATAGCCGTAATATACATTATATCTAAGTATACTAATATTATAAAGCGGAAAAGTTTGTTTTTTGTGTATTTGAACGCGCTAACCTTCGAAAGTACTGTGTGGATTTGGATGAAATTAGGTATGGAAGTACCAAGTACCTTGACGCTCGTGGAAGAAACCTACATTTCTTGTAACTTCTAGTGTTTGAGTAACTTAAGATTAACCGATACCATAGGTCCCACCTTCCTTGCAGTCGCCTCCTTCTGCGAAGCAGTCATGCTAGCGAAGGAGGAGGCTGAACGCGTGAGGGAGAGACAGTTATCTTCCTCACGCTCCAGCCGCCGCGGGAGACGCCCCGGGCGTCGGGGATCACGAGCTGATCTCCGGCCACCGTAGACGCGGGTCTGCGGACGGCGAGCAGGGGTAGCTCACCGACCGGTAAGGACCAGGCCCGGGTCGGCGGCGCTCCGTGTTCCGCGCGCGCCTCAAAGAGCAGTCAGCGGCATTGATAGGTCCGTTGCCTTACGGGGTTGCGGGAATTGTTCTAATGAGATACCGCGGCCTCGGAATGCAAGATCAACAGAAGGAGCAGGGTGGGCTTTTAGTCAGTAGAAGTCTGACACTCCCTTCCGCTTCACCCACGGCGGGAGAAGTCATAAGATGACTTTCCCACCAAAAAAAAGGTCCCACCTTCCAATGTTTTACATTGTTTATATTTTTATTTGTAGATAGACTGGATACGGACATATTATGATCCTCTTAATAGGGTAGTTTCCTGTGTTACAAAATAATTATTTTATTTGGTCCATTAGGTGGATTTTCAAAAAATATTGGTCACGTATTTTTTGCTTTTTCAAGTCAAGAAAAATTCACAAAGATGGAAAGCTTCAAAGTACATGAGTGGGGGCTGCTGACGTCACACATTGCTAAGAATTATACCGAAGTGTGACGTCACGCGAAATTTCAACTCACTGTATCGTCTTTTCAATTACGTGAAAAAATACGTGGCCAATGTTTTTTGTTAAACTACGTGACGGACTAAATAAAATATTTTAGGAAACTACCCAAGTAACACGTAAGCAAGATAACATACACATTTAGAACATTTTACAGTTCAAAGATGAATATAGTTTGTATAAGAGGTTTGGGAATAGCCAAATGCTGGATTAGGTTGAGTTCGGACCCTTAAAATTCTGAATGCTTAATAAATTCTGTATTTCTGTCCTTCCCTTCTTAAAGCTGAAAAACAGCCCGCGCCGGAAGCATTTATCAGAATAACCATAATCTGTATTCCTCTTATTAAAGCAGTAATAAGCTAGTAGCGTTTGAAACAGCTATTTCCTGAATAAAGTATCACCTTCTGAATAATATCGTTAAATATTCTATTATACAGCTTGATACTGAATAATTGTTTTTATTTTATCTTTAAACTGGATAAGATTCTATGTCTTACTAATTATTCAGCTGCTGAATAAACAATATTATTTATGTTTTTGTTAAGCTTTTTTCGGTTTAATAGAGAATTTAAAACTAACTTATTCAAATTAAAGACCACATTTGTATTGTTATAGCGCCCATAGCTATGGGGGCTATAACAATACAAATGTGGTCTTTAATTTGAATAACTGATATTTAAATATTTAAATATCAGTAGTAACTGTCCAAGTGTTTCTGGTCATCAAAGGATTAATGAAAATAGTTTAAACAAAAGTGAACCCGGTCCCAGCCAGCATGCGTGGTTGCCGTGCAATGAAGAGGGTTCCGTACCCCAGAAAAATCGAATAGCAAAGCCTATCAAATTTTCTGACTGGTATATACCAAAATGACATTATGGAAATTAAGAAAATACTTCAATAAAATGACAATATATTTTTATACATTTTCAAAGTTTCAGGATTGACTGAATTTTTTGATCAGCCAGTAAAATCAAGTTACTTTAATATATTTAAATCTAAAATGCCAACTGAAACACGCGCCTCAATATGCCTACCTCCTCAAGATGTAAAATTCAAGTGTGTGTAATGAATATAGGAATGAGTTGTATTTCGTATCTTAATGGCACACTATATATATATATATATAGGCTAAGTTCGAAGTTTAATTAAAAATAAATAATTTAAGTCAAAAAGTTTAATCGTTTATTTCACCTACAAAATTGTTTATCAACAGCTACAAATCACAGTTACAAAATTAAGGTTCAATCTGATCAAGATCAGTGTCAGTATCCGTTATTAGCATTTTCGATAATTCTTCTTCAGCTTCTTCATATGTTTTAAATTTTTTTCGTTTTAGAGTACAACTCATTGTAAGCCGTCAATCTGCGCGAGGTTGGACCCTGCTGTCTTTAGTTAGTAAATCCGCATTATATCTTGGCCATCGAAGTTGTCCTTTGTTCTCTCATAAGGATGGTACAGTACACAATTTTGTGCGACCCTTACCACGCGACGTGTTGAAATTATTTTAAAAGACATTTTCCTGAAACGAAATGAATGTAAATTATCGTTACGATGCAATGATACGTAGGTATTCTAATGTCGGTTCAACATAATAAATTACCTCGATAAAAAACTGAACACATACTGTAAAGTTTAGCCTATTGCGTCGTTAGTTTTATTGTTTACCGTTTGGTAGGGACTTGCATGACGCGTGAGCGAATGTCACCGAAAGCTCGCAACCAACGCGACCGACTGACTGATTTGAAATTGGCAGTCGGTCGAGTTGGTATGACGCACGACTGTGAAGTGGTAGCGAGCGCGCGGGTGCGGGAGTGGGGGTGGGGGCAAGCGCGGAGTTTGACTGGGCGCAAGAGTGAGAGTGAGCGGGCCGTTTATTCCATTTGTCCAGTCACACCGCCACCGCCACCACTCCCGCGCACCGCGCGTCTTTCCGTACCTCATTGAAAATTTTTACGAACAATTTGATACCTAAATCGTATGATTCAGTTACTATCAGTTCATAGATTTTTTTTGTTTACAAGCCGAGTTTCGTCCACATGAGTCACATCATCACATGTCATGATTATTTTGTTACAGCATTAGTACCTACGTAAGTGGACAACGTAGGCCCGACGCGTTCGATTAGAGAACCCTAAAAATCTGAGTAATGTAGAAATGTGGCCAACTATCTAATTGTTATTCAGAAGTTAGTGCAATGAGACTACTCTTTTTCAAGTTATAGATCAGTAACAAGACATGTGTGCACTTTTATTCAGCACTATAAAGCAAAACTTCGATCGCCATTAAAAATCTTTGTAATTTATACTTACAATGAATTTAAGAGATCACCAAAATGCTTAATCTTACAACCACAACATTTTCAACTCGATTCATGTTATTTTGTTGGTTTATAATCGCTAGTATTAGCTATTTCGTCGCAAGTACTTTTGTTAGACCTAGTTTGTATGTATAAAAACACTATTTACTATCAGTTATCTTGATTATTCACGCGGCGCGTAATAAATACTAAAAAGAATCACATACTATTCACGACAAAATTACTTGCGCACTAACATTTAACATGTAGCAGACCTCTAACTTGTAAATTAAAATTTACTTACCGCTTTTATAATTTCACCGGCCATGTTAAATCAACACCATTCGACATCGACATTATAATATTTATTCCATTTTATTTTTGACAATATGTATGAATATTGTTTGCAAAAATGTAAACAATAATTTAAATGCTCTATAAATTCTGAATACAATAACCAATTCGACTAAGCTGAATAACTCAGTTGTATTAGCTTAATAAAAACAATGTGAACTGTTATTCAAAAGTTATTAAGCTAATTGAAACGTTATTAAGCTCCTACTCAGATGTTGCTCAGCTGTTATTCAGAGTTAAGCATTCAAAATTGGGGCCCTTTTTGCTTGAATAACTGCTGAATAGACGGTACTCAGACGTTATTCAGCTTAGTATTCAGCATATGCTCTAGATGATTGCTCTTACTCAATCTTTATTCAGCACGTCTGTGTTACTTGGGTACCCTATTTAGAAGTTGTGGCTAGAAGTAGAAAATATTCAATCAAATCTATTTCCTTACAGATTTATTGGATGTACCGCAGTTCTTGTTTCGGGTTGCCGTGGCGGCAACCATCTCCGGGCTCGTCGAGGCAAAAACAGATCAAGTAGACAACTTGGTGCTGCCTCTAGTTAGCATCATAGCATTTCAATTTACCTCATTATTCCATGTTTAGTCGTTCCTTTTGCTTTTTTTATAAAGTGTAATTTTTAGCTATACAAACAAGTGCAAACTTACATGGTTGGTGAAAAATTTGTGTACTTAGATTTTTTTTTAATTGTTGTCTAACTACCATTGTGTAATAATTTCAAAAGTTTGTAAACAGTCAGACAATACCATCCGGTAGTTGCCCACCAGATAACATTGGAAGGTTTCATTTTCAATGGAGATTGCAGGAATATATATTGACCCTGTTTTGCACACCTTTATTACTTATGACACGCATGTAACTAAAAGTGTGATTTGGATGTTGATGGATGAACGGAGAGGTAGAGTAAGGTCAAAAAAGATGGATGCATTGTGTGAGGAATGATACGAAAGAAAAAGGAGTAAATGATGCTTTGACGTCTGACAGGGGAGAATGGAAAAAGATCGACCCCAAGTAACTGGGATAAGGGCAGGAAGATGATGTAATTACTCTAAATTCTGTCACTGAAACTCTCGCGCATATGAGTTCAAGCCAATTGATGGCTGTTTTTGTAAAAGTATCTGGCTGTATTTATGACGTGTTTTCTTTCTTTATAAATTTGGTTAACATAGTAAAAACATAATAATATAAGTTTCAGCTAGACCTGTGTGAGAGCTGGAGACAGAATATGTATGAAAGATGACAGAGCTCCAGGTAATTTGATTAAATTAGGATCGTATATGATAATTTTTAACATTCCTATGTTACCAAAGAGTAGCCATAACTTTTTGTAAATAAGAAAATATTTTTATAAATAAATTATTTATTTTATTATATAAATTGAGTGTTTTATTTCTGTAAACATGATAATAAAATTGTTCTTATTATATTTTGTTCTTTTAAAAAATAATATGATTGGAAAAACAATCCATTATGGAATGATTCTTAGGGTCAATTTATACTAGCGCAGAGTCGAAGCGTCTATCCAAAACTGAACATAAAGAATTCAACCTTAACTCCACAGCGTAACGCACACATTACTTCTGAGATTTTAAAAAGACGCGCGCGTTCTTCGGAATCCGCGCGTTGCGCGTGAACAACGCTGATTGGTGCGCGTGAACAACGCTGATTGGTGCGCGTGAACAACGCTGATTGGTGCGCGCGCATTCTCGCGTATCGATTCTGCGCTAGAATTAATTGACCCTTACTTACAAACTAAAATATCACTTCTTTAAACTTCCCAAGTACTGTTGGTTGTCTATTTGAACTAGTTGACAATAAAAATATCGGAACATACCAATGTGTTTGGATTATTAAAATTACGTAAGTTCTATCTACCCAGTTCTCTTTTAAAACATTTCTTGCTGAAAAAAGACATTTTTTAACACGAGACAATACATTGACAAAAATTGTCGGGCATTACACTGTATAGCAAAACCTACAACTTCTTAGTCAGTTAAAATAATACTCTCTGCAGGTACAGGCTCAAGTTTGACACAATCACCATTTTGCTCTATTTTATCCTCAACCGAATCGTCAGTTTGTTCTTCCTTAACTTCTAATTTGATTATTTTAGCTTTATCGTCAGTAGTACCATTTACTGTACTTACTTCAGTACTGTTTCGTTTACTCTTAATTAAAATTCTTTTTTTCTTTACGCCTTTACATTTAGCTTTGAATGTCTTCTCCAACTGTTGGACGTCGTGCCTGACTATGGTCCATTCTAGGGGTCGTTGTAATGCTTCTATTGTTGGGTTCATTTCTTTACAATATGTTGGGATGTCTATACCGAGTATTTCCATTACTTTTTCTAATACATCATCTACATAATAATTAATTATTAAGTCTGCTTTGTTGTCCTGGAAAGAAAAATAATTATATATAGAAAGTCTAATTGAAACGACAGTACTGAATAATGTAATGACATGAATAAATTGTAAGAAATATAATCTTGCCCCATTCCATAATATCCTAATTATATTAAAATGTGTTTTATACATATTTTCACGTTAATAAACCATTATCTGAATGTTGTGTTTATGTAGATTATTCCCATGGGGATCTGCAGAAACTACAACCGAGGCCAGCTTTTTTGGTTTGCTACATTTGACGGATAAGTATCATTACAATGCTTTTTTTGTTAAATTACTGATGAGCAAGCTCTTGATCACGCCAGATGGTAAACAATAGATAAGGTCTATGATGAACGCCTGTTTACTCTTGCTTTATAGGCAGAAGAGTCATATGCGGAAGGGAACACAGAAGCAGGCAGAGAGTTCTACTTACGTGTTTGGTAGGTTGCAAGTTGCAAATGACTAGTTTACCACCATACTTGATTGTTTCTAGAGGTAAATTTCCACTTGGAACAATTTGCAGGGTCGTTCCTAAGCAGATACTTAGATCTGCAATACTGAAAAAGAAATACTGCATCATTTTACAAAATTATTTGAATCCAATTATAGCTGCAGGGTCGTTACACACCATTTTTATTTTATATTGACGGCTGTGCATGTTACTTAACACAAGTGACATTCTATGAGTAGTGCTTGACACTGAGTGAAATACTTAGTTTATATGGAAAATGTTGAGAGTACAATCTCTAGCTACACTGCTAAAAAAATAAATTACCCGACTGTGCCAGAAGGAGGCTAATGTTTTTTCCTAAAAATCGGTTGTCTGTAAAGTCGGTTTACTGATGATAGTTGAACGTGACAACGGCATAAGAAAATACTGATGGAATGGTTGCATTTTTACACACACATACTATTACTGCACTTCTGATGACAGTGGAAGAATCCCTACACAGTGACGTCATCTCTTAGCGTTTTATGATAGCCTAGTACTTGACTCGTTGAGTCATACATAAATGTCAAAGAATCCCTACACAGTGACGTCATCTCTTAGCGTTTTATGATAGCCTAGTACTTGACTTGTTGAGTCATACATAAATGTCAAAGAATCCCTACACAGTGACGTCATCTCTTACTGTTTTATGATAGCCTAGTACTTGACTCGTTGAGTCATACATAAATGTCAACTTGTAGATCCAATTTGATTTGCTTTGGAACGCCTCAGAGCGAGGTAACGCCGCATGAGTCATGTATTTTCGTGCGTGCAGCCAGCTTCATCGAATTATAAGACGTTGTCACGTCAAAAACTCATAACACTTAGAATATAATAAAATAGTAGTCCTCCTAACTGATTTCGGGCACAGCGGCCAATCTCATAATTGATTAGCCATCTGCGGATACATTATAGTGCATGACAATGTGCGCCGCAGGTACAGGTGTATTCTGTTCGTTTACTCTCATAGTCCGACGGGACGGCAAGCCGACACGACCGGAGAGAGGTCAGGCGCAGGACCAACAGCTCAACGTATTTTCCGAGGCACGGAACCTATCACACCACCACCATCCCAAATCTGGGCTACTTCTGTGAAATTTCTGTCAGAAAAGGCCAGTAACGCTTTCTGCCCGACCCGAGAAACTCAGCAACCGCGCTTGCGATCACTAGGCCACCGATGCTGTTATATATTATACTGCCATCTGCCAGTGGTGTAATAGTTCTCATTTTCAAAGGTACCTGATTGCATTTGATTATATTGACTGAATGTGAATTTTTACTAAAACTGAATAAGCCGTATCGGAGGACAATAAACAAAAACCTCTTTTACCCATCTATGTAGACTCAAAAAGGAGCATTATGAGTTTGATCAGTATCAATGTATTATGTTTATTTGTCCTCTCTTAACTTCTTAACTACTCCGTAGTAAGATATTCAATGGATCCCAGTCAGTTTGTGCAATCAGGGAACTATTTATTTATTAAAACTTTATGCAACACAAAAATGTACAAAGGCGGACTTAATGCCATAGGCATTCTCTACCAGTAAACCATGGGTGGTGAAGAGATAACAAGGCAGGTGCATAAAAAAAAACCTAAGTTCATAATATATTCAAAGTAAAAATCGTATTACAAGTATATATATACATAAATAACTATTATTAACTTACATACATATTTATCATAATACATACCAAATATATATACTATATATTAATAAAAAGTCATAGAAAGGGGGTTATGAAAACTCTGCTTCCACTATTTGTTTCGAAAGTAATCCCGCAACTTTCTCTTAAACGCATATTGACTGGTGGCCGTCCTGATATCAAGAGGACTACCTCAATGCACTATCATTCCACAGAAGAATAGATTGTATATAAAAGGAAGAATGAATAAAATCAGAAGTAGGAGAAGGACAGAGTAAGAGAAGATTATTGAAGAGCGCAGACTTTTAGCGTGTGAAGAACATAGAAATTGAAAATGAGAAATAAAGTAAGAGGGAGGGGTAGGAGAGTTTAGCAAAGAGAAAAGCGTAGTCAAGGCGCGCAAACTTCTTTGGCGAATGGGCATCCATTTGAGCTCGGTTCTGTATCTCGATACATGGTCATATTTTTTTAAATTGAATATGAACCTGATACAGTTATTAAGAAGCCTATCGAGCTTATCCAGCAAGACCGTCAAAGTAGCACACGTCACCATAGTCGATTATAGGGAAAATTAAAGTCTGCACAAGCATTGTCTTGGTTTTTGCAGGTAAAAAGTTCCTCAGACGGTACAGGCATCGCAAAGTCCCGTTGACTCTTTGACTGCAAACCTGACTTTGCCAGCAAAGCACAGAATCAAGATGCAAACCGAGATCTTTAACGCTAGAGCTAATGGGTATGACGGTGCCATTGAAAATGATTGGAGGGAGCGAACTAGCTGCCACTCTACCGATTATACGTGAGCCTGACCGCTGTAATGAATAATAGTTACCTTGAATGCAGCTCAGCCATGGTCAGATCATTCTCAGGCAGGCTGTGTTCCCAGTCCAGCACTCCATCGTACAGCTTACCCCGGCATGGTCTGGAGGAGGTATATTCAGCAGGACATGGATTTCCACTGCACTTCTTGCCCACTGTTTCTACTGGGAAACCTCGCACAAATTGCCTGAAAGTTATTTGATGGTTTTTGTAATTAGGAACTTAATTTAATTACTTTGGATAACAGCAAGAGGCACTCTTTCTTATAAAATATGAGTTATTTTAAATTTAAACTAGAGATGTGACGAATGTAGGTTCAACCGAATACCAATGTTCGGCCGAATATTCGGTCCAAAATGTATCAACGGTTCAATTCTGCGCGGTAAACAGATTTGTACCTACACGCGCTTGGCGCTCTGCAAGAGCGACGTAAAACGAGTGGACGTAAAAGATCGCATGTGTGGACATTTTTTAATGAACACGAAAGTGACAAGACAAAAGTATAGTGTACATTGTGTGGTTCAACTCTTTCGCGTGGGGAACGAACGGGGCGTAGATATTCTACCTCATAAAGAACAAGCAGATACGCTGCAGCCTAACAAAAATCAACCTTCAACTTCGGGTATAAGTTCTCAAATAGATACAAAACAAACACAGTAAACTTTAGAGAACACGTTAATGACGAAATGGGATATCAATGATCTTAGATCTCTCGAAATTCATAACGCGATTACTGAAATGATACCATCCGACAATCAACCGATATCAATAGTCGAAGACACTTTTTATTGTTTTCTTTTTTTTTCTGGGTGTAAAAATCATCAAATGACTCCTCCCGCTGTGGGTGGAGCAGAAGGGAGTGTCAGACTAACCACCCTGCTCTGTCAATGTCCATTAAAATCATGAATATGCAATACAATTTGCTTTTACAAATTCTTAAAAAATAATTTCTATGGTGAAAGCGTGCAATACATATTTTTTATTCTTAAAAATTTGGTATTAAAGTAAATTGAATTATTTACGATCATTCGTAGATCGGAACAGCGGAGACGAAGAAAATAAAACGAAAACAGACTGATCCATAGACAATTAGATATTCTCTGCTTGAGGCTCGATTTGAATCGAATTTTGATGAGTGTAGTTTTATTACCATTCTGGAATAAGACCAATGCTCAAGTGCAGATTCTATATTTAAACTGAGATCGGGCGAATTAAGCTCAAACTGGACTTGAGGAACGTTCTGTAATATGGACCTAAGAGCAGTCAGCAGCATTGATGGGGCCCGATAGGGCTACTGCCTTAGGGGGTTGCGGGAATGTTCTAACGAGATACCGCGGCCCCGGAACGCAAGGGCAACTGAAGGAGTGTTTTGATATGTAAGTCGGATTTATTTTTTGCTAAAAAGTTTTTGTTTTAAATATTAACAATAATTTAAATATTCGGAAATTATTCGGCAAATCAACCGAATATTCGGCCGAATACGAACATGAAAAAGTATGCCAAATGTACCGAATACGAATATTCGGCGCATCTCTATTTTAAACTAACATGATTTGTATTGTATTGCATATTCATGATTATAATGGACATTAATGACAGAACTTGTCAGCAAAAAAGTTACAACTAAGAGTAATAACTATGCACTTTACAGAAAAAGGCTATCATATCCTATCCTACTAATATCATAAATGCGAAAGTTTGTGAGGATGTATGTATATTTGTTGCTCTTTCACACAAAAACTACTGAATGGATCTCAATGTAATTTGGAAGTAGATTGTTGACATCCTGGAATAACACATAGGCTACTTTTTATCCCGGAATTCCCACGGGATCGGGATTTATGCAGGAAAAACCTTGTGCTTCACACAATCGAAGCTGTGGACCAAAGCTAGTCTAAATTAAATTTATCTTAGAAACATTTCGCTTAGATTTTAATGCAAAATACTTTACTATTTTGTAAGATTTATAAGAAGTATTAAGTATAAATGTTTCACTATTAGAACAATTGGTTTTTTTGTAACTAAAATGTTGGGATAATTATTATTAAAAGCATGTTTGTTCTTTATAGTTTAAGGTAGGAAAAGGTAAGCCAACACTTACCTTTTACACACATTGCACTCATCAATAAACATGTTCCCATGTAACTCAGCCAGGTGTTTCCTGGACAAGCCTGACTTCAGGTGCAAACCATCAATGTTCTGACTGACTATGTAGTGTACTTTGTTGCATTCTACCAACTTCTTCAGAATCATGTGGGTCTTTGTGGGCATGGCATCCTCAAAAGAGATGTTTATGTTTGGTTTCTGACCTTTTTTTTCTAATGTCCAGACTCCATTTGGACCTCTGAAAATAGTTCAGTTTGATTGTGTTAGGCACAGTTTAGAGATGCTTCCAGTTCATCTAAAGTCTGTATTTACAGTAAGTGGAATAAGACTGGAAATGACACGAAAAAATACTTTACTATTTTTTCTTTTACTTTTTTTGTTTTATTGACCTCAAACATTATAAAAATAAATATTCAACATATCCTGAATGAAATTTAACATTATTTGTGAAATGCAAGTTTTTTACCTGAAGTCAGGTATTCCTGCTGAAGTACTTATGCCTGCTCCAGTGTGAACAACCACATGCTTAGCATCACCTATTAACTGAGCCAACAGTTTACATTTCCTATCAAATTTCTCCAATGTATCGAATTTCTAAAAGAATAAAAGTAAATAATTATAAAAAGATATATAATTTATTCAGCCTATTAAAAATAAAATTATACGAAATTTATAAATATAGGCTTGAATACCTCATTATAGAGATGGGTAACTCAGGATAGATAGATACAAAAGATATGAATCACTCCGTTTCCATCAATCACTCTTTATATCCGTTCACATCCGAATGTATCACTGTATCAGTGTATCTTTTCAACTCATTCACTCACGGCGTCTTAATGTCTATTATTTTTATTATATTTCGGCCGGACGGCCACTCCAAGGAAAGTTCAGACATCTCTTTCGCACCTCCCTATTTAGAATGTTCTGTCGCGCTTTTGCAAGACAGAGAGAGTCGTTTGACCATTATAAGCTGACATACGTCGACATAAAAAGATAAATTGATAACTCTATTACTGGTACGTAGGGCTCAAAGTCGTTAAACGGTACGTGAACATTTAAGTATTATACTGGTTTTACCTACACGTGTACTTTACTTTGCCTTTAAAAAGTTTTAGTATAGGTACTATGAAAACTAATTTCAATCATAAAACCATCGTTTTAAGGGTCAGGAACTCAGGATAAAAAATAAATAAAACGAAATTTGCGATTTACAAAATTAAACAAAATTTCAGTTCAATCGGTAGAATAGAATATGCCTAATTATTTTTTCAACAAATAAGTAAAAACAATACCTACCCTAAGTACCAATGTTATATTCGATAATCATTAATTTAATTATTTATTATTTTAAACAAAAATTACAGTTAATTTTTCAAATTCCTATTTAATACTTATCAACCAAAACAGAAAGAAACAGCAGCCCAATAAATTAGAAAGATACCTAATGTAACGACCAAGCAAAGTGCAAACAGATATACTTATCTATTGCTCACTGTATTCTAAGATTGCTCATAATGATTCATTCATTGGATCGAGTTGAGCGAAGCAAGCCACGCTGAGCAGCGTGTTGCGTGCGCGAGTGTGAGCTACTGATACATATGGATACAAAGATATGAAAGAGTGATACATAAATCCCTGTGAGCGAATCTTTCAATGCCACGCTGAGCAGCGTGTTGGGTGCGCGAGTGTGAGCTACTGATACATATGGATACAAAGATATGAAAGAGTGATACATATCCCTGTGATCGAAAGATACATTTCAATCTTTTCTTTTTAGTGATACATTTTGCCCATGTCTACCTCATTACCTCTGGTACTCCTAGTATGCCTTTATTTTCATATGGGGATAATCCATCAGCGTAATTGCAAGACATTGTGCTCAGAACTTTTAATCAAATTAATTAACTTTTTAGTCAGTTTTGGTACACAATAGTGGTAAGGGTAAGTAAACTATCATTTCTCATTTGGTAGACACACAAACAAAACAAACCACAAGCAAGACCAGCTTTGCTTTATTTCACTTTATTTTGTCAAATTGACATGCATGACGTTAATGTCAGTTACTTGATGACAAATTGACAAAAGAAAAAGACAACGATTACAATTAAAGATGGGCGTTTAAACGAAAAGCATATAATATAATGTTATTTAAAATAAGCGAATAAGCAGATCAGTTTATAAAAGCAATTAACGTTATCTACTTATTCTGCTTTTTGTTAAAATTAAAACGTAACCGCAAATATTGCATTGCGTTGTTCACTTTTAAAAACGACAGTTTAATTAAAACGGGTTTTCGTGAACTGCTTAAATTGCTTACTTTGCTTTTTACGTTTAATAGCGTTTTCTCCGCCCGGTTAAAAGCGTCATGTTTTGTGTATTTCCGAAACAATTTGTTTTTGAAATTATGACTTGGACTTGTTTACGTAAACATAAATAGTGTAAAACATTTTTTCATGTGGTGAATTGTTTCGTAGGTACCAAGGAAATAATTCTGAGACTTTTGGACTTGCATATAATATAGTTTTAAGGTGTAGTTAATTGTGTTAATAATAGTGTAAATAGTTTATAGTGTAATTGTAAATAGTTTATAGTAAATAGTTTATAGTGTAATTGTTTATAGTGTAATTTAAAGTGTAATTGTATTAATTTTGGCGTCTTTTGAAGTGAAAGCTTCTTTAGCATCGTTGTGATTTGAAAGTTTATGAAACGAAAAAGCGACAGTAAAAAGAGACAGACACATAAATTGCCGAATTTTGGAATTCTGTTGGGGCCAAGTGGCAGAGCTTTTGATGCCCTTTAAAATGAGCCCAAACTCGGCTGTCTTGCGACCACGGGAACGAATTTAGGTCGCGGGGGGTGAGGTAATCCTGAGAGGGGGCGGGGAGGGGGAGGGGGTCTCGTGGGGAGGCCAGGGTAGTTCAGGGGGGTGAGGGGTAAGGGGGGACATAATATTTTATACAAAACAAATGGGGCGTGCAAGTGAAAGCTAATCGCAGATGGCGCCACCACCGTAAGAACCTATGTCACTGTCAGTGTTAGTTAGATTGTGAGATATTATATAGTTATCTGTATCATCTATGGTTATCTGTGGTAATATTTTTTATTTTCATTTCTACAATTTTCCGATTAAAGTACATAATACATGTTCTTTAATCGAAAAATTCTCAATAATTGTCTCTAATTTAGGAATTCATTACTGTTCCATAGGAAAACTGCTTTGCTATTGGTAAGTGTGCTACTAGCGCCAGTTTGACAGTTGCACGCCCCATTGGTAAGCTAATAAAACTAATCTGCAAAGTACGAAGGAAAGTTCATTGATGTCGTTTAAAAACCAATAGGTACTTAAACTTAACCAACTAAAAAGCAAACAACATAATTTCGTTATTTTTAATGTAAGCAAGTAAATAAGCGGATAAGCAATTAAGCAGTTAACGTAAGTGACTTTTTATAAAAAATAAACGAATAAGTTCGTTAAAAGTTTTAAGTCGTTTATCACATCTCTGAATTTACAATCGATAATATTCTTAGAGTATAGAAATATATTATTGTAAGGTCTTTGATAATATTTTTAGCCACACTACAAACTAGATTCCGGACAAAGCAATGGGTAACGCTCATTTCATAACGATAGATTGCGTTTGAATAATTTAAAAATTTTAAAATTTTTATTGTTTCAATTGAATTACCTTATATTATATTGTAGTCTTTGAATTGAATATACATGCTGAGATCTATCTTTTTTCTTACCTACACAATGGTCTAAGCTACACAACCACAAGGTAAGAAAAAAATAATTAATCTAATGTCTTTAGTCGATTATCTTTTTAAAATACCATCATGTGCTGTTCAACTCTAGTGTAACTTCGCTTTCGTTCATCGTCGTTCTGGGCGTAGAGATGGGTTGTACTAGGTGCACCTATTCTTAGTATTTAAAAATACGTGATCCAGATACCTGTTCCACCTAGTCCACCTATTCCACCTAGTCCACCTAGTATCAATTATTACTTATCGAATATGGTCATGATGCACGTACTTAGTCCAAGTCAAGTTTTTATTGTGGCTACTAATTTTGCAGGAAACTGCTAAATAACAAATGAACACCCTATTTTGATTAAATTTTACGATGACGGTCTTTAAGCTTCACGGACTCCTCGTTGCCATTTCTCCTGTACTTGATATTTCTATTGAACTTAGGCCCGTATTACAGAACGAAACTCGAGCACTGATCTCTATTTAAAACTAGTTTTGATTCGAGATTTAATTTTAGAATGTTCCTCAAGTATAGATTCATCGATCATAGTTCAGCCGGGTACAGCTTTATTCTAGATCGTTACTCAGTTGTAGATTCATCACCCAAGTATGGTCGACACCACGCTCGAGCAGAGATTTCCTTGTCAGTTAACTATTTGCTTTTCAGTTTATTATTTGATATAAAAATGGTAATTTTTGGCGAATGATGATGAAATCACATTTTATTTTGCTAATTGGTTACAAATAACACTTTTATACGTAATTTTTTTGCCATTTTAAGTTACTAGATCAATCCCGTGTTTTCTAACTTAAACAGATTATAACAATGATTTTTTCACCGATGATTTGAACAGAAAAACAAATATACCTATGTATCATCTATGAGATAAACAGAACTTCAGCGTTCCATGTGAAGGGCCTATACAAATTTACTAATAAAATAATAGATTTTAGAAAATGAAGATTTTTGACAATTTGTAATACTGCCATCTATTGACCAAGATTTGGTAAAACATATGCATTTCTGTTTTGTTTTAACTATAACTTTGTTTCCTTTTAATTTTTTTTATTGATCGTTGTTCCCAAACCATTATTTATTTGAATATTACTTATTATATGATTAATGAGCAATTCAAAACAACACTGTCACAGACATTATTTAGGATCCACTCCGTTCCACGAACAAGTTACTCTTGCTATATTTTTATATGTTAGAAAATATTGCCTTAACACCTTTTACCTTCAAGAATTTGCTTTTACAAATTCTTAAAAAATAATTTCTATGGTGAAAGCTTGCTATATATATTTTTTATTCTTAAAAATTTGGTATTAAAGGAAATTGAATTATTTACGATCATTCGTAGATCGGAACAGCGGAGACGAAGAAAATAAAACGTAAACGAAAACAGACTGATGCATAGACAATTAGATATTCTCTGCTTGAGGCTCGATTTGAATCTGAGTGTAGTTTTATTACCATTTTGGAATAAGACCAATGCTCAAGTGCAGATTCTATATTTAAACTGAGATCGGGCGAATTAAGCTCAAACTGGACTTGAGGAACGTTCTGTAATACGGACCTTAGTGTGTTAGCACCAGCAATCAGTGATAAGACTAGGTAGGTACCTAGTATTTGGACTTTATACTCGAGACTAGTCAGTAATCATTCGATCCGAGAATACTCGATCCAATAGATACTTCGTAATACTTAGGTCCGTATTACAGAACGTTCCTCAAGTCCAGTTTGAGCTTAATTCGCCCGATCTCAGTTTAAATATAGAATCTGCACTAAAGCATTGGTCTTATTCCAGAATGGTAATAAAACTACACTCAGATTCAAATCGAGCCTCAAGCAGAGAATATCTAATTGTCTATGCATCAGTCTGTTTTCGTTTACGTTTTATTTTCTTCGTCTCCGCTGTTCCGATCTACGAATGATCGTAAATAATTTAATTTACTTTAATAGGTACCAAATTTTTAAAAATAAAAAATATGTATTGCACGCTTTCACCATAGAAATTATTTTTTAAGAATTTGTAAAAGCAAATTCTTGAAGGTAAAAGGTGTTAAGGCAATATTTTCTAACATATAAAAATATAACAAGAGTAACTTGTTCGTGGAACGGAGTGGATCCTAAATAATGTCTGTGACAGTGTTGTTTTGAATTGCTCATTAATCATATAATAAGTAATATTCAAATAAATAATGGTTTGGGAACAACGATCAATAAAAATATTAAAAGGAAACAAAGTTATAGTTAAAATAAAACAGAAATGCATATGTTTTACCAAATCTTGGTCAATAGATGGCAGTATTACCAATTGTCAAAAATCTTTATCTTGTGAAAATCTATACCATTTCTTAAAATAATTATTAGCAAAATTGTATGGGCCCTTCACATGGAACGCTGAAGTTCTGTTTTTCTGTTAAAATCATCGGTGAAAAAATCATTGTTATAATCTGTTTAAGTTAGAAAACACGGGATTCATCTAGTAACTTAAATTGGCAAAAAATTACGTGTAAAAGTGTTATTTGTAACCAATTAGCAAAATAAAATGTGATTTCATCATCATTCGCCAAAAATTACCATTTTTATATCAAATAATAAACTGAAAAGCAAATAGTTAACTGACAAGGAAATCTCTGCTCGAGCGTGGTGTCGACCATACTTGGGTGATGAATCTACAACTGAGTAACGATCTAGAATAAAGCCGTACCCGGCTGAACTATGATCGATGAATCTATACTTGAGGAACATTCTAAAATTAAATCTCGACTCAAAACTAGTTTTAAACAGAGATCAGTGCTCGAGTTTCGTTCTGTAATTTAGTCTTGTCGAGACTAGTTGGTACTCATTCGGATCGAGTATTCTCGGATCGAATGATTACTGACTAGTCTCGAGTATTGAAAGATAAAGATGGGAAGACTACGGAATAGCGTAGTTAAAAAAGGATAGATATATATTCTTGCACAACACGCGTGCGCGTCGCGTTACTTTTATGTACTTTGAATTAGGGTTTAAATTCAAGTTACTGACAAAAGAATGCTTTTGACAAACATGAATGAACGGTAAAGCAGATTTATAACGTGTTGAGTGAACGGAATGCATTTACGCGATAGTGCTATGAGGCTTAAGAGCAGTTGGATTTTGCAGTACTTCATGATACTAGGTATTGTCAAAGTGAGAATAGGTGCCGCCTAGTATCGAAATTTACCTATTCTTTGGATCTGTTCTAGTTAATACGACTCATCTCTATCTGGGCGAATAAAAAAAAATCATCGTCGTTCATTGACTTGTTTGTTGGCGTTTTACTAAAACTTTTATTAAATTGCTGCATTATTACAGTGTTTCAAAAATTTTCTGTCTACCAAAGCTTTGGAAAATGAATCGCAGAAGGGCCCATGATGATGAAGATGGTTACGGTATGCTGAAAAATATTTGTTTAGTATTTTGCAGGTTAGAAAGTGTATTCGTTTTGATGAACCTTTTAACTTTTGTTTTAGAGCGTCTCAATCGCAAAAGACGTCGTGTATCGGAGAACCAAGAGATTGAAGATCGATTGGAGTCTCTGATATTGAGGGTCGGCGAAAAAAGCAGCTCCAGTTTAGAGAGTAACTTGGAAGGCTTAGCGAGCGTATTAGAGGCAGATTTGAGTACGTTCCGTGTAAAGATCTTACGGATTCTTACCGACTGTGCTATTCGTATGCCGGAAAAATGCACCATATACGCTACATTAGTGGGTCTCCTGAACGCGAAGAACTATAACTTTGGTGGAGAATTTGTGGACTACATTGTAAAGACTTTCAAAGAAAACTTAAAGGTTGGCAAATGGAACGCGGCGAGGTATTGTCTCAGATTCATTGCAGACCTGGTGAACTGCCATGTGCTGGCTGCTTCCTCCCTGTTGACATTGTTGGAGACTTTAGTAGACTGTGCCAATGAGGATGGAGTACCTCAAGTTAGAAGAGATTGGTTTGTGTTTGCTGTATTATCAGCACTTCCATGGGTAGGCAGAGAGCTCTATGAGAAGAAGGAATCTCAACTAGATCATTTGTTAACAACTATTGACATATTTTTAAACAAGAGAAGTAAGAAACACTGGCCAGCATTAAAAGTGTGGTCTTCTGACACTCCTCATCTTCAGGAAGAGTATTTGGATTGTCTATGGGCTCAAATTAAAAAGCTGAAGCAAGATAACTGGTCTGAGAAACACATCCCTAGGCCTTACCTTGCTTTTGATTCTATCCTGTGTGAAGCTCTGCAACATCAACTTCCTACTATACAGGTGTGATTTACTTTATTAAATATTGTATTGTTATCGCTAATTAGTAAGAAATGATTAATTTAGCAAAAAGATGGCACTGACAACTGAAGTAATAGTGTCATCACCAAATTTTATAACTAAATCTAACTTAAAAACTAAAAAAGTTTCTTGTGTTTCCAGCCTCCACCTCACAATGACACAGACACTTATCCCATGCCAAGGGTCATATTCCGTATGTTTGACTACACTGACTGTCCTGACGGTCCTGTACTACCAGGAGCCCATTCTATTGAAAGGTTCCTCATTGAGGAGCATCTACACAACATCCTAGAAGCTTACCATGCAGAACGAAAGGAATGTGCTGCACAGCTACTCTGCTTCCCATACAAAGCGAAGATCCCGCTAGAATACTGTATTGTAGAAATTATATTTGCTGAATTGTTCAACTTGCCAAGGCCAAGATACTTGGAGATTTGTTACGGATCTATTTTGATTGAGTTATGCAAACTTCAGCCTTCTACTATGCCGCAAGTGTTGGCTCAGGCTACAGAAATATTGTTCATGAGGATTGATACCATGAATGTAGCCTGCTTTGATAGGTAAGATGGTAGCCTAAGTTTGTCTGCCTATTTATACTGTAATTTTAGTTTCATTGGGTCAATTATTACCACTAAAGAGTTACTCAGCTTTCTATCTGTGGCTACAGCAGTGCCCTGGCCAATCAGTGTAAGACACTACATAATAAAGAGGAAAGTTTAGTTTAGTTTGTTTGAAATGGATAAACTCAAAAACTATGCAACTCAAAAATTATTTTACCAATGTGAAGTTACATTGCAACATACATAATCTTTTCATGCGAGCAAAGCCAGGGCAGATGCTAGTAAAATATAAAATAGTAAATTCAACAATATAAAAAAACAATAGTTTTGAAGTTTGAACAATGTTTATTATTGTAGTTTATAATGGTCCATATTATTACTTAACCAAGTTTATGTCATTTTAGGTTTGTGAATTGGTTCTCATACCATCTCAGCAACTTCCAATACCGCTGGTCTTGGGATGATTGGGAAGCATGCACCCAGATGGATATTGATCATCCAAAACCAAGATTTGCTAGGGAGGTCCTTGGGAAATGTCTTAGGTATGTACTGAATTTTATTTATTGGATAAGAAAATGAATACCTAAACTCTATGTGGAAAGGAGAATGCCTGTCGGCCATATAAAAAAATGCCTGAAATGAACAAGAGTTAAATATACGCCAAATGTTACTATAAATCATAAGTAACCCATTACAATGTCATAATAATTAACAAAAAACTAGGTAGAAGTCAGTTACAAACCTTTTTCTGAAATATTGATTAAGTCTAAGTTAAGGATGCCAAGTCGTCGTTTAGGCGGGTCCAACCTAAGTCCGTGTTAAAAAATGGGTATTGTGTGCACAACTAAAATCAAAGTCCTTAAAAAATTACCACAGTCGTTGTTATACCATAAAAAAGCAATTAACTCAATTCGCAAGCGCTATTGTAGAATCAAGTAAATAAACAATCAAAATGCAGTAATGTCATCTGTCAGTAGGTAAGGCAAAGGAGATTTGATTCATACAGCCTAAGATATATTTCTATTAAAAAAAAATTTTAACAAAAAATAGAACCGACTTCCATATAAAAACACTACAAAGGCAAAAATAACTTTAATTTCGGAAGGCGGTGTCGAAAACGAAAATATATACAAAACTAAAGACACCGCCTTCCGAAATTAAAGTTATTTTTGCCTTTGTAGTGTTTTTATATGGAAGTCGGTTCTATTTTTTGGTAAAAAGTTTTTTTTTCACGCTTTTTAGTGGGTCGGTTTGTAATTTATCTAGTTACAAAAGCCATAATGTCAACAACTTATCACCTTTTACAAAATATTGCTTTTCCCGATGCATAGCCGTTAATTTTTGAGGAGTTCTCCTGGTACTTGACCATCAGCTCTACATCACCATATGTATTGTGACGAGCATAAAGTGTTTAACATCCGTACTCAAGTAATCTAATTGCAATCCACGAAATACTTATTATTGAGGAGTTTTAGTAGCCATCTGTGGTCTTCATCATCAGTTCAACTTCCCCAAATGGTACTTTTCGGAAGCAACTGCTCAAGGTACTATAAGAAATACCCAAAACGCTATAGGTGTGCCTATAATATTTGAAGAGTGCCCTCGATTTCTCCAGGATCCCATCATCAGATCCTGATTTCGTAATAATGGGACCAACTAGAAAGTATACTCATTCAAACGCAAAAATAATTTTTCAAATCGGTCCAGCCGTCTCCGAGTTATGAGGTAACATAAATAAAAAAATAAAAAATAAAAAGTTCAAGACGAATTGTAAACCTCCTTTTTTGAAGTCGGTTAAAAAAATATTTGATTTTAATTCATATTCACATTCATATATTATTTTGATTAGATTTATGGTATACATAGGTCGAATTATATTAAATTAATAATGACTGTGCACTAAATCTGCAAAATAATTTGTTATGGATTATTTTATAATTCCTGTTTGGCTGAATGCCACTTACTAGTGTCAAATAAACACTGACCTTAAATAAAAAAAAAGAATGTAAACGGATATCAGGTTAAATATTTTAATGATTCCCATATTTTTATATCCTACTTAAACAAACTTGAAAATTATGTCATTATACATATTTTATTTTAAAAAGAATTAAGGACTATTCACTGTTTCTGTCCATTTCAAGCATTTTATAGGCATTCCCCTTTGTAAGCAGAACTTTTATTTTACTATTATTTAGTTCAGTGAGTTTGGCGGCCTAAAAATAATTATATAGTCACTGTAAAGTCGAATATGTATTGCCCTCAGGTGCTCTGCAAAACTGGCAGGCACGCTGATTTAGTGTGAGGGGAAGCCGTAGGTACTTGGTAGGCCCGTTTAGATATTAATATCTTATTATCTTTGTAGATTGTCCTACCAGCAGAGAATAAAAGAAATGGTACCAGAATCTTTTGCAGCATTTGTGCCTTTGAAACCGGAACCTATCTACAAGTATTCCATGGAAGGGGCAGGTGAGAATAAATGACCAAATAAACCATATTTATAATAATTTATTATACAAAATATTATTAATCTTAATTTAAACTTAATTGGACTTAAATATTTACATTCCGGTAACATAGAAATAGTATTCGTGCAAGTTTAGTACTTCGAAATTTTAGGCATCACATGAGACTAAAGGCGCACTTGAAAGTCTTGTTTTCGGAAACCACTTTGATTTCCATTTGAACATTGCAGTCTAGTCGAATAATATTTCACGAAAGCATCAAGGTTTCACAACGACAAGTGAACTTCGGCGCTAAATGCTTCTTAATTATTTGTATCAAAACACTCCTTAATCAATAGCTTTCATTGGTCACTGCCTGTGCTCAGAGAACAATGACACGGCATTTAAAGCTACAACACTGAGTATGAGTAGATTAGATTAGTACAACATTCAGTCTATTCCATATCCATTAATTCTAGTAAACTTAACGGCTGATCGTGACTTTCTTGAGCATCTTCGTAGTAATCGTCCCTAAAATGTTTACTTTCTTCATCAATGTTGTATGGTGATTTTTCTTCATTTAGTTCATCATCCTCCTCCTCATCATCATCATCATAATCTCCGTCTAACTTATCATCGTCTGCATGATGGTTACTTTTCTGATCGAGGGAGTGGAGGAAGTCTTCAAGGTCGTCGTCAAGGTGCAAGTAACGTTCGTGTTTCTCGCTCTCGCTTGGCTTTTGTTCCGGTACAGGTGTGGAGCGCTCTGG
This sequence comes from Tholera decimalis, assembly GCA_943138885.2. NCBI lineage: Eukaryota > Metazoa > Arthropoda > Insecta > Lepidoptera > Noctuidae > Tholera > Tholera decimalis. The sequence goes on from OW964562.2 coordinate 30,167,643, forward strand.
TGCAGGTGTGGAGTGTTCTATTATAGGTTCTTCTTTATCATCATCCATAGTAAACCCTACAAATAGTTCGTTGAATATATCTGGTGTGACTGGACTTGCTGTCGTCGTAGTTGTGGTAGAAGTTTCAGGTTTATCAGTAGCTTCACTTGACGATTTAAATGCTCCTTCAGTAGTCGTAAGATTATTATGTTTCTTCTTTTTACATTTCGTTTTATTTTTTGTAGCTGAGTATGGTGATGCAACAACTGTCAGTTCGGTAGTTGGAGATTCGTCTTGTAAACCGATATACTCTTTGACTTCTTGAATAGCGGATGCAGTTGGAAATATATATTCAATGTCGTCTTTAGATTCTTGAACATCCGATGGGATGGTTTTATGCTCTGGCTCCTTCCCACTTTTTTCTTCTTGTTGTTCTGACTCTTCATCGTGCGACCATTCTGATTGAGGGTCATCCTTTGTTTCTAGCTGTTCATCAGTCGGTAGAGTAGGGTGTAGAACTGTTTTAACCAGAATGTCATCTTCTACTTTTTCTGTTGTGCTGCTGATTCTTTCTTTATTAAAGTTATAAACGTGATCTCTATGATCTTCTCTATTTCTCTCAACTTCTGGACTTCTAGGAGTAATCGCAGGAATATATCCTGTAAACTTAGATGCTTTTCTTCTAAGATGGTAAGTGTGTGCCGTGGCGGTATTCGTTCGGTTTTTGTCGAGTGTACTTGTTGACCATTTATCGTGATTCACCGATGTGCCTTTCTGCATCAATGTGGATTGTCTGAAACGGTTTTTACTCTTCGGTTGCGTGGTTACAACCGGCTGTTCGGTGTCCACGGTAGGGCTCGATGTGCTGGTAGTACTTAAAGTATTCGTTGTTGTTAGTTTAATGGTCGTCGTAGGTCGTTGAGTAGTACTACTTGTAGTAGTACTTACAGGTGGCTTGTGTATCTTGGTTTCCCGTATAGAGTTAGATGCGCTGGTAGCAGCAGAGCTCGCTTGAGGAGTCAAATCATCCGTTTGTTTCTTTGAAGTATACTTTTGTGTTGGTTTAAGCGTCGTCGTGGTTGTTGTCGTCACGCGTTTGTGTTTTTTAATCTTTTCTGTTTTGTTGAATTTTGGTGGCGGACGTGTTCTCTTTTTAGGTCTAAGTGTGGTTGTAGTGGTAGTAGAGCTAGTGGTCGTGCTTGTTGATATACTCTCCTCTTCAGTTGAATCTGCGAACTCTTCGAGACTCTTGAAAATATCTTTTACTGTTGTTGATAAAGGCGTAGTTGACGTATTAGAATCAGTGTTTTCCTTTGTACTTTGCTCTCTGTGTGATGCCATCGGTGTAGTTTTGGTAAAAGCTCCCAAAACATTAGCCCATTCCATCTCATGGTCGTCATCAGTGATATCATCCTCTTGAAGGGTCAGACTCTCAGCTGTTATTATTTCGGGTGTTACTGTAGAAAGAGGGCTAGATTTTATATGTTCATGCTTTTTTCCTGGTTTCCTGCTCGCACCCGGCTTCCGACTGTTCTTATTATTCGGAATAGTAAAATCATTTTCTTCAACATCTTCGTCTGCGAAATCCATGTTAATGGGTCTAAATGCAGTGTCTCCGGATGAATCCTGTTCAGAGAATTGAGTGTCAAGTACTTGTGGGCTCGGTCGGAAATCCGGAAATAAAGGTTTTTGTGGTTTGTTCATGTGAGAATACTTCAATGGGGGCATCGGTTTGAAGGGCTTCTTATCCATAGTAACGAATATTCCTGGTGGGGCATTATAGACAGGCGGTCTGGTGTGATCCGTCATGTAGCTGATCTTCACTGGCGTTTGTTGTTTCTGATGAATGTAAACTTTGTAAGTAGTTACAACATCGGGTTCTTTTGTTGTATATTCTGTGGCATTCAGTTTCGTCTTCACAGGTACTTCGATAGTTGATTCTTTGAGAAGTGGATAATTTGTAATGGGTGTTGGCAAAACAGCTGGCCTTGTTGTCTTGATTATATTCGAGGGCAGGTATCTATTGTCTGAGTACGGCTGTACGTATGGGAAGTTGCCCAGAGAGTCGGCGGTCAAGTATGGATGCTGTACGTACGCCTGGGGAGGAGGTGCGATTGGAGGGTGCGTGTACCTGTGCGATTGAGGCTTTATCGGATATAGCGACAGTTTCTTCTGATTGTATGATTCTCTTTCGTCTACATGCGCTACTTTAGCATGCTGAGGGTACACATTAGGATAGAAAGTCTTTGGTTTATGTCTATAAGGCTCTTCGTAGCCATCTTCATCCGAGAATAAAGACGAGAATATTCGGTCTAAGCCACGTGAATAAACTGCTGGGCGTTTATGGTAACTCGGGATAGGATTTATATTTCTGTGGACCCAGATGGCCCTTTGTGGCCTCTCCTGGTGGAAGATTGTCTTTCCATGTGGACGTACTTGTAGGCGGTCAACGGGTGGTGTGGTCTCTTTGATAGTGAATGTTCTGACTGGGTTTTCGTAAGGCTTTTTCACCTTCTTTTCGCCTGTTTGTGAGGTCACTGAAAATGTTAATTCGTAATGGTATTTCCCGGGCGACGTTTCCCCTTGCCTCATCCGTTTTACTGACCATAACGCTTTGACACCTTTCACACAATTACTATCGCTGCAATTGCTCTGCACATCATCTTCGACGAATCGGTAGCCCTCTGAATCTTCGAGCAGCCTGCCTCTCGCTAACATAGCAACATCGGCCGGTGGAATAGGCTCTTCCTTCAGTCTGTCAAAGCGAGCTGTTTTAATTTTATCCCAAAGGTCGTGATCATCGATTTGTTTCGCCAACGTGTTGTCTGGTTTGCTGTCTGGCGAAATGAATTCTCCTTTCGCTATTAGCTGATCTATTTTGTCTCTGACTAGAGTGAGGTACACACTGTGACGGAGCGCGTCTTCCCAGTAATGCGCGGGCACCGGTGCCACGGTTGGGGCTGCGTCAGTCTTGATGATCTCTTGTAACGTTCCTGCATGCTCACGATTATCACGCGGCCAGGCGCTCAGCGGAATCGGCGTCGGTTTGAACTCCTCCTCATTTTCAGCGCTTGCTATACAACTTCCGTCCCTCTGCACCTGTAATGCGAACAATGGTCTTTTTAATAATTATGAAGCGACAAATCAAACGTTCGTTAATTAGTGGCCACCTACGCCTATTATTAGAATTGTATGTGACAAAAAAATGTGGATATTTCAGTATGCGCTTGAAAGTAAAATGGCGGTGGGCGGGAAAGTGCGCCGGAGACGTTAGCGTGTTGCAAATCGGTTGCGTGCCGGACGATCCAACCCCTCCGCGATGAGTTTCCAATTGAATAATTTCAGTACAATCCAACTTATTTAACTCGAATCTTAAAATTTTCTCAAAATGTATCACTTATAAAGAAATTGAAAATCTAAATTTGACAGGGAAAGAATTCCTTTCCAGGGAAATTATAATACAGCTAAACTTAATTTGAAAAATAACGTCCCAAAATGCACAGTAGCCATATTAGTTAGTCAATTGTTGAGCCCCACGGTCCGACCACTGACCTCATTCGTAAATAGTCTTAAAAAATTTTGCATAAGACCACAAGAAACTATCTTTTAAGAAATAATATTGTTAACCACTTTCAGGTGGGTAGTAAACAGTATATTAATCGATCATATCACTACAAACCAACGTAACAATTCATCTTCCATTAAAATATAAACAAAAGTTTACAAAAGAACAATTATTTGTTCCTAAACGAGCAACTATTAAAACGCATCAATGGTGAGCATTTTCGTTAAAACAATCGTTTATCGGACAAACGATCATATTGTGCGTATGCGTCTACATATAGGTAGATGAGATTTCATAACATTACAAGGCGATCTTAATCTCGCGTTTAGCAATTTCTTTGTATCTCCTAACAATATACCAACGGATTATAAATGACTTCTCTTGCTGATCTAGACCTATATATGCATTCACCGTGGCGATATATTGTTATATTTAAATAATAAGTAATACGTAAGTAGATGGTTTTAGAGAATCTGTGATACTGTAATTTTTTATAGATGAATCAGCGATTAGCGTTACGCTTTTCATTTTTATGATGGGTATAGTAAAGAATGTGAGAGCTCCTTGGATGAAGTAATGTATAACAAATGACTCTGGTCAGGGTGCGGAAGGGGGTGTCAGACTTCTACTGACTAAAACCCACCCTGTTGCTTTACTTGCCCTTGTGTTCTGGAGCCGTGGTATCTAGTTAGAACATTCTCGCAACCCCGGCAGGATAGTTATATTCACTAAAGTAAATTTGCTATTTCTGTGTAACTCAAAACAGCATTCATGGTCTTCTATTTATTAATACTTTGTACAGTATTAAATTACGCGGGCTAATACTGGAGCCATTTCACATTTTAGAAGGTGTAGGGAAGTGCAGAGAGCTCATATTTTTTGTCACAACATTGAAACTTAAAATTTCAACTAATTATGATCGAATTTCTACAACTGGGCAATCTCTCGATTAAAAAAAAAACTTAGTACGTTGTACTGAAATTGCCGTTCCCTACTCCTAAAGACAAATAAAGCTCTAAAATTATTTAAAAGCTTAACACAATTTTGAACTAAAGTTCTTATCTCCTTAGCCTTTTTCCAACTATTTTGGGGTCAGTCTTCTAGTCTAACTACAATAGATGTAGCTGAGTATTAGTTTTTTTTTTAAATTTTTGTTGATAATAGGTTCATGTTTGACCACCATCTCACCTGATGGTAAGTGATGATGTGGATTAGTGTTTTACATGTAACGGCTGTCTATCTGACCTCCACAACCCAGTAACTGGGTAAAACGATACCGCTTGACAAGACCAGTGTTAGTTTTTTTGTCTTCTGTGTACTTGTAAACCCTTCCTTCTTTCAAAAAGATGGTAAAAGATCTCTATCTCTCTCTTTAATTTGTTACTATTTTTTTTTTATATAACTCAGCTTTGTCCTTTTTTTATGTATGTATATGTGTATTGAGTATGTAGGTTATTACTTATTTATTGTATATAAGTGAATAGTACACCATGGACTAGCCGCGTATTTATTTTCTCCTGCTGTGTCAAATCCATCCAAAGGTTGTCTGTAAAAGATCGCTTTTAGCGATAAGACCGCCCATTGTAACACCCTTTGTAGTTTTTGAGTCCTTATTTAATTATGTTTTGGTGTACAATAAAGAGTCACTCATCTATAGAGCGACCTCGCAAGCGTTGCTTAATCTTGAATATCGACATGTGCGGCTGTTTTTATTTGACCACGAGCTCCTACTCCTAAATACAATTAATAAAGCTTCACATGCTAAACTTATTTAAAAACTAAACACAATTTTGAACTAAAGTATGCAGTGTAGAACAATAAAAATACATCGTTATTGCTCAGAACTTGGTTTAATTCACATGACTGGCCATTGAGTCGATTTGTTCGCTGATAGTGTGGGACTGAGCTGACTAGCTTATCATTAACTGCATAGTTTTATAGACAGTCTCTGTGCTTTTAGGTATGTTATTTGTTTTTTAATAATTACGCCTGTTTTTTGAAGAGGCAGGCAGACAGAGGTAAATACAGGTTTTATTAATAGGCAAGCCGTTAGCAGTTCCACCCGATATCATGGATTCTCTATTTCTTCTCCCAATGTATTTTTTTTAAACCAACCACTTATTGGCAGTTCCATTACCTATGGTTTCGCAGTCAACATGACAAAAATCTTTTATAATACTAATGAATGATTATAATTAATTCCTAAGGTTTCATTTTAATTAGAAATATATAGCAATTTCGATATTTACATATTGGAAAAGTTACAATTACATACTTATCATAAATAATGGTTTTCAATGACTTCGCAAGACTAATAAATAATATCGGAAACTGATAAGAACTCTAATGTAATAGAATTTGGGGATTATTAGGGTCTGTTTGTCTATACTTTTTTGTTTTATTTTGGGGCAAAATATTTTTTTTTAATTAAACCACCCCGTCGAAAAAAAACTAAACTTGGCATGGATAGCATCCTATGTAAATAAATCACTTGCAGGCAAGCACATCTTTCACAAAGATCTTATTAATGTATTTTGGATTTTTCTTTTCATTACATCTTCAATAGTTCCCACCCACTTTAGACAAATAATTTGTCACAAAATACCTTAACTATCTTTTATTCGCATATTCCACATACGTTTAACCGTGATGCGATCAAAAGTGTATAATAAGTAGAAATCGACGATTTACGTCAATATTACGACTATCACTCTGTCTTCAGTGTTCATATCAATGATTTTCAATTTAATAATGCTGCGTGGGACGGATTTTCGGACGTTATGCTAAATGCAAAAGATGACTTAGCTGCCACTAAAACTGGTCTGATGAACAAGTGGTGTCTATAAACCCCAGAAAATGTCAGGCAATTTGGATAACAAGCTCACATTCCTCTATTACACTGTTATTCCCATATGGTTCTTTGGTTGACTGGCTGGGATGGGGAGTATATAGCCCGCCATTCTACATTTGTGTATTATCATCATCTGCCTATGCTTTTAAAAAACTTTTTAACAAAAAATAGAACCGACTTCCATATAAAAACACTACAAAGGCAAAAATAACTTTAATTTCGGAAGACGGTGTCAAAAACGAAAATATATACAAAACTAAAGACACCGCCTTCCGAAATTAAAGTTATTTTTGCCTTTGTAGTGTTTTTATATGGAAGTCGGTTCTATTTTTTGTTAAAAAGTTTTTTTTCACGCTTTTTAGTGGGTCGGTTTGTAATTTATCTAGTTACAAAAGCCATAATGTCAACAACTTATCACCTTTTACAAAATATTGCTTTTCCCGATGCATAGCCGTTAAATTTTGAGGAGTTCTCCTGGTACTTGACCATCAGCTCTACATCACCATATGTATTGTGACGAGCATAAAGTGTTTAACATCCGTACTCAAGTAATCGAATCGCAATCCACGAAATACTTATTATTGAGGAGTTTCAGTAGCCATCTGTGGTCTTCTTTATCAGTTCAACTTCCCCAAATGGTACTTTTCGGAAGCAACTGCTCAAAGTACTATAAGAAATACCCAAAACGCTATAGGTGTGCCTATAATATTTGAAGAGTTCCCTCGATTTCTCCAGGATCCCATCATCAGATCCTGATTTCGTAACAATGGGACCAACTAGAAAGTATACCCATTCAAACGCAAAAAGAATTTTTCAAATCGGTCCAGCCGTCTCCGAGTTATGAGGTAACATACATAAAAAAAAAAAAAAAAAAAAAAAAAGTTCAAGACGAATTGTAAACCTCCTTTTTTTGAAGTCGGTTAAAAAGGCTATCCTTTTCCCGACCATGCAGGGAACATGCACAACCCAGTATTTGGGTAACACGATAGCCCTCGACAAACCGATATCGGATATTCTGATTTCTATCTAAACGTAATGACATTACAAAATATTCAAATTAAAGCTGGGACCATCGCTTGAATTGCTTGCCGAAGCACGGTGTACACATTAGATTTGTAAAACTCCTGGAAGATACGGTTAAAAATAATTGAAAATGTAATATGTATATCGGATCTTGAATGAATGAGAATACTATAAAATTGGCCAAGTGCGAGTCAGACTCGCCCATGAAGGGTTCCGTAGTAACTATAATAATATAATATAATATAATATGTATATTTATTTAACGAATAAAAAAAACCTTAAAAATTTCTTAAAACTAGCTTATTTACATTTTTACAACTACGCTAAATAACTTTGTTTTTCATAGTATTTGTATGAATTACAAAGTTATATTTGCCGTTTTAGAAAATATGCTGTATATAAAAAACTGCTAACCCGATTTCGTTCAAACCAATTTTGGTTGTTTACATTAAGATCTACAGACATATATTTTTTTAGATCTTTCACTCCATTATTATAGAAGTTATAGAGGACACACACACACACACACACACACACACACACACACATTTTACCACTTTGGAAGCTTATATCTTTTAAACGATTGACTTTATGAAAAAGTAATTTTAGAAACCCTTATATCATTTTTAAAGACCTGTCTATAGATACCACACACGCATAGGTTTCATGAAAAAAAATGTTTTCAGTTCTAGTTCCATGTATGGGGACCTCCCTTTAGTTTAAATATTTTTTAATTTTTTCCTTAAAATCGGAAAGCGGTTCACAGAATACATCTACCTACTAAGTTTCACATGTATAGTGTTAACAGTTTCGGAATAAAATGGCTGTGACATACGGACGGACGGAAAGACATATCGAAACTATAAGGGTTCCGTTTTTTGCCATTCGGCTACGGAACCCTAAAAATGTTGTCGAATTGAATGACCTGTTTGGCCTAAAGGTCAACTAATATACGAACTGTTTGTGTAAAGGGTCATAATTGCTATTCCGATATTAAAAATCTTTTCTAATTTATACTTTCGCCCGGTGTCTTAGGCTACTTTTTCATTCCCGAAAATGTTCGGTTCATATAGTCTGCGGTAGCGAATTCGCGCGTAAAAGTTAGCAGTGATTTGTTGTATTTCAAATCTTTACGCTTTTGTTTTGACAGTAATTACTTCCTGAACCACATTCATTATTTCCAGAAAAAAAAAAACATCTTTACCTATTGATATTCTATACTTGAATTTATAATTAGTATTTAATTGACACTAAATATCAACTTTAGCGTACTATATTTAAAGTTGTGTGAGTTTTTTTTTTATTGTTAGTCTCGCGTTTGACCACCATTTCACCTGATGATAGTACCTAAGTGATGATGTGGTCGAAGATGAAGCACGCTTACCTAGAAGTAACCTATTCACTCTTGACTTACAGACTATTTGTGTTAAAAATACCATAAATAAAATTATTCAGACTATTTCATGTATGACACTTATAGTTTTTTCAAAAGAATTTCTGAATTCTTCGAATTCAGTGTTCTTAATGGACAATAAAGAGTTTTTCTAAATAATTCTGAATTCAATTTAGTGTTCTTAATGGACAATTAAAAGAGTTTTTCTAAATGATTCTGAATTCAAATATGTTGTTCTGAATGGGCAATAAAAACAGTGGAAAAACCTCCAGCGACACATTTTTTCTGTCTCTTGTTGTGCCTTAGTGAGTAAGGCCATCAACAAAGTAATCTTATTGTCTGCACCATATATTTAATTAACAAAAACCTTATGAGACTCGTAATGTCAATCAACGTATCCAAAAACTCCCATTAAAATTCTCAGGCCGTTATCGCCTTTAAAGTCGTCATTTTGTCTATTTTAATTGATCATTATTGCGTGTGCCGATATGGCTTTCCACGCTGAAATCGCTCCACTTACATGGGAAAATCTCATTTGGAAACAATAGCGTAGCTCTAGGTCATTGCCTATTACTATTGTATAATTTGTTAAACAATATTGTTATATTATATTTTATTTATAGGTATTATCTATCTTGAATTGAACTAGTATCACAGCCTAAGTAAGTTTACTATGGAGTAGGATTGTTATTCTAAGCATGCGTGAAGAATGGGCGAATGTTTGATGTAATCAAAAACATATTATGTCAGAGATTTGGTTATAGATGAGTCATCTATTATAAAAAGAATAATACACATAATATCAATGTTACATCCAGCTTTTAAAACCGTAATTCGAAGTTATGATAACTGACTTAAATAATCGTAGGTAATTGCAAATGTCGCTAAGTTACACAGCTTTACAAGTTACTACACATTACTGTAACCTAATAAGTAATTGGACGAGATGCCACTTATTAAAATGTATTAATAAGAGATGCTGCAATTACGAACCGAGAAAATCAGATGTATATCGTCGCATGTTTTGCTCAATTAATTCGCATGATCGCCGGCCGGTTGCCAATCTAAACAATGTTATTTGAGCGTCACTGAACTAACATTTTGCTGCACTTAATTTTTAATTATAAAATTAGTAATAGTTTGCTACTAAAATACCGGCTTCTTTCAAGGTTAGCTAATTTTTTGTGGTTGTTTTGAAATCTTTACTCGGGGATGTAATTATTTGAGTTTGTATACTTACAACAAGCGTAAAGAAAACGCATATCAATGCGGATCTCATGATTCACTGTGTCACGGCACTACACGATAATAATGTCCCACTGTGTTGTCGAGTACTGGTGCGTCTCAGGCGCACTGGCGGCGCTCACTGGCGTCCGGCGTTCAAACGCTCCTCGTACCACCCACCCTTACCACGACACATCTTCTTCGCGGATAACTGAAATTAACACTCTTTAATTAGTCCGATATGAAGTAAAGTTAACCGCCCTAATTATATTTTGGTAAGTTATTTATAGAACAGTCATAGTTAAACATGAAATAAAATTAAAACGTTACTTAAGAACGACGATGTACTTTAAAGTCGTTAAAATATAAGATGTAGACTTACAAATTAGAGGAAATTAATGTTAAAGAAAAATATTTAGAAGACCATCCGATGTTTACAGCTGCCCCATTTCAAAGCTTAGAGTGCATCAACATAAAACAGGTATTGGATATTAATATTAATATCCATAGGATAAATTTGAATTAGTTGAAGTGACATTGCTAGGTTTTGACGTGGTAACAAGAGAGTAAATGGTGCACTTACTAGGTATAGATACTTGAATATATCTGCTTTTAAGGACCTAAGTATAAGCGCTGATACTGGCAAGAATTATGCAATAAAAGATTTTTGTATAGTGTCCCTTACTAGATTTTGAATTGGGACACTCCTGTATGTAGGAGATGTGTTCTGATCTAGATTATAGGAAAACAACAAGGCAAGATTTTTTCTAATATTTTATTTGGTCGCACCTTGTGGAGCTCGTCAATCTTCAAAGTTAAGCAATTCTTGCATTGGTTGGTCCGTGGATGAATGAACACTTTATCATATAGAGATTTCTTCGTGTCTCAGAAAACACGTTTACCCGTTGCAGCCGGCTGTTATCTGTCTATAATAGTGAAAGGAAGGGAAATTCAGTTGCCCAGTTACTGGGTTGTGGAAATCAGTAGCTACATGTTAATATAAATGCAGTTTGGTAACCAACACCAGCATGGTTTTTTATTACTGAACCATCGCACCTGATGGTTTGCCATGATGTGGTCGAAAAAGAAACATGCTAACCCAAAAATAACCTATTCAGTCTTGACTTAAAGCGTCTGTATTTACTGACTAGCAGTTGCTCGCGACTTCGTTCGCGTGGGAAGTTTTTCTCGTGTAAATTCCGATCCCGTGGGAATTTCGCAAAATCCTTTCTTAGCGGATGCCTACGTCATAACATCTACCTGCATGCCAAATTTCAGCCCGATCCGTCCAGTGGTTTGGGCTGTGCGTTGATAGATCACTATGTCAGTCAGTCAGTCACCTTTGAGTTATATATATTTAGATAGCTATAACCTGGGGGAGGTTATAGCTATAAGGACTCTTTCTAGTATTTTCCCAATTATGTTGCGGTGTCATAAGGAATTTTTATTTTTTATTTATTTATTTTTATTTTTTATTTATTTATTTTACTTCAAAATAACACGGCCGAAGGCCAATTACATTATTTGAAGACATTATAAAAAACATCTAACAGTCATACACTCATCTCACAGTACTCCAGGCATACAGACAAGATCTTCTTCCATTCATCCGCAAACACATCACAATCAGGTTTGGCATCCAAGAGAACGTTGAGCGCGGAGAGTGTGCGAGGAATAGGGGACTGGGCTCGAGCGACGGTACGACTCCTGGGCACAGCGAACAATCTGTGTCTCCTATTCCGGTGAAAGTTGATCGGAGCAAATAGACGACTTAGTTCGTCATGGAGATCAGGAACATCTGATTTTCCGCGAAAAATTAAACATATTAATGATTTGATCATTTTTCCGTCTAACTTCTAGAGAATTATACCCTAAACTGCCTAGGAGAAAGTTAGAAGGATACAAGAAGGGATAGAAACCAAAAGTACGCTTATAAAGGTACCTAAGATAAGCCTTCTGAACCCTCTCTAAAATTAATGTGTATTTCTTTTCAAAAGGATTCCAGACACATGCGCTAGACTCCAGCTTACTGCGAACTAGTACGTTAAATATAGATCTTATAACACTTATGTTCTTAAAGTCCTTAGCATTGCGTAGTACGAAACCTAAACGTTGAAATGATTTTTTTGCTACTAATAATATGTGATCATGGAAAGTGAGTTTGCTGTCAAAATGTACACCTAGATCCTTCATTGTACTTGTCCTGGTAATGGTGCTGTCGTTAATTTTGTACGCAAAGTTGACGGGATGACGTGCACGAGTAAAAGTCATTACAAAACATTTGGCAGGGTTAAATTCCATTTTGTTCTTTATGCTCCAGTCTAATACCAAATTTAGGTCACGTTGCAGCCCCAAGCAATCGGTTTCAGAGTGGATTTCAGAAAAAAGCTTTAAATCATCTGCATATAGCAGACTATTGGCATGAAGAATGACTGATGGAAGGTCGTTGACCATTATTAAAAACAGGAGTGGTCCCAGAATTGATCCTTGACTGACTCCGGAGCGCCACTGTCTGCCAGTTGGCACCTATTCACTCTTTACTTAAGATCCCCAGGTTATAGATATCAGGAAACACAAGACTCCGGTAGGGAATTCCAGTTCTTAGCCGTACGTACAATGAAAGTACATATTCCTAAAACATTTCGAAAACCCTAAGCAAATTATAATTCTCTTACCTTTTCGATTTGAAGCAGACGATTCACCAGTATCTTCATTCATATCTATATCGAACTTCAATCGCGGAATGGACACCATAATCAATATCACAACATGTGTTTTTTTAAATAACTAGGTAATTGGGTTTTTTGTTGTTGTTGGTTTAGTTTGCAATAAAGTTATGTGATCAACTTGAGAATCCCATGACTGTTTCTAGTCCAAACCGCGGTGACCGCAATAAGTTTTTATTATTTTTGTGTTTATCTTGGCACTGTTTTAAGTTTATTTGTGTATTTATAAACCCTATTTTGCTAAACTTTTAAAATATCACATTTATTTTGTTGGTGCTATAAGTGCCAATAATTATTAAATCAATTATCACTGATCTACATAAGGCTATGACTATCTCAAGTCCAAAAGACAATGGCAAATAGATTTGTTACTGTATTCAAATTTGTTATTATTGTGATACGATTCTGCACTGAGTTATGTCATTTTACAAGCTTGTTTTTTATATTATTATTATATTTAATATAATAACAATAAAAAATTACAAAGTATATTCGCGTAATTCCCTAATAAACATCACATAAAATAAACTGTAGGCTAGGACTGCTTACGGTCTAAAATCAAAAGATAGACTGCAATAGATTCTGCTTTTTGTTTATTGATTGTGACGCTCACTGTATTGTGTACTGTAAAACAGTTTCGGCCAATAATACAATAAACAATATTAGTCAGTTTTTTTTGGTATCAATAAACATTTTTGCATAATAATATGGACAATATTCACGTTACACGTCTAATTACGTAACCAACACGTAATTAGACGCGATCAATATGAATTACTGGCCGGCAGTAATTATGGAAGGCATTGGAAAGTGTCGCTGTGAAAAAATATAACATTACCATTTCAATACGACTGTATGACGTCGTTCCTGTTATACTGCATTAAAAGCTTGATATACTTATTGGTTCTTCCTTGTATACTTATATAAAATTTCACTCGCGGAATAATTCCTGTGATACTAGTACCTACAGGTAACTTTGCCGATACTTAAAACCTAGTCGCAGCATCATTTACTCCTTTTTCTTTCATATCATTCCCCATTCACACATACCATCCAATTTTTCTCTGCCCGTCCTCTACCTCTCCATCTATCAACATTCAAACCCATCACACTTTTAGTTTACATGCGTGTCATTCCTCCTCATGACATGTCCTTACTATCTCTATGGTCTATGGTACTATTTATAAAATATTTATTGGAATCTCGTCAAAACTACCAAAGTTTATTTTTTACTAACAAATATACAAACTTACTTATTTATTGTTATTATATGTACCTATAGTTTGCCCGTCGTTATCGGGAATAGGGTCGAATCAATCCGTGGTTAGGGAATCTTATAACTCGAGCGGTGGCCAGAAGTACCGCTTTCTGAATGAAGGCTTTAATCCAGCTGCCTGACGAGAGCCTCCTAAGATGTCGGTCCAGTTTCTCGGTGCTATGACATACTGAGTACAATAATTATTCCTGAGCCTATAATCCACATCTGGACAACCTCGTGAGCCAGGTACAAAACATTATGTGTATAACTTGAGATTGCTTTTGTCAGGAAACGAGGAAACTTACGTAAGATTAGCAGAACATCCGCGTGCTAACGAGTTTTTAAATACAGCATTTTATCATAAGTAAAGGTTTCATCGAAATTGTTTGCTGTGCCGCAACTTGGGAGCCGCTTCCTGTAGTAGATGACGATAGGACGTATGATTGATTGATTGAATGATCTAGATATATTACGGCGGATTATGTTATATTTTTTAAGAACAATGCTACGCACAATGCTGTTGTTTTATCCTAGTTTTTTTCTAAACTGTGTCTCTTCTTTGTTAAGTCAGTATGAATTGGAAAAAATTAACTCAACTTCATAATTAATACGCAATGCTTATCTTGTCCCTCTGTTGGGCAAACGCCTCCCGTCAAATCATCCGGAACAACTTTGTCTGCAGTCTTCTCTAGGCAATCAGTAAGTAGTGAGTCTAGATCGTCTCGCCATCGCTTCTCTTAAGCCTGCCTTCGCGACGTCCGTCTTGAGGCACCCACCGCGTGACGATACTACCCCATCCGTCCTCGTGCAACCCCACTTCAGCCTTGCATGTCGGAGAGTATCTGTTCTGAAGCATATGAGGACGTTGTGAATCTGGTCGGTCTGCTTGATTTTTAGGATGCTACGTCCATCGCTCGTTGGCAAACCTTGAGTTTGGACTTCTGATCTTCAGTCAAAGACCACGTCTGAGCGCCATTTGTTAAGATGGGTAGAATGCACATGTCAACGAGCTTGCGCTTGAGTAATATGGGATTTATTTAGCCTTGTGCTCACTTAATGCTAAAGACATAAGCAGTATATTAGGAAAAAAAGAATGCCTCATACTCGGCTATTTCCAGAAATGGCCGTCTATTGCTATGAACATATTACTATCCTAAAGTACGTCCCCACTTTTCCAATCGACAATATCTCATGATACTTTTTACGTACGACGTCCGTTGAAAATCTTCCACGCGAGGGGTGGACGAGTGAAATTCCTACATGTCGTGCGCACTTTCCATCTCGTGGACATTTCGCGATTTTTTATACGACACTCGCAATCGCACGCGGAACGGAACGCTATTCTGAAGCCAACTAAATAAAGAGTTCTCTTAATTTGACAAGCTTAATTGGTATTTGTAACTTGTGTCATTAAAAATAGAGTTGGTTTTTGGCTGACGATTTGTTACGAAGAAGTGCACATATTACTTTGTCAATAATTCTTGTTATTGGTTCGCGTTGAATACACGAAGCACATGAGATGTTATGCATGAACGAATCGGGAATCCGACTGCTTTCCTTGTTGACTATGTAATTTATGTTTATTACACGAAATTACATTTATTTTTCTTGAATTTATACTATGATTAATGTGTAGAATTGATTCGATTGTGGAGTATAGACTTAAAAAATACACGCTCAGTGACGAAATGTATGTATGTATGCATGCCTTGAAATCCCCGGTGTAGGGCTGAGATTTTAGTGTATCTAGAATAAGAGAATAGCGATTTATGGATACCTACTTGAAATGGGGAATAAAATTTTAATATTTTTTTACGTCTGGTCATCCAAAAAAGTTCAGTTACATGTATAATTGTGATATTTATTTAAACAATATAGTTATCTAATATCTGTATTTTCGTATTAGTTAATATACACTAAACACAGTGTTAAATTTGAATAATTTCAATTTTCTTTTCAAAACTGTTATTCCTATTTGTTCAGTTTGTTAGAAAACTCTTTTAGGCTTACAGGTAAAACATGAAAAATAATTAATATCCGCTCCGCCCATTCTTTGCCACTTCATCCCATCCAGTTCTCATGATCTCCGGGCGCGAGATAACGGTGCGTTTGCGCAATAACCCGTATTGTTCGCGCGCTGTTGCTCGCAGAATCTATGTTAATTATCGCCATATTTCTCTTAGAGCGCCCTCTTATTATATCTTTGATCGTTCGAAGTAGTGAAGAATTGCATGGTGTTGTTGGGTAATTTGGTAATAAGGTGGAACATAGTAACCTGTGCTGACGCCCTTGCTCTTTGGAGGCCGAAACTATAGATTTTATTGGAGTCGATATGTATATCCCTTATTTCTTTATTTTGCGTCTACATTTTCAAATCACTCTTGTGCCTTTTGGATTTTTTGTCTGGTTGTCATTTTATGTCGCTAATGGATTTACTAGTTTACTGGGTAATAAAGTAGGAACGAAGACAGGTTGTAATCGTGTCAAGCGTTTGTTCTTCTAACATTTTTTATAAACTTGAAACAGTAGTAACAAACCGCTGCATTATTTATCAAATCAACGCATTTCATTGCATTTTAATTATTACTTTTCCAATCGTGTGCGTTTTCTTGTTGCTTCCAAATAAAAATTTATTTGGAAGCAACAAGAAAACGTACATGATCTACATCATTGTGCAAATAAATGATTATCTTATCTTATCCTCATCATCATCATCAAACTACTATGCTTAATGCTCATTAATCTACACTGCGACGCGTCCTGCTCTTGCTGGCTCCAGCAGAGTCACGCATGCCTTTTAAGTAATCTTATCTTTTCGTGTTGGAAATCCATGGGGCAGGTGAAAGGGTCTGTAAGACTATATCAATATTGCGGTAATGTTCAAACGAGATACCGCGGCCTTGGAACGCGAGGGCAATTATAGGAACAGTGCGAGCTTTTGCTCCCTCCTGCTCCGTCATTTGATGATTTTCCATCAGAAAAGAAAGACTAATGCCCGTTTTCACCAACGGCCCCTAAACTATACCCTTGGTAGGGATCCCTTAGGCTAAGGTACCCCTTAAATGCATCCCTTAACTTAATTCATTTTCACCATGCTAAGGGACACCTACTTAGGGGCTACTTTGTTAAGTGACAGATTTTTTTGTCATAGTTAATCCAAAAACCGCACTTTTACCGACAACATTTTTAAGTTACATTTTTACAATATTTCAGAACAAAATAAAAATATTTTACATTAGAAACATGTTATAACAACAATCCCGTTACAAAACAATATGTCAACACCGAAAAACTAACAAATTTACAAAATTGTTTGGCTGTTTAACGAAATTCCAGTGCCTCTTTTTAAGTTTTGACTTTTTGAGACGTATCATCTTTGACAGTGACATTTCGGTTGATGTTAGATCATTATTTCTG
This sequence comes from Tholera decimalis, assembly GCA_943138885.2. NCBI lineage: Eukaryota > Metazoa > Arthropoda > Insecta > Lepidoptera > Noctuidae > Tholera > Tholera decimalis. Next base: position 30,185,079 of record OW964562.2, read on the forward strand.
TGTGGTTATTTTGCCAGTTTTTGTCTGGATTTTATTCCTATTAAATTAATAACAATGGCTGAGAAAATAAAACGTAGACACATAATTATGGTAGCATAAAATCGAAGGGCACATAATAGTTGTTTGATCGGGTCACAGATTTATTTCTGTAAAAAAATATTTTGAAAGTTAATGATAACATAGATAGAGGTACCTGATAGAATAGAAAACCTTTTAAAGTTTCTATACTTGCACCTACTAAGAGTCACTAAGACCAACATACACTTTATAGCAAACAGTTTTAGGCATTGCATAGATATTATAGGTACCTACACATACCTATTATCTACTCTGTTTTAATATTTAATGCATAGGTATCTTACCTGTCGTCTGGATATTCTAAAATATGTTCTAGTTTTTGTAGTAGAAATATCACGCAACCCTTAGATAACCTATATATTGTAGGTACAAAAGTCTTTATCATCATACTGTGTGAAAAAGTCTGGTCTTTCACGATAAACACATGGCCGTGTATTTAACCTAGGGTTTGCCAATAATTCCACCGTCTCGACAGATTCAATACTATCAAAAAACTCACTTAATATATCTTCCATTTTAACAAAAATTAAAGAACACGCGACTTGTTTAACAACTTAAAACTAACCCTTAGGCTTAGGGGTCAGTTAGGGGCCGAACATTCGGGCCCCTAAATATAAGGGATCCCTTAAGAGTTTAGGTGTCCCTTAAACGTTGGTGAAAACAAAACTTGCGTTAAGTGATACTTAAATTGGCTTAAGGGTTACTTAAAATTTAGGGGTCGTTGGTGAAAACGGCCATAAGAATACCCCGTGTCCCCTGCACACTTGCTCCGGGGGCTGCGGGAACACTTCCTCAACGCGGTCTCCGTCTGTGACATCCTGAACTAGACTATCAGTGCACCTGACGTAAGGGCTCTCTTATCCAGGTTTTCTGGTAGTGTACCGAACATATTCATATCTGGAATATACACTTAAATAAAAACCCTAAACAACATATATACATCTAAAAATAAACTAAAATATGGCGTCCAGAAATTCGTGCGCATCGCTGTCCACTGGTAATGTGCCCAAAAGACTGGTGGCATTGCCACGTTGTATGACAATGCTTAACCGCTGTCCAAGGTAAAAGCCAGCCTTTGGGTCACGCGAAGTGTCAACTAGGCGCCTGGATAGTTCTTTAAATAATTTGTGAGCACTCGGACCCCACGATCCCAAGGTCTCCACCCCAAACGGCTTGAAAATATAACCTCCATTCATATTAGGTATACGTACTATAGAGAACTTACATAAATATTCATATTAGGATACGTGAATATCATATATTAGGCTACACCGTTACCTGGATATTAGGCAAATAATAGGTTTCCCGATATACTTGTTGCGTTGCCATATTAGTATATTACTTAATAGGGATTATTAGAGAGCGATTGATATCGAATAATATAGAATGTTAGGATGCTCGGTGACATGGCGATGATATGTATGTATTAGCGAACGTTTAATATAAATGAATACATACATACATACATTAGCTAAACCAATATTTGACCAATATTCAGTAATATGTATGATGCCGATGCGTACGTAAAAGCGAAAGTTTAATATGAATGAATATAAATATTGACTAAACTGTGACCACCAATAATAGGTTTGGTATCCTAATATCAGATTCCAAATATATTCAATATTACGAATATCTACATAGATTTGACCCTAATTATAACATCTCTATTATTTTCTGTTTCTAGCATCCCTCCCCGGCACCGAAGCAGCCCATCAGCTAGTGGTCTGTGTCCGCAACAAGTGCACTCCCGAAGAGGCACTGAATGTCCTCCGCGACCTCCCCAACCCACTGCGAGAGGGCGAGCCGGCGGCAGCCGCGCAGGCAGCGTCCTACAACCCGCTGAAGATCGATGTCTTTGTGCAGACGCTTCTGAATCTTGGCAGTAAAAGTATATCGCATAGCTTTGCCGCCATCTCCAAGTTTCATTATGTTTTTAAGGTTGGTTGAATTTGTATACTAAGGTTGTTGTATGGACTAGGACATGGAAATGAGGTACAAGATTTTCTGCCGAAATTAGCCTGAGATCATTTTTAGCCGACTATGTAAAAAGACTGTGATTGTGACGTTAGCCAACTCAAAATAATCCTACTAATGGATGTTTTTGTATTTCAATCACGCAAAAATAGCATACATATAGGCTTTTTACGCGACTGCGGTGAAGCCCGAAAGGAGGAGATGTTTTTAGCGCGTATGTATGTATGTCCGTTCCTATCTTCCCTCGTAACTATAAACCAGTGAACAAATATTGATAAATGATACGTCGTTGGATTTGTCTTGATGGTTCCAGTGTTACTAGATACATTAAAATAAAATAAAAAAACACCACAACGACAACCAGACCCCATATTATCAAATATAAAAATTAAAACTAAAAACGACAAACTATGTCAAATGGCAAACTAATCAAAACTTTAAAAACGATTTTGTGGTTTCTTTTACCATTTTTAATTTTAAGCAACCATGTAGTGCAACGGAATTATATCGTATAAAAGGACTGAAAAATTGTTTTAGAATAAACTAAAACGCAGAAAAAAAAGTTATTTAAACAATCTGAAAGTTGCCAGTGACATTGACTACATTGTGTCATGCAGGCGCGTGCACAGGATTATGACAGGGTATGCGGCGGAGTAATCGGTCACAAAAACTTTTTCTTTTATAGATTTTTAGCATAGCCACAGCCACGCATCGTAGTATGGTGGCGATTCGTGGCTGTGGCTATGCTAAAAATCTATAAAAGAAAAAGTTTTTGTGACCGATTACTCCGCCGCATACCCTGTCATAATCCTATGCACGCGCCTGGTGTCATGGTTTGTCGCATTAAAATATTTGTTTATACAGGGTTGAAGGAAAAGTCGTGCTAGATCCGTTAAGGGCGTGGAGTACCCATCATTTCTGACTTATTTCACTATGAAACACTCTACCCTAAACTTACCCTTTTCGAGATATTCGACTTTTAATTTTTTATTAAAAATTGCCGAATTTTAAGCTACTAAATTTAATTTTGTTTACTTTGTGTGTCTTATTATTATTATTAATGCATTTTTACATGTGTAATAAGATGCTTTAGGACGTCAATCATTAAAATAGTGCATAAGTTAATTAAATAGGCCGTAGTAGACAAGTGAAAGAAAAGAAATTAAAAAAATATTAGAAAGTTTATTTTTCTATAAGGGATATCTAAAAAAAATATTATGACAGTTGTTCGGCAGATGTGTTTTAAAATATCTATGTTTCATCAGCTATCTAATGAGGTATAACAATCTAGGGTTTTATTTAAATGCATTGAAAAAAACTTAGCTTCATAGGCGACAGTGGCGAAGAAATTTAATACTTAGCCCTAAAAAGTAAAATAAAACAATAGGTAAGCATGAAATGTCATTTATTAAATCAGGTTTTCACACAACTTTTTCTTACTCTACAGTTCATGTTCAACATGGCCGCCTCTGTTTCTAATACATTGTTGCAAGATTCTACGGAGCCCAGTCTTCACTACTCCAGTGGTCAACGTTGTCCTCATTTGATTTGCTGCATCCACAATCCTTTCTCTTAATTCTTCCACAGATGAAATTGGATTTGGCTCGCTGTAGACAAGACTTTTCATGCGCCCCCACACATGAAAATCCATGGTGGTTAGGTCCGGACTTCTTGCTGGCCATGGCAACGGCCCACCTCGTCCTATCCATTTGTTTGGATAATTTGTTTCCATCCAGTCTCTGACACTTCTCCTGAAATGGGCAGGGCAGCCATCATGTTGGAACCACATGTCCCTGATCAAGTTGAGTGACAGATCATCCAGCAAATTACTCAAGTCTCCTCTCAAAAAGTTTTCGTACGTTTCCCCATTTAGATTGTCCGGGAGAAAGTAAAGTCCAATCAAATGATTGGAGATAATGCCCATCCACACATTCACGCTGAATCTTCGTTGGGACCCCTTCACTCTTTTCTTATTGGGATTCTTTAGTTCTTTTGGGGCCCAGTAATGGGCGTTGTGATAGTTAGTTATGCCATCTTTATCAAATTTGGATTCATCTGTCCACAAGATGTTTCTTAGAAAATCTGGGTCTTCTACGTCAGCATTTAGTATAAATCTGCAGAAATCCAACCTTCTCGCGGGGTCTCCTTCTTCAATAGTGTGCACCGGCGTGTAATGGTACGGGTATAGTCCAGCAGTATGCACTGTAGACCACACTCTCCATTGCGAAATTCCCAGATCACGGGCAACAATATTAGTGGAAGTAGTCGGATCCGCTCGAAAACGTTGCACAATCTCATTGTCCTCTTCTTCGTCGTCAACAATTCGTGGTCTTCCCATGTCTGTATTTCGTTTCAAAACAGAGCCAGTTTCTCGAAGTCTTCGATAAAATCTATCAAAAACGGCCACATCCGGCACTCGAGGACCGGGGAATCGAGTTATGTATTCGTTGCGAGCTTGCGCAGACACACAATCGCAGTATCCGTAACAAATAAGCATATCAGCATATTCCTCAGGTATGTAGGACGTCATCTTCAATACTTCCGTATCACAAGTACAAATCAGAGTCCTGTTAACAAGCACAGTAGTCACAAATCAGAAGAAATAGTCCAGAATCACAGCCAAGTCGAGAAAAAGAGCAAAACGATATCACATCTACTATGTACGAAGCACAAAAGCAGACTGATAAACAAAACAATATCCCGTGTTGTATTCCCAGCCCTAACCTTTTCTTTCATTCGCACCTACATAAATCGTCACTTGTCTCGCTCGCACGGTGCGTCTTATCTTGAAGGACAATAGGCGCGGGACCGTTAGAACTGGACTGTCTGGAGCGTCCCACTACTTTTTTTCCACGAAATGTAATACAAATCCTAGATTGTTATACCTCGTTAGATAGCTGATGAAACGTAGATATTTAAAAACACATCTGCCGAACAACTGCCATAATATGTTTTTTAGATATCCCTTAGAGAAAAATAAACTTTCTAATATTTTTTTTTAATTTCTTAACTTTCACTTGTCTACTACGGCCTATTCAATTAACTTATGCACTATTTTAATGATTGACATCCTAAAGCATCTTATTACACATGTAAAAATGCAATAATAATAATAATAAGACACACAAAATAAACAAAATTAAATTTAGTAGCCTAAAAATCGGCAATTTTCAATAAAAAAATTAAAATTCGAATATCTCGAAAAGGGTTAAGTTTAGGGTAAGGTGTGTCATAGTGAAATAAGTTAGAAATGATGGGTACTCCACGCCTTTAACGGATCTAGCATGAGTTTTCCTTTAACCCTGTATATAGGTAGGTACCAGTGATGCAACGAATACGAATACGAATATTCGTCGAATAGTAGACATTTACCGAATATTCGTATTCGGTGAATACTAATACGAATATTTAAAAACTAATATTTTTGTACGCAACTCTATTTACTGCAGATTGAAAAATTTCCAAGTCTGAAAAAACTCGCCCAAAAATACATTTCACTGAAGCCATGTACAGTCACCTCGGAAAGACTTTTTTCAACGGTTGGGAACACCCAGACTGAAAAAAGAAATGCCTAAAACCAGAAAATCTACAAATTTTATGTTTTTTAAATAAAAATTTGCCTGTTGTAAATTTTAATTATTAGAAGAGTAAACATTCATCAAATAAATAAGTCTTTTATTACCATGGCGAGATATTCGTATTCGCCGAATAGTAGGTTTGATATTCGTATTCGTATTCGTAAAAGTAGTATTCGTTGCATCACTAGTAGGTACATTTCCTATCTCAATGTTTATATACAATCTATTCCTTCCACAAAAGTCAAAGTTTAAAATAATTTATTTCACATAGGCCTACACGGGCACTTATAAAAAGTCAGAAACTACATCCGTTAAAAAGTTAGTTTAAAATATTTTATTTCACATAAGCCACATTTTCAGACGCTAGTGCATGTTCCAAATTAGTCGTTTCCAATGGAGAAGAACCGGCAAGAAATCCATGGTTACTAATTTCAAAACACAATTGATTATAACAATGTTTCCATACCTAGTATAGTCTTTATAGGTATGAGAGGACAGTATAGACCAATTACCATATAACAATGTAGTTTACAAATACAATAATGCTAAACTACATCTTTATTTTTTTCCAGATTTTAGCGGAATCCGAGGAAGCCCAAATCTGTATTCTCCGCAATGTGTGGGAGCTTTGGCAGCGTCACCCTCAGATGGTGTGTGTCCTCGTCGACAAGATGCTGAAAACTCAGATCGTGGAATGTAACGCGGTGGCCACGTGGCTATTCTCCAAGGAAATGGCGCCGTACTTCACGCACAATTATCTATGGGAAGTGCTGCATTTGACCATCGATAAGATGAATAAGCATGTCTCCAAATTGAGTAAGTTGGTCTAAATTTTTATGAATTATATAATATCTTTATTCTTAACTTATTGAATAAATATATTCAATTATATTTATATTTATTCAATCAGTTAAGTTCGAAAATACAAAGTAAATCTTAGAAATAATGTAGACAATGTTTGATGCATGTACAAGGTAATTAAAACCTGTATCACAGGAGGACATGGGTTCTTTTTCTAATTGGATAACAAATTTCTTAACAATACTTAATTTCAAGTCTCAAAATAAAACCTATCTTCTGCTCGCGACTGTGTTCGCCTGGGAGGGGGACGGTTTTCCCGCATACATTCCTACTACTTTTATCTCGGAATTCCCTGATCCCATGCGAATTCCGGGATCAAAATTAGCCTTTGTGTTGTTCCAGGTTGTCAACTAAATATTTACCAAATTTCATTCAGATCCGTTCAGTAGTTTTTGCTTGTGTGAGATTATGTATATATGTATAAAATATATGTATATATATGGTATATGTATAAAGTATGTTGTTATTTATCTTTAATTATTTATCAATATCGATTTATTATGTATTTACCGATTCTTGGTGTGATACCTCTGCCGGTGTGCCACAGGGTGGCGTTTTATCTCCTTTACTTTTCGTACTTTTTATAAATGCTATCACTCAACGACTATCTTCTTTCTACCACTTGTATGCTGATGATATCCAAATTCACACCCAAGCTCCACTCGTAGTGTTAGCTGATGCCATTAAAGCTATTAATATGGACCTTGCTCGAATTGGTGACTGGAGCGCTGAGTTTGGGCTGAAAATCAACCCTGCTAAAACTCAGGTTATTGTTGTTGGTAGTTCTCGTACTATCTCCAGGATTGATTGGACGGCACTTCCCTAGGTTTCTTTCAATAACACCGTCATACCTTTCAGTCACACTGTGAAGAACCTGGGAATACACATTGACGACACCCTTTCTTGGACTAAACAATTACAGGAAGTTAGTCGTAAAGTATTTGCGTCTGCAGGCTCCTTGAGACGCCTTCGTAATTTTCTTCCCATCTCCACTAAAATTGCAATTGCACAAACTCTCTTTCTCCCTATTCTGGACTATGCTGATGCCAGCTATCTTGACTTGACCCAAAACCAATTGGACAAGCTAGAGCGACTTCAAAATCTCTGTATCAGGTTTATATTTGGCTTGCGCAAATATGACCACGTTTCTGATTTCCGTGCTCAGCTCAAATGGCTTCCTATTAGGTTTCGCCGGAATCTTCACTTACTTTCTCTACTTTATAATGTGCTATTTAATCCTTTCACTCCTTTTTATCTTAAGGAACGTTTTCAGTTCCTCTGTGACACACATTCTAGATCCTTGAGATCATCGGAAAATCTAGAGTTGAGTATTCATATGCATTCCACTTCTTTCTTTGACAAATCTTTTACTATACAAGCAGCTCGTTTGTGGAATCCATTACCCATAGAAGTGAGGCGTGCTCAAATGCTATCAGCGTTCAAAAGAATGGTGAAGGAGCATTACCTCTCCCTATAACTTTTCCCCTTCTTTCTAAATTATACATGTAATATTGATTAGTATATGATTTTGGTATTGTATGTATTTTATATTATTATGTTCAATTAATATTATGGTGTTTGTACACTGACAGCCCTTAATCTGTCTCCTTTAAGTTTGTCCATCCAAAGGTTGTCTGTAAGAGATCGCCCTGTGCGATAAGACCGCCCATTGTACACTAGTTTATTTTTTTTTTGTATCCATACAAATATTGTAAGGTGTACAATAAAGTATATAATAAATAAATAAATAAATAATTATCAATTAATCGATATTACCATGATTGTCAGATATAAATATTATAGAAATAATTAGCAGTTTATATAGCAATATCATTTACCGCACGGTTCGGAAAGGGTCGTTTTCTATGGAGAAGAACCGGCAAGAAACTCCACAGTTACTCTTTTCAAAACATAATTCATTTTCACGTAATCATCAATTCACTATATGTATTACAATATTATGACAATGTAGGTACTATCGTCATAAATTATAGCTTTATTTACTTGTGTATCTATTATTTCATTACTCCATTACATAATATGTAAGTAATGCTATTTATATAATTAAATATCAAATGTCGATCCATTAAATTATCACACAATTATCAATTTCTAACACTGTCACATTAAAGTAACAAATACAAGACAATTAATTTATATATAAATACAATAGCAATACGATAGGATTTTATACCAATTCTACACATAAAAAATATTAGAAAATATTCATAAAAGTTAGAAACAACATAAGATTACTTAACTTAGGTCGTTCGGTGTGACTGCTCCAGAGTGAATATTAGACTGATTAATGATATAAAAATACAGTAAATATGTTGAAATTAATTAGTTTAATTACATCTTAGTCTTAAAATGACAGAATTAGTAAACACGCAACGTTATTTTTTAAATAACGTTTAAATATGCTGTTATACAAAACAACAATGAAAGAACAGTTTAAACTATCCTATAAATATGTTTCGTAATAGTGTTTATAAGGTTTTGATAAGAAATAGTTAAATGTTGTGTATCACATGTTAACAAGGTTATAAAATTATTATAGTGATATTTTAATTTGTGTTCAATTAAAGAAACAAACTTGAGTTAATGTAACCACAGAACAGATAAAAGAGGTTAGAAAGGAAATAGTTCCTGATTTGTATGAGAACGCGTGTCGCCGCTTGTCTCCCACTATTTAGCTCCACTACAAGCAAGAGGCCCGTTACGTATCCGAATTACGCACACAAATTACACACACTTAAATCGAGAGCTTGCTACTGATTGTAACTCACTGTCGATAAACATGCGCCGTGCATCACGGCCAATCAGGGCAAAGGACGAAACGTCAATGGTTGAAGTGTTGAGGACGCAACGCATGCAGTACATTGTAAGTGGACTTGGTCATTGCGTTGATTAAGCGAGTACACATCAGGCAATGTATATTTTTTGTAACTTGTTGCAATAATGCTGTTAATGTTCGGAATTTCATAGTGATCAGAATATTTTTATGTTTTTTCCAAATACAATTGTAATTAAATGTTATTTTCGACTTACTGATAGAAAGATATACCTCCTCGCTCTATACTTGTGGTCTGACTTTTTGTTTTACAGGTTATAATTACACAACACGGGATTTAAAACCAGAGCTCTGTGTTCTGAAGTATTCCGAAGCGCACTAAACGCGGTGAATGAATTAATCGGTCGCGCTATGATTTTCGTATCATAAATGTGGCACGCTCGCCACGCCCACATTACCATTCCAACCTTATTCATCAATTCCGTGAATGTAATAAACAAACTGAAATTATTTGAATAATCCATCACGTGAAAGAGTAAAGCTTTGTTTTCCTAGGAAAGCGGTGCCGTCATATAGCGGCTGTAATATTACGGACGCAAAAAGACGGCCGTCTTTACGGTAACGACATGTGGAAAGTTCCACGGCCGTTTTATCACACTGCCTGCTTCATCGCTATCTAGTGTATTACATTTTCTTTGGAAACGTTCACGAAACCATCTGATAGGTACCGACAAGACGGCCGTCATGCAAATGGCGGCACCGCTTTGTGACGTTACGGTGTCAGTTACCGCTCTCTAGGAAACCTCGCCATTTTGTTTACATAGACAACGTTCTAGTGACGTCATTCACCGTTGTATTACGGCCGCTATTTGACGGCACCGCTATCCTAGGAAACCAAAGCTTTACAAACATCCACACATCTATACATCCATCCTCACTAACTTGCGCGTTTATAATATTAGTAAGAATATTCATTTGTTACTACATTAAATTTATCAATGAAATTTAGTTGGTAAATTGGTTATAAATTATAATTTATATTATCTTTTGTTTGAAGATTTTTTTTTAAGTTGTTTTTTGTTTTTCAGGTGGTGAGCTCCAAGAGGCGAGGGAAGCCTTAGCTAGAGCTGATTCCAGCAGTTCAGATTCGGAAGACGAGAACAGTAGCAAAAAGAAGAAGGACCAGGATAAACCCACCGAAGAGGTACATAATTACAGTACGGCCGTTCTAACTTGGCGAGTGTGAAGTTAGGCTCTGCGAACTTTAGCGCTTGTGCACTCGTACAAAAATAAAGGTTTTAAAAAAATAAATGCCAATAACAGTTGTTAACAGGAGTAACAACTGCTAATTGCATTTATTTTTTTAAAACCTTTATTTTTGTACGAGTGCACAAGCGTTAAATTTCACAGAGCCTAACTTCACACTCGCCAAGTTAGAACGGCCGCATTGTATGTATATTCGAAATATTCTTAACTAGATGTTCTAACCACATCTCATTTTTTTTCTCTTCGTTATTTTCTGTCTCATAATTCATAAAACATGACGTTAGATATCTATGGAATAACCACAACTCATTTTTTTTTCTCTTCACTATTTTCTGTCTCATAATTCATAAAACATGACGTTAGATATCTATGGAATAACCACAACTCATTTTTTTTCTCTTCACTATTTTCTGTCTCATAATTCATAAAACAGGACGTTAGATATCTAAGGAAAGCATGGCAAGTTTCATGTAATATGGTGGACATCTCACCCATACGCACGAAATGTTTTGGGAATACTATAATTGTGCGTACGGCTAAGGAGTGGAATTCCGTGCCGGAGTCTGTGCCAAGAGTGAATAGTTTACTTCTAGTTAAGCGTGTTGCATCTTCGACCGAATCATCGCTTACCATCAGGTGAGATGGTAGTCAAACGCAAGCCTACCATCAATAAAAAAACTATTTCAGCTTTCACGTTCTTCTCAATAAGAAAGTATAAAGACTATTTTAATGTTGATCAACTAAATATTGAAACTTTTATTAGGTTTCTGAAAAAGTGTCTGGAGTGGGTTTACGGCAGAAGTGTTATGAGTGGGGTTCGAACCCACGACCTCTCGATCCCAAGTCCGACAGTTAGCCATTATAATATTGATGCTAAACAGTTTGAAAAACCAATGTAACATCTTGGCTTTTGGATTTGGACTATATTAAAACTGAAACTTTTATTAGTATCTAAACTCTATGCACTTACATACAAAATATTGACACACGATCTATCCCTAACAAACTACATACGCTTTTACACTAAACTTGACTTTGTCACACTCATCACACACACAATTATCTACAAAATTCTTTTCTGTAATAATAATCTGTATTTGTCTTACAAATTATAGCAAAATGTGACGAAAGAGGCTGGACTTCACAACACAGGAGACCCTGTGTAGTGTGGGGTTCAGTGCAAAGTTTTGATTTACGTAAATATTTTTTGAAGTAGGATAAATATATTTTTTTTGTAATGATTGACTCACACTATTATGTTATGTATTTCAATTCCAGGCCGTTGAACGTATGGAGGAACGTCTAGAGGCAGCCCACATGGACCAGAAGCGCCTGTTCCTGATCGTGTTCCAGCGGTTCATCATGATCCTGTCGGAGCACCTGGTGCGCTGCGACACGGACGCCCGCGACCCCGACACGCACTGGTACCGCAGCACCGTCGGCAGGCTGCGCCAGGTGTTTCTTATCGTGAGTTATCAATCTATTTATATATTTCAAGCAACTCGGGCCATACACATCCTACTACAATAAATGTAAATAAACTAATATGTATATCACTAAACCAAAACTTGTACTATGTTACACGAGTTATCGGCGCCGTGTGTCGCTCGGTGTCGAAAACGATGGAACAAATCGTTGAGCTCCTTAAGTTCTAAGTTTAGCTACACGATAATTTTTTTTTTTTTTTATTTCTTTAAAAATTTAGAGACTTTTATAACGCACAGCGTATGCCAGTCCCATCGTACCCTAAGACAATTATTACCTAGCAAACGAGATCAATGGATCAAGGCAATAAAGTCGAACAACTTTCTCGCATCATCGGAAGTCGGCTTAAGGACGTAAGTTCGAATCTGACGTAAATAAGCTGTTTTTGGGTGCCTTTTCCGACTAATATAAAGAAATTCAAACAAAACTAACAGTTGCAATAGATAGATTACTTCTTTATCTCCAAAGCAGCCGTGTTTAAAATACAAAAAATATGGTTTTTAGTATTGTAAACACGATTTTTCAAAACCTCTGCATACAAAGTTGAGGAAAAAGGGTTAAGTTTAGGATTCTTTTTCTGCTAAACATTTACATATTTTGATTCTTAAAAAATACCACAGGCTAGCAGATATAATTACCTCAAAATGAGCCTTTTAATAATAACGAAAATGTAACAAATAGCTTCACAAAAAATAAAATCCCTTTTAAATTTTTCACATATTTTGCTAAAGCGCATGAATCTTAACTGGTCGCATTAAGGGTTATTTTCGTTGGTCACTGTTTAGATTTATTGGACAGAAAAGTGTAAAGAAATTTTAATACGCGGTCAGCCGCCTTCGTGAGTGGACGCTATGTCGCTTGTCAACAGAAATTTGTCTAAAAATAGATCGCTGTACGAACACAAAATAATTCATAATACTACACAATACTTATTTCGATACTTTACGCATTTTATATGAGCAACTTGAGAAAGTAAGTTTTTTATCTATTGTTTGGGAATAATTGTTATCTTTTTTGAATAAATGTCAAAACCCAAGATGATACCGATTTTTTTAATGGGTGCAAACGACTCGGTTTTTTTTAAATGTATGTTCCCCGATTACTCGTAACTAGACCGATTTGAAAAAATATTTTTATTGTTTGAAAGGCACCTGGTAGGTATATTTCCAGGTGGTCCCATCGTCATCAAGTCAGGATCTGATGATGGAATCCTGTCGAAATCGAGGGAACTCTTCAAATATTATTATTTTTTAAAGTAACTTGTGTAGTTGCTCTCGGAAAATACCATTCGGTGAAGTGGAACTGATGATGAAGACCACAGACGGCTACCGGAACTACTCAATTATAAGTATTTCATGGGTTGCGATTCGATTACTAGAATATGGTTGTTAACCACTTTATACTTGTTAACATGTATATGGTGAAGTTGAGCTGATGGTGAAGTACCTGAAGAACTCCTCAAACATGAACGGCTCTGCATCGGGAAAAGCAATATTTTGTAAATGGTGATAAGTAGTTTACATTTAGGCTTTTGTAACTAGGTAAAGCACTAGTCGACAAACCAAAACACTAAAAACAAAAAAAAATACTTCCAACTTGTTATTTTGGAAATCTGTCTTATTTTTAGTTAAAATTTTTTCATGATATTTTTTACTATATATTTATATAATAAACTACAATATATATATATATACATAGTAGTAAGTAACTATAATGATATAATATAAGTAATATGCATAGATAAAATAAATAACTATATTTTTGATTTCTGTGGTAATATGTATATTTATTTGACAAAAAAATACTTACAAATTTCTTAAAACTAGCTTATTTACATTTTTTGCAACTACGCCAAATAACTTTGTTTTTCATAGTGTTTGTATGAATTACAAAGTTATATTTGCGGTTTTAGAAAATATGCTGTTCAAACTAATTTTGGTTGAAAGGTTATACTAAGATCTACAGACATATATATGTATAGACACTGCAGCCCCGGATCACAAGGGCAACTGAAGGAACAGAGTGGGTTTTTATTCAGTATTCGTCTGACACTACTTTCCGCTACACCCAGAGCGAAAGGAGTCATTTTGATGATTTCCCCCCCCAAATATTGGCCAAGTGCAAGGCAGACTCGCCCATGAAGGGTTCCGAAGTAACTATAATAATATAACATAATATGTATATTTAATAGACAAAAGAAATAACTTGCAAATTTCTTAAAACTTGCTTATTTACATTTTTTACAACTACGCCAAATAACTTTGTTTTTCATAGTAGTTGTATGAATTACAAAGTTATATTTGCGGTTTTAGAAAATATGCTGTATATCAAAAATTGCTGACCCGATCTCGTTCAAACTAATTTTGGTTGAAAGGGGAACGCCTAAAAAATGCTTGAAATGGACAGAAACGACTAATAGTCCTTAATTCTATTGAGAATAAAATATGAATAATGAAATAATTCTCAAGTTTGTAAACCTAGGGAGAAAATATCACGATCATAAAAATATTTAACTTGATAACCGTCTAATAATTCTTATTTTTTAATAGCGGTCAGTGTTTATTTGACGTGAGTAATCGACATTCAGCCAAACAAGAATAGTCAAATAATCGTTCTTCTCTTCTTCTTCTACCATGCCTGCTCCCTTTACTTGGGGTCGACTCTCCTCGTTTTAAGGCGCCAGGACACTCTGTCCTGGGTTGTCTGTGCTTTCAGCTGAGCTCGCTCCATGTCCTCGGCAGCGGTTGTCCACCACGTGGCTGGCGGTCTTCCTCTGCCCTTTCTGGTCTCTGTGATAGCCAGTGCCTTTTTCACCGGATGTCCTTCTTCTCGCCTCATGACATGACCAAACCATCTCAGCCGGCTCTCAACCATCTTTTCTGCAATGGGAGCGACTTTGAAGGAGCCTCTGATGTACTCATTGCGTACTTTATCGAGTCTGGTCACTCCCGCTGCCCATCTCAACATCTTCAGTTCGTTTGTGCTAATTTTCTGTTCGTGTGCTTTTTTGACGGCCCAGCACTCAGAACCGTATAGCATCGCTAAAGTCAAATAATCGTTATCGAACTATTTTATAGTTATTGCATAGTAATCATGAATTTAATATTATTTGACCTATTTATACGGTAAATGTAATTAAAATAATATATGCGTATCAATATTAATTATAATCAAGTTGTTTTCAAAATGGAAAACGTATCGTAGGCTATATGAATCATAAAGGGAACAGATAATCGGAAAAGCATTCTCAAAAACGGTAAAGTTATACCCGAGTCGGAGTGTGCTGGTGAGTTCGCGCAATATTTTTATTCTGTTTATAATAATCAGGAACCACGACTCGATGTGAACGCCGCAGTGGCCTCAAGCGGTGGTAGCAGCTCGCGTGTACATATAGATCGCCTACAACTGAGCCAAGTAACGAAAGCTCTAGATCGACTTAAGGCAAAGCGGTCGGCGGGGCCAGACGGTATTCCTGCTTTTGTAATAAGGGACTGCCGCACTGTACTAGCGAAGCCGCTCTTACATTTATATAATCTGTGCATTGAGTCGTCTTATTTTCCTGAATGCTGGAAAATTACACGTGTGATCCCAGTACCTAAGGGTGGGATGGATTCGGACGTGAGTGGCTATAGACCAGTGGCAATTCTGTCAGCGCCAGCAAAGGTCTTTGAGTCGACCGTACAAACGTGCATTTTAGACCAAGTATCTTGTTTAATATCGGATGCCCAGCACGGATTTAGACCGGGTTGCAGCACGACCAGTAATTTACTGAACTTTATGACGTACGTGGTTCCAAATGTTGATGCGGGAGTACAAGTCGACGCTGCCTATTTTGACTTTAAAAAAGCGTTCGATTTGGTGGATAACGACATATTATTAGAGAAGCTGGCAGCAGTCGGCTGTACTCCCAAATTACTGCAGTTCTTTGCTAGCTACTTGAGAGATCGACGGCAGTTTGTAGAATATGCTGGTTATAAATCCGAGCCTTATTACACGAGGTCAGGAGTAAGTCAGGGAAGCAATCTGGGTCCCTTGAACTTTATTATTATGATAAATGACTTGCCTGAGGTTGTCAGGGATGCCACTTGTCTATTATTCGCGGATGATCTTAAGTTGCTTATGGCAATTAAAGATTTGAGTGACTGTGCACGGTTGCAGAGTGATATAGATAGTGTGGCAGAGTGGAGCAGGAAGAATAAACTGCAATTTAATGTTAAAAAATGCTCGGTTATAACCTTTAGCAGAATGAGAGTGCCACATCATCACGGGTATGCGTTAGATGACACGCCAATTGAGCGGGTAGAAAAGGTACGCGACCTGGGGGTGCGCCTGAACACCGAGTTGACATTTCGTGAACATATTATAAATGTTTGTAAAAAAGCATATAGAAGCCTGGGTTTCATACTACGTCGGGCATCGGGTTTTACAAACATTACAGCGGTAACAGCATTGTATAATGCTCTGATAAGAACTCAACTTGAGTGTAATGCTGTCATATGGGCTCCACATGAGATTAAATATAGTCTTATGTTGGAACGCATACAGAACAAATTTACCAGGTATTTGTACATGAAACTTTACGGGGTCTACCCCTTCTATCCGTTGATGTACCCAACCTTGTTCGTAATCGGCATGGTTGGGTACAACAAACTGGAGACTAGAAGGGACCTGGCTTTTACCACGTATATTTTTAAGCTGTTGCGCTGTAAAATGTTTAATGCTGGTGTTTTGAAGGAGATATGTCTGAATGTGCCTGATAAGTACGCATTGCGACGCCGACGGCCACGGTTGTTAGCAGTGCCGCGCGCGCGAACCAACCTGCTCAGTAAAGCGCCCCTGACGCGAGCCTTGCATACACTGAATGACACTGCTGATAGGATAGATTTATTTAATTGCTCTCTGAATGAATTCACAAAGGTAACATTGTTTGTATTATGTTATGCTAATATATAACTAGTAGCTTTAATTGTAATTTATAATGTAACTAAAGACCACGCTACCGCATTAGGATTATTGCCTGTAATGATAGTTGTGTTTGTGATAAATAAATAAATAAATAAATAAATAATTATGTCCTTTGCCTTACTGACGTCTGATATTTTGACATTACTGCATTTAATTTTTTTGATTGATTACTTGATTGATTTATGGTTTTGCGTGTGCGACTTGAGTTTTAAACAGATTTCTTTTAACGATATTTAACGACGACTGTGGCCATTTTTTAAGGATTTTGATTTGACTTTTGCACACGTTACCCATTTTTCAACACGGACTTTTGCACCCGCCTAAACGACGACTCGGCTTTTTCGGAAATGGTATTGTTGACATGTGGAACTTACCAAATAAAACAGGCTCGTTCATACTATGGCGAGCATACACGAGCTAATGGTATGTATAAGACTGAGATAAGCAGAGAAATGGATAATGCATTGGTTGAGGATTTAGCTCTACCGGGTAATTGTTTTTTACTACGAGGAAAAATACAAAGTAGGCATATTTCTCTAAAAATATATTTTGCTTACATAATAGTTAACAATCCTTTGTCTGGAAGTAAAACTCTACAGCATCGTTATTGTAATTGCCTAGTGGGACGGCGAACAGTTGGTACCTGTGCCCATACTATGTCAATAATATGGTACAAAGCATGGGCCCCGTACCAATCAATATCTATCCTCCTGCACAGTTTCTTGATGACATATTAGTGGTTTTTAATGATGATTAAAACATTTAAATGCTGTTTTGTTGTTTATTTATTGCATATTAATTCTTAACCTTGACTTAACCTATATTTTAGAAAAATGGTTGGAACTGGTTTCTACCTAGTTTTTTGATAATTATTGAAATTGTTATGCGTTCCCTACGATCTGCAGTGTAATTCGGCGTATATTTCATTGTTGTTCATTTCAAGCATTTTTTTGTGTGGCTGATGGGCATTCCCCTTTATACTAAGATCTACAGATATATGTATTTTTTAGATTTTTCACTCCATTATTATAGAAGTTAGAGGGGACACACACACACATTTTACCACTTTGGAAGCGTTCATCTTTTAAACAATTTACTTTATGAAAATGTCCTTTTAGAAACTTTAATGTCATTTTTAAATACCTGTCTATAGATACCACACACGCATAGGTTTCATGAAAAAAAAAATATTTTCAGTTTTAGTTCTATGTGTGGGGAGCCCCCCTTTATTTTAAATATTTTTTAAGTTTTTTCTTAAAATCGGAAAGCGGTTCACAGAATACATCTACCTATCAAGTTTCACATGTATAGTCCTAACAGTTTCGGAATAAAATAGCTGTGACATACGGACGGACAGACAGACAGACAGCTTTGGGGGCTGAGTCACCCGTGTCCGTAAGAGGATACCCGTTTGCAAATCCCTACACGTGGCCCTCGGGTGGTGCTAATCAGGTGACATCAAACAGGTGGCAGGTTAAAACTGCAGGCTTGTGACCACCCACAGGGCAAAGACGTACCGCCAAACGGCCTAGCTGTGTTCCGGTACGATGCCCTGTGTAGCCTATCAAGGAGTTGGGTCGAAGTAGTTGCTTCACTGCTGTAAGACCAATCTGGCTCGCACTAGTGCGGACGTATCGGGAGACTAGTCGCGGAGAGGAGCGGATCCGAGGCACGGTGCGCCGCTGGCTGACCGCAGGTAGTTGGGGGCCCAAGTAGTGTGCCAGCCACACATGACAGGCTGCCCCACCAACTGTCGAAACATCCCGGAATGCACCATCGTGCTGGTTGGCGACCAGATGAGAGGGCCCGATGGTCATTCCCGGGGGGGCTTGGGCGTCCCCGCAGTTTCCAGACTAGTTCCCCAATCAATACCATCCGTCTAGTGTGGGTCTGGAGGTTAACAGTGTGAAGCCTCACTTCACTTCCTTCTTCTCTCCTCTTCACTCTCTAAATCATGAAATGGAATAAAAAGAGCAAAGTTAAACAGCGGCTGCACTCCCTCTCTCTCAAAGTGCACCTCAGTAATATCCGAGGTCTGCACTCAAATCTCATCGCAGTCTACCACCACCTCGAGACTGAAACCTGCTCTGCTGTTTCTTTCGGAGACGCAGATCAGATGTCCATCAGACGTGTCGTATCTTTCATACCCAGGGTTTACCTTGGAGCACAACTTTAAACCACGTGCGGCGCTATGTATATACGCCCGCGACGACATCTGCTATTGGCGTCTCCGGAACCTTGAGGACTCCAGGTTTTCTACACTTTGGGCTCTGGTGGACACGGACATAGACAAAATTATCTATGCTTGTGTCTACCGCTCGCACAGCGGAGATCATGAGAGAACCAGGCTCACACAATACATCAGTGAGGCGGTAGATCCGGCCCAGCAGCTCAGTTCGTGTTACTGGAGGACTTTAATGCCCATCACCAGGAGTGGCTCTTCCCATACCAGTGCACGGACCATGCTGGGCGAGAGATACACAATCTTGCACTTGCATTAAATCTCACTCAGCTGGTCCAGGGAGCAACGAGGGTGCCGGATGTTGAGTCACACAAAGCCAATTGCTTGGACCTTCTACTGACTACAGATCCAGACCGCTACTCGGTAACGATATCTTCACCGTTAGGTAGTTCCGACCACTGTCTGGTGAAGTCTGTACCCGTCTCCTCTCCGCCCGATCTTAGCCTTAAAGTCATTCGGCGGGTTTGGCGATATAAGTCAGCGGATTGGGATGGCATGCGATCTTTCTTTGCATGTTATCCTTGGCAGCCTACTTGCTTTTCTTCAAATGATTCATCGTCGTGCGCAAACGCCGTGGTAGATGTTTTGCGACAGGGGATGGAGTACTACATACCGTTCTCTGACCTAAATTGTTAGGTCAGAGAACGGTATGTAGTACTCCACATTGGTCCGTCAAAGCTCGACCTTGATTTGGCGCCGAATGTGATCGCGCTGAAGCGCTTAAACACGGGGCATACTTAGCATAGGTTGATGCTCGAAACTGCAAAGCAAATGACGTGGATCAGAAGAAGAGAGCCTTCAACAGGGCTGCCAAGTCCAGCAAGAAGGTTTTGCGGAGGGTTCACCACTGCTCAAACCAGCAAACTTGTTTGCCGCCCTCTTTGCGGAGTTTTCACGTCTGGATAGTAGTGGCGCTCACCCCCCTGATGCTCCTATTGGATGTGAGACGTGTATGTTGGACATTCGCATCCATCAGAAGGACGTCCGTAGAGTGCTGCGTAATCTTGACGTGAACAAAGCTAGTGGCCCCGACGGGATACCAGCAATTGTTCATAGAACTTGTGCGCCTGAATTGTCTCCAATCTTGACACGCCTGTTTCGCTTTTCGCTAGATGACTGGAAAGGTGCTGAAAGCATGGAAGCTGGCTAATGTTCAGCCTGTACCCAAAAAGGGCAGTCGTGCTGACCCGGCCAACTACAGGCCTATTTCAGTCATGTCCATACTCTGTAAGAGTATGGAGCGTGTACTTAATAGTAAGCTCCTGGCATACCTAGAAGCCAACGATATCCTCAGTGACCGACAATACGGTTTTCGCAAAAAACCGGTCAACTGGGGATCTTCTAGCGTATGCCATTAATATCTGGAGCGACGCCATTGAGAAGCAAGGGGAAGCACTTGCTGTTTCTTCTTCGGCTTTTTTAATTCAACAAGATTTATCTCGAAGCCAGAAGACAATGTCCTCAACGATACATCAAAGTGTTTGATGATTATAACATCCAATCCTGTGATCTGAGCACTCAGTTCGGGGTTCCCGAAAAAACGTCGAGCTTTGTTTCTATCATTTGTGGAACTAAATCCTGGCTTTGGCTTGT
Organism: Tholera decimalis; assembly: GCA_943138885.2. NCBI lineage: Eukaryota > Metazoa > Arthropoda > Insecta > Lepidoptera > Noctuidae > Tholera > Tholera decimalis. The sequence continues at coordinate 30,205,918 of OW964562.2, forward strand.
CCACAATTAATCCCGTTTCATGCTTGAATCGTTGTTTGATTTCGTCTGATCGTTGTTATACACTTGCTTTTTCCTCTGAAGACCTAGCTTGCCATTTCTTAATATCTAACTTATAACTAATGAGTAAAAAGCACTCAAACGAACGAATCCAAGCATGTAATGTTGACAAACCCAAGCCAAAATTATCTTGATTCATCATTCTGGGAGTGGCCCCACAAATATAGCATTTCTGCGATGAATGTGTCTCTGTCAAAGCATTGCACACTTTTCCATCAGTCATAGTCAGCAGAAGCTTGTGCTTAACAGAAATTTCAGAACCACCAAGATCATGTAGTCAGATGTAGCCTCCAAGTAGTCGTTTATTTATACCAAAACCTTATTTGTTTCGATTTTTGTCAATTCCGTTGTTTCTTTGGCAAAAATGAATTTAATTGGACGAGAAAACATCGTCGATGATGGACGAGGATTTTGCCAGATAATGTTGTTACTCTCGTCGATTAACCTTAGAAGAACCAACGAATAAACAAAAAGGAACTCATCAGTGCCTTCGCTGTTTTCAAATCTTTGTTTGTAAGCACTATGACCGGAACTTCCGTCACATCCCCATTTACTAAGAGATGTTGTGTGATAAACGATGAATTGGGTATTAGATTGGGGAGCACATTTGTGACAACTTCTCTCTGAGCTTCTACTAAACGTTCTGCTGTTTTATTCAAAATAGCTTATAGCTCAATTTCTGCTCGAGATTGTCTCAAAACAATGTGCTCCTCGGAAGGATAATATGCTTTTTTTTATTTAACAATGCAATCATATGATGGAAACACGTGATGCCCGACTTTCATAATCCACTTTCTAGTCTGTTTATATGAGTGAGTTGTTGATTTTGAATCAATATAATACGCTAATGCCTCGTCATTACTTAGCAGTATATCACTTGCACAGCACTTGGTTGTTGAAGGCTAATGCATGTACTAGCAGAAGCTGGATTCTCGCGAATGTCCTTTATAACTCTGGCAACGTTTTTATGTCCTGTTGACCGTGCAGTAACCTCTGCAGCTGTCATTAATACCCCAAAAGCCTGATAAGTTCGAAAACAAAGAAAAACATGCCTTTTTTGTGAATTCACAGATAGTCTATTTTATGACACATTAAAATATTCTAATAAGAAATTAATATAGTACATACCTTCGGAAGTAAAATCCATCACTAAAACTTTTCACAAAATTAGAACTGCCACCATGAGATATTTAGTGCAAGTGTCGCAAAAATGCAACTGACCAATTTCTTTAATTGCATTTACCTCATTACTGTTTTTCACTTACTTTCCTCCAGTCGGTGATCAAGGTCAGCGGAGGTGCACGAGCGGGAACCGGTGTAGGATAACGGGACGGTATTTGGACATGTGCTCAAAAAATATTTGTTATTAGATCGTAACTACCATTATAAATTTTATCTAAACAGAGACCTCCCGCCACCTCGCGTCTGTCTGTCTGTTTGAACGTGATAAAAAGCACATAAGATTTTGATACGGTTTTCACCAAATACACGGCAATGATATATAGTAGTCATTTGAGTTTGTACAGTTACATCGGACGGCGCTATGTTCTCCACATAAATATACTGATGGGATATTTTCCGAGATACACGCGGTCGAAGTCGCGGGCAAAAGCTAGTTGTAAATATGTGTCATTTTATTGTTACCATCAAAACGATCTGGTCCTCTTTACACAGGATTAATGGAGGCAGTCGCGATACTCGCAGTACACACGAAGAGCGTCCGGAAAGATTTGACCAACAGATTTGTAGTATTTTTTGTGGCAGCAATTTGGAAACCACTAATGTTTCAATATATTTTATTGTATTACTGTTTGGTTTGCGACAGAAACACTTTTTAATCAACTTCAAAAAACGGAGGAGGTCCTCACTTATTCGGAATCTGTTTTATTTTATGTATGTTCTCCGATTACTCGAAGACTACTGGACCTATTTGGAAAATTCTTTTTTTATTTGAAAAGGTATACTTTCTAGTTCGTTCCATTGTCATGAAGTCAGAATCTGACGATGGAATCCTGGAGAAATCGCGGGAACTCTTCAAATATAATAATAATAATATATTCCACAACTTTTTCACACAACGCCATCTAGTCCCAAACTAAGCAGAGCTTTTGATATGGATACTAGACAACTAATAAACATACATATATATTTCTAAATACATACATATTATAGATAAATTACACCCAGACAAAGAACAAATGACCGTGCTCATCACACAAACATTTGTCCTAGGTGGGAATCGAACCCACGACCTTGCGCATAGCAGTCAGGACCACTGACCACTATACCAACGGGCCTGTCAATATATTATAGGCACACCTGTAGCAATTTGGATATTTTTATTAAAAAAAACATAAATGGTATTATCAAATTCAAGGGCAGTTGCGTATTACTAGGCAAGACTGGTAAATTAAAGTTTGAAATCATTGAAAAGGACTTTTAATTCTGAAAGGAAAAAATGGAAACCCACTTAATTCGATTTTACAAAAATTGTCTTCTTCCAGAATTGATTGATCCCAAGACGGGTAAGAAATATGGAGTTACGAGCTCATTCCACATATATTCCAAGAATATATTAAACATAAGAAATTGATTTTTAATATTAAAATATTGTTCCACCCAGCTTTTGTCAAGATCGCTAATGCTATCATACCAAGGAAATGAAACACACGGTGAACAGTTTAATTGGCGAAATCTTTGATTTTGAACCCCATACGTTATTAGCGACCCCGAAAACCACGAAATTACACACCTACCAAACAGAATGGACCCAACTTGATAAGCTATTCTTATCGTCTAGGATCTTCAAGAGCGGTTGCTGTATTCCTGCAGGCCACTCCACTGAGTTCGTATAATTATAATATCTCATCGTATCTAACAATACAAGCTCGAACTTGGTTGATATACCGTCTTGTCAAGCGCTTCTCCTCCACATTTATTGTGCGCACAGCCAAGCTGTGGAATTATCTGCCGGCTTCTGTTTTCCCTGCCATCTTTGAGTCTTTAAAGCAAAAGTAAATAGGTATCTTCTGAGCTCGCTCGTTCCATTGTAGACCTCATCTATCGGTTACCATCAGGCGAGATCGAGGTCAAGAGTGGGCTCATTCGTAAAAATTGGACAAATGCGAGTCAGACTCGTCCATGAAGGGTTCTGCAGTAACTACGCCAAATAACTTTGTTTTTCATAGTGTTTGTATGAAATACAAAGTTATATTTGCGGTTTTAGAAAATGTGCTAAATCTCAAAAACTACTGACCCGATGTCATTCAAACCATTTTAATGAAAGTTTTCATTAAAACCTACAACATATTTTTTTATTCTATTATAAAAGTTAGAGAGGGGGGAGACATTTTACCACTTTGGAAACGTATATCTTTTAAAAGATTGACTTTAAGAAGAAGTAGTTTTAGGAACCGATATAATTTTTAAAGACCTGTCTATAGATACCGCACACGAAAAGGTTTGATGAAAAAAAAAAAGAAACCCGTGTGGCACTCGGGGACTGCCGCGGTAAAGCTATTGCATAGCATTTTTTATCAACTTATGCAATTATAATTATTTATATATTTTTTTATTTATGCAGTATTTTTTTTCTTTGATATTAATTCACGTTACCGGGTCAATTATACCACATTTTTAGTTTTAAGCTATTTCTCGCGGCGTTGACATTTTAGACTTTCTTTCTCCTATAAAAAAATGTAAATGTTTCTTATTTTATTCAACAAAATATTTACAAAAAACTTTTTTGCAAAAAAATAAAACCGACTTCCATATCAAAACACTACAAAGCCAAAAATAATTTTAATTTCGGTAGTCGGTGTTATTGGTTTTGTATTTTCTTTTTTTTCACACCGCCTTCCGAAATTAAAATTATTTTTGGCTTTGTAGTGTTTTGATATGGAAGTCGGTTTTATTTTTTTGCAAAAAAGTTTTTATTTTCGCGCTTTTTAGTGGGTCAATTTGTAATTAATCTAGTTATAAAAGCCAAAATGTCAACTACAAAAAACTAAAAACGCGCGAACAAAAAACACAATATAGAGTAACCGAAAAGGTCATCAATGTAAATATTATTTTTAGACTTTTGTTGATTTTTCAGAAACGGCTTGTTCGATGTCGATAAAATTTACATGGGACCATTTGGAAAGTATACCCTTTCCAACAAAAAAAGAATTTTTCAAATCGGTTGGCGAGCGACGGAGCTATGCCCGAACAAACATAAAAAAAAAAAAAAAAAAAAAAAAAAACAAACAAATATCCGAATTGAGAACCTCCTCCTTTTTCAGAAGTCGGTTAAAAATATCTAAATCCATACTAATATTATAAATGTGAAAGTAACTCTGTCTGTCTGTGTGTTACCTTTTCACGCCTAAACCGATTTAGATGAAATTTGGCGTGGGAATAGTTTAGTACTCTGGAAAGGACGTAGGATAGTTTTTATCCCGAAATTCCTACGGGTTCGGGATTTACGCGGGAATCCCCTTCCACGCGAACGAAGTCGCGGGCAGAAGCTAGTAAGTATAATATAAAAGTACTTTCAATAAAAAAGAAATAATAAAAAGATATGATGAGACCCTGGGTTTGATCCAAAATACTGACGGTTACCAATCCGATTCTTTACTAAACACGCTAATAGAACGTTAGTAACCTGAATTGAAATAACTGACCATATTCGACCGTATTAGGTTTTATTTTCGTTACGGAATTTCTTGATTCGGTCACCGCGCTCAAAGCCCGCGATAAAAGCTATGCAATAGCTTAAAAATATTTTTAGGTTCAGTTCCATGTATGAGGAGCCCCCCTTATTTAGGCTATTAAATTATATATTTTTGTCTATCAATCGGAAAGCGGTTCAACTCGGCGGAACAGAATACATCTACCTACCAAGTTTCACATGTAGGTAGTCATAACAGTTTCGGAATAAAATGGCTGTGACTTACGGACGGACGGGCAGATAGATAGACATGACGAAACTATAAGGGTTCTGTTTTTTGCCAATCGGCTACGAAACCATAATAAAAAAAAAACTGCACAATTACATCTTGTTGTCAAAGAGATCCAGTACCAGTCATCGAAGTGTACCTACAAGTCACTCCAATAATTTCATGACATCAAACAGCACACAAAATAAAAGCAACCATGAAGCCATTAAAAAAAAAATTAATAATCTAAAGTATCAAAATGACTTTACGTACCCATAATTCGCGGAGCTATTCGTACGTTTGTGTGTGTTTGAGCCTTGTCTATGTAGTGATGCGATTTGATACCTATCAATTTTGAACATGCGTCCTTAATTGTAAACAAATGCTTGCACTGTATGGACAGATCCGCTCAAATCTGTGTGATTCTGTCCTCTAAAGGGCGCCACAGACATTAAACTACATGGCTATCATATGATTTGATCACTACAGATTGTATGGACTTTAAAGAGACGTTGACCTCTGAGTTTGTTTCAGTGTTTCTTCTCAGAGTAGTCAGTTAAGAAACACTGGCCTCATCTAGTTTACATTTATGAAAAAAAATGACGTGTGAAAGTGTTATTTATAATATGTATATTTGCAAAATAAACATCATTATATCATAATAGCCCTCCTAAACGATGGCGGCCAATCGCGGGTAAGTCTTATTTAGCCTTCCTCAGTATCAATAAAACATTAAAAAAAAAGAGAGATCTATTCAAATAGCTGAAAATCGGCACTTTTTGGACGTCAAAAATTTTCATAAAGTCTCCTGAACGCCCGCTCGTAACCAATCTGCTCGCAACATCTAGTTATCTAAGATATATCTACAATTATATAATAAAACCAGAAATAAATACTGTTCCCGTAAAATATCAAATAACAGTTCTCGTTATGTTTCGGGTTTAGGGTTCCATAGCCAAGTGGCAAGAAACGCAACCCCTATAAATTCGTCTTGTCTGTACGTCTGTCCGACCGTATGTCACAGCCATTTAATTACTGTTGAAACTTGGTAAGTAGATGTATTCTGTGACCCGCTTTACGTTTTTTACACTAAAAATTATTTAGACTACATTACAATTATTTAGATACATGGAACAGGAACTATTTAGTTTTGTCATCAAACCTACAATGTGTAATTTAAAGGCTATATACATACCGAGTGCACGGCTTCTTAGGATGATAACAAACGATATGGCAAGGGTTTTTTAATCCTATGTCTACATGTGTGGAGCATATTATAAATTTCAATACATTGATATTACAGACAGATTATATATACAGAGGCCGATTTTTTCAAATTAAGAAGAATGAAGAGAATTATCGTTTTATTGGCAAGTGACGTGGAAAGTGATGACCCTCATAGTGCTGTGACACTTTTGTTATTACCGGTATTCAAGAAACATATGAAACCAATAATTTGGGGTCAATTCTGTGAGTCACTTATTTTGAGCTGAAACTTTGCATAGAGACTCCATACCAGATGTTGTCTTCAGTCCTTTTGGATAGATATGGGGTTTCCGTTACACGTTGTATAAACCTGTATGTGCGAGGTGTCTATAGATATTTCTTTAAAATGACACCTAGGCTCCTAAAACCATGTTAACTTAAAGTCAATCGTTTGAAAGGTAGACACTTCCAAATTGTGTCACCATCCCCTCTAACTTTTCAAATAATTGAGTGTAAAATCTAAAAAAATATATATGCTGTACATCTCAACTAAAACTTTCAACAAAAGTTGGTTTGAATGAGATACAGTCAGTACTTTTTGAGTTATAGCATATTTCCAAATTCCGCAAATATTAATTTGTAATTCATACAAGCACTATGAAAATCCAAAGTTATTTTGCGTAGGTACTACGAAACCCTTCATGGGCGAGCCCGACTCGCACTTGGTAATTTATTTTTTTTAAGTTTGGTACACATTGTAATGAAATTTTCTTCTTTTCAGCACCACGAACAAGTCCAGAAATACAGCAGTACGTTGGAAACGCTGCTCTTCACACAAGATCTGGATCCTCACATCCTAGACGTGTTCCATCAGTTCATCGCGCTCACCGCTTAGGTATACTCTACGTAGAGAACGAACTGAGTTTCTAATAGGTATATTATGTATAGGCGTTTTACCAATATAAATTATGTAAAGGTTGGCGAAACTGTTGTGGCATTTTCCAGGAGAATTAGTATGAGTTTGTAATAGTATTTTTGTTTTCGAAAATTATCGCTTTGTCTCTTTCACAGTACTCTACAAGTTTGGTGCGTGTAAAAGAAATGAAACGATAGTTTTCGAAAACGAGAAAAGTATTGCACACTGTACTAATCCCACTGATCTATGCTACTTTCTGGGCAGGGATAATCAAAAAGCGTTGGTCACTAGCCCTTACCTACAACACCGCTACTGTAATTTATTCGCATGGAACTGGTATTTTCGTAGGTTAAATAATAGGTTCTTACGTTCAGCTGTAATGTAGATTGATTTCTGTGTAAGATTTTTAAAGTCTTCTACAACGTGTAATTTAAAGGGTATATACATACCGAGTGCACGGCTTCTTTGGATGATAACAAACGATATGGCAAGGGTTTTATAATCCTATGTCTATTTGTGTGGAGCATATTAGAAATTTCAATACATTGATACCAGAGGCCGAATTTTTCAAATTAAGAAGAAAGAACAGAATTATCGTTTTATTGGCAAGTGATGTGGAAAGTGATGACCCTCATATTGCTGTGACACGTTTGTTATTACAGGTATTCAAGAAACATATGAAACCAATAATTTGGGGTCAATTCTGTGAGTCACTTATTTTGAGCTGAATCTTTACATAGACTCCATACCAGATGTTGTTTACAGTCCTTTTGGATAGATATGGGGTTTCCGTTACACGTTGTAGATGTAGTCCATCTAAGACTTTCTGAGCCTAGACCGTCATCACGAGGATAAGATTAATAAAACTTAACGATGATTAATGTTTCTATGGACTAAAAATTCACGTTATAAACAAAAGACGAATCGGCAAATATTGTATAGAAAATATGAAATGCATTATACCGTTGGCCCCGGCTGTAATAGCAGAAGCAAGAAAACCTGACACTGGTCTGGCCAAGGAGTATCGTGTTACCCAGTTACTAGGTTGTGAAGTTCAGGTACGCAGTCGCTCCATGTAAAACACTAATACTGAGCTGCATCCGGTCAGACGAAGCCGACACCAACATTATTAGGAAAATGTTACTACAAGATAAGTTTGAATGTTATTTGGTAAATAATTAAATGCTCTGCCTTTCTGTCTCGGTGTGTGTAGGCAGGGCCGGATTAACCATTAGGCGGAGTAGGCAACTGCCTAGGGGCCCCGCATCAACTAGGGGCCCAGGCCCAATGCACGCACCAAGAAAACATGTTTCTTCGAACGAGAATTTCATGTGCGTGTGAACTTAGGGACCTAACTGTTATCTCACAAAATACAAATGGTTAAATTGAGTAGTAGAATTAAAACAATTTTAGAACAAATCTGGGAATAAGTAAACAAATATATTAAAAACCACAGCCCATTTTGACCAATAGGATGCACGAAGCGTATTTTAGTAGTGTTCGTAATAGTAAGTATTAATATAATGTTACACGCCCTGTACTCACAAAATGCATATTATTTCTAATTGGGCGAAAACAGGAAATGATGTGGTTTGTCACTAGCTGCGCTTCCGCAGAAATATTTTCTTAAGTGAGTATGCGTATCTTTGGCCGGTAGTACCTACCTAAAAACAAAAGAATAAAAATCCTGTTAATCGCAGGCTAATAAATCTACCTATAAAAATATCAACATATACTTAATCAATCCCATTTATAATAAAATAAACATTTATATTTTACTCTCGTAGCGTACGTACTCTCGCAGTGAACAATAATTAACTCACCCACCACACAACAAGCAAACACATTTATTCCCATTGAATTATTCGGGCGAAATATTCGGAAACATTCGATTGCGGGGTACGAATCTTTCTCGCGCGGGTGAAAACTTCTCCGGGGAGCAGCATCCCCTCCCTCTTACCGCACCCCGCACCGCCATCGCCTGCACGCACGACTCGTGGCCGGTGGCAGTCGGGTGCGCGCGTCGCGGTGCCAGCGCGGCGGCAGCGGCCGGCGCACAGAGATCGACGATCGATGCAAAATACGATTTTTTAGCAAAAAAAAGTTGAAATATTAATAAATAATTAAAAGTTTCTTTAAATCAGAATGATTCAATATGAATTTATCATTTTGAATAATTCCCATTTAAAGAAACTTTCCCCGAAGTATTCCGGAATTATTCGGAATTATTCAGAAGTTTTGCAACTATAGTCACAATTTCGCCATCCTATCGTATCTCAAAGAACTATCAACAAATGTAGACTAAACTATAGCCAGATAAGTAAGGTGTGATTAATATTTATGAACTTGCTACAAAGTAATGGTGCAGTAACTGTTATGTGATAAGTGTTACGTGGTTTAAGACTATTATTCCATGACCAGTCTATGATATTCCTTCCCAGCTGGCTATATTGGGACTGTCACTGCTCAAGCCAATTTGATCTTTGCTGTTAATTTTTTTTAAATGGTCATGGTTCACAAAAGATCATTTACCTTCTTATTTATAATATGTATGAGACTTTATTGCAAAAATGTAAGATTATTATAAAACTACTTTTAATTTTATAATATTTTAAGAATGCTGAGTCAGGACTGGGTGTATTTATCCTTTTGAGACGACACTAAATGAAGTGTATAAGTAATGTATGTATTATTAATTGTCGTGTAAATAAAATAATAGTTAAGTTTAATAATTTACGCGTTTTATTTTGTTCTTTTCCTTATCATAGTAAGGTGTAAGTCACAACATTATTCAATAGGGCAAAATATGAAGCAATATTTTTTCATACGTTGTCGTAACTACTCATAACACGTCGGGTAAGATACCACGTTGGCGATCTTTCATTATTTGCAAGTAAATAACTAACTGAGATGTTAGGCCGTTTTCTAAGCCTTCTCCGAAACTAAATGTACTCACAGTAAAATACTTTAATATGATTTAAAAAAATTGCTTTTCTTAATAATCGTTTAAAATAGCGACTTGCCAGTTTATGTTATATATTTTACATTTATTTATTTACACTTCATGCACATGGGTACAAAGGCGGACTTAATGTCGTAGGCATTCTCTATTAGTCAACCATGGGTGGTTACATAGCTTCAGTCGCTTCTTAAAATATAAAATGTAATAGTGATATACAAAATAGAAACACATTTCAGTCTTTACAAAATATAATTAAAATAACAGAATAGTTAACAGTTTTTAAATCCTCTTCATATACAAAAATTTCTCTACTTGAAGTAACTGAGCAGTTCTTCGACATCCTTCTTGGAGCCGAGGTAGCAAGGTGATCGCTGGTGGATAGCCTCGGGCATGATGTCCAGGATGGGGATCCGACCGTTGGAGGCCAGCCCACCGGCCTCCGTCACGATAAACGACATTGGAAGGCATTCGTACAGTACACGTAACTAGAACAGACGAAATTAGTATTTCATTAAAGGGAGAACAAAAATCTATATAAAAATTAATCGTCGAAATGCGTGTAAGCGTAAAATGTCGAAACTTCTGCCTCAAATTGGAAATCAGTCAAACCCATTCTTTTTTTTTTGTTGTGGACGTTATTGTCAAGACAAGGTTTCTACCAAAGAAAATTAAAAAAAAAAAACGATCAATTAAAAAATGTTTTAATAACAAAAATACTTATTGTTTTTTTTTTTTTTGAAGAGCCATCTCTTGTCCTTGATTTCGCCCGATGGTAAGCGATAGATGAGGTCTAAAATGGGACGAGCGAGCCCAGAAGATGCCTATTTACTCGTGCTTTAAAGGCTGAAAGGTTATAAGTGGCAGGGAACACAGAAGCCGAATATAATTGACTAGAACATATCTATTAGATTATTATAGTCAAGGTGTCTATTCAGAAATCCCATCCCCTACAAATTAGTGTGCAGCACTCGAGTTATGGATGGTACTTATTGTTTAAATTTAAGGTATATTTTCAGTATCAAGAGTCGCAGTGTCGTAATTGTTTACCATAGCTACTAACGAATCGATGCCCTTTCAGATAACCTACTGGTACGGGGTCACGATTATATTGTGTCTGATGCAAAGTTATCTCTTTCACTGCATTACTCATGGTCGGAATTAAAGTTCGCAGACACATACATTTAGGTATGTCAAACTTGTAGTATAAAACGAGTCTTGTATTGTATGATAGGTTTATGTACTTAGCTAACTAAACCAACCATCTGTTGTGCTTTGGTTAGTATTATGTTGCCTCAATTGTGTCGCGTGGTGTTTCCACGTGCCTCTCAATAGGTACTTTATGAAAGGGTGAGAAGCTGCTCACTCCTCCTCTCAACAGAGATGGAGTATGCGCCAGCAAACTGACACTGCTGGGGTGACTGTGAAGAATTCCAATGTTTCCCCGAATCCCAGCAAGCAGTGACGAAGAAAAAGAAGAAAGGTCTGTAGGATTCGACCATAATGCGACGGACATACAGAAGAATTACCAGACGTAAAAAAAAAACATTTATCATGTTTAATGGTCGATTATTGGAATGCGCGTGATAAATGTCTCGAACACGAGACACAGAATTGCGTATTTGTAAATGTAGTTAAGCATAAGTAAATCGCTTACTTTTCCATTAGGTGCACTTTTGGTAGCAGGGTATAAGAAGATGCCTCCATACTTGATGGTTCTGTGCACATCAGCCACCATGGAGCCCACGTACCGGGCGCCGTACGCCTTGCCGGTCTTAGGATTCTTCCTATCTTCTATGTACTGCCTGAGACTTGGCTCCCATTCTGCGGAATATCCTGGAAAGCGATACTAAGTGTAACATAACTACATACCTATTATAAAACAGTCCTCCGCCACATATTTTATATCCACAGAAATCAAAAATACAGGAGAAGTGGTAAGGGGGCGTATCGGTGTCCGCGCGACATGGCCACAGGGCTCATGTCACAGGCAAATGGCCGTCTCCGCGAACTAGTGCGCTTTCGACGGCGATCGTGATAACATATATGAATACCGAGTTGTTCTGTGGTATCTTGTAAAAACCGAAGCCAAAATCAAATCTATGTGAATCATGGAATCACTTACCATATGTAAGTACAAGTATTTTACAATATTTGTCTTTAAAATCATGAAAAACAATAAATCGTAAAATATTTCTTGGTTTTACTATGTTATTTTTGTTTTCAAATATCAGAGCGATTGTACTCCTTTTGCTATAAATACATTGCTCCTTAACCACTACCTGAGTTCGTCACTAAGTAACTGGACAAGCAATGTAAACATAACATACGAAACTGTATTACGCGGATTCATCGCGTAGTGAGGCCGCCACTTCTTGCGACGAATTAGTGATGTGCTTGTGCAGATCCACTAACGTAGGCTATCGACAGCAATGTCGATTGACGAATGAAATATTGCTATTATAGTTTAGGGGTTTTTCAACCGACGACAAAAAAAAGAGGAGGTTATCAATTCGACGCGTATATTATTATTTTTTTTATGTATGATCACCGATTACTCGGAGACGGCTGAACCGATTTGGAAAATTCTTTTTTGTTTGAAATTGGTCCCATTGTCACCAAGCCAGGATCTGATGATGGGATCCTGGAGAAATCGAGGGAACTCTTCAAATATTATAGGCACACCTATAGTGATTTGAGTATTTTTAAAGTAACTTGTGTAGTTGCATTCGAAAAGCACCATTTGTGAAGTGGACCTGATGATGAAGACCACAGATGGCCACTGGAACTACTCAATATATAAGTATTTCATGTGTTCCGCTTCGATTACTTGAATGTGGTTATTAAGCACAATATGCTCGTCACAATGCATATGGTGAAGTGAAGCTGATGGTGAACTACCAGGAGAACTCCTCAACAAATAACAGCCCAACATTGGGAAAAGCAATATTTTGTAAATGAATATAAGTAGTTGACATTTAGGCTCTTGTAACTAGGTAAATTAAAAATCGACCAACTAAAAAGAGTGAAATAAAAACTTTTTACCAAAAAATTAAACCGACTCCCAAAAAACACTGCAAAGTGAAAAAGTGAAAAAAAAAAGTCGGTGCCAAAAACGAAAATACAAAACTAAAGACACCGACTACCGAAATTAAAGTTATTTTTCACTTTGCAGTGTTATTTGGGAGTCTGTTTAATTTTTTGGTAAAAAGTTTTTTATAACATACGGAAACCTCTAAGAAAATATGTTTAACTTTTATTTTACATGAGGTGACAGAAATAAAAATACGTTGAAAAGTCAAGTGTACAAAAAAGTAAAAAAAAATAAACAATTTATTTTACGCCCGCAGCATGCGTGGAGTTCCAACGTCGCCGTCGCTACAATAGTTTATTTTTCAATCTGTCAACCGTTTTAGCCTGGTTGGAAGATCGATGTAAATAATGTTTTTTTACTTATTTTGATTTTTTTACAGAGTAGTAGAGAAATGCGTAACCAATATTCGTAAAGTAAGTTACTTTAATTTTAGGTTAATAATCGGTGGTGTTTTTCGGTTTAGAATTATCGTATGTTATGCCTTATCCTCATGCTGTTTCTTTATTTTTGATGGTTTTTGTATTTTGCTTCCGTTGAAGCTTCGAATGCGTTATAATAATCGGCATGGTTCAGATAATGTATTTGTGAATTGAGCTCAAAATAAGTCAATATATTCATGCTATTTATTTGTTATGCATGGATGTGTGTTTGTTTTCATATATTTAACAATTTCTCTACTAACTAGGATTTTTCTTATACCAAAAACCTATTATAACCTACTAAACTATTACCTTCGTGGTAATTGCGTAACACACTTACAGTAGGAATCGGTTTCATTATGCTAAATCAACAACACTCACTGCGGTATTTACGTTGTTGAGCAGACCAATATTTCGAACATATGAAGCAATGCATTAGCAATATACGTCAAAATCATTCAGATCTTGATTTATAGTGTGTTACGTAATTATTGCGATATTATATGGTGACGTTTAGAAGTAGCTTAGGATGTATGTAAATGATAAATAAGTGCTTTTCGTACTTTTCAGTTTCCCAAAAGATGGTAACATAAAAAGGAATGGATTGATGCCACATGCATGCCACCTAACTGGTACCCTACAAATAATAGCACCATATGCTCGGTTCACTTCAACGCAGAAATGTTCTAGTCTCTAAAGAAAAGTCGCAGGATTTTTGAATGGAAAATTCCAAAATTAAGAGTACAACTGATTTTTGCAGAAGTGGGTTGAATTTTATTTTATTACTGAGCGTAATGTAAGTTAACATCAACTTCTATTTGACCTATCACTATGATAATTAAGTATTAAGATTTAAGTCGAAAGCGCCAGGGTAGCCCTTAATACTTAGTAGGTAGTACTTAATAATAATTATGTAATGTCATGTTCTTAATAATATGTTTATTGTTATTGTAATATTTTCTGGACATGCCATTTTTTATTTGGTTCATTTTCAGGTGCCCAAAAAAAATTGTACAATAATAAATGGAAGAATCGATAACTTTCCGATTTAGTCAATCACTAGCGTATATGTAAAATAAATTGCTTTTGCACAGCACAACGATAGCGACCGATGTTTTTGTGTGGGTAAGTTCTACGGTGCATGGTAAATACACGCTGTGTTTGACGGAATAAGGTTTATTATTGATTGTATAGTACGTTCTGATTCAAGAAATGCGGGTGTGTGTGCGAGTGCGTATCTATTGATTTTATTAAACTGCATGTGTAGTTGTTGCCCCGCCCAGCGCCTAACTGGAGACACACGGTTCCCATATAATTTCGTCTGTTGACCATATCTAGTTATTTATTTTATCTATGTTTATATCTGTCTTTCTGTCTGTTCACGATAAGCTCAAAAACTAGGTACTTACTGACCGGATTTTTATACGGTGTTCACCAATAGACTGATGACTGTTTTAGGTGTAAGTATAATTTGGTTTGTGTAAGAAAAAAAGTGTGTAAGGTGGCTGAAATATGACAATAAATTATTAATGTTAAAGATGTCGGAAAAAAACAAGCCGACTGGTCGCTTTACTGTTGCTTTACTGACGTGCGCCATGTATATCTACAGAGATATAATATATATTTATAACATTAACATTTCGTTTACATAAATGAAGTATAAATTATAATAATTATATTTTCGTATACTCGTTCAAAATAAATTTAAAGGTCTGTTGTTGAACTTTATAAAGAAACTCGTTTTGACACACCCACAATTATTTGATCGAGCACTTTTGTTTTATACTCAACAATAAAAGTCGCAGAACTATTTTTATGTTGATGGGGTCTTAGGTACACACTGTAAACTCTGAAACAACTGAAAGTTACTAAATGTGAAACTTTAGATGTTAGTGTAAAAATAGATTAACTTTCGTGTCATCGAATTTTCATGCAATAGATAGTTTTAGGAAACGGCGGTTTCATGGCGAAATAAGATTGCAGTTGCTTTACTTTACTAATATTATAAAGTCGAAAAGTTTGTTTGCTTGTTTGTTTTGGTACTTTTACCCGCTGCTAGTTAAATATATCGAGCCTGATATGGAAGAACATCGTAAGTGACAAAATATAGGTACCTATATCACTTTTTCACTGTAACGAACTGCTAAAGTAATTTAGGTTCTAATACAAAAATCCTTATATTCATAATTGCATAAACTTCAAAATAATAACCAAAAATAACTTTTATCGCAAACGACAAAAGTAAAACTTTCAAATAAAGGAACAATCAGAATTATCGTAACCGACTTATCGTAAGTAACGTTTGTCACTTACGATAAAATATAGTTTTAAAATCTGTTCAAAACCTGTGATACCTACGTTTAGTTATAATCGCAGTTAGGTACACTAATTGTTAATTATCAATTTGCGGAGCCCAAGCGTTTGCAAGCTAAAGCAGAAAGATGGTCTGGTAAAGGTAAAAAAGTTCATGAAAATCCATGTGCAGGAAAGAAGTGTGGTAATAATTGCGAAACGAACTTTACCGATGAAGACAGGAGGAGTATTCACGAACTTTACTGGGGTATAGGAAGTTCTCTGAGGCAACGAGACTGGCTACTGGCATTAGTCAAGGAAACAAACGTTCGTTCGTGGCAGAAAGAAAGTGTGTCAGCAGTTTCTATTAAAAA
The DNA here is from genome assembly GCA_943138885.2 of Tholera decimalis. Classification (NCBI taxonomy): domain Eukaryota; kingdom Metazoa; phylum Arthropoda; class Insecta; order Lepidoptera; family Noctuidae; genus Tholera; species Tholera decimalis. The sequence goes on from OW964562.2 coordinate 30,222,154, forward strand.
CGCTAGGTTTATCACAGATGACGTTAAGATATACTATTAAGAATATAACTGCTTTGATGTCTCTAGGCCAGATGAAAGAGGAAAATCAACACCTAACAAAATAGCGAAAAACTCTCAGCTGTCAAGTCTCACTATTGTCGTAATTAGTAATAAAGGAAATAAGTTGTATTTGCCATCTGAATTTAGGAATCTTTCGTTCCTCTATAATAAGGTCTATTATAATGAAACTATCTAAGAAAGTGGAAGCAGGCATGGATACTGTTACTTATGGCATGAGTCTGAAGCCAAAAGAGGCTGTAATGAAGTTTGTACTGTTGTTTTTAAGTATTTAAAAATGATTGATGAGAAGAGCGAACATTCATCTATAGCTTTGTATTGTGATAGTTGTTGCGGGCAAAATAAAAATTAGGGCGATGCTTTCGATGTTGTCGTATTTCATAAGTAATGTTGCAATGTTCATTGAGGATATAACTATACACTTTTTGGTTCCGGGGCATACAATGATGCCGGTCGATTCGGTACATGCCCCAATAGAATCTTTTATAAAAGGAAGAACAGTTTTGGCTCCATCCCCATGGCCCACGTAAATTTCAAATGCCAGGAGCAATCTGAAGAATTATGAAACTATAATGCTAGAAAATGCCGACATCTTAAACTGGAAAAGTTTTGCAGATAACTATTTACCAAAATCTATTAAGATTCCTATTATTAAACTAAGATCCGGATTTTGTACGGATTCAGAAATTCAATGTGTGGACCTGGGCTTTTAATAAGATCTCGACAATGTCGACAGCACCTCCAGGCACTCACGGCAGCTTGTACGGCAAAAGTACCTATTGCCAAACCCAAGTATATGGACCTGAAAAGAATGTCTAACAAGGGTATAATTCCAGCACAATATGCACAGGAATATTTCACCTTACCTTATGATGGCAATACAGCAGACTTACTACCAGAAGAAAGTGATGAAGAGTGATTTAAAATTTATATTAATTTAAATTGTTTAAATATAAATGAAAATTGATTATGCATGACGTGTTGGCGTTTTATTTTTAATAGGTGATTTTGATACCTTATAAAGGATATAATAAAGTAAAATAGAATTGTTTAACACAAATAAGTAAACTAATTTATACAGAACGTAAGTGAACTTTTCTTTTATCGTAAGCGACAATAGTACTAATTATTCAACTCTTTTTGCTATTATTTAATTGATTATAATTAAAGCCTAACATGTTTTGCAATATATACAAAAAATGTAGTTATATAAGTAAACTATAAAAAATAATCAATAAAATACGTCTCCTGTAAATTTTACTTTTTGTCGCTTACGATGTTCTTCCTTATCAGGCTCGATGTTATGGACTTAGTAAGTAGGTATCACCGCCCAAAAGGACTTGGTGAATATTGAGAATTTCTGCAATAAGTACTTACTTGATTAGTAGTGTAATTAGATAATTCTAAATTACAGTTACCTACCTTCATTAATAGAATAAATATTGCCCTTCTCAGGTATCCTCATGTTAGGGTCTGTAAGTATGAATTCTCCCAGTGAAGGATCGTACATGAAGCCGTGGACGCCCTTTCCCTTGCCGAGCGACAGCACCATCATTGTTGCAGAGCCGTAGAGAGCATAACCAGCGGCAACCAGTTCGTTTCCCGGTTGCAAGGCGTCAGCAAGCACGGGGTCACCTTTTGATTTCTTTCTGGAAGTAAAAACCGGCTTCTTTGTTTTATACCAGTTATGCCCGCGTTTTCGTTGGCTAGGAAGGTTATTTCCGCATAAATCCTGATCCGGAGAATTCCGGGAAAAAAAAACTTTCAAAAAAATAAAACCTACTTCCATCTCAAAACACTGTAAACCCAAAAATAACTTTAATTTCGGAAGTCGGTATCAAAAAACGAAAATAACATTCAAGTAATCGAATCGCAAGCCATGAAATACTATACTATAGTGGTACCGGTGGCCATCCTGCACGAGTTAAGTACCTACTATAAAAAAATACCCAAATCGCTATATGTGTGCCTATAATATTTGAAGAGTTCCTCGATTTCTCCAGGATTCAATCATCAGATCCTGACGTGATGGCAATGGGACCAACTAGAAAGTATACGTCAGTGGGTCGCGTCGTCGTCTTGGTTGAGGCGAAGTGCGGCGTAAATTATAGTCTCAGCTAATGAAGTTTTAGTTTTATTTTGGACAGAATCTTCAATGTAGCCTTCCGCGACTGTGCTGGATTTCATATTCATATTCATTTATTTGCTTTCCACAATGTACATACAGCTATATATATGTATATTTCCATCCTCCATGTAACATAGTCTAAAAAGGCGTCTAACAGTGTCGCTGACGTTCTTCTATAACAATGACCGGTATACTGTTCACAGTTTGCTAAATTCAAATAATGTTGCTATTTGCTTCGGCATGACCAGACGTCCCGTTTTGAACGGGACTGTCCCTTTTTATAGTTACAAATCCCGCTGTCCCCGAAATCAACTCTGGGACGCAAAATTGTCCCGTTTTCTGAAACCGTGCGAAAATTTGGGTAGTCGAGCCGGCTCTTCAGTTCTAAAGGCGATGTTGATAAGTAAGGCGAATATTATAAAAAATAACGTAGCAAGACTTTCATTCGTACTTAAAATCACCTATGTTAAAGCAGATTTGTTCCTCTGATAAATATAACTAAACGTTAGGGTAAATATATTTTTTAATTTGTAACTTTTAAGCTAACTGATTTTTCTGAATAATTAACTTTTAAAAAGGGTTTTTTTTTTCACTGACTACCTGTTAATTGACCTAAATAAACCGTCCCGTTTTGAGTCAAAGAATTAATGGTCACGTTAGGCATACCTGAGATTTTATTTTTATCGATCACTTGTTTATAGCATTTTCCCTTTTGGTAGTTGAGAAAAAAAACGATCCGTTTTTATGTCATTAGGTCTGATTTTTTGGTATTTTTTTACTATTTGTGTAAACTCTTCTTTACAATAAACGTGCGCTCAATATTTTTTTTTGTTTTAGTAAATTTTACGAGTTATAACTGGCCTTGATTTTCAAAGTCGTTAATTGTTAAATTTGTGAGTTCACTGCTTCTGCATGCGCCGCTTATACCGAGTATCAATACAACCTGTGAAAAACATGATTTCTTAAATTACTATCAATCTTTTAATGTAGAAAGAAAAACACAAGCAGACATCTTTTATTCCAGAAATGCACGCCTATCCAACGTCTTTACTCTCAATTTACGCAATCTAGTCAGTGTGTTTGATTGCCTCTTTTTTTGCAAACTTATCTATAATACATCAGAGTGAATTCGTTGGGATCGATGTTTATTTTTAGAGTAAAAGACCTCTCCCTACCCAGATAAACATTTATAGCTTACCTTCACGGCCAAGTATATTTCGTTAAAATCTTCATTTAAAAATGTTTCCACTTCGTAAGAGGTGAAAACCTTAGATTTTTTGCGCTTGAACCCCTGGGACTGTCTTTTCAGAAACGATGTAGATTATGGAATCTTTTCAAATCGAGATTGTGTTTTACTGTACTCTTAAACCTTGAATACCTGCTCCATAGCGTAGAAGGCTTTATGTTGCCCTTTATTTGGCTACTCGCCACTTCAAAAAGTCATTGTATGTAAGTATTTAAGTATCTTTCCTTTGAAATTCTGCAAAAGATTTTCGATAACTGTATTTACCTCGTCTTTTACAGAATCTGGGGTCAACATTTCAGAATCACTTGAACTCATTAGGGTTCCGTAGTCAACAAGGAACCCTTATAGTTTCGCCATGTCCGTCTGTCTGTCCGTCTGTCCGCGGTTTAGCTCAAAAACTATTGGTACTAGAAAGTTGTACTTTGGCATGAGTATACACGTTAATGACGCAGAAAAAGTGTAAAATAAAATTTTGAAAAAAACAATTATTTAGGGTACCTCCCATACATGTAAAGTGGGATGATAATTATTTTTTTTCGTTCTTCCTATAGTATGGGATATCGTTGGATAGGTCTTTCAAAAATATTAGGGGTTTGGTGAGACCGTTTTTTTATTAAGTAAACCGTTCGTGACTTATCAAGCTTTAAAGTACCAATTTTCGTTAGAGTCTAGTGTCCTCCCCCTCTATCAACTAAACGGTTGTAGTTAGAAATTCAAATGTCACGGCAGTAGTACCTGTATATAACGAAATTTAAAGGAAAACTATCACACATAAGTGGGCTTTACAAGTTTACGAGTAATAGTCGACCAATTGTATTTGACTCGAAAATTTCGAACAACTCTACAGAACTGTCGATAGATGGCGCTAAGCGCCAGTTGTATCGTGCTAGTTTCTTGTGACGATTGAGTAGTGTAGCTCTGTGTCCGTATTTAAATTCAAAACGCCGGCTATGACAAGTTTTATACAAATCTCTAAAAAAAATTAAAACTTTTCGTGCAAAATTGTCGGATCAGGTGAGGATTTGTATAGGAAGTCAAATTAGTTAGGTAGTCATGTTTGGCTTTTAGTTAGAGCATGGTACGAAACGATCAGTCAGCGATTACGATACGCACTTGGCTGTTATAAAAACTACGGAACCCTACACTGCGCGTGGCCCGACACGCACTTGACCGGTTTTTTTAATAAGATATTAGTCTAAATTTAAAGCGAGATTTCGATACAGCTTACAGAGTTAGTATCCCGCCAAATTATGTAGTCTATTTTAAATTTTAAATATGGAACACACCGCGTCACTGCCGCGGGCGGACCCGCTTAGTTTATTTTTTTATTCACGTTGGCTGTTTATGCACTCACAAGACCGAAGCATTTTTTTCTTAATCAAAGAGAATAAATAGACTATGTTTTATTCTTAATTATGATAAACCAAATTTAGTTCTATTATTAATATTTATTCCCACCCTAGAGAGGGAAGCAATTACTATGAGTCTTTCCCGCCCAAAGGTGGGAAGTGGCAGCTTCCACTCGTTACTCGGATCCAACAAACACTACTTTCCGAATATGAAAAAAGAAAAAGAATTTTCCAAATCGATTCAGCAGTCTTTGAGAAATCGGGGAACATAAATAAAAAAAAAATAAAAAAAAATATCTTTGGGTTTTGTATTTTCTTTTCTTTCTCACCGCCTTCCGAATTAAAATTATTTTTGGCTTTGTAGTGTTTTGATATGGAAGTCGGTTTTATTTTTTGCAAAAAAGTTTTTATTCTCGCGCTTTTTAGTGGGTCAGTGAATTTTCTAAATCGGTTCGTATATGACGAAGTTATGTGCGAACAAAAAACGCAATGCAGAGTAAACGAAAAGATCATCAACGTAAATATTTTTTGTTCCGTTTTGTTGATTTTCCAGAAACGGCTTGTCCGATTTCGATAAAATTTTCATGGGACCATTTGGGAAGTATACCCTTTTCAACAAAAAAAGAATTTTTCAATTCGGTGGGCAAGCGACGGAGCTATGCCCCAACAAACATAAAAAAAAAAACAAACATACGAAATGAGAACCTCCTCCTTTTATAGAAGTCGGTTAAAAAATAAAAAGAAATTCCGATGAACTGAGAACCTCCTCCTTTTTTTGAAGTCGGTTAAAAAGTAGCCTTTGTGTTGCTATATAAGCTCTATCTGATCGCCGTTCCAGAGATTAGCCCAAACATACAGAATGCAAGAAAGATATATTATAAGTAATAATAAAACTTAAATATTAGCTAAATAAGCTATTTTCCTCTTAGATCTTAGAGCGGTTAGTAGGTTATTATTGTGGGTTTTCTTAATGAGTTGGATTTTATAATGATTAGTATGTATCGTTACAAAACCATTGCAGGCTATATAAACAATAAAAGTTTGTTAGTTTTATTGTAATGATAAGCCGCAATTACTTGTATCTAATCGTGTTGTTGTAAACCTTTGAAATCAGTGCATGTTTATTGGGTATTATTTTATCGAATAGTTCATTGTCTATTTATTGCAGCTATTATAGTTGTGCCTCATGTAAAAGGCGTGTATGTACCTATTACCTATGCATGGAATGAGGCACATGGACCCAAAAACTAGTTGCTCGAGGTTTCCGACATTTTACTTGACTGCCCTAGTACCTATGTTTTTCAGGATGTAGTCTTGTAAGTCTACAAAAATAAATAGCTTGAAGGGAGGGCTCTAAAAACGTAAATTACCAAAATAAAGCAAATAAAAATTGCCTTGCATAAAATAATTGCTAATAAATTCAGCGCACCATATCCCATCTTGGCGCTGGAAGCTGGAAGAGCTCTGAGAAGAGATATTTATTTATTTAGATAAGTATAATATCTTCGCCTTAGAGTGAAAACCAAAAAAGTGGAATGCATTTGTTTTTATTGTGTTTCTAGGAAGAAAACCTGGCAACGCACATGATCTCACTAATATGTTAATTCGATACTCGAAACGCCTTCTATGAAAGTAAATGATAACCTCGTAAACACTTGCATCTGTCAGTTTGGCAGGAATACGCCAAAGTAACGGATTATGCATTTCGGACAATATTATAGTACCTATCGAACAATTCTGGATACAAAAGCGAGTTAAATTTACACATAAATTAAAAAAAACACGACGCCGATTAAAATTTTACATCACGCATGTTTTTCTTCCTCTTGAAAAGTTACTTCTACACTTACAAGGTTTTCACTCTAAGGCGCCGATATGTTAGTTTGTACTTACTTGAATATGGCGAAGATAGAGCCTACCGATACAAGACAGTCAATGTTGGAGGAACCGTCGAGTGGGTCGAAGCATACCACGTATTTACCACGCCTTTCGTTTTCCACCTGGGCAACAAAGCGAGGAATAAGATTTTGATTATCGGTCTATGTGACTTTTTTATTGATAATAGGCTCGCGTTTGACCACCATCTCACCTGATGGTTAGTGATGATGTGGTAGAAGGTGGAGCACGTTTACGTAAAAGGAACCTATTCACTCTTGACTTAAAGACTCCCAGTTTATAGCGATTAGGAAACACAGACTCCGGCAGGGAATTTCACTCCTTAGCCGTACGCACAATTAGAGTATTCCCAAAACGTTTTGTGCGTATGGGTGGGATGTCCATGCTCCCGAAAGGGTGGAAATCATTAATTTACTTCTCCCATTCTAGGTGGAGCGGAAGAGAGTGTTAGACTTCTACTGACTAAAAACCCTGTTCCTTCATTGGGCAACCTTATTGTTCCAGAGCCGCGGTATCTCTTTTGAACATTCCAGCATCATCTAGGCAGATGTTACGTTGCCGTAGACACCATTGTAGAAGGAAGAGTTTGTCTGGATTAATACCAAATTAGCTTGTGAAGTTGTTAGGTGTTAGATAATTAATTTACTGGCGGCTTAGATTATTATAACTGTCAAGATACTGATACAAGCTCGCGTTTTGAAAAAGATCATAAAAAAATGGCTACGCGGTGGAGTTTGCCGCACGTTTCTAAATCTTCCTATGGAATTGCCAGCCGGTCGTAGAAAATGCACGATTTTAGCCGCATTTTCACCTTCTCTATTATTGAATAATCGCTAAATACATACAGATACGCGTTCGGCAATCCGGAATTAATATAAAATGTAAGTAGCATGTGGTTAGTCTGGACATAATTTTCTACTAAAGTCAGGGTCGTTTGCCTTGACATTATAAAACACTAATCAAGAAAAACCCAGATAATTTTACGATAATCTTTCTTAGCATTCAATCTAACGCTTATATTTTGGGGTATTTTTATTTGGATTTTGTCAGATTATATTCGGTTCAAAACAGTAGTTTCTTAGTCTTGAAAGTTTAAAACGTATTTTTTATATTTCATGCGGTTTGATAGCTGTCTGTGTAGTTCTTCAATATTGACTCTAACTGATAACTCATACATCGAAGGAAATGTCAACGAATGCTTCTCTAGACTTTCATAAAAATGTTAGTTGATGTTCCGTCCAACGTGTAACAGAACGCACCTTTTGGTTGGCAAAATTAATTATCTATGGTCTTTAAAATGACTTGACATCTTATAATTTTCCTTGCAAAAGCAACCGCCGAGTTTGTTGAGATTGATTTATTGTTTGTAATTGTATCCGGGTGAATCTGTGTTTTTATCGACAAGTTGGTCGCAATTAATGATTTGTTGGAAATTGGAATCCCGTTTTGAGTACCACACTGGGATATTTTGAACAATAACGCCGTATTGAAGTGAGACTGACTGACGCGCGAACTTTGTTGCAAGCAATTGTTAATTGGTGATAAATAGCTGCTCCAATCTGGTGCTAAAGTGTAGCAGAGTGGTTTGTGAATGCTGCCGGGACCGCATTGTGAGGACCTGCGTCTTTGGGAACCTCCGTCCATCAACACTTGCCCACATTACACGTTTCAATTACTCATTACCTATTTTCACACATACCACACGGACGTGATCTCAGGAAAGGTCGTAGCTTGTCGTCTCCAGCTCAGGTAAGTGGTTAGTATTATTTATTGGTAAGGCCTGAGAGGCCATTGTTGGTAAAGTAACGTAGTCAGGGCTCCACGAACCGTGGACAGTTCGGACACACCAGTTACCGTTGGCTGGCTGATTGAAGGACCGAACAAACTGGTAGCAGAAGCGTGGTTTTACATGATAAAATCCACTGGTTTAATTGGAAGTTTTGAACATTGTTAAAAATAACTTAATAAGTTTTGAATATATTGTTTTGTCAGCCGGGCTCTCAAATTTGTATTTGTAATTTGTACTGTAGCCCCTGTTGTTGTACTGACAAGTAAGATTTATTTGTGAAATTAGGAATTAATAGGTTGTATTTTGGTACATAATTTGGTATATCTGTTGTTAAATTTGTTTAAAAGTTTATCCGAGTAATAATCACACGTTTGTTAACATAGCCTAATATAACAAGACTTGAATTGTGTGTATTGGTTATTGCTTATAGTATTTATTGGATTGTGTTACTGGTGGTTGTCCGGCACAATATTATACATTCAATTGTTATTTTTTCTGTAACTAGCCATCCTTAGCAAGCTAGATTCATACTTGGAATAAGTGCAGGGTCGGATTTAGACTTGAAATAAATTGAATTTAAGTTTTATTTTGGTGAAATTGTTCGGTTGGCTAACAAGTCATTGTTTGTTTGTTTGGTTAATTTTAGCCTGTTGGTATTGATATTTGATTGTTGCAATGGCCTCATTAAAGGCAGTCAGGGAGTCTGCTGCCGGATTGGCCTCACAGTTGGGATGGTTCACATCGGCAGCAGCAACGGTTGAGCGTTTGGATTTGGAAGAGCTCACCCTTGCTCGGTACGGGCGCTTGAATGAGAGCATCAAGTAAGCTGATGCTGCGCTCACACGCTTCAACGAGTTCATCATGGACGTGGATTTGGGGGTGATGGATCAGGCAGCCCGCGATAGGGTTTTGGGTGACTATGACCAGATTCTCCACCTGGGGGATGACATAAGTCAACGAGCCCGGGAAATTTTGAAGAGCCGGTTGCCTGAGGAGGCCAAGCCTCAGACCCTCGTTGTTACGGGCCCTGGACTATTGGGTAGGCTGCCCACCCTGGAGCTGCCACATTTTGACGGTCGCATGGACCACTGGCTGGGCTTCATTAATCTTTTTGAAAGTCTTGTGGATACACGCTCGGACCTCGGACCTGCCCAGAAGTTGGCCTACTTGTTGTCCGTTTTGGAGGGCGAAGCCAGAGCCTTGGTGCAGCACTTGCCGGTGACGGACTCCTCCTACCCGACCGCTCTGGAGCTTCTCTCCCGACGGTATTAGAACAAGCGCTGCCTGGCTGATGTGCACATCGGCCAGATTTTGGGGCTACCGGCCATTGCCAGCACGTCGGCGTTGCGCACTGACTTGCTGAACCCGTTGGTCTCAGCGACCAACGCCTTGAGACGCTTGAAGTTACCGGTGGAACATTGGTCCTACCTGTTGGTGCACATAGTGCTGCGGTTACTCCCTGCGGAGTTGAGGTCACGTTTTGAGCAGAAGTATGGTGGGGTTAGTGCCACCCATCTCCCCCCCTTTGACGACCTCCTCAAGTTTTTGGAAGACGAGTGTCGGTTTTTGGATAACACTCGTGGCGCCACGGGGTCACGCCGACCACCTTCTCGGCCTAGAGACCAGGGTCGGACTAGGGCTAGGGGGCCTGTTGATGTTCGCCCCGCCCCCCGTTTTGCGGGCGCCCGGAGTCCTTATGTTTGCGACTTTTGTAAGGCAACGGGGCATGTCATGGCGCGTTGCCCGGCCTTTTTGAATTTGCACGTAAGTGCCCGCCGCCGCATTGTCAACGCACGCCGTTTGTGCTTCTCGTGTTTGGGGGCCCACTTCCATCGGGACTGCCCCGACCCCCGTCCGTGTAGAATTTGCAAGGGGTCCCACCTGGAGATTTTGTGCGCCAACGCGAACCGCTCCAGCAGACCATCTTCTGAGGAGGGTTCACGCAGAGGGGGGTACCCCGGAGACGAGCACCGGGCTGAGGCCCGCAATTCTGTTCGCCGTACTCCACCCCCCGAGCAAGTTGAACGGGAGCCCCGCGAGCGCCATTTGGTCTCCCCTCGTCAGGGAGAACGCGCGTTGGCTGCTAGGCAGCAGTGGCCGGACCGGCACCGCTGCCTTTCCCCTCCGTTGGCGGAACGTCCCTGGTTGGAGTCGCGCCCTCCGCCATTCAGGCATCCGGTGGGATATGCCCCTCCAGCGATGGCGAGCGGCTCGGGACACCGCGCGGACGAACAATTTGAATGTTGCCCTCGTCGTGAACGAGGGCAGCCTGGATGCGGCGAGCGGTCGCCGCCCAGGCATCGCTAAGAAATTGACGCCTGCCCCGCTAAAGGACCCCCCCCGATCAAGACTGTTTTGTTGCCAACGGCCTCGGTCAAGGTCTGGGGACCCTTGGGTGACTCGATTGTGGTCCATGCCATTTTGGACACGGGAGCCCGGGGTTGTCTTTTGTCGTCTTGGTTAGCGGGACAGGTTGGCCTGAAGGTGAACGACTTTTCAGGCAAGATTAGGGAATTGGCGAAACGGCTGTCACCACTGTTGAGGGAAGGACCTGGTTTGAAATCACCCCTGTGAGTTGTCTTTACCCTAAAATTGGTGCTCCTACCCTTGTTATAACTGAACTTGGTTGGGACGAGCCAATTCGGGAAACCCTGTTGGAAGACTGGCTCCAATTTGTATCCGCACTCCCTGCGGTGCTTCTTGTGCGTCTCCTAAACCACGTTGCGCACACTTTGGGTGGAACTGTTGACATTCGGGCTTCTTACGCCTGGACGGACAGTCAAATTGTTTTGTGTTGGTTGAAGACGTCCGTCCACTCTTTGGAGGTCTTTGTTGCGAACCGAGTGTCTCAGATTCAAGGTTCTGAAACGCCTTTGATTTGGAGGCACGTGCCTGGTGACCTGAACCCGGGCGACGTGGCCTCACGCGGGTGCATGCCCCCCCGCTTGATTGCTCACCCCCTCTGGTGGGGACCGGACTGGCTGACTCGCCCCGAGGACAATTGGCCTCGAACGCCAGTCTTGATGTCGGATCCTTTGCCCGGACTTAAGGTGTTCGCTGTTGGGACGAAGGACCCTCCGTTTGATCCTGATTTTTGTTGAATCGATACAGCTCCCTCGACAAATTATTGAACGTTACCTCGTGGATTAGGCGTTTTGGCCACAATTCTAGGAATCCAGGGGACAAGCGCCTGTCACCAGTTCTCTCTCCTCAAGAGCGACAGGAGTCACTCCTCCTTTGGGTCCGCTCTGTGCAGGCTGCACACTTTGAGAAGGAGATCGAGGTCTTGAAGTCTGGTAGGGTTAAGTTGTCGGGAGCCATTAGTAAGCTGAATCCCTTCTTGGATAAGACGGGTCTTTTGCGTGTTGGAGGACCGTTGAGGCACTCTAACCTTCCTTATGGGGCCCGTCACCCCCTTTTGTTGCCCAAGGAGGGCCGCTTGGTTCAATTGTTGGTGACTGATCGTCACGTTAAGAACTCACATGCAGGTTGCAATGCGCTGTTGGCCATTCTGCAGCGAGAATTTTGGATTTTGTCGGCTCGTCGTACTATTCGTAGCATTGTCTTCCGTTGTATGCCGTGTTATCGGACTAAGGCCTCCACTATGCAGCCCCTAATGGGAGATTTGCCGGCTGATCGTGTCAATGAGGCGAGGCCCTTTGCTGGCGTCGGAACGGACTTTGCTGGTCCCTTTTCAGTGAAGACGTCCACACTTCGAAATAGTAAAATTGTCAAGGCTTATTTGTGTGTTTTTGTCTGCCTGTCAACCAAGGCAGTACATTTGGAGCTGGTAATCTCCCTCTCAACAGAGGCCTTTGTGGCGACTTTGGACAGATTTGTGTCTCGCCGTGGGTTACCTTCTTTGATTAGGTCTGATTGCGGTACAAATTACAAGGGTACAAGTAACTATTTGAAGGAGGTATACGCCTTCCTTAATGAGAGCCAGGTTGACATTGGTAATAGTTTGGCCCGCCGAGGGGTCACTTAGTTGTTTGACCCGCCAGCCTGCCCCCATTGCGGGGGTATTTTTGAGGCCGCGGTGAAAGCGGCAAAGGGACACTGGCGGAGATTGTTGGGAGACACCGTTCTCACCTTTGAGGAACTAGCTACGGTATTTTGCCGCATTGAAGCTGTGTTAAATTCGCGCCAATTGTGCCCGCTCTCTTCGGACCCGAATGACTTGGAGGCTCTAACACCGGTCCATTTCTTGATTGGACAGCCACTTGTCGCCTTGCCGGTGTACCCTTTTGTTGATGTGAGCCAAAATCGGCTTTCGCGGTTTCAGTTGGTGCAACAGCTCGCTCAGAACTTTTGGAAGCGTTGGAGCTTAGAGTATTTGCACATCCTCCAGCAACGCGTCAAGTGGACGGATAAAACTCATCCGCCCAAGATCGGAGACCTCGTCCTGATTAAGGACGCCAACCTTAAGCCTTTGTATTGGCGCAGGGGGCGCATTCTCAATTTAGTGGCTGGCACCGACGGGGTCCCTCGTTTTGCTGAGGTTTCGGTGGACGGATCCATCATAAGGAGAGCGGTCGCAACCTTGTCAAGGCTTCCAATTGATTAGCGGACGGGTAGGTCCGTCCGGGGGGGGGTAGATGTTCCGTCCAACGTGTAACAGAACGCACCTTTTGGTTGGCAATATTAATTACCTATGGTCTTTAAAATGACTTGACATCTTATAATTTTCCTTGCAAAAGCAACCGCCGAGTTTGTTGAGATTGATTTATTGTTTGTAATTGTATCCGGGTGAATCTGTGTTTTTATCGACAAGTTGGTCGCAATTAATGATTTGTTGGAAATTGGAATCCCGTTTTGAGTACCACACTGGGATATTTTGAACAATAACGCCGTATTGAAGTGAGACTGACTGACGCGCGAACTTTGTTGCAAGTAATTGTTAATTGGTGATAAATAGCTGCTCCAATCTGGTGCTAAAGTGTAGCAGAGTGGTCTGTGAATGCTGCCGGGACCGCATTGTGAGGACCTGCGTCTTTGGGAACCTCCGTCCATCAACACTTGCCCACATTACACGTTTCAATTACTCATTACCTATTTTCACATATACCACACGGACGTGATCTCAGGAAAGGTCGTAGCTTGTCGTCTCCAGCTCAGGTAAGTGGTTAGTATTATTTATTGGTAAGGCCTGAGAGGCCATTGTTGGTAAAGCAACGTAGTCAGGGCTCCACGAACCGTGGACAGTTCGGACACACCAGTTACCGTTGGCTGGCTGATTGAAGGACTGAACAGTTGATTCACTGACATATTATGCACTTGATGCAAAGGGTAAGGCGATTAATACACAGATCTCATGTCGCATTGGCCTCTAATAAATCCGTAGATGGGCATTTCCGTAGAAATTTATCCACTCTGATTTTGCGCTGTCCCGTGACTTTATTCATAAATTCATAATTCATTAGGAGACCGAAAGCCTATTATTGTAATTCACTGTTTATTATGATAGTATAATATTGAAACTCCGAAAATAACAGTAAATTAGTCTATTTTTACTACAGTAATTGTTAAAATAAAACGAAAATATGTTAGGAACCCCCCAGTTTTAAGGTGTCTCACTTTGTGTCACTTTGAGTTAGATTATTGATGACATACAATTAAGTATGCAGGTAAAAAAGGTTTTAATATGTTCATATGTATGAAGCTTTTAAAACAAAACATAGATTACAGCCACTTATAAACAAAAATAATTACTTTTTAGTATTTTAATTGTGTCCCACGATTTCGGACGTAGTGGAAAATTACACTTTGTAACCGTCTTTCCTGCACTTGAGAAAAAAATAAACTGCCAAATCTTAGCACATTATTTTTCTGGAACCATTATTCATCGATTCCGCCATTTTGTTGGGTTGGCAATCAGGTGCTCTCAAAATTATTCGTGTCAAAACTTGCAAAGCGTTACCATCTACGTATAATTCGTCCACTTTGTTAGAGGAATTTCTGCTGGTAAGTTTTTGTTTTTGTTAATCTTGTTATTGTAAATGATAATAAAATCATCGTAAAAATTATTAATTGAATTACTTGCAGCATTCGTTGTTCTATTGTTTAACTACGTGCAATTTTAAATTGAAAAACACGTATACGTGGATTGTGAAAGTTACAAAATGGAAATGTAAAGGCGAGTACATAAGCTAAACAAGCATGATTGTGCAATTTTAATGTGATATTTTTTTTGTTGTGATGGCCCAGTTTTTAATTTGTCTTTTTCATGCACTTATGTATAATGTGCATAATATACCTATTATATTAATTAGTTGGTTCAGGAAATTATCTTTTTCAACTGAAAGTTACTAGCTAATGAAATACCACTAATCTCATGCTTTTCTTTGGGCTGGTTGAATGAGGGTTATTGCTATATTCATATACTGTATAAATATAATTTCTTCAATGCTTTGCTTTGGCCAAGTGAGACTGAGCCTGTTAATTGTTTGACAAACAATGAACTAACTGTACTCTCTGCTACAGAGTTAAACTTTTCAGGGCCAAGTGAGACTGAACCTGTTGGTTACTTGCCACGTATTAAAAGTAAAAGTAAGAGTGCAAAAAGACAAACCATTACCAAAGAAACAAAGAACAAGCGACAAAAACTTAGAAAACCAGCATACTCTGTTTCTAAAATGCATTAAATGCAGTTACTCAATACTTGGTGCTAAAGCAACATATATGTGTTGCAAAAACACATACTGTGTGGACTGCATCGGAGGTCCCGTTGCTTTTGATTATTTGTGTGACACATGCCTTGATCCTGATGATGAAGGTAGGTAGGCTTACTTAGTGTTTATTTTTATATGAATTAACTTTATATAATATGTTTTTGTTACAGATTAAATCTACTACAATAAAGTTGACTGTCGGTGGCAGTGAACCTGAATACCAAAAAATGGTATACCTCGTAGATATCGACAAAAATTTAAAAGGGATGATTTACTGCAATATTACTATTATGGATTAAAGTGGCCATGGGACGAAACTTATTTTGTTTTAGCCAGTCAGTGTTGGGAGTGTTATGAAGATGTACCGCAAATAACGGATTTTGGTATCCGACCGTACCCCTTTTCCCTATCTATGACTAAAACTCATGTTAAGAATTTGCTAGCGACATATTTTTGGTGCGTTTTGATTTATGATCATTATGTAAAAGATGAATGTACTTATTCTTTACCATAATCATTATATTTGTTATTTGTGGCATCATTTAAAGTAACAATACTATAACATTATTACTAGGTATTCTCTATTAATTACTTAACGTAACAGTTAACAATCTCTGTAAGTAAAAACAAATCACTGTGCAGAGGAAGTTATTTCAGATTTAACTGTGCATAATGATAAAAATGGATCAGTATTATAATTTTTTTGTTTTCAGTTTAATTCATGTAAAATAAGTGTGACTTTTCAAGACTACAACACAAAGCCTCACATTATTTAAAAATAGTAAAGAAGAAATGATTACTTCGCTACAGTCCTACAGTACAGTTCCGGTCAGCGCGGTTCGTTCTGTACTCTTGACCGTTTCATGAATGAAAGGCTTAAGATAAATCCTCAGCTGTTGTTTGCCAAATTCAGCATTTCTTTGGTTTTTTTGCAAACTGTGCTCTGTTTTACGTCGTATGTTGATTAAAATGCGATTCGCGACTCTTGGAATAATATATATACTGAATAAAATATCATCCATTTTATATCAATCGTCAAACTTGGAAAATTTGTTCCATCTAAGAATTTTATAAGTAATATTCTGAAAAACTCTTACTGAAACTTGCCAAAGTTTGACGATTAATATTGATAGTTTTTATTATTCAGTAAATATATCAATCCTAGAGGCGCGAATCTTATTTTGATCAACAGATCTGAATTTTACAAAATAAAACCAAAGAAAATTTTAATTTGGCAGGCTCAGTCTGAGGATTCACATTAATGAACAATAGTTTTCCTCCATACAATATTATCTAGGATAAGTGTTCATTTGGAAAACTTTATAATTAAAAGACTGATTAAACTAATTTGAAACAATATGCTTGCGCACACATTGTGTTAATTTTGAAGAATTAATGTTTTTTTTTGTGAAACAACAATTCTATTAGAGTAGTATAAGTGTCACTTTTGAAGACTTAAAATAAAGAAATATGTTTGTACCAAAATACCTGTTAAATTGAGAACTATTTGAAAGCAAAGAATATAAATAATAATATAATTTAGAAAACTGTTGATTTGGGCAAACTGTTATTAAAGGCTGATTAAACTAAGGTTCCGTAGTTTCATTTTCGTTTATGAAAAAAATTGTTTATCATCTGACCCTATTAACATTTTAAATTTTTATTAACTCTGTGAAATAAGCTTTACGTTTCCGTTTTGTAATCAATAAATATCAATCAATTTTGTAATTGTCCCATTTTTTAAATTATGAAATTTAATTTAATTTCTAATTTTTACAGGGCACCAGCTCATTATATGATTAGTTTTTGAACAAGTGTCATCTATACTAATATTATAAAGCTGAAGAGTTTGTTTGTTTGTTTGTTTGTTTGTTTGCTTGAACGCGCTAATCTCAGGAACTACCGTTCTGATTTGAAAAATTCTTTCAGTGTTAGATAGCCCATTTATCGAGGAAGGCTATAGGCTATATAGGCTATAGGCTATACGCTAACACCAATAGGAGCGGAGCAGTAATGAAGAATGTTTCAAAATCGGGGGATTTTTTTTTCCACGGGGACGAAGTCGCGGGCGGAAGCTAGTACAACCATAAATTTAAAAATATTCTAAACTTGTTAACTATTTTAGATAATGTGGGAAATAGAAAATAACCAAGCTTAATTCCCAAAAGTAACAAAGTAGATATGTTTTTACTAAATCACAAAAAAAAAACTAACGCATTTAATGGTTGATGAATATTTTTTTTAAAAGAACGTAGCGTGTTCTATGCAATAAAAAACTATTTCTGCTAATAATTAATTATGTAACATTTTATTTGATTGCAAAAAAAAATTACAAAATGGAAATCAGAAGCACTACCTTGTCCCAAACAAATCATTTTTTCTCAGAAGATGGGTAAACTTTTGTTATTTTGCAAATATTACAGTAATCTTTAATTAATATCAAATAATTTTAAGATAATAAAAACGCTATTTAATTATTTTTTTACACATTTCTCCATTTTGTAACCGGGATAAATTTCTACGGAAATGCCCAGATGCCTAACAGCTCTCACCGCCACCGCTCCTCCGCGCTGCCGTCCGCACGGTGGGGCGGCGCCTCACACACGGGGCGTCGCATAACCGCGCGGATCATCGTGGGTGCAGAGTAGCATGAATGTCCCATTTAGAGATTTATGCTTCTTAATAATGGATGAACCCAATATCTTCCTATTTTTTTCTTTTTACGCCATAAAAGCTAGATTGCTGACACCACTTCAGCGTCCATTCTTGCTAGTGTCTGTGTTCAAACTGGTCAAAACCGTGTTAAATCCATCCGCGCGGACAGGCGCGCCTTACCGCACGGGGCACCGCTATGACATTGGTTTTTTTTTCATTCACGGCACCGCCACCGCCCTCCGCGGCGGTGCGCGGTGCCGTGTCTTAATCGCCTAACAGACAAGGAGGTCAACATGAGTTGATTAAAGTACCTACCTAATTAAATTTCTCGTTAATTGGCACCTCATTAAACAAACCTGATTTCATTATTAGTTGTGAAGAAATAATAGAGATCAGGAAATGCAATTTCGATCTCGCAAGATCTCGTCCATACTACGATGAAACGAGTTTCGTACAATTTTTGTACGAAATCTCTTGAAATTGCGAGCAGCATAATCCGGGGCAGCATAATCCGTATCTATCATAACGCAATTGCACGCGATTCAAATATATTTTTGAGAAGCCATTTTCAAAAATAATATCCTAATAAAATAAAGACCTAATAAATAATTATGTAATTATTATTGATTAACGTTTTAAGTTCTATGGTATTTATTGTATCATTAGAACGTAAAACGGAATATTTATCATGTGTATTCGGCTCAACCATCGAGTCCTGAGCTCAGACTACAGCAAAAAAGCTGGGAATCTTACACAAGGTGAGGCGGTACTTCACGCCTGGACAGCTTCTAAATCTGTATAAAGCCCAGGCCCGTTCCTGCGTGGAATATTGCAGCCACTTGTGCGATGGCTCTACAAAGTACCAACTTGCTGCATTGGACTCGATCGAGCGCAGAGCTAAAAGGCTTATAGGCGACGAGGTGCTGGTGGACAAGCTTCATAGCCTGGCTCATCGGCGAACCGTTGCTTGCATGTCGGTTTTCCACAGATTGTACTTCGGGGAGTGTGCGCAGGAGCTCCGTGACCTGATTCCTCCATCTCCCTTTCACTACCGGTCTACCAGACGCACGGCTGGGTACCACCCACACTTGGTTGATATACCGTCTTATCGTACCAAGCGCTTCTCCTCCACATTTATTGCGTGCACAGCCAAGCTGTGGAATTCTCTGCCGGCTTCTGTGTTCCCTGCCACTTATGACCTTTCAGCCTTTAAAGCACGAGTAAATAGGCATCTTCTGGGCTCGCTCGTCCCATCTTAGACCTCATCTATCGCTTTCGCTTACTATCAGGCGAGATCGAGGTCAAGAGTGGGCCCATCTATACTAATATTATAAAGCGGAAAAGTTTGTTTGTTTGTTTGTTTGCTTGAACGCACTAATCTTCGAAAGTACTGGGTGGATTTGGATGCAATTTGGTATGAAAGTAGCTTGAAGCTTGAGGAAGGTTATAGGCTACTTTTTACGCGACTGCAAAAAAAAGAGTTTTATGAAAGAATTATATGAAAACGTCTAAACTTGTAAGATCTCGTAACTCTCGATATCTTTCGAGATTGGATTTATAGTCTCGTGTCGTAAACGAGATCATTTCAATATCAGAGTCAGCGAAGTAACAAATGTGCATCCTCAATCAATTATTTACGTACACATTCTTCACTAGCTTTTGCCCGCGACTTCGTCCGCGTGGAATAGTTACTTTGGGCTAACGTTAAATTTAACCCCGATTTTGAAGCATTCTTCATTGGCGCTCCGCTCCTATTGGCCTTAGCGTAATGATATATAGCCTATAACCTTTCTCTATAAATTGACTATTTAATTTAAAAATAATTTTTCAATTCGGACCAGTAGTTCCTGAGATTATCGCGTTCAAACAAACAAACAAACTCTTCAGCCTTATATTATTATAGGATAGATAGCTGTTGCCCGCGACTTCGTCCGCGTTTCCGTCGTTTTTCGTAAAAAAGTAGCCTATATCCTTCCTCACGGTTCAGTGATTTTGATGTAACAGACAGATTAACTTTCGTAATTTAGTAGGGAAATATAATATGTCAATCTATAATACTGTTGAAAAATATCGCAATACGGAACCGCACAATATTATTGTTAATAGCTGTGCCATCAGTTCATCAGTTAGCTCTTTTGCTCGGAAGTGTAAAGACGTGTTGCCAGTCGCGCTGTGTTTTGTGTGAAGTGATTGACTATCAGTGTTGTGATTGGCTTATGTCCATATTTTCGATTCCTTGTTACTCTTGCGGTGACTTTACCTAAGGTCTACGCCCAGTGGGTGGAGTCTGAAAGGGATAGACGATTTTTGTGAGTCCGTACCTCGAATTACATTCGAAAACTTTTTTAAAAAACTTCTAAAAGTTTTTGCGGCTGCCCGGTAGCGAACTCGGACCTTCGCCGATTGGGGCGAAGTGTGTTTGCACTCGACCGTATTATACAGTTGCTATCTCTTGCGAAACGTCAGTATATTTTTATTCGCCTGCATCGCTTGCATATTTTGGCTTTACTTTTGACTAGTTGCTATTTACACAAATAACCAACATGCCTCGCATGATGCGCTCGCCTCCGCAATGTTCACCCAGCAACTCTGCGCTTTTGGAAACGCGATCGGAACCAGATCTCTCTCCGGCATCTCAATCCAGCGCCCGTGAATTGAGCAACATTACTACAAGACCTAGTAACAAACGTTTTCGAGAGGATGACAGCTTTACAGAACCGGACAAGTTTGAAGAATTGAAAAATATGCTGTTGTCGTGGAAAACCGACCAAGATATTATTCTCAATAAATTAGTAACTGAAGTTTCCGAGCTTAAACAACAGAACCTTAGTATCCAAAAAACCAATCTAGAGATCGAGAAAACTATTCAATTCTTCAATAATAGTTATGAAGACATGAGAAACCGTCTTGAGAGTTTGGAAAAGGAATGCAAGGGTTACGAAAAGCGCTTAAACGAGGTGGTCAGCATCAGTAACCAACAAACGATTACTAAACTTGAGGCAAAGATCGACTCGATGGAACAACATGCGCGACTATGTAACATCGAAATCTGTAACGTGCCCGAAAAACGAACTGAAAACTTGTTTGCAATTGCAGAGGCAATAGGCAATTCAGTAAAATGTTCACTGTCACAAAATGACATTATCACTATTGGTGAACATGCATTGGTGCATGCGGGACACGGTGGTGTCCCGCATGCACATCAAAACGATAACAAGCCCAAGAATATTATAGTAAAATTTAAATCGCTATTGATTCGTGACAACTTATTGAGCGCCTATCGTAAAAGTAAGAGCATTAAGACCGACCAAATAGGAATCTCAGGCACTTCGTCAAAAATTTATTTAAATGAACACCTCACGTTAAAAAATAAAGCTTTATTTCGTGAAGCCAGAAAGTTCGCCAATAAATATAGTTATAAATACGTTTGGGTACGAAATGCTACGATACTTGTGCGCAAGCAAGATGGAACTTCTTCATTCGCAATACGTTCTGATGCTGATCTCAGCAAAATTGTTAGTAGTCAGAAGACTCCTACTGATACTACAGAACCTTAAATATGCTGGTTGTTTTTGGACGAATGGTTTTGTAACGTATCTTTGCCTGTTGTTCTCACCTGTTGCAAATGTATTAATCCGCGGCTATATATTAAGATTTTACTTTTGTTTAATGATTTTTATATTATCATATTGTATATATTGTGAAACTTTCTATCTGATGTTAGTAAGCGATTTTATAGTTTCTATAAATATATACTCGTATTTACAAAGGATAAAACAGTACTGTATCAAGGTTCTATTGTGTTTATGTTTATATAATAAGGTTCACTACTTCATAATAATTATAGTAAGTACATCGTCTCAGTGTATAAAAATGTCAAATGTTATACAGATTTATTGTTTCATATTTTCCAATGGCTGCAAATAATATCGTGATATATTACCAGAACTATAGAGGGATCCGTACAAAGTTACATACGCTTTACATGAACATATTATCGTGCTCGTATGACGTTATTGTGTTGACGGAAACTTGGCTTATTCCTACCATCCTGAACAGTGAATTTATTGACAACCGATACACCGTCTTCAGATTCGATCGTGACCGTCTAGTGACTAAGAAACGCGAGGGGGGAGGCATTCTTGTGGCTGTCCTTCGGGAACTACGTCCTTCTAAGATATCGACACACATTTTCCACCCAGAGGTAGAACATATTGCGGTACAGTTGCCTTCATCACGACAAAACACACGCCACATTATTTGTGCCGCATATATACCACCACGAACACATGAGGCCGCATATTCACAGTATTTCGATATGCTACAAGACTTGGCTAATGACTCTACTTGTGACTCATATTTCTTTCTTGGAGATTTTAATATCCCAGGTATCGAATGGTCAGACCAAGG
Organism: Tholera decimalis; assembly: GCA_943138885.2. NCBI lineage: Eukaryota > Metazoa > Arthropoda > Insecta > Lepidoptera > Noctuidae > Tholera > Tholera decimalis. Next base: position 30,244,355 of record OW964562.2, read on the forward strand.
TGGCCATGCTCATGCATCAAGCTCGGTTGGGCGTAGCTTGTTAAATTTTATGGAATTTGTTAATGGCACTCAATATAACACCACCAAAAACAAATTAGGACGAATACTGGATTTAGTTATTTCTAACGTGGATTGCCAGACAATATCTTGTAATATTCTTCTAGAACCTGACATGCACCATCCTCCGTTCTCCATATTAACTACTCTGGGTATGCAATTTGCTTCCATGAAACCTCGCTCGGTCCAAAGACATAATTTTCATAAAGCTAATTTCGATGAAATAAAACTTGAACTAGGTAAAGTTAACTGGGATAAGGCTCTCTCTCACCTCTCTTCAGAGGAAGCTGTCAATACTTTCTATGAAAAATTATACGGCATTATTAGATTGCACGTTCCGTTATCTCGCATTAAAAATGGAAAGTATCCAGTATGGTTTTCCCCATCCTTGATACGTATTTTAAAGAATAAAGAACGTGCATGGATCAAATGGAAGAATTATAATAATATCTCCGACTACTTAACCTTTTCCAAATATCGCAATCTGTTTCATCATGAATCTGCTAGATGTCATCGAAACTACATGGAATCTGTTGAGAATAACATCCCCAAAAACATTAAGTACTTCTGGTCTTATATATCAGCTCGAAAATGCAAGGCTAAACTACCTGCCAGCATGTATTTCAAGGATATTACCTCCGATGACCCCAAAAATATCTGCAACTTATTCTCAACTTACTTCTGTTCCGTCTACGAACCTTCTTCTTTTAATCCAAATACATGGCAACCACCTACTACCTGCAGTGAAAATTTAATATGTATATCAGACATTTACTTGACTGAAGATGTTATAAGTACGTCATTAAAGTTGCTTGATCCTTCTAAAGGAGCTGGACCGGATGGATTGCCACCTAGTTTCTTCACAAGATTGTATGAAATCCTCTGTACTCCCCTGCAAATAATATTTAATAAATGCCTACGAGAAGGTGTTTTTCCGGCAGTTTGGAAAAATGCCTTTATTACTCCAGTCTATAAAAGTGGAGACAAAAACAATGTAGAGAATTACCGCCCCATCTCAATACTTTCCACCTTGTCCAAGGTCTTCGAGAGACTGGTACATGAATCAATATATTCTCGTCTTCACCGCCATATTATCCCGGAACAACATGGATTTGTAAAACGTCGTTCCACCACAACAAATCTTATGGTTTTCACTAACTATTTATTCGAAAATATGGATCAACGATTACAAGTAGACGCTGTATACACAGACTTTCAGAAGGCTTTCGACAAGGTGGATCATAAATTACTCATGGATAAAATAGCCTATAACGGTATACGCGGAAACTTATTGCGTTGGTTTATGTCATATATTTTTAACAGAACCCAGAATGTCGTTGTTAATGGTTATGAATCTGACACTGTAATTGTTACGTCTGGAGTTCCACAAGGTTCCATCTTAGGTCCTCTTCTCTATGTCATATTCATAAACGATATTAAACAATGTTTCGTTAACTCTCGGTTTCTAATGTACGCAGATGACATCAAAATCTATAAACCTTGCAAAACGATAGAGGATTGTCAACTTCTTCAAGATGATCTAGACAGGTTACATACTTACTGCATTGTTAATAAGCTCATTCTTAGCCTTCCAAAATGCCACACTATCTCTTTTACTAAGAACAAAAAGAAACACATATATACCTATTCCATTGACAACGTTCCCCTAAATACTGTTCGTTCAGTACGTGATTTGGGAGTAATACTTGATTCCTGTCTACACTTTGACTTACACTATGATACAGTAGTAAATAAAGCTTTTCAAATGTTCGGTTTCGTCATGAGATCGTCCCGTGACTTTGTGCGTCCCTCTACCTTCTTAATGCTATACAAAACATTGATTAGATCACAATTAGAATATGCTTCACCTATCTGGAATCCTTTGTACAAAAAGTACGGTGCTAGCTTAGAAATGGTACAGAAAAAGTTTTTGCGTTCTATGAACTACAGGTGTTATCACTCTAAAGTTCCCTACACACATTTATTAAATAAATATCATGTTTTAAGTCTAGAGTACAGACGATTGCTTCTGTCAGTAATGATGTTGCATGGTTTGTGCAACAACAGATTTGACTGCACAGATTTAACAAATAAATTATGTTATACAGTACCCAGAACTGTTATCCAGCGCGGAGTGCGCGTGCCTCGTCTGTTTCATACAGAGTCCTGTAAAACTAATGCCGGAGTGCGCGTGCCTCTGCGTCGTATTGTGGACATATATAACTCGCACTTCACACGGCTTGATATATTTTGTCTATCTAATAAGCAATTTAAAGTAGAAGCTTGTAAACTCTTGTCTGAGATTTAACTATTTAATTTAATAATATGTTAATCAGTTACGGATTTGTTAGATAATGTTATTTTAACTATTTCGTTTTTAGCTATAATGTGTCATTGTAACTTTCATTTCTTTTGTTAACCTGTGGACAATGGTGTGGGTTGCATAATTGTTTAATTAGTTATACGAATTTTAGTTAATATGTTTTTATTATGTAACTGTTATTTGTCCCTAAATAAATAAATAAGTCGCGGGCAACAGCTATCTATGCTAATCTATAAGGCTGAAGAGTTTGTTTGTTTGTTTGAACGCGATAATCTCAGGAACTACTGGTTTGAATTGAAAAAATATTTTTAATTAAATAGTCAATTTATAGAGAAAGGCTATATATCATTACGCTAAGGCTAATAGGAGCGGAGCACCAATGAATAATGCTTCAAAATCGGGGTTAAATTTAACGTTAGCCCAAAGAAACTATTCCACGCGGACGAAGTCGCGGGCAAAAGCTAGTAACTAATAAATTCATTTACGTAGGTTCAAACTGATATTAATGTAATCGATTTGCAAGTGCAATTTCGAATCGATATTATTTTATTTTGGTATTGGCAACATTTCTAATTGAAATTGTAGATAAAAAACGTGTTGATAAATTGAATAACTATTTAAAATGACTTTTAAACGGTGTACTTCTACAGATTTTATTTATACTGTATAATTCTTACAGTTTTACATAATGAATTATCATTAATTTAGAAAGTCTGTCGGACGCTACATGATTTGAGCCGAAACTTGGCATTCACCTTTTATACCTTCTTCGGCCGCGAGACGCGTCGAGCGCGGCGACCGATTCTCAAAAATAATCCTTATAGCATGATTCAGTATTCACGCGCGATGGCTTATTATTAGCGTATTTCATATATGACTTTGGTGTTTCTATACCGATTTATATGATTCTTTTTTATGGAATAGTTAATAATGTTAACTTTTTCAATTAGGGGTGACTGAGAGTGTTATAAACGTAAGAGTAGACAAATATTATAATCAGAAAGCTTCGAACTGCTAAGCTATCGGGAGTTACACGTGTTATTGTGAGTCAACCATAAAAGATAGACATATGCTGTCGTGGGATATTTTTTATATAATTTATAAGGAGAACATTTCCGTCATGAAATGATTTCTGTGTAGCTTTAACCATTAAGGTTGCACATGCGACGGAAGCTTAAAAAATGGAGTAACTTTTCCCGTTTTCCAAACATTTCCCCTCACTGCTCTGCTCCTATTGATTGTAGCGTGATGAAAAGTATACTATAACCAGCTCAGGAGTATGAAAAATAATTGTACCAAGTTTCGTTAAAATCCGTCGAGTAGTTTTTGTTTCTATAACGGTTATACAGACAGAGAGACAGACAGACAGACAAAAATTTTATTGATTGCATTTTTGCCATCAGTATCGATCCCTAATCACCCCCTGATAGTTATTTTGGAAATATATTTCATGTACAGAATTGACCTCTCTACAGATTTATTATAAGTATATAGAAGAAGATAGATAAAATGTTAAGTCGCACAGCATCATGGGTGTAGTTTATTTTTATAAACTCCAGAATTCAAAATTATAATTATCTGGGGGTACGGCAGTGCCCCCGCCAAGTCGAGCGCAAAGCAAACACTGCCGTACCATCCTTTCTGGAACTATTTCGGCGTATTTTCAGGCCCCTATTTAGGGGCCTCTGGGTAGATTTAGAACGCTGAAAATATCGTTATTTAGTAAGCTACCAGCACACACTTAAACCACAAAGTTTCATGTTTGTAGCTTGTTTATTTCTTAAGTTATGCAAAAGCAAAGTTGTACTATTTCGACATAACTACATAGACTCACTGACTCACTGATCATCAAAATAGAACTAGTACTTCCCATAAACCTAGAGAGCTGAAATTTGGCATAGAGGTAGGGTTTAGTGCCTACATGAAGTGAAAACTATCAAAACTAGAATCATGGAAGATCTGGAGTACCTTATGACCCTGAGGAGAAACCGTACCAGACCAGCCAAACTATTGAAATTATCGACATGCTATGTTCACAAAGTTTATTGAGCGTGGTTAGCCCTTTCTTTTGAAATTAAAAAATTGAAGGTCTGAAGTATCTGATGAAGAACCCTAAGAGCCCAGCTGAACTATGGGAGATATGGAAATGCGCCTTGACAAAAGTTATTCAGTGTGATGAGTCCCTTCTATTGATGTGTATAAAAAATTGAAGGTCTGAAGTGTCTGATGAAGAATCCTTAGAGCTCAGCTGAACTATGGGAGATATGGAAATTCGCCTTGACAAAAGTTATTCAATGTGACGAGCCCCTTTTTATAACTCACGCGGGGCTTCGCTCCCGTGGATTCTATCGCGGTAAAAACATAACTCTCCTTTTTTGCAGTCGCGTAAAAAGTAGCCTATAACCTTCCTCAAGCTTCAAGCTACTTCCATACCAAATTTCATCCAAATCCACCCAGTACATTCGAAGATTAGCGCGTTCAAGCAAACAAACAAACTTTTCCGGTTTATTAGTATAGATATGAAACTGGAGTCTGAAGTATTTGAAAATGTCTTAGAAATCATTAAAATGTGCTAGAATCACACTAAGTACTTCAATAAAATAACATAAACTGGGAGTACCTCCACGTGGTGAAGGTGCAAACAGGCTAAGTCCGCAATTGAGATAACTTTCAAATGCAGCTTGCCTGGCTAAAACTCAAATTTTTTGTTAATCTTGCCTTCGGGCTTATTTTGTTTTTGGTCTTTGTCTGTTGCTAATTGGAAGTAGGCTACCCGGTAACGCAGGGGAGCAGCCACCAGTCGTATTCCATTTCCGCTTTTTATCGATATAAATTATCCATAAACGGTCGTGGAATTTACATAATCTCGTAAAAATGTCAGCAAAATTGAAAGACGACGATGGACTATGTGGCTACCGCGTAGTTGGTATGCCCAAAGATGGTTCATGTCTCTTCCATTCAATATCTTTCTTGGTCTTTGCTAAAACTGACTCAACTTGCAGTGTCAGGTCTGCCATAGTGGCATACGTTACCGAACATTGGGACGGAATGCAATTTTACACGTATGATGCTGAATATACCGCTCTGATCTTTCAGAAATTAAACCACCCAAACTGTCTAAAAGATCAAATAATGAGCGTGAATGAACAATACGAAAACTTATAGCCAGTGTATAAGAATCGGAACCGGAAAAAAGAAAACAAAACAATTCTAATAAGAAAACTTAAAATAATGAAAGGTATAATTAAGAAACTAATCAAGTAAAAAATAGCTTTCTGCTAAAAGAAGTGAAATCCCACCAAAAACATCCTGTAAAAAACTAGCCAAGTCTCGCCTAAGCTGCTTGTTTCTCTATAAAAAGTAATGAAATCTCTAAGCAAAGCGAAGCCAAGTCTAAGGATCTTTACTGCGCCTGACTGATCTGACTTGGCCCGTTGACTTCGATGTATTTACTACTAAAAGTGCATAGAGTATGTTCAACGGCCGGTTACATAAAATCTAACTATATTAAAAAAGAAATCGCAGTAAAGATCCTTAGACTTGGCTTCGCTTTGCTTAGAGATTTCATTACTTTTTATAGAGAAACAAGCAGCTTAGGCGAGACTTGGCTAATTTTTTACAGGATGTTTTTGGTGGGATTGCTTTGTATTGTACCTACTCGTAAAATTACTACTTACTTCTATAATCGTTGGGTTTTCTTCAGAGACCAGCAAACCCGCGGTGAAGGAAGATTTGAGCATGTTGATGAAGAGCTCGTTGGACAATACGTCCAATTTCTTGACCTGCTCGCCTTGGACATTAGTGTCTCCGGATATTCCATGTCTGGTGATAAAAATAAGTTTATTATATAGGCCTCTTGTTTGTTTCAATGATGCAATTAAACGGCATCGTCCGAGTGAAAGTTCTGGACTAACTTCGACAAGAAAATCTTACGACATGGAAAGTTGTTCTGGACAAGTCTTCTATGTTGACTTGTCCAGAACAACTCTCTCCATGTCGTCTTGGCCCACTGGAAGTCATAGAAAAACTAACGCATGCTTGGCGTCATAGTTTTATAGGTTTCTCACGTACCTACTTTTTTTTTACTTGTAGACTGAAACCAGGCTAAGCCAATTGAAAGAAAATAATTTAGCAATAGACTGGTGGCCTAAAATGACGGTGAATTATTAGAAGCCTAAGATTGACCATTGCTTTTGACTGTAAATTATGAGTTTGCTAGCAGTCTATGCATACTTAAAAAAATATTGGTTTGTAATTCGGAGCTGCAGATCCCTAAAACTTTACCTACCTACCCAGATCTAGTTTTCTTCTACGTGACGCTCATTACAGTTATTTCCTTGTTTTAAGATATCATTCGATTAGTCACAACTAAAAATTTGATTAAACCTTGTTAGACCGGTCGTGGGTGTGTCTATTACGTATTGCCACGATTTTGGAGGTGTGGCAAATGCATTACCAAATCGCGTTAAGCAATATGAATGAGTAAACAAATATAGTTTAATAACTCAATGTTATCTGTAATGTGATCTGAGCATGTTCGCGGGGCAAACATGGTCTGAAATTGCCCAAGATAGAGAGGTTTGGAAGGAAAAAGAGGAGGCCTTTGCTCAGCAGTGGGACACAATTTAGGCTAAGAAAAAAAATAAAAGAAAACTCAATGTTATGGCCGAAGTGGTTGTTTTTGGAGCATTCGTTAATATAAATGTAAAATTTGCATTTTAACACATTGAACACGGACAAGGTCAGATTCTCATCGTTTGCATTGATAACGTAAAATACGTAATATACCTAAACTTATAAATTATTTACTGTCTTAGCTGGCTTTGAGACGCTACGTTAATTAATTACCTATGAGTAGAAAATAAACAAACAGAAACGAGACCGGCTAACACCGCCGTTATTACTTTCGCTCAAAAAGTTCTCATATTAATCTAACAAGTTAGGTACTTTTCTATAAAAGTAGTCTGTGTTTCCTGATAGCTATAACCTGGGAGTCTTTAAGTCAAGTGTGAATAGGTTACTTCTAGGTAAGAGTGCTGCATCTTCCACCACATCGTTACATCATCGCTTAACACCAGGTGAGATGGTGGTCAAACCACGGACGCAAGTCTATGAATATTAAAAAAAGTAAACAGTCTGATTAAAACGAATATGAAACTTTTTTTTTAATGTTATTTCTCACGATGATTTCACAATAAAACATTTGTTTGCAATAATAAAAATACGTACAGTTTAGCTATGCCGGCTTTCCTCACGGCCGACTGAATAGCCTTGACAGCAGTCTGGATGGAGTTCAGAAGCTGAGTCAGGTCTCCGGTAGCCGATGGTGCCGTCCTTTGCTGGTGGAGCACCCATCGAGTCAACGTCATCGCGTTGACGTCAAAGACCGGGCCTTGCTCAGACATTGTGACGGGGGAAAATAGGATAATGTAGTGAAATGCACGTGTTACTCCGCCAGCTGACGGCAACCAACTGAAGCTTGCTGCCAGTTTACATGGCCGTGCCTCCCAAAGAAGTTTACTGGTTTTCGTAATCCGATGATGTAATAACCAGTTAGTTTGTGATATTAATTTGTTTACGAACTTGTTATCAGAAGTAGAATTGGGGGCGTGTACTCCACGCACGTTGAGTGATAGCGACTGTTCGATAGTTTTCGGGGACACACTGCTATTTGGGCACAAGTTTTGATATTTTTGGCTCGAATACAATACCTACTTTACTAGGTTTTTTCAAAGGAGTTTTGGTTTTGACTGCTATAGATTGTTGCGAATCTTACTTTTAATTCCCTACAGCTATTTACCTACTCTTCAAACTTCAGGTCAGGGTCGTTGGTTCGTAATATGTATGGTCAAAGTTAGGTAGGCAATAGGTTGTAAGAAGAAAAATATTAATAAATATAAAGATAAGATTTTATTTAGGTATAAGTATTTTTTCAGAGCTCAACGCGCTTCTCATTTAGAGGGCAAGTACCCCAAATACTTCAAGATATATCTGCTTATCTTTTCCCAGCTATGTTAGGGTCAGCTATCAGTCTATCCGGATCCAGCTGATATCAGTGTCTCCATACTTTATAAACAACGCCTCAACTTGGTAAAAAGTTACACATTAGTCTTGACAAGACTGTTTTTCGGATTTGTGACTTATCATCAAATGACTCCTTCTGCTCTGGGTGGAGAGAAAGGTAATGTTAGTCTGTTCTTTCAGTTGCCCTTGCGGTCCGGGGCCACGGTATCTCATTATACCATTCCTGAAACCCCGGCAGGCCTTATCGGGGCCGGGCCCTGTCACAGGGCCCGGCCCCGATAAGGCCTGCCGGGGTTGCTCCTGTTGACTACTCATTGAGGCGCGCGCGAGTACTGCATACATAACGGGCCTCTTGCTTGTAGTGGAGCTAAAGAGTGGGGAGACAAGTGGCGACACGCGTTCTCATACAAATCAGGAACTATTTCCTTTCTAACCTCTTTTATCTCTTCTGTGGGTGAAAGCTTAAATGGCTCAATGATTGGACCAGGCAAACTAGTGATGATATCAACCGTCTGGGATAAAATAAGGGGGTCCAAATTACAAGTGGTAGTGAAATGAACGTTGATATCATCCAAAATTCCAAAAAAGAGGGTAATGTGATCATCAATATCTATGTTTTTTAGGGTTCCGTAGCCGAATGGCAAAAAACGGAACCCTTATACTTTCGTCATGTCTGTCCGTCTGTCTGTCTGTCTGTCTGTCCGACCGTCCGTATGTCACAGCCATTTTATTCCGAAACTATTAGGACTACACATGTGAAACTTGGTAGGTAGATGTATTCTGTGAACCATATTCTGTGATACATGGAACTAAAACTGATTTTTTTTTTCATGAAACCTATGCCTTTGTGGGATCTATAGACAGGTCTTTAAAAATGACATCGAGGTTTCTAAAACCACTTTTTCATAAAGTGAATCGTTTGACAGATATGACGAAACTATAAGGTTTCCGTTTTTTGCCGTTCGGCTACGGAACCCTAAAAGGAAACTTTTCCGCTTTATAATAATTATAAAGCGGAAAAGTTTCCTTTTAGGGTTCCGTAGCCGAACGGCAAAAAACGGAAACCTCGATGTCATTTTTAAAGACCTGTCTATAGATCCCACAAACGCATATGTTGTAATTGTACTAAATTAGGTACTGATTTAAGTACAGCATCTAGATAGAGAGATAGATATACTCTTTATCGTACACCATAACAGAATTAAATGAGGACCTAAAAACTACAAAACTACATTGTAACAACAATGGGCAGTTTTATCGCCTTTTCGAATTTTTACAGAAAGAAAGAAATTTTTAGAGAAAAAGCGATTTTTTACAGACAACCTTTCGATGGATTTGACACAGCAGGAGAAAATAAATACGCGGATAGCCCATGTTGTAGGTACTATTCACTTATAAGTACTACATAAAATACATAAGTTCTAAAGTTATATGTTCTAAAGTTGCGGGAATATTCTAACGAGATCTTTTTTATGAGAACTAGCAATTATTATTATTGGCAATGTAGGTAGAATTTACATTAGGTACTAGCAATCGTGTCAACCCCTCCAACTAAGCTAAATATTCTTGTGTCTGGAGTGCAATAGTGTAATGGGTGAGGTTCGAACCCGCGACCTCTCGATCACAAGTCTGACACCTTAGCAATTTGGCTATTGACGCTTCCGTTACCGCGGCCCCGGAACGTAACGGCAGTTGAAAGAACAGGGTGAGTTTTTAGTCAGTAGAAGTTTGACACTGCCTTCCGCGCCAGCCAGAGCGGCAGGAGTTATTAGATGAATTTTCCACCGAAAAAAAGATATCTAGCAATAGTATTTGAATTATAGCGGAGAGGGACAAGGTGAAACTAATATGTCGCCAAGGGCGGATCCACGGGGTGTCATGGGGTCATGACCCCCCCCCCTGGGCTGGGTCCAGGACCTAGGTGGACCACTAATTAAAATTTTTAAACATTGTTATTAATACTCCAGTTTCTGTCGTTGTAAACGAATATCGGCAGTGGATGGCCAAGTGGCAGCGGAGTCAGGAAATACAAATGACCCCTCCTGGCACCAAAGCTGGATCCGCCCTTGTATGTCTCGGGTTCGATTCCCGCAGAGAACCAATAATACAAATGAATAAATCATGTAATTACTGATAGCAGTAGGTATGTACGTCCCTACTAATTTATCAAGGTGAACCTAAAAAATCCTGATACCTATAAATATTAGAAGTAGTAAGTAGGAATTTACTACTAATTAATTTAAAATATACATTAATAATTATCATTTAATTTTTATAATATCTATACTAATATTATAAAGCGGAAAAGTTTGTTTGTTTGTTTGCTTGAACGCGCTAATCTTCGAAAGTACTGGGTGGATTTGGATGAAATTTGGTATGGAAGTAGCTTGAAGCTTGAGGAAGGTTATAGGCTACTTTTTACGCGACTGCAAAAAAAGGGAGTTATGTTTTTCCGTGATAGAATCCACGGGAGCGAAGCCCCGCGTGAGTACTAGTTTCATTATATAATTTTAGATATCCCTAAGAGTTTAGTTAATATAGTGGGTGGTCAAGGATATCGAAGTCAGCGGTATTGCGATATTGTCAGTATTTGACTGCAACTTACTTACGGGGAGCTGGGCTTATGAGAACTAGCTCGTCCCTAGCTGCCCTTTCCCCGAACGCCATGACGCCCTAAGCCGAGGTCCCTTGACCCCGAGCATGTTATAGTTATCTACTTTATAAGCCCTGGCTGGAGACTTTGTTAGTATAATTATGGAAATCGCAATGGTACCTATCCGTCTTGCTGACACTTTTCTGCCAGTAAAAGTGTTAAATAAAAAGTATTGAACTCCGCCCCTAAGGACACACACTGACCGTAAAACTTGTAAAGTTTTTTGGGAGTCGTTCCCGTAAATTGACCGTGACACTAAGGGGGCCCCCTTCATCACTCCATATTATACTACTTCTGATTATCCTTTAGGTAGCGATAACAAAAGATAAATCCAGGTTTTATTGATTGTCTAAATATAACATATAGCATAATTTAAACGAAATAATTTTATGAAGTTTCTGTTTGCGAATGGAGTGAAGCACATGGTTTGCAGGTTAACCCGTCAAAGACTCAGGTAATTGTGGTTGGTAGTTCCAGGTTGGCACCTAAGGTAAAATGGACGCAGCTTCCTCAGGTTATTTTCAACGGCACTGCTATTCCATTAAGCGAGAAATTTAAGAACTTTTAGGGTTTGGGTTGACAAATATTTTTTTTGGGGTCCCCAATGAGGTACAAGAAGTCAGTCGCAAATTATTTGCTTCCATGATGCAAAATCTCTGAGGTCATCAGAAAACTTAATGCTTGAGGTACCGAGTCACGCAACCAATTTCTATGGTAAACGTTCGCAGCTCAAGCAGTACGGCTGTGGAATGCTCTATCCGTGTCATTAAGACAAGCACAAAACCTATCTTCTTTTAAAAACGTAGTAAAAGATCTTTATCTCTCTCTTAAATTGTTGTTATTATGTACCTATGTCTTTGTTACTTGTTTTAATATTTATATGTATATACTAGCGACCCGCCCCGGCTTCGCACGGGTGTAATCGCGAGAATCGTTAACGTACGGCAGTTTTTTCGACGCCTTACTCCACAATTTTCACTACCACGAAAAATCCTATCTATTTTCCGGGATAAAATATAGCCTATACGGATTCGAAAGAATCCCTCTAAGTAATGGTAAAAGAAATTTTGAAATCGGTCCAGTAGTTTTTGAGCCTATTCAATACAAACATACAAAAATACAAAGGTTTCCTCTTTATAATATTAGTATAGATATGTTTTGAGAACGTAATTTATTGTTTTTGTATTCTATATAGATAAATAGTACACCGTGGACTACCCGCGTATTTAATTTCTCCTTCTGTGTCAAATCCATCCAAAGGTTGTCTGTAAAAGATCGCTTTTAGCGATAAGACTAGAGATGAGTCGTATCTACTAGAACAGATCCGAAGAATAGGTAAATTTCGATACTAGGCGGCACCTATTCTCACTTTGACAATACCTAGTATCATGAAGTATTGCGAAATCCAACTGCTCTTAGGCTTCATAGCACTAACGCGTAATTGCATTCCATTCACTCAACACGTTATAAACCTGCTTTACCGCTCATTCATGTTTGTCAAAATCATTCGTTTGTCAGTCACTCGAATTTAAACCCTAATTCAAAGTACATAAAAGTAACGCAACGCGCACGCCTGTTGTGCAAGAATATATATTCTGTCCTTTTTTAACTACGCTATTCCGTAGTCTTCCCATCTTTATCTTTCAATACTCGAGACTAGTCAGTAATCATTCGATCCAAGAATACTCGATCCGAATGAGTACCAACTAGTCTCGAAAAGACTAAGTATTACCACAGTCTAAAGATCATACAGTCGTCCGACGAAGACGTCTAGACAGGGCAATCGTGCGGGGTGTGAGGGGCGAGACGCGGGAATGCCGATCCCAAGCTGCGAACAAAACTATGTTAGCAGCTTGGGAGACATCATTCGGGGCTAGCACGTGTTTGTTTTTTAATTATTTATTTAAAGTGGTACATACGACGTGTGCTGTGAGAGATTGCAAGTCTTCATCTTGTTTAAATAAAGATCTCCGGTTTCATCAGCTTCCACGCACAGAAGAAAGTTAAATAATTAATAATGTTTTGTTATCGTTTTATTATTTGTAATGTCGTGCCGCGTTGATAACGCTAACAAAATAGCCGAACGGCGCACGGTGGGCTGAAAAACGGCTTTCATAGACTTAGGCATTTTATTTTGCAAGTGCCAGTTTTTGTGCCGGATATCACTTCTATTTGTTATAACAATATACAAAAATGACACCAGAATTGATTCTGCACAAAAACGAAGGAATTATAATTTTTTTACGAAAATTTTGTATGGAGCTAGTATGAAAAATCGAAATATCTCTGAAACGGCAGCGATAACCGTAATATCCTTATAGGAGGTTTTAGTACTAATTATTTATGATTTTTTGACATACGTTACATAATGGTTGTAGATGCCTTTTTTTTTTAAATCGTCAAAATATTTTTATTTATTTTTACATATTAAACGTTCCTTTTAGTGTTTAAGTTGAAGAATTCAGAGCTTTAACAACTCTTAACATAAAATAGCATCACCCCTATAGACCTGAAGGACTAGACAGAGGTGTGTAGTATCTTGTTGATCTTGTAAGATTTCCAACAATACCAAATAGTTGAATATCAGTGTCAAAGTGCCCATGCTGTCGCTTCTTTTAGAAAGATAGGGGAATGAAATTGTTAATTGATCATACCCTAAAAGTATGATTACAACATAACCGGACACATAATAATATCGACACAAAAGGAATTTTAAAACCTTGCATACGTTCAAAATACAAAATAACATATTGTGTAGTCATCTAATGAGTCTGATGACAAGTAATTAAGTAATTAGAATGATGGTTGTAGTCTTCTGATTCTAATGAGCCTATTAAGTGATTAAATGATTTGAAATATCTCGCAACAATACCAACTAAGAACTGCATTCACCTTTTTATAATTAGTGAGCTAATGTGATTTGCTAATGTTGATTAGTTCTACTATGAGTTCTACGAAATGTTTTTGACGATTATAAATTTTTATTATCATATCTTTTATAACTTTAATGAGGGTAGTTAACTAATTATTGACTTTATACAATAAAAGGGCTATAATTTTGTTCCATAATTTAGATTGTTCACAACCGTGTAACTGCTAACACTAAAACTATTTGCTTTGCGACTACAAAATCTTAGAATGGAAAGTTTAATCACCAACTTAGATTTGTTTGTTCTTCTAAAAAGTGAGTGTCCTTCATTTAATCATGAAGTATTGTTTAGTGCAATTGTGTCCCGCATAGGCGATTGCCTTTCTGCCGAAGATCAAGTAACTCTCAAAGAATTTTGCCGGAGATTCACGCGAGCTGCTTTAAACAGGTGGCAGAAATCTAAACGATTCTTTGATAAGTTTAGAAATACGTACGGAGAGTGGTTGCAAGCAAATATTGATTGGCCGAGTTGCGTGCAAACTTTAATAAATCAAGAACCAACTGTTGATGAGATACCAAGAGCACGCTCAGTCTCTCCAGAACCTTCGACATCATCGACTGTTGGAACAATGACAAAAAGGTCCCGAAAACCATTCAAAGATCTGGGAAGCAAACAGAAAAAGAGAAGATCTAGTGAGCACATAGGCGAGGATTCCTGTGAATTGGCATATGCAGCTGCAGCACGTTTAAAAGAAGAAGGTTATGAAGATATCGCATCTGTAATCAATTATATGATCAAAAATCCAGAAGCTGCCGTTAAAATCAAGCAAAGCATTAAGAAAACAGTAATATTTACACCAGAGAAAGCACTTGGATTGCTTCTTTCACTTAAGCTTTCAAAGTGGCAATATATTACGTTGCGAGAGACTGCCATTCGGGAAGGTGCTAAGGATATTTACCCATCCTACTATAAACTGCAACAAACTAAGCTTGCATGCTACCCTCCTAATCAATCAGTATCAGTTACGGATTCATCAGCTAGAATTACACTTCAAGCTTTACTTGACATCACGGTGAAGCGGATTCTTCAAAGTCTTTCTGATAATGTGGAAAATAAGCAGTTAAAGCTGATATCGAAGTGGGGATTTGATGGTGCTTCCAATCAAAGCCGATACAAGCAGAAAATGGACGGCGAGCATGATGATTCAAGCATTTTCATGACCTCCTTGGTGCCACTGAAACTGACAGATGGAGATAATACTATATGGACAAACCCGAAACCATGCTCAACTTTTTATTGTCGTCCGGTTCAGTTCACTTTTGTAAAAGAAAGCCATGCAGTTGTCATTGATAACAAAAGAAAAATGGATGAGGAAATTGAGGCCCTTAACCCCACAGAGTGCATTAATAGTAACAGGGTGACTCATAAACTAATGATGACAATGATCGACGCAAAAGTCTGCACGTACCTTTCTGAAGCTAGATCAAATGCATCATGCTACCTGTGCTTAGCAAAACCAACAGAAATGAACCACTTAGATGCTGTAACATCAAAAACTGTGTGTTCTGACATATATGAATTTGGCCTATCATCCCTACATGCCCGTATAAATTGCATGGAATGTCTGTTACACATTGCGTACAGACTTGACTTCAAACAGTGGGCAGCAAGAAGTAATGAGCATAAAGATATGTTACAAAACAGAAAAAAAAACATTCAAAATAAATTTAAAGAGGAGCTCAATCTGTTAATTGATATAGTAAAACAAGGCTCGGGAACTACCAATGACGGGAATACCGCAAGGAAGTTTTTCGAGTTTCCCAATAAAACTGCAGCTATTACTGGGTTGGATCAAAACCTGATAAAAAGATTTGCTGTTATTTTGCAAGCAATAACATCTGGTGAGAAGATCGATGTCATCAAATTTAAAGATTTTGCTCGCAAAACAGCAGAAAAGTACGTGGAATTATACGACTGGTACTACATCTCATCAACCGTACATAAACTATTAATACACGGAGCTGACCACAGAAATCAAAAATACAGAGAAGTGGTAAGGGGGCGTATCGGTGTCCGCGCGACATGGCCACAGGGCTCATGTCACAGGCAAGTGGCCGTCTCCGCGAACTAGTGCGCTTTCGACGGCGATCGTGATAACATATATGAATGCCGAGTTGTTCTGTGGTATCTTGTAAAAACCGAAGTCAAAATCAAATCTATGTGAATCATGGAATCACTTACCATATGTAAGTACAAGTATTTTACAATATTTGTCTTTAAAATCATGAAAAACAATAAATCGTAAAATATTTCTTGGTTTTACTATGTTATTTTTGTTTTCAAATATCAGAGCGACTGTACTCCTTGTGCTATAAATACATTGCTCCTTAACCACTACCTGAGTTCGTCACTAAGTAACTGGACAAGCAATGTAAAGATAACATACGAAACTGTATTACGCGGATTCATCGCGCAGTGAGGCCGCCACTTCTTGCGACGAATTAGTGATGTGCTTGTGCAGATCCACTAACGTAAGCTATCGACAGCAATGTCGATTGACGAATGAAATATTGCTATTATAGTTTAGGGGTTTTTCAACCGATGACATAAAAAAGAGGAGGTTATCAATTCGACGCGTATATTATTATTATTTTTTTATGTATGATCACCGATTACTCGGAGACGGCTGAACCAATTTAAAAAATGCTTTTTTTGTTTGAAAGGGTATACTTTGAAATTGGTCCCATTGTCACCAAGTCAGGATCTGATGATGTCCCATCATCAGATCCTGACTTGGTGTAATTTTTTGGTAAAAAGTTTTTTATAACATACGGAAACCTCTAAGAAAATATGTTTAACTTTTATTTTACATGAGATGACAGAAATAAAAATACGTTGAAAAGTCAAGTGTACAAAAAAGTAAAAAAAAAAATAAACAATTTATTTTACGCCCGCAGCATGCGTAAGGAGTTCCGACGTCGCCGTCGCTACAATAGTTTATTTTTCAATCAGTCAACCGTTTTAGCCCGGTTGGAAGATCGATGTAAATAATGTTTTTTTACTTATTTTGATTTTTTTACAGAGTAGTAGAGAAATGCGTAACCAATATTCGTAAAGTAAGTTACTTTAATTAACCGACTTCTGAAAAAGGAGGAGGTTCTCAATTCGGATGTTTGTTTGTTTTTTTTTTTTTTTTTTTTTTTTTTTATGTTTGTTCGGGCATAGCTCCGTCGCTCGCCAACCGATTTGAAAAATTCTTTTTTTGTTGGAAAGGGTATACTTCCCAAATGGTCCCATGAAAATTTTATCGACATCGAAGAAGCCGTTTCTGAAAAATTAACAAAAGTCTAAAAAAATATTTACATTGATGATCTTTTCGGTTACTCTATATTGTGTTTTTTGTTCGCGCGTTTTTACTTTTTTGTAGTTGACATTTTGGCTTTTATAACTAGATTAATTACAAATTGACCCACTAAAAAGCGCGAAAATAAAAACTTTTTTGCAAAAAAATAAAACCGACTTCCATATCAAAACACTACAAAGCCAAAAATAATTTTAATTTCGGGAGGCGGTGTGAAAAAAAAGAAAATACAAAACCAATAACACCGACTACCGAAATTAAAATTATTTTTGGCTTTGTAGTGTTTTGATATGGAAGTCGGTTTTATTTTTTTGCAAAAAAGTTTTTATGGCTTTGTAGTGTTTTGATATGGAAGTCGGTTTTATTTTTTTGCAAAAAAGTTTTTATTTTAGGTTAATAATCGGTGGTGTTTTTCGGTTTAGAATTATCGTATGTTATGCCTTATCCTCATGCTGTTTCTTTATTTTTTATGGTTTTTGTATTTTGCTTCCATTGAAGCTTCGAATGCGTTATAATAATCGGCATGGTTCAGATAATATATTTGTGAATTGAGCTTAAAATACGTCAATATATTCATGCTATTTATTTGTTATGCATGGATGTGTGTTTGTTTTCATATATTTAACAATTTCTCTACTAACTAGGATTTTTCTTATAACAAAAACCTATTATAACCCACTAAACTATTACCTGCGGTTACCCCGCAGGTAATAGTTGCGTAACACACTTACAGTAGGAATCGGTTTCATTATGCTAAATCAACAACACTCACTGCGGTATTTACGTTGTTGAGCAGACCAATATTTCGAACATATGAAGCAATGGATTAGCAATATACGTCAAAATCATTCAGATCTTGAATTATAGTGTGTTACGTAATTATTGAGATGCTTATTATATGGTGACGTTTAGAAGTAGCTTAGGATGTATGTAAATGATAAATAAGTGCTTTTCGTACTTTTCAGCTTCCCAAAAGATGGTAACATAAAAAAGGAATGGATTGATGCCACAGGCATGCCACCTAACTGGTACCCTACAAAAAATAGCACCATATGCTCGGTTCACTTCAACGCAGAAATGTTCTAGTCTCTAAAGAAAAGTCGCAGGCTTTTTGAATGGACAATTCCAAAATTAAGAGTACAACTGATATTTGCAGAAGTGTGTTAAATTTTATTTTATTACTGAAAGCTATTCTCATGATTTAGGGTTTTCATAAAATCAGTCATTCAACTTTTCAGGATACTATACAACCTATACGGCTGGTATGTTCCGATCAAGAGCGTAATGTAAGTTAACATCGACTTCTATTTGACCTATCACTATGATAATTAAATATTAAGATTTAAGTCGAAAGCGCCAGGGTAGCCCTTAATACTTAGTAGGTAGTACTTAATAATAATTATGTAATGTTATGTTCTTAATAATATGTATATTGTTATTGTAATATTTTCTGGACATGCCATTTTTTATTTGGTTCATTTTCAGGTGCCCAAAAAAAATTGTACAATAATAAATGGAAGAATCGATAACTTTCCGATTTAGTCAATCACTAGCGTATATGTAAAATAAATTGCTTTTGCACAGCACAACGATAGCGACCGATGTTTTTGTGTGAGTAAATTCAACGGTGGATGGTAAATACACGCTGTGTTTGACGGAATAAGGTTTATTATTGATTGTATAGTACGTTCTGATTTAAGAAATGCGGGTGTGTGCGCGAGTGCGTATCTATTGATTTTATTAAACTGCATGTGTAGTTGTTGCCCCGCCCAGCACCTAACTGGAGACACACGGTTCCGATATAATTTCGTCTGTTGACCAAATCTACTAATTTATTTTATCTATGGAGCTGACATAATCGAAAAAAATGATATTGTCCCGATTGGGACTCTCTCGGAAGAAGCCTCAGAATCTCGAAACAAAGATTTTAGGAGGTTCCGGGAACATCATTCGCGGAAAAGAAGCAGGCAAGATTCTAATCAAGATATCCTAAATATGCTTGTTGTTTCTTCGGATCCTTTTCTAAGTGCACAAAGGCCGAAGTTAGATGCCAAAAGGAAGACAACCTTTTTTGCTGAAACTCTCGACCTAATACAGTTTCCGGAAACTGAGTTCGAGTTTGTAGGTATATCCGATCTGGATTCTGACTCGGAATTGGAGTCCGACAACGAAAGTTGTAAAGAAAATTTGTAAAATTTAATTATTTTTCTTTATGTTCTTTTGTTATTTATGTTAGTTTATTGTACCAATATGTTTAGTTAATAATTTCATAAATTATAGTTTCAAATATGTATTTTGTATAATTGAATTTATTAGATATTATTTTTGTTACTTCTGTTTTATTTAAATTACCTATCAATAAAAAGTTTATATACAGTCTTTTTTTTTTTCACATATTCTTAATATTTGGGGAAAAAGCATGCTTCCTAACGATGTTCTTAACTTTGACACAGTTCATGGATCGTTTTGAACAGTTTCATATGTTAAAATAAATAATGTTAGTACTATAATCCCCTATAAGGATATTATTATTATTATGTGTCCGGTTATGTTGTAATCATACTTTTAGGGTATGATCAATTAACAATTTCATTCCCCTATCTTTCAAAAAGAAGCGACAGCATGGGCACTTTGACACTGATATTCAACTATTTGGTATTGTTGGAAATCTTACAAGATCAACAAGACACTACACACCTCTGTCTAGTCCTTCAGGTCTATAGGGGTGATGCTATTTTATGATAAGAGTTGTTAAAGCTCTGAATTCTTCAACTTAAACACTAAAAGGAACGTTTAAATATGTAAAAATAAATAAAAATATTTTGACGATTTTTTTTAAAAAAAGGCATCTACAACCATTATGTAACGTATGTCAAAAAATCATAAATAATTAGTACTATAACCCCCTATAAGGATATTACGGTTATCGCTGCCGTTTTAGAGATATTTCGATTTTTCATACTAGCTCCATACAAAATTTTCGTAAAAAAATTATAATTCCTTCGTTTCTGTGCAGAATCAATTCTGGTGTCATTTTTGTATATTGTTATAACTAATAGAAGTGATATCCGGCAAAAAAACTCGCACTTGCAAAATAAAATGCCTAAGTCTATGAAAGCCGATTTTCAGCCCACCGTGCGGCGGACGGTAAAAAAATTATATCTAATAGGTAATCGCACAGGGCCGTGAGGGTTTGGACATTTTATATATTTTTATACCTACTTAATATTATTAGGTGTTCTATTTTTATTCAAAATGATAACGATACTTTGAAGCTTTATTCGAATACAGATAACGAAAAATAGTAATTTCAAATTGAAGATGGTGAACTTTTTTATTATTTAATAAAGGTGAATTTCGAGATGGTGTACGTATTTTTTTAAAATAAAATATTGGTGTCAATTTAAAGTTTAATTGGGGTGTTTGTTACGAAAATGCCATCCTTTTTGAAATCCAAGATGGCGGACGTCATTTTTTGTAATAATTTGATATGGGTGTCAATTTTGAGGTTAATTGGGGTGCTTGTTACGAAAATGCCATCGTTTTTGAAATCCAAGATGGCGGACGTCATTCTTTTTAATAATTTGATATGGGTGTCAATTATGAGGTTGATTGGGGTGCTTGTTATGAAAATGCCATCCTTTTTGAAATCCAAAATGGTGTACATCATTTTTTTATAATTTATTTATTTAAAAAACCTTCACTTAAGCAACATTACAGTACAGTAAGTGTCACAGTACCTAATTATCACGTGCATCAGTTCAAATTTTAAATCTCTTTGTATACGCCTCATCTGCATTTTTATGTTTACCCTCAACTGCTAAATAATACGTGCAGTAAAGAGCAGCTTAAAATTGTTTTCATTATTATATTAAGTAATAATATTGCTAACGATGTCGATCTGCAATAAAAAAAATATTTCATAAATATTGTTTATTTGTGACAACCCTGGCCGCTGCGAGACTGTCTAGACGTTGTCGGCAGTTTCCACAAGATCAAAGGCGTCAACCCACTGTACGATCTTTATACTGTGGTATTACGAAGTATCTATTTACTTAGTCTTTTCGAGACTAGTTGGTACTCATTCGGATCGAGTATTCTCGGATCGAATGATTACTGACTAGTCTCGAGTATAAAGTCCAATTACTAGGTACCAACCTAGTCTTATCACTGATTGCTGGTGCTAACACCCTAAGTTCAATAGAAATATCAAGTACAGGAGAATTGGCAACGAGGTGAGTCCGTGAAGCTTAAAGACCGTCATCGTAAAATTTAATCAAAATACCGTGTTCATTTGTTGTTTAGCAGTTTCTTGCAAAATTAGTAGCCACAATAAAAAAATTACTTGGACTAAGTACGTGCACCATGACCACATTCGATAAGTAATAATTGATACTAGGTGGACTAGGGACTAGGTGGACTAGGTGGAATAGGTATCTGGATCACGTATTTTTAAATACTAAGAATAGGTGCACCTAGTCCCAAATTTACCTAGTACAACCCATCTCTAGATAAGACTGCCTATTGTATCACCCTTTTTAGTTTTACTGTTATGGTGTACAATAAAGAATATATCTTAAAGATCCCACACGACTTCTAAAGTATCGACTAAAATTAGTTTTAGCCACACCTCTACTCGACCACAGTCAACTCATTACTCTAGAGCTTGTTATTGGTTTTGGTATTAGCATGGCGATCGCCATTTGTGATTTCTGTATATAAATAATTGAATTGAATAATAATAAACATGGCACCGAAATTAAAGTTTGCTGATGGTAATTATTTCATCAAATTTTAAGAAGAAAACTAATAATACTTCATTTTAAGGTTTAGTAATTCAAGCGTTGTTTAATAGATGACTTTTTATAAATATTCTATACAATAATTTCAGGTGAAAAAGTGCTATGTTTTCATGGCCCATTAATTTACGAGGCAAAATGCCTCAAAAGTTCTGTGACGAAAGATAAACATGTGAGATATCTGATACATTATGCCGGGTGGAATAAAAAGTAAGTTATCAATAGATTTGATTTTTGATCAATAGATTTATATTCTTTTCTCTATTAGTTTTGAAACTTTAGTACAGACGCTATGATGTAATTCCAGTTGGGATGAGTGGGTTCCTGAAAGCCGAGTTTTGAAATACAATGAGGCGAATGTTCAGCGGCAGAAGGAGGTCCAAAGAGCACACTCTGCACAACCTACAAAGACTAAAAAAAGTTAGTTGCTGTGTTTACCAAATTACATAAAACAAATTCAATATTGTTAGCTTTTATTTTTTAGGCACATTTGGTCTGTGGGTATTTTTAGCATTTGCTTGAATCTAAATGGTAGTTGGTATTGGTACAATGTAATTTTAGCAGATCTTTGCTGTGGTTGCCAGGCCTCCAGATAAGAAACATAAAACTGGATGTTTGGCTATTTAAATTTTACAAATACAAACAAGGACACAGGCCTTATCGCTATGAGAGGGAATGGGCCGTTATCCATTATGCGGTTTTGGTGGATGTTGCATGTCTTCAGATGGTTTGGTCTAAGGATATTTTTGAGAGCAGTCTCCCAAAACAGAAATATTGTGTGGAAACTGACTTGTAATTTTGCCCAGAGGTGATGATGAAAATTACTCAATGTAATATAGATACCTGGGTACAACTGATTTAATGACATAAGAAATTAAGATAACTTATCATTTTGAAACAGTAAAATTTATTTAATATAATTTTTATACAAACAAGACTATCTGGCTGTTTATATTTTTCTAGTAGAATAAAATATGGAAGACTGATTTACTAACATTAAAAATGATGATGATTAACTACAGTTTTGAAACAATTACATTGAATAATTAACATTTTCTATCAAGTAGTCCTCAGTACCAAGGAGTCATCACTTCCATCCTATATTTATCAGTTAAACAGAAATATAAAAGCTTGTGTGATGTAGTGCATCTACAAGAGAATCTATTGTGTCTATGATTGCTGCAATCATTCAATTAATAAGTAAATTATTATCTTGATGACTCTTCATGCTACTTCACTTATCACTAATTAATAAGTTTATCAAGACATGTTGCAATAAACTTTGTACTGATTGGTTTACCTATTATAATTGTCTTTATTTCAATTTTTCAGCCCCTGCTAAAGGTCGTAAGTCAGAGACGGCAGCAAGTGCTACACCAGCAAGAGAGGAGTCTAGAGCTTCAACACCTGCTGGTAATTTTTCATAACTGTTAAATAAATATTATCTATCTATCATTAGCAGGTGATACCTATGCCAGGTATTGAGGTGCATATAAGCAGGATAATTTTAGTATCCAATATAGATTGTATGGACTTCAAGAGAGATGGACACATCAGTTTGTTTCGGAGTTTCTTCTCACGGTAGTCAGTGAGGAAACACTGGCCTCATCGAGTTTAATTTACGAAAAAAATTACGTGTTAAGTTAAAAGTGTTATTTAATAACCAATTTGCAAAATAAAGATCATTTATCATTATTTTATAACATCTATTTCTATGATACTGCTTGTCCAGCATGGTATCACTTATCTTTTCTTATAACTGAGACAATACTTGTGGTGGAGTGTGCAAACTCTGTAAAATTATGAATGACTAGCTCTTTGCCACATCCACAGTTTTAATTTATATCTTACTAGCAGTTGCTCGCGACTTCATTCGCGTGGGAAGTTTTTCCCGTGTAAATCCCGATCCCGTGGGAATTTCGCAAAATCCCGTTTTAGCGAGCATTTACGTACTAAAAGGAACCCCCATGCAAAATTTGAGAGCCCTACTACTTGTAGTTTCTGAGATTTCGTGATTAATCAGTTAGTGGTATTTCGCTTTTCAACCGACGACCAAAAGAGGAGGTTATCAATTCGACGCGTATATTTTTTTTTTTTTTTTTTTTTATGTATGATCATCGAGTACTCGAAGACGGCTGAACCGATTTGGAAAATTCTTTTTTTGTTCGAATGGGTATACTTCGAAATTGGTACCATTATCACCAAAGTCAGGATCTGATGATGGGATCTTGGAGAAATCGAGGGAACTCTTCAAATATTATAGGCACACCTATGGCGTTTTGGGTATTTCTTATAGTACCTTGTGCAGTTGCTCTCAAAAAGTACCATTTGGGGAAGTGGAACTGATGATGAAGACCACAGATGGCCGCCGAAACTACTCAATAATAAGTATTGAGTGGATTGCGATTCGATTACTTGAATATGGATGTTAAGCACTTTATGCTCGTCACAATGCATATGGTGATGTAGAGCTGATGGTGAAGTACCAGGAGAACTCCTCAACAATTAACGGCCCAGCATTGGGAAAAGCAATGTAAAAGGTTATAAGTGGTTGACATTTAGGCTCTTGTAACTAGGTAAATTAAAAATCATCCAACTAAAAAGAGTGAAATAAAAACTTTTTCCCAAAAAATTAAACCGACTCCCAAAAAACACTGCAAAGTGAAAAATAACTTTAATTTCGGAAGTCGGTGCCATAAACGAAAAAACAAAACTAAAGACACCGACTACCGAAATTAAAGTTATTTTTCACTTTGCAGTGTTTTTTGGGAGTCGGTTTAATTTTTTGGGAAAAAGTTTTTTATATATATAGCCATCACAAATAATGCACTATTTAAAAAAATATAGTAAAAAGAAAAAATTATTAATATAATTGGATCATTAGATCCGGAGATCACTCTACATACAAACTTACAAACAAGTTCTAACTCTTTATAATATTAGTAGTGTAGTTTTCTTTTTGTTATTATTAAAATTGGAAACAAAATGGAAATTGCACTCCTATGCACTGATTGGCTACCAGTTCTTTTTATTTTGCTATTTCTTAGATAAAATCTTAGAAATGATAAAATATGGAATGTTAATTTTTTATTCACTAGTCATGCACTTTTTTCTCTATTGCAAATATTTAATTTTTCATGTGGGTGCTATTTGTACTATATGTCCAATACTGGGGTCTGGAACTGTAGTTTCTAAACACAGGTTATTCTGCAGCCTGTCTGGGAAATCAGTACTCAACCTATTATCTAGATTAAGACACAATGCTTGTGCTATGTCTACCCTGAAACGGAATCTAGCCTAAGTTGCACAATAAATCTTATATTATTATTATATTATAATTCATACCATTGCGGAAAAAATATTTACAATTTGTGGAGAATTTATTGTCTTTTCTCCAGTGACACAGACATTCACTCACTGATGTTCATAAATACTCTTCCTATATATTGCAGTAATATAAATGACAGTCTCAAGTTAAACAGTATGCCTAAAATTAACTTCTTGTAATGACATGATGATTTCAGGTAAAGAAGTGGAATCTACTCCAGCACCAGCGAAAGCTGCTAAAACTCAGAGTAAAGATACACCAGCTGACTCAGGATCTGACCAGCCCAAGTAAGATACTTTATTTTTTATTTTTTATGGCAAGTATTTTTGTAGTAGCTCTGCATTTTGTGGAAAATGAAGTTGTGGTTTTTATTTTTAAGGAATTGATTAACACAGTAAGAACTTTTTTACTAACTTTATAAAAAAAAAATGGATTTCTATGAGCCTGTTATATTTTGTCAATCTTTTCTTTATGCTTGGGCAGATTTTTGTATTGAAAAGATCTTATCTACAAGTTGCTGGGAAATACCATCGCTTCATAATTGACTTCAATTGCACTATGCGCGTGTATTGATTAGCAATTATGGATTTATTGTGATCACATCTCGACTTTTTGTGGGCTACATTTTTCTTGGCCATGTTTCTGTTCTTATGACCCTTATATATAAAATCGGTACCTAATGGTGTGCTTGTTAGTGCATGTGTTTTTATAACGCACCCATAATACACGGTAAGTAAACTATTTACTTACCGTGTTTGACCGTGTTTTAACTAGTGCTGGTAAACATTTCACAATAATCTTGTTTCATTGTGCATTGACTTTCAAAAAACGTTACTAGATGGCGCTAGTGGTTTCGTAAAATTGCACGATGTTCTGTTGTGGCTTATGCCGGGCTCTTTACGTTGGCCAACATAGTAAGCCTATTGGCCACTGCATTCGCCACTATGTTGGCCAACGTGAAGAGCCGGCATTACAAATGGTATTTGACAATTCTTCAGGTGGAGGATATCTACACTAATTTCCATGCTTGCTTTACCGCTTAGTTCTTTTTTGCATACTTATAATGCTGTTTTCAATGCTTGCTTGCTTGCTTGTTCACATGGTGGTGTCTATGTTATCTGCATGTATGCTAATCTACATGTGTGCTCGTAAACTTGTTACCATTTGTTTTTTTTTTTATTGCGTGTTCCTTAGCCGTGACAATTGTTTTTTTATTTTTCAAGTGACCCTACTAGTTATTTAACTATTAATTTGAATGATTTTCCTTTCGTTCCTATGATTTAGTTTTGATTATGAGCCGTTTTAAGAAGTTGACAAAAAATCATTTACATATTATACATCTTTATTTCAACACCATTAAAAATTTATATTTTTCACCAGGAAAAAACGCGGCCGCTTGGACTTATCAATCGAATCTGAAGAACAGTACCTAGCAAAGGTAGAAGTTAAAATCAAAATACCTGAAGAGTTGAAAGTATGGCTTGTTGACGACTGGGACGTTATTACGCGGCAACAGAAACTAGCTATTCTGCCTGCCAAGCTAACCGTGTCACAGATAGTGGATAACTACTTAGCTTTTAAGAAGAGCAGCAAGTCACATAACCAAGCCAAGGAGTCCGTATTACTTGACATCACTGAAGGCATTAAGGAGTACTTCAACGCAACATTAGGCTCACAACTGCTCTACAAATTTGAACGACCCCAATACAGTGAGATATTAACAGAATACCCTGATACACCAATGGCACAAATATATGGCTCCATACACTTGCTCAGATTGTTCGCGAAAATGGGACCTATGTTAGCCTATACGGCTTTAGACGAAAAATCTTTGCAACATGTTTTGATGCATATACAAGACTTTTTGAAGTATATGGTGACTAATAGATCTACATTGTTTAATTTGCAAGATTACGGTAATGCGACGCCTGAATATCATAGGAAAATACAGTAGTATAGTTATTTTAAGTTGACTGTTTGAAAATAAATAAATTGACTATGATTCCTTAATATTTTTGTTTTGTTATTTTGTATTATGCAACTATAATTATTAATTATTGCACGTATAATTATCTGAATAAAATGATCAGAGTAAAACCATTTTTTTTAAGTTTGACCCACAAAGTTCTACCGATTTTTAAACACTCATACGCTCGCAAATTGTTTTGCTAGTTCGACCCTTTTCAGTATTCAAGGATAAATAAAATAAACATAAAATATATAAACTATGAAGAAACAGATAACTTATTGACTTTAGTACAGTAGCTTATACCACCCTCCTATATGTATACACATATAATATAGGAGGGTGGTATAAGTATACACCCACAAGTGGCGAAGGCTCCATACAACTCGATTCCTACTGGCTTCCCTTTTGAAATATGGCTAATATTAGTCTATTATTTTATATATGAATATATAAATAGTAATCTATTATTTTCAATTAGAATAGAATAAAATAGAATATTCATTTATTTGCTCAGAATGTAGGTATTTACAATAACTTAATATTAAACTAAACATTTGTCAGCTAGAAAATCCGATACAGAGTAGTAACATTTGCTTAAAAGAAATACCGTTAATTTCTTTTTGAAAGTACATACTGATTCTTCTTTTATGGAGTTAGGAATGTGGTTAAAAATAGTCGGTGCCATACCAAAGACACCTTTCCTCAATAAAGCTGTCCTAAAAAACCACCTGTGCGTAACAAGTTTAGGTATCGAGATCGCGATCAATTAACCGATTCCGTGCGGAGGTCTTTTTAGCAATCTTTAGTGCCTGGCGTCAAACAAAAATTTCGTGATGCCTCTGGGGCACTAAGCGCCAGAGACTTTGATGATTCCCCTGGGGAATCATCCGCCATGAATAGTAAATTTTAGCTTGTTCTCGTGTTTCCACTTGTTAAAGAGTCATTTGCCATTGTTTATCGAACGTAAACAGTCAGTAAATTCGTTCAGTGCATTTAAAAGTGACGATCTGTGTGTTTTTATGGAAATGGAAGGTAAGTGACTAATTTCTATTAGGTGTTGTAAACCTTTTAGCATTATTTTATGGATTTATTTATTCAAGAGTGTTATATAGAATTTGTTCACGTACTATTTGAGTTTGCAGCGAGGTGATATTTATTTATTAAGTATACAGTGTTATGTAGGGAAACAATTTTAAATCCGCTATTTTGATGGTGAAATTGTTTCTCTACAAAACAATGTAATATAGAACATATAACTGAATGGGAAGTCCGATTTTAATGAATCAAAAATATTCTACTCGTACCTACAAACACTTACATGATTATGAAGTGTTTTATTTGGATAACAATGTAAATGTATTTTTAATTTTTATTGATAAAAAAATATCTATGAGTATCTACTTAAAAATGTGGATTTTTGTTAAGCGTTTAATTGACAACCTTTTTATTTTGTTGTAGAGCTAACCAGAAAAAAAAATGAAATATATTATTATAGGCAAACAATGAAAACAGCGCAAAAAATGGATAAAACCCATTGTTTGTTAAGTCGCCGATCCGCCTCGCACTCTTTGTAACCCCATCATGTTTTGAAGAAAAAATGAACCTTATGACAAAAGCATTTGATTTTTGAGAAACATTCCAGAAAGTTGGCTGTTAGAATTATAATCAATAATAAAATGTGACTCGACAACTTGGTTTACAACCCCTGAAGTCTGCTAATTTACGAAATTACTTGAAACGAACACTGTGGGCATGATATGGGTGACAAATAAAGACACTTTTACTTACGGGACTCTTTTGACAAATGTCGTATTAGCCGAGTTTTTTATGTTTTAGTTTTGTATCCTCTCGGGCACCATACGCCATACGTAATAGATTTCCATGGTGCCTGTGCGGCATCATCCGCACGGAAACGGTTAAACAAATAATATTTACGAAGTTACAAGATTTCGAAGTCAGCCACAGGGCCACAGTTACTGGAATTCACGCATCACACTTGAGCAAGGTAAGCATTTTTAGTCCGGCTTCCCTTTTATGAAAATTCACCCTTCGCCACTGATACCCACTCATTTTCACTTTACACACGGGAGCACATTACTGTTTCACTGTATTGTACAAACAAACCTTTTATTGTCCTTTTTTCATTCGATTTCCGTATTTTTATGAATTGTACTGTTGTTATTGTCAACATTTCATTTTACAGATGTGAAGTGGTGCATGCTAATGTAAGATGGCTGATGTCTGAAATACAGATATTCTTTATCTAGTTTAGACACAGATGTTCCTCATTCTGATCTTAATGTAAGCTTCAACGATAGTGTATTATATTTTTAGCTGTATGTACAGTATTTGAACTAATAAATTGAATTTGAAATTTAATGAGAAAGTAACTGATACATTGTAACTTCACCTTTATAAAGAGATCAGTTTAAAACCGTGATAATATTAATCGATGTTTATTACAATAACGACGGATAAATACTTCTACAGACTCAAAATATGCTTTAATTGCTACACGTAAATGTCATACAAGACTGGTAAGTACCTGGCAACGAATTAGGAATGATATAGAACACGAACTCCGCTCAAAAATGGTTCCACGCAAAATACAATCAAGTAGGCGGGGAAAAAAAAATACAATCAAAGCGCCTCTCAGTCTGACGTGAGCTCAGTGACAGAAGCCAGAATCGTGTTGATTAGTGAAAAATCCAAGAAAAAGCTCGTTTCTGAGGGATAAAAATGACTTCCTGCGTAGTAAGGTGGTGTAAAAGACGGAAAGAAGGAAGTAAAAAACTAACTGGGATAACTTATCACTCGTAAGTAAAATAATTTCGTGTTTTATTTTCGTATAGACGACCACGAGTTGTCAGTATTATGCAACAGGTAACCAGCCAGTTTTTAATACCTAACTATTATATATTTTATATTAAGTACAGAGTTTTATAAATTGGATGGATTGGTTTGCCTGTGTGTTTCTAATTTTAGTTTCCCCAAAAAAGAGATTCGACGACTACAGTGGATCTTCCAGACATAGCAGCAATCCGCTTAGAAAAAAGAGAGGATGACTGGTTAC
This sequence comes from Tholera decimalis, assembly GCA_943138885.2. Classification (NCBI taxonomy): domain Eukaryota; kingdom Metazoa; phylum Arthropoda; class Insecta; order Lepidoptera; family Noctuidae; genus Tholera; species Tholera decimalis. Next base: position 30,274,812 of record OW964562.2, read on the forward strand.
CAACTAATGCCAGTAGGGTTTGCTCCATACATTTTGGTAACGAAGACATAGAGAGAAATTCGTCACGCACTGGCTATCGTATGCTAAAAAAATCTGTTAATTTTATTTTTAATCAGTTAGTTATTAAAAAAAGCCTATTTGTACGGTTAGTACTGTTGCACAGCATTTCGTGAAAAATTCGGGAAAATCCTAATAACTTTATTTAAAGATTGCTTAAGAATACAAATTTTAAATTAGCTCTAATGTGTTTTATGTTATCAGTAGGTATTACATCACGTTGAAACAATGCAGGTCATTAAATCGGCACTCCGTATATGAGCTGATAAATAGAGTGAGCCAATATTTAGGAGATGTTTCTGTCCATTTTACTAAACAACAAAGTTTTGTTTTGAGTACCTCGTACCCTTTTTTGGCTCGTACTTTTTAAAAACCACTTGATATATTAAATTTTCTTTACTCACACATTATACATATATATATATTAATCTAGTTTCACAGCTAATAAGCCTAACGCTCTTCTGATCAGTGGCGGATCCAGGGGGGGGGCCATGGGGGTCATGACCCCCCCCTGGGCTGGGTCCAGGACCTAGGTGGAACGCTAATTAAAATTTTGAAACATAATGTTTTTATATATTTTGTTTTCACAATATAGATTTTATTTAAGTACTTTCAATATTTAATTGATTTAATATAATATTTTTTTTGAAAGCAAACGCGTTATTCGGGAACGAACGCATCCAAAATTTGAATTTTAGCGCGCCACCGCACGGCCGCCGCCTTTCATATCTCACATTTCGTGTGACACTTGCGCGCGCTTTGTTTCAACTAACGTCTAGCTAGATCTAACCTCAATCGGAACGACTAAACTTTAGTAATAACCTGACCTTATTATAAAACCATTTCTGACCTTATTTTAAATTGTGATATTGAGATGTACCCTAATATAAGATTTTTTTATGTATTATGGCTACACTACCTGTTAGTGTAGCGACAGCGAAAATTACGAAAAATCAAATCGTGCCTGAGAGCTTTTATGGTTGAAGAACGTCTAGAACCGGACTGGCACATCTCCACGTCCATAAAGATGATGATGTTCATCCTGGCCGATTTCGGCTATTTTGTTCAAACATTAGAAAGCTCTAATAAGCGCACCGTCGGAGAGCTGAACAATCGCTTGGTTGTTCAGCTCTCCGACAGTGCGCTCATTGGTGACTGGCGTACCCACATTTTGCTGAGAATACCATGTTGCATGTAGGGCACGTTAACACACCGTTCGCACGACAATAGTGTATGGTCGCTGGTGGTCTGACCTTCAACTCGTCTCGTTTTTTGTCCAAATCTTCTCGTCTTAGCGATACAAAATCAGAGACTTGCAGATTAATGAGACATCTCCAATCCAAACGTTGAGCGGCTTTGTGCTCCCATTGAGATGGTTCGATATTGCATCTTTTCATATGCCTTTTCAGAACATCCTTATATCTTAGGTATTGTCCATCCCATTGACGTTTGTCATATTTGAGTTCTGAAGATGCGTTTATCCAATCTGTCATCCGACATTCGCTACACGTGTCCACTCCAGCGCAGCTGGCGCCTCATGAGGTAGGTCTCGATACCTCCGACGTTTGCACGACGAAGAACATCTATGTTTCGGACACGATCTTGCCACCGGATGTTCATTATATCTCGCAGACACTTTAAGTGATACCTGTCGAGAGCGCAAATGTGTTTACGGTACAGGACCCATGTTTTGGACGAATACAAAAAAAATTGGGAGCACAATGGCCATATTATACACTTTTATTTTGGTGGATAGCTTGATGTCATGCGACCGGATAACTTTAGACCGCAGTTCATCAAAAGCAGCAGCAGCAGCTCCTATTCTATCTCTAGTCTAAGTCACACTTTGACGTAATAGTGCTTCCAAGATATTTGAATCTATCGACTTGGTTTAATATATTGTCTTCATAACATACATTAAGTAGTACATTGTCATGTAGCCCTCCTGCCGCCATCACTTCGGTTTTTGAAATTAATTTTAAGCCTAAACTTAGTGCATGCCTCATTTAAATAATTGGTCATAATATTTTGAAGGCCACTTGAGGAGTCTGTGACGAAACATAAATCGTCGGTGTATACATAATCTCAGTTATAAGTGCCACTGAGATTTTCGTAGTCGCTTTAAGTTTCGCCGGGTTGAAAAGACTACTTACTATCCGTGCGAAACTTAATCCCTTAAGGCTTCACGGACTGCAATATCCTATCGATCCTGCCAATTATAGACCAATCGCCTTAACCTCCATACTGTGTAAAGTAATGGAAAGGTTACACAACAACAAGTTGCTGGCATACCTTGAAAACAATGAGCTCCTCAGTGACCGCCAGTATGGCTTTCGCCGTGGTTGGTTGGTCCACCGGAGATCTTCTTGTGTATGTCACGCACTGTTGGGGCGAGGTCATTGAGAAACACGGTGAAGCCCTTGCGTTATCCCTCGACATCTCAAAGGCCTTTGACAGGGTCTGGCACGCTAGTCTGCGGAGCAAAATTCACGCATGCGGTGTCCCTGCTGGCTTATGCAACTGGATTTCCGACTTCTTGAGTGAGCGGTTGATCCGAGTGGTCATCGACGGCTGCTCATCGGATCTTATGGCAATTAAAGCTGGTGTCCCTCAAGGGTCTGTTCTTTCTGCGACTCTTTTTCTGCTGCATATCAATGATGTACTTCAGCTGGGAGCAGTTGGGTATGCGGATGACAGCACAGTCTCAGAGAGATACTTATCCAGTTCTAGAGCTGACAGGGACGAAATTGCCACTCTCAGAAAGGCCATGGTAGAGAGCATGAATTTGACATTAAATCTCGTTTCCCAATGGGGTGATGACAATCTGGTCAAATTCAACGCTCTGAAAACACAGGCTTGTCTTTTCAGCGCTAAAAAGAGCCCTTTTGAATTGGCCCCTACTTTCCAAAGTACATCTGTGCCAGTTACCGATTACCTGGAGCTTTTGGGCATGGAGTTGACGTCAGACCTCAGCTTCTGATCAACCGTCGAGTCCAGAGCTCAGACTGCAGCAAAAAAGTTGGGAATCCTGCACAAGGTGAGGCGGTACTTCACGCCTGGACAGCTTCTAAATCTGTATAAAGCACAGGTCCGTTCCTGCGTGGAGTATTGCAGCCACTTGTGGGATGGCTCTGCAAAGTACCAACTTGCTGCATTGGACTCGATCGAGCGCAGAGCTAAAAAGCTTATAAGCGACGAGGTGCTAGTGGACAACCTTCATAGCCTGGCTCATCGGCGAACCGTTGCTTGCCTGTCGGTTTTCTACAGATTGTACATCGGGGAGTGTGCGCAAGAGCTCCATGACCTGATTCCTCCATCTCCCTTTCACTACCGGTCTACCAGATGCACGGCTGGGTACCACCCATACTTGGTTGATATACCGTCTTGTCGTACCAAGCGCTTCTTCTCCACATTTACTCTGCGCATAGCCAAGCTGTGGAATTCTCTGCCGGTTCTGTGCCACTTAGGACCTTTCAGCCTTTAAAACACGAGTAAATAGGCATCTTCTGGGCTCACTAGTCCCATCGTAGACCTTATCTATCGCTTACCATCACGCGAGATCGAGGTCAAGAGTGGGCTCATTACTAATAAAAAATAAAAAAATAGAATGCGAACAAAGTTGGTGCCAATACACATTCCTGTTTGACTCCACAGGTGACTGAGAAAGATTCTGATTGTTCATCATTGACTGTGACGCAACATGACATGTCATCATGTAAAAGCCGTAAAAGGCTAACAAATTTATTCGGACAACCCAGTTTAGACAGAACCAAACCAAAGAATCAAAGAGCTTCACGAGGAACGCTGTCAAAGGCCTTTTCAAGGTCAACAAAACACAGAAACATTGGTCGACCTTTCTCCGTGCTCTTCTCAATAGGCTGGTGGATTGAAATGATGGCCTCGCAGGCTCCTCTTTCCGGTCTGAAGCCGAACTGAGAATCTGGCAGTATTTCTTCTGATAAAGGCAAAAGTCTATTTAGAAGGACTTGTGCGAATTTTTTTCCTGGAATGGAGAGAATGGAAATGCCTCGGTACGAATTATAGTCAGAGCGATCTCCTTTGTTTTTGTACAGTGAGCAAATGCGAGAGATTTAAAAGCACTTAGGTAGATTTTCTTCCGATCACATATACAACAACAGTTTCCACATGGTCTGGTGTAACTCCTCTCCTCCATACTTCAGCATTTCAACGCAAATATTATGTACGCCTACTGCTTTCTTATTCTGCTGTTGCCTGATGGTCGTTCTGACTTCCTCCAAAGTAATAGGTTCAAGTAACTCTTCCCTTTTTTTTTTTTTTTTTTTAACGTGGTAAAATTATCAAATAAGTCCTCCCACTCCGGGCAGGGTGGGAGGGACTGTCAGACTTTTACTGACTAAAATCCACGGTGTTCCTTCAATAACCCTTTACATACCGGGGCCACGGTAACGGGATGAGTCCCACGACCCCGGCAGGCTTCGGCCCTCTGCAGAGGGGGCCTCGTCATGTTGCTGACGCTCTTTGAGGCGCGCGTGGAACACGACGCGCCGTCGACCCGGGCATGGTCCATGGTCGGACAGCGAGTTGCCCTTTACTCGCTGTCCGCATGCCCGCGCCTACGGTGGCCGGAGATCGTCGGTCGACGTCCGACGCCGTGGGCGTCTACCACTGCGGCTGGGCTGGAGGGAGGACGCCATCCTCTCCCTCTCGCGGCCCGCCTCCTCCTTCGGAAGCATGACTGCTTCGCAGGAGGCGACCGCTTCCCACTCCCTCTCGCCCCGCAGCATGGCCTCGACCAATGCCGGGCGCGAGAGGTCTCCGCCTATCGCCGCCGTGAGGACACGTCGGTGCTCTGCCCAGGCGGGGCAGTCTTGCACCGTGTGCTCTACGGTGTCCTCAGGGCGACCCTCGCAGTGGTGACACCCAGACGTTTCCTCCTTTCCCATCAGACACAGGTACCTCCCGAAACTTCCGTGTCCGGTGAGGACCTGCGTCATGCGGTAGGTCAGGACGCCGTGACGCCGATCTAGCCACTCCTCAAAGAGGGGTCCTACCGCCGCAATTGCGGCGTGCCCGAAGTAACTCTTCCTTAGGTTTAGTTTGCTGGAGGGAATTAATGTTAGTTATATCAGTAGAGCGATCAACATTCAGAAGGTCATTAAAATGTTGAGCCCAGCGTTTCAAGATATCGTCTTTGTTGGCGAGAGATACTCCATGTAGTGACTTTAACGGTATGTTTACATTTTGGTACCTATGACTCTAAAAATCTTGTTATAAAATGCACTCAGCTGTTGTGTGTCTATAAGCCACTGTAAGAATTTCGCCTTCTCTTGCCACCACTCACCATTCGCATCTCTCGTTAGTCTTCCCAAGATTGAGAAGACTAAACTAAGTATTTTCCTGGATTTGTTTGTGTAAGTTTTCATTGCAAAGAATTATTGTGCTGCATATTATGTAGCTGTCGGTGACCGCTAATCCAATTTAGTGTTTCTATGGCCCAAGATTGGAGAGCTTGTTTCCGTGACAAAAGATGTTACGGACTGCCAAATGGTCTCCAGGTCATCGTTTTCAATATTCAAGGAATAAAGAGCTTCATTCAACTTGCTAACATAGGCTTCCCTTTTCTGAAGATGCTGACAGACAATTGACAGTTTCCAAACGGAATGCTTGACCACGTCCATTAAAACGTACCTATTGAAGTATTATACATTAAGTGATAATGCTCGGGAGAAGACGTACCAGAAAAATTGATTGTGTTATTTTGTGTTTTTAAGTACAGTACTGGCATTTATTAATAAAATACCTACTATATACTTGTATCTATTATCATCAAAATTAAATTATATACTTGTGACTTGATCGACTCGACTATGTGACCCCCCCCTGGCGCCAAAGCTGGATCCGCCCTTGCTTCTGATGGGGGGTTAGCTAATGACTTCTTACTTTATTTATGTACTTTAAGAAATTAATAATTATGAAATTCGGTAGATCCTGAGGAAATAATTATTTCCATTTAAAATAGGTATTAGGTAAGTAATAAAATAACTGTCTCGTTTCTAAAGGGGAATGCCTATAAAATGCTTGAAATGGACAGAAACTGCGAATAGTCCTTAATATTTTTTTTAATAAAATATGTATCATGAAATAATGTTCAAGTTTGTTTAAGTAGGATATAGAAATATGGGAATCATTAAAGTATTTAACCTGATATCCGTTTAATTGATTCTTATTTTTATTGGAGGTCAGTGTTTATTTGAAATCAGTAAGTGGCATTCAGCTAAACAGGAATCGTGAAATAATTCCTAACGAATTATTTTGCAGATTTAGTGCACAGTAATTATTAATTTAATATAATTCGACCTATGTGTACCATAAATCTAAAAAAAAATATATGGATGTCAATATTAATTATAAACAAATATTTTTTTAATAGAAAACGTTTCGTAGGCTGTATGAATCACATCTCCTTTGCCTTTTTTGCATTTTCGATTGTTTATTTAGTTGATTCTACTATAGCGGTTGCGAATTTGCTTTTTTATGGTATAGCAACGACTATGGTCATTTTTCGAGGACTTCTTCTCCCTAGTTTTTTTGATAGTTATTGAAATTGTAATGGGTTACCAACGATTTGTAATAACATTTGGCGTATATTTCGCTCTTGTTCATTTCAGGATTTTTTTTATATGGCCGACGGGTATTCCCTTTTATGAAGCTTTACACTTTTTGTAAACTTAAGGTAAAGAGGTTTAATATTAATTTATAATATTTGAGTTCATAATAAATGACTGACAACTACTGCATACTGCATAACACCATCCTCGCCGCTCGATGTCACGAAACAATCCATCTCGTTCGCACTCACTTGATTCGATATTTCAGTTTCACTCTGACATTATCTTACTAAATAAAACTGCGCTTCAAATGAATGAATTGACGGATCCATGCGCAGAAAATAAATTTAGCAAAGTATTTTGTTTTGTTTGTGTGCGTGTTGAATTCGTATTATCAGTTTTGTGGTATGAGTTTGGAACCATGTTTTAGCGGGCTTCGTTAGAGAGTTATGATTCCATATCATTCCTAATTCGTTGGTACCTGGCCCAATAAGTTGACGGCGACAAAAATGGCGGCCCGACCCTTATTACAGCAGTCGTTAATAAGTTTGGATGATCACGTAACCATTTAATGGACATAAAAACAATAATCCAAACTATTAAGCGGTTATTACGAAATTTCTGATCGCTTATTAAGGCTAATGAAGAAATTTAAAAGGAGTTTTAAGTAGCCATTGTTTGATACGCCGACGCTGATTAGTACCTACAATAAAGAGATGTATGTCTATTCTGCTCCATGCCCTGGGATAGGTTAGTCGTACTTATACATGACCTTTTTGTTCCTGGGTAAAATTATATAATGACTTCTCCGGCTCTGGGTGGAGCGGAAGAGAATGTCCGACTTCTACTGACTAAAAACTCAGCCTGTTGCTTCAGTTGCCCTTTAGTTTGGGGCCGAAGTATATAGTTAGAACATTCCCTTAACCCCTACAGGCAAAGGACATGTCAGGCTCCGTCATACCTGCAGGCTGTTTTTAGGCGACTATTTATCGTAATAAAGTACGTATCCTTATCGCATTACATCAGATTCACGACAAAATATACATAGCTAGTATATCGAAGGTTTGTAGAAACAGAAATAATTTTCTTCGCTTAGTCACCGGCTCTAATCATTGGCAACTGCACCACATGCCTAGTTGACCATACCGGTACAATAATACTAAATTAACTTTATAAAGCATTACAAGGCTCTACAACATATGGCTGCAATGTATAATGTGTTGCAAGCGTGAACGTTGAGATGCTAACAATATGCTTGAGTAAACAGGATACGAATAACTCTTATGTAAGTGAGAATTACAATAAATGTTAATTATATTGGCGCCTTGTCCGCGTTTGTGGCGGTAAATGAGCAAAAATGTTGAGATCGGTCGGAATCTAAATATATAAAACATTCCCCCGTCGCGTCTGTCTGTCTGTCTGTTCGTGATAAAGTCAGAAACTGCTGAACAGATTTTTTTGTGTTTTTCACTAATGAATAAAGTGATTAATTAGGTAGGTTATCCTATTGTATAACCAGCTTCTGACCGCGGCTTCGCTATCATGAAATGTTATTTTTTCAACAGAAAATATAGTCGCTCAGTGAAACTTAGAATTCTATCGGTGGGAGAATGTTTGATATCGGTCCAATTTTTTAATTCGTTAAAACATTCGAAATACAATTTTTTATTCTTTATAAAGAACTGAATTAGCGCTATGAGACTGCGAAGTCAGTCCGGTCGCTAGTTTCTTATAATAAATATCTGCCACCAGACCTATATTTGTTTGTTGACTAGCTATTTAAAGCCTATCGATCAGTTAAAGAATTTTTGAGATTGAATAAGTTCTTTTAGCTTTAGAATCAGTGTGTTGAGGTGTTTAGCACCGACTGAATCGTTTATAAAGCTAGGGTTCTAGACTACCTAGGTATTCAATCTAAACTTATACCTACATATATGCGCGTCCTCGTTATTATCTAGTTTGTATATGGTTATATATGCTTATGTTTTATAATATGAAGCCATTTTTTTCTGGGGTGAAAAGTCATCAAATCATTTCTCCGCTCTGCGGAAGCGAGTGTCAGACTTCAACTGACTAAAAACCTACCCATTTCCTACAGTTGCCCATTCGTTCCGGGGCGATGTATCTGGTTAGAACATTCCCGCAACGCCGACAGTCAATGGCCCTGGCGGGACCCGTTATTGCCGTTGACTGTTCTTTGAGCACATGAAGCCTTGTACCTAAGTAGCTCATGAAAAACTACTTTTAGTGCAAAAAACAAAGTTGTATTTGTATCAATATAACCATACGTGCCCAAGAATATTATGAAAAATTTACATACGCGCCTTCCAACTTCTCGTACCCTATGCACTGCTATGAGATAATTATTTCGATTAAAACGCAACGCGACAGCCGTTAACACTCAGTACATACTTGTGAAAACGTTATCGGGGTCTGCGAGTGCCATAAATGGTAGAAAACATGCCGTCGAGTTTGCGCCAGTCGGTCGGAGGTCGGCGCCGCTGTGGCCGCTGTTAATTGTACCTTGCAACATTATGCATTGTCCACTGCGTTTTGTGGCAAGGTCTGGATGAATTATTCATGATAATTGAGGCGTCGGTTATTATATTTAAATAAAGAGAACTAGCTGATGGAGTATAGCAAAAACTAAAATGCTTGAAATGGACAGAAACTGCGAATAGTCCTTAATATTTTTTTTAATAAAATATGTATCATGAAATAATGTTCAAGTTTGTTTAAGTAGGATATAGAAATATGGGAATCATTAAAGTATTTAACCTGATATCCGTTTAATTGATTCTTATTTTTATTGGAGGTCAGTGTTTATTTGAAATCAGTAAGTGGCATTCAGCTAAACAGGAATCGTGAAATAATTCCTAACGAATTATTTTGCAGATTTAGTGCACAGTAATTATTAATTTAATATAATTCGACCTATGTGTACCATAAATCTAAAAAAAAATATATGGATGTCAATATTAATTATAAACAAATATTTTTTTAATAGAAAACGTTTCGTAGGCTGTATGAATCACATCTCCTTTGCCTTTTTTGCATTTTCGATTGTTTATTTAGTTGATTCTACTATAGCGGTTGCGAATTTGCTTTTTTATGGTATAGCAACGACTATGGTCATTTTTCGAGGACTTCTTCTCCCTAGTTTTTTTGATAGTTATTGAAATTGTAATGGGTTACCAACGATTTGTAATAACATTTGGCGTATATTTCGCTCTTGTTCATTTCAGGATTTTTTTTATATGGCCGACGGGTATTCCCTTTTATGAAGCTTTACACTTTTTGTAAACTTAAGGTAAAGAGGTTTAATATTAATTTATAATATTTGAGTTCATAATAAATGACTGACAACTACTGCATACTGCATAACACCATCCTCGCCGCTCGATGTCACGAAACAATCCATCTCGTTCGCACTCACTTGATTCGATATTTCAGTTTCACTCTGACATTATCTTACTAAATAAAACTGCGCTTCAAATGAATGAATTGACGGATCCATGCGCAGAAAATAAATTTAGCAAAGTATTTTGTTTTGTTTGTGTGCGTGTTGAATTCGTATTATCAGTTTTGTGGTATGAGTTTGGAACCATGTTTTAGCGGGCTTCGTTAGAGAGTTATGATTCCATATCATTCCTAATTCGTTGGTACCTGGCCCAATAAGTTGACGGCGACAAAAATGGCGGCCCGACCCTTATTACAGCAGTCGTTAATAAGTTTGGATGATCACGTAACCATTTAATGGACATAAAAACAATAATCCAAACTATTAAGCGGTTATTACGAAATTTCTGATCGCTTATTAAGGCTAATGAAGAAATTTAAAAGGAGTTTTAAGTAGCCATTGTTTGATACGCCGACGCTGATTAGTACCTACAATAAAGAGATGTATGTCTATTCTGCTCCATGCCCTGGGATAGGTTAGTCGTACTTATACATGACCTTTTTGTTCCTGGGTAAAATTATATAATGACTTCTCCGGCTCTGGGTGGAGCGGAAGAGAATGTCCGACTTCTACTGACTAAAAACTCAGCCTGTTGCTTCAGTTGCCCTTTAGTTTGGGGCCGAAGTATATAGTTAGAACATTCCCTTAACCCCTACAGGCAAAGGACATGTCAGGCTCCGTCATACCTGCAGGCTGTTTTTAGGCGACTATTTATCGTAATAAAGTACGTATCCTTATCGCATTACATCAGATTCACGACAAAATATACATAGCTAGTATATCGAAGGTTTGTAGAAACAGAAATAATTTTCTTCGCTTAGTCACCGGCTCTAATCATTGGCAACTGCACCACATGCCTAGTTGACCATACCGGTACAATAATACTAAATTAACTTTATAAAGCATTACAAGGCTCTACAACATATGGCTGCAATGTATAATGTGTTGCAAGCGTGAACGTTGAGATGCTAACAATATGCTTGAGTAAACAGGATACGAATAACTCTTATGTAAGTGAGAATTACAATAAATGTTAATTATATTGGCGCCTTGTCCGCGTTTGTGGCGGTAAATGAGCAAAAATGTTGAGATCGGTCGGAATCTAAATATATAAAACATTCCCCCGTCGCGTCTGTCTGTCTGTCTGTTCGTGATAAAGTCAGAAACTGCTGAACAGATTTTTTTGTGTTTTTCACTAATGAATAAAGTGATTAATTAGGTAGGTTATCATATTGTATAACCAGCTTCTGACCGCGGCTTCGCTATCATGAAATGTTATTTTTTCAACAGAAAATATAGTCGCTCAGTGAAACTTAGAATTCTATCGGTGGGAGAATGTTTGATATCGGTCCAATTTTTTAATTCGTTAAAACATTCGAAATACAATTTTTTATTCTTTATAAAGAACTGAATTAGCGCTATGAGACTGCGAAGTCAGTCCGGTCGCTATTTTCTTATAATAAATATCTGCCACCAGACCTATATTTGTTTGTTGACTAGCTATTTAAAGCCTATCGATCAGTTAAAGAATTTTTGAGATTGAATAAGTTCTTTTAGCTTTAGAATCAGTGTGTTGAGGTGTTTAGCACCGACTGAATCGTTTATAAAGCTAGGGTTCTAGACTACCTAGGTATTCAATCTAAACTTATACCTACATATATGCGCGTCCTCGTTATTATCTAGTTTGTATATGGTTATATATGCTTATGTTTTATAATATGAAGCCATTTTTTTCTGGGGTGAAAAGTCATCAAATCATTTCTCCGCTCTGCGGAAGCGAGTGTCAGACTTCAACTGACTAAAAACCTACCCATTTCCTACAGTTGCCCATTCGTTCCGGGGCGATGTATCTGGTTAGAACATTCCCGCAACGCCGACAGTCAATGGCCCTGGCGGGACCCGTCATTGCCGTTGACTGTTCTTTGAGCACATGAAGCCTTGTACCTAAGTAGCTCATGAAAAACTACTTTTAGTGCAAAAAACAAAGTTGTATTTGTATCAATATAACCATACGTGCCCAAGAATATTATGAAAAATTTACATACGCGCCTTCCAACTTCTCGTACCCTATGCACTGCTATGAGATAATTATTTCGATTAAAACGCAACGCGACAGCCGTTAACACTCAGTACATACTTGTGAAAACGTTATCGGGGTCTGCGAGTGCCATAAATGGTAGAAAACATGCCGTCGAGTTTGCGCCAGTCGGTCGGAGGTCGGCGCCGCTGTGGCCGCTGTTAATTGTACCTTGCAACATTATGCATTGTCCACTGCGTTTTGTGGCAAGGTCTGGATGAATTATTCATGATAATTGAGGCGTCGGTTATTATATTTAAATAAAGAGAACTAGCTGATGGAGTATAGCAAAAACAAATCTATCCTATTTCAACATCTAATTTCTGATTTCTAATTTTTAATTTCATCTAATTTAATCTGGTCAAATTCAACGCTCTGAAAACACAGGCTTGTCTTTTCAGCGCTAAAAGGAGCCCTTTTGAATTGACCTCTACTTTCCGAAGTAAATCTGTGCCAGTTACCAATAGCCTGGAGCTTTTGGGCATGGAGTTGACGTCAGACCTCAACTTCGGCTCAACCATCGAGTCCAGAGCTCAGACTACAGCACAAAAGCTAGGAATCCTACACAAAGTGAGGCGGTGCTTCATGCCTGGACAGGTTCTAAATCTGTATAAAGCACAGGTCCGTTCCTGCGTGGAGTATTGCAGCCACTTGTGGGATGGCTCTGCAAAGTACCAACTTGCTGCATTGGACTCGATCGAGCGCAGAGCTAAAAGGCTTATAGGAGACGAGGTGCTGGTGGACAAACTTCATAGCCTGGCTCATCGGCGAACCGTTGCTTGCCTGTCGGTTTTTTACAGATTGTACTTCGGGGAGTGTGCGCAGGAGCTCCATGACCTGATTCCTCCATCTCCCTTTCACTACCGGTCTACTGGACGCACGGCTGGGTACCACCCACACTCGGTTGATCCGTTTCGTCGTACCAAGCGCTCCTCCTCCACATTTATTTTGCGCACAGCCAAGCTGTGGAATTCTCTGCCGGCTTCTGTGTTCCCTGCCACTTATGACCTTTCAGCCTTTAAAGCACGAGTAAATAGGCATCTTCTGGGCTTGCTCTTCCCATCTTAGACCTCATCTATCGCTTGCCATCAGGCGAGATTGAGGTCAAGAGTGGGTTCATCAGTAATAAAAAAATAACGTTCCCTTTCTAACACATAAATATTATTTTTAAAGGTCCGAGCCCCGTGTCACCACTTGACTGATATTCGTTGTGTGGAACAGTAACTGTATTCCCTTAGCCCTGATTTCGGGATCACACGTCTTACGTAATATTATTGAAATACACCTTCCGACATAAGTATAAAGTAAAGGATAATAAACTTTTATTATTGAAATCCTTGAATCAGTCTTTCCTTTGGATTCCACCAACACTAGCAATGTGGGTACAATTCACATTACCTACTAGCAATCTTGTTAGCCCCTCCTACTAAGCTAAAAATATGCTTATGTCTGGAGTCTATAGTGTAAAAGGTGGGGTTCGAACCCGTGACCTCTTGCTCATAAGTCCAACACCTTAGCAATTGGCGCTTTTGTTATATGTTTGCCGTTTCGCGATTTGTCCGGAATGGGTTGGCAGAATGTCAGGTCGCTATCTATCGTCAGATCGCTAGCTTCGGATAGTCGTCGAATTGGCGTGTTGATGACTATGACTAAATTCGACATGAAATCCAAATGATGCGGTAGTCTTGAATGCATATAATTGTTGCAACCGTGTAGGTAATTATAAGCTATTATTGTGGACTTCTATATCTAGATACCCTACAGCTGAATAAGCTTATATCGTATCGTGATTTAAATAAATAACGCAAGATCTGACCTAAGAAGGTGTTGGTATTGCTATAGCAGGTATTATAGGCACCCATGTACTGCAAAAAGTTAGGTTGTGTTGATGGGTGAAAATTAGAATCTTAAAAAAGGTACAGTTCTACTCATAAAATAATTTCGAACTAGAGAACATTATTATGTTCTCTAGTTCGAAATTATTTTAGTTCGATAAAAACTTAGTTTTGTTTTATCTAATTGTTTTCGAAATCTATTGATTTCGGAGAACAAAACTGAGTTATCCGAATTCTCTATACACAAAACTGCCTCATTATCCTTATCTTCCTGCCCTTATTACATATACTTGGGGTCGGCGAAACACGTTTTCATCCTCCCCTGTCACGTCAGAGCATCAATTACTCATATAATTCCTCACACAATCCATCCATTTTTTCTTTGACCTCCCTCTACACACACAATTTCCTAGTCTGATGGTTATTAGTATCAGCATCTATGGATTAATATTCTATCCATCAACAAAAAATACCCTTCTCAAACAGGTTTTACGCTAAACGCTTCTTCATTCACCATTTATCCAAGCTTCTAAACGTTTCTTTGCTCGTATTTTAAACCAGCTCGTGAACGTACAGTATGAAAATAAAAAGCTGTAGGCAAGTTGATTGTGTGTTATGATGAAACCGAGTTATTTCAGGCATGCGCCCGAGCAGGCCCGCGGACAGAAATAGTCGTACGTTACCTACATGTGCTGCATTGCTCTCCCTATTGATGAGCGATTTGATAATCTTACTACTTCTACTACTAGTACGCACTCGCTTCTGTCGTTTTAAAAGTGCTCATGTAGGCCCATGTGCAATAAAATATTTTTGACTTTGCCTTTGAATCAAAATGTTTTTTAAACATGGAGCTCAAGCGCAAGCGTTCTAGCTGCGGTCGTTTCTCCTGGAATATCTAGACAGATTTAGAATTTTATTGACCTAGTTTGGAACTGCTAATTTTGTTGGTAAAAGTGGGATATCTTCCGATAGCTGCTGGTTATAATTCTCTCTTTTTTGTTCCACTGGTTTAAACGAGGCTTCCTTTTCCTTTCCGTTTTTTGTTACTTCTTGAGGTGGAAGTCTTCATGCATGTCATCTGCCTTGGGCGCACGTTGGGCTGAAAATGAAGCTCCATAGACTTAGCGTTGCTCAAAAATCAAGTATCTAAAAATTTTGTAGTTTAGGCAGTTGTCCCACCGCCAGCGAGGAAACGATTAACTGTCGGCTTATTTCTCGCTCACGAAACGTACAATAGATATACTTTCTGTGTAAACAAAAGAGATGCATATATTAATAGCCGATCGCTGACTGTGCACAATGCCGGCGAGAACTCGCTCCACCAGTTGGTCGCTGAGCGACAAGAGCTATCAAAGTATCAAAGATGACACTCGCTCAGCGATGCTCGCTTGGGGGTCAGAACTCACGCCCAGAGACCAACTAGCGGTCATTTCTCTGTAGTGCGACTTTGAAAGCACGTATTGTGCATGGCCGCGAGCGAGTGGCGCGAGTAAACACCCGTCGCACTCGCTAATAGCCCAGCGATAAAACTATCGGCACTACACTTACGTAGTAACTATTAAGTAATCTGTGACTACACGCTCGCTACTCGCTGCACGCCACTCGTTCATCGTCGGCGGTGGGACAACTGCCTTATTCCTTTACCGAACAGCAATATTTTATGTATTGGAACTTTTTTGATAAAGCTACTATTTAATAAGTTATTTGCGATCTATTTTTTGTATGAAGTTGAACCGTTTTTTTTTTAATTTTGTTCCTCATTCTTAAACTTTCTTAAGATATAACTTTCCGTGTTACATTGAACTGATCGCGATATTGGAAGCTTTATCCTATATTCAGTCGGTCAATGGCGATAAATTTGTGATTCTGACAGACTCCAAAAGCTCGCTGCAACACATGGGTTGGAACACTTCTCACATGCGAGGTATTCCGACAGCTTACGCTATATATGAATTAATCTTAAAACTTCATTCCGATTCCAAAACAGTACGTTTCCAATGGATTCCGTCGCACGTACAATATGAAGAAAATGATGTGGTAGATAAGCTCGCCAAGCAAGCATGTGTTGATGGTGTTCCTATGGACATCACCCCACTGTTTTCGGACCATTTTAGAATGGCAAAAAGAAAGTGTTTAGAACTTTGGCAGGAGTATTTTAATGAAAGATCAAAAGAAAAGGGCATTTGGTACCAAACTATCCAGCCAGAGATATCTCGGGTTCCGTGGATCGATTGTGATCTTAATAATAATTTAATGACTATCGCTTTAAGACTTCGTTCCGGACATATTCCTTCAAATAAGTTTAATTATTTAATGAAAAAGTTCCGTCACCATATTGCGATTCATGTGGAGTGGTTGATGATGTCCTTCATATTTTGATGGAATGTATCCGCAACGAAAATACTAGAGTAAGTATTTTTGGAACGCTTAAAACGAATAACATTGGCATTTGTAACGCTATGCTTGCTTTTCCATTGTCCGATAAAGCAAAACTCTTGTACAAACTAGTTATAAGTAGATCGTAAGCTAGTGATAATTAACTAAATGTTGTTTTTCTCGCACTGGGCGATGTGGTCGCTAAGCGACAAAGCCCTTTAAACAAATAAACAAAATAAAAATAAAAAAACTTTACGTGTCATGAAATGCATCATATTAGCTATATTATCTTATCACTAAAGCCTGAATCTCGAAAACCTTCGGAACATGAGATTTTCAACTTTGAAAATATTTAAAACGATTTTATGCAAGCATGTCATTTAAAAGTTACCTAATAAATGTCCTTTCTTCCTCACTACCTAACGAGGTGAAGAACTAGGAGCGTCTTTTTTATAGTGATGTCCCCAGTAGGCCTAATCCATCTATGGAGCTTCATTTTCAGCCCACCGTGGGGCGGCGTTGCCACGTCGGGCGTGTAAGACCTGAACTGACTAAAGCCACATCGTGTTCCCTCGCACACTTGTGCTAGGGGTGGGGAATTGCTTAAGAATTCTTCAACGCAGCCCCCTATACCCATGCTCCTGTGCTACCACCACCCAAGTTTTTCCTGCAATAGTTTCATCTGCTCATCTCTCGCCGTCAGACAACAAACGCCCTCTAAAATCTTTAGCCTGACGCCTTTTTGTGAAACCTAGAACCAGCAGATTCTAGCCTGTTATTCGCAGGAAGTAAAATTTCCTGCATTGAAATACCAGTCTCGTATTATATGTTGGTAGCGCTTCATACACATGTCTGACTAAAAGACGTCAATGTTTTGCTGAACATATTTCTATTTCGGTTTGAGCAGTAACAAAGCGAGATTTATGAATGTTGTCGGGCTGACGATTTCTTGTAAGACCTAATGCTATGCTAAATGCATGTTTAAAACTTTTAGTACCTATCTGTTTTTATTTAGTTTATTTCGGGGTGAAAGTCCTCAAAACATTCCTCCCGCTCTGGTTGTTTTTAGTCAGTAGAAGTCTCCTGCCCCACGCAGGAGACTTCTACTGACTAAAAACCCTTTCCTCTCACTTACTCATGCGTAGCGGGGCAGTGGTATCTCGAACACCCCGCCAAGGTTTCTATCACCAGCATGAAGCACGCTATTATAATTATACGCAAGTCTTCACTTGTTAAGGTGGCTCATTGTGTTCTACTTAATATCTAAACTTATAAAGCTTTCCTTAAGTATCCAAAGGACGACTTCCATGCATCTTTGTTAGTCGCCATCTCATTCAATGTGTCGTACCTCTTTTATCATCTTCCTGATAATCCATTCATCTTGATGGAACTTAATGGATATATAAAACTTCGGCCTTAAAACTTTTTCGGGAAAAGTCACTCACGCACACACACATGTAGAATTGCAGACTCACATATACACACACTCACATTGAGCCATTGCTCCGTTTTGACATCAAAGAAAGATTTTCTCATTCCAAATATTAGTAAGAATAATAAATGATGTGCTATGCTATATGCATCTCCCATACTCTTCTTAGACCCAATTTTTTCGTGTTGCCTTTGTAGTTCTTCGTATTTTGGCATAGTATCAGAAGCTTTGCTCCAATATCATTATATCGCAATGTAAACGTAATCAGCACTGACATCACCGGAAAGAGATTATGTTACAATTTTTCTACGAAGGAAAACTTGTGCGTGTGAAATGCGATGTTTTATGCAACTGAAATCGACGTATTAACTAATACTAGTGAAGTAAATTAAAAGAATAAACCGTGTCACACGCTTTTGAACTTATTCTTCTTTCTTATTACGAAAACGTCTGCACTGGATGGCGTAAATTAACTAACGTGACGTCACATAAAACGAGTGATATTTTTTTCCAATAAGCTTTTTCTCTCCCACTCTTGAGGAAAGGCCTCCCCCATTTCTGCCACTTTTCTCGATGGTGTGCCTCCTCTCGCCGATTCACGAGGAGGACATCCAAGGTATCCCCACTATCTTCTCGGTCCACTAAGGTCCCTTCTAGCTGTGATGCATTGGAGCCCTGAGACAGCTAGGCGGGTTTTTTCTTTATCTTATCACTAGAAGTTGCG
The DNA here is from genome assembly GCA_943138885.2 of Tholera decimalis. Classification (NCBI taxonomy): domain Eukaryota; kingdom Metazoa; phylum Arthropoda; class Insecta; order Lepidoptera; family Noctuidae; genus Tholera; species Tholera decimalis. The sequence goes on from OW964562.2 coordinate 30,293,363, forward strand.
CGGGGCTTCGCTCCCGTCGACATTATCACGATAAAAACATAACCGTTCTTCTTTTGCAGTCGGGCAAAAAGCAGCCTTAAACCTTTCTCGAGCTTCAAGCTACTTCAATACCAAATTTCATCCTAATCCACCCAGTACTTTCGAAGATTTACGTGTTTTAACAAACAAACAAAATTTTCCGCTTTATAATATTAGTATAGATAGATATTGAAACGCTCATAACTCTTCAATCCTCATAATGTTCCATTAAACATTTTGTAAAACAAAGTCTAGTTCTCTAGATTATAAAATGAATTACAACACCTATTAGTTTCAGCTATGCTTAAATAATCAAAGAAGCTATTGTAAAAAGTAGATTTATTAATAATGGGTCACCTCAACCGTGTAATCTAATCTAATGGAATTTGGATAGAGTAAAAATACATTTCAGACTTCGAACTCTCCGTGTCGTAAACTGGAACTTCGAAATACCAATTCGATGCGTCTTTAAGTTGAGTAACTGCTTTCCGAATTGACTTCCTATTGTGAGTCAAAATTCTCTTCATTAGCCTCCTTATGAATCACCGTCTTTTGGTAATGCGCACGACATGCCATATGTCTCGCTACATCGCTCGTAAATATTGCGTAAATAGGAACTTCTTAGTAGTATGTTTAACTGTATGCAGAGGTTTTAGTTAAAACACCTGTGTAACAAAATGGTTTGTTTTACCTATTGTCTATAGTTTTGTTGTAATTTATTCCTTAGAGTAAACTTCTCATCCAATTAAAATTTTTTCACCAGTACGATTTTACTTTATCGTTCAGTGACATAGTTATACAATAACTTTTCACGCGAGCAAACCCACGGACAGAAACTAGTATTTAATAACTTAGTGGTAGATTATCTTCTTTATTTTTAACCCTGCATGGTGTGCTATGTGGTATATTAGGGATTTTTAGCCTGAGGATGAGAGAAAACGAACGAAGAACACCGTAGTGCTATCTTTGCTGAGCACGACATTCTGCTAAGTATGTACCTAATATTATATTTATTACGTATGATCCCGGTCTTGACCTCGATAACATCTGATGGTAAGCGATTGAAAGTTTGTCTCGATGAAAAGAGCGAGCCCAGAATATGCTTGTTTTCTCTTGCTTTAAAAGCTGACGGGTTGTAAGTGGTAGGGAATACAGAAGCCGACAGAGAGTTCGACATCTTGGGCTGTGTGCACAATAAATGTAGAGATGTAGTTAGTAGGTACGACAAGACGGTATATAAAATAGCTTCTTTGTACACGTGCACTTGCCATTGTTATAGGTAAAGCTTTAGTTTCTTATGTTATGATAATAACCAATTCTAAATATTAAATATCTCTAGTACACGTGTGTTTTGTTAAATAGGAAGTGAAAGCTTCAAAAGATTGTATCTTTAAATTGATCAGACTCACAAATTATGTAAAAATGCATATTTCGTATCACATCGGATGCAAACCATTAATTTATGCTTGTATTGCATAATTCACCTCAAAAGAAAATTAATATTGATGTAATGGAATATTTATACAGATGTTGCATTTCGCTTTAGGTCATACGTGATACTAGGTCATAAGCTCATACGGCGAAAGATGTTTTGGACTCGTTTTCAACCGACGACAAAAAGAGGAGGTTATCAATTCGACGCGTAGGGTAAATACGCTAAACGTCGCCCCCCCTCCCAATCTTCGGCCGTCTGTACGTTTTCAGCTTGCGTTCATTCAAAAGGTAATTAAGTGACAATTTTGCTACCTGAATTACAACCTTAGTTCATACTCTATATGTACAAACTGTTACTATTCGATTATGTCACTCGCTCTTCGCACACTGAACGTAAGTCGCGACTGCGCCGTTGAAGCGTCAAGTTTGCGTTAAAAGTAGTTTACCTGATGTGAATACCCATACTTCGGGAATTGATATTACTACGGTAAGACATTTCTTTATTTTTGTTTTGAGCTTTATTATCACTAAAACGTTATTTTTATTATATTTTGAGATAGTTTTTTCAACGTTTTGCGTATTGTTTTAAGGGCAAAATAGGAGGCCGTCAATAGAGCGCCAGTTTTGACTTAAAACCCGATTCTCGGCCGTGGCCGACTTAAAGTAAATGCAGTCTGTTTTATAAATTCCAATTCTACCAATTCCATTGGTTTAACCAGAGAATTTGCAAAGCTTACAGGCAAATAAATATATTTTACGTTTAATTGCCAAATACCGGCCGGGGTGATATTAGTTGAATCTCGAGAAATAAGGTACACGAAATAGGGGCCGACATTAGAAATATTAAAGATCGTAATGTCGACCAACCTCAAATTAGGACGCCACTATACAGGCTGATTGCTTTTGTATTTTTTCATTGATTGGGTGGTAGGTAGTCATATTTAATTTATTTATCAAACTTATTAACTCATAATTAAATATGTATTATGACAAGTATATTGTATTAATATTATTAAGAAGTTAAGTTTTAATGTAGGTATTGACAATATTGAAAACATATTTATGGTAGCTATTTATGGTTTGGGAATTTGGGATATAAGTATAAATTGCTCTTTGGAACTTGCTATCTATGAAACCCTTGTTCATTAGCTTAAAAATATCTTTGAAGTTTACTTTCATTGATTCATTAACCTGCACGTGACAAAAAGCTCGTTCGTTTTCACTTAATGCTTTTAATTTAAGGTACTACAATGACAGAGCAGGTAGATGCAAGGCCTTCGAGAAAGCAAAAAAAATTATGCAGTTACGATCGCAATAAAATAAAAGAAGCTCTTGAGGCAATAGGTAATGTGATGGCCATTCGTGCATTAAACTACACACATCAAAAGTGTCTAGGGATCAACATATATTTTTGCAATAACTTTTCTCCTGATTGATATTAATTAAAATTTTCTTTAAGGATTCATCAAATAAAGTGTTTTCGTTTGTCACAGTAACGATAAACCAAGTCACCTTTGCATTGATAAAGAAATTTGCCATTTTCCTAATAAAGGGATTTTTGACATTTGAACCACTAACATTAAAGTTCGAAAAAAAGACTGAAATAACAGTTTTCTTTAAAATTTTATTGGGTAACTTAAACAATTAATAATCCGTGTTTCTACCGCGAACACTAACAACACAAGAACATCGGTTTGGCATACTCAAAATGAGTTCATCCAAATCACGCTGTGGAATGGCCGCCCATGTTCGTTGCAACAACAAAAAAAGGTCTTCTTGCGACTGGATACCCTCCATATTCGGCAGAGCTCTTCTCTGTAGCATATCCCATGCATGCTCAATCGGGTTCAAGTCTGGCGACTGAGCAGGCCAGAGCAGGACATTGATGTTAGCTGCGGCGAGAGTCTGTCTTACAACTCTTGCGGTGTGCGGTCGTGCATTATCATGCATTAACTGAAATAAGGGACCGATTTGCACTTGTAGAGGAACGATGACGTCAGATACAATCGTCTCAGCATAAATTTGAGCGTTGAGGTTGCCTCTGATCCAAATCAACTCAGTTCTTCCGCCGATCCAAATACCCGCCCATACCATGATGGTTCCACCACTATAAGGATGGACTTCCTGGCAGGATTTTAATCGCTGTTGGCGTCCAGGGGTTCTCCAGTGTCGTATACGTCTTGTATCCGGTCTCATACCAAAACGAGACTCATCAGAAAAGCACACGAAACGCCATTGTTCTTCTGCCCAATTTCTGTGTTCAAGAGCCCATTGATATCGAATCCTACGATTGTGCATTGCTATAGGTGGTACCCGTAGCGGTCTTCGGAAATGAAGGTTCACTTCATGCAAGCGGTTTCTGACTGTTTGGTCGCTAATTAAGTTCCCTGAAGAGTGATGAAGCCTCACGGCTAACATCATGGCGGTTATTGTTGGAGCTCTTCGAGTTAAGATTTGAATGTATCGGTCTTGTCTCCGTGTGGTGCAGCGATACCGTCCTCCATGGCGCTCAGCCACGGTACCAGTGCTTCGGTAACGTGTCCAAAGTCGACTGATAACACTCTGACTTGTATTCAGAGCTAAAGCCACAGTACGTTGCCGGGAACCAGCTTCTATCATTCCCACGGCTCTGAGCATTTCTTCCCTGCTTAAATGACGTCGTCGCTCCATAATAACGTTGGTTTTAATCAGTAGTAGGGAAACAGTAGCACTAATAATGTCTTCAATGCGTTGTATGTTTTTATAGGGAAAATATTGACAGCTGATTTTCATCTTTTACTCGAATTTGATTAACAGTTCCTGTTTCAAATTATGAAATGCACCAAAAAGGATCCATATAAATGTATAAAATCATAAATGTATTACAAAGCCACATCTCAATCTCAAGAAATCCGCATAAAAATGCTTGATCCCTAGACACTTTTGATGTGTGTATTTGGCGTCCCACGAACAAGTGAACAACGTTACAAGTATTTTATTTTATTGTGATGTTTTAGTTTGTTATAATTTTAGTACCTAACATTTTTGAGGGGAAAAAATATATTTTAGTAATAAACAAATACAATTACAAATGTATACTTAGTGTGATATTAGACTCCTGCCAAAATAAATCATATTAATAATATTTGTCAGTCTTAATTTAAAACACCCTATACCCGGCCGACATTTGGGAAAAACGTGACCGACCATGGGCCGTGAATGGCCGACTTTAGGGTTTTTTCGTTCTCGACTCTTCTAAACCTTAATACTTTTTTCTTTTAATAGAAATGTCAACCTTATGCCTATAAACATGAAATAGATATATGAAACTATCCAAAACCGCATCAGAAGCTATCCTTCGTTGCAAACTGATGGCGTCAGAGCGATCCCCAGTCAGAAAATCCGTTAGGGGGCCGACTTTTGGCGTATTTACCCTATATTTTTTTTTTTTTAATCTATGATCATCGAGTACTCGAAGACGGCTGAACCGATTTGGAAAATTCTTTTTTTGTTCGAATGGGTATACTTCGAAATTGGTCCCATTATCACCAAAGTCAGGATCTGATGATGGGATCCTGGAGAAATCGAGGGAACTCTTCAAATATTATAGGCACACCTATGGCGTTTTGGGTATTTCTTATTGTAACTTGTGCAGTTGCTCTCAAAAAGTACCATTTGGGGAAGTGGAACTGATGATGAAGACCACAGATGGCCGCCGAAACTACTCAATAATAAGTATTGAGTGGATTGCGATTCGATTAATTGAATATGGAAGTTAAGCACTTTATGCTCGTCACAATGCATATGGTGATGTAGAGCTGATGGTGAAGTACCAGGAGAACTCCTCAACAATTAACGGCCCAGCATTGGGAAAAGCAATATTTTGTGAAAGGTTATAAGTAGTTGACATTTAGGCTCTTGTAACTAGGTAAATTAAAACTCATCCAACTAAAAAGAGTGAAATAAAAACTTTTTAACAAAAAATTAAACCGACTCCCAAAAAACACTGCAAAGTGAAAAATAACTTTAATTTCGGAAGTCGGTGCCAAAAACGAAAAAACAAAACTAAAGACACCGACTACCGAAATTAAAGTTATTTTTCACTTTGCAGTGTTTTTTGGGAGTCGGTTTAATTTTTACAGATTATTATCGAATGCTAATAATTATAATGATTGAAAACCGAGTCAAGTGCCGAACTTATTTCCTAACTAAGCATACTAGGTTGTGCTCACTAGTTCTTCCGCGTCGGAGTCAATTTGAACTACGTAAATTCCGATCCCGTTGGAATTCCGGAATAAAAAGTTGCCTATATGGTGTCTATAACCTACTCTATGAAAGATATAAGATAGTGAGTCCCATTAAAATGGCTTCAGCCATTCCAGGAAGTAGGCTGGACAAACAGAAAGATTTTGAGTTTTAGTATCGTGTAAATAATAACACGCACTAGAGAAAATATTATTTTGGAATCACAGACAGACACTTCAATTTTATATACATATATAGATTCGAAGATATATAGTTTCCCCTCTATGCAAGAGGAGGACATGGATTTCCCCTAAATTTTATAATTTAGATACTAAGTTTAGATATTTAGATTTTTATGTATTCTATGTAATTAGAATAATTCTGTCGTTTTTTCTTGATCTGTCGTTCCGTCATTTTTAGCCAAAACCTTTTGATGGAGAAGGTTTAAACCGTATGCGTTTCATTTGGAAGCGAACGTCGTTTTATTTAAATAACTCTGGTTATAAATAGGATGTCTAGAGCAAGCTGATAGCGTCAACCTTGTAGAATCGATAGAAAAAGCGGTAGCTTATGAATCTATGACTCTGGTTCTCGTGTAAAAGAAAATAAGTGTTTAGATGGCGCTTCCAGTACGTGGACATCGGTTATGTGTTTTAAAATGATAAAGATAAATCATAATCAGCCTATAATATTCCCACTGCTAGGACTGTGCCCTCGTTTCTATAATAGGGATTGGGCCATAATCCACAACGTGGGCCCAGTGCGGGTTGGTAGATGTCACATGTCGTCTAATTATAGGTCCTTTTTCTTTTGGTGGGAAAATTGATGACTGACTGAAGGGACTGTCAGACTTCTACTGACTAAAAACCCACTCAGTTCCTTCAGTTACCCTTGTGGTCCGCGGCCGCTTTATCTCGTTAGAACATTCCCGCAACCCCGGCTGACAGAATTTTAGGTCCTGTCCTCATGTAGGTTTCCTCACAATGTTTTCCTTCACCGTTTTGAGAGCGGTGGAAATGAAATGAATTACACAAAGTAATGTGCGTGCGGGTTTGAACACATAACATCCAACAACTCGGTTAACGTCAAACATCTCGTGGGCCCATACCCACTGGGCCACTATAGCCCACAAAAATAAATATATAGTTTGATTTTAACCGCTGGTATGCAAACGCGGATTGCTAAGGCTTATAATGTCCGTTCTATTCAAGATACTTTTTTCTGATGGTGGATTTTGATATTTTTATGAAGAGAGATTAACCTAGTGGGAGTAAGATATAGGGTAATTTTGGGAGTGATTGAAACAGTGAGCTGCGCCGTGTGTGCTATAATCTGAATTATATTGAGTAAAAGCATAAGCTAACCAAGTGTTTACCTGCCGAGACTTAGTGTGTTGGAATTGGGACCACCGTTAGATAAAGGTATTTTGTTCTGTTTTTGTGTTTTGCAGCATGGCCCAAATAAAAAAGTTTTCTGTGCGGCCCGTGAAAGAAATAAGTTGAGTATCGCTAATCAGCAACCTAGACCCAGTAACAGTGTCGTATCGCGTTGGCGAATATACGCTCTCGACGAGCCAAAGTCTTACTCTTCACCGGCTAACCTGATAGATAGCCTACTTACAAACTGGTTCTAGGTTTAATAGAGCGTTTATAGAGCTGCTGATAATGCAACAAGAAAACCGAAAGTATTTGAAAATTAAGGACTTTTTTTATTTCTAATTACTTTGTGTATTTTATATCATCAATTCACCATCACTGCCCTCAAAACGGTATAGGAATACATTGTGAGGAAAACGGCATGTCTAAGACCAAAAATCCGAAGACATGTGACATCCATCAATCAGCACCGAGCCCGTGTGGTGGATTACGGCCCATTCCCTCTTATAGAGAGGAGGGCTGTGTCGTAGCAGTGCATAAACGTAACAGGCTGAATTACTATTATAACTAAGGCGACTTACATACTTTTTAACACGCTTTTATTAGGTCGACCTGTATGTAACTAACTATGTAATGGAATCTTAGGTAACTAATTTAACCACCTTCCAAGGGTCGTAGCGTAATGAAAATTGGCAGCTGTATCTAGTTCTGATGACAATACAATAATATGGTACTGTCGAACTGATCTGATGATGGATCCGGAAGATATGAACTGAAACTTCATGATGGAAAATCGTATCATAGCTGTTTTGGATTTCTTAGACAATTCTTGTAATGAACTTTGACCACGATTAGGTTTCAAGGTCTGATGATGAAGGCGGAAGATAGGCACTGGCATTCCATGATAGAATATCGTATCATAGTCGTGTTTGCACTTGTGAGAAAGGCCACGTAATGGACTTTGAACACGATTAGGTGTCAAGGTTATAAAAAACCTAAAGAAAATCCGTTATCGGTTTTCTTAACCTTTTTAAATTACCGCGTAATCAAAAGATTTTTTTTTATAGATGTCACATTCAAATCCTCTGGGGGCATCGACCGTTTAATTGTTCACTACTCGTTGGAATTATATGGCAAAAACTACAAACAAAGAAACAGCAACACAAAGAAAAAGGAGACTACAAAAAAAAGGAAAAGCGCGAACAATTTTTTGTTTTTACGTGCGTGTTATATAAAAGCGTGTTTTTCTAGTGTTTTTTAAACTATTAATTTTACTTAAGTTTAACTAAAGTTCTCCAAAGTTAGAAGACTTTTTTCTAGTTTTCTCACTACTATGCTACGGTCATTATCTCCTGATCACCCCTTTATTTCCGCGTGGGAAAATCATCGAATGACTTCTCCCGCTCTGTGCGGAGCGGAAGGGAGTGTCAGACTTCTACTGACTAAAATCCCGCCCTGTTCCTTCAGCTGCCCTTAAGTTCCGGGTCGCGGTATCTCCTGATCAGCCCTGTCCTATGTTACTTGAAGTTACTTGAGGCAGATTTTTACTCCTTGCATAATTTATTGTCCTATCAACCTATTCTTCGTCGTCGTCGTTTTGCCATCTCGAATGGGATAAAGCAGTGGTGACCCATTCGAGTGATTAGATATATCGCCTATGTTACGTGTAAGCAAATGTTACTAACATGGTTTTTAAGTACACCCTACTAACAATTTTTGAGTCATAGTCACTCCAATAAAAAAAAAAATTCTATTCTATAGCGCTCTTGGCAATATCCATTATTTTTTTTTGTTAGTCTAACGCTTCTTCTTTTCCATTCACTTTTATTTTTATAACTAAGTGTACCTCCTATTTAGAAAAGTATATCAGAATTGAATTGTGGAATTGTGATTCCATAACAATTCTACAAACATGCTACTTATTCTATATTAAAGTCATGATAGAGTTTTTCTTTGAAGTTTATACTGACGTTAGTTGGTCGATGTTTGGTTTAGGTAATAAATCGGGTAAGTCAGTCAACTGGATTACCGGCCCGGTTCTGTAGTAAGCCACTACAGAACTGGAACTAACTGAAAGTGACCGTAACGCGAGTCATGAATAACGCCAAAATGGAATTTGATTTCGAGCCCATTTACTTCATTGTGAACTCCAAAACGAAGAAAATTATTCATTAGGTAATAAATTGGGAATCCCGGTAAGTCAGTCAACTGGATTACCGGCCCGTTTCTGTAGTAAGCCACTACAGAACCGGAATTAACTGAAAGTGACCGTAACGCGAGTCATGAATAACGCCAAAATGGAATTTGATTTCGAGCCCATTTACTTCATTGTGAACTCCATAACCAAGAAAATTACATGACAGTCATGACACAGCAATTGCGCACTTATCGTTAGCACTGTTACTCACTAAACTTGTAAAGCTTTATTTGTCTAAAAACACATTAAAGCATTATTTTGCAAACGGATCTCTGAATAGTTTCAACCATACTGTAATATTTTTGAAATACGTATCCAATGGATAAAAAGTGGAATAGACATTTTATTTTATTTTTTATAGGCGTAATTCATATCTACATAATTATAACCACGCCCGTGGAGCTCGCGTAATTCATATCTACATAATTATAACCATGCCTGTGGAGCTCGCGTAATCTATATCTACATAATTATAACCTTGCCTGTGGAGCTCGCTTAATTCATATCTACATAATTTAACCATGCCCGTAGAGCTCGTGGCCAAGTAATAATAGCTTCAGGGATAGATCTTCAAAGTTAAGCAACGCTTGCCGAGATCATATATTAATCTTTGACAATCGTTACAGGTAGTCAGAAGCTAGAAAATCGAATACGAGTCTTACTACAACTACTAGTTTTGAAAGTCCTTCCAAAGGTTGTCTGGAAGATATCGCTTTCAGCGGTAGGACCGCCATTGTAACCATGGAATTAAGCCATATTGTTAAATAGGTGTATTTAAATTTTGGTGTACAATATATCTAGTATATTGCATACTAGTCTATGATAGGTTATATCACAGCATCATAGGTCTCGTGAGTCTGACTTGGCGAAACTATACAGAACAGCAAAAATATCAAGAATCTCTTCAAATCCAGTTGAAACATTGCTTTTGTTCTTGCTCACTGATACCTGGTACTCTATTATACTCTCTACTATACCTACTTATTTAAAACTCTAATTTGTTTAACTGCTTGTTTCCAACTCGCTTTAGTAAAGTATTTAAATATCTCTAAAGTTGTCTTACAAACAAGAAACAGTGTAGTACAATAATGGTTTGCGATATGACGATAAGGCAGTTACAGCCCATGACCATAGCCAAGGTCACTTAATTGTGGCTGTGTGATCTATGGTGAGCTATGTCACACGTCTATGCAGCCATCTGGGTCAACTGTTTACTTATAATGGCACGCACAGCTTGACTCATCGACAAACGTGAATTATTTCGAAATTAATTATTATCAACGTGGTTTCTTTATAATTTAAGGGCACGTCATTCAAATACTGGGATATATTTTTGATTGGGTTTTGTTTTTAATAATTATTATTAATAGTCTTAATACGTATATGAGTAGCGGTGGTGCAGTGGTTACAGGCACGATTTACGATTAATGAGTTCAAACACGGGTAGGCACATTGCTTTGTGTAATTTTGATCATCACCAATGCTGTCTAAAAGGCGAAGATAAAAATCGTGAGGAAACTGAAATATTCAAGGACTGTATAATCCGAAGTCATGCGATATACACCAACACGGAACACGCACTGGGCTCACGTGGTGCATTACGGCCCAATTTTTCTCATAGGAGTCTTGCGTCCCCGCAGTGAGAGTGTTGTAGGCTGATTATGCTATGCTATACAGGTAAATACCTATGAAGGGCTCACTATACCAAAACGTGGAAATATAAATACTTCAGAGGCGTCGTTCTCAAATGTGGAGGAGTAGGGCTTGAGTAGATACACTTCAACATATGGGCTATCGTCTACCACTCAAATGGCGCCCACAATCCAACTACTTAAAAAAAATTACGCTCGAACTGATTGATCCTTATTTACCTACAAGCAATTAGAAGAAAATCTTTTAATAAATTCTTACTGAAAAATATATAAAAACGTGCTTTGAAATTGTATTAAACAAATTCAATTTATTGTCAGGATGTTATCAGTTTACGGTGTGACGAATTTGGACCAAGGTATTGTTGTGGTTACAATAAAATTAACGCTAAATACTACGCAGTTATCCTACCGAATAACTCACAATATAATAGGTAATGTACATTGCACAGGCATCAATGGCACATTAGGTATCCCTGTTTGATGTCCATACCAAAACCGTTGTTTATATCATTGTGAATTAAATTATTAATTGGCCCAAGGACTCATAACAGAATTTAATTTATAGAACAATCCTTCTATTACTGCGAGTATCATACAATGATAAGTATGTTTCTGGAATATCTTACTTCTTATCTTACTAATATTATAAATTTGAAAGATTGCATGAATGGATGGATGGATGTTTGTAACATTTTCGCGCAAAACGGTTGGAATAAATTTGGTATGTAGAGAGTTGAATTCCTGAAGTAACACATGGGTTAATTTCTATCCCGGAATTCCCACGGGATCGGGATTTACGCGGGAAAAACCTCCCACGGTCGACGAAGTCGCGGTCGCGGCCAGAAGCCATCCTAAATCAGTCAGAATACCAGATCGTAAGACACTGAAAGGTAACCACTACTAACTGCAGATGTCAGTGACGGGAGCATAGTACTTATTCAGTCGAAGACTAACGTGGTTTTGCACCTTCTTTATCACAACTCCGAATTGTAACCCTGAACCTTACTTCTTTCTCACTTTGTTATCCATACTAATATTATAAAGCGGAAAAGTTTGTTTGTTTGTTTAAATGCGCTAATCTTTGAAGGCACTTGGTGGATTTGGATGTTTGGTACGGAAGTAACTTGAAGCTTGAGGAAGGTTATAGGAATATTTGTGAGGATGGATGGATGTATATTTGTAACTCTTTCTCGCAAAAAATACTGAACAGATCTAATTGAAATTTAGTATGTAGATAGTTGAAATTCTGAAATAAAAGAGACTATTTTTATCCCAAAATTCCCATGGGATCGGGATTCACGTGGGAAAACAATCCGACGTGAACGTAACTCTAAAAATGTTGGTTTCCTGTACTTAGAAGTCCCTCCAAGAATTCCTAGAAGCCTTAATGTTGTTTAACTCTCCTTCCTTTCCTTCTCATCTCTTCTCAATTTAAAATCCTGTGATCTGCACACGCTACGAAGACTCGTGGACGCAGACGCGGACATTCAATAATCTTCTCTTACTCTTACTTCTCATACCGATATTGTTAATTTTCCTTTTATATTCGACTGACGGTCAACAGTCGTTGAGGTATTATTTTCTTAACAAATTGCAGAGATGTCTCAAAACCCTCTTATCATAACTATATATAAATATATTTTACATACATAAGTAATCAAAAAAAATCCTCTGCCGGAAAAACATGAACTCCAGTATATTTCATATTATGATAATGTTAAGCTTTCCCACAATCGCTTCCCACAAACTGACACCTTATTTATCAACATTGGTGTAAGTTTTAATGACAAAATGTGCGTTACTTCAGAGCAAATTATGAATAAGCCAATATTTGCATTCTTCAATATATTTATCTGTCTTTGAAACTGCAGAAGTACTATAATACAAATTGTATTCTTATAAATCAGTCAGTTATCTAAATTTCTGATTCTTTGAAAAAAAAAACAAGATGGTTTGAAATTTCAGAGTTCTTCTAGAAGGAACCGCTCAAGCGTTCGTTACGAATCATTACTCCGTATATGCATATCGTATGACCCCGTTATCTGAAATCGGGCACGGCCTTGGAAGCATCCTTACGGCATGTTCGAAAATTAAAGTTTTCGAAGGCTTTTCCCCATGAGCTGTATTCTCGGAGCGGGGTGAGACGGCTGCGCTTCATCTCCTTTCGCGGCGGTAAGGCGACACCGCGAGAACTCCCGAGACTCTCGCCAGTCGCACCACAGCTCGCGTCGACTCGACATGTAAGTACGACTACGCTCTGTCAGTGCCCCATAGTGTTCAAGTGAAAAAAATATACAAGTGTTTTTTTTTGAAAGCCAAGGTGCATTGATCTTGCCTCGTTCTTTAATCAATTGTTCGTCCTGGTAAGTAGGGTGGTAGTGCAGTGCTTATCGATTTTTATGGTGCATTTATCGGTAATTTACAATTATGTGCTCGTAATTCTTTAAAGTTAATTCTGGTAAACACGTTTCATAATGGGATTAAACGTTAAGATTTATAAATATTTTAATAATTATTATTGCGGAACTTTCGATTAAAACTCGGCCATTATTATCCATTATTTTTTGTTAAATTTATGGTGTATAAATAACTTTTTATTGCGACCTACGATACTCGTCCTAACATGCCAGCAGTTTTGTAATCATGTTCCATTTCTATTTTTGAATATCGCGGTGCTCGGTTTCATTTTCGGTTGGCCAATAGTAGCGGGCTACGCTGAAGTTTTCCCGCGCTTTTGGCAGGTTGCCAGTTGCTGACCAATGGCGTGGAAGCGCGGGATGTGGGGGCGGCTGACGAGCATGCGCGGCTACGCGCGGCCTGTCAAACTTCTAGCTCGCCTATTTTATTTTTCTATTTTATATTTAGATCAGATGTAAATTTCTAGCCAGCTGGTGCCCTATATTTTGAGAAAAGGCAGCGCATACCGGAGCTTCGATTTTCAAACACGTGTGAACTTAGAATTCTGAAAATGTATCTAAAACTTGTATCCATAACCCCTCGTTTTCACCTAGGTATAATACATATATTTTACAAATTTGATGCAGTGTTTTCGTTTCTCATATACATGTATAAAACATGTTGTATACAAAATATGTATGAAACTTAATAGGTTCTTGTTCTGTTAATTTCAATATATAAACTTAATTAATACAAGACATCCAGCTGTACGCTAAGGAGAACAATTTCTCAATAAACATTGAAACAGTTGAAATACCGGAAAATTGATGCCCGCCTTGGAACCGAGTCGATTGTAAAGAAAGACAAGGTCATGACGAATTGTAATTACTGGCACCATAAGTTTGAAACTTTGTTTGTAAATCAGTCAATTAAAGTAAATTTTCTCAGATTACAATATCAGGTGACCAAAAAACTTTTTACCAAAAAATTAAACCGACTCCCAAAAAACACTGCAAAGTGAAAAATAACTTTAATTTCGGTAGTCGGTGTCTTTAGTGTTGTATTTTCGTTTTTGGCACCGACTTCCGAAATTAAAGTTATTTTTCACTTTGCAGTGTTTTTTGGGAGTCGGTTTAATTTTTTGGTAAAAAGTTTTTATTTCACTCTTTTTAGTTGATCGATTTTTTATTTACCTAGTTACAAGAGCCTAAATGTCAACTAATTATATTCATTTACAAAATATTGCTTTTCCCAATGCTGGGCCGTTAATTACTGAGGAGTTCTCCTGGTACTTCACCATCAGCTTCACTTCACCATATGCATTGTGGCGAGCATATTGTGCTTAATAACCACATTCAAGTAATCGATGCGGAACACATGAAATACATATTATTATTCCTACTTATATATTGAGTAGTTCCAGTGGCCATCTGTGGTCTTCATCATCAGGTCCACTTCACAAATGGTGCTTTTCGAATGCAACTACACAAGTTACTATAAAAAATACTCAAATCACTATAGGTGTGCTTATGATATTTGAAGAGTTCCCTCGATTTCTCCAGGATCCCATCATCAGATCCTGACTTGGTGACAATGGGATACCCTTTCAAACAAAAAAAGAATTTTCTAAATCGGTTCAGCCGTCTTCGAGTAATCGGTGATCATACATAAAAAAAAAAAACAAAAAAAAAATATACGCGTCGAATTGATAACCTCCTCTTTTGGTCGTCGGTTGAAAAGGAAGACGAACTGCAATACAAACTATAGGCCTCCCTTCAATCTTTACTTAACCAGGTTCCATCCAAATCTTTAGCCGGTTGCTTCCAAAATCCCAAAATCTCCATGATCATCAAGAATGAATATACCATAATCTCTTGAGCGTAAACTTCATTTGCCAATATGATATTTATGTTCCGTCTCTTGTTTAGCCTACATCTAAAAAAGTTGGCATTACGCTCGGAATTTGACTCCTCCATACTCCTACGAAGTCAATTAACAGCTTTGGAAGCGACTAAAAGAGTTTATTTTCAACCGACGAAAATAACGGAGGAGGTTATCAATTCGACGCGTATATTTTTTTCTTTTTTTTTTTTATGTATGATCACCGATTACTCGAAGACGGCTGAACCGATTTGGAAAATTATTTTTTTGTTTGAAAGGGTATACTTCAAAATTGGTCCCATTGTCACCAAGTTAGGATCTGATGATGGGATCCTGGAGAAATCGAGGGAACTCTTCAAATATTATAGGCACACTTATGGTGATTTGAGTATTTTTTATAGTAACTTGTGTAGTTGCATTCGAAAAGCACCATTTGTGAAGTGGACCTGATGATGAAGACCACAGATGGCCACTGGAACTACTCAATATAGGATAAGTAGGAATAATAAGTATTTCATGGGTTCCGCTTCGATTACTTGAATATGGTTATTAAGCACAATATGCTCGTCACAATGCATATGGTGAAGTGAAGCTGATGGTGAAGTAGCAGGAGAACTCCTCAATAATTAACAGCCCAGCATTGGGAAAAGCAATATTTTGTAAAAGGTTATAAGTAGTTGAGATTTAGGCTTCTGTAACTAGGTAAATTATAAATCGACCAACTAAAAAGAGTGAAATAAAAACATTTTACCAAAAAATTAAACCGACTTCCAAAAAACACTGCAAAGTGAAAAATAACTTTAATTTCGGAAGTCGGTGCCAAAACCGAAAATCCAAAACTAAAGACACCGTCTACCGAAATTAAAGTTATTTTTCACTTTGCAGTGTTTTTTGGAAGTCGGTTTAATTTTTTTGTAAAAAATTTTTTATAACATGTTTTCTTTTGCCTCATGAACACTTTCCACGCTATATTACCATAGTAAAAGCAAGCCCCTAGGCGATCCTGATAAAAAAGCCCCTTTATAGGTACTTGTTTCTCATTAATAAGGTATATTTGCTGAGTCTTAAAATTAGCTACATAAGAATGGAAAGATAGCTTACCAAAAATGATGATGGGGTATTAACGTACATGGCGGATTAAGTTGTTATACCTACTTTATCACTAGAAGTTCAACGTTTTTGGCCCGGCGCCAAAAACTATTGTCTGACGTCACCCGTACTTCTAAACAATAGCAACACATAACCTTAAAATTTTAATTAAATTGTATACAATGAGCTATATATTATAATCGCTCAATGCTACCAAAGGCGTGCTTCTAGAATCCTTAATCTTATTCATTTGTAAGGTCGTCGGTGGAACGTACCTATTGTGTTTTCTAGTTTTTGACGAGGTACTAAATAAACAGATCCATTGGCTTGGACAGATCCTGATAAGATTTACTATCTAGGACTAGACCTATCACTTTTTATTACTTGTCTTTTAAAATAAAGCTGACCAAGTAATGTGTTCTGTTCTTAATGTTGCATTCTGTGCGTTTAAGAACGAGCTTGCACGGAATGTGAATACAAACATAAACAATATTAGCTCTTACGACGTTTATAATGTATGTGAAACAAAATAAATGTCTGCATTATCTTGGGAATGTAAATATGGTGAGAATGCGTTTATGTCCGAAATGTGCGACTCCGAGTTGAAAGTTAGATCCTACTGATTACGATGTTTCCTTTACAATGACTGCCAAACACTGTCATCATAACATCTTAGTATTAAGGGACCGGTTTGAAAGAATAAGGACGATCATTCAACAAGCTTATGGGTATTACCTATAGTGGCTTGAAGAATTTCATTAATGCGCTGGTCCATTGACCGCTGACTTGTCCCTTTGAAATTTATCGCGAAATGTGACTCACGCGCAAATGCTTTTCTTTTGAATCACACACGGTGGGATTTTGTGAGATGATGTTGACTTAGGTGTGTGAATGTGTAAGACAAAGAGTTTAACTTAAGAATGCTGACAGTTTAAATACAGATACATACCTATGTTCAAAAGTACCTCCGGTTACTACTCTCTCTAGTTCTTTCCACTCCTCACTGCCTACCTAGAATACCAAACCACAAAGAAGTCCAATCAACTAGAACTGCTTTTAACATCATTCAGACGCAAGACACATGTACAAAAATCGTTCAAACTCTGTTTGTTGAACATAGAATTAAGGGAATCTGAAATATCCCTTTATAAGGCATTGTTTATGTAAGGAGAACGATGACTTCGTAATGAAGATTTGGAACACATAGACAATGGGATGCGTGTACGACGCAGTTTGAATTCTAAATAGTGTTCCAAAAAGTCTTTCTATCCAGCCAGCAATTGCCCTTGCTGCTGATTCGACTAAAATTAGAGATTAATTAAGATTTATAATAAAAATCATAGATAACACACGTTCTCTTATTGGACGCATTTTTGCATGTGCAGCATTTGACAATACGTGACGGAATTTATCACCTACCCAATAAAAAGTAGGTACTATGTCACCCACAACAGTTCATTAAATAAGAATAGTTTTCGCAGTGATCTAAAACTTCGTTTCTCTCATAGGTTTTTATTTTTAATCAGCGCGAAGTCTTACCGTTCCATCTGTTACGAGTAATATAGTTACTGGCTGAGGTTCTTAACCTTTGTCTGCCATAATGACTAGAAAAAGTAAATGACTTGTTAACTCATTCTGATAATCGGTACACTTATTTCATTTTATCGGAATAACTCGACGCAGTCGCTCAATGACAGTGTTTTTTTTTTCAGTTTTTGTGATGGTTATAGATTAGTTACTGTGTTGTACTTATATACATCGAATTTGTTATATATAGGTAGTTGAGTTGCTGATCTTTTTTGGCTGATACTGAGTAGTTTTTATATGTCTCACACTAACTTAAGTGAGATTTGACGGTTTAACGAACTATTTACTTAACTGTAGTAGTTCAAAAGTAAATTCATGTTAAGATTATATAAATTATAAAGCTCCTACTTTGGAAATTACGAGCGTCAAAGCAAGAATGAAACGGTACTAAACACAACTAAACCAAATGTAAATCCCTGCACAAAAGATCAATGCACCCCCGGTCCATAAATAGCTAGCGTCTGTTCCACAAACTTATTGACATATAGGCACTGCACTGGCACATATGCCTTTTCTTTATAATTTCCTCGATGAGGCACAAGGCAGGCTGGTCACAAAACTTGACTTAATTGTGATTTTTGCATGTTTCAACGAAGGTTGTTTATTTTCGTGGTTGCTCAACATTTCACGCTGTGGATTTGCGTTGGATTTGTAAAAAAAAAGCTTGTGGTCATGGTTTAAGAATGTCAATATAAATCAGAAATGTTGTGCCTAGTCAGGGCAGCCACAATACTCGATTTCCAAGTAATTGTCGGTCGTTGGAATATGTTTAACTTAATTTAGCCGTGGAAGCGGGATTTTAAGGAGTCGACTTGTCCACATATTGTAAGATAAATGATTAAGCAATACTGCCTGCCAAATGCCCTACAATTAGATTAAGACATCAGCAATTAATGTATATCTCCTGATATTATTTGAAACATGTATTCACTATAATATTTTCTTACAGCTTTTGCATCTAGAGGAGTAAAGAAACACAAACCGCCAAAATGGACGCGATCAAAAAGAAGATGCAGGCGATGAAGCTGGAGAAGGACAACGCGCTTGACCGCGCCGCCATGTGCGAGCAGCAGGCCAAGGACGCCAACCTCCGTGCCGAGAAGGTACGTGACACACTTGACCGTTTATGGTTAAAGGGCACCGTGTGCACATTGCTTTATGTGTAGTTTTTAATAGTCGATTTATTGGCAACCTAATTATAACACTAGCAAAATTATAAAAAAAAATCAGAAGCTGTATTCGAAATTCAAATTGAGGCAAAGACCTTCGTGGTCATCAGGATGGAAATCAAGTACCTAATCATTTGGTGGCGATTTAATTTGATTGTCAAAAAATTAATTAATTTCAAGATCGATGTAATATTGAGACATAATTAATTGATCTGATATAACAACGACATTTTCAAATGACGAAACACAAAAGTTATTGTGGTAAATTATTTAATCAGCGATCTATTAAGTTTTTTTTTTACTGTAGAACCTTTTTTATCTAGTTTTATAACTTGGTGCCAAGCGTGAAAAATCTTTTGTTTTTCCGAGTGCAATGCAGGACACAGAACTTTATAAAAATCTGACCAACTGCGAGTTAGACTCGAACGCAAAGGGTTCCAGATGAATTATATTTTTGTCATGTTACTTTGAAACCATACACATCGTATTATTCTTTCGGTGTAAGTAAAGAACTAACTGCCTATTTCCCTAAATTCAAAATGTTAGGATCTCTACTTTCGGCAATAAGGGTGCAGTTAAATTTTCTTCCTTATTTCTTAATTAACTTGGGGATATTTAAGCAACACTTTTTTATTTTCTGTGTTGTCCATCAAAAGGTGACTCCACACTAAAAACATTAGTTTATGCTCCGCTCCATTTGTGGGCCTCACTGTGACGCATATTTCGACTAAAGAGGTTTATTGATTCGAAGTAAATTGACTGTGACAGACGGACAGACAGACCCAAGAGTGATCATATGAGGATTTCAGTTTTTTATACCTTGTTTGGAACCCTAAAACATATATTTACCAATTCATTGCAATAACTTTGTCGAGTTGGGATCTAGTTACAGAGTCGATTCAGTATCTATTACACACTATGAACGTATTATTGATTTATAATACATAGCAGGCACCTTACATAATTATGGCGTTTAAGACAATACTGAAAAAAAAAATGTATTAATTATCTTCAAATAAAAATCAATGTTTGTCCTCTAACATAACTCCTGTGACACAGGCCTCCTTTCTAAGAGAGGGAATGGATCGTAGTCCACCACCAGGGCCCACTGCGGATTGGTGGATTTGCCCACAATGTGTTCTTAATCCGCCAATCAGATTCTCATGAATCTTAGGTAAGGTGTTCTGAGAGCGCAAAAGGATTTCTGTACCAAAAAGTTCAGTGAAAAAATAAAAAGAACACTGTAATACTTACCTAATTTGCATAGCATTGCAACGCATTACAGCTAGTAAATAATACTAAAGCTGTATCGCGAAAAACAGATCCGTAACAGCTGCAAACGAAGAATTTCTTTACCAATTATTTACACAAGGCCAGTTGTAATTATAAAATAAAAATTATAATAAGTATCAAAATGTATTTACGAGAGCCATGTTTTGCATTTCGTTTCGCGGTGTGCAGGGCAAAGCCTTGACCACGGGCGATGTGTCAGGGCTAAGGACGACAACCTTTGACAAGTTAGATATACCTATTTACTGCTTGTATGTGGCTTATTGCATTATGCGCTTATCTTCTTGCGGTTGTATGACTATATCTGCTTATTATAATGTGGGTACTGGTGCATATGGTGTATGTGCGAGCCTGCATATCTATAGTTAGTTATGCTTGTGAATAAGTTTTCACTTAGGAGAATAGAGCAATAATGTAAAATTCTTATTTTAATGGTTCAATAAGTTTTGGCTAAAACTGGCAGTTTGGCGGTTTTCGTTTAGGCAATATAGAAAAACGCCGTAATTATTTTTCTGGTATACAAAGTTATATAGCGAAAGGATAAACGCAGTGGTTCAGCAATTGGCTTTTGCGCTGCGTGTCCCGAGTTCGATTCCCGGAACAAATGTTTGTGTGTTGCAAAAATGCACCCACGATTCAGAAGAAAATCCTAGTGAGAAATAAAATAAATATCAGCTCAATTTTAAATAAATAATGTTGCACTCTCTTTATAAGTATTTAGTTGGTAACGGCTGGCATTAATAAAAAATAATTCAATAAAATCAATGCTTTTTCCGCAATACATATAAATAATAGTGTCACATGTTCACTGGGGAACATATGTCACATAGATAAAATAAATAACTTTTGATTTCTGTGATATGTCATTGTTATTTTAACAAAACTGAAAATAAATGAAACGTCATAAATTAAAAATATTTTTCCTCCAATGTTTACTTATCATATATAAACCAATAATGAAATTTAACAAAGTTAACTGAGAAGAAAGGAGAAATAGCTTTTATCGGCCAATATCTCGAATCTTTTCTGATGTTGCTAATTATAAAATTTATCCTATATTGGCTTCTAGGCTTTTTATAAGTCATGTAGATCAAAAGAACGCTGTTTAAGTATAAAAGCGAGAACAGAGACTATTAAAGTGAACATAGAAACTGTTATTATAATTTGTTATTAGAAACTATAAATACTTTGTAGGATACAACCTTAAGAAATAATTGCACTCGGGAAGGCTAGAAAGAGGTAGCTTTGTACTAACATAATCCTCGATAAAAAGTATTTGTACTAACATGGTCCTTGATAAAAACTCTCTGTACGAACATGATCCTTGATAAAAACTCATTGTACTAACATGATCCTTGGTAAAAAGTCTTTGTACTAACAATGATGATGAGCTTCTCATCATATTCCACTAGTAACCATTGTTATACAATTATGGTAATTATTTCTCAACTTTCCTCTCGTAGGCCGAGGAAGAGGCAAGGCAGCTCCAGAAGAAGATCCAGACCATTGAAAATGACCTGGACCAGACCCAGGAGGCTCTCATGCAGGTCAACGCCAAGCTTGAGGAGAAGGAAAAAGCTCTTCAGAACGTAAGTACTTTATAAGTACAGTTAGCTCTCTATCTGGATGTTGGAGTCCTTAGGTCTTTATTAAGCACTAAGTAATAGAGAAGCAGTGGTGATTAATTTTTTTTTATTTAGAATAGGTAGAATAAAAATAAAAAGTTTAAGTATCACATAAAACACCTGAACAGATCTTGATAAATTATTATAGTTGAGAACCATCTCGATCACATCAACTTCCAAAAAAAACCGCATCATAATCGGTCCGTTCGTTTAGGAGCTACGATGCCACAGACAGACAAACAGACACGTCAAACTTATAACACCCCTCTTTTTGCGTCGGAGGATAAAAAAAATTGAATAGAATGTTTATTGAATTCAACTAAATTACATTACATATTTTATGAAGCAACATTTTTGAATTTTATTTTTGGTAATAGGCTCGCGTTTGACCACCATCTCACCTGATGGTAAGTGATGATGTGGTCGTAGATGAAGCACGCTTGCCTAGATGTAACCTATTCACTCTTGACTTAAAGACCCCCAGGTTATAGCGATCAAGAAACACAGACTCCGGCAGGGAATTCCACTCCTTAGCCGTACGCACAATGAAAGTATTCCCAAAACGTTTTGTGCGTATGGGTGGCATGTCCACCATGAAACGATGGAGCATCGCCGTTGATCTTGTAGTCCGATGATGGAACGGGCTTGGCGGAATTATTGCGGCTTGTGTAACAGGTGTATTATGTGAATGATGCTGAAATCCAAATTTGATGTTTCTGCATATCTAGTACTATATATTTAGCTAATTAAGATTTCAATTGCTATATAACTCTTCTTTATATGTGTTGGGCCCCGCTGCCATGCAGCCACGCTGGTCGCGTTTTCAGTGTAGTTTATTAGGTCCACTAATTTACGCATCTGGGTATTTAGACAGATGGGACATTGATTGACCAGGAGTGCCGCAATCGCACTGGGTGTCAATTATTGGTCTATAATCTCTAAATATATATAACTCAAAGGTGACTGACTGACTGACATAGTGATCTATCAACGCACAGCCCAAACCACTGGACGGATCGGGCTGAAATTTGGCATGTGGGTTCCTTTTACTACGTAGATACTCGCTAAGACGGGATTTCGTGAAATTCCCACGGAAAGGGATTTACGCGGGAAAATCTTCCCACGTGAACGAAGTCGCGAGCAACTGCTAGTAACCTATATAGCTATTACAGTTTGGTTTCTAATAACCCATAATATAACTATTAAGTTGAATAGATTCTATATCAATCCAGTGGCTTAAAAAGTTTTATAAAAAAGACGGCTATCAGGATTAAAAGTTAATCTGCAAGTTTATGTATTTTCAACCGACGACCAAAAGAGGAGGTTATCAATTCGACGCGTATATTTTTTTTTTTTTAATGTATGATCAGGATCACCGAGTACCCGAAGACGGCTGAACCGATTTGGAAAATTCTTTTTTTGTTTGATAGGGTATACTTCGAAATTGGTACCATTTGTCACCAAGTCAGGATCTGATGATGGAATCCTGGAGAAATCGAGGGAACTCTTCAAATATTATAGGCACGCCTATGGCGTTTTGGGTATTTCTTATAGTAACTTGTGCAGTTGCTCTCAGAAAGTACCATTTCGGGAAGTGGAACTGATGATGAAGACCACAGATGGCCGCCGAAACTACTCAATAATAAGTATTTCGTGGATTGCGATTCGATTACTTGAATATGGATATTAAGCACTTTATGCTCGTCACAATGCATATGGTGACGTATAGCTGATGGTGAAGTACCAGGAGAACTCCTCAAAAATTAACGGCCCAGCATTGGGAAAAGCAATATTTTGTAAAATTTTATAAGTAGTTGACATTTAGGCTCTTGTAACTAGGTAAATTAAAAATTAACCAACTAAAAAGAGTGAAATAAAAACTTTTTTCCAAAAAATTAAACCGACTCCCAAAAAACACTGCAAAGTGAAAAATAACTTTAATTTCGGAAGTCGGTGCCAAAAACGAAAATACAAAACTAAAGACACCGACTACCGAAATTAAAGTTATTTTTCACTTTGCAGTGTTTTTTGGGAGTCGGTTTAATTTTTTGGTAAAAAGTTTTTATTGACGTCCTTTTAAATACGTATCCTTGTTTCTTCTGCACTCCTGGTATCGTGGCCGTGACCCGCACCTGATGATTTAGCATAAATCGTGTTGATATCCACTGTATGTAGTGACACAAAAGGAAACAAAATACAAACATCAACTGCTTAGCTTTTTATCAACTACTAGCTTTTGCCCGCGACTTCGTTCACGTAGGAGGGTTTTCCCGCGTAAAATCCCGATCCCGTGGGAATTCAGGGGTAAAAAGTAGCCTATGTGTTGTTCCAGGATGTAACCTATCTACTTGCCAAATTTCACTCAGATCCGTTCAGTATTTTTTGCGTGAAAGAGTAACAAACATCCATGCATCCTCACAAACTTTCACATTTATAATATTAGTAAGACTAGCTTCTACCCGCGACTTCGTACGCGTGGGAAGGTTTTCCCGCGCAAATCCCGATCCCGTGGGAATTTCGAGATAAAAAGTAACCTATGTGTTATTCCAGAATGTCAACTATCTACTTACCAAATTTCATCCAGATCCGTTCAGTAGCTTTTGCGTGAAAGAGTAACAAACATCCATCCATCCTCAAAAACTTTCGCATTTATAATATTAGTAGGAAGTAGGATAGTAGGATATTAGTAGGATAGTAGGATTAGTAAGAAGTAAGATAAGGTGTCGGGATTGGCTTCCAGTCTAACTGGATGGAGCTGAGAATTAGTGTTTCACGTGGAACTACTATAACTATCTGACTTCCATATACCAGAAGCTGGGTAATACAATACTCCTTGGCTAGACTACTGGCAGAATTACCTACTGGCTTCTGACTACTCGTAACAACTGTCAAAAATGTCCAAATGACAGTGGCTCAACGTGCTTCCGAGGCACGGGGCTATCACGCTGCCAACTTCCAAACTCCGGGCTACAACTGAGATACTCCTTACAGAAAAATTCCATAGCACTGTTTGACCGGCCTCGGGCTCAGCAGTGGCGAAACAAAATACAAACGCCAAACGTAAAAAATTATCCGTGATAGTATTCATTTGAGTAGCCATTTGGGTAACCACAGAAGTTATCAATTTGTCAAGTCCTATTGCTTTGAAATAAACATGTCGGTGAGGATTAATAATTGATGAGCAATTACTAATCCTCATCGACATGTTTATTTTGGTTTATTGTTGATATAAGTCACCACAAGGACCTATGTATTAAGTTTCGTGAACACGAAACTTAATACATGTAAAAGAAGATTAGTTTATTACATGATTCTGGGTTCAAAATCACCCAGATTTGTCTAATAGAGTTATATTATCATTTTCGTAATCGTTTGACGGTAGCTATACATACCTAATATTTGTTGTTGGTGTCTGTTTTACATTGTAATTACTTATGGAAATTCATTTACGAGGATCTCCAAAAAGATATACCGATGCCTCCCACGTACATTGTTGTAACCCATAAATTGCAATATTACAGGATTACAGTATTACTAACTAATATTACAGTATTACTAACTATATTCACATATTGAATTGTATAAAGATTAATTGAAAAATGCAGTTTTTATTGCTACCAGTATCTTTGAAACACTCTCCTGTAAAATTGCAATTTATGGTTCACAACAATGTACGTGGGAGGCATCGATACCTACACAAGTCATGACAAATATTAATGTACAATAGGTATTATGTTAGTGTGCTCCAACAGGAGACCACAGCATGCAAGAAACAATAATAATGTTGACGATCGCAAGTTTTTTTAAATGATCGAACTTTTCATGCGTTTGATTGATTTCTAGAATAAATATTATTGATGTAAGTATTGACTGTAAACAATTGATGATATCATGAGAATAATTAATAGTGAAGTATGTATTTAATTAGATCACGCATGTGTCAATAATGAAACAAATTATAAAGATCGTGAAGCGAGCCAAAAACCTTGGCCGGTTGGCAAAGAGGCTGAATGACAAGCGAATATCTAAATGTTGGAGATGCCGATCAGTTGAATGGTCATCGATGAAAATATCATCGATATGATGAAGATAAAATTATAGCAATGATATTGGAATGTCGCCTCTGTACTGAAATAAACGAAGGAAGACAACACGCGCCATATGTAGCCTTGAATTATGACTATTGATAGTTTAGATTGTGTGATTCAAACTGAAGCTTTTCTAATATAACTGCTAAGAAAATCAATTGTTGAATCAATGTAACAAACTTTCGAATTGTTACGGATTCTTTTGTTTCTCGAAAGGGTTTATGATTTGAGAAGTCCAAGACATTTCAACATGAAGATTTTAAACGTAAACCCATAACGTGACGTCCTAATGTAGCAATAGTGTTTGAATAAAGCACGTGTAGTAATACCAGATGCCCTGTATACCGGAATGCTGCTCTGTAGGGGGCTGCGTTCAGTGCGCACCGAGCTATTTTCAGCGGCCGACACCTAATATGGGCCCGCCGCCCGGTGTTTCAGTAAAAATAGACGCTGGACTCACTTGATACGTCAGCCACCTACATTCGCTAAACTATGGAATTCTCGCTGAAATAGAGTTTTAGAAACAATTCATTACCTACTGTAAGTATAAGAATTCGGTAGATAACATACAATATAAATTCGGAATTATTTATTTTCTTTTAATTTGATTATTTAAATGAAATATTCCGTAAAAATTAAAATAAATCGAAATTGGAATACTAAAACATTAAAGAACCGTTTAAAATTCCCGCGTCTAACGATAAACAAATAGGCGCATCTCGGTAGGTAAAACAGTGTAATAAAAACAAAAGATGGCAGCAAGTTAGTTGCGACTACAGCGCTGCGGTGGTTCGTTACGAGAGTCAGTCAGTCAACATGGCCGCCGGCGCCGCGCGGCCGGACGGAGCGCGGCGAGCGTAGTAATGTCCGCGTCCGCGCCCCACGGCCACGGGCGCACCCCGCGGCGCAGGGGGCACCAGCACCACCCGCGTCTGCGGGGCGACCGCGCGCCCGCCCCCGGCCCCGCCAACACTGATCCCTCCAAACAAGTGACCTTACAAACAGACGATGTTGTGCCTTGTGTCAATAGTGCTAGTGAATCTCAAGAAGTGACAAGGACAAATAGTGACGATGCACTTTCGAATCAGAGTAATATTATCGAAGACTTTACGAATATTGACGATGAAATTGATTTTGAACCTAGAATAAAGGACCCTGACTCGCTTGATAACTCGGACGATGAATTTTCGTTTCGAGAAGAGAGGACTGCGGGAGACGGCGCCGAGTTCATGACGACTGTCTCCTCAGATATATCAGATGATGACCCTGAGACGGCAGAGCTCGCGAAGCTCAGATGTACTAGCGAGTGCACGGAGGTCCTGGCAGAAAGAGAAAACAGGCGGAGGCGAAGATGTGCAGACTATCCAGGCTTGGCGTTCGGCAAATCTATTTTCTCTTCAGATACTCTGATGAAGTTCTCACTCATCAAAAATGAATTGCAGAATATTAAGAACACTGCACTGAAAAGGGTAATGTCCTATGTTATTTAAGCTTCTGTTCAGCTGTGTGAGTGAGGCAGGCGTGGGCCAAATGCGCACAGAACTATTTTTAATCACGTACCGTCGGGAAAGCGTTGAATCTGCTCCACGAAGCGAGGCAGAGGCAGCACATCTCGCGCGTGGCGATCAGCTGAGCCACTGACATTCCATTTGACATGTTTACTCGGACGATTGCACAACACGCCGCTAGATGTCGCTGCGAGCGATAGGCGCACGTGGCTCTTATCTGCTAGCCCTTGCCCTTAATTTCACAAAAAAAAATATAATATTCTTCTATCGAGTCTCTGACATTTTTTTCTCGGATGTTTAGTTAACCTCCACACTTCACGTTATGAATACGATGACTCAGAGATTACTTGCTTGGATAACGTATTCTCTTATTATTATTTTACTTTTTGAGTAGTTAGTACCATCACAATAGTTAAGTATTTTTATGAAGTACCTACCTACAAACTGCATCCTCGTTATCATAATATCGTTATACTTACTAATTAAGAGGGAGATAACTAAAGTCGAGTAGTTAGTAGACTTGTGTTTTTTAGGGTTCCGTAGCCGAATGGCAAAAAACGGAACCTTTATAGTTTCGTCATGTCTGTCCGTCTGTCCGTCTGTCCGTTTGTCTGTCTGTCTGTCTGTCTGTCCGTCCGTCCGTCTGTATGTCACTGCCATTTTATTCCGAAACTATTAGGACTATACATGTTAAACTTGGTAGGTAGATGTATTCTGTGAACCGCTTTCCGATTTTAAGAAAAAAAAAAATTAAAAATATTTAAAATAAAGGGGAGCCCCCACTTTATTTTAAACATACGTAGAACTAAAACTGAAAATTTATTTTTTCATGAAACCTAGGCGCGTGTAGTATCTATAGACAGGTCTTTAAAAATGACACTGAGGTTTCTAAAACCACTTATTCATAAAGTTAATCGTTTAAAAGATATAAGCTTCCAAAGTGGTAAAATGTGTGTCCCCTTTCTCTAACTTCTATAATAATAGAGTGAAAAGTCTAAAAAAATATACGTCTATAGATCCTAATGTGAACTTTCAACCAAAATTGGTTTGAACGAGATCGGGTCAACAGTTTTTGAGATACAGCATATTTTATAAAACCGCAAATATAACTTTGTAATTCATACAAACACTATGAAAAACAAAGTTATTTAGCGTAGTTGTAAAAATGTAAATAAGCTAGTTTTAAGAAATTTGTAAGGTTTTTTTTTGTCAAATATATATACATATTATATTATTATACTACGGAACCCTTCATGGGCGAGTCTGACTCCCACTTGGCCAATTTTTTTATTCATTTAAACTAAAGTTGGCAGGTATCTACATTCCGCATGATATTACATTCTGTTCTTTACAACTTTCTAAATTATTCATGTACAATACGATGCGATGGGCAATCGTATTTACAAGGCGTAAAATTTTGAATTCATGCTGGAACATATCGAGTCAATGTTTTACACAAACGGATATGAAATTGTTTTAGACCGAGGGCCCATTACAATCTTGCAACCAATTAACCTTTGAAACTAATTATGAAATCGAATCGTTAAAATAATTAATTTCAAATAAGACTAATGTTGGCTTATTACAAAACGTGTTTAAAATGAGAAAAAAATAATTTAAAATCATAGAATGAATATAATATGTATATTCCATTTTAGAATATGCAATCAACTTAAGAATCATTCGGGCCATACAGACATACAAATTGTGTTGGTGAAAAAAAAAATACAAATCTACGCATTTTAGCATCACAATTAATATTCAAATGAATGCAGAAACGAAAATGAGAATAGAAAGTAAGCATATATTCAAACTAAAACGAAAAACACTTGAAACGGCTACATAAACATTAGCGTTACTGCCATATTAACGAATCAAACGTCTGTTATTTAATCACACGCATTTTTCTGATACAATTAGACTTTGTAACACATTAATTTCGTGTACTTGTTAATGTATCTACTGCATTACTTCAAACATTATCTGTAGATACATTTGAATAAACTTTATAGACGGAGAGTAGGTAATCTACTTCTTTTTATAAGTTCATGACACAAGCATAAGAATATGTTAATAAGGTTTTCAAACAAATCAAATCCTTTATTTGCTTACTAAGTGTACAATATAGATTATAGTTATGTAATTTAAAAAGTATATTTTAAATTTAAAGGCTTGCACTAATATTGAAATTTATTGAATTTAGACATTTTTTATCTTTATTGTATTAAATAAATACAGATCACCGCAATAATCATTATAATTTCTTACCTTATGTTTTTCATTTCAAAATTATTCAGACAAAAGTGAAGTTTCATCTTACAGCACAACCTTCATTGATCTTCATTATTCTCTTTTTATTTGTCCATGAACTGTATCCCGGATTTTGTTAGAATCTACTACTTTAAAATTTTTGAACTAAGTTTTGTAAAGGCCGTAAAGCAATTTTGTTCAAAAGAATGCTGAAAATATTCGAATATTTACGTTCAGTGCGTATTTGATAAATTTATCCATACTTAACCAATATTTTGTTGTGTATACTCAGACCAATAAAATTTATTGGTCTGAGTGTGTATATTCTAGATAGACGTCTAAAATGCACAGCCTTAAATCTATATCCTTTAATTTCTGTCCATCCAAAGGTTTGCCCTGTGCGATAAGACCGCCCATTCTACACTAGTTTTAACATTTGTATCCTTAAGTGTATTGTAAGGTGTACAGTAAAGTATATAATAGATAA
Organism: Tholera decimalis; assembly: GCA_943138885.2. Classification (NCBI taxonomy): domain Eukaryota; kingdom Metazoa; phylum Arthropoda; class Insecta; order Lepidoptera; family Noctuidae; genus Tholera; species Tholera decimalis. The sequence goes on from OW964562.2 coordinate 30,323,635, forward strand.
ATAAAAAAAATGGCGCGGTTCATATCGGACATTGAAACTCTTTGGCATTTTGCAATACGCAATGTTGCTATTTGTATGTGCCAGTTAGTCTTATAAAAATCAGCATTTTTTGTGAAAGTACAGCTTCGTTACCGCTGTATATTTCTTCGTTCACAATATAGGTATTGTTTTATTGAAATTAGAATGTTTGTGACGTAAGCTGTAAAAGAGAGAAAGGGTGGCCGAGGGGCGGCCTGCACTTCTCACTCTGAAATAACTATCGAAGAGAATAAATAATACTCTACGTTTTAGTAACTATAAGTCCGGCGAATTAACATGTCATTTGGCTTGAATGACGCTTGTGCAAAAATCTGTCTGCAAAAGGTTTCCATTTTAATTTTTCCTTACAAAAAATATTATTATTAATACTTTTTAAAACCTTTATATACAATATATTATTAAATTGAACCCATAAATCGGTATTACTTAATAACTTTTAGTAATATAATATCGAGTATTGAGCCAGATGCCGTTTTAATTCGCCCGGATTGTAGTGCAAAATTGTGTTTTATTAAAAAATACGGGCACCTAATAGAACAATACCTTATTACAGTAGTAGTACAATTAGATTAGAATAAAAAAATCAGTTTTGATAATGCATAGGTACCGGTTTGCCAAGACATTTGTGTTTTATAATTAAAATAACGTGCAAAGTTCTATTAATAATTTTGTTGAAGGCGTTCAGCTCAATTTGTTCCGCCTACTGTACATAGTTTAACAATTATTGCGCTTGCTGCAAAATTATGTGATTTCGCTTGTTCTGTGCCAAAACAATGTAATTATTGTAGGAATTCTTACACATGTATCATGTTTATGCTGGTTGATATTCACGAAATGTGTATAAAATGCTTGCAATTGCAACTTTGGGAATCTTCAACGCCAAGTTTAAATTTTCAAAAGAACTTCACAGTCATACAAAAATTGTACTTCATAGTCTGTCGTGATTTATGTAATTCAATTAATATATAGCACGTTGTGTAATCAATCAGTTACTGACATATGTCTATATACGTCATAGGTACACAGCTAGTCAGAGAGGCTATGTATCATAACAGAAGTATGTAATTACATTGCGTCTGCCCGTATGGACATGCCCATGTACGCTATAGCCTTCAGGTACTCCAATAACTTATTACTGACCATATGGCAGTGACAGACAGATGACCAACTTTCTACTCCATATAAATATGGAAGCATCTCTTATTGGGAACACGAGCCTTGACTTTTATAATGGAAGATACTCCATTCAGCTGAAGAAGCACTAATTAACACTGATGTTACGAAATCTAGGTACACTAGTCGGTTAGTCTTACCAAGGGGTGTTGTTTTACCCAGTAACTGGGTTGTGCAGCTCAGATAGGTAGTTACATCCAGTTATACTGACGATGGTGATGATTATGTTGTTTAGGGTCACGATAAATGATACGCGAATTTAGTTTATACTAAATTAGATAAAAGTTCAATAAAGGTTCAAAATAACTCTGTTTTAATTTATATAGTAAATTAGGATGTGACAGGACAGTGGTATGTTGCGACTTGCGCAACTTTTACAATATCCAAAAATGCAATTTAGCAATCGCATTACTAGGGCCGCTTCAAATATATGAAATCTTCATCAAGTCACCGGATAAGGCTAATGATGTCATTTCTTCAGAAGCTCTTTGGAGATTTTTTGTTCAATTATGATTGGTTTTTTATCACATCTAAATCGGAGCAGTTGAGTTCGACATTATACTGACGTACAGTAAAAAAGAAGACAGAAACGTCGTTGGAAACGAATAAAAGATACCGTACACCGTGTAGCTGAAAACTGGCAAGGTCAATCAAATTAGTGCACATTTTTGAGCTTGTTCCCTGATGTGAAATGAGTCACCTTTGCAGAGGTTATTGCTCAGTTAATGTCGCATAAAATTAAAATAACAATTGAGTATTAGAATCATCTATTCATATCCATTGTATTCAAAAAGCATAACGACTGGTTTGAAATGTCGGTCGGTTATTACAAGAAATGTATCTGACAGAAGGAAAACTAACGTCTCCATACTATTGAATAAATGTTCGGCGGGAGGCTAAACTTCCAAAAAAACCTACCATTTAAAAGTTTAATTCGACCGTGTTATATTACCTGAATTTCACTTTAGTTATCACTGGCCTCGTGGGAGTACAGTTTAGCTGTTTTACCGACTGATTTTTTGTTGCAATCGCTCGGTTACTTAACGGAATTTAAAACAGGCACATACTTTCCAAATGACGTCATATAATTTGGCAGCCTTGTATAAATTGTTGATCGTGTTTGTCTGTTCTATCATTGGCTGCAGACTTCGTATAGTTGCGAAACTTTAAACTAGATGGCGCTGTTTAGTTGAATAAAACTAGTTTGCAAGTTTATTTCAAAGAAAACATTTTTATTTAATTACAGAAATCAAACCTACCAGGTTTTTATCCTTTCTCTCTGTTTTGAAAGAGCAGAGTTCATGCCATTCATGATAGTCTTCGTAATTCCCATGATTCGATTACAAAAGCGGTAATAGCCCTGTACTAAATCTAAAAAAAATCCACTTCCGTAGTGTTTATTGTATGAGGTCAGTCTACCGTTTCGCCCATCCCACATTTTTGGGTTTTCTTCCCAAACAGCTCTTGTGACCCTACGGATGTAGTTTCCGATGCATTCACACAGGTGGAGCTAGTTGCCCTGCAGGCAGTACGGTCGATTGTGCTTATCGCGATCGTCGTGTCCGTGCGGGTGACGTTTCTGTCCATGTTTCGCTGTCAAAGTCATTATGAGAATGTCTTATTGAGTGAAATATTAGTACCTTTATTTCCAATTAATTGCTCGTGATCGTTTACTGATACTTTAGCTAGTGGTGTAAGTTAGAAACATAGCTAATTAGTGCAGTTACGATAAAGTTGCAGCGTCTAGGTTCGGTGGCGGCCATTTTATTCGTTCGCCGGCTGTGTTCATTCGTGCCGTGCCCATCTCAACGATACGGGGCAATAACGAGCGGGCCAGTCAGTTGGCATTTTCGCGAGTAGAGCGGAGGTGTTTCTAGTTTTTAGCATTTAAGCATTCCATTTAAACACAAAAGTGCATAAAAATGACGACAAACATGCAGCAAGGCACGATCCTGGACGTTTTGAAAAGAAAAATGCGCCAGACAAAAGAGGAAATGGAGAAATATAAGGACGAGTGCGAGGAGTATCACAAACGTTTACAAGTGGAAATAATGCGGAGAGAAGAAGTAAGGAAACGTGTTTTTAGTTTGTGATGTGAATTTTGTGAAACGTTGGTTCCTATGTGTACCTGTGTTGAGTTCATATTGGGTCATAATATGCGAGTTATCAGTCTTGTGCTATCTACCTATAGTGAGTAATGTCCGGCCATACTTAGGTGTGCAAGCAACGTACGCATATTGACCTCTCTTTCGGATTCATCTCAGCTTAATCTCCCAGAAAGAGAAGGCGAATAATTATTTTTTTCTATGAACACGATTCCTTTCGTCGACTTTAGTAGTGATGTTCCCAAAAAGTGTTGTTTCTCAGATCTATATAGGGATGTGAAAGTTTTCTTGAAATGTGTCTTTACATAATTTTATTGGTGCTCGGGTGAGCGCCGGTTTCTGTTACACGTAACAGGTTTCGTTGCGTTGGAGGTCGTATACCGGTCTTTTGTGGCACATGTAGAGCGAGCCGGCAGGATTCGTGAAGCTTAACACCCTTTAGTACATTCCTGTTGTTCGGACGTCCTCGAAGGACCGCTGGCGCCGTGAAGGCGTGTCCGACTTGTTCGCCGTTATCGTTGTATGACGTAACTCCACAAGCTAGCAATGCTCCTACAGATCATAAACACCTGCAAATAGACAAGATTCGACAATTGAACGTTTTACTACTCATTCAATACGAAATAGGTAATGACACGCTTGTTCACGTACCATAATGAGTGGCCCGTAATCTATGCTAGGCTCTGTTGGTGATAGCGCATAGAACATTACGCGCCTTATCGTCTTAAGTGTATCAAAAAGATGATAAGGAAATGTTAAATTGAGATAGTGTGAAAGAGTAATTACTAATCGGGGAAAAAAGCGGACTTTATAAAATTATTTTTCTAAAGAGTTGTAAATTGAAAACGTTAAGTCTTCGAATACGAAATACTTGACGATTTTTGTGACACGGCGTGGGCGTGTACCAACATTGGTTGCTGACGATGTTTAAACATTGATAGCCGAGGCCAATTTAAAGTATTGCCCAGAGGATAAACTACGAGGAAATAAAAACGCTGCTAAATAAACAAAAATAAAACAAACTTACTGATATAAACAATAACAGTCCGAACAAGGAAATATAAACGACAAAACAATAAAACAAGTTCATTATTTTACACAATACTTCTTCAAACAGACTGAAGTGTTAAACTGTTATCAAATTAGAACTTATTAACTCGTACGAGGCATTGAAATTCTTATTACAAGAACCTTGCACTATATCTTACTAATTTTGATAAAAACTAAAATAGTTTCATGTCATATAAGTGCAAGAGGAACTAACAACGATAATGAATTCGTTTCATTGCACCCAACATGGCATCCCAAATTACGGGCCCTTCGCGTGACGGTGTTGTATTACAATTTATTGAGCTTGCAAGGGCTAGTCTTTTGTATTCGACATTTCAATAGACACAATGCCACTGCCCTAACCAATCCCACAAAATTTAAACAATGTGTTTTGACTAGGTATCGGCGAAAGTTAAGCGTGTACAGGTAGCATCACCTGTAGTTTAAAGTCCACACCCAATAATCGATTTAAGTGAAAGAAAATGATGTCCAACACTCTCTGAATTGAGTTGATCAAAAGGTAAGGTCGTTGAACTTACCATAAGAGGATTAACTCATCAATTTTAAAATAGACTCAAGTAAACGTCAATTTGAATTACACTCGAAGTTCAAGGTGACGCTTGGCTACTGATCTCTAAAAGTGCTTCATGTCTACGACTGGACACCTATTTGCCTTGTGTTCTCGTAACAAAAAATATGTATCGAACTTATACTTTTCTCGTCGACTGATTCATTAGAAATGGAAGTCTTTTTTATAACGACACACATAGTGACTTGGTTAATTGGTGTTAATATCGCGTGCGAAAGAAAAGTATTAGAATAAAACTGATTTAGTTGGCTAGTCCCGTCACGACTATTATTAGCATCCACGCTCTGATGACGACACAGGATAAAATGAGGAGAGACTGGGACTCGGTGTGCTTCCTCGCGGCAAGGACGCGTGACGTCATGGGCATGCAGAGACTGAATATAAATATCGTAACGCAAAATGTTCCATGTCTTATGGTTAATTCTTGACACGTATAGTGTTTCAACATTTAACAATGTCTATTGTACATTGACATTCTTACGACCAAAAGTACCCGTGTAGTGGTCGCCAACTTTGGAAACCGAAAATACCACTATATTCAAAATGAATTGCTTGCACAAGATTTATAGGAACTTGTCTACATTTATTAAATTCAATATCGTATATTCGGTAATATAATCCTAGAAGTATTTGATAAAGGTAATTAATGTAAAGGCGTCGATGAAATATTGAGCACAACTATCCCTTAACTGCTATACAATTTGTTTATTCACTTGTATAAACTAATCCAGTTCCGGATACGTTCTATATCAAACGTAATAAGCCGACGTTGAAATTACTGAAGAATCAGTAGAATAACGTGCATCACTATAAATAGAACAGTGAGCATATCTTTACTTAGATTACAAATCTTAATAAACCCTTGCTCGTTGCTATTCCTCACCTTATTAGGTTGACGTTGAAAATTCTCGGAATTCGGGGAATCACGGCTTAGCGTTAAACCTTTATTGGAAGTAAAGAATAAAAAGCCTTGTTTTTAGGTTGAGATAATATTGTTAGTTCGTTTTGCTATGTTGTTTCGGTATGTCTGCGGTAGATAGGTAGACCATGTTAAAAGTGTCCTTTGGTAGTCTTTAAGACCTTAGGACTCCAAGATCATTTGTGTTATACATAAAATAACATGATTAGCCTATAACGTTCTAACTGCTGGGACACAGACTTCTCTATGAGAGGGAGTGGGCTGTAATCCACATCGCAGGCCCAGTAAGGCTCACGCAGGCTCACCAAAAATATCTAACTGTTTTCAACTGTTCAAACAAATTCTAACCAGCTTTTCGTTGATCCAGGCTGAATCAGAAGTGGCTGCCCTCAACCGACGCATTCAGCTGTTGGAAGAAGACCTGGAGAGGTCTGAGGAGCGTCTCGCCACCGCCACCGCCAAGCTGTCAGAGGCCAGCCAGGCTGCCGATGAGTCGGAACGGTGAGTCCTCACCATGACAGACGACCGCTTAGCTAAATTGAGGATATAAAGTGTTACACAGACCATACAGGTCTAATAATAAAGATGACAACTAAATTTCAATATAATTATGTCTAGGTTCGACTCCTAGAGTTTCGGTTGCCACGAACTGTGTAGATTTTATTGCAATTCCCTTGTTTCAAAAATATGTTTTCATCTAATTGAAGAGTTATTGTTACGAATTTGAAGAATCCATTTCGATAAAATTTATTTTAAATCGAAATGTTATCTCATGTGTAAGATACTGATTTCATGAGGAGGATTAAGCCATCTGTTCAAAGTAACACAAGACGACGACATTGAACCCACATACGTACATACCATCCTATTGAATGGCTTCTTCAAATTCAAAGCTAAATTGGATTACCAATAGAGTTCAGAACTCTGGGTTTATATTATGTTGTAAATATTTATCTTTTTATATATAACTGTGTGCATGATTGTTTCTATTGTTTTTATTTTTATGCCCATAACCACCATATTCTTGATTATTACAACTGTTTCCACGATTTCTGTCTTTCCTAATCTGTTTTCTGTTTAAATCCATGACCTTGTTTTTGATATAATTTTGGAAGTCGTTTATTTGCCATTGAAAAATAAATGATTTTCAAAACGGATAATTTAAATCGAATAGCCACATACCACATAACGAGTGTTTTTATCGATGTTATAACACGCATGTGTTTGACCCCGCACTAACCAGAATACGGAAGGCGTTGGAGAATCGAACGAATATGGAGGACGACCGCGTCGCTATCTTGGAGACACAGTTGTCGCAGGCCAAGCTGATCGCCGAAGAGTCCGACAAGAAATACGAAGAGGTGAATGCTTGTCCAACGTCCAACTCGTTATATTAACCGCTAATAGAGGTTCCTTCTAATTTTCTCATTCCATTACGGTATTTTACTGATATCAAAATTTAGACACTGCATATTTACTTATGATGGAATGCGAAACTGAGAAGAACCTTCTATTGACTTCAGTGGCGTGTTATTACGAAAATGTCCCCAGTACCAAAATTAGCGTATTTTAGCACCGCAGTCGTGCCGTGATTATTAAATTTATTACCAACAGTGGAGGGGGATTTGTTCCATATTCAAATGACTGTGACACCACGGCTTATGAACCGTTAAATATAAAGTTCCATTATAAGATAGCAGTGCTTTTTCAAGTTAATCTATAACATCATTAATCGCTGTCGAAAGACAAAATGAATACCAAATTGATTTATAATAAACTTCGGTGAATAAATTGATGAGTTTTGGTGTCATGTTGATAAGAATATTAGTAATAACACAAAACTACATTAGACTGTTGGCATTCTAAAACTTGATAATCTAGTTTTCAATTTGTAATTATATTAAAGAGAATATATTCTCATTAGTGACATAATAGAGAGCTAGATTGTTTGGTTTTAAATGTTAACGTTCCGAATATTGCAGAAGGCGAAGTTCAGGAAAAGGTTAACATCGTAACGTTCGTTGCAATATATATTAAATATTGTGTATATTGACACGCGATATCTAAGTTCCTTTTACTTAGAAGACTAAAATATAACAACTAGCCAGTATGTAATATTCGGAATTCTCAAAGTTACGTTTGCATTCAAGGCAAATTAAAATCCAGCCGCGGGTTTTTATTTGCCACTTCATATTGAAACGGGCAATAATGTAAACATCGCGCGCACACGTCGATGAGCTCACTATTGCTCGCTTCACTTTATATTCCAGCTGTCCGGTTCCAGGTTGTTTGTCGCTTTATATGTTCCTCTCTAGCGTGTTCGTTACTTGCATGTCGTCTAACAAATGGGTTACCCTTGACAACGCCCCCACTACAGATGCCATTCGATCAATTACTAAAGTTGTATTTCGTGGTCCAGCGCCCGTAAGGTCCTCGAGAACAGGTCGTTGGCCGATGAAGAGCGTATGGACGCCCTGGAGAACCAGCTCAAGGAGGCCAGGTTCCTCGCCGAGGAAGCCGACAAGAAATACGATGAGGTCTTTATATGGGAGTTTAGATGTCGTTTGGTTTGGCTTGTCTTGCTTGCAATACGCATGTAATGAATATTTCATAAAGATGCCATCTGTTGCATCGTCTTGAATAATCACATCGCTATTTTTTCCATATTCGGTCAATGTGTTTCAGCGTTTACCGAAAGGCTGTTGAGTTCATTTGAACAAGCCGTGTTTCCCGTGTTGAATTTTATTTTCCCACTTACTGACATTGTTTTTCCTTGAAAATAACTCCATTGATGTTTTCATCATGAAATGACCCCAGTGAATCCTTTGTAAAATTCAAAATTTTTCCTACTAAACATTGAGGTGTGAATTTCGAAGTGATATTAACCAAACCCCGCAAATTAACTCCGTGTGAGCTTGATTTCGAGTTCGTTACGTCATTGAGCAAATAGTCAGAAATATAGAGCGATAATTCTGGAAAACGACACATTATCGCATCATGATTAGATACTGCTATCCATCTACGACGTGTTTTCTTTGAAGAAGTAGTCACAGTGCTTCGATGCCAGATGGTTAGCAGAGCTTATAAAACGTCCTAATTCCCCTGACATATGACCCTGCGTGGTGAAGTGAAGGCAGTCGTAACAGTCAGCGTCCCAACAAGGAATCGTATCGCGCCTGATCTTGCTCCGTTCGCCTTATATGGTGAACTAGCCTCCTTCGTCGCACATGTTGTTACATAAGCATTACTTCCATATAAGTAGGGTGTACTTGCTCAAGACTGCGCCGTGACAGACATTAAACCTTAACAAATGACATACATGTTTGCTGGTGTCAATAAAGCTGTGATTACTGGTTGTATAACGTAGTGTGGTATCTCCAGGTTGCTCGTAAGCTGGCCATGGTTGAGGCTGACTTGGAGCGCGCGGAGGAGCGTGCTGAGTCCGGCGAATCGTAGGTTTCCAATCCAAAGCGCTAACGGACCACTGCCGCGCTGCGACGCTTACATTACGCCCAAATAACAGTGTCACGAAGAAGTTTCCCTTGCGCGTCTCAGTTGCACATTGTTATTCCGGCGTGTCACGCGATACTGGTCGTTAGCGCAGTGGTCCCAAGCGTTGTTTTGCAAGTTTTCGCCTCCGTTCTGCATGGTTGTTCATTTGCATTCTTAACATTCTGCACAGTAACCCGATTTACCTCCATAGGTATTTCTAACATCGGTTCTCACTGTTACTCTTATTGCATGCCCCATTCTAGGTCGCGTTCCAGACGGAAGCTGCCCAACAGGACATTAAATTAATTTGCATTGTCATGACATTAATACGGTGCTGCCGGCTCATGCGTTGATTGAACAGGCAGCACTGCTTAATTATAAGGACACGGTGCAGATCAGTGACCCTCGACGTCGCACTCGAGCGTCGCTGCTCTCTATCAGACTAAAACAAGGGTTGCCCCATTTCATGGATATTTCTTATGCAAATGTTAACTATCATGTCCATGTGTCGACTAAACTTCTGTCTTCAGTGTGTGTATAAATCTTAAACGTGGCTATAGGTTAGGATGTCAGGAAATATGTGTGGTATAGGGCAATTTTCGTTTTCAGATATGCACCGCATTACACCAGAATTACTGGCCGTATGCGTGCCGCACATATGCAAGCGCACACATCACCTAATGAATTCGATAATGCACTAGATAGCACTTAGATAATTATTAACGTTTTATTGAAAAAAAGTAATATTTAGAACTAAATGTTTTGGGACAACCCTCGTTTATTTTTAATTATGCGAGTTCTGACACCGCTCTCGACTTCCCCTGCTTTGTGTGATCCTTTCTGACTTTGTTGTTTGTGTTTTTGCTCAAGTACCACTGCTTTGCTTTATAGTTTTAGCAGGACATCACCAGGATACTTATTTCTGCACTTACCTTACAAATGTCTGCACTTGATAAATACGTGCACCTGCTACGGACGAAAGTCCATTAACATAAAGTGCGAGTCTCTAAAGAGCTCGGCAAACACCGCTAGTAAGGTTTCATTTTCTCGAATACTTTCTTCTTTAACTTAGTCATTTATGTCAGCCATCTGGCTTTAAAACATGTAGTTGAATCAAAATCATTGGTGCACTAATCTTCACCTGCATTTGTAACACAAACCTTGGCACAAAGTTGGACACTTGTATGTAGCGTGCACTGCGAAGCGCGTCGAGAGCGGTGCCCGGCTCTGTAGTTGTAGTGTTGTGTGTGTGTGCGTTGGCGTGTACTAACGCTCGGCTGGTAGGTGGCGCGCAAACTTGTGCTGATGGAGCAAGACCTCGAGCGCGCCGAGGAGCGCGCTGAGCAGAGCGACTGGTGAGTAGCGCTTACACCATTAGAGATGGCAGGCGATGGGCAACTATATACACGCCAGGGATTGTAAGCCAACAGGCGTGTAAATTGGCTTCAAATATTTTGCGATCTATGTGAATCGATCTCAGAAAGAATGTCAAACAAATATTTAAGCCAATAACTACTAGAAATAATTTGAACAAGCTATAGAAACGGAACATGTCTTCGCTTCTATAGCTACTGCCTATAGATCTACTTTTGTTCCGGATCAAAATTTCAATGAGTCTCTTGAGTGCTTTCCTATAAGAAACTTAAACTACTTAGATCCCTCGAATTTGGTTTCACGGTACAAGAGTAGATCTTGTTGGATGCAGCTAAAGAACTGTTGATCTTCAAGAGATGTAGATAGTTCTTGAGTTCACCACGACATCGTTGAATTCATGAATGAATTTGACGAAATCACAGATGCACGAGATCATGCTATAGACACAGCACATGTCAGTGAAAACGAGAAAGTCTTAGCTTGAACTAATTAAATTGCAAATTAAACTGTTATCTGTATGCGTTTGAATTTTCACTGATACATGCTGATAAATTGTATATATCGAAAGTTGCTGAGGCGATGATAATTGTATCGCGCGCAAGTCAAGGCTTGCCCACTTCGGATTTGTGATTAAATAGTTGGGTACACCTAAATTCGTCGTCTTTGCAACATTGCATGATTGTGTTGTTTGATAGCTGCTTGAGATTCTTACATTTACTGTTGATGTGTGATAATCAATAAATAGTTTACGGAAAATTAAGCAACTACTCAAACATCAAACTTCATTTTAATTATTAACCCTAACAAGCACGCTATTTTTTATTTATTACGCTTATAAATAGATGTAAGACGACACACTTTAAATTGTCAAATATGTCGGTCACTGATTAAGTGGCTGTCATTTAATTGATATTGATTAGAAGCTGTTAAAATTTCGAGTTAAATAGAGCAAATAGTTAAACACTGTATTTATCTTGTCGAAATACATAATGAGTGTCTTGTAAAAACAGAATTGCAACTTGCTAAATTAGTACATTCAATTACAAAACCTGGTTCTAGAATGAGAGTAATTAAAGAAGTTTTAATATCAATGATTTATTTGGCTTTATTAGTACAGTAAAAGTTGATTGTGGCCACTTTCTGTTTCTCAGCAAAATCGTCGAACTTGAGGAGGAGCTCCGTGTCGTTGGTAACAACCTGAAGTCCCTGGAAGTCTCCGAGGAGAAGGTATATTTCTGTGATTTTATACTTAGACTATTTACGCTACAAAAAATGAGCTAGTAATCTGAACAAAGGGATGATATCGAAATCCCTAAAAATTTTGTGATATTGATGATGTTATTAAAAGGAATGGATGAAATATTCCGAATGATGCACCAACCTTTTGTAAACCTTTCAAAGTATCGCAGTCTTCAACTCATTCAAGGCTAGGATGGAGCAGTAGAACTTCCAAGTAATGCTAATTGTATGTATGATGCAAATGAACGAGAGTATGAAGTGTTGATTGTTATTGATATCAACTACCTACATAATGTACGCCAAGAGTAACCTAATGACGTTCTATACAGGCCAACCAACGCGAAGAGGAGTACAAAAATCAGATCAAAACCCTCACCACCCGCCTAAAGGAGGTGTGATATCGAACGAGATCGGTTCAAATAGCGAGTGTTTATGTTAGCTTGCCTAACTGCATTCAGCTGCACACCTATAGTCTAGTCTCTGTCTGATTTACCATTCTCATTACCAGTCCTTGACTTTGGTGATGGTAAATAGGATTAAGAGAGTAGTGCATCTGTAACTCGTGTTCAGTTTTCCTCCATATTGACTTCCCTCTTGTTTGCTGTTTGAATGTTTTCTTTCTTTAACAGTTATGTCGCTGTAATATAGTTTTAGCGTATACTTTACATCCGTTTATTTTTACTTTAGCATCGTACAGCGTTGTTTGTGATAACTGCAACTCTGCGCGATGCCGCATGAATCAGTTTTCGCTGTTTTGTGTTTTTTTTCGTTAACAAATAATACTCGCAGGCTACGCAAAGGGAAGAGACATACGAGGGTCAAGTAAAAGTGCTGGACGCTCAACTCAAAGAGGTAAAAGGAGAGCCGGACCAGAGGATTTACGTAGATAGACGGTTTCGGTTGTAGTTTCGTTCATGTTCATTGCCATTCAGTGTTTGGGATAGTACGAGTACGTTAAGCCGTGGACTGCAAAAATGACAACTTAATCATAACGCATTTTCAACCAACATTGGATCATTGTTCATAATAATGCTATTATTATATTTAGTGGTCATTTCTGTAAGTTCAGGGCTTGGTTTCATAAAGGCTAAGTTCGTTGGTGTAGGTCCCAGTGTCCAGTGGCTGTCGGCGGTTGGTGCTTCATCTATGTATCTATGTACAAGACTTTCCTATTTCTGTACCTACCTGTGTATTAAATACTTCTACATATATTAGCTATAAGAACTATGCCTGTGTTGTGATTGTACGTTTTATTAGTTTGGAGTTTTGTTTTACTTTGGGATGGGAATAGTTTTGCTATTTTTATTCCTGCTTCTTATTCTGTCTTTAGCATACGCTCAAGTTCTGCAAGGAAACTTCTGTAATACACGAGACATCAGGCAAATTTTATAAAAAATATTTAAAATAGTTTATTAATGAACTTATCAATTTTTCTCTGCCATAACTTCAATATCTTTCAACACTAGTTCATAATAATTGAGATCCCATTTCGCCAGATCCAGAATTACTAATTTTGATTCCATATATTCCATACACATTGGGCGTTTTATCGTTTCGTTTAACCACGTGGGGAATAATTCTTATATTCGGGTTTGAACAGCTCATATCGCCTACAATTCAATTAAAATAATGAGGCATGTTATGGGCCCAGACATTTCATACCTCCCATGTATTTCATTCGGTAAAGAGTACAATCACAACACTGTAGCGGCATGTCGGTGGCTAGCCGTTAGTAATTCGTCCTGTGTGGATAGGCGATGGCGTCTCGTGAGCACGTCGAGGATAAGATTCACAGCCTCTCGCAGAAACTCTCGCAAGTAAGTTGTGCTCGATACAGGGGTTCTGGTCGTCCTACACTATATTGATAACTAGCACTTCGTCCACGACGGTTTCTTATTAATTTATAGCCCATATCACTCATATATAATGCACCTTACTATCAATTAAAAAATGTAAGAATTGGATCATTCGTTCCGGAGATTATTCCCTACATACAAATTTACAAACAAATTCTATCTCTTTAAAATATTAGTATAGAAAAAAATACAATAAACTTGCTTATGCACGCGTCTTCGCTCGCGTGAAGTTTTGTTCAGTAAAAATGTAGCCTTTTTCACTCAGTGATAAAGTAGCATTCTAATGGTTTTGACTTCATTCGTTACTTGGTAAATATTCAAAAATATAAATCTTCCCTCTTTTTAATATCGGTAAAGATTTAACGTTGATGCCCATGACACAACTTGGCTATGAGTTATATTATGAGTAAAGATGTATTGATATTACTCATATGGCTAAAGGACAATTTTATCAATTCATATTAATATTAGTCATCATTCCGTTATGAGTACTTGCTATTAATAAAGTGTTACAAGATATTGTCCGATTTTAAATGTGCACTTCATAATAAAGAATCTATTTGCAATAAGTATGGACGACCAGAGCAACTTGTTGGTAATGTGTTTTTATATATTATTTTCACGTTCATTTTTCTATACTTTGGGTTAAATGGTATTCTGGTATCTAGTGTTGTAGTTTCAGCACTCAGCACTTAGCCGCTTTCGGTAAAGGTAAAAATGCATGGTGATTGTGAGGCTTTAATTGTTAATAACATAGTTTTTTTTTTACTAAATTGTACATGTTTTTCATTTTTGTTAAGTAATAAATAAAACAAAAAAAAAAAGAATTTGGAAATACTTGAAAAAGTAAACTCAATGCATGCCTGATTGTGTAGTAAAACAGTCTATTTTCTGTCAATATGATCTTATTAAAAAATATTCTTAAATAATGTTGCAACTTATAAAAATAATATTTATATTTAAAGATAACGATCGAAATTTAATTTAATTTACAGAAAATAGGCTGTTTGCCGCGAAAACGAACGTTAAAATATGCATTAAATGATTACAGGCTGAGGCGCGCGCTGAATTTGCTGAGCGCTCCGTGCAGAAACTCCAGAAGGAGGTCGACAGGCTTGAAGGTAATCTATCATTTCGTATATTTCTAACGATATACAATCTGATATTATATTTGTCTGAACAATATATGAGATTCAATTGTAGCTATGTAATTTTATCTAATGTTTGTAGAGAGAAACACAAAAGTCGAAATTATTTGTATTGATTACATAATAATATATTGATGCTAGTTTTCCAAGTTTTCAAGGGTCTCCAGATATTACAGAATATACAACGTACAGCAGTTTGGTTAAGTTTAAAATTAAAATATTTCACAAGTCAAGTTAAAATAACATGTTTGAAAATAACAATGCTTTGGACATTACGCACTTAAACGATACCATCTCAGCCGTCATTAGATCTGGCTTAACGAGTTATAATGCTGTACAATAGATTTGAAAGCTTTTTTTCTGTCATTTCTGCTACAATCTCAAGCTTATTTTTATCTGAATTTCATAGTAATAGTGTTAGAGTTTATTTTTTATTGCACCAGAATTGTGTTTGTTATTCACGTTTGTAAACCAAATCCGCAAAATTGTTCCTTTTCCTTATGCTTCTTTTACATCACGTTTTGGCTGCTTGAGTCGCAAATTCAATTCTGTGCAATATTTTTTTGTTAGCATGACTTTTAAGTGTCTCCTACTAGACTGCTCGATCCTTTGACGTGTTTTTTTTTCTGTATTTTTGGCATGGATTTATATTGATGTTGTTTTTGCCTGTACTGTTTGGTTCAAATTTCGAAATCGGATTACTGGACATCCAGTCAACCTAATGAACAATCTCACATAAGCTGTTGCAATTGGTTGTCTGAAAAAACAGAGCCAGTCACATTGCTTCTCATGGGATTAGATTCGTGGTTAAAGTATTTCAGAAGCGTGGTTTAAAGTTGTTTCCGATAGTTCGATCATTTGGATGAAACAGTTGTTTGTTGTGTGTCCTACTGACCGTGGCCACGTCGCCCTTGCAGACGATCTGGTGTCCGAGCGCGAAAAGAGCAAACTCCTGCAGGAGGAGATGGAGGCCACGCTACACGACATACAGAACATGTGAACACCTCCCGCCTGCGCCCGCTCCGCTCACTTGCAAGGCGCCAATAGCACTGACACAACTCTGACACCTGTCACTTGAGAGTTGCCCCAGCAAAAAAACACTCACTTGAGAGTTGCCACCGCTAAAAAAAGTTGTGCAATGTACGAAAGAAGTTTTATTTAATTGACATATTTTCCAACTTCTTTTTTTTATTTTCAAGACTACAAAGTGAGCCGAGCGGGCGCCTGGATGTTATTAGCTATAGAATAATTGCCAGCCGCTTTTTAATGTAACTTTAAAATCGAGTGTTTGCTACGAAAGCACTGCCATGTGCAATTTTTTATTTCATCCACAAATTACTAATATTTATGTCCGTGTAGTTGAAACGTGTAATTTGTTTTATAGTCATTACTTTACGAGCGTGCCTGTTATGTCAATGATCGATATTTATATGACGTATGCAGTTATCGCTTCTCTAGCACTCTAGTGTAAGGAATAAATGATAGTATCGACATTCCAAAAGGGGTCCAAAATGTTTTGCATTTTACACTCAACTTAAAAGACATTATATGCATTATTTATACAAAATGCACATAGTTTGTACAATATTTATGTTGTCTATGTATTTGTAGAACAAATTAGTTGCTGTAATCTGTTTCCATAATTTAATCTTTCACTCGAGGGCATATTGCATACAATACGTCGTATGCTATATTTTTCATATGCACTGTTTGCAATTTATTATGAACTTAATTTACTTAAATTTAGTGAAGAGATTAGATATTTTTATTCAAGAGTGACGGTAATACAATAAATAATGATATTTATAGGAATATTCTTGCTAAATTGGAAATAATTGATATTCTATTTTGTTTGAAGGATGATTTTCTCGTGTCATAATTGAGTTTGTTGTTATTTATTTAAATTAATCGATGAATAAATGGCGACTATTCCAAGTTGTAATGTTCGGGCGTCTGTTTGCTTGCGCTGGCAACACCGCGAGGTGCATGTCACGCGTGTGACGTGTGACGTCACCGTACATACGATACGTCCGTACTAACGATACAGTAACGTAGGGAGTCCGTCTTTTCTAATGTTATCGATTAATGAATTGATAGATAAGTTCGTGAAAAATAATTTAATGATTTTTAAGAGTATTCTAATAAAAGTGTTTATGAATATATATTATTATTTTTAACCCGTTGTATTTTTTTACTAACTTGTGTGCTCCCTTGTGGTTTCCTTTTAACTAACGCCCCGACGACGATTCTATCAGCTATAACGTCGATCATTAAATGTAATATAAAGTCATCTTTTCATCATCATTGAAATACAATCCGGTAAACACTTCGGGAAGTTCGGGGCGAACCAAAATTAATCGCACAAAACGAAGAACAGCTCGGTCGCGAGCGGGGTCATGAGTCATGAAGCATTGTATATTACATACCACGTCCGCGGCACGGGGCATGAGAGGACCCTGCACGTCCCCGTAGAGTAGCGCCGTGCTAACGAACGCATGCGAACACACCGCTCTCACGCGCCGCCTGACGCAGATGACCTCATCAACGAAATCGAGAGCTTCAACGATATCAACGACGACATCGACGACTCCTTCGTGGAGCTCATCCCCGGCGTCGACCCCAACGACCGCCAGATGGCCGCCATCCGCGAGGCTGCGCGCAAGGAGTACGAGAGGCTGCACCCCAAAGTGCCCACGCCGCCACCAAAGGAGCCTACTCCGCCGCCGTCCGAAGTCCCTGCGCCCGAAGCCGCCGCGCCTCCGCCCGAGGGCGCCGCGCCCCCGCCCGAGGGCGCCGCGCCACCCGTAGACGGAGCCGGCCCACCCGCCGACGGCGCCGCGCCGCCCACCGACGGGGCTGCGCCGCCCGCTGACGGAGCCGCCGCCGCACCACCAGCAGACGGAGCCGCCCAGCCGGCTGAAGGTGCAGCTCCACCTGCCGAGGGCGCAGCACCACCCGCCGACGGAGCCACTCCACCGGCAGAGGGAGCTCCTGCAGCTCCCCCTGCTGATGGCGCCGCACCGCCGGCGGAGGGCGCCGCTCCTCCTGCTGATGGCGCTGCCCCGGCTGTGCCGCCAGCAGAGGGAGCCGCCCCTCCCGCGGAGGGTGCCGCCCCAGCTCCTCCCGCAGATGGAACAGCCCCCGCCGCCCCGCCTGCGGACGGAGCTGCGCCCGCACCTCCCGCAGAGGGCGCGCCCCCAGCTGCACCCCCCGCGGAAGGAGCACCTCCTGCTTCCGCGGCAGAGGCAGCACCCGCGGCAGCTCCGGCACCTGACGCCGCTGCAGCCCCCGCCCCAGCAGCTGACGCTGCTGCAGCCCCCGCCCCAGCAGCTGACGCCGCTGCAGCCCCCGCCCCAGCAGCAGACGCCGCGCCGACCCCAGTGGAAGCCGCCCCCGCCCCAACCCCCGCAGCGCCGTTGCCGGAGGCAGCCCCGGCCGCTACCCCGGCAGAGGCACCCCCTGCCGAGGCCGCGCCGCCTTCTTAAACTCGACGACCTTCCGCTCGTTACTTTCGAACTCTATTACTCTGTTACCGTGTCCCGGGTCGTGGTCCCGGTGGAAACTAGTGCGATATCCCCCCGAGATTTATTTTTTATGTTGGCAATAAACGTCTGAAACTATAGCTGATGGAATTTCTGTACCCCGTTCTGGCCCGCGGGGCTCGCGTCTGCATGCGTGTGAGTGTGGCGACACAGTTGACGAGCCGCTGCGAGTGACCGCCCGGTGTCCGCAGACGATCTGATCGCCAGCAAGGAGATATTCCACGAGATCGGCGGCGAGCTGGACTGCGCCTTCGACGACCTGGGCCTGCGCACGGCCGCCGCGCCGCCCGGCCGCGCCTGCGAGCGCTGCACCTGCTGCCACTGACGCCGCGCCGCTACCACGCTCATACCACGCATTTACGATACACGAAAAACGCGTCTTGATATTCTAGTCAATCATTAAACCATAACAAAACTACTACCGAAAGCTTTCTAACTGAGTTTGCATGCTAAACTTCAACGAGTCGGAACCTTTCACTATCGATGCCAAACAAACAAGCTTTATATAACCCAGCGAGATCGACGCATGGCTTCAGAATAACAAGGATCTAAACATGTAAGCATTTCAATTTTATTACTATCGCTGCGCTACTCTTAGTGCGCATACAGACGGACAACTTGAAATCATATCACGTTGAGTTGAACACAAACCAAAATCAGACCATTGCCTTAAAATCATCAAGCATGAGGCTGAGATAATGCGCTTGCGCATAGCACAGTTGCGAGTCGTGACCATACAACTCGTCGCACCGTCTGTAACCGCCATTACGCTGAAACTAATTTTTACGACTTGACTTGAGGAAAGAGATTTAAAATCTACATGATATAAAGGAATCTATGACAGGATGTTATATTTTTTGGGATAATGTGTTTGATGTTTGGGCCTATGATTTAATGTTGTGTCCAATACACAGACGATCTTGTCGTCGAGAAGGAGAAGTACAAGGACATCGGAGACGACTTGGACACCGCTTTCGTGGAGCTCATCCTCAAGGAATAAACTGGCACGATCGGCTAGGTTCGGTAAAGTTCGGGTCCGTCCGCCACGCGGCAACTACCAGCTCCCGCCATTCAAATATCCGAATACATGTATTTTACTTTATAATTTTATACTCCTAATTTAAAGTATTAAAATCCATAGCTTTATGGCGGTATTTATTTTTGAGTAATATAATAAATTAATTTATTATCTACTTACGAATGGTTTTATTTATTTTCCTGTAGATATTACCTTGCTAGTGGATTTGAGAAGTTGTAGTAATTAGAAACTGCTGTAGAAATGGCGATACGCTTGCAACATTGGCTGCTTTGTTAACGAACAACTGTACACCTATACACGAAAACAACATTAGGTAATTACCAGTTACCTAATGTGCACTGGTTGTTACTTTGGCAGTTGCTTAAACTTAGTTTGGTGTTTGATCGGTCCCAAAAATGTTTTTCAATCAAATAAATGTTGAGACCATAGAATTCAAGTTAATAAGGCCGTCCGAATATTTACTTATACGTATTCCCCACACAAGAAACCCCAATGACACGCACACACGATCGCTTCAGAATTCCTGACTTTTTTAATGCGTGGCCGATGTGTTGCGACAAAAACTCTGATGTCAGTCCCGTCTTTAGTATTTCAGTTAATTGTTGAGACGTTTCCAATAAATAATAATGATTTTTATTAAGTAAATTCTTGTTAGAAAAATTACTGAGAAATTGATAAAGGTACACATGATATTGAGTTAGCAGTTATTGAACTCAATTTTAACTGTGCACACGGAAAATTACTGCATAATATAAAAGATAATTGGAGTCGTACATGCTACCTACCTAGTTAATAAAATACCTGCACCAATTATTTGTAAATATATTATGGAAAAGTAAAGTGATTGGACCTCTTTTTAGAATGAAAATACCTACAGCACGTCTAGTGTAATTTAGTAGTAGTGTCAGTAGATATTGCCTGTAAAACTGCGTCTATTGGGTAAGTAGCAAGTCTGTTAAAGTAGATATTCGTAGAAAGCTTATTTCATTTGAAATTTCATACCGCACTGCGTGACTATTCAAAAGAGTTTTAGGGATCATTCGATTAGGTACATAGCATCAAATCAAGAGAAAATCAAGAGTTATATGTTTTTTCCATTATCCTTGGATTGACCCTTTAAACAAATACCAATTAATAACTAACTATCTTATTGTCAAAACGTGTTACTAACCAACTAAAACTACTAACAGACGAGGTGGTCGAAGAGCGCAGTAAATACAAGGCTATAGCTGAGGAAGTGGACCAGACATTTGCCGATCTGTCAGGATACTAAACTGAAAGTGGCCATCTTGGGCGGCCGCCATCTTGCGGAGAAATGGCGGGAAGACTGCGAGCGCACTCGGTTGATGTTGCTTCGGAAACGTGCCTATTATAAAAGAACAACACATGAAGCCTTACAAATTAAAACTCATATTGGATAGATATAAAACAATGAACAGTTTTCATGTATTGTACTTTATAATGGTGTTTATATTCTTTGCACAGAGCTCACGTTGAGAAATGGAAAAAACTACTTCAACGTTAGTTCACTTTTGATGTTTCGTTTGCATCTGAAGGATTCTTAGGACTGCTTAATTAGGTACTTACTATTCAACTTGTTAGCGAGGAGATGTGTTGGACTAACCTTGTGCTTTGATGCCATGTAATGTGGATTTTCAAAAGAATTCGCATTACCTTGCCCAAGCACGGCTCAGACGAAATAGGTATGTAAAGTCGCAAAATGAATATGTAGGTACTATTGGATGTTCTTTTATTCAAGAGAGTATAAGTATACATAAGAGATTTCCTCGCGAACTGTTTTATTGCCTTACTTTAGACTTTTGGGAAATACATATTCCTTCTAAGATGTAAAAAAAATAGTTTATTCTCGTCCGGACGCCTCATTGCTATAACTAAGGTCAGACGAAAAACTCTGAAATTTAAATACATGTTCAAGTTTAAAAAAGCAACGTTACTTTTTTGTTCAAATTATAAAAAAAAAACAGTTGCATGTTTCAAAATTAGCAAGTCCAGAAATATCGTTATTATCAAGATGTCTATTTGTATAAATATTTTTGAAAATTATACAAAAAGTAAAAAAAAAAACTATCTATCATGCAAATTCCATGTGTATCAAAATCATTTTATCTAAATTGGTTTTATTCGAGAAATTAAAATCACAACGGATGTCCCGAAACATTTTGGGCTTGTTTGCTCGCATTAATTAGGAATTTATTCCAAATGATTTTGTCTGTAGCGGGAATGTTAAGTATTAGTTTCAATTTACAAACTATAATGGATAACCCCGTTGCTTTCTGAATACTACCTAATAATGAATTAATGTAAATTGAACACTTAATCTCGCTCGAATAAGCGTGACTTGTGTG
Source organism: Tholera decimalis (assembly GCA_943138885.2). Classification (NCBI taxonomy): domain Eukaryota; kingdom Metazoa; phylum Arthropoda; class Insecta; order Lepidoptera; family Noctuidae; genus Tholera; species Tholera decimalis. The sequence continues at coordinate 30,345,566 of OW964562.2, forward strand.
TCGTTAACAATCTATTCTTAAAATATAAAATAATTATATACCTACGTGCGAAAGAGTGAAGATAAAATTTAATATGATAGCATGTAATGTGAAACTATGGCTTCCGTTCCCTAATAGTCGCCTTTGCAGTACTCAAACGCTGTGTTAACTGAGTTTGTGCAAAGAAAATTATACAGTTAGATACAGCTATTTTATTACTTCAAAGCTCACTTTTATGTAGCATTGAATGCGCCTAACACTGCCGAAGTTTTGTGTATCTTCGCCACGAGTTTTTTACAAGAATCGTTTTTTATGATGTGTAAAACAATCTTATGAAAATATGTAACGAGTTTTTGTTTGAGTTTAAGGCACTATTTTTATGTCTCGGTCACACTTTGATATACATCGAAAATTGAATATTATTAGCCATCTATAAGTAACATTTTGCTTCGCAATGAAGATGAGATTATAAAAATTATTGATACCTATCAATGCTACCACAATAGGTTAAGTTTTTAATGGTATAAAAATTATCTAGAAACTAGATTAATCCATCCAGATTCAAAGTGTGGCTAAGACAGCCAATTACACATAATCTTATGATCATTAATAGGTTTGAGAACTTTGTACTTGTTTGTACCTACTCATTTAGCTTAGATTTTGTACGACAATATGATTGTAGGTACCTCCAATGATTATTGTATTTTTATCGCTTCGTACTCCCCGTACCTATGTCCCTTCTTCATACCGGTATCGTCGTTCAATGACATCTACTGAGGAAGTGTACTATCTATCAGCGCTTTAAACTGTTCACTCTTGTAAAATAAATTTATAATAAAATCTAAACGGTGTTTTACTGTTGTTATTTTGTTCTCAAGGCACAGCAATGACTTATTTACAAATTATAGGTATAGATACACATTCATTAATAGTCCAATGTAAATAAATTATTTAAAGCTATGCACAATACTCACACAGAGACGCGTAGGTAGTTGGTTATGATCTTATGATACATACAATTAAATGAAAAATGAATAATTTAAAATGACAAACAACAACTACTTTGCCCGGGAGACTCAAAACAAAGATTGTTAGATCCTGTCATGGAAGTCGTGATGGCGAGTTCTTCCGGATTAGAGTTGTCTATACTAATATTATAAAGAGGTAAAATTTGTAAGTTTGTAAATTGTAAGTTTGTATGTATGCGGTAATCTCTGAAACTACCGAACCGATTTTGAAAATTCTTTCGCTTACATGTAGCTGCATTATCCCTGAGTGCTATAGGCTATAAATTACCTTTATATAATGCATATTAGCCGAGCTATTATAATCTTTGTCAAGCAAGTCGGGGACGGGATCCCCTGGAATATTTTCGACTTCTACGCGGACGAAGTCGCCGGCAGAAGCTAGTTTAACATATTTTTAGAAAAAAATTAAATTGGGAGAAATTAAGAGTAGGTTAAAAGAACACTTGAAAGAAAGTACTTAAATTTTTATTTATTATATATGAACAGATTTTTTTCGAAAAGGTAAATAGCATAGCTAAGCGTGGCAGTATTTGTGTTTGGACGTATTTCTGCGCACAAACATGGACAACGAAACATCGATTCGTTTAATTGAAAAGTATGGATCTTTTAGAGTTATGGGATCCTCGACAAAAAGAATACCATAATAAAAACAAACGTGAAGACTTGTGGAATGAAATAACCAACAAGTTTGATGCCAAATGAAGCGCGCGGCGTATCTTGGTTGTGCCGCGCAGTACTGCCGCGCAAACATTAGTCGGCTTTGTCCTAAATAGAGCGCGGCAGAAATGTGTCCCAGAAATGCCGCGTGTTGCTGCCGCACTCTCGCTGCTCAATGTTTGGACACACCTTTAAATAATATTTTTGATGACATGACTGACTTTTAATCGACTTTGGCATGGCTTTTTCGGTTTCGATTCAGTTGGAAGGCGCCACACCGAAGCTTGTAAATCCAAGTTTCTTCACCAGTAACAATGCGTTTCATGAATCTTAGGTTGGAATTGCCTCGTTGTAGCGTGTCCTCAGCAACTCTTATGCGATTGAGATTTTGGAGAAAATTCAAAATTGTTACTAGCCGGGTGGCAACATGATTCATAACCAAGTGATTATTTAAAATGGTAGGTAGATATGGACCGACTTGTGAGACAAAGACACGGCGGCTATATCTCTCAAAGTTGAATGAGGATGTTAGTCTCTATTTCCTTGACTTTTGCGATGTTAACTTTAGTTGATGGCCTACCAGTGCGAGGCAAATTTTTCATGACATCCCGACCGCTTTTGAACGCTTTGTAGGCACCACTCATAATCACGTATTTTTGATAAATCACCGTAAGCCTTCTGCAACATTTTACACGGACACCGAATACGATATTCCATTGGCGATGCTAAATTTAAGACAAACCCTTTGTTCGATGATTTTGTCCATTACAAAATTCGCAATATACTAGATATTTATGATCTATTTTAAAACAACACTGTATTTAATCTAAATAACAGATGCAACTCAAATGAACTCGAACTCCGCGCCAAAATGTGTTGCCAAAAACAGTTGTGCCGATCAAGGATCTAAGGTACAAGGTACAAGTTCCTTGGGTACAAGTTCCTTGGTGCCGATCTAACAGCAAAAAATACAAAAATTGAATTTGGAACCATAAACAAATCTTCCATTCCCGTTACTTTTTTGACTGAATGTCATGAATGTACATAATATATAAATGTGATTGGTAACCTACATAGTAAACAATTAACCACAAGGTGAACTAGTATATTGATAGGTAATACATAATTATGATTACGAACAGTAAGTAGGTAGGTATGTACATACTCAAGAAAAAGTATCTTATAGGCAATTTTGAATGTCTAGCGGGTCTTTCCTACACCGGTAGATAAGGTTCTGCGCTACGTGCTACGGGCTACGAGAATGCTACGAAACGCCGTAACTCTACAGATCATCTGAAGAAATTAAACTGTAGGAACCTCTACATAGCATTGTGCGTTTTCAAATCTAATAGGTAGTCACTATGTAAAGTTCAGGTATTCCGCTGCCTCCACAAAATACTTTTTGTGGAGGCGGCGGTATACCTTAGTTCTGGTACAAACTGGAACTCTAAAAAATGTTGTGTGAAATAAATTCTTATACTAGGAATCTCTCCTGTGTCGTGATGCATTTTTAAAAACATCGAAGTCGCAAAATATATTTATTAGTATGTAGTATGACCTATACAATACTTGTTCCGGAGCGAGAATTGAATCCACGTCATGCAGCTGAGCAGACAGTCGCTTAAGCACTTTTTTATTTTTCTCGAGGTGGGAATCCTTTAGGATGTTCTCCATCCTGAGGCGGGCAAAGGGGGTCTGTCTTACTCTAACTGACTAAAACTAAAAGGCGGCATACTACTACTAAGACTTAGTAGGTACTACGGGGTCCCGTAGCACTTAAATATCTTCTACGCAGCCTCCGACTGAATCGCTGGAGTTTTGAAACACAATTGACGCGGTGGTTGACTGCGTCAATCGTGTTTCAAAACTAAGATTTCATGATCCTGATTCAGTTTCTGAAAAAGCCGAACAGAATATACATGAGTCAATAGTAGCTTAGCCCTCGGTTGCTTTAAAATAGCATTAATGCGTGGCGATACTGACAGGCAATTTGTCTGACTCACCAGCAATTTTAGCTTGTCCTAGCTGACTTGAGAGAAGGAACTTTCTAAAGAAGAGTAGTCGTTTTTTTGAGGGGGGGGGAGAATCATCAAATGCCTCCTTCCGCTGGGTGGGGTCGAAGAAAGTGTCAGTCTTCTACTGACTAAAAACAAACTATGTCGACCTTGCGTTCCAGGACGCTTTTATCTTGTTAAATCATTCACACAACTTCGGAAGAGAGGGTTCATTTTAAATCGGGTCTGGTTTTCAATGCCAACGACTTGACACTGAATACTATAACCGCTTTTTATCGATTTTGGAGATTTTGGTAAACCACCCAATGAAGCACACTCACTACCAACCCAACTTTCAGCAGTCGCATGCACCACCATATCCTGGTACCAGGTAGGCTTTCATAAATTGTCAAAAAAAACTTTATTTTATCAAATCAATAATAAACAACATATAAAAACTGGCCAAGTGCGAGTCGGACTCGCGCACGAAGGGTTCCGTATCAATATCTATAAAAAAAGGCAAAAATCCCGTTTGTTGTATGGGAGCCCCCTTAAATATTTATTCTTCACTATTTGTTGTTATAGCGGCAATAGAAATACATCATCTGTGAAAATTTCAACTGCCTAGCTATCACGGTTCATGAGATACATCCTGGTGACAGACAGACAGGGGAGCCTTAGTAATAGGGTCTCGTTTTTACCCTTTGGGTACGGAACCCTCAAAACGAACATTGTCCAATATAACGAAAGACAAAATAATATATAGACAAAAAAAAACAGGTTCTTGTAGTCGAATACAAGCGGCAAAAGTGTAATTATACCTTTCCTTCAGTGGCGGTGCAAGACCTAAACTTAATGTGGGCAAGGTACATTTTGCGAGGCCCTCTGGCTCTTCAATAGTGAAAGAAGGGAATAAGTATAAAATTAAAAAAATGGCCAATTAACTAAGCAAAATACATTTGTTTTTCGAAGTGTTTGTATGTAATACAAAGTTATATTTGCGGTTTTAGAAAATGTGCTATATTTCAAAAACTCTATCTCGTTTAAACCAGTTTTCCTTAACAGTTTTCAGTAAGATCTAGAGCATTTTTTTTTAGATTTTACACTCAATTATTACAAAATTTAGAGGGGGGGGGGGGGGGGGGGCATTTTACCATTTTGGAAGTGTATATCTTTAAACGATTGAATTAAAATAAAATTTAGAAAATTTTACAACTCATTTTGTAGGCTATTTTTTAACCGACGAAAAAAAACGGAGGAGGTTATCAAGTCGACGCGTATATTTAAAAAAAATGTAAGATCACCGATTACTCGAAGACGGCTGAACCGATTTGGATTTTTTTTTTGTTTGAAAGTCACCAAGTCAGGAACTGATGATGGGATCCTGGAGAAATCGAGGGAACTCTTCAAATATTATAGGCACACCTATAGTGATTTGAGTATTTTTATAGTAAGTTGTGTAGTTGCATACGAAAAGCACCATTTGTGAAGTGGACCTGATGATGAAGACCACAGATGGTCATTGGAACTACTCAATATACATAAGTAGGAATAATAAGTATTTCATGTGTTCCGCTTCGATTACTTGAATGTGGTTATTAAGCACAATATGCTCGTCACAATGCATATGGTGAAGTGAAGCTGATGGTGAAGTACCAGAAGAACACCTCAACAATTAACGGCCCAACATTGGGAAAAGCAATATTTTGTAAAAGATAAGTAGTTGACATTTAGGCTCTTGTAACTAGGTAAATTAAAAATCGACCAACTAAAAAGAGTGAAATAAAAACTTTTTACCAAAAAATTAAACCGACTTCCAAAAAATACTGCAAAGTGAAAAATAACTTTAATTTTGGAAGTCGGTCCCAAAAACGAAAATACAAAACTAAAGACACCGACTACCGAAATTTAAGTTATTTTTAACTATGCAGTGTTTTTTGGGAGTCGGTTTAATTTTTTTGTAAAACGTTTTTATTGTCTACTAGAAATAATTCATATGGCAAAACAACGTTTGCCGGGTCAGGTAGTATTATTATAAGGGTAGGGTTATAATGAAATAATGGTCTTTATTTTGCAAATAGGTTATAAATAACACTTCACACGTCAGTTTTTTTCGTAAATGTAAACTAGATGAGGCCATGATGGGTTCGTTATTTATATTATATATGTATGTCTAGGGTTATATTCTATAAGTGAATATATCAAAAATCATAGAATATGTGGTCCAAAAATGCATAGTTTCGAAGATATCATAAATTATAAAAATACTAACAAGACTCTCTATGCGTGTAGGTGACAGTTTCATTGATAAATACGAGTATCTAATTCATTTTCATTCAAACCAATCATTCACATAAAAAATAAGTTTTACAAAACTGCAAATAAAAAAATATATACAAGTAAAATAAAATAAAAATAACAACAACAAGCACACACACAAAAAATTGAGTTGTTAATAGATCTTTATACAGTAACGCAGTCACAGGGAATCCACATGTGCAGAAGGAATCATTGTCAAGTAGTCCACTCTTCAACATAGTCCTTAATCGTATAATATGCTTTTTAACCGACTTCTAAAAAGGAGGAGGTTCTCAATTCGGTTGTTTGTATTTTTTTTTTATGTTTGTCCGGCCATAACTCCGTCGCTTACCAACCGATTTGAAAAATCTTTTTTTGTTGGAAAGGGTGTACTTTCCAAATGGTCCCATGAAAATTTTATCCAAATCGGACAAGCCGTTTCTGAAAAATCAACAAAGTCTAAAAAAGAATCTACATTGCGTTTTTTGTTCTCGAATAACTCCGTCATTTACGAACTGATTTGGAAAATTCTTGTTTTGTTCCAAAGCCTATGCTTTTCAATTGGCCCCATAGTCACCAAGTCGGTATCTGATGATGGAATCTTGGCAAAATCGGGGGAACTCTTCAAATTTTATCGGAAAACGAAAAGCGATTTTGGTATTTTCTAAAACAAGTGAAGCATTTGCGTTCAATAAGAACCATTCTACTATTAGATCTGATTATGAATCCAAGAGACAGGCACCGGAACTCCATAACAAGACAATGTATCTTAGCTTGTTGGAATTGTAACGGTATGCACTTTCCAGGTGTACCACGAATAATAAAAAGTAAAAGAATCGTTTTTCATTCTCAGGTTCAGTTCGACGCTGTTTTCTCATACGAGAAGCATATTTACTAGTGCTACCCATATTTTATAAGATTAAAAATATTTCACTAAAACTTAACAAATTTTTTTTTTTTGCTTAAATAGAAACCGGCTTCAAAAAACCATAAAAGCACTAAAAAGTTAAAAATAATTCTATGACCTACCTATATTAATAAACCTAACCTAACTTACGATTAACCTATAATAAAATTTATCAATTTTTTGAAGTCGGTGCCAAGCAATACCTAAATGACTATAATATGTGTAACTACAGACTAAAGCTTTGTTTTCCTAGGAAAGCGGTGCCGTCATATAGCGGTCGTAATATTACGGACGCAAAAAGGCGGCCGTCTTTACGGTGACGACATGTGGAAAGTTCCACGGCCGTTTTAACACACTGTCTGCTTCATCGCTATCTAGTGTATTATATTCTCTTTGGAAACGTTCACGAAACCATCTGACACCGACAAGACGGCCGTCATGCAAATGGCGGCACCGCTTTTTGACGTTACGGTGTCAGTTACCGCTCTCTAGGAAACCGCGCCATTTTGTTTACATAGACAACGTTCTAGTGACGTCATTCACCGCTGTATTACGGCCGCTATTTGACGGCACCGCTATCCTAGGAAACCAAAGCTTTAGGCCAGATAAAAAAAATCATAAATCTTACAGCTTCTAAATATTAATTTAAATCGGGATACAAAAACAAAATACTATCTACCTATAAATATTACCTAATACCTAATATTTAGACACAAAGAAAAAGATGCTTAATGCAATAACGCAAGAAAAGCAAGGAGTTCGAAGATTAAAATGGGAAAATACTCTGGAATTACCAGTCGTTTCATTACTTAGCTTGGAACCGACTCCGAAAATTGTAAAATTTTATTATAGGTTAAACGTAGGTTAGGTTTATTAATATAGGTAGGTTATAGTATTATTTTTAACTTTTTAGTGCTTTTATGGTTTTTTGAAGTCGGTTTTTTTTGCAAATATATATTTTTTCCTATGTTTTGTTTGTTTCTATGTTTTTTTCATTTGTGCGTACATACAATGAATATGCTTTTTAATATAATTATAAAGAGAAAGCACAGTCAGTAGGTATATTTACTTCTTTACTAAGACTACTAAGAGACTCGCGGGGACCTATTTTATATATTGCCCGGATTGCCATCTTTTGTAGTATGAACATTTAAACTGCGTCAGCTGCGGATCCCCACAGTAGTATACCATAAGACATAATACTGTGGAAATAAGCAAAATAAACTAAGCGAGCTGTCTCTACATATATCAGTCAATTCCCTAATATTTCGTATTGCATATGCAGCTGAGCTTAATTTACCAGAAAGAGTCCTAATGTGAAGGCCTCATTGCAACTTTGAGTCAATAGTTACACCCAAAAATACCGTTTTAGTAATAAGAACAATCTGTTTACCGTCATTAGGTAATGAAAACTTGAGACATTTTGTCTTATTCGCATTAAGTGCGAGATTATTAGCTGCGAACCATTTCAAGAGAACAGCCAGACTTTCATTGATTTATGAAACATCCGTATCCCTTCTAGCTATTTAAAAAATGAGTGAAGTGTCATCGGCGAAAAGAATAAGTAATAGTACATAAGTTGGACATCATGAGAGGTAGGTCATTAATGTATACAAGGAAAAGGAAACGACCTAGAATTGAACCTTGCGGCTCGCCCATCTTCACAAGAGATCCTGAAGATGTCACTCCGTTTACATTAACCTTTTGTTGCCTCTCTGATTCTTGTGGTTTTTGCATTGTCTTACAGTGTTTCGTGATCAACGCAGTCAAAAATTTTGGAGAGGTCACAGAATATGCCAATTGCATCATGGGATTTCTCCCAAGATTCCAAAATATGACGGATGAGTGCTACTCCTGCTTCAGTTGTTGACCTACCTTTCGTGATACCAAACTGCTGACTTCGATCAGTCTATTAAGACTACACATATGAAACATGGTAGGAAGATGTATTCTGTGAACCGCTTTCCGATTATTAGACAAAAATATAAAACGTTATGGGGGACTTTTTACACATGGAACTGAAATTAAAAATATATATTATATAATATATTTTATATCAAACCTATACGTATGTGGTATCTACAATGTGTAATTTAAAGGGTATATACATACCAAGTGCATGGCTTCTTTGGATGATAACAAACGATATGGCAAGGGTTTTTCAAATTAAGAAGAACGAAAAGAATTATCGTGTTATTGGCAAGTGACGTGGAAAGTTATTGACCCTCGTAGTGCTGTGACACGTTTGTTATGATTGGTATTCAAGAAATATATGAAACTGATAATTTGGTATCAATTCTTTGAATCAGTTATTTTGAGCTGAAACTGTGCATAGAGACTCCATACCAGATGTTGTCTTCAGCCCTTTTGGATAGATATGGGGTTTTCGTTACACATTGTATAGACAAATGTATGGTAAAATGTGTCCGCCCCGCCCCCGACTTCGTGGGCGTGGGAAGGTTTTCCCGCGAAAATCTCGATCCCGTGGGAATTTCGGGATAAAAAGTATGTAAAAAAATGTGTTATTCCAGAATGTCAACAATCTACTTACCAAATTTCATTTAGATCCGTTAAGTAGTTTTTGCGTGAAAGGGTAACAAACATCCATCCAGCCTCACGAACTTTCGCATTTATAATATTAGTATAAGTATATTGGTATTAGTAAGATAGTAGGACTACCTATATCACAGATATCGATGCCCCTTTCCCCCCCACCTCCGCAGGGTCACCCGCTACGCTGCGCGGGGCCACCAACAACGCATTATTTTATTATTGCACTAGCTTCCGCCCGCGACTTCGTCCGCGTGGAAAAAAATCCCCCGATTTTGAAACATTCTTCATTAGTGCTCCGCTCCTATTGGTCTTAGCGTGATGATATATAGCCTATAGCCTTCCTCGATAAATGGGCTATCTAACACTGAAAGAATTTTTCAAATCGGAACCGTAGTTCCTGAGATTAGCGCGTTCAAGCAAACAAACAAACAAACTCTTGAACTTTATAATATTAGTATAGAAATAGTATAAATTATTTTCCTAAGATTGACATTTTTAAATTCGTTATAACTTTTCAATGGAATGTCCGATTTTAATCATTCCAATCCATGGGATCAATCCAATTAATGGGATAAGGATTAATACAGAGGTATGAATAATATGGTTTGATATGTTTGTCGGCACTTTTATCAACTTTTAAAATGTAAAAAGTTAGTTATAGTGGCATACCTACAGTAGTTGGACATATGGTATCCAGACTTTTTTGTAGATATTGATTCGTTCTATAATACTGCAGAACATTTTTTTTTGTTCTATCGTCAATAGTTTACGCAGCGCACGCGATGACAGATTCTTTATGACTAATTTTGTCACACCTTGGGTTACATTATTGCATTTTTATTAGGGATCCCTATTTTTTTTTGAATATGTAATATAGCCCATGCCATTCAGTAAAGATGCAGCTTTCTAATGGTGAAAGAATTTTTGAAATCGGTCCAGTAGTTTTTGTGTGAAAACGTTACAAACATACATACATAAAAAAACATAAATGTTTCCTCTTTATAATATTAGTTTAGGTAGAGGGAAAAATCTAAAAAAAAATATGCTGTAGGTCTTAATAAAACTTTCAAAGAAAATTAGTTTGAACGAGATCAGGTAAGTAGTTTTTGAGATATAGCATATTTTATACAACCGCAAATATAACTTTGTATTTCATAAAAACCCTATGAAAAAAAGTTATTTAGCGTAGTTGCTACGGAATCCTTTATGGCTGACTCTGAGTCGCACTTGGCCAAATTTTTTAAAAATACTTTTCGTGTTTAAGCCGCGAAGCCCTTACGCCGCCTATGCCTTCCTTAATTAAACAAAAAAAACGCAAATACGTAAATACGTTTTGAATTTCTATAAAATATGGTACAATTGGTATGAGCTATGTAGGTTTTACCAGACACTGATTCAATTAGACGCTGAAAGCAAGCAGTTTGAAAGCGGCTAAGCTAACTTGTCCCCCTCGCACAAGTGACATTGCTTTCGCTGCCCTTGAACGTGCTGGGTATTTAGGGTAACAAGTTGGCTGTTTATCTCACACTCTGTTGATGTCAGAGCCATGCTAGTGGTAAAATAGGCAGAATGGTGTTGAAGGCAGTCCGAAAACTAAATCGGGTCAGGAGTCGTTTTAGTAATAATTGAGAAAGTTACAGCTGTACACAAGGCTTTCAGCACAGCCCGTATTCTCAAAATATTCTAAAGTTTTTAGTTACAAAATGCCAAGGTTACCAAGGTGGCAATGACCAGTAATCATCAACAATCTTCAGTGTGGATCTTATTAGACCTAGGCTCATAAATGGACATTCAGATCGTGTAAGACGAAAGGTATCCTATTACTTCTGTCCCCTGTCCCATTTGAGATCTATGGAATCTTATGAATGAAATATGTCTTTAGCAATTAAGAGCCAAACAAACATGAATTATGGTAGGACCTATTTAAATGGAAATAGTTTGCTATTAGTTATAGCACGATGAAAGCCGCGTGTCGAACTCAATGAGTTCGGTATTACGCTAAATATAGTAGGGTCGGCCAGCCGGATGCCTCTTGGAATTTGGGAAATCTGCAACACGAATGCTAGCAGCGCGCGAGCAGGACAGTGCCACCTGATCGATTTAGCCGGCATTGACAACGAGCTTGTTTTTATATCATCGATCTATCAATCCTCTTGATATTCACATTCGCCGACGTCGTCGCAGGTTTGTCTGTTAGCGATCGTGGCAAAAATAGTGGAGTAGCTGTGTGTGGGAGCGTGACGGGTGGTGGTCGGCATGTTCGCTGCGATTGCGATGCTGGATCGGAATCCTGGATTTTTGGCACCGAAAATAGTCGGGTGGGAGCGCGGCGAAACCGCGAGGGCGGGCGCCGCGCAGTGCGTGTCGCTCCGCCGTTTGAACAGCCCGCTCGTGAGGTGAGTGCAGCCGCGCGCCGTCACGCCGGCAGCTTGGATACTTCACCAGGACACCAGCATGCCCAGCTGCGGCCCAGGACCGTGCCGAGTGACACAGCAGTGCCATCATGTGTGGAGTATCCAAGCTCCTGGATTTCGACTCCGGCGATTTTGTGCTCTTGTTCTGTGATACGTTGTTCCGTATTTTCTGGCTCGGGTTGGCATATCTCGTGTTAGTACGGCAGGTGGCCAGTGTGTACTGAGTGTCAGGTGTAGCGTACGGTCGGGCGGTGTGCGCGTGCGGCTGGTCTGTTCCATGGATATGACTCGGGTTTCATCGCGCGCGCGTCCTCGCTGAAAATAGTGAGTCCCCGCGCGCCGCCCACGCCGCGCGCTCACACCGCTTGTAACCTATTTGCGGCATGCCCGAACATCAGTATTTATTTAGCGAGATGAGGAAACTCATCTCAATTTTTATTTAGCCTCAGTCGTGGCCCATATATCGTGTAATTAGGACGTTCGGTCCACAACTCTGTTGTTTACTGATGTTCGGTTTCCGATTACAGCCTCGACTCTGACCGTCCTGATATGTGGACATTGTTTGGAAGTCACTGACATAAGTAATGTTCATGATAGCTTTAATTACATAACTTTTTTAAAAGCTGTTACATATCAAATTCACGCAAACACTACACATTTTCACATTTGAATACGTAACCACTGAAGACATTTCAGAAAATAGCGGAAAATACTCAGAACTGCAAACAAAACAATAGCAATTTTATACAGATTTCAATAACAATAAAACGGCCTTATTTAAAGTTAGGTTAGACATTTTACTTAGCTTACTTGCTATGAAAAATACACCTCAAACATAATCTCGGGAGTAAAGTATAAGAGGTAGCGGTTGTCACTTAAACACGACATGATGTTCGGCGCGCCTGGAACTTCGAATGTTGGCACCTCTTCTAAGCGCCTACTATTACACACAAGCTCGAGTATCCCAGAAATTCGGGTGATAGTTACAGTTATAGCTTTAAAATTAACTATTTTATGCTTTATGACATTGTTTATTATATTTGTATAATCACTTTTATACGTAGAATCAATCTTCATTCTTGGCATTGGCACTTGTCAATTTATTTAATTATTATTAGGATATTAGTCACTCCCTTCATGAATGAATTTATTGATTAATAAATTTATATTAAATTCTAAAATGCCTCCTTTCCTTTACTGTTTTACTAGACTACCCAATCCATTTATCACTTTGAATACAATGATTAATTACTCTGAGGCGTACGTCATCTGTCATGTCACGTACCACCTAGTTAACAACCCTCTCAACTCAACTCTTAATCCTCATTACTTGTCTAAATCAAAAACATAAACTACCCAAAACATTTGTTTTCTCTCATTCTATCTCTATTTTTACATATAATCTCTTTCATTTTATCATTATTTTACTTGTGTCTTGGCTCAGCTTGGCACGGTCCCATTCTAATAATTCACACAAAACTTAAATAAATAATACACTAAAACCGCATGAAAATCTGTCGTTTGCTAACAGACAGACAGACAGACGCGATAGGAGACTTTGTTTCATAATACGTAAGAATAGGGTTATTTCGAACAGTATTCAATTAATTGTTATCTTTACGATACAAATAGAAAGCCAAGTTATTGTTTACATCAAGAGGTTGCCAACTTTTGTTTGTAATGATGAATCCATCAAACTTAAGTTTTCAAAAGAGTTGATACAATATTCATGAATACAATTACCCTCTGACAAACAGTTTTGTATAAACTTAAGTTTTTAGTTAGTTTTAAGAGTAACTTTGTTTATTTGAATGTGAATAATGTTTGTAAAAATATTAAGGGTTTACGATTAATAACCGATTCATTGGAAGCGTTCATTTGGACAATGTGATCCGCGAACATAGATTAGAAAGCTTAGATTCAAGTTCATTAGGGGGTAGTCGATACAATGATTAATGAGTGACGAAATACCACAAATACACTGATGCATCTCTTGCCTTGCCCTTGAATTAAGAGTAGGTATTGACACTTTGAATTTAATTCAATAATATCACATCGTGAAACTCTTTCATTACTTTGAATTCCAACTGAAAGAAAAGGAATACAAAAAGTAACTACTTCACAAAAGATAGATACTTTTGAATAAGCTTAATACAAGTATTGGAATTTCTAATTAATGAAATGTTGTTGCGATGATGCATTAAAACATAATATGAATGAAAAAGATTATGTTGAAGACTAATTTCAAAAAAGTTTTATGGACTTTCCGACAAATTAAAATGAAGTTAGAAAAGATTTTTCTGAGTCGAAACTTTTGTTCATTGTACGCATACGACTGAGTAATCAATTCTCTTGTTAATTGAATCTGTGTTAATGTTTCATCACTACAACATTTTGCTAGAAAATTGCATGATATCAAAGAAAAAAAAAAGAAACATAATGATTATATAAAGATGAACAGACAAATACTGCCACAAGAAATCTTCTAACAAAACTTTAGGTAATAGAAATTTTCCTGCTTCTGTTGGCATAGAAAGATCGACAAAATAGCTGTAAACCAAACTTAAACCATAACGTAAACCATAACTTTAAATCCTAATACCCATATTTTCTGATACCTGTCACTGCTTAAAATAACAGAAGCCTTCCGTAATCAACTAAAGCTTTCGATCAACTATAAGCTCTGTAAAGAATGTGTGTAGGTATCAGGTTTAAATTGAACAAACAAAAAGACAAGATTGAAAATTCAATAATACAAACCTTGAACTTTCTACCAGCAAACAATCTAATATTGTAGAAAGCCTACGCTTATTGTCATATTCTCTTCGTTTTCTCTTGGGGAATGGCACTGGTAATCAAAAGGTTAATCCTAGTACATTTCAGTTGAAGTCAGCTGAAAGCAATTGTTCTAATTATTCAGCCTATAACGTTTCCATTGCTTGGACACAGGTCACCTCTTTATGAGAAGGAATGGATCTTGATCCATCACGCGGGCTAAGTGCTGGTTAGTGGTTAAGCATATTCTTATTAAAGATATTTGCTGTTTATTTATTATCATTAGCTAGGAAAGAAAGCACATGTAAGCAATATCACCAACTCAAAAACTGTGCCAACCAAGTTAGGAAAAGCGTAAACGATACATAAATTAGTGTTCGTTCTAAAATTCCGGAATTATATTTAGTCTCCGCCTGCAACAGCTGTAGTGATGTGAAAACACGGTTATTTTCGTGAACAATATGTCGGTGGCGCTGTCAGTTCGCCAGCACCACGTCACCGCGTTATTTTCGCAACTTCGCCAGTTTGCCATCGCGGGCGGGGTTTGTTCCGTTTCATTTAACTTGAATTTTATAGCGGCGAGCAATGGTTGTAAAAAAATATTGATGTCTGGTCGTTAAATCTGTTGCTAGGTATTGTAAAATAGTCCGTATGTGTTTTAAAGTTTTTCGGGGATTACGATATATCCTCCATAAGAATATATCCCTCTAACTGTAGAAAAAATCAGAACAAGAAACACTTCTAATACTCATACCGAATCACACGTGCAAAAAGCTCACATTTCATAATTTACGTAACATTCGCAAATAAAATGCCCTTCAAAAATCTCTAGAACGTTATTTCAGTGCATGGATTCACCGAGCAACATTGCTTAACAAAATGTAAACGTACTGAGCTGTCGATGCTCGCATCCCATTATCCAGTCAATACAAACATTGTGCGGCTAGGAAAAAGACGGTCATGGCCGTTCTACCAAAAAAGTAATCATAATTCATGCTAAACAGAAAACATGAAATTATTTAAGCCCCAAATGCTTTCACTGTATCGATTTTCAGAAGATTCCAATGAATACATTTTATGATGATAGTTTTGTTTAAAGTATACGAGTAAACCCAGGGTGACTAGGATTGGTTCAAATGTCCATTACCAAATTAATTAGTTGCCTATCACTTGGGAGACCGATGGGAGTAAATTTCGTCATTGGTAAAGCAGTAGTGGGTGTATATGAGTTCATATCTTCTCACATGTATATTAAACTCGCATATTATCCTACAAATCCAATTAAAATGTAAGAAAAAGTATACGATTTCCTATGTAGATACGATACGATGTAGTCTATTTTAAAAGATTTCCCAACCATCTCATATAAAACGTGTAAACACAGACGCCATTACTGACGTCACACCATAGTTTCACACCCACTCTAATTTACACCCACCCATAGACATAGCTGCTAATTTATTTATATTTTTAAACCTGCCAATATCGTGTGAAGTTAAGATTGAATTACTAAAGCCAAACAGGAGCGAAAGCCAACAACAAGTATCTATTATCCTTTAATATGATTTGGACCCAAAACTCTGCATATTAAATTACATCGCAGTTAAGGGTTAAATATTCTGCCACAAGTCGCAAATAAAGGGTTGAATTATGTGGTCTAAATCTAATTAGGTTCTAGCAAATAAAATTACAACTTTATCGTCATATTTTGTCTTATGACACGAACTTTGTTTTTAGGGGGAATTGAAGCGTGGTTATTGGGTTGGATACAACATTCAAATTTATTTAGAATCAAACCAGCCTTTATACTTTTAAATTAAACGTATAAAGGCTGTTTAATTAAACGTTATACTTTTAAATTGACTCCAGTCTCCAAGATACAGGCACCGCCTAGTCTAGAGACCACTGGAGTCCTATTTTTACTAAATACAGTTTTTTGCGGGCAAAAATGTTCTCGAATTGTTATGTATCTTAAGAAAATTATTGTATTTTACACGGTAAAACTACACTAAACTACTACATCGGTAAAATTCTATTTCACCTTTCACCTTTTGCTGAACTATGACTAGTAGGTATACAAAGGAAACCACATATAAGCAAGAATATTACAACCAAGCAGGCTTTATAACATACATACCTTGGAATTTTTATTCTCGCAAGGGTTATGAACTCCTTCTGCGGGGAAGTATTCAGCACTAATATTTAAGCAAACCAAGTGTGCCATGCCCCTTTGTAATTAGGTTGGAATATAATTTAGTAACTATCAGGAACGTAGACCCAATAATTATGCAGTACCACATCTGGCAAGCTGGCACACTGCCATATAGAATGGCGGAGTTAAACTTTCAAATTGGAATAGTTTGTATTTTGAGACTTTATAGGAATGTGTTGCTTTCATTTTATCCAACGGAACAAGTTATGGATTATATGTCATAGGGTTCAGGAGCACAGAAGATTTGTGGGTATCGTTTAATATAGTTCATTTACATCAAGCTTGTTTGAAAATGAAATCTTGATAACTGTTTTTATACATAAAAAAGTCACTATACATATAAATAAAATGTGGTTGTGTTTGTCCTGGCTAATATTTAAATAGAACAAAAAGGAAACAAAAAGATCGAGGAGGTAATAAGGCAATATTTAGGCTACAATTTTTATTCCGGAATTCCCACGGTATTGGGAATTACGCGGGAAAAAGCGCATCGGTAATTTCGACTGCCATACGAAAGAAGTCTCAAGCACAGCTCTCGTTTTCCTACTTAAGCAATTAAGCAGGAGATTTGTTAGCCAAAAATCTTTTTCTTCGTGAGAAAATATACCAGCCTGAAGCATTTTAAATAATCAACTATGTCAGAGGTAAACTCTGATGTTATTAGTATTTTTCTTTTAAAGCAAGGCAAGCATCAAACGGTTTACACCGCGGATCGAGCTGCCTTGTGACGATTTCAGTTAACTTCGTACCTATATATGTACCCGGTGCCGTACCACTGGCGTTATTAAACCGTGCTGCACTGTAGGTCATGACGTTCACAGAAAATGGTTCACTGAACGGATTTATGAAATATATAGAACGTATGAAATATGTTTGTGCACAGGCAAAGCTAAAACAAAATGGAAACTCATCGGTATTGCTGCAAGGATTTTTATTTACCGCTAATCTTTTACTAGATTTCTAAGAACTGTAAAAAATTCTATGATAATTTTGATGAGCATTTATACTTTGTGATGCAATGTTTTTATTAAATCGTTTATTAGTTTGCAATATGCACAATGCTATACCGAACCCAACAGCATATTTTTTTCATTTAGTTTTTATATCAATTATGAGAATCATAGGGTTCTCAATGGATTTTATGAGTTCATGATTTTAGGATACTCTTAGTGCTACAGCGCACTTTGCCTAACATTGATGCATTTTTTGGTCTAATGTATAAAAGCACAAACGAAACAAACATGGGTTTCTACGAACATTAATTATACTACTTACGACTAGGATAGTCATCAAATTTGCAAGTCACGCAAAAATATCTAAGTCAAAACTGTTATCTCTTTCAGGCCGTAACTGGCGTATTTTTTGACCGGACCGTAGAAGACACACAGCCGCCACCATGGACGCGATTAAGAAGAAGATGCAAGCGATGAAGCTGGAGAAGGACAACGCCATGGACAAGGCCGACACCTGCGAACAGCAGGCTAGGGACGCCAACCTCCGCGCCGAGAAGGTACGGTTCATACATAACGTGACCATACGTCCCACTTTCGGCGGGATTGTCCCGCTTTCAGGCTGTCTGTCCCGCTGTCCCCAACGAGAACACAAATGTCCCGCTTTTATAAACAAACCTTTATATACCTACTTACTTGTCTACATTAAAATATCACTAAAATCGAGCGGAAGACGTCAGCGTAGACGCGGGGTTGGGAGTCAGGACCAAGTGAGAGTGAGCGACTGACATGCAAGAAATTTACCGAATACATACTAATCCTAACTCCTTACTATATTATAATTCCAAAAGTAACTCGTTATGTTTCATGCTTAAACCGTTTAACCAATTTTGCTGTAGTAAAGTAGTTTTTTGTCGCGAAATTATTTATAAATATTATTTTTATAAATAAATGTCCCTATAGAGAGTGGCATATGCGCGCGGCCGGCAGTACCCTGACTGGACAAAATCTTCAAAAGTGTAGCCGTGGGGTGACATTGTATCCTGTATGTTACTGCCGCGCACCATTATCGCTCTGTTTGGAACGAGTCAAAGGATTGTATTTGTTGAAGTCACTGTAAAATCGCAATGAAGACCCATAATCAGAATTATTCAAGTTAATTTTCGTTTTTAGGCCTCTATAAACATAACTGAGAAGTACATTCCAGTCCTAAGAAACTTGTCCCATTTGTACCCACGCTTAATGTATTTTTAGTCGATATTTATGTGGGAGAAATTAACATATTTATTGTTTTCAAGGAGCTTAGTAAGGGTCGAGCGGTATTTCCCAACGGTATTCGTCTCGACCCTTAGTTGTGCACTCTTCAGAAAGGGGCATATTACAGGAAAATTCCACAGCTTACTTCAAGGTCAAACAAGAGACTAATTTGGTCCCAATATTGCTTTTTTACGTGTAGAAATCCTCGAAACCGACCTCCGCCATGGGACAAACGAAGGAGTCTGTGAGACTCCTACTGACTAAAACTGCACGGTGTTTTTCTTCGTCACTTCTTGTTGGTATGCGGGGACACGTTGACATTCTCCACAACGACACCCAAGGAAGCCCAAAAATGCTTATTCTAACTCCAAAATCTGTTCCCTGTTCCAGGTCAACGAGGAAGTCCGTGACCTCCAGAAGAAGCTCGTTCAGGTGGAAGAGGACCTCATCGTCAACAAGAACAAGTTGGAACAGGCCAACAAGGACTTGGAAGAGAAGGAGAAGAATCTGACCGCCACCGAGGCTGACGTCGCCTCCTTGAACAGGAAGGTGCAGCAGATTGAGGAGGACCTCGAGAAGTCCGAGGAGAGGTCAGGCACCGCCCAGCAGAAGCTGCTTGAGGCTCAGCAGTCTGCTGACGAGAACAACCGGTGAGATTACTTTCCTACTCTTACAAAAAATTTTCCTGGATCACTGTACATACATAATTATGTATTTAACACGTTCGCTGACAGTACGTCGTTAGGCTGGCAATTAAAATAGTGCGTTATGACAGTATGTCGAGGGACGGGCCACTTATTTTTAAGAGTACGTCGTGGAAAATTCTACCATCGTAATGTGGTGTCAGGGTAAGTGCTCCCTGTCAGCAAACGTGTTAATACAGTTTGCTCTACATTGAATTTAGAAGATACATGAGCTCGTGGTTAAGTAAAACTAGCTGAGGTCGTTCCGTGCTTGGGCATCTATCTTCTTCAGACAAGTACATTAAGTAGTACAATTGTACAACTTTGACAGCCGTTACTGGTAGTCAGTAGTCAGAAAATCTGACACTGTTTTGATTAGGAAAATCGTAATCATCGAGCTCAAATAGGTTGTCGCCATGTAAAATACTTTTTCAGCTCAGCTGCGTTTCTCAGCTGTGTTTTGTTTTTTCTGTTTGGCTGGAAATCGACCTTGATGTAGCTGGAAAAAAGGCTAAGCAGATATCGACTCATATCATCATATGAACATTTATAATCTATCACTATATACTGCCAACAAAACATTATTTATTCGTTACGTTTCCGTGCAAAATGGTAAAGTACCTAAATAATTTATTGTAATGCCATACTTCTTTTAAACTACAAGTTAAGTTTTAGTGAGTAAATCATAAGTATTATACTTTGATTTGAATCGGAATATTTCTGTAATACTGAAATGAGACGTATTTCGCCGGCCGCGTTACATTTATAAGGAAAGCAACAGTTGGATTACGTGCGACACTATAATTAGAAACACAGTGTGAATTGAAGATTAGCGCATGAAATATTATAAGCGAAAGAAACATTCGTCTATGTAATTCTATTTCAGTTAACGTGTAATATAATAAATTATTTAAATATGAAAGTGCTTCTAGAATGTTATTCTTGGAATACCAGCAACATCTATTTATATTCAAACATCGACCTACTTAGCCAACGCGTTTCTTAGTTAAACTCGGAGATACACCTCAGTGGATGGAATTGGCAAACCTACTAATACGTTTTATCAACAGTTATACTCCTGGATATGCTGTATAGATCAGTATTATGGGAGTTACATAATTACTCACAAAAAGTTCAGTTAACAGACGGCCAAAGTGTAACTATCTAGTGTAACTAGCTCTTTTGTTTGAGCCTATTACTAGGTAGACAAAATTAAATAAGTGACAACTCTCAGTGGTAACTATATTTTCGAGTCGGTTGGGGTCGAAACTCTCGGTCCGTGAGGCCCTTGTGCTCAAAAAATATCGATAAGGCTTGTTGACACTTTCCGTGACCCAACGGCTTGCTATTACTTTGGCCAAAAGCTAAGCATTGTCGTACTACTGAATGGCAATGCTGCCGGTCTCTTACCACTTTTACCAGTCGACAGCGTTGAGGACAATTTTTTAAATTTAGTTTGTAATGAAATGAAATGAAATGTAATATTTATTTTGTAAATTGGTTATAAATAACACTTTTACACGTCATGTTTTTTTGCGTGTTAAGTTTAGTTTAGCTAAATGAACCTAACTGACTACTCTGAGAAGAAACACCGAAACAAACTCAGAGGCGAAGTCTCTTTTAAAGTCCAGACAATTTGTATTTGTATATGAGAAGCATGTAGGTTCATGTCTGTGGTATTCTTTTGAGGGAATAACCACGCAAATTTGAGCGGACCTGTCCAGACAGTGAAAGCATTTGTCAGTTATCGTGTAGCTCAACTTAGAACTTAAGGAGCTCAACAATTTGACGAACAATACCAAAGTAAGGACCTTTGGGTAGGTCACACAAGTACTCAAACTGCTTGACATCATTAAATAAATTATAGTGAAAGTAAAAACAACGAAGATAGAATAACCTACATTGTCCTCACACTTACAATAATGAAATAGTTATATATAAAAAAAAAACAACAAACAAAAACAAAATTAATAGGTATATACAATACTTGAGAAAGCAAAATTTTAATCAATCAAAAATAAATCATCAATCAAAATTTTAAAAATAAATAAAAAAGGCACACGTATATCACTGGAGCATCTCATACCCAAGCCTTCTTGTCCTCAATATAATCTTTAACACTGTTAAAAGCTTTCTGACATAGTTTACGTTTTATCAAAAATTTGAATTTATTAATACTTAATTCTTGAATAATGCTAGGAATTTTATTATAAACACGTATACATTGGGATCTAAACGAACCACCTATATTTTTTAACCTTGTTTTAGGAATGACATATGTGTCTTTGTTCCTATGAATTTTACTGTACCCACTATGAATTTTACTGTATTTTTTAAACAGATTAATATTTTTGTGTGCATGCAAGAGATTCTCATAAATATACTGAGATGGCACAGTCATAATATTAATCTCTTTAAATTTGTCTCTTAAGGAGTGCTTAGGACTTAATTTATAAATTGCACGAATGGCCCATTTTTGTTATACAAATATTGTGTGAATGCCGGCGGCATTTCCCCAAAGTAAATAGCCGTGTAGTTAAGTTTAGTTCAACTAGTTTATAAAATACATTTATTGTAAAAACGATAACATAAATGACATATCGTTTATTCCAGTATGTGCAAGGTGTTGGAGAACAGGGCACAACAAGACGAGGAGCGCATGGACCAGCTTACCAACCAGCTGAAGGAGGCCCGTCTGCTCGCTGAGGACGCCGACGGCAAGTCTGACGAAGTAAGCAACTTCATCTTCCTTCCAGTCTTCTATACCAAGATATATGCGTCTTCAGATGTTTCGCTTATACCAATGATAAGTCTGCTACCGCTCATATACCTTCCTATTTTTACTATTTACTTAGTAGTGCTATATTTATCCAGCGCCGGTATCGTTACTATTTTCCACATATCATAATTATTTAGATTTTTGCTTATTTTGCATCTTCGCTCCTCAGTTTGGCCCCCCTTTCAAACAAGGTTTTATTACAATCCTGTAAATATAAAACCCAATGAGAGTAGTATATCTCAAATTTGATATCTTTAATGCCATCGTAAGGAATCAAAGTACACAATTTTATGTATGCAGCTTTAATGATTTCGTATGATGTCTAGGTATCCCGCAAGCTGGCCTTCGTTGAAGACGAGCTCGAAGTCGCTGAGGACCGTGTCAAGTCTGGAGACGCCAAAATCTCAGAACTTGAGGAAGAATTAAAGGTAAATAATAACAAAAATGGCTACATATTTATTTAAAGAAAACTAGTAATATCGGTAGAATTCACATTACTAGCAATATTGTTAACCACTCCAACTAAGCTAAATAAGCTTGTGTCTGGAGTGGGTTCATGGCAATAGTCTACTGGGCGGAGTTGGAACACACGACCCCAAGATCACAAGGCCAACACTTTAGCCATGAGGTTATTGATGTTATTAATATACATTCTTAGACAAATTTCGAGGACCATCAAACACAAACATCCATTAACTAAACTTGGCATCCAGGTCGTAGGTAACTCCCTCAAATCTCTGGAAGTATCCGAAGAAAAGGCCAACCAGCGTGTTGAAGAGTTCAAGAAGCAGCTGAAGACCCTCACCGGCAAACTCAAGGAGGCCGAGGCCCGCGCCGAGTTCGCTGAGAAGACTGTTAAGAAACTACAGAAGGAAGTCGACAGGCTCGAAGGTACGACTCTAACCAACCTCCTCCCTAATCAAGTAACATAAGATCAACTTAAATGAAACAAAACTAAGAAAAATGTTTTTGATTGATTTCAAAGATTCAACTAAAACAAATTAAATCTAAATATCAAGTAACGCTATCTTCTATAATGATAACTATTCTAACCAAACGAGAATACTATGGCTTCTCTCAATTGCAAAAGCTTTTTAATCAAAACTTTTCTAATAAAAACTCATTTTCTTACTTATTCTTTAAGTCCAGAGGCCGGGATAAAGTTAGTTCGTTTCGTAAGTTGTTATCAAATCACTAAATTTTACAGACGCATTATTCAGCGAGAAGGAGAAATACAAGGCGATATGCGATGACTTGGACGGCACATTCGCCGAGCTGACAGGATACTAACCAGCCCTTACAGCACATAGTTTAAGTCAAAACCGTCCGAATCACTTCACCCCAAAGTCCATTTACAAGATACAGATACGTCACCTTGCATTGCCTTCGATCCTTTACAACATCATCGTTTAGAACGACTGTAGAATTAGCTGTCAAGAACGAGTTCCATTTTTTTTTCAGTCTCTTAAACAGTGTCTTCTATCGCCTAACCTCTTGCCAGATGGTTGAAAGATTGTCCTTGTACATAATATCGTAGATGTATAATTTACGCAGCATTTGCGACAATCTTTGAGACATCTTGTATTGAGCCCTGCTTTTTTTGTTTGTGATTAACATGTCTATCGCTTTGCTGCTACCGTCGCGGACCAATGCTTTCAAGGTAATTTTGGTTCTTTCTTAATCACTTAATTTTTTATACATAAATTGATCTATAAAGCTATCCGCTTCGCCATAAATATGTATTAAAGAACATTATCACTAAAATTATATTGACAATGGTTGAAATGTAACATTTCTAATTCTATTGACACTATTTTTATTTACATAGGTTATATCCATTTTTAGAAACAGAATTATTTCACTTTCAGGACAGTACCTACCTTCCTCATTTTATTTTATTACTTACCAAAAACTTTTACACTTACTTAGTGACTATTGCACACACAACAGGACACTTACATAACTGTTCTCTATCTTGTCGTCTTTCCAGTATTTCGATAATTTTTGTTAAGTTTCAATTAATAGTTTAGACTTAGTTGTTCAAGTATAACTTATGTTCTAACGAGGTTATGTGTTAACAGATGAGCTCGGAATCAACAAGGACAGATACAAGAGCTTGGCTGACGAGATGGACTCTACCTTCGCTGAGCTGGCTGGCTACTAGACACCACTCCTTCCACACATTCACACACACACGTACACACACACGCAGCCCGCTGCCATGCCACAGACACACAACACAACAAACAATACGTTTGTACACGTGATGTAATATTTATTAATATTTTATGTAAATTTATTTACGATTTTCAATAAAATTAATTTATAACAAGTTAGTTTATGATTTGTTGTTTATCTCGTTGAAAGGTGTCCCTCAAATAAAAAATAAAGGCATAAATTAAATGAAGGCATAAAAATTTTCTTACCTCACTAATGTTTATAATGTTCCCACGGCTAGGAAACAAACCTGCCGTGATCAAACCCAATGCGTGTTGGTGAATTTCGCATTTGTTCGGATTTTTAAGTCCTAGGACATTCCAGTTTCTTCACTATTATGTGAGCAGTGGTGATGATGAAAATTACACCAAGCAATGTGCCTACCTGGAATCGAACTTTCTACCTACAACTCTTAAGTCGCGCCTGCAACCATTGGGGGTGACCCAATGGTTGCAGGCGCGACTCTCTTGCCTAACAAGCAAAATAAGGTATATAAATATTCTCCGAATATATTACATTTAGCTTTGGTTCAGTCTTAAACAGACCAAGGTTGATCAAATAGGCAAGTAGTTTGCAAGTTGAAACCCAAAGAGCGAAGAACACATGAAAATTGGTTTTAATGCATTTTGAATGCTGAAACGTAGTTATAATGAAGTTTAACACATCATACGTTCGAAATTTACAAATGGTTTTATTGAGTTTCAAACAGGTAAATAATCTAGTATTGTGAAGCATTTTATCATCCTTCAAAATGTCAAAGTATTAAATTAAAATACAACTTTCTCTCTCTCTCTCAATGTCATTTGCATAGAACAAAAATGTTCTATTACAAAACAACGTTATTATACCAATCCTTCTTCATCCTGAAAGCTGGATAAACACATTAGTCATCGGAAAATTGGATTGAACGTCAATTATTAACAGCGGAAACGCGCCTTAAAACTGTCAACTGTCACATGACGTCTTTCCGGCTCAACATGGCTGCGGCGCGGGACGCATGCGCGCGGCCTGCCGTCACACGCATGCGTGTCTACCCTCAGAACTCAATCGATAGTGCAGTGTAGAAACAGCCTGTTGGGCTCCAGTTATTTTCCCTTATTTTCCCGATTAATCGACGTTTTTCGGTGGAAAAAGTGAAGTAATTCGCCACGGTGTCGGTGTCAAGTAGCGTGCTACCTGGAGCCATCACCATGAAGATGCTAGCGCCCCACGATGGACCTGATATAGCGCCAGTAGACTCAGGTCAGTGGAAAACAATCATTAATATCAAATCATAATTGCATATTAAGTACATTGTATCCTGTTCTTCTACATTTGTAGTACCTATCCATTAGAGGTAAGCAAAAAGTTATAATAAGACAAATATACTTAGTGCGCAATACATAACATATAGGAAAAATTGGGGCTTTGTTATGTCGACACCGTATAAATAAATATCTAATGTCTAGTTACTCACAAACTATTGAAGGCTTCTTGAGCTTCCTGTAAAAACCTTAAAATCATAATACATAATTGCGAATGTCATGAAATTAAACCAAGTTTGAGATGATAAGTCTTCGACATAGGATGGTTGTATGTTTTCATCCTTTATGCCATGGTCCAATGGACAACGCAGAAGGCTTACGCAACTTCTTTTCTTTCTATATTAACCAGTGTTTTCTGGCTTACTTGAGATATATTATTCTTAACATAATATTCATTTTTAATCGATTGATAAGATCCTTATCATGACGTGAACATTATACTGTAATTCAGACCTTTGTCCGTCTTATTATATTTCGACAGCATTGAAATAGACAAGAAAAATAAATTTTACATAAAATTTATACCACATTTAAATATTTATGTTTCATAATATCGTTGTGCGCCGTAGAAGATAAAAGGAGCATTATTTTTGCGGCCAGTGAGATTACATATATAAATCTGACGTATTCTATAGACTTTTTAAAATATAGAACACTGACCACTTATTATCAATGATGTGAAACCCCTTTTCTCTATGACTCACTAAATTCAATTTACATTTTAAGGAGTCATAATTTTTTTATTGATTAACTAAATTAATTTGTTCTATCAACTGCAAATGATGAACATAACGTGTTTAATACGAGGATGATTTAATCTCTCTTACATATTTTGTGATTGATTTAATGATATTGCATGACTACTTTTGTACGCCCTAGAGGCAAAGCATAGCGCTCTCAATGTATTACCAAATAAGAACTTATAATATACCTACCTATGTTTTACAAAAATAAATGAATCTGAATCTGACATACAAATTATAACAACAGGTAAAACATTCACTTTTTCTAAAAATAACGAGTTTACAATGTTTATTCGTCATGTATTGTGATTATATGAGTATTAAGGAAAAAATAAAATATTCGTGTCTAATCATCGAAAATCTAAATTATAACGTTTTAAAGCCTCGCCAAAGCCTTTTTGGGGTTCCGTAACTGGATGGCAAAAAACGGAAACCTTCATGAATCATCATCAGAATCATCATGTCCGATTTCTATACAAAAATAAAAAAATAAGAGGTGCCTTACCATCCATGGAACTGAAACTAAAAAAAAAAATTTATCAAACATAATCGTGTGGTGTGTCTATAGATAGGTATTAAAAATTACATTGAGGTACCTAAAATAACTTTTCTCAATTGTTTAAGAGATAGACACTTCCCAAGTGTTGTTGTTGTGTGTTACTAAAACCGCAAGAATATTTTTTAAAGTACATATTATAAGACATATGAGCACAGTGGATCGTAATAAGCCTCTAAGGAATAGGTACATAACATGAATTATGGGGACTAACTATATATTTTTGCTTTACTCTTCTGGGAAAGTAAATTAATATATAGTAGTAGTACAGTCGCAAGTCAATAATCACAAAGTCTATATTATACAACAAAAAAATATGTAGGTTGACACATGATTTCATTCCAAGCATATTATTTCTTTCAAAATGTCGTAACCATTATAGAGTCTGAGTGAATATAAAAATAAACAGGTATATACGGGGAAACTGGTGTTCCGTTTAATCCTGAAGATCAAAATAATTATAAACGCTTGAGGCTCTTTTTCTCTGACATAGCTTTGTTATTTTTAATTATCCGCTGAACAAGGCATCATTAGGGGCCACCCACTCGAGCAGGGAACAGATCAGATAGGTGCTATTATAATCTGCCCACACAAGATGACAGTTTTGGTGCTCTGAATTCGAGATTATATGGGTACCTTTTTGCTGTGAGCATATTGGCAACTGGATTCTTATCACGTTTTATCTACCCTTTACATGGTGCTAAAAGTAAGCAACGTTTCCCGTTGCCGGTCCCCTGGATGAGTAGCCATCTCAGCGTATTGAGATTCCGTCGGAAATCACGTCAACCCAGTCAGCTGTCATCTGTTAGTCTCTGAGTGTTATTTGTACGGATACATATATCTATGCCAGTTACTGGGTTGTGGAGCAGTAAACACAGATATTCCGCTGGACACAGACTCGAACCTAAACCTGACCTAGTTAAACAAATGCTAGGCCAACGTCTGTCTCTACCAGCAAAAGTGGAGCCTATGCTGGCAGAAATTGGAGGGAAGTAGCCTCTTTCTGTAAGAACGTGATGGTCTAGTTAGAAGAAAGTTGCCGAGCCCTTTCGCGATCCCGCGGGAAAGCATATCCTACTGGAAGAATGAGGTGTCAGGAAGGCAATCGCCGAGGCGCACACGCCTCACAGGCTTAACCCCGCCTCTGATATAAATTAAGGCTGGCAGAAGCTCCCAGGTGCCATGACCACAAGGGTCGCGGAGCGGTGTCACAGTGGAGACCTTACAGTCTTCCTCAGGGAGGTAAACAACCAGACAAGTAACATAGGGCAGGCGTAGCCCAGCGCGCGCACACACACACACAGACACACACAGATAGCTCTAGAGCCGTCTCTAAAACTGACCCAAGGCTCACCTCCATGCGCTGATGGTTTCACCGGGGTGGTTTAGTAAACTGAATAACTTTTGTACTGCTCACATATGCTTAAGTAAACAATATCATGTGAAGCAACGTCAACTTGATGTATTTCGTGGCGATGACTTGCGCTTTGCCAGCCCTCGTCCGTTTTGTATGCCTAACATTGGCATTGTAATATAATGTAAACTGTTTACATAGTAAGCAAGTCTGTCTACTTATCCTATATATAAAATACTTAATTGGTTTATCTGCAGCACTAAGTTCGACCGTTATTTTATATTAATGATAGACTCACGTTTCACCACTTTCTCACCTGATGGTGCGGTCGAAGATGAAGCATGCTTACTTAGAAATTACCTATTCACTGTTGACAAAGACTTATGGTATAGGTGGGGTATACACCCCACCTATACTTAAGTATGGGTGGGGTGTCCACCATGTAACGATGAAACATCGCCGTTCGTCTTGTAGTCCAAAGATGGAACGGGCTTGGTGGATCGCACAGTCCCCGAAATGTAATCGATAGGAAGCCGATAGACTTGCAACACGTCGCCGATATTCAAGGTTAGCTTAGAATCGAACCTATTTTAAAAAATTGACCAATTGCGAGTCAGACTCGCCCGTGAAGGGTTCCGTAGTAACTACGCAAAATAACTTTGTTTTTCATAGTGTTTGTATGAAATTCGAATACCTAATCTACCTACCATGTCTCATAGGTGTAGTCTTTATAGTTTCGGAATAAAATGGCTGTGACATACGGAAGGACGGACAGACAGACAGACATGATGAAACTATAAGGGTTCCGTTTTTTGCCATTTGGCTACGGACCCCTAAAAAGGAAAATTTCAACTCTGTCCAGTGTCTAAAATGAAATATACAAAAGTTTTGTATACATCATTTGCACCAATATGCTCGCATTTTTTGTTCTTTACTTCTGTTCACAGCCACATTATTTTATTTACGATATAGCGGGTCTCTGGCTCCGACAAAGAACTGGTGACTTGAAATATAGATTTTTATAGAAATCTATTTCATGTACCACAAACTCAACCCCTGGTTTATTTAGCTAACTTTAATATTAAGCTTCAACTTTGTGTTGAGAGAAATTATCATATATCTAAATATTATTATTTCTACCATGAATTTTAATGATAATGAGACAGGAACCGATGTCATGGCTCAAAAGGTCACTTTAATCATAAAACAAAAGAAAAACAATACTAACTCCCCTCGTACCTTGCGTTCATAAATCTTCATCCTTCACAAGTCATTAGTCAATTAACGGAATATAAAAGCCCAAGTGAATTATACTCGATTTCTTTTATCTAACGAGGATATCTTGCTTTATCAAATAAATCACAATATTATAACATTGTATATGTTAGTGGTGGCCCTGTGCTTCGAAACCAGACAGGCACATTATTTTGTGTAATGTGCCCGTCTGTGCTTACTTATTTCGGTGGGAAAATTATCAAATGATGCCTCCCGCTCTAGCTGACTATAAAAACTTTTTAACAAAAAATTAAACCGACTCCCAAAAAACACTGCAAAGTGAAAAATAATTTTAATTTCGGTAGTCGGTGTCTTTAGTTTTGTTTTTTCGTTTTTGGCACCGACTTCCCAAATTAAAATTATTTTTCACTTTGCAGTGTTTTTTGGGAGTCCGTTTAATTTTTTGTTAAAAAGTTTTTATTTCAATCTTTTTAGTTGGATGATTTTTAATTTACCTAGTTACAAGAGCCTAAATGTAAACTACTTATAACCTTTTACAAAATATTGCTTTTCCCAATGCTGGGCCGTTAATTGTTGAGGAGTTCTCCTGGTACTTCACCATCAGCTCTACATCACCATATGCATTGTGACGAGCATAAAGTGCTTAACATCCATATTCAAGTAATCGAATCGCAATCCACGAAATACTTATTATTGAGTAGTTTCAGCGGCCATCTGTGGTCTTCATCATCAGTTCCACTTCCCCAAATGGTACTTTTCAAGAGCAACTGCACAAGTTACTATAAGAAATACCCAAAACGCCATAGGTGTGCCTATAATATTTGAAGAGTTCCCTCGATTTCTCCAGGATCCCATCATCAGATCCTGACTTTGGTGATAATGGGACCAATTTCGAAGTATACCCATTCGAACAAAAAAAGAATTTTCCAAATCGGTTCAGCCGTCTTCGAGTACTCGATGATCATACATAAAAAAAAAAATATATATATATACGCGCCGAATTGATAACCTCCTCTTTTTGTCGTCGGTTGAAAAACCCACGCTGTTCCTTCAGTTGCCCTTGTGGTCCGTGGCCGCGGTATCTCGTTAGAACTGCTCACTACAGCTGCCTGCTGCCGACTGGTTTTTGAGGCGCGCGTGGAATACGATGCGCCGTCGACCCGGGCCTGGTCCTTGCCGGATGGTGAGCTACCCATGCTCGCTGACAGTAAGCCCGCACCTAAGTTGACCGGAAGTCGGCTTGCAATCCCCGATGTCCGGGGCGTCTTCTAAGCGTCATGTCCTAAGATCAAAAATCAGAAGATATTCTTCATCTACTAACCCAAACTGGGCCCGCGTCGTAGATTATGGCCCATTTCCTCTTATACCTGTGTCCTAGCATGTGCATGCCAGGCAGATTTTATGTGTATACGTTTATTTTCCGAGGCCGAAGATTATCTTGCAAAGTACGTGAAGCCTTTAGCCCCGACTGTCATTATTAAATCTTTTATAATCGTAACGAGTAGTTAGCCCCGAGATAATTATAATGGTATCAATTAGTCACTCAATGTGTGAAAGATAGTTGCATCCATTTAAATTGGCCACTGACCCTAACATACCTACTTAGGATTAGGCTGCCCAGATAAATTGCTTTTAGAATAGCTATTAAACTGAAATTGTGTTTTTTTCGCATGCTATTAAAAGTAAATATGTTGTTAATCCATTATTATTGAGCCACTTCTATCACTTTCGGCTTTATTCGGCAATTGATTCGAAGAATACTAAAGTCTAATTGAACCAAACCTTACGGCTTTGATTCATTTGTTTGTTCTTATAATATGTGTTATTAGTAGTTAATTTAAATTAAATCATAATTATAGAAAGCGACTTCCGTCACGATTAATATTGATAATCTTTAGTCTAGATTTCAAGATCTTTAAGACTGCTACGAAAATTCGTTTTGAGAACGAAGTTGTTTGCTACGATCTTTGGACTAGAATTTGTGTTCAGAAAGTATAAATAAACAAATCTTTTATCCATTTTTGATAACTTTTCAAGTCATTAGGCAACATAAAAGCACGAACGACGCGGGTACCCGATGGTTATCGGCTAACGAGGTAGTTTGGTGCTCTTATCTGGCAGATATGGTAGTATTATTGGCTTGTTATTGAAACATATTATAGTTGAAGTGTTATTAGTTGTTCGTTAAGTTTATAGCTCAAGGAAGAGAGATGATTGGATATTCCCGACGGATTCGCATATTTAGTTACCTCTTAACGGATAGACTGGGTTAATATTTTAATATTTTTTCTTAAATATAAGACGAATTTCGGTGTTTTCCTGATATTTTTCTAATCAGCAAAACTGTAACCAAGACCTTCATAACGGAATAAAAAAGTTTCTATTGATGAGAGCGGACAGCATTCGATTAACGAGATTATTGATGACGATGAGTTGTGACCTTATTTTTTTGTTGAGGATAGGCTCTCGTTTGTCCACCATCTCACGGTGAGATGGTGGACAAACGAGAGGGTGAGATTCTCACCCATGATAAGCGATGATGTTGTTGAAGATGAAGCATGCTCACCTAAAAGTAAACTATTCACTCTTGGCTTAAATATTCCTAGGCGAAAGCCACAGAACAGATAAAAGAGGTATCTATTCTGTGGCTAAAGCAATCTTGAGTGGAAGATTGGAATGGAATGAAATGGAGTGGAATTCCTTGCCGGAGTCTCAGGCACGACTTACGAGTTGTGGGTCGTGGATTCGACCTAGCCTGCCACATTTTTAATTACTAAGTAATTTTCATCGACGCCACTGCTCTCAGAATGGTGAATTAATACATTATGAGGAAACCTGCATGCCCTAGGATTGAATTCTAAGACCTGCCACATCTAGGGTAGTCAGTTAGGGAACACCGTCCTTATCTAGTTTAAATTTAACGAAAAAAAGTGCAAAAGTGTTATTTAATAACCAACTTTCAAAAGAAAGATCATTTATCTTTTTTTTTATCCCTTTATTTATTGGGCTCGCGTGATGGATTACGGCCATATTATAATAGAAATAATACTTTTACACGTCATTTCTTTCATAAATATAAACTACTAGTTTATATTTATGAAATAAATAACAAATAGTTTAAGACTAGATGAGGTTCCAAGTAAGTAAGGAACATTGTTTTGTAAAAAAATCGAACAACACTAATTGATGGCTCAGAACTTTAAATTAAAAAATCAAGTACTCACATTCTCATAGGATATAATAAGAGGTTAAGTTCACAGAAATCAAAATTTTATCTATGGTTAAGTTGAAAAGACTCGACGGCTAGCGAGGTTTTGTCTAAAACAGAAGCTCTGAATTTTGCTTTGGTTAAATATACCTATTTATTATTTCTGCTGTTTAGATTATACACGCTCATTTCTATGACTTCTAATCCATAGTATTCAGCAGAAGCCGTGCATTTTTCTGGTGTTAAAGTCATCTCTGGCTTTCTCCAATAGTGTAGATTTCTGCTAAGTAGTAAAAGTATTTTCGTGATTGTTACATGATAATGATAATACCAAAGGGCGCGGGACAATAATATTTACTGCTTTGGACTTTTTGTTAAAGAACTCTTGCACACACCAGCATAGCATGTTAACACTATAAATGTAAACAAAATTACTATAATATAAGGTTTGGAAGTACTTCTCCAAATCTTCTGAAGGAATTAGTGAAAGTAGTTTTATACAAGTTTACAGGTTTATCAAAACTATTTCGTCGGCTTTTAACCAGATTGTCTGATCAACTGAAAGAAGTTTCATCATCAATAAAGGCAGGGACCGATGGAGAACCATCATTAAAGCAGCAAAAGTCGGTGATCACGATTCTCAATAATGAGAAAACGATTAGAGTCGTTTTTGTTTTGTCTTAATGAGGAAGCTAAACATCAGAAATCAATTGGTTTTTGCCTATCTATTGAAAGATTTTTGTAGGTACAATGTACATGCATATATG
Source organism: Tholera decimalis (assembly GCA_943138885.2). NCBI lineage: Eukaryota > Metazoa > Arthropoda > Insecta > Lepidoptera > Noctuidae > Tholera > Tholera decimalis. The sequence continues at coordinate 30,379,437 of OW964562.2, forward strand.
GCGTCGCATGGAGAATAGGTACTTTGGAAAAAATCTATAGTCCCAAATACATAAATACTCGTGAGTTTTACAAGTCATTAGTCATTTACTCGAAGCATAAAATGCTTGGGCCTACCGGACCCAACCGCTATCGGCTAGGAAGAAAGTTATCTGATCTATTTTAGGCCATAGGGCATAAGTTTCAAAATTATCTTTTTATGCATAAACACAAAGATGATTAAAAAGGAACATCCTAATGATAAATAGAACCTTTATGCTATAGATCGTATAACTTGTAGGTCTATCTATCTGTCTTGTCAACGATTATGTAATACTAAAAAAAATACATTATGAACATGGTAACTTTTTGGGAAGGAAAATGAAAAAAAATAATGGTAAATGTGGGTGTTCCAAGTGATTTTTTTCATCATGTTATGATGATGTTCATCCTAGCCTATTTCAGCTACGGCGACTATATCATGGCTATTTTATTCAAACATTAGAGCTTGGTTGTTCAGCTCTCCGACGCTGAACAACCATGTTATATAATAGATATTATTGAGAAGTAGTTGTTTTAAAAGTAACATTTAATTAATTCATTAATCGTTTCGAACGCTTAATGAGCAAGTCGCTCAACTCGCTCTTAGCCGGTTTTTTAGGAACAAACCTGTTATTTCCTACAGTAAAGTTATGTTACTATAATTTGAAATAAAACAAGCTTAAAGACATAAATAATTTTCCTTGCATCTAAATATTTATTAACTAGATATGTCGTCGTAACCAACTACACGACAGCTGTAAAACGCTCACACCAACAAGAAACTAAATTACCATAATCATGCTAATACCTGGTTGCAAAATCTTTCAAAGGATTATCTTGCACTAAAATTCGGAATATAATGTATGAACAAAATTGCGTTTGTATTCTCCTACAATACAATACAAAAAGGCTGGTTATGTAAAGGAAGGCAAGAGTATTTAATTGCATACGGGCTGGTTTTACTCCGATAGACCACTTTGCCCGACCCACGGCGTAGGTAACCCACGAGCATTTTTTCACCTCGAGGAAGAAAATAAGCGTACCCTACGCTTATTTTCTTCCTCGTACAATACATTTACAGAATAATAGCATCATCTCAAAATGCACGATTTCATATTCAACACAACACATACAGTATTTTTTCGAATAACTGAGTTCTTTTGGCACGCGTAGTTTTGAAAACCGTTCGCCAAACGCTCCGTAACTTAACCGTAACTTGAGGTCGTATGTAGACATTTATAGTAACTATAACTGTAACTAACTAATGGCTCTTTGGGTTCCTTGAAATTGTAGGCGACCAATAAACGGGAATAGTTATTAATAATACAGGCTTTTACTTAGAAAATCCTTATGATTTTTTTCCAATTCAACGAATTGAATAAAACGTTATACCATAATAAGACACAGTCTGTTGGTTTTACAGTTTCATTAGAAAAGCCTGGAGCGCTGATAATAAATTTTCTAGACTGCCTGTTACACTCTTAATTATTCTGCCCGGTTTACGTTTATATATTTCTAGCCTCAAAGCTGATAGAGAAATACCTATCTAAATTATGCTTACTAAAAAGAACGCATTTTCTAATTATCAAATGATATTTATTTTGCAAATTGGTTTTAAGTTTAAAATAGATGATGCCAGTGTTTCCTAACTAACTACCCTGAGAAGAAACACCGCAATAAAAGGAGAGGTCAATGTCTCTTTTAAAGTCTTTACAATCCGTCATATGAGAACCATGTATGTTTCTATCTGCGATAGTCTTTTGAGGAAAGAAGCCCACAGATTTGAGCGGACCTGTCCAGACTGCGCTAGCATTCGGCAGTTATCGTGTAGCTCCACGATTTATATTAACGAACAATACCAAAGTAAGAACATTTGGGTAGGCCGTAAATACAATGTAGTACGTCGGTTAAACTCCACCACATATAGAGTTGCACCCTAATTCTATACGGCAAACGGCACGTGCCTTTTCTTGGCGATAATGTAATTGATTGAGAAAAGTCCTCATGATTGATAAGGTCAGGCACTTGCAAGTCACACCCGGCACGCGTGTGACGAGGGATGCATGCACGTAAGCGAAGCAGAAAAAGTATATATCATCGGTACATATCTATGTATGTAGGGAGTGAAGCACGTATCTCTATTGTCTCTGTACCCATGGGAAATAGGTGTGATTTTATAGATTATCTCTCCCTCTCACAAAATGAAAGCTGTTTGAAATTGTAATTTATTCATATACTTACACATACATTAAATAAATGACAGGAATGACTGATGCTTTTTTCAATGTATTAAACAGAAAAGTGAGTATTTTTTGTACATTAGCTATGGCGTCTTTATAAAACTGTAGCGACTTCGTTTGCGTGGGAATTTTGCACTAAGATCGCATACAGGACAAACATACAAATATTTCGTTTTTGGTTACATAGATTTGCGAATACGTGAATTGTAGATAATGTGATACTATAAGTTATTGCTACATTTCACTCCTGTATTTTCGCTATCTTGCTGTTCTACTCCAGTGAGCAAGATATTAACAATAGCTTATCCATCTTAATATATATGTATGTATTAAATACTATGTGAAAATACATTGAGAACATAAAACATATAAATCAGAATGTCTCACTGTTTGCATAACTGATAGCGGTTATATCTCGAGTCCTTCGTTCTAATCCGAATTACGTGAGCTCTCTTTGTTTCGATGGATATATAATGTAGTCTGACAGGTTTGCTACGTTTGATAAAATAGGAAATTCCATAAAGGTTGTTCAACACAGAAAGTTTTTTTATTAATGATAGGCTCGCGCTTGACCACAGTCTCTCCTGATGGTAAGTGATAACGTGGTTAAAGATGACGCACGCTTATCGAGTAGTAACCATTTATTTTTCCACTTTTGACTTCTTCTTGACCTTATCTTCTGTCACTCCTTATGAAATTTCTGGCACAAAAGTAACTACTTGGTGATCCAGTAATAATAGACAAGTCTATAATTGAAAACTCATTTTATTATGTTGAATGCACTTCGCTCCGGCTAATTGAATTCAATCATGATTTCAAATGTTTTCATCCGACGTCCTCGCTTTTAAAATGTCAAACCAATTTCATAAAGATTGCGCTGTCAGACAAAATTATGTGGAAAATGGGGTTTTATTCCTGATTGATCTCTATGCTATGGAGTTTGTATTATATTGTCCATCTCGATTGATTTGATGTATTAAATAGAATAAATAAATAGATTTATAAATTTAACTTTACTCTCGCTGATCTCATAACCATTAAAGTAGAATGGAGAATTTTTTCAAGTTATTTCCATTGGTTATATCTGTGCATTTCTCTGGGTTATAAGTCAAGTGCAAGTGACATTTTAGAACATGAAGTCCTGGGTTTGATTCCTGAGTTGTACAAAGTTTTATTGGGATTTTCCATCAGTGATATCTTGGTAGCAGTCCGGTGTCTAGATTTGTGCCCGGTGTAAATGCCGAAATGTGTGTACCTACTTAATATGAGTAAATATATCTGTCTTACTTCACTCTTCGACGAATACAATGGTGGTATTATGTTATATAAATCCTTTTTATAGATAAAAACAGGCTCTACATCTTTGCTTAACTATTGAGGTCCTTTTCCCGTTGATTGTGACCGGCTATTGTACCCAAACCTTTTAAAAATTACATTACAGTGTTGACCGATTTGTGTTGTGTAGTGTACCTGCCGGGTGGATTACTCGTGTGATCCTATTACCTCACAAACGTTTGCGGAGGCCTAATATAATCCGGTTGGCGGGCCGAATACAGAGATAGATGTTAGGTATACGGGAAACTGGGGTGGCGTATGATAGCAGGAAAAGATTTTGAATGCCATTTCGGGGTACCTAATTGGAATTAGAACATAGATTAGATTTAAGCAGCAGTTCCTCAGAAAGCACGTAAGGTCGAAGGTCCCGGCTGTCATTTAAACATTGACAGTCGTTATGGGTAGTAAGAAGCAAAACATTCCCGCTTTATAATATAAGTATAGATAATTTAAAACATTCTATTGCTTTTTGCACAAACTAATGCAATCCAATCCATACCCAGATGTATTTTCCACATAGCAATCACGTTTTCGATGACAGTTGGAAGTGCGAGTAAGTAAAACTTGTGAAATAACAGGCTACAATAAATTCACCCTGTTGAAATACGAAGGCGCCTATGAAGCTTATTCCATCTTAAGCTTTTGAGACTCCCATACTGCAGAAAATTGGAACCAACACGCAATAACCAAAAACCAAACCAATAAGTTCGCAATGCTGTGAATGCTGGGCACTTCTATAAGTGACGTACTCACTATACCTATAACTGTTTGTGATTTCTGTGTGTTTATGCCTTAGTGAGTAAGTCTTTGAAGTGCCTAATCAATAAATAAAATAACCATTTTTTTTTCGGTGAGAAAATCATCTGATTCGCTCTGGGTGGAGTGGAAGGCAGTGTCAGACTAAATACCCATCTTGTTCAATCACTGCCCTTACGTTCCGGGGGGATTCGTTAGAATATTCCCGCAACACGCAATAACCATATTGCCTTGTGCTTAGTGCGATGACAAAACAATATTCCTTTCAGCACGTGTTTGCTGTCACGTTTTACCGCCAACGCCGATTGATGTCTTTACCAGAACGATCTATTATAAATAGTGTTTAGGTAGGAGAAGTTTTATATGGAAACGTGATCTACTGTGCTACCTACCACAGCGACGGGGCCTTATAGGGCCATTGCCTGCTGTTCTAACGAGACACCGCGGCCCCGCACTACCAAGGCAAACACAAACACCTAACACATTTACAATAATAGTAGAAAAAAGAATGATTAAACTTTACCAAATATTAGCTAAATGAGTAACAGGTAACTAAGCTCATGATCATCATTTTCTCAGTCTTTTTCCAACTATGCTGGTGTCAGTTTCCAGTCTAAGCAGGTGAAGGACGCGCGCGTGGACAACTTCCACACCATACTGAGAAAGCGAGCCGCTTCGTTAGTGCGCAGGCTGCGGGGCAGCACTAACACAGTCCTGATGATGCTTGCCGACAGGGTAGATTGTCTGTATGTCAAACATTGCAGAGATCTACATATAACTAGAAATTTAATAGTATTTTAAAAGGCTCTATTTAAAATTAATAATGTGTATGCTTCTCTATTCAATTATAGCATATATTTTTTTTTGTGTTTTAAGAGCTGTGGATTTTGTTATAAATAAATAAATAAATAATTTAATTATAGAAAACATTATTATGACAATTTTATTTTGTTTATTGACATTTTTATTTCATTTAGTTCTTTTTTTTGTAATTGTCATTTTCATTATAATTTATTCTTTGAAAATAATATTTGGTGTGTGTGTTAATGATTCTTTTTTTAAATTATTTTTTTTAATTAGTGTTTTTATCCACAAGGATATGAATCTGATTATGTTAATCATATATGAGTTACGTTACTTGAATTAAATGCATTTTATTTATTTAATGGTTCACATGGACTGACTGCCTGATCTGACCTCAACAACTCAGTAGCTAAATACCCATTGGCAAGATCAGTGTCAGATTTTCAAACTTCCGACTACCCTCAACGACTATTAAAATTGTACAAATGACAGCGGGGATCATCGGCTTGACGTGCTTTTCGAGGCACGGAGGTATCTCGATACGTCATGATAGTCACCCATACATACACCTGTCTCGACAAGCGTTGCTTATCCTGTAAGATCGACCCGTATGGCTGTTATTATTGAGCTCCTCATCAGGTAACTAAGCTTACTTCATAAAACATGAGAAAGTACATATTACTGTATACAACGTGTAACGGAATCCCCATATCAATCAAAAAGGGCTGAAGACAACATCTGGTATGGAGTCTCTATGCAAAGTTTCAGCACAAAATAAGTGACTCAAAGAATTGATACGAAATTATCGGTTTCATATGTTTCTTGAATATCAATCATAACAAACGTGTCACAGCACTACGAGGGTCAATAACTTTCGACGTCACTATAATTCTCTTCTTAATTTGAAAAATTCAGTCTCTGGTATCAATGTATTGAAATTTCTAATTAGTTCCACACATGAAGACATAGGATTACCAAACTCTTGACATATCGTGTGTTATCATCCAAAGAAGTCGTGCACTTGGTATGTATATACCCTTTAAATTACACGTTGTATACTGACTTTATTTTAAACAAATAATAATATAATATTTATTTATTCATCAGACAAAAATACCCATACATTTGTTCGTAGATGCTCTTAGAAGTAATTATAGTATCTTTTAACACACACAACGCAACACAAAATTATTTTAAACAGAATTAATCATAATAATAAACAGAATGAATGAATTAATACAATAAATAAATACGAGTAATCTATAGTTTTTTTTTATTTTTAACTAGCTTGTGCCAGCGGCTTACGCCCGCGTGGGAAGTTTTTCCCGTGTAAATCCCGATCCCGTGGGAATTTCGCAATATCCTTTCTTAGCGGATGCCTACGTCATAACATCTACCTGCATGCCAAATTTCAGCCCGATCCGTCCAGTGGTTTGATAGACCACTATGTCAGTCAGTCACCTTTGAGTTATATGTATTTAGATTCAGTATACACGCGCGATGGCTTATTATTAGCGTGTTTCATGTATAACTTTGGTGTTTCTATACCGATTTATATGATTCTTTTTTATGGAATAGTTAATAAAGGTATCTTTTTCAATTAGGAGTGACTGAGAGTGTTATAAACGTAAGAGTAGACAAATATTATAATCAGAAAGCTTCGAACTGCTAAGCCATCGGGAGTTACACGTGTTATTGTGAGTCAACCATAAAAGATAGACATATGCTGTCGTGGGATATTTTTTATATAATTTTAAGGAGAACATTTCCGTCATGAAATGATTTCTGTGTAGCTTTAACCATTAAGGTGCACACGCGACGGAAGCTTAAAAATGGAGTAACTTCTCCCGTTTTCCCAACATTTCGCTTCACTGCTCTGCTCCTATTGATTGTAGCGTGATGAAAAGTATACTATAACCAGCTCAGGGGTATGAAAAATAATTGTACCAAGTTTCGTTAAAATCCGTCGAGTAGTTTTTGTTTCTATAACGGTTATACAGACAGACAAAAATTTTTCTGATTGCATTTTTGGCATCAGCCCCTAATCACCCCCTGATAGTTATTTTGGAAATGTATTTCATGTACAGAATTGACCTCTCTACAGATTTATTATAAGTATAGATAAAAGGTACATGGTCATACAAAAGTTATTCAATACTACATTGCACGTTTAGTTTTGCTGGTAACCACATAAATGATTATATCACGTCATTACGACTTACCAAGGATAGTTTAAATCAATGCCAAGTTTATTTTATTATGCTTCGATAGCAAGTTTTTTTAATCACATCAAATACGTTATTATAATAACATCCGCACTATTATTATATGTTTATTAGCAAAATATAAATAAATTATCCCTACTATTTTACAAGTGGGTATTTTACAACTTAAAAAATTATAGGCAGTGTTTCTTTTAAAAACTGACAAATGCTTGCACAGACTGAACAAGTTCGCTCAAAACTGGCGGTGGTTTTCTCAAAAACCCACAACACACAGTACATGGGTTTCATATGATTTAATAAGTACGAATTCTATGGAATTAAATAGAGTTATAGCTACTCAGGTTATCAATTGGGCTAGGTAACACTGGTCTGGTCTCATCTAGTTTTAATAAACTGATTGAAATTACGTGTAAATCACTATAATTAGAATTCGTTACCAAATGTTTACAAACAAAAACTTTATGTTAAAAATAAAACCGATTTCCATGTCAAAACATTACAAAGCCAAAAATAATTTTAATTTCGGAAGGCGGTGTGAAAAAAAGAAAATATAAAACCAATAACACCGACTACCGAAATTAAAATTATTTTTGGCTTTGTAGTATTTTGATAAAAAAGTTTTTATATCGCGCTTTTTAGTGGGTCAGTTTATAATTAATCTAGTTACAAAAGCCAAAATGTCAACTACTTATCACCTTTCACAAAATATTGTTTTTGAGTGCAGAGCCGTTAATTTAGGAGGAGCTCTAGTATTTCACCATCAGCTCTACTTCACTATATGCATTGTGACGAGCATAAAGTGCTTAACATCTATATTCAAGTAATCGAATCGCAATCCACAAAATACTTATTATTGAGTAGTTTCGGTGGCTATCTGAGGTCTTCATCATCAGTTCCACTTCCCCAAATGGTGCTTTTCGAGAGCAACTTCACAAGTTACTATAAGAAATACCCAAAAAACTATAGGTGTGCCTATAATATTTACGTTACGTAGAGTTCCCTCGATTTCTCCATAATTCCATCATCAGATCCTAACGTGACCACAATGGGACCAACTAATACCCTTTCAAACTAAAAAAGAATTTTCCAAATCGGTTCGTAAATGACGAAGTTATGCGCAAACAAAAAACGCAATGCAGAGTAAACGAAAAGATCGTCATGTAAATATTTTTTAGACTTTTGTTGATTTTTCAGAAACGGCTTATCCGATATCGATAAAATTTTCATGGGACCATTTGGAAAGTATACCCTTTCCAACAAAAAAATAATTTTTCAAATCAATTGGCAAGCGACGGAGCTACTTTAGTTTGTTTGTTTTTTTATGTTTGTTCGGAAACATAAAAAAAAAAACAAACAAACTTCCGAATTGAAAACCTCCTCCTTTTTTGAAGTCAGTTAAAAAGTATCATAAAGCTTCTGCTCCATTTAACAATAGGACGTATTATGCAGTATATTTTTATTTTTTACCAACTGACTGTTGCCTAATCCATAACTTTTTTCGGTGAGAAATGCATCAAATGACTCCGACACTCCCTTCCGCTCTGAGTGGAGCGGAAGGGAGTGTCACACTTAACCACTCATTTTGCGAATCTTTATATTTAAAATATGATGAGTATATAGCGAAGCTGGCGTTGAAACCCTGAGACGCAAATACAGGTTACTGATTTGAAACCTATTGGGGACGCTTGAATCATAGGATGCGAATGCGGGTCTCCTTTTCCATTATTTTTTTAACTGCCTGATTGAAACCTTGCCTGATAAGAGGGCTGGCTAGTTTGTTGCCAAAGAATAAGCATTTCCATTTAATATAACTACCCTGCCAGTCTTCTGGGCATGTTTCGTGATGAAAGACATAAGGAGGAATACTCCGATGTTTAAGTATATTAATGTAAGTAGTTAGGAGTATCTACTAGCGATAAGATCCCATAACCTATATAATTCTATATTAACAAATTAAACCTTTCTGATGAATCTTGGAAAGATTCATTGGTGAAAACTGAATGAAAATCTGTTGTTTAAGTTTTTGAGTTTATCCCAAACAGAAAGATGCGGCGGGGACATGTTTTATATGTTATAAGTAGTAAAGAATTCGCTAGAAAATATTAAAATACTGAAATCAGTATAGGTAGGTAGAGTACATAGGTACCTACAAAATATTGTATTGCTGTAATAAAACTGGATTTGATCATAAAAAGTGCAAATACTTTATACGTTGCCTCCCGACAACAGTAAAAATGCATCAAGCTCAATTAGTCGCCCAAACAAAAAGGACCATACCTTTCTATAAACTAATTACGGTCCAAATAGAATTAAGAAAAAGATATAAATCCTTGTAATCCGTACGCTTTGGTACCAAATTAACTAATCTAGTTACGTGAGTCGACGCCAGATGGCGACGCATCGCTAATACAATTACACTTCATTTGACCCTCAGACTTCACTAGAGGAAAGTAGATATATGTAAAGGTACCTGTATGTATAACAAGTAGTAAAGTATTGGGTTTTAGGTGTCTGGTTAGGTTCGATCGTTATGTCGGCTAGGCTGAGTATGAACATGAGTCATACTTACGGCATTTAAATAAAAAAAAAGAACCGCCTTTTACACTACGAAAATATTTTTTTACTATATCGATACTAAACTCCTGTCATTTATACGTCCTTTAGCAGTCGTTATTGGTTATAGTTTTGACAAGAAGTATTGTGTTATCCAGTTACCTGGTTGTGGAGTTCAGATAGGCAGACGCGACCCCAATTTCGCTTGGTTTTTAGCTTTGTTTATTCTTTTTTGAAAACGTTGCCCCACTTACTAGGAATTATTGCTGTATTGTGTGCTAGTTTTAAAAACTTATGTAAACAAATGCCCTGACTTGAAACAGCTATCCGCCAACCGTGGCACTCGCTGTGCAAGTCGCTTTACACAGTGACTGTGAACAAAAAATCTATTCAATACAAAGAATATTCTGTTTATTCAATACAATAAAATAACGTGAAGAGATAACACGTAGCAAGCTCATCGCAATTTCTACCGGAATCCACGTTTCCTCAAGTTGGCACTCCCCACTTCCGATATACAACAGGCTGTAGATACCTGCGTATTATTGTATTTCTATTATCGATATTAAGTAAGCGATATTATGAGCGTTTTCGATATTACAGCTGGCCACTTAACTTTAATTATGGATATATAACGTATGGATATACCCAAGCAGCCAGGGTTAATACAGTTTGTTAACTAACAGAGGGCGTTCCCGTTAACCCGCAGTAGTATAGCATCCATACATGCTAAAAAAATATTTCCACTTAAAAAAAATGTTTTTATTTTTTTTAAATATTAAAATATTCACTAAAAGTGTTAATTTGATACGTAAAAGAAACACTCTGTACACGCGTACTTGAAAGTCGGTAACGTCGCAATTTATTTATGAACGACGGGGCGCGTGTGCGGTGATCAAATTGATGTGCTTATATTATTGCGGGTTAACGGGAACGCCCTCTGTTAGTTAACATGCTGTATACTGCTGGGGTTGCGGGAATGCTCTAACGAGATACCATGGCCCCAGAGTGAAAGAGCAGTGAAGGAACAGGGTGGGTTTTTAGTCAGTAGAAGTCTGACACTCCCTTCCGCTAAACCCAGAGGCAGGAGTCATTAGATGATTTTCCGACTGAAAAAAGGGGGTAATGTGCACATGGATATACTCCTGGCAGCTTAGCAGTGGATATCATACAATTTAGGAAGACGACATCTGCTAGAACCATTTTATATGTATTTTTAATTTATTTACAAGGCTGAGGAGCAATTACAGTACTTCAAATCAAGTTAAATAATAAGAAGACTGTCAAAGATGTAGAAATGTTAGCCGGGACCAACGGATTAATATGTTTTTCCAGACACGGAGGAACCTTGATATTTTAAAATGGTCACCCATCCATGGGCCGACCTCGGCAATCATTGCTTAACCTGAAAATTGACTTTTGCGTCTGTAATTTTTAACCACGAGCTCCTCTGAGTGTGAGTCTTTTTAACCGACTTCTAAAAAAGGAGGAGGTTCTCAATTCGGATGTTTGTTTGTTTTTTTTTTATGTTTATTCGGGCATAGCTCCGTCGCTTGCGAACCGATTTGAAAAATTATTTTTTTGTTGGAAAGGATATACTTCCCAAATAGTCCCCTGAAAATTTTATCGAAATCGGACAAGCCGTTTCTGAAAAATAGACAAAAGTCTGAAAACAATATTTACATTGACGACCTTTTCGTTTACTCTGCTGGTGAAGGTGATAAGTAGTTGACATTTTGGCTTTTGTAACTAGATTAATTACAAACTGACCCACTAAAAAGCGCGAAATAAAAAACTTTTTTGCAAAAAATAAAACCGACTTCCATATCAAAACACTACAAAGCCAAAAATAATTTTAATTTCGGAAGGCGGTGTGAAAAAAAAGGAAAATACAAAGCCAATAACACCGACTACCGAAATTAAAATTATTTTTGGCTTTGTAGTGTTTTGATATGGAAGTCGGTTTTATTTTTTGCAAAAAAGTTTTTATTTATCATCTGATCTAAAGTAAGACAAAAGTCAGACAGGCGACGTCCTTCAATCTACATCGTATTACGATCATTTCGTGTGAAGCCAGCTCGATAGTGTCTGACCTTGAGTGCAGAAAGTGCGTTTAGTATAATCCGATTTAGTTTATACGCCACTATTCACGTTCAATCAACATTGCTGATTGGAGAATATATATTTAGAAGGTATAAAGTATACATTTAGTAGAATGTTAGGTGGAGGGATTTTATGGATCAACTCAAATTATAAGGTACTTGAAAAATTTTAGTAAAGCATGATAAATTCGTCCCTGTCGGCTTATACTGAGCCCAAGTGACATAGCTTACTTAGCCCCCAGTCAAAGTAAAGCACTTGAACACATTTAAGTCTACTTTTCACATAAGATATATGTATCATCACATGGACAATTGAACATCTTACATAAAAATAAATAAATAAAATAGGGCAAGCAGCTTTGGTAGGAAGCAACTAAATAAAAAAAGCGGTGTTTTATATAGAACCTTATAGAAATTGGGATAAGAGTATTAGCCGTCTATTTTGCGTACAGCTAAGGAGTAAAATTCTCTGCTGGAATCAGTGTTTCCTGATAGCTATAGCAGAAACCTTTAAGTCAAGAGTGAATACTTAGGTTACTTCTAAGTAAGTAAGCGTGCTTCATCTTCAACCACATCGTCGCTTGCCATCAAGTGAGATGTGGATAAAACGCGAGCATAATATAAAAAATAGACGGAGTTACGAACATATATATGCCTTGAAAATATAAAAATACTGGATCCCAATAGACTCAAGACGAAACAGTAATAAATCAAACTTAATACATACATACAAAGGAGATAGCGGAATATTTACATAATTTTTGTAATATCGTGTTGCTATTCGCGCGTTAGAACAAAAAGTTTTTACATGTTTATGATTTTATGAAACTCTTGTGTATCGTAAAACATATACATGGTACTGACACAGTTTTGTGGACATCGTCGCTTTGCTGATATTGAGGGTACATGGCACTATTTAATAAGACTAACATTAAAAAAGATTAGTTACATACATGAGCATACTTAGCTTTTTCTACTTTTTATCTAACAAAATTGTAAAGCTTACTGTAAACTACTGTTTTTTGCCTCTATTATGTAACACTTTTCATATAAACTTTAAAGAAAAAACTGATTTAATCTCTCATTACACAATTTGAATAATAGAATACAGTAATTACAAAATAAAAGCATTTTCTCTTTACTCATTCTCAATTATTTATCATTTCATTAAGTTTTTAATTTATATCACTCAAAATTTAAAGTGTAGGGACTGCCTATCTGAACACCATGAGCCCCAAGTTGGGTACCACGAACCTGGAGTATGGCAAGACCAGTCTCAGATTTTCTGGCTTCTAAGTAACGGCTATCTAAGATGTTCAAACAATTGCCGGGACCGACGGCTTATCGAACTTTCCGAGGCGCGGAGATCTATCCACAGACCAGCCGTTAATATTTAGTTGCGAGCTCCCGTTGCGAGCTCCTCAATTTTACCTTACTTATTTATCATATATAGTATAAATGAAATTAAATCATGTTTCCTTAATGCTCATTATTTAGGGTTCCGTAGCCGAATGGCAAAAAACGGAACCCTTATAGTTTCGACATGTCTGTCCGTCTGTCTGTCTGTCCGTCCGTCCGTTTGTCACAGGCATTTTATTCCAAAACTATTAGGACTATACATGTAAAACTTGGTAGGTAGATGTATTCTGTAAACCGCTTTCCGATTTTAAGAGAAAATTTAAAAAATATTTAAAATAAAGGGGGCTCCCCATACATGGAACTGAAACTGAAAATATTTTCTTTCATGAAACCTATACGTGTGTGGTATTTACAGACAGGTCTTTAAAAATGGCATTAAGGTTTCTAAAATGACTTTTTCATAAAGTTAATCGTTTAAAAGATATACGCTTCCAAAGTGGTAAAATGTGTGTCCACCCCCTCTAACTTCTATAATAATGAAGTGAAAAATCTAAAAAAACCATATGTTGTAGATCTTAATGTAAAATTTCAACCAAAATTGGTTTGAACGAGATCGAGTCAGCAGTTTTTGAGATGCAGTATATTTTCTAAAACTGCAAATATAACTTTGTAATTCATACAAATACTATGAAAAACAAAGTTATTTGGCGTAGTTGTAAAAATTGTAAATAAGCTAGTTTTAAGAAATTTGTAAGATTTTTTGTTTTTTTTTTCAAATAAATATTTTAATTATATTATATTTATTATAGTTACTACGGAAGCCTTCATGGGCGAGTCCAACTCGCACTTGGCCAATTTTTATTGTATGTCGACGACATTAAAATATTTAAATCTTGCAAAAATATCCAGGATTGCCTACTCATCCAAGATGATCAATGATATCATCTTGGATGAGTAGGCAAAGACTGAACACATATTGTACAAAGAACAAACTCTTTCTATGCCTCCTCAAATGGCATAGTATATCGTTTACTAAAAATAAGAATAAAATTAATTTTAATTACTATTTCGATGACCACCGTTTAAATGTAGTAAATTCCGTTCGGGACCTCGTATACTATCGTGAATAAGGCCTTTCAAAAGGAAAAATAAATCAAGAGAGATACAATCTAACTTCACAGTCATGATATGGGATGTAGTATTGATCGGTGAAAAACCTGAGCGCATTACACTTCACAAAATCCTATGCTGTTAGAGTACTATTGTGTTATCCGTGCCAGTAAGTATGTAGAATCTGTTTCTGACTGCTTGCCAAAAAACATTAGTAAGAGTTGAGACCTTTGCTACGAGTATGTCGGCTTTTGTGAAAATAAGATATAAAAAACGTGGCAAGTAAAGATATTATCTATTTTTCTCCAATTTCTGATGTGTGTGCATACATTCCGCAATTTATTTTTAATTGATTAGATTAGTTATTCCTTCAGAAACAACCTACTTCAAGTACCAGTTTCTCATAGTAGCGCAATACCCATAATTTAAGGATTAGATTTGAAAAATGTTAATTTTTAACGCAAGAAATTGTGAACATAGATTGTATTACGTGGAATTGAATTGTAGATTACACGATTATAATAATAATAAAGATTAACGTTCATAAAATAACAGCATAACACCCAACTAGCACAAATGGGCTGCATTAGAGCTTTAGAGCGTATCCGATTATTACTTATGGTAATAGACGTAAGCGCTAGAGCGTCTACTACAGACTTAAAGCAGCCGCTTTAGCGCTATTTGGGCGCCATTTTATGCAACCTAAAGTTCCATTTAACCTGCACAACGGTTGCATAAAGGTTCCTTAATAGCTATAACGATTTATTAACGCTATACTAAAGCTCTTGTAGCGCTACTTTTGAATGATTTTGAACTACTTTGAACGAATGAATTGAATATAGTTCTTTATTGTATATCTTCAGTTGACATTGTTTGTAATATTTTGGTAAAGTGTTTTCGTCGCCATCATGAAAATAAAACAAAAAGAAGTAAATGTTTGTATTCTGTATTAGCAAGATATATAAAGATACTTAAAACGCTGTCCAGTTTACTGTAGATATATAAGATAATTTTCGAGTAATTTTAACGCGCTTTTATGATATTTAAAAAATTAACAAAAGATATGTGATATTTTTTATTTGTTATACAGAATAAATTTTATTTCCGTATTTTTACGTGTCGATAACTTACTATTTGCAAGTGGCCGATTGTTTACCGGTACATTTAATGCACATTTAACTGAAAAACCAATGTATATCAACTCAATTTTGCAAGTGAATTATAAGTTTTCTTAAACAATCATGGCGTCATTGTACTGTAGTCATAACCTGCAGTTTGAGCTCTAATAACTCCCTTTTGCGAATCATAGTGCTAATTTTCACCCTTCTAACGCTTCCAGTGATTTTTGTTCCCCTAGTGCAACTCACAGCCACAAAAAGCTCCTATTTTCCTGTTTTTGAGGTTATAAGATTAATTATTTGTATCCTTAAGTGTATTGTAAGGTGTACAATAAAGTATATAAAAAATAAAGAAATAAATAAGATCTAGTTACGTACTTATTCGTTTAGCATCCATTTTATTAAATGTTTTGTAATAGTTACAAAAGCGGCTGTAAAATGGCGAATGGATTGAACGTGCAAGGAATGACTATTGCTACTAAAGGCCTTAGTTACACTGATGATATTTTTGTAACTATAGTATGCATAAGAGTTTCTATTATTTCTATAATGCAACTTATAGTAGTATAATAGTGGTTACTATAACTATAACCTATACAAGTTACAATGGAAACTACTGTGCAGCTGTGAGTGGCAGAATGACCTTCGTAACTCTCATATAAAGGTGTGAGTGGTAAATGAGTTCTACCGTGGACTACTGTGAAGGCTAGGGTAGTATTTGATTCAGCTTATAGCACCTTAAGTAACTTTTATAACTATAGACGTTTACGGATGCAGATATGCAACTCTGAACTGCTTTTTGAACCCTTAAACCGCTATTTTACAGCCCAAAGTAACAAAATAGGCTGCTATTTCCACTAATGTGCTCGTTGGGCATCGTATGTTTGTAGTGGTGCTACGGCGTAGCGCTACGAGAGCTGCTACGCGTCGTAGTCATGATCAATATGTGTTCGTATGGTGTTCGTGTACGTTATTCAATAGGATTGCCTTTTGTGTTAGACGTTTCCCGATTGTTTATAAAAGTATTTTAATTACTAACTATAACATTAAACTTGTTTCACCCAGTGGGTTTTAACAGAGTTGAATAACAAACCCATATTTCACCAGTTATGTATGTTCTTTTACAGCGAACATGTGAAACGCTATACCAGGTTATAGTTACCTGCACTAAATTCTAATGCATGCCATACTCCACTTGTATTTTAATTCAAATCATAAATGGGTATCCTCATTAATATTAGTAGAATTAACAGTAGATTTTGGTTTTATTTTAGATATTTTATGTTAGGTATATAAAAATAAACTTTTTGTGTCTTGTATCGTGAGTGCGTTTATAAAAACATTTAATTTCACTTGCATTAACTCCCAGATTCGAAACGTGCGAAATTGGTTTAAAGAGAGAGCATTTGTGGCCCAGTGGTTACAGGCATGACTTATGAGCCGTAGGTCATGGGTTTAAGGCCAGGCAGGCACATTACTTGATCTTATTTTCATCTTCACCACAACTCTCTAAACGGTAAATGAAAATATCGTGAGGAAACTAGTATGTTATAGGGCTGAAAATCCGAAGACATGCAACGTCCACCAACTCGCATTATGCCCGTGTGGTGGATTACGGTCCATTCCCTCTTATTTATTTATTTATCTGTTCGGCCTGTGTAGTAGAAACGTTATAGACTGGTTATATAACGTGTAATTTAAAGGGTATATACATACCAAGTGCACGGCTTCTTTGGATGATAATAAACGATATGGCAAGGGTTTTCTAATCCTATGTGTAGATGTGTGGAACTTATTATAAATTTCAATACATTGATACAAGAGACCGAATTTTTCAAATTAAGAAGAACGAAGAGAATTATCGTTTTATTGGCAAGTGACGTGGAAAGTGATGACCCTCATAGTGATGTGACAGGTTTGTTATTATTGGTATTCAAGAAACATACGAAATCAACAATTTGGGGTCAATTCTGTGAGTCACTTATTTTGAGCTGAAACTTTGCATAGAGACTCCATACCAGATGTTGTTTTCAGTACTTTTGGATAGATATGGGGTGTCCGTTACACGTTGTATAATGTTATGTTATGCGGAGGAGCTCGTCAGTAAATAACAACAACCGCACGGGTCGATTATGAAGTAAGCAAAGTCGGTCTGTGGTGATATCGATATTCCTCTGTGCCTCGGAATGCAGTTATCCAGCTGTCATTTTTACATCTTTGATAGTCGTTACTGCTAATCAGAAGCTAGAATATCTGACGCTCTTCTTACAAAAAGGTGTCGTATAACCCAGTTACTGGGTAGTGCAGGTCAGATAGGCAGTGGTTCCATGTAAAATACTTAAACTTAGCGACATCCGGTAAGACTGAAAGTCGATCCCAAAATAGTTGGAAAAAGATCAAGCTAATGATGGTGCGGGAAAGGTACCCGCGACTCGTAGGACAGCAGATATTTGCTTGTGTTACAGAAATTAGCGAGAAAAAATATAAAAACCAATTTAATGTCTTCAAATAATATACCTTGAGACCTTTACTTCAGCCTATATCCCACTAGACCTATTAAAACTCGGTCCGGTGTCCAACATGACTTACTGGAGTGCGCATTATTCTATTACGCTGACTGAAGCTGAGTAGGACAAATTCATAGGGCGCATGCCGTTAACTGCTTAGACACATGTACATATATTGTAGAAGCTATGTAGCTGAGTGTGTAATAATCATAAAAATTATTGGTACGAGACTAAAGATTATATTCAATTAGTTTAAAATCCTGTCAAGTCTGTATTTACTTCACGTTTTCATGAATAGCATCACAAATAATTAATGATTTTAGCACCCCTCGTCATAATAGGGTCACATTTGTGGGACTTCACCCACACACTTTATATATTTTATTCTTCTGACTTCACACGTTATATATTTTACACCATACAAAATTAAAAGGAGAGTTTCAATATTTGTTTTTCTTCCTAATCTATACTTCTATACTAGTATTATAAAGGGATAATGTTTGTGACTGAGTTCCTATGTACGAAGTAATCTTCAAAACTACTCTATATAGATAGACTTCAAAATTTGTAGATGTATTTCGTCGACTGGTACTTAAAATTTCGTGTTTTAGATTATGAAATTTGATATAAAAAAATTTAGGACTCCTCCCACCCATTGTCACACAATGTCATACTTTACCGATCCCTTGTCACAAAATGTCAAACTTGGTCGACCCCCTCTCCCCCCTTAGGTAGGTAATTTATGGATGGCCAAATACAGTATTCAAAAGCGGCTTTATATAACATCGTCTACTCTTGCAAAAGAGCTTATTTTTATAAAATAAATAACGTATCTACCTAAAGCCGGGACTAACTAACATAAGGGTCTAACCTTCCACCGCTTTAACCGCTGCGTGTATGTCAAAGCCCTCCCTTTGAGGTAAGGGAGTAAAGAGGATGTTATAATGACATACTTAAGTGTGACGAGTGATAAAAGAATAATATTTTATTCAGTTTTTGCTGCCGTCGCGCGTCGATTAAATAACGTACCACACCAAAGCGTAGTTATTTTGTAACGGATAAGTTGCGGGCTAAACTGCCTCGTTGGTCGTATGCCCGACTTGTGATCACGCATCATGAAATCGATCATTGAAATCTTCTATTACAAATTTTGTAGCCCGGAGTTTGGAAGTTAGTGGTCGATGATACCCCTGTGCCTCGAAAAACACATTGAGCGGTTAGTCTCGCCTGTCATAAAGACATCTTTGTTGACATGTTTGTTGTTTTTTGTGTGTTTACGGGTAGTCAAAAGCCAGAAAAACACTTTTCAGGTCAAGGCGTGTTATGTTACTCAGCAACTGGGTTAAAGAGTCAGTAAGGCAATCTCTTCGTGTAAAAAACTAATACTTAGGTACTCATTTTCTTCCGGCTAGACTAGAAGCCTATCCTAACATAATTAAGAAAAAGCTTATAAGCATCACATCATCACTTACCATCAGGTGAGATAGTGGTCAAACGCGAACCTATATTCAATAAACAAAAGCTAAGCAGATAGATATAGATATAGGATCAGAGGCTTGATATTCATCAGCAGCAGAATACTTACGCTACACGTGCGGATTGCCGGATTCGTTACAAATGGTTGCGCATTAGTTTGGGAGGTTTGTAACCATTTTGTAACATAGTTATTACTCATAAGCAGGGGCGTGCATAGGATTATGACAGGGCATGCGGCGGAATAAAAACACACAAAAACTTCTTCTTTTATAGATTTTTAGCATAGCTACAGCCACGCATCGTAGCATGGTGGCGATGCGTGGCTGTGGCTATGCTAAAAATCTATAAAAGAAGAAGTTTTTGTGTGTTTTTACTCCGCCGCATGCCCTGTCATAATCCTATGCACGCGCCTGCTCATAAGTTGTGTGTTTTTAATTTTTTTAATTTTCCGATGCCCTATAATTTCCCTTTTATTTTCGCCTGTATCATATTTGTTTTTATAATTATGTATATTAATTTACCGGGAAAATTAAATTAACTTGATTTTAATTTGACGAATGTGTTTATTACACATTAGAAACACACAACTTAATTACGTTTCAATTATTACAATTTGTAATAATTGAAACGTTTTTTTTTCTGGTTGGGAAAACTATCAAATCTCCTCCCGCTGTAGGTGGAGCGGAAGGGAGTGTCAGACTTCTACTGACTAAAAACCCACCCTGCTCCATCAGTTCCCCTTGCATTTCGTGGCCGCGGTATCTCGTTAGAACATTTCCGCAACCCCGTAAGGCATTGGCCCTATTGGGCCCCGTCAGTGCTGCTGACTGATCTTTGAGGCGCGCGCGGAACACGGCGCCGATTCGGGCCTGGTCCTTACCGGATAGTGATCTAGAATAAAATATATTCCGTATAGAAATCTCTCTCAATTGTTTTCTACTAAAATACGGACACTGATAAAACTCTGACCACGATTAAAGGCTTTTTTACCCTTCAGCTGATATTCATAAACTTTCATAATTGAGTATGTTACGGACAAAAGTCTGTTTGTTGCCAACTCAACATCGGAGATCCCACGCGATTCGAATGAACCTAATTTTATTACTCCACTGCCGACAGCAGACGTGACCACGATGTGACCACAAGCCTCATCTGTGTAAACTCAGCTGTTTTTAAATGAGATCATTTTCATTGTTACTTTTTGAGATTATTCGCCAACTCCAGGTATATGGTACGTGTCTTATTATTTCGGTCTGACCCTTTGTGTTTTACTTTTTCACCTTTTATATTTATTACCTGTAATAATAATACTTTGTAACATAAAATAAAATAAATAGCTTATAACGTTGCCATTGTTGAGATACAGGCCTACTTTCTATGAGAGGAAATGGGCTGTAATCCACCACGCATTTCATAAGTTTTTACAGTACTTGGTTACAGGCAGGTATTTTTTCTTTTGATCTCTTCAACTTAAAAAAAATGGCCAAATATGAGTCAGACTTGCCCATGAAGGGTTCCGTAGTAACTACGCCAAATAAATTTGTTTTACTTAGTGTTTGTATGAAATACAAAGTTATATTTGCGGTTTTAGAAAATGTGCTATATCTCAAAACTGTTGACCCGATCTCGTTCAAACCAATTTTCGTTGAAAGTTTTTATTAAGATCACATGGTTTTTTTATACTAATATCATAATATCTATACTAATATATATATATATATATATAAGTAACTAGCATTTCGCCCGTGGCTTCATCCACTTGGAGTCGAATTAATTTATAACCTATTGTACTCACCAATGAATGCCCCTATCCCAGTGAAATATTTTTAGCGTAATGATCATTACTTCCGGAAATTACCCCTTTTTTTCTGGGTGGGAAAATCATCGAATGACTTCTTCCGCTCTGGGTTAAGCGGAAGGGTGTGTCAGACTTCTACTGACTTAAAACCCACCCTATTCCTTCAGCTAACCTTAAGTTCCGGGGCCGCGTTATTTTATTAGAACATTTCCGCAACCCCGGCGGGCAATGGCCTTATGAGGCCCCGTCACTGTTGCTGACAGCTCTTTGGGAAATTACCCCCTACAAACAAATTTTACCTCTTTATAAAAAATCATCAATCATCATGCGCTACCTGCGAATTTTTTTCCCACTTCTGTGTCAAATCCTAGTTGTCTGCAAATGATCCCTTTTAGCGATAAGACCACCAATTGTAACACCCTTTTCAGTTGTTAAATCCTTATTTGAATCTGTTATGGAATCCAATAAAAAATATATCCGTCTATCTAGTAAAATATACATAGTTTTCTTCAATATTGTACAAGCAATTTATAATATTATACTACAATAACTACCCGTAAAATACACGCTGAACATTTGACCTTTAAGGTTAGTTGATAATCCTGTTTGGAAGCTCCGAGGGGACTCCTTCGCAAATGTATATTTAGTAAACGCTTTAAGGCCTGCGAATGTTAAACACGTTTTTGGCAAGTGCGATATTAATATTATTTCTTGCTGAAACGACCCTTGAATCTGTTATTTTGTACACAAATGTCGGGTGATATTTTTAGAACAGGGATTATCATGTTCTAGAATGTTAACGTTGTTATTTCGGTTGCAGAGCTCTGGGGGTAAATGTATGTTAGAATAAGCTCTGCTTACAATTAAATGAGGTCTTTTGTATGAGCTTCTAAATCTTCATACAATTAACTAATTCTGTAACAGTGGGGTAGAACTAACTTCCACAGAAACATATGTTACTGGTATTAATATTAATATGTAATGTTTGATCAATTCTAACGATGTTTTTGTGTAGGTATTCATATTCATATTAATTTATTTGCATACCATAATGTTTTTATAGGTCTTAAAATAGGCTTAAATCTAAGGTACAATTATGGGCCCTATAAGAGCACAGCAACAATTATTGTAGGAAGGACAAAATTAAAACTAAATACAAATTAAAAATTAATCAAATTAAAGTAAAATTAAAATCAAATAAAACTTTAAAATACGACATAGGTTATTGTATCTATACTAATATTATAAAGCGGAAAAGTTTGTTTGTTTGTTTGCTTGAACGCGCTAATCTTCGAAAGTACTGGGTGGATTTGGATGCAATTTGGTATGGAAGTAGCTTGAAGCTTGGGGAAGGTTATAGGCTACTTTTTATGCGACTGCAAAAAAGGAGAGTTATGTTTTTACCATGATAGAATCCACGGGAGCGAAGCCCCGCGTGAGTACTAGTAGATCTATAAAATAGGAGTAAAGGCATCGATTGGCATTCGAGTTGTCTCTTTATCTTATTTATTCACTTTCTCTTTACAATACCGCACTGATTGATTTCATATAAATCAGCTAAACACATACGGTATACATATATTTTTTTAAAGACAACTAGCTTTGTGGGTGGAATTCACAATTTTTTTTTTGTTCAAAAATAGGTTCGCGTTTGACCACCATTTCACCTGATGGTAAGTGATGATGTGATCGAAGATGGAGCATGCTTACCTAAAAGTAACCTATTCACTCTTGACTTAAAAACTCCTAGATTATAGCTATCGGGAAACATAGACTCCGGCAGGGAATTCCACATTACTAGCAATCTTATTAAACCACTCCAACCAAGCTAAATATGCTTGTGTGGGGTTCACGGTAATAGTTTCATGGCCCACCCACGACACTATTGACCGCAACGAACCCGCGACCTTTCTTAATGTCACTTTAATCTATACTAATATTATAAAGCTGAAGAGTTTGTTTGTTTGTTTGTTTGTTTGTTTGCTTGAACGCGCTAATCTCAGGAACTACGGTTTTGATTTGAAAAATTCTTTCAGTGTTAGATAGCCCATTTATCGAGGAAGGCTATAGGCTATATATCATCACCAGTGATCGGAGTAGGTAGATTGATTTTACGTACTTGCATCATAAATAGTCATAGAAATCATAACATGGATAAGCCTTTTTTCCGGGATTTCATTTTGGTACTTACGTGATTGAATCAAATATTGTGAATGTAAAGATTTTTAAACTACTTACTAAATTTGAAATTTATACAATGCGATAGTTAAACGATTAAAATTGTTTTTTTCTTGATTATCAAGTAATAAAGTGAATCTTACTTTTGTGCGTCCATTCGAAACTTACATAAATGACTAATTTAGTAGTTATTTCTTGCAAATTTATTATCTGCTGCTTGTAATTATTACATATTATACATATTTATTTTATTATTTATGTACACACAGCAAAATACATTAGGATAAGCATAATAATTATAATATTTGAGTACAAAGGTACTGCTTATTCCCGTCTTTCGGCGCACGCACGCACATTAACTATTATTAGTAGAATCCCACTTTACGTTTGCTATGTTTTTACTCAAGTTTTGCCATGTCATAGTTTTTTTTTATTATAGAAGGCCGATCACATATTCTATTAAAAATACAGCAAAAGGGTTAAACATTTCTTATTCATATTGATATATTCTTCATCCTACACATTACAATATTTGAAATTCCTAAAAAAATCTTAATTATTACCAAATCCCGAAATCCCGGAGGCATATCCATATTAATATATACGTGCCAGTTCATTGAACCCAAATCAATCTACCTACTCCGATCACTGATCATCACGCTAAGACCAACAGAAGCGGAGCACTAATGAAGAATGTTTCAAAATCGGGGGATTTTTTTCCACGCGGACGAAGTCGCGGGCGGATGCTAGTATATAATATTAACATAGATCAGTCTATGCTATGCTATCAATATAACTCTTATACAATCTTACTGCCATCTTTAGCACTTCTTTATTTTTCTTCATAATATAATATTTGATAACTAGTTTCAAAAAATTTTATTCTGTATAAATCACATCCACGGCAGCTGTACAAAGATGCTATGAATTCTAAATGTGGTCCATCAAATATACACGAAGGGTCGTTTCAAAGCGGGCGCTACTTTACAACAAAGGATACATGTAGGTAAAACTATGAATAACAAATCTGGACGCTTCTAGACCCCGACTATTGTTTCTTGAATATCTTTTTATAAAGTATCTTACAGAGATTTTCATAGTCTACCCATTTTTTTGGCTGTGATGTCCTTTGTGCCTTTCTGTACCCCAGTTTCAGTCTCCGTCTAGCCCGGGCGTTAATATGGAACAGAAAACCTTGAAAAGATAATGAAGGTTTGAAGTATTTATTCTACTAAGCACGTTACATTGGTTCGCTTACATTGAGGTATAAAGTTATGCAAATGAACGATATTATGTAATATATAAATTATATGTAGTTGTTATAAAAAAGGAGCAGGGGTGGACCAGTAGTTACAGGCCCGAATTGTGAGTCGCAGGTCCGCTTGACCCAGAGCGGAAGAAGTCATTCGATGATTTTCCCACCCCAAAAAAAAAAAAGGTCGTGAGTTCGTGAGTTCGAACCCGGTTAGACAAATTACTTTATTTAACTTGTATATTTACCACTGCTCTCAAATTAGGCACACAAACATACACGCGCACACACACACACCCTTACACACGCGCAAATACACACACACAACCACCCACACACAAACACACGCTCAAACGTAAAATAATCATCAACTAATTCTAAAGTTACCTTACCCAAAATCATGAAACTTATGAATATATTATTAATTTTTTTTTTCAAGCTTATGTAACGTTTTCAATATTTGTTTTGTAATGTAAAATAAAACATCATCTCATGTCAGTCATGAGATATGTGTGTATCATTGTATACAACGTGTAACGGAAAGGGTATATACATACCTAGGCCACGGCTTCTTTGGGTGATATCAAACGATATTGGAAGGGTTTTTTAATCCTATCTCTACATGTTTGGAAGTAATGAGAATTTTCAATACATTGATACCAGAAACCGAACTTTTCAAATTGAAATAAGCACATCACAGAAGAGATTTATCGTGATATTTGCAAGTAACGTGGAAAGTTATTGACCTGCGTAGTGCGGTGACACGATTGTTATGATTTCAATTTAAGAAACTTACGAAACCGAAAATTTAGTATCAATTTTTAGAGTATTTTATTTTGAGTTGAAACCCTTCCAATATCGTTTGATATCATCCAAAGAAGCCGTGCCCTTGGTATGTATATACCCTTTCCGTTACACGTTGTATATGCTCAATTACCCGATTTTGTGACAGTAACATGACAAACACTATGTAATCTTCACTCCATAATATCTCAGGGGACCGGACTGCTTTTACTTAACACAGGTCTTTGATGACCTAGCTAGGAGAGCAGTGTTCACCTACACGTTTGTAGATGTAGTACTTATTATGTGAAACTGTATTGTAACGTGTACTCCAATGCATTGTTTTGAACCAATAAATAAATAAAAAAAATATTGATTGAAAACATCGCGAGGAAACCTGGCATGTCCTGGAAAACTGTCATGGAAAAATTTGTATACATGTGACATGATTTAAATAACATGAGTGTAAGTTTCTTTTTATAAATGCTAACATTACTACATAATAGAATAAGAATTTCACGAATGCTATATTCGTACACATAATATACATATTATATGTTTCGGAGATTTGGACCAGATTTTACAGAAGTCTGTAAAGATTGTTAAGTTCTAGTTAGATGTTTGGGTGGGATGTTATATCACAGAAGTAAAGAGGCAGAAACTTCACAAATACTAACTTTACTAATAAGCAATGCCCTCTACTAATAGTCGTGTGTCCTTGAAACATTCGTTTATTGGTCCGTAGCATGCCAAGGTATTGTCAAATATTACACCATAGAAATATCGTTAAATTCAGCTGGAATTAATTTTTCTGCTTAGACAGAATGTTTTAGATTATTTAGATAAGTTGCCATCTTTTAAGTTTAAAGTGTTTGTGTTATACCAGGACTTTTAATTCGATGCAGTAAACTGAGCGTTTCAGTGTTGTAAGATAATGACGACTACAAAATTGTGTTACATCACAATTTTATAGTCGTCATTATCTCAAATTATATATCTATTTTAAATTAATAGTAATATATCTTAAATTAAATTAATCGATTCAGGAATGAAATCGAATAACGATGTAAACTATTTGCAAAATAGTGGCTTTTATCATGTCCGTTTAGATATGAATATTTTAAGTAAAAATAGGTTTATTTATAATAAAATAAAATCATTCATTTATATTTCTCACGATTTAAAATCGCCCATTTATCATTATTCATTCGATTGATTGAATCCATGGTTAAGTAAGTAAGTGACATTAGCTTGTGTCAAGCTTACTGCATCGAATTAAACGTCCTGGTATAGTGTTTATGGAAGCAGTTCGTATATAAGCAATAAATATTATACAGTGAAGGAAAATTAATTACTGACTTAATAACAAAGAAAATAATGTCTATAAAAAATCAGAGATGGATTCGTAATCTACACTTCCCAGAAAAGTTATCTTAGCCAACGGAGAATAATCCGGAATGAGTAACTAACACAGAGGACCGGTGATTAATTGGCGGCCATTTTGAGGGCGCCATTATATAACATACTCTGTGACGTATAAACTACTATTGATTTGGGTGTTTCCGTGTTCCATACATTATAATTGCACACATGTACTTTGGTTGATTGCTATCTATGCAATGTATGTAGGTCATTTCCGCATTGCATAATGATTTAAAAATGTTATGAAGTCGAGAATGGAGTCTTAGTTAAGCTTATAGGTATCACTACATAGTATAAAACAAAGTCGCTTCCCGCTGTCTGTCCCTATGTATGCTTAGATCTTTAAAACTACGTGACAGATTTTGATGCGGTTTTTTTAATGGATAGAATGATTCAAGAGGAAGGTTTAGGTGTATAATTTATTAAGGTTTGCGGACGAAGTCGCGGGCAGGAAGCTAGTAATCTATATAGGAATGCGTAATTATGGCAACCCTATGCCCTCCGCGAGTATTACAAAGCTTAGCTTTACCGATAGGACAGTGTTTACGGTGATTTTTTGAGCCGTGATGTTGGTGCATCTACATACTATGTACTTGATACGACATTGAATTTAGTTATTTGTCATTGTTTTGTGATATATTAAAGCTCAATAGGTTGTCAGTAAACCTGTTGAAAATATAATTAACAGTTAAGTCAAGCGAAGAAGAAAAGAGAAATGCTGCCTTTCTCTCTAACTCCATTATGAAAAAGTTATATTAATTGTATTTTTATACTTAACTAAATATATAATCCACTGTACTCTTGTTTTCAAGAAAAAGGATTAATCAGTTTGTATGAAATGTGAGAAGTTCGCTCTAAATAATATTTAGAGCGAGCTTCAGTTACAGGAGCAACACATGTACGTACAGTCGGCCAAGAAAGTGGTGTACCACCCTAAGGTTGAATATCGCTTGCAGATTCATAGGTGATAAAGATTAGTTTCGCTTGCAGATCGATCTGACAACTTCTATTGCTGTCTTTATCTGATTATTGATAACGACTATTACTGTTTGTAACGTGACAGCTGTTCTTAGTTTGAACTTGATGGAACCAATGACGTCGTAAAATCAACGGCGGGGGGCTGTAGATTTTGATGACAAAATTGTATCTACAAATTCACAATTGTAATCAACAAGTTACATAAAATTGTAAAGGCACAAGGCGAGTCCACAAACCTACAATTTCTGTAAACTTGTAATTACAATATCAATAAAAAACAAGCTAAAAATAGATTTATCCTTTTATTAAATTTCTACAATCAATTTTAAAATACTTATAACAAACAAAAACATAGCATATATAGTAATATTTAGAAGATATTGAAAATTTTTAAAAATTAGAAACGGGTGTAACCGCCGTTGGCCTCTATAACCTCTAAAAGACGAGACCTCATTGAACCAACAAGCCGTGAGCAAATATCGGTTCCCCGCATTTCCTCCCAGATATAATTACAGTGACTAATAAGAGCTTGTTTGGTTCTTTCATTTTGATGCGACCATCGTTGGACCATAAGGCCCCAAAGATTTTCTATCGGGTTGAGGTCCGGCGATCTTGAGGGCCACTGAATTACCCTTACGTCAGTGTGTGAACGAAACCAGGCTCTTACGATCCTCGCATTAGGAATTGAACAATTATCTTGAACAAAATCAAATTGTGGCACTTCGTTCTCCGGGTAAACATTACGGACTGTCGGTAGCATTGCATTCTGAAGCACGTCGATATAATTTACAGCCGTCGCTCGAGGAGGTAGAGAACACAATTCTCCTACACCATCCGTACTCATCCAGCCCCAAATATTTACGGAAATTCGACCTGATTCTCTATTTGGGATTACATGATCATCTTTATACCGTGTTGAATTATGTCGCCAAAGGTGAAGACGTCCATGCTGACTGGATTTAAACGTTTTTTCATCACAAAACACTGTATTAGACCAATCAAACTCTAAGTGCTCTCTGGCGAAGTTCAGACGAGCAAGTCTGTGAGCATCCGTCAAATATATTTTCTTGGCGTAATGCCTGTGGTGCAACCCCATGTAATGTAGATGATTCCTTATTGTTTGGGCACTCACATCGAACATCTCCGCAAAATGTTTTGTGGGCTTAAAACCATTGATTTCATATTCCCGTCTCATGAATTCTCTATCGTTATTGGAGAGTGCAGGCCGGCGACCACTTCTTCTGTGATCCAACAAACTTCCCTCCTCTCCTTCACGACGAATCCAAAAGCGGACAGAACGCCTCGATATATTCAAATTCCGGGATATCGCACTGATACTGCTTCCCTCATTAAATTGGGCAATTATTTGTGCTCTTTCGGCAATGGTCAAGTTGGCAGGCATTGAGATGATTTTATATGCAGTTGATTGAAAAATAACACGGAAAATATATCGATTTTTTGCATATATTTGACAAAATGTCAATTGTCAGTTTTCTTTTTCAAATGGAATTCGGTTGTCTAAATAGTTTTTATTACTTTTGTTTGGAAACATTTCAATTGCTTTGTAGACACTAATGTCCTTTTCATTTATACTAAAGGTTAAAATGTCATGTACTTATATGTGACATATGACGTATGAATACTAAATACATAGGTTTACGTCATGATAATGTTGTCTCTTTCAGTAATATCTTTTTATAACGAACCTTGTTGTAATTTTCGATGACCGGGAAACTAAATCAAAACTGGTACACCACTTTCTTGGCCGACCGTACCTTTATGTTATTGATGAATCTGTAACCTATGTTAGAGATAAAAATAAATTAACAAATAAACAGCTAGCTATTTTAGAGACATCACCCCCATATAAATCGAAAATTATCCCACCGGCACATTAGAAAATCAATATCTCATATTTAGGTACACATACAGACTTTCACATCCTTGATTAGAAGAATTAATAATACATGTCTACGAAATATAACTAATGTTTTGTTTCAGCCGAAATAATGCTTTTTTTTATAAAGAACTATGCATAGCGGGTATAGTCCTCCAATCTATACTTCCATAATAATATTATAAAGCGGAAAAGTTTGTTTGTTTGTTTAAACGAGTGAATTTTCGAAATTATTGGGTGGATTTGAATGAAATGTGGTATAACAGTAGTTTGAAATTTTACCTGTTTGAAAAAAAGGATGGTTATGTTTTATCGAGAAAAAATCCAGGGTGCGACGCCCCGCGCGACTGATTGTAAACTATATACCTAGCTCTAGATTTATTTCCGAACTCGAAGTAAAGTACAGAGTATGCCTATCTTTTTACAGTGACAGACTTATAGGTGCACAGTATATTTGGTCAATGACCTATATGGTAGGTGGTACCTGTGTTATAGGTATCATCCATCCGTCCATAATACGTACATACTTAGTATTAGTTAGTACAAAGATCACTTACAAAAGATTAAATCGTACTTAAAAATAACATGCAGAAGTTGAGTTAAGAAGTTAAGACGGTGTGGTGAGTGAGTGTATGTGTTGTGTTTATGCTTGTTTATTTATACCGTCTTTGAGTAGGTCTCTTGTTTGGTTCTAGTCCAAAGTGAGGATATATTCTATTAACTTGGTTTTGCACTCCATTAAAGTTATTAGGAGAGTGTATATTTAAAATCTCATTAAGTTTATTATAAGTGTACTTAAAAATTATG
Organism: Tholera decimalis; assembly: GCA_943138885.2. Lineage (NCBI taxonomy): Eukaryota > Metazoa > Arthropoda > Insecta > Lepidoptera > Noctuidae > Tholera > Tholera decimalis. The sequence goes on from OW964562.2 coordinate 30,410,156, forward strand.
AAAACATAAACACAAATATGATTCTTAAAGAATTATGCACGATTATACCTCTTTATGAAATTGACATTGTTTTCTGCAGCAAAAGTTGTATTGGCCAGTGTATATGTAATTCGAGATTTTATGGCATTAGTTCCCGTGATATGGCTCAGTCGTTTTCAAACCGTCTAACCAACTGCATAGCTATAGTTCTGCCTCCCATGAGTACAACAATGAGCAATATTTAATGTATATTAATTATCCGCCATCCCTATTCCCCAAACACCCGCTGTATTAATTAAAAACACGTTAAATACGAAACTGTAACTCGAATAATTAATTAATAAAAGCTTTCATCACATAGTTCATTAATTTCTTTGGCAGGAGAATTGACAAAGCTTTCTTGTGAATTTATCAACAATTTTTATGACAAAATATAATGATATTCAAACACTGATTGTTTTAAAAATAACCTGCCAAGTACGAAAGTTCCAACGAAATGAAATTTAAAATTAGTGAAACAGTTGGACCCTATTTCTTTTACGAACAGAAATGACGTCAAGGTTAAAAGCTTTCAATCGACGTAATTAATTTTATCGTTTCGCAGAACTCAGAAGCTTGAGTTTCATTAACGCGTTTGCACATACAGTATGTCCAGGTGTATGAACGAAACGTTCCTTGGAATTTATTCACTTTGTTTGGATAATATTAAGAATGGAGCGATGACATTTTCCTGTTGACATTCTCTGTACGTATGGAGAAATGTTGTTAAGAAAATATTTGCTAATGTAATGAATTTCAGGAATGTCATATCCACGATAGTATTTATATGAGTATTTCATATCACGACTATTGTTGTCAAAAACCGTGAAGGAAAAACATCATTTGGAAACCGGCGTGTTCGAGAATCTAAAATTCAATTAATATAACATACCACCAACTTGCACAGGGCTTGCATAGTGGAGGCCTGTGTACAGCAGTGGGAATGTTATAAGCTGTACCCCATGTGCCTCGCAATGCCATGTAAACTTAATAATAAAGTCTAGTTTTATAAACTAGGAAAAGAACGTCTCTTCATGTGGCAATCCTTTCTATTTTCAACGGATTTCTGGTTCAGAAAACGCGTGAAACCTCTACCTATGGTTTTAGAATGCATAGAGGACAAACCTTCAAACATTGATGTATACATCTATAGTAATATTATAAATGGGTAATGTGTATGAGTGCGTATGTAGGAAGTAATTGTCCCACCGCCAGCGAAGAAACGATTAACTGTCGGCTTATTTCTCGCTCAAGAAGCGTGCAATATATACTTTCTGTGTAAACAAAAGAGATGCATATATTATTAGCCAATCGCTGACTGTTCACACTGCCGGCGAGTTCTCGCTCCACCAGTTGGTCGCTGAGCGACAAGAGCTATCCAAGATGATACTCGCTCAGCGTTGCTCGCTTGGCGGTCAGAACTTATGCCTAGATACCAACTAGCGGTCATTTCTCTGTAGTACGGCTTATAAAGTACACGTATTGTTTTTTTTATTTTTTTTCCAAGACAAGTTTCACAAGTAAATGCATTTTAGATCTTCTGCCAAACTGCAGTACAGTTTGTCGGCAGTGTTCTCGTGGAATCTTTAAATTATATATCAAAACTACTTAATACTACCTATATACTATACTTAAACTATATTTCGACGTAAACATTTTTGCACAAACACTAAATAACTGATGGGCTGAGGGTGTCCGGCCCGCCAGGCTGGCATGAGCAGCGCCCCGCTATTAGAGAGAGACCATCCGCGCGACCGAGACATCGATGCACGCCTGACACAACACGCGCTCGCGCATGCCAGACTGGCCGGCCCACGCCCGCCGCACCTATGACATCACTACATAGTATAAAACAAGTCGCTTCCCGCTGTCTGTCCCTATGTATGCTTAGATCTTTAAAACTACGTGACAGATTTTGATGCGGTTTTTTTTTTAATAGATAGAATGATTCAAGAGGAAGGTTTAGGTGTATAATTTATTAAGGTTTGCGGACGAAGACGCGGGCAGGAAGCTAGTAACTTATAAATTATAATGTTAGGGACATAAACCTAAATAGTGCTTACGAAGAACATTTTTTAAGGTATTTTTTGAAATTGCTTCCGTTGTAATTTGCGTAGGAACTTAGTTTAACAATGTTGGGATTAGCCATTGCCGCGTCCTTGTACCAAAATAATTATTTACTTTTGGGACGGAATAAATATGTTTTTGTGCCGCTTTACGTGTTGGTAGGTTATAAACTTTCTTTACTTTGTATTCATCTTTGTTGTGGTGTCCTAAGATTACAGTTAACTTAACTTTACTATGTACCGGTAATATTCCACATATTTTAAATAATTTTTCGTAATCTTTATTAATGCTGTCTTTAGTTCCCTTGTTTACTAATAATTTTAATATTCTAATTTGCAAGTTTTTTATTTTGTTTAAATATACCGGAAACGTTAGTCCATAAGCACCTAAACCGTAGTTTATTGTTGCATCTGCAAGTGCATGATAAAGGATGTACAGTATTCGCTTACTTACTATATACTTTAGGTTCTTAAGCTTCCCTAATACTGAGCGTAGTCTACTACATATAGTGCCTACATGTACGTCCCAGGTAAATCGTTCGTCTATTGATAATCCTAGGTACTTGTAGTTAGCTACGCGCTCAACACATTCACATTGACAGTTTGCCTTGTTATTGTGAAGGCAATCATACGAGTGGCCTTTTACCGAGATACAAGTATTTTTAGCTAAGTGGTTATATGGAGACGATATCAACATACATTTGGTTTTATTAATGTTAATAAGAATGCCATTATCGTGAGCCCATTTAACCACACCATCAATATCCTCTTGCATTGCCGACTGGATCAGTTCACAGTCCCGGCCACTGTATACCAGGCACGTGTCGTCCGCATACATATAGGTATTACAATTCTTAATGACATTGACCATACTGTTGACGTGCATGATATACCCTACAGGTCCATAAACTGACCCGGTCGGCAACCCATAGTTGACTTTACCGAGTTCACTGTATGATCCTTGGACCCTAACTTTAAGATATCTATTGTTTAGGTACTGCCTGAACCATCTCTTTACCGGCCCTCGTATTCCACACTCGTCCATGGCCTGCAGCAAGCCCTCGTGGTCCAGAGTATCGAAGGCTTTTTTGAAATCTATAAATATTAATAGAACCATCTCTTTAGAATTTAACGAGCTATTTATGTAATCAGTAAATTTACTTAATGCCGTTGCTGTGCTCCTATTTGGCCTAAAACCGTGCTGAGTATCCAATAATATATTATTATTTTCTAAAAACACTGTAATTTGACCTATAATTACTTTTTCGATAATTTTATTGATTACACTCAATATCGCATATTGTGCATAGCCGCGAGGGAGTGGCATGAGTAAACGCCCATCGCACTCGCATACTTGCTAATAGCCCAGCGACAGAACAATCGGAACTACACGCTCGCTACTCGCTGCTCGCCACTCGTTTCAAATTTCCAGCTCTACTCGCTACTCGTTCATGGTGGGACAACTGCCTCAAAACTACTCATTTGATTTAAAAAAATTATATATAAATTTTATACTATAAGAGCTCGGTATCAAAGATCACTTATCTATTTCATCCACCTCCAAGATGAAAACTTAGAAAAATTAACCACCTGATCTAACGATCTGAACTAATAATGGCAATCGTGGAGGGCAAAAGAAAAGGTCCAGAGGAAGATCCCTAATGAGATGGTCGGACGGACCAATTGAAGCAGGGCAGCCATATGTGCGCGGAAGAGATCCGATTAGCTACTGACCACAAAAAATGGTAAAGCCTGAAAGACCGCTGGGTGAAGATAGGTGATCGCGATCTTCAGTCATGCAGGGTCGACCACAGAGTGCTCTATAATTTATTATTATCTTTATTTAAGACCCAAAGGTCCATAGAATCATTACAAAGTATGTTAGTAGTTTGTAATACATAGTTGCAATAACATTATAGATAAGTTAGTAATGTGTTAGTAAACAGGACAAAAATTACTTTTTATCCTAATGCAATAGAATGACAAACTAACTGAGATACAATTATCCCTGACAAAATATTTTCACGCAAACGAAGACGCGGGCAAAGCTAGTACTTAGAAAAAAAACTTTATCTTCGAAAGAAAAATATTCAAATAACGATTTCCAACAAATTAAAATTATAAAAGCACCTAAGTAAAAAATCAGTAGCTTTCCACTTTGAACTTGAGTCTTCATCAAGTGGAGTGCGCGGGGGCGGGCGCACTTGAGAAGGGCAAGGACGTACTTAAGTAAGAACTTCCAGAGATTTATTGCTTCAAGTTGCCTGTCACTTCACTTCTTTCCTTTACTAAACATTTTAGACTCGAGTGATTTTAAGAATTTTTATTACTGACCAATTTCGAGCCACGGCTTCGCTTGTAAAGATTTTTTCAGCAGAAACGTATCCAAAGTCACTCTCCATCCCTTCAACTATCTTCACTTCAAACGACGCTCAGTTTTGACGTAATAGAAGGACAAAACAACACCATTTCTTCATTCATTAATTCATTTCATTTCATTTATAATTCAGTAGATAATAAGATATTTATGTCGTCTGCAAAGTCTAATCTACCTCTAGTCTACCTCTCTGATTTTCAATTAATATTTGTCTCTATCCTCTTATTATTTACTAAACCAGTTTAATTCACAACTTTAATCCAGTTTTTCAGATATCTGACAAGTAAAACCTTTAGTTTTATTAAAGGTTCAGTTCAATTCTCGACCATGTTAAAGACTTTTTGTTTTAAAATCTTCGCCTTAATATTGTTATCCTTTTTTAAATCACGCGGTATACTTGATACTTTATAGACTTTAGAACCAAGACTTTCATTGTACTTTATAGATCCTTTCTCTTTGTTTTAGGATATTACTTTTAAGACCGAAAGTGTGTAAACTTTTACTAACATCTTAAAATGGAACAGTCTCTGTTTGGAAGGAAAGTTTATTTTTCATAGCATTCTGAATTGAAGATATCCTTTTCAAGAAGTAAAGAGATGAACAGTACCAACTTTTGGGTGAGTTATGTTTAAGTTCCATATTATAGTAAAAGTTTATTATATTACTGAGATATGGATATCAGATAGGCAGTCATTCTATGTAAAATATTTGAGACTATAAAATAATATTAATCTTACGTATTTGGGACAACTTTAATCAGAAAATGTTGCTATTTGATGTTAAACACGATATAAATGAAGTATTTCTGTTCCTAAAAAACTAAACAGTTAATACTTTACTGTGAAATCATAATAATAAGCGCGTCCATTAAAATCAATTATATCAACCTAAATTTAAAAAGAAGTACATTTTCACACAAAGCAACATTATTTCACTACATTTCACTCTCCATATTTCCCCAAAATGAAACTCTCAAAGGTGATTGCAAACAAAACAGCCACTTTCGTCTAAAAAGAAACAGCGCGGCTCTTTCTTGTATCTCGCACGTCTTTCCCGACGACATAATAACAATTTCCTGTGGAAATGTACCGCTGCTACTTTGTGAACCATGGCGGTTGACGTGTGACGTCAATACGTGTTAACTACTTTTGTTTCAAAGAAGTATGGCTGTGCGTATGATGACGTACATATAGTAATACATTTTTCTCGAATTAGCTTCTTTATAAAACGCAGCCCCACGGTGGGAATATTCCTATATTGTAGGCGCGTTAGCAATAAACACAATTCGGACCCTGAACTACTATTTGTAGGCCGTTAAAATATTTGTTTCGTGTGGGAATAGAACCCACGACGTGCAGCGTAGCAGCCAATCGTTCATCCATTGCGCTGTCATCGAAACATTCATGTATTGTATTGGAAATGAAGATTGAAGTCTCTCACCCATGTTCGGGAACAGAATGTTTTTTCAGGAATTTCTTTGCTTGTTAAATTAAACTTAACCGGAGGATGTAGGTGTATTAATTACTAGCTTCCGCCCGCGACTTCGTCCCCGTGGAAAAAAAAATCCCCCGATTTTGAAACATTCTTCATTACTGCTCCGCTCCTATTGATGTTAGCGTGATGATATATAGCCTATAGCCTTCCTCGATAAATGGGCTATCTAACACTGAAAGAATTTTTCAAATCAGAACGGTAGTTCCTGAGATTAGCGCGTTCAAGCAAACAAACAAACAAACAAACAAACTCTTCAGCTTTATAATATTTAATTATGTTCTAACGTGATACCGCGGGAGGGGGGGCGGGTGGATGCAAAGACAACTGAAGGAGTCTGACGCTGTCTTCCGCTCCAGCCAGAGCGAGAGGAGTAAAAAAAAGCTCTTTTTCTAGTAGCTTCCTTACGCTAAAAATATTCATATGAAGCATAAGACCGCTCAAACATTGTTCATTGACATACCGTCACAGCTTTTTCAATATATTTAGACCTAACACTATGAAACTTTATCCCGCCACAATTTACCTATAAACCAAACAAAACAATGTCACGGTTGGCCCTCTCTCCTCTAGTTAACCCGTCTGCCAGTAAAACCGACCGTCACAGACAATGTTTACAGAAAGGGTGGAGCGTGGCTTATTGGAAATCTCATCGCTCCACGGTCGAGGGGAGGCCGGGGAATTATAGCCATTGCGTGCGTCACTGGTAATGCAATTTGATCCTTGAATTAACTTGGCGTTGGTTACGTAGGTATCTCCTCGTAATTTCTATGCTTAATATATCTATTAGAATTAACTGTCGCTTTTATTTTGTTGTCAGAAATGTAGAAAGATGGACTATATGAAATGGTTACTATCAAGACATTTTGTTTAATGTGAAACTACTAAAAAAATCAATTCAGTGTCAGTAACTTCACAACAGTTAATATTACTTCAGCGAATATAACTTCAACCCTTTTCTCATCAACTTTATTTAATTAAACCATTTTTTTTTTAATTTCTATTGGAATCTGCCAGTCAACACAGGCACACGTTGCTTCTAATTTTGACGAAATTTGTGTAACTGCCTACTTTTACCTGTCTATTTACATAATATTGTAGTTTATAAATCTATAAAGACACGACCGATATAAAAATGGCTGAGCTTTTCAGCGGGGATGATTGTGGAGAATGATAACGTGTCCCCAAACACCATCTAGAAGTATAGAAGAGAAACACCGTGTGGTTTTAGTCGGTAGCATTCGCAAAAACCCCTTCGTCTGTCCAAGTCGGAAGACATCTATGAGGATTCCCACACGTAAAAGTGTAGCTAAGCGATTGGTTTTTTCGCTGCGTGTCGCGGGTTCCATTCCTGCATTAGACAAATATTTGTATGGCCTTCAGATTGTTGTACTGGAAGTTGTGGCTAAACACACTTAAAACTTAAAAAAATATTGCCTAGATTATGAAGCCATTCAACCCTTCTTCCGAAAGCCAGTATAACTGTCGTTGTATGCATTTTCCAATCGACATTTACGTCACGTCCAGACACCGCGAAATATGACCTAGATCTATTTATAGACCGATGTATCGATTGTACGAGTATAAAGATAAAGCGGGGAGAAACGAAGATAGATGGCATCTGTTCGACCACTCTGTGAATAGTTTGATGGTGATGCTCTCGGTGAAAAATCTCGTATTATGTGGGTGGCTAGAAAAAAGAAAGAAATTGCACTCATAGTCTCTCTTCTTCTCTGAAGTAACTCTTCGCAGAGTGGTCGTGGGCAACACGTCATAGGTATACCTATGACGTGTTGCCCACGACTTGTTTTTTTTTTTCGGGGATTAAATTATGAAATGACCTCTCCTGCTCTAGGTAGAGCCGAAGGGAGTGTCAGACTTCTATGTCATATATCAAAAACAACTGTGTACAAAATATGGTGACGTTTCCTAAAACGTAACTCATGTAACCGTTGAAAAAAGTATAAGTATTTGTGGACAAAAGAAAAAGTTTGAAACTAATACACAATTAACTAGCAGTCTGATACAATTCATGGTGTCTTTTTAAATTCAAACACAGATTTGATAAATTAGAGCATGTCAATAATTTCTCGTAATCTAGATGTAAAGACGTTATAAAATTCAATAAAAGCATATTTCATGTGATAAAAATATGTTTATAAATGTCTGTGCTGATAAATGTCTTTGATTAAAGTTTACTGCGTTGGCATTTCCTGTTTTATTTTATAAAAATACTCGAACACAAAATACGGCCCACTGGTATTGCGTCAGTCATCGTCTAGTCAGACGTTCAAATGAAATGCTCAAACGTGCAGAACTCATTTTTTAAAAGCTACCTTTAACTTTTACTTGAAAAATTGGCATGCCATTCGCTTTGAATCTCAAGCTTAATAGAACTCGAAACCTTCAGATAATACTTATTAAAACAAATGGCTAGAGGGAGCTATTAAGATCTCTCTACCTTCACCAGTCTAGTTTAAGACTTCTAGCTGCTTGTTTATTTAACCTCAATTGACGTAGAACTTCCCTTCACCGGATGCTGGAGAACATTTTGTTACCCGACTCTACATGGATCTAGTCTCCACATAGAGTTCAAATAAAAAATGTATAGTTTGAGAAGTAGGGCACCGACGTCGCTCGGCTTTCCTCTATAAAACTATTTCTTTTTGCCAAAGCTCTACGGGCTCTATGTATGTAGAGATCCAATGTACTTTATTTATGTATGTATGTAATGTTGTCGTGTTTCTTTTAAGGTTAAATAAGATGAATGGAGACGTTTCTGATACGGTGTAATTCGCAGCTATTTGACCTGAAATAGTCATACAATTCAAGTACAGTGGGTTATTTAGTTGGTAGGGTCGGCATTACGATCCATACAAACATTGCAAATGAGAAAATTGGCTTAGATTTCCAAGTACATTTCCGAGTAAATATAGATCCCATAAAAAACAATACTTGTCAAAAACCCAAGTCTCGCAACTTAGTTGTTCTACCGTAAAAAGTTGTGAGATCCATGTAATACCAAGTCGGTTATTAATTTATTCAGTCCCTACTTAAGGGACCTTCTGTCTTAAGTTGTTACGTAATTATCTAACCTAACGACATCTTATAGTGACCATATCAATATTAAAAATCTTTACCGTTTTAAATAAATAGATTGACTGCGACCATCGCATGAAAACACAATATATCTCACAAGTAATACATATATAAATTAAATTGTTTATTGCGGGAAAGTTCCATCGAGATACCGCGGCCCCGGAACTTTAGGGCTTCCGAAGGAACAGGGTGGGTTTTTAGTCAGTAGAATTCTGATACACCCGAGCGGAAGAAGTCATTCGATGATATTTTTCACCAAGAAAAAAAAAGTACCCATCTACATCTATTATTTCATTATATTATACAGGTACACTGATTAATTAACTGCAAATGTAACTTTGTAATCCTATATATTTATATGGGATTACAAAGTTATTTATGCAGTTGATGTATCTAGAAAATTGGAACGAAATTGAAAAATATTATAGTTTTTCCTTGATTCATATACTAAACACTAATTGTATTCTAAATTTTAAGCTTCTATGTCTGCTAGAAGTGCTTTAAACTTTTGATGATCTGTCAGTCAGTGAGTGACAAAATTTACAAAATTAAGGAACTTTGACTCGTTATAATTCTTAAACTTCTAGTTCAAATTGAATGAAATTTGAAATATACCGTGTTTATACAATGCATGTTTGGTTACTGAAAATTCAGGCTTCTAGTTTTATCCACAACGAAGTTATAGGGGGTCGAAAATGGCCTGATTTGCTTCGAGAAAAGAATGGTACGGCCGTGCCGCTTTTTTGCTCGACTTGGCGGGGGCACTGCCGTGCCCCCAGATATGTTTCATGCGGAAATTATTATTTTAAAGTGAAACAACGCTTCTAAATGGGACCACTTCTGCTCAAAGCATTGTTTTTCGATCTTGGCTTTTTATTTTGGGGGGTCCCAGTTTGAAAACGTACGTTAGGCTCACATATATATAGATAGACCGTTGAGCTCTTGAGCTTGTTTTTGACGTTTTGAACGTAAGATGTTATCCGGACATTAATAAGAATCTAAGGACATGGTAATTTATGACAAAAATGTTCCCGGGAAGTGATTATTTAACTGTTTATGCAGAAAGGCAAAGTTCTTACTCACTCGTAACATTGTTGTCAGCAAATTAGTTCCTTCCGAGGCGACAGTTGTAATGTCTTGTGTAAACAAGCTACTAAGGTTCGTAGTAACTATTAAGTAATCTGTGACTAAGGGAACATGCTAGTATAGTTGCGAACAAAATATATGCGACGCTTACGTAAATTCCGCAAGCGATTTTCTGTTAAACCAAACAAAATTTTGTGTACAAACACAACTATTTATCATGGTAACCACTAACTGCATTTTTACGAAGTAACTAACAAAAATATTTGACGTGACACATCACATTATCAATAGCCCTTTTTTTCTCGAGATGGAAATTCTCATGAATTTCCGCCACTCTGGGACGGGTGAAAAGTCAGACTCTAAGTTACTAAAACCATCCCATGTTCCCTCGCACACTTGCGCTAGGGGCTGCGGGAGCACTCATTACTCTTCAATATGGCCCCCGACTGTTGCCGGCCCGTCTCAGTAGCTACAACAGCCCTAACGTAACTATCAGGCGGTTGCTTACCTGACATCGCATCCATCTAATCAGAGGATCCTCTCTTTCCAATGAAGCTTTGCGAAGTTCTCCACCCTGTTCATCTTCGCATATCTCTATAGCTGTACATATCGTTCATGGTTCAAACTAGTGGACACAGACACGTCATATAATTACACAGTAAAATAGTACACAGAACTTTCGACATGAATTTATTGAAATGTTTGTGTTTTCCGCATCCAAGCGATGAGTCACGGTTTAAAACTACGAGTCTAATGCATAAACTTCGAAAAGGGTTGAAGTCATTCTTTGTTCCAGCATGATTAGACTTGGAGTTTTTTTCATTGCAGATGGTAACTTTTTATACAGATTTATCGTGTCGGTATTTGAATTACGTTATCCACCATCTCCTCTGTTGGTAAGGGATGTTATTTATGGTCGCAGATGGAGCATGCTTGCTTAAAAGATCCCTAGGTTATAACTATCAGGAAACAGAACTCCGGCAGGGAATTCTACTTCTTAGCTGTACGCACAATGAAGGTATTCCCGAAACGTTTTGTGCGTATGGGTGAGATGTCCAACATCAAAAGATTACGCCTCGTAGTTCGTCTGGTAGTTCGATGATGGAACGAAGTATGTTTCTTACAAATATTATGTCATGGGAAGTGTCAACCAGCATTTTCTAAAATTTGTTAGACAGGTCTGTGAGCACATGGGTCCCACGGTCTGTGAGTTTTACGGCTCATACTCGAAGGAAGGGACTAACTAAGTCATATAAGTAAGTAATAATCTAAGAATATTACAGAAAAACTTAGGTAATATAGCCCACCACAATAACCATAAATGTAAGTATCACAACGTGGCTTGATCGGTTATTGGATAGTTGTATTCATTTCGTATGTGAAGTGTTCATCAAATCTCGGTAACAGGCCATCTCCATATGAATGAGTATATTGAATCGATTAACGATATCTACCGTTATTATGTGCTTACGAGTATAGTATCAAAGTGTGTAACGTCTTCACTTTTAGGTATACAAGGCTCTGTGAGCTTGTTAGTAGCTGTTAACTTTAGCTGTCAGTTTTCATGCGATTTACAAATGGTTGGACGGTAATACTTAAACACAAAAAAAGACACACTATGATCTCAAGATAAACAATATCTTATATCGTTACCCAGGATAAAGTCTGTCGGTCAGTCAAGATTCATCTAAATCCGTTCTGTCCGTCCCTATCTTAGTACTAAAGAAAAACTGCACGAATTAATAAGTTTTGAGATATTTTACTAAAATAGTACAAGTGTGGAAAAATATTTTTGGATAAAAATAGAAAAGTTACAAGCTTTTTAACTTATTCTTCTGTCCTTGACACGGAAAACATCTTTTGTAAAATATCTCAACTTTTGTCATTTTTGTTTGTTCCTGCGCCTTGCTTTTGTTTCAAAATGTTGAATATTTATATAGTCAAAGTTTTGTCTTTCATAATTTATTTCCTTTCATTTTGCTTTTCCATCAGTACTAGGTAGTAAATTCGTTCGTGGAAAGTGCTACAGTCGCTCTTCGCTTGTTATTAACCCCAGTCAGAAACTACGTTGAACTTACAAGTGGAACTTTCTCGACGAGCCATGTCACCAAGATCGTGAGGAGCTCTAAACTTATATATTTTATACACTAAACTTAAGTACAGTCAACAGCAAAGCAAAAGTAACAACTTGATTGATCCTATATTTTGTAGCAATTATAGTATAGTGGTGTTCGTTTGACTGTACCTACCTGAAGTATCTCGACGTATAACCATCTTAGGTATGCAGTGTATTTTTTATTTTCTGACCTCTTGTTGACTTGAGTACCTATTCGTATATACGATGGACCTATTAGTAGCCACATCTATCTGACCGACTGACTCTTTGACAATTCAAAAATGCTAATACAAATGTAATAAAATAATAATTGTAAAATCTAATAATTGTGTTGCTAAGCGCAAATCTTTCTAGATTTGTGCTAGGCTCGACTAAATCGGCTATTTCTTTTTTCAAATATCCTTGTAAGTTAGACGAAAGTGAGTCTCATTTAAGTTCGAGGTATACAACAGAAAAATTGCGAAGGAAATAGTTTAGAATTAATTTGACATCAATTAAAAAAACATTACCCTACTTTTTCCTTTGTCGTAGTCAGTTAAGAGCGAGTAAAACCCTGGGTACCAGGAGAATCGAATCATGAAGTGTTTCCAGGGCTGAACTGAGAGTGATAAAAATAATTATTTTCATGTGAGTGAAACCGTAGGCACAAGTTAGTTACAGATTGGACCTATAGGATAAAAGCATTGAAGTCTTAATGGACAGTTTGCTGTTTTCTTGTTTCAGCTGGCGAGCTGCATGGCGCCACGTTGTGGCTGGTGGTGTGCGGCGCAGCGGCGCTGGTGGCGGCCGCGCTGGGTGCACTCGCCTGCTGGATCGCGCGCCGCAGGAACTCTCTTGCCCACAAACTAGGTAACCTACAGATACTACCATTGAAAATGTTCCGTCAAACTAGGCTTTTTTTCGCTAAGAACCAGATCCAGGTCGGCTCAAAGAGCCTTCAGCACTAGTGACGGGGCCCGATAGACCAATGGGTTCGGCAGAAATAACCTACCAGGGTTGCAGTAATGTTCTAACAAGATACCGCAGCCTCTAAACGCAAGAGCAACTGAAGGAACAGGGTGGGTTTTTAGTCAGTAGAAGTCTGACACTCCCGTTTGCTCTGCCACTGGGCAACTGAAGGAACAGGGTGGGTTTTTAGTCAGTAGAAGTCTGACACTCCCGTCCGCTCTGCCACTGGGCAACTGAAGGAACAGGGTGGGTTTTTAGTCAGTAGAAGTCTGACACTCCCGTCCGCTCTGCCACTGGGCAACTGAAGGAAGAGGGTGGGTTTTTAGTCAGTAGAAGTCTGACACTCCCGTCCGCTCTGCCACTGGGAAACTGAAGGAACAGGGTGGGTTTTTAGTCAGTAGAAGTCTGACACTCCCGTTTGCTCTACCACTGGGCAACTGAAGGAACAGGGTGGGTTTTTAGTCAGTAGAAGTCTGACACTCCCGTCCGCTCTGCCACTGGGCAACTGAAGGAACAGGGTGGGTTTTTAGTCAGTAGAAGTCTGACACTCCCGTTTGCTCTGCCACTGGGCAACTGAAGGAACAGGGTGGGTTTTTAGTCAGTAGAAGTCTGACACTCCCGTCCGCTCTGCCACTGGGCAACTGAAGGAACAGGGTGGGTTTTTAGTCAGTAGAAGTCTGACACTCCCGTCCGCTCTGCCACTGGGCAACTGAAGGAAGAGGGTGGGTTTTTAGTCAGTAGAAGTCTGACACTCCCGTCCGCTCTGCCACTGGGCAACTGAAGGAACAGGGTGGGTTTTTAGTCAGTAGAAGTCTGACACTCCCGTCCGCTCTGCCACTGGGCAACTGAAGGAACGGGGTGGGTTTTTAGTCAGTAGAAGTCTGACACTCCCGTCCGCTCTGCCACTGGGCAACTGAAGGAACAAGGTGGGTTTTTAGTCAGTAGAAGTCTGACCTGTGTCTCCTCTCGCACTGGCGAGAAGAGACATTTGATGATTTTCTCACCGAAAAAAAGTCTTTAGGTAAAAATAGAGAATGGATGTCTTCCTTATGTATGTCCTCCACCTTGGGCGGGGAAAGAAATCTCTCCGACTCTTACTGACTTACCACCCTATGTTTCCCTAAGTGCTTAAATATTCTTCAACGTGGTCCTCAAATGGTTCAGGTCGAACTCTGCGAGCCCCGTCTAGTGAAGCGGGGAGAATGAGATGATTGTCTCAACTACAACTTCAAAGCGGACACGCGTAGAGCAATACAGTCGGGTCGCATGTTAAAGGGGGCGGCAGACGACCTCAAGACCACCGTCTTTGGGCACATTTACGCATCTCTCCAGAGGACATTTTATAGCCCTCCCCTAATCTGGTAACTGATTTAAGAATATTAGGATATTCTATTTATTTATTAAAATTTTATACAACACAAAATGTGCAAAGGCGGACTTAATGCCATAGGCATTCTCTACCAGTCAACCATGGGTGGTGAAGAAATACCATGGCAGGTGCATAAAAAAATAAACATAGTAGATATTATATTCAAAGTAAAAGTTTTAATTCCAATGTATATACAACGTGTAACAGAATAAACGAAATTCCTGAAAATAGTTGGTTCAGAATCGGCTTCTGAATCGATTTCCGTCATAAAAAATTGGTGTTCAATTTTGACGGAAAACTCTTTTATTTAACTTACAATGGAAACACAGTATCATGACAAATTAATATAATCCTTAATTCAAGGAAATGCGGTCGTGTGCGTGTGGCCGCTCACATTGCACGAGTGTATGCGTCTGCGTAAGAATATTGTATGACCAACATACGTTTTGCGTTTAGTAAGGATAGGTAACTATTTTATAAAAAATGTCTAATGCCATATTTTTTAAAAATTAAATGTGAACCGGATACAGTTATTAACGAGCCTATCGATCTTATCCAGCAAGCCCGCATTCAAGTCAAAGTAGCACACGTCACCATGGTCGATTATAGGGAAAAATAAAGTTTGCACAAGCATGGTCTTGGTTTTTGCAGGTAAAAGGTTCCTCAGAAAAGGGCCTGTATCGTACAGACATCGCAAAGTCCCGTTGACTCTTTGACTGACACTGCAGACCTGACTTTGCCAGCTAAGCACAGAGTCAAAATGCAAACGAAGATTAATAGGTTATACTTTCAATCTACCGAACATACGCGAGCTTCCAATCACAATGGCCTGTCACTTTGAGGGGTTTACAGACACCCTATGTGAGGTCTAGGGTGTATTAAACTTAGAATGATGTATTATAAGAATATTAAAAGATATAAGAAACCCTACTGTAACAACACAAGTCTACACGTTCAGTTGTCTGCCACTTTTATCGGACAGACATCAAGGTGTGATAATAGGTTCGTCAAGTCCACCACCCAAAAGCAATTAAGTTAATTTTCCTTGTTGTATGCAGGCGGCAAGCGCGGGCCGGACAAGGCGCTGGTGTTCCAGCCCCCTCGGCGCGCCACGGCCGTCCGCTCCCCGGGCTCGGCCACGCACTACCTGCGCAAGTCGCCCTCGCCGACTGCGCCCGCGCCGCCCGCTGCCACCTCCCCACCACAACCCACACCGCAGCCGCCGACCATCAATGCTGCTACCACGGTAAATTAAAAAGATTATCTTCCACTCATATATTAATTACTAGCTGTTGCCCGCGATTTTGATCGCGTTGGAAGATTTTATCGCGTAAATCCCAATCCCGTAGGTATTCCGCAATAAAAAGTAACCTATGTGTTATTCCAGAAAATAACACATAGAATTTCCAAAAAAATAACCAAACATGGAAATCCGTTTAATAGTTTTTGCTTGAAAGAGTAACCAACATCCATCCATCCATCCATACTTACATCGCATTGATAATAGTAAGATAAGATAAATCAGTCAAATAAAGCTCTGACAGAATTATTATAGATTTCAATAGTAAAGTCTGTTATTCAAGTATCTTTTATTCAAACTAGTCCGAGAACCGGAACTCCATCAAAACACGCCTATGGTACTAGGCGTGTTTTGAGTTGGGTCGAAGAACCGTTACAAAAAATTCAGCTCCCACAACTGTGTGCTGTTATACATATCTATGTGTATTTGTGGACCCTTGACTTGCATTTTTAGCAATGATTTAAGACACGGTATAAATGAATATATATATAGATTAACTGAAGCATAAATAACTATTCTAGTAGATACTCGATTCAAAGGGTCTAGTCTGGATCCTACCCAAGTCTCAACTGGTAAACTGGGACCATTGATAGTAGTGGAATGAGTAAATGATATTTATTTTGCAAATTAGTAAATAGCACTTTTAAACTTTTCTTTTTAGTAAATTTAAACTAGATGAGGCCGGTGTTTCCTAAATGACTACCCTGAGAAGAAACACCGAAACAAACTCGAAGTCTCTTTTGAAGTCCATACAATCTGTATTGGGCAATCCATATGTAAACCATGCAGTTTAATGTCTGAAGTTCCTAATCTTTTGAGGAAAGATGTACATTGATTTGAGTAGGCCTGTCCAGACAGTGTGAACATTTGTAAGATATCATATAGGTCTAAGAGGATGATAAATGACTTATCAGTTAATCTTTATAGCTGTACCAAACCATAGCTAGCAAGACGAACAGTTCACGAGCATAAACCAAGGATATTTTCGAAATGATATTATGTTCATAAGTAACTAGCAGTTGCTCGCGACTTCGTACGCGTGGGAAGTTTTTCCCGTGTAAATCCCGATCCCGTGGGAATTTAGCAAAATCTAGTCTTAGCGAGCATCTACGTACTAAAAGAAACCCCTATGCAATTTGAGAGCCCTACTACTTGTAGTTTCTGAGATTTCGTGATTAATCAGTGAGTGGTATTTCGCTTTTATATTGTATATATAGATTACCGAACTCATGAAAATATTATTTTACCATAGAATCATGTCTGTGTCCGGACTAAGCCACAAAGACTGTCAACCAACAAGATTATTGATATAGGATTTCATAACAGCATCTTGTCCAGTTTGATGTCGCAGGATGCTTTTAAAAATTGTTATTATAGGGCTAAGCTTGAGAGTAAGTTAGTTTAAGTATGTTTTCGTACCTTCTCAACACACAACAAAGAATATACTATCTATCTACTCAATAATGGGGGTGACATTTTAGTTATTGAAAACAACTATCTCTGAAATATCGAAATAATAGCAGCTGTTTTCCCCAAATAGATACCATTTATGGTGGCCAGAGTGAATTTAAAACTTCAGCAACACGGTATCAGTGATCACTGTCCAAATTATGTTTGATGGATTTCCGTGCTCATTATTGCCCGGTGTCGATATTCTCATGCTAGTCCGCAATTTGGAAGTGATTAATATCACTACAGATTTTAAGTTGGTAAAATTACTCGCAAGTTTGATATGAGGTTTGAGATTTTTCTCATAAGAACACATTCATTCAGTTATGTGAGTATATTTATAAATAAATTTTAAAAACCCTCTCATCAATCAAATCAGAGGACCAAAAAATTAATCCACACATTCATCAACCCACAGGGAGGGAGGGGTTTTGGGAGCAGCAACTCTGGTTCGGGTACCTTGGCAAAGTTGTTTTTTAACAATAAACCGCTGGTATTCAAAAATAATTTCAAATTAGATAATGAAACTTTGCATATTAATTGAACTAACTATAAAGCAGGTCTTATGTTATTTACTTTTTTTAAATTACCGTTATATCCACCGTAAAAAAAAAAAAAACTAAATTATCGGTGTCTTGGAGTCTTTTCCCTGCCACCCTGTCTCGCTTGCTCGCGTGACCGCGGCCAGTAGTGTGCGAGCGAGATAAAGAGTGAGAAGCGCTGAGGTAGTATAGGCCCTTAATCACTCTCACTAATGTTCTTATGTCTGAATGCAGCCCACCGGTGGCAACAGCCCTCACTCACCCACCGCGCCGACCGAGCCCACTCCGCTCAGCAAGGAGCTCGCTGATGCCAATGCCACTGAGAAGACCAAGACCACTGAGCCGGAGAACAATGACGGCCGACTAGGAGATCTGCACTTCAAGCTACGGTGAGTGATTTTTAAACTAAACTGATGAGTAGCTGGAAATAAAAATCATTCAGATATAAAATAATCACACTAAAAGTTCAGTATTTTCACCCCATCGAACGTCTATCCAATTCGACCCAGAGTCTGACAAAACTAGGCCCACGTAATGCCGTTTTTTCTTTTACTAATTTGATTAAACTATCTAATATGTCTATGTTTAATCATTACGTAACTTATATTATGTATATAGTAGCTTGTTTGAACAGAATTTGTCTCAGGATTGTTAACACAAAGTAAATAGTTAAGGCTAAGTTCGATCGAATTCTGATCGGTTACATAGTGTTCAACTACGCAAGTCGTCGCAGACTCGTTCATGATCCAGTTAAACCCGATCAATCTTAACGTCCAATGTCAATAAGTGCTCTATTCATTACTCCCTGATCTAATCTACTCTGCAATCTATTAAAAGCAACATTTTGATGGATTCAAACATCTTTTTTTAATGTTGGAAGCCGGATTCTGTTTGCTCGTCGTGAAATATTAAATGAATATTCAATTTGTCGAGATGCCCGCCGAGAATTTGCAAGCTACAGAGATTTTTCGTTTTTTTCAATTAGGTTTTTCTTTCTTTTTTGTTTATATTAATAAACTTCGCATAAATGTTGGATGAACGTTTTCATTTGAAACCTTAGTTTTTTGTTTGTAATTAATTATCTTTATCTACGTTATTTCGGAGATACTTTATCCGTATTTTTAGGCTGTGTTACATTTTATTTTTAGACACACTAAGGCCCTTCTAAAAACCGTAGTTGCTATTGTAGCAAATACGATTTTGGATGATCTAGATTTATAAACTTTTTTGCTACCATAGCAACTATGGTTTTACGCAAAATCACGAGTTTGGGGATGGCATATATATCTTCCGTAATTTGACGACTACCCACGCATTAAAGAAATTAGTGGCAATTATAGTCGCAACATTAGCAGCAACCTGATACCTCGTCGAGACTAACTACGGGTCAGAGCAATGTTTTAAGTGATTTCTTAATTAATTTCCCCACGGTCGGTACTAGGCGCCATATAATGATTCCGCCATACTTAATGGCTACGTATGGAGAATAAAAAGTGCTATGGAGTAGTGCGATTATTTCTGAGCCATAATTTTTTCTGTAATCCGTAACAGCATTATGCGTTCGTCCCATTTCTGCTTCTAGAAAAAAACACTTTGTTATTTATTCCAATTTGCATTTATATTGGAATTCAACTTAATATACCTAGTGAACTCAATAGTGGTTTAACTTGAAATAAGCTATTCGTTTTCGTTGAGCAATGGTGGCCCAGTGGTTACAGGCCTGACTTACGCGTTGAGGCCGTGTAATCGATCCTAGTCAGACTTTGGGTCATTTATATAATTACCACGGCTCTCAAAACAGTGAAGAAAACCATCACGACGAAACCGACGTATTCTAAGACCTAAGAACCATTCCAAGATATGTGACATTTATCAGTCAGCACTGGGCCCGTATGGCGGATTACGGACTATTCCCCCTTACAGAGTGGCTTGTGTTTATGTAAGCTATTTGTAGCTTCTTAGTGCTTGCGAAAAATGTCTGTTGATCATAATAATATATTATCTTTAAGCCTAACCTTTTTAAAGCAAATTATTTTTCGGAGTGCGTGTCTGAATACCTCCACTTTGTTTAAGTGATAAATACAACAAAGTTACCTACATTACGTTCAATCTCTATACAACAAAACCTGGACAATTATTTTAGTCCTAGCTTCCCTGTGAGTCACGAGCCACAAGTCACGCAACGACAACATCGGCACACAATTTCACTTAATATTTCATGTCGACAAGCTGTCACAACAGTCAGCACTGTAGAGTACTTACAAACCAGGAATTACAAAGCCGATATTCCCACATTATCGACACGCCACCACTCTATGTAATGGGAGGTCAAAGGGTGAGTATAGACTTGAGCATTTGCTTGTAAATAAACGTCAAACCTCTTTATTGTGTCAATGTGACGTTCGAATTACAAACTTCTGGGTGACAGTTTTAACTATAAATAGCAAAGAGGATGTAATACACTATGTTTTAATAAATAGATTACTTAAGCCGTATAAATAGCCGTAAGAATTACTTCAATGCTGTTATTATTTTTAAAATACGCAAATGCTTAAGAAAATACTTTGGTAATAGTCCTACTAATCGATTTCGGCGGAGCTTAACCAGCAGCGTAGAAAATATTATAGTGCACGAGTATGTTGGCAGATACAGGTGCATGGACTCACTGTTCCTTTACTCTGAAATTCCGATGGGACGGCAGGACCAATGAATTGACGTGCTTTCCGAGGCACAAGGTTATCACACCACCTACTTCCGAACTCCGGGGTGCCACTGAGAAATTTATAAAAGAAAAACCCAATAAAACAAAACAAAACTTGCGACCCACCAGCAAAGTGAACTCCAGTGTATACTCCCTCACGAATCAATAACCCCCGTCACCAACAATTACTTAGTACATCGTACGACGACGCACGGAATCGCACGAGCCCGCACGAGCCTCTGTACGACACAGGATTTCTTCTGTGTCGCTTTGTCCCGGCCATATGTTACTGAAGTATGCCTTTGTAATAGCAAGTCATTGTTTACGATAAATTGTACCGTGTGCCTTTGTTCGGTATAGAACCGGCTTCGGAAGCCGGATGTGTCCTTCAGGAAAATAATAGATAAGGCCAGGGATTGTATAATAGATCCGTATTTTCATAATGCATACAGGGTTTTTGATGTTTTGAAACGCATTTTCGTATCTGATCGACAAATATTTTTTAAGAAACGACTAGATAGTCCCAAATAAAGCAGTTTTAATTGTTTCAATAGAAAGTGAAAACAACACATCTTCTGAAATTTTCACTGATTATTCTCCTTCCCCCTCATCCGCAGATTTCTTCATGAAAAGATCATAGTTAACATTGTAGTCCTAGGTATCTTGTGAATGTGTACAAAGTCTCCTAAAAATCAGTTCTTAAATTTCCAAGAATAAAGCCTTGCATGTTTCTATGAAACACCGTACGGTGTAAATCTCTTAATATGACTACGACCACGCCCGTCTATGTAGGTATGTTCCTTAAACACCAATTAATTTTTAAGGCTTGTCACTCGTCACTCTTATCGACATCAATTCACACACTAGCAGCATTATTAGCAGGGATTTATAAAGATTACTTAATAATGATTAATTCTTTATTCTCTGGCTCCTGGACTAGTTATAAACTGTATGAAAGGAGCTAGAGATTAGAACTTTTTTCAGATTGTTTCCATCTATGAGAATTTGTAATCTATACTAAATAAAGCTGTTGAGTTTGTTTGTCTGAAAGCGCTAATCTACGAAAGTACTGGGTGGATTAGATGATGTGATGTGTGTTATGTACTAGCGGCCCAAGATACGCATGCTCACTTAAGAAAATATTTCTGTGGAATCGCAGCTAGTGACAAACCACATCCCTTCCTGGTTTCGCCCAATTAGAGACAATATGCATTTTGAGAGTACAGGGCGTGTAACATTATATTAATACTTACTATTACGAACACTACTAAAATACGCTTCGTGCATCCTATTGGTCAAAATACATGCATTAGGCGATTGGGTTGTGAGCCGTGCTATGCGATTATAGCCTTAAAGGTGAGCATGCGGAAGATTGGTCGATAGTACGTAGCTTGAAGCTTGAGGAAGCTTAACGAAGGCTATAAGGCTTTTTACGCGACTGTAAATGAAGGAGGGTTATGTTTTATCGTGATAAAGGGAACGAAGCCCCGCGAGACTGTTAGTATTTATATAGTATCAAGTACAAAATAATTTCCGTATGTCTACATAAACCCCAGCATACTAAATTAGTTTATTACGTTCCCACTTCCAGGACACAGGCTACACCACGCGGGCCGAGTACGGGTTGTTGTCTAGCAAAATTAAAAGAAATATTGAATTGTACTACCTGAAACTATTTCCTTTCATGCAAGCGTATGTTTCAATTTCACAAGACTTGTTTCGCTAAATTCTATGCACTTAGGTAACACAGATTTGGCGTGTGATATAAATGAAATGCCAGCGGAAACCGCTATGCGTCCAAGGCTAAGGCTAAACATGCACTCCTGCCAGTTTACCACCATCACGGCCAGTATCTGACATTGGATGTTACACGTGTAAATGAAGGATATTCTATATTTATCATTTATTCTATGACTAAACGCTGTATCCAGCTTATGACTGCGTAGAACGAAATTATTCGTGACATGTTTTTACGATCATGTGCTCAATCTTCTTAGCCTTTTCTAATTCCAATTTATCCGAATACAGCTCAGTACTACCGTTTTACATAGGTACTGTTTTACAGCAACCCAGTAGCTGGGTAATACGATACCAAGCAAGGCAAGATTGGTTTCATATTTTCGCGCTTCTGACTACCTGTAATAACTGCAAGACATGTGAAAATTACAGCAAAGACCAACGGCTTAAATATGGTTTCTGAGGCACGGGGAAATCTCGATACCTAACCTGAAGATAGACTCTTGCGGAAGTTATTCTTTAGCCACGAACTCCTCCAATATTTTATTCCATAACACGCTTTCCACGAAATTTAACAGGTACCCATTACACAAACAAAAACAAAAATCAAAGATAGATAAAATGTTGTAGAACTGAGATGACATTACTTTGCTCAGAGTCTACGAGCCTCTCAAATAATCCTACACCATTAGCATAGTTGCACAGTAGCACGGGATAGTTCAGTAGTCATTATATAGGAGCTCATATCGTACAGCTGAATTTTAAAATCAGTATTTTGTAAAAATTAAGCTGCAAGATTTTAAACTTTTTACCTTTTTAGCTTTAAGTGAATCTGTAAAGTTGGTCAAGAGTGTAAATTTTACAGAGCGGTCGAAGATAGATCAACTTAAAAATCAGACATTTTGAGCTGACTCAGTTACAATGTAGCAGTGATATTATGTAATATCTTCTGCGCACTTAGCAAACAAAACGACCACAATTAATGATTACGGTTGCCGCCATATTAAACTCCTTCACCCGTATTTTTATAGCTGCATACCTATAAGGTCTCCATAATCCCCTCTTTTCTAGGAAAAATCCGAGCTATGTCCATCATTTCTCATTATCGTTGGAAGGATCACAGCGGGAGCCGTATTATCTGTGAGATGATTATACGCGACGAGATAATAAGAACGAAGTATTGGAATAAAGAGAGGAGACTAAAGATATTCTTTGAATATTTCCAGGGTTTCTTATGTAATCGTTTGTTAATCTACTGAAGCAATTCATTTCAAATTTGATACAGGCATGTAGGTACTTTTGTGACTCGAAGGCGGAAGGTACCTAAAAATGTAAATAAATGTTGAAAACTGTTTCAATTTCTTTCAGTATATATCGTATCACATATAAAAAAAATCAAATATGAATAGTTATATTGTAATAAAAATTCTATCTATTTTTTATGTTATTGCAAAAAATTAAAAACTTAAGTTACCATTATTCTCCATTTCCACCAACCTTATCTCGGAAAGTATTCCTAATAGGAAAAGCAGTACCTACCTAAATAGGCAATTTATAACATAAACTAATTCTACAACGTTTATTATCATCTTACTTAGCCTCCACTAGCAACTCGTCCTAGCTTCACACTTAGTACTTCACTTAAATGCAAATTAAAACGAATGTTCTGACTCTCTCTATTAGAAAAAAAAAACGTATCAAAACCCATAGTGCGGTTTAAAACAATCAAGCAGTGAAACAACTTTATTTTATTCTATTTAGAATTAAGTTTATGCATTCACCAACATGAATTGTGCCCACGTGGTGGTTTCGGATCGGCTCATTCCCTCTCGTAGAGACGAGTCCTGTGTGTGTGTGTGGCTGATTATGTCATAGAATGTTACGCATGAGTTACGCATATATAAGTAAGTCGCTCTTCCTCGTGATATAATGAGTACAGATATTATCGACACAAACCTCCGTAGCTAAGAAAAGAGTAAGAAAGCTCAAGTGGTGCTCATAATAAACATAACAGTTTCTCACTACAGAGGGTCGAGCACATCTTCAAGGGTATTTCAGAGAGTGACCTACTGAGGGTCAAGTCTTTCTTACCCTCAAGTACACAAGGTAAATTATGTTGCTTCAGACCTCAAATTGTTCTTAGCTTTTTTTCTGTATTACTCTTATGTTAGTTAGTTAACTTAGTATTTTGTAATATAAAAATATCTTGCGTAATTATGGGATAGAAAAACCCAGACTTATGTGATACTGAGCCGAAATTAGAATTTTAGATACAAAAATTCCTCCCACATTTAGAATGTTACCTAGTTATCTTGAAATGTGTTTACTTAGACACGATTTTCTGTATGTGAAATGATCCTTTTCTCCCTCGTTAGAGCTTTTTGTATTTTGTAGTAAAAAGTGGTTCATTATTCTTTATTCAGTGCGAAAACTCCAGACTTTTAATTGGGTGTGACAATAAATGTAAAAATTCAGGCGTCCCACACGCAAAGACAAACTGAATATTTTTGTACAAAGTTAAATTGTCTCATTAAATAGTTTGGGTTGTTTACGCACCGGCGACGTATTGTTTGTCGCTCTCCGGATCTCCAGGGTCGCCGGATATACGGAGCTCCGGATGTAATTTGTGTGGTCTGCGGCAGGGATGGCGAACATCTTACAATGTCAGTTAAAAAACCGTTTCTCATTTGGAATTACAACTGTATCGTGGGTGCGTTTACAAACAAATTTATAATCTGACATACGCAAAAGACAGAACACGCAGCGCAACATCAAAACGTAGATGTTTCTACAATACCTCAGACACCCCTATTAGAATAGGTATTAAATTATAATTGTCTAAAATAACATCCGTAACTAAATAAATTGAAACCAAACCTAGACATTTTTATAAAATAGTTATCAGTACTAAACGCAAAACGTATATTCGTCATACAATATCCTTACGCAGACGCATACACTCATGCAATGTTAGTGGCCAACACGCACACGAGCGTATTTCCTTGAATTAAGGATTGTATTAATTTGTCATGATACTGTGTTTCCATTTTAAGTTAAATGAAAGATTTTTCCGCCAAAATTTAACACCCATTTTTTATGACGGAAATCGATTCAGAAGCCGATTCTGAACCAACTTCTTTCAGGAATTGCATTTATTCTGTTACACGTTGTATAATAATGCATTAAAGATAATTAAAATTACGGTCGAATTTCGTCCACAGGGCGACCATTAGTTCGAATTAATAAAAACATGGTGTGTCTGCTGTTTTTCAAATGACTTTACTACATAGGTACTCAGTGTTTTTATGTATTATAATTTTATTAGTAAATATTACACCAACCATGGACTACCCGCGTACTTATTTTCTCCTGCTGTGTTAGATCCATCCATAGGTTGTCTATAAAAGATCGGTTTTAGCGATAAGGCCTTATTTAATTCTGTTATGGTGTACAATAAAAAGTATAATATTTATCTATCTATCGTGAATCGAGAATGGCGTGCCAGAATTAAAAAGATTTTTATGCCAGCCCTGGGTAGGGAGTTCCTGCAATTTGCAGACTTATAACAATGTTTGTCTATGGATACCGCGCGCGCCCCGCGGTCATTATGGAGGCTTGAGGACTCCACGCCGCGATCTAATTGAGTTCTCTGGTTTAGTTTACTTTGTATAATGGCTTTGTTGAAGTGTTAATTATGCTGGTTTTAGTTGCGATAATGAAGTGTTGCGTGGTGAGTTTAGTTTCATAAAGTACTCGCAGACAGCCGTTTTACGTGACACGGCGCGTTTTATACTAAAAGTTTCGTGTATATATCAATTTAAAAACGATTTCTGTTTTTTGTTGCTAGGTTCACATTTGACTAGCATCTCACCCTTATGGTAAGCGATAATGTGGTTGAAGACACTCTAGATTTAAGGACGTATTTGCGAATCAGACGTAAATAGGGGGAGGTGGGGTAGCTTCATACAATTTTTATATTTCGTCTTATAGCATGCTCTCGGGTATCGATATCTATATCGATTCATCAAATATCAATAATCTTACTATCTGACTTTATATAAAAAGCATGAAATTCGTGTAAATACACTTGTACGACTTTTTGTAACATTTGAAAGAAAAAATTAAATATGTATGAATGTACCCCACATGCGGGGCACTTACATACAGCCTATGGGGCAGAATCATACATGTGAAAAAATACACAAATTTTGCGTGAAATGTTTATTTATTTATCAAAATCAAAGTATCAAAACACAACGTTCATGAAAACAAAAGCAATATTAGTCTCTATTACCAAATAATAATTACATAATCATATTATAAAAAAGACATATATAGTTAGTTTTTATTTTTATGGCACCGAGGGAACTAACTTAACCTAACACACACAGCACACAGAGATATACTTATCCAGTTCTAGAGCTGACAGGGACGAAATTGCCACTCTCAGAAAGGCCATGGTAGAGCGCATGAATTTGACCTTAAATCTCGTCTCCCAATGGGGTGACGACAATCTGGTCAAATAACATCTCAACTCAAATCTCAACATCACAAAGTACATCTGTGCCAGTTACCAATCGTCTGGAGCTTTTGGGCATGGAGTTGACGTCAGACCTCAACTTCGGCTCAACCATCGAGTTAACCATCAAAAAAGCTGGGAATCCTACACAAGGTGAGGCGGTACTTCACGCCTGGACAGCTTCTGAATCTATATAAAGCACAGATCCGTTCCTGCGTGGAGTATTGCAGCCACTTGTGGGATGGCTCTGCAAAATACCAACTTGCTGCACTGAACTCGATCGAGCGCAGAGCTAAAAGGCTTATAGGCGACGACGTGCTGGTGGACAAGCTTCATAGCCTGGCTCATCGGCGAACCGTTGCTTGCCTGTCGGTTTTCTACAGATTGTACTTCGGGGAGTGTGCGCAGAAGCTCCATGATCTGATTCCTCCATCTCCCTTTCACTACTAGTCTACCAGACGCACGGCTGGGTACCACCCACACTTGGTTGATATACCGTCTTGTCGTACCAAGCGCTTCTCCTCCACATTTATTATGCGCACAGCCAAGCTGTGGAATTATCTGCCGGCTTCTGCCACTTATGACCTTTCAGCCTTTAAAACACGAGTAAATAGGCATCTTCTGGGCTCGCTCGTCACATCTTAGACCTCATCTATCGCTTTCGCTTACTATCAGGCGAGATCGAGGTCAAGAGTGGGCCCATCAGTAATAAAAAAAAAACAGGCTTTCTGATCAGTCACATCACTTTTTAAATATCTACATCCTATTGCTTAATTCTTATTTATTAGTACTCCATATTTGGCTGCTGATTTCCGAAATGAGAGTTTGTTTTTCAAAACTTTATCAATAGCTTTAAACATTGCCTCTTCGTCCACCTCTCCACTCCTAGTTCCCTTTTTCTTGTAATTTCAAACCATAATCGTTCTGCAAAACAAAATTATGTATAACTTCAATTTTACAAACGAAAAAAAATGGGGCACATTCATACAGTATGAATGTGCCGCGTACACTCCTGTATGAACCTACCCCATCACAAGAAAATGAAATCAAAATATTTCTAGAAAAAAGGCAAGCATATATAAAATTATTCACAGATTAATTCACAAACTTGACCCTATTATCTTTTAAATAAAATAGAACTTAATAATCTAGAGAGCAGCTTTTATTAAAAAAAAAGACGTTAAAGTGAGCTTATAAAAATACTTATGCCTGGCCGAATCACACCGACGCGCGTTTCACACGGACTGCTTTCAAACTCCGTGAGCAACCACACACAAAAGTAAGCTACGCATACACGCATAAGTCATTCTGTTGATGTGAGCCTAACATCAGATATATTTGGTGTATGACGGTGCCCCTTGTATGAATCTGCCCCACTTCCCCATGCTGTTTTCGGTACATTTTCCGGCCAAACGAAATAAATTGTAATATAACCAAAATGTAACTAACAATTTCCAGAGATAGATTACAAAATCGTGTTTACAATACTAGTATAATACAAGCCCCCTAGGAGACAAAACAAATGTGCATAATATAGGTGGGATATCCAACGTATAACAATGTCTTTAAAAGCGTGATTTCACTTCAATGTCGCAATGTAACACAGCTCTGGATGCCTTCAGAAAACATATTCTAGAAATAACATTTAAATATGATAATCCTTTTGCCGAGATAAATAAAGAGATTAAGATTCATTAACAGAAGAATTACTCATGTAAAGCGTAATCTCTTCATTTAAAACGAAGCTTAAAGCTTCCTTAAGATTTTAATCCCATTTAGTGATCTATTGTAAAGCTAAGCTTTACAAATTTGGGATTAAAAGTGATTAATCATACTCATAATAATATTTATTTGGAACAAAACATATGTAATATAAAATAATTATATTTTTACGATAATAGCTACATAAGTTCCAGACTGTGGTAGCTATTAAAGCACGCCTCCAAGAGTTAGAAGACGTCAGCGATCTCAATTAACAGGTCATAATTAAGAAAAAACATCTTACAAAGTAAGCATTAAAACCATGATAGTAGTATGTATTTCCGAATATTGTTAAACTAACTTTACAAATATTGAGTTACATGCCTGCAAAATAAAACGTTTGTGTTTTATTCTGTAGCATTATTACAAATTATATAAGGCACTTAGGCACTTTAAAAAGTCCAATAGCTTATTATAATTTCTTAGTAGGTACCCCAAGAGAAGTATCTCCTCGACCAAGAAAAAAAATGGTTCGTTATTAAAAGCCAGACGATGCCAGGACTAAATTGGTAATAAACTCGAGCACCGCTGTAAACTTTACCTACCGCTTAACATCTATAGTTACGTAGCCATCCATAGTTAAATTTCAGGATATTATTTATATTTTTAAGCGCCTCGCTCAATTTATTAAAACATAAAATAACACAGATTTGTAGTTGAGCTTTGACCATTTTTTAAGTGTCTTCGTGTATTCACTTAGTATTATGTAAAAAAATCACCCCTTTGGAAATCCTAAATAAATAATTAATTACTTAGTGTTATTATAAATACAAAGTAACTTAGTTTGTCTGTTAATATTCATGGTTAAACTGATATATATGAAATTTCGATTTGGGATAGTTTGCGAACCTCGTTAGGACATAAGATTTCTCTCTTTTTTTATAAGAGACTTTAAAAGAAACGAGAACGAGCAAAATGTTAGTAAATACTAAATTCAAGCTTTTTAAGCTAGAAGCTCAAGTACTTAAATTCACCAGGCCTACAAAAACTTAATATAGTTAACATTATGGCAAATCGATATTTACAAGGGGTGTAATACCGCTACTCGGTTACGATTTCTAAACCATTAGGTAGTTCTGACCACTGTCTGGTGAAGTCAATGTCTACTCCCCGCCCGATACCAGCCTTAAAGGCACTCGGCGGGTTTGGCGATACAAGTCAGCGGATTGGGATGGCATGCGATCCTTGTTTAGATGTTATCCTTGGCAGCCTATTTGCTCCTCTTCAGCTGATCCCTCGACGTGCGTGGACGCCGTGACGGATGTTTTGCATCAGGGGATGGTGTACTACATTCCATTCTCTGACTTAATACTGTCCGGTGAAGCTCGACCATGGTCTGGCGCCTTTTGTAAACGCGCTGAAGCGCTTAAACACGCGGCGTACCTGGCATGGGTCGATGCTCGAATCCGCAAAGCAAACGACGTGGATCAGAAGAAGAGAGCCTACAATAGGGCTGCCAAGTCCTGCAAGAAGGTATTGCGGAGGGCTCGGTGCTGGCAGCAAAGCGTTTTGGTCCCTGGCAAAGTCGGTCGAATCGAAATTCTGTCACCCCTCACTACCACCACTGCTCAAACCTGACGGGTCTCTGGCTCACTCCGCTGACGAAAAAGCAATCTTGTTTGCCGCTCTCTTTGCGGAGTCTTCACGTCTGGATAGTAGTGGCACTCTCCCTCCTGATGCTCCTATTGGATGCGAGACGTATATGTCGGACATTCTCATCCATCAGAAGGACGTCCGTAGAGTGCTGCGTAATCTTGACGTGAACAAAGCTAGTGGCTCCGACGGGATACCAGCAATTGTTCTTAGAACTTGTGCGCCTGAACTGTCTCCAATCTTGACACGCCTGTTTCGCCTTTCGCTAGAGACTGGAAAGGTGCCGAAAGCATGGAAGCTGGCTAACGTACAGCCTGTACCCAAAAAGGGCAGTCGTGCTAACCCGGCCAACTACAGGCCTATTTCAGTCACGTATACTCTGTAAGAGTATGGAGCGTGTACTTAATAGTAAGCTCCTGGCATACCTAGAAGCCAACGACATCCTCAGTGACCGACAATATGGCTTCGCAAAAACCGGTCAACTGGGGACCTTCTAGCGTATGCCATTCATACCTGGAGTGAGGCCATTGAGAAGCACGGGGAAGCACTTGTTGTTTCCCTTGACATCTCCAAGGCCTTTGACAGGGTCTGGCACGATAGCCTTATTGCTAAGCTTCCTTCCTTCGGTTTACCCACTCAACTCTGCGTTTGGATTGAAGACTTCCTGAGAGATCCCATTCGAGTGGTCATTGATGGCTGCTCGTCTGGCCAATTAGCAATTAATTCCGGGGTCCCTCAGGGGTCTGTTCTCTCAGCAACTTTATTTTTGCTGCACATTAACGATCTGCTGATTCCCGGTACCTTTGGGTATGCAGACGACAGCACAGTTTCTGAGAGATATGTGTCCAGCGCGCGAGCTGGTGGGTCACAGATCCAGTCTCTCCGTGAGGACATGGTTGGGCGCTTGAACTTGTCTTTGAAGGCTGTCTCCGAATGGGGCGATGCCAACTTGGTCAAGTTGAATGCAGCTAAGACCCAGGCGTGTCTCTTTTCCGCGACAAGGAGTCAATTTGAACCGGCTCCTACTTTCCGGAGTGTAACCGTGCCGATAACCGACCGTATCGAGCTTCTGGGGGTAACACTAACTTCTACCCTCAATTTTATCATCAAAAAAGTTGGGAATCCTAGCAAAGGTGAGACGGTACTTCACACCCGAACAGTTGCTCAATCTCTATCAAGCCCAGGTTCGGTCGTGTATGGAGTACTGCTCTCATCTTTGGGATGGTTTTGCCAAATACCAACTAGACGCGCTTGAGTCTATCGAGAAGCGGGCCAAGAGACTCATTGGCAACGATGCACTGGTCGAGTCAAAGCTCCAGAGCCTTGAACATCGACCACGAGTTGCAAGTCTATCGGTTTTCTATCGGTTACATTTCGGGGGGTGTGCGATGGAATTACACAGTCTACATAATTCCGGCAAGCCAGTTCCATCATAGGACTACGAGACAAACGCTGAAGCGTCATCGTTACATGGTGGACATCCCACCCATACGCACAAAACGTTTTGGGAATACCTTAATTGTGCGTACGGCTAAGGAGTGGAATTCCCTGCCGGAGTCTGTGTTTCCCGATAGCTATAACCTAGGAGTCTTTAAGTCAAGAGTGAATAGGTTACTTTTAGGTAAGCGTGCTCCATCTTCGACCACATCATATCTTACCATCAGGTGAGATGGTAGTCAAACGCGAACTATTTTTAAATAAAAAAAAATGTTTACTATATTAAGTTTTTCGATTCTGGTGCTAAAATAAGTTAGGAGATGCTACGCACGCGTGTGTGCGTGCTTGTATGTGTATGTATTTGAGTACTACATCATCATAACTTCCCTATACATTCGGCAGCACTGAACCTTTCAGGATATTACTTTAGTCTCACTAAAAAGTAATCCATTTGTACAACCCTAGGGGGTGTTTTGTTACACGGGACATAAAAGCCTTTAATGGTATCTAAGCCTTTTTACTGTGTTTTAATAATAAACTGTCGTAGCGTCTGGGAAAAGCCGTAAACTTCGAATATATACTTTTTACGATACTCAGCCGCTTGTAAAATGTTCCCCTTATCAGGTACAAATCAACTATCTTCAGGATTAATATTCTGTAAAAGTCTTTAGAGGTTGTTTTGTTGGTAACGTGTTTGATTTGTGGAAAGATTGCATGCATATACAAAATGTATGAGTAATGGAATACTTCGAAGCGTAAGTGTATGTACTGCCTACATTTTATACTAAGTTAGGTTTAATATAAAAAGTTAGATATATGTATAAAATGTAAGTTGTTCTAGAACTACATGGTCATTTGAAAGTTATTTTTATTCAGCGTCTAATATTCCCAAAAATATAATAGCAAAACGAAAAACAATTTTAGTATTTAAAAAAACTTTTTAGCAATAAATAGAACCGACTTCCATATCAAAACACTACAAAGCTAAAAATTACTTTAATTTCGGTAGTCGGTGTTATTGGTTTTGTATTTTCTTTTTTTGACACCGCCTTCCGAAATTAAAGTTATTTTTGGCTTTGTAGTGTTTTGATATGGAAGTCGGTTCTATTTTTTGCATAAAAGTTTTTTGTCACGCTTTTTAGTGGGTCGGTTTGTAATTTATCTAGTTACAAAAGTCAAAATGTGAACTACTTATCACCTTTTACAAAAATTGCTTTTCCCGATGCAGAGCCGTTAATTTTTGAGGAGTTCTCCTGGTACTTCACCATCAGCTCTACTTCACCATATGCATTGTCACGAGCATAAAGTTCTTAACATGCATATTCAAGAAATCGAATCGCAATCCAGAAATACTTATTATTGAGTAGTTTCGGTGGCCATCTGTGGTCTTCATCATCAGTTCCACTTCCCCAAATGGTGCTTTTCGAGAGCAACTGCACAAGTTATTATTAGAAATACCCAAAACGCTATAGGTATGCCTATAATATTTGAAGAGTTCCCTCGATTACTCTAGGGTTCATTTCATTCAGCATTCAGGGTTCATCATCAGATCCTGATTTCAGAACAATGGGACCAACTAGAAAGTATACCCTCTTAAAGGAAAAAAAAATCCAAATCGGTCCAGCCGTCTTCGAGTTATGAGGTAACATACATAAAAAAAAGTTCAAGATGAACTGAGAACCTCCTCCTTTTTTGAAGTCAGTTAAAAAACCTTCTGCAAAAAACGACTTAACTACTTTTCGAGCCCTCTGATATAGTTGGTAGCATTTATGCTACTAACCAAATAAAAAAATGTGTTATGTGTGTGAAGATAATCTGAATACAAAGAAGTAAATAAGTAGGTAAACTTTTGGAGTATTTTGCTGACGGCAATGAACGAATGAACCACTTGGTATAAATCCATGGAATACCTATGTGACTAACATAAACTTCAAATTTGTCTAAAATCGATGCGTTCGTCTCCAAGGTACTATTTGTTACGGAAGGAAATTCTCAAGATAGAAAATCCGACCAAGTGAGTGTCGAAAAGCTCTCCTATTGGACATTTTTTGAAAGTAAAGCGTCGAAATGTTCGTGTAATACATTTAATTAGAATTATTTTCCCATCTACGATAAGTTTCTCATCTTAATAGGGTTTTTTTAATACATATTTTCTTAACACGTTCAACGCCAAGAAAAAAATGCATCTTTCCGTTCAGGCCGCGTCGGTCAGTGATGGCCGACAACTAGACTTGCCGTTCGGGCCGCGTCGGTCAGTGATGGCCGACAACTAGACTTGCCGTTCGGGCCGCGTCGGTCAGTGCTGCCCGGCAACCGACAATTAAAAAAACATTTGGTCTAAATTTGGATAGAACTGTGATTTTTGCTTGGCCTAAAGGGAAAGCTCACTGTCGGTCAGTACAGACCGCGTTGGCGTTCAACATGTTAAATATCATGACGGGGGACTGCACTGGATTGTGGAAATAATATAGGCAGTCACTACATATATACTGTTACTCAGCTGCATCTGCATGCAGTGTAAAAAGTGTAAAAAGCTAAGCGATGATGATGACTTCGTACCAATCCATTTTTTTAGTCCTACATTCATATAAACACTCCTCGACATAAATTGATTGATTCACTACACCAACCCGTTATGTGACACCCCCACACGTATATTTGCTAATAAAACGTAAACTAAACCGATCCCTAGAAGGTTAATCGTAAAAAACCGGGGAAATGTCACCCGCGCCCTCTCCAGAGTCATCTCTATAAACTCTGAAACGTGTTTCTTTCGACCCCTATTCAGTCACGAACAGGGGTCGAAAACGAAACAAGGTAAATTTGCCCTTGAATGTACATAATTCAAGGGCAAATTTATCTCTTTTTTTGTTATTTAAAAAGAGAACTAGCAATATTGGGTAGAATTCACATTATTAGCAATCTTTATAACCCCTCTAACTAAGCTTGACATGTGCTTGTGTTTTAGGTTCACGGCAATAGTGTAATTGGTGGGGTTCGAACTCGCGACCTTTCGATCACAAGGTTGAACGTTAGCCATTAGGTTGGTGCAGTACCTATACCTACCTCCACCACCCAACAACTGGGAACTCCGTGGTTAGAGAAAAACTAATGACAAAGATAAAAATTTAATTGATTTGATTTGGATCATATTCTTGTTGTGAGAGCTCGTCCCTAATAACAACCGCATAGGTCGTTAGATTAGATAGGTAAGCATGTTTACTGAGGTCAGTCCGTGGAGAATTTTCTATCTTAGATAGCAAGTTTAGTGGTTGGTCCCAGCTGTAATAATATGTAAATGTAATGCATTTCTATATCATAGATCGACTCATGCGGTTATTATTATTTAGCCACATAGCATAGGGGTCCCTATTTAATTGCCAGCTTAATTATTCTTTAAAAGCTTGGCATAAATACCATGAAGTTTTTTCAGCATGTTGTGCCGATAATTTTTCTCAGTCTGTTCTTCCCTTTATTTTAGACGTACTTAAAGTTACTGGCACGTACGGGACCCTTATTTATTTATGGACACTAGGTAGAAAGTTTATTAGTCTTCCAGATCGTAAAGGTCACTCGATATCTAGCCTGTGTTGCGGCAAAAAACATTTGTTCGAAATTCGGAAACATAAGTTATTGGTATAAAGTATGTATGTACGTCGTTTTAAGGCGGAAAGTACGTGAACTTGTAATAGTTATTATAACACAGGCCTCTTCTCTCTGAGAAGGAATGGGCCGTAATCAACCACGCGAGCCCAATGCGGGTTAATGGATGTCACATGTCTTCGAGTTGTTGGTTGAGCCCTTCATCGATTTGAGAGTCAATATAAATAACACGAAGTGATGTGCCTGGCTGGGTTCGAACCTTGCAAAGCAGGCCCGTAACGACTGGGTTTTTTTGTGTGTGGCGTCTCGCAGGTCAACCTCTGAGGTTGTCGGCTGCTTAACCGGGCTTGCCTGTGATTGCCTTAATTAATAAATTAATTAAAGCCTCCAGCCAGGGATTATTATAAGACTTACAAACTAGACGACTACACGCTAAGGCCACGGTTCCTAACCTGGGGGTAATTACCCCTCCGGGGGTAAAACTGGTATTCTGCGGGGGTAATGAGCTGGTAATATATAACAAAGATTAGACCAATAAAACCAAATCTACTAGTAGCTCGCCAGTGCATTTCATGGATAAAGTTGCAAGTTTTGTGTGTAAATTGGAACTTTACCAACGCAGAGTTCAAGTTGGCGATATGTCGATGTTTACACAACTTTGTGAGCAACTGAAACATGACAAAACTGACAAAACCACGTTTGAAAATTCCGTGGTTCATCATTTATCGTCATAAATATCGTAATAAACTCACTGCAGCAATATTTCCCAGACATGGATAATCGTGAGTCCAATTCTTTGATAGTAAGACTATTTTCTACTGATGATAACATTTTTAAGGATGAAGATGTGTCAGCCAAAGTAGAATTTCTTGGACTTGGTAGAAAAGTGGAATTCCAAAATTATGATCTCTGTACATTTTGGCGAAAAATAAACACTGAATATCCTATTGTAGCCGAAAGAGCTCTAAAAATGTTAATACCTTTTGCAACAACTTACAGATGTGAGAGTGGTTTTTCAACTTTAGTGACACTAAAAACAAAGGCCAGAAATCGTCTCAATGTGAAACATGACTTGAGATGCGCTTTGAGTGAAACAAAACCTAACATTAAAAAACTTGCGAATGCGAAACAGTATCAACCTTCACACTAAAAATTTTGTATTTGCAAGCTTTTAATGTTAGGTTTAGTAAAGTCTGTAAAGATTATATTATTATAGATATTATATATAATGTAATTGTAAGAACTTACTCAATATTTTTGTGCAATTTTTATACGTCTAATAAAGTCAATTTGTAATTATGTGTGTTATTTTGTTTTGTGTTCATTGGTAACATGAGAGAGAGAGGAAGGGGTAAATCAGATTATCTAGCTAAGTCATAGGGGTGACAAGATCGAAAAGGTTAGGAACCACTGCGCTAAGGGCACCCCCTCTGGGGTACGAACGTCGGCTTAGGGCATCGCAGGGGGAGGGCAGCTAGAGACAGGCTGGAACATATAATTATTTTTAATTATTATTATTAATAAGCCGTAACCACTGGGCCACCACTGCTGCATTAAATTCAATGCAAACATTTTGGAAACAAATATATTTATTTTTTAAACAAGTAACAGAAGTAGTCAGAAATAACAGAAAGGTTCTCTATAGCAACAGTCTATAGCAATCCTTAACAAGTGGGTAGTAAGTTACATTATTGACTGTTCTTTGACCTAGTGTCCGGATATGACCTAGTTGACGTCTAGAGCCTAAAGTATAACTACAAGAGGTTATTGCCTTGGTTCATGAAGGAGCGTAATCGATACGAATACCTGACGTAATTCGAAGAGTACTTACTGAATATTCGTGTATGGACAATATCAGTTCCGTGCGACTTAGTCATATCGGCCAATGATATGGAATGATTTTCTATTTGTGTTTTCGTTTATTGATTTGTGAGTATTACGTATTGAAAACCTGAGAAGGACGGATATTTTGACGCGATTTCAGTATGTTTCGGTAAATTAAAGTTGATGTTACATTTACTGAAGTTAACCATCTTGAATTCTAGAATAAATCTTTGATGTATATGAAATTGTGACGTAGTATTTTTCTTACTTCATGAAAAAATGTTTATGAAGCGAGACACCAAACATAATAGGACAAAATTTACATATTTCACTTTGTGCTCTGCGATGAAATTTAAATAAAATGGTTAAATATGCAAGCTTTGAAATTGTTTGACTTTGTCAAAACATAGTAGGTACCTACCTGACTGAAAATTTGAAACTGATGGTTAAATAGTTTCTTAGACGATTATATAGTTTTTAGTTGCATAGTTTTTTTTTATAATATGAACATCATTTCAGCTACCGCAATAATAATGTCGATCGGTGTATTTTATTTTACAAATTAGAAGACCGGGTACAGTTTTCAAGAAAGGTAGAGTAACCAAGTCATGTTTTTATCCAAGCGTTGACAGAGCATTAAAACAATTACCCAGAAGTTGGTCACTTCAACATGGACGTTTAATTGTAATGAGTCTATTTTGAAAATAAAAAAACTATTATTGAACCCAACTCTTGGCATCTCTCCTGCCTCGAGGTTGCATTTTAAAATATAAAAGAAATTTGCTCAAACACCCAGTCCGGTACGAATATCTTTAGGCAATACAAACATTTGTTCCAGTGCGGGAAACGAAAATATAAACAACAACCTTCATGATCTAACCACGCCTTTGTTTGATTCACAGCTATGAGAACGAAAAGAACGCGCTGGTGGTATCGGTGGTGTCGTGCCAGGGTCTGCCAGGCCGCGAGCCCGCCGGCCCAGACCCGTACGTCAAGTTGCAGCTGCTGCCTGACAAACAGCATAAGGTTAAGACCAGGTCAGTACCGGAGAAGAAGTCATTATCACCTTTCAAAGAACTACTATTCAGCTGGTTAACATACTGATGGCCATTATTTCAAAACTTAGAGCATTTAGTGGTAATCGTGAAGTAAGTTAATTGTACCTATTTAAATTATGTTCGACTATATCTTTTTCAATCAGACCATTGATATTTAAATAATAACCAACCAGGTCCCCAAAACACAGGCGTAGCTCAGTTTTGAATACCTGAAAATTAATAAAAAAAAAAACACTGTTTTCAATAAATTATATTCTAATAGAGCGACTCTAACGTTTATTCGCAATGGAAAACAAAAACGTACCAGAAACTCCATAGCTGTTATTGTTTATGTTTATTTCAGTAACGATATGTTCCGATGATTATTTATTTATTTTATACATCGATCATCCATCATCATGTAATTTACACTTTTCTTGGTTTTATTGGTTACTCAAGAAAAGTGTAAATTGATTAATCCCCTTAATATGGACTTGGCAGTCGCATACTTACAATTATTGTAACAATTGATAACATCAGTAAATACAATTTACAATGTGTGTGTATTAATTTACTGCAAGAAAAATAAATAAAAAAACAAAAGTATATCTATGTAGTTAATGCCATTCATATCATTGCTATGAATAGTACTTCTATTAATTGATAATTGCACCAGCATGTTACCAAGCCTTTTTGTCCTGAATCTAATTTGGAACGCGATGAGAGACTTTGGAAAGTATTAATAAAAGTTTTAAATTCCCATAGAATTAGTTCTAATATGTCACAATGTATCCCACCAAAAACATCCTGTAAAAAATTAGCCAAGTCTCGCCTAAGCTTCTCTATAAAAAGTAATAAGATCTCAAAGCAAAGCGAAGCCAAGTCTAAGGATCTTTACTGCGATTTCTTTATCTCTATGCACTTTTACTAGTTATTACATCGAAGTCAACGGCCAAGTCACATAAAATATAACTATGTTAATAAAGAAATCGCAGTAAAGATCCTTAGACTTGGCTTCGCTTTGCTTAGAGATTTTATTACTTTTAATTTTTATATGAAAGATATGCGTACTTTAGTTAATGTATAAAATGATTGAACGAATGTGTCTTGTTACCTAAAGAAACACGGTTGGTCAGAAAAATATATTTTCGAATGGTTTTATATAAAACATAGGCACATCTGCTTCTACTTAATGATATAGCTAGGAAACTTTTACTATCTGAAAGTAACATTTGGACGTTGAACTTTGGAGACTTTCGCGAAGTTGAAAAGTATTTACAGAATCCATACAGGCGTGTGTTCCCAAAGTTTGCTCATCGATCACAGTATTAGTTGCCAAAGAACCACAACTTCCTCATGGGCCTTTAATTGACTATGTACATCTGTAATTTGAAATATCACACGCAAACTAGAGGGCTGTCTCGCTCTGTTCTCAAAGAATGAGCATTGCAATTCAGCGCGGCAATGGTGCCAGACTTTTGGGCACGTTTCCAGACGGCAGCGATGTGGAAGAGTACTTCGACCCCTTTTTTAATTTGTTCTATTTCGTTACACTTGCAGAGTTGTTCGCAAGACTCGCTGCCCAGTATACGATGAGGACTTCACTTTCTACGGCATCGCCCCGCACCAGATTGCTGCTATCACTCTGCACTTTGTCGTCCTTAGCTTTGACAGGTAAAGTTTTCACTTTCATATCTGTTTTTCCAAAAATTTTGCCTCAACGGTCACAATCTTTTAATGTAAATGACAACCATGAGGTAACACAGTGAATATTGTCTTCACGCAAAATATTTTTAGGATGCGAAATGCTGCGAAAAAGACTTCCTCAGATTCGAAAAGATGTAGAGCTAGGTTATTGTTTCTCCCGCCGGGGTTGTGGAAATGTACTAACAAGATACCGCGGCCCCGGCACTTACGGGCAGCTGAAGGGACAGGGTGGGTTTTTAGTCTGTAGAAGTCTGACACTCCCTTTCGCTTAACCCAGAGCGGGAGATTTTAATCGATGATTTTACCACCCAGAAAAAAAAAGGTTATTGTTTCTGCATGTTATTTATTATCATCATACAGAGAATTTATTGTGATGATACAGAGAAAATATTGTGTATTGAACTTAAACTAATTAAAACTTCCATGAAATCGTACTATCTCTCACTCACACGCATGCGCGCACTCACGCACAAACACGTCCACCCACACACACACGAACACACACGCAAATACACACTTTCTTTTGCTGATGACACATAAACTTTTTAATCAAAATGTCACGGTTGTATCATTTTTAACAATGCCGAAATATCTCCGAACCCTAAAATACAGGTCTGCGTACCTAGTTTAGGGGACGGAAGTCTGACGCCAATGTTAGAATTGTTGTACAACCCATTATTTTCTTTTGTACCATGTATGTGTCTTTCTTATTTACAAAAATAAATTTATATTATCTTATCATCTGCTTGACCTTTTCACTACTATGTCGGGATCGACTTGCATTCCAATCTGCAGCTGAGTACATGTATCAACAGTCTATCTGACCTCTGCAACCCAGTAGCTGGGTAACATCATACCCCAAGGCAAGACTAATGTCAGATTTACTGTCCACTCGTAACAACTCGTAAAGATATATAAATGACACATGCTTCTCGCGGCACGGAGGTATCTCTATATATTAAGACCACTCATCCACCGACCGAATTCCA
This sequence comes from Tholera decimalis, assembly GCA_943138885.2. NCBI lineage: Eukaryota > Metazoa > Arthropoda > Insecta > Lepidoptera > Noctuidae > Tholera > Tholera decimalis. Next base: position 30,450,925 of record OW964562.2, read on the forward strand.
AAACCGTTCCTTCCCGTGATACTTTTATTATTTAGCCACGAGCTCTTACTGATGTCACTATTTGTATGTTTTAGATATTCCCGCGATGAGATAATTGGAGAGGTGGTGTCACCGCTGACGAGCCTGCAGCTACAGAGTGGCGAGGCCATGGCGCTCTGCCGCGAGATACAACCACGCAGTCTCAAGGTAAACATGACACTTTTTAATAGTTCCTTCTTCATTGGAAGCTTTATTTTTCATTTTGCGGAACCACCTAGACATTGTCGGCTACATTAATTACTGCAGCCTTAATTATTATAATAGTTCAAGCCGCGCTTCAGGGTTTATAAAAAACTTATCAAGCGAATATACGTTAAGGGCCCTGTGTGGTACAAACCTCGGCTTAAGACGTCGCTGGAGGAGGTCAATTAGGGACGGGTTGGATCAGACAAGGCTAATTAAAGAAAAGCTAGTAGTATACCCTTTTAATAAGTTGATCGTTGTGAGATAAATGTTTCAAGAAGAGAGAGAAAACTAAACGTACGAGGAACTTGAAATTTGACTAGAGACTGAATGGAACATTTTTTTAATTACAGATTTATGATAAACAAATTAATACAAAGAAGCAGTCAATTATTCGTGTAAAACTTGGAAAGAAACGAGAATTTGTTTCCTGGAAATTTAAACACGTTCTTCATTTACCTACTAGTTTGTTTAGGTTACACAGTATGTTAACTAACAGAGGGTGTTCCCGTTAACCCGCAATAGTATAAGCACATCTATTAGATCGCCGCACACGGCCCGTCATTCATAAATAAATTGCGACGTTGCTGTCCTTCAAGTACGCGTGTACAGAGTGTTTCTTTTACGTATCAATTTAGCATTTTTGGTGAATATTTTAATATTAAAAAAATACATTTTGTTTTCGAATAGTAATATTTTTTTAGCATGTATGGATGCTATACTATTGCGGGTTAAAGGGAACGCCCTCTGTTAGTTAACATACTGTATATATTTGGTAGTTTTATTTAATTATATAAGTATGTGTATCTACGTTGACCAATGTTGTGGACAATGTGGACATGCTGCACACTGCTCAATATTCGCTGAGCCCACTCATTTTGCCACTTTTTTATATTGTTAAACAATTTAAAAAAGTCCTCTATCTTCCAGTGAAAATATTATTAAAGTCGGTTTACCTGATCAAGAGCCCGAACTATCAGACAGAAAGACAAAGATTCTAAGTGTCTTTGTGTGTTTGTATTGTGTATTTGAGAAATTATTACTTGAGAAAACACAATTATTTTGAAACCACAGACAGATCTTACATTTTATTCGCATGTAAGGATAATTAATTTAGATATTTTTTAGTACAGTTCAGACACAAAAGTGAATTTCTTGTTATTTATTTCTTGTAGATGCGCAGCGTGGGTCGCGGCGAGGTGCTGGTGTCGCTGTGCTGGCAGCCGGCCGCCGCGCGCCTCACCGTGGTGCTGCTCAAGGCGCGCAACCTGCCCAAGATGGACGTCACCGGACTTGCTGACCCGTACGTATTCCTAGGTTTGTTGTAGATGCGCAGCGTGGGTCGCGGCGAGGTGCTGGTGTCGCTGTGTTGGCAGCCGGCCGCCGCGCGCCTCACCGTGGTGCTGCTCAAGGCGCGCAACCTGCCCAAGATGGACGTCACCGGACTTGCTGACTCGTACGTATTTCTAGGTTTGTTGTAGATGCGCAGCGTGGGGCGCGGCGAGGTGCTGGTGTCGCTGTGTTGGCAGCCGGCCGCCGCGCGCCTCAGCGTGGTGCTGCTCAAGGCGCGCAACCTGCCCAAGATGGACGTCACCGGACTTGCTGACTCGTACGTATTTCTAGGTTTGTTGTAGATGCGCAGCGTGGGGCGCGGCGAGGTGCTGGTGTCGCTGTGTTGGCAGCCGGCCGCCGCGCGCCTCACCGTGGTGCTGCTCAAGGCGCGCAACCTGCCCAAGATGGACGTCACCGGACTTGCTGACTCGTACGTATTTCTAGGTTTGTTGTAGATGCGCAGCGTGGGGCGCGGCGAGGTGCTGGTGTCGCTGTGTTGGCAGCCGGCCGCCGCGCGCCTCACCGTGGTGCTGCTCAAGGCGCGCAACCTGCCCAAGATGGACGTCACCGGACTTGCTGACCCGTACGTATTCCTAGGTTTGTTGTAGATGCGCAGCGTGGGTCGCGGCGAGGTGCTGGTGTCGCTGTGTTGGCAGCCGGCCGCCGCGCGCCTCACCGTGGTGCTGCTCAAGGCGCGCAACCTGCCCAAGATGGACGTCACCGGACTTGCTGACTCGTACGTATTTCTAGGTTTGTTGTAGATGCGCAGCGTGGGGCGCGGCGAGGTGCTGGTGTCACTGTGCTGGCAGCCGGCCGCCGCGCGCCTCACCGTGGTGCTGCTCAAGGCGCGCAACCTGCCCAAGATGGACGTCACCGGACTTGCTGACCCGTTCGTATTATATTCGTATTCAGTTCGTATATTATATCATCATATAGACTATTTTGTATATCAATGATCACATATTGCAAACACAGCAACTTGAGTGAACTCGCAAAAGCTACACTATATGTAATAAGTTATTCAGATTAAGATATTTTTCAACTAGGTATAAGGTGTAGATTTAGGATTTAGTTAGTAAGGCCACTCTGTCGCATTGGATCATAGATCTGTAATGATAGTGTAGGTAAGATTGTTATAAATAAATAAAAAAATAAATAAAATATTACAACTGCCCAATTTCTGCAATTTCTTTAATGCTCGTTCCGACTTCCGGGCACACTCGGCCGTACCAATGGTACGATTTTATTTATACTACCAACATAAGTCGCGCGGAAACAAACATACAGTATGTTAACTAACAGAGGGCGATCCCGTTTTTTTTTATTCTATCAATTTAACGGGGCTTTTGTCCACATGGATATGCCAACCCCATTGGGGCGTTCCTGTTAACCCTAAACCCGCAATAGTATAGCATCCATACATGCTAAAAAAATATTACCATTCGAAAACAAAATATTTTTTTTTTTTTTAAGATTAAAATATTCACTAAAAATGTTAAAATGATACGTAAGAGAAACACTGTACACGCGTACTTAAAGGACGGCAACATCGCACTTTATTTTGCTTCTTTTACTGTGTTTATTTTACGTATCAATTTAACATTTTTAGTGAATATTTTAATATTTAAAAAAAAATTGTTTTCGAATGGTAATATTTTTTTAGCATGTATGGATGATATACTATTGCGGGTTAATGGGAACGCCCCAATGGGGTTGGCATATCCATGTGGAAAAAACCCCGTTAAATTGATAGAATAAAAAAAACGAACGTTTTTTCGTTCGTTAGTTAACATCACAGTATTATGATCTTTAGACTGTGTTAACATACTGTATGTTTATTTCCGCGCGACTTACATATGTTGGTAGTAAAAATAAAATCGTACCATTGGCCTTATTAATAATTTACCATAAATGAGTAAATTTTGGACTTAGAATAGAGTATATACTTTATTGTACACCAAAAGTTATACACACCTATTTTACAATAATTGCTTATTCTATGGTTACAATGGCGGATCGCAAAAAGCGATATCTTCCAGACAAGCTTTGGAAAGACTTTCAAAACTTTAATTAAAGTGAGGAGTACCTATTAATTATTGTTTAGATTTTGCTACATTTACTGCATCATTATTGACTGCGACTTTCATAAGTACTAACTGAAACGATTCCTTTATATTATTCCACCAAAGTTGAGTCTGAAAACCACGCCAATATTTTTCTTTAATCTCAATAAAAGTTTGACCATTTGACCATCTTTTTCTACAGCTACGTGAAGATGTACCTGCTATACAACGGCCAACGTATCGCCAAGAAGAAGACCCACGTGAAGAAGCGCACCCTGAACCCGGTGTTCAACGAGTCGTTCGTGTTTGAGGTGCCGGCCGCGCCCAACGCCACGCTCGACCATGTCTCACTAGAACTGCTCGTGCTTGACTGGGACAGGGTCACGAAGAATGAGGTCAGATAATAATATATTTCTTTTAGTTCCCTGCCACATATGACCCTTTAAAGTAAGGAGAAACCTGCATCTTCTGCAATTGCTCGTTCTATCTTACACCTCATCTATAGCTTACCATCAGGCGTGCTTGAAGTTAAGAGCGGGCTCATTTAGCATAAAAAAACACACATAGTTACGAATATTACTGTTGCCTTGGCTTTTGTACTATAAATTAGAGTTTATGTATTTTTTATTTCCTACTAAGTCAAATATCAAACCATTTATGTTTTAAATGAGCCTAAATAATCTATTACGCGCACTGGCCTCTCTTCTATGAGAAGGTGTGGGCTTTAATCCACCACGCGATCATCTTAGAACTCTAGGTTTCGTCACGTTATTTTCTCAATTTAAACGCTTATAAAAAGTTATAATGGTGATGCTGGTTGGTAGTCCAGAGTGTGATGATATACAAAATGTCACACCGACATGATTGAAACCTCGTAGTATTTGTAACTAATCCTTACTTAATATTATAAATGCGAAAGTAACTCTGTCTGTCTGTGTGTTACTCCATCACGCCTAAACTACTGAACCGATTTAAATGAAATTTGGTACGGAAATAGTCTAGAGCCTGAGAAAGGACATAGGCTGCGAAGAAAGGGTTGTAAGGGGTTGAAATAGGGGATGAAAGTTTGTATGGAAATTACGTCATTTTAAAAGAAGAAGAAGAAAGCTGGAAGCTTGAAACTTATTTTTTTGACTTTTGATTAGAAAAATGTACTTAAATAAGCTATTAGCAGTAAAATATTGTAAATAATAAAAATAATTAGTCCACAAAATTAATAATGCTACCGAAAGTCAGTATTCCGCGCGAACGAAATCGCGGGCACAGCTAGTATAATATACAGAGTTGATACGACCGAGGGGCTTTCCTTTAAACTGCTTATACTAGGTACCATTTTCAAGCTTTGTACCAAAAATCAATTAAACAGAAGTAGTTTAGTCGCAAATGATTTTGATGAGATGCACCTTAAAGCGATAAATCTGACCAAGGCAAGAGATAACATAACACACATCGCGCTACGTTGCCACTTTGTTACCTAGGTATTTAAGGTCAGTCACATTTATTTACAAAGGGTGGTTGCGTTTTACTCTGATTTGTAAGCTAGTTAGTTTGAAAAAAAAAATTTTTTCTGGCTCTTTTTTTTTAACTGTATCGCATTAACACTAAACACGTATAGTATACGTAGTGTAATTTAATGCCCCTCTGTCGTATCAACTCTGTATACCTAAGGCTGGAAACAGTGCTTGACCGACGGTCGGCGCTGACCGTCAGTCGGCGTAGCTATATATAGATATAGCTACGCTGACGATTTTCACAACCGACGGTCAGCGCTGACGGTCAAAATGTACGGTCAGCGCTGACCGTCGGTCTAGCACTGTTTCCAGCCTAATATCGAGTGTTATTCTCCAGGTGATCGGTCGGCTGGAGCTGGGCGCGGTGGGGGCGGGCAGCGCGCGGCACCACTGGCGCGAGGTGCAGGCGGCGCCGCGCCGCCAGATCGCCGACTGGCATAAACTGAAGGAGTGAACGCAGCATCACTCGCCCACTCCAACGGTCCCAACTCGTCCCAACTTCATACTGCACTAATACTCCACTGACCTGCAGAAATTCCTTGATAAAACCTTCAAACACCAAAAATACAATTTTTAAATTTAGAACTATCGAACGTTCTGTTGTAGGCTCTTTCTTTAAGTTGTTTTCGGTATTTCTTTTCAGGGTAGTCAGCCGGAACACATTTGCCTCACCTAGTGTAAAATGACTAAAAATGTTATTTTTAGCTTCTTTCAAAATAAATATTTTTATTTACTTCAACGACGTTATAAAAATGCAATCTAGTATCAGTTTGGCAATTACATCTACTCTACTCGATTTGATTTAGAACTAAGAAATATCGAGAGCAAGCCAACTCACAACAACAACATTCAGTAACATTCAGTAGTTGCAAACAAGCATAATAATTATAATATTAGAAAAGGACATACGGCAGGTCTACATGAACAGAAATCTGGTGCAGTATCAACAAGGACATCAAATATTCCCCTTTCATCTTTCAAAATTGTTTTTAGTTATAAGATGCTGGCGTCGTACTTTCTCAGTTCAGCACACTGAGCTTTAGAATATATCTCAGGATCTTGTAAGAGCTCGACGTGTACATCGTACAAAGCTCTAACAAGTGTTCACGCAATTTGCTGAACTAGACAATATTCTAGAAGTGTCTGTCATGTTTATAGGTCACTAGCATTCCATCTAATTTTGATGTAGAATTAATTTTGTCAGATTAGACACAAAATCTCAAGTTTTATTTCCTTAGATTGCCCGTAGTTGTTTGGTTTGTTTATTTTCTCACTTATTATTATTGCACAGATTACAGTAAGTAGGATGGCAAAGCCAAAGTCCAGCGAAGATTACGAAGAGTTTGTTTTAGCGTTAATTTGTAAACTAAAAAATGATATTGTATATTAGATAGACGAAATTATTTGGAATTTATTCAGGTTTGTATGTTTGAAAGCGCACAGCGTCCCCCTCCCCTCCCCTTTGTTGTAAAACATTAATGTATCATGTGTAATCATAATCACAGAACACAGTGTAAACTCGTGTTTATTCAAATGTAGATTGACTTAATGTTTTGAAACGGGAGTGAAGTGACGGCGGTCGAGAAAAGGTAACTAAACTGATTAAAGAAAATCAAAATATATATATATAAAAATATCAAACCCTTTATCATTTCCCAGTATAGTCTGCTGAAAACCAACCGCAGAATGCTCAAATCTAATCAACATTACTGTGAACTTGACGGCCAAATACAATATGCATATTTGAACAATCTCTCCCGTTTCAATTTCTTATAATTACTCTACATATCTAAATGTAAGAACACCTTGATGTAATGGAAATTCACTCGTTATGGATATGTATGTAATGTCTGACAAACTATTCATAAGCTTAGACATTTAGTTTCAGTATAGCTCTCATCAACCTTAGTTAAAGGTCCTCGATATACAATACAGAAATTTGGATCTACTTTCTCTCTAATAATTTCAGTTCAGTCAATGTCAGGAAATTATGTACAGATATTGCTTGTCATCTTTAGTGCACTCAATGTAAACACGGGAACTATAAATAATTTTAATCCTAATCAATTCTAGTGATGTTTCTAAATATCAAACAGGTCATTAAATTAAATTTGTCTTAGCTATGACATCAAATGTTGTAATTTTGAGCAATCTATAAGGGAAAGAACTTGGACAAATACTCGGATAACGTCACTAGAGTTGTTTTGAGTTAACTTTAACTTAGCAACTCACTGTGAGTTAACATTAACATTCGTCGAAAGAGTTTAACACCGATAAATCGAGGTCATAACCATTAGTCATTGCATTCAATACTGTAGTACTTACTATTCTGTAAAAATTTCATGATGAAAACTTGATAAAGTAAAATTGAAGTGTGTTGTCAATTCTAAGCATCAATTGAAATGACAATTTGTGGTATTTTGTAGAAATGTTATCGTGAAAACTTACGTGAGCTTATAGTGAACTATCTTTTTTATCAAAGTCGAAGCATGTATTTGCATTAAAGCTGTACAAAAGATAGTAGTAAAAATATTTACTAAATTAAGCATGACTTTACCCAAATTATTTTTTAAACATCTAGTTTCTGAATATACGGATTGCCAGTTCAAGCACTTCAAGTTCATTTTACTTTCAGTTTTTGCAGTGAGTATTTTTAAGAATAGACTAAGTGTCATTCCAACGGATGCCAAAGATTAGAAGAACAGACATCTTTTCGTGATTGCAGAATAGACGCGCAATTTTACGCTCATTTCACCTTACTTCACACGGAGAAATTTTTACAGAATCGTCGATTGTTCATGCTTTAGGCGTGAATCCCACATTCAATTTTCAAATGCAAGCATGTTCAGGGTTGGACAGAAGTAATACTCATTGGTCGGTTAGAACCTAATATGTATAGTTTATAGGTTAGAGAAATAAATCTATTTTATACCTAAAGTTACTTTGATAGTTGTTTAGATATGTGTAAGCTCAGGACGAAGCTTCGAGCTTTCTGTCTCGTAATGTACTCTCATAGTGTCGCTGTGCCACCATAGATGGCGCTTTCACGAATGATCTCATTTCATTGATATACATATTTTTGAAATTATCGGATATTGTAGGGAATATATATACAAATATATAAGTTATTCATTGGTACTTGATGATATCGCCGAAACTGTAGTTACAATATACGAATTACAGATATAATAAGTATTTCCATATGTACAGTCACTGTGAACGCTGAGGTTGGAAGCAACGGTTAAATATTAGTTTACTTCGTTGTCGTAGCGAAATTAAATCGTTGTAGCTATATGTAATTAACATCACTATCCCTTTGTTTAACTCCATACTTAAACATTCCAAAAATAATAATAATTGTAAATAGTCATTGCTTTAATCATCAGTAAACTGCTTTCTCATTCTAATTGTTAAAATAAGAAATTATAATTAGATGTAAGTACTTTACTATCACTAAATGTTTATGTTTTAAAGGTCTCATGTGTTTTACTTTATTAAATTTCATAATGTTCATGTGTAGTAGATGAAACTCATGAGAAACTGGTTCTTACCGCTAAAGACTTACGGTCTGTTTCGTTACTAGGATATGCTGTAAGTAATTTGAAAAGTTGACGAAGTATAATTTTTGTTTAATTTTGTGTAAGCAATGAAACAGACCCTAGGTTGCAAAATATATTAGAGTTACATTTTTACCAAGACATCATGAAGCAAGCTGATGATATGAGTTTCCAGAAAAAACATCAGAATGAATAGAAAGACCTGTTGCCTAAAATCAGCACACATGCTAGAAAACGCTGGTAGATATTTCAAAACTAATTCGAGAAAAGTGAGTGAAGTGAGGCAGGAACTCATTTTTCCTCACTTCACTTACCTACTTTTCTCATTTTGTTTTTCGCTCTTCACAAGCGTGCTTGCTACATCTTCGACAACGCGAGCCTATGATGAATAAAAAATGGCTTTTCAATAATAACCGTACCAATTATCAAGTTCCTTCAGCTACATGGTATAATGTCTTGGTAAAAATGGCCGCAGACAACCAGATTTACCAGCACTTTGTAGTATATAGACCACGTCATCCACATCACCAATATCAGAATTGTATACTAAGGGAATTTTAGTGAATAAAATTTATTGACTGGTGCTTTCACAATAACCGTTCGTTTTATTTCTAGTGTGACGTTCTTTCCTAAAACTATGAATTCTCAAGAGCGCTTAAAGAGATTAGCATAATATCATTATCATCTGCTTAGTCTTTTTCCAACTATGTTAAGGTTGGCTTCAGTTTAACCGGATGCAGCTGAGAGTTAGTGTTAGTGTTCACGATACCCCTTGGCCAGGGCCGGATTAACCATTAGGCGGAGTAGGCAACTGCCTAGGGGCCCCGCATCAACTAGGGGCCCAGGCCCAGTGCACGTACCAAGAAAACATGTTTCTTCGAACGAGAATTTGATATGCGTGTGAACTTAGGGATCTCATCTCACAAAATACAAACCATTAGATTTAGTAGTAGAATTAAAACAAGTTTAGAACAAATCTGGGAATAAGTAAACAAGTATATTAAAAACCACAGCCCTTAATGTGCGTTTCCTCAGTTCACACACGATTTGGTCAGTCAAAGTAAGAAAAGGGGCCCCGAGAATGTCATTGCCTTAGGGCCTCTGACAGGGTTAATGCGGCTCTGCCCTTGGCTAGACCATTGTCAGATTTACTGGCGTTGGACTATCCGTAAAGACTGTCAAATGTCAAATTGACAGCCGGGACCACCGGCTTAATGTGCTCTCTTAGGCTCGGGAGTATCACACGCCAATTTCCAAACTCCGGGCTACTACTGAGCACAGATAACTTTAAATAAGTCAGAAACTTCTTACAGAAAATCCCAATAGCACTTTATTGTCATACCTTGAGTTTGTACTTTTGAATGTCAGTCAATGTCAGTAAAAGAAAAAGACCATAGATTAATATGGAGAGGATTCAGAAAATGTATAGGTATAAGTAAATGAGAATAATGATAATATCATTTGTTCGATTTCTATGCAAATGAATTGCAGTACCCGCTTATCGTTGGCTTTCGGGACACATTGTATTCATATGCCATTGTATTAAGCAAAATAAACACAACAACATATAATATTGAATATTTTGGTTATTTAAATTTTTGAAAAAGTTTCTTTTAATCTGACGTATGATGGCTCTGCGTAAATAAATTTGAAATAGAAGTTTGCTCCATCCAAATATAGTATAAATACGACTTCAGTAACAATGTGAACTGAATATTTATTTATTTATTTTTATTTATTTCAGTGCATACATACAGCTATCTTTACAGGAATTACGTAGGCTACTGCCGGAGGACTCAAAAAAACCGAATTTATTACAAACTAATTTATTTCAATAAAAATTACAATTAATAAGAAATGAAATTGACTCGATCGATGGTGGATACGAAGTGCGCGGGCTCGGTCACGTAAGCGGTGTCTTCGGGCCTCTTGTTCTGTGTCAGCAGTTTCCACTCGTAGCAACTGGATCGATGATGCGCATGCGGCGTGCCTCGTGACTCTGTGTCAGCGCTTTACTTAATAGTGATGCGCGTAACACCTCCCCCCTCAGATCAACGACTATTTCAGATTTTGAGATGAAATATCGTCGAGAGTTTAGATTGATCTTGGGATGCCGGCTGGTTCTGGCGGGTTTCAGATGTTTCAGGCTCGGCGTACGTGGCTTCATGTGGAGTTGTCATCTGCTTCTTTCTACGGATGTGGATTTGGTATAGTAGTATCGCTCCCAGTACAAGTAAGGCAAGTAGTGCACAATAAAATGGGATTGTTGTATGATAAATAGTTGCGGTTGGTTCAATATGGATTGGCTTCTGAGAGTCTATTCTATCTTGAATGTCGTGCAGCTTCTTTAAGTTAATGGCACTGATTTGAAAGGGTGGCATGGTTGATCCTTCGATGTCATCTGGCACGTTGCTTATCTTCAAAGGTTGTCCTCTAATGTGTTCGTTAATGTTCACGATGGTGAATTCTTCTGTTCGTAGCTTGCAGCTATGTGGAATAGTGGCTAGGAAGCTTCCTGTTAGAGTTATGGATTCTTCTTGTTCACAGGTTAGCTGGACTTGTGTTGGTTTCGGGAATACGAGAGCATAGCGGCGGTCATCTAACTTCTCCAAAGCAGGCTTCGTCAGGCTAATAGTAATAGTGTTGCATGGTTTGCGCGGGTTTTGACTTCCAATAATATCGCAGATGCAGTCAGGATGGGTTCTCATTTGGTGATTGAATTTTTCTTCGCAAAGATACTCTGAAGCTACCTTCGGGCATTCTGCCTCTATGTACGCGTGAATGTTTCCAGTGATTGCTAGGAACGGATAGGACGGGATAATGGCTTGCTTATTTTTATTTGGTACAATGACTAACTTATACAATAAGAATTTTAGTGGAGAGATTATGGGGAATTTAAATGCAAAAACTATTTGATTTCCACGATAGTAAGCTAATGGCTTAATAATTTCATAATATTCTCTGATTTCTAATTCTAATAGTTGGTCCTTATTATAAAGCGCGCTTAGTTTGCGTATCATATTGCTTAATATTTCTGTACCTATCATGGAATGATGAGTATGCAATTGACCGGAAAGTGCTATCGAGTTCTCTAACCTACTTAATTCGCTTAATAAACTATCTACATTATTGCAAATTATTTGTAGTATTTGCGAAAACTTTGCAAATTTTATGAGGTTGTATTGTTTATACTTATCGGCGTCAAGTAAAATATGCAAGCTATGATTTAATTGTACCTGATTTTCTACTAATTTTGTAATGATTTTTGTATGTTCGTTCATCAAACTTTTGCTTAGACTTATATGTTGATTTTGCTCAATAGTTATTTGCTGCTGATTATCATTGAGGGCTCTAAGGGCGTTATCGTATTTAACGGCATCTGTGTGGTCCAGGTTTCCTGTAATGCTCTTAATTACGGATCCAAGTCCGTCTACTAAACCTCTCTTGAATCGATTGGGCTTCAGACTTTGTAGTTGGGATGAGGCTTTATTCAATTTCGCGTTTAAACTATCTATCTGGAGCTCGTATAAAGTGCGGGTGTAGTTATCTAGTCTATCTGTGGCTTTAATAAGTTGAATTCGTATTTCGTTAATGTTGTTATCTATGTCTGTTAGTTCTATATTCTGCAGGAATGTATGATAATGAGTAATGAGTTTCATGGGCCCTAATTTGAAGGGTAATAATCCAGGTCCATTCTCAAGTCGTTCTAGATTGATCTCCTGCGCCCATGTTAGGCTAAGTGACAGCATCAGGGGTATTCTGCAACAATTTCGCAGTTTTAGGAACGCGCTTTAGTCTAGATTTAGCTATAGGTCCCTTTTTCTTGGAAGTGTAAATGTGGATAGGTAAATTAGCTAGGACGGTATCCTGGTTGTATCTGGGTGCGAGTTTTGATCTACTAGCAGTGGGATTACTGATGAATATTTGCTGGTCGGGTTCATAATCGACCTCGTCCTCACGGATTTTATTACGATTTTCTATGAGCGCCGTTCGATTAGCGAGAGACGTCTCGTTGATTAGTTCGTATACTTTTTGCATGCGTTCTCTATGTGTTTCGGTATATTGTTGCAATAAGTGTCCGGTCAGATCTATATCAATTGGGTCTCGTGGGTCTGTGTGGCCTAATATGAGATCGTACGGTTTACATCGTGTGAAGGAATGGATTGAACTATTGTATGCTAAGATTGCATATGGCATCAGATGTACAACTGGCTCATCTTTGTGTTTTAGTTTCAAAATACGAAGATGTTCCAGTATAGTGGAGTGAAAGCGTTCAATATTACCGTTAGCGTTAGGTGAGTATGCAAGTGTTTGGTGGTGAATTATTTTATGTACCTTGCAGAATTCGGAGAACATCTGGTTGGTGAATTCGGTCCCTTGATCTGTAATAATGGTTAGTGGTAAGCCATGATGTGTGCTGAAAGTTAGTAAAGCTTGTATGATACTAACTGCAGTCCCATCTCGTAAGCTTGACCGTACTTTGAGAAGGCGTCTATGAATGTAACGTATTTCTCGTTCTGTGCTGAAAAGCTATCCATGTGTACTATTTCGAACGGTCTGGTGGCCGGGGGTGCAATATTAAACTTCTGCTTTATAGGGCTCCTATCGTACTTTGCTTGCCCACATATTGTGCAGTCATTTATGAATTTGGTTATGTTTTCTCGCATCTTAGGCCAATAATATTTAACAGATAAAGCCAGGAAGCACTCGTTAATGCCACGGTGGTTAGTTTTGCCTTCGTGGTAGTGACGAATAATTTCCTGCTGTCTCAGATATTCTTTTACGTTTTCAAGTTCTTTTTTTGCCAAAACCAATTTCATAGATGAGCTTTTAAAATGTTTTTGTAACAGAGGGATTATGTTGTACATTGCAAGGGGTGGATTAATTAACAGTGCGGTTTTGATCTTAGGATTGACGTATTCCTTAATAGCGTTAATCAGATCTTCTTCTAGATTGGATTCAGATAGCTGGACGGATGTTCGAGTATGAGTGTCAAATGGCTTGGATGCAGTAGCCCGTCTTTTAAAATCGCCTACAACGGTTAAGCACAACTGTCGGTGAAATTTGTTAAGTGGTTCGTCGGTGATAGGTATTTCAAGTATATGGTTTTCCTCAGAGGTATGTGCTGTCAGAGTGTTGGAATTAGGTAGGGATGGTGGCCTATCAGTTGCATTCGCAATAATCGAACTAATCTCCTCATTATGGATCTCGACGCGAGAAAGGGCATCGGCATTGGTGTTGTATTTGCCTTTTTTATAGATAACGGTAAAATCATATTCGCTTAATTTTAATCGCCACCTAGTTAGCCGTGAATTTGGTTCTTTGAGGCTCATGACCCACTGTAATGGTTTGTGATCCGTTACTATTTTGAACTTGCGTCCAAATAGGTAGGGTCGAAAGTATTTGGTTGCCCATACAATGGCGAGTAATTCCTTTTCTATTGTGCTGTAATTTACTTCACTTTCTCGTGAAGCGTAAGCTACGGGTTTGTCCGAGCCAATGGACCCTTGCGAGAGAATCGCACCTATTGCAAAATTGGAAGCATCTGTGGTTAGTATAAATTCCCTGTCAAAATCGGGGTATTTAAGGATAGGGTCGTTGGTCAGTAGAGTCTTACACTTCTCGAAACAGTTAATATAATCCGAATCTAAAGTTACCTTTTTCCCTTTCTTTAAACATTGTGTCAGTGGTTTGGTAATCCGTGAAAAATCTGGAATGAATTTTCGGTAGTAACCGAGGAGTCCGAGAAACTGCTTGATTTCTTTAGGTGTTTTAGGTATGGGGTAATTTTGAATAGCTATGATCTTGTCTGGGTTAGGCTTTATCTCTTCGGTACTGATTACATGACCTAAGTACGCGGTTTCGAGTTTTAAGAACTCTGATTTATTTAACTGGATTTTGAAGTTAGACTCAATTAGCCTTTGGAGCACCTTCTCTAAGTTGTTCATGTGTTCCTGGAGTGAGGTACTGAATATAATGATATCGTCAAGGTAGACGAGACATATGACATTTTGGAGTCCCTTGAGGACATTGTCCATCACTCGTTGGAATGTGAAAGGGGAATTCTTAAGTCCCATGGGCATTCTCAAAAATTCGAAGTGCCCATGTTCAACATTAAAAGCGGTTTTAGGAATGTCACAGGGATTCATTTCAACCTGGTGGAAGCCTGATGCTAGGTCGAGGGTACTGAAGTATTGACACTTGCCTAGTTTGTCCAGGACGTCTGTAATATTCGAGATAGGGTATTTGTCATCAATCGTTTTTTCATTCAGCTTCCGAAAGTCAATGACTATACGCCATTTCTGTTTTCCTGAAGCGTCACCTTTCTTTGGGACGACCCAAATTGGTGAGCTCCATGCAGATTCAGACGGCCTAATGATTCCTTGATCTAACATCTTCGCTATTTGATCACTAACTTCCTGACGGTGTATAAACGGATATCTGTAACTTTTAGTATAAATTGGAATTTCGTCTGTAGGTTTAATACTGTGCTTAACTTTGTTGGTGAAGGTCAATGCCTCGCCTTCAATATAAAACACGTCGGCGTACTTTGAACAAAGTGCCAATAAGTTTGCCCTTTCCTCCTCATTCAGGTGATCGGTGCGTATCCGAGATGTAACATCTTTAGCGCGAGGTGACAATGGTTCAGCGCATTCGAAGTTTAATATAGTTGCCTGAGTGGCATGGTCCAGTGAAAATATTATATCGTTACAAGTTGGGTTAGTGACTTCAACCATACCGCGATTATTAGAAACGGTGGTTAAGCATTCGGATATAATGCAATTGCAAACTATCTGTTCTTCTACAAAAACATCACTATCTGGGGCATTAATAGGTAAACGTATTAATTTAGAACTTTCCGCTGGTATGATTTCTTCATAGAGATTTAAATTACGCGAATTATAAATTTGGATGGGATTAATTGCAAACTTAGTTATAAATGTAAGATCTTTCAAATCTAATTTAGCCTCCCATTTTGTAAGTAAATCCATTCCTATCAGACCATCAAAACGATCGTGGAATCTGTATACGAATAGTTTAATTGGTTCTGTGTCACCAAATTCGGGAAAGCACGGTAAATTAATAGAGTAGTCGCTCCTGCTTGTGGCATGAACGTTAGTAACCTCGAATGGATCATAGTTAAGAGGTGTATGCGGGAAATAATTCTGAACTGCTTCTGGACTAATGAACGATTGATTTGCACCGGTATCTATTAGAAAGTTAAGTGGAGGGTCACTGATACGAATAAACGGTAGTTGCCTTTGAGTTTGCAGGTTTAATTCTATCTTGAGCTGTTTGACTTCGGAGCCTTCTGAAAATCCTGACTGGTTGAGGGCTGCTGTTGGTCAGCAGTACCCGGCTTGTCTTTATTGTTAGTCTCGTCGGTCTGTTGCGGTGTGACGTGGTCATATGTACATTCATTGAAAAAAAAGTAATCTTGGTTATAGGGGTCAAAATAGAAGTAGTCAGAAAGGTCGGGGTAATAATACGCCTCCCCATAATCTGAGCACTCGTTCACATTAATATCACGGGTTTTAAGATAGTTGGAAGGTGGTGGATTTCCTTGCAGTGCCCGATTCCAGCTATTGGTAGCTGGCAGGGGCCTAGGTACAAAGTGGCTCACGCCGCTCATCGGCTTGGGGCCATTATTTGTTGGATAGGGGTTTCTTGGGGGCGCTCTAAATCCGGAGCCACCCTGGTTATTATTAGGCGGTGGTGAACTGAATACTTGTTGCGTACGGGTCGGGCCACGCGGTTGCATGTTATATGGATTAAACGGCATTCCAAATTAGTGCTGAGATGGCCAAGGCTGTGACATGAATTGCGGTCCTTGCGGTCTGAACGGACCGGGCATGTTAAAAATATTAGGCTTAAAAGGAACAAGCATGTTATTTGGATGGACGGGCATTTTATGATTAGATTCGTTCTGTTGGTTAGATGGCATGCGAGCTGAAGGTTTATCCGACAAGTTATCATTTCGGGTTTGCAGATATATAGTGTTCGTCTCCTCATGTACGTACTCTAGAGCCTTCTCAATAGTTTCCGGTCTCATACACCTAATACGTGCGCCTAAAGGATCTTTCAAACCGCGGAGGTAGGCCTGCAAAGTTAGTTTGCGATATAAATCGCGTTTAGCCGCAATGGTTGAATCTAAGGTATCGTGCAATGAAACATATGTCATGACGGTGCTGAAAAGACTCTGACAACGCTCGTAAAATTCCTGCGGTGTGCTGGCACCCTGTGTAAGTAAAGCCAAATCGTTGTAGAGAGCGGTCTCATCTCGCTGGTCTGCAAAATTATTAATAAGAGCACTACGTATGCCTGCCCAATCATTAGGTATACCGTTAGCATTAATCAGACGGGCGGCGGGTCCCGTAATTTTGTTCAATATGCCATTTAAAAGCGCTAATTTATTTAACGGTTGTCCCTCTTGGATGAACTCAAGTGCTAACTGGTCACACAATTTGATAAACCGGGTAAGTACGTTCGGGTTCGCATCAAAATCGGGAACTAATCGGAGAGCTTTAAATATACCGTCTAAGTCTGCCATTTCGGTTTCAATTTCAGGATTAAGATTACGTCTAGAATCTACACTTATATTCCTACTACTAACTAACCTAGGTGTACTTGATCTACGTGGATAAAAAATGTTGGATAAGGTATATAAAATTTACACATAAAAGGAAGCAAGCAACCACTAAGAAAATTCAGCGGACTTACATGAACATTCTGGTCTCCGTTGAGCTGTATCGATATCTGGATCTCCGGCGTAGTCTCGTTGTTCAGGATCTCCCGGTGCGACGTTGAAAG
The DNA here is from genome assembly GCA_943138885.2 of Tholera decimalis. Classification (NCBI taxonomy): domain Eukaryota; kingdom Metazoa; phylum Arthropoda; class Insecta; order Lepidoptera; family Noctuidae; genus Tholera; species Tholera decimalis. The sequence continues at coordinate 30,468,421 of OW964562.2, forward strand.
TCTATCGTAGCGAACGCGGTGCGATATACCGGTAATCGCAAGAACGACCCGGGAATCCTACCGACTGCGCCAATTACGTAGGCTACTGCCGGAGGACTCAAAAAAAACCGAATTTATTACAAACTAATTTATTTCAATAAAAATTACAATTAATAAGAAATGAAATTGACTCGATCGATGGTGGATACGAAGTGCGCGGGCTCGGTCACGTAAGCGGTGTCTTCGGGCCTCTTGTTCTGTGTCAGCAGTTTCCACTCGTAGCAACTGGATCGATGATGCGCATGCGGCGTGCCTCGTGACTCTGTGTCAGCGCTTTACTTAATAGTGATGCGCGTAACACAGGCATTACCAGTGATAGTGTAGAAAAAAAAAACAAAATCAAAATGCTTAAATAACAAATAAAAATAAAAAATATGTTCATTAGCCCATTAAATAGACTTAATACAATTCAATAGTTAAGATAATCAATCATACAAAAAAAAGAATCAATAAAAATCATAATCAATAGAAAAACAATAAGAAATGATCAATCAAAATAATAAATAAAAAATAATCAATCAAAAATAGTCAATCAAAAAATGAATAAAAGATAATTTATCAAAAAGTCAATAAAAAATACAAACTATTATAATATAATGATAATAGTTTGTATTTTTTTTTCTATCATACTTAAATCTTATCTTGTTGCGACCTTTGTGATATTAATCTGTCTAAAATTTGGTATGGAGATAGTTTTAGACCCTGGAAAAGACATAAGATAGTTTTTATCCCGGAAATCATCCCTTACCTAAGGATGTAAAAGGGTTATTGGAACTTTGTATTCCCCCTCCCAATTCATTCAAATCGTGTATTCAATAACCACTCGAAACATTTTTTTAAACTACACAACTACATATAGGCTATACAAATCTTTGTTTAGGGCTGGGGTCAAACCCATGTCATGACACAACTTAACGGTTACGCCAACCGTGTCGTTTAACCTTTTCACCGCCAAGCACTTCTATAGAAGTTCGGGATTTTCGTGCCACCAGCGCCACAACTTCTACAGAAGTTGTTCATTTTAACTATCTTATTAAAATAAATTTACTGTTATTAAAAGCTTTGTTTCATTTTATTATTTAAGATAGCACTGTCTACTATCATGTTTTTTATTTTTCTACACAAAATAAGCCCTAGTTTGTCCTAAAATCGGCAAAAAGAGAAACTCCGAATTTTGTTACTTTCCTCAGAACGCCAATCACTTCATATCAAGTTGGCCAGTGATGTGCCGTGAAAGGTTGATTTCACCATTGAAATATTTGTAAATACAGAAAGTTACGAATATCGAAAACAATTTGAGGTCAATAAAATATGAACTTAGTTATCTACTTCATTACAAAGGATAGTAGATGAATTTCGACCTTCAGGTAGATGCCGATACGTAATTATAAAGTTGTTACCAATTCTTGTCGATAGTTATTTTCCCATCTCTACAAAACAATTGGTCGTCTATGCCCCTGTGCGCCACCGAGTGCCACGAACTTCTATAGAAGTTGGTCAGTGACGTCATAGGCGTGCGGCTGTCAAGGTCACTTTGGCATAGTGCAGCACAAAATCGGATTCGCGCGCACGCATCTTTCTTTCTTTCACTTGATAACAAATAGAAAAATGAGTGAAGAACTTGATTCGGACGAACTTCTTAAAATTTTGCAAGGTGTGGAATCGGACTCGGAGTATTTTGTGGAGAACATTGAACCAGAAGATAATTCTGAGGTATGTCTAACTGGATGATAATAATAATGTTTATTCATCAAAGAGTAGGAATTCAATAAGTATGTAAAATGTTCGGTGAGCCCAGTATCTCCAGATGCACTGTAATTACAGTAGATTTAGGTACTGTTTTTGTACTCTATACACTTAGTGTTGTCTTTTCAAAGAAAAAAAAGGAAACCTAATTGCAATTTGTATAAAAATCATCTAAATGGATGGAACGTAACGTTATATTGTAGATATTATGATTTATCTACCTATTCTGTGCTTATATCTACTTGGTCATATTATTATGCGGAAAGGGGAATTACCTAGCAAACTGCTTAAAAAATTCTGCTACTTAGATACCTACGGTAAAAAACGTTGACTGAAGTTATTAAAAAAACACAGGAATAAACAAAAATAGAAGAAAGAAAGACCATAGACCCCATCCCTGATCAGAATCGAATTCAACGTGCCCTCAGTGCCAATAACTTGATATGAAGTTAAAGAATGAGATCATGAAACAAATAGAGATGTACCCCATTCCTTATACACACATCAAAAGTGTCTAGGGATCAAGCATTTTTATGCGGATTTCTTGAGATTGAGATGTGGCTTTGTAATAAATTTATGATTTTATAAATTTATATGGATCCTTTTTGGTGCATTTCATAATTTGAAACAGGAACTGTTAATCAAATTCGAGTAAAAGATGAAAATCAGCTGTCAATATTTTCCCTATAAAAACATACAACGCATTGAAGACATTATTAGTGCTACTGTTTCCCTACTACTGATTAAAACCAACGTTATTATGGAGCGGCGACGTCATTTAAGCAGGGAAGAAATGCTCAGAGCCGTGGGAATGATAGAAGCTGGTTCCCGGCAACGTACTGTGGCTTTAGCTCTGAATACAAGTCAGAGTGTTATTAGTCGACTTTGGACACGTTACCGAAGCACTGGTACCGTGGCTGAGCGCCATGGAGGACGGTATCGCTGCACCACACGGAGACAAGACCGATACATTCAAATCTTAACTCGAAGAGCTCCAACAATAACCGCCATGATGTTAGCCGTGAGGCTTCATCACTCTTCAGGGAACTTAATTAGCGACCAAACAGTCAGAAACCGCTTGCATGAAGTGAACCTTCATTCCCGAAGACTGCTACGGGTACCACCTTTAGCAATGCACAATCGTAGGATTCGATATCAATGGGCTCTTGAACACAGAAATTGGGCAGAAGAACAATGGCGTTTCGTGTGCTTTTCTGATGAGTCTCGTTTTGGTATAAGACCGGATACAAGACGTATACGACACTGGAGAACCCCTGGACGCCAACAGCGATTAAAATCCAGCCAGGAAGTCCATCCTTATAGTGGTGGAACCATCATGGTATGGGCGGGTATTTGGATCGGCGGAAGAACTGAGTTGATTTGGATCAGAGGCAACCTCAACGCTCAAATCTATGCTGAGACGATGCAAATCGGTCCCTTATTTCAGTTAATGCATGATAATGCACGACCGCACACCGCAAGAGTTGTAAGACAGACTCTCGCCGCAGCTACCTTCAATATCCTGCTCTGGCCTGCTCAGTCGCCAGACTTGAACCCGATTGAGCATGCATGGGATATGCTACAGAGAAGAGCTCTGCCGAATATGGAGGGTATCCAGTCGCAAGAAGACCTTTTTTTGTTGTTGCAACGAACATGGGCGGCCATTCCACAGCGTGATTTGGATGAACTCGTTTTGAGTATGCCAAACCGATGTTCTTGTATTGTTAGTGTTCGCGGTAGAAACACGGATTATTAATTGTTTAAGTTACCCAATAAAATTTTAAAGAAAACTGTTATTTCAGTCTTTTTTTCGAACTTTAATGTTAGTGGTTCAAATGTCAAAAATCCCTTTATTAGAAAAATGGCAAATTCCTTTATTAATGCAAAGGTGACTTGGTTTATCGTTACTGTGACAAACGAAAACACTTTATTTGATGAATCCTTAAAGAAAATTTTAATTAATATCAATCAGGAGAAAAGTTATTGCAAAAATATATGTTGATCCCTAGACACTTTTGATGTGTGTAGTTCTAATTGAGTTATGTATTAGTTTCTTTGATACTCATAATTTATACTGTTTTTTTTCTTATTAAGGATACTGTGAAATAAAACAAATCTGGAAATATTTAATTAGTTTTTTGTTTATATTCGTAAAATCAACTTTAAATCTTAACTTTACGCGTACAAATCTTATTCATCGATATGACGATATCCCCATTACTACTGTTTACTGTATATTTAGTTATACATTTATAGCTTGGCGCTCGGCGAGGCATTGCGTTTTGTGTACGTTGGCGGCGAAAAGGTTAAATTTAGGTACTGACACTTTTATCTACTTTTGTATATCATATCTAGGTATTAATATACTTGCAGATTAATAGTAGACATATACTTAAGTAGGTATCTCAGAGACATATTTTATATAGGTAAATTATCAATTTTTACGTACGTAAAGGACCTACTCACAGCGCGGCCGGCTGCCTGCCGCCATGAGCCACACACACAAGATCATTTAATAAACCACGTTTATTCGGATTTGAAAACAAATATGAGGCAAAGAGAATGGCTGCGTGAGAGAGCAATTTTAGCACCGACTAACGAAATTGTAGGGCAGATCAACGCTTTGGAGGAGCACCGCCGTGTCCTCGTGGAGGCGATCGGCGGCGGTGACCTCTCGCGCCCAGCCCTGGTTCAGACCATGGTGCGGAGCGAGAGGGAATGGGATGCAGTCGCCTCCTTCTGCGAAGCAGTCATGCTAGCAAAGGAGGAGGCCGAACGCGCGAGGGAGAGACATCTCTCTTCCTCACGCTCCAGCCGCCGCGGGAGACCCCCCGTGCGTCGGGGATCGCGTGCAGATCTCCGGCCACCGTAGGCGCAGGCTTGCGGGGCTCCGTCACTGGTGCTGACAGCGCTTTGAGGCGCGCGTGGAACACCACGCGCCGCTGACCCGGGCCTGGTCCTTGTCGGACGGTGAGCTACCCCTGCTCGCCGTCCACAAGCGCGCGCCATCACATAAGTTGGGGCTTAAACTTAGTCAATACTCAATACTTTATTGCATTCCATATTATGTATAGGTGGTATAAAATAATGTCAAGATCAATATGGACCCTGTCGGGCACAGCAAAGTTAGGAGAGGAACGGAGTACTAATACTACTTGAAGAGAACTTGAGGAGTAGTCAGGAGGTTATTGATTCCATGGATGTTGGATAGATTGAGTAGACCTTTAGTGTGAGACTCAACTTGTGTCGATACTCTTGCGCCATCCCGTCTTCCCAGTTCATTCAATTGTCGTAAAAATAGTAACTTCACGAATAGTTTATTTTTTCCGTTTGGTGTAGGAACTCTATGACTGTAGGGCCCTTGTGCTCACATCCTTTTCAAGAAAATTTGAAATGGCTGGATAAATAAATAAATAAATAAAATGTTTATTCAAAATCTTAAGGTAAATATTAAATACAATTTCACTTAAATCTACATTAAGTTCACACATGTCATGTGCCTGAACTAGGTAATCCTGTGTTTCAGGCGAGAATAGGTATTTATATTTTTTTAAATAATCACATTTATATAAAACTAGCTTTTGCCCGCGACTTCGTCCGCGTGGAATAGTTACTTTGGGCTAACGTTAAATTTAACCCCGATTTTGAAGCATTCTTCATTGGCGCTCCGCTCCTATTGGCCTTAGCGTAATGATACAATATAGCTGTGCCCGCGACTCCGTCAGCTTAAGTTAATGTATTGGTAATATTGTTTAGATCTCGTTCACATGAGGCTTTAGTACCTAGAGAACGCTTCGAGCGCGGCGACCGATTCTCAAAAATAATCCTTATAGCATGATTCAGTATTCACGCGCGATGGCTTATTATTATAAGCGTATTTCATGTATAACTTTGGTGTTTCTATACCGATTTATATGATTCTTTTTACGGTTTCGTAGCCGAATGGCAAAAAACGGAATCTTTATAGTTTCGACATGTCTGTCCGTCTGTCTGTCTGTCTGTCTGTCCGTCCGTCCGTCTGTCACAGCAATTTTATTCCGAAACTATTAGGACTATACATGTGAAACTTGATAGGTAGATGTATTCTGTGAACCGCTTTCCGATTTTGAGAAAATATTTAAAATAAAGGGGGGCTCCCCATACATGGAACTAAACCTGAAAATATTTTTTTTTCATGAAATCGATGCATGTGTGGTATCTATAGACAGTTCTTTAAAAACGACATCGGGGTTTCTAAAACCACTTTTCCATAAAGTCAATCGTTTAAAAGATATAAGCTTCCAAAGTGGTAAAATGTGTGTGTGGCGGACACAACCTCTAACTTCTATAATAATGGAGTGAAAAATTTAAAAAGAATATATGTCTGTAGATCTTAATATAAACTTTCAACCAAAATTAGTTTGAACGAAATCAGTTCAGCAGTTTTTGAGATACAGCATATTTTCTAAAACCGCAAATATAACTTTGTAATTCATACAAACACTATGAAAAACAAATTTATTCGGCGCAGTTGTAAAAAATGTAAAAAAGCCAGTTTTAAGAAATTTGTAAGGTTTTTTTTTCGTCAAATAAATTTGCATATTATATTATAGTTACTACGGAACCCTTCATGGGCGAGTCTGACTCACACTTGGCCAATTTTTTTATGGAATAGTTAATAATGTTAACTTTTTCAATTAGGGGTGACTGAGAGTGTTATAAACGTAAGAGTAGACAAATATTATAATCAGAAAGCTTCGAACTGCTAAGCTATCGGGAGTTACACGTGTTATTGTGAGTCAACCATAAAAGTTAGACATATGCTGTCGTGGGATATTTTTTATATAATTTTAAGGAGAACATTTCCGTCATGAAATGATTTGTGTAGTTTTAACCATTAAGGTTGCACACACGACGGAAGCTTAAAAAATGGAGTAACTTCTCCCGTTTTCCCAACATTTCCCTTCACTGCTCTGCTCCTATTGATTGTAGCGTGATGAAAAGTATACTATAACCCGCTCAGGAGTATGAAAAATAATTGTACCAAGTTTCGTTAAAATCCGTCGAGTAGTTTTTGTTTCTATAACGGTTATACAGACAGACAGACAGACAGACAGACAGACAGACAAAAATTTAACTGATTGCATTTTTGGCATGAGTATCGATCCTTAATCACCCCCTGATAGTTATTTTGGAAATATATTTCATGTACAGAATTGACCTCTCTACAGATTTATTATAAGTATAAATAAACTGTATATGGTCATCTTAGGTAATGTATAAAGGTGTAAATAATATGAAAAAAATCTTAGTCTCTTATTCTTAATCTTAATTACACTTAAATAAAATACGAACTATCTCTATTTTAGTACTAGTAATAAATTTTCTGTGTCTTCATAGGACATACTTTGAAGAGCTTCCTTGAGAGTCTTCTTGCAGTTACAATAATTTAGGGAATAAATGTTTAATTTTGCGTTTAGTCTGTTATAAAGTAGTGGTCCAAGGAAAATATAAAATTTGGTTGTGAAAGCATGTTTTGTACTTCTTTTAAGACAAACTAAATCTTTCCGTCTTTTTTTAGTAAATTCAGTGCAATAGGGAAGCGCTGTGTGTTGTTTTAGTACGGTGTTCATTATAAATAACTGACGAACTGTTAGTACTTCACAAGATTTATAGAGAAGGTTAGTGGGAAAAAGGAAAGGGCGACAAGTAGACACCTTGAGGATAGCTCTTTGCGCTCTCTCGATGGGTAGTAACAAAGTTTTACCTGCCCCGCCCCATGAGGTAATGCAATACGTCAAAATTGACTGACATAGAGCAAAGTAAACTTGCCTTATTAGTTTCGGGTCTGCTATATATCGCAGCTTTTTAAATATGAATATAAGCTTACGAATTCGACTATTTAAAGCTTCTATGTGTGGTTTGAAAGTAAGGGTGTCATCTATAATGATACCCAGGTATTTTATTTTGTTAGTAATTTTAATATGGGGACACATGCACTGACCATTGAGAGGGACTGAACAACAATGAGCATACAACTTTGAGGCAATGGTAGGTGTTTGTTTCCGCATCGAAAATTTAATGAAATTTGTCTTTTCCGCATTAAGGGTTAGTGAATTTTGTTGAAGCCAATTATTTACAATATTGAACCCATGTTGCGCAAGTTTGTAGACTTCACTTTCTGAATCAGCCGAAAAAAGTAGAGCAGTGTCGTCAGCGTAAGATATGATAATGCCATGATGTAGCTTTAGATTGCAAAGATCATTTATGTATATTAAGAACATAGTAGATGCTAAAATGCTTCCTTGAGGCACACCAAAAGACGTGTTTTTTTTCTTCAATGCTGAGTATATTGTCAATCTTTACGCACTGGGTACGCTCTTCTAAATAACTTTTGAAGAGTTTCAGCTGGGTGCCTCTTACACCTAAGGCTTCAAGCTTGCGCAACAGAATGGGAATTGAAACTGTGTCAAATGCCTTCGCGAGGTCCAGGAAAATTACTACTGTGTGGTTACCCTTATCAAGTTCCTGTGCTAGATACTCAGTGAGATGATGTACGGCATCGGCGGTTGATAATTTAGGTCTAAACCCAAACTGCCGCTCAGACAGAATAGATTTATCCTCCAGATATTTAAACAATCTTTTGTTCAAAATTTTCTCTAATATTTTGGACATACAGGGCAGTAAAGATATAGGTCTATAGTTTGTCACTTGCTCTTTACTGCCTGACTTATAGACAGGCACAACAATAGCTTTTTTTAGACATTTGGGAAAAATCCCCGAAGTGAGACAAATACGGAAAATATAAGTAAGTGGTGGTACTAAAATATGCCTGAACTGTTTTAGAATTTTATTGGATATATTATCCCAACCAACTGCACAGTCGTCTTTCAGATTCATAATTATATTTTCAACCTCAGTTTCATCAGTATCCAGCATCGCAAATGATGTTAAAGTGTTGTGACACATAAAAGGAGTGCTTGTTAGATAATGTGGTTGACACTGAACTTTTTCTGCTAGACATTTACCAACATTAACAAAAAAATTATTTGCCATGTTGGCAGATGTCAGTTGTGATGAGTTTGCTTGCAATAAACCTGAAGTGTTTTGTTTAGGTATGTAACAATTTAGTGTTAGTAGGGCAGCATTATGATCGGTTATTGTCGAGTTAACAACAAGGGCTAGTGAGGGGAAATTAGATTTTAGCATGACGTGATCCAAGCAGGAACCACTATGGTGTGTGGGAAAGCTGTGTGCGGGGAGAAGGCCATGATATGCGCATAAGTTAAGGTAGTCCTGAGCAGATGCATCACTACTTCCTGGAAGAATATTGATATTTATATCTCCAATTACAATCGTGTTTTTGATGGATGACAGGTTCTGTAAGATATCATTCAGTGATTCGGTGAAGTTACTAATATTTTTAAAGGAAGGAGGTCGATATAATGCCAATATTGCAAAGCTTGATCCGATCTTCACCACCAAACTGTTGCAGTCCAGCATATTGGGTTCCTCAACAGAGACCTTCAGATGAATCCTTACATAAACTATCACTCCATCATTTTGGTTGTAATTCCTATTACTTTTGTACATACTATATCCCGGTATTAGTGGTATGTTATATTGCTTAGCAAGCCAGCATTCGGTTAAAACAAAAACGTCACAATTTATGTCTAAACGCTGCTGAAAAGTGCAAAAGCTATCAAAATTCTTAAAAATACTGCAAATATTTTGTGTTAGTACGGTTAATGGACTTTTGTAGCCGGAAAGATATTGTTTGCAATTCTCAGCTTCACAAACTTTTGACTCGGATATAGAGAAATTATCTAAGTCATTAATTATATTGTGAATCATAACTATGGTATTAAAATACAAAATATATATATAGAGATTAAAAACTACTAACTTAAATGGACTAAGTAAATAATTTATTGACGGCGCTCTTAGGCGCCTGCATAATCAATGGAATTAATGTACCTCTTTTCGGCCATTATTTTCGCTGGGCAGTCAGCAGCGCCTGTGTTGTGCTTGTTTGGCTTTTTGTACTGAGAGCAAGTAGCGCATTTTGGCTCTTCTCCCTTTTTTGGACACTCTTTGATTGAGTGACCTTGACCGCCACAGTGACCGCAGGTATATGACGTCTGCCGACAAAACTTGGCGGCATGACCATACTGTTGGCACTTATAGCATCGTGTTACCAATGTGAAGTCCCTAACAGGGCATGACGACCAATTCACAAATACTCGGTCTTTTGAGATGAGGGCTTTGCGTATGACTGCAGGTACTTCTACGACGTAGTTACAGTTCTCAGCGTCTTTCTTACCTGACTTGTGGCTTAATCTAATCGAGGTCAAAAACTTCTCAAGGCTGCAGTCCTGTAGTGTCTCGGCAAGATTTTGGTGGTACAAACACGCAAAAACCTCATTTTCGGCCATGGATGCTGGCACACCTATGATGACAACCCTAGGCTTCCTTTTAAACGGCTCGTAAACTGTCAGACCTGACTTTGTTAGCTGCTCCGATTGCCTCAGCTTCTCGATGTCATCTTTAGTCTCGGTGCTGATAATAACTCCGCCATTTCTGGTCTTGTGTAGTCCTCTAATGTGCAGCTTCATCTGTTCGGGGCAGATTATTTTTTGGACGAGAGACTTAGTCTCATCACTAGTCCTCAATTTATCTTGCGGATAAATGGCCACAGAACTTACTTTTGACGGCTGGATATAATTATTTGCCCCTTTCTTCACCATGTCAGAAAAAGAAGCTCTCAGTGCAGGTTTAATGGATTCTCCGACTTTCATTTTGAGTTCCTTTAGTTGCTGCGCAAGGTCGAGTTGGCTTTCGAGTGCTATCAATGCATTGTGGGATTGCAAGGCCTTATATTTGATGGACTGGTACTGTACGGCCATCTGCGATGTTCCATGACCAACCTTCCGGCATAAGGCATTGATTTTTTTTCTTAGATTTGAATTATTAGTTATGTAACTATGACAGTTTGACCTACAATAGTTTTCTTTTTTTCCCCTTATGTCTAAATAATTCATTGTTAACATATAAGCGTTTTGGTTTTACTGTGAGCTTGTATTGTGTTTTTTGAATAAATAAATAAATAAATAAATTGATGCGCATTTTCTGGTCAGAGTTCAGCTTGCCTTCTGCTGCAATAGCACATACCTCCTTGAGGCTCTGGTCAATGGTCGTTATCCAGTTGTGAATTTCTGGTGTCGGTATCCCTACGAAGTCATCTTGCCTTTGGCTCGGCACTTCAGGGGCAGGAGCGGATACAGCAGCGCGCGCGGGTGCAGGCGGCGGAGAGCGAGCACACCTACTTCTAGGGCTGAAGGGACTATCCTCCATTGTGTAATAGGTTTTTTAATTATAAATCACTGAACATCTTCATGAATTCACTTTACATAAAATGACTCAGTTCGCTTTACTATCAGCTCATTTAAAACTAGGTCACGATTTCACAAGTGATTATTTGTTTATATTAATATTGATCGATACGTCTGTTCACTACGATGGTGCACAAAGAAAAACCTGTTGTGTGTCATATAGTGTCCCAGTCCTGTTGATGCGTAATCTGGACTCACCAAGGCTCTGTAATGGCAAGCGACTACAAATTACACACCTTGGATGGAATGTTGTGCAAGCAATAATTATGACAGGAACAGCAAGCTGTCTTCGCATTCCAATAATCCCGACCAATTTGCCATTCCAGTTTATAAGACTTCAATTTCCCTTAAAAGCAGCATTCGCAATGACCATAAACAAAGCTCAAGGACAGACACTGAAAGTCGCAGGCGTACATTTAGAAAAACACTGCTTTGCTTTTCCCATGGGCAACTGTATGAGGCGTGCTCACGAGTATTAAGGCCACAAAATCTACACGTTTAGCCAAGGACGGGAAAACCAGAAACGTAGCTAACAAAAATGTATTGTAAATCACGTTTTTAGGGTTCCGTAGCCGAATGGCAAAAAACAGAACCCTTATAGTTTCGATATGTCTGTCCGTCTGTCTGTCTGTCCGTCCGTCCGTCCGTATGTCACAGCCATTTTATTCCGAAACTATTAAGACCATACATGTGAAACTTAGTAGGTAGATGTATTCTGTGAACCGCTTTCCGATTTTAAGAAAAAAATTAAAAAATATTTTAAATAAAGGGGGGCTCCCCATACATGGAACTAAAACTGAAAATACTTTTTTTCATGAAACCTGTGCGTGTGTGGTATCTATAGACAGGTCTTTGAAAATTATATAGTTTCTAAAGCCACTTTTTCATAAAGTCAATCGTTTAAAAGATATAAGCTTCCAAAGTGGTAAAATGTGTGTGTCCCCCTCTAACTTCTATAATAATGGAGTGAAAAATCTATAAAAAAATATATTTCTGTAGATCTTAATAACCAAAATTAGTTTGAACGAAATCGGGTTAGCAGTTTTTGAGATACAGCATATTTTCTAAAACCGCAAATATAACTTTGTAATTCATACAAACACTATGAAAAACAAAGTTATTTAGCGTAGTTGTAAAAATGTAAATAAGCTAGTTTTAAGAAATTTTTAAGGTTTTTTTATTCGTCATATTCGGTATTATATTATTATAGTTACTACGGAACCCTTCATGGGCGAGTCTGACTCGCACTTGGCCAATTTTTTGGTTTTAAAAATATACATTTCAAATACTAACTGTCTGTCTGTTTTTGGGGTGGATGGACCCTGGTGATGGTTTTTTTTTTAAATATTATATGCGTTTTTTAACCATCCAAAAAGGTGTACCGATTGGCAACAAGAATTATTGACAAAGTGTACATTAAGGCGGGCGATGCCGCGGGCAAAAGCTAGCATTATTATAAATGCGAAAGTAACTCTGTCTGTCTGTTACCTTTTCACGCCTAAACCGCTGAACGGATTTAGATGAAATTTGGCATCGAAATAGTTTAGGACCCCAGGAAGGACATTTTTGGATAAGTAAGTACCAACGTAGGATTAAGGAATTTTGTTACTAACCAAATGAGTCTTGTTACTTGAAAATAAATGAATTGAGTTTTAACTTCTGAGAATCGTTATAAGTGACAGAACTTACGTCAGTTTGTCTAGTACTCCAGGTCTGAGCAGAATAATCATGAACTGCCTATCCTTGCTCAGAATGATCTGTGCGAAATTCTGGTTAAAAACAGTATTTGTGCAGTTTAAGAGAATATTAACAAAGTTACATTCCTGTAGCTGAGCCTGCTACCAAATACTGAGTGAAATTGCATACTATTAGTTATTAATGAAAGAATCACTCATAACAGAAAAGTCATCGAACTTGAGTTAAAGCAAGTTACACAGCGATGTCAAAATTTAGCCAAAACTCTGTACTAATTAATTATACAAAAACTCTTGAGGCCGAAAAAAATATACAAAGATTTTTTGGAAGTACATAAAAGACAAATGCTGTGATTCTAGTGCATATGCGTTGTCTATGTCCAACGGGCACGTGACGACATCTGATCCCTGAACTATATGTGATCTCTTTGCCGATTATTTCTCCCCAGTACACACTAATGATGATGATAATGTTACTTTAAATTTAGACTCCACTCTTCTGAACACATTAAAACTCGTCCAACTTTTGATCACGATAGTCTGTATAATAAACTGAAGTCCTTAAACACAAACAAGGTAGCAGGTCTAGACGGTATCCCCCCCATTTTCATATCCGCTTGTGCATCAGCTTTAGTAACTCCAGTACACTATATTTACAATACATCGTTAGCAACAGGCCAAGTCCCGAGCGAATGAAAGAGAGAGCAAAATTTGTGCCATTACATAAATCAAAAAACAAAGAATCAATAACCAATTATAGGCCAATTTATATTCTCTCCCCTTTTGCTAGTCTTTGAGTTCTTACTTTGCCCTTATATACAACGGCACATAGGGTTATATCTTAGTAAACGACAACATAGCATGCCGATCTACCTCAACGAATTTGGCATCATTCACGGAGTCGATAGCGCAAGCGCTGGACGTAAACAAGCAGAATGACTTCATTGGGTCCGATTGCGTTTCTTCGGTGCACTTAAATAATGCCGAATAATAGACTTAAATTAGTCTAAAATTCGTACTAATATTAATGCTATTGCGTTTGTTAATTAAATATGTCCACAACACTATTTATGTCCAATTCGGACTTAAATTATGTCTACGCATGACTTTTGCTATTCCGTTTCTGACAATTTGACAGTTCGTTGGCTTTAAATGAACTTATACGTCTAGGAAGTGTTATTATTTAAGTTCGCACCTATTTAGTCCGTACGTAAGCTAAGTTTCTTCAGAAAATAGTGAAAAATGTTTCCTTATGGCTGGGCTATCATTCAAAGAAGACACAATGAGGAACGGCAACGGTATGAGTACGAAATTTATATTATAGAAACTTTGCTTTTCTTGTGTACGGTATAGGTAAGCATAAAAATAACCTAACTTTTTTCGTTGTAGGGCTGCGAGAAGGATAGCGCATCGCCATATTCGGGACCATTCCAACCCTTTCGACGTGCCTGCAGAGGTTTTTACCAAATTATACAGGCTCTCCAAAAGAACTGCGCATTTTTTAGTGGAGTGTCTTCACCAGAATTTAAATCGACAAAGGCAGCACGGAATTCCTGTGCATATCAAAGTTTTGGCTTCACACCATTTCTTTGGACATGGCGGCTACCAAACAACGGTTGGGCAGGGGCAGTATTTAGGTCTAAGTCAGCCATCTGTAAGCAAATGCTTACAAGAAGTTGCTGATGCAATTATAACTGTTTTATTGAACGGTATGGTGCTATTTCCAGAGACTGAAGAGGAAAGGGCAGAAAATAAACAGAGGTTTTTACAGATAGCTGGGTTTCCTTCAGTCTTGGGTTTGATAGACTGTAGTCAAATCTCCATTGTTCGCCCAAAAGACACAGCACTTGTGCCAGCGAGATTATTTTTTAATCGCAAAGGCTTTTATAGTCTTAATTGCCAATTTGTGTGTAATGCAAAGATGGAAATTATTCATTTCAATGCCACTTTTCCTGGATCAACACATGATGCAGCGGTCTGGCAAGGGTCCAGTTTGAGCCAATTATTAGAAACCAATTATGTTAATGGAGTTTCAGCTGGTGAATGGCTTCTAGGAGACTCTGGATACGCCCAACTGCCTTGGCTGATGACCCCGTATGCTGATGCGGATGAAAATACACCTGAGGCTAGATATAATTTAGCGCATACAAAAACGAGGGTCCTTATTGAAAAATGTTTTGGAGTGATGAAAACAAGATTTAGATGCATTCACAAGCACAGGACCTTGCATTATGACCCCGTGAAGGCATCTAAAATAATAGCAGCTGTAGTTGTTCTCCATAACTTAGCAATTAAGAGAAACGAACCTTTACCAGATGAATTGGAACTCGAAGACAGATTGCAGCCAGCAGATGATCATCCCAGGGAAATGAATTTTTTAAATGTGGCACGAAATATCGGAATAACATCACAAGACAATACTTTGCATGATGTGTTTTAATTGAAGATTTAAATTAAAGAATTAATAAAACTTAATTTCGATAAAACTATTTATTTTTATTGATCGCTTCGACGAACATGGTAGCGGCACGCATTATGCTATCGCCAAGATACCGAGCGGCCTCTGTCTGCGCATTGGCGAGCGCCATCTGCGCATTGGCGAGCGCCATCTGCGCATTGGCGAGCGCCATCTGCGCTTGGGCTCCCTCCCTTAAAGCCGCTATCATGGCATCTTCTTGCGGGGTGGCTGAATCGGCTGGCGGCACGAGCGTACGGGGCGTTGCTCGACGCGCATTGCGGCGCTCGAAGCGCGGAGTGTTGCGCACCACGCCGTCCTCCAGTCTCTGTTCAGGGGTTGAGGCCACGATGTGTTCACGACTGCAACTGACCGTCGCCAGATCCCTATTTGCCGCTGGCATCATCAACGCGTCTACCGCAATTCGACCAACACGAGATGCTGTCGGTATTGATGACGCGTCCGTCGCCATTGAAGTGACGACAGTCGCCCCATCGTGACTCGCCGTCGGTGTCAACGCGTCCACCATAGCAGCTTCCTTCGGTGGCTCTTCTTCAGTGTCTGAATGTATATCCTGCATAGTACAATAACAAGGATAAATTCATACAATTGTACCACTATGAAGTCAATTTCAGAATAACATTATGCATAAAACTCTTTTTGACATGACTTCAGTATTTATTACTCATACCATTAATAATGCGGTTATTCTATAATTACCAAAATTGATCATAACGCTTAGTGAAAACTACATCAAAATCTAATCAGTAGAACTCAAGTCATAATAAGGGCACTGTTTAAACTTATTTATAAAACTAACAAGTCTTATTTATATGTATATAATAATGTTGTGAATAGGTAAAATATACTCACAACTGTTACTGCGTCTAAAATCAACGTCTGCTTGGGCTTTGGCAGTTGAGTATCATCCAAAACCTGTAGTCAAAATAAAATCAACTTAACATCAGACCATTACTGGTAATAATATCACAACTGCTACAAGCATTGCCATAACACACTCACCATGACTATGTTTTGTTTAACATGAGGATCCGGAACATCAACAACGGGCTGTGGAGTCCCTGGGACAATAATAATACCCTGTAAGAAAATTACAAGTCAAGGATCAAGGTTTTCCGTTCATATTATAAAAGGACATCTTTATAATATTAATGCTATGTAATTTATGTAGTTTTCAAAATTAACACAATTATGATGATTGATGCAATCATGAAAAAATAAGTGAATGTTCTAATATAGAGCTTACAAAAGACTAATGCCAATAACTTACAGCTTCCACAGCTCCAGGCAATCCGTATATAGTTGATGTCCCCTCTATATTTATTGTTTTTTTCTCTAACTCTGTCAAGCAGATATCTGCTGGAGGACCACCTCCAGTCCTTTGCATAGATGCACGCTGTGTGCGCATCTTAGCCTTTGCCCTGCGTGCTAATAACTTGTATGTCTGAAAAATTTAGATTATACATTTAACAACAACTAATATCCAAGTGGGTAAAGTAGGTTGGTTATGATTTAAATTTTAAAAGTTCACTGATATTTTTAGTACAAAATTAGGACAATTTAATGTATGAAGCACCACTAACTAACCTCTAACCAATCTTTCTGTGTCTTACGAACACCTCCCATTCCATTGAGGGCTTCTGTCAGTTCAGTCCACAATCTTTTGGTAGCCGGCAACTGAGAATTTCCTGTTGATAAATAAAGACAAATGAAGTAAAAAGTATATAAGTAAGTATAAAGTATAAAAACATCATGTTTTATTGGATGCCATTTATTTATATTTTATGTTATGTTATAATTTAACGTAAATAAATGATTGTGAATGTAATAACAAACATTGCAATGAGATATGACTACTAAACTGAATTTACACAGGAATGCTTGTAGATAGGTTATGTTAGAGTGCAATATATGATTATGATCAAATTTAAAATGAACATGCTATTCTGTAAATAGATGGATGGATCAGTAGGGTAAATTGATAGATTACAAAATATTTCATGTGAATTTTAGTTTTAATAGTGTAAATTGTTATATTACATACCGTTAACCAATGACGTATTATAATAGACGCGTCATATTCCCACAAAACACCTCTCAAAAACGGCACGAAACACACACATAGAGAATTACTATCTAATACGTGTAAGGAAAGGGACAGAAAATAAATGCCATCTTTAGGTACACCTGATGTTAGAGAGAGATGAATATACATCTTTAGTTAACAACCTCCCCTAACGTCACGTGACTGACTTCATTCATACGCTAGCCGCCATTAGCCGTGTAGAAAAATAAAAATAAAAAATGTATTTCTGTTGATATTTACCTATGAAATGACACATTTTGACCTCTCACGGAAGCAGTATAATTAGTGCAACGTCTGAAAACACACAAAGGCATGCTTTTTCCTAATATTCTTTTAAAACACATTTTTTCTTAAGATGTGTAGTGTAGCGATCGCGACACAGGTTCGTGCGTAACTAAACAGACACGAGGCACTTACCTTGATTTCAACTTGCCATTTTATAGCGCGGACAACGTATCTATAGTTTATTATATATCTTTGCCGTTAACCATTTCCGGATTCTTCATCAAGAAGTTTAATAAATATTGTTGCTGTTCTTTCTTCATTCTTGGATTCTTTGTATCCATATTTATTAAAATTTTAATAATTCTTGCGAAAACTCACACAAAAAAATAACCACGACTGACTTGATAACTTGACAGACTAGCGGTGTGGTGTTGCCATTTGCGGCGGCAAACGAACGTAATTATGTCCATTTCCATAGACGTAGAATTAAGTTCAAATTTAGTGACGTGAACTTATTTTAACAGAAACGTAATAGCTTTATGTTAAGGACATGGACATATTTAGTAAAATTTTAGTCTGTCATTATTTAAGTTCGGAGAGAAACGCAATCGGACCCATTTACACGGACTTCAGCAAATCCTTTGATAAAATCTCGCATAAAATCCTATTGTGTAAGCTAGCAGCATATGGCATCACAGGTTCCATTCGAGTGGCTGAAATCATACTTGACAAAAGGTGAATTCTATATTGTAGTAAATGTTTTTCGATCATCTTATCGAAGTATAACTTCGGAAGCCCCCCAAGGCTCTTACCTCGCTCCAATTTTATTTAACATTTTTATAAATGATCTGCCGGAATGTCATCACTTCTCCGAGTGCTTCCTGTATGCCGATGATCTGAACTTTGCCAGCAGAATAGGGTCCCCAAAAGATACCGAACTGTTGCAGGAAGACATATCTTCCTGCAACAGTTCGGTATAATGGTATAATGGTAATGGTGGTACAGGTCGTAAAATGGTGGAATAATAATAAAATGCAGCTTAACACTGACAAATGCTATTACCAAAAATTCTCTAGGAAAGCTAACTGCATCAGTTCAGAGTACTTCATAGACAATGCCAAGATCCAAAAAGTTACAACCATCAAAAACCTAGGAGTCACCTTTGATAGCAAGCTTACTTTTCTGCCTCATATCGAGGACATCTAGAATGTTAGGTTTTGTCATAAGGAACTCTAGAGAATTCAAAAGTAGCACGAATATCTTACTGTATAACAGTCTTGTACGAAGTGTTTTAGATTCCTGTAGCGTTGTGTGGAGACCACACTACGCTTTCCACAAACTACGTATTGAGAGGGTACAAAAACAGTTTATGTGGGATCTTGCGTACTCGGTAGGTAAAGCCAAGCATCTTTTCTCCTACAATAGCCGGCTTCAATATTTCAAGATGCATTCACTGTCATCTCGTAGGGAAGCTTGTGATGCACTTATCGTTTTTTAATTACTCAGGAACAAAATTGATTGCCTCCATTTGCTCAGTCTCCTAAGATTCCGCGCTCCCTCAAGAAACCCCCGTCAACCAATAACGCCACTGTGTCCACCAATACAAAGGACAGTCTTAGGTGCTAACTCCATAGTACCCAGACTGTGTAAAACTCTGAACAGCTACAGCGATGTGCTGTGTGTGACTGATGTGCACAATGATAGTGTTGGTCAATTCCGTAAAGCCATTCTTAATAACATGCACAAGGAAGTTCTTTCTGTATAGCATAACGGTATATATAGTGTTTGTGTTTTTATTGTAATTATTATAGACATTTTTACTGTGATATATCTTATCTTTAGCTAAGAAAATAATTTTATTTTTTGTAACTGATCCATATAATTCCATTCCCATTTATTATTTGTTAATTATTCATAAAATATTGTATCATTAATTATTTTCTACGTCGGAACTGTCTTAAATGTTAATTTTAATGTTCTAAATATTGTTAACTTTATAATATGCTTTATTATTATGCTTTAAGTAATTATTATACTCGCACATGTTTTAATGTTTTCTGTTAATTGTGATGCTGTAGGTAGTGTAATAATTGTTGGTTAATAACATTATTAAATAAAATAAATAAATAAATCATCCTCTGCTTAGAATTTTTCCGAACTATGTTAGGGTCGGCTTTTTTTTGACCACCATCTCACCTGATGGTAAGTGATGATGTGGTCGAAGATGGAGCACGCTTACCTAAAAGTAACCTATTCACTCTTGACTTAAAGACTCCTAGGTTATAGTTATCGGGAAACATCGGATCGGCTTTCCGTCTAACAGGATGCAATTAAGTATACCTAAGCGTTTACATGGAGCGTCTGCCTATCTGACCTCCACAACCCAGTAGCTGGGTAACACGATACCCCTTGGTTAGACCAGTGTCAGATTTTCTGGCTTCTGACTACCCGTAACTACTGTCAAAGATGTACAAATGACAGCCGAGACCAAAGGCTTCGCATAAATAACTACATATAAAGTGTAAAGCCTGCAATACATGTTGGCCGAGCGTTGTCGAGTGAAGGCCAATACCAACATGTAGACGGTATATTTGCCTTGTCTTGCTATCGCTCGGTGTCACTTGCCTAGTTGGCCGAG
Source organism: Tholera decimalis (assembly GCA_943138885.2). Lineage (NCBI taxonomy): Eukaryota > Metazoa > Arthropoda > Insecta > Lepidoptera > Noctuidae > Tholera > Tholera decimalis. The sequence goes on from OW964562.2 coordinate 30,488,696, forward strand.
TGGAGGCCAGCGCCAACGTGTATAGAGCTCATTTGGTGCAACTTGTCTTTGCTCGCCGTTGCTCGTGATCACTTGCCTCACTTCGAATCGGTGTCGGTTTTTGTTCACAAATCAAAGGCGCTCGGCTAACGTGTGGGCAGCTCTACAGACCCTCTTCTACATTAGTCGTCTGTATTGGCGTTCGACGAACTTGTCGATCGTGTGGACATTATTTCTTGCCTCGTACCTATTTGCCAACGCTCGCGTTGGTCTACGCTCGGCCAACATGTATTACAGGCTTCACAGAAAATATCTATGAAAACACATTACATAGTTTATTATTTCTGACCTTCAGAGAAGGTTGTAGATGGGTTTAAATATGATAAAAAAACTATATGACTCTCTCTCCGTGACATGGTGGGAGAATGATATTAAAAGGACAGTCGGTCCGATCTGGAACCAAGTAGGGAAGCATTGACATACTATATATTATAATGGAAATCCTTGGAGGAGGCCTTCACCCATTCGAGGGTTTCGTTAGATCACCAAAAATCATTAGAACTGAAACTTAAACTCACCAGCTTTTATTTCGTTTGACACTCTCTCTATTATTGATCAATCTCTGTGAAACTATGCACAAATCTGTGTTATGGTAGAGAGGTAATATTCTTTTGAAGAGACATATATTTTAGCGTTTCTTATATCAGGTGGAATTGAGTTCCACTAACGTACTAACTAAGATGAGTAAGAACAAAACCGGCTGTATGGGATAAAAAATTGAGATGGTGTTTAAAAATAGGATTTACACGGGACATGGGTAAGGCCCGCCAATTAATGGATCATTTAGGTAGATAAGGTTGCTATGCAGGCTAAAGGCTATAATCTATATAGTCTATACAGGGTTAGATTAGATTAGATTAGATTCATTTATTTGCCAGAAATATGGTATTTTACAGATATTATAACAGATACACAATAGTTCTACATATTTTGCCTACTAAATTCGGCATGCAAATTTTGTAACAATATCAGTTTAATATAATTAAACAAAACAATAAAATTACAATGTCAAAAAGTCTAAATATAAATTATCTTAATAAATTTCAAAATATAAATGTCAAATAAATAAGTACAAATTTTATAAATGTCTTCTATTTAAATTACAACCAAAGAAATTAAATTACAAAATGTCAATAGCTTCAAATCTAATATCAAATTTAATAATCATGTCATACAATTTTTCCCTTTGTCCTAAAAGTCATAAATTCCTTAATGGTATAAAAACAATTTTCAATAAGCCATGCTCTAAGATGCTTCTGAAATAAGCTGGTGCGCAGTTCTCTTATAACCTTTGGTATAGAGTTAAATATCTTTATTGCCATTCGACCAGTATTTTTATGGCAATACGCTGTTTTACATCTTGGCATTGCCAATTTTGTTGGATCTCTTGATATTTTACCTACCTTATAAAAATTTTTGCTATCGGGTGTATTGAATAGTTGAGGATGTTTTTTTACAAATACTCCCATTTCCAGTATATATAAACATGATAATGTTAATAATTTGTGTTTTCTAAAAATAGGTCTGCATGAATTTAATGGTTCTGCAGCAAACACAGCTCGCAAACACTTCTTTTATAGGTACTATAAATGCCTTATTGATGTCAGTGGAATTACCCCATATGATTAAGCCGTATCTTAGCACAGATGAGACATATCCATGATAAGCCAATAGAGCGGCATTACGTCCAACAGTTTTCCTGAGATTTCTTAATGCAAATGCAAAAGTGTTTAGCCTATTACATACATTTTCAACATGTTTTTTCCAATTACAATTCTTATCTATTATTATGCCTAAAAATTTCGTATGGTCAACTTCTTCAATGATTGAAAATAATGATGTACAAGAAAATTATATACGAGTGTTCACGAGAAAACGCATGGGGAGCTACTTGAGATATAAGTTTTTAAAGTGACATGGCAACTAACAGTGACATTAGAATTTAAAACGGGATCTTTATCATGTACCGATTTGTCTGCTCATAAACAGCCTACCGCAATAACTTCAGTTCATCCATGATCATGACTTGCAACCAGAGAGTATATAACCACTAGAGAGCGTATAGGCCGATTTCTTTGAAGAACACAACTCACTGTTATGGGTCGGGCGGGAGAGAGAAATGCAGAGCTGTAATTGGTCAGTTGAAGGTCAAGGTCCATTATAGATATGCCTGGTTAGGGATTGATCTACTTGAATAAGGGAAAGTAGTCGATACCGATAAAATTGATGTTAACATTGTAAAAATACCGACTAAATTCCCATAGAAAAATAATTTAATAATGAGTCCGCCATACTATTTGAAGCCTAAAAAGAATGAATATTGGTATGTTATTTTCACGATTTGACTCTTCTTAACATTATATCAATAAAAACAAAACTAGAAACCAATATTCCCTAGTAACCTTATCTATCCACTGTAATTTTAATTCTGGCATCTTCGGAAATCTTAAATGAAAACATGCATGTCACACGGAAGAAAAACCTGTAGAACTTCCTCCTGTTTTAAAGTCGGTTAAAAGTAGATAGGTAGATAGTAACTGAACAGAATTAAAAAAATAAGTTTCATTTTGTAATTGTCGATATCGTATTCAGACGTTAAAGTTAACAGCACAGATTTTTACGATAAAAATACAAGGGGAAAGAATAAAGAATTAGAATTTCTTAATGAAAGAATGAGACTTTTCCAAAAGACATCAACGCGCGTATCAACCGTGGGTTTGCTCAACTAAACCACTATTTTAAATAGACCCCTGCGCGCTGCAGTGGCTTATTAAAAAATAATTTTCGTAGTATTTCATTACTGATGAATTGTTTTTCCCCGCCACTTCAACGCGCATGAAGGCAAGTGGGACGTCAAGTGGTTTTATAGTCTTTGCTTGCAACAGTGCTGAAATATCGGAAATTCGCAACAATAAATATTACCTCCATAGTAAATATCCCGTTTTAAATTCTAAATGATGCTATACGAGATGTTTGCGGAACTGAAATCAAGAACAAACAGCTTATTCGGGAGATCTGTAGCATCCAGATAGCGCCCGCGTAATCGAAGTGAGGCTGAATGAAATGTTTAGGCTCAAGTTCTTTGAGTTATTAAGGGCAAGAGCCTTTGAAGAGGAATATATGAAGTAAAAGTTTTTTTTTTTTTTTCAATTTTTGATTAAACGTATGCGTAGGTACAAGTAATCACTTTTGATGATTCTCTTTTACCACTTGAATGTTAATTACTTATCGTCATTTTTACTAACTAATTCATGTTATTGGTGCGTTGGCATGTACGACTGCAAGCAAGATAATTTATTTAATTTGTACCGACTGATGATGAATGATGAATTTCTCATGTATAGCCAATATCCAGGGCCTCAAGTCTGCTATTACAATAGTGTCAAAATAGTCTATCATTGATTTCAAAATTGTTGATTTTGACAAGTTTGGTAATCTACTAATATAATGGCTTTCCAATGGTCAACCACTGACACTTCATTGACCGAAATAATATAAAAAATTAAATAGAAATAAAATCTGTCATGAATAAATGTTCAAATTTAGGGGTAGTTTTTCGAAAATCATTACTACTAACGGGTTTTATAATAAAGCAATACGGCAATGTTATTCTAATACGAGACTACTGACCAAACATTATGAATTTAGTAGATTACGAACTATTAGCAAAATGACAATGGGATTGTGATGGAATGACAAATTTATAAAAATAGCAGACTTGGGGCCCAGATTAAGAACAGCTACATGCAGACCACACAATCGAACCTGCAACACGTTCTTACCTGTCAGGCTGTCAATCGCTCAGCCACTGTGCCAACTGGAAACTAATCGTACACCTACATTGCACATTTTAAACACATCCATGTTTGTTGCTCGGGACTTATCATTAAATTTTTAGAGGAAAGTGACCAAATATGGAATACCGTTTTGTTTTTCACGCATAATTTGCACAAACGTTATAAATGAAAAACTTTCTATAGTAATTGTTATCAATCATATATTTGCGCTTTATTTTGTGTCACGTTTTGGGTACATTGATTACTTTTAAGTAACAATTTGTTGAAAAAACTAAAAAATTATAAAGGTAAGTACCTAAATGTGGAATAGGTACCCCATATATGCAATACTATAAACACCATCAAAAATCAGCCTTAACTTAAATGAGACTGTTTGAAAACTTTGGTATAACATAAAAAGGAACACAAACTATTTGCAAAACTCGCAAATCCAGGTGTTAGACTCTTACGGGGTCGCGGTATGTTCTAACGAGATACCGCGGCCCCGGAATGCAAGGGCAATAGAAGGAGCATGGTGGGTATTTAGTCAATAGAAGTCTGATACTCCCTTCCGCTCCAACCAGAGCGCGAGGAGTCATTTGATGATTTTCCCAACAAGAAAAAGAAGGTGTCGGTCTCTGGTCCAGCGCAATCATTATGTACCCAGGGCCCACACATGAACAGTCTCCCCAGAGATGTGCCTTAACAGGCGTTGCACAGAGGAGGCTCCGGTGTGGTCTTTTTAGAGGTAACGGGGTTTTTTATATGTGCTGATGGTGATCACCGGGGTGGTTTTAGTGAGGTAAGAATCCCACACTCCCTGGTCTTTACCCCGAAAGTCCAGGCGCCTTTTGAAGGTTTCCCCCCGATAAAAAAAAAAAAAAAAAAAAAAAAAAAAAAAAGGGCCCACACATGAGGCACTTGATTCTTGTTTCCCCATGAGTATCATTCGAAAACAGCATGCCACAGAAAATACACTCGGAATCTTCAGAGTCTGGAGCTATATTTCCTATCAAGGCATGTCTGTATCAAACAACACCATCGCCTCATCACCTGAATCTGACTTAGACTTAATATTTTTCTGTGCCATTTTCTTTTTGATTCTTGTTATTCGCTTCGTTTTTGAGTTGACGCCAGCCATTCTAATAAAACAAACAAATTACTTTCAATTTATACCTAATTACCTAAGTAACAAAATCATGAAGTCAGCTGATAATAAAAAGAACCAATTATGGAATAGTCCATAATTGGATACTGTAATCCGTCCATATTTGGATTTTCCATCGACATCAAACTGACATTTATATTTGTGTATTTAAGAAAACAATACAATCAAATACCGCTAAAATCTACAAAAGAACATCTAAACTAACTTTAAAAGTTATAAAAACAAATACTGTGTGCACTTATTTCAAGAAAAATACGATTTTTTAGGGTTCCGTAGTCAACAAGGAACCCTTATAGTTTCGCCATGTCCGTCTGTCTGTCCGCAGTTTAGCTCAAAAACTATTGGTACTAGAAAGTTGTAATTTGGCATGAGTATACACGTTAATGACGACAAAAAAGTGGTAAAATAAAATTTTGAAAAAAACAATTATTTAGGGTACCTCCCCTACATGTAAAGTGGGATGATAATTTTTTTTTACGTCCTTCCCATGGTGTCGGATATCGTTGGATAGGTCTTTCAAAAATATTAGGGGTTTGGCAAGACCGTTTTTTAATGAAGTAAACCGTTCGTGACTTATCAAGCTTTAAAGCAACAATTTTCGTTAGAGTCAAGTGTCCCCCCCCCCCCGTATCAACGAAACGGTTGTAGTTAGAAATTCAAATGTCACGGCAGTAGTACCTATATATAACGAAGTTTAAAGGAAAACTATCACACATAAGTGGGCTTTACAAGTTTACGAGTAATAGTCGACCAATTGTATTTGACTTGAAAATTTCGAACAACTCCATAGAAATGTCAATAGATGGCGCTAAGCGTCAGTTGTATCGCGCTAGTTTTAAGGAAATAATTAGAACAAATGGCCCTAAATAGTCTAGTTCAAACCCAGGTTTGGTGTGTATAGCAACCCACGGTATTACATTGACATTGCTGGAGGTGACCACTGTGAAGCAGTAATTTTCGAAATAAATGCAGTGAAGATTATAGCTTTTTATAGATCACGCAAATGTCCCAACAGTCGCGCAGTAGGTCTTGTAAGTAATTTACTATCGCATAACAGTCCTTGCATAATATTTGGAGATTTTAATGAAGACTATCTCCGTAACGACAACTGCAGTTTTCAAATTAATACGTGACGCTGGTTACCAGTCTTTATTACAACCACTTCCCTATACACGCGGTGGTACTCAAATAGATCATATTTTTTCACATTTACATTGTGAAGTTGGATTTTATAATTCCTTCTTCAGTTACTATCGGTCTATCTGGGCCCGTTTTTAGAGTGAATTCAAATTAATGTTTTTATTTATTGAAGTGAAAACTTCTTTAGCATCGTTGTGATTTGAAAATTAATGAAACGAAAAAGCGACAGTATCTGTTTGGACCTAGACCTAGACCTAGAAGTTAGGTCGCGGGGGTTGAGGTAGCCCTGAGAGGGGGGCGGGGAGTTGAGGGGAGTTGAGGCGGTTCTCGTGGGGAGTTGAGGGGGGAGTTTAGGGGTGAGTTGAGGGGTGAGTTGAGCGGGGAGTTTAGCGGGGAGTTGAGAAAGGGAGTTGAGCGGGGAGTTGAGAAGGGGAGTTGAGCGGGGAGTTAAGCGTGTAGTTGAGCGGGGAGTTGAGCGGGAAGTTGAGCGGGGTGTTAAGCGGGGAGTAGAGCGGGAATTTGAGAGGGGATTTGTGCGGGGAGTTTAACGTTGAGTTGAGTGGGGAGTTGAGCGGGGAGTTGAGGGGGATGTTGACGGCGGAGTTAAGGGGGAATTGAGGGTGGAGTTGAGGGGGAGTTGAGGGTTGAGTTGGGGGGAGTTGAGCGGTGAATTGAGGGGTAGTTGAGAGGGAGTTGAGAGGGAGTTGAGAGTGGAGTTGTGCGGGAAGTTGTGCGGGGAGTTGAGCGGGGAGTTGAGCGGGAAGTTGTGGGGGGAGTTGAGCGTTGAGTTGAGAGGGGAGTTTAGTGGGGAGTTGAGTGGGGAGTTGAGGGTTGAGTTGAGGGATGTGTTGAGGAATGAGATGAGGGGAAGTTGAGGGGTGTTGAGGGGGGAGTTGAGGGGGTAGTTGAGGGATGTGTTGAAGGGGCAGTTGAGGAATGAGTTGAGGGATGAGTTGCGGGGCGAGTCGAGCGGGGAGTTGAGCGGGGAGTTGAGCGGGGAGTTGAGATGGTAGTTGAGCGGGGAGTTGAGCGGGTAGTTGAGCGGGTAGTTGTGCGGGGAGTTGAGCGGGAAGTAGAGTGGGGTGTTGAGCGGGTAGTTAAGTGGGGAGTTGAGCGGGAAGTCGAGCGGGGTGTTGAGCGGGGAGTTGAGCGGGGAGTTTAGCGGGGAGTTGAGTGGGGATTTGAGCGGGAATCTGAGGGGGGAGTTGAGAGGGAGTTGAGGGGGAAGATGAAGTTGGAGTTGAGGGGTGAGTGAGGGGGAGTTGAGGTGGAAGTTGAGCGGTGAGTTGAGGGGGTGTTGAAGGGGGAGTTGAGGGGTGAGTTGAGGTTTGAGTTGGGGGGGAGTTGAGCGGGGAGTTGAGGGGGGAGCTGAGAGGGAGTTGAGCGGGGAGTTGAGCGGTGAGTTGAGCGGGAATTTTAGCGGGGAGTTGAGCGGGGAGTTAAGCGGGGAGTTGAGCGGGAAGTTGATCGGGGAGTTGAGCGGGGATTGAGCGGGGAGTTGAGGAGTGAGTTGAGGGCTGAGTTGAGGGGTGAGTTGAGAATCTATTACAAAAGTAATTAAAATTTAGTTATATTTTATTTACCTTAATAAAACGGGAAACTTATTTAAATATTAGCCTTGAATAGCAGCAAGAAATAGGGTTTATTGAAGTGAAAACTTCTTTAGCGTCGTTGTGATTTGAAATTTTGTGAAACGAAAAAGCGACAGTAAGAAGAGACAGACACATAAATTCATAAGATTTAACGTGGAAGAAAATGAGATAGGAAGCATTATACAGTGTTTCTCATGTCGTGGAAATTTTATATGGCAAACCAGGTCAAACGTATACCTTTGAAATTTCGTAAATTTTTTAAGGAATTTTTTTGAAGTGAAAACCTCTTTAGCGTCTTTGTAATTTGAAATTTTATGAAACGAAAAAGCGACAGTAAAAAGAGACAGACACATAAATTCATAAGATTTAACGTGGGAGAAAATAAGATAGGAAGCATTATACAGTGTTTCTTATGTCGTGGAAAGGATTCACTTCTACCACGTGTGAATTGCACACATGTTTTTTTTTTATTATTTTGCTATATAATATCAAACACAAAGCTCCCCCAGCAAATTACTTCCTCAATCTTATTTTTTTGTGACTATTGAGTAGTGTAGCTCTGTGTCCTGTATTTAAATTCAAAACACCGGCTATGACAAGTTTTATAAAAATCTCTAAAAAAATTAAAACTTTCCGTGCAAAATTGTCGGATCAGGTAAGGATTTGTATAGGAAGTCAAATTAGTTAGGTAGTCATGTTTGGCTTTTAGTTAGAGCATGGTACGAAACGATCAGTCAGCGAATACGACACACTAGTGTTGCCCAAATGAGAGTCTCGCAAGAGTTTTGCAATTAGCGATTACCCTATTGCTATTTATTAAACGGTAGTTGAGATCTCAGAACAATGTAACAGAGTCTGTTACATTGTTCTGAGATCTCAACTACCGTACACACACTTGGCTGTTATAAAAACTACGGAACCCTACACTGCGCGTGGCCCGACACGCACTTGACCGGTTTTTTTTTTACATACCTTAGAAATATTTGTAGTATTATAGTACTCTATGGCTCGCTGGACTGGCGTGTTATATTTTGTTTGGTAATGATATGATATAACGCTAGATGGCGAAATAGACGATATTTTGGAATAATTACAAGTTTAACCTGCAGTTTACGTATCTTTTAGATTGATGGTATAAATAACTCAATTCGTGAAAATTTTCGTTTAGCAACGGTTTTACTTTAAAGGTGCGGTTTGTTGTGTGTGTGAGTTTCCGTTTGCGAGAATTGCCGATACGAGTATTCCATATTAGGGATACTATTCCACATTTGGTCACTTTCCTCTATTAACATAATTATGTAATGTGAATACTACACGTAAAACATCTTCGATTTACGCAATTAAAATGGCCAAATGTATGTTCCCACAAAACAGGATTTTCCTAGCATTAGGGTTAATTAATCTTCATTAATCTTTTTGAGAAATATTTTTAAGTGTCTCTGTTTGCGTCTTTAAATCTTCTTTTACTGCTATTAATAACAGCCAATAAACTTATTTATTTATTATTATAATACACTGTAAGTACCTACTACTGTACTGCGCTATTAATGTTATAAATGTAGGTATCGATGATACCTAATAACAGTTAAAGGAATCTTACAAGCACTGAGTTAACGTAAGTGAAAACTAGTAATTGGCCATGTATCGTATAAATTAGCGGTACTTAAAATTAATAAAATAAAATAATCATAGAGACAACGCATAAGTTAGAAAGAGACAGCGGTCACGCGTTCCGCGATAGGAGTTCAGCGCTCTCTGTTCTGCATGCGGTTTCTAGAAACTTCGTTGCAGCTAGAGCAGTCCGACCGCGGCGGTCAATAGGATCGCACGCCGTGCGCGTTCTGTGTTACTTGCTGCTTTAGTAAACAACTGCAGCGCCACCATGACCGAAACAGAAAAATTGATAGAGTTAGTTAAAGAAAGAACATTTCTATATGACGTGATGGATCCAGAATACAAGAATCGGCAAAAAAGACTGGCAACTTGGAAGGAAATCGCCGAAGAAATGGGATCAGGCAATGGTGAGTAGACTCGTATTGTTTACTGCGCCATCTATGTTTTGACTGTAAAACTATTCAGGTTTGTATGTTGTGGCGTTGAAGGTCAACACTATTACTGCGTAAATACACAATGTCTCGTAGGTACATACATAATTTTTCTAAAGTTTCGCGTGTAAATAAATCCTTACTAATATTATAAATGCGAAAGTAACTCTGTCTGTCTGTGTGTTACGCAATCACGCCTAAACTACAGAACCGATTTTAATGAAATTTGATACGAACATAGTCTGGAGCCCGAGAAAGGACATAGGCTATTTTTTAATGCAAAAAAAGGGCTGTAAGGGGTTGAAATAGGGGATGAAAGTTTGTATGGAAATTGCGTCATTTTTAAAGCTAGAAGCTTGAAACTTATTTTTAAGACTTTTGATTAGATATTAATAAATACGACATTCAAATTACGCATGAGTTTTGTTTACAAAATCATTAGCCTAAAAAATTAAAAATGCTGCCGAAAGTCACTATTCCGCGCGGACGAAGTCGCGGGCACAGCTAGTTATAAATATAATTATAAATACGTTTACGGGTTTGGAACTTATTAGTACCTATTTTATTTATTGCTTACACGGAAACAAGGATTTGGTTAGCTTTTAAATGTTGAGTTTAGTAACTTTAAGTACCCAATTTAATTGTATTGATGAGCATTCGTACATTACCGTATTTTTTATGCTAGGTATTAGTGAAAATTCGCCCTCCTTTGTGGCGAGTAAGGCCCTCTAGGCCTTGCGAGGATGTTTTACGTTATTGTATGACTCCCGGAAATAACGATGGATTAATATTATGGTCCAATATTCGCTTTTACATACTCTTGGCGTATTCCGCCATGTCAGCCTATACCTATCTATTTCAAGATATATAAGTCTGCAATGTAGTTGTAAACTATGAAACGATATATGTACAACCTATTTAATCTAATTCCCTTTTCAGCGGACATATGGAGTGCTAAGTGGAAAGGCTTGAAAGACAATTACGTAAAGTTCAAGAAGTCAACAAAACCTCCTTACTCCGAATATTATAAGAAATACAAAAACTGGCCGTGGGCTGAACACGTGAGGTTCCTAGATGAATGGTGCATTACCAGCTGTAAAAGAATAAGACTTAAACCTAGTACAGCCACTAAAAGTACTGTCGGTTGTATCCTAGAAGAGACAAATGACGTTGAACCAGAAGTGACAGAAACCAGAAGAAAACGGAAGACACGTATCACGGAACCGCCTGAAGAGGACCAATTGACCAATCATAAAATTCAAAATAACAACACATCGTCACCGGACGGAGTAGATCAATTCTTTCTAAGCTATGCTCAATCTTTTAAGAAGTTACCAAGTAGAATGCAAATAATGTTGAAACTAGAGATAGCTACTTTGTTCAGTCGGTACGAATTACAGGCAAGCGGAGTTACTCCAGAAACAGTAGATAATATTCCTCGGATAGTGCCGCATCCAGTCAAACATGAATTCGATTTCTTTAATGCCATTGACGATTAAAATGTGAGTGAACTGACTTAATTAGTACGTATTTTTTATTGTGCAAAAAGGGGGTTTCCAAAAATATGAAATTTAGCCAGCATGAACATTTTGGTGGAGAAAACAAGGAGCGAAGAGGTATCTATACTTAAAAAAATGTTTTATACAATATGTAAATATTATCTTTAGTTTTTAATCAACCCAGTTTTGTAACACCCAGTTTCTCTATTACGAAACATCTGCTGTGATTGCTTAAATTTATTTCCATTTGTGATACGTCCATAATTTCGTTCCAAAGTTCGAATGTTAATATTTATGTATGACTAGTACTCACGCGGGGCTTCGCTCCCATGGATTCTATCACGGTAAAAACATAACTCTCCTTTTTTGCAGTCGGGTAAAAAGTAGCCTATAACCTTCCTCAAGCTTCAAGCTACTTCCATACCAAATTTCGTCCAAATCCACCCAGTACTTTCGAAGATTAGCGCGTTCAAGCAAACAAACAAACAAACTTTTCCGCTTTATAATATTAGTATAGATAACGTGTACAATCGCATTATTTTTACTAGGTGTAATGTAAAGTGATGGCCTGAAACCAGGTTTATATAAACCTACTACAAACAGATCGCAACGTTATAGCATTATATTTTACCTTTATTGAAATAATCATTTTACCAATGTTTATACTCATCCTACCATCTTTTTGCTGAAGATCTGCAAATTTATTCGCAAGCTCCCGTTGAAGAATTGTCTGAGGCAGTGAAGATAGGAATAAAGATTTAGTGCGTATTTCTGATTGGAGTTTGGATCATGGTTTGAGGGTTAATCTTGCGTAAACTCAAGTCATTATTGTTGGCAGCCCTAGGCTACGTTCCAAAATTTACTGGACGACCCTTCCCCAAATCGTTTTTGATGGAGCTGTTATACCTTACTGTGACTCAGTAAAAGACCTTGTTATGTATTATATCTATATATATATTTATATATTTGAGTTAGTTTTCCGTTTTGATGAGTATTTGTACATTAGTACACTAATATATATAGCCCTCCCCATTTTAATTAAAGCTCATAAAGTCCTTCCAAAGATATCGCTCTCAGCGATAAGACCGCCAGTGTAACCAATTTTTTTACAATATTGTTATTTAAGTGTGATTCTATTATTGGTGTACAATAAAGTATATTCTATCTATACAACGTGTAATTTAAAGGGCATATACATACCGAGTGCACGGCTTCTTTGGATGATAACAAACGATATAGCAAGGGTTTTGTAATCCTATGTCTACATGTGTGGAACTTATTAGGAATTTCAATACATTGATACCAGAGACCGAATTTTTCAAATTAAGAAGAACGAAGAGAATTATCGTTTTATTGGCAAGTGACGTGGAAAGTGATGACCCTCATTCTCATAGTGCTGTGACACGTTTGTTATTATTGGTATTCAAGAAACATACGAAACCCACAATTTGGTTTCAAGTCTGTGAGTCACTTATTTTGAGCTGAAACTTTGCATAAAGACTCCTTACCAGATGTTGTCTTCAGTCCTTTTGGATAGATATGGGGTTTCCGTTACACGTTGTATATTAACTTTCTGGACTATCTGTACTTTACTGTGAACATATTACTTGAATAAAATTTTATTTTATTATTATATTATGTAATATAATGCGACAGAGTTGGCACGGGTCGCGGGTTCAATTCCCGCACAGAACAAATAGTTGTATGGGTCCAGATAGTTTTTCTGAGACCGAGTGTGTGAGTAGATATGCTTTTAAAAGCTCCCACAGTACAGGGAGTCTTTCTTAGTGTATAAATAATAATAAGAAGAGAAGAAATAAAAATAAGATCGATTGTTGTGAATGTATCTTAGTACATCTTGGTTCATTAAAAACAACCCGGAAACTGCGCTGTTTCATTTCAAACTCTAACCATTAAATATCTTTGGTTTTGCCAATAACTTCTGTAACTTAAATTATTTAAAGAAAAACACAAAATAGTAATAATAATAAAAAACGAGTAAAAAGTTCGGAACAAAATCGCTCTTCGAATAGTAATGATAACATCCAATATTAACTACAATAAAAGGTACCAAATACTAACTAGTCTGATGCAGGTTAGAAAGTAAGTATTTGGAACTCATTAGCTCTTTTAGGCGGCCGCGGCAGTGTTTTTTCATTTTTTTTTGTATTTTTTTTTTCTAATCAACGTTCAATTATTCTTTAACTGCCTTTTCCTAACTATGTTTGGGGTCGACTTCTAGTCCAACAGAATGCAGCCGAGTATTAGTGTTTTACATGGAGCCTATCTGACGTCCACAACCCAGTACCTGGTTAACACGAAACCCATTGGAAAGATTGCTGCTGTCGGTTTTCTAGCTCCTGATTAGGTACCCGTAACATGTCCGTTTACCCAGCAAGGCCCCAGAATTTACGTTACAGGTGTGCACCAATGCAATGTGTCTCAAGAGTATATGTACCTGTTTGGGGGAAAGTTCTATCGAGTTACCGCGGCGGAAATTTAGGGTAGCCGAAGGAACAGGGTGGGTTTTTAGTCAGTAGAACTCTGACACACCCTTCCGATTGACCCTGAGCGGAAGAAGTCATTCGATGATTTTCCCACCCCAAAAAAAAGGAGTATATGTACCGGTTTCTTTTTCAATGTACCTCTGTACTTTTAAAGAAATATGCAAAAAAGGGGGCCGTGCCAGCCAAACGTTTTCAGCACGGCTCCCATGTAACTTGAAAAATATATAGAGTATTAAAGTTTCTTAAATTCAAGGAACGTACTCTATTAACACGTTATATGTACTGCAACAGATTTTGTGAATTCGTAATAACAAATAATATATAAATGTGGGTAGGGGGCCGTGCTGGAAAAAAGCTTTTTAAGAAAATATCTAAAACAGACAAAACAACCTTAGCCAAACCTATTAACAAATAATAGATGTTTGGCAAGTAACATTTATGTACCGCATTGGTTTCTCATACAACTTGCTAAATTTGAAAAATAAACCAATTTTAGTTCATTCAGCATTCGGCCCTCTATAATTGCCTATATCCTTTTAAATATGACATGTTTGTTTACAAAATTCGACTTCCTAAATTATGTATAAGGAGTACATTCGTTCCAAATAAATTGTGATTCTTCTGTATCAGTACTTTAAAAGATAAATTGGATCAAAAATCAGTTTTTTATCTATGTTCACGTGGAATCATGGTCACCCCATCAGTTGTAATATATGATACTAGCTGTTGCCCGCGACTTCGTTTGCGTGGGACAGAAACAAACATCCATTCATCCACCCTGACAAACTTTACAATTGTTTATAATTATTTGCAAGATTGCTTCACGACTTTTTGACGAAAAAACTATTTTTGGTTTGAAAGGGTATACTGTTCCTATATTTATTTTATCAAAATCAGTTAAATAGGTATATATATAAAAAAAGATTGTCAGTTAAATGAATTTCTCAATTTAAAAAAAAATAAAACCATGTACGTTTTATTTTTTTTTTTAAATTGAGAAGTTCATTTAACTGACAATCTTTTTTTTTGGTGGGAAAATCATCAAATGACTCCTCTCGCTTTGAGTGGAGCGGACGTTACTTATTTTTTGCTGGAAGGCGGTTTTTTAAATGAAATACTTGTTAGTTTTATTATTAGTTGCCAGTATAAACAAGTTAGAGAGGAATTCACTCGCGAGCAATCGATGTTGTCCAGGTGAGAGAAATTTCGTTCAAATTCTTTTGTGAAATTTCCAAATAACCTAAGTGCTCACTTAAATCACTTAACGAACTTTTTTTCGGTGGGAAAATTATCTAATGCCTTCGCCCGCTCTGGGTGGAGGAGATCGGAGTGTCGGACTTCTTATGACTAAAATCCTACATTGTTCCTTCAATTGTCTTTACGATCCAGGGCTGCAGTATCTCGTTAGAGCATTCAAACAACCCCGCTAGGCAATATCACTTGAGGAACCTAAGTACAAAGTTTCAAGTGACCTCATTGAAGAAATAAAAAGATTCACATAATCTCGTAGAAAGGGGGTCTTTTTACCCTCTTACCCTGGGGGGCCTTGCTGGGCAAACGGACATCCCGTAACTACTGTCAAAGATGTACTCTCTTTTAAGAAGTTCTCTCGGTACGAAAGATTGAGATTTTTTTAAATTTATAATCAAAATCGCAGTATACATATCGTTCTTATACTAAGAACCACAAAAGCTCTTACTGGCTTATATATGGCTAGTGAGTTCGGATAAATTGGGTTATAAATATTTTCAATAGTAAGTGAAATTGTAAGTTTTACATTTAAAGATGTTAGTAAATAAGCTTAACTAAACTAATTCATTTTTTCATTTACATTTTGATTTTTTAGGGTTACACAGGTATTAATTTTGTATGTCCACAGGAAGCTCTTTAATTATTTTTGTATTACTTAGCTTTGGATTACCTACGTGTATTTTTAATTAATTTATTAATGTTATTAAATTCGTGTTTTAAAATAGAAAGTTTAGCCATGTTGTGTACTGGCAATATGTTGCAATACGAGGCATGCCTTTTAAGTTTTGTCGTTTGAAGAAAAAAACAACTAGAACCTTATGTAGTACTTTTTATTGTTTTTCAAAGTATTCACCACGTAGCTTAATACACTTTTCCATTCGCTCAAACCAATTATTATAACATTTATTCCAATCTAAAGTGGGGGTGTTCCAAATGGCTGACTTGAAAGCGTCGACTGCTTCTTCACCGGACTGGAACCGTTGACCACGAAAACTTTTCTTAATTCTACTATTTCCTGCTTCAAATACTCAATCGTTTGACGAGCGCTGTGTGAGCTTGCGTTGTCGTGGTGCAGGATGATGCGTCGCTTTGAGTAAGTTTTTGGAAATTCAGCGATGACTTGTGGTAAACAAACTGTGGTATACCACTCTGCGTTAACCGTTCTACGATCTTCAAGTGCAATAGCCGCAACATGGCCGGTTTTTCCAACGAACGTGGCCACCATCTTCTTTGAAGTGCTGCGAGAACGAACAACTTTAGTCGGCTTTGTCTCGTCTTGAAAGACCCAGATCTAGATTGTTGTTTGGAATCAGGATCGTAGGCATAGATCCAAGATTCGTCACCACTGATGACAAGATGTCGTAGACGTGATTTGACTCTCCTCGGTTGAACCTTTGCAGAGTTTCGTCGTTCGTTCGTTTGCAGAGTATCGTCGGAAAGCAGATGCGGTATCCAACGGCAAACTAGCTTTCTCACACCAAGCGCTTCATGCAAGATCTTCTGAATGGTTGTCCCTGAGATGCCTAATAGAGCCTCTATCTCTCGATACGTCACATGACGATCTTAGAGAATTAGTTGTCTCACAGCAATGATGTTATATTCAGTGAAGGCGGATTTTGGGCGTCCTTCGCGAGATTTCCCACTAACACTAGTATGTCCACACTGGAATTCTAAATACCAGCGTTCGACAGTCCGCAGACATGGGGCTTCATCACTGAACACAGATGTTAGCTCTTCAAAACACTGAAGCCGTGTCAGGCCTCTTCTAAAGTTGTAGAAAATTATTGCACGAACAATTTTCTTAGAAAGATTCATTTTCGTACGTAACCTGACAGATTCCAATCGACGCTGTGACTAAACAATAGCATTTATAGTAGATTATATGTTTAACCCATGTGTTCGTCCTTGCAGCTGAACTAACAGCTACCACAAGTACAAAGTTCGACGGCCTACCCTCGCTGCCGTCATAACATGACACTGGCAGAATAGTCGACACCGGCTCAGTTGCCAAAGAAGAAAAAAAAAATAGCATTAATCCTAATACTTTCAACTGTTTTGAGATTCAAAATTTAAAAACATTCGAATATAGAACAGTCCAAATTCAAAATTGCCGGGAAATGTGGAAACGACAGAACTTAAAAGGCATACCTCGTAATGAAATAGGAGTAATCATTTTGGTTTTTTTGTTTTAATTTTAAGCTGTACTATATTTTTGAGAATTCGTTGTTGTAGTTTGTAGATTTTATCTAAATGTGTTTTATAAGTTCTCCCGTAGCTACTGAGACCATAGCCAATTATGGAGTCAGCTAGAGCTAGGCCTTAGGGTTTTATATGGCATTTTATGTTTAAGTACGATTATTCGACCCAGGATAGATTTTATCACATAGATCGTTAATGTGGGGACCCAGTTGAATTACTTAATTAATTACTCGCCAGCAATGCTCGCCAGACGGAGTTACTATTTAATCAATTGATAATATTCCTCGCATAGTACCGTATCCTGCTAAACCCGAGTTGTAATTTACTTTTAATATTGAGACAGAAAATGTGACTAAAGCCTGTAGTTAGCTACAACTTTCTAATTTTTTTAATTTTGTATTCGGGATGAGCTCACTGTTGGCCTCAATCTCGCCTAATGGCAAGCGATAGATGAGGTCTACAATGGCACGAGCGAGCCCAGAAGATGCATGGTCAATATTTGCAGTACACAACTGTCTTAAACTTTTTGATTTCATTGCAATAAGAAATAATGGAAGAAAAAAGATTTCGACTCGCACGCGCTTCAAACTAATTGATTAAAACCCTATATCATAATAAAAATCGCAGACGCTAAATAAAAGATGTTTTTATACCAATGTTATAATTGCAAAATTCTGTCTATCTGTTACGTTTTTACGGCTAAACCACTGAAACGATTTGGCTTCAGTTTATTCGAAAAGTCCGAAATAGGGGATAATTTTTATGAAATACTGGCGACCCGGCCCGGCTTCGCAAGATTCATTCTACTAAATCAAACAAAGCCTTCCTCATGAATCACTATAACCATTGATAAAAACCGCATGAAAATCTGTTCGGTACTTGTGCTTATCTCGAACATATAGACAGATTCGGCGGTATCGTACAAACGAAGTCGTGGGAAATAACAGACTAGTATAACCAAGGATTAGTAGCATAGTTGAAATAAATACACATAAACTCTTATCAATTGTATATTTTGATATCAAATCTTATTACAATAACACAGCTTAAAAAAAATTAATACATATAAGTTTCTGCTTCACCCGTCTCAAACGTTTTGATGACGTTCTTGTGAAATAATAAACCTACTATCTGAAAAATGTCATGTACACATGTGTCAATAAGTGCTCGGTTACATAATTATTATAAGTCTTTAACGGTATTGAAATTGGAACAACATAATTATATTGTGCGATAACGGTTTTCTTAAAAATATAACTAATCAACAATAAATAATAATCGATATAAACATTACAGATTAATTTGTTTTTGAATCCTAAAATCAACTTTATGGAAAATAAATAAAGTTTCAATTTCAATACCGTCTAACATAGTGTCATAGAACGCTCCAGTCATTTTTGCATTTAAGGTGTTCTGAAACAAACTTGCAATGTGAGTCTCTATCAGAATATTTAAATTGTTGAATTAAAAATACCTCGCTAAGACTACGAAGTGTAATTTTAAAGGATGACTTAACCTTTGAACTTCATACCTATAACATTTAATTCACTGATTTTTCAACATTATTCTTAATCCAATAATTTTTCATATATAGATGGTATGTGTAATAAATAGGTTTTATTAAAGGACTAACGTTCACCATCATTGATCGCGAGGATTTAAAAAATGGAAATCTTATTTATCAATTTAATTATTATATTTATTTCGGCTAACATGACTTTACCTAAATTTCTAAAAATTAAAACATTCTCAAGGAGAGGACAACACAAACCTTCAATTTGGTGAACATCTTCATATATATGCACAATTAAACATCCAAAAGTAGAGAAACTAACCCCTAACATATAGCTAACGTATAAATCACACCAGTTTTTGTAAAACCAACTAACTTTAAACATTCATTTCACATCGATCCATTAACACCTCGTAGAGACGCGTTTAGGAATCAACATTTATTATATTACACATTGATATTGTCTTTTTTAATACAATCCCTACTTGGACGTCTCTTTGATTTCATCTAGCTATGATATCTGGTGGTTCCCACTTAGATATGCACATTGTAATGCCAACTCCTTTATTTTATTTTATTCTATTATAGATGAACTATTAACATGACATGCAGCAAAGGGATTTCTTTTATCAACTAAAAAATCGTAAAAGTTAATAAAACATTTGTTTTTAAGGTAAATTTGTCGATTTTTGTGAATAATCTTTTAAAAATGTGCATTCTCTAAATGAAAACCGCCACAACATCATCACAAATAGTATAAAACACTAAACAGTGATACGATTAGGCAAGAGAGTTCGAGATGTGCGTTCTATAGTGAGAGTACCGCACTACACTACAAATAGTTTTACAAAACAATATAGTTACATCTATGACTATCCAAGTTTATTGCTAATAAAGTAATTAAGATATGAATTCTAGTTCAGATATGTTAGAACTGTGTAGATATTAAAGTTTTGGTCCAAAGTATTTTATAAAATTTTGCAAGATTCCGATTAATTAAGAAAAATGTGGGATTTATGTCCGATCACATACTCAAATGACGACTGAATTTCAGAAAAACCCAGTATTTTTACATCGTCGAAATTTTTGTACGTAGTTTCACAGATATGCAGAATACAATTATTAGAAAATATATTTCATTGATAAAATATTCATTGAAACATTAAAATGTGAAAGATACGAAATTAAACATTCCAATATCATAAATATGGATACAAGACTGAGAATGTAAAGTACAATCTCCAAATGACCAATTTTAGTTAACTGGTGATTTGATTTTATTGAGTAATGCAATAGGGCCTTAGATTGATAGATTCCGTATTTCGTAGTTGTGTAGGCTTAAATATGTTTCTCTAAGTCTATTTTTTTTCGTTCGCATATGTTAACAGTAGCTTACATTTCAAGGCTTCACAGCCAGATCCATAAATAAGTAATTTCTTCAATATAGGCATTCATTATTAAATTACAGGTACGAAGAAATTCATTGACTGTTAAAATATTTACGGATCTGAATGTGAATATGTTTAAAACCACATTATTGATATTTTAAAAGAACGATTCACCCAACTGGTAACTGTCCTCTTAAAGTCTATTGCATAAAACTAAATTATAATTATGAAATTAAATTATTCGAGTATATCTAAAAAAATATGTATTATATGTACAAACTATTAAATGCATTCTAAAATAATAATGCTGTGTAATCATATTAAAAGTCTTAACACAAGGCAAGATATAATATGTTTCGACATAGTCATGTACGTTAACGCCTAAACTTCTTCAAATCAATCGATAATATTGGCAGATATACGGCAGGCAAGTTCATATTGGAAAGAAACATTACGAATATAAGCAGTTCAAGTGTAGGCATTACATTGTTTTTTTAATTCTAGCAACTATCTGCACTGATCCAATATGAAATTTAACATACACAGATATTTTACTACTGAAACGCACTCGGTCATCCATATAAAAATGCCTAAACCTATTTGAAATGTCGTCATTTTGAATCATCAGTATCAAACCACAAACAGTGATCAAGTACGTTCCATGCACATTAATAACCGATGAATAACCTATGATTTTGACTTCAAAATAGTACCAAATGACTAAACACAAGCATTTGGTAATAGCCCGCAGGGTCCAACCATAATGCCCAAGAAATTCTTTCAGTTATACTCATATAACGAACATAATAATATAGTAATTTAAAGTTAATACATACATATTTCAACATAAACTCACTGAGTATTCTTAAAAGTCTTGTAGAATTGCCACTGATTGCCACATTCGGAGGTATTCATCTCCGTCGTAGGGACTTAAGAGAGCTTTTCAATGACGATTTTATGAAAAATTTTGTGTGCAGTTAGTGAAACGAATACTGAAGCGATAATGTCCTACATCGCAGTGCCGGCTTTGATTCCAACAATGCTATTTCTGTCATATCTTATCAACTACATGATGTATCGTTTTGTGGGTAATTAACTGCAGTAAAATAATGACTGATCAGTTTCATCTAAACACATGATCATTCTAAATTTAAAAGCATATTCAAAGCCGGCACATAATCGAACCAACGACTGTGTAAATTGTATGTACATACAATCTAATTAGAAATATTGTTAATAATAAAAAATCAAATCTCCATTTGTGGAGATAACGATATCGTAAGTGTTCCCATAGTCGATTTTCAGGGACCAGTGTCCCAACGACATCAAGCCTCGTCAGAGGAAAGTCGTCCAAATAAGTTGGTACGTCTAGCTTTGGTAAAGGACGGCACAGGAAGTGTGATAGTGTGAGATTATAGCAGACCCCTGTCTAGTTCTTTGCGAAGCATCCTTGATAGTTTGAGCACGTCTTCGTCGACCTGTCCGGCGAACAATGCGTCGAGGAGTTCACCTCGAGACGCGATGGCAAATACTCCGGCCAACCGGGATACCGACTTGTCTGTCAGGTGCCGTTCTACTACAGCTCTGGAAATGGAAATTAACTTCGATTAACACATAGTAACTATATTTGGTGGTAATTTATCTAGGTTTTCTTACTTTATTATTTACCTAATAAATAGCGAATATAAAATATGTTTTTGAAATATCTTCATCTGTGACGGAGTTATAAGCTTCAAAGATTGTCGTTCTTAACGAGAAGTTTGATATGGACATATCACGCTCATAAATCGGCTATAGGAAAAGCCAGATACTCCATCCATACATCTGTGCTTATACGGAAAGCAAAAACTTTGTATCCTTTTTTACGTAAAACGCGAGGACGAATAAGTATTAAATTTAGCACCGTTCAAACGTAACGTAACGTAGGAACGTAATATTTTTATGAAATGATGGATTATAAATATACTACATTAATAAAATAATTATCGTCAAATTTAGATCCCCGGGCGTCCAACGAACTAGGGGTTTGAAATTGTTATAACTGTTATGTTTTTCAATCAAATTTCAGTATGTTTTCACTGTTAGTATTATTTTAAAGAATATCTTTGTGAAATTTTAAGTGTTATAAATAATTTTGACAAGCATATTTAAAAAGAAATACACCAGCATTTAGCTTTAGAAAAATAGTGACTAATACTCACTTAAGGGACTGATGAGAATCACGCAGCGCATCCTGGAGGAATCCACGGTCGTAGGAGAAGTCGACCTCACAGAAGGAGACCACCGCCATCAGTACGGTCTGAAAATACGAGAGCACCAAGTGAGTAATAGAACTGCTGTTAAGTGTTCAATTTAATTCTGTTAAAAATAACACTCTCCTAGCGCTCCTATGCTGTTTTTTTTAAATAACTAGCGTGACTAGAATTCACATTACCAGCAATCTTGTTAACCCCTCTTACTAAGCTAAATGTAGTTGTATCTGGAATGGGTTAACGGTAATAATGTAATGGGTGAGTTTCGAACCTGCGACGTGCTCGACGATCTGTCGATGTGCTCTATTATATCTATCAGACATTTCATCAATTCATCATCATTTTCATCAATCAGACACAAGGTACCTATTGACAGAGTCAAATATATGAAAAAACTACAATAAATGCCTGCGAATGCATCACAGCTTTAATTCATTGATTCTGTCTTTACTGTTTATATCACTGAAATGAATAGAATTTTTTACAGCGAAATTAAATGAGCTTGCTGATAAAGTTGCTTTATAGTGTAAAAAAATTGAATTAGGTCTTTTTTCCATTACATACAAAAAAAACATTGCCTTTTTCCTTTATTTGTATAGATGTGTAGATACATAACCTTAAAATGTGTGCGCGAAGAACGAAAAAGATGGGGCTGTGAACTACTACACCTTTTAATGATAGAAGATCTTAAATGAAAAACTCTGAGTTAATTAATGCTAAAGAATGGATACGAAAGGATGGATATGTGTCGCTACGACGGCGAACGTGAACTGAACTGATTGTTATACATTGCAATGTTTTTTTAGGGTTCCGTAGCCGAATGACAAAAAACGGAACCCTTGTATATTGTCATTTTTGTGTCTGTCTGTCTGTCCGTATATCACAGCCATTTTATTCCGAAACTATGTATTAGGACTAAACATGTGAAACTTGGTAGGTAGATGATGTTTTCTGTGAATCGCTTTCATAGTTTCATAAGAAACTAAATATAGGTACTATAGACAGGTCTTTAAAAATGACATTGAAGTTTCTAAAACCAATTTTTCTTAAATTCAATCGTTCAAAAGATAGACACTTCTAAAATGGTAAAATGTGTGTCGCGCCCTCTACCCGCGCTTATTGAGATATAGTACATTTTGTAAAAAGGAAAACATTTTGTATTTCATACAAACAGTATGAAAAACAAAGTTATTTCGCTTAGTTAACGAAACCTTTCATGGACGAGTGTGATTCGCATTGTATTTTTAATTGTTGATAAGCTCACGTTTAACCACCATCTCACCTGATGATAAGCGATGATGTGTTCCAAGATGAAGCACTCTTGCCCAGAAGTAACCTATTCACTCTTGACTTGAAGATCCCCAGATAGTAGCTATCAGGAAACAGACTCCCCTGTGCAGTTGCCCGTACAATTACGTACTTTTGAAACAGTATACTCACATGGAACTTAGAGCGGAAGGCGGCCAGAGCTCGCTCGTCAGCAGCTGACAGCTGTCCATGGCGGCGCAGTACTCCCAGCTTCACCGCTGACTTGATGACGTGCTTCACCAACTTCTCCGCCTCACGCTTCTCCAGTCGCTCGCGGAGTACCGTCAGAAACTGGAAGTCATAAGGGTGGAATATAAGTAAGGCAAGTTAAAGTTGTAGTTTGGTTACGTCAGGCTTATGTCTTGTGTGATGTTGACCACGATCCTCAGATATGAGGAACCGACCCGTGATAGAGAGATTACTATAGAAGCAATTTTAAAAAACATTACAAATTATGCTTTAAATGTTTAGTATATCGTAGCATATCTTTAGATATAAGTATTTGGTTTGCTTGTAGGTATATTGTACCTGTAGCTGACTAATAAGCATGTTTTTTTTTTCAAGTAGTGTTTACCTAAAACTAATTGTTGCACTGTATTTGTGTCGTACTAGAAATTATTGTTAACAATTGTCAGTAGACCACATAAAATTACAAGAACAATGTACCTGATCGAGCAGCTTGGCAGCATGTTCGTCGAGCACAAGCGCTCGCGCACTGGCAGCGCCGCCGACGCGCGACAAGAACTTCTTCTGCGCGCGCAGCGAGATGTCTCGGGCGCACCACGCGCCGCCCTCCATTGCTGGTGACAAGTAAAACAAAATAATTAGTAAACCAAGAATCAAGCTACGATATTGACAAACTATGTACAATTTGTAATAGAAGAGTGACTGCTAAAGCGATAAAGAAGGTATCGATTTTGTTTGGCTAACAAATATTTAAAACCAGCTTTTAACCCCGACTTGTTGGCGTAGAAATTTTACATATTTTTTGGTAAATTACTATAAATAGTAGCCTTATTGTAGTTTGTAAACTATATATGAATACATAATGGAATCAGGCATTACTGGCGTCAAGAACCGATCCCGCCGATTCTTGGCGAAATTACCACTAAGTACTTTTCTGAAGTATTAGTCAACTATATGTCTGCCAAGCTTCGTCCAAAACTCTTAAGCAAATTTTGCGTAATTGAAACATAAAATACCTACATATATGAACACCCAAACCTTCACATTTATTATTACATTAGTAGACATATGATA
Organism: Tholera decimalis; assembly: GCA_943138885.2. Lineage (NCBI taxonomy): Eukaryota > Metazoa > Arthropoda > Insecta > Lepidoptera > Noctuidae > Tholera > Tholera decimalis. The sequence goes on from OW964562.2 coordinate 30,513,633, forward strand.
TAGTTTGTGAAGACGTAAATAAAATATTTTTTCAGAAAAAATACAACACTAAAACGATTTCCAGCATACATAGGAGAGATAAAAGAAAATAATTGAATGTAAACGATTTAAATATAAGCAATACCGCGCCATTACTAGAGCATTCCAACGTTCCGTGCTCATAAGAATAAACTTTTTGCAATTTCACCGTTCAATGGCTCATGATTATTCATAAAGACTCGCGAACCAAAATCTGGACTAATAAATTGGAAGCGTACGATGATAGAAGACCGATAATTTATTCTTTAACAAAGTTGAGACTTCGATAGCCAGAATTAGATTCGCTAATGATGAACGTCATACCAACCCCAATGAAATTGAAATGCTGAAATCAGACACATTTGTTTTTTTATGTTCGGGGCGGCTTCCGGTCTAACCTCTACAACCCAGAAGCTGGATAACACGATATCCCTTGGCTAGACCAGTGTCAAATTTACTGGCATCTGACTACTCGTAACGACTATCAAAGATGTTCAAGAGGCACGGGAGTATCACACCGCCAACTCCGGGCGAAAATCCTTAAGCTTGCAATACATGTTGGCCGAGCGTTGTCGAGTGAAGGCCAATACCAACATGTAGACAGTATATTTGCCTTGTCTTGCTATCGCTCGGTGTCACTTGCGTAGTTGGCCGAGTGAAGGCCAGCGCCAACGTGTATAGAGCTCATTTGGCGCAACTTGTCTTCGCTCGCCGTTGCTCGTGATCACTTGCCTCACTTCGGTTCGGTGTCGGTTTTTGGTCACAAATCAAAGGCGCTCGCCTGCGTTCGGCCAACGTGTGGGCAGCTCTACAGACCCTCTTCTACATTGGTCGTCTGCATTGGCGTTCGATGAACTTGTCGAACGTGTGGACATTATTTCTTGCCTCGTATCTATTTGCCAACGCTCGCGTTGGCCTACGCTCGGCCAACATGTATTGCAGGCTTTACAGAAAAACCCAATAGCACTTTTTGCCCGACCCGGGAATCGAACCCGAGACCACATGTGATCGCAAGCTCGACTGCTGAACACAAGCTCAGCAGTCGAGCTTCGATCACTCGACTATACTAACTATGGAACGGTTATATTCGCCATGAATATTAATTTTAATATCGCATCTGCCCACAACTGTCATTTCGACTGTTTACAATTGCCTGCAGGAATCTGTTTCAATTCTGTGCAATGAACGATATTGTTTCCAATTGAATATGTGTTAACCGAGACATTGCATTGTGGGCTGCATGCTTTCATTGCATCATTGTATCTAGCTACATCTTCATGAATATTTCCGTTTCTCGGCGATGCGGTACTAATAAATTCCATAGGAACATTTTTTTCAGTGTCCATTAAGCGCATTCATATACTAGCGCGCCCGTGACTTTATTTATTATTTATTTATTTAGTTAATATTAGCTACACGACTTTTCCCATGTAGTTCCCGATACGGTGGGAATACCGGGAAACGGGATATGATAACGTATTTTACGTTACTTTTTGCCTATAATATGTTGCCATATCTTCCTTCCTTTTCAAGCAATAGTCCCATTTAAATCGGTTCGGCTGTTCCAGAGATTATTCCGAACAAACAGAGGCACACGCTGACTTTATCATCGTGTAAATATACGTACATATACATACATATAATAAAATGTTTTCTCAAGAGTTTTCTCGGGATTCGGGAAAATATTTTATTATTTTGAAATCACAGACACACAATTCAAATTTATTTATATGTACTTTACTTGTATACAGATAAATATGTGAATTTAAAATTTCCGTTACTTAGTTCGAAATACAATATTCCAACATATCTCAACATTTTTCATCTAGGAACCCAAACGACCAACAATCTAGACTCAAATATAAGTAAACAAGAAAGCTATTTCTTTGTTGTCGGTTACCATGGCAACCGGCCTTCGGTAGCAGACAAGTAGTCGTCGCATATTGCGATCGTGGCCGAGGAGTTCGTGAGGCAGACAACCTTGCTAGAACAGGAGAACTTCAATTTGAGAATGGCCCGTAAATTGATGATCCATATTCCAAAATTCAAACGAATATATGAGTACGTACTGGCTCCTAACACATCAGGTGAAGTAAAAGAAAAAAGGTTTGGCTTTGTCATAACCTCTATGGTCTCTTATATGTTTTTTTTTTTAATATTACTACTGTTACTAGCAATGTGTGTAGAATTCATATTACCAGCAATCTTGTTAACTCCAACTAAGTTATAAATGCTTGTGTCTGGTTGGGTTCACGACAATAGTGTAATGGGTTCGAACCCGGGACCCCTCGATCACAATTCCGAAACTATAGCAATTAGGCTATTAACGCTTCATTATTATCTTTATTACATTATCTTTCTAAAACTCATCTCCTCTACATAAGCGACCTTGTATATCAATTTAACAGTCATTTAATGACCTCAGAGCAGCTGCAAGTTATTCAACTTGGCAGAAGCAGCTGTTGAAAGTTTTAGCTATTAATTTTTACAATGTGCCTCTGGCTTCAGAGGCACATCGATAGGTTACGACATTTTAAAATATATTCTCATGTTTATGGGAATTGGCACAGAGTTGAAGTTGCAATGGGTTCCAGCGCATCTTGGTTTGCAGGGTAATGAGGAAGCTGATTGCTCATCTAAATTGGCAGCAAAGGAAGGAATCGAGCTGAACTTCATACCAGATTATGTTGAATACGTATCAAAATTTAAAATAAGATGTTTCAATAACTGGAAACAACATTTTAACAGGAAATCATTAGATAAAGGTATATGGTACAAAACTGTTCAAAATGAGCTTCCTCAAGTGCCCTGGTTTGACAGTAGTAGCTTAAGTAGAAGTTATGTTAAGTTAGTTGTAAGATTAAGGTCTGGACACTATCCATCAGCAAAGTTTGCATTTCTCATGAAGAAAGTAAATTCTCCCAACTGCAACGCATGCAGTGTTTTAGAGGATGTACATCATTTGTTGATGGAGTGTGTCAAGAACCAAGAGGAAAGGAGAAGGCTAATCAATGAGTTTAGTTTAAATATATTACAGGTAGGTTTAATACAATCAATTTTAGCTCAACCGAAGTCAGATGTAGCAAAAAGATTTAGCGAGTTAGTGTACTATATTGATTAGTATTCTCCTTTAAATTTAATTAAGAATTTTTTTTTTGAAGCTTGTGTTCGGCATGATGGGGTTGGCGTATCCATTGAGATAAAAACCCCAAATCAACTTAATAAAGATTTTAAAAAAAAAAAAAAAAAAAATTTTACAATTGGCTTGTAGGTACAGACCAGTTTAATTTAACAAGGATAACAATTATACATAGCATCAGAAATAGACTGACCACTTGTTAATACTTTAATAGTCTAATTTACAATGTATTTAACGATTTTGTTAATAATATTGGAGTCTGACTGGACATAACGACCAATGCAGTGAAAAACACATCGGTATTTTTTCAGTTTTGTGGTATCCCACCTGCACTGTAACGAAGGTCCTAGAAATGCAGGTTTTATTCAAACAGAAAAAATATTGTTCAAATATTTGTATGCCAGTATATGGAGGCATTTAAATTCTGTAAAAATATAATAAGACCTAAAATGGATTTTGTTAGATGCAAATCAAATATTTTCATTCCTAAAGGCAAACTGCACAGAAATATAACTTGTGCTGACCTATTAGCAGGTGAAACAACAAGGTGAAAAATAACAACATAAACTCTTTTATCATAAATGTACACGTACTCAAAAATCGAAACGACCGATTGGGGTAAAAACAACCATTTGAAGTGTTGCCAAAACCGATATGATATTTTATACTGGCAACACTCACTGGTTACCAGCTGCGAGATGCCAGCTGAATATCTAACTAGATCGTATAACCACTTTAGTATTAGACTTGTATGAAGTCTGGATACGTGTTTAATTGTTCTAAAATTGGCAGTTGGATAAAACAATATACAAAGACGCTTTTGGCTTGTAGAAGTATGTTGGCTTTTTTATGTTCGGTCGTGGTGAGAAAATTTCTGACATATTACGCTACATTTAAATAAGCTATTCAATTAATTAAAATAGTCTGCGATCTATACTAAAAAGCGAACAAACTCATTAACAGTTTTGTCTGTCTGGAGGTTTGGTCTGTCTTTCGGACTAATTTCTGGAATGGCTTAACAAATTTTAAAAGTAATTTAGCTGGCTGCTAAAGGAGGTTATATATTATAGAAGGAATATGTTGTAGTTTATCCAGGAATAGTAACCTCCGGAATAACCACCCAGGCGAATTGAGTCACCGTTAGTACCAAATTAACAATCTTTCTTGTTATCATTTTCGTTTTCATGTACCTATTTGGTAGGAAACGACAATCTCTTTATTAATAAAGACTTCACAACGGGTCCATTAGTTGCTCAAAGTTTTTCAGCCAGTCATTGCTTAGTCACCGGTATTCAAGAGTTCATTGTCAAAAATACAACCAAGGACAGGTCGGGCTATTGATTTGATTGCGACCTCATTATTGTCGTTTAATGATATTTGTCATTCACGTATATTAATCATGTTACTTTAATGGGAAACGAAATTGCTTTCAGACTAAGTGATTCTATATTTAAACGATACAAATACGGTTGGTCAAGTTGGGAGGATGGATATGTATGAACGGTGACCGTATTTTATAACAAAAAGTATTAAAGGGGAGTTGGAACTTGGAATGCCGTGATGCCATGAGGGTACGCACTGGAAGGACTTACATAGATTTCGTTATTTAAACATACATAGGTGATTTTCTTAAGAAAGCCCTGGTGCATAGTACTTTCAGCAGGTGGGCCTATATGGCTCAGATGTATATAGCACTTTTCTACAAAATTCAAAAAGACTATGTAACTATCGTAACCGTTAACTTTTTTTTAGTCTACCTATCCCCATTAAATAAAGGTTGTACGAATTTTGTTTTACTAATATACTTCAAACTTAAATAATGACTAACAGCTTCTTCTTTCGAATGAAAACCTCAGCTTCTTCTTTCGAATGACAACCTGTTCATAAAAAACTTTTTACCAAAAAATTAAACCGACTTCCAAAAAATACTGCAAAGTGACAAATAACTTTAATTTCGGAAGTCGGTCTTTAGTTTTGTATATTCGTTTTTGGCACCGACTTCCGAAATTAAAGTTATTTTTCACTTTGCAGTGTTTGTTGGAAGTCGGTTTAATTTTTTGGTAAAAAGTTTTTATTTCGCTCTTTTCAGTTGGTCGATTTATAATTTACGTAGTCGCAGCGGCAGCGCCAGCGCAACAAGATGAGCTAGGAAGATGGGATGGCGCAAGAGTATCGACACAAGTTGCGTCCCACACTAAAGGCCTACCCATCTTCCAAGGAAATAAAGACATACCGTCCGGTCTTTTGCCATCGTCGCGTGCCAGGCCATTTGGTTCTAAAACAGCTGGAACGCCGACAGTGACAAGAGCTCGTCGGATAATGTCGTTAATATTCGCGTGCCGTGCTATGCGACCCGCGCTGCGGCCGCATGAAAGGCCGTGGTGACCGAGGCTGTTGACAACTTCGCCACAGTGACAGCGATGAGCAGAACAGCAGGGAGCACCTAATCGAAGGGAAGCAGCGAGGCGGAAAGTAGTATCATCGAACAAGGTGCCTATGTTCGATGACGGAAGTGCATGGAGCCAGAGACCCGACTCCCATTCACCCACAGCCAGCAGGCGCGCACGCTCTGCAGCCGAAGCAGATGTGGCAATAAGGTCACTCTGAACTGCTTTACAGAGCGGCTCATCCCACCGCCTCTGAGATGATGGATTGTCGGGTGGATTTAGGTTCGGGCAAGCGAGTCTCCAGGTATCTATAGCCTCGGTGAAATACGGCACATTGAAATCAACCAGTGATGGAGCTAGGATATTCCTGATTAATTTCTCAGTGCCGTGTACCGAGGATACAAAAGCCGGTAGACTGATACTAGTAATTTTGCGGACGCCGAGACCACCCATACGAATGGGAAGAGTAGCTTGTGCCCAAGCTCGGTCGTCCATAGCCACATTTAAAATTCCTGTCAGAGTTTGACGAATAATTTGGTCCATTTTTTCCAAAAGGTGAGGATGATGCCATAGATGTGAAGAACGAAGAAAATACATTAATTTGGGTCCAAAACAACAGTAACGAATTAAGGTGATGGCCGAATGCATATTAATTTGGTATATCCTGTCCAAGATGTTATTAAAATTTTGTATTTTTTCCTCGACAAAATCGGGAAAGGAATTCTCATAAATTGGAGACCCAAGAAGACGAAGAGAACTTTTTTCCACAATTTGGATATCTGGGGCTATTGCGTTGAATTTTGAAAGTGTCAGTTGTCTGTCAGTACTGTCGGATATAAATAGTTCACACTTCGAAAGGTTGAGGTCCAATCCTATGGAATGGAATTGATTTATGAATAAAATATGTATTTATGTATAAAATAAAATATGAATGAATATACAATTTACGTAGTTACAAAAGCCTAAATCTCAACTACTTATAACCTTTTACAAAATATTGCTCTTCCCAATGCTGGGCCGTTAATTATTGAGGAGTTCTCCTGGTACTTCACCATCAGCTTCACTTCACCATATGCATTGTGACGAGCATATTGTGCTTAATAACCATATTCAAGTAATCGAAGCGGAACCCATGAAATACTTATTATTCCTACTTATATTTTGAGTAGTTCCAGTGGCCATCTGTGGTCTTCATCATCAGGTCCACTTCACAAATGGTGCTTTTCGAATGCAACTACACAAGTTACTATAAAAAATACCCAAATCACTATAGGTGTACCTATAATATTTGAAGAGTTCCCTCGATTTCTCCAGGATCCCAACATCAGATCTTGACTTGGTGGCAATGGGACCCATTTCAAAGTATACCCTTTCAAACAACAAAAGAATTTTCAAAATCGGTTCAGCCGTCTTCGAGTAATCGGTGATCATAAATAAAAATTAAAAAAATACGCGTCGAATTGATAACCTCCTCCTTTTTTGTCGTCGGTTGAAAAGCAAAGATTAACAAGTTACTACTAACTAAACTCTTTGAAGGTAGTTGAATGTTAGGTAGTGAGTGTTAGGTTAAGGTTCTATGACTAAGTGCGCTCTATTTCCAGCAGTTTGCATACAGACTACCAGATTACTCGTTGAAACTTCTTCAAATTCAGTTTCAACGTGGTTTTATAACGGTTCTTTGGAAGTGCATGATTTGCATGTTAATGCCGCTGTCTTGGTGCATTGTTGGTGGTACTCTTTTTGTTATAGTCTTCGTTTTTAAACTTAGATTAAAGTAGATACAGAGATAAAAGTAGATCTATTCGCTATATATTTTTAAGCAAGGTAGATTAATTCGAAGTAATTTTATACCCAGAACATTTGCTCCAGGTCGGGTAGCGAACCCGCGACCCGCGGCGCAGAAGGCAATCGCTCAACCACAACGCCAACTGTGTCATCAAAAATCTCGACAATAGCAGTTAATATGTATTTAAATAAAGCCTATTCGACAGCTGTTTGTAAGCCACATGACTAACAATACAAAATTGAAATTCTAAATATTCAATCAAGCAATGATTAACCTTGCTAGGTAACAGTGACTAAGTTTCTTCTAATTGTTGTAACTAGACAAACAATTAACAAACCTGTGACGAGTAAGTAAGGTCGAAAGTTGAAGACGTTATAGCCTTGCAATTTGAACTTATAGTGCTAATTCAAACTGATGACTAAGAGTGTAATTTTCTTACTTTATGTGTACAAAAATGGCGAGCCTATACAGAACTTTCCGCCGGAAATTGATAAGGTAATATTACCATATAGCGTGCTCCACAAGCCTTGAAGATTGGAGGGGTGCCAAACTTTCTACCTATACCAGAGCCGAATCATTTTCAGTAGTTTAGACCTGCTATAAAGGGGATGATACACGCGGTCGTCTGCCTCAGTTTATGATAATAGGTGTGTGAAACTTTCTTATGACCTAGGTTTTAGGAGGGGACAAAGATAGGATAATGTTGTTATATAAATTTATGAAGTGCGTGCGAAATATTAAGAAGACAAAGGGAGGCTTGAGTAGCAGAAATGAGGTTTGCTAAGATATTGTTATGCTGGTTCGAAGGCAGTATATATTTTTTATAATTTATTTTCTGCTGAATACTTATAGCTTACGTTTTTAGAACATCTATATTTCAGGGGAAAACATGAAAGCGAAACGGCTAAAGAAATGGATCAAATCATCTATATTTCAGGGGAAAACATGAAAGAGAAACGACTAAAGAAATGGATCAAATATATCGCTGCTAGATTTAAAGTTAGTCATCTCAAATTTTAGGATTTTTTACTAACTCTATATTCTAGGTTACATTTTGCGACAGAAATTTTGAATAAAATTCATTTGCAAGATCGTACTACCCCTTACTTTTTAAACATCTTATAAAGTTTGCGTAGTTTATAAGTTGCGTATAGTCATAGAGCTAATGGAGTAGCCAGGCAGTACGATATGAGGAATTAAATGAAACAATAGAGAGTAAAGAATAGCATGATATCGCGACCCCGGAACGCATGGGCAAGTGAAGGATCAGGGTGGAATTTTAGTCAATAAAAGGTTGACCTCCTTTCCGCTCCATTCAGAGCGAGAGGAGTCAATTCATGACTTTCCACCCGGAAAAAACCTTAAAGCACATGAAGATACCTGACTAACATTCAAAAGCAGGTACAGGAAAATGGTTGCCCAAACTGAACCCACTGTTTCTTCCTATCCTGCATTATGGGCACAATGTCAAGTTCTAAGCCCGCCTCTACAATGTCAACGTTCTGATTTAGCTAGCCCAGACCTTGGGCAGGTCATCTTGATAACGTCTTGCGTAACGCAGCCCTTCTATCCCGATAGTAATGGCTTTCAGCGAGGCTGGTATGAGGTGGAATGAGCTCATTTTTCGGTCAAGTTCAGATAAGGAAAATTTGCGCAGTGTTTTTGCTGACTGAAAATAATTTGCTTCGGAACTGTGAGCACCTATATTTTGCTGTATAGCTAAGCTATCGTGCCATCCATTTTGAAGATTAGCAGAACAGTTGCTGGAGGCAAAAAAGTGGGAGGTTTTTATCGAAAGCTTATTAGTACTTTCTATTAATCTATTAATAGAAAGTAATCTTATAAAGTGGAAAGGATTGTTTCTTAGTTTGAACGCACTAATCTTCAAAAATACTGGGTGGATTTGGGTGAAATTTATTTCTCAAGCTTGAAGCTTGTGGGATATTTTTACTCAACTACAGAAACTACATAACCCTCCTTAGGTTATTTTTTATAGTGATAAAGTCCACGAGAGCGTTGCCCCACGCGACTGCTACATATCGAAATCCACCCAGTACTTTTGAAGATTAGCGTGTACACAAACTTGCCGCTTTAAAATATTAGTACCTATAGATTTGAAGAACCATACAACATGTACTTTTATCAAACATAGCCGTTCTATTGATCACTGCACCCATAGTAGGTATTGGCAAGTTATATGATGGACATTCCACCAATACACACAAAACGTTTTGTGAGAATACTTTCATTCGGCGTACAGCTAAGGAGTGCTGTTTCCTGCTAGCCATAACTTCTTTTATTCAAAAGTGAGTAGGTTACTTATAAGCGTGTTTTATCTTCGACCACATCATCGCATGTATACAGGTTTTTCCTTACATCCAAAGCAATTTCATACATACTCGTATACAAAGATGGGAATATCAATATATTTGAAAAATAAAGTGTGGTTTACTGGTTTATATTAGGCAACAGTACATATAACCAATATCAGTCACGTACGACGTGATCGAGTTGCCAATGTTTTGGAAACACATCGTATGTTCGAATCCTTTGATTTATGATTCACAAACAGTATTGAGTTAACTTGCCATGTTCATCTACATACAATAGGCGTATCCAAACAAACTGGATGACCTGAAATTTGAAATCTAGCTATGCTTTAATTTTATACACATAATTCTGTTAAATAGATATCATGTTTTATTGCGTTGTTAGTCGTTGTAGTATCTATTGATGTGTACCTCGATCCTCCAGTGAAATCGTAGCCTAAGATTTGGGATACGACAAGAAAATTTTAAATTTGCGAAGTCTGTAAAAAAGTAACATTAATATTTCATAATTATAAGGTTCAATCTAGGCCATATTGAAGGATCTTGCGTCTAGCACAAGCCAAAAGGTAAACAATCTCATTAACGGCTGTACCCTTTTATTTATGACTTGTATTAAATGAGTCCACAAACCTCTGCCCCAATAGCGCCCCGATTTTTATCAGTCCCAAATTTTCTACGTTTCAACCTAGATGGTAGATTTCATTTAATTTATGATAATGAGTTTTTCCACGAAACCGTGCAGTTATTGCTAGATATAACATTAAACCATCTCTTTAAATATATTTGAAAAAAATATCAGCAATTTTCCGATCTACAAATCTTTATAAAAACGCACGTTAAGCATATACCTACCTAGTTTTCCGACTTTGACTGACTGACAGATTCATCAACGCCAAACTTAAATTGCTCAAACCGGCAAGCAATAAGTCATGGGATCTGAGCATATACCTACCTATACGTTTATACGTACGAACTACGGAACGGGCCGAGTTTGGAAGTTGTCTGAGTGCACAAGAGCTTATAAATTTATAGCCCAACGGCATACAATCGCGTAATCTGGAAGGCGGAATAGCCGGCATAAAGCCACGGGCATAGGCGGCATAGGCGGTCGTGCCGCGTCAGAAGCCAAGCCTATTAGTTAGTAGTCAGTTTCAAACCTTTGCTATACAGAGGAATATTGTTATAGATCCCGATTTCACATTCAGGTTATGATACTATGGGAAATGGACAGACATTTCTGCTAATGCTGGAACTTGAATTATATTGACACAGGAGCGCGGGTATTGACACGAATTGCTTATGGTCAGGATTGAGCAAGTTGAGCTATAATGAAGAAACGAAGGAATATGGATAATGCCACTTCATGCAAGAATAAATTTCAATGAGAATAATGAGATGTTCAATACCGTGGCACAGCACTAAGTGAGGAATTCGCCATCCTAAATTATATAACCTATGAGTCGCTGTTGCATCTACAACTAGTACCTACATCTGAAAGCCGATGTAAACTTAGTGATTGGGCAAATACTATAATATCATAAATGGAAAAATGTGTCTGTTTCTTTGTTCTTCTTTCAAGTCTAAATGGACCAACGTATCGATTTAATTTTGAGCGTGGAGATTGGGCTGAAAATCACGCTAGCTTAACCCTGAGTAACAGCTAGTGATTTAATTATTTTGTGTGAATTTCCTTAACATCGCTCATAGGTGTCTTTCGTCAAATTTCAATCTTTCTGTCTTCCACACAAGACAGATTTTCTTAAAATTTACCTTAATCAAAGCTATGCATATCACATAGGTGTATTGTAATTTCAGAATCGTGTTAAGTTGGTGCTTACCGATAAGAGCGCTAGTTGGATCGGCCGCGTGTATTGTGCCAGTGTAATGACACACATATTTGAATAACAATCGCAGAAGCATACTCACCCACGAGCGCAAACAGGAAAAGTACAGATACGTACAAAATACCATTAAGATGTGTGTGTTTTTATGTTACGGTCAAATATTTCATGTATGAGTTTACCTACTGAAATATTTTCGGAGAAATTTAATATTTTTTGGTATTCACAAAACTTTTCAGAATTGTCGAAATGTGTTTAATACACGCACGTGTAATTTTCTGTACAAATTGGGACAATAATATAGGAGCAGTATTCTTCATACGTAGTTATAAGCATGTTGTTTATTATTGTGATACTGTAGCACTTTAAATTATTTATAAGCTTATTGCTGTGGCCTAGCAGGGGTCATGTATGAAACCTATATAATATTATTTTGTAACAACTTGTAAACTACATGAATGCAATAAATGATGATTATGATTAGGTCTATACGAATTTAAACTGTTATCATCATCTGTACTTTTAGGTTTAAAGAATCTTTATTTCTCAAAAAGAACATTGTACAGTTCACTTATATGAGATTTGATGTTTTAACAATAATTTCATCGTCGTCTAATGACGCAGCATGCAATAGTAATAATAAAAAAGTACATTAAATTTACGTTTAAACATAAGATGGAGAAAAAACAATTGTAAAACATTAGAAGGGTAGGTCTATCTAAGGTTTGAAGTTTGAACTCATAGCTGGCCAGTTAGACCAAGTACCCTCATAACTACGTTCTAACTATTTAAAACGTCAGGCCAAATGTGTCATGTTTGTGTGCGTAAACCATACATACATCAAACCTCTAATCGATCTTAACAGTTTCAAAAGACGTTTACCCAGTGAGAATCCACAAATATTTTCCAACACAACCGTTGTTGCACTAATAACGTCCATATTATTGTCATTAATCCTGCCTCGTATGGGAGTTACCTTGTAACTTGTTTACATAAGAGACGGATGTTTTGTAGCGTCCTTTGTTATGGGACGATAATATCACTTGTTTACCTGTATAAATTATGAACATGTAGAAATAAAATACGGATTTTAACGACTTTGGCTACCATGAGGAAGGAATTTATCTGAAATGAAGACATAAGCGGACATCGAGGCCAGTATAATAATGGTTCGGGCATCCTTTTATTTTATATTATGACCGCGAATTTGTTTGTTTGCTTCTCCTTCTTTCACGTCAAAACGTAGCAATGGATCGATGTGATTGTTGGTGTGGAGATATTGTAGGGCTAGAGAGTGACATAGACTAATTTTTTTGCTAGAGAAAACATTTGAAGTGTCGCGGGCAGAAGCTAGTTATGAATGAATAATGTTAAGTTAAATCGAGTCAAGTGATTAATTTAATTCTGATATATGATCGTCGGACAATTTAAAAATGTAGATACATTGGATGGGGTGCGGGGAGGGAAATAAACGTACGTGTACGCGCTGACGAACTAGAGGCTGGCTGCGTGAGAATGTCAACCACTTCACTGTTCACTTCACATCGCACAACGATTGTGTTTGATTGTAGCATTTTATTGAAAGCAAATGCCGCGAAATAACAAAACTAAATGAAAGTACTGCGCACCTATCGCAGTGTGTGTCTTAGACACGTTAAAAATATCGACATTAAACTATTGATATTTTGTACACATCTTTAGCTGAGTAAAAGTAGAAAACAGTGTTTTTTTTTTAATTTATTTTTCACTACTAGCTACTCGTTAACTGTAAGTTATAGATAGATTTGGTTGCATCAAATCTGTAATAAAAAAAAGAAATGCCAACGTGACTGTGTATGGGTACATACTTGAAAATGTAATCCCATAAAAAACAATACTTGTCAAAAACCCAAGTCTCGCAACTTAGTTGTTCTACCGTAAAAAGTTGTGAGATCTATGTAATACCAAGTAGGTTATTAATTTATTCAGTCCCTACTTAAGGGACCTTCTGTCTTAAGTTGTTACGTAATTATCTAACCTAACGACATCTTATAGTGACCATATCAATATTAAAAATCTTTACCGTTTTAAATAAATAGATTGACTCGGCCATCGCATGAAAACACAATATATCTCACAAGTAATACATATATAAATTAAATTGTTTATTGCGATTGCCAAGTCAATCTATTTATTTAAAACGGTAAAGATTTTTAATATTGATATAGTCACTATAAGATGTCGTTAGGTTAGATAATTACGTAACAACTTAAAACAGAAGGTCCCTTAAGTAGGGACTGAATAAATTAATAACCGACTTGGTATTACATGGATCTCACAACTTTTTACGGTAGAACAACTAAGTTGCGAGACTTGGGTTTTTGACAAGTATTGTTTTTTTATGGGATCTCATTGCTTTTTGTAGAAAGTCCTACTTTTTTCCTTTCCGGTACCTTCTACTTCTTGTATACCAACAACGAGTTTTCTTAAAGCCCTCTCTCTGTCTTATGAGCTTTTCTTATTTTTGTAGGTAGCCTTCCTTTTTTTATTTTCCGGTACTACTTCTTGAACTTCAGCTAAAGTTTTTTTCAAAGCCCACTCCCTGTCTCTATGGGTTTTTTTCGGAGGCTTTGATACGCACATATGAATACGCACGTACGTCTTTTGCATTAGTTAGTAATAATTAATGCCGCACTCGTCAAACGTCTCGGTTAAAGTTAATCCATAAGTAAGTAATTATGCAATTTTGGGGCAATTTACTCTACTTAATACTCCCCAATACTCTTAATACTTCTTGCTTTTTTATTCCGTTGACCATTTAACAAGTTACCTTTGAGCATAATTATTATATCTAGGTACCTATCTACACTGGAAGACACGGTGGAGCATATGGTCGAGGTGTGCCCTGCATGGGTGGAGCACCGTCGTATCCTCATAGAGGCGATCGGCGGCGGCGACTTCTCGCGCCCTGCTCTGGTTTAGACCATGGTGCGAAGCGAGAGGGAATGGGATGCAGTCACCTTCTGCTGCGAAGCAGTCATGCTAGCGAAGGAGGAGGCCTAACGTGCGAGGGAGAGGCAACTCTCTTCCTCGCGCCCCAGCCGCCAAGGGAGACGCCCCGGGCGTCGTGGATCGCGAGTCGATTTCGGGCCACCGTAGGCGCGGGCCTGCGGATGGCGAGCAGGGGTCGCTCACCGTCCGGTAAGGACCAGGCCCGGGTCGGCGGCGCGTTGTGTTCCACGCGCGCCTCAAAAAGCTGTTAATACCAGTGACGGGGCCTCATAGGGCCATTGCCTGTCGGGGTTTACGGGAAAGTTCCATCGAGATACCGCAGCCCCGGAACTTAAGGGCTTACGAAGGAACAGGGTGGGTTTTTAGTCAGTAGAATTCTGATACACCCGAGCGGAAGAAGTCATTCGATGATATTTTTCACCAAAAAAAAAAGTACCCATCTACATCTATTATTTCATTATATTATACAGGTACACTGATTAATTAACTGCAAATGTAACTTTGTAATCCTATATATTTATATGGGATTACAAAGTTATTTATGCAGTTGATGTATCTAGAAAACTGGAACGAAATTGAAAAATATTATAGTTTTTCCTTGATTCATATACTAAACACTAATTGTATTCTAAATTTGAAGCTTCTATGTCTGCTAGAAGTGCTTTAGACTTTTGATGATCGGTCAGTCAGTGAGTGACAAAATTTACAAAATTAAGGAACTTTGACTCGTTATAATTCTTAAACTAGTGGTTCAAATTGAATGAAATTTGAAATATACCGTGTTTATACAATGCCTGTTTGGTTACTGAAAATTCAGGCTTCTAGTTTTATCCACAACGAAGTTATAGGGGGTCGAAAATGGCCTGAATTGCTTCGAGAAAAGAATGGTACGGCCGTGCCGCTTTTTTGCTCGACTTGGCGGGGGCACTGCCGTGCCCCCAGATTGTCAATCATTTTAATTTTAGTCAGTTTTGTGGTCGGTATTTTCAGAATTTTGTCCCCAGTAATTTTGGATCAAATGGTAGTAGTGCATGCAGCAAATGATAACCTGTTCCTCATTAATGTATTTGTGTGACGAATTTGACCCAGTACATACATACGTGAAGTATGGCGCGGAATGCTTGAAGAAAGGGAAATCTATAGTTTAGAGAACTGTAGATTTCCCAAAAGATTCCCTATAGATGGGTTCGCAGCATGCAACGTTGACGTCCCATGGTCAAACATAAATAGTGGCTTTTTAACTCATAAAAGCTTGACACGTTTTTTACAACGAAGCTTTTATTTCTATTTCGTGGTCCCACCAAACAGAGGACGTGTTAAAAGCAAATAAAATAAAAAGGTCACCCCATAAACGCCTGCTTGTGCAAATATTGCGGAAAATAAACAAAACGTTGTCAAATTCCTGACTGACTTCCCTTCCGTGTTGTTTTTTATTGTAATTTGTTACTGCCTAATAAAGTCATCGGGAGTTAATTGATGTTTTAATTGAGTACGATGTTTGCTTATTAATGCTTTGAATCGTAAATATTGGGAAAATAAATATTTTGTTGGAAATGACATGGACAAAAAAGTACATTCCATGTACACATACATAGTAAATAATATTGTATATTAAAAATAGAAAAATGATTTAATACGTAGTTTTTAACCTCTCTGATCTCGTCAGTGTTTATTTCAAAATAATTAGTAATCAAGATGAATTCAAAGTACCATTTGTCAACGACCTTTTGACCATAGAGTAAGATAAATATAATAATGGGTGTTCCACATCAAGCATACTACTTGCATATATCACATAGACGTGTGATATGGACGACAAAACGCTATTATTAGAAACATTTTATTTATACGAAACTGTCTTCGTTGGTATTTTTGGCATTTAATAAAATTATCTTTTCATAATGTTGATGCGTAAGATAGTTTTTTTTTATATTTCACACAAAAAAAAATCGGAAAACGGAACGCGTTACTTGTTTGACAATGTGTCATTGTCTATGTCAAATGTCAATATTATGTTATTGCAGATTCTACATTGTGTCCTGTGTTTGCTTTTGCGATTATTTTCTAATATTTTTGCCCCCTGCTTATTTCAACGTACTGATACCTTCTACCACCCGATTACCTTGCTATTAATACTGGACTCTGATTGACATTGCGTTGTGGATCAATATGAGGTGCATCAACTGCGGAATAGCCATGCAAAGGTTGCAGAGGCATCTCATATCCTCGCTTTCAGCACACAATCAAACAAGACTTTCGCGTTGGATAACCAATGCCCAAACCCAGGTAAGAAGTTGGACTGGAAAAAACTTAACCTGATTTATTTTTATGTGGTTCTGGTTCTGGTATGCGAAATCTTACAGTGCATCTTATTTTCAGTTGCCTCTTGATACATTTATTTGTCATCCATGCTTATTATTATTTAACACCGAAGCTGGTGAACAAGAGAGACTACTGGGGCATAACATGGTTTGCCTTGGTTGTGGCAAATCAGTGAGGAAAATAAGACACCATAATGTCAGTATGGAGTGTCCGTTGCTGGCTGTTCTATTATCACAAAATACTAATTATGTGGTAAGCATTTTGTTTTTCATTATTATAAATACCTAGTTGTATTAATCTATAATAAACCGGTCAAGTGCGTGTCGGGCCACGCGCAGTTTAGGGTTCCGCAGTTTTTATAACAGCCAAGTTCGTGTCGTATTCGCTGACTGATCGTTTCGTACCATGCTCTAACTAAAAGCCCAACATGACTACCTAACTAATTTGACTTCCTATACAAATCCTCACCTGATCCGACAATTTTGCACGGAAAGTTTCAATTTTTTTTTAGAGATTTGTATAAAACTTGTCATAGCCGGTATTTTGAATTTAAGTACGGACACAGAGCTACACTACTCAATCGTCACAAGAAGCTAGCACGATACAACTGGCGCTTAGCGCCATCTATTGACATTTCTATAGAGTTGTTCGAAATCTTCGAGTCAAATACAATTGGTAGACTATTACTCGTAAACTTGTAAAGCCCACTTATGTGTGATAGTTTTCCTTTAAATTTCGTTATATATAGGCACTACTGCCGTGAGATTTGAATTTCTAACTATAACCGTTTAGTTGATAGAGGGGGAGGACACTTGACTCTAACGAAAATTGGTACTTTAAAGCTTGATAAGTCACGAACGGTTTGCTTAATCAAAAAACGGTCTTACCAAACCCCTAATATTTTTGAAAGACCTATCCAACGATATCCCACACTATGGGAAGAACGAAAAAAAGAAATTATCATACCACTTTACATGTATGGGAGGTACCCTAAATAATTGTTTTTTTCAAAATTTTATTTTACCGCTTTTTCGGCGTCATTAACGTGTATACTCATGCCAAAGTACAACTTTCTAGTAACAATAGTTTTTGAGCTAAACCGCGGACAGACGGACATGGCGAAACTATAAGGGTTCCTTGTTGACTACGGAACCCTAAAAAAATGAGCTTTCATACTATGTATGTATGATTGTTATATCTGTGTTTTATGTATTTTTCATCTTTAACATAATATACTTGCCTAAAGTAGGCATGTGTAACATAGTACTGCTCATTTTACCAATATAGTACTTGAAAACATAAAGAGATATTTAAAAAGATACCCTTGTTACTATAAATTATATAAACATAAGAATTATCTAATGATTAAAATAATTTATTATTATGTTTATTCTAACTGTGGTTAATTTTCAGCCTTCAAGAAACAACTATGTTTGCCATGTGTGTTGGATGCTAGCAAATAGACAGGCAGTGCATGACTCATCATGAGACATGCAAGAATTGGCTTTGGATAATGATGCAGCAGCCCCTAATGTAGCCAAGTTGTTAGCCCATCAGAGCCACCACCGTTGCCACCTGTTCAAAGAGAGCCATGGGAAAGTAATACTATTATCATTACCTAATTACAAGCGAGCTTTGATCACATCTGTTCACAGTATATTTCAACAATGCAGAAACAGAATGGTACATTTGGTCCCGCAATTCCTTAAAAGACTGCTTTTGCAGGAACATAGTTTCTATGTTCCTCGCAGCTGTAGAGTGTGTGAAACACATTTGGAATCATCAAACACACGGAACAGTAATCACAATTGTAAAATAATGATAAATAAATCTATTATTGTATTTTTTTAACAAGTCTGGTTATGTTTAAAACAGTTATTTATGTAATTACTGAATATTTACCCTATATTTACACTTAATCCAGGTTAGTGTATTTGTGAAATAAAAATGCTCTGTTCTATCCAAGCTGGTTGATTGACCTCCCTAGGTCTCTTTATTAACACTATCGCTGCATTGCTAAACTTCTTCTTTTATAGATTTTTAGCATAGCCACAGCCACGCATCGTAGCATGGTGGCGATGCGTGGCTGTGGCTATGCTAAAAATCTATAAAAGAAGAAGTTTTTGTGTGTTTTTACTCCGCCGCATGCCCTGTCATAATCCTATGCACGCGCCTGGTATATTATCTTCGTAAGCATTTAAGATATAATAATTATAATATGTCAAAATATTTGTATTTATTTTCTCTAATAAGTAAATAAATAATAATTTTTACTCCTTTGTTTTATTCTGTGTTTCCCTCGTTGGTCTAATGATCGCAAGCACTACTGCTGAGCATGAGGTACTGAGTTCGATTCCCAGGACGAGCAAAGTGATATTGGGTTTATTCATCAGGAATTTCTCAGTAGCAGCCCGGAGTCTAGATTTGTGCCTGGTTGATAGAAACAGACTCGCCCCCTATTAAATGGTACTCAACTGAACAAAATAACTGGTGAAATCTGGGTGTACTATAGGCGCACCTCTGCCCAACCCTTCGGGGAATACAGGCGCGATGTTATGTTAATGTTTGTTATTATTGTCACATTTTTTGAGACTTACCCAGTTTAATAAATGTTAGTCAATATTCAGTTTAATATTCTTACTTTGTTTATTGGTTTAATACTAAAACTATATCAGTTATACGCAATAATTCACAACTGTTCACTATTTTAAAGCGCCTTTAAGTTTTTAATAGCGAAATTATAATCTAAACACCTTATTGCTAGCGATCTGATTAAAAGGTTTACTGTAACTGTTTTTTGTCTAATCTGGTGTAATGACAAGATTTCTGAGTTTTTATTTATAGCAATTTAATGAGTCAATATTCACGAATATAAAACACCAAAAATCATTGGTGTACACTAAATTCGATAACTATGCCGACGTCCATAGTAAAATTTGCCATATCCTTTACGTGGGTGATTCCGCACAGACTTAACAAAATACAATTTTTATAAAAAGAACAAAAGAGTACCCATTCCCGATTTAATTGTTTGTGTATGTGAGTTCGAACACTATATTCGCACACACATACATTATACATGAGATTTTTAGTGTGGGGTAATGTTTTCAATTTAAATAAAAATACCCTTTATTTAATTATTTAATTGAATGCTAAATCGTGACAACACTCATAAGCTTAAAGGTGAGTTGTGTTAGTGAGAAAGAAATGTTAAAGTTACCAGGCAGATAACATATTCATGCAAAAATAAAAGCAATATTTGTCAGTAGAATACAATATTAAATTAATTCTTCAATCATGCTAAAATCCATTACACGTAAAGGCAGGAAAATAATATTAAATTTCATGCAAAGAAAATACATTAGGTAAACCAACCTGCCAAATAAATCTTTCACAAATAAATTGATTACTCTGCCATTAACTTAATGATATGTAAAGCCTCCATACACGAATAATGTAGCTATTAATTCGACGTAATGAGCAGTTGGTAGAAAACGTAATCCGAGCTTTGACACCTCTTCGTGCCAACATTTCAAAGCTGGTTGGCTGGTTGGGGTTCCCTGACAAACTCTAAGAGCCAACTATAATCCTTATATCAATCAGTCTCCCGCCGCGTCTATTTGTCTGTATGTTCGCGAAGTGCCAAACAGAGTTTCATGCGGTTTTCACCAATGGATGAGAATGATTCTTATGGAAGGTTTAAGTGTATAATTTATTCAGGCTTAATGTGAATTGACAGGATGAGACCGTGCAAATATTATAAATGCGAAAGTTTAGATGGAGGTTTGTATGTTTATTCTTGAATTAAGCCAAAAGAGTTGAACGGATTCCATTTGGTATGTAGATAGCTGCTATCCTAACACACGTAGGAATAACACACAGGCTAGCATAGGGTTTTTAATACCCGAATTCGCACTGTATCGGAATTTACGTGCAAAAAACATCCCACGCTAGTTTTTACTAAATATGTAATGTTTTTGGCAGCAAGAATACACGAAGGTTAAGATTGTAAGGCACCTTTCTTTAGATTTTAGAGGTCCTACAAAAAATAATAGTGTCTGGGCATTTTTATGTATTTGGCCGTAGTAGGAGGGTGCTTTTAACCTTTTGTGATTTATCTACTATGTAGTAGGTAACTCATGAACTCTTTTTTCGGAGGTATTGCTATTGCTTGCTAAAACATTAATATTTATGAACGCTTCATGAAAATTATCCTAACTTAAATTGCTCACTAACAATATTTTTAAGAGTATCGTGGTGGCGTAAACAAATATAGTATAAAGTCTGATACCCAAACAGCCAGACCCGTAACAATTATCTGGAGGCCAAACAAATATTTGTAACGAGCGAGAATCGAACCAGCGACACGCTACCCAGCAACCAATCGCTAATCACTGCGCCAACCGTGATGTCAAATATACACATATTTTTTTATTGTTGATGGGCTAGTGTTGAAACACGCTTGCCTAGAAGTAACCTATTCACTCTTGACTTAAAGACCCCCAGGTTATAGTCATAGCTATCAGGAAACACAGACTCCGGCAGGGAATTCCGCTCCTTTACCGTATGCACAATGAAGGTATTCCCAAAACGTTTGGTGCGTATGGGTGGGATGTCCACCATGTACCATAATAAGTTGTTTCAGATTCATTGTCAGCCTAGGTGTTTCGTTTAGCAAGTAGACATAGGTCGATATGATACAATAGTAAAAAATACGTATTTCAAAGCCACATATATTTTAGAGAACACAGCAGGCAACAGCTGCAAAACCTACTTACATAAGACTGGAGGTTTTTTTTTTTAATTTTTTGTAAGTCACCTTTTTGGTGTTATCTTTTTTCTACCAGACAGGGTGTAGTCAAAGCTTTGTCAATATTAATATATGTAACACAGGTACATTAAGTTCGTCCATTATACATTCATGCTAACCTTGTCGGCTCGCCCAGGAAATTGCTCCCTGGGGTAGTCGTTAACCCCTTAACAACACCAGTGTATGCTCAATTGAGCGAAATACTTGTTTTGTGTGTAATTTATAGCTTTCAAGTTGGTTTTTTTTTTTTTTCATAAAAATTAGGTTTAGACTTTCAAAAGTCCATACCGATCCGAGACTGACCACACAAAGACGCACGGTGGATAATCTCGTATCGGTTTTTAATAACGTTGCATGTGGTGTTCCTAATTATTTTTATACCAAGAAACTGGTCGCCATGAGTCCTAAAGTAGTGTAAATTAGTGGTATAAGAAACCTTATTAAAAAACGAACAGATGAAAAATTTTATTTTACCGCTTTTTCGGCGTCATTAACGTGTATACTCATGCCAAAGTACAACTTTCTAGTAACAATAGTTTTTGAGCTAAACCGCGGACAGACGGACATGGCGAAACTATAAGGGTTCCTTGTTGACTACGGAACCCTAAAAAAATGAGCTTTCATACTATGTATGTATGATTGTTATATCTGTGTTTTATGTATTTTTCATCTTTAACATAATATACTTGCCTAAAGTAGGCATGTGTAACATAGTACTGCTCATTTTACCAATATAGTACTTGAAAACATAAAGAGATATTTAAAAAGATACCCTTGTTACTATAAATTATATAAACATAAGAATTATCTAATGATTAAAATAATTTATTATTATGTTTATTCTAACTGTGGTTAATTTTCAGCCTTCAAGAAACAACTATGTTTGCCATGTGTGTTGGATGCTAGCAAATAGACAGGCAGTGCATGACTCATCATGAGACATGCAAGAATTGGCTTTGGATAATGATGCAGCAGCCCCTAATGTAGCCAAGTTGTTAGCCCATCAGAGCCACCACCGTTGCCACCTGTTCAAAGAGAGCCATGGGAAAGTAATACTATTATCATTACCTAATTACAAGCGAGCTTTGATCACATCTGTTCACAGTATATTTCAACAATGCAGAAACAGAATGGTACATTTGGTCCCGCAATTCCTTAAAAGACTGCTTTTGCAGGAACATAGTTTCTATGTTCCTCGCAGCTGTAGAGTGTGTGAAACACATTTGAACAGCGATCAATGGCATTTATTACCTCAAATGAATGAGACACATTCTACATTTAGTGCTGTCCATATAGAAGACATAATTAATATTATGAACTCAAAAGCTAATATTTCGAACTTTGAAAATGTCTCATAAATTCTCTCACGGAACAGTAATCACAATTGTAAAATAATGATAAATAAATCTATTATTGTATTTTTTTAACAAGTCTGGTTATGTTTAAAACAGTTATTTATGTAATTACTGAATATTTACCCTATATTTACACTTAATCCAGGTTAGTGTATTTGTGAAATAAAAATGCTCTGTTCTATCCAAGCTGGTTGATTGACCTCCCTAGGTCTCTTTATTAACACTATCGCTGCATTGCTAAACTTCTTCTTTTATAGATTTTTAGCATAGCCACAGCCACGCATCGTAGCATGGTGGCGATGCGTGGCTGTGGCTATGCTAAAAATCTATAAAAGAAGAAGTTTTTGTGTGTTTTTACTCCGCCGCATGCCCTGTCATAATCCTATGCACGCGCCTGGTATATTATCTTCGTAAGCATTTAAGATATAATAATTATAATATGTCAAAATATTTGTATTTATTTTCTCTAATAAGTAAATAAATAATAATTTTTACTCCTTTGTTTTATTCTGTGTTTCCCTCGTTGGTCTAATGATCGCAAGCACTACTGCTGAGCATGAGGTACTGAGTTCGATTCCCAGGACGAGCAAAGTGATATTGGGTTTATTCATCAGGAATTTCTCAGTAGCAGCCCGGAGTCTAGATTTGTGCCTGGTTGATAGAAACAGACTCGCCCCCTATTAAATGGTACTCAACTGAACAAAATAACTGGTGAAATCTGGGTGTACTATAGGCGCACCTCTGCCCAACCCTTCGGGGAATACAGGCGCGATGTTATGTTAATGTTTGTTATTATTGTCACATTTTTTGAGACTTACCCAGTTTAATAAATGTTAGTCAATATTCAGTTTAATATTCTTACTTTGTTTATTGGTTTAATACTAAAACTATATCAGTTATACGCAATAATTCACAACTGTTCACTATTTTAAAGCGCCTTTAAGTTTTTAATAGCGAAATTATAATCTAAACACCTTATTGCTAGCGATCTGATTAAAAGGTTTACTGTAACTGTTTTTTGTCTAATCTGGTGTAATGACAAGATTTCTGAGTTTTTATTTATAGCAATTTAATGAGTCAATATTCACGAATATAAAACACCAAAAATCATTGGTGTACACTAAATTCGATAACTATGCCGACGTCCATAGTAAAATTTGCCATATCCTTTACGTGGGTGATTCCGCACAGACTTAACAAAATACAATTTTTATAAAAAGAACAAAAGAGTACCCATTCCCGATTTAATTGTTTGTGTATGTGAGTTCGAACACTATATTCGCACACACATACATTATACATGAGATTTTTAGTGTGGGGTAATGTTTTCAATTTAAATAAAAATACCCTTTATTTAATTATTTAATTGAATGCTAAATCGTGACAACACTCATAAGCTTAAAGGTGAGTTGTGTTAGTGAGAAAGAAATGTTAAAGTTACCAGGCAGATAACATATTCATGCAAAAATAAAAGCAATATTTGTCAGTAGAATACAATATTAAATTAATTCTTCAATCATGCTAAAATCCATTACACGTAAAGGCAGGAAAATAATATTAAATTTCATGCAAAGAAAATACATTAGGTAAACCAACCTGCCAAATAAATCTTTCACAAATAAATTGATTACTCTGCCATTAACTTAATGATATGTAAAGCCTCCATACACGAATAATGTAGCTATTAATTCGACGTAATGAGCAGTTGGTAGAAAACGTAATCCGAGCTTTGACACCTCTTCGTGCCAACATTTCAAAGCTGGTTGGCTGGTTGGGGTTCCCTGACAAACTCTAAGAGCCAACTATAATCCTTATATCAATCAGTCTCCCGCCGCGTCTATTTGTCTGTATGTTCGCGAAGTGCCAAACAGAGTTTCATGCGGTTTTCACCAATGGATGAGAATGATTCTTATGGAAGGTTTAAGTGTATAATTTATTCAGGCTTAATGTGAATTGACAGGATGAGACCGTGCAAATATTATAAATGCGAAAGTTTAGATGGAGGTTTGTATGTTTATTCTTGAATTAAGCCAAAAGAGTTGAACGGATTCCATTTGGTATGTAGATAGCTGCTATCCTAACACACGTAGGAATAACACACAGGCTAGCATAGGGTTTTTAATACCCGAATTCGCACTGTATCGGAATTTACGTGCAAAAAACATCCCACGCTAGTTTTTACTAAATATGTAATGTTTTTGGCAGCAAGAATACACGAAGGTTAAGATTGTAAGGCACCTTTCTTTAGATTTTAGAGGTCCTACAAAAAATAATAGTGTCTGGGCATTTTTATGTATTTGGCCGTAGTAGGAGGGTGCTTTTAACCTTTTGTGATTTATCTACTATGTAGTAGGTAACTCATGAACTCTTTTTTCGGAGGTATTGCTATTGCTTGCTAAAACATTAATATTTATGAACGCTTCATGAAAATTATCCTAACTTAAATTGCTCACTAACAATATTTTTAAGAGTATCGTGGTGGCGTAAACAAATATAGTATAAAGTCTGATACCCAAACAGCCAGACCCGTAACAATTATCTGGAGGCCAAACAAATATTTGTAACGAGCGAGAATCGAACCAGCGACACGCTACCCAGCAACCAATCGCTAATCACTGCGCCAACCGTGATGTCAAATATACACATATTTTTTTATTGTTGATGGGCTAGTGTTGAAACACGCTTGCCTAGAAGTAACCTATTCACTCTTGACTTAAAGACCCCCAGGTTATAGTCATAGCTATCAGGAAACACAGACTCCGGCAGGGAATTCCGCTCCTTTACCGTATGCACAATGAAGGTATTCCCAAAACGTTTGGTGCGTATGGGTGGGATGTCCACCATGTACCATAATAAGTTGTTTCAGATTCATTGTCAGCCTAGGTGTTTCGTTTAGCAAGTAGACATAGGTCGATATGATACAATAGTAAAAAATACGTATTTCAAAGCCACATATATTTTAGAGAACACAGCAGGCAACAGCTGCAAAACCTACTTACATAAGACTGGAGGTTTTTTTTTTTAATTTTTTGTAAGTCACCTTTTTGGTGTTATCTTTTTTCTACCAGACAGGGTGTAGTCAAAGCTTTGTCAATATTAATATATGTAACACAGGTACATTAAGTTCGTCCATTATACATTCATGCTAACCTTGTCGGCTCGCCCAGGAAATTGCTCCCTGGGGTAGTCGTTAACCCCTTAACAACACCAGTGTATGCTCAATTGAGCGAAATACTTGTTTTGTGTGTAATTTATAGCTTTCAAGTTGGTTTTTTTTTTTTTTCATAAAAATTAGGTTTAGACTTTCAAAAGTCCATACCGATCCGAGACTGACCACACAAAGACGCACGGTGGATAATCTCGTATCGGTTTTTAATAACGTTGCATGTGGTGTTCCTAATTATTTTTATACCAAGATTCTGGTCGCCATGAGTCCTAAAGTAGTGTAAATTAGTGGTATAAGAAACCTTATTAAAAAACGAACAGATGATATTTTTTTACAGACGAGATCTCTACAAGTCTACAGTGTACAGACAAGTTGCCTCGTAAAAAGAAACGAAGTGAGCTTATACATCCTTAAAACGGTAACCGCTCTAGGCAACAAGGAGATCTTGGAGTAAAAAGGTCGAATTACTCTTTTCTACCTCTACAAGAAAAACGATAAAGTAGGGATTTATCGTTATAATTTACAACTGTTCGAGAAGAAAACTTCTTTTTATGTTGTTCAGTCAAGTGTTAACGTACCTTGTAGCCTAGAGAGAATTCGGCTCTTGAAAATATTTTATGAATTACCTTTTATAGATAGGCTTTCACGCTATACACGATAGAACGCCCGAGTGGATAACGTACTTAAGTGTACAATGCTATTCTGAAGAAATCAATCGTTATTTTATAATAAGACACAAGTTATGTGCCTGTCTGGGTTTTAACTGTCGTGACTTATGAAGAACAAAATCAAAGAACAAGAGAAAACGGATATCTGAGGACCGAAAAATCGACATGACATATGACATCCACCCCGCAACGATGCAACGATTATGGAACACGCTTGCCTTGACGTAACCTAATCACTTTTGCCGTAAAACCCCCAAGTATCAAAACTCAAATAAAGCAACACTATACTTTGCATTTCAAACTCTCAACTTCGATGAGCTAAGTTTCACAAAACTTAATATCAAAGATATCCAGATCTATTACGTATGCAAGCGCACAGGTTAGTAACAAAGTTATATACATATCTTGTTTAATGGCCGTAACCATGGCAACGCCGGAGAAATTAATAGATAGTTTGTATCTGGTACCTATCTTACTATTCAATATTACGGATATTGAATGCATTCACACAGTTTCAAACTTGTGACTAAATAATATAGTATCCTGCAATCCCCCTAGAGAGTTGGAAGATTCAATAGAAGTTGGTTAGATCTTAAGAGTTATAATGAAATTCCTTTGGTTCGTTGTATGCCATACCGTTCGGTATCAATGATTAAGAAGTTCTTCAGGTAAGATTTTGGTTGTCTCCTGTAATCTCCTGTTGTGCAAAGGATTACCTGGCAGTGCAACAGCATTTGTTAATTCCTAGACTTATAAGACAGATCTAGACGAACGTAAGTGCATGTACAGACGCCAGCACATGAAGCTACCCGAAACTGTCAAATTTTCCCAATCAACCTTGAACCTAATTTCTTTAACAATAAAGTTGAAAATCGATTAAAGAAATTTTACAGATTATTGTAGCTTGATGTGCTGGCGTCTGTACACTAGAAACAACTTAAGAAATTGCGGGGATTAAGTCAACTTTTCAGCATTGATGCGTATACTTCTTGTACAGACAGTACACAACTGTCTTGTCAACTAGCTTAAACTTTTTGATTTCATTGCAATATGGAATAAGAAATAGTAAAAGATTAAAAAAAATATGGCACGCGCATCAGACCCAAATCCAACAACAAAAAATTGCAGTAATAAGTAAGTTTATTTTTATATTATTATTAGTATATCATTGGGTCAATATATAATAGTAGATTATTAACCAAGGGGATAAAGCAGTGTCTTCTGTCGCGGGTGACGATTTAAATCGCGAGCGTAACGAAGGACTCGAGGTTTACTCCCAGAGAGTATTTAACCTAGAGAGCAATTTTTTTGTAGAACACAACTCACCAATATGGGTTGGGAGGCGAGGAAAAAATGCGCTACTGCAATTAGTCAGTTCAAGGTCAAGCTTCATAGATATGCCGAGTTAGGGATTGCTCTACTTGATTGAGGGAAAGTTATCAATATCGATAAAATGAAGTTTAACATTATAAAAAATACTCAATAAAATCACATAATAATATTTAATCATTATCAGTCTCAATTACAAAAAGAAAGACAAGTATGCTGTTGTTATTGATTTTTAAAATGAATGAATTAAGTAAATGTTTTCCGTATTAAAGTTTTAGGGTCCTGATTGTTTTTGCTGAAAAATGATAACCGAGCGTCTATATATTTCTGAATTATGCATCTTGTTAATTCAATCAAATGATTGGTAGTTTCTATTTCATATTGATGAAAATTCATATCCGGGAATAAATTATACCCAATCAGTGATTTTAAAATCGATCTCATAAAATAATTGGAATTATATTTCT
Organism: Tholera decimalis; assembly: GCA_943138885.2. Lineage (NCBI taxonomy): Eukaryota > Metazoa > Arthropoda > Insecta > Lepidoptera > Noctuidae > Tholera > Tholera decimalis. The sequence continues at coordinate 30,542,242 of OW964562.2, forward strand.
GAGACAGCACTTTCGAACCACTCTCGTTGATCGCCCTTTTAATATAAATTTCACAACGACGACAAATTTCTATTACTGTGGTGGATCCGCACAATAACTTGATTTTAGTCTTTTTGAAATTGTAAGGCGTTTTGATTTGTAACACCAATCAACGCTCCAATACAAGTTAGGCATTTTATTTGCTTTATCAGAGCATGGACAATGTAGCCGGCCATTTTTATATTTTATTTTTTTATATATATTTAATATTCCATAATAAATATATTTTCATTAAAATCAGTTGTGTCAACTGTGGCTTCAGCAGGCACTCGGTAATAATTACTTTTTTGGTGGTGAGTCATTAGATGATTTATCTAATGACTCCTCCCTCCTACATATACTTAACCCGTGGACTCGACATCAAAACAAAGTAACCTGTTTTTTTTTCCTGGGTGGGAAAATCATCGAATGACTTCTCCCGCTCTGGGTAAAGTGGAAGGGAGTGTCAGACTTCTACTGACTAAAAACCCACCCTGTTCCTTCAGCTGCCCTTAAGTTCCGGGACCGCGGTATCTCATTAGAACATTACCGCAACCTCGGAACCAAAGTAACTTACGAGGGCGATATTGTAATGCAAAGGTCCAAGTTAATTAATATTAGACTCCGTCATACTATTTGAAGCCTAGAAAGATTGGATATAGGTATCTTATATTATTTTGACTTTTCTCAACATTATATCATTAAAAACCAAACTAGAAACCAATATTCCCTAGTAACCTTATCCATCCAATTTTCTTTTTAATCTGGAATCTTGGAAATCTAAAATGAAAACATGCATGTCACACAGAAGAAAAAATATCAGAACTTTCTCCTTTTTTCAAAGTCGGTTAATGTAGATAGGTATTTTATGACAACTATCTGAATTGAATTAAAAAAAAATAAGTTTGATTTTATAATTATCGATATCGTATTCAGCCGTCATAGGTAACAGCACAGATTTTTACGATAAAAATACGAAAGAAAAGACAGGGATAAAATAATTAGAATTTCTTCATGTAAGAAAGAGACATTTCCAAAAGACATCAACGCGCGACACAATTTTGTTCTTGACCACCCAAACCACCACTTTAAATGGACCTCTGCGGTAGCTTATAATCTGATTAAATGATAAATAATTTTCATATTATTTCATTACTGATGAATAGTTATGTCATCCATTTGGTATCTAGATGTCTGGGAATGTTTTCCACACCATTTCAACGGGCATGAAAGCATTATTATGCGTTATAAATTGGATACAAAAATTTAAAATTTGTAATTGTTTAGCATGCACACAGGTCTAATACTTGGTCACAACTAAAATGGTTCGTGTATCGTAGCCAATATATAAGAGCAAAAACTCGCATACTTTTCGTGCGTCGGGGCAACGTATGTGCGATCAGTTGGTTTTCAAATCAGTGTTTACTCCCGAGCGTAGCGGGGTGTTAAAAACTTAAATCACGAGCGAAGCGAGTCCTGAGTGTAGCGAGGGATTTAAGTACACCCAAGACTAAGACAGCTTTATCACCGAGGAAAATACTCTACTTTTCGTACCATTTGCGAAAAAATTATCACAATAATAATATGAGATAAGCATTTATTAAAACATTATTTGAAGAAAACAAAAACGCGGCAAACTAGACTAATATTTTTTTGTCGGAAAAGCAAAGGCATCAAGCTCATACGGCCTCGTCGGTTTTCGTAATTTTATTTAATAATCATAACTGCATAATAAATGCGTATTCCTTTTTCAAAAAGATGTATAATGCTTTATATACAAACTCAATGGTGTAAACATAGATGTAGTTCAGTATAAATTTCGGTAAGTATTCCAAATTTAAATCACATTCTCCCCCTAGAGGATGAAAGAAATTCAGTACAATTTTCTATCCCTGTTTTTAACAGATTAAAAATGACTATTGTTATGTTCGCTTTTTGTGGCATAGAATGTCACTTTTATGAGCAAGTGGTATGAAAAATATATTTTATACTACACCTGCTTGGAAAGTACCTTGATACTTTATCAAATTTACGGTAGAAAGTACGTCATTGCATATCGAACAAATATGCGGGGAGAAAACGCATCTGAGCGGGAGAGAAAAGTGTATGAAAATCCATTTCTTACGTGGTTTTTCTTTTTTAATTTTGGGTAAGACAATGCGCCGGTAACCTAAATATCAAAAGCCAAAAAGTTTTTACAGTGAGTTTTTATCTCCAAGTTCGCAAAATGACACTGGCCACTAGCTGTGTGTTGGATGGTGTCGGGCTGGCAGTGCGACCCTGCGGCGGCAGGATAAACAATTTGAAAAAAGAACATGTGAAAATTGCAGACGCCATTGGCGCCATTTGTGAAAACAGTGTTACATTAAGCTTCACTAACTGCAACAATTTCAATATAAATTTCAATTAGTAAAGATTTAGTTTTTTATTTTCCTCGTAGGTGTAGTATAAAGCACTATGTATCACTCGAGAGAAAGTGCGATTCCCGATCTCGGGTGTTTTAAAGCCCTCGCCTACGGCTCGGGCTTCAAACGACACCCTCGACGGGTAATCGGTCACTTTCTCCTCTCGGTGAACAATGTACTATTGTCAATTTAAAATTATTTATGATGTTTAGAAAACAGAAAAAAGGATGGAGTGATAGATTTAGAGCAGTCGGTGTAAGACTGCTCTAAATGTATCACTTTTCGTTCAGGCCGTATAGTCACTTGTTTTTATAATAAAAATGAATAGTTTAAAAATCACTAGAAACCCACGCTTTTATAAATGCACGTAAAAACAAAAAATTTGTTCTCGCTTTTCTTTTTATTTGTAGTCTCTGTTTTATTTGTGTTGCTGTTTCTTTTTTTGCCATATTATTCCCACAAGTAGTGAACAATTAAACGGTCGATCACCCCAGAGGATTTGAATGTGACATCTATAAAAAATAAATCTATGGATTACGCGGTAATTCAAAAAGGTTAAGAAAACCGATAACGGATTTTCTTTAGGTTTGCTATAACCTTGAAACCTGATCGTGTTCAAAGTCCATTACGTGGCTTTTCTTACAAGTGCAAACACGACTATTATACGATATTCCATCATGGAATGCCAGTGCCTATCTTCCGGGTTCATCATCAGACCTTATAACCTAATTGTGGTCAAAGACTTTTCTAAGAAATCCAAAACAGCTATGATACGATTTTCCATCATGAAGTTCCAGTTCATATCTTCCGGCTCCATCATCAGATCAGTTCGACAGTACCATATTATTATATTGTCATCAGAATTACATACAGCTGCCAATTTTCATTACGCTACGACCCTTGGAAGATGGTTAAATCAGTTACCTTAGATTCCATTACATAGTTAGTTACATACAGGTCGACCTATTAAAAGCGTGTTAAAAATGTACAATATTTCAGCGTATCCTTTTTATTCAATAAAGTATATCGATGTTAATAAATTAAAAATCATTGTTTGTATGTTTGCCCTGTTCCTGTATGCTTTCCACATGCACACATCTTTATTTGGTTGGATACAAAAACCAAACACTTCATTATTTTACGTGGCATTACAACGCTTGCTGGATATGGTTAGTAATATATCGAGCCTTTACCGCCAAATTATCGTAAGCGACACTTTTGTCGAAAATATTTTTTTTATTGTAACTAGTATTTTAAACCGTAACGGACCTAACCCTGTTGACGTTTCCCTCTAAAAAAAAACCATTATAAAGTTATAGCAAGTGTTAAAATTATCGTAAATACATATATTTTAAAAGCCTTAACGTAAGCGACAACAAGCAATTTGCAAAGTAGCTAATTCTAACTCCTTATGCGTGGGCCTTAATTTTAAAAAAGTCCTCAATTCTCCACATGGTAAAAGTGAGACCTTATATTTATTACTCTAGAAAATATGCATACTATAATGAAAGTAAATGTTGGACCAAAAAAGTACCCATACTGTTGTTAATCTTTATTCTGACAGCTGTGCCAGGCAAAATAGAAACCGTGTCATGATTTCAATGTTAATTCATTTCTTGAAAACCGCAATAACAATTACATAAATAAAGGTAACTTACCTTTTACCAGGACACACTATGATGCCTGTTGACTCCATTCATAGCACCATTGAAAGTTTTGTTCATAATAAAACAGTATGGGCTCCTTCTGACTGGCCAACAATGATAACTAATGCTAGATATAATCCCAAAAGCTACATTGTAAATGTTTTAAAGTATGGAGACTTAATTAATTTTATTTTATGACTACTACTTAAAATTAATTTTATGCAATTACATAAAAATAACCCTATTGTTAAATTTAAATACGGTTTTTTTGAAGATAGTTACAATTACGAAATTAATATGGATTTCATCATCAGACCCAGAGCAAATAGTGCTACTGTCCAAAAAACACCTTTATACGACGAAGAGCTCAAAATTTCAGCAGCTAAATACAAAGATTTACAGGAGCCATGCAACAAAAATATAATACCAAAGAGATATCATCAAAAATATTTAAGTATGAGGCATGATGGAACCACACGTGATGCTTTAGCTGTAATGGACGAAGATGATTCGGATAAGGAGAATTAAAAATACTTTACTTAATTTTATATAAGTACTTAGTAGTTACATAATCTGATTGGTCTCACTATTTTTTTTATATTGGTAATAGGCTCGCGTTTAACCACCATCTCACCTGATGGTAAGTGATGATGTGGTCGAAGATGGAGCACGCTTACCTAAAAGTAACCTATTCACTCTTGACTTAAAGACCCCTAGGTTATAGCTATCAGGAAACACAGACTCCGGCAGGGAATTCCACTCCTTAGCCGTACGCATAATGAAGGTATTCCCAAAACGTTTAGTGCGTATAGGTGGGATGTCCACCATGTAACGATAGCGCATCGCCGTTTGTCTTGTAGTCCTATGATGGAACGGGCTTGACGGAATTAGATTGTGTAATTCCATCGCACAGTCCCCGAAATGTAACCGATAGACTTTCAACTCGTCGCCGATGTTCAAGGCTCTGGAGCTTTGATTCGACCAGTGTATCGTTGCCAATACGTCTTTTGGCCCGTTTCTCAATAGACTCAAGCGCAACTAGTTGGTACTTGGCAGATCCATCCCAAAGATGAGAGCAGTACTCCATACACGACCGAACCTGGGCTTGATAGAGATTGAGCAGCTGTTCGGGTGTGAAATATTTAATATAAATATTGTTTTGACTATATATAATATTTTGTTTAAAAGCCATTATGTAACAATACGTGGTGTTAAGTTAAAATGGACGAAGATGATTCGTACCAGAAGAAATAATTTATTTCATTACTTAGCCTAATACTTATATCTAATATAAGTTTAACTAAGCTGATTGATCTCATTATTCCAAATATTAAATAAAAATAAACATATTTTTCAATTTTAATATGACTATTACATTTAAAAACTTTTGAAATACCTATTTATTTATCAAATATAGTGTCTTGGATATAGTAATTTTATTAGATATTTTTATCGTAAACGATAAAATAACCTTAGATTATGACAGCAAAAATAATGTAAGCGCCATAAATACAGTAAATACTTATTATTTTCGTGTTTTTTTTAATTACATGTGTTAATGACCTCATCTACACGCCCTTAACAGGATCGGGACATATTTCCAATAACCCTGTATATCGTTATCTATACTAATATTATAAAGCGGAAAAAATTGTTTGTATAACAATGAACTTAAAAAAAAACGCACGCTAATCATCGAAAGTTCTGGGTGGATTTGGGTGAAATCGGTATGGAAATAGCTTGGAGCTTGAAGAAGGTTGCTCTCTACCGACTGCAAAAGAAGGCGGTTATGTTTCTATCGTAATAAAGACCACGGGAGTGAAGCCCCGCGCGACTGGTATGTTATCATACAACAGGAACCTAAACAAAAAGGTCACTTTCCCGAAACCAGTCAGTTTTAAAATTATTAAATACCAGCCTGCGCTTGTTATCTACAAAATAAACTACCGTCAGCTACAGTAGTGCAATTTTCAACTTTGTTTTATGCTCGGAAACGACTGGAAAGCCGCATTTTCATTAAAACTACAAGGAAAATTTAATTTGATACGAGACTCAACCTCAAGCGAGTAATCTGTGTTACGTTTACAGCTTTAAACTGAAAATGATTCTAGAAGTTTTGTTTTATTGTTTATACTGTAACGATAGACACGTTTTGCTAACAATATCAAGTTTTGGGATGTATTGGGCTTAAATTTGGGGCGAGTTTCGTACCTAAACTAGGTTTTAATTTATTATACCGCAAAACAAAACGTACAATTTTCTCTAAATTTTGATTTATACAACCAGTCGGCTTTTTGAAACAAGTCTTTTTAGCTAGTTGATATGTAAATAAATTTAATATGAAATAGGACCAAGTACACTTCTAGAACAGATGTGTCGAAATTTGAAGGAAAACCATAACAGCTAAGAAGGTTTGATTGAAGACACATGTAAAATTCCAAAGAATTAAAACAAAAGACCCTAAATTGAAATTTCAAATAGCTGTCACGAACAATTTGCATTATTGTCGTCATGAGTAACATTTTAAGAGCGTTTCCACATTATCCGATCCGATATCGGTATCGGACGCCGATACGATATCGGGGCAAGTAAAACGTATGAAATATGAACCTGCCTTTCACATTTTCCGTTCCGATATCGGATATCGGAGCCGACACCGATATGCTGGCGGCACCATCGGACGCCCGTGAGCCGTCGGACGATAATGTTTGTATGTGTGCTATACGTGTATCTTAATTGTCTCTGTGTGCATAGAGCCCGATGCGCGGCGGCCATTTTGAGCTTGTTTAATAGTTTGGTTGTCATCATGGCGTCGTCATAATTTAAATGCGATATAATTACATTAATTGAACTGGTGGAATCTAAACCTGTAAACCATGCTTGTGGGATAAAACTCACGAGGAATATAAAAATAAAATACTCCGAGACAATAATTGGCGAGAAGTATGTGAATACCTTGAAGAGGGATATGAAGTTTTAAATCAGGATGAGAAAAAAAAGACTGGTATAATTTACACTTTTAATAAATCTGAAAACAGAACTACACGTTTACATTTTTTTGCGTTTCAAATATAATAGATACAGCTAATAAAGTTTTCTATTATAGTCTGCCATGATGACCTGCCCGCACTAAGCTATCGAGCAAATGGCCGTATCGGAACGATTTTATCGGAAATATGTGAAAATAGCACATGGTGTCGGCTATCGGATGTAGGCAATCGTCGTCCGATACCGATATCGGATCGGATAATGTGGAAACGCTCTCATGGTTTCGAATTCGCAATAACAAAAACGTGTCCGAAATCGAATTCAAAGTTGGCCCTAGTGATGCGCCTTTAGAAATGCACTCCCATAGTATGGGGGTGCAGCAGACATATGTTTGTTGTTAAGCAACTGCTTAACACGACAAAAACGTAACTTGTGGGTTTTAAAATAAATATAGATTCTGTGGAATAAGTATATAAGAGCGACGACGTCGCGCGTCGAGAGAAAATATATTTTTATCAAAACCTCCTACACTATTTTGCCGGTTTTCAAGGATGGAGGTCTTTTACACCGGTGTTGTTAGCATTGTATTAGACACCCACGTTCAGAGTTCAGGGGCCTGACTAAGGAACTTTTAATTGTTTTGACTCTCTACCTTATTACCAGAGGTCGGAATTAGGTAGAGTTATTTATGTACTTGCATCGAAATGTTGATATGAATATGGATCTTCCCGGAATTTAGAATAGACAATCCCGTGTGACCAACAATATTATGTAAATTTGGCAACGTCTCGCGTGCAGTGGTTTAAATTGTGTAAAAGTAAATAACTTTTTATTTAATAAATCAGGGGATTTTCTGCTCTTCAACATTAATCCCGGGATTTGGGGCATATCCATTTTATTCTTTCGTTGTATGAAATCAGTGTAAGTACATAAATAACTCTACCTAATTTCGACCTCTGCTTATTAGATATAAAAGTAATTTTCAGAGAATATAGTAAGGCAGGGAATCCCTTGAACCTATTTGTCGTTTCCGGCATCAAATCCTATTATGGAATTAACGTCACCTAATACGGTGTAATATTTGGCCGTAAGTGGAATTTCACTTAGGAATATATTTCCTCTATTCATGCTTCTATACTTCAAGGAAAAGAAAACTTGGATCATAAGAAATGATGGCTTATTCGGTGCAATAAAGTTCTGACGCAATCAACCAACTGTGTGTCTATTAAGAAAAGACAAGACTACTAGCTTTGTTTCACTATGTGAAATAAGTATCATTCACTATCACCACGTCTCTCAGTAAAAAATTGACTGAGATTTGTTGAAGTAGTTATACAGTCTCGCATTTGTCACCGTTTTTATGGACGGTACTGTCTGTCGGAACCGAGATTAAAATTGCTATCAGCCATGTAAAAGGAATGGCGCAATCTAAAAACGCCATTTTTGGTGCTAAATAATTGAACTTTTGTACAAATTACAACTCTGTGAGTCGTCCCTTCGTCGCAGGATCTCTGTAGACCGTCATTAGCGGTGAACAAAGATGAATTATTACGGAAATTAACAATGTAGGGTAGACATAATTCATGGAAACAATTCGTAAATGTGAACGACGGAATGTTCATATTCAGCAAGATTGTTTCATGCATTGCGTGAATAAAGTAATCAAAATCCTATTTGTTTTATTAGTTCAAGTAATAGGAAAACAATTAGAACCATCTTCCAAAATATCTGGGGCACGTTAGTGGTCCCACCAAGACAAGCCAAGCGAAGCGCAAGCACACTACCGACCTTTTCTCGAAGCGCTTCGTCGACTTTTTGAGCCCTCATATACGGCCAAGCCACATATTTAAAAAAAAGTGTAGAATTTGTGAAGTTAGAGCGTATAAGTTAGAAGCTTGGCTCTAAATAATTTGATAACTTTTAAACAGTGCGTGCCATGTAGTCTCGTCTTGGCAACATTTATATTACAAAAAGTACATTTTTTTTTGTTGTATAATCGTCATTAAAAACTTTAATTGGAAGAGAAGCGATTCTTTCCTTAACAAAGATTCCTGTATACAATTAAAAGTTTGTTCGCCAAATCTCTACAGTTTCTTAAGTACGTTCCAAGTTCTCTTGTTATCGATAAATAATCGTTATCTTCGTACAAAGACAGCGGAGACTTCGAGTACACACACTACTCTGAACAATGGATGACTACGGCATAGCCCTAAGGAAGAGGAGGGCTGTGTCAACGACCTCGCCAGAGAAGACAATTAAGAACAATATTTTGTTAATTGAAGTACTTGTGAGACTTTGACGCTCAAGTGGACAAAAGACTATGAAGAAGTGTCGAACGATAGACGTTAAAGTGTTCATGTTGTACACGAGCATCTACAATATGATACTGAGGAAAATGAACAAACACATTATTTGAGTACGCAGGCAATGTATAACATTTATTTATTAACTATGGATTTGTTACAAGTCTTAGTGTAGGTGCATGACGTGTTATGTTCCGAAAACCTTCACAGACGAAACTCATTTGTGCCAGCCCTTCAGCTGCAAAGTTAAAAGTTTTTCAATGTCAATATAATTACAGTACTTTCATAAGTGAATAACTTTTAGTCCATAACTTGGAAAAATCTCTCACTCCCAGTTCCAGTGGAGTTGGATAGCGAAAGTTTGGGTGAAACTTGTCATCAACTGCTGGAAGACAAAGGTCTTTGCTGATATTGTAATTTGGAAGTTTTTCTACGGTTTCATGAATTACCAAGCAACTGAACCGTAGTTTCCTACCAGTAAACTTAACAGTATTGGAATTAATTCAACGTTTGTACATCCCGTTTGCGATCTGGAATTCAACTGATAACGTGCTAGGAAATCGTAGTTTCTGATCCAGTACCAATTAGGCTATACGATACAAACTAGTTCAGAGATAAATCTTGTTTAGATTTGCATATATTTCTAATGTAACACGAATAATACACAAAAGATAAGATGACATCTTCCGCTGTATCAGAGACTTTCGCAGAGGACCTATTCAAAATTCATGCTGAGTCTGGGATCCTTAACAAAAAAGTGTTTAGAGCCATTCCCATTTAGGATTTGTACGCAGTAGGTACCCTCGAAAAGTGGAACACGCAATAAGCAAACAATGAAGACCGTTTGAAAGGAAAACGATATTTGCTCAAACCTTTTTACCTGAAAATACTTATCAGATCTTATCATTTGATTTCCCATTTACCGTTTTTTTTTTTTTTTAAAATTCTGCGGAGCTCACTCTTGACCTCAATCTCGCCTGATGGTAAGCGATAGATGAGGTCTACGATGGAACGAGTGTTAATAGTTTAATAAACTTGTATTGAATTGATTGAAGTGTAGCTAGCTGTTTATTACAAAGGTAAAGTTTCTGTACAAGGAGTTGATAAAATTAATGTTTACTGGAAAATGTCGGTGTTTATATCTTGCCTGTCATGCAGGTTACCATGAATGGTGGAAACTAGTTCTTGACATGACCTAGTTTTATCTTATTCATGACGCTTGGTAAACAGTTCTCGGATGTTAATGTTACATTACAGAAAAATATCTAAAGAGTCATCTTGTTGCTTGTAGACCAACGATTGTAGACCCGGAAAGGCAACGAACAATTTAAATGACTCATGTTTCGTTTAAACGTTACAATATCCCTTCGATATAAAAAATAATTGTCCCGTATATATTTGATGTATTGACAATTTTTGGACCGCCCTGAATAATAAACGACAAAGAACCATCGAATCAACCTAAGTTCACAGCTTATGATTGAAGAAACGAACTTTATACCAGAGGACGGTCCCTCAGTTTGAAAACTTTGTGGTACTCAATTTACGTAACAAAATGTATATTTTTATTAAAGAACAACAAGAAAAAAGAAGCAAGTACCCTTGAGGCATGAATGATTCAGACTGCTCCTGACAGCCGCAGTGCTTAGATCTTCATTTATTTTGTGTAGTAGTCTCAACTGTCCTTCACACGCTCAAACAGAGACCAATCGCAATCGCCACTCACTAGTCATTGACAATCGCTTTTCAACACTTCAATGCGGCGACTAACCACTAAACATCTGAAATGTCTGCCCCTTCAGAGGCCGAAATGTAGCGCTATTTTCCATATTCCTTTTTCAAAAGGACAATCTATAAAGGAAAGTTCCTTTCCTTTTACTCATAATTTGTGCTCATGAATAATAGAATATAAGGCAAATGTGGTATTATTTTGTACTTATTTGGTATTCTATTAGCGTTCGTGGCATAAAGATATTATTTCGTGGTCTTGTAAGGCTTTATGTCTGGTCCTATCGGGTCCCACAGTACTTTATTATATTATTCATGTATCATGATTTATGTTTTCTTGTTCTAAATTTAAATATTTTTAACATATTATTACACATGCGCGTTTTTTAAATATTCATAACACGGAACTTTGTATGTACCAATATACACTTACCGATGTGCTTTTAAAAATAATTTCTTGCTGATATAATTGTATAATAACCTCTATTACGCTGTGGGCAATTTAACCGTGAACTATGTACTGTACCTAACCACATAGAAATTTGATATCAGCGTAAATTAAAGGCATCCACGCTTAGGTGTAGTCTAACATTGTTACAAATGGAGATGTAACCATGGAACGAAAAGCTTCATGTTCTACCCACATATTTAGAAAATCGATTCCATTGGAGTATTTTAATGTAATATTTAATTTAATTGCGTTTACAAAGATAGTAATGTTTTTTTTTTTATTACGGATGAGCCTACGCTTGACCTCGACCTCGCTTGATTGTAAGTGCTAGATTAAGTCTACGATGTGACGGGCGAGCCCAGAACATGCCTATTTACTCTTGCTTTAAAAGCTGAAAGGTCATAAGTGGCAGGGAACACAGTAATTTGAGATCACCGTGCTACTTGATATCTATCCACTATATAGCGGTATAGGAGCGCGATATAGGAGTCCGCTAGGTGGCGCTGACAAGTAAACAAAACATTGATTTGTGCTCCTGTTAATAACATTAAAATAATTAGAAAAAAATAAGTGCAGACTATGTAAAGAGGTTTAAAGTGAGAAGGAACTTATGAACTATCTGTGACAGTGTTATCCATCGGTAAAGTGCACTAAAAACTATATATTAATATAAACAGTTTAACTACACAGTGACTATCGTATTTACGGATCTGGATGTTCGTAAGTTATGTTTACGTATTGTGACATGCTATAACACTCAGACTCAAAAGTTCATTCATAGACTTTATTTACTTTTGACAAATTCAAGAAGTTATAATTAGTTTCCTACATTTGTTAAAACTAGAAATCGTTTTTTATTTGAAACCATTTGACGACACCGCCCTCTTCAGTCACATTCAAGAAAAAACTCAATTGTTGACATCCACTAAGCAATGTTACCAGAGGAAATATATGGCCATTACTGAATTAATATTAAGTTCAGAGACATCTATTGGCAAGGAAACAATAAATGCTTAACAACACAATACTAAACATCAATTTTGTCACTGTACGTACAGACGAGCTGGCTTAGTAGTACAACAGCCCGCTCGAACAGAATAAATGTGGAGACACGAGTTCGGACCTCACTGTCTGATTATAATTTTTGAAAGTTCTTAGTAATATTTAAAATGAATTTCCTAGAAAATATAACATTTCGGCGGACACGCACACGATCGGAACCAAATGATGACGAGAGTGACATTATATCACAAACTTTAAATTGTACAACGAGTAGTTTGCCAGACATATCCGAAGACGAAGACGTTCCACAAGTAAAACAATTAAAAGATGAGATCGCCAGACTGACTTCCCAACTTAATAGTGCACATCAAGAGATAGAATTACTATCATTAGAAAACACAAATTTAAAGAAATCAAATGAGCAATTCAACAAAAAAAATTATATGTATAAAAAAATTGTCAATAGTCCAGGGACAATTAAAGCGAATACAACATTAATGACACCTAAAAAAAATATGCAGAGAAAACAAACGCAGACTATTGAAAAAGATGACGATAAACTCTTACATACTCCGACTAAAAGCTCAAAACCAATAACACCTCGACGTTCTCCTAAAAAGTTACGTAAACTAATTTCTGTACGCGAAGCCGCCCAGTCTACCCACAAGAAAAATATATCCACTTCGCGTGTCGCAATATCAACTGAAACTGCACAGCATGTTTATCAGACAAACAATGTGGACCAAGAAAAACGGAAAATATCGATTATAAGTTCTCATAAAGCAAATAAGATCTTAACGATTGCAACAAGCACATTCCCTGAGTCTCAAATTTGCCATTACTTAACTCCGTACTGTGGAATAAAGCACATCCTTAGTAACATCGAGGACAAACTTAAAAATTATACAATGAATGACTACTGCATGATCTTCGTTGGTGAAGAGGACTTTCTGCATACTAGTAACTATGTAGACTTGACAATCTATATACGAGAAGCCCTGCTAAAAATACAACACACTAATATTATATTATGTTTACCTACTTACAAACTAAGCTATTTTTTCAACTATGTTTAACAGTAGAGTAGAAACTTTTAATAACTTATTATATCTAGATAATTGTACACATAATTATGCGTGGTTAATTGACTCTAATTTAAATTTGACATGTGATTTTAAAATGTTCTCTAAGGTCAATAGGTCTGTCAATGATCATGGCATGACGATTATTTTTCAAAATATAAAATCTATTTTAAACACTGAAATAATTAATTACAACAACTGGAACACAAATAATCTCAGTACCATAGAAAACAGCAGTGCTCCTCTTGCTTGTTCCAAAACTGATACAAGTGATATGTTTTTTCTCCAATAAGTATATCAATATTCTACACCAAAACATTGCAGGATTGTTAAGAAAAACAGACACTCTAACTGTTTGTTTAGATGAACTGTCTGAAAAAGTTTATATGTAGATGTTATATGTATTACCGAACATTTTGTAATGGAAGGTTATGAAGATCAATTGAATTTACCAAACTATTGTTTAGCTGCATATTTCGGGAGAAAGGAAGCAAAAAGAGGCGGAGCATGTATCCTAGTCAAAAAGGGGTATCAATGGAAGGCACTACCTAAAATTGCTAAGATGTCGTGTCCAGGCGTTTTCGAATGTTGCGCTATCGAACTTGTCTGTTATAAAATAATAATAGTCTGTGTTTATAGAGTGCCAAATGTAAGCAATTTTAATGATTGTCTGAATAAACTTGAAGCCATTTTACTGGAAATTTCAGACTCACGCCAAAAGAAAATTGTAATCGCTGGTGATTTTAATATTGACATGCTTAAATCAAATAACCAATCTTTTTCTTTTGAATGTTTGCTACTGAGTTTTAATTTGAAATTAGCATTAAAACAACCAACTCGTATGGCTAGTATGACATGCATAGACAACTTTGCGCACAATTTCAATAATTCGTGTAAAACCGAAGTATTCGATTTTGCGTTGTCTGATCACACGGCACAGTTGCTTCAATGCCCAGTCCAAAAACTATGCGCTGGTAAATACTGGTATATAACCAGAAGGGACTACGATATAGAAAATATTGCTAAGTTCAAGGAATATTTAAATAAACTATCGTTTTCAGAAATATATGATACAAATGACCCTAATGTAGCATACAATGCTTTTATTGACATTTTTAAATTATTTTATGACTTATTTTTTCCGACTATCGTAATCAAACTAAATATGTTTAAAAAACCGAAGTGGCTATCGCGCGGAGTAAAATTATGTAGTATGAAGAAGAGGGCTCTTTTATGGGAACTTAGATTAAACCCTAACCAAGTCAATAAATCAAAGTTTTGTAAATACTCCAGTTTATATAAAAAGATTATAAATCTTACACAAAAGGCGCAAAATAATCACAGGATTCAACAATCTAAGAACAAGTCAAAAACTACTTGGCAAATCATAAATCAAACTAAACATAATATTCCCAAACAATGCATAAATAGTATAAAGATTAATGACAGTACTACAATATCAAATCCAAAGGAAATAGCAAATGCATTTAATAACTTTTTTATTGACAAAATTCAGCCAAAACTGGAAGTAAATAGTAAACCGAAACCGCATAGAATAAGCAGTCAGTCTAATTCGATGTTCATTGCACCAAGTATACCATATGACATACTAAAAATAATAATTTCGCTTAAGAACACAAGTAGCGTAGGTTATGATGGTATATCTACAAACATACTTAAAGCAGTAGCCCATGACATATGTAGCCACCTAAGCCATATTCTGAATCTTAGCATAAGTGCAGGTATTTATCCCGATGCCTTAAAAACTTCCATAGTAAAGCCATTATTTAAGAAAAAAAAATAGAGACGTCATGGAATGTTATAGGCCCATTGCACTTATTCCCATAATATCAAAAATATTTGAAAAGTACATATATAATGAGATATATAATTACATAGAGAAGAATAACTTATTGTGTGATGAACAGAAAGGATTTAGAAAGGGTAAAACGATAAATATGGCCATATATGATTTTATACGTGGTGTCATTAGAAATATGGATGAACGTAAACCAGTATGTGCCATATATTGCGACATGACCCAGGCCTTTGATTATGTACATTATAAGACTCTCTTGAATAAACTTGAGGCATATGGTATCAGAGGAAATGTCTTAAATTTAATGGAATCATATTTGCGCAACAGAACACAAATAACTGAAATTCATAGATTTAATAAAAATAATCATGAAGAGATATTTCGATCATCAGAACGTGAAGTTAGCTATGGGGTACCGCAAGGGACCGTGGTGGGGCCTTTAACTTTTATATTATATATTAATGACCTCCCAAAATACATAGATCAACCCGTGACACTGTTTGCTGACGATAGTACCATAACTATACCATGTAACAATGTAGATTTATATGAATCCGAAATAAATAATTCCCTAGCGTCGTTTATAACATGGTTAGACGATAATAACTTAAAAATTAACCTTTCTAAAACAAAAGCTATGCATTTCAGTCAACGTATGCCGAGTAAAAATCTCAATGTTAATTTTAATAATCATATTATTGACGAAGTTGAAAGCACAACATTCTTAGGTTTGCAAATTGATAAAAGTTTGAACTGGAAACCACATATAGACAAACTTTGTAAAAAACTAAGCAAATCAGCATATGCTTTACATTCATTATCAGCGAGAGTTTCCACGGATGCGCTTCTTACTGCCTACTACGGTATTGTCGAATCCCATCTTCGATACGGGGTTATATTTTGGGGAAATTCCACTGATAAAGAAAAAGTATTCAAGACCCAGAAACGGTGTCTCCGCTCGATGTTCAAACTGAAAACTACGGATAGTTGCTATCCATATTTCAACAAGCACAAAATCTTAACTTTGCCTTGTGTTTATATTTTGGAGATAGCTGTGTTTGTTAAATCAAACCCAGCTTATTTTGAACGCGTAAATGATTTGGTTGCACGAAATAGACGCGACAATAGTGGACTGTGTGTCCAAAGGGCTAAGACAACACTGATGCGCAAAAGTGTCTGCTGCATGGCACCGAAAATATTTAATAAATTACCCAAGGCTTGGAAAGATTTAAATATGTCATTATTTAAAATGAAATTGCGAAACTTTTTAGCAGACAAGACTTATTACAGCATTTCGGATTTCTTAATGGAAAATAAAATTTGTTAATATTTTGGCACTTCCTATTAATTGTGATTTAACTGTGATAATTTATTATTCAATTTTAATTGTACAACCTAATTTCGACATTAAATTTTTGACATTCAACATTAGACATTTAACTTTTGACATTATATTTTGACATTTTTTTTGTAACATTTAATTTAATAATATTTTGGCGCTTCCTATTAATTGTGATTAAACTGTGATCATTTATTATTCAATTTTAATTATACAACTTACCTTTTTGACATTATAGTTTTGACATTTATATTTTAACATTTAATTTAATGCTATGATTTAGATATTTGTTTTTTTTTATATACATATTATCTGGTAATTATTGTTTAGATATAATAATCGATTTTGCATTTGATTTAATTTATAATTTTTTGTTATTTAATTGCATTATGGAATTTACAGTTGAATTACTTTTGTGAATTTAATTATTGTACCTTTGCATGCCTTCTGGTAAAATATGGCTGAACTCACATTGTACCCTTACACCACATGTTATTGTACTACCCATATTTGCAAAATAAAGTATCTTATCTTATCTTATCTTATCTTATCTTATCTTATCAATTAATATTTAGGTATTTCCTTAAAACACCGGGTACATGGATACGAATATCTATTCATCGGACACCCGTTTATATCCGCGGATATGAATACAAAATTACGGATACTAGCAAGAGGTATGTAGATACTACATCACTAGTTGCGTGACACACGCCAGCATATCGATCCATGTGCCTTCAGAACGAAACTGTCTCTAAGTATATAAAATAGATTTATTTATAAAGTCCGCCACGGGTAGATAAGTCCAACGCTGTATGTTAAAACAGATGCCTACTAAAAGCTTCAATAAATATGGACTGGACTGCACCTGATATTTCTAAAGATATTGATATATTGTGAAATCTTTTCCCTACCATTGATAAAGTTTAAATATCTACACTTTTTTCATGATCGTCAATTCGTGGACGACTGCAAAAAAATATGTTTTGATTGTCATCAAGTCGTCCCAAATGAGCCGTAGATATGCAAGGATTAAATTATTAAGTAGAAAAGTAATTTTAAGTGGTAAAAGTGATTACTTATAATCGTGTTCTTATTACAAATATCCTTGGGCTACTTTTTATATCAATTCCTTGGTTTAAGATACCTATAGTAAAAACTTATAAGTCTTCATTCAACAAGGCAATACTGCAAATGTTTTGGAACCATTTCGCTTTGATAACGACGTATGGACGGATTTTTGGGTGCGTCCTTCGCCTCCCTTATATATTCGGCTTCTACATAAATGTACTTACATTTGTATTAATTAGATTGTATAAAGTGATTAAAGGAATAAACTTGTATAAATAAATAGTTATTAGTCTCGTGTGTGTTTACTTAAATGTACTTTAGTTTCACAGAATCGCAACGTTCACCACGGAAAGCTTTATGCAGTACCTATCAGATTTAAAGTTATTAAAAAGTGCTTCCTTTTCATTAATTAAGTTTTGAGACAGTTACTGGTGAAAACTTTTTCTCCCTCAAAACATATATATTTAAAAGAAACGTTAAAAAATTCTTGATCTGCGCTCTCATCTGGTTTGTACTCAATTTACACCGCCGCGGAATGGAATGGAATGGAAGCGTCAATTTCGCCTCATGACGCGAGAAAGCGTGCAAATTCGCTGGAATACTCGAGTATTCTCGCGCATTCCAGCGAATTCGCGCGACTGCTCCATGAGGGACGTTCAGTCTAGATCTATTAGTTTGGCACCGCACTGCTGTGACCAACCCAACCGACTCCCCGTTCGCGCCACTTCCCGCGGATACCACAGACGGCGCCGACAGTAGCTAGGGGAATTCTCGAGAATGCGCGAGGATTTCCCGGAAGTTTGTACCTATGTTATACGATTGACAAAGTTCATTATGCTAAGTACAATTTCGTTGCAAAAAGTCGCTTCCATTCCATTCCCCGGCGGTGTAAATTGAGCCTAAGACACTGGCAGCATTACCACGTTGTATTGCGTAAGAAGCTAGGTGAGTAATGTACCTGATGTTATATATACCGATATTTGTATGAAAATAAACATAATATACCTACGTAAATAGGAACTGCTAAGGTAAGAACAATATTACTCATAGAATTAAATGTCAAAGTAACTGGTACAAACGTCATTCCATAGTATTCCTGTAACATGACCTATAGATCAAAACGATTATTATTTATTAATACCTTAATTGCAATGTATGTAACAATAATTGTTACAACGGACTTCATGCTATTTATAAGGGTTGTTTCATAAGTCGTATGCGGTTATATATATATATATATATATATATATATATATAACTTGTAAGTTGTTTATGATATACAGAAAATCACCAGTAGTACGATTATACGATAAGTACGATTTGGGATGACGTGACGGGGGTCCTTATAAACTCGTGTAAGTACAGACGCCAGCACATCAAGCTACAACAATCTGTCAAATTTCTTTAATAGATTTTCAACTTTATTGTTAAAAAAATTAGGTTAAAGGTTGATTGGGAAAATTTGACAGTTTCGGGTAGCTTCATGTGCTGGCGTCTGTACATGAGTTCAATGGTACTGGATTCTAGATTTTAGCAAAATATTCGACAAAGACGGTCATATCCTGGTTTGTAACAAAAAGGTCTTGATAGACAAACTGATAACAAAGTGATCATAAATACATGTTCCGTTTTTTACACGGCACGAAAAGTTGACGAAAACTTAAAAACGGTGACAAAACCTAACAACATATTTGACAAATGGACTAATCTAAATCTGTCAATATTGCGACACTATGCCAACAAACATGTATTGAACGTCTTATTTTTTTCAAAGACCTATTCTTCCACAAAAATGCGAATTTAACTTTCTCCAAAATGATTCCATTACAACGACATTGGTTTTTATTTGACAATATTTCATATCATATTACTTGGTTTTCGTACTAAAGCTTCTTGTTTAGTTTTACGAACAATCAATTAATACTGAGACTTTAGATATTTTTATTACAAAAAATACCGTTATATATACGGTTGCTTATGTTTTACGACTGTTCAGTTTATAAACAGACAGTGTCATCGAACTGAAATATCGAAGATGTTTAAAAATGATTCCTATTCTATAGATCGCAATTGTATTGTTGAGGGTATTTTAATAATAACTTAATTACCGAAATTAAATGTGAAAATAGCAACACTGCCGCATTGTTTGGCTGTATGAAAAGACCCTTTGCCTGGAATTATAAATAAATTTTATATGTATACGTAATAAGGCACTTTATAGACTGACTTGCATCCTAATACTCAGCAATACACCACCTGTTGGAAACCAGCGTCAGGTAACTTTATTGTAGTTTGATGTTTTGCTGAACTGGACTTTTTAGCGCAGCTGCGAGGCACACAGTGTTATTGCTTTCATTTAAAAATGAAAGCAATACATGTTTTGTATTTTTATTCAATAAATTGGCGCACAAACTTCCTTAAAAGAATCAGGTGTCCAGGAATCAGGTGACATTATCTGCATCATTACTAACTGATTTACAGGACAAAGTCATAGGTACCATTTCAGGAAGAAAATTACCAACGCTTCACGTAAACCCAGTGATGCAAATGGCTGTTCAAAACACACGTTTTCAAATCTATAATACGACAACAACACAACCTCACTTCATAGAAATTTTAATGCGGTAATATATAATATGTCCAATAACATACAGCCAGTTAGTATGCACCGATACTTCACCCCCTTTCTCAGTAAACCCTTAAACAAATTAAAAAGCCGTCACGTTCTTAAAACATACAAACAAAATGAGTGATGGCTATACGTCGAGACCGATAACGTCGTAGTCACACCACTAACCTAATTGGACTGGATACAGACTTGCAAACTGACGTGAAATACTTTATGACTAATGGATTAACTATATTATCCATTGCAAAAGGTCTCTTAAAACACTTACATACCTACACAATCTTCATTTTGAATGTGGGAACTATGTAGATTGTTATTAGAATTTATGCGGCTTACCCAAACGTTCTTACTTCAGCAATACCAAAATTAGGACATCAAATCATTGACCTCCTTAAAGTTCTAAGTTGAACTAACCGATACCTGTCAAATGTTTTCACTATCTGGATAAGTCCCATTAAATCCTTGTGCTTCTTTCATCGGACATTAACTTATATATTGCTCCCGTACGGATTGAATGGACTTCAAATGAGGCTGACCGCTAAGATTGTTTCCGTGTTTCTTCTTAGGGTACTTAGTAAGGAAACGTAAGCCTCATTTAAAACTAATTTGCTAAATAAATATCTTTTATCCCAGAAAAGTAGTACCCACGATACGAAGACAAAAGTATATATCAAAACGTAGCTATCTCTAAATTTTAGCCTGAACAAGTGAACATGTCAGACTATTTTTGCGACGGATTAATGGCAATTTCTTCTTTCCGCCTTTACCCGATATCGATACGCCCTATCAACAATGTCGGATCTGAAAATATGCAACTTTCCAGCAGAGCAGTTTAAAGTTTAAAAGCATGATAAAAATGTTATTTTATGGACTAACGATTTTGAATTTTGGAATGAGTGTCATATATCCAATATATAATCGTAATCCATAAAATAATATTTTTATCATGTTTTTAAACTTTAAACTGCTCTGCTGGAAAGTTGCATATTTTCAGATCCGACATTGTTGATAGGGCGTGTCGATATGTGAGTTAAGAGGAGCATCGTCATTTGAAAGGGGCACCAACTTCTTTATCCGCTGTAAAATCAAGAAGTTTATGGCTTACCTTTCCCCCTCTTTTCAGTACCTCATTGACGAATTAATAAGACGCGTCATGTCATATACTAACATCATACAACATCAACAACAATGAACATACATCATCAACAGAACAATGCCTTTTTCTCTGGGTGGGAAAATCATCTAATGACTCCTCCCCCTGTGGGTGGAGCGGCAGGGAGTGTCAGACTTCAACTGACTAAAAACCTTCAGTTCCCTTGGTCCGGGACCGCGGTATCTCGTTAGAACATTTCCGCAGTCCCAGCAGGCAATGGCCACAGCGCAATCCCTAACGATACTAATCTGTAGCAAGATGTGTAGCGACATACATACGTATATGCGCTCTAGTTATGAAATCGCAGTGGTTAACTTAAGAAGAGGGTAATGCAAGGTACTGGCTGTATCACCAATCCACAGATCAACCTCGATCCGAGCGGATGCTATTATTTAGCCACGAGCTCCTCAACTGCACTGACATGATATGGGTATGAAATGAAAGGGTTTGCTGACAGGAAAAAGTAAATCATAAAAAATTGGCCAAGTGCGAGTCGGACTCGCCCATGAAGGGTTCCGTAGTAACTATAATATATATCTCATACTTAATATATTTATTTCAAAAAAAAAAGACAAAAACCTTACAAATTTCTTAAGACTAGCTTATTTACAATTTTTACAACTACGCCAAATAACTTTGTTTTTCATAGTATTTGTATGAATTACAAAGTCATATTTGCGGTTTTTGAAAATATACTGTATCTCAAAAACTGCTGACTCGATCTCGTTCAAACCAATTTTGGTTGAAAGGACACACATTTTACCACTTTGGAAGCGTATATCTTTTAAACGATTAACTTTATGAAAAAGTCATTTGAGAAACCTTAATTTCATTTTTAAAGACCTGTCTATAGATACCACACACGTATAGGTTTCATGAAAAAGAATATTTTCAGTTTCAGTTCCATGTATGGGGAGCCCCCTTTATTTTAAATATTTTTAAAATTTTCTCTTAAAATCGTAAATCGGTTCATAGAATACATCTACCTACCAAGTTTTACTTGTATAGTCCGGACGGACGGACATACAGACAGACAGACAGACGGACAGACATGTCGAACCTATAAGGGTTCCGTTTTTTGCCATTCGGCTACGGAACCCTAAAAAGGACAATTGTTTTAAAATAATTATTTTTCTACACTATGAAACAGCGCTCAACTTCTCTTTTCAACCGACGAAAAAAAACGGAGGAGGTTATCAATTCGACGCGTACTTATATTTTTTTTTTCTTTTTTTTATGTGTGATCACCGATTACTTGAAGACGGCTGCACCGATTTGGAAAATTCTTTTTTTTGTTTGAAAGGGTTATACTTGAAGTTGGTTCCATTGTCACCAAGTCAGGATCTGATGATGGGATCTTGGAGAAATCGAGGGAACTCTTCAAATATTATAGGTACACATATAGATATAGTGAGTATTTTTTATAGTAACTTGTGTAGTTGCATTCGAAAAGCACCATTTGTGAAGTGGACCTGATGATGAAGACCACAGATGACCACTGGTACCTACTAATGGTATTTCATGGGTTCCGCTTCGATTACTTGAATATGGTTTATTAAGCACAATATGCTCGTCACAATGACAATGTGGTGAAATGAAGCTGATGGTGAAGTACCAGGAGAACTCAACAATTAACGGCCCAGCATTGGGAAAAGCAATATTTTGTAAAAGGTTATAAGTAGTTGACATTTAGGCTTTTGTAACTAGGTAAATTAAAAATCGACCAACTAAAAAGAGTGAAATAAAAACTTTTTACCCAAAAATTAAACCGACTTCCAAAAAACACTGCAAAGAGAAAAATAACTCTAATATCGGAAGTCGGTGCCAAAAACGAAAATACAAAACTAAAGTCACCGACTACCGAAATTAAAGTTATTTTTCTCTTTGCAGTGTTTTTTGGAAGTCGGTTTAATTTTTTGGTAAAAAGTTTTTATTATACGTACGTAAGGGAGCTTTCCGCCATGTTGAAATGTTTTGTTGACGACGATCACCATTTAAAATAAAGAACCCTGGCTTCACCCAACATTAGTGAATAATGGGCCTAGTACTTTACGATAAAATCACAAGTGACGCCAAACGGATATGGGAAAAACATAAAAGCTTTCTCGTTATAAAGAAAATACAGATAGCAAGGTGTTTTCATAAAAAAGAACCGGCTTTTACTTTCATGGAAGTGATTGACCTTATGGTCGTGACCGTGAAAGTCTTTCATGTGGCCTTTAGGGGAGGGAAATCATTACTTAATGCTTGTGTACCGTAAAAAGTATTTTCTGATTAGGTACATTCAGTAATTAACAAAAGCCATTCACCTAATATGTTTGTACTAATTAATTTACTGATTGGCTTAGATATAGTAAAACTGTGTTTACTTCCTGAATCATAAAAAATATTTTAATTGACGTGATGTTGTTATTTAGTTTTAAAAAATGGAAAGTTTAAATTAGCCAATCAATTCATTCACCCACGCACAAAAACTCAATTTAATAAAGTATTGTAAAGTTATCACTTGTACCATTCAATCTTTTCTTGAATAAAGATATAAAATATACGAAAAAATGTTATGGAAGGCGCCATTCTGATGGTAAAATTTACGAAGCCTGTACTTTGTATGGTAAAGTGTCATAACTCGTAAACTTGGCACAATGGCCGTAAACGTGAAGCAACTGCAGCTGTTCGCAAAACGAATACGTAAAATGCCAATGTCTACGTTTTGACCGGTTTGCTAAATATGACTTCTGAAGTCTGTTACTTCTGGTGTACTGAACTCAGGGGTCAGTTGAAGAGTAAGTGCTGTCGCAGCCCCGGCGCAAGTGTGCGAGGAAACACGGGGTGCTTTACCCGCCCCAGGGCGTAGGACTTCCATGAGAATTACCACCTTGAGAAAACATTTAGATGATGCACTTTACTGACGTGTTTGACCGCAATATCACCTAATAGAGAGCGATGATGTGGTCGACGATGAAGCACGCTTGCCTAGAAGTGACGTATTTACTATTTGTATTCAAGACCGACAGGTTACCTGCCCATCTTCTTCCTGCGGAGTATGTCAACATTACAATATAGCTGTATTGTGTCACGTTACGTGTTGTATAAAGGTAAAGTAAGTAGTTCTAAATTAAAATTAAATTAGTACATTTTTGGCAGAATGACTACAGAAGCAAACCACAGCTGCCTTCCGGAAAAAAATGTGATAATATTGCTACTGAGACACGAGATCTATGAAATTCTCACTGTTGGCTTTGACTGTTATTGAGTCGGTCAATATAGACTGAGACCAAAAAATTTGCATGTCTGATCTTTGATCTAGATAATCGCTTTAACGAATTTATCATTGAATACAATACAAAATTGAACCTATATAGCGCGTCAACAATACGTTTGTTCACTCGAACAAGTTAAGTATTCAAAGGTAAGTCCGTCTGCTCATTTATTAGTCTGAGCTCTGAGCCCATTTGTCGCCAAGCAGTCTGGCTGATAGATACGACACCTTCGTTTATTGTTTTGTTTTAAAACTTTTTATTTGCACAAAGAAAAACAGATGGGCCATTTCTTTTGCCTTTTTTTATTTATTTATTCACAAGGCAATTAGGTACAACAGGTTGCTACCAAAAATAAGTTTGTTTTTGTCCAAAATAAGTTTTCATTTTTGAAACAAATGTCAAAAACACGTTTCAAATGAAACTCTCATTTGCGTATGGAATTAACAAGTGTCCTAATTACGGATGCTTTTAATTATTTAAACACATGTCATTCGGACATGCAAACGCTGAATTAGAACGACATAGGTACAATGAGTAAGAGGACTAATTTCCTATACAATATAATGTAGGTATATTTTTGGAATGAGTGTTTTCGACAATGTTAGCATAATAGAGAGTCGTCCCCACTCTCCCAACCTAAATAGGTATTATAATTGAGTAACAAAAGCGATGGAGGTAAGTACGAGTATATTGTAAACATTGTCTTGTCCAATGTGAGTCATACACTCGTAGTATATAAACTGAGGTATTATTTATAACACAAACGAAAAACCACAAAAGGGGAGGAAAAAATCTCCAGTTCAATAAACCTTTATATGTACACGAAGTGGAACCTAATGCAATAGCTAAGGAAGGTGGCACAGTGGTCATGCGCTACCGTAGGTATACAGAGAGACTCAGGAAGGACCTTTTTACAGTCCCCCTAGGAAGTGTCCTGACAGGCAAAGCACAGGGAACTTCGGAGCGGTCTCTTAAGAGGACTCAGCGTGATTCTCCATGGTGCCCATCGGCGTGGCTTTAGTGAGGTAAAAACTCCCATCCCCTACCCTCATAAAAGAAGAAGGTTAACAAGAATTTTCAACCTTTAATCCCAATAGATTCCCTAACAAATCCAGAAGTCTTTAATTATCTCTTACAACCGCAGCACTTGAATACTCAAAGGCCACTACAAAAAGCTTTAATTAAGCCCCAAAGGACTGAAATCCCCTTCAAAAGCTGTCTTGACCTACATTTCCGCCCTGAAACATCAGTTCCCAATGACAGAAGTATTCATTAGAACGCTTCATCGAAGGAAAAAGCGTAAACAAACGGTCGCTCATTACAACCGTCGAATCGGAATAACGAGCAACTCGACATTTACTCAACCTACCGGACGAGAAAGCACGAGGCTTTGTACTTACCATAGAAACAAAGGCAGTTATGTTTTTAATAGAATCTATACATCTTCTCATAAGCATATAAATAAAATTGAGGTGTCTGTCTGTGATTTCAAAATTACTGTATTTTCTTAAAGTTATTTACAAGAATCTAAAACAAACTTTTTTATTGCTTGTCTGTCTTTTCGTTTGTACGGGCCAATCTCCGGAACGACTGAACCGAATTTACTAGAAAATAGAGAATTATATTTACGTTATAGGGCAACTTATAGACTTCGGTTTTTATCCGGGAATTCCGACGAGATCGGGATAATCGCGGGAAAAACTGAGTATCGACTCCCACCCGAACGAAGTCGGGGGCATAGCTAGTCATACTATAAATATCTTGCGTAGGTATGTCTATATTTATTTGGATATATAATATAGTTTGACTGTTGACATCTACCATGCTTTTAGTAGTATTCCACTCCTCTTATAATCAATTCCTCCATAGTTAGCTTAGGCAGCAGTCTCCCACAACATGTTTGTATATTATTGTACAAAATGTGTAATTATTAAGCCACGACATTTTTTTTTAATAACATTGTCATATACAACCTTATAACATTGTGCTGAACTCCCAAAGGAACTCAAAATTTTGCAGACTGCCTACTGCAGATATGAATGGCATATATATTGCCTGTTTGTTGTATGTTTTATGTTTGCCTGAGTCTGAAAGATATCCAGTAAAATTAACGTCCTATTTGCTATTTCAGATTAGCTTTAAGCAGCTGTTGAAAATCTTTATGATCTCGACAATCCTACGATGTTGACTGTTCTAATGTGCGACAAGAATAGGAAATGTCCAACTTCCTTATCCACTGTCCAAATTACCAACGTTACCTAAGGGAATGGTATACAAACAAACCGACACGTCTTAACACTTAAATCCAATACAATTTGCTCCAGAATGAGGTTTCTTTTACGTGTAGGTAAGTAGAATTTTGTGGTGTTTTTGGCTAAACATAGAATACCCCCAATCCCCCATGCAATTCCCATGGGTGCCGTAAAAGGCTGGTGGGGTTATGTCGAGAGGTCGAGTTTACCTGTGTACTTGGAACAACGCTATCTATGTTTGTCGTGCTAAGTTCTGGTAATAGTCAACTCGTTACATGTATATTTACGAACTAGCTATGCCCGCAACTTCACCCGCGTGGGCGGTTGTTCCCACGGGAATTCCGGGATAAATAGTAGCCCTATATGTTACCCTCTAACTCCCATTGAAAGTCCTATTAAAATAATTTCAGCCGTTCCAGAGATTAGCCTGGACAAGCAGAAAGGCATACAAAAATTAAAAATGATTGTTTATGTTTTAGTATCGTAAATAAGCATAAGCACTTAAGAAAACAGCTATTCTAAAATCACAGATAATACCCAACGAGCACATTAGTGGAAATAGCAGCCTATTTTGTTACTTTGGGCTGTAAAATAGCGCTTTAAGGGTTCAAAAAGCAGTTCAGAGTTGCATATCTGCATCCGTAAACGTCTATAGTTATAAAAGTTACTTAAGGTGCTATAAGCTGAATCAAATACTACCCTAGCCTTCACAGTAGTCCACGGTAGAACTCATTTACCACTTACACCTTTATATGAGAGTTACGAAGGTCATTCTGCCACTCACAGTTGCATAGTAGTTTCCATTGTAACTTGTATAGGTTATAATAAATATAGTCGCACCAGGTGGCGGCCGACCTGGCGACGCAAGCGGTCGCGACAGTCGTTCATAGGATCCGGCAGTTGGGACTCGACGTGGCGCTGCACAAGACCGAGGCCATGTGCTTCCATGGCGGTCGGAATGCGCCACGGTCCGAGTCCCACATAACGGTGGAGGGGGTTCGCATCGGCGTCGGGAGGACGATGAAGTACCTGGGACTCGTCCTCGACAGCCGGTGGAACTTCAGAGAGCACTTCCTGAGTTTGGCCCCAAAGCTGAACCGGGCAGCAGCCGCCTTCAGGCGACTCCTGCCTAATCTCAGCGGGCCAAACGCCTCCTGCCGAAGGCTGTACGCCGGCTTCATGCGGTCCATGGCCCTCTACGGGTCCCCAGTGTGGGCCCTGTGCATCCGGACGCGACCACTAAAGTTGGTCGCATGCCAGAGGGTCATGGCTATCCGAATGATCCGGGGATACCGCACGATCGCCGGCGAATCGGCCAACCTCCTTGCCGGATTGCTGCCCTGGGATCTGGAGGCGACTGCCCTCCAGCGCGTCTATGAATGGCGCGTGGAGGCGCAGCGCCGGGGCGTATCCCCGCTGCCTCGAGAAGTCGAGGCGCGGCGGGAAGAGCTCCGGCGCGATCTCAGGGCAGTATGGAGGGAACGACTGTCGCAACCGACGGCCGGGCACGCCGCAATTGCGGCGGTAAGACCCCTCTTTGAGGAGTGGCTAGATCGGCGTCACGGCGTCCTGACCTACCGCATGACGCAGGTCCTCACCGGACACGGAAGTTTCGGGAGGTACCTGTGTCTGATGGGAAAGGAGGAAACGCCTGGGTGTCACCACTGCGAGGATCGCCCTGAGGACACCGTAGAGCACACGGTGCAAGACTGCCCCGCCTGGGCAGAGCACCGACGTGTCCTCACGGCGGCGATAGGCGGAGACCTCTCGCGCCCGGCCTTGGTCGAGGCCATGCTGCGGGGCGAGAGGGAGTGGGAAGCGGTCGCCTCCTTCTGCGAAGCAGTCATGCTTTCGAAGGAGGAGGCGGGCCGCGTGAGGGAGAGGATGGCGTCCTCCCTCCAGCCCAGCCGCAGTGGTAGACGCCCACGGCGTCGGACGTCGGCCGACGATCTCCGGCCACCGTAGGCGCGGGCATGCGGACAGCGAGTAAAGGGCAACTCGCTGTCCGACCATGGACCATGCCCGGGTCGACGGCGCGTCCTGTTCCACGCGCGCCTCAAAGAGCGTCAGCAACATGACGAGGCCCCCTCTGCAGAGGGCCGAAGCCCGCCGGGGTCGTGGGACTCATCCCGTTACCGTGGCCCCGGTATGTAAAGGGTTATTGAAGGAACACCGTGGATTTTAGTCAGTAAAAGTCTGACAGTCCCTCCCACCCTGCCCGGAGTGGGAGGACTTATTTGATAATTTTACCACGTTAAAAAAAAAAAAGAAAAACTTGTATAGGTTATAGTTATAGTAACCACTATTATACTACTATAAGTTTCATTATAGAAATAATAGAAACTCTTATGCATACTATAGTTAAAAAAAAATCATCAGTGTAACTAAGGCCTTTAGTAGCAATAGTCATTCCTTGCAGGCTCAATCCATTCGCCATTTTACAGCCACTTTTGTAACTATTATAAAACATTTAATAAAATGGATGCTAAACGAATAAATACGTAACTAGATCTTATTTATTTATTTATTTATTATATACTTTATTGTACACCTTACAATACACTTAAGGATACAAATAATTAATCTTATAACCTCAAAAACAGGAAAATAGGAGCTTTTTGTGGCTGTGAGTTGCACTAGGGGAACAAAAATCACTGGAAGCGTTAGAAGGGTGAAAATTAGCACTATGATTCTCAAATGGGAGTTATTAGAGCTCAAACTGCAGGTTATGACTACAGTACAATGACGCCATGATTTTTTAAGAAAACTTATAATTCACTTGCAAAATTGAGTTGATATACATTGGTTTTTCAGTTAAATGTGCATTAAATGTACCGGTAAATAATCGGCCACTTGCGAATAGTAAGTTATCGACACGTAAAAATACGGAAATAAAATTTATTCTGTATAACAAATAAAAAATATCACATATCTTTTGTTAATTTTTTAAATATCATAAAAGCGCGTTAAAATTACTCGAAAATTATTTTAAATATCTACACTAAACTGGACAGCGTTTTAAGTATCTTTATATATCTTGCTAGTACAGAATACAAACATTTACTTCTTTATGTTTTATTTTCATGATGGCGACGAAAACACTTTACCAAAATATTACAAACAATGTCAACTGAAGATATACAATAAAGAACTATAATCAATTCATTCGTTCAAAGTAGTTCAAAATCATTCAAAAGTAGCGCTACGAGAGCTTTAGTATAGCGTTAATAAATCGCTATAGCTATTAAGGAACCTTTATGCAACCGTTGTGCAGGTTAAATGGAACTCTAGGTTGCATAAAATGGCGCCCAAATAGCGCTAAAGCGGCTGCTTTAAGTCTGCAGTAGACGCTCTAGCGCTTACTTCTATTACCATAAGTAATAATCGGATACGCTCCAAAGCTCTAATGCAGCCCATTTGTGCTAGTTGGGTAATTGATCCCATGATCAATCATTTAATAGTGATTTGTACTGGTCATAGTATAACCTAGGGGTCTTTAAGTCAAGAGTGAATAGGTTACTTTTAAATAAGCGCGCTCCATCTTCAACTACATTATCACTTACCATCACGTGAGATGGTGGTCAAACGTGAAACTATTATAAATAAAAAATAAATTTAAAAAAAATTCTATGTTTCACTGCACCACTCGGTGTCATAGTCAGGTGAGGAGCTCGTAACTAAATAATAACATCCGTACGGCTCGATCTTCAAAGTTAAGCAATGCTTGATTAAGGTCGGTCCTTGGATGAGTGTGCGAAAGCTTGTCATTTGTTCATCTTTGATAATCTCGTTTCACAATGGAGTGACGACAATCTGGTCAAATTTAACGCTCTGAAAACACAGGCTTGTCTTTTCAGCGCTAAAAGGAGCCCTTTTGAATTGACCCCTACTTTCCGAAGTACATCTGTGCCAGTTACCAATCGCCTGGAGCTTTTGGGCATGGAGTTGACGTCAGACCTCAACTTCGGCTCAACCATCGAGTCCAGAGATCAGACTGCAGCAAAAAAGCTAGGAATCCTACACAAGGTGAGGCGGTACTTCACGCCTGGACAGCTTCTAAATTTGTGTAAAGCACAGGTCCGTTCCTGCGTGGAGCCACTTGTGGGTTGGCTCTGCAAAGTACCAACTTGCTGCATTGAACTAGATCGAGCGCAGAGCTAAAAGCCTTATAGGCGACGAGGTGCTGGTGGATAAGCTTCATAGCCTGGCTCATCGGCGAACCGTTGCTTGCCTATCGGTTTTCTACAAATTGTACTTCGGGTAGTGCGCGCAGGAGCTCCATGACCTGATTCCTCCATCTCCCTTTCACTACCAGCCTACCAGACGCACGACTGTGTACCACCCACACTTGCTTGATATACCGTCTTGTCGTACCAAGCGCTTCTCCTCCACATTTATTGTGTGCACAGCCAAGCTGTGGAATTCTCTGCCGGCTTCTGTGTTCCCTGCCACTTATGAGCTTTCAGCCTTTAAAGCACGAGTAAGAGAGTTCTGGGCTCGCTCGTCCCACCTTAGACCTCATCTATCGCTTACCATCAGGCGAGATCGAAGTCAAGAGTGGGTCCGTCCGTAATTTTAAAAAAATCGTTACGGGTAGTCAGAAACCAGAAAATCAGACACCAGTCTTGCCAAGGAGTATTGTATTACCCAGGTGCTGGGTTGTGGAGGTCAATACACTAGTACACAGCTGTATGCGTTTAGACATTAAGCCGACCCCAACACAGTTTGGAAAAGGCTAAATTGAAGCAGCAGTCAGGTGAACCGCTCATTGACATACATGATTAGTTACACCCACAACTAAAACGAGATTAGAGACTAATCTTTACCAGATAATATGTCTTATAATATTCAGTCATCCGTAGTCCAATATCTGATAATATAATTACGGATCTACCTACGTAGCTAAATGGTAGCGTAGTTTAGCATTATGTGCGTGCGATAAAGCTTGTTTCGACCTTCGTGTCAATCACCTTTGTCAGATTATAGGTAGTATAACCAGTGAGTCGTGATGTAAAAAATCGCGTTACGAGTCTAATAGAAATATTTTATCAGAGCGTGGATTATGGCAGGCAGGGTTTGGCTCTATTTCTTTTTGAAAAGCACGTCCGTAATTAGAAAAAAATATACTGGCATTAGTGGCATCCTACTATTGGAGTTTGGAAGTTAGCGGTGCGATATCCCGATACCTCGGAAAGTATCTTAAGTTCCGTCCGTCCCGGCTGTCAGTTGGAAAGCTATCCAAATGACAGACAGTCGTTACGGGAAGTCAGAAGCAAATCTGACACTGATCTAGCCGAGGAGTAAGGTGGTAACCCAGTAACTGGGTTGTGTAAGTCTAGACAAGTAGTCGCTCCATGTAAAAGTATAGTAGGTACTCAGCTGCATCCGGTTACTTTTTAGTGCAGTAGTGTTTTTACCCGACTGCAGCGAAGCAAGGAGGAGGGTTATGTTTTTACCGCGTATGTATGTCCGTTCCTTTGTTCCCTCGTAACTATTAAACCAGTGAACGGATTTGGATAAATGATACGTCGTTAGATTTGTCTTAATGGCGCGAGTGTCATAGGATAGATTAAAAAAATGTTGAAACCAAACAATTACTTCAAAGCGGAGAGCAAAACAAACTTAAATAAATATTCCATTTAGATAGTGACAAAGATAAAAGCTTCAAGACTATAGGGAAATTAAGGATAACATCACCTAAAAACCAACATCCCACAGGGAGACTTAACCATTCAGCATTGGTTTAAAAAAAATCGGACTGAAGATGAAAAAAGCTTAATACAGTAGAGACCTTCATTGTGCGTACGGCTAGGAGTGGAATTCCCTGCCGGAGTCTGTGTTTCCCGATAGCTATAACCTAGGGCTCTTTAAGTCAAGAGTGAATAGGTTACTTTTAGGTAAGCGTGCTCCATCTTCGACCACATCATCACTTACGATCAAGTGAGATGGCGGTCAAACGCGAGCCTATTATCATAAAAAAAATAAGACTTGTCGAGATTACTAGATGCGGTCTAATCTATAGTAATATTTTAAAGCGAAAAAAAAATTTTTGAACACGCTAATCTTCGAAAGGAAAGTACTGGGTGGATTTGGATGAAATTTGGCATGGAAGTAGCTTGAAGCTTCAGGAAGGTATTAGGCTACCCGACTGAAAGAAAGGAGGGTTATGTTTTTATCGTGATAAGATCTACAGGAGCGGAGCCCCGCACGACTGCTAGTAACTTTACACAAGTCGGATCTGCGTATGAAATCATGAGTGTTTACTAACAGTACCCGTGGATTTAATATTGAAGTTTCCTTGCAAATTAAATAGTTGAGTGTGAGTGGAGTAATCATCGGAAAGTGATGAATAAACCAAAAAACTTTATACACAAGCTCAGTATTCTTGGTACTTACAAAACGATCAATTTTGCGTCCGGTATCTCGTCCTTTGAGCTGTGAAACAGTATCTATACTAATATTATAAAGCGAAAAGTTTGTTTGTTTGCTTGAACGCGCTAATCTTCGAAAGTACTGGGTGGATTTGGATGCAATTTGGTATGGAAGTAGCTTGAAGCTTGAGGAAGGTTATAGGCTATTTTTTACGCGACTGCAAAAAAGGAGAGTTATGTTTTTACCGTGATAGAATCCACGGGAGCGAAGCCCCGCGTGAGTACTAGTTAAGTAATAAAACCTTTTCTCGGTTTGAATATCCGAATATTCAATTATCCGAATTATTTACGCCAGTAGTCCGGTTAAATAAAATAATAAATAAAATAATCGAGTTTCCAGTGTATATACGAAACGCAGTACACCTAAAAACATTAACAAAGAATGCTACACAAGCTGATATACAAAAAAGCATTATTACGAGAAACAACGAAAAAAGCATAATAGAATTTAAAGCTCTCTCAACGAATTTATTTTGTTAGTAATAGGACTCGGAGAAGCGGGTTCAGGGAATATAATGCCGGGTCAACAGCCTCAAAAGCTCTTTTTCCTGATTTACCCCAATGAGACCCGTTCCTGGTATCGACGATTTTATAAAAGTAGGTACTTATGCAAGTACTGCGCTATATACGGTAATCATTTGCCAAATATGTATTGTACATTTCCTATTTAACATAGAATTCGGTTAATTCTGATTCCAGGAGTTTTGGACTCGTGTTATTTTGTAGGTACTGCAAAAGAATTCATTTTATGACATTATATTATAAAATACGCAATTAAGGCGCAGTAAGTTAATGTTTGAAGAGGTAACTGGATAAGTTATTTTTTTTATTTAACTATATTTCTTGACTATCGCTTTTTTGTGACGGATTAATCCGTCGGACGGATTACCTTTAAAGCTAAGTTTAAGAAAACATAATTATAAGACACCTATTCTTTCCTGACACTTTCCAGAAACAATTCGATTCAGTGAAGTTAAGCCACTTTGATCCTTAGTTACGTGACGGTATAAATTTCAATTGTGTTCTAAGACACGTGCTATTAACGTACCTCGACAGCTCTGCAAGAGAAATACGATATTCTTGAAGCTTAGGTAACACTGGTCAATAGATAGAGAGGAAGTATAAAACGATATTACTTGTTTGTAACAACATCTTTGCTCGGAGAGAGAAAGAATCAGTTAGTATCACGATGATTAGGTATTAATTGAGTTTTTTTTTTATTATTTTTTTTATTTCGAATGAGCCCGCCGCTCTAGAACCCGATCATACCTGATGATATTTTCGAACAAAGGATACAATTTATAGATTTGGTAGGTAAGATATCCAATAGAAAGGAGAGTTAGTAAGACTAGAGTAATAACGAGAGGTGAACCCACGTCTCGGTAAAGACGAAGATAATTGCAAGTGGTGGCGGTAGTAGACTCGGTGATAATGGGACCATCTCCGGAGCTTACGCACATAAAAAGATTTTGGTCCGCAATTGGCGGAGAAATCGCGTAAAAAACAACAAATACAAACATACAGTCGAAATTATAACGACCTTTTGAAAGTCACTTAATAAGAACCGTAAAAATTCTCGACTTTCAAGCTACAACATCAAATCGTGTTACGTCACCAAAGCAAGTAAAAATACAGAAACAGTTGCTAAAGAATTATCCTGAAGAAGCTTGTCATCATCTTCATTAATATCTTTCTTTCTTTAAGCTGTAAAACTTAGTAGGTACAGGCGACGTGCCATTCGTGCTCTTACATCATGATTTATCTTCAAGCCAATTAAAAAGTTAATAAAGCCTTGTATCAACAGTGAAGTATAAACAAGCAAGATTGTGAGTAGACTTACAAATTCAAGGAAAAATGCCATCAAAATTCTACGATGAGTTATGGTACAATACTTTGACCAATTTATGTTCAGAGAGATGTATGTCCAAGACTTCGTTTTGCATTGCTAAGTAGTCTATGTTTTTGCACATTATTCAATGGTGGGTCCATTAAAACATAGAATACATAAGCCTTGCCACTCTGACTGCCAGTCTCTTGGGTACGTTACCAGCCAACAGTGTTCATCAAAAAGAATTTTTAGATGCTTTATTTCAGGTGGTAATTTAGTTTAATGGTTCATAAAATATTAGGTATAAATACGTAGTTGTTTATAATTAAAGTTTTTTTTTATTACGAATGAGCCCCCTCCTGACCTCAATGACACCTGATGGTAAGTGTAAGATGAGGTCTACGATCGAACGAGCGAGCCCAGAAAATGCCTATTCACTCTTGCTTTAAAGGCTGACTGGCCATATGTGGCAAGGAACACAGAAGCCGGCAGAGTTCCACACCTTGGCTGTGCGCATAATGAATATTGAAGAAAAGCGCTTAGTACGACAAGACGGTATATTGACCAAGTGTGGATGGTATCCTGCGGTACGTCTGATAGACCGGTAGTAAAAGGGGAATGAAGGGATTAGGTCGTGGAGCACCCGAGCACACTCTTCAAAGTACAATATGTAGAAAATAGACAGGCAAGCAACGTTTCGCCGGTGAGCCAGGCTGTGAAGCTTGCCTGCCAGAACCTCGTCACCTATAAGCCTTTTAGCTCTGCGTTCGATCGAGTCGAGTGCAGCTAGCTGGTATTATAATATGTTACCGTAATCGGTTTAATGTCCCTCTTTTAATAAGTTTTACCTCGACCGTTTTACGAGTTGTTGAAAGTATTTCTGACATGAATGGCTGGAAAATCAATAGTTTACACTGCGCACATGTCGCATTTAATATGTAAGTTGCCAATTAAAAACTCGACTACAGAAACATTAATTTGAAGCACATAAACGTTCTTATGTAATTTAGAAAGCATAACATAAATAGCTTCATTAGTGCTTACAGCTGTAGTTAAAAACATATTTAGAGAAAGGTACATCACTCGATAAACTTTTCTACGTGAGAGTACTATGTATGTCCATAGACACGACACACGTATTGAGGCAACTATGTCCTGTCTTAGTGTGGGTGTGGTCTATGCTCTAACTAAGACAGATGCAAGTTCCGTACCTGATGCAAGATAAATCACGCACGGAGCAACGTCATTTGATAGTCTTGTTATGGAAAGCTTAGATTTAGTTTGAATAATTGAATACTTTGTCATTGAAAGGCAAACCCGTTAAACTTACTAAAAGCTATTGTTGGTAAGTAGAAAATAATATTTGTGCCTACCTACCAACAAATATCAGTTTTATAGGTACTGTTTAACCGTGGTTGTCATATGGTTAAACTATTGAATATGCAATAATGTAGATATTGGAATGAGTGCTAATTGATTTTTAACGTTTTTTGCAAGTGTCGAAAATCATAATTCGTTCATTCACACTATTGTCTAGCAAACAAAAAAAAAATATCGACAGTAATTTTACAGAAATATTTCCTGAGAAGACTAGAGACTAGAAGGCAGTAATGATATTATAGTTGACACTGCCATATTACATTAGTGGGAACTTAAATTTAGTTGTTGATATTACAGATTAGACACCTATTTTTAAAGTTGTTTTAAAAAACCTTTGTAATTAACTTATGGACAAATTAAAGTCTGAAATAAATGAATTCCTATGAAAGTAAAGTTTATCACGAACAACCATTCTTTCACTTCAGGATCCGTTCAAGATAAAAACCGAATACCCAATCCTAAAACGCCACATTTAATTGAATCTGCTAGTATCGAACCCGTAAAGGCGTTATCTAACCCAGCACGATTGGCTTCGAGACCTCGAGGTTTCGTGTCTCCAAGGATACCCTAACGACCTGCCAACAAAGCCTTATCGTGTTCCACAAGATATTAAACCAAGCGAAGAGAATATTATATGTACACTTAATTTTTCGGGATTATATTATAACGTAAGAGGACGCCTTTATTTTCCCCTCCGTCATAAAAAACTGCTCACATTTTTCTACGTGCGACAGGAATATTAAAAGCATTCGTTTCTGAAATTACTTCAAGTTAAATTAAATTGATAAATGCTGCCTTAGCTCGGAGTTACTTAAATGAAATAAGAAAGAAAACAAAGATGTATGAAAGTGTATCCGTTCTTGTAACATAAAAATGTAATTTTAGCTATAACCAGGCGGACTTTATGTCAAGAGTGAATAGGTTACTTCTAGGTAAGCGTGCTTCATCTTCGACCACGTCATCACTTACCATCAGGTGAGATGGCCAAACGCGAGCAATCAATCAATAAATAAAAGCCTATATTTTAATAAAAAATAAATTAAATCTATTTTATTTATAACATAAAATGTATTATTGTAAGGGGAAGTCCGTGGTGTCCTAAAATACATATGTACTAATCACAGCTTTGGTTAAGCATCAGTCTCCGATTATTTTTCATTTTTAGTTTTACACAAAAAGCAGTTTTATAAGTATTCGTTATTACCAAAACTATGTAGTAGGTATTCGTAAGTCTTACTTACAGCACCTATACTAATCAAATAAAAGTACATAATGCTGGTTCAACAAATGTGCAATGCAAGAGAGAAATATGATTGTTTTTATGAACGGACGTTGAACTATTCGCAGAACGTCAATTAAGAACTGAAACTTTTAATTGTTCATATTTTACGGTTATCATCCTTACATTTATTATATAAAAACTTTTTACCAAAAAATTAAACCGACTCCCGAAAAACACTGCAAAGTGAAAAATAACTTTAATTTCGGTAGTCGGTGTCTTTAGATTTGTATTTTCGTTTTTGGCACCGACTTCCGAAATTAAAGTTATTTTTCACTTTGTAGTGTTTTTCGGGAGTCGGTTTAATTTTTTGGTAAAAAGTTTTTATTTCACTCTTTTTAGTTGGTTGATTTTTAATTTACCTAGTTACAAGAGCCTAAATGTCAACTACTTATAACATTTTACAAAATATTGCTTTTCCCAATGCTGGGCCGTTAATTTTTGAGGAGTTCTCCTGGTCCATCAGCTGGACCATCATCTATACATCACCATATGCATTGTGACGAGCATAAAGTACTTAACATCCATATTCAAGTAATCTAATCGCAATCCACGAAATACTTATTATTGAGTAGTTTCGGCGGCCATCTGTGGTCTTCATCATCAGTTCCACTTCCCCAAATGGTACTTTTTGAGAGCAACTGCACAAGTTACTATAAGAAATACCCAAAACGCCATAGGTGTGCCTATAATATTTGAAGAGTTCCCTCGATTTCTCCAGGATCCCATCATCAGATCCTGACTTGGTGACAAATGGTACCAATTTCGAAGTATACCCTATCAAACAAAAAAATAATTTTTAAATCGGTTCAGCCGTCTTCGAGTAATCGATGATCATACATTAAAAAAAAAAAAAAAATATACGCCTCGAATTGATAACCTCCTCCTTTTTTTGTCGTCAGTTGAAAACAAAGTCTCTCGCC
This sequence comes from Tholera decimalis, assembly GCA_943138885.2. Classification (NCBI taxonomy): domain Eukaryota; kingdom Metazoa; phylum Arthropoda; class Insecta; order Lepidoptera; family Noctuidae; genus Tholera; species Tholera decimalis. Next base: position 30,581,229 of record OW964562.2, read on the forward strand.
GCGTATGTCTGTATGTTCGCGAAAAACTCAAAAACTACTGAACAGATTTTCAAGCGGATAGTGTGATCACCAATGGATAAAGTGATTTATAAGGAAGGGTTTAGTGTATAATTTGTTAAGGTTTTGTGTGAATTAGGAGGTTAAGACATAATACTGTTTTGCTGAACGAGCTATCTTACAAATTGAAAGAAGGTCTGATTAATGCATAATATAACCTTCAATTTAATAGTATTCATTTGACTAACACAAGAAGTATGCAAGGTAATATCCTGCTACTAATCACTTTCTTATCACAATTATCTACAAATTTATGATCGAATCAAAAACGATATCCGCAGGAAAACTACGGTTACTGCAACTCTCAACTCTGTCTATCTGTCTGTCTGTTACACTTACACGCCTAAACCACTTCACCGATTTTGATGATATTTGGTACAGAGATGGATTAGATCTTGGAGATGTTATATTCTTGAATGGTCAAAATTAGCCTCTCTAGACACCGGCCATATCTTTTTTTAAATTGGACGTGTAAAAGTGCTGTTTAATAACTAATTTGCATCATCATTCTATGTATATCTATCATTTCAGAATAGAGAGTCAAAATGATCGCAAAATGGCTGATAGAAACATGATAACACCTGCTTAAGGCGGTTTGCAAGTATAAAAGTTATCTTAATCATTATTCATTTAGACAACGTTTACACTGAGTTTTATACTTCTTCAATGAAGTATAATGTATCTTCCTTATATTATGTTGCCACACTAATAAAACAAACTCCTATGTGCCTTAGCCCTTAATCCATATCAAGATATAAACTTGCACTAATGTATTGAAGACACAGCGTTTTTTTAGGGAACGCTAAAGCATCCATACTAATCAATAATATACATGTGAAATATAATATTACTCTATCGCTCTGTTTGTTACGCTTTCACGGCTAAACGGCTAAACCGATGTTGATGTTGATGACGTTGTTTATATTTGGCATAGAGATAATTGAAAACCTGGGGTCAAATACTGGTTAATTTTATCAAATATCCTATCCCTTAGAGGATGAAAGTTTGTATACCAAAATATGAGAACGAAGTCTCGAGCAAACGGATATAAAGAGAAAGAGGCATTAATACGTAAACTTTACAAGTTTGTAGAAAGTAATTTCGAGCTGATACTGAAAATTCTTTCACCAATAGAAAGCTATTATTATTTTATTATTCCTGAGTGCCATAGTCTCTTTTTCATAGGGTTTCTTCAGATTTTCGGTCCCAGGATATGCCCGTTTCGAGAGTAGTAGAGATGTTGAAAACTACACAAAGCATGTGCCTACCTAGGTTCGAACTCACGAACTAAAACACGTAAGTCACACCTATAACCACCGGGCCACCACTGCCCTGCTCCAAGCTACTTATATCGCTGAAAAGGTTTGTTTACTCAAGCGAAGCCGCGGGCAAAATTTTGTGTTAAATGAACCATCTCTTCTTCACTCTTGACACGGTGGTCGTAGTCGTCACGTGGTATCTTTGTGTTGAGGGACCCGCTCTATCACACATACACACATATGCCTTCCTGCGGCATTTGTGCATGGTGTTGCCAGTAGCCGCTTTAACCTGGTCTGTCCATCTCATCAAATGAACCATCTACCATATCAATATTTGCCGTACAATTCCTTGGCACATGTGATGCGGTCACTCAGGGCGTGTCAAGGATGTACTGCTCCAGTTATTACAGAACCTTCGATTGCAAGGACTAACTATGTAAGTGTTATTTTATTGGCCGAGAATTTCTAATTGCAGTATGTTAAGTTTTACCTTGCGGGTTGAGTTGGAGAAAGGTTGGTAGTTATTGAAATATACTGCGGTAATAGTATCAAAGACATTCATCTGTACTAATATTATAAAGCGGAAAAGATTGTTTGTTTGTTTTAACGCGCTAATGAAATTTGGTATAGAAGTAGCTTGATACTTACGGAAGTAGGGTTGTCTTGTTAATCGTAATAACGTCCACGGGAGAGAAACCCCGCATGAATGCTAGTCAAAATATTTTGGATAGTCCTTGGTGGGGCTTATTGCGTCGATCTCTCTTCTGTTCTAAAAAACAGAATGGGAATATACAAGAGAATGTAACTATGATCTATAATAGAAATGTTGTTAGCGTTTTATAAAAATTAAGATGGTCATTGGCTTAGCAAAATAGGTGACTTAGACGATAGCTGCTACTCAACCCATTTGCTCAATCATTAATTAATTATTGCTGTAGTCCTGTATCATTTGCTTAATCCTGATAATATAAATGAGAAAGTAACTGTTTGTTTGTTAGACTTTCACGTCTGAACCACTGAACCGATGTTGATGAAATTTGGTACGGTCGGCCAAGAAAGTGGTGTACCAGTTTTGATTTAGTGTCCCTGTCATCGAAAATTACAACAAGGTTCGTTATAAAAAGATATTACTGAAAGAGACAACATTATCATGACGTAAACCTATGTATTTAGTATTCATACGTCATATGTCACATATAAGTACATGACATTTTAACCTTTAGTATAAATGAAAAGGACATTAGTTTCTACAAAGCAATTGAAATGTTTCCAAACAAAAGTAATAAAAACTATTTAGACAACCGAATTCCATTTGAAAAAGAAAACTGACAATTGACATTTTGTCAAATATATGCAAAAAATCGATATATTTTCCGTGTTATTTTTCAATCAACTGCATATAAAATCATCTCAATGCCTGCCAACTTGACCATTGCCGAAAGAGCACAAATAATTGCCCAATTTAATGAGGGAAGCAGTATCAGTGCGATATCCCGGAATTTGAATATATCGAGGCGTTCTGTCCGCTTTAGGATTCGTCGTGAAGGAGAGGAGGGAAGTTTGTTGGATCACAGAAGAAGTGGTCGCCGGCCTGCACTCTCCAATAACGATAGAGAATTCATGAGACGGGAATATGAAATCAATGGTTTTAAGCCCACAAAACATTTTGCGGAGATGTTCGATGTGAGTGCCCAAACAATAAGGAATCATCTACATTACATGGGGTTGCACCACAGGCATTACGCCAAGAAAATATATTTGACGGATGCTCACAGACTTGCTCGTCTGAACTTCGCCAGAGAGCACTTAGAGTTTGATTGGTCTAATACAGTGTTTTGTGATGAAAAAACGTTTAAATCCAGTCAGCATGGACGTCTTCACCTTTGGCGATATAATTCAACACGGTATAAAGATGATCATGTAATCCCAAATAGAGAATCAGGTCGAATTTCCGTAAATATTTGGGGCTGGATGAGTACGGATGGTGTAGGAGAATTGTGTTCTCTACCTCCTCGAGCGACGGCTGTAAATTATATCGACGTGCTTCAGAATGCAATGCTACCGACAGTCCGTAATGTTTACCCGGAGAACGAAGTGCCACAATTTGATTTTGTTCAAGATAATTGTTCAATTCATAATGCGAGGATCGTAAGAGCCTGGTTTCGTTCACACACTGACGTAAGGGTAATTCAGTGGCCCTCAAGATCGCCGGACCTCAACCCGATAGAAAATCTTTGGGGCCTTATGGTCCAACGATGGTCGCATCAAAATGAAAGAACCAAACAAGCTCTTATTAGTCACTGTAATTATATCTGGGAGGAAATGCGGGGAACCGATATTTGCTCACGGCTTGTTGGTTCAATGAGGTCTCGTCTTTTAGAGGTTATAGAGGCCAACGGCGGTTACACCCGTTTCTAATTTTTAAAAATTTTCAATATCTTCTAAATATTACTATATATGCTATGTTTTTGTTTGTTATAAGTATTTTAAAATTGATTGTAGAAATTTAATAAAAGGATAAATCTATTTTTAGCTTGTTTTTTATTGATATTGTAATTACAAGTTTACGGAAATTGTAGGTTTGTGGACTCGCCTTGTGCCTTTACAATTTTATGTAACTTGTTGATTACAATTCTGAATTTGTAGATACAATTTTGTCATCAAAATCTACAGCCCCCGTTGATTTTACGACGTCATTGGTTCCATCAAGTTCAAACTAAGAACAGCTGTCACGTTACAAACAGTAATAGTCGTTATCAATAATCAGATAAAGACAGCAATAGAAGTTGTCAGATCGATCTGCAAGCGAAACTAATCTTTATCACCTATGAATCTGCAAGCGATATTCAACCTTAGGGTGGTACACCACTTTCTTGGCCGACTGTACATATATAAATTAGACCTTTTTACACACGCAAAACCGCGGACGAAAGCTAGTTCTTAATAATACAGTCGGTAGATAATGATTTTGTGAGTATTCTTTAGACTATCTACAACTACACGCCCAACATGAAAATAACAGCGGCACGAGATGCCGCAATCTCTCAGCAATCCGATTCAAACCCTTGATAAGTGACATTTTGTCAGCGTTAATGTGCCAAAGGTGAATGTCAAAATATCAATAATGAACGGAATTGACATACGCTATTGAAATGTCATGTGATCAATTCATTTTATTCTGGCATTACAACAAATTGTCTTCCAAGATAAATGTTCAAATGTCAGTGTGTCTCTATTCGAAGAACCTGAAATAGCATATAAGTATCATTACCGTTTCTGTGTTGATTCTCCCATAATGAATTAACTATGATAAAATTGATAAAGTATTGAAGCTTCCTGTTAAAGTAAACATTAAATGTCTACAAAAGCGTTTCTAAGTATCCAATATTTAAGAGTATTTTACTTAATAAGGGCACAACTGTCGAGGCAAAACTAGAAACCCCAATCACGGCTTAATTGTTTTTCGAGAAGTTTCCGCGAGGAAAGCTCTTTGATTAATCAGATATTTTGTTACTTATGAAAGCGATATTACGCAATTAGTTGAGTAGTTTCAAAAAGTGGTTATTGATTTTTTTAGATTGTTGTTTTTCATTTGTTTTGTTTTTTTATTATTTTAGCAGCTATTCCCGCGACTTCGTTCACTTAGGAGGCAATATAACTATTGAGGCATTGGGATCTACGCAGTTTTTCCCGGAAATTAAAAGTAACCTACACGTTGCCCTATAAGGCTATATTCCATTAAAATCGGTGCATTCATTCCTGAGTTTAGACCGGACAAGCAGAATGACAGATAGACCGACGAAAATTATAAAAAGGTTTGCTTATGATTTAGTATCGTATTAATAACTATAAGCATATGAGACCACACATTTTGAAAAGAGGCAGACTCTTCAATTATTTCTAGGTATGTCATGTATAGATAGAAACCTAGGTCAGCTAGTACTGTGGTAATACAAGTTATCCTGACATATATATAACTTGACTATTATTATAAATATCCCTCTAAAACTAGTTCTATTTAACACCATCCTGTACAGTTTCATCAAATAATTACATGCCCATAATAAGGAAAAGATTAAACTTCCGCTTTTTACAACCTAGCAATTACTTACCCACAATATGTACCAATGAATCGACATATTAATCATTCGAATAACTTTATGCCCTTTTTCGAGGAAGTCCGTTCGCTGCGATGACCTTGTACCTTCCGGGTGGCAGTCGGCTGCCTTGGTGGGTAACCAAGGAGACGCCATGGAATTAGGAGGTTTTATGGTCAACATAAAATGGTCGCGAATTAATGAACGCTTCCGTATGGCTTGTGTCATGTAAAGAGGGTGAAGGTTCGATTGTTTTTTTTTTTTACTTTTTAAGGGCGTAGTGTTTGTTTTTTTAAGTATTATATGAATGGACTGGGGGAGCTCGTGGCTAAATAATAAAAGCCAACCGGGTTCAAGGTTAAGCAATCCTTGCGATGGTCCGTGCCTCGGTAAGTCGTCGATCTGTCATAAATTGTACAGTCAGGAGCCAGAAAATCTCATACCAGTCTTGCCAAGCAATAGGTATTGTGTAATCCAGTTACTAGGTTTTAGAGGCCAGTACAGTCACTGCATGTAAAACATTATTACTCAGCTACATACAAATGTAAGCCGACCCCAACATGTAGTTTGGAAAAGCAGATGGTGATATGAATTGTGTGGACATTAATTTGGCCATCTCTATTGTAATGTAGAATAGTGAGTGTTGCAACGTTTCCGTCGTAGCCATGATCCTAAGAACGCTCGCCGAACTTTGCAAACGATGTATAACTTGTTACATTTCTTATTCCATTACAAGTAAAAATTGGACAATATGGCGTATCAATCAAAAGCGAGGAAATTCGCAATGTTGGTCATATTGCGATATTCCTCGCTTCACAAAACCCAAATTCCTTAAACCGAACCCTAAAGAAATCTACAGCAAATTCCACATCTAGACCTTCCGGGAACCCTCTTATCCCAAACCCGTAGATAGATTCGAATAGCCGGAATACCGCACCCAGTCCACAGGATTATTTATACGGTATCTTTCGTTAGGGCGAGCTTTATGTCAAACATCCGGAAAATAACGTCAAATTGAATTGTCCCGGCCGTCCTGTGTACGGAAATGGAGGAAAATCCAAGTGACATGACCCACATTTCAAGGATCATGAACCCAAAAATTTTATGAGAGGTATGGTGGCTTAGGGGTTACAGGCACAACTTACGAGTTTTATTATTATTATTTGTTTAAAATCCGACATAAAATCCATAAAGTATTAGTAAGATGACTTATTAACTAACTTATTAACACATTATAATTAACTTAGGTAGTGGGTTCGAGCTAAAGCAGGCACATACATAAGTTTGTGTAATTTTTGCCATCAACACTGCTCTCAATACGGAGAAAACATTGAGAGGAAACATGTCTTAGGACCGAAAACTCGAAAACATCCCATAAAAAGGAGACGTGTGTTTTCATAAAACTTTTCATAAAAAGTTTTATGAAAATTGAGCATCAAGGACCATACATTATGATTAGTAAATATTCTGTTCTTAACTAATTTAACAAAAAAATAGATTCTGTGGGAAAAAGTGTTAGTGATACATCAACATAAACATGGTAAAAAATAAAAATAAAGAACAAAAAATAAAATAAAACTTACATGATACCATGAAGAAAACTTAAAGAAACTTGTTGTAAAAATAATAATATCAGCTACACGTCCAGCTCCTGTAAAGAAAAAATAAAAAATAAATTAACAAAATAAAATTAAGTTATAAATAAATTAAGTTATGGAATAATTATGCTAGAAATGATTAATAGGTATTCTATATTTCTAATCATAAGAAAACCATGTATAACTAAAAAAAAGGATATAATAAATCATCATCATCATCATCGACCACATCATCACTTACCATCAGGTGAGATGGTGGTCAAACGCGAACCTATTATCAATAAAATAAAAACTAAATCAGTTAGTTTCTTTTATCGTTAGTTTCTAACTGCTCTATATTCCTTTGCAGAACGTTTAATCACACAAACAATTTCCATTTCAACGTTCAGTTAAAATGTAAAGAACACAAACGAAAATATAACAAACAACAAACATGATTCACAAATGACTTTCATGTTGCTAGTGCTGCTCCAAATTAAATCACACATAAATATGAAACACAAATGATACAAAATGTTCACAGTCATGTGATACAAATAATGAACAATGTGTACAGAAATTAACAATTCCAATTTACTTTGAACTGCAAAGTCTGTATAAGTTTTCAAGCTAACATGGTCACTGACAGTATCATTAGAACTTAAAACGAGATATTTACGATATGATCATAGCGCTTACAACAGTGCCTGAATATCGGAAACTCGAAACAATAGGTACACATTGTAAATATCCCGTTTTAAGTTCTAATGATACTGCAATGTCTGTATTTGTTAGACTAGTGTATTTCCCTGGATTTACAAAGTAAGGTGTCGCTTACACCACTTCAGAGAGCATATTGCGGTAATACAAGCCTTTACTAACAAGCCACATGAGTAACAAAATAGCCGTTACATTTCCCCATTCTATATTTAAAATCCTTTTATCTCGCACGTCGCCAGTTGCGTCCGGATGCCGTGGTCACGAATAAAAAAAAGAGAAAATGCACCCTGCGGTCGATGCCATATGCGACGCAGTTTCTGACAGACGCCTAGAGCCGCTTAATCGCTTTATCGTGTTAACTATCTATACGTACGTGATATATAAAGCGCTTTTTATGCTACAGCGGGAAATTGTCAGCTTCCGGTTGCATAGTATTAAATGTTTGCATAGTATTCATAGGTTATTAGTATCCACATGTGTTGAAAGTCTGGTTTTATGTATCCTCGATGTAGTTACGGTTCACAACAATTTAGTTAACGGCACAAAATGTGGTTGCACTTTGAATATGTCCAGCCTTGTGATATTTTCAAGATCTTCGTTATTTGCTTTTATACAAGCTATGTTTGAACTGCAAACACGTGTCACTCAAAATCTGATCTCAATGTCGATACGGAATTACACTTGACCGGTTTTCAGATCTGTTGGCTGAGTAAATAAGGGAACGTTATTAAATACGAACTCATTTGGCACGAAACGTGTCAGGTCTAAACTTAGGAATATTACGTGAGAGCCTTATTCTGTTTACCTAGTCCCTGCTAATACTTGCTTGGCTAAAAGATCACGTTTAGGTAAACGTAGAGGACTTGGACGTTGGAGCTTGCTATGACTTTGTCTTTTGACTTGTATTTGAATATGTTATGTCCTATTCTCGTCTGAGATCTTACTGGAGAACAGCACAAAATAGGTGAGGTCCTAATGAAAGATTTGCATACAAATGTTGATGTATAGTACAGTAAAAATACTTCATAAAGGCATAATGGCCATGAATGCTATGCTTAATCTCCTCCACGTTGAGGCCACAGCCGAAAACCGCAATGATCAAATGAATGACCCAAAATTCTTTAGTTGATTGAACGTCTAAAAATAAGAAGGAATTCAAAAGTGTTACTGAAGCCCACCATAATATTTTAACGGATACATTTAACTTCGGCTTCTGAAAGATTTATATTGGTCAATTTTAATCCGTGTGCCCGACCATTTATTCTTATCTGTTTAAATTTCGAGTTACATTCAATTTTATTTATAGAGTGGATAGTGTTGTGAGCTCAGTTCAAATGTTCCCAAAAGAAATTTTGATTTGTTTAATTTCTTGTTCTTTATGAGGCTAAGCTGCTAAAAAACCCATAAATTTTACAAACACTCACAGACTTACTCTTTTTATTTTCATTGACTGTCTATGGTCATAAATTCTAGTAGTCGACTAGTCATGTTTGACGGATGCTGTTTATTATTTGTTAGATATTCAGATACTGATGAAAGAATACCAACTACAAAGGCGTCTCAGATGACTGGACATGAATACAATGATGTATAAACAAACATATCTACACACATACACTGTAATGGACAATTGGACATGTATTTGATGTTTAAGAAGGCAGATAGAAATAGTTAATATCCCATAAAAAAAACAATACTTGTCAATAAAACCAAAACTCGCAACTTAATTCTTCTTCTACCATAAAAAGTTGTGAGATCCATGTAATACCAAGTCGGTTATTAATTTATTCAGTCCCTACTTAAGGGACCTTCTGTCTTAAGTTGTTACGTAATTATCTAACCTCAAAACATGTTATAGTGACCATGTCAATATTAAAAATCTTTAACGTTTTAAATAAATAGATTGACTTGGCAATCGCACTAAACAATCTAATTTATATACATATGTATTACTTGTGAGATATATTGTTTTCATGCGATGGCCGAGTCAATATATTTATTTAAAACGTTAAAGATTTTTAATATTGATATATTATGTTCACTATAACATGTTTTGAGGTTAGATAATTACGTAACAACTTAAGACAGAAGGTCCCTTAAGTAGGGGCTGAATAATCGAATAACCGACTTGGTATTACATGGATCTCACTTTTTACGGTAGAAGAATTGAGTTGCGAGACTTGGTTTTTTTGACAAATATTGTTTTTTTATGGGATCTCATTTCTTTTTGTAGAAAGTTCTGCTTTTAGGGAAGCGTGCTCCATCTTCGACCACATCATCACTTACCATCAGGTGAGATGGTTGTCAAACGCGAACCTAAAAAACCTCATTTAAAAAAAAAACTGAAATTGAAAAATATTTTAGTTTTTCCTTGATTCATACACTAAATACTAATTTTATTCTAAATTTGAAGTTTCTATGTCTGCTAGAAGTGCCTTAGACTTTTGACGATCGGTCAGTCAGTCAGTGAGTGACAAAATTAAGAAACTTTGACTCGTTATAATTCTTAAACTACTGATTCAAATTGAATAAAATTTGAAATATACTGTGTTTATGCAATGTCTGCTTGGTTACTGAAAATTCAGGCTTCTAGTTTTATCCACAACGAAGTTATAGGGGGTTGAAAATGGCCTGAACTGCTTCGAGAAAAGGATGGTACGGCCGTGCCACTTTTTTGCTCGACTTGGCGATGCATTCTAAAAGAAATGACGACCCAAAATTATACCCATCTGACATGACAGAAAAAGATTTAATTCAATTTATTTATTAATTAATTTACATTGTGTTTGAATTTGCAATAACCGTTAAATAAATATTAAATATTATGTCATCAGAAATGAGAAGATGTCTTAAATAACGTCTGTATTAACTAGACTCTGACCACGAGGCGACTTAAAACTTAGCGAGCGAATCATGCACCAAGTTTTTCAAGTTTTCAACTCGCCTTTAAAACAAGTTAAACGAACACACAAATTCTGAGTCATGGGTGAACAGACAGTTAACGGTGACCTAATCATTATTTACACCATCCTTGAATTGAACATTTATCACTACTGCGTTCTGTACTCTGTTGTTATTTTTGTACGGTGTAACGTACGATGAAGCCTATTGGGGTCACCGTTTTCCTTGTAAACGTTTAATTGTGTGGTGTGTTCGTAATAAAATATGATGAATGAAAACAAGACGAACCTAAAGACATGTGCAATACTACAGCCTCGCTTCGGAAAGCCACAGATGGTACAGTTTATAGACTACGTAGAATCTCAGGTTCGACGAGAATCAGTACCTAGTTTATACGTACGCATATCTTAAGTAAGCGATTTACATATGAGTACTATGTCTGTGTTACAAGACTAAAACAAAATTTGCATCCGTACAATCTAGTGGGTTGGTAGCCACGCGGTTTGCGACGCAATACAATAATATTATTACAATAAGGAAACTATGTTAAAATACAAGACCCTTTTAATTACATGCCATTAAATTAATTCTATGTTTTCTGTAACAATAAATCCATAAATAATGTTTCAGATCGAATCAAAACCCGTTCGTAATTAAACAGAGCTGGTTGAATTGTGGTGTTTAAAATTAAACCGACTCCCAAAAAACACTGCAAAGTGAAAAATAACTTTAATTTCGGTAGTCGGTGTCTTTAGTTTTGTATTTTCGTTTTTGGCACCGACTTCCGAAATTAAAGTTATTTTTCACTTTGCAGTGTTTTTTGGGAGTCGGTTTAATTTTTTGGTAAAAAGTTTTTATTTCACTCTTTTTAGTAGGTTGATTTTTAATTAACCTAGTTACAAGAGCCTAAATGTCAACTACTTATAACATTTTATAAAATATTGCTTTTCCCAATGCTGGGCCGTTAATTTTTGAGGAGTTCTCCTGGTACTTCACCATCAGCTATACATCACCATATGCATTGTGACGAGCATAAAGTGCTTAATATCCACATTCATGTAATCGAATCGCAATCCACGAAATACTTATTATTGAGTAGTTTCGGCGGCCATCTGTGGTCTTCATCATCAGTTCCACTTCCCCAAATGGTACTTTTTGAGAGCAACTGCACAAGTTACTATAAGAAATACCCAAAACGCCATAGGTGTGGCTATAATATTTGAAGAGTTCCCTCGATTTCTCCAGGATCCCATCATCAGATCCTGACTTGGTGACAAATGGTACCAATTTCGAAGTATACCCTATCAAACAAAAAAGAATTTTTCAAATCGGTTCAGCCGTCTTCGAGTACTCGATGATGATACATTAAAAAAAAATATATGATAATGATGATAATAAGAGATAACCTCCTCCTTTTTTGTCGTCAGTTGAAAATATTTGAACAACATCAGTGGTTGATTTCTTTTTCTTGAATATCAGCTTTAATATCGTTTTAATGTCGCCGAAACGCTTACATAGGTCCGTTTATCGAGTTATTGAATTGAAGTTTCTTCTCTGTACGCGGCACACAATAAAGCAGTAATATTTGCAGATGGCTACTCGCTCTCGCTACTCATTTCCTACGAACAGATATATTTTTAAATGGAATGGTTGAAATAACTGTTGAACATGCTCTTTCAAAAAAACAAGAAGGAAAGAACAGAAACCAAGAAGATGTACGATGTGATAAACGCTTATGTATAAGCAAAATAACAAACAAAATACGAAATTGTTTACACAGGAAACTCAACATAAGCAAAATCGTAGAGACCAATCCAAATTTACACAACATACAAAGCGATCAATACGAAATAACATGCTCGAGAGCAGTATAACGGGCCCCAATAAGGCACCTGAGGAAATCCCTTCGCCTATAGACACATAATACCGACCCAACGGTATGGTTGAATGGGGGCCCCCATTCAACATCCAATTATATAGGTAGTGCTACTCCTTTGATCACGTATAGAACTCGGCACCCCTTTTGACACATCATGAACGAGTATTCACAGCAGTGGAGAATTTTATCAAGTTCATTGTGAATATCGAGTAGCTTTATATAAAAATATATTGCGAATTTGCAATTTGGAAGTAAACTAATTCTTTGAGCATTAGGCGTTATTAAAAATTTTAAGTCTAACTCAAAAGTAACATCAACAATTTTGGTTGAAACGATAAAGATTAACATGGACGGCGTACTCATACAAATACCGGAGTAATTACGCTAGACGGCAACGATTTAGAATGTCATATCCAAGTTACGCTTACATCAATGTCTGTGAGAGCCGGTTTTGCTCTTTAACTTCCTGCCTTAAAGGCTTAAATACTACAACAGATTTGTATTTCACTATTCAACTTTCAATAACAATATTCATATTCTTTCGGTGTAAGAGCAACGAGGTGAGATAGAATGCGGTGCGTGAGAACATTCGATAATAGCCTTCTCTACCGTTCCGGTTTCATTCCGTCCCATTCCCGGCAAATATAGATGTTCCGTCCTTAAGATAGACTGCATATTTAATTACGACATTATCGTCTGCGCGGTCAGTGCCTCATGTGGAGCAAAAACTCGTTCCACAGTATGTAGCAGTGACAAGTTTCTTGAAGCGTCCGGTTGGAAGCAAATGAGATTAAATTTGAATATTGAATTACGCTGCACTTCCTTAATGTTTTATTCGATTTATAGATTATTTTTTATTGATTTATGTTCAAACATGACACTTAAAAAGAAAAGTACAAATATAGAAAAAAGAGCATAACGGAAGTAGCACCTTTATGCTCTTTTTCTGTTTTGTATCTTTCTTTTTTAAGGGTTTCATCACATTAAGTAATTCAAAATAAATTTCTTTCTACAGACGACAAAGCATATGAAACCTTAAAAAAAGTTGAGGAAAACGCTGCTTGAGTCCTGGTTCAAAATCTAATTGAATTTTAAAAGTAAGTAACACGCCATACCAATTTCAATCCAAGTCGAAATAAATATACAGTTATTGCCTGTTAACTCTAACAATAAACCTCAATCTAGTCAATTATTTGGTTACAAAGAGATCGTATCGAAAGCGAAGACGCAGCCTGTCAATTAAATAACTGCGGAAACACTGTTTGAGTACAAACATAATAAATGAATCATTTCCCCTGACTTTCGAGAAAGAAGTAAAATCGTGAGAGATGTTGAACAATAAGCAGCCGACGCCGCTCATATTACGTCTCATAAGAGCTACGCGGTTGCAATTAAAGCAGACATTAATACGCTTCATGCTAACATATGTTAAATAGAACGAGACAGTATCTCCTCTACTTTTTATTTGCTTACCTTACCTTTTATGCAAACCGAATCATACCATCATCGTTGAACGATTATGAACGTAGATAAAATATGTATAAATGTAGAAATTGTATTAAAAAATATTACGTTCAAGATTAGGTTTAATAAATTGATATCTGATATTTGTTGTGCAAATTGTTTATGAATAACTCTTTTACACGTCATTTTTTATGAGGCCGATGTCTACTGACTACCCTTAGAGGAAACACTGAGACAAGCTCTGAGGTCAACGCATTATAATTTATAACATTTTATACGTACTTACTATCTTACTATCATTACATTCACAAAGTAATGCAACAACATGAAATGTCAAATGACCCAAATCTGCCTTAGAACCATACTACAAACAGAAATCATTTAACCTAAAATATGTAGCAGTTTGAGTTTTGTGATTCTCAGAATCGTGACACGTCTACGACACAGATATTTCCTCGACATCCTGTCACAGAGAGCAAATATAAACCATATTACACTCCCTTTACACAACTCTAATGGACTGCTTTGGACAAAGAATGGTCCTAAACACAAATTCAGATAGAGGGTCTATCTGAATTTTAATTACCTACTTTATTAAATAATATACCTACTAGAAATTTACTGTCCAATAGAAAATAATAACATAATGTAATAAATCAACGTCGGCCATAAAATCTACATACAAACATATTCCGTTGTCAACCACATACGAGTTAATAGCTAACAGATCTTGAAATATTATCATGTTAAGCAGTACAAAATTTTAACATTACCATGTCTCTACATACTGGAAGTAGCTGCGAACCCAGATCGGTTTAGACGTCTAGCAGACGCATTTCCACGTAACAGACGTGACAATACCCAACTGTGCCTTCAGTCTGCAAAGACGACACTAATGCGCAAAAGTGTGTACTGCATGGCTCCGGTCATATATAATAAAATACCTAAGACTTGGAAAGAGTTACCGTTAACATTATTTAAAAAAAAACCTACTTAGCTTTTTAACTGATAAAGCACATTATAGTGTAACCGAGTTCTTAGCTGAAAAACACTTTGAAACTTTAATTCCTATTTATTTAAGATTATTTTTACTTAATAATTTCATTTTATTATGCAGATAAGCTTTATTTTATTTTAGTTTATAATTTTTGTCATTTTAATTTTAATTATTCAAGCACATTTGTAATTTTTAAATATTAAGTTCCTTTTTTATGTGAAAATTTTGCATGCCTACGGGTAAAATATGGCTGAACTTAATATTTCTATGTATAACAACGTGTACTGTACCCATTTTTGCAAAAATAAAATATCTTTATCTTTATGTGTACCTTATAATTATCTGTATCTACGTTCATTTCATCTGCAAAATAATTCCCCATTTAATCAAAACGTAACAAATAATAAATTGTGAAAAGAAGGAAATTTAATAAAAGCATTTAAATAAAAACAACAAGAACAATTTAGGCCTAATTTGTTTAGAAGAAACAAAAACGTTTGCTCTTGTGCAAATTAAAGTCCAGTTTTCCATATTGCGTATTTAATTTACCTGACTAACAAACTGGTTACTGCCAAAATTAAATTTGAAGTTGACGTCATTGTGCGGGACCTCAATGACCGAGGAACGAGATAGGATTATTTGTGAGAAGAAACCGGAATGGGGTCATTGGATGGCTAATGCTTGCTGACCATCACCAATAAAACTAAATAGAATTATTAAGGAGGTTAGTTGTTCCACCGCTGACGATGAACGAGTAGCGAGTAAAGCTAGCATCTGAAAACGAGTGTGCGAGTAGCGAGCAGCGAGTGTGTTGTTCCGATAGTTTAGTCGCTGAGCTATCATCTGTGTGCTTAGTATGAGTTTGAAATACTTTTGTCGTTTTCGAAAACTATCGCTTTGTCTCTTTCACACGTACTAGATTAGTGTGAAAGAAATAAGCTATAGTTTTCGAACACGATAATAGTATCGCCAACTCATACTAAGGCCGCTGGTTGGTCTCTCAGCGTGAGTTCTGACCGCCAAGTGACCGCTGAGCGAGTATTATCTTTGACAGCTCTTGTCACTCAGCGACGGAACTAGTGAAGCGAGTACTCGCCGGCAGTGTGAACAGTCAGCGATCGACTATTAATATATGCATCTCTGATCTTTATTAGCAATAAATATGGTTAAAAGCACTATCTAAAGTTATACATGTTCAATACATATTATATTCCACACATACATACATATAAATAAAAATTAAGTGTCTGTAAGTAATTTCAAACTAACTGTGATTTCTGAAATGCTTATATGAAGGTTCTTTACACCGTAGAAAAAGACACAAACTTTTTCTAATATTTGTGTCTGTCAGTCTGTCTGGCTTTCTGTTTGTTCGAGCTAATCTGAAGAAGGGCTGAACCGATATTAATGAGTCTTTGAAGATAGAGAAGGTTATACAGCAACATATAGACAACTGGTTATCCCGGAATTCCCGCGGGATCGAGTTTTAAAAACAGCGTTCGTAATATCGGTTCCCTCGCAAGCGAAGTCGCGGGCACAGCTAGTTAGTAATAAAGAAATATGGATAAAAAAAACGTTGCGGAAAATAAATAACCCAATGTATTTTCAAATGTAATTCAAAGCAGAACGGGATATTAATCGTCGTTGAAGAACGATTTATCTTTTGTTTCGGAACTGTGTCATGGACCGCCAACCCGGAACAAATCAGCTAGTCTTACAGTATTGTAATTCAATCTTTCACATAACAAAGGCCAACATTGTGGTGACAATGGAGCTATCAAGTATCCTAGTGTGTTGTGTAATGTGGAGACAGGGCTAGGCCAAAGTCGTAGACAATGGGTAGTTTAGGACACAAGCTTTCTAGAAAGGATATTTTATATTTCAAACTACCCCAGTTTATGGGTGTTTCATACCTAAACTTGACTCAAGTATAAATTTAAAGACAGGAAATCCACACAAGCACGTAACAAATAATAAAAGCAACAAATCTTCTCCATTTCACAAATCCATTAATCATTATTTCATGAAAGTAAAATAAGCCAAGTACGTCAGGCGCCAGATCACAAAAACAAACAAATTAAAACCGAACATGTGCAAGTATTAACGAGACAAATACGAATGACTCTCGAATTCAGCGGTCAATTTCACAGAAGTATCTAAACTGTTCATACTGAAACGGAATAACCAATTAAGCAGGCCTGCGCGGGCGCAACGCGGCCCAAATATTACCTACCGTTACCATTACTGTTACAGAATCTTGTTTACAAGCAACATCGCGACTGGCATTTTAAAAACTAGTACCTATAATAAAATTAATACCAACTCAATCAAAATATGTTTTAAATAAAATTCATACAGTTTATTATGTATATAAATGTCTCTACATGGCTCACCGCTAAATGAGCCGTTAATATTTATAACTCGAGCATAAACATATCATTAAAGCCAGCAAAACAGGCTGTCTGGAGGCTAGACTTAACGACCTTGGCAGCGTAACTTAATCGCAGCTTACGCAATAAGTTTCCTGTGTTAGTAGCAATACGGACCACAATTTCTGAAGTGATGGTCTGAGAGATACAATGCAAGCAGCAATACAATGCCTGCATTGTAGAAGTACGGAGGTGAAGACTATTACTTATCATTTGAATAATTGACAAACCTTTGTTGTAAAGCACTTAAGATGATCGACGATGGGGAATAAAATATGGGTAGACAGAAAATATGATACTAAATGTTGCGGCAATAAATTAGAGATAGGTATGATTTAGTTGAGTACTTTATAATCGCAGACAGGAACATGCGTAGACCTATTTGCGATTAGTCAGTGCAAGCTTCCTCGAACAAGTAGTCACTGCTTGTTTGGCAAATAAAATCGCATGTAATGATAAAAAACATCGGCTACAATGTTTAATTATAAAATTTATTACATTGACATTCTCAATGAAATAAGCCACAACACCTGATGCATGAAAACACAGTTCTTGGTAGAGTAAAACAATTATTCTTAGTCGGTGGAACAACTGAATATTTTATTAAGCCGTTTAAACTGTTGTTTAAACGTATCCAATTTTACGACACTCATTTATAAATCATCAGTCATCCATGAAGGCCAAACCAAGTCAAAACGAAAATAGAATCCTTACATTGTAAGTGCAAAGGTTAACAACGGTAGTTGGCGTACAAAATCGATCGGTTCGACTAAGTTTATGCTACACGAAATATGTGTGAGGACTGAGAAGTGTGTTCATAAAAACGTAGAAATCGGTTAACGGTTACAAACCGAACTAGCTGACACACTTAAGAGAGATTAAAGCGAAGTATATGTATAGAAACCTCGAAGGAGGAGCTTGTGTCTAATTAATAACAGCCACACGGTTAGATCTTAAAGGTTAAGCAACGCTTACCAAGGTCAGTACATGAATGGGTGACCGTCTTAGCATATTCAGATTCCGTCGACCCTCGGAAAGCACGATAAGCCGTTGTTCCTGGCTGTAATTAGTACTTCTTTGACTGTTGTTACTGGTAATCAGAACTCAGCAGCCAGGTCTGGCCTAGGAGTATCGTGTTACCCATTTACTGGGTTGTTAGATAGGGATATATTGTTATGAAATAAATTACTTATGACTTATGACTGCATCCGCAAACCCCAACAAAATTGAGAAAAGGCCTAAACTCATGATGATATGTACCGGAAACGAATCGTGTATACATACTCATTTGGTAAGTAATAATCTTTTTATTGCGGTAACAATTTGATTGCGGCTTCATGTCTGTTGTTAGATAACAAATAGTAACAAGACAACAGCACTATTATAAGCAAAGTTTCTAAGTAACATCTTGGCTTGTTTGCAATACAGGCTCAAGCATCCGTAGTTATTTTACAAGAGTTACAAGGACACATTCTATCATATGTAAGAGTATATTACTTGCAAGCATGTTTTCAATTGGATTGTCCATCTGCAAATATGATTGCCAATTAATTCCTTTAGGGGATGAATTACCATAAATCCTTCCTGACAAAACTTTAACAAATTGAAACAGTTAAGTGAAATATTGTATTGTTATCTTTCAATCGATTTGTTTAACAAGGCATGCTAATTTTTGAAAAAATATTATAAGGAGTTAGAGGAGGGAGCCGACCTCAACGTAATTGGGAAAGGCTAAGCAAATGATGATGAGTTGGTTGATGTGTCATGTCCCGGTAATGACTAGTTGTCTAATTAATCAGTAAAGAAAACCGTATTAGTAATTCGCTACATCCGTTGTGCCTCAACAGACACGCGGTGTTTTCGCTTGCGATAAGCGAACAAATTCACCATTATTGTAAGTAACTAGTTAGTTATTTGTAATGCTTGAATAGTGAGTAATGCAGATAACACAACACATTCAGACACATGAGTATTTTTATTTATGTTACAGTTGTCTGTAAGATTAATGTAGGTACCAAAACGACATGTTCAAGGGCGGTTTGATGCATAGAAGTAGCGAAATCATACAAAGTGAATCCTATTTTTGACTTAAAAAAGCGGCTGGGTAAAATAAATAAGGACTAGGTAACCTACTCACATGGCTGAAGTCGATATCAAGATAAATGAATAGGTTTGATCACCTCTGGCCCAGCCCTCTCTTGCCCCAGAATATTGGAATACTTCGCCTATCACAACTAGTCATTGGCTTGGCACCGACTTTACCCATGTGAGTAGGTTAACCTAGCTCTTATTGTAAACAGAATGAGAAACCCAAACAATATTTAAGGTTATATTTCGTTTTGTAGTACAGTAGCGTTTTTGTTTGTTTTGAAGCCGGGTAATTTTTTTGGTTTCTATTAATCCCTCTATAGTTTATGAATGAACGATCTTTAGAATGGCAAGTATAACAAGCTGCAAGCAACAATGAGATACAATAACCCAAATGATGTCACTATGTAAATGTATTTTGGTATTTTTACAAAAGATTATTGCGATAGTAGCAACTGCAACTCAATGCTTAATGCCAAAACGTGCATGAGCAGTACGTATTTTGTAACACACGAAAATAAATCCAAGTATATCTGGCAGTGTGTACTGTGTACGCATATATTTTCGATAGAAAAGTCTTCAGCATAACTGGTGAATTTTCTAAAATTATCTTATGGTTTTATCTATTCCTATTTTAAAAAGAACCTTACCTCCACAGTCGGGATTTCTCTGTATCGTGGATGCGTCAGTAACAATTTCAACTCGCATGCAATCAGACCCAGAACAGTTATCTGAAGGCCATATAAACATCTGTTCGGTGCGAGAATCGAACACCCAAGTGCTCAACCATGACGTGAAAATCATTAACGAAGCTTAATGTACCTGAGTAAAATCCATAAAAAAGCATCAACATTGCCAGTAAACCAATTTAGTTTATCAAACATTAGCTTAAAACATTTACTTAGCACTAAAGATAGTTCGATAGCGTCTTTGAGCGCAGAAAGCCATCTGATCTGATTGCTGAAGTTAAGAACTCGCGAAGAATCCAATTCAAACTTCTTGTTTGCGAACTACGATTGAGTTTTGAAATATCTACCAAAAAGTCTTATATTCCCATTAAATTGTGTTATTGGTTTTGTATACGTTGATATATCTGATTCTATTTTAAGCTGTTTTGAATTAAAAGCAACTCAGCTTCAATAAAATTAAAAGTCATTAGGTTAATGTGAAGATCAAGAAAATAAAAAAGCGATCGAATAGATGGCATTTAATTTTATTTACGTGCGTAATCTGAAATTCCAAAAGTTATTGACAGATCTCCGGTCAAAAGACAATAACATCGAACCCAACGTGATGAAGGTGAAAGGTGTCCCATTTAAATTCCTCTGCCCTGCTTAGAGTAATTAATCTTAAGTCGACAGGCTGATACCTTTTTTTCCGGGTAAATCATCAAATGACTTCTCGCGCTCTGGTAGAGGCGGAAAGGAGTCAGACTATAACTACTGACTAAAAATCCACCCTGTTCCTTTAGTTGCCATAGTGTTCCAGTGCTGCAGTAACTCGTTAGAACTTCCCCGCAACCCCACAAAGTATGTATAAACCACTATTGAATTTTAAATTGAACACAGCAGAAAAAAACAATGAGATTGTAAAGTATCGTGTGCAAATATGCATAAACCTTTAAATAATACCTTGAGTACCGTATAGTACTTGACATATTTTAAGGGCCATTGCTTTGGTATCTGAAGAACGAAGATATTTTCAAAGAAAACTGGACCGCCCACAGTAATACTTGATCAAAATTCTTTAGCGAGACGCGAATGAGGTAGCTATCTATCTCAATATACATCTAAACATATACTAACAATAGAAGTGTCTGTCTGTGTGTGTGACTTCAAAAAACAGTTTTTTTACAAGCGTTTTTTTTATTTGAATGTGACGAACCTTATTGATAAACGTGCGATGTTTTGCCTTCGGTGTTCCCAACCAGTAATATTTTAAGCGTCAATAGTCTAATGGATAAGGTGTCGGACTTGTTATCAAGGGGTCACGGGTTCGAACCCCACCCTATTGCCGTGAACCCACTCCAGACACAAGCATATTTAGCAAGTTCTTTTTATATAAAAAAAAACATGTTTTATTAACCATTCGTTCTTTAAACTTGAGAAAGTTGATTTATAACTTTATATTATATCCATATCCTTAGCACCAACCTGGTCTTGGTAACTTTAGTTTTCAGTGGGTTTTTATAATTTTATAGTTTTTATAATTATTATTGCTGCCAATAGCTACGTGATGCTCAGTCTTAGGTCCAACCGCTGAACTTTGATATAAATTATTATATTACTTCTTTATTTATTTAAACTTTATGTACATGGGCGGACTTAGGTAATGCAGCAAGGCATTCTCTACCAGTCAACGCAAACGCGCACAGTTAGTTCATTATTAATCATTCATTACGAAATATTCCACCTGCGGCACGTGACAATGAATTTATTATGTTTCGATACAGACAGACACAAGAATTTTATTTATTTGGATAGCCGGCGTAGTCTTCCCTTGTGGATTTGTCGTCGGTGAAATGTGAATAATTGTTTGTTTGTAGGTGCGAGCCGAAGTTAATATGAGTATGTTCTACCTGGCAATATTTAGGGCAATTTTCCGTTGAGAACGAAAGTTGGACGATTTTGAGCGATTCCCAACATTGGTCGAACGATACCCAAACTTTCCCTCCTCCCCCTTTTTACCCGACTGCAAAGGAAGGGTTATGTTTTTCGCGCGTATCTTGTATGTATGTATGTAATATTCTTTATTACCTCATATCTCCAGAATCGCTGAACGGATTCACATAATTGAGGTATCGTTAGATTCGTCTTAGCAGCCCAAGTGTTCTTAGATAGGTGACATTTGAAAAAATCAAACATGGCGGCTGTGCGAAGTCATTATACATAATGTAAAAAAAATTTTTTTTTTTAATACTGCAATATGGGTATCAAATTAAAGGGCTTAACACAAAGATTTCAAAAAAGTATATCATGTTTATCATTAGTGTAATACTAGCAAAAATAATACAAAGAGAAACTTTAAAAATATGGACTTAGCTCTTTCACTTTCTGAATCCGGTGGGGTGCCATTAGGGTTGCCACCTTTTTTTTTGCAGATAAACTACATTGGTTAAAATAGGTAAGAAAAAAAGTACATAGCATCAAAATAAAGTACAATTTATTTTCAGTCTCTTTCCGCTGTCTGTCCATGTATGCTTAGATCTTTAAACCTACGCAACGGATTTTGAGAGGTTTTTTTAATAGAAAGAGCGATTCAAGAGGAAGGTATATATGTATAATATATGCATAATATAGTAAAGAAACAATGATAATTTTAGAGGTTTCTAATGTGATGCTTAATAAACATTTTTTTTGCGCTTACATTGCAAACGCTGGCTGAACCGGACGAGATAGATCAAAATAATTTACTACATTACTGTACACCTTAAAAAGGTCTACAAAAAGTCTGCGATGGCATATGCCTATCTCTTACGGATAAAATACTATATATCCATTTTAATACGTTAAAAAATGAGCAATTATAAAGCGGTAATTGGAAAGCTATTTACACAAATACTGTAATAATCCTTATCATTTTAAATACGTTAGTTGGCTTGAGCATTCCATGAAGATTATTTTATCCCTTTATACCATGCAAATTAAATGAGAAGAAATTAATTTCGTGTCGCCGTGATTTGACCGGACGCCTCGCTTCCGAGCCAGGGGAGTCCGAAACTTTATGTAGTATATCAATGTACTAGTACTCTCGCGGGGCTTCGCTCCCGTGGATTCTATCACGGTAAAAACATAACTCTCCTTTTTTGCAGTCGGGTAAAAAGTAGCCTATAACCTTCCTCAAGCTTCAAGCTGCTTCCATACCAAATTTCATCCAAATCCACCCAGTACTTTCGAAGATTAGCGCGTTCAAGCAAACAAACAAACAAACAAACTAACAAACTTTTCCGCTTTATAATATTAGTATAGATGGTGGAATTGTGTATCTTATATACAACGTGTAATTTAAAGGGTATATACATACCAGTGCACGGTTTCTTTGGATGATAATAAACGATATGGCATGGGTTTTATCAACCGACGACCAAAAGAGGAGGTTATCAATTCGACGCGTATATTTTTTTTTTTATGTATGATCATCGATTACTCGAAGACGGCTGAACCGATTTGGAAAATTATTTTTTTGATTGAAAGGGTATACTTTGAAATTGGTCCCATTTTCATAAACGTCAGGATCTGATGATGGGATCCTGGAGAAATCGAGGGAACTCTTCAAATATTATAGGCACACCTATGACGTTTTGGGTATTTATTATAGTAACTTGTGCAGTTGCTCTCAAAAAGTACCATTTGAGGAATAGGAACTGATGATGAAGACCTCAGATGGCCGCCGAAACTACTCAATAATAAGTATTGAGTGGATTGCGATTCGATTACTTGAATATGGATGTTAAGCACTTTATGCTCGTCACAATGCATATGGTGATGTAGAGCTGATGGTGAAGTACCAGGAGAACTCCTCAACAATTCACGGCCCAGCATTGGGAAAAGCAATATTTTGTAAAAGGTTATAAGTAGTTGACATTTAGGCTCTTGTAACTAGGTAAATTAAAAATAAACCAACTAAAAAGAGTGAAATAAAAACTTTTTACCAAAAAATTAAACCGACTCCCAAAAAAACTAAACTAAAATAACTTTAATTTCGGAAGTCGGTGCCAAAAACTAAAATACAAAACTAAAGACACCGAATAACGAAATTAAAGTTATTTTTCACTTTGCAGTGTTTTTTGGGAGTCGGTTTAATTTTTTGGTAAAAAGTTTTTATAATCCTATGTCTACATGTGTGAAGTATAATAGAAATTTCAATACATTGATACCAGAGGCAGAATTTTCAAATTAAGAAGAACGAAGAGAATCACCGTGTTATTGGCAAGTGACGTGGAAAGTTATTGACTCTCGTAGTACTGTGACACGTTTGTTATGATTGGTATTCAAGAAACATATGAAACCGATAATTTGGTATCAATTCTTTGTGTCACTTATTTTGAGCTGAAACTGTGCATAGAGACCATACAAGATGTTGTCTTCAGCTCCTTTGGATAGATATGGGGTTTCCGTTACACGTTGTATACCTACAGAAAAGTCCGCGATGGCATATATCTACATATTAAAGATAACATCCTACTTATGTCCATTTTAATACTTTAAAAAGTTGGCATTTATAAAGCGGTAATGTAAAAGGTATTTACACATATATTGTTGTGTTCATAATTATCTGGATAGGGTTTGGAAAGAAAACTGTATGATACCGAAAGTAAAATTGCACCCGGGCGAAGCCGGGGTGGGCAGCTAGTTCTGTTTAAAAACTTATTTCTTATTACTTTTTGCAGTTTTTTTTTATTGTTGATAGGCTTGCGTTTGACCACTATCTCACCTGATGGTAAGCGATAATGTGGTCGAAGATGAAGCACGCTTGCCTAGAAGTAAACTATTCACCCTTGACTTAAAGACTCCCAGATTATAGCTATCAGGAAACATAGACTCCGGTAGAGAATTCCACTCCTTAACTGTACGCACAAGGAAACTATTCCCAAAACGTTTTGTGCGCATGGGTGGGATGTCCACCATCTAACGATGGTGCGACGCCGTTTGTCTAGTAGTCCGATGATGGAACGGGCTTGGCGGAATTAAACTGCAATTCCATCGCACACTCCCCGAAATGTAACCGATAGGCTTGCAACACGTCGCCGACGTTCAAGGCTCTGAAGCTTTGTCTCGACCAGTTTTTCGTTGCCAATGAGCCTTTTGGCCCGTTTCTCCATAATCTCAAGTGCATCAAGCTGGTATTTGGCAGATCCGTCCCAAAGATGAGAGCAGTACTCCATACACGACCGAACTTGTGCTTGATAAAGGTAGAGCAGCTGTTTTTGGTGTGAAGTACCGTCGCACCTTTGCTAGGATTCCCAATTTTTTGGTAGCCAATTGAGCCTTAGCCTCGATAAACGGACCAAAATTAAGGTTGGATGTCAACGTAACCCAAGAAGCTCAATGCGATTAGTTATCGGCACGGTTACACCACGGAAAGAAGGAGCCGGTTGAAATTGGGTCCTTTTTGCGGAGAGTAGACACGTCTGGGTCTTAGCAGCATTAAATCTGACCAAGTTGGCGTCGCCCCATTCAGAGACAGCCTCCAAAGTCAAGTTCAAGCGCCCAACCATTGCTTCTCGATCTGTGACCCACCAGCACGCGCGCTGGATATATATCTCTCAGCAACAGTGCTGTCGTCTGCATACCCAAATTCGTAATTTTAGTTTCGTAGTTTCATTCGCAATTTGTATCTAATTAGTATATCTACCAAACAATTGCACAGCTGGCATCTTTACAGTCTATATTTAAATTAAAGTAAATAAGTAATTCATTTTTTATCAAATTCAGACGCTTTGTTTATTACGACTAAACTTTTCAAAATCCCAAAGAAATCAAATAATGCAAAATAAAGTATTTTCGTGTACTTTATTGTTGTCATAAAGTATAGAGTACAATTACCTGAAATAACGTACAATACTTTATTATAAAGTACGGGTGGCAACCCTAGGTGCCATTGTGATACGACCGGGAAAACTGTAAAAATGTTAATTAATATTTTAACTAAAAAGTTGAAAAAAAAAATAAGTTATTTAAAAAATCTAAAAAACCCGACTGCTCAACTGAAATACAAGAAACAAGCACATTTTTATTTTAAAAAGTGACAAGCAGGCGGACCCATCCCATTAAAAAAAATAAATGGGGTCTCGCCTGCTTGTCACTTTTTAAAATAAAAATATGCTTGTTTATTGTATTTCAGTTGAGCAGTCGGGTTTTTTAGATATTTTAAATAAATTTTTAGGGTTCCGTAGCCGAATGGCAAAAAAAACGGAACCCTTATAGTTTCGACATGTCTGTCCGTCTGTCTGTCTGTCTGTCTGTCCATCCGTCCGTATGTCACAGCCATTTTATTCCGAAACTATTAAGACTATATCTACATGTGAAACTTGGTAAGTAGATGTATTCTGTGAACCGTTTTCCGATTTGAAGAAAAAAATAATATATATTTAAAATAAAGGTTGGCTCCCCATACATGGAACTAAAACTGAAAATATTTTTTTTCATGAAATCTATGCGTGTGTGGTATCTATAGACAGGTCTTTAAAAATGACATAGGGGTTTCTAAAATTACTTTTTCATAAAGTCAATTTTCTAAAAGATATACGCTTCCAAAGTGGTAAAATGTGTGTCCACTCCCTCTAACTTCTATAATAATGGAGTGAAAAATCTAAAAAAATATATGTCTGTAGATCTTAATGTAAACTTTCAACCAAAATTGGTTTGAACGAGATCGGGTTAGCAGTTTTTGTGATACAGTATATTTTCTAAAACCGCACATATAAATTTGTAATTAATACAAACACTATTAAAAACAAAGTTATTTGGCGTAGTTGTAAAAAATGTAAATAAACTAGTTTTAAGAACTTTGTAAGGTTTTTTTTGTCAAATAAATATACATATTATATTATATTATTATAGTTACTACGGAACCCTTCACGGGCGAGTCTGACTCGCACTTGGCCGATTTTTTTTATTTCGTTAGTCATATACAGTTAAATACTAGGCTTGCCCGCACCTTGGAACGCACGATCTTTCCTACATAGGTTCTTTTATCTCCAATTTCTGACCGTTGAACGAAATTTTTTTAAATACGCTACCCTCACTCCGGGTCTAAAACGTCAAAGTGTAACAGCTAGACTCGCATTTATAATATTAGTATTGAATTTATAAACTTGAATATTCTTCACAATTTAATATTCATCTGTAAATAAAGATTTTAATATAGTATCTGATGGAAATTGTAACTGGTTTAAATGTCGCACTAGAATATACGAGTGAGTCACTGTTGAACCAAAAATACAGGGTAGATTTTAAAGACGGCAGAGGGCAATGAAGGTAGAATTTTAAAGCTTCAGAATGGCTCATAACGTAATAGCTGTACTTACAGTGTTAAAAATAGAACTCCCCCTATTGATTTTCATAAGACCATTAAACGGCATTGGGCGACCGTGACCCGCAATCATTATTGGGTCATAAAACAATCTGCCAAACTGTAAGCAAAATGTAAATTTTTGCTGTTTTTTTTTTTCATACAAAATACTTGCTATTATTGTCTTACTAGCTATTTCCAGCAGCTTCACTTTTATGGCTTAACTTCTTATAAATACAGAGTAGCTTCATTATCTATATTTACATAATATCTGGTTTAAATTTAAAGTGACTTTTTCCGCAATAATAACATAACTTGGGTAACACTTCCATGAAAACAATAAGTTAAAATAATATTGTTCATACTTATAGCTCGATACCGCCCCCTGAAATTTTAGTTATTAACTATATAGTTACACCTACAATGCATTAACTTAATTAAATTTCTTTACTTGTATCAAAAGTGCGTTACTTATATACCGACTAAGTTGGATTTTAATGCATTGAAAGGGTGCACATACCTTATACGTGAGGATATGTCGTTATACTACATACATTCAAAACGATTGTTCGTTTTCATGAATAATATTTAAAGTAATGTCACTCATGTGAAACAATAGTGCAAAACAAGTGACTGCCAGTGCATAATTAGTGAAAAAAACTTATAAGTAATATAATCCACAATTCAAATCTAGATTACTTCTGTTGTCAAAAAAAAATCCATTGTCCTGACCACAGAACAGATAAAAGAGGTTAGAAAGGAAATAGTTCCTGATTTGTATGAGAACGCGTGTCGCCGCTTGTCTCCCCACTCTTTAGCTCTACTACAAGCAAGAGGCCCGTTACGTATGCGAATTACGCACACAAATAAATTACACACACTTAAATCGAGAGATTTTAACTCACAGTTTATTGTTTATTGTACATTACATGCATATTCTAAGTACTAAATTTAATTAAACTATTGTACATTAATGTCAGTTTCAAAGGCGATAAACACGCGCCGTGCATCACGGCCAATCAGGGCAAAGGACAAAACGTCAATGATTGAAATGTGGCGCATGCAGTACACTGTGAGCGGACTTGGTCATTGCGTTGATTAAGCGAGTACACAACGGGCAATGTATATTTTTTGTAACTTGTTGCAATAATGTTGTTCATGTTCGGAATTTCATAGTGATCAGAATATTTTTATGATTTTTACAAATAAAACTGTAATTAAATGTTATTTTCGACTTACCGATGGAAAGATATACCTCCTCGCTCTATACTTGCGGTCTGTTTTTTTGTTTTACAGGTTATAATTGCACAACACGGCATTTTAAAGCAGAGCTCTGTGTTCCGAAGTAATCCGAAGCGCACTAAACGCGGTGAATGAATTAATTGGTCGCGCTATGATTGTCGTATCATAAATGTGGCGCGCTCGACCCGCCCACATTACCATTCCAACCTTATTCATCTATTCCGTGGTCCTGACTCATTTCTAACGACTTTATCTAATTTAAAAACTTTTGTGCTTAAACCGATCACTAATTTCAACAACTTAGAATAATAACGGATAGAAACCGTGTCTAGAACAAAACACGAGCGATTTTGTGTGTCCATTTCATTTTCTTTGTGTACGTGAGCCGAATGTGTCTACGTTCCTCAAACACACACAAATATAGCTTTCAGTGATACCATTAATAGACCATTACCCACAAAAATGGGTAAACGCACTATTATGTTGCCGGATCAAATCAAGTATTTTATGTTATGAAACTGGATAAGATTACTTATGTTTTTTCATGTAATATGACTTACATGACATATTTTTATGGAAGGTAAACGAAATGGGATATCGTTCATTGCGTTTAGAATGTTTGATGTGTGATGTGTTATAATAGTATTATAGACATATTAATTGCTTGAAAAATCTCGTTTGATATCAATTAAATGTATGTGTTGTATTTATGAAATAGAGAAATATGATTGAGAACATTACTCAAATAAAAAAAATCTTAGTCAATAAAATTGTAAACTTTATTATGCCACTCTTCGAATTAACAGTAACTTTTAGTTTTAACCCTTTATAAGGCCGAAGAAACTAAAGGTGATAAAAATGTATACCAAACAAAAATTGAAAAGTAATAACTTATAATTATGATGAAAATAATGTTTTTTTTTTTTGTAAATCAATGGGAAATTTTTGTAAAATGTGGTGGCAATATAGTTGCCACAGCCTGTCCATACCCCGCCATTTTCAATTATACTCTATTTTATTGATTAAATACTTGGTGGGAACATAGTTGCCACTACCTTAAAAAGGGTTAAAACACTGTAGGTAGTAGCTGTAAATAAATATAGTTTAGTTTGACGCAAAGATAATCGCCGCCAAAACTATATTTTTTAAAACCAAAATAAACACAAAAGAAAGCAATATGGGTATTTTTTCCTCACAGATAGCAACATTGAATTGTGATAAGTTACGATATTAGAATTTTTGTTTGATGATCGATTTACGTAAAAATAATGTATAAAATGTAAGTATTTACTAGTGAAATGTAATTTGATTACACTTTTTTTGTTTTCCTGTGGGACTATGACATCCCTTTACGCTACAAACGATCGTTTTAAATTATTTACTTGAGAGCTCTATTCGGCGGAATGTGACCTTGAGTACTGACGGCTGTTAGCCACAATGGCTAAGTTTTAGTTTCCTCACCTTTTGCACTCGTACTAGGTTTCTATGGGTTATTATTCTAAGTTCAACAACTACGGTTACCGCGGAGTCCCACATAGTCGCCTGCTGTATAGAGTCGTGCGCTCGAATCCGGGCACCAGAGACACTTTTTGTAAGAGATAAAATTGTTAATTCCAATTCGTTCATTGGTTCGTATATTGCAAGTCAATCGTGTATTAGTAATTTCCGGCTGTATAAAGAAATAAAGGTGGTAAAAATTAACAATTATATCGATACAGTTATACCAAAACAATCAGTGATCGTCTAACTCCCATACTTGTAAAAAAGAGTCACTTAATAGCATTGTTTTGTAGTAAGTGAATCAAGTGCTTTGCAAAACGTTAGAACTCGAATTCAATCGGACCGTCTCGAGTTAAACAAAAAGACTGACCTTTGGATGCCTAATGAGTTGCTGTTCTCGCTCCTAACAAGACTTCATTACAACAGCTTTTTTGATGACTTAAATAGTGACCGAGTGGCGTACTGCGCTAATGCGTCGGATTCCTCGACTAATTCAGCAGAAGTAGACAATATATGTGCTCGGTTCAAGCGTCCACGTTTGAACAACTCACCCGAGATTCACCAACCTAGATCAGCCGATTTCGTCAAGAGATACGCTCAATTATATCGTTGGAGACACCATCAGCTATCAAGGAATGTATTGAAGTGGAATTCGGCGAGATGAAAGACTTATTTCCAGAGCTGAAAGAGTCTGTTAAGTTCTTGAGCGATGATTACGACCGCATACAATCTGAACTAAAAATGTGCACAGATAGTAACAAAAGTCTCAGCAAGGAGAACGAGTCCCTAAAACAAATAGTTTCCGATTTATCTGGGCGAGTTAATTTAATTGAACAACACTTACGCCAGCAGAATATTTAATTTAACGGCGTACAAAAGGAAAAGGCGGAAAATTTGGTGAAAACGGTCTTACAAATAGGTAGCGCGGTAGGACGCGCAATCAAAGAAGAAAACTTACTGTCAGACTGAAAGCTGATGGGGAGCAAGCCAAACATATAAGAAGCCTTGATGCTGTGGTATTACTCTAAGCTTATACATCTCCATGAAACCCAGCCACAACGCTGTATGTAAGTAATTAAAATTCAATATCTACTACCAGAACTTTAGAGGAAGGAAAACAAAATTGAACGCAATCGAATTGTCAATACGGTTAAACAGTTACGATATTATTATTGGCACTGAGACTTGGCTGGATGATAATATAAGCGATGGTGAAATATTCGATAGGAGATACAATGTTTACCGCAGGGATAGAGCATCTACCGTAAATAACGGCAAGAGGAGGAGTTTTGGTTGCTGTTTCGAAGTGCATAGATTCTGTTCGGATGTCGCGATGGGAAACAGATTCCCAAGGCTTATGGGTCAGACTCAAAACTGTGAAAGGGAAAAAACACTAAAACCTAAATATCTGTGCGGTTTATCTTCCTCCTCCAATCCAGCTGAATACATTAGATGCTTTCCTAGACAGGGTCTCCTCGATCATCGCCACCACCGGCAACGATACCCTTGTTGTTGGAGACTTCAATATGAGTTTCATTGACTGGGTAATCAACAAAACATTCTCACATACATCCGTTACCACCGCTTGTACATTAGATGCTTTCCTAGACAGGGTCTCCTCGATCATCGCCACCACCGGCGACGATACCCTTGTTGTTGGAGACTTCAATATGAGTTTCATTGACTGAATAATCAACAAAACATTCTCACATACATCCGTTACCACCGCTTGTAACTATGCTAATGCATTAGGCTACTCACTGATTGATTTCATGTCACTTTGTAACATTGATCAATTAAATTCAATTAAAAACTGTTATCACAAAATATTAGACCTAGTAATTTGTAACTTCTACGGAGGAACTGTAAGTAAATGCAAAAATCCCCTGTCACTAGTAGATGTCTGTCACCCACCACTCGTGATATCATTACAAAACATGTCACCAGCATTGTTAAAAAGTAAGATTCCCGTTAGATTTAACGTTAAAAGAGCTAACTACAAATTAATCAATGCTAAGATTAGGGATGTCAACTGGTCCGATATTTTCTCGTATCTTAACGATGTCGATGCTATGATCGAGGAGCTATATCACACCAACTATTCCTGAAGACATTAATAAAATAATTATTGACCTAAAAATAAAACCAGTACCGGCTATGATAACATTATGACAAGTATTGTGAAGGATTGCTCATATTATATCTGAACCATTAAGCTTTATCATTAATTTATGCATCGAAGAAGGAACCTTTCCAGAAAAACTCTAAAGCCAGTATTCAAAAAAGGAGACAAAACAAATAGGAGCAACTATCGGCCCATCGCCTTGATACCTATTTTTGGAAATTATTAAAAAGGTGATGTTTAACTGTCTCTATACTTTCTTTGAAACACACAACATTCTAACGTCCAGTCAATGTGGTTTCAGAAAAAATAAAAGCATAAATGTTGCAATACTTTTTACATAAGGTAATGACTAACTTGGACAAAGGACTACCGGCTGTCGCACTTTACATGGACATGTCGAAGGCTTTCGATCGGGTCGACCATAAAATCCTCTTAAAAAAGATGTATGCGTATGGTGTGAGAGGTAATGTGTACAAGCTTATCGAATCATACATTAGCAATAGACAACAATTTACTGAAGTAAGGAGGTTAAATCCCATCACCAAAACAGAAGAAATATATCGTTCTGAAGTAGGAACTCTAAAATCCGGCGTCCCTCAAGGGACTATTGTGGGTCCTTTATTCTTCCTTGTATATATAAATGACATGCCTTCGGTAACATATCACGACATTACACTATTTGCTGATGATAGCACTGTTTTATTCGTTAATGATAATAAAATCGATTTAGAATCTGACATTAACCAAACAATATTATCAATTATAAACTGGCTAAAGAGGAATAATTTGAAGATTAACTTTGAAAAAACTAAAATAATGAATTTTAAAATACGAACTCGACGTACTTTAAAAATTTGTTACCTAGATAACGAAATTGAAGAAACCGAAGAAACAAAATTTCTAGGGTTGCATATCGACAACAAACTTAATTGGAAATCACATATTGATCATATCTGTAAAAAGTTGGCTCAGTTTTCATATGCGCTTAACAGATTGAGGTAAATAGCGAATCAGACTACTCTACTAACAGCTTACCATGGTTACGTTAGCTCTATCGTCAGATACGGTGTAATATTCTGGGGTAACAGTACAGACAAGGAGCGTGCTTTCATTGCACAGAAACATTGCATCAGGGCTATATTTAACATACAGCAAACTGAGTCATGTAAGCCATTTTTTTAAAAGATGAACGTCTTAACACTGCCCTGTGTTTTTATATTTGAAGCTACAGTATTTGTAAAAAATAATATTGGCATGTATAATTACTACACGCGTATACGGCGCAAGGACCAACTCCGAACAGAAGCTAGCAAGACTCATCTAATGCATCAGAGTATCTTTTGCACAACTTCACGTATTTATAATAATATTCCGGGGCCGATTAGAATAATTCCGGAAATGAGAAAATTTAAAAAGAATCTCCATGATCTGTTAGTAAGCAAGTGCTACTACTCTATAAAAGACTTCCTGTTAGACAAATCACTGCTCCAATACAGTCTCCCTCGGTCTTCATGTGTTCAGTGACCAACTGATAATGTACCTATGAATTTTTTTTTTTTGTTTTATTTTTCATATGTAATTCCTATTAATAAGCAATTTGAAGTAATAATGTTTTAATGTAATTTAATTTATTTTATGACTATTGTATGCCCTAAGGGCGGGACATAGCTGATCTGTATTATTATGTAAGACCTATATCATGTAGGGTAAACTCACCAGTAACTGGCCACTTAAGCTCATCGGCCAGTTCATGTCAGTGTAAAAGTGTAACGTGTTAAGAAGTTATATTTTTTTAATTACCTTTGGTTAAAGCGTCTATTTTTTTATCGATATTGATGTGTAAAAAATTAATAAAACAGAATTACGTGATTTTTTTTTAATCGAATGAAAAAGTAGTTGTTTAATTACAGTAATTGGCCATAAAATTTAGAAAATGGCCAAGAAAATACTAATAATTGGCCATATAAAATTATCATCGAAAGCAATCAAAATAAAGACAATAAAATATTTGAAATACTAAAAACTGCAAATTAAAATATTTTGGAACTTAATAAAGAAAATTCTTACAATATTTTTCTTAATTCTATATAATAAAATCAACATCTTAGCTTATAAAAGAGATCAGTATAACACAGTTTGTAAACTCTATGGGAAGGAGAAACTTAGAACTGTTTTATTTATTTTTGGTCGACAATAAGTTTAAATAAATGATAGATAGATATATTCTTTATTGTACACCATAACAGTAAAACAATAAGGACTTTACAACTAAAAAGGGTGATACAATGGGCGGTCTTATAGCTAAAAGCGATCTTTTACAGACAACCTTTGGATGGATTTGACACAGGAGAAAATTATGGCACAAAAATGAATCACATTCATCCTCAGGAATATGAATTCTGTAGGATAATGGAATACAATTCTGATGAAATTGATTTTTACACATGCTACACGAAAACACCATTTTTGGTATTGGATTGAGACAAAACTCGCAAAAAACTAAACATTGTTTTTTTTATTTTTTTCCACCAATTGCATAGACTCATCTTGACTATTCTTCGTTTTCCTTTTAACAGTCTTATTTGATGTATTCTTTGGTTGCTTATTTGGTATATTATTCTCTTTTTGGTTCTTTTTTCTTCTCGTAATATCTTCCTTTCCTCTTTTGCAGCATCTTCTTCTTGCTTTTTTAATTGCTTTGCTTTTATCTGTTGAAGATATTGGTCGGATGTCAACGCAAATGGAAATCTTTCTATTTGACGCTTTCCTTGTCGTTTGAATAAATCAGGCAACGTTTGTTTTAAATATTCTAAGAATGGTACATTTGAGATAACAGTAACTTTTTGACTTCTAGGTCTATCTGGTTCGAAGTGCTAGGTTGTGGTTCCTCTATAGTGTTTGATATTTGCGTATCTATTAGTTTTGGTGTAGTAGGTTGAGGATTGCTAGTGTTGCTAAATCTGTCTGGTTCGTGAATCTCTATTTGAATTAGTGTTGTAGATATAGGTATTGGAGTGTTGAAATATGTAAAATTTATTACTAGTTCTTCCTGGAGACTGCACTCTTTATTTTCTATCATTTCTTTATCCTGTATCTCATATTTATTATCTTCGTTGTTTACTATAAATTCACCGGTGCATTAATTTAGAATAATTCGACGTTCTTCACTTTGTTCTTTCGAATCTATTGGACAGCTAATTTCGGTTAACAAGTGACTTTCATCCATGAGTGGATTTAGATTCCAATCCTGTGTATTCATTAACTCCCTCTGATGTCCGAATCGAGATGTTAGGATGACGATTTAGGAATACTTTAAACCACACATCTCCAGGTTTGTCATTCCGAAATGAATTAGGTCGTGGGTTTTTCTTCAAAAAGTCTTGGACACAATCCTTTATATCATCTTTTTTTTTCTGGGAAATGCTCGCCTAGCTTGTTGTATAATGAAATTACTCAACTCATTTTCTTCAGTTTCAGTAAGCACTGGATTAGGTCCAGACTTAAACTTTGTGTTAGGATTTCTTATTTTAAATTGGATACTACTTCTGGGCACGCCAAATTTTTTAACTGCTTGACGAATCGAACCTTCATCGTTTTCAATAAATTTTATTGCCTCTTCTATTGCTTCTTTGGAATATTGTCTTTTTTTTAACGACATTTTGGAAAATCTATGAAACAAATAACATTTCGTCAGTAACTGGCCACACAACTATCACTTACTGGCCACCACGGCCAGTTACTAATAAAAGTGTGTATT
Organism: Tholera decimalis; assembly: GCA_943138885.2. Classification (NCBI taxonomy): domain Eukaryota; kingdom Metazoa; phylum Arthropoda; class Insecta; order Lepidoptera; family Noctuidae; genus Tholera; species Tholera decimalis. Next base: position 30,617,334 of record OW964562.2, read on the forward strand.
TTTATTTGATATTTTTTATTCAATTGTGCACCTTATGCAGCTACTTAATACGTTTAATTTTTAATAAAATTCGAATATTTGGTTATAACCCAGTTACTGGCATAGGTGGCCAATAATTGAAAATATGTAAAAATTTCGACCAAATACTAACCACCCCCCTAACCTCGGTTAACAACAAATGCTGACAGAATAAAACTTATGTAAAGAATCACTTACCATCTATTCAACAGAGTGAAGAAAATCAACACACGATTACTTCACAAAATAACACAAAATTCAATTTTTACTTGGAGCATTTCGTTAAGATTTTTGTAATGATTTACCATTCATGTCAAATCACGAACACCGACTGTCACAAAATGGTCGATATGTTTGGCGCTACTGTCATTGTGAAAAAAAAATGTTACTACAATGAAAGCTAATTGAGTAGGTAATATGAAAAATAAATGATAGATGGCCTACCGTGTGGATAATTCTTAATTTATGCCATTGAAGTGGATAGTGGCCAATTATTAAAAGCGGCCAGTTATACCTCGGTTTACCCTACTACCTATGATCCACAATAAAATATTTGATTGATTGATTAACCTTCGGGGTATAGTAGATGAGCACGTTCCAAAATAAAAATAAAATGAACGGCAAGTATCCGCCCTGGTTCTCTAAGCCTCTTATTAGGCTCTTAAACGAAAAGGAAAACTTAGAACCCATTATAAAAAGTTCAAAAACCCTAGAGATCACTTTGAATATAGACTACTAGAGGGGAGATCTAAAACTATGATGACTAGCTGTTATAAACACTACGTATGCACCACAGAAACGGGTATTAGACATAACCCTAAACACTTTTGGTCATTCGTCAAAACGTAAAACTCTAAATCAAACGATATTCCTTTGGAGATGTGTCTGGGAAACAAAACAGCATCCACTGGTGACGAAAGCAAATTATTTGCCAATTATTTTTCTTCTAACTTTGCCCCCTCGTTTGGCTCACCTGCTGTTGTGCAAACAGGTCCTCAGTATCATCAGCATGGATTGGGTAAAGTGGTGTTTACGGAACGTGACGTCCTTAAAGCACTAAAAAACTTAACATCTGCAAAGGGGCCGGGCCACATGGTTTGCCGCCGTTGTTTGTAAAGAGGTGTGCTTCTAGTTTAACGTTACCGTTACAACTAATATTTAACCTCTTGATCGAAACATCTAAGTTTCACACGGAATGGAAAATGGCAAATGTCGTTCCGGTTTTCAAAAAAGGAAATTCCGATGACGTACAGAATTACCGTCCCATTTCACTTCTTTCTGTTTGCTAAAATTTTTAAATTCTGCTGTGTCCTTTACTTACAACACTTATTAATCCTCAGTTAGCAACCCAACAACACGGTTTCTGTGTTCGCAAATCCACTACTACTAATTTGGTCCACTATGTCAATCAAATCGGTGTATTGATGGATTCTGGCGCGCAGTTTGACTCGATATACACTGATTTCAGCAGTGCGTTTGACAAGGTGGACCATTTGTTAAAGACGCTTGAAGGGTCTGTCATATTTGGTCACTTACTCCTTTGGTTTAAGTCTTATCTTACAGGAAGAGAGTGGTTGTTAAAGGATATGAGTCACCGGCTTTTATCTCGACATCTAGAGTCCCGCAAGGCTCTCATTTGGGTCCAATTTTGTTTTTAATGTTCGTCATTAACGTAGTCCTAGCAGTTAAACAGCAATTGCTCTGATTTTGCTGACGATTTGAAAATTTACAAAGAAATTAATTCAAACGTTGACGTGCAGTTGCTCCAGACAGACCTTGACTCAGTTCACGATTGGTGCATACAAAATCGGATGTCCCTTAATGCGAAAAAGTGCTACCACATAAAAGAAATGTAGGCCGTTACCAACATCATATGCAATTAATGGGGTTACACTACAAAAAGTGGACACGATTCGAGACCTTGGCTTGCACTTAGACTCGAAACTGTCATTCATTAATCATATCGACCATATCACTGCCAGGGCTGCAAGAATGTCTAGCTTTATAAAAAGAATATGTAGGGATTTTCAGTCTGAAAATCTTCAATACCCTTGCGAGAAGTCTCCTGGACTATGCATCTCCAGTTGGGAACCCTACTTATCGTGTCCATGTGAACAGGATAAAGCGTATCCAAAGAAGCTTCACAAGATATCTTTGTTTTAAAAGCACTGGTTGTCCACGGGATTCCTCTTATGTTGAGAGACTTAGCCACTTCAATATGTGCTCACTCGCACCGGAGAGACGTGACAGACCAAATCCTCCCCTACAAAATAGTCAACGGGTTAGTCAATGTTCCAGATCTTTTGGCTGAAATTAGAATAGCTGTACCTCGACAGCAAATTCTTAGAACTAGTCGTTAAAGCATAACCTTTGCGACTACCGCAAGTCGTAATAATCTTGGGAGCACTGCACCCATGAACCGCCTCATGGGCAAATATAACAAAATCGCTGCACGGACCAGTAAGCATCAACATATTTTCAAACCCCTTCCGTCAATACTGTTCTAATCTTGTGTCCAGCTCGGAGTCTCAAGACGTATGCGATATAATTATGAAACACCTCATAACGATTGCATTCACTTTCATTCACTTCCCCTTATGAACCCTTTTTATAATTATTTACCCTGCCATTCTTAATGTTAAATAAACACTCATCTGTGTACATTGATTAAATATAATTTAAAATTATAATTATCGATCACATTTTAATATAATTGTAATGAAATGATATTGTAGTGTAATTTTAAGGTAATAAAAATGTTATTTTAGTGTAATTTAATTGAATAGAAATGTAACGTTAATATAATGTTAATTGAATGTTATGTAAAAGGAAAAAAGTGTTAAGCACGCAATACTGTGAATGCTGAGCACTTCTATACCTACAACTGTTTGTGATTTCTTTGGCCGGGTCCGCTGCGACGTGTTTTCGTGTTTGCAAACAGTATAACATTGTTTGCTAACAGAATATAAACGTGGCCTAACAGTTTTGTTAGCAAAAACACAATAACATGTTTGCCGAGACGAATGGATAACATCCCCCGCGTTCGCCTGCGGGGAGGGGGAAAGTAACGCATTTTGTGTTCGCGCTCACTATCCCTATTTTTCAACCGACGACCAAAAGAGGAGGTTATCAATTCGACGCGTATATATTTTTTTTTAATGTATGGTCACCGAGTACTCGAAGACGGCTGAACCGATTTAGAAAATTCTTTTTTTGTTTGATAGGGTATACTTCGAAATTGGTACCATTTGTCACCAAGTCAGGATCTGGTGATGGGATCCTGGAGAAATCGAGGGAACTCTTCAAATATTATAGGCACACCTATGGCGTTTTGGGTATTTCTTATAGTAACTTGTGCAGTTGCTCTCAAAAATTACCATTTCGGGAAGTGGAACTGATGATGAAGACCACAGATGGTCGCCGAAACTACTCAATAATAAGTATTTCGTGGATTGCGATTCGATTACTTGAATATGGATATTAAGCACTTTATGCTCGTCACAGTGCATATGGTGATGTATAGCTGATGGTGAAGTACCAGGAGAACTCCTCAAAAATTAACGGCCCAGCATTGGGAAAAGTAATATTTTGTAAAATTTTATAAGCAGTTGACATTTAGGCTCTGGTAACTAGGTAAATTAAAAATCAACCAACTAAAAATAGTGAAATAAAAACTTTTTACCAAAAAATTAAACCGACTCCCAAAAAACACTGCAAAGTGAAAAATAACTTTAATTTCAGAAGTCGGTGCCAAAATACAAAACTAAAGACACCGACTACCGAAATTAAAGTTATTTTTCACCTTGCAGTGTTTTTTGGGAGTCGGTTTATTTTTTTGGTAAAAAGTTTTTTTAATCTCAGAGACAGAATTGCCACACCTAATCTCATGTCAGGAGGAATCACATCGTTCCTCCAAGTTGTTTTCTTCTCTATGTCTGGTAAAATTAATGATAACAGCTCTTGATAATCAATTTCTGAACATCTAAAACTAAACAAAAACATTACAACAATAGGCGCAGCGGACGGGCGGTTTTTACTAACATGTTTTGTTAGAAAATTGGCGCAGCGGACCCGGCTTAAGTCGTTGAAGTGCCTAATAAATAAATAAATAAAGAAGTAATATTTTGATGAAGTTTGCTATTTAAGTAAACAACAGATTTTTTATTGGACAGAAGAACCGATTCTTAAGTTATGACTCGATGTCTACAAACAATGCATAATTACAGACTGATGTTAAACCCCAGCATTAATGGCCTAGCCGACAGACGGACGAGATCTTAGTTATTTAATTAAGGGACCAACCTGGTATGGCTTGGATTGTGTCTGGGCACAATAGACATTCTCGACTTTCTCTTCAATCGAAACGATAGTTCCAATATCAGAATTGTTAACATTCCTGTCTATTACCTTCTGTTATAGATCAGCAGAAGAGATTCCTGGTCTGTATATGTATAATGTTTGTAAAGGACTTTTCATTAGACATAGTTATATATTTATTATAACTTTATGCAACTTAAATGGTACAAAAGCGATTAAGGCCGCATTTGTACCATTTGAGTTGCATTTTCATTGCCTTAAGCATTCTCTACCAATCAATCAAGGGTGGTGAAGACAACATGGCAGGTGCATACAAAATAACTACAGTCTTATCTTCTTACTAATTCTTACTAATCTTACTAATATTATAAATGCGAAAGTTTGTGAGGATGGATGGATGTTTGTTACTCTTTCACGCAAAAACTACTGAACGGATCTGAATGAAATTTGGCAAATAGATAGTTTACATCCTGGAATAATACATAGGCTACTTTATAACCCGAAATTCCCACGGGGTCGGGATTTAACCCTCCCACGCGAACGAAGTCGCGGGCAAAAGCTAGTAGTTAATAAATACATAAAGTAAAGGGCTTATTACACATATATTACAATATAACTACACAATAAACTTACATATTTAGCATACTAATATACATTAATAAAAAGTTATAGAAAGGGGTTCATGAAAACTGCACACAACCTACCTATATATACAACGTGTAATTTAACCAACTGCATGGCTTCTTTGGATGATAACAAACGATATGGCAAGGATTTTGTAATCCTAAGTCTACGTGTGTAGAACTTATTACAAATTCCAATACACTGATACCAGAGACCGAATTTTTCAAATTAAGAAGAACGAAGAGAATTATCGTGTTATTGGCAAGTGACGTGGAAATTTATTGACCCTCGTAGTGCTGTGACACGTTTGTTATGATTGGTATTCAAGAAATATATGAAACCAATAATTTGGTATCAATTCTTTGAGTCAGTTATTTTGTGCTAAAACTGTGCATAGAGACTCCATACCAGATGTTGTCTTCAGCCCTTTTGGATAGATATGGGGTTTCCGTTACACGTTGTATAGACACAAATCTTCTTCGATTGTAATGAAAACTATATTTTTACATGGTTTTCAAAAGAAGTATGCCGCGAAACAGAGAAAGGGAGGTATAGAGAAGTATTGTCTTTGGTAACTAGGAATGTAGTTTACACATTAATGTATCTTCCAACGTGGAGTTTTTAATAGCCCTATACGAAACATAAAGCATTAAGTTGAAAGAGTACCTACTTACTAGCAGTAACACTGAAATGACAAATGCAAGGCGGCCATCGTTAAAAAACAATAGAATTCGTGAGAAATAAGGTAAGTTTACTAGTCTCCATATCTGAATCTTCAATTTAATACATCTTCTCTTTAAAATAGAACATGTCACTAAAATCAAAACAAACCTTTTCATAATGAGAATAGCCCGCGGGTCCTATTCAAGTGGGTCCAGCTAACCAAAGACTGACAGACTTTGACAGGCCCGTTGGTATAGTGGTCAGTGGCCCTGACTGCTATGCGCAAGGTCGTGGGTTCGATTCCCACCTAGGACAAATGTTTGTGTGATGAGCACGGTCATTTGTTCTCTGTCTGGGTGTAATTTATCTATAATATGTATGTATTTAGAAATATATATGTATGTTTATCAGTTGTCTAGTACCCATACCACAAGCTCTGCTTAGTTTGGGACTAGATGGCGTTGTGTGAAAAGTTGTGGAATGTTATTATATTAAAAAAAAAGACTTTATTGGCAAGAACAATAACTAATATAGGTAGTTAAGTACAACTTAAATTCGGTACTTGAATGACAATGTATTTTTTTTACCGTATCCGTATAGATTTTAATTGTACATATTTTCCTTTTTCATTCACTTTCAAAACAATCTTGAAAACAAAAATGCTAGTTAGAATGCCGATTTTGGCTTGTCGTTGTTAACATTAGTTGTTAGTAAACAGAATCCAGATCGAATTCTACGCAATCCAAAGTTTACCTAACAAGGTTCGCGACGGAGCCATAAACCAATTAAAATTCATAAGTACCCGCTTAGTCATGGTGTTGTCGCAGTGCCATGAAAAATAGGGCTAAGTGCGTGTCGGACTACCTACATATAATGTAAGGCATCATACAATTTCATAAATAATATCAAAGGACCAAACGTTACTCTGATAAAAGATAAGTAATATTGAAGGACAAACTTTACTTTGCAGTTGAAATTATCTATTCCTTTGTATCGGTATGCGTCAAGGTTAATTCTCTAGATGCACATGTAATTTTGTTTACGGATAATAAATCTGGGGGCACGGCAGTGCCCCCGCCAAGTCGAGTAAAAAAGCGGCACGGCCGTACCATTCTTTTCTCGAGGCAATTCAGGCCATTTTCGACCCCCTATAACTTCGTTGTGGATAAAACTAGAAGCCTGAATTTTCAGTAACCAAACAGGCATTGTATAAACACGGTATATTTCAAATTTCATTCAATTTGAACCAGTAGTTTAAGAATTTTATTATAACGAGTCAAAGTTCCTTAATTTACAACATTTTGTCACTCACTGACTAACCGATCATCAAAAGTCTAAGGCACTTCTAGCAGACATAGAAGCTTCAAATTTAGAATACAATTAGTGTTTAGTATATGAATCAAGGAAAAACTATAATATTTTTCAATTTCGTTCCAGTTTTCTAGATATATCAACTGCATAAATAACTTTGTAATCCCATATAAATATATAGGATTACAAAGTTACATTTGCAGTTAATTAATCAGTGTACCTGTATAATATAATGAAATAATAGATGTAGATGGGTACTTTTTTTTTTTTTGGTGATAACTATCATGGAATGACTTTTTCCGCTCGGGTGTATCAGAATTCTACTGACTAAAAACCCACCCTGTTCCTTCGGAAGCCCTAAAGTTCCGGGGCCGCGGTATCTCGATGGAACTTTCCCGCAAACCCCGACAGGCAATAGCCCTATGAGGCCCCGTCACTGGTATTAACAGCTTTTTGAGGCGCGTGTGGAACACAACGCGCCGCCGACCCGGGCCTGGTCCTTACCGGACGGTGAGCGACCTCTGCTCGCCATCCGCAGGCCCGCGCCTACGGTGGCCCGAAATCGACTCGCGATCCACGAGATAGATTGACAAGATAGATTGACTTGGCAATCGCAATAAACAATTTAATTTATATATGTATTACTTGTGAGATATATTGTGTTTTCATGCGATGGCCGAGTCAATCTATTTATTTAAAACGGTAAAGATTTTTAATATTGATATGGTCACTATAAGATGTCGTTAGGTTAGATAATTACGTAACAACTTAAGACAGAAGGTCCCTCAAGTAGGGACTGAATAAATTAATAACCGACTTGGTATCACATGGATCTCACAACTTTTTACGGTAGAACAACTAAGTTGCGAGACTTGGTTTTTTGACAAGTATTGTTTTTTATGGGATATTTTTTACGTGATAGAACTAGACGATTTTCGTACAAGTGCTTTGCCAAACATGATTCTAGGTCAAAGGGAAGAACCTATCTCATAGGTATTAAGTTTGCGAAGTATCAAAATAATATCGCAATACATAATTACGTACCTACTATGTATGAGCGTATAACGTAAATCCTTTTGATCAAGAAGCTTGAATTATTATGAGCTCGAAGGGTTGATACTTTCATGCATCCCTGAGAAAAAAGGTTTTAACTCTTGGTGTGACGAACGAACGACGAAGTTATCCCTAAAAACACTGGCTAAAAAGCCAGTGTTTTTAGGGCTAACTTCGTCGTTCGTTCGTAAAAGTTCTAAGGTATTTTTTTTATTAACAAAAGTTAATAAAAAAAATACCTTAGAACTTTTTCCAAGCATTGAAATAAACGCAAACTGTTTCTTAGTTTGAATTTGAAAGGAGAAGGACGGGTCGCACACGCCGGCGACCGTTACAACGATGAGGGGCAGCTGTGATCACACCTGCCACGCAACAGCTGAGCAAGGAACTGACGCATTATTTAGTTCCGATAAAGACTCTAATAGACGAAGGGGAACTCGATACGAAGAAACAATTTTGCTCATGTTTCAACATCATTTTCTTAAGGGTACTTTCAACTTTTCCTTAGCAACGAGAAAAATAAACATTAAAACTGTAGACACAACAAACGTGAGTCAATTTATTAGAGGGTTTATAATACCTAAATGTAATAATAATTTAGCCTGTTACGTTCTCACTGCTGGGACACAGGACTCCTAACTATGACAGGGAATCGGCTGTGAACCAGCACGCGGGCGCATCGGTGGATGTCAAGTCTTCGAATTTTTGTGCTTAGGACATGCCGATTTCCTCACAATGTTTTCCTTCATCGAATTCAGTGGTTATGATATAAATTATACCAAGTGCCTGACTAGGTCCGAACCCAAGTCGGGCAACAACACCTAAAAACAAAATATTCAGGAACCTTTTTTGCTTTAATATTTTTAATTTTTTCATGCTACACTTTTTTATTTTGGAACAATTTAACCTAAGTATTTCTATACATAATAAAAAAATATACATAAGAAAATAAAGATAAATTATAGGGCATCGAAAAATTCGTCAACATCGCTATCAATGGGAAAAGTGCCCAGAACACTGGCCGCATTGCCACGTTGAATGGCAATGCTGATTCTCTGTCCAAAGAAAAGGCCAGCCCTCTGGTCACCTGTGGAGTCGACTAATCGTTTGCCGATGTCACGAAAGAGTCGATGCGCACTCGGACCCCATGGTCCTAACGTTTCAACCCCAAACGGCTCAAACATATAGCACCCAATTAGGTTGTTGTATTTACGCCGTTTGAGATTTTCTGCACCTGCAGCTGCCGCCCCAGCACAGCCCGCCGTACTGAGAAGATGGGATGGCGCAAGGGTGTCAACACAAGTAGAATCCCACACCAAAGGCCTACCCAACTTCCAAGGCATTATAGTCATCCCGTCTGGTCTCTTCCCATCGTCCCGTGCCAAGCCGTTGGGTTCTAAAACAGATGGTACTCCAGCGGTGACAAGAGCCCGACGAATGATGTCATTTATGCTGGCATGCCGTGCTATCCGACCAGAGCTTCTGCTGCAGGAAAGGCCATGATGTCCGAGGCGGTCGACTGCCGCACCGCATTGACAGCGATGTGGAGCACCGCTGGGAGCACCCAGACGTAGACATGTAGCGATCCGGAACGTGTTATCACTTAACATAGTACCTATGTTAAGTGAACATAGTACCTATGTTAAGTGAAGGTAATGCTTGTAGCCAAAGGCCCGACTCCCATTCACCCACAGCCAACAGGCGCGAGCGCTCAGCAGTATTGGTTGACGTATTTAAAAGGTTATTCCGTACCAAACTGCAGAGCGGCTCGTCCCATTGTCTTTGGGAGGACGGGTTCTCGGGCAACGCTGTATTCGGGCAAGCCATTTTCAAGGCATTAACTGCATCGGTCAAACACGGCACCTCGTAGCTAACCTGAGATTGTGTTAAAATTTTCTTAGTTAAAGTCTCAGTGCTGCGGACCGAAGACAGAAAAGCCGGTAGACTTATACTGGAAACTTTGCGGATGCCGAGCCCACCAAAACGAATGGGTAGTGTGGCTTGTAGCCACGCTCGGTCATCCAGAGCCACATTTAAAATTGAAGTAAGGGTGTTTTTTATAATAAGGTCAATTTTGTCCAACAACTGAGATTGCTTCCATAGTGGAGAAGAACGGAGGAAATAAATAAAATTTGGACCAAAACAACAATATCTTATGAGGGTGTAAGCCGAATGTATGTTAATTTGGAAAAATCTTTCTGAAATGTCATTAAAATGGTTAATTTTGCTATCAATAAAAGAGGGAAAACTTTCTTCTAAAATTGGGGAGCCTAAGAGGTGCAATGAACTTTTTTGCAAGATTTTGATATCAGGGGCTATTGTATGGAATTTGTTTAGTGTCGCTTGTCTGTCAGTATTTTCACAGATATAGAGTTCACATTTCGAGAGGTTCAGGTCAAGGCCGATGGATTGGAATTGCTCTTTCAGGAAAATAAAATCTTTGATTACGGTGTCTACTTCACCTCCTAGAGTTCCATCGTCTAAATACCACACGTTAAATTTAGAATTTAGTTGTCGAATGATTGGATGGATAGCCAAGCTGAAAATGACTGGTCCGAGAGGGTCACCTTGTTGGCATCCAACTGCTGAATCCAGAACGTGGTCTTTATATAATAATTTGGAGGGGTGCCTGTAGCACTGCCACATAAAACCGTAAATTTCAGGTAATTCTTTTTTAACTTCTGCCAACAAAGTGTCCCTGTTCACAGAATTAAAAGCGTTTTTAACGTCAACCTTGAGGACGACTTCACCTTTACCTGATGTCAAGTATGTAGACAAGGCATGTACGGCAGCCTCACAGCCCCCTTTGGAACCAAAGCCCAGCTGCAGGGGCTGGAATTTATGGCTAAGCGCTTCACTATAATATTTGCAACATATCTTGGCTGCCATACGCCTGTAAGTGCAACCGACGGCAATGGGACGAATGCCGCCGTCCTTCTTGTGCAGGGCGCATAGGTTGGCCCCGTACAAGACATCAACGACGGCTTCGTTCACGCCGCCGGAGAGCATCAGGTTAACTAGAGCCGCAAGCTCCTTCAAAAGAGACTCACCGGCTTCCCCGGCGCCTGAACTCAATAGGTCTTTTAAATGTTGAGGAGTTAGGCCATCAAGGCCACCAGCAGAGCCACTTCGGAAGGAGTTCACGGCTGCAAACAACTGCGGGGCTGTAAAATTTAAAACAGATGAGGCCGAATCGGGGGGGTCAGGAAAGGTGAGATCAACCGCAGGCGCTGGATGTTTACTCTCCAAGGCTGCAACAGTTTCTTGAGAGTAAGGCGCCACCACATCACTGCTGAATAACAGCCTGGCTGCTCCCCTAATGTCACCTTCACTTAATTTGGATTCCACATGTGAACACAAGCTCTTCTGGGAGGGATTGTAGCATGTATGTAATTTTGAATCTAAAATAAAAATCGAATTGTTGCAGTTGTCTTTAATTTGGTTTGTTAATGTTTTTTTAGAAGCCAAATTTTTTTGCACATGTAGAATCCTATAAGGGAAAGTGAGCAAATCCTCCCAGGCACTTTGGGTATTTTCTTGGGTAGCAAGGCGGATACTCCGTGCCAAACTCAGCGCAACAGACCGCCTTGCGCCCCGGGGAACTCTTTTTAAAACAGGTATAGAATTTTTTAATTTAGATAATGTTGTCCAGAGTGAATCCAAATGTATTGATGTTTGTGGAGGGGTAGGGGGGCACGGAGGAACACTATGAGGTTTGTGTACCTTGCCAAAATGGATCCGTAGCCCCCGTTCGCCCTTGAAAAAGCGTGCCTGAGAGCAACTGGGGCATCTCACAAGCTGGGTATCCAAGGATGTGGCAGGTTGACTGCTACAATTTCCGGAGTCGCTACAGCCAGCATTAATCATTAAATTTAAATTACTTACCTAAATATTTAAAAATTGGCACTATAAACACAAAACTAAACTAATAGGTAACAAAATAAAACTATACATAAAATGTCACAGACGAAAAGTCAAATAAGTAAATAAAAATGTTTGACGGCTGGATAACTGGCGACCACGACGCAGCCGGCCTAAGGCACCGTGCACACAGGGCGCAGGGCCAGGGCCGCAATATGATATTTCTTCAGAATTTTAACATACGTAGTAGCTTTCAAGTAACAGTTTGTTTCGTATATTTCCACTGCGTCTTCTGAAATTAGGTTATGTATCTAAGTACACAACTTGCTTTGTAAGCCTTCGAATTGCTCTAACGGCGTCCCCGTCACGTCAGCCTCTTTTATGATTTTACAATAATTTATCTGAGTATCTATATGTATCATCTATGCTGAGTATTTAATAGACGCTGCGCACTTTTTGCAATCATTCAAACTTATTTTCACTGTAGTGTAAAATTAAATAGTTGCATAAAATATTTAAAACATTTTGACACACCATTATATTTAATATTTTACATGAGTTTAACTTAAAACTATAAATATTGCCGTATGATATTCCTTATTCTCTTTTTATTTTTGCTTAAATAAACATGATAATACTTGGAATTGTACATAAAATCCACTGTTAGGGACTGCAGGTCGGAGCATACGTTGCGGTATTCCGAGGTGCGAATACTGGACAAAAGCTCGTGACCTTCGGGCTTCGGGCTCAACATTCCATACGTGGAATTCGGAGTAATCCTTGGTCGAGCACTTTGGTAAATTGCGGTCAAGCCGCTGAACTGCGATATTCATTCAGTGTGAGCTGTTGAGGGTCTTAGAGAAATAGGAATAGAAATTAAACTTTTGTAATTAGTCGTTTTGAAGGCCGTCATTCAGATTCCGTTCTTTCTCTTACTTTTTAGCCCTTTCCTAAACAATATTTCGATCCTTTTAACGCATTAATAGTGGAAGAATTGGAAGAACAATACAATAATGAAACTAATATGCATAATATCTATACTAATATTGTAAAGAGGAAAAATCTGTTTGTTTCTAATCGATAAACTCAAAAACTGCCAGACCAATTTTAAAAATTATTTCACTATTATTAAGCTACATTATCACCGAATAATATAGATACTTTCTTTTTCTGAAAAAAGAAACCTTTTTATGCGAGCAAAGCCGCGTACAGAAGCTAGTGATTTTATAATTACGCAGTGTCAAATGCAGTACACGACTGTTTTTGGTGTATTTATTCCCTCTTTTTAAGACCTTTCAAATTCGGCCCTTTTAAGCTGGTTCATCTATACTAATATTATAAAGCTGAAGAGTTTGTTTGTTTGTTTGTTTGTTTGTTTGTTTGTTTGTTTGCTTGAACGCGCTAATCTCAGGAACTACCGTTCTGATTTGAAAAATTCTTTCAGTGTTAGATAGCCCATTTATCGAGGAAGGCTATAGGCTATATATCATCACGCTAACACCAATAGGAGCGGAGCAGTAATGAAGAATGTTTCAAAATCGGGGGATTTTTTTTCCACGGGGACGAAGTCGCGGGTGGAAGCTAGTATTATTATATCTACATAATAGTATAGTCGGAACCAATACAAAGGTTTTGTTGTTTGAATACAAAAAAGTTCAAGCATTTTCTTAACTGCAGATCTACAAACAACAGCCAATCCATATTCTAATATTTAGCATGATAAGACTTCGCATCATAATTTATAATATCATACACCACATCGGAGCCAATCCTCGCATGGCTGCCTTTGTTGTTATTGCTACACACAATTAGACCTTGTTGTCCTAATTAATTTTAATTTAGTAACATCAGACGAGTCCGCCTTAATTAATAACTCTACATAAATACAACATTATACAAACAGCTATAAAAACAATGTGGTTTTTCATAAATAGAACCCTTGCTCCAAAAATATCGAAAGTATTAAGACATATTTTTTTTTTTTCAAGTTACTGTCTTACATTTTCAGACACCGGCCCAGCAGTAACTGGGCCAGTCTCCCAAAATCCATGCAAATATTTTTCTTGTCCGCCTTGAAATAAATATTCCGTAGACATTTCAGATATTTAATTATTTTCTAATGAAACTTAACCGTAACATAGTTCCCGTTACTATATAGAAACGTAACTATTTCTGAGAACTTTTAATACGTGTCTTCTTAATCGAAGGGGGTTTGCAAACACTCGAATAAGCCCCAACTTTTCCATTAGGGTTAGATTGGAAATTAATTTATCTTTTGGCGTAAACAAGTACTTAACTCTGAAGTTTTGGGAGATAATCTTGTAAATCCTTATAAGATTCTTTTGCGAGGGATCCGTGAGAGTAGTTAAACCCATTATTTTTTATTTTAGGTAAATTATATTGTTTTATTGCAAATTTTAGTTTTAATGGCTTATTTCCAGAGTACATAATGTTATATTAACTATTTTTCTTTAAAATATTAATGTAAGCCAGTACAAATTCTATTAAATAAAACACTATAGACAGTTACGAACTTTTTCTACGACTACAACATAATTTACAATTTAGTTTTGAGTTTATTTGTACAATACTTCAAAGTACATGCACTTTTAGAATGTTTGAAAAAGCTTTTTTCCAAAGATGTTCTACAGTTTTGTAACAAAATTGAATAATGTTATTACTTTTAGTTCTCAACACGATTCTTGTAACATAAGGATCGACCATAAATCCGATATGTACGAAATTGAATGGATTTATTCGGGAAAATTCCTCACGTAGGTAAATGTCTTTCATTATTTTGCAGGATAATTAAGTTCTCCATTACGTTTAAGTATCGTAATTATTAGACGGCTCTCCTTGATCGATGTTGGGAATTCCTACTTGGAACCGCAGTACCGTCTACCTGGATTTAATTTAATACCAACACATTTATTTTCATGGTCACATTATCACTGAATGTTTCGGTGATTTTCTTGAAGAACGTCACGTTATCATGTGGTTATAACTTCTGATGTGCTTCTGACTGGTCGTATTGAAAATATACCACACTGATATGGAAAGAAATGAAAAAAGATGCAAAAATGTGGCTTCTGGAGTAAAAGGTAGAGAGCGATAGGTAATTGCATCACATTTTACATACATATACCTAAGTATTCATGCAAACATACGCACACTGTCAACAAAGGGGTGTGTCTTGAAACGAAGAATAGAGTATTTAACCTGGCGTATTTATTGAGTAGGTACGTAAACAGAAAACGGTGTATATTTTACACGTTCTATGTCTTTCGGGCGATAAAAACCTGACCGTCGCCAAGGACGATTGAACTCTTAAACTCAATACCAAAGAGTAAGAAAGCGATCTTATCCTCTATGTTGGCTTCAGAAATCAGAATCAGTCACGTATATTTGTACTTAAGCCCAGTTTATTTGCCAAGCAGATGATTATCAAGACTGTATGTAATAGGAAATGGCAAGGCGTTAGATATCGAGAGCGTGTTTCTGATTGGGATCAGACTTGATTAGTATCAAGTAAAAGCCTCTTCCGGGGAAGTTGTTCGCTTTAGTACTTGTTTCAAACTGTTTACGATCTTGCAGATCTGTCACAACCGTACGTAATTTAGTTTTTTCATTCACGGGAACAGTAACTACATACCTACTTGAATTTTTGAAAATTACAAGTAATGCAAAAAATCTTGCTCTTTCATCTGTATGAGATGAAGAGTTGCTTTTATGTGTCCTTCTTTAGATGACGCATTGTAATAAACCTCTTTCTAGCTTACTAAGACTTACTCACCTTTTTTTTTCTGGAGTGGGAAAATCATCGAATGACTTCTCCCACTCTGGGTTAAGCGGAAGGGTGTGTCAGACTTCTACTGATGAGAAGAATGAGATCGGCTCGCGATCCCCGACGCCCGGGGCGTCTCCCGCGGCGGCTGGGGTGTGAGGAAGAAAGTTGCCTCTCCTTCGCGCGTTCGGCCTCCTCCTTAGCTAGCATGACTGCTTCGCAGGAGACGACTGCACATTCCCTCTCGCTCCGCACCATGGTCCGAACCAAAGACGGGCGCGAGAGGTCCTCACAATGACGAAACCCGGGCGTATCCTCCCGCTGTATCCGAAACAGGTACCTACCTCCCGAAACCGCCATGTCCGGTCAGCATCTGCGTCAGGCGGAAGGTGAAGACGCCGTGGCGTCTCTCTAGCCACTCCTCAAAGACAGAGCTTATCGCCGCAATTGCGGCGTACCTAGGCCTCGGTTGCGACAACCGCGTTTTCGATGCCGCCGTGAAATCACGCCGGAGCTCTGTCCGTCGGGCCGCGATTTGCCGCGGTCGCGGAGTTTCACCCCGGCTTAGCACCTCCGCGCGCCAATTGTGCATGCGCGCGAGGGCTACCGCCTCCAGATCCCACGGCAGCAATCCGGCAAGGAGGCTCGCTGCCTCACTGGAGATCGTGCGGTATCCCCGGATCATCCGAATGGCCATGACCCTCTGGGATGCGACCAACTGGCGAGCTGGTCGCCGACTAGCGAGCTACCTACCTAGTAATGTAAAACTTTCCTCTGATTCTTTTATAGAATTTCTGAAAAAATCTATGAATATTCCGCATCAAAACTCTTATTCAAAGATTACTAGGATTTTAGAAGTATCCATCTATCCCGCCTAGTGTGAATAAAAAAAAATTGAAAGTAGAAAATCGAATGTTGCACAATTTTTAAAACAAGAACCTCATAGATATCATGAAAAAAAAAAATTGCATACTTATATACCTTTTTTATTTGACCTTCTTTTACGTGGTATAACCCAATAACACTTAACACAAAAACTCTTACAATTATAATTAACAGAACACTTCCAAAATGCTCTTATGCCTCATTGAGGATTAACAGACACCGTTTCGGACGGAGCATGTGTTCGTTTATGAAGATGGTAAGCAATTAACGTTAATTAGGGGCTCGTCCGAGCGTTCACGATAGCCCGTGATTGTTACTTGTTTCTAAGAGACGCCTCAACAGAAGAACCATTCGATAGATATTGTTTATGGTACGTTTCGTAATTGGAATGAATTTTGTTTGTTTGACAAAGATTTTTGTTTAAGCTTTTCCTGATAGGTAAGTGATCAGTACTTTTAATAGTTTTAAGAGCAAGATGTAGATCTTGCCTGCTCTTTGATACATTGGAGCCCAGATTCAAGAATGATGAATGAAAAAAAAAATGTATACCGGGAGTGAATATTTGTATGATGAGTATCTTTACTTCAAAACCTGGCTTTTCTCGAAAGGCGGCTAAGAAGACACAACGCATAAAACCTGAAAAATATGAGGTCAAAGAACGCGTAGGTAAGTAGAGCGCTTTTACTAAGGAAAACAAGCCTTTTATGTGAATAGCAAATACCTGGGAATACCTACATTACAAACATACTCTTTCCTTATAGAGTTAGACATCTCATAGACAATATCCCATAAACACCCTGGTTAGTTCTATAACATTTCAATAGGTACGATCTAGTTTTCTCGTCGTAATATGTTAGGAACCAACATTATTATATTTGAGTTGGTCTTCATGAGATCACTTAGTTCGACCCAATATTATATTACAATTATAGGTAGTTCAATAAAAGACGTTAAAGCTGTTGGCATAAAATTGATTTCCCAATACAATTAATTGATTCCATGTTGTGAGTCATAGGACGTAATTCCCGACCTGTGCCTAGGTAGGTTGGTACCTACATTTGTTCTATCAGACTGGTACAATCTATACTAATATTATAAAGAGGTAAAATTTGTAAGTTTGTAAATTGTAAGTTTGTATGTAGGGGGTAATCTCTGAAACTACCGAACCGATTTTGAAAATTCTTTCGCTTACATGTAGCTGCATTATCCCCGAGTGCTATAGGCTAAAAATTGTCTTTATATCATGCATATTAGCCGAGCTATTATAATCTTTGTCAAGCAAGTCGGGGACGGGATCCTGTGGAATATTTTCGACTTCTACGTGGACAAAGTCGCGGGCAGAAGCTAGTCAAATATAAAACATGAACTAAGAAATATAATTTAATGCGTTGATAATTATATGGAAATGGATTACGTGTAAATGCTTGCAGAATATGTTGTGGTTTTTGTTTATTTGAATTAGAATAACAAATGCATACAGGTAACATTCATAATTTACTGCAACTTATCCCTTACCTATCCTTAATTCCACACCCCTACTTAATAAGTAGTCTGAGTTTTAATAATTAAAAGAAAATCATATACCTTGAAAATATTGTTATTTCATTCACTCACAAACAGGAAACCATAAGTTTAGTTGCATAAGGAAAAGGAACAATTTAAACAGAAATAATATCAGGAAACAGGTGGTTTATAAACTAATTATAAAAAATTATAAAAGTAATCATTACAAAATTTGACGTGATTTAGAGCGAGCCGTGTCGTGCTGTGGATATTTAATGAATTAATTATCATATTAATAGATACAATTACTACTTACAGCTGCTGGACACATGGCATTCATTCAGCACGCACTGGTAGATTATCCAGGATTCCAATTCAATCATCGTGGAAGCGGTCATTTTCGACACAAATTAATAATCGCACACAGTCAATAAAGCGTAAAGTCAGGCCTTTATACTACAAATACCACTTCAATATATCACTGCATCTCTTTAAACGTTAAAAGTTAAATATTTTCAGTCAATGTTTTCAATTTTTAATTTGTAAATAACACGCGCGACTTTCAATACAGAACGTTGTTCTGGTAACGCCAACATAGGATCGCATCGCGAGCTGAATGATTTGATTGGACCCTGCGAGCCATATCGGCCCACCCGACAGGAACCCGGACATTTCGATTGGTGTTGCCAGTGTATTTGGTAGTTATCCAACAAATACTGTCAAACGTCAGAACACATTCATATTCACATTTATAATACAAGATTAAAATTAATTAAATGACAGACTGAAAACGAATTAATTAGATATTTGTTGTTTATACGTGTTCCAACCAAGGTATAAGATAATACTGTTAAAGGTTTTCATAACTTTTTTACTACTAAAAATGTCGTAAAAGTAGTTCCTTACTTACAGATAAGCTCACAGTAAAAATATATTTTGATTGGGAAACATTATATCATCGCAACGATGTGTATAGTCCTCGTCACGTAAGTTGGCAAGGTTTTGGCGTAGCGGAGGTAAGTTCGCGCAACGTGCACTTAGTGGAAGAAAAAAGTGGTCACTTTTACTGCTTATTTTATTCTATGGTTATTGCCATCATTTATTTTTAATCATGTCTGTTCAGAAGAATGTTAAAGAAAGAAGAGGAATTCATTCGTTAATTCGTTATTATAAATAAAATATATATAAAACATTTAAAAGTGAAAAAAAATATATTTAAAAAAACATTAAAAATAATATGTTCTCGTCGGCACAATTAGTTAATAAAACTGCTACCGCTTTTATTCTTTTTCCCGGTGTCCTAAAGACAGTGACGAATTCTGAATTTCAACCTTCCTTAACTATAGTGTCTAACTGTTCTTTCTGACGTTTTAATAGTCTGCGTAAAACGGTATTTGGTCCTGGCATTGTAATCAACGTAACAAAAACTAAATTTAAAACAACAACTCGTAACAAAAACAAAGGGTACAACTTTCGTGTACGCAAGTGTATTCGGGAGCAAATTGAACGAGAACTACAGACGCACCAATCGTGCGCTTGGAGCGGCGCGCGGCGCTACGTCAAACCCCGCGTCCCGCTGACAACCGCTGAATCCTAAAAATCGACTTCTGCGCATTGAACGACCCTTGCCAAGTTATTTGACGAGAACTATAACTATGCGCCAAATTCATCATCATCATTCATCATTAACATTCTAAACATGCATTAATCTTCAATAAAATTCCCTATAACTATGGAAAACATTTAGTTTGGCAACATTTTTTCATAGACACTGTGCTGTAACATAGACGATAAAACGATTTATCTATATAAATCGATTAAAACAATTGCGAAAAATGGGAAGCCGAATTATCTATACATATAATAAAACAGTAAAAAAAGTGTCTTTACATTTAAATTATATACAAAAATAATAATCGAGGTGGGTTAAGAAATAGTAACACGGCAAAAAAGTCTGTCTGTTTGTGCACGCTAATCTCCGGACCTACGGGATGGATTTTAATGAAATTTGGTAAGTAGATAAGTGACATCCTGGAATAACGCATAGCAATACATTTTATCCCGGGATTCCCATGGGATCAGGATGTACGTGGGAAATTCTCCCACGTGAATGAAGTCTCGGGCAGCAGCTAGTAATTAGTACAATAAATAAATATCCATTATCATACAAGAAAAACAACTGCAAAATCTTGCAAATAAACTAATACGTACTAAATTATACAGTGACTGCTTCATTGGTCGAGTGGTCGCAAGCACGACTGCTGCCTTCCGCGAAATCGTCGGTACGAGACATTATTCGGAAAATTCATACTTTCCTGTTGTGCTGAACATGATTATCTGAAAACCGGCCAGGATGAAACTGCATTGGTTTAGTCTAGGTGGCTATAATCCTTGTCACACTTGCTGTTTACAGAGCCACGCTGTTTCGGCTCTTCGCGACGTGGTAGAACTCGCTGACACAGCACTGCTACATTCTTCGCCCCACGATAATGGTCCATGTTTACACAAAATTAGCATTAGGTAACTCAACTATCGAAACAGCGTTGCGCAACAACACTACTTTAGCACGGAGCTCTCGTATGCTGTTAATCGATACCTGCAGAGTGTACTGCAGCTCGGCCAAGTTTGTCTTCAGGGACGAAAGCGGATAAGTCATCCAGATCTGAACACACTTCTAGCCGCCATCCCTTCGGCGGAACTGCTTGACTTTGTAGAAAGTAGTAGTAAATGAAATTCAGAGAAGAGTACTTCTCTAAAGCTCGTCTTACAGATTCGCAAGATGCTGACCTTAGTCACAAGATTTAGACCTAGATAGCATGATTAAAGAATACCAACAGCCTGTTGGTTAATAGTGGTTTAGAGCTTATAGCGGGTAGCAGCTACAGCCGCGCTAGATGCGGATTCAATATTCGTACGGAGCAGCCCATACACATCCGTACTTGACCACATAGTATACTTATATTGACAAAACATGATATGACATACTTAATCTACAACGTTCTCACTGCTACAGCCACATAAGCCTTCTCTCGGTGAGAGGTAATGGGAAGAAATTCACCACGTGGTCGTGGGCCCAGTGCGAACTGGAGAACACATTAAAATCAAAATCAAATCAAATCAAAATCATTTATTTGCTCAAATAAGGTACAGAAAGTTCTTACAGGGTTAATAAAGAATCTCTTATTTTGCCTCTAATGTCGGCGTGCAAAAATGTTTACAAGATGATAACACAAGCTTACAAACGTCATACAAATTAATTGATAATATAATTAGATTAATGAAATGCTTCTAAATTAATAATAATAAAAAAAAATTAATTTATAAAAAATGAATAATAATTTTAAGAAAATACTTTTCGCCAATAACATATTTGGCAATATTAAAAACGCTTTTCGCCACTGTATCAAATATTTAAATACACTTCTCTAAGGTCAAATTACCTATAATTGCCCACAAATAAACAAAACTTTTTATAAATCATGTAATTTGAGAGAAAATATTAGTTATATTTTATTTCACCTCCTGTTTAGACTTATTCAACAGCATGAATTGATTTAAGCAATCAATTTTATATCGAGCTTGCAACCATGAAATACATGTCACATCACTAAACTCATCAACTGTCAGAGTGGCCAGTCTATTTTGTTTTTGGTTTTTACAAATGCTGCGCGCAGTTAGAAAGTGGTGTTTATTTGTAAATATTGTTCAATTGTAAATATTCGTGATTTTCAGTATTTTATCTTATGACTATTGTTGTAATTGGAAGTGAAAGTGTTTTATGTAAATACAGAAGTTAATAAGGACATTTTGCGTTTTATAAGGTGAGTTATCTACGAACGATGATCAAACACCTGTCGTTTCATGCGTAATTTTCATGCAAATGCATTTCATTGTTAAATATAGGGTCATTTTATTTTCGTAATGAGTTTAATTCTGATGTTTTGTCTGGATTGTTTTGTTGGCCAGTTACTGTTTCGTGTAACCTTGAGTGAACGAAGCGGAGTGTCATCCTCTAATTCGGCCTTATGCTTGTGCCCTACAAGTATTTTTACGACAACGTAAATACTTCGGGTATGTACTTGCAAAAACAAACAATACAAATATGCACGTGTTATAAAACGTTTTCTATGTATCTGCATATTTTGTTTTGAATTCTTGTTTATTAGTAGAATGATTAAAAAGAATTAATTGAAAAAATTGGTTTTGGTTGCATCTTATTTTGTTCTGAAATCAATCCAAACGATGTATGATACTATAAAACCTCAGCATTATAAAAAAAATCATAATGTCATTCCCTGATCCAAACACAAATCACTTAATTACATAAATAATCTGTAATAGAGATTATCCTCACTAAGCACTCAGTGTACAGACCGAATTCTTCACACTCCCATAAACATGTAGACTTTTGACCTTGCTCAACCTCTTTGGTACATTATCAGCATCAAAGTAAGTTGAAAGCTTGACTATTTTTTATGTTGATCTATAGCTATTATATGTTGTAAGGCGCTTCTAAACAGGCTATATTTTTCTGCAATATATGGCTGCAATACAATGGCCGGCAACATTGCCAGCAATATCAGGCAGACTATGCAATATTGCAGTAATGTCCTGGCATTAGTTGACAAATATTTTGGGTATGGCCATGTATGGCCGATATTGTTCGATAGATTGCTGGACGATCGCTAAGCCATCAATTTAACTGCAATGTTGCCCAGCCAGTTCTATTGTTGTTTCAGTCGCTCTCTATTGTAATGGCATAGTGCATCTTTTTCTATCAATATGAAGTTTGTTATGAGTATAATTGCTATGTTCAGTGCTTTGTTTGACTGACTGACCTGTGCTTGTTTGTTTATGAGGTTATATTATGTTTACAAAAATGACTAATACATGGACTAACAACGAGAAGGTTATATTTCATTAATGAAGTACATTTACACCCTCAGTTGTGGGATGTTAAAAGCGGTATATACAAAGACAGAAATGCCAAAAAGATGGATGGATTGTAATCGCTGAAAAATTTGAGATATCAATTATTTTAAAATAATGTACTGCTGCGTCAAGTGTGATTTCGTCAGCCATTGTTGTCGATTTATGTAGCCCGTTTAAGAGTCTGCATCATGAGCCACCCTATAGCCGACATATCGCAACACATGGCCCAGCTTGTTTTTGCAATTAGTTTCCAATAGTGCAGCCATAAATTGCAGAATAATATAGCCTGTTTAGAAGCGCCTGTATACAGATATAAAAAACAGTTGCTATTTGTTAGTTGTAGTTAACTCAAGAATACTGCAATGATCTGGCCAATTTTGGTTTTTAAATATTTGTGGAAGTCCAGGAAAATTTAAAAAGGTGAGAAAATTAAAAATATAGAGTTGAAGTTCACTGGGTCAACTATTTTATTTACAATTAACATCTGCATTATGACCTATTGTTACAAAACTTGGTTATATTATTTATGGTTTACTAACTACTTTTATAGATTTCATGGTTGGTACTATTATTGAGTAATTATAATGATAAAGCAATTGCAACATTTCATTCTTACATGTATTATTAGGTTGAAGACAAATTAATTAAAGT
Organism: Tholera decimalis; assembly: GCA_943138885.2. NCBI lineage: Eukaryota > Metazoa > Arthropoda > Insecta > Lepidoptera > Noctuidae > Tholera > Tholera decimalis. The sequence goes on from OW964562.2 coordinate 30,640,936, forward strand.
TATGATTCCGATGAAAAAATACTTAGTTCAGGGGCAATTTTAATGGTTATCTGAATACAGATATGAAAATAAGTGTATGGCATTTCTAGGCTGTAACAACTTCTCTTAGAGGATGACATAATTATTAAATTTCACTAACTGACAGAATAGGAACATAGTAAACATAAAAAGTATATTATTAATAGAGCAACAAATCATATCATACAATTGTTGGCATCAGTTTTTTTCCTTTTATCATATTCTCTGGTGAATTTGAGCCTGATTAGATGTGCACAAAAAATAATAGTTTTTCAATTATTGCAATGTTTTATTAAACATGGCGTCTTGTTTGCTTGCATACTTCATTAGTTCTGAATCCATGTCTCATCAAATCAATGTTATGAAAAATAATTTAAAAAATGTGTGTCTTCTTGTAGTGTTAAAAATAAATTATTATCATTCTCTTGTACATATTTTTGAGAAAACATAATTAAGTGTGACGATTTCATTGTTACAGAAATCTTTAGTTTCCATTTTTTAAATGTGTTTCTGAACGAATTCAAAATAACCACTTGTTGTTTTGAAAGTTGAAACTCTATCAGTCAGTTAGGTCCCCGCTAGGGTAATATTGTTCTGTGCGTTAGTTCTGATGAACAAAAACAAAACATGGTTAAGTAAACGTCATTTCTACAACCTGTTATGGCTGTCATAACTCTTAAGACAAACATCAAACATTTTTAATTTTTATTTTGTACATAAAAACCATTTGATATTATGAAAAAAATGTTACTTTATTCTATTCAGGGGTAAGTTTCCCAGCTTTGCTGAAAGATACATGTTATGGCCGGAGCCCCATATAAAATGAAACATCTCCTTTTAGTTTTTTGCTAATGCTTATATCACTATCAGACAGCTGTTGTTTGTTTTGGTCTCAAACTGGTTTCAACATCGGCCTAATACTTCTTCCACTAGATAACAGTGAGTTTACTAAATATTTCAACAAGTTTACTATTATATTATTAATAGTACACCAGTTTGGTAATGTTTTAGAATAAATTATTGCCTGTTAAGGACAAACTTTTGTTTTGGTAGGTTCTGTCAAGGTCAACAAACAAGTTGATTCTTTAAGTGTTATAAATATTTATAATTTTATTTTATTTATTTATTCCATTCAGACAACATAAATCCATGATCTTAGTAAGTATACACACTTAAAACTAATGTTAGTATGAAAAACAAATACAAGTTAAAAAAGTAAATAATAAAATAACAAATAATTATGAACTTGAGTACATCTTGCATCTGAGCTGAACAGGCAAGTATTTACTTGTTCATCACCCATACAAAATGTCTCAAAATAGGGGAGTAAAAATTGTCCACAACAGTTTTCAGAATGCTGTTATTAATAATTAATTCTCTCCCTAATAAGAATTTAAGGTGAAATAACATAAGTCGCCAATTGAAATTGCAGCATAAAAATAAAATGTTTACTTAATATTATTTTATTTGTATTCTAATTTATTATAATTTTTTATATTGATTTTGTAGCATACTTAATATTCTAATGTTTAAATAAAATATTTAATATTTTAATCTATGTTTCCGGAGTATCCTCAACCCCATACTAGTAGTCCTAGTTCAGGGGTCAAGACTAATAATGTATGTAAAAATATTTTTTATATATTGGTATTTCAAATCAAAGAAAAAACTGGTGTTTTGTTAATGCACTATACTGCAAAGATAAGACTTCTTATCAGGCAATGGTATTATGTGTCATGTGCAAAGCCATCGCTCATAGCTAGCATATCTAGCAAATAAAGTAAAAAAGTAGTACAAAAAGATAATTACCAACTACCTATAAGCTTTGTTAAGTAGCATATTTTCAATATAATTAATATGAATGTTCGGATAATAATATATATGGGGTATAGTGAGGGTATATGGCATAGGGTAAATCAAGGCGAATTGGATGAGTGGGCGATTTGGATCAACAGAAAAAAATCAAAACTCGAAATAATAAGATGATGAACTAAATGCAACTACAGCAGGGCCTCGCTTTGTTCTTTTCCATAGCACTTTCAGACAGGCTTGTATCGAATATTGCTTACTGATCCAATTCGCCTCGGTCTACCCTACATACATAATCGGCCTATAAAGTTTCCTCATTCCTGGGGAGGGCTCTGAGCCAAGGTTAGCTTGGAGGGGCCTTCCTCAGGGTTCCGTGCTTAGCCCCCCTTTGTACAATATTTACACGTCAGACCTCCCTTCGTGCTTAAATTTTAATTGTAAAATTCTCCAGTATGCTGACGATATTGCTTTATTGGTCTGTTGCAAGTCTATCGAGACTGCTGTCCAATCTTTGAACGTATCATTGTCCTCGTTAAACCAATGGCTTTTAGATCATGGGCTATCCTTAAGCGCTCCAAAAAGTACAGCAGTTATTTTTACCCGCAAACGCAGTATACCCCAAGTTAACATCAATATTGATGGCCAAACCATACCAATCAAAGAGAAGGCCAGGTTTCTGGGGGTTGTCCTTGATGCCAAACTGTCGGGAGTGGATCATATTAACCACACGGTAAAAAAATGCGAACGTTCGGTTTCGGTTCTAAGGGCTTTGGCAGGTGTCTGGTGGGGAGCTCACCCATACACTTTAAAACTGGTCTACAATGCGCTTATCAGGAGCGTGCTAGATTACTGTTGCTACTTAATAGAACCATGCAACAAAGCAGCTATAAGCAGACTAGATTCTATCCAGGCCAAATGTCTTAGAATCGTACTTGGAGCCATGAAATCCTCTCCCATAAACGCTCTCCAGGTTGAATGTGCAGAACCTCCTCTTACCCTTCGTAGACAATACTTAGCAGATCGCTTTTTGTCGAAAGTGTTTTCTCTATCGTCCCACCCTTTACTTCCTATTTTAGAGCAAATCTACCTCTCTCTTAATGCCTCACCCTATTGGAACAATAAAAATATTCCATTGATAAATAGATTTAGAGAGCTCAAACACCTCTCTTCACCTGTTTGCCAATACCCCTCTCTCCCGGTTTTTTCTTCCGCGTATGAGTTAGTCCATTTCGAGCCAAAGGTCGTTTTGGGTCTTGGTATTTCCAAAAACTCCCAGGACGTAAAAGCCGACTTCGACAGAGCTGTTAGGAGATTCTGGGAAGGTTGGAACTTGTTTTATACGGACGCATCTAAACTATCGACAACAGGGTGCACAGGTGTGTCAACATACTTCCAGAATTCTAAGATAGCTCTTTTATTCCAATGCCCTCCAGAAACTTCTGTATTTACAGGAGAATGCATTGGAATCCTAGAAGCTATCAACTTCATTCTCACACACAAAATTAAAAATTCGGTAATTTTTTCAGACTCTCGTAGTAGCCTCCAGGCTCTATGTGAAAACCAATTAAAGTCAAAAACGAATAGCAAAATTATAATGGACATCCGAAACCTATTATTCACCTGTCACAACAGCAATTTGAACATCGAGCTAGTTTGGATTCCCAGCCATTCGGGCATCTGCGGTAACGAGTGCGCGGACTCACTGGCAAAGTATGCGACATCCAACCCTGTGGATCAAAGACATTACATCCTTCACAGTTATGATCTACGTTCAGACACCAAACTGAAGCTTCACAACACGTGGTCTGCAGCATGGCATGTATCTTCGAAACTCAAGGGTAGGCATTATGCTAGTATCCAACCGGACATCCAGCGGAAACCTTGGTTTTTCAAATGCCCAAAACTAGCCAAAAGAACTGTCTCATCCCTGTGTAGACTGAGACTCGGCCACTGCTGTAGTCCAGTATTCCTTAATAAGATACGAGTACGTGACACTTCCTTGTGCGAATGCGGCCTTGACGATGGCACATTGGACCATATCTTCTTTTCTTGTCCTTCCAACTCCCAATTCTTCGACTTGTACCATATGCTTTCTAAAATTAAAATCCCCCTCCCTATTAACTTCAATTCCCTTTTGACACATTTTTCTCCTAAAGTTATCCAGCTCCTATCCAAATTTTTAAAAGACAATGATATCAAAATTTAGGTCTGTGTGTAGCAATATAATCATTTGTATATTCATATCTATATTTCTAATTATTAAAATATATATTTATAAATATATAATATATGTAAATAGTAATAAAACAAAATATTCTATGTTAACTAACAAAAATTGTGTCGTCCATTTAGCTATTAACAGGATAGATATACCACAAAGTGCACAGTTCGACGGCTCACCTCACATAGCCGTCACACTTGACGCTGGCAGAATAGTCGACAACGGCTCAGTTGCCAAAGAAGAGAAAAAAAAAAAAAAAAAAAAAAAGTTTCCTCAACTGGAACCTAAACCTCCTGTCCTCTGTTAGAAAGAATTTGCTGTAAACTCCCCATGTTTTCGGATATTCGATCCTAAGACATGGCTGGTTTCCTCACGATGTTTCTTTTTCATTTTGAGAACAGTGGTAATGATGAAAGTTACAAGGTAATGTCTGTCTGGGGTCGAACCCACAACCAACCTACCAACACCAACCTACATTTCGCAAGTCGTGTCTGTAACACTTAAGTATACATACATGTATAAAAACACCTCTGAAAATGATGGCTAGTAAACTGCACCCAGATTAACTTAAAATTAAAATATATGCTTTTCAGTGCTATTCTCGTTTCTGTTAAAAAATGTTTAGTAAAGCAGATAGATCCATTAGATACTTCAAACAAGTTGTGATGCTGTGAAAAATAAAAGACAAACCAAAGGCTTTTTAGCATCTAGAATACCAAATTACCTAAAATAACTAGATCAACACCAGCCACCATTATTCTTATCTTGTTACTTATATTTGGTTTACTTAGGTATATCGTACGACAGACAAAGAAACATCTGTGTCAAAAGAAACAGTAATGTACAGTTATTTTTTTTTCATAATCTTCATTGTATTTCATGTAGGTACAATCTTTTCAAACGGATTGACGTCATTATCACTCGTCATAAAAGTGTCTGGCGATATACTCGATTCATTAGTGCATATTTTTAAAAGTATTTATTTAGATTTGAACACTCTTTGTCAACAAATATCATACTCATTTTTATTTTTGCCTTTTCGTAAATAATTCAGATAATAATAAAGTATATTTGTACATCGACATTTCATCTATACTAATATTATAAAGCTGAAGAGTTTGTTTGTTTGTTTGTTTGTTTGTTTGTTTGTTTGTTTGCTTGAACGCGATAATCTCAGGAACTACCGTTCTGATTTGAAAAATTCTTTCAGTGTTAGATAGCCCATTTATCGAGGAAGGCTATAGGCTATATATCATCACGCTAACACCAATAGGAGCGGAGCAGTAATGAAGAATGTTTCAAAATCGGGGGATTTTTTTTTCCACGGGGACGAAGTCGCGGGCGGAAGCTAGTACATGATATAAATAAAATTAAAGTGTTTGTGATTTCTAAAGAACTGTGGTTTTCTCAAGTGCTTATTGTTATTTACACGATACTGTATCACAAACATACTTTTCAAACATTTTTGTCTGTCTTTCTGTTTGTCCGGGCTAATCTCTGGAACAGCTGAATTGATGTTAATGGGACTTTCAATTAAAGAGGAAATTATAGGGTAACATATTTTTGTTCTCAAATTCTCACAGGTTCGGGATATACTATTTTGTCATATAATAATAATAATTCAGCCTTTTACGTTCCCAGCGCTGGGACACGGGCCTCCACTCTATGAGAACGAATCTATCTATAGGAAATCGAACCTAATCCATCACGCGGGCCCCGTGGTGTTGATGTCGCATGAATTGGAATTTTTGATCCTAAACATTACTGTTATCATATTACTTGTACTAATTGATAAGCAGTACCCACAATTTCTTCTGGTATTATTTATAAAGTGCCTTTTAGGCTCAATCAGTATTTCCCAGTTCTGATTAGGTACCAAGTGAGTAAACGCTCCACTCTAGATTAAAGAACGCAGTTACCCGCTGAAAGGAAAATTGTTCATTATTTTAAACTGCAGATAAGAAATGACGCTATACGATAACAACTATCCGTTTTTAATCGTTCGATTAGATTATTTGATGTTTATTCTTATTTAATCCTTATCGATTACGTTTTTCGTCACATCGATATGAAGTTGTATCTATCGTTTTAAGTATTTTATAAAGAGCTTGGCTTGTTAGGCATTGTCTTCCGGGTGATTTCCAACAACGATTAATTATATTTAATATATTCCTTGAAATAAATAAACGAAGTCGGTCTATTACAGGTATATCTACTGCTAAACATAGATAGACCTCTCAAGAAACGTAAAAACACCCCAGGGCTTGCGGCATTGCTTGCATGTTGACCTTAATATTATCAAAGAGATAAAGTACCACAAAGAAAGCTAAAGCTCAGTTTTACAAATCCCTGGAACACAGACGCTTGAACCTCAAGATCTCTTCATTAAGTGTGTCAAGGATAAAGATGTTTATACAGAACCTTTGGTATTAATTAATATGATATTTTAGAAGTTTTTATCTGCGATGAAATATCATTTTGTAACTAATGTGATCTGGCTATACTCAGAAATCGAATTCGAGATCAAAAATGTAAACAAAGAAATGTCATTGTCAAAGTGACAGTTTAGGGGTGGTCAACATTTCCCTAGTAATTCAAATTACCTAAGTATTTTTAGAATTTTAGTGTTTTTGGAAGTTTTAGCGTTCTTCCAAAAACACTAAAATCAATGACATCAACAAGAAAGAAGCAGTAACTTCAATAAATGTCCCTGAGGACGTGGTAGTATTACTTACCTTTTTGAAGTCTAAAACATCAGTACGAGAATTCATTAGAAATTCCATTATACAGTATTAAATAAATGAAGCTAGACGCTTCAAAGAAAGCTATTTATATAAATGAAAGATAGATAAAACTTATTGAACATCAGACACAACACACAAAGGCACATTAACATACAATCTTACACATAAATTATAGAAAAAAGAACAGAACAGACGTCCAACCAAAAATAAATAAACGAAAAGAAAAAAACACATTACAAACTTAAAAATGCATCACAGAAAATCGAAATAATAGACTTACACTGATCCAAAGAATGACTAAAAACTTAAAATAAACAGTCACGGGCAAGATGAGTGTCCGACTAAAAAACAAATACCAAATACCCTCCTGCATCTGGACGGCTTCCATTTGAAATTATAAGAAGGTAGGTTTACCACGTTCGAACTGCGGCATGCCAATCTATAATAGGTACAACACAACTTTCTCTCGTGCCATGACATGTGTAGAAATACCATGCAGTTCGCAATACCATCGCTCTTCACAAAAAGCAGAAGCGAAAGTTGATCGAATTGGTAACTAGTTGAGGCTTTAATATTGATCGATTTTGTGTGGCAGGTGATGGTCGACTAGTACTTAAACGGCATTAGAACCTTTCGCTCCTTAATCTTACGCATCTTAGCTGTGGGTTTGGTGAGCTGGATAGATAGAATAAATACTTTAGTATATACCAATAATTTAAACACACCTTTAACAATATTGCTTAAATCTATGGTTACAATAGCGGTCTTATCGCTGGTAGTGATGAATTCAAGACATTTGAATGGACTTAACGAATTTAAAATGCCTTTTTAAATTGTACCTCTACCTTTTTTGAACTAACAATAAGATCAAAACAACCTTGTTAGTATCAGAGTTACAACCTCTGTCTCCTAAATACCACAACACATTTGCTGTGGATATTCGTTGAAGTTTTAGAAAAATCCAAATCATATACTTTAAATAGCGGACTCTTAAGTTCCAATTCTCTATAGAAAATGTGAGTATAAAATCTTATAATGAAAATTTCTGTTAAGGCTTATTTAAAAAAAGGTCACTCAGTTATTCAGCAGACTTCTGAGAACTTGCCTGGCCGCGATTGAAAACTAAGCAAGGTTGAAACTCTGACGATCGAAGAGCAAACTGTCTATTAAGAGCTAAAAAGCCCCTGCAAGATTATTTGTGATTTTTACGAATTGAACGTTTATAGCCTGTATATATTTCAAAGCCAACAGGATTCTTAACAAAACTTCAGCCGTGACAAGTCATGCATAATAAGGTCTGTGATTCCTGCAGTGCGATCAACCAGAACCCTAGAACTGAGAATATCGTGTATTGCTATATTATTATACAGGTACCTATTGATAGTGTTTTCGATTGCATGATTTTAACCAATATGATGCCATTATTAAACTGTGAGAATGAAAACCGCGTGGGAATATAAAATAAAAACACGTGAAAATGCTACCTCTAGTGTCGATCAAGAATACAATAAAACACGAGAGCGATCAAATGACTAGATGTCATCGAAACATTTGAAAGTCATGGTGGTTATTGACATAAAATTGGTGATGGAAGTTTGGAAGAACACCAAAGTTTCAAGACTCTTCCCGAAAGTGATACAGCCCAAAATGAATAGCGTCTTCGATTCAAGTCAAGCATCCTTATTCATCGCACAAGTTTTATCCACAGACGATGTGACGGTTTATGTGACGGTTCTTGATTAGCGACTAAAAAATTAATTTCATTGACTTTTTTAGAAGGCATTCACTTGTTTCTAGCTAAGTACGTTCACGGCAAATTCGCCGACCCCATGTCGACCCTCAAGCATTCAACAAGGTTGAATTTTTGTAAAGCAATTTACTTACGCATGTTAAAAATCAATACTTACAACTAAGTTAATTAAACAAAGGCATCGTAAGTAATTAGTCAACAGATTTAGGTTTTAAACGCTCGCTGTTTTATAACTACACTGCTGTAGGACACAATTTTGGACAAGGCTACTAAACCAAACAAATCTTTAAAGTAATTATTCTGGTTGCGTTGGTAGATACCCACGTTCCCGATAAAAGACCAAAAGTAATTGTGTTCGGCTGAAAGCTGGAACAACGGACCGGTCTAAAAATAAAGCACAAAAACCAAACATAGACAATGAAACTCCCTCACCACTGTACACTAGATACGCAACAAATCCAAAAGGATAAAAATATCATTAATGTAGCCCAACCACGTGGTGCTTATGAAGAGAAAACTTTCCGTTCCCTATTCCCACATAATCTCCGTGGCGTCACTGAAACAACGTCAATATCATCTGGTATACATTAATATTTTAACTACCACACCACCATATAAAGTAATATATCCCGCTGTGGCTCGCATTGTGAATTCAATGTCATCCCCATTCATAGGATGACCACTTTATTCTGGCCGTAACGTATCCGGCTTTATACGTCATCCCGCTCAATATCTTTATTGTATGGGATTACGGGCGTCAAGTTCCGAGTACGTCAGAATACTCAACTGTAATGGGAGACTCAGGGAGAAAGCCGTAATATGAATTCAAAGACTGATTGAGACCTCAGCAGCTCTCGGTAATCGGGGTAACCTTGCATAGAGACTGGCAAGGCTCGCTAGTTCAGTAATAACAACAATTCTTGATATTTTGAATCAAAGTTATTGCAAAAACACACATGATTGCAGCATTATATTTGATTGACCAGCAGGAATTGTATGGACTTTAAAAGAGACTGACCTCCGAGTTCGCTTCGGTGTTTTTCTTTTTCAGGGTAGCTAGGAAACACCAGCCTCATTTAGTTTCAATGTAACCAGTGTTGAATTTTTATTTTTAACCTACATATTTACAAATTATCTTTAAATTTTTTATTGTTTGAGCTATTCTGGCGTCATTTGTATATTGTTACTTATTGCTATGGGGAATAAATTGGCTTCTGCATTACATTTAAAACTAGCGCAGGAGCCATGGATTTTTAATGTGTTCAATGATCCTGTGTCAGTAAAAATATGGCAAACACCTTGTAAAACTAAACAACAGTGACAATGTATCGCAGTTTTGCTTCAATATGTGAAGCTACAATATATGAACTTATTACATAAGTGATGTAAAATGCGTTAATTTTCTGTACAGCCACATTCTTAGCACGTAAGTGTTAATTAGGTTAACAACAGCGTAGTCAGGACCGTCAGATTGCTCAATTTGGGAAATATATCGCTTTCAGTTTGAGTAATTAGTAAAACTGACCTCCATATTTCCTCCTTTATTGCTTTGTTTTTCTTTTTTTTTTCTTTTAGGAAGGCGATACCGGTTCATTTCCTCATGTTTGAATTTGATACGAAACCAATACAAACGTGAGTCATCGCTAGATCTCAGTTGGCCTTGTTTCAATCGCTCTCGTTATCTACGTCTACACTAAAGAGAAGAGATTTGTATTTTTGTTTATAAATGTAAACAACTGGCTGAATTTAATAGAATTTTAATTATAAAGCCTTTTTAGGGTTCCATAGCCGAATGGCAAAAAACGGAACCCTTATAGTTTCGATATGTCTGTCCGTCTGTCTGTCTGTCCGTCCGTCCGAATGTATGTCACAGCCATTTTATTCCGAAACTATTAAGACTATACATGTGAAACTTAGTAGGTAGATGTATTCTGTGACCCGCTTTCCGATTTTAAAAAAAATTAAATAATATTTAAAATAAAGGGCGGTCCCCATACATGGAACTAGAACTGAAAATATTTTTTTTTTCATGAAACCTATGCGTGTGTGGTATCTATAGACAGGCCTTTAAAAATGATATGGTTTCTAAGGTTTCACTTTCTAGGGTTTCTACAACCACCTTTTCATAAAGTCAATCGTTTAAAAGATATAACTTCCAAAGTGGTAACATGTGTCCCCCCCCCCCTCTAACTTCTATAATAATGGAGTGAAAAATCTAAAAAAAATGTATGTCTGTAGATCTTAATGTAAACTTTCAACCAAAATTGGTTTGAACGAAATCGGGTCAGCAGTTTTTGAGATACAGCATATTTTCTAAAACCGCAAATATAATTTTGTAATACATACAAATACTGAAAAACAAAGTTATTTAGCGTAGTTGTAAAAATGTAAATAAGCTAGTTTTAAGAAAATTTTAAGGTTTTTTTTATTCGTCAAATAAATATACATATTATATTATATTCTTATAGTTACTACGGAACCCTTCATGGGCGAGTCTGACTCGCACTTGGCCAATTTTTTTGGTAAGACTTACTTTCATTTATTTTAATAGCGTCACTATGAAATCTCCAATAATGGTGTATTAAAATGCGGTTGATTTAATTGTTGCATGAGAACATGAGAACTCTTATTGCTTGTGTTTAAACAATCTAAAAACTTAACATGAATACGAATCAAGACAAATGAAAAATTTAGATTTTCCAACTCTCCCCCCATTTGGACTTTGTGTGGGGATGATAAGTTTTTATAGAAGCTTCTTTACGCTTAGTTCGATTAAGTTGTAACACCCCGCAACGGTACAATTATTAAGACAATTCAATTTTAAAAAGATAGGTGTTTTCGAACGTTTCAAAAACCAACCCAATTGAAAAAAAAACGTAATGCCTTTTGTAAAAAATAAATACTGTATTGATTATTTTTCCAAAATCACTCTAGGTAAGTACGAAGTCGCGAGACAGAGGCTAGTCTTATGTGTCATTAGGAATTCCATGTTATCTTTCTACTCCATATCAGGTCTGTATAATGCAGTTTTCTGTTGAAACAGTTTTTATATTTTTTTTTATGATAGCAGATACCAGATGGTAAGCGATAATGTGGCCGAACATGAAGCACGCTTGCCTATAAGTAACCTTTTCACTTTTGTCTTAAAGACCCTCAGGTTATACCTATCAGGAACACAGTCCGGCAGGGAATTCCACTCCTTAGCCGTACGCACATTGAAAGTAAAAGTTTTGTGTGTTTGCGTGAGATGTCCACCATATATCGATGGCGCATCGCCGTTTGTCTTGTATCCCGATGATGAAACGGGCTTGGAGGAATTAGTTTAGTAGGAGCAATTCACAAGGAATTGTACAAACTAATTCGTTCAATCGTTAAAATACATTCATGCATCATGTTTACGTTTATATGTATATAATGTTCTAACCGTTTTCAATATCTCCTTATCAAGTTTAAACAACCATTAGTAAAACAAAAGTGACGACATTCATAAAGAAGTGATGTCTACTCAAATCTTAGTCAAGATTTACTTTTATGGTCACTCACATCAGGCTCATAATTGTATGTAGGTGTCGTTTAGTGTAGGATGTCAAACTGCCAACTTGTTACAGGCATAAATATAGTTATTCTATAGTTCATCTTGTTTGAATGGTGGCAAGTTCAAATCAGTTGCTGCTTCTGTCATTCATAATTAATTATAGTGTCTGTCCGTGATGTCAAAATAACTGTATTTTCTCAAGTGCTTATAATGGTAATTTACGCGATACTAAAACGCAAACAATTTTTTTTCGGTCTTTCTTACTGTTTGTCCGAGCCAAACCAGTTTAAATGGGACGTGAAGGTGGAAGATAGAAGAGGTTATATGGCAAATATATAGGCTACATTTTATCCCAGAATTCCCATGGAATTTGGATTTACGAGGGTAACATAATATATATATATAGGTATATATATATGCTTAAATACATTCTTACATTTATATAATTATATTTGTTATAAAACTTTGAATATAATTAATTATCTACTTATTTTTTTTATGCACCTGCCATGCTATCCTTTCACCACTCATGATTGACTGGTAGGAAATGCCTAATGCATAACGTGCCCATTAATTCTTTGACTCAAAACGGGACGGTTTATTTAGGTCAATGTTAAAGTTATTTATTCAGAAAAGTCAATCAGCTTAAAAGTTACAAATTAAATAAATTAATAGTTTAAAAAACCAAAACACGCTTTTAGGACTAATGTAATGAGCAGAAATTAGAAATGTTTACTAGTAGGCAGTCCAAGGTTCCATCAGCCACCTTCCAATTCCATCGTCAGACCAGCCTGCTGGTACCATAGTATTCTATTGTCGTCTAATCTACATATATTTGCCAAGTTTCATGATGATACAACAATTAGAAGCACGTTTAATTCAGATTCTTAAATTTTATTGCATATTTAGTTCGTTACAGATCGACCAAATAATAAATCTATGGATTACGCGGTAATTCAAAAAGGTTAAGAAAACTGATAACAGATTTTCTTTAGGTTTGTTATAACCTTGAAACGTGATCGTGTTCAAAGTCCATTACATGGCCTTTCTCACAAGTGCAAACTCGACTATGATATGATATTCCATCATGGAATGCCAGTGCCTATCTTCCGGCTTCACCATCAGACCTTGAAACCTAATCGTGATCAAAGTTCATTACAAGACCTTTCTAAGAAATCCAAAACAGCTATGATACAATTTTTCATCATGATGTTCCAGTTCATATCTTCCGGCTCCATCATCAGATCAGTTCGACAGTACCATATTATTGTATTGTCATCAGAACTACATACAGCTGCCAATTTTCATTACGCTACGACCCTTGGAAGATGGTTAAATTAGTTACCTTAGATTCCATTACATAGTTAGTTACATACAGGTCGACCTAATAAAAGCGTGTTAAAAAGATATATACCCGAAACGTTAAGTTATATTTATATTTGTCAGAGGAACAAATCTGCTTTAATATAGGTGATTTTAAGTACGAATGAAGCTCTTGCTAGTTTTTTTTATATTCACCTTACTTATCAACATCGCCTTTAAAACTGAAGAACCGGCTCTACTACCCAAATTTTCACACGGTTTCAGAAAACGGGACAATTTTGCGTCCCAGAGTTCATTTCGGGGACACCGGGACTTGTAACTAAAAAAAGGGACAGTCACGTTCAAAACGGGACGTCTGGTCACGTTACTAATGCATAAAGTTTTAATAAATAAATTATTATATTAACGTGAACGAAGACACGGGCACAACTAGTAGCTAATAATAATGGAAGGAGCTGCAAATTACCCTTATTATGTTATTAATTCTTAATCATTCATTTACTACGTCGTCGTTGCCAGAGCGTGAGATTAAGTCATGGTACACAATAATATTCGCCTACACTCTATCCGTAATCAAGATTGAAACAAGAAGCGATCAGGTACCTACCTAAGTATTAGTGACCATTTACCTGGTCAATTAGGTAGAGGTTTGTTGTCCGATAGTGTTACTATAAACAAAAGAGCACCAGTTATTTAAGACCTTCATGCTCGTCTTATTGACTTCTAAACAAAGCTACGTAAAGCATATCATAGGTATGTTTGTCCAAGATCACAATAAAATTTAGATCAGATCAAGCAATTTAAATCTATTTAAAACCGTATGTGGGTGGTGGTACGTTCCATTATTGTTCACGATGATATTTCTGGACTTAATTCGTCATTTTCTACGCTGGCAAGTCTCACTGTAAACACTGTTTTTGTCCAATGAATAACGAAATATTATTTGACTTATGTTTTTGTGTGCGCAATTGGCTTGTTGGCAACCGTAATATTGAAGCCCTAAAGAGCACAATTTTGCGACATTGTTGTAGAATTTATTTTATTAATGAAGTTTATTTAAGCAACTCAACACGACCGGCGAGAAATCAGGCGCAGGACCACCGAGGCACGGGGGTATCATACCACGAACTTCCTAACTAAAAGGCTATTAATAAGAAATTTCTATCAGAAAACCCCAATAGGACTCTTTATCCGACCCGAGAATCGAACGCGTCCCATACTTGTGCTGTTGTGCACTATAATATCTCCTGCGCAGATGACTTATCTCCACTGATATTGACCGACATGGCTGAAATCGATCAGGAGGACTGTACCTACATATATTTATTGAAGAAATTATTTTGTTGCAGGGTGGTAAGCCGGGATGGTGATGGAAGCCGACCCCATTGCTGGCAAACATACAGATGGTAAATATTTAAAGATAACTCTAATAATAATTTTTATTTCCATCAAAGTAGGTACAACAAATTTCTTAATCTTAATAATAATTGAGGTGGGTTAAGAAACGGTAACACGGCAAAAAAATAAAAAGAAGTCTGTCTGTTTGTACACGCTAATCTCCGGCCCTACTAGATGGATTTTAATTAAATTTGGTAAGTAGATAGTTGACATCCTGGAATTCCCACGGGACATTACGTGGGAAATCCTCCCATGCGAACGAAGTTGCTGGCAGCAGCTAGTCTAATATTAAATTAAATCTGAGTTTATAGGTCGTACGCTGTCACATATAATTATGGAATACTAACACTAAGCAAAACTTGTATTATAGAAGTTAGTGAGCTATTGACTTAGACACAACCTTGAACTGATGAAGCTTCATAACATAAACAAAATTATTACTTAAAACACAAAACAAAACATACACCTACTAAAAAGTCTACAAAATGATATAATTAAATATTTACTATTAATATTTATTATACAGACATTTCTTGACACCTATTATACATATAATTACTTTTGATAATTATTTAATCATTTTAGCGCTACGTTCATTATAAAGGTTATAATTAATTTCTGAATACCTACATGTAGCTGAGGTCTGTTTTTGATTTTAATGTGGAGGGATTTGGGAGTGCAATAACGCTAGAACTGTCTATTCATAATTCGTAGCATTATATACGTATTTGTAGGCGTGCTCATTTACAGTTTATTTTTAGATTTTCTTTTTGAAGCGTTGATTTTTTTCAAACCCTGTTTAAAAGATGCAATTGAGTTTCAGTATCTCCTAGAAAATCATAACGTATACTATCACTAGGTGTCGTTGACCGTGGTAGATCGGTTATGTCGTGTTGTGCTGTGATTTATTGTGTAATCTCGTGTTGCTGTATGTATGTTGATTAATAACACGTGTCAGGCCATGTCCCGTCCTATTTTCTAGCCTCTAATTTTCCTCTTTCGCTCAGAAGTCATTGTCCCAAATTTCCTGTCTACTTCATGCTACGTTATAAATACCGGGCACGTGCCTGTTTTATCTCAATGCCTGTCTTAAGTTATAAACTTAGACAGATTTTTTACACATAATATGAATCATGTTTGTTTATGAACATACACAATAGTAGATCATCAATAATACGATAATACTAAGTATTTGACGACGACAGTTTGATCGTTATCAATTCTATTACGAATGTCGTTCAAAGTATTTACTAGATCTATTATTATATTGAAATTTGATAAGACTCTTTTTTCTCGCGTGTGGAGTGTGTCGATAAAAATCTATTTCTGATTTCCGTAAAACTGTAGCAATATGTTAAAACGTGCTCAGATTATTGCGGTTAGGGTTATCTCTGATCTCAGCCGACGCGCCGCGGGTGACGCCCTGGCTTAGGGGATCTCTGGCCACCGTAGGCCCGGGCTCATCGTCCGGCAAGGACCAGGCCCGGGTCGGTGCCCAGTGGCGCGTCGTGTCCCACGCGCGCCTCAAAGAGCTGTCAGCACCAGTGACGGGGCCTCAATGGGCCATTGCCTGCCGGGGTTTGCGGGAAAGTTTTATCGAGATACCGCGGCCCCGGAACTTTAGGGCAGCCGAAGGAACAGGGTGGGTTTTTAGTCAGTAGAAGTCTGACACACCCTTCCGCTTAACCCAGAGCGGAAGAAGTCATTCGATGATTTTCCCAACCAGAAAAAAAAGGTTATGTCTGATGATATTTCTCTAAAATACTGTTTAAGTGCTATAGGTATTGCCCTGCTAATCCGAAAGGCGCTAACAGTGAGATTTTACACCTTTTTAGTATTTTTTATACACGTCAACACCTGTTTCAATTCGGAATCTAAAAAAAATATGAGAGCTATGTAGCGCCATACATTTTAGATTTAAATGTTTTAATGTTCTAATATAAGTAACACTTTCCTCTTAAATTACTAAGACATTAGTGCGAAAGTGGTTCTTTTATAATTCGATTGAGATTGCGCTCAACTCACAAATACCGAGTATAGTTGTAAGTCTGCCGGCAATAAACCCAGAAAATTCAGTTGAAATCACCTAATTTGTAGGAACGGAAGCTAAATTGTCGGGACACAAATCAGAGTCGACACCATTGCTTTGATCTGGGAGCGTGATTTGTAGCTTGACTCGCACCTTGAAAACTTCTGTCTAGTGTCTTGGTCTTCCTTAGTCCAGTACGCTGCATTATTATAAATTTTATTACATTTATTTTTAAGACTTTTTTATTTATTCCACATTGTTTAGTTTTACATGGAGCGATTGCCTGTTTGACCTCCACAAGCAAGTAGCTGGGTCAAACAATACCCATTGGCAAGACCGGTGTCATATTGTATCTCGCTTTGACTACCCGTAATGACTGCCAAAGATGTAAGAATGACAGCCGGGATCAATGACTTAAGGTGAAAGGATACGTCAAACTACGAAATAGACCTCTCTTTGAAGGACTACTACTACTAGACGGATGGACCAAATAGATAAAAAAAAAATACCTAAGACGCGTAACATATTTGACTTTAAATTTTAAATTTATTTTTTTTGTTATTGTTCATACTTTTCTCGGAAAAAAATCGAATATATCCTCTTTATTTTTGCAATAATTTGCTTACTGCTTTCAAATAACTGGACCGATTTAAATATTTCTTTCACATTATTATAGAGAATTTATTGCTTTATAAAATTTAAATTCAAAATTTTACAAAATTATTACTTACGTGCCGTTAAATCAATAATACTATATTATTACATTCGCGCTCGGCGCGCGCGCTCGCTCATACGCAAGGACTAGAGGTGGGTTGTAACAGGTTAAACGCGATACGTGTTACCACTGTTACTGTTACATAAAAATAACAGTTCCAAATATCTGTTATTAAATAACAGGCTGTTATTTTTATACGGACAATAAATACGTATTTAAATCTCAATTGAAAATCTTCTTTGTTTATTCCTCTTTAAAGTCGAAAATCGTATAGAAAATAGGTATAGAAGAATATTTATTTATATTTTTGTCGCCCAGTTACTGCTAAAATACTAGAAAAGTGCTGTCACTGTCTAATTTGAAAAAATGAATTTTTATTTTTGTCACCCCAACCCTAACATCATTTAAAAGAAAATTAAAAATGTAAATTAAATTTAAATTAGTCAGAGAGGCTTTAAAAGATAATTTTGCTTTGCATATTTTGCAAGTCGCGTAGTGACCACCTATATCTACAAAATGGTCCCACACAACACTCACTTTTCTATTTATATTGGACATTGTCGTGAAAAATCAACCTAAATAAAAAAAATACTTATTCGCTACAACCTACACTAAGTACCTATCTAAATTATGAAAAGAATAAACTAAACTAAAAAACTACGCTTATTTTAAATACAAAAATGTACCTTTTTACAACCTACACTAAGTACCTACCGAACTATAAAACGAACCTAAACTTATACATAAACCAAATATGAAATGAACATTAAACACTAGTAAGCCGCAAACAAACACTAAGAAACAGAGAAATCTTTACGAAAATGATCACAGAACAACTTGAATTCACTCACCACTCACCACCTGTACTGCTCACCACTTTCGTTCTAATCATAGATGATACAATTAAAGAAAGAAGAAAAATTAAAAATTCATATATTCGAATTTTTTAAAATATCAACAAACAAATCAGCCAAAGAAACTTTCAATGGAATGTCATCTTTATTTATACTTTAATAAAGTCGTAAATACATGAAACATTTTGCAACCAATCCCATTTAATGTCAAACCAAAGACAATAAGGAGTCCTGAGACAATCAATAAAATTGTTTTTGGTTGCCTCGCAAATAAAAAAAATATTATTAAATAAATAATACTATTTCTATCAAAACATACCAACTATAAATTACTCTCAATATACTTAATTAATATACTGGTTGGTCAAAAAAATCGTGAATACCTGGAAAGTTTTATTAATTCCGTTAAACCAAAGATAATCAATTACATACTATTAAAGATAGATACGATTATATCATCAACATTTCACTTATTTAAAGCTATTTCAATTCAATTCATTACTGCGATCGCGTTGCGTTTTCGTTGGCAGGCTTAAGACTATTTACTATAATATGGACCCATTTTTTTTAAACTGAATCTAAAATTACCATGAAGATAATAAATTATAAGTTTTTTTACAATGGTCACTGGTCAGTAACAGGCCATATATGGCTAAATTTAGGAGTCACGTTTACGTAACTCATTGTTCTTGTAAGACTATCAACTATATTTTAGGGGTAATAAATACTAGCTGCTTCTCTTTTTAGCGTAGTTAAGCCGCCTTAGTAAGAGTGAGAAGTAAAAATATAAATAATAGGTGTGTCTCTTTTTAGCATATGTCATTCTGTAATGAAGAAAAGAGACACACCTATTATTTATATTCAAGGTACTCTTAATAACAGTCGTCAATACGGCTAAATTTAGGAGTCACTTTTTCGTAACTTAATGTTCTTGTAAGACCACCAACTATATTTTAGGGTTAATAAATACTAGCTGCTTCTCTTTTTAGCGTAGTTTAACCGCTTTAGTAAGAGTGAGAAGTAAAAATATGTAGAAATAAATAATAGGTGTGTCTCTTTTTAGCAAATGTGATTCTGTAATGAGGAAAAGAGAGAAAAGTAAATCATTTACTCTCAATGTCAAACCAAAGACAATAAGGGAGTCCTGACTCACACAATCAATAAAATTGTTTTTGGTTGCCTCGCAAATCTAAAAAAAATATATTATTAAATAAATAATACTATTTCTGTCAAAATATACCAACTATGAAATTGTGAATCCCTGGAAAGTTTTATTAATTCCGTAAAACCAAAGATAATTAATTACATACTATTAAAGGTAGATACGATTATATGATCAATATTTCACTTATTTAAAGCTATTTTAATTCAATTCTTTATTGCGACCGCGTTGCGTTGTCGTTGGCAGGCTTAAAACCACTTAAAACAATTTACTATAGACTAATAATAATATAATCATTTTTTTTAAACTGAATCTCAAATTGCCATGAAGAAAATAAATTATAAGTTTTTACAATGGTCACTGGTCAGTAACAGGCCATGTAGTAGGTAATACGGCTAAATTTAGGAGTCACGTTTTCGTAACTTATTGTTCTTGTAAGACCACCAACTATATTTTAGGGGTAATAAATACTAGCAGCTTCTCTTTTTAGCGTAGTTAAGCCGCCTTAGTAAGAGTGAGAAGTAAAAATATAAATAATAGGTGTGTCTCTTTTTAGCAAATGTCATTCTGTAATGAAGAAAAGAGACACACCTATTATTTATTTTCAAGGTACACTTAATTAACAGTCGTCAATACGGCTAAATTTAGGAGTCACTTTTTCATAACTTAATCTTCTTGTAAGACCACCAACTATATTTTATGGTTAATAAATACTAGCTGCTTCTCTTTTTAGCGTAGTTTAACCACTTTAGTAAGAGTGAGAAGTAAAAATATGTAGAAATAAATAATAGGTGTGTCTCTTTTTAGCAAATTTCATTCTGTAATAAGGAAAAGAGACACACCTATTATTTTAAATAATAGGTGTGTCTCTTTTTAGCAAATGTCATCCTGTAATGAAGAAAAGAGACACACCTATTATTTATTTTCAAGGAACACTTAATAACAGTCGTCAGTCAGTAACAACTAACAAGTAACAGCCGTGATAACAGACAACAGTGTTTGACAAGTTTGACTGTTCCACTGTTCTTAATCACATAACAGTCTGTTATTAAAGTAACAGATAAAATAAGTTGTTCGGAACAATTGTTATTTGTTATTTGTAAATATCTGTTAGTTCTATCTGTTACGATAAATATGCCTCACTCCTAGCAAGGACCAGTCTCACCCTAGCGTTCGCACGGGGAGGCTGTGTCGCATGTTAGCGCGCCCCGCTCTTTAAACTTTGCGTCAAAGAGTAAACAGCGTAGATAGTACGTTTGGTACAATGGTACGGTTGAGCTATTTAAAAATGGGACATTTCGTTTGCGCTTGGACGTATGTGAATATTTAGTTTTAGTGTTGATTGCAAGTGGACTAAACTAAATGTTAAGTAAATAAAGATACATAGATTTTATATTTTAGTTTTTATTGTTTCGTAGCCAAATGATACAAACCATTTTTTCTCCAAGTCAATTGTTTGAAATATTATTATTATTTAGCCTGCACTGTCCCACTGCTGGGCAAAGGCCTCCCTTCATTCCTTCCAATGGTCCCGGTTGTGCGGCAATTATTTCCAATTCTCAAGGAAGACATCAAGTTCGTCCCGCCGTCTCCTTCGTGGTCTGCCGCGACCTTGTGTCCCTGTTTCAGGGCACCAATCTTGAGGTTTATGGGCCCACAGCTCGTTCGGCATGCATATCATTCGTTTGAAATATATTTATTTATTTTATTAACACTATGAAAAACAAAGTTGAAAGCAAAACTGCTTGCTACTATGGAACTCTTCATGGGCGAGTCCGACTCGCACTCGGACAGTTTTTTATTAGGGCTCCGTAGCAGAATGACTTGAATGACAAAAAACGGAACCCTTATAGTTTCGATATGTCTGTCCGTTTGTCTGTCTGTCTGTCTGTCCGTCCGTCCGTATGTTACAGCCATTTTATTCCGAAACTATTAAGAATATACTTGTGAAACTTAGTAGATAGATGTATTCTATAAACCGCTTTCTTATTTTAAGAAAAAAATTAAAATATATTTAAAATAAAGGGGGGTCCCCATACATGGAACTAGAACTGAAAATATTTTTTTCATGAAACCTATGCGTGTGTAGTATCCATAGACAGGTCTTTAAAAATGATATAAGGCTTTCTAAAACCACTTTTTCATAAAGTCAATAGTTTAAAAGATATAAGCTTCCAAAGTGGTAAAATGTGTGTGTCTCCCCTCTAACTTCTATAATAATGGAGTGAAAAATCTAAATAAAATATATGTCTGTAGACCTTAATGTACACTTTCAACCAAAATTAGTTTGAATGAAATCTGGTCAGCAATTTTTGAGATACAGAATATTTTCTAAAACCGCAAATATAACTTTGTAATTCATACAAACACTATGAAAAACCAAGTTATTTAGCGTAGTTGTAAAAATGTAAATAAGCTAGTTTTAAAAAAAATTGTAGGTTTTTTTTTATTCGTCAAATAAATATACATAATTATTATATTATTATAGTTACTACGGAACCCTTCATGGGTGAGTCTGACTCGCACTTGGCCAATTTTTTTAGTACATTAAAAAAAAAAAATTACCAAAAATTAAACCGACTCCCAAAAAACACTGCAAAGTGAAAAATAACTAACCACATTCAAGTAATCGAAGCGGAACACATGAAATACTTATTATTTGTACTTATATATTGAGTAGTTCCAGTGGCCATCTGTTGTATTCAATATTCATCATCAGGTCCACTTCACAAATTGTGCTTTTCGAATGCAACTACACAAGTTACTATAAAAAATACTCAAATCACTATAGCTGTGCCTATAATATTTGAAGAGTTTCCTCAATTTCTCCAGGATTCTATCATCAGATCCTGACTAAGTGACAATGGGACCAATTTCGAAGTATACCCTTTCAAACAAAAAAAGAATTTTCCAAATCGGTTCAGCCGTCTTTGAGTAATCGGTGAAAATACATTACAAAAAATATATACGCGTCAAATTGATAACCTCCTCCTTTTTTGTCGTCGGTTGATAAAAGCGTTATTATTTATTTTCACAAAAACAAATTGATATTTTTTATATTTTGATTCACTCTAACTACAATAACTGTACTCTCTAAAGAATATTTTGTTCTCAAAACAAGCATTGCAAATGTTCTGAGTCCGACTATTTTCAATCGATTTCATGATGATAAAAGCTAATAGGTAGCGACAAAAATGCTTCCAACGTATCTGCGTCCGGTGATACCTATGACGTTCGGGGGAGCGCGCGGGCGCTCGGGGTGGTCAGCACTGGCCGCTTGTTTCACGTTCAATGCTCAAGGACGTTGGGCTGTCCTTTCACCTTAACGTGATTTCCGCGGCATGGAGGGATCTCGATATGTCAAGGTCACAGACCGACCTCAGCAAGCGTTGCTTAACCTAGAAAATTTACTCGTGCGACTGTTATTATTTAGCCATGAGCTCCTCTCCTCATCAGCATTTATTGACATTTACCTCTGTATTCATTCAAAAGTATTTAGTGACTGAAATCCATGAATGAATGAATGCCATCGTGCATCGTTACACGGTGGACATCCCACCTATACGCACTAAACGTTTTGGGAATACCTTCATTGTGCGTACGGCTAAGGAGTGGAATTCCCTGCCGGAGTCTGTGTTTCCCGATAGCTATAACCTAGGGCTCTTTAAGTCAAGAGTGAATAGGTTACTTTTAGGTAAGCATGCTCCATCTTCGACCACATCATCACTTACCATCAGGTGAGATGGTGGTCAAACGCGAGCCTATTATCAATAAAAAAAAATCTGAAACGGTAAAAAGTATGTATATTATACATACTTCATGCTGTAGAATTAATTTATTAAAAAATTATGTGAAGAGCTGGTGTCTGGATTAGACATAAAAATGGATTCTTTACAAATCAGCAAGTTCCCACCTCACGGGAAAACTGGACGTAGTAACTACATGTAATAGTATAGTATTTAGGGTTTAGGAGAAACAAGGGTAGTTTGAGTAGAGGAATTTGTAAATATCGCGGTGACTGTATCATTATACATAGCTTTACTTATACTACCTACTAAATAAATATGTGCGCTTCTTTTGCTCAAAAGATCACCACAGACATAAACCTACATACATGGTTCTCATATGATATGAGCAGCACGAATTGTATGGAGTTTAAATAAGACGTTGACCTCTGAGTTTGTTTTGGTGTTTCTTCTCAAGGTAGTTAGTTTGGAAACACCAGCCTCATCTAGTTTAAATTTGAAACAAAAAAGAATTACGTGTAAAAGTGTTTAAGTTTAAAAGTATTTATAACCAATTTGCAAAATTACCTTCATTTATCAATTTGACAAATTTTCACTTCCCAAAAATTTTTTCGCATAATTTCATTTGCCAAATTATTACTTAGCTAAAAATCTATTCACAAAAAATTGTAACGCAAACCTAATGTTTGGAAAATGAACGTTAAAACTATAACTTGTTAACCAACTAGTTCTTTTAACATTTTTTATTTAGTCAAATATTTCAGTTGGAATAACAGTTTTTACGCAAAATCTTGTAAGTTCTATCACAGTATAAAGATCGTACAGTAGGTTGACGCCTTTGATCTTGTGGAAAATGCCGACAACGTCTAGACAGTCTCGCAGCGGCCAGGGTTGTCACAAATAAACAATATTTATGAAATATTTTTTTTATTGCAGATCGACATCGTTAGCAATATTATTACTTAATATAATAATGAAAACAATTTTAACCTGCTCTTTACTGCACGTATTATTTAGGAGTTGAGGGTGAACATAAAAATGCAGATGAGGCGTATACAAAGAGATTTAAAATTTGAACTGATGCACGTGATAATTAGGTACTGTGACACTTACTGTACTGTAATGTTGCTTAAGTGAAGGTTTTTTAAATAAATAAATTATAAAAAAATGATGTACGCCATTTTGGATTTCAAAAAGGATGGCATTTTCGTAACAAGCACCCCAATCAACCTCAAAATTGACACCCATATCAAATTATTAAAAAGAATGACGTCCGCCATCTTGGATTTCAAAAACGATGGCATTTTCGTAACAAGCACCCCAATTAACCTCAAAATTGACACCCATATCAAATTATTACAAAAAATGACGTCCGCCATCTTGGATTTCAAAAAGGATGGCATTTTCGTAACAAGCACCCCAATTAACCTCAAAATTGACACCCATATCAAATTATTACAAAAAATGACGTCCGCCATCTTGGATTTCAAAAAGGATGGCATTTTCGTAACAAGCACCCCAATTAACCTCAAAATTGACACCCATATCAAATTATTAAAAAATTACGTCCCCCATCTTGGATTTCAAAAAGGATGGCATTTTCGTAACAAGCACCCCAATCAACCTCAAAATTGACACCCATATCAAATTATTAAAAAGAATGACGTCCGCCATCTTGGATTTCAAAAACGATGGCATTTTCGTAACAAGCACCCCAATTAACCTCAAAATTGACACCCATATCAAATTATTACAAAAAATGACGTCCGCCATCTTGGATTTCAAAAAGGATGGCATTTTCGTAACAAGCACCCCAATTAACCTCAAAATTGACACCCATATCAAAATATTACAAAAAATGACGTCCACCATCTTGGATTTCAAAAAGGATGGCATTTTCGTAACAAGCACCCCAATCAACCTCAAAATTGACACCCATATCAAATTATTAAAAAGAATGACGTCCGCCATCTTGGATTTCAAAAAGGATGGCATTTTCGTAACAAGCACCCCAATTAACCTCAAAATTGACACCCATATCAAAATATTACAAAAAATGACGTCCACCATCTTGGATTTCAAAAAGGATGGCATTTTCGTAACAAGCACCCCAATTAACCTCAAAATTGACACCCATATCAAAATATTACAAAAAATGACGTCCACCATCTTGGATTTCAAAAAGGATGGCATTTTCGTAACAAGCACCCCAATTAACCTCAAAATTGACACCCATATCAAATTATTACAAAAAATGACGTCCGCCATCTTGGATTTCAAAAAGGATGGCATTTTCGTAACAAGCACCCCAATTAACCTCAAAATTGACACCCATATCAAATTATTAAAAAATTACGTCCCCCATCTTGGATTTCAAAAAGGATGGCATTTTCGTAACAAGCACCCCAATTAACCTCAAAATTGACACCCATATCAAATTATTTAAAAGAATGACGTCCGCCATCTTGGATTTCAAAAAGGATGGCATTTTCGTAACAAGCACCCCAATTAACCTCAAAATTGACACCAATATTTTATTTAAAAAAAATACGTACACCATCTCGAAATTCACCTTTATTAAATAATAAAAAAGTTCACCATCTTCAATTTGAAATTACTATTTTTCGTTATCTGTATTCGAATAAAGCTTCAAAGTATCGTTATAATTTTGAATAAAAATAGAACACCTAATAATATTAAGTAGGTATAAAAATATATAAAATGTCCAAACCCTCACGGCCCTGTGCGATTACCTAGTAGATATAATTTTTTTACCGTCCGCCGTTCGGCTATTTTGTTAGCGTTATCAACGCGGCACGACATTACAAATAAAACGATAACAAAACATTATTAATTATTTACCTTTCTTCTGTGCGTGGAAGCTGATGAAACCGGAGATCTTTATTTAAACAAGATGAAGACTTGCAATCTCTCACAGCACACGTCGTATGTACCACTTTAAATAAATAATTAAAAAACAAACACGTGCTAGCCCCGAATGATGTCTCCCAAGCTGCTAACATAGTTTTGTTCGCAGCTTGGGATCGGAATTCCCGCGTCTCGCCCCTCACACCCCGCACGATTGCCCTGTCTAGACGTCTTCGTCGGACGACTGTATGATCTTTAGACTGTGGTTCTATCGTAGTTATAGGTAATAGTAACCTAAGTAGATATTAAACATAACTAGTAACTGATCACCGCCTGTGCTAAGATAGGTCGACGGAGCCGTGCATTAGAAAATCCGCTAAAACGTCTGTCCCGGTTGTCATTGTACATCTTTGACAGTGGTTACGGTTAGTCACAAGCCAGAAAATCTGACGCCATTTTTGCCTATTGCTTAGATAGTATTGGGTCGCGGATGTCAGATAGACAGTGCCTTCATGTAAAAAACTGGTTTAGATCGGAAACCGAAGCCAACATATTTAGGCAGGTGCTGATTATATTAAGATGTAATAAACGCTGTTAGTGAATGTCAAACAGTGTTTGCTTTATATCTTGCAGTATCCAGACCACTTCAATACTTTCACTTCGATCATTGATCGCTTCTTGCGCTATCGTAAGCAATCAAATAATGTGCTAACTGTGTCCGCTACTTCTTTCGCGTGGTTGTCGATATTACCTTAGTTTGTTCAAATAAGTATCTAAATAAATAAACGATACTTAATGAGAAAAATGTTTGTTTATTTCATATCCATCTGAAAGGCCTTCGTTAGTTACGAAGTGGTTTTACCGCATAAGTCACGATCCCCTAAGAATTCCGGGATTAAAGGACCCTATATGTGCCATATTTACTCATCTATCTTCCAGCGAGTCTCATAAAGTCATTTCACCCCTTCCAGAGATTAGCCCGGATAAACAAAAAGACAAAATTAATGTTTGTTTGTGTTTTCGTATCGTGTACAAAAGTATACGATATCTACTTGCGAAATTTCAGTTATTTTAAAATCGTTGACAGACACTTTTATTATATTTATATGTATATATGTTATATTTTCTTCTCCTCCTTAACTTTACTACAAGTACTACAAGTGTAAAGTTAGATATCTAGCGAACATATGCTATTCGTCATCCTAATCTTTTTATTGTGTAGCTTCTAACTGCTACATGTAGCAATATCTCGCTGATATGAATACCAAAACGTATGTGCAAATTGCATTTTAAACCGAAACAACAATTTACAAAGATTCGATGTAGCGTAGCTTTATCCGATGACTTTGAATGGCCGACATTATTCAGCTTAGCCATTGATATTGTCAATCGAATCGTACGGTCTTGCTCCGTCGCGTCTATTGTATTCGGATTTTTATTTGAACATCGGAAACATCTGATAAATCAATTTAGGTCTTGTTTAATTCGTCGTTTTGGTTGATTACCATTACGATACTTATTTTTCTCGGGGAGGAAATCCTCGTCAATGTCTTCCGCCCTGGAGCTGGCGAAGAGATCTGTCATAGACTTAAACCACCCCGCATTCCCTCGACCACTTGCGCCGGGGGCTGCGGGACACTTAAATACTCTTCAATTCGGCCGCCACACCATAATGATCTAGCTCAACTGAAATCAAATAAAAACTATTATGTATGTACGTGTTGGTAATACTTTAATTTTGCGTATAGCTAAGGAGAAGAATTCCCTGCCGGAGTGTGTTTCATAATATATAAATCCTTAGGGTCTTTAAGTCAAGAGTGAATAGGTTACTTGTAAATGTTGAGTTATGGCTAACTAATTCCAGCAATTTGATTTTCGTTTTACTTTTTTTTTCAATAAAACTCCAGACTAAGAAATTCGCTTGCATCGTGAGCGAATTTTTTCAAACCCCAAGACCCAGAACAACTATTTGTGCGCTATACAAACATTTATCCAATCGATCGAATCGGAAATTGATTTCAAAATTATATTTTAAACTTGCACGTCAGTCTAATATTTACATCCCGCTTGTGTGCTAGTTAATTTCTACAGGCGTGGCCTAGATGGCCCACTGCTATAAATAATGTTTCGAATACTAAGTTACCAAATATTACTGTCCATAATGTCTCCAGTTGAAGGACTGTCCCCAATCAAGCGTATAAAGCCGTATCCAATCCATTGTTCATGACACACTTCCCTTCAGGAAATGGAAATAGTCGCCATTGCGATACATTTTACGTGACTTATCTACCTTCGTCGTTCATATTATCCTCAATACCAACTACTACGTTAGCAACATATCCCGGGTTTTTCTCTTATTATGAATTCTATATTATGTTTTGAATCATAGGCAGCATTTTCCGTTCCAGTTTGATAAATATCCAATATTATTCAATTCTTAGTTAGTGTTCAATGTGCAATCAGTAACAGCATTGTGTATTTCAGTGTCGAATCGTATTGTCAAACAAAGTCCCTAATGGCCACCTAGTTTTACTATAGGTCAATGCTGAATGTTATTAAGAGCTTTACCAGAGTATTTGCAAATGACCGTCAAAATGAGTAACGAGTCAAGTATGTGTTTAAGTTTATTGCATAAGTTATGCGCAGTTAAGCCTTAATTTAGCTCATGATTGCAATATTGAAACTCGTGCATTCTCAAAATAAACCCATGTATAAGCAGATCGCGTACTAAAATTTATAATATGAATCAGTGTTTGTTATAAATAGTCGTACGTAAGACCGTGATGCGTTATATTATCAGGGATTGTCTCTTTCAGAGAGAGTGCACGGCGCATCGTTGAAGGCGCGAGCTGGCGGTGACGTCATTTCTCCAGAGCGCTCCGTCGGAACCCTTGACCTCAACATGTCGTTCACGGCGCCGTCCAACCTGGTCCTTACACCTGCTCCAGAATGTAAGTGAAAAATGAACTAATAACTAGTTATTAACTTATGTTGAGGTCAATTACTTTCTTAATAAACCACAACGGCCTCATTCCTACAATTAAGTTAGTAAGCTAGAGCGTGGTAGTACCTAAGCGCCATGAAAACATATACATTAGAGTTAAAATAGGTTTTGCAGAGTAAGGGACAATAATCAACAACCATGAGTACGACTGACAACAAAACTCAACCAGACTCGGATTGCCAAATAGTACCAGAATGTAAAATTCATCAATCTAAAGTTACGGCCTGATAGACAGTCCTTTTTTCCCATCAGGTCGAAAGCTATCCCGAGGCATTTCCCGTGCGACAGACAATGAGGGTCTCGTGTGGGCGTTACGCAACAACGCAGAACCAGAGCCAAACACAATCAATTCCGATCACATACTGCTGCTTCCAGATATTTCTGTCTACCCACCTGATTTTAGGTAAGCATTAATCTTGGTAATTTAATATTTTGCGAACAGTCTAAGGTCGGACAACTTAATCTGGTACTAAAAGTGGATTGCCTTTGGGCTATTTTCGACGCAAGGCCGATGTGGTATGTTCGAAAAACATGACTTGACAGCTCATCACTAACAGCCTAAAATTAGCAGCACTCCGGATTCTTTGTTTTGGTTACGAAATGGATTTCCGCAAAACGACGTCCCATTTGATTTATGGACGCACTTTATTTACAAAATCGAACTCATCATGTAGATGTTTCGTGAATGTCAGTACGAAAATATGGAGATGACTTGCCATATAGAAAAATAAAAGGATGACAAGCGTGTGTCGCGCATTTTACACATTGCATTTTTTTGGATTGGTGCCCTTTAAATTAGTCACGAATGACAAATATAGAGGTAGACCGTGTGCCTGTATACGTACGTAAATGTATGTATAATGTCCGTTGGTTGGTGCGTACCTACGTACGGTGGGCAGCTAGCCAGTATTCATTATCGTTGCACACGCAATCAGACCGTTCGTTGTCGTTGAACTTTCTGTTATTGTTTACCGTTCTTTAACCTTTTCGTGATTTGGACACATGAATCCGACATTGGCCACACTGATTTTTGGCGAAGCTGGAATTCTGGACGCGTATGAAAGGAAATATATATAAGTATGTATATAGGTTCTCATGGTAACCGTTAAGGAAAATGTAATGTGTTCCACTTCCACGTCCGGATAATAAGCAGTAAAGTAAATTGTACAATAAATAATTTTGCATTTTATACACATTGCTAGTCAGTCAGCTCAATCTTGTTAACCCCTCCAGCTAAGCGTAAGTCTGGAGTGGATTCACAGCAATAGTATAATGGGAGGGGTTCTAACCTGCAGTCCGATATCTTAGCTAGTAGGCTATTGACGCTTCAATAAAATAATAACTATAACTGATAGCTATAACCTAGGAGTCTTTAAGTCAAGAGTGAATAGGTTACTTTTAGGTAAGCGTGCTCCATCTTCGACCACATCATCACTTACCATCAGGTGAGATGGTGGTCAAATGAACCTAATATCAATAAAATAAATAACTCTATGATTGTCTATATAATTGTTATCTATTTCAAAATATTAAATTGACCCCTTCCATCTTCTATCTAAGTAAGAAGTGTAGTAGAAGTAGTAGTAATAAGTTATAAGTTACCTTTAAGCAGAGAAGCCTAATGGATAAGTTGTCGGACTTGTGATCAAGACGTCACGAGTTCGAACCCTACCCATTATACTATTGCCGTGAACCTACAAAAAAAGATGATGACCTACGTACTTTGACATTTTTCAGAACATTTTTAGAAAAGGACCTCTTAGAGACAGCGACACTAGTGACTCTAGAATCTGCCAATATCTTGAACTGGTGGCGCCACGGTCGCGTCCCCGGAGCTCCTCGCTTGCTGCCCCTGGCCACGTCGGGCGACGGCAACTGTTTGCCTCATGCGGCGTCTCTTGCGGCCTATGGCTTCCATGATAGACTCCTTGCGCTGAGAACTAAGATTCAGGCGCTGCTCTCGGGAGAAGGTGGTGAAGTACTTACTAGTAAGTATTAAAGTGTTATGAAAATTACCTATCTTACTTCTTATTACTAATATTATAAATGAGAAAGTTTGTGAGGATAGATGCATGTATGTTTGTTACTCTTTCATACAAAAACTACTGAACTAATCTGAATGAATAATAATCCTGGAATAACACATAGGCTATTTTTTATCCCGGAATTCCCACAGTATCGGGATTTATGCGTTAAAACACTCCCACGCGAACGTATAAGATAAAGTAAATATAAGAAAATTACCTATCTGGCTGTAACTTGCAAAAGGTAGGACACGTAGAGAAACAATAATGTCTACGTGTCATCCAGGTTCTATGAAAAAATTTGCCATTATCATTACCTTTTACCATTGTATCATGTATGCATGATGAACTGAAGTCATAGCGGGTGGATGTTTATGAGCAGACGAATCCGTCTGATCTACCCACTTTCTCGTTCGTTTTTTGTGATCGACGCCGCTACCACTATAACATGTATCAATCAAAATTTGATTCTGTTCCCCGATACACAAAACTCACCGTGTCCACTCGCGAACATTTTTTGAAGCCTAATGTTTCGAAGTTTTAATAATACTGTTAGTGTCCATGTTAGCTTAGAAACTTATAATTTTATTATTTATGATGTTTGTACACTGATAGCCCTAAATATGTCTCCTTTAAGTTCTGTCAATCCAAAGGTTGTCTGTAAGAAATCGCATATTGCGATAAGACCGCCCATTGTACACTAGTTTTACTTTTCATATCCATAGAAATATAAGGTATACAATAAAGTCCATAATAAACTAGCACGTTAAGAACATTACTCTTCTTTTTTGCAGTCAGGTAAAAAATAGCCTTTAACCTGCCTCAAGCTTCTAGTTACATCCATATCCACTCAGTACTTTCAAAGATTAGCGCGTTCAATAAAACAAACATTTCCGATTTATAAAAATAATTTTTAATAATTTATTTATTTACAATAAAATGATTCACACACATCATGTTTTTTATAAAAAAATATGTAACAAAACTGTGAACAGAATAATAGTTTGGTACCCTAGAACCCTTGTTAAGTTGTTAAAAACAGCTTGTGTTAAAGATGCTAGGCCCCAGCTTAGATCTTAATTGCTTAGCTCTTAGTTTTATACAATGAGTAGCTGTGCCTGCGACTTCGTCCGCGCGGAATAGTGACTTTCGGCAGCATTTTTAATTTTTTAGGCTAATTATTTTGAAAATAAAACTAATATATAATTTGATTGTCTTATTTATTAATATCTCATCAAAAGTCTAAAAAATAAGTTTCAAGCTTCTAGCTTTAAAAATTACGTAATTTCCATACAAACTTTCATCCCCTATTTCAACCCCTTACAGCCCTTTTTTCTTAGGCTCCAGACCATGTCCGTACCAAATTTCATTAAAATCGGTTCAGTAGTTTAGGCGTGATTGCGTAACACACAGACAGACAGAGTTACTTTCGCATGTATAATATTAGTAAGGATTATAACATTAGTATAGATAAATAATAAATAAATGTTACCATCCCTTTCAGACGCAATAAAGCGCCGCTGGCGTTGGTCAGAGAGCATATCCCTTCGGTCTGCGGGGCTGACGCCCTCGGAAGCGGAGTGGGAGCACGAGTGGGCGCAGTGTGTGACTGCCGCATCCCCGGAACCCGCGCGAGCTACCCCTGCCGCAGCCCCGCACTACGCCGCGCTGGAACATCTGCATGTGTTCGCCTTGGCACACGTCATGAGGAGACCGGTTATTGTGTTCGCTGATGTTGCGCTGAGGGTAAGTATATAACGTGTGATGTGGGATGCCAAGTGCACGGCTTCTTTGGATGATAACAAACGATATGGCTAGAGTTTTGTAATCCTATGTCTACATTGTGGAACTTATCAGAAATTTCAATACATTGAAACCAGAGACCGAATTTTTCATTGGCAAGTGGCTTGGAAAGCTATTGACCCTCGTAGTGCTGTGACACGTGTTAACCGATAATTTGTAAAATAAAAATTGAGTCACTTATTTTGAGTTGAAACTGTGCATACCAGATTTTGTCTTCAGCATTTTTCTGTAGATATGGGGTTTCCGTTACACGTTGTATAATATGTAGTAAGCCCTTTTTTGGAAACCCTGCAAAAGTTTTATTCTGGTCGGCGACGACACCAGAAGTCTCAGGTGTCGCCCATGTCAAAATGTTACTGTACGATTCAGTTTTACCAATCAAGTCTGACTTTTCTTCCCATAAATCGTTAGAATAACACCTGGATTTTTGGGATAGTCAAAATCTCTTTTGTGCGTATTACAACAGAAGCCAATTTGATTATTTATTTATTAAAAAAACACAATATAAGCTCAATATTAGTTAGTTAAGATTGAGATTCAGACATGAGAAATAAAAAAAAAAAAATACAGAACAATTTTAAGTAAATGGATGTCATATCTACAAACCCTTAGAGAAGACAAAAAATCTATGCATATCAAGTCAACTTCAACTCTTGTTAAATTTGGCTTTTGTGGAGGAGCAACACAATTTTGTCAACATCACATGTACAATGATAGACCATCAAACGTAGGAGGAACATATTATCAAGTCAACATTTTTTAAGCAATGTTACAGATATGTCAAAACGAGGGTTGTTCAATAACGACCATACATTTTCCAGGAAAATGTGTCTACTGAAGCACAGATTACTAAATAGTTACTTCGTAACAGATACATCACTCTCATACAATAGCGAAAATACCTACGCTATATTAGCCTATAAAATCTTAATAATAATACCAGCTGTTTGCAGCGAGAAGAAATGTACCATAAGTACGCACACAGAGAGTTTAGATTGTTTTGCAGGCCGCGCGACCCACGTCATCGAGCGAATGTCCTGGGGTTGTATATCGACGGTTAGAAGGAAATAGGGTATAAGCGACAAAAAAGAAATGTTCAGGAGAGCCGTTCAAAGTTTAGAATTTTAGAAAAACTGATGTATTTTTTTATTAAAACATCGTGAAAACTAAACATAATTTTCCAGTCGGGAAATGTGACAAAATAAAAGATAATAGAACACAAGAAACAGTCGGCTTTCAAAACAATACCAGTCCAAAATGTCGTTTATTATATTTCCTTTTAACCGTTGATATGATGATATTGGTAATAAAACGAATATAGAAAAACAATTATTTTTAATTGTTGATCGATGCATGATGATGATATGAGCATGAGATGATAGATGAATTTTTTCCTCCCCTGAATTCCCGATTATTAAATTTTAGTGTCGAAAATATCCGAAACCGCGTAAATAATTTTAATAAAATTCCGCGCAAATAAATGATCAAAAGGGAAACAGGAGCAAAGCGGAGGAAAATCAATTGTTTTTAGGTCGATCCATTATGACGTTGTCAAAATTATTTAAAAAGCCTCAGGTAGGCGTGCGGCAGCCCACTGTCGGATGTACCGACGGCGATACGCGAAGCGGTAGGCATATACCGCGTGGCCTTGAGCGAGTGACGCACGCCTGACTGAAGTACTTTTCTGTCAAAAAAAAATTAATGCAACCTACTCAAGGTAGCATTAATTTTTTTTTAAATTAAAAACATCCTTTAACACTTGCAGGACTTCCGCGGCGACCCCATAGCCCCAATACCGTTCGGCGGTGTGTACCTACCTCTGGAACTATCCCCAGACGCGTGCATCAAGACGCCCATCTTACTAGCTTATGACGCGGGACACTTCTCAGCGTTAGTGCCCTGTGAACCATTGCCTACAGATGGCGCCAGGGTACCACTCGAGGATAGTGCTGGAAACCCCATGCCTATCAGGTAGGTGACATAGCTAATAGGTACACCGTCCATTCATCTTTCTTTCTAATATTATAAATGTATGGATGTTTGTTACCTTTCACGCAAAAACTGGTATGTAGATAATTTATATCCTGGAATAACACATGGGCTTTTTATCCCATAATTCCCACGGGATCGGGGTTTACGGGGGAAACCCCTCCCACGCGAACGAAGTCACGGCCAGAAGTTAGTATTACAGAAAAATATCTACAGTTTATTCCACCAAAAACGAGTATTCATTCTTTTATGCAGTATGCAGCACTGCCTTTTGTTTTGAGGGGAAATCACATAACCTCCACCCACTGTGGATGTAGTGAATCCTACTAATCCTTTAGCCTGCTGGCTAAAGTATCGGCCAGGTGATCGAGAGGTTGCGGGTTCGAACCCTCCCCATTACACTATTGCCGTGAACCTACTCTAGACACAAGCATATTTCAGGAGGTAATTTTCAATAGCAGTCAAATCCATTTTATGCCAAATTGAGAAAAGTGAACTTTTGTATGCCGTCATGATGTACGCTGTTGTGACGGATTGGATAGTAAGTATTGATTACTGTGGAGTTCAGGAGTATTAAACAATAACAGAAATACATTAAATGCTTCTACTTATAGAGAAAAATGTGATTAAAAAACGGATTTGACTTCTTTTATTTCCAAGGTGTGGATTTGACTAATTTTGTTAAAAAGCTGTCAGGATTTGACTAATTTTGTTAGGAAGCTGTCAGGATTTGACTAATTTTGTTAGGAAGTTTTGCAGGAATTTACTACTTTTGAACAATCCGACTAAACGATTCATATAGGATTGTCATTGGTTCTATGTTATAAGGAAAGTTGTTAAATAATAAATAAAACAGTTGACATGAAAATCAAGTGATTATTGACCTGATGGCTAGACACTTCCTCAACACTTTTCTCCATTTTAATCACGTATTTATTCGGTTTTTCTAATAGAAAATCACTAATTAACACGACACAAAAAAGAATCGTTAGGCGCGCACGCGTTGCCTCAATGTATGGAGATTGCAGGATGGCGGTTGGGGTTTGGAGCGACATGATTGGCTCATACGGATTTGACCATTTTTGAAAGTAAGCTGGTATGTAGTGTTGCCCAAAAGGTGGTCTCGCAAGAGTCTTGCAATTAGCGATTATCCTATTGCTATTTATTAAACATAACAGACTCTGTTACATTGTTCTGAGATCTCAACTACCGTTTAATAAATAGCAATAGGATAATCGCTAATTGCAAAACTCTTGCGAGACTCTCGTTTGGGCAACACTACTGGTATGGAATAGGCTAATTTTGAAAGTAAGGTTAGTTTTATTTTTAAGGGTTTTAGGCTGGATTTTTCTAGTTATGAATTTTATAAGGCAATGAAGAATTCTGTAAAGAAAAATGTTGTGTTCTTACTTTAGAACATATCGATTTGGATTTGACCACTTTTGAAAATTACCTCCTGATTTAGCTTAGTTGAAGTGATTTACAAAATTGCTAGTAATGTGAATTCTACCCGCATTACTATTTCTCTGTAAAAAAAAGCCAAAATTAAAATCTATATTTAATTACATTTACTGTGTCTAAAATACATCAAGACAAATAAAGAACCAAGTTATATAAAACAACACTGTTTTCTTTTCAGATTCAACGTCGACCCCGGCGATGATTTCCGCTGGGACGTCGAACCAGACCAGAAGACCATAAACAACATCCTACCAGACGAATACCAACGATCCTCCATGCTGGCAGCTTACTTAGACCTCGAGCCAATCGAATGTATCTCCCTAAGCCAATCACCAGAAGAACTCCGAAGATCTTTAGACGCGTTATCGACCAAAAGTTCAAAGCAGATGAACTCAGTAGCCAAACAATTTGGAAGTATTGGCAGGTCTATGAGTAGTAAATTGAAGAAGAATTTCGGTTCTATGGCTAAATTGGCCGGTAAAAGTAGTGGGAGTCATAGCAATCCTGAGGAAAGTTTGATGAGGACGCAGTCTACTTGTGAGGTGTTGTGTTGTCGAGTAATGGCTGCTAGGGCGCCTGTACAAGAAGAAATGGTTAAGAATTATTTGAATGAGGCTTGGATTGGGTAAGTTGGATTTTAATTCAATTGGCTATTATATAGGTCTACTGTTACAAAGCTACTGCTGTGCCAGACGGCTTTTAGGCTCGCACAAAATTTATTATCCTGCATAAGAAGACAGTATACCATACCACATTTTTTTTGGGACACTAAAGAGTTACGTTTTGTAGTAGTATAGAAAGTGTAAGAAATATATTTTGCCAGCATAGAGCCCACACCATTGTTTACGAATTAACAACATAAACTTAAAAAAAATATGACAACATTTAGTTAAAGAATATTTAACAATGAAGTTAAATACAGCAATGTAGATTGAATACAATAATTTATTTCAAACTCTTAGGTACAAAACTCATTGTCGCCTTGGCTCTTGTACTATGAAAACCTGAGGATGTATTTAACATTTATTTTAAATTCATAAATATAAAAGTTCACTCAATAGCTTAGTAGCTTGAAATATATCCACAAAGTGACGAAAGGGTCCGCGTATCCCAACGTTAGGTCTGTAGGTATCAGTGTGGAAAAGTCGGTTACACACAACCCTCGCCTGCAGGCAATTTGATTTGCGTGACTTGTACAATCAAACCTTTTGTTTCACAAACTGTAACACTCTTCGAAGTAGTAGCTAAATACGCATATCGCACCTTTAAAGTAAAACCCAATATTTAATAATAATAATACACTAATACAAGTTTAACCTGCAGTTTACGTATATTTTAAATTGATGGTATAAATAACTCAATTCGTGAAAATTTTCGTTTAGTAACGGTTTTACTTTAAAGGTGTGATATGACCAATCTACCTTTAAAGTATGAGTGAACAGGCATCTTCTGGACTCGCTCGTTCCATCGTAGTATCGTATCGTTTTCGAGGTACGCAACCAAAAAAAAAACTGAATTGGTAAATAATTAAAAATTGTGTTAATCTCCAGGTACACAGCCGAGAAGAATCGCAAAGAGCAACCAGTTCAACCTAGCCAACCACGCTACGGTACCGGTCGATCACAGTTCTACGCAGAGGCAGAGAGGCCCACGAATAGTTCGGCACGTGCGACTAGCAGTAGTAATGCGAGTGCTTCTACTCGCGCGCCGCCCGACCGAACGCTGTACTTAAGTCGCTCCACATTCTACGACGACCGAGCGGCCTCTCCCGCTCCCTGTCGAGCCCCACTCTGCATGTACTACGGCAGCCCCGCCAACGGAGACTACTGCTCCCGATGCTCCCGCCTACAGTGACAGCTACGGCCTCTAATCCACTCCTACACACCTTCACCTGTGAAACTGACCAGTGTCATCATTGACATTTACCTAAGTTGCTCCATGTTCTACGACGGCCGAGAGGCCTCTCCCGCTCCCTGTCGAGCCCCACTCTGCATGTACTACGGCAGCCCCGCCAACGGAGACTATTGCTCCCGATGCTCCCGCCTACAGTGACAGCTGCGGCCTCTAATCAAACTGACATTGACATCTATGCTGCGGTTGACAGCTGTCAAATCGTTTAATTCTGTCATATGAACTTCTTTCTGTCTGTATGAACTCCACAATTCAGTAGCTGGGTAACACGATACAATATATAATACAATTTCCAAAGCAGTATCAGAATTTCTGTCTTCTAACTACTGTCATTTGGGCAGGCACGGGGGAGTCCCGATATGTCAAGAAACCAATGCTGTGTGCATTGGTTTCTTGACATATCGGGACTCCCCGACTTTAGCAAGTGTTACTTAACCTTGCATATCGTATGTGGCTGTTATTATTTAGCCAAGTCATCATTGCCATGTGATCATGGTGAAATATTGACAGTGACGCAGTTTAGCTGCATCATTTTCATCAGTTTCATTGGTAGAACTCACCTTCTTAGGTTAGTGTGGATAACAGTCCGTGAAGCTATGTTTTATCAAATTTTAATCATAAGTTGATATAAATACTAACTGTGTGTCGAGTATTCTGAAATTTAAGTACGATCGGAAATTAGTAGTTTTAATTTTCTTATGATTGTTTTTAATTTTTTTGTCCGACTACTTTCGTCTCTCATACTAACTTTAAGTTAGGTTCGAATTAGGCTTATAACTTTATTAATTATTAAAAACTACTCTTATTGTTTGCGTGGGTGATATTTTTTTATTGTTACTTAGATTTAGTAAGTCACCCTTGTGTTTGCCCCACCATTATTAATAATGCATAATAATAAGTAAGCACAGATAATATCTGTGATTTAATAATTATATCATAATATTATTACTGTCATTACCAGGATAACCAACCATGGGCGTATAAAGGTGTATT
Organism: Tholera decimalis; assembly: GCA_943138885.2. Classification (NCBI taxonomy): domain Eukaryota; kingdom Metazoa; phylum Arthropoda; class Insecta; order Lepidoptera; family Noctuidae; genus Tholera; species Tholera decimalis. Next base: position 30,680,293 of record OW964562.2, read on the forward strand.
CAACATAAAAGGGTGAAAAGTCCTTGTTGTAAACTAAAACAAATGACCAATTAATCTTGATCTCACATTATAATACCAAATAATGTCGCAAAATTGTTTGAAATACAGTTTAATGAAAATATTGATCACAATTGTTTCCTTTATATGCCCCTGTGGTCTAAATGATCCATGCGACTGTTATTATATTATCAAGTGCCAAAAAGTGGCTTCTAAACGTATTTTACAAAAAGTATTTGGAGAATGTAAATGTCTATGAGTGTTTATGCAACTAATGTGTTCAAAATTCAGTGCCAGGTTGGAAATGGGAAGTAAATTTTGGACAATACGGCGACCATGTTTCATACGTTTTTACATTTGTTTAATAAATAAAATGTATCAAAATTGACAGTGTATAAAACAGGGTAAAATCTGTTTAGACACCTACAGTGTATACCTTAAAATTATGTTGCCTTTATAATAGTGTCTTCTCGCATTGAAAAATGAACCATGAGTATTTTTATATTTTAAATTGAGAATTATATATATTTAGGGTGTTAGTCATAACTGTTTTTAAATATATTGGCGGCTAAACTTTCACGACTTATTTAACAAGATAGCTGCGATGATAAAAAAATACTTAAAATAGAAACAAAATGTTATAAATTGTATTTATCATCTATTACCATTATAAATGTTTAGTAAGAGTTTATTATGAGTAAATCCCTACTATGAGTAGGAACTATTGCAGCTTAAATTCTGACCATAGCCTTGCGGAATTGTGATTTAGAGGTTATGTGTAAATAGAGACAGATGTATATTTTTTCATTTAAATCACCCGACTACCTCATTGATGCCGCAGTTTAGTGTTAAAACTAGAAAAGAAAAGACTATGGCTGATTAGAATACTATGTATGTGGAAATAGTGCTTCCAGTATTTAAATTTTCTAATTTTTCGGCATAAATAGCCAATCAATGAAATTTCTTATAGTCTTACGGCTGATTGCAGATTACAAAAGAAAAATAATTAATTGTCTCTTTTTGTGAATTTCTAACTTAGGTCTCTTTTCAACTACTTAAACTAACTTAAGTACTTCTATACTTTTTTTTAAACCCAATACAGTATCCTACTTAAAAGGATATAATAATACCTATGTACATATTTATAAAACCAGTATGGTATCTTGATCAGCCATATTCGCCTGAAATTTTTTGGACTCAGGGTAAAAAAATCGATGCGCTAAATTTCCTAAGATACTAGTAGATAATCGAATCCTCTCCAATATTAAAATAACGAGCTTGGAGTTTGTCTCCGTCCTTAATTTGCTGGTTTAACCCTTAAATGCGCGGTGTTGTTTAAAAACGACATACTGAAAACCACAGATTATGAGGAACTTCTTATGTTTTTTTAGTAATTGTAACTACTAATTCTTGTTTTTGAACATATTTATACTTATTTTTCGTAATGGCCATAAAGAATGCTTTTTTTACTTTGACACAATTTAAATGTGAAATGTCACTTTGAAGAAAGTTTGTTTTTGGGCGCGAACCAAGTTTTGAAACTGTGTTTGGACTTCAATAAATATTACGTAAGTTTATAAAATTATTTATATTTGCTTGTTTATATCATCAATTATACGTATAAATTACAAAATATTGAAAATAATAGATATCTTTGTAGACATAAACTTAAATCCGTTTGTTGTAGGAAAACCACAGTGCGCATTGCTTTGTAAATAATTGCATGTTTGGTGAAGGGCTCTTCTTTTACGTTTCAGCATATCACGTTTACTAGAACGGGATATTTTATCATATTTAGAAAACCTTCAGGACTCCGAAGACGGATTAGATGGGTCAGACTCCGAGGTAGAAGATGAAGGTCAGTATTATCAAAATGTACAAGATGTTCTTCGAGACCTTGAAGATGAGTATACTCAGCCTGATTTGATGGATATTGATCCTCCTCTTGTAACTAATGATAATAAGAATATGCAAGACCCTCCCATCCCCATTCCCCAATCCCACCCCGATTTCCCCATCTCTCTCTCCACAACCGTTACCTGTGGCCAATATATCATCGCAAGAGACTTCTAGGGAGGATAAATCGACCTGTCATTTGGCGAAAAAGAAACCTTGTTGGTGATAAAGACAGCTAATTTTTAGGGGTGCCCAAACAAACCTTGTGGGGTTTGTTTGGGGGTTCAAACTGGATCTCATATCTAAAAAAGAAAGAGTTGCTGTTCCATGCCCAAAGGTCATTCGAGAGTACAATGCGCATATGGGAGGAGTAGATTTGTTAGATTCGTTCATAGGTCATTACCACATTACAATGTAAAGCCGCAAGTGGACAATGCGTTTATTTTACCATTTTCTGGACCTCACAATAATAAATTCATGGATAATGTACATTCGATAAGGGGCAACAACAAACTCCTCAATGTAGGTAAGTTTAGGCTAGAACTTGGTGATACACTGTGTCAAATTGGTCTACCTACAAATGGAGCTAAACATGGTCGGCCTAATGAGGGCTCCTTACAAGGAAAACTTGAGCTGAAGAAGTTCCGAGGTCCAGCTCAAGCAGCTCCATCAAAAGATGAGCGTTTGGACCAGACCTCTCACTGGGCAGTTTGGATGGATAAGCAGCAAAGGTGTAAGATCCCAAAATGTTCAGGGTTTACTTTTAAAATGTGCCAAAAATGTTAAGTCCTTTGTGTGACACCAAAAAAAATTGATTACCACAATAACCCATAAATAAACAGCTTCAAAACAGATTATTGTTTTCATCAAATCCATACTAGCACAATTCCAATGAATGCGCAATGTGGTTTTAAAACAACAATAACATTTTTGAAAAAAAAGTACAGTAAATTTGAATAATTATTTTTTTTACAATTTTTCCTGTAAAATAAAACATATTTACTAACAAATATATTTTTTTCAAAAAAAAGAAAAAAATCGTGCATTTAAGGGTTAAGAAAAAATATTAAGGCTTTATTTTACCACTGCTGAGCTTTTAAAATCTATGCTTTTTGGGGTTGTTTCCGTTTCGACAGATTTTTGTTTCAACAGCGTGTCAATTTGTTATCTCCAACGTACAGCTTCGTACAAAATAAAAGACACAGGTATATCAACCTTTTGGACGCCATTGTCACATATACGTGACAAACAAAATCTTGTCCTGGACGCCAACGTCACAAATATGCGACAAAATACATATCGAAAAAAAATACACAAATACTCAATTTCTTAAAAATCTTTTAACCTTAAAAAAAAATATATTTACGTATTAGAAGTTCCAGCCAATAGTTTACATAGCATAAAGAATTTAATAAACTTGTGTGAAATAAAAGCTTTTGTAAACATGTATAATATGCAGATCTTAATAAAAATATTTACAAAGTTACCACTGAAATATGTATAAATTAATTGTATTGTGCTGAGTTATTGTGCTTGTGATGAATAGATCACTTTAACTAATTCTATGACTCCTTGTGATTGTACTTTTACTGTCGAAACAGAAACAACTCGCTTTTTGCTAGTGGTGAAACCCAGCCTTATTATGAACATTTTGATCTTCTAGTCCTGTAATTATGATAGTACCTATACTTAGTTGTTAATATGATAGTATTAATAAGCGCAGTGATTCATCAGTTACTGATGTTATATAACGATAAAAAAACCAATCGCATCGTGCGATAACGTTTTCACTTTTAATTGTTAATTTTCAACTACTGTCCTACTAATGTCTGTTGTCTAATAAAAATAAGTACCTTTTGTGTAGCTAAATAGATCTGTGAAGTTGTAACAAGATTGTGAGGAATCATGACAAATATAATTCTTTCATACTATAAGTAAAAGTAACAATTAATGATGTTGAAATCAGAGGTAACATATATTTTCATAAGTTTAACAATATAGAGACAGCATATCATGTTTTGTAGAAATATAAATTGATATTACATACCTAATTATGCGAAACTATAGCTGTATTTTATTTTAATCCCACCGTGGCTTCACCGGCAACAGTTCTACAGGGAGGCTGCCTGATAGTAGTATCATGCAATACTGTCTTGTACTATTTATTCTGTGATATGATACTTATTTAGAATCTCAATTCAAAACATATAATATCCCGCCACGCGCGCTGCGAGCAACCAAACTCCTAAACTGTAGGCTCGCTGCGATGTCGTAACTCGGCGACGGTTCTTCACGACACCGGCGCACGGTGGGCTGAAAAACGGCTTTCATAGACTTAGGCATTTTATTTTGCAAGTGCCAGTTTTTGTGCCGGATATCACTTCTATTTGTTATAACAATATACAAAAATGACACCAGAATTGATTCTGCACAAAAACGAAGGAATTATAATTTTTTTACGAAAATTTTGTATGGAGCTAGTATGAAAAATCGAAATATCTCTGAAACGGCAGCGATAACCGTAATATCCTTATAGGAGGTTTTAGTACTAATTATTTATGATTTTTTGACATACGTTACATAATGGTTGTAGATGCCTTTTTTTTTTAAATCGTCAAAATATTTTTATTTATTTTTACATATTAAACGTTCCTTTTAGTGTTTAAGTTGAAGAATTCAGAGCTTTAACAACTCTTAACATAAAATAGCATCACCCCTATAGACCTGAAGGACTAGACAGAGGTGTGTAGTATCTTGTTGATCTTGTAAGATTTCCAACAATACCAAATAGTTGAATATCAGTGTCAAAGTGCCCATGATGTCGCTTCTTTTAGAAAGATAGGGGAATGAAATTGTTAATTGATCATACCCTAAAAGTATGATTACAACATAACCGGACACATAATAATATCGACACAAAAGGAATTTTAAAACCTTGCATACGTTCAAAATACAAAATAACATATTGTGTAGTCATCTAATGAGTCTGATGACAAGTAATTAAGTAATTAGAATGATGGTTGTAGTCTTCTGATTCTAATGAGCCTATTAAGTGATTAAATGATTTGAAATATCTCGCAACAATACCAACTAAGAACTGCATTCACCTTTTTATAATTAGTGAGCTAATGTGATTTGCTAATGTTGATTAGTTCTACTATGAGTTCTACGAAATGTTTTTGACGATTATAAATTTCATATCTTTTATAACTTTAATGAGGGTAGTTAACTAATTATTGACTTTATACAATAAAAGGGCTATAATTTTGTTCCATAATTTAGATTGTTCACAACCGTGTAACTGCTAACACTAAAACTATTTGCTTTGCGACTACAAAATCTTAGAATGGAAAGTTTAATCACCAACTTAGATTTGTTTGTTCTTCTAAAAAGTGAGTGTCCTTCATTTAATCATGAAGTATTGTTTAGTGCAATTGTGTCCCGCATAGGCGATTGCCTTTCTGCCGAAGATCAAGTAACTCTCAAAGAATTTTGCCGGAGATTCACGCGAGCTGCTTTAAACAGGTGGCAGAAATCTAAACGATTCTTTGATAAGTTTAGAAATACGTACGGAGAGTGGTTGCAAGCAAATATTGATTGGCCGAGTTGCGTGCAAACTTTAATAAATCAAGAACCAACTGTTGATGAGATACCAAGAGCACGCTCAGTCTCTCCAGAACCTTCGACATCATCGACTGTTGGAACAATGACAAAAAGGTCCCGAAAACCATTCAAAGATCTGGGAAGCAAACAGAAAAAGAGAAGATCTAGTGAGCACATAGGCGAGGATTCCTGTGAATTGGCATATGCAGCTGCAGCACGTTTAAAAGAAGAAGGTTATGAAGATATCGCATCTGTAATCAATTATATGATCAAAAATCCAGAAGCTGCCGTTAAAATCAAGGAAAGCATTAAGAAAACAGTAATATTTACACCAGAGAAAGCACTTGGATTGCTTCTTTCACTTAAGCTTTCAAAGTGGCAATATATTACGTTGCGAGAGACTGCCATTCGGGAAGGTGCTAAGGATATTTACCCATCCTACTATAAACTGCAACAAACTAAGCTTGCATGCTACCCTCCTAATCAATCAGTATCAGTTACGGATTCATCAGCTAGAATTACACTTCAAGCTTTACTTGACATCACGGTGAAGCGGATTCTTCAAAGTCTTTCTGATAATGTGGAAAATAAGCAGTTAAAGCTGATATCGAAGTGGGGATTTGATGGTGCTTCCAATCAAAGCCGATACAAGCAGAAAATGGACGGCGAGCATGATGATTCAAGCATTTTCATGACCTCCTTGGTGCCACTGAAACTGACAGATGGAGATAATACTATATGGACAAACCCGAAACCATGCTCAACTTTTTATTGTCGTCCGGTTCAGTTCACTTTTGTAAAAGAAAGCCATGCAGTTGTCATTGATAACAAAAGAAAAATGGATGAGGAAATTGAGGCCCTTAACCCCACAGAGTGCATTAATAGTAACAGGGTGACTCATAAACTAATGATGACAATGATCGACGCAAAAGTCTGCACGTACCTTTCTGAAGCTAGATCAAATGCATCATGCTACCTGTGCTTAGCAAAACCAACAGAAATGAACCACTTAGATGCTGTAACATCAAAAACTGTGTGTTCTAACATATATGAATTTGGCCTATCATCCCTACATGCCCGTATAAATTGCATGGAATGTCTGTTACACATTGCGTACAGACTTGACTTCAAACAGTGGGCAGCAAGAAGTAATGAGCATAAAGATATGTTACAAAACAGAAAAAAAAACATTCAAAATAAATTTAAAGAGGAGCTCAATCTGTTAATTGATATAGTAAAACAAGGCTCGGGAACTACCAATGACGGGAATACCGCAAGGAAGTTTTTCGAGTTTCCCAATAAAACTGCAGCTATTACTGGGTTGGATCAAAACCTGATAAAAAGATTTGCTGTTATTTTGCAAGCAATAACATCTGGTGAGAAGATCGATGTCATCAAATTTAAAGATTTTGCTCGCAAAACAGCAGAAAAGTACGTGGAATTATACGACTGGTACTACATGTCATCAACCGTACATAAACTATTAATACACGGAGCTGACATGATCGAAAAAAATGATATTGTCCCGATTGGGACTCTCTCGGAAGAAGCCTCAGAGTCTCGAAACAAAGATTTTAGGAGGTTCCGGGAACATCATTCGCGGAAAAGAAGCAGGCAAGATTCTAATCAAGATATCCTAAATATGCTTGTTGTTTCTTCGGATCCTTTTCTAAGTGCACAAAGGCCGAAGTTAGATGCCAAAAGGAAGACAACCTTTTTTGCTGAAACTCTCGACCTAATACAGTTTCCGGAAACTGAGTTCGAGTTTGTAGGTATATCCGATCTGGATTCTGACTCGGAATTGGAGTCCGACAACGAAAGCTGTAAAGAAAATTTGTAAAATTTAATTATTTTTCTTTATGTTCTTTTGTTATTTATGTTAGTTTATTGTACCAATATGTTTAGTTAATAATTTCATAAATTATAGTTTCAAATATGTATTTTGTATAATTGAATTTATTAGATATTATTTTTGTTACTTCTGTTTTATTTAAATTACCTATCAATAAAAAGTTTATATACAGTCTTTTTTTTTTCACATATTCTTAATATTTGGGGAAAAAGCATGCTTCCTAACGATGTTCTTAACTTTGACACAGTTCATGGATTGTTTTGAACAGTTTCATATGTTAAAATAAATAATGTTAGTACTATAATCCCCTATAAGGATATTATTATTATTATGTGTCCGGTTATGTTGTAATCATACTTTTAGGGTATGATCAATTAACAATTTCATTCCCCTATCTTTCAAAAAGAAGCGACAGCATGGGCACTTTGACACTGATATTCAACTATTTGGTATTGTTGGAAATCTTACAAGATCAACAAGACACTACACACCTCTGTCTAGTCCTTCAGGTCTATAGGGGTGATGCTATTTTATGATAAGAGTTGTTAAAGCTCTGAATTCTTCAACTTAAACACTAAAAGGAACGTTTAAATATGTAAAAATAAATAAAAATATTTTGACGATTTAAAAAAAAAAGGCATCTACAACCCATAGATGTAGAATATTTCCGTAGATTGGTAATGTCAACAATCAAACGTGACCAAAAACCATTGATCTAAGTGTGTGTAAAATGTGAGTGTGTGCATAGACAGTGTTGTGACTTGTCCATTCCTTGGTTAGTCTCTATCGATAATTTATGTAACGTCATGAGTCATTCTATTAAATGTCTTATAGGTCTGATGCAAATGCTGTCGGCATGCGACTAGCCTCATTCTCAAGACCTCAAGACGAACAGCAAAGTATATACAAAAGTTAAAAATACTAATTATAATTATGCTTATCCTAATGTATTTTACTGTGTACATAAATAATAAAATAAATAAATAAATACTAGGTGCGTTTTCTAAGAACAATACTGATGCCGTAAGTATGTTTCATTACAATGTTTATTTGTCAGAGTATCACGCAATTTCTATTAGAAAAATTAAAAAAATATATACTTACCCAATGGCAAAAAACATCTTCACAATTAACGCAGTATGTCCCGGTAACTCTCGGTATAACAGGGGATCCTAAGTTAACCAGAAGGATTCTCGAGCGTCCCTAGACATTTCTATTAATTAATGCTTTGCCATGTAATCCCACGCTGTGCCACTAATTGAGCGGCCATAAAGCTAACATTTTAAGGAAAATAGTAAAACAAAAAGATTTATTTATAAATAATGATTTATTAATGAAATGCAGTTTGCATTTTTAAGAGCCATTGTACAAAATTTGAAAACTCGAGTTTAGGTAAAAATTGGTATGTCCGCGTGGCGATACACACATATACAACACAAATAGTGTAGAGCGAATGTCGAGTTGGACTAAACAGTCTTGAGCTGTTATAATCGTCTTTATGAGAAAAAGTGATTTGATTAATTAAATGTCTTAAGATAAAAAAAGATTAAACACATGTATTAGTTGTATAAAGTATATATTTAAAAGAAAAATACAAGTTATGTGATAACCGACTTCAACAAAATTAAACTCAAAAGTATAAATTTTGGTGTTACTTAACTAAGAAAGATTACACTTTTTGTGTCCATGATATTTATTTCTATAAATAGGTTACAAGTAAGAAAAAGTGTTGCTGTGTCTATACAAAAATACAAAAAAAAAATACGTTACACTTTTACGCATAAGTTATGACCACATTTAGTTAAGAATAGTTGACCTCGGTATTTCCTAGCTGATTACTTTGAGAGAAACACTGAAACAAGATCAAATGTTACAGTATCTTTTTAAGCCCAGACACTTGTCAAATCATATGAAAACCAGGTAGTTTAAATATTATGTTAAATATACGAGTATATAATATCGCCGTGTGCAAGAGAGAGCACTGCTTTAATTTCTTGTTTATCAGCATTTAACATTGTAACAAGAGTTCATTTGGGCAAGATTCTATAATAGTCGTCATATCATTTTTCAATGATGGACGGCACTTTAAGTCCTGAATAAGTTGGCTAAGTTGAATGATTTTAAATTCCTTACGTTTCTTTTGAGCCCGCAATTTTCTTAGCTTTTTTTCCTTCTCCATTATTTTTCTTCTTAATTTAGTTATAGTCTTCACCATTTTCTTTTTTTTAGGAGTCAATTCAATACCACTAGCTGATAGTATACTAGTAGAAGTAGATGTACTAGTTAAAGGTTCAATATCTCTGTACTGATATGTATGTCAACCTGGAATTTAAATAATTTAAATGGGTAAAGAAGATTTATTTTAAAAGGTATTTACATTTTATGCCAATTTTCCTTAAGTGCATAACAAATTATATTCAAAAATAATTAATTGCGCACTTAAACATAATTATTTAGTTGTTTTTATAATTTTAAACAACAAAAAATATAATTTTGTTATACATATTATTTATTTATTTATTATATACTTTATATAATAAATAAACATATTGTGTATTTAGCATTTTTATACTATTATAAGAAGCATCTTATTGTCAGCATAATCCCACTATTTTATTTAATATCTAAATAAATTAACACAACATTGTCGCACTATACATACCTAATTTGAGAAGGATATGTAATTAAAAAATTATTGTTGAATTTACCAAATATAACAGATAGTCTGAGTGATATCTAAATAAATATTGTGACATTGGTTTTTCTTAGAAATAGAAATATAAATTAGAAAAAGAAGATAGAAATAGTTGGAACAGAACCACTCCGCAACTTTCTTCTTTTTTGACCCAAAGTGACTGAAAAGCAGTGTGCATGAAAATGTTTGCTACATATTGTTGAATATTTGCACGGAGTCCAATTTGGTCTACGTAGCATTCGCAACCACTTTTCATTTATCACCGGATTTGTAGGAAATCTGCAAACAATATGTGTCTTGTTAAGTGATCTCAAATCTCAATGGAAAAATGTTTCATAATTTTTCAAATCTGTTATCTAGTCTATCAATATTATTTAACTAGCTGTCCCCCACAGCTTCACCCATATCTGTTTTGTTTACTGCTCCACTCCCGTTGGTCGATATATATTATTATATAGCCTATAATCTTACTCGATAAATGGATACCTACTAAATTGAATGGACACTAAAATATTTTTTCTATTCGAACTATCAGGTATTTACTAGTTCCGAGTTTAGCGTGTTCAATTCAAACAAACAAACTCATCAGCTTTATAATATTAGTATAGATACGATTGTAATATATCTATATTTAATTTTGTTTATTACAATAAGTACCTATATATAATATATTTTTCCAAGATTATGCATTTGTATGAAGCTATCGTAGCTGTCGATATCAACAAAAATTAGGCCATCGCATCACTAAAAAGTGAGGTTATAACTCCTTCGTATTTCGCTATTTGTTATTTCTCAAATACGTCGGTTTTAGGCATGCTAACTCGTCTAAATCGTAAATAAAATACTGGTCTCATCATATTTTGCTTAAAGCCGGCTTATTAGTGCATTGTTATTGCAGAAATAACGATGTAAACAACTTATAAACTTACTGGTGAAACGAGTAATCCTGGGGATTTTTCTTTTTGGCAGATTCACATCCTGGTACTGCACAAGACACCATTGTATTATAATTGTTTCAACGCAGGTTATCACTGTAGTTCACTGAAATAAATGACGAAACGCTCGCGTAAACAGTCACCGGGGCCGGTATGGGCCGGTAGCATATCGATACCCTAATTTGCAAACCTAATAACTCCACTTTTTCATGAAAAATGACTTTTGATACCAGCAGAAACTAGATTTTTTGCTCTATTTTTTTAAATACTAATAACTCCTTGATTCCCAACTGTATTGGTGTAAAACGCCATTTGAAAATCAAACAACTCCGCGTGAATCGAAACGCATCGATTTTGACAAAATAATCGAATATCTCCCGCGCAGTTGGCCATTTTGTATGGCGTTACAGAAGCGTACGCATGCTCCCGAAGATTTATTTTCAAAACAAATGGTTAAAGTGTGTTTTATCACCGTTTGAAGCTTAAAAACAGTAGAAGATATATTAAGGTAAGTGTATTTATGATTTAAACAGCCTTGTAACATTATTTTGACATGTTTTTATGGAAAATTTGCACGGGGATTGGAGTTATTATTTTGGTGTAATGCTTGGAGTTGATAATGTTGTCGCAAAGTTTTTGAGATACTGTAATAATTGAATTTTTACTATGTACATTGTACAATCATGTGCAGAAGTGTTAATTTTATTAATGTGAAGTGTGTGTGTGTGTGTATATAGGAGACTTCAATATTACTAGAACCTTTCGTGCGCGTCGCTTAATTGTACATGATGATGACAGAAAATTAAATTTGTAGATTTTTGGTGCAGTGTTTTTCTTACCATGTGTTTCCACCAACCAAACATGAACAACAACATGTAGCTCTCTTTGATCGTTGAATAGGAACTGCTACAGTTTGTCTAATATAGGAGATACTTTTGACAGTTAACACCTATGTACCTCTACATAGGTGTCAACTGTCAAAAGTACCCTCGTATAAATAGTAAATAGTTTATTCAGGAACAAAAACACAAAACTAGATACAACAAGTCAAACGATGTTAGCTGCAAAAGTATAAACTGTAGCGCAGTTAACAACGCCCTTCTCCGGATACAAAAAACATGATATAATGCTCCATTTAAAAAATTAAATTAAGAAATAATTTAAACAGAAAAAAAACAATAATTTAAAAGATAAAAATAAACAACATAAGACAATGAAATTGGGATGTGTTTAGAAGTAGTAATATAATGTAAGGTGAATGTGTGGATGTATGGGTGAGTGTAAATGAGGTGTGTAAGGGGTGTATGTGGAATGTGAGTTGTGAAGTTTTGTTGGGCTGTGTGATGGATGTGTTACACTTCCACGAGCTTCTCAGTCTCCGCATAATTTTGTGATTTTAACCAAGAATCTACTATCTTTTTGCATTTGCATTTGGTTAATGAGTAGATGTGTAAGTTTTTATTTAATTTATTATATAATTTTGAGCTTGTGTGTTTGAAATGACGACTTGCAGCTACGGTTCGACGAGACTCAGTATTACAAACCCTATTCGAGCGGCGCGCAGTACAACATTTAGGATCAAATTTAATTTGGCTGTGTTTGCGAAGAATAGTTTGAAGTATAAATAATTGTCTTACGGTGAGGACCTGGCAGAGGGTATATAGAGAGGATGTGGGATATCGGATCGGTTTCCTTGCCAGTACCTTAAGGACAGCTCTTTGCGCACGTTCTACCCGAAGCATCACCGTTTTACCAGCACCACCCCAGACCGTTAAGCAGTACCCTAGAACAGACTGAGCGAGCGCAAAGTAAACGGTTAACATACAGTCAAAGTCAACCGAGCCTCTGAGCTTTTTAAAAATGTATATAAGTTTTCTCACACGGGCTACAGTTGAAGCTATATGTTGTTTCCATTTCAGGTTGCTATCGATAATGACTCCCAGATATTTAATAAAGCTGCTATTGCAATGTCAAACCAAATATAAGGAAACAAACGCAACCTTAGTACGTTGCAATAAGGAAGTGACATTACAGTTACAGTGACAAAAGTATCATCCTACATTAGACAAAGTGTAGACATATTTTGAGCATATTTCGTTGCTGGAAACAAATAGTGATTTTGTTATTTATTGTGATACTCACATTCCTTCCAATAACCTAACACTATTAGAATCAATACCGATCCATACACAGCCTACTGCACCGGAGAATGAACCTGAGACGGAAACCATTGTGAGTTACCACCAGAAAGAATGTCAACTCTCCAAAGGGGATCCAAAGGTATACGCTTATTTTCTTTCAATTTTCATGCTTTGTTTCAAATTATCATGACTTAAGACCTTCTTTCTACATGTTTGTTATGTGATTATTTACAGGGAGGCTTTCTAAAATCAAGTGTTTTTTTTTACAGGATACTGATCTGAGAGTTCTGCAGTACAGACCTAATGGTGATGTAAAGTTTGGCGAGGAGTGGAGGATCCTCAATCAAAGAAAAACCCAAGTTGTCCCCGTGAGGATGGAGGACCTAAAAAACTTATATGACGAAAGAAGAAAAAACACGAAAAAAATTTCTGATCTACAGCAACTAAAGTCTTCTATGCCCCGTGATTATCACGCCTATTATGATGCGTTGCCACACGAAAATTAATTATTTTACGGACGGGCCTGTTGGTAGAGTGGTCAGTGGCCCTGACTGCTATGCTCAAGGTCGTGGGTTCGATTCCCACCCTGGACAAATGTTTGTGTGATGAGCACGATCATTTGTTCTTTGTCTGGGTGTAATTTATCTATAACATGTATGTATTTAAAAATATATATGTACGTTTATCAGCTGTCTAGTACTCATACCACAAGCTCTGCTTAGTTTGGGACTAGATGGCGTTGTGTGAAAGTTGTGGAATATTATTATTATTTCCTTTATTACATTTTATGTACATATTGTTTATATTTTTAAATATTTCTATAAAAAAAAAACACAAAAAAACATTTAAAAATATAAAAAACAGTAGCCCACCGGTATCGGGAACAGGGTCCAAGCTACCGGTGGTCAGGGCTCTTGAGAGAGAAACCTCCTAACAATTCGCGCCGTGTCCAGAAGTACTGCTTTCTGGACCAAGCCCTTGATCCAGCTGCCCAACGAGAGCCTCCTAAGATGTTTGTCGAGGCTCTTGGCTATTATGCCATTGGCTGAGACGACTATCGGCACAATGATTGCTGTATCCACATCCCACATGTCAACAACCTCGTGAGCCAAGTCAAGATACTTAATTTGCTTATCTTTCTCGGCTTTCACGAGGTTCTCGTCATGAGGGACCGCTATATCAACAATCACTGTGCGACGCTCTAATCGGTCTATTACCACTATATCAGGCTTATTGGCAACAATAGTCCTGTCAGTGATGATAGACCGATCCCAGTACAGTGTAATATTGCCATTTTCGAGAACTGGGTCGGGCACATACCTATAGTACGGTACTTCTGATTCCACGAGATTGTATTTAAGAGCAAGTTGCTGGTGAACAATCCTAGCTACAAGGTTGTGTCTATGCAAATAGTCTCCGTTAGCCAGACGAGAACAACCGGAGATAATGTGACGAATGGATTCTCCCGGTTTGTGACATGCCCGACATATGTCTACCGTACCATCCTTCACAATATATTTCCGATAGTTATTCGTCATCATAATTTCATCCATAATTGCACAGACAAAACCTTCGGTTTCCCCGAAGAGGTCACCAAAACGTAGCCAGGCTACGGACGCTAACGTATCTACGTCAGACCCATGAAGGGCCCGGTAATAGCGTCCGTGAAGCTCCTTGCTCTGCCATACTTCTCTGCGGTCATTAGTATCTAATACTACAGGTTTGCGCCAATTCTCGGTACCTAAGGAGAGCGGAGTGAGGCCTTTGTCCACCGCTACCACATCTCGATGCATACCCACGTCGGCTTCTAGGAAATATTCCCTAAGGCTGCATACCTCGCGGTTGTGCAGGGTCTTTGCATTTAAAAAGCCACGACCCCCGCACTTCCGCGGGATATACAGCCTCATCACCGATGAACGTGGGTGATGCATTCGATTTGCAGTCAGCGTTGTGCGGACCCGCCTGTCCAAGGCGTCAAGTTCAGTCTGAGTCCATTTGAGTATGCCAAAAGAGTACATCAATACTGGCATGACCCAACCATTGAAGGCACGCACCTTGTTTCCGCCTGATAGAAGACTATTCAGTACTTTATTCAGGCGGCCAAAGAAGCGTTCCTTCAATGACTGTTTAACATAAGCAACATTGATGCCTAGTGCCTCTGACATACCCAAATACTTGTAGGTTTCAGTTGAGCCGAGGGATCTTAGGTGTATGGAATCCGAGAGCTGAGTTCCCACGGATTCCATAATCACTCCTCGCTTTACATGCATGACCGCACATTTGTCCACCCCAAATTCCATCCTGATGGCGCTACTGAAGGTTTCCGTTACCTTCAGTAGCTCCATGAGTTGCAAGTTGTTGGGGGCAAAAAGTTTCAAATCATCCATGAAAAGCAAGTGTGATATGACCTGACCACCTCTTCTCAACTGGTAGCCTTGCCCCGAACCCTCCAGCAGTGTACTGAGAGGGTTGAGAGCCAGACAAAACCACAGTGGGCTCAGACTGTCGCCCTGAAAAATACCACGCTCAATCCTAATAGGTTCGCTGTTTTCCTGGATCTGTCGACATCCTGGATAGCAGAGGACCGTCTTCCATTGCCCCATACATGACTCAAGGAAAGTGCGGAGTATTGGATTTATTTTGTACAACTCCAACACCTTCATGAGCCATGTATGTGGAACCGAGTCATAGGCCTTCTTATAATCTATCCAACATGTCGACAGATTCCTTCGGGAACGACGAACCTGTTGGTTTATGGCAATATCGATTAGGAGAAGCTCCTTAGTACCGCGGGACCCGTTCCTACATCCATTCTGAGAAGCAGACATGATTGAATTTGTATCTATGTGATTATTAATTTTGGCTCTCAGGATGGATGTAAGAACTTTATAGACCGTCGGTAAGCACGTGATCGGTCTATAATTTTTAGGTTCCGAAGTACTGCCTGATTTATGGAGCAGGTGGGTTATTCCTGTAGTTAGGAATTGAGGTAGCGATCCTAGCTCTAGGGCAGACTGGAACTGAGCGGCCAAGCGAGCGTGCGAGCTTAGAAACCATTTTATCCAGAAATTGTGCAGCCCGTCCGGCCCTGGAGATTTCCAGTTGGATAACGGACGGACTGCACGGGTTACATCTTGGGGGCTGATCGTAATTGCCCCCATTTCTGGTATAAGATCGCACGTGCGCCTGATCTCACTCATCCAGTCACCCTCGGTGTGGCTGACAGGCACCGACCAGATGCTGCGCCAGAACGAACACATGGCGTCATCATTCGGTAGGCACGTATCAGTCACACCTTGGTTAGGTCGCTCCCAGGCCCTATAAACCCACCTTTCATTGCTTTGGAATGTGCGATTCTGAGTGTATCGCTCCACCCGCCGCTTATATCGACGAATTCGATTTGCCCATGCATAGACTTTCTGCTTCAGGAAGTCGATACGCTCTGTGACGCGGGTCAGATAATCCCGAGGACTGATATCAGTCCCCGCAAACGCCCGCCTCACAAAGCGCATCACTCTAGGACGAGTGTTGCCCTGCCTGAAGCAGATAAGTTTACCAATGAGTGCTCTAGCCTCAGCAATACGACGTTCGATCCCGCCCTGCCAAGCTGGTACAGCTGGTCGAATAACTCTGTCAGTCTTTGGAAACTTGACATGAGCTACCCGACAAGCCGCTACAGCTGCACAGTATAGGATCGAATGAGTATCGGTGAGGTCTTCACTATTGTCAAAATAATTTGACAGCAGTGAATCTAGAGCACACACTAGCGCCCTATTTTTCTTATGCATGGGTAAACGAGGCAGACGAGGTCTAAGCTCAGGCGGTGTGGAGCGATACTCCCGTAATGCACACTCCAAAGCACTCCTCAATCGTTCACTGCACTGGGTACTCACGGTTATAGCCTCGTCATCATCATCTTCACCGACGTGGTCGGGTCGCGGTGAAATACTGGGTTGTAGTTGCACCGCGGCCAGTGGCGAAGCAGATGAGACACGGCTGCACCGTGATTCGAGGCGTAGTCTATCAAGTACGGCGTCATCCAACATACGGTTACGCTGGATGACCCGCACCTGATCCGATAGTCGTTGGGCCGAAACGTTGACAGCTGGTTCAAGTACCTGAAACAGAGAGAGCATCCGACCACGGTACGCAGTCAGGTTAGTTCCCCCCTCTGTAGCCCCAAAGTATGAGCGCATGACATTTTCATTGATGGAATGTGTCCATCGCATGCGCTGCACACTTCCACCGGCAGCGGGGACCCCATCGGAGGCCGGAGGGCCTCGAAGTCCTAAGCCGGCCGGAGGGCGGCCTCTTCCTCGCCGACGCGCAGGTGGTGGTGTCGTCGGCGGCGAGAAGTATTCGTCGCTCGAGCTCGACGCAGCTGCAGCGGCCGGAGTCTCTTCACTCACGGCTGGAGCAGGTCCCGGCGGCTGCGAGGCGGAGCTGAGCGACGATTCCGCAGGTGTTGGGCGTGTGGGTTGTTGTAATTGTGCCCGGCGTCTTGTCAACATTATATCATCGTCTGTATTCTATTCGATCTTCGTTCGTATTGCTTCATATGGGGTTTTTACCAAACTGGTATGTTATGCATTTCTGTTAGTTTTTTTTTTTAACTGATTTGGTTTTGTTGAACATGGTGCATTGTAATTTAATAAATATTTATTCAAAAAGAATCGCGAAGAAAATTTTTTGACAAGCCTGTTGACAGCCGGGCCACAGATTTATTATTATTATTATTATTATTATTTTCATTATAAAACACAATTTGTTTGTACGATTGTACTCTGCTTAAAGTTTAAGATAAAAACAAACAACTCCACTTTTAGTTTCAATTATTGCTTAAACCAAATCTAACAACTCCTTTTTTCACTATAAAACCAAATGGTTATAAAAAAAATTAGGTTTTTAAGTGTTTTTAGTTAAATAAAAAGCATAATTTCCAACGGGACTTTTGGTTTTTCTTTATTGCGTAAAATAAATTTATTATGACGTTTTATGTCTCTCCTGTAAAATTTGCTCCAGAGGAGTTATTAGGTTTTCAAATTAGGGTATCGATATGCGTGTTTTGGTTCTGTTAACAGAGTCATTTCCTCTCTCTTTCTAACACAGCAAGGTTCCGTTAAGAGCGGGAGCTCTCATTCACTCTCAAGTCCGATCTATGGAAATATTCTACATCTATGCTACAACCATTATGTAACGTATGTCAAAAAATCATAAATAATTAGTACTATAACCCCCTATAAGGATATTACGGTTATCGCTGCCGTTTTAGAGATATTTCGATTTTTCATACTAGCTCCATACAAAATTTTCGTAAAAAAATTATAATTCCTTCGTTTCTGTGCAGAATCAATTCTGGTGTCATTTTTGTATATTGTTATAACTAATAGAAGTGATATCCGGCAAAAAAACTCGCACTTGCAAAATAAAATGCCTAAGTCTATGAAAGCCGATTTTCAGCCCACCGTGCGGCGGCCCAATCCCCACCAGGTGTGACTACTAGTAGCCAGGAGGAGGCCCAGCGGGATCAGACAAACGCAAATACATGGGCGGAGGTCATTCTGAATGGCTGTACGTCCGTATGTCACAGCCACTTTATTCAGAAACTATTAAGAATACAAAGTTGAAACTTGGGAGATATATTCTGTGAAGCGGTTTACATGTTTTTATGCCAATTAAAATAATTAAGTAAAGGGGGCTCAACCATTCATGGAACTGTTTGGTGTCTGTCTAGATGTTTATTTTTAAATTACATTGAGTTTTCTAAAACCATTTCCAAAGTGGTAAAATTTATAACCTCTTAGAAGCCTCTTAGTTTTAAAATAAGAAAGTGCAAATAAGTATAAATACAAACTTATAACGAAAATATAAGTTTGAACAAGATAGGTACTGCTAGCTAAATTTTTGTGATATAGTACATTTTAAAAACCGCTAATATAATATCTTGGTCATTTATACAAACGGCTGACGAACGAACTTTGTAATTTATGAAAAACAAAGTTAATTTTTGCTAATCTATGTTTGGATACGGAATCCTTCATGGGCGAATCCGACTCACACTTGGCTATTTTTTTTTATTACTGATGGGCCCACTCTTGACCTCGATCTTTTTTTATTTTTTCAACCATAATTGTTTGTTAGTAAAAATTCTGGGATGGGCCCAGGCGATTCTAAGGTGGGCACGGCCCACCCGGCCACCCCCCTTTACGACGCCCATGGCGAGACGCATAAATATATTATTACGAGCTAGGGTTTGGGATAGAAATAATTAACGCCAATTAAACCAAAATTAACACTTTAATTAATTAAACACAAAATAAAAATTTAACACAAATTTTCGCACCACAACACTTAATTCGCACTGAAATTCACTAGTAAAGCTTCGATTATATCGCGTATTCGCCTCGTAATAAGACTGACTATCTGCGCCCCTTTGCGATCTATTTATACCCCGGTCTATGAGCTCTAGAACATTCTTATAAAATCGACTCACTGTTTATACTACCCAGAATATTCCAGGAAGCTACTCGAGGTACACAGTAACGCTATTCGACGCTAGATGGCGTTAGTGTCTCGACTAGTTATACTCATTCCTGCTACTCGCCGCTAGATGGTGTTAGTTTCTCGACGTACTTCACTAAGCGACTGGCGTAACATGGCCCTTGTTTTGTTATATTTGAAATTTTAACTTATTGACACACAACTTTTGCTCCCTTCAAATCTTATGTTTAATGTAGATCACTTAATTATATCTTGTTGAGACACGATGACGACGACGTACACGTACACGACGTATACTGTTATAACTAAACTGTTGGTGTGTGTTTTTTCTTGCATTTTGAGTGCATACAAGCTCGGTATTAGCGAAGTAGATAATCATTCAACCACCGCAACAGCTTATGATGACACTTTTTATTTTATTTTTATAGCTTACGAGGATTTTTTTTTTAATCTTTATTTTTATTGAAAGGGGGTTTTTTCAATAGCGAAAATGTCACCCTCATTATTGAATACAAAAATCTTAACCTAACTTACTCGTAACCTTAAGCCTAAAATCACAATTTTGAAAAGCTTCCTGGCCTCATCCGACAATGGGCAGGACAGGATACTGTTATAAAATCCTAAATTATAAATATGATCTCCAAAACTTGACTGTCTCTGTGGCCTCGTCCGGGCACATTCCGTTAAAATATGTTGAGCGTCTTCCACAACCCCACACACACTGCAGTTAGGCGAGTCTATCTTACGCATGAGGTAACCAAAGTTGTTTAGCGAGGATATGCTATAAAATTAAAAAAAAATCTGGGGTATTTTCAGCAGGGCCGGATTAACCATTAGGCGGAGTAGGCAATTGCCTAGGGGCCCCGCATCAACTAGGGGCCCAGGCCCAGTGCACGCACCAAGAAAACATGTTTCTTCGAACGAGAATTTGATGTGCGTGTGAACCTAGGGCTCACTGCTCACAAAATACAAATCGCTAAATTTAGTAGTAGAATTAAAACAATTTTAGAACAAATCTGGGAATAAGTAAACAAATATATTAAAAACCACAGCCCTTAATGTGCGTTTCCTCAGTTCACACACGATTTGGTCAGTCAAAGTAAGAAAAGGGGCCCCGAGAATGCCATTGCCTTAGGGCCTCTGACAGGGTTAATCCGGCTCTGATTTTCAGAAAACAACAGACAGACAATTTCGCCTACCGTAAACTCAATGGAAACTCAATAAAATGCTGACTGGATTTTTAGATGGATATCCCGGACAGTTTTCATACCGTATGAACCCGGGTATAACGTCAGCGTCAGTCCACGTCCGGACCAATCACCGTTGAGCCTCAACTTAATCCTCCACCTGAGTGAATTCGATTTTTTAATTATTCGTTAGGTAAGTGTATAAACCTAATTATAAACTTTTTACTCACACTACAATATTGTGTCTACTGTATTATAGTTCAAAAACGACACACGACACGAACATTTCAGGAAAGCTAGCTCAAAACCGTCAAATATGAAAGATATCTTTTTCGAAGGACAATACAATGTAAACGCCTATAATATAAATCCCAATAGGTACAGACCCCAGCGGCAAGGAGTTGCACTTCTTAGCTGAACGCACAATAAAAGTATTCCCAAAACGTTTTGTGCGTATATGCTTATATTTTTCGATAGTTGCTTATATTTTTCGCTAGTTGCTTATATTTTTCGCTAGTTGCTTATATTTTTTGTTAGTTGCTTATATTTTTCGTTAGTTGCTTATATTTTTCGTTTTTTCGTTAGAAATTATCTGGACTTGGCAAACTGTCTCTAGTTTCGATGGCAATCCTAAAGTTTTCGAAACTTTGTGGCAGGCTATACAGCATCATAATGTTTAACAGTTCTGGATGGATTTCCACTCCCATTGTTGCTAGTTTATCAACCACATCCATAAAATTGCTGAAGTGATCCTGCGCATCGTCTTTTTCAGCCATTTTCTTCAGAACGAGCTGTTTAAGCAAAGTTGCTTTTCGCGCAGGTCCCTAACTTTGATGAATAGCCTTTAGCTTGTCCCAAACCTCTTTAGATGTTTTACAGCCAGTTACCTGCTTGAGCTGAGGTGGAGATATCAATAGCATGATCTCAGCACGAGCCATCGTGTCCATTTTCAGGAACTTATCTGTCTCTTCTGCAGTCGCGTTCACGGATAACTTTGTGGCTCCGCTCACGCATTCCCATAGCTCATTTTTTATTAGGATGGCCTCAGCCTGTACGCACCAGGTATCATAGTTAGTTTTAGTAAGTGGTTCTATACGATACGATGACGACATCGTTCCTCGAACGAACCACGCTCTGCTACCAATTGATAGTTTGGTACCTGGTTAGGTACAGTGTACGATGTAAATAAAACGTAATCGAACACACATTATATTATTTATATATTTCTCAATACCTATCGATACAAGGAAGAAAGGAAGAATGACAAGTCTCTTAGGAAAAAACTCCATGACAACGGTAGTTTCTACCAAAGAGATTATAATACAATTTTTAGTCCGTAAATGTTGGAGTTTGTATCACAGACTGTGATATAAACTCCAACATTTACGGACTAAAAATTGTATTTTATTTTAAATAAATAGCATATTTTCCTTATTAAAATGGAAAATATATGGACATTGTAAAAACTACTGGTCAATTTGGTGACGATTTAAAAATCGTCCTGTTTTTACGTTTTAACAATGATATTTTATAGTACAGATATGTTATAGGCGCGCGCGTTGTGAAGACTCAAACACGAGCTAATTGGAACGTCTTGCAACTAGTCTGCGTCGAACGCAACCACAAGCATGCCGCGCCGTAATACCCGTGTCCTTAGATTTTATTTATCAAAAATGCCATCGTGTGAGTTTCGGAAGTGTACGAATTATACTTCCAAAGTAAACAAAATACAAAGGATCTCATACCACATGTGAGAATGCAAATATATTAAGAATATTTTTTATATTTCATTTGTTTTCCAAACTTGCCAATAAATTATGCTAGGTGAAGACAGAGAGAGCAAACTTGTTTTGTCGCGAGAGCGATAAGGACGCGTGCGTGCGGACATAGATTAGTTAAAAGTTTACACGTGTAGAAGCGATATTGATTGAGTTGTTTTAATTTGTTTTGTGTTACAATTTTTTTGACTAAAGTTCATTTGACTAATTATTGAGGATTATAACTGGTTTTTTATTGAATTAGGTTTCCGAGGGATCAGGTTCGACTTCAAGATTGGATCGCAATTGTTCGTGAACAAAAAAGCGAATCAGACTGGATAACATAAAAAGAGCAGGTTTTTTTTTTAGCAATCACTTCCAAAATACTAACAAATATGTTTCGAAATGTGGTCGAACAATGCTTAAAAAAATGCAGTTCCAATTATAGAGGTAGGTAACTAAAACATTTTATAAAACATAATGCTGCCTGCATAATGTTTTATAAAATGTCAGCTACCTACCTGTTGCTTGCATTTTCGCCAACGTTGAATTTGTTTGGCCAGTATAGGTACCTACAAAGAAACTGCTACATGACATTTCATTATAAAACCTATAGTTGTGTCATGAAATTGATTATTTATTGATTACTAGCTTTCCACCTGCTTCAACCAAGATGAAGTTCCGAT
Source organism: Tholera decimalis (assembly GCA_943138885.2). NCBI lineage: Eukaryota > Metazoa > Arthropoda > Insecta > Lepidoptera > Noctuidae > Tholera > Tholera decimalis. The sequence goes on from OW964562.2 coordinate 30,703,543, forward strand.
TTGACGATGTTCTCGAATCATACAATTATTGTTATGACTGATCATAAATTATTTCATTAACATAATGACTATTAATTTCTACTTTACTTTTGAATATAATGGGCTAAGCTGAATACAAACATTAGTGGTAATACTTGATCCGTAATTAACCATTATGATGTTTAATTTCTTACCTACGTACTTACTCTTCAATCGAGTGTCCACTCTACGGCTATAAAAATGTTATCCTATGGCACAAGGACTCATTTGAAGCGCAATTGTTAGAATTATAGCTATCTCTTTCACTTGCGTGTTGTTTCGTATCTTTTGTTCTACTTATCAGTAAAACTTGTCAATGTGTGTTATAGATATCCGTGATGTGTGACATGTTAGGTTTTTCTATGGAGGCTGGGATTTTATTCGAAACTGCTGTGAACAGGGAAGAGATTATGTTTTTGTGAAAGTACATAAATTAAGGATACTTCGTATATATTTTTTATTTTTTTTAAAAGCACCCTTTCGTAGTTATTGTATTTTTAATTAATTATAATTAAAAAGTTAAATTGCAACCCACATTAATTATTTATTTTGGCAACATTGTTCTGTTAGATGTCATTGTTGTCATCGTGAGCGTCAAATCAAGTGTCAAATTCAATTCAATATTCAACGGACACAAGTGATTTGAATTTGTTTGCGAGTGTTTTTGTTATTTTTGTCTTGTTAAGTTTCTTCTTATAAGTTTATCTTTATTTGACCTGGCTTATAATTTGGATTCTTTGATACTGCACACGATTTGAAAACTCGACGACCGGCGATACTGACGACCCTGATTTTTCCCTCGGACTTGGATTTTGCACACGATTAACATCCATTTATCGCTGCTGTGTAAGGTTAGTATCTATTTTGTACGAATTCTAACAAACGATCAAGTCGCAGACATGGACTATAAACAAGTACTTCATAAGGTCTGTTGTGTTCAGATCTGCCTTTTAAAACAATGAATTTGATTACCTACCGTAGACCAACTGAAACCACACTAAGTAATGTTTTTATCTTTCAGGTAATCCTCACCATCATGCCTCGCTGCATTAATTGCTGGATTGCTATTCCAATTACACAACAATATCAGTACAATGCAACCCATATGGATCTTGAAATTATCTCTGTATTAGAAGAATGGATTGCCAGACAGGTATGTAGCTAAAAATCTGCATACACATAATTTTAAAACTAGACTCCATGTTATCTACTCATCAGTTTAATAATACTGATTTTTATTTGCCAATTATAGTGTATTTACTATTGATTTTTACACATTTGTGCAAGCAATTGTCTTCTTGGTTTTTGGCAGTATCATATCATAGTAATTATAAACATCATTAACTTAAAAAAGAGCATATTCTGGTATAAATTAAAATACGACGTTTTTCTTGTTTTAGGTAATTGATGAAGACCACCTTTGTCAAGAATGTGTTAGCCTATTAATTCATGAATCAAATAACAGGAATGAAGGCAATATAGGTGGACGTCAATTTGGCCATGATGCAGTATGTGTATGTTGTGGCATATCCATTTCCAGAAGAACTGGGAGGCGCTCTCGTCAATTAAATTATGGTGATGCTGAATGGATTTATTTTGCAAATATAATCAGCCCGCTTGAAGTAAGTGTACCTGCTTGTTGTATACATTATTCCTACTTTATTGATTGATTGATAAAAAAAATGTATACCATAATAATATCAACTTATTTCAGCAATTCAAGCTTAACTTGACCAGCTTCTGTACTTGTACTCACTTTTTCTGTTTGTATAAATATTCCCCACATTAGAATTACTAAAACTAATTGTAACTTCAATTGCAGATGCCGTCTAACGCCCGGGTATGTAATGCTTGTTGGTTAAGAGCTCATCGGCAACCACCACCACCTGCAGAAAGTGGATCTGGATTATCCGTAATGAGTACTGCCAGCACCGAAAATGAGGATATTCTGCAAGAACCAAATCCAATCATCAGTGGATCCAGCTCTGTTGCGGAGCCTCCCAGTTCTGCCAGTACAGACATTGAAAATGTTCTCCGAGAACCAGTTATGAGCATTACATTAGATGGTTATAGTCGCACTCCAGATACCACTACTCATTGTTTTGTTCCGGATTGTGTGAATCGCGAAAGGAAACGTGTGCCATTGTATTTAAAGAAAAATATTCTAAAACATCAAAAACTGTACATCACTCAAAATGCTCGGGTGTGTGAAGAACATTTAAGCGTATACAATTGGGACTTTCTTGCTGAATTTGAATTTGTAACTGAATTCAACCCAGGGCATATTACTAAAATGCTTGACTTATTAAGGAGGGATGTAAATAACACCATAGACTTTGAAAATGTTGAACACATGAGTAATATTACTTGTCGATACTGGACAGGCTTGACTGTTTTGAACTTTCTGGCAATATTAACTTGTATACCTCAATTGTCCAATATATGTAAAAAACCTAAAACAGCACTTGGTATGTATATAATAAAAATAAGGACTGGGGAACCTTTTCGACGCATTGCATCTTTGTTTCGTTTATCAACTTATACAGTCTGCCAGTATGTAAAGAAGGCCCGTGGCTGCTTATTGGATTCATATGTTCCATTACATTTGGGCATTAATAATATTCCAAGGGCCAGCTTGTCCAGTAGAAATCTTTTGATTCCACAGGGTCTTTTTGGCACACAGGAAAGTAATCCTATAGTAATCTTTGATGGCACATATATATATTTGCAAAAGTCGTCTAACTACCTATTCCAAAAAAAAACCTACAGCTTACATAAATACGCCAATCTATTGAAACCTTTTATAATGGCAACCACAGATGGGTTTATTTTAGATGTTTATGGTCCGTATGCTGCTACAACATCTGATGCCCAGATAATGAACCAGCTTTTTGCACCCAGTGGTGCTCTCAGAAATTATTTTAGAGAAAATGATGTGTTTTTGCTAGATAGAGGGTTTCGGGATGCTATAGGACTACTTACCTCATTAGGATTCTCAGTACACAAGCCAGAGACTCTAGATGTAGGTGAAACACAATTGTCCACAATAAAAGCAAACAAATCTCGGCTTGTAACCTTGTGCAGATGGGTAATTGAAGTAGTGAATGGTCGGTTTAAACGTGATTTCAAAATGTTCAGGAATAAATATTTTAATGTAGCATCAAGAAACTTGATGAGTGATTTTAGAATTTGCGCAGCAATATTGAACAATTTCCATCCGCTTATAACCGACCGTTCTGATGCTCAAGCAATCTTAGACAGAGCAATGCAAAGAGTAAACTTGCCGAACTATTTAGGTGATTATGTGCTTGAGCATCAATTAAATAGACGCCGAGCCAGTTTCATAAGAATAGACAATGCCCAATTACCACAAATAAATATGTTCCCTGTAATGGAAATGTCAGACTTGATTTTGTTCAGTCTTGGAATTTACCAAATAAAGCAAGCTAGATCATATTACGGGGAGCATATTCGTGCAAATGGGACATTTTTGGTTGAAATAAGTGAAAGCTTAGAAATCACAAATGTCCCAGGCATAATGTCATCACATGAGACAGTATTGCTTAGAGGCAGGATCAGATCAAGACATCAAAGCAATAAAGTATATTATACTTATGTTTTAATAAAATTAATAGAGTCAAATAATTGGGAGGAGAGAATTCCTGAATATTACTGCAGCTGTATAGTAGGGAAGCGAACTGTCGGAAGCTGTGCTCATGTGATGACGATCATATGGTATCTTGGGTGGGCTCGGCATCAAAACAACATATTACCGCCTGCACAGTTTCTTGATGATGTACCTAATTGTTAGGGAAGATGTAGAAAATGAAGAAGTAGAATAAATATAAGTGAACACATTATTCTTTTATTTCTCTACCTAATACACATGTTCACCTATTCCGACCTGCTGGAGTGACTATTTACAAAAGGGTAACAGATCCAATCTAGTCTGACTGGTTTACTGACCCACCGTGGAAGAGACGCATAACCTTCAGTAGTCATTCTGTAGTTTACCGACTTCTTGGTCATAATGTCCCAAATTGTAGGAGAAAAAGATCTTTATATCTTATATGATTTATTATCCTTATCATAAATCATTTATTCTAAGGGAAAAGTACGAAATCAACGCAGGCTAAGAGCTAGTTGTTAATAATAGCGCTTCTGCGTTAACACAGTCGCTAACAGTAAATAAAATGAATTCAGCCCATTAGGTACTGTCCCATTGCTGGGCATGGGTCTCTTCTCAGAATGAGAAGGGCGAGGCCGTAGTCCAACACGCTGGCCTGGTGCAGGTTGATGGACTACACTCCATCCATCAACTTACAATGGCGATTTTGACATACATAGCATTTCTGCCTACCCCATGGCCAGAATCTAGTCTTGTAGGTAAACAAACAACTGTCAAGTGTTGCAACCATTGACACAGGTAATGTTTTCAAAGGCGGCAAAGGAATCAATGTCATACATCCAAATCATGGAGATTATACGGTGGTTTTAGTATAAAACCATTTAATAATGTTTTTGTATAACACAAAGGCGTATAATATGCTTTAAAATAATATTAAACAGCTTTTTCTTTGTTTTAATGTGCCAAAATAATTTATTACGATAAAAAATATCTAGGTTTAAAATATTTATTTATTAAATAATGGTGCTTTTATTTTTTTTTTGTTTTTGTAAGGCCATCCTGGATAATTTTCCCTACCAGAAAAACCGCACATGATAGTTGTTCAAGAACAAAATTATTTTAAGCCCATTTCCTAACATGTCCTTTCAACGCAAATTACTATGAACGTAACATATCTGTACTTTATAATATCATTGCGTTTTAAGTAATTTGACTTAATTTTTATTTGTCATTGCTATTAAATATTACAATCTATCGAAAAACACGGATAATCCATCATCTAAACCCATCATCTAGAAAGTTCGGAATGGCAAATAATTTTCTACTTTGACAAAATGTTGGTTTGTTTCGACTTCGATAATTTGAATGGCAAAGTATTTTTTGTTGGATCACCTGGGGGAGTGATCATAAAGTATATGCAGTTTTGGTGTACACGATTGTAATAGCAAATTAATGTAATATGAAAGTAAAGTAGGTAGGTACTCTGTGACAATGACAAACTATTTTAAAAAAATATATCCCTTTTTGCGTCAATAAGACAGCGAGAATAAATACCTATTTTGAATTTATGTTTATTCGTTCAGAAATTAAATGTGTTTTATTTCAACTTATGAACATAACATAATATATTTATTTGTTTTGTCAATTAAATAACATTCTTTGAATCCATATTGAACATATAAGAAATTCTAATCAAATATTGTTCATATGGAAATATTATTTTGGTTACTATAGTACTAATCACATAGATTAATTATAACTATTATGAAGTTTAGTTTTAGAACGAAAGGCATTAATGTCAAAAGCGCTTTTTCTACCTCCTGTGGAAGAAAGATGCTTTTCGATTTTATCACATAAATGATAAATAATTTCACAAAAAGCGATTATAAATGATGTCTGGTGGTCTTATAGATAAAGTTTATATTGGGCTGGATAATGCGCCGGCCGCATTTGATATTAAAGGACGTATTCTGGGACCCGTAAGTTTTTGTGTCTTTGAACTCGATTTCCGCATTATAAATCGCATTGAAAACAATGTTTCCAACTTCTTTTACAGAATGGCACTAACTTGGAATATATAAGGTCAGAGACTGGTGTGGTAGCTGTGTTAAAAGGTGATAAAATTGAGCCACTGCACTTGGCCCTGCATCATACGAGGTCTGAAGCTTTGGCCGGCGCGAGGTCTCTAGCACAGAACTTGATAGAGACTATAAGGGCTGAGTTAGCACAATGGAGCGCGGCGCAGGCCGGGGGGCCGCCGCCTGCGCTGAATGTGCCGCCGCCGACACTGACGACGACTAGCGCACCTCCGACCGCGCCGCCACCTGTGGTCACAGCGGCGCTGTCCACTCCTCCGACGTTAACATCCACTGCCCACCCGGCTGTAATGCCCCCGGTGGTCAGTGTAGCGCCAGCCACAGCTCCCCTCATGACGGTTCGTCAGCCCACTATGTTACAACTGCTTCAACCTCAGCAGCAGTATGTGTTGAACCAAGAAAATGGACAGCTAATACCTATAGTACAACCTGGGATGCAAGTCTCCAATGCAAACTTTACATCTTTGCCTCTTGGTCAAACACTGAGTTTGCAGCAGCCTAACTTTGGGACACAGATAGTAGATATTTCTAGTATGCAGCCAGTGAATGTTACACCCTTGCGGCTGAGTGGTGTGCCATCTTCCATGTCAATGATTTTACCAAATGGTTTAACATTCCCTCAAGCAAGTCTATCAACGTCTGAGAACACAACTGTAAGCACGGCTACTTCTACTCCTGTTGTTTGTGCTGCTCAGAGTACTAATGCATGTCAGAAAATCCTGTACAGCACAGACAAAGGGGACAAGGATGTGAAGTATCACATACAAGGGGCTGACACTGTGCAGTGGACTGTGCCAGGCTCCCAGACCATGTTGATACCATATCAACAGCTGCAGGACTTAGCTACCGGCCAGCAAGGATTGACCAACTTTCAACCTCAGCAGTTTGTATCTGTTAGTATTTTACTATCTTTTGTTATGCAAACAAATTCACATATTTAGTGATTTATAAAATGTAATTCTTAATATAAATAAAACCTAAGTCCCCCATTCTACTTATAACTTTACCTTCTTTGCTTCAAGTCTGCAATATCCAGTCAAGCATTATTTCAATAACATTACAGATAGCCCCAGCTGGTGGTCTACAACAGACGTCTCTACCTCTAACGGCAGGCCAATTACAGCAGCTTCAAGCCACTGGCACTTTTATGCAGCTAAACCAAAAGGTAACACCATCTTTACACACAACTTTACTTATTACAACTAGGTTTACATTATAAAGTTATTTATTATTTTGATAATTGTCTTTATAATTTGGAAGCTACTGTCACTGTTTTAAATTGTTAATATGGAAAATAAATTTTAGGAGCAATTGTGGCCTAGCAATTACAGGCATATTACTTCCTGGTGGGGTTGTGGGAATATTCTAATGAGATACTGCAGAAACAGGAACACAAGGGCAACTAGGCGCAGTGGGTTTTTAGGCTGTAGAAGTCTGACACTTCCTCCCGCTCGGGCTGGAGCATAAGATTTTCCCACCCAGAAAAAAAGGCAGGCATATTACTTGGTGTTATTTTCATTATCACAACTGCTCTTAGAACAGTGAAGGTTAATATATAGTGAGGAAAGCAGTATGTCTTAGGGCAAAAAACAATCCGAAGACTTCAAAATCCACCAAACTGCACTAGTGTATTATGGCTTATTTCCTCTCATAGAACGATGGCCTGTGTCCTAGCAGTAGCAGGAATGTATTAGGCTGATAATGATAAAAAAGGTACATATATTTGTGTATCTATTTTGATGTAATAAATTTTAATTCTGTAATTAGATTTAATCCATTTAATAAATTCAATCTATGTACACACAACAAGATAATGAAAAGTGACATAATGTTTTAAATTTTCCCAACAGCCAATAGCAAGCAGTGGTTCTTTGATAAACATAATATCAACTGGACAAGCATCTTCACCACAAGTTATCTCTGTGAGCATTAGGTTTATATACTAGCACATACTAATAATATGTTGCTTAACTTCACTTAGGTGTTTGGTCCAGGGATTTATTTATTTTCACAGATTATTTAGCCATTTCTTTGTTGTCATCCTGCTGAAATCTTCATTTTTATGTACTTTTCGTTTTGTTCATTCTTTTTGGATGTTGTTGCATTATAAATGTATCTTTTCAATTAATGTTTTAACCTTTGGTAATGGTGTAGCTACGAAGATTTCATAATTTAATTTAATCAATATTAGCTTCAGGAATTAATGCATTTTCAGTAAATCAATTATTAAACTACTATTTTATGATGTTCTCCTGCTAGTCTTCGGCCATCTACCTTTACCACTGCTGAACTCATTTGCTTCTTTAATGTTCTTAATTTCTCCCATATACTTTCTGCAGCCCAATTAATAAATTAACAATTGCTTCTGTCCTTATTCGCCCATTAATCAATATTTTTCAAATGTAAAAAAAAAAACTTGCTAAAAATGCTTTGGGTTTTTCAGAATTCTTCAACTCCTTCAAAAAGTGTTGGGCAAGAATCTCGAGGTCAAAAGAGATTGTCTGATGGAACTCCGAGTCAGTTGCAGCTAAGACCAATCGCTCCTGCGGTGTAAGTTTATAGAATAAGGCTTTTATATTAACTAATTATTACTCTTTCAGATTGTTATGGCTATGAGAAAAAATATTTGTTGAAAATATTCCGTCTTTTTTTAATGATGTTTCTAAAAATTATTAAGAAAAATCATAGTGTAATTGATTTTAAGGTACAGCAAATATTTTTTCTACATTTTAATATTTTCAAATCAACAGACATGGAATTTTTCATTTCTTAAATTACTATAGGTATTTAAGTGAAATTTAGTAAGGTAAGGCAATTGGCGTTACAATAATAATTAAAGATTCTGTCATGTTTTTGAAAATATTGGAATGTTTTCCTCATTTGAAAAGAAGAGAAGTTTGTCATTTGCAAGATTTAAGAAGACAAAAGAAAAACAAGATTAAATTTCTGGAGCTTCTTCTGGAGATTTTTGTTTCATCACTATTTTGGCTATTTACCATTTTTACCTTATCTTAGATTTTTTAGACTTGTTTAAGTAAGTTCTGAGTACTTAATAGTAATTATGATTAACTTAAAGACTACTTCGGTCACAATAGTAATGAAACACGGTTTTTATCCATCTTCTGAAAATGAGGAGGTTCTGTGATCGACGCTGTTTCACAAAATCATGACTACAACATCGAAGAACAGAAGAAAATCCGAAGATATTCTCATTACAGAAAACAACTACCAACTTCAACTAAAACCGTTGGCCTTACAGCTTTTTGAAGAATTCAAATGAAGAACTTCCTGTTCTGTTTTTAAAATGTTTCTTTTTTCAAATATTTTTGTTGTTTGTGTATTGAAACGATGTGATGCTCCAGGTCGCATGTGAGCCATGACAAGAACTCCACGAGAGATTCGCGGACCTGGACCGCGGCACCAGGTACTTTGAAGATTATCTGCTGTTTATATACAAGATGACTTGAATGTAGCACTGCCTTTAGACGTCTTATGTTCCTTCTATCTATTTCTAACCTCCGACCTAACGGAGGCGATTCGTTATAAGTTTGACGTGTCTGTGTGCCTGTTTGAGCCATTGTAGCTCCTAAACGGATGAACCGATTTTGTTCTAGCTTTTTTAGTGACGTAATCGAAAGTTCTTAGCCATGATTCAGACATCTGTTCAGAAGTTTGAAAATAATTTTATATTATACGCTCATGATAACTTTAGAACGGAGAATTAGGCCTTATGTTTTGGCGACAGATTTTAATTGTGTGGTTATTTATGTCACATAAATTTTATGATTTCGCGTAGAGTTTTATGGTAACGGCGCGGCGCACAGTGGTCTGGAAATCGAGCTCCATACTCATAGAAACATAAAGTAAAGAATTAAAAAAAACAAAAATTGTAATGGCTCTGGTATACCTCCCTTTACATAATATTAACGTATGGATGGTACAAGTCACACTATGCGTGAGAAAAAAAAGATTTATGTTTTTTTTTTGTATGGGAGAAAACACTAAAAGTACGTTTTTTCGAAACTTAATGGAACTGTTAGGCTGCTGCTCACACGAGCTATAGTTCCATACACGGCGATCAAGATGACATACAATTCATGTACCTTTAGGCACCGCTTCGCACGTAGCAAATTTTTGAAATTTTGAATTTTCGAAATGGGATTTTTCAAATCTTTGCCGTGGTTAAATGACGTTGCCGATCGATTAACTTATATTATAGTTAGATTTAGCCTGCTAATGACCTTTATGATGACATTCACAAAAAAAGATATGGATTGTATAGGTTTTCTTGGCCATTCCAAGAACTACATAACTCTTTTGTTAATTACCCGTGATTAAGGATGAGATATAATTAGATACTAATGACATGACTATTACTGTAATGCAACTTTGGGTATTGCTTTGCACGTAGCAGTTTAGCAGGTAGGGATCTGATGATACAAGGAGAGCATTGAAAATGTCTTCCTTTGTCGCTTTACGGCAAAATTTGCGTGAATTGTGTTCTCGGATTTTTTTTTAATCTTTGTTTCTGGCTTTCGTTGCCTCTTCAGATAATTTGCCAATGGGCATAATATTGAAGTGTTTGATAACTTAAGCACCATGCATTAAAAATTTGTGGACACTCGAAGGCATGTAATACCAGCCATAGAGCTCCACGTACCTTTCTGCAGTAACGTGTGCAAAGTTTGCAAACGCGTCAATATTTATAGGCTCCCTACTGGCTAATACACACCAAAGTGTTGAAAATCTTTGGATGAAACAGGAATCCAATCCTGTGATAGCTGCGGTTTTCGCAGGATCACTAAAAAATTTCCTAGCTGTGTTCCCATCATTTGTAGTTCCCGAACCTGAAACAAAATGAAAACTCTTGACTCTGTGCAGAAAAAAGATGTAAATGAATAATGTTACTTGAAAAAATGTAGATTTAAAAGTTATTTTGTCTCACCTTGTTTGACGTTGTCTACCAGTAGGCCCATTTCATCACGGAACTTCTGCTGTATGATTTGTTTTCTAATCTTCAATGACTTTTTACTGCTTGCATCTCTGGCTTGCCATGTTTTAAAGTCCAGTCTACATGAAATATGGAGAAGGCACTCCATACACCTGATCCAAGCATGAAGAGTAGATATCCCCGTACTTGAACTTTTCTGTTGAAACCGGTTTTCTGAAAATAAAATGGTTAAATTAATAAAAAGAATATACATATTGAAGTACTGCAGTGACATTAATTTATTAAATTATTGAAAACTCACTTTGAGATTTTCTCCAACTTATTCATTTCCGAAGGGGTAGCTTCACGTATACCTATGACATGTCTGCGATGAGGTATTTGATAGCTGTGAAATGATTTTGCCATCTATCATGGTCATAAGTATTAAGTGCTTTACAACATGGCTTCACATAATAGAAGGCTGCAGTGCTTTAATCTCAGCCTCAATCAAAGCCTGTTTTTCCACGATGTTTAACTTGTTTTCGTTTGAAAACTTAAAACATGGTGGAAGATGGCTTTGGATTCTCCCATACCTTTTCATCGCTACAAACTAAGCGCAGAGGCACAAAAGAACACATAAAAATACTGGAATCGTCTTCGTCTGCCTTAGTTACAAACTTTGCCCTGGAGCACCATCAAAGCCCCACTTGCATATAAGTGTCAACTCTTTGCCATCCAGCGAAGATTCTACACGTCAGAATTTTCCAAGCCTAGTCACAGTTTTGTCCAAAATTGCTTGGAGCTTTACTTTTACCTCTCTTTCCGTGATGTATATGGATCTTTTGGGGGGTAGCCTCTTTTTCTTGTTCTTCGCCTCAAGGATGGCAATATAAGGATACAGTGGTATTCCTTCTTCTTTTGCACAAGATCTTAATGTTATATACTGCCACTTCGAAAGCTTCAATGAGGTCAAAATACCTAAAGCTTTGTCAGCGGAATATATAGGCACAGTTTTCTTTGTATTTAACAATTTCTTTATCTTTGTAGCCTCTTCGGGATGCTCCGATACCAGTTTAATGATATCTGCTACATTCTTGTTTTGTGCTTTCAAACCAGTTGCATGAGTAAGGCTTTCAGTGTTATGCGTTAGGAGCTCTTCAACTCTCCTTCTCTTCTGTAGTTGGCTTAGCTCCACGAATGGTTTTCTCGGCGTCACAACTGATGTTGATGTTCGAACACTGCACGTCTCCGGTGTGTAGGATGTTGATGCACCCTCATTTACACCAAATTTGGAACTGAAACATAGTTGCTACTCTAGCGACACTACAGAAGTAGTCATTTTTTTCCTCACGACCTCAGGCCATTTGATGTTCTCTTGCAGCCATGTCACATACTTTTTAATATATGTATGTCTCGTGCGATTACACAAAATCCATTTCTTCCTCAAGTTACTCACATAACTCTGACAGAATTGTTTCAATTCCTTCTTTTCATTTTCCGACAGTTCAACACGGCTTAAAAACATTGGGCTGTGAAAAACTACTGTTGTTTGCCACAAACATGAAAATGTCCAAATTGGTACCAAAACCTTCTATCACAACACAATAACAAATATAAGGTAATAAGTTAGCGCGCACAAGTACTGAGAGTCACTGATAAAATTAGACTCAAATGTCCTGTTTTTATACAACTACCCTCATTATCGTTCGCTATTCTCTAATTAGTTACCTATATTACAGACAATAGAATTGTATTGTAACTTTTTTCTTTTTGGGCCCATTTGGCTCTGCTAGAGCTAGTTAATGTTCATGTCATTAGTATCTAATAATATCTTAACCTTAATCACGGTGTGGTGGTGGACAAATGAGTTGGTTCTTGGAATGAAATTAAAAAAAAACCTATACAATCAATATCTTTTTTAATGATTGTCATCATAAAGGTCATTAGCAGGCTAAATCTAACTATAATATAAGTTAATCGATCGACAACGTCATTTAACCACGGCAAAGATTTGAAAAATCACATTTCAAAAATTCAAAATTTCAAAAAATTTGCTACGTGCGAAGCGGTGCCTAAAGGTACATGAATTGTATGTCATCTTGATTGCTGTGTATGGGACTATAGTTCGTGTGAGCAGCAGCCTAACAGTTCCATTATGTTTCGAAAAAACGTACTTTTAGTGTTTTCTCCCATACAAAAAAAACATAAATCTTTTATTTCTCACGCGTAGTGTGACTTGTACTATGCATACGTTAATATTATGTAAAGGGAAGTATACCAGAGCCATTACAATTTTTGTTTTTTTAATTCTTTACTTTAAGTTTCTATGAGTATGGAGCTCGATTTCCAGACCACTGTGCGGCGTGCCTACAAGATAATAAATTCTCAGGCAAACGTCACTCATGTGGAACGACCATGCGTTTTATCTTTTGAAATCGAAATTCTATGTGCTAGGTCTCACTACAGCACGTAAGCGTAAATCAGTCAGGGATGGAACTACTGCGTAAATGTGTTTTTTATGTAGCGAACTGGCTTACTTATGACCACTTATGTCCTTCAAGTCACCTTGTGTATAACATATCTAGTTTTGTTACATAACCAGCACCTGCTTATTTATATTAATCAAATAAATAAGGCTTTTTTTTGGGTATTTTTAAGGCATTCGCGTTTTTCCAGAATTTGTTTGACGATCTACGGCGAGGACTGCGATCTTGCACTAATATATTTCTTTTTTACTAGCAATTTTGTTCACGTACCTTGGTCGAGAATTTGATCCTGAAAATGTCTTCACACCAGTGACATGGCTACAGCAGACTTATCGGACTAAGCCTCATGAAAACCTACAAAAAATCAACAGGTTACTGTTGATTTTTTGTAGCAATATTTGCATTGCGTAGTATTATATATATTTTATTGCGTAGTATTATATACAGGGGGTCCGGCAATTAATAGATAACCTTGAAATGGCTTATAGTAGAACTTAGGCCATTCAGAAAAAATACGAAAAAATCTATCATAAGAAGTAGGTAGGTACCTAAGATAAGTATTTAAAAAAAAAACATTGTTTTTGCCTTATTTTACTTTATTGAACACTACGACTAGAAATGAATGAAATTCATCGGTTTTTTGGTGTTTTAATATTATACACTAACTATTCTGATAGGTAGATAGTTAATAGTAAGACTAGTTATTATACTTACTTTTTTTAAAATATGCAAGTTCATTTATTTTTGGAAAATTAGCATTATCATTTTTTTAACAAAGTTTAAACATCTTGGGTAAAAATACATATATGAATACAAGAGTGACCAATAATTTTTAAATAATGTTGGTTTCAAGTAGGTTTGATAAATTTAAAATTCATAATAAAATTGCCTTAAATAGTGAATTATTGCTATTAATGTAGAAAAAAATATTGGAGCAAAAAAATTTAATATGCGAACTGTTTTTTTTTTAATTTTGTTGTACCTAACCATGGGGGCTAATAAAAACAACATTTAACATTAAGAATACTTTATTTTACACTCGTTTACAACAAATGTTCAAATTGTTGGCCTCCCGTTCTTATGCAGGCCCTACATCTGCGGATGAATGCTCTTCTGAGCAATCTTGTGTACCGTCGATCACTTATTTTTGATGCGGCTGCTCTGACATGGCTTCGTAAGTCTTCCAAAGATCGTACTTATGATCGATTTTTTTTTCGTATTTTTTTTTTTGAATGGCCTTAAGTTCTACTATAAGCCATTTCAAGGTTATCCATTAATCACCCTGTATATTGTACTATTGCGTAGTACATAAAATATTATATATAGCGTCTATCTTCAGCATCTGCGCGCTTAACCACACTTACTTTTAGTTTCCTAATTGGCGAACCCTTCATTCTTCAAGTTTTTACAGTGGGTCGACGATCGACGTGCATTACTTATTTATCATGGGTTTTATAGAAGATCCACCAGCCTACACTAGGCCCGCGTGATTGATTACGGTCCATTACCTGATGAGGCCTGTCCTAGAAGTTGCAACGTTAAATTATGCTGAATGTTTACAAAAGGGAGATTTAATGCAGATCTTGACTAAGTTCGTTCAAAGGAGTTCACATTTCTGCAGCCTCTATAGTATTTGTCGATGTTCAATTCTATAGATTCTGAGCAGGCATGCAGTTCACAGCAACCAGACCGTTTAGAAGGATTTTTCTACATTATGCAGGAACATATAGGCGGTCTAGGCTTAAAATTAATAGCATACGCGTATTTGAAACTAGCTTTTGCCCGCAGCTTTGCTTGCGTGAAAACGTTTTTTTTTTTTTTCAGAGCAATATGTTATTGATTGATGAAAGCATTTTTGAAATCGGTCCAGCAGTTTTTGAATTTATCCACTACAAACAAAATACTTTCCTCTTTCTAATATTAGTATAGATAGTTAACAAACTGCGAATCCAAGTCGGCCGTAGCAGATGCAATCGCCACAGATGGAAATTCACGGGCTGCTTACATCTCGTTTATCTCCACGGACAATGAGCCCACCTTCTTCTATCTTGCTCCGCATGCCCTCTCACCTGTACACTTGATGATATTATGTCTGCATCAGCGAGCTGAGTTCGCGAAACTGAATTTTAGAACAAATTTATTTATAGTACTCTTGCCATCGATACGCTAAGACGAAATGGATAATGTAGAATTAAGGCGTTCCGACTCAATATTTTTTGGGCAGATAAAAATACCGAGTTTCCGATGAACCATTGAGACTTTGACGTCATATAAATGGAAAGATTACACTGTATTTCAAGTAGATTACAATAGAATTTTGTGTTTGCAGCGTTTAACGTCTTTTCCGCACCAGCTGTCCCTTTGTTCCCCATTTCTTGAAGTTCAGCATGAGCGGCATTTTGGCGTTACGTGTAAATTATTAATTTAGCGATTTTCATATTCTGGTGTCTACCAGCAAGTTTTGTTGGGCAAGTCAGATTACGTAATTTAAAACAATTGCTTTGTAGCGTTTCCTATTCTGGCTTAAGCTTTCGCAATACAACATCTATATTTCTAGCAAAAACTTTGTAATCATTTTTGCAAAAATTACGAGAACGGAGGGGTATAAAATTTGGCACCCAGTTAGTTTATATGTAGAATGAGTGTAGAAAGTTTATATTTTTATTAAAATAAATTATATTTATGATCCAATTTCGACGACTCGGGGACCACTAGTACAATGATTAATGCATAAGCGCAAGTGCATCGGCGTGATATGTCATTGCTTACCTGGCGTAAAAAAGAATATTTGAGACCAAAAATGTGCGAAATATGCTACTAAACTTCCTTTCAGCACGTACCAAAAAGGACAACGGAGTATTATTTTCTCAGTCTACCCGCCAGAACAATTAAATAACTTGCCCTTTTCAGAATACCTCCATCGAATAATAGTGGCTAAAAGTACAGAATCGAGTAGAATATCTACCCAGTGTAAGAAACTGAGATGTCGTTTTCCAAATCTTTAACACAAATGTTGGCCATGCGTAATAGTTTCACTGCTGTGGCTTGCGTAAATACTCATTGTTGTAAAAACTGATATTCTGCGTTCCAATGTTTTTTTTTTTAACAAAACTATGCATTTGCGTAACTTCACTTTTAATTCGCATTCTTAAAATGAAAGTGGCTTTAATCTTAATTCCTATAACTTCTAATTTTGATATGAACTCACCTTACACTACTTTAAATCCAGGAGGTAATAGGGGTTACGGGTAATATAGGGACAACGTATGCATGGATCACGGTGGGTTGTAAAAAGTTTCATGCTCAATCCCATAATTTGCAATTTTTGGGTATGATCACTTTCATTCTAAGAGTGCCATTTTATACTAGTTTCTGCAAGCAACTTCGCCCGTATTAGTGTCAAAAGTCAAGCTAAAGCAATCATATAAGATCAAGATAATGTAGTAGACTAGAGAAGAATTAAAATAATTCTTTACAGATTTGGATGGGGAGTTCCAGAGACATAATTGCAATGCGTAACAAGACCAGTCACCGTTGCACTACCACTTTACTAGATATTTCACTAACAGTATATTAAAACCCTAATCACTCCTGCAAGCGTAGAATGCAAAGCATGAACTAATCTGACAGAATTTGTACTATAACAATATTTCACTTTGCAGCTAAAGACAACACTATCGTCAGTATGGGAATGAAAATCAATCCGGCACACGGCACCATCATACAAGTGTCTTCTGGGCAGCAGACTAAGTAAGAGACCCAAATTTTTGAATTTAGAGAAATTAAGGCGTCTTGGTTTAGTGGTCGCAAGCACCACTGAGCTCGGGTTCGATTCTTAGGTCTATTAAAAGTTTCTTAGTTGTAAAGCACGTTAAGCCGTTGGCTGTGTGCTTAATCTCTCCTGTTGTGTCAGATTGCTGTCCCATCAGTCAAATAATCAGCATGTGCTGCTGGCTAATATGCGCTGAGATTGGCTACTTTGCCCAAAATTGTCCTAGGAGGACTATTACATATCTTTTTCCGCCGCTGTTAACAGTATAAACCCGCCAGCCCTTACGTCTGTTTGATTTCTTCATGTACTTTTCAATTAATTGTACTAACTATAAACATTATTCCATAGTGTCTCATCCCCCGGATTAGGCCAAGATGGCACGGGAATGTACATCCGCCAGATCGATAGAAACGCGATACAGATCCAAACCAGCAAAGATGGACAGAAGCAAGATCTCAGCAAAGTGCAGAATACCGCTCAAAACGTGCAAATGATCACAGTACCGCAGGGTATGACTGTGTTGCAAAACCCCTTGAATATCAGTCAAGTTCCTACAATGCTTGGGCAGCCAAACAGCCAGGTCTATATGATACCAGCGAACCATCCTAACCTCATGCAAAGTGCGCTACCTCCAGGATTCCAACAAGTTCTCCAGCCCGGTCAGAATG
Organism: Tholera decimalis; assembly: GCA_943138885.2. Lineage (NCBI taxonomy): Eukaryota > Metazoa > Arthropoda > Insecta > Lepidoptera > Noctuidae > Tholera > Tholera decimalis. Next base: position 30,721,141 of record OW964562.2, read on the forward strand.
TCACAGTGATGCAACCTAACCAGTTAGGCATGCCAGGAGGCGTTCAGTACAATGTTCCTTTGATGAATATGCCAGCCACCTCGCAATATATGCCTACAGGACTCAACTTTAATACGCAGCTATCCGCCCAACAATTAAATGCAGCTTTAGCAGGGCATCAGTTAAACCATAATTTAGGAACTATCCCTATAGTGCAAGCACCCCCACCGTCATCCCCTATGACAAACCCTGGGCAAACGATCCCTGGTTCGCAGCCGCCAAATCACCAAATAGTTCCAAATTCGTTCCTTACTCCAACATCACAGTATGCAGGCATGCAGCAACAGTATATGATGCAAGGAAACTCTGGAACTATAACTGTACCAACCAACAATCCAACGGTGCAGTACAGTATACCAGCGACACAGAATACCTCAAACAATGGAAACGGACAATCTACAGCCACGGAAACTGACACAAATGGAGCCAACAACCAAACTAATTATATTACGTCTTCATCACAAGATAACGGGTATTCTTTGACAGGTACTGTTCAAAATCAGCAAACATTTCAGACGACGTCAGACGGCCAATCTACGCAGACTACAGGCTTTACGCCGACCAATCAGAATGGCACACCGACGTACGGGTCTTCCAATGGCAGCCAGACAGCTACTTACGTCAGTCAGACGACGACGACTCAGCCTCCTCCCACCTACAACCCAACAAACGGGTCAAACCAAACTTCTAATCAGACGTACGCGTCCTCAAATACGCCAACATCTCAAAACTCGCAACCAAATTTTTCTCCATCGACAACCCCAGCACCGCAGACGTATCCTGCTGCGAATCTTCCGAACATGCCTAATGTGGCCTTCGCGCAGAACCAGACCCCGCAAAACCCTTACCCAAACGCCACTGGACAGAACTTGGCCGCTTACGCGAGTAACCAGTATCAATACACAAGTAGACCTTGGTTCAGACCGAGGTATGGCTCTCCACAGGGTTCACCTTACAGTGCAGGTACTGGCCCTCCACCAAATGGGCCTCCGATGCCTGTTCCCCCTCCATCAGGAAACTATAACTATTGGCCGGACAGCTGAGAGTTAGAAAGCATTATTGGGACTGAATTTGACCAGTGAGAACTATATAATAATTCATTTGGAATAAGAGAGACTGCTTTATAAATATACATTTATAAAATGTAAAGAAATATTTTAGATTATAGAAGAAATAATGAGTATTTCCTATATATTTTTCTTGTTTTATTGTAGGCAAAACGTAATGATTATACTGAAACGATGTAAAAGTGAACATTTTTGTAATGTTGGAGCCCACACTCGGCTACGTTAACGCAGTAACGTTTGAAATCTAGTTTGCTTGTTTATTATTGTTTGCAGAAATTGATGCGTGGCTCTTAAGCGATAGTGTGGCCCTAGTATCATCCTAAATTTATCAAAGTTGGTATATTTTTCAATCTAGCACGTTATTGTTTACGCACATTTAGGCAAGAGTTTAGACTTATATCAGTAAAAGATGCACTACCACGTGCACGACCTCAAATAAATGGTGACCTTTTTCTTATTATAAGTAATTCTCGAATCGACATCACTGCTTATTATAGGCATAACCATTGATATATTAAAAGGAGGAAGATACGGTACTAGACACAGCATTTGGTCCTACAAAACTAAGTGATTGCCCGTAGTTGGCGGGCGCTCACTCAGTCGCGTACGGAACGTTGTTGATCACACTGTTCAAGAAATTCTCGTCTTTTCGTGTTTTTAAGGATTTTTTTGGAATAAATACGAATCAAAATGACTTCTTGTGTAACTAGACAGTGTTTTAATTACACCAGGAAGAAAAATAACCCCTAATACATGACCACAAATAATACCTAATACCATTGGCGTATCTAGAGATATTTCCCAGGGGGGGCCTGGCCCCCAGTAGTAGAAGCGATGATCGCTTATCAAAGTTGCGTCAACTCTTAACGTACGAAATGACAACTTTCACATAAATTAATTTAACATGTATCGCATAACGGAACCTTGCATGAGTGAGTCCGACTCGCACTTGGCCAGATTTTTAAATTTTTCAGCCATTACTGTTTGTTAGTAAAAATTCTCGGGTGGGCACCAGACCATTCTGGGGTGGGCACGGCCCACCCGGCTCCCCCCCTTCCTACGCCTATGCCTAATACATGCAATCTTATTTCATTCATAAGCGCAAACATTCGGCAGCTGAGGCGATTTCGCTCGCACTACAGCGCCGTCTCCTATCTCTATCCTTGTCTATCGGTAACTGTAGGTTTGTGACTGATGACGACACTGAACACAGATTGACAGTGGTTTACTGTGCATGTATTCGTGCGCCGAGCCCAGGTTTACTGATTGCGATGTTAGAGAGTAACATATCTTCCTCCTTTTAATACATGAATGGGCATAACGTTTTTTATTTGCCACCGTAGTAAATTGAGTAGGTAAGGTTTCGACAGGCACTATGCAATAGTGTACTTAAGGTTTTGTATAATATTCCTAAGTACCTATATTAAATGTCATATTTGCACGAAACTTGGGCATAAGTAAAAACATCTTGCCATTTTCCGAGATTTTTACGAAGAAGGTAGTACTCCTTTGTCCATTGTCCTTTGCAATCTGACATTGGCTGATTGACGTAATTCCAAAATCACAAGACTTAAATACTTCAGAACAACAAATTTTTCTAGATCAAGGCAACTTAAAAATGAATGAGAACCGGTACCCAGTGACGGCATCTCTCTTCATGTTAAAAGAAATAAAACATAGGCAGGAGCAAGTAAACCGCGGGTACCAACTTCTCAAGCGTAAGGCTGAAGCCCTACGCATCAGGGGTAAGCAAGTTGCTTCGGAATTGGCCTCAACGCAGGCCATTTTGGGCCACACTTTGAGAGAAGCTTACATAACATTAGCAGCTATCAAGTTCACTAATGGAGAGTCAAATGCGATGGTGCTTGAGAATATTGGTCAAGTAAGTTCCTTTCTTTTATGTTTAACCAGGCATTTATACATACAGGTAATGGCTAAGGTGTCGGAATTATGATCGAGAGATCGCGGTTTCGAACCCCACCCATAACTATTGCCGTGAACCCACTCCAGATACGAGCATATTTAGATTAGTTGGAGAGGTTACTAGTAATGTGAATTCTACCCAAATTGGTAGAACTCTTAAAAAAAAATTAGTTATACCTTTCGTAGCTAACTTGGGGGTCTCGGGTAACCTGCTTATCGCAACTTGTGGCGATACGGAAGAGTTACACTAGAGGTCACAGAGGTCTGCTACTAGCGAGGTAATCTAATTCCTCACTCCCCACGCTTGACAAGACGGGGCCTGCAGAGGCAGCCTGGAACCCGTTGGGGGTCTCGTTGAAAAATATTTAAATATATATCCCGCAGTCGCAAAGCCGTAGATAAGTGTGCGGAGAAACAGGGTTTTTTCAGTACCTACCTAATAAACTAAAGTCAGTAGTGAAAAAAAAAATGTCGGAGGATGATATCCAAGACGATTTTCGCCTTGAGAAAAACTGCCTGTACGTAATGCAGAACGACTAGTAGAGTCAATTTATTATTTATTTTTATTGATTGTATACGTAAGTAGTAGACACAGTATTTTTCACATTGAAATAATAATCAAGAAAGATAAGGTACAACTAAAAGCACATGATTAGTTAGCAACAGATCCCAAATAGGCAGAAAACAGAACAGTCGGGTGCAGCCTGCACCTTGATTATGAACAGTCGTAAAAAAAATTGGTATGATTTTATAACCCACAACACTCTAAAACTGTTTAAGGGCGTTTCAAATGTGACAGTTGCGTACTGGGCACGGGTGCCACAGTTTCTCTCGTAGTAAGAGAATTAACAACAACGCTTCGTCATCAAAGGCACCGACTGAAATCAGGATTTGATGGAAATCATTAAAATTTTATCGGACTGCAGCCGCATACCTTTCCAAATTAGAAGATTTCGTACTGCTGTCGTCCTGCTGCAGTACGGCTTACGGTCGTAATAATTCTGCAATAGATGGCTATTGCAGAATTGCGGCGGCAGTTCGACATCAACCGTCTTAATTGAAAGCGCCCTAACTTTTAACCACTGATATAGGCTCAAGTTAGAGTTCTGCGTGTACCTGAGAACATATCGGGAGTTTCAACGGTATCTCTTCAAGCTTTCGAAGAGGATGGTGTTGGCGACTCGCTTCGATACGCAGGCCTCGGCGCCGGCGGTCATCGCACTAGCGAAGCCAAGAAAGCTTTCAGGGAGGCTGTGCGAATACTTGTCAAGTTTGCCTCTTTGAGAAATACTTGTATACTCCTAGACGAAGCTATCAGGACCACATTGAGGTACCTAGTTCAGTTCCTTCCGTTTATATTATTCTGAAAAGCTTATCCCACTGATCTCAATTTGTTTGTAATCAGAGCAACATCTTCCATGATTCCTTGTTTGCAAGAAAGGAGTCGACTCCTTTCTAGACTTGAATTTCAAGTTTTTAAGCTAACATATTAGAACATAAAACGGGAAATACATATGGTTATATCCCGTAATAAGTTCTAATGATACTCTTAAATTCAAGCGTTACTGTGTACTGTTCATCACATCTATATTCTTCGCAGAAAAGTAAATGGTATCGAAAAAGTCATCATGCCGAAGTTACGCAATACTGAGTCTTATATTTTGACGGAAATGGATGAAAGGGTAACGATTATCCTATTATAACAAAAGTAGGCCACACAAGTGAATGTAATAAAGTAAATTTATTATCTGTATTCAGGAGCGTGAAGAGTTCCATCGTTTGAAAATGGTAAAAGCGAAGAAGGTAAGGAATCGAACCCGTCTGCTTTTGCGGCAATCTGGTAACTCATTTGGTGCCGGTGAAGTTCAAGGCAGGTCCCATTTAAAAAGTTTTTTTCACACTCACACTTATGGAGGTAAAACATGTGTACCAGCTGTGGGAACTGAACTAGAATCTTCATTAAGTGTCCAGTGGCTATTCCGTATACCTACCTCAAGAGTTGATTGGCGTATGGGTTTCATAATTAGGTACCTACATAAAGCTGTTTTATTCATAAATTCATTGTTTAAGGATAAAGTCTCGTTGAGTCTGAGCTTTCGCGGTGGTGACGGCAGGCACTTATTGCATTGTATTGGAACACTCGCGCTAGTTAGCGATTATTTGTTTTATTTTACCTGTAGGCAGTTGTCCCATTGCCAGCGAGGAAACAATGTCTCCGTTTCAACCACGCGGCCACCTCATAATATTTGATGAAACTTTGCCAGGAATTAGTGCTAATGTGTTACTGTATACTCCTCTTTTCGTGAATATGTTACAAAAAAAAACTTAGACACTATGACAAAGAATAGTTGGCCGCTAGAACCGCCACTTGCCGTAGTCATCGTCCGTGATTACACAGAAACTATATAACGCAGATAGAAGAATGATGCATCAAAAGAAAGGTCTTGATCTTGTTCAATTTGTTACAAAAATAAAATACTTCAACACGTAACTAACAAAAAGTTATGCAATATTTAGTTTTCAGGTTATGAGTAGGTAGGTATGCCACCATAAATATCAAATTAATGGAGGCTAATGTGTATGGAAAATTAGTTACTAATTTGTTATAGCGAATAAACAGAAAAAAAGACGAGAAAGTAGGTTCAATAATTTGTTAGAGGTGATTTTAGTTGGCCGCTCGGGCGGCAATATGCCTAAAATACAATGGCGTTTATCTCGTTATTAAAAGTAGGTATCTTGTTGACTTTTATTACTTGACTTTTTTGCCTTTGTGTTGATTTTGAATAAAGATATTTTAATCGATTTGTGACTTTTACAAAGTATGTTACAGGATGCCTTAACTTAAAATGTATTTATATAAGCACTCGCTCTTAAAAAAATAAGATATGAATATCGAACATTTCAATAATCACTATTCGGTCTCACTTCATTGTGAAAATTCATGGTCACCCTACTCTCATACGGTTTCATAATGGTGAACGCAGACCTAGCCGCACCGCAGTCTCTACAGTCCCCGCAGTCATCGCTTTTTGTTAATGGCCTCGCACATCTATCCGCGCCGCAGTCGCTGCAGTCGTTCCCGTCAGTGTTGCCAGATTTTTGAAAGCATTATCTATCCGAAGATTTTAAAAATCTGTATAAAATCTGTATTTGGTATTGGTATTTTGCTCTTTTGTGTAATTTTATCTGTAGGTGCTATAATAGGGAATAAGCAAGTAATTATTTATACGAGAATAAGTAATTTTATTATAAACCGTTGACAGAGATTCTCTGTCTACTTTATAACTCTGGCAACACTGCGCGCCGTGGATGCGAATGACGTCATCCGCGCTGCGTGCGGATGACGTCATCAGCTGCGGCTAGGGGAGTTCGGTCGTTTCAGGGACTGCGGCGACTGCGGCGCGGGTAGGTGTGCGAGGTTGCATAGAACTTCATATAAAGAATTCGAATGCAAAGACTGCGGCGCGTGCGGTGCGGCTAGGTCTGCGTTCACCATAATACTGTTTTTATGTAAATATCTTCTAAAATATCAATGCTGAAGTTATATTCGCCGTATTTATCCCAACAAGGTTACATTACCCGCCGATTAGTACTCTAACTAAGCTTAAATCTACTTTTAATAACGAGATAAACGCCATTGTATTTTAGGCATTCTGCCGCCCGAGCGGCCAACTAAAATCACCTCTAACAAATTATTGAACCTACTTTCTCGTCTTATTTTCTGTTTATTCGCTATAACAAATTAGTAACTAATTTTCCATACACATTAGCCTCCATTAATTTGATATTTATGGTGGCATACCTACCTACTCATAACCTGAAAACTAAATAATGCATAACTTTTTGTTAGTTACGTGTTGAAGTATTTTATTTTTGTAACAAATTGAACAAGATCAAGACCTTTCTTTTGATGCATCATTCTTCTATCTGCGTCATATAGTTTCTGTGTAATCACGGACGATGACTACGGCAAGTGGCGGTTCTAGCGGCCAACTATTCTTTGTCATAGTGTCTAAGTTTTTTTTTTGTAACATATTCACGAAAAGAGGAGTATACAGTAACAAATTAGCACTAATTCCTGGCAAAGTTTCATCAAATATTATGAGGTGGCCGCGTGGTTTAATTTGTTAGAGGTGATTTTAGTTGGCCGCTCGGGCGGCCAACTAAAATCACCTCTAACAAATTATTGAACCTACTTTCTCGTCTTTTTTTCTGTTTATTCGTTATAACAAATTAGTAAGTAACTAATTGTCCATACACATTAGCCTCCATTAATTTGATATTTATGGTGGCATACCTACTCATAACCTGAAAACTAAATATTGCATAACTTTTTGTTAGTTACGTTTTGAAGTATTTTATTTTTGTAACAAATTGAACAAGATCAAGACCTTTCTTTTGATGCATCATTCGTCTATCTGCGTTATATAGTTTCTGTGTAATCACGGACGACGATTACGGCAAGTGGCGGTTCTAGCGGCCAACTATTCTTTGTTATAGCGTCTAAGTTTTTTTTGTAACAAATTCACGAAAAGAGGAGTGTAAAGTAACAAATTAGCACTAATTCCAGACAAAGTTTCATCAAATATTATGAGGTGGCCGCGTGGTGGAAACGGAGACGAAACAATTAGGTAACTGTCGGCTTATTTCTCGCTCAAGAAACACACAATATATATAACTGATATAAGTACTTTCTATGTAAACAAAAGAGATGCATATATTAATAGCCGATCACTGACTGTTCACACTGCCGGCGAGTACTCGCTCCACCAGTTGGTCGAGGAGCGACAAGAGCTATCAAAGATGATACTCGCTCAGCGATGCTCGCTTGGCGGTCGGAATTCGAAATAACAGAGAGAGAGAAATGAAAAAAAACTTTGAAATTACACGTATTGTGCATGGTCGCGAGCGAGTGGCGCGAGTAAACGCCAGTCGCACTCGCACACTCATTAATAGCCTAGAGACAGAACTATCGGAACTACACGCTCGCTACTCGCAGCTCATTTCCAGCTCTACTCGCTACTCGTTCATCGTCGGCGGTGGGACAACTACCTTAGGAAATAAGTCCAGCCAGCCTTTACTACCCACTACGAATTGCTGTGCACTTTGGTCACTTAGTCGCACCTGCCGTAGTGACCGCGCGTTCACATTTTCCACAATCACCTATTTATTTTATTAACAACAATATCCATTCAACTTTTAAAGTAGCAGAAATAGGGGTAGGTAGTACAGCGATCAAGTCAATGGCGCGTCGTGTTCCACGCACGCATCATATTATAGCACTCGGAACTAATGACGAGGCTCGGTATGTCCATTATCTGCCGGAGCTGCGGGAATTTTGTAACGAGATACGCGGGCCCGGCTAGCAAAGGTCCATTGTAGGAACAGGGTGAGTTTTAGCCAATAGAAGTCTGACACTCACTTCTGTTCCACCCAGAGCCAAGAGTAATTTGACTTCTCACTGAAAATAAAATTAATGATAGTAGAGTACCATTTTTTCTTTTATCAGAGGATGAAGAACCTGCAGAGTTAACCGCTCGCCGCCAATCCTTAGAATGCCTCACCGGTATCCTTACGTGCACCTCTACCCTGTCCATGACTACGGAGTCTGGCGACTTCAAGCCCGACTGTTATCCTCATAACTGGGATGACGATGATCTGTTGTTTTAAATGTAAAAGTAGCGAATAAATACTTTTTTTTGCTTTGGTAAATACGCGCTACTTCTGATACCTACTTACTCCTTAATGTATTTATGATTTAAATTGTTATAATAAAATTTATTTTTGAATACTAGATTGTCTTGTTATTCGAAGATTTTTGAGGCTAATTTCAAAACATGTTTGTTTTGTAAATTTGTCTAAAATTTATGGCACATACAAGTAAAATTTACCATGTGCGTGTGAACTGAGGGACCACACTGGGAATTCGCGAAATGAAAATCCCAGGATTTAGTAGTAGACTTAAAACAATTGTAGAATGAATCTGGGAATTTGTAAACAAATATATTAAAAACCACGACCCATAAATTGTGGTCCCTCAGTTCTCACAGACGATCAGCCAGATCTCGAAAAGTATCTTAAAAAAGAAGGTTTTGTGAATACAGATATTTAGTAAAGAATTTTTAAAGAAATTTACTAAATAAAAGACCACAAAGCATTAAAGATTAAAAAAATATAACGACTAAACTGTGGTCCCTCAGTCCACATAACAAAGATAAATATTTTAGTGAATATTACTATATAAAATTAATAAAACCGTTCTTTTTCTACATAAAGTTTTAGTAAAAGTCTTAAAACATTTTGTATAAAGAAATGGAGCAATAATATCGAAGCATTTTGAAGATAGCGATGATTAAAACTGGTCCCTCAATCCTTTCCTCCACTGACATATGTGCGTGTGCTAGCTGCTAGACGAGAGGAATATCAGAAAGTCTAGTGTACTTAACTTTTAGTAGTAAGTTTCTCCCCACCTTAGGGATCCTAAGATTGCCAATTACCGGCTCGTCAGAAACGATAGGACTAGATGCCATAAAGGCGGTACTCTAATCTATTACAAAAACTCCCTTCACTGTATCCCTATGGATCCGCCGCCCCTAGCCCATTTAGAGGTATCCGTCTGTCGGCTAGGCATGACGGGCCACCCTCCCATCACAATTGTATCTGTATACCTCCCTCCGACTAACGATACAGATACAAACGCATCGGTAAACGCCTCACTACGAAGCGACCTTACCGCCCTTCTTGACATGAGTGACTCCGTCCTTATGGCGGGGGATCTCAATGCAAAACATCCCGCATGGTGTAGCAGTACTACTAACCCCCGGGGGAAAGTATTGTACGAGCTATGCTCCCCGCTTCAGTTAGATATCATAGGGCCTATGCGTCCTACTCACTATCCTTTTGAGCCAACTCACTTACCTGACGTGCTCGACATCGCTCTCCTAAGGAATGTTAACTTACGTTTGCACTCCCTGGAGACGGTGGACGAGCTCGACTCAGACCACAGACCGGTGATCTTGGAACTAACTTCCAGATCGGGTCCCTACGACCCTAACCGCCCCCCTCCAACACAGGTGATCACTGACTGGGGGAAAGTAGGCGACTTGCTGAAATCCAACACGTCTCCTCACCTGGATAAAATACCAGACCTCATCCAGTCCGCCGCTGACACGACGGCCGCGATCGACTCATTCACGGAGCACGTACAATCAGTCTTGAACAACTGTTCAAAGGAGATTCCGTTGACAGAGACCTGGCAACGGAAACTCCCTGACGATGTGCGGGCCCTGCTGACTGAGAAGAACGAGGCTGTCCGTGCCTACAGAGCCTTCCCCTGTCAAAATAACAAAACTTTTATGCGGTACTTACAGCGCAAAGTAAGTAACAGCATTAAAGAGTGGCGTGAAAGTTGCTGGGATAAGACTCTGAGCGAGCTGGAACCTAACCACCATGCCTTCTGGCAACTTCAGAGGAGATTGCGCGCCACTGAAGTCACCTCTATGCCTCCCCTCATCCGCCCGGATAAAAGCATTGCCTTCGATGACGAAGACAAAGCTGAATGCATGGCCGACAGCCTGGAAGCCCAGTGCTCTCCCAGCACTCAGCCAGTCGACCCAGCCCACCTTGCCCACGTGGATGCTGAGGTTGAACGTAGGTCTGCCCTACCCCCATTCGAGGACCCTGATGCTCCCCTCCCCCCCGTCACTGAGGACGAGGTGGAGGAGATCATCAGAAAACTCAAACCCAGAAAAGCCCCCGGGACTGACAGACTGACAAGTAGAGTATTTAAACTCCTCCCCCGCTCCATAATAGTTTTACTGGTAGCCATCTTCAATGGCGCCATGTCAAACAATATGTTTCCACAAACGTGGAAAGAGGCTACCGTAATAGGCATTCCAAAGCCCGGTAAGCCCAAGTCCTCCCCAAGTAGTTATCGCCCCATAAGTCTACTCAGCGCCCTCGGCAAAATCTACGAAAGGATTATTTATAATCGGCTCAAGGATTATGTCGAGGCAAAGAGTCTCATCCCAAATGAACAGTTTGGCTTTAGAGCCCAACACTCTAGTGTCCACCAAGCCCACCGCATCGTAGAGCACGTCAATGGCCGCTTCATACACGGTCATCTGACGGGAGCTCTATTCTTTGATATCGCGAAAGCATTCGACAAAGTCTGGCACAATGGCTTAATTTATAAGCTATACCTACTAGGTGTGCCGGACCGTCTCGTGCTCATCATACGAGACTTTTTGTCGAACCGCTCCTTCAGATATCGTGTCGAAGGAGCGCTTTCCACTCCCCGCCCCATCAGAGCTGGCGTTCCTCAAGGTGCCGTGCTCTCCCCCCCACTCTTCACGCTATATGGTAGCGACATCCCAAAAAGTCGTCGCGTAGAATTATCCCGGTTTGCCGATGACACGGCCATCTATAACTCGGGACTCAAACCCGATGCAATCGCTCGTACCCTCCAGACCTCAGCCAACGCACTAGGCGATTGGTTTAGGAAATGGAGAATCGAGGTAAACCCCGACAAGAGTCAGGCAGTCCTATTTTATAGAGCTCGCCATAAAAAACCTACCCTCCCCCGCCCAATCACTATGTTTGGCACGCCAATCCCTTGGGTAAACCAAGCTAAATACCTAGGAGTGATTCTAGATCAAAACCTTAACTTCAGAGAGCATATAAAGTCGGTACGCTCGCGAGCCGCCTTCGCTCTCAGTAGGCTATATTGCATGCTGAATGCACGCAGCAAACTCTCCCTTAAATGTAAACTACGCATTTACACTACGTGCATACGCCCCATATTAACTTACGCCGGTCCGGTGTTTGCTCACTCTAGTCCGGCTCAGATCCATAGGATGCAAGTTATCCAAAACCGATTTCTCCGAAATGCCACGGGCGCGCCCTGGTACTTGAGGAACGAGGATCTTCATGTAGACCTCAAAATCCCGACTATAAAGCAAGTGTTAAAACGCCAGTCAGCGCGTTACTTCACCTCTGCTGAAAAACACACAAACCCCCTGATTGTATCGGCCGCCCGGTACACACTCTCAAAAATTTCCCGGGTTCGTCGTCCTCGCCTTGTCCTTGACGAACCTGACGATCCCACCACTATCCGTCAAGAGAGCAGTAGGGAAACTAGCACTCTAATTAAAAACATAAACAAAACGCGTTCTGTATACCGGCCTCGCCGACGAGGCCCATCGCGACGTCCGCGCTCTTGTAACGTCAACCCTCCCCGACCTTTGCCAAACGAGCCAGCCCGCGATGCTGAGCCAGTAGCAATAAATACTCCCTTAAATAATATGACCCAGCCTGACCCTTTGCTGTCCACCATCAACGACCCCGCTGAGCCGAGGCTCGTACTCCACAGGGAGTGCCCTTAGCGCGCGGTTGTTTAAATGTAAATACTAGTTTGTAAGCCCTGGCTGGGGGCCTTTAAATTTTAGAGGTCACCACAGGATCGCCCGGTTAAGTAGTATATTAGCCTTATCGAGCTAAACTACGAGTGGCCCTATCGAAAAAAAAAAAAAAAAAGTAAGTTTCTACTAAATAATAGGTATCTAAAATTGTGTATTTCTTACCTCTTAGCTGAGATAATATTATTTTTTTTATCCTATGAAAATAGATAGAGCAGTGTGACCACACAATAAAACAAAATGAAGACAGTACTGTTATACTTTATTTAATGTATCATTATTTAGACGAAACGAAAACAAGGTTGTATGGTTTATTTAATGCTATATGCTAATTTAATGCTTATGTGTATTTAATAAAAAGTAGATTACAAAATTAACTAATCACTTATTAAAATACTTTTATTTATGTAAGTGACATTTGGATGTAGCTTAATGAATGTAAGTATATTTGATGGTCAGTACTTTCAATAAGTTTGAGATGTTGATGATCATAGCAAAAGAAACGCTCATTCATAAAACAGTGGCATCGGTATTGGCCAAGACCGCCTGGAATTAATGCTGGAATGAATTCAGATGCGCCCATGATTTTGTACGTTTTGTTTTTTACTGTTATGGTAACAGGAACATCAGTAAGAGAATTTTTATCAGTGCCATTCAAATCGAATGATATTATTTTTGATAGCTCGTAATTGTAACTTAATTGGTCATCACAAGTGGTACAGGTCCTGTTACCTTCATCGATTTTAATTGCCTCTTCTAAAATACCTATGCCAAATATTTCAATAAAATTTAAATTTAAGGGTAAAAAAGCAATGTCTCTTTGATTAAGTTTGATTGGCAGGATGTATTTAAACACTTTTTTATGAAAGTTGCACTGAAAATATATCTTAGAAGAATATGTTCAAATATATATGTAATATTACACTGGCAATCATAGCTAATATGGTTTCCTTTCTCATTTAATGAGCTAAAATATAGCAGCAATTTTTGCTCTCATTAAATAAATGTCATCGTCTGTAGATTCCATGTCGCAGAGGTTCTTTATATATTGAGGAATTAAATCTTTGTCAAAAGTGGCCATAACGTCTCGAATATACTCATTTTCGTTAAATCCTGCACTCAAAAAGTACATTACAGAATCGAAACCATCGAAACAATCGATTTGTTTTCTCTTTATTCATTTCAGCTTCTCCTCTCCAATTTTCAATAAAAGAGGGTTGATCAGAAAATATTGAATCCTCATTAAAATATCCAGTAGAAATATTAGATTTAACTTTTTGGGCGTTTTTTTATCTCGACTTACATTTATACGTTTTCTCTTTCTCAAGCGTTTTTTGTGTGGGATTATTTTATTTAGTCTGATAAAAGCTTTAGGCCTCTGTGAATTGTTGCCGTCGAAAATGGAAAACAATTGATGATTATCATTATCATTATTATCAATGATCATTAATTGTAGTACTGATAAAAGTATTAAAATAAGTGATTAGTTAATTTTGTAATCTACTTTTTACTAAATACACATAAGCCATGTAATATAGCATTAAATTAACCGTACAACCTTGTTTTTGTTTTGTCTAAATAATGATATATTAAATAAAGTATAATAGTACTGTCTACATTTTGTTTTATTGTGTGGTCATACTGCTCTATCTATTTTCATAGGATTAAAAAAATAATATTATCTCAGCTAAGAGGTAAGAAATACACAATTTTAGATACCCATTATTTAGTAAAAAATTATTACTAAAAGTTAAGTACACTAGACTTTCTGATATTCCTCTCGTCTAGCAGCTAGCACACGCACATAAATGTCAGTGGAGGAGAGGATTGAGGGACCAGTTTTAATCATCGCTATCTTCAAAATGCTTTGATATTATTGCTCCATTTCTTTTTACAAAATGTTTTAAGACTTTTACTAAAACATTTTGTAGAAAAAGAACGGTTTTATTAATTTTATTCAGTAATATTCACTAAAATATTTATCTTTGTTATGTGGACTGAGGGACCACAGTTTAGTCGTTATATTTTTTAAATCTTTAATGCTTTGTGGTCTGTTATTTAGTAAATATCTTTAAAAATTCTTTACTAAATATCTGTATTCACAAAATCTTCTTTTTTAAGATACTTTCCGAGATCTGGCTGATCGTCTGTGAGAACTGAGGGACCACACTTTATGGATCGTAGTTTTTTATATATTTGTTTACAAATTCCCAGATTCATTCTACAATTGTTTTAAGTCTACTACTAAATCCTAGGATTTTCATTTCGCAAATTCCCAGTGTGGTCCCTCAGTTCACACGCACATAATTTACCGACTTATTATTTACTTTGGACTTGGGTGCGAACGTAATAACAGAAATCTTATGCATCGACTAGTGTGAAAAGATAAACAAAATCAAAACAGTAGCTTTGGCCGAGTCACTTTCTACACAATCAAATATAGGTATCTTCTCTAAGTAGACGACTCCCATTTCCAATAATAATTAAATTTCATGAAATTTTTACTTTGATGTCATGCCTGCTGTAAATACGTTAATGCGAATTACGATTAGGATGAAAATGCAAATCAAAAGCGATTAGTTTCGTAAGACTTTAATAAAAATCATCAAATCTCAAGAATGTGGCAAGCAAACTCACAAAACCCAGCCATCGTCCATCCTCTCCTCCATAGGCCGAGTAAAGTATTGGCATCTTCGGAACTTTTCCAAAATCTCTCCCTGGATAACAAATTGGTGGTTAAACCTGTCGTATTGTTTGGATCGGAATGCTGGGCTACGAAGAAGGTGGATCAAAAATGATTGTATGTAGCGGAGATATGAGAATTTTGGGGTGGATGTGTGAAGTGACAAGAACGGATAGAGTAAGAAATGAGTATACTATAAGAGGAAGTTTGAAAGTGTCGCCCTTATAAGTAGACAAATTTTATTAAAAGTAAGTCGCCTATCGTGGTATGGACATTGTGTTAAGGAGGCATGACACGCATGCTACTAAAAGATCTACTCTTTAAAAAAAAGAGTGATGAGTTAGAATGTTGGTGGATGCGGAGGTAGAGGAACGCTAAAGAAAAGATGGATGGATTGTGTGACGGTTGATATGAAAGCGAAAGGTGTAGGTAAGTTATGCCGGGACGTTTGACAGGAAAGAATGGAAGAAGAGGAAAATGTGTTGCGCCGACCCTAAGAAAATGGGATAAGGGTAAGAAGATGATATTGAAATAAAATCGAAACAGATTCCCAACATAGCCACCTTCGGGCAGTAGGTTGGGGCTACAGCCTTCAGGGAGACGGTGGTACATTGGTCACGTGCTATCGTACACAGCGATGCTTAGGAGAGAACTTTATGCCCTGACAGCCGTTGCACAGGAAGCTCCGAAACGATCCACTTAGTAGAGGACCTGAGGCGTCCCTCCATGTAATAACCCAAGCCACAATCTTCGATCGTATCCCATAACACCAAACAAATTTCAAATGGTTTCCCTCTTTAAAAAAAGGGTGATGTTACAGCAACAAAATATAAACAGCCCAATTCATTAAAACTTCAACCATAATGCTAAATTTAAATAGCAATTGGCAAAAGTTTTACTTCAGTATAAGGAATTTGAATTTAAAACCGACTGATCTCGGAAACTAAACAAGGGTTAGATTTTTTAATGAATAAGGTCGGAGGCGTGGAATGGAATGGCCCTTCTTTGTGTCGCTGACACTGTTTTAAAACAGAGCAGGCAGGATAGCAAGTGTGACATATTATTAATGACTAGCTTTTGCCCGCGACTTCGTCCGCGTGGAATAGTTACTTTGGGCTAACGTTAAATTTAACCCCGATTTTGAAGCATTCTTCATTGGCGCTCCGCTCCTATTGGCCTTAGCGTAATGATACAATATAGCTGTGCCTGCGACTCCGTCAGCGTAAGTTAATGTATTGGTAATATTGTTTAGATCACGTTCACATGAGGCTTAAGTACCTAGAGAACGCTTCGACCGCGAGACGCGTCGAGCGCGGCGACCGATTCTCAAAAATAATCCTTATAGCATGATTCAGTATTCACGCGAGATGGCTTATTATTATAAGCGTATTTCATGTATAACTTTGGTGTTTCTATACCGATTTATATGATTCTTTTTACGGTTTCGTAGCCGAATGGCAAAAAACGGAATCTTTATAGTTTCGACATGTCTGTCCGTCTGTCTGTCTGTCTGTCTGTCCGTCCTTCCGTCTGTCACAGCAATTTTATTCCGAAACTATTAGGACTATACATGTGAAACTTGATAGGTAGATGTATTCTGTGAACCGCTTTCCGATTTTGAGAAAAAAATTAAAAAATATTTAAAATAAAGGGGGTCTCCCCTTACATGGAACTAAACCTGAAAATATTTTTTTTCATGAAATCGATGCATGTGTGGTATCTATAGACAGTTCTTTAAAAACGACATCGGGGTTTCTAAAACCACTTTTCCATAAAGTCAATCGTTTAAAAGATATAAACTTCCAAAGTGGTAAAATGTGTGTGTGGCGGACACAACCTCTAACTTCTATAATAATGGAGTGAAAAATCTAAAAAAATATATGTCTGTAGATCTTAATATAAACTTTCAACCAAAATTAGTTTGAACGAAATCAGTTCAGCAGTTTTTGAGATACAGCATATTTTCTAAAACCGCAAATATAACTTTGTAATTCATACAAACACTATGAAAAACAAATTTATTCGGCGCAGTTGTAAAAAATGTAAAAAAGCCAGTTTTAAGAAATTTGTAAGGTTTTTTTTTTTCAAAACAAATTTATTTGGCGCAGTTGTAAAAAATGTAAATAAGCTAGTTTTAAGAAATTTGTAAGGTTTTTTTTTCGTCAAATAAATTTGCATATTATATTATAGTTACTACGGAACCCTTCATGGGCGAGTCTGACTCGCACTTGGCCAATTTTTTTATGGAATCTATACTTATAATAAATCTGTAGAGAGGTCAATTCTGTACATGAAATATATTTCCAAAATAACTATCAGGGGGTGATTAGGGATCGATACTGATGCCAAAAATGCAATCAGTAAAATTTTTGTCTGTCTGTCTGTCTGTCTGTCTGTCTGTATAACCGTTATAGAAACAAAAACTACTCGACGGATTTTAACGAAACTTGGTACAATTATTTCTCATACTCCTGAGCTGGTTATAGTATACTTTTCATCACGCTACAATCAATAGGAGCAGAGCAGTGAAGGGAAATGTTGGGAAAACGGGAGAAGTTACTCCATTTTTTAAGCTTCCGTCCCGTGTGCAACCTTAATGGTTAAAGCTACACAGAAATCATTTCATGACGGAAATGTTCTCCTTAAAATTATATAAAAAATATCCCACGACAGCATATGTCTATCTTTTATGGTTGACTCACAATAACACGTCTAACTCCCGATAGCTTAGCAGTTCGAAGCTTTCTGATTATAATATTTGTCTACTCTTACGTTTATAACACTCTCAGTCACCCCTAATTGAAAAAGTTAACATTATTAACTATTCCATAAAAATAATCATATAAATCGGTATAGAAACACCAAAGTTATACATGAAATACGCTAATAATAAGCCATCGCGCGTGAATACTGAATCATGCTATAAGGATTATTTATGAGAATCGGTCGCCGCGCTCGACGCGTCTCGATTGGCCAAGTGCGAGCCAGACTCGCCCATGAAGGGTTCCTAAAAACCTTAAAAATTTCTAGAAACCAGCTTATTTACATTTTTACAACTACGCTAGATAACTTTGTTTTTCATAGTGTTTGTATGAATTACAAAGTTATATTTGCGGTTTTAGAAAATATGCTGTATCTCAAAACTGCTTACCCGATTTCGTTCAAACCAATTTTGGTTGAAAGTTTACATTAAGATCTACAGACATATATTTATTTTTTATTTTTCACTCCATTATTATAGAAGTAGTACTCCATTATTGTAGGAGGGGGGGACATTTTACCACTTTGGAAGCTTATATCTTTTAAACGATCGACTTTATGCAAAAGTGGTTTTAGAAACCCTTATATCATTTTTAAAGACCTGTCTATAAGTACCACACACGCATAGGTTTCATAAAAAAAAATTTTCCGTTTTAGTTCCATGTATGATCCCCCTTTATTTTAAGTATTTTTTAATTTTTTTCTTAAAATCGGAACGCGGTTCATAGAATACATCTACCTATTAAGTTTCACATGTATAGTCTTAGTAGTTTCGGAATAAAATGGCTGTGACATACGTACGGACGGACAAACAGACAGACAGACGGACAGACATATCGAAACTATAAGGGTTCCGTGTTTTGCCATTCGGCTACGGAACCCTAAAAAGGCCGGGCGTCTGAGCGCGAGCTTCGCGGTTGAGTAGTGACCAGCCTTAATGTGTCGAACTACGAGAGGCCCTACCTAAAAAAAAAAAGTGCGAGCTTCATACAATTTTTGCCTGTTGATCCGAATAGACGTTCAGAGCGTTCGACCTTATTGACAGACAATACTTAATTGATATTAACAAACCGTGCTTATCAGCGCGACTTTTAGTCGTTGATAATTTATTTTTAGATTCCTTTTGTTGTTATTTTATAAAATAGGTATTAGTTATTTTAGTATACCGATAGGTAAGTTTTGGCTAATTTACGTTCACTTTTTTATATTAGTTTTATTTTCACCCAGTTGCAACAAAATATAATCGAGGCTCTAATTTTAACAGGTTGCGGTGCAGGAGAAACCGTCTTTATTCCCAGAATTCCCATAATCTATACTTATAATAAATCTGTAGAGAGGTCAATTCTGTACATGAAATATATTTCCAAAATAACTATCAGGGGGTGATTAAGGATCGATACTCATGCCAAAAATGCAATCAGTTAAATTTTTGTCTGTCTGTCTGTCTGTCTGTCTGTCTGTCTGTCTGTCTGTATAACCGTTATAGAAACAAAAACCACTCGACGGATTTTAACGAAACTTGGTACAATTATTTTTCATACTCCTGAGCTGGTTATAGTATACTTTTCATCACGCTACAATCAATAGGAGCAGAGCAGTGAAGGGAAATGTTGGGAAAACGGGAGAAGTTACTCCATTTTTTAAGCTTCCGTCGCGTGTGCAACCTTAATGGTTAAAGCTACACAAATCATTTCATGACGGAAATGTTCTCCTTAAAATTATATAAAAAATATCCCACGACAGCATATGTCTAACTTTTATGGTTGACTCACAATAACACGTGTAACTCCCGATAGCTTAGCAGTTCGAAGCTTTCTGATTATAATATTTGTCTACTCTTACGTTTATAACACTCTCAGTCACCCCTAATTGAAAAAGTTAACATTATTAACTATTCCATAAAAAAATTGGCCAAGTGCGAGTCAGACTCGCCCATGAAGGGTTCCGTAGTAACTATAATATAATATGCAAATTTATTTGACGAAAAAAAACCTTACAAATTTCTTAAAACTAGCTTATTTACATTTTTTACAACTGCGCCAAATAAATTTGTTATGAAAAAAAAACCTTACAAATTTCTTAAAACTGGCTTTTTTACATTTTTTACAACTGCGCCGAATAAATTTGTTTTTCATAGTGTTTGTATGAATTACAAAGTTATATTTGCGGTTTTAGAAAATATGCTGTATCTCAAAAACTGCTGAACTGATTTCGTTCAAACTAATTTTGGTTGAAAGTTTATATTAAGATCTACAGACATATTTTTTTTAGATTTTTCACTCCATTATTATAGAAGTTAGAGGTTGTGTCCGCCACACACACATTTTACCAATTTAGAAGCTTATATCTTTTAAACGATTGACTTTATGGAAAAGTGGTTTTAGAAACCCCGATGTCGTTTTTAAAGAACTGTCTATAGATACCACACATGCAACGATTTCATGAAAAAAAATATTTTCAGGTTTAGTTCCATGTATGGGGAGCCCCCCTTTATTTTAAATATTTTTTATTTTTTTTCTCAAAATCGGAAAGCGGTTCACAGAATACATCTACCTCTCAAGTTTCACATGTATAGTCCTAATAGTTTCGGAATAAAATTGCTGTGACAGACGGACGGACGGACAGACAGACAGACAGACAGACGGACAGACATGTCGAAACTATAAAGATTCCGTTTTTTGCCATTCGGCTACGAAACCGTAAAAAGAATCATATAAATCGGTATAGAAACACCAAAGTTATACATGAAATACGCTTATAATAATAAATTAATAAGCCATCGCGCGTGAATACTGAATCATGCTATTATAAGGATTATTTTTGAGAATCGGTCGCCGCGCTCGACGCGTCTCGCGGTCGAAGCGTTCTCTAGGTACTTAAGTCTCATGTGAACGTGATCTAAACAATATTACCAATACATTAACTTACGCTGACGGAGTCGCGGGCACAGCTATATTGTATCATTACGCTAAGGCCAATAGGAGCGGAGCGCCAATGAAGAATGCTTCAAAATCCGGGTTAAATTTAACGTTAGCCCAAAGTAACTATTCTACGCGGACGAAGTCGCGGGCAAAAGCTAGTAGTTAATAATGTTAACTTTTTCAATTAGGGGTGACTGAGAGTGTTATAAACGTAAGAGTAGACAAATATTATAATCAGAAAGCTTCGAACTGCTAAGCTATCGGGAGTTACACGTGTTATTGTGAGTCAACCATAAAAGTTAGACATATGCTGTCGTGGGATATTTTTTATATAATTTTAAGGAGAACATTTCCGTCATGAAATGATTTGTGTAGCTTTAACCATTAAGGTTGCACACGCGACGGAAGCTTAAAAAATGGAGTAACTTCTCCCGTTTTCCCAACATTTCCTTTCACTGCTCTGCTCCTATTGATTGTAGCGTGATGAAAAGTATACTATAACCCGCTCAGGAGTATGAAAAATAATTGTACCAAGTTTCGTTAAAATCCGTCGAGTAGTTTTTGTTTCTATAACGGTTATACAGACAGACAGACAGACAGACAGACAGACAGACAAAAATTTAACTGATTGCATTTTTGGCATGAGTATCGATCCTTAATCACCCCCTGATAGTTATTTTGGAAATATATTTCATGTACAGAATTGACCTCTCTACAGATTTATTATAAGTATAGATTAAAACCAGGTAGTTTTTGAATATTTAGTGTAACTTACAGGCCCAGTCTTAGTAGTAGTTTCGCTGTAATAAGTAATGGCGCTGGATCCGGTTCCGTACAATGGATATTTGAGATGCATCTGAAATATAACAATACGTATTATAGTAATAAACAGGGAAATCTAATTTCAATAAGCTCTACACATATGACGGTTTACTTAAGTAATTGGCTCTATACAGATTGATTTAGAAATGCTTGGGCATATACACATTCAAGGGTGGTTGTCTCCCACGAGTCCACGGCAGCAGCTTGCAGCCAGCAGTATTGACTCCGCCCGATAGCGCCAATGCCTGCCAGGATTGCGGAAATGTTTTGACGAGATACCGCAGCCCCGGAGTGCAACTACAACTAAAGGAATAGGGCTAGTAGGAATCTGGCATTATCATATCATATTTTCTACTTGGGCCTGGGCGGAAGGATGACGATTTTTCCGCCAAAGAAAAAAATAAAAAGGGTTTGAAAATTTTAATACCTTTATAGGTCATTAAACAGAAATCACCCTTTAACCAAGAACTTTTGACAGACCCTATACCACATAGTGCCAACAACGCGATGACAGAAACTTGTTAAAAATAAAAACAAACAGGTACAGACGCCAGCACATGAAGCTAGCCGAAACTGTCAAATTTTCCCAATCAACCTTGAACCTAATTTCTTTAAAAGTAATGTTGAAAATCTATTAAAGAAATTTGACAGATTGTTGTAGCTTGATGTGCTGGTGTCTGTACCTATAGTTTCTTGTGGTTTCTAAAGTACAAAAACCTATGCTTAGCAGGGTTGAAATAAAACTGACAATCATTCAAAAAAAAAATATTTTAATCCTCTAACCCCTACTAAAGAAAAACAAATAGGTATTATAAATGCGAAAGTGGCTTTGTCTGTTTATTATATTTTTATGTAATGTAAGTAGGGAGATAGATTACCTAGGCCTTGGAGAGGGCCATAGGCTACTTTTGAGAAAATCTTTTCAGCCAATACGAAGCCGCGGGAGAAGCTAGTACCTACCTATATTATAAGAGGATCGTGCATGTTGTGGTACAATAGTGAATTTTTACCTGCGCCAGAAGGAGGGTTATGTTTTTCGAGAGTATGTATGTATGTATGTATAATTGTTTGGCACGCTCTGTGGCCTGAACGGCTCGACGGATTTTAGCTTGAGAGGTATCGTTAGATTCGTATTGACTGTGAAAGTGACACTGGGTATATCAAAATTAAAAAAAAAAACAATATGGCGGATTTTTGGCGCCATATTATGCCTTCAAAAATATTTTTTTTCTTAAAACCTATCTATTGGGGTATCAAAATAAAGGGTTTTAAAAGGTGATTACAAAAATATATACAACTTATATGGTTAAAAGTAATTCAAAGTGACAAATCGTAAAACCACGTATAAAGAACTAAATCGTCTGCGAAATCTTTCACATCTGTAAACTAAAAAGCTGGAAATAAAAAAATGTAATTAAAAAAATTAAAAACCTGACTGCAACCAATACTAAAACTAACTGAAAAGCTAATAAAAACAAGCCCATTTTAAATTAAATAAAAGTTGGAAGCAGGCGGGACCCATTTGAGTTTGAAACTGTTGTGATCAAACTCCTTTTATATCAATTCAAATATTCAACCTATGAAAGTGTCAACGTGAAATGACTTTAGACAGTGTCAAGAAAAAAACAATCGGTGTTATTTGTTGAAGAAGTGTATGTGACTCATTGAGGTAATGTACTTACATATTACCTACTAATCAATTTCGTGTTTTAAAATAATATTCGCTTATACAAAATATAATATACTAAATAACCAAATCCGCGTAAAACTTAACAAATAGAAAAGTGTGTCGTAGCAAGCCGTAACAAAGGCTGGACTCACACCCCTACCATCAACCACACTCTGTAAGTTCTTGAATCATTATCAGGTTATGGGCCCTAGCCAAGATGGATAATGTTACGGCTAAAGTTTCAATTCGTCCATTAGAAGGGAAGACCGACTGGGACACATGGAAATATCAGATAGTTAACCATTCTGTTGCGCACGATTCCGCAAGCAACCGAAGTAGTAAATGGTTCGTTCCAGAAACCAGTACCAGCTCCTGCAAGTGCAGGTGATGCCGAAGTCAGCGCTTATAATACCAACCTAGAAAAGTTTATCAAAGCTGACACGAACGCCCTTTTAATACTTACAACGAATATGCACGTAGACACTCTTAAAAAGGTTATGCGATTCACAAGTGCTAGAGAGGTTTGGCTTGAATTACATAGATTATTTGATGGTGCAGATGAAGATAAGTCGTACAATCTCTTCATGTTTTTATGGGTATAAAAAAGATCCAATCGATGGCGTAGCTACTCATATGTCAAAATTAAAAAACATTTGGTCAGAACTAAATTCGGAACTAATCAAAGAGACTGGAGTACTGCTACCTGAGCTGATGCTGATTACCAAAATATTAGACACTCTCAACGACTCACGAAGCAGCTGGTTTTTAATTCGGAAACCAGAGAGATCCATCGATACTTTAACGAATCATCTATGCGCGTATGAACGGGCCTTGAATAAAAGTAACACACAGAGTCAAGAAGCCCTTCCTGCAACATCAAGCACCTCTTCCAACGAGAAGAAGAAGGACAAAAAGATTAAATGCAACTATTGCCAAGCCATGGGTCACCGAGTGCGGAATTGTCCCAAATGGCATAAGGATGGGAAACCACCTAAAAGCTGCAATCCCTCGCCGCCTTCTACTTCTAAATCTGCGAATATTATATTAACGTTCGAAAACACAGAAATATATTCCGTCAGTCACGACTCCGAAATTTGGTACGTGGATAACGGTGCAACGAGCCACGTGACCATTCGGCTAGACATACTTCAGAACTACGTTAGTTTTACGGACCAGCGTACTGTAACTGCGGCTAATAGCAACGCGATTCAGGCCAAAGGCAAAGGAGCAGTAATGTTCGAAGCCAACGTGGAAGGGAAACGACAACGCGTGACCCTTCGTAACGTCTGGTATGTTCCAACAATTAACAAGAATCTTTTCTCGGTTCTAGCGTTTCATGACACCGTCACAAATAGTGGATTCTCATCGACGACAAAGGAATGTATCGCCTACGTCAACGGAGAAGCAACACTTTTGGGAAAACGTCAGAGACTTGGTGGTTTGTACCGATTAGACGTGAAAGTCATTCCACCTACGGTCCCCGAAGTTAATTTGACTTTAGCGACGATGCAGCTTTATCATGAAAGGTTCGGTCATCAGAACACGTTAAAGCCACAGTCAAACGCGAACTACGGCTCGATCTCCCTCTGGACAAGGAAACCTGCGAAGGCTGCGTATATGGGAAAGCCCATCGATTAAAATTCGGAACAAGGACCCGTACTTCCGCACCCGGGGAACTTATTCATACAGACGTGTGTGGACCATTCGAACAAAGTTACTCAGTTCAAAGACGATTACACGAGGTACCGTATGGTATATTTTATGCGAAATAAATCTGAGGTCAAGGACAAACTTGCTTTGGCTCTCGCTCAGATTCAAACAGCAGGATTTACCGTAAAATGCCTACTCAGCGACAACGGAGGTGAATTCGACAACGAAGCCATACGAAATATGCTTGAAGGCCGTGGTATTCAACAGCGACTCGTCACCCCGTACACGCCAGAACAAAACGGTGTAAGCGAAAGAGAAAACCGAACTCTTGTTGAAACAGCGAGATCCATTATGTATGCGCACGAACCCATGCCGCAACAGATATTGGCAGAACTGATCAACACCGCCGCATACATTTTGAATCGTACTGGTCCATCATGCATGAACGAGAAATCTCCTTATGAACTTTGGAGTGGAAAGAAACCCATAATCAAACACTTACGCGTGATTGGTTGCACCGCTTACGTTCACATTCCAAAACAGAAACGAAGGAAATTAGACAAGAAAGCTACTAAAGGCAGACTTATCTGATACGATGAAGACCGTATTTGGATAACAGATGGAAAGAAAAATATGGCAGTTCGCTCACGCGATGTCATTTTCGACGAGCAATCCCTTCCAGTCAGCGACAACACTACAGGAGATAGTCAAACCTTTAATGACGCTACAAGGGAACATAATTCAGATGCCGGTGGATAATGACACAGACATTCCTGAACCCGTCTCATCAGAATATGACCACGAACCAAGAACTACAGAACTCGAGGGAGACGATGCTGATATTCCAGCAGTTCCCACTGATCATCAACGTATTCTTGAGGGAGAAAACCTGGAACAAGTCCAAGAAGAAGAAAACGATGATGATGAAAATGATAACGACGAGTTTCATGATGCTGAAGCCACTCCACGTTACAACTTTCGCGATCGCTCCATTCTCAAACGTCCATCAAGGTTTGAAGATTTTGTTTGCGTTTCAGAAGCTTTTCCGTCGAACTTTGCAGACGCGATGGATCGTGAAGATTGTGAAGAATGGAAAAAGGCAATGGACAGAGAAATGAACTCACTCAAGAACCTTAATGTTTGGTCGCACTGCACTTTGCCTAAAGGTAGGAAAGCTCTTCCTTGCAAGTGGGTTCTTCGAATCAAAAGGAATCCAGACGGCAGCATAGACAAGTACAAAGCTCGTCTTGTCGTAAAAGGGTTTCTACAGAGAAAAGGACGAGATTACGATGAAACTTTTAGTCCTGTTGCTCGACTTGCAACCGTACGAGCTCTGTTAAGCGTTGCTGCTCAAGAGAACCTGTACCTTGTACAATTTGATGTATGCACCGCTTTTCTGAATGGAAAGCTGTCAGAAGAGATTTATGTGCAACAACCGGATGGATACGCTGATGGAACATCAAATGTGTGTAAGCTCAATCGAAGTCTATACGGCTTAAAACAGGCTCCTAGGTGTTGGAATTCCTGCTTCGAAGAGATTCTCCTTGACATGGATTTCAGGCAATGTGAAGCTGACTGTTGTCTCTTCACAAAGCAAATCAATGGCAAGAAGCTGCTTATCATATTGTACGTCGACGATGGATTAGTAGCAGCCTCAGACCATTACATAGCCGATTCTTTTCTGAACAACTTGAAAACGAGATTGCAGATAACAGTAAAACCTGCAACATATTATTTAGGTCTGGAAATCTGCAGAGAAAAGGATGGCTCTGTATTTATAACCTAAGAAGCATATGCAAAGAAGGTGTTAGAAGGCTTCGGAATGGCAGACTGTAATTCTATCACAACGCCTATTGAAAAGGAATCGTGCCATTCAGGAAAAAGCGACACTAACGAAAAAATTCCTTACCGGGAAGCTGTAGGTGCCCTTGCATACCTAATGGTCGGAACACGTCACACATTCAACCTATGAAAGTGTCAACGTGAAATGACTTTAGACAGTGTCAAGAAAAAAACAATCGGTGTTATTTGTTGAAGAAGTGTATGTGACTAAATAATTTCGTGTTTTAAAATAATATTCGCTTAAACAAAATATAATATACTAAATAACCAAATCCGCGTAAAACTTAACAAATATAAAAGTGTGTCGTAGCAAGCCGTAACAACAGCTGGACTCACACCCCTACCATCAACCACACTCTGTAAGTTCTTGAATCATTATCAGAAACTATAAAAATGGTATGGGCCCCGTCTGCTTCCAACTTTTATTTAATTTAAAATGGGCTTGTTTTTATTAGCTTTTCAGTTAGTTTTAGTATAAGGTTGCAGTCGGGTTTTTTAATTTTTTAATTAGGTACATTTTTTTATTAAATTACAAGCTTTTTATCGAAAAATTAGCTCTTAACTCTACACGAAGTTCATTAGTTTAGACTTACGTTTTTATCAGCAGAAACTTCTAAATTACGAGGTTCAAAATCTTCCTTGACATAATTGGCGTCATATTCTGTACAATACTCTGAGACTGGCTGAGATGTCTTCAGCTCTTCGATCACTTCGTCCAGCATTTGTTCCCAAAAGAAATCTGTTAGCATTCGCTTGCGGATACCTATAAATAAATAATTAATTTAATATAGCTAGGTACTATACGATCTATACTATCAAGCTCCTAATAAGAAACGAATGACATAAATTACCTTCCCCGTATTTCGATTTCTTAGGGATTTTATAGCAGGCGCGCATCTCGCTCCCTTTTTCAGGAGCTTCACGCCCATCTTGTAGAATCCAAGGTCGGCTGAAATTCTTCCCTTTTCCATACGCAGATGGTTCAATAGGAACTTTAGGATGGAGCTTGATGCGTTCTAGTGGTCTTATCTTCAGTGTTTCTTCTTCATTTTCTGGTTCCGGAATATCAGCTTGAACTTCTGCATCGGTAACTGCAGGATTCATATTTATATAAACTATAATTAAAATATTATACGCAAAAAATATACTCAAGAGCTCTGTTGGTTGTTATGGATACGAGTAATACATAGATGATACATATAGAGTAATAGTTAGCTTTCCTATATTCACATTGAACAATTTGGTGAATTGGAACGCAAACTTCAAGCTTAAACGTCAGAATGAGAATGTCACTCAGCTGTTGACATTAATGTTGATCGAAGAAAATTACATTGTCAAATCGAAAGATGGAGGCTTGTCAGGTAGCCCGTAAACAAGATTTGCCCCCACCGGGGGGCTACAAACCAATTCCTTATAAAAGGGTGCCTGCAAAAACATTATTTAGCGGTAAGTAGAATAACGGTTTCACTCATTTTAATTTGTAAACAAGTCTAATATCAGATTATGTAACCTACATTTATAGGTTAGATTGTTATGTTTTTTAAACACTTTAATTAGTTTTCTTGCCAATAAAAACACAAAGCAGCCCCTACCGTTTATAAAATTACAGTAAAATAAATGTATTTAATGCTGCATTCATTGTAACTCATGTTTTCGATTCATTCATGACCTCTATATTATAGATAAATTAATCACTTTTTGTATGGTAAAATGAACCGTGAACGATAGATAGATAGATAGATAGATAGAATACTCTTTATTGTACACCAAAATTTAAACACACCTATTTAACAATATTGCTTATTCTATGGTAACAATGGCGGTCTTATCGCTGAAAGCGATATCATCCAGACAACCTTTGGAAGGACTTTAAAAACTTTTAAATTAAAGTGGGGAGGGCTAAATTAGTGTACTAACTACATTACTCATAAAAACAGAGAAACAAAAAATATTTAAATATTAAAATAAATAAATGTATATGCAAATATATATATATGCATATAAATACAATGTAATACATAGGTAATTAAATAATACAATACATATAATGTGTTCTTTAACATCAAGTGGAGAGAAAACAAAAGAATAGTCATAAATTGGAATGAAAATAATTAGCAACCGAGCTTTTAAAAGTAGCCAGTGACTGAGCTTGTCTTACAGACACTGGCAATGCATTCCACAAACAAATAGCTTGCACCGTAAACGATGAGTCATAGAATTTAGTGAAATGTGCAGGCATTGAAAGTCTCAAATTCTCCGATGATCTCAAATCTCTTACATGTGTGTCATGAAGGAACTTAAAGCGTTCTTTGAGATAAAACGGGGTTGTGGGATTGAAGAGAATACTGTAAAGTAATGATAAAATATGTGCATTCCGGCGAAGGCGGATCGGCAGCCACTTGAGTTTAATGCGAAACTCAGAAACATGATCATATTTGCGCAAACCAAATATGAATCTTATACAAAAATTTTGGAGTCGTTCAAGCTTATCTAGCTGCACTTCAGTAAGATCTGGATAACTTGCTTCAGCATAGTCGAGAACAGGGAGAAGAAGGGATTGGGCAAGCGCAATTTTAGTGGCTGTCGGCATGTCTTGCTGAAAGTCTTTCAGGCATAATCACTTAGTTGCAATTAATTTTCAGGGTATACCATGTTTGCGGGCTACATTGGTATCACAGCATTCGCCATGTATCTGTATGCTAAGAATTACAAACAAATAACCAGAGATGAGATTGAGATGCGGTCTGCCAAGATGGCTATATTCCCAATGTTGATGGCTGAGAGAGACAGAGCATACTTGAAGCAGCTCCGTAAGAACCGAGATGCTGAGAGTGAACTCATGAAGGATGTTCCTGGATGGGAGGTAAAAATTGCTTTTAATTGTAAAGTTAATTCTGCACACAACTTAGTGGGGTTTTCTTGCATAAATCCCAATACTGTGAGAATTCTGAGAAGTAGCCTATGTGTTATTCCAGGATATCAATTATCAACTTACCAAATTTCATTCAGAACAGTTCAGTAGTTTTTATTAGAAAGAGTAGCCAACATCCATCTATCCTCACATAGTTTTGCATTTATAAGAAGAACAAACTAATGTAACTCTGAATAAGGTGCTTCCAGTAGAATTCAATAATTGTTTATTAGGCAGGCTAGACAATACTAATATTTCTTTAAGCTTATCCTCCTATTGATGATAGCCTGTTACTTGAACTATATTTGTGATAATAATAAAATCAGTTTTATTCAGCTGATTGCTCACCAGGGTCTTTTTTCATTGTCTGTCACATAAATACATTATTTTAATGTTTAAGAGGTAACTTATAAAGAAAAAAATTTGCACATATTCATGATATTCAGTACAGTAGAGTCTCACTGATCCGATATTTCCAATAAGTCCAATACATCCAATAATCCAGCACCCCATCTGGTCTCGCCTCTTTTTACAAATAAATCATGTTTTTCAATGTCTTGCAATTACTGCCCATTTGTTCAGGTTATTATGACGTTTTTTTAAATTGATTACTAGTGATGTGGGTAGAATCCATATTACTAGCAATCTTGTTAACCCCTCCAACTAAGGTAAAAAAAAACAAAGTTTTTTTTACCTTACCTTTTATAAAAAAAAAACAAAGTTTTTTTTACCTTAGTCTGGAGTGGGTTCACGGCAATAGTGTAATGGGTGGGGTTCGAACCCGCGACCTCTCGATCACAAGTCCGACGCCTTAGCCATTAGGCTATTGACGCTTACACCTCTCTATGCATGGTTACATTTAAAAATCATATTATTTATTCTCAGGTCGGCACCTA
This sequence comes from Tholera decimalis, assembly GCA_943138885.2. NCBI lineage: Eukaryota > Metazoa > Arthropoda > Insecta > Lepidoptera > Noctuidae > Tholera > Tholera decimalis. The sequence continues at coordinate 30,751,740 of OW964562.2, forward strand.
CTACGGTGAGAAGATCTACAACCTCCTTCCTCCTGATACGCTGGTTGACCCCATCTACCATGAGTACTACGCCCACTCCAGACCCTACGAATGGTACCAGCGCGCATACCTCAAACTGCGCTCTTAAGAGGCAAAGACAAGGTGCTCCTACTGCCAGTAGTGATGTAATTAGCCTCCTTGGTGTGAAATTTATGAGTTCAAAGCTTTTGCTTGTGATACAAGTGCGGTTACTGTGTATTTAGGTCATTTAATTTCATTTCAATAAAGCATAGCAAATAAATGTTGAGTTTTTATTTTATTATAGGTATAATAAAAATATTTATTGTCATTGGTTTGTTGGAAATTGTTTAAGATATATATACATGTTTAAAATCAAGTAGAATTTACAATATCGCATAATTAACTATAAAACTTGTGTATGGAGTAGCTCTGTGTATTCCAAAAATGATGGTCAAGTTGTATACAATAAAAAGTCCGACTTTAATTATCCACCTATTTGCTCTTGCAAATTTGTGTTTTGATATTATCTATACACAGAAATTGAATTCAAGATCACCACATGTCAACTCGTACTAGCTATTACTAGTCGTAGCGATTTAGTGGATAAATAATTAATTGTAGTAGTAGTTTTCTCCTGCTCGTGGTAGTCTGTTATGTACCTACTCACTTTAAATAAAAAATAATAATAACAATCAACATGGGAACGATTATCTAGACACCGTGAAATTTTAATGGTTGTTTACCCGCGGCAGAACAACTTGCCATAAGAAGTACGTTCGAAGCATAGAGTAAAAGTAAAAAAATAAAGATGTTTTGGTTTTAAAATAATTAAAAAATATTCATCAACTCGAAAAACGTGAGAATCAATAGTAACACTAGAGGTAACTTGTAGGTACTACTGAAATCGCACGCGGCGCCAACAAAGAACAGCTGTGCATAAAAATGTTCTAATCAAAATAAACTCTCGTACGTGGTGATACGGCATAAACTAGTTTGCACGCAACAACACGAAATACAAAAGCGGAGCCGACAAAGAAAATACCGATTTAAATGTTCAAAAAAGGTTCAAAGCAAAATAAGCTCTCGTGTTAGTGATATGGCATAAACTACAAACGATGCCGCGTGCCGTCTTTCTATTGCTTTTGTACGGCGGCGAAATTAGTCCTCCCGCGAATTTCGTAAGCGCAGCGCGTCTTATCAGTGCAAAAGGATCGTCATTACAATTATTGCAATTTGGAGTACGTCGCTATGGTGCAACTGTATGCTAGAGCTGATTATGACTCCCATGCTGCCCGGCAACTTTACGCGGAGCCACAACACTTGAAGTCGCTCCGTCTTCGCGGGTTCTGAACCCCCAAGTCCCATCAGCCTGGACGATCGTAGCGGCGACACAGCGGCTACTAGATCATGGGCAGTTCTAGACACCAGCACATGCGCAGGGCAGAGGTCGATCGGCCGTTATTTCGCCAGAGCTCGACGAAGAAATCATCGAGTACTTTGAACGGGATCTAACCTGGGATCTAGCTCGGACCTAACTCTATTAGCCTTTTACTTGTGGTCTGAGCTCAAGCGCCTGATTTATCGTGAGGAACACGAAACTTGCGACGCGTTAATAACTGTGATAGTGGACGCTTTCAATATCGCAAAAAGTGACGGAGACACCTGAATAAAATTGAAAGACAATCAATTAAAACGTGCTTGATTGTGTATTCAACGCAGTGGCTTGCACTTCGAACAATTACTCCGTTACCGGGAAGTGTAGGTAAGTACTTACTCGTACTTTTGTAAATAATGAACATTTTAAAGTAGTTAAGTTAGTTCTATATATATATAAATATATATAGAACTTGATTTATATATATATATAAATCAAGAATAAGTTATCGGCTGACTGAAAAGCACGCGGGTCAACGGGCGCGCGGCCGTTCGTCGCCCAGCTTATCCGAGCGTACGTATCCGGAGGATTACTATTGATTCTTGGTCGCTTTCGAGTTTTGTCTTTCACAATGTTTAATCTGACATTTTTTAGTTCTAATATTTTATTTGTTTATAAAACGATTGTATTACCAAGACGAAGCCATTTCGTTGTGGGAAAACAACCATTAAAATTTCACGGTGATATAATCTGACGTATATAGACACGTAAGAAGTCTATTTTTAATGAGTATGGTTGTACTCATACAGAGTTGATACGACAGAGGGGCATTAAATTACACTACGTATACTATACGTGTTTAGTGTTAATTTGATACAGTTAAAAATAAAGAGCCAAAAAAAATTTTTTTTTTCAAACTATTAAATACCTTACAAATCAGAGTATAACGCAACCACCCTTTGTAAATAAATGTGACTGACCTTAAATACCTAGGCAACAAAGTGGCAACGTAGCGCGGCGTGTGTTATCTCTTGTCTTGGTCAGATTTATCGCTTTAAGGTGCATCTCATCAAAATCATTTGCGACTAAACTACTTCTCCTATTTAATTGATTATTGGTACAAAGCTTGAAAATGGTACAAAGTATACGCAGTTTAAAGGAAAACCCCTCGGTCGTATCAAATCTATATTATGTCAATGTTTACCTTCAAATATCTCGGTAACGTGACACTACCATGTTACACGACATTTATGTTCGTTTATGTGTCCTCTACCAATACATACCACTTGCATCGTGAGCCGCGATCTCGAAAAAATCAAAATGGCGGCGCACGGTGGGCTGAAAAACGGCTTTCATAGACTTAGGCATTTTATTTTGCAAGTGCGAGTTTTTTTGCCGGATATCACTTCTATTAGTTATAACAATATACAAAAATGACACCAGAATTGATTCTGCACAGAAACGAAGGAATTATAATTTTTTTACGAAAATTTTGTATGGAGCTAGTATGAAAAATCGAAATATCTCTAAAACGGCAGCGATAACCGTAATATCCTTATAGGGGGTTATAGTACTAATTATTCATGATTTTTTGACATACGTTACATAATGGTTGTAGATGCCTTTTTTTTTTAAAAAATCGTCAAAATATTTTTATTTATTTTTACATATTAAACGTTCCTTTTAGTGTTTAAGTTGAAGAATTCAGAGCTTTAACAACTCTTAACATAAAATAGCATCACCCCTATAGACCTGAAGGACTAGACAGAGGTGTGTAGTATCTTGTTGATCTTGTAAGATTTCCAACAATACCAAATAGTTGAATATCAGTGTCAAAGTGCCCATGCTGTCGCTTCTTTTAGAAAGATAGGGGAATGAAATTGTTAATTGATCATACCCTAAAAGTATGATTACAACATAACCGGACACATAATAATATCGACACAAAAGGAATTTTAAAACCTTGCATACGTTCAAAATACAAAATAACATATTGTGTAGTCATCTAATGAGTCTGATGACAAGTAATTAAGTAATTAGAATGATGGTTGTAGTCTTCTGATTCTAATGAGCCTATTAAGTGATTAAATGATTTGAAATATCTCGCAACAATACCAACTAAGAACTGCATTCACCTTTTTATAATTAGTGAGCTAATGTGATTTGCTAATGTTGATTAGTTCTACTATGAGTTCTACGAAATGTTTTTGACGATTATAAATTTTTATTATCATATCTTTTATAACTTTAATGAGGGTAGTTAACTAATTATTGACTTTATACAATAAAAGGGCTATAATTTTGTTCCATAATTTAGATTGTTCACAACCGTGTAACTGCTAACACTAAAACTATTTGCTTTGCGACTACAAAATCTTAGAATGGAAAGTTTAATCACCAACTTAGATTTGTTTGTTCTTCTAAAAAGTGAGTGTCCTTCATTTAATCATGAAGTATTGTTTAGTGCAATTGTGTCCCGCATAGGCGATTGCCTTTCTGCCGAAGATCAAGTAACTCTCAAAGAATTTTGCCGGAGATTCACGCGAGCTGCTTTAAACAGGTGGCAGAAATCTAAACGATTCTTTGATAAGTTTAGAAATACGTACGGAGAGTGGTTGCAAGCAAATATTGATTGGCCGAGTTGCGTGCAAACTTTAATAAATCAAGAACCAACTGTTGATGAGATACCAAGAGCACGCTCAGTCTCTCCAGAACCTTCGACATCATCGACTGTTGGAACAATGACAAAAAGGTCCCGAAAACCATTCAAAGATCTGGGAAGCAAACAGAAAAAGAGAAGATCTAGTGAGCACATAGGCGAGGATTCCTGTGAATTGGCATATGCAGCTGCAGCACGTTTAAAAGAAGAAGGTTATGAAGATATCGCATCTGTAATCAATTATATGATCAAAAATCCAGAAGCTGCCGTTAAAATCAAGGAAAGCATTAAGAAAACAGTAATATTTACACCAGAGAAAGCACTTGGATTGCTTCTTTCACTTAAGCTTTCAAAGTGGCAATATATTACGTTGCGAGAGACTGCCATTCGGGAAGGTGCTAAGGATATTTACCCATCCTACTATAAACTGCAACAAACTAAGCTTGCATGCTACCCTCCTAATCAATCAGTATCAGTTACGGATTCATCAGCTAGAATTACACTTCAAGCTTTACTTGACATCACGGTGAAGCGGATTCTTCAAAGTCTTTCTGATAATGTGGAAAATAAGCAGTTAAAGCTGATATCGAAGTGGGGATTTGATGGTGCTTCCAATCAAAGCCGATACAAGCAGAAAATGGACGGCGAGCATGATGATTCAAGCATTTTCATGACCTCCTTGGTGCCACTGAAACTGACAGATGGAGATAATACTATATGGACAAACCCGAAACCATGCTCAACTTTTTATTGTCGTCCGGTTCAGTTCACTTTTGTAAAAGAAAGCCATGCAGTTGTCATTGATAACAAAAGAAAAATGGATGAGGAAATTGAGGCCCTTAACCCCACAGAGTGCATTAATAGTAACAGGGTGACTCATAAACTAATGATGACAATGATCGACGCAAAAGTCTGCACGTACCTTTCTGAAGCTAGATCAAATGCATCATGCTACCTGTGCTTAGCAAAACCAACAGAAATGAACCACTTAGATGCTGTAACATCAAAAACTGTGTGTTCTGACATATATGAATTTGGCCTATCATCCCTACATGCCCGTATAAATTGCATGGAATGTCTGTTACACATTGCGTACAGACTTGACTTCAAACAGTGGGCAGCAAGAAGTAATGAGCATAAAGATATGTTACAAAACAGAAAAAAAAAACATTCAAAATAAATTTAAAGAGGAGCTCAATCTGTTAATTGATATAGTAAAACAAGGCTCGGGAACTACCAATGACGGGAATACCGCAAGGAAGTTTTTCGAGTTTCCCAATAAAACTGCAGCTATTACTGGGTTGGATCAAAACCTGATAAAAAGATTTGCTGTTATTTTGCAAGCAATAACATCTGGTGAGAAGATCGATGTCATCAAATTTAAAGATTTTGCTCGCAAAACAGCAGAAAAGTACGTGGAATTATACGACTGGTACTACATGTCATCAACCGTACATAAACTATTAATACACGGAGCTGACATAATCGAAAAAAATGATATTGTCCCGATTGGGACTCTCTCGGAAGAAGCCTCAGAGTCTCGAAACAAAGATTTTAGGAGGTTCCGGGAACATCATTCGCGGAAAAGAAGCAGGCAAGATTCTAATCAAGATATCCTAAATATGCTTGTTGTTTCTTCGGATCCTTTTCTAAGTGCACAAAGGCCGAAGTTAGATGCCAAAAGGAAGACAACCTTTTTTGCTGAAACTCTCGACAGTTTCCGGAAACTGAGTTCGAGTTTGTAGGTATATCCGATCTGGATTCTGACTCGGAATTGGAGTCCGACAACGAAAGTTGTAAAGAAAATTTGTAAAATTTAATTATTTTTCTTTATGTTCTTTTGTTATTTATGTTAGTTTATTGTACCAATATGTTTAGTTAATAATTTCATAAATTATAGTTTCAAATATGTATTTTGTATAATTGAATTTATTAGATATTATTTTTGTTACTTCTGTTTTATTTAAATTACCTATCAATAAAAAGTTTATATACAGTCTTTTTTTTTTCACATATTCTTAATATTTGGGGAAAAAGCATGCTTCCTAACGATGTTCTTAACTTTGACACAGTTCATGGATCGTTTTGAACAGTTTCATATGTTAAAATAAATAATGTTAGTACTATAATCCCCTATAAGGATATTATTATTATTATGTGTCCGGTTATGTTGTAATCATACTTTTAGGGTATGATCAATTAACAATTTCATTCCCCTATCTTTCAAAAAGAAGCGACAGCATGGGCACTTTGACACTGATATTCAACTATTTGGTATTGTTGGAAATCTTACAAGATCAACAAGACACTACACACCTCTGTCTAGTCCTTCAGGTCTATAGGGATGATGCTATTTTATGATAAGAGTTGTTAAAGCTCTGAATTCTTCAACTTAAACACTAAAAGGAACGTTTAAATATGTAAAAATAAATAAAAATATTTTGACGATTTTTAAAAAAAAAAAGGCATCTACAACCATTATGTAACGTATGTCAAAAAATCATAAATAATTAGTACTATAACCCCCTATAAGGATATTACGGTTATCGCTGCCGTTTTAGAGATATTTCGATTTTTCATACTAGCTCCATACAAAATTTTCGTAAAAAAATTATAATTCCTTCGTTTCTGTGCAGAATCAATTCTGGTGTCATTTTTGTATATTGTTATAACTAATAGAAGTGATATCCGGCAAAAAAACTCGCACTTGCAAAATAAAATGCCTAAGTCTATGAAAGCCGATTTTCAGCCCACCGTGCGGCGGGTCGATATGCCAACTTCCATACAAAAAGGTTCGAACTATTTAAAAAATACTCAAGTAATTTGAATGACTAGGGAAATGTTGACAACCCCTGAACTGTCGCTTTGACAATAAGATTCCTTAGTTACATTTTTGATCTTGAATTTGATCTGGGTATAGCTTGGTTATCAGTCAGACAATAAACCGGACCAGTAAGACCCCCAGGTTATAGCTATCAGGAAAGACTGGCAGGGAATTCTATTCTTTAGCTGTATGCACAATGAAAGTATTCCCAAAACGTTTTGTGTGAAATTATAGGAACATGAAAGCTACTGTCTATACTTAGAATGCAAACAACAGCTCCATTTTATAAACAAAACATTTATTACTTTCACCATTCAGTATAAAAAAATGTAAACATAATTCTTATAAATAATCGCTTCATACATGTTCATCATTCATTTATTGACATGAGAATTCATAATTTCTCATTTCAATTAACAAAAATGAGTTTTCAAGTAATTTTTAATTCACATCACAAAAAAAAATGTCTTGCAAATTTTCTGCAAAGCACATCCTTAACCACAATATCTATAATAATAATTAATATACTATTTATGTAATACACAAGCTCTTTGTAGCTTTATTACACATGAATAAGGTTCAAATTTAAATGCAACACCTGTAATACAAATATTCACAATTCTAAGATGATTAAAAAGTATACAGTCTTACCACCTAAAAACATAAGACATTTTATAATAATTAATTATAATTATTATACAATAATAATAGACCCATTTATTAATAACAAATGCCTTTCCTTTTAGGCTTTCAACATAATTCCGAATAGTATTCTCGATCAAATCAAGCAAACCATAAAATATTTTAATAACAACCAAACCTTTTTCTTTCCATTTAGTTTTTTTTGCATTGTATGCAACCGTTTTGTAAATTATAATTGTGTTTTATCTGTTCTTCGGGTTCTAGGTCCTAATGCATATTAATAATAGTTCGAGGTATGTACAGACATCAAAAGACTCGATAGTCTTTTGATGTCTGTACATGTATTTGAGGTGTATTATGGCGAGGAGTAATGGCTTAAACAGTTTTTTCACTTCTCATGCTCTGAAAGTGCTTCTTTGTGCAGGGTATAGGCTGCACAAAATCGAATTTTGTGCACAAGGGCATTAACGTATCTACTCATAAATGTATTATATTAAGGCAAAGAAAATGAGCCATACAGCCAAATGCAATAAGAAGTTCATAGATAGAATTTGTTATTATATAATATTTACTTTAATTTATTTGCCTTATGTGTTTTTTAAGATATAATAGATATTAAAATTTTAATTCAAGTACGGTAGGTTAGTTGATTTAAGAAAATTATTATTACAAAATTAATTTAATAGTAGGCTGTATAGGTCTGCAGCCTAATATCAATGTCGTAAGATTTAAAAAAAAATAAAGCGGCGGGAAACAGCTCTTGTTCTTTTTTCGTGCCTTTATTAATTTCTTCAATTTGCTAAAATTAAAGAAATGTTATGTTATACTACTGTTTTATTTCCTCGCAATCGAAGTGAAAAGCAGGGTTTATAACTCGTCCACAAAACCATTTTTATCCTCGACATTACTATCAGCCCTCGCCTTCGGCTCGGGCTGCTAAAAGTCTCGGATAAAAATGGTTTGTTTTGTGCACTTGTTGTAAAATCTACTATATTTTACTACCTACTGAGGTAAAATTTTGAATATAATAAGATAATATTACTAATTCTGTATACTTTGGTTTCTTATTATTTAATAGTATGATATTATTATGAAAGGATACTTTATGTATAATTTTGTGTTTAACCTCCTGGATGCCAGCGTCATACCTATATTACATAAAACAATTAAATTTCGTTCTAAAGTTATCTGTGAATATTTTTCGTTACTACTCATTGTATTATAGTTGTGTGACCTTAATAAACTAGCAACACTACGCCAAATGTCATTTCGAGCTTGACAGGCACGTCAAATAATTCCTTTTTTGAAGCGCGGCGAGGACGATAGCACGTCGTTCAGATGCTCGCGGTAAGTAATCCGAAAATTATTATTGAATTACTTTATTTGTCACAATAACTATCCTTGTTTTGTACTCATTACATACCCACGTAACTAATTAACAGATTATTTCCTCAAATGGTCAATTATTCTCGGCATTGAAATTAAAAACTTTTTAATGTCCTACTGGTATTACATTGGTTCTCTCTTTTTACAGCCTTACGCGATGAAGAAGTTTTATTACGACTCGAAGTCAGACATAGATCTATCTGATGCTGATGAGAATGAGGACACTGCATTTACTCCAAGACCTGGAGAAGATCAAGAATCCAGTACTTCATCTTCTAGCTCTTAAGATGAGGAAATAGCTTCACAATCGGACATATCTCTACAATCTTCTGTAACAGAGAGAAGACGACACCGAATCCGCACGCACCCAACTGGTCGTAGGCGAGGAACTAGAAGTACCCGTGGACATGCTGCTGTTACAGTTAGAACGCCTATCTCCGACGCATGGAATGGTCAGTTTGAAGCTTTAGAAGTCCCGTTTTACCAACCCAGTTACAAAAAAGTTGAGACTAATTCATGGACACCTGAAGATTATTTTACACAATATATCAATGATGATATATTGGAAGAAATGACAACTGGAACAAATAGAACTAATATACTAAGAAAAGGCTGTACCTTGGGTCTAACAGTCAAAGAACTGAGTCTTTTTTGGGATTCAGATGGTTATGAGTGCTATTAACTTACCAAAAATTGCTTTATTCTGGTCTCAGAAATACGGAATTCAGGTCATAAAAAGGCCATGACACGAAATAGATATTTTAATATAAAAAGTAGTCTAAAAGTAGTGTTTGATACTGAGGTATCAGACGAAGAAAAACTAAAAACTAAGATATGGAAGGTAAATCCACTGTTTCAGTCTATCTCGCGAGGGTGTCACACACAAGAAAAACCACTTGAACTAAGCATTGATGAGATGATAGTGCCATTCAGCGGTCAGTGTGGAATACGGCAATATTGTCCAGGAAAACCCAACCCTGTTGGCCTGAAAATTTTTGTATTGGCATCTATCATCTAGAACCATTGTCATATATATATGACATAAGAAAAATCTATATATAAAATACAATATTTTTTTTTGCATTTTTTTGGACATGTACAGACCCCTGATATAGCATAGAACGTATTTTTTAAATAATATCGAATATTTTTTTTTCTGGAATCCAGGAGGTTAAATCACATTTTGTGCACAGTTAATATTTGAGTAAATAATCAGTTATAAAATCAGGTCTTCCTTTGAAATGCTTAATATGTTTTTAATATTAAAAGTGGGCTTACAAATTATTTCCATTAACCCCTAGAATTTCACACCGTATCAGTAAAAAATGGTGCGAAACTTGTCAGCCTTACCTATTTAGACTTCTTAATAATAATCTTTGGCTTCAGCTTATGATTCCTCAGTTTATGCATATGACTCATCACGAAATACATTCCTGGGAATGTTAGAAATAGTAAATAGACCCTTAAGAATGTTGGCATGTGGAATGCAAAGTTCCACTCATTTGGCAGACCGACTGTAAACCGTTTTGTTTCTTCAAAGTATGGTATGTTCCGTAGAACAACGATAGCTTCGCATATGATGCCTATGGGGTATAGAGGTATCCACATCGTGTAGCGCAGCCACGTCAAGATGTAGATCTCTTTCTTGTACAGCTGAGAAATGTAGTACGGGTACCTGTAAGAGAAGACAATTATTTGTTAGATAAAAAAGCTCTAGGAACACAGAACCTGTAAAAATAGGGTCCTAAAATTGTTCTGACAAAAAGGAGCTTCTCTTTGTGATTTATAAAACTGTTTGTGAGGTATAATGATTTGTTATATCTTTCATGAATTTAACAACAAAATTCTTCAACAATATAACAGAGACGCGTACAACTTAATTTAATAAAAATAGCGTCAATAGCCTAATGGCTGAAGTCGCGGGTTGAACCGCAGTTCCGCACCAATTACCTATACTATTGCCGTGAACCCACTCTAGACACGAGCATATTTCGATTAATTGGAGGGGTTAACAATAAATAAAAGTTTAAGAATATGTATTTTTTTATGTGTGAGGTAGTAAGCCTCAAAAAAGGATAACAGCATTGATATAATAAAAACTCAAAATGCACAGTCAACGTCTCAAAACCGTCCGCATAAAATGAGCGCAGTATTCTAAATTATGCGCTCATTTCAAATAGTGTAGCGTCGCTCGCGTCTACGTACACACGTCAAAAATAAGTGTTTTTTTGACATATTGTAAAAATATTACGTCAATAAGGCTACAAAAGGATGGGATATCGTATTTTCGGTAAGTAGAGTTAATTGAATAGTTTTGTAGTTTTTATGACTGATTATAAGAATAAATATGTAATTTGGAATTAATTTGTCTTAAAGTTTCACTCAAGTGTCAAAGTAGGTATAATACGGCAAATTTCAATGGCCTCTTTTTCAGTTTTTTCAATAGATTTTTTGAAAAGTTTCACTACGAACATAGTTTTGTTCGAAGTTCGGGCTCGGCTTTCCCGCGTCTCACACCCACGTTTGCCCTGTCCAGATATCTCCGTTGGACGACTGAATGATTTTTAGACTGTGCTATTACTACGAAGGTATAATTGGCGACATCAAGCTTTACTTTAATTCGAGACTGTGCATCTTGGGTTTTTTGTATATCAATGGATGAATGGATGGATTCCCGTACCTGACAACTTCAATCATGCTCCAAATGACGAACAGATAGAAGACCACAGGCTTTGTATGCATGCGAGGCTCGGCTTCGATCATCACGAACAGGACAAACGCTCGACCACTCACTTGTAGGAACGGAACTAGAACTCCACCCTGTAAACATGAATTATCCATCCATACTAATATTATAAATGCGAAAGTAACTCTGTCTGTTACCTTTTCACGCCTAAACCGCTGAACCGATTTAGATGAAATTTGGCATGGGAATAGTTTAGGACCCTGGAAAGGACATAGGATAGTTTTTATCCCGGAATTCCCACGGGAGCGGGAAAAACCTCCCACGCGAACGAAGTCGCGGGCAAAAGCTGATAACAAATAAGTGTGAATTTTTGGATCTTTTCGTGAACCAGTTTATTAAAAGATGATTTTGGTATGCCATGTAATGATGCTACTACTGCTTTATTCGCACCAAGGGACATATAAAATCTATACTAACAGCATAAAGCAAGCAAAAAGATTGTTTGAATGCGTTAATCTTTGAAAGTACGGGGTGGTCTTCATCGTGACAAAATCCATGGGAGCGAAGCCCCGCGCGACTGCAAGTCTACAATAAAATCAGTTTTTTCACGGTTGTTGCTTTGAACGATAAGACCGCCCATTGTAATACCCTTTGAAGTAGTTAAGCCCTTCTTTATTTCTGTGTTGTAGAATTCACATTACTAGCAATCTTGTTAACCGATTCATTGCCACCTTCATTTTCACCTACACATTAGCCAGGCCCCATACTTTTTGTCTATGACGCGCCAGGTGCGTCATGGGCATTTTTAAAGGATGACGCCCCTGGTGTGTCACGGGCCCCTTGTGATGTTTTATACGTATTTCTCCGTTATCTTGTGTCTGTTTAAGGAGGAAACCATTGTTTGGTGTTCTTAGATTCGTATTCGTTCATATTACGAAGGAAATATGGCGTTTCAATGTAGGATTTATTGATTTTACTAAAATGCTACAGAGGTAATAAACATTTTGGAAACTTGTTGTATAGGTCATTTATTTGTATTGATAAAAGTGTTTTTTGTAGATAATCAGCAAGAAGACAAGATATTTTCTGAATGTAGCCAGGCATTGTTTACTGACGAGTATAAACATTGTGAGCAAGATAATAATAAAGAGAACGAAAGTTTGTCTGAATGTAGTCTATCGATTTTGCAAAATATTTCAAAAAAGGTTAAATTAGCAAGTTCTTCTTATAGTTAAGATAAAAATTATGATTATGATACAGACATCAACATTGAGGAAATCATGGATTCTGAACAAGACGAATGTGAGAAAAATAAAACAAAAAGTTGAGAATAATATTATCAAAGGATAAACCTGTCAAAAATAAATCAAGCTCTAATTGTTGTGCAGAAAAAAATATTTTGATGCATCGTTTTCAAAAGATTTTTTGATTTGTCGATTTCGCGGGGTTGTTCAAAGTTGCCAGTATACTTATATACATTACCCATGTAAAATATTTTCTGAAACAACTTACTAGAAATACCGCGTTGACATATAAATCAATAAGGAAAAATGTGCTAAAGAATTTTAAGGATTTCTTCATTTTTCTAATACCAGCCACGCTCTCCTTGTTGTTGCTCTTTGACAAGGAGCGGTAGCAGTGACCCTTAGTATTATAAAGCAGGCATTTTATAATATTACTACTCCTACCAGGGGTAGAAAACTTCAAGGCTGTGGGGGCAGTATTTCCACTGATTTAATTCAGTTACGCCCCTAATAAGTTTTAAACAGAATACCAAGATGCAATATTTCCGCAGCCCACCTTATTGAAATTCTGTATGTATACATAATATTACTCTATTATAAATTAAGTTATTATATTGTTACCAAAGGTTTGCTATCCCTGATTGGTAAATTAAATATTAAAACTTAATTGCCAGGCGCACTAACTACTTTAATGTTCAATGTAGGATAAAAAATGGTGGCTTTCTTAATCTCACAATTTTTAAGCTTGTTTTAACGCGCCACGCGCGTCATGGGCCACCCAAGATGTTTACTTATGACGCGCTAGAGGCGTCATTGGCATTGAATCGGTTAACCCATCCAACTAAGCTTAATATCCTTGTGTCTGGAGTGGGTTCACGGCAATAGTGTAATGGGTGGGGTTCGAACTCATGACCTCTCGATTACAAGTCCGACACCTTATCCATTAGGCTGTTGACGCTTCAAAAACAATAAAGAATATATCTATCTATCTATTGTCTTCCAACGTTATTTAGCAGGAGAAACAAATCCAATGTTCATAATATATTCTTTTAGTGTTAGTGAGTGACTTTTTTACTAGGGATGATGAACCTGCTCTTAACCTCGATAACTCCTGGTGGTAAGCACAGATAATCATGATGACGTAACGTAGAGTCTCTCAGATATAATCTGCGTCATCAAATATGTTGTACCATGTTCATGAATGTTATCTCCCAAAATTTAATGTAAAATATGTATTAAACAATATTTTTTGTGAGATAGGTATACTTTATTGTACTGACAACCACAATTTGTACCCAGAGCTAGCGCAAAAGACACTGATATTTGGTAGACAACCTCAGGATATCATTTCTGCTGCCTCATACTACGAGCAGAGATGACACCCGCTTGCGTCTTATTGCGAAGTCATTCGTACGCGCTTCGGCAAACATTGCGGAACTGGAGCAACCGCAACAACATCTTGAAGGCGTCATTGTATTACGTATAATTGCGCGCCGTATGGGTTACGTATAATTAACCCATAGGTGGCATGAGTAAAAATAATGGCAATATGCTATAAATAGTGCTATCTTAGCATCAGCCGAGCAACGAGCAAACCTGCGAGTTCAATATCCTCATTGTCCATCAGGCCCTTAGTGATAATATGCCTTAAATATTAGCAATACAATGGGCGGTGTTATCGGTGTTTACAGACCTTTTTAGAGATACATTTTTCTATGGGCCTTACTAGCCTGAAATAAATAAATAAAACATCGACACTCACCCTGGTATATCCAAACAGCGGATGCATAACTTCAAGATACTGTAGCAGCTGTAAGAATTTCATTGCAGGTCCCACGTGTTCATAGGTATCAGCGACCGAGTCGTATTCCAATTTAGCGTATCTCACGGCCATCACAGCCAGTACGTAGGTAAAGCCCACGAATTGGAACAGGTTGTATAGCTTCAGGTACACCTTTTTGAGGTCCTCTGAAATAGATATTGTTATATATATTAGTTTCTATTTTATAGAAAGTAAAGAGAAAATTATAAAAGATTTGATAGGGTCGCGTTTGACCACCAAAATATGGAATCTATATTTGTAAATAAATATTTTAATTGAATCTTGTTTTGTTCACTCTACCGATCCAGATATATTTGACAGATGACGTCACAATATGGCGCTAAGTCGATCCTATTCTTAAAATCATCCGCTGGCGCTTACTGCCACGCTAAGTACGAATACGTCACTGACTTTCAAAATAACGTGCACAACATCATCATATACATGCCACGCAACAAATGTATTACTATGTTTTCTGTATCTTATGGATGTTCACCGATTTTTCCGCCAATTATGGACCGATTGTCTAAATTTATTTTTTTGTTGGAAAGCCTATACTCCTAAAATGGTCCCATTGTCACCATGTAAGAATCTGATGATGGGATCCCAGGGAATCCCTAAAATTTTATATGCATATACAGGGAGTCTCAAAATAAGTTTATAATTATTTGTTTAGCTTACTGTATGATTAGGAGATGGGATTGGAATTTGGAGGGACGCGGGGAATATGTCAATCTTGGCTCTTGGGAATTTAGTAGCTATGGAGCGTTTTTCGCTAGGAAATCGCCTGTTGTGCGTACGCAAATTTTACAAAAATGCTAATTCTGCTACTGAAGCGCGAAAAGAATTTTTCCAATCGTCCCAATTGAATTTTAAAAGGATTAAGCAAAATCAAAATTATTTTATTTCACATACCCTAGGCCTACATGGACACTCATAAAACGTCAGAAGTTAGTGCACGGTTCGAAATTGGTCGTTTCCAATGAAGGAGGAGAACTGGCAAGAAACTCCATGATAACTCTTTAAAAAAAATTGTTTTTCACAATCTTTTCAAAATAGAAACAATTTTTTAGGTATGAGAGCTTTAGATCTATGTGCAAAATGAGCTGTAGCGATGATCTATGTACATTAAAAGCATTTTCCAACCGTTCCACGTTCTTTTCCGCTGTCAATAACCTTGAAAATTCCTAATGTGTGGTTGCCCTTGTCAAGTTCCGGTGCTAGATAGTCAGTGAGATGATGTATGTATTGTCAGAGTCATGTCTTCCCCAGTTAGAAGTAGGACACAGGGTCTGCGTTCCCATCCTCATAGTGATGTATAGTAGATAGGTAGTAGTAGTAGGTACTTAATCTAAATAGAATTAGGAGGAAATGTCAATGTCAATTTCTAATTATAACCTAGATTTCTCTTGAACCAGGGTGAATAAATGAAAAATGGTTTCTGATTATGAAAATACTATGTTTTTACTATTATTTAAAATAAAAATCTTCAGGGCACAACTATTTTCTACTGGATCCCAATTTTCCTTACAAATCGGGCAATCTCCTTTAATACCTTTACAATCAAATTAAAATACATGCACGACTAGATGGCGAGGAATTAAATTATCCCAAATTAGATATTCGAATATTGAGGTAACTAACAGAGGAAAAACAAATATGGACTTTCACAAATATGGCTAATATGAATTGAATATGGACTTTCACAGGAATTGTATAAAGAAAGATATGATCATAGGCGTACCCAGAGGGGGGGGGGGCAGCTGCCCCTCCCTGCCCCCCCTGGAAATCTAGCAGAACATGTATGAACTCGCCTAATCAAAGTGTAAACGGGGCCTTATGCTCTAACTTTTAAATAAACCGCGCAGTAGACACTCAAAATGCACGGTGCAATTGCCAAAAAACCGTACGCGACGATGGCGGACGAAGATTACGGAATTTAGCCGAGCGTTCAGACGCTCGGCTGTAATCGGTAATCTTCAGTAGGGAGTTGCGAGCTGAGGTTGCGAACGACTAGCATTTATTTTATTCGACATGTTATTGTTTTGAAGGAGCTAAACGTAGCTAATTCAATCGTTAGTGATTAAAAAATATTCATTCATTTAAATCAAAATAACTATAGAAATCTGTCTGATTGATATTGTGTTGTGATTGTGACACGCATATACATTCTGCTGAGCAATAATAAAGATAGATATGGACATTCGAATTTTTTTTTTGTAAGTATTTTTTCTGTTACTATTTTTAACAGTTTACCTATTCGTAAAATTTTGAGAAAACACTTAGAAAAAGGCCATAAAAATGCACAATATACGTCCCCAAAAATACAAAATGAGATTTTAAATATATGTGGAGTTCTAATTAGAGAAAAATTGATCGATGATGTTAAGGCTGCAAGTGCCTACAGCATTTTGGCTGATGAAACAGCTGATATTGCAGGAAAGGAACAACTATCAATAGGCCTTAGATATTACGATCAAAAGGAAAAAAATGTTAAGGAAGAATTTATCGGTTTTGTCGAGTTACAAAAAATGGATGCTCAAACAATAGCTACTGAAATTAATGGATTCATCATTGCCTTAAACATTGATGTTAACAAATGCGTGGGACAGGGCTACGACGGATTTGCTACAATGGCGGGAAAAGATGGCGGTGTCCAAAAAATATTGAGAGAAACGTTTAAAAAGGGTTTATATTTTCACTGCGCCTGCCACAAGCTAAACCTAGTAGTAAACGATTTAAATAATATTCCTGAGATCCGAAACTGCATCGGAACTGTAAAAGATACGATTATTTTTTTCAGGGAATCAGTTTTGCGTCAAAAATATGCACCAAAAATACCATTGCTGTGTGAAACAAGGTGGTCGCATAAATACAAAAGTATTTCGATGTTTATAAACCATTTTGTGGAAATTGTGGAAGGTTTGGAAAAGCTTTCACAGGAAGGTAATTCTGGGACAAGAAAAGTAGCTTTCCAATTGTTATCCGCAGTTGGACAAACCACATTCATATTGTCTTTATGTATTATAGACAAATACAATTCGCTGCTGCAACCCGTCGCAAACACATTGCAGTCTAAAACCTTAGACGTAATTAAGTGTGCAGAGCACAATCAAACCATAACAACAGCAATTATGGAACATAGGCTTTCTGCCGAAGAAGGCACTGAAGAGTTATTGAAATCAGCTAATGAAATTGCTAAGGTTTTGAATCTTGAGCTGCGTCTTCCAAGGACAGCAAGCCGCCAACAATATAGGGCAAATCATCCAGCTGGTTCGTTAAGCGAATATTTTCGCCGATCGTTGTACGTGCCCTATTTGGATTCATTATCATCCTCATTAGAGGTGAGATTCGGTAAAGAACATTCACCAGCGTTTGCTCTTTCATTGTTACACCCTGCTCAAATAATAAAAAATTACAGCTCCAAAATTAAGAAAATGTATGGACGAAGTATCTAAATTTTATGAATTAGAAGGGATCATATCTGAAGCTGAACTATGGCGCACTTTTCGGGTTAACAAGCAGGAGGACTTCGAAGATTTGGAGATAATGGAATTAATTCAACAAGCAGAGTGTTTTTATCCCAAAGTGAAAACAGCCCTAGAAATTTTACTGGCAATGCCTTATTCCACGGCTACAATTGAAAGATCATTCAGTACACATAGACGCGTGAAAACGTGGCTGAGATCAACAATGATTGAAGACAGGTTAAATGGACTTTGTTTGCTCAGTGTACACAAAAAACTTGTAACCAGTATGGGCGATTCTTTCACGAAAGACGTTATAAACCGTTTTGCAGAAGATCCTCGAAAATTACTTTTAAAGTAGAAGAGATTTAAATAAAATAAAAATGCATGCATAGTCAAATTTACTTTTATTTATCTAAGTACCTATAAAGCAGGATCATTTGCAGCTGTTTGCCCTACACACTACACTACATTTACCTAATGTTTCATGTAGGTGTATTTGTGTAGTGTGTATGACAAAACAGCCGCGGACGATCCGACCTAAAAAATCTGACTTCTCTCTCTCTTCTGACTCTGATAATGGGCAGAAACAATTTTGATGTCTGGCATCGCATAAATACAAAGGATAGAAGAGGAAAACAATACACATTAAGGGTGTGTCTGTATAATTTTTTAAAACCAATTTGCCACCTATTCTAGATAGTTGCTGTTTAATAAAAGACTGTTTAGAGATACGCAGTATTCGCAACCGAAGCAGTAGCGATATAAATATTTCGCTCGGCATCGTGAGGTATGACGACGGGTATTTTGTATGAAGTTATTTAGGTAAGTAAGATTTGTGGATTTTAGCGTCAGTGATATCCGCTTAGATCACAACAACATATCAAAATTTGCATCTATACGTTAATTCTATTGTTCAAACTTAGGCTCCGATCGATTCTGCTCGGCTCGGTTCGGCTAACGATAGTGTTCCGGGTAGTCAATACTAGGGCTTTCAGTCTCGATGCATTACTGAGTCCCGGGAAAAAAAAAAACGAGACTAGGTGTGGTCTCGAAATTCCCGGGAATAACGAGACTTTCGAGACTATTTCAAAACTAGGTTTCTCATTCATAAGCTATACAATTAGAGTCAAATCAAGATATTTTAATGAAGTGGGTACTTTCATAAACAAACGCAAAATAAAAAAAAGCATTTGTTACAGTTTTTTCTTTTTTCATTATTTTAGTGGGTTAAATGCCCTTTGTTTTTTCATTTTTGTAGTGGGCACGTAAAAAACAAAGGGCATTTAACCCTAATTTTGTTACAAAAGTAACCCGCATTAGAAAAAGATCTTTCTGCTTGTACGCTAGAGGAAGACCACTTTGCGCTTTCACAATGAAAGGGGATAGAACCTATCTGGCGTATCGAAGTCACCATTTTGTTTTTTTAATCGCGGTGCATGATGAAAGTGCGGTATGCATGGCTAGAGGAACAAAAAATGTCCAGTAACACGGTACCCCAAAGTGTCACGTAAACGTTTGAAGGTAAACATCGATATATAACTTCAACGAAAATCATTAAAAATAGACTCATTACAAGTCCATACGCTTATTATTATTTAGCTTATTAGTCTTGCAGTACGACAAAACCGCTACTATAATTAATTATTTGCCTACTAAATCGCATCGCATCGCAATAAAACGCATGTCAAAGAATTCCACACGCTCGTGTTGGCTGTCTTTCATCCCACCGCATTATAAAATGAACAATAATTGTTTTGGTACATGTCTTTCTTTTGTACATGGATTAGGCTCGGCATCAAGAACCCCTATCCGACCTCCTGCTGAAGTTATGGATTATGTAGTATAGTAGTATTTATGATACGTGTTAGATATATTATAAATCTTTTAAAATGTCACATCTTATTATATTTGATATCATACTTACAGTTATAATAGTACTCTCGCGGGGCTTCGCTCCCGTGGATTCTATCACGGTAAAAACATAACTCTCCTTTTTTGCAGTCGGGTAAAAAGTAGCCTATAACCTTCCTCAAGCTTCAAGCTACTTCCATACCAAATTTCATCCAAATCCACCCAGTACTTTCGAAGATTAGCGCGTTCAAGCAAACAAACAAACAAACTAACAAACTTTTCCGCTTTATAATATTAGTATAGATATCATACTTACAGTTATAAATAAACTAGTACTCACGCGGGGCTTCGCTCCCGTGGATTCTATCACGGTAAAAACATAACTCTCCTTTTTTGCAGTCGCGTAAAAAGTAGCCTATAACCTTCCTCAAGCTTCAAGCTACTTCCATACCAAATTTCATCCAAATCCACCCTGTACTTTCGAAGATTAGCGCGTTCAAGCAAACAAACAAACAAACTTTTCCGCTTTATAATATTAGTATAGATGTTAACGTAAATGACATACCTTTTGCCTTTGGTTTGACTACTGCTTAAAAACGTTTTCAAGCTGAGTAACATGTTACATGATTCGCCACGCGATAGTGACATGTCGACTGCGTTTCATTGCGATGCGATTTAGTGGATAAATAATTATTTCTAGTAGTATTCTCGTGCTCCTAGTAGCGTGTAATGTACAGACGCCAGCACATGAAGCTACCCGAAACTGTCAAATTTTCCTAATCAACCTTGAACCTAATTCCTTTAATAATAAAGTTGAAAATCTATTAAAGAAATTTGACAGAATGTTGTAGCTTGATGTGCTAGCGTCTGTACATAACATAACTCTCAATAAACATTAGTAATCATAATCAACCTGGGAACGATTATTTAGATACAATCTGATGCTTATAGACACGTAATAAGTCTACTTTTTTATTCTTATCTATACTAATATTATAAAGTGGAAAAGTTTATTTGTTTGTTTGTTTGCTTGAACGCGCTAATCATCGAAAGTACTGGATGGATTTGGATGCAATTTGGTATGGAAGTAGCTTGAAGCTTGAGGAAGGTTATAGGCTACTTTTTAAGCAACTGCAAAAAAGGAGAGTTATGTTTTTACCGTGATAGAATCCACGGGAGCGAAGCCCCGCGTGAGTACTAGTTTTTTACATTATTGGTTACAAGGTACAAGGTATTTTTATAATTTACAACAATGTACCACAAAACTGAACAGACAGTTTTGTTGTTGTAGTCATATGTCGATGTTTACCTTGAAATATCTCGGTAATGTGACATTTTGGGGTAGCATGTTACTGATATTTTTTGTTACATACATGCCACTTTCAGTATGCGCCACGATTTCTAAAAAAAAAACTAAATGGTGGTAGGTCTACATGCCAGTCTTCATACAAATAAGTTCGAACCCTAATCAGAATAGTTCCATAATTCAATCTTTATTGCAATCATAATTATGTGTTAACAAGATCTTAATATAAATTGTAGCTCATATGGACCCTTTCGGGCACAGCAATTTACATTTATAATATGTAGACAAAATCTGTGTTGTTTGTCAATAAGGTTATTCAGCCTTCACAGATAATACTAAGCTTTACTCTATGCTTGACCGTGCTGCCATTGCCATATCCATAATAGCAATAATAAAAATTGACTGTTGGTTTAATAAATTATTTAATAGTTACTGAAGTCTCAAAAGTCTCGTTATTCCCGTGACCGAAGATGTTAGTCTCGAGTCTCGAAAATACTAAAAAATCATCGAGACTCGAAATTTTCGAGACCGAGATTCCCGGGATGAAAGCCCTAGTCAATACCACGTAGGTCTGAACAGGCATCAAAGTAGACAACAGAAATCATCATCAATATTATCTGCTTCTCCTTTTCTCAAGACAGTTCAAGCAGCTGAGTACTAGAGTTTTACGTTGAGCGACTGCCTATCCGACCTCCACAACCCAGTAACTGGGTAACACAACCTTTGGCAAGACCAGAGTCAGGTTTTGTGGCTTCTGACTACCCATCACGACTGCCGTACAAATAACAGCTGTGCCAACGGCGATTATTAAAATTGTCACTCATGCACGGGCCGACTTCAGCAAACGTTGCTTAACCTTGCATGCGGCTGCTATTATTTAGCCACGAGGTCCACTGCACATACAAGCAAACAACAGAAAGAAACTTATAAAATTGACCTGAAGCCTTTAGGCCGTGTTCAAACCAAACTGACTGTCAGCCGCCGAATGTGAGCAGGCAGACGTGAAAATTAACGGTATTTTTCGTTCACAGTATGCTGACAATACGCTATAGCTTACAATACGCCAATGGTGTGAACAAAACAGTGGGCTTGTATACGTTCTTAGCTACGTAGCCAATCAGCGTCCGCGGAGCGTAGTGACACGCTATATTAATCGGCCGCCGAATGTCAGCGTCTACGCATAGCGTAATAACGTATCGTCGGTTAGATGTGAACGAAAAAGTGAATATGTATAGAAATACAATAAACTGCGTAACGTTCGCTCACTTTCGGCGGCTGACAGTTAGTTTGGTTTGAACACGGCCGTAAAAAGGCCAATTTAATCAGTTAAATTTGCTAACAAGTTACCTCTTCTGTAGCCCATCTCCTCTTTATGCAGCTTGTCATACATGCCGGGATAATCTTTCATGACGTCACGTTTCTCGTCCTCACTGTCCGCAGCGTCTTCTGAAGTCCACAGGTCGAAGTTTATCTGTCAATTTGTAAAACAGCTCTTTTAAATTTAGAAAATGCTGTCACTTCTTTTGATTCTCAATCAATTGAATTGATTCGAATCAATTGAGATTATCCTTTAACGCACTAATATTCTATTTCGAAAACTGCAGAGACGACTAATTATTTAGTAAGTAGTTATGTGCTGATGCTATCGGACTGACTGACGGCTAAGAAACAATGAATTGAACAGTTTATAATATTATGTTAAGTTCAAGGTCAACCATTGTAATAACTTCATGAGAAATAATAAAACAATAAGTATAGGTTTTCCTTACCAGACTATTTTTAATTGTTTTTTTTTAATATATATTTTTTTAATTATGACATTCACAAGTCAAGCCAGTTAATCTCTGTTCTGAACATATCTAATAAAATTATTTTGATAAACTGACTATTTTTGTAGCAGTAATCTTTTATGTTGATAGGCAAGATATGTCATTACATTATCATTAATTATTATCACGAGATTAATATATATTTAAATACTAACTGTTTGACACTTATTCCCTGGTTAAAAGGTAGTCTATGTGTTATTTGAGGTTGTAAAGCCATTTACACAAATATACAAACACACTCACATCTACACTTTCATATGATAATTATAATATAACTAGCTTTTGCCCGCAACTTCGTTTGCGTGGGAAGTTTTTCCCGCGTGAATCACCCGATCCCGTGGGAATTTCGGGATAAAAATGTATACAATGTCCGTCTCCTGGTTCTAAGCTACCTCCCTACTAATTTTCAGCCAAATCGGTTCAGCCGTTCTTGACTTATAAATAGTGTAACTAACATGACTTTCTTTTATATATGTATAATTGTATATATAGATAGATTATATGTTATATACATTTTCGAAAACTTTAGCTTTGATTCTTTCACAGGCATCAAACTTGTAGAAAAGTTTGGTGCCTGTGAAAGAGACGAAACGATAGTTTTCGAAACAGCAAAAGTATTTCAACCTCATACTAACCCCTCCTAACTCAGGAAAGTAGAAGAAGAGTGTCATTTAATTTTTTACCTTAAGCCATGCAGGTTTCTGTGGTTGAGCAGTGAGTCGGGGCCACCAAGCTGGTTTTTCCTTCTGGAGGATAAGTTCCACTCTGTTTTCAAACACACGGACCATGGTAATGTGGTCATTTTCAGCCTGAAAACCAAAGTTACATCTATATAAATAAAAATAAATCATCAAAATATATGTAAATGTTTAACTTCAGAACAACTGCGCCGTGAAACTTGGATTGATATTAGCAGAAAAGTTTATAAAATTCAATTTAAAAATATAATTTACAGAACACAGTTTGCCAGGAGACCAAGTATGTTACATAGATATCAACTCTATTTTACAACTTTCAATAGATAAAAGTGGAAAGAAAGGAAGGCAGACAGTCCTCTTCATTTAGAAAGTTAAGTTTCATTAAAAAATAAATATATGTATGTAGACAATCTCACTGTAAATTTTTCTATTTAAATTTGTAAGTTTTTCTTTAAAGTTGGTTGTGTGTGTGCATGAGTATGTGTGTATGATGAGTATGCATGTGTGAATCAGTGTGTGTGTGAGGGTGAGTCTGCATGCAAGGGTGAATGTGCATGTGCAGTGTGTATGAATGTGTGTGGTATTTAGCTTTTTTTATTATTGTCTGTTTTGCAAGGTAAACAGATCTTCTTTAAAATAAGACTAGTGTTAGCTGCAGCTTTAGATAATATAATTATACTACATACATATTAATCTAAATATTACAATATCTCTACATAGTATAAAACTAAGACGCTCCTGCTGTCCGTAAGCTTAGATCTTTTAAACTATGCAACAATATGTGTTGCATAGTTTAAAAGATCTAAGCTTAATGCAGTTTTTCAGTAATGTGAATGCTATTAGTATAAATATGTGGTTACTATTAGTACATTGCACCCGTGTACAGTTGGGGTGTTCGCTAGTTGAAAATATGTGAACATAGCCAACTACCTATCTATATAATTCATCATTCATCTATATATCATTGTACACTTGTTTTTATTATTTGTATCCATATATATTTTGTAAGGTGTACAATAATGTATATGTATAATAATAATAAATAAGTAGCTCTGCCAGCAGCTACATCCATATGAAGTTATTAATCCCTAAGGATACCCACTGACTGATATTTTTTTTGTGGTGTTTTAGTGGTTTTAATAAATGCTAGGTCAGTGGGTATCCTTGGCTTTGGCCACAATTGTATTAAATGGTAAAAATTGACTTTGGAAATTGAAAAGGTCATTCAAGTTCATTTGTACTTCACATATTTCAGTACTTATAGGCAATAATATTAAAATTTGTTTAACCAGAACATCCATTATGTTCTTAGTGATAGTGCCTGTTTATAGTAGACAAACATTTAGAAAATACATAGTAACAAGATGCCAAAGTCCAAAAATACGTAATTACATTCACAATACAATTATTCTTTCTGGAGATAGAATTGATAGATTGACCCCTGAGTTTGTTTCGGTGTTTCTTCTCAGGGTAGCCAGTTAGGAAACACCGGCCTCATCTAGTTAATATTTACGAAAAAAAATACGTGTAAGTGTTATTTAGTTATTAAATAACACTTACACGTACTTTTTATTTTGCAAATTGGTTACAATTTGTAAAATAAAAATCATTTATCATTCATTTCGGCGTTTCACTTAATGAAAATAAGACTGAAAGTACTCACCGTTTTCACAGGTGAAAATAAATCCAAACTGAACTCATATAGACTCTCGCCGCGGGCGCCGACACCTTGTGCCGAGAATTTTATGTTATTTTCGAGAACTTTCACATCAGGTTTTACAACATTTTTCAACTCAATCTTCAATGAAATAACACTCTCAGTTTGTGCCCAATAAACAAACGGGCTTGGGATGATCATTATTTTTTTAATTAATTAACAGCAAAATTGCGTAAACACTGCACCGAACAAACCGAGATTGTTTTAAATAATCCTCGAATTGAGATTTCAGAAAAACAAAATTAATTTATATTTTTATGATTTTATCCTGTCAACTCAGCTCTGATCTCAGTGATGTAGTCTGTGGCTCAGTGTAGGGATGGTACGTATTTACGCGACCAGGTATTTACACCAGGTATTTACTTCCAAGTACGTACACCAGGTACCGATCCGAAATACTTGCAAGACTTCAAAGTATTTTATACGGCTACTCGGAGTCGGACTCGCTCCGGTGGGGGCTTGACGATCGCCCGACTATGCGATTATGCTCCTTATCTGTAAGAGACTACGTAACAATTTCGTATGCAAGTCTATTCTAGTTTATGGATTGTCTTTGCAAGTATTTATATGTAAACGCGATTGTGCTTCTTATTTATAAGAACTCACGGGTCAATTTCCTATGCAAGTATTTTTTCATTCAACAGGGCTTGGATTGAGTAAAAGTAGAAACGTTCGTCTCTATGCAGGTATTTATTTGTAAACGCGATTGTGCTCCTTATTCTTAGGAAATCACGGTTCAATTTCCTATACAGATAGAAAATACTTTCAATTTCGTATGCAAGTCTATTCTAGTATACGGTTTGTCTTTGCAAGTATTTATATGTAAACGCGATTGTGCTTCTTATTTATAAGAACTCACGGGTCAATTTCCTATGCAAGTATTTTTTCATTCAACAGGGCTTGGATTGAGTAAAAGTAGAAACGTTCGTCTCTATGCAGGTATTTATTTGTAAACGCGATTGTGCTCCTTATTCTTAGGAAGTCACGGTTCAATTTCCTATACAGATAGAAAATACTTTCAATTTCGTATGCAAGTCTATTCTAGTATACGGTTTGTCTTTGCAAGTATTTATATGTAAACGCGATTGTGCTTCTTATTTATAAGAAATCACGGGTCAATTTCCTATGCAAGTATTTTTTCTTCCAACAGGGCTATTGATGTGAAAATACTTGCATAGGAAATTGATTCGTTTTGCTTCAGCAAAAAGGAGCATAATCGTATCAGAAAAAAAAAATACTTGCAAGGTTCAAAGTATTTTTCATTTGCAAATGCGATTGTGTAGTATTTCTCTAAATATTCCAAAGTTGTCTGAGTACATAAACCGAAATCTGTGTAGGTGTGTGCATCAGGGAACTTTTTCTTTTCTTTTGAGTGGTTTGCGGCGCCATTCACCCTAATGACTATTAATAAAAGACACATTATTGCGTGAACGAAAGTATTTTAGAAAATATTTTGTTATGTTTACGTTTTTTATTTTTCTTTCGTCAGTTGTCGTTTGAGTGAGTGCATAGATGATACATATAAATACTGAGAAGTGAGTGCGAGCTTGTTATGCAATTTACCAACTGACCGTGACTTTCTTATTTCGCGAGTTTATTGAATTTAAACTATTAACAGTTAGTGTGTAAATAAACAAAACTGCTTTTTTATGTGTACGTGACTTTGTTTATTAGTTAGGAATGTAAATATTTAAATAGGTAAAAGACGATTTTTGAACGTAGTTGAATGTAGTTAAGTGTTTTCTTTTAAAATTGATAAGACTTACTAGTTGTAAATAAAAATACAGTTACAAACCATGGCTCCTAAGAAAAGTTTGGCTAAAATAAAGCTGAATGTAAAATGTGCAAAGCATTAATATCATACAAATCGGGAGTGTCAAACCTTATGCCTTATGCTTGCATGTGCAAAGAAAACATATTTCCGTGAATTTTAAGTGAGTGAATTATCAACCGACGACCAAAAGAGGAGGTTATCAATTCGACGCGTATATTTTTTTTTTTTTTTTTTTATGTATGATCATCGAGTACTCGAAGACGGCTGAACCGATTTGGAAAATTCTTTTTTTGATCGAATGGGTATACTTCGAAATTGGTACCATTATCACCAAAGTCAGGATCTGATGATGGGATCTTGGAGAAATCGAGGGAACTCTTCAAATATTATAGGCACACCTATGGCGTTTTGGGTATTTCTTATAGTAACTTGTGCAGTTGCTCTCAAAAAGTACCATTTGGGGAAGTGGAACTGATGATGAAGACCACAGATGGCCGCCGAAACTACTCAATAATAAGTATTGAGTGGATTGCGATTCGATTACTTGAATATGGGTGTTAAGCACTTTATGCTCGTCACAATCCATATGGTGATGTAGAGCTGATGGTGAAGTACCAGGAGAACTCCTCAACAATTAACGGCCCAGCATTGGGAAAAGCAATATTTTGTAAAAGGTTATAAGTAGTTGACATTTAGGCTCTTGTAACTAGGTAAATTAAAAATCATCCAACTAAAAAGAGTGAAATAAAAACTTTTTACCAAAAAATTAAACCGACTCCCAAAAAACACTGCAAAGTGAAAAATAACTTTAATTTCGGAAGTCGGTGCCAAAAACGAAAAAACAAAACTAAAGACACCGACTACCGAAATTAAAGTTATTTTTCACTTTGCAGTGTTTTTTGGGAGTCGGTTTAATTTTTTGGTAAAAAGTTTTTTTAATTTCTGTAAATTAAGTAGGAAGGAAAGATTTCATCTACAAAAGCCGTACTAGATTGTGGCATGGTACGACCGGACTAGTAGACTGAAATCCGAAGTGGCTCAAAATACTTTCTAGTATTTTAATACCTGGTTTCCAACCCTGGTATTTTTACAGACTCGTACTTGCAAGCCCTGGTATTGATATTTGCAAGTATAACTCATCTCTAGCTCAGTGTCAATCTATCATCAGTAGAGATGTACGTTTTAACGAAAAGCATATAATATAACATGTTATTTATAATAGGCAAATAAGCAGACTTGTTTATAAAAGCATTTAACTTTATCTGCTTATTCTGATTTTTGTTAAAATTAAAACGCAACCGCATTTTGATTATTTAATTCCATAATTTTCATTTTCAACGTGCTCAAATGAATTACGCATTAACTGATAGATGGCGCCTTATTCAATTTTAATCGATAGCTAAACAAATATTATTAGAAAATCGACCTTAACTTGGTAATTTAAGGTTTAAAATAATTACGTCTTTTGTTAATGTGCTGAATCGCGTTGACTTACTCGAAATTGGTAAACCTACCAAATTAAATATGCTTTAAAAGTATTAATATTGCATTTCATTAACTGCTTAAATTGCTTTTTAAGTTTAGTATCGTTTTCCGGTTAAAAACCGGGCGGAGAAAGGCGTCATGTTTTGTGTAATATTTCCGAAACAATTTGTTTTTGAAGTTGTGACTTGGACTTGTTTACGTAAACATAAATAGTGTAAAACATTTTTTTAAGTGGTGAATTTTTTCGTACCAAGGAAATAATTCTGTGACTTTTGGACTTGTATACAGGGTTAATTATATCCTGAGAGGTTTTCGGTGTTTTACAATTAACCCTGTATAATATAGTTTTAGGTGTAATTGTCTTTTTATTTTTTTATTAAAAGTAGGTTCGCGTTTGACCACCATCTCACATGATGGTAAGTGATGATGTGGTCGAAGATGGAGCACGCTTACCCAAAACTAACCTATTCACTCTTGACTTAAAGTTATAGCTATCGGGAAACACAGACTCCAGCAGGGAATTCCACTCCTTAGCCGTACGCACAATGAAGGTATTCCCAAAACGTTTTGTGCGTATGGGTTGATTGTGTTAATAATAGTGTAAACAGTTTATAGTGTAAGTAATTGTGTTAATTTTGATTACTTTTTCTATAAAAACAAACTGTTGAGCTAATAAAACTGATCAGCCAAGTACGAAGGAAAGTTCATTGTTGTCGTTTAAAAACCTAACCAACTTAAACTTAACCAACTAAAAAAGCAAACAACATAATTTCGTTATTTTTAATATAGACAAGTAAATAAGCAGATGAGCAGATAACGTAAGTGACTTTTGATAAAAAATAAACGAATAAGTTCGTTAAAAGTTTTAAGTCGTTTATCACATCTCTGATCATCAGCCGTCCGGCTATGTGTGTTGCCACTCTAGAATAAGCAAGACAACTGACAAATACCAAAGAGCAAATTAATAAAACTAAAATCTAAAATTCATTTAACTTCTACATTTTACAAAAAAAAAAAAATGTATTTAACAATATTTACGAAACCCTGATTATAAATTGTGTTTTAGACAATTTTTTTGATTTAAAAATCCATTTTGATGTTCTAAGAGTTCAAAGCTATGTCTTAGACCATTTATCTAATGAAATCGACTAAATGTAATTAACTGAACGGTACATCTCTTCTATTCCTATTGCTTTTTCTTTACCAGCGTTGCCAATTTAGCGACTTTGCCGCTAGAAATTACGACTTTTGCATAATTAAGCCTTAGCAACAAGGAAAAAGATTTGACGACAAAAATGATCTAGCGACTTAGCTGGCGACTTTTCAAACTACAAGAAAACAAAACATATACATACCCAACACCTTTTTTTAAAATGCTCACTTGCAATTAAATTATCTTTACCAGTTATTAGAGCAATGTGTTCGGGGAATCCCCGTATTTTATGTTCCGTAGTTTTCGTACTTTCCTACCTACGTACTTACGCAAGTCACTACTAGTTTGACTTGAGTGAAGTTCTATTCGGATTCTAAATTCTTTATACGCTATACCTAGCCTGATTTTTAATTCGTTACCCATCATAGTAATTACAAAGTGTATGAACTGTTTTGTTGACTTGTGGTGAACAAAATTATGGATTTACCTCTGAAAAAGAAGCAGTACATTCAAAAATATCGAGACATATGAGAGACCGAGCCCGAATTCAAGGGATGGCTGAAATCAGTCTTTGGAGATTTGTCTAAGGCAATAATTTTGATGCTGACTGTACATAAGGCGTGTGTGTTGGTTTATTTTTTAATTATAAAGATTGTATTGCTCATGTAGTACATTCTTCTTCACTTGCCTCCCCCCATCCCCTTTTCAGGCTGCTAATGGCTTCCAGTAACAGGAAAGTAAGTAGTTGAATCCGTTTTAGCGACTTCTAGCGACTTTAGATAATAAAAGGGAGAAGATTTGGCTGGTGTTGGCAACCCTGTTCTTTTCACATTCTGTGAACTTCTGTCTGTCAAAAAGCCGTTTGCTACTGTTGATGGGTGTCGAGTTTCTATAAATTTCTCATCTCTCGTCTTTCTTTGTGATTCAAAATATTCCCCGTTAACTAAAAATGGTTTAACTATTAGCTCGCGTTATAAATTTCGTACAGTGGTTATTCTCTGATTCTGGTAGAAGTTGTAAACAAATCCAAAATGTCCGTTCCGAGCACTGGATTGAGCAAATTGAAGAAGAAACACATTCGTGTAAAACATCAAAAAGTGAAACTGTTTCGTGCAAATGAACCATTACTATCTGTGTTTATGTGGGGTGTGAATCACACGGTAATTACTTCATATTTTATACACTAATTGCAGTAGTATGGCGGGTGTATAATCCTATTTCAAACGATCTCGGTTAATGAAGCATCAGTATTATGTCATTTCCCATACAACTGATTTGTTGTGGTTGTACAATGTTTACATTGTAATTTATCAACCCGAAAAATATACCTAAAATTTCTAAGTCCATTTAAAATATCTGGCACTTTGTCAAATTTATTATGTTTTTGCATGTCTCCTTGCCATTGAATATAAATAGACTAATAATTTTTATTGCATTGGACACATACATAGCATCTTGATATGATATATCAACAATAATATGCATAGAGTTAAAGTTTTGATATCTAAATAATATTTTTAATTTTCAGATTAATGAGCTAAGTCATGTAACAATACCAGTCATGCTTCTCCCGGACGACTTCAGAGCTTACTCCAAGCTCAAAGTTGACAACCATTTATTTAACAAGTAAGAATTCAAAATATACCTAAGTTCTTATTGGATATTCTCAGTGTCATGACCAAAATATCTGTCTTTTAAGATAATGATGACACAGGCAATATAAACACACACACAAACACTCAGAAACCTTGTACCCTCTGATTAGATGATGATCATCTCTGTGACAAAGCTAAAAGTATTTCCTGTAGCAAATACTTTATCACTGAAGAAGTCAGGGTTCAAATTTAAAATGCAATAATAGTATTGTAAAATATAACAGATATTGTGTTTAACATTTCTAACAAAAACTTGATTCAATTCACAATTTGTACTGTGAACAAAGTAGACACTCAAGGACAAATTATTTTCATACGAGCTATAACTGTTTTGAAGTAGCACATGTGTTTTAAAACATATTGCACAATAAAATAGATTTACCTTCAAGGAAATAATTATCTAGTGCAACATTAGTCATTTCTGTACAAGATTGAGGATAATGTGTTTAAAAATGGTGGAAAAGTAGCAATAGTACTAGTAGTAGTCAGACAAACAAATTAAAAACAGCAAATGCTTTTAAATACTGGCTGTTTAAGTGACTATGCCTGAATGCCTGATTAAAACAATTGATTTTGATAAGGAGTATTAAAAGATTATAAGTGTAACTACTATTTGCGTGTTGCGCGAGGTGCAAGCACCTCGCATGCTTTCTTAAAAAAAAAAAAAAATGGGGGGAGAGATGGGGGGGGGGGTTTGCACAATTATTTGGACTAAAGCATTGCCCCAATAAATGAATCTGAAAAAAAAAATGTTCCAAGTCTCTTAATTTCCGAGATCCGCCTAAAGGGGGGCAAGGGGGGCGACTTTGAAAAATGGTTTTTACTTTACCGAGCCTCCTCTATACGAATCCGTAAAAAAAAAAATACCGGTCTCGTAGTTTCCGAGATACGATAAGGAAGAAGGGAGACGGGGGGTTAAATGGGGAGGTTTGGCACTTTTCCCGTAGGTTTGAGAGTTACTTGTTTACGAATCTGGGAGAACAATTATGTCAATGAGTGAGTGGTAATTTAGCTTTATATATTATAAGTGTAATGCCTTGTCAAATTTCATCTAAATCGGTTCAGCGGTTTAGGTGTGAAAAGGTAACAGACACAGAGTTACTTTTGCATTTATAATATTAGAACGGATTAACCATAATGTCATCTTTTTTATGCACCTGCAATTTTATCTAGCCCTTGGTTGACTGGTAGAAAATATCAAAGACATTACATCTGACTGTCGTTTTGTTGCATGAAGTTTTAATAAATTACCAAGTACTTGAATATGTCCAGCATTGAGGAAGCTACTCCTCCACTTTGTATTTAAATCAAATATATTTTATTTCAAATAGACCAACAAAAAAAAATGTAGACACTTAAAAAACATCAGAACTTTCATGGTTACTCTTTTGTTTATTAACTAGCAGTATTATAATATTCCTGGGTAAACTTGTTCTTTAATTCTGCCATTTCTTAAATTATTTGTTGTGTTCATCCCAAAAACCAAGATAAGAGAAGATACCTAAAAAATTATGGAAACAGCTGGTTTTCACCTTTTATATTTACCTTGTTAATCAATACTACTATTATAAAAGGAAAGACTTTTTTTTTTGTATCTTTGTAACAATTAGGCTGCGTTTCCACCAGAGATGTGGCGATGGAAATGTGTTGTGCGAGGATGTCTAGCTGTGCTGTGAAAATGTGTGGGGGTTTCCACCAAAGCTGTGCGATGAAAATGTGGCTACGAGGATGTGTAGCGGAGCTGTGAAAATGCGCATTAATGTGTGGTGCGAGGATGCGCAAACCTCGCAACACATCCTTCTCAACACATATTCCGAGTTATAAAAATACAATGTATGGCGGGATTGTTTCTCTTTTATAGATCTACAAAAAAGTCTGCGATGGCATATGTCTATCTCCCAAGAATAACCCACAATTACAATTTTTTTCTTTTACAAAGTACATTAAAGTGATGGGTTATTTACGAATCTTTTTTAACAGTACAGTATTATTCCTTATCCAATTAAATACGTCAGATATGTTGAGGATTTAATGTTGATCAAAATTGCTTTTTACACTATCAATAAAATGAATATCTTATGATTTATCGCCGATATATGAGTGTGGCAAATTACCGGACGAGAAATTGATTAAGCAAAATCATATATAAGCAAATATAAACTATATATAATATATATAGTTGATATGCCTATTTTCCATCCTGTATAATATTAACCAATCCTAGTCAATTATACATAAGCATCAGCAAAGCTACGCCATCATACCATACAGTAGTGGTAGTTGAGATCTCAGAACAATGTAACAGACTCTGTTACATTGTTCTGAGATCTCAACTACCGTTTAATAAATAGCAATAGGATAATCGCTAATTGCAAGACTCTTGCGAGACTCTCGTTTGGGCAACACTACCATACAGACACTAATCTGTAGCTATTAAGATCTATTAAACCATTTTATAATCTTGTTGCTAATAAACGACTATGGTGCGTCAATGCTAATAAAATTGATAGAGCTAAATGATTCACTTAACAATATATTAATTGCTTTACACCATTTATACTCTTCTAACTATTTAAATTGAATACACAAGAAAATCTGCTTTGAATTTCCTGCTAGATTAGGTTGATTATTCTATCAATTTACTACTGATAATAAATGTGTATTTGTTATCTTTATGGAAATAAAATGATAAGGCAAAAATACGGGTATATTCCTTACAGCAGCCTCACAAAGGTTTACCCCAAAGGCTATTAAAACCACTTGACCATGCATACAGTGCCCCGACGCACGAAAACTATGAGTCTTTTTGCTCTTATATATTGGCTACGATACACGAACCATTTTAGTTGTGACCAAGTATTAGGCCTGTGTGCATGCTAAGCAATTACAAATTTTAATTTTTTGTATCCAATGTATAACGCATAATAATGCTTTCATGCGCATTGAAGTGGTGTGGAAAACATTCCCAGACATCTAGATACCAAATGGATGACATAACTATTCATCAGTAAAGAAATAATACGATAATTATTTATCATTTAATCAGATTATAAGCCACCGCAGAGGTCTATTTAAAGTGGTGGTTTGAGTGATCAAAGACACAATTGAGTCGCGCGTTGATGTCTTTTGGAAAAGTCTCTTTCTTTCATGAAGAAATTCTAATTGTTTTATCCCTTTCTTTCCCTTTGTATTTTTATCGTAAAAATCTGTGCTGTTACCTTTAACGGCTGAATACGATATCGATATTTATAAAAAAACTTTTTACCAAAAATTAAACCGACTCCCAAAAAACACTGCAAAGTGAAAAATAACTTTCATTTCAGTAGTTGGTGTCTTTGAAAAATAAAAAATGAAAATGAAAAATGTTTTATTCGATAACAAAATTTGTCTTAACAATAATGAGGTTGACTTCTCCTTTTAAGTGTGAAAACACCTGTGCCAGGAGAAGCCGCACTCCCTTAACTAGAATATATTAAATTAGAATAACAAATGTATTTGCATGAATTCTTTACACGATTTTTAAGTGTGTGTGAATGCGTGTATTTGAGTGTGTGTGTGTGTGTTTGTTTGTGCATATGTGTGTGTATGAGTTTGTGAGAATATATAAATAGATTCATAGATATTTATATATTTTTTTATAACTTGTACACATATAAAACCTAAAAATATACACATTACACAGAGACTACTTAATAATATGGACAATTAAATTTTCCGTATTTTCGTAGTAAAGAGATTTCAGCCATTCTGTCACCGTTTGTATACATGCCAGAGCAGTTTTTGTGTATATGTTAAGATTTTATTAATGGAGTTATATAAGTGAGAAGATTGATTTGAAAATTGGTGTCTAGCGAAGTATGTTTTAAATTGGCGTGTTTTATCTACTATGTAATTTCGTCTTTTTGCTAAAATTCTGGGATCTACCGGAAGCGCCTTATGTTTTTGTAAAATGTGTTATGTCTTTAGTTTTGTATTTTCGTTTTTGGCACCGACTTTCGAAATTAAAGTTATTTTTCACTTTCCAGTGTTTTTACCCGACTGCAAAGGAAGGGTTATGTTTTTCGCGGGTATCTTGTATGTATGTAATATTCTTTATTACCTCATATCTCCAGAACCGCTGAACGGATTTACATAATTGTTGTATCGTTAGATTCGTCTTAGCAGCCCAAGTGTTCTTAGATAGGTGACATTTGAAAAAATCAAACATGGCGGCTGTGCGAAGCCATTATACATAGTGAAAAAAAATGTTTTGTTTCGAATACTACAATATGGGTATCAAATTAAAGGGCTTATTGCAAGGATTTCAAAAAGGCATATCATATTTATCATTAGTGTAATACTAGCAAAAATAATACACAGAGAAAGTTTAAAAATATGGACTTAGAGCTCTTTCACTTTCTTAATCCGGTGGGGTGCCAATGTGACATGACCGGAAAAATTATTTCTTTTTAATTTATATTTTAACTGAAAAGTTGAAAAAAAAAGTTATTTAAAAAATCTAAAAAACCCGACTGCTCAACTGAAATGCAAGAAACAAGCACATTTTTATTTTAAAAAGTGACAAGCAGGCGGACCCGCCAAATTTAAAAAAAAAATACGTTCAATTGGGTCCCGCCTGCTTGTCACTTTTTAAAATAAAAATGTGCTTGTTTCTTGCATTTCAGTTGAGCAGTCGGGTTTTTTAGATTTTTTAAATAACTTTTTTTTTAGGAGTCGCTTTAATTTTTTTATAAAAAGTTTTTATTTCACTCTTTTTAGTTGGTCGATTTTTAATTTACCTAGTTACAAGAGCCTAAATGTCAACTACTTATAATCATTTACAGAATATTGCTTTTCCCAATGTTGGGCCTGTTGAGGAGTTCTCTTGGTACTTCACCATCAGCTTCACTTCACCATATGCATTGTGACGAGCATATTGTGCTTAATAATTACATTCAAGTAATCGAAGCGGAACACATGAAATACTTATTCTTCCTACTTATATACTACTCAAAACAAAATAAGGGCCACCACTATTTTTCTGCGTAATTTAATTCTTGTCAAGCTTACTATGCTAGGAGTGTTTAAATTAAATCAAACAACTATTTTTTCATCAAATAAAATTAATTTTAATAAGATTAAATAAAAAATTAACGATGTAATCATAATTTTTAGGTTTCGCCATATTTACGGGTATTTAAACGTAAACTTTAAAGTTCAGTCTCAAAATCACAAAATGTACAGTTGCTTTTTATGGGGTTAGTAACGAGTATGTCCTCCCCTTTTTAAAACACACTCTCGAAGCCTCGAAGGCATGCTCTGAATAAGGTGTCTGATGTTCTCGTCAGGAATCTCCTCCCAACACCTTTTCAGGAGGTCAGTCAACTGGCGCTGGGTGTACATCCTCTTGAGCTGCTCTGACTCGCCGTTTCAGCTGGTCTCAAAGGTGTTCGATCGGACTTAGGTCGGGGCTGTTGGCAGGCCATGGCAAAACCTGAATATTGGCTTCCTCTAAGACAGACATGGTCGCTCGGGCTGTATGTGCTCGTGCATTATCCTGCATTAGGATGAAGCCGTCGTCTGCTCGTTGTGAAAACGATATAACATGGGGCCTGACAACATGTTCGATGTAACTTTGTGCTGTTACTGTACCCTCGTTCAGAAAAACAAGCCCAGTTTTGCCTTGTAAGCTGATTCCGCCCCAGACCATGACATTGGGACCACCAAATCTGTCACGTTCGTGTATGCAAGGATCAGAAAATCGTTCACCGCTTCTTCTCCACACTCTGACACGTCGATCGTCACTAGAAAACTTCACCTTGCACTCATCCGTCAAGAGCACGTTACGCCATTCCTCCATCCCCCATTCAAGATATTGACGCGCAAATCTTAAACGGTTTGCACGCTGGCTCCCGTTCAGTTTAGTTTGAATTACTCGCCTTCTTGAACGTTGCAGGTTTTCGTGCAAGCGATTGCGTATAGTTTTGTCACTGACAGTTGTACCTGTAGTCGCCGCGTAGACGATTTTGCAGAGTGCGCGCTGTAACAATTTGTTCACGTCTTGCACAAAGTCGAATGTACCGATCCTCGCTGGCAGCCACGACGCCGAGACACACTATCGGTCTTCTGATACCGGTTCCACAAGTTTTGAACAGCCCTTCGTGAATATCCTAACTGCAGAGACAAGGAACGTTGCGATTGACCACCCTCAATCATTGCTACGGCTCTAATAGCAGTAGCGTTGTCCATATGGTGTCGAATTCTTGGCATGGTACAGTTAAACGATCGACTTGCACGCTTAACTTCAAAAAACAACCGTAACACACAGCGAACTGAAGTTAAACTGATTTAAATAAAACACAAAAATTAATCAAAACTACCCACTTGAAAAGGTGCGGGATAAAATATCAGTCAAATCGTACCTTCGACCACAATATTGCCCATACTTCACTGTTATCGTTCCTCAACAACTTAAGATCAGAACACAACTCATAGAAATGAGTTATCATAATGTAGGTCAACATTCAGTTAGTTTAAAATGTAAATGTACAAGTGGCCCTTATTTTGTTTTGAGTAGTATATATTGAGTAGTTCCAGTGGCCATCTGTGGTCTTCATCATCAGGTCCACTTCACGAATGGTGCTTTTCGAATGCAACTACACAAGTTACTATGAAAAATACTCAAATCACTATAGGTGTGCCTATAATATTTGAAGAGTTCCCTTGATTTTTCCAGGATCCCATCATCAGATCCTGACTTGGTGACAATGGGACCAATTTCGAAGTATACCCTGTCAAACAAAAAAAAAGAATTTTCCAAATCGGTTCCGCCATTTTCGAGTAATCGGTGATCAGATCATACATTAAAAAAATATATACGCGTCGACTTGATAACCTCATACTGTTTTGGTCGTCGGTTGAAAATTAATTTAAAAAAAAAATCATTTCAGATAGTTGTCATAAAATACTTATCTACATTAACCGACTTTAAAAAAAGCAGAAAGTTCTAATATTTTTTCTTCTGTGTGACATGCATGTTTTCATTTTAGATTTCCAAAGATTCCAGATTAAAAAGAAAAGTGGATGGATAAGGTTACTAGGAAATATTGGTTTCTAGTTTTGTTTTTATTGATATAATGTTGAGAAAAGTCAAAATAATATAAGATACCTATATCCAATCTTTCTAGGCTTCAAATAGTATGACGGAGTCTAATACTAATTAACTTGGGCCTTTGCATTACAATATCGCCCTCGTAAGTTACTTTGGTTCCGGGGTTGCGGTAATGTTCTAATGAGATACCGCGGCCCTGGAACTTAAGGGCAGCTGAAGGAATAGGTGGATTTTAGTCAGTAGAAGTTTGACACGACCATCCGTTTAAAAAAAAACGGGTTACTTTGTTTCGATTTCTAGTCCACGGGTTAAATGTATGTAGGAAGGAGGAGTCATTAGATAAATCATCTAATGTCTCACCACGAAAAAAATAATGATTACAGAGTGCCTGCTGAAGCTACAGTTGTTGATTTTAATGAAAATATATTTATTATGGAATTTTTATTCAGCATTTTTACAATGTAAAAATCAATTTTATCGTTATCGACTACTTTCCCTTAATCAAATAGACCAATCCCTAACCAGGCATATCTACGCAACTTGACCTTGAACTAACCAATTGCAGCTCTGCATTTCTCTGTCCCCCCGTCCTGGAGTAGTGAGTCGTGTTCTTCAAAGAAATCGGCCCATACGCTCTCTAGTGGTTATATACTCTCTGGTTTACCCTATTCAAGACTTCCTATCGACAGAATATTGGAATAGAATAGAATAATTTATTGCAGGATAACATCCCATATAAAAAACAATAAATTACATAAAATAATCAATTATTATAAAATTGTAATTAACCTTACAAAAAAAAAATACAATTCGTTAATTTACAACTCATATTATTAAAATTGTGTCTGGAAAATTGATTGCCAAATGCGAAACAGTAATTTACCTCATATATATGGCTCTTCATATTCCATTACCAGAATCATGTGTTCCGCTCATAAAGGAGGCTTGTGCTTTTCTTATAACTGCGTAGAAGTCGTCAACCCTATTTTCCGTAAACATTAACAAAGTATTTGATTGTTTCAGAGAAAATATGCCATCTCACTTCAAGATCAAGGAGTACTGCCCCCTTGTGTTCAGGAATCTACGAGAGAGGTTCGGAATCGACGATATTGACTACAAGGAATCACTCACAAGGTACAACCCTAACTATACAACCCATTCATAGCCAATATTCAAACTCGCCTGACACGAGTGATACGCTAACTTTAATTTATTTCTTTATTGATTATGTATTTATTTATGTTTATTTTTATCCCCATATTGTATTATCTGGCATCCTCGATCCCACATCCCATCCTGTGGTCCCTAGGTTTAGAAAGCCAGATAACTACCTGTGTTCGCGAGCCCAG
Organism: Tholera decimalis; assembly: GCA_943138885.2. Taxonomy (NCBI): domain Eukaryota; kingdom Metazoa; phylum Arthropoda; class Insecta; order Lepidoptera; family Noctuidae; genus Tholera; species Tholera decimalis. The sequence continues at coordinate 30,791,755 of OW964562.2, forward strand.
AAGAGATTTAGCAGCATGTTGCGGCGTTCGGCGACGGCGCCAACCGGGGTTGCCAATATGAAAAATGAAACACATCAAGAGAGCATATTCCACGATGCAAGCGAGTTCGTCAAACGAGGGCTGACGATTAAACGCCTGAGGTCAGCGGAGTTTTACTAAGCAGCTGTACGATTTTTTTTCAGTTTTACTTTTCTCAAATAACAGTATGTAGTGTGCCTTTCGAACTGACACGGCGAGCATAAGCATTACCACGATCACTGGCTGTATTGTGAAGTCATTTCCCTTGTCTAACCGCTTGAGTGAGACCTCCTTGAGAGGGTTTCAAAAGTTTTGATATGATTTATTTTTATTTTTGTTGAATTTTGGTTTTTGTATGCCTACTGTTCTTTTGTCCATTCCAGTTTAGGTTAAATGGGTGTCAAGAGTGCCTCGATCCTTGATTGACCGTGACCTCCATTGACGTTCCTTAACCTTCGTCACTGTCCCGTATGTCTCAGTTACTTAATATATCGTATATATATTTTTCTTTAACATTAACGTTTGCACATTAATGCTGTGAGCACATTCATGTGCACTCTCACCGTTTCGTAAGTATTATGTTAATATGCGCATCTCTTTCGCACGTAACACGAAATAGAAATGAAACAGAAAGTCGTTACACGAATCAACTTGTATAATATAGATATTGGACTAATTAAAGGATATTCAAGGGCCTCGGTTAGTTACACTTTAAAATAGTTCAATACATTATTACATAGACTTTATTTTCATGTAAGGGTTCACGCAGACTACAGACATTTCCTTCTGTAATTTTTTCTCATCAAAATAAATTTCAGAAACTGTCGCCGTTTCCTTTAACAATATGTCATCTGCGTATCCCCTTATTCCAAGACCTGCAATTTTCTTTGAGTGTCCTTAATTTCGTATTTGTCGGGTGTGTGCAAGAAATAACTACACAAACTAACTAGCTAGACACAAATCACTGTTGATTATAATTATATACACTTTGGTTGACTACATAACTTTGTAAAGTAATTCAGAGTCTTTAACCGGGTCTGACCGCCTGCTTCTGAAATTCTGAATCTAAAATATAAATTGTCACAGAGAGCAGAAATTGTAGAATACTACATTATGTTTTCCACAAGATTTTTGTTCATTTATACCTCCAAGTATTTAATCTATTCTTATATAGCCAATTTCTAAACGCTCACGTCTGGCTGGTGTTTTGTGAATATAATAAATAGGGGCAAATAAATTGAACATCTTTTATGTGTGAATATTTTCTTTCTAGAATTCCCAAAAAAAAACATTTATTTATGTTCTGAAAACAAAATATTATAAGCAAAAAAAAAACTCTCGATTAAGTTGGTTGAAAACCATCGTTTGGGCTCAACGGCTCAAATGGCCGTACTAGGCATTGATCGTATTGTCGCCTCCTTCTGCGAAGCATTTATGCTAGCGAAGGAGGAGGCCGAACGCGCGAGGGAGTGGCAGCTCTCTTCCTCACGCTCCAGCCGCCGCGGGAGACGCCCCGGGCGTCGGGGATCGCGAGCTGATCTCCGGCCACCGTAGGTGCGGGCTTGCGGACGGCGAGCAGGGGTAACTCACCGTTTCGTAAGGACCAGGCCCGGGTCGGCGGCGCGTCGTGTTCCACGAGCGCCTCAAAGAGCTGTCAGCACCAGTGACGGGGCCCCATGAGGCCATGGCCCACCGTGGTTGCGGGAATGTTCTAACAAGATACCGCGGCCTCGGAACTTCTTAATTCCGAGATAAGAACTATCCTATGTCCTTCCCAGGGACCTAAACTATTCCCATGCCAAATTTCATCTAAATCGGTTTAGCGGTTTACTCGTGAAAAGGTAACATACAGACAGACACGAGTTACTTTCGCATTTATAATAGTAGTATGGATTTTAGACAAATTTTGCCCGCGGCTTTGCTCTCGTGGGAATTCCGGGATGAAAAGTAGAAGAACCATTAAAATCGGTCAATTATTTTAATGGCTAGCCCTGATAAACAACAATTTAAAAGAATGTTTGTGTTTTAGTATCACGTAAATAAATAAATATAATAACTTCAAAAAAACGCAGTTCTTTTGAAATCGCAGATAGTCGCAGTAATCGCACTTCTATTTTAGTTATATGTATAGATAGTTGGCGATCAGAAATAACTACGTGAATATTGATTTAAACGTGTTCATCAGATCTCTAAAGAAATATACAGAGTTCATGTCTACATAGTTCTTTATTTCAATTAATGTCAAGGTTAAGGCAAGGTTGTCTATGGCGCCGTAAAATAATCATTAGGTCATTTATTGTCAACTTGTGAAAATTTTATCTTTTTAATATACATTTTAGGTATCTTATATTCTGGGAAAAGCGTTGGTTTTATTTTATCGATAGCATCGTACGTACACATGTACGAGATACCTGACGCCAATGATAAACTCTCTCGGTATTTGTACGATAAAAACTGACTTATAATGTTGGCATATTCTTAGATTTGTATGTTATATTTATATAATATTTGGTCAAATCTAGTGAGTCATTAATAAAGTGTTCTTTGTTTACTGATCAAGTTATACCGTTGTCGAGAATGCGATCCATTTTGGAGTAAAATTAACACCTTCTTTTATTTGACCGTCATGTGCGTAGCAGTTATAAATGTAGAACGGCTGCTAGCTATACAACGTGTAACAGAATAAACGCAATTCCTGAAAGTAGTTGGTTCAGAATCGGCTTCTGAATCCATTTCCGTCATAAAAAATAAGTGTTAAATTTTGACGGGAAAATCTTTCATTTAATCATGACAAATTAAGGACGTAAGTTCGAATCTGACGTAAATAAGCTGTTTTTGGGTGCCTTTTCCGACTAATATAAAGAAATTCAAACAAAACTAACAGTTGCAATAGATAGATTACTTCTTTATCTCCAAAGCAGCCGTGTTTAAAATACAAAAAATATGGTTTTTAGTATTGTAAACACGATTTTTCAAAACCTCTGCATACAAAGTTGAGGAAAAAGGGTTAAGTTTAGGATTCTTTTTCTGCTAAACATTTACATATTTTGATTCTTAAAAAATACCACAGGCTAGCAGATATAATTACCTCAAAATGAGCCTTTTAATAATAACGAAAATGTAACAAATAGCTTCACAAAAAAATAAAATCCCTTTTAAATTTTTCACATATTTTGCTAAAGCGCATGAATCTTAACTGGTCGCATTAAGAGTTATTTTCGTTGGTCACTGTTTAGATTTATTGGACAGAAAAGTGTAAAGAAATTTTAATACGCGGTCAGCCGCCTTCGTGAGTGGACGCTATGTCGCTTGTCAAAAGAAATTTGTCTAAAAATAGATCGCTGTACGAACACAAAATAATTCATAATACTACACAATACTTATTTCGATACTTTACGCATTTTATATGAGCAACTTGAGAAAGTAAGTTTTTTATCTATTGTTTGGGAATAATTGTTATCTTTTTTGAATAAATGTCAAAACCCAAGATGATACCGATTTTTTTAATGGGTGCAAACGACTCGGTTTTTTTTAAATGTATGTTCCCCGATTACTCGTAACTAGACCGATTTGAAAAATTATTTTTATTGTTTGAAAGGCACCTGGTAGGTATATTTCCAGGTGGTCCCATCGTCATCAAGTCAGGATCTGATGATGGAATCCTGTCGAAATCGAGGGAACTCTTCAAATATTATTATTTTTTAAAGTAACTTGTGTAGTTGCTCTCGGAAAATACCATTCGATGAAGTGGAACTGATGACGAAGACCACAGACGGCTACCGGAATTACTCAATTATAAGTATTTCATGGGTTGCGATTCGATTACTAGAATATGGTTGTTAATCACTTTATACTTGTTAACATGTATATGGTGAAGTTGAGCTGATGGTAAAATACCTGAAGAACTCCTCAAAAATGAACGGCTCTGCATCGGGAAAAGCAATATTTTGTAAATGGTGATAAGTAGTTTACATTTAGGCTTTTGTAACTAGGTAAAGCACTAGTCGACAAACCAAAACACTAAAAACAAAAAAAAAATACTTCCAACTTGTTATTTTTGGAAATATGTCTTATTTTTAGTTAAAATGATTTTTTTCATGATATTTTTTTATTATATATTTATATAATAAACTACAATATATATATATATATATAGTAGTAAGTAACTATAATGATATAATATAAGTAATATGTATATTTATTTGACAAAAAAATACTTACAAATTTCTTAAAACTAGCTTATTTACATTTTTTGCAACTACGCCAAATAACTTTGTTTTTCATAGTGTTTGTATGAATTACAAAGTTATATTTGCGGTTTTAGAAAAGCTGTATCTCGCAAATTGCTGACCCGATCTCGTTCAAACTAATTTTGGTTGAAAGGTTATACTAAGATCTACAGACATATATATGTATAGACACCGCAGCCCCGGATCACAAGGCCAACTGAAGGAACAGAGTGGGTTTTTATTCAGTATTCGTCTGACACTACTTTCCGCTACACCCAGAGCGAAAGGAGTCATTTTGATGATTTTCCCCCCCAAAAAATTGGCCAAGTGCAAGGCAGACTCGCCCATGAAGGGTTCCGAAGTAACTATAATAATATAACGTAATATGTATATTTAATAGACGAAAGAAATAACTTGCAAATTTCTTAAAACTAGCTTATTTACATTTTTTACAACTACGCCAAATAACTTTGTTTTTCATAGTAGTTGTATGAATTACAAAGTTATATTTGCGGTTTTAGAAAATATGCTGTATATCAAAAATTGCTGACCCGATCTCGTTCAAACTAATTTTGGTTGAAAGTTTATACTAAGATCTACAGATATATGTATTTTTTAGATTTTTCACTCCATTATTATAGAAGTTAGAGGGGACACACACACACATTTTACCACTTTGGAAGCGTTCATCTTTTAAACAATTTACTTTATGAAAATGTCCTTTTAGAAACTTTAATGTCATTTTTAAATACCTGTCTATAGATACCACACACGCATAGGTTTCATGAAAAAAAAAAATATATTTTCAGTTTTAGTTCTATGTGTGGGGAGCCCCCCTTTATTTTAAATATTTTTTAAGTTTTTTCTTAAAATCGGAAAGCGGTTCACAGAATACATCTACCTATCAAGTTTCACATGTATAGTCCTAATAGTTTCGGAATAAAATAGTTGTGACATACGGACGGACAGACAGACAGACAGCTTTGGGAGCTGAGTCACCCGTGTCCGTAAGAGGATACCCGTTTGCAAATCCCTACACGTGGCCCTCGGGTGGTGCTAATCAGGTGACATCAAACAGGTGGCAGGTTAAAACTGCAGGCTTGTGACCACCCACAGGGCAAAGACGTACCGCCAAACGGCCTAGCTGTGTTCCGGTACTAGTGTTGCCCAAACGAGAGTCTCGCAAGAGTCTTGCAATTAGCGATTATCCTATTGCTATTTATTAAACGGTAGTTGAGATCTCAGAACAATGTAACCGAGAGTCTGTTACATTGTTCTGAGATCTCAACTACCGTTACCGTACCAACACTATCCGGTACGATGCCCTGTGTAGCCTATCAAGGAGTTGGGTCGAAGTAGTTGCTTCACTGCTGAAAGACCAATCTGGCTCGCACTAGTGCGGACGTATCGGGAGACTAGTCGCGGAGAGGAGCGGATCCGAGGCACGGTGCGCCGCTGGCCGACCGCAGGTAGTTGGGGGCCCAAGTAGCGTGCCAGCCACACATGACAGGCTGCCCCACCAACTGTCGAAACATCCCGGAATGCACCATCGTGCTGGTTGGCGACCAGATGAGAGGGCCCGATGGTCATTCCCGGGGGGGCTTGGGCGTCCCCGCAGTCTCCAGACTAGTTCCCCAATCAATACCATCCGTCTAGTGTGGGTCTGGAGGTTAACAGCGTGAAGCCTCACTTCACTTCCTTCTTCTCTCCTCTTCACTCTCTAAACCATGAAATGGAATAAAAAGTTAAACAGCGGCTGCACTCCCTCTCTCTCAAAGTGCACCTCAGTAATATCCGAGGTCTGCACTCAAATCTCGTCGCAGTCTACCACCACCTCGAGACTGAAACCTGCTCTGCTGTTTCTTTCGGAGACGCAGATCAGATGTCCATCAGACGTGTCGTATCTTTCATACCCAGGGTTTACCTTGGAGCACAACTTTAAACCACGTGCGGCGGTATGTATGTACGCCCGCGACGACATCTGCTATTGGCGTCTCCGGAACCTTGAGGACTCCAGGTTTTCTACACTTTGGGCTCTATTGGACACGGACATAGACAAAATTATCTATGCTTGTGTCTACCGCTCGCACAGCGGAGATCATGAGAGAACCAGGCTCACACAATACATCAGTGAGGCGGCAGATGCGGCCCAGCAGCTCAGTTCGTGTTACTGGAGGGCTTTAATGCCCATCACTAGGAGTGGCTCTTCCCATACCAGTGCACGGACCATGCTGGGCGAGAGACGCACAATCTTGCACTTGCATTAAATCTCACTCAGCTGGTCCAGGGAGCAACGAGAGTGCCGGATGTTTAGTCACACAAAGCCAATTGCTTGAACCTTCTACTGACTACAGATCCAGACCGCTACTCGGTAACGATATCTTCACCGTTAGGTAGTTCCGACCACTGTCTGGTGAAGTCTGTACCCGTCTCCTCTCCGCCCGATCTTAGCCTTAAAGTCATTCGGCGGGTTTGGCGATATAAGTCAGCAAGTCAGCGGATTGGGATGGCATGCGATCTTTCTTTGCATGTTATCCTTGACAGCCTACTTGCTTTTCTTCAAATGATTCATCGTCGTGCGCAAACGCCGTGGTAGATGTTTTGCGACAGGGGATGGAGTACTACATACCGTTCTCTGACCTAAATTGTTAGGTCAGAGAACGGTATGTAGTACTCCACATTGGTGCGGCAAAGCTCGACCTTGATTTGGCGCCGAATGTGATCGGGCTGAAGCGCTTAAACACGGGGCATACTTAGCATGGATCGATGCTCGAAACTGCAAAGCAAATGACGTGGATGAGAAGAAGAGAGCCTTCAACAGGGCTGCCAAGTCCAGCAAGAAGGTTTTGCGGAGGGTTCGGTTTGACCACGTTAGCCGAATCGGGAACAAACTCGCTTCATATCCTGCTGGCAGCAAAGCGTTTTGGTCCCTGGCAAAGTCGGTCGAATTCAACTTCTGTCGTCTCTCACGGTAGTGTAGACCCGTCAGGTTTGCACCAGTGGTTGCCACCACTGCTCAAACCAGCAAACTTGTTTGCCGCCCTCTTTGCGGAGTTTTCACGTCTGGATAGTAGTGGCGCTCACCCTCCTGATGCTCCTATTGGATGCGAGACGTGTATGTTGGACATTCGCATCCATCAGAAGGACGTCCGTAGAGTGCTGCGTAATCTTGACGTGAACAAAGCTAGTGGCCCCGACGGGATACCAGCAATTGTTCATAGAACTTGTGCGCCTGAATTATCTCCAATCTTGACACGCCTGTTTCGCCTTTCGCTAGATGACTGGAAAGGTGCTGAAAGCATGGAAGCTGGCTAACGTTCAGCCTGTACCCAAAAAGGGCAGTCGTGCTGACCCGGCCAACTACAGGCCTATTTCAGTCACGTCCATACTCTGTAAGAGTATGGAGCGTGTACTTAATAGTAAGCTCCTGGCATACCTAGAAGCCAACGATATCCTCAGTGACCGACAATACGGTTTTCGCAAAAAACCGGTCAACTGGGGATCTTCTAGCGTATGCCATTAATATCTGGAGCGACGCCATTGAGTAGCAAGGGGAAGCACTTGCTGTTTCTTCTTCGGCTTTTTGAATTCAACAAGATTTATCTCGAAGCCAGAAGACAATGTCCTCAACAATACATCAAAGTGTTTCATGATTATAACATCCAATCCTGTGATCTGAGCACTCAGTTCGGGGTTCCCGAAAAAACGTCGAGCTTTGTTTCTATCATTTGTGGAACTAAATCCTGGCTTTGGCTTGTCCACAATTAATCCCGTTTCATGCTTGAATCGTTGTTTGATTTCGTCTGATCGTTGTTTTACACTTGCTTTTTCCTCTGAAGACCTAGCTTGCCATTTCTTAATATCTAACTTATAACTAATGTGTAAAAAGCACTCAAACGAACGAATCCAAGCATGTAATGTTGACAAACCCAAGCCAAAATTATCTTGATTCATCATTCTGGGAGTGGCCCCACAAATATAGCATTTCTGCGATGAATGTGTCTCTGTCAAAGCATTGCACACTTTTCCATCAGTCATAGTCAGCAGAAGCTTGTGCTTAACAGAAATTTCAGAACCACCAAGATCATAAGATGTAGCCTCCAAGTAGTCGTTTATTTATCCCAAAACCTTATTTGTTTCGATTTTTGTCAATTCCGTTGTTTCTTTGGCAAAAATGAATTTAATTGGACGACAAAACATCGTCGATGATGGACGAGGATTTTGCCAGATAATGTTGTTACTCTCGTCGATTAACCTTAGAGGAACCAACGAATAAACAAAAAGGAACTCATCAGTGCCTTCGCTGTTTTCAAATCTTTGTTTGTAAGCACTATGACCGGAACTTCCGTCACATTCCCATTTACTTATAAGAGATGTTGTGTGATAAACGATGAATTGGGTATTAGATTGGGGAGCACACTTGTGACAACTTCTCTCTGAGTTTCTACTAAACGTTCTGCTGTTTTATTCAAAATAGCTTGTAGCTCAATTTCTGCTCGAGATTGTGTCAAAACAATGTGCTCCTCGGAAGGATAATATGCTTTTTTTGATTTAACAATGCAATCATATGATGGAAACACGTGATGCCCGACTTTCATAATCCACTTTCTAGTCTGTTTATATGAGTGAGTTGTTGAATTTGAATCAATATAATACGCTAATGCCTCGTCATTACTTAGCAGTCTATCACTTGCACAGCACTTGGTTGTTGAAGGCTAATGCATGTACTTGCAGAAGCTGGATTCTCGCGAATGTCCTTTATAACTCTGGCAACGTTTTTATGTCCAGTTGACCGTGCAGTAACCTCTGCAGCTGTCATTAATACCCCAAAAGCCTGATAAGTTCGAAAACAAAGAAAAACATGCCTTTTTTGTGAATTCACAGATAGTCTATTTTATGACCCATTAAAATATTCTAATAAGAATATAATATAGTACATACCTTCGGAAGTAAAATCCACCACTAAAACTTTTCACAAAATTAGAACTGCCACCATGAGATATTTAGTGCAAGTGTCGCAAAAATGCAACTGACCAATTTCTTTAATTGCATTTACCTCATTACTGTTTTTCACTTACTTTCCTCCAGTCGGTGATCAAGGTCAGCGGAGGTGCACGAGCGGGAACCGGTGTAGGATAACGGGACGGTATTTGGACATGTGGTCAAAAAATATTTGTTATTAGATCGTAACTACCATAATAAATTTTATCTAAACAGAGACCTCCCGCTACCTCGCGTCTGTCTGTCTGTTTGAACGCGATAAAAAGCACATAAGATTTTGATACGGTTTTCACCAAATACACGGCAATGATATATAGTAGTCATTTGAGTTTGTACAGTTACATCGGATGGCGCTATGTTCTCCACATAAATATACTGATGGGATATTTTCCGAGATACACGCGGTCGAAGTCGCGGGCAAAAGCTAGTTGTTGTAGTTGTTGTTGTGATTGTGACCATCAAAACGATCTGGTCCTCTTTACACAGGATTTATGGAGGCAGTCGCGATACTCGCAGTACACACGAAGAGCGTCCGGAAAGATCTGACCAACAGATTTGTAGTACTTTTGTGGCAGCAATTTGGAAACCACTAATGTTTCAATATATTTTATTGTATTACTGTTTGGTTTGTGACAGAAACACTTTTTAATCAACTTCAAAAAATGGAGGAGGTCCTCACTTATTCGGAATCTGTTTTTTTTTATGTATGTTCTCCGATTACTCGAAGACTACTGGACCTATTTGGAAAATTCTTTTTTTATTTGAAAAGATATACTTTCTAGTTCGTTCCATTGTCATGAAGTCAGGATCTGACGATGGAATCCTGGAGAAATCGCGGGAACTCTTCAAATATTATAGGCACACCTGTAGCAATTTGGGTATTTTATTAAAAAAACATAAATGGTATTATCAAATTCAAGGGCAGTTGCGTATTACTAGGCAAGACTGGTAAATTAAAGTTTGAAATCATTGAAAAGGACTTTTAATTCTGAAAGGAAAAAATGGAAACTCACTTAATTCGATTTTACAAAAATTGTCTTCTTCCAGAATTGATTGATCCCAAGACGGGTAAGAAATATGGAGTTACGAGCTCATTCCTCATATATTCCAAGAATATATTAAACATAAGAAATTGATTTTTAATATTAAAATATTGTTCCACCCAGCTTATGTCAAGATCGCTAATGCTATCATACCAAGGAAATGAAACACACGGTGAACGGGTTAATTGGCGAAATCTTTGATTTTGAACCCCATACGTTATTAGCGACCCCGAAAACCACGAAATTACACACCTACCAAACAGAATGGACCCAAACTTGATAAGCTATTCTTATCGTCTAGGATCTTCAAGAGCGGTTGCTGTATTCCTGCAGGCCACTCCACTGAGTTCGTATAATTATAATATCTCATCGTATCTAACAATACAAGCTCGAACTTGGTTGATATACCGTCTTGTCAAGCGCTTCTCCTTCACATTTATTGTGCGCACAGCCAAGCTGTGGAATTCTCTGCCGGCTTCTGTTTTCCCTGCCATCTTTGAGTCTTTAAAGCAAAAGTAAATAGGTATCTTCTGAGCTCGCTCGTTCCATTGTAGACCTCATCTATCGGTTACCATCAGGCGAGATCGAGGTCAAGAGTGGGCTCATTCGTAAAAATTGGACAAATGCGAGTCAGACTCGTCCATGAAGGGTTCCGTAGTAACTACGCCAAATAACTTTGTTTTTCATAGTGTTTGTATGAAATACAAAGTTATATTTGCGGTTTTAGAAAATGTGCTAAATCTCAAAAACTACTGACCCGATGTCATTCAAACCATTTTAATGAAAGTTTTCATTAAAACCTACAGCATATTTTTTTTATTCTATTATAAAAGTTAGAGAGGGGGGACACATTTTACCACTTTGGAAGCGTATATCTTTTAAACGATTGACTTTAAGAAGAAGTAGTTTTAGGAACCGATATAATTTTTAAAAACCTGTCTATAGATACCGCACACGAAAAGGTTTGATGAAAAAAAAAAACCCGTGTGGCACTCGGGGACTGCCGCGGTAAAGCTATTGCATAGCATTTTTTATCAACTTATGCAATTATAATTGTTTGTATATTTTTTTATTTATGCAGTATTTTTTTTTCTTTGATATTAATTCAAGTTACCGGGTCAATTATACCACATTTTTAGTTTTAAGCTATTTCTCGCGGCGTTGACATTTTAGACTTTCTTTCTCTTATAAAAAAATGTAAATGTTTCTTATTTTATTCAACAAAATATTTACAAAATATCTAAATCCATACTAATATTATAAATGTGAAAGTAACTCTGTCTGTCTGTGTGTTACCTTTTCACGCCTAAACCGCTGAACCGATTTAGATGAAATTTGGCGTGGGAATAGTTTAGGACTCTGGGAAGGACGTAGGATAGTTTTTATCCCGAAATTCCTACGGGTTCGGGATTTACGCGGGAACCCCCTTCCACGCGAACGAAGTCGCGGGCAGAAGCTAGTAAGTATAATATAAATGTACTTTCAATAAAAAAGAAATCATAAAAAGATATGATGAGACCCTGGGTTTGATCCAAAATACTGACGGTTACCAATCCGATTCTTTACTAAACACGCTAATAGAACGTTAGTAACCCGAATTGAAATAACTGACCATATTCGACCGTATTAGGTTTTATTTTCGTTACGGAATTTCTTGATTTGGTCGCCGCGCTCAAAGCCCGCGATAAAAGCTATGCAATAGCTTAAAAATATTTTTAGGTTCAGTTCCATGTATGAGGAGCCCCCCTTAAATTTATATATTTTTGTCTATCAATCGGAAAGCGGTTCAACTCGGCGGAACAGAATACATCTACCTACCAAGTTTCACATGTAGGTAGTCATAACAGTTTCGGAATAAAATGGCTGTGACTTACGGACGGACGGGCAGATAGACAGACATGACGAAACTATAAGGGTTCTGTTTTTTGCCTATCGGCTACGAAACCATAATAAAAAAAAACTACACATTTACATCTTGTTGTCAAAGAGATCCAGTACCAGTCATCGAAGTGTACCTACAAGTCACTCCAATAATTTCATGACATCAAACAGCACACAAAATAAAAGCAACCATGAAGCCATTAAAAAAAAATTAAATAATCTAAAGTATCAAAATGACTTTACGTACCCATAATTCGCGGAGTTATTCTTACGTTTGTGTGTGTTTGAGCCTTGTCTATGTAGTGATGCGATTTGATACCTATCAATTTTGAACATGCGTCCTTAAGAGCCATTAGACGTTTTTTCGTAAATTTCTAAGATTTCAATCGCCTGCTTTACCATCTTACGTCATACTTTGAATTTTTAAAATACATTGCTAAAATAGATCAACTATTAATGAAGTGTTTTATCGTTTAACATTTACTTAAAACATCTGCATCGCTTTGTGGTGAGTAATCTCCCAAAAGTAGTTTACAGAAATATCATCGTACAGTCAACTTCAGATTCCGGAATCTATGACTAATGTTCACAAATTCAGGTGAAAAAATATACATAGTATAAGACATATACTTGATTTGTGAACTAATGTTCAATATTCAAGATTATTTATTGCATTATTTAGAAAAAAAATAAAAACTATTGTCTATTTTTAGGTGCTGTAGCGCAAGTTTGTCGCGATTATTCGCATTTAATAAGGCGTAATTTCGATAAAAAAATTACGTCAAAATAAACTTTGTTCTGTGAAGAATTCAAATAAATAGTTTTTATGACAATGCGATCATGTAATTTTGTGATAACATGATTTTAAGAACGCTCTAAATTACAATATATTACGTTGTCCAAGCTAGCCCCATTTAGTATGGCCCGAGCGCCCGCCAGGGTAGGACGTGTGTCAATATTTTTCCGCGTCCCGACAGTCGATCGCACGTATCGAGAACGCTAACTATACTACGACTACGCGGGTTTTGATACACGTATTTTTTTGTAAGAAATATTTTTAGTGCTTTATACGTAATTGTTTTAGCTACGGAGAACAGGCACGGTGTATACCATTGTGTCAAAAAAGGGAAACGCAATAATTTTGCATCATTAAGAATAGAATTAGAATAGAATTTATTTATTTTCTCACCACAAATTAATACATTAGATAATTGACATAAGGTACAGACAATTTAAACATAATTTGTGGGAGACTGGTGCCTAAACTAAGTTTTTTCCAAAACCTGTAAGTCAGAATTAAAGAATGCACATGAAGCAAGGTACATCTTTTTTAACCGACTTCAAAAAAAAGGAGGAGGTTCTCAGTTCGTCGGATTTTTTTATGTATGCTCCCTGATTACTTGAAGACGGCTAGACCGATTTTAAAAAAATATTTTTTTGTTTGATAGTGTATACTTTTTTATTGTTTCCATTTTCATCACGTCAGGATCTGATAATGGAATCATGGAGAAATCGAGGGAACTCTTCAAATATTATAGGCACACCTATAGCGATTTGGTTATTTTTTGTAGTAACTTGTGCAGTTGCTCTTGAAAAACACCATTTAGTAAAGTGGAACTGATGATGAAGACCACAGATGGCCACCGGAACTACTCAATAATAAGTATTTCGTGGGTTGCGATTCGATTACTTGAATATGGCTAAGCACTTTATGCTCGTTACAATGCATAATTATGGTGAAGTAAAGCTGATGCTGAAGTACCAGGAGAACTCCTCAAAAATTATCGGCTCTGCATCGGGAGAAGCTATATTTTTTATAAGGTGATAAGTAGTTGACATTTTGGCTTTTGTAACTTGATAAATTACAAATTAAAAAGCGTTAAAAACCCTTTTTAACTAACTATTTGGAAGTCGGTGTCCAAACACGAAAATACGAGAAAAAAAAAACACCGACGAAGGAAAGCAAAGTCGATTTTATTTTTAGTTTAAAAGTTTTTTGCTTTTATAATAAAGTAATAATTTGATGTAGTCTAAATTTAGGGCTACCAAAGTTTTAAGAAAAAAAAATCACAAATAATCACAAAAGATGGAAGCACTTAAGAAATTAAACCCTAACTGTTGTTCAGTACTGTAGAACTATAAATACAATTTAACGAATGTCATATTTTCTATATTGATTTATTTTTAAACCTACTTAAAAAAAAGGAGGAGGTTCTCAATTCGACTGTATTTTTGTAGTAGTTTTAGTAGATGGCTAGACCGATTTAGAAAATTCTTTTTTTATTCGAAAGGATTTACTTCAAGGTGAGTTCCATTATCATCAAGTTAGGATCTGATGATGGAATCATGGATAAATCGAGGGAACTCTTCAAATATTATAGGCACACCTATAATAAGTATTTCGTGGGTTGCGATTCGATTACTTGAATAAAATTTCTAAACAATTTATGCCAGTCACACTGCATATCGTGAAGTAGAGCTGATTGTGAAGTACCAAGAGAACTAAACGCTATCGTCCCTGCATTAGAAAAAAAAATTTTTTCAAAAGGTGATACATAGTTGACGTTTAGGCTTTTAAACTGGGTAAATTACAAACCAACCCACTAAAAAGCGACATATAATCAAACTTTAAAAAGGAAACACTGCAAAGTGAAAAATTACTTTAATTTCGTGAGTCGGTGTCTTTGGTTTTGTAGTATAGTTTTTGATAATGAATTCCGAAATTAAAGTTATTTTTCTCTTTGCAGTGTTTTTTTGTAAGTCAGGTTTATTTTTTAATACAAAGTTTATTTTATTTGAGATAAAATAAATAAATAACAAGATACCGCGGCCACGGAACTTAAGGGCTGCTGATGGAATAGGGTGGATTTTTAGTCAGTAGAAGTCTAGCACTCCCATCCTCCACCTAGAGCGGGAAAACTCATTTATTGCATTTTCCACCTCAAAATAAAAGATAAAATTAATTTTATTGCAATCGTATTAATCCTGTAGCTTTAGACCTTAGGCTTGATGATGCAATGGAACTTTCGAACGCAAACGTAAATATTATTTGGACTATTTATTTATGTAGTTACTTCAATTTAGGTGTTGAACCGAAAGGTCGTCATCAAGCATTGTCTTTTCAGTTACCCTTCAGAGTGACTGTGTAGTTTCTAGTCTATTCAGTGGTAAATTATCATATCTTATCTTAAATTTTATAGGAATAACCACCCGTTGCATTAGACATCAGACTTGACGATTTAGCGGAAGTTTAGAACTCAATAGTAAATACTTTTTGGACTTTCTATATTTCTTTAGTTCTGAATTTAGTTAATACGAAACAGCATTACTTATATAAATAAGGTCTTCTACAGCGTGCCTTTTGTTTGGGACCCGGTATTTTGGTAATATTGAAAACGCCATAATCACAGAAAGATAAAATAGTTAGGAAGTTATCAGAGCTCAAATAAAAGGTACCTGGTAAAAAAGCCGAAAAATTTAAGATAATATATGTAAATAACGGCGATAGTCTAAACTACACTGGTCAGCAAATAAACCGAGCCACCCGCTACCTAGGAACTCTGATTCGATTTTCTCAAAAAGTTTAAAACTTACAACTATCAAAGTTATACCTACAAAAGTGCGTTTTATGGTGATTAAAATGACTACAAATTAATTCAAAAGTACCGTCAACTCACATTGTAATCAAGCAACAAACACAATGCTAACGATTTGCTCTGTTTTCACCAGAGTTTGAAATTAGCGTTCTTTTTCTCTACAATGGGGGTAGTCGGATATTTCTTATCATTTCTTTAGTTTTTGTCCATCGTTTGCTCAGACGCGTGTGTTTTTGCTAATTTTTTCGATTAATAATGGATACAACACCTCAGGAAGCAGCTCAAGCTGTAGCATTACTTCAAGCAGGTATTGCGCAACGTGAAGTCGCTCGAAGGCTTCGAATCAGCAGATCTTCGGTGCAACGAGTTTACAGACGATACCTAGAGACTGGAGAATTCGATCGCCGTCCAGGTACGGGCAGACCTAGGGCTACATCAGCAGCAGATGATCGTTATATCCACCTTACTGTTCTGCGAAATCGCTACCTCAACGCAGTTCAAGTCCAACAAAATCTGCGTGACGAACGCCAAGTGGTCATAAGTTCAGATACCGTCAGAAGGAGACTTGCTGAACGGAACCTAACCCCAAAAAGAGCTGCAACAGGCCCAGCATTAATGGTAGCACACCGTCGAGCACGACTTGAATTTGCTCGAGAGCATAGGGATTGGACATTAGAGCAGTGGAGTAATGTACTCTTCACTGATGAGACCAGGGTGAGTCTACATGAAAGTGATCGACGTCAGAGAGTATATCGTCGCCCTGGAGAACGTTATTCTCAGTGTTGCATCGAGGAAACTGTTGCTTATGGAGGGGGATCTGTAATGGTCTGGGGCGGCATCTCGTTAACAGCACATACAGCGTTAGTTTTCATCGAACCGACGGGCCGTACACGTGGACTGACTTCTCATCGCTACATTACTGAAATCCTCGCAGACCATGTGGTACCTTACGCAGGATATATCGGACAGGATATGCAATTGATGCATGATAATGTACGGCCTCATGTTGCTCATGTGGTGACCCAGTATCTACGCGACGTCAGCATTCGTACGATGGACTGGCCAGCTCGAAGCCCGGACTTGAATCCGATAGAACACTTTTGAAGAGGAGTGGAATACAATTCCTCAAGATTTTATCGTCAGGCTCGTAAGGTCGATGAATACAAGGATGCTGGCAGTTATCCGAGCAAGGGGAGGGAATACGGAATATTGATCAAAAACGTTTTTTTTATTTTATCTTTGTTTTTGGCTTTAATTTTTTTTTCACTTTATCATTACTAACGATTGTCACGACTGGAAAACGACTCTTCTTTGTAAAATCCTTAATAACCACTGAAATATTGATTAAACCCAATGAGTTTCCATTCATTTTAATCACCATGAAACGCACTTTCTGTAGGTACAACTTTGATAATTGTAGGTTTTTTAGTTTTTGAGAAAATCGAATTACAGTGCCTAGGTAGCGGGTGGCTCGGTTTATTTGCTGTCCAGTATATATATATGAAACAACACCAGTGTATAATCATATATACAACGTGTAATTTAAAGGGTATATACATACCAAGTGCACGGCTTCTTTGGATGATAACAAACGATATAGCAAGGGTTTTCTAATCTTATGTCTACATGTGTGGAGCTTATTAGAAATTTCAATACATTGATACCAGAGACCGAATTTTTCAAATTAAGAAGAACGAAGAGAATTATCGTGTTATTGGCTAGTGACGTGGAAAGTGATGACCCTCATAGTGATGTGACACGTTTGTTATTATTGGTACTCAAGAAACATATGAAACCGATAATTTGGGGTCAATTCTGTGAGTCACTTATTTTGAGCTGAAACTTTGCATAGAGACTCCATACCAGATGTTGTCTTCAGTCCTTTTGGATAGATATGGGGTTTCCGTTACACGTTGTATATGATTGCATAGGTAGAAAATTTTGAACGTACAAAAATCTTCAGACATGTAGTTGTCTGAAGATAAACTAACTAACTTTAGGGTAATATATTTTAAACATGTTATACAGGGTATAACGGAATATACATAAACCCTTAAATGGGGTAATTGTACTCATTATTATGAACGTGAAAATCATCATCAGCTGTTTAGTAAATTTTGTCCAGTTATGCACACTTATAAATGAACGAGGTCGTCTATTCTTTTTCGCAATTTTAAGGTTGATCCCATACTAAAAGATATTCATAATGATGATTACAATTACCTCTTTTCCAGTTTTACGTATGTATATTTCATTACAAAGTTAACATTTCTGAAATGATAATTTTTATTTTTTTAAATAATTATAAAGTGCATGGAACGCGAATAATAGATTGTCAGTACTTTTGGAGTCAATTAATCAATATAAGCAAACACAGTGAAAAGGTCAGCTACAATATGAGCTATCTAAAAATAGAAAAAGAGAAACGGATTGGTCTCATATCCAAATTTTACTTGAAATGTAAGATGTGTGTATCTAGCTTTATTCTGAAAACTTCAGACCCCAACACAACTGAAAAATCTAAACTCAATCAAGGCGCGGTATATGGTTCAATTATGACAGGAATATATATATTTTTGTATAGACACACCAACACTTTTTCTTACTTGTAACCTATTTGTAGAAATAAATATCATTTATAATTTAACGTAAAAAATAACCTTCCTTCTGTAACAGTTTATTAAAAAATAAATATCGGAAACTACAACTCATAACGTACGTGCGTACGTACGTACGTACACAAAAAGTGTGATTTTTCTTAGTTAATTAACACCAATTTTACACTTTTGAGTTCAATTTTGTTGAAGTCGGTTGTAACATAACTTTCATTTTTCATTTAAATATATACTTTATACATGTCTTTCATTTTTTAAATCTTAAGTCATTTAAGTAATCAAATCTCTTTCTTATAAAGACGATTATAACAGCTCAAAATTGTTTAGTCCGACTCGACACTCTCTCTACACTATTAGTGTTGTTTATGTGTGCATCGCCACGCATATATGCCGATTTTTACCTAAACTCGAGCGTTCAAATTTTGAAAAATGGCTCTTAATACAGTCGTGAGCGTGTCGGCCGCTAACATTGCATGAGTGTATGCGTCTGCGTTAGGAATTGTATGACGCACATACGTTTTGCGTTTAGTAAGGATAACTATTTTATAACAAATGTCTAGGTTTGGTTTAAATTTATGTAGTTACGGATGTTGTTTTAGACTTATTATTTAATATTTTAATTGGGGTGTCTGAGGTATTGCGCTTAACTAGTTACACCTTGAGTAGGTATACTTACCAGAGTTGGGCAAAATTTATTCGAATGACGAATAACGAATGAACAAATTATTTCTATAGTTATTCACGAATAATCAATAATTTAATTTATTCAAAGGAAAATTATTCGAAAGACTAATAATTCTTTTTATTCGTTATTCGATTAATGAATAAAAATAAAACAAAGAATAAATAGCAGGGGTAGCTCATCGTCCGGTAAGGACCAGGCCCGGGTCGGCGGCGTGTCGTGTTCCACGCGCGCCTCAAAGAATCGTTAGCACTAGTGACGGAGCCCCATAGGGCTATTGCTTGCCGGGGTTGCGGGTATATTCTTACGAGATACCGCGGCCCCGAAACTTAGAGGCAGCTAAAGGAACATGGTGGGTTTTTAGGCAGTAGAAGTCTGACACTCCCATCCGCTCCACCCAGAGTGGGAGAAGTCATTCGATGATTTTCCCACACTTAAAAAAAGTACTGTAACACGTTTGTTATGATTTGTATTCAAGTAACATACGAAACCGATAATTTGGTATCAATTCTTTGAGTTGCTTATCATGAGCTGAAACCGTGCATAGAAACTCCATACCAGATGTTGTCTTCACTCTTCAGCCCTATTGGATAGGTTAAGGTTTCCGTTACACGTTGCATATAACTTATTAATAACAATATTTTTCTTGTTTGCCGCTACCCGCTACCTTTCATCAAATTCCAGGAACCAGGTCTAATTGTACCAAATCGCTTTATCCCCTTTTCTTTCATATATTTGAGATCCGCAAAACAAGAGTCTCCAAATATTGGTAATGTGATATAAATAAGCTGTAAAATTTATTTAAAATAACGAATAAAATCACGAATAAATTATTCATGAATGAATTATTCGCGAATAATATTAACGCGAATAAATTTTTATTCGAATAATTATACAGATAAAAATTTATTCAAATAATGCCCAACTCTTATACCTGACTTTACGAATACCCAGTTTAACATACATATAATAAGCCTATAAAGTTCCCACTGATGGGATACAAGTCTTCTCTCAGTGAGAGGACAGGGCTGTTATTCACCACACTAGCCCAGTGAAGATTGGGTGGATGTCGCATGTTTTCGAATTTTGCGGTCCTAGTACATAATGGTTTCGTCACGATGTCTTCCTACTATACCGTTTTGAAAGCAGTGATGATGGTGAAAACTACACAAAATAATGTGCCTGGCTGAGTTTGAACACACGACCTTGAATTCGCAAGTCAAGCCCGTATCCACTGGGCTGCTTTTTAAAGAACTGTCCATAGATACCCACGAAACGAATAGGTTTGATGAAAAAACATATTTATAATTTCAGTTCCATGTATAGGAAGCCCCCAATTTTATTTATTTTGTTACTTTTGTCTAAAAATCGGAAAGCGGGTCACAGAATACATATATCTACTAAGTTTCACATGTGTAGTCCTAATATTTACGGAATAAATTGGCTGTGACATACGGACGCACGGACAGACAGACATGATGAAACTATAAGGGTTCCGATTTTAGCCATTCGGCTACGGAACCTAAAAATTAACAAATTGCAACCACGCGAAATGTACGGGGTTCAATGAATGAACAAAAGCCAATCACGGAAGTTTATGAACGCTTGGCAATTTGTCAAACTAATTTTGAAATTTGTTTCAATAAACTACGTTATTAATAAATGGCTCTAAAGTCTCATTAATTGTATGCTCCTGAAGATTTGATCCCTTTCATCACTCAGGATAGATAGAAGGAAACTCGACTCAGCATAGCTTACTTTCGCACACGAGTAATATTTTGAGTGTGTTCTGTATGTGAATGTCACATGTTGTGCCATAAAGATATAAGATTTTCGTAATTTTTTTCCCAAACATGAAACTTGCGCGTACAAGTTTTCGAATTTCAATGAAGTTTTGTGTGTTTTATCTCTGACTCTATAAAAAAGCTTACATTTCTTTCCACGGAGATACAGGAAATTTGAACACATCTGGCCAATTGTGGCAAATAAAACTACATCCACTTGAGTTTTTTGAATCAAATATAAAATTACATTACTTTTCGTCAGTATAGCTCGACTTTCAAAAATAGTTGCATTATATATATATATATACACACATCAAAAGTGTCTAGGGATCAAGCATTTTTATGCGGATTTCTTGAGATTGAGATGTGGCTTTGTAATAAATTTATGATTTTATAAATTTATATGGATCCTTTTTGGTGCATTTCATAATTTGAAACAGGAACTGTTAATCAAATTCGAGTAAAAGATGAAAATCAGCTGTCAATATTTTCGCTATAAAAACATACAACGCATTGAAGACATTATTAGTGCTACTGTTTCCCTACTACTGATTAAAACCAACGTTATTATGGAGCGGCGACGTCATTTAAGCAGGGAAGAAATGCTCAGAGCCGTGGGAATGATAGAAGCTGGTTCCCGGCAACGTACTGTGGCTTTAGCTCTGAATACAAGTCAGAGTGTTATCAGTCGACTTTGGACACGTTACCGAAGCACTGGTACCGTGGCTGAGCGCCATGGAGGACGGTATCGCTGCACCACACGGAGACAAGACCGATACATTCAAATCTTAACTCGAAGAGCTCCAACAATAACCGCCATGATGTTAGCCGTGAGGCTTCATCACTCTTCAGGGAACTAATTAGCGACCAAACAGTCAGAAACCGCTTGCATGAAGTGAACCTTCATTCCCGAAGACCGCTACGGGTACCACCTATAGCAATGCACAATCGTAGGATTCGATATCAATGGGCTCTTGAACACAGAAATTGGGCAGAAGAACAATGGCGTTTCGTGTGCTTTTCTGATGAGTCTCGTTTTGGTATGAGACCGGATACAAGACGTATACGACACTGGAGAACCCCTGGACGCCAACAGCGATTAAAATCCTGCCAGGAAGTCCATCCTTATAGTGGTGGAACCATCATGGTATGGGCGGGTATTTGGATCGGCGGAAGAACTGAGTTGATTTGGATCAGAGGCAACCTCAACGCTCAAATTTATGCTGAGACGATTGTATCTGACGTCATCGTTCCTCTACAAGTGCAAATCGGTCCCTTATTTCAGTTAATGCATGATAATGCACGACCGCACACCGCAAGAGTTGTAAGACAGACTCTCGCCGCAGCTAACATCAATGTCCTGCTCTGGCCTGCTCAGTCGCCAGACTTGAACCCGATTGAGCATGCATGGGATATGCTACAGAGAAGAGCTCTGCCGAATATGGAGGGTATCCAGTCGCAAGAAGACCTTTTTTTGTTGTTGCAACGAACATGGGCGGCCATTCCACAGCGTGATTTGGATGAACTCATTTTGAGTATGCCAAACCGATGTTCTTGTGTTGTTAGTGTTCGCGGTAGAAACACGGATTATTAATTGTTTAAGTTACCCAATAAAATTTTAAAGAAAACTGTTATTTCAGTCTTTTTTTCGAACTTTAATGTTAGTGGTTCAAATGTCAAAAATCCCTTTATTAGGAAAATGGCAAATTTCTTTATTAATGCAAAGGTGACTTGGTTTATCGTTACTGTGACAAACGAAAACACTTTATTTGATGAATCTTTAAAGAAAATTTTAATTAATATCAATCAGGAGAAAAGTTATTGCAAAAATATATGTTGATCCCTAGACACTTTTGATGTGTGTATATACATATATCGTTTTAAGTATACAATTAAGACTATGGTTCAATACCGTGTTTTTAACCGACTTCAAAAAAAGGAGGTTTACAATTCGTCTTGAACTTTTTTTTTATTTTTTTATTTTTTTTATTTTTTTTTTTATTTTTTATGTATGTTACCTCATAACTCGGAGATGGCTGGACCGATTTGAAAAATTCTTTTTGCGTTTGAAAGGGTATACGTTCTAGTTGGTCCCATTGTTACGAAATCATGATCTGATGATGGGATCCTGGAGAAATCGAGGGAACTCTTCAAATATTATAGGCACACCTATAGCGTTTTGAGTATTTCTTATAGTACCTTTAGCAGTTGCTTTCGAAAAGTACCATTTGGGGAAGTTAAACTGATGATGAAGACCACAGATAGCCACCGAAACTACCCAATAATAAGTATTTCGTGGATTGCGATTAGATTACTTGAATGTAGATGTTAAGCACTTTATGCTCGTCACAATGCATATGGTGAAGTAGAGCTGATGGTGATGTACCAGGAGAACTCCTCAAAAATTAACGGCTCTTCACTGGGAAAAGCAATATTTTGTAAAAGGTGATAAGTATTTAACATATTGGCTTTTGTAACTAGATAAATTACAAACCGAAACACTAAAAAGCGTGAAAAAAAAACTTTTTAGCAAAAAATAAAACCGACTTCCATTTAAGAACACTACAAAGGCAAAAATAACTTAAATTTCGGAAGGCGGTGTCGAAAAATAAAAAGAAAATACGAAACAAATGACACCGACCACCGAAATTTAAGTTATTTTTGCCTTTGTAGTGTTCTTAAATGGAAGTCGGTTTTATTTTTTGCTAAAAAGTTTTTTTGATAAAGCATTTCTAACACTAAGAAATTATTATCATACCAATGAAAGTTCCCGTAATACTTGAATCATAGTCTTAATTGTATTCTCTTCGTGCAACCCATCGATCTGCGGTGATGCAATTGTTGACGTGGTTCGTCAGGCTATGGAATATTTTATTCCATTTTCTGACGTCCCACTTGGTTATGAGGCCCAGCCTTGGTATAATGCAGCTTGTGCACAAGCCAAATTGCGCAAGGAGCAGGCTTACCAAGCCTGGGCTTCGGCCCGCAGTAGCGGCAGCGCTAGTATCGGTGTCCACGCATTGAAGACGGCGTTTAACTCTACCGCTAAGGTCTGCAAACAGGTGTTACGGAAGGCTCGGATCGACCATGCTGGACGAATAGGGGCCAAATTGGCAACCTACCCTTCGGGCAGTAAGCAGTTTTGGTCCCTAGCCAAATCGGTCGAGTCGAACTTCTGTCGTCCTTTACTACCTCACATGGTTAAACCGGATGGAACACTGGCTTATACCGCGCAAGAGAAAGCAAATTTATTTGCCTCCCTCTTTGCGGAAAATTCGCAAAGAGGGAGGAACACAGGGTCTAATTTACCGCGTAACTTACCTCACTGTGACTCCGTAATGCGGGAAATTGTAATTCACAATAAAGAGGTCCGTAAAGCCCTTTGTAGTCTAGACGTGAAGAAGGCCAGTGGACCGGATGGAATACCTGCCCGAGTCCTTAAAAGTTGTGCTCCAGAGTTGTCACCTGTCTTGACTCGCCTCTATCGCCTTTCCCTCGGAACCGGAGTGGTACCAGTGTCCTGGAAGCTTGCTAATGTGCAACCAGTACCCAAAAAGGGAAGCTGTGCCGATCCTGCCAATTCTAGACCAATCGCCTTAACCTCTATACTTTGTAAAGTGATGGAAAGGGTACTCAACAACAAGTTGCTGGCATACCTTCATTGTGCGTACGGCTAAGGAGTGGTATTCCCTGCCGGAGTCTGTGTTTCCCGATAGCTATAACTTAGGAGTCTTTAAGTCAAGAGTGAATAGGTTACCTTTAGGTAAGCGTGCTCCATCTTCGACCACATCATCACTTACCATCAGGTGAGATGGTGGTCAAACGCGAACCTATTTTTAATAAAAAATAAATAAAATAAAATGAGCTCCTCAGTGACCACCAGTATGGCTTTCACCGTGGTCGGTCCACCGGAGATCTTCTTGTGTATGTCACGCATTGTTGGGGCGAGGCCATTGACAAACACGGTGAAGCTCTTGCGGTGTCCCTCGATATCTCAAAGGCCTTTGACAGGGTTTGGCACGCTAGTCTGCTGAGCAAGCTTCCTGCATTCGGTGTTCCTGCTAGCTTATGCAACTGGATTTCCGACTTGAGTGTGCGGTTGATCCGAGTGGTCATCGATGGCTGTTCGTCGGATCTTATGTCAATTAATGCCGGTGTTCCTCAAGGGTCTGTTCTTTCTGCGACTCTTTTTCTGCTGCATATCAATGACCTACTTCAGCTGGGAGCAGTTGGGTACGCGGATGACAGCACAGTCGCAGAGAGATACATATCCAGTGCTAGAGCTGGCAGGGACGAAATTGCCACTCTCAGAAAGGCCATGGTAGAGCGCATGAATTCGACCTTAAATCTCGTTTCCCGATGGGGCGACGACAATCTGGTCAAATTCAACGCTTTGAAAACACAGGCTTGTCTTTTCAGTGCTAAAAGGAGCCCATATCAATTATCCCCTATTTTCCGAAGTGCATCTGTGCCAGTTACCAACCGCCTGGAGCTTTTGGGCATGGAGTTGACGTCAGACCTCAACTTTAGCAAGCAACCATCGAGTCCAGAGCTCAGACTGCAGCAAAAAAGCTAGGCATCCTACACAGGGTGAGGCGGTACTTCACGCCTGGACAGCTTCTGAATCTATATAAAGCACAGGTCCGTTCCTGCATGGAGTACTGCAGCCACTTGTGGGATGGCTCTGCAAAATACCAACTTGCTGCACTGAACTCGATCGAGCGCAGGGCTAAAAAAAAGGCTTATAGGCGACGAGGCGCTATTGGGCAAGCTTCATAGCCTGGCTCATCGGCGAACCGTTGCTTGCCTGTCGGTTTTCTACAGATCGTACTTCGGGGAGTGTGCGCAGGAGCTTCATGACCTGATCCCTCCATCTCCCTTTCACTACCGGTCTACCAGACGCACGGCTGGATACCATCCACACTTGGTTGATATACCGTCGTGTCGTACCAAGCGCTTCTCCTCCATATTTATTGTGCGCACTTCGAAGCTGTGGAATTCTCTGCCGGCTTCTGTGTTCCCTGCCACTTATGACCTTTCAACCTTTAAAGCAAGAGTAAACAGGCATCTTCTGGGCTCGCTCGTTCCATCGTAGACCTCATCTATCGCTTACCATCAGGCGAGATCGAGGTCAAGAGTGAGCTCATTCTGAATAAAAAAAAAGCCAATACTTTTTATTACTATTAAGGCTTTTACTATTAAGTATTAATTAGTAATAAAAAAATTAATTAAAAATGATAAGTAATTAATTTAATTAGTATTAATAGTAAAAGCCTATACCTTAATATATATTTATTAAAATTATTTAAAATATGTGGAAAATATTGTTATTACATTGATTTTGTTTTATATAACTTACTTATTATTATTATGTTTAATGTAATGACGTTTTTTTTTTTCAAGAAAATAAATTAAAGCAGACACGTGCATTAGATTTTTGCTAGCTTTTTAATACAGCAAAAATCCTGCGGTCTATCTAGTAACTATGAACTTTTTCGGGTTAAAAATAAATTGTTTGGTAAACTGGTAGCCTAATTGCGTTATGTAAATAAATACCTATGAATGTTATCGGCCGCATGTTTCCTTTCATTGCGTGTTTTGTTATATCGAGAATATGGTTTTTTAACTATTTGTAATAGTTCTAAAATTACATTAGAATGCCATTGAATCGATCGCGTTGGAAACAGAATAAACATTAGCTTTTTCAAAACGTAAGGAAAAGAAGACGTTTTGCGTGTTGCTAAGAGTTCTGCATCACTTAATCATTTTTATTATAAACTAGCTCAGGTGTCGATTTTCGAAAAATGTAGCCTCTGTTTGACCCTGGGTCTTCAACTATTTTCATTCCAAACTTCGTTCAAACCGGTGCTGTGGTTTAGCCTTGAAAGCGTAACAGACAGACTTTCGCATTTATAATATTAGTATGGATTGACGTTCCCCTTAACGCTATCTAAGGGACTATACTTCCAGAGATTACCTCTTACAAACAAACAATTCTAACACTCTGATTTTTCCGCTTTCAAAACTAGTTTGCTAGTCAGCAGCAAAGTCGAATACCAATCAAGTTTTATGTTAGAAGTACGAAGCGTCATTAAAGTTGATAAAAGCCGGAATTTATGTACTTTATCAAACCTTTCCCTTAAACGGGAAGGACTATTATCAATTTCCTTTAATACTCAAACATATTGTTATACAAAGTCCTGCATAATGCTGCTCATATTAGGGCACATAGCAACAAGGCATTTTTAATTAAGCGGTCAATCATTCGTATAATGGCAACTAGGCCCGTGGGCCGTGGGTAAGAGCAATTGTCATAAAACAGGCATTAGTTTCTATATAGAAAATCATCGCAAAATAAATGTGACAAATCGTCAAACCAGCGATACTTGTTGTGATTCGATGATATTTTTTAACTGCCAATCTCTTCATTTGCGATTTATTTGAGATGTGTCCTGATTTGTCTGATGGGAACGGAGGAAACGCCTGGGTGTCACCACTGCGAGGGTCGCCCTGAGGACACCGTAGAGCACACGGTGCAAGACTGCCCCGCCTGGGCAGAGCACCGACGTGTCCTCACGGCGGCGATAGGCGGAGACCTCTCGCGCCCGGCATTGGTCGAGGCCATGCTGCGGGGCGAGAGGGAGTGAGAAGCGGTCGCCTCCTTCTGCGAAGCAGTCATGCTTCCGAAGGAGGAGGCGGGCCGCGTAAGGGAGAGGATGGCGTCCTCCCTCCAGCCCAGCCGCAGTGGTAGACGCCCACGGCGTCGGACGTCAGCCGACGATCTCCGGCCACCGTAGGCGCAGGCATGCGGACAGCGAGTAAAGGGCAACTCGCTGTCCGACCATGGACCATGCCCGGGTCGACGGCGCGTTGTGTTCCACGCGCGCCTCAAAGAGCGTCAGCAACATGACGAGGCCCCCTCTGCAGAGGGCCGAAGCCTGCCGGGGTCGTGGGACTTATCCCATTACCGTGACCCCGGTACGTAAAGGGTTATTGAAGGAACACCGTGGATTTTAGTCACTAAAAGTCTGACAGTCCCTCCCACCCTGCCCGGGGTGGGAGGACTTATTTGATAATTTTACCACGTTAAAAAAAAAAAACAGGGACCTGGGGATTAATCTATGCATTTTTTATTTTTAAGCTACTAAAGGCATAATTACAGTGGTTATACGCACGACTTGCGAATTGTTGGTCGAGGCTTTGAATCTGAACAGGCACATAACATTGTGTAATTTTCATCATCAGCACCGCTCTCAATACAGCGAAGGAAAGCATAGTGCGGAACCCGCATGTCAGAGGACCGAACAATCCGAAGACATGTACGACATCCACAAACACGCACTGGGCCCGGGTGGTGGATTATGGCCCCATTTCCTCTTATAGAGAAGAGGCCAGTGGAAACGTTAAAAGCCTGGTAATGAATTATGATAACTATAAAACGTATAGTTAGTTGGGCGATCCAAACCCCATTGATGCTACTGTTAATAACGAATGACGCCAATAATACCTCGTATATTATAACAGCTACCATAGAAGATACTTAAATATAAATTTTACAATTATAAATACATCAATCATTGTAAAACACTCAGGTTCGAGGTCGATATCGGTCATGTATTTATTTTAAAAATAGTTTACACGTGTCATACTCTAGTTCTAGTTTCATTGCAACATATGCTTGACTGGGCATCGCTCTAGATTCCAGATATTTGAGGGCGATTGGGTAGTCTATGGTATCTAGGTACGGCTATGGTCGTGACCCATTGCCCATTTAAACTAGCTCAGATTTTATCTGCTTGATTAAGTCTTGAGACGATAGAAAAAATAACGAATATACTGCGTAGATTTCCGCACTGTCTGGCGGAAATTAAATGAATGCGGCGTATCAAAGTATACTTTGGTATTGTTCGGTAAATTGTTCAAGTTTCTGAAGCTCCTAAGTTGAGCTACGTAAAAATTGAAAAATACTTGAACGGTTTGTACAGGTCCACTCAAATCTATGCACCACAGACATAAACCTACATGGCTCTCATATGATTTGAATAGTACAGATCTTATGGTTATTAAAAGAGTTTTGAGGAGTTTGTTTCGATGTTTCTACTCAGGGTTATCAGCTAGGAAACAACGGCCTCGTCTTGTTTAAATTTACGAAAGAAATCGACGTGTAAAAGTGTTCTGTATTACAAATTAGCCAAATAAATACCATTCAATCACACGTCACATGTCAATATTTTTGCTCAGTATAAACTAGACCAGGCCGGTGTTTTATAACAACCACTGAGAAACAACGCAGAGGCCAGTTTGTGCAGAATTAAGGCTGTCCGTATTGGTCAGATAGAGTGCAACCGGATGCAGTTCAAAACCAAATCTTGGCTACGCTGGTGACAGATTTTTTTGGCTTCTCACACCCCTATAACGACTATCACAAAAAAGTATTTCAATGACAGGTGTCATCGATGACAGCTGTCACCAACGTCTTAATTTGCTTTTCGTAGCACGGAGGAAAGTTGGTACATATGTACTTTATGGACATCATTTCACACTAGACCGATTCGTGCGGCTTTTATTATTTAACCATGAGCGTTTTTTCTCTCTTGAGGTAAAAATACTCAATCGATGTCCGTTGACGAACCGTGGCTGTCAGACTCCTGACTGACTAAAAGACCACCACGTGTGAAAGAGACACACTTGTGACGGGGGATTCGGTATTCGGCAAATATTCTTCAGCGCGGTACCCGCTTGATTAAGCCACGAGCTATCCTAACCAATAAACATAAAAACTCATTGTCTGAGCTCCTTAAGGTTCTAGCGTAGCTCAACCACACGATAACTGACAAATGTTTGGACGGGCCTGCTCAAATTTGTGTTTCTGTTCTCAAATAATATAAACCTACATGGCTCTCATATGATTTGATCACTACGGATTGTATGGACTTCAAAAGAGACGATGACCTCTGAGTTTGTTTCGGTGTTTCTTCTCAGGGTAGTCGGTTAGGAAACACTGGCCTCATCTAGTTTGCATCTACAAAAAAAAAGATACGTGTAAAAGTTTTATTTCTAACCTATTAGCAAAATAAATACTTATCATTATTATTTCCATCATATGATTTGTATATTAACTTAGGAATAACAAACGGAATTATGTCTAGGGAAAAGCGTCAATTTCTGAATATAGATTTAGAAGTAAAGAATGTATCTAAGCTTCCTTTAGTGCCAAAGTTTGGCAGGTTCTTCGGCCTTAAATTAAAGTTAGACGAAACTTGATTCAAAAATCAAGGGTAAGGGTTGGTTCACATCTGACTTAAGATGCGTCGCGTATTATCGGTCGCGTTGCGCCAGAACAGACATTATTATATGAGAAAACATTCAACCTTTCACACTTAACCGATGATGCGTTAGTTCGTCGAGCGTACAGCGTCAGTTCCGTTTCCGTTAACGCATTGTCGGCCGACGTAAGACCGGCAACGTCGCGCCACGTGCATTTTGACTGATGAAGAATAGACGAATTTCGAATAGACACGTAATAATGTGGCAAAACGAAGTTACGCCCAACGCATCTTCCGTCAGATATGAAAACACCTTATTTAAACGAATCGACGCGACGGATGATACGCTCGACACATCTTCCGTCAGATGTGAACCGACCCTAAGATAATAAACAATTCTTTTTTGTTTTTAAAAAAGATTACTAGCAATGTGACAACAAACACACACTTCATAGACATCGATATTTTCTCTCTTTCTAATAAAAAATATAAAACACTCGCTATTAGTTCATTAGCTTCTAAATTCTAATAAAAATGTTTCAAACTAACAATAAAATTTTATTAATCCGTTATCGTTTTCCATTCAATATGTTATTGATTAATCCGAAGACAATAGTGTGGGTTATGTGTTTACCTATATATCTTAAGAACATTAATGTAATATCATAACATGTAACTGTTTTTTGTCCCTAATAAATAAATAAATGTGGGTCAATTCACATTACTAGCAATCCTGTTAACCCCTCCAACTAAGCTAAATATGCTTGTGTCTGGAGTGCGTTCATGGCAATAGTGCAATGGGTGGGGTTAGAACCTGCGACCTCTCGACCACAAGCCCGATACCTTATCCATTAGGCTATTGAAGCTTATTTTAATTGATTTATATGTTGTAGGATTTTCGCACATACACGGGATAATTGGGGGAGGGCTATTGTTATTGTAAGATTCATTTGTGGAAAAAAATCAGGTAAATTAAGGTATTTTTTCAGCCATTGCATTTGAACAAGTGCAGTAAACAATCACTGACGTTTGTCGACAGATCCCAGCCGATTCCCGACGATTCTTCCGGCAAATCGGGGGCGAAGTTCTACCAGAGCTATGACCGCCTGTTCATCCTCAAGACCTTGACTTCTGAAGAGGTTGAACGGATGCACTCGTTCCTCAAGCAGTACCATCCCGTAAGTACATATTGTAAAATACTTTTACGAATAGTTATGTGTTTGATTTTAAGGGTTCCATACCTTCACAGGAAAAAGTGGAACTCTATAGCAACCTCGTTGTCCGTTTCTCTGACTGAAATTTATATCAAATACTCGGGTCGTACGGCAGCGAAGAAATCAAACGTGTAAGTCAGCGATCAAAAGATCTGTCACAAGGAAATTGTAATCTATAGGGTTGATCTGGAATAATAAAATTTTGACATGAAGCAACGATTTTTTGTAAGGTGGTCGGTACCTACAATTGAACTTTTTTCCGTTCCAACTCTTATTAAATGGGCTTGATACATAACTGTCTACACAATAACGATACTATAATATGCACTAAGTACAGAAGTATGCACCACCACAAAGTTGATTAAAAATATAGTTTTATGAGGACACAAAGCAATTTTTTAAGCAACTTTTAAAATATTGTATCTATTACATTGCCCTATTCACTTAGAACCGAGTCACTAATGTCGACTAAGTATAGTACGCATTATGTCATACATTATTCTGATTATTCATGCATTACAGTCGTAAAAATCACCTGGCAAATAATGTTAAAACTCATTTTTGTTCCAACTGACTATATTTGGTTTTTACGTAGGTAGGTAGATTTAAAACCACATATCTGTAGGAATTATGGTTTGACTGCTAAAAAAGAGAATTTACCGAATGTGAATAACTAATGATGACGTCACTATCAGTCATTCCTATGTATACCCTATTCATCTGGGCTTGAGAGAAAGTGTAAACAAAGAAAACAAGGTTTCTCAAACTTTTATTTCACTGTTTTTATTTCTATTTAATTTAATGTAAGGTTTCCCATTTGTGTATCTAGCAGCTAGCTATACTGTTCTTATGTTGTATTGTCTGAAAGCCTGACTCCATGATCAAAAACTATGCATTTAGTTTCTGTACTTTATCTTACATAGTTCACCCGTACAAATAAATGCACAAGTTTTGTTAGAAGGTACTTAACTATGATGATAATAAAACCAAAGATAATCTCTTAATTAATTATTTATTTAGAGAATTCTGAAGAACTGTCACCAACATGAATAACGAAACGGTCAACTACATTACTACTTTCTTTGCTTCAAATATCAATTCTCCTCCTTCCAGAAAGCCTGAGTTTGAGCCTGTAAACAAATTATGATTGAATTATAAATATCCGGAAACTTGATTTATGTATGTATCAAAATTTACTCGCCCCCTATCCTATGGGATTTCAACATAAACTGATGAAATGTGGGTGTGTACTATACACCACTGCCCACCCCGGGGGAATCCAGGTATGTTAGGTATTGTCTGGAATGCTATGTTTGTGTTGTATTAAAATTAAGCTTTACCAAAGTGAACTACAATGAGTCGTTTTCCTTTTCCACTTAGATTTTTTAAACCAGTGGATAAACCTTGATGATGAGCTTCTTTCATTGACTTTATTGACTCATCCTGCCAAATTTTGTTCATAGGGTGTCCTGTAACAGATTTGATGTTAATTTAGAGTATTAATTACAAAATCAATTCTTTGATTCATAATTATAAAACATTAAGTACTTTAAAATCATTTTATAATTTTAAATGAACTATTATCCAGGTCTCCAGTAATTAAATACAGGCATATGTAATAGTTTAAGTATATGATTGAAGTCTTAAAATATGTTTAAACTAACCTTCATTGAGCCAAGTTTCATCTGTGTAATAAATGTTATGCCTTCACTCCTTAATTTTGTTATGGTGTTTAAATATTTGATACGCCATAACACTATATCATCTCTGTCAATGAGTGCACTCTTGCGGCTACATTTCACATTATTTAAATTGGAGTTTGATTAATAATTTATAAAATGTAGTTCTTCTAAAACTGGACAATGTATCATCTGAATTTACAGCCTCCAGCACCTTATCAATGGTAGGCAGTTCATTGTTAAAGTAAAACATGTGTACTTTACGGCATATTCCACCCAAATCTATATTGGTTAAAGTGTTAATCTTCGATAGTCTCGGTGATGGTGGTGGAGGTGATCTCAGGCAGCCTGTAGTTTTTTTCCTTTATAAACCTGTTTACAGTGGCTCGTGATATTCCCATAATTTCAGTGGTTTTATTGATAATACCGGTTTTGTACGGATACGAATCCTTCGGCCACGTTTCTTCTACGTGTTTAAACATAATACATATTAATAACAGCCACCGTTTCCGTTGAATGCATTGAAGTTTTCTTTGATCGCTTTTTCTTCGGCGAAGAAAATCTGCAAGCGCTGTTTGTTCCAGGTTCACTCATGTTTCAAGCACGAAAAGGTCAATATAACAAAAACAAAACAATCAACAAATAACTTTAAACTGAACAAAATAAGAAACTTAATGAAAACAACAAAAGTAACAACGGAATAACAAGAATTCAACGAAAATATTTGGAAGCTTATCAACAAGTTGATCGATAGTAAAGATGGCGGATATAACCCGACCGTGACAAAACGTCACATTTTCATGTAAAATGTTCGCAGTACCTGTGGTATATAATTTAGTAGTATTAAAATGCGTTCGAAGTTTGGGAATCAAGTCTGTTTTGGGTGTTTTTATATGTAAACGATTTAATAAATAATTAATCAAAATTAAGAAAATAATTTAAGGCATGATATTCGAATTCAAATAAGTCTGAAAGAATTTCATAAGTTCTACAGACATCATTCTAAAATATCATTTACAGTGTTGTCAGCGTTTTATTCCGTAGTTATTTTTATAAAATATATTCACTTCATCAATCGTGACCTTTAAAGTACCCTTTTTATGGTTTGTTTACCTTTTATCTCACGGCTTCCTGAATACGGTATAGTTTATTATCTTTCGGTATACAAAGCTTGAGGCTAAATAATAATAGCCGTACGGGTCGATCTGTAAGGCTAAGCAATGCTGGCTAAGTCGGTCCGTGGATGGGTGACCATCTTAACATGTCGGGATTTCTCTGTGTCTCGGGAAGCACGTAATGCTTTTGGTCCTGGCTGTCATTTCCACGGAATAGATGAATAAGGTTGGAATGGTAATGTGGGTGTGGCGAGCGCGTCACATTTATGATACGAAAATCATAGTTGACCGATTAATTCATTCACCGCGTATAGCGCGCTTCGGAATACTTTGGAACACAGAGCTCTGCTTTAAAATGCCGTGTTGTGCAATTGTAACCTCCATCATCCATCCATTCCATCAGTAAGTCGAAAATAACATTTAATTACAATTTTATTTGTAAAAAACATATAAATATTCTGATCACTATGAAATTCCGAACATTAACAACATTATTGCAACAAGATACAAAAAATATACATTGCCCGATGTGTACTCGCTTAATCAACGCAATGACCAAGTCCGTTTACAATGTATTGCATCCTCTCACTTCAACCATTGACGTTTCGTCCTTTGCCCGATTGGCCGTGATGCACGGCGCATGTTTATCGATAGTTGAGCTGTGGGAGTGGGAGACAAGCGGCGACACGCGTTCTCATAGAAATCAGGAACTATTTCCTTTCTAACCTCTTTTATCTCTTCTGTGGTCATTTCGATCCCCCCAACCAAGAACTCGGTAACGTGCTATTATGGGCTTTATGCTGTTATTGCAAATTTGGCATCTATACACTAGAATACACTTAGCAATTTTTTTTAGATTTTTCCTAATAATATTTACAAAGATATCATGGCACACATGATATTTTATGTAGGTATAGAATTTTAGGTTTTTTTTTTTCTTAAATAACTAGGTTTTGAATAAAAGGAATTTCATATCAATGACACAGTGAACATTTCGAAAAAAAAAATGCTTCCATTTAAAACATCAATGACTTCAATAATCCCACTAGTTAAAACATATTTGATAAAATCACTAAATCTTTTTTCCCGTAAAATTTTGATTTTTCGGTTACAGAGTTCTTGCTTGGGAGGATCGATTTGTACATCTTTGACAGTTGTTACGGGTAGGTAGTCAGAAGGCAGACAGTCTGACATCAGTCTTGCTTAGGAGCAGTACATACATGCTTTGGGAGGTTAGCAAGGCAGTCGCTCCATGTAAAACACTAGTGCTCAGCTGCATTCGGTTATTCTGGTAGACTAATTCAACATAGTTGGGAAAAAAAATGCAGTCGATGACTTGAAATATAGTTTAAGCTACTATCTTTTATACTAAAAATTCTTTCAGATGTCATGTCGTCATTTAAGTTCTATCACCACGTAAGTCATTTTTAGCAACTTTTCAGGAGAGACAGAAAACTGATTAATTTTGTATTGACACATCTATAGCTCCATTTTTTCTTTGAGTATACTTAGTTCTAAATAGTTTTTTCAACACTAAAAACATGAGTTTTCAGTAAAAATCTTGTATTTACCCTAATATCATCAAATATCATGTAAGTCATGATCAGTGATCGGAGTAGGTAGATTGATTTTTGGTACTTGTATCATAAATGCACACAGAAAGAATAACATGGATAAGCCATTTTCCCGGAAAGTAATTCCGGTATTTCCGGATTCAATTAAACATTGTTAATGTTGGTAGTGATATTATTCCTACTCAATTCAAAATGTAAAGGAAGGTATAAAAACTAAATTAATTCATTATTTATCTGTTGAATAATAAAAACAATCTAATTCCGATCGAAGCTTTAATTTTTATTTTTTTATTTTTAGCATTTTATTACAATTCCTACCTTTTTTTTGAGGATGGCAAATCATCAAATGACTCCTTCCACTCTGGCAGAATAAAATTCCTAAATAAGTTCCGGTTTTTTTTTAATAATCCACCAATTCCGGAGGAATGTCCATATTAATATATACGTTTCGGATCAATGACCCCGTTTCAATCTACCTACTCCGATCACTGGTCATGATACTTGATGATATATCACGCCATGATGTCATATTTTTTGCCAAATCTGGTGTGACTTTTTCGTAATTTTAAAGGTTTTTATTGCTCGTACGTTGATTCTGATTGGACGAAACGACGCGTCTTTCGATTCTCTAGCGTATGGCATCAAAATATCAAAACCGCCAAAAAATTACTTACGTGGTAATAGAACTTAAACGACGATATAGGTAGTCGCTCTAGGTAAAACACTAATAAGTAATCAGCTAACCCCGACATAGTAGTAAAAAGCTAAACAGATAATGATCCAAAGCGTGTTGATAGTCAAGTAAAATTGCTCATACACATTATTTGGTTAAATTGTAAGAATTCAACGCTTGATTTTATGATCGATCATAACTGATGGGACCATATATGCAGCGAGCCATCTCGCCGTGCACTCGAATTTATCAGATATTCAAATATTTAGAAGATAGCAACTGTATTGACAAGTTTTCAAACGGCTTGTAACCAAAATATAGTCCTGTATCTAATCCTAGAAAGTTAGTATATAGATAGTAGATAGTTAAATATGAATTCGCGTGTTACTTACTTCCGTTAAATTTGAATGATGGAGTCATTATTATCACTCGTGTGAGTAATTTAGAACAAATTTCTGTAGTGTTTGTTTTAAGCAGGTTATCTTAATTTCTAAGACAGGTTGGCCTAGTTTTTGATAAATATAAGACATTTTTAGTATTTTGTTGCCAAGGGTGGTAATAGTTTGAAGATTTAACGAGTCATATAGTTATTCAGATAGTTGAAATAATTATAAAAAGTAGGGTTTCGGCCAAAGTCAAAACTCAAATTAGACTAATTAGATGCCGAAAACATATCGAGTCACCGAAAACGCAAACCCTCACTACTCAAGACCCTCACGTCACTACTTCCTAGTGTTTTAGAAGTGGCGCTCCCTAGCAATACATCTATTCTGTTATGTTTGAAAAACTTGAATTTATATCAGTAATTGTGTTATTAAGTATTTTTCAACCGACGACCAAAAGAGGAGGTTATCAATTCGACGCGTATAATTTTTTTTTTTTTTTTTTTTTTATGTATGATCATCGAGTACTCGAAGACGGCTGAGCCGATTTGGAAAATTCTTTTTTTGTTCGAATGGGTATACTTCGAAATTGGTACCATTATCACCAAAGTCAGGATCTGATGATGGGATCCTAGAGAAATCGAGGGAACTCTTCAAATATTATAGGCACACCTATGGCGTTTTGGGTATTT
Source organism: Tholera decimalis (assembly GCA_943138885.2). Classification (NCBI taxonomy): domain Eukaryota; kingdom Metazoa; phylum Arthropoda; class Insecta; order Lepidoptera; family Noctuidae; genus Tholera; species Tholera decimalis. The sequence continues at coordinate 30,829,200 of OW964562.2, forward strand.
CTTAAAGTAACTTGTGCAGTTGCTCTCAAAAAGTACCATTTGAGGAAGTGAAACTGATGATGAAGACCACAGATGGCCGCCGAAACTACTCAATAATAAGTATTAAGTGGATTGCGATTCGATTACTTGAATATGGATGTTAAGCACTTTATGCTCGTCACAATGCATATGGTGATGTAGAGCTGATGGTGAAGTACCAGGAGAACTCCTCAACAATTAACGGCCCAGCATTGGGAAAAGCAATATTTTGTAAAAGGTTATAAGTAGTTGACATTTAGGCTCTTGTAACTAGGTAAATTAAAAATCATCCAACTAAAAAGAGTGAAAAAAAAACTTTTTAACAAAAAATTAAACCGACTCCCAAAAAACACTGCAAAGTGAAAAATAACTTTAATTTCGGAAGTCGGTGCCAAAAACGAAAAAACAAAACTAAAGACACCGACTACCGAAATTAAAGTTATTTTTCACTTTGCAGTGTTTTTTGGGAGTCGGTTTAATTTTTTGTTAAAAAGTTTTTTTTTATCTACAAAATGACATTAAATTAGGGCAATTAGTAAACCATTCAGTCGGGGGTCATGTTGAAGATTATTTAAGTGCTCCCACAGACCCGGCGTAAATGTGCGAGGGAATCCGGGGTGGATTTAGTCAGTTTTGGTCTAACCGGCCCCTTTGCCCGGTCTAGGGCACAGGCAAAAAAAACTCAATAAACTAGACATGGGAACTCGGGCTGTAAGTCGATTTGTCACAAAAATGTAAAATTATTTATATTCGTTATTAAAGAAATATGTCAAAACCAGTCTTGATAATCAAATAAAATTCGTTGGGACACGGAAAAGCTCAGATATTCCTATCAACCACAATTTAAAATGAAATAGGCATAGTCTATAGAATGGTAAAGAGTCAGCTAAGAATTAGTTCGCAAAGTGATAAGGAATCTGTGTATTTTTCCAGTACATTGTGGAGCGTCACGGCAAGACCCTGCTGCCTCAGTACCTGGGCATGTACAGGCTCACCGTGGATGGCATCGAGCATTACCTAGTCGCCACCAGGAACGTGTTCTCTAACCACCTCAATATACACAGGTATTGTTGAAAAACATGTCTTATAACATTGATTTAGGGTTCAGGGTTCAAATGTTGTTATTTGGAAAGCAAATTTATTTTTAACCTATACTTAATGATCCCGGGTCGACGGCGCGTCGTGTTCCACGCGCGCCTCAAGGAGTAGTCAGAACCAATGACGGGTATGATAGAGCTAATGCTTGCTGCGATTGCCGGAATGGTCTGAATGGTGGAGACACCGCTGTCCTGGAAGGCAAGGGTAAGTGAAGGAACTGTGTGGATTTATAGTCAGTAGGAGTCTGACAGTTCTCTCCACTCCACCCACAGCGAAAAGAAACTTTTGATGAATTTCCCTTCAAAAAAGCAATACCTATACAGCCAGAAAGTTAAATTAAATTTAAATATTGTTTCCCGTTTTTTTTGTCCCGAGACATTCTCAGAAGCGTCCCGAGACGTTCTCAGAAGCGTCCCGAGACGTTCTCAGAAGCGTCCCGAGACGTTCTCAGAAGCGGCAAGAGTAAACAATAGCTATCTTGACAATTTTAGAATTTGTTGCACCCACTCGTGTACCACTATACCAAAATTCAAACTCGGGATGGGCCCCCTCTCTATGAGAGAGAATGGGCCCCCTCTCTATGAGAGAGAATGGGCCCCCTCTCTATGAGAGAGAATGGGCCCATCTCTATGAGAGAGAATGGGCCGTAATCCACCACCCATCACGCGACCCCAGTTCGGGTTGATGGATATCACGTCTTCGAATTCTGGTCTGGTCCTAGAGCCGGTTATCTCACGTTGTTTTTCCTTCAACGTTTTGTGGTAACGATTTTACCAAAGGTACGGGTAAATTATTACCAGCAAGTCTAGCCAAAAGATATCGTGTTGCATTATTAATTATTGGATCGTCGAACTCAGGCAAAGCTGCGTCTGGTTAATAAATATTCTTGGGAAAACCAGATCTGAATGATCTTACCAGAATGTATCTAGGATGTCGTCGGCAATTATGTCATAAGCATTCACATTTACATGATGTAAAAGACAGACATGCCTTGCAATTACAGCCGTGAAATTTAACTAGCTTCGGTGATTAGCTATTTTCGATTCACTGTTTTCATATCAATTTGATACTTTATGTAATGTCAATGATTACCGAGTGCATTATTGTATTCGCTTCCGAAATTTTTTTTTCGGTGCATTCTTCTGGATGTCCGACGTCGTTGAATCGAGTAAATAAAATTTTACTATGTTTTATCCTTTTTGTAAATAACCCTTATTAGGAGCAACCAATGCAAGTGACCAGTGTACATCAGTGTTTTTTTTTTTGTTTTAAGAGCATTTATTGCTCACGGTATTTTATTCAGACAAAACTTTTACGAAAGAGAAAAGATTGATTTTCACTTTCGTGCTCTCTTTCTCTATATTTTTTTTATTCTTCTGTAACAAGAAACATCTTTTTTTTATAATTCCTATTTATACAGAACCGAATCACACGTTACTTATTGGAAATCCATTAGAATAAATATTTTATGACAATAATTATGTAATGTTACTTTCGCCTGAAATCCGGAATAAGATTGTACTATTCCAGCGCACGCTTCCCGAAATGTAAAAGATATAAAAACGGAAAATATTGTTCATATAATTCGTATTTGCAGGAAATACGACTTGAAAGGTTCAACGGTAGACCGCGAGGCTTCAGAGAAGGAGCTTGAGAAAGACCTGCCCACGCTGAAAGACAACGACTTCATCAAGCAAGGAGTACGCATTGATATCGGTGATGCCGCCAAAGAGAAGTTGTTGGAGACGCTTACTGCTGATGTTGAGGTAAAGCAAAGAAATAAATATAGTTTATTTAGTACACAGAACAGAGGGCATACAATAATTTAAATTACAGCTTTTCGCAACATACTATAAAGATACAGTGTTTTCAATAATACAATCACATTACTATTGAACCGACTCTGTAGATGAGTCAGTTTGATATAAAAAGTGCCTGAATAATTCTCTAGTACTTACATACAGTTCCCGATACTTTAGTTGAGGTCGACAGTAGAATGGCGTGTAGTGCTTTTTCTGTTGTCGATGAGTGAGTGCAGAAAGCTGTCTTGACACTCTTTGCTATCTAGGCAACTTTTTCAGATCTGACTGGTGCCGTTAGCGCAGTGGTTGAGCGATTGCGGCTGTTGCGTTGCGTGTCGTGGGTTCGATTCCCACACTCGATAGACACCGGAAATGATTGTTTAGGCTGGAAACAGTTCTCGACCGACGGTCAGCGCTGACCGTCAATCGGCGTAGCTATATCTATGCAAGCCTATGAATGCGCACTCGGCTACGCTGACGGTCCGCGCGTACGGTCGGTCGAGCCGTCGGTCCAGCTCGTCGGTCGCGCGTACGTCGGTCGAGCCGTCGGTACAGCTCGTCGGTCGCGCGTACGTCGGTCGAGCCGTCGGTCGCGCGTACGTCGGTCGAGCCGTCGGTCCAGCTCGTCGGTCGTGCGTACGTCGGTCGAGCCGTCTGTCCAGCTCGTCGGTCGCGCGTACGTCGGTCGAGCCGTCGGTCCAGCTCGTCGGTCGCGCGTACGTCGGTCGAGCCGTCGGTCCAGCTCGTCGGTCGCGCGTACGTCGGTCGAGCCGTCGGTCCAGCTCGTCGATCGCGCGTACGTCGGTCGAGCCGTCGGTCGCGCGTACGTCGGTCGAGCCGTCGGTCCAGCTCGTCGGTCGCGCGTACGTCGGTCGAGCCGTCTGTCCAGCTCGTCGGTCGCGCGTACGTCGGTCGAGCCGTCGGTCCAGCTCGTCGGTCGCGCGTACGTCGGTCGAGCCGTCGGTCCAGCTCGTCGGTCGCGCGTACGTCGGTCGAGCCGTCGGTCCAGCTCGTCGGTCGCGCGTACGTCGGTCGAGCCGTCGGTCCAGCTCGTCGGTCGCGCGTACGTCGGTCGAGCCGTCGGTCCAGCTCGTCGGTCGCGCGTACGTCGGTCGAGCCGTCGGTCCAGCTCGTCGGTCGCGCGTACGTCGGTCGACCGACGAGCTATGAGATTGTATGGATGCGTCCAATGCTTCGCTGACGGAGCGACCGACCGTACGTGCGTACGTACATTCAAAGCAAAAATGAATATTGACACAGAGCGCCTTATTAATAAAGTGCGGCTTCGTCCGCCACTATGGGATTTATCGTCTGCATTTTATAAAGACCATGATGCTAAAATAAGTGTTTGGCAAGAAGTTTTTAAAGTAATAATTCCGGATTTCGACGATAAGTCTGACAGTGAGAAAAAGGATATAAGGTAGGTAGGTATATATAGGTAAGTAAATAAAACATCATTATTGTTGTAAAATACGATTTAATTAAAAAATACAAGCATCTTGCCACGGTACACTACCAACAGGAGAAACGAAATAGTTGGCAAATTTGTCCCTTATTGCGTCACCTGATTTGATATTACTGTTCGTATTAAGAGTAAGGTCGTCAAAGCCTATACAGTATACAGTTAGTGTATCCTATATTCTGTACCCGTCTCTTTCTCGAATGTAGTTATAATATGTAAAACTCAACAAGCCTTTATGATTGCTATTGTATTCGGTAGGGAAGTATTCATTGGTCTGTGAAATATCTTAAATTTATTACTCATTGTTCCAAATGTAGACTCGATATACCTTCTAGCACGGCTTAATCGATAATTAAATATTTTTTTCTTATGTCTCAGATTACTTCGTGCATAAGGTCTTAAAATTTTGTTGTGAACTGTACACACGCGTCGCAGTTCGCCGTCGGCGTAGTACCGATGTTTGTTTCCAAGTTGGTCCAAATATCAAAACCTTGTTCTGATGATGGGATTTCGGAAAAATCGTGGGGACCCTTCAAATACAGGCATACCTATTGCAATTTGGGAATTTTCTATCGTAACATGTGCAGTTGCTCTCGAAAAGCACCATTTGATGAAGTGGAACAGATGATGGAGACCACAGATGGCCACCAGAACTACTCAATATTAAGTATTTCATTCATAGGTTGCGATTCGGTTACTTAAATATGGTTGTTGCACTTTATGCTCGTCTTAACGCGCATGGAGAAGTAGAGCTGATCGTGAAGTACCAGAAGAACTGTTCAACAATTCGCTCTGCATCGGGAAAAGCAAAATGTAAATTTTGTAAAAGGTGGTACATAGTTTACATTTAGTCTATTTACTAGATAAAAAAGTACCACAACTTAAATGTTTTTTTTTTTTTTATTATCAAAAAATTAAACCGACCTAATATTACTTCCAGTTTCTAACAAAACTACACCTGATGGACTACTCGCTACTACTGGGCATGCACGAGTGCGGTCGTGGCGAGGCCGAGGCTGAGGCGGCGAGGCAGCGAGACGCGGAGAACGATAGCGATAACGGGGACACTGATACGGACAGCGATACTGATAACAGGCATCATGGCGACCGGTAACTTTGCTTTTTAACTTTATATTAATTTGTCATGTAGTCATATGGGAACGGAACCACAACTCGACACTCCCTTTCGCTCCACTTAGAGCCGGAGTAGTCATTTGATGATTTCCCCCTAAATAGGGAAGTTAAACACCTCACTCCCCCTGCTTGACCAGAAAGCCTTGTCGGGGCCATTGGCGTCTTTAAGTGCTTCCGCAGCCCCTGGTGCAAATGTGAGAGGGAACACGGGGTGGTCCTAGACAGTAAGTCTCATAGCCCCAGCATTGCCTTGCATCTCCTCGGAGCAATAGACTTTTAACAAATTGCTGTTTGAATTTCGTTTCGGCACAAAATAACAGGACTACTCCAGTTTACGAAGGCACCGATCACGACAGTGAAACCGTTGGAGACATGGCGACTCATACGAGTATTTTCTACATGGTTAAAGTCACAATTTACGAGTCGCTCGCAGGGTGTGACATAAACGCAGAGAAATAGCGATAATAATAAGTCATTTTAAATACATGCCGCTTAACTCGAAAATTCTTAAACACCTTTATTTAAAATATAAATGGACTTAGCTCCGGCCCGTGCCTATAATCTTCACAGAGATGGGAGAAATGCAAAGCAGAAATAATAATAATAATTTATTTGCATAGTAAAGACATACATCGAAATAGCATAGAGTTACATCGTTTTATTATACACAGTAAATATACAACGTGTAACGGAAACTCCATATCTATCCAAAAGGACTGAAGACAACATCTGATATAGAGTCTCTATGCAAAGTTTCAGCTCAAAATAAGTGACTCACAGAATTAACCCTAAATTATCGGTTTCATATGTTTCTTGAATACCAATAATAACAAACGTGTCACATCACTATGAGGGTCATCACTTTCCACGTCACTAGCCAATAACACGATAATTTTTTTCGTTCTTCTTAATTTGAAAAATTCGGTCTCTGGTATCAATGTATTGAAATTTCTAATAAGTTCCACACATGTAGACATAGGATTACAAAACCCTTGCCATACCGTTTGTTATCATCCAAAGAAGCCGTGCACTCGGTATTTATATACCCTTTAAATTACACGTTGTATTTAGAGACTAGCATTCTTGCTAAGTTGACAAGACAACTTGTATTAAAGGTGCTTAGGCCCAACCCTTTTGTGATGGAGATACCAATATCCGATGAAATATCTTGTCAAAGCTAAATACTTCCGTGGGCCGTTTTCTTGGAGGAAAATCATCAAATGACCCCCCAGCTCTGCAGGTGCATGCAAGGGGGAGTGTCAGACTTTTACTGGCTAAAAACTGGTTCTGTTCCTTATAATCGTTAAATAACATTAGGTGTGGAATGTGAATAATTGTTGACACGCAGATGGGGCTACAACACGCCCCCCGACAGCCCGCGCGGCTTCGCTCGCCAGTCGTCGCTGCGCTACGAGGGCATCATCCCCGAGCTCGACATATACGCCATACCCAGCCAAGACAGTAAGTCTGCCTTGTCATCTGTTTCAATATTACCTGGCAACGCCTATTTAGTAATTTTTTTGACGTGACAACGTCTTATAATTCGATGAAGCTGGCTGCACGCACGAAAATACATGACCCATGCGGCGTTACCTCGCTCTGAGGCATAGATGATACATATATTTGCTCTGAGGCGTTCCATCGCTCTGAGGCGTTCCAAAGCAAATCAAATTGGATCTACAAGTTGACATTTATGTATGAATCAACGAGTCAAGTACTAGGCTATCATAAAACGGTAAGAGATGACGTCACTGTGTAGAGATTCTTTGACATTTATGTATGACTCAACGAGTCAAGTACTAAGCTATCATAAAACGCTAAGAGATGACGTCACTGTGTAGGGATTCTTCCATTGTCATGAGAAGTGGAGTAATAGTGATGTAAAATTAAAATTTTGTTTTGAAAAATGCAACCATTCCATCAGTATTTACTTATGACGTTGTCACGTTCAACTATCGTCAGTAAACCGACTTTACAGACAACCGATTTTTTTCATTGATAATAGGTTCGCGTTTGACCACCATCTCACCTGATGGTAAGTGATGATGTGGTCGAAGATGGAGCACGCTTACCTAAAAGTAACCTATTCACTCTTGACTTAAAGACCCCTAGGTTATAGCTATCGGGAAACACAGACTCCGGCAGGGAATTCCACTCCTTGGCCGTACGCACAATGAAGGTATTCCCAAAACATTTAGTGCGTATTAGGTGGTATATCATAATTTGATGTGAAAATATTTTAAACTAGCTGCCAGCAACTTCTTTGGCGTAGGAGGATTTTCCGCGTAAATCCCGATCCCGTGGGATTTCCGGGATAAAAAGTGTGTCCTATGTGTTATTCCAGGATGTCATCTATCTACTTACCAAATTGCATTAAAATCGATCCAGGAGGTCCGGTGATTAGTGTGTACAAAAAGACAAACAGACTTTTTTCCGTATTACCGTTTCTTAACCTTAATTATTATTTTGGTATAAAATTTAAATGTACGCACACACTTGTTTTTACTGTTTTATTATAATTATGTATAGATTTAATCAAATTTTAAGACTTCATAACTAACTATCAGTTAGTTTTCAGTTAGTAAGTCTTAAAATTTGTTTAAATAACTAGTTCCTACATACTAACACAACTACGTCATCAACAATTACATAATAAGTACTTTCATGTGATTAACAATTTTTTGAATGAATGTTATTAAGCAGGTTTTCGCAGTAAGCAGCTCTCGAAATATACTTCACCATATTATAATTGAATGAACCGTTAGATTATAATATATCTTGCGAGATTGTAATCCATTCACAAATTGTAATCCGTACAATACGGGACACAATTTATAGCATTATTTTTCGTTACATTACAATCTGTCAACTGTTCAAAGGCTATCCCTGATTAGTCGGTTTTGCTGTAGGACGGCGACAGCTAAATATGGCAGCTTGGAGAAATTGATTTTCAACCAATCAGCGCACGAGTTCACATTCATTTCACGGTTTCACTACGATAGATAATAATTTATCGAAAAATAATACTTTAAATTACAAGCGGTATGGTACGGATAGGGTTGCCATACGACCGGAATTTTCCGGACATATCCGGAAATATAGGTCTTTGTCCGGAATGCGGAGGGAATCCTAAACCGTCCGGAATTTCTACAATTGAATGAAAGAGTGAAACATAAAAAAATATAATGTTTAGAAAGTCAGGAATTTTCATCAAATGTCCGGAATTTACTCCAGATTTTCGATTTTATTGATCTGGCAACCCTAGGTACGGATCACAATTTTTAAAAATTACTGTCTCGGTTAATTTGTCACTATAGTGTTACCTACATTTACACCTACGTTTAAACTATACCAGCTAGTTTTACAAACCGCTTTTCCTCCAGATGTTATGTATCCGCACAGCCAGTGTCAAACCCTCTACAAGTATCAGAGATTACAACCTGATGATATTTATTTTGTAAACTGGTTAAAATTAGCACATACACGTCAATCTTGTTTGTCACCTTAAACTAAACGAGTCCTGTGTTTCCTACCTTATTATCTGAAAAGAAATACTGACTCAAACTCTGATGTCGAAGTTTCTTTTAAACTTTCTACTGGAGAATCATGTAGGTTTAATGTTAGACGTGAGTCTAAACAGTATAAGTATTTGTTAGTTATCGTGTAGCTCAACTTTGAACTTTGAGCTGACGAATAATAAACCTGTGTGGCAGTATCCAAAGTCGAAGGGATAATGCATCCTCTGCATTTATTAACTTCATTGTATATCCTAACATAGTTTACCCTCAACCCAGTTAGAACTAAACAACAATTTTATGTTTATTTTTAAACTTGGCAAATATTTATTCAGCTCTTGTTAACATTTCAGGTGCCCCCAAAAAGGAGATTTATTTCGTCGCCCTTATTGACGTGTTGACACACTATGGAGTGAAGAAACAGGTAACAATATTCACATATTTCTTTTCAGGAACTAGCGACTCAGCCCGTCTTCACACGGTCTCTTTCTGCTAATTCAAACAAAAGTATAATTAGTTATACACAAAAACTTCCTTATGAATCACTCTATACATTGATGAAAACCGCATGAAAATCTATTCAGTAGTTTTTGAGCTTCTGGCGAACAGGTAGACTGATGCGGCGGGAAGACTTTGCTTTACACTTCGCCCGCGACTTTGTAGGCGTGGATTTCGAAATAAAATATAGTCTGTAGCACTCATAAATAAGGCACTTTACTACCAATAAAAAAAATTTAGAATTGGATCCTTCCTTCCCACAGATTACCCGCTAAATACAAACAGATTTTACCTCTATTAAAAAATTACCCAATAGAAAGAAATATTCTTCGTTGGAGCATTAAATTTTTTAATTTGTTTATTATATCATTATATTATATATTATATTAGCTAAGTATGTTTTATTTATCATAATTAGTATTTATACACACTGTGTCTATCATCTCTTCTTCAACTCTCCTGTCGTATGTCTGCTGGAAGAAATTTCTTAGGAAATAAGCAGCACCTTTGTGCTGTTTTGTCTGTATTTATATTTTTCTCTTTTAAGTATCATGTGTGTACATAAATAAATTAATTAATACCTGTATTAATACTTACAGGCGGCGAAAGCAGCGAAGACAGTGAAATACGGCAGCAACGTAGATGGTATCTCGACTTGCGATCCGGAACAGTACGGGAAGCGGTTCATAGAGTTCGTAGCTAAGGCCATCGAGGGCAACTAGGCGGCCATTGCACAACGGTGCTTCTTTTAGTACTTATTATACGTCACGGGGTAGTATGGAAATGGAGGGCTAACTGCAATAAACTGAGCGATAATTGATGTGAGATTGTAGTGAAGTCGACTCACAGTGGTTCAATTCAATGTCAACTTGAGTAAATCGATTCGTTTTGTTTGAATAGAGCGTTTGTAGGTACGGTTAATTAATCGTTAAAGATTTGATTACGTATGCAAGTACACTGATTAGTAGTCTGTCGAAATATGTATCTGGAAGTGTATCCGAAAAATATAATGGCTCTGGAGCCATATATTCGCTCGTGTTTGTTTTCTCGCGTCAGACAGCGCTAATGCGAGCCACGAAAATCGGAAACAAATATTCGGATAAAGTAGATCGCATAAATGCGATTCGGATTAACAGGAGTTTACTGTACTGCTGAGAGGCGAAAAATTGCTATGTTTCGACCGAGTACTTTGATTTTTAAGGCATTCGTACGCTGTACCTGTAACTTATAAAAGTTTAAACAGATATCTTTATTGGAATTAGCTTTTAATGTACAGTGCGGCGGTTTAACTTAAAACTTTAAACGTTTTAAGTTAGAACGGCCGCATTGTATTACACGCAGTTTTCGCTCACACTTTAGCACTCCATTTGTTTATTACTCTGTGTTTTACGACTTATAGATGGCGTTACTGTATCTTGGGGGTATTGAAAACCTTGCCTAACGTTAAAAATTCGTATTGGTTTTGTGATTGGTCAAATTTTCTAACATTTAAAAACAGTCTATAGTAAGATTTCGTTCTAAAATGAGAGGAGTCTATGTATAAGGATCTCCACGCCGAAAAAAGGGCGTCTGTAATTGAAATGACGAATAAAAAATATACAACAAGTGTTACACAAATTTTATAAAAGTTAACCCAAGACACGTTAGCGCCGTTAAACGAATATTTTGGACTGAACAGATACAATTTTTTCTAGTTTCTCTTTCGTAGTGTTTTGATTAGTATGGATACCACTTTCATAACGAAATAAATATAATACTGTATGTACGATTTCCATAAGTTTCTGATGTGTTCGCTACATTCATTGTTTAGTTCCCGCTAGCTCATTTATTAGACCTAATTAAGTTCGCTCGTGATCCTTTGTTATTAAATAATTGGAGTTTACAGGGTGATGTAGATTATAAAGGGCTGGTAGTTTATTTAGACGCGTTTTCAGTTAAGACAGTTAAAATAATACCTCAATTTACCAGACTGATGTCGATAAGGATGGAAATGTGTATGTATTAGCATTTTTCTGTATCTGTGTCTCTTTTTGTCACTAAGAGTCGTTATGTGCTAAAGTAAAGTAAAGAGAAGACCATTCCTATACATCTGTGCGAGTGGTTTTTTGACAGAAATGGTTTGAGAAGTAGACATTGCAGATCTATGCGTGCGGTTTTCATCCTAATGTTGGCATTATTCAAGCGATATTGATAAATTATAGGTCTTGGCTTTTGACATTTATTATTTCCACGTAGTTGATGTACTGAAAGAAGCACCGCTTAAATGTTGTTATATCTTGTCCAAGATAAGTCTCACGATACAGTAAGTGTAATAACGTCGATTCTTATTGAGAAAATAAAAAAATGCAAATAAATAAAATTTCATAAAATATGTTTAAATAAAAATCGTAGTGAGGAGACATGTATTTGATATTAGCGATTATGTGAAACTATCGAACAGTTTCGTGAAGTTTGTCGTTTTTATCAAATTAAAAATATTGTATTTTATTCGCTTTGCGTGCGAATTTACACAGTTGTGCAATAGACACGTTTATAGGCTGGCTTGTGCTAGATCGCTGGAAAATTGAACGCGCCTAGAACAAAATTCGTCTAAGAAAATTGTCGAGATTCGGTATATTATAGCAACCGGGCGTAAACATGCCACCACGAGTGACCTTCAAGTAGGTTTGAATGACCTAAGAAGACGCTCATCATAGTCGAAATATTCCTATACCTCAATGTGCCATATTTTCGTCGCGGTACTGTTAATATTTTCATCATCTCCAAAGTGCGGATTCTACGATCTAGCACAAGTCCAGTCCCGGGTCGGTTATTGTCCGAAACAGGGACGGTTACGGGTTGAAAGGGACCCATATTTTTACAATTATAATGTTCTACACTTTCGTCTTGATGTTTGCAATAATAATAATAATAAGCGGACCCTTTTTGACAATATTCACGTTTTATTCTTACACTTGAGTCCCTGTTTTGTGCTATTTGAATCCTATTGTATTGGTGAATGCGAGGCTGCTTCGTTTACGTGATTTTAACGTTTGGTAATAAGACTGTTGTCCTATGCACACAGGTCACAAATAGTGACTCGTGTATAACCGCCGGCATTTCTTTTCAACTTTAGTTACAATGAAATAAGGTTGAAAATATCATCTGTCTGCAGTTGTACATCTACTTTACGCATATGAGTTAGATTAGCTAGTTTGGTTGGAAACTAAGATGGAGTGATTGATTAATTGATTGTATTAGAACGTTATGGGACGAATTTGCGATGTGGGCTTTCTATTTGATTTATAAAGCGTTTTGAGACAGCCTCGCATTCACTAATAAAGCTACTGTGCACTATCTCAATACCAGATGAAATAAATCCTTTCACAAAAGAAATACAGTTCAATTTTTTAACCGCTCGTATTGTTGCAAAATGGATGGCGTTGAGCGATTCAAAAACTGAACAAGCGTACACGTTGGCAAGCATGCAAAAAATAGTGTTGCTTATATCTTAAAAATATAAAGCAAAGCTGGCATTACGTAATTTTGGCACTCACGAATGTGAAAGGTGTGGCACTCATATGTTTGTGATTATACGGTTCGTTTTCCTGCCACAGTGATTGAAAATCTAGAAAGCCTTTTACAGGAGCCTTGGTAACTGGAAAATCAAAATGCTCCTGTTTGCCAACGGATACGTACTTTAATATTGTACGAGCTGCGTTTTGACTGTAAACTGCGTATGTTATTCTACTTCTAACCATGTCGATGGTAAAATATTTTAAATATATTTGGCCCAAACTCAGCTACGCTCACTGATGGAGACATAAGATCATCAAGTGTATAGGTGACAGCATGCGGAGCAAGAAAGGTGGTCCATTGACCTCCAATAACAATGGACCATTGTTATTGGAGATACGTTGCATATTCATTTGAGATCAGGGGATTAGTATGAGTTTGCTATTATTATCGTTTACGAAAAATATCGCTTTGTCTCTTTCACACCCACAAGTTTTGTGCATGTTAAAGAAACAAAGCGATAGTTATCGAAAACGAAAAAATTATTTCAAACTTATACTAAGCCCATTGAGCTGTCCGTGAATCCCTATTTGTGGATCTTTGCAGTATTGAAGTTTGAAAGCAGACTGCAGTCACAACACATTTCCTCAGTACATATTCTCTTTTATATAATAAACCCCTCAAAGCACGTTCGCAATAATTTTCATAACTCGTTATTAGCTTTTTATAAACGTTCCGCTATCGCGTAGTTTAGTAATTGACAAATTATAATGAATAAATAAAAATGTTAAATATCATTGAATTAGGATGTTGACGTGTTACGGTTGGCCAATTTAACTTTATCAATAAAATTACATGTATACTATTTATAATTGGCCGTTGTATTATATATCTTATTGTAATGCCTTCGATATATTGTATATTGTTTGAAGTACATACATGTTTTGTTCATAATAAAAGTTGTGAGAATATCCCCCTGGGAGTATGGATCGACTCAAAGAACTAACTTATGAAAATGTCAATAAACCATTTTGAATTCGGTTTTAAATAGTAGTGAATCATAGACGTGAAATGTTGTTAATATAAATATTTTGTATCGATCCATACTTAAGAGCAGTGTACGAGGTGTGTTGGTTGAAAATATGAAAATGTGCATTAATACTGACGGGATTCTCCCAAAAATCTCGGCTAAATTACCCAATAAACCTCAGTTCGATTCCCAGGGAAGACTGTTATCAGTATATTCGGTATTGTACTCGTTAACTAACGTTTAACTATGTTTTCTATTACAAGGACAGTTGAGTCCAAAATTGTATAAAAGAAACGGCCATTGTTAAGTCGGAGTTTCACCCATTACATAATGTCGTTTTTGCCAATATACCCATACCTAGTTCGCTTAGTTTCTGTCTAGAGTAGTATTTTTAATTGTACGATGTAAGATTTTGTTATTTATTATTCTATATTTCGAATAAGACTTGGATTGTTATAAAGTCTTGGTGATTTATTCTGTGAAAATTCATGTGCAGTTTACGGTGAACTTGGTAAATTTTATACTTTTACGCGTTGTTTCCTTCGCGCCTTCGACTTGCGTGACTGGACGCGCCATATCGAATGTTTAGCTGACCTCAGTATGATTATACCGCTCTTCCTGTAATTCTTATTAACTTTTGATTTGATTAATTGTTTATTGGGAAAATATTACAAGATTTATTCACGAAAATCAGTATTTAGGGCTCCATTCGGTACGCCTTCGATCTGAAATATTTTTGTCAGACGTTAGTTTTTGTGATAGATATTGTTTACTTTTAGATATTAATTTTATATTAGAATTCCGGGTTGACCACTTCTTCATATTTCTAAATTGAAACAAAGTGAAGTCGGTACTATTTTGTTATGGGGTGGTCAACTTTAGTAGTGTTAGAAATCCTTTGTTACCCTCTTAGTGAAGAGGATTTTATTTTTATTTTATCCTGAACCCTGTCTACATATTCCTGAACAATGTGTTAGTCATGAAATGATTAAAATTATGTCATATGTGTTGCCATTGTTTAGGTCGGTAATTGTATTTTAATTTGTAGTTATGTTATTTCGAATAGGTTTTATCTTGTTATCGGTGACGGTTGAAGCCACGAGCCCACAGTACGGCGTATATTTATTAAACGATAGCTTCGCTACATACAAGCATATTCGGCATGTAAGCAACACGGTTGAAATGTTAATTCTCTAGTCTACTACTCTTGTAAAGACAAAAAAATGTGTATGAAAAATTAAAACTAAATTTTTTAAACATTCTGTTTATAAAGATTCTGCATTATATGAGCTCTTTTATTTATTGCCTTCACAACCCCAAACTTAATTTAGCCAAGGAATTCGTATCATGTGTTTGATTGAAAATACATGTCTATACAGTGTTACAAACACCTGTATTCAACCTCTTTGAGTTCAACTAAAATATTTGTGGTTGAAAACATACGAATAGTAAGTAGGTTATTTTTTAATTCAAAATACCTACATCTTCAGCAACTAAGGAGTTATCACAAAATGTTCACCTATTAAAGAACAGATATTCCTATACACAGGGGCCTAGCCAGGTCAGTAAGTCAGTATTTGTGTAAAATGGTCAGTATTTTTCCAAACATCCTAATCATTCTTTTCAATCAATTTTTACATTTCGGGGAGTGTGCGATGGAATTGCACAATCTAATTCTGCCAAGCCCGTTCCACCATCGGACTACGAGACAAACGGCGAAGCGCCATCGTTACATGATGGACATCCCACCCATCCGCACAAAACGTTTTGGGAATACCTTCATTGTGCGGACGGCTAAGGAGTGGAATTCCCTGCCGGAGTCTGTGTTTCCCGACAGCTACAATTTAGGAGTCTAGTGAATAGGTTACTTTTAGGTAAGTGTGCTCCATCTTCGATCACATCATCACTTACCATCAGGTGAGATAGTGGTCAAACGCGAACCTATTTTCAATAAAAAAAAATCTCTATTTGCTAAGTGTCAAAAAGATCGAGTTTTCGTCAGTATTTTCTTTTTATTAACAGTGGAACTTTATGCATTTGCAACACGAATACTTTAATTATAGCTGTTTATATGTAGTAGGTACATCTTTAGCAAGTGCAAATTTAACGAAGAATGGCTCTAATTAAAAAACATACTATTGTGTCGGAATGGGGAACCAACGTGGGTGATGAGTTTTTGTGCAGTGTGCCTAATTGCTGGTTGGGGCTTTGAAGCATCAACACAAAAACAAAGAATATTGTAAATCAAGTTGTCCATTCTGATTTGCGTATGACAAGGTTGCGGTTGCGCACTAATGAAAAACAAAATTCATCAGAGTACAACTGTCCCAGTTCAAAACTTGAAGATAAGCCCAAGTTGCATGCAAATGGACAAGGTGTGTTTTTTAGGGTATGAATGAGGGACCATTATCAAAGAATCAACTGGCATAAGAATTATTTTTCAATTATCATTTTTCTTCGGTTTGAATGAAAACGAAACATTGTACACGCGTACTTGAAGGACGGCAACGTCGCAATTTATTTATATGAATGCGTACGCGTGTACAGAGTGTTTCTTTTACGTATCAATTTAACATTTTTAGTGAATATTTAAAAACTTGTTTTCGAATGGCAATATTTTTTTTAACATGTATGGATGCTATACTATTGCGGGTTAACGGGAACGAATTTGTTAGTTATCATACTGTATTTTTAGGGTTTCTTGTTATATTTTTGTTTAACCGTAGATTATGGGATATAAATAAAACACATTGTAATGTTAAAGATGGGGCCAGAAGAGCAGAACTTTTATGCGTAATGAAGATGGTGGCCTCTGACTTTTCAATAGAGAGCCCTCATGCGATTCTATGAAGGAACTAGGAATTAAATTGAGCAATTCCATCGCACACTGCCCGAAATGTAACCGATAAATACAACTGATAGGCTTGCAACATGACGATGTTCAAGCTTTGACTCGAACAGTCCTTCGTGGCTCGTTTCTCTATAGAGTCAAGTGTATCGAGCTGGTATTTAGCAGATCCGTCCCAGAGATAAGAGCAGTACCTACTCGATACACAACCGAACTTGCACTTGTTACTACAGGCCGAGCAGCTGCTTCTGTAAGAAGGGTTGTCTCACGTTTGCTATATGATTCCTAACTTTTTAGCAGCCAGTTGAGCCGAAATTTAGGGTGACAGCTAATGTTACCCCGAAAAGCTCGATATTATCTATCATCGGCACGATTACACCACACGGAAAGCGCTATTTATAGCCAATTTGCTCAGTGTGGCACTTCCTAGCTTGGCAAAAAAGCTCATATATTAAGCCTGCAATACATGGCCGAGCGTTGTCGAGTGAAGGCCAATACCAACATGTAGACGGTATATTTGCCTTGTCTTGCTATCGCTCGGTGTCACTTGCCTAGTTGGCCAAGTGGAGGCCAGCGCCAACGTGTATAGAGTTCATTTGGTGCAACTTGTCTTCACTCGCCGTAGCTCGTGATCACTTGCCTCACTTCGGATCGGTGTCGGTTTTTGTTCACAAATCAAAGGCGCTCGCTTGCGCTCGGCCAAGGTGTGGGCAGCTCTACAGACCCTCTTCCACATTGGTCGTCTGCATTGGCGTTCGACGAACTTGTCGAACGTGTGGACATTATTTCTTGCCTTGTACCTATTTGCCACTCGCGTTGGCCTACGCTCAGCCAACATGTATTGCAGGCTTTACAATAATTAAATTTGCGAACTGATTAGTGGGGTGGAACATACCACCAGAAAATACAAAAACTTGAAAATTTTAGAGTAATTTTATTAGTAAAAGCTCCGAGACCACTGCATACTTATAAACAACTAGTCCATCCTCGTCTTGACGTGCTTCTCCGTGATCTTATCCTTCTCCACTATGTACACGACTGCGCCCCAACCGGAGATTGCGTCACGATCTGCTGCATTCACCAGAGCCTAGGGAAAATAAACGAATACTAATATTGTTTGTAAGATTAATATATTTATTTATTATAGATTTTATTGTACACATTATAATATACTTATGGATACAAATAATAAAACTAGTGTACAATGGGCGGTCTTATCACACAGGGCAATATACTTGTGTTTTGAGGTTCATCTATTGGAGCCTATGTTAGGCTCCAACATGATGATGAGATGTCTTGTTAATCTTGGCATAGCTGAATAGATTCACAAGGTTCAATGTTATAAGATTCATATCCCATACCTAAATACCGTTGGAAATTCTGCTTATTATTATCATCTGCTTTGCCTACTATGTTATGTCGACTTCCAGTGTATATACTGTATATATCTGACTTCCACAACCTAGTAGCCAGTAGTAACACAATACAACTGCAAGACTTGTCCGATATTCTGGGTTGACTACCCGTAAAAACTGTCAAAGATGTACAAGACCACACACCTTGACATGCTTTCCGAGGTTCGGAAGAATCTTTAAGTTCTACAGACCAACTTTGGCAAGGGTTGCACATTACCTTGAAGATCATTCCTTGCTGTTATTTAGCTATGAGCTCCTCCACAAATTATTATCTCTACAACTTACAGCTAAAAGCTACTCCATCCTTATAAAATTGAGTCTTTATTGAGTAAAAATTGCAAGTGGTACAATCTTACCTGTGAGATGGTTTCAAAGAGGTCATCAGGTGACAGGTTGGGTTCCCATAGAGCTTCACACATACCATACAGCTGTTCTGAACAAGTTCCCGACACCACAAAGTCTTCAGGCTCATTGGGGCAGCCAATCTGTAAGTGTAAAATGCGATTAATTTAGCAAGTTATGATTTAGGGCAGTAGAGATTAGAAATGTTATATACCAGACTTGATAAATGCAGCAGTAATAAGCTATTACTATGGATAGAAATATATAGTGATTGTTCTGGTTTCAGCATTTCATATGCCAACTAAAGTTTTGTGTTGAATTTCACATGACAACATTCAGACCTTTGCATATGATTATATTTGCAGTGTGGTGTTGCATACTACATTCAAGCTAGAATCACTAGTTTTTACTAATTATCGCTATATATATTTTATAGATACCCAAACTAATTAAGTCCTGATGCTATTCTGTACAAACATAACAATTTATTTATTTAAACTTAATGTACAACAATTGTGTTACATGGGCAGACTTAATGCAGCAAGGCATTCTCTACCAGTGAACCTTTCAAGAACAATCAGTTACATTGTCTGAAATGATAATGATCGCATTTAAAAAAAAAACAAATTTAATTAAGTGTGCATCAGAGTTCAGGACTGGGCCCTATTGCTGGAAAAAAGCTTTTTTCATTGTAATATTATTACAATGCACCATTTTTTCATTCTTAATTTTTAGTTAACAAATCAAATAATGTCTGTGTGCATCCATAATGACAAAAATGGTACATGTCAATGAAGCTTACCAGATCCATATTGCACACATAGGGCTGGTTATCATAAGGGTCCAGTCCAGCAATGACAGGCTCAATGAAATAGGGTCCGAAACGCCTTTCGTATAACAGGTTGGACAGCATGGCTGAGAATGTCTTCGGTCTCATCATTCTGTTCTCTTTTAACTCGTAAAGGTTCATTCTGGAATCAAACAAGAACTTAGTTGCCTTGACGAACTAAATTGGGGCTTTTGAAATATTGATACTGATTAATGATGGGTAGATTGTTTATTGCAGAGAAAGTAAACCTATAATATTTTTCAAATAACAGTTTCAATATCAAGTGTATATATAATAAATAATTTGTTAGTGTGCCCGCAACCAAGTCGTTATATGTAGCTATTAGCTTCTGCCCGCAACTTTGTTCTCGTGGCAAGGTTTTCCCGATTCTGTAGGAATTCCAGAATAAAAAGTATATGTGTATGTTATTCCAATGTCAACTATCTATTTACCAAATTTTATACAGATATGTTAAGTAGTTTTTGCATGAAAGGGTAACAAACATCCATCCGTCTTCACAAACTTTGGCATTTATAATATTATTATAGTATCTATCTATATATTATTATAATATCTTGTAATTTAGTATTGGTATCATAAAATTATTTTGTGTAAAACAGTTTCTGAGAGGTGAAATTCTGGTGACCTGTAATACAGGTTTTGATTACCTACCACAGGCACCAGTGTTTCTCGGCCAATGTACTTGTGTTCTTATGTATGCCAATAAATAAATAAATACTATTTGAAGTATAGTATACACTATTATAGTAAAGTATAGTATATGTATAATAAGATAAGATGTATAATAAGATAAGATTGTTGAATTTTGGTTCATACACAGAAGCCAAATAACGAGTCAGTTTTAAAGTATGCTTTAAAGGTTTTGGAAAATAAATATTATTATTTAAATTATTTTTTCTCAGCAGTGAAAGTATTAACAATAAAATTAGTTTTGCTTATGCATAAGTTTTAAAGATAGTCTCTTACCTGAATTTTAATCTCTGGAACACGGTTTGTGTGTCAGTAGCTAAGCCGGGCAGGCCGACATACAGCGTGGGTCCCATTTGATAGACCTTGGGAAAGTTGGTCGACACTGTCTGAGCCTGGATACCGTAACGTTTGTCAGTGGCGATCGCCACGCAGTCCTTCCCCTTCATTGCAACCACCGCGCCTCCATTGTAGGCTAAAATAGACTGATAACCATTTCGGATGTAAGAAAGAGGGAAGTCAAAACAGACAATGGATATTTATAACAAATAATACGGTAAAAACATATTGGATAATGTATCAATTTCTAGTGGATTCGAGGCTATTCAAACTTTATAACAGTAGCAATCAAGTAGATTTACAACAAAATACAAATTATGCTTCGTAATGTTCGTGACGCTATCATAACCAATTGTTAAAGAATTCTTATATTAATCGCTCTACATCAATTATTATGAGTTAAACATTGTAAAATATACTTACCATTTTGCTTTATATATAAATAAATCCAGTTATTTTCTAGTAAAAACAGCAATAAACTTAACACGGGAAACCGAAAAAGTGACAATTCATCGGCGACAATTTGATTAACAGATTAAAAAATAAAACAAAATGTTGCCATTGATAATACTTTGATAAATACGCTTCTTTATTGTCAATTGGTAGAATTTGACTGTTTTCTAAATAATATGTAAAAGGTGACCTTCCTCGGCAAGATTAGCTGATTAGCTTTTACTGATAGAGTGTGTAAAGTTGTTAAGAAGGGCTTCTTTAATGTAAACGGCATGCGGCACGGTCAGGAGCATTTGTTTTCTGAAGATCGATTAAAAAGAGAACTCTCGTGCTGACTCGTGCATAATGTTTAGCAAACAATATACTTCATAGACCATCTAAGTAGGTATTTTCTGATCAATCCTAATTAGTATTTATTAATTATAATCATTATTTAAAATAGATGAAACTTCAAAATATTAATAACAACTGGTTTATTTTATCATAAGGATCTTAGCTCAATAAAGCCTTTTCTATTTTATGTTTAGGGCAATGAATCTTTTATTTCTTTGGCGTAATCATCTAGCCGGGCAGTCATATTAAATCCCCAATAGTCTTTTATTTGACGACAAAGATTTAGATCCATTTCAACAATGAGAAGTCCATCCTTTTCTCTTGATAGGCCAGGAGTTCTGTATCCATTAGGAGCTGTGACGTAGCTCGATCCATAATAACTTCTAATGATTTTCTTCTGATCAGCTTTAGTTGTGAAATCTTCAATCCCAACTCTATTGAGACTGCAAGTAAAATAGCTGTTAGCAATTGCTGCGTTACGGGCTTCTATGCCCCAAAAAGATTCTCCAAATTCAGAAATGGTTGCTGCTGGATTGAAAACAATTTCTGCTCCATTGAGTCCAAACATCAACCAATTTAACGCATGGTGGCGACCG
Organism: Tholera decimalis; assembly: GCA_943138885.2. NCBI lineage: Eukaryota > Metazoa > Arthropoda > Insecta > Lepidoptera > Noctuidae > Tholera > Tholera decimalis. The sequence goes on from OW964562.2 coordinate 30,851,115, forward strand.
TAACAAATATTTACAGCAATCTTGGCGTATTTGGTCTCAAATACAGGATGGCCAGTGTTGCCAGGTAAATAATAGAACGTTTCGCTGTAACTACCAACACTGGGTAAATGGTTTTTGCGGTGTTTTCCTATGTATTTTCCATTTTCATTTATTATGACTGCAGTATTCCACCACACTCCGTTATCATTTTCCAATATAGGTGATACAATTACCATTTCATATTTTTTTGCCAATTTGCACAAAAAGAGAAAGCTTGGACCGTACTCTGCAGATTCCGCAAATTCTTCCCATTCTTCCTTTTCTCTCGTACACAAGAAAAACGGCATGGACCATGCTTCTTGTAAACACAAAATCTGAACTCCCTCTGAAGCAGCAGTGTCAATTAACTTTTCTAGTTTATTAAAAATTGCTGCTCTTTGTTTGTCTATGGTCTCATTGGTCGGCAAAACAATGGAATGCTGAATTAAACCAACCTTGACAATTTTCGGAGTTCTAACCTCTTTTGCAGCATCAAATGAAAAGGCTGCAACTTCAAAATCATGCACCTTACCTGCTGCAAACGTAGAATCTTGAACTTTTAACACACAATGATCAGTTCTTCCGTACTGAATTCTGTTGTACTCCTTCAACTGTTCTGAGTTTAAATTATTTTTTAATATTTCGTCGAAACTTCGCACTGGTTGTCCATGTTTGGAGTCCATGTTTAAAGTTAAATGATATAAATAGCTCTGGTCCCTTAACAAGTGACAAGTTATGTAACGTTGTGTGCGATGTAAATACCTAAGCGTGGCTTGTGTAACGAATCGATGTTCATATCTAATTATCTATCAACTCGCGACTCGTTATGTAGGTACCTATTGAGTTATTGACACTATTATTCGAGATTGGTCAATATTTGATTAAAAAACGTGATTATACAAATTGGGTACATACATTACCTGTTTTTCATTCTTTTGGGGCCTTGCCTATTTGGGATAGTATCGTAGAAAATTAAAAATAATGCACTTATTCATACTAAGCGTAAGTTCGGTTTTGAATGGAGTGTACACCTACTGCTCTCATCTCATCTCTGAGCAACCGGTATAGCTATGGTGGCGATTAAACCCATATGCACCAATCATTTTGAGAATAGTTACTTTCATTGTACCTACGAGTAAGGAGTAGAATACCCTGCTGGACTCTGGCGTCCTGATAGCTAGAGAAAGTGCTAGTACAATCGTGTCTCATCGTTTACCATATCATCGGTTTCCACCAGGAGAGATTATACTCAAACTATCTCTCAGTAAGTAGTGTATCACAATTCTTCATCGAACAATTCGTTTGGCTTTTTCATTAATTGTGATCGGTCGTTAAAAATGGTCAGTAGATTAGAAAAATGAATGTAAAGAACTGGCTCAGCGGGGATAAACAAACAAAATAATATTATAACGAGTTGATAGGGAGTTATAATGGCTAACTTCAAAATTCATTTTCTGGATCACTTTGGCACAGAGGCTACTCTGCATTCGGTTTCTGAACTTAAGAAACGATTGGGAACCTACTTGGATCTATTGCCTAGCTTCTTAGTATCTATGTACAATAGATGTGTAGCAGAATTAAGGTAAAAACCCCAATTATGAACAGTCTAAAAAAAGTATAGAAAAATTTTATAGTATTTGTGAAATTTTACCAATATTGTGTAAGTTTCAGCGCTGAACTTACTAATAGGGTGAAGTCCTGTCCTTAATGAACGCACGATTTATTCGCCAGAATAACACTGAAAAAAAAAATCGGTAATACCAACCGATTTTTCGGTAATATTCACCGTTTTGGTCAGTAAAAATGGAGCCTATTGTCCAAATAAGTAAAATTAACTGAAAAAAAAACAGTTAAGTTATGACAGTAGATTTTACTGTGCATCTGCTACTGTTTTCTGGCCGGTTATTCTTACTGTTTGTAAAACAGTAAGTAAAACAGTAAAAGGAAAATTCAGATTTTCCTTCTCCTTCCTCCAGACAGTAAAAAAACAGTAGGTATAACTGAACTATGATAGTACCTATAACTGTCATACAACTTTAAGCAAACAGTTGATTTTACTGTGCATGCACAGTAGCGGGTAATGAATTTCACAGTTACGTGTGATGTGAAGGACAGTACTTTTCAATGTGCATGCACAGTAGCGGGTAATTAATTTCACAGTTACATGTAATGTGAAGGTCAGTACTTTTTAATGTGCATGCACAGTAGCGGGTAATGAATTTCACAGTTACATGTAACCAGGGTTGGGCAGTATTTTAATTACTTGTAATTAAAATACGTAATTGAAATACAAATACGTATTTGGTATTTGTATTTCAATTACTTCTTTAAAATGTAATTTGTAATTCGTATTTCAAATACCTGACGCCGAGGTATTTTGTAATTAGTATTTCAAATACTTGGGGCTTCAAAATACATTTTAACATTAAAATACATTTAACCTTCATTCATTTAGCGATCGTGAGTGTGAGTGCGAGGCGAGACCGCGAGAATGTAATGATGGTTAAGCAGCCTCAAAACGCAAAAAATGGACTTACGTCAAATTGTCAATGTCAAGCTAAGATGTCAATCTGTCAAGTCATAACGGTTTGTTTTAGTTTTTCCAAACAGAACAAAGAAAGCTTCTGTTCTGTGTAGAACGAACGAAAATGGTTCAAACAATTTAACACAAGTTTGTGCTCATCAGGATCTGTAGAAAGATTATTTTTTTAGCAGGTTTTATTCATTCTCCAACAAGAGGCTGTTTGTCTGACAGTACATTTAAAAATTTAGTGTTCATGAAAGGAAACTCTGGTTTTACTGATTAATTCATGTTGGTTTCCTCTACTTTTCAGCCCGTGCTGGGCCTCAAGTCTACTATTGCAATAGTGCCACAATGGTCTATCATTGATTTCCTAATTGTCAATCGATGCCATTTTCATTTTGCTAAAAGATCGTAATCTGTTAAATTCATAATGGTCTCCTAGTAGAATAGCGTAGTTTCCTAGAATATTTTATTTAGTCCGTCACGTAGTTTAACAAAAAACATTAGACACGTATTTTTTATTTTTTCACGTAATTAAAAAATTAAGACGATACAGTGAGTTGAAATTTCGCGTGACGTCACACCTCGGTATAATTCTTAGCAATGTGTGACGTCAGCAGCCCCCTCTCCTGTACTTTGAAGCTTTCCATCTTTTTGAATTTTTCTTAACTTGAAAAAGCAAAAAATATGTGACCAATATTTTTTGAAAATCTACCTAATGGACCAAATAAAATAATTATTTTGTAACACAGGAAACTACCCTATTGTGTTATAAATTGACATAGTTGTATTGCCATTATTATAAAACCTGTTAATAGAAATGTAGTAAAACTATACAATTCAATAATATTTTAGCTGTCAAAGTCAAATGTGACATTACTGCTTACTGACGTTTCATCTGTTTTTTATTTTTAGCGGACGGTGTTTTGATTTATTTTATGTGTTTTAAATTATCTTAAATAGATAAGCCTATATTTATTACAATACAAAATGGTGCTAATTGACCAAATTTCGGTTGGTACTGTAAAAATTTTAGCAGATTACCGCGTAAGGGTTCCCCCGCCCACGTCAAACTTTTTGTAGGTCAATTTTTTTTTTTTTTAATCTTTATTTTTTAAAGAGGGTTTGTTCACAATACGAACATGCCACCCTCATAGGAGTAGGTCAGATAATCGGGCCGATTTTTCCTCCGATTCTCAGGACCGATTTTGTGATCGACTCAACGCCTACGTCCGTCACTTTGTCTGTGGCTATCGAGGGAGCAGCACGTAATGGACAGAGAGAATCTCATGAATATAAGGAGGAAGGTGGATTTACAGAGGAAATGATAAATGATGAACACTCTGATGAATACTTATTAGTGTGGAGTAAGGCGGGGGGTCTGACGTCACTGAGGCTCTTTAACATTTATGTCAACCACCTAATTGAGGAGCTCAGCAGCATGTATGTCGGATGGCCATATAGATGAGGTATGTGTTGATAATCTAAGCTATGCTGATGATATGGTGCTGCTGAGCCCTTCAATTGGTGGCTTGAGGCAATTGTTAAGGGTGTGTGAAAGTTATGCTGCAGAACACGGCCTGAAGTATAATGAAAGTAAGAGTGAGTTCATGATGTTTTGATGCAATAATAAGGATCCCAGTTATATACCACCCTTACTACTTAATGGTGTACCATTGGGCCTTGTTTCGAAATTTAAATATCTTGGGACATATAGTTACTGAGAATTAATGTGATGATTTGGATATAGAAAGGGAGTGCAGGGCATTGTCGGTGCGTGGTAACATGTTAGCACACAGGTTCACTCGGTGTACAGCTGAAGTCAAATTAACATTATTTAAAGCATTTTGTCAGACGTTTTACACCAGTGGCTTGTGGGAGAACTTTACACAAAAGGCCTACAATGCCTTGCGCGTCCAATATAATAACGTGTTCAGAGCACTGTTTCATCTTCCTCGATACTGCAGTTCTTCCAGCATGTTTGTGGACGCTCATGTCGAAGACTTTTATGCGATTATGCGCAAGAAGGTTGCGTCGGTAATGGCATGAGTGCGAAGAAGTCGTAACAGTGTGCTCAGGATGGTGGGCGATAGAAGTAACACTGTCCTGCTTAGTAGGTTCACAGAACTCCATGTTACGGGGGTTCGGCGGGCCTGCTGAGTGGGAGCATGTGTCATTTGTTTTGTTGTATTTGTAACTATAATTTATCTTTTTACCTATTTATTGTGATTTTGTGTGTATAATTTTTGTTTTTAATTTTAATGATTCAAATTAATTTATAATAATAATAATAATAAGTATTATGTATTATTATTAGTATTATAATTGCTTCTGAAGTGGGTATGCATCGAGATGTAGTAGCAGTGGACAAGGGACTCACCCCGCTCTCCTTGGCTAATGAGAACTGGCGCAAACCTGCAGTGCTAGACACTAACGATCGAAGGGGGATATGGCAGAGTAAGGAGCTTCATGGACGTTTTTTCCGGGCCCTACATGGGTCCGACGTAGACCAAGTGGCGTCCGTAGCTTGGTTGCGCTTCGGTGACCTCTTTGGGGAGACCGAAGGTTTTATCTGTGCAATTATGGACGAAGTTATCATGACGAACAACTACCGGAAATTTATTGTGAAGGATGGCACGGTTGACATATATCGGGCCTGTCACCGTCCGGGTGAATCAATCCGCCACATTATCTCTGGTTGTTCTCGTCTTGCTAATGGAGAGTACTTGCACAGGCACAACCTTGCAGCCAAGATAATTCATCAGCAACTTGCTCTGAAATATTCTCTTGTGGAATCAGAAGTGCCGTACTATAGGTATGTGCCCGACTCAGTTCTCGATAACGGCCATGTCACATTATACTGGGATCGGTCCATCATCACTGACAGGACTATTGTAGCTAATAAGCCTGATATAGTGGTGGTGGACCTAATCGAGAGGCGTGCCATGATTGTCGACATAACCATCCCGCATGACGAGAACCTCGTGAAAGCTGAGAAAGATAAGCAAATCAAGTATCTTGACTTGGCACACGAGATTGTCGACATGTGGGATGTGAACTCGGCAATCATTGTACCGATAGTCATTTCAGCCAATGGCTTAATAGCCAAGAGCCTCGACCAACACCTCAGGAGGCTCTCGTTAGACGGTTGGATCAAGGGCTTGCTTCAGAAAGCGGTACTCCTGGACACGGCGCGTATCGTCAGGAGGTTCCTCTCTATGGAGCCCTGACCGCCGGTAGCTTGGACCCTGTTCCCGATACCGGTGGGCTACTATTTTTTATATTTTTAAATGTTTTTTTTTTGAGAATATTTAAAAATGTAACTTATATGTATATATTGGAAATAAAGATAATAATAATAACACGAACAATAATAACATAATTTTAATCTAATCTATGGACTGTGTCTGAAAATAAATGATTTTTATTTTATTATTTTTATTTATTATAAATGATCTTTATTTTGCAAATTGGTTATTAAATAACACTTTTACACGTCATTTTTTTCGTAAATGTTAACTAGATGAGGCCGGTGTTTCCTAACTGACTACTCTGAGAAGAAACACCGAAACAAACTCAGGGGTCTCTTTTAAAGTCCATAAAATCTATACTGGTTTAATTATATGGGAACCTTGTAGGTTTTAGTCTGAGGCGGTCTTTTAAAGAAAGATGCTCACAGATTTGAGTGGACCTGTCCATACAGTGCAAGCATTTGTCAAATGACGTATAGCTCAACTTAGAACAAGGAGCTTAACGATTTGACGAACAATACCAAGGTAAGGACGTTTGGGGGCCTCGCAAAAGCACTCAAACTGCCAGACAATCATGTAAAGGAATCATGAAAGGTTTGTGTTTGGCTTTTGAGGAACATTTGTTGATCCAATAATCTCTCAGAGATTATTGAATCGCAACACTTGTCCTTCCCTCGCAAGTGCATGCGACCGACTGTCGGTGAGTAGTGTGCGTTTTACGCTACATTTCCGAACATTCCATTTTTCACCGATAATCGGATCGGTCGGGATGCGCCGATTTTATTTCTGACCAACTTTTTGTAGGACGTGTGCGTTGCATTATTGCTATCAGTGTGTTCTATTTTTCTCCTACAAAAAATCGGTCACCATTTATCGGATGTGGGCGGGCAGCCTTAGTCAGTCATTCATTTGTCATTGTGTACGAGATTACCATTCTAAGCCATTTCTTTCAATGGATTGTCAGTGGTTGAACATTATAATAATAGATTAGGTACCAAACTTGTCAAAATCTACGAATAAAAAATTGGCCAAGTGCGAGTCAGACTCGCCCATGAAGGGTTCCGTAGTGAATATAATAATATTATAGCAGACAGGCGCAAGGGGTTGAGGATTGGTGTTTTGGGTAGACGGGCGTACCTTTCGATACCTTTCTACAGAGAGTATGTGTGAGTGGTCGGGGTATTATAATAACGAAAACATTCACAACATATTCAAACTTGTATTGTCATATATACACATACACAAAAGTTATAATGTTCAATAGTTACCAGTCTTATTTCACTAAACACAAGTACTTAATTAACGTTATTATCTTACTGATACGGTCACTAATAATATATACACAATAAACTCAGAGAAAACTATTTACAAAACTTGCTGACTTCTTGACATATTCGAGCGTTTGTTACTTCCACGAGACTGAGATCCGAACTGAAGTGAACTGAACTGAACTCGCAAGTAGCTAGGCACCTATATTTATATTCGTGCACACATGCACACGTCAATTGCTCGTTAAAACTTGGTAGACACATCCCCGTATTTTTGGGCCAATCCTGTGTCGCTCAAGTGATCAAAACACGCATTGCTACAATTCATTACCTAATATGGTCATAGATTGGAACATCGCAACCTACTCTATACCTTAAGGGTCATACTTGTCTGGCAAACACGTGACTCTGTGTTAGGTACTTGCCTATTCATAACACAATATTAATACAAATTATACGAAAACAGTTATCGATTATGAATGTAAATAATTACGCATAAGGCAGGTGCTATCTTATGGCGAGAGTAATGGGGCTTCCGTAACAAATATAATATAATACGTATATTTATTTAACGAAAAAAAACCTTACAAATTTCTTAAAAGTAGCTTATTTACATTTTTTTACAACTACGCCAAATAACTTTATTTTTCATAGTGTTTGTATGAATTACTAAGTTATACAGGGAGTCCGCCGGCAGATTTTACACTTTGAACAGAGCTCACGGTGACTAGCAAAGCGTCAGCGGGGGAAGCGGGGTATCATTCGGCGCGGGAGCGTTGCGGGTTGTTTAGTAGCCATGAGTCAGTGGACGGGAGCGCACCGCGCTTTTGCGGTTGAGGCATATTTCGCGAACAATAATGCGATCAATGTGGCGAGTGAGATCAATCAAGCGGGCGTCGGTTTTGTTCTCACTTCGATATCCGACGAGTAAAGGATGGTCCGTCAAACCAATTGATATGGTACAGAAGTTTAGAGGAACTGGATCAGTCAGAAATGAGCCTCGGCCTGGACCTTCAACGTCTGTTACTACTCCTGAAAACGCAGAACTTGTGAGACGGGAAATTATGACAAATCCGCGTAAGTCTGTTCGAAAGATTGACATCAACGGGTTTGAAAAAGACATCAGTTCACAAAATTATTAAAAAAAAATTGAAGTTCCATCCATACAAGCTCCAAATCATCCAACAATTGAAAGAAGATGATTTCATAAAAAGGCAGAATTATGCTAGAGTCGTTCTGGAACGATTTTCTACACCTACGCGGTTATGTAACATATTTTTTAGTGACGAGGCGCATTTTCACATCGGAGGGTACGTTAATAAACAGAATATGCGTTATTGGAGTGCGAGCAATCCAAAAGAAATCCATGAAAACCTCTCCACAGCCCGAAGACCACAGTTTGGACCTTATTTTTACGACAGAGGTGAAACCGTTAACGCACAACGATACTGCGCGATGCTGGACAACTTTTTTATACCGGAGCTGCACTGTAATGCTAGCTACAATAACAGAACCCACTTTCAGCAGGATGGGGCTACGGCACACACCTCCAGGGACTCAATGACTAAACTCAGACCACTTTTTCCTGGAAAATTGATAAGTCGCTTTGGCGACATAGCCTGGCCCCCTAGATCACCTGATCTGACCCCTTGCGATTTTTTCTTGTGGGGATACCTCAAATCTCATGTCTACAGCAATTTGCAAGAAAATATCCGACGCGAAATTGCGGCTATCAGTCCAGAACTTTGCAAGAGAGTTTTCGCCAACATGAAAGAAAGATTGCAAGCATGTTTGTGGCTAGAAGGACGCCATTTGAGTAGAGTGATTTTTAAAACCTAAAATCCGCATTATTATTTTGTAAGATGATAAATAAATAACTTAGTCTTTCTTTATATTTTTGTTTCATTTTGTTTTTTTCTTAAGTATAAAATCTGCCGGCGAACACCCTGTATTTGCGGTTTTAGAAAATTGACTATGAAAAAATGGTTTTAGAAACCCCTATGTCATTTTTAAAGACTTGTCTATGGATACTACACACGCGTAGGTTTCATGAAAAAATAATATTTTCAGGGTTCCGTTTTTTGCCATTCGGCTACGGAACCCTAAAAATCAATGATCCGCCATTCCGACACCATTGCAATAGCAGACTCGGCCCCCTGGTCTAGATTACTTATTTTGTATTTTGTAATTTGTATTTCAATTAAAAATAGCTAAAATACTGTATTTTGTATTTTATATTTCAAATACCTTACTTAAATATATTTTGTATTTCGTATTTTAATTACTTGCGATACAGTATTTTGTAATTTGTATTTCAATTAAAGCAAAGCATGTATTTTGCCCAGCCCTGCATGTAACGTGAAGGACAGTACTTTTTAATGTGCATGCACAGTAGCGAGTAATGAATTTCACAGTTACAGGTAATGTGAAGGACAGTACTTTTTAATGTGCATGCACAGTAGCGGGTAATTAATTTCACAGTTACATGTAATGTGAAGGACAGTACTTTTCAATGTGCATGCACAGTAGCGGGTAATTAATTTCACAGTTACATGTAATGTGAAGGACAGTACTTTTCAATGTGCATGCACAGTAGCGGGTAATGAATTTCACAGTTACATGTAACGTGAAGGACAGTACTTTTTAATGTGCATGCAGAGTAGCGAGTAATGAATTTCACAGTTACAGGTAATGTGAAGGACAGTACTTTTTAATGTGCATGCACAGTAGCGGGTAATTAATTTCACAGTTACATGTAATGTGAAGGACAGTACTTTTCAATGAGCATGCACAGTAGCGGGTAATTAATTTCACAGTTACATGTAATGTGAAGGACAGTACTTTTCAATGTGCATGCACAGTAGCGGGTAATTAATTTCACAGTTACATGTAATGTGAAGGACAGTACTTTTTAATGTGCATGAACAGTAGCGGGTAATGTATTTCACAGTTACATGTAATGTGAAGGACAGTACTTTTTAATGTGCATGCACAGTAGCGGGTAATTAATTTCACAGTTACATGTAATGTGAAGGACAGTACTTTTTAATGTGCTTGCACAGTAGCAGGTAATTAATTTCACAGTTACATGTAACGTGAAGGACAGTACTTTTTAATGTGCATGCACAGTAGCGGGTAATTAATTTCACAGTTACATGTAATGTGAAGGACAGTACTTTTTAATGTGCTTGCACAGTAGCAGGTAATTCATTTCACAGTTACAAGTAATGTGAAGGACAGTACTTTTTAATGTGCATGCACAGTAGCGGGTAATGTATTTCACAGTTACATGTAATGTGAAGGACAGTACTTTTTAATGTGCATGCACAGTAGCGGGTAATGTATTTCACAGTTACATGTAATGTGAAGGACAGTACTTTTTAATGTGCATGCACAGTAGCGGGTAATGTATTTCACAGTTACATGTAATGTGAAGGACAGTACTTTTCAATGTTCATGCACAGTAGCGGATAATGCATTTCACAGTTACATGTAATGTGAAGGACAGTACTTTTCAATGTGCATGCACAGTAGCGGGTAATTGATTTCACAGTTACATGTAATGTGAAGGACAGTACTTTTTAATATGCATGCACATTAAAAAGTACTATTATTCACGTTACTTGTAACTGGGCACTAACCATACCCGCAACTGAGCATACACATAAAAATATTATCCTTCACATTACCTGTAACTGTGCAGGTACAGTAGCGAGTATTGTACGTGTACAGTAGCAGGTGGCGTGAAATAAAAAATATTTTCTTTGAGACGTTTATTTATTCTAAAATAATCATATGTATTAAACTTATATTTTTTAAAATATTTAGGTACTGCAAAATAAATGGGAAACAATCTAAAATATTTACACTTAGATAATTTAAAGATACATATTATCAATAACAGAACAACTTATACTAGGGGACCAAACCCTGAATCGCGAAAAAAAATCAGCTGTTCCCTACAATATGTTCGCATTAACTCGTCAAAATGTATGGAACAGCTGATTTTTTTTCGCGATTCAGGCTTTGGTCCCACAGTAAAAGTTGATTATAATGATGAGTACAATGACCCCTTAAGAGATTTCGTGTATGAACAGATAGACCTTATATGCACATAGTCAATTCAGTCCAAAATTTAAGTACAATATTTATAACTAAGTAGGTACAATACCCAAACAATATAATATCTAAAATATTTAGAATTAAGTAAATTAAAACAAGGTTCGAGGCAAGGGTAATTGCTACTGAAATTAGTCTGAAAATAATCACTTTTAAACTACTAAAATTCTTATATTTACTCTGTTTTATAAATTGAATACAAACCAAAATATTTACACTTAGATAATTTAAAGGTACATAAATATATATTAGGTCTATCTATTCATACACGAAATTTCTTAAGGGGTCATTGTACTCATTATTAGGTATGAACAACTTTTACTATGGGACCAAACCCTGAATCGCGAAAAAAAATCAGCTGTTCCCTACAATATGTTCCTATTAACTCGTCAAAATGTATGGAACAGCTGATTTTTTTTTCGCGATTCTGGCACAGACACTTCTGGTGCTAAAGTAGGTACATTGCAGTTAGGCTGCAAAGTGGGTTCGGAAATAGGTAGGATATTATTTTCAACAGTATTACTTGTAGAGCATTCATAATGAGCATCATAACAAGTTGAAGAGCACTGTCTATTTTCATTAGTCGTGGTTGTGGTGTTCGTGAAAGCTAGCATACAGTGATTTTTTAAGTAATGTCGACGGAAAGAATTAAACAGATGGTAAGATCGGGAACAACCATTTTCAACGCAGCGATATTGATTAAATGTGTGGTACTTATGAAAGAAATTGAAATGTGTTCGAAGCGCTCTTAAGTCAGTCAATGAAGTTTTGCAGATAAAACATGTTACCATTTTGTTTAATTTATATTATATCGATACCGCAATCACTTATCAAGCCCAAAACGGACGCAGAAACTTTGTCCTTTGGGACTGCTTTGTCAGAAAATGTGTAAATTACACGTTGCAAAAACTGCCAAACAGGCAAGCATTCAATAGGATATTCCAAATTGAGAGCCCAAATTATCTTGAAACATGTATCCACAGCCTTAATAATGTTTGGCATTTCATAAACAATATTGTCGACAATCACATACCTAGCTGAAATTTTTTTCAGAGGGCCTGCAACTATTATGTATGGCTGAATTGTTAACCCTAGATCGAAGTACTTTTCCTGGCGCGTTTGCTGCTGTTCTTGAAGCTCTTGCTCTTCTTCAATATGAAGGATGAAGTTATCGCGCAGTTCTACCGCTGACCTTTTCTTTTTCTTTATATAAGTAGGTCCAAGCAAATGCGGAATTAGCAGAAGAACCGCAAGATTGCTCGTTTCAGGATCTGGGTCTGAAAAATAAATCATTTATAAATAAAGTAATTAAAAATATGTTCGAAAAATTGTTCTATTATTTTGTACTTGATCGACTCGAAACATCTCAGATTCTTACTCTGATACCAAAATAGCTGGAGTAATAAAATGTATTTATGGTTACAAATACGAGTAGTTACTACCAATATAACAACTCGAAAAAACTGGAATTTGATATGGAGACAACTTAGACCTGTTGGATTCACACAGGCTACTTTTATTCCCGGTAAGCTCGATTAACACCGCGGGGTGCAGCTAGTCCAGTAATAAAATAAAAATTACACAAAAACAACTCACCACAAGCGAGTTGTTTCAACTCTGCCAGGTATGTGTTCTTTCTTGAGATCTTGTCAAATGCCGCAAGCAACTTTACTTTAAGCAGAGGGAATTTGTCATCGAATGAGGTTTCGTTTCCTGGGTACCAAGCATGGAAGTCGTCAATTAGCTGAAACCAAAATACTGTGATAATAGGATCCTATGTTATTATTATATTAAGATTTTTAGTACCTATACTAATGCATAATTTTATGTAGGTCATGGCCCTCGTGGATCTTGATTAACTTTATCTTAATTTGTTCGGGCGATTTGGTTTAACGAGGTGACAAACATAAACAGACACAAACTTTTGCGTTTTTATTATTAATATGATAATGATACATACCAAGGTATAGCCCCAAGAGCGTCGAATACAGGGAAATTCCTGGATGTATGATACGTTTTCATTTGATAAAATGCGTTTTAGTCGTTCCTTATTAGTTTTATTCCATTTTTCTGCACATGAACCGTAATTATGAACATTGCTTTTTAGCCATTCTATCATTTCCTGTATCTCCTCGTTAGTGTCATCATCATTGTCAGCAGCAATCAAGTCATCGAAATGAGTTGTAGACCTCTCGCTAGATGAACTGGTAGATGGTTTCGGTGTTAATGTTTTTTCAAGTGAACGACGTGCCCTTGGTTCAAAGACTTTGTTGCGGCGATATTTTGCCTTTAAATTGGTAATGGCATCAAAGAGTCGACCGTGAGCTCGTCCCAATGACCCATTGGGTTTTGTATAATAAATGCTGCTATTCTCTTTTGGAAACACTTTCTCTGTAAGTAAAACAAGTACATAATTAAAAAATGTGCGAAAATAGGAGTCGCTACTTGTTATAATTGTCGATATTTAATATGGTTTATTATTATTATGGTCTATTATTTTAGCATATATATGTATTTTATTATTATATATATTTATACATACATTTTTTTTTTTTCGATAATGACATTTTTTTTTTTACTTGTACACCTACCACATTGTGGTCTTTTTAACCCAAAGGTTGACTGGTAGAGAATGCCCTGTTGCATTAAGTCCGCCCATGTACCACTATTGTACATAAAGTTTAAATAAATAAATAAATAAAACTGATTTACTGATTTGACGCATGAAATGAACCTATGTACATATTATGTGTGCTGGTAATTAACAAGTAAGTAATTTAAACTTACTTATTTCTTTTATCCAAGTAATATATGTTTCGGCTGTTACGGGGGCCTTCGGATTTGCTCGAAGTGTGTGTGTAGCTATTTCTCGAACTAGTACCTTACGGTTATGTTCTCCCAATGGTTGTTGCCTTTCTTTTAGAAGCTGTAGGCCATCGGGAGTCTTTTCGAGCAGCGTTGTGAGACTCTGAAAACAGGGAAGATTGTTAATGTATAGGTATGAGAGTATAGTCTTAGACTTACAAAAGACCTTATTAAGACCTAGTTAAGAATTAGTTTAGTCTTAGTTTAAACTTAGTTCAGTTTTAGTTTTAGACCGCCTCATTGGCCTAGTGTTTAGTTTAGTTTAAAATATTTATTGATAACGCAGCTAGTAATCAAATAAAATTGTTATCGTGTTACCCAGGGGATGTATTTAATAGCACTTTAAATTTGACAAAAACAGCTATAAAATTGAATATCAACACTTTAAAATAATAATAGGTACATAATCTATAATAAAAATCTATAATTTAATAATTCGATAATTGATAGATAACTTACATCGAGGGACATGGATTTGCATGACGATGAGGTGCTTGGTGATGATAATGCCGAACTTCTTGGTGAATTTGTAAGTCCACCAATATTCTCTCCGTACACTTCCACAAGGTTTTCAAGATTGTCATAAATCTGTAAAAAAATATTTACCTATGTTCACAAAAAATCTATGCCAAGGCATGCCTACATTTTTACGAGTATAGATAATTTATTGGTTGCTTACTTTACTACACTCAGTTACATCGGAATTTAGCTTAGAAGCATTCCACTTCAGAAGCGCTCTTTTAAATTTGGCTTGTGGGCCAATAGCTGGTATTAGCACCCGGATTTGCTCATCATCGAGCAAAGACAGCGCCTCTTAGTCAACTTCATGTTCTGAAATAACAAAGATTTATAATACCTAATTAGTCTTGCATACAGATACAGACAGCGGCATCAGACAGCATTCTCAACACAGACGTTCATTAGCAAAATTTATTACTTAGTACAGACAGTAGAAACTCGATTAATCGGACTAATTGTTGTCGTCAGGCATTCGGATTATCGAAAATCCAGATAATCGAATGTATGAAGAATAGCGGGTTACCTACATAATGTTATGTGTTCATTAAAAATAACAAATAAGTATATTATATTAACGAAAATCAATGTTTATTAAGAAATTATTAAGAGATACATCCAACAAACGTTGTACCTACCATTAAAATAATTTTACCTTAATAATGAAATTAAATATTTATGTACCTACCTACCTACGTTTGTAGGTACGATTTCTCAACAATTATGTATTGCGATCGGTAGTCTGGATAATCGCGAATCCGTACTTATAACTGAGGGCCAGATAATGGAGTTTCTACTGTATAGGTAGGTAGTTTATTTTACGTTACACCCCCGACAGTCTACCTACTGTGCAGTCAGTAGCTCGCAACACAATATAAACAGTTTAAGCTACTGACCTGCACGATTAGGTAGGTACACGATGCAAACAGTTTTTACCCGACTGCGTAGCGTACCTACATCTTAGGCTACGTCCGGACAGATAAGCGCCTTGCTTAGCGACTAGAGCCTAGTAGTTGGCGTTCTGACTACATG
The DNA here is from genome assembly GCA_943138885.2 of Tholera decimalis. NCBI lineage: Eukaryota > Metazoa > Arthropoda > Insecta > Lepidoptera > Noctuidae > Tholera > Tholera decimalis. The sequence continues at coordinate 30,866,708 of OW964562.2, forward strand.
CTAGGATACACGGTGGCCGCACTGCAGCCAAATTCCACAGAGGTTCTCTTTTAAAAACTGATGCAATTAATAAATTCATCCATTTTTTTCTTTTAAAATGCCTCGCGCTTCGTGACAAAAAACCAACACGTTTGTTTACTTTGATACACGCTAAGCGACTAGCTAGGCACCAAGCGCGCAGTGCAGCCGGTCGCGAACATTCTAGAACGTTCGTTTTATTAAGCTACTCGCTAGGCTCTAGGCGCTAAGCAAGCCGGACGTAACCTTAAAGTATAAACCATAAAGCCATAGACCGTACATACATATGAAACATAACAAACGCCACAGAGGTGCAATGGTACAAGCAATCCCATCCCCAACATTTATAGGAAGATTCATGTAATACCGTGTCCACGGGACACACACACATACGAGTACTATCAATTTAGGTAGATCCTACTTCAAACAAAAAGCGTAGGTACCTAGGTACTAGGGTTAAGTAAATTATCTGACTAAGCCTGCCCCGACACGGCGTAACGTGAATCTTCACAAGGTGAAAAATAACATACAGCATTCCTAATAATGTGTAGGTTATTTATTATTACCATTAAACTCTCTTAGACGTGAATGGACTCCAACAAGACATCATGTCTGAAACATAAAATCTTATTCAATTTGGCACTAAATTGGTAAGGAACGTACGCTGCAAAGTAGGTAAGTACTTACCTAAGTTACTTACCAATAAATTTGTCGAGATATTTCTCAAAGCCCCATTCTATTAAAAGAGATTCCATATTGGTTCCTTTTCTTTTATATTAATAACTTACACAAGCGGATTTCACGGAACACGCACAGACTTGGTAAACTGCTTTGTCAAACTATGCGAAACACGGCTGTACCACACAGCAGAAACAAACTGACTGATGGATAGCGCGGCGCGCAGAAAGAAACTTTCCTTGTGCCCCGCTAGGGATGTGTAAACTAAACATTATCGATTTTATAATTGTAAGGGCAAGGTAATGGGGTGCTGGACAGAAAACCTCCCCGTGTGCCTGAGAGCTGGAATTCCTTTGCGGACACGTCCGGGAGGAAGACTAGTTTTCCGGGCCGGTGCACCCTGGGATACGGGCAACAACTCCTTCTTAGGAATCATTTACCTAAGGGGTCTTGTTGTACGTATGCTAATATTCTGTCTGGAGGGGCCCAGAGGCGGCCAAAGGAGAAGGTGGATCCCTTCTACGTGTGTCCCTCTGTGCAGCAGAGGGGCTCAGCGTTGGAGGTAGAGCGGGCTCGACGTGCACTAACCCTGCCGCCGGGCAGGCAGAAGCTCTGCTTCTGCCACCGCTAGTCTCGTAGCCCCGTTGATTGTCGCGGTCATGTCTCGTGACTTTTGACGGGAAACGAGGGTCTTGGCTTAATTGCCCGGACCGCGAGGAAGAAAACCTCTATAAAAAATTACCCCAAACCTCCAAGCAGCGGCGCATGGCGAGGGAGGTTGGTAGCTTGGCTCATGGGTAGCTACAGGGGTGGGTTAAGGGGGAGTCATTAGTGCGAACCACTTTTTTCTTGGTTGGTTGGTTGGAACATTTTTATACTCGTGGGAACAATTATGGATGCATTAATTAAAAACAAAAAACTTGACGAAGGGAGGAGAGATGTGGGGTCGGATTCGGACTCCGCATCTGAGGCGCTGAGTGTGGGGAGCCCTGAGGGCTCCGGGCGCGACAGGTTGATGGGAGGTGCGAAGATCAGTAAGTTCTTCCGCAAGCGCCCCCGAAGGGAGGAAGGCCAGGGGTCATCCTCGGGCGAAGACGTTGTCTCGGCTCGAAAGATCCCGACAAGCAAGCGGGGTAAGGGCCGAGACGACAACAGCAGAGGTAGGGGGCTCATCACCCAGAAGGCGGCTGAGCAAGCGGAGAGACTCACCGTGGTGGGGCGGCAACCGGAACTGGTCGTCTCCGGGTCTCCCTCGACCAGCGAGCTGGAAGAGGTCAATCCCGAGGTGGGAGCGCTCGGCAAGCTGGAGGAGGCCGTGACTACAGCACTTAGGAAGGTGGCCCTGAAGAAGCTGAAGTCTTCCAAAAAAAGGGCCATATCAGAAGCCACGGCCTCCGTGTTGGCGGTAGCAAAGGCCGCCGGCTTCGCTTCGAGCCCGCTGGCTTCGGACGAAATAACTAAGTCGCGGGAAGAAGTTGCCCGAATGGCAGGTGCCATGGAGCTTCTCCAACAGGAGAACGAGAAGCTCCGTGCAGACCTGGTGGCACTCCGAGGAGCCCGCCCTGAGGAGGCGCCCGAAAAGGGGCAAGACCAGCTGAAATCGGTGGAGAATCAAGATCTCCACCTGATCCGGAAAGAGCTGGCTGCCTTCCAGTCACGGTTCTCCGTACTGGAAGGCATTGTTCTGCGCCCTCCGTTAGGAGTGAGCAAGCCGGCTCAATCATCAACCCGGAAGGACACATATGCAGCCGCTGCGGCGGCCGCGGTTGGGCCCGCCGGGCTAATGACGACGAATGCGCGTCCGGCAAAGGCGCCTCCGGCAAAGGTGCCTCCGGCAAAGGCGCCTCCGGTGAAGACACCTCCGGCGAAGGAGCCCCCGACGAAGATGCCACAAGCGAAGACGGGCAGGCGCCAATCTGACGGAGCCAAGGCGGGGACACAGGCGGCAAGCCGGCCGCCCGCGCCTCACCATGCAAGTTCTCCTGCAACAAACGCCGAATGGCAGGTGGCTGGGGAGAAAAAGAAGGCGGGCAAGGCAGCCAGGGCGGCAAGGAAACGGCAGCGACGAAAAGAGCGTAATGCCGCGGCCAGGCTTCGCGCCCCAAAAACCGCGGCTGTGGTGATCACAATACAGCCGGACGCGGAGAAGAAGGGGGTGACTTACCGCGACGTCCTCGCCAAGGCGAAGAAGGCGGTGAACCTCGAGGAGCTTGGCGTCTCCGGCGGGCTTCGGGTTAAGGTCACAGCTACAGGGGCCCGGATGCTGGAGGTCCCCGGTGCGGCCAGCGGCTCAACCGCTGACGCTCTGGCAGAGAAGCTCAGGGCGTCCCTAAATGCGGAGGAGGTCAGAGTGTCCAGGCCTACCAAGTGTGTTACGATGCGTATTAAGGGCCTGGATGACTCCACTACGGAGGAGGAGGTGGTGGCCGCAGTTATCAGAACCGGAGGGTGCCCTGCCGAACAAGTCAAGGTAGGCACCATACATCCGGAGACTACAGGGTTGCGAGCCATTACGGTGAGCTGTCCCGTCTCTGCGGCCAAGAAAATAGAGGGCCAAAGGCTCCTGGTGGGCTGGGTTTCCGGACAGGTGAAAATTTTGGAACCCAGGCCACTGAGGTGCTTCCGATGCCTCGTTGGCAACCACGTGGGAGTTCACTGCACCTCGGAGGTGGACCGTAGCGATTTGTGCTTCCGATGTTGTCAGCCCGGTCACAAGGCCGGCTCGTGCAACGCCACACCGCACTGTGTCATATGTGCGGCAGCTGGCAAGCCAGCCGAACACCGGGTTGGGAGCAAGGCCTGTGCTCCCCCAGCCAAGGTCAGGGGCAAAGGTAAGCGCACCGCCACCGCCGTCTCCGATACAGCGCACGCCCCCGTGGCCGCCGCTGCCACCGTTGCTGCCGCCGTCGCAGATAATGCGGCGGGCCCGTCCGAGGGCTCAGGGGAGGGGGCTGTAATGGACTGTCAATAACGGCCCCATTACGCCTCCTCCAAGCGAACATCAACCACTGCGCCGCTGCTCAAGATCTTTTGCTCCAGAGCGTGGCGCAGTGGTCGATCAATATCGCCGTGGTCGCCGAGCCGTACTTTGTCCCGCCCAGGGATGACTGGGTGGAGGACCTGAGCGGCTCGGTGGTCGTAATTTCGTCGGCCGCCGCCGGTACCCCGACTCTTGAGGATGTCAGGAGAGGCCGAGGTTGCGTGGCAGCCCGGTTCGGAGAGATTGCCGTAGCGGGCGTGTACTTCTCTCCGAACCGAACTCTCGCCGAATTTCACAACTCCCTCATGGAGTTGAGTGTCGTCGTTGCTGGGTTCCATTCGCTTCCTGTGATTGTCCTCGGGGACTTCAATGCCAAGAATTTGGTTTGGGGTTCCCGGTATACGGACACACGGGGTAGGATGGTGGAGGACTGGGCTCTGGAGACAGGCCTAGTTGTCCTGAACCGGGGCTCTGTCCCCACGTGCGTGCGGATGCAGGGTGAGTCCGTGGTGGATATTACGTTCGCCAGCTCTGCTCTGTCACCACGTGTCGTCGACTGGCACGTCTTGGAGGGGGTGGAGACGTACTCTGATCACCGATATATCCGGTTTGACGTCTCCGCCCAGACCCCGGATGCGCCGGTCAGACAGGCCCCGAGTGGCCCGCGCTGGGCGCTGAGGCAGCTGGACCGGGAGCTTCTCCTGGAAGCTTCGATCGTGCAGGCCTGGGTGGCATCACCGGACAGGCCTGCCGACATCAACAATGAGGCGGAATGGTTCCAGGAGGCCATGTCCGAAATATGTGACGTGGCAATGCCTCGGGTCCGGCCAGTACGTGCCCGGCGCCAAGTGTACTGGTGGTCGCAGGAGCTATCCGCACTTCGCAAAGCCTGCGTTGTGGCACGACGCCAGTACGCTAGACACCGCAGGCTACGCATTCGCCCTATAAATGCGGAGGCCAGAGAGGCGGAGCTATACGAGGAGTACAGAGCAGCGAAGACCGTCCTCAAAGTGGAAATCCGGCGGGCTAAAGATCTGGCCCGCAAGGAGATGCTGGAGACTCTCAATCGGGATCCGTGGGGACGCCCATACAAAATGGTGCGAGACAAACTTCGCCCCTGGGCTCCCCCGCTGACACAGAGTCTCCGGCCCCAGCTAGTTGAGGACGTGGTGAGCGCTCTGTTCCCCTCGCGAGGGGAGCATACTCCCCCGCCCATGGCTCCGCCACCTGCGGTGCCCGACGCGGGCCACAGCGACGACGACGACAATATTCCAGAGGTGACCGAGGTAGAACTGAGAGTGGCGGTACTCAGGCTGAATGCCAGAAATACCGCCCCGGGACCCGACGGCTTACCTGGCAAAGCCTGGGTCCTGGCCTCGGAGGCTCTCGGGCCTCGACTTATAGGGCTCTTTAACGCATGTTTGGAGAGGGGCCAGTTTCCGCTTCGCTGGAAGACAGGAAAACTGGTCCTTATCAAGAAACCGGGGCGCCCTGCGGACACTCCGTCCGCATACCGGCCTATTGTGCTGCTCGACGAGGTGGGCAAAATCTTTGAAAGACTTATTGCAAACCGCCTCGTCGGGCACCTGGAGAGGGTAGGCCCGGATCTTGCGGATAGCCAATTTGGTTTCCGCAAGGGGCGCTCGACGGTGGATGCCATCATGCGTGTAAGAGCTCTCTCGACAGAGGCTGCGTTGTCCCGGGGTGGGGTCGTCTTGGCGGTGTCTCTCGACATCGCTAATGCCTTTAATACCCTGCCCTGGAGTTGCATAAGGGAAGCACTCCGGTATCACCGGATGCCGACCTACCTCTGTCGTGTGGTTGAGGCCTACCTGACGGACAGAGCCGTCATTTACCCTGGTCACCATGGAGAGTGGAATCGGCGAGAGATGTCGTGCGGTGTCCCACAGGGATCAGTTCTGGGACCACCCCTGTGGAACATCGGTTACGACTGGGTGTTGCGCGCCGACCTCCCTACAGGCGTCAGCGTAGTCTGCTACGCTGACGACACGCTGGTCTTGGCGCATGGGAGGTCGCACCAGGCGGCGGCCGAACTGGCGATGCGAGGGGTTGCGACAGTCGTAGAAAGGATCCGGCAACTGGGACTCGAGGTGGCTTTGCACAAGTCCGAGGCCATGTGTTTTCATGGCCGTCGGAACGCGCCACCTTCGGGTTCCCAAGTAACGGTGGGAGGGGTTCACATCGGCGTCGAGACGACGATGAAGTACCTGGGACTTGTCCTCGACAGCCGGTGGAACTTCGTCGAACATTTCCGACGTTTGGCTCCAAGACTGGACCGGGCGGGGGCTGCACTCAAGCGGCTCCTACCAAATCTAGGGGGGCCAAACGCCTCCTGCCGGAGGCTATACGCGGAGATTGTGCGGTCCATGGCCCTCTATGGGGCCCCTGTGTGGGCGCTGAATCTACAGCGGCGACCAGCTCGCCAGCTGGTCGCGTCTCAGAGGGTCATGGCTATCCGGATGATCCGGGGATACCGCACGATCTCTGGGGAGGCGGCGAACCTCCTTGCCGGATTGCTGCCGTGGGATCTGGAGGCGGTAGCCCTCGCGCGCGTGCACAATTGGCGCGCGGAGGTGCTAAGCCGGGGTGAAACTCCGCTACCGCGGCAAGTCGCGGCTCAGCGGATAGAACTCCGGCGCCATCTCACGGCAGTATGGAAAGAGCGGCTGTCGCAACCGAAGGCTGGGCACGCCGCAATTGCGGCGATAAGTCCCCTCTTTGAGGAGTGGCTGGAGAGAGGCCACGGCGTCCTCACCTTCCGCCTGACGCAGGTGCTGACCGGACATGGCTGTTTTGGTAGGTACCTGTTTCGGATTCAGCGGGAGGACACGCCCGGGTGTCGTCATTGTGAGGACCACCTGGAGGACACGGTGGAGCATACGGTCGAGGTATGCCCTGCTTGGGCGGAGCACCGCCGTGTCCTCGTAGAAGCGGTCGGCGGCGGCGACCTCTCGCGCCCTGCTCTGGTTCAGACCATGGTGCGGAGCGAGAGGGAATGGGATGCGGTCGCCTCCTTCTGCGAAGCAGTCATGCTAGCGAAGGAGGAGGCCGAACGCGCGAGGGAGAGGCAACTCTCTTCCTCGCGCCCCAGCCGTCGTGGTAGACGCCCCGGGCGTCGGGGATCGCGAGCCAATTTCCGGCCACCGTAGGCGCGGGCTTGCGGACGGCGAGCAGGGGTAGCTCACCGTCCGGCAAAGACCAGGCCCGGGTCGGCGGCGCGTCGTGTTCCACGTGCGCCTCAAGGAGCCGTCAGCATTGGTGACGGGGCCTCATAAAGCCATAGCCTGCCGGGGTCGCGGAAATATAGTAAAAAGATACCGCGGCTCCGGAACTTACAGGCAGCTGAAGGGACAGGGTGGGTTTTTAGTCAGTAGAAGTCTGACACTCCCTCCCGCTTAACCCAGAGCGGGAGAAGTTATTCGATGATTTTCCCACCCAGAAAAAAAAAAAAAAAAAAAAAAAAAAAAAAAAAAAAAAAAAAAAGGGCAAGGTAATAAATAACTACTTATAAACAAACCGAATTCAAATTCCTGTTGCGCGATATCTAATTAAAATTCGAGTCTAATTTAGTTTGATCACACATGGTCCATGTTAGGTCCACAATGTGAGTTTAGGTGGTAAACATGTAGGCTTAATAGCTAAGTACAATATGGACCCTGTAGGGCACAGCAAAATCAAAATAAAATAATTTTAAAAATAAATTAATGAGATCACATATCATAATCAAGAACAATGATATTTTTAACATAATAATATAGTATATTTTGCTTATAAGCAAAACTAGCGTTTTTGTATTGAAAATTACAATGAACAAATCTGTGGTGTCAAAGTAAAAGGGTAGTAGTACTAGTAGTAAAGTAGTAGTAGGTAGTAAGTGCAAGTGCTTGCACTTTTTAAGACTGTTTTGTTTAAATGTATTTTCTGTGTACAATAAAGAATAAGAATAAGTAGTCATAAATATTGAAAAATGAGTTATTTGCATGATTCGGTATTAAAAATTATTATCTATTATAGTCAAAAGCACAGGAGACAGGAGTCAGTATTTGTGTCAGAATTTCGTAAAACTCAAATTTCAAATCGAGTCTAGTTAGAATTAGAAACAACAAAATACAAAAAAAGAAAAAAGAAGTAAAATGCGCCTGGTGAAAAATTGGGTTTTTTGACTTATCCCTTTTACTTTGACACCACAGAAATATCATTTCAATAACACTTCACATTAAATTAAAATAGTTAATATTAGCATTAAATTATTCATTACAAGCATTCATTCATAAAATAAAATTAAATCATTAATTATTCATTAATTATTTATCTATTGGAAGTCATATTTCCCCATTGCAATAGATTATATAGGTGTTTTAACATTATAATATTCATCAGTGGTAATTAGGATTAGTTCCCTTGGGTTATTTCTGTCTAAAATTCTAGACAAACGACCACTATTTAAAAAAAACGTGTTCAAGTTTTGGGAACCATAGCATTGCCGTGAAAATAGGTACCTACCTAAATTAATAGTTGTCAAGAATGTCATAATCATCGAAACTTGAGTTGAGGTGGATACATCACTATCATGATGCAACGTGCGTTCACGCCCCGCGCCCCGCTCGCTCCTTTTAAAATCACGCCACGTTAGACAGTTATTTTAAATGTTTTGCTAGGTTATTGCTACTAAATGTTTTAAACATGGCGAAAGGCCATAAAATTACTTTTCTTTTGTTTAAGTGGCTACTTTAGTTAGGCAGAGATGCAAAATTGCTCTTGTTAAAGAGCAGGGTCTGATATATGTACCTATTTAACCTATAGGTATGTAGCTTTGATTATATAATCAAAGTTATGTAGGTACTAACCTAGCAGTCTGATAATCTGGAGTACTTAGATACATCGGGTAGGTACCTAGGTAGGTAATATCAGTGCTCCGCTCCGCCGTCACCCGCGCTCACTTTTGAGTTAGGTAATAGGTATTATACAAAATTGTATGTTATTTATTAGGTACTTAATACATATAGTTAGGTACTATATATAGTTTTCTTACCCCCAATTTGCAAGCTGACAACAGCTAACTACCTGGTTACTTATCTTCCAAAAATAATAAAAAAATAAATCGAACGTCGGGTCGTATCGAGAATACCGGGAAGAGTTCCTGGTCCATAAAGGAGCAAATGAAGTGCGACCTTCCACTTTACACTAAAACGCCAACTCATTAACATGTGTACCTACCTATATGACATCTATACATATAATAAATCTGTAGAAGGGTCAATTCTGTACATTGAAAATATTGAAAAAATAAATAGCGGGGGGTGTTGCTGGATCGATACCAAACCCAAATATGTGATTAAAAAAATTTTTGTCTGTCTGTCTGTCTGTCTGTCTGTATATGCAGGCATCACGTGAAAACTAACGGTCCGATTTCGATGAAACTTGGTATAATTATACCTTATTATCCTGGGCATAAAATGGGATACATGCTTGTATCAGTAAACGCTAATGTTCAAACAGTTGATATTAACTGTTTAAATCCTTACTGTATGCTACAGAAACTGTTCAGAAGCAGTAAAAATAACTGTTACGATAACAGTAAAGTCTAAACACGGCAATACTTAAAAGAAACTGCTTGTATCAGTAAACGTTAATGTTCAATCAGTTGATATTAACTGTTTAAATCCTTACTGTAAGCTACAGAAACTGTTCAGAAGCAGTAAAAATAACTGTTACGATATCAGTAAAGTCTAAACACGGCAATACTTAAAAGTAACTGCTTGTATCAGTAAACGCTAATGTTCAAACAGTTGATATTAACTGTTTAAATCCTTACTGTATGCTACAGAAACTGTTCAGAAGCAGTAAAAATAACTGTTACGATATCAGTAAAGTCTAAACACGGCAATACTTAAAAGTAACTGCTTGTATCAGTAAACGCTAATGTTCAAACAGTTGATATTAACTGTTTAAATCCTTACTGTATACTACAGAAACTGTTCAGAAGCAGTAAAAATAACTGTTACGATAACAGTAAAGTCTAAACACGGCAATACTTAAAAGTAACTGCTTGTATCAGTAAACGTTAATGTTCAAACAGTTGATATTAACTGTTTAAATCCTTACTGTACGCTACAGAAACTGTTCAGAAGCAGTAAAAATAACTGTTACTATAACAGAAAAGTCTAAACACGGCAATACTTAAAAGTAACTGCTTGTATCAGTAAACGCTAATGTTCAAACAGTTGATATTAACTGTTTAAATCCTTACTGTATGCTACAGAAACTGTTCAAAAGCAGTAAAAATAACTGTTACGATATCAGTAAAGTCTAAACACGGCAATACTTAAAAGAAACTGCTTGTATCAGTAAACGCTAATGTTCAAACAGTTGATATTAACTGTTTAAATCCTTACTGTATTCTACAGAAACTGTTCAGAAGCAGTAGCAGAAGCGTTTAGTGTATTTTAGTTATTTTCATAGTGTAATGTCATACGGCATTTTACTATGGGGGAATGCCGCCGATATAAATACAATATTTGTGTTACAAAAAAGAGCCATTCGTGCTATTTATAAATTAAGTCCACGGCACTCCCTCAGAGATAAATTTAAAGAGATTAATATAATGACTGTGCCTTCTCAGTATATTTATGAGAATCTCTTGTATGCACATAAAAATATTAATCTCTTTAAAAAACACAGTGATATCCATAACGTAAATACTAGAAATAAACACAACTTTGTCATTCCAAAAACAAGGCTCAAGAAAATAGGTGGTTCTTTTAAATGCCAGTGCATACGTTTTTATAATAAACTACCTTGCCATTTGCAAGAACTGAGCCTCAACAAATTTAAATTAGTCATAAGAAGCAAGCTTTGCCAGAAGGCTTTTTACACAGTTAAAGACTATGTTGAGGATAAAAAGGCTTGGGATTGAGCTGCTCCAATGATATACAGGGAGCACTAGTGTTGTTTACAATCACAATTTCTTGTATTTTTTTTTTTTTATACAAATTGACATTTTTTTTTTAGTTTTTTAATATTGATTTTGACATGGATATTTACTTTTTAAAGTATAATATTTTATTTTATTTTGACATGAATATTTACTTTGTAAAGTATAATATATGTATTTTTTTTGAATATTTACTTAATTATGTACTTAAATGCGAGGATTATGTGGTATTCTTTTTTTTTATTTCCATTTATATTTTTTTTTCTCTCTCTTTATTACGGCGTTGCCTGACAGTTTGAGTATTTTAGTGACCTACTCAAATGTACCGTCTTTGGCATTGTTCGTCAGGTCGTTGAGCTCCTTAGTAGTCCAAAGTTGAGCTTACAGACTAACTGACAAAGGCTTGCACTGACGGGACGGGTCTACTCAAATCTGTTTGGTCTTTCCTCAAAAGGCCATTTCAGACTAATCTACATAATCCTCATAAACGATTGTGAATATGTGCACTATGTAGGTTTTTTTCTTTTTATTTATTTATTTATTCGAGTTAAACATAATAAATTGTCTGGCAGTTTGAGTGCTTTTTGCGGCCTACCTAAAGGTCCTTACCTTGGTATTGTTCGTCAAATCGTTAAGCTCCTTGTTCTAAGTTGAGCTATACGTCATTTGACAAATGCTTGCACTGTATGGACAGGCCCACTCAAATCTGTGAGCATCTTTCTTCAAAAGACCGCCTCAGACTGAAACCTACAAAGTTCCCATATAATTATTTCAGTGTAGATTGTATGGACTTTAAAAGAGACGGACCCCTGAGTTTGTTTCGGTGTTTCTTCTCAGGGTAGTCAGTTAGGAAACACCGGCCTCATCTAGTTAATATTTAAGGAAAAAATGACGTGTAAAAGAGTTATTTAATAACCAATTTGCAAAATAAAGATCATTTATCATTTATCATTTATCAGTAAAAATAACTGTTACGATATCAGTAAAGTCTAAACACAGCAATACTTAAAAGTAACTGCTTGTATCAGTAAACGCTAATGTTCAAACAGTTGATATTAACTGTTTAAATCCTTACTGTATACTACAGAAACTGTTCAGAAGCAGTAAAAATAACTGTTACGATAACAGTAAAGTCTAAACACGGAAATACTTAAAAGAAACTGCTTGTATCAGTAAACGTTAATGTTCAATCAGTTGATATTAACTGTTTAAATCCTTACTGTGTGCTACAGAAACTGTTCAGAAGCAGTAAAAATAACTGTTACGATATCAGTAAAGTCTAAACACGGCAATACTTAAAAGTAACTGCTTGTATCAGTAAACGCTAATGTTCAAACAGTTGATATTAACTGTTTAAATCCTTACTGTATGCTACAGAAACTGTTCAGAAGCAGTAAAAATAACTGTTACGATAACAGTAAAGTCTAAACACGGCAATACTTAAAAGTAACTGCTTGTATCAGTAAACGTTAATGTTCAAACAGTTGATATTAACTGTTTAAATCCTTACTGTATGCTACAGAAACTGTTCAGAAGCAGTAAAAATAACTGTTAATACTTTACTGTTAGTAAAGTCTAAACACGGCAATACTTAAAAGTAACTGCTTGTATCAGTAAACGCTAATGTTCAAACAGTTGATATTAACTGTTTAAATCCTTACTGTATGCTACAGAAACTGTTCAGAAGCAGTAAAAATAACTGTTACGATAACAGTTAAGTCTAAACACGGCAATACTTAAAAGAAACTGCTTGTATCAGTAAACGCTAATGTTCAAACAGTTGATATTAACTGTTTATATCCTTACTGTATGCTACAGAAACTGTTCAGAAGCAGTAAAAATAACTGTTACGATATCAGTAAAGTCTAAACACGGCAATACTTAAAAGAAACTGCTTGTATCAGTAAACGCTAATGTTCAAACAGTTGATATTAACTGTTTAAATCCTTACTGTATGCTACAGAAACTGTTCAGAAGCAGTAAAAATAACTGTTACGATAACAGTTAAGTCTAAACACGGCAATACTTAAAAGAAACTGCTTGTATCAGTAAACGCTAATGTTCAAACAGTTGATATTAACTGTTTAAATCCTTACTGTATGCTACAGAAACTGTTCAGAAGCAGTAAAAATAACTGTTACGATATCAGTAAAGTCTAAACACGGCAATACTTAAAAGTAACTGCTTGTATCAGTAAACGCTAATGTTCAAACAGTTGATATTAACTGTTTAAATCCTTACTGTATACTACAGAAACTGTTCAGAAGCAGTAAAAATAACTGTTACGATATCAGTAAAGTCTAAACACGGCAATACTTAAAAGTAACTGCTTGTATCAGTAAACGCTAATGTTCAAACAGTTGATATTAACTGTTTAAATCCTTACTGTATACTACAGAAACTGTTCAGAAGCAGTAAAAATAACTGTTACGATAACAGTAAAGTCTAAACACGGCAATACTTAAAAGTAACTGCTTGTATCAGTAAACGCTAATGTTCAAACAGTTGATATTAACTGTTTAAATCCTTACTGTATGCTACAGAAACTGTTCAGAAGCAGTAAAAATAACTGTTACGATAACAGTAAAGTCTAAACACGGCAATACTTAAAAGTAACTGCTTGTTTCAGTAAACGTTAATGTTCAAACAGTTGATATTAACTGTTTAAATCCTTACTGTGTGCTACAGAAACTGTTCAGAAGCAGTAAAAATAACTATTACTATAACAGTAAAGTCTAAACACGGCAATACTTAAAAGTAACTGCTTGTATCAGTAAACGCTAATGTTCAAACAGTTGATATTAACTGTTTAAATCCTTACTGTATGCTACAGAAACTGTTCAGAAGCAGTAAAAATAACTGTTACGATAACAGTAAAGTCTAAACACGGCAATACTTAAAAGAAACTGCTTGTATCAGTAAACGCTAATGTTCAAACAGTTGATATTAACTGTTTAAATCCTTACTGTATGCTACAGAAACTGTTCAGAAGCAGTAAAAATAACTGTTACTATAACAGTAAAGTCTAAACACGGCAATACTTAAAAGTAACTGCTTGTATCAGTAAACGCTAATGTTCAAACAGTTGATATTAACTGTTTAAATCCTTACTGTATGCTACAGAAACTGTTCAGAAGCAGTAAAAATAACTGTTACGATAACAGTTAAGTCTAAACACGGCAATTCTTAAAAGAAACTGCTTATATCAGTAAACGCTAATGTTCAAACAGTTGATATTAACTGTTTAAATCCTTACTGTATACTACAGAAACTGTTCAGAAGCATTAAAAATAACTGTTACGATATCAGTAAAGTCTAAACACGGCAATACTTAAAAGTAACTGCTTGTATCAGTAAACGCTAATGTTCAAACAGTTGATATTAACTGTTTAAATCCTTACTGTATACTACAGAAACTGTTCAGAAGCAGTAAAAATAACTGTTACGATAACAGTAAAGTCTAAACACGGCAATACTTAAAAGTAACTGCTTGTTTCAGTAAACGTTAATGTTCAAACAGTTGATATTAACTGTTTAAATCCTTACTGTGTGCTACAGAAACTGTTCAGAAGCAGTAAAAATAACTGTTACTATAACAGTAAAGTCTAAACACGGCAATACTTAAAAGTAACTGCTTGTATCAGTAAACGCTAATGTTCAAACAGTTGATATTAACTTTTAAATCCTTACTGTATGCTACAGAAACTGTTCAGAAGCAGTAAAAATAACTGTTACGATATCAGTAAAGTCTAAACACGGCAATACTTAAAAGAAACTGCTTGTATCAGTAAACGCTAATGTTCAAACAGTTGATATTAACTGTTTAAATCCTTACTGTATGCTACAGAAACTGTTCAGAAGCAGTAAAAATAACTGTTACGATAACAGTAAAGTCTAAACACGGCAATACTTAAAAGTAACTGCTTGTATCAGTAAACGCTAATGTTCAAACAGTTGATATTAACTGTTTAAATCCTTACTGTAAGCTACAGAAACTGTTCAGAAGCAGTAAAAATAACTGTTACGATATCAGTAAAGTCTAAACACGGCAATACTTAAAAGAAACTGCTTGTATCAGTAAACGTTAATGTTCAATCAGTTGATATTAACTGTTTAAATCCTTACTGTAAGCTAAAGAAACTGTTCAGAAGCAGTAAAAATAACTGTTACGATATCAGTAAAGTCTAAACACGGCAATACTTAAAAGTAACTGCTTGTATCAGTAAACGCTAATGTTCAAACAGTTGATATTAACTGTTTAAATCCTTACTGTATACTACAGAAACTGTTCAGAAGCAGTAAAAATAACTGTTACGATAACAGTAAAGTCTAAACACGGCAATACTTAAAAGTAACTGCTTGTATCAGTAAACGTTAATGTTGTTGTTGATATTAACTGTTTAACTCCTTAATGTATGCTACAAAAACTGTTCAAAAGCAGTAAAAATAACTGCTACAATATCATTTAAGCCTGAAAATGGCAATACTTTAAAAAAAAACTGATTGTTTTAGTTAACGTTAATGTTCAAACAATTGAAATAACTGTTTGGCTCTTTACTGTATGCTACAACAACTGTTCTAAAGCAGTAAAAATAACTGCTACGATATCAGTAAAGCTCTGAAAACGGCAATACTTAAAAGGAACTGTTTGTTTCAGTAAATTTTAATGTTCATTCAATTGAAATAACTGTTTAGCTCTTTACTGTTTTTGCCCATTTCAGTGCACTGTCAGTAATCAATTATTTTAACGTAAAAATAAGTTTCCGGAACCGTTTTTTTTTTACTGTACAAGAACAGTAGAAAGTCTCGTTTTATTTTTTTCAGTGAATTATGTAGATGTACTAATCTATACGACCTGTCAGTAAAATCTAAACTAATATTATAGAGGTAAAAGTTTATAAGTTGGTATGTGGAAGGTAAACTCCAGAAGTAATGATTCGATAAAAAAAATTCATTGCTAGTATAAATATAGTTTAGTATTTATTTATATAAAATAATGCACATTGATTTATTTGTGACAGCTATAAATTATTTCAAAATTCATGCGGACGAAGTCCTACTTCTAAATAAAATGATAAATTAATATAAAATTGTGCTAAAAACGAATTACATCAAAGTACAGTACTGCCAATAAAATAATTACGAAATTCTTTAGCTTTCTTTAGATAAGTTTATTACCTATAAACTATACACCAAATGGATTCAAAATTGAAATAGACATCTATTAAATAAAACACAGTTGCTGAGATATGTGTCCAGCGCGCGAGCTGGTGGGTCACAGATCCAGTCTCTCCGTGAGGACATGGTTGGACGCTTGAACTTGTCCTTGAAGGCAGTCTCCGAATGGGGTGATGCCAACTTGGTCAAGTTTAATGCAGCTAAGACCCAGGTGTGTCTCTTTTCCGCAGAAAGGAGCCAATTCCGACCGGCTCCTACTTTCCGCGATGTAACCGTGCCGATAACCAATCGTATTGGGCTTCTTGGGGTAACACTAACTTCCACCATCAATTTTGGTCCGTTTATCGAGGCTAAGGCTCAGCTAGCAGCAAAAAAGTTGGGAATCCTAGCAAAGGTGAGGTCATGTATGGAGTACTGCTGTCATCTTTGGGATGGGTCTGCCAAATACCAACTCGACGCGTTTGAGTCTATCGGTTTTCTATCGGTTACATTTCGGGGAGTGTGCGATGGAATTACACAATCTAATTCCGCAAAGCCCGTTCCATCATCGGACTACAAGACAAACGACGATGCGCCATCGTTACATGGTGGACATCGCACCCATACGCACAAAACGTTTCGGGAATACTTTCATTGTGCGTACGGCTAAGGAGTAGAATTCCATGCGGGAGTCTGTGTTTCCTGATCGCTATAACCTGGGAGTCTTTAAGTCAAGAGTGAATAGGTTACTTCTAGGCAAGCGTACTCCATCTTCGACCACATCATCACTTACCATCAGGTGAGATGGTGGTCAAACACGTGCCTATTATTAATTAAAAAAAAAGAATCTGTCACATATCCAATTTTAAAATGTCCTTGAGACGGTAATTTATTCATTTTACAAAATGATTCTGGTACTTGTTTAAAAATTACATGGCCATGGTCTACCAGTTTTTGTGTAGTTTTAATATGCTTCAAGAATCTTCTAGAGGTTTTTGCTCTAACTTCCTTCTAAGCGGAGCCTCATCATCCTAACATAACTAACATAACTATTAGGTTATTTCTAACGATTTCAATTTAAAAAAAACATGAATAAGGATGGAAGTGTAAGCAAATGTTTTTCAGTAAAAACTGGTCTGTAGGAATTTCTCTAACTTCAGATCATATCTAAATTAACCTACTGCATTTTTTCCGTGCTATGAATGTTTTTACGAAGTGCGTAGGTGTAATTATGATATTATTTTCTTACACTAAGATATTTCTAATTACAAAAACTATCAATATTGATTCTAAGAAACGTTATATCATTTCCGCCACTTGGTTAAAATTATGCTACTGTAATTACTTGTATTAATAAGAATGGATATCAAATCCAATGTTCTAATCTAGGGCAACCTGTGGTTACTGTATCACATACAATGGTCGTCTAAGTTGCTATTTAAAACCGCAATACTTGATACACTTCGACCATTTAGAAACCAAAAAGAAGAAAGTTTTTTAGAGCGCGCAGAATTTCAGCAAGCAGAAAGAATAAAAAAACAATAGCCTGATGTATAAGGATTTGGATTTGTTATCGAAAAGGCCGCGGGTTCGAACCAGGGCCGGATTAACCATTAGGCGGAGTAGGCAACTGCCTAGGGGCCCTGCATCAACTAGGGGCCCAGGCACAGTGCACGCACCAAGAAAACATGTTTCTTCGAATGAGAATTCGATGTGCGTGTGAACTTAGGGACCTCACTGTTATCTCACAAAATACAAATCGTTAAATTTAGTAGTAGAATTAAAACAATTTTAGAATAAATCTGGGAATAAGAAATAAGTAAACAAATGTATTAAAAACCACAGCCCTTAATGTGCGTTTCCTCGGTTAACACACGATTTGGTCAGATAAAGTAAGAAAAGGGGCCCCGAGAATGCCATTGCCTTAGGGCCTCTGATAGGGTTAATTCGGCTGGGGTTCGAACTTCGAACCCCAGCCATTACAATATTGCCGTGAACCCACTCCAGACAAAAGCATATTTGCTTAGTTGGAGGGGTTAACAAGATTGCTGGTAATGAATTCGACCCACATTCCAAGTTCAATATCAAAAAAATACTAAGCTAAAGGGCACTTTTAAGCCTTTCTAAACAAACCGTTAAATTGCGAGTTGGATTCGTATAATACACAAATATAATACACAAATGCACAAAGAGTGCTGTTAGGTTTTTCTGTTAGAAATATCTCAGTAGTGGTGGCTTTTTCACGTGCTTTCCTTGCTTCGGAAAGTGCGGTAAAACCCGTTGTTCCTGCGCCATGATCTCTCTCCGGACGGGTCGGATTGCTGTTCCAGGACAATGAGAGTAAAGGAACAGAGAGTGGACTTGTACCTGCACATAATATGTCCTGCGTAAAGGGCTAATCTCTGCTGAGATTGTCAGAAGGACTATATAACTTAGCACTTAGAAAATCTTTTGCCATTGAGTTGATTAAGACGTGTATGAATGACGTGATGATGTGTTAAATTTATAACTAGTTTCAAACTTGTGGATTATCATACTGCTCACTCACCTCTGAAACGGATAGTTATGTTAATTTGTACAATTATATTCCACTAGGTTTTGCCCGCGACTTCGTTCGCGTGGAAGGTTTTTCCCGCGTAATTCCCGAACCCGTGGAAATTCCGGGATGAAAACTCCTATGTGCTTCCCAGGGTCCTAAACTATTCCCATGCCAAATTTCAGCTCAATCGGTTCAGCGGTTTAGGCGTGAAAAGGTAACAGAAAGAGTTACTTTCGCATTTATAATATTAAGCTTTTGCCCGCGGCTTCGCCCGCGTTAATTTACACTTTGTCAATAATTCTTGTTGCCAAAAAGGTGTACCGTATCTTTTTAGGTGGTTAAAAACGCATATAATATTTAAAAAACCATCACCAGGGTCCATCCATCCCCAAAAACAGACAGACAGTTAGTATTTAAAATTTATCTTTTTAAAACCACAAACGTAGTTTACAAAAATGTATTGTAAACTACGTTTGTGGTTTTCCCGTCCTTGGCGTGTTGATTTTGTACGCTTGATACTCGTGAGCACGCCATATACAATTACCCATGGAAAAAACAGTCTTTTTCTAAATGTACACCTGCGACTTTCAGTGTATGTCCTTGAACTTTGTTTATGGTCATAGCGAATGCCGCTTTTACGGGAAATTTGAGTTTTTCGAACTGAATGTGAGGAATAAATACGTTTTCACTGCTTGCTGTTCCTGTCATAATTATTGCTTGAAAACATTGCATCCAAGGTATGTAATTTGTAGTCGCATGCCATTACAGAGTCTTGGTGCGCCCTGATTACGCATCAACAGGACTGGGACACCAAGTTAAAGCCTCAAATAATATGATGGGGTACCCTGACAATTCCAGAGAGTTGATAAACTCTACAGAGTACGACGTCACTTGCTTTGTATCCATGACAATGTCGACGGACAGATATTCAACAACATCACAATCCACATGAGACATAATCTTTTCGTCGATCTGCCCTACAATTTCGTTAGTTGGTGCCAAAATTACTCTTTCACGCAGCCATTCTTTATCCCTCATGTGGTGTTTGCAAATCAGAATAATAATAATAATATCTTGGACTACGTTCACTATGTATGTTACTACAGTTTCAGCTTCAGTTTCAGCTTCAGCTTCAGTTTTGGTTTCAGCATCAGTTTCAGTTTGGTTTCAGCGTCAGTTTCAGCTACAGTTCCAGTTTCAGCTTCAGTTTCAGCATCAGCTTCAGTTTTGGTTTCAGTTTCAGCATCAGTTTCAGCTTCAGTTTGGTTTCAGTTTCAGTTTGGGTTCAGCGTCAGTTTCAGCTACATTTCCAGTTTCAGCTTCAGCTTCAGTTTTGGTTTCTGATTCAGTTTCAGTTTCAGCTTCAGCTTCAGTTTTGGTTTCAGCTTCAGTTTGGTTTCAGCGTCAGTTTCAGCTACAGTTTCAGCTTAAGCTTTGGTTTCAGTTTCAGTTTCAGCTTCAGTTTGGTTTCAGCGTCAGTTTCAGCTACAGTTCCAGTTTCAGCTTCAGTTTCAGCTTCAGTTTTGGTTTCAGCATCAGTTTCATCTTCAGTTTGGTTTCAGTTTCAGCTTCAGTTTCAGATTCAGTTTGGTTTCAGCGTCAGTTAAAGCTTCAGCTTCAGTTTTAATTTCAGTTTCAGTTTCAGATTCAGTTTCAGCTTCAGCTGAACTCTGAGGAGGAGTATAAGAAAGTGAAGGATAGGAACGAGAGCCGAGGCGGAGGGCTAGTAGTAGCGCCCATGAAAAATAAAAACCCACTCGTCATCCTAAAAGACGTCTTTTTGGACAGTGAGGACGACGAGTTGGAGAAGGCGCTCTACTCACAAAATGAAAACATATTTAGGGATTTAGATATAGAAGAAAAAGAAATAAGTATTAAGTACAAGAAGAGGACAAGGAACCCCAGGACGGCGCACGTTGTCGTCCAAGTCAGGCCCAAAGTATGGCAGAGGATGACGGAGGCTGGAGCCCTCTACCTTGACCTGCAAAGGATCAGGGTCGAGGACCAGTCTCCGCTCATCCAATGCACGAAGTGCTTAGCATTTGGACACGGCCGGAAATTTTGTACCGAGAGTGCAGACAAGTGCAGTCACTGCGGGGGTCCGCATCTACGCGAGAAGTGCGCGGAGTTTCTTGCGGGCAATGAACCGCATTGCTGCAACTGCCTGCACTCGAAGTTCCAAAGGACCGGCCACAACGCCTTCAGCGTGGAGTGTCCAGTGCGTAAAAAGTGGGACTACCTGGCTCGGACGACAACGGCGTATGCCTGAGCCGTTCCTTAGGGCGTACACCACAAACGTAACACACATAAGACGCACATTAACACACAAGATGTATAAAATATATAGTAAATATATAGAAATATATCTAAACACGCACGAAACACAAAACATGCACTACATAACACCCCTAAGAACACAAACACAAACACAGATATATAATATATATTATAAATATATAAGTATATATCAAAACACGCGCGAAATACCAAACATGCACTACACACAACCCGAAAACACAAAAAATTGTTGTTTTGTTTTTGTCTTGTTTTACATTGTTATTGTTTACATTTGTTTTACAATTACATTACAATTGTTAAACAGAATAAGAAAAGGTAATAAATATTGTATAATAAAGTATATATATATGTTATTGCCGTAATGTTGAAGCAAATAAACAAATGCAAAATGTTTACAATTCACGCGGTGTGTACCCAAATAAGTTGAACCCCTTCTTGTTTATATACCATTATTCTGTTGCAAATAAAAAATAAGTTGTACTTTGTATTACATATATAAGAAAACCAAATAAACATGTTAGAAATAAGATACATATGTAACTAGAAAATTAAGTATGTATTAGAAAAGTATTTCATAGATGTAGTTTATACTACATAGAAATGTAAGAAACATGATAGCAATTTAAACTAGGAAATAAAATGTACTAAAATAGGAAAACGCTTGTATAAATATAATATAATAATAAGATGTTTATTTTATATAAAATAGTACATAGAAATATTTTTTTTACAAACTATGTAAATAAAACAAAGTTGCACATTAAATACCCTGAATAAATAAAAAACATAAACAGAGTAGATAAGCATAGCGGGAGTCCCACCCGGCTAAGAATGAAAGGTTGTATGAAAGAAAGACAAAGTATGAGGAATGAAAGTACGAGAGGAATAAATGATAGAACTGGAATGAAAGAGAAAATTAGATATATAAGGTCCTGGTGGTCTCATGACGGGGAAAAAGCAAAAAAAAAAAAAAAACTGAAACTGAAACCAAAACTGAAGCTGAAGCTGAAACTGGAAATGTAGCTGAAACTGACGCTGAAACCAAACTGAAACTGAAACTGAAGCTGAAACTGAAACCAAACTGAAGCTGAAACTGAAACTGATGCTGAAACTGAAACCAAAACTGAAGCTGAAGCTGAAACTGGAACTGTAGCTGAAACCCACGCTGAAACTAAACTGAAACTGAAGCTGAAACTGAAACACATGCTGAAACCAAAACTGAAGCTGAAACTGAAGCTGAAACTGGAACTGTAGCTGAAACTAACGCTGAAACCAAACTGAAGCTGAAACTAAAACTGGTGCTGAAACCAAAACTGAAGCTGAAGCTGAAACTGAAGCTGAAACTGTAGTAACATACATAGTGAACGTAGTCCAGGATATTATTATTATTATTCTGATTTGAAAACAAATATAAGGGATAAAGAATGGCTGCGTGAAAGAGTAATTTTGGCACCAACTAACGAAATTGTAGGGCAGATCAACGAAAAGATTATGTCTCATGTGGATTGTGATGTTGTTGAGTATCTGTCCGTCGACATTGTCATGGATACAAAGCAAGTGACGTCGTACTCTGTAGAGTTTATCAACTCTCTGGAATTGTCAGGGTACCCCATCATATTATTTGAGGCTTTAACTTGATGTCCCAGTCCTGTTGATGCGTAATCAGGGCGCACCAGGGCTCTGTAATGGCATGCGACTACAAATTACATACCTTGGATGCAATGTTTTCAAGCAATAATTATGACAGGAACAGCAAGCGGTGAAAACGTATTTATTCCTCACATTCAGTTCGAAAAACTAAAATTTCCCCTAAAAGCGGCATTCGCAATGACCATAAACAAAGTTCAAGGACAGACACAGAAAGTCGCAGGTGTACATTTAGAAAAAGACTGCTTTTCTCATGGGTAATTGTATGTGGCGTGCTCACGAGTATCAAGCGTACAAAATCAACACGCTAAAGACGGAAAAACCAGAAACGTAGTTTACAAAAATGTATTGTAAACTACGTTTGTGGTTTTAAAAAGATAAATTTTAAATACTAACTGTCTGTCTGTTTTTGGGGATGGATGGACCCTGGTGATGGTTTTTTAAATATTATATGCGTTTTTAACCACCTAAAAAGATACGGTACACCTTTTTGGCAACAAGAATTATTGACAAAGTATAAATTAACGCGGGCGAAGCCGCGGGCAAAAGCTAGTATTTTAATAAATTGCGCGAGATTACTATTAAAAAGACTGCCCCCGCACCACTTCCCCGTTGGAATGGGTAAAAATATTGTCATGATCTATTTATTCGTTTTATTTTCCACGCCCCTTTATAGTCACATTCGCCTCTTTATAATACTTTTTAATATTCCACACAATATTATTAAAATAAAAGAATTTACATCGTTATTCGATTTTATTCCTGTATCGATTAATTTAGTTACATCACAATTTGTAGTCGTCATTACCTGACAACTCAGAAACTGTCAGTCTACTGGCTCGAATTAAAAGTCCACACACTATGCAAATGCTAATTGTTTAAAATATAATTAAATAAAACAATTTTCAGTGCTTAGTAATTTTTTTATATTATCGATCTGTATTTATCATCTTCTCGCTGATTTTTTTGTTTTTGTCATTATAACTTTTGAATTGATTTTCATACTAAGTCTGGTATAGGGTGTCCACACTTTAAGAAAAGCACTGTTCATTTATTTTTTAGGTCATTTATTACTTATTAGGATATTGTACAAGTGATAGGTTATATTATCTATAAGCTACAATCGTAATACATATTCAAAATTAAACTGAAATAATGATGACTTATTGTTGTTCGGTCAGTGGTTTGACATCAATGAGACCATATGAAATCACATGTAAAAACATTTTCTCCTTACTGCTTTCAGAAAATCTACTAGAGTTATCATAACACAGAATGTTTCCATTTACTAAGGAGTGGCATTTGTAATGGCCAATGCCACCCTCAAGTAAGGGAGGGACAAATTCGATTGCTCCTATACATGAATAAATTTTACCTTTAACTATAATTGAACGAGGGATGTCACATAAAACTGTTCATTAGTACCGTTTAAATCAAAGGATATGAATTCTGACATGTCATGTTTAAAATATACCTTACATTTGCAATACACGCATTCTCTCGTTTCTTCATCAAAAACAGCTGCTTGCTCTAAACAACTTATACCGAAAATCTGAATGATATTTAAATTTAAACACAAAAACATAATATCTCGTTTGATAAAAGACATTGAACAAAACAAGTTGGAACATTGTTTTGTAAAGACTGCACTACTGAAACTTTGAAGAGGAAACCGTTCGATAATATTTGTAGCGTTGCATTCACAGTGATATATTAAATGATCTGCCCTGGAAGGCGGTGTTTGCAAATATAGTTGAATAATTTTTGCCCTTAACATGTAAATATCATTGTCTTCACAATCAATTTCAGACAGCTTTTTTATGTATTGTAAAATTAATTCTTCTTGTAAAGCATCGATTAGATTTTTAATATATACGTTTTATTTATTTATTTATTTATTTATTTATAACAAAATCCACAGCTCTTAAAACAATGTTTTATAGTAACTTAAATCTAATCTTACAGCCAATTACGGATTTACAATTTATTCACTAGTAACAAACATGTAGGAATTTTTTTTTTTTTTTATAAGATTAACATTATTATACAGTATTAAGAAGTGTGCATGGGGAGTATTAAATGAATGTGTCTTGGTGCGTGCGCGTGTGTGTGTGTGTGTGTGTGTGTGTTCTTGAAACAATATTATCTCTTGACTGCATGGATACCCTACTAGTATGAAAAACCTAATTTGTACATTTTTGGTAAAAGAAGAATAAAACCAGTGACGAAATAAATACAGATCGATGATATAAAAAATTTACTAAGCACTGAAAGGCTCCACATTTTTTGTAATTGTTGTATTTAATTATATTTTAAATAATTAGCATTTGCATAGTGTGTGAACTGAGGGCCCACCAACAAAAACGTAAAGTTTACAATATTTACCACTATTTGTGATCTTTCTTTAGTTTTAAAATTTTCCTTGTAATTTTTACTAAAGATTGGCTTATGAATATTTAATGTTCATGTTATAATCTATTAATTATGAGATAAATTTATGTGGTCCCTCAGGGACCACAGAAAGACGTTTGTAATTTTTTATTATCTATTCACATTAGGTTTTTTAATGTTGTGTAGATGTTTATTCATGTTTTACTAAAGTTCTATAACCAAAATTTGTTTGTAAACTCATTATATATCAAGATTTGGGAGCTTATGTCTGTGAACTGAGGGACCTACTTAAGGCGATATATCTTTTGAATTATGTCTTTACAAACTCTAATATTCGTTTTACAAATATTTCCACAACTTTTACTAAGCACTGTTGTTAGTTAAACTGCAAAAATCCGCAAAAAAAAAGTGGGCTCTCAGTACACACATACACATGCAAATTACGTTTGTCCATTTGTCCTGTAGAGCGAAAACAACAATAAACGCACTATAAGGGCCCTCTAATTATTAATTGGAGGTATTTAACAATCTATTAGGTTATCTTCAAAGTATTGTATGTGTTATTCCAAGTTATTAACTGCATGTAGAGAAAAACAACTCAGTTATTCGATGATCGGACGTTTTTGATGGAAAGCAAGTGAAGCTAGGCCACCTATTTACCCTACCTATACAACGGGTATATACATACCAAGTGAATGGCTTCTTTAGATGATAACAAACGATATAGCAAGGGTTTTGTAATCCTAAGTCTACGTGTGTAGAACTTATTACAAATTCCAATACACTGATACCAGAGACCGAATTTTTCAAATTAAGAAGAACGATATAATTATCGTTTTATTGGCAAGTGACGTGAAAGTTATTGACCCTCGTAGTGCTGTGACATGTTTGTTATGATTGGTATTCAAGAAATATATGAAACCAATAATTTGGTATCAATTCTTTGAGTCAGTTATTTCGTGCTGAAACTATGCAGAGAGACTCTATACCAGATGTTGTCTTCAGGCCTTTTGGATAGATATGGGGTTTCCGTTACACGTTGTATAACTTATTTATCGGTATTGAAGAATATAGGTATATAGATACTTCGTTCTACGTCATCTGCTTAGTCATTTTCCAACTTTGTTGGGGTCGGCTTCTCTTACCGCATGCAGCTGTGTATTAATATTTTAAATGGAGCGATTGCCTGTCCTCCACTACACAGTAGCCTGACAGGGCAACACGATACCTCTTGGCAAGACGAGTGTTAGATTGTTTCACTTCTGATCAGAGCCGGATTAACCCTGTTAGAGGCTCTAAGGCAATGGCATTCTCGGGGCCCCTTTTCTTACTTTGACTGACCAAATCGTGTGTGAGCTGAGGAAACGCACATTAAGGGCTGTGAATAGAATAGAATAGAATAGAATTTTTATTTTGCAAATATGGGTACATAATAGTTCTTAAGGTTACATTTAGCTCAGCCACATTTTACCAATCGGCATGCAAACATTTGAAATTATTTATATCATTATTATTTAGATCAATTTATAAATTACTATTATAAAATTTTAAATCATCAACTTAACTGTGGTTTTTAATATATTTTACTTATTCCCAGATTTGTTCTGAAATTGTTTTAATTCTACTACTAAATCTAACGATTTGTATTTTGTGAGATAACAGTGAGGTCCCTAAGTTCACACGCACATCAAATTCTTGTTCGAAGAAACATGTTTTCTTGGTGCGTGGACTGGGCCTGGGCCTCTAGTTGATGCGGGGCCCCTAGGCAGTTGCCTACTCTACCTAATGGTTAATCCGGCCCTGCTTCTGATCTGACTACCCCTAACGAATGACAAAGATGTATAAATGACATCCGGACGCTGGCAGAATAGTCGACAACGGCTCAGTTGCCAACGAAAAAAAAAAATTACATCCGAGACCAATGGTTTAACGTGCTTACCAAGGCACGGAGGAATATTAATATCTTAAGATCACCCATCTACAAATCGACCTTGGCAATTGTTGCTTAACCACGAAGATCAACCTGTGTGGCTGCTTTGCTAACCCGCCCAACTTTTTACCGCCATATTTGTTTCATTATCCATAATTTCTCACCTTTTAAACCTTCCCTGTATTAGAGGGAATATAATCCAAAAAGAATTAATTAAATCGGTGAAGCCGTTCTCGAGTTTTAGCGAGACTAACGACGAACAGAAATTGATTTTTATAGTATACTAGTATTCACGCGGGGCTTCGCTCCCGTGGATACTATCACGGTAAAAACATAACTCTCCTTTTTTGCAGTCGCGTAAAAAGTAGCCTATAACCTTCCTCAAGCTTCAAGCTACTTCCATACCAAATTGCATCCAAATCCACCCAGTGCTTTTGAAGATTAGCGCGTTCAAGCAAACAAACAAACAAAAAAACTTTTCCGCTTTATAATATTAGTATAGATAAGATAATATATCTTCTATGTTCTGCAAATAAATATAACTTTACTTATCTATTGATTTTGTTTTAGATCTAATGATGTCTCATTTCTAATGAGCTGTTTAGGCTACAAAGATTGACAAATAAATAGAGATACAAGCAAACATTTCGGTTTGCAAAAACATTCCTCCTTTCTGGCAGTCGAGTAAAAAAGCATTATTATGTAGTTCTTATGTAGTCAACTCAGGCACAGCATAAAGGTTCTATGCCTGATTTTAAACTTTGTTGTATATTTTTTATATTTTCTACGAATGAGTTAAGTCAATAATATAATTAGTAATGTATGTATTTGTACATTAATTTATACTTTTTAGTTGAATTTTAATGAATTATTGTTATATTAATTTGTTAGAGGGAAAAGTACAAGTCTATAGTTACATATTTACAAAGCAATGTTCTGACATTGCATTTAATTGCCAATAAGTCGTCGGTGTATTTCTGATGAGAAATAAGAAGAGATAAGAAAAAAGTACCTACTAAAGTAAATAAAAGAGAATACGTTTATTCGATATATAGAGTTAGACAACAAGTTTACAGAACTAAAATAACTTATTGCTGATACGAACAGACCAACGAACGTTAAATTAGAAGCTTAATTTACCGTACTTAAGTATCGTAAATATAATTATGATCGCATTGCCACACCGGTCAGATTTGTATGGTGTTTAAGAAACAGCTTCTAGAATCTGTTTCACCGCCTAACTACAACTAAAAATAATTTGAACTGTAGGTAAACAAAATCGCATGATTTAACACTCTTATCAAGTCATAAAAATTGTTAGATGTAAAATAAAACTTCATAAAAAATAAACAACAAAAAATTCAATAAACAACGTTTGCCTACTTGATAATGTAATATCAGAATTTTTTTATACTTTCTACTATCATCGTCCGGTACCCCGGACAGCTCTTATTCCTCTGATCACGTAGTCTGCGAGATAAACAAATATTTTTCAGCGTCTAAACTTATCGCGAAGGGTCGAAGGTCACCCACAACAGCCGGACCACACAGATAAAACAAACAAACCTACGACCAATGCATCACTAACAACCTCGAAGGTATTTAAGCGCTAGCGAAGGCTGCAAAACGCACTCGTTGACGGGCAATCCTAGTGAACAGACATACACAGACAAATAATTAAAAATGGAAAACGAAACTCTCAGCTTAGAAGCTATAATCAACAACAACCTCAGTGGCCGTGATCTTGAAGAGTTTAACAGAATCCACTACGGCAGAATCGATAACCACGAAGTTAAGCTGAAGGATTCTTCAATCGCAGCGGCAAAAGAAAATGACTTTGAAATCGCTGCTTACGCCTTCCCCGCCAAGGAAGAACAGACCAGACCTCCCAGGATTGTTAAGGTGGGTGTCATCCAGCATTCCATTGCCGCGCCTACCGATCGCCCAGTCAACGAGCAGAAGAAAGCCATCTTCGACAAGGTTAAGAAGATCATCGATGTCGCTGGTCAGGAAGGAGTCAACATTATCTGTTTCCAAGAGCTATGGAACATGCCATTCGCCTTCTGCACGAGGGAGAAGCAGCCATGGTGCGAGTTCGCTGAATCTGCTGAGGACGGCCCAACCACTAGATTCTTGAGTGAGTTAGCAGCCAAATACGCAATGG
This sequence comes from Tholera decimalis, assembly GCA_943138885.2. NCBI lineage: Eukaryota > Metazoa > Arthropoda > Insecta > Lepidoptera > Noctuidae > Tholera > Tholera decimalis. Next base: position 30,895,465 of record OW964562.2, read on the forward strand.
TTTTCGTGTCTTCTATTCTCGAAAGGGACGAAAACCACTCTGACATTTTGTGGAACACCGCTGTGATCATCAGCGACACTGGCAGCGTTATTGGCAAGCACCGCAAGAACCACATCCCAAGGGTAGGAGACTTCAATGAATCTAACTACTACATGGAAGGCAACACCGGTCATCCTGTCTTCGCGACCCGGTACGGTAAGATTGCTGTGAACATCTGCTTCGGTCGTCATCATGTGCTAAACTGGATGATGTTCGGGCAGAATGGTGCGGAGATTGTGTTTAATCCATCAGCTACCATTGCCGCTGAAGCTGGCAGCGAGTACATGTGGAACATCGAGGCTAGAAACGCTGCGATAACCAACTGCTACTTCACGGCTGCTATCAACAGAGTTGGGTATGAGGAGTTCCCTAATGAGTTCACATCGGCTGACGGGAAGCCTGCCCATAAAGACCTTGGTCTCTTCTATGGATCAAGTTATTTCACCGGGCCTGACGGTGTGAGGTGCCCAGGACTCTCGCGAACCAGGGATGGTTTGTTGATCAGTGTGCTGGACTTGAACAAGAACAGGCAGATTAAAGACAGGCGTTGTTATTATATGACCCAGCGACTCGATATGTATGTCAATAGCCTCAGCAAGGTCCTCGAATTAGACTACAAGCCACAAGTTGTCCATGAAAATGAGAAATGAAACTGTAGTAGAAGCTTAGAGACCCACCACCGGCTATAATAACGTGTATGGATATAATGCCGAATATTTATGCAGTACCTTACTAATCTTATGTATTGAATGTCAACATAACAACCTTGATTTCCTCTGGAATGTTTAAATAAAATGTTTACAAACATTCCTCGTTGTTTTTTTTGCCATAATTGAATTAATATCAAAACATACCTACTACGATTAACTTTTGAAATAACATATTGTTTTGTTAGTGTTCTTGTATAATTATGTTTCTTTAGTGGGATTGAGCTGCCTTAGTTTAGATTCAAGCTTAAACTCGATAATATTTTATTTCACATTGACTTACATGAGCGCTTATAAAACGTTAAAAGCTAGTGTACGGTTCGAATTGGTCGTTTGGCAAAATGGCAAGAAACTAATGCCTATGTTACCCTTAATTAACTTTGTATTTAGATACCTATGTTTTAACTTTGCTAGGTATCAAAAAGTTTATAGTGATGAGTTTGATTTACTTTGTCACTTAAAAATATCTTGACTTTCAGGGCTAAATACAGATCCCATTTATGTTTTATTATTAATCTTCTTCTTTTTTTTCAATTAGATCATTGAGAGATATAATATAGAAGCTTATATTATATTGAAGCTTAGGTATGTGTGGACGATGTCCGTATAATAAAATATTACCTTGAAGGATTGTCATAAAGAAACAATTTATAAACAACAGGTTAATTTAAACCAACATAATGTACTATTAACAAGCCCACACAGTAATTGGATCAGAAAATGTTGATAAACTCTTATCATGATGGCTTATTTTAATCTTCATAGTAGCATAATTGCTTCATTAAGGAATCGAAAGTAGTTAATTTGTCTATTAGATACTCATTATGTTAATAAGTTTATTTAAGATAGGTATAAATGCTTTACCATTAAATAACATATATTTATTAGTTTAGTGTTAAAATTAGTTAGGTATCTTGATATAGGTAATGATTTATCTAGACACAATATGGTGTCGTTTACCTACTATAACAGGGGTGGCAAACTTGACCAGAGCTAAGATCGACTTTTTACTAACGAATCCCTGTGGGATCTACCAATTACATACGTCTTGAAATTTTAAATGAAAAAGTATAGTTTTTCATGTAGTATTTTTTTATTAAACGGAAAAAACATCAAATTTATTTCTTAGCAACTATTTACTAACTACTTAATTATAATGGCGTTATGATAATGCTTACACTAATATTATTAGGTCATTAATATTATTAATGTGAGTATTGAGACTGAGAATTTTCCGCTACTTTTGAAAAGTCAAGTTTGTAGTTGGAACTTGCCAATCTCAAAGATTCCAACGTATGGTGAACGGTGTTTACTTTTCGTTAGTTTAAAATAAAAAAATGCTGAATCATATAAATATGTTGAACCAAAACATGAATGCGATTTATTGTTCAATACATTTCTTTAAATTTGGATATTTCTCGTTGGAAACTAATGCCCAGAAGTCTAGACCAGAGGATGTCCTTGCTTTTAGAAATATATCGCAGCGAAGAGTGATCATTTCGTTTTGCAATATCATGTGATCCATTTGGAATATATCTGCAAATTTTATAGCTATCATTACGATCAATGGAGTCATTAAAAGGATAACTGTTTTTTCCATCAAGTTCTCATTTTTTTTTGAAATCACTAATGCGATTTTCGAAGTCTGATACCACTGCCTTCTCTTTTTCGATTTTTGCAAAGATCTCTCGAAATCTTTGCAAAAACTTGCTCCGACTCAACTACCTAACATCAGTGTGCAATAGTAACTCGGGTTTCGTCTCATCTAATTGTTGTTTAAAGAGTCGCCTTTGGAGAGATTTTCCTTTTATAGAATTTAAGATCTTGGAAAAACTGTGCAACACATGCTTTGTGTTTAGTATCTTACTAGCCAATACTTGTTGATGAATTATGCAGTGGTAGCTAATAAAATAAATTATTAAAATATTCAATCTATTTTTAACCTTGCCACGATCGACCGGTTGGTCGCCCCTGTACTATAGGGACGAGTACCCTACACGTCATTTAAACCTTTTTAGTTTGTTCAAAGCGATATTCTTCGATATTTTGCTGTCAATTATAGAATCTAGTCTTCAATTTTGGATAAATATATTTACACATAAAGTTCAGATTTTTTGTTTGTTTGCGATGAAATAAAAAAATCAGAGGAAGAATCTAGCTAATAAAATGCCGTTAGTAGTAAGAAACAAAACCTAGTGTAAATGTCTCTTATTATTGTCAATATTTATGGAATACTTATAATATAACTATGATGTAACTTTATGAATAAAAACATCGTAATTATAAGAAAATCGGGTAAAGTGCGAGTTTAACTTGCACACGAAGGGGTCTGCATATAAGCTGAATGATTCACTTTTCTCGTATTTATTTTTTATTAGATGTCATCCATATAAAATAAGTCACACGGGTCGACGTATTGTGTCCTTGTGTAACAAGGGATGGGTTGGATCCTAAATCTGGTCACGTCATATTATATTCATATCTAAGTATCAAAACGTTCCGTATGTAAAAAGAAATCAAGAAATTATGCTTCATGAGATAAAGCCCGGTGACAGACATACGAAGCGGTCAGATGGACGCACAGATAGCAGTAGCATAAAAATGCTTAGATCTATATAAAATAAATGCTCTACATAAAATAATACTTATATATTTTATTTATAAGTATTATTTTATGTAGAGGTTGTTAAATGCATATAAATCGCATAAATCTATGCGATTTATATGCATTTAAGAACCGGTATGACTGGTGAATTCTAATGTACATGCAGTTAGCAGGTCTGATCAGTACCGGTGCATTTATTTATGTAGGTATTAGTAGTCTAGAAAGGTTTAAGCTATGTGGGACGCATGCCGTTTATATTTGGATGAAGGACCACTGAGGGCAGTGCACTTATGTAATCGAACTAATTTAAGGTTCTAATATAAGAAATTGACGTTTCAAAGGCTTGGTAAAGCACTGGGGTAGAAAGGGGTCCGAGATCGGGGAATCAGAAATACAGCGAGATGAGATCAAGTAGGTATATTAACAGATGGCCCCCGTTCAATAAGTACCTATGCACTTAATATATTTAGGCAAGCTTACCTATGTAGGAAATACTTCATTAGATAGTTAATTTATGAATGAATGTAGAAGTATTTTGCCCTTCTTACAATTGATTTATATATACGGTGTACTATAGAAGTTTGTGTCTCAATCACGCCAAAATGGCAGAACGAATCTGATATTTGACATTGAGATAAATTACGGTCTGGATTTATGAAATACTAGCTTATGTGTTATTCCAGACTCTGGAATAACACATAAGCTAGTATTTCATAAATATTCATAGTGCTGTTCAGAGGATAGCCGTGGTTGTACTAATATGACATAAGTACAACTAAACAAATCATTCCAACAGTAGTAAGTGATCATAGGCTTAACTTAAAAGTGGCATACCTAATATGCCTATTGAATAATTTATGCTAAACATTTAAGCAATTTTAGTTGAAAATATCTCGTTTCATAGGTCCATTATATTTTTCAATGTGATAATTTAATTGACAGTTCTTTTTCTATTGAAAAGAGACTAGCAATGTGGGTAGAATTCACATTACCTAATAGCAATCTTGTTAACACCTCCAACTAAGCTAAATATGCTTGTGTTTAGAGTTCTGGGTTCACGGCCATAGTTTAATGGGTGGGGTTCAAACTTGCGATCTGTCGACCACAAATCCGACTCCTTAGCCATTAGGCTTCACGCTTCAAAGTTTAAAAGACACTTTGGCTAGAAGGGAAGAACACTGCAGGAAAATTCTTCTAAACCTAGAGGGATGGAAAGGAAAAGCGTACCTACCTAATTAATGATTAAATGAGTCGTATCTGTACCTACAAATAACTACATTATGGAAAGATTGTGAAAATCTATTACGTTTTTACCCGACTGCGCCAGAAGGAGGGTTATGTTTTTCGAGAGTATGTATGTATAATTGTTTGGCACGCTCTGTTGCCTGAACGGCTCCACGGATTTTAGCTTGAGAGGTATCGTTCGATTTGTATTGACTGTGAAAGTGACACTGGGTATATCAAAATAAAAAATAAAAAAACAAAATGGCGGATTTTTGGCGCCATATTATGCCTTCAAAAAAGTTTTTTTTTTCTCAAAACCTATCGAATGGGGTATCAAAATAAAGGGTTTTAAAAGGAGATTACAAACATATATACAACTTATATGGTTAAAAGTAATTCAAAGTGACAAATCGTAAAAAATACGTATCAAGAACTAAATCGTCTGCGAAATCTTTCACATTTGTAAACTAAAAAGCTGGAAATAAAAAAAGTAATTAAAAAAAATTAAAAAACCCGACTGCAACCTTATACTAAAACTAACTGAAAAGCTAATAAAAACAAGCCCATTTTAAATTAAATAAAAGTTGGAAGCAGGCGGGACCCATTTGAGTTTGAAACTATAATAATGGTATGGGCCCGCCTGCTTCCAACTTTTATTTAATTTAAAATGGGCTTGTTTTTATTAGCTTTTCAGTTAGTTTTAGTATAAGGTTGCAGTACGGTTTATTTAATTTTTTTAATTACTTTTTTTTTATACGAGTAACCGTAGAGATCCTTACCGGTTCTTCGGCATAAGAAACGACCAATTCGAACCGTGCACTAACTCTTCACGTTTTATATGTATTCACGTACTTAGGCCTATGTTAAATATATTTTTTGGTATTGATTATTTGATCTTAGTTTATATTTAAAAAACAGATGCAACTGGGAAAAGGGATGTTGTCGGTGCTGTAGTTATCATACTGTCTATACATAACTTATTAGCTACCTTGGCTATGCGTAATATTCACTTAGCACATAGGTATCTATAGATACGCTGCCCTAGACCATATCTACGAGGGTGGCACTTAAAAAAACTGAAGTACAGTACACGCTCCATGCTGAAAGCCGCGACACTCGCCGAAGTCGTAATTCCTCTGTAATTTTCTCACTCGCCCAGAGATGTCGCTAATGTGTTGCTCTCGCGGCTGTCGCACCATCTAGTCTTCGGAAGTGCAAACTTTATGGTGCATTTTTTTGCTACTTATCTGTAGGGGATAGAGTTGATTTTTGATTGGAATAGGCGAAGAGGTGGTGGTACAGCCACTACTTTCTAGAGCACTTGTGGAGTTGCAGCCCGTGACATCCATTACAATAATGATGTCTTTGCTTTAGGGTTGGTGCTTGATGTAAGAAGATAAAACGTGAAAGAAAAAGCTTTGACAATGTTGTTGAAACGCAATAAGACATGGCAATGCAAGCAATAAGACCGCTAAGCGAGTAGCTATTTTATTTTACTATGTTCTCGAAACCAGGCCCTTATGAATATCACACAAACTTTTTAAATTTGTCTTTAAAAGTGCTTTAATTATTGCAATATATCCCACCTTTGACAGATGGGCATTTGAATTTCATTTCAGCAATGTCTAGTAGGCATACCTGGCTACTTTGTTACTTGAAAGTGCTTGTGCTGTTTGTGAGAGCTCGAAAGAAGTACGAAAGTAAGATCTCTGCCATAATGTGTTGTCCAAAATCTGTTACTACGGAAATTAATCCTAGTTTTGGGATTTAGTGTTCAGACATAAATGGATGATGAGGTAAATGACGCTAAAAATTACTTGATGATGATGCCAGATAACCACTGGATGCGAGGCTTTCAAGGCTGAACGGAAGTCCCATTTCCATTATGTGTACCTATGTCTGGTATTCTGTGAGATGATCTATAAATAATAATAAATAAAGTTCTTTTTAACCGACTTCAAAAAAAGGAGGAGGTTCTCAATTCGTCTTGAACTTTTTTTTTATGTATATTACCTCATTACTCGCAGATGGCTGGACCGATTTGAAAAATTATTTTTTAGTTTGAAAGGGTATACTTTCTAGTTGGTCCCATTGTTATCACGTTTGGATCTGATGATGGAATCATGGAGAAATCGAGGGAACTCTTCAAATATTATAGGCACACCTATAGCGTTTTGGGTATTTCTTATAGTAACTTGTACAGTTGCTCTCGAATAGTACCATTTGAGGAAATGGAACTGATGATGAAGACCCCAGGTGGCCACCGAAACTACTCAATAATAAGTATTTCGTGGATTGCGATTAGATTACATGAATATAGATGTTAAGCACTTTATGCTCGTCACAATGCATATGGTGAAGTAGAGCTGATGGTGATTTACCAGGAGAACTCCTCAAAAATTAACGACTCTGTACCGGGAAAAGCAATATTTTGTAAAAGGTGATAAGTAGTTGACATTTTGACTTTGGTAACTAGATAAATTACAAACAGACCCACTAAAAAGCGTGAAAAAAAAAAGTTTTTAGCAAAAAATAGAACCGACTTCCATATAAAAACTCTACAAAGGCAAAAATAACTTTAATTTCGGAAGGCGGTGTCAAAAAAAAAAAAAGAAAATACAAAACAAATGACACTGACTACCGAAATTAAAGTTATTTTTGCCTTTGTAGAGTTTTTATATGGAAGTCGGTTCTATTTTTTGCTAAAAACTTTTTTTTTCACGCTTTTAGTGGGTCTGTTTGTAATTTATCTAGTTACCAAAGTCAAAATGTCAACTACTTATCACCTTTTATAAATTACAAACAGACCCACTAAAAAGCGTGAAAAAAATGTTTTTAGCAAAAGATAGAACCGACTTCCATATAAAAACTCTACAAAGGCAAAACTAACTTTAATTTCGGAAGGCGGTGTCAAAAAAAAAAAACAAAACAAATGACACTGACTACCGAAATTAAAGTTATTTTTGCCTTTGTAGAGTTTTTATATGGAAGTCGGTTCTATTTTTTGCTAAAAAGTTTTTTATTTTAAATGAATCCATACGGTAAATATTGAAACAACTTATAAAACTAATGTTAGTACTTATTATTATAGTAATAATACTACACTAGTCTCAACTACCAGAGAGACAAAAACAACTAGTTATTATACGCCACAATGGCATGTAGATGTATCCAATGGGGTATGGGGCTCTATGCAAGACTGCAAGAGTGTCAACTGTTTCATGTTAGTTTCAGTTTAACACACTGCGTTTTGTTATTTTAGTGTTTAAAAGCTCAATCTTTGTTAATTAATGTAATTGGTGTTTCACCGTTTTAATTAACTATTAAAAAACCTGCAGTGAACGTCTTTGAAATCGTTATGGAGATAGCACTGTTTAGTCACTCCAGAGATCTCTGAAACAAATGATGTCGTTGAATAAAAAAATATGGAAAATATTGACTTTTTACTTTCGTGCGCTTGTGGCAACCCTACCTGGTAACTGGGTTGCGTGGAGTGTCATCGCGGTGTCGGCGGAAGTCACGGGAGCACTTGCGACGTGTACCTACGCGGTACGCCCAATGCACTTTTTATTTACACCTACCCTACAAAATATTTTTATTTTATATCATTAAACACTTAGTACTGTGAGATGGCACTTCGTAAGGTCGGGTCGTAATGTAGGGTCTTTAACAACTCAATATTGAAATGCGCTGCAGATATAATTATTAATAGTGATCCAATAAAAAACAAATCAAAACGCTTTTAAATTCAAATTGCATTGCAACAAGAACATTTTTAGAGATTAAGAAGAAGAGTATTTTTTCCCTGGTAACTTTTAAGCCATCAGATTACACATTCTGCCTCAGTAGAGCTAAACATCTAACATACCAGAATAAAATAAAGCTTAGCCCCACGAGATCGGCTCCTTAGTAATCATATCACTTAGCGATTATCATAATCACAATGCAAGTGCGATTCACAATGAGTGTCCCGTGATAATATTAGTAACTAGCTTTTGCCCGCGACTTCGTCCACGTGGAATAGTTACTTTGGGCTAACGTTAAATTTAACCCCGATTTTGAAGCATTCTTCATTGGCGCTCCGCTCCTATTGGCCTTAGCGTAATGATATATAGCCTATAGCCTTTCTCTATAAATTTACTATTTAATTAAATATTTTTTTTTTAATTCGAACCGAATGAAGTAGTTTCAGAGATTATCGCGTTCAAACAAACAAACAAACTCTTCAGCCTTATATTATTAGTATAGCGCGGAGACCAATTCTCAAAAATAATCCTTATAGCATGATTCAGTATTCACGCGCGATGGCTTATTATTAGCGTATTTCATGTATAACTTTGGTGTTTCTATACCGATTTATATGATTCTTTTTTATGGAATAGTTAATAATGTTAACTTTTTTAATTAGGGGTGACTGAGAGTCTATATATATAATAATATATTCCACAACTTTCACACAACGCCATCTAGTCCCAAACTAAGCAGAGCTTGTTGTATGGGTACTTGACAACTGATAAACATACATATATATTTCTAAATACATACATATTATAGATAAATTACACCCAGACAAAGAACAAATGATCGTGCTCATCACACAAACATTTGTCCTGGGTGGGAATCGAACCCACGACCTTGAGCATAGCGGTCATAAATGTCTTATAAACGTAAAGCCTGCAATACATGTTGGCCGAGCGTTGTCAAGTGAAGGCCAATACCAACATGTAGACAGTATATTTGCCTTGTCTTGCTATCGCTCGGTGTCACTTGCCTAGTTGGCCCAGTGAAGGCCAGCGCCAACGTGTATAGAGCTCATTTGGTGCAACTTGTCTTCGCTCGCCGTTGCTTGTGATCACTTGCCTCACTTCGGATCGGTGTCGGTTTTTGGTCACAAATCAAAGGCGCTCGCCTGCGCTCGGCCAACGTGTGGGCAACTCTACAGACCCTCTTCTACATTGGTCGTCTGCATTGGCGTTCGACGAACTTGTCGAACGTGTGGACATTATTTCTTGCCTTGTACCTATTTGCCAACGCTCGCGTTTGCCTACGCTCGGCCAACACGTATTGCAGGCTTAAGAGTAGACAAATATTATAATCAGAAAGCTTCGAACTGCTAAGCTATCGGGAGTTACACATGTTATTGTGAGTTAACCATAACAGATAGACATATGCAGTCGTGGGATATTTTTTATATAATTTTAAGGAGAACATTTCCGTCATGAAATGATTCCTGTGTAGCTTTAACCATTAAGGTTGCACACGCGACGGAAGCTTAAAAAATTGGTCAAGTGCGAGTCGGACTCGCCCATGAAGGGTTCCGTGGTAACTATAATAAATATAATATAGGTACTTAATATATTTAATTGAAAAAAAAAACAAAAAGATTTTAAAATTTCTTAAAACTAGCTTATTTACTATTTTTACGACTACGCCAAATAACTTTGTTTTTCATAGTATTTGTATGAATTACAAAGTTATATTTGCGGTTTTAGAAAATATACTGTATCTCAAAAACTGCCGACTTGATCTCGTTCAAACCAATTTTGGTTGAAAGTTTACATTAAGATCTTCAACATATGGTTTTTTTAGATTTTTCACTTCATTATTATAGAAGTTAGTCCCCCCCGGACACACATTTTACCACTTTGGAAGCGTATATCTTTTAAAAGATTAACTTTATTAAAAAGTCATTTTAGAAACCTTAATGTAATTTTTAAAGACCTGTCTATAGATACCACACATGTATAGGTTTCATGAGAAAAATATATTTCAGTTTCAGTTCCATGTATGGGGAGCCCCCTTTATTTTAAATATTTTTTAAATTTTCTCTTAAAATCGGAAAGCGGTTCACAGAATACATCTATCTACCAAGTTTTACATGTGTAGTCCTAATAGTTTCGGAATAAAATGGCTGTGACATACGGACGGACGGACAGACAGACAGACGGACAGACATGTCGAAACTATAAGGGTTCCGTTTTTTGCCATTCGGCTACGGAACCCTAAAAATGGAGTAACTTCTCCCGTTTTCCCAACATTTCCCTTCACTGCTCTGCTTCTATTGATTGTAGCGTGATGAAAAGTATACTATAACCAGCTCAGGAGTATGAAAAATAATTGTACCAAGTTTCGTTAAAATCCGTCGAGTAGTTTTTGTTTCTATAACGGTTATACAGACAGACAGACAAAAATTTTACTGATTGCATTTTTGGCATCAGTATCGATCCCTAATCACCCCCTGATAGTTATTTTGGAAATATATTTCACGTACAGAATTGACCTCTCTACAGATTTATTATAAGTATAGATATTGTTGAATGAAACGTATGTAATGTGAACATTTGATACGCCTTACTTTAATTAACAATTGATTAGTTAGATTATACCTTGCGAAATGGGTACGAAACATGGAAGGTTTCTAAGGACATCACGCGTCGTATTCAGGTATTCGTTAACCACTGTCTCCAACAGATTCTCGGTATCTTCTGGCCAGATAAGACATCCAGCGAACACCTACTGGAAGTCTGCCATGAGATACCTATCGAACAGCATACCGCTCGTCGCAAGTAGTCTTGGATTGGCCACACTCTCCGAAGGGATCCCAGTCACATCCCTAGACAAGATCTACATAGATGGGACCCCAGAGGGGAAGCGGAGTCGTGGCCGTCCAAAGTATACATGGAAGCGTCTTGCACTGTAGATGCCCTCTGCCTCACTGAGAGGACTTAGGACATTAAGTCACGTATATTTGCGTAGTTGCAGTCACAACTTATGAGTGTCAAGTTGTAGGTGAATTACTTGGTGTAATTTACATCGTTACCACTACTCGAATAACTTCACCATTTCGATTGTAAAGTAACACATCGTGAGGTTATCTGTATGTTAAAAGACCAAAAAACTCGCACTGGGCCTGCCTGTTGATTATGGCCCATTCCCTTTCTTAGCTAGAAGACCTATAAACCAGCGGTGGGAAGGATATAGGCTGATTATTTATTTATTTAAGCAAGGCACACCAACGATATATTTACAAATGCAATATAATACAAGCAGACTAAGGTTTCGGATCAGTGCAAATATATCACTTACACTTATACAAATCATTCAATGTAAGATAAAATTAATTAAAGAACAGAATAAGCAAAACTAAATAATCATGTCGAAAGTAATCATGTCAATACAATAATTAATATAAAAAACAATAGGAAATTAAATTGAATTAAATGTCAAATGAAATTATTGTACAGTGAAAATAAGTTGAATTTACATAGATACTAATTAAAATAATTTGGAGAAAAATTATTGATTATGTTAATTTATATAATGCTTAGTAGGTATAAGTAAATAGCAGCAAGAAACAAATTTTTCTTTGTCACTAAGCTCCAAAAACAATGTCCCGCAACTCCAAAGCCGAAGTCATTTTTAATTCGATCAGAAACAATAAATGTTTCGTCGGTTTGTTTGTCGCCGTAATTAAGGCCGTTCCATGAAACATGGCCGCGTTTCCGCATCCGGCGAGACTTTTTTAATTTTTCATTTACGAATGGCCGTTTCAATTTTTTTCCTTCTAATTTCTCATTAAACTTAGATGCACGTTTGGCCTGGGGGTTTAAAAAATGCAAATTAGTGCGACAGATTATAAATTAACTTGGTGATTTGTTATTTGTTTTTTAATTAGTGAGTAAGAATAACATAAAAGTCCACATCCTTGGACTTGCCGCGGTCTGAAACTCTGAACCAACTTTGTCGTAATAAAATAAGGTGACTTTTAAAATATTTGTTTTGACACTCTTTTTAAATGGGTAACCACATATGTAAAAGAAAGTATAGGAGTCCACACAAACACTTTGTTTTTTTTTTTTTTTTTTTAGATAGGGCCACTCTTAGATCAGCTCAGTAAGGCTGTGCGTCTACTTAACCCACTACTTAACCGGTCTGTAAACACTTTGTGTAAAGATTTAAAGCTTTTTTTTACCCGACTGCAAAGGAAGGGTATGTATGTATGTATGTTTGTAATATTCTTTATTACCTCATATCTCCAGAACCACTGAACGAATTCACATAATTGAGGTATCGTTAGATTTGTCTTAGCAGCCCAAGTGTTCTTAGATAGGTAACATTTGAAAAAATCAAACATGGCGGCTGTGCGAAGTCATTATACATAGTGAAAAATTTTTTTTTTTTCGAATACCACAATATGGGTATCAAATTAAAGGGCTTATCACAAGGATTTCAAAAAGGTATATCATATTTATCATTAGTGTAATACTAGCAAAAATAATACAAAGAGAAAGTTTAAAAATATGGACTTGAGCTCTTTCACTTTCTGAATCCGGTGGGGTGCCAATGTGACACGACCCGGAAAATTAAAAAATTGTTAATAAATATTTTAACTGAAAAGTTGAAAAAAAAAGTTATTTGAAAAATCTAAAAAACCCGACTGCTCAACTGAAATGCAAGGAACAAGCACATTTTTATTTTAAAAAGTGACAAGCAGGCGGACCCGTCAAAAAAAATAGGTTCAATTGGGTCCCGCCTGCTTGTCACTTTTTAAAATAAAAATGTGCTTGTTCCTTGCATTTCATTTGAGCAGTCGGGTTTTTTAGATTTTTTAAATAACTTTTTTTTTCGGTAGGAGAATCATCTCATGACTTCTCCCGCTCTGGGTAGAGCGGAAGGGAGTGTCAGACTTCTACTGACTAAAAAACTTTTTACCAAAAAATTAAACCGACTCCCAAAAAACACTGCAAAGTGAAAAATAACTTTAATTTCGGTAGTCGGTGTCTTTAGTTTTGTGTTTTCGTTTTTGGCACCGACTTCCGAAATTAAAGTTATTTTTCACTTTGCAGTGTTTTTTGGGAGTCGGTTTAATTTTTTGGTAAAAAGTTTTTATTTCACTCTTTTTAGTTGGTCTATTTTTAATTTACCTAGTTACAAGAGCCTAATTATCAACTACTTATAACCTTTTACAAAATATTGCTTTTCCCAATGCTGGGCCGTTAATTGTTGAGGAGTTCTCCTGGTACTTCACCATCAGCTCTACATCACCATATGCATTGTGACGAGCATAAAGTGCGTAACATCCATATTCAAGTAATCGAATCGCAATCCACTCAATACTTATTATTGAGTAGTTTCGGCGGCCATCTGTGGTCTTCATCATCAGTTCCACTTCCTCAAATGATACTTTTTGAGAGCAACTGCACAAGTTACTATAATAAATACCCAAAACGACATAGGTGTGCCTATAATATTTGAAGAGTTCCCTCGATTTCTCCAGGATCCCATCATCAGATCCTGTCGTTTATGAAAATGGGACCAGTATCGAAGTATACCCTTTCAATTAAAAAAAGAATTTTCCAAATCGGTTCAGCCGTCTTCGAGTAATCGATGATCAAACATTAAAAACGAAAAAAAAAAAAAAATATACGCGTCGAATTGATAACCTCCTCTTTTTGTCGTCGGTTGAAAAACCCACCCTGCTCCTTAGCAGCAGTACCTCTTTGGAACATTCCCGCAGTCCCGACAAACTATCTAAAGCTAGTTTGACATCATTACTGTTAGAAAAATCTTATTATAGTGTTCAAGAGATAGATAAAAATGTCTAACATAATGTTATTTATAATAAATATATGTAGTATATTTTATGTTGTTTTGTAAAGCATATGTTTAATTAATTTATGAATAAATAATGCTAAAATATACTAAAATATTAGGAAGTAAACAGCATACAATTATTGTATGTTGTTTACTCTCTAATATTTTAGTTTTAAATCTATTTACTGCGCCTTAACAGGGTTATGTATTCAATAGTTATTAGCCAAAGTGTGTGTACCTACAACGTGCAATAAATAAATACCAGTAGCCCGTTCCATCATCGGACTACAAGACGAACGGCGATACACGATCGTTACATGGTGGACATCCCACCCATGCGCTCAAAACATTTTGGAAATGCTTTCATTGTACCTACGTATTGCTAAAGAGTAGAATCCCTGCCGGAGTCTGTATTTCCTGATAGCGATTAGGGGTAAATAGGTTACTTCTAGGCAAGCGTGCTTCATGTTCGACCACATCATCGCTACCAGCACGCGAGATAGCGGTCTAACGCGAGTGTATCATGAGTAGATAAAAAGGTAAAGGAAATTTATATCTTCATTGTATTATGGTAAGCATGGTTAAGGTAAAAAGAATACCTGCTAACATCTTTTAAAGCTCCGTTTTCAACACAGATTGCCTTCTTTGAATGCCCATATTTATTCATAGAGCGTACTTACCTATGAAAAATAAAATTCACAAAGAGGCTCTTTTATTTTATATCGTGAGCGAAATCCACCATTTTATTATTGTCTATGTAGCGCTCTGTCGTGAAAGGAAATAAAAAAAAACACTTCTACATATCTACATACATCTTTCTAACTTCGTTCGATCAAAGTTGAAGTTTCGAAAGATAATTGCAAAAAACTTTTTACCAAAAAATTGAGTCGGTTTAATTTTTTGGTAAAAAGTTTTTATTTCACTCTTTTTAGTTGTTCGATTTTTAATTTACCAAGTTACAAGAGCCTAAATGTCAACTACTTATAATCATTTACAAAATATTGCTTTTCCCAATGTTGGGCCGCCATCAGCTTCACTTCACCATATGCATTGTGATGAGCATATTGTGCTTAATAACCACATTTAAGTATTCGAAGCGGAACACATGAAATACTTATTATTACTACTTATATATTGAGTAGTTCCAGTGGCCATCTGTGGTCTTCATCATCAGGTCCACTTCACAAATGATGCTTTTCGAAAGCAACTACACAAGTAACTATAAAAAGTACTCAAATCACTATAGGTGTGCCTATAATATTTGAAGAGTTCCTTCGATTTCTCCAAGATCCCATCATCAGATCCTGACTTGGTGACAATGTGACCAATTTCGAAGTATACCCTTTTAAACAAAAAAAGAATTTTCCAAATCGGTTCAGCCGTCTTCGCGTAATCGGTGATCATACGTAAACAAATAATATACGTGTCGACTTGATAACCTCCTCCTTTTTTGTCGTCGGTTGAAAATGCAGCATGGTTGTTAACCACAGATCGTGTTTGTATGATCTGTGTTAACGACACGTTTGATAGTAAATTTTATATTTTACGTGGATCTTATATTAAACTAAAAAAAATGCACGGAAGATATTATTTACTCTTTAGTCTGTTATTTATATTAATATGACAGTAGCATTCAGTATTACATCACTATGCGAATTAATACTAATATTGTTTGTTTGTTTGATTATACTAGCTAATCTTTGTAAACTTCCATACCAAATTTCATCCAAATCCCGTGGAGTAAATTTGGTATACAAGTAGTTTGAAGCTGGAAAGGAGGAAGGTTTAGGAGGAAGGGTTTTTACCCGACTGCCAAAGAAGGAGTTTATGTTTTTATCGTGACAAAGTTCACGGGATCGAAGCCCCACGCGACCGTTAGTTTTTAATTAATATAACAAAAAATAATTTAAATATGGCTAGCTAGCTCTCTACGATTTCGGGCACGCCGCAATTGCGGCGGTAAGACCCCTCTTTGAGGAGTGGCTAGATCGGCGTCACGGCGTCCTGACCTACCGCATGACGCAGGTCCTCACCGGACACGGAAGTTTCGGGAGGTACCTGTGTCTGATGGGAAAGGAGGAAACGCCTGGGTGTCACCACTGCGAGGGTCGCCCTGAGGACACCGTAGAGCACACGGTGCAAGACTGCCCCGCCTGGGCAGAGCACCGACGTGTCCTCACGGCGGCGATAGGCGGAGACCTCTCGCGCCCGGCATTGGTCGAGGCCATGCTGCGGGGCGAGAGGGAATGGGAAGCGGTCGCCTCCTTCTGCGAAGCAGTCATGCTTCCGAAGGAGGAGGCGGGCCGCGTGAGGGAGAGGATGGCGTCCTCCCTCCAGCCCAGCCGCAGTGGTAGACGCCCACGGCGTCGGACGTCGGCCGACGATCTCCGGCCACCGTAGGCGC
This sequence comes from Tholera decimalis, assembly GCA_943138885.2. Classification (NCBI taxonomy): domain Eukaryota; kingdom Metazoa; phylum Arthropoda; class Insecta; order Lepidoptera; family Noctuidae; genus Tholera; species Tholera decimalis. Next base: position 30,912,038 of record OW964562.2, read on the forward strand.
GGGCATGCGGACAGCGAGTAAAGGGCAACTGACAGTCCCTCCCACCCTGCCCGGAGTGGGAGGACTTATTTGATAATTTTACCACGTTAAAAAAAAAAACTACGATTTTGCGACAAAGTTAGGGTAGCTTCACTAACTGTGCTCGTGACTTCGTTAGCGCGGTTGGTACTAGGTATGCGATTCGTCATGTCAATGACCTCTATCTGTCAAATGTCACTTAAAATTACGGTTTGCGAAGAAAACTTATTTGCATATTAATAACGGTTTATTTTACTATTTTTTTAATCGAATCTACATCTTTAAATATAAGTAACTAGCTTTTGCCCATGACTTCGTTCGCGTGGGAAGTTTTTCCCGCGTCCCGATCCCGTGGAAATTCCGAGATAAAAACTATCCTATGTCCTTCCCATGGTCCTAAACTATTCCCATGCCCATCTAAATCGGTTCAGCGGCTTAGGCGTGAAATGGTAACAGACAGACAGACAGAGTTACTTTCGCATTTATATATTAGTTTTATATTATATTCAATATTGGTATGGATATGGATTTATAGTCATAATTACTTTTCTCTCTCTTCTTTTCATTGTTGGTAAAGTAAAGGGGCCGAATGGCGCAAAGGCCCAGAAGCCATGGCAAAGATTATTAAAGATATATTTTTATTTTTTATTGAATATGGCTCGCTTTTCAACCGACGACCAAAAGAGGAGGTTATCAATTCGACGCGTATATTTTTTTTTTTTTTTTTTTTATATATGATCACCGATTACTCGAAGACGGCTGAACCGATTTGGAAAATTCTTTTTTTGTTTGAAAGGGTATACTTCGAAATTGGTACCATTTATCACCAAGTCAGGATCTGATGATGGGATCCTGGAGAAATCGAGGGAACTCTTCAAATATTATAGGCACACCTATGGCGTTTTGGGTATTTCTTATAGTAACTTGTGCAGTTGTTCTCAAAAAATACCATTTGGGGAAGTGGAACTGATGATGAAGACCACAGATGGCCGCCGAACCTACTCAATAATAAGTATTTCGTAGATTGCGATTCGAATACTTGAATATGGATGTTAAGCACTTTATGTTCGTCACAATGCATATGGTGATGTAGAGCTGATGGTGAAGTACCAGGAGAACTCCTCAAAAATTAACGGCCCAGCATTGGGAGAAGCAATATTTTGTAAAAGGTTATAAGTAGTTGACATTTAGGCTCTTTTAACTAGGTAAATTAAAAATCGACCAACTAAAAAGAGTGAAATAAATACTTTTTACCAAAAAATTAAACCTACTCCCAAAAACACTGCAAAGTGAAAAATAACTTTAATTTCGGAAGTCGGTGCCAAAAACGAAAATACAAAACTAAAGACACCGACTACCGAAATTAAAGTTATTTTTCACTTTGCAGTGTTTTTGGGAGTCGGTTTAATTTTTTGGTAAAAAGTTTTTTGTCTACTAAAATAATGAGAGAGGACTGATTTTTCCTCCTTCAATCAATAATTATTTTAATAAATTCTGGTTTGCTCCCTTTACCCAAGTGGTTTGATTGCCATGACAGTCATAGGCGTAGGAAGGGGGGGAGCCGGGTGGGCCGTGCCCACCCCAGAATGGTCTAGTGCCCACCCGAGAATTTTTACTAACAAACAATTATGGCTGAAAAATTTAAAAATCTGGCCAATCGTTTCTACTACTGGGGGCCAGGCCCCCCCTGGGAAATATCTCTAGATACGCCAATGATGACAGTATGGCGCTTAGTCGATCTTTCATCTTATTCCTAGTTGAATCTCACTGTACCTGTGTTTGTTCATAACTATACGGAGTGGTAAGGTAACTATATTATATTAGGAGTGGTAAGGTAAATATATTAGTAAAGAAGCGGTTTTCCCACGTAAATCCTCATCTGTGGAAATTCCCGGGTTAATAAGTAGCCTATATCTTGCCATTATATAACCTCCTTCATCTTTCAGTGAAAGTCCGATTAACATCGTTTCTGCCGTTCCAGAGATTAACCCGGTTCCAAAAAGCCGAGCGTTCCGAACAGACAGAGAAACATTTTCAAGTCTGTTTGTGTTAAAGGCTTGTGAAAATAACTCTGCCTGAGAAAGCACAGTTGTTATGAACTCAGACATTTCTATTTTATTTATAAGTAGAATATACAATCTATGTATAGACTATAGATTTTATCTGATTCAAGTTATGTTGAATGAATGAATGTATCAAAGCAACTTTCAATCATTCTACATTGGTTTTATTTCACCGCACCAGCAGCACACAGGTGCGTTCCTTTTTCGATTGATGACGTTGATATTTTTTTCTAAATTCCCGCCACATTTGACAAGTGTCGTTTCGTTCAGGAACGCGGGCACACGACAATAGTTCGCTAGCCGATTTCATCGACACATGCTCCGTTTCATTTCCGTTGCACTCTGTTCGGTGCGAGAGGTTTTTGAACGGATCCATTGTAAAAAAAAGTTTCACTATTACACGAACTTGATTTGACCAAGAACACAGAAAACCTGAGAGAGGTGCGGCAAAAAATTTAAAATGTTATATAACAATTACAAAAAGCTTTTTTGCAAAAAATAAAACCGACTTCCATATCAAAACACTACAAAGCCAAAAATAATTTTAATTTCGGTAGTCGGTGTTATTGGTTTTGTATTTTCTTTTTTTTTTTCACACCGCCTTCCGAAATTAAACGATGTTTTCCTTGATCAGAGAGCAGATTGAGAGCAGTGGATTACTTACACATCGTCATATGCCTGGCTGGGTTCGAACCCACGGCCACAGAACCACAGGCGCGACTGGGGAGCGGTGGGCGCGAGTAGGCCAACACTGCTGTAACTTAGTTACTTAGCCAAAAGTGTAAGCTATCAAATCTTAACCTAGAGGAATCTCTTCTAAAGATTTGAAGAATCTATTGTTTAAACAGAAGTCACATTATTAGCAATCTTTTCAACCCCTCCAACTAAGCTAAATATGCTTGCATCTGGAGTGGGTTCATTGCAATATATAATGGGAGGGGTTCGAACCCGTGACCACTCGATCACTATTCCGACGCCTTAGCTATTGACGCTAGTAGAATCATTTCATTAATTAATATATCTACTTTTATTTCAGACCAAGGATCCATTAAAACTTGTTAGTATAAACTTAAAACCTATGTTAGTAGAAATACAAAAATAAATAACATTCCCAAAACAAAAATAAGACAACATACTCAATTTGACATTTGTCAAAAGATTTATTATAAGAATATTAATAGAGGGATACTCTGAGGATCTCCCTGTCCTACTCGCCTGAGGCAAATTGAAAAGCACACTCGAAAACCCCTTTAGTGTCATGTGAAGGCCGCACAATAGAACACACACCACCCTCGCACGTACACAGTATCTGTACGCGTTTTATCGTTTAAAAATTCAATGTATTATTATGTTCTTTATGGCTTAAATGTACTGAAAAAGAAGGTATGTTTTCTCTGAACATAACACAAATATGATATGTATTAAATGCGTTGTAACAATGAAAAGTGTAGTTTTGATTAGGTAGTTGAATTGTAGTAGTATTCTTATAAATGAAAAATGACTTAGGAAACCTTAGGAAAGTTGGTCAATTATTTTGGAATAGATTTAATTAGAAAAAAATATAATAAAAAAATAATAAAGATCCGTATTGTGGAATGTAAAAGACTATGATCGGGCTGCACATTTATTATCTACTAGGAATTCGCTCGCGTGGGAGTCTACAAATATCCTAGTAGTTGCAGTTTTCTCGTAAACGTACTGATTCCGTAGGAATTCCTAGATAAATATGTTGCCCTATAACGTCCTCTATCTTCTAGTGTGATCCTATTAAGTAAAATCAGTTCAGCGTTCAGCCATTCCAGAGGATAAAGACACACGAATAAACAGTTGCACAGTATAAAAATAGTAGACAAGTTGTGAGTGTTTTATTGTTCTGTAAATCTTACAAATATTATAAAGAGGTAAAATGTGTTTGTAAGTTTTTATGTAGAGGGTAATCTCCGGAACGAATGATCCAATTCTTAAAATCTTTCATTGGTAGTAAGATACATTATTTCTGAGTGCTTATGATTTTTTTTGAAATTCACGCGGATGCAGTATGCTAGTAACTACATAGAAGCACGGTTATTTTGGAATCGCAGACATGCACTTTAATTTTAATTACATACATATTTATGCACAGTAGGTATTTAGCATAACACCTACTCAAACTACGTTCTTATTTATGTTAAAAAAACGACAAAAATCCAGAGACATACCATAGACAAAAAGACACACATTTCACACGTAATAACCTCTCATCTCGACCAGTCTGCGGGTGCTATCCATCATACGGTTTTATTGAATTACCACCCTCTGACGGAGGACGGCCCTCGCGACTCGCGACCCATCCAATTATTGCCACTAATTATAATTATTGCACTTGATACTGTTTTGTGTTCACGTTCATGCCTGCTCGCTGTTTATTTCTTTTTTAGAACATTCAAAAATAGGTGTGTTCAAATGGTATTATCAAAGGTTGACAAATCAATTAATTGTACCAAGATTAGTCTCAGGATTCGACTTTCGATCTTAGCATCTGACTATGTTATAATATACATCATGTTTTTTTTAATATACCAGTATTTAAACATGGAATGATTGAATCTGACTGCCTGGACTGAAACTCAATAACTGGGTAATATGATACCTCTTCAACAAAAAATCATAATGTTACCGAACAGATTTTCACGCAGGTTTCACTCATGGATAGAGCGAGGAAAGTATTTATTAGAGTTTTGTGTAAATTAGCATAATGAGTACGGGTGAATTCGAGTCGGGTCACTATAGTTAAATTAATGAAATTTTCTTTATAACTATGATTTTGAAATTGCTTAGCTTGGGCTCGCGTCTCCACGTTCCTTCAAAACATTCTTACTTAAGCTAGGAATTAAAAACCTTTGCCATATATATACCCGGACTTTTAATTCGATGCAGTAGACTGACAGTTTCTGAGTCATCAGATAATGACGACTTCGAAATTGTGATGTAACTAACTTAATCGATTCAGTAATAACATCGAATAACGATGTCTACTATTTTTTAAAATAATATTGTGTGAAAATAACAAAATGGGTTTAAATAAATAAAGGGTTAAGGTTAAGGTAAAATATTCCTCACATGAAACTATTTCTAAAAGAGAGGCTTTTATCATGTCGGGTAAAATATGAATATTATTAATAAAAATATATTTATTTGTACTTAATAAAATCTAGTAACTACTTCAAAATAAAACATAATAGTATACATTTTATCATTTATTTATGTTTCTCACGAATATATATTGCTCATTTATTTTTTGATTGATTGATTGAATACATCACTATCAGGTTAAATAGGGAATCATTAATTTAGTAAGTGACACTTATAGCTTATGTCAACTTACTGCAAGTTATTGTAAGCAAAACTAAGTGTATATTAGACAATTTGAAACTTTGAGACCCATGTCAATATCAGTTTCAGTGGTTAAATTGGTCCCTCAAAACAAACAGAACAAGAGATTAATGTTGTATACCCACACCACTTGTTCTCTAATCCCTACATGTGACTTTCTCACCCACCTACCGCACACCATATTAATAATTGCATAGCTCCTTGACAGTACAGATTCGTCATGCAACAACTTACTTGCCAATATTTAATACAGCCTTAACCGACCTTAAAACTAACACCATTAAGTCCGTTTTCAAACATCGTGGCTGCAGTTAACAGTTGGCAATCTAGAGTGGAGTTGATCACCCCCGCGGGTGCCATACGTCATCAGAGCTAGGGACAACATTGGACAGTTTAAATTTCGTATTACACGCAATCCATTTTCGAAATTGTGACGGTATTGTACTTTCACCTTTTCATAAAGCTGAGAGGTCATTTTCAAATAACTTTGAACATGACGCGTACATTTGTTACAAACCTGTACGATTTTAGACTTGTCTGGACAGTAACAGCCTGAGACACGAATCCCAATATAATATAAAGAGTCCGAAGAGATTTTGATCATGTTATAGATGACGGTCCTTCTTTGTGGATCCTTTAAATGAGTAAAGGACCTATAAATAACTATAATAATGCAGGCCATATATAATTCTAGATTTCAAATCAAACCATAGACACAGCCCGTCCCAGACTTTCGCACAATTGTGTTGTGCGGCGATGTTTATGGTATTCCTATGGGGCCAAAGCGCAAAGGGCGCGACATTTGGTTATGGGGTCGCGGCCTTTCAGACGATATGGTGATGATTCCGCAAAGGGCGCCAAATACATAAAATCTATGCGGTCTCTTTTATAGTAGTGACATTTTTGTCAACTTATGGGGAGAAGTGGTGCTTGTCTTGCGAAATAGGAATTGTATAGGTCACTGGCAAGTGACGGTGAAGTTCTTATTTTCGGTTTTCTTATATGTGTTATAGAAATATTTAACATAGATTTGGTGTCTCAAAAGAGCGTGACGGAGCTTTGCATTAGAAAGAAATTGATGAAGCGAATTGAATGTGCGGATCTTTACCGCTGGAGAAATTTAATAATGAGAGTACTATCGCGCTGGTGTCCTATTAATTTCAATTATGGTAGCTTTTGCTGGCGGCTTCACTCGCGTTAAAAGTTTATCTATGTCACTCTTCAGCCCATTCGACGTGAAAGAAGGTTAAACAAATACACTCTCACATTAATAATATTGGTAAGGTTTAGTAGTCTAGTATTGAAAACCTAATTGAACTTGAAATACGGTAAAAGGTATCTTGGGGATAATTTACAACTTCCACACGGTTGGATCTGCTAGAAGAAGTAATTATCTGACATAACAAACAATAGAAACTAAATAAATACCTCTATGTCATAGGAATTGCTGACAGCCTCTCTGAAGAGCCTGCATGGAGGAGGACGAGATAGCGGCACAGCTGGTACTAAGCTGCCCTGTGGTCGCTGATTACAGGGCAAAATACTTCGAAAACTTTGGTTATAACTAACGTCCGTGGAATCGTAAGGAAAGCTAGAGCGTTGGTCGCCTCCAAAGTCACCTCACCTGGCATTTATTTATTTATTTTATTTATTTCTTCAGGATAATACACAATTTCGTAATAATGCTTAATGCTATTATGGATTGATAAATCATCTAGGTAATAAGTTAATAACGCAACCAGCACCGTTATCCCTAAAATAATATAATAAAATTTAATTAGGCACAAGCAAACTTTAGCCCCGCACTTAGTAAGCATGTGACATAATAAACAAGCGAATTTTTATAACGTTGTCATTATAAAGAATTATGAACAATTTTTTCAGAGATACATTTCTTGAATTGTGTAGGTAAGTGATAATAAAGCAAATAAATCGATATCGACAAAATTATTGTTTAAATTTTTCATAATGCGCCGTACAGGAGGGATGGATGGAATAATAAATTTGTTACTCGTACGCAAAATATGCTTTTCGTCGTGGACTTGCGAACATCTGCCCGATGAACATACATACATACTAGAAACTATAATAACATGTCATTTAGAAATATTTTATTGGTATGAATAAACGTTTATGACTGTGTCTTTATTTACCTAGGTCCAAATTTCTAAATCGGTAAACACGAAACGAACCATCTTTGAATTGGATTTAAATCTATGGACCTTAAACAATCAAGTATGGCGTGATTCAACCAGAATGTCCTTGATCCTATACCAATACATCTAGAGCAGTGGCTCCCAACCTTTATTTAATCTAGGACCGATTTGGTTTCAATATTAATAGCAGGGACCAGAATACCTGAAGAAAATTTAAGTATGGATAAAAAAGAAAAATGCTAGCTTGCCTATCCTTTGAAATAAATAGAAACACAATAGATACATATTAATATAGAAACTTAAATTAAGTTTTCATTTTTTTTAAAGAGGTGTTTGCGTCCATGTTACTTTTCAGTTGGTAAGTTTAACATTTAAAATATTTCAAGGAAGATATTTTTACATTTCGTGGATCATATTTTAGCTTTAGCGGACAATCAATGGTTCGCAGACCACAGATTGGGAACCAATGACCTAGAGCCATAAACAAATAAGTCTTTAATCCGTAATATTTAGCACTCATTCGCTAATAAACCAAGATTATCTTTATAAATCGTGTAGCTATTATTACGAACACCGTTAATCTGTGCTATCAACTTGAAATTTGTACTAGCATTGCTATTAATTGTAAACTATTCAAGATTGACCTGCTTACCCACCCCCTCTTTATACAGAAAATGGACATGAATGGGGAGATAAGATATTCTATGATAGGTCTTTCGATGTTGGTTATGTCAGCAATCAAGGACGTTATTGGAGACAATTCTGATCACCGCAATAAAACCTTTAAAGCACTTTAGAATAAGGGTGGTTTTGTTATAAATGGGTGGTTGATATTGTAGGGATCATGAAAGAACCCTTTCTTTTAGATAATTATGAACACCTGTGGCTAAGTCAAGGAATGAAATGGGAAGAAAATACGGCACTTTTGTTTTATTGCTCTTATTCCTTTTGTTACAACTTATGTTTTTCCCTTTATTATGGAAATATTTTGATTATAATGGTTTGTTATTAATTATACACTTCTCATCAAAAAAATCGAAACACTTCCGTTTTTATGGTTTCTGTCCTAATTTAACACAAAAGAGTTTTCATTCCATGAAAAAATCACATGAGCTGGCAGTTTGGCCATTACAGTGATAAGCCAAAATTCTAAACCCATAAAAAACAATACTTGTCAAAAAAACCAAGTCTCGCAACTCAATTCTTCTACCGTAAAAAGTTGTGATATACATGGAATACCAAGTCGGTTATTAATTTATTCAGTCACTACTTAAGGGACCTTCTGTCTTAAGTTGTTACGTAATTATCTAACCTAACAACATCTTATAGTGACCATATCAATATTAAATATCTTTAACGTTTTTAATAAATAGATTGACTTGGCCATCGCATGAAAACACAATATATCTCACAAGTAATACCTACATATATAAATTAGAATGTTTAGTTGAAGACTGCGAGACTTGGTATTTTTGACAAGTATTGTTTTTTATGGGATCTCACTTCTTTTTGTAGATAGTTCTGCTTCTAAGCCAGCGTGCGACCACATCATCACTTACCATCAGGTGAGATGGTGGTCAAAGGCGAGCCAACTAATAAAAAAATAACGAAATTGAAAAATATTTTAGTTTTCCCTTGATTCATACACTAAACCCTAATTGTATTCTAAATTTGAAGCTTCTATGTCTGCTAGAAGTGCCTTACACTTATGAAGATCGGTCAGTCAGTCAGTGAGTGACAAAATTAAGAAACTTTGACTCGTTATAATTCTTAAACTACCTACTGGTTCAAACTGAATGAAATTTGAAATGTTTATAGAATGCCTGTTTGGTTACTGAAAATTTAGGCTTCTAGTTTTATCCACAACGAAGTTATAGGGGGTCGAAAATGGCCTGAACTGCTTCGAGAAAAGGATGGTACGGCCGTGCCGCTTTTTTGCTCGACTTGGTGGGGGCACTGCCGTGCGCCCAGATTCAAAATTAGAATTCCATTTGTTTATCCTATAAATGAAATGATTCACTGTTTTGAGACAAATGTATGTTTGGAGTTGTTTGTTGTTGTTGTTGTCACCGTTGAAAACTAAAAATTAGTGCTTATCTTAAAACTGTTTGTTCTTTATTTGTTTACTGTGACTTTGGGACGTCTGAAAAAGTTTTTTTTTCTAAAACATGGATACTTCACACGCAGTAGCCGCCAAAGTTGCATTGCTGGATTCTGGACTTAGTCAGCGTGTTGTGGCTGAAAGATTGCATCTAAGCCTGTCGTCTGTTCATAGAATCTACAAACGCTATCGGGAGACTGGTTTGTTCACGCGCCGTTCAAGATCTGGCAGGAATCGGGTCACTTCTGAGCGAGATGGTCGATTTATTGTAACAACTTCTTTACGAAATCGACCCCTTAATTCTCAACTGCAGCGTAGGGTGGCTGTAAGTGACTCTACAATTAGAAGAAGGTTGAAGGAACGTGGACTGATACCGCACAAGCCAGCAAATGGGCCGAAATTAACTGCAGATCATCGAAGAGCGCGCCTTAACTTTGCACGTGAGCACCTAAATTGGTCATACCTCCAGTGGAACAAAGTCCTCTTTACTGCTGAGTGTAAAATTATGCTGTATGGTAACGACGGAAGGAACAAGGTCTACAGAGGAGATGGAAAACGCTTTGCACAGTGCTGAATTGAAGAAAAGGTCAGCTATGGTGGCGGTTCGTAGACGGGTTGGGGAGGAATCAGCGCCCACGGTAAGACGGAGCTTGTTTTTGTGTCTGGGCCACGTCTGCCTGCACTAAATAGTCATTGGTACATCGAAAATTGTCTTGAGCCTCACGTGATGCCCTATGCTCATTTTATTGGCAACTGTTTCATATTCATGCACGACAATGCTAGGACTCACACCGCGAGCGTCGTACGAGATTATGTTACCGAAGTCGGTATCACCATTATGGAATGGCCAGCAAGAAGCCCGGACATGAATCCGATTGAACATCTATGGGATGAATTAAAGAGACGAAATCGTGCAAGAGATCCTGCCCCAGAAACACTTTCATCGGATCGATGAAGAACCGTATGGAAGCAGTAATAAGAGCTCGGGGTGGGAATACAAGTTATTAAATAAACGTTTCTTAGCTTTTTTTTAATTTACGTGTGTTGTTTTATCATTTTCCTTCATACTCCATACAGGGTAAAAATGAATTGTTAAACAAAATACGAAAGCACAAAAAAGATGCATCAGATCGATATGTGGTCTGAAAATTGATGATAGCTGTGTACCAATTTTTAAATCGCTGAAAATACTAACCTTACCCTCATTATATATTTTTGAAATTAGTGTTTTCGTCAAAACAAACATGAGGTTCTTCGAAAAAGTGACAACTTTACGAGATGTAGCGATTCGTAGCCAATACGCAAACTCTTTCCTCCTTCTGCGAAGCAGTCATGCTCTCGAAGGAGGAGGCGGGCCGCGTGAGGGAGAGGATAGCGTCCTCCCTCCAGCCCAGCCGCAGTGGTAGACGCCCACGGCGTCGGACGTCGGCCGACGATCTCCGGCCACCGTAGGCGCGGGCATGCGGACAGCGAGTAAAGGGCAACTCGCTGTCCAACCATGGACCATGCCCGGGTCGACGGTGCGTTGTGTTCCACGCGCGCCTCAAAGAGCGTCAGCAAGATGACGAGGCCCCCCCCTGTAGAGGGCCGAAGCCTGCCGGGGTCATGGGACTTATCCCATTACCGTGACCCCGGTACGTAAAGGGCTATTGAAGGAATACCGTGGATTTTAGTCAGTAAAAGTCTGACAGTCCCTCCGGCCCTGCCCGGGGTGGGAGGACTCATCTGATGATTTTACCACGTTAAAAAAAAATACGCAAACTCTTTGAGTAATCAGCGTTGTAAGACAGCTTTAGTGAGAAAGAGCGTCTTAGGCATGGCATCGCGTATTTACAATAAATTACCAGATAATAAAAAAAAAAATTAATCCTACACAATTCAAAACAAAATTAAAACTGTTGTTAGGTAATTGAAAAATGTTATTATACGATTGATGAATTTTTGAATGATAAACTAATGTAGACTTATGAATATTGACATATTATACCTATCAAATAATTTGTGTTTACCTCTCGCATGATTAATATTGTTTTTCTTTATTTCACATGCAATCATATATTTGTACGTTTCTTGGCATAACATAGCGACCTATCTTTAATTTAAGAACTGTATTCACTACCTATGTTACACAAATAAAATTGATTTGATTTGAAACCTATGACGCCCATTGTATCACCCTTTTTAATAGTTAAGTCCATAATTTTGTTTTTACTGTAATGGTGTACAATAAAGAATATATCTATCTATCATTAACATTAGGATTTGAAAACTTCATCACTATTAAACGACATTTGACATATATTCCCTTAATATACACATTTTTCTGATAATCCTTACAAAACATAAACTTGCAAGGTGTTTCGTTTCTTTTTATGAGAAATGTGTAATGCTACTTAACTACTGTAAATATGACAGAAAATACGAATCATTCTGAAAACTATTGATAAACAGTGTGGTGAAAAAATAATAATATTTATGGACACAGGTACAAAGGCGGACTTAATGCCGTAAGCATTCTCTACAAGTCAACCATGATAATAATATTTACACGGGGAGTCTGTGAGTCAGTCACACCTAAAGGTGACTGGATTTCCTGCGCATCTTAAATATCTTACTTCTTACTTAATCCTGTTATTATTATAGATACGAAAGTTTGTGAGATGGATGGATGATTTTTACTCTTTCACGCAAAAATTCCGCAACGGACTTGAATGAAATTTGGTATGTAGATAGTGGAAATTTTGGAATTGAATTGAAATTTTGGAGATTGATACCCTATGCTGATAGGGTAGTTTTTATGCCGGAATTCCAACGTGATTTACGCGAAAATCTCTCCCACGTGAACGAAGTCGCGGACAGAAGCTTCACACTAATGATTCATGCTGTTATTCGCAAAAAACAGCATCCCTGATCTAAAACACAGTGTAATTACCGTGTCTAAAGATTGCGGTCTCAAAAACATCTTGAAAACTGTAGCGAAAAGAATTGAATCTCCAATTAAGAAGTGATTTGTTCAAAGTAATTTTTGGAACAAAACTATTATATTATCTACTAGCTTTTGTCCGCAGCTTCGCCCGCGTTAATTTACACTTAATCAATAATTCTTGTTGCCAATCGGTACACCTTTTTGGGTGTTTAAAAAACGCTTATAGTATAAAAAAAAACCATTACCAGGATCCATCCATCCCCAAAAACAGACAGTTAGTATTTAAAATGTATCTTTTTAAAACCAAAAAACCAAAAACCAAAAACCAAAAAAAAAAAAGTTTTGGAAAAACGAAGAGAATTAAAACCTAAACTTATAGAAGAACGTGCAAAGGGAAATTTTGCGTTCATAAAATACGATCAACTTATAGTAAAAGAGGGAATTCCAAACAAAGAAAAAAGAAAAAGGGACCAATTAACTTCGCCGGAAAATCAGAATCAGGCCAAGAAGCCAGCAAGCAACACTTCAACGATAAAAGAGAATAGAAAAAACGCATTCGATATGATGAGACCTAAAACAAACTCATTTTCTAATACAAAACCAAATCAAACTAAGTAGCAACCAAAAATCGGCAACCCGAAGTGGAACAACCCCAATCCGGATGGTCCCCGTGGGGTTGCCAGACCACCACCCCCCCCCAAATACATCCTTAAATCAAAAAACTAAAAATAATAGATTTTACCTAGCAACGCTAAACGTGAGAACACTAATGACTGATGCAAGACTACAAGAATTAGAAGAAGCCATAAGGTTTATTAAGTGGGATATTATCGGTCTTTGTGAAGTCAGAAGATTAGGAGAAGAGATAAGAGAATACGAAGAATACATTTTCTACTTCTACGGTGAAAAACAAGGGTTTCACGGAATGGGATTCCTTATAAAAAAATACCTAAAAGCGCAAATAATCAGTTTCCAAGGAATATCAAATAGAATTGCAGTCCGTAACATACAATTACCTGAATTTAAACAACCATCGTTAATCATTCAAGTACATGCACCCACAGAACAAGATACGAAGACAGTGAAAGATAAATTTTACAAAGACTTAACAGTATTAATGCAAAAGCAGACCAAAAATATAATTCTTATGGGAGATTTCAATGCCAAGGTGGGCAACCAATCAAATTATGATGAATTTATCTTAGGACGTTACAGCAGCGGAGAGAGAAATGATAACGGGCAGCGGCTCATTGAATTTTCATTTGCAAGTAATCTCAGAGTAATGAATAGCTTTTTTAAGAAAAGGAAGTCAAGAAAGTGGACATGGACTTCTCCCAATGGCCGAGACAAAAATGAAATTGATTTTATTCTGTCAAGCGAAAAAAGAATATTTACTGACGTCGATGTGGTGAACAAATTAAATTTTAACTCAGATCACAGAATGGTAAGAGCAGTAATCAAATGCAACAATACTAAATCAAGGAAGCATATTATCAAGTCAACAAAATATATGATAACAACACCGCAAGTACCACTAAACGTCCTAAAACAAGCAGAACATGTATTAGAAGAAATTGATAGCCGCAAAACAATGCAAGAAAAATACGATTTCCTCGAGAGGACACTGATGAAATTAAAAAGCATTGTTACTAAAAAAGAGAAGAAAAATAAATTAGGAGAAGAAGCCATAAAACTAATAAATGAGAGGCGCATAATGTTTGAGAAAAGAAAAGATAACCGTCAAAACATTACTAATGTTAGTAAAAAGATTCTAGTGTCAATACGAAAATACAGAAAAGCAGAGAGACTGGAAACATTTAGAGAACAAATAGAAAAAACAGGTGGAATTAAAAAAGGTCTAAAACAACTTAAAGATTACACACAATGGATACCTAATATGAAAATTAAAAATAAGCAAAATCATGAGAAACTTACGTCAAAAAGAACATCAATAACTAAAGTAGCGACAGAATTTTATAAGAAACTATACACAGAGTCAGATAAAATAATATCCTCAGATACTGATAATGATACTACCGAAGACGACACGCCTTCTATACTAGAAACTGAAGTTATAAGAGCTATACAATCACAAAAAAGTGGCAAAGCACCTGGAGACGACAAAATCTTGAATGAACTACTGAAAGACACATTATGCGTAATATCTAAACCTGTGACACATCTATTTAATGAAATACTGGCTACTGAACAAATACCCACTCAATGGACGAAGTCCACAATTGTCTTGTTACACAAAAAGGGAGCTAAAAACGAAATAAGTAACTACAGACCTATATGCTTAATGTCCAATTTGTACAAAGTATTTTCAAAAATAATACTTGGACGAATAACAAAACAGCTCGAAGAAAACCAACCACGAGAACAAGCCGGGTTTCGCACCGATTTCTCTACCATCGATCATATTCACGTAGTGAAACAGATCATTGAGAAAATGAATGAATATGGTCAACACTACAATATTGCATTCGTCGACTACACTAAGGCGTTTGATTCTTTAAGGCACGACTGTATCTGGAAAACGCTAAAAAGCCAAGGTGTAGAAAGCAAATATATAAAAATCATAAAAGAAATATACAAAAACACTACAGCAAAGGTACAACTGGAACAGCCGGGAGAAGAATTTAGTATCCAGAAGGGCGTACGGCAAGGTGACCCACTTTCCCCAAAACTTTTTACGGCAGTTTTAGAGAACATATTCAGGCATTTAGATTGGGAAGATTTTGGAATAAATGTTAATGGAAAAAAACTAAGTCACCTTAGATTCGCTGATGATATAGTGATATTCGCAGAGGAACTAGATGATCTACAAACTATGTTACAGCAACTAGATAGAGAAAGCAGGAAAACCGGACTATCAATGAATCCAGTAAAAACAAAAGTAATGACAAATACAATAAAGAAAAACATAAAAGTAGGACAAGATGTTATCGAGTATGTTGATGAATACGT
This sequence comes from Tholera decimalis, assembly GCA_943138885.2. Lineage (NCBI taxonomy): Eukaryota > Metazoa > Arthropoda > Insecta > Lepidoptera > Noctuidae > Tholera > Tholera decimalis. The sequence goes on from OW964562.2 coordinate 30,927,644, forward strand.
GTACTTGGGACAGCTAATGCCAATAAAAGACCAACATTCGAAAGAAATCGATAGAAGAATTAGCAATACCTGGAAACGTTACTGGTCCCTAAAAGATATAATGAAAAATGAAACAGTACCAATTTCTATAAAAAGTAAACTTTACAATACGTGCATTCTCCCCTGTCTTACCTATGGATGTCAAACTTGGCCTGCCACGAGCAAAAGTAACCACAAACTCATGGTTTGCCAGCGTAGCATGGAGCGAAGCATGCTTAACATTAATCTACGTGACAGGTGGACGACTGACAAAATAAGGAAACGGACAAGAGTGAGCGACGTTATTCGGAAAATTAAAAAACTCAAATGGAACTGGACTGGCCATATAATGAGAGCGAAAAGAGAGAAATGGACGAAAGACGTGATGGAGTGGTATCCTAGGAATGGGAAAAGACAAAAGGGACGCCAAGTCAAAAGATGGGAAGATGACCTGCCAAGAGGATGGAGAACATTAGCACACGATAGAGATAAGTGGAAGAGCGTGGGGGAGGCCTATGTCAGAGGACAACCTGATCTCAGAAGAACATCAGCAGAGCCGGATTAACCCTGTCAGAGGCACTAAGGCAATGGCATTCTCGGGGCCCCTTTTCTTACTTTGACTGACCAAATCGTGTGTCAACTGATGAAACGCACATTAAGGGCTGTGGCTGTGTCCCACGTTTTGTTCTAAAATTGTTTTAATTCTACTACTTTTAACGATTTGTATTTTGTGAGATAACAGTGAGGTCCCTAAGTTCACACGCACAACAAATTCTCGTTCGAAGAAACATGTTTTCTTGGTGCGTGCACTGGGCCTGGGCCCCTAGTTGATGCGGGGCCTCTAGGCAGTTGCCTACTCCGCCTAATGGTTAATCCGGCCCTGAACATCAGATGACATAATTATTTCTAGATTAAGATGAAACTACTGTGTTTTGGTCAGTGAATAAAGGCTATTTATATATTTATATTATATTATATTTTTAAAACCAAAAACGCAGGTAGTTTACAATACATTTTTGTAAACTATGTTTCTGGTTTGCCCGTCCTTGGCTAAAACGTGTAGATTTTGTGGGCTTGATACTGGTAAGCACGCCACATACAGTTGCCCATGGGAAAAGCAAAGCAGTGTTTTTCTAAATGTAAACCTGCGACTTTCAGTGTCTGTCCTTGAGTTTTGTTTATGGTCATTGCGAATGCTGCTTTAAGGGAAATTGGAGTCTTTTGAACTGGAATGGCAAATTGGTCTGGATTACTAGAATGCGAGGAATAAATACGTTTTCAACGCTTGCTGTTCCTGACATAATTATTGCTTGCACAACATTGCATCCAAGGTGTGTAATTTGTAGTCGCGTACCATTACAGAGCCTTGGTGCATCCAGATTAGGTACGCATCAACAGGACTGGGACACCAAGTTTAAGCTCCAACTTATGTAATGGTACCCCTGAAAATTCCAGAGAGTTGAGAAACTATAGGGTACGACATCACTTGCTCTGTATACATGATATTGTCAACGGATAGATACTCGACAACTTCACCATCCACATGAGACATATTCTTTTCGTTGATCCGCCTTACAATTTCGTTAGTCGGTGCCAAAATTGCTCTTTCACGCAGCCATTCTCTATCCCTCATATTTGTTTTCAAATCCGAATAAACGTGTTTTTTTTAAATTATCTTGTGTATGTGGCACACGCACATGGTGACAGGGGCCAGCCGCGCTGTGAGTAGGTCCTTTACGTACGTAAGAATTGACAATTTAATTTATGTCTCTGAGATACCTACTTTAGTATGTGTCAATAGTAGACACATACTGTCTATCATCAATCTGCAAATATATTATAGACTAGATTTATGATATACAAAAGTAGATATAAAGGTGTAAGTACCTACCTACCTACTTAAAAAAATAGAAATCACTCGTATATTAACTTGATTGGTTAAAATTTAAACGACACGGTTGGCGTAACGTTGACTGGTGCATGACATGGGTTCGACCCCAGCTCTAAACAAAGATTTGTATAGCCTACATGTAGTTGTGTAGTTTAAAAAAAAATTGTTTCGAGTGGTTCTTGAATACGCGATTTGAATGAATTCGGAGGGGGGATACAAAGTTCCAATACCCCTTTTACATCCTTAAGGGATGATTTCCGGGATAAAAACTATCCTATGTACTTTCTCAGAGTCCTAAACTATTCCCATAGGTACCAATTTTAAAAATCAAATTTAATTAATTTAATTTAGCTTTTGCCAGCGACTGTGTCCGCGTGCAATTCGAAATCTATCCCACCGGAACCTTATATCGGAATAAAAACTATCCTAGGTCCTTCCTAGGATCCTAAACTATTCCCATGCCAAATTTCATCTAAATCGGTTTAGCGGTTTAGGCGTGAAAAGCAGACAGACAGACAGAGAGACAGACAGAGTTACTTTCGCATTTATAATATTAGTATGGATATAGTATATATAGTATAGTATGGATTACTTTTTACCCGACTGCGAAAGAAAGAGGGTTGTGTTTTTATCTTGAAAAAATTCATGGTGCGCGCGCGACTGCCAGTTATCTACATGGACCATGATAAATTTTATTTGCACTAGTTTCTTGTGATATAAAAAAATAACTCCTATTTTATAGTATAATATAATCTACTGGCAACACGATGACGTTATTATATTCAATTACAATAACATAACAAGAATCAGACAGACAAACCAACTGCCTCCAACCAAGTACAGTCAATGCCATAACATTTATCCACAAATATTTTTGCTCGATTAATCCACAATAAAGACGAAGAAAAATTAACAGTGAGTCAGATCGAAGTGAGTGTGCTCCGTCTATCCGATTGAACACAAAGGGGTAAAGGGGTTGTGAACAAATCGTGTACTCGACTGTACATATCTGTGCGGTGACGACTTATAAAAACAGCAAATAATACTCAGAAAGCATTTTGAGGGGAGATAGAGGAATGTGATTAGGTATTTTATTTATTTTTGTGTTATTTGCAGTGGCTAATGATGGAGGTTTTTGAGAAGAATTTATAGACATAAGTAATGTTTTTTTTGTAGGTGTATTGGTAAGGTTATTCATAAGTAGGTAAGTGCTATGATTTCTTAAAGCCTGGAAATATCTTGTAAGTTTTACATAGTTTTAAAATTGACATAAAAGGCTTTCTTTTAGCAAATTTTTAGCAGGTTTCATGCCTGTGGTTTAATTGATGGTTGATATCGACGAAAACATAGATTTGGTAAGTTCTAAAGTAAAATAAAGCAAGAAAGACAGTTCGATCTATCAGAAATATTCATATAAAATATTGATAATTATAATGGGGGCTCAGTAGATACGGGCTCGACTTGCGAGTAGCAAGAAGAGGGTTCAAATCCAGTCAGGTACATTTCTTTGTGTAAATTAAAACATCACTACTACTCTTGGATCGGTCTAGGAAAACGTGGTGAGGAAGCCGGCATGACCTAGGACCGTAAGAAAAATCGTGGACGTGACATTCCGCACTGGGCCCGCGTGGTAGATTACGGACCATTGTATTTATTAGTGGAAATGTAATAGGTTAATTATTGTATTATACAACGTGTAATTTAAAGGGTATATACATACCAAGTGCACATATGATTATGATAATAAACGATATGGCAAAGGTTTTATAATCCTATGTCTACATGTGTGAAGTATAATAGAAATTTCAATACATTGATACCAGAGGCAGAATTTTCAAATTAAGAAGAACGAAGAGAATCACCGTGTTATTGGCAAGTGACGTGGAAAGTTATTGACCCTCGTAGTGCTGTGACACGTTTGTTATGATTGGTATTCAAGAAACACCAATGAAACCTATAATTTGGTATAGTTCTTTGTGTCACTTATTTTGAGCTGAAACTGTGCATAGAGACTCCATACCAGATGTTGTCTTCAGCCCCTTTGGATAGATATGGGGTTTCCGTTACTCGTTGTATATTGGCAATTAAAACTAAATAATTAATCAATAAATAATTAATTAATTAATCTATCTTTTTGTACATTATTTTAGGCAGTTTGTATTTTTCTGAAGTTTGTAATTTAACTATAAAATCAGGAGGACGGGTGATTGAGGGCTGAAATACAGGTTTATGCCTAGTTTAGCCCCAATAGCTTACATTTTCGTGTACTTACTCATACTTTTAAGAAATTAATGTATTTGGCAAAACAGTGTAAAATTCTTTTGTAGAAATAAAAAAAAAAACTAGCTGCAACAGCTAGCCTTGATTAATGTTTTACATTATAGCTATATAAGTAAATTTAACATGGGCAATGTCCACATACACATTTCAAACTATACATTACTTACTAACTTACTTAGCATATCGCAAAAAAATTACATTCATAACATCCACACAAAAATAATGTACTTAGATTCACCAAGCGCCTACAAACCCACTCTCCGCAAAACACTCGCTCGCAACAAAGAGTAGTCAATTGCCGTAAGTAAAAGATCTGTGACACTCCCAAATTGACAAGAGACAAGGAGACTGAATAAGTATAAAAGTGAATAAAAAAACTCGCTTCCGACATTCTGCGGTGTCATTGACTTTGCTTTGCGTCTTGGGCTTTTTTTACGTCACACTTTTGGCGGGAAAATCATGGAAATGTCACCTGCGAAGCGGAGTTGAGCGATTTTGATACTTGTTTTTTTTTTGTTATATTATGACCGACTAATTTTATAGTTATTCTTTCTTTCTAAAGAAAATTTAAGTTCACAACTCAACATTATTAGTTCTCTCTGAATTAGGCTGCGTATTTATTTCTAAGAGTGTCAAAGAATATCAATAGCATATATTATTAGCGGTCTATTACGAGTAATAGGACGCCCTCCATTCTATAAGATTGGCTATCAGATATGAAAGAGAAAGAAAGTGTGAAAAATATTCATGTGTCAATAGACACACGCATAAAAACTTAAAAAAAAAAATAAACTACTAAAAAAAAGAAACGGCTGGATTACAAAGCGAAAAATAAACATAAAAATTGTTTCATTAAGGTAAGGTAATAAGGTTACTTAAATAAATGAAAGCCCTTATTTTGAATGGAATTATACACACAATGAAACAATATTTAAGTTTAGTTTTCGCTTTGTAGTGCATTAGTTTTTTTTGGAAGTTTTGAAGTCGGTTTAATTCTTTTTAACTGTCTGATTATGCTAAACAGTACATAGATGTATGAGGGCAGTAATCGTGGGAGATTTGCTGTTCTTAGTTGAAGAGTTCCATCGCTTATCTTCGAAGATCTTCATCAGAACCTGATGTGTTATATACTAAAACCTTCCTTCAAACAACACAATCAAAATCGGTTCAGTACTTTCCAAGAAAATCGCAGATGTACAAACATACATACATATACAACGTGTAACGGAAACCCCATATCTATCCAAAAGGACTGAAGACAACATCTGGTATGGAGTCTCTATGCAAAGTTTCAGCTCAAAATAAGTGACTCACAGAATTGACCCCAAATGATTGGTTTCATATGTTTCTTGAATACCAGTAATAACAAACGTGTCACAGCACTATGAGGGTCATCACTTTCCACGTCACTTGCCAATAAAACGATAATTCTCTTCGTTCTTCTTAATTTGAAAAATTCGGTCTCTGGTATCAATGTATTGAAATTTCTAATAAGTTCCACACACATGTAGACATAGGATATCGTTTGTTATCATCCAAAGAAGCTGTGCACTTGGTATGTATATACCCTTTAAATTACACGTTGTATTTTAAGGTTTGAGGTTCTGTATTCGACCAGTATGTATGTATGTACATACATACTGGTCGAATACAGAACCTCCTTTTTTGAAGTCGGTTAAAATTAAGAAAGTAACAGTATCTACCTATGCAAAGACAATAAATAACAGTGTGTGTAATTTAATATAACGTGCTATTAATTAATTCATATTCAATGTGTGATTAATATAAGACACTATTGAATAAAAAATAATTTGTCAAACTATCAAAACGAATCACACCTACTACACAACTTGCAATGCAAATGGCCGCCGAACAATAATCACGAAAGTAAGCGATACGAATAAAAATATCGTCTCAACCGTCTCGCATCCCCCTGAGGGCCGGGATTTAACATACCTAATGCGATTTACGTGTCGCAATCCCCCTTCACACCTTGAAGACTGTCGGTAATCGTTTTAAGACGTTGTTGACTCGAGAATACGCACCTCGTTCCGTGTTGGTTATTTTTTAAGGGAGTTTTATTTTATCTGTGGATTAATTTTACATAGATTAAAGAAAATATACCATAGATACCTAAATTTTCGCGGGAGTTTTGGCAGATCTACGTTATGAATAAGAATTGAGTTTCGCTTTACTTTTTATTTATTTAGGTATGTTATTTAAAATTTAACAGCTAAAGCACAGGATAATAATAGAGTTGTAAATAGTAAGCCGATTAAATATCCTCACGTTTAGAGGCAGGAAAATCTTAAAGTCAACACACATGTAAAATACACATTTTCGACATTAAAAGTACCTACCTGCATTTCCATTTTCATTTTCATCTAGGTAAGTACCATAAGTTCAGGCTCTCTCAAATTAGTTTAATCACTTCAGCAAGTAATGAAAACGTGATATCACGTTTTGATTACGTACTAGAATGTCAACGATATTACCAAATTAACGTAGAAGATAAAATTGTCTTAAAATGTCAATGAACTTTTATCGTAGGTAGTGCTAAAAACTCTTACGTACATTCATTTAAAAAATATAAGGCAGTAATTAGGTAGATACTGTTCTGCCGGGGTTGCGGGGATGTTCTAACGAGATACCTCGGCTCCGGAACTTAGGGCAGTTGAAGAAACAGGGTGGGCTTTTAGTCAGTAGAAGTCTGACACTCCCTTCCGCAGAAGTCATTCGATGTTTTTCCCACCCGGAAAAAAAAGATACTGCTGCAGTCTCAAGCAATTTTTTTTTTTTCATTATATGTAGGTTCTCGTTTGACCACCATCTCACCTAATGGTAAGTGATGATGTGGTCGAAGATAGAGCACGCTTACCTTAAAGTGACCTATTCACTCTTGACTTAAAGACTCCTAGGTTATATATAGCTATCGGGAAACACAGACTCCGGTAGGGAATTCCACTCCTTAGCCGTCCGCACAATGAAGGTATTCCCAAAACGTTCTGTGCGTATGGGTGGGATAGATAGATAGATAGATATACTCTTTATTGTACACCATAACAGAATTAAATAAGGACTTAAAAACTACAAAGGGTGTTACAATGGGCGGTCTTATCGCTAAAAGCGATCTTTTACAGACAACCTTTAGATGGATTTGACACAGCAGGAGAAAATAAATTCGCGGGTAGTCCATGGTGTACTATTTACTTATATACAATAAATAAGTAATAACCTACATACTCAATACACATATACATATATATACATAAAAATAACAAAGCTGAGATATATAAAAAATAAAATAAAAATAGTAACATATTAAAGAGAGAGATAGAGATCTTTTACCATGTTTTTGAAAGAAGGAAGGGTTTGTGCTTGTCTTACTGACACGGGAAGAGTATTCCACAGTCGTACTGCTTGAGCTACGAACGACTTACCAAAGAAATTGGTGGAGTGACTCGGTACCTCTAGCCTCAAGTTTTCCGATGACCTCAGAAATTTGGCATGTGTGTCACGGAGGAACTTAAAACGTTCTTTAAGATAAAAGGGGGTCTTAGGATTGAACAGAATACTGTAAAGCAGAGACAATATGTGTAAGTTCCGGCGAAGACGTATAGGAAGCCACTTGAGTTTCGTACGAAATTCAGATACGTGATCATATTTGCGCAAACCAAATATAAATCTTATGCAAAAATTTTGAAGTTGCTCAAGTTTATCAAGTTGTGCCTCTGTGAGATCAAGATAACTGACATCAGCGTAGTCTAGGATGGGATGCAAAAGAGACTGTGCTAGCGCAATTTTAGTGGCAGTTGGCAGAAAGTTACGCAACCGTCTTAGGGAACTGGCAGAAGCAAATAATTTGCGACTCACCTCTTGTAATTGGGGACCCCACGAAAGATATTTGTCCAACCAGACCCCAAGGTTCTTAACTTTCTCGCTTAGTGGAATAGCTGTGCCGTTGAAAATAACCTGAGGAAGCTGAGACCAGTTTACCTTAGATGCTAACCTAGAGCTGCCGACTACAATGACCTGAGTCTTTAACGGGTTAACCTGCAAACCATGTGCCTCACTCCATTCGCAAACTGAAGCCAAGTCCTGGTTTATCATATTTATTGTAGCATCTAAATCAGTATGAGGCGCTTGTCTGTAAATTTGCAAGTCATCAGCATAAAGGTGGTAGGAGGATTGAAGTTTTTTGGAAATGGAATTTATGAAAATTGCGAAAAGTAAAGGAGATAACACGCCACCCTGAGGAACACCGGCTACAGTACTACACCAAGAAGAGCAGAACTCATCTATGCAAATACGTTGCCGGCGGCCATACAGGTAACTACGAAACCAGTCAATCGCTGTTGGAGATATGTTAATAGAGTGAAGTATGCTGAGCAGAATATCGAAATCGACGGTATTAAAAGCGTTACTAAAATCAAGCAAGCAGAGAACCGTCATATTTCCTTTATCCATGCCCATCCGTATGTCATCAGTTACATTAACTAACGCGGTAGTAGTACTGTGTCCAGGACGAAATCCGGATTGGAAAGGATTCAGCAGACTATTCTTGCAAAGAAAAGCACTTAGCTGATTGTGGACAAGGCGTTCAAGGACTTTAGAGAGAAAAGGTAGGATGGAAATAAGTCTATATTCTGAAAAAGAGGCAGGATTTGATTTTTTGGGTAAAGGAGTAATTTTGGCCTCCTTCCATAGCGATGGAAAGACACCATTGGAAATAGAATAGTTAAGGATATAGGTCAGGATAGGAAGGATTTCATTGAGGACAGGAAGTATCATCTTCCGACTGACACAGTCGCTGCCAACCGCGTTAGATGTAATTGAAAGTAAGCTCTTCTTAACATCACAATCAGAAAATTGACTAAAATTAAATGCGGAGTGATCCGGAGTTGGAAGGTTAGAAAGATAATTTATAGTAGCTGCCTTCAATGTCCCATTGCAGTAGGACGAGGATGAGAAGTATTGATTCAACAGATCAATGTCTAGGTCTTTAGGAATCGATTCTTGGCGTGATTTTCCAACTCCCATTGATTTAAGAAATTTCCAGACTTTAGCTGGATCACCGTTTTCAACAGAATCATGAATATGTCGGCGCATTGCATCCCTACACACCCTATTGCTGCGATTGCGTGCATTCACAAACATCTCTCGGTTTAATGGTGAGGGTCGGCTTCTGAACCATGCACCATGTAACGATGGCGCTAAAATAACAAAAGAAATTTGAAAAAAAAAAACATGAAAATTAAGTTCGACAGCCTTGTCATTGAGAAGGCACGGGTTCGAACGTCACCCATTAAATTTTTGCTGCGAACTCACTTCAGATAGAAGCATATTTAGCTTAGTTGGAGGGGTAAACAAGATTGCTAGTAATGTGAATTCCACCCACATTATTACGACGTTGTCTGACAGTTTGAGTATTTTAGTGACCTACTCAAATGTACTGTCTTTGGCATTGTTCGTCAGGTCGTTGAGCTCCTTAGTAGTCCAAAGTTGAGCTTACAGACTAACTGACAAAAGCTTTCACTGACGGTACGGGTCTACTCAAATCTGTGTGGTCTTTCCTCAAAAGGCCATTTCAGACTAATTTACATAATCCTCATGAACGATTGTGAATATGTGCACTATGTAGGTTATTTTATTCGAGTTAAACATAAATTGTCTGGCAGTTTGAGTGCTTTTTGCGGCCTACCCAAAGGTCCTTACCTTGGTATTGTTCGTCAAATCGTTAAGCTCCTTGTTCTAAGTTGAGCTATAGGTCATTTGACAAATGCTTGCACTGTATGGACAGGCCCACTCAAATCTGTAAGCATCTTTCTTCAAAAGACCACCTCAGACTGAAACCTACAAGGTTCCCATATATAATTACACCAGTGTAGATTGTATGGACTTTAAAAGAGACGGACCCCTGAGTTTGTTTCGGTGTTTCTTCTCAGGTTAGTCAGTTAGGAAACACCGGCCTCATCTAGTTAATATTTACGAAAAAAATGACGTGTAAAAGTGTTATTTAATAACCAATTTGCAAAATAAAGATCATTTATCATTTAAAAAAAAAAAAAAAAAAAAAAATTACCAAGTACGCTTGATTGATAAGTAACCTTTTAAGATTTAACTTTTGCGCTGATGAAAATACCATTCTTCTTACCATTTATTGTGCGCATTGCCAAGGTGTGGAACTCATATAATATAATAATAATTATAATAAATTTTTATTTCAAATTTTACAATTTTTACAAAAGTACTTAATATTAGAAAAATTTTAACATTTTGCTCGGTTAATAACCTCTGGCACTCAAGCTAAGAGTAAACTTGTGTTATGAGTGCCAGGGCATTCTCTTTTGAACAATTTTCAGAGATCAAACAATTACGGAGTTACTTAGTATTTCCTATAGACTATAGTTACTCAGTGCTGGCCTGTTCCCTACCACATAATAATCACCCCCCACGTGATTAGGCACCTTTAAACACTCGTTTCATCGTAGATCTCATCTATCGCTTAGGTACCATCAGGCGTCGAAAATCAAAACACATTCTCAAAAAATACATTTGCTGGCGGGAATTTTTTTTTTAAAAGGAGAACTAGCAGTTTTGTTGTAATTCACACACATAGCTAGCTATTGTTTATCTCTACAACTAAGCTTAATTTATGCTTGTGTCTAGAGTATGTTCACGGCAATAGTGTAACATATGGGTGGGGTTCCAAATTGCGACCTCTCACAAGTCCATCACATCAAGTGCGACCTCTCAGTCACAAGTCGCTCTCGCTTCATTCATTTCTGCCGCAGTCTGTGCTTCTTGATAGCTATAACCGGGGGTCTTAGTCAAGTTACTTAAGTCAAGAGTGAATAGGTTACTATTCAGTAAACGTGCTTCATCTTCGCCATCATCATCACCATCACCATCGCTTGCCATCAGGTGAGATAGCGGTCAAACGCGAGGTCATAATCAATAAAAAAAATCACATCAGAAACTTAATTTTAATTCAGCCTCAAAAAATTCAAAAGCAACAATAAATCACTCAGAAATTACCGTCTTCCCAAGTGTTTATTAAAATAGCTTGCTAATTCTACAAAGTGCTCATAAGAGTTGCCATTAAGAGTCTGCAGAGGGCGCCTCGTATTAAGCGACAGACAATGGCAGGTGTAGTTGTCTAGGCCGTTATGCATACTGACTTTAAGTAATTGGCCTTAGGATAGGGTTGGCACAAGGATGGGACGATTTTCAAATTTTCTGTCTATTTATTCTCTTTTCTTAAAAAAAAAACTTTTTACCACAAAATTAAACCGACTCCCAAAAAACACTGCAAAGTGAAAAATAACTTTAATTTCGGTAGTTGGTGTCTTTAGTTTTGTATTTTTGTTTTTGGCACCGACTTCCGAAATTAAAGTTATTTTTCACTTTGCAGTGTTTTTTGGGAGTCGGTTTAATTTTTTGGTAAAAAGTTTTTATTTCACTCTTTTTAGTTGGTCTATTTTCAATTTACCTAGTTACAAGAGCCTAAATGTCAACTACTTATAATCTTTTACAAAATATTGCTTTTCCCAATGCTGGGCCGTTAATTGTTGAGGAGTTCTCCTGGTACTTCACCATTAGCTCTACGTCACCATATGCATTGTGACGAGCATAAAGTGCTTAACATCCATATTCAAGTAATCGAATCGCAATCCACTCAATACTTATTATTGAGTAGTTTCGGCGGCCATCTGTGGTCTTCATCATCAGTTCCACTTCCTCAAAAGGTACTTTTTGAGAGCATCTGCACAAGTTACTATAATAAATACCCAAAATATCATAGGTGTGCCTATAATATTTGAAGAGTTCCCTCGATTTCTCCAGGATCCCATCATCAGATCCTGACGTTTATGAAAATGGGACCAATTTCGAAGTATACCCTTTAATAAAAAAAAAAGAATTTTCCAAATCGGTTCAGCTGTCTTCGAGTACTCGATGATCATACATTAAAAAAAAGAAATACGCGTCGAATTGATAACCTCCTCTTTTTGTCGTCGATTGAAAAGCTAAAGGTCAAATAGGGCCACTATTAGTGAATCCGTCAAGTTTAGACTCGACCTGGAACTGTTTATTGCCATTATAATCTCCAGGTGATTTTCATTTTCAGTATCAAGGTTTTTATAGAATGCCATACCAATCTAGCTTTGGGAACCTTTTGGTTCATTAACCTGTAATACATATTAACTGGGGATCGCTAACTCAGCCAAAGCCATTAGTAATTAAATACAATATTTTTTCTTTACCGCCTAAGTATGACATAACTAAACTATTAACGAAACATATATATGGGTCCATAATTGCATTGATGTTGTGAAGACAGGACTACAGGACTCCAAAACTATCCTAAATGTAAGACATAATTATTTACAAATAGAGGAAAAAATGTTGTTTTTTTTTTAACTATGGTAGTCATTTATGTCGGTAGGAGAAGTTCAGTAGTTTTAGAGGAACTACCTCAAATCACCTAGTACGGTTATTAATCATCGGAATGTTATCATCAAAATCATCTCAGCTGGTAGCCCTACGACACAGGGGTGTGGTTAGGTCGCCATCAATGGGGCTTCAATCACAATGAGTGGCGCCTTCATTATTTACAAATGAGCGTATAAATCTCTGGTGAACGATTCAGTTTCATTGTCGCGCAAATTACAAATCCTCCTGTCTCATTCTCTCCTGTGATAAATAGACTTGTAAGAAAGAGAGGCAAGTGTTAAAAAATTACAGACAGAACAAATAAGCTGAGATGAGGCCTCACCGCTTTAGACAGCGATTTTTTAGATATTCTTTAGATATTCTTTTTTATAGAGTCAATCTGGATTTCTTTGAGTTGGTGTTTGGCCTGATCTTTGTGGCAAGATTAATTATCCTCATATCACTTCTATAAAATATAGATTTTTTCAAAAATGATACTGGGATAGGTGACCATTATGAAAAATTATTGATACATTAATTAAAAAAAAAACCCCAAAGGTTGACTGGTTGCCTTGCTGCATTAAGTCCGCCCATGTAACACCATGTACATAAACTTCCAATAAATAAATAATTAATTAGGACAAACAAAATTTCTTGGGCTGATGTTAAGTTGGGCAGAAGACATTAATGTAAGTTTAATTTTTTTTTTTGATAATATGCTCGCGTTTGACCACCATCTCACCTGATGGTGAGTGACGATGTGGTCGAAGATGGAGCACGCTTGCCTAGAAGTACCCTATTCACTCTTGACAGGTTATAGCGATCAGGAAACACAGACTCCGGCAGGGAATTCCACTCTTTAGCCGTACGCACAATGAAAGTATTCCCAAAATGTTTTGTGCGTATGAATGGGATGTCCACCATGTAACGATGGCGCATTGCCGTTTGTCTTGTAGTCCGATGATGGAACGGGCTTAGCGGAATTAGTTTGTGTAATTTCATCGCACATTCCCCGAAATGTAACCGATAGAAAACCGACAGACTTGCAACTCGTTGTCGATGTTTAAGGCTCTGGAGCTTTGATTCGACCAGTGAATCGTTGCCAATGAGTCTCTTGGCCCGTTTTTCGATAGACTCAAGCGCGTCCAGTTGGTATTTGGCAGATCCATCCCAAAGATGAGAGCAGTACTCCATACACGACCGAACTTGAGCTTGATAGAGATTGAGTTTTTGTTCCGGTGTGAAGTACCGTCTCACCTTTGCTAGGATTTCCAACTTTTTTGCTGCTACCTGAACCTTAGCCTCGATAAACGGACCAAAATTGAGGGAGGGAGTTAGTATTACCCCAAGAAGCTCAATACGATCGGTTATCGGCACGGTTACATCGCGGAAAGTAGGAGCCAGTCAGAATTGGCTCCTTTTTGCGGAGAAGAGACACACCTGGGTCTTAGCTGCATTAAACTTGACCAAGTTGGCATTGAAAAATAATTGGTTAATTAAAAAAACTGGTACATAAAGTACAAGATAACTTCTTTTATCTAGATCAAAGGCAAAATGAAATTCTACCAGTGGAAACGAAATCGAAATGCAAAATTGATTGTGCATTTTAATAGTCCCGAGTGTACACGGTTGTTGACAAAAGCTTGCACTGACTGGACAGGTCCACTCAAATCTGTGTCTCTTTCTTCAAACGAGCACAAATCTACATAGTTCTCATAATATCAATATAATATGTGGTAATATCAATGGCGCTTTGTCATCCTATATCTGTATTTTAGCAAAAGAGAAGTTACGAGCATCTAGCCAAGAGCTAAGTAATGACAGTCTCACGGGTCGATATTAAAGGTTACGCAACACTTGCCGAGGTCTGTCTTTGGATGGGTGACTGTTCCGTCCGACATGTGGAACCGAACGTATATTTTGGTTGGCAACATTAATTATCTGTGGGCTTGACATTACTTGACTTGACAGATATTCTTGGTTCCGGTTGAAAAAATGTCCGCGTTGGGACCTGTTGATTTAATTGTAATTGGTAAAATATCGTATGGAATCGCCGGTTGCAACCGATAATTGGGTCGCGATTAACTATTGTTTGAAGTTGTAATCCCGAATTGACGAAAACCCTGGGATATTTTTGGACATATCGCCGGTTTGTCGCCACCGCATGGCACGCGGATTTGCTGGAAATAAGTTTGTGCTGTGATGCTGTCTGGACCGCGCCATCTGGAGACCGGCGCCTTGTGAACGTCTAGAACACTTGACTTACATCACACTTTTCAATTACTCACTTCATACTTACATACATACCACACTTGGGCGTGGCCTAGGAAGGCCGAAGTTTGGCGTACCCAGCACAGAAGGTAAGTGGTATTAACTAGGCCTCAGAGGCTATATATTGATTTGTCGGCCGAAGAGCCTGTAGTTTGTTCATTGTTTGAAGAGCAACGTTAAGCTCCACGCACCGTGGACAAGTTCGGACACACCAGTATCGTTGCACTGGCTTCTTGTAGTACTGAACAGTGACCATACTAATATATCGAGATTAAGACCAGGCAGTCCAAAATAATTTTCACGCAAGCTCCGCCCCCATGCACTCCAGTTAGGCCGTTGTATACTAAACGTTAACGAAGCAGTATTAAAGTTGAATATCGCGTGCGCTCTTTCACCATGTTCGGTTTCGAAACTGCCGTTGTGTGCTAAACGCTAACGCAGCAGTAATAAAGTTGAATACAGCGTGCGCTCTTTTACCATATTCGGGTTCGAAACTAAATGTCGTAAGTCTCAATTCTTATTTCGTTTATAACTAAAGTAATAATTGATCTAGAGGAAAAATGTCCTATATTTGGATAATAAACTATATTTTCTTACTTTCAATACAAATTTTAGACATAAAAGCCGAGTAATGTTGATTAAATTTTGAATAATCTTTAAAAAAGACATGATTTTCGATTAAAAAATGAATTGAGCGAAAATGTTCCAATTACGAAACTGGTCTAGACATCTAAAGAAAAAGATCCAATAAATCATATACTAAAGTTCTATTTTGATAGTATGCGTGATTATTTCAGAATATTAATGCAAAGTTACATACAATTTAGGGAAGGCTCCCTAAATTATATGTAACTTTGCATTAATATTCTGGAGTCCGATTGACTGCTTAAGAAGAGACCCTCTTAAGTAGTCAATCAGACTCCAGGTTTGCCAAGGGAGTTCGTATTACCCAGCTACTTGGGGTGCGGTTGTAAAGGTAAGATAGACGTCGAGAGTCGCTCCATGTAAAACATTAGCACTCAGCGGAATGGTACTTATCAATAATTGTAGAATTGCTCCAAACATTACTCGCAGTACCACAGTGTGACTTGTCCTTACATCAATTACGATTGTTCTTTAAAATTTATGAGGTCGCATCGCTAGTGATTACGTGACGATGACACGAACATCGCAATACATCGCGATGCGTTTAGTATTCCCGCGACGGCCAGGCGATCATTATTCATATTTAATATACTGTGAGGCCTCAATTGACGAATAGAATATATTAGGAGACTAACGGAAGGTGGGCCACACGCGTCTATGTGAATGAATGAAATGAACGAACACTTCATTTATTCATAGTTATTCTTGTTTTGTAATAATGAATGTAATTTGAATACAAATGAGTGAAGTGTTAATATTTTCTCTAATTTTTACGGTTTCCTATCATTCCTAAAATATAATAGGGGTGACGGAAATATATATCTAATCTTTATATATATAAAAGAAAGTCGTGTTAGTTTCACTATTTATAACTCGAGAACGGCTGAACCGATTTGGCTGAAAATTGGTAGGGAGGTAGCTTAAAACCAGGAGACGGATATAGGATATTTTTTATCCCGGAATTCCCACGGGATCGGGATTTAAGCGGGAAAAACATCCCACGCGAACGAAGAAGAAATGGAGAGTAGGGTAGGGGTAGGGTTGGTGTAGGGTAGGGGTAGTGTAGGGGTAGGGTAGGGGTAGGGTAGGGTTAGGGTAGGGGTAGGGTAGGGGTAGGGTAGGGGTAGGGTAGGGTAGGGGTAGGATAGGGGTAGGGTATCGGTTGGGTAGGGGTAGGATACCACGCGAACGAAGTCGTGGCGGGTCAGCTAGTAAGATATATAATATTATAAATGCACTTTCACGTCTAAACCACACAACCGACTGTGATAAACTCCTTTTTTTCTCGTGAGTATTAAAAAAGCAGTTATTTTGTGTTGGTTTCTTTACTAAATATTTCAAAGAATTGGCAAAGTTAGTCGCGCTTTTCTGATATTTCTGTTTTCCTTTAAGATTTATTTAAAACTAGGTGACCCAGCGAACTTCGCACCGCTATATATATATTTTTTTTATTTTCGATATTTTATCACCTTTTAAATCTTCCCTGTGTGAGAGGGAACACGATACAAAAGGAATTAATGAAATCGGTCCACCCGTTCTCTTGTTTTAGCGAGATTTTTATATATAAGAAGATATATCATAAAATAAAAACTGAAATGTTTATGTTTGGAGTGGGTTCACAGCAATAGTCTAATAGCCCACCTATTAGACTATTGCTGTGAACTCACTTCAAACATAAACATTTCAGTTCAGTTTTTTCATTTTCATTTCAGTTCGAATCCGCGACCACCGATCACAAGTCTGACATCTTAACCGTTAGATTATTGACGCTTCTTAACAATTAGATGTTGTTACCTTGACGCTGCACATATTTTATTTTTGAGAGATCAATATAAGTACATCTATATACTCTATAAATCTACTATCCCCTACAAATTTATGCAACAAAACACTACTAGTATCCCAACGGTGTCAGCCAGTAATCCAGCTAATTGTTTAGATGACAGTGGCCTGCCCCGCCCCGGGCCATATAACCCGGGAATTTCATTACAGCCAGGCCACGGACTGCCGGCTGGATTAGAATGCTGGCCATTGTTCATTGAGTTATAGCCGCTGGACGTACGGTGAATGTAGTGGGTAGATACAATATGGTGGGTGGGGATAGGGACGTTTCGAGAATGTCTGGTTATTGATCTCTTTTCAGTCGTTTCACACTTGACAGAGTGGTCGCTGTCTTTACGTGGTATCGTTGTGTTGAGTGACCCGCTCTATAACTTACCGTTATTCTTCCCTGACATACTTATGCTTTTTGCGAATTATAGAAAAAATCTAAACGGAATCATATTTGCCCTCAAAAGCGCCAATAGTTAATTATGTTTTCGTTTTTCACTTCACTTTCGTTTTTCACTTTTACTGCAAACGTATACGTCGATGCGAGTATCGCATACGTAAGTACAATGATAATTCTATTGGTTTTTGATGTTTATTTTATAACTATCAGTTAACTTTCCAGCTAAGATTGCATGAAACGTCAGATAACTTTCGTTTTCCGTTCAATTTGTTTCACAGTTTATCTTTGTTTCAGCGAATCTTCACAAAGTCCTACTGCCTACAGCTACATGCGACACGATGGCGGTCGTTGGAGGCTCAAATTGTCCACGATTGGCCCGTCTAATTGTTTGAAATATGCGCTCGCTGCCATAAGGAATAGTTTAATAGCTGCGTGCTCCGAACAGTTCACACTCACATAAAATTCAGCACGTTTCGCGGAGATAGCCAGCTCTGGTCCTAATTGCTTGTTTTTATTAATAATTGAAATACCAATTAGGTTGGTACTAGTTTATTTCCTTGCTAAAATAAATTAATGGAAGACATTAGCTCATTTGCTGGCTACTGGTAACGTTAATGGGGCTACCATTGAAGTGATCTGATGGTATCCTAAAAGAGTTTAACAGTTTAAAGAACAGTGCTGTAAATTGCCTTTTCATGCACCCTGTGCAACTTCCTATAAATACGCCCTTGAAAATACTCAATCTTTTCCGACTCCGGGGAAAGCCCATATGGGACGACATTCCACATCGTATTTTTTCTGTGTCGGTAACGCTGTAGATAAGGTTGAACTAATTTTTTTTTTGATTAGACCTAGTCATTTCTGTGCCCCTCTAGGTTTTGCACCCTATGCCTAGGCACATCTGGCACCACCCTATTTGCGGTACTGTTTAAGAGAGCTAAGAGATCCAGTAAATGTTTTTTATGTGTTCAAAAGTTCTTTTAGATTGATTTATCAGAATTTTGAATCAGCCCAATATGTAGAACCGAGCGGCCGCAGTTTCTTAATTCAGGAACCTAAAACAAAAGACGATCTCAAACTCATTATATTCTTTAAATGTACAAAGCAGACATCAGGTTTTTAATTCCCAAAATACATATTGCCTCTTTAACAGATACAAAGCTTCTTATCTCAGAATGAATTATGACGGTTCACTATCATATCTCTATTAATTTGTTTATCACTACTTAGGATTTATTGCCACTCTTACGAACTCAACGTTTGAAGTTAAAAGTTTTATCTCTCGCACTTTTGAAAGCACGCTTCATAAAGTTTTTAAAGTGTAGATTTTATTTTTGGATTGTGAAGTGAATTGGTTTAGTAGAGGATTAAGAATGTTGGTTGATGAACTAGAATATCTATCTAGATTTAAAGATACTTTATTTTAAACTAGCTTCTAAACGCGACTTCGTTCGCGTGGGAGGGTTTTCCCGCGTAAAATCCTGATCCCGTGGGAATTCTGGGATGAAAAGTAGCCCATGTGTTATTCCAGAATGTCAACTATCTACTTACCAAATTTCATTGACATCCGTTCAGTAGTTTTTGCGTGAAAGAGTAACAAACATCCATCCATCCTCACAAACTTTCGCATTTATAATACTAGCTTCTGCCCGCGACTTCGTACGCGTGGGAAAGTTTTCCCGTGCAAATCCCGATCCCGTGGGAATTTCGGGATAAAAAGTAGCTTATGTGTTATTCTGGAATGTCAACTATCTACTTACCAAATTTCATTCAGATCCGTTCAGTAGTTTTTGCGTGAAAGAGTAACAAACATCCATCCATCCTCACAAACTTTCGCATTTATAATATTAGTAGGATAGTAGGATTAGTAGGAATTAGTAGGATAGGATAGTAGGATAGGACATAACATAATAATGTCACTTTCTTGAGAATAAATAATAACTAACATTTCAGGCAGTGTGTAATTCAACCAAGATCGTTCCATCATCGAACTAGAAGACTGTATTTCCAGATAGCTATAATCTAGGGGTCTATAAGTCATGAGTGAATAGGCTACTTCTAGCTTAGCGTGCTTCATCCTAACCACATCATCGTTTACCATCAGTTGAGACAGTGGTCAAACGCGAGCATATCATCAATAAAAAAAGTAATAAATATTGTACTTATAAACTTATAGCTCGTTATCGTCAATTACAATTATAATAACTATCTAGATACAGTATACGGACCGATTCTGTATTTGTCAGTACCATCTTGTATAAGTTACAAGATGGTACTGACAAATTCGCTGTGTTACCATCAAATTCCTTAGACTAGATTAAGAAAAAGCACTGACACGTTTTTTTTTCTTTTATTATTTATACTTTCTGTTATTCTTATTATCAAGATTTGAAGTAAAAAGCTCCAACTACAGAGCTTTATTGCGTTTTGTATTTGGATTATTTGTTTGGTCCTATCCCTGTTGTTAATACTCAATATATTTATTGCATTCCAAATGTGAACTTGGTAGTATGTACTACATACAAAATAAACATAGTTTTAGACTTTTGTGGATCCTGTCGGGTACAATAAATTATGTAGGATTCGGAATACTGGCCGTAAGTTTTCCTAGAGAATATAATGTACATTATTTTTACAAGACATTAATAATCTTCACAGGTTTACCAATATTTTCCCCTTCAAACAATCAGTCAAACGAATTTAACACAATCCCTCTTTTTACCAAAAAACAAAAGTAACTAAAATAAATAAATGTTCCCTAAAAGAGGGCTATATATGACATCATCTCACGCGAGGGCCCACCATAGGGTGTGCGTACCCTCACGTGGGGTGGGGTCAAAGGTGTCGGCCAATGGCAAGCGGAAGCGGCTACCAGAGCGGAACTTACTTCCGGACAATATTTTTTTAATTATTGCATAGGTGGAAGCTATGGTTTCCGCCAGGTGCAGTACCTAAGCAACTATTTCGTTTTTTATTTTGGATATGTATTGGTTGAATTATTATAATGCTTTTCAAATGTGTTATGTAAATAAATTACGCGTTTACTGCTCCCTGCGTATTATGTTTATTAGGAACAGCCCTCCTCTGCAATTACTACAAGGGTGACACTAAAAGTTCTTAGAAAATCAAAAACTGAAGAAACTAGCAAGTCATTAGTTTTGTTATATCTTTTCAAAATAGTATCCATTTACATCAATACATCTGCATCCGATGGAACCACTGAGAAAACCACTTTACCCACTCGTCCTTAGGGGTCTCTTCGACGGCATTTGGAAACGCAGCCACTGCTTCCTCAGCGTCCATGAAACGTTATCCTCGAAGTTTTATTTTATTTTTGGAAATAAATAAAAATCGCAAGGTGCGAGGTCGGTGCTAGAGGGCGGGTGAACCAGTAATTCCACGTTTGACGCCGCCAAGTAGTCGATTATTTGCTTGGCGGTGTGTGACGAGGCGTTGTCGTGGTGAAGGAGGATCCTACAGCAAGGTCGTTTCTCCCTAACTTTTTCCAAGACAACTGGCAAACATTGTTAGTGTACCACTCTGCGTGCAGTAACTGTTTTTCGATCCTCTAAAACAATTGTTGCGTCCTGTCCTTCTGAAGAACGAGACCACCATCTTTTTTCCCACGCTTCGACCTCTCTTCACTTTAGTTGGCAACTCCTCGGAAGGAAATACCCAGACAGCAGACTGTCTCTTAATTTCAAGATCATAACAATAAATCCAGCTTTCGTCACCCGTAAGTATGTCTAACACAGCATTTGAGTAACCTCCGTTAAATCTTTGAACCATTTCACGACACCAATCAACACGACAGAGTTTTTGGGTCTCTGTCAAATTATGAGGTATCCACCGGGCACAAAGCTTCCTGACTGAGTGACCACTAAATGTTCATGGAGGATTTTTTGCACTCGACTCATACCGATGCCTAAGCTTTCGGATAAGATTAGGCATCGGTATGAGTCAAGTCTCTATCTGCTGATAAGTCACTCTATTGTCAGTCTCTATCATACGCCGCACAATACTGATGCTATCATCAGTCGTTGCTCTAGAAGGCCATCCCACACGTAGATCATCGGTGAGATTAGTGCGACCACGTTTAAACTAATTAAAATAGTTGTAAACAGTGACCCGAGATGGGGCTTCATCGTGAAAGGCCAATCGAAGTCTATCATAATTCATAACTTTCTTGTTGACTTAAATGACATCGTAAGTCATAAAACATCATTGGACGAAAATTTTCTCTCGTTAAATTCATGCTGACGTGACACAGACAATTTTCAATTTGCCGCCAAATCAAATACTCTCTGCGCCAAATCGTAAACAAATGGCAAATGAATTATAAAATATATTGGCAAAGAGTTCCATTTTCAAAATTTGAACTTATATTTTTAATATATCGTTTACAAGTGGTCAGTTCTAAAAACATTCAGTGTCGCCCTCGTATAGTTTCGATGGTCACTGTCGGGTACGGAATGCTAAAAACCAATTCCAAACTGGTTGACGGTAATCACCACTTAGAAATAAGCTTGACTAATACAAACAACGAAGACATTTTAACAAAGAAGTATAAGCAGGAAATACAAATTATAAAGATCTCAAACGAGACGTAAGTTTTATTGTAACGCGGTCATAAACAGGATGGGGTAATTACCGGGAGACTTGGCTCAAATAGTTGGAATACAGATTTGTTAGGCTCGTTAGATAGTGGTTTAGTTGTAAGGTAGGGGTTCATCTTTCTCTGTCTACATATAACAGCGTTGCCAGATTATTTTTGCGAAGTCGGGATTTGGAAGCGGGACATAGTCAAAAATTTGGCCAAATTCGAGTCAGACTCGCCCATGAAGGGTTTCGTAGTTACTACGCAAAATAAATTTGTTTTTCATAGTGTTTTTATTAAATACAAAGTTATATTTGCGGTTTTAGAAAATATGCTATATCTCAAAAACTGCTGACTCTCTCACACCAATTTTCATTAAACGTTTTCATTAAGATCTACAGCATATCATAATCTTTATTCTCTCGCCACAATATATGTACATTTTTACAATTATTAGGGACACATTTTATACAATAAACATAGTGGCAGACAAGTGCCTAAACTTTGTGTTTGCCTGTCTTTCTGTTTGTCCGTGATAAAATCTGGAAAGGCCTAACTGATTTCAATTCGATTTTCACTGGAAGATAGAACAAGTTATACAGGCTTTTTTACTTCTAAGTGAAGATAATGATAATAGACAATAGCAGTCTTCCAGGGGCCGTCTTACGTAGTGCCATGCCGAAATGGTACAGTTGCCAGAAAGCGCTGTTCCTAATATTTAGACGGTATAACACCTTCTCGCTTTCACATCAAAATCATGATGGTTTTACATAGTGGCACCCTGAAATCTTTAGTAATTAAAAAAATTGGTTATCGTTCGTAAAGAATAGGCATTAATATTACTTCCAACTCAATAGATATTGCTATAGAAAGTGTTCAAACGTAACGCCTGATCATTTACAGTGAGTGTAAAAATTAGCGCTATGTGTAATTAGTTTTAATTAATTCTAAGGTCTTTATTATTTAAACATTTGTTTATTATTCGGTTTTACACCTCTGTTCAACAAAGAGGCAATACCAGTTTCACCAGGAATAGCATTTTTAGAGTCTCTTTCAAGAGTCCCAACGTCCAACGATATAATACACATAACATGCCGGACGCGCCACAAAAGATTTTTTGAGAATGTTTGAGTAAATGGTTCGACTAAATGGTAATTTTAAAACAACAAAAGCCTATATAATAGAAAGTGAATAATCAGTTTATCGCTGATTCTAAAACAGTTCTAGTTTGATTTACATCACTATTCTTAGTGCGATTCTTATTATTTGTTATATTTTTACTAGCGCAGGACCTATGATAGTGCCTTTAAATTGGGAAGCAAGGGTAAAAGGGCCCTCCCACAGTCTTAGACAGTTTCCAATTTATATCGCTAGCTCGTACAGCGCACCCGACATGGTACACCGTGACAAAATCCAACCAGCCCATCGCCCCACATTGTTTTCCGCTAAATTGGACTCCGTGATTAATTTGTTTAACTCCCCCAACGTGTAATTTGTCATCACCAACTATTTCCTGACCTCCCTCGCCCCCCTTTCTACCTACAAACTCTACAGCAGAACAAGCAAGGTGTGGTGAAACGGAGATCTAGATAAAATGGTAAGAGTGACTCCTAAAATTCCTTGCTTATTTGGTTAGTTGACATTGGGAGCTCAATAAATAGTGAAATTCATGAGATGTTTGCTGAGAAGTAATTATATGTGTTTGTTTCTTTTGCTCCGATGATTCTGAAGCTGTTGTTGAGTTGCTTGAAGAAATTTGATGAAATTATTAAGGGATGACGGGTCACCGTAATAAATTTAAACTAGCGTTCCTCAAATAACAATAACCTTAAATTCTTAGCTCTATGTAAAGCACAGGTAGATACCTAGCTACATCCGATGAGACTAGAAGCTAAACCCAAAATTAAATTAAGTAGTCATAGGATTGACTAAATAGGTTCTTTTTCAAGTCACCTACACGTTCTTCACAAATTTTTATTCTTAATAAACAGGCTTACTTACTCACGCTGTGTCCGACTTACCACATCCTATAATCCTACTAATATGTATAACAAAAGTTGCCAGTTTTAGTGATTGAGGAATAGAAACAAAACTGGGAACATACATAGATTACGACCCAGTAACACATAGGCTACTATTTATCCTGAGAATATACTTTTTATGAGAGAAAATTTAATACAACTGAAGTCTTGGGCAACAGTTTGTAAAGAATAAATGCTTCACTTAACGTTAACATTGAAAATCGGCAGCATACTTTTACCCCTAGCTCACCAAACCATGTTAAAGATTCAACCTCAAAACAATTGAAAATACCATTCCACGTCCATACCATTACAAGTCGCCTACACGTTCTTCAAAAAATTTTATTCGTAATAAACAGGCTTACTTACTCACGCTGTGTCCGACTTGTCACATCCTATAATCCTACTAATAAATATAACAAAAGTTGCCAGTTTTAGTATTTGAGGAATAGAAACAAAACTGGGAACATACGTAGTTTACGACCCAGTAACACATAGGCTATTTATCCCGAGAATATACTTTTTATGAGAGAAAATTCAATACAACTGAAGTCTCGGGCAACAGCTAGTAAAGAGTAAATGCTCGGCAGCATACTTTACCCCTAGCTCACTAAACCATGTTAAAGATTCAACCTCAAAACAATTGAAAATACCATTTCCACCGTCCCCTAATCCCGTATTCTCCTAAACGAAACCCAAGGTACCGTCTACGTGACCGTTTTATCTTGCGGTTCGTTTTTCACGCGGCATCTGGTAAGGGGTACCTCGTCGGTATCTCAGCCATCCCCAGGGAGCTTGTTACACCGCTATAATTACTGAGACACCTATCTGCTTCAATTAGAAACTAAGAGTTATTTGCTTACCCGGATTTGAAAGCGACAGTGTGAATGACGGTCTGTTGCGGCTTGTGGGTTACGAAGATTATAGTAAGGTCAGATTGGGATTTAAGAAAACTAATGTGTACTCAATTAAAACAGTTAACGATATTATAGGTCAACAAATATGGAAGATTAGAATGTTGTTTATTGTACCATATACGAAATCTGAATTTTGGTATTAGGACCTTTAGATAAACTGAAAGGTAGGATATACATATTAGGGTGTCCCAAGACACAAAGGAAAATTTTTTTTTCGCGAAATCAAATGCGCATACCCCCTATTTTTATTCGGATTGACCTCATTGAGTCAAATAATAAATATTATTGAGATTGGACAACAATAACCCGTGCCGACTTGATGCCAAACTTTTGACATGAAAATTTGTACTGAATTACTGTAGGAGCAATTAAGAACTTAATTTTTATTACTTAAATAAAACTCCAATACTACCAAATAGTATATTATTTATTAATTTACATTAAAAATATTATTACTCTTCAAATTTTCTTTTTAACATTGGTTTTTTAGAGTCAGGATAAATTTTTCGGTGTTCTTGTACGCAACGTAATAAAAATTGTTTTTGTTCCTCCTCAACAGTGATTAATCCATGAAAGTCTTGCATTAACTTAATTGCTCTTTCGGCTACACTGTTTACTACCCTCAGTGCCGAAACTTTTTTCTGGCCTCTTGAAATAATAATAATAATAATAATAATATTCCACAACTTTTCACACAACGCCATCTAGTCCCAAATTAAGCAGAGCTTGTGGTATGGGTACTAGACAACTGATAAACATACATATATATTTCTAAATACATACATATTATAGATAAATTACACCCAGACAAAGAACAAATGACCGTGCTCATCACACAAACATTTGTCCTAGGTGGGAATCGAACCCACGACCTTGCGCATAGCATTATTTGACCACAAAGTAGGACATTCATGTAGAAAACTGTTTTCAATTTTAAGGCGGTTGAACAAGGACTTAACAAAATAAGATAGGAGTGTTAAAAATATATACTTTCACAGGCAACGAAAGTAAAAATTTATTTTACTATTAATGCCAATGTACTGTAATAAACTTCCTAAACAATGAACGGCAAAGTTCTTCTTTCGATGGGATGTATCGTTTTACATGAGTTATTTCTTCCTCTTTGGTTAAATTTTGAACCATTTTAGCGTTAGTTTCTTGGTTCACATCATCAATCAGTGATAATATAGAAACTTCGTTAGTTAAATACTACAAATGCTGAGTAATCTTCTGCAAGGGTGCTTTTGAGATCGTTTTATCAATTTTCTCGTAAGATTTCATTGATTTCAAGAAGCACAAACTTTGGTAAGTTGATTTTATTGCTGGCCATGGTTTAAAGTAGGATTGATTGATTGACGTTTGCTTGTTCATCGATTACGATAACGCCTTGTCTTTGCTTGTGATCTTGAATTGAGCACTAAGTAACGATATTTTAAGGGAATACATCGCTCTCGCCATCCGTCGAGCTTGGTGCATGGCACCTGGATTTTTTTTTTTCTCAATATTTCCACCTTAAATATATTTTTATTAATTGAAGCGCATCAGCGTGTGCAATGACAAAAAAATTATCAAAATTGTTGAGAAAGTCTTGACGGCGCTGCTTAAATACGTCTTGTGTCTTATGTGCATTTTTTTACAAGTCCCTCCAAACTTGATATAAGTATACTAAGTAACTAAAGATTTAGTAGGAATAAGCGCCTTGTCCCAATAGATAATACACTCGCGAATAGTGAGATTCGCGTTTTCATTAACAGTTAAATTCACTTCACGGATATTGTAAAATAAAACTGCTAGAACTTGTCCATTAGACGGAAGTTTTGAACCCGTTATTTGATGTTTTACGTCACCTATAAAAAATTTACCCCTTTTAGAAATGCGTAATTGCACTGAAATGTTTACTGATTGAAAACAATGCGAGTTCTATAACTAAATAACGAGTAATCACAAATACATCGACACATTAGGTCGCGTCAGCCTTAGAGAGCAAGTACTGATATGTATTGATGTAAGTCGGCACGGGTTACCGAGGTCCTATCTTCTTAAAATTTTATATATAATTGTTTTGACTTAAAAGTAAAAAATTAAGAGGGTATGCGTTAAAAAAAAACGACTTTGGTTTTTTTGGGACACCCTAATACATATGTATAGCAAAAACTGTGGAAAGAAAGATACATTGCAATTTACTAATACACTACTATCTTAGATGTCAATACGACTCGGTCGATCAAAACTCGCATACCCTCTAACATTTCCCATAACAATTTCAAGCACAGACCATCTTTTCTTATCCTTCGTTCCCAATTCCTGGGTGCACTCCATCAGCTCGATAAGGGGTTACAGAGTGGTATCAGTGCAAAATCTTGGGTTTCGAACAAGGGGTTCTTAAGTTATGGCCGTAAGTCGCCGACAGGGGTGCCCATTGCGTTGTCAACGGGTTCATTTAAGATATTCTTCTTTTCGTTGGGCTGTGATAAGAGTACATAAATTCATTATTTTTTAAGTTAGGGGACTTAATTAGGAAAGTATGTAGTTCTCTTTTGAGGGAAATTAGTTTAGTTCTTTTTATAAATGGCATGTTTCAGTGCTCATCTGCTGTACCTATAAATTAAACTTAGGTCACGATAGGATTTAGTCAAGGATGTCTAAGTTTAAGGAGGCGTCAAGTGAAACTTAGAAAAAAACTTTAGATCTAAATACACACAAAACAACTTTGGTACACCACAAGGACAAATTTTATCCCCTCTTTTTTCCTAGTATACATGAACGACCTACCAGAAGCGATTAAAGAAGAGTGCGTACTTTTTGCTGATGACACAACACTAATTATTAAAAGTAACAATAACAAAGATTTAGAAAAACGAATAATTGAAGCATTAGACGAGGAAACTGATTGGCTAGAAAAAAAAATAACTTAAAAATAAATGTCACAAAAACAATTATAATAAAATTTCAAGCAATGAACACAAACACAGATAGACATTTAGTACAACAATTCCGTCTTAAACACTGTTGATGAATGCGTATTCTTGGGTGTAACCGTGGACAGAAATTGTAGTTGGAAACCACACATAGATAAAATACTGAACAAAATAAATCGCTTTGTGTATTTTTTAAAAAGAATAAGACAAACGATTAATCTGAAGACTGCAATGGTTGCTTAACATGCTTGTGTAGCATCTGTACTCAGATATGGTCTTATAATTTGGGGAAACTCAGTAGACGTGCAGAGGGATGCATCCGGGCAATGTGTGGAGCCTATTTTTTAGATAGTTGTAAACTATTGTTTCAAAAGCATAAAATACTGTCTTTACTCCTCTTTACTCCTGATTACTTAAAACAAAATTTTAAAGTGCTAGGCAGTTCTCATAACCTTAACCTTCGCGCATCCAAAAACTTACTTCTTCACATTCCTTCTCACCGAACCGGGTTTATGGCTAATTCCTATGCTATTTCTACCATTAAACTCTGGAACATGCTACCCCTTGACATCAAGAAGGCCGAGTCTAAATTCTCTTTTAAGCGTAAATTGAGAAACCACTACTTAAAAGCCTGTCATTCATAGTTTGGTTTTCGAAATAATTATAATTATTGTGAGTTCTCTTAGTCAGAAAGATTATTATGAAGCACCATATTTATTAGTCTATTATTTTAGCATATATTATGTATTCTATTATTATATATATATATATATATAACGGAGGACCGGTACCATTCGGATTTTTAGAAATCGTGACGTCAGCTAGGCTGACGTCACCATCAATACCGCTAGGTTCACTCATTGCAAAAATGAATACACAAAACTTATTTTCACACGTTTTAATCTTATTAAAAACTAACACAAGTAAAACCACCTTAAAATCAGAATGAAAATATAAAATTTACTCACAAGATATTCCAGTTAAAACACCAAGTCTTGTCTTCACAATATTCACGATCGAGCTGTGGCTTCGCAGCGACCCGCCATTTGAAAATATTAATATGGCGCCATCGTTGCGAAGTCATTACACATCTTTTGTTTACAAATTTCACATAACGTTGATTGAAGTAACCAACTATGATTTGTTAATTAATTTTACTATTTTTAGCACTCGATTTTAACATTGAATTAATTCTGTATTGTTTAAAACATTTACCAAAACATTTACTCAAACATTTTATACGCGCGCCATATTGTTTGCTTGCGACACAGTAGTCAATCGACTATTTCTTAAACAATAAACAAGCAGAAGTTATTTTAAAACTAACGCATATCGCTTATTAATCAAGAAATGAATTTAGTAACATGTATCTTGTTTTTAAACCTAAGTTTAAATAAACCTTTAGTTACGGTTTGCTGTTATAGTAACCGCAAATCATAACACTGCTTTTTATGTTGAAAAGTAGTAAACTGACTATGATAATCAAATCTAAACTAATTTAAACTTATCTAGTAATTTATAACTAATTAATTTGTACTAAAACTTATTATTAAAGTCGATGTTGACTTTGCGCCGACACGGCCATTCTGCGAGACGGTGTGCGTGCCCTGCACCAGTCGCGGTTCTGAAAATGAAAATTATTTCTTTCTAAGCTAGGTATCCATTCACAGGTACACTAGCTGACAACTTGTTTGTGGTTGGAGCTGTTGTTGTTTCAAAATGTTGCCATAATGTAGCCTGAGCTTTCAATGATAACCGAATCTCACAATCAAGTTATCAACTATTATTTTTATACCTTGGTAATCTTAAACATAGTGATAAGTAGTTAGGTATTCTAAGTTATAAATGTTGAAGTAAATATGGAAAGAATAAAGTTCATATGCGTAGTAAATAGGACTTGCTGTACATAGGGAAGTGAGTGTTGATATTGAAGTGCTTGTAATGCTCCACGCTTACTCACACGTTTATTTAGTTATATCAATGCAAATGCTCCACGCATACATGCATGATTTGATTTCTCGTAGACAGGGATGATGCTGTGGTGCTGGGCGGTCTTGTACGCCGTGGTCCACAGAGGCTCTAAAGGAAATGGGTACTAGGGTGATGCTGAGGCCTAGGCCTTATATTTTTGACCGTGGTCCCCAGAGGCTCTAAAAGAAAAGAAAATGGAAATAAAGTTCTTACGTAGCTGTTTATTCAGCTTGTTAGGTTTTGATGCTGTGGCGCTGAGCGGTCTCGTACGCCGTGGTCCACAGGGGCTCTAAGGGATTTGGGAAGGACGATGCTGTGGCCTAGGCCTTATTTTGACCGTGGTCCACAGGGGCTCTGAAAAATTTATTGCGAATTTTTTTTTTTTTTTTTTTTTTTAATAACTCACGGGAATGAAGGTGTGGTGCTGAGCGGTCTTGTACGCCGTGGTCCACACGGGCTCTAAAGGATTGGGGAAGGACGATGCTGTGGCCTAGGCCTTATTATTTTGACCGTGGTCCACAGAGGTTCTGAAAAGAGTGTGGGAAGGAAACTGGGAATGCGGATTGTACAGACTTACTTTTGTTTATGATGGTATCGGCCCGTCAACAAAGACAAAGGTAGATAACGTGTCTTCTTACTGTTGCTGATGTCTTATGAATCATTTAGACTCAAATATACAGTTAATATCGGGATAACATACGAAAACTCACTTATTTAAGGGTCCAGCGGCTGAGTAGCTTGGGAGGTAGATGGCTGTGGTTCCTTCGACGGCGGTGTACTGATGATCTGAGATGTAGTTTGTTGTAGTGTGTCATCGATCAAATTCGTCGATGAATCATCTGTCAGCCGGGAAACCACTTGCTGGGCATCATCTTCGTTATTCGCCGACACGGTTTCTTGCTCGCCTGGTTGTGGTGCTCGGCGTAGCTGATCGTGAGCGACCTTACGTGGACGCCCTCTGCCGGTCACACGCTTCACTATGTATCGGTCGTTGTCCAGGATCCTATATATCTCGTATGGCTCACTGTATTTTAGGTCTAAAGACGTCTGGTTTCGGGGATTGTTCTGGACGAGTACGTAGTCTCCTCGCTGGAACGGACGCATTTTCGCCTTGCTTCTGTCGAATCGCTGCTTATCATATTGTCCTGCAGCTGTCATTTTCTCTTGTACGTGTTGCTCAAGCAGTTCAAAGTCTATGCATTCGTTAGTAATATTTACCAACCTTAGTAGTTCTGGAGGTACACTGTGTTGGCGGCGGGTCAGTAGTGTAAGCGGTGCGACCCCCGTTACTCTATGTGGAGTGCAATTAAATGCGAGTTGTAAAGCTTCTAGAGCCGTTTGCCATTCTTCAGTGTCATAATTTCTGATCATGGTTAATGCGTTTTTCAAAGTGCCCATGATTCGTTCTACCTGTCCGTTTGCTCGGCTTACTCCTGGCGCAATGGAATGTATGTCGATTCCGAAACGGTCCGAGTAGACTTTGAACTCACCGAGGAACTCTCGACCTCCATCCACCACGACTTGCACTGGGGTCCCGAACAGGTGTACGACACGTTTCAAGGCTGCGAGGCTGCTGCTTGGGCTTTTGTCATTTGAGTAGCTAAGTAGGATGTATTTAGTGTATGCATCAACTGTAACAATTACATACTCGTCTCGTCCTTCAGCACTTCTTGTACCCAACTTTCCAGTAATATCCATGTGGACGACCTGGAACGCTGCAGTGGGCTTCTGAATCGGATGAAGCTGGGCTTGGATAGCGCCCGACGGCCCTTTCGAGGTCTTACATACAACACAATTGTCCACAAACCTCCTGACGGTTGTACTCATTTTGTGGAACCAGTAAGTTTCCCTAAGCTTCTGTAAAGTTTTCTCCCATCCAGGGTGTTGCAAAGCGACATGGTAAGAATTTATCAGGCTCCACTGGAATGACCTAGGGACTACAATGGGTTTATGAATACCAAGTATGGGATCTGTGAGAGTCTTCTTAAGCACACCTTCCTCCAGGATGTAGCCTTCGGCCGGACTGTCGCCACTCATAGTGTCTATAAGCGGGCGCAGCACGTCGTCACGGCGTTGTTCGATTTGCAGCCACTCAGTGTCTCTGGTCATGAAGTTGACAGATATTTCAGTGGGTGGATTTCTACTGAAAAAATCCGCGTGCTGTAATCGCTCACCTTTTCTATACTCGACCTCGAACTCGTAATTCTGCAGGAAGGCCCACCATCTATGGATTCGAGGAAGGAGATCCTTTTTGTTCTTGGACGCCTTCAAAGCATTACAGTCTGTTATTACCTTAAATTTTCGGCCATATATGTAATGCCGAAAATGCTTGATTGCCCTTACTACCGCCAAGGTCTCGAGCTCGTACGAGTGGTAGCGGCTCTCGGCGTCGGTGGTGCGCTGGCTCATGTACGCGACTGGATGCTGGCGACCCCCAATGGTCTGCACGAGTACCGCCCCGTAGCCGATGCTGCTGGCGTCCGTGTAGAGCTCAATTGGTGCATTTTCCTGAAATAGCATAAGGGTAGGCGCAGTAGACAGGTGTTGTATGATATGATTTCGAGCCTCATCATGCCTTTCGTTCCATTCCCACTTTGCATCTTTCTTGGTAAGTTCATAAAGCGGAACCATTACACGCGAGAAATTGGGAATAAAACGTCTAAAATATCCAGCCAAGCCGTTAAATTGCCTAACTTGTTTGACGGTTTTCGGGATTGGTGCCTTCGTTAAAGCCTCCACCTTCCTTGGGCTAGGACTGACTTGTCCGTCTGCAATAATATTGCCCAAATACTCGATGGAGCGTTTAAAGAAGGCAGTTTTATCAACATTGATCGAAAAACCGGCTTCTTGGAGGGCGATCAAAATACGTTCCATATGGGATAGGCCCTCAGTAAATACCCTACATTTTGATAAAACGTCATCAACATAAACCTGACAAACCTGGTCTACTGAGCTCAGAAGGTGAGCTAGCGCTCTACTTATACAACGCTGATAAACTGACACCGCGTTACTGAGTCCAAACGGCATGGTCAAATATTCATATAGACCATCCGGCGTAACAAACGCTGTTTTCTCAATCGAGTCCTCTGAAATCGGTATTTGATGGAAGCCGGCCGCCATATCTAAAGTCGAGAAATAATAACCCCCCGCCAGTTGATCTATTTGATCAGAAATGATCGGTAAAGGAAAGTGGTCCCTCAGAGTGTTCCTATTTAGTTCGCGGTAATCCACGCACATGCGATCCTTTCCATTTTTCTTTTTAACTAATATTATTGGGCTGGAAAAAGGTGATTTACTTTCGCGGATAATTTTATGCTCAAGTAATTCTTTGACTATTTCTCGAACTTTTTCGCGTTCAACTGGACTCAGTCGGTAAGGCCTACGTTCAACACACTTGCTATCATCTTTTAAGCGTATTTCAAGCTCACCGGTATTGACGCGCGAGTGAGGGTAACCATGAATAAACAAGTGTTCGAACTTGTTCAACAAAATTTTTAATTCATTGATTTGATCGTCATTAGTTAAGTCACAATCTAGATTATCAAACTTTTCACTTTGAGATCGCAGGTGGTAAATAACCGGTTGATGAATCAAGGTTGCGCCCCGAGAGTTCACTATCACGCTTAAGTTGGTTTTCTCCACGAGATTCATACCTAACAGAATGTCTGAGCACACTTCGTAGTCCGGCACCACGTGAAATTCAAGTTCTATTCGTAAATTATCGATGACACAAACAGTCGTTAATGTCGATAAAGATATCACCGTAAATTGACCTAATCCTTTCAAGTAACTGACTCGATCAACTCGTTTCCCGGGTAATTTAGCAGCTACAGACTCACGTATTACTGAACATTCGGCTCCACTATCAAAAATCGCGAGTATGTTTAAGTTCCCAGCTACCACGGGCATTGAATTTAATTTAGATATACCTACACAATTGACGTTAGAAACCACTGCGCGTTCTCGCTTATAACATGTTTCATAAGTGTGACCTGTTCTTGAGCAGAACGTGCACGTAGGTTTATTATTTAGAGATGCGGTTTTATTATCCTGTTGTCGCGGTTGAGAATTATCATTTTTATCACGGTAACGACAGTCACGTGCATCATGACCGGGTTTCTTGCATATCTGACAGAACAACGAGGGTTTATCAAAACGTGATCGCTTAGCGGGACCCGGATGTGCACCCGACGTACCCGGCTGGGAGCGCTTAACGCTTCGTATAGAAGATGCAACCGAAATAAGTTCGGGTACTGACGTGGCCCTGGCATTCAACAGCTCGATTCTCAACCGCTCATCTCCAATGCAACCTATAACTGCTTCAACCGCATCATCATTTGATAACTTATCCTTAGTAATACGCCTCCATAATACCCAAGCTTGTGACAAGAACTGTGCGATGTCTTTGGAATTATCATAATTATGTTCCTTAAAGCGTACAATGTCCCGAGAGTATCGATTCTCCGGTTCAAAAGTTGTTATCAAAACATCACGCAATTCCTGCCACGTGGTGGTGGACACGAGCCAATTGTCAACCCATAACCTTGCGCGACCTTTAAGCAAACTACCAGCTTTCATTCTCACTTCATAATCGCTCAGGCCATAAGTTTCCATGGCTGTGGTCACATGTTGACACCACTCTCTAACCCCAATATTGGTGTCCGGATCGTATGACGGCAAAAACACATCATTTATTTTGATTTTGGGCGTATCCGGTTGTGTCGTGATACGATCGGACACGTGCTTCATCATTTGCAACATCTGAGTGAAAAACTCCGTTGGTACCCCGTTAACAGAAGCAGTTAAGTTTTCATTATTCAAGTCAGATGATCGAGCAGAAGTGGGGTGCAATCCCACTTCTGATAACGGAGGACCGGTACCATTCGGATTTTTAGAAATCGTGACGTCAGCTAGGCTGACGTCACCATCAATACCGCTAGGTTCACTCATTGCAAAAATGAATACACAAAACTTATTTTCACACGTTTTAATCTTATTAAAAACTAACACAAGTAAAACCACCTTAAAATCAGAATGAAAATATAAAATTTACTCACAAGATATTCCAGTTAAAACACCAAGTCTTGTCTTCACAATATTCACGATCGAACTGTGGCTTCGCAGCGACCCGCCATTTGAAAATATTAATATGGCGCCATCGTTGCGAAGTCATTACACATCTTTTGTTTACAAATTTCACATAACGTTGATTGAAGTAACCAACTATGATTTGTTAATTAATTTTACTATTTTTAGCACTCGATTTTAACATTGAATTAATTCTGTATTGTTTAAAACATTTACCAAAACATTTACTCAAACATTTTATACGCGCGCCATATTGTTTGCTTGCGACACAGTAGTCAATCGACTATTTCTTAAACAATAAACAAGCAGAAGTTATTTTAAAACTAACGCATATCGCTTATTAATCAAGAAATGAATTTAGTAACATGTATCTTGTTTTTAAACCTAAGTTTAAATAAACCTTTAGTTACGGTTTGCTGTTATAGTAACCGCAAATCATAACACTGCTTTTTATGTTGAAAAGTAGTAAACTGACTATGATAATCAAATCTAAACTAATTTAAACTTATCTAGTAATTTATAACTAATTAATTTGTACTAAAACTTATTATTAAAGTCGATGTTGACTTTGCGCCGACATATATATATATACTATACTCTTTCGATAATAACATTTATTTTACTTGTACACCTACCACATTGTGGTCTTTTTAACCCAAAGGTTGACTGGTAGAGAATACCTAGTTGCATTAAGTCCGCCCATGTGCCACTATTGTACATAAAGTTTAAATAAATAAATATTTTTTTGAAACATGCATCTTTGTTAGGATAAAATTATAACTTATGTCACAAAAAAACTGTTACAAAACAAACAGCAGAACACACACAAAGATAAATTTAATTACCACAGATAAAGCTATTTAAGACAAATATATACTGCATGACAATTATTATATTTAACCATTTCCCAAATAACGTTCAGAATTTACCATTGCCACTATTCAAAAGATGGTTCAGATGGTTATTAGAAAAAACTATTATAGTGTTCAAGATGTCAATGGTTCAAGAATACTTAGAGGATAAGTCAATAGTAATAAAATAAAACAAATAAACAGTCACTTATTCGAATACATGCTACTATTTAAATACAATTTCAATGTTATAAATTAATTATTTAAAATCTAGATATTTTTTTTTCCTAATTGTAATGATTTATAAGAAAATCTATACTTATAATAAATCTGTAGAGAGGACAATTCTGTACATGAAATATATTTCCAAAATAACTATCAGGGGGTGATTAGGGATCGATACTGATGCCAAAAATGCAATCAGTAAAATTTTTGTCTGTCTGTCTGTCTGTATAACCGTTATAGAAACAAAAACTACTCGACGGATTTTAACGAAACTTGGTACAATTATTTTTCATACTCCTGAGCTGGTTATAGTATACTTTTCATCACGCTACAATCAATAGGAGCAGAGCAGTGAAGGGAAATGTTGGGAAAACGGGAGAAGTTACTCCATTTTTTAAGCTTCCGTCGCGTGTGCAACCTTAATGGTTAAAGCTACACAGAAATCATTTCATGACGGAAATGTTCTCCTTAAAATTATATAAAAAATATCCCACGACAGCATATGTCTATCTTTTATGGTTGACTCACAATAACACGTGTAACTCCCGATAGCTTAGCAGTTCGAAACTTTCTGATTATAATGTTTGTCTACTCTTACGTTTATAACGCTCTCAGTCAGCCCTAATTGAAAAAGTTAACATTATTAACTATTCCATAAAAAAGAATCATATAAATCGGTATAGAAACACCAAAGTTATACATGAAATACGCTAATAATAAGCCATCGCGCGTGAATACTGAATCATGCTAACTATAAGGATTATTTTTGAGAATCGGTCGCCGCGCTCGACGAGTCTTGCGGCCGAAGGTATAAAATTTCGTTCTATAGGTACTTAAGCCTCATGTGAACGTGATCTAAACAATATTACCAATACATTAACTTACGCTGACGGAGTCGCGGGCACAGCTATTAACAATAATATTGTACGGTTCCGTATTGCGATATTTTTCAACAGTATTATAAATTGACATATTATATTTCCCTACTAAATTACGAAAGTTAATTTGCCTGTTACATCAAAATCAATAAACCGTGAGGAAGGACATAGGCTACTTTTTTTTACGAAAAACGACGGAAATGCGGACGAAGTCGCGGGAAACAGCTATCTATACTAATAATATAAGGCTGAAGAGTTTGTTTGTTTGTTTGAACGCGATAATCTCAGGAACTCCTGGTTCGAATTAAAAAAATATTTTTAATTAAATAGTCAATTTAATCGGGGTTAAATTTAACGTTAGCCCAAAGTAACTATTCCACGCGAACGAAGTCGCGGGCAAAAGCTAGTACTTAATATAAGCTTTGTGTTTATTTTTTAATGAATTTGAATATGCTGGTAACCAGGAATTGTAACATCTCTTGTACCATATTCTGACAAATATATGTTTCGATTTGACTTGATTTGAACGATATCATTGTTTTTTTTTTTCGGATGGGAAAATCATCGAATGACTTCTCCCGCTCTCGGGGGAGTGGAAGGGAGTGTCAGCTTTCTACTGACTAAAAACCCACCCTGTTCCTTTTGCTGCCCTTGATTTCCGGGGCCACGTTATCTCGTTAGAACTTTCCTGCAACCGATTGGGACGTTATCTGTAAAATAATAAAAAGTAAGTCAATCTGTCAATGTCAAGTATACGTCAATAGAATTTAAAGTTTAGATGTGTCGCTATCTCTGTCACTCTCTTGGAAATCTCTGCTAATAGATGTTAGACGCAAACCTTTGGTTTTCGCGCTCTCTGTAATTAAAGCAGTTTTAATCAGTGTATCTTGTTTGCTTTTTGCCCTAAGTCTGTTTGTCTATGTGTGTTGATCAATGAATGTCATGAAACTTAAAAGAAAAATATATCCTATATTATTATGTCTAAACTCACTACCGAAACAGCTTGTAACAAAACACATTTACCTGTGCCATAGATACAATGTATTGTTTTTATTTACACATACGTATATCAAAACGAAGCAAATCCCTTTTAAAAACTCACCATTTTATTTTACACATCATCCCAGAAAAACAGACGTAGCTATTATTTGTCATACTTTACAAAATGGCCCCGTAATACTTTATCTGCAGGATTAGTGTGGGACATTATAAACCCGGGTCCAGTCCGCTTGAGAACCAGCCATAAATCAGGCATGAACTTCGACCAGACCTGAAGTATTATGTTTATTTCATTTGGACGTATTAATCTCTTAGTATTATGTGTTCAAATTAATGAAAATTTGGATGTTTTGTTACATTAGGAGAATATGGAAGTATGGATTATTATATTGCTTTCTAAAATATGCATAAATAAATACATCAAACACTAGAACTTATTCAGTGCAAGTCAAATAATTTCAGCTAGATACCTATATACCTCTCTAATGGAGCCCAGATTTTTTTACATTTATATTGTCAATCCATCGTTGTTCCACTGTCATTATTTTATTTTCCACACAGATGTCTGTAATTACGCCGTATGACTATAAATTAGTAAGGAACATAACAATTTGTTACATAATCCCTGTCGATTGAGGATTATCCGGTCAATTGGTGGTAAATGTGGTAATCCCACAACACTGCACCAATTTACCGAGTCCAGTATTTATTGGGGTCTGGTCACCCTACGCCATTGGTCTTGAGGAATTACACACAAGTGGGTATGTTGAGATGTGAATGATTATAGTATATGTTTAGATATTTTTGTAAGAGATTAGTAAAAATCATTGCTGAGTACTCCAGTCCTCAGCAATGACTCACTTTCCAGAGTTAAATCATAGGTTGACAGTCCTGTTGGTCTAGTGGTCAGTGGCCCTGACTGATATGCGCAAGGTCGTGGGTTCGATTCCCACCCAGTATGTGTGATGAGCACGATCATTTGTTCTTTGTCTGGGTATAATTTATCTATAATATATGTATGTATTTAGAAATATATATGTATGTTTATCAGTTGTCTAGTACTCATATCACAAGTTCTGCTTAGTTTGGGACTAGATGGCGCTGTGTGAACGTTGTGGAATATTACATTATATTATATTATTATAGAAATATCAGTCACAAATAACATTTACACCATTTTTTCGTTCATCTAATCTACGGGTGGAGCGAAAGGGAGTGTCTTTTTCTAGTGGCCCTTGCATGCCGGGGCTGTGGTGTCTCGTTAGAACATTCCCGGAAGGCAGCATTATTGACCCGGAAACGTTTACAAACGACATTTATTACAAAATCTTTCAGAATATGTACAGACGCCAGCACATCAAGCTACAACAATCTGTCAAATTTCTTTAATAAATTTTCAACTTTATTGTTAAAGAAATTAGGTTCAAGGTTGATTGGGAAAATTTGACAGTTTCGGGTAGCTTCATGTGCTGGCGTCTGTACTTAAAATATGTTTTAAATAAGGTATTTCTTAGAGTCAATATTCTTATTAACACCACTATTTACCACTTTACGATAAGTGCAACTAAGGACTAAACTCAAGCCTGTAAAATGTTTGCTGCATAAAAAGCTGCGTTTGAAAAAGTTGAAAGTTCTTTTATTTTTTTTTGTTATTTTATGATCAAACTTATATTTGTCTTCTAATGATAACAGAATCTAGAAAACTGTTTCTACATAAAATAATGATGGTACCTACTGAATTTTTATTTTTCTTTTAGAAGTCTTATAGAAATTTATATATTAACAAACACAAAATACAAACAGACACGGTTTTTTTTTTTTTTTTTTTTTTTAACGTGGTAAAATTATCAAATAAGTCCTCCCACTCCGGGCAGGGTGGGAGGGACTGTCAGACTTTTACTGACTAAAATCCACGGTGTTCCTTCAATAACCCTTTACATACCGGGGCCACGGTAACGGGATGAGTCCCACGACCCCGGCAGGCTTCGGCCCTCTGCAGAGGGGGCCTCGTCATGTTGTTGACGCTCTTTGAGGCGCGCGTGGAACACGATGCGTCGTCGACCCGGGCATGGTCCATGGTCGGACAGCGAGTTGCCCTTTACTCGCTGTCCGCATGCCCGCGCCTACGGAGGCCGGAGATCGTCGGCCGACGTCCGACGCCGTGGGCGTCTACCACTGCGGCTGGGCTGGAGGGAGGACGCCATCCTCTCCCTCACGCGGCCCGCCTCCTCCTTAGGAAGCATGACTGCTTCGCAGAAGGAGGCGACCGCTTCCCACTCCCTCTCGCCCCGAAGCATGGCCTCGACCAATGCCGGGCGCGAGAGGTCTCCGCCTATCGCCGCCGTGAGGACACGTCGGTGCTCTGCCCAGGCGGGGCAGTCTTGCACCGTGTGCTCTACGGTGTCCTCAGGGCGACCCTCGCAGTGGTGACACCCAGGCGTTTCCTCCTTTCCCATCAGACACAGGTACCTCCCGAAACTTCCGTGTCCGGTGAGGACCTGCGTCATGCGGTAGGTCAGGACGCCGTGACGCCGATCTAGCCACTCCTCAAAGAGGGGTCTTACCGCCGCAATTGCGGCGTGCCCGAAACAGACATGCTAGTAAATTTGACAGGAAGTGTATACCGATATCAATAATTTGTATGTGTATGTATGTATAAAGCCAAATAAATGTGTAGGAGAGGGTTATGTTAAATTTATATTTTTTTTTAACCATAGCTATTTGAACTTCCTAGTTATAGGTATTTTCCAGTAATTTAGAAGCAAATAACTTTTTACCTATATTGGTGGACGACATTTATTCACAGGAGTATAGTTTCGCAGAAAAATGGCAGTAACAGATGGATAGACATACATGAGCGATATATACATGATCCATAAGAGTTTCAGTTTTCATTCAGAACCCTATAAAGCATGCAATACTGGTAATATTTACCGTACCCATCACAACAGTCCAGTACACTCAATTCGCAAAGTGGCAAGTGGGACGGTGCCACTGTACCTAATGACAGATTAGCGGGCCGGCCGGCCACCTGAGCTAGCCAAAATATGCAATAACTCAGGATCCCCTCTAATTCACCCGGATCGAGCCAATAAATTCATCACAGTGATTAGTGTTGTACTCTGGGAATAGAGTGGAGTGGGATCCTCTTTTGTGAAAGAGAATTATGAGACTATATGCTGTAATTGAAGAGAGTTTTATAGAACTGAGTTCATCTTGTGAGAATTTTTATAAGCAATTACATATAATACCTACTAGTGTAGTTTTATGTTATTATAGGTAGTTTAGAAGCCATCTGACAACAGTCAGATACAAACATAATACACATACAATTGTTCTCACATGCAATTATTGTTCCTGGCAACGCTATCTCTTCACCACCCTTGATTGACTGGTAGAGAATACCAACGGCCTTAAGTCTGCTTTTGTACCTAGCGCGCAGTGTTAATATTAAATCAACAGTATTATTTTCTCCGTTAATCAGATGTGGTTAAAATGGAAGTCGACCCAACATACTTGAGAAAGTCTAAGTAAATGCAACTGAATACCAGTATTTTATATGGAAAGTGTCCTCATTTGACCTCCATAACCCAATAACTGGGTAATACGATAGCGAATGGCAATGCTGTTTTAAATTCTCTGGCTTTTGACTACCCGTGGCGGCTGTCAAAGATGCAGAAACGACAGCCGGGACCGTTTAACGTGCTTTTCGAGGCATGTCTCTACGTTTATATGGTCACTCATACACGAACAATTCTCGGCTAGCGTTGCTTAACTTTAAAGATAGTCGCATGACTGAATGGTATTCAAGCCTTCTGGAACGAGTGACGATCTCTTTCTTAAGCTGCGTCTACGCTAGGCGAGCCGAGCATGAGCCGAGCACGAGCGGAGCCGTTCTCGGTTTCGTCGTTCACGGCGTCAAGTGTGGACGTACAACGCGAGCGCGAAGCAAATCCCTTTGTGTTCATAAAAAAACTGATAATTGGCGGAGCACAGCCGAGTACGAACGAAATGCTCGCTGCGCGTTCGTTCGAGGCTTGTAAGTCGGTCCACACTAGACGAATTGTGTTCGGCTCGTGCTTTGCTCGTGCTCGGCTCATGATAGGCTCGTCTAGCGTAGACGCAGTTTTAAATACGATTTAC
Organism: Tholera decimalis; assembly: GCA_943138885.2. Taxonomy (NCBI): domain Eukaryota; kingdom Metazoa; phylum Arthropoda; class Insecta; order Lepidoptera; family Noctuidae; genus Tholera; species Tholera decimalis. The sequence continues at coordinate 30,970,020 of OW964562.2, forward strand.
AGATATTATGTTTATTGGTATGTATAATGTAGGTAATTTTTAATTTGTCTAATGTTAACTTTATCTATAAAGGTATAAAAAACATTAGTAGAATAAAATAAAATTCAAGTTAGCTTAAAATAAAATTATATTTATAACAGTATCAAATTAACTACAAAGAGGGCATAACAATTACAATGAAGTTAACTAAAATAAAGTCAACTTATAATATATGATCTAAAATAAATCTAATTTCTATAGAAATGATTACTCACTATACTGTTATTTGTAAACACACCACACTGACATTGATTTCAACAGACAAAAAATAAATCGACTATTTCATAAAAATGCAATAATTAATTATCTGAAAAAATTATATGAATGCATTTTTTTGGCCTTGGTCTTATGGTAAAAGTCTTTTAGAATTATTAATACTTTCTGATGGTATGCTAGTGATGTGATTACAAATAACTCTTCAGATCCCGAAATTAACCAATTTGAGAAGTGAAAACATACATAAAACACAATACAAGGACAGGTTAGGCAAATGTTCCTACAGTACGATGAGATTCAACAGTGTCTTAAAATGAATTATTCAAAATTTTCTCAGATGAATTTGAACAATAACACGGCCCCAAATCTATATCGTCAGCGGTTTTCTTTTTGAGCTGAGGAATTAAGCTTCTATGCTTGTCCACAGAATTGAACTGCTGTCTTCCTACTACAGACTGTATTACACTACAGGTTGCAGGTTTAGGGATCTTGCTTGGTCTGTACGGTGAATTGTGTGTTCGACACTGGCTCATATCTACACAAATTTCAGTACCAGGCTTATCGATTGTAATCTCTAGGTAAGACTTTCCAGTAAAATGCTTTGAACCTCCTTTCTCTTTTGCCTTAGCATCTTTTTTAACTTGGAATCGTGTAGCTTTTGTTTCTGCTTGTTTGTCCGACAGGCATTTTATTTCAGTAAGACTCATTCCACAGCAAGTGGCAGTTGAATTAGTCGCAGATACTTTGTTAACGCATTCAGTGCATGGACATATTGCTCGTTGGGGATTTTCTTGTGAATTAACTTGTCGACAGCAAATTGGTTCATTGAAGTCAGCGCATTCAGTACAATTATTAGGATTTTCTGGCCAGTCGTATTTGACGTCGTTGACTAGAAGTGAATCTTCAGTGTTAGGATCACTTCCGTTACAACATACCCGACAATCATTGGATGAAAATTCAACGTTATTTCTTTCTTCGTAGACTTCCGCACATTTGGCAAATTTTTCGATTTCTTCAGGTTTTGTACAGTCAGCGTGTTCTCCACATTCGAAGATTCCTTTTTCGTCAAGATGCTTAGAAAACACAGTTTTCTTGTGTTTTGTTAAATCTTCAAGTTTTCTGTGTTCTTCAAACTCATTTTCATCGACTCCAATACACTCATCGTGTTTTCTGCTTTCATCGATTTCAGTACACTCATCACGTTGTTCACGTTTGTAACAATTTCCGATTTGTTTTCGTTCTTCTAGTTTCCTGCATTCATCGGCTTGTCTAGGCGTTTTGGTTTTCTTATATTTCTCTGGTTGTAGTTGAACAGCTAAACAATGTTCGGTACTTTCATTGCTTGTTTTACATTCTTCAAGTTTTTTACGATCTTCAAGCTTCTTACATTCATCTCGTTTTTTACGTTCTTCAAGTTTCTGACGTTCTTCATTTTTTTTACAGTCTTCATATTTTCTACGTTCTTCAAGTTTCTTACGTTCTTCAAGTTTTTTGCGCTCTTCAAGTTTCTTACGTTCCTCAAGTTTCTTACGCTCTTCTTGTTTCTTACATTCTTCAAGTCTTTTACGCTCTTCAAGTTTCTTACATTCCTCAAGTTTATTTCGGTCTTCAAGTTTTTTGCGTTCTTCAAGTCTCTTACGCTCTTCAAGTTTCTTACATTCTTCAAGTTTATTCCGTTCCTCAAGTTTCTGTTGTTCCTCAAACTTCTTACATTCATCGGATTGATTACGTTGTTCAAGTTTTCTACAATTATTGAGTTCTTCTGGCCTCTTACTATCATTAGGAAAGCAGCCGTCATTACGTTTTTTAAGTTTTTCATGTTTTTTACATTCATCTTTATCTCGTTTCTTTTTACCTCTTGATATAATATCTACTATTGATGGAAAACAAGGTCGTAATTTTGGTCGACTTTGTTTCGAGCCGAAGGTTTCATGACTTGATAGTGCCAGAACTTGAGACTCGATAGGGCCACAACTCTCTTTGATAGTAATTGAAGATGGTTTTTTTTGCGAAGATTTTTTCGATACACAATATAATTCAGGACATTCAATAGATCTACTGCCTGCTCGATTTTGGGATAAACATTTGTTCTTTAGCTCTGACGAGGGACATTGGCCATTGACAAATTCAGTGTTACTGAACACTGTTTTACGAATTAATCTCATCTCGCTTGGAGCGTCAAAACCTGATCTTCCACCACCAGACGCAGAATTATCCTCAAGACAAGTTATTTTTACGTCTCCCTTATCCTTTTTATCATTGTCAATAAAAAGATAGACGTGACTGCTACAATCCTTTTTTTTTGCGCATAACACAAAAATCAATGCTGGTATGCACCAGGCTACTTCAATAATAAGTATAATGGTTAGAATCCATATCTTTTTGCATGACATATCACATGGAAAACTGAATATAGGTTTCTTTTTTGCTTTGCATTTGGCTTTGCATTTGTTCACGTACAAGTCTAAGGCGGTATTGCATAGGTCTCGAGTCCGGTTAACTAAAGTGAGAACACTTCCCAGTGCAAGATACAAATTCTCATCTTTTAAATGGGGCACAACTTCGTCACTCAGCCACTTTTGGAATTTTTGGTCAAAGACTTCTTGTTCTTTAGGGTTGCTACTCTGGATACAACTCCTTGCTGTGTTGTAGTATTTGACTAGATTATGAGATGCATTTGGGGTATTCATTAATATTAAGGATGCATTTTTGAGAGGTACAAACAACGTGCTTGACTTTTCATTCCAATTCACGTGTGGGATTGGTATAGTTAAGCCTCTAGGAGTCTTTTCAAAATAGGCTAAATGATCGCAAGGGTCTTTTATACTTCTTGTATTAGACAATAACTGAAAAGGGGCAACGTTGATCGTTATAGAATTGAGTGTCTTCTCATCAGGTTTGCGCCATCCATCGCCATCCGTATCTAGGTATCTTTTTATCTCATTGTAAAACTGGAATAGTTTGATCACGCTGGCTTGTGAGATCGTGCCTCCGTAATAGTCTAATTTTGCGACAGGTAGGACCCATACTTTAAGGTAGCCTCCGATAGCATCAGAAAGAGCTGTAGTCATAGTAGTGTCAGTTTCAGGATCTTTAGCTTCCTTTTTTATGGCCACATAAGCGTCCCTGAAGTATGAAAGAAGAGCATTGACATGCTCTTCATTGAAAGTGTTTACAAAGATTGGTGGAGGCAGCAGGTTTTGGAAATACCTTCTAGCTTGCAGTAGTCCTATATCGCTCTTGCTCCACTGCTTCTTCTGAGCATCTCTGGCATTGAACAATACTGTGCCGACGTTAGGTGTATATTCTCTCTCGAGGGGTAAGCTTTCGCACGTTAGTGTAAAAAGTGTAAAAATTGCGCACGCATAGATTAATATCATGTTTGTAAATAGATAATAAAACTTACAAAATAAATTGTTACAAAATACACGTGACGCAAAATGACAGCTTTCGTAGGTGAGTTTGACACTGACATTTTATTACCTACTATATCGCAAAAATTATACAGAAGAGGTTCATTACTTTTAGTAAATTAATAGATTCATAAAGGAAATCTAATGAGCCCAAGCTCGATATGTTTACTAGTTAGCAGTCCAAGGTTCCATCAGCCACCTTCTAATTCCATCATTAGACCAGGTCGATGGTACCATGATATTGTATTGTCATCTAATCTACATAGAATTGGTAAATTTCATGATGGTACAACAATTAGAAGTGCGTGTAGTTCAGATTCTTAGATTTTATTACATAGTTACAGCTTGACCTAATAAAAGCGTTAACAACTAAATGCTTACATCATTTCATATTTACATATTTATTAGACCTTAGACCTTAAGATGGATTGGAAATGTACAATTTACTAAACAGTGTTGGCAGTTATTAAACAAAGAGTTGATTTATGTTATAATCCGAAACATTACTTTTACTACTTTACTAAGGGTAGGTACTACGTCGGGCACGCCGCAATTGCGGCGGTAAGACCCCTCTTTGAGGAGTGGCTAGATCGGCGTCACGGCGTCCTGACCTACCGCATGACGCAGGTCCTCACCGGACACGGAAGTTTCGGGAGGTACCTGTGTCTGATGGGTAAGGAAGAGACGCCTGGGTGTCACCACTGCGAGGGTCGCCCTGAGGACACAGTCGAGCACACGGTGCAGGACTGCCCAGCTTGGGCAGAGCACCGACGTGTCCTCACGGCGACAATAGGCGGAGACCTCTCGCGCCCGGCCTTGGTCGAGGCCATGCTGCGGGGCGAGAGGGAGTGGGAAGCGGTCGCCTCCTTCTGCGAAGCAGTCATGCTTCCGAAGGAGGAGGCGGGCCGCGTGAGGGAGAGGATGGCGTCCTCCCTCCAGCCCAGCCGCAGTGGTAGACGCCCACGGCGTCGGACGTCGGCCGACGATCTCCGGCCACCGTAGGCGCGGGCATGCGGACAGCGAGTAAAGGGCAACTCGCTGTCCGACCATGGACCATGCCCGGGTCGACGGCGCGTCGTGTTCCACGCGCGCCTCAAAGAGCGTCAGCAACATGACGAGGCCCCCTCTGCAGAGGGCCGAAGCCCGCCGGGGTCGTGGGACTCATCCCGTTACCGTGGCCCCGGTATGTAAAGGGTTATTGAAGGAACACCGTGGATTTTAGTCAGTAAAAGTCTGACAGTCCCTCCCACCCTGCCCGGAGTGGGAGGACTTATTTGATAATTTTACCACGCTAAAAAAAAAAAAAAAAAAAAGGGTAGGTACTACGTAGCCAATGAGACTTAAATAAACTTATAAGACAAAATTTATTATTTTGTTAGTTTTCATGTGGGTAAAAACATTCAGACGTTTCAGTTTGTTTTACAGTCAATGAAATCTAACTCAATGTGTATGATTTTAGCAATACTTCAAGAATCCAGGTACCTTAGTAATAAATCACATGCGCCGTACGAAGGGGGATGGGAGGTATGGGCAGAGGGGGAGAAGAGTACGAGACCGACACGTTAAATTGTTTAATTAAAAGCAGTACCAAATTAGGGGATTACACATATGTGGGGTACGGTGTCTTTAGAAGTTTTGGGGTAATGACATCGGTGCAGGATTGATTTGGGGACGAGCGTTGTCGGTCGTAGCTTGGTTTGTTAATGATCTAGTAAAAGTGCTTATTGGTATTCGAGATCTATGTAGGGAGTATGCGGGAGATTTGTATACATTTATTGGTAAAATAAATTACTTATAAGAGAGATTGAAATTGTTTTTTTTTTCGAGTATAACCTTTTTTAGCAGGAGCATTGGGTAGCCCAGTGGATACAGACACAACATTACATAAGAGTTCGTTGGGCGTTCCAACTCAGGCAGGCACATTACTGCTGCTAAATAGTTTTGAGAGCAGTAGTTATGTATAGTATGCTGGTTTCACTGTTTTGAGTCATAACAATGAAACCGGCATGTCCTAAAATTCCGAAAATCTGCGGCATGGACCTCCGTACTGGTTTTGCGTAGTGGATTGCAGCTCATTCCTCTCAGGTCAGAGAGCAGGCCTGTCGTAGCAGTGGATCCGTTAAAGGCTGATTATCTTATATCCATTTTTATTTAGTGAAAAAGTATATAAGCCCGTCGGTTCTTGCTGTCACTAGTACATCTTTGATCGTAGTTTCAGGAAGTTTTTGAATTGAGGGTTAAAAACTTCGGCCAGTTGTGAAACTAAATCTAAGACCACAAAGTTGATATGCCCACATACCACACACTCATGACCACGATTACTGATCTCACTAATTACAAATTCGCGTGGGTCGTCAACAAACATGTTCATATTATAAATTAATAGTGAAATTAACATATTAAGGCTGGTAGTCAAGGATGGCGTGACTCCTTCACGTGACACTTTAATTGCCGTTATTGTGACAAATGACGCGCTTGTTGAATGTAAAATGTTACTAAATGGTGGTGTGGTTGAATTCGGTATGGATGGGATACTGAGGAATGTAGAATTATGTATGTTCAAAGTTGATACTAACTGTGAACATACCGCCTGTTTCGTTCAGGATAGCAATGCCTCCAGGAGGCAGATGAGTCTGCCTTTTGTTACGCATCAATAATGTTTGTGAAATGCGTGTAGATTGTTTACATGCACGTTCTGGGCGCAAACACTACGGTTTTGTGCTACTTCCAAAGGGGCATCATTTCTAGTTCTTGTTGGGTGTAGATTTGTGTAATGAATGGGTCTATTCTTGTCTTTTATCGGGTCTTTTTTATCTCTTTTTCAATTTTTTGTTATATAGTTGTAGCAATGCGACTAAAAATAAAGTGAGATTTTTCAACCAACTCAAATTTTTTGTCAATAGATTTTTTAGTTCAGTCACCCCCTTGCATGACCCCAGATTACCCTGCCTTAGTTACATCACAATCCGTTCGATGGTTTTTATATTTGTAGATTTAACCCCCTTATCACTGGACTCGATCGATTATTGTGTATCTCGATCATTTTTGACGATCATATTAGGTTTTTTTTTTTTTTTTTTTTTTTTTTTTAACGTGGTAAAATTATCAAATAAGTCCTCCCACTCCGGGCAGGGTGGGAGGGACTGTCAGACTTTTACTGACTAAAATCCACGGTGTTCCTTCAATAATCCTTTACATACCGGGGCCACGGTAACGGGATGAGTCCCACGACCCCGGCAGGATTCGGCCCTCTGCAGAGGGGGCCTCGTCATGTTGCTGACGCTCTTTGAGGCGCGCGTGAAACACGACGCGCCGTCGACCCGGGCATGGTCCATGGTCGGACAGCGAGTTGCCCTTTACTCGCTGTCCGCATGCCCGCGCCTACGGTGGCCGGAGATCGTCGGCCGACGTCCGACGCCGTGGGCGTCTACCACTGCGGCTGGGCTGCAGGGAGGACGCCATCCTCTCCCTCACGCGGCCCGCCTCCTCCTTCGAAAGCATGACTGCTTCGCAGAAGGAGGCGACCGCTTCCCACTCCCTCTCGCCCCGCAGCATGGCCTCGACCAAGGCCGGGCGCGAGAGGTCTCCGCCTATTGTCGCCGTGAGGACACGTCGGTGCTCTGCCCAAGCTGGGCAGTCCTGCACTGTGTGCTCGACTGTGTCCTCAGGGCGACCCTCGCAGTGGTGACACCCAGGCGTCTCTTCCTTACCCATCAGACACAGGTACCTCCCGAAACTTCCGTGTCCGGTGAGGACCTGCGTCATGCGGTAGGTCAGGACGCCGTGACGCCGATCTAGCCACTCCTCAAAGAGGGGTCTTACCGCCGCAATTGCGGCGTGCCCGGCCGTCGGTTGCGACAGTCGCTCCCTCCATACTGCCCTGAGATCGCGCCGGAGCTCTTCCCGCCGCGCCTCGACTTCTCGAGGCAGCGGGGATACGCCCCGGCGCCGCGCCTCCACGCGCCATTCATAGACGCGCTGGAGGGCAGTCGCCTCCAGATCCCAGGGCAGCAATCCGGCAAGGAGGTTGGCCGATTCGCCGGCGATCGTGCGGTATCCCCGGATCATTCGGATAGCCATGACCCTCTGGCATGCGACCAACTTTAGTGGTCGCGTCCGGATGCACAGGGCCCACACTGGGGACCCGTAGAGGGCCATGGACCGCACGACGCCGGCGTACAGCCTTCGGCAGGAGGCGTTTGGCCCGCTGAGGTTAGGCAGGAGTCGCCTGAAGGCGGCTGCTGCCCGGTTCAGCTTTGGGGCCAAACTCAGGAAGTGCTCCCTGAAGTTCCACCGGCTGTCGAGGACGAGTCCCAGGTACTTCATCGTCCTCCCGACGCCGATGCGAACCCCCTCCACCGTTATGTGGGACTCGGACCGTGGCGCGTTCCGACCGCCATGGAAGCACATTGCCTCGGTCTTGTGCAGCGCCACGTCGAGTCCCAACTGCCGGATCCTACGAACGACTGTCGCAACCGCTTGCGTCGCCAGGTCGGCCGCCGCCTGGTGCGACTCTCCCTGCGCCAGGACGAGCGTGTCGTCAGCGTAACATACTACGCTGACGCCGTCAGGGAGGTCGCCGCGCAGCACCCAGTCGTATCCGATGTTCCACAGGGGCGGCCCCAAGACCGAACCCTGTGGGACACCGCACGACATCTCTCGCCGGTTCCACTCTCCCCGGTGACCGGGGTAGATGACGGCTCTGTCCGTCAGGTAGTCCTCGACTATGCGACGGAGGTAGGTCGGCACCCGGTGATACCGGAGTGCCTCCCTGATGCAACTCCAGGGCAGGGTGTTGAAGGCATTGGTGATGTCCAAAGACACCGCCAAGACGACCCTGCCCCGGGATACCGCGTCCCCCGTCGTGAGGGCTCTCACGCGCATGACAGCATCCACCGTCGAGCGCCCCCTGCGGAAGCCAAACTGGCACTCCGCAAGATCCGGGCCCACCCGATTCAGGTGCCCGAAGAGGCGGTCTGCAATCACTCTTTCCAAGAGCTTGCCCACCTCGTCGAGCAGCACGATGGGCCGGAATGCGGACGGAGAGTCCGCAGGGCGCCCGGCTTTCTGGATCAGGACCAGCTTTCCCGTCTTCCAGCGAAGCGGAAACTGGCCCCTCTCCAGGCATGCGCTAAAGAGCCCCCCTAGTCGAGGCCCGAGAGTCTCCGAGGCCAGGACCCACGCTTTCCCTGGCAAGCCGTCGGGTCCTGGGGCGGTATTTTTGGCCTTGAGCCGTTGTACCGCCACTCTCAAGTCTACCTCGGTCACCTCTGGAGCGTCGTAGACGTCGTCGTCGCTGTGGTCCGCGTTTGCGCCAGCTTCAGGTTCCGTCGGAGACGGAGCCATGGGCGGGGGAGCGTGCTCCCCTCGCGATGGGAACAGGGCGCTCACCACGTCCTCCAAGAACTGAGGCTGGAGACTCTGCGTCAACGGGGGAGCCCAGGGGCGGAGCCTCTCTCGCACCCACTTGTAGGGGCGGCCCCATGGGTCCCCGTCCAGAGTCGCCAGCATTTCCTCCCGGGCCAGTTCCTTGGCCCGCCAGATCTCGTCTCGGAGGACGGCCTTCGCTGCCCTGTAGCCCTCGTACAGCTCCGCCTCTACAGTCGCCGCATCCGAAGGTCGGGTGCGGCGCCTGCGGAACCTGGTGTACCGGCGTCGCGCCGCAACGCACGCTTCGCGCAGCGCTGCTAGCTCGCTCGACCACCAGTACAGCTGACGCCGGGCGCGTCCTTGCCGGACCCGGGGCATGGCCACGTCGCAGATCTCCGACATGGCCTCCCGGAACCACTCCGCCTCGTCGTTTATGTCGGCAGGCCTGTCCGGGGGTGACCCCCAGGCCTGCACGATCGAGGCTTCCAGGAATAGCTCCCGGTCCATCTGCTTCAGCGCCCATCGCGGACCACTCAGGTCCCGTCGGACCGGCGCGTCTGGGGTCTGGGCGGAGACGTCGAACTGGATATACCGGTGATCGGAATAGGTCTCCACCTCCTCCACAACGCGCCAGTCGGTGACGCGCGGTGACAGGCTGGGGGTGGCGAACGTAACGTCCACCACCGACTCGCCCGTAAACCGCACGCACGTGGGGACAGAACCCCGGTTCTCGATTACCAGGCCCTGCGCACGGGCCCAGTGCTCGAGTATCCTGCCCCGCCCATGGTCCATGGACCGGGAACCCCAAGCCGGATTTTTGGCGTTGAAGTCCCCGAGGACGAGGGCGGGGAGGGAACCGAAGGCGACGACGACGTCTCCCAGCTCCGTTAGGGAGTTCTGGAACTCGGCGAGAGTTCGGTTCGGGGAGAAATAAACGCCTACCACAGCGATCTCCCCGAACCGTGCTGCGACGATCCCACGCCCTCTCTTGACGCGATCGAGGGGCGGGGTACCGGCGGCGGCCGACGAAACGAGGGTCACCGAGCCGTCCAAGTCCGCCACCCAGTCATTCCTGGGCAGGACAAAATACGGCTCGGCGACCACGGCGACGTTGATCAACCACTGCGCCATGCTCTGGAGCAAAAGTTCCTGAGCAGCGGCGCAGTGGTTGATGTTCGCCTGGAGGAAGCGCAATGGGGCCATTAATCGGGATCCATTGCAGCCTCCTCCAGGGCCCCTCGCGGGGGTTCAGCCACGACGGCGACGGCGGCGGCAGTAGCGATTGCGGCGGCGGCGGTGGTGGCGGTGACGACGGCGGCAGAGGGCCTACCTCTGCGCCTGGCTTTGGTGGGTGGGGCGCAGGACTTGCCCCCAGCCCGGTGATCGGCCGGCTTGCCAACCGCCTCACATGCGAAGCAGTGAGGCGGGGCGGAGCACGAGCCGGCCTTGTGACCGGGCTGACCGCAGCGGAAGCACCTATCGCTGCGGTCTACCTCCGAGGTGCACACGCATGCCGCATGGTTGCCCACTTGGCAGCGGAAGCACCTCAGGGGTCTGGGGTCCAGGACTTTCACCTGCGCAGACACCCAACCAACCAGGAGCCTTCGGCCCTCCTGGATCTTTTTGACCGCCGGGACGGGGCAACTAACCGTAATGGTTTGCGTCCCCGTGAAGCCAGGACGCAGGGCGCCCGCCCTCACCTGATCGGGAGGGCACCCCCCAGTCCTGGCGACGGCGGCCACCACTTCCTCGGCCGTCACGGAGTCATCCAGACCCGATATGCGCATGTCTGCGCGCTTGGTGGGTCTGGAGACTCGGGCCTCCTCCGCATTTAAGGACGCTCTGAGCCGTTCGGCCAGAGCGTCAGCGGCAGGGCCACTGGCCGCGCCGGGGATCTCCAGCATCCGAGCCCCCGTTGCAGTGACCCGGTGACGGAGGCCGCCAACGATGCCGAGCTCCGTGATGTCGATCGCCATCCGCGCCTTCGCCAGCACGTCGCGGTACGACACGCCCCTCTTCACCGCGTCCGGCTGCAGTGTGATCACTACAGCCGCGGTCTTGGAGGCGCGCAATCGCGCCGCGGCGTCTCGCCGCCGCCGTCTCTCCCTACGCCGCGAGGACCTGGCTGCGCCAGCAGCCTTCCTCTTCTCCCCGGCCACTTGCCAGTCGGCGCCGGCCGGAGGAGTCTTTGGAGGAGGCTGCTGGGACGGCTGGTTCCCGGCCTGGGCCTTCTTCTTTTTGGCCGCCTGCTTCGGCCCCGCAGGTGTCGGGGTCGGAGGCGGCTTTGATGGGCCCGATTTCGGCTTGGCCGGGGCCGTCACTGGTGCCGTCCGCACCGTGGCCGTCTTCGCCTGAGGCGGCCTCGTCGTCGTCTGGGGAGGCTTGGACGCGGCCGCAGCCGCGTACGAAGTCGCCGCCAGCGGGGGTCGCAGCACGCGGCTCTCCAATACGGAGAACCGCTGCTGGAAGGCGGCCAGCTCCTGTCGCACCAGGTCGAGAACCGAGTCCTCCGCTGGTGTGGGCTGGCCTTTCTCCTTTTGGCCCCGCGGCGGCGCATTCCGCTGGCCGCCTCCCCTGATTGTGGCCAGGTCCGCCTTGAGGGCGGCGTTCTCCCTCTGGAGAGCCTCAATGGCGGCAGTCAGGCGGGTGACCTCCGGCCGCAGATCGGACATATCATCCCTTGCAGCCGGAGCCCCGCCGTAAGTCCGCGTGGCCGCCAAGATGGAGGCCGTGGCTTCGCCGATCGCGTCCTCCTTGCTCTTGCCGTTGCGCTTCCGCGAGATGGTGCGGATGGCAGCCGCCACGGCCTCTTCTAGTTTGGCCTCGCTCGAGGCCAGACCAGTGTTGGGCTCTCCAGAGGGAGGCCCCCTCCCCGAGGTCTTGCCTCGGCCTTTACCCCGCACGCTAGTGGGGATCTTGCGGGCCGAGACAAGCCCCTCCTCCGACGACGACTCATCGTTGCGGGGGCGCTTGAGGAACTCCTTCCTCCTGTCGGCGCCCCCCTCGTCACTCCTGACTGCGCTCCCAGAGACTAAGCTCTGGAAGCTCTCGGCGTCCGATGCCGAGTCGGTCTCCGACCCGAGCACCAGCGCCCCCTTCCTCCGCGGAGCGGCGCTCTGCGCTCGCTCAACGTTCGGTGCCGGTGAGGTGGACGTGCTGGACAAGTCCAGCGACTCCACCTCACGGGCACGTGAGCCTCCCTGGCTCAATGCGGCGACTGCCGGGGTAAAACTGGGGTAAAAGTGTTTGTTGTCCCCCCCAGAGTACGGTGGGACTGACCGGACGTGTCCGGTGCGGGACTCCCCAGCTGCGGAGCAGCTGGGACCCGCCTGGGTATCTTTTGCAAAAACTTTTTCTTCCATTTTTTTTACTTTTTTAGAGAGGTGAGTTCCTCTGTCCCTACTCCCATTTCCACTCCCCTGGTTCACTTCACGGTTACGTCTAAAGATTAGACGCATACCGGAAGTGAACCTTTCCTCCCCCTTGACCCGATCTCTGAGACCGGGCCCCGCGCCGTCTAGAAGCTCGAGCTAGCTGCTCGATCCTCCAGGCGGCGCGCCTTTCCCCCGGTGTGTCCCTCTTGGTCTGGTTTCTCCCTCTGGGCCCGTCCGGCATGAGTGCCTCTACCGGCATGGCCCCAGAGATCATCGAAACACGCAAGCCCCACCACGACGACAACGTGGGGACACAGTTGGATTAGGTAACGATAAATTCGAGAAAAAACATCGAACCGTGCCCTAAGCTTTTATAAGTGTACATGGGCACTTATAAAACATCAAAGGCCTATGTGATATGAAATAAGAAATAATTTTGAGTTTAATTTTAACATTTCGTATTAATTAGTACTATATCAATAACCTATTTATAAGATTACTTACTATCTGTGCCCACGACTTCGTCCGCGTGGAATTGTGACTTTCGGCAGCATTTTTAATTTTTTAGGCTAATTATTGTAAAAATTAAACTCATACATAATTTGAATGTCGTATTTATTAATATCTAATATACCCCGCCATATACTTCACCTTATGTTATTGTTTGCTGATGATAGTAGGTACATCAATTGTTTCATGTACAAACAAAGAATCATATGTAAATGACATTAACAATACAATCAAAAGTTTAATAAAGTGGCTTGACAATAATAATTTAATCATAAACCTTCAAAAAACTAAAATCATGAATTTTTACCAACGACTATATGCGGGAGACATGGATATAAACTACAATGGTCAAACTATAGAAAAAAATTTTTAGCAAAAAATAGAACCGACTTCCATATCAAAACACTACAAAGGCAAAAATAACTTTAATTTCGGAAGGCGGTGTCCAAAACGAAAATATATACAAAACTAAAGACACCGCCTTCCGAAATTAAAGTTATTTTTGCCTTTGTAGTGTTTTGATATGGAAGTCGGTTCTATTTTTTGCTAAAAATTTTTTTTCACGCTTTTTAGTGGGTCGGTTTGTAATTTATTAACCGACTTCAAAAAAAGGAGGTTTACAATTCGTCTTGAACTTTTTTTTTTTTTTTTTTTTTTTTTTTTTATGTATGTTACCTCGTATCTCGGAGACGGCTGGACTGATTTGAAAAATTCTTTTTGCGTTTGAATGGGTATAGTTTCTAGTTGGTCCCATTGTTCCGAAATCAGGATCTGATGATGGAATCCTGGAGAAATCGAGGGAACTCTTCAAATATTATAGGCACACCTATAGCGTTTTGGGTATTTCTTGTAGTACCTTGAGTAGTTGCTTCCGAAAAGTACCATTTGGGGAAGTTGAACTGATGATGAAGACCACAGATGGCCACTGAAACTCCTCAATAATAAGTATTTCGTGGATTGCGATTCGATTACTTGAGTACGGATGTTAAACACTTTATGCTCGTCACAATACATATGGTGATGTAGAGCTGATGGTCAAGTACCAGGAGCACTCCTCAAAAATTAACGGCTCTGCACCGGGAAATGCAAAATTTTGTAAAAAGTGATACATTGTCGACATTATGGCTTTTGTAACTAGATAAATTACAAACCGACCCACTAAAAAGCGTGAAAAAAAATTTTTTAGCAAAAAATAGAACCGACTTCCATATCAAAACACTACAAAGGCAAAAATAACTTTAATTTCGGAAGGCGGTGTCTTTAGTTTTGTATATATTTTTGTTTTTGACACCGCCTTCCGAAATTAAAGTTATTTTTGCCTTTGTAGTGTTTTGATATGGAAGTCGGTTCTATTTTTTGCTAAAAAATTTTTTCTAGTCACAAAAGCCATAATGTCAACAACTTATCACATTTTACAAAATATTGCTTTTCCCGATGCATAGCCGTTAATGTTTGAGGAGTTCTCCTGGTACTTGACCATCAACTCTACATCACCATATGTATTGTGACGAGCATAAAGTGTTTAACATCCGTAGGTACTCAAGTAATCGAATCGCAATCCACGAAATACTTATTATTGAGGAGTTTCAGTGGCCATCTGTGGTCTTCATCATCAGGTCAACTTCCCCAAATGGTACTTTTCAGAAGCAACTGCTCAAGGTACTATAAGAAATACCCAAAACGCTATAGGTGTGCCTATAATATTTGAAGAGTTCCCTCGATTTCTCTAGGATCCCATCATCAGATCCTGATTTCGTAACAATGGGACCAACTAGAAAGTATACCCTTTCAAACGCAAAAAGAATTTTTCAAATCGGTCCAGCCGTCTCCGAGTTATGAGGTAACATACATAAAAAAAAAAAAAAAAAAGTTCAAGACGAATTGTAAACCTCCTTTTTTTGAAGTCGGTTAAAAAGTAAATTGTACGAAATTTTTAGGAATCTTAATTGACAGCCAGTTAACGTGGAAGCAGCAAGCAGAAGATATATGTAAACGTTTAGGCACAGCTGCATATATGTTGCGTAATCTATCAAAAAAGATTAATTTGCCGACAATACTAGTTGCTTATCATGGTCTGGTAATTTCTATCTTGAGATTTGGTGTTATTTTTTGGGGTCACTGTAGTGAACGAGAAAGCATTTTCAAAGCTCAAAAGCGCTGCCTGAGAGCTATCTTTGGCCTCAAATCAACTGACAGTTGTGTACCTATATTTAAGTCTCATAATTTATTAACTTTCCCGTGCCTTTATATCCTTGAGGTAGCAATATTTGTTATAACAAATCGATGTCTATTTGCAACTTTAATAGAAACAAGAAAAAGAAGTACAGCTATGAGATCTCAATACCAGAATTTACTGCACACAGGCGTATTTAAAACAACCTTAATGAAAAGAAATGTGATTTGTATGGCTCCTAAAATCTATAATAAAATACCTGACAATATTAAAAACTTACCGTTGCAAAAATTTAAAAAAGACTTCAAACAATTACTTGTTAATAAATGTTATTATTCTGTGCAAGATTTCCTAAATGACAATGATTTGTAATATTTGAATTAATTTCTGTTTGCATTAATAATTTTTATTATATTTGTTGTAATCAATTTTATTTGTTGTAATCAATTTTATTTGTCGTAATCAATTTTATCTGTTATAATCAATTTTATCTGTTATAATCAATTTCATAGCACTTTTTTATTTGCAACAAATTATATTATTATTATTTTATTTACATTTGCATGCCACACTAAGGCAGAATGTACATGGATTCTTTATGTATTTAACAACTTATTTTTATGTACCTACATTCCAAGCAAATAAAGACTTATTCTATTCTATTTTATTCTAATCAAAAGTCTAAAAAATAAGCTTCAAGCTTCTAGCTTTAAAAATGACGTAATTTCCATACACACTTTCATCCCCTATTTCAACCCCTTAGGCAAAAAGGGCTGTTTTTTCGCATTAAAAAGCAGCCTATGTCCTTTCTCAGGCTCTAGAATATGTCCTTACCAAATTTCATTAAAATCGGTTCAGTAGTTTAGGCGTGATTGCGTAACATACACAGACAGAGTTACTTTCGCATTTATAATATTAGTAAGGATTTTGTTGCTAATAAGAAATTGAAGCGTCAATAGCCTAATGGATAAGGTGTCGGACTTGTGATCGAGAGGTCACGAGTTCGAATCCCACCCATTACACTATTGCCGTGAACCCACTCCAGGCACAAGCATATTTAGCTTAGTTGGAGGGGTTAACAAGATTGCTAGTAATGTGAATTGTACCCACATTGCTAGTTATCTTTTAAAAAAAAAATAACTGTTAGGATATTGATTATTTAGGGTGCGTGCTTCGAAATGCACGTTAAGGCGTTGGTCCTCCGCCTGATCTCTCTCCAGTCGTGTTGGATTACCGTCCCATGGACTATGAGAGCAAATGGAACAGAGAGTCCACCTGTATCTGCGCACATGCTTGTGCACTATAATATCTCCTGCGCAGATGGATAATCAATTCTGAAATTGGCCGCCGTGGCCGATATCAGTTAGGAAGACTATTTTTTTTACTGTCGTTTTTGCTTTATTGAGCTCATGTGACCAACGAAACGGGTAGGCAGTATCCATAAGTAGGTATGTATTCTGTTAACCAACAATCGGGTTTTAGAGGGCAGATAGACGCTCAAAGTGCAAAACTGATATGCAGCGGAATTCATATAGACTCTGCAATTGTGAAACACAAGGTGGATAGATTTACATGACTTACTAATATTTGTTAAAAGACTAAAAACAATCAAATTAAACTCAACAGACTAAAGAGTAAGAATTAATATTTCTAGATTGCTAAGATATCTATAAAAATTGCCTTCATTTTCTTAATATCACCTGCAAGTCTCTACAAAATCTTAAACCATTATAATAAACAAAGCCCCGTTAACATTAACATACACTAATCCGACATAATAGTTGATTACGTATCGGTAATCAAAGAGTATGTTGTGCCGATAACCCTCCAATGCTCTGTGTAACGCTTACCAGCCCTTAATGACGCGTGTAACGGAATATCCTTGTGGAGAAGGGTTAAGGCGTGTGCAGGCTGGACGGTTGATGTTGCGATTAAAAGTCGCAATGCATTTTCTGTATTGCGTATTTTAGGGATGGCTGCCAATTGGTTGAAAATTATTAATTATTTAACACTACTTAGTTCTGCCCGCGAATTCGTTCATGTGAGAGGTTCAAAACCCCAATCCTTTGGAATTGGGGAAAATTGCCTTGATAAGCGTATTTTCTTTTCTTAATTCGTGTTCATCTTGTCAAACTACACAAATTCAATTCCCCTACAGGCACAGTAAGGGAATTCGGTTAGGTACGTCGGGTCAACGTAGAGTAAGACAGAACGCGATGGCGGAGTACTGTAGACGCCCTCTGACCAACCTAGGGGACTAAGGACATTAAGTCAGTGAGTCAAGCTTACAGTATATATATCCCAAATGGATGAATTCCTGAATGGGTGTCAAGTTTTAACCGGATATACCTAAGAATTACTTTAACCACAAAATAAACGGAACAAGCAAACATTTATGTTTTATTTATTTAAGGACAACCAACCAAGCATACACCAATAAACATGTTACAAGTCACAATATTATTACAAACAATAGTTATTATACAACGTGTAATTTAAAGGGTATATACATACCAAGTGCATGGTTTCTTTGGATGATAATAAACAATATGGCAAGGGTTTTATAATCCTATGTCTACATGTGTGAAGTATAATAGAAATTTCAATACATTGATACCAGAGGCAGAATTTTCAAATTAAGAAGAACGAAGAGAATCACCGTGTTATTGGCAAGTGACGTGGAAAGTTATCGACCCCCGTAGTGTTGTGACACGTTTGTTATGATTGGTATTCAAGAAACATATGAAACCGATAATTTGGTATCAATTCTTTGAGTCACTTATTTTGAGCTGAAACTGTGCATAGAGACTCCATAGCAGATGTTGTCTTCAGCCCCTTTGGTTAGATACGGGGTTTCCGTTACACGTTGTATATAGTACCTATTAAAAAAAAAAACTATAATATCATAACCTCCAGCCACGATATCAAATCTCATCAATATTTCGTCCATATGCGTGCCCCCTTGCGGCCGTATCGTAGGTATCAATCATACATTATCGCGGCGTTGTTTGTTGAGCCACCAATTAATACACGGCGGTGGAGGGTTGATACTGCCCACAAACGACTCACATTATGAGCTGATGTCGGCATTAAGTTGATTTTAATCGTGTCATGCATGTTTATAATTGAAAACATTGCCCATGGAGAATCTTGCTCTACTTAGCCTATTCCCAACTTTGCTGTGGTCGGCTTCCAGTCTAACCGGATGTTAGACTGGAACCCAGTAACTGGGTAACACGATACTCCTTGGCAAGACCAGTGTCAGATTTTCTTCCTTCTGATTACCCGTAACGACTGTTAAAATTGTACAAATGACAACCGAAATCCCGGGATTAACGGCTTAATGTGCTTTCTAAAGCACAGAGGAGTCCCGATATTTTAAGATAGTAACCCATCCACAGATCGACCTCGGGAAGTATTGCTTAACCTTGCAGATCAACCCGGGCAGCTGTTATTATTTAGCTACGAGTTCCGCCGTGCTAGATTAAAATAATAATTGTATGACACCTTAGGCCTTAGACAAAGGCTTGCCGAGTTTGCGGTCACTGTAAAAACTTTAATATTAAACATATTTAGTTTAATTTGGTAGCGAAGCCGTTTTTAGGGATCCGTAGCTGAATGGCAAAAAACGGAACCCTTATAGTTTCGTCATGTCTGACTGTCTGTCCGTCCGTATGCCACAGCCATTTTATTCCGAAACTATTAGGACTATACATGTGAAACTCGGTAGGTAGATATATTCTGTGAACCGCTTCCCGAGTTTTAAGAAAAAAATAAAAAAAATATTTAAAATTAAGGGGGGCTTTCCATACATGGAACTGAAACTGAAAATAATTTTTTTTTCATTAAACTTATACGTATATGGTATCTATAGACAGGTATTTAAAAATTACATTGAGGTTTTTAAAACAACTTTTTCATAAAGTAAATCGTTTCAAAGATATACGCTTTTAAATTGGTAAAATGTGTGCCCCCCCCCCCCTCTAACTTCTATAATAATGGAGTTAAAAATTTCAAATAAATATATGTTGTAGATCTTAATGTAAACTTTCTACGAAAATTAGTTTGAACAAGATCGGGTCGGCGGTTTTTAAGATATAGCATATTTTCTAAAACCGCAAATATAACTTTGTAATTCATATAAACACTATGAAAAACAAAGTTATTTGGCGTAGTTACTACGGAACCCTTCATGGGCGAGTTTGACTAGCACTTGGCCAGTTTTTTAATATTTATTAAAAAACAAAGCTACAATTAAAAATACTATACAGAGGTCGCCGAGACGCATAATTCGATCATATATACCTATGTATATTTTTTAAACAAAAATATTATCTTTCTGCATTCCTTCTCCATATAAAGTTCAAAATTTAATGTGGGTATTGCTTATCGTCACGCAAAATAGGTACAACATTTGTTATTGTTGATAGGCTCCTGCAGTTTGACCACCATCTCACCTGATGGTAAGCGATGTTGTGGTTGAAGATGAAGCACGCTTACCTAGAAGTAGCCTATTCACTCTTGACCTTAATACCACCTGAAACACAGACACTGGCAGGGAATTCCACTCCTTGCTTTGAAGGTAATTTAATAAGTTCTGTCACCATTCATATTTGAGTTACTCATTAGAACACAGCGGCCAAAGGGTTATTAATATTATGTGTTAATGGATCATTATACCGTGTCACTTTTTATTGCAGGTCTTAATCTAATTGCTACAAATACGAAGATACGTGTTTGTCAAATGCCGTGAACTGAAACATAGTCGGTAATTAAAACAGAAGGTGAAGGGGTTGGGTAGCTGTCATAATTATATGACGTATGTTTGGAGGTTAATTTGTGTGTTCTTCGAATCGGTGGTAAAACGAATAATAATATTTTGTAATAATTTATTTTTTCTTCAATAAGTATGAAAATAAAAATACTAGAAACAAAACATTGACTTTAGTGAGGTGAATGTACAGAGGCATTTTAATTTGTAGTCGACTACCCAAGCATAGAGCATAGAGCAGTTGACTGCGCAAAGTTTTTGTATACATAATTATCAGCGTCCGATTTCGTGCCAAAATATAACACTTTTATTTTACATAATTAGCAAAATAAAAGTATAATATTTTAATAGTATAACTACATAATATATTGTAAGTAAATTATGTTGGGAAAATTGGCAGCCACGCGAGTCGCGATCTCAGTAGCGTTCAAATCAATGTACGTTCAACAATGCGTACGCGTCGTATTTATTTTGTGTGTGCATTCAGTATTATATCGCATTCGTATGTAAAAACTTTAACAAAGATGAAGACTGCAACAGACATAATATGTGTAATTAAATGACGGATAACAATGTCATTTCCATGGAAATGTATGTTACGCGAATGTCGAACTAAGGAATTGTTGTATTTGAATGTCTGTAAGAAAGTGAGCTCATGGTGGGTCATAATTCAATTTTATCGATTCTACATAATTATGTTTGGGCATTTCGATACTTCAGCAGATGGGACATAGTTTAGTCTGAAGAATCGCATTCGGACTCAGTGTGTTAGTATGGTCTATTACATATGTTATATTGTGCCAACAGGGCAGTACTATGGCTCGCAGTCGTTTGTTTGCAACTGCAAGCAAGTCATGTCCAGGAGGCAGATACTGCTGGGGTTGAACGTAATTCTTTTCGTGCCTGCGGAGTTTTGTCTTTGAAGAAATATGTAGATTTAAGTGTGAATGACTTTCTTATACTAACTACATCAGTTTTATGGATTAAGGATACCAGAGATGACAGTTTTTTTTGACTCTGTGTGCCTGCGACTATATTTGCGTGGACATCCATATTGCTTACGCGGTTGTTCCCGTGTTAATCCGATCACATGGGAATTTCGGGATAAAAAGTATACTACCCAGTTCTAAGCATGAGCCCAGAAAAACAGAAAGACAAACATGCAAAAAGTTCAAAAAGTTCGTTTGTGTTTTAGTATAGTGTAAGTAACTGCTATAATACGTACCTAACTGTGAAAATACAGTTATTTTGAATTCACAGACAGACACTTAACTGTATGTATAATTAAATTTGATTTGATATTTGTTATTAAATTTGATTTGATAGAGTGACATTTATACACCACAATTAACTATTGCATTGCAGGTCTTCTAAAATTACATCATTTTGTATTTTTATGTTTATGTTACACGTTGATAAGCTATAAAATTGACGCTTCATATAACATTCGTAATCTATAAAGGCTGGTTTTGTAGATATTCTATTAAATTTTTGGCTCGTAAAACATTATGTTTATAGAGCCAACAATTAATACGCAGTAAGAAAGGGTTGAGTTGATGGCTTCTACAAATGACTGGCACTAAAGTAGAATATACAATTGTTTAATATTCTTATATGTGGAAGTTATGTTCATCTCTGGTATGAGTTGGGGGATATGCATTTGGATAATTAATATTTGATTATCTCTTTTGATTTTTAATGGCACATTAAATTTTTATTTACGTAGATATGACGTCACACATTTGAGGACGTGGCTGAATAATAACAGCCACAAATCAAATTAAATCAAAATATTTATTTGTCAGAATATGGTACAACCACAGAACAGATAAAAGAGGTTAGAAAGGAAATTGTTCCTGATTTCTATGAGAACGCGTGTCGCCGCTTGTCTCCCCACTCCCACAGCTCAACTACAAGCAAGAGGCCCGTTACGTATGCGAATTACGCACACAAATAAATTACACACACTTACATCGAGAGCTTGCTACTGATTGTAACTCACTGTCAATAAACATGCGCCGTGCATCACGGCCAATCAGGGCAAAGGACGAAACGTCAATGGTTGAAGTGAGAGGATGCAATACATTGTAAACGGACTTGCTCATTGCGTTGATTAAACGAGTACATATCGGGCAATGTATATTTTTTGTAACTTGTTGCAATAATGTTGTTAATGTTCGGAATTTCATAGTGATCAGAATATTTTTATGTTTTTTACAAATAAAATTGTAATTAAATGTTATTTTCGACTTACTGATAGAAAGATATACTTCCTCGCTCTATACTTGCGGTCTAACTTTTTGTTTTACAGGTTATAATTGCATAACACGGCATTTTAAAGCAGAGCTCTGTGTTCCAAAGTAATCCGAAGCGCACTAAACGCGGTGAATGAATTAATCGGTCGAGCTATGATTTTCTTACAATAAATGTGGCGCGCTCGCCACGCCCACATTACCATTCCAACCTTATTCATCTATTCCGTGGGTACAATAGATGTTACAATTCCTGGAAACCCCAGCATATCCTGCCCTGATATGGCGTACAAATATGTCACGGGTTTGTGTTTAAGGATGAGATTGCTCATCCTGCTTGTCGAGTTCGGGCCGGGGATGGGTGAACATTTCAGATATTGACATTCCTCCGTGGCTTGCAAACATGTTAAGCCTAAGTTAAGCATTTGAACATCTTTGGTAGTTGGTACGGATTTTCTGAAACTATAAAATCTGACGTCAGTCTAACACGTTCGCTGACAGTACGTCGTTAGGCGGGAAATTAAAATAGTTCGTTATGACAGTACGTCGAGGGACGGGCCACTTATTTTTAAGAGTACGTCGTCGCACGATAATTTTTCATATAAGTATTATAAAGAGCAGTATCCACTGTTATGTTATGAGCAATTTCATTTTTCTTACTGCCGTAACACGAGTATTTTGTGGGTAGTTTCATATTGCTTGCTTGTGCACGAGTATTACGTTGATTTGTCATTTAGTATGGAAAATTCTACTGTCGTAATGTGGTGTCAGGGTAAGTGCTAACTGTCAGCGAACGTGTTAACAAGGGGTAGGTATCGTGTTGCCCAGCTTCTGGGTTGAGGAGGTCAGATAGGAATTGGCTCAAAGTAAAGCACTAAAACTCGTTGCACCCCGTTGGTCTGGAAGTCGAACACAACAAAGGAAAAGCCTTATGATGAGTGACGTCATCACTCATTTATACATTGCTTGCACAGGGTTCGATAAAATAAAATAAAAAAACATAATTTCGGTTCCAAATTAGTCCCTATATTACGAAGAGTACAGTAAGGCTCTTTCAAAACGTGTATCTTGCATACAAGGTAGGAATGCATGAAATATGTTTTGAAAGAGCCTTACACTTACTAATTCCATGCTTACCCACTAGTGAAGTTTCACATTATAGAAATGATTTTCCGAAGACCGGAATCATTTTCCAGTCTGTTCTTTTTGTACCATTGATATTGCAACATTGTTTTCAGCTAAACGTGAAAATATCTCAATATGAAATGAACGCAGCACCACTAGAAACATGACAGGTAATTATTTTTACCACTGCCCTTAATTAGGGGTAGCTCTCACTGTGAGTTATAGTGAAGGCACTTGGATTTATCGCTGTTCGCCTGCGCCCAATGAGCGCCTATGATTAGTTAGAGTGTGTGGATGTAGGAAGCATGGAAGTGGCCGGGGTTCATTGATGACCGCTTGAGCGTACAAAAAGGAGGAACGTAAAGGACGTATTTCGAAAAAAGGAGAAATAAACTTGAATAGGATCTTTATTTTTGATACAACTGACATTAATCACGGAGTTCATTGACAGTCCTTTTCCATTTCAATCGATCAATTCAAGTCTTGCACTTGTTTTTGACGTTACGTTAGTGCTTAGGTATGTAGGTGAATGTGGAATAAAAGAAACAAATAATAAAAATAATTCGAGGCAACGAGACTTTTACGATAGTATGTTTATATATTAAGATTATATACAAACATACTATTTGTATATAATCTTTTCAGTTATCTAACTCCTATAATTTTTACATTATCAATAGTAAAAATCTTAAAAGTCAAAAAATTAAAACCATTATAGAAATTTTATATTTACATGTAAAATTTCTATAATGGTATTTCTATATTTCTATAATTTTTCTCTATCTTATCATGCAATGAGTCCAGATTTCTACCTTATAATGGGAAGGTATGCTACACTAAAAAAAAAGGTCGAAAACTACCTACGAGTTTTATAAAATCCTTGACACTTCCAGACGCCTGACATCTACATTTCTGAGATTATCCGTCAGTCGGTCTGCGCGCGTAAAAAGCTCTCCGTGTAATGGTATGATGTTAATATTGTACGCTGAATGATAATGGCTGCAAGCATCTATTATATATTTTATTAATATGTAGGCACTTAGTGCCAGTGGAAGTATGCGTAGTGTGCTTGTGTCTTTCTTTCCTGAGACCTGCAGTTACATTCAGCTCAATAAATATAATGGAAACATTCTCATCTTTAGACTTATCCTAAGCTAAGGATAGTAAAACCTTTTATTAATTAATAAAATTCTAGATGTAATTGTCAACTCCGCAGAAGTTGCGGGAGTGTTCTAATAAGATGGTGTATGCTTTGTTGGTTGTCCTTAAATAAATAAATAAATAAAATAAATAAAGATACCGCGGCCCCGAGACTTTAGGGCAACTGTGGGAACAAGCAGCCTTCTACTTATTAAAAAACCCAGAGTGTGTTTTTTAAGTCTGACACTCCCTTCCGCTCCACCCAGAGTCGAGCAGGAGGAGTCATTTGATGATTCTCCCACCGAAAAAAAAAAAAACTGATGTAAATTTCAAATTAACTTGATTAGTGGAGAAAATAACTTGTAAAAGGAGTTTATTTAACCAAAAGGAAACTTGGAGGTGCTGGGATTTGAACCCAGGACTTTCAGCATGCGAAGCAGACACTCTACCACTGAGTTACACCCCCGATGAATATAGTGGTCAGTTAAACAGTTCTAATTCTTTCCCGCGCACTGAATAATTCTAAAGCAAAATAATTATATACTAGTGAGATGGTGACCTAGTAGAGTTAAGTTAGTTTATTGACGAATTAAATATTTGCTCCTAATATATCCGAAGGCGCTTAGCGATCGATTTCCGATAACTGTTATTTTCGTAAAAAATGGCCATTCAACACTTTTCTTCATAATATATCATTCGCAATCTCGATGGCGTTGACTAATGAATAAGACGAGAATAAAATCTATACTAATATTGTAAAACGGAAAAGTTTGTTTGTTTATTTGAATGTGCTAATCTTTGAAAGTACTGGGTGGTTTTGGATGAAATTTGGTAAGGTAGTAGCTTGAAGCTTGAAGAAGGTTATAGGTTTTTACCCGATTGCAAAAGAAGCAGGGTTATGTTTTTATCGTGATAAATACCATGGAAGCGAAGTCCCGCACAACTGCTAGGGACAAAAATTAAATTAAAGAGTCGTTGATTAGAGTCTGTATGTTTCGGAGCAATTAGTACCTAGACATGGGCGTTAATTCTTCATGAAATAATTCTGCACATAATAACCTACATGTTCAAAAGCCATAGCTTATTTCTATGACTCCGCGGAAAACCCATAGGGTGTAGGGGACAAATTGTACGCCCCCGTGGGAAATCTCCGGTTATTAGCTGTCAATCATAACTGTGGCGCCCCCTATCGGTAATGCACAAACGACGTGCTGAGATTTATTTGAAAAAGACATTTTTTTATTTCTGTTTTAAGGATTCGTACGGTATTTTAAGTTATTTTGATGGTAGGTTTTTTGTATCTTGAATTAGTATAGGTTTTGTGAGTTTTGATGATGGCGAATTTTAAAAAATTCTTCGGTTAGAAAAAGAAATTAAATTTGCGTAAAGTCGCTAAAGTTAGGTAGGTAGGTACCTACTGGCTTTTTTTCGTTGGGAACATCATCAAATGACTTCTGCCGCTCTATGTGGAGCAGAGTGAACTTCTACCGACTAAAAATTTACCCTGTTCCTTCAGTTGCCTTTTTGGTCCGGGGCTACGGTATCACGTTGGAACATTTCCGCAACTCCAGCTGGTAATAGCGTTAACAGGCCCCATCAATGTTTCAATGTACGGTACTGGCTGGAGTAGTTTTTAATACTTCTGATCAGATCAAAGCTATACAACAAGAATAGAAGAATTAAGTTCCCATTTTTAGTTCGTATCTGGAACTATTATCTACTTAAACTCTTCATGCGACGTCCCTTCTCTTGATTTCTTCAAGACGACAATCGAAGACTACATCTTTTCTCATTGACATAATCCTTACTAATATTATAAATGCGAAAGTAACTCTGTCTGTCTGTTACGCAATCATGCCTAAACTACTGAACCGATTTTAATGAAATTTGATACGGACATAGTCTAGAGCCTGAGAAAGGACATATGCTACTTTTTAAAGCGAAAAAAGGGCTGTAAGGGGTTGAAATAGGGTATGAAAGTTTGTATGGAAATAACGTAATTTTTAAAGCTAGAAGCTTGAAAATTATTATTTAGTCTTTTGATTAGATATTAATAAATACGACATTCAAATTATGTGTGAGTTTTGTTTTCAAAATAATTAGCCTAAAAAAATTAAAATGCTGCCGAAAGTCACTATTCCGCGCGGACGAAGTCGCGGGCACAGCTAGTAGTTGTATATAAAAGTAATTAGGTATTTACATATCATCATCATTATATCTAGTGTTTTACATGGAACGACTGCTACGAAAGTTGAACGACAAAAGTGAACGCTTGGAGGTGCTGGGGCTCGAACCCAGGACTTTCAGCGTTAGAAGCAGACACTCTACCATTGAGTTACACCCCCGGTGGAATGATGCGATTTTTTTAGCGACCGGCTCTAGCAAGGCAACGATGCGAACTGGAAAATAGGGAAAAGTAACTACCAATAATCACTTACCATCAGGTGAGACGGTGGTCAAACGCGAATATATCAACAATTAAAAAAATGGCGTTTTAGGTAAATGTTCTGAGGTAGCCGGATGTGCTAATGAGATACTTATCGCGACCTCGGAACGTAATGGCAAACTAAAGTAACAGGGTGGGTTATTAGTCAGAAGAAGTCTGGCACACCTCGTCCGCTCCACGAGCTCGAGCGGGAGGAGCCATTTAATTATTTAGCGAAATATTATTCTTTCTTATTTAATTCTTAAGCGTATGTGTGTTATGTTGCTGCTTACGACGCCACATATTTCTAAGAAAATGACTAACACCGCGCTGTGCGGTGCACCGTGAGATTCGCCTTCTCAGCATTCCGATAGCGTGGGATCGAAGATTGTTCAATAGCAGTGATTAATGTGAATTTTGTGTTTAGTACTTCACTCTTGTTTCTCACATCGAACAATTGTCACGTAACTTAGTTTTAGCGACTTAAATGTAATTTTTATATTAATTAAATTCAATTAAGTTAATTGTGTCGGTCTTATTTGCATCCTCGACTGCAGCCCAACGTAATTGGCGCAGTCGGTAGGATACTCGCGGTCGGTTTCGCGTAATAAGGAAGATTTCCGTAATCGCAAAGCTGCCCGTGCGGCTATCCAGTCGCTCCAGAGTATCCAGAATCTACACGTCGTGTTGCATCGAGGAATCCAGACATTGATTACGCAAAGGGGCTGACATAATGTTCATGTAAGTACATTAGATTATTTCTAGTGACCGCTTACCCTAGCCTGTAGGTACTAACATAAATGTCCAAAATTTTCTTTCCACGAAAATCGAGGAATATTAGGATAGTTAGTTAGAATTAGAGATTTAGTGATAGATTCTAGGAGAAATATTAATTTGGATACATTTATTTTACACAAGGACGCAGAATCCTTGCCTAGCAAAATGTCTTTGGATTTAGATTAGTGTTGCCCAAACGAGAGTCTCGCAAGAGTCTTGCAATTAGCGATTATCCTATTGCTATTTATTAAACGGTAGTTGAGATCTCAGAACAATGTAACAGAGTCTGTTGTCAACGGTAGTTGAGATCTCAGAACAATGTAACAGAGTCTGTTACATTGTTCTGAGATCTCAACTACCGTTTAATAAATAGCAATAGGATAATCGCTAATTGCAAGACTCTTGCGAGACTCTCGTTTGGGCAACACTAATTTAGATACTATATTTAGAGCATTACGGTTGCTACCCGAGTTTAACGGGAACCCGAATGTGCTGACTAGATTTATTCAATTATGCGATCATTTAGTGAAAGAATATTACAATGTTCAAGGTGGTTCCGTATTAATTAACACTGCGCTTATTAATGGTATATTAAATAAAATTGTAGGATCTGCTGCTCGCTTAATCAACTCAAATTACATTGCAATCTTAAAGCAAAAGGAAAATAATTTAGTTGCTGAAATGAATCACCAAATAAGTTTAAGTAAGCAGTGGGTTTCACGTAGCACAAACTTTACGGATAAAATAGTAGAAAGCCAAGACAAAATCGAGAAAATTCAATTTCAGCTAGCAATCTTAGACATGAAACGGATACTATTAAATATGCTCATTTGGCACAGTTACTAATGATATTAGGAGACAATGTATATAGTTTGTCCAAAGAACTTGATACATTACAGAATTAATTAGCATTTATTAGGGCTAGAAGTTCTTATTCATAATTCTATATTGAACTTTGCTATGTTTAAGGACATGATAAATAGATTAGGTATGTTATATAATAGGATAAATTTTTAGACTAGAATATTATTACAACGAGAATGAAATAGTGATAGTTATTCAATTTCCGATACTTTATCCTACTAACTTTATCCTATATAAATTATCCCTGGCCCCTAATTCCCATCTTATCCTTTTATAGCGGTTGACGAAAAAGATCTATTGTACATGGAGACAGAATGTCCGAAGTATAACCACGGTTACCTTGCGAGGATAATTTAAGTCACCACCATGGCAAACAATCGGACTGTATCCGGCAGCTTATACTACATCAGAAAATTAACGAGTCCTGTCAATTCACATCAGTTATCCTGTCTTCTGAAGCGATGGAGCAGCTAGACGACCAACACTTCAATGTAAGCTTTCCTAAACCTACGAAGTGCGCCTAACTTGTTCTGAAGATAACTATAGAATGCTGAAGGGGAGCTACTTATCTATCATACCCATAAGATGCACGCTGAGATCTACAAACTTTACTGCAAGTAATCGTCATGACCAAACTAAGAGCAAGGTATTGAAAATTATGGACTTACCAACTATAAAGGAAACTTCGTATAATGACCAATGAAAACTATAAAACTAGAAACCATAGACCTTGGCAGTTTACATTCAAGTAACTCTGAAATCACTCTTCAAGAACCTGTAACGCTACCGTCGTCGAACACTGAAGCCATATACCAAACCACTATACCGGTATACATTCTACTATCCGGTGCATGTGTGCTCATTATCACCATTATACTTCGTCGTTGCAGACTGAATAAAGTACAGAAAACCACTGAAGGAAGCAATATCAAGGCACAGGATGAGGAGGCCTTCTGTACCGGGATTGATCCAGCTTCGCCATCGACACTATTTTCGACCAAAGTCTTCAAATAGTTGCCGATCTCGTGGAGGGAGATGTTATGTTGCTGCTTACGACGCCACATATTCCTAAAAAAATGACTAACACCGCGCTGTGCGGTGCACCGTGAGATTCGCCTTCTCAGCATTCCGATAGCGTGGGATCGAAGATTGTTCAATAGCAGTGATTAATGTGAATTTTGTGTTTAGTACTTCACTCTTATTTCTCACATCGAACAATTGTCACGTAACTTAGTTTTAGCGACTTAAATGTAATTTTTATATTAATTAAATTCAATTAAGTTAATTGTGTCGGTCTTATTTGCATCCTCGACTGCAGCCCAACGTAATTTGTGCATAAGCAAGCTTGCCAAAGAGGTTAGATTATACAGTATGTTAACTAACAGAGGGCGTTCCCGTTAACCCACAATAGTATAGCATCCATACATGGTAAAAAATATTACCATTCGAAAACAAAATATTTTGTTTTAATATTAAAATATTCACAAAAGTTTTTAATTTATACGTAAAAGAAACACTCTGTACATGCGTACTTGAAGGACGGCAACGTCGCAATTTATTTATGAATGCGTACACGTGTACAGAGTGTTTCTTTAAAAAAAAAAACATTTTGTTTTCAAATGGTAATATTTTTTTTAGCATGTATGGATGCTATACTATTGTGGTTAACGGGAACGCCCTGTTAGTTAATATACTGTATTATAACTGTTCAAGGCACTGCAATGACGAATGAGACCCAACTAGCACAAATGGGCTGCATTAGGGCTTTAGAGCGTATCCGATTATTACTTATGGTAATAGACGTAAGCGCTAGAGCGTCTACTACAGACTTAAAACAGCCGCTTTAGCGCTATTTGGGCGCCATTTTATGCAACCTGAAGTTCCATTTAACCTGCACAACGGTTGCATAAAGGTTCCTTAATAGCTATAACGATTTATTAACGCTATACTAAAGCTCTCGTAGCGCTACTTTTGAATGATTTTGAACTACTTTGAACGAATGAATTGATTATAGTTCTTTATTGTATATCTTCAGTTGACATTATTTGTAATATTTTGGTAAAGTGTTTTCGTCGCCAACATGAAAATAAAACAAAAAGAAGTAAAAGTTTGTATTCTGTATTAGCAAGATATATAAAGATACTTAAAACGCTGTCCAGTTTACTGTAGATATATAAGATAATTTTCGAGTAATTTTAACGCGCTTTTATGATATTTAAAAAATTAACAAAAGATATGTGATATTTTTTATTTGTTATACAGAATAAATTTTATTTCCGTATTTTTACGTGTCGATAACTTACTATTCGCAAGTGGCCGATTGTTTACCGGTACATTTAATGCACATTTAACTGAAAAACCAATGTATATCAACTCAATTTTGCAAGTGAATTATAAGTTTTCTTAAAAAATCATGGCGTCATTGTAATGTAGTCATAACCTGCAGTTTTAGCTCTAATAATCATAAAGAATCATAGCGCTAATTTTCACCCTTCTAACGCTTCCAGTGATTTTTGTTCCCCTAGTGCAACTCACAGCCACAAAAAGCTCCTATTTTCCTGTTTTTGAGGTTATAAGATCTAGTTACGTACTTATTCGTTTAGCATCCATTTTTATTAAATGTTTTATAATAGTTACAAAAGCCGCTGTAAAATGGCGAATGGATTGAGCCTGCAAGGAATGACTATTGCTACTAAAGGCCTTAGTTACACTGATGATTTTATTGTAACTATAGTATGCATAAGAGTTTCTATTATTTCTATAATGAAAATTATAGTAGTATAATAGTGGTTACTATAACTATAACCTATAAAAGTTACAATGGAAACCACTGTGCAGCTGTGAGTGGCAGAATGACCTTCGTAACTCTCATATAAAGATGTAAGTGGTAAATGAGTTCTACCGTGGACTACTGTGAAGGCTAGGGTAGTATTTGATTCAGCTTATAGCACCTTAAGTAACATTTATAGCTATAGACGTTTAAGGATGCAGATATGCAACTTTGAACTGCTTTTTGAACCCTTAAACCACTATTTTACAGCCCAAAGTAACAAAATAGGCTGCTATTTCCACTAATGTGCTCGTTGGGGAGCGGGTTGGTAGATGTCGTATCTCTCAGATTTTCCTAATACATGCTGGTTTCCTTACGATGTGATAACTAGGTCACCATTGCTCTACTGCTGTTGTAACAAATATAATAGAATAGAATAGAAGTTTTATTAGCTCAAACATACAGAATTTAATATAATACATGCATGCAAGATCTTAAAGTTTGATTGGTTCACGACACGTCTGCCATTTCTCATTGTGTGCAAATATGTCTAGATACAGGTACTTACATCAATGATTATTCAATTCATTCAATTATCAATTCTACACACAATTTTATAATATACTTAAGTAAATTTTATAAATTAAATAATTTTACACAAACTAATCGTTAAACAAAACAAATCATAACATAGTTCAATTTAATTAATTTATTTATTACTAGCTTTTGCCCGCGACTTCGTCCGCGTGGAATAGTTACTTTGTGCTAACGTTAAATTAAACCCCGATTTTGAAGCATTCTTCATTGGCGCTCCGCTCCTATTGGCCTTAGCGTATGATATAAATTGACTATTTAATTAAAAAATAATTTTTCAATTCAAACCAGTAGTTCCTGAGATTATCGCGTTCAAACAAACAATCAAACTCTTCAGCCTTATATTATTAGTATAGATAGCTGTTGCCCGCGACTTCGTCCACGTTTCCGTCGTTTTCGTAAAAAAAAAGTAGCCTATGTCCTTCCTCACGGTTCAGTGATTTTGATGTAACAGACAGATTAACTTTCGTAATTTAGTAGGGAAATATAATATGTCAATCTATAATACTGTTGAAAAATATCGCAATACCGAACCGCACAATAATATTGTTAATAGCTGTGTCCGCGACTCCGTCAGCGTGTAACTCCTTGTGTGTTATTAAGTTAATGTACTTATTGGTAATATTGTTTAGATCACGTTCACATGAGGCTTAAGTACCTATAGAACGAAAATACTTCAGCGCAAAGCTTCCGGGTAAACTATGTTGAAAGTTGACCCGTCCGGCACGTGGACATAAAGATTTCTAGAACTGCTAACCCGGGAAAGAGCGACGTACAACTGACCATGCGAGAAACAACTGACACCAAGATCTACTCCATCAACACGAAAAGTCTGCCCTTGAGCCTATTAATTGTCATTGCATAACACACCGATACTGGGAATTGCGTTCTTTTTTTAATTCTGGGAATTCTGGGAATAAAGACGGTTTCTCCGGTTAAAATTTGAGCCTCGTTTATATTTTGTTGCAACTGGGTTACTTTTAGCCGAGTTCCATTGCAAAGTTGTGGTGGTTTTAAATTTCGGAGCAGAATAATAATCAGAAAGCTTCGAACTGCTAAGCTATCGGGAGTTATAGGTGTTATTGTGAGTCAACCATAAAATATAGATATATGCTGTCGTGGGATATTTTTTATATAATTTTAAGGAGAACATTTCCGTCATAAATGATTTCTGTGTAGCTTTAACCATTAAGGTTGCACTCGCGACGGAAGCTTAAAAAATGGAGTAACTTCTCCCGTTTTCCCAACATTTCCCTTCACTGCTCTGCTCCTATTGATTGTAGCGTGATGAAAAGTATACTATAACCAGCTCAGGAGTATGAAAAATAATTGTACCAAGTTTCGTTAAAATCCGTCGAGTAGTTGTTGTTTCTATAACGGTTATACAGACAGACAGACAGACAGACAAAAAATTTACTGATTGCATTTTTGGCATCAGTATCGATCCCTAATCACCCCCTGATAGTTATTTTGTAAATATATTTCATGTACAGAATTGACCTCTCTACAGATTTATTATTTAAGTATAGAAGATTTACCTTTAATAAATCTGCGATGCTATGATAAGCTTTTTGTAAAGAGCATGAGAATTGTGAAACAGACAGAATTGTATGTCCTAATTGCAAAGGGCCTCACATAGCACTTGATAAAACATGCCCTGCTTTCCTAAAAGAAAAAGAGATTCGAACTCTAATGAGTGTAGAAAATATATCCTATAGAAAAGCCTTAGAAGTATATCTAAAGAAAAACAATAAAGACAATATGGGTGCAGCAATTGAGGATTCTGTTGAAAGGATGGCGGAGAGTCAAATAACTTTGGAGAAAACTTACAGTAGTGCTGTGAAATCGACAGTTACTGCACAAGAAATCTTGACTAATGAAAGTACATTCATTCAAACAGAAATTTTAGGCAACAGTCAACTACAAAAACAAAAGGTGGACAAGACTAAGAAGCAAAATAAATATAAAGACAGACGAGAAAACCAAACTAGATCTATGGAATCAGAGTGCGGAACCGTTTTTATGGAAGATGAGATAACTGAAAGTAGTCAGGAAAAAGGACAATCGGAAAAAAAAGAAGCTGAAAAGAAG
Source organism: Tholera decimalis (assembly GCA_943138885.2). Taxonomy (NCBI): domain Eukaryota; kingdom Metazoa; phylum Arthropoda; class Insecta; order Lepidoptera; family Noctuidae; genus Tholera; species Tholera decimalis. The sequence continues at coordinate 31,003,924 of OW964562.2, forward strand.
ACGAAAAGAAAATTCAGATTTGTGGAAATATTTTTAAAAATTAAAGAAATGATTTATTCAGAAAAAGGATTTGAAGAAATAATAATGTCAGTGTTGAAAGTAATATTTGAAGAATGTAAGGTATTTATTAAGGATTTTTTGATTGGAGGAAATTTATGTCAATGGCTATTAAAATCATTCAATGGATAATTATCGCAAAGACACGTTGATCAATATTCTACAATGGAATAGTCAAAGTTTAAAGCCAAAATCAACCAGTTTCGACGCTTTACTTAGACAGGAAAAAATACATATTGCTATTTTAAGTGAAACTTGGCTTAATCCAGACGTTCGTTTTAGTATAAGAGGTTATAATATATATAGAAAAGACAGAGACGATTCTTACGGTGGTGTGGCAATAATTATCCATAAATCTATACAGGCGCAAGTATACCCAATTAGTTTAAGTAATGTAGGTATAGAGGTTATATGTATGAAAATACTTAATTGTAAGAGTTTGGAATATGTTGTATCTATTTACTGTCCATCTTCAGTGCGTACAACATCATCAGATTGGGACAATATTTTCTCGGTAGTGCCTAAAAAATCATTAGTTGCAGGTGACTTTAACGGTCACCATCCTAACTGGTCTTATAAAACGGATCAGCGTGGAACTCAAATATTGGACTCATCTTTGGAACACAGCTTTGTGTCATTAAATAATGGAGAGGCAACCCGGATCAAATTAGTTAATGGGAATATACAAAGGTCATCACCGGACATCACACTATCATCATCTGATATCGCTATTAAATTTAATTGGGTTGTAATGAATGAAAATTTAGGTAGCGATCACCTCGTCATTAAGATTTCGATGAATATTCAACAAAACATGGAGTATAATAAAAAACGAAACTTCAAAAAAGCAAAATGGGAGACATATCGTCATGAGCTTACAGAGTCCTTTTCTCGAGTAGTTGACATAAACAATAATATTCAGGCATTATATGACTATTTCGTAGAACAAGTTAATATGGCAGCGAATAAACATATACCTATAATTAAAATATGTACTAGTCCTTTAAGGAATTTTAAGCCTAAAGAGTATTGGGATTCATCATTATCTAGAGCAGTGGCTGAACGAAGGTTGGCTTTAGCCAAATTCAGAAGAAATCCTACTCCTGACAATCTAAAAAGGTTAGAAGAAAAAGGAGCATATGCACATAATTTAATAATGAAAGCCAGAGATAGCAGCTGGAAAAAGTTTTGTAGTAGCATAGATGAAACTTCTTCAGTTTCTGATATGTGGCGAAAGATGAGATGGCTTAAAGGTTATCGTCAAGCTAAATTTAGTGTGTCGGAGGAAAAACTAAAAGGTTTATTATATTCACTCACACCGGATTCAGTGATAAATGCACCACCAATATTTAAATCACAGAACGCTTTAATAGAGTCAGCATTTACAATAGAAGAATTTGAGAACAGTTTAAAAAAGAAGGATACTGCTCCGGGTAATGATGGAATAACTTACTCTATGATTTATAATCTTCCGTGTGAGGCCAAGGATTTTCTCCTCCGGGTATTTAATGACATTTACAGAACTGGAGATATCCCAAAACAATGGCGTGCGATATCAGTTATTGCTATTCCTAAAGCTGGGTACAACACAAATACGGAGACTCAACTTAGGCCGATATCCCTTATATCCTGTGTCTGTAAGATATTCCATAATATGATCGGTAAAAGAATAGAGTGGTTTATTGAAAAACATTCAATTTTGTCACCTTACACGGTTGGTTTTAGGAGAGCTCAATCTTGTTTAGATTCCATTTCAAGATTAACAACTTATATTCAATTGGGTTTCACTAGAAATAATCCTACATTGGCTTGCTTTCTGGACATTACAAATGCTTATAACAATGTTTTAGTAGAAAAGTTAGTTCAGACATTGGATGATTTGGGAATTGGCTCAAAAGTTTGTAGTTATTTAAATTCATTCCTATTAGAGCGAAATTTGATGATAAGAAGTAGTAGCGATGGACGAATTGTTGATGTTAGACGAGCAAGCAGGGGATTGGCACAGGGCGACCCAATATCACCGCTGCTCTTTAATATTATTACATCAATAATTTGCCAACAAATTAATTCTGTAATTATTTCACAGTACGCGGATGATTTCGTATTTTACCTCAGCCATAAAGATTTAAACCACGCGGAATCGAATGTGCAAGTTGCTCTTAATTCTATGGTTGTGATGCTGAATGAAATGGGTCTAGAAATGTCTCCAGACAAATCAAAGATGTGTCTTTTTAGTAGAGGTAGAAGAGAACGACAATTGAAACTTACAATTAATAACTTACCAATTTCCTCAGTAGATTGTGTGAAACACTTAGGTATCTGGTTAGATAGGTCACTTCTATGGAAAAGGCATATTAATGAAATACAGGAAAAGACGACTAAGTTCTTAAATTTATTTAAAGTTTTGGCAGGACCGACTTGGGGAATCCATCCGAAACATTTGAGATCTTTGTATATTTCATTGGTACGCAGTAGGATTGACTTCGGTTGTTTTCTCTATGATAATAGTGCAAAGAGTCATTTAAGTAAACTGGACAAAATTCAGAACCAGTATTTGAGGAGTATAGGTGGTTTTATAAAAAGCTCTCCAATACACGTAATGGAAGCTGAAATGTGTATTCCTCCTTTGTACGTTAGGAGATTATACTTAGCTTACAAGTTCTGTATAAAAAGTATGTCTGGTTCAAACAATGTTACTATTAAATTGATAGATGAGTTGAATGGTTTTTCAGTCTCAAGATACTGGAACAATAAGAAAAAACCACTGCTTGTGACCGTATACAATGAGTGTAAACTCCGTAATATACATTGTTCAAGTATTTTAGATATGTACTCACTGGAGAAATGGGTGACAGGTATAAATATACGGAATAAAATTATTAGCAATTTAGACTGTGTCAAAGTAGCAAAACGCAGCCACGAGGTTACATCACTTAAATTCGATGTTATCAAAGAACTTAATGAAAAGTACCAAGGATGGAAAATGTATTTTACTGATGGGTCTAAGAGCAAAAGTGGATGTGGTGCCGCTTATTATAGTTTGAGTGATGGAACTTCGGCCTTATTCAAATCTATCGATAAAAACGTATCTGTAATGACGATGGAACTCGTTGCAATCTCAAAAGCGCTAGAGAACATAATTTGTCAGGACTTTGCGAACGATTCTGTGAATCAAAACATTGTTATATTCACGGATAGCAAAAGTGGTTTAATGCATTTAGCTCGATGCGCCTCTGGTTGCAGAGGTATACCGATAGCTTATGTGATTCTTAGACTGTTTTATGAACTTAGTGATATTAATTTGAGGTTGCAATGGATTCCATCTCATATTGGTATACATGGAAACGAGAAGGCTGACATGTTTGCAAAAAAAGCTATTTTGGATGGACTGGAAATGGATATTGCCCCGTTCTACACAGAAATACTTAGTTATTACAAGAACATTTGCTATAATCGTTTCAAAGAGTATTTCAACAGGAAGTCTAAAGAAAAAGGCATATGGTATAGGACTATGCAAAGTGAGCCTCCTCGAATCCCTTGGTTCGCTGAATGTCAGACAAAGAGGTCGTATGTTGTTATGGCACATAGATTGCGTTCCGGTCATATACCATCCAGGAAATTTGGATACCTAATGAAAAAAGTCGATTCCCCTAATTGCCAAATGTGTAATAAAATCGAAGATGTTCAACATTTGCTCGTGGAATGTGAAAAGAACAGACGAGAGAGGGAGATAGTGATGCGAGAGTTAAAAGTTAATGTGTATGATGTTGGTGCTTTCATTAGAATATTATCTACACCTAATTCAGGAGAAGCGAAACTTATTTATGAAATGGTTGCTGCATCACTAACTCCCTCGCTTACTCAATAATATATGTATTTTAATAGTAGTATCACTAAGTATAATAATTAATTAGATTAGGGTATGATGAGGCTGACGTACCTTTGTTAGGTAAAAGCCTCTAAATAAATATAGATTAAAAAAAAAAAAAAAAAAAAAGCTTTTTGTGCTAAGAATAATTTCAGTGTTTGTTTAAACCTAGGTACTGTTTTTTCTTAACAAAACAAAACAATTAGAATAATAATTATTTGCTTAACACACATAAGACACTAACATCAATGATGCAAAGGCTCTTATGGTCCTTCGCAAAAAAAAATCAAGATCAACAGCGACGGCGGACGTGCGGCGGCGCGGGCGCAGACATTTACAGTTCAGAGAAAAAACAACGTGACGCACACAATCACTGTCTCCGAGAGAAAATCTACGAGAACAACTGTGGCTACAGGTCGGTAACTAGCGTGTCGTTCCAATTAAATATTTCTGTCCCTTCATACTTTCTAAAATTTTCACAAATTTCTTTTGGCTATTTAATCTGTTCCATTCTCCTTCCCATATTTTGTAGTCATCGCATTCATTACGATTCACATATTGCAAGCCAACTCCATCCGAACAATCACCGTAAGGTCTAGTTAAAAACCAGCATCGTCATCTGCTGAGCTTATTGCCAACCCAATAAGCGTCAATAGCCTAATGACTAAGGTGGCGGGCTTGTGATCGAGAGGTACCGGGTTCGATCCCCACCCATTACACTATTGACGTGAACCCACACTAGACACAAGCATATTTTAGCTTAGTTGGAGGGATTAACAAGATTGCTAGTAATGTGAAATGTACCCACAATGCTAGTTCTCTTTTTTTTTGAATAGGGTTCGGCTTTTTTATTATTGAAAACTAGTACTCACGCGGGGCTTCGCTCCCGTGGATTCTATCATGGTAAAAACATAACTCTCCTTTTTTGCTGTCGCGTAAAAGTAGCCTATAACCTTCCTCAAGCTTCAAGCTACTTTCATACCAAATTGCATCCAAATCCACCCAGTACTTTCGAAGATTAGCGCGTTCAAGCAAACAAACAAACAAACTTTTCCGCTTTATAATATTAGTATAGATAGGTTCGCATTTGACCACTATCTCACCTGATGGTAAGTGATGAATATGTAGTCGAAGATGGAGCACGCTTACCTAAAAGTAACCTATTCACTCTTGACTTAAAGACTCCTAGGTTGTAGCTATTAGGAAACACAGACTCCGGCAGGGAATTCCACTCCTTAGCCGTACGCACAATGAAAGTATTCCCAAAACGTTTTGTGCGTATGGGTGGGATGTCCACCATGTAACGATGGCGCTTCGCCGTTTGTCTCGTAGTCCGATGATGGAACGGGCTTGGCGGAATTAGATTGTGTAATTCCATCGCACACTCCCCGAAATGTAACCGGTAGAAAACCGATAGACTTGCAACTCGTCGTCTAACCTCTCTAGTCTAGTATTAGTAGTCTAGTATTCTGGTCTAACTGAATGCAGCTGAGTATTACCTAGTGTTTTCATGGAACGACTGCTTATCTGACCTCTACAGCCCAGTAGCTGGGTAACACGATACTTGTTAGCCCAACCAGTGTCAGATTTGCTGGCTTCTGACTACCCGTAGTGACTGTCAAAGATGTCCAAATGAGAGCCGGGACCAACACCTTAACGTGATTTCTTGCACGGAGGTATCACACCGCTAACTTCCAGACTCCGGGCTACTACTGAGAAATTCCTTACAGCAAAACCCATAACTGGGAATTAAACCTTCATGTTCAGCGGTTTTGCTTGCGGCCACCAGACCAACAACGAGGCAGGCTAATAACCCAACGAGCACATTAGTGGAAATAGCAGCCTATTTTGTTACTTTGGGCTGCAAAATAGCGCTTTAAGGGTTCAAAAAGCAGTTCAGAGTTGCATATCTGCATCCGTAAACGTCTATAGTTATAAAAGTTACTTAAGGTGCTATAAGCTGAATCAAATACTACCCTAGCCTTCACAGTAGTCCACGGTAGAACTCATTTACCACTTACACCTTTATATGAGAGTTACGAAGGTCATTCTGCCACTCACAGCTGCATAGTAGTTTCCATTGTAACTTGTATAGGTTATAGTTATAGTAACCACTATTATACTACTATAAGTTTCATTATAGAAATAATAGAAACTCTTATGCATACTATAGTTACATAAAACTCATCAGTGTAACTAAGGCCTTTAGTAGCAATAGTCATTCCTTGCAGGCTCAATCCATTCGCCATTTTACAGCCGCTTTTGTAACTATTATAAAACAATTAATAAAATGGATGCTAAATGAATAAGTACGTAACTAGATCTTATTTATTTATTTATTTATTATATACTTTATTGTACACCTTACAATACACTTAAGGATACAAATAATTAATCTTATAACCTCAAAAACAGGAAAATAGGAGCTTTTTGTGGCTGTGAGTTGCACTAGGGGAACAAAAATCACTGGAAGCGTTAGAAGGGTGAAAATTAGCGCTATGATTCTCAAAAGGGAGTTATTAGAGCTCAAACTGCAGGTTATGACTACAGTACAATGACGCCATGATTTTTTAAGAAAACTCATAATTCACTTGCAAAATTGAGTTGATATACATTGGTTTTTCAGTTAAATGTGCATTAAATGTACCGGTAAACAATCGGCCACTTGTAAATAGTAAGTTATCGACACGTAAAAATACGGAAATAAAATTTATTCTGTATAACAAATAAAAAATATCACATATCTTTTGTTAATTTTTTAAATATCATAAAAGCGCGTTAAAATTACTCGAAAATTATCTTATATATCTACAGTAAACTGGACAGCGTTTTAAGTATCTTTATATATCTTGCTAATACAGAATACAAACATTTACTTCTTTTTGTTTTATTTTCATGATGGCGACGAAAAAACTTTACCAAAATATTACAAACAATGTCAACTGAAGATATACAATAAAGAACTATAATCAATTCATTCGTTCAAAGTAGTTCAAAATCATTCAAAAGTAGCGCTACGAGAGCTTTAGTATAGCGTTAATAAATCGTTATAGCTATTAAGGAACCTTTATGCAACCGTTGTGCAGGTTAAATGGAACTTTAGGTTTCATAAAATGGCGCCCAAATAGCGCTAAAGCGGCTGCTTTAAGTCTGCAGTAGAGGCTCTAGCGCTTACGTCTATTACCATAAGTAATAATCGGATACGCTCCAAAGCTCTAATGCAGCCCATTTGTGCTAGTTGGGAAGGCACTGCTATAGAAAAAGAAATCAATTAGAATAAGAATAATTTATTTAACACACATAAGACTAAAACATTAATATCGCCTTTTGCTATATATTGTGACTGACATCCGTACACTCATCATTAGGTTCAGTTGAAAACCAACGTCGGGAACTAATTGTCTGGCATTTTGCTGAACTGGGCCTATTTTGCGCAGCCGTCAATATGATAATTTTTTTGATACTTTTTTGTTGTTATTGTGTGTACTTACTTGTGGAATGTGTCAATAAACGTTTTTAGGGTTCCGTAGCCGAATGGCAAAAAACGGAACCCTTATAGTTTCAACATTTCTGTCTGTCTGTCTGTCCGTCCATCCGTATGTCACAGCCATTTTATTCCGAAACTATTAAGACTACACATGTGAAACTTGGTAGGTAGATGTATTCTGTGAACCGCTTTCCGATTTTTGGACAAAAAAAAAAAAGTAAAATTAAGGGGGGCTCCCCATACATGGAACTGGAAATAAAATATTTTTTTCATCAAACCTATACGTGTGTGGTATCTATAGACAGGTCTTTAAAAATGAGATTGAAGTTTCTACGACCATTGTTTCCTTAAGTCAATCGTTTAAAAGATATACGCTTGCAAAGTGGTAAAATGGGCGTCCCCCACTTTTGTAATAGTGGAGTGAAAAATCTAAAAAAATATATGCCGTAGATCTTAATAAAAACTTCCTACGAAATTTAGTTTGAACTATATAGAGTCAGTAGTTTCTGAGATATAGCACATTTTCTAAAACCGCAAATATCACTTTGTATTTCATACAAAACTATGAAAAACAAAGTTATTTGGCGTAGTTACTACGGAGCCCTTCGTAAACGAGTCTGACTCGCACTTGGCCAATTTTTTCTTTCTTTCTTACATGAACTAAGTAATAGATCCTGTATTAAAAAAGCCAGACCTTTAAGAATACTAAATAAAGTGCTCATGGCAAACTTCTTCTTCGAGTAAATCGTTGTGTATGGTCCGCTTATCAGGTCTTCAAATACCTACGTGCAATTTGGCCAGTCGATTGATTGTGTTCCAAATTTGGCGGTTTGTAAGTGCAAACAAAACAGAGTTAAAAATATAAAATGAAACACATTTGTAAAATTTAATTCCCACATCACTTACCTCTAGAATAGAACCAACATATTGAAACAGGATTAGCGCCGATATAAAAATATGTACCTACTCTCGAACGCAACGAGTGAAAACTTTGCTCGACTCAGGAAATGAATCTGCGACTCAATTTCCACAGCTTCGGTAATCCACGTGGAAATCTAACGCGACAATATCACACCTTTTGCCTTTTTGTTATTTTATATCCCTGGATGTTTTTTTTTAAACAGATATCGAACCTGTTAGAATCATTCCTGTACTGCTGAAGGTGTTATCTTCAAGAGATTTTAATTAAGCTTTGCGCTAGTATAATGCTCTGTGATAGTTTGAATATGCAAGTTTAAAGGATTGTTGATAAATAACTTTGATAAAATGAAATGAATGAGAGGTGAATGGGAGAGAAAGAAAAAATGTTTCCAAAATTATGTTACATAAAACGATTCTGAATGGTTCTAATTGGTTGCCGGAGGATGGACGTCACTGGCCCAGGAAAAGTTGGCAAGGCATTTTGGACATGTACCAGGAGGAATGGTTTTGAAGTGGCGCAAGAAAAGACCTCATGGAAGGAATTGGGGAGTTCTTTGCTCAACAGTGTTTTATTTATTTTCTTAGCATTAGCGTGGAGATGACTTTAACAACCTCTATTACAAACCTGATGTATTCTCGTATCGCCCAAAAGGCAAGCCATCTGAATTTTCTAAATAGAGTCTGGCAAATAAAAGTAGACACTCGAATTATTTGCAAAGGTTTTATATGGCAATGCTATACTAATGTCAAACTCAATTATCCAAAACAAGATGGCGTGTTGTTGGTGATTTGTTGTGATCGGTTTAATAGCATTTATTCAGCGAAAAATAAACAAAACTATTAAAAGTGGAGTACGGGAGATGTTGTTTCGCATGAAGTTTAAATATCAAGAAAAACAATAGGAGAAAGACGCCGAATTCAAACAAAAACAAGACTGTTTACGTGTGATAATATATTTATCTTTTAGCGAGGAAAAATATTTTGATTCACATTCATTTTATAGAATGTTAAACATTATGGTTATTTAACATACAATTAAATGTTGCATGGCTTTTAACATTTTTTTTTTCTTTTATAGAAAATCTGGTGGATGTAGCAGGGGTTGATGAGATAGTGAAACCTATTGAAAAACTTACGGATTTAGAGCAGAAAGATAGGATGAGAACCCAGAACCAGTACTTGGATGAAATAGATTCAATCACTGGTATGTTTTTACTAAGAGTACATAACTTTATAAAGATGTAATTGAATTCATGATTTGCAGAACTTAATCATTTTGTTTTACCATTCTTTACAGAAGTGAGCGTTACTACATTAAAAAGAATTAAAAAGGAAGGTGCGCGTAAAGGCCATATAAACCCACAGTGTCCGACTTAGATAGTTTTGACATAGATGCTATTCGTAACAAAATTAACGAATTTCATATCGTTAGAAAACAAATTTAAAACGAAACACACCAGAGCCAGTATATGAAGCTGATGAAATTCTGAAGCAGAATGGGCACGAGGTATTGCGCCTTCCCCCCTACCACAGTGATCTAAATGCCAATGAGTTAGTATAGAGTTTGGCTAAACATAAAGTGGCAAGTAAAAATATTGCTCTGCCTGCAGTGGAGTTACAGAAAGTTATAAAAGAGCTGTTTGAAAATATAACTCCCGAGGAGTGAAAGAAAATAACTGATCATTTCATCCATGTTGAAAATAAATATAAAGAAAGGGACAGAATTACAGAAAATAATTTAGAAAGTTTTATTATTAACGTAGGGAACAATGATGAATTGATGAGTGACTCTAATGAAACTTTCCACATGGAAGTCTTACATTCAGATTTTGATTATAGTGAATAAATCAGAACTATTTTAGAATACCGTTGTTTTTTTTTTAAATCGAATTAAGACACAATATCTAAACTATTACCTACCTAAAATACCTCTTGTATTTTCATTCCGATGAAATAAAATAGATAATTCTAAAGAATCAAATAAGGTTATACTAGGTATTTCATAGTAGTTTTGGGGTTGCTATTCTGATATTTTTTAAATTTGCCGCGCTTTTTCAGTCTCTACTTTCGTTTGCCAGACTATAACAACATAAGTAGGTATGCATGTCTTGACGCTCATTTCTACTTAACAATCACTTACCTTCTAAACAGCCGTAAGCGAAGCGCGTTAACACGAATGTCAATTGTTTTGTGCTAGCGAATTATTTTTCACAAAGACAGAAAGATATGGACGGAAAATGATCAAATTAATCTTCTTCTATACACATAAATAAAATAAAATGTTTGTCTGCGATTGACAAAATTGTGTATTTTAAAGTGTTTATTGTTATTTAGATAATACTATACACCAAAGTTTTGAAATATGTGTCTAGCTATCTTTCTGTTTGTCGGGGCTAATTTCCGGAACGGCTCGACCGATTTTAATGGGACTTACACTAGAAGATTTCATGGAATATAGGAGGTTATAGAGCAACATTTATAAGCTACTTTTTATCCCGGGATTCTCACGGGATTACAATTTCTGTGGGTATAACATCCCACGTGAGACAAGTCGCGAGCACAGATAGTAATTAATATGTTTAAATATTTTGCGGAAAACAGATGCTACTGATAAACATGTCGAGCTATATCGTCTATTTGCTCCAATCAACTACTGCTAGAAAAGGAGGCACACATTTCTGGCCGTGCTTATGAGTCGTTAAACTTAAGCGGCAGCCCTTAAAGGATCGCCCTTTTAGGGTTGCCGCTTCATCGACTATTTCAATCATCATCACCTGTTTTGCCTTTTCTTGTCCAACGAGATGCAGCTTAGTAGGTACTAGTGATCTACATGGAGCAAGCGCCTATCGGAAATTCACAGCCCAGTTGCTGAGTAACACGATATGCCCATGGCAAGACTCATTTGAGATTTTCTGGCTCCGACTACTCGTAATGACTGACACCTGGGACTAACAGTTTAACGATCGATTATTTCAATAACTAGTTAGGTAGATATAAATCTAGACTTTGTCCAGTTATTTAACGTATAACCGGGCAACCAAACCAAACAAAGCCGATGAGGAAATCCATAATCACTACTCAAATATTGATCAGGATTTCGTCTGATGAAGCCGTTGCTCATATGTTATTCCATTTGCCCTGACATTTTGGGGGGCATCAAGAATTCATTCGAGCCCCTGTACTTAGTGGGGTTTGCCTTTAGGAATGGTGGCTATGTTACCACCTGACGGAGTAATGGCTGACCTTTGAGCATTGAGCACTGGTTTTGATTACTTTCGGGTTGTGTTAATAGCTTGGCATTTTGTATCTTTATATTCAGCCATTGTGTTTTCTATATTTGATTTCAGAAGTAAGATATTGTAAATTATTTATTTGTTTTATTGGATATTGAAGATGCTGCCAATTCCGTGGACTGCATTCCGTACAAATGTCTGTATCCTACATGGGCTGAACGCTGCACGATGCACTTCAAGCCGTTAAGTATAGGCATCGGTGGAAAACGATCATCAAAGAAAAAAATAATTTCTCATAGAGGAATCATGACCGAAAACAGACGAGGAGAAGGAGTAAGATATTTTACTTACCTGCATTTTAATTAATGATTAATGGATCTTGAGTACCTATTTAGGTATAAAGAAGTTTGTGGCTTAATAATATCAGCCGCACGATTTGATGGAAGCATTGTAGCGTTACTTAAACTTATGGTAAAGCATCAATTCAATAAGAACCTCTAGAATAAGTGAATCTTATAACCGTGTCTCGGAAACCACACTAAACCATTAGTCATACATCTTTCACAGTCATTACGGGTAGTCAGAAGCTAGAAAATCTGCCAAGACTTAATGTAATCCAGTTAGTTGGCTGTTTCAGGTACCAATATATTACAATTTTGATATCGGGATTAATGGGGACAGTAAATGAATTATTTATTTAAACTTTATGTCCAATAGCGTTACATGGGCGGAACGTTTTGGGAATACCTTCATTGTGCGTACGGCTAAGGAATGGAATTCCCTGCCGGAGTCTGTGTTTCCCGATAGCTATAACCTGGGGGGTCTTTAAATCAAGAGTGAATAGGTTACTTTTAGGTAAGCGTGCTCCATCTTCGAACCCATCATCACTTACCATCAGGTGAGATGGTGGTCAAACGCGAACCCATAATCAATAAAAAAAAAGTTGCAGCATGGCATTCTCTACCACATTGTGGAAAAAACAATTATTATGCGAGGCATTAATTTCCTTCTGTATGTGCTTTCATAAAAGTTTCTTTCAGTTTACACTTCGATCAAGAATTGTACAGTTTACAGTATAAATTGAAGGAGATTCCGCAATAAGAAGTTGTTGATCATGCGAAAGGCAGCTTAAAAAATTAGCCAAGTGCGAGTTTCGAGACTCACCCATGAAGGGTTCCGTAGTAAAACTACACCAAATAACTTTGTTTTCATAGTGTTTGTATGAAATACAAAGTTATATTTGAGGTTTTAGAAAATGTGCTATATTTCAAAAACTGCTGATCCGATCTTGTTCAAACTAATTTTCGTTGAAAGTTTTTATTAAGATCTACAGCACAATTTTATTTTAGATTTTTCGCTCCATTATTATAGAAGTTAGAGTGAGGGTGGGGGTGGGGGGTGGACAGGACACATTTTATAACTTTGGAAGTATATATCTTTTAAACGATTGACTTTAAGGAAAAGTTGTTAAAGACCTGTCTATAGAAACCACACACGTATAGGTTTTATGAAAATATTTTTAGTTTCAGTTCTATGTATGGGGAGCTTATATTTTATTTATTATTTTATTTATGTTGTAAAATCGGAAAGCGGTTCACAGAATACATCTACTTCCGTTAACCTAAATAACATTTGAATTACATTAATTATATTATATAATTAAAATAAGAACTCAATATTAAAATATATAAAGGATTTAGAATAAATTGTTTTAATGTCTAATGAAATAATCACATTAAAACTTTAATTATAATATTAAATAAAAAAATGTGAAATTAAAACAAGAAATAAAATTTTTCTATTAAATCTTTATTATTATTGACAGACAAATCAATGTTCTCTTAGCCTCCTAAAAGATAGCTGGTTAACTGTCCACACGAAGTCAACCGTGCATCCAAAGGAAATCTATTAAAAATAAAATAAGGACGTGAATAGCCACGGCACGTACAAAATCAAAATAAATACTGGACAAATTCGTCAGTCATTTCATTTGATTGTCCAGGTGGGTGCCAATCTCGTATTCTCTAATAACAAAATAGTGTGTCCACGTGTCTGTGGCGGTTTCTCGCTCTATTGGCGCGTGAAGACTTTTGACAGACAGACGGACTGTAGTGATTATATTCATTATTTGGTGGGCTTAAAGTCGTCATTACTATTTTTAGTGTTGATAAAAAGAATCAATGACTTATTTCATTTAAAATGAATGAAAGGTATCATCAAAGTTTAAGACAAAACATGTAAAAGTTTAATTATATGAGTTTAAAAAGTTTACAATAAAGTATCAGAATACAAAAAGAGCATTTGGAGATGCTGGGATTTGAACCCAGGACTTTCAGCATGCGAAGCAGACACTCTACCACTGAGTTACATCCCCGGACGTTAGAGTAGTCGAAATAGCGAATACTAATCTTCAGCTGTGACGTCATGAAAATAGTCTAAGTAAGTGGGTTCGCGATGTGATTAGTGTTAGTGTCTGTCTGCGTTATATCAACTGTTTACAAGTACTCTTAGTTCTAATTATTGGAAGATTAAGTACCTAGTTATTAATAATATGCATTATGCTAAAATGCTAAATAATTTGCTGTTCATTTTAAAATAATGTTTCTACTCATAGTTCACACTCATATTTATTTGCTCTCAGTTTATCCACTAGATGGCGCTGTTCTCAATTTAATCGAACCACCATTAAAACAGGCGCATTAGTTCCCGCTTTCGGCATTATCACGCAAATTGTTTTTACAGAGCTTCTCTTTTAATTAACAAGTGAAAATATTACAGATTCAGGGTGAAATTATTCGTAATCACAGCACATACAGTAATTTGTTGTTTTGTTAACGAAAATATTTCCATAAGCTGTTTTATGAACTTTTCACCCATTCACACTATGATCAGTGGAGGCTATTTGTATATGTATTTTAAAAGTCGGTACTCCACTATAGTTTCCTTTGACTTTTAATTTAGTATTTCTGCAAAGAAAATACTTAGTTTTAGGCTGGGCTCTAGATACATTGGAAGAATGAGGTAGGTGCCTAGAGATAAAGCTATTCCTTTAGCTACTTCTTTTAGCGATAAGACCGCCCATTGTAACACCCTCTGTACCTAGTTGTTAAATCCTTGTTTAATTCTGTTATGGTGTACAATAAAGAGTATATTATCTATCTCCTATCATTTAATAATATCATCCTAACTGGTGCGTAAGTTATCAGATATATCATTACCGCAAAAAGAAACAATATCAAAAAACATTGGCGTAACAACATTTCCTGAGCCCGTGCGACGATGCGTGAAAATCACATAAAAATCATTGCGCGCCTCTTTTGTTAAGTTGGCATCCCTTTTTCAACCCTAACGTCAGACTTTGACGTAATTACAATGGCGCGCACGGACTGTCTCATTATGGGTATTACAGTTTTAATAGATGTGGTTTATATAATTTATGCAGCTAGCTTCTGGCCTGATGACTGAAAAACACGTTAAATCTCTATTTAGCAACAAGCTATTACGACTAATAAATTGTTAAAGCCAACAAAGAAGATTAAAACCTTCTAAATCTGGATAAATTATGTAGTTGATGATTTTGGTGTACTGTAAAATTCTAATGAGTTTATGTTGTAAAATGCGTGTGAGCGATGGAATATATAAACAAACCTCATTTTATATAATATTTTTATTGTTCTAATTTTAAATGTTTTCATTTGTTCTTTCTCTTCCTATTGTATTTTTTTCTTTTGTGTGTACAGGCGAAAATAAATTATATTATTATTTCAATATGTATTCTGTTACCTGATGTCTAACAATTAAGTTGAAAATTGAAGATGTGTCAGAGTGACTGATCAAAATAACTACAATTAATCAGATTTTATATTATGAAGAGAGACGTTCAAGTCAAGTTCATCAAGTTTGAGAATACGTCCACTACTAATAATCATTTAATTTACACATTAATTATGTTTTGAATGTCAAATTTAAGGACCTTTCAACCACTAGGGCGATTACAAAAATAGCCGTTGCCCGAAAAATCAAAGTTAATACGCCTACTCCTATTTTAATACAAATACAACGGGTCAAATAATGTTGCCATCAAAAATATTTCCTCAAAGATCCGATACTTTTAAGTACTTCTCCAAGTCAACTTTAAAAAATTAGTTAAAAAACAGTAAAATAGTAAATAGTTTATTCCGGAGGAACAACACAAGACTAGATACAACAAGTCAAACGATGTTAGCAAAAGTATAAACAGTAGCGCAGCCTGATTCGTTGAGCGCAGCTAACAACGCCCTTCTCCGGATTCAGAAAACATGATATAATGCTAACTTGTTCGGTTATCTTTCTTTAATTGATTCAGTTGATATCAATAACAACTTAATAAATGAAATAGAAATCTTAGATCTACAAGTGGATTACTGGATTCTGGATGAGTCTGAAGCAAATGAACCACCCAATGACTGACGACTAACTACATTTTCATAAATAAGTGTCTTTGTGGTTAAATGCGAAGCAATCAAAACACCAACTTGTTTAAAAACTTCTTCGGAAGTCTGGGGAATTAAAAGCTGGACTATGAATGACCAAAGTGAAGTGCAAGGCTAGTTTAATTCGACTAGCCTACACAGCCTTGTATTCTATCAGCGAATGTAAAATAATTAGCCATCAGTGTACAGGTACCACCACTAGTACTGGTAAATATAATAAGTACCTACTAGTAATATAATAAGTGTACAGGTATGTGTAGTCTCGGTGTACAGTTAATATGTATGTGTGTGAGGAGCCAGCGGTAAGCGCGTCTTCAGTTTTGATAGTGACGCGGCTCACGAATTGATTGCGGACAGTTTTGTCCGTGTTGGTAATTGTTTGTCTTTAATCCATCCAAAGGTCATATATCGGATGATTATGACGTCGCATAGGGATGTTTAGAGCGTCAATAGCCTAACGGCAAAGTTGTCGCACTTGTAGCCAAGACAAGTAAGTCATTCCTCATAAATATAGCTTTTATAACAAGTTGCCAAAGTCAAACTTAGCGAGGGAAAATTTAAAAAACACGTCAAACGTGTTCTTATCACAAAAGCGTATTATAATATTCGGGACTACGTTGAAGACATGACTCCTTCCTTCTGCACATGTGGCTTCCCTGGGTTATTGTAAAATTTGCTTTATCGACTAGTGTATTAACAACTCCACTTTCGTGAGTGTGACTTTTTATTTTCCTTACGATAATCCATCCGATTTGCCAGATTTTCTTTTTGTGTCATTTTTATTACATATTAATTTATACTTCGTTATTGAAGTCTAATGTTATCGCTTCTCAAGTTTAATTTAATGTAATGTAAAACTTTTTGTGAATGGGAGAACACTGTAGACTCTTAGATTTGTTTAACATTTTTTTATTTGTAATTCCATTGTGCTGTATTAATTGGTCTATACTGTCCTCTCATACCTAATTAACCTGTATTATGGATACATTGTGAGAATGATATTTGAAAAGAGTAACTTTGGATTTGGAGTTTCTTGCCGATTCTTCTCCATAGAAGATGACCAATTTCGAACCGTGCCCGAACTGCTGACGTTTTGTAAGTGCCCATGTAGGCCTATGTGAAATAAAACATTTTGCATTTAAGTTTGAGTTTGTGATCGAGAGATCGCGGGTTCGAACCCCACCCATTACACTATTGCCGTGAACCCACTCAAGACACAAGCATAATAATAATTTTTGACAGGCCCGTTGGTATAGTGGTCAGTGGCCCTGACTGCTATGCCCAAGGTCGTGGGTTCGATTCCCACCTAGGACAAATATTTGTGTGATGAGCACGGTCATTTGTTCTTTGTCTGGGTGTAATTTTATCTATAATATGTATGTATTTAGAAATATATATGTATGTTTATCAGTTGTCTAGTACCCATACCACAAGCTCTGCTTAGTTTGGGACTAGATGGCGTTGTGTGAAAAAAAAAAAAGTTGTGGAATATATATTCAAAAAATATATTCAATTATGTAGATTAGCAGGAGGGGTTAACAAGATTGCTAGTAATGCAAATTCTACCCACAGTGCTAGTCATGTTTAAAAGAATAATATTTGGCACACATTTGAATTTGAGCCATTACGAGATACCACAATATAAATTTGGAATAATAGTATAATCTAAAGTTTTAAATTAAAATACTTGGTGTTAAAAGTGAACATTGGTTGGGTTTCTCAGTTTTGTCTTAACTTTTTCGCTTTCATTTCTTCACTTTTTTGCAGGACCGTTTAGGTAATGCGTTTTTTTTTGCATTACCGTTTAACTGCAAAAAACGTGAAGAAACTAGGTTCAATATTTTCTTAAAACACGATGTCTCGAATAAAAAGAAGTTTCGGGCCCCCTTAAAATAAATGACTTCACTTTAAATTCTATAAAATTCTTAACATAACAATCAACAATGTCTATAAACATTGTTGGCCTTTGACTGAATAAATAAATAAATAATTAAAACAAAACTTAAAGCCTTATAAACACATTACAATCCACGATTTTTGTACCGAGTAACCAACTGCAATTCTGAGGATACCCGGATCCACTCGGATCGGATCGTGCACGGCGGAACAGGGACAGCTATACACATGGCAAAACGAGAATGAAAGAGACAGCACACGTCTCGAGATGACCAGAGGCACTTAGGGGTCAGGGGTGAACGCTCTCGGGTGAGATGTTATGGGTTCATAGCGACTACGCCTTAGGCTATGGGCCTATGGGCTATGGTGGTTTTGGGAATTGTTTATAGTAATTTGGAAGTCGAAGTTTCTGAAGTCTGTTTGGTGAAACGTAAGGATTGATGTCCGGTTTGGTCCAGATGCGAAGAAAAGGGCAGGTTTCTTTGTGGATTTGCTTTATTATAAGCCTACAGTACAGATAGGTACAACATGGGTTTTCAATATCGAAGCGTCAATATCTTAATGGCTAAGGCTAAGGCGGCAAAGGCGGCTAACGAATCACAAAGACGACGGCCTTTGTGATTTGTGGTCGCGGGTTCGAACCCCACCCATTACACTCCAGACACAAGCATATTTAGCTTGATTGGAGGATTTAACAAGATTGCTAGTAGTGTGAATTCTAACCACATTGCTAGTTTTTATTTAAAAAAAGTGAAGTAATGGCAGAAATAAATAAAAAAAGAAAGATCATTAAAAAAAGTGAAGTAAAGGCTACTTATGGTCAAGGTACCAGCGAGATGACCTAAATCTCGTTCCATTTAAATTTTATACTAATTCCCGAATTCCAGTCTTTATGTTCATGAGAACCTTCCTCCTACCCCAAAGGGGTACCTTGTCAACTTCCCATTAACATTTCGGGTCTCAAAAATAAATAATTTGATTCCAATAAGAAATTGTTATGGCTTTCCTTTGGCGAACAAATCGTTATTTGGGCCACATTAACAGTTCTGACGGGGCGTGAAATGCAGAGTTATTTCCACGACATTACTGCTTATGCCTTCGTGATTTACGAGCGGTGTCGCGGCTTCGATTCCCGGCTGTGTAAAAATAGCCTGATGACTGGACGGTAGAAATGTGTTTCTGCATGTTGTAAGCAGAACAGAGAATTTGATTACTATCGTTATGGGTGTTTTGTGTTGTGAGAGAGCACCATTTGGCAATTTGGTATAATTCTCTAACTAGACCAAAATTTTGCTAAATTCAAAATGTACAAAACCAATTAGTAAATGGTGTTTACCTATAGCAGAAAACTAAAATTTAACTGTTTATAAAAGTATATTGTATACGCCAGACGGTAGACAGGCCTTAAAATCTTAACCGTGAACAAAAAAAGACGGCACATCTTCAAATGTAAATCACACCTCATTTCCCTCACAGACAAAAATGGTAGACAGACAGACGATGCCATTGTTTATATTCCACTAGATTAGGATGCCTTACAGAATTCCACCAGCCATTTGTACAAAGAAAATGATATACTAGTCATCCGTGCGTATGGCGACACGCACGTCATTTACAAACATTCAAAGACAGCAAAAAGACATAGAAACTTAGCTCAAGGTCCGTATTTCGAAGCAATAAAGGTTAAAAGGATGGGGAAACAGGAGTTCGTAATAGTAAATGAAAAGGTTGTTGCAAATCCACAGAATTCTGAGTGGAGAATAAAATATGACATGTGTGGCCTCGGATGCAATAAAATAACAATTTTTGTGTCCACCCCTCAGGCATAGTTTCAGTTTTCGAATAGTACTGCGTCTTTGTGTAAGTAATTTTCGATAGTCTAAGTTTCTAATGGTATTTTGGCCTGAGTTATGGTTTTTTAGGGTTCCTTAGCCGGATGGCAAAAAACGGAACCCTTATAGTTTCGACATGTCTGTCCGTCTGTCTGTCTGTCCGTCCGTCCGTATGTCACAGCCATTTTATTCCGAAACTATTAGGACTATACATGTAAAACTTGGTAGATAGATGTATTCTGTAAACCGCTTTCCGATTTTAAAAGAAAGTTTAAAAAAAAAACATTTAAAATAAAGGGGGCTCCCCATACATGGAACTGTAACTGAAAATATTTTTTTTCATGAAACCTACACGTGTGTGGTATCTATAGACAGATATTTAAAAATGACATTAAGGTTTCTAAAATGACTTTTTCATTAAGTTAATCGTTTAAAAGATATACGCTTCCAAAGTGGTAAAATGTGTGTCCTCCCCCTCTAACTTCTATAATAATGAAGTGAAAAATCTAAAAAAAACATATGTTGTAGATCTTAATGTAAACTTTCAACCAAAATTGTTTTGAATGAGATCGAGTCGGCAGTTTTTGAGATACAGTATATTTTCTAAAACCGCAAATATAACTTTGTAATTCATACAAATACTATGAAAAACAAAGTTATTTGGCGTAGTTGTAAAAACTGTAAATAAGCTAGTTTTAAAATTTTTTTAAGGTTTTTTGTTTTTTTTTCCATTAAACATATTAAGTAAGTACCTATATTATATTTATTATAGTTACCACGGAACCCTTGATGGGCGAGTCCGACTCGCACTTGGCCAATTTTTTGTTTATTGACTGTGCTGAATTTCTTTGTTTTCTTCGAATTTAATTTTTATGTGTTTATAGTTCTTACCTTATTAGAAAACGATTAAAGTGACTCGAAAGGGTATGGAAATCTAGTAAGAAAAAAATTGAAAGTTTTAAGGCAATTTAATAATTTAGTTATAGCGCCGCATAATATATTAAATACTCAATCATGTATTGCATTCCACTTTTGAAATTTAGGTGTAAGGTTTACAAACATGATCATTATGGAACCTGTCGGGCATAACAATGTGGTATGTTAAAAATGTTATAAATTATTATCATAGTAATATAATCAAAATTAACAAAATTATTATAAGCAACATTTAACAAATTAAATAATCTATCTTTAATTTCAAATTACATAACAATATTATAAATTATTAAATTTACATGTTCATGTAGCTACCTAATTTTTGAACATTAGATGAGAACTTTTGCGGTAGATTAAAGATCCAAATGTTTTATTACCATAGCAATATTTGATAGCCAAAACATAGCCACAACCAGATGCACTGCCTGTATGCATAACAGTGCAGTCAAATGAATAATTCAGAGAGCATCGAATCACACGCAACAATTAAAGAGGGGCAAATAGAAATCAATTAGCGTGAGCCGCGGGCTATTGATGAATTATACCATTTACATACTGAGAGGGAGAGGAGGGAAGTGGTTAATGGTTTTATTGAAGTGTCAAGGTTTGGGGTTGAAGATGTGAATGGTAGGTACTAGCGGTGGTAATTTGAGGAAAGGAGAGGAAAAGAAGGAAAAATTATTTCTATGCAAATGCCACAAAGCACACAACAGAATAAAAAAGAAAACAAAAGAACTTACGGGTAAACACAAGGATAGATAATGAAGTCTGTCTCACATCTGTGCCAAATGGCCAGAAAACTAACGCCTGACGCTGGTTTTCAATCTAAACTTGAATAGCCGGTAAATGGAAATGGTCTAGTAGTCACCAGATACGACAAAAAGAAAACATATTTTGGCTGTGCAGTAGTTTTACCTCAGAAACGAACGAACGAACTGAAGATTGATTTTAAAAAACTAGCCTAAGCCTTGAATTCGTTCGCAAGTGAGTCGATATTACTTAAGCGGTTTTTTCGTCGGAATATACCGGGATAAAAATTTGCTTATATATCGCCCTATAACCTCCTTTATCTCCAGTCAAGTTCCATTTTAAATAATACCTGTTCAGCTGTTCCATAGTTTAACCGGGCCAAACAGAAATATAGATAGACAGACTGACAATTTTTTAAAAGTTGTATTATGTTTAAGTATCGTGTAAATTAAAAAAACAATTTGATAAAACACAAAATTACACTTATACTGTACTAGCTTCTGCCCGCGACTTCCTACGCGTGGGAAGGTTTTCCCGCACAAATCCCGATCCCGTGGGAATTTCTGGATAAAAAGTAACCTATGTGTTATCTAGAATGTCAACTATCTACTTACCAAATTTCATTCAGATCCGTTTAGAAGTTTTTGCGTGAAAGAGTAACAACCATCCATCCATCCTCGCAAACTTTCGCATTTATAATATTAGTAAAAGTAAGAAAGATAAGAAGTAAGATAGTAAGAGTAAGAAGTAAGATAAGATAAGAAGTAAGATAATATGAAGATTAGCGCCTTCGTTAAAATTCGAAGACATGTGACATCTACTAACCAGCACTGGACCCGCTTGGTGGATTCTGTCCCATTCCCCCCCTCATAGGCAGGAAGCCTGTGTGCCTGCAGCGAGAACGTAACGTAAATTAAGTATTATTATTGTGGAGTTGACGGTATTAGATTAGTGTAAAAGTTGTCAAGGTTCTTGCCCAGGACGTTTGTGATAAGACCTAGTCCTGAAATCCTCTTACTGATAATTTTTTTTATTGAAAATTGGTTCGCGTTTGACTACCATCTCACCTGATGGTAAGTGATAATGTGGTCGAAGATGGAGCACGCTTACCTAAAAGTAACCTATTCACTCTTGACTTAAAGACTCCTAGGTTATAGCTATCGGGACACAGACTCCGGCAGGGAACTCCACTCCTTAGCCGTACGCACAATGAAGGTATTCCCAAAACGACATAATCGCATTTTGAGTATTATAAAAGTAATCAACAAATTAAAGCTAACTAAAGTAATGGTCATCAAATCGGCCAGATGGTAATAAAAGCATGTCCTGTGGTTCGAAGCCAGCAAGTGATCCACTGAATAATTGCGAGTGCGCCATAATGTGAGGGTGCAATATCATTTTATTTGGCATGCATATGACTTATGTAATAAATCTGGAAATAAGCATATTATGGAATTGGGAGGGTTTGTGAACCGTTGTTTGCATGTTCATAATATTGAACAAAATGCAAGTAACGTACACCGACTGTCCGAGTGGATAAATGGATGGATATAATGACAAGACTGACATAGTAATGTAATTTTGACCTCGTATTTAATTTAATAGAAATGATAGCTTGACATAATATATTAAAAGTCAATACTACCATGAAATATAAATAAAAAATTTAAACTAATTTGTTTGTATTTTATTTCTTTTTATATTGATTATTTGAATTATTTTATTCACGGAATAGTTTTATCTGTTCTGTGATTTTATTGTTTATTTTCTATGTGTATTCTTCTACTGTGTGTGCTGCCTATTTTATGATTACTTAATGGATTCTATCTGAAATAAACGCTGTTGTATTGTATAAGACATTGCTTCTTGCAAAATTTCTCAATTCAATATTTTTATAGCATTATTGTTTTTGAGTCCTGTTTTTTTATTCTAAGTCAACGGGAAGTACCCCCTTATGTTCTGATTTAAATCACAAATATGCGATAAAACGTAGACGTAAGTATCCGATAAAATTTTTAATTCGATATCCCTTAATTATTCCTGACAAAAAGTCTTGACAGCCAACGGACAGCAAAGTGATCCTGTAACCGAACCCTTACAGGACGTTTAGGGATACGGAACCCAAAAAGAATGCATATTTATCGGCTATATATACCTATATAATGCTTATTTTTAGGCTAGTATGTGCCTCGTGTGTCGTTGTACCAGGGACCTTTGTAGATGGACTCTCCATTTTTAAAGTCCGTATGTTTTATCGAAGTTGCGGACAAGTGCTAACAAGATACTGCGTATCTGGACGCAAGAGCAACTGAAGAAACTGGACGGATTTTTAGACAGGAAAAGTCTGACACTCTGTTCCGCTTCACTCAGAGGGGAGGAGTCATTTTTATGATTTTCAACCGACGACAAAAAGAGGAGGTTATCAATTCGACGCGTATATATATATATATTTTTTTAATGTATGGTCATCGAGTACTCGAAGACGGCTGAACCGATTTGGAAAATTCTTTTTTTGTTCGAATGGGTATACGTCGAAATTGGTACCATTATCACCAAAGTCAGGATCTGATGATGGGATTCTGGAGAAATCGAGGGAACTCTTCAAATATTATAGGCACACCTATGGCGTTTTGGGTATTTCTTATAGTAACTTGTGCAGTTGCTCTCAAAAAGTACCATTTACTACTACAATTAAATATTAAATTAAATTTAAACTACTCAATAATAAGTATTGAGTGGAATGCGATTCGATTACCTGAATATGGATGTTAAGCACTTTATGCTCGTCACATTGCATATGGTGATGTAGAGCTGATGGTGAAGTACCAGGAGAACTCCTCAACAATTAACGGCCCAGCATTGGGAAAAGCAATATTGTGTAAAAGGTTATAAGTAGTTGACATTTAGGATCTTGTAACTAGGTAAATTAAAAATCATCCAACTAAAAAGAGTGAAATAAAAACTTTTTACCAAAAAATTAAACCGACTCCCAAAAAACACTGCAAAGTGAAAAATAACTTTAATTTCGGAAGTCGGTGCCAAAAACGAAAAAACAAAACTAAAGACACCGACTACCGAAATTAAAGTTATTTTTCACTTTGCAGTGTTTTTTGGGAGTTGGTTTAATTTTTTGGTTAAAAAATTTTTGCACCAAAAAAAATTAACTGAATGTTTTTATTATTATATTACCAAATCATCTGCTTATCATGGCACACATCTGTAACATTGACCATCTATATTTTCCTTGCCACAGAAGTTAGTAACGGACATTCCATTTACGACTACAATATCTTTATCTATCAACCCTGAATCAATCTCCAACAAAGCTTACATTCCGACCCATTTAGCATCTTAACTGTCAAAAGATCACTATTCCATTGCCAATGCCGCATTCCCACGATACTTAAATAATATTTAAGGACATTGGAACAGTAATCCTGCGCCTACGACGTTTAATAAATCGCGACTGACCGACCATTGGAACAAAACCTCTTTACTATGTGTTTGGTCTACTATAACACGGTGCGATACAAAAGAGGTTGTGTTACTAACAAAGATACATTTACAAGAGTTTAAGTCATGCAACTATAGCTTCTAGTCCCTTGTAATAAAGATGTATAGAACAGTTTGCAAGTGTAATGGTGTTGGGTGATCTTGGTGGTATTTTTGAGACAGTTTCAATTGTTTTGTGGGACAATGTTGTGGGTCATGGGAAGTGAGGGTGTGTTTTCAGTGTTTAAGCTTGAATGTATTATTGACCGACGGACATTGTCGGTTAGTTTATAACGCGTATTTAGTGGTTTGTGTTGTAAGAGGTTTTGATACTTTGGAGTATTTTATATTTATTAAAATAATATCGTAAAACCAGATCGTATAGATTCGTTTTTTATTTTATTTTATTTTGGATGAGCCCACTCCATAGTACGATAGACGTTTGCAAACAAAGTGATTTAATAATTAATAGAAATGATAAATGATGATGCTTTTTCCCGCAGTAGTAGATCCACATCACATGACAGCATTTTGAATATTAAGTCCATTTACTTTTGCCTTTAAAATATTATGGCAAATATTTACTATTTTTCGAAGACTATTGTTACCTTATTCAAACTCTTATACGTACGTTTAAGAGTTTGAATAAGGTAAATTCCTAAAATATCTTCAAGTATCAAGATTGCTTCCTACTGCAGGCATACAAGCGCCGGCTGCGCAGGCGCCATTGTTCGAGCGACCGCGATGATATACAGCCACAAACATTCATTGTACGAGCATTGTACCACTCGATACACTCCACTCGATACGAGGTAAGACTGAGGTTGTCATGTAAGAATGCCTTGTTTCTCTAAATAGAGAATTCATCTATAATAATTTTCATAATAGCTTTTTTACTGATAATAGGCTCGCGTTTGACCACCATCTCACCTGATGGTAAGCGATGATGTGGTCGAAGATGAAGCACGCTTACCTAGGAGTAACCTATTCACTCTTGACTGAAACATCCCCAGGTTATAACTATCAGGAAACACAGACCCCGGCAGGGAATTCCACTCCTCAGCCGTACGCACAATGAAAGTATTCCCAAAACGTTATGTGCGTATGAGTTTTGCGTGTATCTTCACCCGTTTAGCTTTTTCCCAAGTATTTTTGGAGTCGGTTTCCAGTCTTACCTGGATGCGGCTGAGTATGATAGTTTTACATGGAATGACTGCCAACTCCCATAACACAGTAACTGGATAACACGATATCCCTTGGCAAGAGCAGTGTCAGATTTGCTGGCTTCTGACTACCCGTAACGACTGTCAAAGATGTACAAATGACAGCCGGGACCGACGTCTTAACGTTCTATTCGAGTTGAGTCTCAATATGTTAAGATGGTTACTGTTCACCCATCTATAAACCGACCTTGGCAAGCTATGCTTAACTTTGAAGATGGACCCTTTTCTTTCTCTTGGTGGGAAAATCATCGAATGACTTCTCCCGCTCTGGGTGGAGCGGACTGCGGAAGGGAGTGTCAGAATTCTACTGACTAAAAACACACCCTGTTCCTTCAGGTGCCCTTAAGTTCTCGTATCTCGTTAAAACATTCTCGCAGCCCCGGCAAAGATGGACCCCTGCAGCTGGTATTATTTATTATTATTATTTAGTCACGAGCACCTCTTTTCATAATATCAATAGATTATTTTTTCAGAGTTGAGTTAGTACCTTCTAAATTATAAGATAACAACGATTTAATTGCATAATTATAATAGAATTAATGTTTAGCTTAAAGATGGTGGTCTTGACGATTCTTCTATATGTCGACTTAATGTAGTGAACAAAACACGAACATACAAGATCGAATGAAGCATTGAAATGATACAAAAAGTATGAGTGATATTGGAGATGAACCCAGGACTTTCAGCATGCAAAGCAGACACTCTACCACTGAGTTACATCCCCGTTGATACAAATTCGAAAACAAAGAAATATATTGGCAAACAAAATCATGTTATTGCACTCACAGAATGGAAGGGACTTAATTCAAAAAATAGTATATTTTAAGATTTGAGCAGCAATAAAGCAGTATTGAATAAATTATATTCATATATCTCAAGTGGAAAATGTATAAACTGTGTCTTTGTAACTCGTCATTCAGATCCCTGTTTCCACGGCAATTCAGAGTAGTGTTTCAGGCCAGTTTACATCAAAATCTGAAATTATACGAATTTATAATTAGGTCACTTTCATTCTAAGAGTGCGTTATGTTGAAATTTTGTAATTACTGTGCATGTATTTCCACCATAGGCGCGGGCATGCGGACAGCGAGTACCTAAAGGGCAACTCGCTGTCCGACCATGGACCATGCCCGGGTCGACGGTGCGTTGTGTTCCACGCGCGCCGCAAAGAGCGTCAGCAATATGACGAGGGCCGCCCTGTAGAGGGCCGAGGCCTGCCGGGGTCGTGGGACTTATCCCATTACCGTGACCCCGGAACGTAAAAGGTTATTAAAGGAACACCTTGGATTTTAGTCAGTAAAAGTCTGACAGTCCCTCCCGCCCTGCCCGGGGTGGGAGGACTTATTTGATAATTTTACCACGATAAAAAAAATAAAAAAACTGTGCATGTATTTATTAGATTTTTTAAGGTAAAGCAACGCGTGCCAAGGTGGTCTGTGGATGGGTGACTATATTAACATAATTATCTAGATTATTCCATGCCTCGGATAGCATGCTAAGTCGTTTACCCCAGCTGTCAATTATTTGTACATTTTTGAAAATCGTTACGGGTAGTTAGAAGCCAGAAAATCTGAAACTGGTCTGGCCAAGCGGTATCGTGTTACCCAGTTACTGGGTTGTGTAGGTCAGGTAGGCAGTCGCTCCGTGTAAAATGCTAGTACTCAGCAGCATCAGATTAGACTAGAAGCCGACTCTAAGGGTGCGTTTCCACCAGAGATGTGCGATGGAAATGTGTCGTGCGAGGATGTCTAGCTGTGCTGTGAAAATGTGTGGGGGTTTCCACCAAAGCTGTGCGATGAAAATGTGCCTACGAGGATGTGTAGCGGAGCTGTGACAATGCGCATTAATGTGTGGTGCGAGGATGCGCAAACCTTGCAACACATCTTTCTCAACACACATTCCTCGCAACACATCTCTCAAAAACATTCCTCGCACACATCCCTCGCTTGTTTTGTATGCGCAAAAATCTAGCTCCGCTGAGCCGTTTCCACCAGAGCTGTGCTGACCGAGGCGAGGTAAATGAAGCGATTCTATTGGTTCTTTACAAACACATCCCTCGCTACGCATCCTCGCACATCTCTGGTGGAAACGCAGCCTAATAGTGGAAAGAAGGTTATAAGCAGATGATTATGATTTCGTTTTTTTTTTTAATTTACGTTATTAAAAACTATTTTAAAAATTGGCCAAGTGCGAGTCAGACTCGCCCATGAAGGGTTCCGTAGTAACTATAATAATATAATATAATATGTGTATTTATTTGAGGGATAAAAAAATCCCTAAAAATTTCTTAAAACTAGCTTATTTACATTTTTACAACTACGCTAAATAACTTTGTTTTTCATAGTGTTTGTATGAATTACAAAGTTATATTTGCGGTTTTAGAAAATATGCTGTATCTCAAAAACTGCTAACCCGATTTCGTTCAAACTAATTTTGGTTGAAAGTTTACATTAAGATCTATAGACATATATTTTTGTTAGATTTTTCACTCCATTATTATAGAAGTTAGAGGGGCACACACACACGTTTTACCACTTTGGAAGCTTATATCGTTAAAACCATTGACTTTATGTAAAAGTAGTTTTAGAAACCCTTATATCATTTTTAAAGACCTGTCTATAGATACCAAACACGCATGGGTTTCATGAAAAAAAAATATTTTCATTTCTAGTTCCATGTATGGGGACCCACCTTTATTTTAGATATTTATTCATTATTTTTATCAAAATCGGAAAGCAGTTTACAGAATACATCTACCTACTGAGTTTCACATGTATAGTCTTAATATTTTCGGAATAAAATGGCTGTGACATACGGACGGATGGACAGACAGACAGACAGACGGACAGATATATCAAAACTATAAGGGTTACGTTTTTTGCCATCCGGATACGGAACCCTAAAAATGGGCTACCATAGATTCTCAATAGACCAGTCAAGAACTTACATAATATCTAACAGGATTCTGGTGGCATCACCTATTGATAAACAACATTTAAACCTCGAATTTATTTTTTAGAAAACATATGATTGCGTTTTTTTTATTGATAATAGGTTCGCGTTTGAACACCATCTCACCTGATGGTAAGTGATAATGTGGTCGAAGATGGAACACGCTTACCTAAAAGTAACCTATTCACTCTTGACTTAAAGACTCTCAGGTTATAGCGATCGGGAAACACAGACTCCGGCAGAACAATTGAAAGGTTTGTACCTCTTCTTGTTTTCTCCAAACAGAGTCACACTTTTAAAATTCTAATTAAAACCAGTGAATCGAGTCGCGAATCGATATGCAAGTCAATCGGGACATGGGGCGGAGGCTCCCATGTTTTTCATTACCGTTCGCCCCTCGCCGATGTCGAACAAAACCATGGTGCCATTGTCTTCTAACCATTGCGGTTGGGTGGACTCGAGGTAAGGTTGCTAGTATGAGACCACTTCAAAAACATATTTCGCAGCTTGCATACAGAGCTAAAATAATTATGAAATCACAGAGTATTTAGAAATCCTTGTTAGTTGTTTGTTCACTTGTTTTAACTTGAGACAGAGAATTATATTTATATAGGGTGGTGTGTGTGCAATTAGTATCTTAATTATGTTATGCGTACTGAACTATCATCCTACATTTATTTTGACTTAAAGTATGCGTGTATATAGTTTGCGTTAACTACCAAGAAGAGTACACCATAGATAGACTTTTAGATTATAAATAGAAAAATAAATTACTTCTCAAACCTCACTTTTTGAGGTAGTGGTGATGATATACATACAGTATGTTAACTAACAGAGGGCGTTCCCGTTGACCTGCAACAGTATAGCATCCATACATAATAAAAAAATATTACCATTCGGAAACCAAATTTTTTTTTTTTTTTTTTAATTTAAAATATTTACTTAAAATGTTAAATTGATACGTACAAAAAACACTCTGTACACGCGTACAGAGTGTTTCTTTGTTCAGGGTGGTCCTAATTTATCTGAGTAGGTACCGAAAGCCAGTGCGTAATATACATATGAGGCATTATCGACGATGTTTACACCAAGTTCCCCTACCGCGACCAGTAAAACAAAAAGCAGATAGTTGTTATTATTTTACGATGCGACACCAATAAAGTGGTCTGACCACAGCTGACCACATCAATGTCTCCAACGACATTATACGGTGATGTTCGTTTATAGCACTTTTTGCGAACATTAACTGTGATTGATTTATAGTGCCCTGTCTAATGTATAATTTACTTATCATAAAAGTGATTTTTGATGTAGTGTTTATATTATCTTTTATTTGTTTTACTTGGCTTCTTGTTAGAGTACAATGATGTGATGAAATTTAATAATTTCATGTATGATGTATGATGAAAAGTGATACACCCACCCCCACTGGGCCTGTGTGGAGGATTACGGCCTATTCCCTCTTATATACAGGTCTGTGTGCCAGCAGTGATAAAGTTATTATAGACTGACAATTAACCGACTTCAAAAAAAGGAGGAGGTTCTCAGTTTGTATTGAACTTTTTTTATCATCATATGATGTGTTTTCAAATGCAGGCTTGCGTGATTTTAAAAACAATAATTTTTACGAAGATATAAAAAGAGTGAATAGCAAATGATTAAATTGTTATTTAATTAGGCGCACGTTTCAAGAGCATCAAATGCTCCGATATCAACGCGAAGTCTACCCCACAAAATAAAGTTTTCCCTGCGATTAGGAAGGAGTTCAAAGTAGGAGTTTTGTCATCGGCGTATTGTGTCGTGATGGGTTCTTTAATAACGCACGTTTTGTCTGCAACGGCATTCAGCCAGCAGTAATGTGAAAGTACCTTATGTTTTGCGTTTGAGCGCCACGATTTTTCAGGGTTGATTAACTTTATACAAATTTGCTTAGACGTTTTTGCTGTTTTTGCTTGTTTCGTTTTTTTTTTTGGGTTATACAGAGTTTCTATCTCCAAGTAGATGTCAGTTCGGGCACGCCGCAATTGCGGCGGTAAGACCCCTCTTTGAGGAGTGGCTAGATCGGCGTCACGGCGTCCTGACCTACCGCATGACGCAGGTCCTCACCGGACACGGAAGTTTCGGGAGGTACCTGTGTCTGATGGGAAAGGAGGAAACGCCTGGGTGTCACCACTGCGAGGGTCGCCCTGAGGACACAGTCGAGCACACGGTGCAGGACTGCCCCGCTTGGGCAGAGCACCGACGTATCCTCACGGCGGCAATAGGTGGAGACCTCTCGCGCCCGGCATTGGTCGAGGCCATGCTGCAGGGCGAGAGGGAGTGGGAAGCGGTCGCCTCCTTCTGCGAAGCAGTCATGCTTCCGAAGGAGGAGGCGGGCCGCGAGAGGGAGAGGATGGCGTCCTCCCTCCAGCCCAGCCGCAGTGGTAGACGCCCACGGCGTCGGACGTCGGCCGACGATCTCCGGCCACCGTAGGCGCGGGCATGCGGACAGCGAGTAAAGGGCAACTCGCTGTCCGACCATGGACCACGCCCGGGTCGACGGCGCGTCGTGTTCCACGCGCGCCTCAAAGAGCGTTAGCAACATGACGAGGCCCATTCTGCAGAGGGCCGAAGCCTGCCGGGGTCGTGGGACTCATCCCGTTACCGTGGCCCCGGTATGTAAAGGGTTATTGAAGGAACACCGTGGATTTTAGTCAGTAAAAGTCTGACAGTCCCTCCCACCCTGCCCGGGTTAGGAGGACTTATTTGATAATTTTACCACGATAAAAAAAAAAAAAAGTAGATGTCAGTTTCTGGCCCTGAAAAATTTACAATAATAAATATTTATTTCAGTACATTCTCTACCGCTAAGCCTATGGGTTGAAAGACAGCCTGACGGAGACAACACTTGTGGCAGTATATAAAAGAAAGTCGAGATAGTTACACTATTTAGAACTCAAGAGCGGCTGGACCGATTTGGATGAAAATTAGTAAGGAGGTAGCTTAGAACCAGGAGACGGACATAGGATAGTTCTTATCCCGGAATTCTCACGAGATTTCTCACGAGATCGGAATTTACGCGGGAAAAACCTCCCACGCGAATGAATTCGCGGGCAAAAGCTAGAATAATATAAATAAGTAATTTAATAACAAAATACATAGTAACTATATGCTATAAAAAGTAATAATTAATATGAAAGATATCAAACATTCTTATCGAGAGAACTCACAATATATTATTAATGTCGAAAAACAAACTAAGTATGAGTCTTATAAATACTCGTACGTCCTCTTGAAGGTAATGCAGCTATCTAGATGTCTAAGATGTCTTATCGAAGTCGGTTCATGAATGGATGGTTCATGGATCGTTCCTCTGTGCGGAAAGCATATTAATGTGTTGGTTTTGGCTGTTATTGTAATAACATACATCCTTTAATCCTTACTAATATTATAAATGCGAAAGTAACTCTGTCTGTCTCTGTGTTACGCAATCACGCCTAAACTACTGAACCGATTTTAATGAAATTTGGTACGGACATAGTCTAGAGCCTAAGAAAGGACATAGGCTTCTTTTCAATGCGAAAAAAGGGCTGTAAGGGGTTGAAATAGGGGATGAAAGTTTGTATGGAAATAACGTCATTTTTGAAGCTAGAAGCTTGAAACTTATTTTTTAAACTTTTGATTAGATGTTAATACATACGACATTCAAATTATGTATAGATTTATTTTCAAAATAATTAGTCTAAAAAATTAAAAATGCTGCTGAAAGTTACTATTCCGCGCGGATGAAGTCGCGGGCACAGCTAGTGTATAATAAAGTAAGAAGAACCTATTGTTAAATAATGTATCAATTACACTCAGAAGAGGTGTAAAAATTTAATATAATTACTCTCGACCGGGAGTCGAACTCGGTACACACAAAGCCCATCAATTAGCGGCTGCGGCCAGCGATCCATCAGTGAACGCATCAATGTTTTAATTAAAGAATCCACCCCAGTAACGAGCCGGTGACAATATTCAACCCTTTTTATGAATAATGAACTGGGACTGTCCTGTAGATGCGTAGAAAACGTATTATTAATCTGTGTTTACCTGGTAATTATAAATTAACTTTTTTTAACACGCTTTTATTAGGTCGAGAAAATTAATTAATTTAATAAAATCTAAGAACCTGAATTACACGCACTTGTAATTGTTGTGTTATCATGAAACTTGGCAATTACATGTAGATTAGATGACAATACAATATTATGGTACCATCGAGCTGGTCTGATGATGGAATTGGAAGGTGGCTGAAAAACCTTAAACTGCCTACTAGTAAACATATCGTGTTTGAGGACACTAGATCTTCTTAATTTTTGGCTTTTTAGTGCAGTAAATAAAAGCGTGTTTTAAGTTTATTTTTACTATTTATTTATTTAATACAGAGAACTAACAATGTGGGTACGATTCACATTACTAGTAATCTTGTTAACCCCTCCAACTAAGCTAAATATGTCTGGAATGGGTTCACGACAATAGTATAATAGGTGGAGTTCGAACTCATGACCTCTCGATCATAAGGCCGACACAACAAGTTTACCCTAATAAGGATAAAATCAAAGTAAAATATACAACGTGTAATTTAAAGGGTATATACATACCAAGTGCATGGCTTCTTTGGATGATAACAAACGATATGGAAAGGGTTTTGTAATCCTAAGTATACGTGTGTAGAACTTATTACAAATACCAATACACTGATACCAGAGACCGAATTTTTCAAATTAAGAAGAACGAAGAGAATTATCGTGTTATTGGCAAGTGACGTGGAAAGTTATTGACCCTCGTAGTGCTGTGACACGTTTGTTATGATTGGTATTCAAGAAATATATGAAATCGATAATTTGGTATCAATTCTTTGAGTCAGTTATTTTGAGCTGAAACTGTGCATAGAGACTCCATAACAGATGTTGTCTTCAGCCCTTTTGGATAGATATGGGGTTTCCATTACACATTGTATACTTAAGAATTTCCTCATTACCTGTGCGTAGAAACCTTAGAACAGAAGAGAGATCTATTACATCCATCTTAACTCTAATCTCGCCGTCCTGTTTGAACCGTCTTTACATTAAGCAGAATCATAAAATGTTAATTCCAAAGATTCCAATGGTAGTAATTCGACCTAATTAAGCCTTGTTCCAAAGACAAGCGTTATCTTTGAACTTACCTGCTTTTGAATGCTTTCTACCGTCTGCTAGAAAATTAGTTGGTCTTGTAAGTGAAATTCAACCTTGGGAGTTGAGTGGTAAAGATGGTTCTTTAATGAAAAGACCGAGAGTCTAAGATTTTCATAATTTCGTAGGGCTACCTGTAAATAAGTAATTTATTATTATTTTATTTTTTTCGATTGACAATATTCGTGTGGTAAGATGAAGGAGACAAATTAAAGATTTAATTAATTAATATTTATCTGAAGCAATTTCAGATAAATATTAATTAATTTACCCTTTGACAGCCGACCGCTAGGCGCTAAATAACTTAGCGCGCATTCTCTGGTACGCCGGCCATTTTTGAAGATATTGTAAGATTAAAAAAAATAATTCTATATGCATAATTTTTAAAAATTCCTTTATGTATTATCTATTTCAACATTTTAATTAAAAATCATATTATTATTAATTATTCTTATATTTCAAAATACTTTATGCTACACATAGGTACAAAAGTATTTACTATTCATTAATATGAAACCTAAATCAATAAATGACTTCTCCCGCTCTGGGTGGAGCGAAAGGGCAGTTCAATTCAATTTCGGCTTCATTTGCAATTGTGTTCCGGGGTAACGGTATCTCGTTAGAACATTCCCACAACCCCGGCCAATTAGGGCTCTGTCATTCATGTTGATTGCTTTTCCAGGCACGCGTGGAACATGACGCGGCGGAGACTCAGGAGGCGTAAAAGATACTTTTAAATGTATTATTTCCTTAAGATTCCGCTCTAGAAGCTAAGATCCCAAAGAATGAAATGAAATGAAATATTTATTTTGTAAATTGGTTATAAATAACACTTTTACACGTCATGTTTTTTTGCGTGTTAAGTTTAGCTAGATGAGGCCGGTATTTCTTAACTGACTACTCTGAGAAGAAACACCGAAACAAACTCAGAGGTCATAGTCTCTTTTAAAGTCCAGACAATTTGTATTTGTATATGAGAAGCATGTAGGTTCATGTCTGTGGTATTTTTTTGAGGAAATAACCACGCAAATTTGAGCGAACCTGTCCAGACAGTGCACGCATTTGTCAGTTATCATGTAGCTCAACTTAGAACTTATACTTATACGAATAAGATGCAGTACCTCATAAACCCTACTCTTCTTAAACCTTCTCCAGGTAAAAACCTCACAACCCTACGCCGCAACCCTCCTTGGCCAACATTAATAAGGAGAATTAAGATTAAAATGATATTAAATTTTGATATTGTGTTGTGTACGGATTATTTCGAAGGAAATTTTAATATGGGCCTCGCTCTTTGAGTCCTTTGCGGCCTGGGGAGGCCTCTGCTGTTTGTTCTGTTTAGAGCATTATATGAGGTGGATGAAAAAGGTAAGTGGGGACTACTCCCTACTTTCCTTTTAAAAACCTACCTACTTGATTACGTGCATGGAGAAAGTATACCTACATACATCTTGTTTGTTTCTTATTAAAAAAGAGAACTAGAAATGTGGGTAGATACCACATTATTAGCAATCTTCTTATCCTCTCCAACTAAGCTAAATATGCTTGTATCTGGAGTGGGTTCACAGCAATAGTCAAGCTCGACAACTTAGCCGTTAAACTATTGATGCTTATATGTAGATACTGTGAATTACATTTTGACCCATCCGTGGTGGCCCATTGGTAAACAGGGTAATAGGACGTCTTACAATTTGTAGGTCTTGGGTTTAAACTCAAGCAGGCTCATTACCTTGTGTAATTGAAGGAAAACATCGTGACAGAACATCAGAAAATCCGAATTCTTGCGATATCCGAAAATCTTGCACTGGGCCGGCGTGGTCGATTACGGTCGATTCCCTCTTATAGATAGGTAGAAGGCCTGTGTCTCAGCAGTTAGAACGTTAAAGGTTCGTTAGTAAGTTCTAGAACAATTTGGCGGTATATGGTATCGGGTATAGTTAATTGCTGTTAAGGAAAAGTTTTTTTTTAAGGACGGGAAGTCATCCAATGACTGCCTCCCGATCTGGGCCAAGCGGAAGGGTGTGTCAGACTGACTAAAACCCATCCGTGTTCCGTCATTGGCCCTTCGTGTTCCGAGGCCGCGGTAACTCTTTCAAACAATGCCGCAACTCCGGCAGGCAACAAAGAATGTATACCTAAGTCTGCACTTGTAGTCTCGCAATTGATACTGCAAAAATAGTGTAGCACCAGTTTCTTTAGCCCAAAAGAAACAAACAAATAAAAGGTACTAAAAAACTTGGAGTTTACAAACATTTCAATAGGCTCCCAATGTTGCTTCTGATTTGTTTCAAAATCAGTTGTTCTGTAATTCCTAATTTGTTATTAGTTATTCTGTACTTTGTAGTGTTTTCCTCACAGTCCACTAAAAGCCAGATTGAAATCCAGAATATTTTATACGATAGGTACTTGAGATGGTGGCGTTATATTTAAATTGTCTGGAATATAAATAAATATGTAGCAGCGAGGAGCTCGTGGTTAAATAATATCAGCCACAAGAGTCAAGAATTATCAAGAAGTCAAATGTAACGCTCAGTGACGGATAGTGTGACCGTCTTAACATACGTCTTAACATATCGATGTTCTTCCGTGCCTCGAACATTATCAAGAAGTCAAATGTAACGCTCGGTGACGGATAGTGTGACCGTCTTAACATACGTCTTAACATATCGATGTTCTTCCGTGCCTCGAACATTATCAAGAAGTCAAATGTAACGCTCGGTGACGGATAGTGTGACCGTCTTAACATACGTCTTAACATATCGATGTTCTTCCGTGCCTCGAACATTATCAAGAAGTCAAATGTAACGCTCGGTGACGGATAGTGTGACCGTCTTAACATACGTCTTAACATATCGATGTTCTTCCGTGCCTCGAACATTATCAAGAAGTCAAATGTAACGCTCGGTGACGGATAGTGTGACCGTCTTAACATACGTCTTAACATATCGATGTTCTTCCGTGCCTCGAACATTCATTCAGTTATTGCTTCTAGTTGTCATTTGTATTTTTGGCAGTCATAACTGGTATTCAGAAGCCAGAAAATTTGACACCAATCTTGCCAAAGGTAACGTGGTACTCATTTACCGGGTTGTAGAATGTAGAGGTCTGATAGACAGTTGATCTAGGTAAAAATATTGGTAGGTACTCGGCCGCACCTCGTTAGACTGAAGTTGATACTGATAGCTGCAAAAAGGCTGAGCAGATGATGACATAAATTAGATCGAGTTTTTTTATACAACGTGTAACGGAAACCCCATATCTATCCAAAAGGGCTGAAGACAACATCTGGTATGGAGTCTCTATGCACAGTTTCAGGTCAAAATGAGTGACTCAAAGAATTGATACCAAATTATTGGTTTCATATATTTCTTGAATACCAATCATAAAAAACGTGTCACAGCACTATGAGGGTCATCACTTTCTACGTCACTTGCCAATAACACGATAATAATTATTTTCGTTCTTTTTAAATTGAAAAATTCGGCCTCTGGTATCAATGTATTAAAATTTCTAATATGCTCCACACATGTAGACATAGGAATTAGGATTAGAAAACCCTTGCCATATCGTTTGTTATCATCCAAAGAAGCCGTGCACTCGGTACCCTTTAAATTACACGTTGTATATCCAAGACACAAAATAATACAAAGAACAGCTATCTTAATTTGACAACGAAATTCCCTGACTTCCTAATATATAATTGAATTGCCAATCTCCAACAAACCAATTAATAGCCACCATCAAGCATTGCAGTCACACCAAAAACCTAAGAAAGGCACAAACAATATCTTTAACAAGACTTCACCGCCGGGACATACTTTGAATAATTAATTCCATCAGGTCAGTCCCCTCCCGGACTGGTCCAATCATCACTAATCAATCCCTATTGTGCTGTGCTTTTTATAAAAGCGTTGTAAATGCTTTACGTTGGCTTGTGTTCAAGTGGGAATGATATGTGAGTGGTGATAGGGGTATCTATGGCCGTGAGAGGAACCAGCTTGATATGTAACTTTTAAGAATTCTGTTTCCTAGGTGTTTTCGTTGCAGAGTAAGTTTTTGTGGCAGCAAGAGGACTAGTATAGAAAGAAAGAATGGAAATATATTTGCACTGTCATGTAACGCATAAAAAATGAAATCAAGCTAAAAAACGTAATGGAAAACGGTTATCGCCCAGCATAATGCTGTGATTCCATGCGAAACAATGAAGCGGCCAAGGGCAGATCCAGCTTTGGTGCCAGGGGGTGGGTCATAATATCGTGGTCAAGTCTCAAGAAGTTATAATTTGTATTTCCTGACTCCGCTGCCACTTGGCCATCCACTGCCAATATTTGCTTACAACGACAGAAACTGGAGTATTATCTAGTAACAATGTTTAAAATTTTAATTACTGGTCCACCTAGGTCCTGGACCCAGCCCAGGGGAGGGGTCATGACCCCATGACCCCCCCTCCCTGGATCCGCCCTTGGAAACAGCGATGGTTTTCAGCGACTATCGTTTAGTACTAGTAGGCTTACTTTTGACTACAAGTTCATTTGATGTGGATCGATAATAAGATAAGCGATGGAGCGAGTGTGCGTGAAATTAACCTGTTCAGATTCAGATTCAGATTTATTTATTTGCGTAAACATGTGTATACATACAAGAATACAAAATCGTGCATGCAAGATAATGCATGCATGCCTGTTCACCCATGACTTACAAACTCTAGGATAATACCATCAGGAAGCACATACTACGGCAGGGAATTTCACCTCTTAGCTGTAATCACAATTAAAGTATTTGAGCCTTTGGGTGTGTCTTATCATTTCCATGATGGGATGGGCTTGGTGGATTAAATAATGCTGTTCCAAAGTACGTTCTAGGAAATTAAGCTGACAAAATTCGGTGTCGTGTAATAGCAACTTTGTTTGGAGCTATATTGAAGATA
This sequence comes from Tholera decimalis, assembly GCA_943138885.2. Lineage (NCBI taxonomy): Eukaryota > Metazoa > Arthropoda > Insecta > Lepidoptera > Noctuidae > Tholera > Tholera decimalis. Next base: position 31,043,165 of record OW964562.2, read on the forward strand.
AAATAGGTTTTTGAGGTATGGCTCCTAGGTTTGGTAGGAAAGAATAGAAAACCAGAAGATCATCGTTAAATCTGAATATAATAAACATATGTTATTGATTAAAAACATGGGTTTTAATAATTCAGAAAACATTAAATTTGCTTTTGCGCGCTTGAGTAGGTACCTATGTTAAATTTTTTGAATGCTCAAAAATCGTGACTTAGTTATATATCTGTTATTTATATCTGGCAAGATGTACATAATATGATATTATCACTAAGTAACAATACCAACAGATAATAAAAAAAAAAAACAATAAATAAATAAAATTTTTTTTTTTCGAAATACTTATTTAACCATTGGCATTTAAGATGAATGTGCTTTACCTTATTTTTGAAAATCTAGCCAGAGCGTGCTAAACAAATGGACTCATACGAAAATACATACTCCACTAAAACTTTACCCACCTTCCCGGCAGTCGGGTAAAAAGTAACAACCTCTATTGCAGACATAGAAAAAACTATATAGGTAATAAATTAAAGGCAAGAACACATTGATCCTCATGATATTCTCGTAAAGCTATCATCCAGTTTTGACAAACGAGGTGTTATTCAGAAGATAACATAAACATACAAAAATAAGATAAATGTTAGAAGCGTTTGCTTTTATGTTTTATTTCTATGTTTATGCTAATGTCGACTTGTTTTATGACATAATAGAATCGCTTGTTATGGAAACTATTTTGTTTTATTCTTATTATTTACTTTTTAGGGTTTTCGGGAACGTTCGTATCTAAAATCGAAACGTGTACTTGATGGACGATATGCCATCTGCACGACAGATGCGTAACGTACATTTTTAAAATTAGAATGAAAATCATGGAGTACCTTTTTAGGGTTCCGTAGCCGAATGGCAAAAATGGAATCCTTATAGTTTCGTCATGTCTATGTCTGTCTGTCTGTCTGTCTGTCCGTCCATCCGTATGTCACAGCCATTTTATTCCTAAACTAGTAACACTACACATGTGAAACTTAGCAGGTAGATGTATTTTGTGAACCGCTTTCCGATTTTAAGACAAAAATGAAAAATAATTAAATTAAGAGGGGCTCCCCATACGTGGAACTGAAACTAAAAATATTTTTAGTTTTTTAAATTTAATTTAAAAAGTTTTTAGTTTTTTAAGTGTTTAAAGTGTTTAGTTTTAGTTAGTTAAAAAAGACCTGTCTATAGATACCACACACATGTGTGGTATCTATAGACAGAACTTTTTTAGGTTCAATGACATTGAGGTTTCTAAGACAACTTTTTCTTAAAGTCGATCGTTTAAAAGATATACGCTTCCAAACTGGTAAAATGTGTGTCCACCTCTAAATTTTATGAAGTGAAAAATCTAAGAAAAATATATGCTGTAGATATAAATAAAAACTTTCAACGAAAATTAGTTTGAACGAGATCGAGTGTTCAAAACCTTGTCTTTTGCTCTAAATATATGATCTAAACAACGAGATATTATTTTAAAACGATATTTATTTTCTATTAATTCATTATTGTCACAGAGTACTATATTATTGTTTATTTTACCGAAAAACTAATACACTATTCAAAGATCTATTTATTACACACGACCACACGTGTTGTTGGCAAAATTATGGTGGCCACAAGAGCCACATATCAAGAGTTGAAGTTTATTTTGTGTGCAACTGGCAACTGCTTATAGCGAATAATGTGATCTGCCGGTTTTAGGAAGTAAATGTTACTCATATCCTACATTGGTGAACCAAGAGAAGTATGAGAAGCTGACTGATATCCCAGTGTTCCTGCTGCAAAGAAACCGAAACCAGATCCGCTAAAGGAAAGTAGCGACCATTCACTATCACCCAAGCATAAGAATAAGAGATAAAAACATTAAAAGACTTCTGAAAATACTAAGGAAAGTACGTTTAAATCTATCAGGATATCCAAAAAATCTATTTCAAGCAAAACTAGTGCAACATAGTGGTATTTTACATGAACTTTTCTGTTTTATATTCTATAGTTTTCTTAGTTTATTTAATTTTTAAGTTATTTTTAATGTATTATAGTTTTAATATAGTTTCTTAAATTTTATTTATTTTAGTTCTTGATGTTCAGTAGCAACAGCGATGTGGTTGTTGGTGGTGCTAGTCAACCTTCAACATCGCTGAACACCCTGGAGAGATGCCCGCTCTGTACCCAGGCACGCTTTTTCAAAGGTAAGCGGGGTCTGAATGTGCATATTGGGAAAATACATAAGTCGCAAAATGCACCTTCACACTCTGCTTCCATACCTATTTCCACACCTTTTAATACCACTTCCGACCCTTTTTGGAAAACACTTTCAAATTTAAAAAAATCCGTTCCGGTTCTGAAGCGAGTTCCCCGCGGCGCCAAACCTCTAGTTGCTCAACACCTGGCTAGTTGCGTTCGCCAAGCTGTCCGGGAGAACTCACAAAGCGCCTGGGAACAACTGCTTACCTTCCCCTACAAAGTTCTTCACGTGAAAAAGAATCCGGCCACAAAAAAGACTTTAACAGCTCAAATTAAAGAAAATTGTAATGTTTCGGCTCCAAGTTTTGATTTCGATTCTCCCTCTCTTAGAATTACCTCTTCACGAGGTATATCCCATTTGGTAGAAACGAAGTTAGGGGACGGTGATATTAGCGGAGCTGCCAGGATTCTCTTCAGCAGCGATGTGGTGGCACCTTGTTCTTCAGAGACTCTCGAAGCTCTGAAGACCAAACACCCTGCCCCAGCGTATGATCTTGCTTTTCCCGACCCTCCTGATCCTGATATTCACTCCCTCACCATTTCAGGTCGAGAGGTAATCACAGCCGTTAGCTCGTTCCGGAGCGGCTCCGCTGGCGGTCTCGACAGCCTGAGTCCGCAGCACCTGAAGGACCTCATTTGTTCAGGCGCCGGGGTAGCTGGTGAGTCGCTCTTGAGGGAGCTGACGGCTCTAGTTAACCTTATGCTCTCCGGCAAGGTAAACGAATCTGTCATCGATATTCTGTATGGCGCCAATTTATGTGCGCTACGCAAGAAAGATGGCGGCATTCGTCCCATTGCCGTGGGAACCACCTACCGCCGTATGGCAGCCAAGATTTGCTGTAAATTTTATGGTGAGGCTGTTTCGGAAAAATTTCAGCCCCTGCAACTTGGTTACGGTTCCAAAGGGGGCTGTGAGGCTGCCGTACACGCTTTGTCGACATACCTAAATTCTGGGAAAAGCGAGGCCATTCTGAAGGTTGACATAAAGAACGCCTTCAATTCAGTTAACAGGGACACTTTGTTGGCTGAGACTAAAAAAGAATTACCCCAAATTTATAGTTTCCTTTGGCAATGCTATAGAAATCCATCCAAATTATTGTTTCGAGACAATCTATTAGAATCAGCTGTTGGCTGTCAACAAGGTGACCCTCTCGGGCCAGTGATTTTCAGTTTAGCTATTCACCCAATAATTCGAAAGCTAAATTCTAAATTCAATGTTTGGTATCTTGACGACGGAACCTTGGGAGGTGATGTAGAAAATATTTTAGCAGACCTAAATTTCTTAAAAAATGAACTACATTCTATTGGCCTTGACCTCAACCTTTCAAAATGTGAATTATTTTTAACAGATAACACTGACAGACTCTCTCTAAATTTAACGAAATGGCTCCTGGAATTCAAATTATTGAGAAAAGTTCTCTCCGTCTCCTTGGTTCTCCAATCTTTGATACTTCCTTTCCCGACTTTATTGCAGAACAAATTAATAAATTCAATGACGTTTCGGAAAGATTGCTCCAAATCAATCTGCACTCGGCCATCACTATAATTCGTTTCTGCTGTTTCGGCCCTAAATTAACATACTCTCTTCGTGCTTCCCATTTGTGGAAGCACCATCAACTTTTAGTTCAAATGGATCAAATTATCAGACGAACTTTGTCCTTAATTCTGAATGTGGCTTTGGATGACCGAGCTTGGGCCCAAGCCTCTCTTCCCATCCGCATGGGAGGGCTCGGAATCCGCAAAATTTCTAGTATTAGTTTACCGGCTTTCTTTTCCTCGGTCCACAGCACTGAGAAATTAATCAGGAATATCCTGGCTTCCACACTGATTGATTTCAATGTGCCGTGCTTCACTGAGGCTATTGATGCCTGGAATCTCGCTTGTCCAAACTCTGACCTACCTGTTATACCATCTTCCCAGAGGCGGTGGGACGAGCCGCTCTGCAGAGTAGTTCTGAATAATTTACTAACCGCGTCTGCTACTTCTGCTGAGTGTGCTCGTCTGCTGGCTGTGGGAAAGTGGGAATCAGGTCTTTGGTTACATGCTCTACCGTCCTCAAATCTTGGCACTTTGTTCGACGACACCACTTTCCGCATCGCTGCTTCACTACGCCTAGGAGCCCCTTGTTGTTCCCCTCATCGCTGTAATTGTGGGGAAGCGGTCAACAGCCTCGGGCACCATGGTCTCTCTTGCAGCCGTAGTGCGGGTCGTTTTGCACGACATGCCAACTTAAATGACATTATCCGACGAGCCCTTGTCACCGTCGGCGTTCCAGCCGTATTGGAACCCATTGGACTGGCGCGTGACGATGGCAAGAGACCGGACGGCATGTCATTGTTTCCTTGGAAGATGGGTAGGCCTTTAGTGTGGGACGCAACTTGTGTCGATACTGTCGCGCCATCCCATCTTCCCAGTTCATCATGTTGTGCTGGCGCTCCCGCTGCCTCAAAACCTCAAGCGGCGTAAATATAGTCATCTCGGTGATAACTATATTTTCGAGCCGTTTGGGGTCGAAACTCTCGGACCATGGGGCCCGTGTGCTCACAGCCTTTTTAAAGAAATATCGAAAAGGCTCGTTGACGCTTCCCGCGACCCAAGGGCTGGCTATTTCTTTGGTCAACGGCTAAGCATTGCCATACAACGAGGCAATGCCGCCAGTATCTTAGGTACGTTGCCAGCCGACAGCGTTGAGGACGAATTTTTTGATGCTTTATTGTAGTTTGTATTTTAGTACATAATTTTGTATATTTGTTGTAATTAATTGTTTAAATTAAGTAAGTAGATCGAGTTAACAGTTTTTGAGATATAGCACATTTTCGAAAACCGCAAATATAACTTTGTTTTTCATACAAACAAAGTTATTTTGCGTAGCTACTACGGAACCCTTCATGGGCGAGTCTGACTCGCATTTGGCCAATTTTTTTTAAATCAAATTAGGCAATGAAAATCCAAAGTTCTTCAATATGACCGATTGACATATTAAATGAATTGTCTTATTTTTACCATGAGCAAACATATAGAAGTTGGCTGTTTGTGTACCTATCTATAAATTCCGAAAAAACTAAGTTTCCTAAAAGTAGTAGTAGAAGTTATTACATCTATGAACAAATATGTTACATCTATGATTCGTGCGATTCCGTACGTATGCATGTGGTTAAACAATTTAAAAAAAAAATCTGATGAAAATTGTATACTTGCCGCTTTCAAATCAAATCTTATAGATACGGCTAGGTATAGAAAATGTTATAGGTACGACATGTAATCTTTTAAACCAAAATTATTTTTTGAAGTTGTGAAATAATAGCACACATATTAATTAATTAATTAATTTATTAAAACATTATGCAACACAAAATATACAAATAAAATAAAATAATTAAATGTATATGTAAAGTACTATACTTATGTATTAAGTTTCAGCATAGCATGGTATTGGCCATTATCCTTTTTACCCGACTGCAAAGGAAGGGTTATGTTTTTCGCGCGTATCTTTTATGTATGTATGTTTGTAATATTCTTTATTACCTCATATCTCCGGAACCGCTGAACGGATTCACATAATTGAGGTATTAAGTATTAGATTTGTCTTAGCAGCCCAAGTGTTTTTAGAATGAAAAAAAATTAAACATGGCGGCTGTGCGAAGGCATTATACATGGTGAAAAAAACAATTTAAAGGGCTCAACACAAAGATTTCAAAAAGGTATACCTATCATGTGTTTGTAATTAGTGTAATACTAGCAAAATAATACAATAAGAAAGTTTAAAAATATGGACTTCACTTTCTGAATCCGGTGGAGTACCAATGTGACACGACCGGGAAAACTAAAAAATTGTTAATTAATATTTTAACTAAAAAGATAAAAAAAAGTTATTTAAAAAATCCAAAAAACCAGACTGCTCAACTGAAATGCAAGAAAACAAGAAAGATTTTTATTTCAAAAAGTGTCAAGCAGGCGGGACCCAATTGAACATATTTTTTTTAATGGGATGTGTCCGTCTGCTTATCACTTTTTAAAATAAAAATCTGCTTGTTTCTTGCATTTCAGTGGAGCAGTCGGGTTTTTTGGATTTGTTAATAACTTTTTTTCAACGTTCTTTTCGTAGAAACTATGTTCTATTTAACATTAGTACCTACCTATACATCTTGAGGTCTACGATAATAAAAAGCTTGTTCTAATAAACGGGGTCACTGATCGCGAACACCATACCAAAATGCGACAGCTGTACATATTCCTAATTAAATTTTTACAGCCTAAGATTGCATGCAATAACAGGTCCATCTGTTTATCACCGATTTCGTCGCAAATGTTGTGAAATCTATAATTATGTGCCACAAGTTTATCTATAACATGACGGGTTTATGTTCTATTAACATTTGCAATTTAATGTGCAGTGCTTTCAAGTTAATCTAAAATACTTCATAATTATATATTAACATTTATTGATCAAGTTTTGAGCAAGATTGTCCACTTGATCGAGAATCGTAGAAGTCGTGAATTTAATAAACGTGAAAGGCGCCTAGAGTGGAGCATGTTTGTAGTAAATGTAGTTTTAAATTCCCTTCTAAACTTCTGTTTGGCACGCATAACTGTCGATTTATTAAGAGTTTATACAAAACGAAAGTACAAAGTACTTGTGCTGTAGGCGTTCTCTACTGGTCAACCATGGGTGGTGAAAAGACAACATGGCAAGTGCATAAATTGATAAACTAAGTAGGAAACCTTATTTAATTAAATGACTTATATGAGGTATAAAATAAACTTAAACACAAATTTATCATGAAACATAATAGCAATATAGATTATTCATTATTAGGATATTCATAAAAAAATATAGAACAGGGTTTGTGACTCAACTCTGCTGCTTTCTAATTCTTGAACTAATATATCCACAACTTCCGCTTAAATTCATACTGACTCCTCTTATCAAGAGATCTTATATTCCACAGACAAATACTCTAAATATAAAAGAACAAATACACAAAATCAGAAGTATGAGAACGGTCTGCCGTTCTCATACTTCTGATTTTGTAAGAGAAGATTATCTCTAGTTAGAGATCGTTAGTAATAAGACCGATCTTCAACTCTGCCATATCACAAAAAAAACTTTCACGATCAACGCTTAAAAATCTTCTCCCACATATCAAATTAACATTTCAATTAGATTTTTTTGCGGTCATACGAAACCCTTCATTAATTGGGTTATAGAGGGTTACCTCAGGGGAGGGAAGGGTTAACTCCTCAGGGATGAGACCACAATTGATTGAGATGGATGTTGTCAGCGAACAAATTCAGAGATAACTTTCTACTCCACTTTTTCCTCCCCCTGTATTGTGAATTTTTTAATCTTTTTATTTTGAATTAAAAAAGGGTGGTTTTGTAACCAGGCAGTTAGGTAGCTAATTGTTTTTAACTTCTTGAGTGGTTTGACGATTGGTCCTAAGATGTTCCATTGTTTTATTTTTTTACTGTATTACGGCTGGCAAGGAAACTAATTTAAAGTTGAGAAGTGGTTATTGGTGTTTTCGTCATGATGGATTTAAGAAGAACTGGGGGAATTAAAGGCAATTTTAGTTGTTATGTCAGCTTTGAGGAGTAAGTGCTAGCAAAGTAATGTTTATTAATTTCTTTTATAAATGACGTTTTGTTGATAACTTCAAATGAAACACAAATCATAGCTCCAAATATAAAATACGTAATTATTTAGATAGATGATCGCTAACCTCATCATCTTCCTAGCTTGACTGAACTGAACGTTCCACTTGTTCCTTCTAAGACATGGACGAATCTTGATATATTACATGCTCAACCGGACCGATCTCTGTAAGTACCTATTACTTAATCTTGGATTTAACGACAAGCTTATTATTTGATGATTGGTGACCTATGCAAACTTATAAGGGAGATTTACAATCAGTAACACAAATAAACCAAAATCACAAATGTCTCAGAAAAACGGTACCCTATATCAACGAAATATCATCGATCACTTCCCATCTGCTACAGTCTAAGTACATCGGACAATGCCAATAGTTCTCCAGACAATGTTACTATCAAAACGTCCGATCGCTCGGGACGATACAGCTTTACATAAATACCTTATGTAACTAAGATCACGCTTCCACCGTCCTAATCTTTTGCAAGCGTTCCGAAGACACCACACAACGATGAACTTAGAATATTCCACATACATTGCACTTTTAGTTACAGGTTTAAAATTTTAAATGTTAATTGGGCAGGCAATGGATTCGAGGTTACAAGTAACGGTCACTGGAAGTAAAGCGTTGTTAGTTGGTAAGAGACAGATGTGCGATAACCCGAGATAATCCTACGATAAAATCTTATACGATTTGCTTTTGCGCACGGTAGTGAGTTTTACGTCTAAAGTCCGATTCTCTAAAGTCGCGAAAGTCCGATCATCGGTTGATACTTGATAGGTTTTAATACGTAACAGCTGCGCTTTGTTCGGAGTTTCATGAAGCATGTTTTGGTCTGTCATATTGTGTTGCAAATTAGAAAAGGCTGTACAGTTACTGCATAGTTAGATCTACAATCTTGACTTACGTATAGGTAACGTACATGTTACTGATTGTTCTTAACTTTTTGATTGAAGAACAAGTTTCATTTTTACTAATATCGATAAGCGGTAAAATATGTTTGTAAGTTGGTATATAGGGGATAATCTCCCGAACGAATCATACAATTTTAATTATTTTTTCATTGGTGCATTATTTCTGAGTGTTATAAGCTATAAATTATTTCAAAATCCACGCGCACTAATTCGCGGGCGAACTGCTAATCAAGCATAATTATATGAACTGATCCTAGTCCAGTGGTTAGAATTCGACAATCATTTATTTTATTTTAAATGCATAATTGTAGAAAAATATTATCTTTCTGCAGTCCTTCTTCATATAAAATTTAACTGTTTCGAAGGTACTTTTCAGATCGCGTAATATTTGATAATAGGGGTACAACTTTTTTGTTCCTTGTATTGATAATGTAGATATTAGATCTATGCTTTATGAGAAATACCTCATTGTTGTTTTAATTTAAAATATTGAGATGAGTTAATTAAACATAGATAACAGCTACATAACATAATTTTTGACTAAGAAAATAAACCCAAACTGGTAAAGAAAGGCAAAAACCATCAAAGGAGCCAATCAAGCCAAAAGCTTTGACAGCAAACGCGATCAACTGGTTGACAAATGACACAACTCATGACACGCTAATGAAAGTATTATACAACATTATGCTGCAACATGCTGATGAGAATCAGATGCTTTGTGATGCTAAGAGTTCCGTGAAAGATGGTGCCTGGAGGAAGTTAATGAAAAAAGTGGTCAAGTGCGAGTTGGACTCACACTCTGAGAGGTCCATAGGCATAACTGTATAGGTTATAAGTCCCTAGTTTATAATTTGTATAACATCGAAACTAACTAAGTACATATTTGCGTTTTCATGATATTTTTTTCTTTACATGTGCCGTAAAACATTGCTTGTAGTCAAACTACATAATTCTAGGTCAACGGGAAGATTCGGTTTTAATTCTCTTCTTTAATCGCATAATTGTTAATTGCCTAATGGCTATGGTGTTGGACTTATGATTAAGAGGTTGTAGGTTCGAACCCCACCCATTGAACCCACTTCAGACTCAACTTAGCTGGAGGGGTTAATAAGATTGCTAGTAATGCGTATTTTACACACATTGCTAGTTCTTTTTATTAAACAGTCATATATTTTGATTGTATTGACTTTTAAATCTGAAAATGACTGTAAAACCCAGTAATTGGAAACATTCATTTTGATTTCTCTAAGCGATCCTGAGAAAATATTCTTAATATACAGCCTGTCAGACAGATGACGAAGTGATCCCATAAGGGTTCCATTTTACCTTTGGAGGTTCGGTACCTTAAAATTACTGGGTGAGAAGCATTAAGACATTAGCGTTTTTCACCGTTACAGAAGCTTTTGCCAATGACCTAGAACCCACAAGCTTCTTTGTGACTCATTCTAACGTAAAAGTTCAACTGATTAACAGTTAAAAGTTCAAACAAAATTAAAGCCAAAGGTCTAACATGAATTATATTGAAAATTATTCCAAAAGATATTAGCGAAATGAATCATTCTATCATAAAGGGGCTACTAGCAATATCTAAACGTACACTCTAATAAAATATAGCTATTCTTAATAAATGAACATGGAAAAGAAATATATACGACTAATAAGTTAGAAAAAATAACAATAAAAAAAATCAGTAAGCATACCAAAAAAATTGACATCTCACAAATAGTCTTGGAGTTCATCGTTTTAGCTGCGTATAAATTCAATACTGGCCATATAAGCTTTGACACTTTTATAAAACGTGCATATTTATCCGAGTGTTGTTTACTTTCTATTTAAATTTTACTATCCGTCATCATGGCATAACGGTCATTGGGAAGTGTTTACGTGTAATAAATTAACGGACGGACAATCCGACCGGTCGGCTCGCGTGGATAATCATTAATTTCCATGCGACATTGAATTCTTTGGGAGATCTGTCTGAAGCATTAACGTACGCTAAATTTGTTTTCTCATTAACGTCTCCAGTATATTCATTAATTTTCTTTTGTATGATTCTATGATTGGTGGCTGCAAATATTTTTTGCTACTTAATTTTTTTTTAATCTTGCTACCGCTGTTCATAAAATTTAGCCATTTTATTCCACATATGCATGTTTTAAATTAAATAAACATGCGATATACATGTATATTTATCAAGAAAAACACATCGCTACAATAAATTTTCCGAAATGTCGAGTATCATTACCATTTTACAAATCGCAGCATGCAGCGTTCAAGTTATGCTAATGTCAATCTGTTATAATTCCCGCATCACACACATTTTACTTTTAAATCTCGTATAATTCGTTCATCTCCCCATTTTTTACGTCGCCTCGTGTCCACTGTCACTACTGGACATTAAAAAACATCTTAATTTCTATGCCATCCCCAACTTTATTGGGATTTTGGAAGTGTGTTAGGCTCGTGGCACCTGTACAATGTAAATGTGGCCTTTGACCTAGGGATGCTGTGGTCATCCCGGCTTTTTATGCTGACCCTACATTGATATGTTAATTTGATGCTCTTCGCATTTTTTACGCAGTTTAACTTTTGAATGAAAAACACTGATTGTAAAATTTGTAGCCGTTATTTATATTTACTGGACATGTTTAAAGTAAATTAGGCTGTTTGAATAATTTTCTTCGTTCATGTCATAATTTTGAACGCTCATTTCATTTAGATATACGGTCCGTTATTTTCGAATTATGCAAATTAACGAACATTATTTAAACGCAGAAAAAATAAATCAAAGTATTTTTTGAAGACTGACCCTTGTCCAGCGCTATAAATACCAGCACATAGATTTTATGGGAACCCGAAATAGCTAATAATTCATAAATATCGGACACCGGACTCCTGTGTCCGGTGCTCAAAATCGCTAATACCGAAACCCGTTGGGGCCAAATACGTCATTAATTTGAACAAGTCCGGACAAAGGGCGAAGACTGCGCCCTTTCAAGACTAGAAAGACTACACGGCGAAGGATAATAGTGGATAGTCTCTTCACTCGTTTAAGAATGATAAATTACCTAAATGGAGTTGGTATGTCCATTCCCACAGATATTAAAGTGGAGGACAAAAGAAGGACCCCCGAGTAGTTGGTCCCATGCTGGGGTATTGAAAATATTGCAAAATACACCGTTCATTGTGTGGACCTCATGCAAATCTCTTTGAGGGCTTCTTTCGGATAGAAATTGGAAAAGTTTTGTGAACGTGACTTTGATGTGCTTTGTTTTAAGAAGGCTAATCGGTAATACGGCTGTGTTCAGCCCGGAATGAGGAGTTTTTTATCCTGATTTTATTGGGATACGAGTCAAGTGCAGCAAAATATTATGACCGAGAGTCTGTTTTTGATGAGCTTTTAACGATTTTCTCTTGAACATTATATATTAGATCGGCGGCTTCATCACCGTACCTACACTTACATACCATATAATATAAAGCACCAGCGTTTCGCGACTAGATATAAGAGTATATGTGTGATAAACAATACTGGAGCTTTTTATAGTAAACAGAATTTTAAACGAACTATTTTTCTTACCTGTACATCTTCTATGCACATATAAATAAAATTGAAGTGTTAGTCTGTTATTTCATAATAACTACGTTTTCTCATACTTGTTACTAAAACACAAACTTTTTTCATTATATTTTTGTTTGTATGTCTGTCCGGGCTAATCTCTGGAACGGTTGTAGCGACTTTCACTGGAAGACAGAATATAGGCTAGAACTCCCACGCGAAGGAAGTCGCGGGTACAGCTTGTTTATAATATAAATATTTAATTTGCTGAGTCTACTTATCATAATGATATCTAGATTATATAATGGTATTATTATAAGTATTAAAGATAAACTCTATTCAAATTGAAAGAGTTAAATCAACGACTATCACGATCGTACTTTATATGGCACTTGTAATTTACCACAAAATGAAAAGAATCTTTCAATAAATATCGCCGTTGTTTTTATTCATTGCGTTTGACCATTATCTCACCGGATGGTAAGCGATGATGTGGTCTAAGATGAAGCACGCTTACCTAGAAGTAACCCATTCAGCCTTGGATAGAAATACATACTACTGCAGGGAATTCCACTCTTTAGCTTTCAATTTATTTCAATTTCAAATGAGTTGCAAGCTGTACGTACAATTAATGTATTCCCAAAATGTTTTGTGCGTATGCTCTATTGAGATTGCATTGTGACATCGTGACTGTGAAATTGTGAGAACTTTAAATAGATAAAGTTCTACAATTCATTACATTGCTAATTAGGTTTTAGTAACTAAATTAATTACCAACTAAAGGTTTGACACTACAGTTTCCAATCAGACCACTTCAGCAAATTATGAACCAAAAAACCACCCATGAAATTGTATCCCTTAATTTGCGGTCTATTATCTATAAGCCCATTATTGCTATAATATAACACCTGAGCTGGTCCGATTACGTATAATGAGAACAAACCCCTTTGTGTTCATTCAGCCACCGATATTAATAAAAAGGGATAGTGACTAGGCCCTTTGTGGCGAGTTGTTTATTCTATAGAATGACATGAATGTTTAGAAGCAAAAAAGGGAGATGGAGCGTAGATAATGCAAAGATATCCATACAGCTTGGTAAGGTTAAATTGCAACGTAACGCTACGGAATAAAGAATGGGTTAGTTCCGTGGGTAAATTGGTTAAGTTATCAAGAAAGGTGGTATATTTGTAGAAGACGATGATCGGTGACCTCTGCCACCCAGAGAGGTCCGTGATTGACGTTTGTATGACGCGCGCAGTCGGAGAAATTTGGAGAATTTCGAATATTTTTTCTAATTGTTATGGAAGTTTATGAACTACTGTAAATATTTTGGTTATTTCATTAATATTAATAAGGTATTTATTTATTATTCAGAGACAATAGGTGTGAATATGCAAATTATGAATGAATATTCGAAATCACTACTTGTGTTGTAACGTTATCGAATAAATAACATAAAAAAACATTTATTGTAGTACAATCACAGACTTTTCTTGCCTGCATTAAATGCGTTTTCACTGGACTGATTGTGTTGAGACTTGATACACATACACAAAATTAGAGTAAAATAGTTGGTAACGAACTTTTTCGAAAAAGAGAGAGAGAGAGCAATCATATTTTTAAATGAAAAATTACTCACTTCTAAGCTCTGAACTCTCATTTATATCCATGAATAAGTTTGAATTAAACACCATGAGGTGGAAACGCTCTTAACCTAATAAGTGATATGTTTTGGCACTTTTTCGTAGTATACTGCGGTTTAGTTCTTGACCAGTTTATATTTTTTTACCTTGACTATAGGTATCAGATACGGGAATCATTACCCTTGAATGTTACTGCTCCGACTTAGTCAAATCATCAAAGTTATAAGTTAGGAATCAAAAAGACAGACTTAGTAGAATATTGTATAACTGCCTATTAAGGTTTTCAGTACTTATCTATTACCAAATAAACCTGATCTGTGACGATTACCACTAAATACATCATATAAGCAAGCAGGGATGATTTTCACGCCATCATTCGTAAGATGTTTTCTTCGTTCACTACTGCAGCGCCTTCGTAACACCCTTACTATTATATTCTATTACATTATATTACTTACTATTTAAAGACAATTGGCGAGGTTAGCTATAGAAATTTGTAATTTAGCCAAATAGAGTAATTTAAACACTTTACAGCAACATAGCATGAAAGCTCAATCTGTTACTAAACAATTACTAAGAATACCAATGGACCGTAATGTCAGTAATGTATTTATAAATCGATATACCTTGAGAGACGGACTGATCTTCAGAGTTAAGCAACGCTTAAGGATTTTGATCCGTGGATGCGTGGATGAAGCCAGAAAATCTGACTAAGAGCATCGTGTTACCCAGCTACTGAGTTGTAAAAGTCAGATTGGCAGTTGATCCATGTAGTAAAATATTCGTTCTCAACCGTATTCAGCTAGACTGGAAACCGACCCCACCCCAAATTAATCCGGAAAAGGTGATGCTGTGAGGTAGATGATGATGATATACCTAGAGAAGACCAGGATTTCCTATTCATCTGACCGTTTGCAGTAACACATAGCAATCCTTAATTTACCAACAGTAGCATCAACAAGCTTTACCATTTCAGTTGCCACACAAAAGGTTAGAAAAAAGTCTACAATAGCCACAAAGGTGACAATGAACACAATAGGGTCTATGAGAAACAGTACAAAAGTCTTCTGTATATATATTCATTGTTTGTTTAACTAAGAAGTGACTGATGAAAACAAATAGCCCTTTTTAGAATAAGTAGCAACCCCATCTTTGTTCCTACCATTACAAAGAGACCTTCTTTATCTTCCACATTCATTGAGGTTGCTGTTCATGTTATATTGGCTGCTTCGTCCAGTATAACTTTGTCCATATCAGGTTTGGAGTTGGGAGTATAAGAGAGATCATTAATTGGTGGTAGGTAATGTTGTTTTTCACAGTTCTAATTGCCTATTATAATGATACTTGATACGTCTCGACTTGTTCGATGTTCTAGCAGTTAGAGTTTACCTTCTATTGTATTGGGTATTGGTTACTTTTGTTTTGTAATTCTTTGAGGTTTGTGATTTGTTCCCTTCTGATGTTGGAAAAAATATTCCAATAACATATTGGGTGTTCTAGACTGAAATTTGAATCAATATTCGGTTTGAGTAGCTTGTTGGTGTAGTCTAGGTAGGTACGATTCGCGGATCGATCAAAAATATCTTGGATTTAATATGATAATATTTAGTAGCATAGATACAACCACATGCGGGCATTTGAGGGTTAAACAAGCCATTCGAGGAATACAGGAGTGGTAATATGCTATTTTATTTTATTATTAAAGTTTTTCTTAGGTGAAAAATTACATAATTATGAATCAGTCATACATGTCTACGTCTGGGTGCTCCCAGCGGTGCTCCACATCGCTGTCAATGCGGTGCGGCAGTCGACCGCCTCGGACATCATGGCTTTTCCTGCAACAGAAGCTCTGGTTGGATAGCACGGCATGCCAGCATAAATGATATCATCCGTCGGGCTCTTGTCACCGCTGGAGTACCATCTGTTTTAGAACCCAACGGCTTGGCACGCGACGATGGGAAGAGACCAAACGGGATGACTATAAATGCCTTGGAAGTTGGGTAGGCCTTTGGTGTGGGATGCTACTTGTGTTGACACTCTTGCGCCATCCCATCTTCTCAGTACGGCGGGCTGTACTGGGACGGCAGCTGCAGATGCAGAAAATCTCAAACGGCGCAAATACTACAACCTAATTGGGTGCTATGTTTGAGCCGTTTGGGGTTGAAACGTTAGGATCATGGGGTCCGAATGCGCATCGACCTTTCGTGACATCGATCTTTCGTGACATCAGCAAACGTTTAGTCGACTCCACAAGTGACCAGAGGGCTGGCCTTTTCATTGGACAGAGAATCAGCATTGCCATTCAACGTGGCAATGCGGCCAGTGGTCTGGGCACTTTTCCCATTGATAGCGATGTTGATGAATTTTTCGATGCCCTATAATTTCCTTTTATTTTCGCTTGTATATACTTTATTTGAATAAAAAGAGAAAAATTAATGCAGTAGCTTGCTCATAAAAGTTATTATAAAGAGAATTTGAAGTGCCATAATTTTCTCAAACGAATCCTGCAGTCCATTTAAGGACAGAACTGTTTCAAATAACGATAAAAGTCGCACCTCAAAACAATGCAAATTAGCGTAAACGCATAAATCATGCAGCAAAACCAAAGAATAACATACTAACTAAAATAAACAACTATAAAAGTTACCTTAATGGACTTAACACTACACTGTCCAACCGGTCTAACGGACCCCGGATGATTCATCTATCACATTAATATGGCTTTTTTATACCATTTGCCTTTGTTTAACCCTTTTGTGATATGAAAGGGACATCCCATTAACTTCTTGGAGCCACCATTGTTATTTTTGCGTATGCTAATCTCAGTTCCGGGTGGAAGTGTGACTGATTGGTACCGAGATTCTCATGGCAGGGTGACGGTCAGTGACGATGAGAAACTCCTGGTGTATGACTTGACAAATTTACGGATTTAATGTGTTGCAAACCTGTTACGATGATCAGCATAATTATGAGAAGTAGAGAAAAAACCATTAGCAGTTTCTCTAAGGTAAGGGTCATAAGTATGACTACAGATTAATCTATAGATTATACTTAATACGTGAAGCAAAAATTTTGTACTCTTTTTTACGAAAATTTCTCAGACGGAGAAGAATGAAATTTGGCACTGTTAAGGTTTATATGGAGAAGGAGTGCAGATAGCTATATAAGACATATTTAATTATAGTCAAAATTTGTTCAATAAACGACCATTAGTAATCTTAAATATTGTTACGTTGAAGCGTCATTTAGATAAAGTAATCTATATAATTATCTATTTATTCATACGTGAAGTTTGTATTCGTTAGATACTTAGTATTCCTTTTCTCGAAAATTACATGGACGGAACAATATGAAATTCGGTATAGTTAAAGTTTATATCAATAAGAAGTGTAGAAAGCTAATATTTTTATTTTTAAATGAACTGTGGTTGAATTTCGATTTCCGTGCGACCCCGTGCGGCACCATTATAAATTCCATGTGGATGAATTCGTGGTTACGGCTTGTTGGTTCATAAAAGATAAATGTCATTTCAATATTATTGGTTAAATTTTTATCTATTAACAGCAAATAGCGATGCACCAATCAGGAACCTGCTTGCTTTCCTTATAACATTAAATGTTATTTTCACAACCATTAAAAGATTGAACAGTAATTTATGTTTAGGATTCAATAGGTACTATATACTAATATGCGCAAGTCTTTTATTACATATAACAAAAGATACGGCGTCGTTAAAAATATGAATTTGTGAGCTTTTAAAAAGCTATCATAAACAGAGACAGAACTAATTGCGAGTGACGTCACTCTCAATTCATGCCGTAAGTGAATGTCATCTAAAACGTGTGATAATTATATCAGAGCGTGTTTATTCTCTATTATCCTACCATTTTTTTTCACAGATTATTATTTCAGTAATATTATTAAGTACCGGTTTAATTCATGTAGTATAATAGAAATCGAATACTCAATGATTGACAACTAGCGACGCGTCCCAGCTTTGCACGGGTGCGAATTTTCCTCGTTTATCACTCTTTCTAACCGTATCGACCTCTGTAGCGTGGTTTAGAAGTAGTAAGTAATGGATGTGGACAGGAAGCAACTTATACTTTATATAATTTGGAGAATTCAAAACGTTTGCACACATACATACGTCTACTTGCATATCCATCATCAACACATCAGCATATTAAACAGAGAACCTAAATCTATAATAACATAATCTGTCCCCAACCCTTTGCGCGCCACGGACGGCTTTAATAATGCATTCGCCATTAGTTAACCCGCAGATGCCGAGCCCGTCTTGCCTCTAATTCTAATTGTAGAAAGGGTGAAAGGATTACACTTGCCCGGTTTTACCCGAATCTGTTTTAACTTTGTACCTTACTTTTTGGGAATTAAGTAGCTACAATATTTTCGTAAAGGTGTAAGATTGAATCTTTTGTAATGGAAGAAAAACATGGATTCTACCCCGAAGAATTAATTTGTGAATGAAGAATGGTTTGTTGTTCTTTCAGCGTTCAGTTTACTGCAGGTTATCACAAAGCCATTAGCTCAAAATGTCCTTTTTACAGAGCAAGACATAACGTAATTAATTTTTGACGATCTCGTTGACAGAGTGGCTTTTTTAAAAGCCCAAGTCACAGAAGGTGTCCGGGCGCAGCTGGGACGGCATTACGCTAATCTGTGTGGCGTCGCACTTGTTAAATATTAACGCAGTCTAATTACAAACTCCGTCCCCCGCGTCCTCTAATGGCTTTTAAAACTGATTCCCGCCCTCAAGGATGCGTATTTGATGACAACTCTCGTCGTTTTGGTGGTTTTAAACAAGGGCTGTGTGACTTGCAGACACGTGTCGGTCTTTGATCCAGAATGTTCTCTTTGCTATCCATTTCTCGATCTATTGCGGTTTTTCCCTTGTCTTGCATTAGAGGAGTGATGTATGGTGTACAGGGCAATAAGTCGTTTGCGACTCCTGAATGCATTAGACATATGTGGCTTGTAAAATGTACTGAAGGGTGCATGTATTTAGGTATAAGTGTTTAGTAAGAACCTAATCGACACGTTGGGAGAGTTGCGTTTAGTTTCTAGATAAGTATTTCTATGCTTATGAGTGAGATACATAGATAAGCGTTGGTTCTGTTGCTGTTGGTTCTCGGTCAAAAAGAAATTCATAGTAATAATTTACGACAAATGGAAGGGTGCTAACGGATCTTACACAGCCGCCTACAAAACCCGTGCGAATATTGGTTAACAAAGCTAATAATTAATGATGTCGCGACAGCCATATTTGTCCAACTGGCGATCCTAAAGCAAACAGGTCATTCTTAAAGGGAACCGTTTATTTCGCTAATGGTTCTAGACAACAATTATTCGGACCCATTACACGTATCATTAGTAGGTACAGTTTTATTCTTCGTTTGTTTTCTTAGCCGGGGTGTGTCGGACCCCGCGCGCGGTGTTGGGTTGATATCATTAATCAAAAGATTTCGGAGTTCGGACGGTATCTTGACAAACGTTTTTTTTTGTCTTTAAGCAAATATGGGAATGTGGTGATGAGAAATGGGTACAGATACCTTCTTTCATAGAATTGTAATCTTTATCTCTTTAACTCGATGGGTGATAATGCTGTGGGAGGTACAGTACCGTTGTTATATATTCTATTGTGTCTTTGAATTTATATTTGGTTTGATAGACATGATAGTTTTGTGTTGATCTGACATTGACGTGTGGGAAGATCCTGTAGAAAATTGTGCTTATAAAATAATTAATAATGTTTTCCTATCATCAATCAATATATATCCCGTGTAGATATGCCCAATATTAAAAGCTTTAAGATGTTATCAGTACTAAAGTTAAATACATGTCTTTTATAAGGATAGAATAAAATATATGCAGTATGTTAACTAACAGAGGGCAGTCCCGTTAACCCGCAATAGTATAGCATCCATACATGCTAAAAAAAATATTACCATTCGAAAACAAAATGTTTTTTATTTTTTTAATATTAAAATATGTATTCACTAAAAATGTTAAATTGATACGTAAAAGAAACACTCTGTACACACGTACGCATTCATAAATAAATTGCGGCGTTGCTGTCCTTCAAGTACGCGTGTACAGAGTGTTTCTTTTACGTATCAATTTAACATCATTAGTGAATATTTTAATATTAAAAAAAATAAAAATATTTTGTTTTCGCATGGTAATATTTTTTTAGCATGTATGGATGTATAGCATCCATATTGCGGGTTAACGGGAACGCCCTCTGTTAGTTAACATACTGTATATATGAACTAAAATAGTTTCTCATATTTTGCTTGCATAATGCGCGTTACAGCATGCAAACGAACATTTTATTATATTAAATGTCATATAGGTTTATTTGTTACAAAATATATGACTTGTGAGTTAATTCTGTCGTCTATATTTTAAGTCTTACATATTTATTATTTAAAAAATGCAATAGACATCTGGAAACACCTACATATCTCAAGAATAAAAAATTAAAACAATCAAATAAACAAACTTTTCCCGGCCTTTTTATCACCGCAAGAAAGTTGCGATACCGCAAGTCTACAACTGACAATTTCTTGTTTTACTCAACGAACACGGCGACATCTGTCAAGACTTGACATGTCTTATCTTTGGGGTAAAAAAATACCCCTGGGGTGCCCTGCCACACCACGGAAGACAATGCGATGTCGGGAATCAAATATATTTATGACTATGTAAATTGGACCAATTCACAGTAGAATTCAGAATTTAGCTTAAAGGTTGGCTAAAGTAAAAGGTAAAATTTATTTTTTGCACCAGATGTCTTTGAGTGGGGTTTTCTTGATTTTCTTGATATTGTATTTTTTGTGCTCTGTTTTCAGGTTTATTAAGGTGTGAAGTGACGTGAATGAAACGATAAAATCTAAAATTGTGTGGGTATTGGCGTGTGGCAATACTTTAGTGACGCTTCGTGACTAGAATTTCTGGCTGTTGTAAATATATCACAGACATATCTTTAGTTAGATATGTCTTTAGCTTCAGCTCTTATTGGATGATAATACAGAATTTTCTAAATAAATAAATAATGTGATGTACGATGTCTCCGGTTTTGTTTTGTCTTTCTACTAGACAACGTGTAACAGAATAAACGCAATTCCTGAAAGTAGTTGGTTCAGAATCGGCATCTGAATCAATTTCCGCCATAAAAATTGGTGTTACATTTTGACGGAAAAATCTTTCATTTAACTTAAAATGGAAACACAGTATCATGATAAATTAATAGATACCTTAATTCAAGGAAATGCGCTCGTGTGCGTGTCGGCCACTAACATTACATGAGTGTATGCGTCTGCGTAAGGATATTGTATGACGCCCATACGTTATGCGTTTAGTAAGAATAACTATTTAAAAAAAATGTCTAGGTTTGGTTTCAATTTATTTAGATAGATTGATAGATAGAATATACTTTATTACACAACAATAATTGAATCACACTTAAATAACAATATTGTAAAATAAAACTTTTTAGCAAAAAATAGAACCGACTTCCATATAAAAACACTACAAAGGCAAAAATAACTTTAATTTCGGAGGGCGGTGTCAAAAACGAAAATATATACAAAACTAAAGACACCGCCTTCCGAAATTAAAGTTATTTTTGCCTTTGTAGTGTTTTTATATGGAAGTCGGTTCTATTTTTTGCTAAAAAGTTTTATTTCACGCTTTTTAGTGGGTCGGTTTGTAACTTATCTAGTTACAAAAGCCAAAATGTCAACTACTTATCACCTTTTACAAAATATTGCTTTTCCCGGTGCAGAGCCGTTCATTTTTGAGGAGTTCTCTTGGTATATCACCATCAGTTCCACTTCACCATATGCATTGTGACGAGCAAAAAGTGCTTAACATCCATATTCAAGTAATCTAATCGCAATCAACGAAATACTTATTATTGAGTAGTTTCGGTGGCCATCTGGGGTCTTCATCATCAGTTCCACTTCCTCAAATGGTGCTTTTCGAGAGCAACTGCACAAGGTACTATAAGAAATACCCAAAACGCTATAGGTGTGCCTATAACATTTGAAGAGTTCCCTCGATTTCTCCATGATCCCATCATCAGATCCAAACGTGACGACAATGGGACCAACTAGAAAGTATACCCTTTCAAACAAAAAAAGAATTTTCCAAATCGGTCCAGCCATCTCCGAGTTATGAGGTAACATACATAAAAAAAAAAAAGTTCAAGACGAATTGTAAACCTCCTTTTTTTGAAGTCGGTTAAAAAGAGTAGTTAGTTACGGATGTTGTTGTAGACTTTATAATATAATATTCTAATTAGGGTGTCTGAGGTCAATACCTCAGATTAAGCGCAATCGCTTAATCTGTTACACCTAGTATACCTGTTACACCTTGTACATAGAATACCGAAAACTTACTTACCTATACGTAAATAAATAACAAAAAATGAACGTAATATTTTTCTTAAATACGTATTTAGATAAACTATAGAGATACCTATTTAGTACATGATGAAAATCCCATTGCCTCCATTAAAAACGAGGATCCTCTGACCTGGCGGTTGTGTTTGGTTCGACTTCAAGACGGTTGATGTTGGACTGTTTTAATAGCGCGGGTAATTTTGTTAGCGTGTTGTAGGATTACTATGACGTCAAGTCAAACATGTATTTTACTCAGGTATTCATATTTTGCCATTAAAACTTATCGCCAAGCCAAAACGACCACACAGCAAACTTACTCCTCTGATACCTACTCTCACCCACAAAACAGTAAGTGGTAACGGGAGCAAGCCACAGGTTTTCCTTATTACCGCCCTAAAAAGTGCGGATATATTTTAGCGTTAAGTGGATGACGTCACGGATGTCCGCAAAAAGTGCGGATAAGCGGACAAGGGACGAGACGTTTGTTTTTACACGTCCGCGCCAATTCTTGTGGATGCAACCCGGTGCACATGAGAGACGAGTGCAGAGATATTTCTTTCTTGAAGCGGCCTAGTATATCGATATTATGGATGTAGTTATTAAGATGCTGTAACGAAATAATTACTAGTATTATTATCTGTGCTGACTACATAATACATACTTGTATTTATGTATATTATGATCACAAAAAATAAATATAGTTGAAGAAAAAGTTTGGTAAGAAATTGTCGATGATACTAATTTGCGCAGTCTTTTATTTATTTATTTCAATATTTATAGAAAGCTTATACATATGTGTATCCTTCCCATCAGGCTAATGAACAAAGAATAAAAGTTTACTATGAAGTTGTCTATGACAATTAGATGAGTAATTAATTTTATAGAAAGCATGGCAGGTTGGCATATTCGCTGATTACAAGCTTCCACTATTATTTGTTTCTAGATATTCATAGTTACGACACGTACGTGATTTGCGTTCATTAATCATAAGTAAGTTAGAGATTTGCAAACTAAAATATATTTAAAAAATATTTAGTTTATCTCCACGCGGTTGCTCCCTCTTTCCTTTTTTTGGCGACTTATTTAATGTAATTATCAGTTACATTAAACAAACTAGCGACCTGACACGGCTTTGCATGGTCTCATTCACACCAAACCTAAGTAAATGATATTTTTAAAACTTTCTCATGATTTTTAATAACCATTGGTAAAAACTGCATAAAAATCTGTTCAGTACTTTTTGAATTTATCGCGAACGTACAGACAGACAGACGCGCTGGGAGACTTTCTTTTATAATGTGTAAGGATTAGAATGTTTAGAAACTAAACATTTCAGTGAGTCTCGGGAATAAAAACCAGAAAATTATTGTAATTTGCAGACCATAAAATGAAGAACCTACTACTTAATTTGTTTCTTAGAAAATGGTAAGGCGAATATCTTCATGTGCTATTTACCGACGCAGTATTATTTTAAGTATAACTCAAACAAAAGCTTTTTTCTAATTATTAAAAATAAATGATTTTTTACTTTTAATTATCACAAGGTATATAACAAAGAATACATTTTAAAACCTTTGTTATAATACTATTTCATGGTAATTTACTGCTTGTAATTTTACTCGTCTTGTGAAGTCTCACAGCTTGGTATGAAGTAAACCGGTGGCTTTCGTGTGTGGCCAATAGCCTCGAGGCGCAAGCCGTCGATGCCAAGTTACAGCGTAAATGTTAAACTTAGTATGAATCTAGTTTTACTGTTATTTAACAGGATGTTAACTGTAAGGAAGTGTCGAAGTTATTTTATTGTAGTTATTTTTTATTGATAAAAGGCTCGTGTTTGACCACCATCTCATCTGATGTAAGTGATGTTGTGGTCGTGTCGTATACAGTATTCTGTGATAGCTATAACCTGGGGTCTTCAAGCCAAAAGTGAATAAGTTACTTCTAGTTAAGCGGGCTTCATCGTCGACCACATAGTACACAAAAACAAAAATACTTGTGCCCCGCAGCTGAGTAATAAAGGCATTGGCTTATTTTTAAGATTCTAATGTAACCTATATTAATAAATAAATATATAAAATTATATTTAGCTTACATTTTTTATCTTAAGACAAGTCTTTGTATCCCACTAGCTTTTGTATCACAACTCGTCAATTTCATTAGGGTCGCGCGTCGCAGTAAACCGTCCAGGGCGGCGGCTGGAGCGGCTAGGGCGGCGTAGGGCGGAAGAGCCTCTCTATAAATTGTCACCGTCGATAGTGCTTCGGATTAACCGTTTTATTGTTTCTTCTAAGTGTTTATTGTTTTCTCTGTGGTTTTTGGATTTTTATGTGACATATTAAAAAAAACTAGAATAAAAAAATCTGAATCATAATCAGAATCGAAGGCAGATAGTTGCTCCTTATAAAAAAACTGGTAATCGACTGCATCTGATTAGACTGAACGCTGACTCAATTATAGATGGGAAAAGGTGATTAGAATATACGGTACATCCATACTAATATAATAAATACGTCTTGCTGCCACGCTTTCACGGCTAAACCCCTTAATTTCATCAATCAATTTTCATGAAGTTTTGTAAACAGTTGGAGACTGGGACAAATTTAAACAATTTATTCAAAAATCAACCTCAATATTGCTGAAATCAGGGATGGTAGTTTCATAAACACAGCTTACCTATACCTACATAGAATATGAATGTATACTTACGAGTATAAATAACGACCATTACTTACTTAAATAACTACAATTTTGTAATGAAAAAATAGCGCTACAATGGTATTTATCCAACTCTTACAAATGTGTTCTTGAACTTTACCAGAGACTATCGCGTTGGATTACGGTTCGTACATATTACCTACATTAATCGGTGGTAGGTACTTTGCAAGAAGGAATATGACTTACCTAGGGGCAACACAATATATGTCTTTTGCTCCAAATAGAGCAAACTGAATCACAGAGAGCACGTCCGCTGTATCATTGTGGTCTAAATTACAAGATATGTTTATAAGATCAAATCTAGACTTACTAATATTATAAATAAAAAGGTTTAAATGTATGAGTGTTTGTTACTCAAACATGCTCTGCACTCAAAATGACTGAACGAATCTAGATAAAATTTGGCAAAGAGATAGTAGTTTGAAATGTTATAAACTTAAAAATATATGAATCCTCTATTGTATAAATTGATGTATCTACATTTCTACGCATACAAAGTCGCAGGCTATAAGTATTTTAAAGTTCAGTGGAATTCTCAATTCACTGGCCGTTTTGTCGTTTATATTCATCCCATGTCTAAAAACTACAAAATGACTCACATTAAAACATTTTTTATTTACACGCACAAGTTACAATACATACACACAGTACAGTGCAAGAAGGTACAGAAGACAATAAAATTATCAATGGGCCTCAAATTAGGCACAACCTGTATCTTGGTAGCCTAATATTAACAGCAGAGGTTGACTGAAATCTACTCGTAACACGGTTCAGTGTGACACAGCACAGCAAGACAACAAAAAAGAAAAAAGGTGATAAAAACAAATATAAGATTTGATTAACAAATTGCAATTGATAAGTGATCTACTTGCAATTTAACTATATTCGATACATTTTACCACTGGGCCCAGTGGTTACGCGCCTGATTAGTGAGTTGCAGTTGATGGGTACGACTCCAAAGAGGCACATTAATTTTATATAATTTTCATCATATACGTTATGGAGAGAATCATTGAGAGGAAATTGGCAAGGACCATTTACCAACCACTCGCACTGGACGTGCATTATGGATTATAATAATAATATTCCACAACTTTTTCACACAACGCCATCTAGTCCCAAACTAAGCAGAGCTTGTGGTATGGGTACTAGACAACTGATAAACATACATATATATTTCTAAATACATACATATTATAGATAAATTACACCCAGACAAAGAAAAAATGACCGTGCTCATCACACAAACATTTGTCCTAGGTGGGAATCGAACCCACGACCTTGCGCATAGCAGTCAGGGCCACTGACCACTATACCAACGGGCCTGTCAAAATGGTCCAATCTGCGAGAGAAGAGAAGGCCTATGTCTCAGCAGTGGCTGATATTAGGCTGGTTATATAGTATTCAGTGTTCCAAGAACACTGGAGACAATATTATAAACACAAATATGTTGTCCATTTTTCCACGACAATAAGCGGTTTTAACACAGCTATATGAGGTTTCTTTCAATAACACCTTCATACCTTTTAGTCACACTGTGAAGAACCTGGGAATACACATTGACGACACCCTTTCTTTGACTAAACAGATAAAGGAAGTTAGTCGTAAAGTATTTGCTTCTGCAGGCTCCTTGAGACGCCTTCGTAATTTTCTTCCCATCTCTACTAAAATTGAAATTGCACAAACTCTCCTTCTCCCTATTCTGGACTATGCTGATGCCAGCTATCTCGACTTGACCCAAGACCAATTAGACAAGCTAGAGCGACTTCAAAATCTCTGTATCAGGTTTATATTTGGCTTGCGCAAGTATGACCACGTCTTCTGATTTCCGCGCTCAGCTATAAGCGAAGTGGCAGTGAATAGCAATATGTGATGTGAGTTGTTTTTCGAATTTTACAGAATCGACACACAGCTCAAATAGCTTCCTATTAGGTTTCGCCGGAATCTTCACTTACTTTCTCTGCTTTATAGTGTGCTCTTTAATCCTTTTACTCCTTTTTATCTTAAGGAACGCTTTCAATTCCTCTATGACACACATTCTAGATCCCTGAGATCATCGGAAAATTTAGAGTTAAGTATTCGTATGCATTCCACTTCTTTCTTTGATAAATCTTTCACTATTCAAGCAGCTCGTTTGTGGAATGCATTACCCATAGAAGTGAGGTGTGCTCAAACGCTACTAGCGTTCAAAAGAATGGTGAAGGAGCATTACTTCTACCTATAAGTTTATCCCCTTCTTTCTCAATTATAGATACATGTAATATTTATTAGTATATAATTTTTGTATTGCATGTATGTATTTTATATTATTATGTTCAATTAATATTATTTATGTTGTTTGTACACTGACAGACCTTAATCTGTCTCCTTTAATTTTTGTCCATCCAAAGGTTGTCTGTAAGAGATCGCCCTGTGCGATAAGACCGCCCATTGTACACTAGTTTAAATTTTTGTAGCCATAGAAATATTGTGAGGTGTACAATAAAGTATATAATAAATAATAAATAAATAATAAATATGAGCAAGATTGAAGCTCCAGACCAACCTCTCTCTCACCAGTTCAACTGAGTTGGGTTCCGTCGGTACACATACCGATACACATACATACCATCTATTCTACATATAAGTATAACAGCACTCACTAGGGAACTCTTTAGTCTCACTGACCTGTCAGGCTCACGCGTTACTTGCAGACACTTTCAAGAAACCAACATTCAAAAGGCACATTTGAAAGCCTACCATCGTTTATACCACCCATTTATTTCACAACCAAAACTAGTCACACGTTATACATGGCTTGCTTTCTTCGAGGCTTTCAGTATATGGTGGGTTATCAAGCAGCAATGTATGGTGTGTTATGTTGTGTTGTGGGGTTTGGTTGGAATGGATGTGGTGCTGTGACGTTGTGTTGTCAATCACAATCAAGCTCGACCACCCGCGCGATTAGGCGGAGGATAGTGGACGTGAATGCCGTGGAGACGACTTCAAAGTTTTTGTTTTAAGTATTATAATATAATATTTTATTTCTTTTGAAAACTAGAACTAAATGAATTTCAGTTTAGTGAAACTCGGCTATATTCATCTTGGGCGAAAGTTTACTTTGAAAATTTACTCTTTTTGCTAATTACTTCTTTTTGTTATATTATTCAGTCAATGAGTATTTGGATGACAAATTTTGATAAAAAAATTTCATGACATTTTCCCTATTTTAACCTACCTACCTGTTAAGGTGCCGCAAATACAAATAATTATTTGAAATTAAAATCAATATGACAACTGTACTCCACTCTACTTACTGTGTTGTGCTCTGTAGACAGTCTTGAAATATTCGCCACAAAAACTGGTAATTGGTTCACTTCGAACCCATTAAACAAACAACAAGCGACTCCATGCCACTTCTATTCCCAATCATCTAGGTGTACAAGCACCACGTTTACCAGATATCTGTCTGTCTGTCCGTCTTATCGCTCTTATCTCCACACCTCACAATGGATGGAGAAAACAATATTTTTGATTTTCACATTATACTGTTTGGGTTACCGTTAACTGCTCGTAGTTAGGTATTGTTTGCGGGTGGTATGTGGATCCGGGAATGGAGAATGAGGTGTATGGTCGGCATTGTCTTGTGCGAATTTGGAGTTTCGATGGATAGGCCTTTGAAGGTGCCACTGAAGTTAAGTTTGTAGCTGAACTGGGCTATCGGAGATCGATTTGATGTTGAACCTGAATACTAAAGCTAAAACTGTAAAAACGGTTTCGAAGTTCACTGAGTAAAGGTTATCGGGTTGTTTCAACTAGTTTATGTTACTAAAAGAGCACATAGCATACATGCAAAACCTTTTTTTAAATACTTACGTTGATACTGTTTGTGACCTGCGTATGAGAAGACAGAGACTCAGACAGGCCCGTTGGTATAGTAGTCAGTGGCCCTGACTGCTATGCTCAAGGTCGTGGGTTCGATTCCCACCTAGGACAAATGTTTGTGTGATGAGCACGATCAATTGTTCTTCGTCTGGGTGTAATTTATCTATAATATGTATGTATTTAGAAATATATATGTATGTTTATCAGTTGTCTAGTACTCATATCACAAGCTCTGCTTAGTTTGGGACTAGATGGCGTTGTGTGAAAGTCATGGAGTCGTGGAATATTATTATTACCACTGTGCCACTCGTGTCGTCAATATACGAGTAAACACTATATATTTAGGATTGGATAGGATGTATTTGTGTTTGTTTAAACATAAATTACTCACACTTATCAAGTTGAAACCACCTGCTCCTATAAAATCCTAGATAAAGTGCCTCGTTGATTTGATTGTTTCAAATACTTATCTTCGATCATTATCTCGACACTGCTGTATATTTTCCAACTATGACACCGTGTTGTGACTACAGTTACAAGCGACAGAATCTTCCCGTCACATCGAAAGAGTCTGTAACCAGTGCAGTTGCACATCGGATCAGAATGTCGGATCAGTGAAGTACATTGAATCATAGTCTCAGATCAGTGAAGTACATTCGATCACAGTGTTGGATCAGCACTCCTTGTGTAGCTTGCCAGGGTGACTGCCAGTGGCGAATGTTGCTAGATGCCATATTGCATACTGCGGACAGAAATATTCAGGGAGTCGAGTGTAAAACGTAGTATTAATAGGGTAAAATATTGGGGGGAAGTAGTTTTTCGAAGATGGAATGAAATATCGAAAATAATGAAAAGAATAGAAAAGTGACGAAAGAAAAAGAAAATAAAGAAAAGTGAAATTTTAAGATTCTATGAGCAATTTCATGGTGCTTATTTATATTATAGTGTTCCAAAACTCGATATTCTAGAACTTTTAGCCAAGATATCTAGCAATCCTGACGTGTTGTAAACATAATGACTTCAGATTTAAATTCAACGCAATAAAACCTTACGGAAACAGAATGTCAATGTCAGAATGTCTGTAATAAAAACTGTGCAAACGAGTGACAGTCTTTGCGCTGTTTTTAACCAACTTCAAAAAAAGGAGGAGGTTCTCAGTTCGTCGGAATCTTTTTAAGCAGGTCACATTTGAGTTCAGAATATAAATTATTATCATTTTTTTGGTAAGTTATGCATACTCAATTACAGGTTTCTCGTACACATTACTGAATATACATAGATACATACTCTGAATAAATAATTAGTTTCTAAAAGTAACATAACATTTATACCTTGATTAATTAACAATAACGTAATTACCCACTATTAATACTTACATATTGCAATTTAAGAATGAGAATAGTAATTGCTAGTGGTATTTGTGAGGTTTAGCAAGAGCCTGTAAAAAGCAATGTTGAGTTAATTTAAATGTACATATCTCTCCCGTGACCATCAATCGTAATTCGAACCCTAGAATTTTGGCAGTGTTTAAAGGAACTTTAACTTACGGTAACTTTTTATATTACAATCAGAAATAAAATTATTGGAATTCAGAGTTAGGTCACTTTCATAATATGAGTGCTAATTTTAGTGTTTATGCGATTCAAAGAGAATACAATTACTTATCTCCTTTAACAACGCAGCTATGTCAACGCAGGTACTTAGCTTCTTATCTATACTTCGTACTTACAGCCCAGGGGCGTCACATTGAGGCACGAATCAATCGTCGTTCGCGGAGGAGTATGCGCGAGCTCGCGAGTTCACGGAGAGGTCGGGGGTCGTGACCTGTGACCTCATTGGGCGACCTTTGACACGCCTCCCGCCCTCAACCTCCCTGAAACCCGCTGAAAGCACTGAAGAAGGATGGTATGAGGACAATTACAGCATATAATATAGATAGATAGATAGAATATAGTTTATTGTACACCAATAATTGAAATACACTATTATTAAAATAACTCTAAAAATTTGGTTACAATGGCGGTCTTATCACTGAGAACGATATCTTCCAGACAACCTTTGGAAGGACTTTACAAGCCTTAATTAAAATGGGGTGCGCTAAATTATAGTGTACTGTAGGTACTGTACAGATACTCATCAAAACGGAAAAACTAACTAAAATATGTGTATATGTATAAATACAATACATACATACATAAAATATATAAATATAATGTGTTCTTTAACATCGTGTCGAGAAAACAAATGATTAATCAATAATAATAAATAAATAATAAAGGAAATGTATAGCAACGTAAGAAAACTTCGCTACGCTAAGAATAGTATAGAATTAGCTTTAATTAGAACACAGTACGGAAGAACGATTCAGATAAAGGGAGCGCAGCTTTATAATTTTATAATAATAATATTACCAAAAGAAATAAGAGATTGCAAATAATAAATATGTTTAAAAATAGAGTAAACTTGTATTTGGCCAACCAATAGTAATAATTACCTATTAATGTACACTATAGATCGAACGATTATTTTAATTTTTAAGATAATATGTTTCTCATACTTAAGTGAACTATTTCATGCTCTTTTGAGAAATATTTTCCTTAAACCGAGAAGACAAAATCAATACATTAATCTGTATAAAAGCTATAATTACAAGTAAAATGTTGTCTATATAACATAATTTACGTTCCTTGTGAAATTCAATGCGATAACTGTAAATTAAAATGTACATTAATTCTGTTTTAGGTACCTACCTATAGTTGAACGGACAATCAATAATGCTTTTGTTTTCCTGTTTATTTTAACAGAATTGAGGTTAACGTGTTTTATAGGCAGATATGTTGAAATATTTTTCTTTTATGTGACCGTATCGATACAGGGTCCTTAGCCAAAGTAACATTGCTTCGTAGCGAGACAATATCTACATTCATCGTCGTCTCTGATTGTCGCGATCGTTGTGTCGAACACAGTGTCGAATTGTTTAGTGATGTGTCAACCCGGAATAAACACAACTCGAGTTAACTCGAGTTGAAATTCACGTAACTCGAGTTCAACTCGAGTTAACTGGGTGAAATGAAACTGAGTAAATGATTTTTCGTAACAATATTTAAACAAAATTGAACAAATTCAGCATAAATATGTCCATACATTATAATGGTCCCCATGGACCATTATAATTACGGTAGGTAGAATTCGAATTAAAAAGAAATGTATTTATTTATACTTTATGTATTTAGGATTAAATTTTCATAACATAAATAAATTAAGTATTTCTATTAATTAACAACAAAACTATATTTGTATGAATCTGAAAACTGTTTGCACTTAGCATGTCCATTCACTGGCGATTCAAATAAATGCCAAACAACAGATTTCCTTTTAGGTCCCGGCATTTTTTCTATACAGTACCTAATAATTCGAAAAATTAACAACAATAACAACCGGTACTCCAAAATAACCTCAAATCTGCAACAATGCAATGTTGTGTTGTTGTGACATTGACATAATTGACATTTGTAGCGAATTAAAAGAATGAAAAATAAAAGTTATTTAAAAAATCTAAAAAACCCGACTGCTCAACTGAAATGCAAGGAACAAGCACATTTTTATTTTAAAAAGTGACAAGCAGGCGGGACCCAAAAGATCGTATTTTTTTTTTAATTTTACGGGTCCGCTTGCTTGTCACTTTTTAAAATAAAAATGTGCTTGTTCCTTGCATTTCAGTTGAGCAGTCGGGTTTTTTAGATATTTTAAATAACTTTTTTTTTTCAACATTTCAGTTAAAATATTAATTAACATTTTTTTAATTTTCCCGGTCGTGTCACATTGGCACCCCACCGGATTCAGAAAGTGAAAGAGCTCAAGTCCATATTTTAAACTTTCTCTTTGTATTATTTTTGCTACTATTACACTAATGATAAATATGATATACCTTTTTGAAATCCTTGTGGTAAGCCCTTTAATTTGATACCCATATTGAGGTATTCGAAAAAAAATATTTTTTTTTCACTATTTATAATGACTTCGCACAGCCGCCATGTTTGATTTTTTCAAATGTCACCTACCTAAGAACACTTGGGCTGCTAAGACAAATCTAACGATACTTAAATTATGTGAATCCGTTCAGTGGTTCTGGAGATATGAGGTAATAAATAATATTACAAACATACATACATACATACAAGATACGCGCGAAAAACATATCCGTTCCTTTGCAGTCGGGTAAATAGTCATAAATGATCGGCAAACCTCGCATTAACCTCGCGTATTCAAATCGACTAAATCGAGTTAAAGAGAATTCTACTCGAGATTTCGACTCGATCTAAGCCCAACTCGAGTTAGTAAATCAAGTTGACACATCACTAATCAGTGTCAGTCAAGAAGTGTCAAATCGAATCAAAAATCAAAATCATCAAACCCGTGAACTTTTTATTTGTTGTTGCTTTTAATGATAAGAATAATTATATAGTGAGTGTTGCGTTTAATCTTTTTCAAATTATAATAAAAACAATATTTTGACAGTGGTAAGTGAATAGAGTGTTATTACTTTTAGATCGTCTCCAAAACTTAATGGTAGGTATTCAAAATAAAACGATGTTGGAGTAATCTGTATTTTAATTTTTAGTGATAAAACATGAAATCAAGAGTGCGAGCAAGTCCCGAACAATTGTCAACGCTGCTTGAGTACATGGAAACGTAAGTAAATCCAAGTTTTATTCATGAGTATGTAATGTAAACAATGACGCGATCTTATCAATGAAATACTTATATTGAATCTTTGTTTGTTTATGTTACAGTCATGGTGACCTGGCGAGGCCTCTTGCTGGATCACAAGGTCGGGTAAGGTCAGACCGATGAAGGTCTGAACTTACCAATATTTGAATGCTGTTGGCGGTGGTGTCAGCAAGACTACAGATAAGTGGAAAAAAGTAAGGACCTAATGAACATTTTTGGATAGACTGGTGTGATGCTAGCAATCCTAGCTATGTTTTCAAGGGTTTTGGACAAGTAGACACACCCTTGCGGTTATGAAGGTTGGCTTGTCATTGATTCTCTGTTATTACAAGACTGGAGATTTTCGACATGATTATGATCAGTCTCTGACACCCATAGTTCAAGCTATGCTTTGGGGTCCGATGGCCATATGAGAACATGCCCCGGATGTTTATTTACTTTTCAATTAATTTCAAAAGTACTTACCAAATTTTTGGCTTTTTAATCTCATTTACACTTACAACATACTTATGACTATGACTGATCTAGGTGTGGGCAGATTGGAAGTCCAAGACGAAAAAAAGGCATTGACCATAAGGCAATCATGCAAGAGGGACTGGAGGTGGGCTAGCAAGCAGGCAAACCTTGTCAGCTAGTGATGAAAGAGCGCTAGCTATAATGGGTGCTTTAGCAGTGGACGAGCAAGTCTCTGTAGAAGAGCTAGGATTTAATGTAAGTATTTTACATCTTCAAGGCTCATGCTCAATAATGAGCTAATTTTCTCTAGTAGGCAGATGTTTTATAAAATATTCAAATTTCTATTAACAATGGTCAATCAACAATAAAAATAAATGATGTTAGTTAATGGCAACAAAAGTTACTTAGTTAACATGAAAGACACCATTTCATTTTTATTTTTTTATTATTTAGTTTAAATTGGTTTAAGTGGTTATTAATTAGTATTTGTAAATATAAATATTATATATATAACTGAAAAAATGTTGTCATAATTTTTACATAACTACATCCTAAAATAAATATTTTTTTCAGTAATACATAATTTCATTAATATATATACATTATTTTAATAAATCTACCACAACCAATCTTTTTCAGGAACCTCAATGTTCTGCACAAGATGATCCCGGCGCCCAAGATGATACAGTATATTTTGGAAATTGTAGATGTAAGTCTAGATTTAAAATATCATAATATTTTTATAGTGAATTTTTATTACGTAAGTACATAATGTAAAATCCCTCCCCAAAAAGGAAACCTCAGTTTTGCTATTTATATTCTATATCTGTGTGGGTCAATTTTCATCCAAATTTGTTTAGCCGTTTTTGCGTGATTGACTAAGAAACAAACAAATATCCAAACCTTCACATTTTACAATATTAGCAGGATTTGATTTAAGAATTTTCAACAAACAAAGGAGGTAACCATAAATTGTCCAAAGTAACACTCATTTTCTTTTGCAGAAACTCCACAACTGACATCTTCACCACAACCTTCCACTTCACAGCCATCAAATAATTGGCTTCTGCCTTCCTCATCCCAGATGCAAACACCACCACCCCTCCCGCTCGTGTGAACTCCACCTTCGGCTCAAGGACGGGAGCCTGGCTTGGACATGACGTCGTGTGTACATCTCTTCCTGGGATCCTGGTTCAGCATTTGATATAGGTGTCATCAACCAGAACCGCTGTGAATAGCCAGAATCTCCTAAAAAAAATAAGGCTTGGACATGACGTCGTGTGTACATCTCTTCCTGGGATCCTGGTTCAGCATTTGATATAGGTGTCATCAACCAGAACCGCTGTGAATAGCCAGAATCTCCTAAAAAAAATTTTTTTTCTGTTAATAGACTACTTCAGTTCTAATAAAGAATTGTATAATCGTTGTTTATTTGTAGTTATGCTCACTTAAATATAGTAAATTACTACTTAGAGTATAAGGCCATTTCAGATGTCTCACTATTTACAATATAAGGAATAACTTACCTAATAACCAAACGTGTTCACCACTTTCATAAAGCCCTTGCATATATGTGCCCACGTGACTCGCAGACCATATGTGGGAGTCATGTGCAGCACCACCAAATTTTGCATTAACATTTGTTATGTGTAAGTCATAATCACACATCTGAAAAGAAAATGAAATAAAACTATAGGTAGGTATTGTTTGGTTTCCACAAAGAACCAAATTGCATTGGAGAGAAGGGATTTAATTGAGTGCTAATAAATAAAGTTACTTAATCTGATATATCATATACTAGCTTCTACCCGCGACTTCGTACGCGTAGGAAAATTTTCCCGCGCAATTCCGATCCCGTGGGAATTTCGGGACAAAAAGTAGCCTATGTGTTATTCCAGAATGTCTACTATCTACTTACCAAATTTCATTCAGATCCGTTCAGTAGTTTTTGCGTGAAAGAGTAACAAACATCCATCCATACTCACAAACTTTCGCATTTATAATATTAGTAGGACTTATTTCTTTACATGATATGACATATAATAAATATAATAATAATAGCCCTTAATTATTAGAATCCGCGAGTTGACAACTTTGTAAAAATTGTTTGAAACGCTTCGAAGCGCTTCATGTGTACTCGTAAAATAATATTTTATTCATCACTTAACCTTTCAATTAAAATATAAGTAATTTTTTAATTTATTAAAAAACTATGGCCTAAATCGTGGCATTGTGGTCACGTGACTATGTATGACGTCATCGTTCAAAAAACAACTTTCCTGGCATTCGGCACATAAATGTACTTCGGGTATTTTATGATATTTTACTCTATTATGAACGTGAAAAATTATTATCAGTGCTGTGCAGTACCTTGTTGTGGGAATACTACTATAAAAACGCCAACGAAACTATTTATTCATGTCCCTTTAAAAAGAGATATTCGCAAGAAGTAGTTAGAACTTCTGTGTCAAATCCATCCAAAGGTTGTCTGTAAAAGATCGCTTTTAGCGATAAGACCGCCCATTGTATCACCCTTTTTAGTTGTTAAGTCCATATTTGTTTTACTGTTATGGTGTACAATAAATAATATATCTATCTATCTGCTTTTTTAAAAAGACAAAAAAGGAACTCATCGAACAACTATTACAGGACGATAAGACAAATGAACCAGAAGAGAGAGAGTTAGTTATGAAATTAAATATTTATTTGTAAATTGGTTATAAATAACACTTTTACACGTCATGTTTTTTTGCGTGTTTAGTTTCGCTAGATGAGGCCGGTATTTTCTAACTGACTACTCTGAGAAGAAACACCGAAACAAACTCCCTCTGAGTTTGTCGTCAACGTCTCTTTTAAAGTCCAGACAATTTGTATTTGTATATGAGAAGCATGTAAGTTCATGTCTTTGGTATTCTTTTGAGGAAATAACCACGCAAATTTGAGCGGACCTGTCCAGACAGTGCAAGCAGTTAGTTAGTTATTTCTTATTTTGTCTTACGCACCAACTAACCAGTCAGCTGTCAAAATATTGAACGATGACGTCTCGTTTTCTGATTGGTGTTTCTAATCACGTGACTCACAGATAAAAACTCTCATTTTTCTCAAGGGAAAATAAAATAAATAATTAATAATCTTTTCTTCATTTGTACTATTTTGTGCTTCATATCAATAGATTTACATAATTAAATAGTTATTTTAAATTTTTAAACATACTGTCAACTCGCGGATTAAGGTACCTACTTACAAAACAAGACATTTTATAGATTTTACAATAATATATCCCTTTATTTCGCTATGCTGCTTGGCATATGCTTCCTCTAACATTCTTCATTGAGTTCATATGATAAATAAGGGATATTTTATATTTATAAATACATAGTTATATACATAGTTTCGATGAAGTTTGTTAACCACATAGTTTTATATTATGATTAGAATTTAATGATATCCTTTTCTATTAAAAAACATATGTTCTTCCTCAACCGGTCTTGTGATAGCAATATTAGGTACATACAGT
This sequence comes from Tholera decimalis, assembly GCA_943138885.2. Lineage (NCBI taxonomy): Eukaryota > Metazoa > Arthropoda > Insecta > Lepidoptera > Noctuidae > Tholera > Tholera decimalis. Next base: position 31,080,915 of record OW964562.2, read on the forward strand.
CAATGCACCCATCACACCAGGCAAATTATGTGTCCTTTGAAATCTGTAAATTATTTTACAACAAATACCAAAAAGTTACTATTGAGGTATGTAGGAACCTAAGAAAAAATTTTAATTAGGGATTTGACCTATTTAAAAAAAAAAAAAATTACGTACTTATCTTTAATTAAGGATCTCTCGTGGTGGCGTTTGTGGATACACTATCCACCTGCTGACCATCTAATTGTGATTAAGGGCGTTTACAAATCACAACCTCCCTGATGCAGCGACTTGTTGTCCGCTGCGTCAAATACTAGCCCACACCCACATTTTTTTTGTACAACCCTGTAGCTAATAAGCTAATAGCACACAGCACCTGAAAAATACAATAATACATAGGTAGGTACCTATTTGGGTTGATGTGATTTTATGTTAATTTACAGCAGTTAATAAAGTATTGTGCGCATTGTGCGGTACCACAAAATTATTGTTGTATAGTATAAACTAAAGCCGGCTCTTCACGTTGGCCAACGCAGTGGTCAATGTAGTGGCCAATGCCTTATGGCCAACGTGTAGATGGGGTGTTTGTGTACCCAAGATGAACAAACACCCCATCTACACGTTGGCCAATATGCATTGGCGACTACATTCGCCACTATGTTGGCCAACGTGAAGAGCCGGCATAAGAAGACGAAGATGCTTTAACCCAAGTTATAAAGTGCAACAACTAACAACTTATGTAGGTACCTAGATGCCTGCATTACCTATAATTAAATTGGTTTATTAATGTAAAATTTCTTACCTTTATTTCCAGGGGAATTTCAGGGGAACCTTTTAATCCAGCATGACCTTTTAGGTCGTTACATAACTTCCTAAATGTTTTTTTATTAAGCCTGAAATGTTGAATAAACAACAATTCTGGCATATCCTCAATTGTTTCCAATTGCCGTCGCTGTCTTAATCGCTTTTGGCGCCTCACCCAGGTGTTCTCGTTATTGTTTCATATTGAATACGACACGCACTTGGCTGTTATAAAACCTACGGAACCCTACACTGCGCGTGGCCCGACACGCACTTGACCGGTTTTTTGGTTACTTACCGATGATAGGTGACGTTAGGTGATGTGTTTAGTTTTACCCTTCCTTTATAATTTCGGCACAGTTTAATAGCGCATACCATCATTTTATCACTGTTATTTGTTTATTACTTAGCGCGCATAATACGTAGTGACACCAAAGCGACACGATCGGCACTAATCACTAATCGGCGGGTAAGAACTTATAAGCCAACAGCTGGCTGATATTTTTTGACACGTTTGCGCGCATTTGATGCTCCATCTAGAGATTATATGATCTAAGGATTATAAACGAAGAAATAAAAACGCATTAACCACTTAGTGTCAAAAATCAGCTGTTGAATGAAATCCGGCCAAATTGTTTCAATAACTACAACGTTTTAACATTCGTTTCGTTATCTTTTTTGGCGATCACGATCGAAGCGAAGGCGAACACTGAAAGCGCTGCTTGTCTACGCATAGTACGCATTTGTATGGGATAAACACGATAACGATTCGTTGCGAATTTATAACATTGTCTACCAACTTGCGATAACGATGTCGATTGACCACGTGACTTATGTCAATCCCATACATTTCAGTCTTTTCTAACTTCGTTATCGTTTTAAATTGTTACTTTGGCTAAGGCCCCAGGTGCGAAGTTCGTGGCAACCTCACAGTTGCTTTTCGTTATCGTCGCCTTAGAGTGAAAACCTCGGGAGTACATTTTTGTCCAAATTTTTTTTTGTGTTTCCAGAAAGCGATCCTAGCAACGCACATCCTGATCTCACTAATATGTTCATTCGATACTCGAAACGCTATCTATGAAAGTGAGTGAGAACCTCGTAAACACTCGCATCGCATCGTCAGTTTAGCGTAATCAGGCCATGGATTATGCATTTCTGAACTGTTCGAATACTGAAAACTGTTGTAATATTTTTCAAATATCGAACACTTCTGGATATAAAAGCGTGTTAAATTTACATATAAATTAATAAAAAAAAACATAAAAGAAACCGTACCTACAAAAATTTTATAGCACGCAGATTTTTCTTCCTCCTGAAAAGTTACTCCTTTTTCACTTACGAGGTTTTCACTCTAAGGCGTCGTTATGTAGACTTTTAAAGGTTTTAATAAATAAAGTTATCAATTCAATTGAATTCCCGGGATGTTTATTTATTCAATTGAATTCCTCATAGAAAAACCCAATTGCCCAAGCAACAAGGGCTATTGGGTTTTCCTATAAGGAATTTCTCAGTAGTAGCCCGGAGATAGGAAGTTGGCGGTGCTCGTCTCGTCTCGTCTCGTGCCTCAAAAAGCGCGTGAAGACGTCGGTCCCGGCTGTCATTTGTACATCTTTGGCAGTCGTTACGGTAGTCAGAAGCCAGTAAATCTGACACTGGTCTAACCAAGGGGTATCGTGTTACCCAGCTACTGGGTTGTGGAGGTCAGATGGGCAGTCTAACACTAAGCAGCATCTGGTTAGACTGAAAGGCGACCTCAGTTGGGAAAAGGCTAAGCTAAAAGATGATGATGATAATTAATTAATTAAGTTATTATAATTTATTATTTTACTCCGATAACTTAGCGTTGCAAGGTGATTTGCCTATACAACATAATTTTATTTTTCATCATCGCATGAAAACCACAAAATCTCTATCGGTTACATTTCGGGGAGTGTGCAATAGAATTACACAATCTAATTCCGCCAAGCCCGTTCCATCATCGGACTACAAGACAAACGGCGATGCGCCATCGTTACATGGTGGACATCCCACCTATACGCACTAAACATTTTGGGAATACCTTCATTGTGCGTACGGCTAAGGAGTGGAATTCTCTGCCGGAGTCTGTGTTTCCCGATAGCTATAACCTAGAGGTCTTTAAGTCAAGAGTGAATAGGTTACTTTTAGGTAAGCGTGCTCCATCTTCGACCACATCATCACTTACCATCAGGTGAGATGGTGGTCAAACGCGAGCCTATTATCAATAAAAAAAAATACCTGTTCCAATAACAAATCACCGGCTAACCGTCCGCTACCCGCGTGACCGACTGTTGGTGACATTTTGACCTCTTGCACTGATTGCCGAGCACCTGCGTGCAACGGAACGTTTCTGATGGCTCCATACTTTTTTGTCAAATGACTTTTTGCTTGAAAGGTGGGTCACTGTCAACTGTCACGCTGTGCGTGTCAAATGTCACTTTCATTTGTCACGCAGTGTGACATTGTTAGCTTGGCGCTTCTCTTGCTCTATTAACTCGTCCTTCGGCGCCAAACTGGGTGTTTTCAGAAGGTAACAAGTGTAATATGTTGTTTCTAACCACTGTAACACTTGAAAGCCGTAATCAAACTTTGACTGAAATTCGGCGACCGTATGAAAAGCACTAAAATTGCTGCCATGGCAAAGATAAGTTTACAATTTGTATGCATGTCGTTTCTGTGAAAATAAATACTTTTTCCGTTATTTTATTTTAGTTAATGAAGCTCGACTAGTTCCCGAGAAATTATTGGTCTGTCTTGGATCCTGCAATATAATCAACCAGAAAAAAAATCAGAAGACAATAAACCGCTGCGACAGAGGACTGGAGTTATAAATAACTATACCTAGTTTTTCTATAGCGGCTTCACCAGCGTTATAGGCGTAAAATTATTCCAATTATATTATTAACGTTGTATTTATATACAACGTTTTCAGGCTACACAACAAAAATCAGATCAATAGCATAAATAGGTACTTAGTTTACTCACAGAAAATTTTTGAAGTTTTTTTTAAATTAAAGCACGATGTATCTTCGCGAGCAGCTAAGTTCTTACGTATTTCACGCTACAATGCTGCTCTGCATTATAAGTTAATTTAATGCCTCCCGCTTTCATCAATGTTGTATACAGAAATCATTCCAATGTTAAATCGATATCTGAACCAAAACTATTCGCAATTAGTTGATATCGTTTCATACCCTGAAACGATATCATCGCTGAAGTAATGAACAAAGCGAAAACATCAAGAAATTCCTACATACATACCAGCTAAGCGCAGACCCAGAATCGACCACCACCCCACAATGTGAATTTCGAGATTTTTTTTGTATTTCTAAAGTTTTCAAAATAAAAATATTCTTATATTCTACTACCAACATAATAAACCAAATCGACCTAATTAACTTAAGGAATTCAACACTTATCATTCGATACCTTAATAACTTCAAAACCGTGGAACATCCCGCAGCGTGCATAATAGCCCTAACACATTAAATACTAAACAACACCCAATAAACAAAACACACACGTAATAAACAACCTTGTTTAACAAATTATCGTAGCATTTAATTTACAAAAACATGAAAAGGCACACCACTAGTGATTTGTACCGCAGCACTAATAGGTATTAAAAAAGTTGGTTACGTCATAACGTTGTGGGCAGCAGGTGTCAGTCGCGTGATTGAACAGACTACCCGCCGTGACAAAATAAAAATAAATTTAATGTGTATAAAGTTTATGTGAAGTTATATGGAGAAGATAGATTTAATCATTGTATTTCACTTTTTTAGGGTTCCGTAGTCGAATGGCAAAAAACGGAACCCTTATAGTTTCGATATGTCTGTCCGTCTGTCTGTCTGTCTGTCTGTCCGTCCGTCCGTATGTCACAGCCATTTTATTCCGAAACTATTAAGACTATACATGTGAAACTTAGTAGGTAAATGTATTCTGTGAACCGCTTTCCGATTTTAAGAAATAAATTAAAAAATATTTAAAATAAAGGCGGGTCCCCATACATGAAACTAGAACTGAAAATATTTTTTTTCATGAAACCTATGCTCGTGTAATATCTATAGACAGGTCTTTAAAAATGATATCAGGGTTTCTAAAACCACTTTTTCATAAAGTCAATCGTTTAAAAGATATAAGCTTCCAAAGTGGTAAAATGTGTCCCCACCCTCTAACTTCTATAATAATGGAGTGAAAAATCTAAAAAGATATGTGTCTGTAGATCTTAATGTAAACTTTCAACCAAAATTGGTTTAAACGAAATCGGGTCAGCAGTTTTTGAGATACAGCATATTTTATAAAACCGCAAATATAACTTTGTAATTCATACAAACACTATGAAAAACAAAGTTATTTGGCGTAGTTGTAAAATTGTAAATAAGCTAGTTTTAAGAATATTTTAAGGTTTTTTTTATTCGTCAAATAAATATACATATTATATTATATTATTATAGTTACTACGGAACCCTTCATGGGCGAGTCTGACTCGCACTTAGCCAATTTTTTTATTGATAATAGGCTCGCGTTTGACCACCATCTCACCTGATGGTAAGTGATGATGTGGTCGAAGATGGAGCACGCTTGCCTAGAAGTAACCTATTCACTCTTGACTTCAAGACTCCCAGGTTATAGCGATCAGGAAACACAGACTCCGGCAGGGAATTCCACTACTTAGCCGTACGCACAATGTTGACTTCATGCGATGTACGCATAGAGAAATGCAATTTACTTAAATAAAGATACGGCTGACGAAATGGTTGAGCGATTGGCTGCAACTCTGTGTGTTGCGGGTTCGATTTTTGCAACAGAAAGAACAGTTTGTATGGCCTACATGTATAGAATATCCGTCTCCAGGTGCTTGCAAAAATGTACTTATTACAGAAAAGAAATTACAAAGGTGGAGTAATGTTTAAAAAAATGCATATTTGAAAATTTTATGAACTTTAATGTAGTTGTGATATCCAGTTTGCTAGGACCGGAATAAATAAATGTGCATCTATAGTGATAATGTAAATGCAAAAGTCTGTCTATCTGTTACACTTTCACGGCCAAACCGATGAAATTCTTGATGAAATTTGGCAGGAGATAGTTGATGTCCCAATGACATATTATTTTCGAGATTTTTATTGAAACTTTTTATTTGCTCGCTACTAACTACTCGCTATCAATGTATCTCTAATAGGCATTATGAAGAACCGGCGAAGTGCGACTCGCCTAAGATAGATCAAAAAATTTCAATGAAAATGTTCATTTTAGACATACATACATAGTAAGAAAACTCACAAGGCAAATCCAAATGATGAATCAATTACTAAAAAGTTCATAGACTTACGAAATGCAGTATCTGTACAAATAAGGAATAGTAAAAGTAACTATTATTATAAAGCGTTTAAAAACTGCGAGAATAAGCCATTAAAGATGCGGAAGCTAATCAGTAACTTAGCTGGAAACAAAGCAAAGTCGTACTTGGTTCCTTCAAAATTAGAGACATCTATAGGTGGACATTAAAGAAATACGCAATTATTTTAATACCTTTTTTATAATTTATAAAATCGTAACACATAAAAATAACACACCTTTACAGGTAAATACACAAACGGCTAAGTCTAACACATGCGAATTACTTACATAAGACTATGTTAAGTATATTACGATTTATTTTTACACTGAACCAAAAGTTTATTTTAAGGATTTTCTACTTTTTCAGCAATTCCCTTCAGATAGGTGTTATGTTAGTATATTAACAACTTAAACTTGTTAGTATTTTTTATGCACCTTGCATGTAATCTCTTCACCGCCCATGGTTGACTGGTAGTAGTGGTAGATAATGCCTAAAGCATTAAGTCCGTCCGTTGTACATTTTGTGTTGCATAAAGCTTTAATAAATAAATAAATAAACAAGGTCCGAGATTCTCGAAGACGGCCAGCATCACCACGCAGATGCAACAGACCAACAGAATATCCCATATTATATACTCATCGTATCTGCTAATCCTTCAAGCATACAATATGATAAGCTTCTCAATAAAATCCATAGAGCAAACATAGTGTGGGAGTCGCCCGCCTTATTCCGTATCATCTTCTTACCATCAGGTGATATAGTGATCAAACTCGAGCCTATAGCCAATATTTTTTTTTTATCTTTGACTACGTTTTCCAACCGGGGCCTGCAAATATTTGACAATGGTTTGCAATGTACTTTGTATAAGGCTTAAAGATTACAAAATGTATCAAACAAACATACACAACAGCGTGGGAGTCACCCTGTCGTGATTTCGCGTAACATTCCCGCAGTGGCAACCGTAGAACAGGTGAGAGGAAAGGGCTATTTAATATAACGTGGTATTACTTCCGGAGTGATTTGTAGTTTATGGGAATTTCACATTGATGATATATCAATGGAATTTCATATTTTTGTAATTAAAAGATATTAATTATTGTGGGAATGTATGTAAACGTGGTAAAGTTGTATTCTTCAGCCCAAAAAGAAAAGCCAGCAAAGCCTTTAATACCGCTTAAAAGGATTGGTGCATATGCTCCATTATCATTACAAACATCAGATATTTATTGACTTGCCTATTAATAATATATAATGATGTTTGAGGTATAACATAAATTTAAATAAAAAGATCTACTTATTTAGGTATTAAATGTAATTTAATATAAGGAATTTGCCAGCCATCCATTTATTAACCTAAACGCGTTTTACTCATTTTCCAATTATAAATGATTGGTTATTAAATACATAATAACACTTTTCGACGTCGATTTTTATTTGTTAATTAAAACTAGATGAGGCCGGTGTTTCCTGGCTGACTGACCTTAGAACAAACACCAAAACAATCTCAGAAGTCAATGTGTCTTTTGATGTGTGTACAATCCGTTGTGGTATGAGATCTCAGTAATCAGTTATTATTTACTGAATGTAATTCTATTGAATTTAATTTAATTTTACACTATTTTTTTATATCTTATTAATTATGTATACTGGTTATACTATATTGGCGAGTATTTATAACTTTTACCCACAAAATGCTGAAAGCAGAAGCTGTTGGATAGCCTTAATAAATAAATAAACAGTAATAGAGTAAAGTATTTCGAGACCAGAACCGATACAACTATTTGTCGGCCATGTAAACATATGTTACAGCAGGAATCGAACCCGCGAAATGCAGCGCAGCAGTCAGCAGTGAATCGCTCAACCATTGTGCTATCCATCGTGTCATCACTTACCTATAATAGTGAAGCCGTGTTTATGGAGACAACGTATGTGATATCAAAATTGAATACATGAGGAGACGATTCCATATTATGTAACTCACTAATATAAATTAGGACAAATCGATGCCTCCCACGTAAGTTGTTGTAAACTACAAATAGCAATTTTACAGGAGAGTGTTTCATTTCCTCCCGGGAGAGGGCACTGGCTCCTGTAACACAGGTTTATCACCTAGCACGGGAGTCGGAGACTCAACTGGTTTTATGTAATAATTTTTAGTGCAAATAAAGATTATATTATTATATTATTATTAAGATACTATTAGCACTAAAAACTGCATTTTTCAATTAATCTTTATACAATTCAATATGTGAATATAGTTAGTAGTAATGAATTCAATAAAGATTAATTGAAAAATGCAGTTTTTATTGCTATTAGTATCTTTGAAACGCTCTCCTGTAATATTGCAATTTATAGGTTACAACAACGTACGTGGGAGGCATGGAAATACTGATACGGTTAGTAGCGTTTATTCTAGATAAACAGCAGAATATAATGTCAGAAACTGCTTGAAGTGACTATTTAGAACTTTTAACTAGTTCGTTTTTTAAATCGGAAAACACGTTGAGCTGTTGGTCCCGCCCGGGTGACATTTGTACTTTGACAGTTTGACACCAATCTTGTCAAGGGATAATCTGGGTTGTGGAGGTCAGACAGTCACTCCATTTAAAATATTAGTACATACTCAGCTGCTTCTGGAAGCCGTCCTCGACATGGCTTAGCACATGAGATAAATGTCATACTTAATCTTTTTATAATTTACATGGTTGTTCACCACGGGACACCTCACCTCTCGTTCAACCTAATTTCCCTTTCCACAAATGAACAGCTCCAATCAGCGCTAATTGCCAACAAGTGTACATTCCCACGTAAACAGTACTATCGCGTGCGCTGCCCACCTGCGCCGGCGCACATACGACCAACCACTCTCACGCGCACTTATAGTTTCACACGGTGACAACGTGTATGGAAAAATGTTACAGAAGGGTCACTGTTATGTTTGATATTAATTATTGTGTTGGTGATTTTATTAAGTTATATGTTTATAATTATCAATGATACATAGCCAGGTTGATTTGGTCACGTCTGGAGAGGCTTATAAATAAATAACATAATCTTTATTATTCCTAAATTTCAAACAAAAAATAAGGTACAATATTGTTTAATTTAGGATCTCCTAGTTTAGTTAAAGGGCTCCTCTAGTTTCACTATGCTGTCGCGTCAGCGTTCTGCGGGTCTACCTCTTTTTTTCTATCCGAATGGACCTTTCCAAGTGCTTGTTGTGGGGGTGACTTATATCTGGCCAATCGAGCAGAGAATAAGTATTTCTCAGCTGAATTGATGAAACAAATAATGAGCGAGGATATTTAACTTGAAAAAGTACCATTAAATATCTAAGACATTTTGGTTTTGTTCTATATTTTCCGTTCTATTAAAATCAAACGGACCCACTGTTTGACTTGCTCAAGACGAGCCGGGGGCGGCTGTTAGCAACTTAAGCAGCTATTATGAAAAATTATAATTTGATAATGTAGATAACTATGCATATTCAAGCAGTTACATTTTTCGATGGTAAAATTGTAACCCAGCCAAGGAGAAACTGATACAAAACTCATGTACATTATGTTGATATTTTGTTCCAACTGGGTTTTCTGCATATCGCTGTAGTCCCACGTCGGCACCGGATAGACTCCTGTTTGTGATAATACTTATAATTGGGTGATTAGTGTAAATGACCGCTTCCGTGTGTCGATGTTGCTGTGTAGCTTTTCAGTGTTAACTTTTGATTTTGTTGGGGGAGGGTAGTTGGATGTTTAAATTGATGGCTGTGATTTCATAGATAGCGTTAAGTGATTTTTGATAATTGTTACACAGAGATTGTGTGTTTTGGTAAGTCTTGTTTTTTTTTCATGTGTATTGAGTATTCCTGCCTAGATAGTAACGTTTATTATATATTTTTTTTCAAAAAAACCCGTTGGCCACAATAAGAACTTTTACTGTATGGTGGGTGTGTTCACAAACCCGAACAACAATATGTAATCCATGCAAACAATAAAACTTGCGGGAATTGAACCCGCGACAAGCAATGCAGCAACCAATCGTTCAACTACTGTGCCAATCATTGATAGTTTTCTTTAAAAAAACCATGACGTTGAGTTACTCCAAGATCTTATTCCTATAATCATTTTGTTTATATGGTTTTCAGTTTTGACTGACAATATTTATTCAGCGCTAAGATGACAATAAAACAAAATTAATCAAAATCCAGAGAGACATCTTTTATTCCTCATTAATAATTTTTTTACACAACTCCATACATTCTCATACACACACCGACATTATTTTACAACCGTTCACTGTACATATTATTGCGAATAAATACATTGCTTCTCTTTTTACTAAATGTTTATATTTTTCTCAATTTTGTTGTAAATTAAAACAGTTGCTCGATGTGTAAACAATTGCTTGTAAAGTTACATTTTGTGTTAAAAAAAACACTTTGTTATGAATGTTCAAACAGTTTTTTTGCTGACTATATTTTAGTTGGAGCCTAATAAATACCTTAGCCCATGCGTGGACTACGGTTGATTAATTGAAACATGTACGTTACAAGCAAAAGATCTAGTTTTCAATCTTATAAGATTACCATGACAAATCCATTATTTGCAATAATTGCAAATTTAAAAATATCTAAAGTGACTATTATCATACGAAAAAAATAAAATATATATTTTAATTAAAAAAATCGTTGCGCTAAACATTGTTATAAATATAAATGAAACATTTTTGTATATTTATTATTCTTAGATAATTTTTCTCACTATTTTGTATACATACACACAAGAATAAGAACGAAAACAATTTTACTCAGACATGTTTTACTAAAGAGGTTTAAATTATTTGTAAACGTTCGTTTTTTTTTAAGGAACAATACATACCTATAAATGCTTTACGGAATCAGTAAATAAAAAAAATACGTATATTTACGTAAATATTTGAGTTATTACAGCACCAGTCGAAAATAAAAAGAAAGAACCTCGTCCAATCATATTTTGTAAATTTATACAACTGCCTATATATGATTTTAAACTGGGAATATCAACCAACAAAAACATATAAAAAACAAAACAATTGTAGCATAGAACAAAAAAGTTATATGTACAAGAAGTCTCTATAGGACCTGGTATTTAGATTTATTTAAATTACTTAACACTTCTTTCTTTTGATATGACCTGGAGTTGCACTCCCAGTTTAAAAGCTTGACGATGTTCCGTATCTACGTAGTCGTATAAAAAGATTTCTCAATCTTCGACAAACTTTATCTATACATATAACTACACACCAACATTGCACGACCGATGTACATTTTATTGCGATATCAATCCAAAATTGCCTTTGTACAATTTCTACACAAGAAAAATCTGAAATAATATATAAAATAAAAAAATCCATCCATCATCGTAGAAAACTCTTAACTATCAATTTACAATAATAAAAACATTTTTATTTACAATATTAAATAGTAAACTATTTTTACAGAGGAACAAAAAACTTGAACTAATACACTACGGACCCCACTGAACAACGTTACTTCAAATCGGGTATATTACTACACTCTTGTCGTATGTTCAACAGATTGTCTATCATCAGGGATTTTTGCGCATTTTTCTGAGTCTCCGAAGTCGTTTCGAACTCCTCGTTCGATTTCGGAGCGTAGAAAGCTGATATGGGATCGAAGGTAGGATCGGCTCTCTCGCTTTCCCTGCTGGTTCTAGACCCGAAGTACTCTTCGCTGGCTTCTGTTTCATGGAATTCGCTCGAGGAGGTCACGGCATCCTCAGGCTGGGCTTCGCGCTGGTACCTTTGGAAAGGGTCGAACCGCTGGCTGGGCAGGTACGGCGGGAAGCCGTAAGGCGTGGATCATGCCGCTGCCAGCTGCCTCCACATCGTATGTCACATGGTCGCCATGTAGGGCCACGAGAACGAGCTCCCAGAGAGTAGCATGTCCCTGATGAGCGTCTCTATGGGTGTCTTGCCGACGAGCCGCACGAAGAAGAGCTGTTCTATGACTTGCGAGCTGACGGTCCGCAGTGAGGGCAGTCTGAGCAGCAGCTTGCCGAACCTGGTGGGCTGGTTGGGGTACTGACTCCTGCAGTACTCTTCGAGGGCGCACTGGGACTTCTCCTGTAGGCTCTCTATGTGGGGCACGTCTGACAGGCCGCACGCGTCTGGAAAGAAGAAGTGCAAAGGTGAGAAAGCTGCGACAGTTTATTGGATAATGGAGTTACAGGTTTTATTGGGCCTCTTATTGAGTGAAACTTTATAGATAAGGTGATATTTTTCCTAAACAGTCCCATTAATATAATCAAATGCGCAGTAGGAGACAGATTTGGGTTAATGTTATCCTAATTTTTGTTGTCCCCCTTTCCCCTAAGATCCCGTTTTCCTGTCTGTTATACCTTTGTTTTTCTAAATTGTCGTCATAATCTCTTATTATTGTTTCTAATGCATCATAAATCTATTTTATTCTCCTCCAACGCCGAAAATACCTGTGCTTATACTAATGTTGCCATCAAAAAAAGGTTTAATGTAATAGAAAAGCGTTTGCTACATTTAACTTGGTTATTTTTGCTTAATATTGCGTTACTCATTAAATATAAAGGTTAGGGATGCTTGCTCATTGGCGAATATTGACGTTTGAAAACATTTTGTAAGTACTTTTGGTTAGTAGGTTTCTTACTTAACATTAGTTTTTAAGCAATTTAAAACTCAATTTTAGTGTATGAACTATACCACTATATATGTCACTATACAAGGTGCCAGGTAAACGGGAAATAAAGTACATTGACCTTTTTCTAATATCTCTGCGTAGATACCCGAAAAACAAGCAATTAACTGTTTTTCATTACTATAAAATGTAAAGAGTCGCGATAGATGTGGATTCAAGACAGATTTGTCTTTATTTCCGTTTTTGAAATAAATTAGTCAACAAAAATGTAGGTAGGGCGTTTGGTATAGGCAATAGTTTTCAGAATAACCTAAAGTCCAGATGCATTCATTATTATTTTATGTGATATAACAACTACTAAAAATCCTAATTAACTGTTAGTCGGAGTTCTAAGCCTTTTATTAAATGTTGGTTTCGTCATGTTACCGCAAAAGCTTTGTGTTCAATCTATTAGCACTTAGGTGTCAAATTGTTGCACCAGCGCGTGAAAGGCATTATGTTATTTCTTAACCGAGAACTCGATGAATTTATGCAGTATATAGCGGTTTAATGTAGTGTTTTTCGCGGATATAGCATGTTGTCGTAATATGCGAATGGAAAAAATTATTTTTGTTCTTTGAGGAAAACATTAAAAACATAAAATCGCTCTTGTGGTATAAATTAACCTGATACTAGTCTAGCCATAAGTATCGTGTTACCCAGCTACTGGGTTATAGAGGTCAGATAGGTATCCGGTTAGACTAGAAGCCGACCCTAATGGATGAATTTAAGGCCTAGAGAGCAACCAATTGACCCAAAATTGGCTTATTGATTTTTTAAAAGCTTGTGATTAGATTGTCGTGTGTTCTCCAATGTGGATACTGCCTAACATTATATAAATAAATAAGTGATTTATTATTGTCTTTTATAGCGAGGTGAACATGTTGGGTCATCGTACCAAGATTTGTGTTCGTTATAAAGATTACTTGATAAATACAGTGTTGACTCATAGTTGAAGTTAGCTAGTAAGTTAATTTGTGATAGGATAAATAAGTGACGGGCATTATGGACAGTTTTCTAATTGATAAAGATTTTAGTTTTAATTTTTAGTTATTAAAGAATTGGGTTTGATTATTAATACTGGAAGTAATAGCCCAATGGTTTACAGACAAGAATCTAGAGTTGTAGGTCATTGGTTCAAACTCAGGCAGACACATTATTTTGTGTAATTTTCATCATACTGCATTAAAAATCGTATAGGTAAATAAAACATCACAAGAACTGAAAAATCCAACCGGAATTGGGTCCGTGGCATATGGCTCATTCCCTCTCAAAGAGAAGAAGCCTATGTCTAGCAATAGGAACGTAGACTAATTATCCTACTTATAAGCAAACATTTTGAAAACATTTCGCGTCCTTGCAAAATCCAAATACATGTCAATGATTTATAGTAATAATCTCCAACCCTTCACACAAAAGTTACCGTTCTGCAATCTTCAAGAAAGCTCGGAAGTAACCGAAAACAAAGAAAAGATTAATCCCCGACTACCCTCAAATAAAAAGGAATAAGTATAATAACCCGTGAATGCTCGCAGGACTGTGGACTGTAGGGCCGTAATGCGATTAGGCCCCCAGCACATTGGGGCATTATTATTTTTTATTGTTATATACTAAGATATGGCTCGGTAAACAACGTCGTCGTTATGAGCTCGGCCAGATGTCTGCTTCAGTGGGTCCGTAAATGTTATGAATGTCACCTCTGCTTAACGATGATCGTCTTTTGTTTTGGTAGTAAGGATACGAGTACGAAAGACTGTTTACCTACCTGAGAGGGATTTATTTCAACGCATTGGCATTTGACTGACTTGGAGTACCGATTAACTTTATAACTATTCATTTGTACTGAAGAAATAAATTGGTACAAACTAACCGAGTACACAATTGTCACTACATTACAGGGTTAATTATTGGAGTGTAGAAAGTCATTCTACATATAAAATATGTATATACGAGAACGTTGATTCGGGGATTGGCTTGGGGTCTAATTCCAAATCTTTGATCTAAAGAAAGTGACTTGCGGTTACCTGGATGCGGTTTAAAGTAGAAATGCTAAAGACATAATTAGTTAATTACCTAATCCAGGGTCGCGGCAATGTTCTTAAGAGATACCGTGGGCCAAACTTGATGGATATTTATTCAGTAGAGGTCTAATCAATTTGCTCCACCAACAGCAGGAGGGGTCATCTAATGTCCCCCCCCTCCCCAAAAAAAACCTATATTATAAATGTGATAGTGTGATTGTTTGTCTTTCCATCACGTCAATCGGTTCAATGTGTTTTTGGTAAGGATTCAGTTGAAGCAGAGTGACATAAGCTACTTTTGTTCCGGTAATATGTCCACGCGAGCAAAGTCACTGGCAACATTTAGTGGACTTTTAAAATAAAAAAAATATGTAAATCAATATCCAGCCTAGCAACAAGGTTATAAAACGCTAATCAACCTACGTACATCTAATGAAACAAGTTGTATGTTCAACTAACATTAAAACTGACAAGTAATCATCTCGGGTAATTATAAATTAACCTAGTTGTGTGATGAGAATGTCTCAAGTGGATAAGACAATTATCTGTTTGTTAATTCAGGTTTATACTGATGATATACCTACGTATTATGTTGGAGGGTTTATACATGATCTTTGGTTTTCAAAGTACGTAGTCATCATCCTTTTTGTTGAATTCCTCCTAGTCTAATAACACATATAACTACAATTGAAGTGTCTATCTGTGATTTCAAAATAAATGCTTTTTTCAAGTGCTTATAGTTATATAAACGTTACTAAAACATAAACTTTTGTGTCGCGGTCTGTCTTATTGTTTGTTTAGGCTTTCTGGAACGAGAAAATTTTAATGGGACTTTAGCCGGAAAATAGAGGAATTACTAGTGCAATATAAAGTTACTGCTTTTTATTCTGAAATTTCCGCAGAATTGGGACTTATCGCTAATGCTTCTTTTTTTTTAGCGTGGCAAAATTATCAAATAAGTCCTCCCACCCCGGGCAGGGTGGGAGGGACTGTCAGACTTTTACTGACTAAAATCCACGGTGTTCCTTCAATAACCCTTTACGTACCGGGGTCACGGTAATGGGATAAGTCCCACGACCCCGGCAGGCTTCGGCCCTCTGCAGGGGGCGCCTCGTCATCTTGCTGACGCTCTTTGAGGCGCGCGTGGAATACAACGCGCCGTCGACCCGGGCATGGTCCATGGTCGGACAGCGAGTTGCCCTTTACTCGCTGTCCGCATGCCCGCGCCTACGGTGGCCGGAGATCGTCGGCCGACGTCCGACGCCGTGGGCGTCTACCACTGCGGCTGGGCTGGAGGGAGGACGCCATCCTCTCCCTCACGCGGCCCGGCTCCTCCTTCGGAAGCATGACTGCTTCGCAGAAGGAGGCGACCGCTTCCCACTCTTTCTCGCCCCGCAGCATGGCCTCGACCAACGCCGGGCGCGAGAGGTCTCCGCCTATCGCCGCCGTGAGGACACGTCGGTACTCTGCCCAGGCGGGGCAGTCTTGCACCGTGTGCTCTACGGTGTCCTCAGGGCGACCCTCGCAGTGGTGACACCCAGGCGTTTCTTCCTTTCCCATCAGACACAGGTACCTCCCGAAACTTCCGTGTCCGGTGAGGACCTGCGTCATGCGGTAGGTCAGGACGCCGTGACGCCGATCTAGCCACTCCTCAAGAGGAGTAGTAGATTAATTATTAATTGCATAAATGTTTTCTTTAAGTATTCAATTTCTACTGTTGGAGTAAGAGCAGACATTGCAAACATTGCTTTGCAGCTTTTACTTTTTAATAGCAAAAAACCTCACTATTACATAAATGTTTACGAATTTTTGAAACACTTAGTTACATAGTTATGAATTGTGCTATGATTTCGTTTTAAAGACAACTGTTTCAGAAGCAGCGTTAGAAGTTTCACTATTGGATATTGTTCTGGAGAAGAAAGCAGAAGAATAACAATACATATCTTTAAAAAAAATATCAATGACATTAGGTGTTTTATTAGGGTGCCTTCAAAACTTTAAAAACTAAATATTTGTGAAAACAAAGAGACTTGCTAATTCAAAATGATAAGGTAACAATATCTCCTATCAAAGACCAAATGAACCTGATTTTGATGAACCCACTACAAAACACAACAACACCCAGATATACGTGTTATCAACCAGCATGACGTCATAGGAGGCCCGAAGCACCAACAACCTACATTTTCATTCAATAAAAGGCAACTATTAATTCTAATTCGTGCGTCTACGCTTCACAGCGTCTTGGGACAAGATGACGCAATCCTGAGACCATAATTGTGGTCACTTGTCCTAATTGTTCCAGCGATGCCACTAAATGGTGACAGCTGCTTGATAATTGATACACTTTACCCGTTCGACAGAAACTCTACCTTATCTTTACATACAAAAAGTTCAATTTCATTTGAGAAATATAAAAGAAAAAAACACAAAAATCTGTGGAAACGATTTTAAGGTTTCAGTTGCAGTGTTAAAGTTGAAACTTGAATGGGATATTTTTGAGCTTATTGAAGGATGTTGTGATACGTTTGTTTGTAAGCAGGATAATAAGTTGTATAATTTGCATTTCCGTGCAAAACGACGGAGAAAGATAGCTTCGTATGGTAAATGAGAAGTTGTTTGATGGGGTAAGGAATTTAGCATCTTAAATTACTACACAGTGCATTGCAAATATTATAGTAGTAACAAAGTATTTTCATCGCAGCTAAAGTTTTTTTGCCATGAAGTTCCCGATTATGACAATACAATTCCATTTGACACTTACTTTAAAGGAAGAATACGCGGACTTTACTTAAGGTCCAACATACATAAGGTTATAATGAAGTACCTTCTCTTGATAAAGTTTCCCCTGCTAGCTAGGATAGTTAAGAACGACGCGACGCGACGATTGAAAGCAACACGAAGGAGGTCAAGAGTAGGCAAACGAAGCAGGTGGCTCCTCTGCTCAACTGAGTCTAATAGCTCTAATAGAGCGATCTACTGTCGCTCCTGCCAGCTTGCAAGGAAATCTTTGAGTTTTGACTAATAGATGTAGCTTTGAATATTAATATGATTTAAAGATAAAAAAGTAGAAGTAAACATTTTAAGAAAATGAAGACATATCGAGAGCACATCGTTATGGAAGGGCCGACAGATAATCAAAACAATCATGCATGGAGAAATTGGTTACAGACATTATAATCAGAAATTGTTTCACGGAAGATTCTCAACTATTGTGAAAGGGAATGGTGTGCTACTATATTGTAGCACAAATACAGAAATATAGTACGGAAAATTAAGGATTCATCTCAGAATGTCTTGGATTCACGATAAGATTAAATTGAAAAAAAAAAACATAAAAATAAAAGAATAAAGAAATTTTAATTTCCCCTAAGAATTTAAGGGCAGGCAATCTCAGCCCTGCGCTATCAAATCGAAAGGTGTACGACAATGATCCAAAAGACCAAAGTTCAGGCAAAGACGGTGCAATAGCAATTAACCCTGCGCCCGCCGGACATCGTAACAATGTAATATATTTTAATTGAAACGACCCCGCCGTAGATGCAGTAAATATTGCTCGGAATCAACGAATGAACCTAATTGAATGGATGAAGGAGTGTCGTGTTAAATTTTAAAGTAGGTTTTGAATGAATGACGTCATTTGTTAGTTGTGTAATTGTTGATTGTGATGATGTTGATATGTTTATAGAACTTGTTTTTGTTTATGATCTCACACATGTGTTTCATAAGATTCTGAATTTAGATAAAATTATTTGGTTTAGGTAGACCGAACCAAATGTTGTATGGCCTATAAATACTTGTATTGGGTCTGGGCTTTGTAAAATTGCACCTACGGCACAGGAAAATATCTAATGCGGGAAATGTTTAAAAAATATATAAGTACAGCACTTTTCGATAATTTGCACTATTGAAAAAACAGTAGGTAACGTAAATAACTCTCCCGGAATCCTTATATTTTTTCGAAAATCAATCCATGAAAAAATCATTTGAAACAAACCCAGTAGGTACAGACAGCGCACACTAATAAACCCTACATGCGCATGATTCGATGCTAGCTTTTAAACAGTATTGATGGTAGTGTCAACAGATTTGACCCAGTGAATCAATGTTCTATCATGACCAATGAATGCTTATAAACTTATAAGTTTGCCTCTTGGCGCCGATGAGTCGAGGGCTTGGTTTCAAGTACCTATTGATAGCCTGGGTGAAGTACTTTGTGTAGGTATAGGGTATAGGGATAATGAAGGGAAAAGTATTGCTGGTGAAAATAAAAAGGTTATGGATGTAGATGGATTCATATTGAGAAAGACGATGATGAGATGGGAGAGTTAAGAAATGTCAATCAAGCTATGAGAGCCGAAAATATTTTCAAATATATAGCTACAGGTGCTGTAGTATAGCTGCTGATTATGTGTGTTTTTGATAATCATGTAGCACTTCCCTATTTTATGTAACGAAACTTCTTGTAGATAATATACGTCTTTCATTGAGCTCCTTGTTGTAGGTGACTTTATCGTGTGGGTTTTTAGGTACGCCATTGCAGTGCCCTCTATCGGGTGAAGTTTTTTTTTATTAAAACTTTTTGCAACGCAAAATGAACAAAGGCGGACTTAATGCCATAGGCGTTCTCTACCAGTTAACCATGGGTGGTGAAGAGATAACATGGCAGGTGCATAAATAAAATAAACTAAGTAGATAATATAATTATACATAGATATAGGTTACGTTTACATATTTTTCTTGTAACGTAAGAATATGAATAATTATATTTCTAAAGCTAATTTTCGAATAGAACGACATCAGCCAGTAGAATGAACATAAATAATGATGATATACAAATAAATAAATTCGATGACTAATATAGTGATATGGTTAATATTTGGACTAATTAACAAGAGTCGTAACAATTGTTTGTTAGCGAGCCAGATATTCCAGTAATTTGATGTATCAATCATAAACAGTTGCTGCCAATTTTGTAAATTTTCGCTTTGTTTTTCTATGAAATCATAGCTACGTTTTTTTATATTTCTGACCACAAGTCAGAAAATACAAACAGAAATCTAAGTAAAAGAGGAAGTTTATTTGTGATTTTGGTTGTGGATCGCTGTGTATAGGCTTAGGCAGTACAAATCATTACCTAATTAAGATTGTTACTTTAAATAAAAACTAAGGTAGCTTTTGTCCGTACTAGAGGGAACCATTATTATAAGCTTTGATCCACAATGACTGCACTACTAGCAGCACTAAGATGATTTTGCTATGATGACTTTGAGCTTAGCTTAACTCCTATTTTAGAGTTCAAATAACCAAGCGTCATCAAAACAGCCCTTATTGTTCGCGATATATTTAAGGCTAATTTCTTGAAAGTTGTCTGCTGTGAGAGTAATTTAAAGTATAATCAACAAGAATATAAATAAATCGTTATTCAACAAACCGATTGCCCTCCAGATTTCAGTGTGACGAATCTCATTGACTCTCATTAAATACTCAACTAAAGGGTGATAATCGAGAATTAAATCGATGGCCCGCATCGATGGCGTCTGTATCGTTTATGAAAATAAAATAATCGTCTCTCATTAGTCGATTTACGGGTTATGCGGGTGTTTATAGTGACACGCTTTTTATATCAATGGCTTTTAACTTTCATCGCTCCGCTGATTGTATTTAATTTGTGCTGTGTTTTCTTTTTGGTTTATTTCTATTTGTGATTGGAGCACTTTTTATCATTTGGAAGTTTATAGTGATTGTAATTTGCCGTTAAATTACTCTTGTATTGGCCGTTACTAATTGTACTGTACGCTCGTCTACGTTAAAGACTTCGAGGTAAACAAGAATTTTTAACATTCGATATTTACTTTATGGAAATAAACTTCATAATCCATTAAAATTCAACAAAAGTTTATAAGTTTACGATATCTAATACACCTAACAGACCATAAACGCAATAAAAAGGCCACGAAATGAAAAGCAAACAGCCGCCTTTAGAAATTTATAATCTATTGATGCAAGGAGGCGTTACTGCAAATTGTATTAGGCGGCAAGCAGATGTTTGTTCAACGTCCGAGGATGGACGAAGAATTTCCGGAGAATGTCGAATAGGTACACGAAGCGATCCGCGAGAATGGAAAGATACTTCAAGAATTAGATGAACAATTGCATATCTACTGTGAAATCCAATGTTGAAACTATAGTAAAGTGATGTGAACGAATTATGCAGTTGGATTTGGATGTTTCCTACGAAATCAGACCAATTTCTCGCAATAAGGCCCTACTGCGATGAATAGAATACACAACATTGGCGCCAAGACTTTTGTAAGTGAAAAACAGTTATAAGATACGTACAATACAACTGTGTTTACTTATTTTACTTTTTTTTTTTTTAACGTGGTAAAATTATCAAATAAGGAGTCCCACTCCGGGCAGGGTGGGAGGGACTGTCAGACTTTTACTGACTAAAATCCACGGTGTTCCTTCAATAACCCTTTACATACCGGGGCCACGGTAACGGGATGAGTCCCACGACCCCGGCAGGCTTCGGCCCTCTGCAGAGGGGGCCTCGTCATGTTGCTGACGCTCTTTGAAGCGCGCGTGGAACCCGACGCGCCGTCGACCCGGGCATGGTCCATGGTCGGACAGCGAGTTGCCCTTTACTCGCTGTCCGCATGCCCGCGCCTACGGTGGCCGGAGATCGTCGGCCGACGTCCGACGCCGTGGGCGTCTACCACTGCGGCTGGGCTGGAGGGAGGAAGCCATCCTCTCCCTCACGCGGCCCGCCTCCTCCTTCGGAAGCATGACTGCTTCGCAGAAGGAGGCGACCGCTTCCCACTCCCTCTCGCCCCGCAGCATGGCCTCGACCAAGGCCGGGTGCGAGAGGTCTCCGCCTATTGTCGCCGTGAGGACACGTCGGCGCTCTGCCCAAGCTGGGCAGTCCTGCACCGTGTGCTCGACTGTGTCCTCAGGGCGACCCTCGCAGTGGTGACACCCAGGCGTCTCTTCCCTACCCATCAGACACAGGTACCTCCCGAAACTTCCGTGTCCGGTGAGGACCTGCGTCATGCGGTAGGTCAGGACGCCGTGACGCCGATCTAGCCACTCCTCAAAGAGGGGTCTTACCGCCGCAATTGCGGCGTGCCCGTACTTATTTTACTTAGCTATTTTTATACAATGTAAAAAAATAGCTTAATATCAGATTATTATGAAATTCTAAACTAATAATGATGTTATAACGTAAGTACTAAAGCCCTATAAAAAGGAAACAATACAACCTACGTAGCTTAGAAACTCAAAATGATCCATTTAAGACATTCCAATTCTACATTTTAGGGCACGCTCCACTCGATATAATCTGGAACGGTTTTACAATAATAAATAATCTTGTAAGTAGATCGGAAATAGCGAAGCAAATTTTGCTACCACAATAGGCTCGTGGTGTTTGTCACCGAGATACGGATCTTGAGAATAACACCCTTCTCCTTATCTGATACTAAGAGATGTTTATTTACGTTTATAATGTGCTGTTGCTATAGGTACATTGGGTATTTGTAACTCGTGTTCATCTCGAGTTATTTCTACAATGTGTACATTTTCGATAAAGCTCTTATGAGAATGCAAAGTAAATTTAACAAAAAAATCTTCCGTTTGATGTACAACAGGTAACAATATTTTTATGCAATATAGAAAAGCAGTTAAGCACTGGAAATTTTTAGCGCCATGGCTCCAATAGAATAATTATGCACTGTAGTACAGTTGATATTTAATTATCGAACAGTAGCCATTCTAAAGAAAAAAAGCCGTAAGCAATCCGAATACCTACTTAATTCCTGCTTAGTAATATTCATTCATTAAAACAGACATTTAGCATCGACGTCAGCAAAATGATTCAATGAATAAAAGAAAAAAATACATCTAACTTTTATGACAGTTAATAACATTCAAAAGTATTAAATTCAAAAGATTCTTCACAATAGATCAATAGACACAAATTGGACGTCCATAGAAACCATAGACACGTGTCCGAAAGAGAAAAAAAAAAGACGGCCAGCCTTATCAAACAACATCGTATTTATCGTAATAAAAATTAAAATTCGAACTTTGTCATTCTTAAAACCGAGGAACAAGGATGTAAATTATTTGGCAGATATTTTGAGCGCTACAATGTAAAGTTGGTTATGTCAAACAGCATCAAATGGCGCGAAAAGTAAAAAAATGTGACATTTTAGCATTGTGAAATAAAATTTTAAATAAACACCTTTTGAGTGGGCGTTAGCGGAGTATTTGTAAATAGGTTTTTGTTGATATTACAATGGTATTCTTAACAACGGTTCTGTGCGGGGGTGTTGTCTGACAATCTCGTAATGTTGCCACGTGCTTTTAATATTGGCATTTGTATAGTAAAAGTGACAAAAAATTTGCGCCTTACCTGGATTTTGTACCCACATACGATGGGCAAAACTTTTTTATTGATTGATTCACTTGTCTTGAATTGAACTTGATCTGTTATTGATGTAAAAACCAAGCTTAGCCGATCAAATAAATCGAAAGAAGATTATTCAATAAAATCTAATCGCTTTTAGCGTTTCTCATAAATAATAGATAAAAATAACTAAAATTCCGATTTTGTTCTCCTTTTAAACACAATGATATTTAAATAGAGATCAAATCACAATAAAAAACTCATCAAATTAAAGTTGATAGGTACTAAGCAGACAAAAACCGTTTAATCTTGGAAGCTAGAGCCGTCTTCGTAAAATTGATATGTAAGCATTCCATAAATAATTCTAATAAGGCATTTATTGTCCATGGTCAGCGATCGCTTACCATTTTAGGCGCGAGATTGTATAATATTTTATGCGACTACGTCATAAACGAGAATACACCTCGTACTGTAAATTAAATCTGCAAATTAGATTTACCTAATATGGATTAAGAATAACTTAAGGCAAATCGCGTATAACTTCTAAGGCACGTAACATAATACCATAAAGGTGCGTGCACATAACATTGGCGCGATATCGCACGATCGCGCGACATAAACTACCCGGCGGGTGGCGCTACCGACGCGACGCGCCGAGCCACCAACCACACTTTACGGCGTCACAAAAATACTCGCTACCGTACCGACCTTTACGGTACCTACACAATATTATAAACATACCAACTAAAAAATAAAAAATATTCGATGAAGAAATTACAGAAATTGTTGAAGAAAATTTTTCGGTTTTATGTGAATTCTTTTAACATAATGATATTGTAACGGCATCTTGAATGACATACCTACATAATTTTAAGATGTATATGCAGAGAATGCGTCGCAGTTATCGTGGAACTGTCTTTTTAATAGAGTCATATTGTAACGGTACTTTATAATTTTGGAGAAAATTCAAGTTCTAGTCTGTAAAGTTTACTGCGTAACGACTAACTGGTAAGGTATGTCGTGTTTATCTAACGGTTTGTTTATTTATATTCGGGACACTTTACGCTCTCAGCAACTGCAAAGAAGTACCTAAGGAGTTAGTGTAATTTTATGGAGTTATTGATCCTCATGTTCATATAATTTCCCAACCCTTTTCCATACAGGAATTCATGTCATCTCCCTCAAACCCTTACCTATTCTCAAAGGGCAAGATGTGACCCGTCAGGTCACACACAACGTTACATTACAAAGCACATCCTCCAGAGCAGTCATTTGACTAACAAAAGAACAATACTGTTCGCAAGTGGGTCAGGGAGTCGCAACACTGGCAAGTGTCACGTCACTGATAGTGAGGTCCCGAGTTCGTCCCGCATAATGGCACGCTGACACCGCGCAAGACGGAATGCGGTCAGTGTGTACGTAGCCTTAGTTCAGAGAGTTTTCTTTAGGACATCGAAGTTGGAGCGAACCTAATCGATAAGCATTTACAATCGCAAAAACTAAAGAGAAAATATAACCCTTCGTTGGCAAAAACATTCTGATATTTCAAAGTAGAGAAAGCATTAGAAACACATAATTATTTCTTTCGTAATTGGAAAAATCAAGAAAAGGCACGATGTATCGAGGAAGCCTTATTTGTCCGTCAATCTAAAGTTTAGATGCTGTCTTGGAGTAAACATTCTTACACATACTTTACATACACGTGAACTGTCAAAGCTCTTATTCAGTTTAGACTGGGTGAAAATCCAATACGTTAATATTAGTTATTTATTGATTGGATATTAATTAGTCGGGCCATTATATTAACATAATTAATTATTTTATCTATAAACAGATGAAAGGTAATCAGTAGTTTCCGTTGATTGGATCTGATTGATTTGATTTTTATGATGATTACAAAATTGGTATTTTTGGATTATCAGATGTATCACAGAAGTTATAGACAATTATTGAAACGGTTGTCAAATATTTATAGACCATAGATTATGACAAATTATGTTTTTACATTAATTTGACGGTTTTTTGTGTTTTTGTATACTTAGTTGCAATGGGTTCGGATGTATCGTTTCTCATAACTTAATAAATGTTAGTTAATTATTCATAAGTTTTACGATAACCCAATCAAATATAATAAAATATTTCAACATCGCAGTATCGATTATTTTGCGACAGCTTTTTCCTATAGAAAGTTTATTACCACCATGATGATAATCACGGTGTGTAGAATAACCTACTTGCAGTTTTATGATACCAACATTGATATACTAAAGATACCAAACATTAAAACCTTTTTCTTTAACACTCCACTAAATAGGAAGTTGTAAACACCTCTTATACATTCAAATAACTCCAAGCAATTTGAAAATGAACATTAAATTACATATTTCTGTTTAATTCAGCTTTTCATTATATTAAAACGTATAACTTTTATCTTTAATGATACGGAACGAATAGAAATAACGTATAATCAAACAACACTACGCTGAGACTATAAACCGGGCTATCGTTTTCGCATAAACTTTCAACGAGCCGTGTCACAAACCTTACATCTTGTACCGTAGGACCAATAAACGAAACACGGATTAAGTTTCGCTACAGATTCCATTGCTAGCTCCGGTACGACGCCAATAACGTAAATTTTGTTATAAGGAAAAAATGCAGCAATGTACGGGAAATCCAAAATAAGTATCATAACATTATTTCATAGTCGGACGCCAACTAACGCAAGTTCCGTACGCCGTGAGTTTGTAGCGGCGCGCGGCATCCCATCGCATCGTTGTGATAACATTAATGACGTCGTAAACCTGCCCCGCATCGCTAGAGCGAGATAGAAACAACGCAGATACGCGAGAACGCGGAAGAATTAGCCTTCACTAACGATGGAGTAAATCACCTGTTAGGCTGGATCCTAGGTTTAGTAGTGAGATTAAATTTAAAGTAAGCTTAAATCACACGACGTATAGAAAACTTGTTTTATGCCGTTGATTCGTGCGTGGCTCGCGGCATGAAGAATTTGATTTCCAACATGAATTACCGAAGCGGTGATTAATGCTTCAAATATTTACACACCCACCTGAATATATTAAAAGCTTCTTTGATTCACGATTGCTAAAATGTTTCCATTTACGCTGTTAAATGATATTTTTTAAATATATACGTTAATTATTCCTCCGTGCGCGTCTATCCATCTGTGCGTGTTTAATTTGAATAACAAAGAGGTCTGACCGCGCGCTTGTGGCGGAAAAACGAAAGATTGACACACACTCGTGTTCGGGGGCGAGCCACCGATTATGATATGTGGCGCGAATCAGAATAAAAGCATTAAACGCCAGAATGTATTAGCCTGTAATGAATAGCTGTTTGGAAACACTCATTTTCTGACAGGCAACGCTTCATTTTATGGATGAAAAATGTGTTTTAATTGTATATTTAACAACAAACTGAAGATCTAAGAAGACTGTGATATCTAGTTTCCTTGTGTGTTTATAAAAACTATAATTCCTGGTTATTAATATTGAAACATTTTTAATTCAAACAACGATACCTATTTTTCGGCCAGATTGCTCTCGGTATTAAAACATAAATCATTTCTCATCATAGAATCATCATCTTAAAATTCATAAGTTTCCATTAAACCCTTAAAAAAACGAACGTACTCGTATATTACTTGCCGCGAGCAATTTTTTGATGAATGAACACATCAGTACGGGAAGCATTGACTGATGGGAGCGCAACAAAGGGCCGATCTTTGCACTTTGACATTCGCGGTTTAATCACGTACTACAAGCTTTGTAGTGGCGATCGACGAAGATCAGTGCGCACTTGACACCGACGATACCTCTTGACAAAGTCACTTCGCTCGGCTCCAAAGTGCTCAGCTTAACGTATTGTCTAAAACGTGTAACACGTGCTTCGATCCGATTTTTATCGATACTTTGAACCGTCTATTATGGCACTAAGCTTTTAATTTACTAACAAAAATGTTATACATATTATTTAAGATGGGAGAATATCATAGTTCAATGACGACATAATTGTTGCTCAATTTAAAGATTAAACTCGATTATTGCTCATTGGGCATCGTGTTTTTAATGTAATTAAGTGTATTGTCTTTTTGTGATGCAACGCAAACTGATTACGTGCGTGAATGGTGGTCTACAATCGATTTTGTTCGGTTTAGTTACGGATGAGCATTGATGACACTTAAAAGGCGGCATATTGAAACTCGAATGAAGTTTAGATCGAAATGAACTAATCGATTTGAACAATATGAACGAATGATGTTAAACTACTATTTTTTGCACTTATTTTCTAAATAACAAAATCCTGGCAATATCAAAGTAGAAATTGTACGTATTTGAATAGTGTACAGTGGCATACCGTTTCATTTGTGACACTGGCAACACTTAGCGTTTAGCTGGACGCGACTGTACTACACGGAACGGGAGGACGGCTACTGTCCGAGTTGGAAACTAATGCATGGTTAGGGTTGCCGATTATTTTTTATAAACATCTATTTTTTTAAATTGGTGTGTCAATCTAATCATTTTTGTTGGTCCAACCGTCCAACCTGACTGGAGATCGCCGAAGATATGAAAAAGGAGGAACACAGGCGGCCTTTGCTTCACAGGAGAACACAGAAGTATTCATAAATGTAAGTAAAATAATACTACATAATATTATTAATAAATGCGAACATTGAGATGAATTGATATGGATGTGTATTAATGAACCACTCCAAAATGGCTGAACTGGATCTGGACAAAATTTGGCACAGAGTTGGTTAAAATCTGAATTAGCAATTATCGCAGATAAATGTTGCTCTTTTTAAGTACTATAAGAGCTTCCATACATTATTGGTACAATTATAACATACGTATAACCTAGAAATCGGATCAAAAATAATTTGAAACCAAACTACAAAAATCAGATAATACAAATACAATGCTGAAATCACTGTATCTAATTCCAAATAAAAAATAACAAAATGCTATCAGCCCTAACCGCTGACGGGGTGAAATAAAGCTCGCCAGCCCCTCAACGCTCGACCGAATGGAGTGAAAAAATTCCAGTTCAAAAAGCCACGGACGGACCGACAAAAAGTCGCATTGTCGTACTACATGATGCATGTAGTGCACGATTTTTTCGCCAGACTATTGAGACTGTTTTGTTAGTTTTTTCGAACTTCCGCACTGTCTAGCTCAGAGGAGATGCTGATGTGTTGTTTGTGAAAGGAAATTAATGAAACATCTTAAAGGTAGGGGAAGGTGGGGCAGCTTCATACAGTTTTTATATTTCGTCTTATAGAATGCTCTCGGGTATCGATATCTATATCGATTCATCAAAAATCAATAGTCTTACTATCTGACTTTATATAAAAAACATGAAATTTATGTAAATACACTTGTACGACTTTTTGTAACACTTGAAAGAAAAAATTAAAAATGTATGAATGTACCCCACATGCGGGGCACTTACATACAGCCTATGGGGCAGATTCATACATGTGACAAAATACACAAGTTTTGCGTGAAATGTTTATTTATTTATCAAAATCAAAGTATCAAAACACAACGTTCATGAAAACAAAAGCAATATTAGTCTCTATTACCAAATAATACTTACATAATCATATTGTAAAAAAGAAAAATATAGTTAGTTTTTATTTTTATGGCACCGAGAGAACTAACTTAACCTAACACACACAGCACACAGAGAGATACTTATCCAGTTCTAGAGCTGACAGGGACGAAATTGCCACTCTCAGAAAGGCCATGGTAGAGCGCATGAATTTGACCTTAAATCTCGTTTCCCAATGGGGTGACGACAATCTGGTCAAATTCAACGCTCTGAAAACACAGGCTTGTCTTTTCAGCGCTAAAGGAGCCCTTTTGAATAGACCCCTACTTTCCGAAGTACATCTGTGCCAATTACCAATCGCCTAGAGCTTTTGGGCATGGAGTTGACGTCAGACCTCAACTTCGGCTCAACCATCGAGTCCAGAGCTCAGACTGCAGCAAAAAAGCTGGGAATCCTACACAAGGTGAGGCGGTACTTCACGCCTGGACAGCTTCTAAATCTGTATAAAGCACAGGTCCGTTCCTCCGTGGAGTATTGCAGCCACTTGTGGGATAGCTCTGCAAAGTACCAACTTGCTGCATTGGACTCGATCGAGCTGAAAGGCTTATAGGCGACGAAGTGCTGGTGGACAAGCTTCATAGCCTGGCTTATCGGTAAACCGTTGCTTGCCTGTCGGTTTTCTACAGATTGTACTTCGGGGAGTGTGCGTAGAAGCTCCATGACCTGATTCCTCCATATTCCTTTCACTACCGGACTACCAGACGCACGGCTGGGTACCACCCACACTTGGTTGATATACCGTCTTGTCATAACAAGCGCTTCTCCTCCACATTTATTGTGCGCACAGCCAAACTGTGGAATTCTCTGCCGGCTTATGTGTTCCCTGCCACTTATGACCTTTCAGCCTTTAAAGCACGAGTAAATAGGCATCTTCTGGGCTCGCTCGTCCCATCTTAGACCTCATCTATCGCTTACCATCAGGCGAGATCGAGGTCAAGAAGTGAGCCCACCAGTAATAAAAAAAAACAGTCTTTCTGATCAGTCACATCACTTTTTAAATATCTACATCCTATTGCTTAATTCTTATTTATGAATACTCCATATTTGGCTGCTGAGTTCCGAAATGAGAGTTTGTTTTCCAAAACTTTATCGATAGCTTTAAACATTGCCTCTTCGTCCACCTCTCCACTCCTAGTTCCCTTTTTCTTGTAATTTCTGAACATAATCGTTCTGCAAAACAAAATTATGGTACCTATAACTTAAATTTTACAAACAAACAAAAAATGGGGCACTTTCATACAGTATGAATGTGCCCCGTACACTCCCGTATGAATCTACCCCATCACAAGAAAATGAAATAAAAATATTTCTAAAAAAAAAGCAAGCATATATAAAATTATTCACAGATTAATTCACAAACTTGACCCTATTATCTTTTAAATAAAATAGAACTGAATAATCTAGAGAGCAGCTTTTATTTAAAAAAAGACGTTAAAGTGAGCTTATAAAAATACTTATGCCTGGCCGAATCACGTTCCATGTCACTACGACGCGCGTTTCACACCGACTGCTTTCAAACTCCCTGAGCAACCACACACAAAAGTAAGCTACGCATACACGCATAAGTCATTCTGTTGATGTGCGCCTAACATCAGATATATTTGGTGTATGACGGTGCCCCTTGTATGAATCTGCCCCACTTTCCCCTAAAGGTAAACAACGACTAACAAACGTAGCCAAGTATACGGGACATACGTATTAGGCGCAGAATATAAGCACGCGAGTTAAAGTATTATTTTAATAAAAAAAGCTAAAGTATAAAATGCCATGTTGGTGCCAAGCACCCACTACCAGCTGTAAACCGATACAACACTGATAACCGATAATTTTACAAGGGAGATTAACAATAAGAGTTGCCCTCAGGCACCCTCTAAAACCGAATTCTATACAACGAAATACGACACTAGCCACAGCCCTCATTAGAGTTGCCACTTAATTTAATAAAAAATAAAAACCAACCTTAACGGTTCGAATTTTGAAAATTAATAAAAATGTCAAGCGTGACTGAATATAATGACGTCAGAAGACCAATGCGGGCTCGTAGATTAAGAGGCGGTAATAGAATCGCAGTACCGTGAAAAAAGAGAAAAATGCCTCTGACGTCACACCCTCGCCCTGTGGCGCTGGCGTGGGGTGTCAGTGCGATTCAGCACTTTCGCAGAATAAGCTTAAACGTTGAAAACCCAATTTGACGGCTCGATTAGCACAGTCGGTTTTTTATTCACGTCACATGATTGATTTTCGTGATAGGCTGAGAATAGTCTGTGGAGGAAGAAAAATACTGAATTTATGAAATACGGATCAGATGAA
The DNA here is from genome assembly GCA_943138885.2 of Tholera decimalis. Taxonomy (NCBI): domain Eukaryota; kingdom Metazoa; phylum Arthropoda; class Insecta; order Lepidoptera; family Noctuidae; genus Tholera; species Tholera decimalis. The sequence continues at coordinate 31,112,147 of OW964562.2, forward strand.
ACGTCGAAAAATACGTCATACAACAATCATATACTTAGCCTCCCGATGCGCGCTTCAATAAGCTCGCTAATTGCGAAATTAATTTCGCCAAACAAACGCGTCTTCCGCATTGGACGGGTCGCATCGCATTTCACGCGGGAACATGGCCCAGGCCGTGTTCGCCAGCCGGACGGCCAGCATTCTGTGTAAGTCGTGCACAGGACGACCATTGTGCTCAATTCGGGTCCCAGTTAATTGTTTTTAATTCGCCAGTACTGTATTGTAACTCTTTTAATTACGCCCACGGTACAGCGCTAATGGCAGCTTCGTGAGCGCCTGCGCCGATCACGAAAGTCCTTTTGTTTAATTGTACAGTTCCAATGAGATGGGCTTCGGATAAGCCCCTGTGTGGGCAAACGCATTAGTTTTTAGTACTAATTATGGGTTTGTAAGGTGGTTTAGTGTCATGTGAGATCATGTTTCGTTTTCGTCAATAAAATAGGATACGATTTTTTAAATCGTGATTTTGTAGATATTTTTATTTTAGAGTTAATGAACTGGAGATCATATTTTATAGTCTTATATATAATATTTTTAATTTCCCTGTCCGGAGAAGTGATGATAAATATTAAAAATTAATGAACTGACTACCGAAAATTTTGTATCGAATACAATATGCATAATCATCATAAATTTGCCTCATACACATATTTACATTCGCCACAAAAAATATAGGTATATTTACATTTAAACTTTACACTAACACTGATTCATCCCACACATTTTGTTTTGAAAATAATTAATGTTTGGGAGTTCTATGATCTGGCTCTATTAAACCGAAATAAAGCGAACCAAAAGAAACGCAACTAGGCCATAAAACCATATCACAACGTTATAAAACCATTCTGAGGTCCCAAATATGGGAGAATATTTCCAATTTCTGCTAAATAGGCTCCCTCCGATTGTACGGTGGGTAAGCAGGCCGAGCGGGCAGCGCACGCTGTGTCCCGGCCTCATTTGGTTAATTCGCCGTGTGTAGCCACAATTAAACAGGACAAAAGAAGAAGTTCGACTACAACGGAAATCACGACTCGATATTACACTGATGATACTTTTAATGAGCTTTTTAGGCAGAAGCGGCGTTTTGGATGAAATAATGATGTTTATTTTGCAAATAGGTTATAAATAACACTTTCATACGTAATTTTTTGTAAATGTGAACTAGAAGTGGCCAGTGTTTCCTAACTGACTACTCTGAGAAGAAATACTGAAACAAATTCAGAGTATGAAAACTTTTCGTTGAAAATGTTACTGGTTAGTAGAGGTTCTGAATGTATACTGTCGGGTAAAAAACATGTTTCAGTTAATCATAACCTAACTTAAACATGTTCTTTTTATTGCAATCTATTTCATATTGATTTTTTAGGGCTAAAATTTACAAACTTTACGAAACCAAAAACATGAAACGTCTTGTACATGAAAATTCAATCCATAAACCATCCTTCTTAACCCTAAAATAGCCGTGAACCATTCGTCAATAGGATAACCCGAATGCCTAAAGTGTGACAAGCCACAAAACTTGTAACCCTAACACGCGGGGTGCGACCCTCGGGTCTGAACGACCCGCGGTCGTACGCAATCTCGTATCAACCGCGACTTTTGCCTCTAGCATCCGGTGGATTAACACATGGGTGTTTTAAGTGGGATAAATCTGACGATTGTTTGGATAAAATTTAGTTTTTTATACTCATGATGTTTATTACTAGTATGCGCCAGCGAAGCCTGTCACTTCACGATAATCCGCATACCTGTTAACCTATCATCCGGAGTTTATTTTGTATGTAATTGAAATGAAACAATTACAATAACTTCTTGTTACTAATTTCGTTGTGGTTTAGGTATACGTTTGTGTCCTTATAAATATTCTTTTAGCTTACTAAATATCCACGAAAAGGTATTCAGATATTACCACAAAAAGAAAGTCTTTCAATGATTGATTGAAATTTAAACATGCGAGAGTGATTTTATGAGATTTATCCACGACCTACGCAAGCACGTATGCATCTTTTTACCCTCTACCCCTCGGGCGAGGATAATCATATCTGCACACACGTCACTTGAGGCGCGACACGTTGGGTTGACACCCCTACTCTCCCTGACCACTAATCATTGATCAAAAAACTTTTCAAAAGCACTTTTGATAACCATTATTAAGTGTAAAATTGAATATTGCGAACTGTAGTATTAAACATCGAATTCGGCAGGGGAGTTGTAACTTATAACCACAACAAAAAGCCTCGCAAGTAGTGATCAAGTAACCCTCCGTTGCAGGGCACGCGTCAAGACAAACGCGCGAAAAAAATAAAATTACAGCTTCCCATTTATTGTTGATTACACTCGACACAAAAAAACATGTGATTATTTTCACAAGGTATTAATCTCACGCGTCAGACGCGCGATTAACTTGTAAATCCGCCATAATTGCGGGTTCCGACAGATGTCGCTGGCGGCGCCGCCACTGGAATTGCGCGGGCGCAAGCTTTATTATGTTTTCGTTCGGACAAAGAGCACCGCCTACGTCTGGCACTACTGTTTATTATTGTGACACAATTTATCTTCGATATACCTACAGTAAAAAATACTTTTTAAAACATAGAGATAGTGTAATTGACGATATAAAACTTGGAACTTTTATGAGCTTAGATTAAAAACAAGGCTTTTTATCTGTCGGTGATGGCAATGTTATCTTGATACGACACCATCATTTGTGCACATTAGGGATCTTAGAAACTTTAATATGTATTTATTATGATTACCGAGAGGCTATGGTAGAAATGATTGCTTCCTTACTGTAAATTTTCTAAAATTAACTACTTTGAATAACTTACTTTAGAGGTGGACGGTTTCTATTTTTACTATTTTGATAAACAGCGGTAATCGTGATCGACAAAACCTTTTCCTTCGATTTTGTTATTCAAGAAATTCTTGTTCCATTTCAAAGAGTTTTTTAACATTAATCCTTTCAAAATTGACTATGATTTAGATTTAAAATTCGTTTTTAAACTATGAAATATGGATAGGTGTGGACAAATTTAATTAATTTGTCCTTGTCCACGAGCGCTGCATATTCATGGCGGTCACAGCTCGTTAGGTCGTCGACGGTCAGTATTAACAATCTGTCGCCGAGGGGTCCACAGTCCCGGATTTATTTGTTCCTAGAGTTTTACACCGGGACTGTAATGTATACCTATGTTGGGGCAGAATTTGCATCAGTGTAAAAGTTTATCGGATGACGGAATTGTTTAGAATAGTTAGGAGCGTGTTGGTTCTAATGCCGGTTTTGAATTAAAACTGCAAAAGTATATTTACAACTTCAACTTTTTGATTAAATAAAGCCGATTGCTGTGTTCCCTTACACATATGACCCGATAAACTTTAAAGCAAAAGTACAGGCATATTCTAAGGTCACTCGTTCCATCGTAGACCATCACATCTATCGCTTACCATCAGGCGTAGTCGAGGATAAGAGTGGGCCCATCCGATATAGACAAAAATGGCCCTTTCGTTTTATTAAAACTAGGCCTAAAAATAAAAAATATCTTAAATAGAAGTCTAAACGCCTACATTCTTCAATTTTTCCCAATTGAATGTCCCTAACTACACGCAAAAGCATATGCTCTAAGTACCATCATTTTCAACCCTAAAACACCTATCGTCTAATTCCACATATCAATCAACTATTCATACATCCGCGGAGGTGACAGTCTCCGAGTGACAGGCGGTGACAAGCCGATGCTCCCTTCCCTGCCACTAATGAGCAAACAAGCTCAAACGTGGACATGGGACATGCATCGTATGCTCTACCGCACTCTTGGTGTTTGCTTTGCCGGAATCCGCTTTGATTTACTAAAATTGCGAAGCTTGTTTTTATTTCATTAGTATTTTAGTTTTTAATTTAGTTTTATTGGTTGAGTTTTTTTATTCATAGTGTGTTTTTAATGTTGGAATTTTATTAAATTTGTTATTTTAAGTGCTGCATAAGGAGAAGATTTTGTAGTATTTTTTTTAAATAGAAGTAAAACTGTGTATAAAATTCACATAACTAGCAATCTTAGTAGGTTGACGGCACTAATTTAATGGATGAGGTTCGAAGCCATGACTTCTTTTTTTTGTGTTTTGTCGCTTATAAATAACCTTTCATTAAAAATAAATGTTAAAATAAACTTGAAATATATAGGTACTCAAAAGCCAAAAACCTTTTCTTATCTCCAAGTACAAACTCAAACAGCAATTAAATTCACTTCCACAGACAGAAACACCGTCAAAACACTTCAAAACATCTAATCTAACACTAAAACTTTCGTGCTTCAAAATAGGAACGAGATTAACTGGAACGAATGAAATAACATAATCTTGTTAGGCGTGCCGTCACCTTCCCACCGGTGCGAATAATTAGCAATCCCCTTACAAAGTAAGAGCGTTGAGCGAGATAACTGAATCTAGGCTTAACAAGTTTCACGAATTACACGATAACCTCCCTAGAAAGATAGGGCTGGGTTTGATAAAAACCATTAAGTACAAGGATTGCTGATAAGTTGGGCAGATAGCTTCGAGTTAACACCTCGCAGCCAGACTTTAGTGGTAAGACTAAATAGTAAATAATCTATGACTTAACTTATGGGCGGAGATACGAGACTGCATGAAGTGCCTCTTTAGAGATTTTCGTTGTTTATAGTCTAATAATTAGCACTTTATTGTATCTAAGGATATGAAATTCTGAATTTTCTGCGAACATAGCTCCAAATAATTAATTAAAATTCTGTAAATTTATGCTTGGGTTACGGAGCAAACATTAAAAGCTATGCGCACTTCATAGATATATGATCCAAAATAATTAGAAGGCCGTCATCCCCCGACATTTGGACAAACAGTGCCCCGCGGGGCTTGGCGTCTTTTTATCGGCAGGGGACCGCAAATTTCTATTTGCATATCTATGCACTCATAAATCTCTGTTTCACTTATTAGCCGCGTCTCCCCACCGTCGCAAAATAGGGTTACATGGGTTAGTATTTTCAGTTCAAATTTTAAATAAATGAAACACGATTTTTTTGTCATTATTCTAAATACGTATTTGAGTAGCGTGGTGAAATGTCTACATAAAAATAAAATAATATAAAATTGCAACTAAAAAAGAAATTAATAAAATTCTGGCATAAAATAAAGTTATTAAAGGTAAATATTATAAATGCAATCTGAAAAAGTATTTATAAAGCTTTATTATAGGTGTCATAAAATACGACTACGACATAATCCACGGTATTAAAAATCCAAGAAAACCATCGCTAAGCCATAATTACATAACAGTATTGCTGATTGCATTTAGAAGTAATTTAAAAATGACATAATCATTAAAAAAAAATCCCTGCGTTCATTGAAGCAAATCGTAATTTTTACTCGCTGAGAAGTGACAACATAGTGGATTAAATACAATAAAATAATTTCAATCTATGACAAAGTTAGTGAAAAGAAAATTGATTGAAAAATTAATGGAACAAATTGTCAAATGCTCGTTAGCTGCTGTATAACTCGGTGAATGAATGGTCAGCAATGACGTCATTCTAGTTTAAATAGTGACGCGTATTTCAATTTTCAAAAATCTGACTAATTGCTTAAGAAGTTTTCATTTTGAAATTGGAACTAGACGGATTTTTAAACTTATGAAGTGACGGGTCTGGGCTTTCATTTTGATTGTCAAAAAATACGCCATTTTTCTTTTACGCAATTAGGTTGCCGATGAATCTAGTAAGTCTAGAGTAAGCCATTTTGGGAAAAGAAAATACTTTACATGATTTGCTTCAATCAACGCTGTGTTACTGTGTTAGTGCTTTCAACTTACCGTTTTGATGCCGGCCGGTTGTATCCCCTCACTCCGATGCTCGTATGTTAGTTACACAATGACAGTTCTACAGTGGACTGGTTACTTTAGGTGGATGCAATGCTCAACAGAAAGAAAATGTGGTTAGTATATTGTTATCATGATATTTTGACAGTTTACCACAACCAAGAGTAACCTTCACCACAGTTATGGCTGCTGCAGGCAGGTGCAAAGTGACAATGCGACAAAGTTTTTTTTTAAATATAGAGAACTAGGTATAAAAGAATAACTAAGGAACTAACTAATAACTAGATACCAATGTACCCACATTTATACTAGCAATCTTGTGAACCCCTCCAACTAAGCTAAATATGCTTATGTCTGAAGAGGGTTCATGGCAATAACGTAATGGGTCGAGTTCGAACCCGTGACCTTTCTATCACAAGTCCGAGGCCATAGCTGTTAGGCTATCGACGCTTCAAATGCGACAGTCAACAATTTTTCGAGACACTTCGCACCTGTCTTTGGCAGCCTTTATTGATAAAGCATGCAAAGTGATCTTATATTCAAAAAACATGTAAAATGCATGCAAAAGCAAAAACAATGTTCGAAAAACACACAACTTACATTATGAATGATAGGTAGATACAGCCATGAGTAAAAGGAGGGTTAAGGGTATAAAATTAAAAAGAGATTTTCTTTTTAGTATTATTGGCTAACTGCATAGAGTATAATTGCGATAGTATTTAAAAAATATTTATAAGAAAATTACTTTTGAATTTCGTACTTCCATCACTTTTACACGCAGCTGTTTATTAATATGATGGAATAGATACAGAGCAAAATAAACACAATCAATACATTGATTGTGTTTATTTTGCTCTGCGCATAATTACTAGCGCAAGAAAATCGCCCACACCAAAATATCTAGTAGTAAAACAGTTTCTAAAAAATATGTAAAGGTAAGATTATTACTATGTTTATAAAAGGAAGCTGCTCGTACTGTGACGTGACTTTAATTATCATCATGATTCCGTTTGTGAGAAAGAGACATGGATACAGGAATATTGCAATATCCTTTTCTAACAGTTGATTCATGATTTCAATGACACGTCATAGTCGACTGATCCAATTCGAAAGGTGCTCTATCGTTGAGTAAAAGAAATCTAATATATCCCCGCACGGTTTTAGAAAAAAGGTAAGTACATATTTCGCCCAAAGCAGAATAAATTACAATAAAGATTCTGTTCTAAGTTGCGACCAACCATTGATAAACAACATGTTTAATAACATAATCAAAATCTTTACCTAAACTGTGCATAAATAAATCAATTTGTATATTTTAAGTAACATCTTACATCATCCATGAAATGCGAACGTGAAATTTACCGTAGCAGAGAATAATAATATCTGCAAATTTTTTACGTAATTATTTTAAAACACGATTGTTCATACCTTTATTATTTTACTATTTTATATATATTATACTTACGTCCGTACGTCACAAATATAGATTTTCATTTTGTAAATTGGGTAAGAAAAAGCAGGAATACGGGATCATAGAGTTCATTCTTGCATTTTTCTTATTCAATTTACAAAATGATAATCTATCGTATTCGTATAAACAGTTCCTGTATTGCAGGAACTGTTTATTTGAAAATAAATAATTACTGTTTTTAGAATAGTTTTTTATAAACCATAAATAAGCTACAGAAAATTAAAAATCCATTTAGAAAAAAATATTCTTTAAGTTTTGGATAAACAGTAAAAACAAACTAGTTTTCAATAAATTCTTCGTTATTCAAAGTTTTTTTACTTAATGCCTACCATTAAGCGAAAAACACTTTTTCTGTCTAATCCATTCAATGTTCTTGAATAAATATGCAATATTAATCGATATAAATTAATCATTAGAAACTATAATGTCGATTAAATGAGTTAAAAGTCCTTTATTTACTCAAAAGGCGACTTAATAAAATCGTTTCCATGTTAATAACGTTAATAGAAAATAAAAAGAGCAGTATTTTTGTTTCTATGTTTATTTTGACAGTAATTATATTTTTTAAAATTTATTTAATGGACATTTCTCTAAAAATATCGAAGCAAGCTTTTCACAGGTAATAAACAGAATTCGTTGAATGTTTCTATGTGGAATATTTTTTTAAATAATGTTTTTATAAAATGGGTAGAATTAACATTACTAGCAATCTTGTTAACTCCTCTAACTAAGCTAAATGTGCTTGTGTCTGGAATGGGTTCACGACAATAGTGTAATAAGTGAGGTTCGAACTCATGACCTTTCTATCACAAGTCCGACGAATTTATTTAGTGGAAATCTCTATAAAAATATCGAAGCAAGCTTTTCACAGGCAACAAACAGGATTCGTTGAATGTTTCTTAGTGGAATATACATTATAGAAAGTTAAATTCGTACGCTTATTTGTAATACAAATATGTTACATATAGATATGTTAATTAATTGAATCGATACAATCGTTGTCGGGTATCGTATATCATAAGGAGACGCCCCCGGCGCCGCCTACGTCGTGTCCATAATGTTTATCTTTGGACGAAATCTGTTAATGTTAACGTTGCGAGTTTTATCGGCGTAGTGAACGAGTTGACTCGACTGACTTTGATTACGAATGCTTATTAAACGTTACCAATGTTATTTAATATGAGGAATCGAAGAATATTTGTATGCTGAGATTTGTCAGTACTTACACAATTAAATCTCACGTAGAAAAAGGAAAGATCTGTCCATAACCATATTGAATTAATTTTTAAAGTTGGCACCTCGTCTAATTATCGCTATTTTTGACTACAAAGGTTAATTAATAGACTGCTGCGTTGCGTGTCACGCGATCGATTCCCGCATCGAAACAAATGTGTGTATCTTTGTCCTTTCTCTGGATGTTTGTGAAAATGCAATCACGATACAGGAGTAATTCCTAGTGTGGGGCAAAGTTTAAAAGTTAAGTTTAATTTCAAAATTTAAACTATTCAATTATTTTTTAAATTGGCCTGTATACAATTATAAGAATATTACTAAGATATCGTATGCTATGTCGCAACAACCTTTTTTTCGGTTACTAATCTAGCAAACCTTCGATCACTAATAAAAAACTTATTAAACGTTCTTTATTAATGATGCAATGAGAAGTTCCAAGCGCCATTGGAAAAGTGCCTAGAGTCTCCTTAGTCAGTGATATACCTAAACAAAAATTTCCCCAAAAAAGTAACTGTCACATTCTTACAGACTCAAATAAGACAATTTAATACCATTTTTTTTATTTTGTCAACCATGACAGACAAAGACCTTCATTATAATAAAATATCTCAAGCAATTGGTACCAGGCTACCAGAGCCCTGAAGAAAGTGCGCGGTCAAGCTTCTGCCCACCATTTCAATAAGACCTTTCTCACTGTTCCGGATAATCAATGTTCACCTATTGTAAATCGGACTAGAGAGTTCAGCCAAGTTTGGGCATAGGTTATGCGGTCAATTTAGGTTTGCGTGCCAATTTTACTAAAATGGCTTTTATTCCATTGTCTTAAGAGTTATTTAATATGTTTGTGATATTGGTGAGTGACGTATATCAATTTCAGCAATGGGTATAGCGACAAGTGAGGGCGAACGTGACGAGAATATCCATTGGTGGACCTTTTTATTGACTGACCATATGATATTTGTGTTTGATACCCATGCCCCGGGTAGTATTACAATGTATTTTTGAGGGTGAATTCTGTATTATGTAGTTTAAATCGATATAAAATAAGTAAGTAATTTAAATAGACTATAATTTCACTTTACTTTGATTTATACATACATTTAACATAATCATGTTAGCTAAAACCTAAAATTTATAGTTTCGGCCATTAATTAAACGAAAAGAAATGAAACGCTCAAATTCATTCCATATTCAAAAGTGACAGCTGCTAATGATCTGTATAAACAGAACTCCATTTTTAAATAAAAAAGAAGAAATAAAATTTAAAAGCCCTGTTACACGAGTCAAAACGCACATCAACGCGAATTTATTGGATTAATTGAGCAATAAAAAATCTGTGGCTAAGGAAAAACTGAAGAAAAACTGAAGGGGGAGGGAAACACTTCATTTCACGCGTTTTATACGAAGAGGGCCTATGCTGTGAGTAAGATGGCCTATAAATCTTCTGCCGGAAACATTTTTTTGTTCGACGAAAATAGTTTCCTCTTGTTTTTTGGAATATAGTTTGGGGGAGTCACGGAATGTGAGGGGACATTATATTTTCACTTAGTTATTAATGTTTTTCGGTATTGCAGTTTTAAAAATGTTCTTTTGATGAAATATAGGCGATGTGCCAACGCCATTTATCATTTTTGTTTCATAACAATCTGCAGTTCTTTTCGTGTGTGACACTTTAAATGTATTTTTTATGTTTACTACATGACCGGAATTGCATTGCGTAGGTATAGAGTTTACAGCCAAAAAAAGACCATTAATATCTAACACTCGATTTCTGAAAGGCTGATCAACGCAAACAATAACTTATCGGTTGTTAAATCTCATGTCAAAAGCCAGTTGCGTTGCTTAAACCCGGTTCCTGAAAGGCTTGTCAATTCAGTAATCAACTAATTAAACTGTTAATGTTGTCAAATTTCTTTTAGCAACGCAAATGGCTCTTTACAAGAGATCTAGAGGACAGCTTGTTAGTAAATTTTTGCGTTGATGTTTGCAGTTAGAAACCGGATGATAGTGTTTCCTTTGTTTCCAAACACTGTGGCTATTGTTGGTGAGTTTTCTTAACAGTAAATAAAAACTCCTAAATCTCGCATTTACCATAAAGGATAAAGACAAATGGCCGCTCGGGGCCGTTGGTTCTTTATTCATTCCGAGGGTTGGCGCGTATAAATCAATGGTCGCGCGTCAATAGCAAAGCCGCCATAGACTAGTGGACTCAGGACTGCAATGGTGCATACTACCTATAGTGTTTTGTAGAGGCTGTATATGGCACACTCTTGTTCCTTTGTCTTTAAAGATAGGAAGTATACATATAATGTTTTTTATACCAGTTCTAAGAACAGCTTACTAGTTACATTGAGTAGGACTATTTTGTGTTTTTTTAAAGGTTTTCAAGTAAATTTAAGGATTTCCATAAGCAGGTAGGATTCTATGATGCAGTGTCAGTTGTATGTAACTCAAAATATCAACGAATATCATTGCGGACTTTTTAAAATAACTTTTATTGATATTTTAATTTTTGTATTTTTTTTTGTTTGCTACTTTGATCTAGCTCGTAAGGTTTAGCCAGCGTTTGCAATGTCAGCATACAAAAATATGTTTTTGCGACATCATATCAATCTTTGAAATTCTTGGCTTTTTTTCTACTATGATATTGTATGTATTATACATACCATATAAATCTTCATCTTGAACCACTCTGTCTATAGATAAAAACCTGAAGTTCAAAAGATCTTAGCTTATTGAGTCGGGAAGCCACTTTGTTTTACTAAGTGAACATTTTGACATAATATATGTAGGTAATCAAATTTGTTTGATATAAACTGCAGCTTAAAAAGATATCGATCAATATACCTACTTATCATCTAAAATGCTTCACACATTACGTAGGTACTTAGGCAGTTTCTAGTTCAGGATGCAATAAATAGAAACTGGTAATCGTAAAGCCGGCTCTTCACGTTGGCCAACATAGTGGCGAATGTAGTGGCCAATGCCTATTGGCCAACGTGAAGAGCCGACATAAGGTTACATCCAATTGCTAATTCAAATTAAATTATGAATCCGTGAAATATGATATCACAGTTGCTTTAAAGCTGGTTTTCAACAAATCTGACTTAAGTTAGGAAAACTTAGATTTTTTAGGACATGTATTTATTTCATCATGCACTAGCCTCTGCCCGCGGATTCGCTCGGGTAAAAAGTTTTTTTAACCAAAATGCTATATATAGCTATGCTACTCAGGAATAATGTAGCTTTCTATTGGTGCAAGAATTTTTTAAATCGGTTCTGTAGATCCAGAGATAACTTCGTACAAACATACAAACATGAACTCTTTATAATATTGTATAGTAGTAACACCAAAACAATATCAACGGCATAATATCATTATTTCATTCCAATTATCCTTTCCAGCTGTTTTATTGGTTTGTGACAACGGACTTTAATCTTCAATGATAACTTAATATCGTAACCTCCTTGACCAATTAATTTATTTTATGTAAAAATAAATTATTTGTAAACAGTTTTATGTAAATTGTTTAAAGTAATGGTTTAAATAATTAAACGAACTGCGACGGCCTATAGTCAAGCCATCTTCATTAATTCTGTAATTTGAGATTTTAATTTCATGGCATGAATCGTGAATTTATAATGTTTCTTTTTTGATTTGATATTTGGCTGATGATAAATTAATTAGGTTTGATTTTTTAATATAAAGTCAGAAATATTATTAATGACGTACTATTAGTAAGTAACTTGACTGTAAATAACACTTACATATACTTTCTTACACAATATGAAAATACTAACTTAAAGTGCATTTCAATTCTAAGCAAAGGCCAAACCAAAACCCTAGATATTAAAATAATTAACTTCAAAAAATATCAGGGTCGTTTTAGCAAATATTTAAATGAAGATAATTACAACTCTACTAAAACACAACCTTTAATTCTAGGTGTTTTAAAATTATATCTCTCTATTTAAAAATATTTATCTACGTAGGTACTTCACTCGGTAAAGAAAATCACAACAGTTTTCCCTGAAAATCTCTTAGCGAATAATCTAAAACCTTGCTATAAATAACTCGAACACTTGGACAAAGTAAAATGGTGCCTGCTAGTAAAAAGCCACAAGGGTGCATAAAGAATTAGGCTTTTAGTGTTAAGTGCGTTCGCACTGCATGTATAAGTCTGAAGGGCTCTTTCTTAAATTGTGTTAAAATATTATTAAGTGGGCTGTATTATCTGTTCCTTACATGTACGCCATATGAAGCTTTTTTATCTGTGATAGGTTGAATGATTAACAAAATTTGGGTGGGAAAAATGGTAATGAAGATTATATACTGATTCTCTTGTTGCAAAGATCCCACCCTATCTAAATGTGAAACAATGGATATGAAGGTATGAACATAATTGTAGTTTTTGTTTATAAAAGAAGTGATACCTAACTGTAGAATAAGTTTTCTAGGATGAATATACCGACTATTTATTTATTTATTATATAATTTATTGTACACCTTAAAATATTTCAATGGATACAAAAGTAAAACTAGAGTACAATGGGCGGTCTTATCGCACAGGGCGACTATCCTAATCCAGAGGAACAAATAGTGAGGATAAAAAATCATAAAAAAATCGCGGTCCGGATTTTGATGGTACATTTTATTTTATCCTTACTATGTGTTCCTCGGGATTAGGATAGTTGGTGTATTCATTTACTTTCGTATCATCTTCCCTACCCTGTATAAAGAGGTACAGTCTGTAAGTAGGAAGTAATTTCTGGACCTACTAAACCAATTTTGAAAATTATGTTAATGTTGTACACTCACACACACACACACCCAGACGCACTTACACACACACATATTCATATGCTATGAATAAAAATATGAAACAATAGAAATATAAAAAATATGTACTATAAATGGTACTATATGTATTTATTAATATACATTGTATCTGTGTAATACATTGTATATTAATCAATAGTAGGTAAAAACTATTGTATTAAACTATTGCATTACATTAGCACATATAAATTGACCAATCAGGGGATCGGCACTGTCTCTCCTTAACACAGGCCGACTTTCGGCCTAGCTAGGAGAACAGTATCTCACCTGTTTTGTATTGTGTTGTATAATATTATATAACCTAAAATTACAGAATTCCAACAGTTGTGAACATTGCAATCCCATTATGAAATAAATACTATTACTCAGTGACATAGGCTACATTTGCGTTGAAAAACTTTTTACGCGACCGGAGCCGGGAGCAGACACTAGTCTGATATAAAACAACGCAATTACTAATTTGCACATCCTCATTAAATATCGTTCATAGCCTAAAGACACCTTCATTTGTTTACGGTACTGTTTTATTTTACGAAATTTCTACACAATGTTATATTGTTCCGAAATAAATGACTTATAATTGTTTTGAAAATTTCCAATGTTGTTTATCCAGATCAGTTGAGAACCATGTTTAGTGCATATTTTATCGTTAAATATGTATGTTAGTTGATAGGCTGAAAGGTTGTTATGAAGATGCAGTGCCGTATTTCATCGGTGTTCGCCACAAATTGATTAAGTAGCGTATCTAGTAGCCGATATAATGTGTAGCGTTAGTGCGAATAGAAAATAATCTCTATATAATAATTTCTTTCATTCTAGAATGACAATACCGCTAGTTTTATTTTTTCTTACTCCTACTCTTATTGTCAATTAACATTCAATGTCTCCCAAAATAGTCGAATGCTATTTATAAGAACTTAATAGCGAAACTTGTATCGGAAATTCGAAAGACAAAAAATGGTGCATATTATGTTTTTGGTTAAGTTGTAATGATAGTACTGTTAGTGACCATGTCAGTTAAAAAACTTATACTATAGGTAAATCTTTTTATTTCAATAATTTTATTAGATATAATTCTGTGTAAGTTACATGGTAGACATCCCACCCATACTTATGGGGAGTAGTAGTGATTTGCCGGTTCTGGCGCACCAATCCCGTGGCTCACCGGTTCTGGCGCACCACCGCTTCTGGCGCAATCGCGGTCCAGGGCGTTTCAAACCTAAAAAAAAAAAAAAAAAAAAAAAAAAAAAAAAAAAAAAAAGGTTTTGGGGTCCGCTGATCACGTTTCTGCAATCCGTTTTCGCGTAAGATGCATGGTTCCGGAGATACAGAAATCAATTAACAACAATCTGTTTCATTTCCGGTGACCCGAAACCCTCATTATCGACTTTCATTGTTCGCCTTTTCTTATCTATTGTCCGTGCGTCCGGCCGCTCACCCTCATTAGGATTGCATTGACGTATGCATGTATTACTCATTGTTACTGCTACTGCTATTGTATACTTTTATTGTTCATAAACCACTTACTTTGCTATTCGGGGTCATCAAAACGGAATCAATAAAACACATGCGTCATTAACAAATTTTATTTTTATCTACAAAATATGAGCGGAACATCTCATCCACTAAAATATCGTTGTACAGTGTGTTCCCTGTAAATATGTTTGTAAAACTATGCATTGAACATCCCTGAAACTTATATAGCAAATACATTAAGCAATATTCACCACAAACTGAAGTCCAATCATTCTGAATCCTATCAATACTCCAGTCCCATCTTTTACAATTCCTTTTCAAAAACTCGAGATGATATCGCGCAGGTGTTCGCCCATAAGAATCAAAATATTGACCGATGCCATTCGTATCGATATGTACAGCTACCCAGTGTGAACCTGGCTTATCATCCGCATCCAAATTGCATATTATATACGTTGGTGCATGGGTATACATAGGGAGTCTATTAGCAGCATAAACATTATTTTCTAGACTGGGATGAATCTTTTTCAGATGTTTTTGTACTTCTAGTGTATCCATGATATAACTACCAATCTATTCAATGGTTGTCATAGGAATGTTCAATTATAGTGATTTGTAAATATTAAATCGCATTATTTTGTAGCACTCACAAAACAGGTTGATGCCAGCAATGTGAGATAAGTTTGTTGACTCATAGAGTTACTATCAGTTTCCGGAGGAACGTGAGATAATTTTGGTGATTCATAGAGTTACAATCAGTTTCGTTGTATTTAGGAATTTGTTTTAGATAAGAATGGTGCTATATAAGATCCTACCATTGCAGTCATGCAGTCAGTCTATGGTCGTTTGACCGCAGTGGATTGTATACGTCTACCAATACTACGTTTGTGTTACTTCAACGCATCAATGGCCATGGAGGTAAGTGTTTATTCTATTGACAAACTTACTTGTATTCTTGTTGTTGTTTCCTAACGTGTATGATTAAGTGTAAACAAATTGATATTAACATGATAACTGTCTTGTTGCAGAAATCATTCAACTTCGATGAAAATACCTATAAACAGTATTACTACTCACCGCTCTCCCCTCAACATGAAGAAGAGAACGATGACATCGTTATTAATAACACATGCGATGGTGGAAAAAGGAAATCACAACCGATTGATCATTTTTTTGAAGTGGCACCAAAAATAAAAAAGAAGAAACTGTTATCGTCAACCGTGGCACGAGCCGCTAGAGATGGTGTATCATACATTTCTAGTAATTCTGACGACGGAGACCAAGCGACGCATCTCATAAAAATTGAAATGTACGATATGAAGAAGCTATGTAAGATTCCAACTACTGATCATTGGAAACACGCTACCACGAGGATTAAATATTATGTAAAGAATAATAAGGATAGCATCTACGACAGCACAAACGGGCTCGTATACAACATTACAAAGACAATAGCAGAAAGTGAAAAAGTTAAAAAATACTTTTTTAACAATGACACCCATTAGTTGATTAGTGAATGTGATTCTGTTTACTTAAATTACTTCTGTGTACTCATTAGATTCTACCTGACTCGTCATTAATAACACATGCGATGGTGGAAAAAGGAAATCACAACCGATTGATAATTTTTTTTTTTTGAAGTGGCACCAAAAAATAAATAAGAAGAAACTGTTATCGTCAACCTTGGCACGAGCCGCTAGAGATGGTGTATCATACATTTCTACTAATTCTGACTACGGAGACCAAGCGTCGCATCTCATAAAAATTGAAATGTACGATATGAAGAAGCTATGTAAGATTCCAACTACTGATCATTGGAAACACGCTACCACGAGGATTAAATATTATGTAAAGAATAATAAGGATAGCATCTATGACAGCACAAACAGCCTCGTATACAATATTACAAAGACAATAACAAAAAGTGAATAAGTTAAAAAATACTTTTTTAACAATGACACTCATTAATCGATTAGTGAATGTGATTCTGTTTACTTAAATTACTTCTGTGTATTCATTAGATCCAAGGAGGTGTCGTCTTGTGGTGCTGAGAGAAAAACAAGATTAGAAGGAAGAGATGAGTGTGGCATACGTGAACAGATCACTTCATTGAAAAGCAAAACTACAAAACTGATTGGAGAAGAAAAAGTGAAGAATATGCAGTACCCAAGAGCTGAATATCCATTTTTCAGTTCAAAATCTAGACGGTTGTTCAGTTTCGGAGACTGGCCACTCGTTATGAAACAGAAGCCTGAAGATCTTGCAGAAGCCGGTTTCTTTTATACTGGTCATGAAGACAGGACCAAGTGTTTCCATTGTGGTGGCGGTTTAAAAGATTGGGAAGATGATGATGATCCTTGGTAGCAGCATGTTCAGTGGTTTAGTCAGTGTGCTTATGTAAAGTTTAAACTCGATCAGTGTTCTGTATAAGATTGAATAGGGTGTTTATAATGAAATAAAAAAATAGTATATTGCATATAATTTGTTTTATTTAATTTTATAATGTTTCCTTTAGTTACATACACATAACCTTAACTACTATAGTCTACAGTAACATTTCTATTTTTATCTATTTCAATAATATTATCAAACTCAGCATAAACAATACAGTTAATTGTTTGTATTAGTGAGGATTCAAATCGTACTTCTAATCTTACACTACCATGCTTTATGAGATTCCAATGAGCTGATGAGTTAGCTGATAAATCAGGAGTTAAATCAAATGCTAAAAGACAGTAACCTTTAGCATACTGTTCACGAGAGATTGCATTTCCTTCATTTAGAAAGTGAATACCAGTCCCCGAGAATAGAGTATGATATGCTGATGTAAATATATTATTATTAAAAGATGGTTGCAAAGCTTTTGAAGGTATTTGTTGACCATCAATATATAAGCTGAAAGAGTTAATACCATAGTTTTCAAAGTTAAATGGATTTTTAGTAAGCGAACCATTAAATGCAGAATTGTTTACAAATCCAATAATACATCTTTTGGGTACCTGTCCTAAGAATATATTATCAAGAGTTTTTCCTTGAACACCTGATGGAATTGTTAAAACTTTAACTTCAGCACGAGTAATAGGATATTTAGCAGTGGTAGAAGCTAAAACTTTCTGATGTGCGAGTAATACACTTGGATTAATTCGTGCTCTTCGAACAATAAGAGTTGCGTCTGTAATGCAAACTTTAAACTTTACATCATTTGACCCAGCAATTAAAGTTTCTTCTTATTTATTTTTTGGTGCCACTTCAAAAAAAAAAAATTATCAATCGGTTGTGATTTCCTTTTTCCACCATCGCATGTGTTATTAATGACGAGTCAGGTAGAATCTAATGAGTACACAGAAGTAATTTAAGTAAACAGAATCACATTCACTAATCAACTAATGGGTGTCATTGTTAAAAAAGTATTTTTTAACTTTTTCACTTTCTGCTATTGTCTTTGTAATGTTGTATACGAGCCCGTTTGTGCTGTCGTAGATGCTATCCTTATTATTCTTTACATAATATTTAATCCAGCGCTTAGCAAATGTTTATGCGTTGTGAGTCGACGATGCATCATTTAGAAATGATTTGAATTGTTTGATTCTTGGTGTATTTAAACTCTTTTGTGGGGACGTAGACTGTACAGTGTCCATTAAATGGGAAGACATTTGTCTTGATACGACAAAAATCATTGGTATTCTGTTTTAAATCAACCATTAAATATCCATGCGCTTCTAAAGTTGCATCCCTATAGGCATCTTCAATGAATTTTGGGTTGTCTGGTGACACTTGTCGTGCTAAATATCTTATTTGAGTTTTATCTCGAGGGTTTTTAAAATATATTATATAACTTGAGTTTAAAGAAATGTCTCTTTGACCTTTACCCTGATGAAATAAATTTTGTGTTAAATAAAATACACTCAGATTCCTGTGATGACTACCTTTTGTAAATATATCCACAATTCTTCCATCAGACTCTCTCATTAGATCATCAATAATAACAAGATGTGGGTTTTCACCATCAAACATATTAAGATTTGGAATTCCTTGATGATAGTTAACATTTGGTAAATTATATAAAGGTTGCATTTCATCAAAGCACCATGTGATCTGATTAAAATCACAATTACATATTTCTTTAACTGATTTTATGAAATTTGTTACAAAATTTGACTTCCCACATCCACTTGGTCCTGCCACAATAGCAGTAAACGGATGGATAAAGTGAAACATTTCACACGTCTAGAGTTCAAAGGGAGGAAATAAAAAATGAAAATTATGTTGTAAAAATTAAATATATATATATTGCTAAAATTATTACTTATCAGAACTTTACAATCTTCTCAAATGTATGTTCACCGTTTTATTATTACTTAGATATCATTATTTACAATCGAATAATTAAAACTAACACAATTAGTACATCAGAATTTTACAATCTCAAATTTAAACCTACAAATAAAAACCACAATTTTCTCACATTATTTACAATCAAACAATACATTTTAAATATGTAATAAACTATTATATAACATTATAGTAATATCATAATTTTACAATCAATATAAATTTCGTATAGGTACAGAAGTAAAAGTAAAAAGTATCAACACTTAACGTAATTTATAATGTCCCCAAGCCAATGTATCAATGTTGTTGTCCATAATACATCGTTTGCTATCATTATATGATAAAGATGCTTTATTTATTTTTTGTGTAAAAATAGTGTGTTTGATTGACTTAAACCGAAGCATACTACAATATTGCACATTTTTATTAAACAAACACGATTTGTAATTTTCCATATTCATTTTTTTGGTAACACTTTTGTTAACCCCTTTTGCCTTTGCTATAAATTTATCTTCTACTTCCAAGGCATACATTTTTGATCGCAACCCTACAAATTCCTTCAACACTTTACCATTATTCTCGTCTTTAAAAAAACCTAACTTCTTTTTATTTAATTTTGGATAATCATAAATATTATTTTCTGGATAGTCTGATGTATCAAAATAGTGAAGTAGGTCAGGTTTTATATCCTCATACAAATTATCTGTAAAAATTTGATATATCAAACTATCGGTATCGGTGTACAATAACTTAATTTTGTTATTAAACTTTTTAACCATGTAGTTATAATGAAATTCGTACATAAGGGTCTTAGATATATCTAAAATACAAAATCCTAAATAAATTGGCTTATCATAAATCAATTTTGTTTTTCGTAATTGTATTGCGACTAAATGTTCTGAAAATATTGATAAACTATGGAATTCTGGTTTTGCAATCAATTCCTGAGCACCTAAAACTTTACCACGATTATCCCAGTGAGTTAGTAGTTTAACGTTTACTCTTTTTTCAATATTTTCCATTGTCTTACCGAAGACAGAATTGTTCATTAATTTAAAAAAGTCTTTTTCAAAGTTTGATTTAGCTAACGTTCTCAAACTAGTATTTAAGTCTATGTATTTCTTTAGCCAAGAACTCTGTTTAAATTTTAAAATTCTATGTACTTTAATTAATTTAATTCCCATTTCAATGCATTGTTTTAAATTCCTGTAGTGAATGATGTATTTATTTTTATTATTTAAATTAGGAACTAATTTAGTTTCTTTAGTATTACCCACACATATGTTTTCAGGACATAATGGAAAGTCAGAATGCAAATTATGAAGTTCATCAGGATATTCCAAATCAACTTCTAAAACATAACCAAAATCAGACGTATCCAACACATTATAATCTGTATTACAATTTATCCATTCGAAACCACCAACAGGAAGGGATTGGGACATTGCCCAACCATATAAATTATTCGCATCAAAATATGTTAGATATGAATTAGGTTTTTCACCATCATAATCCTCCATGAATTTATTATTTGCTCTAGCAAAACGATTGCTACACTGAGATACACCCCCTCTAATACCAGCTTTAAAAAAAGCAATTTTGTCATAGTCCGTTAACAATTCTAATTCTATTTTCGTAAATTTTAACATTGCATCCCAACTTAAACCTGGAGCAGTATAGTAATGGGCAGGATCTAATCCATAAGTTTTAATACAAAGCTTTCTGAAGTTTTCGAATATATCGGTCAAAAGTAAAACATCAGTTTTTAAATACAAATCGGAATAATCAGACATACTACTACACTTAAAATGTTGCCAAATATCTTTTGCATGATTATACTCATCGTTTGAAATATTTGAATCTGTGAGTGAACTATAAAACTGGTGTTGATCAGGAAGTGACGGATGTTTCAAGCAATCACTATTACGCATAAATTCATAAGGATAAATACCTTTCCGTCTTAAACGTAAAAAATCTTCATTAATAGGATAGTTTCTTTTTAGTTCTTTAAACTGATCGTCATTAAGATTTTTAGCTAGCTGATCTAAACTACATGATAAAAATTTCAATGAATCTACGAATCTTAAACTTACAGGTTGATTATTTATTGTTAACTGTTTTGAAAATGATATGTATCGTTCTTTATTTTGTGGAATAACTTCAACTTTGCCATCATCGAGGTTTAATGCATGGACAATAAAATGAGCATCGTAGTGACCGAGGTTATGTAAAAATATTGGAACATAACGAGGGGTTCTGTACTTAGAACTACACACTTGATGCGCAACACCCCTAAAACTGCCAGTGTACCAATCAAAATCGTAAAAAGGATCTTCATTTAACTGAGTTTCACAAATATGACAAATGTTTGAATTTGAAATTTTAATTTTATCTTCATCTGATAATGGAACGGGACATTTTTGGAAACAATTTTTTTTAACTATTGTTTTCACATCTTCACAAAGGCGATTCATAAACACTTGTGCACAGTTTGGCCCACTATACGTCTCATATTTTGATAATCTGTCATCATATGAACATTTAATGTAATATCCGAAACTATACACTTCATGTTTTTGAATATTAATTGTACTAGGCTTGGATGGATCGTTACTACATGATTCTATTGGGTTCAAAAATGCTTCAAAGTCTGCATAAACCACAAAAGGCATTTCCAACTTTTTCACGAATTTATCAAATTTTATTTTATTATTTGATGTTGCTTTACCGAACCAATCCTTTTTGGAATCCTTACCGTTTGGTAATTCCGTACAAATGTGAGCGCAATCATATTGTTGATGGTTATTAAGTCTTTCCTCTGATGGGAAATGAAGTAAACATGAATCGCATATATAAACTGCGTGATGATTACTTGAGATTTGTGAGCTAACTAACCGCGATAACTTTTTAATATAACAGTAATGATTGTTAGTACCATTCGATAAATATAGTAGGTTGATATGATTAGGTGTACGACATTTTGTTAAATATAAAGGACCTACAACTGAATTACACTTTTTTTCTTTATTATACTCTAAACCAAAAACATTTATACTAATATTGTTTAATTTCTCTACTTTTGATATATCTACAATTTTAACCGGAAAAGAAATACCAGTAAATTTTAGTTTATTTTCATGAATTGCGTATGATGTTACGCGATCTACACTTTTACATACAGGATATAAACCGGAGAGTAATGCCCATTTGAAACACATATTATCATTATTTTTAACATTGATTACAGCTTTTTTTAATTTAATATCCTGAGGAAGATCGATATATGAACTACCACGTAAGGGGTTGAATTTGTTAACATTCATATCTATGTATTTAATTTGATTAAGACTCCAACCACTATCTTTTTTTTCAAATTGACAAATTTTACCAACAACAGTGTCTATTAATGATGAAAAAAATATATTTAAGTCATCACCCTGACAAATTATATAATTAAACGTTTGAAAATCAAATGTATTTTTAATATCTTTAGTTTGTTGTATGAAATCAGCATGCAATATGAAGTTTATTTTAAAAATTGTATGTTGTTGAATACATTCATTGATTAAAAATAAGATATCAATTTTTAATGAATTTAAAAACGATTCCGGTGTTTCAAAATATTGCCCCGATTGAATTGTTTTACTATTAATTCTATATGTTAAAATTCGGTTGCCAAAAGCGGTTTCAACAACTGTAACATTTGCTAGTGAATTATGTGATTTTAAAAGATTATTTTTGTGAACATTGCTTTTTAAATGGTTATTTAGATACCTTTTATTAATAAAAACATGACATGTGTCACATTCCACCTTATTGTTGTCCACGTTATTTGTTTCAGTCGATGATGTAGAAGCTCCTTCATCAAATTTTGCTTTCTTGGGAACCTTATTTTCGTCAGTAGTGATACCTCGTTTGATACCTCTTCCAACTTGTGGTTGACTGTAACAAAACAGCAAGAAAATTATTAGACAAATCTTAAAATAAAACAATACAACAATAATCTTTCTTATTGAGTTTGTACTTCTAATACTTACATCAACGCTGTTTCAACCATCGCACAGTGATTATACAACTCATCATCATACGATGAATCAAACAGTTCACACTTCTCCATTTCATCACAAACTTTAGGCAGCTCCTGATCGAATTCGTTGATGAATAGTTCCATATTCTCTTCCATGGGTGCGGAAAAGAAAGCACTGGTACACACTTCACTGAAGTTTTCCATCTTTATAGCAAAGAAGAAATTAGGTAGCACAGTAAGTAACAGTTAAGTGTTGGTAGACAAACCGATACCCAATTTCAAATAATGTTCATTACATAGAGTCTAGCAAAGGATTAGAAAGTCAGGTAGAATCTAATGAGTACACAGAAGTAATTTAAGTAAACAGAATCACATTCACTAATCAACTAATGGGTGTCATTGTTAAAAAAGTATTTTTTAACTTTTTCACTTTCTGCTATTGTCTTTGTAATGTTGTATACGAGCCCGTTTGTGCTGTCGTAGATGCTATCCTTATTATTCTTTACATAATATTTAATCCTCGTGGTAGCGTGTTTCCAATGATCAGTAGTTGGAATCTTACATAGCTTCTTCATATCGTACATTTCAATTTTTATGAGATGCGTCGCTTGGTCTCCGTCGTCAGAATTACTAGAAATGTATGATACACCATCTCTAGCGGCTCGTGCCACGGTTGACGATAACAGTTTCTTCTTTTTTATTTTTGGTGCCACTTCAAAAAAATGATCAATCGGTTGTGATTTCCTTTTTCCACCATCGCATGTGTTATTAATAACGATGTCATCGTTCTCTTCTTCATGTTGAGGGGAGAGCGGTGAGTAGTAATACTGTTTATAGGTATTTTCATCGAAGTTGAATGATTTCTGCAACAAGACAGTTATCATGTTAATATCAATTTGTTTACACTTAATCATACACGTTAGGAAACAACAACAAGAATACAAGTAAGTTTGTCAATAGAATAAACACTTACCTCCATGGCCATTGATGCGTTGAAGTAACACAAACGTAGTATTGGTAGACGTATACAATCCACTGCGGTCAAACGACCATAGACTGACTGCATGACTGCAATGGTAGGATCTTATATAGCACCATTCTTATCTAAAACAAATTCCTAAATACAACGAAACTGATTGTAACTCTATGAATCACCAAAATTATCTCACGTTCCTCCGGAAACTGATAGTAACTCTATGAGTCAACAAACTTATCTCACATTGCTGGCATCAACCTGTTTTGTGAGTGCTACAAAATAATGCGATTTAATATTTACAAATCACTATAATTGAACATTCCTATGACAACCATTGAATAGATTGGTAGTTATATCATGGATACACTAGAAGTACAAAAACATCTGAAAAAGATTCATCCCAGTCTAGAAAATAATGTTTATGCTGCTAATAGACTCCCTATGTATACCCATGCACCAACGTATATAATATGCAATTTGGATGCGGATGATAAGCCAGGTTCACACTGGGTAGCTGTACATATCGATACGAATGGCATCGGTCAATATTTTGATTCTTATGGGCGAACACCTGCGCGATATCATCTCGAGTTTTTGAAAAGGAATTGTAAAAGATGGGACTGGAGTATTGATAGGATTCAGAATGATTGGACTTCAGTTTGTGGTGAATATTGCTTAATGTATTTGCTATATAAGTTTCAGGGATGTTCAATGCATAGTTTTACAAACATATTTACAGGGAACACACTGTACAACGATATTTTAGTGGATGAGATGTTCCGCTCATATTTTGTAGATAAAAATAAAATTTGTTAATGACGCATGTGTTTTATTGATTCCGTTTTGATGACCCCGAATAGCAAAGTAAGCAATGGTTTATGAACAATAAAAGTATACAATAGCAGTAGCAGTAACAATGAGTAATACATGCATACGTCAATGCAATCCTAATGAGGGTGAGCGGCCGGACGCACGGACAATAGATAAGAAAAGGCGAACAATGAAAGTCGATAATGAGGGTTTCGGGTCACCGGAAATGAAACAGATTGTTGTTAATTGATTTCTGTATCTCCGGAACCATGCATCTTACGCGAAAACGGATTGCAGAAACGTGATCAGCGGACCCCAAAACCTTTTTTTTTTTTTTTTTTTTTTTTTTTTTTTTTTTTTTTTTTTTTTTTTAGGTTTGAAACGCCCTGGACCGCGATTGCGCCAGAAGCGGTGGTGCGCCAGAACCGGTGAGCCACGGGATTGGTGCGCCAGAACCGGCAAATCACTACTACTATGGGGGTTAGGCACTAGTGTATATATACAACGTGTAACACAATAAACGCAATTCCTGGAAGTAGTTGGTTCAGAATGGTCTTCTGAATCGATTACCGTCATAAAAAATAGATATAAAATTTTGACGGTTTTTTTTTTCATTCAACTTAAAATGGAAACACAGTATCATGACAAATTAATACAAACCTTAATTCAATGAAATGCGCTCGTGTGCGTGTCGGCCGCTAACATTGCATTTGTGTGTATGCGTCTGCGTAAGGATATTGTATAACGCATATACGTTTTGCGTTTAGTAAGGATAACTATTTTATAAAAAATGTCTAGGTTTGGTTTAAATTTATTTAGTTACGGATGTTGTTTTAGACTTATAATTTAATATTCTAATTGGGGTGTCTGAGGTATTGCGCTTAATCTGTTACACCTTGTATAGTATACGCACAAAACATTTTGGGGGAATGCATTCATCGTGCGTACGGCTAAGGAGTGGAATTCCCTGCCGGAGTCTGTGTTTCCTGATAGCTATAACCTGGGGGTCTTTAAGTCGAGAGTGATTAGGTTATTTCTAGGTAAGCGTGTTTCATCTTCGACCACATCATCACCATCAGGCGAGGTAGTGGTCAAAAGCGGTCATATTATCAATAAAATAAAAATGCCGTAACGGAGTTTATTTCAGATCTTCTGTGTAATACATTTTAACCAAAGATATGCATGAATAACATGATGCTATTTTCACATCAATTTGAAAAAAACTAAATATCGTTTTAGTGTTACATTTCACCTTTTTCTGACGTATGTTATATCATGTGGTAAATAATAAAATAGTTGAACTGGTAGAAAGTTTCTAGAAATTCTTTAGCAAAACCTACGATGACTGATATATTTTTTTCTTCAATAAACCGTCTATCTATTAACGAGCTAAACTCTGGAGTTTAGCTCGTAAATACCAGTATTTACGGCTTAGTTCATAGTCCCATAAAATCGAGCAATGATTACCTATAATAACCTAAGACCGAAACCAGGTCATAGTATACTTGTGATCAGGTTTACCTACAGCATCTGCCAGGCCTTACACCTACCTACTTAAAGTTAGTAACACATTGGTAACAAGACACGTAAGATTCGAAGTAAACACACAGAGATGGATGATAAGACAGTCGGATATAGTAAAATGTTACTACTCTGTTTCCAGCTTTAGTGGTTGTGAAAAAGCAACATAGTTGTTACCTAATTTTTTCGACTTGATTGTATGTCTATGTACTTTGTGTTTTAGATTAAGATAGACGAGTTATACCAACATTTTTATTTATCAATAAATTATTCTTAAGTTATTCTTATTCTAATGATATGAAACATCGTTATTATGACGAGGGTTACCAATATACAGACGGGGAAACAAACTGTTAAGCAAATTGACTGCCAACTTTAAGTCTGCATTTTGACATTGCCATTTTAATTATGGTTTGACGATTCGACAGCGCGTTTGTTCTGACGAGATACCGTAGTTCCGGAACGCAAGGGGAACCGAA
This sequence comes from Tholera decimalis, assembly GCA_943138885.2. Classification (NCBI taxonomy): domain Eukaryota; kingdom Metazoa; phylum Arthropoda; class Insecta; order Lepidoptera; family Noctuidae; genus Tholera; species Tholera decimalis. The sequence continues at coordinate 31,139,193 of OW964562.2, forward strand.
GTGTGTTTTTAGTCAGTATAAGTCTGAAACTCCCTTCCCCGGTACCCAGAGCGAGAGGAGTTATGATTATCCATCCCAAAAAACAAATAGCCTGTACTATGTCAATCTACTGAATAATACATGACAACCTCATAGCGGTGCGTTGGAAAAACAAATGACATATACGTTATTCTGCATTTCAATGTGCATGGAGCCAGAGTGAGAAACCAGGTGTCATGGCGTCGGTGTCTTGGAAGTTGGTATAGCCTCTGGTATGGTGACATCCTTCAACCATCTCATGCTCCAAGTATTACGGCTGCGCCGGCGCTGTCAATGTGGCTGCAGAAGCTCACAAAAGAATTTTTTTTTCGTAATAATATTTATTTACTTAAACTTAATTCAACACAATTAGTACAAAGTACAAAGATGGACTTAGGCAATCTCTACCAGTCATCTATGTTAGTGAAGAGATAAGGCAGGTGCATAAAAAAATAACCTAAGTATTTTACACACAAACGCACAAAACGTTTTGGGAATACTTTCATTGTGCGTACGGCTAAGGAGTGGAATTCCCTGCAGGAGTCTGTGTTTCCCGATAGCTATAACCTAGGGGTCTTTACGTCAAGAGTGAATAGGTTATGTTTAGGTAAGCGTGCTCTATCTTCGACCACATCATCACTTACCATCAGGTGACATGGTGGTCAAACGCGAACCGATTATCAATAAAAAAAAGGTAAAATACTTAGTGTTAAGTGAAGTTGTGTCATGTAATCCGAGTCTTCAAGGACATTTTTCTTCAACTGATCTATGCTTTGCGTGATCACAAGACTGGCACGTTCTTTAAAGAATTAGCATTGCCATTCAGTGTGGCTATACTCCACTTTCTGCAAAAGAACCAACCTACTCTGACATTGGGATGAGTTTTATTATAATATGTTTAAATTAATTTGATACATTTCGTTTTGATAATCTGACATTTCATAACTCAGCCTGAATTTATTATGTATTCTTTTATTTTAACATCCGTAATTGAATTTTTTTTAGAAATAGCAATTGTGTCAATATGTGTTATTTAAATTTTATGTTATATGGGCATGACTTATAATAATAATATTTTTAAATGTTTTTTTTTATTGTCACTTTTATAATGAAAAATATTTAAAAATGTAATTTTTGAGAGATATGTAAAATAAAGGAAATAATAATTAATTTATTTGTTAGAATATTGTTGTTACAAGGTGTTACATACAATTTTACATCCAAAGTATTCTGCAGTTTCCATTGTACAAATATTTTCAAGAAATTAAATTAAATTAAATTAAAATTAATTGATAAAAGATTTGAATAGAGGTGGCTCAGTGGTTACAGTCACGACTTACGGAGTAGTAGGTCGTGGGTTTGAACCCATGACAGCACAAACTACCGTTTACTTTGTGTAATTCTCATCATCGCCACCAACCTGTGCTGGTCCCGCGTGGTGGATTACGATTAGAGGCCTGTGTCTTAGCAGTGGGAATGTTACAGACTGATTATATTATGTATTTATGTTAGTGACTTTTTCTTAATTGATAATTAATAGGCCAGGTTTGACCACCATCTCACCTGATCTAAGTAATGATGTGGTAGAAAATGGAGCACGGTTACCTAGAAGTAACCTATTCACTTTTGACTTAAAAACTGCTAGGTTATAGCTCTCAGGAAACACAGACTCCTGCAGGGAATTCCGCTCCTTAGCCGTACGCACAATGAAAATATTCCCAAAACGCGTATGGGTGGGACGTTCACCATTTCTTGCTCAAAAGATGATATGAAAAGGATTGGTGTCAAATAATGATTTCATCTCTGCTCATTCTCAGAGATTTGAGGTTGAAATAGTCATAGGTACTCCAAAATATTTCCTCATCCTCCATCGTATTACTACCTTCCAATCTGTCGTAAACGATAACTTCTGATGGGTATGCACATAGAATGAAAAAAAAAAAACGCACAGTGAATGTACTACCAAAACGTTCTGTGCGTATGGGTGGGATATCCACCATGTAACGATGGCGCATCGCCGTTTGTCTTGTAGTCCGATGATGGAACGAGCTTGGTGGTATTAGATTATATTTTATTTGAAATTATTGTTCTTGAATAGATGTTACAGTCTTAAGTTTCCACGGAATATGTCCCGTTTTGTCTCGATGCTTCATGAAAGTGCAGCAGAATTAACATTTAGCCGTGCTCGCTAAAAACAGATTGCAGTAATGATGCTGCCTTTAATTGACTCGTTGTGAAATGCGCTATTATGCGCTATGCGCATAAAGGAAGGGCGCTAGTGTGAGCGAGAGCGATTTTTAATAGGCGGTTAGGATGACGACTTCGTAGAAGATAAATAGAAGAAAGTTGAGCAACTGGGGCGAACTGGTAACCGTAGTTAAGAAAGGACGTATTAGTTGCCATTGAAAGTTAGTAAAAATTTTTTGGGTGCGCCAATATGACAAATAAATAAAGTTATGCATCTGAAAAATGATCTCTTTCATTAACTAGTCTCATAATTTTTGGTTAGTAGGTTCTTAGAAGAATATGAGTTCGGAGTTAAATGAAAAGATATTATATGTAGTTTCATTAAATTTGAGCCTAATGAGGCTTAAGCCGCTGAGTTTTGCAATTTGGACTGATATCATACAGTGTAAGCAGTAGTCCAACTAACGCAGGTAATTGAATCTCAAAGAAGTCGTCGTATATTTCAGCTCATTCCCTCTAATTTCCTATAACGTAAGACTCGAGTACACGAGAGCTTCTAGACACGGAGCACGCCCGCCGTATAGCCGACACAAATTTATAGGTAAAAGTTCGCGACCGAGCCAACCGGTTCGCAAACAACCACCTACACAATCACAACCTTACCACCTGCCAATACAGTCCACAATCGAACCACACATTCCGAGCTTTATTGGATACTTTCTTAATTGTGTTTTAAACATCGACCGTGGGAATGTTGACCTTATTACGTGTCAGGTAAGTTTCATTTTAAATTGATCGGTTTTCTCGGCCTTGCCGCCGGTGGATCGCTCTCACCTTAGGTTCACGTGTGAACTTACATTAACCTGCTGTGTAGTGTTGGTCTGTCAGGTGTATTATATTGTTTGTTTGTTGATGACTATTTCAATCGGTCGCATTGTAGATGTTAAGATAGAGTTATTGGGCGTGCAACGTCTAATTCCTTAATGTGGTTTTATGATTATTCATATTGGGTCACGCCTTTTGTTCTAAGGTTTAGAAGATGGTATATTATTGTTTAAATTGTAGTGTATCATCGGTTCAATGGATTACACGGCTGTTTGAGAGTCGTAAATCAGTTCTCGTACGAGTTCTGTATGTGCTTTTGATCCATAAAATTATTTTACTTGGTAGCAGGTACGCAATCTTTCACGGCAATAATTCTTGAAATTCTTCAACAAAGCAGAAATATAAAGTCAAAACATCTGTTCGAGTCAGGGGCTCGCCTAGCACCAATGTTTCTTCGTATCGCGTGACAGACAGACAGACTGTACTGTAATACATATACGGTGGACATTGATTTAATAGGCAAGCAGCGTGAATGGATGCCCTACGCTCAGATATGCTCATTTGATCTACGCTTTATGGGTATAAGCCGTTAGACGGGTGAAAATCTAGCGCTGTTTATGTATGGAGCCGAGAGGATATCAGTTTCATCGTAAATTAAGGAAACGACGATGAAGGGGTTTTTTAATTGAAGAACAAATTAGACTTTCTTCGTGAATTGATTCTGTGTTGTACTAAGCTGAGAGAAGATAAAACGATGGTCAGATAAACTACGTAAAGATTACTTAGGTAGATTAGACAGTGATTGACGACATGGTTGGTGCAGTGGTTGAGCATTTGGCTACTGCGCCGCATGTCGCGCATTCAATTACCGCACCGCGACAACAGTTAGTTTTGCCTACAAATAATTGTTCTGGATTTGGGTATTTGTAAAAATACGCTAATACATTCACGATATAGGAGAAATACCCAGTGTGACAGTGCTTTAAAAAATAGATTTTGAGAGGTCGAATTCATATGAAAACTAGCGCGTTTGAATATCTTTTATTTAACATATTTTTTTTAATCATAAAGAATTTTTAAATTTTCTCACAACGCTTAAAAATCTAGTTCAATACCATGCTCAACATTTTCGTACCCCGTTGAGAGGCAAACAGGTATTACTTAATAGCCATGACTCAACTAATTACGATGCGTATGCGCCGCTTCGCGTACGATTTAACACCTGTCAACGTAGCACTGACAGACGGACAGACGCGGCGTGTGGTGCGTCCATTGCAAGAGAAGAAGATTCTGTAGGGATTTTTTTGTGTTGTTATGTTAATGGTTTAATAGATTACACGTATTTTGTGGTAAAAGTAGATAGGAATGAAGTCCACGCGGATAAAAGAAGTGTTTATTCATTTTAAAACTGACAATTGTGGTTCAGTTTGGAATTTCATTTTGATTGATTTGTTTTTGTGCAATAAGAGGGTAGTTGTAGGTGTGAAACATAACGGATGTGTCAAACTTATAAAGGGATAGGCCATTTACTGAAGTTAAGTGGATCCGCTTAACCTCAGTTATTCGATTTGACCTGGCTACCCCTATCTAGATTTTTGGGCTTTTTACTACATCTCGTTTATATACAGTACTAGCTGTGTCCCACGGTTTCACCCGCGTTAATTTGGGGAAAAATCATTAAAATAGGTAAAGCGGTTCCGATTTCTCATACAAACTTTTATCCCTTAGTTCAATCACTGGGGTTGATTTTTGAACGATAAAAGGTGCCTCCTATATTTGACCCGGGGTCTTCAACTATTTCCATTCCAAAGTTCATTCAAATCGGTCAAGTGGTTTAGTCGTCAAAGCGTAACAGACAGACTTTCGCATTTATAATATTAGTATGCATTAAAAAAAAATTAACGCTAGGTATTTTAGTAGTTTTTCTTTTTTTTATTCAGAATAGGCTCGCGTTTGACCACTATCTTACCTAATGGTAAGCGATGATGTGGTCGAAGATGGAGTACGCTTACCTAGAAGTAACCTATTCACTCTAGACTTAAAGTCCCCCAGGTTATAGTGATCAGGAAACACAGACTCCGGCAGGGAATTCCACTCCTTACCCGTACGCACAATGAAAGTATTCCCAAAACGCGTATGGGTGGGACGTCCGCCATTTCTTGCTCAAAAGATGATATGAAAAGGATTGGTGACAAATAATGATTTCATCTCTGCTCATTCTCAGAGATTTGAGGTTGAAATAGTCATAGGTACTCCAAAATATTTCGTCATCCTCCATCGTATTACCTTCCAATCTGTCGTAAACGATAACTTCTGATGGGTATGCACATACATGTAGCAATTTATCTGTAGTTTCGAAATCACGATATCGGGAGTGGGAATTATTGGTTGTGTACCGGGGCTATAAAATCATATACCTAGGAATATTTGCCTCGCTGCTTTTACAATGAATTCAGATTTGCAACTTAGCAGCATTTCTTACAAAGTCTTTTATGTGTTTTCGTTCCAGTTTTAAGCTAATTGAAAGGCAATTTAGATACTTATTTGCGACGTTACTTATACGCATGATCTTAATTTTTTCCAAGTACCTATTTAACAAAATCGGTCCCGCCTGTGCTTCGGACCACTCCCTAAACCAAAACTATAAAACATGGGCACTATGCGCTGATCTAAAAGATAACGTTGTTTTGTGAGTAATTAACTTGGAGTTATCTCAGAAATTTGTTACGTTATGTTACGAGATGTCGGCGCTGTCTGATGCTTGGACACTGATTGTATCTTGTGAACTGGATGAAGAAGACATTTTAGGTTAGGTTATTTTAATACAGAATTATTTATTGTATGAAATTGCAGTGACAATCAAACGGGAACTAGATATTTACATGAATGACTGTACAATATCTATAGGTACGTCTCGATCTTATTTTGAATTTAGATTTAATAATAGTTTGAATATAGTATATAATTATAAAGGTGGACTTCGAGCTTCATGAACATGAATTAAGAACAAATTAGTTTTTGAAGTTAGTTTCGCGTTTGACCACCATCTCTCTAATGGTAAGCGATAATGTGGTCGAAGATGAAACCCACTTTTTTCGAAGTATTATTCACTCTTCACTTCAAGATCAAGACCCCCAGGTATTATTACCAGGAAAAAGGCTTTGGCAGGGAATTCCACTCCATATCTAGCAGTACGTATAAGGAAAGTATTCCCACAACGTTTTGTGCGTATAGTTAACATCCACAAAATCGTCAGTAAATTCACGCGACAAAGGTCCTTTTAGTAAATCGCATAAATGAAACTGACCTGTCGTATCTGCTTAACAATTAGCTAACTTTGTGCGTTCGCTCACTGTACAAACCGCCTTACTATTCGGAACTGATTAAATGTATGTATCTGCTAATCGGCAAAATACCTTGTAATATAATATCTCAGATCTAGATACTATTATTTAAAAGATGGACTTTCCCACGCTCTATAATACTTATAGAGTTGGTCGCATTATATCGATCGATCGGTAAAACGTATAAATAGAAACAATGGACGAACGATTGAATCTACAACAAGCGGTGACTTTAAATAAATCTCAGGATTCTTTCATTGTGTCAATTTTAAGAGGAATATCTTAAAAGATTATGTAGATTCCAATACAAAAAAAAAAACTTATGTAAATATTTAAAAAAATCCTCATCTGTGATCTATCGCAGATCGATAGATAGACACAGTCGACGCATTTTTGGAAATGGCTGTGATCTATCGTACATAGATAGATAGGTAACAGTAAAATTATTAAAAAAATGTTTACATGAGTCGGTGTTATTTTTATTAGCAGTAATTATTGTATACAGTATCGACAATTACAACATAATTAAGCAGTACATAAATTCAGAAAAAAATGCAGTCCTAATTTAGGGTAGGTACCTATTTGAAATCAATTCCATGACTTCATATTCTTCATTTTTATAGTTGTATCATAATTTCAAGCACATATTCACACTACACATCGTCATTAATTTAATTTATGAAAGTTAGTCTTCATTAGCATAAAAGCCTATCCACCTCAAACCACAAACACGATTTACAAATTACAATTAACAGAATTACCTCCCCTTAACAAGATCTGTCCCAACGCACTGGGTGTTCGTGACAAATGCGCTATCGATAAACTTTGTATCGATTCTATCGACTCGATAAACGTGCATCGATAGATTAGATCGATATCGTAGGGGTGTAACTTATGGCCTAAGATACTCGATGTCGAGGCTACTTGCATTTAACGTACAAATGAGATTAGGTTCAAGTGGTGTTTAGTTTGTGAGTTGGTATAAATGAGAAAGTGGAATTATTGTAGAAAACTAGAAGAATAGGTAGGTAGGTAGACCGTGAAACATTTTGTTCTTTTTTTTTTAAAGACAACTTGCAGTATGGGTAGAATTGAAATTACTGCCAATCTTGTTAACCCCTCTAACTAAGCTAAATATAATTGTGTTTGGTTTGGAGTGGGTTCACGGCAATAGTGTAATGGGTGGGGTTCGAACCCGTGACCTCATGATCACAAGTCTAACACCTTAGCCACTAGACTATTGGCGCTCAAACTAGAAGATTGGCTATTAGGTTTCTTTGATTTTTGTAAATATTATTGAAACCACTTGGGTTTTGCGAATGTAAAAATATTATCAATAAAAATGAATCGTTGAAATGCATGTATTACTTCTGATTACTTCAGAATGCCTGCTTCAATGCTTGCGCCTGCGTTTTTGTTGTGTAGGTACGTTATTGTCCGAACAAAGTTTTTTTTTCGGGAAAATGTTAGAATTAGGAATATTGTACAGAATTTAAGTACGAATGCAGACAAGTTGCGGGCAAAATATAGTTTTAATATAATTATAATATTGGATGATTTTCTTAATGATTTTACAATTAAACGTAGAAATAGGTGCTCACAATTTTCCGGTAATGCACATAAATGCAGGCAGCTAAATAATAAATAACAAAACCAAATTAAACGCTGAGCACTACCAAACGAAACCATAACACTACCAAAACAAAGATTAATTAAAACAAAACTGAAAATTAAAATATCAAAAGCGAGGCTGATAAAGGAGAAATTGCAAAACAAAAATCCTAGTCCGCACCAATGAAATTTCAACCTTACCAATAAAGATATAAAGTTCAAATTGGAATGATATCAGTGTTAATTTCTGGGGTTGGTTGGAAAACTGTTTTGACCTGATAAGAAGGTAATTTGAATAATTACGGCACACGAGAGTAAGACTTAGAAGATGAATGGTGCGTACGTCTTAAAATTAAGACAACATCGTAATTAATATCACTGACAATTATTTATGGCTCCTAAGATGGCGGAAAAGAAAAACATGTAGGTACCTACTTACTTAAAAAATTATGAAAATCATTGCTTTGACGGTAATAATTTTCATAAGTGTGTGTGTTTTAATTACTGTGACAGTGTTATTGCTACTAGATCTTCGTGAGAACTTGCCCTTTAGGTATATAGGTACTTACTATTTTTCATACGTAAAAATATTGCTCATGGAAAAAATTAAAAGTATAAAAATGGGAAGTATATTAAGGGAACCGATGTATTAATTAAAGTTCTCAGTTCTATATCAGTAAGCAATGCTCAATCATATTCCTTTAAAATACGCTTTTTATCACTCAAATAAGTAGGTTTTAAACTAAACTTAGAATGTCGGTTCTGTCATTAAAATATGCGTATCAAAATTTAATGACGAGCAAATCAACAAAATAACACACAAACCTCCAATTGAGATTATATCTAAGACTTTCAAGCATAAAGCAACCTATAAACAATAACATAATCCTTTCAAAACGTACTCAAAACCGCCATAACAATATTACACATCCTCCATCTTGTTTTGTAAGGACCCTTTCACACGGAGACGAGACGCGACGCTGCATGCACATTATAAAATGGTCATAGAGTATAGAACACAGAAATATTTTATCTATGGTATAGAACCTACAATTATAAATACTTAATGTCATTGTTTTTTTTTTCATTTATATCTTATATTTATTTAAATAGAGCGAATATTTTATTGTTCTGTTTGATTTTTATATTTGTGATATTAATTTTTTTTAGGTATTTTTAAAATTAATGTTGTGTCTAGAGTAATTTGTTAGCTGTAGTTATAATGCATGTCACGATGACGATGCACTTAATTATGATGAAACAATTGATATGTTGCTTCTGAAGATGTTGTTTTCATAACTAAGTACTTGGTAATTTGGTAATTAATAAACAAAGAAAAAAGATAATAACTATAGCCTGGGGGTCTTTAAGTCAAGAGTGAATAGGTTACTTCTATGTAAGCGTGTTTCATCTGAGACCATACCTACTATCACTTACCATTAAGGTGAGATACTGGTCACGCGAGCGAGTGGAAACGCGAGCCTATCATCAAAACCTATGATCAAAACAGATTCTTATATTAAAATGCTATAAAGCTCTGTAATCTTATCGGTAAATAAAAATAAAAAGTCAGAATTAAAAATTAACTAAATTTACAAAACAAAAAGGTTATTTTGTAAATTTAGTTTATTTTTTAATTCTGGTTTCTTTTTTTAATTTTACTGTAACACATATTGCAGTGTGTCATTCGAATAAATTCAAATTTATAAATTCCGGGATATGTGTAAGCCGAGCATAACGTTTATCAACAATATCAAGCATCACATCTCACACTACACTTGGGGACATTAAAATTCATCCAGCACGTGTAAGGGCGTGTAAGGGCCAGTTTAAACATTGCCTACCGTAGATCCTGCCGATAACCATTAGGATCCCTTAATTTGTTCCAAGCCCTTCACCTTATCCCTTCCGTCTCCCTTTACAGATCGTTAAGTAAGGAATTAGTGGAGCTGGATGGGCGAAGAATATGTTAGTTTGATCGTGGTGTAAATGGCAGTTTATTTTCGGTTTGGTTTGACCAGAAAAATGCGAGGACAAACGAAACAGGAGTAATTATTCAAGTCAATTTGGGTATAATAAATAGAATATCATAATAAAATATTTAATTTCGTCAATTATATGCTTATTATTATTATTATAAATGCGAAAATCAGTCTGCCTGTTACGCATCTACGGCTCAACCGCAGAATGAATGTTGATGAAATTTGAAGTGCAGATAGTTAGAGAATAGCATAAAATGGAGGGTCCATTTTAAGGGACTGAAATAGGGCATGAAAGTTTGTATGAAAAAGATCTACGCGAAGAAATCGCAGTCAACATTAAATTTACTATAGGTATTTTAATGCGTAGCGGTATGTGTTTTCGTTCTGTGTATTATGATTATGAGAATAAGGTCAGACTTTAAGAGACTATAAGCGTAACAAAGTACGTATTCAATATTTTAAGTAACAGCAAATCTATCTTCTGTTGTAGTTTGCCATTTTACACTTCAGTTCAAAATAAACTACCCACCTTAAAAAATCCTTTTTGTTACCTAAAATGCAAAAAATCCTTTTCTAATGGCATGTTAAACCATGTCATATCCAACCCTATAGTTAGACTTAACCCTTACTTATCTCAATGTCGCTATACACCCTTAGTTTAGCCGTTTAGCCGATATTCTAATGTTATTGTACCCGAGATTGAATATCTCACTGATTTGTGGCTATTCTTGTTTCGTGCGGGGCTGTTAACCCTTTAATGGCCGTTTACGTGGTCAGTGTGGTCAGGTACTGAAATATTAGGATAGTGGTTTAGGGTTAGAGGAAATTATTTTCAGCGGTGGGTAGTTTTTGCTTATTTTGTGTTTTAAGATCTATTGGGGTCTTAGCAAACAATATTTAATCTATGAGTAGGTAAATACAATAAATTTGACTGAGTAGTAGAATACTTTTAGGTAAGTGTTACAGCAGTCCCTGTATGTGCGAGGGAACACGGGGTGGTTTTAGTCAGTTAGAGTCTCACAGAGCTCTTCCCTACTCCCAACCTGCTTTAGTTTGCCTTATCCGGGGTGGAAGAAATCATGCCGATTTTCAGCTCCAGACAAGAATAAGTGCTTTTAAATTGAATTGAATAGGGTTAAGATTGTTTAATTTTTATCTAGCCATTGTCGTCCCTATGCTGGACAAAAACATAACTAACCATACTAATTCAGTATGCGCACACAGGCTACTCTTACCCAAGCGAAGACAAATTATTGCAATGAGCTATAGGTGGTGTTAGAGAATCTAATTCCGAATTAAGCTTGCATTTATACATAAACTGTTCTGCTGTAACTCTGTTTGTTCGCTACACTTTCACGCCTGAACTATTAAACAGATTTTAATGAGGTTTTGTACACAGGTATATTAAACCTTGAATATTCTCTATTCACATAAGTGAACCTATGGTGGAAACTAGTAAAGAATATGTTGAATGCCAAAATTAATCCGCTATAGAAGTTTTTCTTCTTAATGACAATCTGACTCACTGATGACATTTCAATTTGTTTATAGACCTGCTTTTTCGTGTGGGAAAATCATGGAATTACTTCTTTTGCTCTGGGTAGAGCGGAAGGGAGTGTCAGACTTCTACTGACTAAAAACTCACCCTGTTCCTTCAACTGCCTTTGCGTTCCGGGGCTGCGTTATATCTTTAGAACATTTCCGCAACTCCGGTAGCAATGGCCCTATGTCATTAATTGTAGCCCCTAGTTCTAAATCTATAATTTCCTTTGTTAACGACAAAGCAAGCACACATTAAACATTAACCCACCATTTCGTACCAACGAACCCTAATTCTTAATGAACATCATTAAGCCGATAAGCTCAACTATCATTTGATTAGCTCATAATGACGCTGAGCTGTGTTTAAGCGCGACACAAATCAATTAGAGGTCAGCTAAGCACTGGACCTCGACCTCTGTGAACAATGCTGTGTTGTGCAACTGGAGAATGGGTTGGGCATAGACATGAACACGGGGTTGTCGAAAATGTGGTCGTGAATCGAAAACAAAATAATGTTTTCTTGCTAATATTATAAATACGAAAGTTTAAGTGGATGGATGTTTTTAGTCTTTCACTCAAAAACTACTGATCGGATCTGAATGAAACTTGGTAAGTAGATAGTTGACATCTTGCAATAACGCATAGGTTACTTTTTATCCGGGAATTCCCACGGAATCGGGATTTGCGTGGGAAAACTAATCCACGCGAACGAAGTCGCGGGTATAAGCTAGTATTACATATATTAGCAATGATATCAGGTTATACATAGGTATTCAGTTTTTGTTCAAATTGTTCCTGTTTTTTTTGTTCTTTATCAGATGGATAAATAGTACCTACCTACTATTTTATTATTTTTTATTATTAGTCTCAATTTTTTTTTTTATTGAGAATAGGTTCGCGTTTGACCACCTGATGGTAAGTGATTATGTGGTCGAAGATGGAGCACGCTTACCTAAAAGTAACCTATTCACTCTTGACTTATTATTCTTAAGTATTCTTAGAAAAAGTAATCATAAGAACAAAAATCATTTATTTCTTATTAACATACATAGGTGCAATAAGACTAAAACATAACTTCTTATAAAAAATAAAAATCAACAAAAAAAATGTTGGATTGAAAAAGGAAAAACTATTTTCAAATAAAATAAGGCCAGCATTTTCACAACCGCACCGCGTAAAACAAACCCGCTCGTTCCAAATTCAAACAGTGTTAACCCGTCCGTCCGCGTCGTCGACCGGTAGTTTAGTTAATGTAATCTCGTGGCACTTAATAGGAATACACCGCGATAATAGTAATATCGGTGTTAATGCGAGCCCCAGGGTGCCGTCAACGAGCACATTCGTAAACTATCCGACTCTTCACTTTACGCCCTTTTACGACTCAAAACTGTTGTTACACACACATTTTACGAGAATATTAGAAGTTTACACGACATTTGTATCCACTTTTTACTATCCTTGTCACATGTGTGCACCGAATCCAATTATTTTTCTAATTTATTTTAAAACGATAAGTGTACTTTTACTGTCGTTTTGTAATTTGTCGTTTTCGATATGGAAAATAAAATTCGGTGTCGTAAAAGTCGTTTAATTTACGCAGACGTTTTGATGTTCAAATTCTGTCAAAGTAATGCAATTACATTCATTTACCTAAAGAAATATTTTACTTTCTTCTGACAATCTATTTTCTTTTTTAGTAGCAGCAACGACATTACATACATGTTCTATTTTCAAATGTAGGTAGGTATATGAATAAATTCGTAGAATCTAAAGAATTTATTCATACACAATCTAAAATAGAATTCGTTCTATTTAAAAATGTATTCATATACGTTTGAAAATAGAACACGTAGGTAAAACCAGTACCGCAGAGCGCCTTATTCCGAACTTATCGCGGTAAACACACAGATAAGCAAAGAAAAGCGTTTCACCTGTCGCTTTTGCCACGTCTAAACGGTTTCAACGGCTTTTCAAATTCCCATGTTAACAAACTTGGGACCTATACATTGTGGGCCCATCTCCTTATCAGACCCGAACTTCAGCGGTCGAAGACAATGGCAAGATACAAGTAGTTGACGCCTGTCCTTACTTTGGGCGAATAATTCCATTGGGTTTGTTTGGCGCGGAACTAGTGGGGTGGTAAGCCCATACAATCGTCTAATCGGTTTGAATTAAAAGGGAGTTTGCTGTCAAGAGATACGAAAGGCAACAGTATTTTGTGAGATATTTCAAGAAATATAAATGGTCGGACTTTACTGAAGCTTTTGTAGTTATCTAGATACAATAACAGATACATTTTAAAGATAAATTTATTGATTTAAAATTGAGATTTTACGGGAATCGTTCATTTCCCCCGGATATAAAGGCTGTGTCCTATATCCAGACTGTAATCTATTGTGTCGAAATTCGTACAGATAGGTTCAGCAATTTAGGTGCTTCTCTTACGCATTTTAAATTTTAGTAGGTATAAACAGTGCATAGCATAACCAGCATAATTATAACGTACCCAATGATGGGACGCCGACCTTCTCTCTATGAGGGGTAACGGGCACCACCATGCATTTTGCATGTCTGCTTTTTTCGGCCCAAGGACATGCTCGATTTCCTTAACTGTTTTACTGGTAGTAGGTATCTAATATTTATTAAGTAAATTAACTATCACCCAAGATTAAGATTGCAAATCTTGATTAAAATTTACTACTACTACTTTACTAGTCTTACTTCTTCTTACTAATATTACAAAAGCGAAAGTTTATGAGTATGTATGTATGTTTGTTGCTCTTTCACGCAAAAACTACTGAACGGATCTGAACGAAATTTGGTAAGTAGATAATTGACATCCTAGAATTTTTATCCCGGAATTCCAACGGGATTGGGATTTACGCGGGAAAACCTTCCACGCGAACGAAGTCGCGTGCAGAAGATAGTATCTAATAAAATGTGCCTACAAATACCGAACAATCATAACAAATGGGTGGAAGTTCTTCTATCAATTTATGTAAGTAGTCATAAAGTAAACTCAAATAGTAAACCCGTCGCCATAATGTGAAGCTACACGTAATTCAATTAATGCGGTCACCCCCTTACCAGAGTGATTTGGACAAACATCGTCTAAAAAGTTATAGCGCTATCATTGCGAGGGTTATTTACATATCCTGTGGAATGAAGGGGTAAAGGGGTAAGTGAAAATTTTCGTATTATTTTTTATTAATTTTAATTTTTGTAGTTTTTTTTTATTGATTACAGGCTCGCGTTTGTACACCATCTGATCTGATGGTAAGCGATGATGTGGTTGAAGATGGAGCACGCTTACCTTAAAGTAACCTATTCACTCTTGACTTATTTACTTTATTTTATTTATTTATAGTTAATTAAAACGGTACAACAACAATTACATTAATTAACATAGAAATAGATTTAAGAAAAGAATAGTAATAATTGTGATTGAAAATTTAAATTCTATAAGATAAAATTAAAATGGAACAGTAGACACTCTCGCTTACTTCCTCTCACATAACACCAGACATGCACGCATAAATTTACTCCATTCGTCACCAAACACATCACATTCAAAGTTGGTAGTCAGGAGGGCATTGAGCATCCTTAGAGTGCGACATACTGGGGATTCAGCTCTGGCGACAGTTTTGGAAGTCGGTGGAGCAAACAAATTGTAAAAGCGGTTCTGACGGTGTCCGATGTACTTGTCAGGCACAAATAGTCGGCAGAAAAGGCCACGGAGCTCGGGACAGTTGATACGTCTGCTCAGGGTCTTGCAGGCTACTGTGAGCTGATCAAAGCCTCTCCTCACCTCCAACGAATTAAAGCCTAGCATTCCTAAAAGGTAGTTGGTAGGGTACATGTAGGGAAAGAAATGGTATAACCTTTTGAATAGGAACCTCAGAAAGGTTTTCTGAACTTTTTCAATCATTAATGTTTGAATTGCAGTGTAAGGATGTCAGACACAGGCAATGCTTTCAAGTTTACTCCTTACTAAAGTGGTGTATAATAGCTTAATAACATTGGGATTGCGGAAATCCCGAGCATTTTTTAGTCTAAAAGATTCTTTCGCAAGGGCAGAGACGTGAACTCTAAAAGTCAGGCATCGGTCAAAGGTCACTCCCAAGTCCTTAATATTGGTGACACGAGTAATTGCTTCTTCACCCAAACAATAGTTGTAATGGATTGGTTGCAACTTGCGACGGTACGTCATGATGACATAGCACTTGCTCGTATTAAAAAACAGCCTGTTCGGGATGCTCCACTAATAGATGGCGTCAATGTCCTTTTGCAAGAGTTTACAATCATCGACCGTTTTGATTTGCGCAACACGTTTTAAGTCATCAGCATAGAGCAGGCATTTCGCAAACTTGACATTGGAAATAAGATCCTTGATCATTAGGAAGAGAGGCGGCTCCAAAACAGATCTTTGACTCACACCTGAGCGAGTGTAGTAAGGCTTGGATTCGATGCAGCCATGTCGGACAAATTGGTTTCGATCCCGCAGGTAGTCAGAAAGTTACTCAGAAAGCTACAAAGGTGTTTCTTTCTAAATACTTTACAACGAAAGTAAATGAGTAGCACTAAAAATGCTACTAAATACCAATCAAACTCATTTACCGTTTCCGTAAACACAACCCTCAAATGCTAGGAGGGTTAAAGATTAGTCGACCGTCCGATAAACGACATCTGTGACCACAACCCGCCATTGTCTCCGTCCCGACGACCCCTTTACTCACTGTTTTTGCTTCTCATTTATCGATCGCTGTTGATGGGTTATGGTTAATTATGTTGATTTCTGTTTGTTTGGCTGTTTTTTATTTGCACATTGAATCGATATAACAATGATTATTATTTGTGTTTATATTATTAAATGGAGTACAAAACGTTTTTTAAACATATATCGAGCATTTAGAAAAGTTACTTATGATTCATAACAGTTATTTTGATTGATTATGGTAGGAAAAGTTCTTATTACGCCCAAAATAAGGTTATTGAAATTTAAATTCTTAAATTACTTTAGTTCGGACATTAAAAGTAACTTAATATGTCAAAGCCCAAACTAAGTTCAGTCAAATTTAAAATTAATCAAGCAAGTTATTATCCGGAATGTGTTTCAAAAATGTATGTCAATACAATATGTGTTATATTATAGGTACCTAATACCTTCTTGATATTGTTGTTATAAGTCTATAATATTACTCTTATTCTTTATAATAGGCAATAAGTCCCTTGGAGATGGAATATGTGCATACCTACCATAAATTACATAATGTGTGTTTGCACTGATTATACTTTAGTAATATCTATACCTACCTAACAAATATAATAAACAATATCGGGATAATGTGGAGCAAAATGCAGAGTGAAGCTCAAGATCGTTCGCGATGGAAGACTACTGTGGACGCCCTCTGCCCCATGTCGGGGTCATAAGAAAATAAGTCAAGTACACCTTACCCCATTGTATGCGAATAAATGATTTAATTATCAATATTATTACAATAAAATGTAAAGAACAATACCGCGATTTACATGCAATGTTCCAAAAATAAATTTAAAAATTCCTGACGTCTTACGTCAAAAATTGTCAAGCGCCATTGTGTGCCAGATCTATTAGGATCGGGTTAGAGATCAAACGAGAACAGGTAAGTTGCTAACCTATCACGTACGAGCGCGATTTAGGGTTAACTCAGCAATAATTTATTATGGTTATGGTTTAGTTAACCGCCATTAATTACATGTTTTATTATAGTTAACTCAAGCTGAGATTCCTGAAGTAGTTAACACGGGTGACATTAAAAAAGACCGCCGGTGTATCGTGTTAAACAAATTCCAATTTGTTTAACCTGATACAGTCGCGATCAGTTTTATTTTCTCAAAAAAAATAAAATGAAAGCAAATTTTTCGTAATATTATTGACCTGGAAACAATGGTCGATAAAATATTCAATATATTTCGTTTTACCAACCCCTTGTCGTATTCAATACGATTACATTTTGTTTATGGTTATATTTTATAAAAATAATTCGATTCACCGATGTTGGATCAATAAACTGAAATTTTATAAATATTGTTAATTTTTCCTGTTCTTTTGGTATTTTAGTACTCGTCAAGTACCCACTTTTTTGAATTTTCGGTAAAAATGAAAAATATCAATTGATCCTTTTAAGTATAAAAATGGATTACCAAGACGGGATTTATTGCGACATATTGCTCCCGCTGTGGGTGAGCGGCAGTGTCAGACTTCTACTGACTAAAAACCCACTCTGGTGCTGCATTCCGAGGCCGCGGTATCTCGTTAGAACATTTCCGCAACCTCGGACCCCGCCCCTCGGATGACACAGAAGATGCCTTGTCGTACGAATTCATTTCTCAGCGGCATCACAATTTACGGCAATGCGAATTTGCATCGCGTCGTTTTGCAGTTCTTTAGATCCTAAAACGAGCTAAGTGGGTTAAACCATGTACCTACAACCTGTTTCAGAATAACTGTTCTCAAACGATGCGCCATTAAAGATATTACACTAATCCTATAAACTCTAAAGGTACTTAGGACGAGAACAAGACATAATACAAAGTAAATACCTACTAATACGCCGTTAATACGGAGGTCAATACGGACCATATTTTCTACACCGCATAAGATTTAGTATGAGAAACAAAAGACTCCATTTGATCAGATTTCGCACACATTTACGTTATTTTTGAGTCGTTGTTATTGCTATTGTATAGTAATATTTAAGGCTGATATTTTATGTTATCTATAGATGAATAACTAGATAATAATACATATAATTAAATCTCTTCAAGTCTACAACAAATACGACAGTGAGAAAAAGAAATGTGTATTTTTGTATATGATTGGAAACTAAAAGAATTCTTCATTGCATTCAAATTACGAAGTTCCTTTCAGTTAATTTCTATTATTTCATTATACTAAAATAGAAAATACAAATAACTAAATGGGCACACAAAATTTTAATTTTACTATATTTTTTTTTTTTTATAATGATATCATTGTGTGCGTGTCTATACCGCGTTGTCCACCAGATATTCCGTACCTACTTTATACCGTGGATACCCTCTAGCGGTATATATGACGACCTGGCCAGGGTCAAGCGGACATGCTCACAGACCACGCCAGGCTCTAAATAAGACGAGATAAACATCTGCTAATTAATTTATCGCCCGCACGAACTAATGTTCTGCTTTATTTGGATTCGAGTGGTCGCTTGGGTACTGGATACCCATAGCCGTTATCTAAGAGATTAGAGAAGAGTTTACTGGTGATGAGCTTTACTGGTTACGGAAATAGGAGCGTCACTTTAAAAATTTGGAACAAAATCTCCTTTTCTCTAAGAGAACTGTCGTTTGATGGTGGTGTATGTATGTGTACTTTACTAATATTATAAATGCAAAAGTCTGTCTGTCTGTCACAGTTTCATTGCGAAACTATTAAGAATGGAGATGGGGTAAAACGTGTGAATTTCCATGCGAATGAAGGCACGGGCAACACCTAATTTTAACATTATAAAATAAACAAAAATAGTTTACTTTATGATTTGTTAGTACAAATAACACGAGATACGAAAATATATAAAAATTACATGGAATTCTCACCCTTAAGGACCCAAGAATGCGGGCACGCCGCAATTGCGGCGGTAAGACCCCTCTTTGAGGAGTGGCTAGATCGGCGTCACGGCGTCCTGACCTACCGCATGACGCAGGTCCTCACCGGACACGGAAGTTTCGGGAGGTACCTGTGTCTGATGGGAAAGGAGGAAACGTCTGGGTGTCACCACTGCGAGGGTCGCCCTGAGGACACCGTAGAGCACACGGTGCAAGACTGCCCCGCCTGGGCAGAGCACCGACGTGTCCTCACGGCGGCGATAGGCGGAGACCTCTCGCGCCCGGCATTGGTCGAGGCCATGCTGCGGGGCGAGAGGGAGTGGGAAGCGGTCGCCTCCTTCTGCGAAGCAGTCATGCTTCCGAAGGAGGAGGCGGGCCGCGAGAGGGAGAGGATGGCGTCCTCCCTCCAGCCCAGCCGCAGTGGTAGACGCCCACGGCGTCGGACGTCGGCCGACGATCTCCGGCCACCGTAGGCGCGGGCATGCGGACAGCGAGTAAAGGGCAACTCGCTGTCCGACCATGGACCATGCCCGGGTCGACGGCGCGTCGTGTTCCACGCGCGCCTCAAAGAGCGTCAGCAACATGACGAGGCCCCCTCTGCAGAGGGCCGAAGCCTGCCGGGGTCGTGGGACTCATCCCGTTACCGTGGCCCCGGTATGTAAAGGGTTATTGAAGGAACACCGTGGATTTTAGTCAGTAAAAGTCTGACAGTCCCTCCCACCCTGCCCGGAGTGGGAGGACTTATTTGATAATTTTACCACGTTAAAAAAAAAAAAAAAAAAAAAGGACCCAAGAATCAATAGTTAATTAAAAACAAAGACTAGAAATGGCTCCCGGCATAACGAGGTGAACATGATAAATAAATCCACAACATCAAAACGCAAAGCGTTCTTTTATTTCAAGCGTTGAAGCGAATTATCTCTGGTCAATGATAAAACTCGCACACGTGTTATTGTTACAACCCTTACTAACCCGTCACGATGTCATCTGATAAACAGACAGACAAACGCAATCCGAACAAGAATGTAACACCCCACACTTATCATCTAGATTAATATTTGCATTCATCATTTAGGGTTAACTTTTTTTCTATCATTCAAATTGCTGTTCTGTTACTCACTCATAAAGTCTTTATCTAATTATCATGCTTACAAGTTATGACTTTTTTCAATTGATAAATTGTCGTCGATTCCATACAATAAATAATATTGAGCGAAATTGTATTTTGTGCGTTAGATTACAGTGCATTTTTTCTTGTGGCAGAAATTGCAATGGTTCTGTATTTGAATCTTTGACACGTTGTGACGAGGGTCCAATTGGAAACGGGCGAATATAAATTTTTCGTATATTTGTTGTTTTTTGGTGTATATATTAATCTTGATATTAATATTGTGCAACGAGTGTGACCTCAAAATTCGCCACACATCTGTGTGTTTTATTACGCGTCTCCCTTTTGTTACATTTAATATTGTTTATTGTGATTTTCATGAAATTGTTTGTGATCGAACATATTGGTACGCTTGCCTCGCAATTATTGAAAGAAAAGTATTATTTTGTTACAAATAATGTAAATTAGAATTTAGCTTCTATATGCACTAGAATGTAGATAATATAATCTTAGTAAGTATTTAGCGCATTTATTTATACCTAGTCTAAAATGTAGGTGCCAGCTAGCATTAGTGAAAACTTTAACACCATTCCACAATCGGAATCTGTTAGCTCGGAAGATACTTGCAACCATAGATTACATCTTAATGCAAATTCTCTCCATTTTCTACATCTATTAATATTTATTACGATGTCTGCTTGCATTGATCAGCTGTATGTAAAGACAAGCCAAGAATAATGACCCTACAATCAATTTCTCAACAAATTCCTATCATACATCGTGTACCTGACATTTCAATCAAAAACTCGATAGTCATAGAGAATCCATATATCTTGACCACAAAACCACATGTTGGGTAGCCGTTATCCAATTATTTTGTCCTACAGCATACATTGCTGTATCATCTATTTGTATTTTACAAGGCTTACTATGAAAAGTTACAATGGATGGTAAAATTTTTGGCGCAGCGAAATTTTCTTTAATAGAATTTGCAAGTAATCTGGCCACAATAGGTTGATGATTGGCGCGGTCAGGAAGTGTTCGGATAGCTGGTTGGTGGCCATCTTGGTTCCAACAATAAGGCAAATTTGGACTTGGCGGAGTTATTGTTGGGGTTTAAAAGCTTTTTGATTTGTCATTCAGATTGTAGAATTATGAGTTTTGTGTGGCTCCGTGCCAGTGTTGTAGTATAAAGAGGTTATTAGGCCTACTTCATAATATTACTTGGTATACTGTATAGTCATTGGATGTCAAAACTGAGGCAGCCTGTGTCTCTTAGTTACCGAAATATCACAATGAGGTCAATCAAATAAGTATGTGTCATCGTGATTTTTCATGATGCATTAGGATAAAGGTTATTGATCGTTATTCCTGGTGAATATGGTTTAGTTTCCAAGATCATTTTCTTCCGTCATTGTTTTTACGATTATTGAAATAATTGCATTATGTTGAAAATCGAGAAGTGTGCTTGACTGATAGTCCGGGTTCACTACCAGACTTCCCAGATGCATCTGACACAGTATTTTACATGGTGTTACTGCCTATTTGACCGCCACAACCCAATAACTGGGTAATACTGGCAAGACTGGTCAGATTAGCTGACTTCTGACTACCAGCTGTCAAAGATGTATAAATGACTACCGGGGTTGGTCCCGGTAGTCATTTATACATCTTTGACAGCTAATAATGGCTTAACGTGCGTTCCGAGGCTTGAAGGAATCTAGATTTGTTAAAATGGTCCCCACACACAGAAGTACTAAAATATCAAAATAACCAGATCAGATATTTAAAGCTTCGTATATTATTTATCAGAATCATAAAATGTTTAGGAAGATACACTAAGCCTTCCTATCAGTAAAATTCGCGCAATTTGTTAACGTTACGATGGGAACAGGTTCCCAGGATCGGAGGCTATCGTCCGCCACGGCATGTTCATAGACTATAGACCAGGCTATCGGCTAAGTGCTGACGTGTTGAGGACTATTGCTGTTATGCTACAACGTAAGTTGCGTATCAATAACTTAAGTAAATTTGCAATGAACTGTTTGTTAAAGCTCGGATATAGGGTTACTGTCAAGGGGGGAGGTATTTTTTTCTGTATGGAGGTAGTGGTCTGTGACGTGTGTGTGTTGTGAAGATGACATATTGGGACAATCCGAAATAAACAGTGTGGACATAAGCAAGTGAGGGTGAGAACGATCCTAAGGTATCCACTGAAGAAATTAGAGTATGCAGAAGCTCGTTGATTTTTTGTAAATTTTACTATTATTAAAGTAATTTTCATTCATCGGGAGCTTTTCTTGTTGATAATAGGCTCACGTTTAACCACCATCTCTTCTGATGGTGGGATGATGTGGTCGAAATTGAAGCACGCTTACCTAGAAGTAACCAATCCACTCTTGACTTAAAGATCCCAAGAGAGGTTATAGCTGGAATGTCAAATTAGTACAAAACCGAGAAAATGTGGAAAGAATGGAGGAGGGCCGTAGCGTAGTCCAATTTGACTGATGCTGCTATGCATTTGTATTAAGAACACATTATTGAATTACATTCAGATCCACCACAGTAATTTTATAGTCTATATTCCAGTCGAACGAGGTCCATATCGGATTCTTAATTCAAAATTTGAACTAGGAATCTGCTAAAAAGGTTTCATAAGTTTATCGTCTTTAATTGAATTCGATAAATCGTAATTTAAGCTTAGCTACTGGAACTTTTCTATTGGAAAAAGCGATTAGTTCTAACCGATATAAGATTGAACGAAGGTTCCAACAAAACAGAGAGTTTAATACAAAATAATGTCCCTGTAACCTTATCTTCGGATAAGCAAGCTGAAGTAAGTAGTTTGTAGAGAATTTTCCTAAGTATACATGTTCCAAGAGTCTCATGTATTAAAGTTTCGCTGATATAAAGAACGTGTAATACTATTGCAGTGTGCAGCTTGCTAAGTGTGGTGCAAGTTAAGAGCAAGGAGAGGAGGATGATTTCACAAAGAACAAGTAAGTAGTCAGAATTATTTGGCATTGTAAAGACTTGAAAGGGAATGAGGTAAGCTAGACATTTCAAACGGAAGCTTATTTTTTGTTTCACTGAGAATGTTGAATGAAATATTGATTATGGCTTAACTATAATTTATAAAACTGTACCTATGCGTTAAAGCGTGTTGTTACAATTAACCTGAGAGTGTTACATAGACAGATGGCCAGTAAAATTAAGATAAGAAAAAGTTATTTTTACTTTGAATAGAGGCTTAGGCATTGGCATGCAACAAGGTAATGCCGTTGGAAATAGCTAAACACCCTGTTTTTCTGTAGGAATATCTTCTAATGACTCCTCCCGTTCTAGGTGAAGGGGAAGTGAGTGTCAGACTTCTCAGAACATTCTCACAACCGCAAACCCGGATAGCTAAAAATCATATTGCTTACAAATTGGCGCTATCCCCTAATTATTTTACAAGCATAACATTGACAGTCTTTGACACCAAATAGAACAATAGGTCAACACAGTCTATCTCCTAAAACCATTTAGCCTACGTCTTGCGCCAAACAACATCATCTCGGAACGTAGGGACTTCGTCCCGTCGGCCCGACACTTTTTCAAATCGTGACTCGTCCCTCGGCCTCGGCGTCACGAACTGTGTACCGTTATCCAGACGTACACACTGCTCACACTAACCTGCTGCACCTACAGCTAAAAAGAGATAGCTATATGTTGTCACCATCGTCTTTTCGCTGAAGGATTGGTAGGTACCGTCTTTTGTTTTTGATGTGCTAACGTAATACAGAGTGCATGTTCAATGCGGAACTGGGTTTAGTTTTGGAAATAGAAGAGCTTGGGTAAGTAGGATTTTCCCATACCCCTTTTCCAGAGTGAGTCATAGCCTCAGAACGGGAGCAAATCTGCATCAAAAAATTACTTGACGTTGGTATACATAGATAGGTACTAGATATTATAATGTTGAGAAAATTTCTAGCCATATTTCTTTCGCCTTGTTTAACTTAGATTCTATTATAGACAAACCTTAATAGGTCATGTTTTAATATAATGAGTTTGGCAAGTCATTGACCGATATTTAGGTAATACTGTCAGGTATCAAGTATTGCATTGATAAGCTGATTTTTGTTCCTTTTTGAATGAAACCCAAAAGTCTAATCTGTCTAGGTATGAGTGTAATAAAAGACTATCAGTAGGTAACCCAAATTCTTGGCGGAATTCATATGTTAATTTAAATAAAAGGTATGCTTAATACAGCCACACGCGTAAGACGTGAATACGTGTCCGATTCTAAAGGGTCTGTCTCATTATACAACTAATTAGGACAATAAAAACTAAAGAAATAGTTTATAATTATATTTTGCAAAGCATAGTGATAACCATGGAATCAAATTAAAATCAAATACCTAAGCAGATGCAACCTTTCCGTCTGTCAGTGTTCCATTAGATGTGTGCTCGTTTGGAAATCTCATCAGTAAGAATGACGAACATCCATACAAGCATTCCATGCTTTCTTAGGGCTAATAAACTTTTAAGACCTAGGTCTCATCTACATACTATCATAGTCTATCTTCATGAAAATCCTTTTTATTTATTGATTATAGGTTCTCGTTTGCTCACTATCTCACCCGATAGTAAGCGAAGATGAAGCACACTTACTTAGAAATACCTATTTACTCTTAACTTAAGGACGCCCAGGTTATACGTAGCTATCAAGAACCACAGAATCCAGCGGCTAATTCCACTCCTTAGCTGTACGCTCAATGAAAGTATTCCCAAATCATTTTATGCGTATGAATGTGTTGTCCACAATGTAAAGAAGGTGAATCTCTGATTTTAATGAAATAATAAATTAAACAGAATTTCCACATTTTGAAATAAAGGATATCTCTTAAATATATAGAGTTATAATGTACTACGTCTACATTATAACTCAATGCTTAAATATTATTTATTTATTACAGGTATATTTTAGAGGTACCACCGTTTGCCCACAATCAAATGCCCAAAACTAAGTGTGTAATGCCCCTTAAATGAAATCAATGGGCATACATCGATACAACGTTTACGGACTTTAAAAAATTACGTAACCTCTTTTAAAATTATTGTAATATCTGTCTATGGTGGTCGGCCATACGAATAATTATGTTGATTTGTGTCTAATAAGTTGTAATTGTGATTTCTGTTTAGTGCGTTCTCATGGTTACGGGGCAGGTATTGGCAAAGTTTGTTACTTTGTAGTCTCGATTCGAATACTATGAAACTTGTTTTCTGTAGTACTATTTTTGCTTGTGGTATAGATTATATGTAGGTAGGTACATTATATTGTTTTTTGTTTTGTAATAGTTGAAGCGGTATGGAGGGATTTTTCATTGAAGTAAATAGAAAATGGTAAATATTATCCATACCTCGCGAAAATGGAAATTAGTGGCTTAAAGAGTAGTTGAGAAAAACTGTTTTTAGCGACAACCAAAAAATTTATTTCGTATTAATATATAACACGGGGATTAATCAAAACAATCATTTCTTGCTTCACGACATCTTTCGATTTATAAGTTTTGCATTTTCGACTGCCGGAGATGCGGAAATGTTGTAACGAGATACCGCAGCCCCTTGAACAATAGGCAAGGAAGAACAGGGTAGGTTTTAATTCAGTTGTAGCCTGACACACCCTTCGCTCCAACCAGCGGGAGGATTCTTTAAAGATTTTCTCCCCAGAAAAAAGGTTTTGCATTTACTACTAGCGAATGAGTTAAGAATCAAATAAAGAAAGAAGAAATCATTGTTTCGAAATAAGAATACAAAAGCTAAGATACATAAAATATGCAATATCATTTGCGAGATACTGTCTCGATAAGAATTGTAGAAAGAACGATGAGAATACTTATTTAAAAATTCAGCAGGGTTTAACTCAACGCATTTTTTTAAATATTAATATCGTAAGTCTTAAATCCAAGCAGATCGAATTAGATTTATTTAATCAAACAAGCAATAAATTATCGGCTCAAGTATATTAATAAAAACTCGTTCAATATGCTGTCACGAAAAAATAAATTAAATATTCTGCACGACACAACATTTTAGCGGCGTTCTAATATTTTGCTAACTGTTTTATTACGAGACAAAATGAATTATCGCTTAACACGTTTTAAAGTTATATTATTAGAGATGGGACAAATATTCGGCCACATCCGGTATTTGGCACCTAGTTTTTTTAAGGTATTTGAACAGCGTAAATACCTCGTTTTCATTTTTTCAATAAATACCTTGTGATACTGAAATAAGGAGAAAACCGAAAACATGGCTACCCATACATTCATTTCACATTATTCATCTACAACTAACCAACATATTTTAAATTATTTAACTTCAGAATAAAATATTGAATTTTTAACGGATTCTGACGTTTATGTTAATTTTAAAATAAATTACCTTCGTTTGTTTTCTCTGAAAAAAATAATTGATAAGCTTGTTAAGCGTTGCTCAGTCTGTAATAATGTCGTACCTATCCCATAATTAGTTTGTTTTCCTGCTGTGGTAATAATAAAGTCAAGTCATGCAATAAAAACACTGTTCATTCAGTTTCAAACGTAAATTGTTGCATACAGTATCGTAATGTACACGAACGTTTACACCTTATGGTACCTTAGCACCTAATCATTAATTATCGATCAGTAAGAAGGACTGTTTTCATCGAATTTTCGTACATTGATAGATTACGACGCAATTCAGCTGCCATTTTGTAGATGAATAATGCAATACTTAAATGTGTATAAATTGAGTGAAAATTGTTTATCAAGTAACAATAATTGTTTAGTGAAACGTGGAGATTGATTGCTTTTGTTAGTAGCATTATTTGTACATCTCAAATATTGTATCATGATTAGATTTAAATATTACATATTAGCTCCTTTTTTAAATAAATAGTAATCTACTGAAAATGTAGTCATCAATAACATTAAAATCAATAAGAAACCCGCCACGCGTACAATTAAAATTTAAAAATCAATCTACGATAATCCAAGTAGGTACATCGCAAAGTTAGTTCATACAACTATTACCCGACCGAGTAGAGTTGGGACCGTGGACGGAGAAAGTTAGCCAGCTCGGATAAAACTACATTTATTGGTATTGCATATTCAACGTACCCCCAGGCGTAATACCGAACCAATCACACTAGACCTCTTTATGCAGGAACAAAACCTTCCCCGGCAACACTTCCTTGTACGAAAGCGGGGACAGGAAAGTTCTTGGTAGACTGGTCGTTCAGTACCTAGTTGTAACTAGTTTTATATTCAGTTTAGTATAGTGACAGTGTTGTGTTAGGTGTCGTACTTATATCTGTTAGGTTATATTGTGATACGGATCGGGAAAAATACTGGTTAGTAAGAAAATGTCTTTGATTACGTCAAACATGGTGCTAGTAAACATTAAACTTGCCTATTTTACACCACACCTAAAATCATAATAATCAGTATATGAAATGAAATGAAATGAAATGAAATGAAATGAAATGAAATGAAATGAAATGAAATGAAATGAAATGAAATGAAATATTTATTCTGTAAATTGGTTATAAATAACACTTTTACACGTCATGTTTTTTTGCGTGTTTAGTTTAGCTAGATGAGGCCGGTATTTCCTAACTGACTACTCTGAGAAGAAACACCGAAACAAACTCAGAGGTCAAAGTCTCTTTTAAAGTCCAGACAATTTGTATTTGTATATGAGAAGCATGTAGGTTCATGTCTGTGGTATTCTTTTGAGGAAATAACCACGCAAATTTGAGCGGACCTGTCCAGACAGTGCAAGCATTTGTCAGTTATCGTGTAGCTCAACTTAGAACTTAAGGAGCTCAACAATTTGACGAACAATACCAAAGTAAGGACCTTTGGGTAGGCCACACAAGTACTCAAACTGCTTGACATCATTAACACGTTCTCTGCCGCGTAGGTCATCGGTGACCTCACCTGAACTTGATCGAGACGCCGCGTAGGGCATCAGTGACCTCAAGGTAGACCTAAGTTTGAAACTGATTTGTGAGCCGTAGGCCATATTTACCGAACATTTCTATATAGCAGGTGGCCGGAATGGCGCTGTAGACCAATCCTTCAGTTTGGTTTCTGAGTAATCGTAAATTTGTTGAAAATGTGGGTGAAATTGCAAAGCAATTAAGAAAAAACAAAGGCATCATTATGAATCGTGTTTATTTGTAATAACTATTGAACAGTTAGCTACTACATTATTTAAAAAAAACCTTTACAAATAACGGTGAGATTTATTGAAGCATTGCAGGCAATAATATGTTGTACCAGGACAGTTCTTACAGTATGTAACTACTTTTTTAGTTTTATTCCGAGCGACTATTGACCCATGTGTTTTAACATTTTCTTTGTAGCAACCGACGCAGAAACGTCTCAATTTAGCAACAGGTCCTTCTCTTTTCAGCAATTCGTGTTTCATTCTTTTAGGTCTCTCCTGCTGCGGTTCACAATTTTCTTTATCGACTCCTGAATCCACAAGATACTCGACTAACTGACGCCTAAATTGCACTATACCCTGATTAGTGTTTTTGTTCTCTTTATACATAATCCAAGCATTCACCAGCGCTGTGTTTAAAATAAGCTCAATGGCCAGCTTTTTGTACCACTTCACAGTTTTTCTGAGTGGTGATGAATATGAAGTCATTTGATCACTCATATCGACTGAACTTTTTGCTTCATTGTAGGCAAGTATAATTTTTGGTTTTTTAATAGCTCTACCTTTCTTTAGAACCGTTCGTTTGCCATTTGAGTGTTTTGTCGAAAGCACTAAGACGTCGCGCTTATCCTTCCATTTGAGAACAGTTATACCCCGTTGATTCTCCATAGCTATGGATTCGCCTTTTTCCAGTTTGGCGTCGACTACTGCCATTGGCAAACCCCTTCTATTCTTTCTAATTGTTCCAATTAAGTGGGTGTCGTGGTTCAGTAGTTGATTTGCCAAGTCCAAATTGGTATACCAATTGTCAGTGGCAATTGTATGACCCAAATTTAATATGTCATCACAGAGAGACATTACAACATTTGTAGGTGTTGTGTTAACCATTTCATCATTTTTACCAGCATATAGTTGTAACTTACAGGTGTATCCGGGGAGGGTACAAAGCTTAAACATTTTCATGCCATATTTGTGGCGTTTACTTTTATTATACTGGCGGAAAATTATGCGCCCTCTAAATGCTACTTGGCTTTCATCGACACATATGGTTTCATTTGGGGCGTACAATTTTTTAAAATTTTCGTTCAAAGCATTGATGAGGGGTCGAATTTTAAAAATTCTGTCGGATTTGTCCGCTGTCTCGTTATCAGTAAAGTGAAGCATTCTCAAAAGCAATTCAAATCGGTTCCTGCTCATAACAGTGGCTGGAAAATGTTGCCCGAACACCCTGTCTTTACTCCAGTATAAATTTATTTGAGGAAGTTTCACCAGTCCCATGTACAGGATTAACCCAAATAATTGTTTAATCTCATCTTTTGATGTCGGTTTCCACTCCTTTGCACGAGACTTAGGTTTTAAGGTTTTTGAAAGTGATTGTTGTGCAAACAAATTTGTTTCGTTTGCAATCGTCTCAAAAAGACTGTCTGGGACCAAAACACTGAAATATTCCCCCTCTGCACTATTTTTCAATTCTCTCGCATATGGTTGCTTCATACCTGTAAGTAAGAAATAAATAATATGAGGGACAATTTCAAGAAAGCTAACTGGCCCCAAAATAAAACAATACCTTGTGCTATGGGGTACCTGAACAATCGATAACGGTTCATGAGATACAATCACGTGACAGACAGGCAGACGGACAGTGTAGTCTTGGTGCCACTAAAAAAGTAATAAATTAACTTTTAAAGAAAGAGAACCGACTTCGAAAACACTACTAAGTATAAAAAAACTAGCCGTTTTTGATGTCGGTGTTAACGGCTGGTAATCATGAATTGAAACAGCACTGACATCAAAATAGACCAGCTTTTTTATACAGGGCAATTATTTCTTACGTTTTAGTGTTTTTGAAGTCGGTTCTCTTTTTTATTTAAAAAGTTAATTATATTTTTTCATTTTTAGTGAATATCTCCCAAGATCATCATCAAACTAAGAAGTATTACACACTAAAAACCTTCTCCTAAATGTAACAAATCCTTTTCTGCAATTTTTAGAAAAGGATTTGTTACATCGAAATCGTTTCAGCCTATCGCGAGATAATCACAGACAAACATACATACATACAGGTCAAACTGAGAACCTTTTTTGAAGTCGGTTAAAAAAGTACTTAGCACTTACCAGTTGGTTCCGTGAATGCTATGACGGATGGTTGATGTCCTCGTGGTCGTGTCCATTTTTGTACTGAATCAGATGTTTCTTCTATACGAGCAATTTGATTAGAGACATAATTTTCAACCGACTCCGATTCACTTTCGGAGCTACTTGCAATCACACGACGGTAACGTTTTTTTGTTGGTAGGATAGCATCGTTACTAATTTCTTCCTCAGAAAAATTGCGTATCTCACTAAAAATACTAGATTCTAGTGCTTCAATATGTTGTAAGTCTTCTTGAGAAATATCTAAGTCAAAGTCTAGATCGGATATATCCATTTCAGTAAATAATAACGTTCACAGACACAAACTCAACCGTTCGGCACAAGCGTTTACGGACGACCGAGGTATGGGGGTGACCGGAGGCGTGCCCTACCCGGCGCCTCCATAACGAATATTCACTTTTAAGTATTACAGCGCCGCGTAGGTCAATTATGACCTCACGAAGTTTTTTTGGAATATCTACGGAATCCAGTTGCAGATCAAAACACTTCATATACAAAAATTTATATTTTGACCTAACGCTTATATTTCCACCAAAAAGTTTTTTTGTGTTTTTTATCTTTTATACTACCGGCAGAGAACGTGTTAAATAAACACATACATAATATATTTAAGTGTCAATAGCTTAATGGCTAAGCTAAGCACTATTGCCGTGAACCTACTCCAGATACAAGCATATTTAGCTTAGTTAGAGGGATTAACAAGATTGCATGTGAATTATACCCTCATTATTAGAAATTTAAAAAAAGGAATACTTTTCTGACATATTTTGTGATTGCATCTATTTTTTTATTATTATTAAGTTATTGAAATTGGTCTCTCTTTCTTTATATAATAAACGGCAATAATGTTGTCAATTTCTATACAAAATTGTATTAAAAGATCTACAATTTTGTCACAAAAAATGACCGATCAATCTCAAGACAACTAAATGAAAATGACGAACCAATCTTTCTCACAAAAATTAAAGTCACGACACCTGTCGTGCTGCGCTTAATTTATACTTTTAGTCCCCATTATATTAAACTATACCTTATTCAACACATTTTGACGCCCATAAATATTTTCGTTTAGAAGAACTTAATCGAAATTGACAGCAACCGATCCGCTCATAAAACATCCAATACCTATATAGCAGGATTCAAGTAATTAATTTTTTTCTGGCCGTTTTTACAAAAAAAAAAAACTATGTTCGTGTTAGTTACTCTCCAAGTTCTAAGACCTCGTCTCTGACATTTGTTACTATGCAAGCAGGTTGGTATTTCTTTATTAATAGATAAAGCGCATCATAAACCTTTTTCGTGTATAACTCTACTTTGACACTTCGAAATACAAATCAAACTTTACGTCCTTCGAAATGTCAAATCACATTCAAAATTCGAACCATGTGCTCAAGTCCCAACCCTCTCAAAGCAATGCCCATTTGACAGCCAGATATATCGCGGATATATCCGCACTTGTAATATCCTTCAATCACTGCCTGTCTGCTAACTTTACGCATTCAACTGTTTACTGCCGTTGACTGTACCGCAAGCAGGGAACGACCACTAAAACTGTGATACACTACTAAATTATAATACTTATTGAAGTAGTAATATTCAATTTTACTGGGACTTGCTTGTGCCCTAGGATTGGACTTGTAATTGAAATTGACAAATAACTGTTATGTGTTTTAGCTTGTTAGTTTAGTTTTCGAATTACTTAGATGTCGCACTAAAATAACCTACATAGTACATACATAAATAAAAGTTGACATAAAGTTTCCGGAAAATATCGTCATTTCATTGAGACTTTAACTATATATTTGAATAAGTATTCTATCACAAATTTCGTTTCCATTTTGCTAATTAAACAAAATAATAAAAATAGAAAAATGATAAATAATTGA
This sequence comes from Tholera decimalis, assembly GCA_943138885.2. NCBI lineage: Eukaryota > Metazoa > Arthropoda > Insecta > Lepidoptera > Noctuidae > Tholera > Tholera decimalis. Next base: position 31,171,669 of record OW964562.2, read on the forward strand.
ATCTATAGTCAGCACTAGTCTGCTATCCCGGCATCAAAAGTCTAACACTCTGGTGTGTGGGCGAAAGTGTTGTCGTAGACACGTCGGAAGCGTCTCGTCACGTGCTCGAGAGATTATCGGACGACTAGCCGACGAGTATAGGACGAGTTTCCCGACAAGCGCGGCGAGTTTTGCTCGAACAATCGTAGGGAACGAGTAGTTGAGCGGGACAAAATACAGTAAAGTTGAGGACGATGAATATAACACTGTATGTATGTTGAATTTTTCTATAGAAAATTTGTATTGAATAGAATGACTGAATTTGCTTAGTCGATTTAGATTGATTCCTTATAACTAAAGCAATAAAATTCTTAATGAAAGACGTAAGTCACTCTTGGTTATATGTTGAATCGAATTTATGTGTCCGCGCGTGAAATGTAATCTTGTAGAATTACCTATTTAATAATAAATACGAAGTTATTAATTATACGAAACATTTTGTGAACTTTTAACATCTTATTTGAGGCCTTATTACGATGTTTTAATGTCATGGAGCTACTAGTAGACTGATTTAATAGGAGGCGTAAGATATGTCAGTCTCTCAAATTTAATCAGACAGAAATCTACACTTTAAAGGCATTAGAAACCGTTCTGATAATAAAACACTTGTAACGAGCAATAAAAATCACATAATCCTTAAGTGAGGTACCTACTAATAAAGGAATTATAATACATTAAATTATGGCTAAGAAATAAAAATCTGCGTAATCCGTACAAAATATAATTTTCATTAGCCACGATAACAACCCTAAAAGTTAATGTCGGATAAAATTATACAAGTAGCCATTAAAATTTGTCAAAGACTTTTAATATGTTGTAAAACTGGAAATTTCGCGATCGTAAGCCTGGGAAAGCGAAAGTTTATTACCTATTTCTATATTAATTTCTAGCTAAGTTACTGAAGGTACTTGCTTAATAATATGCAGGTTTTACAATAATTATAATTTGAGTAGATTCCGTGAGAAGTACTTTCTTTAATAGATACTTTTCATAGATATTCTACAGCAACTAGTCATATTTCACGGTAAAGAATTTGACTAAAAATAAAGTTTATAATCTGAATGACTATTCAGATTGACTCCTAGTCTCAAAGTTATTGTATTTAGTGTAGGTGTGTAAGTGTGTGTGTGTGTTGGTGTAATGTATATTTAATAGGTAGGTGTCTAAATAAATGAGGAATAAAAACCGTAGCCATAAACCTTTCTAGTTATTTGTGTACGTGTTTCAAATATCTCTTTTGACTATGGCAAAACTATTCCCAAACAAAATTTTTAGTTATGGTATATATCTCATAATAAATATGAAATCTTTTCTGCTTGCACAATATTTACGCAATCATTTTAGACCACATTCCATACAAGAAATTTCTCAATCAACTTCCTTATTATAAAGATTAAATTAAAATCTATCTATATCTCGAAAATATGTAGAGAGATGAACATTTATCAAATAAGACATGAATTGTAACTTCGGTAGTCCGCTAATCCCCCAAACGATCTATAAGCTACATATATCTGTTGCCGTATTACTTACTATAAACACCAAAATAATTTGATTTATAATTCATCTATCCAATAAATTACAGTTAATTAAGAATATTTTTGCCAAAATCAACATATTTATAAAACATCGTTAATCCAAATTTATCATCGAAAGCTTAATTAAATTAATAAAAGGGTTAAAGACATAAAATGAAAATGAAACGAAAGTAGTTAGTAATAAATTACGCGCGTGTATTCATATTAAAAGTTAGTTATCTACATGAAAATAAATTAAACTTATACGTTAAGACGTCTCGACGATCTTTGTAATCGTTTTCAACGAAGCTATGCCTATATATTACATATTTCATATGTAATATTTACAATAACGCTGGAACGCGAAGAATTCTCCGAGAACAATAAGTCGCATCCTCCCCGGACGAGTGCAGTCCGACCGCTTCGGGGAGCGAGAGTTATTATCCCCGTATACACATATATTCTAGCAATACGCTAACGGTTAAATACGCGAGTGACTCCGAACATACGCTAAGCGTTCCGTCATAACCCGACACCTCAGTTCCGACCCGTAACCGATACGGTAAGACGTCAACCTCCTTGATCAGTCTTGGGAAGCTTCCCACTTCCCTCCCAAAGTTTAAAAGGCGATGAATGTGATGATGTGCTAGCCTCAGGCATCCTAGGACTACTAGTGTAGTTAGGTGGTAACCTAGAAGGTGTTGATAGGAAACTTCCGTAAGACAGCGAGGAGTTGATGCCCAGAGACGTGTCCAAAGTGGAATAGTACCCGGATGAAGCGGCAGACGGCTGAGGAGCTGGCGGCTGCTGTATCTGCACGCTAGCCGCTTCGGCGTAAGCGTCCAGGTGCGTCCTCACCAAAACAAGCAACTCTCCATAATTCGTCACAGAACCACCAGCTCCCGCCACTCTGTAAAGCAACAACCGCGCCTCCCCAAAAAGACTGTCTAAAATTTTACCTGTCGTGAAGAGGACGATGGCCTTCAGACAAGAATACTCCGCTGAGTCGACGTGGAGTGCTTTCAGCTTCTCCACCTGCTCTTGGAAGATCCTGATGTGGTCCATGAACGCCACGACTCGGTCGGCCGCCATCGGTGACGCGTGCAGCCCCGCGGCAGCCAGTAACGGCGCCACGTGCAGGGGCATGGAACACTGGGAAGCGTTTAAAACGAACAGCTCCGACCAGACGAGTCTTAGTAACGCGACCTGGTCGGTCACTTGGAGTTCGGGAAAGAAGGGGATGTTCCGCGCCCATTCGACGGCGGAGAAAAGTAGCCTCGCAGCTAGTTCGCAGATATTGTCTATTCCCATTACGTTGGCAGGCTGGACGCACTGCCCGTACCGGGAGGTGGGGTAAGGTTCTGCTCGAAGGAGTAGAGAGATGTAGGAGGAGAGGTAAGGATGGCTGTTGAGGCCGCCGGAGGGGTCGCCGTTGGCCAGCGCGTACTGGCCGGGTAGGGCAAGCCCCGCCGGCTGCGTCGGGGGAACTCGACCTCTTTGTACAGCTGAAACAAAAGAAACAAAACACGTTAGGTTACATTCTAGATTTAAAAGCAGAAAAGAACATTTAACAAGCAAGGACGAAGAAGTTCTCACACCATTACACGAAATAAGAACATTACATTCTCACAAATCTCGATTGCATTTAGCTGAACTCGGAGTTCGCACCCAATAATTCTGAAGTAACGTTCGGTATAACGTTACTAGTTCCTATCAGTGGCGGTACCTTCATATAAGCCCAAAAGCCCGGCATGCCTTACTAAAAAATGCTCGATAGAGAATCAATGTCAAACCCGAACTATTTAAAAGTTCGCGCGCTTAATTCTTATCAAAATAACACAATGAATCTACTAAACTACTACGCATCGCGATTGTTCGCGCGCAGAGTTTCGCATTTGTAGCATCTAATGATCTACATATTGCTATCTCGCTTACACGCACCGGCTTTTACCGGGCTTTCAAATACTATATCTGTCACTTTCGCACTTATAGCGATGTGCCGTATAACGAGTTAGGCCTTAGGCATAGAACAAATCAATCACTATGGCAGATATAAGCAGGGCATTCGTATGAAGTTGCATGCGTATGCGTGACCTTGTCAGCTTGCCAACTCTGCAGTGTTGCCGTCTTAGCCACACGTTGAAAGATCTTGGAGATTTTTAACGTGTTTGGAAACTTTTTTAACATTTATCAACAATAAAAACTAGCGACTTTTAAAATAACGAAATTAAATACAGTCAAAACCGTTTACAACAACATCATTTAGAACAACATACCGGTTATATAGACCAAAATCATAGGTACAAAATACTTTGTACCTTGAAAACATCACCGGTTATTACGACTATCGGTTTTTACAACCAAATATGAGTGGTCCCTTGGATGTTGTTATAACAGATTTTGACTGTATTCAAGCAATATCTTAAAAATAAAAAAAAATTAGGTAGATTTTTCATATACCTGGCGACTTTTTTTGCCTAAATGACAACACTTGAGTACTTCCCGACATCTTAGAGTGCAACTAACTTCACTTCAGTTTCATTTGCTTGAGTTAAAGAAAAAAGCTGTTAAAGTTTTCTGTGTTTTCTAAGATTTTCTCAGTGATACAATTGTTTTGGTGATTTACCTACAACAATGGAGGTAATTGTACCTTGTGAGGATTTAAAATGCGTTCAAGTTTTGATTGGCGAAGATAAGGTAAAATCTTTAAACTTTGCTCAGAAAAAACAGTTAATTTCTTCATTAAAACCGACGCCTAATCTGTGTATTTCTCAGACTAGTAAATCGCATAAACGAAAATTTAATAGATCAGTGTATAAAACTAGTTGTGACACGTTGTAAAATAACTCGGCTCCTCGTTTGAGACGCAACGTACGCTGTGCAAAAACGGAATACAGACGACTTTTTGTAGAAGTAATTGATAACATTAATACCGAAATTACTGACCGATATTCTGAAATTTATAAATTAAAGATCTTCCAACTGCTCAACAACAAAAAATTTGACAATTATCACTCACATTTTCCTACAGAGGAATTAGATTCATTATTTGACATTTATGCAAACTATTTCGACAAACAAATATTAAAAAGCCAATTGATTTGCTTGTATTCTAGTCCTGATCTGAAAGATCGTAATGTTTTCGAATTAATTGATTTCATTCATGAGAATAAATAACCACGAAGATGCCTTTCCCGAGCTGTTAAAGTTAGCGTATCTTGTTGTAACTATTCCGGCTACAAGTTCTTCCGCGGAACGTGCTTTTTCGTCTCTTAAACGTATCCATACCTATCTGAGAAATACACAAGGTCAAGAGCGTCTTTCCGAATTATCAATGATAGCTATTGAAAAACAGTTGTTGGTAGAATTAAAACGATCACCAACATTTTACTCTGATGTAATTAAATCATTTCTTAAGAAAGATAGACGATTCCAATTAGAATATAAATAATTTATTTAAATTCCTTATTACATTCTATCTGGCTATTTTTTAACTTTCGTTTTGTAACTTTTTGTTTTGTTTTTTTTTTTGTCTGTAACCTGGGTTCTGTTACGAAGGAAGCAACTACTTACCATAACTTTGTTCCCTCAAGCAATGAAGCAAACCAAACCAAACGGCTTTTTTCAAAGCCACCGGAGGTATGCAATTGCTGATATGTTTATTATATTCAATCTAGCACTAGCATGCCTTCAGTGTGCTTTGGTTACCTCATTCACCGCGCACGACAAGCAAGAGTGAAATTGAAGAAAGAAGAGGAAAGAAGAAGATGGATGAATTCACTTTTAATTTATTGTACCTAACCAGTAGTTTATGAGAAAATTGCGATGATACATACGTAGGTACCTACATACTCAGTCGAAAACTGAACTTTCTTTTTTTGAAATCGGTTAAAATTTTATTGGGCTTGCGTTATTTTGAAACCCTAGGCACGCCACTGGTTCCTATTCCTATTTATCAAATAATTACGATATTATGAATTTGTTGGATCATTACTTCTTGTTAGCAATTAGTAGTTGGAACAGTAAATAGATAGTAAATTGCACTAAAACAGCGGACGTCTTGTCGCTGCTTTTTTATGATCAGACATCGAATTAAATACTTTAATAGAAAAAAAAAACTTTAATAGAATCCGGCTGGTAATTATTTTTCTATTAATTTTTGAATGAAAACGAGTCGTCGACATTTCTTAACGCAGTATGGCACAAAGTAAAAGTATAAGTAAGTAGATAGTTTTTTTAATAATCGCGTATTTTTACCACATTATTTGTCTCTAGATCACCCAAATGTCGACTGCTAGAAAAAGAAAATGCCTAAGACATTCAATTCCTTTCAGTAGTAAGTTCGTAAGTGACGAAGCTTTTTTAAACCTTGTTTTTTAATTAATCATCACGATAAAACAGCGATATCACTTACTTAATAGGAGCTTAATAGGACAAGTAAATTGCTTTGAATTTTTCACAAAGAGCGTTATAATATATGGTTTACTAGCTTGTGCCAGCGGCTTCGCCCGCGTGGGAAGTTTTTCCCGTGTAAATCCCGATCCCGTGGGAATTTCGCAAAATCCTTTCTTAGCGGATGCCTACATCATAACTTCTACCTGCGCTGCGTGCCAAATTTCAGCCCGATCCGTCCAGTGGATTGGGCTGTGCGTTGATAGATCACTATGTCAGTCAGTCAGTCACCTTTGAGTTATATATATTTAGATAAAGCGTGTTTGCCTATATCTAGTTTTAATGTAGGTATCTATTTTTCTTATGAATGGCATCCATCGTTTACCCAATAAAAACACTGACAAAGTAAACTCACTACTTTAAAGAAGTAATTAATAAACAAGGAAAATCTTGAGCACACAAACTTAAATTAATATCTAAACATGATAATTATGATTGATTTCTTGGCAGACTATTATTAGCTGAGAATTACTCGTAAATACATACGTATGTGATTGTGTATCTACCAGTATGAAGCTTGTACATACACACATCAAAAGTGTCTAGGGATCAACATATATTTTTGCAATAACTTTTCTCCTGATTGATATTAATTAAAATTTTCTTTAAGGATTCATCAAATAAAGTGTTTTCGTTTGTCACAGTAACGATAAACCAAGTCACCTTTGCATTAATAAAGAAATTTTCCATTTTCCTAATAAAGGGATTTTTGACATTTGAACCACTAACATTAAAGTTCGAAAAAAAGACTGAAATAACAGTTTTCTTTAAAATTTTATTGGGTAACTTAAACAATTAATAATCCGTGTTTCTACCGCGAACACTAACAACACAAGAACATCGGTTTGGCATACTCAAAATGAGTTCATCCAAATCACGCTGTGGAATGGCCGCCCATGTTCGTTGCAACAACAAAAAAAGGTCTTCTTGCGACTGGATACCCTCCATATTCGGCAGAGCTCTTCTCTGTAGCATATCCCATGCATGCTCAATCGGGTTCAAGTCTGGCGACTGAGCAGGCCAGAGCAGGACATTGATGTTAGCTGCGGCGAGAGTCTGTCTTACAACTCTTGCGGTGTGCGGTCGTGCATTATCATGCATTAACTGAAATAAGGGACCGATTTGCACTTGTAGAGGAACGATGACGTCAGATACAATCGTCTCAGCATAAATTTGAGCGTTGAGGTTGCCTCTGATCCAAATCAACTCAGTTCTTCCGCCGATACAAAATCCCGCCCATACCATGATGGTTCCACTACTATAAGGATGGACTTCCTGGCAGGATTTTAATCGCTGTTGGCGTCCAGGGGTTCTCCAGTGTCGTATACGTCTTGTATCCGGTCTCATACCAAAACGAGACTCATCAGAAAAGCACACGAAACGCCATTGTTCTTCTGCCCAATTTCTGTGTTCAAGAGCCCATTGATATCGAATCCTACGATTGTGCATTGCTATAGGTGGTACCCGTAGCGGTCTTCGGGAATGAAGGTTCACTTCATGCAAGCGGTTTCTGACTGTTTGGTCGCTAATTAAGTTCCCTGAAGAGTGATGAAGCCTCACGGCTAACATCATGGCGGTTATTGTTGGAGCTCTTCGAGTTAAGATTTGAATGTATCGGTCTTGTCTCCGTGTGGTGCAGCGATACCGTCCTCCATGGCGCTCAGCCACGGTACCAGTGCTTCGGTAACGTGTCCAAAGTCGACTGATAACACTCTGACTTGTATTCAGAGCTAAAGCCAGAGTACGTTGCCGGGAACCAGCTTCTATCATTCCCACGTCTCTGAGCATTTCTTCCCTGCTTAAATGACGTCGCCGCTCCATAATAACGTTGGTTTTAATCAGTAGTAGGGAACAAAGAGTATGTAAAACCTAACGGGTAGGGAAACAGTAGCACTAATAATGTCTTCAATGCGTTGTATGTTTTTATAGGGAAAATATTGACAGCTGATTTTCATCTTTTACTCGAATTTGATTAACAGTTCCTGTTTCAATTTATGAAATGCACCAAAAAGGATCCATATAAATTTATAAAATCATAAATTTATTACAAAGCCACATCTCAATCTCAAGAAATCCGCATAAAAATGCTTGATCCCTAGACACTTTTGATGTGTGTATTTAATGTTTATTGATACTCAGTAATTATCGACTGTTTACAACACTATAGAATGCCTTTTACACGGATTTACAACACTAGCACTACTACTAACACTTTTACATAAATTTGTAAATCGAACTGATGTTTTTACAAGTCGTAGTTGATACAGTGTTGGTGCAGTGGTGGTAACAGGTCGTGAGTTCGAAGCGAGTCAAGCACATTACTTTTTTTATACAGACAGGCCCGTTGGTAAAGTGGTCAGTGGCCCTGACTGCTATGCGCAAGGTCGTGGGTTCGATTCCCACCTAGGACAAACGTTTGTGTGATGAGCACGGTCATTTGTTCTTTGTCTGGGTGTAATTTATCTATAATATGTATGTATTTAGAAATATATATGCATGTTTATCAGTTGTCTAGTACCCATACCACAAGCTTTGCTTAGTTTGGGACTAGATGGCGTTATTATTATATTATTATTATTATTATTTATTTTTTATCATCACCACTGCTTTCAAAACGGTGATGGAAAACATCGTGAAGAAACCGGTATGACCTAGGACCGAAGAACAGACATGTGACATTCACCAACCTGCATTAGTCGTGGTGGCCCATACGGTTGATAGGTACACACTGTTAAATTTGATGTTATCAGGTGGAAACAGATTTACATATTTTGGACGATTTAAGTAGTTACATTGTGCGTACGGCTAAGGAGTGGAATTCCCTGCCGGAGTCTGTGTTTCCCGATAGCTATAACCTAGGAGTCTTTAAGTCAAGAGTGAATAGGTTACTTTTAGGTAAGCGTGCTCCATCTTCGACCACATCATCACTTACCATCAGGTGAGATGGTGGTCAAACGCGAACCTATTCTAAATAAAAAAAAAAAAAAAAAAAAAGTTTTAAATTATCAAAATTTTAAGTCGAAGAAGAAGAGATTATCTTCTTTTAATTACACATGCATGTTTATACAGTAAGTGGTTTCGATGTAAAGAAGTGTCTAAATAATATCGATAATTATTTTATTATAATTGTTTATCGTCTTGAAAAATATCAGTATTTTCTTAAGCGTGGCGAAGTTCATAATATTATTTTTACAGTTGTTTTAGCATAATATTTCCGGTGGTTATCTATTAAAATTTTAATATTAAGGTTGAGGCACAGTTCCAACAGCTACCTGAAGGTAATTGCTGAAAACATCCATAGTCCGATTTGGAGGCAATGGATGAAAGTTCATGTTTCATGTTCATGTTCAAGTTCATTAGTGTAAGTAGTGTTACTAATGCGAATGAGTGCCAAGACAAACCAATCCAGGTTTAATGGTACTTTCTATCAGAACTGTACTATTTGTAATAAATAAATATTAAAAAAAAAATAAAAAAAATGTTAGGTAGGCTGACTCTCATTTTTTCACATATTTATTTTATTTCTTTTGTTACGTGTATGTGTGTAATTTACTAACATAGTTTTAAGTTATTTTAATGTAAACACTAACTCTAACACTTTATGGACGTAAGTCTGAAATAAATGTTTTGAATTGAATCGAATTGAATAATTGTATCATTTTGCTTGCAGTGTCAATTAATTTCTTATCTTGACTGTATTTATACTAAAAATAAGATAATCATGTCAAATTATTGATTGTGTTCATTTAAAAACTTTGTTCTAGATTGGGATAAGAATGACCTAAGTATGTTAAAGACAAACTGGATTTTTATCAGCGTCTAAAATTAATTAAGTTGCTATATTATCTGGCCTAGTATTCAGAAAAATTGGGGGCGACGAGAAGAATTAATTAAACTAAATTACTTCTTTATAGATTTGATTTTACAAAATCATGGTGGAGTGAAATAAAGCGTTTATCTCTGCGGTTTTTATTTGTTCCCTACATTTTATTCATGAATCTTAAAGCCATTGACATTTCTAAATTTAAAAAAATACCAGCTGAGAGAGACCGCCGCAATTATTTTTTTAAGTTCTAACCATTGCTAAACTTTTTTAGAAGTCACGATCATGATTTGGCAAACAGGTGAATAGCATGCAAATAAGTGAAGCCTACTGTAAATTTTAATAAAAAACCTCTGCTAACGGATTTTTTTTCCAAAACAAACATTTACAAATGGACAGCAATCAGAAAAACGCAAAAATCTTGATTCCAAAACCCAGTATCTATTATTGTAATGGACAACATTTGTTTTAGTCGATTCTAAATTACGAGTCAGCTTCACAGACGTAGACGTTAAAGAATTAACCTGTTGTTCCTCAGTACAACGAGGCATTTCAACGATCGTGACGCCACAAATCATCGATACGATCCGAGACGAATCGACGTGAAAACGCGGAATCGTCGCTTCTAATCGTTCATTCGGAAATGCTCACAGGGGAACAGAAATGTATAGCGCGCCAAGCATTCGGAGCGCGCCACGTTTTTTGGCGGGAATGCATCGCGGCCGGCGCGAATGCCCGCGCACGCGCTTACCGCTTTTTTATTTCTTGTCAGTGAACAAGAAAAAATAAACACGTAAACAGGTTGTATTATTATTTTTTCCTTGAATGACAAGATGACTGGAATTCGCCCTCGATTGTTTCGTAACGTGCGATTCCCACAGTAAAACTCACTATACTTACTCAGATTCTTATAAATTGTTATGACATTTGATTTCGTATTTATAGATTCGGGTTATTATTTCAACGATTACATACGGATTTATACCTTCGTTCGATATCGATATGTACCAACCAAATATCACGATACCAATCATCGAAATAACACGCATTCACGAATTACGGCTCGCATCAACAATTCAATTAAAGGCTTACATCGCCAGAATAATTCCGTTTGAATTAGAGTAATTGCGCGCGTGATTAGCTAGTTTCAGAAGAAAATGTAGGCCGCGGGCTCTCCCACGCCAAGCCGCGCGTCGACACCTAGCCTAATAGCGCGTCATTACACTATCTGCCGATACATCTCCGGTACGTCTCGACGTCGACGGAACATCACTATCTGTTCGTATAATCGATGACCACTCGACGCGACCAACAAAGCGATTGTTCGATCGCGCTCAACACTAATTATGATTCGGATTTCGAATGCGCGAAACGTCATTTAACTGAATATTTTCTTAATTTGCTTTAAGTATACAGAATCATTTCTAGTCATTGACAGGTGGAAGTTTATGAATGGAAATTAATGTAAATCAGCGTTAATATGAGTGGGCTTCCCGTAAGGTTAATACATCTAGGTCCATTAGCCGTGATTTGCATTAGACAACGTCTCATTTTGGATTTCTCTTGTATAAATAACATTGATTAAATCGTTTGGCCCACGGCGCATACTTCACAGGATTAAATAAAAATTGGCCGTGTGTGTTTATGAATACTTAAAGGACTATTCGATAACGATTCAATTATAGTGCGTCAGTTAAATTAACTGTTATTACTATTTAGTAATGTGAAAGGAAAGCTTATTATAATTATTGTTTATGGTCAGAGGTGACGCACGCGCATGAATTCTGGTGGATTGGCAGCGATAGCAATCGAAAACATCCTTATTTAAAAATGATACCATATTTTATTTTGAATAACACTGTTATTGTTTTGGGTCATCTTTATTAGGGAAAAATGTAGAAATATCAAAGAAAATTACGACACGAAATTCAGAAATCATGACACGTCCAACCTATTTACGTGGAGACCACACTAAATGATCTCTTTACATTGTTTTTATTCGAGATCCGTACTCAGATCAAAACAAAGTTATTATTTTCGGTTAATTTTAAGGATTTCCGACCTTATGGCTTTAAGATAGCGATGTTAGAGGATTGATTGTGATTGGCCAAGAGTGATCTTGACATAGATTGCGTTGAGGAAACAATAAAATGTCATGTCATTTCTGAGATCCGACAAACGCGAGGAACACTAACTTAGTTTTACTTAGTTGCGGAGTCTTAAGTTAGTCCAAATCGCTTCTTTCTTGAATGTAAATAAAACTTAACAATTAGTCGACAAAACTATCTACTAAATACTAACAATGGTACTATTCTCATTGTTTTACGAAACTTTAAATAAAACACCCACAATATTCTAACAATCTATCTCTTTTTTTATAATTAAAAATAATTATCTGAAACATTACACCTGTCGAAATACCTTCTCTGTCTAACAGCATTTTCTCTGACAAAAACACTCACGTCTATTTGAGTGACAACATGACACCACTATATAAAAAACTGAGATTATATTCTTCACTCAACAAAAAGCATGTATGAAGCTAAATTAAATCTTGAAACGTGCCAGTTTTTTGTTAACAGTCCATTTTTTTTTATAAACTGCAATAATATATATGTCACTACTATTAGATTTTTGAACATTCAAAAAGAGCCTTTCTTTAAAAATGTTGATTAGTTAGCAACTACATATATTTTGTAATAGGATTTCATGACCACTACCAAGTTTTAAGAGAAATAACTTTAAAACATACCTACTCAACAAAGTTGAAATCCTAGCAACTAATCCTTTTTTGGGGTATTTTTAGTACAAATCGTAGGTACCCTAAAATATAAGTATAAGATTTACAACGCTATTTAAAGTACTTGATTACCTACTACATAATTATTTGTATGGCATAAAAAAGAAAGTTACATATTTTTATAACAATTCAGTCAATAATACTGGCAGTTTAAGGTGATCAGTTATATTTCCATGCTTCTTCGTATAAAAAAAACCAGTTTGATTTGATTATCGAACTGGCGCCAATGTATCATTAAATCTTTTTCGCGCCATAAAGAAAAACGGTTTAATCAAAAATATGGCCTTTTCTCATAATGGCTAGGCATGATGGTTAAAACGACAATTTATTGATTGTTTTATAACTAAATGAGTTTTATGTGTTTAAGAATAAACTTTTCTTTTTAGAAATCAAGAACTTTAAACAGTCTGGACTAAGATATATAAACACTAGCTTCAGCCTGCGGCATCGCTCGCATGAAAAGTCTTTTTCAGAGAAAGAAGTATCCTGTCCTTCTCCGAGGTCTACTCTATCTCTATACAGATTTTTATCTAATTTGGTTCAATGGTTTGGGCGTCAAAGTTTGACAGACAGGCAGAGCTACTTTCGCATTATAAAATTATGTAGGGAGTAATGGATTTATTTAATGAAACACAATAATAAGTATATAATTATGTACCTAGCAGCCTTAGCATTGGATTGCTAATAATGTGAATTCTATCGACATTACTAGTTCTCTTTTTTTAAGTAACTACTGATACGATTACGAAAATTATTCACAAATAGATAACTACACTAATACTGAGTGTCATAAGCCCCTTCTAACCTTATAAGGCCCAAGAACTTAGCCGCGGTAGAAATTAACAATCAAAGTGTTGCGCGTGCCACTAACTTTTTAGGCCGTAGTGTTAGTACCTTTACGTGGTATTCAAACCTTCACAGGAATCTTCAAGGAGGATACTGCTGGTGACCACAGCTCAGGGCCTGGTGGTATCAGGAACCAGTCTGGCCAGCCGTAGCCCTGCCCGCCATCAGTTCTAATTGAGTAGCACTTGGGACAAACACATGCAATGACACCATAGCTATGGAAGGTCTTATGAGGATGATTTTGTCCAGCAACATTACTTTATTACTTTTAACGATAAGACCGCCTATTGTACCACGCTTTGTAGTTGTTAAGTCCTTATTTAACACTGTTATGGTGTACAATAAAGGGTATAATTATCTATCTGTCTAGGGCCAACTCAGTGTCCTCCTATCTATCTCCCTTTGAATACTAATCTACCAGACGTACAATATGGTACGATCCCATTTGGTTCCTATACCGTTTTGTCGTACTAAGAACTCTCTGATGGCTTCCGTATTCCCTACCACATATTATTTTTATTTTTTTCTTTCTTTAATGTCGAGTAAATCGAGTAAATATGTCCAGTAAATAATATTCCACAACATTCACATAACGCCATCTAGTCCCAAACTAAGCAGAGCTTGTGCTATGAGTACTAGACAACCGATAAACATACATATATATTTCTAAATACATGCATATTATAGATAAACGAGAACTCCTCTCACTAGAGCCATACGCGTGGTGAATGAGGTTCACGGGAGGGTTGATGTATTGTGGTGCAATTTGAGTGAATTCGCAAAAGTTACACTATATGTAATAAGTTATTCAGATTAAGATATTTTTTAACTAGGTATAAGGTATAGATTTAGGATTTAGTTAGTAAGGCCACTCTGTCGCATTGGATCATAGATCTGTAATAATAGTGTAGGTAAGATTGTTATAAATAAATAAAATACACCCAGACAAAGAACACATAATCGTGCTCATCACACAACCATTTGTTCTGGGTGGGAATCGAACCCACGACCTTACGCATAGCAGTCAGGGCCACTGACCACTAGACCAACAGGCCTGTCACTAGACCATCATCTTTTAAAGCAAGAGTGCGGCAACCACTATCACGATTAATTTTTATGACGCGACCTTAATTTAATACATACATCTATAGATTAAGTCCAAATTTATGAAATTAGAGTTAGTTTTTTTACAAGGACTTTGCATAATAATGTCAATGTCAGTTTGTCAAAAAGATGAAGCTAGGTACTGCCATGCTGCCTCAAAGAGCAGTCACACTGACGGGCCCCCATAGCACCATTGCCTGCTGGGGCTGCGGAAATGTTCTAATGGATACCGTGGTTCCGACCCATAAGGGCAACTGTAGGAACAGGGTGGGTTTTTAGTCAGTAGAAGTCTGACACTTTTTTGCGCTCTACCCACAGCGGAAGGAGTCATTTAATAATTAAAAACAAGAGTAGCAAGTATGTGTTTTTTTTTTTCGAAATGTTGCAATTCTAATTGTAGATGGAATACAACCTCTTTGGTTAAAATAATCACAGTTTTATTCATTTATTGATTCAATGACTCAATAGCAATCGACATTCTCAAGTACATGGTCTATGGTATAATTTGCTACAATTAACGATTGTCGTAAGGATAAAGTAACCGTAGGTGGCGTATCGTTTATGATTATTTAAATGCTCCATAATTATGGTAGGGCTGTCAAAACTTGCTTTTTGTCAATTACGAACGATTTTGCAGTACCCTGAATTCATTGAAGTCGGAAAATTGCAAGAAAATTTGTAAATGAATACTCAGATTTGAATACGATTTAGACACGGATAGTTTACGACCATTATCATTTTTTGAATTTCACACAGGCATAGTTCGGTAGCTAGTAAGAATCATGCGATAGTCGAGTTCTTTTATAAGGCACAAGACCAATTATTGTCACAAGTACACGAAAAATGACTTCTGAATCTACATAATTATGTATTTTTATTTTTTATAAAAAATCAGTTTAGTATACATTGCGGATTTTAATGAGTCTGGAATTACTTAAGATCAATAATGACATTACAAATAAGTTACACATCTAAGGTGCCTGATTATAAATACCTATACCTGGGTTTAATTACCTGTTTATTGCACAATTATCTGCCAAAATATAGTCGGCAAGAGTATTAAAAAGAGTTCTGTTGCAAATTAGAATGAAAGTTTACTAAAACAAAGGTTCGTGAATGTAAGCAGGTGATGTTCGTGAA
Organism: Tholera decimalis; assembly: GCA_943138885.2. Lineage (NCBI taxonomy): Eukaryota > Metazoa > Arthropoda > Insecta > Lepidoptera > Noctuidae > Tholera > Tholera decimalis. The sequence continues at coordinate 31,187,390 of OW964562.2, forward strand.
GATATGAGAACTAGAAACAATATAACACGAAGAGACATAGAAATCGAGCTTGAATAAACTTGTAATGGTACAGCTGCAGGGAAAAGGTTAGTAATAGAAAGGAGATGCGCTGACCTACTAAATGGTATATTTATCAACTTTGAACTTAACGATACAAACGGGCTAAATTTCCTGTACTTTAAGCTTTTAGGCTAGGAAATGTATCTGCTTTTTTATTCATGATAGGATGGTAAGCGATGATGTGGTCGAAGATTAGGTACGCTTACCTCAAACTAACCCATTTTCTCTTGACTTAAATACTCCCGGGCTATAGCTACGAGGAAACATAGGCTCCGGCAAAGTATCCCACTGCTTAGCTGTAGGTCCGCACAATAAAATTATTCCCAAATAACTGAAAAATAACCTACAAATTTACCGACGGACATTAGGAATTTCTCCTGTATTGGGTACGTTTACAAACATTTAAATTTACATACATAAGTACCCAGAACTGGAACAACTATCTTTAGGCCATCAATTTTCGTACTGTTCGAGGAACGAACCTACAACACGAAGCACCAATCACTGTTCCACTGCGTCTGAAGTCATCGGCGCGGCAAACATTTAACGCGTGATTGATTGTCATTAGAACTTCAAACGGGATATTTGCCGTGTGTATTAATTATTGTTTCAAGTTTCCAATATTTCGGCACTGTTGCAAGCGCCATGATCACAGATGAACTGAAGTAATTGCTGGTGGACGTTTATGAGCAGACGAATCAGTCTACCCTCTTTCTCGTTCGTTTTTTGTGATCGACACGGCTACCACTGTCGCATTGTATCATTCAAACCTCGATTCTGTTCCCGACATACGAAACTCACCGTGTCAACACGCGAACTTTTTAACTTTTTTTTTATTGAGTTTAGTTTCGCGTTTGACCACCATCTCACCTGATGGTAAGTGATGATGTGGTCGAAGATTGAGCACGCTTACTTAAAAGTAACCTATTCACTCTTGACTTAAAGACCCCTAGGTTATAGCTATCGGGAAACACAGACTCCGGCAGGGAATTCCACTCCTTAGCCTTACGCATAATGAAAGTATTCCCAAAACGTTTAGTGCGTACCATGTAACAATGGCGCATCGCCGTTTGTCTTGTAGTCCGATGACGGAACGGGCTTGACGGAATTAGATTGTGTAATTCCATCGCACACTCCCCGAAATGTAACCGATAGAAAACCGACAGGGTAGCAACTCGTCACCGATGTTCAAGGCTCTGGAGCTTTGATTCGACCAGTGTATCGTTGCCAATGAATCTTTTGGCCCGTTTCTCAATAGACTCAAGCACGTCTAGTTGATACTTGGCAGATCTATCCCAAAGATGAGAGCAGTACTCCTTACATGACTGAACCTGGGCTTGATAGAGATTGAACAGCTGTTCGGGTGTGAAGTACCGTCTTACCTTTGCTAGGATTCCCAACTTTTTTGATGCTAGTTGAGCCTTAGCCTCGATAAACGGGCCAAAATTGAGGGTAGAAGTTAGTGTTACCCCCAGAAGCTCGATACGATCGGTTATCGGCACGGTTACACCTCGGAAGTAGGAGCCAGTTCGAATTGACTCATTTTTGCGGGGAAGAGACACGCCTGGGTCTTAGCTGCATTAAACTTGATCAAGTTGGCATCGCCCCATTCGGACTTCTTCCGTTTTTACACATTTGAACCACTGGATTCCAGGCCCTCGACATTTGAAACCCATCCTCCCGGTTGAAGTTGTCGTATTTGGTAATCTCTATCGCTACCCTTACCAGTCTGGGTATATAGTGGCGTTCTGTCGAGATGATCTGAGGGTTATGTAACTCAATCCAATGGATCGATCCTGCGTCTAAAAGATGTTGCCGTGCCAATTTTTGAACATCATTACTTTTCACCACCCTAATGTGTTCTGAAATTCTGCAAGCTGCGTTTTGTCTGACCGATATACGATTGTCCACAGCTAGAGTCCACTTTATAGACACCACTCGTATATCGGTCAGATAGTTTGAGAAACTGGCCTAAGCCGTTAATTTCTTTCAAATGAATGTCAAGCATTGATTTATTATTTGATTAATCTTCAGTCTTATATATCGGTTTTTGCAACGTGTTGACTGCACCTAAAATAAAAAACGGTGACTGAAGTATTGGTAGGTAAATTCAGTTAGTTTAACACTTTCATTTGTTTAGTTTCGATCGTGTTTTCCTCAAGTGGATCATTGTTGGTTGCCGTAATGCGATTCGATTTTAAAATGGAATGCCGTGTTTTTTGTCTCGTACGCAACCTGAATATGTATGTAGTAGGCAAATTCTAAAGTTTCCGGGGTTGCGGAAATGTTGTAACGAGAGAGGAAGAGAATGGACAAGGTTGGTTTTTAGTCAGTTGACTTCTGACACTCCCTTATGCTCCATCTAGACTGGGTGGATTCAGTTGGTGACTTTACCCCGGAAGAAATAGGCACTTGCACAAATCTAGACTGGGTTATCATTGTCATGTGGAATATGTGATAGCAAACCTACATCCTAAGCAGAAGTCTAAAATTCATAGTGTAACTAAGGCTCTTTTTTTAAATAGATATCTCTATCAATTTCAAGTATAGAAGCTGTTCATCAACGTGTGAATGAAACGTACAGAATTGCCAGATTGACAGTATTTATTTTTCTTTTACAAAATAGGCATCTAAAAACCAATTATCGTACGTAAAAAGAGCTCGTATTCAATTCGCAGACTAGTCTAGGCAACAATGAATGTCACAAACTTGCTGAAATGTATGGGTAATAGAGGTCGTGTAGACAGGTTGTGGCTACGTTGGAAAACGATACCATCTATACTAATATAAAGCTAAAAAGTTTGTTTGTTTGTTTGTTTGTTTAAACGCGCTAATCTTCGAAAGTACTGGGTGGATTTGGATACTACTGGATTCCTAAAAGATTCTATGCTATACAAACATTTGTACTGGCGCGAGAATTGAATCCACAACAAGCGGCGCAGCATCCAATCGCTAAACCACCGCGCCAACAGTGAAACATAAAAGTCTTGTTTCTTGTCGTACAACCCTAAATTATCGACCCTGTGCTAATTTGTTCCAACAATCTGATGGATGCCAATAAGAATAACTAAGTATAAAATTGATTCTCAATAAACTTGTATTTGCATAACAAATATTAATAAAACTAAACTGGTACCCAATTTAGATTCCGATATTTTGATACCACGATATCCGATATTTTTATACACACACAATTGGAAATAAAAAACCTAAGTGGACTTTGAGTTCTATAAAAGTTTAACTAATTTAAAGATGATTAGAGTTGACAGTTCCAAATAATGTTTTGTTGGAGTTATATCATTTTGTTTCTAAGGTTGTGTTTAATAGGCGTGTTACCGTTTATGCCGTTTAAATAAACAGTTTTAGCGAAAATCTAAATAGAGATAATATGTGTATTTAATTATAGAAAAATCTAAAGAATGGATTTTATTTACGAATGGAATGGTTAATGAATTGTAAGGCAATAGTGGCCATTCTTGTATCTTTTATTAGGTGGAGCTATAACAAACTATGAAATAAAATCTTAGAATCTGAATTACATGCACTTCTAATTATTGTATTATCATGAAATTTGGCAATTATATGTAGATTCCCTGCCGGAGTCTGTGTTTCTTGATCGCTATAACCTGGGAGTATTTAAGTCAAGACTGAATAGGTTACTTCAAGGCAAGCATGCTCCATCTTCGACCACATCATCACTTACCATCAGGTGAGATGGTGGTCAAACGCGACCCTATTATCAATAAAAAAAAAAGATTAGATGACAATACAATATTATGGTACCATCATCAAATGTGTTTACTAGTAGGCAGTCCAAACTGCTTACTAGTAAACACATCGAGTTTCGGCTCATTAGATCGTCTTAACATATTAAAGCGTGTTTTAAGTTTTTTAAACTATTTATTTATTACAAAAATAACTCTAATGTTATTTTGACATCGTTTGTCACTGAAATGATATTTCCATTTGAACACTAAGTACATAAATTGACGTACAGAAATAAACAAAGTTTGTATGAAAAGGTCGCTTGACCTACTACATTGACAACTGGGACATACGGAGAATAGGAGTGACAGCTTAACGAGTGCTCCAAGGCCCTATTCAGCAAAGAAATAATGTGAAGTAGAGGGTAACGTCGTAAGTACATCGCTTATAGAACATTATTACAAGTGAAATAAGTTATGATGCATTCACACTTTTAAACAAATGTAACAAATATTCTTTACATATTCTGTATCTGGCGGTAGCAGTTATAAACCTAAACATCTCTAAACTGAAGTCAATTCTATGGCAACTTAATAATTAGTGAAGATTTGGTTTGAAAATTATATAAGTATCTTAGTTTGATATTAAACATATTTATTTAAACTTTAAGTACAAAAGTACATACGAGGACTTAATGCAGCAAGGCATTTTCTACCAGTCAACGTTTGATTTAAAAAGATCACATTGAACATAATTATTATCGGGGGCGATTCGTGGCATGGTATGGTACGGTATGGTTCGATCTATAATCTCAAGTAACACTGCTAAAGTTGGTCTGAGGATGGAGATTCTTAAAGCGTAGAAGGCAGATAGGTGAAATACTGGACTGAAGCTGACCTCAACACAATTAATAATAATAATAATAATATTCCATAACTCGCTTACCTCCTTTCGCTTTCCTCTCTTTGCTTACCTCCTAAGAACCACGGCATTAGTAACACGTGTCAAATAACAAGGCGTAGTGACAAAGATTGAATTAAATACTGATCGTTACAGAACTATGCTAATAGCTTCCTCAGAAATAGCACTTATAATATCATAATTCTTAGTAACAATTTTAATTCCTTTAACAATAAAAACTTTGCTGCTCACATAGCTAAGGTACAAGTAACAAGATGTCATTAAATAATGAAATGTTAATTATTCCTTGACAATATTTGCTTAAGATGTTTAACACCATATGCTATAACAGTAAAAAAGGAATATTAGTAAGTACGTATATAGATTTTTTATATGGATTACTGTTTATGATAAAATAGGTTTATTTTGTAACCAAATCAACAATCTGTTGTGGATCATTTAAACGACATGAGGTTGGTTACCTATCTAGCTATACTGAGAAAAAACACTGAAATAAACTAATGTGATTTTGACCAAAAGCGGAGTTCAAAACTATCCTCTACGAGAATCAACAAACACAATACACGAAGAACCATTAAAGAACAAAACCATCACAACGATCATAACGTCTTCCACATAAGTTATCTCGTCCATCAATACATAAACACTAATCAAGATAACATTTCACGGCTAATGACTCACAAAATGAGCAACAACGTATAAATATCAAGCAATAAATTGTAACATTAACGAAGGCAACTCGCAGACATTACTTACTTTAAAAGATACATATTATACATCATCCGTACGTTTTAAATTGTAAAGTTTGGTACACAACTTCATTTACCGTTCGCCTATTTATTTTAGTTGTTAGCCACTATCTCGTTACGACTCGATACAACTTGATAATCCGTTATTTATGTCGTACATTTTTCAACAAGAGCCTAGCACGCGACTTGTCGCCCGACTCTTGTACACCGACAAATGGTCGACCATCCACCTTTTGTTGCTCTAACGGTTGTGTTTTGATATCATTAGGAAATTCTCGGCTTTTACGACAGTGAGAAATATTGTTTCTAATATACAGATTAGAGATTTGTCTATTACTAATGTAGAAAGTAGTGGACGCAAAGTCAGTGACGGATGGGACACACGATTAGAACCTCGATTAGTGCTACATGGAACGATAAACGTACGATTTTGATTTGTTGCACCCAGCGGTGGATATAGATTCTCTTAAGCGAAAAGGAATGCCGGAGACGATATCGAAATTCTATAGAAAGTAGTTAACTTGAAAGAATCTAAACAAAGCCGCCCACCACGAACTGCATATCTTAATGAACACTAAAAACCGGACACGGAAGACATCAAAACAGTACCAAATCAAATAATTAAAGTTATCTTAAAGATAAAGTCGGTTAGGAAACATTCAAGATTTGTATAATAAAGCTATTGGGAGGCACGTGCTGAGAATTAAGCGCATTCCTGTTGAGCACTCCACAACCCCATTAGCCCGCGTCGGGTTTTTGTAATTATCGACTTATTAAATGCCGCGAGAGATTTATGTCAGGCCGGCAACAGGTAAATCTGTTTCGCTACACCCATGCTCTGATAAATGAACGTGCAGATGTATTGGAAACTGACGATGACATTAAAAAATATTTTACTCAACACGTTATAAACGACGTTAACCCTCATGTAATCTATATTTAGTTATGTCTGACAATAAAATAGCATTCATAAATCTACAAGAAGCTTCTAAGACGTAGGTACAATAAATATCCAAGATATCTTAAAGTAAACTGTGCATATAAAATGATGTTTAGAGAAATAAAACGAAGGCAGCATGCGCAGAGTCACTGACCACAACAACGTACGAGCGACGAAGACGAAACTAAGTCTTGCGATAATCATAATACGCTTGCAGATATGTGATTAGCTGTGGGGTCACGAAACGGTCGGTGTTAGACAGAGAAGACATGCCGTATCCTTTTCAAGCACACGGACAGTTGGATGGCGCCGTCTCTGTCAAGCAAACGACCGCAGGGCGCCTAAACCGCTATAGTAAACTGTGACCTCACGAAATTCTCAGCGCACGATACCGATGATGATTCACGTGTAATGACGGACGTACAGACGGACTGACATATAGAGATGCGGACGCTAGATGAATTCCAAGCGACAGGTCGGGAGAAAAAGTTGTTTCAATTTTAAATACGGTCATGATTGTTATGGACTGTTATCGTTAATTTTATTGAGCCATCACTGACATTAACATATTAAATTAGTTTTGTTTCTAAATATCTCGATCTGTTATGTTTATAATGTTCCTAATCTATGATGTTGATGTGCTTCAATATTCTATTAAGCTGTCAGCATTATTGAATTTAAAGAATCCGCATTTTTTGACCTTGATTGCTATCTGTTTGGATGATATGGAAATAAATGCCATAAGAGAGTCTACTGAGTGTAAGGTTTATAAAATCATAAGCAATGATGTATAAATATAAAGTGAAACTATAATGTTGGATGTAGATGTGCTATAGCTAGATACGGTACAGAGGGCACGACCAGACGGAACAGGTTTGCTGAGACTACTAACGTAGTAACCAATATACATGCGCACCGTGCATTACTCTCAAGTATTCAAGATTATACGACGTTAGAACGGAACGAGTTAGCTGTGAGAAAATTTCACCTGTAGGAGCCCTATCAATGTTGATTTAGACGACCTTTCACGTGGCTTGCTATGAGCAAAATGTTTTACGTTATTTTCTGCACAAATTCAAGTAAAGCTTCTGATATGGAAATGTGATGTATGTTTAGAAGGGCTTATATTTGAATTCGGCTATAACATTTGAAGATGTTATCTAGAGTTAATGCCACGCACTAAGTGCGTCAAACTGAATACATAGGTGTAATGGAATTTATTTAATAACCTACATAGTGATTTTTTGCGATATCGAATTAAATATAATATGATACCGAAGCTATAAATTATATCTAAATTTTTATCGTAATAAATGTAAATAACCGAATAAAATAATTTATACAATAACAAATGCCGATAAACGTAAATTACGTATATATTAAATCTGCTGCAGATATAATTCTTGAGCCAACATCACACATCGTAAAGGAATTAGTATCAAGAGTGTGAGAGTACGTACTGATAAATCACCTACACAGTTCGTTAGGAACGGGCTGCGCGCCACAGGGGTCCACGTTCGATCCCGTGCCGGCAAGTGGAACGCTATTGAGGAACCCCCTGTAGAATATTTTGACGGGCCATACAGTGCCATGTTGGATACAGGTTGATGAATGGTGAATTTACGATTGCTCGCTCTTATATCGACTTTGGAATTTATACTTGTAGTTATGCTGGTGTTTCAAAATCATCAACACTAATTCCTTCATTGGTTAAAGAATTCTTCTGATTTATTATTAATTCATCAAAAAGGATATGCCAATGAGTTTATTAATAATCATCCTCGGACCACGACACATTATCTAAGCTTGAATATTACATAATTTGTCAGGTCAGTCGATTGCCTTTGATGACACATGAAATCGTTAATATCAGCTTTCACGCTATATTTGATTAAATCAGCCGACAAAAATGTGGCAATTAATTAATACAATGCTAAAACTACGTAATCTTTATAATATAGTAACATATTTGAATAATTAAATAGCAAAATCTATTGTTGGCGCCATTGAAAATGATACCACAGACACATTCCGCATACCAGCGTGTTTGTCGTAGCGTAAGCAACAGGTTTTACATCATTTACAACAGACAAAAGAATTTCACAATCTGCCACATTCGGCGATAATACTTGTTCATCTTTTTACACTCAAATAAAAGGTTTATTTCCCTGGCCGAGATGAAGGCGTCCGTCAAATTTAAAAAAGTTAATTATCGGATACTTTTACCATTTCGTGTGGCTCGCTCGGCGATACATCATACGGACGAATATAAATCACCGGTTGATTGATAGTGGTATACATCTCACGCTCGTTCGCTAGCTCCTTTTTTAATCCGACACAAATGATTTTACACTTTGATTCCTTTTTGTGACGCCATTTCGCTCCGGAGTTTACGATTTGTTCGGAATGGATTTTGTACACCTGAATTTGTTGGGACTTGACCACCTTTTTATGTTAAAAGAGCCTTTTGATCATATTGAATAGGTTTAGATTTAATAAAGGTTGTGTGGAAGCGTGCCGTCGAGGCTAGCTTTTATATCGTAAAAGTAATTTTAATACTGTTAACAAATTCAATGTGTAATTCTACGCCGAGTTTATGATTTTGTAAAAGTCGTCCGTCGCGAACGGTTCCATCGATTGTGATGTTTGACCCGAGTATTTGTGTACTATGAATTGCAATCTTTAAATCCAATATCTTCGTACGTGACCCCATGCAGCTACTTTCTGAATGGAGCTACTTTGGAATATGCCATGAGGAAAAGTGCACGAGCATGACATAAAGCCTGTGTTATTTAAGTGCCTGTCCATTTTAAGGGCACAATAACTCGATGAAATCTCCTTTCATCGCAATGTGAAATTTAATATTCACTACCGTACACTGTAAAGCCAATGTTTATAGTGAAAACCTATCAAGTTTCTAACAACTATGGTGCGGTACCCGTCCGTATACCTGCGTACAAAAACCTTTACTAGAAGAGATTAGTGCGGCGTTTCCTATTGTAGTTGTACCCCGATTCTCATGCAAATGCATTATAAAACGTGAGGAAATATAATTAGCCTGGCGGTATCGAAGGGTCGTGCACCTTGCCGAAAACGGGTTTATGTTTCGCCTTTTAATTAATGTTTTGGCAGTGTTGTAACTTTTGACCAGTGTCCACTAGGGATGGGGTGTTTTCGCGATATTCCGTGGGAAAGCGTGTGACGATGGTATCTTTATGTTGGTCGGTAAGAGTCTGTTTTTCCGAGAAAGAGGCCATTACACGCTGTACGAGAGCGTCGTAAGACATGTCACAGTTATTATGCTCACTAGAAGCGATATAATCTTTCGGCTATGACGCACACTGAGGCGGTCCGTATGTGCTGAGTTATTCTCGTCGTCCAAAGCATTTGTACTGATTGTTGTTACGATTAAGTTGGATCAATCTGTGGGTAAAACCGTATGAAACGTTATTTGTAAGTCCTATGTGTTATCGTTGATGCCAGTTTAGTTTAACAATTTGGTATTATTAGCGGCGTTGGCACTAAGTGTTAGTAGGTAAAACAAAACTTATACAGAAACTATTTCATTAAAACCCTAAATTCTCTTCCTCGGCCTCATGCTTCGAACCAAAACTAAAAGAATCAGTTCCACTTTTCAAACCATAATCCTCCATAAATCATAACCACAAACCATTAGCAGCAAAATGCAAAAACGTTAAATTTCTCACGCTTCAATATTTGCAAAACTAGGACTGGTCTAATCCAAACAAACCCGGTCTTACGGTCAGTTGACTCACAATAACCAGGTGTCCGACAACCCACCCTCTAAGAACCTACGTCTTTGTGACACAGAGGCGTGTTTAAGGCGTAAGGGACAAATATTGCAATTTTGCCCTTCGATCATGTCCTGGGAACGCAAAGATGACGTTTTTGACATGTCGGGACAATGCATTATTCTGCATGGTCAGTGGTAATTTGCGCTTGGATTCATTTGTGATGATATTAACAGCGAAAGGTCACGGAAGCTTAAAACTTTTGTATCTAATTGTTTATGGATAATGTAATGTTAAATTTAAATCGGGTCTATGTCAGAAGAAAAGTATGTTATGCTAGATAACAGAGCTGACAGCGAATGGAATGTGTCCATAAGAACACACGAAAGAAATTAATATTGATCGGAAAATCATCACTCAAGTTGAAATACGTTGACTGCCTAATAATTCAATTGAATATAAAAACGCTCATCATTTCCAAAACAACACGGAAGATACGTTATAATTTATCCGCAAAAATCGCCCATTAAAATTCAGGCCCAAGGGACCCAGAATCTTTCTAAATGACCGGCTTGACATAAAAACTTATTAAGATATAGCAAACAATGGGAAGTGATTGATGCGTTGTGAACAAAAGGTGCTTCTCCATTGTTGAAATGATGAGCAAACCCGAGGCTCACTACACGTTCACCTTTTATGCACTTTTTAATAAACCGGTCGTCTAATGCATTTAATTAATCAATCCATATGTAAGCTCTGTTTCATATTTGCATTTGCATAACTGTGCTGCTATTATAGACCATTTATGCCCCATTCGGCTGTGATAGTTTAACAATGTACCAGGATTAATGACTGAAATTGAATGGACTGAAATGAACGCAATAATAAATCTATCATGAAAATCATAAGTACTGGTAATTAGAAAAGTATGTACTGTCGTATTGTTCAAGGAGAAAGTAGGAAAGCTAAATCTTAGTAACATTACCAAACCACTCATATTATTATCATATCGTGTTGTCGACAAAAGCTCTCATGATTTGACCCAAACAAATAACTGACATTGTATAAAAGGTTAAAAGCAAAACTGACCACTCATTTACAACAACGGTTACATAAACCAAAGTGCGAACACAAAAAACGTATCTCTTACATCAAGTTCTATCACAACTATACGTATTAGGTGGTAGCTTTATCCTCAATGGACCTTTTCAAAGCTAAAACGTTTTACAAAACATCCACCAACTGTGAAACAATATTATAAAAAAGTACAAAAGATTCTCTCTAATCTCCGCATCTACCAGTTTGATATCTAAGACGATTACAAAGCGACAAAAGGGGCACACTTATTTTTTTTTTCTATTAACAGTTAATCTTGTATAAAAAGGAGACTGGAGTTCGCACCTTTCTATTGTTCTGAGGGCAAACAAATCGTTTGTTGCCCAAAATATGACGGGGTCGAGAGACCCAATGTTGTCCTCAAGGGTTGAATGAGAGCAGCGGGTTACCGTGTCCTTTCCGGTACGATCTGGCCTCTGTATTATCAAAGGGAACAACTCTGATGACGTTAAGTTGGGACTCGTGAAGTTTTGTGGGACTGATACAGAGAACGATAATGAAGTTGCTGATCATATTTCGAAAATAATAAAAGTTATGGATGGCTGTAACGAGATCTATATCAAACCGGCAGGTGGCGTTGAAACCGCCGAAATAGTTTGCAAAGAAAAATATAAATTTAGAAACAAAAATTTAATGTTCGAGGTCGTCAAACGGGTGCTATTGGAGGCTATATGGGTTATAATAAGCGCCTCAGCGGGTGTTCCGTCTATATTATGAACTCTTCAACCTCGGTGCCCTCCGCCAAGACCGTTTCCTTTATGACATGAGGAAATTACTTCGGTCGCGTGTTATCTTTTAAAATGTGCACCTGTGCCGTTCCGAGTTTTGGTTAAATAATTTTAGCCACACGCGTATATTTGAAATGAAATGTTTTGAAGTGATCAAGAGCGCAGTAACTTTTTTATTTGTAGGGGCCATAACATAAATGTTTTTTTTTTTATTATTAGTGAACGAATTGGAAAAAGCAAAAACAAGTTATGTTGCAGTAGTTTTCCATTGTTTGCGTAAAATTAAAGAAACACCATAAGATAAAGTTAACACAATGTTGTATTCAATAGGATATTAAAAGCCATATTGTCGCACATCATAAAACTGACAGTTCGTCAAGGTTCACTCACTTCTGAACAGCCTTGACCTGACACAAGACTAGTAGCAAAAACGTATTACGCATTTAGGTAAACAATAGAAAACCTCTTTTTACATTTACTAACCAATTCTGAAACTATGAGATTGAAATTGTTATCATTACTCCTAGAAACGTACGAGGTCACACGAATTCCTGAATACAATCAATCACAGTGCTGTCTTTAAAACAATAACCGGCCATATTAATTCCACCGTAATAATAACCTATTACAGCCCATAACTTTATATTAACATTGATCGTCAACAGTTACTTAGAGTTGTGCCCTTGGGCAGTCTCTCCACTAATGACTCGAAGAGATTAATGATTCTACTAATTATACTTGTGACAATCAATGTATCTTTAAAGCGAGCTTTTTGTTAGTAACACTGCATATTCTAGTATTATTGATGTATTATGTAATTTATCAGTAGCAACGATTATTTTTGTTGTTATTTTCACAGAATAAGGCCATGATTTAAAACAATTAATTTACTGAGGCAAAAAATATAGACGTCGATTTACGTTTAAAATTATAAAGTTATAAAGCTGTAAAACAAAATACTAGAAAATGGAAAGGGAACAATTCATAGAACTTGAATCTAAAGGAAAGGCAAATCATAACAAAATGACTACGAAATACGCAAATGTAAAGGATTTGGTGTGAGAACATTCATATTGTCATCATACTAAAGCAAAAAAAAACTTGCGAATTTATAGTATCTTATCACTTAATACTTACATACTGACAAAAAGTACCGGTGAACAAAAGAAAATTACAGTTTAAAACGCGTATGAAATGTCTCAATATAGGCATGGATGTTAGTTGCTCTTCTATCTACGTTGCCAATTTTGTTAGTATGTATTTACCAAAAATTTTGACCTGGTAAACAATTTGTAAATTTCATGCTGATTTCTTTCAAGTTTGTATACATTTTCTCAAAAAATGTTGACTCACCTTCTCTCCTCATGCCCATTTTGAGACATTTTCTTAGCCTGCAGTACTGGCATTGGTTTCTATGATGTTGGTCGATTGGACAGTTCCTATTTCCCCTGCAGGAGTACGTCAGATTCCTTCTCACGGACCTCTTGAAAAAGGATTTGCAACCTGTGGGAGAGATTTCACAATTGTAATGTTAATTTTTACACCTTCACTTTGAACATCATCAGTTGGAAGTATTTCGATGAGAATAATTTGAAATGTTTTGATAAGGTAGAACCGGCTTATTATTTTGCTATTTACGATATAATCACTTCATAAATCTGGCTTTGATGTGTCAGCGTGCTTAAAATTCGGAAGTCTGTTCGTATATCATCATCAGAGTGTAAAATATTCGAGACTGTCAACAAAGCTTCCATATTTTGTGTTCGTATGCAAACATGGGGATATCCCTATAATTTATTGTACTTTATGATTGTCAGTAGTAATTACTTGTTAGCCTATTTTGTTAATATGCTTAAACCTATTAGCATAACAGCATATATCAATAGCTACCCGATATTGAAATACGGTGATTTGTATGGAATCGTCAAACGTATACGAATTTATAAAACAGTTAAAATACCACCTTAACGATCTTAGGACAGTTAAGACCAATCTCATGAATATATTATGCGTAAATATTAGAATAAGAAACAATTTGCTTTAAAACATGCTTCTTGGAGCCTTTACTCAAAACAATTGTGTTTTGAGTAAAGGCTCCAAGAAGCATGTAGTTCCATCATGGCTCATTGGAGTCATGATGGAACTTAAAAGTCAATAAAGTTGAATTCGATTGGTGACCCACAAGGAGGTACTACAACATAGTTTGGTGTTTAAGAAAAGAAACGGGATCTTCGATTAAAAAAAAAAACTGATGATTACCGAATCTAGTTTTAAATTATTTAAAAAAAACATGCTTGTCACAGGAGCACATATATTTATAGGAAATTATGATGTTGGGAGGAGATTTCAATTAACTTGAGCTATGGTTAGACGACGTCGCGTTTAAGACAAGGGTGGGGGAACATGGGGTGGTTTTAGTCAGAGTCTGACAGACCCCTTCGCCCGCCCCAGGGGTGAAGGACATCCATGAGGATTTCCACCTCAGGAACAAAAATGGTACGCTATAAAGTTTCAGTGACTTTTTCTTACAAGTTCTTTTATCAGTCAAATTAAAAGTACAAGTATATAGCTATGGAAATCCAATGCTAAAAGAAAAATGTTTCATTTCTGTAAAATAAACTAATAATATTGGACAGCCCCGGTGCGTTTGTAAGGAAGTTATGCAAACATCTAATCACTATGTATTAGTACATTTAAATATCAAAGACATTTATCCATGTTATCTACAAATGTAGGGAACTATATCGGTTACTTATTGCCTCGATGGGCTGTGGGAGCCAACTTGTTTGGGGCACTTTCTTATCTAAGACGTACTTAGCGATTTTGGCTACGTAAATGGTGTAACATAGGACGCAATTTTCTGATTCCTTGATACAAGAAAGCCGTTGAACTGAAAACTATATCTATATTAAAAGCCGTTCAGTCATTTTGGCGTGATTAAATAACAATCAACCGCACCTAAAGTTTTGCATATACATTTAACCAGTTTAAAAAGAAGCGTATAAACTATCGCTGTGATATTAGCATCGATACAAAAATTTTGATGATAAGAAAAATTTATTCAATAATGAGAGAGGATTGGTTTGTTATGAGACCTTTTTTGGGGGAAAAATCAAAAACTTCTCCTGCTCGGTGAAGCGGAAGGGAGATTCCGACTCCAATTAACTATTTTACCACCCTGCCCTGTTTTCTTCAGTTTCCCTTTCGCTCCGGGGTCGCGGTATCTCATTAAAAATTTCCCGTCACCCCGTCAAGCATTGGCCTTATAAGATTCTGTCATTGCTACTACATGAGACGCGCCTAGCAAACGACTAGCCGTCGACTACGGTTGTTATAAGGTCTTCAACTTCATCTTGCTATAGTAGACAAGGTACAGGATATATTGGGTACTAAACTCAAAACTTGTCGATTCCCATCAACACACCAACCTTATAGTTGTGTCAAGTTACATTAGGCAGCTATTTTCTTTTATTCGAAACCCAAAGTAAGTGATACCCCTACAAATCGTGCAGAGTCTGCCATCTATCGATTTGAACCAGTGATCTTAGATTACAATCGAACGATTCTATGTCTTAAACGTTTTGACTTCCGAAATAAAATTAGAGCTATAAAAGATCTCGTTTCTTTTAAACCTCTTTATTTTAATTAGTTACTGTTAATTTAATTATAGCTATCGCGTTTCTTTTATATAGAGCTTGATATGGTCATAAAATTAAGGTATCTACTTGATGGTTTTAACCAAGATATTTTAAAAATTTATTTCACAATTAATACATAAAATCTTACGACAGTTAAATGGATATTTTCTTAAGTAAGTAAATGTCTCGCTCGAAATTCTTGTCATAAATGTTACAGCTCTTAGCCTCAGATCTGGACACATTCCATGCAAAAAATTGCCTCATGATAAAGAAAATCGGTTCACCCAATTGTGAGGAATGTGGAATTGTCGAGGACCTACAACGTTTATTGATGGAATGTGTCCAATGAGACCAGTGGAAATAAATTTATTAAGGTTCGTGAATTTGAGCAGAACTGATGTAGGCATGTTCCATACGATTCTATCCCAACTAAATGGCGAAAAAAAGGATTTGTTCAAATTCATGGCCCACATGGACATGGACATATTGTAAAAGTACAATTGTTTAGGATACTATGGGACTAACATACACTATGCATAAAATACCCTATAAATAAAAAATTAAAAAATTGTCATTAATTTCTATAAAGTGTTATTATAATTAACCGACTTCTGAAAAAGGAGGAGGTTCTCAATTCGGATGTTTGTTTGTTTTTTTTTTTTTATGTTTGTTCGGGCATAGCTCCGTCGCTCGCCAACCGATTTGAAAAATTCTTTTTTTGTTGGAAAGGGTATACTTCCCAAATGGTCCCATGAAAATTTTATCGACATCGAACAAGCCGTTTCTGAAAAATCAACAAAAATCCAAAAAAAATATTTACATTGATGATCTTTTCGGTTACTCTATATTGTGTTTTTTGTTCGCGCGTTTTTAGTTTTTTGTAGTTGACATTTTGGCTTTCGTAACTAGATTAATTACAAATTGACCCACTAAAAAGCGCGAAAATAAAAACTTTTTTGCAAAAAAATAAAACCGACTTCCATATCAAAACACTACAAAGTCAAAAATAATTTTAATTTCGGAAGGCGGTGTGAAAAAAAAGAAAATACAGAACCAATAACACCGCCCAACGAGCACATTAGTGGAAATAGCAGCCTATTTTGTTACTTTGGGCTGTAAAATGGCGCTTTAAGGGTTCAAAAAGCAGTTCAGAGTTGCATATCTGCATCCGTAAACGTCTATAGTTATAAAAGTTACTTAAGGTGCTATAAGCTGAATCAAATACCACCCTAGCCTTCACAGTAGTCCACGGTAGAACTCATTTACCACTTACACCTTTATATGAGAGTTACGAAGGTCATTTTGCCACTCACAGCTGTACAGAGGTTTCCATTGTAACTTTTATAGGTTATAGTTATAGTAACCACTATTATACTACTAGAAGTTCCATTATAGAAATAATAGAAACTCTTATGCATACTATAGTTACAAAAAAATCATCAGTGTAACTAAGGCCTTTAGTAGCAATAGTCATTCCTTGCAGGCTCAATCCATTCGCCATTTTACAGCCGCTTTCGTAACTATTATAACACATTTAAAAACACTAAACACTAAACAATAAAAATGGATGCTAAACGAATAAGTACGTAACTATATATTATAACCTCAAAAACAAGAAAATAGGAGCTTTTTGTGGCTGTGAGTTGCACAAGGGTAACAAAAATCACTGGAAGCGTTAGAAGGGTGAAAATTAGCGCTATGATTCTCAAATGGGAGTTATTAGAGCTCAAACTGCAGGTTATGACTACATTACAATGACGCCATGATTTTTTAAGAAAACTTATAATTCACTTGCAAAATTGAGTTGATATACATTGGTTTTTTAGTTAAATGTGCATTAAATGTACCGGTAAACAATCGGCCACTTGCAAATAGTAAGTTATCGACACGTAAAAATACGGAAATAAAATGTATTCTGTATAACAAATAAAAAATATCACATATCTTTTGTTATTTTTTTAAATATCATAAAAGCGCGTTAAAATTACTCAAAAATTATCTTATATATCTACAGTAAACTGGACTGCGTTTTAAGTATCTTTATATATCTTGCTAATACAGAATACAAACTCTTACTTCTTTTTGTTTTATTTTCATGATGGCGACGAAAACACTTTACCAAAATATTACAAATAATGTCAACTGAAGATATAGAATAAAGAACTATAATCAATTCATTCGTTCAAAGTAGTTCAAAATCATTCAAAAGTAGCGCTATGAGAGCTTTAGTATAGCGTTAATAAATCGTTATAGCTATTAAGGAACCTTTATGCAACCGTTGTGCAGGTTAAATGGAACTTTAGGTTACATAAAATGGCGCCCAAATAGCGCTAAAGCGGCTGCTTTAAGTCTGTAGTAGACGCTCTAGCGCTTACGTCTATTACCATAAGTAATAATCGGATACGCTCTAAAGCCCTAATGCAGCCCATTTGTGCTAGTTGGGCGACTACCGAAATTAAAATTATTTTTGGCTTTGTAGTGTTTTGATATGGAAGTCGGTTTTATTTTTTTGCAAAAAAGTTTTTTATAAGTATTATAAGAAGTCAGTTTTGTAGTTATTTCAGATACTTTACTGGTTTAAAATGAAATCAACTTTTCTCATCCACAGCAAATAGTTGTTTTTTTTTTGTATCAACCCAAAGAGTTCCTTAAACAAATTACGTACATTATGGTCTGTTAATAATATTTAACCTGCGCAATTTGTTCGTATATGAATGTCAAAATAAAACACCTTGTTCCTTATTGGACGAGTAACAGTAAATGTTAAAATGTCCTACATATTAAAGTACAATGTATAATGCTAAGAGAGGGCCGCGACTTTGCTCGCGCGATTTTTCCCACATTTTTTAGAAACTTTCATCCCTTGAGGAGTTGATTTTTGTAAAAAAGCTTATTTCAACCCCAGGCCTTGATCTATCTCCTTGTCAAACGTTACCAAAATCAGTTCAATGGTTTAGCCGCGAAATAGACAGACAGACATACTTTCGCATTTATAATTAGTATGGAGTTTTCTTATACGTACTTATTCTTGTGTAACTATTTACTGAGTATTTTATATTGTTCGTAGTCCCAAGGTTTTTGTTATTCAGAATGAATAATGAGTACCTAATTAGTCTTTCGAAACTACGCTTGTTCAATAGCCAATGAGTATTCTCAAAATTTGACGAATAAAATTTGAATCTTCCATTTTGTTTAATAGATAATAGATTCAGATCCAATATAAGCATTTAATTGAACGCGTTGTCTTTGGTAAAGTGCACACAGCAATTATAATTATCTCACTATTCTAAATCGTGACCATAGATTGGAAGATGTCTGGGGTATTAAAGGCGACGGTAAAATTGCTCTGAATATACATTTAGACGCCATTAAAGAGGGGAAAATTGCACAGAGTAATGGAGTAATTATAACAGGGAATATTGATTGTAGAAAAAAAAGAGATTTAGAAAGAAAAGAAGTTTGAGCAAGAAGGTGAATTCTGGTATACCTGACAGAAAAAGGAGATTATAGACTTTATAGATATTGCAGACTTTGTTCCAAACAGGTAACTCTTAAAAAAAAAACACTGACCAGTCAAAAATATTTAAGCAAGGCCTAACAAAGCTTAAGAATAAGTAGGCGACTGAAAATTCAGTGTGTTTAGGCAACAAAGCGCAGCTTACGAGGTTTCTTACTAGTTGCGATACCGTTAGAGGTTTGCTCACGTAGCCAGTGTGCAGATAAGCCGCTGTGCGGTTACCACAGGCTGACTGTACGTGCGGCGAGTTAGACGCTCGTTAGGAAATGGAGGAGAATTTTTGGATCAATTTCAGTTTTATGCAAGTATTAGATTGTTTCAGACCTTTTGTGTTTTTGAATATTCTTAGAGATAAAATAATGAAAGTTGTAGAGAGAATCCATTAATGAGTGCCTTTTTATAAGTTCGACATCACTGAGATGATTTCCTCTTTGATTACAGACATTATTGCCAATTACCATGAGCTTATAGCAGACCATTGCTCAACATCTATGCCTCTGATTTATAATGCCAAAACATAAAATTTCCTTGATATACCCGCGTTTTAAACGCAGCGTTTTTCCACCGACACCGTTCACCACCTCTTCGGGAACACTGCCTCCCAATTACCACTTATCGTTGGGAACATCAGCAGTTGCAAATTGTATTCCACGCGAGATGATAACGAGTGCATCGACACAAAGATTTGAAGTGAAAATAAAAACAATGGTTGCAGGCTTACATTCTTTGACATAAATCCCGAGAATTATTGAGAAAGTGAACTGAAAGGAAATAGTGCATCGGGGCTAGTCAGAGTAAGGCGGAGTTTATTTCGCAAAGAAGAATTTATAGAGTGGATTTGGTGATAAACTAGTTTTATAAAAATACTTGGTGTTGCCCGCGACTTCGTTTGCGTAAATGTAATATGTAAACCTATATTACATCATCCCCTATATCGACCCTTTAGGGGCATGCCCGCGCCTATTGTGGCTGGGAGTCGCCCTGCGACTCCCGACGCCCGGAGCGTCTCCTGCGGTGGCTGGGGCGCAAGGGCTCAGAGGGCCTTGAGACCCGCCTCTCCCTCGCGCGTCCCACCACCTCCTTCGCTTGCATAACCGCTTCGCAGAAAGAGGTTACTGCTTCCCATGCCTCCTCGCTCCGGACCATGGATTGAACCAAGGCCGGGAGCGAGAGGTTGCCGCCTATCGCCCCTACGAGGACACGGCGGAGCTCTGCCCAAGCGGGGCAAACCTCCACTGTGTGTTCCACCGTGTCGTCAGGGCGATCCTCGCAGTGGTGACACCCGGGCGTTTCCTCCCGCCGAATCCGACACAAGTAACTCCCGAAACAACCGTGTCCGGTGAGCACCTGCGTAAGGCAGAAGGTGAGGACGACATGACGCCTCGTTAGCCACTCCTCAAAGAGGGGACTTACCGCCGCTATTGTGGCGTGTCCAATATGTTTGACCCTGGGTTTACAACTATTTTCATTCCATATTTCATCCTAATTAGTGCTGTGGTTTAGTCGTGAAAGCTTAACAGACCGTTGCATTTATAATGTAAGTATGGATAGCCGTAGCCGAGCAAGCCTATAATAAGATTAGGCAGCCTAATAATCTATACTAATATTATAAAGCGGAAAAGTTTGTTTGTTTGTTTGTTTGCTTGAACGCGCTAATCTTCGAAAGTACTGGGTGGATTTGGATCTGGATGGAGTATTAATGTTTAATAAAGGTTTGTACCAGTGAACTTAAAATTTGAAAACTTCACAGTCCATGGCATGGATTTCTTATCTAAGTTAAGGAGAAAGATGGTATTCAAGGAAAAAGGTGGAAAGCTAGGAAATTTTAAGTTTAGATATTTCTTATTTCAAATCGACCTCACCTGTCAGAAATAAGTAACAAATTTTAAACTGTCACGCTCTTCAAGAAGCACTAATGAAAAGATTGTTCTCGTTAACTTGTAAAAGTTATAACGGCAGAGACCTTTTAAAGATACAAAGGCAAAAACAACAACGTTTTTGCTAAATATTCGACAGGTGACTAATACTCGTAGTAGGTAAAATATAGAACTAAGTATGATATCATTAAACACAATCGAAATGTGAATAAACGGACAGGTTGCTTGAATGTCAACTTGGCAATGGTTGACGCATTATAAAGAAATAAACTCGTCAAGCGATCGCTTCTGTTGAGTTGGGTTCAGTATAAAACGGAATAAATGAAATAGTAGTTATAAATACTTTAAAAGACAAAACAAAAACAAGAAACGTTAGTAATATTTATAGAAAGTACTTAAATATTTTTGCAGGTGGAGGCATGAAAGAAAGCAAACAAATTTTAAAAGAAGATAAATTATAACTAGATAAAAATAATGACAAAATGAAGGTCATAATTTACCAAAAAATAAGAACCGAAATAGAGAAACTTAAAACCATACAAATATTCACAGATGCGGAACTCCATCAGCAGTAAAGTGTTGTGTCCACAATTATTGGCGAACTAATGACGCCTAGATTACAGGTTACTGCTGACCTACATATAGCACGAGATATGCCGTAATACCAGCTTGACCGTAATGGCGGCGCAGATGATGGATATTAGAAAATTTTTGTATGAATTCTGGTAAATGGATGCTAAATTGTTAGGAGAAGTAAACAGAGATATGGAAGGAATCAGGTATGAAAGTTACAATCAAAGAAGATTTTCGTGCTTCGGAAAGCACGTCAAATTATTGGTCCAGGCTGTCATTAATTGTACATTAATGACAGTCACTACGAGTACTCAGAAGCAAAGATATATAATAAAATATAGATACGTTGTCCGCGCTCTAAAATGGCAAGTTGAAATCAAGGTAAGTGCCTCGTGTCTGTTTAGTTACGCACGAACCTGTGTCACGATCGCTACACTACACATCTTAAGAAAAAATGTGTTTTAAAAGAAAATTAGGAAAAAAGCATGCCTTTGTGTGTTTTCAGACGTTGCACTAATTATACTGCTTCCGTGAGAGGTCAAAATGTGTCATTTCATAGGTAAATATCAACAGAAATCCTTTTTTTTTTAAATTATTCTTCACGGCTAATAGCATATGAATGAAGTCAGTCACGTGACATTAGGGGAGGTTGTTAACTAAAGATGTATATTCATCTCTGTCTAACATCAGGTGTACCTAAAGATGGCATTTATTTTCTGTCCCTTTCTTTACACGTATTAGATAGTAATTCTCTATGTGTGTGTTTCGTGCCGTTTTTGAGAGGTGTTTTGTGGGAATATGACGCGTCTATTATAATACGTCATTGCTCAAAAGCCCGAAAATCTAACAGCAGTCTTGAGAAGAGGTTTCGTGCTACCCAGCTACTGGGATATGGAGGTTAGACAGGCAGTTGCTCCACGTAAAGCACTAATACTCAGCTACATCCCATTAGTCTGGAAGCCGACCTCATCATAGTTTGGAAAAAGCTAAGCAGATAATGATATGGCATTGAGACGACATTTAAAAGAGCTAAGCGGAAATGATACCAAAAGCAAACGATTTTGGTAATCAAACTAGGTATGTGGTGTTTATGTTAGCACTAAGGAGGGAGAGAGAGCACTCTTGGGCCCAAGTCTCTCTTCCCATCCGCATGGGAGGGCTCGGAATACGCAAAATTTCTAATATTATTTTACCGGCTTTCATTTCCTCGGTCCACAGCACTGAGAAATTAATTAGGAATATCTTGGCTTCCACACTAATTGATTTTAATGTGCCGTGCTTCACTGAGGCTATTGATGCTTGGAATCTCGCTTGTCCGAATTCTGACCTACCTGTTATACCATCTTCCCAGAGGCGGTGGGACGAGCCGCTCTGCAGAGTAGTTCTGAATAATTTACTAACCACGTCTGCTACTTCTGCTGAGTGTGCACGTCTGCTGGCTGTGGGAAAGTGGGAATCAGGTCTTTGGTTACATGCTCTACCGTCCTCAAATCTAGGCACTTTGTTCGACGACACCACTTTCCGCATCGCTGCTTCACTACGCCTAGGAGCCCCTTGTTGTTCCCCTCATCGCTGTAATTGTGGGGAAGCGGTCAACAGCCTCGGGTACCATGGCCTCTCTTGCAGCCGTAGTGCGGGTCGTTTTGCACGATATGGCAATTTAAACGACATTATCCGACGAGCCTTTGTCACCGTCGGCGTTCCAGCCGTATTGGAACCCAATGGACTGGCGCGTGACGATGGCAAGAGGCCGGACGGCATGTCTTTGTTTCCTTGGAAGAAGGCGAACACTAATATGTAGGCCTTTAGTATTCGACGCAACTTGTGTCGATACTGTCGCGCTATCCCATCTTCCCAGTTCATCATGTTGTGCTGGCGCTCCCGCTGCGGCTGCGGAAAACCTCAAACGGCGTAAATATAGTCATCTCGGTGATAACTATATTTTCGAGCCGTTTGGGGTCAAAACTCTTGGACCATGGGGCCCGTGTGCTTACAGCCTTTTTAAAGAAATATCGAAAAGGCTCGTTGACGTTTCCCGCAACCCAAGGGCTGGCTATTTCTTTGGTCAACGGCTAAGCATTGCCATACAACGAGGCAATGCCGCCAGTATCTTGGGTACGTTGCCAGCCGACAGTGTTGAGGATCAATTTTTTGATGCTTTATTCTAGTTTGTATTTTAGTACATAATTTTGTATATTTGTTTGGAAATAAACTATACAATTATTAAAAAAAAATTGTGACATCGTTAAAAGGTATGTGGTATATTAATGTCAATTGTCAAGTTGTATGTAGTTATAAAATTATACTATAGTATAATTTTATAACTACATACAACTTCAGTACTTCTGTACTTCAGTACTTTTCAGTACTTTCTATAGAAAGTACTGAAACGTCAAAGTTAAAATACTATTAAAGTTGGGGTTCATTATAGGTACCTACATATAGCCACCCAGGTCCAAAGTTCTAAAAAGTGCAAGTGGCAGCTCCGTATCCCATAACATGCATCATCACATTTACGACTTCACCAGCGAATATTATAGCTGCAATGAGTTATCACCGCAATAAAAGTCGCAGGGCTGTTGCGCAATGCGACTTGCGACTGACCAGGCATACGTGCGACATTATTGTACCATAAACACAATTGAATATCGCAGTTACTGCCGATATTTATACTATAGAAGAGATTCATTGAAGAATTTAGGTTCATTAAAATTGCAATTATGCGCATATGTTGTCTTGTGATTTATGAATGAAGCTTGTGAAGGTAACGGATGGTTTTGTTCGGGAAATCGGTAACATTATTTACTGCCTGTCAGGTAGGTGGTGTGAGAAATTGAAGAAAGGTTTTAAATCCACATTTGCACATTTGATAGTGAGAATCAATACGTTCTGGTATCTCTTATTGATGAGAATTCGATCGATATTGACGATAAATTTTAATTAAAATTTTACTTTTATAACTAAAGTATGTAGTTTTTAAATAATCTAGGAACTATCCAATATCATACTGTAATAAAGGAATTCGAAATATTTCAAAGAATGCACACGACACGGTTTGTAACTCCAAGCGATTTTGAGAAAAAGTCTAACATAATAAGGTGGAATCTCTTTGTACTCTACAGATAAACAAAAAATGAAATGCAGAGACAAGCGTTACTAACTCTATTATCATAGTTGATGCATCAGGTGGAATTTTGAATTTATAGACATGCAAGTGTTTTGTTGTGTGCCATAAAATTCCCATCAAAGTGATTAGTAATAAATATCAGCCATCTACTCAAATGCCTTTATTGAGAACGTGACCTCGTAATGTATTGCTGGCAATTTTGTAACAGGCAACATTCGTTTTAATCGCGAACATTCGCCATTTTGTGTTGACACCATTAATGATAAAAATGATTTTAGATTTCCTACATAAATCAATTTTATAATAAAATCATAGCAAAAAATACACCATTAAATGCTGCTTACAAGTTCAAATATAAACTGATCTAACAGCCATGAAATATAAAATACAGAACTAAATTAAACATATTACACCTTCCAATTTCAAAGTTCATTTCTTTCTAAAACTAAAAACATCAAATAAAAATAAAAGAAGCCTAATGTGATATAATAGGTATTTACAGCACCTGTCGGTGTTACCAGTGTAATAAATAAAGATAGCTAAACGCCATTAAATCTTCATTTAGTGGCCAGTGCTGTTGTCTGTAAGACAAGAGTTTCCGCTTTTCTTCCTGATTTATTTGTCTGTGGCAGTAGTGGGGATAATTAAAATTTTAGATATGTAGCTTGATCTTTTATCTGTTAGAAATTAAAGCAATAACGGCGTCTGCTCGCAATCATTTGCAAAATATTTTTAATAGAATTTCTTTCAAATTGTCTATCAACTGTGTCTCGGATGTACATGATAATTCCCTAATATTGCAATTTATAATATACTCAGCCTATAACGTTTCTACTGCACTAGGACTGTGGACAAAGGTCTCATCTCTATGAGAGCGAATGGGCTGTAAGTATTCGCACAGGCCCAGCATCGGTTGGTAGATGTCAAATGTTTTCAAATTGGTCTTAAGATGTTTCCTCACGATATTTTGAGAGCAGTGGTGATGATGATTTTTACAAAGAAAAAAGCCTGTTTGACTTCGAATCCACTTCGAACTCGTAAGGCAAGCCTGTACAGGCTTCACAGTGGGTTCAAAGTAGGTTCACTGGGCCACCATTACTCTGAATAATGCTGAATACTTCTTTATTCAATTTCTTCAAAATACTTAAAGAGTTGATTAACTCACTATAAGCTGTAGACGAGCCAATCGTTAAAACAAATATTCAAGAATAGCTTCTGAACACAGCTTCATTCGCCTGAAGTTTTTTCTCCAAGATCTAACCTATTTTTGTACCAATTTTCATCAAAATCGGCTAAGTGGTTTAGACGTGAAAGCGTACCAAACACACAGAGTTACTTTCGCATTTCTAATATTAGTAAGGATTACGAAAGTTATTTATCTTTTTGGATCAAGCGTGTAAGCAATTTCTACATATATGCTTTCTATAATAACTCCTTTAATGAACTCGCAACAAAGTCACATTAAAATCGTAACGATCCTTAAAATTGAATCAGAAGGTAAATCAATTATTATTAGAGATGGTCATTAATGAGGTCCATCAATCATGGAGTTAGGAGTCAGATCGTTAGGGTCTTCGGTTAGTTATAAGGCCAAGTTCTCGATTCTAAGGCAGGACTGACCTTGACACCGTAATACAGGTGCGAATTATATGGCATTATTTACTTAAATGTCTGCCATTTTAAATTCAATAGAACGATGATGGTTTTGGCAATCGATTGCTTGCACTCTGTAAACTTTTATCGTTGCCTATTAGAAAAAATAATTATGAAAACAAAGAACTTAAAACCTAAAACAAAAGAACTTATTTAGCACCATAAAAAATGTAAATGTATTAAAATAGTGATGCGCAGACTATAGCCAACATACATATCGATACTCAACTTCCCTTAATCATTTCATTAAGACACGAATGCATAAAAGAAGGAGTCTAATGAAAAATTACTCGCTTTAATGACCCATCGGATCGCCTTAATGATCTAGGTCCTGTTCTTGAGAATGTATCAGCACACACACGAGCATACGAGACTTGTGTTGGCGAACAATTGTTATTAATTTTTATGTATGCAGATGGACACTTTACCAGTTTCAGAATGGGTTTATAGAATTAGAAACTATAAAGCATTGTAAGTTCAAGTGAATAACATTTTGTGTCTCTATTTATTTTCAATAAATTGGTAAATGTAAACAGGTACCTAAATCTTGAATTTCTGTCTGTAAAATAACTTTGCTTTAAATAAAAATTTAAATTGTAAATTAATTCTCTTTGTAAACTGTCGTTATTGGTTTTTTAAATGGATCGGAAATAGATTACGATAGAAGTTTGTTGATTTGGTTTTTTGTTTCAAAAAGCATTTCCTTCACACAAGCACCTCAGTTTTAATTTATTTTACCGTGAGCCACTTAATGAAGCAAATAATGAATATTAATACACTTTAACAATAAACTATTTAAAATGCAACGTAAAGGGCTGACGATTTACATATAAATGTATCGACGTGCGGACACCGACATCCATTTTATCGTAAACTCGGATACATAATTTTCTTAATCAATCAACATTATGCATCCAACTTTTCTTTTTAAATCAACAATAAAATTAATTCCCAATAAATTCCAAATAAAACTACTCACGTTTATCGAGAAGAAAAAAAAATATAAATTTCGGATTTACGATGTGACAAACACGCGTACTCTTTAAGAATATGGCGGCTTTTAAATTTCGAAAATGATCGTTAACGTCACACGGTTGAATGTTTACCTTATTAAGGCGTAGCTAGTACTTGTTTAATTCACATAAATAATATATTAAAAAGAATCAAATTTTCATTAAAAGGCGACATGATTCAAGAGGTTCGAGCGTTTTATTGACAGTTTTAGTAGAAAGAGGAGAACCACACACGCGCCGAACTTGGATTCAATTTAAAAAGTGGAATGAGATAAAAATAAATAAGTTCGGAAAGACACTTATGTTTAGAGTCGCTCGTAAAGATAGGGTTAACTGCCACGGTATCGCGGGACAAAACATACCATAAACTGACCGGTTGTAGTGGTTGATAGTGATGCCACCGCTTGTCGATAGCACGGCGCTGTTATTCATGGTTGTGATATTTATTTTGTATAATGAAATTTAAATAATAATTTATTGCATGTTTTGCGTCAGTACAAAATGTTTTCGAAATAAGATCTATGAGGTGTGTTATTAAAGTGAAGGTAATAAAGTAAATGTTTTATGAATGAATCCTTAATTATTAATAACCTTTTGAATATTATTCTTATTGTTTTTATTTAATGTAGCAGAAATGCTTATTTGTAAGTACATCTTTGCTAAGCGTAAGCTTATCAAGCAATCAGGGTAGATAATGGCTAAAAAGTTACAGCATTAGTCACACAAATTATTTATTGTACTTAACAATTAATTTATCATCATCATCATCATCATCAATAATTTGAAATTCCTTACTATCGATAACTCAATTCATCGACACTAGACATCTCTGCATCCAGGTGTAAACTGCGATCACTATTGTCGCTCACGGACGCAAGCATTTAAGTCAAAAGAAGCGCTTCAGCCAGGGACTTTGTCGTTATAACGCCTATAAACACTTTTAGTACAAGTTGACCTCAGAGACTGCACGGTCTCACTTCGACAGGGTTCTAATTTCATCAGCGGGGGGTCCAAGCTCTAATAAAGTGGATTTGTCGACATCAAAATAACATTTTATGAGCACAA
Source organism: Tholera decimalis (assembly GCA_943138885.2). Lineage (NCBI taxonomy): Eukaryota > Metazoa > Arthropoda > Insecta > Lepidoptera > Noctuidae > Tholera > Tholera decimalis. Next base: position 31,215,824 of record OW964562.2, read on the forward strand.
CACTAATGCGCTTTATCGATACACTCTTAGGGAGTTATCATGTGATAGTGCAGCTAACGTATTGTACAACTTATGTAGATTTGTGGCATATTAACGTATGCATTTAGTAGGATTTTTACATATTTAGTGGATAAAAAAACTTATTATAAGGAAGGTAGCCGACGAATGTACTTTCGACGATTTGTTCAGAAGTTTGATACTGCAGTATGCATATTTTCTTGCTTTCTTATCTATCATGGATAATTTTTAAGTGAAGTAACATTGTATAATCAGAAAAGAAAGAGATTAATTAAATGCAGTTTTGGTGGAGCTTTTGAACGTCAAGTTTTCAGAGGATATCAAAATTTTATGAAACTACTACATAAATTGGAAGCCATATTCCATAATATGCATTGATACCATTACACTAGAACTCTGCCTTAAGCTTGGCGAATATCAGTATCTAGACTGTACGGAAATACCTGTGTCTTTAAACTAAATAACTTATCACTTAGCTACTGAACTTACAAAGCTTACTATCAAAATATAACAAATTAGATTAATTTTAAGAAGCGCAACATCTTAACTGCTAAGGTATCGGCCTTGTGATCAAGAGGTCGGGGTTCGAATCCCACCCATTATACTATTGCCGTGAACTCACTCCAGACACGAGCATATTGAGCTTAGTTGGAGAGGTTAACAAGATTGCTAGTCGTGTGAATTCCCCCAAATGCCCAACCAAACACAGTCCAAATTCCAGTCACAAAACACGTGAAAATTTCAAGAATTTCGTAATCATAACTCGAGGATAGACAGAGTATTGAATTTTCTATTTTATGTTACATTTATCGGTTCCGAGGCGTTTGATATCAAAGGTCGGCACCTCTTTGGCGCCAGGTCTACAACGATAACAGGACCAAAATAGTTTGCGTCCAATTAGTTTCGTAAAAAATACCGGATACTTGGCTTTATTTTGGAATAATTTATGCTTGATCTGTGCTATGAAGTGATAAAAGCATTGAAGTGAATGGTGGTGTAAAGCTAGCCATGTTGATTAAATTAGAATGGGCGGTTGATAAATTGGGAATGAATGGGACAAAGAATACAGACCAACTAATTATAACTGTTGAAAAAAATGTTCTAAAAAGATAAGCAGATCTTGAATTGTAAGCTAGTGAAATAAAAATAAGGAGGAAACTGGAGGGTATTTACAAACAAAATTAAGATACAACTTGTTTGCAGTCAAGAATTCAATGAACTAATCTTCTTTTTTATCTTCAGAAGGCTCTTGGTCTTTGGAGATAAGACCGAAGAATGTATGATTTTACCTCTCTAAACCTGGTAGTCACCATCTGTAAAATGTGTTCCCTGAAACTCGCCGTGTACGGTAGCACATTAATCTGGTCAATGAAGTAGCAAAGTAAAGTTAAATGCCTTCAAAAATGGATGCCAAGAAGATGACTCTTCATTAAGAAGATAGATACAGACCACTGCACAATTCAACAAAGAGAGCGATATTTCGTGAAGAGTGGCATCGCATTATGAAGGAGGCCATTAACATCGACACGATGACGATGACTACTCTACAAAGAGTGTAACACAGAAAAAGAATAAGAAAGAAGAATATACACAATCGGTTACACAGCCAAATAAACTTCTATCACAATTTTTTGGATATCATCACCCTAATAAATTACGAAATCCCTAACACATTTCATAATCTCCTTTGAAAGTTGACTGACAACCTGTAAGAGAATATAACATGGTTGCGCAACCAACAAAAGCTAAAATACCAACGGCAATGGTCACTATTGTGTGAATTAACAATTATAATTCTGACACGTTAGAAAGACAATGCAATGGTTATATCAAGTAGGTGCATTGAGTAGATGTAAGATGACATTATCTAGCTATTGCCCGCGGTTTCTTTTGTACGGTGTTTCTTAGATGCAGATTTAAAAAATGGCAATGCCAAGATACTGGGTCAAACCCAGTGTCTTCAATTACCTCCGTGCCAAATTTTATCAAAATCGGTTCAATGGTTTAGCTGCGAAAATGAAATAGACAGACAGACTTTCACATTTATGGATATATGGATTCATATCCTTACTAATATTATAAATAAAAATGTCATCCATATAGTGTGTCCTAGATATATGGATATACGAAGATGCAATCTTTTTAAAATTAATCCTACAAATAGTTTTCAGGAAATTTGCAATCAGCTTTGAGGTGTCTGTAGCGACTGTAGTGTAAATAAGTCGGATTGAATCAAAGATAAGAAGGTCACATTCAAAAGATAATTAAATAAGTAGGGAACTAATGGTAAACTAATCGTCATCGTAGTATGAATTAAAATCAGTGCAGTGAAAATGAATTCAATTAAATGTAAATTAAGAAAGACAAAAATTTTGCTGCAAACGGAAGACGATTTTAAAGCATTTTCGGTACAAGAAAGAGTTTTAAATCCGTTCATGCATAGCAGATTTTTTTTATACGCACCAAAACCTCACTAATAGAAAAAAACTGTGTCCGGGTGGTATTTTTTTACAATAGGAAGCTTTATTTAAATATCTTTATTCTCTAAACGCCTTTTAATTTGACACTAACACCTAAAACCAGCGTGACATCTAAAAACTAGTTGCATTTTGTATTGTAAATTCTAAATCAACTTACATAAAAATAAAAATAAAACGGGTTATGACAACTAAAAAGTAAAAAAAGAACAACAAAAGAGCGTCCCTTTTGAAAGCGTTTTGTTTACAAGCGCATATCACGAAAGTATGGTTCATGCAGGTTGGCTCACCCGAGGACCGAGGGTCAAGGCTGAGAGACCAATGTAATGACTACACTTGATGCCAACTATTATGTCATCAACGGGTCGCGTTTCTGGCGCCTTTTTTATTTTTATATTTTTGAATTAAAATTGTTTCATATTTGATAAGTCCAAAAGCATTTTGTGAATTTTTAACAATCAGTTTTTTATTGTGCCACAGAGAAATAAATATATATATTTATTACTGGATCCGGTTTGTTTTTTTACCAATTTTCATTTGTAATCGATTTTTTTACATATTCAATTTAAATCTTAGTCCCTTAATTAACCACTTGAAACCGATTTTTTTAATGGTCACTTTTTTCTTATCTTTAATTATTATTATTCTACTCAGTTATTATACCAACAATTCTCAAAAAAATATTTCTGCAATATAATCAATCAATTACAATTATAATCTCGCACGAGCTGTCAAGTACACCCAAAAAGGTCCATTTATCAAACTTTTTTTAAATATTCACTTCATATTACCTTTGCTTAAAGGACATTATTGCCATAGAAGAATATCGTTGAGGTAAACTTTATTTTTATTGAAATCTTTTATCGTTTTTGAAACCTAAGAATAGAAAATACCTAGTAATATTAAAACGAGAATGATTATTTAAAGAGCATATTGCATGCGGTGTTTGTCTGTAATTGGTTGTGCAGTTAAATTTAGGACACTAATACATGTAAGTTCCTATCTGTATTATATATATAAAAACTGTTGGTGAACCTTAATTAAATAAATAAATAAACAATGTTGGTCTAACAAAGTAATCAGATCATGTATAGAAAGCAGTTTTTTCTGAGACGATAAGGTGCAAAGACGGGGTTCCCAAGCACATCGTTTACGGTCATCTAAGACAGTTGAACATAATTATTTGGTGACATGCACCCGTAATTGTGGTTTACCAAGAGACGTTTCACTTGCCGTGGGATGACATACATATATATTCTATTTATTTTTCTCTTTGCGTGTTTATTGTTTGTATGAACTGATTAATTATTATTAACGTGTTTCTTGTGTGTAGTCTCTTTATTTTGATCAGGTTAACGAATATCAATCTCATTAATGACATGAATTTATAATATATAGCTATGTTTCTTTATGACTTTTGGTTAAATTGCATTTTTATTTACTTAAAACAGACGTAGTTGAAAATTTAAAAAAAACCGTTCAAAACGCAAATAAACAAATTCTATATTATAGTCGTACCCCAATTTCATCACAAAACCTAAACAGCAGAAGTCATAAAACAACAATTTTACTTAATTTGCATAAAAGTGAGGAACCCCTTATCTTTAGAGACACACTTTGTGAAAACTTTGTCTTATTGCATTCTGATTAGAAATATTGAGTTTCGAGTCCCGGTAATTGAGATTTTAAAGGTCAAAAGGGGACGAGAAATTACCGTGCTTGGTTTATTTACAGATTTTAATTAATTTAATTATGGAGAACATAATTATGAGCATTTTTTTAAATATAAACATTTAAGTCCTTATTTTATACCCAGCTGGGTATAATATGCGTTAGAATATGTCGAAATTAATTACTAATTTATGAGGGCCTGAAGTAGTACAATTTGAATACATATACCATACAATTTGAAGCCGCGATGAAAATGACCAAAATCGTAGTAATCATTTCGTTTGATACGATAATTGGCGTTTCGTTCGATCATCAATCGTGTTAACTAATAGTCTCGTATCGTAACTTGTTAAGTTTAATTTAGTTTCAAATCATTGATCCACTATCGACGGTCTTTAAATTATGCAAATTTTTGGTTATTAACTCTGAAAACTATGACTTGACGAGTTTCGTCAAAAGTTTCAACTTACTGCGCATCATTTAAATTAAGTTTATTAAGTTTCAACTTTAGGCTAATTCTACATACTGGCAAATTTTTGATTTTTTTGCTGAGTTCCTACTAATTGACCTAATTCTGCCCCCTAACTTACTAATAAAATTTGCGAAAACTTCTGATCACGCACCAAAAGCCTAGAACCAAAGTCCTCGATCACTCGAAGCAAAGGGAACCGACACACGGCACAGACACGGCAAATTTCCGTCGCTAAGACACTAGTTCACTTTCACTTCACACAAGATTACGTACCCTCACAAGTGAACTGGCCGTAGTGCTTCCCCGACGACTTGTCGCCGCAGACCACACACTCCACGTTCTGCCCCTTATCCGTCGCGGAAGATCCGCTCTGCGTCGACGCGGCCTGGCTCGCAGGCGTCGACGGCAGAAGCTCGTCTTCCCGCCAGCTACCGCGAAAGCCGAGTTCGAGAGGCGGGAGGTCAGGGGCTCTCGGAGGGCAAAGCCCCGGGCCTCCGACCCCGCCGTAAACTAGCGCTCCGTGCGTGATGATGCCGGTTGCCGTCACAGGGCAAGAGACCGCGCGACGCGCTTGTGTGTCAAGGGTCGCGGTTCAGGCGCGACTGAGCCGGGTCGGGCCAGGGCGCGCCGCGCCGCCATTGGCCCGGTGGCCTGCTGGGGCAGGGAGCGAAGGCCCCGCCACCTCGACACCGGCCCCCCTCCCCCCGCCGCGGGGTGGAAATCTTTCAGCCGAGTACCGTCGGTAAGAAAATTCGTTGGGCGGTTTGTCCGACTTTATTTGTGCAACGTTTTTAGAAGAGTGGAGTCAGATAGCGTTTTATTATGCAATGTGTTGCTGTCTCTTTTTCGCTCTGTTTATGAATAGAGCAAACTTGTTTTTAATAGGTTAGACGTTAGGATAACGAATTTATCATTTGTTTGTGTGTATTTTGTATCGGCTTATATCTATTCACTCTTTTTTTCACATCATCAGTTCTTTATTTCTTTTTATGCAAAATAACCACAGATATTTGTAAAATTTACTCACCTAGAATTATCAAGTTATTCAAAATCTTATTACTCAATAATGATCTAATATTCCTTTGTTTCGCCACATTCTCATACAAAGTGTTCATAAAAATAATCTCGGTAACATTTCAAAGCTTGCGGCGCAGACGGTACCTGAAAATCCTACTTTGTATCAACTTTCCCGTTGCCTCCATATTTCTGCGGGCTGATAGGCACTCCATATACTTAACTATGGACATACAGGTGATCAAGTGGCTCTCCTTTTAACTTGAGTACATGTATTATTATGGCAATTATTTTGCCGTTTTGTAAGGAGTAAACGTGCACTGTTAGATTAACAAAAATAATGTAGAAGAGTCAAAGGCCTAATAAAACATAAATCAATAGAAATAAATTGAAAACCTATAACGCATGAACTAATAAATATTAACTACGTTGAATGAATATTTGTATTTCCACACCAATATATGTATGGCACAATGGCTCACATTGAAACGAAAGTTACGTTATTTAGATCTAGATCAATCTAGATGGCCGGTAGGCGGCGCGTGCGCAGGGGGCGTGGCCTCTCGCGGGACGAGACGCGGGGGAAGCACATTGCCGCGCACTTGTCAGCGTGACGTCGACGAAGTTTGACGTATCACCGAGGCGACACTATGATTCGGCAGTTTTTTTTTTTAATTTATGAGTTATGCCGTTTTGCGTTTTAGGTTGGACGTTGAGGCGTGATATTTTTTTTCTCTAGAGATAAAAAATTGTAGTCAATATTTAATGATTTAGATTAGAATTGAATGTTTCAGCAGTCACAGACCGATTATATGTTTTCAGCGTAAGTTTAAAGAATTTAAAGATCGTTTAACATTAAAACTTTTAGACACTGATTTATAACAACATTTTGAGCGATTGAACAGTAGTAATTTTGCCGTTATGAACTTATATTACTATACAATGAAAAAAAATCTTATTATACAGTTCTTATTAGAATTCTTATTCTTATACGACTTATGGTATTCATAACTTTTCGCTTAGATATTTGTGAGTTAAAAAAATAGACATTAGATTACTTCTCCAGTTTTGGTTTTTGGTAAGACAGGCCCATCGTCGACCACGTCATCGCCTACTGTAGGTGAAAATTTATTCGAACTTTTGCATTTAAAAATATTAGTATTTTACTAATATTATAAATGCTATAAATATTATTAAAGGTTGACTGATAGAGAATGCCTTGCTGCATTAAGTCCGCCCATGTAACGCCATTGTACATAAAGTTTAAATAAATAAATAAATTATTAATTATAATTACCTATTTAATTGAAGTCAAGTTTCCCTAACGTCGAATACTGCAGAAAGTTGAAGTAGGTACATCGCAAGGGCTTAATAAGCTAAAATGCATCATCTTCGACCACGACCATTCCCAAAAATAGTCGGTTTTCTTTATGAGTCAGAATCAGAATTACCTACCTACATTCAATTCAATTGAATTGGTCTTTCTACAATCAATAGGCATGACATCACCGCCAACAAATTGATCAGTATCAAATTACAATATACAATGAGTATGACAGATGTATTTTTAAAAGATTGAAGTAATATTGAGGCTGGAAATTGCCAAAATATATAAATAGTAATTCATTATTCGAATTTATTCCAATAGCTATTATAAAGTTTACAACAATAAATAAATAGTAATTCGTTATTCGAATTTACTCAAATAACGATTATGAAGTTTTTCATAATAAAACTCAAACTCAAATAACCATTATGAATTATTTTTTAATCCAGCAATTAAAAACCATGACCCAGCAATTGATTCTACTTTATGTAAGTTTGCGAATTTAAAATCTATGTTCAATAAATCTAATAGGTAAGTTCTGGCTTTTGCCAAGCTGCTCGTATGTTAGCGGTCTGCCTCCAGTCCGTATGCAGCTGAGTGCCAGTGCTTTAAAAGGAGCGACTAAATATCTGAGCTCCACAACCCAGTAACTGGGTAATACAGTAGGCTTGGTGTCAGATTGACCAACTTTTTGGCGGTATTTTTTTATTTAATTTTTATTCTGAATGAGTCCACTCTTGATATCGATTTTGCTTGATGGTAAGCGATAGATGAGTTCAACGATGGAATGGATTTTATGAGAAGCAGAATAGTCTCGGTATATATATGATATGTTGTTTGTTTCGCATACACGGATCAACCTCGGCCGTTATCAATTACTATTCAGTACATACTGACTGACACTTCTCGTGATCGAAGAGCTGGCTTTTACTTCGGCCAGAAGCTTAGCATTGCCATATAACGTGGCAATGCCACCAGCGCCAGCGTTGAGGATACATTTAAATGCTATAATTTAGTTTAGATTAAATATTTTTGAATAAATACTTTTGTTGTTGAACCACATAAAAATTCATCAAGAGTACTATTTATTATCTTTAATGAAAATTATACTTTTGATGTTTTATGTAATACTAGTACTGATTTCAAAATCTAAATTAAGGGGAAGTAAAAGCTATTGTACTAAGTTACAATCTTCTCTCTACCGTTACAATATGTTTACAAGTAAGTTAATTTGAATTCAGAACATTAGGTTCCTGTAAGTAGTTTGTTGCCACAGTTAGTGAGTTGCCCTTAAGTCGCAGGGATGGGCTTTGCCCGGGCTACGTGACACATGCCTACTCCCAGGGCTGCCAAAATAACCGTACTTTTTAATTAGGGGAATCACCAATCAGTTTTAAGTATAAAGTGTTTCAACTATGTGACAAGTACGTAACTGAATTTTTGTATTAGATAGATTTCGTGGTATCAAATCTGTGTTAGAACTAAATTACATGCTTTTCACTCATTGAATCATATTGCTTGAAAAATGATTGTTTAGCGATTCGGTTACAACAAGTGCAAATAGGTATATATGTTGCTATTCTTTTTTATTTCTATCAGCTAGATACAGAAAAACTCTGTTAAATATCACCACGCATATTCAAAACACCTTGTTTACACTCAAAACATAAAATAACCTTTATAATATGGTGTTATTCCTACGAAACGCTGCGGACTAGAGATGTACCTACTCAAAAATTTAGCAACATTGCCTCTTTGATATTTTACCTATGTTACTAATACATGTTACAGCAGGATTACAAGTCAGGATTTCTATAGCTTCTCAATTATCAAAAACTCGCCTCGTGTAACCTTGTTATAAGGCTAATTAGCTGACGCTAAATTGACAGAGACGCCGTGGATAGAGTACATTAAGCATTACTTACGAAGATCCTCTCCTGAAACAGGCATCTCTACCCACCCACACTTCAACAAAACCTCCAACCTCCATACATACTACATAACGAAACCATTTACCGCCTCAAAGCCTTCAGTAAATTTCCCTTTAAAAATAAATAACGCGAAAAGCTTGGGACTTCACCCTTGAGGTGAAAGAGCGGGGGCGAAGCGGCCGAGGTGAGGGGGTGGTAGGGCGGGTCAGAGGTCGACCCCGCCCAGCACACCTACGTGTCTATGGTACGTATTGTTATACTCTGTGGATAATTGGCCCGGCCGAGAGGAAGCTTTTCTTCAAAAGCCATCTTCAATTCGTAACTTATTGTCTGAAGGTGAATCTAGCTTTGTCAAATAGGAAATCTGATAGGAAAGAAAGAAATAAATCTTTTATTAGTTAGGTATGGTTATTTTTTCTGGGATTAAGGTATGGTCGAGAGCCATCTTCAATTATACATTACTGCAGTACAGTACCTTACACTTAGACTACATACAAAATTAAGTAAGTACTACAACAGCTAAAACGGTGGTGAATTATTAATTTATTGCCTAAGGATTAAGGTAAGGTTCAGAGTCATCTTCAATTCATAACTTATTGCCTAAAAGTGAATCTAGCTTTGTCGAGTAGTGCTCTGATAGGACAGAAAGAAAGTTAGTAAGAAATCATTTATTAGCCAGGTATAGTTATTTTTTCTGGAAATAAAGTAAGGCCGAGAGCCATCTTCAATTCATAACTTATTGCCTAAAGGTGAATCTAGCTTTGTTGACTATCTAGGTAGGCTAGGTATTGTTATTTTTTCAGGTATAAAGGAAATGTGACATTTGGTTACACTGTAACTTTTGGCTACACCTTTTTACAAACTAATAAGTTTACGGTTTCATAATACATATTTGTAATGAGTTTAAAAATACTTACTATAATACCGCTTATGTAAATCTTGATCTAAATAAAAACCATGCCATACTTTATAAAACATAATATTATTATATTGATTTGCAACTAAGCTCTATTATATTAAAAAATAACAAAACTATTACTATTACCATCAGTTGAATACCAAAAATACGATACCTATATTGGATGGATATTTTTTCTTTTGTCACGTAAAAAAGGAAAGCGGTATAATAAATACAATGCATTGATATTTCGCGTGGCGTCCGTCACGATAAAAGTGAGCCATTTCCTTGAGGCTCCTGAACTTTGGTGCATCTTACGTTTAAATTTTATTGATTTGTTTAAGGAACAACGATTTTTTAATTTATAATCTTACAAATGGCCTCAAAATAGAATGTTTTTATATCCGGGAGAATCCCTATTATCTAAAGTAAATATTGACAAGTAAAGAAGTTAATGTGTCATAGCAATGTATTGGTCAAATATACTTCCTATCGTAGCTCAATGTCTAAAACGTTGGCTGGCGATCAAGAAGTCGGGTGCTCTATTCCGTTTCAGATGATTTGCTGTCAGGAACCCTCTCTTAGTCACCACTTGGCTTGCTGGGTATGTTAATAGGTATATATATTTCTGGCTACTAATATACTTACTGAGTATTTGTTGTGTTAATAGCTGTCTTTATTATTTATCTTTCACAGCACTCAAAACGGTGAAGGGAAAACTAACGTGAGGAAATCGGCATGAGCTAGGACTTAAAAACCTAAAGTCATGTGAAATCCACTAATCCGTACTGGGTCCGCGTGCAACTCTCAGCACTAGGAATTATATAGGCTGCTTTTTATGATATCTTGTATTAGTATGAAGTTTAATTCATGTTGAGTGACGCCTTCAAATTTCTACTTAAACCTAGTCTTTAATCCAAAAGTATATAATACCAACTCGTGCCCGTGGCGACGCTTGCAGTCAGTTCAGTAGATTCAGAGATTACCTCCTACAAACTTACAAACTTTACCTCTTTATACATATTATACTAGCTTCTGCCCGCGACTTCTTTCGCGTGGGAGAGAATTCTGGTATAAAAAATAGCCAGTTATTCCAGAATATTAACTATCCAGTTACCAAATTTCATTCAGATCCATTCGGAAGTTTTTGCGTGAAATAGTAACAAACATCTATTATATATCCATAAGATATCCAATATAAGATGTTAGTATAGACTATATTGTTAACTAGAACACCTCTCAAAAATGAGCCATTCCTTAAATAAACCATATTCTCCATTCCTTTCACAGCCGCCTTGCCGCAGTAAACTTATCTCCGGAGTTATCATCGATCGTGACAGCGGTGTCTGTATGTCATCCCCCATCCCCCAACCCCCCATTTGGGTGACTGAGTAATTGGGTGCAGGTACCCCGGTGGCCGAGACGTCCCCCGACCGCGCTGTTCTTTCTTACTATACTTTTTTCCAGGATATTCTGATGTTTTCGTGGTTTTTCTGTTTGTTTGCTTGAGTTTGGGGGCTAGATTTTAGATTGGGGGTTGGTCTGAAGATATAAATTTTGAGAGAAATTTCTAAGTATGATTCAAATCGCAAGTATTTCTTGGATTTATTCAATTATCATAATTTACGCTGCAAGAATTTTTAGTAGTTCTTATTTTTTACAGGTAGCTGCGTTTTGTAATTGCAGTTATTTTGTACTGTAATTTCTACATCTATATGTATCTATGTTTAATTATGGCTAAATTGAACATGAATTTTGGCGTGTGATTTGTTGGTTATTTTATTGATTATAGGATCGCGTGTGATCACCATCTTACCTTATTGTCAGTGATGATGTGGTCGATGATAAAGCACGCTTACCTAGAAGTAACATATTCACTCTTGACTTAAAGACCCCCAGGTTGTTCTAATAAAGTATTGATATCAACAGACATAGCTATTTATGGCGCACAGGTTTGGTTAAATTAAGTCAAGGGACTTATATTCAGAAGTCTAAGCTCTCTCAACTGGGTTATTTTTTTATAATGATAATTAGCAATGTGAGTAGAATCCACATTAGGTACTAGCAATTTTGTTAACCTCTCTAAGTTAAATATCCTTGTGTTGGAGCAGCCAATAGTGTAATGGGTAGGGTTCGAACCCACGGACTTTTCGACAAACGGCGATGAGATATCTTTGCATGGTTGACCCACCACGTCCCACCCATACGCACGAAATGTTTTGGGAATACTTTCATTGTGCGTACGGCAAAGAAGTGGAGTTCCCTGCCGGAGTCTGTGTTTCCTGATCGCTATACTCTGGGAGTCTTTAAGTCAAGAGTCAATAAGTTACTTCTAGGCAAGCGTGCTTTATCTTCGACCACATCATCACTTACCATCAGGTGAGAAGGTGGTCAAACGCGAGACTATTATCAATAAAAAGAGAGAGTCGGATGAAACGGCATCAAACGGCTAAACTAAATAAAAACTTTTTATCAAAAAATTAAACCGACTCCCAAAAAACACTGCAAAGTGAAAAATAACTTTAATTTCGGAAGTCGGTGCCAAAACCGAAAATTCAAAACTAAAGACACCGACTACCGAAATTAAAGTTATTATTCACTTTGCAGTGTTTTTTGGCAGTCGGTTTAATTTTTTGATAAAAAGTTTTTATTTCTCTCTTTTTAGTTAGTCTATTTTTTATTTACCTAGTTACAAGAGCCTAAATGTCAACTACTTATAACCTTTTACAAAATATTGATTTTCCCAATGCTGGGCCGTTAATTGTTGAGGAGTTCTCCTGGTACTTCACCATCAGCTCTACATCACTATATGCATTATGACGAGCATAAAGTGCTTAACATTCATATTCAAGTAATCGAATCGCAATCCACTCAATACTTATTATTGAGTAGTTTCGGCGGCCATCTGTGGTCTTCATCATCAGTTCCACTTCCTCAAATGGTACTTTTTGAGAGCAGCTGCATAAGTTACTATAATAAATACCCAAAATGTCATAGGTGTGCCTATAATATATGAAGAGTTCCCTCGATTTCTCCAGGATCCCATCATCAGATCCTGACGTTTATGAAAATAGAACCAATTTCAAAGTATACCCTTTCAATTAAAAAAGAATTTTCCAAATCGGTTCAACCGTCTTCGAGTAATCGATGAACACACAAAAAAAAATATACGCATCGAATTGATAACCTCCTCTTTTTGTCGTCGGTTGAAAAAAGCTAACTATCTTCAGCAATCACTTGACCGTACCTCACAACAATTTAAATCTTTATGTCGAAAAAAGAAATCTACAGCTTCAAGTAGAGAGCGATCCTCACCGAAACGACATGGACACTAAAAAATCACTTACCGTAAAAAATAAAAACTGTAAGACATTCACATTACTTCAAAAGTACTTTACGTTTTGTGGCACACATAAATTGTCAAATAAAACGCAACAGACAGACAGACTTGTCGTATAATGTCACATGTATCAATCGTCAGACTTTGAGATCGTTTCGCCATTCAGCGGGTAGATACTGGCGATGGAATGTAATGGTAGCAGAGACATTTCGTTTGGAAAGTATTTTCGGGATTCTGTTTTAGAGGAATCATTTACCTACTTAGCTACTAAGGCCCCGAAATCTCTAGAAAAACGTTTTCCTTGTCGTCCCAATGGGCTCTTATAGAAAAATCATAAGCCAACAAAAACATGAACTTTTGAAATCTCCTAAATTTTACAAGCCATATTTTAGCGACATTACAGAAATATATGTTTAATTTTCCAGCTACCTCCTGCTATAACGTCATGGACCGTCATGTTGCGCGTGCGCCGTTCAGTATATCTGTAGATGTTTTTGTTTCTCTTCGTCTTCAGGTTATAATCAGCCTGATGTTTATCGACCCTATTTTTACTGATTCTGCTCATCAATCTATCTTAAACTATTAATAAAAATTATAATAATTGCACCAAATAAATAAAAACTGATTTTTGTGCTCTATGTAAACTTATACATTACAAGTTTTACGAGGATTTGAAGAATCGGTTAATACTGCAACTGAATGTGACGTCATCACTTCAACAAAGTACCAACAAACAACACTAAATATACCTTCAACAACAATTTAGAACATTCTCTGCAAAGCTCTGAATAAATCAATCAGTCCCCATTACAATTTACACTAAGATCGATACGATAAAACAAACACTAAGACTCGAATATGTCAGCGTTAAATCACGCGTTTGTTCTCTTGTTTCTTTGTTTGTTCTCTTGTTTCTTTTTTGTTCTCTTGTTTCTTTGTTTCTCAACGTTCTTCGTTTTAGTGCTTCTGGATAAATTAAGACTGTCTGCCAATGTGTCTTGTCCGGTCTTGTTTGTAAAAATGATGTATTTATCACCTTGTAACATTGTATTTTTGGCGCAGCATCCGTTTAAGTTTTTGTCATTTGCAATTGGGGTTATGTGTTTTAATTTAGAGTCGAGTCTGGTTCAATTGGGTGTGATTTATTCTTTCTAAAACTGTATATTGTTCATTGATATTTCTGTTCATTTCAAATAACTAGCTGATAGTCACACCGTACCTCTATTTAAAAAAGTTATTTATCTTTACTAATTTATTTATTTTTGTACCCACATGACACTTACAAGAGAAATATAAAAATACAGACAAACGAATACAAAGGTGCTGCTTATTTTCTATGAAATTTCTTCCAGCAGACCTGCGACAGGAGAGCTGAAGAAGGGATGATAACATTATCATTATTACAGTTTCAAATTCGAATGTCACCTTGATGTCACCGTTCTTTTTACTGAGTAGCATCTCAACCGGACAAAATCTTAAAAAAATAAAATCGACAATTTCAAAATCATCAACTTTAACGATATTACTACAATTCCGCAGTGGAACTTTGTCGGCTATTTTTCTTCAATGATAAGACATCGGTCTAAGGTTATCTGGTAACCTCACGTGGTGGCTCCATGCAAGCTTTATCTATAATGTCGCTGTATGCTCTTCCCTGTCTTGTGTATAGTTATAGTTTTATAAATACGTAAGTTGTATGATGATAGTGATATGGACGAATATTTCGATGCTTAATTTTGCTTTTCTACATAAGTCATAAGTCATTTATTTGAGAAAAATGTACATTGTGTAGAAATTGTGTAAAACAAAACAGTACCATTAAATAAAATATATGAAACAAAGAGAGAACAAAAAAACATGTCAAAAGTAATAAAATAACAAATTGAAAACGATAATAATCCTCATTCAATTTAAAATAATGAATAATACAATAAAACAAATAGTTAAATAAAAGGAAAACACGAAAATAAAATTAATAAACATTAATATCAGTGATTTATGACATCTAGTTTTATAAGAAAATTGCAATAAAATAAAATAAAAAATTGTGTTAGAAAGATTAATAATGTCTTCTCGTTTTCTGTGAATAATCAATAATAAAAATAGAATACATACCTACTTAGTTAGGTTAAGTATAAATAATTGATGAATTTGTATAAACTGCTTCTCTTTGGATAATATAGACGAATTTATAAAGCAGAAGATACCTATCAGGTTAATTTATAAAATGTGGCATGAAGTTGGTATTTTATTTTTATAAAATCTTAATTTATAGAAATGTTTATAATCTGAGAAAGTTCCAAGATACATACTTATTTATATCATTGATATTGTCTAGCTTTTTGGAATAAGAATTGCTTTCTTGACACTGAAATATATTATAATATTAACAACTCAACTAATGTTTATGAAATAAAAACTTGCTCGCTGTTGACTGTTTGCCTGAAAAGTCATAAAGGCTACTCGGAAATCCGTGCCCAGGTTTTCACACGACGCGTTAAAACGCTAAAAATTTCTCCGAAAAAAGTAATTCTAAAATCCACGGTTCGGTCAGAGGCTCTCAACTATTGGTCGCGCTCGAGTAACTCGTTCATGATCCGATTTTACGCACGGACGCCCGGGGCCCGACGACTCGCCGCGTCTGCAATGCGAAAAAATTGCGATACTCGTAAAAATAGTTCCGGTTGACTTTTTTTGTTTCAATTCTACTGAAAGATGGGTGGGATGAAATAAATCGGAGTTTACTATAAGAAATCCGAGCTGAGGCTGTTTTTCCTGGAAATTAAGAGTTTATTGACTCTTTACCAAGAATACTGCGATAACCGTTCAGTTGCAAATTCATTACTAACTGAATCCCATTAAACTGTATCGTATAAACACAACAATTACTTAATGTGCATTCGCGTATTAGCATCTATTCAATTCGTGCATTATTAGCTTCGTAATACCCTCAATATTAATACCTCAAATATGCTTCACTTATAATCCTCAAAAAAGCGTCATCCCTCACAATCCATCTAATAAAACCGTAGCGAGTTGTATACAATATCGTGGCGCGGCGCCACTGTCGCTTTGTGCGGAGGCGACCAATTGTGCAGAACCCCTGGGCTGATCACTTAATTGACTAGCGAGCGAGAGCTTTTGGGGAAACGATACCCATTAGCGTCAATTTCACTTCATCCCTCATACATTACCGCATCTGTTCAACGGGACTAAATACCGTTTAGTGTTGCCTCAGCAATGGTTGTCGTAATAAACATTATGCAGATGTCGTGGTACAGGTTGTGGTATAGGATTAAAGTGCAGTAGAAATGAGATTTGTTGGTAAGTGATGGGATTGTGTGCGAGCGTTAATGCCACTTAATCTGAACGATTAACCGGGGACTGTTGGTTCGCGGCTGAGCACAAAGAGAGGCAGTCGGGTGCATTGAGAGGTGCTAGTTGCGAGAATTACTAGATTTGGTATGAGGACCTCCTTTATTAAAATATTGTGAAGCGATGAAAAGTATACTGAAGAACTTTGTTAGGTACTGCGCAAATTAAAATGCACATTACATTTCGATACATGGACAGTTTTTCAGTCATACATTTGCTTGCCTATAATAATTAAAATCGATGCTAACATTTAAAAATGCGAAAGTGTATTTATGCCTTCTAAAAATATTTCACACGAACGGAGCCGTAGGCTAAAATTAGTTACTCATAAGCCAGTCCAGAATAACATAGACATCAGAGAACGCCAAACGATACATTTTTTGAGAAAAACCTCGGAAGAAAGCTGTGTTAACCGCGGTTTAATTGTAAAGGAGATGTTTCATTTTTATATGGGGCTCCGGCCATAACATGTACATTTCAGCAAAGCAGGGAAACTTACCCCTGAATAGCATAAAGTAACATTTTTTTCATAATATCAAATGGTTTTTAAGTACAAAATAAAAATTAAAAATGTTTGACGTTTGTCCTAAGAGTTATGACAGCCATGACAAGTTGTAGAAATGACGTTTACTTAACCTTGTTTTGTTTTTGTTCATCAGAACTAACCCACAGAACACTATTACCCTAGCGGCGACCTGACTGACTGATAGAGTTTCAACTCTCAAGACAATAAGCGGTTATTTTGAATTCGTTCAGAAACACATTTCAAAAATGGAGACTAAAGATTTTTGTAACGATGAAATTGTCAAACTTTACTATGTTTACTTAAAAATACGTACAAGAGAATATTGGTAACTTATTTTTAACACTACAAGAATACACACGTTTGTTAATTATCTTCTACGTAACATTGATTTGATGAGACATGATTTCAGAACGAATGAAGTATGCAAGCAAACGCGACGGCATGTTGAATAAAACATGGCAATAATTGAAAAACTATTTTTTTTTTATACACAACAAATCAGGCTCAAATTCACCAGAGAATATTTTTCCCCAATTTGTAGTAATGTTTCCTCTTTTTCGATAAATGTACAATTGATGGCCGAAAATGAAACATCTCCTTTATCAATCCAGGGTTGTCTACTTAAGTATCTACTTAGGCACTCATACGATATTTAGAGAGGAGACCATGGAGTTCATTGGCATAATTGTCTATAAGACCAAATGTACTTTGAGGGTCGTGTACTTGGAGAAGGGAAACAATACGAATTTTCTGTCGTTCGTGGTACCAGTTCCTTCCAACCATGTTGAGGTCGCTTCCAGCTGAGTATTAATGTTGTACATGGAGTAACATAAGTAAAATAGGTGGTAAAATATATGTCATTAGTAACTATCTATGTTCTGCTGTAAAAGCATACAAAAATATTAAGCTTACATTAATTTAAATTAAATCACATCATAATAAATTAAACCAAATCACATCATATTGTATTAAATTGAATTACATCATATTGTATTATATTGACTTACATCATATGAAATTAAATTAGATTACATCAAGATATCAAAAATTAAAATAAAAAATATTATAATCAAATGCTTAACGTGCTTGTAAAGCGTTGTTAACCTTGATATACCACCCAAACAGCTGTTATTATTTCTAGCCACGAGCTCTTCAATCCAATTCAAAAACCAGAACGCACAAAACGTTTTGGGAATGCTTTCATTGTGCGTACTGTTAAGGAGTGGAATTCCCTGCCGGAGTCTGTGTTTCCTGATAGCTCATGAAATTAAACGAAAGTCAAAGAAAGAAAGAAAATTGCGATTATTGGCACATAAAAATTAGAAACACACATTATATACAACATTAAAAATGAAAACAATGTTGTGCCAAAAGGGCCTCAGCTCAGCATAATGACAGGTGGCAACCCTAAGTATTACCACCTAACGCTGATTTTTAGGTGCAGCAGCCCACAAGTGCCTCACGCTCGAATGTGCAATATAAGGCGTAAACCTTCTAGTCAAAAGTTAATGATGACGTAATAATAAACATATATATAAAAAAGGAAGACATAAGAATTTGGAATACGACTCATTAAAAAATTTAAAAATAAATAAAATAGTTAATTGAAAAAGTCAATAAGTTGCTTCTAGGTAAGCGTGCTCTATCTTCGACCACATCATCACTTACCATCAGGTGAGTTGGTGTTCAAACGCGAGCCTATTATCATCTAAAAACAGTACAGAATAAAAAATCTAGCACACATTACATATATCATGACTACGCAATTCTAAAACAAATCGATATGAAGAAGCCACATTAAATCCCAATCGTACGCATACGGATCACCCTTGACAACCTCATATTTCCCTCGAGACAGGATTAATCAATGCACAAGTTATTGTTCTTGACCAGTCAGTAGGTAATATTGTGATTTTTCTTGGTTTCGGAATTACAAAAAGGCCACATGACTATAAGGCTCAATTTACACCGCCGCGGAATGGAATGGAATGGAACCGTCAATTTCGCCTCATGACGCGAGAAGCCTCATGTCGCTGGAATGCGCGAGAATACTCGAGCATTCCACCGCACTGCTGTGACTGACCGCGACCCAACCAACTCCCCGTTCGCGCCACTTCCCGCGGATTCCACAGACGGCGCCGACAGTAGCTAGAGAAATTCTCGAGAATGCGCGAGGATTCCCCGGAAGACGCGCGACCTTTTTTCGGCTCCTAATCAGTTTGTATGTTATACAATTGACATAAAGTTCATTATGCTATGTACAATTTCGTTGCAAAAAGTCGCTTCCATTCCATTACGCGGCGGTGTAAATTGAGCCTTAGTCAAAGAAGAAGAAGAAGTAAGCCTACTCCACTTAATTTCTATTAACGTAGTAATAATACCAAACTTTAACCCTACACTATTCTCTAGGTACTTACTCTGTTTAGCCTTTTCCCAACTATGTTGGCCGGCTTCCAGTCTGACCAATGCTATTACTAGTGTTGTACATGGAGTGACTGTCTCTCTGACCTCCATAACCCAGTTGCTGGGTAACACAATACCCCTTGACAAGACCAGTGTCAGATTTCATCAGCCAGGACCAACGGCTAACGTGCTTTAAGTAAAAATAGTCACCCATCTATTAACTAACCTTGGCAAGCGTTGCCTAACCTTGAAGATGCCCTGTGGCTGTTATTATCTAGCCGAAAGCTAGTACTCCTGAATTATTCTGTACTTCCTTATACTAGTCATAATTACGAAAGTCTAAATACCTACAACGTGTAACAGAATAAACGCAATTCCTGAAAGTAGTTGGCTCAGAATCGGCTTCTGAATCGATTTCCGTCATAAAAAATAGGTGTTAAATTTTGACGGCAAAATCTTTCATTTAACACAAAATGGAAACACAGTATCATGACCAGTGATCGGAGTAGGTAGATTGATTTTTGGTACTTGTATCATAAATGCACACAGAAAGAATAACATGGATAAGCCATTTTCCCGGAAAGTAATTCCGGTATTTCCGGATTCAATTAAACATTGTTAATGTTGGTAGTGATATTATTCCTACTCAATTCAAAATTTAAAGGAAGGTATAAAAACTAAATTAATTCTTTATTTATCTGTTAAATAATAAAAACAATCTAATTCCGATCGAAGCTTTAATTTTTATTTTTTTATTTTTTTTTCCTACCTTTTTTTTGAGGATGGCAAATCATCAAATGACTCCTTCCACTCTGGCAGAATAAAATTCCTACATAAGTTCCGGTTTTTTTTTAATAATCCACCAATTCCGGAGGAATGTCCATATTAATATATACGTTTCGGATCAATGACCCCATTTCAATCTACCTACTCCGATCACTGATCATGACAAATTAATACAATCCTTAATTCAAGGAAATGCGCTCGTGTGCTTGTCGGCCGTTAATATTGCATGAGTGTATGCGTCTGCGTAAGGATATTTTATGACGCACATACGTCTTGCGTTTAGTATGGATAACTATTTTATAAAAAATGTCTAGATTTGGTTTCAATTTATTTAGTTACGGATGTTGTTTTAGACTTATAATTTAATATTCTAATTTGTGTGTCCTAGGTATAGCGCTTAATCTGTAACACCTTGTATATGGTTCACGCTAAATGCCCGAAATAAAAAATTGTATACAGATATAGATTATAGTCTGGGAAAGCACTTAGCCTACTTTTGGTACTGAGAAAATGTGCGGTTATCAAAATTTCCACGCAAATGAAGGCGCAGGTAACAGCTAGTTATAATGTAAAATATTGTCAGTCGATTATGTAAACTTCTTACTGTGAGTACTAAGATGATGCGAGCTTGAAGTGACCAGTCAAGCCATCCAATCAAGACAGAATGACAGCTTATTTTGCGGTGTCATTCGATTAGGCAGATTGAAAATATCACTATAATTATGTAGGTACACTTTCGGCTGACCTTTGTTTTAACAGTGTCGGCGGAATCCTGATATTTTTTTCTCCAAATCCAGTACCAGTTTTAACCACCCATAAATGATTAAATAAAAACACTAATTCAACGGCTCACAAGAGAAAACAAGAATTTTACTTTCCCCTAAAAAATCATCATAAAGATAAGTCTAAGTAACAATTAAGTAAAGTCACCCTTTCTGTCATCTTCTCATTTTTAACTTAACCCTCATCTTGGCACGTGGGTAAGGTTTATGGTTGTCATTACCATTATTAACCCTTAAACGGTAACGGATGCTGCGACTTTTTATTGTTGAAAACTCGTTTTTTAGAGTTAAGAGATTAGGGTAGGGTTAAGAGAGGTGATAAAAATATAAGCCAGCATAAAAGGTAGATTCGATATTATATTAAAATAAATTGAAGTTTATAAAAAAAAAAAAAACATTTTTTATCAGTAGCTTAGTATAACACAAATAAAACAAAAAAAACAACAAATTTAAAAATAACCGACATTCCCTTACTACTAAAACACAAAGTCTGAATAATGTAGCCGAAAAGTCACTACATATTAAATTATTTTATTTTAATTAAATACATTTTATCCCACACATAATATCATAGAAAATATTATTATTTGCCTAACAAAACTTCTAAAAAACCTGTCAAAAAATAATCTCATCAAAATTCATAGCCACTGAAATCTTGAGACAGCGACAAAAAACATTCAACAATGAAGCCAATCAGCCTCTAGGAAACTTCAAAAAACGGTATTAATTTTCAATGAGATTATTTACAAATCCTCAAACTCAACGTCAAAGCTTCAACGGGGCCTGATCTGTCAATATTGTCACAAAACATTATGAAAAAGGTAAAAAAGATAAAAAAAAAACTTTAAGAAAAAACCCCATGAATGTGGCCTAATTTTCGCTCTCAATACCCACTGCGTAAGCATTGAGGCGTTACATAAATTAATTCTTACATACTCAGACCTTTTTTTTAACTTAAAAAAAGAAACATGGAAGACCGTTACCTTTTACGTTTTTTTCCTTATTATTTATGGTGTAAAAATTGGGTTACTTAACGGGAGCGTAAAGTCTATTGTGTGACGTGGGGCACTTTTTGCGAAAAAAAGTTTTCAACAAAAATGTTTTTGGTTTTTTTTTTAAGTTTGCAACACATGATACAAAGAGGCAGTTGGCACGAGTATCGATACATACTGCGATTAGTAATATTATTAATAGATCTTAGATAATTTGCAGTTATTAATGATGAAGTCTTATCGATTGAATTGTCAGCATGGTTAGCATTACTCCAAGTTTCTTTTCACATTATGACTATAAAACATTTTTAGAAGTAAGTATGTGGTTTGTCTATAAACTATCTATTACCTACGTAGACCACAATAACCGTTCTCAAAAATGTATCCTTCGGAGTTGCACCGAAGCATACAAAAATAACTGGTATTTTTTTACGTAAATAACGCCTTAACAGCCATCATGCGATGCTGTTGCTACAAGAGCTTTATATTACTGAAACGTTAATTACAATATAAATAAACAGAAATACTTCATAAACCCGTTTTATTCGCTCTATTCAGAAAAAGAAAACATATAGAGACATATCTACTAGCCAGGACGCTACGTGACTTATGTCCCGTTACATCTGGTACATAGGTACACAGTTGCTACATAGACTTTAACGTCTCACAGTCACATAGGCGAACTGCCCCGACCACATACAATCAGTCTCGGACATGTACCTATTCACTTCATTGTGAGCACCAAACAAAACAGCCTGACACGCTTTTTTCATACAAACTAGATTTCAAACATTCAAAGGGTCTTCGGGTCATGGGTCACTATCGTATTTTTCTTCCAAAGAAAAAAGACGTTACGAACACCCCTATAGAAAAAAAGATAAGTAAAAAAGGGGCTTCTTCTAATATTGTGAATATTGATGAAGAAAGAAATCTGGTTTTGGATATTGAGGATTGTAGAAGCTTCATTCAGACACATGTGTGGTCCCACGGGTTGGGTTCTTGAGGTACCGTCGCGCTGAGAATCGCGGATCCCGTTCAAACTTGATTTGAACTAAAAGTTCTTTAGAAAACTGGAATTTTATCGAGAACTTTAACGTTGAACATCACTATGTCTATCACTGGAGAATCCAGTTATTATTATTCAGAAAAAATATATGCGACTGTTAAAAAAATTACAGCTTCGAAATTAACTTCTGTTTACAAAAAAAATCGTGGCGTAGCTTACAGCTACATAAAGGGACACAAGATCTCCAAAAAATAAGGGTTACATCTCGTTTCCATCTTAACAATACGCACGCGATAACTACAGAATCCCAGCGCACGATTCCTGTACCCTTTAGCCCTGTAAAAGGGATTGAGCCCAAGATAAACGGGTACAATAGGGGTTGAGGTATCTCGGAGGTGGGTCACATTGATCCCGGCACGCGTTAGCGGGTTAACAGCGGCAGTGATAGGGTTGGGATGCTGCGCAAAGGCACGAGTCGACGAGTTTTCATTAGATTTGTTTTGAAAAGTGGTTTCGGGTTGATTTTTACCCCCTTTGTTGGTGTCTGTTAACAATTCATGTATGTAGTAATACGGTACTTTGAATTTGAAATAATTCTTTTTTGTTGTACCGGGTATTTTAAGACGTAATCGCGGTAGATACCGATAATTGATTTTGATTCATATTGGAAATCACAAAATTGTTTTTTTTTTTTCTTACGATTGATATAATATTTAAAGATTTTGTGAGACAATGTTTGTTATGGAACTCCGAAGCGACTAGACCGACTTTTATGTTTTTTTTGTGTACCTATAGGTATTTGGTAGATTATGATAGGTGTTTCTTTTTCACTAGAAACCGTTTACATGGGAGAACAAATTTTGCCGGGTCAGCTTGTAAATATAGATATTATTATATTAGCCATGACCGTATTGCGTGTATGTTACACATGTTATCCCTCTAGCTTTTAATTTTTTGTGTTTGTATATTGCCACTTATAAAATAACTAACTATTGCCCTCGACTAACTTTGCGTGTAAATCCACGTTTTTCCTGGGATTAAAAGTAGCCTATGATTGAGTTTTCAACTAAGTATCTCCATGCCAAAGTTCATGAAAATGTTTTCAGTGGTTTAGGCACGCAAGCATAATAAACAGATAGACAGACTTTCGCATACATATTAGTATAGACGTGACAAAATACCGTAATTGAACAGCCTAGTAGTCACTACAATCATATTTAATTATCTTTGACAAGTTTACGACTTTCATGTGACATTAACGTCTTCCATGTGAGGTCACTAATTAACTTGCAGAATATCAAAACATGGTCCTGGTGGTTCGTAAATAACATTATGCTTCAAACCAGCTTCCTTGGCAAAAGGTGAAGGTAGTTTAAACTATAATTAGCTAGAGCAAAATTATTGTTTAGTTAAAAATGTGACTAGATTGGTGTGTCGTAGTGTAGGTAGATATTACTACGAAGGACGTGCAATGAGTGGTAAATAATAATAAAAACTTTATTCATAAAAGGTGCTGAAGTATCAACAATTTATACTGATTTGTATTAA
The DNA here is from genome assembly GCA_943138885.2 of Tholera decimalis. Lineage (NCBI taxonomy): Eukaryota > Metazoa > Arthropoda > Insecta > Lepidoptera > Noctuidae > Tholera > Tholera decimalis. The sequence continues at coordinate 31,240,390 of OW964562.2, forward strand.
GTTACTTCAGTAGTACAAATGTCAGTTTTATTCAGGCGGAAATCATCAAACATTTCATACAGTTCGAGGTCGAGCAGGAAGGAGTATCAGATTCTGATTCATTTTTTTTTATTGATAATAGGTTCGCGTTTGACCACCATCTCACCTGATGGTAAGTGATGATGTGGTCAAAGATGGAGCACGTTTACTTAAAAGTAACCTATTCACTCTTGACTTAAAGACCCCTAGGTTATAGCTATCGGGAAACACAGACTCCGGCAGGGAATTCCACTCCTTAGGCGTACACACAATGAAAGTATTCCCAAAACGTTTAGTGCGTATGGAAATGTACATTAGTGTATTTGGAAATGCATTGAGGGTGTTATGCCTTTAGGGCGTACAAAAGTAGTAAAACACATCATCTTTAAAACAACAAATTAATAAAGATAATATATGAATCACAATAAAGAAGTAAATAAATTAGATCATTTATCGCATTAAGAATTTCTATTTTATTCTAAATTTCTAACTTTATTATTTAATATTTTTTTTTATAATTTCATTGACTAAAATTTGTTGCTCACCCTGCTCCTTCAATAACTATTTTTTATTTATCATTTATTATTTATTTATTGTTTACAAGGTATTTCTTATAATGTACAACGAAGTCCCACAAAACTGAACAGACAGTTTGATTGTGGGATCAATTTATAATCAATTTTTAATTTATGTACATAATTAATAAATACATTATATAATTAATTAACTTAAAAATACAATATAACTTTAAGGTAGGGTGCCAAGTAAATAGTTTTTTAATTTAGATTTGAATTTTTTAATATTTTTTTTTTCGGGGCCGTAGTGTCTCTTTAGAACATCCCTGATCATACTGTTCTCCTTGATAGACTAATTAAAAACCTGTTGTACGGTGCACGTACATGAATTTTCAAAATATTGCATTTATTTCAAAATATTGGATTGTTTTAAGTTAGCTAGTAGGCTCGCGCATGTGCACTTTGAACGCGACCTACATTTGACAGTGCATTAACACTTTTACATTATTCTATGCATCTTTTAAATAATGTTACTTTTAACAATTAGTGTTCAATTAGACGTGGTTTGGTTCGGACTACTTGCAGTTTCATTTCGTCTCATCCCGTTGTTCACTCACTGACATTTGCATTCATTTACATTGTCATTTGACATCCATTTATGCTAGGGATTCACCCTACATAATTTTTTTTGGTCCTTCGATTATAGTTTTCGTAACTATTGCAAGTACCGTACAGTCCGATACATCGGTTTATATTCGTCGCGCGGGATCTGTGTCGTGTGTGCCACGTGTGTTGCCGTACAGGAGCATCCGGGGAGACAGCAGCGAGCCAGGTTCCAGAGCGTCACTGCACTGCATTTGCGTACAGGGAGTCGCTGATTTCAAGTAAGATCGTTCATTTTTTATCTTACGGATTTACGATGGAAGGTTTAATCGTGCGTCAAGCTGAGATCCTTGAAGAGGTGAGGAAGATCCACTCTAATTTTAAGAAGGATTCGTCGAGCAGGAAGACCACCGATTACCTTCGTGACAGGCTAGAGCGAGTAGATTTGCTATGGGCGGAATGCGAAGAGAATAATCGCCAGCTGAGCGCAGTAGAAAACAAAGACCATCAGTATTTCACCGGTAACATTTACGAGGTCATTAGAAGTTGGTATCACGGAGCGCGTCAGGAGATTGCAGCGTTCGAGAAGAAGACTGTTGCCGGGCCCTCCAACGCCGGCCATAGTAAGGTAAACGTAGAGTTTGACAAGACCATGTTCCAGTCATCCATCGGAGCAGAGGACAAGCTACTCGAGTTACAGCAGTTGCAACAAGCTAACTTCCGTGCATTCACTAGGTTATTGGATCGAAACCTAGACGACGTGGAAGAAAAATGGGAGATTGAGGATTTGCTGAAGACGGTAGAGTTCCGGTGGACAGCAATTGACAAGGTGCATTTACAAATTGATGGCATACTAGAGGGGAGATCACATGAGTATTATGAAGAGTTTGGTTGCTATGAACACTCATTTGTGAAAATAAAACGGGCGTTAAATACAAAATTAAACTCCTCCCTGCACCAACAACAAACGTTGCCGAAGATTGACATACCCATTTTTAACGGTAATTATACCTTATGGCCCACTTTTATGGATCTGTACGTAGAAGCGATCCATAAGAACTCAACTATCACAAAAACACAGAAAATGCAGCATCTCAAGGGTAGACTTCGTGGCGAAGCGGAAAAGCTCGTCCAGCATCTACACATAGCACCAGAGAATTACGACACGTGTTGGGAAATACTGAACCATAGATACAACAACAAGTTCCTCCTCTTTACCAAGAACTTCCAGGCATTTATCCGTCAACCTAATTTGCAAAAACAATCTGCATTCGACCTCAAGCGGTTGTACGACACTAGCAATGAAACTATAAACGCGATACATAACTTGGGCGTAGACACAAGCTCATGGGATCCGGTTCTAGTGTACGTCTTATGCGAAAAATTAGACCCCGAGACGTATTCCGAATACATGCAGTCCCGGTCGGATCCGCGAGAAATACCAACATTTAATCATTTTATGGACTTTGTCGAAAACAAATTTATGGCATTAGAACCATTGCATAGGAAAAAACCAGAAAACGGGAATAAACTTACATCTAAACCACTGTCAAAGACACCCCATCCGTTCCACAAAAATTATAATCCTGCCAACTCGCAACCTAGTAAAAGTTCATTGCATTATTCCCGAAACTTCCATGCGACAAATGCTGGGCAATACAGCAAAATTATTTGTCCAGTATGCAATACCAACCATGCATTATTTCAATGTGCTAAATTCAGTGACATGCGTAGCTCGGAAAAAATATCATTTATTGAGCAAAATAACATATGCAAAAATTGTCTATTTGTGCATACTAAAGGCTATTGTGCGTCACAAAAAAGATGCAAAGATTGCAACGAACAACACAACACACTGTTGCACAACGATATAGCGGCGTCAGCGCAAACGCCCTCAGTAACACAAACAGCACCAAAACCATTGCCGTCAACTTCAACTAGGTCAAATAAAAACGTACAGAATAACTTTGCATCAAATAATGACGATGAAATCTTGTTAGCTACAGCACTATTACAAGTAGAAACAGCTAGAGGCAATTACATCACTTTAAGAGCCCTAGTTGATCAAGGATCACAAATAACATTGATCACGGAGAACGCAGCTCAAAGACTGGGCATACAGCGTCAACAACTGAGCGCGAACATAAGTGGAATAGGTACTCTGTCCAATAGGAGCAAAGGAAAAATTCTTCTATCCTGCAAGTCCCTACAAAACGACTTCCGGTTTACAACAGAAGCCTTGATCATGACCAGAGTAGTAAACAACTTGCCTAATATTACATTTGCAAGGAAACCTTGGGCTCATGTCGCAGGCATCACATTGGCTGACCCGGAATACAACATATCCAGGCCCATTGACATACTTTTGGATGCACACGTGTTTTCGGAAATACTCATGAATGGGTTGGTCAAAGGGGAGGTTAACGAACCCATGGCACAACAAACACGTTTGGGATGGATATTGTCAGGCAACGTGACTAAAACATTTAATTGCAACGTCGTAGTAAATGAAGTTAATGATTTGACAAGATACTGGGAAGTAGAAGACATCAGTGGCGATTCATGCAATTCTATGACGTCAGAGGAGCGATATTGTGAGGAGTTCTTCACTGCAACAACTAAGCGATTGAGTAATGGCAGATATGCAGTTCGTTTGCCAATGAAGCCTAATTTCCATCAGCGGCTAGGCAAATCAAAGCCACGCGCAGTAGCACAGTTCATGCAGTTAGAAAGAAAATTAGACAAGGATGACAAATTATCTGACAGTTACACAAAATTCATGCAAGAGTACCTGCAAATGGGACACATGAAGGAGAGCATACCCGGCTATAATCCGGCATGCTATTTACCTCACCATGGAGTCCTTAAACAGGAATCATTGACAACTAAGTTAAGGGTAGTTTTTAACGCGTCCCAGAAAACTGACACAGGCTACAGCCTGAACGACTTGATGGAGTGCGGTCCTAAGCTTCATCAAGATCTATTGACATTACTTCTGGGATGGCGGTTATATAAGTACGTGTTTACTGCTGATTGCGAGAAGATGTATCGCATGATCTTAGTGCATGAAGAAGATCAACACCTGCAAAAGAATGTTTGGAGAGAATCCAATCAAGATCCGTTAAAAGAATACCAGTTATACACAGTGACGTATGGTACTAAGGCAGCACCATTTCTGGCTCTTAGAACATTAAAACAGCTAGCAAATGACGAACAAGAGAAATATCCTTTAGCAGCTGGCATCATCTCTAATGAGATGTACGTTGATGACGTATTAAGTGGCAATAACTCCATCGAACAAGCACAAGAAATCCAAAATCAACTTATCAACATGCTGGGAGGAGCTGGTCTTGCATTAAGGAAGTGGTCAAGCAACAACCCTACATTGATTGAGAACGTGTCTTCACTAGATCGGAACCAAATGACAATGCACTTCACGAACGATGGAATTACAAAAGCTCTGGGAGTCCAGTGGAATCCTACAACTGACACATTTACATTCACAAACAAAATACAATCTGACACTAAATATCAACTAACAAAGAGGAAGCTGCTATCTGAGATCTCGAAAATATTCGACCCACTGGGTTGGTTGACACCATTGACAGTGAAAGCAAAACTGCTGTTCCAAAGCGTCTGGTTATCAAAGTGTGATTGGGATGAAATTTTACCTAACAGTATGCAAGAAGAATGGCAGCAGTTTACTAGCAATTTACATAACATCAGCAAATATGAAATACCGAGGTGGCTGGGAGATACCACAAAACCTTTTCAAATCCATGGGTTTTGCGATGCGTCAGAAAAGGCTTACGCTTGCGCTATATATCTGGTGACGTTAAATGACAGAAACGAGCCCGTGACAAGACTTATTGTAGCAAAGTCAAGGTTAGCGCCGATTAACAAAAAACTGACACTTCCGCGGCTTGAACTTTGCGGAGCATTACTACTATCACGGCTCATGAAAAGGGTCTTACAAGCCTTTAAATGGGACACAGTACACAATTATACATACGCCTGGACGGACTCTATGATTGTACTAGGTTGGCTACATGGAGACGTCACAAAATGGAAATCATTTGTCAGCAACAGAGTCCAGCAAGTGCATGACGTCATTCCAAAACAACATTGGAGATACGTGAAGTCTGAAGAAAATGCTGCGGACTGTGCATCACGCGGTATCAGTTGCTCCGAGTTATTGCAACATCCACTATGGTGGCAAGGACCCCAGTGGATCAAAAACTACAGTGAAGAAAACTTGGACAAAATTGTAATTACGCCAACAACCTGCGAATCAAAACAAAAATATATGCAAACGAATGTTGTGAAATATGAACCATCTTCGATTGTAATTGAACTATTAGACAGACACAGCGATTTGACTCATATTACAAGGGTAATAGCCTGGATCAAACGATTTATAAGCAACAGCTGTTCGAACGTCGGCTCGAATTTGACAACATATTTAACTTCTGAAGAACTACAAGCAAGATTAAAGTGGAAACGACAGAAGACTGATCAACAGAAAAATGACATCGTATCCATTAAGGATGAAAGGCTTCCTGCAGGAAAATGGGCATTAGGTCGCGTAGTGGAGCTACACCCTGGGAAGGACGGCCACAGTAGAGTCGTCACATTGCAAACTGCGAAAGGCGAAACAAAACGCCCTATTACAAAATTGATACCCTTAGTTGAGGCCGAGAAACCAAACTGCATTGACACTGACAAAAATAAACTAAATAGATCTAAAAGATTGACCTGGAACAGCTTGCTATGCTACACATTGATGTTGGTTATGACACTGATTACACCCACTGCCCAGCAAAATATGAAGCTTACTCCATTGACAAAAAATCAATCAATTTATTTTGACAAGATTGCAGACTTACAGGAAATTAGAGATGAATGGAAATTGGTATTTTATTACAATATGACAAACTATTGGCGTAATGTGGATACTCTGCAAATATTCGTATCTCACATTAAGCAAGCTCGGTGCGAAGAGTGGCTAATGCAATTTCATGTAATAATTAACCAACTAGAACAAAGCACAAATGAATTAAATTATTTCAATAAACTCCTGAGGTCTCAACAGATAATACAACACCGATTCAAAAGGGGATTGATCGACGGAGTAGGATACGTTGCCAATTCGTTATTTGGACTATTAGATCAGCATTTTGCAGAACAATACGAACAGGATATTGACAAAATTCATCATAATGAAAACCATCTATTACAATTGCTAAAAAACCAAATAAGTATTCTGGAAACCGAAAACAACATTGTACAACGCAACGAAGCGACAATGGTAAAGCAATTAACCTTGATAAATGATCACCTCTCTGCACTGGAAAACAAGACGCTCCTAGAGAAACTTGAGACTACAAATACATTTTACATTATAACATCGGCCATTGCTGCAGAAAAAATGGCGCAAAATTTAAAAGATATTCAACAATCTCTCATCAACACACTGACAAATATGTATCAGGGGCATATGGACGTACATTTACTATCACCAACCCAAATGCAAAGTGAATTAGACAGAGTAGCTCGGCTACTACCTCGCGATGTTACGCTTCCTGATGTCCGAAATGACGTCAGAGATATCTACAGACTATTCAGGATACATGCACGCATTACAAAACATTACCTATTGATGGAAATAAAAGTACCGATATTAAGTGATACTCTATACGAGCTAAATCAACTAATAAGCATACCTCAACGTATTGATAGTAATCGGGTAATGTACGTGATCCCCAACTCTGCATTAATAGCATTTAACGCCAACCACTATTTATTTATACCTCTAGAACAATATGATATTCAAAACTGCCAAAAATTACATGACCAAACTCTAATGTGCAAAATAAACCAACCTATATATAACACTGGAAATCGGCACAAATCTATTTGCGATGTACAGCTGATTCGAGACAACGAAGAACACAGCACTTATTGTCATACGGAAATAAAACTATGTACCGACAAATGGGTTAAATTACATAAACAAAACACCTGGTTTTATTATTGTTGTGGCACGTGCGAACTACAATTAGCGTGTGGCACACAAATGTCATCGGAGACGTTACGTCACTCGGGTTTGATTACGCTCAAACAAGGATGCACCTTGCAAGGCGACTCATTTACACTGCATGCATATATGGAGTACAAAAGTAATATCATAGTCAATGAACCTTATGCCATGACCATACCCACGATCTCACCGATCAACAATATCATCAACACCTCGATCCGTAACTCAACACTTCACCTTGAAACACACGAAGAAGCATTCAAGAAGATTAACAACCAATTACGCTCCCTTAAAGAACAATCGAACCTAGAAACGTTATCCTCCCATGATTTCCACCACTACACAGCAATATATGTGATCGTTGCGATTAGCCTTGCACTGCTAGTAACAACGTTGTACCTATGGCGAAAGATATTAACCCTAAGACAGGGGGAGGGCTTGCAACACGCAAGAAGCAGAAGAGAAGAAGAAGGACAACACGACATCGAGCTGGGTGATTGCAAGATTGAAAAACGGGAAGCTAAAGTGCATAAAGTGTCGAGTGCCAACCCTACGTTAAGTGAAGTGAAATTTGACACTGAAAAACACAGTGATAATTGTCATAATATATAATTATGGTGACATTCTATTTATAGACTTTACTTACGTTTTTACTTACGTTTTTTGTAATACATTTTTGATTTGATTTTAATCGTTTTTTACGTTAGTGATATACATTATTCTTTTTACATTGTTTGTTAATTTTTTTCTTACTTTAAGGTTGTTTTATTTACATGTTTACATTTGATTGACGGTTTGTTTTATCCTTAGTTGTGGCAATATGTACGGTGCACGTACATGAATTTTCAAAATATTGCATTTATTTCAAAATATTGGATTGTTTTAAGTTAGCTAGTAGGCTCGCGCATGTGCACTTTGAACGCGACCTACATTTGACAGTGCATTAACACTTTTACATTATTCTATGCATCTTTTAAATAATGTTACTTTTAACAATTAGTGTTCAATTAGACGTGGTTTGGTTCGGACTACTTGCAGTTTCATTTCGTCTCATCCCGTTGTTCACTCACTGACATTTGCATTCATTTACATTGTCATTTGACATCCATTTATGCTAGGGATTCACCCTACACCTGTGTTAGGATAACCAGACAATTTGGAGAAGCTCATTATTACCGACAATGTACACAGATGGTAAACAACCAAGAGGACGTAGTCCCAGACGAGGGGCTGATCGGGTGTCCAAAGCACTGCAGATGCCGATGTCCCAGGTTCTCCATCAAGCTGAAGACCGTAGTAGAAGGAGAAGCCTGTTGTACCGTTTTCATCATAGACACGATCTTCAGCACCGAGGGACTGACTGGAGTAGGAAAAAGAATAACCAGTTGCCACCCCCAATGTTAGGTTTGTAAACTAGCTAAAGTACTAAGAATTGAAATTACATTATGAACTTTAGGTTCTTGTGGAATATGGTTTGCGAGTACAGCTATGAGTAAAAGCGAGTCAACATTACCTGTATATTTATTTGTACATATACTAATAAGTATTCCAATATTCAACATCTGTAGTCAAAAAGCATCGATTCTAAAAATAGTCCAAACATCAAATTTGTTTTGGTACACTCAAAGAAAAAAATTTGGAATATTTATCACAAAAACCTGACAAGTCCAAGCCGAACTTCAGATAAGATTGACTTAACACCTAAGACAGGTTGTTAATCTCTTAAAAACAAAAAAATTGCCGCAAAACCGTTTGCCACTTACGGGAACCATAAAGTTTTGTGGGTGAAAAAAAGGGGAAATATTGGCAAAAACTGTCGTAAATTTGTCAATGTGACCCCGCCTCGGTATCAAGAGGGTTTGTTTTTACATTAAGTTTTAAGATGAGTGGCGTTTCAAAGATTTATACCAAAAACATTATAGGTAGAGTGTTCCGATCGGGACGACATAGATTGAATGTTTTAAATTGTATTTTTATATTTTAAAGCAATTGAACGCTCTTAAAAAGCTTCAAACGCATTAAGAGCTATTAAAAATAAACAAATTGATATGTTTAGTTCAAATACTGAACCAGAAATTCAAAATTCAAAATTGAGTAACATAAAGTTTAAACTTTGGCAGAGGTCTTGAAGTCTAAAGTTAAACTCAATTTTTCAATGGGGAATCGGAATTAAGAATTTGCAAATTAAAATCTTAACTAATCTAATTATGATATTTTAAAAAGAGCTGCAAAACTATACATGCTGTAGACTATGTTCTATTATTCTGACATAAGAGGTGGTCTGCACTAGGATTTTAAGCGATGGTGCGACCATCATAGTATATTTAGGAAGGCCGTCGATGTCAATTTGCTTTCTTTATTTATTACTAGTACTCTCGCGGGGCTTCGCTCCCGTGGATTCTATCACGGTAAAAACATAACTCTCCTTTTTTGCAGTCGGGTAAAAAGTAGCCTATAACCTTCCTCAAGCTTCAAGCTACTTCCATACCAAATTTCATCCAAATCCACCCAGTACTTTCGAAGATTAGCGCGTTCAAGCAAACAAACAAACAAACAAACAAACTAACAAACTTTTCCACTTTATAATATTAGTATAGATATACACTGAAAAAAAAAAACAGTTACCACAATCAAGATTTTGTTTAGATTGATCATGTAACTTGTTTGCATCTGAACCTATCAAGCACAATGATCACAGCTACCAATTTTATTTGATTGAGGGACCTTGATTGGAGTTATCACAAAACCTATTTGCAGCAATCAAGTCAAAACATAGTTGCTCAAACCAAGATTATTATGTATTTGATAAACACAATCAAGGAACTTAAGTATTTAGCTCAAACATTTAGCGCAAGATTTGATCAAGTTGTATGATTAATACAATTAATTGCAATGATAGATGCTATCAAGTCAAATCAACTTAATAAAGTATCAATGATCTACATTGAAGTAAACAAAATGCTTGATTGATACAACTAACTTACTTTGTTACTGTTATAATTTTTTTAACATGTCTCTTTCTAAAATGATGTCATGTTAAGGGTAATCGAGAAACTTGTTTGAGCGTTCAATCATTTGAACTAGTATTGCTGCAATCATGTCGGGATGATCGACTTAACTAAGATTTTAATTAATCTAAACAAGATATCGTTAATCAAGCTAAAAAGGCACTCGATTGGCTTGCATTTTTTTCAGTATACTTTATTGTACACCTTACAATGTTTATATGGGTACAAAAGGTAAAACTAGTGTACAATGGGTAATGGTCTTATCGCCCAGGGGGATCTGTTACAGACAACCTTTACCAATCCCTATGCTGTGACTCAGGCCTCCTCACTGCAAGGGATTCAATTGAAAATTTCAACTCGCTGTATCGTCTTAAGAGTCCCTAACAATTTTACTGCCAAAAAAGAGAAATTACCTACTTTTGTAGAACAAATATCTCAATAACGGCATAAAATATCATTTTTCTTTTAAAACAGCGTTAAACATTGTATATTTATCTAATATGTGGTTAAATTAGAATTTAAATATCTACTCAAAATAAATTTAAAAAATAAAATACAAACACGTGTTTTTACGAAGTCACGTAATACCAGGTTTTACAACTGCTTTTTTAGCTTAATGGGGGTGAATAACAATCTAAAAAAAAAATTCTGACCATTGGGCATATAGTGCACTAGTAAGTTAATATTATTTTTTGAAAAAGCAATGGGGAGATGTAGGTACTTAAAAAAATAGTAAACTCAAGAAAACTCAATAAAATCCTTTGTAATACCGTCGCTTTTGAGTAAGAATTCGTTATTGAAAAGAAAATTAAAAACATTTCTGGATAATACAGGTATTTATCTACCAAATCATTATTTCTTATTTTAATTCGGAGCTCATATTTCATTGTAATAACATTTTCAAAGTATGCCTTATAAATCGATGCGCTTGCTCGATTTATTTTAGGTAGATATTTAAATTCTAATTTGACCACATATTAGATAAATATACAATGTTTAACGCTGTTTTATAAGAAAAATGATATTTTATGCCATTATTGAGATATTTGTTCTACAAAAGTAGGTAATTTCTCTTTTTTGGCAGTAAAATTGTTAGGGACTCTTAATTTTTTGATTAAAAACAAAAGAAAATGTCTACGTAAAATAGGTTTTAGTTATCACAGCTAAACAGATTTCATGAAATGGAAAATATCCTATAATGGTGCCATTTCAGTGGTTTATTTTCCTTTATATATCTTCTACAGATTATCTAAACATATTATTTGCGCCACTTAATGAGAGCCTGACCTTGTTATATATCAAAAACAAAGTGGGAACTTTGCACACTATTAGACATAATATAGCGTGTTTATATCTGTGAGGTGACTTCAATCTGATGACCCCACTAACATTGTACATCTAATATAAATGTAACATGATTATTAACCCTGAGATTAATCGTGATAATTTTAATTGAAATTATCATGAACTAACAGACGCGCGAGGCTTCGCTGCCGTGTTCTTTACCACGATAAAAACATTAACTTCTTCTTTTACTGTCGGTAAAAAGTCTATAAATATACCTTCCTCAAGCTTCCAACTACTTCCAAACCAAACTTCATCCAGTCACCCAGTACCTTCGGAGATTAGCGCGTTTAAACAAACAAACTTTTCCGCTTTATAATATTATAGTATATAAATATGTACAGACACCAGCACATGAAGCTACCCGAAACTGTCAAATTTTCCCAATCAACCTTGAACCTAATTTCTCTAACAATAAAGTTGAAAATCTATTAAAGAAATGTGACAGATTGTTGTAGCTTGATGTGCTGGCGTCTGTACTTCGTGCCTGTTTGTGAGATGTAAAATCGCTTATCTATGGCATTCAGAGATAAAAGAGTTTCATTTTAGTGAAAATATTTTCGTAATCTGCCCTTCTACTATCTATGACGTTCTACTACCGACCAATCTCGTTCCGTTGTGATAAAATAACAGTGCTATACGACATGTAAAAATCTGTCTCTCTTACCATCAGAATCTTAATGATGACTGACGGATATGACATTCATTTACTTAATTTCTATCTGAAATAATTAATTTCTATCATAAAAGTGGTATTATGTACATGTTTGTGGTGAGCCACACGCGTGTGTAATATATGTATCTGTTATGTGGTAATATCTATACTCTATACATCAATCTATGTATATCTATCTATACCTATATACATTTGAAGTATCTGGCTGTGGTAGTTTTAAAATAAATGTGAATTTTTTCTAGGACTTTCTTTGGATCATCTGTGGCACAGTTATAGGGCAAGATGAAGGTTACTTTTTGTCGGGAGAGTCCTATGAGATTGCGATTTGCGCAGGGAAAACCTCCCGCGAGAATGAAGGCGCGGGATCAGCGTGTTAGAAATAAATATCAATACTGCATACAGCACTTAGACCCATTTAGTTCTCAAGTATTTTGTCGATCAAATTGATAACCAAACCAAAATTATCACAATATCGAACTTTACTCATTTTCACATTCATATTTTGGTGGCATAATATTTCACGAATAATTATTTCCTGATAACTATAGCCTAGGGGTCTTTAAGACAAGGATTCTTCTTGGTAAGCATTCTTCAAATTTGACCAGATTACCCCTTACCATCAGGTGAGATCATGGTCAAACGCGAGCTTATCATCAATAAAAAAAGACTAAGTATGTACATTGAATGAAAATTTATCAAAAAATCAGAAAATCTTCTACTTCAACGTCTGCTTCCTTTACTTGGCGTCGGCTCTCCTCGGTTTAAGACGCCAGGACACTGTACTGGGTTGCCTGTGCTTTCAGCTGAACTCGCTCCATGTCCTTGGTAGCTGTTGTCCACCACGTGACTGGCTGTCTTCCTCTACGCTTTCTCCAAATCTCAATAAAATATTTTATTTCGCATTACTTCCAATATTTTTAACCCCTCCAACTAAGTGTAATGAGTGGGTTCGAACCTCTCGATCCTTACTATACCTTACATTAGCCAATAGGCTACTGACACTTTAAACTTTTTGTAACATTAGGTACTTATAAAAAATCAGAAGCTGGTTAGCAAGCATAGTTCGAAATGGTTGTATTATGTGGTGAAATAAAAAAACGGTTAAGTACTCTTTTTAAAATTTACATAATAATTGATAAGGGAAGTGAAGTTGTATGTACCTATATTTTTGTAATTTCTCTAAGTATTTCAAAACTTTAACGATCTTTCGTGCAAGATGACGATTTTAAAAGGTAACGTTTGATTGTATAGTTAGAAAACTATTCTCTTTAGTAATCGTTAATCGTAAGAATAGTTGGTTTTCATGTTTTTATAATTTGATATCTAATTATATGGGGACTTCATCACATCCATTGATTTGAAAAACACTGATATGGTATCTACAATAGAACAGTATAGAATACAGCATGTGGTTATTCAAACTCTTTTATTTTTCCTCAAATGAAGTCCTCACAGATCTCCCTATTAATCAATCATCTGAGGGCTGCCATATAAAATAATCTCGCCCCAATCAAGGGTAACAGTTATCCGTGTAGTATTCGTGGTTCAAACGCTGGGAAAACAATATGGCTTTTGTATTGCGATATAAAAGAACGGCGTATCAATTTCTTGGTTATTAAAAAACATGTTAATATTAACCTCTACGAAAAGCGAAAATAACCTTTATTGTTATGGAATACGGTTCATAAGAATCGATATAGTAGTCGATATAAGTTGGGAGCTGCGGGCATAATTTCGATATGGAAAAGGATACTTGAGCCAAATTAATAGCTTATCTGTGATCTGTAGTTTGGTTATTATGTCACTCATTGCGTGGGCTTTCAATGTAGTCACCTTTTGTCAGAATAGGGTTGCCATATCACCAAATATTTTTCTGTGTGATTGAGTGTTTTGTCATTCAATGAGTTTTTATTATTTTTAGTTTACTTTCTTAATAAAGCGTTTAACAGGAAAAAATAGCGTAAAATTTTGCACGATTACTCATATGGATGAAAAAGTAGCCTCAATAGATATTTTAATATTCCTTTAATAATTAACATTCTTGAACAAGGAAACAGCATCGATAATAATATTTTACATTATGATTTATGTAGGATTTAGGTAAATGTAACTTTTCATTAAAAACATTCGATACATTTTGTAAAATTTCACTGTAAATTTTAGGCTTTTAACATGTAAAAAGAAACACAGATTTCCACGTACAACCCTACGTCTCCCTGGGGGTGTAATATACCCCAATGTAGGGTTATCTGGTTCATCTAGACTTTTGTTGTCGACGTAATCAGAGCCATATCGATGAGGATTATTAACTGATGGGGTCGTTTTTACCCACACGCGGTTTTTGAATGTGTTACAATTTGTTTATGGAAAGCGATATAATATTTGTAATTCTCCTAAAATATTTTATTAAGTTCGTCTCTTAGATTACCAAAACACATCGGATGCGTTTTGTTTTGACAAGTAATAAAAAAATGAAGACGATACAGTTGAGACTTCACGTGACGTTACGCCGTATATCGTTATTAGCACGATGCATGTGACGGTAGCAGTCCGACTTCCGACTTTCTAATCTTTTGATTTTAGTATTGATTTTCAAAAGTGTACAAATAGGCGTACAATTTTTTTTTTTTAATATTGCTGTGTGGATCGTATAGATTAATCATTTTGAAGCACAGGAATCTATTCTATTGGCTATATTTTTGTGTATCTATGTTCTTACGATAGTATACTGATTTAAAAATGTCCATGGAGTATGTTGCACGTTCTTCTACATAAAGATCTAGGCTTTGGAATGTGCAACTAGCTTTAGGTTGTCGATTAACCGACTTTGACAATTCAAAAGTGCCTGTGCCAATTGATAGCCAGGACCAAAGGCTTGGCGTGCTTTCCATGTCATTGAGGAATCTCCGTATCCTAAGATAGTCACCCATTCATATTCGTTTATAGACAGTACATCGCACATTAGCTGTTCGGTATCTTTTAATATTCGTTTTCAGAATTTTGTTTGTTCCCACTTCCCAGCATATTTAGCACCCATATCAAATCAGCCCTAGTAATTTGTCATAAAAGTCTTTCTTAAATTCCTAATGCATCTGTCTGAATCAACAAAGAATGTCACTTGGACACAAGAAATAAATGGGTCAACATACGCAAATTCCCAAATTCACACTTACTTTTAATTCGAAATTGCATTTTTCTCAATAATAAACATGCATCGATGCATACACGGAACTAATCCGTATCGCTTCCGAAAGCACAACAATGAAGATATGTCGTCCAGAAATCCGTAAATTGTAAAAATAATACGAATATAAAATTTAGCCGTCATGGGAAACGTCAGCGACTTCACGGTTACGCTAATAAGGACCGTCCACTCGCATACAATGGACACATCGATACAGAAAATGACATATGTTTTGAATACGGAATGTCATCTGATTTTTTTTCTTTTTAAATCCCGTAATGCGTGAATGGCCGAGGGGGCCAAGGCAATTATATTTTGTGCCAAGTTTACGCATGGAGTTCGGACAATGCATGCCTGCACTTTTGTGCGGTCGTCTGCACCGTCTTTATTATGCCGACGTGTTTTGCTTTCGAATTTGGAACATTAGATCGTTATCTTTTAAAATTGGAACTTTATTTATATTAACCTATGTTTGAATTTTGGCTTAGAACAGTTAGCTAGATTATGTTCTAAAGTACTTACGGCGCAACCATTGCTTTTACTAAAATTCATGGATTTGTATGCAAGAGATATTATTAATTTATACATCTATTTTTGACACTTAATTTTTGTTACTTTTTCTACTACCCTCATTTTTACTGACTTAGTCACTATAACACTGGATGTCTGCATATAGTTTTTAGGTAATAAGATGGCAACCTCAATACATCGTAGATAAACTGGACCCCTTCAACTTGCACAAGATTTGACGAGACTAACGCATACAGCTGGCACATTTTTTATAGACTCTGGTCAGAAATCGAAAGCACCAAAAAAAATAAATAAAATTAGGGAAAGATTTTCAAAAACCCCGGGGCGTGAGATGCTCTCTTTTAAATAGAGCTTGTTAGTGGTCACTCCATATCTTTTTTTTGTAAAAAAAAGATTACAAAAGATACGCAAATTGGTATGCTATTCACAAAGAGTGGCTGTAAAAACATTTTTTGTGATGTTTTCTTAGATGTCCGTCCATGGATTAAATATTTATGGCGATTTTATAAAAGAAATGTTTGCCGGCCATGTTATCAGCTATGTTTACGTTGGGGTATAAATATGTGTCAACATTTTTGGCTACTTTAAAGATTATATAAAAAGATAGAGAGATAATTTATTAAAAAAATATTACATCGGCTCGCGTTTGACCACCGTCCACCTCACCTGATGAGAAGCGATGATATGGTCGAATTTAAAGCACGCTTACCTAGAACTAAATTAACTATTTACTCTTAAGTACCCCGAAAAATTATTTCTCGATTTGATTATCCGGATACTCGAATATCTGACTAACCTCAAGAAAATAATAATTAGTCCGGTAATTAACCGGACTAATTATTATTTTCTTGAGGTCTCACTGTATTTTAAAAATATACTACCATTCTTTATTTTTCTAAAAATAAAGTTAAATTCAAATACTTAGGTAAACCGTTGACATACTTTTTCTTCAAAGACTCGTAAAATATAACGATGAATATATTAACCTCAAAATGAGGCATTTTAGTGCAAATATTATTATATATTACGTCAATATCGTACCCCTATCCATCAAAGAGGGTTGAAGGGAAACTATTGACATAAAATTTACGAGATTAATATTTACAGAGAGGACCCTCTTAGTATCTATACATTATAGGGGTATACATAAGTCTTGTAATTTCTTTAAGAACTTCCTTTTGAAAAAATGTTCAAAGAAAGCAGACTTTTAAGGGCACAGCTTTGCTAATCTAATTAAAGTAGCACATTATCCCATTACTGTCCATCATCAGTATACAGGGCTACTGGTAACTCGACGTATTCCTTGCAGGACGTCATAGTAGGGTTAAAATGCCACAAATTAAGCCACCAAATGTTCTACCAAAATTCTTTTTTTTTGCTTTAGTCATTTTATATGAAGTAATAACAAAAATTAAAAAAAAAACAATATGTTTGGTTAGTGATATTTGCCAAGGTTTAAGACTTTTTTGAACTTTTAATTAATAAGAAAAATCTGCTACGTCATTAACTATGATAATAACTTAAATTTCAGTACAGTCGCGCCGTAAATCATTTTTAAATTGGTTTCAAATGATTTAATCTGGAATTTTTCAATTAAAAATCGAAATATTTAACTAACTCAAAAACTATTGAATTTCGGCAGAATATTTGGCGGCTTAATTTGTTGCATTTTAACCCTACTATGACGTCCTGAAAGGAATACGTGAAGTTACCAGTAGCCCTGTACATATATTGATTAAGCCAATATCGACCTATTCCGATAGACCGATTCCGATTACGTCCTATCATACTAGGTACTAGCAGTCGTGCGGTTTTTCGCTACCTTGGACTTTATCACGATGAAAAAATAACCCTCCATTTTTTGCAGTCGGGTAAAAAGCCTTAACTTCTATACTACCTCCATACCAAATTGCATTAAAATCCATCCAGTACTATTGAAGATTAGTGCGTTTATACAAACAAACAAACTATCTTTTCTGCTTTATAATATTAAGTATAGATTAGTCGTATCAGCATACCGCTACTGTCCTTTGAAAAGGCCCAAATGTTTTTATAATGAATCAACCAAGCTAACTACTAAATTGACACTAACAGACCAAGTTGCACACTGAATGAAAATACACAGGGTACTTTCACTCAGTGTGTAACTTGGTCCGTGAGCATTCAATCATCTACTGAGTTTTTTAGCATTATGTACGTGAGGTTATGTAACTTTTTATCACATAACACATAACTTGGACACAGGTCTCCTGTGTGTCCTCGGTTTCTTCTCGATGTTTACCGTCACCGTTTTAGAGCAGTGGTGATGACGAAAATTTCACAAAGTATTAGTTCGAACCCACTGGTGTATACTACCTGTTATCATTAAACGAAAAAACTTAATAATTCCACATAAAAACTTCAAAATGAAATTACGAGATCCATCCTCAAAATCGCAACGAATAAAGAAAAACTCATCGCGGAAATTATTATCATAGTGAATCTCCCTATTTTTTTTTTTTCAAAGTACCGTGTGCATTATTCAAATGCCCTAAAAACTATAAGAATATACCGCTGCCCAGCTTCCCCATGTCGTTCCCGCTTCACTATTCTCACGGACATACCGACCATCGTATAATTTCGCTATAAATAAAATTGCACTGTAAAATTTCTCGGACATGCGTTGAGAGTTAAGATGGCAGTGGATTCTTTTATGATTATTTTTTGTTTAGATCTTTTCAATAATGATACTGAACTATTATAAAACCAAAATTTACAAGATACAAAATATCTATCAAATCGTAAAACCAATTTATATAAACACTGCCCGCAAAAAATAAAGTAATAAATACTTTTGCGGAAAAAATATCCGCAAAAAAGTACGCTATGTTAAACACTATTGTACCAAATTACATCAAAATCGGTATATTGGTTTAGACGTGAAAATGTAACTGAAATAGTAACTTTCTTCGTTATAGTATTAGAAGGAAAGTAGGGATAAGATTATAATTTAATTATTACCAGGGTGATGTCATTTGGAATTAAGAATTGGTCACTCACACTGAGCACAGAATAAATATGGAACTGGGGGTCATCAAAAGGCTTAAAGTCACACAAAGGGCCACGGAAAGGGTTAAGCTTGTAGGTTACCGACATATCCTGAAGAATCGCCACTCATACATAAATGGTAGTAGGCATGGCGCTCACAAAACAGATAGTTAATCGGTCCTGAAGTGATGATCGCATACTGGAAGATGTACAATGGGAATATCTCTCACAAAGTGAAAAGTCAGCCAGGATCACTGCGATTTAGTGATACTTGAAGAAAAGGCGTGTCCAGCCGGGGTTGCGAGAATATTCTAACAAGATACCGCGACCCCGGAGCAACAATCAAGGATAGAATCGGTTAGATTAGCCACCCACCCAAAGTCCACCCGAAGCGGGAAGAGATATTCGATGATTTCCCCTATAGAAAAGGCAGTCCAGCAGTGAAAGTCTTTGTTGGTTAAAACGATAATGAAGATGGTAAATCAAGAAAAAAATAAACAATTGTATTAATTTTCGGAAAACAATATTGCATAAACACATTTAAGAATTTTTAATAACTTTAACGCTTTTGTCTTAAAATTATAATTGAAAAAAATTTTAAAGCCTATTCCACAGTTTCTATCTGCTAGGTCCGTTGTCCAGTAATCGAGGTAGCCCTCGGATCCGGTATGGATATTAAAATATAAATCGTGAAGGTCCACCCATCGAATACCGCCAACATTTCCTCTATGTACATTTTATACAATTTCATTTCATTTACACTTGAATGAATGTAGTAAGCCCGGACTATGTTTATTTAGGTTTAAAGATGCTTTATTCCCAATAAATGATATATTTTTGGCGATTTGTTGTAAAATTATATTCCTATTATTATAAATATAGGGAAGATGATACGACAATAAATGAAAACACCGACTATACTAATCCCGAGAAAACCATAGTGAGGATAAAATAACATGTGACATCAAAATAATAAAAATTAAAAATTCAAATAATCTAAATAATACTACAGGTAAAAGTATGAAATTGCCGTTTTATAGTAGAAAATGCTTTGAATTTGACTTAAAACTTAACGTGGTGTGAGAGTTTTTTGTGCTTAATCGCAGGATATTTGTCGGGCTGGATTGAAGCACAGTAGCTAAATAGAGCCTGTGTAAAAATGTGAAAATATAAAAAATATCCTGAATAGTTTCCTTTGTACAGACTAAAGAGATCATTATTTAGACTATGGTAAATTAATGATAGTATTGTCTTCTCTTTGTATAATAGTAGTAATGTAATTTATAGTATATGTATATTTAAATTACTTACATGGAGCTGGTGTTTCCTACTTGAATATCCTAAGACACAGAAACAAAATCAGAGATCAACGTCTCTTGAAATTCATACAATCTGTACGTGTCATGTTTTTTTTTATTTTTTTTTTATTACGGATGAGCTCGCTCTTGTCAAAGTCAAAGTCAAAGATTTATTTGCAAATAAATATGGTTACAAAGTGCTTATAATGGTATAATAGTAGCTTAACATATTTAATCATAATATTATGACATGCAAATTTTTGTTGATATTATTTTAATTAGTTAAATGTAAAATAAATTAGACATTAAATTAATTAAATTTGAACTGGAGGAATTCTTGTATTGTATAAAATGGATTCTCAATCAACCATCTGCGTAAAGCCCTTTTGAAGCGGACCATAGGAAGTTCCTTAATTTGGTCTGGAACCTTGTTATAAATTTTAATGCACATAGGGTAACAACTTCGCCTGTACAGTTCCGTTTTAATTTTAGGATTAATCAACCTATTAGGAAATCTAGTTTTGAATTTGCATTTATCTCCCAGTTTTTCAAACATCTCAGGATGAGATTTGGTAAATTTACATAATTCCTCAATATAAATACCAGTTAATGTAAGTATTCTAAGTTTCTTAAACAGTGGTTTACAGGATGTGAGTGGGTCTACATTACAAATCGCACGTATACACCTCTTCTGTGCGATGAAGGCTCTTCCGAGATGCACCGAGTTTCCCCATACCAGTATACCATAACGCATGCTTGACCTCGATCTCGCCTGATGGTAAGCGATAGATGAGGTCTACGATGTGACGAGCGAGCCCAGAAGATGCCTATTTACTCTTGCTTTAAAGGCTGAAAGGTCATAAGTGGCAGGGAACACAGAAGCCGGCAGAGAATTCCAGTTTGAGGTTATCCTTCGAAAAAGTTAAGAAAAAAAAAAACTTTTTCTTTAATGAGTCTTGAGAAAAATAATTAACGTAAAACTTAATAATAAACATACGTTAAGATCGTCATTGCCAGTAAACCATATAAACGAGCTTTAAACCGAATTGTCAATTTTCTAAAAACTCTACTTTAAGACTATCTTGGTAACTCTGAGGTATACAGGCGTGGCATGGAAACGTAAGCAGTCAGAAGGCAAGACACAAGCATGGCCATCTTAGGTGGCGTGGGCACGTACTTCGTATGAAAGATTACCGTTTGCCCAAAGCGGTTTTCTGCTCTGTGGTGGTGGACCTGTGTGTAGTGAACTGTTTGAACAAGAGCGTCTCGATACATTTGATGAAAAACGACAGGTACGTAAGGACTGACCTAAGCCCTTCTATACCTATAACCCTGCCGGCCAACTCTACTGCAATATTTGTGACCGGGAGTTTAAAAACAAATTCGGTCTGGCCAGCCACATATGGACACACGCATGAAAGCTGTTTCAAAGGGCCACCGTTATCGAAATCGGTAAGACATACTATATACATCATTTCATTCCTATTCTAAAAATAAATAATACAGTAGAGCAATAATGTACTTAGCCAACGAATCCATGCCATAAAAATTGATGAGCATCTAGCAACAGGCAAAAAATCCGCCAAACTCCGCAACTGACATTAAATGTGGCATAAATACGTCATGATTGCGTTATCTTCACGCCATCGCGATAGGAGGCTGGCTCAATGGATCAACGGTAACCCTTTGACGGCGCAAGGAAGGGGGTCCGAGTCCATTGTCTATGATGGTACGTCTGTTGATACTGGCCATGCGCCACCGTATAAGGTTAGGAATAGAAAAAATGATTGCGGTCTCTAGCTACTGTTTTTTCTTAGAGATATTAATTACGCGGGGAACTAGTCATTTATTATTTGTAAAAATACATTACATTTTTTTAAATGGATTCCTATTTCCGATCTTTTTGGTTCTAGTAACTTAGGCAAGTTTAGTATTTTTACATTTACATTCAAAATTATCATTACATATTATTTACGTGTTATTTTGGAAGTGCGTTGTTATCTGTTTTATAACTTAAATAGAACATAATATGTAGATAAAAACTGGCGGCAAAAGACGAGCAATCAAATCTATCATTGAATTACAAACTAAATACGATACACCTTTTTATTGAGTCTAAAATATCTAATGACTCGCCCGCTCCGGATGGACCGTAAGGGAGTGTCTGACTAAAAAACTCCATGTTCATTCTGGCTCTTTGTAGTTTCGGGCCTAAGGTATGTCGTTAGAGCATTCCTGAAACCTCCAAAGACATAGGTCTCGGAGACAGAGTAAAATCAAACAAACTGAAATAAAATCAAAGCTCACATTCACATTCAAAATATTACCTAGGATTTCCTTCTAAAGTTGCTTAATCCAAGCTGACTTATCGTAGCACGTATGTTAAAAAGCCATACTTCAAGTCAAAAATATGGTCCATCCAATCTCTGTAAAGGACACAATCCTGCGCTTCACTGGATCTTTCCCTCAGGGAGCTCGTAAAATTTTATCACTGAACACTTAAACTAAAGCTAAACACTCCCCTTCAATATGGTAAAGTTTACGCTTATAAAAAATAGGAAATAGGTGTCTTTGATAGAGAAGAGTTTATTCCGTATAAAGAGTATTTACCTACTGTTAAATTATATCTACTAAACAACAAAAAGAAAGGGCAAAAATGAAATGCCAGAATTAAGGGCAGGTAAACGGGCAATGCAATATAACTCAAACTCAAAATATTTTATTTCACATAGGCCTTTATGGGCAGTGTCCTTTCCTTTTGTTTTAAAAACAAAAATTATTTAAATGCAATAAAACAGATTTATTAAAAAGAGAGAAAGAGCTATTGTCTGTATTAAATTATAGGTGTATTGTATGATTGTAATATCTAAATAAAACTGTATAAAAAAGAATAAATTATATATAAATAATATATAATTGAGTTATAGTTTTTTTTTTATTGATAATAGGTTCGCGTTTGACCACTATCTCACCTGATGGTAAGTGATGATGTGGTCGAAGATGGAGCACGCTTACCTAAAAGTAACCTATTCACTCTTGACTTAAAGACCCCTAGGTTATAGCTATCGGGAAACACATACTCCGGCAGGGAATTCCACTCTACCCATCAGGTGTGCTCGAGTTCGAGTGCGGGCTCATACGTAATAAAAAAAAACTTAAGGATTGAAATTCCCTGCCGGAGTCTGTGTTGTGCCGTACGCACAATGAAAGTATTCCCAAAGCGTTTAGTTCAAATAGTCGTTGGCATTCAAATTAGAACAGTTTAAATTTAAATTGTAACATCGACGACGAGTTGCAAGTCTATCGGTTTTCTATCGGTTACATTTCGGGGAGTGTGCGATGGAATTACACAATCTAATTCCACCAAGCCCGTTCCATCATCGGACTACGAGACAAACGGCGAAGCGCCATCGTTACATGGTGGACATCCCACCCATACGCACCAAACGTTTTGGGAATACCTTCATTGTGCGTACGGCTAAGGAGTGGAATTCCCTGCCGGAGTCTGTGTTTCCCGATAGCTATAACCTAGGAGTCTTTAAGTCAAGAGTGAATAGGTTACTTTTAGGTAAGCGTGCTCCATCTTTGACCACATCATCACTTACCATCAGGTGAGATGGTGGTCAAACGCGAACCTATTCTAAATAAAAAAAAAATTGTAATTTTAGTGCATCATATTAGTTAATATATTAATTTATTAAGCTTCATAATTATTAAAATATTAAAATCTAATTACTTAAGAACAAAAAGACGTCTCACGTTTTTATTATTTTAATTCAAAAGGTAGAAAACCACATCAAAACCAAAAGATACCCCAACAGTATTCAGTATCCAGTGAACATCTCCATATCCCAATATCCGCTCCAATCCTCAAGGGTATAATGATTAAAATAGCGATCGTCCGGTAATCCGAATTGATTGATGACCATCCCGATCGAGAATATTTTCCCATTTTTTCCCAAATCTTTGCTAAACAGGGGCGGCTTGGGCATAATAAGTACGTATCTGAAATCGACTTGATGAATTATGTTTGTGATATGAACATTTTTGTGGTGTTGAATATATTGAGGAGTGAAAAGTAGGTATTGAGAGTCGGAAATTTTAAAATAAAAAAATAAAAATATATTATGAGGCTTCTAAGGCCCACAGAATTAGTCTGTCAAATTACTTAAAGACTATGTTACTAGACATAAAAAAACAAGAACAAACAACTCACAATCGATCTACATGTCCAACATGTAGCTTCATAAACCTATCCATTGTAGGCCCTTCTATCCTATCTGCGACAATCTTCAGAACGCTATTGCTGCTTCCTCTCACTTTGCGTATTATAATGCGACTTTCTAGCGCATGATCGCATGATCGCGAAATAATCGTCGTCGTAATTTTGAGTGTCTGTATTTAAAAAAACTTTTTACCAAAACATGTAACCGACTCCCAAAAACACTGCAAAATGAAAAATAACTTTAATTTCGGTAGTCGGTGTCTTTAGTTTTGTATTTTCGTATTTGGCACCGACTTCCGAAATTAAAGTTATTTTTCACTTTGCAGTGTTTTTGGGAGTCGGTTTCATTTTTTGGTAAAAAGTTTTTATTTCACTCTTTTTAGTTGGTCGATTTTTAATTTACCTAGTTGAAAAAGCCTAAATGTCAACTACTTATAACCTTTTACAAAATATTGCTTTTCCCAATGCTGGGCCGTTAATTGTTGAGGAGTTCTCCTGGTACTTCACCATCAGCTCTACATCACCATATGCATTGTGACGAACATAAAGTGCTTAACATCCATATTCAAGTAATCGAATCGCAATCCACGAAATACTTATTATTGAGTAGGTTCGGCGGCCATCTGTGGTCTTCATCATCAGTTCCACCTCCCCAAATGGTATTTTTTGAGAGCAACTGCACAAGTTACTATAAGAAATACCCAAAACGCCATAGGTGTGCCTATAATATTTGAAGAGTTCCCTCGATTTCTCCAGGATCCCATATTCAGATCCTGATCTGGTGACAATGGGTCCAATTTCGAAGTATAGGTACCCTTTCACACAAAAAAGAATTTTCCAAATCGGTTCAACCGTCTTCGAGTAATCGGTGATCATACATAAAAAAAAACATAAATATACGCGTCGAATTGATAACCTCCTCTTTTTGTCGTCGGTTGAAAAGGGAACCCTTTTAGATCTGTCATGGCTGCCTGTCTAGGCTAGGTTAGGCTTCGAATCTATTGATCCTATTCAGTTGTAATTTGGTACTTATACGAAATTCTAGGACCCAAACGTAGATGCGTTCATATATGTCTTTAAAGCACCGTAGTATGATTCACCATGAAAATTAAATATGATTAATCACGAACCTTTACTGCGCAATCTTGACTTGGATTGACCGTTTTATTTCGTTATTTGATTTATAATGAATTCAGTTTCTGCATCACTCGTAAACATGAAATATTATTTTGAAATTCTGAAATATGTATTTAAGCTTCGAAAAGATCAGACGACAATAGAAAAATGTAATCGAAAATTTTCGGATTAACTGCATGAGCAAAATTAAAATAAAACCAAAATTCAAATTCACGCAACCCAATAATTGCTTATTGTAAATAAAAATTTACGACAAACAAAAAAAACAGCGATAGGTCAGTTCTGTTTGCATCACCTGCTTAAAATTTGAATAATAATACGATGACACTGCACCGAGCGACAATGGCTGACCGATGGCTCACAAAGGAATGTTTTCTTTCACTGAAGGGCATATTCAAATGGGGTCTTTTGAGCCGGACGCATTCTCACGCATCAAACGTGACCTCTGGTCATTCGCGAAGGATTTATAATTAATGTTCTTGCAAGTCCGAATTCGCGGATAATAGCCGCGGACACAATTTATGCGTGCATAGAAAAAGTAGAATTTCTTGAATATTGATAAGGGGCCCTTGAGAACTGTCCACTTGTTGGCTATTGTGAACTCGACCTTCCGGTTTGTTTCGTTTTTGCAGTGCGCAGTGGAAATGATTAATTGCCTATAAGTCCGTTAGATTTGAATACAGTTTTCTTATTGTTATCCTGACCCCAGTTTATTAAAAAAAAATACCGCACATCGAATAAGTCAAGACGATGACTCTTTCGCATGCAATTTTATAAATAGAACAGTAAGTTGTCACTGGCCACGGTAATTATTATTTTGTTTTCCTCTTTACGGCAGTTCCCGTTTGAATTCCGAAGTTGGAATCTACTGCAAATCATCTAATGACTGCCTTCCGATCTGGGCAAAGCTGGCCCTCCCGGCCAGATCGTCGATCGTATCCTGTGTCTGACTTTTACTGACTAAAACCCATCCGTGTTCCGTCATTTGCCCTTCGTGTTACGAGACCATGGTAACACTTTCGAACAATTCCGCAACATTAGACTTAGATTATATTGCGACATTCATGTTTTTTTTTGTAAGAGACAATCTTTCAAAAAACACTAGAGGATTATAACTTGTTTTCTTCTATAATGAGGAAAAGGAGATGTGACATCACTAGCCAGTCCAGTCATAGGTTCCTATTTTAAACCCATTGGTTCTCGCTTGCTTTCCGTTCAATTTTCTCCACATTGCTCGCTTGTCAAGCACTCAATGGGTTGCACAGACCAGCCATGCTTTTGTAACCAGCGCTGCCTTGAGTCAGACATGTAACACCTTTCAAGCTATTGTCGTGTTCCTATTTCTATTCGAAATATTCAAGCATCGATATTTAGTTGATATTTTGTACAGTTACTATGATATTTTGTTTTAATCTGCGAAGAGGTCCCATTACAAAATGTAGAGGGACACTTTGCAAAAATCTATACTATAATATTATAAAGCGGAAAAGTTTGTTTGTTTGAACGCGCTAATCTTCAAAAGTACTGAATGGTTTTGGATGAAATTTCGTATGGAAGTAGCTTAAAGCTTGAGAAAGGTTATAGGCTAAAAGAAGGTTATGTTTTTATCGTTATAAAGCCCACGAGAGTGGAGTTCCGCACGACTGCTAGTCGAATATAAAAACAGCGTTTCTTTTTTAAACTCACTTAAATACGAATATTTATCTTGACTTCTTTAAAACGTAGCAAGTCACTTAAACCAATTCGAATTTATCCTATAATATTTTCAATAATTATTTTACGTCTATGCGCTCGCTTGTAAAATTTCGCTTTAGTACTTGCTAGGATTTGAAACGGGGCAGCCGCGCGTGGTTACTTTCAGAACGTGAAAACGTCCTAAAAATCTATTAAGACCATCGCGTCGGTTAGATAACCAAAAAGATTTGGACATGTATTTTTCATACACACGTAAACAAAAATCTTTCCTTTAGATTAAGAAACTCTCCCTTTTCTTCAGTCGGTTAAGGTCTACGTGCCGCTAAGTGACGTAACAGCGTTAAATCCTGCACTTGGTTCGCGTTGAGTGTATAGAGTCAAACATATACAGTATGATAACTAACAGAGGGCGTTCCCGTTAACCCGCAGGAGTATATAGCATCCATACATGCTAAAAAAATATTACCTTTCGAAAACAAAATGTTTTTATTTTTTTAAATATTAAAATATTCACAAAAAGAATGAATTTATACGTAAATGAAATACTGTACACGCGTACTTGAAGGACGGCAACGTCGCAATTTATTTATGGATGCGTACGCGTGTGCAGAGTTTCTTTTACGTATCAATTTAACATTTTTAGTGAATATTTAAATGTTAAAAATAAAAACATTTTGTTTTCGAATGGTAATATTTTTTTAGCATGTATGGATGCTATACCTACTATTGCGGGTTAACGGGAACGCCCTCTATTAGTTAATATACTGTATTCTCAATATTTCTAAATAGGATCACATTTTTCACAAAATAAGTTCATTTGTTAACAACTAGTTAAAACTAGTTAAAAAAGTTCTAGGCATCGAAAGTGTTTGTTGACGTGGCTCGATAGGGCCATCGGCCATCGGCGGGCCTCTTGGGGCTGCTGGAATGTTCTCGTGTTCGGACCAACAAGGCAACTGAAGGAACACGGTGGGATTTTATTCAGTAGAAGTCTGACACTCCCTTCCTTTCCACCCAGAGCGAGAGGAGTCATTCGATGACTTACCCACCAAAAAAAAGACATTGAAATTGTTAAGCTATCTACTTAAAAATCATTATTATTAATTACGGTCTATAAGCACTAAAAATATCTTCACAATAAACACAAGATTTCAAAACTTCATCAAAAAGTACAATCACACACAACATCTATTTCAAACATTTAATTACCTAGCCAAAAGAATAAAGTACAGTCGTGAACAAAACGTCGTTAGCGTGGCAAAGCGCGTATTTGTCGGAAATGTCGCGCTCACGATTTATGTCGACAGAAATGGTGCCGAGGATTTGAAATCCAAATAAATACAATGAGCTGGATATGTCGACAAGCCCCAACGTTATCGATATCGATAATTTTTAGAATCTTCTTACTAATTTTATAAATGCGAAAGTTTGTGAGGATTGATGGGTGGATGTTTGTTACTCTTTCACGCAAAAACTACAAAACGGATCTGAATGAAATGTAAGTAGATAGTTGACATCCTGGAATAACACATAGGCTACTTTTTATCCCGGAGTTCCCACGAGATCGGGGTTTACGCGGGAAACCCCTCAAAGGCGAATGAAGTCAAGGGCAGAAGCTGGTAATAGTTTAAATATAGATTTGGTACTGTTTTATTGCGTATGAGATCGTTATTAACCTCGATCACGCCTGATGGTAAGCTATTGATGAGGTCTACGATGGAACGAGCGAGACCAGAACATGCCTGTTCACTCTTGCTTTAAAGGTTGATGGGTCGTGGGTCATTCAGAAGTCATGTTTCAATAATTTACCCACTGATAAGCTGTTTTAAAAAATTGGTATAATTAAAAAAATAATAAGATAAGTATGTATACTTGTAAAAAATATCCGAACAGTTTATGTAGGTTCGAATGTTATATCTAGACTACAAAATTGTTATCAACAGCTCTGTAGTAGGTATGCACTAATAGTAGTTTACTTATGTTTAAAAGATAATTGACGTGTGTGTTAATTTTTTCCCAAAAATCTAAAACTTTAGAAGCATATTCCTCTATTTACAATAAAAAAAATTAAATTCGTACAATACTAACTACTAATAACTAAAACATGTTTTTACAAATATTATATTCCTTACCAAATAAGTTTTAAAACGACGACTTCCCGATAACTCCACAAAAATCTAAAGCGAAAGCTCATCTCGAACTTTCGACTATCGACAATTTCGTAACGACCTCAAAACCACCCGGTTGACACTCAAAAAACTATTCAGGAAGATGTATCTCAAAAACTTTAGTCGACCGTAGAGTATTTATGGAAATCTAAATAACGGAGAGCTTTTTTTAATTGTACGGAATGAGTTTTTACATTTTTTTCTACGCGTATTTTTGTTTCTAGAGTGATTTGTTCGACAGTAAATATCGCGGGGACTTGGTTGCCAGTTGACTGTGATGTGTAAATGAAGTGTCTCTTATATGCGTTTGAACTACTAAATATGGCACGCTGGGGACAGATTTTTTTGGTAATATATTCGAAATGAGTATGCCCGGATTTAGAATTTTGAAATAGGAATAATTTGGTTTTTGTTATTATTATTATACTAGCAGTTGCTTTTTTTTTACTTTTACTTTATCACGATAAAGACATAACCCTCCCGGGTATAAATTAGTCTATAGACTCCATCAAGCTTCAAGCTACTTCCATACCACAAATTCACCCTGTACTTTCGACGATTACCGCGTTCAAACAAACAAACAAACATTTCTGCTTTATAATATCAGTATAGATTGTGAACAGTGGTAGCCCAGTGGTTATTGGTGCGTCTTACGAGTTGCAGATCGTGGGTTCGACCCCGGCAGACACATTTCTTTGTGTAATATTCATCATCACCACTACTTTCAAAACGGCGAAGAAAAACATTGTGATGATGTCCCAGAACAGAAGAAAATCCGAAGAAATGTTACATTCGCACCAACCCATACTGGACCCGCGTGGTCAATTACACGGCCCATTCCATCTCACAGAGAGGAGAACTGTGTCATCATGGGCTTTTAATTTGCGAATAACAATTAACTAGAAAAATCCATTTCAGGTCAGACTTAGTTTTTTATTTAGAATCAGCAACAAAAAAAAAGGGAAAAAAATTCTTTATAAATAAAATTAAAAAAAGAACCCTTAATACAAAATTAAGTCGACTAAAATTCTATTCTACTATTCAAATATTCAGCTGATCAGTTTTTAAATAAAATAAAATCGCACCTTTAAAATTGAAGTGGCTTAATTCAAAATTTTAAGAAAATTACTTTTATACACAGAACGACTTATAAACATGTATTTAAGTCGTTCTGTGTATAAAAGTAATTTACTTAAAATTTTGAATTAGCCACTTCAATTCTAAAGGTGCGAAATGTATGTTTGTTAAAAGTTGTTGTTTCAGAATAAGCTAGCATATACATTGACAAAAAAACTCTTGTTATCTCTTCACCACCTTTGGTTGCTAGTAGAGAATGCCTAAAACAAGAAAAACATGACATGTCACGAATAAAGACATCATCTACCTACGTGATATACTTGCCTATATTAGATATACACATAGGGTTTATATCTAATATATAAAACATAAAAACAGACAGTACCTACACTGAATCCGACGCTCACCGTGCTGTCGATAAGAATAAACCCAAGTAGTACTGTCACACACAAAAGGGCATACACTTATTTAGCTAAAACCTGGGCATCTTTAAGTCAAGAGTGAATAGGTTACTTTTAGGTAAGCGTGCTACTTCTTCGACCTCATCATCACTTACCATCAGGTGAGATGGTGGTCAAACGCGAGCCATCAATAAAAAAACCGGCCAAGTGCGAGTCGTATTCGCGCACGAAGGGTTCCGTACCATTATCTATAAAAACGGCAAAAAAAATAATGTCTGTTGTATGGTAGCGCCCCTTAAATATTTGTTTTATTTTAATTTAATTATTTATTTTTAAAGTGAATATATAACTAAATATTCTGTGAATAGGTATCTCAAGCGTCTACCTGTTGCCGTTATCAATATCGAGCAAAAAATCATGTTTGTTGTATGGGAGCCCCCTTAAATATTTATATTATTCTGTTTTTATTATTTTTGTTGTTATAGCGGCAACAGAAATACATCATCTATGAAAATTTCAACTGTCTAACTATTACGGTTCATGAGATACAGCCTGGTGACAGACGGACAGACAGACGGACGGACAGCAGAGTCAGTAATTGGGTCCCGTTTTACCCTTTGGGTACGGAATCCTAAAACATCTATTAAACAGTAATAGATAATAGATGAATGTATTTATTGACAAAGACAGTCGAACCTATTTATTGAGTAGATATCTTTGATATTATTATTTAGGAAAAATATTATTTACCCAATAACCGTTTACATGAATATTGGAAATTACGCGAGACAGATAAGCATTCGTGCATTTACAATGCTGTCTGTAATTCGCTACTCCTAAATGAGAGAACAACTGTAGAATTAAGTGTAAAGAAAACGCAATCGAAAACCAATAAAAATATTTATTCGTTCGTTCATCTGTTTGCACTTTTAGAATTACACAGAAACAGCAAATATTAAATACAATTTGGGGAGAGTGGGATACCATGTGAGATTTTAGCTAATAGTGGGACAGACAAAACGGACCAAAGACTATAAACTCTCTGGAACGGACCATAATCCAACACAGGGTCCAGTGCTAGTGAAAGGCTGTCGTATATTTTCGGAATTTTTGGTTCTAGGACATGTCAATTTTGAGACATTTAATTATAAGAATTTTGACCATTTTGAGAGCAGTGGTAATGATGATTGATTAGGTTTGATCATAGAGAATATAGTCTTTGGGTTCGATTTAACCATTAGGCCACCCTACCTATCTACGTGATATATTTAAAGTCCTAATACAAAAGACAATATTGTAACCTAGCAAGCACAACATAGCAAGCGCGCGACAACGCTCAGCATTTTTCCGTCGATTCGTAAAAATTGTATTGTTACACGTCAGCACTCGTTCAAGGTTCATACATCGTTGTACTCATTAGTAAACATTCACATTTTCATAAATTTTAGCATAGTTACGTGCTAGTTCAGTAATAAATATAAATATCATCTCGTTTGTCTATCAGTGACGTTTCATTTCAATCTTACATCCAAAGGGAGTTTTCTTTTTTTCCGGGTGGGAAAATCATCAAATAACTTCTCCCGGTCTGGGTGGAGCGGAAGGGTATGTCAGACTTCTACTGACTAAAACCCACCCGGATCCTTCAGCTGCCCTTAAGGATATGCGCCTCACTTATCAGCGCATACAGACATAATCATGAGTAAAAAAATAAAACATTTTATTAATCATTATACTAAAATCCCAATCAATTTCTGCACGTCTGTACCTCTACCAGACGCACCAAGAATAGAAATCTCTCATCCCACTCTATCTGACTTCTTTATCTGATGACGTCACGCGCTTCCATTGGTCCATCACCTCTGACCCCTCCCATGCACAAAAAACCATCTCCCATTAAACTGTAAGAGAGATCTTTCAGCTTCAGATAAACGGCCGAAGTGCTATTAATGGGACATCTTATCTTACGAAGAAAATAAACTCCGGGTTTTGGGAAACGGACTTATGGAACGGATAATGTTCGCTTCGTGACTTTATAGGTACATAGGGGCTATGTATTTCAGGAGATACGGTTTTTGGGAAAAAAATAGAAAAGAAAAAAGTATTTGTTGACAAATTATAAAACCAGCTTCAGCCCGCGACTTCGTTCGCGTGGGAGGGTTTTCCCGCGTAAATCCCGATCCCGGGGGAATTCCGGGATAAAAAGTAGCATATGTCTTATTCCAGGATGTAAACTATCTACTTGCCAAATTTCATTCAGATCCGTTCAGTAGTTTTTGCGTGAAAGAGTAACAAACATCCATCCATCCTCACAAACTTTCACATTTGTAATACTAGCTTCTGCCCGCGACTTCGCTCCGCGTGGGAGGGTTTTCCCGCGTAAATCCCGATCCTGTGGGAATTCCGGGATAAAAAGTAGCCTATGTGTTATTCCAGTATGTCAACTATCTACCTACCAAATTTAATTTAGATCCGTTCAGTAGTTTTTGCGTGAAAGAGTAACAAACATCCATCCATCCTCACAAACTTTCGCATTATATTAGTAAGATAAGATTGGTATTAGTAAGAGTAAAAAGTAAGATAAGATAAGAAGTAAGATTAAAGGATAGTTTCCGTTTCAAATCCGACGCCTTAGCCATTAGGCTATGTATTGTCGCTTAAATTATTAACTTTATTATTAACTAGCTTTTGCCCGCGACTTCGTTCGCGTGGGAAGGTTTCCCGCGCAAATCCAGATCCCGTGGGAATTTCAGGATAAAAAGTAGCCTATGTGTTATTCCAGGATGTCAACTATCTACTTACCAAATTTCATTCAGATCCGTTCAGTAGTTTTTGCGTGAAAAAGTAACAAACATCCATCCATCCTCACAAAGTTTCGCATTTATAATACTAGCTTCTACCCGCGACTTCGTACGCGTAGGAAGGTTTTCCCGTGCAAATCCCGATTTCGTGGGAATTTCGGGATAAAAAGTAGCCTATGTGTTAATCCAGAATATCAACTATCTACTTACCAAATTTCATTCAGATCCGTTCAGTAGTTTTTGCGTGAAAGAGTAACAAACATCCATCCATCCTCACAAACTTTCGCATTTATAATATTAGTATAATATTAGTAAGAAGTAAGATTAGTAGGATTATATTTATGGTAATATCCCTAAGTACTGATTCGGTCACAAAATATATTTCTCAGCAGAATGTCATTTTGTACTTCCTATCTCAGAAAAAAAAAACGTGACAGCAGATCCGCGGGAATAGCTTGTTTTAAAATATAGGAGGAAGCTACCAGTTGGGTTTCGTGCAATCAGCCCGTCGCTGTCTATTTCTGATTGGACTCGTCGTAGACTACCAAAACAAAAGAACACGGGGAACAAATTCACAGACTGTTTGTTATAATGAAATAATGATGTTTATTTTGCAAATAGGTTATAAATAACACTTTCACACGTCTTTTTTTCGTAAATGTAAACTAGATGAGGCCAGTGTTACCTCTCAGTCTTGTCAAAAGTGTGAAGATTGTCACGTACGCTGTCAAATTGAGTGTACATGATGTTGGTATATGCAGCTGCACTATATTATATACTCCTAAATTTGACTACCTCAATTAAAAATCAACTTTATGTCATAAAAATAAAAGTTCAATATCCATTATTCCAATTCCAAATAGAATTTGTTCAAACATTTAAAAGAACACTCATTCATCTATTGCATTGAAACTCCATTGATAAAAAGACACTGGCAAAACATCACTCATTCATTCTAAATTTAAAAATAAACCAAACTGCCGGATCTTTCGTCCGTGACTTCTGACCGGAGTTAATGGATACCGAATACTGATACCAGCTGTCAGAAATCTGAACTTTAGTGCTATTTTCTTAGTGAATGTTTTAAGATATGACTAATCTTATCGCAAGCTTTCGGCTACTGCAGTTTGTGGTGTGTTCCAGACACAGTCTTCGAAGAATATTAAACTTAATTGTGTCTGGCTGTCTGTATTTGGGTTATCTATGAAACAACTGGTTTGAATATTGGTACATTTCTTCATTCAACATTGTATTATAATAATTATATTTAAGTATATGTAAGTTTATGTCTTAAAACATCAAACAGTATTTAGCTAGGATGGTTCGTATGGTGCTTAAAATGTATGGAACAAGACATTTTGCGCCGGCCTAGATAATCTTGGGAATGGGTAAGATGGCGAATATAAGCTCTAAGGATCAGATCCCAAAAACCGTGACCCCAAATTTAGTATACCAGTTTCCACTGGTCATGCTGGACAAAGCAAAAATTACGACATTTTTTTTCAATAAATCTGCTAAAATCCCGCCATTTCGTCACGGTGGGGGGAGACAAAAATATTTGAATTCAGAAGTCGTGCAAATAAAAAGCAATAAATCGTAATAAGTTTAAAAATGGAACGTAGCCCCATTACAAGTATGGATTTGATGCGTTCCGCTACATTGAGCACGGAACGCGATATATTGCGCATGTAACTCGATTTAATGCAGACGTTTTGCTAGGCTCTAGAGCGCTTTTTTGGTTAGCTGATGTAACTTTTAAGTAAAATCAGCGGAGCAAAACGACAAGCATTCGTGTTGTTGCGATATGCCTTTGAAATCGGGGAATATCTACTTACCATGTAATTAACTGATTTTTTTTTAAGTTTGTATGCTTTTGTTAACAGAGATTTAGGTACTAACGATAGCTACAGACGAAACTCTGTTCAGACCAATTCAAACCGATAAAAGTAAGTAATCTCAGTTAGAAATGTTACTTTGAGAAATAAAATTAGGAAACTATTGTAAAAGACCCTGAAAAACTATTCTTATGTATTTCAGTAACGCGGTTTATTTAGATTCATGAATAAAACGAAATAAAGTCTATTCAGGCCAGTATTATTGTAACTTCCCTTATAATGTGGTTATAAAACACACATTTCGTATACGCCCCGTCTTCACGATTTGATATCGCAATACTCCCACAAAATTATACTTAACACTCACATAATAAGAAATACACCTTATTTCAAATGTATAAGGATAATGTTGCATAGATTTTGTGTTTTGCAAAAGCATCTGTAAATTTGTCGTTGTGTCTGTAAGTATGGAAATAATATGGCGGGAAGACTACGAATTGTCTTGTTATAAAAACGAGTGTTGCTAATTCTAGAATGTATTGCTAGAATTCAGGATATTTTATATCATCTGATTCTGTTACAGGTACGGTGTTGGTTCATAATTTACTTCGCTAGAGTTGTATGGTTGGTATCTGAATGACATGTGAATAGTCTTATTAGAAAAATCACCTTATTTGCAAAATACATTTAAAAA
Organism: Tholera decimalis; assembly: GCA_943138885.2. Classification (NCBI taxonomy): domain Eukaryota; kingdom Metazoa; phylum Arthropoda; class Insecta; order Lepidoptera; family Noctuidae; genus Tholera; species Tholera decimalis. The sequence goes on from OW964562.2 coordinate 31,276,664, forward strand.
TATTTGAAAAACATAAAATAAAAGATTAAATAAGTTTCAATCTCCAGAACTCAAAAATAGTGCATTTAAAGATATACAACAAAAAAAACTGAACCTTTGGTCCTAAGCATAAGCAACGAAAATACGAAGTTTTTAGTCTTCTACAGGGAATTTAAAATTTCACAACTGGCAACTCAGTAAAAAGGGAAATATGCTCAGCAGGCAATGAATTTTAATGGCGGCTTTTAAGACAACATTTATTACGAAAGCGTTATGCGTAGGATTCTTTTTATTTTAAAATGATTTTATGTGATTTTTATTGCTACTTATGTGGTTTGTAGAATCATACACACTTTTTTCATCAACTAGATCGTTAACAATAATATTTTTATTTATATTCTTAATTCTTATCGGTTAATGGGAACAAGATTATAAAATACAAGCATTTTGCTATAAAATGAGAAAACTAGATTCATTAATTCATAGTGCAGCTCATTAAAATAGACTATTAATTTTATTTTAATTAATTTAAGATAAGAAAAGAAAATAAAATGTTATAAAATTATGCCAATACTAACTTCTGCCCTCGATTTTGTCTATGGGGACTTATCCATGTATGGATGGATGAATGGAAGATCTTGTCTATGCGCTTGAAGTAGGTACTCCGTACTGGGAGGTGGGTAGCTGCCGTTACCTACTAATTTAATATTAAACATGGTGGACATCCCACCCATTCGCACAAAACGTTTTAGATTTACTCTCATTATGCGTTCAGCTAAGGAGGGGAATTCCTTGCCAGAGTCTGTGTTTCCTCATAGCTGTAACCTGGGGGTCTTTAATAATGTAATGTATCTGTCTGCAATGTGTCTATATGGGGCTTTTGAATCCTGAATTAAACGTATTTTATTTATTATTTAAGTCAACAGTGAATTGGTTACTTCTAGGCGAGCGTGCTTCTTCTTCGACCATATTAATTGCTTAACATCAGGTGAGATTATATTATGGTATTGCAATTATGGTGGTCAAGCGCGAGCTTATCAACTATACAAAAAACGTGTCTTCAATTAATCCAATAAGCCTTCGGTCGTGTTATATTGAAATATATTTATTTATTTGTTTAAGAAGTGTGGAGGACTAACAGCTATTAAATACAGAAAATAAATAGTATAGTAGACAGTGAGCCAATTAAAAGTCCTCACGTTTAGAGGCAGGAAAATCTTAAATTGAACACTTAAAAGGTAGTCTTAATATAACCATTATCATAAATACAATATTTAAAATGACTAAATAGATAGCAGATATAAATAACACATATAACCATTGACATTATATATTACTGCATAAGGACTGGGCGGACCGCATGTTATAATGACGCCTCAAACTTGGTCCCTAAGTGGTCTTCCCTTTATCGAAGTGAACTAGGACGCGATCGGCAATCTTCGGGAGCGGTCGTAAGTTTTACAAGCCAAAATGCCGAGTCGTGTCGTGAAGGCTTGCGTGAAATTCGACAAAAAACACAATAAAAAAATGATAACATCTCATATCACCGGTAAGTTAAAAATATGTCATTAAATCAACTTAGGTCTATACTTAGTAAACTTAGCATACTAAAATACAAATCTAAATATATATAACTCAAAGGTGACTGACTGACTGACTGACTGACTGACATAGTGATCTATCAACTAAAACAATTTATAAATTAAGTCCTAAGCACTCCTTAAGAGACAAATTTAAAGAGATTAATATTATGACTGTGCCATCTCAGTATATTTATGAGAATCTCTTGTATGCACACAAAAATATTAATCTGTTTAAAAAATACAGTGATATTCATAGTGTAAATACAAGGAACAAAGACAAATATGTCATTCCTAAAACAAGGTTGAAAAAAATAGGTGGTTCGTTTAGATGCCAATGTATACGTTTTTATAATAAAATTCCTAGCCATATTCAAGAACTAAGTATTCATAAATTCAAATTGTTTATAAAACGTAAGCTATGTCAGAAAGCTTTTTACAGTGTTAAAGATTATATTGAGGACAAGAAGGCTTGGGAATGAGATGCTCCAGTGATATACGTGTGCCTTTTTTATTTCTTTTTAAAATTATGATTGATGATTTATTTTTGATTAATTAAAATTTTGCTTTCTCAAGTATTGTATATACCTATTAATTTTTGTTTTTGTTTGTTGTTTTTTTTATATTGTTGTTTTTTTTTTATATATATATAATTATTTCATTATTGTAAATGTGAGGACGATGTAGGTTATTCTTTCTTCATTGTTTTTGCTTTCACTATAATTTATTTAATGATGTCAAGCAGTTTGAGTACTTGTGTGGCCTACCCAAAGGTCCTTACTTTGGTATTGTTCGTCAAATTGTTGAGCTCCTTAAGTTCTAAGTTGAGCTACACGATAACTGACAAATGCTTGCACTGTCTGGACAGGTCCGCTCAAATTTGCGTGGTTATTTCCTCAAAAGAATACCTCAGACATGAACCTACATGCTTCTCATATACAAATACAAATTGTCTGGACTTTAAAAGAGACTATGACCTCTGAGTTTGTTTCGGTGTTTCTTCTCAGAGTAGTCAGTTAGGAAATACCGGCCTCATCTAGCTAAACTTAACACGCAAAAAAACATGACGTGTAAAAGTGTTATTTATAACCAATTTACAAAATAAATATTTCATTTCATTTCATTTCATTTCATTTCAACGCACAGCCCAAACCACTGGACGGATCGGGCTGAAAATTGGCATGCAGGTCGATGTTATGAAGTAGGCATCCGCTAAGAAAGGATTTCGCGAAATTCCCACGGGATCGGGATTTACACGGGAAAAACTTCCCACGCGGGCGAAGCCGCTGGCACAAGCTAGTTACCCTATAAAACCCTTAGAATGTTATACATGGCCCTAGCCGACTCAGTTATTAACTACGGACTAAGTAGCTATGGAAAAACTTACCATACATACTTAGCGCAAATTTACAGGTTACAGTTGAGAATGCTAAAAATTATAACGCCTAAACATGTTAAAAAGAAATGTCAAAATAATGAACACGAACTCTTTAAATACTGTGGTGTGATGAGTGTGTACAACAAGGTCCAATTTTCCATCCTCACTGAAGATAATAGGTCCGAGTTGCTAACGGAAAAAACAAGACCGAATTTCCTAAGAAACATACTGATTAACAATAAATATATCGTACCAAAACACAAAAATGTTTATGGGACTAGGGTTTCGGAGTATGTAGTACCTTACTATATTAACAAACTCCCAGAAGAATTGCACACGCTATACCTATCAAATACGAAAAGTTGTAAGTACAGATACAAACGTTTTTACATAGTAAATAGTTAATTGTATTTAGTACTCCTAATTTTCCTTTTCACTATATAGTAAATTAAGTAACTAATTACGACTCGCCAGAACACAGATAAGCCCTAAGAAGCTTTCGTGTATGGCAAAACATTTTTTAAATTTATTGTGTAATGTGTATTGGATAAAATGAATAAATGATGATTTAAAACAATTTTCTTTCTTATTTGTCTCAACCTTTGGCCAAGAAGTCGCGAAGCTGCATAAAAGTGCGACATGACTTTGCAGCGGCGCGCGGCGTGCGTTGTAGCCGATGAAATGAAAAGATTTAATAATATTACTATAAAATTAAATGATGTACAAAATTAATTTTTATTGTTTGTTAAAAGCAAATAAAAATGTATTTTTATGTAGAACAAACATAAACTTCGAAAAATAAAGGGTTTATTTTAATTTCTTTGTACCTTGAAAAATACCACACCCCGCTCTTACAAGGTTACGTCTAGGAGCAGACCACGCCGATTGACATCGTAGTTCGAACAGATGACGTTAGTGTGTTTTGTAGGGCGACCGCGTCCGTCAAATGTTCTGACGACCGTATCTTCACAACTACAGATATTAATTATTTAAAAAAAAGTTAAGGCTTAGGCGTCTTCTGGCTGCAATCACACTTGTTATAAACTGGTCACAATCGTGCTGCTTACACCGGTTATTAAAGCTATAAATAAATAAATAAAAAATCCAGAACGAGTTAAATAGTATTCTATGTGTTCATCCAGGATACACACTGTTCGTGTGCAAATGGCATCTAAATCCGTATGAGTAAATAAGTAAGAAACATCCATACTTACATCGTAAGGATGTAACTTCACATTTATAATACATACAAGAGAAAAACCTCGAATAGTAAGATTCGAATTCGAATAGTTTTATCACATTTAGAGTGTAAACTTTTATTTATACCTTATTACCTATAACCTTATTACAATAACGACTTGCAGCATTGCCGATTTCGAACGAGACCTTTAGTTGGCCATTCCGTCTTCCTAGCTCGTCGTACCACAGATTACCAATAAGTTACTGTCGTACTGTGCTACCGCCGCTGCTGCTGCAGAGACACACAAGCGGCAGAAATACATAAAATAACCTCGTTGGTAGTCATATTTTCGAACCGTTTAGTATTCTAATTCTCAGATCCTGGTGTCGGAGTATTCATGTGTTATTTAATGCTCTTTCCAGACGCTTTTATGTCACTTCACATGACTCATCATGGGCTGGCTTTTACCTTGGACATAGGTAGGAATTGCTACGAGTATACATCGTGGCAAAGCCGCCAGTCTCTTGGGCACATTATCAGTAGACAGCGATGCTTCAACACCACGGTATTTTAGATTTATTTATTTTATGGTCTTTATAAAAAAATATAGTATTCCACAATCATTTTACTTAATTTTCGAAAGCAAGATGACAAGTATTGATTTTTAAATTTTTAATTATATTATGTGTACATCTTTTATTTTTATTTAGTTCGAGTAATTACTAATTTTAGAATTAATAGCTATTAATAGTTATTGGTGCAGTGATGGCCTAGTGGTTACAGACACGATTCGTCGTCTTACAAGTCGGTAGTTCAAACCCAGGCAGGTACATTACTTTGTGTAATTTCCATCACCACCAATCCTCTCAAAAAGGCAAAAGATAAAACTTGAAGAAACAGGCCTCTCCTAGGACCGAAAATAAATTTGAAGACATGTAACATCCACCAATCCGAACAGAGCCTGCGTGGTGGATTACGAGCACCGAAGATAGCGACACTAGCCTTCAGCGCTTTGATGCTGCTTGCTGTATCAATGTACAAGGTGTGATGCAGCCTAACGAACTTGGTGAAGGTGTCTATCACAACAAAAACTTACTCCTTTTTGTCGTTTTTGCCACTCAGCTTCCCGGTAGCATCGACGTGCAGTGTGTCCCATGGTATAGCTACTTTTGGAATTGGGTGCATCTCCGCCTGGTACGGCCCATTCTCTCTCAGAGACGAGGCCTGTATCCCTTTTTTGGTTTGCTGAGCGGGAGTGTCAAACTTCTACTGACTAAAAACCCACCCTGTTTCTTCAGCTGCCCTTGAGTTCCAGGTCCGTGGTATCTCTTCAGAACATTTCCACAACCCTGAGGCCTATGTCCTTGCAATGGCAAAATTACAAGCTGATTATATTTCTATTAAAATAGTATTTTTCTGCAGTTATACCTCAATCCATGCTCTCTCAAACACTTCCCCAGAAGAGACGTTTTTACTTTCTAAATAGGGTCATTAAGAGAATAGGTACGTTATCGGACTCACGGTGAAGTACCCTCGTTGAATGTATGTGTGGAAGTGGTCTCAGTTCTCAAGTGTCCTGGTCGGAAGTAGCACGTGTCTGCAACAGTGTCGGGTTACCGCTGGACTTCCTGGAGTGTCTTACTGTTGGGTTACTTGCGTTTCCTTTTGATTTGAATGATGTTTATTACTATACTTTGTTCTATGAATGTTTTGATATCCCCTTTCCTAAGCAACGACTTAAGTTGAGTCATGATTACTATGTGTATTGTCAACTGGCCCAAATAAGATGCCAATTAGACCATTTACTAAAGTTAGAAGTTCTTTTAAACAGGAATTCTGGATAGGTATTTAATCTTATTAAAAATAGTAGCTAAGCAATTGCCTGCTGCGCTGCGTGTCACGGGTTTGATTACCGCATAGAAACTTATGTTTATAGGTACTTACTTTTGCCCGTGACGATCTGTGGGAATTCCGGGATAAAAAGTATCCTTTGTAGTTTTAAGTCCTCATTTAATTCTGTTATAGTGTGTACAATAAAGAGTATATCTATCTATCTATGTGTTATTCCAGGATGTCAACTATCTACTTACCAAATTTCCGTTCAGTAGTTTTTGCGTAAAAGAGTAACAAACATACATAATAATAATATTAGCAAGATAAGATAGTAAGAAGCAAGATGGCCTACACTAAACTGTTCCGTCTGAGTGTTTGTAAAAACGCAGTCAACAAGACACAAGAGAACAACAGCTATAATCTAGTGGACTTAATGTCAATTATGAATAAGTTTCTTCTAGGTAAGCGTGCTTCATCTTCAGCCACATCGTCGCTTAACATTAGGTGAGATAGTCGCTTAGCGCGAGCCTATCATCAATGAAAATAAGAGAAATTCCTAGTAGGTACCTATGGGAAGTAATCTTAAAAAAAAAACTCGAGTTTTCATTCTCGACCTGTTGCTTGACGTTGGTTTTCAACTGAACCCATGCATATACTTTTTTGACACGTATTTGCATATTCTATTTTAAAAACTTTCACACTATAGCATATGGGTATTCTCTGTGCGGAATGTGACGTCACCTTTACCCCAAAGTATATCCTTCAGGAGCCATTAGACGTGTACAAACACCCTGATGGCGGAACTCACCCTTAACCTCACTTCCACCCTCAAATTCTTCTAGTTTATTAATAAGTTACAGTTCATTTTCTTCATAAATCACTTAAAAATATTTTCATTTGAATATGAACCTTATTCTTACTTTGTTAGAGTTGAAAGCAGATTGGCGATTGATTAAGCAATCGACACAAAAAATTAACTTTTAAGTTCACTGCAGTAAGACTCAAAATTCTTCTTCTTCTTAATAAATGAAATTCGTAGATGCAGTTTCGTTACACGATTTTAAATCGTATTAACATTTGTGTAGGGTATAAATTAATTGAATCATGTTAGGCAAAGAATATGTTAAAAGACGCATCTGTTTTGAAGACGCTTATGGTTATAAGATTATCAGAAAGTATTTGGTAATTAAATATTATTATGTTGGCAATGCATCATTTTCAGGAAGAAGATTAGATAAAGTTTATTAAAGACCAACTGAAGTATCATTCACTTATTTGGATCTGTAGATATATTTCGTTTTGCTCCGTGCTATAATTTATTATACAAATGTAAGTTCGAAATTATGTTTGTTTTTCCTTCTTTCACGTGAAAACGGAACCACGTATCGAAGTTATTTTTGGTACGATGTTAGTTGAAAGGTTGGAGAATGACATAAGCTACATTTTATTAAATATCTAAATTTCTACAGGTAATTACGTTAAATGAAGTAAGGACTAGATGTCGTTTCAGACGTAATAACTGTATGACGTCTTATTCTGAATTTGATCTCATTATAAAAAAAGAAGATTTTCAGCTGAAATTAGAAATATAAAACTCGCAAAGAAACTAGACAACAGAATTATCTTTTCACGCGAGAAATCCGCGGGCACACGGATAGCTAGTATTTTATGGAAATAAACGTGTTAATTAATTTCTATCACTTTGTTATCGGCTCCATGAAGAGCCACAGGAGAACCACGAGGTACTTACATACGCATACATTGAGAGGGAACGGAGGTCTCTAGCGGTCCGGACCAATATGCTGCACGTTGCAATTACCCTTTTTAAGGGTTATTGCGAGAGCCTGTACACGAGCAATCTATGGGTCAGTTACGCCAAAAGATCGCTAGATGTGCTCCGCATCCAGTATAATAATGCTTTCAGTATACTCTTGCGACTATATGGTTACTGTCTGTAGTACCACAAAAATGTAGTACCTCGTACGGACACTTCTCACGCGAATATACAGAGAAGAGTAAGGGACAGTCGGAACATCATCCTGAGAACGGTGAGTGAGATTGTGTCCTCTCTTATTATGAAGGTTTGACGGTAGATAAAAAAACTATTAGGTATAAGTTACTAACATTTAATGGCCTGAAATAAAAAGATTGATTGATAGTCAGAACTTTAAGATAACTTTTTCTGCCTCCTCAGAAATCACAGCCACTATTTGGCATCAACACGCACCAATAACCAATCTTAAAACATATTCGGGCCAGCGCTCCTTAAGTTTTGCGTGAAGCCTTACAAACGGCGGTTAAAGACGGGCAAACGTAAGTACGCGGAGGGAGGGGTAAGAGGATTGCGTTTGACATGTAATACTATTACGGTGACTACTCCAGTGATTGTGTGGTGACCATCAGGGATAGGAAAACAGATCGAGTCTTTAGTAGAATATGGAATTATCTTCGGTCTCCTTCCAAGGTTTGGTTCGACTTCTTTAGGTGATAGTTTAATCCGAGGGCCTAGAAATGTATTGTTTTAGTTGTTGATATGCTAGTTCTATCGCTGGACAATAATGGTCAAAATCTCAAAAATTACGTGTATATGTGTCAAACTATCGATCGCGAGCATTTTGGACTTTTTGAGGGCAAATTTTAACACAATTTTTTTGCAGCTATGACAGTGATTATAATCATTTTTATTTATTTATCAGATTAAATTATCCAATGGTTGTTTTTGTAGGTACACGTAAAAATGATACATAACTTAACATACACACAATGCAACATTTCATTATATTAAACTGAATGGATTGGAAGGTCTGTTAAATAAAATAAATAATAATTTTATTATAAGTAGTTATTTTAAACTTAGAACAAGAATCAGACTATTAGGTGACATAACAATTGCAAACAAATATATTGTGCAATACAGCAAGTATTGCACAGCATTGATTTGAGCTTCAGTGTTTCGACTTCGAAAACACACTTTCAGGTACATAGGTAGTACCTGAATGTGTGTTAGCGGTCACTTCATCGAAGCAAATAGTCTACAATTTTACGAGTGAAACGGTCACCTTACTAAGAAGCCTTGAAGCAAACGGAAGTTAAGTCACGAAAGACGGAAACGAAATTGTGACTTTTTCTATTGTAGAGATAGTTGTACTTACCTACCCACTGAGTACCGTGCCCTAGCCGTACTTACTAAGGCTTCAGTATAATTAGATTCGGGCTTTGAATTATAATTCCTTCATATTTTAACATCTACCTATATTTTTTCAAACATGTCTTAAGACTAGGAGTTTCTCCTGTATTATATGAGCATTTTTATTAACACCCTAATAAGGTGAACAAATGATTTGTTTATTTATTTATTTAAGCTTTATGTGCAAATAGTGTTTTCTACCAGTCAGTAAGGCATTCTCTACCAGTCAACCTTTGGGTTAAAAAAACACATTGTGTGTACGAGAAAATGGAATGAAATAATATATTCATTCTTTCTGATTAAGAGAGCTCATAATAATTCTGAAGCCGCTGAAAGTAAATGTTAACATTACATCATCACCTGCTTATTATTTTCCTATCTACATATGTTGAGGTCGCCTCCCGTCTTACCGGATGTCACTGAGTACGAGTGTACGAGTGTTTTTCATGGAGCGAAAGTAAAGTTAAACCACAGGCGTGAGTATTGTCTTGGGGTCTCCAAAGACAATACTCACGCCTGTGGTTTAACTTTACTTTAAAAAATCTTAGGCGCTTCATAGATTTTGCACAGAGGCGCTGTCTTAGGTCAGCGCGGCCCTGACAATACCCCTTGGCAAGAGCATTGTCAGTTATTCTGGCTTCAGACTACGCGTAACGAATTTCAAGTATGTGAAAATGACAGACAATGGTTTAACATGCTTTCCAAGGCATGACCCCTCTTTGAGGAGTGGCTAGATCGGCGTCACGGCGTCCTGACCTACCGCATGACGCAGGTCCTCACCGGACACGGAAGTTTCGGGAGGTACCTGTGTCTGATGGGAAAGGAGGAAACGCCTGGGTGTCACCACTGCGAGGATCGCCCTGAGGACACCGTAGAGCACACGGTGCAAGACTGCCCCGCTTGGGCAGAGCACCGACGTGTCCTCACGGCGGCGATAGGCGGAGACCTCTCGCGCCCGGCATTGGTCGAGGCCATGCTGCGGGGCGAGAGGGAGTGGGAAGCGGTCGCCTCCTTCTGCGAAGCAGTCATGCTTCCGAAGGAGGAGGCGGGCCGCGTGAGGGAGAGGATGGCGTCCTCCCTCCAGCCCAGCCGCAGTGGTAGACGCCCACGGCGTCGGACGTCGGCCGACGATCTCCGGCCACCGTAGGCGCGGGCATGCGGACAGCGAGTAAAGGGCAACTCGCTGTCCGACCATGGACCATGCCCGGGTCGACGGCGCGTCGTGTTCCACGCGCGCCTCAAAGAGCGTCAGCAACATGACGAGGCCCCCTCTGCAGAGGGCCGAAGCCTGCCGGGGTCGTGGGACTCATCCCGTTACCGTGGCCCCGGTATGTAAAGGGTTATTGAAGGAACACCGTGGATTTTAGTCAGTAAAAGTCTGACAGTTAAAGTTAAAAAAAAAAAAAAGTAGTAGGGGATCAATGCAATCCGAGATACAGGCTACCGCCTGGTTCGGATGCAGAAGGCCCCAATCATTACCTACAAATGTTGATGTTTCTTTTAAAATAATGTTTATAATATACAATACTATTTTTTATTAAATAAACTCTTTATATCAGGGTATAACATGCCTGGTGGTTGCTGCATCCTCTATTTAAATATAATAAATAAAAATAATTTATTTCTCTTCACATAATAAGACAAACATAGCTATAGGCAGTTTAAATATGCAGAAACATTCTATATTTATAATCTCAGATAGCTGGTGTCTAAAATAGGCATAATTCCAGTGTTACAGATCACCGGTCCCCATCCAACATTATTTGCTTTTGGATGCTAGTTTATTACTGATTGTTGACATATAACAAAATGACGGTGCAAGCACGCTAACATTCTCAAGCATAGGCAATACAAACATTTGTTTCGGTCCAGGAATCAAACCCACAACATAGCGCTGCAGCCGCAGCGCAACCCCGAGGCATAGGCACTTATATTAGTTTGTTCCGTATTCATTGTCATTTGCTCTGGCAAGTGCACCGACTGAGAAAAACAAACGTGCTGTGTCCCTTTAATGGTGAACGCAGACCTAGCCGCGCCGCACGCGCCGCAGTCTTTGCATTCGAATTCTTTATATGAAGTTCTATGCAACCTCGCACACCTACCCGCGCCGCAGTCGCCGCAGTCCCTGAAACGATCGAACTCCCCTAGCCGCAGCTGATGACGTCACCCGCACGCAGCGCGGATGACGTCATTCGCATCTACGGCGCGCAGTGTTGCCAGAGTTATAAAGTAGACAGAGAATCTCTGTCAACGGTTTATAATGAAATTACTTATTCTCGTATAAATAATTACTTGCTTATTCCCTATTATAGCACCTACAGATAAAATTACACAAAAGAGCAAAATACCAATACCAAATACAGATTTTATACAGATTTTTTAAATCTTCGGATAGATAATGCTTTCAAAAATCTGGCAACACTGACGGGAACGACTGCAGCGACTGCGGCGCGGATAGATGTGCGAGGCCATTAACAAAAAGCGATGACTGCGGGGACTGTAGAGACTGCGGTGCGGCTAGGTCTGCGTTCACCATAATTCTTGTCTTTTCTTTCCCACAGACCAAGTCACTGTTCACACATAATAATATGTACAAATTGTCGACTCTTCAAACGTTTTTAAATAGACATGGTTACTAACAGTATCATTAGAACATAAATCGGGATATTTACCATGTGTATTTAAACTCGAAACGACAAATATATATACTAAATATCCCGTTTTCAGTTCTAATGATAGCGACTGAATTTGATCGCCAGTTAAAATTGTGCTCACCATATTGATTAGAAGCCCACCGGGTGCCAAATTCAAACCTGCGGTAAAGGATATGTATAATTTTATGAATTTAAATTATCTTTTATTGATTGAATAATTATAATAAATATTTTAAGACTCTCTTTAGTGATTTCGGTCGAAGATTTCTGTTATTGTTTTTAATGTATTTGTATTCGTTTTTGTTAATTTTGATACAGGGATTTGGTGCCTGGACTTTATATGGAAGCAAGAACATTATATTTCTAACATAGAAGCCACTACCGTGCTCTGTCTATGGGCCCCACATCCAGCACGACCGAAGGTTGCCCATAAAGCAGTATGGAAGCCTAAAGCATTACAATTTGTCATAGGAAGGTAGAAACTCCTAAATAATATTATTATATCACGGCAAGATATTAACTACCAGTGCCGGAACAAGAAACCAGCTGTGAAGGCACGTGGGACACATTACTAAAATGTCGCAGACAAAAAAAAACATCAAAGTTAACCGTCATTCGTAATTAAACGCCTATCTAGCTTTGCCCAATATTACTCTACACTATAATAATGACATTTCAATACAATCAACAATAGTAAACCATTAATGACCATGTAATATGCCTATAAAAAGTTGGTCGCATGCCAACTGTGGGTGGACATCGTAAATCTGTCAAAAAATACAAAATGGCTGACCGCAGCTGTCAATGCGTATTGAGACGTCAACATTTTAACAACTTTTGATTTGCGGCCAGTATTTTAAAATTAACTCTTATGTAGCAGAATACAGGATCTTTTTTTCAGTAAGCTTTTGTTTTAGTTTAGTATAGTTAAGTTTGTAAATGAGATAAAAGAGACATTGGTCATTACTGCCAGTGTCACGGTAATTTCGGCCGGTGGCTCGTGTGAAAGTAGTTATATTAATAACAATTAGTTTTATGGATACTCTGTACAATTGTCGTGGAAAACCTTAACATGTGGGTTGAATGTGTTCCGGTGCTTTGATGTCTTGGCACGGATGTACATAAGTTGTATAATGAATGAAGTGTAGACAGCTCTGTCGCGAGGGTAATCTTTATTTAAGACTAATTGGTGGTTAAATTCTAATAAGATATTTTTTAAAGCTCATGGCCCAAAAAGAGTCGTAGAAAAGTATAATTACATGCATAAAATACGCTACTGAAGGCGCTGATTTAGTTAGAAGTTCCTGAATGAGACGGTATTTATCAACTTTGTATTATGCCAAAGAGTCCAAAACTTATTGGAGTGTAATGCCAAACCAAGATGTCATAATAAGCATTCCAAGATTTAAGAATAAAGTAAAAAAATACTAAAAGAGAACTTCGTTTCTCCATACCATCGTCTCCTGAAAATTAATATGACCAAGTTGACAGCAGCGCGCTAAGATATTAATCGCTGAAGGTTTGCCAACAGATTTGTAATGATTTATGAGCCATTATCGCACCTGAGATTTCTTAAATCTTTGTATTATAAGAAACCAACTGCCCGCGGCTTCACTTCCGTCAAATTTAACGACTAAGAAGGACATTATATAAACAAATAATTTGCATTTATTATACCTATTAGTATAAAAGTATAGGTAGCTACCAGTGGCGAAGGCTACATACAACTCGATTCCTACCGGCTTCCTTTTTGAAATATGGCAAATATTAGTCTATTATTTTATATATGAATATATAAATAGTAATCTATTATTTTCAATTAAACAAATAATTATTTACGAAGTTACAAGATTTCGAAGTTAGCCACAGGGCCACAGTTACTGGAATTCACGCATTACACTTGAGCAAGGTAAGCTTTTTGGTCCGTCTTCCCTTTTATGAAAATTCAGCCTTCGCCACTGGTAGCTACTGACATATTTTAAGGTAATACTTAATGTCGAGTAATGGTTGGAATTTTTAATATCAAGGGACGAGTGACGTTCACAATATGACGATGCCCCAACATGTTAGGGGCAATACTTAATCGTTTATTCAATCTACACGTTCGTTAACACCAAACAGTCAGATAAATGTAAATAAAAGTCCTCCGTCTTTGCATCTGCTTAGTTTTTTCTTGGCTAAGTTAGGGTTGGCTTTTAGTCTACCTGGATGCAGCAGTAATCGTGTTTTACATGGAACGACTGCCTGTCTGACCTTTTCGCAAGACTGGTGACGGAATTCCTGTCTTCTGACTTCCCGAATCGACTGTCAATGATCCCGTTCCATCATCGGACTACGAGACAAACGGCGAAGCGCCATCGTTACATAGTGGACATCCCACCCATACGCACAAAACGTTTTGGGTATACCTTCATTGTGCGTACGGCTAAGGAGTGGAATTCCCTGCCGGAGTCTGTGTTTTCCGATAGCTGTCAAGAGTGAATAGGTTACTTTTAGGTAAGCGTGCTCCATCTTCGACCACATCATCACTTACCATAAGGTGAGATGGTGGTCAAAGGCAAACCTATTTTTAATAAAAAAAAAACTTTTGTATTTTAATTAAAGCTCGCTCCAATGGTTGTCTGGCAGATACCGCTCTCAGCGATAAGACCGCCATTGTAACCAATTTTATTAACAATATTGTTATTTAAGTGTGATTCAATTATTGGTGTACAGACGCCAGCACATCAAGCTACAATAATCTGTCAAATTTCTTTAATAGATTTTCAACTTTATTGTTAAAGAAATAAGGTTCAAGGTTGATTGGGAAAAATTGACAGTTTTGGGTAGCTTCATGTGCTGGCGTCTGTACAATAAAGTATATTCTATCTATCTGCAGATATCGGTCAGGACCAACGGCTTAAAGTGTTTACGAGTCTCTGAGGAATCTTGCTATGGTACCCATCCACGGACTGACATCCATAAGCGTTGCTTAACCATAAAGATCGACCTGTGCAGTTAGCTACGAGCTCCTCCATCGAACAAAACATAAAGAAACATTGGCCAAGTGCGAGTCAGACTCGCCCATGAAGGTTTCCGTAGTAACTATGCAAAATAACTTTATTTTTCATAGTGTTTGTATGAATTACGAAGTTATATTTACGGTTTTAGAAAATATGCTATATCTCAGAAACTGCTGACCCGATCTCGTTCAAACCAATTTTCGTTGAAAATTTACATTAATATCTACAGTATATATATTATTATATGCATGCATATATGTTATATATGCATATAACATTATGTCAGGCCTGTTGGTATAGTGGTCAGTGGCCCTGACTGCTATGCGCAAGGACGTGGGTTCGATTCCCACCCAGGACAAATGTTTGTGTGATGAGCACGGTCATTTGTTCTTTGTCTGGGTGTAATTTATCTATAATATGTATGTATTTAGAAATATATATGTATGTTTATCAGTTGTCTAGTACCCATACCACAAGCTCTGCTTAGTTTGGGACTAGATGGCGTTGTGTGAAAGTTGAGGATTAAAAAAAAAAATTGTATATTTTTTAGATTATTCACTCTATTATTATAGAAGTTAGAGGGGGGACACACTTTTTCCACTTTGGAAGCATATATCTTTTAAAGGAATGACTTTATGAAAAAGTGGTTTCAGAAACCTCCATGTCATTTTAAAAGACCTGTCTATAGATACCACACATGTATAGTTTTGATGAAAAAAATATTTTTAGATTCAGTTCCATGCATAGGAAGCCCCCCTTAATTTTATTCATTTTTTATTTTTGTCATAAAATCGGAAAGCGGTTCACAGAATACATCTACCTACTAAGTTTCACATGTATAGTCAATGATATTTTATACTTTTTAATATCATTGTGTATTAGTCTTAATAGTTTCGGAATAAAATGGCCGTGACTTACGAACGGACGGACAGACAGACAAACATGACGAAACTATAAGGGTTTTCGTTTTTTGCCATTGGACTACGGAACCCTAAAAAGTAATTATGTATGTAAGTAGGCGTTAATTACCGTTGCACTTGCATCTAATTCTAGTTTAGGTTTAGCAAAACAGACATCTAACTACTATGTATCTGCGTTGTTGGTCTAGTGGTTGTAAGCGCAGCGGTTGAGCAAGAAGTCTCGGGCTCGAGTGTTATTTTTTTTTAGTAGAAGCCCGTAGTTTGGAAGTTGGCGGTGTGATACCCCGTGCCTCGGAAAGCACGTTAAGCCGTCGGTCCTCCGCCTGATCTCCCTCCAGTCATGTCGGATAGCCGTCCCATCGGACTATGAGAGAAAGGGAGCAGAAAGTGCACCTATACCTGCACACTTACTCGTGCACTATAATATCTCCACACTTACTCGTGCACTATAATATCTCCACACTTACTCGTGCACTATAATATCTCCTGCGCAAATGGGTAATCTCCGCTAAGATTGGCGGCCGTGGCTCAAATCAGTCAGGAGGACTATGACCAGTGACGGATTAACCCTTAATCAAATTAAGCAATTGCCTAGGGCATCACGTCTCTGGGGCACCAGAAAACGCACAAAAAATCCGTCCTTAGGGCATCACATTTCACTCTCACGTCACCAAAAACCACACCAAAAAAAGTTTCTAGGACTAATTTGAAAATTCACGCGTTATAAGTTGACATAGAGCAGGGATGTTGCGGATGCCGATTTTTTCACATCCGCGGATGTGAATGCGGATGCGGATTTTGGAAAGCTCGCATCCGCGGATGCGGATGCGGATGTACAAGGCCTTATAAAAAAGTATATGAATAAAGAATTAAAATAACGATATAGTAATCATAATTTTTTTTTATTAATTATAATTAGTATGTGAAGTTAAAAATGGGAGCATTATACTTAATAAAAAGTAATATTGCCGCTTTCTCTGATTCAAGCCGGTTACGCAGAGGTTCGTAAATTAAACCCGCGCTACTAAATAATTGTTCGCTAGGAACACTACCTGGTGGAGTGGATAAAAATCTTCGTGCTATCGGTGATAATATGATGTATGTGAGAATTATCAATACATAATAGTAGTGTTTGCAAAAGTTTAACAGTTGTCATTGTGTGAGCGCCCTCTCAGGGCACGCGTGTCGTATGTCTGTTTACATTATATTTAATTTATAGTATTTATAATAATATTCGTTTGTGCATTGTATGTACGGTTCTAGGTCATAAACAACGTCTGAACGTTGTTTATGATCGGCAGATTCTCAAAAGCGAAGGGTAGATAGGCTACATATCTATACGATAAGTATTCCACAGAGCAAACAAACACGTAATGATTTATTTACAAGAAACAAATGATGCACCACAACAAACGCAACTGATCTTGTCACTAATTTTTTCTCTTCTATTGGTTAATGACACGTGCGAACGGCACGTGCCATTCGCCGACCCCGCCCAATTTCTTTCTATTTGCAACTTGTCTTACATCCACATCCGCATGAAAATCCACACTGATTATTGCGGATGCGGATGCGGATGCAGATGTCCAAATCCATACGGAAGCTCCGCATTTGCGGATGCGGATGCGAATATTCGCAACATCCCTGACATAGAGTATTCGAATGCACCGGAATTGCGATCAGCCAATCACAAACCACTCCTTGTCCGCCTCGCGCCCCCGCAAATCTGTGTCAATTAAATGTTTTACTATTTGAGTAATTTTGCCGGCCGGCTTCTATGCTTTGGTTGTTATTGTTGTCGCACCTACTTCACTTCTAAAGTACGTTACGTCTCATCATCTTATTTTACAAAAAACTAATGTTTTTAGGCGGTTTCCAGTAGGTTAAGGTAAGTTTTAAAAACGGATTCTAGTTGACATACGGATAAGGGGGCCCATAGGCATGGATTGCTTAGGGCATCAAGTAGTCTTAATCCGTCATTGACTATGACTTGTCAGTAACATCTTCACTTCCCTGTACAGACAGAATATTGATATGCGTGTTGAATATTAGAATATAGCGTTTAGTTACAATTTTAGAACTCCTACAATGTTCGGAAGCATTTTCAGCCTATAACCGATTGACCATCATCTCACCTGATGTTAAACGATGATTTGGTCGAAGATGAAACACGCTTACTTAGAGGTAACCTATTCACTCTGGACTTGTACACCCCCAGGTTAGAGCTATCAGGAAATACAGACTCACCGTTACTTTGTGGTTCCACGCTTGTCTCATGTGTTCTTAAGTAATTTTATCTTAGTTTATGGCTTGCTAATTAACTGCCTTTTAAACATCTCAGAAATTATAGATAAACCAAAACTTCATAGAAAACGGCGCCATAAATAAAGTTTAAGCACCGTTTTATCAGTAACAAACCACCTTGTTTAGGTTTTATGTCGAATTTTATTGAAATATTGGGAAAACACTAAAATATGTTTGTGGGCTATTAAACCTTAATGGGCAAAAACTTTTCAGTGAGACATTATGGCTTCAAACTCTGTTTAGTCGAAATGAAATATTGTGTTTTATTCTTATTAATACTTCTAAGAAATTACTAAAATAAAAACTTAATGTTTCTTAAGAATGTAATGCTTCTAATTTTAAGATGTTTAATTTTAAAATTGAAAATGAACTTTACAATATATTTATTTTTAAAAAATGGTATACAAGATTGCCTACTTTGTTTTATGACTTTTCCTCAGATTACTCAAAATGTAGACCTCATAGATACATACAGATTCTTACAGGATTATACACGCTTTGCATACTTCTGTATGAATTTACTATTACTTAAGCGGTGCAAAAGTTGCATCGGTCAGTGATCTTTGATCGAGAAGACCTGGTAACGTGAAGAGTCGACTAATTGGATAATTCGTACGATGTAATTAAACATATTAAACAAAAATCGTAGAATAGGTACATCAAAATCTGAGGTCCAAATCGATTCAAACTATTTCAAACGTTTCAATTCAAACGTCAGATGAATGATGATATTCGGTAATCAGTAAAACAATAGCAATATATTTACATTGTAAAATATATTGTGTATAAAAGATGTATAGTTAGGTATATATTTTGATGTACAATAAAGTTTATTCTGTTCTATGTACAGACTAAAATCCACGTACTCCTAAATAAAATCTCAACGGTTAAAATCACAGTACGCTCAGAGCCTAAGGATATTCAAATAATCGAATTCTATGCAGATTTTGTCATAATGACACATGTGACCCATTTCGTGGGAACCAGCGAACAGGTGACGTTCCAAAACCAAATGTTTTCGCTGACAGCGTACAAATCACGCATCAGGAAATGTAAAAAAAAAGTTTGGACAACATTCCCATACACTAGCAGTGGCTAATAAGAGGGGTGGCAATTGTTATGGAACTAGTAAGTAATTATTAGTAAATTGTGTTATGGTGTATTTTAAATTAATTTGTGTAATAGTAACGTTTCTTATTAGTTTCGGCATTTAAGATAACTTTGTTGTCGTTTTATTGGTTAGCCCTATTAATTCTCATAGATAAAGCATGCTTTAAGATGTCAAAATTGTGTTTAAGATTTTTGATATCTTGATTTACCTATTGTATAACTTTTACCTTTTAACTTAGCAAATTATAACTTACTGCTGTTTTGTAATTTCAACATTTATATTATAAGACGGTGAAATTATGTGATTGTGTGTTTGTTAAATAATATCTCTGAGCTAGCTGAGGAACTGGCTTATATTTCAATGAAATAAGCTAGCTTATTATTCAAAAAAATTATACCTTCCTTTTGGGGCAGCTGGGAAATAAAAAGTATCATATAACAGACAACACCAACAAACGAATACATCATACTTTCATAAATTAGTATTATCAATTATGAACCCATAGTTTGCAAATCAAAAGCTAAGCGGAGGCTAACCAAAGTTCCAATACTCGTAAGATTAGGTGCATCGACTCATAATATGATTTATTCTCTACCAACACGCCAGCAAAAACTGTTATTTCCTGGTTTAGGAATATATTGGTAGACATGATGCGTCGCCCGCTCCCACGGGATCGAGTTGCGAACTTATAAGATACAGGATGAGCAATGTTGAATTAGAAATATGGACGATTTAGTGTTCAATGTTTCCAGTACTAAATTCTTAATTGTACACTTACCTTCACACGCTGTGTTTAATCTATAATATAGGTACATAGATAACAAAGATACAGACATGTTTTAAGTGTCAATAATTTTATTCTTTTTTTTTTTTGCTTCGTAATTTTTTATTTTGATAGGGGGCTGTATAAGATATTTTTGAACGACAAGACTTATGCTAATCTTTAACTTGATTTGAGTAATAATTAATTTGAGTACCGTGAAATGTAGCTAATCATCTAAACATTTTAATACCTCCTTTCGCAACGGTAATTGTAGATTGTTATAGAGAAGAACGAACAAAAAACGCATTTCAAATAAAAAGTTTGGCATACATTAAAATACATAATGTGAGGTCAATGCACCTAGAATAGGTACAAAGTCTTACAGAAACAAAAATAACATGATTTACATAAAAAAGCAATACGAAATCGATTTTTTCCCGAATTTTAAGGATGATTTTCAAAAGTACTATTAATTATGGTTTTTCAGGAATGGCCGCTGGTGGACTTGATTGCTTTTAAAATTAGTTTGGGTGTAAAATCTTTATTCATTCCTTGCTTAGTTTTCCAATGAGTAGGCGCAACCAGACATCGCGCGATATCTGTTTAGCAAAATATTCTAATAAAATTTCAGCGTAATGCCGCAATCACCCATTTTTTTTCAATTCTATTTTTGACTATTGAAGTAAGAGTAAATGCACAGCAAATAAAAAAAATACGTCACGTAAAACATTCCAATTAGAATGCATTTGAATCAAAATAATTCGAAATTCAAACTTTCGAACCGGCCTGTATAGCCGTGAAAGTATGCGGATTATGCACAGGTGGTTCCGCCCCACGGAATTCCGTACTTTTTGTATGAATTCCGCTCATCGTTAATTCTGAGCAAGGATTTCCGAATTGAAAATAACTTTCTATAATTTGACGTTCGGTTTTAGTGGATTGCTAATTGCAGTTTGCGAGTGGTGCAAGCTGGTTTGAGCTCTATGAGTAACAATATAGGGGAATTATTTCTATGACATCTTAACTAAAAATACAAGAAAGTTAAATTATATGTGCAATATAATATGGAAGTGTTTAGCTATTCGATCGCGAAATTTCACACTATCGATATTTGTATAAGACTAATTAATTATACTTACATCCCGACCAAATTCGCTATACCGACTAAAATACGACTAAGATTACCCATAAACAAGACGTTTTGGGAATACCTTCATTGTGCGTACGACTAAGGAGTGGAATTCCCTGCCGGAGTCTGTGTTTCCAGATAGCTACAACCTCTATCTTTAAATCAAGAGTGAATAGGTTACTTCTAGGTAAGCGTGCTCCATCTACGACCACATCATCGCTTACCATCAGGTGAGATGGTGGTCTAACGTGAGCCTATTCTGAATAAAAAAAAATAAACGTGAAAGTTTTAAAGTGAACTAATTTCAGACGAGCGGAACTGAGGGCTTCAGCTTATATATCATGTCTTGTCTGCACTTGGTGGCAATGTAATATGTTATAACGTTATAAGAATCTTCTTATTTAGGAAGTCTATTCACTGTTTTGATAACCAACATAATATATTTGGAATCGACTCCCAAATCTAAACATACAATTTCACCCAGGTAGGTATCTAACAGCCTTACCTTAGAGCAGTAGTGGCCCAGTGGTTATGCGCCTGACTTGTGATTTGCAGGTCCTGGGTTCGAAGCAAGTCTTTGTGTAATTTATATATCATCACTACTGCTCTCAAATCAGTTTAAAGAAACATCGTGAGGCAACCGGCATGTACTAGGTCCAAACATTGGAAGACGTGTGACATCCACCCCCGCACTCGGCCTGACGTGATAGATTACGGCCCCCCAACTAGCAAAATACCCTTACAAACAAAAGCTTGTAAGAGCTCTGGTTTCATAAAAGGTTTATACGTGTACTGATTAAGCCAGAAACCCTTAATACCCTTACAAACAAAAGCTTGTAAGAGCTATGGTTTCATATAAGGTTTATATGTGTTCTGATTAAGCCAGAAACTCTTATAGTGTTATTTTATAAGTCTATTTAAGTTTAAAGAGCATTCATACTTGTAACATTATTCTTATAAACGTATATAAGAAAACGTTATATAATATTAATAAGAGCAGTGGTATTATAAGTCTAATCGCCTTTGATTCTTAATTAATACTTATAAATACATTTTATAAGTACATTCAATCTTAGAAGTGACTATACTAAGTGTTTTAAAATTAGACTTCTGTAAAACTAGTGTTTTAAGTGCGATTTATCTCACCTAAGACATATTAAAGAGTAAGTCTTACAAGTGTCTTAAACAATTCTCTATTAAGGGTTATTTATTTTCCTTGTTGTGTCTGACACGAGAAATTATTATAAAATCAGGTACATTGAATTAACGTTGTGGATTAATTATTCACTTGTATCTATAATGACTTCGTTGTTTGGCTTGCGTTTGCTTATTAAGGAACCCTAAAATTATGAGCAGTATGGCCGTGTAGACTTAATGGTTCTAGGTTTCCTACCTACCTAAACCTTACACAAGGATACTGGACTTATATTGTTCTGATAAAGCACTTATTACATAACTTATGAGTCGTGATTGATCGTAATGGCGACATTTCGATATTATTTCACAAATAATTAAAATAATAATAGACACATTGTTGAAAAGGCCCGTGAAAATACTGTTATTCAAATTTCAAAATAATCGAGAAAAACTACTTCGCCACCTAATAATCAGATAAAGTGCTTGACAAACTAAGCTTACACACTAGCATATTGTAGGAAAATAAAATAATATAATACTTAAGTTTTTACGCGACTCTTTAATGTTTTCGTAAAGTTTATCTTTAGCTCACGGCGGTTTGTGTTTACACTCTTATTAGGAGATCACAAAGAGGACTACAAGCGATATTACACTTAAAATAGCATTAGTAAGAGGACTTTAAGGTTATTTGCCCTTAAAGCATGCCCTTGTAAGTCCCTTCTAAGTTTGTTTTTCCTTATGAAAGTATCAGCAAGAGTTTTGTAAGTTTAAAAATTCACTTCGCGAGACCAGGTATATGAAGCGATTCTATTGGTTCTTTACAAACACATCCCTCGCTACGCATCCTCGCACATCTCTGGTGGAAACGCAGCCTTACAAGACAATTGTAAGGGTGAATATACTTATTAAGTGCGCCCAAAACCACACTTATATATATCTATAAGTGTGCTATAAGACTGGAAAAAATATGGTCTTGGGATAAGTATTTGTAAGATTATTTTTTGCTAGTTGGGCCATTCCCTTTCTTTTAGAGTCGCCATTATTTATATTGTAAAAATCTATCCAACTTTACACTATTGCCCGAAAAAACATGAAACATTAAAAGATATACTCAAGAAACACTAACTCGTATTTTATCTAAATTCCTGTCACATTTTTTTACTGTTCAAGTCAACGACTCAATAAGAAGACAAACGCTATTTTTTTTTAAGCTTTGCTTTTTTGTTTAAAACGTACTTGATCATTCGTTGTATGCTGTCATCACGAAGGGTTAAGATAAGAAGGGCTTAACGGCTCCCCTGATGCGTTTGTTCAACAGCCGCTAATCTGCAGCTTACAAGACTCACACTATCACAACGGGAATCAGCGTGGGGTTAGCACAGAGCGTTGAACGACAATTATTTTGCATAAATAAAAAGAATACGTTAATAGCCTAATGGCTAAGGTGTTGGACTTGTGATATAGAGGTTGCGGGTTCGACTCCCACCCATTATACTATTGCCGTGAACCCACTCCAGACACAGGCATATTTAGCTTAGTTGGAGGGATTAACAAGATTGCTAGTAAGGGGCCGTTCAAGTATTACGTAAGCACATTTTTTACAATTTTTAGCCCACCCCTCCCCCTCGTCAGCAAAAGTAAGCAAAGCTCTTACCCCTCCCCCCCTGCTTACGTAAACATTGGTACAATTGATTGATTCATGAGCAGCAGTTATAAATCTAGAAATAAGCAATAGGTTTGGAATAGAAGTCTGTAACGCACATAATATTCATTTAAATAAACTTTACTGACACGGAATTCAACAATTCATTATTTGTAGGAATCCCCGAAAATGCATTTCGTTTTCAAGCATAGACAATGTGTGTGTAAAAAATTTAATAATTACTGCTGACGTAATCGGCGTCTAGATCCCCCCACCCCTCACGTTATCAAAAATAAGCAAAGCAAAGACTCTCAGTATTTATATGTATCATCTATGGCAAAGACGCCCACGCCCCCCTATAGTGCTTACGTAATACTTGAACGGTCCCTAATGTGAATTTTATGCAGATCAAAAAAACACACTAACATAATATCTATAGTACCTACATTAATATTTGTCATGTCTTGTGTTTTTCTATAGGTTCGCGTTTGACTACCATCTCATCTGATGGTAAGTGATGATGTAGTTGAAAATAGAGCATGCTTACCTAAAAGTAACCTATTCACTCTCGAATTAAATACCCCTAGGTTATAGCTATCGGGAAACACAGACTCCGGCAGGGAATTCCACTCCTTTTTATATATATATCGGCGCAAATACAATAATTTGTCTATTAAAATAATTGAAATGATTAATGTTTAATAATTTGATTGTTTTACAAACTATTTATTGATTTTTAAGATGTAAAATTGACGGTTAACATATTTCAACTTAAAGAATTGTAATTTAAGTAGTTTAATATTTAACTAGAAAATGTGGGTACATGTGTGACAATCCCTCTATATAAGGCCGCACTGTGAGCGCTAGATAGATCATTCATTCCGCTTCCGACGCTCGCCCGCGACGGTCGTACCGCTCCGCGCTCTCGATCGTTCTGTGTCTGTGTCATCGCTTCGTCGCGCTCGCCGTGACGTCATTCGTAGTCGCCGACTACGACGCCTGGTCCGGATCCGCCTTTTTCGAGGTGGTGAAGGATTTCCTGTTTCTCTAACAGAGTATCGTCAAAAACAATTTGGTTTGGCCCCTTCAGGGTAAAATCACAGTTTCGTGGTCCTTGGTGGAAACCTCACGGTGTCAACAAAACCAAGGGGGTGCTGACCCGACGCACCCGCTGATCCCCTTCAGGGTGAAGCAGTCAATTGGAGTCGAGTGCTAGGTTTTGGCCTTGGGGGATCTCCTAGTCAAACCTAGTTACTGAGTTTCCTTTTCAGCTACTCACCTAGTGTCGGTTGGGTGTGTCTACCCCTTCGCACTAGACCTAATAGGGCCCGGTTCGCACAATAAGACTGGCGACCGGTTACAAGCTTAGGGCTCACCATTAGGTACTCACCTCCCAGTCTCTACCCGACTGGGAGGGTTACACATCCCCGGACCCATCCATCCGGGGAGTTAGGCCAGTTAGGCTTTAAATAGGCCCCCCGCGGGAGAGAAATCTCCAAAATTTCCTCATTAAATTTTTGATCCATTCGCCAATCATGGCGAACTCCAATATTTTGGAGATATTGTTAGAGATCCTTAGGGAAAACCCTGCTATTTCCGCCAAATATGGCGGAAAAATCCAGCGTGAAATTGCTAATAGTCCTCCGGCTACCGAAGCCAGCGTCGCTGATTTTAGTGACGCGCTTGACAGCCCATTATCTCCCCCGCTTGCCGATCAAGGCATCCCAGTTGGTCAATTCACGGAAGTGTTTATTAACTCCGATCCCATTGTTCATCAAACAACGAACGACTTCCAGGTAGATAGCCCTCTATTGCCCCCGCCCGCAGACAAAGTCGTGCCGATCGCCCGATTCCCGAAATCACCCATTGTTTCCGGCCCACCTACTAATCCCATTGTTCATAAAACAATGGACGCCGCGCAGGTGTGCGCTGCACCTGAATTCCGTGAAATGGACATCACCGAACCTATGTCCAATAACAACTCCGACAATGATTTGTCATCATGCCCCTCATCCTCGGAAGACGACTTTCAAGTCGTCACCGGCGGCAAGAGGAAGAAAGGGAAAACCTCCCAGGCCAGCAAGGCCAAAAAGACCACCGCGTCACCCCCGTCCCCAACTCAAACGCCCGTACGACCCGCTAGCCCCGTCCCAACGACCTCCACTCGCGCGCAGGATAGTCGTCCCCCCAGCCCGATAGCCCAAACTTCCTCAACCCAAAGGAAGCAACGCCCTCCGCCCCCCTTTTACATTCGTTCGGAACCACCCAGCTGCGTTCTCTGCGGCCAGACCGGTCACCCGGCAAACTACCGCGGCTGTCCCAAAGCCCCCAAACTCGCTCCTAAATTAGCGAAGCGCGCCAACGCCCGCCAACAGAGAGAGGCACCTTCTTCTCAAATTCCCCAACGTCTCGCTCCTCAGAGACCGTCCCCGTGGAACAGGCTAAACCACGAAAAAGCCTTTCCCTCCTTGGCCCCTGCCAAACCTTTGCAGGCACTGATGGATATACCCATCGCAGCGCAGATCCTGCCTACACTGCCTAGCCGTGGCTACAGAGCCCACAGCCAGTCACAAACCCGCGCCTCAAACCACTGCTGCTCCTGCAGTCAAACAACCGCCCAATCCCTCACCCGTCGCGCACGGCGAGGCTTGCGCCCAGACTATACTGCGCCATTATAGGTTATTTATGACCCGCCAAGCCAGATCTCTCCGCGATGCCCTTCTGGCTGCCGAACAGCAGAATAACGGCAAAATTACGACGGCAATGTACAGCCAAATATTCAGCACACACAGTGATGTGGTGCTAGGTCTCGACCAGATGGATGCGATGGACTGATCCAATGGATTCCCAACGCACAAACCACACTAGGCCTCGATCCCTCAAATTAGGTTTTTTCAACGCCAATGGCATTTTCAACCAACGCGCCGAAATAACTAAATTCCTCCGCGACCACCAATTAGACGTCCTCCTTATACAGGAGACCCTTTTGAAACCCCACCGCGCTGATCCCAAAATTGCGAATTACCGTCTAGTTCGCAATGACAGAACACGTTGCCACGGCGGCGGTACCCTTATTTATTATAGAAAGGAGTTATACTGCATCCCTCTGACCCCACCCGCGCCTCTCTCTCACCTAGAGTACTCTGCCTGTCGACTAGGCATGACTGGTCATCCTCCGATAACCATCATCTCTGCCTACCATCCCCCACCATCGGTCGCGTCTCTTGCTTCAGACGATCCTATCGCGCTCACCAGCGATCTCACGACTCTCTTCGGCCTGAGTGACTCCGTCTTACTAGCGGGCGATCTCAACGCCAAACACCCCGCTTGGAACAGCAACACGACAAATGCCAGAGGCAGAAGCGTGTATAACCTAGGCGCGACCCTAAACTACGACGTCATCGCTCCGATGACTCCCACCCACTACCCACACGACCCCAACCATAACCCCGATGTCCTCGATGTGGCGCTCCTAAAGAATGTAAACCTCCGTTTACACTCCATAGAAGCGCTTCACGAGCTCAACTCGGATCACCGTCCCGTTATCCTACACCTAGGTTCCCGCTCGGGTAACCATGATCCTACCCAACCTCCTCCGACCCAATTGATCACTGACTGGAGGAAAGTAAGTGAAAAACTGAAATCCACCACGTCGCCTCAATTGGACACCATTCCTGACCACATAGTCTCAGTCGCTGACACGACGGCGGCGATCGACTCGCTTACAAATCACGTACAATCCGTCCTGAACGATTGTTCAAGGGAAGTTCCTGTAGTGGAAGACCACTGCTGGAAACTCCCGGACGATGTACGGAATCTGATAACCGAGAAGAACGCAGCCATCCGTGCGTACAGCGCTTTTCCCTGCGCCGCAAACAAAGCTCACATGCGCAACTTACAGCGTGCTGTAAGGAAACGCATTACCGAGCAGCGTAATGCGAGCTGGGACAAGATGCTGAGCGAACTTGAGCCCACCCATCTTGCCTTCTGGCAGCTTCAGAGGAAGTTACGATCCACTGAAGAGGCCACAATGCCTCCTCTCATTCGTCCCGATAAGAGTGTCGCCTTCGATAACTCTGAAAAAGCAGAATGCCTAGCCGACAGCCTAGAGTCCCAGTGTTCTCCCAGCTCTCAACCAGTAGACCAAGCCCACCTCGATATGGTGAACGCCGAAGTCGAACGTAGAACTTCCCTTCCGCCCGTCGAAGATCCCGATAATCCACTGGCCCCCATCACTCCTGATGAGGTCCAGGATATCATTAAAAGTCTCCAACCGCGAAAAGCCCCTGGCTCCGACGGCATCACCAATAAGGTTTTCAAACTTTTCCCCGCCCAGCTTATAGTGCTAATGACTGCCATCTTCAATGGTGCATTGAGCAATAATATGTTCCCCGCAACCTGGAAACAGGCCACCGTCATAGGTATTCCCAAACCAGGCAAGCCCAAGTCTGACCCGTCTAGCTACCGTCCCATTAGCTTACTCAACGTCCTTGGTAAAATCTATGAAAGGCTTATATATAAGCGGCTCAAAGATTTTGCCGAAGCAAAGAGTCTTATACCCAATGAACAGTTTGGATTTAGAATCGAACACTCATGTATCCAACAAGTCCACCGCATCATAGAACACGTCAGCGCCGGCTTCCAACGGGGCGCAATAACGGGAGCCTTATTCTTCGACATAGCGAAAGCGTTCGACAAAGTCTGGCACAATGGCTTAATCTATAAGCTATACCAACTCGGCGTGCCTGACCGTCTCGTGCTCATCCTACGGGACTTTTTATCGAATCGCACCTTTCGTTACCGAATTGAGGGGGAGCTTTCCTCCCCCCATCCCATTCGCGCAGGAGTTCCTCAAGGCTCCGTACTATCCCCCCTCGTTTTCACGCTATTCACTAGCGATATCCCCAAGCATAAAAATACTCAGCTAGCCCTATTTGCCGACGATACGGCTATCTATTATACCGGTCTTAAACCCGATGCCATCGCTCGCACTCTCCAAACTTCCGCAAACACTCTGGCCAAGTGGTTCCGGAAATGGAGAATCGAAGTCAATCCAGACAAAAGCCAGGCAGTCCTCTTTTCTAAGCCGCGGATAAACCCACCCTCCCCCCGTCCGATTACCATGTACGGCAAGCCGATCCCCTGGGAAAAGCAAGCCAAATACTTAGGCGTGGTCCTCGATAAATACCTTTCCTTCGCTGAGCACATAAAGCAGGCACGTTCGCGCGCCGCTTTCGCTCTAGGTAGGCTCCACTTCATTCTTAGCTCCCGCAGCAAGTTATCACTCAGGTGCAAGCTGCGTATTTTCACCGCGGTCATCCGTCCCATCATGACCTACGCCTGCGTTGTTTTCGCACACGCAAAGCCCTACCTCCTCCACAAGATGCAGACCCTTCAAAACCGATTCCTCCGTAGAGTCACGGGAGCCCCCTTTTATGTTCGAAATGAGCTTCTTCACGTAGACCTCAAGATGCCCACCATCCAGCAGTTCATGAAACGTGTCTCCAAGCGTTTCTTTGATACTGCAATCCAACATAGGAATCCCCTTATCGTATCGGCCGCCCAATACGAACCCTCGCGTATCTCTAAGATTCGCCGACCAAGGCATACCCTTGTCACTCCCGATGACGCAATCACCCTGCTCCAAGAGAGCCGTAGGGAAACAAGTACAGTGGCACACAAAAACAAAAACCGACCGTCCTTCCGTCCTCGCCGCCGAGGCCCGCCGCGACGTCCCCGTAATAGTCCGCCCGACCCTTGCCAGAGCCAGCCCGCGATGCTGAGCCAGTAGCTTTAAATTCCTTTATTAATAATAAAAATGATATGATCCAGCCTGTCCCCAGCTGCCCTCCCACTGCGACGCCCTAAGCCGAGGTCCGTACCCCACAGGGGGTGCCCTTAGCGTGTAGTCGCCTAGTTTGTAAGTTTTCTAATAAGCCCTGGCTGGAGGCTTTAATTAATTTATTAATTAAGGCAACCACAGGCAAGCCCGGTTAAGCAGCCGACAACCTCAGAGGTTGACCTGCGAGATGCCACACACAAAAAAAAAAAAAAAAACGCTAGATAGATTCAGATTCATTCTTGTTCGAGCCGCTGGACAGTGCGGACCTCTCTGTAAAGTCGTTACGCTGTCAGTTAAATAAACGAGTCTCCGGTAACATTAACAAGTGCTTTTATTTGAAAATCAAACATGAGTGATCATCAAGACAACATTCGTGATGTCAGCTGAGCTGACGTCACACTTTTAAAAAACACATACGACACTGTCTCTCCGTCATCAGAAGTGGAATTCACTCACTCGAGTTGAAGTAAAACAGAACGTGACGTCCTGGATAGAAGCCGTACGGATCAAGTGGCCGTCAACGCTGAAATATTGAGCTGATGAACCCTGGAGAGTCGTATTCATTTTATTTTGATTCAGGGGTCAAATACTCCCTGAAATATTATTTTGCGTCAAAGTTTTGTATTTTTGTGTTTGTATTATTGTAATTTTCTGTTTACTTTAAACTTATTTGAAATGTGTAAACCAAAGTAACCTGCAAATTTCATTTGAGGTTATAATTAATAATCTGCAATCATAGATCTTGTCTAATTCCCGTAGAATTTTTGAATAACGCAAAATATTCTGTTTCTTGAAATTCAATGCCAACAGTAGTAGTGCAAGTATTAGTTTCGTATAGCCTTGTTTAGTGCGCCGAAACACATAAGTGTATCGTGCGCCGAAATACATAAAGTAGCCCACTCAAGGTAGTTCTTTCGCGAGTTAAGGTTTTCTCGTTTTCCACCTAAATAACTGGAGACCGGATAACCGTAAAGGCGGTGTGATCTATTTCACGAACCAGTATGGCCGAACAACAAAACTAAGTCCGGTGATTACAACAAAACGGTTTTATTTCAATTACTATAAAGTGTACGCCATATAAAGATAACTCAGAGTAAGTGTCAATAGCCTAATGGCTAAGGTGTCACTGTCAGAACTATTATGGAAAGGTCGTGGGTTCGAACCCCACCCATTACACTTGCCATGAACCTACTCCAAGTTAATGGGAAAGCTAGTAGTGTGGGAGAATATCATAAAAGGATGATATCCTCAAAATTTAATAACATTGATATTTCCAAACATACAAAGATATTTGAGAGTTTGGGTAACAATTAGCATAAAGCAACACAAGTATCATAAAAATGTTTAACAAAAAAAAAATAGTTTAATCTTTTGCTACATGTAAAACCTCCGTACTTTAGGAGAACCTCCAGAATGAGAATATAAAGTAATGATATTCTCAAATTTTAATAACTGAGTCTGTATAACAACATAAAACATCACAAGTTCCTTACAGATATTCTACTCAAAAGAAGTCTAATTTTTTTTTACAGGCAATATCTCCGAAAACTCTACGAGATACTCCGAGAACTCTACGAGAACCTCCGAGAAATCTACGAGAACCTCCGAGAAATCTACGAGAACCTCCGAGAAATCTATGAGAACCTCCGAGAACTCGTTATGATATTCCTAAAACATTATTTCACAACATAGAAAGACATTTGATTATCTGTTTTGTTTAAATTTTGTATCACAATGCTTTAGTTTGTTTCCTTCATTAGTGAAATCTAATGTTGTGGTTTGTCAAGTCAATTTCAATATTTTGTAAAGCTTCTCTTACATTGGGTAAATGAATGATGTTTTGAAAAGAGTAACTGTGGAGTTTC
Source organism: Tholera decimalis (assembly GCA_943138885.2). Taxonomy (NCBI): domain Eukaryota; kingdom Metazoa; phylum Arthropoda; class Insecta; order Lepidoptera; family Noctuidae; genus Tholera; species Tholera decimalis. The sequence continues at coordinate 31,308,170 of OW964562.2, forward strand.
TTGCCGGTTCTTCTCCACAGAAAACAACCACTTGTGAACCGTGCGTAGCTTCTCATTTTTTTATTGTTATCCGAGACTCTTTAGTTAGTCAACGAATTGCTTTACATAATATTAACTTATTAACTTAATAATATTAATAAGTGCCTTTGTCAAATAGAATATTTTGAGGCTGGTGCAGAGCGCGCACCGCCTGTCAGTATGGCCATATCGGCGCAAATACAATAATTTGTCTATTAAAATAATTGAAATTATTAATGTTTAATAATTTGATTGTTTTACAAACTATTTATTGATTTTTAAGATGTAAAATTGACGGTTAACATATTTCAACTTAAAGCATTGTAATTTAAGTAGTTTAATATTTAACTAGAAAATGTGAGTACATGTGTGACAATCCCTCTATATAAGGCCGCACTGTGAGCGCTAGATAGATTCAGATTCATTCTTGTTCGAGCCGCTGGACAGTGCGGACCTCTCTGTAAAGTCGTTACGCTGTCAGTTGAATAAACGAGTCTCCGGTAACATTAACAAGTGCTTTTATTTGAAAATCAAACATGAGTGATCATCAAGAGAAGATTAGTGACGCCAGCGGAGCTGACGTCACACTTTTTAAAAACACATACGACGCTGTCTCTCCGTTATATATTCCATTCCCAAAACGTTTCGTGCGTATAGGTGGGATTTCCACCATGTAACGATGGCGTATCGCCGTTTGTCTCGTAGTCCAATGATGGAACGGGCTTGGCGGAATTAGATTGTGTAATTCCACCGCACACTCCCCGAAATGTAACCGATAGAAAACCGATAGACTTGCGATCCGTCGTCGATGTTCAAGGCTTTGGAGCTTTGACTCGATTAGTGCATCGTTGCCAATGAGTCTCTTGGCCCGCTTCTCGACCCCCAGAGGCAAATAGTTTGCGGCTCACTTCCTGCAACTGGGGACCCCAAGACAATGCTTATCAATATAAATACCAAGGTCTCTTACTGAGTCACAGTAAGGTATCAGCATACAGCTCCATCAAAATGATTAGGGGAAGGGTCGTCCAGTCAATTATGGAACGTAGCCTAGGGCTGCCAACAACAATGACTTGAGTCTTCGCAGGATTAATCCTCAAACCATGATCCAAACTCCAATCAGAAATACGCGCTAAGTCTTTATTCACTATCTTCACCGCCTCAGACAATTCCTCAACGGGAGTTTGTATCGCCGTATTGTCGGACACTGAGGATGTCGTTGGTTTCTAGGTATCTCCTGGCATACCTTACTATTAAGTACACGCTCACGCTCACGCTAAATTTGGGTCGAAACGCCCTTTTTGGGTACAGGCTGTACGTTAGCCAGCTTTCATGCTTTCGGCACCTTTCCAGTCTCAAGCGAAAGGCGAAACAGGCGTGTCGAGATTGAAGACTGTTCAGGCGCACAAGTTCTAAGAACAATTGCTGGTATCCCGTCAAGGCCACTAGCTTTGTTCACGTCAAGATTACGCAGCCCTCTACGGACATCCTTCTGATGGATGCGAATGTCCGACATATATGCCTCGCATCCAACAGGAGCATCAGGAGGATGAACGCCACTACTATCCAGACGTGAAGATTCTGCAAAAAGAGCAGCAAAAAAGTTTGGGTGAGGGGCGACAGAAGTTCGATTCGACCGACTTTGCCAGAGACCAAAACACTTTGCTGCCAGCAGGGTATGAAGTCAGTTTGTTCCCAATTCGGCTAACGTGGTCAAACCGAGCCCTTCGCAAAACCTTCTTGCAGGACTTGGCAGCCCTGTTGAAGGCTCTCTTCTTCTTTGTTGAAAGATCCTAATAAATAAATAAAAGAGATTACTTGCTGAACTAATCTCTTCTTAGAAATACATATGTATATGCACAAGTCACAATACTAGATTGCCTAACAAATCCACCTCAAGAACACTTACTACAAATATAATCACATCACTCATTCGCACAAGATTAACACACACACACACAAAGAAACAAAAATACATACATACACAAACATCAGACAATCTGATCGCATCAGGAATAATCCTTTTCACTATCGAAATGCAAAAGAGATCCGAAAAAATTGCTCCCGTCCCTATCCCATCACTGATGCGATTTTCTACCACTCGAAGACTTGACAATCCGAGCAGTAATCGACAACCGTTTTAAACTGACCCCCCTGCTCCCCCTCACTATGCAATTTCAAGGAACTAAAGCGGTAATTCGCTGGGTTGGTGCAGATCATACAATAATGGTTGTGCTATAATACGGGTTTTACAGCACTTATCGACACCCCGTTCCGATTTGTTATCCGATCTCTTTATTTGTGCTTAAATGTTTGGATTTCATTCGAGTTATGTGTGATTACTTTTTGGGGTTTTAAATTAGAGTTGGTGGGCGATAGCGGGCTCCGTATTCTAGCACGAATAAACGGATCTGATATATCATAGGCAGGTGTTTCTTGAAGTAGTTTATAGAGGTTCCTAGCACCGAGTTTCAGAGCCAGGGATACAAAAGATGTGCCATTGTTACATGGTGGACTTCCCACCCATACGCACAAAACGTTTTGGGAATACTTTCATTCTGCGTACGGCTAAGGAGTGGAATTCCTTGCCCGAGTCTATGTTTCCCGATAGCTATAACCTAGGGTCTTTAAGTCTTGCGGCGGTAAGACCCCTCTTTGAGGAGTGGCTAGATCGGCGTCACGGCGTCCTGACCTACCGCATGACACAGGTCCTCACCGGACACGGAAGTTTCGGGAGGTACCTGTGTCTGATGGGGAAGGAAGAAACGCCTGGGTGTCACCACTGCGAGGGTCGCCCTGAGGACACAGTAGAGCATACGGTGCAAGACTGCCCCGCTTGGGCAGAGCACCGACGTGTCCTCACGGCGGCGATAGGCGGAGACCTCTCGCGCCCAGCATTGGTCGAGGCCATGCTGCGGGGCGAGAGGGAGTGGGAAGCGGTCGCCTCCTTCTGCGAAGCAGTCATGCTACCGAAGGAGAAGGCGGGCCGCGTGAGGGAGAGGATGGCGTCCTCCCTCCAGCCCAGCCGCAGTGGTAGACGCCCACGGCGTCGGACGTCGGCCGACGATCTCCGGCCACCGTAGGCGCGGGCATGCGGACATCGAGTAAAGGGCAACTCGCTGTCTGACCATGGACCATGCCCGGGTCGACGGCGCGTTGTATTCCACGCGCGCCTCAAAGAGCGTCAGCAATATGACGAGGCCCCCCCTGTAGAGGGCCGAAGCCTGCTGGGGTCGTGGGACTTATCCCATTACCGTGACCCCGGAACGTAAAGGGCTATTGAAGGAACACCGTGGATTTTAGTCAGTACAAGTCTGACAGTCCCTCCGGCCCTGCCCGGGGCGGGAGGACTTATTTGATGAATTTACCACGTAAAAAAAAGGGTCTTTAAGTCAAGAGTGAATAGGTTACTTTTAACATGATTTGCTTAAAACTTAAGCATGCAAAGCTCCTCTGTGAGAGAGACTAGGTCTCTGATGAACGTCGGTGCAAAATTGGCATTGTGTCTCAGTTCACGATGTTATACTTAAATTTATGATTATTTCACACAAGTATCTAGTTAAATTGGACAGCATTTCGAGTTATGTCGATATTCTCGCGAACGAGCGAAATATTATGTACTACACTGTTATGCTATACAACGTTCATTGCTGACCACGAGTAGTTTTGAACAATGATAATCAGCAAAAAATTAACATAACAATAAAGAGCTAATACATTTCGTTCAATTAGTGGCGATGTGTACTGAATGATGACTGAGAAAACTTTGGAATATTCTGGAAATGTTCAAACGCTGATTTGGTATTGGAGAGGCTAGTGAAAAATGTTTGTATTAAGAACATTAGGTATTATTATATTATTAAACGTTACACAAAAGCAAACAATAATTTAAAAAAGAGAAATAGCATTGTGGGTAGAATTCACATTACTAGCCATCTTTTGGACATCTCTAACTAAGCTAAATATGCTTGTGTCTGGAGTGGTTTCACTGCCTTAGCCATATTAGACTATTGAGACTATATAAAGATTATATTGATAACAAGAAAGCCTGGGAATGAGATGCTCCAGTGATACACGTGTGCCTTTTTTATTTATTTTTAAAAATTGTATTGATTAAAATATTTGCTTTCTCAAGTATTGTATACCTATATCTATTTATTTTGTTTTTCTTTGTTGTTTTTTTTTTATATATAATTATTGTAAATGTGAGGACAATGTAGGTTATTCTTTCTTCGTTGTTTTTACTTTCACTATAATTTATTTAATGATGTCAAGCAGTTTAAGTAGTTGTGTGGCCTACCCAAATTTCTTTACTTTGGTATTGTTCGTCAAATTGTTGAGCTCCTTAAGTTCTAAGTTGAGCTACACGATAACTGACAAATATTTGCACTGTCTAGTGTCTGGACAGGTCCGCTCAAATTTGCGTGGTTATTTCCTCAAAAGAATACCACAGACATGAACCTACATGCTTCTCATATACAAATACAAATTGTCTGGACTTTGACCTCTGAGTTTGTTTCGGTGTTTCTTCTCAGAGTAGTCAGCTAGGAAATACTGGCCTCATCTAGCTAAACTAAACACGCAAAAAAACACGGAATAGATGAATCAAAAAAACATGACGTGTAAAAGTGTTATTTATAACCAATTTACAAAATAAATATTTCATTTCATTTCATTGTGGCTTCAATTTATTTATGTGTAGGAGCAGTGATAGCCCAGTGGTTACATGCATTACTTATGACGAGTTATACAACGTGTAACAGAATAAATGCAATTCCTGAAAGTAGTTGGTTCAGAATCGGCTTCTGAATCGCTTTCCGTCATAAAAATATGTGTAAAATTTTGATGGGAAAATCCTTCATTTAACTTAAAATGGAAACACAGTATCATGACAAATTAATACAATCCTTAATTCAAGGAAATTGTGTGCGTGTCGCGTCGGCCACTATTATTGCATGAGTGTATGCGTCTGCGTAAGGATATTGTATGACACACACACGTCTTGCGTTTAGTAAGGATAACTATTTTATAAAACATTCCTAGGTTCATTTTCAATTTATTTAGTTACAGATGTTGTTTTAGACATATAATTTAATATTCTAATCGGGGTGTCTGAGGTATTGCGCTTAATCTGTTACACGTTGTAGGTATATCGTGGGTTTGAACATAGGCAAGCACATTACTTTTGGTAAGTTTCATTATTTTCACGGTGATGGAAAGTCAATGAAAAAACTGGTATGTCGTAGGACCGAAATATCTGAAGACATGCGAGATCCACCAACCTGCACTGGACTCGCGAGGTGGTTTCCAGTCCATTCCCTCTCATCGTTACATGGTGGACAATGAAACGCACAAAACGATTTTGGGATACTTTCATTATGCATATAATACCTAGTTAAGGAGTGAAATTCCCTGTCGGAGTCTGTGTTTCCTGATAACTATAACCTGAGCGTCGGTAAGTCAAGAGTAAATTGGTTACTTCTAGGCAAGCGTGTGAAAAGTATCTTATTTTGAAGTGTCGGTTGGTGGTAAAATAATAAAACATGTTTATTATTTAGTAGTATATTTTAGAAATGATATAAACATTTACAGGAACAATTTATGTATATACTGTATGTAAGTAATTATACAATATTTATATATTCAACAAATACTTAGTTTAATTAACTAGGAAAATATTAAAAAGTAGTAAATTATATAACACCGTTAAGTCATACAAAACAAATAGAGTATAGATTAGTGCTTACATAGACCACTACACTGTCGTTCATGTGCACGAGACGATGACCAAGTAACAAATGGCTCTCGGTCGTTGTGTCGCTTGCTTGCGTAAACAACAAGATGGCGACCGATCAAGTGTCAGTTTCACAACTTTTAACCGTTTATTATTTTAAAAATAAATCAAGTACGATATAATAAATGTTTGTTACAATTAAATAATAATTTTATTAATTATTTAATAACAATAATTAAGATAATAAAGTAACTAATTAGGATAAAAGTGGCTAACACGTGCTTCATCGTAGACCAGATCATCGTTTACCATCAGGTGATAAAGTAGTCAAATGCGAGCCTATGAAAAAAAGTTCCCAGTTTTAGTAGTTCCACGTTTTGTATTTGCAGTCTGTCGACAGGTTGTGTTAGTAAATTAGCGCGGGTATCGTGGTTCAATCCCGCTAATTAAGTGCGCGCCTATTTAGCGATGCTTACTAATATTTGGATGGGTTACAGACTTACTGTACGAATAGTGGAGGACTTATTTTTAAATAATGACTTGGGGTTTCTGCTCTTCTTCTTGCGTTGTTGTCCTCAATGCTGTGGGTCGAGATCTCCATGTAACACTTTTTAATGCAAAAGTTTGTGAGGATGGATGGATGTGATCCATACCACATCCATCCATCCTCATAGTTTGTTTCTACTGATTAAACTAAACTAAGTAGATAATTGACATCCTGGATTAGCATATAGGCTACTTTTTATCCCGAAATTCCCACGGGATCAGAATTTACGCGGAAAAACCCTCATACTTGAACGGAGTCGCGGGCAGAAACTATTATAGTGGACTACATTCCACCATTTGGTTCTGTCTTCTGCGGTATGGATGGCGTCGCTGACACCGGAGCCGAGCGTCGAGCGAATTTGGTTGGACCATCGCATAGGGTAGGGTTCTACATCTCCACTAATATAACAAAGCGTTTGTTATATTAGTGGAGATGTAGATGCCTCATGTTTCCTCATGTTTGTTTGTTTTAACGCGCTAATCTTCGAAAATACTGTGTAGGTTTGGATGAAATTCCGAATGGAAGTAGCTTGAAGCTTGAGGAAGGTTATAAGTATATAATAACTATTTAAGCATCAATAGTCTAATGGATAAGGTGTCGGACTCGTGATCGAGAGGTCGCAGGTTCTAACCTCACCCATTACACTATTGCCGTTACAGTTGGAGGGGTTAACAAGATTGCTAGTAATAATGTGAATTCTATCCACATTGCTAGTTTTCTGTAAAAAAAAAAAAAACTTTTTACTCGACAGCAAAAAAAGAGGATTATTTTAAGTCCTACGCGACTGCTAGTAAATATAGGAGGTTTCACGTATACGTGAGCCCTCCTATACCTACACTTATAACTCTGGCGGCCAGCTCTACTGCAAGTTTTGTGACCAAGTGCTTAAAACCAAATTCGGTTAGTCCGTCACATAACTAATATACTTAGTAGATGACAATTGTTTTCCTAGAAAACCCTACTAATCGGTCCCTACTATTCATACTAGCCCTATTTCCCTTCTGATAAATGCCAAAGTAATTCTATCTTTGTTTATTTCTATCTGTTACTCTTTCACGTCTAAACCACTAAACCGATATTAATTAAATTTGGCACAGGGTTAGACTAGACCTTGCAGAAGCGTATAAGCTTCATTTTTTGGTGGTAACAACTTCTCACGCAAGCGATACAGCGGGCAGAAGCTAGCGAAGTAGCAGGAGGCGTGAAATTCAAATCCAGTCAGTAAGCGATGCTGCCTGTTTATTTTAGTCTGACATAACAACATACAAACCACTATTATTCCTAACCACATCTAATTCTAACTGCAACATTATTTGCAGTATGCAACACACATACAGAACCCAGTATTTGTGGACCCTGTCTCACTAATTAGCTCGAGCGTGGTTCACTTCCCGTAATTAAATGTTGCCGCTGATTTCGTTTCGTATTGTACAATGAATGATATGTTACGTAGTAGAAATATAATAGATTATTTAATAAAAAATTTATTTAGCGTTGAGGATCAATTTTTTGATGCTTTATTCTAGTTTGTATTTTAAGTATTTTAGTACATAATTACGTATATTTGCTGAAATACAATATAACTAAATATATTTTTAGTGAATCATTCCCAGCTCGGAAAATTTAAACAAGTACCATTTATAGATACATACTGTATAGTCTTTGACGACATGGTTGGCGCAGTGGTGAAGCGATTAGCTACTGCGCTGCGTGTCACAGATTCGACTCCCGCACTGCGACAAATGTTTGTATGGCATGCAAATTCTATTATTTTGAATCTGAGTGTTAATAAAAATGCACTCACGATACAGGTGAATTTCATAGTGTAAGGATATCTACATAAAAAGTATATATTAAATTAAATAAGACTAAAAATATTACGAGCGTTCGATTCCTAATAATAAGGGCTGTACTCTCATCATCTGCTGCTACAATTGAGTACTAGTGTTTTATATAAAGCCTCTACAACTCCAGAGCTAGGTAACAAGACACACCTTGGCAAGTTTTTTTATAGGGCCACTCGTAGTTTAGCACACTAAGGCTGGTTACTACTTAACCGGACGATCCTGTGGTGACCTCTAAATTTAAAGGCCACCAGCCAGCGCTTATATACTAATATTTACATTTAAACAACCGCACGCTAAAGGCACTCCCTGTGGAGTACGGGCCTCGTCATAGCGGGGTCGTTGGTAGAGGGCCCCTTGGCAAGACTGACGTCAAATTCTCTGGCTTGTGACTACCCGTAACGGGAGTCAAATATGTACTGTGACTTTCGGGACCAACGACTTAACGTGCTTTCTTTGGCAAGGAAGAATCCCGATTTATTAAGGAAGTCGCCCTAACCTTATCTTCTTTCAAAAACTTAGTAAAAGATCTTTAACTCTCTCCTTAAATTATTTTTATTATGTATGTCTTTGTTTCTTTTTTTTTCATATATGTTTTGAGAACGTAATTTATTGTTTTTGTATTTTATATAGATAAATAGTTCACCGTGGACTACCCGCGTATTTATTTTCTCCTTCTGTGTCAAATCCATCCAAAAGCTGGCTGTAAAAGATTGCTTTTAGCGCTAAGACCGCCCATTGCATCACCCTTTTTAGTTGTAAAGTCCTTATTGTTTTACTGTTATGGTGTACAATAAAGAATATATCTATCTATCTGTCGCCCATTCACGGACTGACGTAGGCAAACGTTGCTTAACCTCTCAAGGACCGCCATTATTTACGTTAACCATCCGTCAAGCACCGCGGGCGGGCTCTTATCGTAAGCGTAATCTGACCCCGGTCACAAACGATTTCAAGACTTATCTATACTACAAATACAGTTTTAATTCGGTCGGGGTTTGGTGGCACAAATTTGTGCCAGTGGGGCTCAACTAATACTTGTATACTGGCACGTTTCTGTGCCGCTGGGGCTCAAGAGGTTAACCTTGAAGATCGAACCATCTGGCTGTTATTATTTAATCACAACCTCCTCGTACCTACATAACTTTTCCCGGGAATCGGAGCCACCTTATATTGTTTTATTTGTTTGGGTAGCGAAACATCGCTATAAATTAATTGATACACGCAATTATTGACGTGAAGGAAATCCTCTTGAAATCTGATAATGATACGCAAATCAAGTACCTTGACTTGACTCACGAGAGTGTCGACATGGTCGAAGTAAAATTCAGCAATCATTATACCGATAGTCATGTCATCCACGATCCTCGATTAACACCTTAGGATGCTCTCGTTAGGCAGCTGGATGAATCTTGGTTCTTGATCTTGAATTTCCAATCTTGTTGGAGAAAGGAGTACTTCTGGACACGATGCGTTTCGTTAGACCCTATATCGGTGAGATACTATTTTAAATAATTACGTCAACTGAATTTCTATCGTGAAAGCCACCTCAGCGGACACTTGCCAAATATCTACGCAGGAGATATTACTGTGCACAAATGTCTGTGCAAAAATAAGTGGATTCTTTGTTCCTTCTTCCTTATAGTCTGATGAGACGATAATCCTAGACGACTGAAAAGATATCAGAGGTAGGAACAACGGCCTCATGTGGTTTTTGAGGCCTGAGATCTACTAAGAAGCTTCCCATGAAAAACTTCAATAACACTACTCAGTACAACACGCTCTGCAGTAGCAGTTTGCGACTACAAGACAAAGAAGCAGTGAGCAATAGATATAGACATATATTAGGGAAAGGGCATTGACTGCTATTGATACATGTTCAGGAGCCTCTCTTCTTCTTCTAGTCTTTACCTACTAACATAATTATAAGATCCAATTACCAACTCTATTCTTAAGGAACTAAAATAAGTTTTTAATATTGTTAGCATGTCGTTTGTCTGTTGGCAATAAATACTTTTTTAAATGTCATTACGTTGACCGCGTTAGACCAGGCACCATGATAAACCATAAACATGGGACAAAAAGATTGTAGTCACGCGTAGCACACGTGCTACGGCGTAGCACCTTGTCGTAGTCTAGCAACAAGTATTTATTAGGACTTGAGCATTCGTATTCAATTTATTGAGAAGTTAAAAATTAAAAATTATTTGCGCTGTCAAATGATGCATAAGAAAATGAGAAAAGAAAACACAAAAATAATTTAAAGTAGAGAAAACATATGCGTCACATATACGCGAACGGCACTGCTCAGCATAATGCAGTGCCACCATGCTGATGATACAGTACTGGTTTTCAGCGACGGCTGGCACTGAGATAGTGGCATTGACCGGTGCTGTATAATATAGTATGTGAGATATGTAAATTGAATATGAAAAAAGAAGAAAGAAAGTACGAAAATTTATTTATTGCTTATGAAACTTCCTCAAGAATAGTATTAGAAATAGGTAGCACTACGTTAGTAACTAGTTAGTTATTCAAAGATTTGATGAAAGAAGGAAAACAAAAACTAAGGCATATTTTACCAATTAGCATATAAACTAAGATTCCAAGCCTTCAAACCCTGGATATTCTTTCAGTGCAATATATAAGTCTACCTTTTAGTTTGCGAGGGGATAAGTGCACTCAAAATGCGCCTGGATTTTTGGGGGAAAAACCAGAGTGTATGGGATTTTTACATCACTAAAGGCATCCTGGTGATCACTGTCAGCACACAGAAGGGGCTCCGTTACTTCTCAAAAGCAATGTGCCTGACGGAGTTCGAACTCACGACCTGCGAGTCGCAAGTCGGGCTCGTATCCACGGGGTCAACACTGCTCTACCTACATACGTATTTGACACTTTATAAAAAACCGCAGATAATCCTCCTATCCTTCAATATTTTCCAATAAGCCCACTAGCTTACAATTTGCGTCAACCGTGGAGCGACCGGATCAAAGGACGGCTCCGTGAACAGGACTGTGGGATGAATAGGTACGAAAGGGGGCGAACGGTATGAAAAGGGGCGAACGGGATGAAAGCGGATCATCCCCTTACAACCTCAGCTTGCCAGTTACCGGAACTGATTGAGGTGATTAAAATATAGGCATTTAGCCTTTGTGGTACCTAAGTAATAAAGTGAGTTGATTTAATTATTAAGGTTTTATAATGTAAAAAGTACAAAAGTGACTTTATCTGTCTGTCTGTTACACTGTCACTTCTAAACCACTTAACTGATTTTGATTAAATTTGGTACGGAGATAAATTAGAGCTTGGGACCCCGGCTAAATTTTTTTATATACAAAATAAAACTCACATCCGGTAAATAACTTAGGTATAAACAATTAAGATTCAATTTAATATATAATATTTTTATGTAGATATGTATAGATATAGTGATGCTTTCCTAGAAAGCCCAATTCACCTACACGGTTCTCATATGATCTGAACAGTACGAATTTTATATCAGGTTTGTTTCGATGTTTCTTCTTAAGGTAGTCAGGCCTCATCATCCTCATCTAGTTTTAACTGACCAAAAAGATAGACGTGTAAAAGGACAGCACAATATTAAAAGACAACTATACAAACCTATTTTCGTCATTCTATTCAACATAATGTTGAAGCACGTTTACCTAGAAGTAACCTACTCGCTCTTGATCCAGGAGATCCGCAGGTTATAGCTACCAGGAAACACAGACAACGGCAGGGAATTCCACTCCTTAGACCGTACGCACAATGAAGGTATTCCCAATACGTTTTGTGCGTAGGAATGGCATGTCCACCATGTACCTAACGATGGCGCATCACCGTTTGTCTTGTAGTTCGATGATGGAACTGGCTTGGTGGAGTTAGATCGCACACTCCCTGAAATGTAACCGCTAGAAAACTGATAGCCTTGCAACACGTCACTCATGTTCAAGGCTCTGGAGCCTCCAAATTACAAAAACACTGACAGTTTGTTAGAATAAGTCGACTTAAAAATTAAAAAAGCAACCTCAGACTTACAAAGTAAATACTAGATACAAGCTTATATCTCCATACGTCATGCACATGCTACACATATGCACCAACAGTGGAATCAAATGTCGTATGTGACATGCGATTCTCTTTTCGAAATTCAACTCTCGGCACGAGGCCGACAGTTGAAAATCTCTTATGATAATGCATGTCTCTTACGACTTATGTATTGTTTTCGGTATATAGGTATACTATGCCTACATTTAGCGGGTCGAGATCAAAGAGGAGGTTTAATGAGGGTGCTCTGTTCTGTTTGAAGTCAGAGGACTCATTTGTGAATGGGTTGGTATGCTTTGAGCGTTTTCGTGTTTTGTAAACGTTAGTTTTTATGCCTTATATTTCAATAGGTAACTATTTGTGTAATGTTTTTCCTTTAGGTTCCACTGCCTGAAAATATTCGCAATTAAAGTCGTTGTTTCTGGCTGATCGTAGTCGAATGTAACTGATATCATATCAGACCTACCTACATAAAGGTGTGTAGGTATTAAATATCTACTAATGATCGGACAGTGAGCTAGGAAACACCGGCCTCATTGGTTTCAATTTATGAAAAAAATCAACAAAGTTATTTATCAACAAATAAATATAATTTATCATGGACCAGTAATCAAAGTTCGATCAGATATGCGATTTCAGTTACTGCATAGCTTTATTGCAGTGAAATATTAGTTTTCTGCAGACCTTCTCTATTAAACTTTAACTGTGCTAAACACACTCCGCAGACCACTTTTTTAAGGGGTACAATGGTTTTGCTTCTCGTATTAATACTCAGATAAGGTATTAATTTAACAGACTTTAAATTCATGTTATTTCTCACTTCCAGTTTTCTAAATAATAACGATTGTTGATTGAGGAGAGGACATTGAGGAGGAGTAGCAAACAAAAACGATATTTATTTATTTATTCACATGGGAGACCAACAGCTACTTAAATCAATCAAGAAACAGTGTGAAAATTTGACAGCCAATTACAGTTCTCCACGTAGATATAGTTACATGTAAAGTTAAGGAACACTGTGAACGACATAGTACTGTCAGCAGGAAAACGGTACACTTAATATCACACTAATAACATTATAATATGTAAAAACTTAAACACAATAAAATTACATGATTACTTAAAACGTATTATTAAAAATTTAAGGCTTAAGCACCTCCTCGCTGATGACATACTTGTACTAAATGGATCAATGTCATGCTGCCTGCACACCTCATTAAAGCTCCTGCTTGCACGCAACACATACGAATTCTGTCTATATTTCGAGGTAGCAACTTAGCAAGTAGAATTTTTTTTCAATAAAAAAACGCGGTCAGAAACGTCACGCCGAATATTTAGCGGTAGTAAATGATATTTCTTACAGAGATCAAGGTAATTAACGGACCTATATGGTATTCTTTGATGGAAGCGGAGATATTTAATTAACCTTTTTTGGATGCCCTCAATGCGGTCAATATGATATAATTATGATAGCATGGATTCCATATCTCGGATGCGTATTTCAAGTGACTTCTAACAAAGGTACAGTATAATATTTTTAGAGTTTTTGCTTGCGTGAAGCACTTGGATAGACGCAGTATAAACCCGAGAGATTTGGATGCTTTCGCGACGATTGAATAAGTATGGTTTTCAAAGGTCATTTTGCAATCGTGATGAACACCGAGATCGCGAATGGCAGTACATCTAGGCAATAGCTGACCATCAAGGGTGTACATTGCAGGTATAGTCGTGCGTTTACGTGAATATGTAATAAATAACCGAGCATTTAGCGGGATTGAGATCAAGTTTATTTCTTCGACATTACTCGTCCAGACGCTGAAGGTCGTTCTGAAGTGCCGTTACATCAGAAGGTGATGAAATTGTGGTATAAATTTTCATATCATCAGCAAAGCACAATAATTTGGATGAAGTCAGGCAAGAGCTAATCAAGAGCATATCAAAACATCTACTGATAATATATCTACCTTAAAAAAATCATCTGAAATAAACTCGCCTGGATTCTGAGAAAAAAAATATGTATAAGGTGTACTTTATTTTACACCTTATACACTTAAAGATACAAATAATAAAACTTGTGTACAATGGGCGGCAATATTATGAGTTCACTTGATTTATACTTTCCATTTTTTATTTTTATTTTTACTAGTGCTAGATTACGCGCATTATTCGATAGTTAAGCTTGGCTCTAATCTATTAAAATTACCAAAAATAAATGCTACCAAATAGCATTTGGTGGTGGCAAAAATCCACACTAACGCGAATTTTTAGCGGTTTTCAGGACAAGTTACAAGAAAGCGGCGTCTTGGGCTGAAAATCAATAGAGTGAGGGTGGTGACCCCGCCCCGCGCGCGGTCAGCTTACTACCTTGACACTGTAGGTCGGGCTACCGACCCGTTCACTCCTTAGCGAGTCGAGAGTAATAAAAACTTTTTACCCAAAAATTAAACCGACTCCCAAAAAACACTGCAAATTGAAAAATAACTTTAACTTTAGTTTTGTATTTTCGTTTTTGGCACCGACTTCCGAAATTAAAGTTATTTTTCACTTTGCAGTGTTTTTTGGGAGTCGGTTTAATTTTTTTGTAAAAAGTTTTTATTTCACTCCTTTTAGTTGGTTGATTTTTAATTTACCTAGTTACAAGAGCCTAAATGTCAACTACTTATAACATTTTACAAAATATTGCTTTTCCCAATGCTGGGCCGTTAATTTTTGAGGAGTTCCCTGGTACTTCACCATCAGCTATACATCACCATATGCATTGTGCCGAGCATAAAGTGCTTAACATCCATATTCAAGTAATCGAATCGCAATCCACTCAATACTTATTATTGAGTAGTTTCGGCGGCCATCTGTGGTCTTCATCATCAGTTCCACTTCCCCAAATGGTACTTTTTGAGAGCAACTGCACAAGTTACTATAAGAAATACCGAAAACGCCATAGGTGTGCCTATAATATTTGAAGAGTTCCCTCGATTTCTCCAGGATCCCATCATCGGATCCTGATCTGGTGACAAATGGTACCAATTTCGAAGTATACCCTATCAAACAAAAAAAGAATTTTCCAAATCGGTTCAGCCGTCTTCGAGTAATCGGTGACCATACATTAAAAAAAAAAAAACAAAAAAAATAATATACGCGTCGAATTGATAACCTCCTCCTTTTTTTGTCGTTGGTTGAAAATATTTTACATATAATGTCGGTCTGCTCTTGATCTCGATCACGTCTGATGGTAAGCAATAGAATAGATTTATGATAGAACGAGCGAGCCCAGAAGGTGCCTGTTCCCTTCTATTGTAGACCTAAGTGTGTTGCAATATGGAGCTTAATTCCAAGGATTTGAAATAAAAGAAAGAAAGACAGGAAATACATTTTATTTTGCAAAAATACTCAAAAGTCACTAGTGTTGTAGGTAGGTATACCAAAACAACTGATTAAATGAACGTTATAAGTCGAACGACGTAAAAACAATAAGAATAATTATAATAAATTACTTCACTAAGTAGGTATTTCTTTCGCCTACTTATATGCGTACCCGGTCAAAGACCGAACGAAGCCGTGTTAAGTAGCTGCCGTAAAATAACCTTTATTACAACGGAGTAAGGTTGATTGCAGTTAATTGCATTGACACTGCTTATTTCCATACGATTATGCATTTTCCTCGTGCGAGGAGTTAACACAGATAAGTACCTATAAACATAATCGGTATTGTGTTTCTGTACCTACGTAATATGCGTCGGAGTTTTCATCAACTCTCTCTGAAAATGTTGACATTAATAAATATTTTCGGCTTCAAGACGTTAAGAGTTAAGACATCCCACCCATACGCACAAAACGTTTTGGGAATACCTTCATTGTGCGTACGGCTAAGGAGTGGAATTCCCTGCTGGAGTCTGTGTTTGCCGAGGGCTATAACCTAGGAGTCTTTAAGTCAAGAGTGAATAGGTTACTTTTAGGTAAGCGTGCTCCATCTTCGACCACATCATCACTTACCATCAGGTGAGATGGCGGACAAACACGAACCTATTTTTAATAAAAAAAAAGTAAAAAAAAGAACATTACTGAATAAATACAGATTGAGAGAAGTAGATAATCTATATTTTTTTAATTTTACGTATTCACATTACTAGCAATCTTGTTAACCCCTCCAACTAAGCTAAATATACTTGTGTATGGAGTGGGTTCACAGCAATGACTTAATGGGCGGGCTTCGAAACTGCAACCTTTCGATCACAAGTCTGACACCATAGTCATTAATTAGGCTATTGACGCTTCAGAAGGAACTAGGTAACGTCTGCATTGATCAGATCACATAAAGTCGAAGAAACGGCGGTAACTAAATAAATCCTTTCAAGCCCAATCCACACATAACCTCTACTTATAACTAACTTGAGACACAGTTAAGTCACGCTCTCAATAAGTAATTACGCTAGGCGTGACCCCGCGTCATTGGCGGGGTCACGACCCTACCGCGTCTCCATTGGCTGAAACGATCGCCTGAAACGATATATATATACCATACATTGACACCGATTTGATAGGCTTTAAGGCAGTTTTCGTTTGTGAATGTATAGAATTAACGGTCATATAGTAACTGTGTGGTATAAGTACCTAATACTTACGTATGGGAGTGAATATATGATGAAGGTACAGCGAGGATGGCGCTCCGCGAGTCCTTTTAAAAAAAATACATTTTATTATTCCTACACTTATTTTTAACTTTATTTTTGATATTCATTTGATCACTATCTCACGTTATGATGTGGTTGAAGATGAATCATGTTTACCTAGAAGTAACCTATTCAGGCTTGAATATTTTTATAATTTTAACCCAGACTCCTGCAAAGAATTCCACTCCTTAGCCGTACGCATGAAAACATTCCCAAAACGGTTGTGCGTATGGCTAACTAACTTTAGTCCGCGGATTCGCTTGCATGAAAATATTTTTTTAAGTGAAAAATGTGGCCTAATTCACTCTTGTAATAAAGTTCCTGTCTAAATTGATAAAAGAGTGTTTTAAAAACGGGTTTAGAAGATTATTTCCTACAAACTCACAAACTTTACTCTCTTTGTAATATCTAATAGTATAGTTTACGAAAGGTACACTAGAACACACTTGCACTGAACATAAGTGATTGTATAATGACTGACTCTGACACTGAATGTAGGTACGTAACTGTATAATGACTGACTCTGGCATGGAAAGGCAATCCATTCAGTGATTCGGGTCAATATTCTGAAAGCACATGGAAATGCCTTATTAACAGTTGATATGATAATGGAGTTTTTAGGATAATCAGCGTTTGATACGCCAGAATGTCCGCTTATAACACTACCTGCGAACCATTGCCTTTCAATAGCCTTTCATACGCCCTTCACGATTGTTATAACAGCACCTTTTAAAAATCTACAATTCTCACCTGGCTCTGATCGGGTCCCAGTAAGGGTAATTTTACCTATTAAATAATCCAAATCAAGAAGCACTTCCTACTCTAACACGTATGATACGAGTTTAATATCCAAGCACAGTTACTGATTCTGTTTAATATGAGTGCACTTGTGGAGATTGTCTGGGGAAGAAGAAGATTATGCGCTATTTTATACAAGTCCGGGAATAATATACCTATAGGTTGAATACTTCTAAGGTCAATTCATACGAGCGCATGGCTAAAAAATATGATATTGTTAAAATCCAGTTGATTTCTTATTATAATCCAATAATAATATATTAAAATAAATGATACTTAGGTACATACTTAACCTGGGGTTGCGGGAAAGTTGCGGGAAGGAGCAGGGTGGGTTTTTAGTCAGTAGAAGTCTGACACTCCCTTCTACTGAACTCAGAAAAAAAGGTACTTACTTTACAATTTATTATGAACCATTACATTTTTCAGAAAAAAAAAAAAACAAAAATAATCAAAACGTGTTTTGCGCCCCTCCAAGTTCTGTGCGCTATGCCTAGGTACCGTTAGCACCATCCTATTTAAGGCACTGCTACTTACAACTCGACTCTTTGTAATGAAAAAAAAAATGTGACGGCTGATTTCTGTGAGATCATCTTCGTGGCCTATGTTCTCAGAGAAAACTACCCAAACGAATCAATTGCGAGCTGTAACTGTGAAAATTAAGCCTTGAACATCGACGCCGTGTTAACCAACCTACTGGTTACATTTTGGATTACACAATATACTACGACTTCCTACAAGACGTACGGGGATTTACGTCATTTTAAATCCAATATGGAGGAGGTCGTGGCTAAATAATAATATAACAGCCGCACGTGTCAATCTTCAAGGTAACTAGTAACTTTAAGCTTGATATTAACAGAACCCAACCGTCACTAATGAAGTATATTAAACAATGAATGCTGTGTACAGTAATAATTGGACCTCAGATTTATGTAATGTATATTGTTATAACTGTACTAAATGCCTTAGTCTGTAGTCTGTCTCTGTACTTATTAAAATAAAATAAATAAAATATCTAGATTCCTCTATACGACTGAAAACATATACTTAAATTGGTCCCGGCTGTCATTAGTATATCTTTGACAGTTGTTATGCGTAGACAGAAGACAAACAAACTGACACCGGTCTAAAAGCCCAACCCGCGGCCCTGGTGGAAGCTAAAACGTGGCCCCGGACCCTAACGGCAACTGAAGGATCATCTTCAGTCCCCTTGGGATCCGCCGGGGCCACGGTATCTCTTTAAAATATTCCCGCAACCCTGGCGACATACTACGGCAGGATACTAGAGACTAAACTGAATAAAGGGAACAAAAAAAACAAACAATGAATTGAGAACCTCCTCCTTTTTAACCGACTTCTAAAAAAGGGGGAGGTTCTCAATTCGGATGTTTGTATTTTTTTTTTATGTTTGTCCGCGCATAACTCCGTCGTTTGCCAACCGATTTGAAAAATTCTTATCTTGCTAGAAAGGGTCCCAAATGGTCCCATGAAAATTTTATCGAAATCGGACAAGCCGTTTCTGAAAAATCAACAAAAGTCTAAAAAAATATTTACGTTTATGATCTTTTCGTGTACTCTGCATTGCGTTTTTTGTTCGCGCATAACTCCGTCATTTACGAACCGATTTGGAAAATTACTACCCACTAAAAAGCAGGAAAATAAAAACTTTTTTGAAAAAAATAAAACCGACTTCCATTTCAAAACACTACAAAGTCAAAAATAATTTTAATTTCGGAAGGCGGTGTGAACAAAAAGAAAATACAAAACCAATAACACCGACTACCGAAATTAAAATTATTTTTGACTTTGTAGTGTTTTGAAATGGAAGTCGGTTTTATTTTTTGCAAACAAGTTTTTATTTAGAAGTCGGTTAAAAAGAATACCGTCCACCACGATAGTAGGTATATCTGTATCCGATATCTAAAAAAGCCGTTTATTATCATAACCGCTGTATATTCGGATACTCTAAATGGTAAGATACTATTCACTGTCCTCTAGGGAGTCTTTCCCTCAGAATACGATTTTTTTGGGGGTTGTTTTAACACCATATTATTCTTATCTGTAGTCCTGTAGTTGACGCCATATATTTTGTTTTTTTTTTTCGTTGTCAATTTCTTTATAGAGGGTAAACGAAAGATATGGCATGTCATGGTAGGTATAAAAAAAATCTTGTATTCAATATTAGGTAGAATATTCTGTTGCTGCTTTTGTCAAAGCCTTTAGGAATATTGAAAATCAGATAACTTAAATAGATTTTGTTTTAACACCTTCGTAATGAAACACTTAAGAATTGAGGCGATCAAAACAAAATTATAAATGCAAATTGATCGAGTTATTTTCGTTTTATTTTCGCATATTTTCTTATAAACATGCCACTGAAAGTTACATTCCTCTACGAATGCGCATTTGCTGTTGGTGGGAAAAGGAACTTTTTTATTCTCGTTTAACCTCCAGCTCACCTCATGGCAAGCGATGATGTGGTCGAAGATGAAACATGCTTACCTAGAAGTAACATATTCACTCTTGACTTAAAGACCCCTAGGTTATAGCTATCAGGAAACACAGACAGCTCCAACAGGGAATTCTAATCATTAGCTTTTTTTATTGATAATAGGTTCGCGTTTGACCACCATCTCACCTGATGGTAAGTGATGATGTGGTCGAAGATGGAACACGCTTACCTAAAAGTAACCTATTCACTCGTGACTTAAAGATCCCTAGGTTATAGCTATCGGGAAACACAGACTCCGGCAGGGAATTCCACTCCTTAGCTGTATGCACAATGACAGTATTCCCGAAACGCTGGGCTGGGATGTCTACCATGTAACGATGGCGCATCGCTACGAGTATTCGTCATAATATAGTCCGATAATGATAAGGGTTTGGTGGACATTATTGGTTCGTGTTTTCTAAAGATAATTTAGTCAAAAATCTATGATTACCCAGTTGAACATAAGCCCAAATATCGGAGGAAATATAACTCAAAACTCCAGCCAATCATATAACAGTATTATATTAAACGTATGATCTCAACAGTCTTTATCAGCCACGATAGTACGACGTAAACAAGTGCTCGTTTATAACATTTATAACGTCCATAAAGCTTATCTTGCGTCTGACATGTGTTCGACTTATCGGTGGCTAGTATACGTCCCTCGGCGCTGTTTCAAGTTTTTATATCGTTTTGTTGATGGGGGCGGAGTGGAAACTCTTCTGGTTACTGAAAATACCTTTATTTCGGTGGAAAAATCTTCAAATGACTCCTCTCGCTCTGGGCGCGGTGCGGAAGGGATTGTTAGACTTCTACTGACTAAAAACTCACTTTTTTCCTTCAGTTGTGCTCTTGTGACCCGTCAATGCTGCTGACTGCTCTTTTTTATGCCTAACTTGTTATTAGAAAAGACAAAAGACTTCTTGCCGAATAGTTTTTAGACTGATGCTAAATGAACACCGCTGTATCGATCTTTGAGGTAATGCAGACGTTGCAGTGGTTGGGACTTTGATGGAACACCATATTCGATATTCCATAATTATATCGAGATTTCTCCGTGCTTCCAAAAGCATATTAACTATTAAGCGTTTGGTCTCGGTTGTCATTTTAGATATTCACAACGGTAAGGAGAAGCTCGAAATTTTGACACCAGTCTTGTCAAGGAGCATTGTGTAACCCTGCGGTTGTGCAGGGTCGGATAGTCAGACACTCATGTAACATACTGGGTACTCGGCTGCAGTTAACATGCATACCTAGTGTGGAAAGTTAATTTTAGGAAAAAATATCGCAATGGGTAGCCAGATTTTCCGGTGTATTTTTCTTATTGTTGTTACCAATCGTTTAATTAATGTTTTATTTCATATTGTATTAATATCATGTTCACTTAATACAGGTCATATGTAAAAATTGTCCGACGGAGGGTAAGCCTGGTGACCTGTAATACAGGTTTTACCTTCAACAGACACCAGTCTCTAAGTAATGTGCCATGTGATATTGTACTGTGTTCTTTCTTGAGTAAATAAATTATTACAATAGATTTATAGCATTTATAATGCTTGTATTTCCAGAGCACACTAGACATTAAAACTTCATTTCTAAAGTTGCTGTCTGAACAAAACCTTTTCTGTGAATGCCTATAAGGCTTTTAGAACAATTCGAAAATATACATGTACCAGTGAGAATACTATACTTACGCCTCTTGTGTTTTTATAGTTGATTTCCCAGGTATAGTGTAAGTGTAACTATATTTTTTTATATGATTGAACATTTATTGTTTTAAGATGACAGACTGGTGTTAGCGAATATAGTGCAGTGTATATGTTACTGGTGTTAGTATATATACTTATTTTGTATTTAAAAATATAAAACAACTATATCATTAACCAGGATACTGTTATCATATTCTTTATTAGTGACAGGGTAATGTAAACAAAGGAGAATTGTTCCAATATTAATGACAGATTCTTGTGCATCTAAAGTAAAAACAAAGTATTGCACATACATATGAGGAATTTTTCCGTTTCTTATAAAATTAACCGTCTGTAAATATGGTCCTTCTAGGAAATTATGAATCAGTAAATAAAACAGAATGCATTAATTAATTTTAAAACTTTATTTATATAGGTATAAAAACAAGAGTAAAATGTCCCAGTTAAAACATACGTGAGAGTCACAGGAGCGATGTTAAAATAAACGTGCTTGATAAACTTTGACAAGAAGCTGATAGCAGAGTAGGTACTGTATTTAATGTAAATAGTTACGTAAGTAAATATGTACCATTCGTAGGCATTTAGAACGGTGGCTCAATTACTTAAATATGAATAAAAATTTATGTTACAAAGTTGTGTCATACAACAAATTTGGAGACTTCACAGTTACAAGTATCTTTTTGTGCGATCACATATTATATAGGTATTTACATATGCATTATCCACTGTCTTTTATCTAGTTAGTAGTATAGGTAGATATAAATTATTCTTTCATACCTATAGATAGATAAATACTATACACAGTACACCATAACAAATTACAATAAGACCTTAAAAATAACAGAGCTTCTTACGTAACAAGTTATGTTATGAAGCTTGAATATATAATAGCTATTATAGTGCTCATTAATACAACGATAAGCGTGCATCTAAATGAGCAATTTTTTTTAAAAGATTACTGTAGAATTCCCATTTCTAGCAACCCTGTTAACCCCTCCAATTAAGCTAAATATGCTTGTGTCTAGTGTGGATCAATGGCAATATTGTAATTAAAGTGGGTTTGAAAAATCAATCGCTAACAAGTCAGTGCACATCCATGAGCAGAGGCGAAAGTAACAGCCGGCCCAGTGGCATGCGTGTGATTCATAGAGTGTAGTTTTATAGTCTTTGGTGTGATTGGATTGTGTCAGTGTACCGCGAATGCGGGCAACTATTGGTAGGTATTTTCAGAGATTTGTTTATACCTACTAGTGGTCACCCAGTGTTAAAGTTTGACAAAACTTTCAGTGATTTCAAATTTATGCATTATTTGATACAAAAATAATGGTTTTCTGCACTCCTTCTCCATACAAGCGTTAACAGTGCTAAATTTCATACACCGACCGCGTAGGTATATTATATTCTCTTTGCGCGTAGGTTTCATAAAAAGGAGTACAAAGTTTTTGCTTCCCGTATTAATATACCTATAGATTATTAGACAGATTAATATAGCACATAACCATCCTATAATATTCCATTTGCTGGGACCTGGGACGAAGGCCTCCTTTCTATGAGACGGGCCGTGAGTCACCACGCGGGCCTAGTACTGGTGGCTGGAAATCAATCTTCGGATTTTCTGTTTTAAGAAATGCCGGTTTCTTCACGATGTTTTTTTGTCATCATTTTGTGAGCAGTGTTGACGATGAAAATTACACTAATTAATACAGGGTGGCGGGGAAATCAACGCGCAACCGCTACCATGGATTCAGTACATGATACTGGACCCCCCTGCGTTGAATACATGGTAAGCGTTTGTGCGTCGATGTCCCTGCCACCCTGTATACCTACGTATCTGGCAGGGTTCGATTCCACGATCTACAACTCGTAAGCAGTGCCTGTAGCCCCTGAGCCACCACTGTTGATATTAGATATAATCTTTAATACTCGATGGAGTCTATGTGTACCTACAATGAAAAAAAAATGGCTTTGTTTGACCTTTGGTCTTCAACTATGTTCATTCCAAATTTCGTACAAATCGGTGCTGTAGTTTAGCCGTTAAAGCGTAACAAACAGACAGACAGATTTTCGGATTTACAATATTAGTATGGTTTGTAAAATCTCCGAAATCTAGCTTGAAAAAAAAAACTAGAAAACTAGGTCCATAACAAACTTAGGTCGAAGCAATGAAGCAAGTCTGTTGGTATTAATTAAATCTGTATTGCATCAATTATATTCCGAGAGCTTTTCCGTCGCTTAGTTAAGATCAAGTTCTTTATTCAGTTTTGTTGAAATACTTCAATAAAATCATGGTTCTCAGATTGAGAAGTTGAAAAATAATATTAAAAATATATTGGATAGAAATAAATTGGGGCCGCCCTCCCTCTACGTGGTGGACCAGCACCAGACCCAACAACCCACGTCCGAGCCAGTCGTCGCCGAGAAATAAGGAGAGCAGACCACTCCTTTTTTCACGGGGGGAAAATCAAATCAAATGATTCTTTCCGCTCTAGATTTTTACTGACTAAAAACTCAACTTGTTCCATTCATTCCTGTTAAATTTCCGCAACCTTACCTGCCGTGGGAACAGCCACAGAAGAACAAGAAATTATAAGTACTTTTTAATTTTACACTGTCAACAAAGGAAAGCGTCTTAGGTGTATACCACGGGCAACCGTACCTACTCCCTGACAAATTTTCAGGTTTTCAATTCCTTTACGCACTACAATCCATTTCACTAAATAACTTCACAAATTCACTCCAAAACACCTTCAAGTCACTTCACTTTTACACACTTGAAGGACTGACAACCATACTGCTAGCACCAGATTGTCACGTAGTGTTATAATATCACTTGGGACATTCATATCTTGCAGCCAACGCAGTCCTGAATCTGAATACTTGGCTATTTCCCCACGTTACTTTAAAAAATCCAAATTCGTCAGCAGCATCCCCTAAACGACCACCAATATCGTTCGTTTGAAGTTAACTGGATTGACAAAACGTTATAAAGATGTTTTATATAGGTAACCTTAAGCATGGCCCTATGCTGGCCTAGGGTTAATGATGATACACTTTTGCGTTGGGTTCACTCACGGTATCAAGCATTCAACCCCAGGTCAGCCATACTGACTGTATTGTTTCGTGATAAATGAGTTTCGCTTTTTATTCATTATCTTTCAATGTCGGTGTTGTTTTTAATTATGTTTATTTGTATTTTGTGCAATATAATTTTGGTGAAAGTTTTAAAGAGTAACTTAATGCAAAAAAAATACAAATAATTCTATTGCCGCAGTGCATTATCTTCTCTATCTTGGTCTATAAGGTCTAGAACCATAAAGTTTTCTTTTGTTTAACCAAATGCAAACTTCTAGGTGATAGGTTAAGAGAGTCGGAGTCATAGTTTAAGAGAGTCGTTACTTATATTAATTTATTTGTTAATAAATCTCTAGTCTGCTTCATATACGTACTTAGGTATATTTGGGTTCATCGCCCCGTACTTATGTGAAGTCATTGACTTGCATAAGTGTATCTTTATACAGAAGTAGATATGTGCTATTGCACACATTATAGATACCTACATAGGTCGCAATTGCATTCTCACTTCCGTCATTAATAATTATTAATGTCGAAGTATAGTACCGTCCTATTTAATAAGACAGCACGGTCAGAAGGTCCTATTTTGCTCCTTTATAGGTAAAAATGCTCCAAGTTTCCACAGTTGAGACAAGGGCGGATCCAGCTTTGGTGCCAGGGGGGGGGGGGGGGGGGGGGTCACATAATCGTCGTCAAGTCACAAGTTATATAATTTGTATTTCCTGACTCCGCTGCCACTTGGCCAACCACTGCCGATATTCGTTTACAACGACAGAAACTGGAGTAGGTATTATCTAGTAACAATGTTTAAAAAAAATAATTAGTGGTCCACCTAGGTCCTGGAGCCAGCCCCGGGGAGGGTCATGACCCCATGATCCCCCCTGGATCCGCCCTTGAGTTGAGATCTCTTGTAAAGTGTACACCATAGGAACTGACAATTACCCATGACAATGGGTTACTTTGATCTTTATTCGTTGTTTTTTTATTCATAAGCAAATACTTCTTAATGTAGAATTAACTATTTATAACAAAACGTTGAAAAAGATTTTCATCTTTATATGGATACATCAGAATCTGAGCATATTTAATATTGGAGCAAAGTAGCACCTTCTTACGGTAACAGAAAGATATCAGACACAGAACCGAGTCCATCGGCTTGAGCCTCTTTCTCAAACCTCGGGGTATAAAACTACATTTTCTTACTTCTGTTTTGCGCATCAGGGTGGTGTCTTATGATTAATTTGTTCAGATCCGATAAAGTCGTAGGCTGCTCGGTTGTGCTTGTGAGTAGTTCCTTAAGGGAATTAATGATATCGGTACCTGCTTAGTAAGTGGAATAGAAACTGGAGCTTATATCTGTTAATGGCCAACCAATTATGAAGAAAGGATGTAATCAATATGATAAATCAAATAGAATGCAAAACGGAAGATGTTCCCGATGCGTAAAATGTCAATTTTGTTATATGTAAAACTTCTGAACAGCAACGCCATCTATTGGTATACAGCACGAGTTGATGATAAGTGACATCTAGCGGATTGGTCATATTTTCATTATGAAAAGCTTAGTTACTTTAAAATCAACCCACAAGATACCGCTAAGAAGTTTCTATTATTCAACACAAGATGGCGCTGTTTAAAATTTTCAATAGTTGCGCGTAGATAACAGTAAAGTCGAACTATCTAATTACATGATTCAATAGTTATAGCAGCTCGGAATACACTTAAGGACGCATTTACATTTATCACTCGCTCAATTTTAGGTATCCTAGTAGCAACACAACAACATTGCGCGCACACACACTTACAAACCATTGTTCGCCCGATTTTATACATTACTTAACTAATCTTGATACTGGAAGGTAATATTATATTTTCTTTTTTGTTTACTAAGGGTTACATGCTTATTGATTAGATGTTAGTTTCAATTTTGTATTAATGTTGTTGACGCCCGATTAGGAGTACTAGGGGACTTTGGAAATAAAATACTCTTATGTGATAAAAAAATTAATAAGAAATAAAGAAAAGTTTCGTCATGCCTGTCTGTCTGTTTGTCCATCCGTCTGTATGTCACAGCCATTTTCAACCGACGAAAAAAACGAAGGAGGTTTGATAACCTACGCGTAAAAAATAAAATACGCGTAAAATATACGCGTCGAATTGATATTCGACGCGTATATTTTTTTTATGTTTGATCACCGATTATTCGAAGACGGCTGAACCGATTTGGAAAATTCTTTTTTTGTTTGAAAGGGTATACTTCGAAATTGGTCTCATTGTCATCAAATCAGAAGCTAATAATAGAATCTTGGAGTAATCGAGGAAACTCTTCAAATATTATAGGCACACCGACAGTGATTTGAGTATTTTTTATAGTAACTTGTGTAGTTGCATTCGAAAAACACTATTTGTGAAGTGGATCTGATGATGAAGACCACAGATGGCCACTGGAACTACTCAATATATAAGTAGGAATAAGAAGTATTTCATGGGTTCCGCTTTGATTACTTGAATATGGTTATTAAGCACAATATTCTCGTCACAATGCATATGATGAAGTGAAGCTGATGGTGAAGTACCAGGAGAACTCTTCAACAATTAACGGCCCAGCGCTGGGAAAAGCAATATTTTGTCTACTTTCTAACTAATTTCGGAAGTCGGACACCGCCTACCGAAATTAAAGTTATTTTTCACTTTGCAGTGTTTTTTGGAAGTCGGTTTAATTTTTTTGGTTAAAAGTTTTTATATTCCGAAACTATTAGGACTATACATGTGAAACTTGGTAGGTAGATGTATTCTGTGAACCGCATTCCAATTTTAAGAAAAAAATTGAAAAATTATAAAAAAAAAATATTAACTGAAACTGTTTTTTTTTTCATGAAACTTATGCGTATGTGGTCTTTAAAAATGACATTGAAGTTTCTAAAACTACTTTTTCATAAAGTTAATCGTTTAAAAGATATACACTTCCAAAGTGGTAAAATGTGTCCCCCCTCTTACTTCTATAATAATGGAGTGAAAAATTATACAAAAAATATATGCTATGGTCCTTAATGTAAACTTTCAACCAAAATTGGTTTGAACGAGATCGGGTTGGCAGTTTTTGAGATACAGCATATTTTCTAAAACCGCAAATAAATCTTTATAATTAATTTGTAAATAAAACACTATGAGAAACAAAGTTATTTGGCGTAGTTACTACGGAACGCTTCATGAGCGAGTCTGACTCGCACTTGGCCATTTTTTAGTGTTTGTATAAACTGAAAATTTTGGCATATTGAACCGTATGAAGTAAGCCCAACAAAAGGTAACTCTTGTATATCGTTGAGGAATTCCCTCGACTGTGTATGGTCTCCATCATCAGACCTGTAATGGCATTTATAACCTATATGGGTGCAAAGTTCTCATCAATATAAATGAATTAAGTCCAAACACAAGGTAGCTACTGTAAGCCGTTGAGGAGTTCCCTTAACTGTCCTTCGTCTTCATCATCAGGCCTCTAATGACAGTCACAAACTATCTAGGTGTAATGTTCTGGTCAATTCAAATTAATCAAGCCCAAACAAAAGGTTACTGCTGTAAATCGTTGAGGAGTTCCCTCGACTGTCAGGAGTCAATCTGATGAAAGGCTCCATCATCAGATCAACTCTAGACCTTCCTTAATTTGTAGTACTAAGATACTAAATAAAAAAAAAACATTTATACGGTCGAATTAAGAAACCTCCTTATATGAAGTCGGTTAAAAAAAAAATTGTTGTTTCATGCTAGGTTCAGGAACCAATATCCATCCAATTCTAAAAATAATCATGATTCTCGTTCTTACTTTTGTTTCGGTACGAAAACGTATCAACG
This sequence comes from Tholera decimalis, assembly GCA_943138885.2. NCBI lineage: Eukaryota > Metazoa > Arthropoda > Insecta > Lepidoptera > Noctuidae > Tholera > Tholera decimalis. The sequence goes on from OW964562.2 coordinate 31,336,946, forward strand.
TTTATAGTCACAGTATACAAGAAGCCACACTCTTTATTATAGGTTTCGACGTATTTATTTTTTCGAGGAAAGCGATACACCCCTGCGTTCACGAGCGCGTCTGAGCGCAGAATGACGGTCGGACATGTATGAAGAAATTTGAGACCGATTTTATTATTCTCATATATCATAAAGTTTTTTATGTATGTTCAAAATAATTAGCTTAACGTATAGATAAATACATAGGCTATAATTTCTTGTTATTTTGAAGTTAAGAATATGCTCCAGATTTGGCTTAGAGGTACGTATTCAGACCCCATTTTTTGTAATTTTCTACGATTATTGCGGCGATAAAAACGTATTTGTGTGAAAAATATGTATCGGACTGTGTAATTATAATGCATTCAATGTGGAGATGAATAAATTATCTTGAAATTAATACCATAACATTGTCAAAATTTTAACTCCTTATGTATCAAAATGGTACTAGAAAAACATTGATATTTGCGAGAAAACGTAAATGCGTCCTTAAGTAGTCGTTCTTGTGTACAATATTCACTGTGAGGTACGGCGCAACGAGTAGGTACTATGCTTCATACTCTATCAATCTAGATCACGGGGTTTTTTTAAAAATCATGAAATTATATTATACTAGTTAAAATAAATATGCAATGAAACTATTGCACATTATTATTCTAACATACATTTTATCGAATATTTAATCAAAAACTACAAATAGACAAAAATCCTCCTTAACGCTGTCGGATGGTAATGTACAAAGCTCCAAGAGACTGACAGCATTACCACATTACATAGCAAATGCTAAGCCTTTGGCCAACGGGCACGCCGCAATTGCGGCGGTAAGACCCCTCTTTGAGGAGTGGCTAGATCGGCGTCACGGCGGCCTGACCTACCGCATGACGCAGGTCCTCACCGGACACGGAAGTTTCGGGAGGTACCTGTCTGATGGGTAAGGAAGAGACGCCTGGGTGTCACCACTGCGAGGGTCGCCCTGAGGACACAGTCGAGCACACGGTGCAGGACTGCCCAGCTTGGGCAGAGCACCGACGTGTCCTCACGGCGACAATAGGCGGAGACCTCTCGCGCCCGGCCTTGGTCGAGGCCATGCTGCGGGGCGAGAGGGAGTGGGAAGCGGTCGCCTCCTTTTGCGAAGCAGTCATGCTTCCGAAGGAGGAGGCGGGCCGCGTGAGGGAGAGGATGGCGTCCTCCCTCCAGCCCAGCCGCAGTGGTAGACGCCCACGGCGTCGGACGTCGGCCGACGATCTCCGGCCACCGTAGGCGCGGGCATGCGGACAGCGAGTAAAGGGCAACTCGCTGTCCGACCATGGACCATGCCCGGGTCGACGGCGCGTCGTGTTCCACGCGCGCCTCAAAGAGCGTCAGCAACATGACGAGGACCCTCTGCAGAGGGCCGAAGCCTGCCGGGGTCGTGGGACTCATCCTGTTACCGTGGCCCCGGTACGTAAAGGGCTATTGAAGGAACACCGTGGATTTTAGTCAGTAAAAGTCTGACAGTCCCTCCCACCCTGCCCGGAGTGGGAGGACTTATTTGATAATTTTACCAGGTTAAAAAAAAAAAAAGCCTTTGGCCAAAGTAATAGCCAATAAAACTTGGTACTATACCGACTGGCCCTGAGAGGTTGTACCAAGAAGGGATCACACAATCCCTTCTTGGTATAACCTCTCAGAGCCAGTCTTGTTGACTCGGGAGCAGGCAACCAGAAAACAAAAACAAAACAACATTACTTCTATCATTTTATTCATAGTTTATACATTACATGTCTATCTGACTCCTTAACAACGAAGATACAATGATAGAATAACAAAAAAAAAACATCAAAAAGAAAATGCAACACTGTATGACGCCAAAAAGTAAGTAGTAAAAAATCCGGTCACTGGTTAAAAAATACACTTACACACTATAGGTAATTTTAATAAACTTTACATCAAATTTAGGTTGGCACACACTAGCCCTCTATTAATTATGTACCTAGACATCCTTATATTGAAGCACATAATCGATTGACAGCCACGCACATTCTTAAACATAGGAATATTTTCTATACCGTACGTAGTTAATACTAATTAGATTCATTCAAATTCTAATATAATACACATTCAGATAGATTATAAAGATTATGTTTGACTGTACAACATTATGACACCAGACTATACATTTATATTTCAGGATTTAAAATGTACAAGAATTTGGCAGGGATTTTTAATATATTGGGTAATAAAACCCATTAATTGTATCGACGGTTGAAAGGCTAATTGATCTAAGCGACATTTTGTAAAACTAGCAGGACGGATCAAAGTAATTTTTTTGAAAAAAAAAAATCATAAAAAAACAACTATTTAATAGACTTTTATTTATTTAGCATATCCCTAATTAAGTAAGGAAGTTGTTTAAGTTATTACTGTTGAAAATTGTGTATTATTTTAGAAAATTTATGTTGGTCTCGACCACACGACCGAGGTAGGTTGGGATCCGGTGATACTGGAGTGCCTCCCGTATGCAACTCCAGGGCAGGGTGTTAAAGGCACACCGCCAAGACGACCCCACCCGGGAACAACGCAGCCTCTGTCGAGAGAGCCCTCACACGCATGATTGCATCCACCGTCGAGCGCCCCTTGCGGCAACCAAATTGGCTATCCGCAAGATCCGGCCCCACGGTCTCCAGGTGCCTGACGAGGCGGTTTGCAATAAGTCTTTCAAAGATTTTGCCCAACTCGTCGAGCAGCACAATAGGCCGGTATGCGGACGGAGTGTCCGCAGGGCGCCCTTGTTCCTTGATAAGGACTAGTTTTCCTGTCTTCCAACGAAGCGGGAACTGGCCCCTCTCCAAACATGCGTTAAAGAGCCCTACCAGTCGAGGCTCGAGAACCTCCGAGGCCAGGACCCAGGCTTTGCCTAGGAAGCCGTCGGGCCCCGGGGCGGTATTTTTGGCATTCAGACTGTGTAGCGGGGGAGCCCAGGTGCGGAGTTTGTCCCGCACCATTTTATATGGACGTCCCGATCCCCGATCCCGATTAAGAGACCCAGCATCTCCTTGCAGGTCAAATCTTTGGCCCGCCGGATTTCCACTTTGAGGACGGTCTTCGCTGCTCTGTACTCCTCGTACAGCTCCGCCTCTCTTGCCTCTGCATCTATAGACCGGATGCGGAGCCTGCGGTGCCTGGTGTACCGGCGTCGCGCCACAACGCAAGCTTTGCGAAGTGAAGCTAACACTTGCGACCACCAGTACACCTGGCGCTGGGCACGTTCTGGCCGGACCCGAGGCATTGCCATGTCACATATTCCGGACATGGCCTTCTTGAACCATTCCGCCTCATTGTTGATGTCGGAAGGCCTGTCCGGTGATGCCACCCAGGCCTGCACGATCGAAGATTCCAGGAGAAGCTCCCGGTCCAGCTGCCTCAGCGCCCACCGCGGGCCACTCAGGGCCTGTCTGACCGCCGCGTCTGAGGACTGGGCGGACACGTCGAACCGGATATACCGTATATAACCACGGAATACCTTGTACTTTAGTATCACTTTATAAATAAAACAACTAATAAATTGTTATTAGATAGTGTTAGTCAAAATAGCCGAAGTGACATTACTCATTATCCTTAATAGATGCTAAATAGATCAAGAGACATAGTTAATTAATATAACTTAATGCAAAATGGACCAAACGACATAGCTTATTGTTTTGGTTTTTTGCAAAATAGGCCAAACGACAAAACCACAACCATGGCGAAAAAAGCCAAATGCCTTAATCGACACACGTTATCAAAGTTTGAAAAATCAAAATAGCTTAAGTCATCGAGTGCTCAAATTTGTCTAATTTTGTGTCGTATAGATCAAAGAGTTTAGAAATGAGGCCTGTTTTGCAGTGGGTGCTAAGCGCCAATGTAGTCAAAAAAAATTTGAAACCTGACTCAAACGACGGAGAAAAATTTGCTGATTCCGAATATGTATATAACTCAATATTGCAAAAAATGTCGCTTAGGGGCCATTATTTTTTTGGGGGGCCCATAATCGGTCTCTCAAGAACAGAACCTATTACATTAAAAAAAGCTATGATTACTAAAATAAAATCGCTATTGGTAGAAACGTAATAATAATACCCTTCTAAGAAGACATAAACATTAGTGAAAAATGTTATAATTTGACGTAAATTACGGTAACTCAGTCGCTTTTCTCGGTAACTCAGTCGTATCTCATACAAAATCCGGCTGTCCCAGCAAGCAACTCGCTTCAAATACATTGACATTACATTAAAACTCTTTACGGCACCATTAAATTAAAATATTTACGGAAATTAAGATAAATATGAACTTTATTAACAGGCTAATAAGTTTATCTTTCCTTTAACCGTGTATTATTTACGAAATATTTATTGTCTTGTCCCTGTTTAAGAAAAAAAACGTAAGTACTCTATGTTACCAAGCGAAATTGAGCTTTTAATTCGGCTTTTTTAGTATATTTTCGACTAAGTTAGTTTGATTTAATGTAAATTGCTGGCGGGGTGAGGCGGGTGTTCGTGGCCTTGACGCTGGCCGCATCAGTCGAGCGCGAGTCGACCGGAGAGGCGCGTGTGTTTATTGTGCGGCCGCTGAGTTACCGACGACAAACGGTGAGTTTTTAAGATATTTAATTGTTTTTTTATTGCGTTTTGTAATAGATTTAGTAAATATTTGCCTGTCATCAAATATGATTAGGTATTTATTATCATATGACCCAAATGTTAGAATACACGTTATTTTTACAACTGCGTTACCACTACACTGCGTTACCACGAGAAATAACGCAGTTGGAAAGTAAACAGTTTTCTAAGTGTATTTATCTAATTTACAGTTCACTTAATTAATTATTGGGTTATTTTGTTACAGTATATTATTTTCAATATAATGGCGTTAACACCGGCAGAAAAACAACAGCGTTATAGGGAAAAAATTGAAACAGGACCCTGTAAAAATGCTGAGACTAATAGAAAACATCTTGAGAGATATTTTGCTACTAAAAAACTTGTAAAGGATATGACAGAGAGAGAACATAGATCAGCAAAGCGTAAATGGAAGATGGCAAACAAGAAACTTCGAGAACGTCAGAAAAGAGAGCAAGTTATTCTAAATTATACACCGGCTTCAACACCACGATCAGGAACTCCGGTTTCTCCAAGTTCAAAAGGAAGAAGACAAGTAAGACGAGACAGATCTGCATTATATAGACAAAATAAGAAGTCGGAGGAATAAAACGAGAAATTGAAAAGAAAATGTAACAAATACAAGAAAAGATACCAAAGGCAAAAAGGAAAAAAGTCGGAGGACGGAGACAAAAAATACATAGCTTTGTCTAACGCTATTAAAAACTATTACTCCAGAATAAAGAAACTTAAAGACCGTTTAGCTATCAGGCGTATTTTTGGCGAACATGTCATATAAATTCCAGGCTGAAAACCTCCATTATTCAAGAAACTCTCGGTATAATTAAAACCCTAAAATATTTGAGAAAGGTAAACGTGTGTATTACGAATTTGATGTTCAATTAAATTGAGAAATAAGACTGATGAGACAAAGATTTTACGTTTAAAAATGTTAATTTGAGAGGATTTTTTTTTTTAAGGAGAAGTTTTATTTGATTTAAAATACTTTATTATTGTTTCTAGAGCGTTTCTATTAGTTAAAGCGAAAAAAAAACCTAGTGTTGTGATAAGATTACCACTGTTTTACTTATCCAACTACTGCATTACTTTTCTGTCCCTCTTTTCCTGAATACGTCAAGAGCTATAAAGCTTAAATATAATTTTCAAACATCAGAAATTTTATATTTTTTTGTTTATCTACCATATTTCAACCTATACTAAAAAGATTGAGCTTAAATTGCTATTATTAAGGCATATTTTGAGAAATTACAGTAGCTTAAATTAAAATAACGTAACGCATTGGTAAACTTAATTAAAAAATAAGATATTAGACTGAGATGATTGTGATTTTACATTATAGGATTATTGTAATTCTTGTCTAAGTTTTAGTCTGATAGGTTTTTAAAATTGATATAAAATTTCCTACCAATAAAACTGATTATTCTAAGTAAGTAACACAGTTGTTGTTTTTCTACTCCTTTCCTTGTATTAACATCGAACAAAACAATAAATAGTAAAAAAACGTCGCTGCTGATGACTGTACTGTTTACTTTAAATATTGATAAAACTAAATTAACCTAAAAATTATAAAAAAACGAATATGTTTTAAAATTATTTTTTACGACATAGTTAGTCAATTTGGGCCCTGGAAAAAAATAATGGCCCTTAGACCAATTAGCCTTTCTACCGTCGATATGACTATGGATATCAAACATTTAAATATGGAACATTTATAAACTAACTTGTTGTTGCTATTTGGTATATGGTTTCATTAACATGATTTATTTATGTAATCACTTTCGTCAGGTCCGTACATGCTCTACATACAGACAATAATACAATTATTATAATATACAAAACAGTTGTTAAAACTCATGAAGAACTAGTGTGTGCTATAAATAGTTAAAAAAAAACATCACAATCTATGTACAAAGTCAGAACGAGTTATGTTAAATTTCAACATTTACCTAATGGTACATAATTCCAGTTTTCCTCTAAATTTTAAAGGGCTTAACACGCTCGCTCTTTTCACAGAGATCAACTGAGTTAAATTTTCACCAAACTCCGTAATAATACAAACAGCATGTATATTGTTTTTTCTTTCAAGTACATCAGTTATGTCCTAGCATTGCCTATCCCTCAACTTTTATAATTCACGTCTTTATAATACATAATTATAATCTCATTCAAACCTTATTGGTGTAGTTTATGAGAGATATAGTAGGATTTGTTACAGTTTGATTAGTGCAAGAGGGTGATCATCACTGCTTTTTTTATCTTTACGTATGGTGCACTAGCGAAACGCGATTTATTACTTAAGATGAAAAATTAGGCAATAGTCGAACTTTTATTGAGATTCTAAGGCAGGCCGCAGACGTCCGGTTTCCTGATCAGGAATTCAGATTCGGAATTCCGTGAGACTAGCGCATACGTCCGGTTTTTTTAATTCGGAATTTTACTTATAGAGACCAGTGTTACCAACTTAGTTCGACCCCCCTTTTAGTGGCGAAATGATGCTTTTAGTGGCTGGTGGTTTTTTCTAGTGGTCAAGTAGAATTCAGTTTCAATTACTGAAAGTGCTATTACTCAACTACTAAGCCACTAAAACTTTACGAAATATATTATTTTTACTTCATTAATGTACTTAATCTATATTTACTGCGTAGGCAGAATAAAAGTGCAGAACTTATGGCAAGAGTTGATGATCTATGGCGTTCACTCTCAAGTTTTTATCGGTATGACATGATGAAAATCTGTATGGATACCGAGAAATCTGTCTGGCAACACTAATCTGAAATGAAATTTCCGTGCGTGTACGGCGGCCGAGCCAAAATGTACGCCAGCGCTGCGTTCGGAATGACGTCATCAGGTTTTTTCCGTTCTTACATTCCGGAACGCATCGAACCGAACGTCAGGTTTTTTCCGTCCGGAAAAAATAAGAATAGTGTGCGCCTTGTTGAACATTTTGTATGTAAGTAGAGCATTCAGGTTTCCGAATCTGAATTCCTGGCCAGGAAACCTGATCAGGAAACCGAACGTCTGCGGCCGGCCTAAGACGTGAATGAAAAAATTCTTGACTTGCACTCAATCAAATCGTAAAAACCTTATTTGAACGACAAATCAAGAAATCAAATAGAAATGAACATCAATTAGAAATAAACAGCTAATAACATCGAGCCACCTTAATAAATTCTAATTTTGTGACACCATAATTAATTACATACATGTCAAATGGTTATACAAAAACAAAATACTGTCGAAAATTCATGATTAAATCATATTAGGTATTATAACAAAACGAATGTGAACATTATACAAAGAATTAAGAAAAAAAAAAATTAAAATGTTTTTATTATTCTGACTTGTTCGCATATAATAGCGAAAACTTTAATGGGACACTCATGATACAATGATCAATGACAGTTAATGACGTTCACCAGATGAAAGCACTGAGACGTCAGGTGCGGGCTCCTATCATTCGCCAAGATTTTTGACATCCGTCAAATTGACAGATGTCAAAAACGTTTATGTTTTCAAAAAGACAAAGCTCCATAAAGGTATTTAAATGGAGTAGGGATAACATACGGCAGTCTATGTCACCGTAAAATTGCAAAAACAGCCAGATTATAATATATCTCGCGATATTGTAATCTATCGATGAACTGCGATCTGTGCCACAGTGCTTGCTAGATTTTTGATAGATTATGTATCGAAGTGAAACCGAGAAATTGTGAAATGATAAATAACGATTCGTAACTCTATGTTCACAGACCGTCCTACACCAAAACAAATCAATCAAAGAGAGGTTACAATCTTCCGAGATATATTATAATCTAAAAGTTTTTACAATTTTACTATAACACCTATAAGCAGAAACCTCCACTGGTAGAGGTAAAATCGCGAGTAGCCTATCTGTCCTCCTCTATTGATGTCAATAGAGAGAGATAGTACTTGCAATCTTCTCTCTTTTTCTTGTCTCCCCAATAATATGGATCTATCGCCTCGGTGAAAACCCTCATTCCTACTTACTACGAAGTAAAAATAAATAACAAAGACATGATCCTTAACATATTATTCAAGATAGTATTTTAACATTATTATTATTCTTAGCTCACTTTGGCTAAACATCGATTTAAAATCGACATAATTTTAATTGATTACTGTATCAACTGTCTATTGACAGAAATGACAATTTTATATCAATTCTTACGCTAAATGAGACCATATACAATTGAATACCAATTTATTTCTATTAGATTATACTTAGCTACCTAAATTATCATTCTTTTAAAGTTAGCAAGTCTTTGAACATTTTAGTGTTGCTTACTATAAATTACGCGATTCCTGCAACTTATTTTTAGCTAAATCCCAATTCCACGTTATTTTAGCTTACAAATCATTGTTTTGCTGTTTACGCCGAGAAACAAGTTGTAAAAATGAGATCATTCCGTTTTTTGTTGAAAACTAGATCAATAGTAAGACTTTGAGTAGTAATTAAGTAATTTTTTGTAATAGATAAGTTTAGGAATCAGTCGCAGTATGAATATTTTATAAATTCTTAGTATTTACGACTAAACAAGATCAAATTTTGGGTAACCTCTTGACCAACACTGGCATTCAATTACCTCAGACCAAAACATATTTACCAAAATTCGTAATTACCAAATGGCGACGAAAAGCCTCCATCCTGCTAAGTTGAAATACACTGGAGTGCTCGAAAAGAGCCTATTTAGCTGCTGGTGTAATTTCAACCGACCATTGGAACCTATTTAAGTCCATGTAAGAACTTACTAATTCCATACAGCGACGCCATAGAGTAACAACAATAATAAATCCATTTTACGAATACCTTTACAAATTCCTTAAACTCTATTAACACCAAGACTTTCAATGTTAGAAAAACTTCAAGTCTTTTGACCTGCACTTGCTTGCAGTAAAAGTTTTTACATTTAAAATTTGTTATTACACATTCTTTTACTTTTCACCAGTGGTATAGGGCCTTAGCAATAATAATAATAAATAATAATAAAATACTTTATTTTCAGACCAAAGTCCATAATTATAGAAACACATTTACAAATAAACAAAAAATAAACACACAAATTCAAAATACAAATATAAAATGCAATAGGTTGTGAATAAAATATTGAATTTTGATTAACTTTTGGCTAGAAAAATAGCAACATATCTCTTTAACATCGAAGCTAAGTGTTAATTTTTGTTTACTTATCAATTTGACACTGTAAGCTGTCACCATATATATATATATATATGTCTATACTCTGTTAATTTATGCCTAGCGTAACCAACAAACTTTGTACTTTAGCAACCTTATGCAGCTATGAAAACTGTCCATGCTTAGAATCAAGTCACATTATAGCCAAAGACAGTGTCCTAGCGAATATGTCTAAGAGTGGGTAACATTTTCGCAAGCTAATAGTCCCTAAACCACTGCCAAAGTAAGTAGTTAGTTTATTCCACTTTCACTAAACACTAAGCGTCACTGCCGCGTCACCTCAAGTGTCAATTTTCACGTATTATGAGGATCTTTTTAAAGTCCCAGGATCATTCGGGCTCCGCGAACATAAATGAGAACTTTTCGTGGGAGGTGGGGGGGATGACGCGTGCCTCGATTAGGCATTGTACCACCCAGGTAGTGGACACTAAGGGTACTTGGTCCTGGTTGGCCTTATTCTGTACCTCGTGAGGGCAGTCCCATTCTGTCACCAGAGCTAGTGCACCGGACATATTGAGGTCTTCCTCGTTGACGACACGCGTAGTAGCCCCTGCTAGGGTGCAGACTCGCTCCCAGAATTTGACGAATGTGTCCTGGTCGCCGCATAATAGGATCACTTTGTCTTTGAAGAACGTTGCGTTGCGACGGCCTGAGGGCGGGACCTGTCGAATAGTATACAATAATAAGTGTTATTAAGTAGTGTTAAGCCTGCAATACATGTTGGCCGAGCGTTGTCGAGTGAAGGCCAATATCAACATGTAGACGGTATATTTGCCTTGTCTTGCTATCGCTCGGTGTCACTTGCCTAGTTGGCCGAGTGGAGGCCAGCGCCAACGTGTATAGAGCTCATTTGGTGCAACTTGTCTTCGCTCGCCGTTGCTCGTGATCACTTGCCTCACTTCAGATCGCTGTCGGTTTTTGGTCACAAATCAAAGGCGCTCGCCTGCGCTCGGCCAGCGTGTGGGCAGCTCTACAGACCCTCTTCTACATTGGTCGTCTGCATTAGCGTTCGACGAACTTGTCGAACGAGTGGACATTATTTCTTGCCTTGTACCTATTTGCCAACGCTCGGCCAACATGTATTGCAGGCTTTATAGAGTTTGGAAGTAGGTGGTGTGATACCCTCGTGTCTCGAAAAGCACGTTAAGCTCTTTTGGTCTCGGCTGTAATTTGGGTATCTTTGACAGTTGTTACGGGTAGGCAGGCTTTATAATAAACTTAATAAGATCTCACTGTATGAACTAAATAAACACAATTTTAAAGATAAATTAACTAATTGGTTAAAGTTGTTGAGTTATGTTGAGACTGAGAAACTTATTGAAATCGTAAAATAAAAACTTAATCTTTGATTTTTTAAATTAAATTATAGAAATATATAGATAGATTTAATTTAAAGTAAGTTGCTAATTATATAAAATAAAATTGTAATATTTTGGCACAAAATAGGACGGTGAGATGTATGCGAAAACTTTGCGCGGTTGACTGCCGACTACCCAAGATACGAGCATAGCTCAGTTTGGGAATCGTTGTCTCAAATTAAAATGCCTCTGTACATCCACCTCACTCAAGTCAATGTTTGTTTCTTGTATTGTTTTTATTTTTGTGCTTATTGAAGAATAAATATTTTATTATTATTTTTATTATTTCCTTTATTCAACACATGTCTCAAAAATTACATTTTTAAATATTTTTCTATAAAAACTTACAATAAAAAAAACATTTAAAAATATAAAAAATGGCAGTCCATTCGGGAGCAGGGTCCAAGCTACCGGTGGTTAGGTCTCCAGAGAAAGGAACCTCCTCACAATGCGAGCTGTATCGAGGAGAACTGCCTTCTGTATCAGGCCCTTTATCCAGCTGTGCAACGCCAGCTTCGACAGATGGTCGTCGAAGCTTTTAGCTATCAGCCCATTGACTGACATGACAATCGGCACAATGACAGCCGAGTCCACATTCCACATGTCAACAACCTCATGAGCTAAGTCAAGATACTTTATGTGTTTCTCTTTCTCAGCTTTCACGAGATTCTCGTCATGTGGGATGGTAACATCGATTATCATTGCACGGCGCACTAATCGGTCTATCACCACTATATCAGGCTTATTGGCAACAATAGTCCTGTCAGTGATGATAGACCGATTCCAGTACAACGTGACATGGTCATTTTCGAGAACTGGGTCGGGCACATACTTGTAATACGGTACCTCAGAATCGACAAGTTTGTATTTCAAAGCAAGTTGCTGATGGATAATTCTGGCTACTTGGTTGTGTCTATGCAAGTACTCGCCGTTAGCAAGACGAGAACAACCGGAGACAATATGTCTGATCGACTCACCAGGATGATGGCATGCCCGACACACGTCAATCGTCCCGTCCTTCATAATATGTCTCCGGTAATTATTCGTCAAGATAACTTCGTCCATAATTGCACAGACAAAACCTTCAGTTTCTCCGAAGAGATCCCCGAAGCGTAGCCAGGCAACGGAAGCTGTCAAATCTACATCGGGCCCATAGAGAGCCCGATAGTAGCGACCATGAAGCTCCTTGCTTTTCCATACCTCCTTGCGGTCATCTGCGGTGAGTATAACAGGTTTGTGCCAGTTCTCTTTAGCCATGGTCAGCGGGGTGAGTCCCTTGTCCACTGCAACCACATCTCGGTGCATACCCACATCGGCTTGAAGGAAATATTCCCTGAGACTGCAAATCTCGCGGTTGTGGAGAGTTTTGGCATTTAAAAAGCCTCGACCTCCACACTTCCGCGGGATGTACAGTCTCATCACCGATGATCGTGGGTGATGCATCCGATTTGCGGTTAGCAGTGAGCGGACCCTCCTATCCAGGGTGTCCAGTTCGGTTTGAGTCCATTTGAGTATGCCGAAAGAATACATCAACACCGGCATGACCCAACCGTTGAAGGCGCGCACCTTATTTCCTCCCGACAAAAGGCTGTTTAATACCTTTGTCAGGCGGCCAAAGAAGCGCTCCCTCAACGATTACTTCATGTCAGCAACATTAATGCCCAAAGCTTCTGACATACCCACATACTTATAAGTTTCGGTCAAGCAGAGAGATCTAAGGTGTATGGAGTCTGAAAGTATTCACTCTTGACTCAAATACCACCAGGTTATAGCATTTAGGAAATACAGATTCCGGCAGGGAATTCCACTCATTTTTCACTCCATATCGTATCTGCCGCTTACTTCACTTACAGTGGTACTCAACTGATAAGGCGCGTCGTGAATATTCGTTCGTACAGAAAAGAAAGTATGGCCCCGAAGATTAACGAAAGAACGAAACTTACGATCAACCTTAGATCACTAATATAAGGTTCATAATACACTGCAGCTGTTAGTTCCGTCTCACTCAGACGTCACGCGGTAAAGGAAACGAAGCGAAGCCATATCAGATGGGTACTACTGTACTACTTTATTTCTCTCTACTCACCCAGTTAATGAACCTCTGCTTGAGTATAGACCAGCCGGCGGGCAGTGCGAACGAGTCAACGTCGTGCAGCGTATTGTCGATGCAGCTCATAATGAGCCAGCCGTGCGACACCGAGCGAATGTCGGCCGCGAGGCACTGGATGTACTTCGCGGTGAGGCACGGCCGAGGGGCAATCAACTTGCACACCGCGTATTTGTTTTTTGGTACGTCGTCGAAGTGGCTGGAAACAAAGAAAAGTGGCTGGATTATATTTTCTGAAGTTGTCTTTTTCTGCTCCACCCAGAGCGATAGGAGCCAAGTCCACACACCCCCATGAGGTTTTACCCCAGTAGAAGTTTTTATTCTACCAGTGTTCACATTATATGAATAGACAAATATAGTTTTCGAAAACTATCGCTTTGTCTCTTTCACAACCATCTACAAGTTTGGTGCATGTGAAGGAGACCCAACTAGCAAAAAATAATCTTACAAATATCCCAAGACCATATTTTTTCCAGTCTTATATCACACTTATAGACATCTATAAATGTGGATTTGGGCGCACTTAATAAGTATATTCACCCTTACAATTGCCTTGTAATGGTCTCGCGAAGTGTATTTTTAAACTTACAAAACTCTTGCTGATACTTTTATAAGGAAAAACAAACTTAGAAGTGACATACAAGGGCATGCTTTAAGGGCAAATAACCTTAAAGTCCTCTTACTAATGCTATTTTAAGTGTAATATCGCTTTTAGTCCTCTTTGTGATCTCCTAATAAGAGTGTGTTCGATCCTTCAATCAGCCAGCCAACGGTAACTGGTGTGTCCGAACAGTCCACGGTTCGTGGAGCCCTAACTACGTTGCTTTACCACCAATGGCCTCTTAGGCCTTACCAATAAATAATACTAACCACTTACCTGAGCTGGAGACGACAAGCTACGACATTTCCTGAGATCACGTCCGTGTGGTATGTGTGAAAGTAGGTAATGAGTAATTGAAACGTGTAATGTGGGCAAGCGTTGATGGACGGAGGTTCCCAAAGACGCAAGTCCTCACAATGCGGTCCCGGCAGCATTCACAGCACCACTCTGCTATACTTTAGCACCAGATTGGAGCAGCTATTTATCACCAATTCACAATTACTTTCAGCAAAGTTCGCGTGTCAGACAGGCTGACGTCATTCGGCGTTATTGTTCAAAATATCCCAGGTTTTTCGTCAATTCGGGATTACAATTTCAATTAATCGTTAATCGCGACCAAATTATCGGTTACAACAGGCGATTCAACAGGATATTTTCAATTACAACAAAATCAAAAGGTCCCAAAGGGCATTATTCCAACAGGAAGTAAGGTTATATATCAAGTGTCAAGTCAAGATCAAATTTCTTTATGTCAAAAAAAGGTGCGTTCGGATATTCTCTTCGGACTGAACATCTACCCCCCCCCCCCCCCCCGGACGGGCCTACCCGTCCGCTAATCAATTGGAAGCCTTGACAAAGTTGCGACCGCTCTCTTTATGATAGATCCGTCCACCAAAACCTCAGCAAAACGAGGGACCCCGTCGGTGCCAGCCACTAAATTGAGAATGCGCCCCCTGCGCCAATACAAAGGCTTAAGGTTGGCATCCTTAATCAGGACGAGGTCTCCGATCTTGGGCGGATGAGTTTTATCCGTCCACTTGACGCGTTGCTGGAGGATGTGCAGATACTCTAAGCTCCAACGCTTCCAAAGTTCTGAGCGAGCTGTTGCACCAACTGAAACCGCGAAAGCCGATTTTGGCTCACATCAACAAAAGGGTGCTCCGACAAGGCGATAAGTGGCTGTCCAATCAAGAAATGGCCCGGTGTTAGAGCCTCCAAGTCATTCGAGTCCGAAGAGAGCGGGCACAATAAGCGCGAATTCAACACAGCTTCAATGCGGCAAAATACCGTAGCTAGTTCCTCAAAGGTGAGAACGGTGTCTCCCAACAATCTCCGCCAGTGTCCCTTTGCCGCTTTCACTGCGGCCTCAAAAATACCCCCCCAATGGGGGCAGGCTGGCGGGTCAAACAACCAAGTGACCCCTCGGCGGGCCAAACTGTTACCTATGTCAACCTGGCTCTCATTAAGGAAGGCGTATACCTCCTTCAAATAGTTACTTGTACCCTTGTAGTTCGTACCGCAATCAGACCTAATCAAAAAAGGTAACCCACGGCGAGACACAAATCTTTCCAGTCGCCTCAAAGGCCTCTGTCGAGAGGGAGGTTACCAGCTCCAAATGTACTGCCTTGGTTGACAGGCAGACAAAAACACACAAATAAGCCTTGACAATCTTACTATTTCGAAGTGTGGACGTCTTCAACAAAAAGGGACCAGCAAAGTCCGTTCCGACGCCAGCAAAGGGCCTCGCCTCATTGACGCGATCAGCCGGCAAAATCCAAAATTCTCGCTGCAGAATTGCCAACAGCGCATTGCAACCGGCATGCGAGTTCTTAACGTGACGATCAGTCACCAACAATTGAACCAAGTGGCCCTCCTTGGGCAACAAAAGGGGGTGACGGGCCCCATAAGGAAGGCTAGAGTGCCTCAACCGTCCTCCAACATGCAAAAGACCCGTCTTATCCAAGAAGGGATTCAGCTTACTAACAGCTCCCGACAACTTAACCCTACCAGACTTCAAGACCTCGATCTCCTTCTCAAAGTGTGCAGCCTGCACAGAGCGGACCCAAAGGAGGAGTGACTCCTGTCGCTCTTGAGGAGAGAGAACTGGTGACAGGCGCTTGTCCCCTGGATTCCTAGAATTGTGACCAAACGCCTGATCCACGAGGTGACGTTCAACAATTTGTCGAGGGAGCTGTATCGATTCAACAAAATCAGGATCAAACGGAGGATCCTTCGTCCCAACAGCGAACACCTTAAGTCCGGGCAAAGGATCCGACATCAAGACTGGCGTTCGAGGCCAATCGTCCTCGGGGCGAGTCAGCCAGTCCGGTCCCCACCAGAGGGGGTGAGCAATCAAGTGGGGGGCCATGCACCCGCGTCAGGCCACGTCGCCCGGGTTCAGGTCACCAGGCACGTGCCTCCAAATCAAAGTCATTTCAGAACCTTGAATCTGCGACACTCGGTTCGCAACAAAGACCTCCAAAGAGTGGACGACGTCTTCAACCAACACAGAACAATTTGACTGTCCATCCAGGCGTAAGAAGCCCGAATGTCAACAGTTCCACCCAAAGTGTGCGCAACGTGGTTTAGGAGACGCACAAGAAGCACCGCAGGGAGTGCGGATACAAATTGGAGCCAGTCCCAACCAAGTTCAGTTATAACAAGGGCAGGAGCACCAATTTTAGGGTAAAGACAACTCACAAGGGTGAGTTCAAACCAGGTCCTTCCCTCAACAGTGGTGACAGCCGTTTCGCCAATTCCCCAAATCTTGCCTGAAAAGTCGTTCACTTCCAGGCCAACCTGTCCCGCTAACCAAGACAACAAAAGGCAACCCTGGGCTCCCGTGTCCAAAATGGCACGGACCACAATCGAGTCACCCAAGGGTCCCCAGACCCTGACCGAGGCCGTTGGCAACAAAACCGTCTTGATCGGGGGGAGTCCTTTAGCGGGGCAGGCGTCAATTTCTTAGCGATCCCTGGGCGGCGACCGCTCGCCGCATCCAGGCTGCCTTCGTTCACGACGAGGGTAACATTCAAATTGTTCGTCCGCGCGGTGTCCCGAGCCGCTCGCCATCGCTGGAAGGGCACATCCCACCGGATGCCTGAATGGCGGAGGGCGCGACTCCAACCGGGGACGTTCCGCCAACGGAGGGGAAAGGTAGCGGTGCCGGTCCGGCCACTGCTGCCTAGCAGCCAACGCGCGTTCTCCCTGACGAGGGGAGACCAAATGGCGCTCGCGGGGCTCCCGTTCAACTTGCGCGGGGGCGAACAGAATTGCGGGCCTCAGCCCGGTGCTCGTCTCCGGGGTACCCCCCCCCTGCGCGAACCCTCCTCAGAAGATGGTCTGCTGGAGCGGTTCGCTTTGGCGCACAAAATCTCCAGGTGGGACCCTTTACAAATTCTACACGGACGGGGGTCGGGGCAGTCCCGATGGAAGTGGGCCCCCAAGCACGAGAAGCACAAACGGCGTGCGTTGACAATGCGGCGGCGGGCACTTACGTGCAAATTCAAAAAGGCCGAGCAACGCGCCATGACGTGCCCCGTTGCCTTACAAAAGTCACAATGATGAGGACTCCGGGCGCCAACAAAACGGGGGGCGGGGCGAACATCAACAGGCCCCCTAGCCCTAGTCCGTTCCTGGTCTCTTGGCCGAGAAGGTGGTGGGCGTGACCCCGTAGCGCCACGAGTGTTATCCAAAAACCGACACTCGTCTTCCAAAAATTTGAGGAGGTCATCAAAGTGGGGAAGATGGGTGGCACTATCCCCACCATACTTCTGCTCCAAACGTGACCTCAACTCCGCAGGGAGCAACCGCAGCACTATGTGCACCAACAGGTAGGACCAATGTTCCACCGGTAACTCCAAGCATCTCAAGGCGTGGGTCGCTGAGACCAACGGGTTCAGCAAGTCAGTGCGCAACGCCGACGTGCTGGCAATGGCCGGTAGCCCCAAAATCTGGCCGATGTGCACATCAGCCAGGCAGCGCTTATTCTGATACCGTCGGGAGAGAAGCTCCAGAGCGGTAGGGTAGGAGGAGTCCGTGACCGGCAAGTGCTGTACCAAGGCTCTAGCTTCGCCCTCCAAAACAGACAACAAGTAGGCCAACTTCTGGGCAGGTCCGAGGTCCGAGCGTGCATCCACAAGACTTTCAAAAAGATTTAGGAAGCCCAGCCAGTGGTCCAAGCGACCGTCAAAATGTGGCAGCTCCAGGGTGGGCAGCCTACCCAATAATCCAGGGCCTGTAACAACGGGGGTCTGCGGCTTGACCGCCTCAGGCACCCGGCTCTTCAAATTTTCCGGGCTCGTTGACTGATGACATCCCCCAGGTGGACAATCTGGTCATAGTCACCCAAAACCCTATCGCTGGCTGCCTGGTCCATCACCCCCAAATCCACGTCTATGATGTACTCGTTGAAGCGTGTGAGCACAGCATCAGCTGACTTGATCCTCTCATTCAAGTGCCCGTACCGAGCAAGGGTGAGCTCTTCCAAGTCCAAACGCTCAACCGTTGCTGCTGCCGATGTGAACCATCTCAACTGTGAGGCCAATCCGGCAGCAGACTCCCTGACTGCCTTTAACCTTTTGAACGCCATTGTCACATATATGTGACAAACGAAATCTTACCCTGAACGCCAACGTCACAAATATATGACAAAATACACGTCGCACCATATTATGAAATAAACAATTTAACCATTACTTTTGTGTGTTTTTATTTATATAATTTAAAATTTTAAGCTTCCGTCTATATTGTATTGCATGAAACTAATATAAATAAACCACCAATATCGAGAAATTTGTTGTTTTAAAAGTAGATGTTAAACGCGTATAAAAGGAGTGTCTCACACGCCGTAGTCTGCTATATGTGACAGCTAGTGTTGTGACGCATGATTGTAAAATCAATAAAAACTTAAGATGAATATGAAATTTTAGTCCAGAGTATAATATTATTTGTGTCCACCACATCCTCTTTTTTACTTTTAAGATATGATTTGCTAATGTGTGATATACTTTTATTGTTCCTATTTTAGAGATTTATGACGTTCCATTGTTTGTAAGTTGGTAAGATTGTTGATTTTACATATCTTTTCTTAACCTTTTTGCTAATAATATTTTTTGTTGAAAGCTTGTGATATTATCCTTATTATAATCCTTTTGTTACTTCTATTCCTGTTATTCCTGATGTTTTGTTTATATATAGTAAACTGATGTTCTTCCTAGTATAGTATTAGGTACATTTTGTTAAAGATTTGCGATATTGTAAGACTGATTCGTGATAATAATTATTAGGTATATGTAACTGTAAATTTTTAAATTATTTCTGCGTATTTTTATATGTAAAAGAAACAATAATTAAAATACTGATTTCAATTTCTTTTTATTACTACATTAAAATCCTTGCGTATTTTTAGATATGGATAGGTATTAATATTATATTACATAAGAATACTTATTAGAATCGATAACCAACGTGTACACTGCTACATCCCTTATTCAGATGCGAGAATGTCATAAAATTGACGGGCAAGCAACGCCATTGTCACAATACCAAGACAAGTCATGTTGAATAGTGTTGTAACCATATTGTAATAAATATATATTTCTAGTTTTCTAATATCTGCTTTTTCATTGATAAAGTCTCTGTTAAATGCTGTGTATAGATTACTATATTGGAATATAGTGGCAGGTTAAATAAAATTTCAGTGTCGTGAGTACGGTTTATTAGATAATTAAAGATGAAAATAAAAACTCAGTTGTATATCGATATAAGTTTTGGAATCCCTATTTTTTATGAAGGTCATTTGACAGAAAAAGTGGCCTGGCGTCAGGGGTACGGCGATACGTTTATACTCTGGCGTTCAAAAGGTTAATGAGGCCATTGCAACAATCAATATCAATACCCACAAGTTAAAATTAACTAAACAAACAAACAATGACTTGTTAGCCAACCGAGCAATTTCAACAAAATAAAACTTAAATTCAATTTATTTCAGGTCCAAATCCGACCCTGTACTTATTCCAAGTATGAATCTAGCTTGCTACAGATGGCTAGTTACTTAAAAAGTAACAATTTAATGTATATATTGTGCGGGATCAACACCAATTAACAACAACAATTGAATGTATAATATTATGCCGGACAACCACCAGTAACACAATCCAATAAATACTATAAGCAATAACCAATACACACAATTCAAGTCTTGTTATATTAGGCTATGTTAACAAATGTGTGATTATTACTCGGATAAACTTTTAAACAAATTTAACAACAAATATACCAAATTATGTACCAAAATACAACTAATTCCTAATTTCACAAATAAATCTTACTTGTCAGTACAACAACAGGGGCTACAGTACAAATTACAAATACCATTTGAGAGCCCGGCTGACAAACAATATATTCAAACTTATTAAGTTATTTTTACCAAAGTTCAAAACTTCCAATTTACTTAGTGGATCTTATATTATAAGACCACGCTTCTGCTACCAGATTGTTCGATCCTTCAATCAGCCAGCCAACGGTAACTGGTGTGTCCGAACAGTCCACGGTTCGTGGAGCCCTAACTACGTTGCTTTACCACCAATGGCCTCTTAGGCCTTACCAATAAATAATACTAACCACTTACCTGAGCTGGAGACGACAAGCTACGACCTTTCCTGAGATCAAGTCCGTGTGGTATGTGTGAAAGTAGGTAATGAGTAATTGAAACGTGTAATGTGGGCAAGTGTTGATGGACGGAGGTTCCCAAAGACGCAAGTCCTCACAATGCGGTCCCGGCAGCATTCACAGCACCACTCTGCTACACTTTAGCACCAGATTGGAGCAGCTATTTATCACCAATTCACAATTACTTTCAGCAAAGTTCGCGTGTCAGACAGGCTGACGTCATTCGGCGTTATTGTTCAAAATATCCCAGGTTTTTCGTCAATTCGGGATTACAATTTTAATTAATCGTTAATCGCGACCAAATTATCGGTTACAACAGGCGATTCAACAGGATATTTTCAATTACAACAAAATCAAAAGGTCCCAAAGGGCGGACATTATTCCAACAGGAAGTAAGGTCAAGTGTCAAGTCAAGATCAAATTTCTTTATGTCAAAAAAAGTTGCGTTCGGATATTCTCTTCGGACGGAACAGAGTGTAAACACAAACCGCCGTGTGCTAAAGATAAACTTTTCCAAAATAAGTTAAAGTTAATAAAGTTAAGTAATTAAAGTTTTATGCGACTTTTTAAGTCGCATAAAACTTTAATATTATATAATTTTATTTTCCTACAATATGCTAATGTGTAAGCTTAGTTTGTCACGCACTTTGTGCGATTATTAGGTAGCGAAGTAGATATTCTCGATTATTTTGAAATTTGAATAACAGTATTTTCACGGGCCTTTTCAACAATGTGTCTTTTATTATATATTATTTTAATTATTTGTGAAATAATATCGAAATATTACGATCAACCACGACTCATAAGTAATGTAATAAGTGCTTTATCAGATCAATATAAATCCAGTATTCTTATATAAGGTTTATATCGCACTCATAAAAGTCAAATGAAACCTAGAACCATTAAGTCTACACGGCCATACTGCTCATAATTTTAGGGTTCCTTAATAAGCAAAAGCAAGCCAAACAACGAAGTAATAATAATAATTAATCCACAACATCAATTCAATGTACCTGATTTTATAATAATTTCTCGTGTCAGACACAACAAGGAAAATAAATAACCCTTAATAGAGAATTGTTTAAGACATTTGTAAGACTTACTCTTTAATACGTCTTAGGTGAGATAAATCGCACTTAAAACATAAGTCTAATAACACACTTAGTATAGTCACTTCTAAGATTGAATGTACTTATAAAATGCTTTTATAAGTATTAATTAAGAATCAAAGGCAATTAGACTTGTAAAAGGTGCTTATAATACCACTGCTCTTATTAATATCATATAACGTTTTCTTATATATATACGTCTATAAGAATAATGTTACAAGTATGAATGCTCTTAAAACTTAAATAGACTTATAAAATAACACTATAAGATTTTCTGGCTTAATCAGAACACATATAAACCTTATATGAAACCATAGCTCTTACAAGCTTTTGTTTGTAAGGGTATTAAGGGTTTCTGGCTTAATCAGAACACGTATAAACCTTTTATGAAACCAGAGCTCTTACAAGCTTTTGTTTGTAAGGGTATTTTGCTAGTTGGGGACAAAGCGATAGTTTTAAAGTATTTCAAATTCATACTAAGCCTACAGGCCTGATAATCATTATGTAAACAGTTTTACCTGTACACAGTCCCTCCGCCGGCTTCTATCTGCTCCTTAAGACGCTCCTTATTGAAGGGACGGTCGCAGAACTCCAAGTCCTCAGTATCAGTGCCGGCGACTGAGGAAGTTGTCTCACCATCCTCTTCAGACGAGTAGTGTTTGGTCTCCGCGCTTTGAGTGGCCTGGAAAAACGATTTGGTCGCTATAGAAACCTAAGTACAGTGAAACCTGAATTGCGGGAATATTCTAACGAGATACCGCGGTCCTGAACGCAAGGGCACCTGCTTCCACCCAGCTCCTTGCAGGGAGGGTTTTTACTCAGTAGAAACACAGATTACTAAATAGTTACTTCGTAACAGATACATCACTCTAATACAAAAGCGAAAATGCCTACGCTATAATAGCCTACAAAATCTTAATAATAATACCAGCTGTTTGCAGCGAGAAGAAATGTACCATAAGTACGCAAACAGAGAGTAGATATTGTTTTGCCCGCCGCGCGACCTACGTGCGAGCGCGTCATCGAGCGAATTTGCTAGGGTTGTACCTATGATGATATTGGTAATAAAACGAATGTTGTCGAAAAACAATTATTTTTTATTTGTTGATCAAATATGTTTCAGTTTAATAAAATGATAGATGCATTTTTTCCTTCCCTGAATTCCCGATTATTATATTTTATTGTCAAAAATATCCGAAACCACGTAAATAATTTTAATAAATAATCAAATGGGAAACAGGAACAAAGCGGAGGAAAATTTATTTATTTATTTAAACTTTATGTACAATTGTGTTACATGGGCGGACTTAATGCAGCAAGGCATTCTCTACCAGTCAACCTTTGGGTTAAAAAAAAACACTGTGGTAGGTGTACAAGAAAATGGAATGAAATAATATATTTAATACTAATAAATATAATACTAATATATAATAATACTAATACAATACACATATATGCTAAAATGACAAACTAATAGATACGGTGCTTTATAATATTCTTTCTGAATAAGAGAGCTCATAATAATTATGACGAAGACCAAACTAAGAATAACAGCCCCTTAAGTAGTGGTTTTTAATTTTGCGCTTAAAAGAAAATTCTAATTCTTCAATATAGTTATTAAAAGTTTCTGGTGAGACTAAGCTCGTCATAAAAAGACGAATCGTTATATAAGACTTTGAAATGAGTAAACAATGCTGTTTTGTCAAAATTAGGTTTCTTCTGTAACAAAGCACTGAAGCTAGTGCAGTTATGGTTTTTGCTATACTTATATAACAAATATCCTGATACATAAGTCAACGCATTTTTCGCAGGCAAATCAAATCGGTAGTCGGTTTAAGGCAAATGCTGAAGGTGTTTTTGCCTTGTACTCTGAATTTGAAGGCGTGCGGTAGGCATATAACGCATGGCCTTGAGCGAGTGACGGACGCCTGGTAGAAGTCTGACACTCCCTTCGGCTCCATCCACCCACCCACGGGAGGAGACATTTGATGAGTTGCCCACCCAGAAAAAAAGTACAGTGAAATCTGATTAAGTAGACTCTGGATAAATGAGAAACCCAGAGGTTTCTCATCATCTTATCCTAGTTACTTGGGGTCGGCGCAACACGCTTTGTTCTTCCATTCTCCTGTCAGAAGTCATATCATCATTTATTACTTTTTCTTTCATATAATTTCTCACCTCAGTCACTGATAATTATAATGAAGTCCCGATACTTTTACATTGAAATATCTCTGTAATCGGGAATTTTCAAACCTTATTATTTGAGATTCGATTCCTTGGATATTTTCGACGTTTCGAATTTCTTATCAAGACACTGAAAAAATAAGAAATATATCACTCTAACCCTTTTTATTTTGGAAACTGGGCGAATGAAAAGCCTAAGTACCTTGAGATCCACACATGTTGTACTAACATAATACCTTATCTTTTTTTTTCAAAGCGCACAATTCCTCGTGGATAAAACTTTTACAAAGACGCCTGTTTGATAACCACTTTGCTAAATTAACTTAATAAATACATAATTACAACAGTTACATACATAAAAACGTAGTAACGTAACTCAGGGTTAAGCGGAAGGGCGTGTCAGACTTCTACTGACTAAAAACCCACCCTGTTCCTTCAGCTGCTCTTAAGTTCCGGGGCCGCGGTATTTCGTTAGAACATTCCCGCAACCCCGCCTATGTACTTTTTCTGTTGCATAAAGTATAAATAAACAAATATATTTGCATGATAGTTCGATATTTACCTTATCAGTAGTAGCAGCGGTCCGCGTTCTCTTAGGCGGTTCAGTACAAGTCAGCAGGAAATGCAGACCAGCAAACAGCTTGGAATCCGGTCCCGGTATCGGTCCCATTTTAGATACCGTGTCTTCATCATTCTCAAACTTGGTCAGCTTAGAGTTTTTCTTCCCAATGTTCTGCTTAGACGCACCTTTCAACTGCAAAGGACCGGCTGGGGAAAGATAACGTTAAATTATTTTGTGACTTAAGTCTTAATAGGTAAAAAAGTGATTATTGATTGAAATAAAATACCGATTGACTTCATAGCAGCTTGTAAGTGTTTTTTCGATATTTGTTTTCTTCTTGTTGTCTCTGTGAGACTGCTGACAAATACTTAAGTTATAAATGGTGTACGGAAAATAAGTACTAGTAAGTCTCTACTCTCTATATAGTTTTTTTTTTGTCTCTAGCTTTCTTGTGAACACTGTCTCTTGAGAGCGCGTTCACAAAGATTTATAGCCGCATAACTTATTCGGGAAAACAGCAAATGTTAAAAATTCGCTATCACAACTGCACTCAAAACGGTGAAGAAAAACATCGTGAGGAAAAAAATGTCCTAGACCAAAAATTTTAAGATATCGCACCTTTAGAATTGAAGTGGCTTAATTCAAAATTTTAGAAAATTACTTTTATACACAGAACGACTTATAAACATGTATTTAAGTCGTTTTGTGTATAAAAGTCATTTTCTTAAAATTTTGAATTACTTGAGTCACTTCATTTCTAAAGGTGCAGACACCCACAAACATAGGCCAACATAGTATAGGGCTCATTCCCCCTCATAGAGAGGAGAATCATAGAGATCCATAGAGATCCATCTATTCCACCCAGTGGCAACATTATAGACCCATTCTGCCGCCATGAGGTAAAAGGACGCTTCTACATGAAGTACGAACCGGAGAAAAAAATTAAAAGGTATTTAAAAAAAAACTTTTTTGCAAAAAATAAAACCGACTTCCATATCAAAACACTACAAAGCCAAAAATAACTTTAATTTCGGTAGTCAGTGTTATTGGTTTTGTATTTTCTTTTTTCACACCACCTTCCGAAATAAAAGTAATTTTTGGCTTTGTAGTGTTTTGATATGGAAGTCGGTTTTACTTTTTGCAAAAAATTTTTTTTTTCACTCTTTTTAGTGGATCCGTTTGTAATTCATCTAGTTACAAAAGCCAAAATGTCAACTACTTATCACCTTTTACAACATATTGCTTTTCCTGATACAGAGCCGTTAATTTTTGAGGAGTTCTTCAGGTACTTCACCATCAGGTCTACACCACCATATGCATTGTGACGAGCATAAAGTGCTTAACATCCATATTCAAGTAATCGAATCGCAATCCAAGAAATACTTATTACTGAGTAGTTTCGGTGGCCATCTGTGGTCTTCATCATCAGTTCCCCAAATGATGATTTTCGAAAGCAACTGCGCATGGTACTATAAGAAATACCCAAAACACTACAGGTGTGCCTATAATATTTGAAGAGTTCCCTCGATTACTCCAGGATCCCATCATCACAACTAGAAAGTATATATACCCTTTCAAACGAAAAAAGAATTTTCCAAATCGGTCCAGCCGTCTTCGAGTTATGAGGTAACATACATAAAATTAAAAAAAAAAAAAAGTTGCAAGACGAATTGAGAACCTCCTCCTTTTTTGAAGTCGGTTAAAAAGTTAAAAATTCGCTGTGCGAAAATAAACCTAATTACAATTTTGTTATGCAAAAATATTTATTAAGCCGGGTCCGCTGCGCCAATTTTCTAACAAAACATGTTATCAAAACATGTTAGCATAACATGTTAGTAAAACCGCCCGTCCGCTGCGCCTATTGTTGTAATGTTTTTGTTTAGTTTTAGATGTTCAGAAAGTGATTATCAAGAGCTGTTATCATTAATTTTACCAGATATAGAGAAGAAAACAACTTGGAGGAACGATGTGATTCCTCCTGACATGAGATTAGGTGTGGCAATTCTGTCTCTGAGATTAAAAAATAGGGATAGTGAGCGCGAACACAAAATGCGTCACTTTCCCCCTCCCCGCAGGCGAACGCGGGGGATGTTATCCATTCGTCTCGGCAAACATGTTATTGTGTTTTTGCTAACAAAACTGTTAGGCCACGCCTATATTCTGTTAGCAAACAATGTTATACTGTTTGCAAACACGAAAACACATCGCAGCGGACCCGGCTTTATAGTTTGATCTTTCAGAAATTATATGAGAATTTTAATCGTCGATGTTCAAGGCTCTGGAGCTTTGATTCGACCAGTGAATCGTTGCCGATGAGTCTCTTGGCCCTTTTCTCGATAGACTCAAGCGTACTTGGCAGATCCATCCCAAAGATGAGAGCAGTACTCCATACACGACCGAACCTGGGCTTGATAGAGATTGAGCATCTGTTACGGTGTATTATGTATTAATTAAATATTATTATTATTAATATTATTTTTTAGTAAAAAAGTAAGAAAATACGGTTTACTGCAATGAAAAACGCTTCTAGCTAGAAACGTCCTTTCAACTTAGTATTTTTTTAAACGCCTTTCCTACTTAGTGATGATGTACCCAACTAGCACAAATGGGCTGCATTAGGGCTTTGGAGCGTATCCGATTATTACTTATGGTAATAGACGTAAGCGCTAGAGCGTCTACTACAGACTTAAAGCAGCCGCTTTAGCGCTATTTGGGCGCCATTTTATGCAACCTAAAGTTCCATTTAACCTGCACAACGGTTGCATAAAGGTTCCTTAATAGCTATAACGATTTATAAACGCTATAGTAAAGCTCTCGTAGCGCTACTTTTGAATGATGTTGAACTACTTTGAACGAATGAATTGATTATAGTTCTTTATTGTATATCTTCAGTTGACATTATTTGTAATATTTTGGTAAAATGTTTTCGTCGCCATCATGAAAATAAAACAAAAAGAAGTAAAAGTTTGTATTCTATATTAGCAAGATATATAAAGATACTTAAAACGCTGTCCAGTTTACTGTAGATAAAGATAATTTTCGAGTAATTTTAACGCGCTTTTATGATATTTAAAAAATTAACAAAAGATATATCACATATCTTTTGTTAATTTTTTTTATTTGTTATACAGAATAAATTTTATTTCCGTATTTTTACGTGTCGATAACTTACTATTCGCAAGTGGCCGATTGTTTACCGGTACATTTAATGCACATTTAACTGAAAAACCAATGTATATCAACTCAATTTTGCAAGTGAATTATAAGTTTTCTTAAAAAATCATGGCGTCATTGTAATGTAGTCATAACCTGCAGTTTTAGCTCTAATAACTCCCTTTTGAGAATCATAGCGCTAATTTTCACCCTTCTAACGCTTCAAGTGATTTTTGTTGCCCTAGTGCAACTCACAGCCACAAAAAGCTCCTATTTTCCTGTTTTTGAGGTTATAAGATCTAGTTACGTACTTATTCGTTTAGCATCCATTTTTATTAAATGTTTTATAATTTAAATGTGTTACAAAAGCGGCTGTAAAATGGACGATGAAAACGAATGGATTGAGCCTGCAAGGAATGACTATTGCTACTAAAGGCCTTAGTTACACTGATGTTTTTTTTGTAACTAACTATAGTTACAAAAAAAACATCAGTGTAACTAAGGCCTTTAGTAGCAATAGTCATTCCTTGCAGGCAAACTAAATAAATAAAATAGAAACTCTTATGCATACTAATGCATAAGAGTTTCTATTATTTCTATAATGAAACTTATAGTAGTATAATAGTGGTTACTATAACTATAACCTATAAAAGTTACAATGGAAACCACTGTGCAGCTGTGAGTGGCAGAATGACCTTCGTAACTCTCATATAAAGGTGTAAGTGGTAAATGGTAAATGAGTTCTACCGTGGACTACTGTGAAGGCTAAGGTAGTATTTGATTCAGCTTATAGCACCTTAAGTAACTTTTATAGCTATAGACGTTTACGGATGCAGATATGCAACTTTGAACTGCTTTTTGAACCCTTAAACCGCCATTTTACAGCCCAAAGTAACAAAATAGGCTGCTATTTCCACTAATGTGCTCGTTGGGGTGTTACCAGGTTCTAGTTAACTAAATAAAAAAAGACACTAATAGCCATTTGCTGCTTTTCAATTATAAAAATACCTGCATCTTGTGGGATCTCTAACAAAATACGTTATGTTACGTATATAAACTGAAGTACGTTTTAGCACGACAATTATCTTGTGTTAAATAAAACACAAAGTATGAGAACCCGACATTTTTTTTTTATAAAGAATATAAAAATAGCAATTAAAAACCTTTTCCAAAATTAAGTTTTAAACTCTTAAAAAATTATGATTAAGTATAAAACTACCAAGTTTGTACTAATTGTACTAAACATAATAATAATCACAGCTTTGTAAGGAATCTCTTAAAATGAATAAATTTTCAACATAAACTTGAGTGAGATCAAACTAACACTACGACTTAAAATATTTCATGAAAAAAAAATAAACGCTTACAACAATCCTAAAATTAAAATAATCAAAATGATCTAAGTTTGAACGTTAACGCAGTAATAAGAGCTTTGTATGTATTACCTATATTATAAAGAGGAAAGAAAAGGAAAGCTTTGATTGTTTGCATTGAATAGGCTCCGAAACTACTGGACCGATTTGAAAAATTCTTTTTCCATTACAATGTTTCATTACCCCTGATGAACATAGGCGAAAGAATATTTTCAAAAATATTAGGGATCCGTATGAAATAATATTATAAAGAGATTAAATTTGATTGTAAGTTTGTATGAGAAGAGGATGCCATTTAAAACAAAACTAAGATGGTGCCAGAATAACCAAAAAATTTTTAGCAAAAAATAGAACCGACTTCTATATAAAACACTACAAAAGCAAAAATAACTTTAATTTCGGTAGTCGGTGTCATTTGTTTTGTATTTTCTTGTTTTTTGACACCGCGTTCCGAAATTAAAGTCTTTTTATCAACCGACGACAAAAAGAGGAGGTTATCAATTCGACGCGTATATGTATACTTCGAAATTGGTCCCATTATCACCAAAGTCAGGATCTGATGATGGGATCCTGGAGAAATTGAGGGAACTCTTCAAATATTATAGGCACACCTATGGCGTTTTGGGTATTTCTTATAGTAACTTGTGCAGTTGCTCTCAAAAAGTACCATTTGGGGAAGTGGAACTGATGATGAAGACCACAGATGGCCGCCGAAACTACTCAATAATAAGTATTTCGTGGATTGCGATTCGATTACTTGAATATGGATGTTAAGCACTTTATGCTCGTCACAATGCATATGGTGATGTAGAGCTGATGGTGAAGTACCAGGAGACCTCCTCAACAATTAACGGCCCAGCATTGGGAAACACGATATTTTGTAAAAGGTTATAAGTAGTTGACATTTAGGCTCTTGTAACTAGGTGAATTAAAAATCATCCAACTAAAAAGAGTGAAATAAAAACTTTTTAACAAAGAATTAAACCGACTCTCAAAAAACACTGCAAAGTGAAAAATAACTTTGATTTCGGAAGTCGGTGCCAAAAACGAAAAAACAAAACTAAAGACACCGACTACCGAAATTAAAGTTATTTTTCACTTTGCAGTGTTTTTTGAGAGTCGGTTTAATTTTTTGTTAAAAAGTTTTTATAGAAGTCGGTTCTATTTTATGCTAAAAATTTTTTTCACGCTTTTTAGTGGGTCGGTTTGTAATTTATCTAGTTACAAAAGCCAAAATGTCAACTACTTATCACCTTTTACAAAATATTGCTTTTCCCGGTGCAGAACCGTTAATTTTTGAGGAGTTTTACTTTCGTTCGTCGGTGTTTTTGTTTTTTTACCCGACTGCAAAGGAAGGGTTATGTTTTTGTACTTTCGTGTTTGGACACCGACTTCTAAAAAGTTAGTTAAGAAGTTTTTTTTACGCTTTTTAGTTTGTAATTTATCAAGTTACAAAAACCAAAATGTCAACTACTTATCACCTTTTACAAAATATTGCTTTTGCCGATGCAGAGCCGTTCATTTTTGAGGAGTTCTCCTGATACATCACCATCAGCTCTACTTCACCATATGCATTGTGACGAGTATAAAGTGCTTAACATCTATATTCAACTAATCTAATCGCAATCCACGAAATACTTATTATTGAGTAGTTTCGGTGGCCATTTGGGGTCTTCATCATCAGTTCCACTTCCTCAAATGGTGCTTTTCGAGAGCAACTGCACAAGGTACTATAAGAAATACCCAAAACGCTATAGGTGTGCCTATAATATTCAATACTCAATACATTTATTTGAATTCCACAATGTGAACTTAGGTGGTAGGTACATACAAGATATACATTGTTTTAGATCATTGTGGACCCTGTCGGGCACAGCAAATTAAAAAAGAAGAAAGATGCCTATTACAATTATTATAATTATATAGAATGTGTATTAGATAAGATAAGATAATTTATTGGACAAAACAAATTTTACAAAAAAAAAAATTGTTTACGAAAGTATTACTATTAAATATTACTTTAACTACTTACTATTTTATACATTTATTACAATACTATATTTTATTTATTTAATTTATCATTAAAATTAATAATATTTGAAGAGTTCCCTCGATTTCTCCATGATCCCATCATCAGATCCAAACATGACGACAATGGGACCAACTAGAAAGTATACCCATTCAAACAAAAAAAAATTTCGGAATCGGTCCAGCCATCTGCGAGTAATAAGGTAACATACATAAAAAAAAAGTTCAAGACGAATTGAAAATCTCCTCCTTTTTTTTGAAGTCGGTTTAGGCCTGTAAGTGACTTATTTACACAGGACCCTTAATGTCACAATTTATATTATTACATTTGTAAATAAGTTGTTGGTGTGCCTTATAAATAAATAAATAAATAAATAAATAATATAAAAATGGACATCTTAGCCGAGCGTCACTAATCTAAAGATTTTATACAAATAAATTGAATCCAGGACCGGGCGTCTCCGGGTGTGTAGACGTGCACCATGAGTTTCCGTAGCTAACTTGTTTGTGAAATATTTTAAAGTTGATTCTACTTATAATCCAATATTGCAGGTGTTGGATACTGAGAATTATGTGACGGAGTTAAATGTGAGATTCTCAGCGAAAGGTGTCGCCACTGTAATAAAAAGCAGGGTAAGGGGCAAATCTCTAGGGCATGACAACCACTACCAAGAGTGCTGGCGATGTTTTACTCACTCTATTTAAGTCACTCTCATCTGCCCACCAACTTAATGAAAACAATAGTTGTACCTCTTGTGAAAGATAAGACCGGGGAAGCATCAGATCAGTCTTGGCTAAGGTACTAGATAGTTTTCTTGACAGATATATGGCGACACGTATCGAATTGCATGATGCGCAGTTTGGATTTAGACCTGGTCTATCTACAGAAAGTGCCATACTGTCGCTTAAGCACACTGTCCAGTACTACACGTCTAGAAAAACGCCTGTTAACGCATGTTTTCTAGATCCTTCCAAAGCGTTTGATCTGTTGTCGTATGACTTGCTGTAGCAGAGGCTTATGAATTATACGTCCGTGGATAAGGAAGCCATATCAATATTTCGGATCTGGTAAAAACAATCAATGGTAATCAACAAATGGTAAAAAATGCGTCAGGTTAGGCTGAATTGCGGAGTGAGACAACGGTGGCTTGTCATGAACCGATTGATCGTTGAGCTCTGCAGCACTTATCAGGGTTGTCACGCACGTGGATGGAATCAGCGCTAATAATATTAGTAATGCTAATGATATGGTGATGCTGAGCCTTTCGATCAATGCGATGAGAAGTCTGCTTTCGATGTATGAAAGGTACGCGGAGACCCATAGGCTTAGATACAAGGCGAAAAAAAGTGAGTGAGCTACTAGTCTTGTAAGGCAGGTATAAGTTCTACCCGATTGTGCTTCAGTTAAAATTTTGCGGTATTCCATTAATGTCACTGCTTTCAAGTATCTGGGCTACTGGGTTTCTGAAGACCTAAAAGACGGTCTGGACATATTTTAGCGTTAGCGTTGTCTGTCCGTTAGGGCTACGCTGTAAACAGTGTAATACCAGTCTTTCTACATATACAGTCTGTGGATTATCTACACTCAGGGGGCATACAACGCCCTGCGTATACAATATAATAATTCGTTCAGGGTGTTGATGGGGTTGCCGCGCTATTGCAGTGCTTTGGGCATGTTCGCCAACGCAAGAATTGACGAATTTTATGCTATCATTCGTAAACGATGCACTTCCATCATGCGCAGGGTACGTGTCAGCCCCAACAGCATTCAAAATTCAATAGCAGACAGATGAGACAGCCCTTTTTTGGGACATTGTGTACACTTACATGCCAATGTGGCGTAGTTGTTAAGTATTTTATTTAATGTTTCTGGTAGATGTAAGTACTAACATTAGCTTCTAAGATTTGTTTGTATACTAACCCAAATGGATCTAAAGTCTGAAATAAAAGATTATTTATTTATTAAAGCAGGAAAGGGCCGCGCGCGTTTCTCTGACTGCCTGGACGCAACTGAAGGGCGGTATTTTAACCGGGAGCCCCACTTCACCCCGCACAACTAGCAATACTAAGTAGAAAGGACACAACTGCCACTTGCGCCTGTTTATTTATCGCAATACTTAGTTAAAAAGGCACATCTACGCAGAACAGTCTTTTCTTCTTACGACCATTCAGAAGTGTCTTTGAATTGTATGATTCTACTAAAAAATTTTTTAGCAAAAAATAAAACCGACTTCCATATAAAAACACTACAAAGGCAAAAATAACTTAAATTTCGGTTGTCGGTGTCATTTGTTTTGTATTTTCTTTTTTTTGACACTGCCTTCCGAAATTTAAGTTTTTTTTGCCTTTGTAGTGTTTTTATATTTATATTTTTATAGGAACTTGCTGCTGTGATTACCAAGGAAGTTGATAAGGGTAACAAATGCCTAGTGGCCTTTCTTGACCTCAAGAAGGCCTTTGATACCGTCTCTATCTCTAAACTTATACGCAGGTTGGAGAACTTAGGATTTCGTGGTTCTGTTCTCTCTCTTCTCAGCAGTTACCTTCAAAACAGAAAGCAGGGGGTAAAAATTGAAAACCATGTTAGTGACGAAGAGAGCGTGATGTACGGCGTCCCGCAGGGCAGTGTCCTTGGCCCGACGCTCTTCTTGATATATATTAACGAACTCTGTAATCTTCATATCAACGGTGCGAGGATACTGTCCTACGCGGATGATACCGCTATTATCTTCTCTGCTAAGACCTGGGACAAGGTTAGGCTGGAGACTGAGAGGGGATTGGCTAGAGTTAGTGATTGGCTATGTGAGAATCTACTTACGCTAAATACCCAAAAAACCAACTACGTCTGCTTCACTAAATACGCTAACTCTCAGCCTGCGCCTGACTTTAACATTAGAATACATTCTTGTCGTACCCCAACCCAATCTACCTGTAGTTGCCCTGTAATTCAAAAGGTAAATTCTGTCAAGTACCTTGGTATTGTAGTGGATCAAAGGTTGAGCTGGTACCCACACCTCGAACTAACTATGGGTAGGGTAAGAAAACTCATATGGGTTTTCAAATCTTTGAGACATGTTATGAATGCAGAACTACTGAATAAAATCTATATCGCACTGGCTCAATCTGTAATCATATATTGTATCTCGGTATGGGGCGGAGCAGCTAAGTCGTATTTTATAGACCTAGAGAGAGCACAGAGATCCCTGATTAAGGTCATGTACGGTAGGCCCTACAGGTTCCCTACTGAAACTCTATATGCAAGCTCTAAGCTGCTCTCTGTTAGAAAACTCTACATACTACACATGGTACTAAGATATCACAAAACACTACCCTTTAACCATGCCAAACTTAAAAAAAGACGGTGTGATTTAGTTGCCCCTACATACTCAGCACATTCAATTTTTGCTAGTCGCCAGAATGTAACCCAAGCCCCACGCGTTTATAATAAAGTAAATCGCATACTTAACATCTACCCTATGCAACTGTATGAGTGTAAGAAGACATTGACGGATTGGCTCTTCACACTTAATTATGATGCTGTGGAGGACATTTTGGCGACCCTGGGTTGAATGTCATGCATGCAAACATACTCATAAATACACTCACACACACGCACACACACATACACACACACACACACACACAAACTAACACACACACTCTAGCACAACTCCATACTCATTCACACACACACACACATGCACACCAAATATACATTCACATACACATAAACACACATTTATAAAAAAAAAAAACCACTCTGGTTTCAAACACTGCCATAAACACGATTTTCATTATTTTTCTAATTTTTTCTTGTAAAAATGTGTAACTTATATCTAATTAGCACAACAAAACAATTGTTAAATAATCGAGGAAGAGCGAGGTTTATCCCATCACAAGTATCTTCGGTTTACTTTCTGGGAAGCCCCGGCAACTTAATTGTATAGATTTAAGATAATAAACACATTTTTTTTTTTTTTTTTTTATATGGAAGTCGGTTTTATTTTTTGTAAAAAAGTTTTTATTTTCGCGCTTTTTAGTAGGTCAGTGAATTTTCCAAATCACTTACGTAATCGGTTTTATTTTTTGCTAAAAATTTTTTTTTCACGCTTTGTAGTGGGTCGGTCTATAATAATAAATAATAATAATAATAAAAATATTTATTTCATAAAACAGGATAACACATTGCACTTTCTATATTTGACATTACGTATAGCATATAGCATGTAACAATTTGTTACGCTTTAAGCACAGTTTTATACTCTATCTCTTAAACTAGGTCAGGCCTGTATCTTAAGAGATAGGGTTCAGCCATTTACATTTTAAAAACAGTATTATGCACAAGTGAACACTGTGTTGATTTTATACACAAAAGTTATTATGAAATAAGTACATAAACAAAGTATCTTTCTGTAGACGTATGTGAGAATGTTGTGTGTGTGTGTGATGATGTGTGTATGTGTGTGATGATGCAAGTGTGTGATTATGTTAATTGATGTAGCAATTATATAGTTATAATGTAGTTTTTTAGTGAAATATTACGAGATATATGTTAGGAGATTCTCTGTTGTGAGGTAATCCTGCTGCAATAGCCATTGAGTGATTTTATGTTTTAGCGTGTGCCTGTTTAAATCAAGTAAGTTTAGTTTTTTGTGTAGTTTATTGTATATGTGTGTACCAATGACGTAAAACTGGTGTTTCGCAAATGAGGTTTTATGTCTAATACCTGGCGGAGTGTTCCTGCGTTTTTCCGGGTTGGATCTGGGCATGGCCCGGTGTGTTCTGAGGACAGACTGCAAGATAAACAGCTGTCTTACAGTTAATACCTTACATTCGTTGTACAGTTGTTTGGTTGGATATCTGTACGGTTTCTTTAACATTACTTTCAGTACGGCTCGTTGAGCCCGCTCTGCCCTCAGCAGATTTGTTTTAAATGCACCACCCCATGCAGTGATGCAATATCCAATAATGGACTGGCACAGCGCAAAGTAAACCATTTTTAGAATACCTATGTCAGCCGATTCTCTAAGGGATTTAAAAACATAGATAAGACGCGTTGTTCTGCTTGTAATCATTTCAAGCTGTTTATCCCATCTTAGGCCGTCATCTATTTGCAAACCTAGATACTTCACACAGTCTTTTCTAGCTAATTTTGGGCATGAACATGATGTTGAGTTTATGCAAGAGTGAGCCGTTATGGTAAAGTCATGCGATGGTTTGGTATTTCGACGAATTGCGAAAGTAACGTAACAAGATTTGTCAACGTTTAGTGTGAGCAGATTTTGGTGGAACCAGTTCATTATACTACGAAGGGCTTTTTCTGCCTTTATTTTAACCGCCTCCCAAGTTGGTCCGTAGATAATGATCGCAGTATCGTCCGCGTATGCGTAGATCTTACAGTTTGGGAGAATCATTCTGCAAAGTTCATTGACATAGATCAGGAACAATGTCGGACCTAATATGCTACCCTGGGACACACCGTAAGTCACAAATTCCTCTTTGCTGAGGTACGAATCTATTTTGACTTGCTGGGAGCGATCCTTGAGGTAATCTTTGAAGATGTTGAGTGCAATGCCACGTACACCCAACAACTCCAGCTTCGAGATAAGTTTGGGAACAGAAACTGTGTCAAAAGCCTTCGACAGATCAAGAAATATACCTAAACACTTTTCCCCATTGTCAAGTTTTCTTGCTACAAATTGCGTAAGATCCAGCACAGCATCTTCCGTCGAAACCCCGGTCTTGAAGCCGTATTGGTTCTCAGCAATAGAACTATGTTTTTGTAAAAAGCTCTTAAGTCGTTTGTTAAGAATCTTTTCAACAACTTTTGAAAGTGAAGGGAGGATGGATATGGGTCTGTAATTGTTGACACAGGTTCTGTTCCCACTCTTATATATTGGATGAACTATAGCTTTTTTTAGTCCGGCAGGGAATGTTCCCGTTTGTAAGCAACGATTGCAGATATAGGTTATTGGTGGCACTAGTATGTGGCGACAAGTTTTCAGCAGAGTTGATGATATACCGTCCCAACCTACAGCACAGTCATTACGTAATTGTAAAATTATTGTTTCTACTTCACTTTCATCAGTGTCAAGTAAAACCAGGGAGTTTGTTGGAGGAGATGACATTGACTCCACGCATGGATCACTGTCTGCGGGTGTCCTATTTGGAGCAGGGCCATTTATTAAGTTTGCCGCTAAATTTTTGCCAATATTACTAAAGAAAGAGCATACTTGGTTTACAGAAGAGTGAGGACTATCACATAGTTTTAGCAACTCATCAGGACTGGTTCGTTCTTTGCGTGTATGAGTGATATCTTGTATGGTTTTCCAAAGAGCTTTGGGATTATTTTTTGATTTTTCTAGTTCAGTTTTTTCAAAGGTCACTTTAAGTTTCCGGAGCAAATTATTACAAAAGTTTCGATAGCGTGTATATGTTACTTTTAATGTTAGGTTATTAGGTGATTTTTTGGATCTTTTATGGAGCATATCCCTGTTTTTAATGCATTTTAACAAGCCCGGGGTAATCCAGGGCTTTATAATTCTTTGTTTCCTAGGAATTTTAATTTTGCTAGTGTGGTTAGTTATTACGGTAGATATCCTCAAAACAAACCTATTCAGGGCTTCATTTGAATCATTTATACTATAAATATCCGAAAAATCTATGTTTTCAAGTTCAGCTTTAATCGCATCTAGATTAGGACGGGAGAGGGTGAATTTATTTGTTGGAGTTAGGTTCGTATTCGTTAACGTTAGTACAATAGGTTTATGGTCAGTGTTGTATGATTCAAGAATTAATGTGGTTGAGGGTAATTTGGACTTTAGTAAAACGTGATCAAGACAGTTTTCTAGCCTTGTGGGCATTAAGTGGGTTGGTAGTAAGCAATGAGAAGCATTTATTATCAGATATTCCAAGCTGTGGGGGCACTTATTTCCCGGTTTTATGTCAAAATTTAGATCACCAATAAGTGCGATATTTGGGTAGGAGGAAAGGTTATCCAAGACATTGTCTAAGCTGGACAAGAAATTGTCTATACGGTCCACACTATTGTAAGACGGTGAACGGTAAACAGCAACA
Organism: Tholera decimalis; assembly: GCA_943138885.2. Lineage (NCBI taxonomy): Eukaryota > Metazoa > Arthropoda > Insecta > Lepidoptera > Noctuidae > Tholera > Tholera decimalis. The sequence goes on from OW964562.2 coordinate 31,375,040, forward strand.
AAAGCAAACGAAGAGTCAATCTGACACACAAGGGAGTTGGCGTTTATTATGCTAGGTTCCCAAACTGTAGCATTTAGGCCAATTTTAGTGTAAATTATTACACCTTCATTTTGATTTGGTGTAAGTTTTGTCGAATGTGACAGAAATCCATTAAGTAGTGGTGGGTTATTTATTTTGCTAAGCCAGCACTCAGTAAGCACAATAATATCAAAATTAATTTCAGTCGAACATATAAGGGTTTGGAGATTATCAAAATTTTTCTTTACACTACGTATATTCATATGCAATACTTTAATGTTACTCTCGGAAAAGTTTATATAATTTTTACAGTCTTGTGGATTGCAGGAGAACGAGTTATTTAGCCTAAAGATGTCTAAGTCGTCATTTATATTTATTATGGTATCCATTTATAGTGTGAGTAGTCACTAGATAGGGGCATAGGATAACTGATTATAGCAATAGTATGAAAGAGATAATCACTCCTCGTAAAAGTTATGAATGCAGAAGTGTGTGTGTTTATAGGAATGTATGTGTATGTAAGTATTTTGTACAGTATACTTGTAGATGATATTTTAATATAGCTGTAGGTAAATATATTTGTTTTGTTGTATGAACGTACGGGTATGTATCTAAATAAAATAGGAGTTAGATCATGTACTGATTGTGTGTTGATTGAGTAGTCAAGACAGAGTGTACTTAATATTAACATTAAACTATGAACAAGAAACAAGTTTTTAAATAACAGGGTTAGTCAGATATCCTTCAAACCTAGGTCATGGAGACATTTATCGGAAGTTATAAGTACTTGCTTGCCACCGACTTTCTTACGAAGGAAGATGTTGCCGTTGCTAATCCAGCAGAAAGTATAGTGATTCTTCTTGGAAAATTCACGTGCCATATAGAACAGTTTTTTGGAACTGGCAGGTAATTGTTCGGCGACATAAACTGGTTGCCGTTTTCCAGGAATACCAATTTGTTCAGTGTTCAATTTATTATCTTTTATTACTATATTTCTGTTGTAAGTCCGGATAGCAGATATCAATTTCTGCTTAGTTTGTACTGACGTAAACTCTGCTATGATTGGGCGTGCTGTGGTAGCAGGAGTGGATTTTCCAGGTAGGCGGTATATATCTCTTAATTCAGGTTCAGTGATAGGAATTCCAACAAGCTTCCCAATGCTGCAGACGGTTTTGATTAGGTCATTTGAATTCTCGCTATCTGTCAGTGGAATATTTCGGATTTCAATGCCGGCTGAGCGGGATTTAAATTGGAGATCGACAATCTTCTTTTCTAAGGTTTCTATGTAGCAACGCTGTTCCAGTCTTTCCTTTTTAAGTTCCTCAACTTCTCTTCGTAATTCTTCAAAATTTTTATTCATAAAGAACATTGATCGTTCTATCTCCGCATTTGTCTTACATATTTCAGCATTAGACTCTTGTATCTTAACGTTCTGGAGCTTAATTTCGCGAATATCAGCCGCTAATTTTGTCATAAGGGAGGTTTGTTCTTCCAGCTTCTTGCGGAAACCAGTGTCTTGGGCCACTTGTTGGTTAGAACCATCCCCACATGGTGAATTTTCGGGTCTGGGGCGTTTATTCCTGCTGGTAACAAATTCATTAACCGTGATTGCTGTGGTGATATCCGGTTCTGATTGTGTTTGAGTCAGGTTGACAAGTTGAGACTTCGGCGGAGTACGTTGAACGCCTGCCATAGTGCCCGACAGTATGTGTTTTGTAGGCCGAATTCGTATTCGATATGCGGTTCGTAGCTCGTAGCGTAGGTATGTGCTATGACGTAGCACGTAGCACAGCGGCACAAGATGACGTCAGACGCTCGTAGCACACTGCTAATTCGGAGCTCGCTGTTACTTGCACCGTGGCGTAGTGGTCGCACGGGTGGCTCCGCCTCTTTCACCTCACTCGACGCAGGTTCAAATCCCAGCAAATCACAAACAGTTTTTGGAACAGATCTTCAATAGGTAGTGTTGAAAATAGTTATATCTCTCTCTAGTAACGCCCAGTGGGAGTACACGACAGGTTTAAACACCGAGAGTGCGACAAGGAATCAAAAATCACTGGATACACCAATCACGGAATTTACAATTAGAAATCGCGAGGACAACCGACACACGTCCACTTGCTTAAGCGCTCGAGAGCTGAATGAAGGTCTGTAATTTATCTAGTTACAAAAGCCAAAATGTCAACTACTTATCACCTTTTACAACATATTGCTTTTCCCGGTGCAGAGCCGTTAATTTTTGAGGAGTTCTCCTGGTACTTCACCATCAGCTCTACTTCACCATATGCATTGTGACGAGCATAAAGTGCTTAAAATGTATATTCAAGTAATCTAATCGCAATCAACGAAATAGTTATTATTGAGTAGTTTCGGTGGCCATCTGTGGTCTTCATCATCAGTTCCACTTCCTCAAATGGTGCTTTTCGAGAGCAAATGCACAAGGTACTATAAGAAATACCCAAAACGCTATAGGTGTGCCTATAATATTTGAGTTCCCACGATTTCTCCATGATCCATGATCCAAACGTAACGGCAATGGGACCAACTAGAAAGTATACACTTTCAAACAAAAAAAAAATTCCAAATCGGTCCAGCCATCTGCGAGTTATGAGGTAACATACATAAAAAAAAATTCAAGACGAATTGAGAACGTCCTCCTTTTTTGAAGTCGTTTAAAAATGCGTCTTTTCTATTTAGTAATATTTACTTCATATGGCAGAAATGTCTTATTTAACAGTGAGATTCATAGGGTTCTGTTTAATTTATGCGAAATATAAAAATACTGGTGGATGCCATTTTTTTACTCATTTAGAATATATAGATAACTCAATTTCGAAAAAAATGTTAGATGCGTCTTTTTTCCTTATGGCTGCAATATTATGAGTATTTTTTATTGTTTTTACGCTCGCGTTTGAACACCATCTCACCTGATGAATTCCACTCCTTAGCTGTACGAACAATGAAAGTACATACTCCCAAAAACTTTTTGTGCCTATGGGTGGGATGTCCACCATGTAAAGGGTGTTTTTTTTAGAGGTATAGAACTTTGAAATGGAATAAAACAAAGATGATTTTTTTAAATTGATATGAAATTTACCTTATTCGAAAGATAATCTTCTGGCATTATAATTTAAATATGACTTCTGACGTATGACCGCCACGGCTGGCTCGTACGTAGTCTAATCTGGAGCACCAATTTTCGATGACTTTTCCAACATTTGTGGCCGTATATCGGCAATAACGCGGCGAATGTTGTCCTCCAGGTGGTCAATCGTTTCGGGCTTATTGGCGTAGACTAGCGACTTCACATATCCCCACAGAAAATAGTCAAGCGGTGTTAAATCGCACGATCTTGGAGGCCAATTCACAGGTCCGAAACGTGAAACTATGCGGTTACCAAACGTTTCCTTCAATAAATCAATTGTGGCACGAGCTGTGTGACATGTTGCGCCGTCTTGTTGTAACCACAGCTCCTGCACATCATGGTTGTTCAATTGATGAACGAAGAAGTCAGTAATCATGGCTCTATAGCGGTCACCATTGACTGTAACGTTCTGGCCAGCATCGTTTTTGAAAAAGTACGGACCAATTATTCCACCAGCCCATAAAGCACACCAAACAGTCAGTTTTTCTGGATGTAACGGTTTCTCAACATACACTTGAGGATTATCATCACTCCAAATACGGCAGTTTTGTTTATTGACGTATCCATTCAACCAAAAGTGAGCTTCATCGCTAAATAAAATTCGCTTATGAAAGTCGGGATCGACGGCAATCTTGTTTTGGGCCCATTCACCGAATCTACGCGTTGCTAGGTGATCGTGTGGCTTCAATTCTTGCACGAGTTGGATTTTGTAAGCACGCAAACCACGACCTTTCCGCAATATCTTCCATAAAGTGGATGGACACATATCCAATTCCTGTGCACGATGACGGATAGCCTGATTCGGGTCTTCTTCTACGCTATGCTCTACAGCAGCAATGACTTCTTCTGTACGCACTGTACGACGTCTATGTGGATGCGTATTAGCATTTAGAGTAAACGTGGTGCGAAAACGTTCCATAGTTATTCGAATTAATTCCTCTGATGGACGATTATGTTGACCAGAAAATTAACGTAGTGCGCGATACGTATTTTTTTTTTATAACTAACTATAATTTTCAAAATAAAGCACAATTTGAAAGCGTTGTTCAGGCGTCAGTCTATTCATGTTGAAATGCCAAACCAAACTAAACATAAATCACTTGACAGCTGACAAAATGGCCGCCAGTTAAAAAAGTTTTGCCAACTTACAAGTTCTATACCTCTAAAAAACTTTTTACCAAAAAATTAAACCGACTCCCAAAAAACACTGCAAAGTGAAAAATAACTTTAATTTCGGTAGTCGGTGTCTTTAGTTTTGTATTTTCGTTTTTGGCACCGACTTCCGAAATTAAAGTTATTTTTCACTTTGCAGTGTTTTTTGGGAGTCGGTTTAATTTTTTGGTAAAAAGTTTTTATTTCACTCTTTTTAGTTGGTCTATTTTTAATTTACCTAGTTACAAGAGCCTAATTATCAACTACTTATAACCTTTTACAAAATATTGCTTTTCCCAATGCTGGGCCGTTAATTGTTGAGGAGTTCTCCTGGTACTTCACCATCAGCTCTACTTCACCATATGCATTGTGACGAGCATAAAGTGCGTAACATCCATATTCAAGTAATCGAATCGCAATCCACTCAATACTTATTATTGAGTAGTTTCGGCGGCCATCTGTGGTCTTCATCATCAGTTCCACTTCCTCAAATGATACTTTTTGAGAGCAACTGCACAAGTTACTATAATAAATACCCAAAACGACATAGGTGTGCCTATAATATTTGAAGAGTTCCCTCAATTTCTCCAGGATCCCATCATCAGATCCTGACGTTTATGAAAATGGGACCAATATCGAAGTATACCCTTTCAATCAAAAAAAGAAGTTTCCAAATCGGTTCAGCCGTCTTCGAGTAATCGATGATCATACATTAAAAAATATATATATATATATATATACGCGTCGAATTGATAACCTCCTCTTTTTGTCGTCGGTTGAAAAAACACCCGTTATAAGTGGAACATCACCAATCATCTTGTAATATATTACCGATAGTTCGAGTATGATTATGATAATAATAATAATGCTCCTGACCGATTTTAGCCACGGCTGCCAATCGCAACTAAATATCGTAAGTCTCAATTCTTATTTCGTTTATAACTAAAGTAATAATTGATGTAGAGAAAAAATGACCTATATTTGGATAATAAACTATATTTTCTTACTGTCAATACTAATTTTAGACATAAAAGACGAGTAATCTTGATTAAATTTTGAATAATCTTTAAAAAAGACATGAGTTTCGATAAAAAAATGAATCGAGCGAAAATGTTCCAATTACGAAACTGGTCTAGACATGTAAAGAAAAATATCCAATAAATTATATACTAAAGTTCCATTTTGATTGTATGCGTGTTTGTTTCAGAATATTAATGCAAAGTTACATACAATTTAGGGAGCCTCCTCTTAACGTGCTTTCCAATAGCGTCAATAGCATAATAGCTTAGGTGTCGAACTTGTGATCGAGAAGTCGCGGGTTTGAACCTTACCCATCACACCATTGCCATAAATCCACTCCAGACACAAGTATATTTCGCTTAGTTGGAGGGGTTTACAAGATTGCTAGTAGTCCCGACTCGGGAAACGAACTAGACACCTGTTGCTCAGCAATCGCACTTGAATACTGGACCACCGAGGCAGGTACATGTGGTAGTACCCAACTGATATGGCTTACCGATGTACCTGCACAGAAAATGAATTTTCAAAGCGCGGTCAATACTATTGACCAATCAGCACGCTCCACGCACCGCGCTCCTTTTTCCTTTACCGCTATTGGTCGGCAACTGCCGCCATGTTAACGCATGACGCGTGACGCGTGAGTGAGACGGAACTATCTGCTGCAGTGTATTATGAACCGTATATTAGTGATCTAAGGTTCATTGTAAGTTAAGCATTCTTTTGTTAATCTTCGGGGCCATACTTTCTTTTCCGTGCGAACTTAACTTATCAGTTGGGTACCACTGTATACAGTTAGTTGGGCAGTTAACGTGTATAATGATGAGGTTGGTACCTTTAACGCCGTCGATCTTGCGTGGAGTTCGTTGCACCTCGGGTTCCACTCCAGCCACCTCCTCGAGTCTCACGGGCGGCGCTGAGTTACTGCTCTCACTAATCTCACTACTCTCACTGGCAAGACGCTTGCGTGCAATGGGAGTGCTCTTGTTTTTTGCTCCTGGAGAAAAGTAGACATATTTGAAGATCAGATTTTTAGGAGACTGCTTCAGAACGAGGGTAATATTTATTTTAATATTATTTAATTTTTATTTGTATTATTACATTAAATTTCAAAAAGCTAAGACCTTGAACTTAATCTTAAATATATATAAAAACAAATTAGTTTCAAGTAAAATAATTTTTGAAAGTTCAGGTTTTATTCAATTATTATTAAACTATTAATCACAATTACTATTAATTAGTTTTTAGTGATTGATATACATCTACACACACTACAGCCATTAAGGCGATACCAAAATAAATTAGGGGTTTTTTCGTCACCATTTATTTCACTATTCCTGCAAGTATGGATTTAATTTTTGGTAATATGTTTATTGACTATTTCATTAATACTACTACTACTGACTGATGGAAAACGCAATTGGGTTAAATTTGCTCCATAGAATTGAATTCCGAAAAGACCTCTATTTTTTCTGTAATTCTAAAATCTTAAGGAATTTCATTTCAAAATTGCATTCAAAATGTGCATAATAGGTAATTGAAAACTCTGGCTGAACATATTTTTGATACATAGCTTAATAAATTTATTTTTAAACAATTTTTATTTGGTTTGGCGCTTACGTTGTTTTATTTTGGTTCCAGCGCATTGTTGCGCTCTCTTTTTTCGCACGTTAAAGTAATATCTCTGTCACTTTCTTATGCCCGCTCAGTTCGCCGGCGGCCTTTGTCAGAGATAGATCTGTGTCGGTTCCTCCCGCAATCGTGATTATATTTTTTATCGAAATAGTTATTGTTTAGTGTTGTTTCCTGATCTTATTTATCTACATTTTTTTTAAATAATATAATAATATTCCACGACTTTCACATAACGCGATCTAGTCCCAAACTAAGCAGAGCTTGTGCTATGAGTACTAGACAACTGATAAACATACGTATATATTTCTAAACACATACATATTATAGATATATTACACCCAGACAAAGAACAAATGATCGTGCTCATTACACAAACATTTGTCCTGGGTGGGAATCGAACCCACGACCTTGCGCATAGCAGTCAGGGCCACTGACCACTAAACCAACAGGCCTGTCGAATTATTTGACAAGTGAACAAGGTTTATATAACATTAGTTTACCGATATGAGGAATAAGTATAAAAGACAACGAAAGGTGAACAAATCCCGACATATGAAACGCCTGAGGGATCATGCTCGTAAAATGACGTAAAAAAAAATGGCCAAGTGCGAGTCAGACTCGCCCATGAAGGGTTTCGTAGTAACTATTATAAAATAATATAATATAATATGTATATTTATTTGACGAAAAACAAAAACCTTACAAATTTCTTAAAACTAGGTTATTTACATTTTTTACAACTACGCCAAATAACTTTGTTTTTCATAATGTTTGTATGAATTACAAAGTTATTTTTGCGGTTTAAGAAAATATGCTGTATCACAAAAAATGCTGACCCGATCTCGTTCAAACCAATTTTGGTTGAAAGTTTACATTAAGATCAACAGACATATATTTTTTTAGGTTTTTCACTCCATTATTACAGAAGTTAAATGGGGGGGGGGGACCACGACACACATTTTACCACTTTGGAAGCGTATATCTTTTAAACGACTGACTTTATAAAAAAGTAGTTTTAGAAACCCCTATGTCATTTTTATAGACCTGTCTATAGATACCACACACGCATAGGTTTCATGACAAAAAATATTTTCCGTTTTAGTTCCATGTATGGGGAGCCCCCCTTTATCTTAACATAGTATAAAGCAAAGTCGCTTCCCTGTGTCTGTCCCTATGTATGCTTAAATCTTTAAAACTACGCAACGGATTTTGATGCAGTTTCTTTCAATAGAAAGAGTGATTCAATAGGAAGGTTTTTAAGTATATAACATGCATAATATAGTAGAGGAACACTGATGATTTTTGAGGTTTCTAATGTGATGTCGCAAATAAACACATTTTATTTGCGCTTGCTTTGCAAACGCTGGCTGAACCCTACGAGATAGATCAAAATAATGTACTACAGTATTGTACACCTTAAAAAGGTCAACAAAAAAGTCCTCGATGGCATCTGTCTATCTCTTATAGATAACCCACAACAACCATTTTTTATCCTTTACTTTTTACGAGAAATACGAGCATATTTTACGAAGCGATTTTAATCAATACAGCATTAATCCTTATCCAATTAAAATTTAAATCAATATTGGGCAATATTGATTTATATTAAATGAACAATTTACAGAATATAATTTAAATAAATAGTTTCGAAGATATTACAGATTTAAAATGCAAGGACATAGCGGTTGCGGCGCGGTGCCGGCGGAGGCACGGCGCGCGTGCCTTAGATTTGAGCGTTGAATGTTTTTCCCATGGTAAATTATGTGTCGCACTTTCAAGAGCAATTACTAAAGAGAACATGGATGTCGAATGACAAAAAGGCTGTCAACGATGTATATAGACATTCTACAGTATATTTAATATAAACATTGCACCCGTGCGAAGCCGGGGCGGGTCGCTAGTTATAAATATTTTTTAATTTTTTTTCTTAAAATCGGAAACCGGTCACAGCATACATCTACCTACCAAGTTTCACATGTATAGTCCTAATAGCTTCGGAATAAAATGGCTGTGACATACGGACGGACGGACGGACGGACGGACGGACGGACGGACGGACAGACTGACAGACAGACAGACAGATAGACAGACAGACGGACAGACATGACGAAACTTCCGGTTCCGTTTTTTGCCATTCGGCTACGGAACCCTAATAAAAAGTAAGTACTTAAGCATGTCTTTATAATAATTAGTTTAAAAATGCACTTAATTAGTATGTGTATAATACTTGCTTGACTCGATTGATGATTGTGGAAGAGGCGAAAGAGGTTTGTCAGGATCGTGACCAATGCCGATCAGTATTCTCTGCCTACTCCTTTGGGAGACAGGCGTGAGTATTATGTATTATACATACAAGCAATGGTACACGTACCACATAGGGGAGCGAGCATAGCGATATGATATTATAACATTTGTTTGACCTCCAGAGGTCAAAGGTCAAGACAATTTAATTTTATGCAAAAAAGTCTTAGAATGCTCTGAAATGGATTTCGCGCATGAAATCTAAATTTGACCTCAGAAAAGGTCACCTAGCTCCGCCCCTATGACCCCAAGGTCACCAAAAACTTACAGTCTCTGAAGAATTAAATCTGAATGTCAATAAAAAAGACCACATGTGAATCGATCAACCCGTTCGGTTTTTATCGTGAGACGTACAGACAGACAGACGGACAGACAATATGATATAATAAGAGGAGCTCGCTTCGCTCGCTCCCTAATAACTATAATACATCTTGTTGAAGAAATACTCGAGATAGGGAATGTTTTGTAATTTATATTTTCAAGTATCTTAAACCTTATCACATCTGTACAAGGTTGATATTATGTAACATGATATTATTTTATTTCATATTTTTTTATATTTACATACCAGTTTTATTTTACAGAGCAAACCGATCCACAAAAATTAATAAAAGTGACAAAATCACAGCGCCAGAGCAGACAAAAGATTAGAGTCGCCATTATCATTTTTAAATTTGGTTGATCAACAATGTCTAACTACTAACTTCTTGGAAAAAAAATAGTCAGTAAATTGTTTATTTCCTATTTAGTAAGAAAGAAATACATTGGCGCGGATTCTCTTGTTCACAAACTAAACTAAAGTTCAGTGCATCTTTTTCTTACTATTTCATTATGAAAAGGACAGAAAATATTACTTTATTTTTGTCAAATTAGTCAGCGCCTGACGTAAATTGACGTATTTTTAGTAGCCAATTTTTTAATCGAGTCTAAAATTGTCTATGGAGTATCTTAATTTGACAGGACTAAACTAATATTTTTCTTCTGCTTTTTTCTTAATGAAATACAAAGAAAAAGATGCAGAGAATTATTATTTTAGAGCGGTGACCAAATAAATGTCATCATCATCATCAGCCGGAAGACGTCCACTGCTGAACAAAGGCCTCCCCCTTAGACAACCACGCCTAACGACAATCCGTCACTTGCATCCAGAGAGTATATAACCACTTGAGAGCGTATAGGCCGATTTCTTTGAAGAACACGACTCACTGTTTTGGGTCGGGCAGTTGGGTCAAGTTGCGTAGATATGCCTGGTTAGGGATTGGTCTACTTGAAACTTTAAGGGAAAGTAGTCGATATCGATAAAATTGATGTTAACATTGTAAAAATACCGAGTAAAAATCCCATAGTAAAAACATTTTAATTAAGGCCTAGTTATCTAGATGTCTGGGAATGTTTTCCACACCACTTCAACGCGCATGATAGCATTATTATGCGTTATAAATTGGATACAAAAATTTGAAATTTGTAATTGTTTAGCATACACACAGGTCTAATACTTGGTCACTGTATGCGCGGTCAAGTGGTTTTATAGTCTTTGCTTGTATCCATCGGTTTCCCGCTACTCTCACGATGTCGTCGGTCCACCTAGTGGGAGGCCTGCCTACGCTGCGTCTTCCGGTTCGTGGTCGCCACTCAAGAACTTTTCTATCCCATCGGTTGTCAGTTCTACGAGCGATGTGGCCTGCCCATTGCCACTTTAACTTGCAAATTTTAAGAGCTATGTGTGTGACTCTGGTTCTTTGGCGAATATCCTCGTTCCGGATTTTATCACGTCATTATCTACTTCATCATCGGAATGCGTCGAGGTCGAATATGTCAGCCGGTGTATGACCTTCAGCGAATACCAGTTGGTTACGGACAAGAAATCCAACACCACCCTGGGATTTACGGTCTCCTTCCCGGAAGAAGAGCATGTTGCTGGAATCCAGAATTATCGTATCCTGACCCTCTCTTCGGATTTCAGATAATCCCAAGATATCCCAACGCATTTTGCTCAATTCTTCCTCCAGCTCAACAATCTTCTCATCGGTCCTTAACGTGCGGACGTTGAGCGTTGCCAGGGCCAAAGTTCATGGTGGCGGGGCATCTGCCGGAGATTTTTCGCACCCCCTGCTCCGCCATTACCCGATCCGCTACCAAGACCAGAAATAGCGGAGCTGCCGGGGACTGGGGGCCGTGCACGCGGCTTGGGGATCGCAGTTAGGTCGGAAGATGATGAGCCTCTACCATATGAAATAGAAATTGACAATAATGATATGACTGGTAGATCCTCGGTACACGAGAAATCAGACGACCCGTGATCCAGAATATGTAATTAATAAAAATAGGGGGCAAGGATACAAACAAACAAAATAAAACATGCGGGGGAAATGTCTCTGATGAAATATTAAATGAAGGCGAGAGACATGTATTCCAAGAGAACAGTGAAATTATAGATTTTAGTAATTTTTAATTAAATCTTATATATTTTACATACTCTCACTTTTATTCGTAACAAAATATCCATCAAAAAATTTAATTTGATAAATAATCTTTAATAAAAAAAGTAGTTTTGAAGCAACTTTTTGTTACTACTCATTTTAAGTAAATAAATTAAATAAAATCATAGTAAGAATTTGTTTACTACACTAGTAGTTCTTTTTCTTAGGTCAATATGATCATTTACTGTTACGGTCTGTTCATTTTAACACACGTTATATTATTTTTTTCCATTCTTAAATAAAGCAAAATACTAAATACCTAACAATACAATGAATAAGTTAGTTTAATTCAGATAAAAAAAAACAAATGTATTTGATTTTTGGCGACTCCGTGCCTTCTCTATTCTAAAACACACAAACTCACCGCATGTATTCTAGCGGGGGCGGTCCCCGCGTCTTCCGTTAAGCTACGCCCCTCGAGCTATGACTTATTTTTTAAGTATCACCTTAAAACTATTCATAATCGTCTTGCCCTTGTCTCATACACTTGGGGTCGGCGCATCACGTTTTCTTCTTTTATTCTTCCCTTGTCAACCGTCACGGTATTATTTACTCCTATTGCCTCCATATCATTCTTCACACAATCCATCCATCAACATTCAAACCCATCACTCTGAAATCTGTTGCCATGTCAGTGATAACAGCTTATCGCATTTCTTGACCTAGACGTTTTATGACATTATCATAAAAATAAACGTTATTGACGGCATTCTACCCTTATCTGCTCAGATAGTAGGACAGTTAGTAGTTCATCTATTTCTATAAGTATACACCGTGTTATTTTAGTCGTCTTACAACGGCAGCCCACTTCATGTATCCAATGACTAGTAAACATTCATTTAAAACATATTTATGTACATTTTAATAATTTAAAATTGAAAATATTTATTATTATGACGTTGTTGTGCGCTAGGGTGTGTATCCTCTGATAAAGATGTCACCGCTCTTCCATGCTGGCCTTGGAAATCGAGGCTCGGTCCCCGCCCGCAACAGGATGTTTCAGACTACGTCATAATCATAAATAATATTTTCTTTTTTTAATTATTCAAATGTTCATAAATATGTTCTTTTTTAAATGAATGTTTACTAGTCATTGGATACATGAAGTGGGTTGCCGTTGTAAGACGACTAAAATAACACGGCGAACGACTGCATCAAAATATATAATAGTGTTACGCCAGTCGCTTAGTTAAGTACGTCGAGAAACTTAGATCGACTTCTAGAACATTCGAGACACTAACGCCACCTGGCGGCGAGTAGCAGTACTGAGTATGTCAAGAAACATCTACTTCTAGAACGTTCGAGACACTAACGCCACCTGGCGGCGAGTAGCATTACTGAGTATGTCGAGAAGGTTCTGGAACATTCTTTCCAATATTGGCTGTGAGTCGATTGTACATGAATTTTCTGGAACACACATCGCGGTATAATTAGCTCGCAAAGGAACGCGGAGAGTCAGTCTTATGCCAAGATACGAGGCGATATCATCTGAGATCTACAAGTGAAACAAGGTTTATATAAAATAAATTTTAAATATTAAAAATAATTTCATGAAAAATATGATCGAAATTCCACGGGTCAGTTAAAAAATATATTATGGCCTTAGAATAATAACGCATAGAAATCTAGTACCGTGTCAATCCAATACACTGTAACTACAAAAAACAAAAGTTGAGAAATTGACCAAATAGTTTTTTTTTCTGTTTTTCGAAGATTACTCCAAAAGTCCAAAAGTTACCTTGGAAAGTATTCAGTGTTTGGTATCAAATTAAAGATAATTTTATATGTAATCCAACCCGCTAGGTTTCATATACAAGTAGAATATACACAACAAATAATCGTGAATAACTTGAATTGCCGTAATAGTCGTCAGAAGCAAATGAAGAAATTGTTATGACAATACACTGTATGTTTTAGAGTTACAGTGTATTGACTTGATAAAACAGGGCCTACATCATAAGAATTTGCAGTCGGATTTTTTATTAGATGGAGTCTATCATATGTATTGAAAAATAAAATATCGAGTTAAAAAGACTCGTAGGTTCACAATTAGGTATATATTTTACAAAAGTTAGTAAATTAATTTTTTAACTATTATGGCAACAGAATTAGTCTTACAGTTTCATATAAAAACTGGAAGATAATAGAAAACTAATAAGACAATAAAAGATTATGAAGTAACATAATAATTAATCATCAAAATTAATTTAGCGACAAGAACACCAAAATTAGTAGGTAATGAATGGAGTAGATTGGTTTGCCATTTGCAATTTCACTAAAAGGTTTTGTGCATCCTTTCTTTTCAAGAAATGTATTTGTTTATATTCTCCTTCCATAATCCAATGATGCCAATCAAACATGGAAACCTTCTAGATATATTTATTTATTTAAACTTTATGCAACACAAAATGTACAAAGGCGGACTTAATTCAATTCAATTCAATTCAATTAATTAATACACACAACAATTACAATACATACAATTTTTAATGCCATAGGCATTCTCTACCAGTCAGCCGTGGGTGATGAAGAGATAACATGGCAGGTGCATAAAAAAATAAACTAAGTAAGTAGATATATTCAAAGCAAAAGACAAGGTTTTGAAAAGACGATCATATCTTTTTGAGCAAGTCACAGCCACTTCCGTGTTTTGTAGCTACGTCTTTATATATTGTACAAAATCGAAAGAATTATAAAGACGTGGCATTGAATTATGAGCGAATTCGTAATAAGTTTTACATTTTGTACATGTCATGCACTAGCTCTGCGGAAGAAATTTTCATTTCTTTAACCATCTTATGGAAATGAGACCAACTACACGGTTTCATATATTCTTCTAAATAATATCTTTAAAAGTTTTGGAAAATAAAGGAAAGTCTCTGACTCTATACAAAAAACTAAATTACAGCTGATCCCCGCTCCCGGCAGTCGTTCATTCGTTCTCTGTCAAATCATCCAATAACCATTGAGATCGCCGCCGGTTCTCGCTTCTGATTGGCGCGCCCGCAACGCGCAAGCATGCTACTTAGTTGTGACAAAACACTGTATCTTGCAACGCGCGAAAATTATTTTGGCAGTACACGGTATCTTAAGTTACCGAGTGGCATAATAAACATTACAATTTTATTGATTAAGATTTTTTTCATTTAAGTAATGTTCTCAACTTAGAACAGAAAATTAAGTAGAAGTGCCCTTACACTATCTCAAAACGAGAACCAGTGTCGCCAAACTCACACATTTGCAAATCAAATTGTCCATTATAGACATAAAAAACATTGATATAATTGGCTACAAAATTGAAACGCAACTTTAACAAATAATCTTCTTAATACAGTCAAATAATGAGTCTTATTACAACGACCGAAAGTTGTTATTATTTGACATCTTTATTGATAAAGGCGTTTATCGTTTAAAAAACTTAAATCGGACAATTTATAACGACTTCAGCTACTCAACGCTAGATGGCGCTGAAACCAATTTATTCTATTCAGAACGCTAAGTACTTTGAAATAGATGTCATATTTGCATGCACATGTAATGTCTTTTGCTACTTAAATATATCTATATTTAAGTAGCAAAAGACAAACATGGATATTTTAATATCAATGTAACGTATTTTATTCGTGTGAGCAATGTAATAATTTATCGACATCATACAAATGCTCAGAAATGGAAAAAGGTTGATCATCTTCAAAAAATAGAATCTATTTTAATATTAAAGAGGTAAAATTTGTAAGTTTCCATGTAGGGGTAATCTCTGAAACTACTGAACCGATTCTGAAAATTCTTTCCCTTATATGTAGCTGCATTATTGTTGAGTGCTATAGACAGGCTATAAATTATTTTCATATAATAAAGCATTAATTTCACGCGGGCGAAGCCGCTGGCACAAGCTAGTGATAAATGAAACGATAATATATAGTATTAAAATATTTATTGACCTTGAAATAATACATGTTTGTTTAATAATTGCCGTTTTGATAGTTTTATGTTTAATTTTAATAGATAGTATTAAAATATTTATTGACCTTGAAATAATACATGTTTGTTAAATAATTGCCGTTTTGATAGTTTTATGTTTAATTTTAATAGGTTATGAAAGCGTATAAGTATTAATATAGTTTGCCGTGATGGCTTTCATTAAGTCGGTAAAATGATTAAACGTAGGAAATTCCCCTAACTGATGATAGATTATGTTTTGGAATATTGATGACCCAATAAACATCCATTTTCATTAATAAAAGGATTTTGGGGAAAACTGAAATATTTAAATTACTTTTTTTTTGAGGTCAATATCCAGAAATACAAAACAACTACAAGCTGCTGCCAGCGGCTTCGCCTAGTGAAAGTAGAAAGTTATCCCAAGGGAAGGGTTAGTCTCGGGAAAAAATCATATGTGCTATTCCAGGACATGGTCTACCCGTGTACCAAGTTTCGTTGAAATCCGGTCAGCCTTTCGAGCGTGAAAAAGTAACAAACACAAACTTGTGGCTTATAATACTATGAGGCAGTTTGTATTTCCCGCTCCTTTTCTCACCTGTACATGCAGCGCTTTAGCATCATTCAAAAGGTGAACATGAGAACGAGAGAACGAGGACTGACAGCTGTCAGTTCGACGATGAAATTGCACATGAAAGCACGCGTGTAACGGATCTCTCGAATCACCCCCGCACCGCATGACGAGCCCTTGACGAGGATCTTCTCGAGCCTTTCTCTGCAGTTTTCAATACATTCCCGCTCCGCCAAACGCATCCTTGTGTTTGATTACCCAGTGTAATAAGAAGAAAAAGTATATTCAAATATTGGTCGCGCGACCCGCGTAGTAATACTCTGCTGTGTGCTGGTCGAAGGAGATTGGATCCCGCTGGCCTGCCCCTGGTAAGTGCTGCATGTCCCTTCTCTTCCTCTCTTCTCCGCCTCGACTTTTGCCAAAACCGCTTCACTTTAATTAACACGTCCACCGCATCGAAGGTTGGTTCTGATACCTTTCAGGACTGAATTATTGTTGGCGTGACCAGTACCCAACTAGCAAAATACCCTTACAAACAAAAGCTTGTAAGAGCTCTGTTTCATAAAAGGTTTATACGTGTTCTGATTAACCTTTTGACCGCCTACTTCGGAAATATCCGACAAATATTTTCGGGCCCATTTCGCCAGAGTCGTATATATACGACCAAAATACCACAGCTCGTTTAACGGACCTACCGTATCGATATTTTTTATTTATTTCTAACTCTTCATTTCATAGCTGGCACCATCATTCAGAAAATTGTTTTCGGACGGTTTATGTGTATAATTCATAAAAGTTTAACTAAGATGCACAGAAATGTTGACGTTTTAACCACACGTAGCCTGCATCCGTCTGTAGTAGATACGGGTCGCTAAGCAAACCGCCTATTATACACTTATTTTTATAAATGATTGTCCTGTGTTAAGGTGTACAATAAAGTATATATATAATAATAATAATCACACTAATATTATAAGCCACAAGTTTGTGTTTGTTACTTTTTCACGCTCGAAAGGCTGACCGGATTTCAACGAAACTTGGTACACGGGTAGACCATGTCCTGGAATAGCACATATGATTTTTTCCCGAGACTAACCCTTCCCTTGGGATAACTTTCTACTTTCACTAGGCGAAGCCGCTGGCAGCAGCTTGTAGTTGTTTTGTATTTCTGGATATTGACCTCAAAAAAAAAGTAATTTAAATATTTCAGTTTTCCCCAAAATCCTTTTATTAATGAAAATGGATGTTTATTGGGTCATCAATATTCCAAAACATAATCTATCATCAGTTAGGGGAATTTCCTACGTTTAATCATTTTACCGACTTAATGAAAGGCATCACGGCAAACTATATTAATACTTATACGCTTTCATAACCTATTAAAATTAAACATAAAACTATCAAAACGGCAATTATTTAACAAACATGTATTATTTCAAGGTCAATAAATATTTTAATACTATCTATTAAAATTAAACATAAAACTATCAAAACGGCAATTATTAAACAAACATGTATTATTTCAAGGTCAATAAATATTTTAATACTATATATTATCGTTTCATTTATCACTAGCTTGTGCCAGCGGCTTCGCCCGCGTGAAATTAATGCTTTATTATATGAAAATAATTTATAGCCTGTCTATAGCACTCAACAATAATGCAGCTACATATAAGGGAAAGAATTTTCAGAATCGGTTCAGTAGTTTCAGAGATTACCCCTACATGGAAACTTATAAATTTTACCTCTTTAATATTAAAATAGATTCTATTTTTTGAAGATGATCAACCTTTTCCATTTCTGAGCATTTGTATGATGTCGATAAATTATTACATTGCTCACACGAATAAAATACGTTACATTGATATTAAAATATCCATGTTTGTCTTTTGCTACTTAAATATAGATATATTTAAGTAGCAAAAGACATTACATG
Source organism: Tholera decimalis (assembly GCA_943138885.2). Lineage (NCBI taxonomy): Eukaryota > Metazoa > Arthropoda > Insecta > Lepidoptera > Noctuidae > Tholera > Tholera decimalis. Next base: position 31,393,234 of record OW964562.2, read on the forward strand.
TGCATGCAAATATGACATCTATTTCAAAGTACTTAGCGTTCTGAATAGAATAAATTGGTTTCAGCGCCATCTAGCGTTGAGTAGCTGAAGTCGTTATAAATTGTCCGATTTAAGTTTTTTAAACGATAAACGCCTTTATCAATAAAGATGTCAAATAATAACAACTTTCGGTCGTTGTAATAAGACTCATTATTTGACTGTATTAAGAAGATTATTTGTTAAAGTTGCGTTTCAATTTTGTAGCCAATTATATCAATGTTTTTTATGTCTATAATGGACAATTTGATTTGCAAATGTGTGAGTTTGGCGACACTGGTTCTCGTTTTGAGATAGTGTAAGGGCACTTCTACTTAATTTTCTGTTCTAAGTTGAGAACATTACTTAAATGAAAAAAATCTTAATCAATAAAATTGTAATGTTTATTATGCCACTCGGTAACTTAAGATACCGTGTACTGCCAAAACAATTTTCGCGCGTTGCAAGATACAGTGTTTTGTCACAACTAAGTAGCATGCTTGCGCGTTGCGGGCGCGCCAATCAGAAGCGAGAACCGGCGGCGATCTCAATGGTTATTGGATGATTTGACAGAGAACGAATGAACGACTGCCGGGAGCGGGGATCAGCTGTAATTTAGTTTTTTGCATAGAGACAGAGACTTTCCTTTATTTTCCAAGACTTTTAAAGATATTATTTAGAAGAATATATGAAACCGTGTAGTTGGTCTCATTTCCATAAGATGGTTAAAGAAATGAAAATTTCTTCCGCAGAGCTAGTGCATGACATGTACAAAATGTAAAACTTATTACGAATTCGCTCATAATTCAATGCCACGTCTTTATAATTCTTTCGATTTTGTACAATATATAAAGACGTAGCTACAAAACACGGAAGTGGCTGTGACTTGCTCAAAAAGATATGATCGTCTTTTCAAAACCTTGTCTTTTGCTTTGAATATATCTACTTACTTAGTTTATTTTTTTATGCACCTGCCATGTTATCTCTTCATCACCCACGGCTGACTGGTAGAGAATGCCTATGGCATTAAAAATTGTATGTATTGTAATTGTTGTGTGTATTAATTAATTGAATTGAATTGAATTGAATTAAGTCCGCCTTTGTACATTTTGTGTTGCATAAAGTTTAAATAAATAAATATATCTAGAAGGTTTCCATGTTTGATTGGCATCATTGGATTATGGAAGGAGAATATAAACAAATACATTTCTTGAAAAGAAAGGATGCACAAAACCTTTTAGTGAAATTGCAAATGGCAAACCAATCTACTCCATTCATTACCTACTAATTTTGGTGTTCTTGTCGCTAAATTAATTTTGATGATTAATTATTATGTTACTTCATAATCTTTTATTGTCTTATTAGTTTTCTATTATCTTCCAGTTTTTATATGAAACTGTAAGACTAATTCTGTTGCCATAATAGTTAAAAAATTAATTTACTAACTTTTGTAAAATATATACCTAATTGTGAACCTACGAGTCTTTTTAACTCGATATTTTATTTTTCAATACATATGATAGACTCCATCTAATAAAAAATCCGACTGCAAATTCTTATGATGTAGGCCCTGTTTTATCAAGTCAATACACTGTAACTCTAAAACATACAGTGTATTGTCATAACAATTTCTTCATTTGCTTCTGACGACTATTACGGCAATTCAAGTTATTCACGATTATTTGTTGTGTATATTCTACTTGTATATGAAACCTAGCGGGTTGGATTACATATAAAATTATCTTTAATTTGATACCAAACACTGAATACTTTCCAAGGTAACTTTTGGACTTTTGGAGTAATCTTCGAAAAACAGAAAAAAAAACTATTTGGTCAATTTCTCAACTTTTGTTTTTTGTAGTTACAGTGTATTGGATTGACACGGTACTAGGTTTCTATGCGTTATTATTCTAAGGCCATAATATATTTTTTAACTGACCCGTGGAATTTCGATCATATTTTTCATGAAATTATTTTTAATATTTAAAATTTATTTTATATAAACCTTGTTTCACTTGTAGATCTCAGATGATATCGCCTCGTATCTTGGCATAAGACTGACTCTCCGCGTTCCTTTGCGAGCTAATTATACCGCGATGTGTGTTCCAGAAAATTCATGTACAATCGACTCACAGCCAATATTGGAAAGAATGTTCCAGAACCTTCTCGACATACTCAGTAATGCTACTCGCCGCCAGGTGGCGTTAGTGTCTCGAACGTTCTAGAAGTAGATGTTTCTTGACATACTCAGTACTGCTACTCGCCGCCAGGTGGCGTTAGTGTCTCGAATGTTCTAGAAGTCGATCACAACTCACCAATACGGGTTGGGAGGCGAGGAAAAAATGCGCTACTGCAATTGGTCAGTTCAAAGTCAAGCTTCATAGATATGCCGAGTTAGGGATTGCTCTACTTGATTGAGGGAAAGTTATCGATATCGATAAAATGAAGTTTAACATTATAAAATTACTCAATAAAATTACATAATAATATTTAATCATTATCAGTCTCAATTACAAAAAGAAAAACAAGTATGCTGTTATTATTGATTTTTAAAATGAATTAATTTGGTAAATGTTTTTCGAATTAAAGTTTTAGGGTCCTGATTGTTTTTGCTAAAAAATGATAACCGAGCGTCTACATATTTCTGAATTATGTATCTTGCTAATTCAATCAAATGATTGGTAGTTTCTATTTCATATTGATGAAAATTAATATCCGGGAATAAATTATACCCAATCAGTGATTTTAAAACCGATCTCATAAAATAATTGGAATTATATTTCTGAGACAGCACTTTCGAACCACTCTCGTTGATCGCCCTTTTAATATAAATTTCACAACGACGACAAATTTCTATTTCTTTGGTGGATCCGTACAATAACTTGTTTTAGTGTCTTTTTGAAATTGTAAGGCGTTTTGATTTGTAACACCAATCAACGCCCCAATACAAGTTAGGCATTTTATTTGCTTTATCAGAGCATGGACAATGTAGCCGGCCATATATTATTTTTATATTTTATTTTTTTTATATTTATTTTATATTCCATAATAAATATATTTTCATTAAAATCAGTTGTGTCAACAACTGTAGCTTCAGCAGGCACTAGGTAATAATTATTTTTTTGGTGGTACTCACCACCATTAGATGATTTATCTATTGACTCCTCCCTCCTACATACACTTAACCCGTGGACTCGACATCGAAACAAAGGAACCTGTTTCTTTTTCCTGGGTGGGAAAATCATCGAATGACTTCTCCCGCTCTGGGTAAAGTGGAAGGGAGTGTCAGACTTCTACTGACTAAAAACCCACCCTGTTCCTTCAGCTGCCCTTAAGTTCCTGGGCCGCGGTATCTCATAGAGACCATTACCGCAACCCCGGAACCAAAGTAACAACGAGGGCGATATTGTAATGCAAAGGTCCAAGTTAATTAATATTAGACTCCGTCATACTATTTGAAGCCTAGAAAGATTGGATATAGGTATCTTATATTATTTTGACTTTTCTCAACATTGTATCAATAAAAACCAAACTAGAAACCAATATTCCCTAGTAACCTTATCCATCCACTTTTCTTTTTAATCTGGAATCTTGGGAAATCTAAAATGAAAACATGCATGTCACACAGAAGAAAAAAATATCAGAACTTTCTCCTTTTTAGGGTTCCGTAGCCGAATGGCAAAAAACGGAACCCTTATAGTTTCGATATGTCCGTCCGTCTGTCTGTCTGTCTGTCCGTCTGTCCGTATGTCACAGCCATTTTATTCCGAAACTATTAAAACTATACATGTGAAACTTAGTAGATAGATGTATTCTGTGAACCGCTTTTCTATTTTAAAGAAAAAAAAATAAAAAATATTTAAAATAAAGGGGGTCCCCATACATGGAACTAGAACTGAAAATATTTTTTTACATGAAACCTATGCGTGTGTGGTATCTATAGACAGGTCTTTAAAAATGATATAAGGAATTCTAGAACCACTTTTTCATAAAGTCAATCGTTTAAAAGATATAAGCTTCCAAAGTGGTAAAATGTGTCCCCCCCCCCTCTTACTTCTATAATAATGGAGTGAAAAATCTAAAAAAAAATATATGTCTGTAGATCTTAATGTAAACTTTCAACCAGAATTGGTTTGAACGAAATCGGCTCAGCAGTTTTTGAGATACAGCATATTTTCTAAAACCACATATATAACTTTGTATTTCATACAAACACTATGAAAAACAAAGTTATTTAGCGTAGTTGTAAAAATGTAAATAAATAAGCTAGTTTTAAGAAATTTTAAGGTTTTTTTTTATTCGTCAAATAAATATACATAATTATTATATTATTATAGTTACTACGGAACCCTTCATGGGCGAGTCTGACTCGCACTTGGCCAATTTTTTTAAAGTCGGTTAATATAGATAGGTATTTTATGACAACTATCTGAATTGAATTAAAAAAAAATAAGTTTAATTTTATAATTATCGATATCGTATGCAGCCGTTATAGGTAACAGCACAGATTATTACGATAAAAATACAGATGAAAAGACAGGGATAAAAGAATTAGAATTTCTTCATGTAAGAGACATTTCCAAAAGACATCAACGCGCGACACAATTTTGTCCTTGACCACCCAAACCACCATTTTAAATGGACCTCTGCGGTAGCTTATAATCTGATTAAATGATAAATAATTTTCATATTATTTCATTACTGATTAATAGTTATGTCATCCATTTGGTATCTAGATGTCTGGGAATGTTTTCCACACCACTTCAACGCGCATGAAAGCATTATTATGCGTTATAAATTGGATACAAAATTTTAAAATTTGTAATTGTTTAGCATGCACATAGGCCTTACTTGGTCACAACTAAAATGGTTCGTGTATCGTAGCCAATATATAAGAGCAAAAACTCGCATAGTTTTCGTGCGTCGGGGCAACGTATGTGCGATCAAGTGGTTTTCAAATCAGTGCCCATCCCTAATTGAGTAGCGTCGAAGTTACTAGAATTTATAGTATTTTACTCCAGATAACGACCAAGTAGATTTAAACGTTGTGCTAATGAAAATAAGGTTGTTTATAGTTTGCATTGAAGCTATAAAATGTGGTATTGTCATTAAAATCAAATATATTTAAAATTAACAAAGTTTAATACTTACCGATGATACGATACAACTCCACAAGATACATACTTTTTTCTGCTTTCGTCTTTGCAGGTCAAAACCGCACAACAATACATGATTTCTAATATATTTCGTGTATTTTAGAAACAACCAATCGCGACATGAATCTGACAGCGAATAAGCTAATGTTGCGCATCTTTGCTTAATGTTGACACGCGCGCGATATCTGTGCGGCACTTCCACTGTATTTTCTATTCCGTGGTTTCAATAATGAGACTGAAATACAGGCTATTGGCCTAGCTCAGGCATCAGGCTCCTACAATATGTATAATACCCATTACTATAAATCTTAAATATACAATATAAAATATTATGAATAAAATATTAAATATATTATTATAATATAACATTTTAAAATATTATGGTAAATAAATAAAAAAGTACCGAGGATTATTAATAATTTATGAATGTTACGTAAGATGCACTAAAACACGTCATTAATGAATTGAAATCAATAATTCAATTTCAAATTTGTATTAAAACCGTTTATATTTTTAAAATATTCCCAAAAATATCATATAATAAAACTACAAAATATAAAAAAGTAGCCCGCCCGAACAGGGACTTGAACCCTGGACCCTTGGATTAAAAGTCCAATGCTCTACCGACTGAGCTATCCGGGCCATATGAAACGCTTCGAATTAGCAGAGTTGATTGCAAAAAAGATCTCGAACACCAAGGTTACTGCACCCATAATATTGTACATTGTTAACATAGCGCGGGCCTTGAGTTCAATTCCCACGTGGCAGTTTTTGGTAGTTTTTTCAGTTGAGGCAAGATTCCTCCCGCCCTTATTGAATTACCTGATTACGCCCTCTTGGTGGCATGACTTAATTTTAGTTTATTTCAAATTCTTTACCTTTGTGTGTGTTTAATTTAATTATTCCTTTGTTTGTCTTATTACCTCAGCAAAAGCGATCCATTTTAAGAGTAATCACTTGTCTTCATATTTAGACCAGCAACCCCACCTCGTACTTTCCAGGGTGTTAATCTAATGATTGGCAACATTTTCACCTATCTACATTATATAAATAGAATTGGCATGTACCATAATTATGTATACTATCTATATGCTACTACTACTACATACATACTACAAACTATACATGTATACGCTACTACTACTACATACATACTACATACTATAATATGTATACGCTCGCCTTACTGCTCAGTATAATAAGGCCTTCTATGATATTGACATCATCTATATTTATATTGGAAAATTTCGAAGCCTTGTTTACAAAATAATCTCAGATTAACTCTATAATGAGTTAACTTTTAGGCCCGTATTACAGAACGAAACTCGAGCACCGATCTCTGTTTAAAACTAGTTTTGAGTCGAGATTTAATTTTAGAATGTTCTTTAAGTATAGATTCATCGATTATAGTTCAGCCGGGTACAGCTTTATTCTAGATCGTTACTCAGTTGTAGATTCATCACCCAAGTATGGTCGACACCACGCTTGAGCAGGGATTTCCTTGTCAGTTAACTATTCGCTTTTCAGTATATTATTTGATACAAAAATGCTAATTTTTGGCGAATGATGATGAAATGACATTTTATTTTGCAAATTGGTTACAAATAACACTTACACGTACCTAATTTTTTTGCCATTTTAAGTTACTAGATGAATCCCGTGTTTCCTAACTTAAATAGATTATAACAGTGATTTTTTCACCGATGATTTATTTTATTTTATTTATTTAGGGACAATAAACAGCTATAATATGTGTTGAAACAGAGAAAAGATCATACATGATATGACAAAATTGCAGCCCACTACATTATCCGCATATTAACAAAGGAAAATACGATAAAGAGTGCCACTAGATGGGTAATAAATAAATAAATAAATAAATTACATCACATTAATAATAAATTTATTACATCATGCAAAACTGAAATTGAAATTATTTGAAATTAAACATTGAAATTGACTGCAATGAATAAATAATAATAAAAATCTAGACTAGCTTACATTCCTAAAACATTAATGGGGAATAGATAGATAGATAGATAGAATATACTTTATTGTACACCAAAATTTAAACACACCTATTTAACATTATTTCTTAGTTCGATGGTTACAATGGCGGTCTTATCGCTAAAAGCGATATCTTCCAGACAACCTTTGGAAGGACTTTCAAAACTTTAATTACTATACTTTAATTAAAGTGGGGGACTAATAATATTCATAACATTACATTTAAATTTGGATTTTGAGCATACAAAAATTACAATATTAACATAATTACAATTATAGGATTCAACTATTCGACGGATAGGGCAGCGCAAAGCAGAATTAGTTCGACAGGTACAGAAAAACAGAACTTCAGCGTTCCATGTGAAGGGCCCATACAATTTTGCTAATAACTATTTTAAGAATTTAAAGATTTTTCCAATTTGTAATACTGCCATCTATTAACCAAGATTTGGTAAAAAATATGCATTTCTGTTTTGTTTTAACTATAACTTTGTTTTCTTTTAATGTTTTTATTGATCGTTTTTTCCCAAACTATTATTTATTTGAATATTATTTATTACATAATCAATGAACAATTCATAACAACACTGTCACAGACATTATTTAAGATCCAGTCTGTTCCACGAACAAGTTACTCTTGCTATATTTTTATATGTTAGAAAGGATTGCCTTGAATTTGCTTTTACAAATTCTTAAAAAGTAATTTCTATAGTGAAACTGTGCAATACATATATTTTACTCTTAATATTTGGTATTAAAGTAAATTGAATTATTTACGATCATTCGTAGATCGGAACAGCGGAGACGAAGAAAATAAAACGTAAACAAAAACAGACTGATGCATAGACAATTAGATATTCTCTGCTTGAGGCTCGATCAATCAGAGTGTAATTTGATCACCGTTCTGGAATAAGGCCAATGCTCGAGTGCAGATTCTATATATAAACTAAGATCAAGTGAATTAAGAGTAGGCTCCCTAATTTATGTAACTTTGCATTAATATTCTGAAACAATCACGCATACAATCAAAATGGAACTTTAGTATATGATTTATTGGATCTTTTTCTTTACATGTCTAGAGCAGTTTCGTAATTGGAACATTTTCGCTTGATTCATTTTTTAATCTAAAATCATGTCTTTTTTAAAGATTATTCAAAAGTTAATCAAGATTACTCGGTTTTTATGTCTAAAATTAGTATTGACAGTAAGAAAATATAGTTTATTATGACATTTTTTTCTCTAGATCAATTATTACTTTAGTTATAAACGAAATAAGAATTGAGACTTACTACATTTGGTTTCGAACCCGAATATGGTAAAAGAGCGTACGCGAGATTAAACTTTATTACTGCTGCGTTAGCGTTTAGCACACAACGGCAGTTACGAAACCGAACATGGTGAAAGAGCGCACGCGATATTCAACTTTATTACTGCTGCGTTAGCGTTTAGTATACAACGGCCTAACCGGGGTCCATAGGGGCGGAGATTGCATGAATTTTATTTTGGACTGCCTGGTCTTAAGCTCAAACTGGACTTCAGTGACGTTCTGTAATACGGACCTTAGACTATATTTTCTCTTTCATTATCTTTGCATGCCTGTTTAGTTTTAATTCTGTCAATAACAATCCAGTGAAAGAATTAAACTCAAAAACATACAGACAACAATAACGTCTTTATTTTAAACTATTTCAGTGATAAGTGGTCGAATGTCTTGAGCTTTACCTCAAATACATAGCCTAATTACGGACAACGGATTCTCTACTCTTAGTGTTGCCCAAACGAGAGTCTCGCAAGAGTCTTGCAATTAGCGATTATCCTATTGCTATTTATTAAACGGTAGTTGAGATCTCAGAACAATGTAACAGAGTAGGTACATTTTGAGCTTGAATTGACATAGGTCAACCAAATGAATCAATTTAATTGAGACTCTTGAAGACTCTTGCGAGACTCTCATTTGGGCAACACTATCTACTCTACACTACCTATCATAGTGACCATAATCAATCGAGTGAAAAAAAAAACATGCAAATATATACGGACAAAAAATAACATTCTTATTTCACAAACTATTCAGTGATCAGTGCTTGAGTGTCTTCAACTTTACTTGAAATACATAGTCTAACTACGGACAAAGGATTCTCTACTCTACTCTACTTATCAAAGTGACCATAATCAATCGAGTGGAAGAAATTAACTCAAAAATATACAGACAAAAACAGTCTTTATTTCAAACTATTCAGTGATCAGTGGTCAAATGTACCTTGAGAAAGCTCAGGTAGAACTCTGAAATACATAGTCTAACTGCGGACAACGGATTCTCTATTCTACACTACTCATCATCATAGGGACCATATCCGAATCAATCGAGTGGAAGAAATAAACTCAAAAATATACAGACAAAATATGAAGTCTTTATTTCAAACTATTCAGTGGTCAGCGGTCGGGTGTGTCTTGAATTTTACCTGAAATACTGGACGTGGACGCTATGGGACTCTTTGGTGAGGCGACACTATTGCGGGCGCTTTGCTTCAAATACTTAGTCTAACTACGGACAACGGATTCTCTACTCTACACTACTGATCATAGTGACCATATCCGAATCAATTGAGTGGAAGATATAAACGAAAACCATACAGAAAAAATTAACGTCTTTATTTCAATATATTCAGTGATCAGTGGTCAAATGTGACTTGAGAAAGCTCAGGTAGAGAGCTGAAATACATAGTCTAACTGCGGACAACAGATTCTCTACTCTACACTTCTTATCATAGTGACCATAACTACTTATCATGAGTGGAAAAAAATAAATGCAAATATATACAGACAAAATAAAGTCTTTATTTCAAACTATTAAGTGGTCAGCGGTCGGGTGTGTCTTGAGCTTTACCTGAAATACCGGACGTGGACGCTTTGGGACTCTTTGGTGAGGCGACACGCTTGCGGGCGCTTGAACTGCTGCCCTTGTCGCGGCTTCGAGCGCTGCGGGGACCCTAGAATGTATTGAAAGCTTCGATAAGAATAAAAACATATTATTTATGTTTGTACACTGACAGCCCTAACTTTGTCTCCTTTAAGTGCTGTCCATCCAAAGGTTGTCTGCAAGAGATCGCTCTGTGCGATAACTGCCCATTGTACACTAGTTTCAATTTTTGTATCCATTTAAATATTATAAGCTGTACAATAAAATATACAAATAAATAAATAAACGTTACTATTTCAAAAGTTTCAAGAGGACAGGTAATAAAAAATCGGAATTAATTCGCTTAATTTATTAACCGACTGCGGCGAAGCAAGGAGGTGGGTTATGTTTTTACCACGTATGTATGTATGTATGTCCGTTCCTTTGTTCCCTAGTAACTATTAAGCCAGTGAACAGATTTGGATAAATGTTAGATTTGTCTTGATGGCGCGAGTGTCATAGGATAGATTAAAATAAAACCAAATCACCACAACGACAATCGGGCGCCATAATGTCAAAAATAAAAATTCAAAATCGACAAACTACCTATGTCAATGGGGTATCATTAAACAGATCTTTAAAAATTATACTGAGGTTTCTTTTACCATTTTTTATTTTGAGCAATCGTTTAGGAAATATAACGTTTTAAAACGGAATTAAATATTAAAAAGCTGAAAATAAAAAAAACTTATTTAAAAAATATAAAAACCCGACTGCTCAACTGAAATGGAGGAAACAAGCACATTTTTATTTTAAAAAGTGACAAGCAGGCGAGACCGGTCAAATTTTATAAATTAAAATTATATCATGATCAATTGGGTCCCACCTACTTGTCACTTTTTAAATTAAAAAGGTGCTTGTTTCTTCCATTTCAGTTAAGCAGTCGGGTTTTTAGATAAGTTTTTTATAATTTAAGTTAGAAACGGCATCGTTAATGCTGATGATACATCTTTCCATAGATTTTATTTTTTGTTTAAATGTATTTTTGTGGCATTCAGATGCTGCCTCCTTGCTACCAATCATCAGTTCTTTTATTTATACGATCGTATTAATAATGTGTTTAAAGGATTTGATGGTAAGGTGTGCTGTGCTACACAAAATTAAAATCCATTTAATTTACTCCATATACACTAGCACTAATATGTAATTTTTTATTATTATTATGCTTTTGAATTTAGTCATACCTGTTTTTTTCTATTTTCTTTAATTTCATAATAACTATGTAAAGCTTTTCTTAAGTAAATTAAAAGTTTTTCGTTAGTCAATAATATATTGTACATACTATGAGTCGCCTGGACGGAAAGAGACTAAGCCCCACGACACAGGGAATCCTAGTGTGGGGTCTATGGTGTATTAAACTAAGAATTATGTACTATTTTTAGCATAATAAAGATTATTATTATTATATTATTATTTTCTAGTTAAAAAAAAAACATATTTCTAACTTGTAACATTTATAGAATTGGATTACAGAAAAACAATACTCTGTAACAGTGCCATCTACAGATGCGATGATAAACTACTGTCTCGTCTACGATATGTAGTTAGATCATTGTTTGCAATGATTGGCTATCGCTGGAGACGAGATCGTAATTCTTAGAAAATATTATAGATGGCGTGATATATATCTAGTGTTAGAATTTATGTTCAAGTCTAGGTAAATAATAATGACTAAATATAATAGTAAAGAAAAGTTAAAATAAGGTATCCTCCTTATGCATAGAATACGTGCAAACAATTTAATAAAATTCTATGTTAGCATAGAATTTTAAAATTTAAATAAGTAATTGTCTTTTGCCATGGACAATTATAGATAGTTAGCTGTCAAATGGCACCGGACTTCTTTTTGATCTAAGACAACGAAGAGATCGGAAGCGTTTAAGACTAGAATTGAATATTTTGGCGTAATAGCCAACTGATGACGACAGAGAAGAAAGGTACTAGCGTGAAATATAAAACCCATGTTGAAACTACCGGATGTATACCGTGAGTAAAAAAAAGTTTCTTCGCTATTGAAATTAGGCGAAATGATAGATTTTACCGGCGTCCATTTTGTGCTAACGCGACAATTCTGTCTTGTTTCAAGGTCGCATATTAGATTTAATTATTAATTAATAAAAATAAAGAAGAAATGTTCATATTATGAAGATATACTAAAGGAGTTCTTCACTAAGTACGTCGATGGAGGAATAATGCACTAGCGATTCAGTTCCGGGAAAGGAAGCGCCACGCGGGTTTGATTATGCACACCACTTAGATGCGATACTGCTGGCGGAACCCGTACCATGGTTTAATGATCTGAAACTAATATTCAGGGTAATTAATAAACCCAGTAATGTACGTATATTTTATTATTTAGTTTAAAGAATGTAAAAGACGGAACTGAAGAAGTAACCAACACATGTCTGAAGAAATCTAAATATATTTAATGACATGACCAACAAAACCTGTCTTATGTTTTATTTCTACTGTATCCTCATCATACGATAGAACTCAGCCCATAAGTCTCATCTCCAAGTATCTACCCTTGGTTAGCTGGTATGTAGGGAAACCAAGCCTTACAATCTCATTTCACAGTTTTACCATGCGTAATCATTTTTCATTATGACCACGGAGCCTCGGAGTGGGATCTTTTGAAAACTATACTAGTTCTTTCCTATTTAAGTTGTTTTTGTATAAATGATTGAGGATGACAATGAAACTATGTGCCGCACATTTCGCTGCTTAAATTCAAAAGGGCCACAAGTCGAAAAAATTACAAATCTGTTTTAAAGCAAAAATCGTATCAATTCTGCCTTCTTTTTCATATTCGAAAAAGATAACCAGTATTTTCGCATTAAAATGGAGCTAATCGCACAACCGCCCTTTTTGCACTGACCCTGCAGTCAGTGCGAGCGCACGTTTGTTTTGTGAAAAAGGGCCACATTCCGAAAAATACGTCGCCTTTAATTTATGATTTATTTTAAGAGAAGATTTAATTTAGATACGAAAATAAGCATTTTAATAATTTGTTAGCATGGTGTGCTAGAGATTTATAAGCAATTTGTGTTTTGTTAACTTAAGTACATTTATTTTATAGAAGCTGATGTAATTTTAAGTTTTGTTTTTGTATGTGACATAGTTAGGTGTCGATATTGCTTATTCCAGTCAAAATTCTGGATATCTTGAGATTATCTCTAAAAGTACATTTAAAAATGTACGTTTTTTATTTGTTTTGTATCTTTTTATGGTTGATTTTTTGTAATTTTATTGCAAGGTATTGCTAATATGCTACCATGTAGTTATAAACAAAAAGTAGTATAATAAACAAGAAACATTATACGAAATAACACAATAAAACTTATTTTCTGTTTGAGTTGTGGCTTTTTATTTATAAAATTCATAAACATTATATATGTTTTTTTATAATCAAAAGGGACCTATGTGATGTTTTTATTAACTGGATAAAACTTATAGGAAATATCAAATTAAAGACAAATAGAGGCTTAAAATATACATCCGATGATACATAACACATAGATTTACAACGTAGAATAATAAAAATAATAAACAAAAACATATATCAAAACTTTGACGGGCTCTCCTGTAAAAAAGTGAATTTTCGACTTGTGGCCCTTTTGAATTTAAGCAGCGATTTGTACAATCAAGTTTTCAGATATGCACTAAATGTCTTAACCTGCATCATATTATTTTTTATTACCATTAAGTAGTAATTTCTAATTAAGGACGCATTTACGTTTTCTCGCAAATATCAATGTTTTTCTGGTACCATTTTGATACATAAGGAGTTAAAATTTTGACAATGTTATGATATTAATTTCAAGATAATTTATTCATCTCCACATTGAATGCATTATAATTACACAGTCCTATACATCTTTTTCACACAAATACGTTTTTATCGCCGCAATAATCGTAGAAAATTACAAAAAGTGGGGTCTGAATAGGTACCTGTAAGCCAAATCTGGAGCATATTCTTAACTTTAAAATAACAAGAAATTATATATAGCCTATGTATTTATCTATACGTTAAGCTAATTATTTTGAACATACATAAAAAACTTTATGATTTATGAGAAAAATAAAATCGGTCTCAAATTTCTTCATACATTTTTCTACCGAACGCACGGCTCCGATCGTCATTCCGCGCTCAGACGCGCTCGTGAATGCAGGGGTGTATCGCTTTCTTCGAAAAAATAAATACGTCGAAACCTATAATGAAGAGTGTGGCGTCTTGTATACTGTGACTAGAATACGTTGATACTTTTTCGTACCGAAACAAAAGTAAGAACGAGAAACATACTTACTTTTAGAATTGGATGGATATTGGTTAGGGGAGACCGGGGATGGTTGGCTATAGGGGTAGGTAGACTAATTGTCCAAAATGCGAGCTACGAAAACTTGTAGCGACGGCTGACTAGGCGAGAGTATCCGTTTTACCCCTCCGCTCTATCACCGAGAACACCGCATCGCTAACGCATGTCGCTTGTCAGTGATAGCGTTTTGTTTAAAAACAAGACACGTAAGTAACTATTTTTGTCGTAATGTATTATGTTATAATGCCAATTTAATTTGTTGCCTTTGCTTATCAAAGAGTTCAATACGAATGTTTGATTCTTGAGCTTTGTGTGCTGCCTTATTCTTTTTGATTCAGACGCCATTTTAAGGTTATGGAACATGCTTAAAAATTTTAAGGTAATGTGGGGCAGGTTGACTAATTTTAAAAGGGGCTGGTTGACTATCTGATTAAGTTGCCCATATATAATATCTTTAACCCAAACGTTTTGTTTTAGGACGATGCTTCCACGATTTGTTTTTCATTTATACGTCTGTCTCTGTATAAACGAAAATCAAAACATGGAAGCATATTATCTAAAGATAAGTTGAGACGAGAAGATTAAGAGAGCAAGTCAATAAGTTATTTTGATGAAAAGAGTATTAATTCCATGACCAAAGAATTTTCTATAAAATATAAATTACTCGAACGCCACATAGTAAACATGAGAAAAAAAAATTAGAAAGCAGTCCCGGACTGTCGAGATCTCGACTTACTTTGGAGAGCGTTTACTACATAAAAATTAGACAAATATTCAGTGAAGAAGAAGAGCTTGCATTGGAAAATTACCTAAAGAGAACTGCTGATGTTTACAATGGATTATGAATTAAGAAAATTTGTTTATGAATTTGCGATTAAAAATAATAAATCTATCCCTCATCATGATTATAAAAGAGATTGTTGGAAAAGATTGGTTGGGATTTTTTTTATTCATGAGAGGCCGCGTTTGACCACTATCTGATGGTAAGCGATGATGTGGTCGAAGACGAAGCACTAATTTCCTCATTATATGATCTCCTCAAGCTATGAGTTTATTCCGAGCAACATATATCAACAAAACCAACGTACTGTACGTTTAACTACGTTTGATCGAATAAGACCATTTTATAAGAGGTGGACCAATATGATCTGCTGGCGATGCGATAATTCTTCTGGTTGGATGAAGAAAAATAATTTCCGAAAATTTGCAAAACACTTCAAACAACTTTTGAAAAATACGTCAGACCTAGTAAGGAAAAGCCTGTTTTGTTACTGCTGGACAACCATGACTCGCATTTGTCCAACGATGTACTTGATTGTAAAACATGGAATTAGAATCATTTATCAAGTTAGATACATTTACATAGGAAATATGTATATGTATCTAATTTGATTTACAGACACTTAGTTTGCCTAGTGTTTGTTTTCAATTGTTTATTATTAATTTTATGTTTTATGTGTTAAATTAGGATGTCAAGAGGGTTGAGAATTTTTTTTTAATTAATAAAATGATGATTGCACATATTTTAGTACATTTTTATCCTATTTTTTCGTAGATTTGGTCTCATTACTTCTTAGGTCAACTTACCCCTAGTGACAAGTCGACTTACCCCAGGCACGGGGTAGGTTGACCGAAACAGAATAAATTTATTTAACAATTAGGCAACATAACAACAGATTAGGATTATAAATGAACTTGTATAGAGGAACTTAAATTTGTTTAAAAAGGAGGTTTTGTACGACAGCTTCATGGTTCGTCGGCCACATCCGCATTAGTTTTGCCCAGGTAGGGCTGCTCCATCGCCGAAACCAAATAACTTGGCTAATGGTTTAAATTTATGTCTTGTGCCGCGAATGCACATGCTAGTGGCACGTATTATTGAGATGATGATTCTTGATCTTAACCAACCCATCACTACGCTGAAGGACCTGTTCCAGCGGTCAGCGATTGCAGTTCCAAGATGTTTTACGAAAGTAGACATTTGTGGAGCGAAGACTCCGTCAACGGATGTAACAAGAGGGGTGAATGTAGTATGTCGCAATTCACAAGCGTTTGAATATTTTCTTATTTTTTCATCTTCGGCGGATTTTAGCACAGAGGCAACAGGACGTGAAATGTAAGAAGGAGCGTCAGTGTCTACAACACGGATATCAAATAACGCCTCCCTCTGAGCATCCCAAACGCCGCGGCATGAAAGGTCTCCACGTAGTCCGCAATCTCCTTCGGAGATGATGGGTTCTTTGACTACGTTTCCCCATGCATGTTGACATAAGTCACAGAACAGATCTCTAATTTCATTATGACGACGTGTTATTAGACCACCCTTTTTACAACATAGAGCATGATCGACATTAAATTCATTGCAGCCGCAGCCATCACATGATTTTGGCATAGAGACTGGTAATCTGTGGTAACGTAATGCAAGTGCGTCTCTAAACTCTAATGGTGACAGATCGAAATGGTCCTTCTTAGTCGGTAAGGTAGATAACCAGTTGGAGGATTTAGTTTTCATTTTTGTCGAAATTGAACGTTCAATCGCTCTTCTCTTGATAGGGGATAGTTTGACTAAGACGGTATCCAAGAGTTGGTCATTGAGAAAGTCTTTCTCGTTGCGGCATTCTTTTTGTGCATCTTTGAGGGATTTATGATGTTGAGAGAGGTCCATATGTGTATTTTCAATCAGAGCATTTGAGAGGACTGCACAGCCTTTTTTTGAGCATACATAGTTTATATTTGTCATTTTTGATAGAGCGGATATTGCTAGACCACCTTTGTGAACGGGTAGAGAGAATAGGTCAGCTTCCAAAGGTGAGATATCGCCTCCTAGTAAAGTGGGTAAAAAATTGGTACGCAGTGTGTTTGTTAATGGTTCGAAGAATTGGGTTACATCATCTAAGACTCTTAAAAGGAATGACCATTGAAATTGAACTGCTTTAGTAAGGGCAGTGTAAGCAGCTTGGGGTGAGTCTTTACAGATAAGTGAAAGTTTTTCTATTGTAGATTGCCAGTTTTTAATTTTCTTGTTCACAAAGTGTTCTTTTCCTTCGCCAATATAACTACCAAGGAAGCGTGATCCAGTTATGATGGTTACGTTAATCCCTTTGAAAATCTGTTGAGCTGTTTGCTTGTCGCTCTCGGTAATGATTAGGTATGATTTTTTATCTTGAGGAAAGTAACCATATTCAGGGCCTATTTTACTCAATTTATCCCACCATTGACGTAGGTTTCTGAGCTTACCTTGGGCGGAGGAGTCATCTGCATACCAGCATTGGGGTAGGTTGACTCATTTTCCGCGTCGTATAAAATCAAACTTGTACGCTATATCGTAATTGGTCACTATCAATGAAATTGCTTTTTAGAAGAATAAAGACTACAGCAAAAATAATAAAAATATTTAAGCTGAAAATTGGTCAACTATCCCCGGTCTCCCCTACTGAACCTAGCATGAAACAACAATTTTTTTTAACCTACTTCAAATAAGGAGGTTTCGCAATTCGACCGTATAATTTTTTTTTCATTACTTATCTTAAAGTACTACAAATTAAGGAAGGTCTAGAGTTGATCTGATGATGGAGCCTTTCATCAGATTGACTCCTGACAGTCGAGGGAACTCCTCAACGATTTACAGCAGTAACCTTTTGTTTGGGCTTGATTAATTTGAATTGACCAGAACATTACACCTAGATAGTTAGTGACTGTCATTAGAGGTCTGATGATGAAGACGAAGGACAGTTAAGGGAACTCCTCAACGGTTTACAGTAGCTACCTTGTGTTTGAACTTAATTAATTTATATTGATGAGAACTTTGCACCCATATGGGTTATAAGTGCCATAACAGGTCTGATGATGGAGACCATAGACAGTCTAGGGAATTCTTCAACGATATACAACAGTTACCTTTTGTTGGGCTTACTTCATACGGTTCAATATGCCAAAATGTTCAGTTCGTACAAAAACTAAAAAATTGGCCAAGTGCGAGCCAGACTCGCCCATGAAGCGTTCCGTAGTAACTACACCAAATAACTTCGTTATTCATAGTGTTTGTATGAATTACAAAGTTTTATTTGCGGTTTTAGAAAATATGCTGTATCTCAAAAACTGCCAACCCAATCTCGTTCAAACTAATTTTGGTTGAAAGTTTACATTAAGGACCATAGGATATATTTTTTTGTATAATTTTTCACTCCATTATTATAGAAGTAATAGGGGGGGGACACATTTTACCACTTTGGAAGTGTATATCTTTTAAACGATTAACTTTATGAAAAAGTGGTTTAAGAAATTTCAATGTCATTTTTAAAGACCTGTCTATTAATACCACATACGAATAAGTTTCATGAAAAAAAATCAGTTTCAGTTTCATGTGGTGTACATGGAACTGAAACTGAAAATATATTTTTTTGAATAGTTTTTTAATAATTTTTCATTTTTTTTCTTAAAATCGGAAAGCGGTTCACAGAATACATCTACCTACCAAGTTTCACATGTATAGTCCTAATAGTTTCGGAATATAAAAAAAAATTACCAAAAAAATTAAACTGACTTCCAAAAAGCACTGCAAAGTGAAAAATAACTTTAATTTCGGTAGGCGGTATCCGACTTCCGAAATTACTTAGTTAGAAAGTAGACAAAATATTGCTTTTCCCAATGCTGGGCTGTTAATTGTTGAGGAGTTCTCCTGGTACTTCACCATCAGCTTCACTTCATCATATGCATTGTGACGAGCATATTGTGCTTAATAACCATATTCAAGTAATCGGAGCGGAACCCATGAAATACTTCTTATTCCAACTTGTATATTGAGTAGTTCCAGTGGCCATTTGTGGTCTTCATCATCAGATCCACTTCACAAATGGTGCTTTTCGAATGCAACTACACAAGTTACTATAAAAAATACTCAAATCACTGTAGGTGTGCCTATAATATTTGAAGAGTTCCCTCGATTACTCCAAGATCCCATTATCAGCTCCTGACTTGGTGACAATGGGACCAACTTCAAAGTATACCCTTTCAAACAAAAAAAGAATTTTCCAAATCGGTTCAGCCGTCTTCGAGTAATCGGTGATCAAACATTAAAAAAATATACGCGTCGAATTGCTAACCTCCTCCGTTTTTTTCGTCGGTTGAAAATGGCTGTGACATACGTACGGATGGACAAACAGACAGACAGGCATGACGAAACTTTTCTTTATTTCTTATTAATTTTTTTATCACATATGAGTAGGTATTTTATTTTACTCCTAATCGGGCGTCAAACACATTAATACAAAATTGAAACTAACATCTAATCAATAAGCATGTAAGCTTTTGTAAACAATAAGTTACAACTTATTATGGTCAAACAATATTAAAGAAAATATAATATTACCTTCAAGTATCAAGATTAGTTAAGTAATGTATAAAATCGGGCGAACAATGGTTTGTAAGTGTGTGTACGCGCAATGTTGTTGTGTTGCTACTAGGATACCTAAAATTGAGCGAGTGATAAACGTAACTGCGTCCTTAAATTATTGTTTTGCCGATATAATTACGGTATTAGGACATCACCTAACATTAAAAATTAAAAAATTAAAAATTAAATTAGAAGTAGTTGATAAATTCACCCTATTAGGCATAAACATTGATACGCATATAAATTGGAAGTCACATATTCAGAAAGTAAGAGCTAAAATATCAAAATTTTCATACGCCCTCCGCGAGATCAAAAAAACCACAGACCTAAAAACCGCATTAGCAACGTACTACGCGTACGCCTATGCATGGCTCAAGTACGGAGTCATTCTATGGGGCAACAGTACTGACGCACCCACACTATTTACCCTACAAAAAAAACTAATTAGAATCCTAGTTAATATCGAAGCCGACGATAGCTGTAAACCCTACTTTCAGGAACATAAGATTTTATCCCTACCCTGTCTCTATATATTTGAAATTTGTAAGTTCGTGCGCAAGTACCCCGATTTCTTTACAAAAAGAGAAGACATACAAACAAAAATTACTTTAAGACATAAAAATAGATTAAACTTACCAACATCACGTCTAAAAATACATTCTAATAGTACCTTTGTCATGTTCATAAAAATTTATAACAAATTACCCGAAACAATAAAGAATATTAGCAAATATAACGTATTTATTAATAAATTGAAGCTTTTCCTTATAACAAAATGCTACTATACTATAAGCGAATACTTTAATGATACATTTTCTATTTTATAAATTACAATGTAAGTATAGGTGCTATAAATGATATGCCAAAAGATAAATAAAACTACTGTACGGACAAAATTGATGCAATAAATAATAATATATAGTAAATAAATAGTTAATAAAATAAATGGTTTTAAAATGTTATTTAACTAAATATACATACATAATATATATTTAAACACAATGACGTATTAGCAACATACCTTACTAATTACTATAATGAATAATTAAATAATTTAAAAAAGTATCACATTCAACACGCAGTGTTCTTCCTCCTCTCTCCTACATTGGTTTATGCTGTGCCCGACAGGGTCCATAATTGTGACTTATATAACTATGCATAACAACTATGTAACATTATGGTACGCAATAAAGAATTGAGAATAAATAAGCTCCGTTTATCTAATTCATATATGCCACACGGCTTTACCATCGATTTTACATCGCCGTTCGGCTTTAAATCTAACTTTTCACAGTTACGATGACTATATTATATATTTATTTACTGATGCTACAGAAGCTCAGTAGGTTGGTAATAATTAAGTCTAAGCGTTAGTAAAATACACAATGCTAAATCATAATCATCATATTTTTAAGCGACTTCTAAACAAAGTAAGTATTACTAACCTACTGAGCTTCTGGAGCATCAGTAAATAAATATATAATTATTATAGTTATCTAGACTGTGATAAGTTAGATTTAAAGCCGAACGACGACGTAAAATCGATGGTAAAGCCGTGTGGCATATATATATGAATTAGATAAACGCAGCTCATTTAATGTTAGGCATCTTTTGCTTTACAAGCGTCAATGGCCTAATGGATAAAGTGTCGGACTCGTGATCGAGAGGTCACGGGTTCGAAGCCCACCCATTACACTATTGTCGTGAACCCACACTAGACACAATCATATTTAGCTTAGTTGGAGGGGTTAACAAGATTGGTAGTAATGTGAATTCTACCCACATTGCTAGTTCTCTTTATGTTTTTTTATTTAGCCGCTGATGTCCCACTGTTGGACAAACTAGGCAAAGGCTTCCCCCGAATCCCACCAGGTTCATTTTTCGAACGCTACTTCGGACCAACCAACGCAGTATGCGTCTAGGTCATCTCGCTATCTTTTCCTAGGCCGGCTTCAGCGGCGTCTTTTAATATAAGCAAAAAATCTTGGTGTTATGTTAGTAAGTGGGCCCTCTTAGATAGATAGATAGATAGAATACTCTTTATTGTACACCAATAATTTAATCAAATACTTGAATGACAATAATGCAAAATATGGTTACAATGGCGGTCTTATCGCTGATAGCGATATCTTCCAGACAACCTTTGGATGGACTTTAAGAACATAAAACAAAGAGGGGAGGGGAAAGTCAGTGTACTTACTTCAAATATATAACATACACAAAAAGTAACTAAAGTAGTTAATATAAGTATATATATAGGTATATATAATACAATACAATACATAAATAAGTATAAATAAATATATATGCTATGTATATATAAATATGTCATAAGGAGAGAAATACAAGGTAAAATCAAAGGAGTGTATAAAAATGATTGACAACAGAGCTTTTAAAAGCAGCAAGTGACTGCACTTGTCTAACTGACAACGGCAATGCGTTCCACAGACGAGTAGCCTGCACCGTATACGATGAATCATAAAATTTTGTGGAATGTGCAGGCATTGAAAGTGTCAAATTTACCGATGATCTCAAATCTCTAGTATGTGTGTCATGAAGGAACTTAAAACGTTCTTTGAGGTAAAAGGGAATTCTCGGATTGAACAGAATATTGTAAAGTAATGATAAAATATGCGCATTTCGGCGAAGACGGATAGGCAGCCACTTGAGCTTAATACGAAACTCAGAAACATGATATTTGCGCAAACCAAATATGAATCTGATACAGAAATTTTAGAGTCGCGCAAGCTTATCTAGCTGCACTTCAGTGAGGTCTGGAAAACTTGCATCACCATAGTCAAGAATAGGAAGAAGGAGAGATTGGGCGAGCTCAGTTTTAGTGGCAGATGGCAGGAAATTGTGTAGTCTACGCAAAGACCCCGCAGATGCAAACAGTTTGCGACTCACTTCTTGTAACTGGGGACCCCAAGACAAGTCCTTATCTATGTAAATACCCAAGTCTTTCACTAAATCACTAGAAGGTATTACGCACCATCAAAAACAATTTGGGGAAGATTCATCCAGTCAATTTTGGATCGCATTCTAGAGCCGCCAACCACAGTGACTTGAGTCTTCGCAGGATTAACCTTCAAACCATGATCCAAGCTACATTGAGAAATACGTGCTAAGCCTGCCGGGGTCGTGGGACTTATCCCATTACCGTGACCCCGGTACGTAAAGGGTTATTGAAGGAACACCGTGGATTTTAGTCAGTAAAAGTCTGACAGTCACAGGAGCAGTGACAGGAGGACTTATTTCATAATTTTACCACGTTAAAAAAAATAGTCATTATTCACAATGATCACCGCCTCAGACAGTTCATCTACGGGAGCTTGCGAATAAATTTGCAAATCGTCAGCATAAAGGTGGTAGGATGAGAGAAGTTCATTAGAAATAGAATTTATAAATACAGCGAAAAGAAGGGGAGAGAGAACTCCCCCCTGTGGAACGCCGGCAGTGGTATTGCACCAAGAAGATGATGAATCTTCAATGCGAATACGTTGTCGGCGGCCACACAAGTAACTTCGAAACCAATCAATTGCTGTTGGAGATATGTTAAGAGAGCGGAGTATACCGAGCAGGACATCGAAATCGACAGTATTAAAAGCGTTGCTGAAGTCCAGTAACGAAAGGACCGTCAACTTCCCATTATCCATACCTGATCTGATATCATCAGTAATTTTAACAAGAGCTGTGGTAGTCCTATGTCCTGAACGAAACCCGGATTGGTACAAATTTAGGACTTGTTTTTTACAAAGGAAGGCACTAAGCTGACTGTGGATAAGGCGCTCGAGGATTTTGGATAGGAATGGTAAAATGGAAATAGGGCGAAAATCGGAGAAAGAAACAGGATTACACTTTTTAGGGAGAGGAGTTATCTAAGCTTCTTTCCACAATGATGGGAAAACATCTGAGGATATGGAATAATTGAGGATATGGGAAATGATAGGAAGAATTTCGTCCAGGATAGGGAGAATCATCTTACGACTAATACAGTCACTACCACGGAGCAAATACAAAGAGGAGGCGGCCTAAGCAACTGTGCACTGGCGTGGCCTTTGACAGTGTACCGTCGTCGTTCGTGCCGTGCACTGCTTTGTTAATGTTCGCATTTCAAAGAATTTTCGTATTCCAAGAAGAAAAGGATGAAGTGTTGTATTTTATCATGTATAAACTATTCGGATAGACGTTCTGATGCCATGACTGGCATCACATTTCATCAGCAAGTAATTTTATAAGAATATTTCTAGAAAGATCTGTTATTAGCGTCGGCATCTCCCAATATAGTTCTACCCGACGTTAGATGGCGACACTGTGTCGAAGCATTTTTGAGTACGTAGAGCAAAGTAATAATTTATTTTGATAATTATACGTACTGAAGTTTGTTTAACATTCATTCCTAAAGACCCTTTAGTCGCCAAAATATTATATTTGTAATGTTTTGTAAAAAATCGGCCATCTATCGTCATCTGTCAACATCAACCATAAAAAAATAAATATTATTACTCCGGTCCTTGTACACTTATTTAATCTATGTTTCTCGTCGGGCATCTTTCCTGACATCTTTAAAACAGCGGTCGTCCATCCTATTTATAAATCAGGTGACAGAGACAAAGTCAGTAACTACAGACCCATCTCGGTACTTACAACACTATCAAAAATATTAGAAAAAGTGATAAACATCAGATTAACTAACTTCGTTACAAAATTTAACATCCTAGCCAGTAACCAATTCGGGTTCAGAAGTGGGAAAACCACTGATGACGCCGTGTTGGACCTTACTGATAGTATCATTAATAATTTTGAAAATAAAACTAAAACCATGGCTATCTTCTTGGACTTATCAAAGGCTTTTGACACTGTCTCCATCTCTTTACTTCTCTCTAAACTGGAAGATGTTGGTATCCGCGGAACTGCCCTGAATATCTTTAGAACCTATTTAACCGGTCGCAGTCAGTATGTGAAAATCAATAATCACTTAAGTAATAAAAAAATTGTTGAATTTGGAGTACCCCAGGGCAATGTGCTCGGGCCCAGCCTCTTCCTGTTATACGTAAATGAGCTGTGCCGCTTATCGATCCCAAACTGCAAAATAATTACTTATGCAGACGACACAGCTCTCATCATCTCCGGCTATGACTGGGCAGAAACTTTCCAAAGTGCAGAGTTAGCTTTAGGCGTTGTCACAAAATGGCTAGCTGCAAATCATTTAACCCTGAACATAGACAAAACTAAATATATTTGTTTCTCTATAAACAAGTCAGGCCAACCTTCATTGCCTATTGCGCTTCACGCCCATAATTGTCCTAACCCTAGTTCCGCTACAACCTGTGCCTGTCCTCAGCTTTTAAGAACGCAGTCTATAAAATATCTTGGTGTTATGGTTGACTCTCATCTTAAATGGCATCAACACATTGACTCTGTCGTGGCCCGCCTGAGAATACTTTTATATATTTTTAAGAAGGTCAGAGGTTCGGCGGATTTTAACACCTTAATAAACATATATTTTGCGCTTGCTCAGTCACTCTTAGGATACTGTCTGACGGTGTGGGGTGTAGCTCACAAAACAGCGATGATACGCTTGGAAAGAGCCCAGAGAGCCGTTTTGAAAGTTCTTGCACGGAAACCAATCCGCTTTCCTACTACATCCTTGTTTTCTCTTTGCCGTGTTTTAACTGTCCGGCAGTTGTTCATTTACCAAACGGTGCTGCGAACACATACCTATCCACTGATTAGAAAACCACTTGATCGCACATACATTGCCCCGACGCACGGTGGGCTGAAAATCGGCTTTCATAGACTTAGGCATTTTATTTTGCAAGTGCGAGTTTTTTTGCCGGATATCACTTCTATTAGTTATAACAATATACAAAAATGACACCAGAATTGATTCTGCACAGAAACGAAGGAATTATAATTTTTTACGAAAATTTTGTATGGAGCTAGTATGAAAAATCGAAATATCTCTAAAACGGCAGCGATAACCGTAATATCCTTATAGGGGGTTATAGTACTAATTATTTATGATTTTTTGACATACGTTACATAATGGTTGTAGATGCCTTTTTTTAAAAAAAATCGTCAAAATATTTTTATTTATTTTTACATATTTAAACGTTCCTTTTAGTGTTTAAGTTGAAGAATTCAGAGCTTTAACAACTCTTATCATAAAATAGCATCACCCCTATAGACCTGAAGGACTAGACAGAGGTGTGTAGTGTCTTGTTGATCTTGTAAGATTTCCAACAATACCAAATAGTTGAATATCAGTGTCAAAGTGCCCATGCTGTCGCTTCTTTTTGAAAGATAGGGGAATGAAATTGTTAATTGATCATACCCTAAAAGTATGATTACAACATAACCGGACACATAATAATAATAATATCCTTATAGGGGATTATAGTACTAACATTATTTATTTTAACATATGAAACTGTTCAAAACGATCCATGAACTGTGTCAAAGTTAAGAACATCGTTAGGAAGCATGCTTTTTCCCCAAATATTAAGAATATGTGAAAAAAAAAGACTGTATATAAACTTTTTATTGATAGGTAATTTAAATAAAACAGAAGTAACAAAAATAATATCTAATAAATTCAATTATACAAAATACATATTTGAAACTATAATTTATGAAATTATTAACTAAACATATTGGTACAATAAACTAACATAAATAACAAAAGAACATAAAGAAAAATAATTAAATTTTACAAATTTTCTTTACAACTTTCGTTGTCGGACTCCAATTCCGAGTCAGAATCCAGATCGGATATACCTACAAACTCGAACTCAATTTCCGGAAACTGTATTAGGTCGAGAGTTTCAGCAAAAAAGGTTGTCTTCCTTTTGGCATCTAACTTCGGCCTTTGTGCACTTAGAAAAGGATCCGAAGAAACAACAAGCATATTTAGGATATCTTGATTAGAATCTTGCCTGCTTCTTTTCCGCGAATGATGTTCCCGGAACCTCCTAAAATCTTTGTTTCGAGACTCTGAGGCTTCTTCCGAGAGAGTCCCAATCGGGACAATATCATTTTTTTCGATTATGTCAGCTCCGTGTATTAATAGTTTATGTACGGTTGATGACATGTAGTACCAGTCGTATAATTCCACGTACTTTTCTGCTGTTTTGCGAGCAAAATCTTTAAATTTGATGACATCGATCTTCTCACCAGATGTTATTGCTTGCAAAATAACAGCAAATCTTTTTATCAGGTTTTGATCCAACCCAGTAATAGCTGCAGTTTTATTGGGAAACTCGAAAAACTTCCTTGCGGTATTCCCGTCATTGGTAGTTCCCGAGCCTTGTTTTACTATATCAATTAACAGATTGAGCTCCTCTTTAAATTTATTTTGAATGTTTTTTTTTCTGTTTTGTAACATATCTTTATGCTCATTACTTCTTGCTGCCCACTGTTTGAAGTCAAGTCTGTACGCAATGTGTAACAGACATTCCATGCAATTTATACGGGCATGTAGGGATGATAGGCCAAATTCATATATGTCAGAACACACAGTTTTTGATGTTACAGCATCTAAGTGGTTCATTTCTGTTGGTTTTGCTAAGCACAGGTAGCATGATGCATTTGATCTAGCTTCAGAAAGGTACGTGCAGACTTTTGCGTCGATCATTGTCATCATTAGTTTATGAGTCACCCTGTTACTATTAATGCACTCTGTGGGGTTAAGGGCCTCAATTTCCTCATCCATTTTTCTTTTGTTATCAATGACAACTGCATGGCTTTCTTTTACAAAAGTGAACTGAACCGGACGACAATAAAAAGTTGAGCATGGTTTCGGGTTTGTCCATATAGTATTATCTCCATCTGTCAGTTTCAGTGGCACCAAGGAGGTCATGAAAATGCTTGAATCATCATGCTCGCCGTCCATTTTCTGCTTGTATCGGCTTTGATTGGAAGCACCATCAAATCCCCACTTCGATATCAGCTTTAACTGCTTATTTTCCACATTATCAGAAAGACTTTGAAGAATCCGCTTCACCGTGATGTCAAGTAAAGCTTGAAGTGTAATTCTAGCTGATGAATCCGTAACTGATACTGATTGATTAGGAGGGTAGCATGCAAGCTTAGTTTGTTGCAGTTTATAGTAGGATGGGTAAATATCCTTAGCACCTTCCCGAATGGCAGTCTCTCGCAACGTAATATATTGCCACTTTGAAAGCTTAAGTGAAAGAAGCAATCCAAGTGCTTTCTCTGGTGTAAATATTACTGTTTTCTTAATGCTTTCCTTGATTTTAACGGCAGCTTCTGGATTTTTGATCATATAATTGATTACAGATGCGATATCTTCATAACCTTCTTCTTTTAAACGTGCTGCAGCTGCATATGCCAATTCACAGGAATCCTCGCCTATGTGCTCACTAGATCTTCTCTTTTTCTGTTTGCTTCCCAGATCTTTGAATGGTTTTCGGGACCTTTTTGTCATTGTTCCAACAGTCGATGATGTCGAAGGTTCTGGAGAGACTGAGCGTGCTCTTGGTATCTCATCAACAGTTGGTTCTTGATTTATTAAAGTTTGCACGCAACTCGGCCAATCAATATTTGCTTGCAACCACTCTCCGTACGTATTTCTAAACTTATCAAAGAATCGTTTAGATTTCTGCCACCTGTTTAAAGCAGCTCGCGTGAATCTCCGGCAAAATTCTTTGAGAGTTACTTGATCTTCGGCAGAAAGGCAATCGCCTATGCGGGACACAATTGCACTAAACAATACTTCATGATTAAATGAAGGACACTCACTTTTTAGAAAAACAAACAAATCTAAGTTGGTGATTAAACTTTCCATTCTAAGATTTTGTAGTCGCAAAGCAAATAGTTTTAGTGTTAGCAGTTACACGGTTGTGAACAATCTAAATTATGGAACAAAATTATAGCCCTTTTATTGTATAAAGTCAATAATTAGTTAACTACCCTCATTAAAGTTATAAAAGATATGATAATAAAAATTTATAATCGTCAAAAACATTTCGTAGAACTCATAGTAGAACTAATCAACATTAGCAAATCACATTAGCTCACTAATTATAAAAAGGTGAATGCAGTTCTTAGTTGGTATTGTTGCGAGATATTTCAAATCATTTAATCATTTAATAGGCTCATTAGAATCAGAAGACTACAACCATCATTCTAATTACTTAATTACTTGTCATCAGACTCATTAGATGACTACACAATATGTTATTTTGTATTTTGAACGTATGCAAGGTTTTAAAATTCCTTTTGTGTCGATATTATTATGTGTCCGGTTATGTTGTAATCATACTTTTAGGGTATGATCAATTAACAATTTCATTCCCCTATCTTTCTAAAAGAAGCGACAGCATGGGCACTTTGACACTGATATTCAACTATTTGGTATTGTTGGAAATCTTACAAGATCAACAAGATACTACACACCTCTGTCTAGTCCTTCAGGTATATAGGGGTGATGCTATTTTATGTTAAGAGTTGTTAAAGCTCTGAATTCTTCAACTTAAACACTAAAAGGAACGTTTAATATGTAAAAATAAATAAAAATATTTTGACGATTTAAAAAAAAAAAGGCATCTACAACCATTATGTAACGTATGTCAAAAAATCATAAATAATTAGTACTAAAACCTCCTATAAGGATATTACGGTTATCGCTGCCGTTTCAGAGATATTTCGATTTTTCATACTAGCTCCATACAAAATTTTCGTAAAAAAATTATAATTCCTTCGTTTTTGTGCAGAATCAATTCTGGTGTCATTTTTGTATATTGTTATAACAAATAGAAGTGATATCCGGCACAAAAACTGGCACTTGCAAAATAAAATGCCTAAGTCTATGAAAGCCGTTTTTCAGCCCACCGTGCGACGCACGAAAACTATGCGAGTTTTTGCTCCTATATATTGGCTACGATACACGAACCATTTTAGTTGTGACCAAGTATTAGGCCTGTGTGCATGCTAAACAATTACAAATTTTAATTTTTTGTATCCAATTTATAACGCATAATAATGCTTTCATGCACGTTGAAGTGGTGTGGAAAACATTCCCAGACATCTAGATACCAAATGGATGACATTACTATTCATCAGTAATGAAATAATATGAAAATTATTTATCATTTAATCCGTATAGTGGTCAGTGGCCCTGACTGCTATGCGTAAGGTCGTGGGTTCGATTCCCACCTAGGACAAATGTTTGTGTGATGAGCACGGTCATTTGTTCTTTGTCTGGGTGTAATTTATCTATAATATGTATGTATTTAGAAATATATATGTATGTTTATCAGTTGTCTAGTACCCATACCACAAGCTCTGCTTAGTTTGGGACTAGATGGCGTTGTGTGAAAAAAGTTGTGGAATATATTATTATAAGCTACCGCAGAGGTCCATTTAAAATGGTGGTTTGGGTGGCCAAGGACAAAATTGTGTCGCGCGTTGATGTCTTTTGGAAATGTCTCTTTCTTACATGAAGAAATTCTAATTCTTTTATCCCTGTCTTTTCATCTGTATTTTTATCGTAAAAGTCTGTGCTGTTACCTATAACGGCTGGATACGATATCGATAATTATAAAATTAAACTTATTTTTTTGTAATTCAATTCAGATAGTTGTCATAAAATACCTATCTACATTAACCGACTTAAAAAAAATTGGCCAAGTGCGAGTCAGACTCGCCCATGAAGGGTTCCGTAGTAACTATAATAATATAATATAATAATTATGTATATTTATTTGACGAATAAAAATAAACTTAAAATTTCTTAAAACTAGCTTATTTGTTTACATTTTTACAACTACGCTAAATAACTTTGTTTTTCATAGTGTTTGTATGAATTACAAAGTTATATTTGTGGTTTTAGAAAATATGCTGTATCTCAAAAACTGCTGAGCCGATTTCGTTCAAACCAATTTTGGTTGAAAGTTTACATTAAGATCTACAGATATATATTTTTTTAGATTTTTCACTCCATTATTATAGAAGTTAGAGGAGGGGGACACACATTTTACCACTTTGGAAGCTTATATCTTTTAAACGATTGACTTTATAAAAAAGTGGTTCTAGAAACCCTTATATCATTTTTAAAGACCTGTCTATAAATACCACACACGCATAGGTTTCATACGGACGGACGGACAGACAGACAGACAGACAGACGTTTTTTGCCATTCGGCTACGGAACCCTAAAAAGGAGAAAGTTCTGATATTTTTTCTTCTGTGTGACATGCATGTTTTCATTTTAGATTTCCCAAGATTCCATATTAAAAAGAAAAGTGGATGGATAAGGTTACTAGGCAATATTGGTTTCTAGTTTGGTTTTTATTGATATAATGTTGAGAAAAGTCAAAATAATATAAGATACCTATATCCAATCTTTCTAGGCTTCAAATAGTATGACGGAGTCTAATATTAATCAACTTGGACCTTT
The DNA here is from genome assembly GCA_943138885.2 of Tholera decimalis. NCBI lineage: Eukaryota > Metazoa > Arthropoda > Insecta > Lepidoptera > Noctuidae > Tholera > Tholera decimalis. The sequence continues at coordinate 31,424,501 of OW964562.2, forward strand.
GCATTACAATATCGCCCTCGTTAGTTACTTTTGTTCCGGGGATGCAGTAACGGCAGTAGCTGAAGGAACAGGGTGGGTTTTTAGTCAAGAAGTCTAACACTCCCTTCCACTTCACCCAGAGCGGGAGAAGTCATTCGATGATTTTCCCACTCGGGAAAAAGAAACAGGTTCCTTTGTTTCGATGTCGAGTCCACGGGTTAAGTGTATGTAGGAGGGAGGAGTCATTAGATAAATCATCTAATGGTGGTGAGTACCACCAAAAAATAATTATTACCTAGTGCCTGCTGAAGCTACAGTTGTTGACACATCTGATTTTAATGAAAATATATTCATTATGGAATATAAAATAAATATACAAAAATAAAATATAAAAATAATATATGGCCGGATACATTGTCCATGCTCTGATAAAGCAAATAAAATGCCTAACTTGTATTGGAGCGTTGATTGGTGTTACAAATCAAAACGCCTTACATTTCAAAAATACACTAAAACAAGTTATTGTACGGATCCACCACAGTAATAGAAATTTGGCGTCGTTGTAAAATTTATATTAAAAGGGCGATCAACGAGAGTGGTTCGAAAGTGCTGTCTCAGAAATATAATTCCAATTATTTTATGAGATCGGTTTTAAAATCACTGATTGGGTATAATTTATTCCCGGATATTAATTTTCATCAATATGAAATAGAAACTACCAATCATTTGATTGAATTAGCAAGATGCATAATTCAGAAATATTTAGACGCTCGGTTATCATTTTTTAGCAAAAACAATCAGGACCCTAAAACTTTAATTCGAAAATTGTTGTGAAAATTTGTAATTGAGACTGATAATGATTAAATATTATTATGTGATTTTATTGAGTAATTTTATAATGTTAAAGTTCATTTTATCGATATCGATAACTTTCCCTCAATCAAGTAGAGCAATCCCTAACTCGGCATATCTATGAAGCTTGACTTTGAACTGACCAATTGCAGTAGCGCATTTTTTCCTCGCCTCCCAACCCGTATTGGTGAGTTGTGTTCTTCAAAGAAATCGGCCTATAAGCTCTCTAGGTTAAATACTCTCTGTACCTATCTCACCTATGACCCAGAAAGAAATGTTAGCAGACGCCGTACTGATCTAGTTTGTCACGTTAAACCACGAAAAACTATAGCTGCATGACGACACTTTGCCTACATGGGCTATAAAATTTATAACAAAATTAATTCAACATTGAGCATATATTCTATCTCTAGGAAAGAATGTAAGAGTAGGCTAGGAATATGGCTTAAATCTCTGTCATATGATGCAACAGAAAAACTTGTGGAAGTATAAATCAGAAACTAAATAATAAATAGGCAGACACACATTCTCATACACATTCATTCATTCACAGATACACTACTCACACTAATACACACCACACACAAATACTCACGCAGCCACACAAATCAGTCACGGCAATTAATAATCTTAATCTTAGTCTTTAGACTGTTTTCTCTTTTTTCTTGTGTAATTTGTGTAAATACGTTAATTACTTGGAATAAATTTCCCTCACCTGGAGTCGGGCGTTGATAGCTGCGCCACAGTTCTGTCAACTTTTGCAGCTATCATCGTTTAATATTGATTTTCTGTCTGTATTTGTTATTTTTTCCAAATAAAACGTTATATTATTATATTATAGTGTGCAGTTTACCTGTATGATGTTATCGAGGTCAAGCTCCCGGTGGTGGCGGCGGCGCGGCGTGGAAGGCGCGGAAGGCGAGCCAGTACGCGCCGACTCCTTCAGCGAGCGAGCCTGGTCCTCCGTCAGGTACAGCTCGAAAGCCGTCACCATTACTAGCGTGTCGCTGGAATTGTGACAAAGGTAGGCTTTTTATGATGGCCTAGATGTTGCATGTGTGAGATGTTTTCTTACTAATCTTACTAATATTATAAATGCGAAAGTTTGTGAGAATGGATGGATGGATGTATGTATGTTTGTTACTCTTTCACGCAAAAACTACAAAACGGATCCGAATGAAATTTCGTAAGTAGATAGTTGCCATTCTGGAATAACACATAGGCTACTTTTTATCCCAGAATTCCCACGGGATGGGGATTTACGCGGGAAAACCCTCCCACGCAGACGAAGTCGCGGGCAGAAACTAGTCCTACTAATTCCTACTTTCCTACTAATATTATAAATGCGAAAGTTTGTGAGGATGGATGGATGTTTGTTACTCTTTCACGCAAAAACTACTGAACGGATCTGAATGAAATTTGGTAAACAGATAGTTGGCAGCCTGGAATAACACATAGGCTACTTTTTATCCCAAAATTCCCACGGGATCGGGATTTGCGCGGGAAAACCTTCCCACGCGTACGAAGTCTCGGGTAGAAGCTAGTATTATATAAATGCGGAAGTTTGCGAGGTTGTACATACATCATTGTTGCTCTTTCACGCAAAAACTACTGAACAGATCAAAATGGTATTTGGTAACTAGATAGTTGACATCTTGGAATATATTACAATAGGATACTTTTTATCCCGGAATTCCCACGGGATCGGGATTTACGCAGGAAAACCCTCCCAAACCTAGCAGAAGCTAATTAACCCTTAAGTAGTGACGTGGTGTTCCACAGACGGCGTGTTGATAAATGCGTTTATTGTTTTGTAGTTGTAAATATTTTCAACCCACGCGCCCCGCTAGCTTCGCGGTTTGCGATTCCGTTTAGTCAGTCGAACTCACGCTCACGTCGAGTGAACAGAATCACGTGTACGGTGCTTCGGTGTTTCAGAGACGTGAGGTCAGTATTAGTGTATACAACGATGACGCTGGCCTCTTGCAATTATCTTCAGGGTTCGGATATAAGCGGTATGAATGCGTACGCTTTATACAAAAAAAAATATAATAATGTACCAAGATTTCTACAAGATCTTGAACGACAATTGGTTGTACCATATATTAAAAGCAGAGTGTTCAATGATCGTCTGCCAAGGGAATTGAGACTGCCAATAATGCGTATTCTTGGAAACGATTTGCCTCCGGAACCAGATGGATCTTCATCAACAAACACAGAAATAGTACAAAAATACATGTAAAATATGCCCCACAAGACTCAAGGAGGCGTACAAAGTTTGAATGTGTAACATGTCACAAGCATGTCTCGAATGCTCTAAAACATGTTTTATAACACTCTTTCAAATACATAGTTTCAGCTCAATATATTGATTCAGATTCAGCAATATTCAACATAAAACATGTTTTAGCGTTCCATACCCAAAGGGTAGAAAAGGGTATTACTAAGACTCCGCTGTCTGTCTGTCACTAGGCTGTATTTCATGAATAGCTAGAAAGTTGAAATTTTCACAGATGATTTATTTATGTTGCCACTATAACAACACATACTAAAATTAGAATAAAGTAAATATACAGCGTGGAGACGACGATGTGACTTTAATTGAAAACACTAGCATTGCTGGTTCCTAGAAACATTTATAAACTATCAAATATATCCTAATATCGAAATTAAAAAGAAAACGATTTTTTCAAACAAACTAAATAGCATATTTTATTATTTTTGCAAAAAAAGAAACCGACTTCAAAAAACCATAAAAGCACTAAAAAGTAAAAAAATAATACCTAATAATAACCTACCTATATCAATAAACCTAACCTACGACTAACCTATAATAAAATTTAACAATTTTTTGGAGTCGGTGCAAAGCTAGATAATGAAACAACTGGTAATGCCAGAGTATTTTCCCATTTGAATCCTCAAACTCCTTGCTTTTCTTGCGTTGTGTAAACTGTGTTTGCTCTACTTAAGTATTAACGTTAGTATCTTTTTCTTTATGTCTAAATATTAGGTAATCTATCTTAATTTACTTTTAAATTTTATTTTTGTTTTCCGATTTAAAGTAATATGTAGAAGCTGCAAGATTTATGTTTTGTTTTTTTGGCCTTAGTCTGTAGTTATATTATAGTCATTTAGGTATCGTACATTGCTTGGCACCATCTCCAAAAATTTATTAAATTTTATTATAGGTTAATCGTAGGTTAGGTTAGGTTTATTGATATAGGTAGGTTATTATTAGGTATTATTGTTTACTTTTTAGTGCTTTTATGGTTTTTTGAAGCCGGTTTCATTTTTTGCAAAAAAAAAATTATTTGTTAATTTTTAGTGACATATTTTTAATCTTATAAAATATGGCTAGTGCTAGTAAATATACTTCTCGTATGAGAAAATGGCGTGAAACTGAAAATGAAAAACGATTCTGTTTCTTTTTATTATTCGTAGTACACCTGGAAAGTGCATAATTATCGTTTCAATTCCAACAAGCCCGACAGCTAAGATACATTGTCTTGTTATGGAGTTCCAGTGCCTGTCTCTTGGATCATCAGATCTGATAGTAGAATGGTTCATATTGAAAGCAAATGCTTCACTTGTTTTATAAAATACCAAAATCGTTTTTCGTTTTCCTATAAAATTTGAAGATTTCCCTCGATTTCGCCAAGATTCCATCATCAGATCCCGACTTGGTAACTATGGGACCAATTGGAAAGTATAGGCTTTAGAACAAAAAAAGAATTTTCCAAATCCGTTCGTAAATGACAGAGTTATGCGCGAACAAAAAACGCAATGCAGAGTAAACGAAAAGATTGTCAATGTAGATTTTTTTAGACTTTTGTTGATTTTTCAGAAACGGCTTGTCTGATTTCAAAAAATATTTTCATGGGACCATTTGGGAAGTATACCCTTTCCAACAAAAAATAAAAGAATTTTTCAAATCGGTTGGCAAGCGACGGAGTTATGCCCGGACAAACAAAAAAAAAATACCAAACATCCGAATTGAGAACCTCCTCCTTTTTAGAAGTCGGTTAAAAATTAAATACAAAATAGAACACCGTTTAGAAATATTGGCTCACGGACCACTAAGGTAAGAATGGCAACGCAGCGCGGTTTGCAGCGGCTGGCGACGATACCGCGTGACGACAAGCGACGTAATGTTTTGGCGCCATTAATATTATTATTAATGTTCAATTACATTACAACAAATGACAGATTATTAACGAAATAGTCAGGCACCATTCACTCACGATTTATTCACTAATCAATTTATTAAACACAATCACTTTTCGATCACTACACTACATTTACAGTATTATTTTTTTTAATTTTCATTGTACATTGTACACTGACGTATTATTTCTCACTCATGATAATAGGTCACCAGTAGCAGCCATGTCTTTCAATTTATTAAAAGATATCATAATTCGATTTTTTTAATCGTTTCTGTGACACTCCCCATAAATTAAAATCATATCGGTGTACTCCGAAGCTGTATAATTATAACGAGGCATGATGATTTATAATAAAAAAAAAAACTTCAAACACAGTAAGTACTAAGCGTCTAATTTCACAGAGTTCACTTATCAATTTAACTAAGTAACTATTCTACGTTATGTGTCCTGTCACTATTAAAACAAAGCGTCAAATTTCGTACAATTCACTCACATACGCGTCTTAAAAAAACGAAAGGACTCGAGCGTCGACTTTCGAAGAGCGCGGGCGCATTGGAAATTCCAAAGCGCTACAGAATGCGTCACAGACAGGGAGCGCGCCCGGTGATACACTGACCGAGTGACCGTGACCTAGATAGAGAATATGACTACCCCTCCCGTACACCCCCGCGGCCACCCTCGTGCCCCTCGTCCGTTGGCGGAACCACATCGACTTATGATGACATGCTTTATGACTCTTAAGGTGGGTACTGACCGGCGTTACGGGGCGTAATGTAACGTGTTTCATAGCGAGCATTCGTGCAGTCAATACGTCGTGTTACGGGGAAACCAGCGAGCAACGAGCCGCTCGTTGCTCGGTTTGAGTGCTCCACCCGGCTGTCGGTTTCTTGGCGAATCCTTTGACTGTTACGCGGTTCAGTCAGTACGCTGTTGCAAGTCGTCATGAGCGCTTGATATCTTGAAAAGATATTGCATACTAGTAAAGGAATCTCCTGTAGCATAAAAACGAAGCGTTAGTGCCAATCGTTCCGTGACACTGATTGTTTTTCTAAAATTTGTATTTTTTTTATGTACTTTTGATCCAATTAAATTATTCAAGAGTTCTTCAACTTTCAACAAAGTTTTTATACTGTCCAGTAATCATTTGGTTTTTTAATATTGCTATCAATGACAAACCACTACATACATATCTGTTTTTAAATAGGTTTGATGTCCAGTAACGATTTTTCTTTTTAATTCAGATGAAACAATAATTAAGAAGAATCAAAGATACCAACACGTCCTTGCTGTCGGCCATCTTGAGTGAACTGGCGAGTGGCGGCGAAAGCGGAGCACAGAGTTTTGACGAGCATGTTACGCCGATTTTAGAACGCAGCGTAACATGCTCGATGCGAATGTTACATTACACCTCGTAACGTTGATCAGTACCCACCTTTACGTCTCAAACATACGGTATAATTTGCATTGATTTGTATCAGGCAATAAATAATAGAAAAAAGGCGTAGGTTTTTGCAGTAGCGAGCTGGCAACGTGTGCGATGATACCGATGCGCCTCGGGGTTATTAACCTGTGGCGTACTCTCCTATTAACAATACATCATGTAGAAAATGCTTAGAATGAAAAATAATGCCTGTGACTAAACTAATGAATATATTCGATTGAATTTTTGTGTGCAGGTTGAGAATATAATAACTTATACGAAGTTTAATTAAGATCAGATAGTCTTGTCCAGGCTGTATAACTCTTTCAGCGTAGGTGGTTAGTAACGCTAACCACCTCTTTTACCTACGATATTCTAAAAATAGTGTCATCTATTAGTAATTTTATGAATGAATATGACAGATATATCCCTGGCCTCTATGAATGACCGGTAGGTGTCGGTTGAATCGATTGTCAGTTAGAATTACGAACTTGAGTTTCGATGGGTCGCGAGTGTTTTAATTCACGGAGATTGCACTATTGGATTAAAAAGGTATGTTTTCGTTAATATAACGTTATTTTTATTTTAAAATATGTTTGCTGTTTATGTTTGTCAGTAGATTTGATTATAGTTTTATACGTAACATTACTAAAATAGTACTTGAATGTGGTGGTTAGTGTAGGTAACCACCGTGACAATAGGCCAATAATTGACTTATAATTCGCTTGATATTTACAATTTGGTTTTTGATAAAAAAATTATACCTCTGGCTAATTTTGTAAGTACCGATAACACCTCTGCTTCTACTTCTCAATCAGCTGATGATTTGTATTCGACATTTCGGCTACCTATCGAAATGGAAAAGAAGCTATACTATGGAACTGCCTTGCACTTTTTGTGGGATTTCTGGTATTCCTGAACATATTCAAAGAAAGAAAAATATAACGCCTCTACAACTTTTCGCTTGTTTTAGACGGAAGATTTGCTTCAGAAAGAGTTGCAGTAGGTAGATGAAAGTATGATAAAATTTAAAGGACGGTCTTCTCTGAAACAGTACATGCCGAAAAAACCGATCAAACGGGGCTATAAAGTTTGGATGAAGTGTGCTGAGTCTGGTTACTGTCTCGATTTTCAATTATATACTGGCAAACAAGAACACAATGTTGAAAAAGATTTGGGTGCGACATGCGATTATATACCTACAGATCTCAAAGGCAAATATCACAGAGTCTACTTTGATAATTATTTTAAGTTTCAAGTTGCAGCTTGATTTACTAAACGACAAAATCCTGGCTTGAGGTACTGTAAATGCTACTAGAAAACATTTACCTACACTCAAAGAAGATAAGAAGTTAGAAAGTGACACAAATGTGACTGTGATGAAGTGGAAAGATAAGAGGGTAGTCCACCTTCTATCAGACTACCACGACCCTCGAAATGTCAGTACTGTTATTTGCAAAGAGCGTAATGGTGACTCAAATCAGATAGCTTGACCTGAACTTGTAAAGGATTACAACGCAAATATGAACTTTGTAAACTAGTTTGACCAACTCAAAAGCTGTTATGCCATTGAAAGAAAGTCTCGTAAGTGGTGGCATAGAATACTCTTTCATTTCTTGGACTGTGCGTTGGTAAATTCTTTTATTATTTACAAAGATCCTCAAAAACTTGATGATATTGGACTGTCAAAACTGACAATGAAGGAATTCCGCCGTTCTGTCTACCAGGGCATTCTTGACCCTACTTTTGTGAATAAGCGATCTTATGATTCCAATACCAATTCTCCAGCGCATTCTCCACTTCCTGTGCTGATAAAACGTCACAAACCAACAGTTCCCCAAGAAATACGTTTAGAAAGTAGTCGGCACCAACCATATCACAACCATATCTAGGCGCTGCTGCTTCTGCAGTACAAAGTCTCATCCAGTACGCACAATTTGGGAGTGCAGCATGTGTAAAGTTCCTCATTGCCTACGTAAAGGAAAAACTTGGTTTGCTGATTTTCACAAGAAGTATTTGTAGTAAGAAAATAATTCCATAAAATAAAGTTCTTTATTCATCATACATGTTTTATTCTATAGCCACGGTGGTTAGTACTGGTAACCACCTCATTCCTCAAAAGCCTTAAGTCTGAAGCAATATTTTTATTTTTTTTATACATGTAGTAGTCCTAACTAATACAGCCATATATATTTTTTGTTCATATTATTCGTAATATAGAAGTGTGGCTCAAAGAGATAAGTGGGGCTCCCGTACAACAAACGTGATTGTTTTGCCGTTTTTTTATAGATATATATGGTACGGAACACTTCGTGGGCAAGTCCGACTTGTAATTGTCTGTTTTTTTCTTCCAAGGTTAGATTGTAGTTCATCAATTCATTTAATAGCAGTTTTAGTTAAAAACTGTATAAGACAAGTTACAATTGTAAGACTGTTATTTGATATGGCTTTAAAAGGTGCTTAATAAATGTTGATTTTGCATATATTTTTTCCGTATTTTCATTTATATTTTACCAAAATACTGTTAGTGTTATTTATTGATCAAATCAATATAATCCATTTAAAACATATAAAATAATAGCTAATAACCGAATGTTAGTGGTCACATCAAGTGACGTGACGACTCACCTAACTACCCTTAACTTAACCACGTCAATTCTAGAACTATGGATTAAATAATTTAAAAGTCACAAGCACCAGAAAACAAAGTACATAATGTGCTTAAAATTAACTGTTTACATGCCTGTAAACAGTTGATTCGAGTTGTTAAGGTCAGTCAGTCAAAATCGTGTAATTAGTTGCATGTTCTCGGCAGACTTAATTTCAATCAAGATCATCTAAGAGCTACATGGGAACTTATATGATACTAGCAGTAACGCGGCTCTATTAGATGTAACAAAAACAAAACAACTCACCCATCAGTAGTACATTTGTAAGTCACAGTTCCACTGTCATTCTCTTCAACGCCAAGCACCAACCCAGGTTCATAGTTCTGCTCCTCATCAACCATAGCATACACCGACTGTCCCTCCAAAGGCAATGTCTTCATATCACCAAATATTATGAAGTCATCCAACAAAGCCTTGCTTTGGCCATCATCGAATTTGATCAAATATTTGTTTGGCTCAGTTATTTCCAACACTTTGCCTGAGTAATAACGTTTGTCAACCCATTTAGCCAACACAACGGTGTCTGGAGGAAATCCTGGGTATTCAGGTTTTACAGTTACCTTTTCTACTGGGGTTGCCGGCCTTGGGGAGGTTGGTCGACGTTTAGTCTTCAACTTACTTACAGACTTCGGTGTAGCGACCAGAGACGACAATGGTTTCTCATCTTTGGGAGATTTCACTGGGGAATCTTTTCCGTTTTCACTGTTGCTTGGCACCATTTCCGGAGAGTTCATTCCGTGCATGTATTCCGGTTCTTCAGGCTGAGTTGGCAGCAATGCTCGCTTTGTCTTCCCAGCCATATGCCGTCGACCTCGCACGCGAGTCTTCTTTAAGGAGCTCTTCGGCGTCGCCTTATCGCATTTATTTACTTCTTCCGGACTAGCATTCCCATTGCTCATAGTACTGTCGTTGGAAACGGATGTTTGAATACCGACCGATACTTTATCATCGATCAAGCCCTCATCTACTGAAGACTCACGGATATGCGAAAATATATCTTGTAGCTTCTTCAGTAAAGCTTCGTATCCCTTGACTGATGTTGTTGGATTCGCGATGGATTTCCGCGGCGGTTGCGGCACAACAAACGCACCGTCACTTGTTCGGTTGCTCGAAGTTGACGTTGAACTGACTGTAGAAGCAAACGACGTTCTATTCGGCAAGTTGATCATGTCGCCACTGGTCACGCTTGACGGAGAGTTGCTTACAGACACATCAGCCATGTATGGGTCTATCGTGAATCTTTTAGAAATTCGCTGGTATTCCCGGCACATGTCCATACCAAGATCATTGTCTGTTCGGACGACATAGAGAGAAAGGAATTCGTTATCCTCATTATGACTGATATGGACGTCAAACACTGGTATTTGCGGCGTGTTGATCGGCAAGGAATGACCGTTCGCAAGCGGCGAAATAGTCGACGGAGTAGCATTGTTACTGGACCTAAAAGACTCATTCTTCCCTCTCTTGCTCTTAATCGAGTTCAGTTTCATCATATCGGGAGTGCTATCACTGTCCTCGGCATTGATTTTGCCTTCCACGATCTCAGATGGGGTAGATGAGTTTCCATTGGAAAGCTTTGTAATCAATTTGGAAGCCACAGTTGGCATAGTGTGTTCTGGGCTTTCCAAGTTCAGAGAGCCAACACTGTCAGTGCTTTCTTGGTCCGTAGTCTTCTCTATATGAAAGTCCTTTGACTTTGGTTGCGAGAAGTTGCCCTGATCGGAGTATTTGTAACCTTCACTTCTAGTTTGGCTTACATTGTCTGGATTAATTTCTTCATTCCGATTCCTGACGTGCACTGGATCGCTGTTGCTCGGTGGTTTAACTGTCTCACCATTTTCTGAGCAGTCAGGGGTCGGCGAAAGTTCTAGATGGAAGCCTTGGGAGTCGTCCAAATCTGAAATTTCCTCGACAATAGTTTCTGGTACTTTCGGGGGCGGTATTTCTGCGACGAATTCTATACTGGGTCGCGAGCTAGAACTGTCAGAGACAACTAGAACCTCTTTTGGTTCCTCTTTGGTCAGTTCTATTTGTACTTTCCTCGGTGTTTTTCTTGCCTTGGTGATATCGACACTGGCTGGTCTAGATTTTGGGGTCTTTGGTGTTTTGGGTTTGGATATTTCAGCACTGTTGGATCTTCTAAGTCTCCTTGGGCTTGACCGGATGGGCGTACGGACACGGGATGTGGATGGTAGCTCAAGGTCTTCGAGCTTCCGTTTGGTTGCGCTGGTGATCTCGGACACTTCATTGTCCAGAGTTTGAGTGGAGACGGCGAATTCATCGTCCGTCAGGTCTAGTTTCTGGATCTTAGCACTGCTGTCTGAAGGGTCATCTGACAGCTTTCTTTTAGGCTGCACGGGTGGTTCTTCTGTAACATATAGGCAGTTTTGTTTAAAACATGAGCCAATTATTTCTTGGAAAAATTATTTTCAAAATGAGACTTACCTTTTATATCTGACGAAATAACATTGACTTCCTCCGTTCCACTGCTAATAGTCTGCAAGCGAAAATATTTAAAACATTATTTTTTATAATTACTTAGAAGTCTTCTTTAAAAGGCTATAAGAAAACACAAATTGTATTTAGGAAGTGCAAATTCACAACAATATTATGCATCTTTATTCAATTTCCATATTGACTATGTGAAAACTTATAATTGGTCTTCAATATAGATAAGAATATGTAAGGCATGCTATGTCTTCTGTAAGATTTACAAAATAAAATATTTGCTAATTTATTCAAACTTAAAAATACATTGCAAACATACCACAATGTCGTCATCTGGCTCATAAACAGGACTGTCTGGAAACAGATTTTGAGAATCATCCTTGTTTTCTTTAGTCCCCAAACTATCTCCTGAGGCATCCACAAGAGAAACTTGCGATTCTGGTTCTGAAAAATACATATATAGGAACTTTAGCTGTTGGTTCAGACAAACACATCGTTTTTTTTAAGTCCGCCAACCCGTGTTTTTTGCGGGAATGTTCTAACGAGATACCGCGGCCCCGGAACTTAAGGGCAGCTGTAGGAACAGGGTGGGTTTTTAATCAGTAGAAGTCTGACACACCCTTCAGCCCCATCCAGAGATTTTCCCAAACAGAAAAAAAGCCCCACAAGCAGATTAAGTACCTAACCTTATTAGTAACTAGCAGTCGCGGGGGGCTTCCCTCCCGTGGACTTCATCACGTTAAATACATAGCCTATAACTTCCCTCAAGCTTTAAGCTACTGTTATACCAAATTACATCCAAATCCACCCAGTACTTTCCAAGATCCTTTATAATATTAGTATAGATTGTAGTACAACAAACTCTATGCCCAAAGAATTAGCAACTGACTTTTTATGTACCACTGACACTATTGTTCAAAGAAATCCCCAAAAATAGAAACAAATTCAATCAAGACATGTATAAATAGTACTGCTGCTACTATTTTTATCCTTATCTTATTCATAGATAAAAACTTTTTACCAAAAAAATTAAACCAACTCCCAAAAAACACTGCAAAGTGAAAAATAACTTTAATTTCGGTAGTTGGTGTCTTTAGTTTTGTATTTTCGTTTTTGGCAGCATAAAAAGAGTGAATCTTTTTAGTTGGTCTATTTTTAATTTACCAAGTTACAAGACCCTAAATGTCAACTACTTATAACCTTTTACAAAATATTGCTTTTCCCAATGCTGGGCCGTTAATTGTTGAGGAGTTCTCCTGGTACTTCATCATCAGCTCTACATCACCATATGCATTGTGACGAGCATAAAGTGCTTAACATCCATATTCAAGTAATCAAATCGCAATCCACTCAATACTTATTATTGAGTAGTTTCGGCGGCCATGTGTGGTCTTCATCATCAGTTCCACTTCCTCAAATGGTACTTCTTGAGAGCAACTGCACAAGTTACTATAATAAATACCCAAAACGTCATAGGTGTGCCTATAATATTTGAAGAGTTCCCTCGATTTCTCCAGGATCCCATCATCAGATCCTGACGTTTATGAAAATGGGACCAATTTCGAAGTATACCCTTTCAATAAAAAAAAAGAATTTTCCAAATCGGTTCAGCCGTCTTCGAGTAATTGATGATCATACATAAAAAGAAATATATGCATCGAATTGATAACCTCCCCTTTTTGTCGTCGGTTGAAAATAAGGTCTTAAATTTGATGAAAAGAGATAATGATTTATTTATAAATGAGCCAATATTATTTTTATCTATCTACTAGCTGACCCGGTGAACTTTTTGAACATTGTACCTTTTTGTATTGCATGAAATTTTCAAAAATAATTTAAAAAATATTCAATTTGGTGCTATTGTTCAGATGTTATGCAAGCAACAGTAAAATAAATGGTAAAATTTTAAAATTAAAATTATCATAAACTAAAAAAATAAAACAAAAAAGTAACTAAAAGCAAAAGAATCAATAAATTATTAATTATCAATTTAAGAATTAACATGACTAATTCTTAAGTTTGACTCTAGTCAGCTCGAACTTTACCCTTTTACCTACGGGACTTCAAAAGCGATGTCATCACCCAATACGGGTACTTTTTGGTGCGCAACTGCACAGTCATTTATGTATTTATTTGTCTACATTTTTTGAAGCACCTAGCCTAGGTACTTCAAATTTCACACACTGATTTATTATTTCACTTACCTTTGAGAAATGTTATAGATTTTATAGTTTATTCACAAAATTTTACATAATTGCCAAAAAATTAAGCATCAGAATCAATCACTGTATTAGGCGAAACATCACTTGTTTTTTATCAGAATTTTATTTTATTTACATTCAATATGAGGTTAATAGTATTTTTAACATATTACTTAACAAAAACACTGAACTTAATCATAATTATTCAAAATAAACTAGTTTTCCCGATAACCAAAGGTGGCCAGAATAAAAACCTAGTTTATTGTTTATGATTTATTTTTATTGCCATTTAAGTAAATATATGGGAAATTTTTCAACAGAATCATAATTTTATAGACTCCACATAGTGATCTTTATCTCAAGGAAATACGGTCTAGTTTTGTCAATATAAAGGTTTAAAACAGACCCTTTCGCAAATCATCTATAGTTGCCTCCCGTATTCAGAAATGACATCGCTAAATCAACATTAGTTGACACCTGTAGGTAAAAGGTTAAAGAATGTTTGTATTAAGACTTAGATAGTTCTGGGACTTGGGTGAATTTTATCTTTATTATAAAAAAAAAATATGTAGATTACCTCACATTAGTGAAAGTTTGGCGTTTTTCCGATTAATTACAGCATTTTTGTTATATTGGTTATCAGTGGTTATGTCTAGTTTAATAGATACTATGTCATGCATGACAAAACACCCTAAATTGATAAAATAGTACCAGCACAGTGGGTCCAACTTTCATTCTAACCTTAAAATTATGCTCGCCACATAATTTCAATATCGAAATAGGCATACAAATTTCAATCATTCATACGTCTCTTATAAACAATAATTTTACTCGGAAGAAATAACAAAAGCGACGTCAAACGGAACTGTATTTGTATCTCAAAAATAGATACAAAACCTTATTGATGTTTGGATTATAACCCGACCAATGAAATTGGTCGATACTGGGCAAGCAATAATGTCGCTCACCTTCACAGTTGTTAATATTTTATTGAAATCCTCGAACGCAGAATAGGAGAATCTATCATAAATGTAATATTGGTATATATATATCGTTAAAGGTAATGAGTAAACTGGGAAAATATATTATGATTCTTATTGGATTGAAAGTTACATGGCGATATTTTAATTTCGGTCGGATTATACGAACGAACGTCAAACATGATTGTGAAAATACAATGCAATTACTAAATGAATGCTGCCGTTACCTGATTTTGGTAGGTTACACTCCATTGCAACGATGGTATCCTTGCTTTCCTCCATAATTTAAACAATCAAAAACTAGTAATTGATCCAAAAGTGGCGCGAGTTAACACCGTAACATCTGTCACATAGATTACATTGATTCTCTGAACATTTCTAAGCAGATAAATGAATATAGAAATAACACAATTGATTAACTGGAACTAATAAACGTTAAGATTATAACAAAACGCGGGAAACTACGAGGTAAATTGTATTTTTGTAATTTTGCGAACAAACCGACATAAGCAGACCGCTCGCTTGTTGATCCGGCCTGAGTTGCCAGACTGAGATCGCAGTCGCACCAGCACCAATTCTTCCATCGAAAAAGTTACAGACCTACATAAAATAACTAATTAGCGTTGATTTTATTGTATAACCGTAAAAGTATTTAATTAAAACGTACTATTCATTTGATTTATCTTCTATTTCATGAGTTTATGTAGTTAATATTCTGTGCATACACCGATTAAACTGAAAAAAATAATTATATAATACTTGCAACACTATAATCTACGATTGAGAAAATATATATAAGTGCGCGAAAACACGATTTGATAACAAATAGTTTTGATTTCTTCCAAGTTTAAGTTATTTTTTGGAGTGTTTCCGAAAATGGCAGCAAGTGGCAGAGCCGCTCGTCTGCTAAAAGCAATGGAACTTCT
This sequence comes from Tholera decimalis, assembly GCA_943138885.2. Lineage (NCBI taxonomy): Eukaryota > Metazoa > Arthropoda > Insecta > Lepidoptera > Noctuidae > Tholera > Tholera decimalis. The sequence continues at coordinate 31,440,142 of OW964562.2, forward strand.
AAAAAAGAAGACTTGTTTTGATTATGGAACTGTTCTCAGCAAGGTATTGTTTCATTTACTATTTATCTTTGTTGAATTTAATTAATAATTTAAGGTAATAATAAACTGAGAAGTTAAATATGTATGATAACCAAGGGCGGATCCAGGGGGGAGGGGGGTTTAGAATACTGGCAATAAGGGCAGAGATAAAAACCCATACTTAGTAATGTTTGTAAAATAATACTAATCGTTATCTATTTTTGTTTGATTTACAAATTAGCTACTGTTCGATTTTGTGTAGCTACACATGGATTGTCTATGACAACATATTTTGTAAACTCACTGCGAAAGCTAGTCCTTAATGTTATAAAAGTGAAATTATGATTGGATGTTTGTGTCTTAGACACACCAAAATGGCCGACCAGATATCGATGAAATTCGGTTCAGAAATAGATCACATTCTAGAGTAGCACATTAGCTACTTTTTATGTCAGGAAAGTGAGAAAATTCCATGCGAACAAAGGAGCTATTGTATAATTAAGAATAATTACTTAGGGATTATTCGTTTATCTTTCTAGGCTAATCATACATGTTTTTTTATAATATAAAAATTACTAGCAATGTGAATGTAGAATTCACATTACTATTAATCTTGTTAACCCATCCAACTAAGCTAATGCTTGTGTCTGGAGCTTAAGTACAATTAATATACGATTGGCCCTTTCTAAAACGCTATCTTATTCGCAAAAAACAGCGCACTTTTGAAGTGAAAACTTCTTAAGCATCGTTGTGATTTGAAAATTAATGAAACGAAAAAGCGACAGTATCTGTTGGGACGACCTAGAAGTTAGGTAGCGGGGGTTGAGGATGCCCTGAGAGGGTGGTGCGGAGGGGGAGGTGGGGTCTCGTGGGGAGTTGAGGGAGTTGAGAGGGGAGTTGAGAGGTTTTAAGGGGAGTTGATGGGGGTGTTGAAGGGGAGTTGAGGGGGGAGTTAAGGGGGGAGTTGAGGGGAGTTGAGGGGGGAGTTGAGGAGGGTAGTTGAGGGGGGAGTTAAGGGGTGAGTTGAGAGGGAGTTGAGATGGGTGTTGAAGGGGAGTTGAGGGGGCAGTTAAGGAGAGAGTTGAGGGGAGAGTTGAGGAGGGGAGTTGAGGGGGGCATTGAGGGGTGAGGTGAGAGGGGAGTTTAGGTGGGAGTTGAGGGGGAGTTAAGGGGGAGTTGCGGGGAAGTTGAGGGGGAGTTAAGGGGGCAGTTGAGGGGGGAGTTGAGGGGGAGATAAGGTGGGTGTTGAGGCGGCAGTTAAGGGGGAGTTGAGGGGGAAGCTGAGGTGGGGGTAGAGCGGGGAGTTGAGCGGGGAAGGGAGTAGAGGGGCGAGTTGAGGGGCGACTTGAGGGGTGTCTCGTGGGGAGTTGATGGTTAAGTTGAGGGGGGACTTGAGGGTGAGTTAAGGGGGGCGCTGAGGGGCAGATATGGGGGAGCTGTGGGGGCAGTTGAGGGGGTGTTGAGGGGGAGTTAAGAGGGGAGTTGAGGGGGCAGTTAAGGGGGTGTTAAGGGGGAGTTGAGGGGGAGTTGAAGGGGGAGTTGAGGAGGGGAGTTGAGGGGGTCCATTTACAAGCATTACATAATTGGCCGCGGGGCGCGCGTTGGTCAGCGGCCTAGTACTACTACATTACAGATTATCTATGTACTAGTACTAGGAAGTAGTGTATCTATGTAGGTACTAGTACTAGGCAGTATTCGGAAGTATTTGATGATTGTGACGCTAGCGGGCATTTAATAAGTGTTTTGAAAATATTTCAAAATTTGCACTTGCATTCATGACTGCACCATTTTAAAAATGCGCTTTTTCCATATATCATATACTGAAAAACAAATTACGAAACCGATTGTTCCTTGAAATGCTGTAAAGTTTGATGATGACACGATTAATTTTAAAACGTGATTGTTGATCTTGCGTTACGTTTACTCCATCTGTCTCCATCTCCAAAAATGTTACAGTTATATAATGTAAACATGTATGACTTTAAGAATTCCGAAATTTCAAATGAAACGCCAAGTCGGTATTTAAGCGATTTATTTATAATAATTGATAATGTGGATTGTTATTAAGTAAATTCTATTACAAAAGTAATTAAAATTAAGTTATATTTTATTTACCTTAATAAAACGGGAAACTCATTTAAATATTAGCCTTGAATAGCAGCAAGAAACAGGGTTTTTTTAAGTGAAAACTTCTTTAGCGTCGTTGTGATTTGAAATTTTATGAAACGAAAAAGCGACAGTAAAAAGAGACAGACATAAATTCATAAGATTTAACGTGGGAGAAAATGAGATAGGAAACATTATACAGTGTTTCTTATGTCGTGGAAATTTTATATGGGCAAACCAGGGCAAACGTATACCTTTGAAATTTCGTAAATGTTTGAAGGAATTTTTTTGAAATGAAAACTTCTTTAGCATCTTTGTGATTTGAAATTTTATGAAACGAAAAAGCGACAGTAAAAAGAGACAGACACATAAATTCATAAGATTTAACGTGGGAGAAAATGAGATAGGAAGCATTATACAGTGTTTCTTATGTCGTGGAAATTTTATATGGGCAAACGTATACCTTTGAAATTTCGTAAATTTTTGAAGGTTTCACTTCTACCACGTGTGAATGGCACACATGTTTTTTGTTCTTATTTTTATACCAGTATTGAGAGACAGGAGGTTAAATATAAATCCTGATCATTTTCGGGGACGTTATTGAAATTATGTAGAAAACATAAAATTTATAACATACACAATTAAAATTTGTTTTACAATTATGTATGATGATGATGATAATTATATATGATAATTACAGGCTTAGTGCATTAAGTGCCTGTTTGAATTTTTATTCATTTTGAATCTTTTTTAGTCTTACTAATACTATACTTTGTGAGTCAGTTTGTGAGCAAATTTTCGCATTTATAATATTAGTAAGATAAGATGATTTAATGACCAGAGCCTTGGGCGATAAATACCTAGGTAAAATTTAAGAGGTAATCAGTCTTTATCGCCTTTGGTTCCTACTTTAGCACATAGATATAATCAGCAAATGCCGAGCAGCGTAACGTGATCGATCTAATGATATTGTATTTTGTTTATTTTACTGAATCGAGGTGTAATGACACTAGCTGGTACCTACTGTAATTTCTTTTTTTTTTGTCTTGCTGTCTTTCAAAGCTTGCTTCCTAGAGGTAGCTACTTACTTAGGCTTTACTGCTTCCGAATAACGAAAATATGGATAGGCAGGTAGGTAAAATTATAAGCAATTTTTGCGTGAAAGAGCAATAAACATACATACATCCTCACAAACTTTCGCATTTATAATTTTAGTATCTAATGTAGGTATGTTAAAAGTTTAGTAGGAAGTAATATATAGTACCTACATACATGAGTATAAACAAAATTTAAGTGTGTTATTTCAAAATAACCGGGGTTTCTCAAGTGCTTGTAGTTATTTAAATGATACTGAAACACAACCGGAGTTTGTCACAAACTCTTTGTTCGGGTTGATCTCTCAATCTCTGACGCCTGAACCGATGGGATTTTCATTGGAAGATAAAGGAGGTTATAGGGCATCAATTAACCTATACTTTTTATCCCGGAGCTCCCGCGGGATCAGAATTTACGCGGGAAAATCTCACACGTGATCGAAATCACAGGCGCAGCTAGTGTTTAACAGATATGGATGCTTGTAGTTAGCGTATTTCTACAATTAATTGGTAAATTTTGTTATTTGTACCTAAGTTATAAACTGTTTATAAAATAAAATAATTTAATAATAAATGAGTTACCTCATTTATTATTAAATTATTTTATCTCAACGCAAATTAGGCTTTACGCAAATTAAGTATCTACCTAAGCAATATGACTAAGAAACTATTCATAAATATTTGAAAGTTAGGTTGCCTAGATGTTCGGTAGGTAATGGAAGTTGACGAGGATCAATGAATCTTCTGTTAGTTTTTCTAAAAATAACATAACTACTTACCGATTTGTTTTATTTTGAGCTTGAAAACAATATTCACATAACGTCAATACATTATGCAGGACATAACTAATATTCATGGCCAAATTGTGCAACTAAAAGGCATATGACCAGAATTTCTGTTACCAGCTTACCTATTGCTATCTATTATTGTGACGCTGTGGAAGTTTGACGCATAGACGAATAATCTTACTAATACATAATTATTATAAATGCGAAAGTTTTTGAGTATGGATGTTTGTAACTCTTTCACGCCAAAGCTACCGAACGGATCTCAATGAAATTTGGTACAATAACTCATAAGCTACTTTTTATCCCGGAGTTCCCACGAGATCGGGATTTACGCGGGTAAACCCTTTCACGCGGATGAAATCGCTGGTAGAAGGTAATTACTTCGTTCAGTGGGCGAGGCTTCAGGCAAGGATATTTGAAAGTGGTGCAGAAAAATTGAAAGGAATTCGACTATCGTGGTACGGATATATCAGGTGGGATGACACGCATGTGACCACAAGAATGATGGGTATAAAAGTTGATGGATGCAGAGGTAATAGGAGGAAAGAGGAAGACCAAAATCTACCCTGCTCCTTCAGTTACCCTTGCGTTCTGTGGTCGCGGTATATCGCTAGAACATTCCCGTAACCCCGACAGGAACAACTTTTATTTATTATTATCGGGGGAAACCTTCAAAAGGCGCCTGGACTTTTAGGGAAAGACCAGGAAGTGTGGGATTTCTACCTCACTAAAACCACCCCAGTGATCATCATCAGATAAAACCGTACTGCAGCGGTAAGTACATTCAAGGGTACCTATGCACTTAGCGAAATTACTTTTCAAGTATTGATTTGTATTCAATCTTCGATACCATACTTTAATGCGAGAATCTCTTTTCATCTATACATATAATAAAACAGTAAAAAAAGTGTGTCCGTCCATTTAAATTTTATACAAAAATAATAATTGAGGTGGGTTAAGAAACGGTAACACGGAAAAAAAAATTAAAAAAGTCGGTCTGTTTGTGTGTGTGTACACGCTAACCTACTGGATGGATGTTAATGAAATTTGGTAAGTAGATAGTTGACTTCTAGGAATAACACATTTTTTTTTATTAATAATAGGCTCGCGTTTGGCCACTATCTCACCTGATGGTAAGTGATGATGTGGCCGAAGATGGAGCACGCTTACCTAAAAGTAACCTATTCACTCTTGACTTAAAGACCCCTAGGTTATAGCTATCGGGAAACAAAAACTCCGGCAGGGAATTCCACTCCTTAGCCGTACGCACAATGAAAGTATTCCCAAAACGTGTAGTGCGTATAGGTGGGATGTCCACCATGTAACGATGGCGCATCGCCATTTGTCTTGTAGTCCGATGATGGAACGGGCTTGACTGAATTGGATTGTGTAATTCCATCGCACACTCACCGAAATGTAGCCAATAGAAAACCGATTTTCAAGCACATACATAAGCTACTTTTTATCCAGGAATTCCCACAGGATCGGGATTTACGTGGAAAATTCTCCCACGCGAACGAAGTTGCGGGCAGCAGCTAGTAATTAATAAAAAGTTAAAATATCTTAGCCCCCGACTGTACCTTTTTTGTTATCGGGGGGAAAACTTCAATAGGCGCCTGGACTTTTTTGAAAAGACCAGGAAGTGTGATTGATGGGATTTCTACCTCACTAAAACCACCCCGGTGATCACCATAGAAAGGGTCTGACGTACCTCTTAAGGCTTTTAATCATGCCAATAACCTTGACCATTTGGGCGGAGCTAACGACCCCTCTCCGCGCGCCACTACGCTACCCGCATGCAACAGAAAAGAGAGGCGCCCGCGCTGCCAGCATACGTCGTCGCTTCGCCTAGTCTCGGCACAGAGTATCGAAATCACAGAAGGTCAAGTCATCGTGAAAGTTAAATTCATTTTTATTTGTATCGCATCAAAAGAACATCAAATTTTGTTTTTATTTATTATCTATTGATATGGATGCACTTTTAGTATGTACTGTAGAAACTATACCTCTATTATAAATCAGACTGGCTTGAAACATGAGGTAAACAACTTGATGTATCTTTTTAACTAAATTATATATAAATAAAAATTAATGGCTAAATGTGTTACTAAGCGCAAAACTCAGGAATGGCTGGACCAATATGGATTCTTTTTTTTCAAATATTCGTTGTAGTCTGAGGATGGTTTCTATGAAGAGAAAAATAGTAGTTAGGTAGGTAGGGTGGGTATGTAGGTAGGAACTTAGAGTAAGGTAGATAGGTAGTATAGTTATTACTAGTGTATGTCATATTATTTGTTATATTTTTATAAACAAATAGATTATAACAAATTCACTGAAATTTAACTTTCTTTCAACAAGTATTTTTATTCTTTTGGTTGGTTGAACTTCTTCATCCTCACTTATTTCTCCGTGTTCACATATATTTATTTTTGGAAATTTTGATAGCCATATAAAATCTTGTTCTATGTTTTCTTTTTGTCCTTCTTCGTTCTCGTTTTCTTCATTTTTCTCTTCAATCTATTTTTCTTTCCTTAGTTCTATTTCCTTCTCTTTGTCGTTTTCTTCTTTCTCTTGTACATTATCTTAACTCTATCTCTATCTCCATCTCCAAAAATGTTACAGTTATATAATGTAAACATGTATGACTTTAAGAATTCCGAAATTTCAAATGAAACGCCAAGTCGGTATTTAAGCGATTTATTTATAATAATTGATAATGTGGATTGTTATTAAGTAAATTCTATTAAAAAGTAATTAAAATTAAGTTATATTTTATTTACCTTAATAAAACGGGAAACTCATTTAAATATTAGCCTTGAATAGCAGCAAGAAACAGGGTTTTTTGAAGTGAAAACTTCTTTAGCGTCGCGCGTCGTTGTGATTTGAAATTTTATGAAACGAAAAAGTGACAGTAAAAAGAGACAGACATAAATTCATATGATTTAACGTGGGAGAAAATGAGATAGGAAGCATTATACAGTGTTTCTTATGTCGTGGAAATTTTATATGGGCAAACCAGGGCAAACGTATACCTTTGAAATTTCGTAAATTTTTGAAGGAATTTTTTTTGAAATGAAAACTTCTTTAGCGTCTTTGTGATTTGAAATTTTATGAAACGAAAAAAGCGACAGTAAAAAGAGACAGACACATAAATTCATAAGATTTAACGTGGGAGAAAATGAGATAGGAAGCATTGTACAGTGTTTCTTATGTCGTGGAAATTTTATATGGGCAAACGTATACCTTTGAAATTTCGTAAATTTTTGAAGGTTTCACTTCTACCACGTGTGAATTGCACACATGTTTTTTGTTCTTATTTTTATACCAGTATTGAGAGACAGGAGGTTAAATATAAATCCTGATCATTTTCGGGGACGTTATTGAAATTATGTAGAAAACATAAAATTTATAACATACACAATTAAAATTTGTTTTACAATTATGTATGATGATGATGATAATTATATATGATAATTACAGGCTTAGTGCATTAAGTGCCTGTTTGAATTTTTATTCATTTTGAATATTTTTTAGTCTTACTAATACTATACTTTGTGAGTCAGTTTGTGAGCAAATTTTCGCATTTATAATATTAGTAAGATAAGATGATTTAATGACCAGAGCCTTGGGCGATAAATACCTAGGTAAAATTTAAGAGGTAATCAGTCTTTATCGCCTTTGGTTCCTACTTTAGCACATATGTAGATATAATCAGCAAATGCCGAGCAGCGTAAGGTGATCGATCTAATGATATTGTATTTTGTTTATTTTACTGAATCGAGGTGTGTACCTACTGTAATTTCATTTTTTTTTGTCTTGTTCTCTTTCAAAGCTCGCTTCCTAGAGGTACCTACTTACTTAGGCTTTACTGCTTCCGAATAACGAAAATATGGATAGGCAGGTAGGTAAAATTATAAGCAATTTTTGCGTGAAAGAGCAATAAACATACATACCTACATCCTCACAAACTTTCGCATTTATAATTTTAGTATCTAATGTAGGTATGTTAAAAGTTTAGTAGGAAGTAATATATAGTACACGAGTATAAACAAAATTTAAGTGTGATATTTCAAAATAACCGGGGTTTCTCAAGTGCTTGTAGTTATTTAAATGATACTGAAACACAACTGGAGTTTGTCACAAACTCTTTGTTCGGGTTGATCTCTCAATCTCTGACGCCTGAACCGATGGGATTTTCATTGGAAGATAAAGGAGGTTATAGGGCATCAATTAACCTATACTTTTTATCCCGGAGCTCCCGCGGGATCAGAATTTACGCGGGAAAATCTCACACGTGATCGAAATCACAGGCGCAGCTAGTGTTTAACAGATATGGATGCTTGTAGTTAGCGTATTTCTACAAATAATTGGTAAATTTTGTTATTTGTACCTAAGTTATAAACTGTTTATAAAATAAAATAATTTGTGTTTATAAAATAAAATGAGTTACCTCATTTATTATTAAATTATTTTACCTCAATGCAAATTAGGCTTTACGCAAATTAAGTATCTACCTAAGCAATATGACTAAGAAACTATTCATAAATATTTGAAAGTTAGGTTACCTAGATGTTCGGTAGGTAATGGAAGTTGACGAGGATCAATGAATCTTCTGTTAGTTTTTCTAAAAATGACATAACTACTTACCGATTTGTTTTATTTTGAGCTTGAAAACAATATTCACATAACGTCAATACATTATGCAGGACATAACTAATATTCATGGCCAAATTGTGCAACTAAAAGGCATATGACCAGAATTTCTGTTACCAGCTTACCTATTGCTATTATTGTGACGCTATGGAAAGTTGACGCATAGACGAATAATCTTACTAATACATAATTATTATAAATGCGAAAGTTTTTGAGTATGGATGTTTGTTACTCTTTCACACCAAAGCTACCGAACGGATCTCAATGAAATTTGGTACAATAACTCATAAGCTACTTTTTATCCCGGAGTTGCCACGAGATCGAGATTTACGCGGGTAAACCCTTTCACGCGAATGAAATCGCTGGTAGAAGGTAATTACTTCGTTCAGTGGGCGAAGGTTCAGGCAAGGATATTTGAAAGTGGTGCAGAAAAATTGAAAGGAATTCGACTATCGTGGTACGGATATATCAGGTGGGATGACACGCATGTGACCACAAGAATGATGGGTATAAATGTTGATGGATGCAGAGGTAATAGGAGGAAAGAGGAAGACCAAAATCCACCCTGCTCCTTCAGTTACCCTTGCGTTCCGTGGTCGCGGTATATCGCTAGAACATTCCCGTAACCCCGACAGGAACAACTTTTATTTATTATTATCGGGGGAAACCTTCAAAAGGCGCCTGGACTTTAGGGAAAGACCAGGAAGTGTGTGATTTCTACCTCACTAAAACCACCCCAGTGATCACCATCAGTATATAGAAAGGGTCCCGGTACCTCTTAAAAGACCACTCCGGAACCCTCTTTGTGCATCGCCTATTAGGGCACATCCCTGGGAAGACTGTAAAGGAGTCTCCCCTGAGCCTCGCTGTGCACGGTGGAACGTGACCACTGTGCCACCGTCTTCCCTGGGTTCACTCTGTGAGTGCTCAGATTCCCCACTCTGAGCGCCCGTGACCCTGGGGCCCCAACTACCGGAATGCAGACGGGGACCCGACAGGAACACCTACTAACCCGCTGTTTCATAGGGAAAATGTTTTTCATAGGTTAAATTTTGTTTAGGTGAAATTGGAGTCTGTTTCAAATGGGTCGTTTCAAGGCACGTTTACCGTGGACAAAACGATGTGCAACATGGGAGGAGCGCTGCATGGAGGGTACATCGCGTCTGTGACCGACGTGCTATCATTCTACACACAGGTCAGCAACACTGACGGCAGATTGTCCTGGACCACCAACATGAATATCAAGTAGGTGCTTGTATTAATTTCTCCTATGACCGTCCGTCGTGTTAGCAATAGTGTGCATTTTTAGGGTTCCGTAGCCGAATGGCAAAGAAGGGAACCCTTATAGATTCGTCATGTCTGTCTGTCCATCTATCCGTCTATAAGTCACAACTATTTTATTCAGAAAATAATAGGAATACACATGTGAAATTTGATAGGTATTCTGTTAACCGCTTTCCAAATTTTAAACAAAATAAAAATTAAATGGGTTCCATACATGGAACTGAAACTAGAAATATATTTTTTCATCAAACCTATGTGTGTATCACGTGTGTTGTGTCTGTCTATAGGTTTCTAAAACCATTTTTTCTTACAAAAAAAAACTGTGTTAGGTATGCACCCATTATGAAAAGCAATATTTTTTTTGAAAGAGTAATCGTGCAGTTTCTTTCTGGTTCTTCTCCATAGGGTTCGACCAATTCGATCAGTGTACTACCTTCTGACGTTTTATAAGTGCCAATGTTGTCCGGGTTTACGGGAATGTCCTAATGAGATACCGCGGCGCCTCGCCTGAACGTTTGGACAATTGAAAGAACAGGGTTTGGGTTGGGTTTTTAGTCAGTAGAAGTCTGACACTCCCTTCCGCTTCACTCAGAGCGAGAGAAGTCATAAGATGATTTTCCCACAATTTACTACCTATATCTATATAATAAAAATGAATCGCTAAATGTGTTGCTAAGCGCAAAACACGAAAACGGCTGGACCGATTTGGCTGATTATTTTTTTGTTGTGTTTGGTAATTGGTTTTATCAGGAGAAGGTTATTATGAATTAAAAAAAAAGTAGGAAAGGTCTCAAGGGTAGGGTAGGGTAGAGGTAGGGGTAGGGTAGAGGTAGGGGTAGGGTAGAGGTAGGGGTAGGGTACGGTAGGGTACGGTAGGGTAGGGGTAGGGTATTGGTAGGGTAGGGTAGGGGTAGTGTAGGGTTTGGGTAGGTTAGGGGTAGAGTAAGGTATGGGTTGGGTATCGGTAGGATAGGGGTAGTGATATCGGTTGGGTAGGGGTAGGATACCACGCAAACGAAGTCGTGGCGGGTCAGCTAGTGTGAAATAAAATATTGATTTTGAATAAAAGCAGTGAGCTAGGGTGCATGGGCCTTAGTTTTCAATGTGTATATAAAATTGAAGTGTACCTATCTAATTGATGATTTCAAAATAACTGTTTCCTCAGTGCTTCCAGTTATTAACACGATACTAAAACACATACGCAATATTTTAAAATATGAAGTGAGTGCCATTTCTCTCCTAACCCTTAGTTCATTGTATCCTACCATACCAAGAATAAATAAAGTACAATATATTAATGGATAAAATGGATACACACCATAATACCGCATATATTAATATCTAATAAAGTTCTGCACGCGCTCCAACATGAGACTATTGGTACGGAGCCCAAATGACTTCGAATGACTTCGCTACATTCTAAAGGCCTATTCAGACCTAAGCGGTATTCGCTACCGCTGTGGGTAGAGGCAGCGATGGGCGATTGTTACTGATTCCAATAATCGAATGGTTTGATACTACTAATATTAACATTCGAATACAAAAACAATCGATCGCTAGTTCGCAAATTCGAATAAAACCGCTAGTTCATTCATTTACTTTGCCATACAAAATTGGTATGTTTCGTATTATAATAAAGTCTACTTTTGATTGATATTCGTAGTAATAAGTTAATAGTTACTGATTTGCGAACCGCTAGTTCATTCATTCAGTTTGCCATACAGTTTACGTTTTTCTCGTACTATAAAGATTACTTTTAGTTGATAGCAATAATTAGATATGACTAATTTCCGAGTAGGCAGGTACTTCAGAAAGTATCGAAAATGTTGTCGTTGCCCTTTCTACGAATTGCACACGCACACAGTTATAATAAGATTACTTAGATATGTGTACAGGTCACAGGTTCACACCAAAACAAGGACCGGACCGGACGAATGAGAATTTTTAATACACTTTCTATACGTACAAATTCGTATTTTGATATTATAATTTACCGTTACCTTCTTATGCACGTAAGTCCCCCTCGTACAAGTTAGTTAGGTGTTACAACCAAAATAGTTTCTTATTCGAGCGCAATAATAACTTCATATATTCGAATACAAACTAGTCGTTCGATGGTTTGATGATTCAATCAATTTGCCACACGAAATTGGGTATTTTTTCTCAGTGCATAGAGTTTACTTTTAGATGAGGTTGCGGATATTCGAATATATAAACTAGTAGTAATGAAATTTGAATCGGAAGGAAAGAGACAACGCAATACATTCTTATTTACTTCTCGCTTTTGTTCAAATTCGAATGAGTTGTAAGGTTATTCGAATAATTTGAATGACTTATACAATCGAATCATTCGAATAATGTCATTCACAATCGCCCATCTTTAGGTAGAGGTACATACCGCGCGGGTTTCGCTCAGGTATTTAGTATCAAGTACCACGGCTAGAGCGACCTGAGCGATATTCGCTGCCGCTGTGGGTAGAGGTACATACCGCGCGGGTTTCTTTCAGGTATTTAGTATCAAGTACCGCGGCTCTACCACGGTTCTACCCACAAGGATAGCGAAATCCGTTTTGGTGTGAACAGTAATATTACCGCATACCCACTGGGTTTTCTCTGCCGCAGACGGTAGCGAATACCGCTTAGGTCTGAATAGGCCTTAACTGACTCGTCACCAATGCATTATACAACGTGTATAGTCCTCGTCACGTAAGTTGGCAAGGTTTTGGCGTAGTGGGGGTAAGTTCGCGCATCGTGCACTTAGTGGAAGGAAAAAGTGGTCACTTTTACTGCTTGCCATCATTTATTTTTAATCATGTCTGTTCAGAAGAATGTTAAAGAAAGAAGAGGAATTCATTCGTTAATTTGGTATTATAAATAAAATAGATATAATACATAAATACATTTAAAAGTGAAAAACTGTATTTAAAAAAAACATTAAAAATAATATGTTCTCGTCGTCACAATTAGTTAATAAAACTGCTTCCCCTTTTACTCGTATTCTTCTTTTTTCCCGGTGTCCTAAAGACAGTGACGAATTCGGAATTCTAACTATAGTGTCAACTGTTCTTTCTGACGTTTTAATAGTCTGCGTAAAACGGTATTTGGTCCTGGAATTGTAATCAACGTAACAAAAACTAAATTTAAAACAACAGCTAATAAATTAATTATAACAAAAACAAAGGGTACAACTTTCGTGTACGCAAGTGTATTCGGGAGCAAATTGAACGAGAAATACTGACGCACCAATCCGTCCCGTCCCCCAAAACCGTCCCGCTGACACCTAAAAATCGACTTCTGTGCATTGAACGACTCTTGCCAAGTTATTTGAATACTACTATAACAGAATAAACGCAAATCCTGAAAGTAGTTTTTCAGAATCGGCTTCTGATTCGATTTCCGTCATAAAAAATAGGTGTTAAATTTTTAAGAAAAAGTTTTTCATATATCTTAAAATGTAAACACAGTATCATGACAAATTAATACAATCCTTAATTCAAGGAAATATGCTCGTGTGCGTGTCGGCCGCTAACATTGCATGAGTGTATGCGTCTGTGTAAGGATAATTATTGTATGACGCACATACGTTTTTCGTTTAGTAAGGATAAGTAATTTATAAAAAATGTCTAGGTTTGGTTTCTATTTATTTAGTTACGGATGTTGTTTTAGACATATAATTTAATATTCTAATTGGGGTGTCTGAGGTATTGCGCTTAATTTGTTACACCGTGTATAATGCTATTGCTATAATAGCTTTCATGTTCGTGAATCCTCGCACCGTACGAAGCATGAAACCTAAATTTCTGTAGGTAAGTCTCTTACAGCTACGCATGATACACGAAAAGTCAACCCGGTATTAAAACTTACTGCTATGATCCTTCACTTCTGTGACCCTTACCATCCACACAAACAAAGTCATGGACACAGGTAGTAAATAATAATCTTACCTTTAATTTAATACTGATAGTATAAATGCAAAACTGTGTTTGTTTGTTCATCCTCTTTTCACGCCAAAGTCGGAAAGTCGTCGGAGCCAACGATTGAGTTGATGAGATGATTATAACTAAGACATAATAAAAAAATTGGCCAAGTGCGAGCCAGACTCGCCCGTGAAGGGCTCCGAAGTAACTACAATAATATAATTATTTATATTTACTTGACAAAAAACTCCTTAAAATTTCTTAAAATTAGCTTATTTACATTTTTTTACAACTACGCCAAATAACTTTGTTTTTCATAGTGTTTGTATGAATTACAAAGTTATAGTTGCGGTTTTAGAAAATATTCTATATCTCAAAAACTGCTGACTCGATCTCGTTCAAACTAATTTTGGTTGAAAGTTTACATTAAGATTTATAGACATATATTTTTTTAGATTTTTCACTCCATTATTATAGAAGTTAGAGGGGCGTGGGGGGGGGGGGGGGGCGGCGGACACATTTTACCACTTTGGAAGCGTATATCTTTTAAACGATTAACTTTATGAAAAAGTGGTTTTAGAAACCTCAATGTCATTTTTAAAGACCTGTCTATAGATACCACACACGCATAGGTTTCATGAAAAAAAATATTACAATTTTAGTTCCATGTCCATACATGGAACTAAAACAGAAAACATTTTTTTCTTAAAATATGAAAGCGTTTCACAGAATAAATTTACCTACCAAGTTTCACATGTATAGTCCTAATCATCATCATCTAAAGATCATTCAACACTCATCTCAGGATCTCGGTAGTAACACTCTTTCTAACTATACCTACATCATCACCTACATGACTCCTCCTGCTTTGGGCGTAGTGGGTGTCAGACTTCTACTGACTCCATACCTAATTTTTGTTTTTTGTCGACAGTTACCTCGGAGTAGCCGGTGATGGAGAAAATATAAAAGTCGTCACAAAATCGTTGAAAACTGGTAATTCTTCGGTTGTCGAAACGTACTTCTACAATAAACAAGGAAAGCTTTTGGCAAAGGGCACCACGTCGTTTTTGGCTGCAAATGATAAATACCAAGTGTTAATAAAAGAACTTTTAGATTTCGATATATACGAAAATTAAGAAAAAAAATTAGGTAGCTGTAATGAAATGACGGCATTGCAATATGACGGTATTGTTAATGACAGTGATAGATATCGCTTTCAGTGACAATACCGTCATTACAAAAGTTTGTGTATAAGAATTATGGATATATCTCCAAAAACTGTTAGATTATGCTGTATCTCGCGACCTTAACCGATCTATACCATAATTATTTAACGTTTTATTTGTCGATAGATTATAATCTAACGAACTGAAACTCTTTGATTACAATCTGTCACTCGTTAAATTGCCAACTGTTCAAAAGCTGTCTGATTGGTCGGTTTTGCTGTAGGACGTTTTGGGACCATAGAGTTACGAATCGTTCAATCAATTAGCGCTCGAGTTACATTCCGTTTATGCCATTTCACAGTTTTACGATTTTACATCAATACATTATAACCATGGAAAAAAATCGCGAGATATATTATAATCTAACGGTTTGTATAATTTTACGGTAACAGATATTGTTTTTATTATTTTATAGGTATGTATTTAGTGTGTAATAAAAAAAACAATAATTAACTTTGTGATATGGGCGATTCTCTGTAACCTCGTAATCGGCTGTCCCGACCAATTTTTTCAAAATTTAATAAAATTATTTAAAAAATAATCACTCCTAATGATACTTTAAACCTAAAACTGTAAGGGCCCTTTGTTTTTAGAACCATAACTATTTTAAGTTTTTTTCTAGACGTGGTGGAAGCTCTAAAAATACAGTCCCCTGGTTGTCCCCATCACTCCATTTCCACCTAGAAATGAGATTTACGAAGAAGTTATTGAAACTACATACATTTGGCAGTTAATATAATAAAGAAAAATAATTAAAATATATTATTTTCGTAAAAAAAGGTCTCATAACGAATTTTATTTATTTAGTAAACTCCTCTAAACTTTGTCCCCAGAATTTTCATACAGTCCCCTGCCAATAATTTAAATCTATAATAAAAGAAAACTATGATATTTACGAAAAATTTTTTGAGTGAAACTAAACGCAATTGCTGTGAAGCTGGCAACCTTGCCGAATGCGGCGTTGACACACCATTTCGTTTAGTGTCAGAGCGTCATTTGTGAGATGAACACGCGCTTGGATCGCTACCACATATAGTCCTCTGGTAGGTCATAATATGTACCTTAATTAGTTTAATAATCTCTATATAAAGTTTATTGTTATATTATTTATGTTTCAATTGATTGGTAGATTCTTAAAAAACTATTTTACATCAATTTTGTAAATATTGTGAAATCTAACCGAAATACACAGTCCCCTGGCAACAGTCCTCTGCCTGAAATTGCAGTAGAGAAATGTTTTACACAACAGGAGACTTTGTATTTTCCGTATTGGTTATTGATTTTATGTATTGTGAGTGTAAAATCCGCTAATTTGTTTTATTAAGACAAGGCCTCGTAAAAACTAACGCCGCCAATTGATTTATATTGATTGTGGCGATTTGAACACATTTTTGTAAAAAGTGGTTCTGAGAATACTTAGGAAAGTATTAACAGGTTTTTGAGACGTACTTATGTAATAATTTCTTCCTACAAGTAACAATCATTCTTAATATTGCCTTAAGTGGCCACTTTTAGCAATTATTGTTCGCAATAAAACTATGTTTTTTATAATGGCAACCAAACTCTGAAGAAATTCCAGGTATTGAAAACTTTACATGGAACTACACCGAAAGTGGCCATGGAAAAGGTGCACCGGATGGTATCGGAGCAACGTGCAAAAGGACAGCTGATTTTGTTGTTAATTCTGGAGGCGACTTCAACAATATTGATTATTTTGTTAAAGTAATCCAAGAACAATGTCTTGGCATCACATGTATCGCAATCGACGGTAAAGACGTTCAGGCAATGGTCGACAAAATGAGGAATCGGTCGATCAGAAGAGTTTTAAAGGCACTTTAAACATTTAAAGTGCCTTTAAAACCCTTCTGATCGACCTGAACACCTGCGACCTGATGCACATGCATCAGGTCGCAGGTGTTTATTTCAGCTCCATCCTCGGCTTGCGTAAATGTAAAACACTTAAACCTAGATGGACAGTAGAAGAAGTGTTTACAGAGTCCGAACCAGAAGATCTTGCATCTGCTGAACCTAAATTGACACCTACACCAAACAAGTCCTCTCTAAGATTGGATGATGATATAGCATGAACGGGTGGCACTCGGAATTCATGTTACAATACTGGAGATTACGTTCATCTGAAATTTCTTTAATTTCTCTAATTTTTTTAAATGATAAGTTATTTTTTTTAATGTGATTAATCTTTATTATGTGCCTTATTAGAATTAGAAATATCCTTAGGATTTGATTGGAGATTTCAGTTGAAATATCATAATATATATAAGAGAAAAGACTGTTTTCTAATAATTGTAAGTATTTCAATGAATACTGAATAAAGCATTTAATTGTTGGTAGTATAATAATATGACTATGTTGATCTCAGTGAGTACAAACTGTTTCTAGCACTTAAGATTAATTTTTGATATGAATGCTTAATTAAGTTATTATATCTGTTCATTTTTTATAAAGAAATTTTGTTTACTATTGATGCAAATATATATGCTATGAAAATAATAAATAATTGATTAATGTAAAGTGACTTTTTTTAAAGTACGTCACGTTCGAAACAGTTCTCTGATGTCTCAATCAGTCTCCTGTCATGATTTCTTGGAAAAACGCTAATAACTTGGAAAATATGAATAAATTCAGTGGGCCTCCTTATCTAACTAAAATAATAGTTAATTTTCTTCGAAATAGAACACAGTTTTTTGGAAAATATTAAAAATAATTACCAGGACAGCATTTGTATGGGACCCGTACGAGCTTACAGAGAAATGCCCATATATATCAATTTGTAACAAATCAATGTTTATAAGGATTATGATTACGAATAACTACTATTTTATAGTTTTATGTTTGGTGAAAGCAATACTAATACTAAACTAAGACCTAAGAGCCGAATATTTTAGTAAATAATATTATCTGTTTTTAGGGTTCCTTAGCCGAATGGCAATAAATGGAACCCTTATAGTTTCGTCATGTCTGTCTGTCTGTCTGTCCGTCCGTCCGTCCGTATGTCACAGCCATTTTATTCCGATACTATTAGGACTATACATGTGAAACTTGGTAGGTAGATGTATTCTGTGAAATGCTTTCCGATTTTAAGAAAAATAAATTAAAATAAAGGGGGGCTCCCCATACATGGAACTGAAACTGAAAATACATTTTTTTCATGAAATCTGTGCGTGTTTGGTATCTATAGACAGGTCTTTAAAAATGACATTGAGTTTTTTAAAATCACTATTTCATAAAGTTAATCGTTTAAAAGATATACGCTTCCAAAGTGGTAAAATGTGTGTGTGTCCCCTCTGACTTCTATAATAATAGAGTAAAAATTCTAAAAAAATATATGCAAGATATATATATATATATATATATATATATATATATAAAATATATATCTTTATGTAAACTCTCAACCAAAATTAGTTTGAACGAGATCAGGCCAGCAGTTTGTGAGATACAGCATATTTTCTAAAACCGTTATTTGGTGTAGTTACAATTTTTACAAAATTGTAAATAAGCTAGTTTTAAGAAATTTGTAAGGCTTTTTTGTCAAATAAATATATTATATTATATTATTATAGTTACTACGGAACCCTTCATGGGCGAGTCTGCCTCGCACTTGGCCAATATTTTCATGTAGTATTTATCAATGACATTATTCGATGTGTTATGTTAAGGTGATTTACTCTTTGGTAATTTGGTATAGGTATACAATGCCCAATTATTTAAATATTGGATATAAATAGAGAAGAATGGAAAAGTAACTACCTATTTATATTATTTTTAGTAAAAAATAAATGCCATTAGCAGTTGTTATTCCTATTAACAACTGTTATTGGCATTTATTTTTTTAAAACCTTTATTTTTGTACGAGTGCACAAGCGCTAAAGTTCGCAGAGCCTAACTTCACACTGGCCAAGTTAGAACGGCCGCATTGTATATGAGTGTAACTTGCCTCATCATTTGGCCTTAATTTACTACAGTAGGTAATAGTATGTACTTAGTTATTACCATGAAAATAAAATAATTTACTTAATTTTAATAATAAAAACATCAGATTCAAATCGTATTCTTGAAATTATAATGATTTTATAAGTGCCCGGTTAATTACAGTCTATTATTTTGCCTCGCCAGCGAAACGACCAAACTATGTGGAATAAGTTCTTGTCATGTACCTACCTACTCGTATGTAGCTATAAGTAGATGTGACTGCGTCACACAGTAAGCGCATGCGTCGATCACATTAGTGCGAATTGTTGCGAATCATTCCGTCATCGTATTAACAGCTCTGAGTAGGTCTCCTAGTCAACAGTTCCTACTCCACCTCAAAATATACTTATCGCACTATTTCGTGGCCAACTTGATCCACTGTGTAGCCAGCTTAGGCACCGAATCAGCTGTGAACATATCTTTTTTGTTCAAATACCCACGTGTATGTGTAAAATTTCAAAATTACCAACATTTTTTTGTTATTAATATTCGTAACTTGCTGACAATGTACGGCAGTGGTATTTTCGTTTTTGGCGCTAAAACATTTTACAAAGAAACAAGACGGGATGCCATTTCTGCGTTACCGCTGGAGATATCTTGGAAAATATTTTCGTGAGTTTCTGTGAAGGCCGTATATTTTAAGATAACAGTGTTTTTTTACTAGCAAGTTTAGTAGTACTTGCATTATGAGAAAAGGCAATACGTATTGTTGTTGCGTTAGTGATTCGGAACGTACCTATCTGTGCTATGTTGGAAAGTGTTATTTCTGGGCAATACCTACATTTGCAACTCTCAGTAGCAATTACACAGAAGCTACTTAGAATGAGTATTTTTCTATCATTAAACAGGAACAAATAAATATGTTTTCTTTTCAATTCAGTTATTTAGATGACGCATCACTACAAATTGCAAGCCGCACGCACAAAATATGGGCGCGAATTATTTTAACGAACAAAAAACTAAGGAGTCGGCTTAACAAATTCGAATTGGCAATTAAACTGGGCTCTGAAAGCCTAGCAAAGTTTTACAGGAAAAATAAAAGAAAATTGCGTAAAGAAAAGGAAAAAAATTACTTGCCATTCGGCAAAACTATGGGTACGTAATATAATTTTTCGCTGTTTTAACACGATTTGTCCATTACTGAGGTACCTTTTATCATTTTGTTTTTTTCTTCATTTAATGGACTGCAAAACAGCAAGTCTTGTAGATATGCGAAACCTCAATTTTAATGATTGTAAAAAACAAAACATTGAAAGTTTCTCAATTCGATCAGTGAAGGTACATAAAATAATATGTGTATGTACGTACTATGCGTTTCAAATGCTAATAGGATTTTTTATGACATTTATCTGTTAAATGTCACTCAAAAAGTTAGGTTTGCAAAGAAAACTTTATCGCAAAAATAATAACGATTTGATTTACTTTGTTTACTTACTTACTTACTTTTACTTACTTACTTACTTTATTTTATTTTGTTGTTGATGATACGCTCGCGTTTGACCACCAAATATGAAAAGTGGATTAGTTTTGTTTCGCTCAATATATGTAAATAAATAATTTAATAAATCCTTGTTTTGTTTTCTGTTCCCAAATCGTTCGATTTGACAGCTAAGACGTCACAATTATGGCGCTAAGTTTTTTCTAATAGCAGTTGAAACGCATTGTATATGTATATTTTTAACCCCCGACGCTACAAGAGCGGTGTTATAAATTTGACGTGTTTGTGTGTCTGTCTGTGGCACCGTAGCTTCTAACCGAATGGACCGATTATGATACGGTTTTGTAACCGACTTCTAAAAAGGAGGTTCTCAATTTGGATGTTTGTATTTTTTTGTATGTTTGTCCGGGCATAACTCCGTCGCTTGCCAACCGATTTGAAAAATTCTTTTTTTGTTGAAAAGGGTATACTTTTCAAATAGTCCCATGAAAATTTTATCGAAATCGGACAAGCCGTTTAATCAACCAAAGTCTAAAAAAAAATCTACATTGACGACCTTTTCGTTTACTCTGCATTGCGTTTTTTGTTCGCGCATAACTTCGTCATTTACGAACCGATTTGGAAAATTCTTTTTTTTTTGTCCCATAGTCACCAAGTCGGGTTCTGATGATGGAATCTTGGCGAAATTGAGGGAACTCTTCAAATTTTATAGGAAAACCAAAAGCAATACCTGACGGGTCTCTGGCTCACTCCGCTGAGGAAAAAGCAAACTTGTTTGCCGCTCTCTTCGCGGAGTCTTCGCGTCTGGATAGTAGTGGCGCTCACCCTCCTGATGCTCCTATTGGATGCGAGACGTGTATGTCGGACATTCGCATCCATCAGAAGGACGTCCGTAGAGTGCTGCGTAATCTTGACGTGAACAAAGCTAGTGGCCCCGACGGGATACCAGCAATTGTTCTTAGAACTTGTGCACCTGAATTGTCTCCAATCTTGACACGCCTATTTCGCCTTTCGCTAGAGACTGGAAAGGTGCCGAAGGCATGGAAGCTGGCTAACGTACAGCCTGTACCTAAAAAGGGCAGTCGTGCTGACCCGGCCAACTACAGGCCTATTTCGGTCACGTCCATACTCTGTAAGAGTATGGAGCGTGTACTTAATAGTAAGCTCCTGGCATACCTAGAAGCCAACGACATCCTCAGTGATCGGCAATACGGCTTTCGCAAAAACCGGTCAACTGGGGATCTTCTAGCGTATGCCATTCATATCTGGAGTGAGGCCATGGAGAGGCAAGGGGAAGCACTTGCTGTTTCCCTTGACATCTCTAAGGCTTTTGACAGGGTATGGCATGATAGCCTTATTGCTAAGCTTCCTTCTTTCGGTTTACCCACTCAACTTTGCGTTTGAATTGAAGACTTCCTGAGGGATCGGTCCATTCGAGTAGTCATTGATGGCTGCTCGTCTGGCCAATTGGCAATTAATGCCGGGGTCCCTCAGGGGTCTGTTCTCTCAGCAACTTTATTCTTGCTGCACATTAACGATCTGCTAATGCCCGGTACCTTTGGGTATGCAGACGACAGCACAGTTTCTGAGAGATATGTGTCCAGCGCGCGAGCTGGTGGGTCACAGATCCAGTCTCTACGTGAGGACATGGTTGGGCGCTTGAACTTGACCTTGAAGGCTGTCTCCGAATGGGGCGATGCCAACCTGGTCAAGTTTAATGCAGCTAAGACCCAGGCGTGTCTCTTCTCCGCAAAAAGGAGCCAATTCGAACCGGCTCCTACTTTCCGTGGTGTAACCGTGCCGATAACCGATCATATTGAGCTTCTTGGGGTGACTTTAACGTCCACACTCAACTTTGGCCCGTATATCGAGGCTAAGGCTCAGTTAGCATCAAAAAAGTTGGGAATCCTAGCCAAGGTGAGACGGTACTTCACACCGGAACAGCTGCTCAAATTGTATCAAGCCCAGGTTCGGTCGTGTATGGAATACTGCTCTCATCTTTGGGATGGATCTGCGAAATACCAACTGGACGCGCTTGAGTCTATCGAGAAGCGGGCCAAGAGACTCATTGGCAACGATGCACTGGTCGAGTCAAAGCTCCAGAGCCTTGAACACCGACGGCGAGTTGCAAGTCTATCGGTTTTCTATCGGTTACATTTCGGGGAGTGTGCGATGGAATTACACAATCTAATTCCGCCAAGCCCATTCCATCATCGAACTACGAGACAAACGGCGAAGCGCCATCGTTACATGGTGGACATCCCACCCATACGCACAAAACGTTTTGGGAATACCTTCATTGTGCGTACGGCTAAGGAGTGGAATTCCCTGCCGGAGTCTGTGTTTCCCGATAGCTATAACCTAGGAGTCTTTAAGTCCAGAGTGAATAGGTTACTTTTAGGTAAGCGTGCTCCATCTTCGATCACATCATCACTTACCATCAGGTGAGATAGTGGTCAAACGCGAACCTATTTTCAATAAAAAAAAAAAAAAAAAAAAAAAAAATTTTGGTATTTTCTAAAACAAGTTAAGCATTTGCGTTCAATAAGAAGCGTTCTACTATCAGATCTGATGATGAATCCAAGAGACAGGCACCGGAACTCCAAAAAATTATAAATTTTATTAAAGGTTAATCGTAGGTTAGGTTTATTAATATAGGTAGGTTATAGTATTATTTTTAACTTTTTAGAGCTTTTATGGTTTTTTGAAGTCGGATCTGTTCAGGTGTTTCAAGGTTCTCGGGGGTTGTTTAAAATTTTTAATTTTATGATTGGTGTCTGTTCATAAATCTATTAATGAGGTCCATTTTTTTCAGTGTGTACAACAGAAAAAACGATATTAAAAACCAAAAGAAGAGGCGAAGAATTTGCCGTGTACACAAAAAGGTTTAAACTTTATTAAACCACAATATCTACGTACAAAATTGACTGCAAAAGGATGTTCTCATTGACAGACAGAAATAATCTTTAAATCTGGACATTAAGGAGATATAATGAAGTGGACTATCAAAATGTACTTACGAAAATATATATTACTTATCTAAAACATTTATCTTAGATTTTGTGTTAGGCTTATGACCTTTTAGCGAAGTACCGAGATAAAACCGAACTGCAGCGGTAAGTACATTCAAGGGTACCTATGCACTTAGCGAAATTACTTTTCAAGTATTGATTTGTATTCAATCTTCGATACCATACTTTAATGCGAGAATCTCTTTTCATCTATACATATAATAAAACAGTAAAAAAGTGTGCCGTACATTTGAATTGTATACAAAAATAATAATTGAGGTGGGTTAAGAAACGGTAACACGGCAAAAAAATTAAAAAAGTCTGTCTGTTTGTGTGTGTGTACACGCTAACCTACTGGATGGATGTTAATGAAAGGACATTGTTCCGGCTCCATACATGTCACGCCTAAGAATCGTTTGAATCGAAAATGACTTAGATAGACTCTAAATATTTTATGGAATCATAGTAAATCAATTTTTACTAACAGACACTTGAAGATACAAAAATAATCAATTCATCAAAATCAAGTCCGAAAATAGCCAGGTAGTAAGATTCACAGAATTCTTTATATACAGCCGAGTCTACCAAGTATGCAATCAGATCAGAGTCCGTTACCAAGCCAAAGTTGTTAGAATAAAACGCATAGAAAATCGCAAAGAAAAGAACTTTGCAATAAAAATTGAAACGAAATGAAACCAGTGTCGCCAATTAAGAAAAGCCGAATATAAATAAATAAAAGCCGATAAATATAATACCCGAATACCACGCCAGAAATTCCCGATTTCAGACAAAAAATTAAATGAATAAAGTGTTAAATAAATATTTTTTTAGATATTAATTTATTTATTGTCAATAATAGGATACAGTGCCTATTTGATTTATTGAATTCATATTATTATTTATGTACCTATATGTGATTAACTCAATTTCAGAAATAATCAGTCAATTGAACAAACGAATGTGAGCTTCACTAAGTGAATGAGACAAAGCGTCAGACTAAAGAAGCATGGAGGATTTCTCGTCCTCAATTAGTTGACGATTATATATTATTTATTAGGGATAAATTAATAACGTAACCCATTCTATATTTTATTATTATTTTTATTTCTATCTATACGTTGAAAATACCCGAAATAGTCCGGATTTTATCAACTTCTGATTTAATTCAGACAACCGTCCGTATTTCCTGAAATCGAGGATTAATCCCGTAAATCGGCAACACTATCTGGCCAATAGACATTTTTTACGGCACCACGCATTCGTTAATCGTGACCCAACTTTTTATTTTAAATTTATTTATTTCAAGTTTCCGTGGAATAATAAAATATGTTTCAAGCAGTATAAAAAGAAATAAAAATTATCATATAATTTATATTCACATCGGTTAACAAGGCCAAAATCGAACAATGTCTTTTGGTAAGTAGATAGTTGACTTCTTGGAATAACACATTTTTTTTTTATTGATAATAGGTGCGCGTTTGGCCACTATCTCACCCACTGATATGAAAACCACTACTCTCTGATCTCACCTGATGGTAAGTGATGATGTGGCCGAAGATGGAGCACGCTTACCTAAAAGTAACCTATTCACTCTTGACTTATAGACCCCTAGGTTATAGCTATCGGGAAACACAAACTCCGGCAGGGAATTCCACTCCTTAGCCGTACGCACAATGAAAGTATTCCCAAAACGTTTAGTGCGTATAGGTGGGATGTCCACCATGTAACGATGGCGCATCGCCATTTGTCTTGTAGTCCGATGATGGAACGGGCTTGACGGAATTAGATTGTGTAATTCCATCGCACACTCCCCGAAATGTAGCCGATAGAAAACCGATACTCAAGCACATACATAAGCTACTTTTTATCCCGGAATTCCCACAGGATCGGGATTTACGTGGAAAATTCTCCCACGCGAACGAAGTTGCGGGCAGCAGCTAGTAATTAATAAAAAGTTAACATATCTTAGCCCCCGACTGTACCTTTTTTTGTTATCGGGGTAAAACTTCAACAGGCGCCTGGACTTTTTTGAAAAGACCAGGGAGTGTGATTGATGGGATTTCTACCTCACTAAAACCACCCCGGTGATCACTATAGAAAGGGTCTAAGGTACCTCTTAAAAGACCAATACGGACCCCTCTGTGCATCGCCTCTTAGGGCACATCCCTAGGGAGCTACCCACTGTACCTACTCGTACACGGACGGCGATACGAACCATACATTATCGCGTGAAGTAAATTGTAAAACATTTCATGTGTGAAGCGAGCCGACGTGATATACGGGTATAGGCGACGCTTGCGTTTCCACGCACATTACATGGTGTGGAAATATACCGAAATTTACATCAAAATACTTTATTTATCGGTGTTGGGAAGCATTTGGAAACGGGAGCTGCATATCTTCGTTAAGATGTTTTATTGTTTACTATCGAAAACAACGGCTTTCCTGTTGTGTAGGGTGATAAATGAAATTAACTTACAAAAGTAGGTACCTATTTTTGGCATTTTGGAGGTAAACTAACATTACCTATCTAGTATATTGGATGCATATGGCACAGAAATCCGACATAGAGAATACCTTGACTTGAAATTTAATATGCCTAACGTCACATTTGGGTGGGGGAGTATAGCTGTGACCAACTGTAAAACAGAGTGGAATAGTGAAGTATGTTTAAAATTTTATTAAATGGATTTTTTTATATTAGTTCTGTTGAGTACCTATATTTTTCATTTTTCCATTACTGAGGTCGTCGGCTTCCAGTCTACTGAATTTACAAATTCAACATGTTTTCATTTATTTTCTGGATCTGAAATACTAAGTTATGCCTTTATCAACGGTCATACATTTACTTGTATGACCGTTGACAAAGGTCTTAGGCAGGCAGGCTTTGTGCTCAATTAGTATGAAAAGCGTAAATACCTAGCACTTTTTAGGGGACAATCTTCAATGACTTCTGCCACTCTGGCTGGAACGGAGGCCCACGGCATGCAGTGTCAGACTTCTAACTTTTCAGTCAGTATGGTTTTGGGTTTTACCTATTCTATCCCTACAGTCACCCAAGCGTTCCTGGCCCGTGGTGGTATCTCGTTAGAAAATTCCCGCCATCCCGGGAGGCCTCATCGCGCCCCGTCATTGCTGCTGACTGTTCTTTGAGGCGTGCGTGGACATGACTTGGGTTTTGGGAAGCCTAGGCTTTACGTCGCGGTGCTGTTGATTTATATACTCTTACCTCTAAGCCGACGAAGGAAGAAAATCAGCTAAGCTTTTTTTTTCTTAGGCATTCTTTTAAATTGGAAATATTCGAACAACGTTCAAAATTATAGTACTTACCCCGCAATTTTTAAGACGTTCTAAATAAAATTATGCCGGTTTCCTTAGTGAGGCCGTGATACCGGTATATCCAAAGACCAAAAGATTCTAAGACGTGACCACCAATTCACACCGCGTGGTGGATTACTGCTCATTACCTCTCATAGAAAAGAAACCAGTGTCCGAGCATTGGGAACGTTAGGTATACTTAGGCATCAGCCTAAAGGCGGAAACATATTTACGTGTCGTGGCGTGTCGTGGCGCGCCAGGAGCATATCGGTTTCATACATTTAATATGGTTAGGGACATATTTGCGTGTCGTGTCGTGACGCAACGCGTTCTGTCGTGGCGCGGACTGCTCGCCACCGATTGCGCCAGAGCGGTGGTGGGGGTTATGGCGCGACACGGCACAACAGACAAAAATGTGTTTCTATACTGGCGCGTGGCTCGTGGCGCAAACATTTAGCGGGAATTAAATTTTAATTTTAAAAATGACTGACGATCTCATAGAACTCGTACGTCAAAGAAAAGTTATATATGATTCTAAGTGTAAAGATTACAAGGATCATTTCATGAGAAATGCTGCTTGGGAAGAAATCGCTGAAATCTTAGAACAACCAGGTAAGTCAATAAAGTTGTATTTTACTTTATTATTTATTTGAAAAGAGATTAATGAATAATTATAAAAAATTAACAATTAATACTATTTAAGAATTTTGTCTACCTCGGCGAATCATTTCTATTTGCCATGGTACTCTCCCTTCTGGACTAATAAAATACTCTTTGTATTTCTCTCTGACATAAACAGCGTTTTTTGATGGGTTTCTTGGTAAAGATTCAATATTAATTAGACAGTCGATGTTGCTGCTATGGTCAGTAGAATCCATCAAATTTTCTTCAGGGAGCAATGTTTCTGTTCTTAAAAAATTATGTAAGCAGCAGGCAGCTAGCACAATCTTGTCTACCATGTCCGGTTGGACTTGCATAGGTCCATGAAATACACGAAATCGAGCCCGTAAAATACCAAACGCATTTTCTACACACCGGCGTGCACGTGATAAGCGATAATTAAATATTTTATTTGCATCATTGTTAACTAGCTTGTCTTTGTGATAAGGTTTTAACAAATATGGTTTCAACGGGAATGCTGCATCAGCAACAATAGTGTATGGCATAGGTTGTGAGTTTACACTCAGTGGTTCATCCTGTGGTACATTTAATGCTTTCTGCTCAAATAATTTTCCCATCAAAGATTTCTCGTATATGCCACCGTCACTGTTTCGACCATACGCACCTACGTCAATCATGATAAATTTGTATTGAGCATCAACTAATGCAAGTAAAACTATGGAGTGTTCTTGTTTATAGTTATAGAAAGTAGAACCTGCGTTTATAGGACAAATTATGTTAACGTGTTTGACATCTAATGCTCCAATACAATTTGGAAAATGCCAAAATTGTTTAAAGTTATTTGCAATATCTTTCCACATTTGTTCAGAAGGTGTAGGCATTACAATAGGTGCCATATTTTTCCAAATGGCTTCACACACTTCTTGTACTATAACTCTCACAGTAGAAAATCCCATTCGATAGTTGAAGGCCAATGATCGAAAAGTGTTTCCAGTAGCTAAAAATCTGAAAAGAAATAAACAATTATTATTATTTGTTACAGTAAATAAATGCAAGGATGACTGGGCAAAACTAAGGAATGCTTTCGCCAGCGCTTTGAAGCGACGAAGGAATAAGAAAAGTGGGCAGGCTGCGGCGGCGTTAGTGCCCTGGAAATATGAAGAGAACATGAATTTTCTTCTTCCTTATATGGAATGTAGGAGCACAAAAACAAATGTGACAACTACACCAGAATCACCACCCACAGAAGAGTCTCCCGACGAAAGTCTTCCAGAAAGTCCCAGTACTTCACGCAGTCAATCACAATGCAGTTTCTCACGTGGAAAACCTAATAAAGAACCCAAATTACAAGAGTTGTACGATTTGATGAAATCTTCCCAAGATTTAAGACGTCAGAAGCAAAATTTTAGACAAGACATGGACGAAACTGATCTATTTTTCCTTAGTATGAGTAAAGAATTAAAAGCGCTGCCAAAACTTGAACAAACAAAAATAAAATTAGACTTGCACACCGCTATTTCCCAAGCATTAATACGGCAATTGGAACACAGAGACAAAAT
Source organism: Tholera decimalis (assembly GCA_943138885.2). Classification (NCBI taxonomy): domain Eukaryota; kingdom Metazoa; phylum Arthropoda; class Insecta; order Lepidoptera; family Noctuidae; genus Tholera; species Tholera decimalis. Next base: position 31,469,168 of record OW964562.2, read on the forward strand.
TTTAAAAACGCCTACAAAAATAACAACTCAAAGATTCATCCAATCAACTCCACAACATCAGTCCTCAACATACATCCAAACTACTGCAAACGCTGAATTACCAACATACAACCAGTCACCCTCACACGATCAGTCACCCACATATATCGAGTTATTAATTCCTACTACATCTCGCGCACAAAATCATGCTGATTCTTCAACATACATCCAAACTACTGCATCTGGATCACACTCAAAACCTGTTGTTTCAGATAACTTGAAAGTATACTATGACAGTATAAATTTTGAAGATGAATTTAAATAATAAATAAGACAGCAGGTTGTAATTACTTAAATGTTGATTTCATATAAGTTAGTTTCATGATAAATGATTGTTAACCTAATTCGTGCAACAGCACAGTCAATTATATTTTTCAAAGTAAATAAAACTTACCTTAAACATAACGCAAGTCTTTCTTTAGTACCTATGGGTTCACGAAATTTCGTATGTACTTTTTTTATGTCTCCTTCAATCAGCGAATGGACTTCCTCATATTGTGCTTTGTTCATCGTAAAGTACTGATGAAATTTCTCATCGTCACTCTCCAGTTCTTTAACAAGACGATGAAATTCACCTTTGTCTTGTCTCCCTCTGTTTATAGGGTGAACCCAGTATCTTCTTTTCTTTTTTTTGCTCTTAAGAAGTTTCATTGCTAAGAGAAATTGAAGGTCTTCATCAAAATCACTATCCGAATCAGAAGAAAACATTATTTATGTTTGAACGCTGCAAAGGTTCGTCAAGTACTGTTCAGAAATAACGCCAGAGTACGCCACGACACGACACTTTAGTGTGCACACTCACCGTCACGACAGTAAGCGTCACGACACGCCACGACACGTAAGTATGTTTCCGCCTTAAGTATACCGTGTGTATGTTATGTATCAAGTTATATATACATTATCACTTAAAAATCAACTTTACATACACTTCACTTCAGTCGAAAATTTAATTGCAGGCGTGTGTTTCATGGTGTCTAATTATCTTAAAAATAAAACCAAAAATAAAGGTGTCGCCCAGTGTAAGTGAAAAAGGACATTAACAAGAAACAATAAAGTTAAAAGGTAAATTAAAAAGCGTTTACCCCGACACGAACCCCCTTCTTTATTCAAGTCTTGAAACTTCAAGGTGCTGTAAGGAAGTCACGTAAAAAATTAAATAAAACTTCGGTCCACTGAATATTACTACGTGCAGAAAAAGATTACTCCAAACTTCGCTCGAGTATCTTTATTTCTGTAACTTTTTTATAGCTTTTGACTGTTTTATGTTACCTTTTGCTATTTGCCAATACGGTTTTATTTTTGTAGTTGATACCAATGCATTGTAAATATAGATATGTCAGTAAAATATCGGTTGAAGTATAATAGTCTACTCTAAAGCAGGTTTGAATAATCGGATTTGAACCGAAAAGAAGAAAAAGTGTAATTAGAAGATCGCATTAGTATTCACAAATCTATTTAAGTAATAATTTTTTATTTTATTTCAACTGTGTGTGTGAATAATCCGTTTCGTCAGTAGATATCTACATTTTTATTTACAAGAAGAGTGGCAGGCCTGCTATTGCAGCAGCTAGGTACATTCACCGACAAAATAGCACTCAACAATCACAAAGGTATGATCTATATAATTATATATAAGCCTATAATGCTGCCACTACTGGGAGGCCTTCCCTATAAGGGAGGGAATGGACCGTAATCGATCACACGGATACAATGCGGGTTGGTGGATTTCGCATGTCTTCGGAGTTTTCGAATACTTGGGCGTAGCACCGTAGTGTTCTTTTGGAGGCGATCAGTGGCGGAGACCTCTCGCGCCCGTCTCTGGTTCAGGTCATGGTGCGGGGCGAGCGGGAATGGGATGCAGATGGGATTGCCTTGTCTCCTTCTGTAAAGCAGTCATGCCAGCGAATGAGGTGGCTGAACACGTGAGGGAGAGACAATTCTGATTCTCTCGCCCCAGCTGCCGCGGGAGACGCCCCTGCTGTCGGGGATTGCGAGCTGATCTTCGGCCATCGTAGGCGCAGGCTTGCGGACGGCGAGGAGGGGTGGCTCGCCGCCTGGTAAGGACCAGGCCCGGGTCGGCGGCGCGTCGTAGTTTTTCATGCGCGCCTCAAAGAGCAGTCAGCAGCATTGACGGGGCCCGACAAAGCCATTGCCTGCTGGGACTGCAGGAATGTGCTAAAGAGATACCACGGTCCCGGACCACAAGGGCAACTGAAGGAACAGGGTGGGTTTTCAGTCAGTAGAAGTCTTCTGCTCCACCCAGAGCGGGAGAAGTTATTTGATGATATTCCCAACAGAAGAAATAAACATGCCCGTTTCCGAACGATGTCTTCCTTCCCCGTTTTGAGAGTAGTGAAGATGATTACTACAAAGTAAGATAGGTACAATACGTAGAATTAAATTTCAAAACTAAGATATTGTGTAAATATGCGGGCAAGTAATTAGGTGGCTTGTCATACCCGCGTCCTAATATTATTTGGTAGACAAATGCCCGAGAACCAACAAATTCAGTGCGTTCGCCTCACCGCCATGATAAATGGCCGCACACTTCATTAGTGAATGAGGTTTAATGGCGATAACTCGCGCATAGACTGCGATTATTCAATTATCGAATAGATAGTGTTGTTCTCTTGTATAATGGGTAACTATGGTATTCTGTATTTGTGTCTGTATAGATAGATAGATGGAATATATTTTATTGTACACTAAAATTTAAACACACCTATTTAACAATATTGCTTATTCTATGGTTACAAGGGCGGTCTTATCGCTGAAAGCGATATCTTCCAGACTTTGAAAGGACTTTGAAAACTTTGATATAAGTGGGGAGGGTTAAATTAGTGTACTAAATATACTCACAAAAACAGAAAAAATAATCAAAATATATATTAAGTAATTAAATAATGCAATAAATATAATGAGTTCTTTAACATCATGTGGAGAGAAAACAAAATAATAATGAATGTCTAGTCAATTTAATGATAATGGAGAAATGGACGCAAAATATTTACTGAAGTATTTTAGGTGCTGAATGGGTAAAATGTACTTATTACCTTACATAGAGAATTTTGTTTGCTACCCAAAATTACAATATGTTTGTCATTGCTAGTTTTGTTTATTCAAACTTTCTGAACTAGTAAAATATCACTAGAAAGAATCTGAGAGACCAGTTTTATACTTTCTATACATAAAAAATCGCGCTCCCCTTTGCACACGTTCATGTCCCTATAAGTTTAATTAAAATCGGTTCATGTGGCAAAAATAAGGACTTGAAGGTTTGAATGAGGCATAATGAGGAGGCTGGCTGCAGGGGCAGGCACTTAATGCCTTAGGGCTAAGCCATTTTCTACCAATTGCTCTTAGATTGATGCAGAGGCATAATACTAGTAATAGTGTGTGGGAGGTTACAATATAAGGCAATAACATAAAGTTTAAGCATTTAATTTAAACAGTTTAAATTGTGATGTACATTTACCCCTCAAGTCTCAACGGTACAGTCTGTTTGATTTGCTTATTGAATGGAAAAATAGATAACTCATAACGAAGCTTTGACAGGCGTTTTGACAGGCGGGCGACCAGACTTGCGAGGGGTTAAGTAAGTATATTCTATCTGTTGTCAATAGTGCCTACGAATAATACCAGCCCACATTTTTTTTAAAAGGCACATAAAATACTTTATTGTCCCTAAAATTTAGGTCAAGATCCGTAAAAGTAGATTCCAAATCCCACACATCCCGAAGTCAACGAGATTCCAAGATGGCGCCGGCTTCAAATTGACACATCCGGCGGGCGCTTTGACGCGGCCCCTCACCGGAAGCACACTTACAGCCTCCTGATATCCACTCAAGTGAGGACCGTCTTCCTGTAAAGTGTCGCACTCTGATGACTTGTGTGTCGATCTTTAAAGTGAGATCTATTTTTTGTGTCCTTTGCCCCAACAAGGCTGTTTATGAAATCGTTTTGCAGCGAAACAATGTGGTGTGTGTTTCTTTTTTAACAGTTTATTAAGTTTAGTAGACTAGGGGAGCTCGGGGCTAAATAATAGCTACACGGGTCATTTTCAAGGTTAAGCAACGCTTGCTGAGGTTGGTATGTGGATTGGCGTAACATATTGTAGCCAACCTGATTAGTATTATCTACCCTTCGCTTTGATAACCAACCGCTCATACAATGAACAAAGAGGACTACTTTTCTAAATTCAATAAATTAAAGAAATGTAAACAGATATCCGACACCCGTGCCCTGAGAGCGCGCTCACACAATGACCACTGTTAAACTTTTGTAAACACTACTATTATACAGGGTTAAATGTAAAACACTGAAAACCTCTCAGGACTATGTTACTAACATCATAATCAACAACTTTTGTTCTATGACTTTTAAGAATTCATTGAACGCCCTAAATGTTACGAACTCTATGCGAAGCAAAAGAAAGCAATTTATACTATCGCTTTCTTTTGCATTGCATAGACGCTACATGCGTTTAGGGCGTTCAATTTAAATATTTTTATTTTTATATGAAAATCTGGTGAACTAAAATATGACGAATTTTTAAAAGTCATAGAACAAAAGTTGTTGATTATGATGTTAGTAACATAGTCCTGAGAGGTTTTTGGTGTTTTACAATTAACCCTGTATATACACAATTCTATTTTAATAAAAAAACATTCATTTCACATTCATTACTGCGACTTCACGCCTTGTCATTGCTCTCCCTAACTTATTCTCCAAAGTGCTGTCTATAGTAAATCTCTGCCACCTTAAATATAATCTCTAAAAATAGTGGTCAACCATAGCACTAAAATATAATATTATATTGTTATACCGTTGGTCCCGGCTGTCATTTGTACATCTTTGACAGTATTTTTTATTATTTAAAACATGCGAATACATTTATTACAAACATAAACATACCACACAAACCATCGAGGGTTTATCTGTGGCATATGCTAGCCGCGGCAACTCGATGCCACACTATCATTAAAAGTTCATCTTATTGAATACAAATACTTTCTAGATCGTTAGATTGTAGTACGATCTAGAAAATATTTCTCTAGCACTTTGCAGCAATTCTTTAGTTCTATTTTCTAAAATATTTACAGGTACCTAAGTCATTTAAGTTACTGGTAGTCAGAAGCTAGAAAATATGACACTGGTCTTGCTAAGAGTTGTTGCATGTTTCTGAGTTTCGCATTAAACTCAAGTAACCTATAAATGATATATTAATTATTGCTTATAAGAAATTATTGTAAAATAAGTGTTTAAATGTTGGTGTACAATAAAGCATATTCTATTCTATTCTATGCAGATGATGAGTAGGTAAGTTTAGTAAACTTTTTCAATTAAAGACACCTGAATCCTGCACTGCTTTATCTTCTTGAGAGTAAGTATGTAGCTGAAAACTTGATTCCCTTTCGAAAAATCGTATACAAAACTACGCAACGTGTGATTGCTAACATAAAATGATCAGGCGTTAACAACATAAAACCTTTGCTCCAATTTATATTCTTTTAATTAAGCGTCAATAGCCTAATGGCTAAGGTGTTGGAATTGTGATCGAGAGGTTGCGGGTTCTCACCCCACCCATTACACTATTGCTGTGAACCCACTCCAGACACAAGCATATTTAGCTTAGTTGGAGGGGTTAACAGGATTGCTAGTTCAGTGAATTCTGGCAACATTACTAGTTCTCTTTAAAAACCATACTACTAGCTTCTGCCAGCAACTTCGTTGGCGTGGATGGGTTTTCCCGTGTGAATTTCAATCCCATGGGAATTCCGAGATAAAAAGTATAGCATAGGTATCATGTGTAAATGTGTTATTACAGAATGTCATATATATACTTAAGAAATAATAAAAGGAGCAAGAAAAATAATTTATTACAAAAAAAAAACAATACAACATGGCAGCAGATGCTCCTATGTTGAATTGTTTTATTTTTAAGCCACTAGTTATATAAGCAACATGATTGTAATTTTATATGATAACTAGTACTCACGAGGGGCTTCGCTCCCGTGGATTCTATCACGGTAAAAACATAACTCTCCTTTTTTGCAGTCGAGTAAAAAGCCTATAACCTTCCTCAAGCTTCACGCTACTTCCATACCAAATTGCATCCAAATCCACCCAGTACTTTCGAAGATTAGCGCGTTCAAGCAAACAAACTAACAAACAAACAAACAAACAAACTTTTCCGCTTTATAATATTAGTATAGATAATAAACTACAAATTATAAAACTAAACATGCCACAAGGCCCACAACAAAAAGTATACAAAAGGAAAGAAAACAAAAAAATATATAAAAACAATTTAAGTACATATTTGTATTTACACGAAAATAGACAAATTACGTGTGCCTCGCTGCTGCTGCTTCAAAAAGGCTCGGTTCAGCTAAAGGCCAGACAATTAGTGCCTGACGCTGGTTTTCAACCGAACCTAGTTTTGAAGTGACTACCGGATGTGAACCAGCTATGTATAGAAAATAAATTAATAATAATATATATTAATATACATATGTGTGTGTGTGTGTGTATTTGAGTAGGAAATATAATAAATATATTATATGTTTTGTCCATACGTAACAACAAATAATTGAAGCGTTTGTTCGCGATCTAAAAAGAAGTGTGCTTGCTGCATAATAAATGAATGTGTTGTATCTAATAAGTTATTGAGTAGGTATACCATTTACACGAAACTAAAACACAAACAAATCATTTGCAAAATCAGATAGGGTAGGTATTTGCAGTATTACTTACCAAATTTCATTCAGATCCGTTCAGTAGTTTTTGTGTGAAAGAGTAACAAACATCTATACATCCACATTATAATATTAGTAAGAAAGATTTCTGTACTAAAGTAATACCGTTTGCTCTATGGAGGAAATAACATTGAAAACTTGGCCAGTTTCGCCAAGTTGTAACCAAGTTCAAACTGTAGATGTTCATGTTAAACTTTATGTTTATGTCCCAAATGTACTTACCAAACAAACATAACCTAAATTAACTATAACCTCGTTTGTTTAGTTTACGCAGGTACAGGGCAAATATTTGAAGTCATCTGTTGAAAGGTCGCTTTTAGCTGCTTAATTGATTTTTATTAAATAAACTAGCTGACCCAACTTCGTACTCGTACTTCGTATATTTTCTCACTTTTTAATCTTTTCCTGGACTTCCACAAATATTTTAAATCCAAACTTCGCCAAATCAGTCCAGCCGTCCTGGAGTTTTAGCGAGACTCAAGAACAGCGCAACATGATTTTTATTTAAATATTTAGAAATAAATATCATGTAGATAGGTCATTCTTCTATTCATCAAATTTCAGCAAGTTGTCCTATTGGTCATGTCTGTTGCCAATCCATTTCTTGTTCTTAGAATAATAAGTCAAAGCCCTCCTATTTTGTTTTCGCCAGAAAATGCTCAGTTGGTAAACCTTTCGGTGTGGACATGTTCAGAACAATTTCTGTTGTTTATTTTATGTTTGTAACCACAGAAATAAAAAATATTGTAACTCTGTATGTTGTTGTGTCTGTTTTAGATATTCAAAACCTCCTCCTCCTTGCGTCGTTTTCCTCATAATTGAGAGTCGTGACCTCCCTTTTGCATTATTTTCTCACGAACTATCTTTCTCCAGTGCTTTCTGTCTCTGGGGGTGTGGAAGGCATTGTGAACTGTTGAGTCGAGAGCGGTGCGGATCTGGTCAAACCAACGTATTGGGCTAAGTCCAAGGTTGCCACCGTATTTCCTAGCAATGTGACCGAAGTATTCTAGGACTCTACGTAGACACACGGATGATAGCCGTGAGGAGAGTTTTAGTTCTCGCAATATGGAGACGTTAGTCCGAAATGCATCCCCTATGCGGAGTACCTATTTTTCTCCAGTAGTGGTACTCGAATCTCTATATTCGAATATTCGATTCCTGCACCAGAACAAATATTTTGAGTGTCCTAGAGAAAATGTTTTCTGGTCTAGGAATATTGGTTTCACAATTGTGGGACAACTTTCTATATTGTTAAATATAGCGCTTTAACATTGATATATAAAAACTTACGGGTTTTTATAAATCTGGGGGCATGGCAGTGCCCCCGCCAAGTCGAGCAAAAAAGCGGCACGGCCGTACCATTCTTTTCTCGAAGCAATTCAGGCCATTTTCGACCCCCTATAACTTCGTTGTGGATAAAACTAGAAGCCTGAATTTTCAGTAAACAAACAGGCATTGTATAAACACGGTATATTTCAAATTTCATTCAATTTGAACCAGTAATTTAAGAATTATAACGAGACAAATTTCCTAAATTTTGTTAATTTTGTCATTCACTGACTGACCGATCATCAAAAGTCTAAGGCACTTCTAGCAGACATAGAAGCTTTAAATTTAGAATACAATTAGTGTTTAGTATATGAATCAAGGAAAAACTATAATATTTTTCAATTTCATTCCAGTTTTCTAGATACATCAACTGCATAAATAACTTTGTAATCCCATATAAATATATAGGATTACAAAGTTACATTTGCAGTTAATTAATCAGTGTACCTGTATAATATATTGAAATAATAGATGTAGATGGGTAATTTTTTTTTTCTTGGTGAAAAATGTCATCGAATGACTTCTTCCGCTCGGGTGTATCAGAATTCTACTGACTAAAAACCCGCCCTGTTCCTACGGAAGCCCTAAAGTTCCGGGGCCGCGGTATCATGATGGAACTTTCCCGCAAACCCCGACAGGCAATGGCCCTATGAGGCCCCGTCACTGGTAGTAACAGCTTTTTGAGGCGCGCGTGGAACACAACGCGCCGCCGACCCGGGCCTGGTCCTTACCGGACGGTGAGCGACCCCTGCTCACCATCCGCAGGCCCGCGCCTACGGTGGCCCGAAATCGACTCGCGATCCACAACGCCCGGGGCGTCTCCCCCGGCGGCTGGGGCGCGAGGAAGAGAGTTGCCTCTTCCTCGCACGTTAGGCCTCCTCCTTCGCTAGCATGACTGCTTCGCAGCAGGAGGTGACTGCATCCCATTCCCACTCGCTTCGCACCATGGTCTAAACCAGAGCAGGGCGCGAGAAGTCGCCGCCTCCGATCGCCTCTATGAGGACACGACGGTGCTCCACCCATGCAGGGCACACCTCGACCATATGCTCCACCGTGTCTTCCAGTGTAGATAGCCGATAGGTACCTAGATATAATAATTATGCTCAAAGGTAACTTGTTAAATGGTCAACGGAATAAAAAAGCAAGAAGTATTAAGAGTATTGGGGAGTATTAAGTAGAGTAAATTGCCCGAAATTGCAGAATTACTTACTTATGGATTAACTTTAACCGAGACGTTTGACGAGTGCGGCATTAATTATTACTAACTAATGCAAAAGACGTAAGTGCGTATTCATATGTGCGAGTCAAAGCCTCCGAAAAAAACCCATAGAGACAGGGAGTGGGCTTTGAAAAAAACTTTAGCTGTAGTTCAAGAAGTAGTACCGGAAAATAAAAAAAGGAAGGCTACCTACAAAAATAAGAAAAGCTCATAAGACAGAGAGAGGGCTTTAAGAAAATTCGTTGTTGGTATATAAGAAGTAGAAGGTACCGGAAAGGAAAAAAGTAGGACTTTCTACAAAAAGCAATGAGATCCCATAAAAAATAATACTTGTCAAAAAACCAAGTCTCGCAACTTAGTTGTTCTACCGTAAAAAGTTGTGAGATCCATGTCATCCATTGGCAATCGCAATAAACAATTTAATTTATATATGTATTACTTGTGAGATATATTGTGTTTTCATGCGATGGCCGAGTCAATCTATTTATTTAAAACGGTAAAGATTTTTTATATTGATATGGTCTTCTTCTTCTTCTTCTCGGTTTGGTTTCCGCACTTAGTCTCTGCACGAGACCATTGTGCGTGAGCCGTGTCGGCCGTCACTCCATCCAGCCAACCTCCTTCCAGAAGCAGATCAGGTCTCTCGGTCTGTTCAGGATGTCTGTAAGGGAATTCAAAGACCCGAGGGTTTGCTTTCGTATGTCAGTGATTTCCGTGCACTCTAGGAGCACGTGTGCCACCGTTTCCTCCGTCCCCATGCAGGCCCTGCATAAGGGACTGTCCGTTACACCTATTGTGTGGTAGTGTTTGTTCAGTGAGCAATGCCCGGTGATGGTCCCCGCCACCATTCGCAGGCTTTTCCTGTCCATGTGTAGGAGGCGCCTGCTTAGTTTTTTGTTTAGGTTTGGCATCGCCTCCTTGGACTGCCTGCAGCCTGGTGCCGAGGACCAACATTTCTGGGCTTGAACGTGTGTGTGTTCTTTTAACCATGTGCGCAGCTGGGTGGGGGGGAGCGGCACGATGGGCTCTGGTCCGAAAACCGTCGTGTTGGACCCCCTCCTGGCCAGTTCATCCGCCGCATCATTGCCGAGTGATTATATTTATATGGTCACTATAAGATGTAGTTAGGTTAGATAATTACGTAACAACTTAAGACAGAAGGTCCCTTAAGTAGGGACTGAATAAATTAAATACCGACTTGGTATTACATGGATCTCACAACTTTTTACGGTAGAACAACTAAGTTGCGAGACTTGGTTTTTTGACAAGTATTATTTTTTATGGGATCAATGTGTCTTATACTTCTTAAGACGACAAGAACTGTCAACGTTCTTGAGGGAGTAAGTAATAAAGACTCGGTATTCAACAAAAAATATTTCCGTACTAATCTTACTTTACTAATACCTACTTCAGGAAAACATCTAGAGTTAATTCTGCCAAAAATTAATCTATACTGGATATTTTACTGAAGTATTCGTTTGGTTTTGGTACGGATTTCCGCAAAGTAACGCTTGATTCCATTCGGTATAATCTTACTTTGTTATTTCTTTTATTATTTGACTTTTAAATATAACATCCACAAACATGACCTTAATAACATCCGCTTCGAAATTGACTCTGATACTTTTAGGTCTATTACAACATACTGCAAAATAATGGACATAAGTAGGTTATTAGCCTAGCAAGATAAGAAAGTACTACCAGGATAACCGCCTTATAAATTCGGAAAAAATCTTACATGCATTGTTTATTATTTTTATTTTAACTCAGACACCAACATTGCTAGCTTATATAAAAACAACTACGAATTCAAATTTAGAATTTGCGGAGTAGTCATAATGACAAAATTCTTTTTTTATGAATAGACATGATTAAATACTCTTTTCTAACTGAAACTGACAAATAAAAGTTAGACATTTAGTATGAAACATAGTAAAACACATTCGCGGCATATTTCACTGAAATGAAATACGCCTGCGTGGGTTTCTGACCCGAGAGGAATTCATATTAGCTTCCATTGGTTGGGCAATTGGAAAATATCTCTGCTACGTGGAATGTTCTAGTATCGGTTAGGAAGTTTTGTTCTTCCGTGATTTCTATAACCCAATATGACCCTCGTGTTTTAGGAAAGTCAAGGAGTTTATCCTCATTTTGGCAGATCAGTAACTCCGATGAGTGTAGTAGTTACATATCCGACTTGCGAATCATTGGTAGGTCGGTTAGCTAGATACCACGGCCCCGGACCACAGGATCAACTGAAGGAACACAGTGGATTTTTAGTCAGTAGAAGTCTGACACTCTCTTTGGCTTCACCCAGAGTGGAAGGAGTCATTTGAATATTTTCACACCGAAATAAAAAGGTAGGTAGTTAGGTCAGGCACATTATTTTTTGTAATTTTCATCATCACCATTTCTTTCAAAACGTTGAAGATTCCGGTGGTCCAAACAAAAAAGTAATTTAAAAAATCTAAAAAACCCGACTGCTCAACTGAAATACAAGAAACAAGCACATTAAAATTAAAGAGTGACAAGCTGGCGGGACCCAATTGAAGATACAAAATTATAAGTACATTTTTTTAATTTGTGCCAAGTAAATAAGACTGAAACGAATTTCTGGTGACAAACGCTGTTAGACCTAGACAGATGAAGTCCTTTATTAGTGTTGTTCCCAAGACACAGCCATTCTTCCTCTAAAGAATAGTCTCGCTATCTTTTGTTGACCCTGTGCTTTCCCCAAAAAAATCCATGGCTTACATATACAATAAAGTGTTCAAGAAGTAGGTAAGGATAACGTATGGGAAGGAGACGCAGATTCGTTTGATACTCGTACAATACAACGAAATTTTTTTTTTTTTTAATAATATTTCGTAATCGTAATGAATTGAGAAATATTTTGTGATTCATTAATTAGTCAAATAAAAACAATTACCTAAATAAGGTAGGTACATACTTACCTTTTTTCTGGGTGGGAAAATCATCAAATGACTCCACCCGCTGTGGGTAGAGCGGAAGGGAGTGTCAGACTTCTACTGACTAAAAACCCACCCTCCCCTTCAGTTGCCCTTCCATTCTGGGGCCGCGGTATGTCGTTAGAACATTCCCGCAACCCCGTAAAGCTACCTACTTACCTACAAGGCTACAACTTTAATTTATTATAGACTTTATTGTACACTTTAATATATTTTTAACCGACTTCAATAAAGGAAGTTCTGTATTTAAGAATACAAATTTTAATAAAACTATTTTAAAACGAAAAATGTTTGGGTAATACAAAATTTAACAACGAAAAACCAGAAAAAAAGTCATAGTGGACAGTAGCAGAATCAATGGTATTTTGAACTACATACGCAGAATTGTTCCTGAAACTAATTGTAGATAGCAGCACTTTCTTTGTCAAAAATCAATATACGATATTACTGACACCTACCAGTAAATAGTTGAATTACTAAGTCATCATAAGTTAGTAATCAACGCTGGCAGATAGATGGACATTATGAATTTGGCAGTGACACCTACCGGTAAGTAACTGAACTTAGTTGTATTATAATTTTAAAATGCATGCTGTGGTCTCCTGTTGTAAGTGAGGGAGTGCACTAACGTAATACATATTGTACAATAATATTTGTCATGTCTTTTGTTGGAGATCCTAATAAATAAATAAATAAACATTGTTGACACACTTAATTAATGACCCTTGCAGTACAATAACTATTGATTATTTCGGTGCAAAATTGTGGTATTATTTGAAACTTTATTGTTGTGTAACAACATTTCTTAACTGTTTAAAAATTGATCTGTCTCCAAACAGTAAACTTCAATACTACGCATTACGCTAGCTAGATGGCAATTGATTGAAATACAATATTGAACATGTCCAATTAGTTATGTTGTTTTCTACTAGAGGGCGCAATATATTTGGTTTTTTTTTTAACCGACTTCTAAAAAAGGAGGAGGTTCTCAATTCGGATGTTTGTATTTTTTTTTTTAATGTTTGTCCAGGCATAACTCCATCGCTTGCCAACCGATTTGAAAAATTCTTATCTTGTTAGAAAGGGTATACTTCCCAAATGGTCCCAAGAAAATTTTATCGAAATCAGACAAGCCGTTTCTGAAAAATCAACAAAAGTCTAAAAAAATATTTACTTTGATGATCTTTTCGTTTACTCTGCATTGCGTTTTTTGTTCGCGCATAACTCCGTCATTTACGAACCGATTTGGAAAATTCACTGACCCACTAAAAAGCACGGAAATAAAAACTTTTTTGCAAAAAATAAAATAAAATTAAAATTATTTTTTTGGCTTTGTAGTGTTTTGATATGGAAGTCGGTTTTATTTTTTGCAAAAAAGTTTTTATTGGAATGGGAAAATCATCGAATGACTTCTTCCGCTCTGGGTCAAGTATCTGGATTAGGTATTTGTAATGGGTCCCGATTGTAATGTCTGTAAATGAATGTAAAATTGTTTTAACAGACTTGACTAAAGAATTAAAGGACAAAACATTTCATTTAGACCTTTATATTATTTTTGAAATTAGAAAATGTCAAGTAAATGCCTTTTCATTTCATTAATTTATTTAACGATGTTTCTATTATTTAAAATAAAAAAAAAAGTTATTAAGTATTCAGTGCACATTACTGACGACTCAATTAAAATTTGAACACTATTAATGTAACGCACATTAATAGTGTTGAGTATACAACTGTATGAAATTCTGTTTAATTTTTTTTGTTTCGTTTATAAGTAGAGATTTTTGTGTGTATAAAATAAAATAAATAAATAATTGTAAAAATTGTGAAGTCCGAATTCAAACCCCCACTGCAGTAAATTCCCGGCTACCTTGCCAAGAGATATGAGGTAAAATTCAAATAATTAGCAATCTTGTTAACCCCTCCAACTAAGCTAATTATGATTGTGTCTGGAGTGGGTTCATGGCAATCGTTTAATGGGTGGGATTCGAATCTGTATGTTAGTTAGGTAGCTTTTTTACATCCACAGAGAGCTACGACGTGACGCAAAAATACAATAATTAACCTTTTCCGGACTTTTACATAATTACGCAAAACTTTTGACCTTTTCAGATAAGCTTGTTCTTGTCCATAGGTATGTTCGATAAAGTTATCAGCTGTTCTAGCTATTTTTATTACCAATTTATGAAATAATATTTGTTTTTTTTTTTGTTTGAATGCAGTATGCAGCACTGCCCTAGAATTGAATCATTAATTCCGGAGATTACCCCCTGTATACAAACTTATAAAAAAAATGTTACTACTTTATTTTTTATTTATTACGAACGAGCCCGCTCTTGTTTCGACCTTGACCTTGATATTAGTATAGATGAATCATTCGAAGCACCTAGAATTGCATTCGATTGTGAATGACATATCGATTGTGTTAGTTAAAATACAGAAAAATACTACAAACATGTACATACATACGTAGGTACCAACAGTGCGGTAACCCAGTGGTCAAAGCCTCACAGACACGACTTTCGACTTGTAGGTCGAATTCAATACCAGGCAGGCCCATTTTCAACAGATAACAAAGTTCGTATTATTATTTCTTTGATAAAATCGTCTAATGACTCCTCCCGCTGTGGATGGAGCGGAGTTTTAGTCAGTAGAAGTCTGACACTCCCTGTGTCAGACTTCTACTGACTAAAAACCCACCCTGCTCCTTCACTGCCTTTACGTTCCGTGGTCGCAGTATCTGGTTAGAACATTACCGCAGCCTCAGCAACAACCCGCACTAGGCCCGCGCGGTAGATTGCGTCCCATTCCTATTCTTTTAGAGGAGGCCTGTGTGGGAACGTTATAGGATGATTATGATTATTTGGTAGGTATTTGTGATATCAGTTGCAGTAAAGCTATTTTTTTTTATTGAAAATAGGTTCACGTTTGACCACTATCTCACCTTATGGTAAGTGATGATGTGATCGAAGATGGAGCACGCTTACCTAAAAGTAACCTATTCACTCTGGACTTAAAGACTCCCAGGTTGTAGCTGTCGGGAAACACAGACTCCGGCAGGGAATTCCACTCCTTAGCCGTCCGCACAATGAAGGTATTCCCAAAACGTTTTGTTTGTGCGTATGGGTGGGATGTCCACCATGTAAAGACGGCGCTTCGCCGTTTGTCTCGTAGCTAATAATTTGATTTTTTTTTATTGATAATAGGTTCGCGTTTGACCACCATCTCACCTGATGGTAAGTGATGATGTGGTCGAAGATGGAGCACGCTTACCTAAAAGTAACCTATTCACTCTTGACTTAAAGACTCCTCGGTTATAGCTATCGGGAAACAGACTTCGGCAGGGAATTCCACTCCTTAGCCGTACGCACAATGAAAGTATTCCCAGTTGATTATGGCAAGATGAGTTTATTTATTTAACCAATTACGTAATATTTTTTTAAGAATTTAAGCATAAATAAAGACGTCGAAGTGTATCTTCTCTCCGCGGTCACTCTTCATCCGAAGATTCACGAACGTAAAGCCGAGGCCGCCCTGTGTTACGTTAGCTGATGCGCCTGAGTGTGTCATGTCGAATGCCAGAATACCCTGAAATTAGGACAATGTTTGTTCAGGTGAGCCACACGAAAATACATAGTTTGAATCGTACTTTTAGAATGATTTTTATCACAGGTGTATGTATATAATGGCGCATATGTATGTAGCATCTTGTGAAACAGCGTTTTGTGTTTGGGGTTTTTACTAGTATTATTAGTAGAAAATGCTGTTATTCTAAATGTAGTTTGAAATTGTTTTTATTATTGATTATATATACCTTTGACTTCCATCTCACCTGATTGTAAGGGATGATCAGGCCGAAGATGAAACACGCTTGCCTTGAAGTAACCTATTCACTATTGACGTAAAGACCCAGGTTATAGCTATCAGGAAACACAGACTCTGGCAGGGAATTCCACTCCTTTGCTGTACGCTCAATGAAAGTATTCCCAAAATGTTTTGAAAGTAAGTATGGGGGACGTCCACCATATAACGCTGCGTAACTCGAAATTTTTTTAACAAAATTCTATCGAATTTCATAGTGAATATTCAATAAAACTATAGTTGTTTAGTAAAGAATATGGTAGTAATTGTCCTTACAGAGTTGGTGTTTATTAAGAAATTACTCGCATTGATTGAGTAATGCTCTATACAAGGCTAGTTTCGCAATGACTGCACCACTGGTCACGCTATGATAACTATTTCTTAAACTCCTCCTGTCCTGGGTGGAGCAAACTCCTACTGACTTAAAACCCACCCCGATTGTTCAGTTGCCTTTGCATTCCAGGGCTGCGGTATCTCGTTATTAGATAAATTCCCTCATTCCAGGTAGGCATTGGCCCTATTGAGACCAGTCAACAGTGCTGACAGCTCTTTGAGCGCGACACACCGTGAACTCGGGATACTTATCGTCGTTGTCTACGCCATGGTTGCTGGGTAATATACAGGGTTAATTGTAAAACACCAAAAACCTCTCGGGACTATGTTACTAACATCATAATCAACAACTTTTGTTCTATGACTTTTAAAAATTGGTCATATTTTAGTTCACCAGATTTTCATACAAAAATAAAAATATTTAAATTGAACGCCCTAATTGTTACGGAGTCTATACGAAACAAAAAAAAGTTATAGTATAAGTCGTTTTCTTTTGCTTCGCATAGACTGTAACATTTAGGGCCTTCAATTTAAATATTTTTATTTTTGTATGAAAATCTGGTGAACTAAAATATGACGAATTTTTAAAAGTCATAGAACAAAAGTTGTTGATTATGATGTTAGTAACATAATCCCGAGAGGTTTTCGGTGTTTTACAATTAACCCTGTATATCTGAGTGTAATCATCACAATGTAACTTAAGTCCTTACTTTGGTATTGTTCGTCAGATCGTTGAGCTCCTTAAGTTCTAAGTTGAGCTACACGATAACTGACAAATGCTTGCACTGTCTGGACAGGTCCACTCAAATCTGTATGGTTATTTCCTCAAAGAGCACCAAAGACATGAACCTACATGTTTGTCATATGATTGGACCAACACAAATTGTATGGACTTTAAAAGAGACGTTGACCTCTGAGTTTGTTTCGGTGTTTCTTCTCAGAGTAGTCAGTTAGGAAACACCGGCCTCATCTAGCTAAACTAAACTAAACACGCAAAAAACATGACGTGTAAAAGCGTTATTTATAACCAATTTACAAAATAAATATTTCATTTCAAGTATCAGTGTAGCTGTTTCCATTTGCCCTATAGAGCTCCGTCAGTGATGTTGACTGGTCGTTAAGGCGCGTGTGGAACACGGTGCGACTCGCCCTATGTTGAGCTAAGCTTAGCTTTGCTTCACTTTTGGTTTGAAAGCTTACCCAGTATTGTCGCCCTAGATGTATGCTCCGAATATTTTAAATTTCGGGTGTCGGTCTTTATTTTATTTGGCCATCTAGTGCCACCACGCTGAAAAGCTTAAAGCCGGGTTTTCACAGTAAGAGTTGGCTCGGACCGAGTGCACTCGGATGTCTACTCGGACGATACTCGTATCATGTAAACACGTAATCCGAGCGCACTCGGAAACTGCTCTATTTTTCGAGCTCACTCGAATCATTTGAATGTACTCTGTGGATCATATTTATGAAAACAAAATGGCGAAGAGTAAAAAAAAGTGGAGTGAACGTGACACAGTAAGGTTTTTAGAACTCGTGTGTAAACCACTATCCGTGTACACTCGTACAAAGCTGACTCGTACGAGTGCACTCGGTCCGAGCCAACTCTTACTATGAAAACCCGGCTTTAGTCAAATGATGTATAATTTATTCATAACTTTCTTATTTGTAAAGACAACGCTTGCCAAGGTCGGACTGTGGATGAGTGACAAACTTAATAATTATATCGAGACTCTTCCGAGTCTCGGAAAACACGTCAAGCCGTTGTTACCGGCTATCATTTGGACATCTTTGACAGTCGTTACGGTAGTCAGAAGCCAGTAAATCTGACACTGGTCTTGCCAAGGGTATCGTGTTACCCAGCTACTGGGTTGTAGAGATCTGGGGCCATACCAAGCGAGAGTCGTTCGAGCGAGAAAGAGGGATGAAGCTATGCACCCTATATAGCTCCATCCCTCTTTCTCGCTCGAACAACTCTCGCTTTAACACGTCATGGTATGGCCCCAGACAAGGAGTCACTCCATGTTAAACACTAATATTCCGCTGCACCCAGTTAGACTAAAAGTCGACCCTCACATAGTTCGGAAATGGCAAAGCAGATGTCGAACTTATCTTTAAAGCAGTAATAACGTAATACCCCGATAACCTTTGGTCTTGAATAAAAATTTTAAATAAGAACAGTAAGAATGACACAATGACCGTAACCGTGATACCGTGCCGTATAATTACCGTAGGTAATTATGGCACTGCAGATAATGTAATTGTAGCTGTGTGCAAAATAGTGACAAGTGGGCCAATGGAACTGCTTATTTGAACTTTCAGAGCAGATTATTTGAATTAAACTACATACTTAAGTATCGACTTTATTGTTGAGTGTTTTTAGTCAAATTTCAGTTTTAACGAGTCTGGGTTGCAATAGAATTTGAACTTTGTTTTCTATAACATAGAGATTTTTGTTCAGAAATTTGGTACCTAATAATGTCGAATTCAGGATTATATTTGAGTAAATGTTTAATGTATTAATAATTATAACTCGTCTCGCCACCATCGGCTCCACATATTATATGGAGAAATTGAAGTAACACTATCCTAGACGGAAACATATGAATGTCCTGCAATGGGATATGACAGGTAATAGTGTAACCGGAGAAGAAACGGACGTGGACAAGAAAGAAGTGAGAGTGGAAACTGAACGTAAAATATGTAAAAGAAAGATATATTTTCGGACCAAGAAGTCAGGCTATTCAAATTTCAAAAGGTTAACTTAAGAAGAACTCTTGCGCCCAGCCTTGATGCAGACCATGGTGCGGGGTGAGGAGGAATTAAGCCATTGCCTCCTGCGAAAAACAAAGCAGGAAGATGAACGAGTGAGGGAGAGATTGTTATGTTGAGATAACACGGCTCCGGAACTCAAGGTCAACGAACAGGGTAGGTTGTCAATCGGTATTAGTCTGACACTCCCTTACACTTCACCCAAAGCGGTAAGAATCATTTGACGATTTCCCCCAGAAACAAAAAAGGAAGGTTAACTTTAAATGACTAGACAAATATTATCATTACCAGAGACCATGTTAGCTTAAAAACTATAATACACTTTTAGTCATTAGAGAGAAGAATTTAGCAAAGCAATGTTTATTCAGGAAGCCAATCACGCTCACAATGATTGACTTTACGTGGAATCATTGCTTTCAATTACATACTAATTGATTGGTAACTCACAAATAAACCTAATTAATATAAATTGTTCAATGGCACTACAGGAAAACTATTAGGTAAATTATGGGGATGCAATAAAAGTATCGCACTGCGATTTTTAATTAAAATAATGATGAGCTTGCTTGCCAACATATATTAATAATATTAATAGGGTATTTACCTAAAATATGTTTATTAATCCGTCACTTAGAATACCTACCAAAAAATATTAGGAATGCATTTTTCAATGCTTTTTCCCCCGAAAACATGACTAGGAGAATAGACATTAGCATTTCAGTAAAATAATAAAACATTTCAATTAAACTGATTTGATGGCCTCATTAGTTCTTGGAACAAAATGGAATTTTATTACAATTCTGTTATTATTTTGTATCGGCTAGTAATTATGTCCATCAGTGTTATCGAAAATTGACAATGCAATACCACAATAACTAATAATTTAAATAATTTCATCACCTATTTATTTCAAATTAGAAGCAAACGGTAAACCAAAAGTTGTTGATGTTAAGTAGGTAACTATGTAGCAGCTCCATACAACTAGATTCCTACCGGCTTCCCTTTTAAAATATGGCAAATATTAGTCTATTATTTTATATATGAATATATAAATAGTAATCTATTATTTTCAATTAAAAAAAAAATTATTTACCAAGTTACAAGATTTCGAAGTCAGCCACAGGGCCACAGTTACTGGAATTCACGCGTTACACTTGAGCAAGGTAAGCATTTTTTGGTCCGGCTTCCCTTTTATGAAAATTCACCCTTCGCCACTGCTATGTAGTTAGATTATAATAGCTCGCGGCGAATTAATAATAGCCTTATGTGCTGAGTTCTAAAGTAGCTTGCAGGAGACGGACTTGGGGAAGTCCACAATACCATCACAAAGGCGCGCCTCTCTAAAACTAACAATTAGGGATGGATTATGCGACAGCAAACGCACAATCGCATCCCAGCAAGAAGTGGCGAAGAGAAACACCGTGTTGTTTTAGTAGATAGGAGCCTGATATACCTCTCCATTTACCTCAATGCGAAGGATATCAATGAGGTTTTCCAAACGAAAAAAAAACCGCCGATGTCGATCTGTGTATGGGTGGATCTTTCGAGATTTTTTTGGTGACTCGGCCAGTGCATTAAATCCCGGTTGTCACCTGTAAACATATCTTGGAAACCAGAAAATATGACACGAGTCACGCTGAGTGAATCATGTACACCGTGACAAGGTTATAGAATATATTTTTTTTATAATAGTGTGAAAAATTGTGTACAGGTAAAAATTCATTTTAATAACACGTAAGCTGTAATTTATAAAAGGAGTTGAACTAACTCCATACTCAATGTTTTCGGATCCACTGGCAGCGGCTACTGTTAAATAATTGCCTCGAGTCTTATCAGTTTGTCATAATACTAAGTGTAAACTCAAACTATGTCTAGTCTAGACTATTCCAAGTTGCAACAGACGTAAATATTATGTTTTTTTTAGTACAGTAATCAGAGCCGTCTAACCATTTGGAAGTCCTGAGCACATTACGATAATAGGGTCAAAATACTATTTTGATTGAATATATAATAAACTAGCTGTGCCCGCGACTTTGTCTGCGCGGAATAGTGACTTTCCGCAACATTTTTAATTTTTTAGGCTAATTATTTTGAAAATAAACTCATACATAATTTGAATGTCGTATTTATTAATATCTAATAAGAAGTCTAAAAAATAAGTTTCAAGCTTCTAGCTTTAAAATTGACGTAATTTCCATACAAACTTTCATCCCCTGTTTTAACCCCTTACAGCCCTTTTTTCGCGTTAAAAAGCAGCCTATGTCCTTTCTCAGGCTCAACACTATGTCCGTACCGAATTTCATTAAAATCGGTTCAGTAGTTTAGGCGTGATTGCGTGACACACAGACAGACAGAGTTACTTTCGCATTTATAATATTACTAAGAATATTCGCGATAGATAAATATGCTGAAATCGGAAAGCCTGATTTTCCTGCGAAACTAGATATATCTCGCGCGTGCATAATTAAGTAGATACCTATTGTAGTCAGTTGTTGGGTTTTTAGAAATAAATATGTTTCATCATCTTCGTTGCTTCTAGTCTAATGATGCAATTGAGTACTAAGTACTATTTTACATGGAGCGAAAGCCTATTTAATCTCCACAATCCACTAGCTGGATAACCCAATATACTTGGCCAGATCAGATTTTTGGCTTCTCCCTTGACCCGTAACGACTGTCAAAGATGTACAAATGACAACGGCTTAAAGCCGTGTACGCACATACGAACAAATTTGTTGCGTTGCATGATACGCAACAACTTAGTTCGCGCGTGCGTACTACTAACGAACATCGAACACTGTCCGTTGAACATGTTTGCGGCGATTCTATTAGTATGTTCTGTATGGACGGTGTTCGAAGAGCTTTAATAAATGTTACGAAACAAAACTATTTACATAGAACTTGGCGGAGTACAGGCGGGGTGGCAGAGGGGTAGCTAATCCTACTCGTACTTCAGTTCTTTATTGTGCGCGAACTCGATTTGAACTATGTTTGTGTTCATGTTCGAAAATGCCGTCTGTACGTACGAACCAAATGTTCAAGTTTGATGTTTGTGTTCGCTATGTTTGTGTTCGTACGTACGTACATGGTTTAACGTGCTTCCGAGCCGCGGAGGATTCTCAATATGTTAGGATGCACTCATCTACGCATTGACCCGTGCGACTGATGTAATTTAGCCACGAGCTATGTTTATCGATAGTAAATTTACGTAATCGTTTGAATTTTGGGGTCCTATCTACTGCTGGACTTAGGGAACGTGTCCAGAATACCCAGTGGGAAAAGTGATGTATGGAAAAATTAAGCCATTAAACAAAAAAAAAAATTAAGAGTTGGTATGCTGTGTATGAAGTCCACTACCAAGAAATGACTACAAATAAAACACAAACTACAAACACATTACATGGACATCCCACCCAGATGCACAAAACGTTTCAGGAATACTTTCATTGTGCGTACAGCTAAAGAGTAGAATTCCCTTCCAGAGTCTGTGTTTCCTGATAGCTATAACCTCGGGGTCTTTAAATCAAGAGTGGATAGGTTTTTTTTAGGCAAGCGTGCATCATTGCGATCATATTATCGCCTACAGGTGAAATGGTGGTCAAACGCGGCAACAATAAATGAAAAAGAATTACGCAAATATTTTCACAAACCCTTACCTGAATAGTACGTCCAAAGTTAGAAGGTACTTGCGGCAACGCGAAGTACAAATTCTCTACCCTTTTCCTGAATACCTTGGAGCTGTACTGGACATCATGATGGTAGACCAGCGGCCTATTTACATTGGTCCCCATAAAGGTATGGCTACACTCCACAAAGACTAACGCTGCCAACAAAAAGGCTATAGCACACAGATTCATTTTAAGAATCGAAACTAATAATTCACTTTTTGAATAGAAAAGTACAGACGTCCGATCGATTTCACGGATGGACCGTGAATGAATGATACAGCTGTTAAATATATTATTATGTACTTACCTTCTATCTGAGTTTGATAAACTGGGCGTCATTACTTGGTTCACGTTTACAGTTCATTGTATTTATCTTTATGATTTTGGTCTAGTTTATCTATAGGTTTTGTAAATATCTTTGAAAAGTTATTGAAATCAGGTTCCCAGCATAGTAAAATTTTGTTGATATCTCTCGAGATTTACGTAGGTAGTTTGCTTCAGCAGCAGTAGTGGTTTAACTTTATAAGTACTGAGGGAAACTGATATGGAACGGGGAGATAAAATGTGTTTTCCAGCCAGTTAGAAGCAGCAATCTGTGTCCACAAACTCGCTTAACATGAGTGATATGGTAATTAACAAACCACAATACTCCTTTAAAACCATTAAAAAAAAGCAATTGTCAATGTATACACTTACATAATAAACAGAGCTTCCTTTTTTAAAGCCGGTTAAAAAAGTGACGGTTTTTATTAAACAAATGACAACAGTGTGTCCCGCACGGCTCTCCAAAAAGGTTCATTTCATCAATGTTGATATCCAGTTGTTATCTGACGCTGATACTTCAATAAACCTTGATAGATTTCAAAGGAAATAATGAAAGCTCGGAGGCATACGGTCTACCTATATTACACTACTAGCACTTCGTCCGCGTGGATTTCGAAATAATTTATATCGTATAGCACTCACAATACACCTTACTACCTATGATTTTTTTTTGGAATTGCATCATTAGTTCCGGTGATACAAAACAAATACACACTGTATACAAACTTACAAAACCTCTTTATAATATTAATATAATTTAACTCGGGGTTAACCTGTTACTATAATCTAAGAAAGGTTTTAGACTTTTTTTTATTGATAATAGGCTCGCGTTTGACCACCATCTCACCTGATGGTAAGTGACGATGTGTGTGAGTGACTTCGTGCTGTCACTCGGAAATTCCAGATAGAAAACCCAATCACATGATTGTATTCGTTCTGTTTATACCTTTTTTCCGGGTGGGAAAATCATCGAATGATTTCTCCCGCTCAGAGTGGAGCGGATGGGAACGTCAGACTTCTACTGACTAAAAACCCACCGTGTTCTGTCAGCTGACCTTTCCCGCGGTATCTAGTTAGAACATTCCCGCAACCCTAACAGGTCTGTTTATACCCTAGATTAGAGACATGGTAATTAGTAGTATAGGCATATTTACGCCTAATTCAGACACCAAACCTCACATATTATACTGTATTAGATTAAGTCACTTCTAGTTATGTATAGTTACTGTGAGGCGACTAAAATAATTAATACTTAATTATTATATTATTCTTACTTTGAACGATCGGAACTCTACATTCCACCACACTACTCTCAAAAATAGCATCAAGAGAAGTAGTATCAAAAATAACTACCACCTATCTCCATTATTAGGTAACAAATAACTAATGGCAGAAAAAAGATACAAATAAAATGAAATCCAATGTTCCGTCAGTTTAGTTTTACCGCTAGGGCTCCGGTCGGAATATCTGCGGCTCGGATTCGCTTGGAAATAACAAAATGGTAAAAAACAGACTATCCTGATAACGCGTGACAGACGGACAGACGCGACGCAGGGCGGCCGCGTTTACACAGCATCGGAGTTTTTCCCCCTCATTTATTTCGTCGTCATTTTCCTTAACGCCTTTAAAAAACAAACGGTGAGTAAAAATATACAGATGAAAAGAAACACACTGTGTATAGAATTGTGATGCTAGTCCATAAAAGTTGAGTTTTTAAAGAAATACCCCCTACCTACTATGCGGTGTATTTGCTGTTTTTTTTTTATCTTTTTCCTTATGTATTATTTGAGAGGCCATTTCTCGGGACTTTTCATTTGCAACACTCGATGATTCAGGCATGTTTGCGTTATGATTCGTTCTGTTATTCTTCACAGAGATCGTAAGTGACGGAGGCATATAACTAACTTATCATCTACTTAGTCTTTTCTCAACTGTATTGGGTTTTTTTTTCAATACGGATGAGCTCACTCTTGACCTCGATCTCGCCTGATGGGAAGCGATAGATGAGGTCTACGATGTGACGAGCGAGCCCAGAAGATGCCTATTTACTCTTGCTTTAAAGGCTGAAAGGTCATAAGTGCTTCCAGTCTAACTTGGTCTAGTTGAGTACTAGAGTTTTACATGGAACGACTGCTATCTGACCTCTACAACCCCATAGCTGGCTAACACAATATATTTAACCAGACCAGTGTCAGAGTTTTTGACTTCTGACTACTCGTACCGATTGTCAAAGATGTACAAATGACAGCCGGGAGCAAATCCAAAAGCTAATCTTAATCGGATGATAACCAGCAAACAACAAGTGCTGCTTAACCTTGAAGTCTTCACGAAGAACTTCCGTAGCCTGCTGGAGCGGGCTTTTGATATTCATGGATGTGTGCGTTTACGAACTGTGCACAGACACCAAAATTACTACACACATGCGAACAAATGTCCTGCGAGACGCGGCGGCATGACTTGGTAGATTAGGTACATTAATGCAGCAAGTAAAGCACTGCATTTCTGCCTACAAGGAGCGCACGCCCATGTTTGAAGATCGACCCGCGTTTCTGTTGTGATTTAGCCACCAGCTCCTCCTAAATGAATATAAATATCGGTAATATCCCTTGGCAAGACTGGTGTAAGATTTCCTGCCTTCTAACTAGCCGTAATGACTATCAAAGCTGTGGAAAGCTTTCCTAGATACGTAGAAAATTCGATATGTTTAGATGGTCACACATAGGTGGTCCGACCACGGCAAACGTTACCATAGAAAGTAAATAGACGTAAGTATTTAGAAGCTATGAATTTATATAATATTGTTAGAAAAAATTCGACAGCATTGAACTTTACAACATGTTATGCTATGCAGTTCCTAGGACAGTCCACAAGCAAAAGGTGCGCGCTGGCACATTATTATCAGTGGGTACTTGCAAGTCCAATTCTGGCTTGCGCTCGCCTGTCCGCAGAATGGTCGATTCATATAATAGGACTTTTGAACTTATACACATTTTTGCATGTTCGGTATCGGTTTAAAAGTCTTTCTTGAATGTTGTTCTATATTTTGTTTTACGCATTACATACATATAATTATATCACAGAACGTTAATTTAATAAGTTAGTATTATCATATATATAATGCATTTGTAACCCTGCGATTATTGTTTTCACTGTATCTTATCGAATTATTAATCTGTGAACAGCGTTGTGGGCTGTAATTATGATATTATATTATATTGTGGTTGTTTGTTGTTCCTCCTGAATGAAATAAAATAAAATACTTAGCGGTATTATTTAGCAACGATCTTCTCCATATAACTGAGTAAGTCACATAATTGACTAAAACCGTTGACTAAAACCTCTAAATGCGATACTCAGAACTTTTATGAATCGGCAATTGATACATCAAACTGCCATTAGCACGGCATTATTATGTTTCTTCCTTTGTTTTAAATAGGGTTTGTTTTTCAGGCGAATTAAATCAAAGAAACAAAATTCAATAGTTCTTCAGATATTATTCATGAAAAACTGGAATCAGGCATAGAGATAGACGTCATAGCGCAACTCTTTACCCCGTTCGCTCTTCATCCGAAGACTCACGAAGTTGAAGCCCAGGCCGCCCGCCGTTACGTTAGCTGATGCGGTTGAACGAGTTAAGTCGAAAGCGAGGATACCCTGAAATAAATCGATAGATATACATATGAATGAATGTTACTAATATTGTAAATGCAAATGTATGGATGTTTGTTACTCTTTCACGCAAAAACTACTGAACGGATATGAATGAAATTTGGTAAGTAGGTAGTTCACATCCTGGAATAATACATAAGTAGGATAATTTTATCCCGAAATTCTCAAGGATTTGGGATTCACGCGGAAAAACCTTCCCACACGAAGGAAGTCACTGGCAGAAGCTAGTACTTTAGGGCGAGTGTAACAAGGATGGCTTTATGAAAGTGGAGAAAAAGAAGAGAAGGCAGCCTCCTTGTCATAACCAGTGTGGTACCGCACTGGCTAGACCCTTCCTGCTGCGTGCAGCTGTACCAACGACGCAGCTCTACGTGTCCAGGCTGCACTACGCTACAAAGGATGAGGAGATCATGGAGTACGTGCGAGCTAAGACCAACTGGACTTTGAGGGTCGAGGAGTTGAAGTCGCGTCATGAAACGAATTTTAAATCGTTTGTAATGCGGGTTCCAACTCATCTATTAGAGACATTCCTCAAGCAGGAATTTTGGCCGAAAGGTCTCGTGTATTGACGATTTCGCGGAAGATTACGCGACACCTCGAAGCGCAACACGACGCCGTCTATTCGTGTTAACTAGTTTTTGTTTTTAAGTGTTTTAAATTTGTTATGTATTAGTTTATTTATAAGATTTTGTATTTGTTTATTGTTTTTTATGGGCCTAGTTACCTGAAATAAAGGATATATTATTATTATAAGTACTTTCTTTGTTCGGTCCATCTTCTTTGGAATCACCCTTTGAATATCAGGAAGGCAACCTGTCGGTTCTTCTTTAAGCTGGGATGATCAACAAAATGTTTATTAGTTAGTTACGTTTTTCTCAATAGCCTGTAACTAGCTCACTAGCTGTTACCCGCGACTTCGTCCGCGTGAAAATTTAGACGCGCGCCGACAGGAGGGAATTTCCCGATGAGTTGCGAAAGCGATTATATTTTCTTAAATCGACCCTGTCGTAAACCTATTTCTAACCTTATAACTGGCAAAGTTACATACCAGCCCTCTCTTCTTACCCCCTGGGGTTAAATTGAAAAAATACAGATCCATAGTTATACACAATCTTTTGTTTTTAACTATGGAAACAAATTTTTACACTCCTGACTTTAAAACTAAAGTTCCTGTTAAACTTTCATCGCTCCGGGACCGCGGTATCACGTTGGAACATTCCCGCAACCCTTATATCCTTAGAACTATTAAATTAAGTCGCGAGACTTAATTTTATAGTTCTAAGGATAAGGAAGTTAATTATTTAATATTTGCACTTCTAAATTGTAGGGAAATCTAGCTAGATATAAAGATTTATGTATCTTCCCATTCGAAGGTATAATACCCTTGTTTTTTTGGGTGGGAAAATCATCTAATGTCTTCTCGCGCTCTGGATGGTGCAGAAGGGAGTATCAGACTTCTACTGATGAAAAACCTACCCTGTTCCTTCAGCTACCCTTGAGTTCCGGGGCCACGGTATCTCGTTAGAACGTTCCCGTAAACCCCGCAGGCAATGTCCCTATGAGGCCCCATCACTAGTGCTGACGACCTTTTGAGCGCGAGTTTAACACGATGCACCACCGACCCAGGCCTGGTCTTTACCGGACGGTGAGCTATCCCTGCTAGGTTAGGCTAGCTGCGCCGTCCACAAGTCCGCGCCTAGGGAAATCGGAGATCGGCTCGCGATCTCTGAAACCCGGGGCTTCTTTCTTACTTTCTTCTTCTTTATAGCCAGCTTTCTTCCTCACGCCCCAGACGCGGTGGGTCTGGGGCGTGAGGAAGAAAGCTGGCTCTCCCTCAGGCGTTCAGCCTTCTCTTTTGCTAGCATGACTGCTTCGCAGAAGGAGGCGACTGCATCCAATTCCCTCTCATTCCGCACCATGATCGGAACCAGGGCCGGGCGTGAGAGATCGCCGCCGCCGATCACCTCCACAAGATAGATGGTACCCTAATTCATTACAAAAAAAGAAGATGATCATTGCAAAAAATACCTGAATGCTTCTTGTATAGCCTGGACCAGCGGGAAGAGTGTAGTTCAAGTATTCAACCCTCTTCTGGAACATCCACGATGAATAACGAGCCTCCTTATGGAATACCAGAGGCCGCATAACGCTGGACCCCATGAAAGTGTGGCCACATTCTGCGAAGACCACAGCAGCAAGCAAAAACACTATAGTAAACGCCTTCATTATGTTAAAAAGACCAAAGAGTTGGTAATGTTTCGACAGTGCAACGATGGTTTTACAAAAGTTGGTTGTGAAGTGTGCTGTGCTGTTATATTTTACCCGTTATCGTCTAATTTTGCATCAACTGTAATTAGAGTTCCCTAATAGTTTCGTGGTTAAATAGTTATATAATAATAGTTCGTATTAATAATTATTTGGAAAGTCGCTCATAAATAGCTTGTTAAGTTTTTAACACGCTTTTATTAGGTCGACCTGTATGTAGCTAATTATGTAATGGAATCTAAGGTAACTAATTTAACCATCTTCCAAGGTAACTAATTTAACCATCTTCCAAGCGTAATGAAAATTGGCAGCTGTATGTAGTTCTGATGACAATACAATAATATGGTGCTGTCGAACTGATCTAATGATGGAGACGAAAGATATGAACTGGAACTTCATAATGGAAAATAGTATCATAGCTGTTTTGGATTTCTTAGAAAAGTCTTGTAATAAACTTTGACCATGATTAGGTTTCAAGGTTTGATGATGAAGCCGGAAGATAGGCACTGGCATTCCATGATGGAATATCGTATCATAGTCATGTTTGTACTTATGAGAAAGGCCACGTAATGGACTTTGAATACGATCAGGTTTCAAGGTTATAACAAACCTAAAGAAAATCCGTTATCGGTTTTTTTAATCTTTTTGAATTACCGCTTAATCCATAGATTATTTTTTTAAAGATGTCACTTTCAAATCCTCTGGGGGGATCGACCGTTTAATTGTTCACTTCTCGTGAGAATAATATGGCAAAAATCTTTATTGTTTTTACGTGCATTTATAAAAGCGTGTTTTTCTAGTGTGTTTTAAACTATTAATTTATTTATAATTTTTGTACACGAACGAAGTCGCGTGCGTCACTGTTTAAATACTGAATAAAATTTGCTAACCGGTAATTAGACTGGGAAGATGGTTAATTTTGTTTTACAAAGAAAATTCTGTGCTAGATGAGTATTCATTCATACAAAGACTACGGCACCCGGTGAGCTGACGGTTGTCTAACAGCAATCTTTATCAATATTTTTTATTTATTATTTATTTATCAATATTCCATCATCGTACATCCCACCGATACACACAAAATGTTTTAGGAATACTTTTATTGTGCGTACAGCTAAGGAGTGTATTCCCTGCCAGAGTCCTGATAGCTATAACCTAAAGGTCTTTAATACAAGAGTGAGTAGGTTATTTCTAGGCAAGCGTGCTTCATCTTCGACTTCATTACCACTTATTAATGTAAAATTATTTGGGGTTACAATTAAATACATGCAGAACCGCTTTACATTTTAGAAATGTTTGCCAATTATCGAGTGTAAGCAACCAAAACCACGAAAAACATAAAAATTAATATAGCTATTTTTGATATGTGCTAATTAAGCCCCATTCATTTGATATCCCAATCGCCAACATTATTAACTTACATTTGTCCTCTAGAGTGCACCATATACAATTTCATGTCGACGTCACATATTCTATAAATAGATAGCGGAAATTAAAATTAAGAACTTTCCAGCGATACCTCATGAGTTAAATTACGACTGATCTGAACTGATCAAAATTATAACTCTCCTTCTAGCTTCACCGTAGTCGGTTAAAAACTAAGGTGAAGTAAGTAAATGATAAAGTATCCGTTCAAAATTTTTTTTAAAGAGTACTCATGAGGAATCCATGAGGGTACAATCCTCATTACTAGCAATTTTGTTAACCCCTCCAGCTATGCTAAATATGTTTGTGTCCGGAGTGTGTTCACGACTAGAGTTTGGGAGGGGTTCGAATCCGCATCCACTCGATCACAAGTCAAACATGCACTTCAAATTGAACGAATTAAGGTGGAGTTGCAGTTCACATATGAGGCCATGACAACCAAAATGGTCTAACTGTAATTTTTACAATACGTGAAAAAAAAAAGACCCAATAGTGGCCACACTAAATCTTAAGTGTGGGTCAATAAACAAATTATTATCAAATTATTCGATACTTGAACAACTGTTGCAATAATTTTTAGGCAACTGTGGCGTCTTTTTTCAAACATATTCAAAAATTATTAAAAAAAATAAAATAACACCGACTTCCAATAAAAACAACAAAGTTTTTTGTCGCTTTTTAGTGTGTCGGTTTGTAATTTATCTTGTTACAAACGTCTAAATGTCAACTACTCATCACCTTTTACAAAATATTGCTTTTCGTGATGCAATGGCGTTAATTTATGAGGAGTTCCCTCGATTTCTCTATGATTCCATCATCAGATCCTGACGACTGACAATGGGACCAACGGTAAAGTATAATAACCATTGAAACAAATAAAAGAATTTTCCAAATCAGAGCAGCCGTCTTCGAGCAATCGAAAACATATATAAAACAAAACTTTTAGACGAACTGAGGACCTCCTCCTTTTTTTGAAGTCGGTTAAAAATTACGGGTAAGCCATTTTGGCTCTCATATCAAGTCCAGCTGTTCAACGAATAGACAAGCGGATGGTCTTTGCATGATTGTTCAGGTCCACGTCTGATTACGAATGGGTACCCCAGTAACTAAATTGATTGAAAGTCCTAGCATTAGCGTCCACTACTTCATATTTACGGAACCCTTTCTTTCCATTCATCTCGAACCACTAACCTACTGTTACATTAGTCTTAACTTGACCAACAATGACAAATCCATTAGTTTACTTAATAGCCGTGTTATCGGCACATGAATGAGTACTACATTGATATGGTAAACCAGAGAGCACACTATTATCAAAATAAACTTGACAAAATTCGTTAGAAAAAAAAATAGGGGTGGAACACGCTTCTTCTAGCCTTGTGAAATCAAAAGTCGTTTTTTGGTAGGTTTTTTTTTCTTTTTTATTTATGTATTCATTTTATTTA
Source organism: Tholera decimalis (assembly GCA_943138885.2). Classification (NCBI taxonomy): domain Eukaryota; kingdom Metazoa; phylum Arthropoda; class Insecta; order Lepidoptera; family Noctuidae; genus Tholera; species Tholera decimalis. The sequence continues at coordinate 31,501,235 of OW964562.2, forward strand.
TTACGAAATAACCCGTTCTTGTTCTTCAATTTCCCTGTCTCTGTCTGTCTGTTACGCTGTCACGTTTAAACTATTTTAACGAAATGATCGACGTGTGTGTGACGTCATACGCAATTGGTGCCCCTCTGATTTATAGATTTTAAAAACGGTAATTCGTAAGAAAAAGTAAAATAAAAACAGCTGGTGCGTTTTTTTACGAAAATAGTTGGTCAGAGATTTTGCAAAAGTAAAGTAAAAAAATAAAAGATAATTATGAGCGAGATTCAGATACCAAAATATGTGAAGTTGTTTCGCGTCTCGACTTAGTAGCCTTACCGCCGAACTGTTTCGAGTATCTATCTGTGTTTAACTAATTTGCTGTTGATGATCTTGAGAATTGTGTACTGGTTAGAAGTATTTGTACAAGTGGAGCTGTATGTCAACAGTTTATGGTTTGTAGACTAAACGCTGGGAATTCTAAAGATGTTACGAGGCTCGGTGTTTCTGTATCGAGAAAATAAACCTAACCAAATATAATTACCTATTCATACATCAATGGTTTTCATATGAATTCGGGCGGCCTATTTAGACTTCTAAATGCTCATATGTAAATGATACCATTATAAGAACATTTGTCTGTAGTTAATTTTCTCCGAATCTATATAATCTTTACACATCCTTATTAGTTGAAATTAAGTTCAAATATGTACGTAATTTCGCGTTTTTTATTTTTTTTTACGAATGAGCCTACTCTTGACCTGATGGTAAGTGTAAAATGAAGTCTACGCTCGAACGAGCGAGCCCAGAAAATGCCTATTCACTCTTGCTTTAAAGGCTGACGGGTCATATGTGGCAGGGAACACGGAAGCCAGCAGAGAGTTCCACACCTTAGCTGTGCGCACAATAAATGTTGAGGAAAAGCGCTTAGTACGACAAGATGGTATATCGACCAAGTGTGGATGGTATCCTGCGGTACGTCTGGTAGACCGGTAGTAAAAGGGGGATGAATGGATTAGGTCGTAGAGCTCCTGCTCACACTCTCCGAAGTATAATCTGTAGAAGATAGACAGGCAAGCAACGTTTCGCCGGTGAGCCAGGCTGTGAAGCTTGCCTGCCAGAACCTCGTCGCCTATGAGCCTTTTAGCTCTGCGTTCGATCGAGTCAAGTGCAGCTAGCTGGTATTTGGCTGAGCCATCCCACAAGTGACTGCAATACTCCATACAGGAACGGACCTATACAACGTGTAATTTAAAGGGTATATACATACCAAGTGCCTGGCTTCTTTGGATGATAACAAACGGTATGGCAAGGGTTTTGTAATCCTAAGTCTACGTGTGTAGAACTTATTAAAAATTCCAATACACTGATACCAGAGACCGAATTTTTCAAATTAAGAAGAACGAAAGGAATTATCGTGTTATTGGCAAGTGACGTGGAAAGTTATTGGCCCTCGTAGTGCTGTGACACGTTTGTTATGATTGGTATTCAAGAAATATATGAAACCAATAATTTGGTATCAATTCTTTGAGTCAGTTATTTTGTGCTGAAACTGTGCATAGAGACTCCATACCAGATGTTGTCTTCAGCCCTTTTGAATAGATATGGGGTTTCCGTTACACGTTGTATAAATTCAAAATTTCATTTTTGATAGATTACATCTTTGACAGTCGTAATGGGTAGTCAGTAGCTAGGAAATGGGACACCAGTCTTGCCAAAGCGTATTGTGCTACCCAGCTACTGGATCCCGTTAGCCTGAAAGCCGGCCTCAACTCAGTTGGGAAAACGTTAACCAGATGATGCTGATGCATGCAATCAAAAACAGACTCAATTCGCAAACAAATAAAAGTCTTTATCATCTGCTTTAACCTTTTTCCAACTACGTCGCGGTGAAATGTTTCATATGGAACGACTGCCTACCTGCGCTCACAATCTAAGAGCTGTGCAGCACTATACTCCTTGCCAAGACTAGTGTCAGATCTCCTGACTTCTGACCGATAACAACTGTTTAAGATGTACAATTGACAGCTGAGACCTTTTTTTTTGTAATCGGGGGGAAACCTTCAAAAGGCGCCTGGACTTTCAGGGTAAAGGCCCTCCCTGGCCTTTATGGGATTCTTACCTCACTAAAACCACCCCGGTGATCACCATCAGCACATATCAAAGGCCCCGTTACCTCTAAAAAGACTACACCGGAGCCTACTCTGTGCAATATTATAAAGAGGTAAAATTAGTTTATATGTAGGGGCTAATTTCCGGATCTAATGATCCGATTGCAGAATTTATTTTATTGGTAGTTAGGTACATTATTGGTGAGTGCTACAGGCTGTAAATTATTTTGAAATCTATGGAGGTGAAGTCGCGTGCAAAGTGCTAGTAAACAAATAAAAGTATAACACATAATTTGAATGCTTCTGATAAGTAGATATGCTTGTTTTTAAAAATAATGAGATAGTTTTCTGACCTTACAACTCGATAAGAAACACGCTGTGAATCACAGTTAAGTAAACATTGTAATTGACTCAAGATAAATAAATGCAGTTAAAATAATTAACCTTTTCAACCGACGACAAAAAGAGGAGGTTATCAATTCGACGCGTATGTATATATATATATATATATATTTTTTTTTAATGTATGATCATCGATTACTCGAAGACGGCTGAACCGATTTGGAAAATTCTTTTTTTGATTGAAAGCGTATACTTCGAAATTGGTCCCATTTTCATAAACGTCAGGATCTGATGATGGGATCCTGGAGAAATCGAGGGAACTCTTCAAATATTATAGGCACACCTATGACGTTTTGGGTATTTATTATAGTAACTTGTGCAGTTGCTCTCAAAACGTACCATTTGAGGAAGTGGAACTGATGATGAAGACCATAGATGGCCGCCGAAACTACTCAATAATAAGTATTGAGTGGATTGCGATTCGATTATTTGAATATGTATGTTAAGCACTTTATGCTCGTCACAATGCATATGGTGATGTAGAGCTGATGGTGAAATACCAGGAGAACTCCTCAGCAATTAACGGCCCAGCATTGGGAAAAGCAATATTTTGTAAAAGGTTATAAGTAGTTGACATTTAGGCTCTTGTAACTAGGTTAATTAAAAATAGACCAACTAAAAAGAGCGAAATAAAAACTTTTTACCAAAAAATTAAACCGACTCCCAAAAATCACTGCAAAGTAAAAAATAACTTTAATTTCGGAAGTCGGTGCCAAAAACGAAAATACAAAACTAAAGACACCGACTACCGAAATTAAAGTTATTTTTTACTTTGCAGTGTTTTTTGGGAGTCGGTTTAATTTTTTGGTAAAAAGTTTTCCATCATAATGTCGTAACTGTATTCAGTTCAATACTTGTGTAATAATATAAATTTTAACTATTGTTGGTTTTTGAAAGAAATACTATGAAAAGTGTACTAACTTTTCACCACACTTTTCTCAACCATTGCAGCTGTTTTTAATTTACGAAGACGAAACAAGATCCCCCGACATATGGTATCCTAGTGGGTCTAAGGATTCTTTATCGCACCGTAGAAAGTGATGTTAATGAAAGATTGCTAGTAATGTGAATCCTGCCTTCATTGCTTACTTACTTGCTAATCTCCACTTATATTAAAAACCGGAAAAGTTTGTTTGTTTGTTTAAACGCACTAATCTTTGAAAGTACTGGGTAGATTGGGATGTTTAGTATGGAAGAAGCTTGAGACAGGAGAGGAGGCTACTTTTTACTCTTAAAAATGAGTAAAGAGTGAGGGTAGTCTTGTTGATTCCCGGTTCAAGTGTTTTGTTCCCGTAATGATGGGGAAATGCTATATTATTATAGCACTAGCTTTTGCCCGCGACTTCGTCCGCGTGGAATGGTTACTTTGGGCTAACGTTAAATTAAACCCTGATTTTGAAGCATTCTTCATTGGCGCTCCGCTCCTATTGGCCTTAGCGTAATGATATATAGCCTATAGCATTTCTCTATAAATTGACTATTTAATTAAAAAATATATTTTCAATTCGAACCAGTAGTTCCTGAGATTATCGCGTTCAAACAAACAAACAAACTCTTCAGCCTTATATTATTAGTATAGATAACTGTTGCCCGCGACTTCGACCGCGTATCCGTCGTTTTTCGTAAAAAAAAGTAGCCTATGTCCTTCCTCACGGTTCAGTGATTTTGATGTAACAGACAGATTAACTTTCATAATTTAGTAGGGACATATAATATGTCAATCTATAATACTGTTGAAAAATATCGCAATACCTCACAATATTATTGTTAATAGCTGTGCCCGCGACTCCGTCAGCGTGTAACTCCTTGTGTGTTATTAAGTTAATGTGTGGTAATATTGTTTAGATCACGTTCACATGAGGCTTATAATATAATATATAATTGTAAAAAGTTTAGTTAAAATCCGTCGAGTAGTTTTGTTTCTATAACGGGTATACAGACAGACAGACAGACAGACAGAAAGACAGAGAGACAGACAAAAATTTTACTGATTGCATTTTTGACAACAGCATCGATCCCTAATCATCCCCTGATAGTTATTTTGGAAATATGTATATTTCATGTACAGAATTGACCTCTCTACAGATTTATTATAAGTATAGATTGGTCGGAATATGTTTGCTAAATAGTTTTGGGTAATAAATCAGAGTCGAAGTTCAGTTTTAACTTACGCCTCGGTTATCTTTGTCCATGATTATCAATACATGTTTATAATACTGCAGAATCCAATGTATTTTTTTTAAAGAAAAGTAATAAAACGGGTAGGGGCTTCAGAAGAATAATATAACACGAATCAGTGATTAAAAGAATCATTTTCTGTCTGACTAATTTTTCGTTTTATTGTTTGCGCACAACTCCAAAACTACTGTACGAATTTTGTTTTATTACGTATGAGCCCGCTCTTGATCTCGGTCACACCTGATGGTAAGTGTAAGATGAGGTCGACGATTGAACGAGCGAGCCCAGAAATGCTTTTTCACTCTTGCTTTAAAGGCGGGTATACATATAATAATTGTAAACAGATCAAAAGCTTTGTTTTATTAAAATCGGATATCAGTAACATACTAGGAATCTCCCTTCCCTTCCCTCTTAATATTAATTTTGTGTGTTTCATCAAAAAGTTTTTGAGAAAATATCGCTATTGTATAATCTTAGGTCGACCTTTTATGGCTATAGATCGCGATTACCATTCTTCACCCAGTGGTCTGCAAGGTTTTTCTATTTTTTTGCAGTCAATAGCCAATCAGTCCACTTCCTCAAACCTATTGAAGCTGCCCTGCTACAGTTGGGCCAACTATTGCAATGTAGATAGATGTCTCTCTGGATCTCTGGATTTATCGCTCTCCATGTTGGCACAGATGACTAATTATTATAATAATAAGATTTTATTTATTTATTGGGTACAAAAACAGTTACGTGTTAAAAAAATCAAAAGCATAAACATGACATCCACACCAATGTACACGTGTCAACAAAACAATGATTACAGAAGTGGAGACTATGGTAGGAGTTTACAGATCCGCCAGCGAGATGGGCAGACGACATTGTTGTCAACGTGAGTATACTTTGGAAAAGACTGGCGCAGGATCGTGGAGCTTGGTACAAGCGAAGAGAAGCCTATAATACCCAGCAGTGGGTGAAGTCAGGCTGTGGATGATGATAATGATTACAGATTATATTTTATTTCAATTTTATTATTTCATATTTTCTTTTGTAATAATTTAACTATCTCTTTGTGAACTTTTAAACGAAATGTCAACAGCTATTTCTTTATACAGCTGGTGTGATGGTGTGAATATGACAAGCCCTATTTTGGTGATTAATAAAGTACCTATGTTCTCGTGAGACACAGGATTGGTGCCCTGCCCTGGCCGCTATAAACCGCGAAGCTGATGGCGAGACGACTTGGATGGTTTCCTTAAAAATTGGAAGGTTGAGAAGCAAAAAAACCATGTCTGGTGGAAGAAATCGAATGAGACCTGTGCCCAGCAGTGGATAACTCATGGTAATGTAATAATAAAGTATATTCTATTCTACGTATATACCTGTGTATGAAAATGCTCGATGTTTTTGTGATCATTACAATTCGGTGTAACAGCCATCCAGTCGTTTTGTAGGAAAACCTCACGGTCTCGTTTGCCGCGAGGTATCAAAATATTTTGCTAAAAATAGATTTGTGGGGGTTGCACAATGCGATATCACAGGTAAACTGGTGACATGATATTTATGAAGATTTTCTGCAATTGGATAAACGCTAAAGCATGTTTGTGGGTTTATTTACTTTTTGTGTGAAAACATTTGCAAACATCTTAATAATATTATAAGTGCGGAATTTTCTGAGGATGGATGTCTGGATGTTTGTTACTCTTTCACGCAAAAACTGCTGAACGGATCTGAATGAAGTCTGGTATTTAGTTAGTTGAAATTATGAAATAACACATAAGCTGAAACACTTTTTTTCGAATATTTACTCTTAAGTTCCGGAATAAGGATTGAAAGTTTTTCTGGAAAATCATGCGAATGAATTTGCGGGCAACAGGTAGGGTAAAATATAATTGAAGAGGCATTAGCTTAATGACTAAGGTTGTAATCGAGAGGTCGCGGCTTCGAAACCCACCCATTACACAAATGCTGTGAACCCATTCTATGTAGCCACAAGCATATTTAACTAAGTTGGAGGGGTTAACAAATTTGGCAGTAATGTAAATTCTAGCACATTGAGTACTCTTTAGAAATGGATAAATATAGAAATATCATAACTTAGCCAAAGTCCTTATCTCTCATAGAGGACGACTTTCCTAAACTTTTCTGACAACCATATTCCATTTGTTAAGGGAGACTGGAACCTGTGACAAAGGTATTCTAGAGGGGATTCATTCGATATACCATCCATAAACAACCTTCCATTTAAGATCGACCTAGGAATGGAACCCGCGACCTCATGCTTAAGTTCCACATAAGTACATTAATGTATTGTTGTTTATGTGTAAGAACAATTCAACAATTTCTATGAATCATTCTCGGAATTTTTAACTATGTCATCGACGAAGATGTAAAAGTATTATAACTTCGTTGAGACAACACCGTTTTTATTTCGGGCGAAAAATCATGATATATTATCACTTCGTACGCTCTGGGTGGAGCAGATGGGAGTATCATACTTCTACTGACTAATATCCACCATGTTCCTTCAGATGCCCTTGCTATCAGGGGCCACTGTATTTCGATAGAATATTCCCGCAACCCCAGCAGGAAATGGCCCTAACAGATCTCGTCAACTTTGCTAACTGCTCTTTCTTCTTTCTTTCTTTTTTCGCCGACACGGGCCTGGCTCTTACCGGACGGTGAGCTACCGGCCTATATTTAAGGGCCTATACTACCTCAAATGACTTAGCATGATCCTCCGTTATGTCGAAAATACTGCAGCAATAATTTTGAAATAAATATATGGTAAAGTTAAGGATAAATGTTAGGTAGTTAGTATTTTTGACGAAAACACGATTCCATAAAATTTTATTGATAGAAAAAAAAAACCAAAGTTACCTCCAAACCGAACAATAAACCGCTAGTGTTAATAAATAACTTCAAATTAGATAATGAAACTTTGTATATTAAATTGAACTAACTATAAAGCAGGTCTTATGTTATTTACTTTTTTAAATTACCATTATTTTTAACATAAAAAGAAATAAACTAAATTATCGTTGTCTTGGAGTCTATTCCCTGCCACCCTGTCTCGCTTGCTCGCGTGACCGCGGCCAGTAGTGTGCAAGCGAGATAAAGAGTGAGAAGCGCACAAATCCAACCACAAATAAACCAAAACTCTTTTTCGTAAACCTTCCCAAGACTTTTTTCTGGCAACTAGCAATGTGAGTAGAATTCACATTACTAGTAATCTTGTTAAACTCTCCAACTAAGCTAAATAATCATGGGTGTGGTTCACGGCAAAAGTGTAACAGTGAGCCTTTAGCAGTCTACTATATTACCATAACACAACCTCCTGACTCTTCTTACAAGCACTGCAACATGCAAGCTAGAATGGTGGACATCCCGCCCTAGTGTTGCCAGGTGTCCCGATTTTCGCGGGACGTCCCGATTTCAGGGGTTTGGGGACGCGTCCCGATTTGCCGCTGATCGGGACACCAAATGTACAAACCGAGTTGACACTTTAAAAGATTCTTATCAGCTGCACGAAGCTGAATTTGCTCCCGTCTTGCATCATGTTAGAGCAAGATGGTTGTCACTTCTTTCTACTGTAGAAGTCCGTAGAACGTGCAACTAAATTTTTCGATATACTGAAAGATTATTACATATAATTGGGAGAAGATGAATGTCCCAAGTGCGCTGTGGCAATTCTTCATTTCTGTTGAAACGGAGCCATGCTTAGCATTTTACAAAGCTGCACTAAGATTTTACAGGATGTAGGTAGTAATATATCTTGAAAACGAAACATTGCTATATTTTGAAGGTCACGACATAATGGTAAAATAAGTAAGCAATTGAGGCAAAGGATTGAAGATGAGTTTGTGGCATTCACGTACAGCAACGTGCAGTTCTTGATTACATAGAGACCAAATATGAACTCAGCGACAGCAAATTAGATTTTTTCAAATCACTTTCTCTAACCACTCGTTACTTACGTGTCATTTTTGAAAATCTAATAATTAATGTTTTCTTCGATGTGGATCAACTTTATGAAGAAGTGTGTTCAGTCAAAACTTGGAAAAGCAGCAGTACAGAACAATAATCTTACGCCACTACAAAACAAGACTTCGCAAAACTTCTGAAGTTATTTTCTTTTGTGGCGTCAAATACCGGTGTCAAAGGTGGCAAGTGCGGCAGTGGAAAGAGTATTTTCACAAACCAACTTAATTTGGTCCGAGAGGCGAAACCATTTGACACTGGAGCATGACAAAGCCGAAATAAAAAAAAAAACTAGTATAACTTGCGGTGAATTTCACAACTACCTACGTAATAAAAACATGGGCCTTGTAAACGAGTAATTTATGAACCAAGTACTCCAAAAGATAGCTAGACGCCTTGCATGTGCAATATAAAGGGTGTCTCAGCGCCAATTCCAAAATTTGAATATTTATAAAAAAATACTAAGATTATATTTATAATATTTTAATAGCAATAAATTATAGTTTATTAGTGCGGATTTTATGTACGGAATATTACATCGTAAAGATGTCTTCCATCACGGTGAATGCACTCTTCAAAACGGACTAGCGAATTTGCAGAGACACGCCGCAGAACGTCAACTGATATGGCCCTCACTTTTGTCGTTATTTTAGTCTTCAGTTGCTCCAAATTCGTAAGAGGGGTATTAAAAACTCTTGCTTTGAGATAACCCCATAAAAAAGGCAGCTGGGGTTAAGTCGGAAGATCTGGGTGGCCACAATATGTCTCCAAGCAGCTTATGAGTTTTCCAGGAAACAACGCTCTTAGTGCGTCCATGGAGACCCTAGCTGTGTGGGCTGTGGCCCCATCTTGCTGAAACCATACACCTGACTCGTCAACATCCTCTTGAAGCTACAAAAAAATATTAATCATGTCCGTATACCTCTTGCTCGTCACTGTAACCGTTGCATCTCGGTCATTCTCGAAGAAATGGCCCGATGATTTTCTTCGACAATATTGAGCACCATACAGTAACTTTGGGGCTGTGTAATGCTTTCTGATGTTTTTGTTTTGGATTGCTAGATGACCAATAACGGCAATTTTGACGATTTACGTACCCTTCGAGGTGAAAGTGTGACTCTTCGCTAAAATAAACATTGTCAATCCCATTTTCCTCCGAAAAAATTCTAATATCTTCTGACGGTACAATTTTCGCTTGTTGTAGTCTTCTGGTTTGATTTTTAGAACTATCTGAATTTTATAAGGATGTAATTTTAAGTCTAAGGCCAAAATTCGTTGAATACTTGATCGATAGAGGCTCAAAGAAGCAACATGTTTTCTAACTGATCGTCGTGGACGCTCCGCGACCGCAGCGGCGACGCGGTTGATGTTTTCAATCGATCGCACAGTAAACATCCTGTCGCTCTAAACTTTGCTACCCATGACTTAATTAACTGAATACACGGGGCATCACTTAAACGGCGGATTTGAAAGCGATTACAAAACTTGCGCTGTGTTTCACTCGATGAAAACTCGCTGCAAAAATACGTCTCCCCTGCGTAAGCGCGGTGCGCGCCAGACCACTGCGACATAGCGACAAAAAATCCGCACTAATCATCTACCAAACGCTACCACTCCCTTCCTGCTAGCCCCGCTGGTTGCCAAGATATTCAAGTTTAAAGTTTAAAATTGGCGCTGAGACACCCTTTAGTTTCAGGATGATTTTGACTATTGCAGCAAATCAGAAGCGCTCTGGATACTTTTAAAAAACTTATGTTTTTTTTTGTTCGTCCCGATCTACAACCCTAAATCCCGATTTTTTTTAGATTGTGGTCAAATGCAAACCTATCAACAAAAAAAAAGAAAAACAAAAGCAGACCGCTACCTAGCGATTAGATATTCTCTTTTACTAAACTCTAATGTTTATCTGTGGACAGCGTAGTGGGTTCCATTATAGTCAAAACTTCACTTTTTGTTAAACTAGCTGTAAGTTCTTATAATGTCACTGTTTGTTGTTCCATCTAATAAAAAATAAAATAAATAAAATCTCTTTTAGTCTCGCCGGATAAACGACCAATCGATACTTACTACTTCTAATACGGAGTCCTTACTCCTTAAGCTAAACACGATCTGGGGGCACGGCAGTGCCCCCGCCAAGTCGAGCAAAAAAGCGGCACGGCCGTACCATTCTTTTCTCGAAGCAATTCAGGCCATTTTCGACCCCCTATAACTTCGTTATGGATAAAACTAGAAGCCTGAATTTTCAGTAACCAAACAGGCATTGTATAAACACGGTATATTTCAAATTTCATTCAATTTGAACCAGTACTTTAAGAATTATAATGAGTCAAATTTCTTAATTTTGTCACTTCCCATAGCAGACATAGAAGCTTCAAATTTAGAATACAATTGTGTTTAGTATATGAATCAAGGAAAAACTATAATATTTTTCAATTTCAGTCCAGTTTTCTAGATACATCAACTGCATAAATAACTTTGTAATCCCATATAAATATATAGGATTACAAAGTTACATTTGCAGTTAATTAATCAGTGTACCTGTATAATATAATGAAATAATAGATGTTGATGGGTACTTTTTTTTTTCTTGGTGAAAAATATCATCGAATGACTTCTTCCGCTCGGGTGTGTCAGAATTCTACTGACTAAAAACCCATCCTGTTCCTTCGGCTGCCCTAAAGTTCCGGGGCCGCGGTATCTCGATGGAACTTTCCCGCCAACCCCGACAGGCAATGGCCCTATGAGGCCCCGTCATTGGTATTGACAGCTTTTTGAGGCGCGAATGGCACACGACGCGCCGCCGACCCGGGCCTGGTCCTTACCGGATGGTGAGTGACCCCTACTGGCCATCTGCAGGCCCGCGCCTACGGTGGCCCAAAATCGACTCGCGATCCACGACGCCCGGAGCGTCTCCCCCGGCGGCTGGGGCCCGAGGAAGAGAGTTGCCTCTCCCTCGCACGTTAGGCCTCCTCCTTCGCTAGTATGACTGCTTCGCAGCAGGAGGTGACTGAATCCCATTCCCTCTCACTTCGCACCATGGTCTAAACCAGAGCAGGGCGCGAGTGGTCGCCGCCGCCGATCGCCTGCTACGAGGACACGACGGTGCTCCACCCATGCAGGGCACACCTCGACCGTATGCTCCACCGTCTCCTCCAGTGTAGATAGGAACCTAGATATAATAATTATGTTCAAAGGTAACTTGTTAAATGGTCAACGGAATAAAAAAGCAAGAAGTATTAAGAGTATTGGGAGTATTAAGTAGAGTAAATTGCCCGAAATTGCATAATTACTTACTTATGGATTAACTTTAACCGAGACGTTTGACGAGTGCGGCATTAATTATTACTAACTAATGCAAAAGACGTACGTGCGTATTCATATGTGCGTATCAAAGCCTCTGAAAAAAACCCATGGAGACAGGGAGTGGGCTTTGAAAAAAAACTTTAGCTGAAGTTCAAGAAGTAGTACCGGAAAATAAAAAAAGGAAGGCTACCTACAAAAATAAGAAAAGCCAATAAGACAGAGAGAGGGCTTTAAGAAAATTCGTTGTTGGTATACCTACAAGAAGTAGAAGGTACCGGAAAGGAAAAAAGTAGGAATTTTTACAAAAAGCAATGAGATCCCATAAAAAACAATACTTGTCAAAAAACCAAGTCTCGCAACTCAGTTGTTCTACCGTAAAAAGTTGTGAGATCCATGTAATACCAAGTCGGTTATTAATTTATTCAGTCCCTACTTAAGGGACCTTCTGGAATAACATCCAGAATGTCAACTATCTACTTACCATCTTCTTCTTCTGTAGTTTGGTTTCCGCACTTAGTCTCTGCACGAGACCATTGTGCGTGAATCTACTTACCATACATTCAGATCCGTTCAGTAGTTTTAGCGTGCGTCCATCCATCCATCCTCACAAACTTTCACATTTATATTTTGATTGATATTTTGTCAGAATGAGGAACTCGTGGCTAAATAATGACAGCTGTTAACGGTCGATCTTTAAGGACCTATACTACCTCAGCGCTTCTCACTCTTTATCTCACTCGCACACTACTGGCCGCGGTCACGCGAGCAAGCGAGACAGGGTGGCCGGGAAAAGACTCCAAGACACAGATAATTTAGTTAATTTCTTCTGCAAGCGTGCTTCATCCTCGACCACATCATCTCTTAACATCCGGTGAGATTATGGTCAAACGCAAGCCTATCAACTATAAAAAAAACCTGCTTTATAGTTAGTCCAATTAATATGCAAAGTATTATTATCTGATCTGAAGTATTTTTTGAATACCAGCGGTTTATTGTTCGGTTTGGAGGTAACTTTGGTTTTTTTATTTTTCTATCAAGAAAATTTTATGGAATCGTGTTTTCGTCAAACAGTAATCCTCAACTTTATCATAATATTTATTTCAAAATTAAAATAGGGTTTGTTTTTCAGGCAAATTAAATCAAAGAAACAAAAATCAATAGTTCTTCAGATATTATTCATGAAAAACTAGAATCAGGCATAGAGATAGACGTCGTAGCGCAACTCTTTACCCCGTTCGCTCTTCATGCGAAGACTCACGAAGTTGAAGCCCAGGCCGCCCGCCGTTACGTTAGCTGATGCGGTTGAGCGAGTCAAGTCGAAAGCGAGGATACCCTGAAATTTATAGATAGATATATGAATGAATCTTACTAATATTATAAAGGCAAATGTATGGATGTTTGTTATTCTTTCTCGCAAAAACTACTGAGCGGATATGAATGAAATTTGGTAATTAGGTAGTTGACATTCTGGAATAACACATGTGCTACTTTAATCTCGGAATTCTCGAGGGTTCGGGATTTACGCGGGAAAACCCTCCCACGCGAACGAAGTCGCTGGCAGAAGCTAGTAATTTACAATCTTTTTTAAAATCTTTGTTCAGTCGATCTTCTTTGGAATATACTTGCTCAAACACGTGAAAAATTTAGATGCGCGCCTATATGAGAGAATTGCCTGTTGGGTTGCGAAAGCGTTTATAATATTCCCTTAAATCTATTTCTAACCAACTACAAATTTTCGAACCCCCTCTTCTTATAGAGGTGGCATGATTGCCACCCATGGTGGCAATATTGAAAAACAAAAATACAATAATCCTTTGTTTGTAGCTATGGACACATATATTTTTACACTCCTGACTTTAAAACTATAGAAGTTTCATTTACAATTTTACCCCCTTTCCCTCCTTGGGATTTGAATAGGCAACGACGAAAAAAGTCCACCAACCGTAGATAAGCTTATGAACAAGATTAGAATATTAGAAACAAAGACAGATGAAAAATTGGTATAAAAGTTTGTTGTCACAATAATCACAGTAATAATTCTATCGTTCTTCCAGTATGCAACATGAGTGACTATTAGAACAGGACCTTAACAATGACTTTATTTATATTTAATTGGCGTCCCGGCTCGGCTTTGCACGGTCTCAGTCTACAAATTCACAGAAAACCTTAATAAATTACACAATAAAACCTTCTTCTTGAATCACTCTAACCACTACTAAGAACTGCATGAAAGTCTGTTCAGTACTTTTTGAGTTTATCATGAATATACAGACAGACAGACACGGCGGAAGACTTTTTTGTGGACGGAAAATCATCTAATGACTCCTCCCACTCTGAGTGGCGAGGAAGGGAGTGTCAGACTTCTACTGACTAAAAACCCACCCTGCTCCTTTCAACTGCCTTTACGCTCCGGGACCACGGTATCACGTCAGAACATTCCCGCAACCCGGGAGACTTAGTTTTATAACATCTAAGGATAAGGATAAGAAATTTATTACATACTACTTGCAATTTTAAATCGTAGAGGAAACTAGCTAGATATAAAGATGTATGTACCTTAACATTTGAAAGCATAGACAGTACCCTTTTTTTGGATGGGAAAATCATCGAATGACTTCTCCCACTCTGGGTGGAGTGGAAGGGAGTGTCAGATTTCTACTGACTAAAAACCCACCCTGTCCCTTCACCTCCCCTCGAGTTCCGGAGCCACGGTATCTCATTAGAAAATTCCCGGCAGGCAAAAGCTCTATGGGACCCCGTCACTAGTGCTGACCACACTTTGAACCCGCGTTAAACACGACGCGCCACTGACCAGGGCCTGGTCTTTACCGGACGGTGAGCTACCCCTAATCGTCGCCCGCAATACCGCGCGTATGCTGGCCGGAGATCGTCTCGTGATCTCCGGCGTGAAGAAGAGAGTTGCCTCTCCCTCAGGTGTTCAGCCTACTCTTTCGCTAGCATGACTGCTTCGCAGAAGGAGGCGACTGCATCCAATTCCCTCTCGTTCCTCACCATGATCGGAACCAGGGCCAGGCGCGAGTGGTCGCCACCGCCGATCACCTCCACAAGATACCTAGACGGTACCCTAATTCATTGCAGAAAAAAAAGATCATCATTGAAAAAAATACCTGAATGGTTCTAGTATAGCCTGGACCAGCGGGCAGAGTGTAGTTCAAGTATTCAACCCTCTTCTGGAACGTCCATGATGAATACCGAGCCTCCTTGTGGAATACCAGAGGCCGCATAACGCTGGACCCCATGAAAGTGTGGCCACATTCTGCGAAGACCACAGCAGCAAGCAAAAACACTATAGTAAACGCCTTCATTATGTCAAAAAGACCAAAGAGTTGGTAATGTTTCGACAGTGCAACGATGGTTTTACAAATGTTGGTTGTGAAGTGTGCTTTGCTGTTATATCTTACCCGTTATCGTCTAATTTTGCGTCACTACTAACTGTAATTAGAGTTCCCTAATAAATTCGTGGTTAAATCTATACTATTATTATAAAGCGGAAAAGTTTGTTTATTTGATTGTTTGCTTGAACGCGCTAATCTTCGAAAGTACTGGGTGGATTTGGATGCAATTTTGTATGTAAGTAGCTTGAAGCTTGAGGAAGGTTATAGGCTACTTTTTACGCGACTGCAAAAAAGGAGAGTTATGTTTTTACCGTAGTACTAGTGTACCTATAAATAGATGGTTCATATTAATAATTATTTGGAAAGTCGCTCATAAATAGCTTGTCAATGTTTTTTTATAATTTTTGTACACGAACGAAGTCACGTGCATCACTGTTTAAATACTGAATAAAATTTGCTAACCGGTAATTAGACTGGGAAGATGGTTAATTTTATTTTACAAAGAAAGTTCTGTGCTAGATGGGTATTCATTCATACAAAGACTACGGCGCCCGGTGAGCTGACGGCTGTCTAACAGCAATCTTTATCAATATTTTTTATTTATTTATTTTATTATTTATGTACACACAGTAAAATATATTAGGATACAACATAATTATAACATTTGAGTACAAAGGTACTGCTTATTACTTAAGAAATTTCTTCCAGCAGACCTGCGAAAGGAGAAGTGAAAAAGAAATGTAGACAATAGTGTGTGAGAACAAGAAGCGAAATAAATGTGAAGTCTAAAACTAAAATATTAAATATACCTACACATACTTATAATGCAATAAAAATAAATACATATTGTTATAATATACTAGTACTCTCGCGGGGCTTCGCTCCCGTGGATTCTATCACGGTAAAAACATAACTCTCCTTTTTTGCAGTCGGGTAAAAAGTTGCCTATAACCTTCCTCAAGCTTCAAGCTACTTCCATACCAAATTTCATCCAAATCCACCCAGTACTTTCGAAGATTAGCGCGTTCAAGCAAACAAACAAACAAACAAACAAACTAACAAACTTTTCCGCTTTATAATATTAGTATAGATAAACATATAATATAAATCTATACTTAATATTATAAAGCTGAAGAGTTTGTTTGTTTGTTTGTTTGTTTGTTTGTTTGCTTGAACGCGCTAATCTCAGGAACTACCGTTCTGATTTGAAAAATTCTTTCAGTGTTAGATAGCCCATTTATCGAGGAAGGCTATAGGCTATATATCATCACGCTAACACCAATAGGAGCGGAGCAGTAATGAAGAATGTTTCAAAATCGGGGGATTTTTTTTTCCACGGGGACGAAGTCGCGGGCGGAAGCTAGTATATACATAAATCATTAACACAGTTAAGAGGAAAGGTAATGCTCTTTTAATCGACATTTGAATAGAGATATAGTTTTTAAATCACGAATTTATATTCATTCCATCATCGGACATCCCACCCATACACACAAAACGTTTTAGGAATACTTTTATTGTGCGTACAGCTATGGAGTGGAATTTTCTGCCAGAGTCCTGATAGCTATAACCTAAAGGTCTTTAAGACAAGAGTGAAAAGGTTATTTCTAGGCAAGCGTGCTTCATCTTCGAATTCATTATCGCTTATTAATGCAAAATTATTTGGGGTTACAATTAAATACATGCAGAACCGCTTTACATTTTAGAAATGTTTCCCAATTATCGAGGGTAAGCAACCAAAACCACGAAAAGTATAAAAATTAATATAGCTATTTTTGAAATGTGCTAATTAAGCCCCATGCATTTGATATCCCAATCGGCAACATTATTAACTTACATTTGTTTTTTTTTTTTTTTTTTTAGGTAGGGCCCCTCGTAGTTTAGCTCTATACGGCTAATGTACTACTTAACCGGTCTGTCCTGTGGTGACCTCTAATAAATTAAAGGCCCCCAGCCAGGGCTTACAAACTAAAATATACTTAAAAACTAATGACCGCACGCTAAGGGCACTCCCTGTGGAGTACGGGCCTCGGCATAGCGGGGTCATTTTGGGAGGGCAGCAAAGGGACAGGCTGGGTCATATTATTTACGGGAGTATTTATTGCTACTGGCTCAGCATCGCGGGCTGGCTCGTTTGGCAAAGGTCGGGGAGGATTTTCATTACAAGTACGCGGACGTCGCGATGGGCCTCGTCGACGAGGCCGGAATACGGAACGCGTTTTGTATCTGTATTTTCTAAGAGTGCTGGTTTCCCTACTGCTCTCTTGTCGGATGGTGGTGGGGTCGTCAGGCTCGTCTAGGACGTTACGCGGGCGACGAACCCGAGAAATCTTGGGGGGTCTGTATCGGGCGGCCGATACGATCAGGGGGTTAGTGTGGGTATCAGCAGAGGTGAAGTAACGCACTGACATGCGTTTCAACACTTGCTTTATGGTCGGGAGTTTGAGGTCTACGTGGAGATCCTCATTCCTACAGAACCAAGGCGCGCCCGTGGCCTTTCGGAGAAAACGGTTCTGAATGACTTGCATCCTATGGATCTGATTGGGACTGGCATGAGCAAACACCGGACAGGCGTACGTCATGATAGGACGTATGCATGTCGTGTAGATGCGGATTTTACATCTAAGGGAGAGCTTACTGTGTTTATTCAGCAAGGCGTGGAGCCTACCGAGAGCGAAAGCGGCTCGCGAGCGAACCGACTTTATGTGCTCACTGAAGTTAAGGAACTGGTCGAGGATCACACCTAAGTATTTGGCTCGCTTCTCCCAAGGGATTGGCTTGCCGAACATAGTGATCGGGCGGGGGGGGGGGGGGGGGGGGGTGAAGTGTCTATGTTGGCGAGCCCTGCGAAACAGGACTGCTTGACTTTTGTCGGGATTTACCTCAATCCTCCATTTCCTAAACCAATCGCCTAGTGCGTTGGCTGAGGTCTGGAGGGTATGAGCGATGCTATCGGGATTATGTCCCGAGTAATAGATGGCCGTGTCGTCGGCAAATAGGGATAACTCTACTGGGGGCTTTTTGGGGATATCGCTAGTGAATAGCGTGAAGAGTGGGGGGAGAGCACGGCGCCCTGAGGGACGCCGGCTCTGATAGGGCGGGGAGTGGAAAGTGCTCCTTCGATACGATATCTGAAGGAGCGGTTCGACAGAAAGTCTCGAATGATGAGCACGAGACGGTCCGGCACACCTAGTTGGTAAAGCTAAGCCATTGTGCCAGACTTTGTCGAAAGCCTTCGCTATATCAAAGAATAGGGCCCCCGTCACCAGACCGCGTTGAAAACGGCCGCTAATGTGCTCTACGATGCGGTGGGCTTGGTGGACACTGGAATGATGGGCTCTAAAGCCAAACTGCTCGTTAGGGATTAGGCTCTTTGCCTCGACAAAGTCCTTGAGCCGATTAAGAATAATCCGCTCGTAGACCTTGCCGAGGGCGCTGAGCAGAGTAATGGGTCTATAACTAGTCGGGAGGTTCTTGGGCTTTTTGGGTTTTGGGATACCTATCACTATAGCCTCTTTCCAAGCTTGTGGAAACAAGTTGTTGGACAAGGCGCCATTGAAGATGGCAGCCAGTAGGACTATGATCGTACGTGGGAGGAGTTTAAGTGCCCTAGTGGTCAGTCTGTCAGTCCCGGGAGCTTTCCTAGGTTTGAGTTTCTTGAAGATCTCCTCCACCTCGTCTTCCGTGACGGGGGGGAGGGGAGCATCAGGGTCCTCGACAGGGGGTAGGGCAGATCTACGTTCGACCTCAGCATCCACGTGGGCAAGGTGGGCTGGGTCGACTGGTTGGGAGCTGGGAGAGCACTGGGCCTCCAGGCTGTCGGCTAGGCATTCGGCTTTGTCTTCGTCGTCGAAGGCAATGCTTTTGTCCGGGCGGATAAGGGGAGGCATTGAAGCAACCTCAGTGGCGCGCATATTCCTCTGAAGTTGCCAGAAGGCATGGTGGGTGGGTTCCAGTTCGCTCAGGGTCTTGTCCCAGCCGGCTTCACGCCACTCTCTAATGCTGTTACTTACTTTGCGCTGTAAATACCGCATGAAAGTTTTGTTATTCTGGCAGGGGAAAGCTCTGTAGGCACGGACTGTTGCGTTCTTCTCAGTCAGCAGGGACCATACATCGTCCGGGAGTTTCCGGCGCCAGCGCTCTGACACCGGAATCTCCTTTGAACAGTCGTTCAAGACAGATTGTACGTGCTCTGTGAGTGAGTCGATCGCAGCCGTCGTGTCGGCGGCGGACTGGATGTGGTCGGGGATCTTGCATGCACTGCGATGGAATAAACGCGTGCGGTAGTCACCGGTGGCCCCGGTCATTCTACCGGTGCGGTAGAACTACCGCAATTGCGGCCACCGCAAGGCAGTGCGCGCACGGCCTTACAAGCGTAAAAAAACTTGGCAGAACGTTTTGTGCAAGTCTAAAACTGTGCGAATGGAATTGTCACTTTAACTAATTTGGAACGGTGCCATTTTGTAGTAGGTAGTACAATATCTATCTCGAAACTTATTACGATCTAAGATAACCTAGTAACATAAAAACAACAATGAGATATCGCGGACACAAAAGCGATTTGGTCCGCAATTATTATTATTTGAAGTAAAGAGAGGTCGAAAATATTGAGAATCTAAGTACATTAATGTATTGTTGTTTATGTGTAAGAACAATCCGACAATTTCTAAGAATCATTCTCGGAATTTAAACTATATCATCGACGAAGATGTAAAAGTATTATAACTTCGTTGAGACAATACCGTTTTTATTTCGGGCGAAAAATCATGATATATCATAATAACTTCAAAGTCATAACTTCGCAAGCTCTAGGTGGATTTGAAGGGCGTATCCACAGAAATCAAAAATACAGAGAAGTGGCAAGGGGGCGTATCGGTGTCCGCGCGACATGGCCACAGGGCTCATGTCACAGGCAAGTGGCCGTCTCCGCGAACTAGTGCGCTTTCGACGGCGATCGTGATAACATATGTATAGTAACATATGTGTATAGTTGTTCTGTGGTATCTTGTAAAAACCGAAGCCAAAATCATATCTATGTGAATCATGGAATCACTTACCATATGTAAGTACAAGTGTTTTACAATATTTGTCTTTAAAACCATGAAAAACAATAAATCGTAAAATATTTCTTGGTTTTACTATGTTATTTTTGTTTTCAAATATCAGAGCGACTGTACTCCTTGTGCTATAAATACATTGCTCCTTAACCACTACCTGAGTTCGTCACTAAGTAACTGGACAAGCAATGTAAACATAACATACGAAACTGTATTACGCGGATTCATCGCGTAGTGAGGCCGCCACTTCTTGCGACGAATTAGTGATGTGCTTGTGCAGATCCACTAACGTAAGCTATCGACAGCAATGTCGATTGACGAATGAAATATTGCTATTATAGTTTAGGGGTTTTTCAACCGATGACATAAAAAAGAGGAGGTTATCAATTCGACGCGCATATTATTATTATTTTTTTATGTATGATCATTGATCACCGATTACTCGGAGACGGCTGAACCAATTTGAAAAATGCTTTTTTGTTTGAAAGGGTATACTTTGAAATTGGTCCCATTGTCACCAAGTCAGGATCTGATGATGTCCCATCGTCAGATCCTGACTTGGTATAATTTTTTGGTAAAAAGTTTTTTATAACATACGGAAACCTCTAAGAAAATATGTTTAACTTTTATTTTACATGAGATGACAGAAATAAAAATACGTTGAAAAGTCAAGTGTACAAAAAAGTAAAAAAAAATAAACAATTTATTTTACGCCCGCAGCATGCGTAAGGAGTTCCGACGTCGCCGTCGCTACAATAGTTTATTTTTCAATCTGTCAACCGTTTTAGCCCGGTTGGAAGATCGATGTGAATAATGTTTTTTTACTTATTTTGATTTTTTTACAGAGTAGTAGAGAAATGCGTAACCAATATTCGTAAAGTAAGTTACTTTAATTTTAGGTTAATAATCGGTGGTGTTTTTCGGTTTAGAATTATCGTATGTTATGCCTTATCCTCATGCTGTTTCTTTATTTTTTATGGTTTTTGTATTTTGCTTCCATTGAAGCTTCGAATGCGTTATAATAATCGGCATGGTTCAGATAATATATTTGTGAATTGAGCTTAAAATAAGTCAATATATTCATGCTATTTATTTGTTATGCATGGATGTGTGTTTGTTTTCATATATTTAACAATTTCTCTACTAACTAGGATTTTTCTTATAACAAAAACCTATTATAACCTACTAAACTATTACCTGCGGTTACCCCGCAGGTAATAGTTGCGTAACACACTTACAGTAGGAATCGGTTTCATTATGCTAAATCAACAACACTCACTGCGGTATTTACGTTGTTGAGCAGACCAATATTTCGAACATATGAAGCAATGGATTAGCAATATACGTCAAAATCATTCAGATCTTGATTTACAGTGTGTTACGTAATTATTGCGATGCTTATTATATGGTGACGTTTAGAAGTAGCTTAGGATACATCCTAAGCTACTTCTTATCTTATCTTAGCACTTATTTATCATTTACATACATGTAAATGATAAATAAGTGCTTTTCGTACTTTTCAGCTTCCCAAAAGATGGTAACATAAAAAAGGAATGGATTGATGCCACAGGCATGCCACCTAACTGGTACCCTACAAAAAATAGCACCATATGCTCGGTTCACTTCAACGCAGAAATGTTCTAGTCTCTAAAGAAAAGTCGCAGGCTTTTTGAATGGACAATTCCAAAATTAAGAGTACAACTGACATTTGCAGAAGTGTGTTAAATTTTATTTTATTACTGAAAACTATTCTCATGATTTAGGGTATTCATAAAATCAGTCATTCAACTTTTCAGGATACTATACAACCTATACGGCTGGTATGTTCCGATCAAGAGCGTAATGTAAGTTAACATCGACTTCTATTTGACCTATCACTATGATAATTAAATATTAAGATTTAAGTCGAAAGCGCCAGGGTAGCCCTTAATACTTAGTAGGTAGTACTTAATAATAATTATGTAATGTTATGTTCTTAATAATATGTTTATTGTTATTGTAATATTTTCTGGACATGCCATTTTTTATTTGGTTCATTTTCAGGTGCCCAAAAAAAATTGTACAAAAATAAATGTAAGAATCGATAACTTTCCGATTTAGTCAATCACTAGTGTATATGTAAAATAAATTGCTTTTGCACAGCACAACGATAGCGACCGATGTTTTTGTGTGGGTAAGTTCTACGGTGCATGGTAAATACACGCTGTTTCTGACGGAATAAGGTTTATTATTGATTGTATAGTACGTTCTGATTTAAGAAATGCGGGTGTGTGCGCGAGTGCGTATCTATTGATTTTATTAAACTGCATGTGTAGTAGTTGCCCCGCCCAGCGCCTAACTGGAGACACACGGTTCCGATATAATTTCGTCTGTTGACCAAATCTACTTATTTATTTTATCTATGGGCGTATCATACTTCTACTGACTAAAATCCACCAAATTCCTTCAGATGCCCTTTTCTCCTCTACTGACTAAAATCCACCATGTTCCTTCAGATGCCCTTTTCTCCTCTACTGACTAAAATCCACCATATTCCTTCAGATGCCCTTTTCTCCTCTACTGACTAAGATCCTGATAAAAAAAACAAATAAAATAAATAAAATCTCTTTTAGTCTCGCCGGCAAAACGACCAAACGATACTTACTACTTCTAATACGGAGTCCTTACTCCTTAAGCTAAAAACGATACTGATTTTCCCAGAATATTCCTACCCTATCAAAGCTCCCCATTGTTATCATCCTTATCAACTCACTTACCATGCAAATAGGTTCACAATACACGATAAAAACTTTCAAAGACATTGTTCAGGCGTTTGGGTGTTCAATTTGTTCGCTCTAGCTAAGACGGCCAATCAGCTACGGCCATGAGGAAAAATGGCGTATCTTGACGCAATAAAAATCGGTTGAGATTAAATAAATAACCAGACAACTGCGAGTTGGACTCGCGTACCGAGGGTTCGGTGCAAACTTGTCTAAGTATATATATAAGTTTAATAGTACCGAAGTAACTATGAATGATCTGTTCCCTTATTTGTACTGACATTGCTTTTGACCTTTTAGAATAAGACCTTTCAGAAATGGAAGTACCCTATAGGCTTTGATTCCCTTGTGAAATAACATGTGACATAAACGCTAATATTGACTGGTTTACAGCTGAATGAGACCTTAGACGTGATTATCTAATGAAAAGGTCCCCGAGGAAAGGGTCCTGACATACAGACAGACGGAGATACTGACAAAAAAGTGATGCTATAAGGGTTCCATCTTTGTAAAGGATATGAAACCCTATAAACATGACCTGAAATGTTGAATATTTGTTCAGCGACACCAGCCATTTCACTAATAAATCTCAAGGATTGAAGCCTAACTTCGAATACTATATAAACAACCACGTGTAGCAACTTGCTTTCCTGATACCTTACTGTGTATTTCTTTAAGTCTAGACTGAATAGGTTACTTCTAGGTAAACGTGCTTTATCTTCGACCACATCATCATTTACCAACAGATGAGATGGTGGGCAAACGCAAGCAATAAAAAAAGTATCTTAAATTTCCCAAAAACGGTAGATGACCCCTTTTTTCGCTAGGCGGGCTATGTTCAACAATAGCCACAAGTCTCGAGCAGGTATGGCTAAACTTGTATAAATTAAGTTGGCAACTTAAATTGACTCTGCTATCACTACACACCCGAGGTAAAGGTCGTGTCACACAAGATAATAAACAGATTAACAGTTAAAACAGCGAGTGTTTTGACTAAGCTATTTCTGATTTTCTGTTTTGTTCTGATAACTCGTTATTTGTTCATTGGAAATGGGGTTTAATCATTGTAAGTAAACATTTTTTGTTATATCTTTACTTACACGAGTTTGCGATTAAGACGGATATTCAACATCATTATTTGCTTATATTGGGTTGCTCAGTGCTAGGTTCAATTGACAGTAGGTGGTTTTTTTAACCCAAGGGTTGACTGGTAGAGAATGCCTTGTTGCATTAAGTCCGCCCATGTAACACTATTGTACAAATAAGTAAATTGGGTAACACTGGTAACCCGTCACGGCTTGGCACGGGGTCAATTGATTTACTAAACAGTCATTGTGTTCGCTCTTTCTTTCTATTAAAGCATTATTTGCTTGAGCTGAGTTTTTTTGGCTACATCGATCGCCCGGAAAGATAAACATAACCTGGAACAGCTCATGATTACTGGCAAAGTCAATGGGTTATCTTTGCGTTATGCTCTTGAATGGAAGCCATTAGTATATTATAGTACTAACTTCTGCCCGCGACTTCGTACACGTGGGAAGGTTTTCCCGCGCAAATCCCGATCTCGTGGGAATATCAGGATGAAAAGTAGCTTATGTGTTATTCCAGAATGTCGACTATCTACTTACCAAATTTCATTCAGATCCGTTCAGTAGTTTTTGCGTGAAAGAGTAATAAACATCCATCCATCCTCACAAACTTTCGTATTTAAATTTTAGTAAGATAAGTTTTATATTTGGTCAGACTGAGGAGCTCGTGGCTAAATAATAATAGATAAATATAAAAACTTGTTACATGTTGGTGGTCACAAAACTGCTTTACTTAGAAAATATGGGCCCTATTATTTACAATAAAATACCGGACATTATCAAGAATGGCCCATCACAAATGTTTAAAAGGAAACTGACTGAATTTTTACTCGACAAGTGCTATTATTCAATTTTTTGAATGATAAGTTTTAATTTTCTGTGATCATCATCCCATCCCATCCCATCTATTTTTTTTTGTAATTTAAATCAATTAATTGTATAAATTTAATTTATTATTATCATTATTCATATTATCTGTAATAATTTATAATGTTGCTAATGTTTTACAATCTTTTAAATGTTATTTACGTATATTTCTAATGTTTGCATGCCTAATTAAAGGCAGATTGTACAGGGCTTAGATCACTTTGTTAACACCTTATTTTATGTACCTACTTTCTGTGCAAATAAACAAATTCTATTCTATTATAGCCGCAAGAGTCGATCTTCAAGGTAAGCAAAGTTTGCCGAGATAGACCATCTTGAAATATCGAGTTTCGTTACGGATAGTTCGAAGCCAAAAAATCTAACACTGGTCTTATAAAGAGGTATCGTGTTAGCTATACAAGGTGCCAGATAAACGGGAAATAAAGTACATTGACCTTTTTCTAATATCTCTGCGTAGATACCCGAAAAACAAGCAATTAACTGTTTTACATTACTATAAAATGTAAAGGGTCGCAATAGATGTTGATTCAAAACAGATTTGTCTTTATTTCCGTTTTTGAAATAAATTAGTCAACAAAAATTTAGGAGGATCAATGACTTTATTCCAAGTTTATGTGGCGTTTGGTATAGCTACTGCGTTTTGAAAGTCAGATGGGCAACTTTACCATGTAAAAACACTAGTCATCTGTTGTATCCGGTCAGACTAGAAACCGGTTCCAATATAGTTGGAAAAAGGCTGAGCAGATATTGATATTTTGTCAGACTCAGGTAGTTATAGGAGTTTATACCAGCTAGCGGCTCAAGATTATTTTCAGTACTTTCAAATCTAACAGGTGTTTCAGTATTTATTTTAATAAATCACTTTGAGACTTTATTCATATGAAAGATCATAGTTTTCTTAAAAAATATTTCAAGGATTTATACAACGTGTAATTTAAAGGGTATAGACATACCAAGTGCATGGCTTCTTTGGATGATAACAAACGATATGGCAAGGGTTTTGTAATCCTAAGTCTACGTGTGTAGAACTTATTACTAATTCCAATACACTGATACCAGAGACCGAATTTTCCAAATTAAGAAGAACGACGAGAATTATCGTGTTATTGGCAAGTGACGTGGGAAGTTATTGATCCTCGTAGTGCTGTGAGACGTTTGTTATACGAAGAAATATATGAAACCAATAATTTGGTATCAATTCTTTGAGTCAGTTATTTTGGGCTGAAACTGTGCATAGAGACTCCATACCAGATGTTGTCTTCAGCCCTTTTGGATAGATATGGGGTTTCCGTTACACGTTGTAGAGCAGACCACCCAAAAGTTAAGGTCTTATGTATCTATATCTTGACTCCACACACCCATTATTACTCTATTGCCGTACCCACTTCATATATCTGCATATTTAGCTTAGTTGGAGTGGTTAACAATAGTATTAACAGGAACAGGACCAAGAATATCATTTTTTTAAGTCTCTTTGATATATACCGTGTTGTCGTACCTTGGCGCTTCTCCTCTACATTTAGTGTGCGCACAACCAAGCTGTGGAATTCTCTGCCGGCCGCTGTGTTCCCTGCCACTTATGACCTTTCAGCCTTTAAAGTAAGAGTAAATAGGCATCTTCTGAGCTCGCTCGTCCCAACGTAGACCCAAGGGCGGATCCAAGGGGTGGTCATGGGGTCATGACCTCCCCCTGGGCTGGGTCTAGGACCTAGGTGGACCACTAATTAAATTTTTTAAACATTGTTACTAGATCATACTCCAGTTTCTGTCGTTGTAAACGAATATCGGCAGTGGATGGCCAAGTGGCAGCGGAGTCAGGAAATACAAATTATAACTGTGACTTGACCACGATTATGTGCCCCCCCTCCCCCGGCACCAAAGCTGGATCCGCCCTTGCGTAGACCTCATCTATTGCTTACCATCAGGCGAGATCGAGATCAAGTGTGGGCTCATTCGTAATAAACAAAAAAAAAATACTAATTGTTGGTCTTAGAACTACTAAAAATAAGAATAGAAGACCAGTGCCTTCAGTGTGTATCCAACCTACGCCACCTTAGTCAAACTTTGATATTGTGCGGAACAAACATTGTTCTATAGTTTACTTGAATAATTGTTAGTTGCCAGTTTCCTTCGTGATACATTGTTGATGAAGACGAATCGATCTGATTGATACTGGCAGGCCGATCAAGCGGTTAATGGCAAGATTTGAAGTGGGTGTTATGGACCCGGAAGAATAAGGATTCTTCTGGGTTCTTAATATCAGGCGTGAGCCAGTGGGATGCGATCTATGGGTAGCACGCCGCCCGATAGAAACCAGGCTCGAGTAGACAGCGCGTTGTGTACCACGCGTGCTTTAAAAGGTTGTCTGCTGGGGTTGCAGAATTGTTCGAAAGAGTTCGGAGCACAAAGGGCAAATGACGGAACACGGATGAGTTTTAGTTTAAAAGTCAGACACTGCCCAGATCGGGAGACAAAAATTAGATCATTTCCCATCGTAAATAAAATGCCCCACACCCACAGGTTATTCGGAGTTACTATTATCACTCCAATTATACTTGTTACCGTGTTATCGTGAGTTTAACGGCATAAGGCTTCCTACTATGATGATCTTCTGTTAGAAAAATGCTTGTATAACATATCGGAATTAAAATCACACAGTAATAATTGAATTCGTATTTCTATTTTTAATCACTTGACATTATATTTAAAACTTAAACATTATAAATATATGTAACTCTTTGACATAATTTTAGTACTGATTGACACAAATATTATCTTCATAGTTGTATTTTGTATTTTTCTTGTGTATAACTTATTATTAAATGTATATTCAACACAATGTAAATTGTTAAGGAATAAATAAATGAAATGAAAATGATCTTCGGAAACTCGAAGTTAATTAAGACAATTACCTAAGCAACAACTTGCGCTATCTATTTTTTGTTTTTCAAGTTGTGCAACTCAAACTTTGTTAGTTAGAAATGCATTTGTGCAGTCTTTTACTTCTGCGAAACATACCCAACGAGCACATTAGTGGAAATAGCAGCCTATTTTGTTACTTTGGGCTGCAAAATAGCGCTTTAAGGGTTCAAAAAGCAGTTCAGAGTTGCATATCTGCATCCGTAAACGTCTATAGTTATAAAAGTTACTTAAGGTGCTATAAGCTGAATCAAATACTACCCTGTACGGGCACGCCGCAATTGCGGCGGTAAGACCCCTCTTTGAGGAGTGGCTAGATCGGCGTCACGGCGTCCTGACCTACCGTATGACGCAGGTCCTCACCGGACACGGAAGTTTCGGGAGGTACCTGTGTCTGATGGGAAAGGAGGAAACGCCTGGGTGTCACCACTGCAAGGGTCGCCCTGAGGACACAGTCGAGCACACGGTGCAGGACTGCCCTGCTTGGGCAGAGCACCGACGTGTCCTCACGGCGGCAATAGGCGGAGACCTCTCGCGCCCGGCATTGGTCGAGGCCATGCTGCGGGGCGAGAGGGAGTGGGAAGCGGTCGCCTCCTTCTGCGAAGCAGTCATGCTTCCGAAGGAGGAGGCAGGCCGCGAGAGGGAGAGGATGGCGTCCTCCCTCCAGCCCAGCCGCAGTGGTAGACGCCCACGGCGTCGGACGTCGGCCGACGATCTCCGGCCACCGTAGGCGCGGGCATGCGGACAGCGAGTAAAGGGCAACTCGCTGTCCGACCATGGACCATGCCCGGGTCGACGGCGCGTCGTGTTCCACGCGCGCCTCAAAGAGCGTCAGCAATATGACGAGGCCCCCCGTAGAGGGCCGAAGCCTGCCGGGGTCGTGGGACTCATCCCGTTACCGTGACCCCGGTACGTAAAGGGTTATTGAAGGAACACCGTGGATTTTAGTCAGTAAAAGTCTGACAGTCCCTCCCACCCTGCCCGGGGTGGGAGGACTTATTTGATAATTTTACCACGATTAAAAAAAAAAAAAAAAAAAAGCCTTCACAGTAGTGCACGGTAGAACTCATTTACCACTTACACCTTTATATGAGAGTTACGAAGGTCATTCTGCCACTCACAGCTGCATAGTAGTTTCCATTGTAACTTGTATGGGTTATAGTTATAGTAACCACTATTATACTACTATAAGTTTCATTATAGAAATAATAGAAACTCTTATGCATACTATAGTTACAAAAAGCTCATCAGTGTAACTAAGGCCTTTAGTAGCAATAGTCATTCCTTGCAGGCTCAATCCATTCGCCATTTTACAGCCGCTTTTGTAACTATTATAAAACATTTAATAAAATGGATGCTAAACGAATAAGTACGTAACTAGATCTTATTTATTTATTTATTTATTATATACTTTATTGTACACCTTACAATACACTTAAGGATACAAATAATTAATCTTATAACCTCAAAAACAGGAAAATAGGAGCTTTTTGTGGCTGTGAGTTGCACTAGGGGAACAAAAATCACTGGAAGCGTTAGAAGGGTGAAAATTAGCGCTATGATTCTCAAAAGGGAGTTATTAGAGCTCAAACTGCAGGTTATGACTACAGTACAATGACGCCATGATTTTTTAAGAAAACTTATAATTCACTTGCAAAATTGAGTTGATATACATTGGTTTTTCAGTTAAATGTGCATTAAATGTACCGGTAAACAATCGGCCACTTGCAAATAGTAAGTTATCGACACGTAAAAATACGGAAATAAAATTTATTCTGTATAACAAATAAAATATATCACATATCTTTTGTTAATTTTTGAAATATCATAAAAGCGCGTTAAAATTACTCGAAAATTATCTTATATATCTACAGTAAACTGGACAGCGTTTTAAGTATCTTTATATATCTTGCTAATACAGAATACAAACATTTACTTCTTTTTGTTTTATTTTCATGATGGCGACGAAAACACTTTACCAAAATATTACAAACAATGTCAACTGAAGATATAGAATAAAGAACTATAATCAATTCATTCGTTCAAAGTAGTTCAAAATCATTCAAAAGTAGCGCTACGAGAGCTTTAGTATAGCGTTAATAAATCGTTATAGCTATTAAGGAACCTTTATGCAACCGTTGTGCAGGTTAAATGGAACTTTAGGTTGCATAAAATGGCGCCCAAATAGCGCTAAAGCGGCTGCTTTAAGTCTGCAGTAGACGCTCTAGCGCTTACGTCTATTACCATAAGTAATAATCGGATACGCTCCAAAGCTCTAATGCAGCCCATTTGTGCTAGTTGGGTAACTAGCCTTTAACGTTCCCATTGCTGGGAAAAGACAGAAAACAAAAAAAAAATAAGTCCAAAACCCTCTTCAGTGAGGGTCAGTGGATGTCGCAAGTCTTCGGACAAGAACATACCGGTTACTTCTCGATATTTTCCTTTACCATTTTGAGAGCAGTAGTGATGATGAAAATAATACAAAAGTAATGTGCTTGACTGGAATTAAACACAAAACCTACAGCTCGCAGCTCGCCTATAATACATATTATGCTTTCAAAAAATAATATCGTATGGGTCAATCTTCAAACCAATAGTTGCTGAGGTCTAGCCGTTTCTAGCCGTATCGGTAAACATCCATTAAACACTGATACAGTCATTTGTTATTTTATAGGTTGTTAGAAGGTCAACGGTCTGACACCAGCCTCGACATAAGGTGACATAAGGTGACATAAGATATCGTGTTACCATGTACTAGTTTTTGGAGTTGAGATAGGAGATGAGAATGCAGAACACTGCTTCTCATCTGCATTCCTTTAGACTAGAAGACGAACGAGCATAGTCAGGAAAGTGCTAGCCAAATAGATTGTTATTGCTAGATTCTACTGCAAACATTCTACTACGCAAACACAGATGGCTGCTAGCGTGGTAATTAGTGGGTTTTATGATTAAGCAAGCAGCAGGCACGTGCTTCATTTTTATTTTTTGAATAAAAATAATATGGTAATAACATGATATGCACGTTATATGCGTACAACGACGGGGATGGGATGCAGTCGCCTCCTTCTGCTAGCGAAGGAGAAGTCTGAATGCGTAAGGGAGAGACAACTTTCTTACGCCCCAGCCGCCGCGGGAGACGCCCCGGGCGTCGGTGATCGGGACCCGATCTCCGTCCACCGTAGGCGCGGACTTACGGACGGCGAGCAGGGGTAGTTCATCGTCCATTGTCAGTTGGGTTTGCAGGAATGTTCTAAAGATATACCCCAACCCCAACTTATGTCCGTACAAAGTACATACCAAAAAGATTAAAGTTTAAAAGCGGGAGCACGGTATTTCGTTACAATATTGGCGTATCCCCGGCAGGCCCTATCAGGACTTGACAATGGAACTGACTGCTCTTAGAGACGCTCATTCAACACGGTGCACCATCGAATCGGGAATTAAAACCCCTTGCACATCATCATAATTAAAAAATAAATACTATATTACTAATTCAAATGAGGTTGTGACGCAAACACAACATAATATTTTAAATGTCAACTTTTACTAAAGGTAGACCCGAACAACGGTTTGAGTTGAAAAGAAAAACTGGCAGAAAGGATTCCCAGCAACACATCTATTTATTTAATCCATATGTTTTAAGTGTTCATTTTTACATTAGGCAGTTAATAATTACCAACTTATAAGTTGTTCGTAAATGTAAATATGTAGATATAAATAATGTATCAACTGAATTCAATAAATGTCGGTATGTAGGCATGTGTACCGGCATTTCGCTGCAGATTCCGAACATTCGTCATACCAAAATATTTTGCGAGCCTGGAGCGAAAATTGCCTGTGACGAAGTGAAAATACATTGCAGAATTTTCTCGAATTCTTTTGTACTTTTGGAAAACTCTAGGGGAGACTTCCTACCTGGTGATATTTCTATTTGTTATATATTTTCGACATGCGCTTTTTTATTGATTTCTTGATTGATGGGTTCGAGTTTGACCACCATCTCACCTGATGGTAAGCGATGATGTGGTCGAATATGAAGTAATCTTACCTAGAAGTAACCTATTCACTCTTGAATTAAAGACCAGGTTATAGCTATAAGGAAACATTAACTCCGGCAGGGAATTCCACTTCAAGCACATTTAAAATATTCCCAAAACGTTTTGTTATTAGTTTAATTCAATATACTACACAGTTTCTTTCAATATCTATAAAATTCTAATTCTAAATTTATTGGAAAGAAAACTAGTAAGCACTATAGAGGTATGTTATATCTTAATCTTACTAATAAAGAAATAAATATTGTTAGTGCGAAAGTTTGTGAGGATATATAACATACAGCCGTATGTTTGTTACGATTTCACCCAAATCTACTGAACTAATTAAGATGAAACTTTATAGTAATACAGCTTGTACGTCGAAATAACATATAGGCTACAATTTATTAAGATTTTGTGTATTTTTTATTGTTAATAAGCTTGCGTTTGACCACAATCTCACATGATGTTAAGCGATGATGTGGTCGAAGATGAAGCACGCTTACCTAGAAGTAACCTATTTACTCTTTACTTAAAGACTCTTAGGTTATAGCTATCAGGAAACACAGACTCCGGCAGAGAATTTTACTGCTTAGCTGTGTGTACAATGAAACTATTTCCAAAACGTTTTGTGTGTATGGGTGTGATGTCCACCATATAACGATGGCGCATCGCCATTTGTCTTGTAGTCCAATGATGGAACGGGCTTGTATTATATTATGTATTCAGCAAAAATCGTGTACTAACATTTTCCCCATCCCTTAACATGTAACCGCTACCAATAATATTCAATTGGACGACGTTTTCATGCCAAGATGGTTGCGGCGAGGAAATTAAGTTTAAAACTATGCGAATTTGGCACTGTATGCAACCGTAGATAAGATCAGTCAGATCTTTGGCGTCCTTTTTATAGCTGCATTTTAACAGTTCCAAAAATGAGTTTTGAGTCCCGTTAATGGGGCGTGCTCAAAAAGATTGGTAAATACTCAGGTATGTATTTAAAAGTGATTACTTTCAGTTTGACTGGGACAAATGACCTTTCAATTAGGTCTGCTTTCCTTCCACGTAAAGAAGCGCCTCTTTTTCTTAATTCTTCTTTTAATTTACATATTTTCTAAGTGGAATACATGTTTTTTAATCGGAAAATTGTAAAGAAATTAATTGAAATCAATGAAATGAAAATAAAAAACAAAAAGCGTGTAAATGTTTATCTCACCACAGATAACTATATTATATTATCCATTGAGATAGGAAAAGCATCTACCTACCTAATATTATCTCACAATCTAACACTGACAGTGACAAAGGTTCTTACGGTGGTGGCGCCATCTGAGATCAGCTTTCACTTGCACGCCCCATTGGATATTTTACCATGATAATGTACTTATTTGAATTGGCAACACTATTTTCTTAATAGAACTCACAATTATTATACCAGGCACAGATTGCACAAACAGCCGCATATGCTGTCCCTAAGGAAATGGATATCGATTTTAGGAACTGGAACAGATTCTGAGCTGTTTGGCCTTTGAACTTACATGTCTTAACGTACTCGACCGCGTACGTTTACATTTGTTTATGTCAAACTGTTAGTGGAGAGCCTGACTCACGCAGGAACGATTTTCGCGCTAAACCCTTTAACGATAGGATAAATCCTTCCGTGTTATGGTAAGTACTTAAAACCAGGGCATTTGGCTTGCCCCTTTTTAGGGTTCCGTAGCCGAATGGCAAAAAACGGAACCCTTATAGTTTCGTCAGTTTAGTCTGTCCGTCTGTCTGTCTGTCCGTCCATCCGTATTTCACAGCCATTTTATTCCGAAACTATTAAGACAGTACATGTGAAACTTGATAATTATGTGTATTCTGTGAACCGCTTTCCGATTTTAAGAAAAAAATTAATAAATATTTAAAATAAAGAGGCGCTCCCCATACATGGAACTAAAACTGAAAATATTTCTTTTTTCATGAAACCTATGCGTGTGTGGTATCTATAAAAATGACATAGGTAGGGGTTTCTAAAATCGCTTTTTCATAAAGTCAATTGTCTAAAAGATATACGCTTCCAAAGTGCTAAAATGTGTCCTCCCCCTCTAACTTCTATAATAATGGAGTGAAAAATCTAAAAAAATATATGTCTGTAGATCTTAATGTAAACTTTCAACCAAAATTAGTTTGAACGAGATCGGGTTAGCAGTTTTTGTGATACAGCATATTTTCTAAAACCGCAAATATAACTTTGTAATTCATACAAACACTAAGAAAAATAAAATTATTTGGCGTAGTTGTAAAAAATGTAAAAAGCTGTAAGTTACTACTACTGTAAGCTAGTTTTAAGAACTTTGTAAGGTTTTTTTTGGTCAAATAAATATACATAAATTATATTATTGTAGTTACTACGGAACCCTTCTTGGGCGAATCTGACTCGCACTTGGCCTTTTTTTAAAGGAACTTGGATGGATCGAATGAGTTAGTTGTCTTACCCGTACGCAAAGTTGTCATAGAACTACGGAGATTAATCTGTCATACATACGAGTACATAAATAATAGGACAAATGCTCAACGCAATTTAAATTGCAACACTTTTTAGGGCACTTCATAATCATATCTTTACTGAGAAATGCCCTAAAGTCTACTGCCAAATTAAGCTTTTTCTAATCATATCTTTTTTTTTTTTGTCACAAGTACTGCTAGTTCTGTGAGTCTGGATCTGCGGTGGTAACAACCGGAAAGGCGCCAAGTCCATCAAATTAATCAGAAAAACAGCACAGGAGCAACAAATCATAACTAAATGTAATAATTACTAGTTGTGTCCGCGTGGGAGTACATATTACCGCCGCGGTTTCTCCCGCGTAAATCCCGATCAAGTGGGAATTCCGGTATAAAAACAAAGCTTATATTTTGCCCTATAACCGTCCTTTCTTCGTCGCACAAAAAAAAAACATTCCTACTTCTTCCAGTGTAAGACACATAGAAGTTGGTTAAGCCATTCAAGAAATTAGCCTGGACTAACAAAAAGACAGAATGGCAAAATTAAAACAAGAGATTTTTGTGATACAAATCAAATTATATCATTACATGCATATGAAAAACCACAATAATTTTGAAATTACACACAGACACATTCAATTTTATATATACAGATAAGTAGTAAGAGTATGGATAATAATGTAATTACAATACCTACCCTCATATCCTTCATTCCCCTATCTACCTCACCAGATAGATAGCCATGATAATACTCTAAATCTAAGTTCCAAACAAGAGCAAGAAAACTTCTAGAAACTTCGAAAGAAAGTAGATTCAAGTTGTTAATATTAAAATCGATACGAAGGGACGCTCTGAAAGTCGTAGAGGAGAGAAGAGAACTGATTTTGGACTTGTGTTAATTTTCCTTTAGTCGATTATCGAGTCGGTAACTCCTGTAAGCTCTGTTAATTGCTGATAACTGTTCAAGAGTTTGCTATGTTGATTGTTTCAAGCTACATTGCCCATTGGCAGTTCATTTGAGTTTCGCTTGTGGAATTTCTCCGTCTTATAGCCAGTGATTTTCGGAATAAAATGTATCAAGTATTTTGTTTTGATGGTTCTTGTCTTATTTCTTATGATCTTAGTCATGTTTTTGGGTAAAGTGGAAGATGAAAAGCGTTTTTCATTGAAGAGAGCTAAATTAGGTAATTAACAATTTAGAAGATTAAATGATAAATGATCTTTATTTTGCAAATTGGTTATTAATTAACACTTTTACGTGATTTTTTTCGTAAATATTAACTGGATGAGGCCGGTGTTCCCTAACTGACTACCCTGAGCAGAAACACCGAAAGAAACTCAGGGGTCCGTCTCTTTTAAAGTCCATATAATCTATACTGGTTTAATTATATTGGAACCTTGTAGGTTTTAGTCTGAGGCGATCTTTTGAAGAAAGATGCTCACAGATTTGAGTGGGCCTGTCCATACAGTGCAAGCATTTGTCAAATGACATATAGCTCAACTTAGAACAAGGAGCTTAACGATTTGACGAACAATACCAAGGTATAGACGTTTGGGTAGGCCGCAAAAGCACTCAAACTGCCAGACAATCATATTTAACTGGAATAAAATAACCTACATAGTTCACATATTCACAATCGTTTATGAAGATTATGTAGATAGTCTAAAAAATGGTCTTTTGAGGAAAGAACCACACAGATTTGAGTAGACCCATCCCGTCAGTGCG
The DNA here is from genome assembly GCA_943138885.2 of Tholera decimalis. Classification (NCBI taxonomy): domain Eukaryota; kingdom Metazoa; phylum Arthropoda; class Insecta; order Lepidoptera; family Noctuidae; genus Tholera; species Tholera decimalis. The sequence goes on from OW964562.2 coordinate 31,537,485, forward strand.
AGCCTTTGTCAGTTAGTCTGTAAGCTCAACTTTGGACTACTAAGGAGCTCAATGACTTATTTTATTAACTTTAATTTTATAAGCCAACATCTGCCTAACTTTTTCACAACTATGTTAGGGCCGACTTTCATCCCAGATCTGTAGCGAATACTTATCTAAGCTTTTCATCCAGTAACTGAGTGACACAATCCCCCTTTGCAAGTCTTCTGTCAGATTGTCAAGGTTTTTCTGTAATGACTGTCAAAGATGTACAGGTTACAGGTGGGATCAACAGCTTAGAGTGCTTCTATGGAAGAATCTCGAAAGTCACCCATCCTCGAACTGCCTTGGCAAGCGTCGCTTAACCTTGAATATTAATTAATTGCGAATTGTGTTTGCGAAAAGAAAACATTTGTGTTTCTAGAGCTAACAGAGGGACTTAGATTAGAATCCTTTGTGTTTTATTTTTTTCAACGAAAAACGTTACGACGGAAAAGCTAAAGACATTGCATTGGATTAATAGGATCAGCACAACTTTTCAACCGACGACAAAAAGAGGAGGTTATCAATTCGACGCGTATATTTTTTATTTTTTTTTATTTTTTTTATTTATGATCATCTAGTACTCGAAGACGGCTGAACCGATTTGGAAAATTCTTTTTTGTTCGAATGGGTATACTTCGAAATTGGTACCATTATCACCAAAGTCAGGATCTGATGATGGGATCCTGGAGAAATCGAGGGAACTCTTCAAATATTATAGGCACACCTATGACGTTTTGGGTATTTCTTATAGTAACTTGTGCATTTGTTCTCAAAAAGTACCATTTGGGGAAGTGGAACTGATGATGAAGACCACAGATAGCCACCGAAACTACTCAATAATAAGTATTGAGTGGATTGCGATTCGATTACTTGAATATGGATGTTAAGCACTTTATGCTCGTCACAATGCATATGGTGATGTAGAGCTGATGGTGAAGTACCAGGAGAACTCCTCAACAATTAACGGCCCAGCATTGGGAAAAGCAATATTTTGTAAAAGGTTATAAGTAGTTGACATTTAGGCTCTTGTAACTAGGAAAATTAAAAATCATCCAACTAAAAAGAGTGAAATAAAAACATTTAACAAAAAATTAAACCGACTCCCAAAAAACACTGCAAAGTGAAAAATAACTTTAATTTCGGAAGTCGGTGCCAAAAATGAAAATACGAAACTAAAAACACCGACTACCGAAATTAAAGTTAGTGTATTATCACGAGTGTGGGTAGGGCGGGGACGTTATTGATTCCCTATACGAAATTCCAACACTCCTTTTACATCCTTTTGGGATGATTTCCGGGATAAAAACTATGCTATGTCTTTCCCAGGGTCCTAAACTACTCCTACATTAAATTTAATAAAAACTTTTTACCAAAAAATTAAACCGACTCCCAAAAAACACTGCAAAGTGAAAAATAACTTTAATTTCGGTAGTCGGTGTCTTTAGTTTTGTATTTTCGTTTTTGGCACTGACTTCCGAAATTAAAGCTATTTTTACTTTGCAGTGTTTTTGGGAGTCGGTTTAATTTTTTGGTAAAAAGTTTTTATTTCACTCTTTTTAGTTGGTCTATTTTTAATTTACCTAGTTACAAGAGCCTAAATGAGCATAAAGTGCTTATTTATTTATTTATTTATTTATTTATTTATTAGGGACAAAAAACAGTTACATGTTATGATATTACATTAATGTTCTTAAGATATATAGGTAAACACATAACCCACACTATTGTCCACGGATTAATCAATAACATATTAAATGGCAAACGATAACGGATTAATAAAATTTTACTGTTAGTTTTAAACATTTTTATTAGAATTTAGAAGCTAATGCACTAATAGCGAGTGTTTTAAATTTTTTATTAGAAAGAGAGAAAATATCGATGTCTATGAAGTGTGTGTTATAGGTTTCCACAAGACGACGTAGAGGCACTCGTGCCCCGGCGTTAGTTTTGCATGCGTCCACATGGAACAAGCGTGGCACGCGAGCCCCCCGTCTGATAACCGTTCTAGGTACCGTGTAACATAGTTTGTTTGTAAGTTCAGTACAATCAAACCTATTATGGCACAAGCCATACAGCATCATTACATCCAAAAGTAACCGTCGGGCTTCCAAGCTCTGAATATTGTATTTTTTAAGTAATAGGGAATAGGGAATCTTTGAATGATTACATTTGTAGTTCATGCTACGTAAGAATTTTTTCTGCACCATTTCCAATTTGTAATTATATTTAAGATAATAAGGATTCCAGATTGAAATACCATATTCCAGTTGTGATCGCACTAAACATTTGTATAATATCAGAAAAGTAGAGGGCCGCACAAAGTCTTTAGAAGATCTCATGACGAAACCATACATTTGAAAGGCCTTATTCACGATAGCATCAATGTGCATGTCGAAGTGCAAACATGAGTCCATAATAACACCGAGGTCCCGGACAGAATTCACTACATTTAAATGGTGGTTATCGAAACAGTAATTAAAATTAATTTTATTCTTCTTTTTAGTAAACGATATACTATGACATTTGGGGAGACTAAGAAAGAGTTTGTTCTTTTTGCAATACGCGTTCAGTCTAATGAGATCATCTTGGATGAGTAGGCAATCCTGGATATTCTTGCAAGATTTAAATATTTTAATATCGTCGGCATACAATAAAAAATTAGCATTAAGGAAACAAGATTTAATGTCATTTATATATATGATAAATAGGAATGGTCCTAAAATAGATCCTTGGGGGACTCCAGAATTCACAGTAATGGGTTCAGATTCATAACCATTTATGACGACTCTTTGGGTCCTGTTAAAAATATATGAGACAAACCAACGCAGCAAGTTCCCGCGAATTCCGTTAAAGGCAAGCTTCTCCAAAAGGAGCGCGTGATCCACCTTGTCAAAAGCCTTCCGAAAATCAGTGTACACGGCGTCTACTTGAACTCGTCGGTCCATGTTTTCAAACAAAAAGTTAGTAAATGTCATCAGATTAGTAATAGTTGAACGCTGTTTTACGAAACCATGTTGTTCTGGTATAATTAATCGATGAAATTGAGGATATAGAGCACCGTGTACTAGCCTTTCAAAAAGCTTTGACAAGGCGGACAGGATGGAAATGGGTCGGTAATTTTCCACGTTGTCTTTGTTACCACTTTTATAAATAGGAGTGATAAACGCTCGCTTCCACACGTTTGGAAAAACCCCCTCGCGCAAACATTTGTTGAAAACTATATACAAAATAGTATGTATGCTTTCGGCAATTTTTATAAGGAAAGCAGGTGGCAGCCCATCCGGACCAGCTCCCTTTGATGGATCAAGTGATTTGATTGTCCGAAGTATAACATCTTTTGAGAGATATATATCACCTACACTAGATGAGTTATCCTCATAATTGTCAGGAGGTTGCCATTTTATAGGGTCGAAAGTAGATGATTCATAAACGGAGGCAAAGAAGGTCGAGAACAAGTTACATATATCGGTAGGGTTGTCAGAAAAGGAATTTTTAAGGTGCATGGTTGCTGGAAATCTAGCCTTGCTCTTTCTATTTGATATGTAACTCCAGAAATGCTTTACATTCTTGGGTATGCTATCTTCAACCGAATTAATATAGTTACTGAAACAGGCGCCACACTCTCTATGAAATAATTTACGATAATTAGAGAAGTGCTCATAGTCGGATTGGTTGTGGTACGTTTTCCACCGAGTCCAAGCACGTTCCTTTTTTTTAAAAATCCTTATTAAAGATGGTGAGAACCAAACAGGAAATTGAGAACTTTTAGTTCTAGTTACAGGAACGTGTAATCTGATTATCCCGTATAAAAGGTCATAAAACTTGTTGACGGCCTGTTCAGCGGGCAAACTGTTGAGTTCACACTCCCAATCTATTGCATTAATTTGTTCATTAATGGCAGAATAGTTAGCTTTATGATAGTTATACCTAGGAACTGAGCGGAATTTCATGGGAGTAAACTGCATATTAAGAGTTGTCATTATGGAAAAAACGGGGTGGTGGGTATCCGGCTGCAATAGCGAGTTACATGGTACAGTTTGACAGTCTGCATTAGATATAAATAAATCCAGTGTCCGCCCGAGAGCATTTTTACACTTGTTATATTGTAAACCGTTAATGCACGACATAAAGTTTAAAAGAAACTGACTACAAGAGGTTGCAGAGTTTACAACTTGATGATTACCCTGATCTGACCAAACGATATCTGGCAAGTTAAAATCTCCCGCAATGTAGAATGACTCAGTAGTAGAATCATTAGCAATATGTTGTAGCATATCAAGGTAATGCTCGTATATTTCGTCACAAGTTCGCGGTGGTATATACGCTACACTAATGATATGACGCTTATTAGACTGAGATGCTGGCAACTGAACCACAAGCTGTTCAATACAAGCATGATTAAATTGTGTCACTAGCCTAGTGGGGCGCAACTCACGTCGCACGGCAACCAAAACGCCCCCACCTTCGCGCTTATTTGTGGCCGAACGATCGCGATCGCATCGGAAAACTGTATAGCGGTCGTCAATGAACTCACTGTCTTGAATACCAGGAGTGAGCCAGGTTTCAGTAAGTATAATGACATCATAAGAACATGACACAATGCTCATGTACAATGTATGCAACTTTGTACGGACTCCTCTACAGTTCTGATAGTATAGTACAATATTGCTAGTAGCCATTGATGGAAGCGGATAAACAGATAAGTAGAATAATAAGTATAGTAACAAGGTACACTCTAATACATAACATTAAGAAACTAAGTAAATACTGGAAACCTTTTGTGTAATGAAAAGAGTGCATAAGCAATAATTTCACAAATTGAAATGACGGTACATGTAGTTTTAATTCAAAAAGACAAACTAAAATTAGTGACAATCTTTGATGCTTCAAAAAAATACGTAATAATAACACCTGCTGACATAAAATCTCACGACAAACACAAACAACTAAAAATAATACTGATCTTATACAAACTAATAATGCATTAATACATAAGAAAATCATGGATACATAGAACATACAGTAAGACACCCCTATAAATCTAAGTAAACTATCAGAAAGTGGTTTAAGCAGCAGTTCCTGTGATCTTTTTAAGATCATTATCGGATCGTATGACAAAGGCGGGCGTTCCATCTCGCTCACGTAGAAGTATCGTGCCGTTCTTAACCCAAACATATTTAAAAACATGTTTTCTGGCAAATTCCTTACACGCACGAAATAAAGCCTTGTTTTTTAATGTAAGATGCTCGTTAATGTAAACTGAAACTAAGGCGCCTGATATTCCAACTTCATCGGATTTGATGCTCTTCTTTTTGCGGTAGGCGCTAAGTAAGTTGTCACGAAGTATCCGAGATTTCAATTTGACTATAATGTTTTTCGGTTTCTTGTCTTCCCGCCGTGCATGTGGAACTCTGTGTATTGACAGTATATCACTCTGGGACACAGGATAATTGATAGCTGCTCCGATAGATTCCATAATAGTCAACAGGTTTTCATTCCGCTTGTCAGGTAAATTACATATCTCGATATTGCACTGTCGGGCTTGTTGCTCCATCAAATCAATTCTAGCTTCCAATGTATCCATTGACTGCACACTGCTACGTTTTTGCAGGTCAGACAGACGCTCTTCGAACCTTTTACGTTCTTGTTCTAAGGTTACTAGTCGGGTTTTCATATCTTCGTAATCAGCGTTAATGAAACGAATCGAGTTTTCTATCTCTAAGTTTGATCTTTGGATATCTAGATTTTGTTGTTTCAGTTCAGTAACCTCCGCCATTAATTTATTGAGTATCACATCCTGATCGGCCTTCCAGGACAGCAGCATGTTCTTCAACTCCTCAAATTTATCCTGCTCCTCGTAACTTTCATTGCCCCGAAAACGTTTGCCTGGTCTTGTCGTGATGTTTACTATATCATGAGCAGGTGACGGTATGTTGGCAGAAAGATCAGGTTCAGATTGCGTATCAAGGATAGTTTCAGTGTTTGCAGACCTAGTAGGTGGTGAGCGCAATGTACGTGGCATCGTTGATTCGTATAAAGCAAAAAAAAAAAAACATCCATATTCAAGTAATCGAATCGCAATCCACTCAATACTTATTATTGAGTAGTTTCGGTGGCTATCTGTGGTCTTCATCATCAGTTCCACTTCTCCAAATGGTACTTTTTGAGAGCAAATGCACAAGTTACTATAAGAAATACCCAAAACGCCATAGGTGTGCCTATAATATTTGAAGAGTTCCCTCGATTTCTCCAGGATCCCATCATCAGATCCTGACTTTGGTGATAATGGTACCAATTTCGAAGTATACCCATTCGAACAAAAAAGAATTTTCCAAATCGGTTCAGCCGTCTTCGAGTACTAGATGATCATAAATAAAAAAAATAAAAAAAAATAAAAAATATACGCGTCGAATTGATAACCTCCTCTTTTTGTCGTCGGTTGAAAAGTTGTGCTGATCCTATTAATCCAATGCAATGTCTTTAGCTTTTCCGTCGTAACGTTTTTCGTTGAAAAAAATAAAACACAAAGGATGCATATTTCTTTGAATCTAAGTCCCTTTGTTAGCTCTAGAAACACAAATGTAATATTCACAATTCGCAATAAATTAATATTCAAGGTTAAGCGACGCTTGCCAAGGCAGTTCGAGGATGGGTGACTTTCGAGATTCTTCCATAGAAGCACTCTAAGCTGTTGATCCCACCTGTAACCTGTACATCTTTGACAGTCATTACAGAAAAACCTTGACAATCTGACAGAAGACTTGCAAAGGGGGATTGTGTCACTCAGTTACTGAATGAAAAGCTTAGATAAGTATTCGCTACAGATCTGGGATGAAAGTTGGCCCTAACATAGTTGTGAAAAAGTTAGGCAGATGTTGGCTTATAAAATTAAAGTTAATAAAATAAGTCATTGAGCTCCTTAGTAGTCCAAAGTTGAGCTTACAGACTAACTGACAAAGGCTCGCACTGACGGGATGGGTCTACTCAAATCTGTGTGGTTCTTTCCTCAAAAGACCATTTTTTAGACTATCTACATAATCTTCATAAACGATTGTGAATATGTGAACTATGTAGGTTATTTTATTCCAGTTAAATATGATTGTCTGGCAGTTTGAGTGCTTTTGCGGCCTACCCAAACGTCTATACCTAGGTATTGTTTGTCAAATCGTTAAGCTCCTTGTTCTAAGTTGAGCTATACGTCATTTGACAAATGCTTGCACTGTATGGACAGGCCCACTCAAATCTGTGAGCATCTTTCTTCAAAAGATCGCCTTAGACTAAAACCTACAAGGTTCCAATATAATTAAACCAGTATAGATTATATGGACTTTAAAAGAGACGGACCCCTGAGTTTCTTTCGGTGTTTCTGCTCAGGGTAGTCAGTTAGGAAACACCGGCCTCATCCAGTTAATATTTACGAAAAAAATCACGTAAAAGTGTTAATTAATAACCAATTTGCAAAATAAAGATCATTTATCAATTAATCTTCTAAATTGTTAATTACCTAATTTAGCTCTCTTCAATGAAAAACGCTTTTCATCTTCCACTTTATCCAAAAACATGACTAAGATCATAAGACACGAACCATCAAAACAAAATACTTGAGACATTTTATTCCGAAAATCACAGGCTATAAGACAGAGAAATTCCACAAGCGAAACTCAAATGAACTGCCAATGGGCAATGTAGCTTGAAACAATCAACATAGCAAACTCTTGAACAGTTATCAGCAATTAACAGAGTTTACAGGAGTTACCGACTCGATAATCGACTAAAGGAAAATTAACACAAGTCCAAAATCAGTTCTCTTCTCTCCTCTACGACTTTCAGAGCGTCCCTTCGTATCGATTTTAATATTAACAACTTGAATCTACTTTCTTTCGAAGTTTCTAGAAATTTTCTTGCTCTTGTTTGGAACTTAGATTTAGAGTATTATCATGGCTATCTATCTGGTGAGGTAGATAGGGGAATGAAGGATATGAGGGTAGGTATTGTAATTACATTATTATCCATACTCTTACTACTTATCTGTATATATAAAATTGAACGTGTCTGTGTGTAATTTCAAAATAATTGTGATTTTTCATATGCATGTAATGATATAATTTGATTTGTATAACAAAAATCTCTTGTTTTAATTTTGCCTGCCTGTCTTTTTGTTAGTCCAGGCTAATTTCTTGAATAGCTTAACCAACTTCTATGTCTACCAACTTCACTGGAAGAATTTGGAATGTTTTTTTTTTGTGCGACGAAGAAAGGACGGTTATAGGGCAAAATATAAGCTTAGTTTTTTATACTGGAATTCCCACTTGATCGGGATTTACGCGGGAGAAACCGCGGCGGTAATATGTACTCCCACGCGGACACAACTAGTAATTATTACATTTAGTTATGATTTGTTGCTCCTCTGCTCTTTTTCTGATTAATTTGATGGACACGGCGCCTTTCCGGTTGTTACCGCCGCAGACCCAAACTCACAGGACTAGCAGTACCTGGGACAAAAAAATATATGATTAGAAAAACCTTAATTTGGCAGTAGACTTTAGGACATTTTTCAGTAAAGTTATGATTATGAAGTGCCCTAAAAAGTGTTGCAATTTAAATTGGGTTGAGCATTGTTCCTATTATGTATGTATGACAGACAGGTAAGTCTCCGCAGTTCTATGACAATTTTGCGTAGGTACGGGTAAGACAACTAACTCATTAGATCCATCCAAGTTCCTTTAAAAATTGGCCAAGTGCAAGTCAGACTCGCCCATGAAGGGTTCCGTAGTAACTACAATAATATAATATGTATGTATATTTATTTGACCAAAAAAAATCTTACAAAGTTCTTAAAACTAGCTTATTTACATTTTTACAACTACGCCAAATAACTTTTTTTTTCATAGTGTTTGTATGAATTACAAAGTTATATTTGCGGTTTTAGAAAATATGCTGTATCACAAAAACTGCTAACCCGATCTTGTTCAAACTAATTTTGGTTGAAAGTTTACATTAAGATCTACAGACATATATTTTTTTTATATTTTTCACTCCATTTCTATAGAAGTCAGAGGAAGTAGAGGTTTCATGAAATATATTTTCAGTTTTAGTATCATGTATTTTTTCTAATTATTTTTTTTATTTTAATTTTTATTTTCTTAAAATCGGAAAGCGGTTCACAGAATACACTTACTTACCAAGTTTCACATGTATAGTCGTATTAGTTTCGGAATAAAATGACTGTGACATACGGACGGATGGACAGACATGACGAAACTATAAGGGTTCCGTTTTTTGCCATTCGGCTACGGAACCCTAAAAAGGGGTTTAGGTACTTACCATATCACGGAGGGATTTATCCTATCGTTAAAGGGTTTAGCGCGAGAATCGTTCCTGCGTGAGTCAGGCTCTCCACTAACAGTTTGACATAAACAAACGTAAACTTACGCGGTCGAGTACGTTAAGACATGTAAGTTCAAAGGCCAAACAGCTCAGAATCTGTTCCAGTTCCTAAAATCGATATCCATTTCCTTAGGGACAGCATATGCGGCTGTTTGTGCAATCTGTGCCTGGTATAATAATTGTGAATTCTACTAAGAAAATAGTGTTGCCAATTCAAATAAGTACATTATCATGGTAAAATATCCAATGGGGCGTGCAAGTGAAAGCTGATCTCAGATGGCGCCACCACCGTAAGAACCTTTGTCACTGTCAGTGTTAGATTGTGAGATAATATTAGGTAGGTAGATACTTTTCCTATCTCAATGGATAATATAATATAGTTATCTGTGGTGAGATAAACATTTACACGCTTTTTATTTTTTATTTTCATTTCATTGATTTCAATTTATTTCTTTACAATTTTCCGATTAAAGAACATGTATTCCACTTGGAAAATATGTAAATTAAAAGAAGAATTAAGAAAAAGAGGCGCTTCTTTACGTGGAAGGAAAGCAGACCTAATTGAAAGGCCATTTGTCCCAGTCAAACTGAAAGTAATCACTTTTAAATACATACCTGAGTATTTACCAATCTTTTTGAGCACGCCCCATTAACGGGATTCAAAACTCATTTTTGGAACTGTTAAAATGCAGCTAGAAAAAGGTCGCCAAAGATCTGACTGATCTTATCTACGGTTGCATACAGTGCCAAATTCGCATAGTTTTAAACTTAATTTCCTCGCCGCAACCATCTTGGCATGAAAACGTCGTCCAATTGAATATTATTGGTAGCGGTTACATGTTAAGGGATGGGGAAAATGTTAGTACACGATTTTTGCTGAATACATAATATAATACAAGCCCGTTCCATCATTGGACTACAAGACAAATGGCGATGCGCCATCGTCATATGGTGGACATCACACCCATACACACAAAACGTTTTGGTAATAGTTTCATTGTACACACAGCTAAGCAGTGAAATTCTCTGCCAGAGTCTATGTTTCCTGATAGCTATAACCTAGGAGTCTTTAAGTAAAGAGTAAATAGGTTATTTCTAGGTAAGCGTGCTTCATCTTCGACCACATCATCGCTTAACATCATGTGAGATTGTGGTCAAACGCATGCTTATTAACAATAAAAAATATACAAAATCTTAATAAATTGTAGCCTATATGTTATTTCGACGTACAAGCTGTATTACTATAAAGTTTCATCTTAATTAGTTCAGTAGATTTGGGTGAAATCGTAACAAACATACAGCCATATATCCTCACAAACTTTCACACTAACAATATTTATTTATTTATTAGTAAGATTAAGATATAACATACCTCTATAGTGCTTACTAGTTTTCTTTCCAATAAATTTAGAATTAGAATTTTATAGATATTGAAAGAAACTTTGTAGTATATTGAATTAAACTAATAACAAAACGTTTTGGGAATATTTTAAATGTGCTTGAAGTGGAATTCCCTGCCGGAGTTAATGTTTCCTTATAGCTATAACCTGGTCTTTAATTCAAGAGTGAATAGGTTACTTCTAGGTAAGATTACTTCATATTCGACCACATCATCGCTTACCATCTGATGAGATGGTGGTCAAACTCGAACCCATCAATCAAGAAATCAATAAAAAAGCGCATGTCGAAAATATATAACAAACAGAAATATGGTGATATTTCTGTTTGTTATATATTTTCGACATGCGCTTTTTTATTGATTTCTAGATAGGAAGTCTCCCCTAGAGTTTTCCAAAAGTACAAAAGAATTCGAGAAAATTCTGCAATGTATTTTCACTTCGTCACAGGCAATTTTCGCTCCAGGCTCGCAAAATATTTTGGTATGACGGATGTTCGGAATCTGCAGCGAAATGCCGGTACACATGCCTACATACCGACATTTATTGAATTCAGCTGATACATTATTTATATCTACATATTTACATTTACGAATAACTTATAAGTAGGTAATTATTAACTGTCTAATGTAAAAAGGAACACTTAAAACATATGGATTAAATAGATGTGTTGCTGGGAATCCTTTTTGCCGGTTTTTCTTTTCAACTCAAACCTTTGTTCGGGTCTACCTTTAGTAAAAGTTGACATTTAAAATATTATGTTGTGTTTGCGTCACAACCTCATTTGAATTAGTAATATAGAATTTATTTTTTAATTATGAAAATACGAAACTAAAAACACCGACTACCGAAATTAAAGTTATTTTTCACTTTGCAGTGTTTTTTGGGAGTCGGTTTAATTTTTTGTGAAAAAGTTTTTATTTTTAATACACACATTTTCTACAAAAAATATTCTAACTAAAAGATCTTATCAGTATAATTGGTAGCTACACATATTCAAAAACTAATCTTCAAAATTGAAAAGAAATGTGTATTTTTAACTTCATTTTCAATACTGCAGTAGAAATATTACAGTGTAGGCTTCATTACGCTCAGGAATAAACATTATCGTAAAAAGGAACGGACTGGTAAAGATACCAACTGGAAAACTTTGTTCCAACATAATTTTTAACGTAATTAAAACTGTTATTGCTTCGGGGACCCTTCTCTTTCTCGTTATATTTAACTCTGTTTTTCGCTTTTAGATTTTTAGCTCTAAATGTGACCTAATTGGTCCACAGAGATATTATCTCGTTAGATTAGTTAAATACTATTGTGGTTTCTTCCATTTTTCGTCGCGAAATCACCCTTTGTTTGCGGATGATATAATTTTAATGGTTTATTCTTTATGTTTAGGGAAAAAGGATACCTTTGTGTTTTTATTATTGTGTTCAGTGGAGTGCGATCTTATAACTGTTTTGCTTACATTTTAATGAATGATTTATTTTATCGGATGTTCTATATAATCGATAGTTTAAAAAATAAACAGGTCTTTAACTGTAGTGCACCATTACAAACTACCAACAGATTGTTTTTCAAACGGTTTTTTAACTGATTCTGCTAAAATCCTGTATCTAAAAAAATCGGGCAAATGCGAGTTGGATTTGCGCTCAAAGAGTTCCGTACCATCTATACTAATATTATAAATGCGAAAGTAACTCTGTCTGTGTGTTACCTTTTCACGCCTAAACCACTGAACCGATTTAGATGAAATTTGGCATGGGAATAGTTTACGACCCTAGGAAGGACATATGATATAGGAGGAGTTTTTATCCTAATATAAAGTTCCCGTGGAATAGTTTTCAAATGGCACGCGGACGCAGCCGCTGGCAAAAGCTACATTAAATTAATTAAATTTGATTTTTAAATTTGGTTTAGGAATAGTTTAGGACCTTGGGAAAGACATAGGATTGTTTTTATTCCGGTATAAGGTTCCCGTGGGATAGTTTTCGAATTGCACGCGGACGCAGCCGCTGGCAAAAGCTAATTTAAATTTGATTTTCACCCGACGACAAAAAGAGGAGGTTATCAATTCGACGCGTATTTTTTTTTATTTTTTTATGTATGGTTATCGATTACTCAAAGACGGCTGGACCGATTTGGAAAATTATTTTTTTGATTAAAAGGGTATACTTCGAAATTGGTCCCATTTTCATAAAAGTCAGGATCTGATGATGGGATCCTGGAGAAATCGACGGAACTCTTCAAATATTATAGGCACACCTATGACGTTTTGGGTATTTATTATAGTAACTTGTGCAGTTGCTCTCAAAAAGTACCATTTGAGGAAGTGGAACTGATGATGAAGACCGCAGATGGCCGCCGAAACTACTCAATAATAAGTATTGAGTGGATTGCGATTCGATTACTTGAATATGGATGTTAAGCACTTTATGCTCGTCACAATGCATATGGTGATGTAGAGCTGATGGTGAAGTACCAGGAGAACTCCTCAACAATTAACGGCCCAGCATTGGGAAAAGCAATATTTTGTAAAAGTTTATAAGTAGTTGACATTTAGGCTCTTGTAACTAGGTAAATTAAAAATAGACCAACTAAAAAGAGTGAAATAAAAACTTTTTACCAAAAAATTAAACCGACTCCCAAAAACACTGCAAAGTCAAAAATAGCTTTAATTTCGGAAGTCAGTGCCAAAAACGAAAATACAAAACTAAAGACACCGACTACCGAAATTAAAGTTATTTTTCACTTTGCAGTGTTTTTTGGGAGTCGGTTTAATTTTTTGGTAAAAAGTTTTTATTAAATTTAATGTAGGAGTAGTTTAGGACCCTGGGAAAGACATAGCATAGTTTTTATCCCGGAAATCATCCCAAAAGGATGTAAAAGGAGTGTTGGAATTTCGTATAGGGAATCAATAACATCCCCGCCCTACCCACACTCGTGATAATACACTTAGACCGCTAAACCGATTTGGATGAAATTTGGTATGGAGATAGTTTTAGACCCTGGAAAAGACATAGGATAGTTTATATCCTGGAAATCATCGCTTAAGGATGTAAAGGGGTGTTGGAACTTTGTATTTCCCCCTCCCAATTTATTCAGATCGCGTATTCAAGAACCACTCATAACATTTTTTTTAAACTACACAACTGCATGTAGGCTATACAAATCTTTGTTTAGGGCTGGGGACGAACCCACGTCATGCACCAGTTAACAGTTACGCCAACCATGTCGCTTAAATAAGTAATAAGCTTAAATAATTAATATACTTAATGATTTAAGCTTATTAGTTAGATAATATACGAATAATTTATATGTTTTTTAAGCAGGTAGGTACTTACACTTTTATCTACTTTTGTCTATCATAAATAGGTATTAGTCTATACTTGCAGATTAATTTATAGTAGACACATACGTAAGTAGGTGTCTCAGAGACATAAATATATAGGTAAATTGAATACTAACTGTCTGTCTGTTTTTGGGTATAGATGGACCCTGGTAATGGTTCTTTTTGAATATTATATGCGTTTTTAATCACCCAAAAAGGTGTATCGATTGACAACAAGAATTATTAACAAAATGTAAATTAACTCGGGCGGACGCGCCGGCAAAAGCTAGTTGTCTATAAAAATAACATTGTCTGCATGCACAATGCGATACTTGTATCGCACTGCGACTTTTAATTAAAATAATAATGAGCTTATGTCATACAGATAACATAAGCTTATTATTATTTTAATTAAATGAATTAAAATGTCCTTGTTGCATTTATTTTAATTTACCTAAATATATTAATAATATTAATAGGGTACCTATTTTCCAAAAATATTTTAATTAGTCTGACACTTCGATTACTAATCAATATTGGCCACTTATTTTTCAAGTCATTAAAAATTGGCCAAGTGCGAGTCGGACTCGCCCATGAGGTTACATTCTCGGTTTTTTTAATTTCCTATATCTCAAACACTGCTGCGTATATCTGGTTCACACCAATTTTAGTCGACAGTTTTCATTAAGATCTAAAGCACATATTTTTTTTTTGTTTTTTCACTTAATTATCTTACAAGTTAGAGGGGGCACATATTTTATTACTTCTTTCTAACTAAACTAACGACTTAAAATGGTTTTAGAAACCTCAATGTAATGTATTTTTAAAGAAATAGGTCTTTGGAAATAGACACCGCACCTAATAAATTTTATGGTTTTTTTTTTAGTTTCAGTTCCATGTATGGGGAGTCCCTCCTTAATGTATTTTTTATTATTTTTGTATAAAAATCGTTAAGGGAACACAATACAAGTCTCAAAAGTGTAGTCTTAATACTTTCAGAATAAAATGGTTGTGACATACATGCAGGCAGCCAGACAAGCAGACGTGACAAATTTCTTATAAATTTCTCTCACTCTTATAGATCTCGATCTCTTGTTTCGTTTTGTTTTGCCATTCGGTTATGGAACCCTTAAAACGCCGTTTTCAAGTAATTTATGGTAAATAACTTTCAGTGCGCCATTCTATAAAACTTATAGATATCCTTTGCAGAGATTTATTTTCTATTATACCTATTTATGTGAGTGTTTATGTATTTTCGCGGCGAGAATGGCAGATAAAGATTTTCATAATAGGAATTTTATTGCGTGAATGGGTTGGTTTAAACTCATCTTATAAATAAAATTGAAGTGGCTGTCTGTGATTTCAAAATAAGTGTTTTCCCAAGTGCTTATAGTTATTTGGACGATAATAAAAACTTTTTTTAGACTCTTCGAAATGTTTACTTTGTGAGATAAAATAGAAGACGTTTATCATCTCTTGGTGGAGTGTATCAGAGATTTATTTATTTGTTTATTTAAATATGTTCACCAAAAATTGCTGGCACTAGTTTTATGGCTAATACAATATGTTTAAAAGCAGATTGCTTACTGCTGGCGGTAGATAGTTTAATTTTTTTTAACTTTAATAGATCAAGAATGATGGGCCTGAAAGAGATTTCTTGATTACTTAATTTAAGTTAAACAAATTAGATGTAGGTATGTTTAATAGTGTTTAGCCGAACTAATGAAGCATTAGTTTATTCATTAGTTAGTTTGTAAGTTAGAAGTTATAAGGTTACCATGGAATTAACATAACACATTGTTAAAAGTTTCTTGTATAAAAACCATTTTTTTTTAATTTGGGGCTATCTGCTTGTCTTTCTGTTTCTGTTGTCACAGATGACTAAATGATAGCTGGGACCAACGGGTTAACATGCTATTCGTGGCATGGCGGCATCTCGATATGTTATGGTGACTACCCGTCGATCGGTACCCAAGATCGGTCTGTGTGGCTGTTATTATTTAGTGGTTGCGCCAACATTCAGAATACAATTGACATTCGCCTTCCTCAACTTCTGTCCCTTTCTCGCACAAAATCTCGCCAAGATGACGTAGATTGGCTAAGCCATTTTGTGGGTGCAAACACCACGTCCGACATGAACGCCGCGAGCGCAGGCCGACGCCTGCGCTTATCAAAGAACAGTTGACAATCTTGGATTCATCGTATTTTCACAGGCTGAGTAACAACAATTTGTGTTCGTGTTTAGTGTGCGATTTTTGTGAAGGACAGTAAAAGGAAGAAATGAACACCCGTGTCAACCAGACACGTGGCTCCATCAAAGATTTGTGCGTATCCTTCCCTAACTTCTCGGGTTGCATTCTACTCTCCAACACCCTTGCAGCTCGTGTCCCACTCCAAGCAATGGTCAATCATTTGTTTCGCACCGCTAATACAGTCCACTAAAATAAACTAAATCAGCCAGCCGCGTCACCATTTAGCCTCAAGCTTCTCTGGTACACTAGAGTAAAATAAACATAATAAATGTTTCTGAGAACAGATGTTTCCGATGCACGTCGTGCTGTAAATGAATGTTAAATGTTTAATAATACGGTCATCAGGGACGAGCTGCGTGCAAATTATCGAAATATATTCTGCTCTCGGCAACAAGAAATATATTATTATTAGTATAAGGGGCCGCACATAAATTACTTTACACAATTTTTTTTTTTTTGGTGATTTTTTTTTTTTTTTTTTTTTTATATTTATTTATTACAAATAGTACAGTTCTGATAGAAAGTACCATTAAACCTGGATTGGTTTGTCTTGGCACTCATTCGCATTAGTAACACTACTTACACTAATTCTTAATAACGAATTCTACACAATTACTCTAACATAACATAAGCTTAAGTATGATATTATAAATATATGTATAATTATACAATGTAAGTTCACAAGTTAACTAACTACTACGACTAAGTCGTAAACATCTATTAGCATTTAGAACCAACTTGTAGGGTATGCAAGCAAATTTTTAAGTGACTGTGCGCTAACAGCGCTCTGTTGTGCCACTCATTAGAAACCAGTTCTAATGAGTATGTACAGGTTGCTTCATTTTATAACTTAAAGTAACTGATGTTTTAATTATTTTAATTCCACAATTGGTCAAATTTTTGACACTCTCCCCTCTATATTTGCCATTTTCAATCTAGAAATGACTGTCTATTCGCCCGCGACTTCGTTCGCCTGGAAGGTTATTCCCGTGTAAATGCCGATACCGTGAAAACTTCGAGATAAAATTGAGCTTTTGCGTTATTCCAGGATTTCAGTTATCCACATACCAGATTTAATTCCGATCCGTGCAGTAGTTTTTGCGTGAAAGCGTAAACGTACGCTCCACTCACTTGAACTGCGAAGTAATTAATTTTATTTTTTTATTGATCATAGGCACGCGTTTGACCACGACCTAACTTGTTGGTAAGCAATGATGTGGTCGAAGATGAAGCACATTTACCAAGAAATAAATAATTCACTTTTGACTTAAATAACCCTTTATTTATCTACTTACTTAACTATGAGGAATACAACTCAATGAAAGTATTCCTAAAAAAACTTTGTGTATTGTTGGGATGTCCACCAAATAATGATGGCACATCGCTGTTTGTCTCGTAGTCCAATGATGGAACGGGCTTGATGGAAGTTTTTCTCTCTCTCTTCTCAGCCATCTTCCAACAATATTCTCTTTAGGTTTCATACTTAGAATACAGAAAGAACTAGAAGCCGTGAGCGCGCCTAATACTGAAGCAACAAAAACTACTCCTAAATGGAGTAGTTTGAGGCCCAGCCGATCAGTTGTACTATGAACGTCATATCGCGTCACGTGTTTTACCCGTGTCCAATTTATTTAAATTATGACGTCTTTTGTCGTTTTTACCTGTAAAAATAAAGCGGAGCTAAAAAACACAGGATGGTATCACATTTCACGTGTAACTAGCGCATTCACTTATCGTTTTATTAAATTATTGAATAAATTGTTCAGTTTGTAATTGTCAAAGATAATAATGCATCCATCTTGTTAGTGTTACCAATATAAGAGTTTTGAGTTTCCCATCTTTTTATTATCTACTGAGGGCTTTTATTCTTTGTAGTGTATTAATAACTACTTGAATCAAAAAATATAAAATATACTTGAAAAAAGAAAGGTTATCACTGCGACCCGTATTCAACGTGTCACAGAACAAACGCAATTCCTGAAAGTAGTTGGTTCAGAATCGAATTCCGTCATAAAAAATAGGTGGTAAATTTTGACGGCTAAATTTTTCATTTGACTTAAAATGGAAACAAAGTATCATGACAAATTAATACAATCCTTAATTCAAGAAAATACGCTCATGTGCGTGTCGGCCGCTAATATTACATGTGTGTATATATATGCATACGTTTTGCATTTAGTAAGGATAACTATTTTATAAAAAATGTCTAGGTTTGGTTTCAAAATATTTAGTTACGGATGTTGTTTTAGACTTATAATTTAACTAGTATTTGCGTGTTGCGCGAGGTGCAAGCACCTCGCGTGCTTGTAAAAAAAAAAAAGGGGGGGGGGTGATGGGGGGGTTTAGTATTTGCGTGTTGCGCGAGGTGCAAGCACCTCGCGTGCTTGTGAAAAAAGAAGTGGGGGGGTGATGGGGGGAGTTAAGTATTTTTAGTATTTGCTTTTTATAAAAAAATAAAAAATAAAAATGGGGGGGGTGATGGGGGGGGTTTAGTATTTGGGTGTTGCGCGAGGTGCAAGCACCTCGCGTGCTTGTGAAAAAAAAAAGAAAGGGGGGGGCGGTGATGGGGGGAAATGGGGGGGGGGTTGCACAAGTATTTCTCCTAAAGCATTGCCCCTCTAAATGAATCTGAAAAAAAAAAATGTTCCAAGTCTCTTAGATTCCGAGATCCGCCTAAAGGGGAGGAGAAGGGGGGCGGGGGGGGGGACTTTGAAAAATGGTTTTTACTTTACCGAGCCTCTTCTATACGAATCCGTAAAAAGAAAAAAATACGGGTCTCGTAGTTTCCGAGATACGATAGGGGGGGGGGGAGAAGGGGAGGGGGAAAAGGGGAGGTTTGGCACTTTTCCCGTAGGTTTGAGAGTTACTTGTTTACGAATCTGTCAAAATATACCCACCTCCCCATCCACCATCTGGGAGAACAATTATGTCAATGAGTGAGTGAGTCAGTAGTGAGTGGTAATTTAGCTTTATATAGTATAACTAGTATTTGCGTGTTGCGCGAGGTGCAAGCACCTCGCGTGCTTGTGAAAAAAGAAAAAAAGGGGGGGGGAGATGGGGAGAGATGGGGGGGTTTAGTATTTGCGTGTTGCGCGAGGTGCAAGCACCTCGCGTGCTTGTGAAAAAAAAAAAGTGGGGGGGTGATGGGGGGTTTAGTATTTGCGTGTTGCGCGAGGTGCAAGCACCTCGCGTGCTTGAGAAAAAAGAAAAAAAAAAAGTGGGGGGGGGTAATGGGGGGGGGGGGTTGCAGAAGTATTTTGACTAAAGCATTGCCCCTCTAAATGAATCTGAAGAAAAAAATGTTCCAAGTCTCTTGGATTCCGAGATCCGCCTAAAGGGGGGGAGAAGGGGGGCGGGGGGGGACTTTGAAAAATGGTTTTTACTTTACCGAGCCTCCTCTATACGAATCCGTAAAAAACAAAAAATACTGGTCTCGTAGTTTCCGAGATACGACAGGGAGGGCGGAGAAGGGGGATGAAAAAGGGAGGTTTGGCACTTTTCCCGTAGGTTTGAGAGTTACTTGTTTACGAATCCGTCAAAATATACCCACCTCCCCATCCACCATCTGGGAGAACAATTATGTCAATGAGTCAGTGAGTCAGTCAGTGGTAATTTAGCTTTATATAGTATAACTAGTATTTGCGTGTTGCGCGAGGTGCAAGCACCTCGCGTGCTTGTGAAAAAAACTAAAGCATTGCCCCTCTAAATCAAGTATTTGCGTGTTGCGCGAGGTGCAAGCACCTCACGTGCTTGTGAAAAAAAAAAGTGGGGGGGGCGGGGGTGATGGGGGGGGGTTTAGTATTTCCGTGTTGCGCGAGGTGCAAGCACCTCGCCTGCTTGTGAAAAAAAAAAAAAAAAAAAAAGTGGGGGGGGAAATGGGGGGGGGGTTTGCACAATTATTTCGACTAAAGCATTGCCCCTCTAAATGAATCTGAAAAAAAAAATGTTCCAAGTCTCTTAGATTCCGAGATCCGCCTAAAGGGGGGGAGAAGGGGGGCGGGGGGGGGGGACTTTGAAAAATGGTTTTTACTTTACCGAGCCTCCTCTATACGAATCCGTAAAAAGAAAAAAATACGGGTCTCGTAGTTTCCGAGATACGATAGGGGGGGGGGGAGAAGGGGGGGGAAAGGGGAGGTTTGGCACTTTTCCCGTAGGTTTGAGAGTTACTTGTTTACGAATCTGTGAAAATATACCCACCTCCCCATCCACCATCTGGGAGAACAATTATGTCAATGAGTGAGTGAGTGAGTCAGTGAGTGGTAATCTAGCTTTATATAATATAACTAGTATTTGCGTGTTGCGCGAGGTGCAAGCACCTCGCGTGCTTGTGAGAAAAAAAAGTGGGGGGGGTGATGGGGGCTTTAGTATTTGCGTGTTGCGCGAGGTGCAAGCACCTCGCGTGCTTGTGAAGAAAACTAAAGCATTGCCCCTCTAAATCAAGTATTTGCGTGTTGCGCGAGGTGCAAGCACCTCGCGTGCTTGTGAAAAAAGAAATTGGTATTTGCGTGTTGCGCGAGGTGCAAGCACCTCGCGAGCTAGTGAAAAAAAAAAAAAAAAAAAAGAGGGGGGGGGGGGGGTGATGGGGGGGGGGGTTGCACAAGTATTTCGACTAAAGCATTGCCCCTTTAAATGAATCTGAAAAAAAAAATGTTCCAAGTCTCTTAGATTCCGAGATCCGCCTAAAGGGGGGGAGAAGGGGGGCAGGGGGGGGGACTTTGAAAAATGGTTTTTACTTTACCGAGCCTCCTCTATACGAATCCGTAAAAAACAAAAAATACGGGTCTCGTAGTTTCCGAGATACGATAGGGAGGGGGGAGAAGGGGGGTGAAAAGGGGAGGTTTGGCACTTTTCCCGTAGGTTTGAGAGTTACTTGTTTACGAATCTGTCAAAATATACCCACCTCCCCATCCACCATCTGGGAGAACAATTATGTCAATGAGTGAGTCAGTGAGTGGTAATCTAGCTTTATATAATATAATATTCTAAATGGGGTGTCTGAGGTATTGCGCTTAATCTGTTACACCTTATATATGTAATTATGTATATGATATTGTTAGAATTGCATAACATTCATTACGAAACAAATTTACAAAATTTGTAGTATGTGGTGTATGTGAGAGAGGAAGGGGTGTATGAAATTATGTTTCTATGTAAATTATAACTATCTAAAATTTCAGCTTCGCTGCTGAATAATTTACCCCTAAAACGGACAAGCGGTTTCTAATTCTTTTTGTATTGTAAGGTTTCATACTATGTGACATTTAGCTTTATTTTTCTAAGTCTAACGACTTATAGCGACCCAAAAGGTTCCTTTTTTTAACATGTGTTTGTTTGCTCTTAAAATCTTTTTTCTATTCCGTGCTTAAAACGCTCATTTTTTTTACATGATATTAGACGTGGCAAGCTCAATTTCCTTACATGACATTACAACCTTTTGACATTACAAAGGTAAACAGTTATACGTACAGAAAAAAACATCTCTAAATACCGAATACCGATACAATATTATTGCCGACAACAACAATAAAATTTGTTTTATCGTACCAATATCGTGCGTTTTATTTGTCGCTGATATTCGCCGAGTTAGTTCTGGGCTGCCAGCTTTTGAAACTTCGATAATGGAGAAATACTAACTTTCCCAAAAGCGGTGTTAAAATAGTGCATTTAATTATAAAGAATTCACTAACACATTTTATCTTGAAAATAAACTGTTGCCCCACTGCTGGGATAAAGCCATCCTTCATTTCTTCCAGCGGTAATTGTACTGCGCCTCATTCTTCCAATTCTCAAGTAGGTTATCCATGTCAACTCGCTAACTTTTATGTAGACTGAGGCAGCTCCGTGTTGCTGTCTTTGGGCACTAATAAACGACAAATAAATTCAACTAGTAAACAGACAAATAGGTAGAAATGCGTTATTCAAATTGGTTATAAATAACAAATGAACTAGTTTTTTTTTTGCAAAGTTAAACGAGATGAGGCCGTTAGGCCTAGCAGATTAACCTGAAAAGAAACACCGGAACACAGAGGTCAAATCCTGTTTTGAAGCCCATACAATCTGTACTGATGAAATCATATTATAAGAACCATGTAGGTAAAAAGAAACATAATTGGATCACATGACGTCTATAAAGACGATTTCGGACTTAGCTTTATAAGTTGGAGTATATATTGCATCAAGTCTAAAGTTAGAAAGACAGCTAAGTCAAAAAATATTCCTTTAAACACATTTAAAAGAAAAACTGCCAGAAAAGTTTATTGTGGGATATTTTGTACTTTAGTCTGGCAACACCAGCTTAGCCATCCAAAACGTTCCAGCTTTGGACATTTATAGCAGTAATTATGACTGATTTAGTGACTGACCAGCCTGCCTTAGTGTTGCCCGTTTATCGGAAATGAACGAAAACGATATTTATTATATAGCCCTGTGTGTTATTGTGTTTTAGAATGTGTTCGCTCCAATATTGCGCCACATAATTCTGAATTGTTGACGTGTTGTAAAAAGTTATGCTTGTTATGAAAGCGAAATAATTTTTTTGTTCATTCTAAATTTAAAAGGGCAAAATGGTAGCTTGACGGCTGATAAAAAATAATGATTTGATAGAAAAACTAAACTTCAAGTCTAAATTCACCTATGCGTAACTTTTGAGCTAAAATTGTGGTTTTTGCTATGTGATAGCATAAAAAAATAGGCTGGTACAATTAAAAATTCGTCTAAACTTTAATATTATGAAGATAGATAGGCAGTCCCTAAAGAGTTGATTACACTATAATTACTGCCTAAACAACATTAGAAGTTATGGCACCAAATAAATAAAGGCAGAAGATCAAGTTTTCAAACTTTGGAGTTGTAGTATTTGTTTTTTTTTTTTCACCCAAAGCTATGATCTAATAATTCCTCTTTAAAAGAGGGAAATTTAAATTTGCATTTTTGCATTGCTAAAAGCAAATTGGGGTGAATTATTTTTCATGGTTATGGGGGCAATTACTGAATCTTTGTTTAAGTATCCCTTCCTTAGGTCTTTCATTGATATTGACTCACTTTCAACATACCGAGACTCCCCCGCGTCTAGAAAAACACGTTTAACAGTTAATCCCGGTTGGATAAATATTTTATTTTCTATAAAAAAATGAGTTTTTCATTAAATGGAAAATACATAGACACATTTTTTTTTATTAGTAAAATAGAAATCAGTTTCATGGTATAACAAAGTTTACAATCTTGCACACGATTTAATACGTTCATTCAACGAAATCATCACTTATCACTTTTAATTTCATCAAAAAATATTACGTAATCCGTAATTGTCCCGGCTGTTATTTTTATTTTTTTTATTTTTTTTTTATTTAGAATAGGTTCGCGTTTGACCACCATCTCACCTGATGGTAAGTGATGATGTGGTCGAAGATGGAGCACGCTTACCTAAAAGTAACCTATTTGTAGACTATATATAATAAACTATGAAATATATATATATATCATAGTTTTTACGCGTAGTTTACAAGAACAAAAATCTAACTACCAGTAGGTATTGGTCGTCACTGGATTTGTTTTACATCTTTCTTTATGTAAATTGGTTAGAAATAACACTTTTACTCGTAATTTTTTGTGTCATAATTTAAGCTAGATGAGGCCGGTGTTTCTTTACTACTCTAAGAAGAAACACCGAAACAAAGTCTTAAGGTCAACGTCTCTTTTAAAGTCCATACAATTTGTATCAGTTAAATTATATAGAGAAGCATGAAGCATATCTGTGGTGCACTTTTAAGGAAAGAAGCACACATGAGAATTGTATGGACTTTAAAAGAGACGTTGATCTCTGAGTTTGTTTTGGTGTTTCTTCTCAAAGTAATCAGTTAGGAAACACTGGCTTCATCTAGCTATCTCGGCTTCATCTGACATGTAAAAGTGTTATTCTTTTTTTTTATTACGTATGAGCCCGCTCAATACATCGATCACACCTGATGGTAAGTGTAAGATGAGGTCTACGATCGAACGAGCGAGCCCAGAAAATGCCTTTTAACTCTTGCTTTAAAGGCTGACGGGTCATATGTGGCAGGGAACACAGAAGCCGGCAGAGAGTTCCACACCTTGGCTGTACGCACAATGAATGTTGAAGAAAAGCGCTTAGTACTACAAGACGGTATACCGACCAAGTGTGGATGGTATCCTGCGGTACGTCTGGTAGACCGTTAGTAAAGGGGGGATGAAGGGATCAGGTCGTGGAGCTCCTGCGCACACTCTCCGAAGTACAATCTGTAGAAGACAGACAGGCAAGTAACGTTTCGCCGGTGAGCCAGGCTGTGAAGCTTGCCTGCCAGAACCTCGTCACCTATGAGCCTTTTAGCTCTGTGTTCGATCGAGTCAACTGCAGCTAGCTGGTATTTGGCTGAGCCATCCCACAAGTGACTGCAATACTCCATACAGGAACGGACCAATTTACAAAATAAAAATTTCATTGCATTTCATTTCACAGATTTGAGCAGACCTGTCCAGACAGTGTAAGCATTTTGCAGTTTTCATGTAGCTCAACTTCGAACTTAAGGAGCTCAACGATCGGTACGGTTTATGGATGTAAGACAGGAAATCGCTTCATTTAAAATACTGGTAGACTGGTAGCTGCTTTAATATGATTATGATAATGCAGATAAAGGTGCTTCTACATATCGCACCACTAGATGAAAACTCAGGGAAATCGAAAAACCTCTTTTTTCAGAAATTACCAAAAACTGATTTTATTAATATTCTCTAGAGATGTCAAGAAATTAGTAATTTATACAGGAAGTTATATGTTCTAAAGCCTGTTCAATTAAATATTTTTTAAACTATCTCCCCGAAATTTTATAAACCTATTTTTTTGTTATTTAGCCTACTTTAGTTAATAGGCACCATTTTTGTGTCGTAAGTCTTACCCTTACTTTATCGTATATTTAAGTTATCGTAACGTGAGCTTTAACTCCGCGTATGTATTTTCGTGGGGATTTTGAAAACGTCATTAATTCAATATGAGTACTTTGAATTAGTGAGGTTTTCATCTAGGGGTGCGATATATATAAAATCAAAGTGGATATTCTGATATTTTTGTTGTACGATTACATGCTACATTTAACTTAGTACGTAGTAAGTACTAGAAAGTTGTACCCCTGGGTTGCGTAACAGTTTTGGATGTTGCAACTTGGAAACTTAAAGTACTAGTTATGTTAGCAACTTAAATTTGGTAAACTATGTGGCTTAATCGATATAGTTACTATTTGAGTAGGAAGCATCCAGAAACTGATTAATATAAAATGTTATTCTTTGTATTTCCCACTAGTGTAGTAATTTTGTTTTAAATTAAAATATTGAGGTTCCCGAAACCATTTTTTCTTAAAGTCAACTGTTCCTAACTTAAAAAACTTAAATAATACAGTGAAAAATCTAAAAAAACTTATATAATCTCTCTATATATCTATGATTTCAATGAAATCTTCCAACGAAAATTGGTTTGAACGAAATTTAGTCAGCAGTTTTTGTGATATTTTTATTCATTTAAAAAAACCGCAAACAAAACTTTGTCATTTATACAAACAGTATGAAAAACAAGTTATTTTGCAAAGTTACTACGGAACCCTTCATGGGCGAGTACGACTCGCACTTGGCCATTTTTTATTAGTGTGCCATTAGGCCCAATCACTTTAGTTTTGACCTCAAGTATGTGCTTCTTTCAACATCTTTGGCAGTATTGTGTAGTCAGTTACGGTTTCTTTTTTAAGGGACCAGGTTTTTAGGCCATAACTGATCTAGGGTAGTATACTGGCGTTAAAATCTTACAGTTTTTTAGTTCTGTGTATTACAGTGGCACAAAATTATTGTCCGTTTTGTTAACATCACGTTCCTTCCGGCATTTTCGTTATTTTCTCCATTCCGTTCCCGGAATGATTCTTACAAACTTTGTAGCCACTTTCAGACTTCCTCCAAAATACTCATTTCTTATCATTTTTCCTACGAACCTACGTGAATGTTTGTTAATAATCGTTTGTTCATAATAATAAAGCTTAAAATAAAATTCCAGATCAATTTGTGGTGCCTCAAAATTAAACCATTTCAAATTCACTTTGAAACATGAATTTCATCGAACCGTTCACAGTTCCTTTGACACTTGCAATTTTGAAAATTTACATCAAATAATCTGCTGAGCCACAATTGGTATTACATTCATTATAATTTATACAGGTATACGATTTAATAAAATTCTACGAAATTATTTTTAGGATTTTTGTGTAAATATCAAATATAGAATTCTGAGAAATCTAAAAATAAAACTAAAAAACAAACGCTTTCCTTATTTCTCTGTAGCATGTTTATAGTCACAGTTCATCGAAATTGTTTTACACTGACGTTTCAAAACATCCTTCAAACAAGACTTTCCTCGAATGCGATTTGGCTATAGGTACTTTGCCCTTTTAAAAAAAGAATTATTTTACAAAAAAGTTTATTTTAAAATACGATAAAGTGGCTATCTACTATTTGTGATTTGAAGAGAAGTTGATATTATTTATTTAAGCGGAAATCAGCAAACGAAGAAGCAAAATATGATTTTTTCGTCATAAACTTATTAAGTTTATTTCACCATCACAGATAACGGACACGTTTTTATAAAAATATTCAAAAATTAATATTTGAATTAATTTAATTTAATAAAAAAAGTAAGTTTGTTGAAGTTTTCTATCTTAATTTCTTTGCTGCAGATTTTTATGCGTTCGCGTGCGGGTGAGGAAACAGTACAACGTCGATCAACTCCCGCGCAGCTTCTTTTAAAATTTGGAATGAGAAACAAAAAGATAGCAGATTCGTGGGGAAAGCTATGGTAATGTCGCTTAAAACTATTAACGTATCAAGTTAAGATTACATAATTTCAACGTTTTCAAGATGATTACCTGAATTATGATAAAATACTTTGAAATTATATCTGATACTTAACGAGTTTATACCTAACTTATCAAGAACTAGTATCACCTTAAAAACTCAACATAAAGATTATCTGCAGGAGTCTTGGAAAGAAATCAATATTGCGAATTAAAATCTATTTAGAAATGGTTCCCCATTTCATAAGATATAGCGTTTTGGATTAATTTTAATGACTTCAATAAAAGGAGGAGGTTCTCAGTTCGTCTTGAACTTTTGTTTTTTATTATAACTCGAAGACAGCTGGATCGATTTAAAAAATCTGTTTTCTTTTGAAAGGATATACCTACTTTCTAGTTGGTCCTATTGTTATGAAATCAGGATCTAATGGATCCTGGAGTAAAAGAAGGAACTCTTCAAATATTATAGGCCTATAGCGTTTTGGGTATTTCTTAAGCACCATTTGGGGAAATGGAATTGATGATGAAGAGCACAGATGGCCACCGAAACTACTCAACAATAATTATTTCATAGGATGCGATTCGATTACTTAAATATGGATGTTAAGCACTTTATGCTCGTCACAATGCATATGGTGAAGTAGAGCTGATGGTGAAGTACCAGGAGAACTCCTCAAAAATTAACGGCTCTGCATCGGTAAAAGCAATATTTTGTAAAAGGTGATAAGTAGTTCACGTTTTGGCGTTTGTAACTAGATAAATTACACTAAAAAGCGTGAAAAAGAACTTTTTAGCAAAAATAAAACCGACTTCCATATCAAAACACTACAAAGCCAAAAATAATTTTAATTTCGGAAGGCGGTGTCAAAAAAAGATAATACAAAACCAATAACACCGACTACCGAAATTATTATTAAAATTATTTTTTGCTTTGTAGTGTTTTAATATGGAAGTCGGTTTTATTTTTCAACTGATGACAAAAAAGGAGGAGGTTATCAATTCGACGCGTATATATATATTTTTTTTTATATATGATCACCGATTACTCGAAGACGGCTGAACCGATTTGGAAAATTCTTTTTTTATTTGAATGGGTATACTTCGAGATTGGTCCCATTGTCACCAAGTCAGGATCTGATCATGGGGTCCTGGAGAAATCCAGGGAACTCTTCAAATATTATAGGCACACCTATAGTGATTTGAGTATTTTTTATAGTAACTTGTGAAGTTGCATTTGAAAATCACTATTTGTGAAGTGGACCTGATGATGAAGATGACCACAGATGGCCACTGGAACTACTCAATATATAATTAGGAATAATAAATATTTCATGTGTTCCGCTTCGATTACTTGAATGTGGTTACTAAGCACAACATGCTTGTCACAATGCATATGGTGAAGTGAAGCTGATGGTGAAGTACCAGGAGAACTCCTCAACAATTAACGGCCCAACATTGGGAAGAGCAATATTTTGTACATGAATATAAGTAGTTGACATTTAGGCTATTGTAACTAGGTAAATTAAAAATCGGCCAACTAAAAAGAGTGAAATAAAAACTTTTTACCAATAAATTAAATCGACTCCCAAAAAACACTGCAAAGTGAAAAATAACTTTAATTTCGGAAGTCGGTGCCAAAAACGAAAATACAAAAGAAAGAAAGAACTAAAGACACCGACCGAAATTAAAGTTATTTTTCACTTTGCAGTGTTTTTTTGGGAGTCTGTTTAATTTTTTTGGTAAAAAGATTTTATTGCTAAAAAGTTTTTTATTAGGTATGCTTACTTTTTACAGCGGATGCGCCCGTTTGTAAGTCAGAAAATATCCCCACTTTATATACTTCCAAATGCCAAGTAGCCTTTGCCCTTCTCCGAAATCAAATCTATATTTTTACTAAAATACATCAACATTGTAAACAAACAAAAAATGAGTACATACAATACTTTATTATAGTAAATTTGGCCACTACAAAAATATAGTTTTAAGTATACATACACATATATCGTTAACACAAATTAATGAACAAATTTCAACACTACACATGCCGCAAGGGCGGGACTACTTCCGCTTGAGGTGGAGTCGAAAGAAGAGTCAGACTTCTACTAACTAAAAACCCACCCTGTTCCTCCAGTACATTGCGTTCCGGGGCCGCGGTACCTTGTTAGAACATTCCCAGAATTCTTACAGGCAAAGGCTCCGGCAGGCAATGATGATCCAGGCTAGATTGCACAAGGATTGACATAGAACGTGGCAGTTCATAGCCTCATCTAGGTTAAACTTAAAACGACGACATAGGAAAGTGATATTTATAACCAATTTGCTAAATCAATATCAGCTCTCGTTTGATGTTGCCAGACTTTTAGACACGGTTCTAGTCAAATCAATGCAAAGCGACTTATTGATGCCATTTTCTTTTAGGCACTTTCGTATGTTTAAGTTTGCCTTGTAAAGTAGTTTCTGCTTTAGGTTTAAACATAGTTTGTTAATTTATAGTATGTCTTGTAAAATATTAACAATCCTTAGTGTACAAATCAAATCACAACCAAGCACAGCCAAGTTGTGGAAGTCTCTGCCGGCTTCTGAGTTCCCTGCCATTTATGAACTTTCAGCCTTTAAACCAAGAGTGAGCAAGCATCTTATGGGCTCGTTCGTTCTATCGTAGACCTCATGTTTCAATTACCATAATGCTAGATCAAGATCAAGAGAGGGCTAATAAAAAATATGCTTAGGTACAGACGCCAGCACATCAAGCTACAACAATCTGTCAAATTTCTTTAATCGATTTTTAACTTTATTGTTAAAGAAATTAGGTTCAAGGTTGATTGGGAAAATTTGTCAGTTTCGGGTAGCTTCATGTGCTGGCGTCTGTACATACTAATACCTATTACTACTTTCACGCATCTATATCATCAGTTTTCTTTTTGATTTTATTTTAGTTTTCTTAAAAGACCAATCGCCAATCTCTCATCCCTCGAACCTTGCACTAGTCGTAATATAGCAGCGTGGATTAAAAGCGAACGTTCAGTAAATTTATTAAACGCTTCTGTGGTTCGCGATAGCGTCAGTCCAATACTGTTTGATAATTTTGCTGTTAATTATAGAATGTTAATAATTTGTCTTCGTTTCGCCGATGAGATTTGTTTGTGTTGCCGAGAAATGTTAAAGGGAGAAGTTTTGTTTAGATTTTGAATTGTTTGTTTACTTGATTAATGTTTTAGTAAAAATATTTCAAGTGCTCGTCAGCGCTTATGTTGGGTGTTTCAAAAGTGCGTGGGCGTATTTAAGGGAGATGGTTTTTACCTGTTATATGGGTCATATTCAAAAAAATTTTAAGTTACGGATATGAAACAGATAGGAAAATGATTTTGTTGTAACAGAGAAGTAACTGAGAGGAATTATTAGGGCCAGTTTATAATCACATACATTTATAGAAATTAAGAAGTTATCATAAAAAGTAAAATATCCTTTTCTATCCTATTCAAAATGGCTTAAGATAAAATGCAAACAAATATTAAAATTTATAAACTTAAAAAAAATATGCTATAAGTTTTGTAGTTCCTATAAATTGTGTATCCTAGTTCTCTTGGAATAACAAAATAAATAACAAGTTTGAAATTAAATAAATAGATAACAAAAAGAAAGAAACAGGACATTTTTGTAGTTTTTATTTACCTCTTGTCTCAAGCAAAGTTGAATAGGATCTATAAAAGTTATTTCTCTTTGGTCTGGGTGCATAAACGTGAGGGGATTAGTAAGATTTTAATAAAATACCAAATTTAGTGATAAATTAGTTTAATTATCGTAATGAGTTTACAATTTTAACCTGTTTTTTTCATGCTGTTTCATTTCAGCACAAATACACAGTGAGTTTCATTAAAAGTAAATTAAAGCGCAAAATAATAAGTAGGTACATTCCAACCCTATATTTCTGAAAGGCTGATCCAAGCAACTCTGTCAAAAAAAAAGTAATTAAAAAATTAAAAAACCCGACAGCAACCTTATACTAAAACTGAAAAGCTAATAAAAACAAGCCCATTTTAAATTAAATAAAAGTTGGAAGCAGGCGGGGCCCATACCATTATTATAGTTTCAAACTCAAATGGGTCCCGCCTGCTTCCAACTTTTATTTAATTTAAAATGGGCTTGTTTTTATTAGCTTTTCAGTTTTAGTATAAGGTTGCTGTCGGGTTTTTTAATTTTTTTAATTATTTTTTTTATTTCCAACTTTTTAGTTTACAAATGTGAAAGATTTCGCAGACGATTTAGTTCTTGATACGTGTTTTTTACGATTTGTCACTTTGAATTACTTTTAACCATATAAGTTGTTTATATAACCTTTTAAAACCCTTTATTTTGATACCCCACTCGATAGGTTTTGAGAAAAAAAACTTTTTTGAAGGCATAATATGGCGCCAAAAATCCGCCATTTTGGTTTTTTTATTATGATATACCCAGTGTCACTTTCACAGTCAATACAAATCTAACGATACCTCTAAAGCTAAAATCCGTCGAGCCATTCAGGCCACAGAGCGTGCCAAACAATTATACATATATACATACATACTCTAGAAAAACATAACCCTCCTTCTGGCGCAGTCGGGTAATCACCTATCAAGTGTAATTTGGTTTAAAAAGGAAACTTAACTGACTTTCTACTGTTCATGAGCAGTAATCCAAAATCCCTAGTTTCCCTTTCTCTTTCAATCTCCAAACCATCATAAAATACTATTCAAGGCATCATAAAATACATTCGCAGAAGGAGGCGACCGCTTCCCACTCCCTCTCACCCCGCAGTATGGCGTCGACCAATGCCGGGCGCGATAGGTCTCCGCCTATTGCCGCCGTGAGGACACGTCTGTGCTCTGCCCAAGCGGGGCAGTCCTGCACCGTATGCTCTACTGTGTTCTCAGGGCGACCGTGAACCGGGAACTTCCGTGTCCGGTGAGGACCTGCGTCATGCGGTAGGTCAGGACGCCGTGACGCCGATCTAGCCACTTCTCAAAGAGGGGTCTTACCGGCGCAATTGCGGCGTGCCCGTTTAATAAAATAATAGGATAAGTTTTATGGTTTGTTTACATTTTGCCTAATTAATCTAGTTTGAATAGGGTATAGGCATGGTAAAGGTACAGCTGATACACATGGGCACACACACCTTAAATTACATTATATTCATGACGCCACCAATAAATCGTTGATTGCACATCGATAAAATACATTTTCACGTTTTATATTGTCTGGAGACAGATTTTGATCGAATCTATCTATATTGTCGTTTCGTGAAGATTACCTTCACAAAATTATCAATATAAAAATAAGAAAGAAGTGGGGTAGGTATGATTAAAATGTAGTTTTATTTGCGTACAATGTGAACAAACCTTAACCGTTCATATCTGTTACGCCACAGAAAAAAGTAACCGATATGATAACATATATGAATGAATTGCTTGTGTTTAACCTAAAAAAATGTCTTTCACAGTATCAATTCTTACTCTCTTACGAATCTTTTTTTACAGCAATTGCACCATTACCCATTTATTCTAAGCTGTGTTATAAAACAATAAAAGTACTTACCAATGCTTTAAGCGTCTCATAGTAAAATGTAACTCTCAATTGTCAAATAATCACTGCACCACAAAAATCTCGACACCGTGTGATCAACAAAATGGCCGAACGTTTTTAATTAGTCAATGAGTAGCGCAGTTAAGTGACTAATATTACAGTAAAATAATTTTGATAACAACCATAAAGAGAATAAAAATATGACATAACAGAAAGGAATAACAGAAATTAGTGAAATCAGGACACGCATTAATTAATTATAAATTACACGTTTTGTAGATTATAATGATATTTATCGAATTCATTGGGCTTGAACCATACTCTATTAAGAAATAAAATGCTTCTGAATTGTAACACTAATAATAAATAATAAAATATTTTTAAAAGTACCGCCAAGAATGTGGACACAGGTTGCCTCTATTAAACAAAATAGTAGATTAGGTAGATTTTATTTGAAATTATTAATTTATGAAGATTTATGGAGGATTTTATTGATTAGTATTATATTTAAAAAATGTTTACAATCTGATTATTAGAGTATTTATAAGTAGTTATGCCTTGTCATAAAAATAACTATGTTGGACGTTAAAAAGTACAATAATTTTGAATATGACCCATATATTTAAGAAAAAGTAGATGAAAGTTCAAGGAAAACTATCACAACTAGGGCTTTACAAGTTAATAAATGTTCAACTAACTTATAAAATTTATAAAATTAAATACCAAAGAAAATGACTTTACAAAGTATCTAAGATAGAACCGATCAAATTTTTTCCGATGTCTATGTATTTTCTGGTTCATGGCAATGGTCTTTCATTAAGCGTGTCCTATCTTTAAATTTAAATAAAACAAATTATGTGTGAGATATTATCGAAATTATTTATTTATTTGAAACATGTAGTGATGCCATTATGTGTGGAATATGACATCATTCAAGTGTCCGCCACGGCTTCTCTGGGTGGAGCGCATGCGAGATATCCAATTTTCCATGACTTTTGCGCATAAATCAGGCTGAATTCGACCTATGGCATAGGTTATGTTGGCTTTGAGGGCCGCTGTGGTTTGTGGTTTATTCGCATAGACCTGCGACTTAAGAAAACCCCACAACAAAAAGTCTAGCGGGGTTAAGTCACAAGATCTCGGTGGCCAGTTCACATCAGCTCCACGTGAGATGACCATGCCCTCAAATCTCTCATGCAGAATATTCAATGTGGCATGAGCTGTGTGGCACGTAGCGCCGTCTTGTTGAAACCACATGTCGTTGGTGTTCAGATGATCCAGTTCATGCCAAAAAAAGTAGGTAATCATCGACCTATAGCGCTCGCCGTTGACAGTGATGGCCTGGCCAACGTTGTTCTCAAAGAAATATGGGCCGATGACGCCGCCAGCCCAAAACCCACACCAAACTGTAACTTTTTCGGGATGCATTGGACGCTCTTGAATCTCATGTGGATTGGTCGTCCCAAATTCGACAATTTTGTTTGTTGTATTCATCCAGAAATGGGCCTCATCGCTGAAGATAATTTTTCTGTGAAAATTACGGTCAGTTGCTAACTGCTCCAGTGCCCATTCAGCGAACACACGTCGTTGTCTATGGTCGTTTACCTTCAATTCCTGGGTGAGTTGAATTTTATACGGGTGCAGGCCCAAGTCACGACGCAAAGTTCACCAAGTTGTGGTCTGTGAAAGGCCAAGTTCTTGTGAGCGACGCGTAATCGACTGCCTCGGATTCTCCTGCACACTCTCACGGACAGCGGCGATGATTTCGGCAGACCTTGCGTTTCGTTGACGTACGGGTGTTGGTCGATCATTTACCGAACCAGTGGATTCAAATTTATCCACCACACGACGAATAGTCCTCTCGGTAGGACGATTATGGCGACCGTAAAATGGGCGAAGCGCGCGGTGCGTTGCCCGAACAGAACACTCATTTTGATACAACAATTTTATCATTTGCACGTGTTGTTGAATGCTATAGCTATCCATGATGATTTGGCAAAATAGAATGAATAAATGACAACCAATTTGACAGATGTAGCTTCAACAAGATGGCAGCTACTAACTGTCAAAGTTCGGACGTGCCTATTGGAAGACCCGTTAGTTATAGCCGCACGGATTCATCTTCAAAGTTGAGTAACGCTAGCCGAAAAGTCTGTGGATGGGTGATGATATCAACATATCGAGATGCATGCAGAGGAACAGAAAAAACCATGTTAAGTAATGAAGGCATGGATCTACTACACCGAGGTTGCGGGAATGTTCTAACGAGATACCGCGACCCCGGAACTTAAGGGCAGCTGAACGAACAAGGTGGGTTTTTAGTCAGTAGAGGTCTGACACTCCCTTCCAGCTCAGAGCGGGAGAAGTCATTCGATGATTTTCTAAACCGGAAAAAAGGTCTCATAGCCCTTCATTCATCCCCTTCATTAGTCCCAGTCGATGGACGATGTCCCAGGCCCTCCATCAAGCTGAATACCGTAGTAGATTTTGACAGGCCTGTTGGTCTAGTGGTCAGTGGCCCTGACTGCTATGCGTGAGGTCGTGGGTTCGATTCCCACCCAGGACAAATGTTTGTGCGATGAGCACGATCATTTGTTCTTTGTCTGGATGTAATTAATCTATAATATGTATGTATTTAGAAACATGTATGTATGTTTATCAGTTGTCTAGTACTCATACCACAAGCTCTGCTTAGTTTGGGACTAGATGGCGTTGTGTGAAAGTTGTGAAATATTATTATTATTATATTATATTATAGATGGAGGAGCCTGTCGCAACGTTTCCGTTATAGCCACGATCCTCAGCACTGCGGGACCGACTTAAGCAGGAGGAGGACTTCGCCTAGTAGGATATATCTTGCGCGTAGCGTGAACAATGCTAATTATACCTTGATATAATAAGCATTGTTCACGCCGGCACACGGCAAACGATAAAAAAAAAATGCTGTACATACAGTTGCGGAATTCCGCAGCCTATCCGAAACATTCTTGTTTATGTTGTTTTGTAGTTAGCGAGTCCACAGAATGGTCGACGATGTGATTCGCTCAATTGATTGGTTGCCGTACTATCAGGGTTGACACTTCAAGTCAGCACGGCGTTCTTTTTGTAAAAAAATCTATACTCAGAGGAATTTGTGGCAAATTGACCCTCCAATGACTATTTACCAAATGATTAATAGTCATTAGAATGACAATTGAACAATTAGTCAATAAATAAAAAATAAAATAAAATTCATTTATTTCAGGTCCAAGACCCATATAAAATAAAATAAAAATACACAAATTCAAACAATTGCTCGGCTTCCTAATTTAAAATATAAAAGGAGAAATTTACATACAATAGTTAATGTAAGGCAACGCTGCTTTGGTCCGTTTATGGGTGATCATCAAATACGTACCAAGTTTCTCCTGTGCCTCACAAAGCACGTTAAGTCGTCGGTGTAAATGAGTATTGATAATCCAGAACGAGATATGTACTTGTACACTATCTTT
Organism: Tholera decimalis; assembly: GCA_943138885.2. Lineage (NCBI taxonomy): Eukaryota > Metazoa > Arthropoda > Insecta > Lepidoptera > Noctuidae > Tholera > Tholera decimalis. The sequence goes on from OW964562.2 coordinate 31,573,767, forward strand.
TAAAAGATTATTTTTTTCATTGTCGCTTCCCGCTCATAATGCTTGCATCGCAACACCCTTGGTTGGTTGTTGAGAATGCCTAGGGCAACTTCGTAGACCACATTTGAAGTTTAAATGAATAAATATTGAGTCACCCAGTGCTAGATTGTGGAGGTCAGGAATAGGAAGAAACTGTGTGTTTGTTTTCGGCTGCAATTACTTTCACTGCCAGCCAATCTCAGTATAGTAAAGAAAAGGCAAGGAAAATGTTTACCCTATAAGTATGTGAAAGTAGAATACCTCTGCCAAACTCTGCCGTGAAGATATGTTGTCAAATCCGTAACCGATTGCAAACCATTTTTTTCATGTTGGGATAATGTTGGTGTAATATATACATACACAATCAATAGCATGACTATTTTGGCACTACAGCTGTGGAAAACCTAAGCCAAAAAATAATTTATTTACATACTTTGACAGCCCATAGCTCCGATATCCCGCGGATTAGGCTATTGCGACTTGGGTAGGTTTATTTAGATAGTTAGTTAGTAGACTTTGTATTATAGTTACGAAAACACAGAAAAAAATATATATTATTGACAACTGAAACAGAAGCGGCAACCCTACCCTGTTATGATGAATTAAGCAAAAAAAGCAAATAACGTCGTCCATATAATATTACGGGCATGATTCAGGCTGTATAAACGTAATATTAATATATACTATACACAGAAACTGTCTACGCATTTGCGTGAACGTTTGGGTACAGTTAACAAAAAGAATAGCTGGTAGGTAACGAAATAAAAAAATATCCACTACTGTTACTTATTATAGAAATGGTTTGAAAAAAAAAACTCACAAAATTTTGAAAAAGAAACCTTCCGACATTTTGAGATTATGTCATTGTAGTCAAATCAAATTTATTTATTTGTTAACATAGGTAAAGTATAATTATGTATAGGTGTGATAACAGTGATATTAATAAAAAGAGCACTATATTATGCCAGGTGGCGTACAAATATGGTGTGCAAATCTACTGGAAGAATACATTATACAAATAAAATTTACTAAAATATTTACAGAATCATGCATAATTTTGGTATTAAATTGGTCAGTTAATGGTTCTGGTAACCATTAACTTTCGCGGTTTTAAACGGAATTGAATGCAATCAAGCCTTATTTGCCTTTTTTGAAGCAGATCGCAAAAGCACAGTGCAGCACCTCCGTGCTGAACTGTGCAGTGTGCTTTTGCGATACTCTTATCTGCGCACGCATAGCTGTCATACTTACATAATATGTATATTATATTAGTTTACATAGTTTGTAGCCTGCACATAAATGTCAACTATGTGAGTTCAGCTATAACTAAGTTAGCTCATGATCTGCAACCGGCTAGCCCAACGGCTAGCTAACGGCTAGATCGGTTGTTGTGTATATTAATTCAAATGTTTTCACGACCACGACTCACATAAAGGCTGATGCAGACCGAAAATGTGCAACACATTTATTTCACGTCTGCACACCAAATCGTTTTGTCAACTGTACAAAATGTATCTATTTATATTTTGGTAAGTAATGGAAGCTTATTATTAAACGTTGCCGTTCGTTCAGGTCATGAATTATTTAGAGATATTCTTGTACATTTGTTAAACATTTTTCTGAATGGGGGATGGAGAATTATTGAAATATCTGGTCGTTTCCAACGGCATGAAATGAAAGTTTCTTTTCAGTACGATATACTTAACACTTAAAATTAAAAGTAGATGGGAGAGAACAATAAATATACGTAAGAAGAAAAAAAGGCTATACATTTTTTCAATAGTAAGATATTTTTAACTAAACAATAAATATGCCTACCTTTACGTTGCCTGACATACCTATTTATTTATAAAAAAGCTTTCAAACCGCAATTTTATACCTTTGAAAGTTTTTCATATATTTATATATAAAAAAGCTTTCAAACCACTATTTTTAAAAGACTTCAAAAAAAGGAGGTTCTCAATTCATCTTGAACTGTTTTTTGTTTTTATTTTTTTTATGTATGTTACCTCATAACTCAGAGACGGCTGGACTGATTTGAAAAATTCTTTTTGCGTTTGAATGGGTATAGTTTCTAGTTGGTCCCGTTGTTACGAAATCAGGATCTGATGATGGGATCCTGGAGAAATCGAGGGAACTCTTCAAATATTATAGGCACACCTATAGCGTTTTGGGTATTTTTTATAGTACCTTGAGCAGTTGCTTCCGAAAAGTACCATTTGGGGAAGTTGAACTGATGATGAAAACCACAGACGGCCACTGAAACTCCTCAATAACAAGTATTTCGTGGATTGCGTTTCGATTACTTGAGTACGGATGTTAAACACTTTATGCTCGTCACAATACATATGATGTAGAGCTGATGGTCAAGTACCAGGAGAACTCCTCAAAAATTAACGGCTATGCATCGGGAAAAGCAACATTTTGTAAAAGGTGATAAGTTGTTGACATTATAGCTTTTGTAACTAGATAAATTACAAACCGACCCACTAAAAAGCGTGAGAAAATTTTTTTTTGCAAAAATAGAACCGACTTCCATATCAAAACACTACAAAGCCAAAAATAACTTTAATTTCGGAAGGCGGTGTGAAAACAAAAGTAATAAAAGTATGGAAGTAGCTTGAAGCTTGAGGAAGGTTATAGGCTACTTTTTACGCGACTGCAAAAAAGGAGAGTTATGTTTTTACCGTGATAGAATCCATGGCAGCGAAGCCCCGCGTGAGTACTAGTTGTTAATACACATATTGTTTCCAAGTTTACACCTGAGGAATAAGATGTTGCATGCAAACTCACCACCCCTTGCCTAAATATCGTGTAATTGATCTATGTTTTCCACACGTAAGCATCCAATACAAATAATGAGGTTTACTTACCACTAAACAGACTCCACAGATAATGAATTCTTTTATAAGTAAAACCCACACTGGATTATGACTTAAACCACGAATCTATGTAAACCTTTAAAGCATGAACTATTTAATTTTTTTATCTACTGTGTATGTTTTTTTACTATGTATAGTATATTCTCTATGTAAATTTTATATCTATAGGTACTATTGAAATGTCTAGTAAAAGTCTTGTAACAATTGTTTCTTTTTTGCGAATTTGCAGACTGTCTCGTTGCTCAAGTGTTAGCAAACGCGTCTGCTAAGCATGAGATCTAGGGTTCGATCCAAAAAATGCTAAATATTCGATTTTTTGCTATAAAAAAAATCAGCAGTAGCCCGGAGTTTGTATAAAACAAAGTCTCCCGCCAAGTCTGTACATCTGTATGTTCGCGAAAAACTCAAAAACGACTGAACAGATATTCATGTTGTTTTCACCAATGGGTATTAGTGACTAACGAGGATGTTTTTAATGTATAATTTATTAAGGTTTTGTGTGATATAGCAAACGATAGCAGGGATTGTGGAATGTTGGTTAGTTTATGCGTGGAATATGTTAGTTGAAACGGTTTTTTTTTGGGAATATCTCCCGTAAAGGGGTAGAATGTGGGAGTTGAAGTTATTTATGGAACATATTATTATACTGAACAGCAAGTGACCTAGAATGGAATAGAATAGAATGGAATACAATACACTTTATTGTACACCAAAATTTAAACACACCTATTTAACATAATTTCTTAAAACTATGGTTACAATGGCGGTCTTATCGCTAAAAGCGATATCTTCCAGACAACCTTTGGAAGGACTTTCAAAACTTTAATATAAGTGGGGAGGGCTAAATTAGTGTAGTCATAAAACAGAAAATAATATATATATATATATACATACACATACAAATATATAAATACAATACAATACAATACATAAGTAATTATATATAAATATAATGTGTTCTTTAACATCATGTGGAGAGGAAACAAAAGAATAATTATAAATTTGAAAGAAAATGATTGACCACCGAGCTCTTAAAAGTAGCGAGTGACTGAGCTTGTCTTACTGACACCGGCCATGCATTCCACAAACGAACAGCTTGCATCGTAAAAGATGAGCCATAGAATTTAGTGGAATGTGCAGGCATTGAAAGTCACAAAAGCAAATTAGTTAATACTGGTTGACATTGCCCGTGTTGGTACTAATTGTTCGTGGAGAGATCAATCCAAATAAATGCGTACAATTTAATCGTCAATAGCCTTATAGCTAAGGTTAGGTTACCTGTTAGCTTGTTGATCTGAGCTCACGGGTTTGAGTCCCACCCATTACATTATTGCTGTGAACCCACTCCAGACACAAGCATATTAAACTTAGTTGGAGGGGTAACAAGATTGCTGGTAATGTAAATGCTACCAGCCCATGCCCATGCAATTCCAGTGGCATATCAACCAGATTTCACGAAGTAAATTTTATTTTAAAAACTTGGCCATAATTTAATTTTCAACCACTTTATTGTTTCAATAAATTTTCTTTTTATAGAAAATACAAGAATCGAATTTTAATGTAACTTTCAAATCTTTTGCGAATCTATTCATTTCTCCACAGGTGTGTTCCAAACTTATGTGACAGTTTGTGAACGCGAATGAAATAATATTTCACATTTCTAACGTTTCAAATAATATTTACAATGTACACATATTTGAATTGGTAATAGAAAGTGAATAAAATTGTTGGTTTGTTTAAAAGATGTCATTTTCTTATCTTCTCTTTTATTCCATCTAAAGGTTGTCTTTAAAAGATTTTTTTTTCCTGATAAGACCGGCCACTTTGTCTTTCTCTATATTTATAATATATGTATTTATATGTATAGGTGAAAATAAATATATCTAGCTTCTCCCTTCGGCTTCGCTTACGTGTAAAGTTCTGCATGTGTTCCAGTTTCTGAAATCAATCATAGCCTTTATGTTGTCCAGACTTAATAACTATAGAACGAAAAATTTTCATTCAAATACGACTAGTAGTTATGGAGATTAGCGTGGAACACAACAACACACATTTAATAATACACATTAAATAAAAAAAAAAAACACACAGACATTAAATAAAAAAAATCTTGCTCTGTTACTTTTTCTAAACCCCTCCATTAAAATATTTTGCTTTGTAAATACTTTCGATTATACGGACACACGTTATTTACTGTTTTAATAAATGTATTGATTATTTATTGTTATAAGCTTTATTGTACACTTTAAAATATGTCTATGAATACAAAAAAAACCACTAGCGTACAATGGGTGATCTCCATAGAGCAACACGGGCCACCGGCGCTACGTCCGCCGGTGGCCCGTGTTGCTCTATGGTGATCTCTTACAGAATACCTTTAGAGACACATACAGTGATAGTGCTATACTAATCTCTGGAAATACTGAAATTACTATAAAAATCGTTCACTAAGACTTATACTATTGCTAAGTAACATAATTATGTCAATTTTTACCCCTTAAACTTTCACGGCATCAGCGAGAGGAGCCGCAGGAAACAGTTAGCTATTTCTAAAGCTAAAATAAATGTTTCGTTGTGATTTATTACATTTTACTTTTCTTTAGTTTTGTAATTGAAATCGGTCGGTGTATAAATAATTCATTAGTTTTTCATTTCAAAATATAGTGTAAAGAACGGCTTATCTAAACCAATGTTTGTTACATCTGAAGTATTAAAGTATTAAATACATCCCTACTTACATATTTACTCATAGAAGAGCTCGTAGATAAGTGATAACAGCCGCACGAGTCGATCTTCAAAGTAAAGTATCGCTTTCCGAGGTTGGTCCGTAGATCATATAAACGTATACATATTCTTCCTTGCGTCGGAAAACATGTCAAGCCGTTGGTCACTTGTACTGACATTTGGGCTGTAATTTGTAATGACATCGTTACCGTTACGGTAGCTCGCTTCTAAGGCTGCGTTTCCACCAGAGATGTGCGAGGGTGTGTAGCGAGGGATGTGTTTGTAAAGAACCAATAGAATCGCTTCATTTACCTCGGCTCGGTCAGCACAGCTCTGGTGGAAACGGCTCAGCGGAGCTAGATTTTTGCGCATACAAAACAAGCGAGGGATGTGTGCGAGGGATGTGTGCGAGAGATGTGTTGCGAGGGATGTGTTGCGAGGAATGTGTGTTGAGAAGGATGTGTTGCGAGGTTTGCGAATCCTCGCAACACACATTAATGCGCATTTTCACAGCTCCGCTACACATCCTCGTAGGCACATTTTCATCGCACAGCTTTGGTGGAAACCCCCACACATTTTCACAGCACAGTTAGACTTCCTCGCACGACACATTTCCATCGCTCATCTCTGGTGGAAACGCAGCCTTAGAAGCGAGACAATCTAACACCAGTCTTGCCAAGGGGTATCGTGTTACCTAACTAGTGGGCTGTGTAGGCCAGGTAGGCAGTCACAAACAAAATCCGTCACCCCCTGGCACTGGTAACCGGAAATAGTACATTGTTCACCGAGAGGAGAAACTGACCGATTACCGACGAGGGTGTCGTTTGAAGCCCGAGCCGTAGGCGAGGGCTTTAAAACACCCGAGATCGGGAATCGCACTTTCTCTCGAGTGATACATAGTGCTTTATACTACACCTACGAGGAAAATAAATTCTACGAAAACTGAATCCTCAAACAACACACAAATTGAAAATGGCGCCAATGGCGTCTGCAATTTTCACATGTTCTTTTTTCAAATTGTTTATCCTGCCGCCGCAGGGTCGCACTGCCAGCCCGACACCATCCAACACACAGCTAGTGGCCAGTGTCATTTTGCGAACTTGGAAATAAAAACTCACTTTAAAAACTTTTTGGCTTTTGATATTTAGGTTACCGGCGCATAGTCTTACCCAAAATTTAAAAAGAAAAACCACGTAAGAAATGGATTTTCATACACTTTTCTCTCCCGCTCAGATGCGTTTTCTCCCCGCATATTTGTTCGATATGCAATGACGTACTTTCTACCGTAAATTTGATAAAGTATCAAGGTACTTTCCAAGCAGGTGTAGTATACATGTCTATTACTCATCTGCATTCGGTTATACCGAAAGCGGATCCTAACATGTCTACATTTTTTTAAAAGAGATGTGTTTATTTTAGCAGTGTGGGTAGAATTCACATTCCTATCAATTTCCTTTTGCCTTCCAACTAAGCTAAATATGCTTATGTCTGTAGTGGGTTCACGACAATAGTGTAATGAGTGAGGTTCGAACCTTTCAATTACAAGGCCGACATTGTTTATAATACATACAAGCTGATCTGTTTGCTGTATTGGATTTTGTGTAAAACTTAAATAATAAAACTTAATTAATACATCTGTAAAATAACGTTGTAAGCAATAAGACCGCCAATATTAAACCCTAATTATTCTATTAGACCTTGTTGTAATGTGTTATGATGTAGATACAATAAAGAGTATACACATCTATCTATCCATCTATTTTATTAAATATTTATAATCTTTATTTTTTCAAAAGTTATTCTACAACATATACATTGTTTTACAAAAACATGTTGCATTAGATAGCATGACTCTTAAACTAGATATAAGTCCCTGGTTTTTCAGCAACGGTGTTTTTTGTCGAGCCTGAATGCGTAATTTGCAAACTTATCTCTTTTATATTCTTAATAGACGTATAAAGGGATGCTGTGTCTTGGAGAATAAAATTGTGGCTTTGAGAGCCTTTAAACAAGTGACACTGCGTCAGCAGTAATGTGACTTCGAAACCTTGAAAATGTAATCCGTCAAAATAAAATTTCGACAGTCGAATTGAAAGAATAACACCTTATAGGGGTGTTATTCGATTGCGGCCTATATTCAGAAGTTGGGGAATTTTCCACGCTTTTTTGATTCAATGTCAAAGCCAAGACTTGTCTTCAGGTCACCTGATCAAATCATTTTTCTAACAATAAAAATGCTTTTAAGCAAAAAAATCACACAAAGCATTCCAAAAATCTGCTCAAAAATATTCAAGCAGAAATTGTATTGTATTCCAGCGTGTATTGCTCCGTTATATTTACGGTTCGGATAAGCCAATCCGTGTTCAACTGACATGGGGTTTTTATAAAAAGGGTGTGAAAAGGGTCCCTCAACACATCTCGGAGGCGTCAAATTATTGTCAACGTCATTATTTTCCACGTAATTTCCTCCAGAATTCAGGTAAGACATGTTTTTATTTGTTTGGTTTCACGATTTATGAATGTATTTTGTCTTTTGATGTATTTGCTGATGCTTATTATTTATTTGAGTTTCACAATAGAAATAAGTCCCATAAAACCGTGTTATTGGTTTGACTGCAGGATCATTTGAGTCGTTTTAAACATAACTATGAATTTCCAATTATTTAGGTAATATTTTTTCAAATGACTTGAATGACGTCGTTTGATCAATATAATATCAGTCGGCAAAAACCACATCTTTGAAATGATGACAAAACCCTGCAAGTAATCTAACATTTCTGAGCCCTCGGCTACATTTGCAGATATTTTGACAAAATCTCTCATTATTATGACAAACTTCAAAGCCGACAAAATTAATTTCCAATGTTTCCTTTTCATCTCGTTCAAGTTTTTCATCAAGTGTCTTTGTCTGTTCCGAGATTACTTATTTCACAGCCAAATACCTACTTCTTTTCCTGTTTTAATCTTGTTTTAATTTAAAATATCATTGTGTCGGTACCTGTCTTGGTCTGTCGTTAATTTGATTTTTGTTTTGTTAAATACGCGATGCCATTTTGTTTTGCACTGTAGCCTGTAGGTAACTTTAAGTTTTTATGTTTTTTGAATTTGTTATCGTTGGTTTCGTTCCAATAAGACTATGTATTTTAATTCTTCAAATATTTTGTACAATATTAAATAAGGGCTGTGACGATTTCTATAGTAGTAAACAATGTAATAAAGACATAAACGAGGCAATTTAATTCATCGTCACTGCTAAAATAACCTAATATTCCGGTCCAAAAACAAAGTACACATTACTAATCTTCTACATTACGCTTCCCATTTACGAAAACAAGAAATAACAAGGATCAGCTAAAACGTCTGTGAGTATAAACTTATTTCTCTCATAACCTAACAATTCCATTTCCCGCCAAGATGCGGTCGGCATCTAACGAACTGTCACATTTTCGCGCCAAAATGAGCGTCGCTATAATTAGGTTCAGGCCTCACTACCAAGATGGCGGAACGATACGCAATATCGGGGTAGTCAGTTTTATTGGACGTCTTGTTAAGATATTTTTGGAAAGGAGTAGGCATTTCGTACTCAATATTGTAAATATGTATGTCCATCTATTTCGCGGAAAAGACCTTATTAAACCTACGTCTTCTGAGGTTGACGTTTTCATTAATATTTCCGAATTCACGGTAACTTCCGAGTATTTCAGTGGAGCTTCGAATTTTGGACTAAAGCGAATATCTCCTTTTTAAACTTATTTAAACCTCTTAAAAAGCCTTTTAACCTTTATTGACAAAGAATAACTACATTTATCGCATTTCTGCGAAACAGTAAGATTTCATAATGGTCACAATATCTTGGTACAGAGTCGTACGATTTCCATAATAAACATCAGACTAGGCCGAAAGATAAATAAAGTTCATTAGATACATATATGAAATTATTTAATTAGCATTGTCTTTATTAGACCTTGCTGATTCTGAGAATTTTCTGTGATTAAGTTACACAATATTTGCTTAGATGATTTAGGTTTTTGTGATTGTGATTGTCAGTTTATTGATCTATGGCCAATTACTAGACTTTTTTGGTTTCCTCTGTAACGTGGGGCAATAATAAAAAAACTCATTTCAACATTAGTGTCATAAAGTACAATTATTTCCAAACCCAAAAAACACAGGTATAAAAAATTACTACAACCTCATTTGAAATTAGAGAACAAGTACTTGAAGGAACTATACCATTTTTCTTTAATAAGGCCTTTATCTTCTCGGATAAGACAAGGCCGATTACTATGTTCTTTTTTTAAATCTAATTAAATGTTTCTAGAATTTTATTCTAGAAAGAGGATCTCGAAAGGTTGTGCTTTAGTAAGGGCCATTGGTTAGGGCCAAGTGCATGTGTAGCTGAAGAATAATTGAAAGTAAGGCTCTGAGGTTTATAATTTAGCAACCTACTGAACATAATTTAACTTTCTAAAAGTGAATATAGCAGAGTGCTACTTTTTTACATGAAGTTCTTGTCTGTCTGGCCCCCAAAACCCAGTACCCAACTCAGGGTAACAAGATACTTTGAGTCAAAACTTTTGTTAGATATTCTGGCTTCTGAATACCTGTGTCTGCTCTTAGGCTCAAATCAGTAACAAACACAGTTGGTGCAGTGGTTAAGCAATCGGTTGCTGCGTTATGTGCCGTGGGTTTGAACCACCGGAACAAATGTTTCCATCACTTAAAGATAGTTGTTCCAGATTTGGGTACATTTGCGAGTAAATTTAAATGTTTGTTAATGCACCATCGTAATAGGAGAAATTTCTAGTATGAGGCCTTTTTATTTACTTGTTTAAACTTTATGTACAATAGTGTTACACCTTTGGGCAACCTTACGCTTAATGTGCGTTCCACGATGCAAAACCTCAAAGATTAAACCGGAAAAAACCTTTAGCCAAGAGTAACTCTGATCATAAACCCAATCAAGCCTTACATTTAATGAGATTATTATTATTGTTTAATATTTGCTGAGAAAATTGAGACTTTTCAAGAGGAATTTCAGATAGGTTTTTAAGGCTCTTGAGACGAAGCATTTGGTTTTATGATTAGGTCTGGGCTGATCTTGTGAAGATAACGATCTTCTGAAGACTTCAGCCATTGATATTGGTACTAGATACTTGTCAACAACAGTTCATTGCTCTGGCATTTTTCGTTTTAATACTTGGCAACACTATATTCTAATTTAATCTGTTGGAGATAATTGCCAACACAAGTCATTAAGTTGTTCTAAGAATGTTTATTCCTCGTGCTATTGAATCGAAATATGAAGTTTTTTCCAGGTAAGAAGAACTTTATAAAGATTGATATTGATATTAATCTACTGGATTCTACCCACGACTTCGTTCGCGTTGGAGGTATATCCCTCGATCCCAATCCCGTGGGAATTCCGGGATAAAACACATGCCTATGTATTATTCCAAGATAACAACCATCTACTCACCAAATTTCATTTAGATCCCTAACTAGATTTTGCGTGAAAGATTAACAAAAATCTATACATCCATTCTCAGAAACTTTTGCATTTGAAATATTAGTAAGATAAGATGTTAGACATGGTTCTCATGTTTTGACCATTAGGTACACTGAGTTTATAAAATTTTAAAGAAACGTCGAATTTCAAGTTTGTTTCTGTGTTTCATTAAGATGAAACACAGAAACAAACTTGAAATCAAATGATCAATCAATCTTGGAATCAATGATTCAAGTGTTTCCTAGCTAACTACCCTAAGGGGTAGTTAGCTAGGAAACACTTGAATCATTGAATTATTTAGATGATTAGCGAGTAAGAGAGTTATTTATAACCAACTGCTGTGCGTAAATTATCAGGATGTATATTACACATTAACAAAATCACCAGGCACGAGTTACTAGTATGAGTAGGTAATTGATAAGTACCTAATGACAAAATTACGTTCAAAGAACTCAAAAAAGTTATACTATCGCACGTAGCTATGGCTAACTGCATAGGCGCTCTAACAGCTTTTAAGTCTTAATACACTTTTAACTTAGAAGTGCCCTCTCTAATTCTTGGCTGAGACAGCAATTGAAACTTATCTATAGAAAATTAAACTTCAATGTCTCTTTCGTTACACCATTTGATAAGTCTTATATTTTATATCCTATGATCCGTGGCGCGTGGGCCGTACCATCCGTTATTAAATTTCATCTAGTCTACCTACTTTTGTTCCTGTTGTCGCAAACACAATAGGCATCCCAGTTCATTCATTAATTGGTCTATACTATCGTCTCAAACATAAAAAAATATTATGCAAAGAAACTGAAAAATAATTAATTTTAAAGAGTAACTGGGGAGTTTTATTCCGGTTCTTCTCAAAGGGAAACGACCAATTCGAACCATGCACTAGCTTTTGATGTTTTATAAGTGCCCCGGATTTGATTCATGTGTCTGTAAGAGGATTCGTTGATCCTATAGTTTAGTTTTGTTTTTTTAGCGATGTCGGTAATTCGGTATACGCATGGAACGTGTCCTTAGCAACTGTTTTCTGTGCCTCTATTCATACACTGCTCAGTGTTCATTATATCTATAGGTAAGTGTTCGTTCAGTGAACAGTGACCGGTTGTACATCTCACCAGGTGTGGGTTGCATATCACGAGACGACGCTACAAAATGATTAAAATATATTTTAATAATAATCATTCTTTATTTCAGGTTATTAACCCATATTATATGAATTTATGCTATGTTATTATTTATAATTACAGATTCCATAATTATGTAAAAGTATGACTTTTTATTATTCGTGATATGCTCGCGTTTGACCACTTCTCACCTGATGTAAGCAATGATGTGGTCAAAGATGAAGCACACTTGCCTAGAAGTAACTTATTCACTCTTGGATTAAAGAACGTCTTTCTCTGCCAGTGCATCTCATGGACCGTACTATCATACTAGAAATGGATAGCCGGTATTTTTTTCGTTATACACAGTCGGCTAAGTGGGAGAGAGTGACTTATTACGGGTTACGTTTATTTTTAGCAAAAAAACTGAACAGAACAGATTCCAATTAGTAAAATACTTTAAACCCATTACAAACCTACGATTCAAAAAAGGAAGCAATCTAATTGAAATAAAAATGCCGTTAACGTATTCATTACAATAATTGTCTCTTCCCCTCCAAGTCTATAGAAACCAACTTAGTTTTTATTTTGGTAGCAGATGCTCTTTCAAATTAATACTCCTTTCATTCCGCGTAGTGTTGTGTAATCGTTTTTCTATTATCTTCCTCTGGGGGAGTGTCTACCCCTGATTACTGTTTCTGATTTGGGGACTATAGTATTCAACTTCTGAAAGGGGACTGTACATACTGTAGAGTTCATAATTTGGATACTCTTTATGATTGCAGCACTTTTTACGTTTGTTTAGTACTTAGGTGCGTTCTTCAAAAGCTTTTGATTATTTATGAAATTGTTTTGGGATAGAGGATTAGGAATATTAAACTTTTAACTTTAATGAAGATTATTTTTGACGTTGTTTTCATTTATGAGTATGAAAAATTTTTTTACAAAAAATAGAACCGACTTTCATATCAAAACACTACAAAGCCAAAAATAACTTTAATTTCGGTATTCGGTGTTATTGGTTTGGATTTTCTTTTTTTTTTCACACCGCTTTCCGAAATTAAAGTTATTTTTGGCTTTGTAGTGTTTTGATATGGGAGTCGGTTCTATTTTAGTAAAAAAAATTTTTTCACTCTTTTTTGTGGGTCGGTTTGTAATTTATCTAGTTACAAAAGCCATAATATCAACAACTTATCACCTTTTACAAAATATTGCTTTTCCCGATGCATAGCCGTTAATTTTTGAGGAGTTCTCCTGGTACTTGACCATCAGCTCTACATCACCATACTCGTATGTAATGCGACGAGCATAAAGTGTTTAACATCCGTACTCAAGTAATCGAATCGCAATCCACGAAATACTTATTATTGAGTAGTTTCAGTGGCCATCTGTGGTCTTCATCATCAGTTCAACTTCCCCAAATGGTACTTTTCAAAAGCAACTGCTCAAGGTACTATAAGAAATACCCAAAACGCTATAGGTGTGCCTATAATATTTGAAGAGTTCCCTCGATTTCTCCAGGATCCCATAATCAGATCCTGATTTCGTAACAATGGGACCAACTAGAAAGTATTCCCTTTCAAACGCAAAAAGAATTTTCCAAATCGGTTCAGCCGCCTCCGAGTTATGAGGTAACATACATAAAAAAAATAAAAAAAGTTCAAGACGAATTGTAAACCTCCTTTTTTTGAAGTCGGTTAAAAATGAATCAGGTGGGAAATTTTTGTAAGCGATCCTATTTTTTTTTTTTTCAGAATTAGTGAGCAGTTATGTGTCCAAAATATAAGAAATCTGCTATCCATCCATCTAAAAATAAGAGAAACCACATTACGTTTGCTTACGCCTTACCATTCTCGTAAAAACCATCATACACGAAATAAGCCACACCCACACTACGAAAATACATCACAAAAATCCTTAAAAAACTATTGTCGAAAATCCGTGTCCTTACTCCGACCAAAGGTAAATTAAGGTAAACCATAAAAAAACTAAAAACAGTAACAGGCCCGATAATGCGGGTATCTGTGATGTAAGGGGGCTTGAATAACGTCGGGGTAAAAAAGAGAGATTTACCCCAACCAAGACGCTTACTGACGAGCCGTGATTGATGACACGTGCTTCCTGGAAGCGTAAAAGCCAATTAGGACCTACAACATAGTTGGCATTTGTTTATTTAAGTACGAATAATATGGTATTGTTCTGAGGAGCTTATGGCTAAATAAGAACAGGGACATGCGTAGGTAGTTATGTTGAAGCAATGTTTGCTAGGTTGGATCATGGATGGGTCACTATCTCGACAAAATTGCGATTACCAATCGTATCTGTACATCTTTGAGAGTAGTTAAGTGTAGCCAGAAAATCCAATACCTATCATGCCAAGAGGTATCATGTTAGCCAGTTACTGGGAGGTCAGATCAGAGAGGCGGTGACTTTATATAAACTTACTAGATACTCAGTTATATCTAGTAAGACTGAAAACCAACACACCAGTAAGGCAGATAATGATTACTATATATGATATGATTGAATTATTGACACGAAAAATAATCTTATGTAGTTAATACGTAAAGTCAGGTCCTTCGTTCATTGGGGATGAAAATTTTATCTATTTTACTGTTTGTGAGGTTGTTACTGTTCGAGCGAGTATTAAAAACATATTATTTGTAATAAAAACATCTGAATTAAATTATTTGGCGTCTCTCTATTACTTTGCTCATTGACCAACGCAGAGAAAATAGCCATATTTCTTTTTAATTTTATACAGGACTGTCAAAGTATTGACTTAAAAACCCTATCCAAGTTCAGCGCAATCTAAACTGACTTCGTAAACACGCAACCCGAAGCCATGCCTGTGATGCAAAATGAAAGGGTTAGGTAGCCAAAACGCAATCAATCTACTTGTCAGCCAGTCAATCTTTTTGTCAGGATATTGTGATATTAATACCTATTGACGTCTGTTGATTTACATACTATTTAAGATGTGGATGAGTTTCTGTGGGTGACGCTGACGTGACATATAATTTAGTGCTGGAAAATATATGGGGAATACTTGGAATTCAATTAGTTCTAAGAGGGAAAGTTTAAATCGAAATGTTAAATTAAAATTAAATTCAGATATGTTTTTAAGAATCGGTTGATCATGTGAAGATTGATGAGCTTGGGCCGTAATAACAGTCGCAAGTGTCAATCCATGGATGAGTTGATTGAGATGATGTGTCTGGCTTCATTTAAACGTGAACTAAATGCTTCACGTTCTTTGCGAGGCACGGAGCATTCTTGGTATAAAATGAACCGTGAACCAGCAGCAGACTGACCCCGGCAAACGGCATTTACGTTGAAGATGTTTCAACTCGTGCATTTCGTATTATTTAGCCATGACCTTCAAAATGAGTTTTATATTACGTACTGCAAGGTACCATCCTCACTTGGTCATATACTGTCTTGTCGTACTAACCTATTCTCATCTATATTTAGTGTGCGCACGGCCAAGGTTTGGAACTCTCTGTCGGCTTCTGTGTTCCCTTCTACACATAACTCGTCTGCCTTCAAAGCATGCTTTATCGTCTCTCGTTTCATGGCAGACCTCATCTATCGTTTACCATCAGGTGTGATCAGGATCAAAATCGGTCTCATACGTAATAATAATAAATATATACGTTCTCTAAAAACACAACAAATCCCTGTTTATTCTGTCAAAGCAACTTATCTTTAGGTTCAGCAATAGAGTGTGAAACATAAAAAGGCGGCTCCAGTTGCCAATATAAACGTTCTAAAATGCTCGTTGCGCACAATTGCAACAAAAACGAAGCTCGTTCGTCCAGAAACTGCCGTCACATTTTTTAGTTTTAAGGTTGTGGCTTTCAGACAAGCGTTTGTCGGAAAAATATTTATGATTATATAACTAGTGTAATTTCAGGAGTTTGTGGCTTAATAATAACGACTGAATCGATTGATGTTAAAGGTTAAGCAATGCATCTTCACATATCGAGATTCCTTCATGCTTCGGAAACCACGTAAAGGATCTGACATTGTTTTTATTTATTTTTTGACATTTCTCATTTTATTTTTGTGAAATTTTTGTATATTTATTTTCTTATTATTCTAAATAATATTTAAATTTCACAATTATTATTATTATTTTTTTTTGCATGTTTTTCTATAATATAAAAAAACATTATGTATAACAGCGTAAGCCGAACAATGGCAGAAGTGTAAGGCCCGGCGCCCACTTTCGGCATCGGCACGGCTGAGGATTTTAGATGATAAAAAGCATTATACATTAACTTCATGGCAATAAAGTAGAAATTTCCATGATATATGATCGTAGTAACAAAAATACCGCTTCGGTATGCTTGAGGCTACTGCATCGGCAGCTTTGAGGCTGCTTCGGGATACTTCGGGATCCTTCGGTACGCCGGCGCCGAGGCTCCATGAAAGGTCGAAGCAAATGAACCAGACTTTCACAATTTTCATAGTTCATTCTATAGTAGTCATAAAATTTTCGAACGTCATAACGCGAATCATTGAATAAATTGTTGAATTCATCGTTGCTTCCAAAGGCTGTTCACCCAAAATCTTCTCCTTGATTGATTAGATTTCTCTTCTTCTTCAGCAAGAGCTGCTATGAGCACTAGATCCCAATGCATCATATTAAATACAACTCAGGTAACTAGCTTGTAACAACTCTGAGACTGTTTTGAAGAGAAATACGATATTGAGACGCTTCGGCAAGCTTGAGGACGGTGCGGCATGCTTAAGGACGCCTCGTCATCCCTAAGAACGTTGCAGCATGCCAAGACATAGTTTCCGACAGTGTGCGCTTGCATGTAGGAATGCCGAAGGATCCCTTTACTCGCCGATGCCGATAATGAGCGCCGGGCCTAACTTTCTCATTTTATATGGGTCACAGACCTGAATTAGTTCTCAGCTGCTTCCGGATAGACTGGAAGGTGACCTCAGTATAGTTTAGAAAAATCTAAGCTGATGATTTTGAGTGTTATTTGCCTAGTTTTTGCTGATCTATGCTGAAGTTGATTTTTAATCTCACCAGATCAAGCAGAAGGCATATAGTTAGACAGCGATAGAGATCACATCTGCATCACCACAGGAACTGATTCTATGGATGTTTTTTGATTATAGTCTCTCGTTTGACCATTCATCTCGCCTGATGGTAAGCGATGATGTGGTCGAACATGAATCGCGCTAACCTAGAAGTAACCTGTTCACTTTTGACTTAAAGCTCCCCAGGTTATAGCTATCAGGAAACACACACTACTCCAGGGAATTCCACTCTTTAGCTGTACGCACAATAATAATAATAATAATAATAATAATAATATAATAATTTTTTTTTATAGAAATATTTAAAAATATAAACAATATGTACATAAAATGTAATAAAGGAAATAATAATAAAAAAATAAGCTGGCAACACTAGCCGTCAAATCAAGTTTTGTTTTCAGTTCCTACAAAATAAATTCGCAAAATATAGTGATAAGTTTTCCCATCCAAATTTCTCAATATTTACGAAAAGAGGACAGATTGAACCAAGATAAATAACATAAACCTAAAAAACAACCGATATTATAACGAAAATGAAGATAATGTATAATCCATCGACAACTGTCAAGTGGTCTGTCATTGACACCAATCACTAAACAATGCAAGAAATAACTATGTTAACAAACAAAACTTGATGATGCTTACTAGAGCAGCTTCGCAACGTGCACGCCCACCACCCCCGGACCCGTCGCTCAGCTCCGCCTCGCCACCGGATTTAGGATTACCTACGTCACCGGCGGCTGCATCCGCGTCGAGCTCGAGCGACGAGTATTTCTCTCCGCCGACGTCGCCAACACCTGTGCGCCGGCAGGGGAGAGGCCGGCCACCGAACAGCTTGGGACTTAGGAGCCAACTGGCTGCGAGTCGGGTCCCCGCTACCGGTGGTGTGCAGCGCATGAGATGGACTCAGTCCATAAACGAAAACGTCATGCGCGCATATTATGGGTCTACAGAGGGGGGAACTAACCTCACTGCGTATCGTGTCAGGATGCTGTCTCTGTTCCAGGACCTAGAACCAGCTGTCAACGTCTCGGCCCAACGACTGTCGGATCAGGTGCGGGTCATCCAGCGTAGCCACAGGTTGGATGACGCAACACTTGATAGGCTGCGCTCAGAGGTACTGAGCAACCATATCATCTCGTCCCCGACACAAGCCGTGGTACAAGCGCCCACTAGTAGCGCAATGACATCGCGGCTCTATAGTCATAATAATGAGCTAGATGATAGGGTTGTCACGGTAAGTAGCCAATGCAACGATCGACTGAGGAGCGCACTGGAGGATGCGCTTCGCGAGTATAGATCGGCTCCGCCTGAACTTAGACCCCGGTTACCACGGTTACCTATGCACAAAAAAAATAGGGCGTTGGTGTGTGCTTTGGACTCGCTGCTTGAGAATATTTTTGAGAGCAGCGAAAACCTCGTTGATACGCACTCAATCCTGTATTGCGGGGCTGTTGCGGCATGTCGCTTAGCTAACGTTAAATTCCCTAATAACGACGAAGCTATTCGACCAAAACCTGCTGTACCAGCCTGGCAGTATAGGATCGAGAGGCGTATCGATGAGGCCAGAACACTCATCGGCAAACTATACTGCTTCAAGGAAGGCAATGCACGCCCACGTGTAATGCGTTTTGTACGGCGGGCTTTCTCGGGGACTGGAATCAGCCCTCGAGAATACACACCCCACATTACGGAGCGCATTGACTTCCTGAAGCAGAAAATTTGTGCATGGGCAAGCCGTATCCGACGGTTTAAGCGGCGGGTTGACCGGTACTCGCAGAATCGCATGTTCCAGAGCGATGAAAGGTGGGTATACAGAGCTTGGGAGCGACCCAATCAAAATGTGACTGACGTGTGCCGCCCGGATGATACCGCCACGAATTTATTCTGGCGCAACATCTGGTCGGTACCCGTCTGTCATGTTGAGGGTGACTGGATGCGTGAAGTTGAACGCGTGTGTGAAGCTATACCACAAATGGATAAAATAATCATTAACGCTTCTGATGTAGCCAAAGCAGTTCATCCGTTACCAAACTGGAAGTCTCCAGGACCGGATGGACTACACAACTTCTGGCTCAAGTGGTATAGCAGCTCGCACGCGCTTTTGGCTTCTCAATTCCAGGCATCCTTAGAGACTGGGTCTCTACCAGAGTTTTTAACAACAGGCTGTACCCACCTGCTTCATAAGAGTGGTAGTCCCACGGAACCCAAAAATTATAGACCGATTACCTGTCTGTCTACGGTCTATAAGGTTCTTACGTCCATCCTGAGAGTGAAAATAAATATGCACATTGAGTGCAACTCAATTATGTCCGCTTCTCAGAATGGATGTAGGAAAGGGTCCCGTGGCACTAAGGAGCTACTCCTCATTGACATGGCCATCAGCCAACAGGCTCGTCGATCCCGAAAAGATCTATCGACATGCTGGATAGACTATAAAAAAGCCTTTGATTCTGTTCCTCATACCTGGCTTATCAAGGTGCTAGAGCTTTATAAAATAGACCCAACTCTACGCACCTTCCTTGAGTCATGTATGAGGCAATGGAAGACGGTACTTCGCTATCCAGGATGTCGACCAATCGGAGGGAATGATGAGCCTATATGGATCAGACGGGGAATATTTCAAGGTGACAGTTTGAGTCCACTTTGGTTTTGCTTGGCCCTGAATCCTCTAAGTACAATGCTAGAGGAGTCAGGCCTGGGCTATCGGTTGAGAAGAGGAGGTCAAAGTATATCCCATCTCCTATACATGGATGATTTGAAACTCTTTGCCCCCAACAACTTGCAACTGATGGAACTACTGAAGGTAACTGAAACTTTCAGTAGCGCCATCAAGATGGAATTTGGTGTGGACAAATGTGCAATCATGCATGTAAAACGAGGAGAGATTATGGAATCTGAAGGAATTCAACTTTCAGATTCCATACAACTTAGATCTCTCTGCTTAACCGAAACTTACAAGTATTTGGGTATGTCTGAAGCTTTGGGCATTAATGTTACTGACATGAAGCAATCGCTGAGGGAGCGCTTCTTTGGCCGCCTGACAAAGGTATTAAACAGCCTTTTGTCGGGAGGAAATAAGGTGCGCGCTTTCAACGGTTGGGTCATGCCGGTGTTGATGTATTCTTTCGGCATACTCAAATGGACTCAAACCGAACTGGACGCCCTGGATAGGAGGGTCCGTACACTGCTAACCGCAAATCGGATGCATCACCCACGATCATCGGTGATGAGACTGTATATCCCGCGGAAATGTGGAGGTCGAGGCTTTTTAAATGCCAAAACTCTCCACAACCGCGAGATTTGCAGTCTCAGGGAATATTTCCTTAAAGCCGATGTGGGTATGCACCGAGATGTGATTGCAGTGGACAAGGGACTCACCCCGCTGACTATGGCTAAAGAGAACTGGCACAAACCTGTTATACTTACCCCAGATGACCGCAAGGAGGTATGGAAAAGCAAGGAACTTCATGGTCGCTACTATCGGGCTCTTTATGGGTCCGATGTAGATTTGACAGCCTCCGTTGCCTGGCTACGCTTCGGGGATCTCTTCGGAGAAACTGAAGGTTTTGTCTGTGCAATTATGGACGAAGTTATCTTGACGAATAATTACCGGAGACATATTATGAAGGACGGGACGATTGACGTGTGTCGGGCATGCCATCGTCCTGGTGAGTCCATCAGACATATTGTCTCCGGTTGTTCTCGTCTAGCTAACGGCGAGTACTTGCATAGACACAACCAAGTAGCCAGAATTATCCACCAGCAACTTGCTTTGAAATACAAACTTGTCGATTCTGAGGTACCGTATTACAAGTATGTGCCCGACCCAGTTCTCGAAAATGACCATGTCACGTTGTACTGGGATCGGTCTATCATCACTGATAGGACTATTGTTGCCAATAAGCCTGATATAGTGGTGATAGACCGATTAGTGCGCCGCGCAATGATAATCGATGTTACCATCCCACATGACGAGAATCTCGTGAAAGCTGAGAAAGAGAAACACATTAAGTATCTCGACTTAGCTCATGAGGTTGTTGACATGTGGGATGTGGACTCGGCTGTCATTGTGCCGATTGTCATATCAGTCAATGGGCTGATAGCTAAAAGCTTCGACGACCATCTGTCGAAGCTGGCTTTGCACAGCTGGATAAAGGGCCTGATACAGAAGGCAGTTCTCCTCGATACAGCTCGTATTGTGAGGAGGTTCCTTTCTCTGGAGACCTAACCACCGGTAGCTTGGACCCCGTTCCCGATACCAGTGGACTGCCATTTTTTATATTTTTAAATGTTTTTTTATTGTCACTTTTTTATAGAAAAATATTTAAAAATGTAATTTTTGAGAGGTATATAAAATAAAGGAGATAATAATAATAATAATAATGAGAAGACGTGGGTATGCATCGAGATGTGGTAGCGATGGACAAAGGCCTCACTCCGCTCTCCTTAGGTACCGAGAATTGGCGCAAACCTGTAGTATTAGATACTAATGACCGCAGAGAAGTATGGCAGAGCAAGGAGCTTCACGGACGCTATTACCGGGCCCTTCATGGGTCTGACGTAGATACATTAGCGTCCGTAGCCTGGCTACGTTTTGGTGACCTCTTCGGGGAAACCGAAGGTTTTGTCTGTGCAATTATGGATGAAGTTATGATGACGAATAACTATCGGAAATATATTGTGAAGGATGGTACGGTAGACATATGTCGGGCATGTCACAAACCGGGAGAATCCATTCGTCACATTATCTCCGGTTGTTCTCGTCTGGCTAACGGAGACTATTTGCATAGACACAACCTTGTAGCTAGGATTGTGCACCAGCAACTTGCTCTTAAATACAATCTCGTGGAATCAGAAGTACCGTACTATAGGTATGTGCCCGACCCAGTTCTCGAAAATGGCAATATTACACTGTACTGGGATCGGTCTATCATCACTGACAGGACTATTGTTGCTAATAAGCCTGATATAGTGGTAATAGACCGATTAGAGCGTCGCACAGTGATTGAACGTGTAAGGAATTTAAAGGCACAGCAGCTCTAAAAACTCTTTATAATAGTCTGGTTCGTAGCACACTGGAGTACGCTTCCTCGGTCTGGAATCCAACTTATAGCGTACATTCGAACCGGATCGAGCGTCTCCAGCGGAGGTTTACTCGGTACCTACAATTCAGGGATAACAACTGTCCCAACAGAGCTGACTATACGTTTCGTATGCGCCATTTTAAACTGCCCTCTCTAAAAGAACGCAGAACTCTGGCAGATATGGTTCTTCTTTTCAAAATAGCCAACAGTATAACGTGTACTCCCGAACTGCTTGAACAAATTAACCTAGACGTACCCCGCGGTGGCCGGGTAAGATCGGTAAGGGCACATAGTACATTTGTAAGGAGAAGTTGTCGCACAAACCTTTGACGTTCTGCTCCCCTCACTAGAATGTTGGACACGTACAACAAGATCTGTTCCAACTACCAGGATATTGACATTTTTTCGGATTCCTTAGCTCAATTCCGCTCGAAAATTATAAAAAGCACAATTGATTCGTAGTCACATTGACTCTTGTTGCAATATTATTATTATTGTCAAAGAATTTGCTTGTTATAATTCATAATATTTAGTATTTATTCTTAACTGAAATCCTTAATTGAATTTCTAGTTGAATTTTATTTGAATTTATATGTTTTTTATTGAATTGATATTGTAATTTTTTTGCTTACTCTTAATTTTTTTTATTGGTTTTTGCAGTCATTTTACTTATTGTTAAATTTTAAAACTATTATAAAAACATTATGTATCACATGTTTATAACCAATTAATCAGTCCTCTGTGAGTGTTGTGCATGCCTTTAAGTAACTTGTTTACACAGGTCTATTAATGTATATTTATCTGTATATAATTTTGTAAATAAGTTGTTGGCGTGCCTTGGAAATAAATAATAAATAATAATAATAATTGTTGACATAGCGGTTCCTCATGACGAGAACCTCGTGAAAGCCGAGAAAGATAAGCAAATTAAGTATCTTGACTTGGCTCACGAGGTTGTTGACATGTGGGATGTGGATACAGCAATCATTGTGCCGATAGTCGTCTCAGCCAATGACATAATAGCCAAGAGCCTCGACAAACATCTTAGGAGGCTCTCGTTGGGCAGCTGGATCAAGGGCTTGATCCAGAAAGCAGTACTTCTGGACACGGCGCGAATTGTTAGGAGGTTCCTCTCTCAAGAGCCCTGACCACCGGTAGCTTGGACCCTGTTCCCGATTCCGGTGGGCTACTATTTTTTATATTTTTAAATGTTTATATTATTTTTTTTTATTAATATTTAAAAATGTAATTAATATGTAAATAGATTGAATAAATGGAATAATAATAATAATAACAACTACCGGAAATTTATTGTGAAGGATGGCACGGTTGACATGTGTCGGGCATGTCACCGTCCAGGTGAATCAATCCGTCATATTGTCTCTGGTTGTTCTCGTCTTGCTAATGGAGAATACTTGCATAGGCACAACCTTGCAGCCAAGATTATACATCAGCAACTTGCTCTGAAATATTCTCTTGTGGAATCGGAAGTGCCGTACTATAGGTATGTGCCCGATCCAGTTCTCGATAATGGCCTTATCACATTATACTGGGATCGGTCCATCATCACTGATAGGACTATTGTAGCCAATAAGCCTGATATAGTGGTGGTGGACCGAAACGAGAGGCGTGCCATGATTGTCGATATAACCATCCCGCATGACGAGAACCTCGTGAAAGCCGAGAAAGATAAGCAAATCAAATATCTTGACTTGGCGCATGAGATTGTCGACATGTGGGATGTGAACTCGGCAGTCGTTGTACCGATAGTCATCTCAGCCAATGGCTTAATAGCCAAGAGCCTCGACCAACACCTTAGGAGGCTCTCGTTAGGCGGCTGGATCAAGGGCTTGCTTCAGAAAGCGGTACTCCTGGACACGGCGCGTATCGTTAGGAGGTTCCTCTCTCTAGAGCCCTGACCACCGGTAGCTTGGACCCTGTTCCCGATACCGGTGGGCTACTATTTTTTATATTTTTAAATGTTTTTTGTGTTTTATAGAAATATTTAAAAATGTAATTTATATGTGTATAATTAGAAATAAAGGAAATAATAATCATATTCCACAACTTTCACACAACGCCATCTAGTCCCAAACTAAGCAGAGCTTGTGCTATGAGTACTAGACAACTGATAAACATACATATATATTTCTAAATACATACATATTATAGATAAATTACACCCAGACAAAGAACAAATGATCGTGCTCATCACACAAATATTTGTCCTGGGTGGGAATCGAACCCACGACCTTGAGCATAGCAGTCAGGGCCACTGACCACTAGACCAACAGGCCTGTCAATAAAAGTATTCCCAAAACGTTTTGTGCGTGGGATGTCCACCATGTAACGATGGCGCTTCGCCGTTCATCTTATATAGAACTAGTACTCACGCGGGGCTTCGCTCCCGTGGATTCTATCACGGTAAAAACATAACTCTCCTTTTTTGCAGTCGCGTAAAAAGTTTTTCTTTTTTCTAAGCTTCAAGCTACTTTCATACCAAATTGCATCCAAATCCACCCAGTACTTTCGAAGATTAGCGCGTTCAAGCAAACAAACAAACAAACAAACTTTTCCGCTTTATAATATTATTAGTATAGATGTGCAATTCAATCGCATACTCCCCAAAATGTAACCTAAATAAAACTGATAGCCTTGCAGCACATCGCCGATGTTCAAGGCTCTGGAGCTTTAATGTCATCCCACTCAAACCCAGCGGCTTTCAAATGTGTCATCAGTCTAACCTAAAGCGTCAATAGTCTACAGCCTGCATCGGATCAGGTTTCGGACTTGTGATAGAGAGGTCCTGAGTTCGAACCCCACCCATTACACTATGTCGTGAACCCACTCCACACACAAGCATATTTTCCTTTATTGGAGGGGTTAACAAGATTGCTAGTTACCTTTTTAAGAAAAAAAAATAAAATAAAAAGAAAGAAAGAACCTGTGAGACGGCTATTAGAAATAGCTTTTGAGATATTCAAAACACAGTATTGATATATTTATAATATCAATCCATTTGTAGGCAGCACATTTCGTGGCTCAAACGATAAAAACTGAAATGAACAGCATAAACAACAATGTCCTGCGCGGACCGCGAACGTGCAACGGATTTATAACGGCTGGAACTGAAATAATAGGTTACGTATGTTCAAATAAGAAGTACAGTGTAAACCTGTTAGTATCTGTTCCTTTTGTGCAGTTAATTTAATATAAATAAGTTTGTCGCTGCGAAAAAACAGTGTACCTATGATATTTTAGTAGGACTTAATTGTTTACTCTCAGCATTGCTATCTGGATATTAAATCATCATCAGCTGTTTTCTAACTATGTTGGGGTAAGTTTCCAGTCAAACCAGTGACTGCCTATCTGACCTTCACAAGCCAGTAGCTGGGTAACACAATACCCCTTGGCAAGACCAGATTTAGAATTCCTGGCTTCTAACTACCCAACTGTCACAGAAGTACAGTCGCCAGCACATCAAGCTATCCGAATCTGTCAAATTTTCCCAATTGAGTTTGAACCTTATCATGTTGTAATAAAGTTGTAAATCTATTAAATTATTTTGACAGATTGGAGTAGGTTGATGTGCCGGCCACCGTACAAACGACAATCGGATCCCACGGTTTAAGTGCTTACTGAAGCACGGAAACACAGAACACCTCTACATCTACAGAACCACCTCAGCAAGCGCTGCTTAACCTAGAAGACTGAGTTGTGCGCCTGTTATTATTTAACCATGAGCTCTTCCTATCTGGATATTAATACGTGTAGTAAAAATATTGTACCTCTTTTAACGAAAATTATGCAGATGAAAATTTTGCTCAGTTATAGTTTAAAAGGAGAAAGAGAGCAGACAGCGTTACATCAACGTTCCGGAAGATACGTTGGAAGACTCAACTGGTGTTAACCTGGCGAAGGTCGTAGAAGTCCGCTGAATTCGAAATGGGGACTGTCAGAGAAATAGACGGCCTTTGGCTAAAAGAAACTGGCGTTTGTTAAAATATTTTACTGTAATATCTACATAGAATACCCCTTTTTTTTTGACAGTTGAGGAACAATCTGTAAAATTAATCTACAAATCCAAATGTGTAGGTACTACATAATTATATCAAAATGCCACATCTAGTCTGTCGTTACATCTGTGCCCATCGTAAACTTGTCAACTCTGTAACCGCACTATTTTTCTTACGCTTTCAGCATTATTGTTGTCATACTTTATTTATTCTTTGTTTGCCAATAAAATATGTTAATGACAGCTTTTTCCTATGTTACTTGATTTCCTTTTAAAGTAACAATGTATTATCTCGCTTATTTTCAGTGTACACAGGTTTTTAAGCTGAATCAATTAGCCACATTACTGGAGTAAGTTTTCCTCAATTACCTAATACTGGGCGTATTCATTTGGTTATATTTTCCTTGTTCATTTGTTCGGAGTTCATTACTGGTTCCTGAATGAAAACTAAATAAATCTGCTTATAAAAACTTTAGAAATGTATCATAAATATATAATCTTATTTAATTTGACATTCTTAGTTTGGTTTTCGTAATAAATATAATTATTGTAAGTTCTCTTAGTCAGAAAGATTATTATGAAGCACCCAATATATTAGTCTATTATTTTAACATATTATCTTATCTTACTAATATTATAAATGCGAAAGTTTGTGAGTTATGTATATATGTATTTTATTATATACTAGCTTCTACCTGCGACTTCGTACGCGTGGGAAGGTTTTCCCGCGCAAATCCCGATTCCGTGGGAATTTCGGGATAAAACGTAGCCTATGTGTTATTCCAGGCTGCCAACTATATACTTACCAAATTTCATTCAGATCCGTTCAGTAGTTTTTGCGTGAAAGAGTAACAAACATCCATCCATCCTCACAAACTTTCGCATTTATAATATTAGTAGGATACAACGTGTAACGGAAAGGGTATATACAATCATACCAAGGGCACGGCTTCTTTGGGTGATATCAAACGATATTGGAAGGGTTTTTTAATCCTATCTCCTTTCTCGCGCCGACAAAAGAATACCGCCTTTACGCTAGGCTACTATAGTACTAGGCGCACAGAATTACGGAAGAGATTTATCGTGATATTTGCAAGTAACGTGGAAAGTTATTGACCTACGTAGTGCGGTGACACGATTGTTATGATTTCAATTTAAGAAACTTACAAAACCGAAAATTTGGTCAAAAGACAGAAAAATCAATTTTTAGAGTATTTTATTTTGAGTTGAAACCCTTCCAATATCGTTTGATATGATCCAAAGAAGCCGTGCCCTTGGTATGTATATACCCTTTCCGTTACACATTGTATATATATATATATATATTTATACATATATTCTTTAGATAATCACATTTATTTTACTTGTACACCTACCACATTGTAGTCTTTTTAACCCAAAGTTTGACTGGTAGAGAATGCCTTGCTGCATTAAGTCCGCCCATGTAACACTATTGTACATAAAATCTAAATGTTCGGCAACACTTTATATTGCAAACAGTCCTTTTGCAGCACCTTAATATTCCGTACCGAATTATAGAAAGTAAAAAACGTAGTAAACGTCGAAAAGATAACATATGCACCCTACCGCAAGTACGTTCAACTCTCGTCAAGAGATTTTTCTGAAAAAATCTTAACATAAATGAGAAACATTAACGGGCACACAAACACACACACCCCCACACACACACGCATACACACATACACTCACTCACACAAACACACGCTCAAACATAAAATAATCATCAACTAATTCTATAGTTACCTTACCTAAAATTATCAAACTTATATATATTTTCTTTTCAAATTTAACTAACTTATTTAACTATTATAATATTTGTTTTTCAATGTAAAATAAAATATCATCTCATGTCTGTCAAGAGATATGTGTGTATTACTGTATTTACGCTCAATTATCTGATTTTGTGACAGTAATCTTTACTCCATAATATCTCAGGGGACCGGACTGCTTTTCCTTATCACATGTCTTTCATGACCTAGCTAGGAGAGCAGTGCTCACCCACATGTTTGTAGATATAGTACTTATTTATTTATTTTAGGGAAAAACAAACAGTAACATATTACATAGTTATACATAGGCTTACATACAAAAATATGGTAAATATGCTACCCACAACGTTTTCCACGGATTACTATATAAAAACTAGAGCGACATAATTATAATACGGTGTGATTTACTTTATAAACTAAAAGAAAAGCAACAGTTAATAAAGTGCGGTGCAGAAAATGTAAAATACAAATGATTTCATAAACAGGGCAGACGAAATTACACGTTAATCACAAAGTCAACTGCCGATCCTTAATAATTGCTCGAATTTGTTTCCTGAATAAATTTTTGCTGAGGAAAAATATGTCGACTGTGCCAAACTCATTATTGTAAGTCTCAACTAAACGATGAAGAGGTGAGCGTGAACCAGCATTGGATTTACAACGGCTAGTAGCAAATAAGTGTCGTGTGCGTACCTCACGTACATGTACTGTTCGGGGAACAAGGTAACTTAAATTCTTCACTAGGTCAGGACAATCAAATTTATTCCGGCACACATTAAACAGAGTCATAACATCCAGGAGCTTCCGTCTCGACTGCAAGGTAAGGAGATCGTATTTTTTGAGAAGTAGGCTGTATGAGACTCTCTTTCGAAAACACCTGTAGTTTACAGCACGAAGGTATTTACGTTGTACCAACTCCAAAGTCTCATTATATTTCTTGTACAGTGGGTTATTATTATGTGAAACTGTATTATAACGTATACTTCAATGCATTGTTTTGAGCTAATAAATAAAAATAAAAAGATAGCAACTTAGTAGCAAAAAGTCTATTAAATAAATTAGATATAAAAAAATATTAATTATTATATATCACAAGCGACGCACTGAATTGTGATATTTTTTATTTATTTATAGATAAAAATGCGTTCAATATAAAACAACATAACATTTTTTTATAAAACTTATTAAAAAAATACCCCGCCTGCTGATCTCTTTGATTGTAGGTGCGTTTCCAAAAACTGACATGTCTACCAAATCGCACTCGGCCCTCGTGGTGGAATCTGGCGCCTTCCCTGTCATAGGCAGGTGGCCTTTATCTCAACAGTGGTACGTTAGGCAGATTAGGTTATGTAAAAAAATCTAAGTAAAACCAACAACATAAATAGATTTTTGGGGAATCTATCCATTGATATACAAAAAACCCAAGATGCACAGTCTCGAAGAAAAGTGACGCTCGAAACAGTCGCGAAACACTCACCACCTACGTAGTAATAGTAATGCTATAAGTATAAAATATGTTTTTGCAAATTCCATCTTATGACAATTGTTTAAAGTTGTTTTTACAAAGCAGTGTGCGAAAGACAATCAAATTTTACGACTGACGTTGCTCGATAGGACAAGGCCTTGAGTGGAGACTTACACCTTATACAAAATTTTTTATAAGACATTTTTGTTACTATTATAAGTTTATTAAATTGTGTTCTAAAGACGTAATTATAGCGTAAATTTTTTTGGGTAGAACATGTGTATATCAATGAAACAAATATTAACTGTTAAAATCGTTTTTTTTTTTTTTTTCAATAAAGCTTATACCTTTTGCCGTGATATACATAATATCTTCGTCAAAAAAATTCGCCATGAAAAAATCTCTCGCCTTTGTTGGCTGACGATTGATGTCCGTTCTCCGCATCGTATTTGGTCACGAGAAAAACTAAAGTATAAAAATAAGAAGTTTTTAATGAGATTGGTGTTGTGCCAAAGCAACACTCACACACACTTATCATTAGCATACCGCATGTCGTGAACCCATAAGTTATCCCATAATGAATCAATATACTTAAAATATATTTTTATTCTATTATTAAATCATTTAAATTATTCCAGTATGGGGAGAGACGTTTAAAATTGTAATACTAAGAGCGGAACGCGCACAATGGGCAATACTTAAAGTGATGTCGTTCAAAAAACGAATTTATCCCACTGGACGGCTATACTCGGAAGCTCAAGTACTTACAGTTCCCAATATATATCCTCCGTACTATACTACGTAGATACAGATTGTTACCAGTAAGCTCAGATTTAATAAGCAAACGCACTGGGTTTCCCATTGTAAAGTTCCCAAATGTCACACTAAACTTACGTCTAGATACTTTTAGGCATTAAGTTCTAGGATCTACAATAGAGCATATAAAACTATCCCAATTTAGAAATTTATGTGACATAAGGTCAAACAAATTTTAAAACCATGGCTTCAGTCTTTGAGCTATGACGATATTAAAAAAATCATTTCGTCGATACAGTAAATTAAGCTATTCAAAACACACACTCATGTTAACACACACGCGCCCAGCCAGGCACACACCCACACACACACGCAATTACACACATACACTCAAACTTACACACATATACACGTTTCGCTTCTATTTCTTTTGTTCTCAATACCTTCTAATGTTACATAATACTACATCCATCATCACAAAATTTCGTATTTACAATATATTATGTAAGATAACAAAATAACTAAGCCAATTTAACTTACACAATCTAGTTTATTGTTTTCAAAGCAAGCGATCGCAAGAGCAACTGCTGAGTCAGTAATGCTTTTTTTTCTGGGTGGTTAAATCATTGAATGACTTCTCCTGCTCTGGGTAAAGCGGAAGGGAGTGTCAGACTTCTACTGACTAAAAACCCACCCTGTTTCTTCAGCTGCCCTTAAGTTCCGGGGCCGCGGTAACTCGTTAGGACATTCCCGCAACACGAGTCACTAATGCTAGGCTCAGTATTCGTGACTCAGCATTCTAGTGCACTTTTCAGCATTACTACTATCTCGGCAGAGAAAGTTGAGGTCCCTAGTTCAAAGTTCAATTCAACTCAACTCTAACCGGGATGATTGGTTTTTCCATTACGATATTTTTAGTAGTGACTCGTTTTTGGTTGATATCAATGATACATCAGACGAAAAAATAACTCGTGAAAATGTCTATTTTAGGTATATTTAGTTTTTTTTTAGTAATGCAAGTAGTAATTTATCGTGTATAAGAAAAAATCCTGAAATAAATGAATTATAATCATTATTATTTCGGGGCCGGGAACTAACATAACATTTGGTTAACATAGCAAATGTTAGCTCATTGTACAAATGGGTACGGGATAGAGAATATATCAGAGTGTAATAATCACAAACTAACTTAATTATCAGTACAGCCGTTTCCATCATTGTTTTTAATTTTTTTTTTTATTTAAATTAGGTTCGCGTTTGACCACCATCTCACCTGATGGTAAGTGATGATGTGGTCGAAGATGAAGCACGCTTACCTAAAAGTAACCTATTCACTCTTGACTTAAAGACTCCTAGGTTATAGCTATCGGGAAACACAGACTCCGGCAGGGAATTCCACTCCTTAGCCGTACGCACAATGAAGGTATTCCCAAAACGTTTTGTACCTAATACCGACCCCATGGGCATGTTCAGTCACCATTTACTAAAAACCGCGTCAATAACAGTCGCTCACAACCCATCGAGGACAATAACCTTAATTCAATAATTGATGCCACAGCAATCGAATTATTCTTCGCATCGATTATGCGCTTATGTAACGATTTCCCAGCAAAGTGTTACAGAACAGATTAATACAGAAGGTCAATTCATCTTCTTAGAATAATAGACTCATCAAGGACAATAACACTAATTCGGTAATCCGTGATCCAAGACATAGCAATCGAATTATGTTCTTCGCTGCGATTATGCAGTAAGTTACGATTTCTCAGCACAGTGGCACAGATTAATTAGCTTTATATTCTTAAAATAGAAGACAACGCTTTTCTTTACTCTGACCAAAATAAAAATGTTCGTTCTACCAATAATCTTCTACAACGATATCCCTGACACTATTCTAAGTTTATTCATTCCTTTTTTATGCCCTGACGATCTTTCTTTGGGATTCACTTCCTTTGAATATCAACAACAAGCAGGCGCTTCTCCTTTGAGGTAAGGGCATGTAAATGATCATGACATTGATTAGTTGGTTTCGTTTTCATGAATAGTTTTACTAAGTTTAATTGTGTGTAAACTCATTGAAATTAAATATTCATTTTGTATTTAATTGGTTATAAATAAAACTTTTACACGTCATGTTTTCTGTGTTTTATGTTTAGCTAGATGGAGCCGGTGTTTCTTACTACACTGAGAAGAAACACCGAAACAAACTCAGAAATAAATGTATCTTTTAAAGTATTGTGTTCTTTTTTCTCAGTTTATCTTTTCATTAAGTTGTACCTGCCATTTTCTTACTCTGCACCACTCTAAGATTCACAGATAAAAATGATATTAAGGGTTTCAAAGGTACCATGCTGATTGGGAATGTTTTTACACTCACTGTATGTGTAGCGATTACAAACACGCTACAGAGCGTAGTTTTAACTTATTGTACGAAGCTGGCATTCTGTACCTATATTTCTGTGGCAGCAGTATACAAAGCTGTTGGTATCTAAACGTTAACAAACGCGTGTGGGAAATAAGCTCACATGTTGTGTCGCTAGCATTCCCCTGGAGAGTAAACGAGCCGGATAGTGTGGGGACAAGGATTTGTAATTAGCTGTAGTAGAATTGGGATTTTCATTTGATTTGGATTTTGCTCCTATTGCTTTCATTTCAATGTAGTTTCAGCCACTCGAATGATCGTAAAATATCCTAAAAGAACATAGGTAAGTCTGTATTATCGGGATGAAAAATACTGTTACGCCAGTCGCTTAGTGAAGTACGTCGAGAAACTTCGACAGAAATCTAGAATGTTCGAGACACTAACGCCACCTGGCGGCGAGTAGCAGTACTGAGAATGTCGAGAAGCATCAACTTCTAGAACGTTCGAGACACTAACGCCACCAGGCGGCGAGCAGCAATACTGAGTATGTCGAGAAGATTCTGGAACATTCTTGCCAGTATTGGCAGTGTGTCGATTGTACTTGATATTTCTAGAACACTTACATCGCGGTATAAATAGCTCGCAAAGGAACGCGGAGAGTCTTATTAGAAGATACGAGGCGATATCACCGAAACTCTATAAGTGAATTTCAGTGCTACTTAAGTGTTAAGTGACAAGTATTGTTGTGTGAATAGCTGTGTTAATTTTTATTTTGTATTTATTTAATTAACCTCTCAAGGACCGCCATTATTTACGTCAACCATCCGTCAAGCACCGCGGGCGGGCTCTTATCGTAAGCGTAATCTGACCCCGGTCACAAACGATTTTAAGACTTATCTTTACTACAAATACAGTTTTAAATCGGTCGGGGTTTGGTGGTACAAATTTGTGCCAGCGGAGCTCAACTAATACTTGTTTACTGGCACGTTTTAGTGCCGCTGGGGCTCTAGAGGTTAAAGTGTTAATTTTGATTTAATTGGCGTTAATTATTTTTATCTCTGCTCGTAACAATATTCAAATGACAGTTGGACTTTGATTCCGACTGACATTTGTATGTAACATTTCTCGATATGTTATGATGGTCATCTATCCATGGTCCTATCACATCCTCCACAGGTACATAAGTATAATATACAAGGCAGGGAAGATGATACGACGATAAATGAAAACACCGACTATACTAATCCCGAGGAAACCATAGTGAGGATAACATAACTTGTGACATCAAAATAATAAAAAAAAAAAACATTTTCAAATAATTTAAATGATACGGTAAAAGTATGAAATTGCTGTTTTATAGTGAAATGCTTTGAATGAGAGTTTTTTTGTGCTTCAACGCAGGATATTTGACCTTGTGTTGAAGCACAGTAGCTAAGTAGAGCCTATGTAAAAATATGAAAACAGAAAAAATATCCTGAATACATTTTTTGTACAGACTTAGGAGAACATTATCTAGGCTGTGGTAAATTTATGGTCGTATTATCTTCTCCACTTTGTATACAGAAATAAATGTGTCCAAGAACAAGGGTTTCCAATACATACGTGCTGTAAATGAATGGTAAATGTTTAATAATACGGTCATAAGGGACGGGCTGTTGGCACATTATCAAATATTCTGCCCCAACACGTACTGACGGCCACAAGCAACAAATTATTATTGGAAATTAATATTGACTTTGTATTAGGGGCCGTACATAAATTACTTAACTCGAGTTTAGCAAAATAGTGTCTCATATTATTTTTTAAATCTTTAATAGTAAAAATCATTTATCATTTATTTGTCTGAATATGGTTATGTATTGTAAGGTCTTAAAATTATTATTCAATAGCTTCTTCACATTCTGCCATACATGCTGTGCCAATATTGGTATTTACATAATTCATATAATTGAAAACGAATCAATTAGTTCATTCTTAATGGCTATAAAAATAACATTAAAATAACCAAAAATTCGAATACATGATACATCCACCAATTCGAATACATGAGACATCCACCAGTTCGAATACATGAGACATCCACCAATTCCAATACATGAGACATCCACCAATTCAAATACATGAGACATCCACCAATTCGAACTGGGCCCGCGTGTTTGATCACGGCCCATTCCTTCTCATGGAGAGGAAGTCTGTGTCCCATCAGTGGGAACTTAATAGGCTGAATATTAATACAGATATTTAGATTGGTACACAACAAATAGTCCCATCCCTAATGTAAGTACTGATACGTACAGAGCCTGTTCTCTTCAGGGAATACCTTTGGCGCGCTTTAAATATACATTTAACTCTAATAAGATCTAGCACGTCTAAATTGACCTAGTCTACATCGTCCTGTTGTAGAGCACTTAACACAGGGAAAAACATTTAATTTCTTAAACATGCTGAGACCAATTTCTTAATTTAGAATTTGAGGGTTTTTTTACCGGACTTTACTTTAGTTCAATGTGGCATACAATGAATTTTTATTGTGTTAACAATGTTATTATTACATCTATGTATTGATTTATTTTTCCCGTTTTGGTGACGTGTTCAACTACACTTTTAAATCAATAGAATTTTACCTGTATCCTGTATCATGGATGCAATCGCACCCGCGATTAGCAGGAAGGCAACCAATCGCTCAGCCACTGCACAAAATGTTCCTTCTATTTTTAAATTAAAAAATATTTCATTAGTTCACAAAAGTAACATGTAGTGAATGGAGCCCCACGTTAAACAGATAAAGCCTGTACATATTGGGAGACATCGCTCCTCCATATTGTTATATTCGTGACAAAATATGAAACATTTTATTTTTATTTTTGTTGTTAATAGGCTTGCGTTTGAACACCATCTTACCTGTTGTTAAGCGATGATGTAGTCAAAGATGAAACACGCTTGCCACGAAAAAGTAACCTATTCAATCTTGACTTAAAAACTCCCAGGTTATAGCTATCAGGAAACACAGACTCCGGCAGAGAATTCCATTCGTTAGCTGTACGCACAATGACACTATTCCCAAAACGTTCTGTGCGTATGGGTGGGATGTCCACCATGTAGGATGGCACATCGCCGTTTGTTTTGTAGTCCGATGAACTTACTAATGATACAGCAGAATTATCCAGTAGCGAGAGCAGTGGAGGCTGCGTGGTTAAGGTACGACTTACGAGTTGTAGGTAGTGGGCTCAAACCCCGGCAGGCACATTACTTTGTGTCATTTTCATCATCACTACTGTTATCAAAACTACGAAAACTAAACTAGGCCCTGGGTCTGGTGGACGGACCATTTCTACTCGTGGAGAGGAGACATATAGCCTGTAGTTGGTACGTTATAGGCTGACTATGTACTGTTATGTTCTGATAGCTATAACCTGGAGAGACTCTTTAAGCCAAGAGTGAATAGGTTACTTCTAGGCAAGCGTGCTTCATCTTCGACCACATCATCAATTAACATCAAGTGAGATAGTGGTGAAATGCGAGCCTATGAACAATAAATAAAAACTGTTGTGCAATAATATGCACACTCGTTTTTAGGGTTCCGTAGTCGAATAGCAAAAAACGGAACCCTTATAGTTTCGTAATGTCTGTCTGTCTGTCCGTCCGTCCGTATGTCACAGCCATTTTATTCCGAAACTATTAAGACTATAAATCTGAAACTTGGTAGGTAGATGTATTCTGTAAACCGCTTTCTGATATTAAGAAAAAAATTAAAAAATGTTTTAAATAAAGGGAGCCCCCTTTATTTAAAATATTTTTAAATTTTCCCCATACATGGAACTGAAACTGAAAATATTTTTTTTCATGAAACCTATGCGTGTGTGATATTTATAGTCAGGTATTTAAAATGACATTGAGGTTTCTAAAACCACTTTTTCATAAAGTTAATCATTTAAGAGATATACGCTTCCAAAGTGGAAAAATGTGTGTCGCCCATCTAATTTCTATAACAATGGAATGAAAAATTTAAAAAAATATACATGCTGTAGATCTTAAT
This sequence comes from Tholera decimalis, assembly GCA_943138885.2. Lineage (NCBI taxonomy): Eukaryota > Metazoa > Arthropoda > Insecta > Lepidoptera > Noctuidae > Tholera > Tholera decimalis. The sequence continues at coordinate 31,610,581 of OW964562.2, forward strand.
GTAAATTTTTATCCGAAATTAGTTTGAACGACATAGCGTCAGCAGTTTTTGAGATACAGCATATTTTCTAAATCCGCAAATATAAGTTTATAATTCATACAAATGGAACCCTTCATGGGCGAGTCTGACTCGCACTTGGCCAATCTTTTTTGCAAGATATATTATGGTGAGTTATGTGTAGGTATTTTGTAAGTATGTATGTTATTTAATATGTACATAATTATTTAATTTATCTTTTTTTTTAAAGTGTTTGACGAGAATATCTGTTGTACGTTCGTTTGATAGTCAGGACAAGATATTTTTCTCGCCAAACAAAACATACTAGTACAACGCAGCAAACTCAAAAAAATAGCACGTAATAATAAAAAAAGATTTTTTAGAATAACTGTAACGAAAATTTTAATTTTACTTTTTTATGCTTTTGTTGATTTTAATCACAAATATTTCATGTTACCGTTTTTTTTCCGGGTGGGAAAATCATCGAATGACTTCTCCCGCTCTGGGTTAAGTGGAAAGAGTGTCAGACTTCTACTGACTAAAAATCCACCCTGTTCCTTCAGCTGCCCTAAAGTTCTGGGACCGCGGTATCTCGTTAGAACATTCCCGCAACCCCGGCAAAAATATTTCATGTTACCTGGCTTCACGTTTGTTTTTTTAGTCAAAACTAAAATTAATGTAAACAAAGACACCTAAAAATACTAATTTTTCTGTCTTTCTCGTTTCTATTCAACGCAACAAACTCCGCATCGCATTTGTTCTGATTTCAATGGCTTCGGTTCGGCCAAACTGCGGCATCCCAGCATCAGTTGCGACTAGACAAATCATTTAGTTCAACTTGTTGTTCAGATGCACTGTAGATTTTTGGAGCGCCCCGGTTTGGAGCATTGTTTGTCTCGGGGTTTCAATTTCGGTAGTTTTTTTTTTTGTATTTGTTTCATTGTATGATCCAGCTAGAGATAAAATTTCGAAGCCAGGCAGGCAAATTACTTATAATATAAAATAAAACAAAAATAGAACTGGTCTGCAACACTACTTGTGGGATCGAATTTGATTGATGAATTCAACCATCCGACATACAGAAATCACCATAATTTATCCAGGCGTTTACAGATAGGATAATCTCTGAGACGGCTTCTGGAAAATTGACCCCCAACTTAAGTGACCCAAGGGAGGGCGGTGGAACAGTGCACAGTGGGCATATGCTACTGTAAACTACTGCAGGCTCGGAGAAGACCCCTTTACAGTCTCCCCAGGGAGGTGCGCTGACAGGCGCTTAACAGGGAGCTCCAATCGCGTCCGGTCTACTATGTGGATTAGGAGCTGGACTACCATCCACATGCTATTGGGCGGTTTTAGTGAGGTTCAAATCCTACACTGCTTGGTGTTATACCCAATTACCGAGCGCCTTTGAAGGTTTCCCCTGGAAAACACAAAAAAGCAAGGCGTTTCGAAAGAGTTCAGTGATATACAATACAGATGAATTGTAGGTACCTACTTATTAACAAAGATTACGGCGTATTGGCTTGTCTATTTGACGTTTCTATAGGTACACGTTCCGTTCCAATGACAATTCATTTATTTGTTATAGATTTATTTGATCCTTTTTCGTATTTCCCGCACGAGGAAACTGTATTCCGGTAATCTTAATGATGTTGCGAACAACATGTAGGTGTGTATAATTACTTTATTTAAGTATTTTTACACCAACAATTCCTTACACAGGTTTTACTAGAAAGCTTAAATGTTACTACGCAGATAAAATATAACAATCACTGACAGGTATAATTTGCATTCGTTGTTCATAAAATTGAAATCGTACTTTGTCTGCAAAGTTATTTTTGATTCTAAAGTTTTTTACTCTCCAACTTCAAACATTTTGTGAAAATGTGTCCTATTATAATTAATGCAAAAATTTGTATGTATGTATATTTGTTGCTGTTTCGCGTAAAAACTACTGAACAGAGGTAAGTAGGTAGTTGAAATCCTGGAATAACACATTTTTATAAGTTACTGAACTGTGCAGGTCAGTGAGACGGTGGTTTCATGTCAAACACTGGTTCAAAGTTTTATTCTATTAGACTAGAAGCCAAACTCAAAATAATTGGAAAAGGCTAGATAGAATGACATAAATTGATTTATTTTTAATCATCACCTGTTTAGTTAGACGAGCAACGAGCTGGACCAAACTAACGACCAGCGAATTACTTTGGCCCTGGACAGAACCACCTGGAAATCATGGAAGAGGCCTTTGCCCAACAGTGGGTCGATACAGGGTAACAGTAACCTATTTAGTTATAAGCCTTTTAGTTTTGTTAGTCCACATTCAGAATCGCTTACATTTTATTTATTGATAGTTATAGTCATAACATATACTCGCACTCTATTTGTCAATCAAAATTACACACTAAGTCCTCATCTGCTCGGGCACGCCGTAATCGCGGCGATAAGTCCCCTTTTTGAGGAGTGGCTAGAGAGACCACACGGCGTCCTCACCTTCTGTCTGACGCATGTACTGACCAGACATGGCTGTTTCGGGTGTTTCGGGAGGTACCTGTTTCGGATACAGCGGGAGGATACGCCCAGGTGTCGTCATTGTGAGGATCATCCGAAGGACACGGTGGAGCATACAGTGGAGGTGTGCCCTGCTTGGAAGGAGCACCGCCGTGTCATCGCGGAGGCGATCGACAGCGGCGACCTCTTGCGTACCGCCTTGGTTAAGACCATGGTGCGGAGCGACAGGGAATGGGATGCAATCGCCTCCTTCTGTGAAACAGTCATGCTAGCGAAGGAGGAGACCAAACGCGCGAGGCAAGAAGAAGGCGGGAGACGCAGAGAAAAAAATGTTATTCCTTCTTTCCGATTATGTTTGGATCGGCTTCTATTCTGACCGAATGTGGCTAAGTATTTGTTTTTTACATGAAGCGCCTGCCTATCTGACCTTAAGGCTGCGTTTCCACCAGAGATGTGCGATGGAAATGTGTCGTGCGACGATGTCTAGCTGTGCTGTGAAAATGTGTAGGGGTTGCCACCAAAGCTGTGCGATGAAAATGTGCCTACGAGGATGTGTAGCGGAGCTGTGAAAATGCGCATTAATGTTCGGTTCGAGGCTGCGCAAACCTCGCAACACATCCTTCTCAACACACATTCCTCGCAACACATCCCTCGCAACACATCTCTCGCACACATCCCTCGCACAAACCCTCGCTTGTTTTGTATGCGCAAAAATCTAGCTCCGCTGAGCCGTTTCCACCAGAGCTGTGCTGACCGAGGCGAGGTAAATGAAGCGATTCTATTGGTTCTTTACAAACATATCCCTCGCTACGCATCCTCGCACATCTCTGGTGGAAACGCAGCCTCACAACCCAGTGGTGAGGCAGCACGATACCCCTTGGTCAGAACTGTGTCAGATTGTCAGGCTTCTGACAAACTGTAACAACGGTCAAAGATGTCTAAATGAACGGCTTAACGTGCTTTTCGAAGCACGTATGTATGATATCGCCAACTTTCAAACTCCGGGCTACTTTTGAGGAATTCCTTAAAGAAATACCCTATAGCACTTTTGTTCGACCCGGGATTCCCGGGGAGCCCAACAGTGGCGCTTGCGACCTTTAGACCAACAAGGCAGTCACTAAAATTAAGAAATAATAAAACATGATATTTCATAAAACGTGATGTGAATTAATAAAAATAAAATTGTTCCAGAGGTTTTCAACAAATAATTTAAACAATATTAAAGAGACATTATTATTGTAAAGACGTCCAAAGAAAGAATACCAAAGACAATGTTGTATTTACTTATTGTATTTTTTGTTGTTGTTTTATTTTTGTATTTATTTGTTGTTGTACTTTCGAAGATCAGCACGTTCAAGCAAACAAACAAACTTTCTTTGATGTCACTATCTACTTGGACTTACATGGACTTCTGTATCACTATTTATTTTATATTACGCTATTTATTTATTTTACTGTACTTATTTTATATTATTGTATCAATTATTTAACTAATATTTTTTGCCAGGCTTGATTTCCGTACGTCATACATATTTATAAGGCAACCACTGAAAACCAGCGCCGTGCTATGGGCATGCCCATGGCATAGCATTATGCTGAGTGGGAGCCTTGTTGCCACGACCACGACGTGCATTTGCCTTGTTTTTTGTTGTTTCCTTTTTCTTCGTATATTGTCAATATCTAACTCTTTGTCCTTAATTACTAACATAATTATAAGTACCAATTACTAACTCTAGTCTAAGGAACTAAATAAGTTTTTAATATTGTTAGCATGTCGTTTGTCTGTTGGCAATAAATACTTTTTCTTTCTTTATTTTGCACCGATCCGGACGAGACATTTATGCTGATATATGCACCCCCTTAAATCTATGGGTATGTTTCGTCGTAAACTACCATTCACCATCAGCCATTCTTCACAATGTTATATTGAGATTTGTGTGTACGGAAAATAGGAGAAAAACAAAATGATTCAGGATTCTTCCAAAACGATATCCATGAATAAATAAATTGTATTTATTGTTATGAAATAAAGATTTCTTCTTTTATGTTTTATAAATAGAAAACATTTTGGTTCTTAAAAAATATGTACATGCGTCCACCTTCAAACCAAACCAAAATACATATTACTAGCAGTCGCGCGTGGCTGAAGACTTTATCACGATAAAAACTGTTTTGCAGTCGGGTAAAAGTTAGCCTATAACCTTTCCCAAGCTTCAAGCTACTACTAAAGAATGGCGCGTGCAAAGAAACAAACAAAAAAAATTCCGCCGTATAATTTTAGTATAGATATGAATATAGAAGAAACAAAAGAGGTTTATATACTGTACTCATGCATTATATAAACTTCTGCTTCTGACTACTCGTGCAGTTGGGTACACATAACAACCGGGACTAGCGGCTAAAGCTAAGCGTCCACAGGTCGGTATCAGACGCATCCCAACTAGCACAAATGGGCTGCATTAGAGCTTTGGAGCGTATCCGATTATTACTTATGGTAATAGACGTAAGCGCTAGAGCGTCTACTGCAGACTTGCAGCAGCCGCTTTAGCGCTATTTGGGCGCCATTTTATGCAACCTAAAGTTCCATTTAACCTGCACAACGGTTGCATAAAGGTTCCTTAATAGCTATAACGATTTATTAACGCTATACTAAAGCTCTCTTAGCGCTACTTTTGAATGATTTTGAACTACTTTGAACGAATGAATTGATTATAGTTCTTTATTGTATATCTTCAGTTGACATTGTTTGTAATATTTTGGTAAAGTGTTTTCGTCGCCATCATGAAAATAAAACATAAAGAAGTAAATGTTTGTATTCTGTATTAGCAAGATATATAAAGATACTTAAAACGCTGTCCAGTTTACTGTAGATATATAAGATAATTTTCGAGTAATTTTAACGCGCTTTTATGATATTTAAAAAATTAACAAAAGATATGTGATATTTTTTATTTGTTATACAGAATAAATTTTATTTCCGTATTTTTACGTGTCGATAACTTACTATTCGCAAGTGGCCGATTGTTTACCGGTACATTTAATGCACATTTAACTGAAAAACCAATGTATATCAACTCAATTTTGCAAGTGAATTATAAGTTTTCTTAAAAAATCATGGCGTCATTGTACTGTAGTCATAACCTGCAGTTTGAGCTCTAATAAGTCCCTTTTGAGAATCATAGTGCTAATTTTCACCCTTCTAACGCTTCCAGTGATTTTTGTTCCTCTAGTGCAACTCACAGCCACAAAAAGCTCCTATTTTCCTGTTTTTGAGGTTATAAGATTAATTATTTGTATCCTTAAGTATATTGTAAGGTGTATAATAAAGTATATAATAAATAAATAAATAAATAAGATCTAGTTACGTACTTATTCGTTTAGCATCCATTTTATTAAATGTTTTATAATAGTTACAAAAGTGGCTGTAAAATGGCGAATGGATTGAGCCTGCAAGGAATGACTATTGCTACTAAAGGCCTTAGTTACACTGATGATTTTTTTGTAACTATAGTATTCATAAGAGTTTCTATTATTTCTGTAATGAAACTTATAGTAGTATAATAGTGGTTACTATTTCTATAACCTATACAAGTTACAATGGAAACTACTATACAGCTGTGAGTGGCAGAATGACCTTCGTAACTCTCATATAAAGGTGTAAGTGGTAAATGAGTTCTACCGTGGACTACTGTGAAGGCTAGGGTAGTATTTGATTCAGCTTATAGCACCTTAAGTAACTTTTATTACTATAGACGTTTACGGATGCAGATATGCAACTCTGAACTGCTTTTTGAACCCTTAAAGCGCTATTTTACAGCCCATAGTAACAAAATAGGCTGGTATTTCCACTAATGTGCTCGTTGGGATCGCATTAGCCGCGTCCACTGTATCGGCAGCAATCGGATTGCCGACGCAGAATGCCAGTTTCAGTCGGATTTACTTAGTCATTGTACGCGTGTTTGTGCAAATGGAGGAAAGCGGAGAATAGTACATTGTTCACCGAGAGGAGAAAGTGACCGATTACCGTCGAGGGTGTCGTTTGAAGCCCGAGCCGTAGGCGAGGGCTTTAAAACACCCGAGATCGGGAATCGCACTTTCTCTCGAGTGATACATAGTGCTTTATACTACACCTACGAGGAAAATAAATAGTACTTTTCAACATTGAGTACATAGACCATAACGTACTTGGTTTGTATTTTTTCGCTTTTTCACTGAAATAAGCTGGCAAAACAGTTTCAGAAAAAGATGCCGCATTTTTTTTCACTTTTCCATTGCAAAAAATCGTCATAAGTTTTATTATATTTTTTAATTGATTTCTGTGGTAAAAGGTTATCAATCAGTATTTTTGTTGTTTCCTTCAACTGCAGCGGAGTTAAAAAATCTTCATCATCACTATCACTACTTATCATTTTGATAGTTTTATTTTACTTTCTACGAAAACTGAATCCTCAAACAACACACAAATTGAAAATGGCGCCAATGGCGTCTGCAATTTTCACATGTTCTTTTTCAAATTGTTTATCCTGCCGCCACAGGGTCGCACTGCCAGCCCGACACTATCCAACACACAGCTAGTGGCCAGTGTCATTTTGCGAACTTGGAGATAAAAACTCACTGTAAAAACTTTTTGGCTTTTGATATTTAGGTTACCGGCGCATAGTCTTACCCAAAATTAAAAAAGAAAAACCACGTAAGAAATGGATTTTCATACACTTTTCTCTCCCGCTCAGATGCGTTTTCTCCCCGCATATTTGTTCGATATGCAATGACGTACTTTCTACCGTAAATTTGATAAAGTATCAAGGTACTTTCCAAGCAGGTGTAGTATAAAAACAATTTGTTTGTTAAGGCCGTGCGCGCACTGCCTTGCGGTGGCCGCAATTGCGGTAGTTTTACCGCATCGGTAGAATGACCGGGGCCACCGGTGACTCTACCGCACGCGTTTATTCCACCGCAGTGCGCGCACTTCTATGACACTCCATACTTCACAGATTTTGCGTTTCCAAAACGCAACGCAGTGCGCGCACGGCCTAAATGCGATGCGTCCGAAGCGTACAATACCGACCTGTAGACGCTTAGCTTTAACGTGCTTTACGAGGCACGGAGGAATCTATGCATGTTAAGATGATCACACTTCCACAGAACAATCTCGGCTAGGTTATCTTTGAAAGTAGACATGTGCGGCTGCCACCCTGAAAGTGTCACCTTTCCAACAATTTCGATTGCCCTCTAAACAGCTATAGGAAGAGTTTACAAGGTCTGTCAGTGCGCCAGCTCTTCATACTAAACACTGTTGAACAACATAAGCTGCTAGTGTCCAATCCGTCCACGATTCATACATGATCACTGAAAAAAAATACGATTAATCTAGTGGAGCGTCATCATCCACCGTACAATACAATTTTTGTAAAACGTTTCATTTGTCATCTGAGCGGTCACTGTATAATTGAACCAATAAGTTTTTACATACATATATTAAGGACATATACAAATTACAAACTTTACATGCAAGAAGAGGGTAAATGATTGGTTATTAACATTAAATTCTGATGATACTGAAAACATTGTTACTAATATTTATTATTAACATATTTCTCTTCCTACTATCTTTCCTCCTACATAAACATATTTACCACAATCACGCACACACACTCCACACCTAAACCTAACCTCACACAGAAACACAAACATTCCATGACACACACACACAATTAATAATTTGAGATAGTATAAGTAGCAGGAACTGTGTAATTGCAACTTCAACAATACTTATTCTGTTTCCGGTCGGCATGTCATTGATCAACTGCGCGTCTTTAATGTCATCAAAAATGTTTGTTTAGCGCACACCATTTCTTTTCTTTTTTTTATTCTATTTATACCATTCAATATATATTTATTAAAACACTATACATTTTTGGGGTGCCAATTGAAAACCAGCGCTGGGTGTCTTCCGCCCAGCAAAATGCTGAATTGTTTACCCTTTCAGTCGGATATGCTCGGCGCAATTTTTGTTGATAATATCTTGATGTTAGAAGGTTCTGTTGTATTTATAGTGCGTCTGTACTTGAATAAATCTATTACTATTCTAAATACTCAAGCTACGAACCTAGTTTAGACATCAGTCTCCCACAATATATAACTTATTTTACCGTTATATTGTGGTGAAATGAATTAATATATTTATATACACATTTATTACTAATGTGTCCGATGTATTTGAGGATTCGCAATTTTATTTACATGTAACCTAAAAATTTAAATAAATTATGAGGCATAATTATTAATCATAATATAGGTCCTATATTATGATTAATAATTATGCCTCATAATGGGGTGAATTTCGACAAATGCCATTTTTTTTTATCATATCGGTGAACTTTTTCAATTATATTTTTTTTGTATATTTTTCAGGTTTTATGTAATGTTTGGGATATCAAATATCCCCAAATTTAATATCATCAACGTATCATTTAAGACCAAGGAGAAAATTCAGTTTGAATTCTGGTTTCCACCGATATGACAAACCGGTACCGATTATTTTTTCTGTACACCGATATGATAAGTTAATCCACTGAAATGATGTACATATCCAGCGATATGATAATCTATCCACCGTTGAACATAAAAAAGGAAATAGTTAGTAGGTACCTATATATTTTTACAAGGGTGACTTAGAACTGAAGACCTGAACTTAGGGTCTTATGTAAGTAGATCACATCCAAAGAGAACTGAGTTCTTATAAATCCAATTAAAATATATTTTTTGAAATTATGTACCTATTTTATTATATTTACTACAGGTACTTAGAATTAAAATAAAAGAATGTTTATTTTTATTATCATTGTCTTTATTAAAATGAAGTATAAAAAAAATCAAAAATCTTATATCTAAGGTTAAAATTGCACAATACACTTAAAACTTGTGGACAATTAGTAAATAAAAGTGACACAGTGACTCGGTAACACTACTAATGTGTGTTTAACTTAATAAAACTAAATTAAAGTGTATAAATTGAAGATTATTAAGTGCAAACAGTTAAAAATTTTAAAAGTCAACGAATCAGCCGGTGAGTGAATGACAGGACACTTTACGCGCAGCGCACGGAATTTCGCACGGTCGGCAGTGCGCAGAACCGTCAAAATTGCTTGCAGCGGTGACCGATGACTCAAGCGACGGCTCGCGTCAAAGATAAGTTAACACAGACGAGACAGCACTTGATGCCTATGATTGATTGCATCTAAGAGGACGACACGCATACTATTTTTATTTTATTTTTTTAATTATTGTTTGTGATAATTGTTATTGCTGTCTCACTAACAATAATAATAAGAGATAATTACTATGGCTGATAAAAATTTGCAATGGGGTTGTTGCACTAATGAAAGTGACGCAGGTTTAAAGGCAAAATCCATAAAGTGTCCAACTTGTGGAAAGTGTTATCACTATGCTTGTATATCCCTTACTAAATCTCCTAATAAGAAGGCTACCTGGAAATGTCCGTCATGTTTGAGCAAAACGCCAAAGTTGGGCAGGGACGATTCAACTCCAGTTCGTAACGTATCTACGACCAGAGGCCCTAAAAGACAAGCCACTGAACAGCCTTCGCCTCCTTCGCCTCCTTTGCCTCCTTCCACATATAATGATAACGACGAACTGCGTTCCGTTATTAGAGAAGTAATAAAATATGAACTAAGTGAGATGGCGGCTAAGTTTAACAACACTATTATCACCACGATTAGCCAAGAACTAGCGCCAATTAAGAAGGAAATAGCGGATGTTGTTGAGTCGATGTCTTTCATGAATAAGAAATTTGAAAGCATAATGAAAGCACACGAGTTATCTAAGGAGATTATCACAAAACTGGAATTAGAAAACACAGATCTTAAGATCACCGTAGAAGACCTTAACAACAGACTTGCTAACCTGGAGCAACAGTCGAGATCAAACAACTTAGAATTGCAATGTGTACCAGAAAACAAAAATGAAAATGTTTACAACATTGTAACTCAACTTGCGCGTGTGGTTAACTGCGAAATCAGTGAAAGAGATGTATTACATTGCACTCGTATTGCTAAGGCCAACTCATCGAGTAACCGCCCTCGCTCTATAATTGTCCAGCTAGCCTCACCAAGAATGCGTGATCATCTTTTGGCAGCAATAATCAAGTACAACCAAGCTAATCCTCAAGAAAAGCTGAACTGTTCGCACCTTGGTTACGCTGGACCTAAATCTCCAGTCTATGTTGCTGAACATCTGTCCCCGGCAAATAGAGCTCTTCATGCAGCTGCGAGGTTAAAAGCCAAAGAGAAGAATTATAAATACGTGTGGGTCCGAAATGGTAGGATATTTGTGAGGAAAAATGACGGCGCAGAGTATATACAAATTAGGAACAAGAACAGTCTTAGTAAGATTGTGTGATGAGTATGTAATTCTTGTTATAGTTTTTATTGTTGTAATTTAATGCATGCATTAGGTTTGAACTACACAAAATTCAAGGATATTTTAATTTATTACCAAAATTGTAGAGGTTTACGAACTAAAACTAATATTTTTTACTGTAATCTGTGTAATATGAATTATGATGTTATAATATTAACAGAAACATGGCTAAACAGTAATGTATTAAGTAGTGAATTGTTTGATGACCGATATGAAGTTTATAGACGGGACAGAGAAACAACCGGGTTCCAGTACAACAAAGACGGGGGAGGAGTCTTGATAGCAATAAATAAAAAAATTAACTCCACACGTATCGAACGCTGGCAAAGTGATTGTGAAGACCTCTGGGTTACACTTGACATCTCGACATCTCACAAGTCACGCCAAGTTGCTCTTTGTGCCGTCTATCTACCACCACCAGTATGTGTTGCAACTTTGGATCATTTTGTGGATGGCTGCAACAGAGTGCTCGACTCAATGGACATCCCCTGTTTTATAATTGGTGATTTTAACTTAAGTAAATTGAATTGGGATAAAACCGCCGTAAATGACTCTCTACCTAAAACTTGTCAAAACCTCTTGGATTTTATGAATGTAAATGAACTATCTCAACATAATTATGTAAAAAACTGTTCTGGTCGAATACTGGATCTAGTCTTATCAACAGAGCAAATTTGTTTAGTAAACGAGTCCAGCAATTCTCTAGTAACTATCGATAAACTGCATCCCCCCCTTGAACTAACTATGTCTTTGCTAAAGGACTGTAACTTACCGTATAGTATACACACAAGACCTAACTTTTATAAGGCCAATTACGCTGAAATTAACAATTACCTCATTAAGCTGAACTGGGATGAACTTTTTGTAAATACTTGTGATGTGAATGACATGGTGGCAATATTTTATAAATGTCTGCGTGAGGCTATTGTAAAATTTGTGCCTGTTCGGAAGCCTAACAACTGTCGGTATCCGCCGTGGTTTGATTTAACATTAATTAAAACGTTAAAAGAAAAAAATAGATTGAGGTTGCGTTACAAGAAATATAATAATCCTTTAGATAAAATTGAACTGCAACTAGTTTCCAAGCGGTGTGAAAAACTAGCCATGAATTTATATAATGACTATATAGATAGAATTGAAAAAGACATAAAAGATAATCCCAAACTTCTTTGGAATTACATAAAAGCGAAACGCGGTGGCACTAGTGGCTACCCGTTGGCAATGACTGATGGACAGGTTGTTACATCTAACGGATCTGAAATTTGCGACCTTTTCGCAAAATATTTCGCAACCATGTATACTACTGACAAAGATACAGAAATTAACTGCCATACAACACACCTCCAAGCACTGCGTAACAATAGTCAGGGCTTGAGTACTCCTGTACTTGACCGCGACTGTTTACTAAAGAAACTAAAAACAGTAAACATTAGTAAAGGACCTGGCCCAGATGGCATCCCACCTGTTTTTATTTCTAACTGCGCCACAGCTCTGGTATCTCCTTTGCTAATAATATATAAGGCATCGTTGGCTACTGGAACTTTTCCATCAGAATGGAAAAAAGCCAAGGTAGTCCCAGTGCATAAGTCAGATAAAAAAGATACCGTAAGCAACTACAGGCCAATTTCAATTTTATCCACATTCGCAAAGATCTTTGAATCTATTATATGTCCGCACATTCAGCAACATTTAGGATTGTACCTTAATGAAAATCAACACGGTTTTGTAGCATCTAGGTCTACAGCTACAAATTTGGTGTCGTTTACGGAGTCCCTAATACAGGCCGTAGATGCAGGCAAACAATTTGACGTAGTATACACCGACTTCAGTAAGGCATTTGATAAAATGTCACATTCTATTCTTATTTATAAACTAGCAGCCTATGGTATAACAGGGCCTCTATTAAGTTGGTTCAAGTCCTATCTTACTGAACGCGAATACTTTGTCGTTGTCAACGGTTTTCGATCAGCTGCACACAAAATAACATCGGGCGCTCCCCAGGGATCTCACTTAGCTCCAATACTATTTATTATGTTCATTAATGACCTTCCGGAGTGCTTTCGTTTTTCCCAACCTTTCCTGTATGCTGATGACCTAAAATTCGCACGAGTGATCGAGTCAAAAAGAGACTGCGAACTTCTGCAACACGATCTTAACCAAGTCATAAAATGGTGCCACAATAATAAAATGCAACTTAATCCAAAGAAATGTTATCATGTCAAATATACGCGAAAAATTAACTGTATTGACGCAGAGTACTTCATAAACCAGGAGCGAGTCCAAGAAGTCGAAACAATAAAGGATCTAGGAGTACTTTTTGATAAAAAGATCACTTTTATACCCCATATTGAATACATTATTAAAAAGTCATCAAAAATGTTAGGGTTCCTACTTCGTAACACTAAAGGCTTTCGTAAAAGTAACACCAAAATAATGTTATATTATAGCCTCGTGCGCAGTGTTATGGAGTATTGCAGTGTTGTGTGGAGACCTCACTATGCCACTCACATGCTGCGTCTGGAAAGGGTACAGAAACGTTTAGTATGGCATTTAGCCTTTAGTGAGGGGAAATCTAAGCGTCTGCCCTCTTACAAAGTCCGCCTATCTTATTTTAAAATGCAATCGTTATCTATGCGCAGAGATATAACCGATGCTTTATTTGTTTACAAACTGTTGCACAATATGATCGACTGCCCCAGTTTAGTGAAGCTCATTAGGTTCCATGCGCCCTCTAGATATCCAAGGAATAAAATAACACCCCTGTGTCCACCACTTCGAAAGTCTGTGCTTGGTGCGAATTCTCCAATACCTAGATTGTGCAAAATAATTAATGGCCGCAGTGACATAGTAGATGTACACCACGACAATATTAATACATTTATACGAGCTTTTGTAATTAATAATCCAATGTAGATTTAATTTAATTTCATACGTGTTTTCTATTATTTTAAATTGTAATCTGTTTTTAGTCTTTTAATTTAATTTTCTAATTTATAATTCATAATCATTTTAATTGTATTCATTAATTAATTGATAGATCATAAGCCAATTATAATTTAAAGAGACATTTTGATACCAATGTTTTTTTTTTTATGTTTATTGAATTTATTGTTAATTTTCTTTATATTATTTTAATTTTTTTTTTTTTTTTTTTTTGTATGTATATTAACTTTTTATGTATGTTATGTAAAGCCGTTTTTATTCTTTGTGCATGTGGTGTTAACCTTTAATTAATTGTTGCACTTGTTAATGTTACCGTAGTAATAAAGTTAGAAATGTACTGTGTAAACAATTGTTGGTTAACCTAAATAAATAAATAAAAAAATAAAAAATTACTGTGGACGATCCAGCTGATTACTATGTTTTCTTTTTTATTATGTTTTCTTTTCATCTATTTATTATTTTGTTATTGCACAATACACATTTATTACTGTGGACGATCCAGCTAATTACTATGTTTTCTTTTTATCTATTTATTATTTTGTTATTTATTATTATGTACCTACTTAATATTTTTTTAACTAAAAAATATTTTCTAGAGAAACCTTCAATGCGGTCAATTGCTCCACCTCACCATCATCATCATCTCAGCCTATAGACGTACATTACCGAATACAGACCTCCCCTAATGATACATTTATACAGCTTCTACTATCCAGTGGTATCGTGGTAATGATTTTGGCAGTCTATGTAGGTAAGTATGTATGTGTCTGTATGTTTGTATGTTCCATTGTTTCTTAGTAAACTTAACGAAATGACATGGATGGGATCTACCGATATGATAAAACGACTCACCGAGATGATAAAATGATCTACCGATATGATAAAGCAATCCACCGATGTGACAAATCTGTGCGTTGATCATGAATCAAAACACCGATATTAGATATAAGACACCGATTGATTTTTTCTTATCATTTCGGTGTAAATTATCACATCGGTGGTAATAAAGACCACCGATTACAGCGATATGAGAACAGCGACGTGAGAAATAACACAGTTTTTGGAAAATTAGAAAAAATGCATAATATCTACGATAAATTCAATAACAGACAATGAAGCTAATTCACTTACTACCTCTGTTAGAACCAAACAACAATAATAAAACTACTCATTACACTAGAAAAATGCAACCACCGATAATATAAAATAATTGTCCGGGAGCAACTTAAATGGCGTACTTTTGTTATTGGCGGGAATATGCAGCGATTTCACACACGTCCATCCTGACTACGCACTAGCACACACCAACGAGGGAAATACAATTGGGGTGGAGACGCTGTCGGACTCGTCGATGTAAAGTTAGATTTAAATTACTTTCGTCCAGCGATATGAGAACATTTTTCAGGACCAATACGTTTGTGCCTCTCAGTAATAATAATCGTTAATTATGTATTAAAATATGCTATATATTAATAACAAAACTAATATTCTATGAAATAGAATAAGTTATATACTTAACTTACTTATTTTTTTTAGTGTATAAGCTGTTTTGTTTGTAAAAAAAGTAGAGGGACAGCACCGATTTGAAAAAAATAGAGGTTTATGTATTTATTTCTACCTTTGTAATAGTCCTAGGCAAATTATATTTTTGCCTCAACCCAATAACTACCTATTGATTACTAAAAAAAAATAATTCAGAACAATATTCTTTTTTTCAAATACAAATTTCACCGAAGACAAAAAAAATAAGTCATTTGGGAAATTCACCCAATGAAACCATTCCAATAATAGCAGTCGATAGATACATACACGTATTTTCCTGATTCAATTATTCGTCAATTTATCATTTGCATTTTACGTGCCGTGCGGTGACAACATAAACAAGCTATATTACCTAACTAACTATTTTCCTTAGTTTAAATAAATCAAACAATAATTTTAAATCAAAACTCAGCAAGTATTTGTCGTTCTCCAGAGGATTAATATCAGGTACGTAACAATAATGGTAATAATAATACCTGTAATTTATCCCCTCACTTCTTTAGTATGATTTTGATATATATTAGTATATATTTATATATTTTAGTATGTATTTTATATTATTATGTTTAATCAGTATTATGTATGATGTTGTACACTGACATCCCTAAATCTATCTCCTTTAATTTCTGTCCATCAAAAGGTTGCCTGTAAGAGATTGCCCTGTGCGATAAGACCGCCCATTGTACACTAGTTTTTACCCGACTGCAAAGGAAGGGTTTTGTTTTTCGCGCGTATCTTGCATGTATGTATGTTTGTAATATTCTTTATTAATGGAAAAAAAATGGAATGGATTCACATAATTGAGGTATCGTAAGATTCTTCTTAGCAGCCCAAGTGTTCTTAGATAGGTGACATTTGAAAAAATCAAATATGGCGGCTGTGCGAAGACATTATATATAAATAAAAAAAAATTTTTTTCGGATTCTGCAATATGGGTATCAAATTAAAGGGGGGCTTAACACAAAGGTTTCAAAAAGGTATATCATGTTTATCATTAGTGTAATACTAGCAAAAATAATACAAAGAGAAAGTTTAAAAATATGGACTTAGCTCTTTCACTTTCCGAATCCGGTGGGGTGCCATTGTGATACGACCGGGAAAACTATGTTAATTAATATTTTAACTAAAAAGTTGAAAACAAAAAGTTATTTAAAAAATCTAAAAAACCCGACTGCACAACTGAAATGCAAGAAACAAGCACATTTTTATTTTAAAAAGTGACAAGCAGGCGGACCCGTCCCATTAAAAAAAAATCAATAGCGTCTCGCCTGCTTGTCACTTTTTAAAATAAAAATGTGCTTGTTTCTTGCATTTCAGTTGTGCAGTCGGGTTTTTTAGATTTTTTAAATAACTTTTTTATTATTTGTATCCTTTAGTGTACTCTAAGGTTTACAATAAAGTATATAATAATAAATAATAATGATAAATAAATAAAGTAAGGTAACTAAGTAAGTAGTAATAATAAGTATCTTGACTTGGCACATGAGATTGTCGACATGTGGGATGTGAACTCGGCAATCATTGTACCGATAGTCATTTCAGCCAATGGCTTAATAGCCAAGATCAACACCTCAGGAGGCTCTCGTTAGACGGTTGGATCAAGGGCTTGCTTCAGAAAGCGGTACTCCTGGACATGGCGCGTATCGTCAGGAGGTTCCTCTCTATGGGGCCCTGACCGCCGGTAGCTTGGACCCTGTTCCCGATACCGGTGGGCTACTATTTTTTATATTTTTAAATGTTTTTTTTTTGAGAATATTTAAAAATGTAACTTATATGTATATATTGGAAATAAAGACAATAATAAATAAATAATGTTGTTGATTTATGGCGTTTAAGGCGTGTCAAACCATAGATACTTTAATTCTAAAAAACTTCATTGAATAACACATAAGCTATTTTATGTCTCGAAATTACCAGGGGATCGGGATTTACGCCAGAAAATCGTCCCACGAAAACAAAACGATGAAGTCGCGGGCAGAAGCTAGTTGGTATATAATTCCCAGGTTTTGCAAACTAATACCAGCAAATAAATTATAGACTGTAGAAATGTGTATTTTAAGCTAATTGTTAGTTTTAAGTAACAATTTGTCTTGAAAAAAAAGGCTCAAAAAGGTTTACATTTATTACGAATTTCTTGTATGCTATAGAGTAGATACTCGTATTATTAAAAAAAGATATAGTAGGTACCTAGCTATATAATAGTGAGTAGTAATTTCACATGAGGTCATACGCTGGTACTTTTTTGAACAAGTGCCAGAATTAGAACCTCCTGATATCTTTTTTTTTGCTTTTTTCTTTGTATTTTTTATAGACTAAAACAATACGTAGGTGTGTTGTGCGGAAAATACGAAGACATGAAACGTTCACCAAACCGCACTAGGCCCGTGTGTTGGATTACGGCCTATTCCCTCTCATTGAGGAGACCTGTGTCCTAGCAGAGGGAACGTTGTTAAAGTTATCAATCAATCAATCAATCAATCAATCAATGTATTTATTTCATAAGGTTGTTACAGTCAGTTAAATAATAGAATTTACAATTAAATAAGGAGTTATGTTATGTTTGTATTGTTTTATCATTCCAGGAGCATATGATGAAAGCGTTTGTGTTCATAATGGCAATCACCACCGCCGCTGCCATCACCGATTTGCCCCGTTCCGACCCAGTCCCTCGAGTATTAGAGGACGCCACTCCTACGGAAGTTTTGTTGTACCTCTATGACGTGGCGATGACTCCATACATGTTACTTAACAATAACAACGAAGGACGCCCTCCCGTCATGGGTGGACGTCAGTGTCCAGGTGGTTTGCCTCTACTTGCGTCTGGTCAATGCCCCTACATACCAAAACCGGAAGAATTCGACTTTTATTAATAGGTATTAAAAATTTCCAGTTGAATAATATAAATATATATTATTAGTATGATTGTTTCATGTTAACTTTAGCTCAGAGTAATCTAAGTCGTAGAATTACACGATTGCCCTTCAACACAGTAGTTAGTATCCCAATGCATAACATAATATTCGAGTCTAAAGTGGGCAAGGACTTTCTCAAGAAACTTTTTGTTTACAATAATGTTGATCAATTTAAAGTATGATCTATTTTTAGAAATCAATAGCGTGGAAGTACTGTCACGAGTTACTAACAAACGAAATGACATGTGTCATACCAATGTTATTTTTGCAGTATTCTTCAATATTTTTGTCGTGGAAATGTAATTTTGTGCAGAACTA
The DNA here is from genome assembly GCA_943138885.2 of Tholera decimalis. Classification (NCBI taxonomy): domain Eukaryota; kingdom Metazoa; phylum Arthropoda; class Insecta; order Lepidoptera; family Noctuidae; genus Tholera; species Tholera decimalis. The sequence goes on from OW964562.2 coordinate 31,629,246, forward strand.
CATGTGCTGCCGTATTCAATAATGCTGTTAAGTGTCTTGCATTTTATTTGCTTTTTTTAAAGAAAATTCATACAACTGTCTACCCTCGATCACGAAGTTAGTGAGAGCAGGGCGGGCGCTTCAGCGCGGCAACGTAACCTATATCAATAATACTAAATAAGGAATAATAAAAATAACGCTGTAAGTACCCGGTGTCGAAGTTAGCGAGCAGAACGCTCAGCGCTAGAGTGGAGTAGTGCGTAGAATAGTACAGCTCAGCACTACGTCAAAGCAGACGCGCGGGCATCGCTAGATTGGTTCGTATCGCTCGTACGCCGCTGACCGCCCGCTGCCCAGGCCGCTGTTTTTGAGGCCAGGTCCATATAAATAATTATATGCACTAAAACACGTCACTCTCCGCACTGCCCGCCGTCGGGCGACGCGTCGCCCCGCTCCCGCTCACTTTCGTGTCCGCAGCCTAAACCTAATGTACCTATTAAATATCAATATTGGATATTGTTAGAGTACTAAGAACAGATTGAATCGAATAAACGATAATTATGTGCATTTGATGTATGTGTCAAGTATAAAAAAAAATATAATGATTAATTTAGCAAACCACAGCGTTAAATTTAAATTAAACCTAAATGATAAACAGTATTGAATAAAAATATTTCTCCATGTTACTTTAATTTCACCCTATTACGTACTAAAAATCACATACAAATTAAGGCACGTCGTTAATTCTATCTTTATTTGTGGTCCCAATGAATCACTCAAAATAATTTGTTTACTCCAAGGTGGCGTTCGGAACCACGGTCCCGGTCCCGAATGCCCCCTCAAAAATGTTACATACCTATAATTTCAAGGGGGGATTTTAGCACTGCAGTCCCGGTTATAGAAGCCTAATGCCTAAGAACATATTGCAGCCTTAGTTACAATGTTTCTATAATGACTATGTCTACAATGTGTTATTGATTAAATTATGACTAATCTTAACATAGTATAAAGCAAAGTCGCTTCCCTGTGTCTGTCTTTATGTATGCTTAAATCTTTAAAACTACGCAACGGATATTGATGCAGTTTCTTTCAATAGAAAGAGTGATTCAATAGGAAGGTTTTTAAGTATATAACATGCATAATATAGTAGAGAAGCACTGATAATTTTTGAGGTTTCTAATGTGATGTCGCAAATAAACACATTTTATGCGCTTGCTTTGCAAACGCTGGCTGAACCCTACGAGATAGATCAAAATAATGTACTACAGTATTGTACACCTTAAATAGGTCAACAAAAAAATCATCGATGGCATCTGTCTATCTCTTATAGATAACCCACAACAACCATTTTTTATCCTTAACTTTTTACGAGAAATACGAGCATATTCTACGAAGCAATTTTAAGCAATACAGCATTAATCCTTATCCAATTAAGTACCATAAATACATTGTGCATTTAATATAAATCAATATTGCCCTTTACAGAATATAATTTAAATAAACAGTTTCGAAGATATTACAGATTTAAAATGCAAGGACATAGCGGTTGCGGCGCAGTGCCGGTGGAGGTACGGCGCGCGTGCCTATGTAGTGTAGAATAATTAAAGTTGCAATGTGTTTGGAACAGAAATTAAAGTCATTGTTGAATTTTAGTCTCGACCAATTTCAGACGGGTCTAAAAATTATAAACGGCATAACTTTTATAGTAATAACAGTTTTTCAGTAATTACTCATTTACTATATTATATCTAATTATTGTATTTCAAATATTTAAAGTTACGATGAGGCCGAAACCTCAAAATAAAATAAATTATAGTTTAAAAAGAGAGTTCAGATGTATAAAAAATAATGTACCTAATAGGTTTAAGTAATGTAGGTACTAAGTTTAAAAGAAATAAAGATTATTATTCTTTCGGCTACATACTAAGAGATTTGTGTTTTAAAAGGCACTTTCAAGTAAATTATTGTAAAAATATAACCAACCATGCAATCAATTCAAGACCTTGTTTACGACATAATTCTTACATACAATATGAAAAAAAAAAAATGTCTCCCGCCGCGTCTATCTGTTTGGTAGAAACTCGGAAACTTCTGAACAAATCATACGATCTCGGGTTTGATTCCCGTGCCGTTCAAATAGTGCTATTGGGTTTTTATTATTAGGGTTCCGTAGCCGAATGGCAAAAAACGGAACCCTTATAGTTTCGATATGTCTGTCCGTCTGTCTGTCTGTCCGTCCGTCCGTATGTCACAGCCATTTTATTCCGAAACTATTAAGACTATACATGTGAAACTTAGTAAGTAGATGTATTCTGTGAATCGCTTTCCGATTTTAAGAAAAAAATAATAATAAATTAATACATGAAACTAGAACTGAAAATATTTTTTTTTCATGAAACCTATGCTTGTGTGGTATCTATAGACAGGTCTTTAAAAATGATATAAGGGTTTCTAAAACTACTTTTTCATAAAGTCAATCGTTTAAAAGATATAAGCTTCCAAAGTGGTAAAATGTGTGTCCCCCTTAACTTCTATAATAATGGAGTGAAAAATAAAAAAATATATATATGTCTGTAGATATTAACGTAAACTTTCAACCGAAATTAGTTTGAACGAAATCGGGGCAGCAGTTTTTGAGATACAGTATATTTTCTAAAACCGCAAATATAACTTTGTAATTCATACAAACACTATAACAAAACAAAGTTATTTAGCGTAGTTGTAAAAATGTAAATAAGCTACTGTTACGAAATCTTTAAGGTTTTTTTTATTCGTCAAATAAATATGCATATTATATTGTATTATTATAGTTACTACGGAACCCTTCATGGGCGAGTCTGACTCGCACTTGGCCAATTTTATTAGAAATTTTCTCTGAACAGGCCCGGACTTTAGAAATTGGCGATGTGACACCTCCGCGTCTCGGAAAGCGTGTTAAGTAGTTGGTCCCGCCTGTCATTTGTACATCTTTGATAGTCATTACGGGTAGTCAGGAGCCAGAAAATCTGACAATAGTCTGGCTAAGGCCTATAGTTTTACCCAGTTACTGGGTTGTGGATGGACAGACGCTCCATGTTAAACACTACAGGACAGGACAGCTCGCGCGCCGGCACCGCAGGCGCCGCGCGTCCTATGCAGCAGCAGATGTACAGATCGCGCACGGTGCCTCAGTGCGGCAGGTGTGGGACTATGCACGGAAGGAATGTTTGTCCAGCGTATGGTAAGCGGTGTCTACAGCGGTGTCTACGGTGCTCAAAAATGAATCATTTTGCAAAAACGTGTGGTGTGTACTTCGTGGATGCATCAGAAGAAAAGGCAATTTTTTCATTACATAAAGAATTGAATGATTGGACTATAAATTTGACAATTAATCAACATCCCATAAACTTTAAAGTAGATGCGGGTGCAGACGTGAATGTGTTACCTATGCGATTTTTATCCAGATTATGAATATCGACTGATAAGTTATTATAAACTAACACTAAATTGAGTGGTTATTCAGGTGATTTGATTACTGTTTTAGGCAAAACACACTTAAAAGTATATTATAAAAATAAGCTGTATTTATTGAAGTTTAAAATTGCAGATGTCAGTAGTACGCCAATATTAGGACGTTACGCATGTGTGGAAATGAATTTAATTCAGAGAGTTATGTCTGTGCAGAGATTTGATATCAAATCCAAGTTATGTAAGGAGTATAAAGATGTTTTCGAAGGTATAGGTTGTTTACCGGGAGAATACAACATACAAATTCGAGACGATGCCGTTCCCGTAGTGCACGCACCTCGCAAGTTGCCGTTTGCGATAAGTGAGGATGTAAAAAAAAAATTGTTGGAAATGGAGTCTCAGGGTATAATAGCGAAAGTTGAGGGTCCGTCTGACTGGGTCAGTAGTATTACAGTTGTAAAAAAATCTAACGGGGACTTAAGAATTTGCTTAGATCCGAAGGAATTAAATCAGGTTATTAGGAGAGAACATTTCAAGCTACCCACAATAGATGAAATAGTATCAAAGTTAGCGGTAGCTAGGTATTTTAGCACATTAGATGCTTCGGCAGGGTTTTGGAACGTAAAATTAGGTGAAAGTAGTAAATTTTGTACTTTTAACACACCCTTTGGTAGATTCAAATTTCTACGAATGCCATTTGGCATATGTTCGGCTTCGGAGGTTTTCCATAAGAAAATATATGAACATTTCGATGATATAGAAGGTGTTTGTATGTATATTGATGATTTATTAATTTACGCTCCAGATCGAAACAAGCATGACGAGATTTTAAGGGCAGTATTAGACAGATGTAGAAAAATTAATTTAGAATTAAACCTAAAGAAATGTAAATTTGGTTTGCAGGATATTAAATATTTAGGTCATCGCATTACAAAAGATGGATTGAGCCCTGATGATTCACACTTGTCAGCAATAAAAAACATGCTAGTACCGAAGAATAGGAAAGACGTAGAACGTTTTTTAGGATTGATTACGTACGTAGGGTCGTTTGTTCCTGATCTTTCGGATAAAACATTGCCACTGAGAGAGTTACTTAAAAAGGAGATAGAAAAAATGTGCTTAATTAAGAGGCCAGTTCTTCAATATTATAGTTTAGGAAAGCCAATAGTTATATCCGTGGATGCCAGTTCCACAGGACTAGGTGCGTGCTTAATGCAAAATGGGCTTCCCGTGTGCTATGCTTCTAAGGCTTTAACTATCACAGAGCAAAGGTATGCTCAGATTGAAAAAGAATTGTATGCATCCGTATTTGCCTGTGAGCGATTTTATGCATATATTTTTTGACGTTCGGATGTAACAATAGAAACCGATCACAAACCTTTAATAAGCATTATTAAAAAACCAATTGTTGACGCTCCGTCCCGCTTACTGAGGATGCTTTTAAGATTACAGCGCTATAAGTTTACATTAGTTTACAGACCGGGAAAACATTTGTATATAGCGGACGCGTTATCTCGCGCTTACGAAACGTCCCAACAAGTGGGCAAAGGAACATCACAAACTGAGATAGGTAGCGGCAACGATGAAGTATGCATGTTTACCGATAATGTTAAAAATAAATGCGAATATCTCACGGACGCTCAATTCATAACCATTCAAAAACTCATTCAAAGATGATTGAATTAAATAAATGTGTATTACAAGGTTGGCCTGAAAATAAAGATAAAATAAAAGCTAGTGCAAAACCATACTGGAAGTTTAAGGAAGATATAACTGTAGCTAATGGGTTGATCTGGAAATCAGATAAAATAATTATACCTAAAGTTATGAGAAAAGAGATGTTAAAAAAGATTCATATTGGACATATGGGAATCGAAAAATGTAAATTACGTGCTAGAGAAATAATATTTTGGCCCGGTATTAGCAATGATATTGAAAATATGGTTAAAAGTTGTGATATTTGTTTAAAGCATAGGAATAATAATCAAGAAGAAGAGCTTAACTCTCATGAGGTTCCTGACAGACCATGGGCCAAGGTTGGAGTAGACTTATTTCAATATAAGGGTACGGACTACTTGTTGCTAGTAGATTATTTTAGATTTTTTTTTTTTTTTTTACTATAATGTCAGATTGTGGTCCGCAATTTACATCATTTGAATTTAGGAAATTTGAACTAGATTGAATGGTCAAATTCAACGCACAGTGCAAACAGTGAAAAACATAATTAAAAAATCAACAGAGGCACACACCGATTATAGACTAGCATTTTTGGAATGTTTGAATACACCGTTAGGTAGTGATCTAGCGTCTCCAGCAGAAATTTTACAAAGTAGAAAAATAAGAAGTATTGTTCCGACCCCGATAAGGTTATTGGTTCCAAATGTGCATCATAACATAAAGAATACACTAATTAGACGGCAATATAAACAAAAACAGTTTTATGATAAAAATTGTAAGAACTTAACTCCATTACAAGTGAATCAATATGTAAGATATTTCGACACAATAAAAAAGTATTGGGTACCGGGTGTAGTTGATAGAATACTAAAAAATAGGTCATATGCTATTCGTCTAAATAATGGAAAAATAGTTGTTCGAAATAGAAGGCACATGATAACAGATCACTTGCACAGACGTAGCCCTACTCGAGAATATGAGTTTGATTATGATTGTGAAAACTCGAGTAATTTAAATTTACATTGTGAACCGCCATCTTCCAATAATAATTATGTTACTCGTTTTGGCAGGACGGTGCGACCGCCGAATAGATGGGGATACCCGTGAATTATTAATACCTACATCAAGTTCAAATCCTCGTCCGTATTATCAACGGCGACACAATATTGATATTCAGAAGGATTAAAATGTATAATAACTGATTGTGATGTAGAATTTAATAAATATTGTAAGATTAAAAAAATGTTATGTAAAATTTAAAATGTGTATGATATAATGTGAGTATTATTTAGGGAAAATATACTAAATGTATAATGTACTAATGTTTAATGTTCAACCAAATTAATTATGAAATTAACATTTATGGAATGAATTACTCAAGCTAAGAATAAGTAATATAAATGTTACTGCTCACAAAAAGCATGGAGACTAGTCATTAAGCTATTTTTGTATGATCAAATAAATTATTTATGTTTGTTTGTCAGGTGATTATTCTTGTTTAGATGTTGTGCATATTTGTATATATACCCCTGTATGTATATTTCTTTTCTTTGTTTTTCTTTACGGGAGATACAACTTGTGTTTTAAGTAATTGTGTAATTGTATACTACTTCGTTTTTTATGTTATTTTTTTTTCTCTGTGGAAGGAGGATGTTACTATTATGTGATGTGGGTAGAATGTATTTGGTGGTGGTATATGAACGCATTAAAAGAGATTAGTCATTGCTGGAGCTTGTTGTATTACTCACGTATCACCTAACGTTACAATTCTGATAGCTGTTAGCCATGAGCTTCTTATTTCATTGCTAGTACTCTATAAAAAAAGAGATAAATTGTACTCCAAAGAAGACATAAACGTCCTAAACGCGATGCATCGTTCAATCTCTACAATATAAAAAAGAAACAATTTTAAAAGCAGCCTTCAAATCAAAATTTACTTCTCGATCCTCCTAGCAGAGTTACCGTAACAACTCTCCGACAAAGAACAGATAGGAACAGAAGGCAAGCTCCGATTAACCAGTGAAAATAATTATTCATACACATGTTACGTATCTGTTCATACGTCACTGTTCCACGTTTATCATGGTATCTGAGCATTAAAAAGAAGAAAGAAAGAAAAAGTATTCATTGCCACCGAAAACGACACGCATATAAAAAAATTAAACTTATCATAATTAAACTTATAAACGAAGATTTAAAGATTCACAATATAGAGTAAACAGAAAAACAATGCAATGGCATGTTGTGGCCGTGGCAAAAAGACTCCCACATAGGCTCAGTATTATGCTATGCCATGGACGAGTCCACAGTACGGCGCTGTATTTCAGTGTATGCCTAAAAATATGATGTACGCAAATCAATATCCCAATATTACTTATATAAAATGAATACAGTAAGATACAAAAAATAAATAGTAAGATCTGGTGAAATGAAATGAAATGAAATGATGCTGGTGTCTCGTATATGACCCATTTGCTGTCGGTGATTTAGAAAAAAAAATATGTGTAGTTCTTATTGAATGCAGTGCTAAGTAATCACGTATCGCTGTGCCGATTAGAAATTTCTTGGTAGGCTAGATGATGCGAAGTAGTGGTATGGCATCTCTGTAACAACGCTGTGTGCGTGTTCATGTTTTGAAAAACACTTGCTACTATTGGTCCAGGGCCTGATGTCTCTCCAAAGCAGCGGTCTCATCAAAAGGCCGTACTATTGTTTATTGAACTGGTAAATACACGTGGTTCTTAGTTTCTTTTAAGTAGAAACTCACAATCACATGTGGTAACAATTTTGTTTCTTAGCTAGGTTTCGTTTTATTTTGTTTTGTGTTCTTTTATTATAGTGTGTATTATTTTTATTAATTACTTGCGGCCCGACGTATCGACGAGGTCCTTTAAAAATATTATTAGTATAACCCTAACACAAGTATTTTAAATAACTTGGGTTGTCTCAACATGTATGTAGGTGTTCGAGATGGTCCCATAGAAATTTCATCGAAATTGATTCAGTACTATTATTCTTCTAAAATAAAACCTAATAAATATTATCTAAAAGGCTGTTTAATTGAATGTCTAACTTCGTTTATAATAAGGGCTATGTACCTACTCATCTGCTTGAAGTCGGTGCTAAGTCAAATGAGTGTACCTACGTAGCCGATCAAAACGATGTATTTAGTATTTAACATGATTTTTCGCTTTTTAGTGCAGTAATCTTTTGTTTGTTTTGAAGTCGGTCACATTTTGTGTTTGATTTTTTTGTTAGTTGGCCTTCTGTACACATCTCTTCGGTGCCTCCCGTTGCTAGCAAGTGGAACTCTTTTCCTATGCAAATACGTCATTAGGTTCGAACGATAACAATTTGCTGTGGAGCCGAATTTTAATACATGATAATGCCTTCTTCGATAAAAGTTGCGACGTTCCTTAAATCTTTACCGAAAATTCGGTACTATTTGCTTGGCGAATTGAATTTAGGTTTGTTTGGTAGTAAGGTTTTTTGTTCAGGAAACATTATTTAAGATGGATACTGCAAGGAAACGTTGAAAGTAGGTAAACATAATAAATAATTTGTAGAGGGGTATTATTAAAGAACAGTGTAATTGTAGTAAAAGATTCAGTTCAACAAGAGGACGAGAAATTATTATGCTTACAGTACCTAATAATAATAATGCCACTGAAATGATGCACTCTCTGTTTCTTTACTCTAACTAGATTGATTTCAGTCTCTAATACTCTTTGAATACAAAGATTTTTTTCTAGTAGGTGATGTTATAGAACTAGCCGCTAGGTCGTTTTTGTCGGAGTATTTGTCTATGAAAAATGCCCTACAACGTCCTCTATCTTCCTAAAGTCCCGGCCAGGACAAACAGACGGACAGATATACAGACTGACAAAAAATTATATAAGCAATTGTTGTTATTTTAATATCGTGTGAATAATTAAAAGTACTCGTAAAACATTGGTATTTGGAAATCACATATATTTCAGTTTTACTGATATTAGGTAAAGATTTATAAAAAAAAAAATATTTTCCTTAACGCCTACAAAAAGTACAATTCTATCTTTTCTCAAGAACCTTTTAAGGCTCTTTATAAAGATTTTGTATCTAATTCAGGAATGCTAAGCAGGAATTGTATTTTCGAGAAAGATTAGGTCGACGGACTTGCTAAGTGATTTCATTGTGTAAGCACTTAATGCATTATTTATAACTATGTAGATCACTTCGTAGTAATTACTGTTAGTTTGTGAATAACACGATTTTTTTTATTTTGGTGCTTTTCAAATAAACTATAAAAACAAATGCGAGATTTTTGGTATTTGACTAATTAAAAGTCCAAACTTAAAGTATATTAACGTGGTATAGAGCGCAGTATTTTAGGTGTTAAATTAACAGACCGGTTTCGAAACACCACACTGCGCTTCAAAACGGAAATCATTCAAAAGGCTGCCCAACTTAAATGGGACTGGACAAGACATGCTGGATAAGTGTGAGCTCTCAAAATAAAGAATTGGTATCCTTAGGCAGCAAGATCACGTCCACGAAATAAATGGTGGGACGTCATCGATGGCTTCCTTAAGTATTGAAAGGATGAGGATTTAGTATCTCGTAACTATGAGCGAATAATGATTGATGAATGGTGATTTATACATATGTAGATATAGATTAGGTGCAATGCTGCGTAGTGGCTGGCTGCTGAGTCGTACAGGAGAGAAAAGTGTCTCTGTATGCTGACCGGCTGAAGTGCAGGGTTCTGTCTGTGCCAAGGTTGCCGAAGAGGCTGAGGATGATGACCAGGTATACGCGTCCGCAACACGCTGACTGTCAGGGTACCCCCGTAGAAGCCGTGTATACAGGCTGGCTGTATGACTTGCTGCTCAAAAGCTTGAAGGAAGAGATAATGACGTCACGGTGAAGTTGCTCTGCACGAAATCTGAACTGGTGTTATCCTTGGGGTCACCTGTTTGGGAATATGTGGAACAGGGTCTTAAGTCCAACAATCTTTATTGAAAAGAGAAGATCCTCCGAATAGACAGGTATTTTTGCCTGGTGAGCAACAGCCGTTTGTTATCGGGTGATTTGTATGCAGGCTAGTTGTGCGGTAAACTCTGCTTGCGTGATATTAGATTTCTATCATTAGTTCGTCTGTTACGAAGTAGATGTCACTCAAAACTGTTCTATGTAAATCCCGTCCCTGTTCTAATCTTTCTCACTTAGACTACATGAACTCTCTCCAAAACACAACAAACAATCCCTCATATTCCCGACGCCATCTTTCAAAAAGACACATCACACATGTCAACTCAAAAACCACACAAGCAAAGTGCAACTTTGACTTGTTCGAAGGGCTGACGTAGACGTCTCGACGAAATTTGACGACTTTTAACGAGAATATCCGAGTGAACTTTGAGTCGTGTACTGTGCCATACAGGCGCATTTGTGTGCTGGGTTGGTGAAGAATTAAAACCACACTAGAAGATTCTTGAAGTTTTCTTCCTTTATTTTCTTGAGTGTTTCTTCTTGTTACAATTTTGCCCGCAAATTGTGTCGAACCAGGTTTTTTTTTTGTGAGTGGCATCTCGCAGGTCAACCTCTGAGGTTGTCAGCTGCTTAACCGGGCTTGCCTGTGGTTGCCTTAATTAATAAATTAATTAAAGCCTCCAGCCAGGGCTTATTAAAAAACTTACAAACTAGGCGACTACACGCTAAGGGCACCCCCTGTGGGGTACGGACCTCGGCTTAGGGCGTCGCAGGGGGAGGGCAGCTAGGGACAGGCTGGATCATATCATTATTATTATTAATAAGGGAATTTAAAGCTACTGGCTCAGCGTCGCGGGCTGGCTCTGGCAAGGGTCGGGGCGGACTATTACCGGGACGTCGCGGCGAGCCTCGGCGGCGAGGACGGAAAGACGGTCGATTTTTGTTTTTGTAAACTGTGCTGGTTTCCTTACGGCTCTCTTGGAGCAGGGTGAGTGCGTCATCGGGAGTGACTAGGGTATGTCTTGGTCGGCGAATCTTAGAGATACGCGAGGGTTCGTATTGGGCGGCCGATACGATAAGGGGATTCCTATGTTGGATTGCAGTATCAAAGAAACGCTTGGAGACACGTTACATGAACTGCTGGATGGTGGGCATCTTGAGGTCTACGTGAAGAAGCTCATTTCGAACATAAAAGGGGGCTCCCGTGACTCTACGGAGGAATCGGTTTTGAAGGGTCTGCATCTTATGGAGGAGGTAGGGCTTTGCGTGTGCGAAAACAACGCAGGCGTAGGTCATGATGGGACGGATGACCGCGGTGAAAATACGCAGCTTGCACCTGAGTGATAACTTGCTGCGGGAGCTAAGAATGAAGTGGAGCCTACCTAGAGCGAAAGTGGCGCGCGAACGTGCCTGCTTTATGTGCTCAGCGAAGGAAAGGTGTTTATCGAGGACCACGCCTAAGTATTTGGCTTGCTTTTCCCAGGGGATCGGCTTGCCGTACATGGTAATCGGACGGGGGGAGGGTGGGTTTATCCGCGACTTAGAAAAGAGGACTGCCTGGCTTTTGTCTGGATTGACTTCGATTCTCCATTTCCGGAACCACTTGGCCAGAGTGTTTGCGGAAGTTTGGAGAGTGCGAGCGATGGCATCGGGTTTAAGACCGCTATAATAGATAGCCGTATCGTCAGCAAATAGGGCTAGCTGAGTATTTTTATGCTTGGGGATATCGCTAGTGAATAGCTTGAAAACGAGGGGAGATAGTACGGAGCCTTGAGGAACTCCTGCGCGAATGGGATGGGGGGAGGAAAGCTCCCCCTCAATTCGGTTACGAAAGGTGCGATTCGATAAAAAGTCCCGTAGGATGAGCACGAGACGGTCAGGCACGCCGAGTTGGTATAGCTTATAGATTAAGCCATTGTGCCAGACTTTGTCAAACGCTTTCGCTATGTCGAAGAATAAGGCTCCCGTTATTGCGCCCCGTTGGAAGCCGGCGCTGACGTGTTCTACGATGCGGTGGACTTGTTGGATACATGAGTGTTCGGTTCTAAATCCGAACTGCTCATTGGGTATTAGACTCTTTGCTTCGGAAAAATCTTTGAGCCGCTTATATATAAGCCATTCATAGATTTTACCGAGGACGTTGAGTAAGCTAATGGGACGGTAGCTAGATGGGTCAGACTTGGGCTTGCCTGGTTTGGGAATACCTATGACGGTGGCCTGTTTCCAGGTTGCGGGGAACATATTATTGCTTATTGCAATGGCGCATTGAGCAATAATATATTAAACATATATTATTGCTCAATGCGCCATTGAAGATGGCAGTCATTAGCACTATAAGCTGGGCGGGGAAAAGTTTGAAAACCCTATTGGTGATGCCGTCGGAGCCAGGGGCTTTTCGCGGTTGGAGACTTTTAATGATCTCCTGGACCTCATCAGGAGTGATGGGGGCCAATGGATTATCGGGATCTTCGACGGGCGGAAGGGAAGTTCTACGTTCGACTTCGGCGTTCACCATATCGAGGTGGGCTTGGTCTACTGGTTGAGAGCTGGGAAAACACTGGGACTCTAGGCTGTCGGCTAGGCATTCTGCTTTTTCAGAGTTATCGAAGGCGACACTCTTATCGGGACGAATGAGAGGAGGCATTGTGGCCTCTTCAGTAGATCGTAACTTCCTCTGAAGCTGCCAGAAGGCAAGATGGGTGGGCTCAAGTTCGCTCAGCATCTTGTCCCAGCTCGCATTACGCTGCTCGGCAATGCATTTCCTTACAGCACGCTGTAAGTTGCGCATGTGAGCTTTGTTTGCGGCGCAGGGAAAAGCGCTGTACGCACGGATGGCTGCGTTCTTCTCGGTTATCAGATTCCGTACATCGTCCGGGAGTTTCCAGCGGTGGTCTTCCACTACAGGAACTTCCCTTGAACAATTGTTCAGGACAGACTGTACGTGATCTGTAAGCGAGTCGATCGCCGCCGTCGTGTCAGCGACTGAGACTATGTGGTCAGGAATGGTGTCCAAGTGAGGCGACGTGGTGGATTTCAGTTTTTCACTTACTTTCCTCCAGTCGCTGATCAATTGGTTCGGAGGAGGTTGGGTAGGATCATGGTTACCCGAGCGGGAACCTAGGTGTAGGATAACGGGACGGTGATCCGAGTTGAGTTCGTGAAGCGCTTCTATGGAGTGTAAATGGAGGTTTACATTCTTTAGGAGCGCCACATCGAGGACATCGGGCCTATGGTTGAGGTCGTGTGGGTAGTGGGTGGGAGTCATCGGAGCGATGACGTCATAGTTTAGGGTCGCGCCTAGGTTATACACGATTCTGCCTCTGGCATTTGTCATGTTTCTGTTCCAAGCGGGGTGTTTGGCGTTGAGATCGCCCGCTAGTAAGACGGAGTCACTCAGGCCAAAGAGAGTCGTGAGATCGCTGGTGAGCGCGATAGGATCGTCTGAAGCAAGAGACGCGACCGATGGTGGGGGATGGTAGGCAGAGATGATGGTTATCGGAGGATGACCAGTAATGCCTAGTCGACAGGCAGAGTACTCTAGGTGAGAGTGAGGCGCGGGTGGGGTCAGAGGGATGCAGTATAACTCCTTCCTATAATAAATAAGGATACCGCCGCCGTGGCAGCGTGTTCTGTCATTGCGAACTAGACGGTAATTCGCAATTTTGGGGTCAGCGCGGTGGGGTTTCAAAAGGGTCTCCTGTATAAGGAGGACGTCTAATTGGTGGTCGCGGAGGAATTTAGTTATTTCGGCGCGTTGGTTGAAAATGCCATTGAAGTTGAAAAAACCTAATTTGAGGGATCGAGGCCTAGTGTGGTTTGTGCGTTGGGAATCCATTGGATCAGTCCATCGCATCCATCTGGTCGAGGCCTAGCACGACATCACTGTGTGTGCTGAATATTTGGCTGTACAATTCCGTCGTAATTTTGCCGTTATTCTGCTGCTCGGCAGCCAGAAGGGCATCGCGGAGAAACCTGGCTTGGCGGGTCATAAATATTCTATAGTGGCGCAGTAGAGTCTGGCCGCAAGACTCGCCGTGCGCGACGGGTGAGGGATTGGGCGGTTGTTTGACTGCAGGAGCAGCAGTGGTTTGAGGCTCGGGTTGGGGACTGGCTGTGGCCTCTGGAGCCACGGCTATAGGCAGGATCTGCGCTGCGATGGGTATATCCATCAGTGCCTGCAAAGGTTTGGCAGTGGCCAAGGAGGGAAAGGCTTTTTCGTGGTTTAGCCTGTTCCACGAGGATGGTCTCTGAGGAGCGAGACGTTGGGGAATTTGAGAGGAAGGTGCCTCTCTTTGTTGGCGGGCGTTGGCGTGCTTCGCTAATTTAGGAGCGAGTTTGGGGGCTTTGGGACAGCCGCGGTAGTTTGCCGGGTGACCGGTCTGGCCGCAGAGAACGCAGCTGGGTGGTTCCGAACAGAGGGTTCGGTCTTTGGGCCGAGGGCAGTCCGCAGTGCTGTGCTCGCCCAGACACTTGACGCATCTGGGAGTCGCATAGCAGTTGCTCTGCGCATGGCCATACAGTTGGCAACGGTGGCATTGTCCCACTGTTGCGGTTTTGTAGGGCTTTTCAATTGAGATACCGGATAGGGAGCAAATGGACTTAATCTTGAAAATCGGGTGATGACCTTCGGTTGGTTCACAAATGACAAGAACCATGTCGTACAATTCACCGCCTCTCGCTTTATGTAAGCGATGGACGGCGATCACTGGTATACCTTGATCGGCAAGGTCAATTTTAATATCCTGTACTAGGATTTCTTTAGGGACACGTTTAATAATAACACGAGTGGGCGTATCCTCGGGGAAGGAGAAAGTGTGAAAGGAAATATTCCTTTCACGGAGGGCGCGGTATAATTCCCTATAGTCGTTCGACGTAGGGACGGTGACTTTAATGCCATTTTGGCAGGCACGGGCGTTTGTGTAGTTGATCTTTCGATCAACACACATCTTGGACACATCAGTCCATTTACCCTTGTCCTGGATGTAAAAGGGGGGCGGAGGGCGTTGCTTCCTTTGGGCTGAGGAAGTTTGGGCTATCGGGCTGGGGGGACGACTATTCTGCGCGCGAGCAGAGGTAGTTGGGACGTGTCGAACCAGGCTAAATGTTCCTAATTTATACAAATTTCGCTAAGAAAATGTAGGCTCTATGATTGGTTGACCAATAAGAATACAGGAATTTTATCCAATCAGAATCAAGAACAGCTATTTCTTATTTACTTACGTTATGTACTCATTATATACCAAAACTAAAAATCCAAGCGCTGTGATTGGTCAGCCAATCAGAACAAAGTATTTTTAACCAATCAGGAGAAGGCGCACTTTGCTTAGCTGCTGCGAAACTTTACCGTAACGAGAGCCGTTGCATATTTTTGGCCATTTTCACTATTTTTACGCTATTTTTATGGGTAAAACTATATATATTTTGATTCTAAATCACAAGATCTATCTAGGAAAAATATAAAATCTACAAAAACATAACATTTAAAGATATAACTCCTATGTACTAATGTTTACCTCTACTTCTATGTACATACATTCACGAAACTATCTAATCCTTATAGTAGTCGCATAAAACTATTATTTTTCGCATTTAAAACTATTAAATAGAACTAAAACTATTAAACACAAAGTCTATAATCATTCCGTTAAGTGTCTATCACTGTCTATTCCCTATATCTGTTCATTATGTATCTGTTTACTATATATCACTGTTCACTATATATCACTGTCCCGCACATGTACAACCATGGCGAGAAATCTTTCACTATTCGCGAATTGAAATAAAAAAAAGAGCGTCAAAATGTTTGCGTAATAACAAAATGGCGAATAAAAATAAGAAAAAAAAAAACAAAAATAATTTAAACAGGAGTAAAATATGCGTAACATATGTGTATGCAACATGGTCATCGCTTAGCATAATGCTGTGCTACTATGCGAAAAATTAACACCACGTTGGTTTTCAGTAATTATGTCGTATGTGATTGTGTAGTTTGTTTGGTGTAAGTCTGTTATTTAGATTTGTGTACTCATACTGTTTTTGTTTCCGTACCTCAAAAGGAAAAAATGGAACCCTTATAGGATCAATTTAGACTCTAAACGGAATCAAAATTGATAGGCTACCTACTTTCCGTTGACCTAGAACTATGATAAAATTTTGGCAAGTAATATCGTTTTGCAGTACAAGCTTAAGGAAAAATCTGAAAGCTATACATTTATTATTAAATTATAAAAAACGTCTTATGAGAGGTCCAAATTTAAAATTGAAGCTACTAATTCGAGTGAGGTAGATATCATTTGAAAGGGCTTGATGTGCATATTCCAAAGCATATTTTGTTTATTTCTTACGTCGTATAAATTCTTATTTATAATAAAAAATAATACAAAATACCGCCCCCCTCAGTACCTTCCGCACTGACGGGGGACGGTATTTTTTTTATTTGTGTGTTACCACACGTTAGGCGAGTCCGACTCGCACTTGTCCGGTTATTTTAAATAGGTAATTTCGTATACTTTATAACGATTGGTTTCGTGGCGTTTCTTTACGGCCCGTGTAACTTCCTTATGCAGTGCATACATTGCAGTGTCTGTACGCGCCTTAACAGGAATATCTGAGTGAATTTTGTGCAATTAGTGGCGAAACGAACAGTAATAACCGTATGTATGGTTAATGATGGTGTCGTAATTAAAGCATATGCGATAGTTTTATGAAAGGGAAGTCGTTCATAGAATAATGAGGGTTGGCTTGCGAACATTTTAATGGTTTACAAGTTTTATTTTTAGTGTCAAAACTTGTGTTACTTCCGTGTGTTTGTTTTGTGGGGGTTTTATTGGAGCTTTTTTTTTGAGAAAAAATATAGTTTGTTCGTAAGATATAATTCATTTTTCACAACGTAAGCCGCACATTAGTCGCCGGTCGCGGATTACGGCCCATTCCCTCTCATGGGGAGGAGGCCTGTATCTAGGGTTGCCAACCGTACTCTAAAATAGAGTATTGTACTCTATATCATGTAAGCGTACTCTATAATCTATAAGACTAATAGAGTATGCTAAAATACTCTTTTTTACACAATGTTTACTATACTAGTGCCAGTCATGTAACATTATGCAAACCCATTATCATAAACAAAAAAGTCGACCACTTACTGTTAATATGTTGGTATCCCCAATTCGAACGAAGACTAAATATACATATGGACAGTTTATATTCAGAAGTTATCATTTTAAAAGAACTCCAAGGTGAATTGTTAAATAACACAGATTTTACGCAAAAGAATGGCAATTTATTTAAAAAAAAATATCCTGACGCATTTGTTTGTATAAAAAAAAATTATTAGCTATATGTATACTCTCTGTTCCCGCCACTTCAGCATTTACTGAGAGAGTCTTTTCGATTATGAATGTGAAGTGGTGGGAAGAGAGAAACAGAGCTTCATTGAAATTGATTAAAAATGAGCTCTTGATCTGTATAAATTTGGAGTAAGAATGTTTAGAGTCATACAATTCTTTTAAAAACAATGAAAAATTGTTATATGCTGCAAAAAGTACAAAAATACCTTTTAAAAAATATTAAATAAATAATACTCTTTTTTGGAAGTCCGTACTCTTTATTTACCTACTTTGAAATCAGATGTACTCTATTTCTCCTAATAAAAGTTGGCAACCCTACCTGTATCCCAGCAGTGGGGACGTAATAGACTGAACTATTTAATCCATATTTTACTAAGTTGGAAGGGTTAACAAGATTGCTAGTAATGTGAATTCTACCCACAATGCTAGTTCTCTTAAAAAAAAAAACTAGTCTAACGGGTAGCTCTCACGGCGGCTGTAGACCGACTGATTGCGCGGGCGCCGGGCGATGTATGGTGGCGCCGTGGCGGGAGGGCTCGCGCCACGTTGTAAGACTGCCAACCTGATGTCACCGCAAAGGTTCCGTATCTATTTTATTTTTACTCACATCGCTACACTAGATAGTTGAATATCTGTGTTTCAAGCAGCAGAGCTCTTCTTTAATAACATTGCCCTGTATACAATGTCTGTACAAAACAATAATTGAATAAGTACCATAATTAATGAATGGTGAAGTGTGACCTTTCACTATAATTTATCCTCTTCTTTCTAAATTATACTCTTGGTATAATATCCAAAACTAGCTGACCTAGCAAACGTTGTTTTGCCATATATTTTTAGTAAAAATAAAAAATTGCCAAGAACTATTCTCTGACCTACTAAATATACACATTTCATAAAAATCGGTGAAACTGTTTCGAAAGAGTTCAATAAAAAAAACTGTGACACGAGATTTTTATATACAAAGTGGAGAAGACAATACGATCATAAATTAAAACACGTACAATACTAGAAAGAGAAGAAAGAAATAATTCTACAGTATCAAAAAAATCACAACTTCGAAATTAAAAATAAAATATAATCAAACTAAATGGCATAACACTGGATACGACATAGAACACCATTTATGAATATAGGTTCCCGGGTCCCACGCATCGGTAAAACAACACGTTGCCAACTCGCTATTTAAAAAATTTCGCCAGATTATGTTTTACATTTTATTTATAGCAAATTATACCTTAAATCAGTCTAATAAGACTCATAAAGCGTGTCATCAGAGTTAGATAAGAAAAGGAAGTTGCACTATGCACTCTATTAATAGAAAATTTAGTGTGTGCGAAAGAGATAAATCTAGTTTCGTTTATGATAACTTCACTTCCTTGCCCAAACGTGTAACTATAAATTTAGGTCAGTGTTAGGGATACGCAAAATTTGAAAAGTATCGATACTTTACTCGATACCAGTATCGTATTAAAAGTATCGATACCAAAAAAGTATCGGAACAAAAGTATCGATACCTAAAGGTATCGAGTACTTTTTAATACATAAAAAACCCGAATGGAGTGTAGTGCTAAGTTTCGCAAAAAATCTAGCAGGAACGGGTCTTACAAAATAGTCACTAATATCCAATAGATATTTAGAAACTGTTAGATATTCCCATAACGTACGTAAACGTCGGCACGTACCCTACTTTGGAGAAGATAATAAATCAGTACAAAAATTAAAATGTTTTATTTTTAATTAAAATTACACGACTTAACACAATAAAACTCACAAATAATTGTCATAATGAATACTAAATTATTTAGAAAACTGCCAATCTTAACTTGAAATCCAACGTGAATAAAATTTTATCCAGGCGGGATCCAGTCAAGCGATTACGACTCTCTGTCATAATGGCTCCAGCTCGTGAAAAAAGCCTCTCCGAACTCCGAAAACGAATTTCATGTCTTCCCATGCTTGCAAAATATCTGCTTTGAGAGGATACTTGATTTGAAAGGTATAGTCTAACCTCGTCCCTTTCCCCTTCAGTTGTCCTCTGACGTCTTGCATGAGCCAGATGTTTATGTTGACTCCAGAAATCTATTGTGTCAGTTTCCGCTTCCGAGGAGTTTGTTAATGGGCACGGGCATGTCATTTGCGTTTATTGTCCTTCGAATGTACGAAATCGCACGGGCGCAGGCATTGGGATCCGTAAAGTGGACGTTTTTAAGCGACTTCAAAAAAAGAAGGAGGTTCTCAGTTCGTCTTGAACTTTTTTTTATGTATGACATCTCATAACTCGAATACGGCTGGACCGATTTGAAAAAAATTTTTTTCGTTTGAAAGAGTATACTTTCTAGTTAGTCCCATTGTTATGAAATCAGGATCTGATGATGGGATCCTGGAGAAATCGAAGGAACTCTTCAAATATTATAGGCACACCTATAGAGTTTTGGGTATTTCTAATAGTAACTTGTGCAGTTGCTCTTGAAAAGCACCATTTGGGGAAGTGGAACTTATGATGAAGACCACAAATGGCCACCGAAACTACTCAATAATAAGTACTTCATGGATTTGATTCGATTACTTGAATATGCATGTTAACCACTTTATGCTAGTCACAATGCATATGGTGTTGTAGAGCTGATGGTGAAGTACCAGGAGTACTCAAAAATTGACGGCTCTGCATCGGGAAAAGCAATATTTTGTAAAAGGTGATCAGTAATTCACGTATTGGCTTTTATAACTAGATAAATACAAACCGACCCACTAAAATGCGTGAAAAAAACTTTTTAGAAAAAAATAAAACCAACTTCCATATCAAAACACTACAAAGCCAAAAATAACTTTAATTTTGGAATGCGGTGTCAAAAAAAAAGAAAATATAAAACTAATAACACCGACTACCGAAATTAATGTTATTTTTGGCTTTGTAGGTTTTTGATATGGAAATAGGTATTATTTTTTGCTTAAAAGTTTTTTTTTAAAACTTGGATTAAGCAAGGCGGAGATAAAAAGTATCGATACTTTCTAAAAGTATCGATACTTCTAAAGTATCGATCCCAAAAGTACTTGGTATCGAAACAAAAGTATCGATACCACAAGGTATCGATACTTTTTGCGTATCCCTAGTCAGTGTGTCGTTGCAATCCTGTGACGATCCACGCGTCATCGCTTTGTACGCGCACGAGTGCCGCACGACGTACTTTCTTTGCATCTTTGAAGTAACCGCCGGCGCGGCGGCGCCCGCCCGCCGCTCTTCTGTTTGTGATCCTACATCGATTATCATAATGTGCGAAATTCCATTCCACCATCAACATGCTAAGAAGAAAAATTGTTAGGTGTACTAGTAAATTATATCAATACATATATTAAAACAGTATAAATTCGCACCCTTCCTGTAAGAAAGCGGTAAGTGAATTCGGACAACTTTTCAGGAGCTTAAAAAAAGTGTCCAACTTTGTTAAAAAAAATCCCAGGAGTACCGTATAAAGAACAAAAGATGGCATTTAGCAGCGGCGAAATGATAGAGTTTCCGATTTTTCATTGTTTTATGTATACTGTGAGATAAGGTTGAATTATACGGTTACCTAAATAATCCCCGAAACTGTTACAAAAGATGCCGGTGTAAAAATGAATATTGCTTTATTATGATCTTTGGTGTACCGCATCGGCTGCGTTAAGTGTAGTTATTCCATTATGCATGTTACAATTTTAGGCTAGTCTGAAAGTGTAAGTATCAATTACGTAGTTTTTACACGAAAAATTCATTTAAGTAAACAGAAATACATACTTTATGCATGCGAAAGTATCTACGTTTTGCTGGAGCTTCTGAATAAACTTGTTTTTGATTGGAAAAAATATTCAAATAATGAAGTGTATCATCGTAAACTTCTATTTTACTGTTCACAGCTTGTCATGTACAAAAATTGTATGTCAATACTATATAGATTTATAATAATTAAAGAAAAAGTTAAATTGCTGCGTTTCAATCATACTAATCGATTTAAATTATGTTTGTATGTGTGCGAAGAAAAAACGTGTTGTAGAAGCCTATAGTATGTAAAATGAAGTGCTCAAAAGTAAAAAAAAACAACGGAAATCTTCTACCAATTACTCAAACCCAGAAAAAATTGCCTTTGTTAATGTTAAAACATTTTGACTCTACACTGAGAAAAAAAAAACAACCAGATTTCACGTTGCTTCAACAAGTTTTCGGGTTAAAATAGCGCCTACGTGCTGTTTGGTTGAAACTACGAGTTTGATCTTGTAAAGTGTAACTTATTGATTCTACAAGCTACGTATTATGTTATTTCTACGTTACGTCAGGTCGAATTTACGTTAACATTTTCCGATTGTTTTTACAAGTTTAGCAAGTAGATTTAACATGCTCAGCACGTTGTTGTGACATGACTAGCTTGTTGAATCTCAAGCAGCTTGTTAATTTATCTTGTTACTTCTACGTGTTGGGCGGAGTTCCAACATGCTCGCCTTGTTGTTTCAACATGCTTGACATGTTTTTGTGACATGACTATTTTGTTGAATTTACAAGCAGCTTGTTAGTTTATCTTGTTACTCTTACGTGCTGGGCAGATAGTTCTGACATGCTCGCCTTGTTGTTTCCACATGCTTGACATGTTTTTGTGACATGACTATTTTGTTGAATTTACAAGCAGCTTGTTAATTTATCTTGTTACTCCCACGTGTTGGGCATATAGTTCCAACATGCTCGCCTCGTTGTTTTTTTTAAATTATAAAATAGGTTCGCGTTTGACCACCATCTCACCTGATGGTAAGTGATGATGTGGTTGAAGATAGAGCACGCTTATCTAAAAGTAACCTATTCACTCTTGACTTAAAGACTCCTAGGTTATAGCTATCGGGAAACACAGACTCCGGCAGGGAATTCCACTCCTTAGCCGTACGCACAATGAAGGTATTCCCAAAACATTTTGTGCGTATGGGTGGGATGTCCACCATGTAACGATGGCGCTTCGCCGGTTGTCTCGTAGTCCGATGATGGAACGGGCTTGGCGGAATTAGACTGTGTAATTCCATCGCGCACTCCCCGAAATTTATTCGATAGAAAACCGATAGACTTGCAACTCGTCGTCGATGTTCAAGGCTCTGGAGCTTTGACTCGACCAGTGCATCGTTGCCAATGAGTCTCTTAGCCCGCTTCTTGATAGACTCAAGCCCGTCCAGTTGGTATTTGGCAAATCCATCCCAAAGATGAGAGCAGTACTCCATACACGACCGAACCTAGGCTTGATAGAGATTGAGCAACTGTTCGGGTGTGAAGTACCGTCTCATCTTTGCTAGAATTTTTGATGCTTTTTGAAACCTTTTTGATGCTAGTTGAGCCTTAGTCTCGATAAACGGGCCAAAATTGAGGGTAGAAGTTAGTTTTACCCCCAGAAGCTCGATACGGTCGGTTATCGGCACGGTTAAACCCCGGAAAGTAGGAGCTGGTTTGAATTGACTCCTTTTTGCGAAGAAGAGACATGCCTGGGTCTTAGCTGCATTAAACTTGACCAAGTTGGCATCGCCCCATTCGGAGACAGCCTTCAAGGACAATTTCAAGCGCCCAACCATGTCCTCACGCAGAGACTGGATCTGTGATCCACCAGCTCGCGCGCTAGGCATATATCTCTCAGAAACTGTGCTGTCGTCTGCATACCCAAAGGTACCGGGAATCAGCAGATCGTTAATATGCAGCAAAAATTAAGTTGCTTAGAGAACAGACCCCAGAGGGACCCCGGCATTAATTGCCAATTGGCCAGACGAGCAGCTATCAATGAACACTCGAATGGACCGATCTCTCAGGAAGTCTTCAATCCAAACGCAAAGTTGAGTGGGTAAATCGAAGGAAGGAAGCTTAGCAATAAGGTTATCGTTCCAGATCCTGTCAAAGGCCTTGGAAATGTCAAGGGAAACAGCAAGTGCTTCCCCGTGCTTCTCAATGGCCTCACTACAGGTATGAATGGCATACGCTACTTATTATATTACTATATTAATGGTACACGCTCCATACTCTTACAAAGTATGGACGTGACTGAAATAAGCCTGTAGTTAGCCGGGTCAGCACGACTGCCCTTTTTGGGTAAAGGCTGTACGTTAGCCAGCTTCCATGCTTTCGGCACCTTTCCAGTCTCTTGTGAAAGGCGAAACAGGCGTGTCAAGATTGGAGACAGTTCAGGCGCACAAGTCGCCTTGTTGTTCCAGCATGCATTTTATCATGTTGTAGTTACAGTACGTGCTTGTTCTATCAACTTGTAGCTTATTATGTTACCTTGTTGAATCTGCATTATTGGTTTGTTCTATTCACAGTTGAGGACTGAGTGAAGCGGTCAGACTATAACTGTAAAAAGAACCAGTCTATAATGCAGATTCAACAAGGTAACATAACAAGCTACATAATTAGTTTTTTTTATGTAAACTTAAACAACCAAACATAAATAACGCACAGATAATAACAAAAATACTATATGCAATTACATTTAAATAAATCACTAGCAAACAAAATTTTTTTTTAGTTAAACGCATTACAGCCTTTAACCGCATCTTATTTTGAGGTACCTACGTCGTTGGGTCGCAAAGGAATAATCGTTATATAGATTTGTAAATAAATGACATGTATTTTAAGGTCTTAATTATTTATTAATTTACAGTGTTACCACAATGGCGTTTAGAGGTTATAGAAGAATGTTCTCTGTCCTAGAAGTTAAAACTACATACAGTTATGCAAATGTATAGTTGACCAAGTGTTCCACTTTAAACCTTATAGACATATGTTTAGACTTGAAAGTGGTAAGGTAATATCTTGGTCAACTATGCCTTAATTTATGTATATACAAGTATTTTAAGGTCTTATTTATTACAATTTTTATTTTTTGACAATGTGCATCTTTGGTGTTTAAAAGGTTATAGAACAATGCTTCCCTGTCCTAAAAGTGAAAACTACATACAGTTTTGCAAATTTATGGTCGACTAACTGAAAGAAGATTCACTTTTGTGACATAAATTATTAATTTGCTTTGATAGTGATTTTATAGAATGAAAATGCTGGAAACATCCTTCTTCTCCGCAATGAAACACGGTTTTTTCTAAGGCAGCAAAACACAGAGAACGCAAATGGTGACAAAGAGATCTAGTATTAGAAAATTGAGCCTTACACACAAAAGTTAACATTTTAATCCTTTAAATCACCCATTAAGGTATGAATAACACTAAGTGATTTATCAAATTTGGTGTTTATGTTATATAATGCTCTTTGTATAAACAGCCAAATGAGATGAGATTCGTCAGAGTATTCTGCTCCTGTCGCATGTATAATCTTAAATGCCACATCCACTCCCTGGAGTAATGAATTTACTTTGTAAATAGTCTGACCAACAACGCCGTAAATTTTTAAAATATCACAAATTGTACCCGTGTAGATTATCAAGGGCTGAAATGTTCGTCCGAGTTTCACCAATTTCGTTCTCTTACTTGATACTGCTGTTTGTAGATCATCAACGCCAGCTATTTGCAATATAAATCCATCCCGGATTTCACTACGCGATGGCTTCCTTGAGAGCTTTCCTTTTTTCTTTGATACTGTTGAAGGCACTAAATATGGCAGCAACAACAACGCTGCATTGATTACCGACTCTGGTTTGGTATCTGTAACTATAATAAGTAATGTTCAAACTGCAATCTGCGTAAATTACGTACTCAATGAAAACAGTAGAAAAGAGCAAAAAAAGTCATGCAACGTCAATAGTATCACAAATCACACAGTAGGTAACCACAACATACTTACGTCCGGTTTGCTCGTGTGGAAACCTTACAAAATAAAACAAATTAATTATTGATGTTATCTCCAGTAAAGTTCTGGTATGTATTTTAGGAGGTACCTATATTGGCACTTAGTAAAAAGTATTCTAGTAGAAAATAGCAGGGGAAACAACTCACCGTAATTACTGCTGTCCATATTAAGCATACGCCTGACCCGTGGGTTTCTTACCACCACACTCAGCGGACGATGTTTTTTTATCCTCGATTGCTTCCAAAATTTTAATTCGCTAAGTCAACATACACCTACACCACGATAGCGCTGACGCACGAATGCATGCAAATGCGTCGACGTGACACACCCGCGCCCCCGCAGCCGCACGACCGCGCGCTCGCAAGCGCAGTTCCACACTTTGGTATTAAAATCTAACGCGTGTATAAGTAAGTTTTGAGGGTTTCCGATCTTAGATTGTCGTTCTAATATAACTTAAGTACAGGTACATCAAAAACTTTCACTTAATGTCTATGGAAAAACAAGTGTTCATTATTACGATTTGTATAAAACTATTTTCTTCGTAGAGTAAAGAAGTAAGTGCAGCTACGCGTCAGGTATTTATGACAACTGCTTGGAGAAACTACGTAACGATAGTAACGCAAAACAATCCCGCAACAAGTTTCGTGCAATAAGTAAGTAAGTGGATTTGCAAGACACGCCTTCGCAATAGTATCCAAGAACAAATGCCTATGTTTATTTACTTTTATAAAGTTATGTTAATTCTTCGTGTTAGTTATGGGTATGTGTGTTTATGGCTTTATACCCAGGGAAATTTGTAAAATAAATAAATGTATGTATGTTTACATCTATATAAGAATGGAAAACTATTTTATTTTTTGTCGCAAAAATACACATTTTTTGTGACAGTACCCTTATTTTTGGCGCTAGCTTCATGAAAATTTGTGAGAAGGTGTATTAGAGTACGCTCGATTTTTTGCAATAATAAAAAAAATATGACGCAAGTTGAGTTACGCGACTCTTCCAGGAAGGGTGCGAATTGAGTGTCTGTACATTGAATTTATTTCCAAAAAATAAATGAAGGGGAATTTCTGTCTGTTTATCTGTTTGTATTCGCTGATCTCCGGAACTACTTGAAAGATTTAAATTAAATTGCTCTTATTATATAGCTATTAAATCTGGGCAACATATAAGCTATAATTGATTTCGGGAACTAGAACACCTGATGCAGAACTGTATACGTGAGTGAAGCCGCAGGCAGGAGCCAGTAATAAATAAAACATAATTAATTTTATAATCACAAGTATTGTCTTTCAATTATATTTTACATGCAAACCTGGTTTCCCAAACTACGTCTCAAATGAGTGGTGTTCTAATTACACGATAGAGCAATATAACTGTGGAAGTTAGAGGTTCGCGTTTTGTCGCTTCCTTTGTTAACATTCGGAAAGTCTCAGTTCACGGTTTTCTCTTGTGTGTTTTAGTTAATGTTAGTGCGTTTGAGATTCGCTAGAGGTATTGGTTTTTGCTTCTATAACAAGTGTGTAATACTATTATCACTTTTTCAGGATTAATATTATTACAGAATACATAATTATAATATATCAAAAAAAAAAAAAAATTTATTCATTTACACTTCATGCACATAGGTACAAAGGCGTTCTTAATGCCGTAGGCATTCTCTACCAGTCAACCATGAGTGGTGAAGAGATAGTTTGGGAGGTGCAATATGAACGTGAAAAGTAAAATTAGAAAAAAAAAAATAATAGTAATAACACAAAAACACTAGTATCATAAAAAATAGAAATCTACATAAATAATATCTAATGAAGTAATGACTCTATGCGAAGCAAAAGAAAGCAATTTATACTATCGCTTTCTTTTGCTTTGCATAGACGCTACATGCGTTTAGGGCGTTCAATTTAAATATTTTTATTTTTATATGAAAATCTGGTGAACTAAAATTTATGACGAATTTTTAAAACTCATAGAACAAAAGTTGTTGATTATGACGTTAGTAACATAGTCCTGAGAGGTTTTTGGTGTTCTACAATTAACCCTGTATAATTATATAATAACTAGCTGACCCGCCACGACTTCGTTCGCGTGGTATCCTACCCCTACCCAACCGATACCCTACCCCTATCCTACCCCTTTTTTTTTTTTTTTTTTTTTTTTTTTTTTTTTTTTTTTTTTTTGTTATCGGGGGGAAACCTTCAAAAGGCGCCTGAACCTTTGGGGAAAAGAACAGGGAGTGTGGGATTTTTACCTCACTAAAACCACCCCGGTGATCACCATCAACACATAGAAGAGGCCCCGTTACCTCTTAAAAGACCACTCCGGAGCCCCCTCTGTGCAACGCCCGTTGGGGCTCACCCCTGAGGAGACTGTAAAGGGGTCTCCTCTGAGCCTCGCTGTGAACAGTGGCACGTGATCATTGTGCTACCGTCTTCCCTGGGATCACTCGGTCGGCGAACAGGCTCCCCACTCTGAGCGCCCGTGACTCCGGAGACCCACCTGATCCAAAATATACAGGCGGGGATTTCGGCGTGTTAGGCGTCGAGTCGGTTGCCTCTTTGTCGCCTTCTTCTCCGAGCAGGATCGGCCCTCTCACGACCTCGCTCGGCTGCCTCCTTCTGGATCATTACAGTCTCACAGAAGGAGGCCATCGCTCTCCAGTTTTCTGTATCTGCAAGCATAGCTCTCACAACGGCTGGCAGAGACAGGTCTCGCCCGATCCTCGTGACCAGGATTTGCCGCTCAGCGGCCCATGCAGGGCACTCTTCGAGCGTGTGCTGTGCAGAATCCAGGTCGCCTCCGCAGTGATGGCAGTTTGCCGTGGTCTCTCGCCCGATCCTGTTCAGGTACTCACCGAAGCAACCGTGCCCGGTCAGTACCTGGGTGAGCCTGTAGGTGATGCGCTCTTCTCTTCTTAGCCAGGCTTCGAAGAGCGGCAGAATGGCTTCGACAATGCGCTTGCGTGAAAATTGCGGCTGCTGTAGTCGCTCACGCCACTGCTCGAGCGCGTGTTGTCGCTCCTGCCGTCTCAGCCTTACCAGAGCAACTCCTGGCACACTATTACCACTTTGACGGATGTCGCGAATCCGGTGATAGACCCTCGCATCCATACTCGCCAGGATATCCAGTGGTGGAAAGCGTGCCAGGAGTGTTGCCGCCTCAAAAGATACTGTACGGTACCCACGTGCGATTCGAATTGCCATTTTTCGCTGCAGGCTGTTGACTTTGGTCCTACAGCGTCGGACACCTGACAATCTGTTGGACCAAACAGGTGCCCCATATAGGATCATCGATTGCACAACACCGGCGTAGAGACGACGAACTTCTTCCCTTGGTCCTCCGAGATTGGGCAGCAGTCTATGCAGCGCACCCACTGCCTTTTCGACTCGAGGTACCAAGCGCTGAAAATGCTCTTCGAAGCCCCAGCGTCCATCCAGTGTGAGACCAAGGTACTTAATATACAGACCAACCTGGATCTGCGCATCACCGACTGTCACCAACGAGCTGGGTGGGTTTCTGGTTCTTGGGAGTTTATGGAACCAAAGCGCCTCAGTTTTATGAGGCGCTATCTCCAACCCCAGCTCACGGATCGAGTTCACGACTCTTGCCACCCCAAGCTCGGAAAGCTGTTTGGCTTCATCAAAGGTATCCCCGCTGGCAAAAACTAGAGTGTCATCCGCGTAGCAGATGATACTAACACCAGCGGGTAAGTCAACACGCAGAACTGCATCATATGCGAGATCCCACAGGAGAGGACCTAAGACCGACCCCTGTGGGACCCCACACGTGATTAACCTTCGATGGACACTTCCGTCCCTACCCACATAGCGGATATGCCGGTCGCGAAGATAAGCCCCGATAATACGCTGCAAGTAGGAGGGCACTCTATGGTATGTAAGTGCTGCCCGTATTGCATCCCATGGCAGGGAATTAAAAGCGTTAACAATGTCCAAGCTTACCGCCAAAGCTACCCCACCCTGAGACACTGCCTGTTCCGACAGTGAGCGGACGCGTAGAATTGCGTCAACTGTAGAACGCTGTCGTCGGAAGCCATACTGGCAGTCGGCAAGGTCAGGGCCAACTCGCGACAGGTGCTCGACGAGTCTTTCGGCAATTATTCTCTCGAATAGCTTAGAAATCTCGTCGAGTAGGCAAATGGGACGGTATACAGAGGGGGACTCTGAGTCTCTGCCTTTCTTCCTCAACAAAACCAATCCAGCCTCCTTCCAGTCAGAAGGGAACACGCCCATGCAGAGGCAGCTGTTGAACAACCGTCTCAGACGGTCCCCCAGAGGAGCCATAACTAGAACCCAAGCGCGGCCAGGGATGCCATCCGGGCCTGGTGCAGTGTTCCGAGCTCCCATACGTCTTACAGCACGGTCCAGTTCGCCTTCAGTCACCCCTAGATCTTCGCACCAGTCTGAGGCGGGAGAAACCAAAGAGGGGTTGTCGTTAGCTACTGGGAAAAGCGTGTTTATGACACTCTCCAACAGCTCTGGATCCATGGTTTGTGTGATGGGGGGAACCCAAGGGCGCAATTTCGCCATGACCACTTTATAAGGCCTCCCCCATGGATCCCTATCCAACCCCTCAAGAAGCTCCCTCCAGGACCTAGACTTGGCCTCGGCTATAGCGTGTTGAAGCTCCATCGTCGCCTCCCTGTACGCTCTATAGGTTCCGGCTATTTCCTCATCAGAAGCTCTTGGAAGTCTTCTGCGAAGTCTTCTTCTACCCCTATCCTACCCCTACCCTACCCTACCCCTACCCTACCCCTACCCTACCCCTACCCTACCCCTACCCTACCCCTACCCTACCCCTACCCTAACCCTACCCTACCCCTACCCTACCCCTACCCTACCCCTACCCTACCCCTACCCTACCCCTACCCTACCCCTACCCTACCCCTACCCTACCCCTACCCTACCCCTACCCTACCCCTACCCTACCCCTACCCTACCCCACCACTACCCTACCCCTACCCTACCCCTACCCTACCCCTACCCTACCCCTACCCTACCCCTACCCTACCCCTGCCCTACCCCTACCCTACCCCTACCCTACCCCTACCCTACCACTACCCTACCCCTACCCTACCCCTACCCTACCCCTACCCTACCACTACCCTACCCCTACCCTACCCCTACCCTACCCCTACCCTACCCCTACCCTACCCCTACCCTACCCCTACCCTACCCCTACCCTACCCCTACCCTACCCCTGCCCTACCCCTACCCTACACCAACCCTACCCCTACCCTACTCTCCATTTCTTCTTCGTTCGCGTGGGATGTTTTTCCCGCTTAAATCCCTATCCCGTGGGAATTCCGGGATAAAAACTATCCTATGTCCGTCTCCTGGCTCTAAGCTACCTCCATACCAATTTTTACCCAAATCTGTTCTGCCGTTCTTGAGTTATAAGTGGCGTAACTAACACGACTTTTTTTTATATATATAGATGAGGCAGAGGATTATTTTGGACCACAAAGGGTCTAGTGCCTCCTCAGAAAATCCTGCCAAAGTTTTATTACAATTTGATCGACGGCTTAAAAACGCATACAGGACAAACATAATGTTCGGTCCGACGTGAAACAGAACGCACCCTTTTGACATAAAGAATTTGATCTTGACATTACCTTGATTTTGACAGATAGACTTTGCTTCCCCGTTGAAAATGTCGGTCATGGGACCCTGTTGAGATAATTATAATTGGAAAAATATCGTTGGGAATCGCGTTTTGAAACCGATAATTGGGTCGCGAATTATCTATTGGTTGAAGTGAAATCCCCATTTGACGAAAACCCCGGGATATTTTTGGATTTATCGCGGGTTGGTGCCACCTCGTGGCACGCGCTTTTGCTGGAAACGAGTTGTGCTGTGATTGCTGTTGTGACCGCGCCATCTGGAGACTGGCGCCTTGTGAACGTTCTACAACACTTGACTTACATCACACCTTTCAATTCCTCACCTCATATTACATACAAACCTCTTGGGCGTGACCTTGGGGAAGGTCGAAACTTGGCGAACCCAGCACAGAAGGTTAGTGGTTAGACCTGTAATTTGTGTGGTTTGTAGGCCGAAGCCTAGTAGAAGTAGGCCTTTGTTTATTGTAAGCAACGTTAAGCTCCACGAATCGTGGACAGTTCCGGACACCCCAGTTACCGTTGCACTGGCCAATTGCAGTCCTGACCAAAGCAACGTTAAGCTCCACGAATCGTGGACAGTTCCGGACACCCCAGTTACCGTTGCACTGGCCAATTGCAGTCCTGACCAAAGTGATAGCAGGCGTGGCTCTTATAAGATCCACTGATTCATTCTGGTAGTAGGCGTGGCTCTTATAATATAAGATCCACTGGTTTAATTGGAAGTTTTGAAAGTAACTTTGGTTTGATTACTTAACACAACTTATAACTTAATAAGTTTTGAATATATTACCATGTCATCCGGGCTATCTAATTGAAGTTGAATCAATTGAAGTTGTATTTGTAATTTGTACTGTAGCCCTTTATTGCATTGACAGGTAAGATTTATTTGTGAAATTAGGAATTGGTTGTATTTGGTACATAAGTTGGTATATTGTTGTAAAAGTTGTTTGGTATTTGTGGCAATTAATAATTGAATGTCATTGATCTGAATTTGAAAGGTTATCTAAATAATAATTACACATAGTCTAACATAATAGGACTTGAATTGTGTGTATTGGTTATTGCATTTATAGTAATTATTGGAGTGTTGTTAGAGATTCTCCGGCTCAATATTATACAGTCAATTGTTGTGCTTCTTGATATTTATTTGAGGTTGATCCAGCATTGTATTATACATTGAATTGTTATTTATTTTGTAACTAGCCATCTGTACCAAGCTAGATTCATACTTGGAATAAGTACAGGGTCGGATTTGGACTTGAAATAATTGAATTTGAATTTTTATTTGTTGAAATTATTTGGCCGGCTAACAAGTCATTGCTGTTTGTTTAATATTTGATTGTTGGTTGTTGATTGTTGTTTTGTATTAATATTTGATTGTTGCAATGGCCTCATTAAGGGCAGTCAGGGAGGCTGCTGCGGGATTGACCTCACAGTTGAGATGGTTCACATCGGCAGCTGCAACTGTTGAGCGTGTGGAATTGGAAGAGCTCACCCTTGCTCGGTATGGGCAAGTGATTGAGAGGATCAAGTCAGCTGATGCTGCGCTCACGCGCTTCAACGAGTACATCATGGACGTGGATTTGGGGGTGATGGATCAGACAGCCCGCGATAAGATTTTGGGTGACTATGACCAGATTATCCACCTGGGGGATGTCATATGTCTACGAGCGCGGGAAATTTTGAAGAGCCGGGTGCCTGATGCGGCCAAGCCGCAGACCCCTGTTGTTGCAGGCCCTGGACTATTGAGTAGGCTGCCCACCCTGGAGCTGCCACATTTTGACGGTCGCTTGGACCACTGGCTGGGCTTCCTAAATCTTTTTGAAAGTCTTGTGGATGCACGCTCGGACCTCGGACCTGCCCAGAAGCTGGCCTATTTATTGTCTGTCCTGGAGGGCGAAGCCAGAGCCTTGGTGCAGCACTTGCCGGTGACGGATTCCTCCTACCCGACCGCTCTGGAGCTTCTCTCCCGACGGTATCAGAACAAGCGCTGCCTGGCTGATGTGCACATCGACCAGATTTTGGGGCTACCGGCCATTGTCAACACGTCGACGTTGCGCACTGACTTGCTGAACCCGTTGGTTTCAGCAACCAACGCTTTGAGACGCTTGGAGTTACCGGTGGAACATTGGTCCTACTTGTTGGTGCACATAGTGCTGCAGTTGCTCCCCGCGGAGTTGAGGTCACGTTTTGAGCAGAAGTATGGTGGGGATAGTGCCACCCATCTTCCCCCCTTTGACGACCTCCTCAAATTTTTGGAAGACGAGTGTCGGTTTGCGGATAACACTCGTGGCGCCACGGGGTCACCCCCACTACCTTCTCAGCCCAGAGACCAGGGACGGACTAGGGCTCGGGGGCCTGTTGATGTTCCCCCCGCCCCCCGTTTTGCTGGCGCCCAGAGTCCTCGGGCTAGGGGGCCTGTTGATGATCGCCCCGCCCCCCGTTTGGCTGGCGCCCGGAGTCCTCGGGCTAGGGGGCCTGTTGATGTTCGCCCCGCCCCCCGTTTTGATGGTGCCCGGAGTCCTCATCATTGTGACTTTTGTAAGGCAACGGGGCATGTCATGGCGCGTTGCCCGGATTTTTTGAATTTGCACGTAAGTGCCCGCCGCCGTATTGTCAACGCACGCCGTTTGTGCTTTTCGTGCTTGGGGGCCCACTTCCATCGGGACTGCCCCGACCCCCGCCCGTGTAGAATTTGTGAAGGGTCCCACTTGGAGATTTTGTGCGCCAACGCGAACCGCTCCAGCAGACCAGCTTCTGAGGGGGGTTCGCGCAAGGGGGGGTACCCCGGAGACGAGCACCGGGCTGAGACCCGCGATTCTGTACGCCGCACTCCACCCCCCGCGCAAGTTGAACGGGAGCCCCACGAGCGCCATTTGGTCTTCCCTCGTCAGGGAGAACGCGCATTGGCTGCTAGGCAGCAGTGGCCGGGTCGGCGCCGCTGCCTTTCCCCTCCGTTGGCGGAACGTCCCCGGCTGGAGTCGCGCCCTCCGCCATTTGGGCATTCGGTGGGATATGCCCCTCCAGTGATGGCGAGCGGCTTGGGACACCGCGCGGACGACTATTTTGATTGTTGGCCTCGTCGTGAACGAAGGCAGCCTGGATGCGGCGATCGGTCGCCGCCCAGGCATCACTAAGAGATTGACGCCTGCCCCGCTAAAGGAACCCCCCGATCAAGACGGTTTTGTTGCCAACGGCCTCGGTCACGGTCTGGGGACCCTTGGGTGACTCGATTGTGGTCTGTGCCATTTTTGAGACGGGAGTCCGGGGTTGCCTTTTGTCTTCTTGGTTAGCGGGACAGGTTGGCCTGAAGGTGAACGACCTTTCAGGCAAGATTTGGGGAATTGGCGAACCGGCTGACACCACTGTTGAGGGAAGGACCTGGTTTGAGGTCACCCTTGTGAGTTGTCCTTACCCTAAAATTGGTGCTCCTGCCCTTGTTGTAACTGAACTTGGTACAATTGTTGGTGACTGATCGTCACACTAAGAACTCGCATGCCGGTTGCAATGCGCTGTTGGCCATTCTGCAGCGAGAATTTTGGATGTTGTCGGCTGATCGCGTCAATGAGGCGAGGCCCTTTGCTGGCGTCGTAACGGATTTTGTTGGTCCCCCTTTGTTGAAGACGTCCACCCTTCGTAATAGCAAGATTGTTAGGGCTTATTTGTGTGTTTGTCTGCCTGTCAACCAAGGCAGTACATTTGGAGCTGGTAACCTCCCTCTCGACAGAGGCCTTTGAGGCGACTTTGGAAAGATTTGTGTCTCGCCGTGGGTTACCTTCGTTGATTAGGTCTGATTGCGGTACGAATTACAAGGGTACAAGTAACTATTTGAAGGAGGTACACGCCTTCCTAATGAGAACCAGGTTGACATTGGTAATAGTTTGGCCCGCCGAGGGGTCACTTGGTTGTTTGACCCGCCAGCCTGCCCCCCATTGGGGGGGTATTTTTGGGGCCGCGGTGAAAGCGGCAAAGGGACGCTGGCGGAGATTGTTGGGAGACACCGTTCTCACCTTTAATGAACTAGCTACGGTATTTGGCCGCATTGAAGCTGTGTTGAATTTGCAACCTTGTCAAGACTTCCAATTGATTAGCGGACGGGTAGGCCCGTCCGGGGGGGGTAGATGTTCGGTCCGACGTGAAACAGAACGCACCCTTTTGACATAAAGAATTTGATATTGACATTACCTTGATTTTGACAGATAGACTTTGCTTCCCCGTTGAAAATGTCGGTCATGGGACCCTGTTGAGATAATTATAATTGGAAAAATATCGTTGGGAATCGCGTTTTGAAACCGATAATTGGGTCGCGAATTATCTATTGGTTGAAGTGAAATCCCCATTTGACGAAAACCCCGGGATATTTTTGGATTTATCGCGGGTTGGTGCCACCTCGTGGCACGCGCTTTTGCTGGAAACCAGTTGTGCTGTGATTGCTGTTGTGACCGCGCCATCTGGAGACTGGCGCCTTGTGAACGTTCTACAACACTTGACTTACATCACACCTTTCAATTCCTCACCTCATATTACATACAAACCTCTTGGGCGTGACCTTGGGGAAGGTCGAAACTTGGCGAACCCAGCACAGAAGGTTAGTGGTTAGACCTGTAATTTGTATGGTTTGTAGGCCGAAGCCTAGTAGAAGTAGGCCTTTGTTTATTGTAAGCAACGTTAAGCTCCACGAATCGTGGACAGTTCCGGACACCGCAGTTACCGTTGCACTGGCCAATTGCAGTCCTGACCACATAATCATGTAGATTGTATAGAATCAGAAAATTTTACACCGGTCTTGGTAAGGGGTATCGTGTTACCCAGCTACTGGGTTGTGGAAGTCAGATAGGAAGTTATTCTATGTAAAGCACTAGTACCTACTTAGCTGCAAAAGGTTAGACTGGAAGCAAACTTCGACATAGGCTAAGCATCTGCTTCGCCTATGTCGAAGTTTATACACATCTGTGTATCAACGGCTACATTATGAACGCCCGTAGCAAATTGCCACTTTCTCATTGAAATTTTCATGGATGTCCTTTAGGCAAAGGGGTCTGTCAGAAAAGATCGCTTTTAGCGATAAGACCGCCCATTGTAACACCATTTAGTTTTTAAGTCAAAAGAGTAAATCTATCTATCTACGCTATCTTCCTTCACATACTTGCACGAGAGGCAAACGTTCAATCATTTCACAAACCGTGTCCACATTATCCGATCCATTGTTCGGGGTAGGATTTCTTTCCATTGGGCATATAGCTAGCCGGCTTCTTCTTCGCCGTTTCATTCTTGGCAACTCGTAAAAGAGTGGTGGTGGTTGTTATTTCGGTTGAGTGACCCGCCTCACTATGCGCCGCTACTCGTCTCTTGCAGCAGACTTCCTGGTACATTTATGCACTCGGTCACTGAGAGCAACTCTTATCTGATCTGGCCATCTCATCGGTGACCTTCCATGCGGCCTCGTGCCCTCAACTAAACCCTGTTCGACCAGATGTTCGATCGAGGTGTGGTCCTTTCTCGAAATACGGTCAAAAATGTGAGGACGCGTGCCTGGAATACAGAAGAGAGGCGGACCTTTTTATTGATAATAAGCTCACTTTTAACCACCTGGAAGTAATCTATTCACTCTTGACTTAAAGACCCATAGGTTATAGTTATCCGGAAACACAGACTCTGGCAGGGAATTCCACTCCTTAGCCGTACGTACAATGAAAGCTTGATGCTGAGTTGCTAACTTGGTTATGTACAAACATAAGGATAACATAACATATGGATTTCTAAGATTATACGAGATAATCACCAAAGGATCCAATGCTCAGACAATATCTCGAGTGATCCCTTTAAACAGACTCGCAACGGGACGGAATTGTTTCGCGGCGAAAGTTAACGAACACGGAATTTTGATGAGCCCATACTCAGACAGTTATTTTTGTAATTACAACTTTAACTAGGAGACGGATGTTAACGAAGCGAATATGCAGTTACTAAGTTAAAATGTGTAATTTTGATGATCTGTAACTTTAAGAAGTAAGATTGTTAAAATAATATGAGATTTAGGAGGATATGACAAAAACTACGTCTGTTTTCCGAAGGGAATATAACTAAGCTAAATCTCACTCTTTTTGTGGTGATGTTTATGTACATCTATTGTATATAGATTTACAAAATTCAATGATAAATATAAATAAATAAAAATACGAACCTATTTTGCGCAGAAATTATTAACATATTTTTTTTCATGAACTCATTTCTAAGCAAAGTTTTGCCCCAGTTTCTTTCAAGTATCTTTTGGGTGTTTAATCGCTGATTCATTTTTTTTATTTAATGTAATTCTCTTGTACAAACCCCGTAACAATTATCTGTAAGCCATACAAACATTTATTGGGTGCGAGAATCAGAACAAAGCTGCGTCTGAGACTCGCAGCGCAACTGCCATTCGCTCAAACTCTGCGCCAAAAATGTCGTTAAAACACAAAATCAGCAAACGAACATGAAAACCAACTATATTTCAAACATTATAAGATTAGTTTCCGTTAGCCCAGCATTTTCTTCAAACACAGCTCACGTATTTAATACATAAGTAATACCTAGTTCCATAAAAAATAGCTTTCAATATCCCAAGACATAATTCAAACATTATTATCTTCAATAAGAATACATGGCGTGTTAAAGCCAAGATCAGTCTAAAGTGTGGGGCCTGAAGATAAAATCTATATTTTATACCACTGGCTTTCGAGGTTCAAGCTTGATATAATTTTTCATTGACCAATATAAATAACTAGCTTCCGCCCGCGACTTCGTCCGCGTGGAAAAATAATCCCCCGATTTTGAAACATTCTTCATTAGTGCTCCGCTCCTATTGGTCTTAGCGTGATGATATATAACCTATAGCCTTCCTCGATAAATGGGCTATCTAAGACTGAAAGAATTTTTCAAATCAGAACCGTAGTTCCTGAGATTAGCGCGTTCAAGCAAACAAACAAACAAAAAAACAAACAAACAAACTCTTCAGCTTTATAATATTAGTATAGATTCGGTGAAAATTTTGGGAAGCTTTTTTAGCATTTACACTACAACACAATGTTCTTTTATAGACCTAACATAACATAGCTCTGCATGCATCGGATATCACGCGAAGCTGAAAGCCGGAATTCCCAGCCGAACCAGACACAATTGAATACCAGTATTAAATGAACTGATGGCATATCTTAACTTCACAACCCTGTAACTGAGTAAGTAGCCCGCGACCCTTTGCTAGATTGCTGTAACATTTTCTGGATACTGACCAGTGACGTCTGTCAAATATGTACAAATGACAACTGCGACCAATGGATTAACGTCAATGATTTCGAAAGAAAGTAATATACAACGTGTAACGGAAACCCCATATCTATCCAAAAGGACTGAAGACAACATCTGGTATGGAGTCTCTATGCAAAGTTTCAACTCAAAATAAGTGACTCACAGAATTGACCCCAAATTATTGGTTTCATATGTTTCTTGAATACCAGTAGTAACAAACGTGTCACAGCACTATGAGGGTCATCACATTCCACGTCACTTGCCAATAAAACGAGAATTCTCTTCGTTGTTCTTAATTTGAAAAATTCGGCCTCTGGTATCAATGTATTGAAATTTCTAATATGCTTCACACATATAGACATAGGATTAGAAAACCCTTGCCATATCGTTTGTTATCATCCAAAGAAGCTGTGCACTCGGTATGTATATTACACGTTGTATACGTCAATGATTAACGTGTTTTCTGAGACACGATGGAATCTCGTTATGTTAAGATGCTCACCCATCCACATCGTAGTACTTAATGAAAAAAAAAAAAACTGAAATTCTATTTTTTAAGCTTCTACACGAACTCTGCTATGTAGATAGATACATAGATATACTCTTTATTGTACACCATAATAGAAAACAAATAAGTTAGAGTTAAGACTTGACAAATAAAACAGGTGATACGATGAGCGGCCTTTTTTTTTAATTTAAAATATGTTCGCGTTTGACCACCATCTCACCTGATGGTAAGTGATGATGTGGTCGAAGATGGAGAACGCTTACCTAAAAGTAACCTATTCACTCTTGACTTAAAGACTCCTAGGTTATAGCTATCGGGAAACACAGACTCCGGCAGGGAATTCCACTCCTTAGCCGTACGCATAATGAAGGTATTCCCAAAACGTTTTGTGCGTATGGATGGGATGTCCACCATGTAACGATGGCGCTTCGCCGTTTGTCTCGTAGTCTTGCTTGCTTGTAACGGGCTTGGTGGAAATTGATTGTGTAATTCCATCGCACACTCCCCGAAATGTAACCGATAGAAAACCGATAGACTTGCAACTCGTCGTCGATGTTCAAGGCCTTATCGCTAAAAGCATCTTTTACCTGGATAACCTTCGTTTGGATTTGACACAGAAGGAGAAAATAAATTACGTGGGTATTCCACGGTGTACTATCCACCTATATGTATAATCTGTACCATACATAAGTAATAAAATATATACTCAACACATACATAAATACATATAAAGAAAATGCTATGATATATCTTATAGTATTTTCTTTATATTTATGTATGTGTTAAATAATAACAATTTCAGGAGAGAGACAGAGATATTTTACCGTGAATTTAAAAGAAGGGTCTGTGCTTGTCTTTCTAAATTCTAGTCTATTTCGGTTGGAGCTAACGAATATTCTATTGACAAGTGAGCGGCGATATTCGGGTCTTTTGCGCATTAAATAGACCGTAGAGTTACCGCAATTATAAGTAAAACTGACAGTTACGAGTTTGCGGTATTCACCGCTTTCAGAGGTACGAGTATCCCCGCCGAGAATGAAAAAGAATATTCAAGTACCAAAATTTAAACTAATTTCGCTTTAACTGATATTCTGAGTTAACGAAAAACTTGCGTGGCTTTTTGCATCGTTTCATGAGAATATAATATGTTTTCGCTGGTAGTTTTTTCCTTCGTTTATCTATTATTATTATATACCTACTTTATTGTACACTTTACAATACATTTAAGGATACAAATAATAAACTAGTGTGCAATGGGCGGTCTTATCGCACAGGAAAATCTCTTACAGACAACCTTTGGATGGACAGAAATTAAAAGAGATAGATTTAGGGCTGTTAGTGTATAAAATCATACATAATACTAATTAAACATAATAATATAAAATACATACCATAAAATATAATATATATATATACTAATACAAATCAGTTTCGTAATAGAGAAGGAGGGGAAAAAAATAATGTGAGAGGTAATGTTCCGTCACCATTTTTTGAACGTAGGTAATGTTTGAGCACGCCTCACATCTATGGGTAATGCATTCCACAAACGGGCCGCTTGGATAGTGAAATATTTATCGAAGGAAGAAGTGGAATGCATACGGATACTTAACTCTAAATTTTCCGATAACAAAACATAATCAGGCCACAACGTACCAACTACTGGGATAAAGCATATTCTCTATGAGAGAATGGGCCGTAATCCACCATGCGGGCGTAGTATGGGTTGGTGAATATTACCTATCTTCGGATTTTTCAGCCCTAGGACATGTTGGTTTCCTCACAATGTTTTCTTTTACTGTTTTGAGAGCAAAGGTAATGATGAAAATTACATAAACTAATTTGGCCTGCCTTGATCTGTACCAATGACCTTCAACTCGTAATAATTAATATTTTCCTTCGATTCGTTGGTGTTGGTTGTTTGTAAAGCATATTTCAGCAACACAACGACATTATTTAAGGGGATTTTACATTATTTCAATCAAAATTATGTTGACATTAACTGAATGCCTAAATCATGAATTATTCTGATTTCTCATTGTGGTCTAGTTTTCGTAAGAATATCAATTAATATTTTTTTATATTATTAATTACTTATTTTATACTTTTTAATTATTTTTACATTTGTATTATAAGTTATAACATATATCATGTACAAAAGATCAGTCTTAAATAAGACCACGCATAACGTTTTGTTAATTGTATGACACCAAACTCCAAAACACCTAATAAAAAAATAAAACAAAATTTCCATATATAAAAGGTACTTATCGAGTTAGTTCACATCCCTATATATGTCCGACAAACATACAAAAGAAAAAAAAAACAAATCAATTAAAAACGCCTAAAATCGCTTATTATATCTGTACCGAATTCATTTATCAAATGTTAGTAAATAAGTTTCTTCTATTATTACGCAATATAAACCTGGACAAAATGTATGTTCTAAATCAGATTCTAGATTCTTCTATCTATTCTAGATCTCATTTATCGATACCACCAATTCAACTATTAATATCACTTAATACATAAAAGTTAATTACTCAAATTGACTATCCAACATTAAAAAATGATTAAATGTGCTATAGTAAAAGGTGAAAGCAATACTTTAAGAATTTATGGTACCATCTGGCGAAGAAATGGACATAACAATTTCTAATGAAGTAATTGGAAATGAAAAATTAATTATGCTATGAATGTTTTAGGCACTTTGA
This sequence comes from Tholera decimalis, assembly GCA_943138885.2. NCBI lineage: Eukaryota > Metazoa > Arthropoda > Insecta > Lepidoptera > Noctuidae > Tholera > Tholera decimalis. The sequence goes on from OW964562.2 coordinate 31,670,599, forward strand.
GATTTTCTTAAGAAATAAATGCACTTTGAAACGGATTACTTTCGTTTGCTTAGAGTTTTTTTTGTTGTTAATAGGCTGCTTTTAGATCAACATCTAGTCTGATAGTGAGAGATGATGAGATCGAAGATGAAGCACGCTTATCTAGAAGTAACATGTTCAGATTCACTCTTCACTTGAATACTCAAAGATATATGTGGTTATGAAAATAGAACAAAAATTACGTGAAAAGGTGTCATTTATAATCGATTTACTAAATAAATATTTTATTCCACTGCATATGAGGAAACACAAACTCCAGCAGGGAATTGAACAAATTGAACTCCTTAAAAAAAGGTATACGCACAATGTAAATGTGACTATACTTCTTACTTATATATATAAATAAAAAAGTTTGTGAGGATGGGTATATAGATCTTTGTTGCTCTTACACGCAAAAATTGCGCTATTTCCTGCCGACTGCCACTAAAACTGTGCTTGCCCAATCCCTTATTCTCCCTATTATCGATTATGCTGATGCAAATTATCCAGATCTTACTGAAGTGCAGCTAGATAAGCTTGAACGACTCCAAAATTTTTGTATCAGATTCATATTTGGTTTGCGCAAATATGATCATGTTTCTGAGTTTAGCATTAAACTCAAGTGGCTGCCTATCCGCCTTCGCCGAAATGCACATATTTTATCATTATTCTACACCTACAGTATTCTCTTCAATACAACAACTCCGCTTTATCTCAAAGAACGTTTTAAGTTCCTTCATGACACACATGTAAGAAATTTGAGATCATCGGAGAATTTGAGACTTTCAATGCCTGCACATTCCACTAAATTCTATGGCTCATCATTTACGGTGCAAGCTGTTCGTTTGTGGAATGCATTGCCGGTGTCAGTAAGACAAGCTCAGTCACTCGCTACTTTTAAGAGCTCGGTGGCTAATCATTTTATTTCATATTTATGATTATTCTTTTGTTTTCTCTCCACATGATGTTAAAGAACACATTATATTTATATATAATTACTTATGTATTGTATTTATATATTTGTATGTATATATTATTTTTTGTTTTATGGATACACTAATTTAGCCCTTCCCACTTTAATTAAAGTTTTGAATGTCCTTCCAAAGGTTGTCTGGAAGATATCGCTTTTAGCGATAAGACCGCTATTGTAACCATAGAATTAAGAAATAATATTAAATATGTGTGTTTAAATTTTGGTGTACAATAAAGTATATTCTATCTATCTATCTATCTACTAACCGGATTTAGATGAAACTTCACAGGAATATACCTTACACATGGGAATAACACATAGCCTACAATTTACAAAGATGAGACGTGAGTGAAACCACGGGACACAGCTAGTATTGTTTATAGGAAAAAGGTTTTTATAGTGGTAATTGTTGTTCTGTTTGCTTCTTGGTGATGCGTCGAAGCTTCAGCATTTTCTTGCAGTTTTTCTCAACTTCAAAGCTGATAGAGAATTAAAAAGTAATCGAAATATAACTTACTCATATACATACTTTATCCGTATCTATCGTCTTTCAATACTGAATCAATTGGCGGTTTGATTTTATTGACGGATGGCAGGTGTAAGTTACCTGTGAATAGTAAACATACATTATACAACGTGTAATTTAAAGGGTATATACATATATACCAAGTGCACGGCTTCTTTGGATGATAACAAACGATATGACCAGGGTTTTTTAATCCTGTCTATATGTCTGGAACTTATTAGAAATTTCAATACATTGATACCAGAGACAGAATTTATCAAATTAAGAAGAACGAAGAGAATTATCGTTTTATTGGCAAGTGACGTGGAAAGTGATGACCTTCATAGTGATGTGACACGTTTGTTATTATTGCTTTTCAAGAAACATACAAAATCAACAATTGGGGTCAATTCTGTGAGTCACTTATTTTGAGCTGAAACTCTGCATAGAGATTCCATACCAGATATTGTCTTCAGTCCCTTTGGATAGATACCAGGGCGGCTGAAAAGTTTTGAGCCTAAGTACCTTTAAGTGTTACTAATTACTCGCGCATCATACCACTAATTGTGAGTATCCTTAGAAATATATATGTCAAGTTTCATGTCATTAGCATCATTACGCTTTTAGTAATTGAACCATAAACGTCACCATGCCCGAGTCATCCGCACTTTGCACGAAATTGGAGTACGGAGCTGTCATAAAATTCTTAACAAAGAAGAACAAAACGCTGACGGAAATATTTGAAGAGATGTGAGCAGTTTATGGGGAGTCTGCACCTTCATTTGCGACCGTTAAACGTTGGAATCGAGAGTTCAAACACAGCAGGGAGTCGCTCGAAGATGATCCCAGGTCGGGACGCCCAAACGCCGCCGTTACCGAAGAAAACGTTGAAAAAGTAAAAAACCTGTTCTAGAAAATCGGCAAATCAAGTTGTGGCAGATAGCTGAGGCCGTGGGCATTAGCAAGGAATGAATTAAAAACATTCTGCAAATCACCTGCACATGAAAAAGTGTGCGCGCGATGGGTGCCGAAAATGCTGAAGCCACTGGACAAGCAACGTCGAGTCAGAACTTCGCAGGAATTTTTGGAGACCTGTGGTGATAATCCTGACGATGTTTTTCTCGCCTTATTACTGTCGATGAAACCTGGACTTGACAGTACGATCCGGAGTCAAAACAGGAGTCAATGCAGTGGATAGAAAAGGTAGAAAAGCCACCGAGGAAGTTCAAAGTGGAAAGATCGGCGTCCAAGCTCATGGCCACTGTTTTTTGGGATTATGAAGGTATTTTGTTTATTTATTACCTTTCTAAAAATACTACATTGAACAGAGATTACTATGCCGCATTGTTGATAATGATACGTCAAGTGGTTGTTGAGAAACGGAGAGGCAAACTGGCGAAAGGAGTCCTGTTTTTGCAAGACAACGCGCCCGTCCACACTGCGCACGTTGCAAGGCGTGCCCTCGCTGAGACAGGATTCGAAGCAATTAACCACCCACCCTATAGTCCAGACCTGTCTCCTAGCGATTATTTTTTCTTTTCAAATTTGAAAAAAAGACCTTTGAGGCCGGAGATTTTCCAGTGACGAAGAAATGAAGATGGCCGTAAATGAACAATCCGAAGACAAAAACGGCGAATATTTTTGACCGGGTTAAAAGCCCTTTATAGTAAATGTAAGAAGTGTATTGAAATAGAGAGTGACTATATATTGTAAAATTATTTTTAATACATTTTTACCAGCATTTTTAATACGTTAGGCTCAAAACTTTTCAGCCGCCCCTCGTATGGGGTTCCCGTTACACGTTGTATGTTCATAAAAAAAACATAAACATTTAATAACAATGATTCAGCTCATAACATTTCCACTGCTGAGAGCCTTGCTCTTTATAAGACGGAATGAGCAGTGATCCACTATGTTAGCTGAATGCAGGATGTCATCTGTAATGCATATCTTCAAATTTTTGGTACTAGGACATTTCGTCACGATGTTATGCTTCACCGTTTTGAGAGCAGTGGTTATTTCAATTAGGTACCTAAAGTGATTTCTCAGATTGAGTTTTAATTTGCGGCATTACAACTCGAACTCTGACCCGAAACCACTGGGCTACCACCACAGCTGTAAAACATTTAACTATAAAATAATATGTTTGAATATTGATACGAGCGTGACACTTATAAATTTAAAAACTGAACAAACTATCAAGTTATTAGTTTTATTATATCTTTTCAAAATAGTGTCCATTTACATGAATACCTACATCGCTGCATCCGATGGAGCCTGAGAAAAGCACATTACCCACTCGTCCTTAGGGGTCTCTTCGATCCTTTAAAACAATTGTTGCGTAATGACCTGTCCTTCCGAAGAAAGAGGCCACCATCTTTTTTCCCACGTTTTGACTTCTCTTCACTTTAGTTGGCAACTCCTCGGAAGGAAACACCCAGACAGCAGACTGTCTCTTAGTTTCGGGATCATAACAATAAATCCAGCTTTCGTCACCCATAAGTACCTACGTCAAACACAGCTTTGAGTCACTTCCGTTAAATCTTTGAACCATTTCACGACACTAATCAACACGATGGAGTTTTTGGGCCTCTGTCAAATTATGAGGTATTCACCGGGCACAAAGCTTCCTGACCGCTAAATGTTCATGGAGGATTTTGTGCACTTGACTCATACCGATGCCTAAGCTTGTCCGAATCTGCTGATAAGTCACTCTTTTGTCAGTCTCTATTATACGCCGCACAACACTGATGTTATCTTCAGTCGTTGCCGTAGAAGGCCGACCCTCACGCAGATCATCGGTGAGATTAGTGCGACCACGTTTAAACTCAATAAACCAGTTGTAAACAGTGGCACGAGATGAAGATTCATCGTGAAAGGCTAATCGAAGTCTATTATAACTTTCTTGTTGACTTAAATGACATCGAAAATCATAAAAAATCATTGTACGAAAATTTTCTCTCGTTAATTTCATGCTGATGTGACACAGACAATTTTCAATTTGCCGCTAAATCGTAAACAAATGACAAATGAATATAATAATAATACATACACAATAATATTGGCAGAGTTCCATTTTCAAAATTTGAATTTATTTTTTATTATATCGTTTACAAGTGGCCAGTTCTAAAAACTTTCAGTGTCGTCCTCGTAAGATGATACTAATTAGATAAAAAAAAATTATCAAAAAAAGAGGGCCTCCATCTTCCACTATAATTTAGGATAATTTTATACAGGGTGTCAAATAGCAAAGTATTCGCATTCGGAACGCATTACCCGCAGACTATACACTATGAAAGTAAACTGGAAGGAGACATAGGAATGCGGAACGATGTCCCACTGCGTGCTTTATTGCGTTCTACTCTGAGTTATAGGGCGTAGATGAGAGGAAGGAGCGAATACTTGAAACTGTTTAGTTTCATGGTGACCTCCAGGTTTCGGTTGGAGGAGCTCGTGGCTAAATACAAACAGCCGCACGGGTCAATCTAAGTAATAATTTAGTAATCACTTTATTTCATCAAAATGGTTGTGCAGTCTTGTTACAATTTTAATTAGGAATAACTAGAGTAGACGTGTCGAAAATGGAGCACGCTTAACTAGAAGTACCTATTCACTCGTGACTTGAAGACCCCTAGGTTATAGTTATCGGGAAACACAGATTCCGGCAGGGAATTCCAATCCTTAGCCGTACGCACTATGAAAGTATTCTCAAAACGTTTGGTGCGTATGTGTGGGATGTCCACCATGTAACGATGGCGCATCGCCGTTTGTCTTGTAGTCTGATAATGGAACGGGCTCGGCGGAATTAGATTGTGTAATTCCATCGCACACTCTCCGAAATTAACAGGTAGAAAACCGATAGACTAGCAACTCTTCGTCGATAGTCAAGGCTCTAGAGCTTTGACTTGACCAGTGCATCGCTGCCAATGAGTCTTTTGGCTTTCTCGTTTGACTTAAGTGCGTCCAGTTGGTACTTGGCAGATCCGTCCCAAAGATGAGAGCAGTACTCCATACACGACCGAACCTGGGCTTGATACTTATTGAGCAGCTGTTCCAGTGTGAAGTACCGTCTCACCTTTGCTAGGATTCCCAACTTTTTTGATGCTAGTTGAGTTGAGTTGTTCCTGGTAGTCAGAAGCCCGAAAATCTGACACTGGCTAACTGGGTAAGAATCTGGTTACTGGGTTGTTTAGGTTAGATAGGCAGTCGCTTCATGTAAAACACTAATCAGATGCATCTGATCAGACTAGAACGCCTACCTCAATATAGCTGGGAAAAGGCTGAGCAGACTACTAGATTTTCAAACATATGTCATTGTTTAATACCGAACGTTTTTGAACGCATATTTTTGGTGCGGCAACATTAATTATCTGTGGGCTTGACATAACTTTGACTTGACAGATCCTTTGTCCCGGTTGAAAAAATGTCCATTTTGTTGAGATCGATTTATTGTTGGTAATTGAAAAATCCTGTTGAATCTCAGTTAATTAAGGACAAATTGGTTGTGATTAACTATTGATTGAAATTGTAATCCCGAATTGACGAAAACCCTGGGATATTTTTGGACATACCGCCGGTTTGTCGCCACACTGCATGGCACGCGGATTTGCTGGAAATAAGTGATTATGCTGTGATGCTATCTGGACCGCGCCATCTGGAGACCGGCGCCTTGTGACCGTCCATAACACTTGACTTTCACCACACTTTTCAATTTTTCATTTCATACTTACATACATACAACACTTGGGCGTGGCCTCAGGAAGGTCGAAGCTTGGCGTACCCAGCACAGAAGGTAAGTGGTAGCATTTTATATTGACAGGGCCGGAGAGCCTCCACGAACCGTGGACAGTTTCGGACACCCCAGTTATCGTTGGCTGGCTTTATTGTAGTCCTGAACAGTCATTGGAGGGTTCTCTAATTCTACAGATATGTTGCCAAGAAGACTGGCGATAACTTAGAGAAGCTCTTGATCACTGAAACTATGAAATAAAAGAGAGAAAGAGGCCACAAGTTTGCGGGATTCATGATGCTCTGGAGCTGCCAACGATCGCAAGAGCTGGAAAACCATTGTCTTTCACAGAGTAACCCATGGATGAGGTTATAACTCTCAGCACTAAGGAGTACTACGTATTGTTGTTATTTTCTTGTGAAGTATTTGCTTTTTTTCTTTGCTTGTATAGGTTGTGACAAAACTGCGTGCGAGATTAAGGGCAGTCTAATACCATTCTTAATTAAAGTTAAACAAAAAAAATATAAACAAAAGAAATTTAATTTTACTAACTGCAACAGATTTCTTAAATTAAAGTCTATATAAATGCTTTAAGCATTGCTTGAGTACGTATCTTACGTTCGAATTTAAACGTAAAGTAAGTTTTATATGATTCTGAACAGAATATCGAATGAAAAATCCATATCTACATTACCATATATGACATAAATCGCTGCCGCTTATAACTTGGAACGATCACTAAGCTCGCATGACCCAGTAACTAGAGAAAATTCTCAAACTATTTAAACAGTTTCGGAAAAGAAATGCAATTTAGGAATTAGACTTTTTTACTCAAATATAGTGTTATTTATTTATTTAATCATTTATTTTCAGGTTACAAAGACCCATAGATATATACCTTAACCTAAAGTATACATAATATAACAACAATAGTGTTAGTAAATAAAACTTAATACTATGTTAATATCACTAAATTGCACTAGGTCTTTGTGCGATCCGGTGGCACTTGTCCGCGAAACCGGCGGAATACCACATCCTGCGGCCAAAAGCTTTCTTCCATCACCTGAGGCAGGAAACATGTTGGTATGCGCACCACAAATGCCTTGAAGTTGACATTGCGATGCGACTCCAGCAGCTGCACTCTCGGCGCGTATTTCAGCCTTTGGCGTACGTACGTAACGATGTCTTCCGCGTCAGTGGTGTAGTGAAGACGGGAAATGTACACCGGAGTATTCGGCTTCGCAGCACGGAGTTTCTCGTTGGGCTCCGTAGGAGCCTTGCCGCAGCGGTTCTTACAGCTAATCTGACGGCGCTTCCTCCTCTGCACCGTCACGAAGCCGTCATCAGCCCGATCCACTTCCTTTATAGGCTCGGGCTTCGCAGGGGGAGCAGATGGGTTGCTCATAGTGACCAGCGGGTCAGATTTTGTAGTCATTCGGGCAGCGCAGCGGGGAGGAGCTGCGGGGACAGGCACGGGGCTACGAGGCACGCTTGCGGCGCGCACCGCAGACTCAGCAATCGGCGCCGGCGACAAAACTGCTGACGCGAAACTCGTGACCGATGTGTCTAGGTAACCGACACCTCGGCGCGTAGTTACATTACTTAACGCGCCGGTGACCCAATTAACGCCACAGTGTTGCGCAACTCATCGAGCTCTGTGCGCAGATCTGCGACGATTTTCTGGGATGTCTCCAACTTTCCCTGCACATCAGATAGACTAGCCTTCAACGACACAATGTCCTTCAATAGGCTTGTAACATCGACATGGTCGAAAGTGACTGGCGGTAACTTGTACAGATCCCTTGCCACAAACGTCGGCACGTCGTCAGGGTCGGTAGCTTTCAGAAGCGTGATGATATCTTGCACACTTTTCTTTGTCCCGTCACGCCGACGTGACACCATCTGGTCGATTTTATCGAGCGACCTGAACAGCAGCAACTTTGCAGCAGCAATGTCATCCTCGCTGAAGTCCATGGCACAGATCTGGATGGCGGACACCTCGTCCATCACGTCCAGTTTCTGCTGCAGGAACGCCAGCAATTCATTTGGCACAAGTTTATCACTCATGGCAACAAAGTTACGAGCGTCGACTACGAACTGTGTCGCAACGTCTGCCTCTAAACGCAATACACACAATAATTGTTATGTATGCCTGCATTGTAATTAACCTTTTCTCAGCTTAACAAATTATCTGAGTGGCCTAAATTATTATTAACGCTACAATCATGATGAACTTAATTTCATGGGCTTCATGATTTAGAATAACACTTCGCCCGAAAAATTGCCCGCATGCAAAGTGCTAGGTTTTTTATTTTTGTTAGAGTAAGGTACGGAACTCTCGGTCATCTAATCCGAGTCGCACTTGGCATTGTATTAAACTACGGAACCCTGCACTGCGCGTGGCCAGACACGCACTTGGCTGGTTTGCATTTTTAATATCTTAATATGTAAACACATTACAAAAAAGTTTTTTGTCATGTACAAAGTAGGTATGTTTCAAACAGTCCCATTGTTTTTGTATAGGACAATTTGTTAAATCACAAAACAATTGAGAGCTTTTATTCCAAATTCAAAATCACGGCTTGTTTGACAGCTGTTAAACTGTCATTTTACAATAATAATAGCCGAAGAGATCTAAAACGAAAAGCAACGCTTTCGAAGGTCAGTCCATTGATAGGTGACCTTGACATATGGAGATTCCACCATGCCCCAGAAACCACACTAAGCCATTTATCTGGCTGTCATATGTTCATCTTGGTTGTTGGATCCATTTCTAAAATAATTGAAAAAAGGCTAGATGAGATGATGAAAGAATAAAAGTGTTCAGAAACTACTGCATTACTTGAAAAAATAAAGAAAATCGGAAAATTCGGAAACCAAAATGTTCGACAAGGCGAACAATTCTGAACGGAAAAAAAAAACGAATGATGTGCGCCTTGTTGAACATCTTGTATGTAAGCAGAGCATTCAGGTTTTTTCCTGATCAGGAAACCTAACGCGGAAACCGAATGTCTGCGGCCAGCCTTATTCTCTTCAATCTTCTTAATTTGAAAAATTCAGTCTCTGGTATCAATGTATTGAAATTTCTAATTAGTTCCACACATGAAGACATAGGATTACCAAACCCTTGTCATATCGTTTGTTATCATCCAAAGAAGCCGTGCACTTGGTAAGTATATACCCTTTAAATTACACGTTGTATTATAAATGCAAAAGTTTGTGAAGATGTATGTATGTTTGCTGCTCTTTCACGCAAAAACTGATGAACAGGTCTCAATGAAATTTGGAAAGTAGATAGTTGACATCCTGGAATACCACATAGACTTTTTATCTCGGAATTCCGACGGGATCGAGCTTTAGGCTGCCTGTCCACCGGAGCGCAGCGAGGCAGCGGTGCGGAGCGATGGAGTAATGCGGAGCGGAGTTGCGTACTGTGTCTGTCCACCGGAGAGGAGTGAGGCTGCGGAGCAGAGCGAGAAAGTAATGCGGAGCGGAGTTGCAGACTGTGTTTTTCAATATGCGGAGCTAGGCTGCGAGTACGTGACGAGTCATTTCAAGCTTCCGGCGGCGGGCGATTGGTTAGTTCTACGCGAAATGTCAAAATGCGGCCTGCCGCGCCTTTACTCGCTTCCTCGCACGCGCTTTCCCGCTCCGTTTCTCCGCTCCGCTGCCTTGCTCTGCATCCCCGCTCCGGTTACCGGTTTTGTATGAATTTTTAAACTAGTTCGCAACTCCCTGTCCACTTAACAGGAGCGGAGATTTTGTACAATCCTATTGGTTAATATTTCTCCGTTTCTCCGCTCCGCTGCCTCGGTCCGGGAGAAACCTCCAATGCGAACGAAGTAGCGGGCAGAAGCTAGTAAAATATAAAAGCACAAGACTTTCATAAGAATAAAACATTGGTTTTGCATGCACACTCGGCTCCCAACTCCGTCGAAGCAATTTATTTTATTTATGATTCAAATAAATTGCTTCCTCACTCAGGAATAGAAAATTTCTGAATAGAAAAATATAAGATTATTAATGAAATCTATATATGTATATAAATGCAAAATACCACTCACTGATTAATCACGAAATCTCAGAGACTACAAGTAGTAGGGTTCTCAAATTTTGCATGGAGGTTCGTTTAGTACGTAGATGCTCGCTAAGACGAGATTTTGCGAAATCCCCATGGGATCGGGATTTCCATGAAAAAAACTTCCCACGCGAACGAAGTCGCGAGCAAGTGCTAGTTATGTATAAAACCCTAAAACTTTGCTTAAGTGCTTAAGGTTACGCGCAACCACTGTCGTTTCAATTGTTAACGTGCCCACTTGAGAGTGTTGATATGACTGTATTCTTAACCTTGTACCCATTTTAGGTTATAGGTAAATAAGTTGCAATATTAAAAACGAAAAATCAGTCCCAAGTTAGAAACGTACTTAAGATAATATATGTATATAGAATAGAACAGTGTGTACCTTCATCGCAATTACCGTTAAATACCAGGGTAGGATTTTAGACAGTATAAAGTCTAAGACACCCTTCCGCTCCACCACGAGCCGGAGGAGTCATTTGATAACTTTCTTCCCGAAAAAAGAAGATATAATCACCAGTCATCAGAATCTGATGACTATATTATATCTGATGATCAGATATAATATAGTCTTAGAAGAATAACGCATAGAAGCCTAGTACGAGTGCAAAAAGTGAGGCAACTAAAACAGCCATTTTGGCTAACTTTTCTCGACGAGTCGTCAGTACTCAAGGGCACATTCTGCCGAACAGAGCTCGCGAGTAAATAATTTAAAACGATCGTTTGTAGCGTAAACGGATGTCATAGTCCTTCAGGAAAACAAAAAACGTGTAATCAAATTACATTTCACAAGTAAAAATTTATATTTTATACATTATTTCTACGTAAATCGATTATCAAACAAAAATTCTAATAACCTAACTTATCACTATTCAATGTTGCTATCTGTGAGGAAAAAAAAAATACCCATATTGATTTCTTTTTTGCTTATATTTTATGCGTCAAACTAAACTATATTTATTTACAGCTACTACCCACAGTGTTTTAAAACTAAAAGTTACTGTTAGTTCTAAGAGTGGCATCATAAAGATAACAATTTTATGGATTAAGATTTTTTTCATTTAAATAATGTTCTCAATAATATTTTTCTATTTCATAAATACAACACATACTTTTAATTGATCTCAAACGAGAATTTTCAAGCAATTAATACATTTCTATAATATTATTATAACACATTACACATCAAACATTCTAAACACAATGAACGATATCCCATTTCGTTTACCTTCCGTAAAAATATGTCATATAAGTCACAATATATCTAAAAACATCATCTTATCTAGTTTCATAACATAAAATACTTGATGTGATCCAGCAACCTAATAGTGCATTTTCTCATTTTTGTGGGTAATGGTCTGGTAATGGTATCACTGAAAGCTATATTTGTGTGCGTTTGGGGAACGTAGACACATTCGGCTCACGCACACAAAGAAAACAAAGTGGACACACGAAATCGCTCGTGTTTTGTTCTAGATACCCTTTCTATGCGTTATTTTTCTAAGAATATAGTATTTCAGTTCATTTTCAATACTGCAGCCCAAAAAATTCATTTAAATTAATATAATAGTTTAAACTCAGGGTGTATTCCCGTTGTCCCCGTAGTCCGTGTACCCGTTAAAGGGGACAAAGAGAATTTAATAAAATAATTAAAATTACTTCCCGTTGTCCCCGTTATCAACGGGGACAACGGACAGTTAAGATTTCACGTATCGTTGTCCCCTTTAAATTTTTATATATACCTTATTTATTTTGACTTAGTTTTAAATGAAAGGGTGGAATGAAACACCAAGTATTTAAATGTTATACTTACAAAAATATTAATATACCTATTTAACTATAACGTCACAGAATTAACATTGCATAAAAACAATTTAGATAATAAAAACAAAAATAGGATTAAACTTAAAGCTTAAACATAATGAAAAAAAAAACAACTAAAATAAAATTGACTACAAACAGAACTTTGATGTTATACTTATTAATAATATCACATTTATTTAGATTACAGAATTGGTAATAATCAACATCTATATATTATCATTTATTTCATTATTATTTTTAATACATTCGTAAATTATAAATACTTGTGTCGCAATCACATGTATAGCTATTACTTAGATATTATGTGTTTTTTTAATTTTATATGTAGTCCTTAGTTCCATTTCATTTGTATAGGTACAATATTATCTCTATTAAGGCACTCTCACTTCTAATTTTAACTCAACGGGGACAATGGGCATAATTTGAAAAGCATATATTACAAGAAATTAACGGGGACAGCATACGGGGACAACGGGAAGTAATTTTAATTATTTTATTAAATTCCCTTTGTCCCCTTTAACGGGGACATGGACTACGGGGACAACGGGAATACACCAAACTCAGTTATCTTTACAAGTCTCGTGTCTATAAAAAAACCATATTATTACAATGGTTTTCATGTTTAATGACACGATTATAGAGTTATATATAAAGAGGCTTATGAATATCTGCAGGTTTAATAACATTGTTTTAGATTATGTACGCAGAGCCAAAATATTAAAATGAGCGGTGAAAAATCTCGTTAACTCATAGAACTAAAAACATTAAGCTTTATTGTGCGTTCATAAAACTTTAATAATGTCCCTAAATCCACAACAAAAAAACTTATTTTCATAATAAAACTCAACAATAGCTTCATACAATAGTACTTTTTCATAAACAACTTGTCCCGTCACAAAATGGCAAAGACACAAAATGGCCGACTCACAAAATGGCGGCGGAACAATAGCATAGACAAAAGAATAAAGGTCTGGCTCTCTTCACGGCCCTTTAATGAGGGTTTTGGTCATTTTACGCTCATTTCGATGCAAATTCAAGGGTTTCATGATATTTAGAGGGCTATGCAAATACGACCGAAAGATTTTGACTAAAATTTATCAAGATACTTGTTACGTTGAACTGGTTTGCTTGATTTGTTAAGGAAAAACGTAATAGTATTCAATTTTGTCGGATTTTATGGGTCAAACGGTAAAGCTGACTGAAAATACTTGCATTTATAATTAAGGCTTGGTTTACTTAGCAAACTGTTTATGTTTTGTATTCCAATTTACTTGCTTTTTGAGAATCTTTAGATGGTGCATAAATGGTTGTTTGTAGGTACTTGACTCTGCCTACTGTTTTGTTTATTATAAACCTAGGAGGCAAGCCTAGTGGAAACACTGGTAGACTATCGCCTGGAGTTTAACATATAGATATACAATAGATAGATTAATTTTGATATATTTTTTGAATAGCTTTTTTTATGTAATGTCAATGTAAGAACAAGCTCTGTAGATTCAGAAATACATTCCTCTATTGATTGTTTTATACACACTCGACACTATGTGGTGCGATCTTCACTGTCTTTTCACACTAAACACACTTATTGAAAAATGCACTAGCTACCTGTGGCGAAGGGTGAATTTTCATAAAAGGGAAGCCGGACCAAAAAATGCTTACCTTGCTCAAGTCAAGTTTGATGCGTGAATTCCAGTAACTGTGGCCCTGTGGATGACTTCGAAATCTTGTAACTTCGTAAATAATTATTGGTTTAATTGAAAATAATAGATTACTATTTATATATTCATATATAAAATAATAGACTAATATTTGCCATATTTCAAAAGAGAAGCCGGTAGGAATCGAGTTATACGGAGCCTTCGCCACTGCTAGCTCTGATATTATTATAAGAAACTTGAGGCCTATGGGAAATATACGCGTTTTTAATTTATTTCCGATATTTTTACAAATACTCTCGAGCAAAGTCGCTGGCAAAGGTTTGTTTGTTAATAAAGGTAGAATGAACAATAGGTACGTTCGTACTAATGTCGGTTTGTATACATAATTACATATTAAAGTATCTTAACAATATATGGGAAGTATTAAGGTTGGCTATTAAAAGCTTCAAGTAAGTAAGATTTAACACACTGAGTTCAGATGTTACTGCACAATATCATTTAGTTACTATTTCAATTAAACCTGTATAAATTTACACGGATACATTCTCAAAGAAAATTTCCTACATCTCTATAAATATTCCTATTTAACTCCAAAAAAGGTTTGTTTAGAAAGCTTCTTATATCCTCTGTACATGACGATTTAACTAATAAATCCGAACATAGAACTTATCAATGTTAGAAGATGGTACACTACAAGATTCCGCCATACACCAATAATTTCGCTCCTACATACTCTTTTAGAACTCCCCATGCAATCTCCTTAATACTATAATTAATTAATATTTTTACTCCATAATACTCAACCACACGTGTAAGACTATCTAGTCAATAAATTGTAAATCAATCCGTAATTGACTTTAAGATTAGTTCAGGTATTGTAAAAACCTTATGAAAGAGCTTTGGCTTTTGTTATAAGTATAAAAAGACTAGATTTTATTTATTGACTAGCTTTTGCCCGCGACTTCGTCCGCGTGGAATAGTTACTTTGGGCTAACGTTAAATTTAACCCCGATTTTGAAGCATTCTTCATTGGCGCTCCGCTTCTATTGGCCTTAGCGTAATGATACAATATAGCTGTGCCCGCGACTCCGTCAGCGTAAGTTAATGTATTGGTAATATTGTTTAGATCACGTTCACATGAGGCTTAAGTACCTAGAGAACGCTTCGACCGCGAGACGCGTCGAGCGCGGCGACCGATTCTCAAAAATAATCCTTATAGCATGATTCAGTATTCACGCGCGATGGCTTATTATTATAAGCGTATTTCATGTATAACTTTGGTGTTTCTATACCGATTTATATGATTCTTTTTACGGTTTCGTAGCCGAATGGCAAAAAACGGAATCTTTATAGTTTCGACATGTCTGTCCGTCTGTCTGTCTGTCTGTCTGTCTGTCCGTCCGTCCGTCTGTCACAGCAATTTTATTCCGAAACTATTAGGACTATACATGTGAAACTTGATAGGTAGATGTATTCTGTGAACCGCTTTCCGATTTTGAGAAAAAAATTAAAAAATATTTAAAATAAAGGGGGGCTCCCCATACATGGAACTAAACCTGAAAATATTTTTTTTCATGAAATCGATGCATGTGTGGTATCTATAGACAGTTCTTTAAAAACGACATCGGAGTTTCTAAAACCACTTTTCCATAAAGTCAATCGTTTAAAAGATATAAGCTTCCAAAGTGGTAAAATGTGTGTGTGGCGGACACAACCTCTAACTTCTATAATAATGGAGTGAAAAATCTAAAAAAAATATATGTCTGTAGATCTTAATATAAACTTTCAACCAAAATTAGTTTGAACGAAATCAGTTCAGCAGTTTTTTAGATACAGCATATTTTCTAAAACCGCAAATATAACTTTGTAATTCATACAAACACTATGAAAAACAAATTTATTCGGCGCAGTTGTAAAAAATGTATAAAAGCCAGTTTTAAGAAATTTGTAAGGTTTTTTTTTTTCAAAACAAATTTATTTGGCGCAGTTGTAAAAAATGTAAATAAGCTAGTTTTAAGAAATTTGTAAGGTTTTTTTTTCGTCAAATAAATTTGCATATTATATTATAGTTACTACGGAACCCTTCATGGGCGAGTCTGACTCGCACTTGGCCAATTTTTTTATGGAATAGTTAATAATGTTAACTTTTTCAATTAGGGGTGACTGAGAGTGTTATAAACGTAAGAGTAGACAAATATTATAACCAGAAAGCTTCGAACTGCTAAGCTATCGGGAGTTACACGTGTTATTGTGAGTCAACCATAAAAGTTAGACATATGCTGTCGTGGGATATTTTTTATATAATTTTAAGGAGAACATTTCCGTCATGAAATGATTTGTGTAGCTTTAACCATTAAGGTTGCACACGCGACGGAAGCTTAAAAAATGGAGTAACTTCTCCCGTTTTCCCAACATTTCCCTTCACTGCTCTGCTCCTATTGATTGTAGCGTGATGAAAAGTATACTATAACCCGCTCAGGAGTATGAAAAATAATTGTACCAAGTTTCGTTAAAATCCGTTGAGTAGTTTTTGTTTCTATAACGGTTATACAGACAGACAGACAGACAGACAGACAGACAAAAATTTAACTGATTGCATTTTTGGCATGAGTATCGATCCTTAATCACCCCCTGATAGTTATTTTGGAAATATATTTCATGTACAGAATTGACCTCTCTACAGATTTATTATAAGTATAGATTGGTAAGGTTAAGCTCGGCTTTGACACCGTCCGTGCCTATTCGTTGGTTTTGATATCGAGACCTCTCGAAGCCGTCGGGAGTACGTTAATCCAATGGTGCCGACCATAGAAATATAAAAAAACAGGAGAATTGACAAGGGGGCGTGTCGGTGTCCGCGCGACATGGCCACAGCGCTTATGTCATAGACAAAAGGCCGTCTCCGCGAAGTAGTGCGCTTTCGACGGTGATTGTGATAACTTATAAGAATGCCGAGTTGTTCAGTGGTTTCTTGCAAAAACCGAAGCCAAAACCAAAACTTTGTGAATCATGGAATCACTTACCATATGTAAGTACAAGTATTTTGCAATATTTGTCTTTAAAATCATGAAAAATAATAAATCTCAAAGCGACTGTACTATATTTGTAATAAATACATTGCTCCTTAACCACTACCTAAGTTCGTCACTGAGTGACTGGACAAGCAATGTAAAAATGACAAAACGATATTATATTATGCGGATTCATCACGTAGTACGGCCGCTGACTCTTGTGAGGAGTTAGTGGTGTGCTTGTGCAAATATTGCTATTATAGCTGTTAGAGTTTATGGGTTTTTAAACCATACAAAAACCTCTAAGAAAATATTATGTTTAATTTTTATTTTGCTTGAGATGACCGAAAAATAAATACGTTGGAAAGTTTAGTGTACAAAAAAGAATAAACAATTTTATTTTACGCCCGCAGCATGCGTACGTAAGGAGTTCTGACGTCGCCGTCGCTACAATAGTTTATTTTACAATCGATGTTGTTGCGTGGGTAAGTTGTACGGTGCATGGTAAATACACGCTGTGTTTGATGTAATAAGGTGTATAATTGATTGTGTACTACGTTCTGATTTAAGAAATGCGGGTGTGTGCATGAGTGCGTATCTATTGATTTTATTGAACTGCATGTGTTGTAGTTGCCCCCGCCCAGCGCCTAAACTGGATACGTATGGTTCCGATATAATTTCGTCTGCCAACCATATCTCCTTGTTTATTATATCTATGGTGCCGACGCTTGGAATGGCATACGTATATCTACGGTAGTCGTCGGACAGTTTGAAGCCTGACAATCTGACAGCCCGTCGATATTCATAGGATATCGGCTTCCCGGTTTTCCTTAGTAGGTACTGGATTTGTTGAATATTCGTTCGGGGGTTCGATTGCTGTTTAGAAAATTCTTGCAAGGTAAATTCAGATTATTCAGATTTATATTTAAAAGAAATGGCAAGAGTAGGCATTAAGAGGGCAAGCCCGGCAGGCAACGGCCCTATGGGGCCAGCTTACCGGTGCTGAAAGCTCCTTGAGGCACGCGCGGAACACGACGCGCCGCCAGACCCGGGCCTGGTCCTTACCGGACGGTGAGCTACCCCTGCTCGCCTTCCGCAAGCCCACGCCTACGGTGGCCGGAGATAGGCTCGCAATCCCCGACGCCCGGGGCGTCTCCCGCGGCGGCTGGGGCGTGAAGAAGAGAGTTGCCTCTCCTTCACGCGCTCGGCCTCCTCCTTCGCTAGCATTACAGTCTTGCGATTGCATCCCATTCCCTCTCGCTCCGCACTATGGTCTGAACCAAGGCCGGGCGCGAGAGGTCACCGCCGCCGATCGCCTCAACGAGGACACGGCGAAACTCTGCCCAAGCGGGGCACACCTCTACCGTATGCTCCACCGTGTCCTCCGGGTGGTCCACA
Organism: Tholera decimalis; assembly: GCA_943138885.2. Lineage (NCBI taxonomy): Eukaryota > Metazoa > Arthropoda > Insecta > Lepidoptera > Noctuidae > Tholera > Tholera decimalis. Next base: position 31,688,793 of record OW964562.2, read on the forward strand.
CAGTGATGACACTCGGGCGTGTCCTTCCGCTGAATCCGAAACAGGTACCTCCTGAAACAGCCGTGTCCGGTAAGCACCTGCGTCAGGCGGAAGGTGAGGATGCCGTGGCATCTCTCCAGCCACTCCTCAAAGAGGGGACTTATCGCTGAGATTGCGGCGTGCCCAGCCTTCGGTTGCGACAGCCGCTCTTTCCATGCTGCTATCAGATCGCGCCGGAGCTATGTCCGCTGAGCCGCGATTTGTCGCGGTAGCGGAGTCATTCGATGATTTCCCACCTGACAAAAAAATTACAAAAGGATTAAAAGGGCCGTGGCTAAGTAATAACAGCCACATGGGTCTGTCAACAAGGTTACGTAAGCTCTCCAGGTCAGTCCGTGGATGGGTAACCATCTCAACGTATCAAGATTCTTTGGTGCCTCGGAAAGCACTTTAAGCACATTAATATTTAGGGACGAGCTCTTCAATATGGCGACGCTTTTGGGAGGGTTATTGTTCAGCCGTGAAAATCTTTAGGCTGGCATGGTGAATGATTATTGTATTTTAAAGATAGCATTGTATTTCTGCTGTGATATAAAAAAGTTACCATTCGCAGTGCAAACCAATGTAGGTACTTATACTTAGGTATACTATGTTATACATATCGCACGCTTAAACCAATACTGTCACTATCCCAAAAAGTAAACATTTCAGGAGAGGCAAAAAATGGAATGAGAATGGGAACATTTTTGTTTAGTGACGAAGCGGACTTCTGTCCGTATAGCGGTTATTTCCGTTACTTTTAGACTAGTGTAAGCGCGATTACGCGTAGTTCTACGTTTCCCAACAGATGGCATTAAAAAGTCGATTTGGCAAAAGTTTGGATAGTGACAGTATTGGATTAAGCGTGCGATATATGTATTGTTCTACTCACAGACTCAAGTAAAAGTTTCATCGACGCGCTGCCAACATTGTAACTCGCAATATAATCATTTTTATCGCCCTATTCTCTTAACGCAGTACAAACAAACTTGGACTCGTTTTCAGATCAACTTTTGCGAAGTATCAGAGATTGTGTTAAAGAAAATGCGCCCTTATCTTGTTATATAACCATTATTATTTACAACATAGTTGTTTGAGGTTTCATTTGTTTCTTATGTTGTTTACGAAAAACTATGTTTGATTTTAATGTTGTAATTAGTTGCCGATTAAAATGTGTTGATGGCAAAAAAAATATTCTTGTTTTCATTTTCCAAAGGTACCTTTGAACTTTGAGTACTTTTGAAGTTGTTTTTAAATTGAATTGAGATAAATCTTGATTTAATATTATTTATTCCACTTTGAGAAAAGGCCGTAAAGATTGATCAAAAAATATTTTCTGAATATTTGTTGTTATCCGCCTGAAATGTGGAGGATAGTGGCAATATATTTTTCTATCCTTTCCACTGTATTTTTTTATTCGTTTATTTCAGAGACAGCTGAATCATTTCTCCGAGATTGGTCATGCTTCATAGAATCGGCAATTTTTATGTTTTTAAAAAGTTGTGTAGGTATGTCTTTTTTAAACACGCTCTAGGAATTAGTTTTATTATGCGTGTTTTAGTAACTTATACATTCAAATACACAAAGAGCCACATCACCAGACCAGCTCTGGATAGAGCGGAAGGGAATGTTAGACTTCTACTAACAAAAATCTCACCCTGTCCCTTCAACTGCCCTTGTGGTCCGGGACCGCGGTATCTCTTTAAAATATTACCGCAGCCCCGGCAGGCAATGACCCTGTCGGGCCCGCCAATCCTGCTAACTGCTCTTTGAGACGCGCGTGCAACACAACGCAACCTGCGTCGACCGGACGGCGAGCTACCCTTAGGCCGTGCGCGCACTGCCTTGCGGTGCGCGGTGGCCGCAATTCCGGTAGTTCTACCGCACCGGTAGACTGACCGCAGTGCGCGCACTTCTATGACACTCCATACTTCACAAATTTTGCGGTGCGGTAGAACTACCGGAATTGCGGCCACCGCAAGGCAGTGCGCGCACGGCCTTACTTGCCGTTTGCCAGCCCGCGCCTACGGCGGCTGGAGATCAGCTCGTGATCCCCAACGCCCGGAGCATCTCCAGTAAAGATCCAGACGTGGAACCGGAATCTCAATTTATAGGCTTAACAAACGCAACCCGCAACCCATCTGTGCCAATTAAGTCGGCTTTAAAAATTTTCATTGGAGACTGTCTAGTGAATTTTAGTATAATGTATAAACAGTATAAGAAAATGGCTCCTACGACATAACGCTTCAATCTTTCAAAAAGTAAATAGTTAATCGAAATACGTCAACATGAATTCGGGACGACTTTCAAACACTAATCCTGTGCATAAAAACAAGACCATGCTCGATATTGAGTGGGTATAACATTGAAAGCGTGGATGCTTCGCAGCTAATGTTTCAGATAAAACGAATGGCCTCCAAAGTCTTTGCTAGAAATTGCTCTGTAATTTCTACATTTAGTAGGTACTTAGTTTGAGTGGGCCTAAAATGTATACAGCGTTTATTTTGGAATTAAGTTTCTTGTCTTCTTAATTTGTTTTCTTTCATTTTATATTTCGCGTTGTTTAGTGATGATCCTTTTAATTTAAATGATATTTTTTTGCAAATTGTTTATTTAATAACACTTGTACGTCATTTCTTTTCGTTAAGTTCGCAAATAGTGTCAATAGCTTAATGCTGAGGTGTCGGACGAGTCACGGGTTCGAATCTATTGCTGTGAACCCACTCTAGACACAAGTCTTAGTTGGAGGGGTAAACAAGATGGCTAATAATGTGAATTCTATCTACAATTCTACATTGCCAGTAATCTTTTTTAAAAAAAGAACTAGATCAGGCCGGTAAAATACACAATTGCCGTACGTTACTCTGTCTACAATATAATATACCTAAGTGTTTATATTTTTCAGTATATGGTACCTATTCAGGCTGCAGCTGAAAAGTAGCTTCAGTAGGTTGAGGCTGCTGAGACCCTTTTGCCATTAATAGTTTTGTTTCTTTCTTTTATTTTGTTTAGTTTAAAGTTGTTGGTGTAATGCCAATAAACGATATTTTGTTTCAACTCGATAAAGGCTCGACCGTATATTTATTTTTGTTTTTTTTTCCCTTGCACGCGCCTTGTAAAGACTTTTTCATCCCAGCGCTGGCTCGGGCAAAAAGATCTAGACGTAAGGCAGTTTTTAATGAATAAGTACTATTAAAAGTTAAAAACCTTTTAAGTTATATAAGTAATTCAAGTTAGAGTAGACGCGTTTTAGAACCGTCTGGGGTTGAAATGCTCGAACCCTAGATTCTATCTAGTGCTTAGTCCTTCCATTGGTCAAAAATTAAGCACGGCAATTCAACGTGCAATTTTTTGGGCATACTTCCACCATAAGGTGATTTTGTTTTTATTAAAAAAGCTAAGCTCATTTTTAAACAGCCTGTATTAATATACAACACGAGCGCATGAATGCATCCGTACGTGTTCTTGTAGGTACCACTAAAGGCACACGGATTTGGCTATGCGACGTATACAAGATAAGGTACACGGATTTGACAGTACCCTAATAAGTATGCCAAGGTTCACGAATTTGGCAGGACCACGTGACCACCACATTACATGCCATTGTTGAGCGCTGCGTGTCGTGGCTTCGATTCCGACATTGGATCAAATGTGTGCGCGACTGTAACTGCCTACGAGTATCTAACCTCCTCCACATTCCAGTAGCAGGGCATCACGATAACACATTTTCTACCAGATCTTCTGGCGTCAGACTATCCGTGGTGACTCTCAAAAATATACAAATGACAACCGGGACTAACAGATAAACGTCCTTATGGGGCATGGAAGAATCTCCCAGTAATAATAGTCACACATCCATAGTTTGACCTCGGTGAGTGTTGCTTTACCTTAAAGATCATCCGGCTGGTATTATATAGCTACGAGTCCCTCCAAGGATTAAGAAAATCGGTTGTCTGTAAAGTCGGTTTACTGACGATAGTTGAACGTGACAACGTCATAAGAAAATACTGATGGAATGGTTGCATTTTTCAAAAGAAAATTTTAATTTTACATCACTATTACTGCACTTCTCATGACAATGGAAGAATCCCTAGACAGTGACGTCATCTCTTAGCGTTTTATGATGGCCTAGTACTTGACTCGTTGAGTCATACATAAATGTCAAAGAATGCCTACACAGTGACGTCATCTCTTACCGTTCTATGATAGCCTAGTACTTGACTCGTTGAGTCATACATAAATGTCAACTTGTAGGATCCAATTTGATTTGCTTTGGAACGCCTCAGAGCGATGGGACGCCTCAGAGCGAGGTAACGCCGCATGAGTCATGTATTTTCGTGCGTGCTTCATCGAATTATAAGACGTTGTCACGTCAAAATAAAAATATTAACATATAGCATTTACTGTACTGTTAAAGTTTTAAATATAAATTATAAAATAATAGTCACTAAGAAGCGCCACTTTAGGTGCCCAAGACTAATAATCATGGGGCAAGGTCCAACCCCTTTTCACCCCGGATTTATATTAAATTCCTTAGTCCAAATTTGCCGAAACAATCCCTATGGGGCTACCTAGCCGCGATTTTATTATTTTCTTACTCCTATATATACCTAGACGAATATAGAGAGGAGGTTCTATGTGTTAGACTGTTTTATTGCTAGGAGGTTTTTTATGTTCTATTCTTAGGTATATTCAAGTAGAGGAAAACGTTTCCATATCGGATGGAAGCGTCCTAAAAAACGTTTTATTTTCTAGATTTGATTACTTAATGCGTTTTTGTTTTGGAAACGCAACATTTGGATAGTATCCTTTGCTATAGCACTGGTATTCCATTTACTTAAAATTTTGTTCACAATTTCAATCAATGTGATTGTGAATAAAAACACAACACTCGTAAAATCTTCGTTCTAATAAATTATTTATGAATTAATATGGCTATATTATATATTGGCACAATTATAGTTTATAACCTGAAAGACTGCAGAAAGCTAATATTTTAAAATTAAATAATGCGTACTAATTATTATAATTATTTTTACGTACTACTTGCCTTGTGGCCTTGTTGTGGAGGAAACTATTACGTCACTTGAGTAGTGGTAGCTGAAAATCTGGGTCATTATTTGATGGATCAGCCTGAACCTAGCTGTTCTCTCCTTGCGACGCCATTAGCCGAGGTCCATACCCCACAGAAGTGCTATTAGTGTGTAGTCGCCTGGTTTGTAAGCTATATAAGCCCTGGCTGAAGGCTTTAATTACAATTAATTAAGGCAGCCGCAGGCAAGCGGGCCTGCGGACGGTAAGCAGGGGTAGCTCATCGTCCGGTAAGGACCAGGCCCAAGTCGGCCCAATAGGGTTACAGCCTTACGGGGTAGCGGGAATGTTGTAACGAGATACCGCGGCCGCGGAATACAAGGGCAACTGAAGGAGGTGGGTTTTTAGTCAGTAGAAGTGTGACACTCCTTTCCGCTCCACCCACATCTGGAGGAGTCATTTGATGATTTTCCTACCCAGAAAAAAGGCAGGACCGGTTAAGCAGCCGACAACCTCAGAGGTTGATCAGCGAGATGCCACACACAAAGCGACGCACATCTTGAGTTTTATACGTAATCAATTGTTTGTTATTTTTTTATATGAATAGTAGTTTAACCCGCTTCGACTATTCTCCCAGCCACATTATGGCGGCAGCGCACAGAGCCGGGCCGTCAATCTTTGTACTTCGTAGAAGCTGTTAGTGTAATTGAACACGAATACATGGGTTAGTAAAATACATCTATTCAGCTCATATTATTATATACTAGATCATATATGATATATTTTATGCACAGTTTAAATTACAATATTATTTCTTTCTATATTTTTTCTTCTCAATTTTATATTACGTTGCCATTGTCAGTCGTTGTCACACGCAACAGACAAAATGCTATTATTTTCGCTTTTGTTTATGGTGTGACCATAGGAGGAGTGGCTTATGTTCGTCCCTGGAGTTTGTCTTTTTTTACTATGACGAGAATTATTTTTCTATTTAAGTTGGTGGGCTCATGTGTTTTTTTTTTTTGGAGGAACAAGCAGGTTTTCTTTTTTCTATTAGAAGCTACAGAGTTTCTGAAGATGGATGAAGCTGTAATAATCATCCAACCATCCGGATGGATGATGTTTGTCATTCTTTCATCGGTCCTTACAAACTTTCGACCTACATGAAAATAATCCTAATCGGAGTATAATGAACCTTTACAGTTATACAGCTTGTGCATCAGAATAACATCCCTGTTGAAATTGGGGTGAATGGAAAAATGGACTGTATTTAACATGGTGGTGTAATACCGTTATTTACAAATAACTATCACGGATAAGAAAATATAAATTATAATGTTGGGTGTTGTCTGTGACCGTAGCGTCAGAGGAAGCGTGTGATCGTCGCGTAGCATCGGGGCGAGTCAATAGCGGCCTTTACACGCTCGCTCTATCGCGCGTTCTTTGTAACGTACAGGATTGCGCGCGAGAAAGCCAGCACGCTCAATCGCGCGCGATTACCTATGTCCGTCATCTTAATCACGCGCGAAAGAATTATTACGTAAAGGCAGCCTAATGGTGAACGCAGACCTAGCCGCACCGCAGTCTCTACAGTCCCCGCAGTCATCGCTTTTTGTTAATGGCCTCGCACATCTAGCCGCGCCGCAGTCTCTACAGTCGTTCCCGTCAGTGTTGCCAGATTTTTGAAAGCATTATCTGTACCGAAGATTCAAAAAATCTGTATAAAATCTGTATTTGGTATTGGTATTTTGCTCTTTTGTGTATTTTTATCTGTAGGTGCTATAATAGGGAATAAGCAAGTAATTATTTATACGAGAATAAGTAATTTTATTATAAACCGTTGACAGAGATTCTCTGTCTACTTTATAACTCTGGCAACACTGCGCGCCGTGGATGCGAATGACGTCATCCGCGCTGCGTGCGGATGACGTCATCAGCTGCGGCTAGGGGAGTTCGGTCGTTTCAGGGACTGCGGCGACTGCGGCACGGGTAGGTGTGCGAGGTTGCATGGAACTTCATATAAAGAATTCGAATGCAAAGACTGCGGCGCGTGCGGTGCGGCTAGGTCTGCGTTCACCATAAGGAAACACGATTGCGCGCGGGACTGATGAGCGCGGCGCGTGGTCTTTCCCTTTCCCTTCCACATCCTTTATACGCGCGCTCTTTCGCGCGCGATTGTTGTTTCACGCGCGATAGAGCGAGCGTGTAAAGGCCGCTAAAGTCTTGCCGCGCGCGTCGGTATAACAGCCGAGGCTAACGTCTGCACGTGCTTTCCCAGGAACGGCGATATTACACCACCAACTTCTAATTTTTAAAGATAACTTACTATGTGGTAGGTATACACATTGCTAGCAACTTTTTAATGCCTCCAACTAAGCTAAAATTGCTTGTGTATGGAGTGGGTTAACAAAAATAGTGTAATGGGTTCAAACCTGCGACCTCTCGATCACAAATCCCACACCTTAGCCATTAGGCTAAATATTGACACTTCAAGCCCGGCTACTAAGAAATTTCTTAAAAAAAAAAACCAATAACACTTTTTGTGCCACAAATTTCAGCTGATGTCACCTATTTACGAACATAGCTACATATATACATATGTAGCTATTTGTTAGGGCTCCTACGAAAAAATATCCGCCCTTTTAACATGCTCAAACAAAATAACTAAACAAGCTATTACCATAATGATAATATTATCATGTCTGCTCAAACATGTCATTCTGTCTCTAATCCAACGGACAAACACAGCAGACAGCGGTTTACATCATTCCTCTTTTCATCATAACACAAAGGATACACAAAAGAATTTACCCAAAACATTTATTTATGAACGCTCAATACCGCAAAAAAGGAAATTTCACAAAATTGTCATAATCGTGAAGGCTAGAAGGCCGAAGAATATTGAATTACGTCTGGAAACCATTATTTAGTCAAAATATTCTGTTTTGTTTGTTTGTGCCCGAATATAAAATGTATGAGTCGAAAGCCCCTGGCCGAAAGGCCACACGTTAATAATAAAATGATCATACTTCGTATTTGATAGGGTTGCTAACGGACATTTTAAAATTTGTACGGCGTTTAGATCTCAAAAATGTGAGCGCGAAGCATGCATACGTTAAGTAAATAAAACATTTTGAAGACGGGGAATAATTTGAACAGAAATTTAAAAAAAGATTTTGCAATCTGTATCTACCATATGATATATTGAAAAGATGTGTTGTGAATTACTTTACTTATGAAGTTACATAATATGTACGCAAATAGTTGAACACAAATCATTCGCGCCAGAGTTACAAGTTTGTACAACATAAGAAAATAAATGATTAAGTACATGGATTTAAAAATCATTTAAAACTAAAAGAATTCGTTTAGGAATCGAACGCGCAAGACCTACCTACACGTGTTTTTCTTTTATCCTTTTTACACAAACATGGGCCATTCTATTACATCGTCATAATTATAAATAGGTATCAAATATGTTTAGCTTATGCAGATAATGAAAATCAATTTGAGATACAAGTTCCCGTTTGGTTCGGATGCTGAAAAACCCAAATAAAACTTAACCAAATCAGTAATGATTCTGTGTACTATTCCAATGAACTCTCAAAAATCCTTTTGGGATATACCCACCGAATTATTCCCAAATGCTGAAAGTCCTGGCACTGCGCTGTCATAGATAACGTAATCAGAAGAAACAATTCAAATGATTTGGAAGCAAGAAGCTTTATAAAGGTCATAGCACACGTATCAACTCGGAAAGGGATCGTCACCGTATCAACTCGAGCCGTTCAGTTTTATTTGTATGGAACTCCCTACTGCAACGCACACTAATCGGAATCGTAACATAATCGCCTCGCCTCGGGACAAGCTCACGAACCGCGGTGCGGTGCGTGGTCGGCTTGCAGTTCCCGCGCTTACGGTTCTCCGTACCCTAGCTTACGGCTCTCCGTACCCTAGCATACATCTCTTCGTCCACACCCCTCCTGCGGTCTGCGTTGCCGAACGAGCTTACATTGGCTGTCTAAGCGCGGCGTCACCCAGCTGTAGCCGAGTCGACGTGCTGGAGCTTCTGATCCGCTTACGTTACGTCGTTACGTTACGCCAAGGGGAAAGGCGAGGCGGTGACGATCTGCTCCTGAGTGATATGTGTCCTGTGACCCTAAATAGGTTCTTGGTTGTTATTTTGTTCTGACTATATACGTAAAACTACTATAAAGTTGATTTGCATCCATAGCACGTCCTCACTACATAAGGTCCAGTTGAAAACCAGCGTAAGGCAATTTACAGTTGTCTGGCATTTTGATGAACTGGGCTTGGGAAATGGTAAAGCGTGAGGCACACGCAATGCAGTTTGTTTAATTAAGTTTTTGTTTTTATTTGTATTTATTGTGTGCCTTTGCATCTAGATCAAATAAATTTATCTTCTTTCTTTATTATAAAGTCAAGAGATTTGAAAACCCACCCATTTTCAAGAAAATGGTAACAGGCAACCCTAGTTAGGTATCATGATTACATGTAAAGTCCAGTAACATTATTACAGAAATTTCACTTGAATATTTCAAAGGATTTTACAAAATTCTGCCGAAGAGAAACTGTCGAGTAGGTCGGAGGATCGAATGGCTACGTTTCGAAATTCACGAACGTATGTAAGTGAGGGGTAATATTATTATGTATTTGTATTTAAGTAAAGAACTTAGATGGCGTCTCGTCAATTATACCTACATATAAATAAAATTGTAGTATCCGTCTGTGTATCAAAAGAGCTGTGTTTTCTCAAGTGCTTATTGTTATTTACACGATAAACTTTTTAAAGTTTTTGTCTGTTCTTTATTTTTTATTCCGAATTTCCCACGGGATCGTGAGTTATTGGAGAATACAGACATGACGAATCTATAAGGTTTCCGTTTTTACTATTCGGCTATGGACCTCTAAAAAAAGAAATCACCTTGTTGATCTTGTTTCAATATCCATTTTTTTTAAATTACAATAACTTACCGAACACCATCTTAGTACCTAATGTTATCCTACTATTTTACTTCCTACTAATCCTACTTCCTACTAATCCTACTTCCTACTAATCCTATTTCCTACTAATATTATAAATGCGAAAGTTTTTGAGGATGGATGGATACATGTTTGTTACTCTTTTACGCAAAAGCTACTAAACGGATTTGAATGAAATTTGGTAAGTAGATAGATGACATCCTGAAAGAACACATAGGCTACTTTTTATCCCGTAATTTCCACGGGATCAGGATTTACGCGGGAAAATCCACCCACGCGAACGAAGTTGTGGGCAGAAGCTAGTAATGTATAGAATTGAGTTCTAAATGCATATTTTTTTTAAATAACGCTTAGACTATTGACAAGCGTCAATAGTGTAATGGATAAGGTGTCGGACTCGTGATCGAGAGGTCCCGAGTTCGAATCCCACCCATTACACTATTGCCGTGAACCAACTCCAGACACAAGCATATTTAGCTTAGTTGGAGGGGTTAACAAGATTGCTAGTAATGTGAATTCTACCCACATTGCTAGACATCTTTTTTAAGAATAAAATAAAAAAAAAAAGATTTTGAAATTACTTCAGATAAACACCATACCTTATACCCAAGCTTAGTAGAAAAATAAATAAACAATCAGGTTCTCTCGTCACGTTCTGTGCTCATGGGGTAACAATTTACGGAGTAAACACAAAATTATATTAATTTGGGAAAAAGCAAATTAGTGTTCATTCAGACTTTTGAGTAACAAATGGTTTGGGATACACAAAAAAGGTTTTTGTTCATCTTTCTGGTCAGCAAAAATTTTATTCTTATTTATTTTTAAACATTTAATAATAATTAATTCTTAAGTTTATGTGTTTAGAGTGGTGGTGATCAAGTCACTAGTCTTCTTACGAGTTCGATGTCGTGGGTTCGAATCCAGAATCCAGTATCCTAACAACTTATAAAACTAGTTTTACTTAGTACTACACAAGTACCAGAGATACAAACGCAATGGTATTACTATTAAATAACTGTAAACATCAACAGAACAATTATTTTATGGCCTACAGGTAGTTGACACAGGTCTCGTTGTTTCTGCGACATGACAACTTCGCAGAAGGACGGTTGAATTCACATGATTTTAAACTAATTAACAGGATAATACCTACCTAGTGTGGATCAACGATTAAAAAAAAGGAGATAGTAAAGCAGAAAGAATGCTCCAGTGTGGGGTTATCGCGATTAGTAGTCCTGGTGATAACCGTACATTTAGTCAGAAGTGTACTCTAATGACCTGAAAAAGCTTGAATCCAAAGTAAGCTGTGTACGACCTCAATAACTCTTCTCCATTTAATCTTAAGATTATGGTGTGCCCTCGGAAATTTCACAATATTTTTTCAGAAAAACCTTCCCCAAAATCTAGACTTTTGTCCCAAATACCCTTTAATTCCTTAAAATCACAGTCACATTGGACAAAAAGCGGCGTCACCTAGCTTATTAGAACATAGCGTCCACATTTCAACGTGGATTTGAGCGGGTCCGTAATTTGGGGAAAAACGGGGTGATAGGGGTGTTTGGGGCGTACGGGGTGAACGAGGCATCCGTAGACTTGGTCCGGTGGGATCAGAGAGAGGACACGTCTAGAGATTTGCTCCGAACAGGTTGATGAATGACGCTCAATGTCTAGGGTAGGGTCTTGAATGCGCAGTATTTTATTTGGGGCGGTTATGAATGCAAAGTTAATAAGACCTACATATTAAATAAGATATAAGCTCTTACAAAATATAGAATATATAACCGCGGTTGTGGTTGTGGTGTAACCGGCTTCCCCGCGCAACCCGTGGGAATTCTGGTATAAAAAGTAGCCTATGTGTTATTCCAGGATATCAACTATCTATTTACCGAATTTCATACTGATCCATTCAGTAGTTTTGCTAGTAGTCAAAGATGATGATTACAACAACCATTAAAGATATAATAGCAAAGATCTGCTTCAAAGATTATGCAATTCGGGGCCTCTGATAATATTCTTGTTGGCAATCTATAAGACAGCATTTTGAACCCACTTGACACGATTCGATTATATTATATTTTAATACCTTGATAAATAATATCTTTGTGACGCAGACATCGCAAAATTTATTGCCGGTTTGCACATTTATTTTTAGCCGAATACCAAATAAAAGATACCCGAAATAGGAACAAATGCGACCACAGCTCAAGCTTACGAACGTGAGGCGAATACGAAGAATTCCTTTAAATTATGTAACGTGAAACTGTAATGTGCACTTAGTAATCTTTATTTATGCGATTTTATTATACAACCTATTTGGTAGACTATTGGGTTTTTTCCCCAGAAATTTAAATGCGAATTTATGGCGAAACGTGTCATTGCACTAAGTATTAGCCTAGCGGAGACTGTTGCGGTGGCTGCCACGGTGGATGCTGCTGCCCTTGCATCACGATCTACACTTGTTGTACGAAGATTTGCTAGTGGCACAAGAGTTGCGCGTCTTGGCGGAGACCGAGCCATGGCGTCTCCATCAAAATCGGCGCACCGACGCCTTCGTTGTTTGTGACTTAAAATACTATAAACTATATTATGCTAACATTTGTACCACATTTTAAGCAAATAAATGGATTTGACTTTGGATTTAAAAATAAAATCGTGTTTATTCTCTTTTTTTTTCGTTGGGAAAATCATCAAGTGACTATAACTCTGGCTCTGGGTGGAGCGGAAGGGAGTGCCAGCCTTTTCTGTCTAAAAACCCACCCTGTTCCTTTCTTATGTTCCTGCTTGTGGTTCGGGGCCATGGAACACGACCCCTGCTCGCTGCCCGCAAGTCTGCACCTACGGTGGCCCGACATTGGCTTGCGATTGTCTTGAGAAAGCAACTAACTAGCAAAACACCTAATGTTTACTAGATATTAGAGACATGGTTTAATAAGTTAGACATAAGATAGAGCAAACTGCATACCACGCCATGACCCTAAATGTAAAACTATACTTTTTCAAGAAGACGCTTCAACACCAACGAACATCCATAAGTACTTACATCAGCGCTCCAAGTAAACCTACTAACCTTAACATACAGTCGATAAGTTAAGAAATAACCTTCCATCTTGCTTTCCTAAAAGAGAAACTTCAAAAATACCTTTCTCTCTTTAAAGAATAGGGTAATAACTTTTCAGGAATACCTTGAACCCTTTAAGATGTAGGTACAGTCGTAGTCAGTTAACTTTCCTCTTTGGAACTTCAAAAGCCTTGTTTTTAATTTCCAAACGAGTGAGCACGTGGCGAAGTTGGGGCACTTTTCTAACTGATTGTACATACTGGCGTTATGGTAGGGTAACTGGAGTGATTGTGGAGAATGCCAACGAGTCTCCGTACCCCAACAAGAAGTGAAAAAGATGGGTAACTGGATGTGTTATTGGCGTATCGGCTAAGGTTGGGCGAATCATTTTGTGAAGGTGACTAATAGGTAGTTTTTATTGCTGTGGGAATATCATCAAATTAGTCCTCCCACTGCTAGTGGAGCGGAAGGGGGTGTTGGCTTTACGTTCCGGGGCAGTGGTATCTCGTTATAACTGTCCCGCAACCCTGGTAGCTTACTACCAGTATGTTACAGAGAGTGACTTCCGATCTAACTTAAATAACACAGAAACTGACTAACCAGATACTTCTTGGTAAGTCTAGTGCCAGATGTTCTGGCTTTTGACTATCGGTAACGAATGTCAATGATTTTCAAATCATAGCAAAAAGCTTAGAGTGCTTCCCGACGCACGACGCAGTCCTCATATATTTGGATGTTACTTGAGCTATACGTGTCTCGGATATGGTGTGATTATTTTGTGAGATTATGTTTGACTGAAGTATCATGGGCTTTATAAATATTAATAAATAAATCATTTACTATCAGGCATTTGTTGTTTAAATTGGCATAGATGGCCTTACAAACTTACATAAATAATTGAATAATATAAATTGAGTTAGGAAACTGAAACCTATGTTAGTAACGCTTCAAATAGGCACTAAGTCGCCGTGTCCTTGAGTAACACACCATGCCCTGTGGCCAAAACTCCTTTTCCATGAGGGAAGGAGTAAGGGAACAGTTTGATACTCGCACCATGCCTTGAAGATTGATCGATAGATATAGGTATTCTTTACCGTACACCATAACCGAAAACAAATAATGATTTGACAATTAAAGAGTGTGAGATATAATGGGCGGTCTTATCACTGAAATCGATCTTTTACAGAAAACCTTTGGACGGATTTGACACAGAAGGAGAAAATAAATATGCGCGTAGTCCACAGTGTACCATTTACCTATGTGTACAATACAAAATCAATCTCAAAACATATATTAAACAAAGACTAAGACATAAGAATAATAACAACAATTTAAGGAGACAGATATATTTGTTTTGCTATATTTTTGAAAGAAGATAGGATTTGTGCTTGTTTTACTGACAAGTTGACGTATGTCATCCTTCGCCCCTGTATGTAACACTAGGTATACTAAGGTTAACTCCGTGTAAAAGTTGGCGCGTGTTCTATTAGAGCGCGTATATTAAAAGTTTGCGAAGTACCTCACATTAAGAAGCTTTCGTCCTCCGTGTTTACTTTACTTTGCATTCAAATAGAAATAGTGAGTATGTCGTTTGCTTGTGAATTGGTTGAGTAATGTTGGGTATGCGCATGAAATTACCAGCTATATGTTTGTAGTTTAAAATTAAACTTACTGATTGAATTCGGTTTCAAGATGCTCAAATACGTGCACTTTTGATGAAGTGATAAACGCCATTGAGGTTGCGACTAGTGTCGCTTACGTACGGGGCCCAAGGTTAAAGTTATTGATTTACCATGAATTTTTTGTCTTTTTATTACGAACGAGTCCGCTATTAACCACGATCATACCTTGGTGGTTAGCGATAAATGAGGTCTACAATGAAACGAGCGAACCCAGACGATGCCTGTTCACTCCTGCATTAAAAGACTGACAGGTCATACGTGGTTAGGAACACAGAAGCCGGCAGAATAGAAGATTAAATAGAGGAATAGTTTTGAATGAGATGAAGACTGTTTGAATTTATAACACCGTTATATATGCGTTTTGAGACAAGTTCGTCGATAATGACGACGATGCAATGACGTATCCATCCGTGAGTTTGGAATTGCACAACGTTGACCAAGCAGCATGGATGGAGATAGATAGGCCAGGATCTTCATGCAGTGGATAGGTGCTAGAAAGCGGGAGTCTTTCATGTTCACGCCATAGTAAAAAAAGCATCGAAACTGCTGGGATTTATAATGCGTCTTTCTAAATGCTTTACAGATGCTAAAACGCTCAAAATATTGTATTGCACTTTTGTAAGAAGTCAGCTCGAGTATGCGTCTCAGATATGGAATCCCAGGTATAATAAATACATCGACCGGATTTAAAATATACAGAAACGGTTCATCAAATATCTTTGTTTCCATCAAAAGATTCCATATCATTCAGCAGGTTATCATCAACTCTGTAAGAAGTACCATCTGTTGCCACTGGTAGATCGGCGTAATATTGCAGACTGTTTGTATTTATTGAAAATCCTTCACAATAATATTGATAGTCCAGAACTACTTTCTAAATTTTATTTTAACGTACCTAACAAAATATTGCGCTTTAATCCTCCTATATGTATACCTCATTCATCATCTAATTATAGGCAAAATAGCTATATTGTGCGCGCAAGCAGAACTTTTAATGAGATATGCAAGCAGTATGATTTGGATCCTTTCACAACTAGTGTGAACTCAGCCAGAAGGTGCTTAAGCTTAAACTTTTTCAAGCGGTAGTGGTTATGTTATGCTGTTGACTCATTGCAAGCAAATCTTTATATATTATGTATTCTTACAGTGTAAATTGTATCTTTAATTTATAATTAGATTTATTATTGCTTGTTTATTGCTTATAACTTTATTTTAGTATAAGTCTAAACGTGAGGACTTGTTATTGGCTCTCTGGCGACTATGTATTCCTTTTTTTATGGTTTTATTAGCTGTAAGTCCTCCATAAAGTAAATAAATAAATAAATAAATAAATAAATGTAGTTATCACTATGGTGACAGTAGAGTCTAGAACATTCGTAGTACAACTTTGCCCTTGTTTTTGTTTTCATTAAATCTTCAAAATTTCAGGTAGTTCTAATACTCTAAAAATGTATCAACTCAATACAGAAAAATAGGATTTAATTTAATTTATTTTGTTACTTCTATACAAATACAGAGTTATCACTTAAATCTATACTCACCCAACTTTTACGTTTGATTGCGAGAATGGCCAATAAATACTTTTGTATTTTATTTCAACGTGCCTTTTGATTCCTATTAAAATACATTAACAAAGCTCTAATAATAAGTAGTAAGTACAGGCGAATATAAAAAAAATATGTTGTATCGAAAAATCTCTTAACATCGCTGTCGAAGGGAAAATACCCAGAAAACCAATTTAATAGCAGAATTGCTACGTTGAATCACAATGCTGATTCCTTGACCGAGGATTAGGAGAGAGGGCTCGCCTTTTCGTTTGTTGATCACGTGGAGAGTCGACTAATCGTTTACTGATTTCACGAAAAAAATTAATATTTTATGGCGTATTTACCATCTCTGACTACCCGTATAATAACTTAAATCGAGACATGGACGCGGCCGATAAGTGAAATATTCATCTCTGAGCAGACAGCACAAAAACAGACCAAAGCCCACGGAAGCGGAGCCCCGCATGCACTTCTCAAATAACACTTAATAATGTCATCTACTACTAACATTCCTTTGACTAATCCAAGCAAAAACTATAATGTGCGAGCAAAGTATTTCAGCAAAATGTGGTTTTAAAAGGGATGCAAACTGTGCAAACATAACTGTGGCAAATAGCCCACATACATTTGAATGGCCCCTGGCGTTACTTGAAGTGTTAATATATGAGAAGCCACCAAAACCGCGAAAGGAATTTTGATAAATTGTAACGTTTTATAAAGTTTATTGTGTTCTGTAATAGATGAATCTTCCAATGAGGGTTTTCTGGATAATTTAAACCACCAGTTGTCGCTACTGAGGCGAGAGGTCTTCTTCTTTGAAAACGAAACTTTGACGTATACATGACATTCCGTCTCATATCCGTCAAATTGACAGATGTCAAAAAGTTAAGCATTTGACAGGGACCTCATGCGTGAGTGCTGCCGCCTGGTGGACATTATTACAGAAAACCCTTATTGTAGGTAACTACTCGATCAAGTAATATGTACCTAATGCATGATGTGCTTACCTGTTAGAAGTTGACATACTAGTCCATAAACCTATTGAATGTATTCTCAACTTGTATCAGTGTATCCAACTGTTGGTGAGCCAAACAAATAAAAATAATGTGTTATTTGGTTGGGAGTGGAACAGTCCGGGGTCGCATAGCACTATGGTTTTATGGAGTTTCTTGCCGGTTCTTCTCCATAGGAAACGACCAATTATGAACCGTGCATTAGCTTCTGACGTTTTACACGTGCCCATGTAGTATGTATTACCCTTTTTAGGAGTATGTTTATCAATCTATCATGTACGCCTATGTGTATTAAATTATTTTTGGCTTCCTACAGGAAGGAACAAGGTTGATGTAAAGTTTTTTCTTTTTATTACTAGCAATGTAGGCAGAATTCACATTACTACTAATCTTGTTAACATAATGCCAACAATTGCGAGAATGTTTTACGAACGAAATACCGCGGCCCCGGAACGCAAAGCGTCAATAGCCTAAAGGATAAGGTGTCGGACTTGCGATCGAGAGGTCGCAGGTTCGAACCCCACCCATTACACTATTGCCGTGAACCCACTCCAGACACAAGCATATTTAGCTTAGTTGGAGGGGTTAACAGGATTGCTAGTAATGGAAATTCTACCCACAATGCTAGGAACCTTTTAATAGAAAAAAAAGGAAACTGAAGGAACAGGGTGGACTTTTTGTCAGTTGAAGTCTGACAGTCCCCTCCACTCCGCTCAGAACGGGAGGAGACATTTGATGATTTTCCCACAAAAAAAAAAGCGTGTAAGGAATTCATTTTATTATTACTTAACACTTTCGCTGACAGTACGTCGTTAGGCGGGAAATTAAAATAGTGCGTTATAACAGTACGTCGAGTGACGGGCCACTTATTTTTAAGAGTACTTACGTCGTGGAAAATTCTACTGTCGTAATGCGGTGTCAGGGTAAGTGCTCACTGTCAGCGAACGTGTTAAATTAGTATTGATGTAACACTAGAAAAGGTTTAGCGAATTTACTTTGAAAAAGAAATTTACTATTCACTAGAATACTAGTACTCAGCTACATTTGGCCTTGTATATCGACGACAAGTTGCAAGTCTATCGGTTTTCTGTCGGTTACATTTCGGGGAGTGTGCGATGGAATTACACAATCTAGTTCCGCCAAGCCCGTTACATCATCGGACTACGAGACAAACAGCGACGCGCCATCATTACATGGTGGACATCCCACCCATACGCACAAAACGTTTTGAGAATACCTTCATTGTGCGTACGGCTAAGGAGTGGAATTCCCTGCCGGAGTCTGTGTTTTCCGATAGCTATAACCTAGGAGTCTTTAAGTCAAGAGTGAATAGGTTACTTCTAGGTAAGTGTGCTCCATCTTCAACCACATCATCACTTACCATCAGGTGAGATGGTGGTCAAACGCGAGCCTATTCTGAATATATGAAAAAAGACTAGAAGCTGAATCCAATATAGTTAGGCTCAGTATATTATGATAATAAACATTAATTTTAAAAAATACCCAAGAGAATCTACTTATATGATAATTATCATTCAAAGTAGTTATCTAAATTATTCATCTACAAGGTTAAGTGATGCTTGTCGAACGTAAAAAGTATTGTAATATTATTTCAAAGGAATTTTCCTGATTGTAAACAAACAACACCAATTAACGACCAAATTGATTTAAATTAAATTCCTTTGTTTTACGAAAACGCTTAGACTTAAGTCTGCTAATTACTATTAAATTATGTTCTGTAGTTTGTTGATAAATCATTTTTGTTGCTTTTATAAAATACAGGAATCACAATGTTGGCTTAAAACATTTAAGTCTTTATTATTTTAAGATATGTACTTGTTTTATTTTCCTTTGTGAGAATACCCGTCACACGTCTGGCCGCCCGCCTGTCGAAATGCCCCACGTGTCAGCGTAGTTGAACGTACTTTTTGATTTTTGAGTAGGACTTCAGAAAAAATGAGAAATCGGCAATTTATAGCCATTATCATGGTATATGTTATACCTTCCTGGCTTTGTTATGAGTTTATCTAACTATTTATACCATTCAATAAGCAACTCAAACTGATTTTATCTTGCAGTGATGTGATATGTTTTCACTTTTATAATTTTCACTCATATAACCATAAAACTTTATCATAATATAACAAATTCACGCACATATTTACCAAAAAAGACTTACACGACAACACAATAATGTGTAGGCAATGTGATATGATATGTTTTGATGTGATAAGTTTTCACTTTTATAATTTTTACTCACATAACCATAAAACTTTATCATAATATAACGAATTCACGCACATATTTACCAAAAAAGACTTACACGATAACACAATAATGTGTAGGCAATGTTGACACAAATTATTCCACTTAGACACAATGTCAGAAACTGTAAAAAATAATAAAAACTATTTGATAACACAACGAAAAATCATGGTGTCTCGCTTCAAAAACTTCTTTTTTCGTTCATTTTAGTGGTGTTCCCTTTAAAATGATACTAAAACCGGTCAAGTGTGAATCGATTAATCGAATGATATAGCTAAAACGATATAAACGTAAAACACCATCGTCCAATGGGAGCCGTGACGTTATGTACAAATGGTGTATCGTTGACAGTTCGAGCACCATAGGTACACTGTACCGTTGATACTCGAGAAGTTAACAATGATTATCAACAACGCGAAGATTTTGAAGATGAAATGACAGTGCAGACATGCAAGCGTTCAAGCTTTCATTTTACTAAAAGTTGAGCTCTTGCTTACCACACTTGTTACAATACAAGCGTTCTGCTCGCGACTTCTGCCGCGCGAAATTTCGAATCGAACATCTACAGAAGCAACCCTTAATCTCTATGTATTAAGTTTATCTTAATTGATTTTGCATTTTAAGCGTGAAGAGACGAAGACAGAGTTCTCTCTGATTATTTAATACTAGCTTCCGCCCGCGACTTCGTCCCCGTGGAAAAAAAATCTCCCGATTTTGAAACATTCTTCATTACTGCTCCGCTCCTATTGGTGTTAGCGTGATGATATATAGCCTATAGCCTTCCTCAATAAATGGGCTATCTAACACTGAAAGAATTTTTCAAATCAGAACGGTAGTTCCTGAGATTAGCGCGTTCAAGCAAACAAACAAACAAACAAACAAACAAACAAACAAACTCTTCAGCTTTATAATATTAGTATAGACTAGTACTCACGCGGGGCTTCGCTCCCGTGGGTAAAAACATAACTCTCCTTTTTTGCAGTCGGGTAAAAAGTATAACCTTCCTCAAGCTTCAAGCTACTTCCATACCAAATTTCATCCAAATCCACCCAGTACTTTCGAAGATTAGCGCGTTCAAGCAAACAAACAAACAAACAAACTATTCCGCTTTATAATATTAGTATAGATTACTTAGTCTGGATGCTTGTATTACACTTGAAGAGAATTTTTATAATATAGATTTTTTTTTATTACGAATGAGCCCGCCCTTGACCTCGATCACACCTGATGGTAAGAATATGATGAGGTCTACGATCGAACGAGCGAGCAATATGTGGCAGGGAACACAGAAGCCGGCATACAAAAAAACATAAACAAAATAATTTTTCTGTCTTGCTTAACATGACAGATGGCTTTAAGTAAAGATGTAGTTTAAGCACAAAAGTAGACTTAATTTTCTATTACTGAAAGAGTAGAGTATCCAGAACTTTTATAAACATGTATTTGTACAAAAAAAATATTTTAGTTTGTTTTTAAAATTTCGTTCGAAATGAGGTAAGAGATATCCCTAGTGCCACCAACCGAATGCACTGAAATACTAGTGTTTTTTATACGGACTGCCTATCGAACTTCCACCACCCTGTAGATGAGTAACACGATATTCCTTTGCAAGACAGATGTCAGACTTTCTGGCTTCTGACTAACCCATATGCTGCGGCCAGACTTGAAGGCGAAGATTGTTCGCGTTGTCACGATAAAAATTCGTGTTCGATCTATGACGAAGTGCTTGGCCACATAAAAAACAAAAACTTTACGACGTCGCGATAATCTAGAAAGTCGCGATAATTAATTTCGCGGGAAACATGGACGAGGCGGCTGCGCTGTATCCTATGGCTGTATCACATAGCAGATAAAAAATATTTACTGCATCTTTATAATTAGAATAAATATGAAAAGGTCAAAAATAGGAATAAAACTAAAAAAGTCTACAAAAGCGGGCGAAGTGTAGCACGAAGTTTGTCGCGACAAAACCCTTTGATGTGCGGCAATTTACCGACAGCGGCGCGAAGGGCATTCGTATTCGCGAAGATGATTCGCGATAGGACGAATTCTTTGGCCAGACGTGTCGCGACAACGCAAATCTTCGCGTTATCGCGATATGTGGCCCCAGCATTAGCGATTGATAAAGATGTACATATGACAGCCGGGACTAACCGTCACCCATCTTTGGACTGACCCCACCATGTGTTGCTACACCTTGAAGATCGACTCAAGGAGCTGTCAATTTTTTCGCACGAGTTCTCTTCCTTTTTCACTTGACAACGAAGCACCAAAAGCCGGTTCTGTCCGCCATTTTAAAAGCCACACTCCCTCGCTACGTTTATAAATCAAACGTGAGAAATGGTCCCCAACTATTGCCCGCTACAGATGGCATAAGTTTTGACGCACACTTTGCAGTTCACAACTTTTTAGTAGAAGCTTCGCCTCCATGATTTTCTACTTCAAACTTTCTGTTCTTCTCATTAGGAGGGCCTCAAAAATGTTTTGTTTGACAGTTTGAAACTAATTAGTGAGAAAATGACGGTTAGAAGTGCCGATGACTTGCGGAAAAGAAATAACTTCCAAGTTGAGGTTGAGCGCTAAATAGTTTGGCGAAATGTTCGACTTTTACCGCGATATTTCTAGCACTTAATGGCGCCTTGGTTGGAGAAAATTACTGACGTGTTAATGAACTTTACCTTTGTATACTGAAGGCTAAGTATTTTTCAGTATTTTCTTTAATTATCAAGTTAGTCATATCATCTGACAAAGTCTGGATAAGGCATTTAGAAGATCTTAAAATATTTTCCTAGAAAACTTTCCTCGTGGAAAGATCTTAAAACATTTTACAGTGAGCAGCGATCAAAAGGCATCGCTCTGACAGCCTTGGACACATACATGACACGCGGTTCATACGAAAACACTCAGTATTTCATGTCTGAGGCAGTGAAAAGCGACCATTTTAACTAGAAACGTAGTAAAATAAACAGCGAGGAAATCAAGGGTTTCTCAACTTGGTCGGGTAAAACCTGAAGACATGTATCGCCCGCAGCGGACAAACCCCCTTTGTCTGTTGAGAGAAACAAAAAGTGAGCGATTGTTTCCTGCGTTTTAGATGTGTTCCATTTTTGAATTTAGAGTTTTTATTCCTCTTTTTTCGTGGCCAGTGTGTCAAGGGAAACGAAAGGTTGGATTTAAGGAAAAGGTCGTCAGAAAAATAATTTTGCGAGTGAAAACTCTTTAGCTAAAATTATCTGTTTTCGAAACACCCCTGAAGGCCCCGTTTACTGATAAAATTACAGATTAATTTGTAGATAAAATGCCTGTTTTACAAAATAAGATTATATTTTTAGTAGGAGAGATCGTTGAAAACCTATTAATTAAAATATATCAAAGCTTTGCTCATTATGCGATAATTGCCCTTTGTTTTTGTGATTTATTAAAATATCAGTAACAAAAACAGGACAAACTAAAAAGGAAAATTACAAAATAATTACGTAGGTACCTAATATCTGTTTTTAGGATTAAAAAATAAGATATAAAACGGTGCAGCAGAGTTGTCTCATAAACCCCTTTCTATTACTTTTTATTGACATAATATTTATATGTTGCTATGTATTACTTATGATATATATGTATGTAAGTATATTTTATCTCTTCACCAAGCATGGTTAATGGCAATCTACCAGATCGCCATTTTATCTTATTGTATAAATGAATAAAATAAATGTAACTGCACGCTGTAAGGAAAACTAAAGAGTCAGACTTTCTTTCACAGTCTTTAATCCAACCATTCATAAATCTTTTGATCACAATAGAGGGCCAACAGATATATGTATAGCTATTTGTAATTAGTAAGTACGGTGGGCCATTAGGGGCTATGGCCCGTGCTAACATGCCCAACTAATGGGTTATTGTGTGTGGCCCATAAATACTTATTACCGTCTGTTGTGAGAAAAGAGGGATGGGAATGGTTGTCTGGATTTTGTTCGAGTTCTGTACCTGCTATTTCGTGTGTTCAGAATTTTGGTGGCTTTTTTTTCGGTTTTAATCTCAATATAAAGATTTTTTTTAAATAGCAATGTGGGTAGAATTTACATTACTAGTAATCTTGTTAACCCCTCCAACTAAGCTAAATAAGCTTGAGTCTGGAGAGGGTTCACGGCAATTGTGTAACGGATGGGGTTCGAACCCGCGAATGTATCATAAGTCCAACACCTTAGCCATTAGCCTATTGTCGCTTTGTATAATTACATAAGCATAGAGAAAGAGGTAAAATTATTTATTTTCTGACTTAGCAACTACAACTGGCGGTCTTATCGCTAATAGCGATCCTTGTGAAAATTAATCTCTGATTTGAAATTCTCGGAAGGTGTTCTTAAAATCACGAGTGTTGAGCGTGATGTCTGGAGGTTCAAGGTATACAACGTGTAATTTAAAGGGTATACACATAGCAAGTGCACGGTTTCTTTGGATGATAATAAACGATATAGCAAGGGTTTTATAATCCTATGTCTACATATATGAAGTATAATAGAAATTTCAATACATTGTTACCAGAGGCAGAATTTTCAAATTAATAAGAACGAAGAAAATCACCGTGTTATTAGCAAGTGACGTGAAAAGTTATTGACCCTCGTAGTGCGGTGACACGTTTGTTATGATTGGTATGCAAGAAACATATGAAACCGATAATTTGGTGTCAATTCTTTGAGTCACTTAATTTGTGCTGAAACTGTGCATAGAGACTCCATACCAGATGTTGTCGTCAGCCCCTTTGGATAGATATGGGGTTTCTGTTACACGTTGTATAACATTGGTTTTACCATTAGAGTAGTGGTGGCTCAGTTACAAGTTAGAATCACTTACGAGTTTTAGGTGGTAGGTGCAAGCCTAGACAAGCACATTTAATTTGAGTTATATGTTTTTAAACATTGCGCATATCTCATGTATAGTAAGTACATTTTTACAAACACTGAGACCCGGAATAACTACTTGAACGCCATGAATTCTACGCACATTGCTAGTAATCTTAAAAAAAAAACATAATAAATGTTTTTTTTTTGCGGGAACCGAACCTGACACGCAGCGCAGCAATTGCTCAACCACTATCAGCCAACCTTATCGCCGATTTACTTGACCACTACTCCAAAGTGTTTCAGGAAAACATCGTGTAGAAACCGGCCATGTCTTAGAACTAAAATCCGAAGAGTAGGAGGAACCTGAGTATATATCGACGCTGGAAAGGAAAAATTATCCAAGCGACATTTTTGGCCATTTTGAGTTATATACATTGTTGGAATCGCCTGATTTTTTTTGCGTCGTTTGGTCTTACTCACGTCCTTATACGACGACTTTTGATGTCGCTTCCTTAGAGTAATTAGCCTATTAATTCTATGGTCGCTTCGATATTTTGAAGTTCGCGAGAGTTCACTTTTTTTTCCTTACTAAACGACAAAATTTTCGAGCATTTTTGAAAATTTGGTGGTTGTCGTAATTGTGAAATGCTAAATTTGCCTTTGGTCAAGTTTGACATTTCTGTTCGTACGGTAATTACTCCACTTAGTTAATTTTTCCAGTATCTGGCAATATAGTGTTAGGCGTTTAGGTAATTTTGAGTTTTTCCCGTTTCTACTTTTAGGGAAAATTTTACTAAGTGACACTAACTTTAAAACTAAGCATTATTTTTAATATTTACGTATACTATAATGTAGATAAAAAAGATATCCAAATAAATTTCTAAGAATTAGGCTTTTTGGACCATTACAAGAATTTACACGATTTATTTTTTCTGAAATTTCAAACTTTAAACTGCTCTACTGTAAAGTTAGTCTGATGTCGCTTGGATAATTTTTCCTTTACAGCGTTGATATATAGTAAAGAGGGACTTTTTTTTTTCTAGGGAAAATCATCGAATGACTTCTTCCGCTCTGGGTTAAGTGGAAGGGTGTGTCAGACTTCTACTGATTAAAAACCCATCCGATTCCTTCGGCTGCCATAAAGTTCTGGGGCCGCGGTATCTCGATAAAACTTTTCCGCAAGCCCCAGCAGGCAATGGCCCATTGAGGCCCCGTCACTGGTGCTGACAGCTCTTTGAGGCGCGCGTGGAACACAACGCGCCGCTGACCCGGGACTGGTCCTTACCGGACAGTGAGCGACCCCTACTCGCCGTCCGCAGGCTCGCGCCTATGGTAGCCGGAAATCGGCTCGCGATTCCCGACGCCTGGGGCGTCTCCCGCGGTGGCTGGGGCGCGAGGAAGAAAGTTGCCTCTCCCTCGCGCGCTCGGCCTTCTCCTTTGCTAGCATGACTGCTTTACAGAAGGAGGCGACTGCATCCCATTCCCTCTCGCTCCGCACCAGAGCAGAGCTCGAGAGGTCGCCGCCGCCGACCGCCTCTACGAGGACACGACGGGGCCCCGCCCAAGCAGGGCATACCTCGACCGTATGCTCCACCGTGTCCTCCAGGTGGTCCTCACAATGAGGACACCCGGGCGTGTCCTCTCGCTGTATCTGAAACAGGTACCTCCCGAAACAGCCATGTCCGGTCAGCACCTGCGTCAGGCGGAAGTAGAGGACGTCGTGGCGTCTCTCCAGCCACTCCTCAAAGAGGGTCTTATCGCCGTGATTGCGGCGTGCCCAGTAAGGAGGGCCTGAGTAGTGGACTACAGCCCATTCCCTCCCAAAGAGAGGAGGCCTGAATCACAGGAGTGAGAGAGTTAAGCTGGTTATGTTTTACCATTATGAATTTCACATGAGCAACACATCGTTTGGAAGTCTACGCCTGAGATCTTTCAGTCATGTCTCATCGGCATCCCATCAGGCTGTGAGATTAAACGAGTCTATGATAAAGTGTTTACTCACCGGTTTGCCACCGTAACTGAATGTCGGTCAGGACGACGATTTTATTACTGAGGGGTGAGGCTACGGTAACAAAACTAGTGCTATACTTATATGGTTTATGAAAAAAGTATTTATATGTTTTAAATTCATGTATGGAATGTTTATCATAAGCATTCTCTACCGGTCAGACCACTAATAACGGTGAATTAAATGGCATGGCAGACTCTTACGGGATACCGGGGCCCCGGAACGTTAGGGATATTGAAGGAACAAGGTTGGTTTTAGTCGGTATAGATGACGCCAAATAACTTGGCAAGGTTTTGGCGTAGTGGGGGTGAGTTCGCGCATCGTGCACTTAGTGGAAGAAAAAAGTGGTCACTTTTACTGCTTGCCATTATTCTATGGTTATTGCCATCATTTATTTTTAATCATATCTGTTCAGAAGAATGTTAAAGAAAGAAGAGAAATTCATTCGTTAATTCGGTATTATAAATAAAATAAATATAATACGTAAATACATTTAAAAGTGAAAAAAAAAATGTATTAAAAAAAAACATTAAAAATAATATGTTCACGTCGGCGCAATCTATACTAATATTATAAAGAGGAAACCTTTGTATTTTTGTATGTTTGTATTGAATAGGCTCAAAAACTACTGGACCGATTTCAAAATTTCTTTTACCATTACTTAGAGGGATTTTTCCGAATCCGTATAGGCTATATTTTATCCCGGAAAATAGTTAGGATTTTTCGTGGTAGTGAAAAATGTGGAGTAAGGCGTCGAAAAAACTGCCGTACGTTAACGATTCTCGCGAACGCTGCCTATATTTAATATAAACATTGCACCCGTGCGAAGCCGGGGCGGGTCGCTAGTTAGTTAATAAAACTGCTACCGCTTTTATTCTTTTTTTTTCCCGGTGTCCTAAAGACAGTGACGAATTCGGAATTTCAACCTTCCCTAACTATAGTGTCTAACTGTTCTTTCTGACGTTTTAATAGTCTGCGTAAAACGGTATTTGGTCCTGGCATTGTAATCAAGGTAACAAAAAATAAATTTAAAACAACAACTCGTAACAAAAACAAAGGGTACAACTTTCGTGTACGCAAGTGTATTCGGGTGCAAATTGAACGAGAACTACTGACGCACCAATCGAGCGGCGCTACGTCATACCCCGCGTCCCGCTGACAACCGCTGACACCTAAAAATCGACTTCTGCGCATTGAATACTCTTGCCAAGTTATTTGGCGTTACCTATACAAGTCTGGAACTCCCTTTTGCACAACCCAGAGCGAGAAGAGTCATTTGATAATATTCCATCCGGAAGAAACTGGCCAGCATTCTGTAAATCTGGGTTACCTGGTCACCATCCTTTAGGTTACTTCAGTTTTCTAGTGCTCTTATAAACAGTGGTTAGGAATTATTTATAATTTAATTTAAATTATATTTAATATAGTAAATTTGGTATTTTATTTCCTCATAACAATGTCTATACAGGGATAGCTCATTTTTTTTCTGTATCTGAGTAAAATAATCAATAATTAACAAGGTAATAATAGCATCATTATTATCATTTCTAACTACTGAAAATCTTGAAAACTTGGCAGTAATTATATTCAGTTAGTTTGGGAGTAACTTGCTAACTAAACATAACTATTCAACTATTGAATTGTGAATAAAAAATTAAAGAAAAAACGGGAAAGAAAGAAAAACATAATTTCCTCTTGCCTCAGTCCTGGCCCTCTTTGGAAATCCTCGTTTTTTTAATGAAAAGAATATATCAAAAGATTTAACACACTCCACAAGGAACCTTAAATTACGGCACCCTTCGAGCCATGTAGTGTAATGTTGTCTTCGCAGTGAGTTTTATGACGAGTTCTATCGTGTGCAAACACCCTTAACGGTTTTTCTTGTGGTTACATCTCATTGTGTTCAGTTATTAATAAGTGTAGTTCATGTTTGTGTGGGGTAGGCAGGGAACTAAGCGGTATGAGCAAACTGAAGTATCTATGCTATGATTATTATAGAATATTTATGAACTAGCGACACGACCCGGCTTGGCATTGGTTCATTCAAACTCATACTAAAAATATTTTATTTCACAAAAGCCTACATGAGAACGTATAAAAAGTCAGAATTTAGTGCTAGAGCAGTCTGATGATTCACACAACATCTTGATAAGCTATACATTTATTTATTTATCATCATACAATTATCATTACAAGTTTATCACCAAATGCGATAATGTAGTCAACTTTTGTATTTGTGCATTAATGCAAAAGTAATAGCTTTCGATCCTTGTACTTTTGTTACTAAGTACATTCTCCATGTTCACAACAGGACCATAACATATCTCATAGAGAGCTCTCACTATGAACCAACCCAGAGTACAACAAAACAAGTCTATGCCTTCTGCTATACTGTTGAGGATACGGAGTGTGCGGGTAAACGGCGCCTCATTCACGAGCTTAGTGCCTTACTCATGAATCATTGTATCCATTGATGAAAACCTCAATAAAATCTGTTCAGTAGTTTTAGAGTTAATCGCGAACATACAGACAGACAGACGCGGCGAGAATTTTTTTTTATAATATGTAAGGATGAACGAACGAATTTCATGAACTGCCTATGTAGTGGTGGCGCAGTGGTTACAAACATGACTTTCGGGTTGTAGGTCGTGGAATTAAATTCAGGAGTGCACATTACTTTGTGTAGTCTGTTTACAAAATCGCCACTGAAAAACTACGTGAAAAACCCGACCTAAGATTGAAAAAGCCGAAAACATGCGCATCCACCAACTTGTTCTGGATGGTAAGTTAACTTTATTTCCAAACAAATATACATAATTATGTACTAAAATACAAACTAGAATAAAGCATTAAAAAATTGATCCTCAACGCTGTCGGCTGGCAACGTACCCAAGATACTGGCGGCATTACCTCGTTGTATGGTAATGCTTAGCCGTTGACCAAAGAAATAGCCAGCCCTTGGGTCGCGGGAAGCGTCAACGAGCCTTTTCGATATTTCTTTAAAAAGGCTGTGAGCACACGGGCCCCATGGTCCGAAAGTTTCGAACCCAAACGGCTCGAAAATATAGTTATCACCGAGATGACTATATTTACGCTGCTTGAAGATTTCCGCAGTCGCAGCGGGAGCGCCAGCACAACATGATGAACTGGGAAGATGGGATGGCGTGACAGTATCGTTCTGGATTGTGTCTTACTATAGTGTGTTACGGTCCATTCCCTCTCAACTTCTGTCCCAACAGTGGGAACGTTATAAGCTAATTATGTAATGTTATGAGCCTATTCACAATAATTAAAATCTGGTTGGTTGTGTTATTACTGCGCAAAGACAAGAGGCATTACGCGTCTATACTTGGTCCATAAAAACTCATAGGTGTATAAATTTTTATTCGAATCAGTAAATTAAATTCGAAATACCTGTATTGGTTATGACAAACGAACATATTGGCACATACCTGAGTGATTTTAAGGCTTCCATTTTCCTATACAGACGTTCAGAATTCTAATAAATATTCTGAGGTTTCTGTCTTAAGTATTTTTAGTTAAAGAAATGTCATAACAATAGATAAAGGACGCATTTACATTTTCTCGCAAACATCAATGTTTTTCTAGTACCATTTTGATACAGAAGGAGTTAAAATTTTGACAATGTTATGGTATCAATTTCAAGACAATTTATTCATCTCCACATTGAATGCATTATAATTACATACTTCTGTACATCTTTTTCACACAAATACGTTTTTAGCGGCGCAATAATCGTAGAAAATTACAAAAAATGGGATCTGAATAAGTACGTGTAAGCCAAATCTGGAGCATATTCTTAACTTCAAAATAACAAGAAATTACAGCCTGTGTATTTATCTATACGTTAAGCTAATTATTTTGAACATACGTAAAAAACTTTATGAATTATGAGAAAAATAAAATCAGTCTCTTCATACATTTTTCTACCGAACGCATGGCTCCGACCAGGGTTGCCAACCGTACGAGGTTCCTCGTACAAATACGAGATTTATGGTCTTCCGTACAAGGTACGAGGACACTATCAACCTCGTACAATTATGTACGAGATTTTGATAATATGGCCATACGAACATTTTGCATCACCATTTTATAATAGTAAATTCATTTTAATAAAGACAGAGATAAGAAACCGGCTAACTGTGGAAACAGTGAACGGCACACTTCTTGCTGCAGAGAGTGCAAAAGGTTCAACTTGTACTGGAAACTGCGTCAATTTTGAACCCACAAAAGGAATGTATAGCCGCATGACAACAGATAAAATATACGGCAGAAAAAACGATGACAGTGAGGATGTTCCTTACTTATATTTGGAGAGGAGATGTAAACTAAGTTACCTTGCAAATTTTCATAATAATATAGATACATTTAGTTTTTTTTTATTTTACATAATTGAGTAATAATAAAGATTTTTTGGAAATACAACACAAAGTGATGTTTTATTTAATAGAAAACTTGCAATAGTTTATTTCGAGTAAAAAGTCCTAAATCCAGTAGTTCAATATGCCTTAATTTTGGTTTTAGCACGTTTTGCATGTATAATATCTAAATGTACGAGGTTTGAAAGTCAAAATACGAGATTTTTAGCTGCATATGTACGAGGGATTTTCTTTTGCGGTTGGCAGCCCTGGCTCCGACCGTCATTCCGCTCTCAGACGCGCTCGTGAACGCAGGGGTGTATTGCTTTCCTCGAAAAAATAAATACATCGAAACCTATAATAAAGACAGTGGCGTCTTGTATACTGTGACTAGAATGCGTTTATACTTTTTCGTACCGAAACAAAAGTAAGAACGAGAACCATACTTATTTTTAGAATTGGATGGTTCAGTAATCAATATGGTTACTGAACCTAGTATGAAACAACATTTTTTTTTTAACCGACTTCAAATAAGGAGGTTTCACATTTCGACCGTATATGTGTTTTTTTTTTTTCATTAAGTTTTTTAAAGTACTACAAATTAAGGAAGGTCTAGAGTTGATCTAATGATGGAGCCTTTCGGCTCCATCATCAGATCGACTCCTGACAGTCGAGGGAACTCCTCAACGATTTACAGCAGTAACCTTTTATTTGGGCTTGATTAATTTGAACTGACGAGAACTTTACACCTAGATAGTTTGTGACTGTCATTAGAGGTCTGATGATGAGGACCATAGACAGTCGAGGGAATTCTTCAACGATATACAACAGTGACCTTTTGTTAGGCTTACTTCATACGGTTCAATATGCCCTCTCAAAAACTGCTAACCCGATCTCGTTCAAACCAATTTAGGTTGAAATTTTACATTAAGAACTCGAACAAGAAGATCTGTGGTCTTTATCATCAGATCCACTTCACAAATGGTGCTTTTCGAATGCAACTACACAAGTTACAATAAAAAATACTCAAATCACTATAGGTGTGCCTATAATATTTGAAGAGTTTCCTCGATTTCTCCAGAATCCCATCATCAGATCCTGACTTGGTGACAATGGAACCAATTTCGAAGTATACCCTTTCAAAAAATAAAGAATTTTTAAAATCGGTTCAGCCGTCTTCGAGTAATCGGTGATCATACATAAAAAATGTCCGTATCGAATTGATAATCTCCTCCGTTATTTTCGTCGGTTGAAAATGGCTGTGACATTCAGACGGATGGACAAACAGACAGACATGACGAAACTTTTCTTTATATCTTATTAATTTTTTTATCACATATTATGAGTATTTTATTTCCAAAGTCCCCTAGTACTCCTAATCGGGCGTAAAACACATTAATACAAAATTGAAACTAACATCTAATCAATAAGCATGTAACCCTTTATAAACAATAAGTTACAACTTATTATGGTCAAACAAGATTAAAGAAAATATAATATTACCTTCAAGTATCAAGATTAGTTAAGTAATATATAAAATCGGGCGAACAATGGTTTGTAAGTGTGTGTGCGCGCAATGTTGTTGCTTTGCTACTAGGATACCTAAAGTTGAGCGAGTGGTAAACGTAAATGCGTCCAATGTAGTTATGGTATATCTTCATCTTCAGGCAATTTAACATTAAAAGATGCTAACATGAGTTTGAGAATAAACGATCATTTTGATCTTCTGTTCTCACATAAATATTTAATAAGCATTTTTATTACAGACAAGTAACCCACCCCGGCTTCGCACTGAAAGTAAAGCTTGTATACGCGTTATTAAAAAGACAGGTGCATTATCAATTAACCTTTCTCGTAAATTGCTCCATCCATTGTTGAAAGCCGTTTCGAAAAACATTCTTTCCGTAATTTTTGACAGACAGACAGACTGGAGAACAAAATTATAGACACGTTTTACGTAGTGATAGTGACTTATACCTTTTCAGTGGGAACTTCATCAAACGACTCCTCTCTTTCTATCAGAAGGGAGTGTCAGACTTGTACTGATTAAAAACCCACCCTATTCTTCAGTTGACCTTAGGTTCCGGGGTGGCTGTATCTCATTCAAAAATTACCGCAACACCGGCAGTCAAGGGCCCCGTCTCTTCTTTTTCTTAGTCGTTTCACTCTTGAAATAGTGGTCGTAGTCGTCAATCAGGAACAGTTTGAGTGACAAGTCCTGTTATACGGCGGCACCATTCTTGTCGGATGCCGTCTCTACTGATTACTCTTTGAGGCGCGTGGATCAAGACGCGCCGCCGACCTATGCCTGGTCCATACCGGACGGTGAGATTCCCGCTCGCCATACACAAGCCCGCTTGTGATTTATACCTGCCA
Organism: Tholera decimalis; assembly: GCA_943138885.2. Lineage (NCBI taxonomy): Eukaryota > Metazoa > Arthropoda > Insecta > Lepidoptera > Noctuidae > Tholera > Tholera decimalis. Next base: position 31,722,012 of record OW964562.2, read on the forward strand.
CCTAATTATAAAAAATAAACAATATTTAAAATTGAGTTTCGTAAATGCGTGCGAGTCATTGCCCACAGTTAAACCGCTAAACTGCTTTTGTAGGGAACTGTATTAGTTTTAGATTTGCATTGTGATGTATGTAATAATATTTAGATTAAATGGGAAGTATGATATTATTGTTTGTGCGATAATGTCACCACTGTCGTGCTATTCATACGTGTTTCATTTCAGACCCAGTACCTCCCTAGTTACCTGCCTATACGAGCATATTGTGCAAAAAATAATAGATGGTCGTAAATAAATCCTGGACGAAGACTATCTCCTATTCAAGTACAAACCGTCCCAAAAGCAAAATGATACACAGCAAAAGCAGAATCTTATTAAACAAAATGAAATCTATACAAACGTTAAGAACCCACCCAGGTAGTACAAAAAGGATACCTTTTCACTAATACAGATTACTTTATGTAATTCGTACATTTTATTAAGCTTCATTCAATTTCGAGATTACCTCGTACCCAAATCTATTCTTAACAGAAATGAATTATTCAGTATTTTTTTTTCATGTAGATCTTTCCAACTAATCAACGTATAAAGTCCTGAATTAAGCGAAAGCTGTATAATCTTCATGAATTACCAATCGGACCGAGTAGGCGAGTACCGAACTCGAATTCCGAGTTTTGGCCCCGAAATTTCTGGCAAAGTTAGGTGGAGTATAAATTTTCTTCGCCCCTCTTGGGTTCCCCCTTTTTTCCTTTAAAGTTATTTATGCGACAATCTATTGTTTCGAGCTTGGAGCATTTAGTTTTAAATTAACGATGCTATGCGAAGAATTACGGCTTTGAGAAGGCAGTGACGTAACCCCGAGAGCCTTGCGTTTTGTAATCAGTAGAAAGGAAGGTATCGGCAGGTAATCCGATAAAAGGTGAAATTAACTCGATTTGTAGCGTCGTGCTCGATTATGTAGGTGAAACCGATCCAAGTTTTATGTTATACCCGTTATTGGATTTTTATGGTTGTTTGTTTTAAATGTATTTTATTGGGTTAGAATTTTATTGGATTTGCTTTTCCGTGTCAGCCCAATATAATCCTGACAGTGTGTTTGTTTGTGTGTGTGTTTGGAAAACGTATGTGATAGTTAGACGGTTCAACGATTTTATTTTATTTTTCAGTGTTGACAACTGTACGTGATATAATTAACCCATCCAGTTTTCTATTAACATGATGTTATTACTCCGGAGTTGTTTAACTTCTTTCATTAAGTGCGTTATTTTTTGCTTGCACGAAAGTTATCGTGGAAACGATTTGCGTTCCTGATATTTTCTCATGAGTGTTTAAATGTACCCGGTAGTGTTATACTCAATGATATTATAAAGTACAGATATGTTACGTTCATAGTAATTTGCGTTGAAATTTGTTCCGTGTAGTAAAAACTGCTCACATCACGGATATCTATGGCACACATTGACAAGTTTTACTGGTAAGTAGAACAAAAGATACGAAACAACACGCAAGTGAAAGAGATAGCTATAATTCTAACAATTGCGCTTCAAATGAGTCCTTGTGCCATAGGATAACATTTTTATAGCCGTAGAGTGGACACTCGATTGAAGAGTAAGTACGTAGGTAAGAAATTAAACATCATAATGGTTAATCACGGATCAAGTATTACCACTAATGTTTGTATTCAGCTTAGCCAATTATATTCAAAACTAAAATAGAAATTAACCTCTCAAACACACCACGTCACGTCAGTTGAGTGGTTAATAGTCATTATGTTAATGAAATAATTTATGATAAGTCATAACAATAATTGTATGATTCGAAAACTTCGTCAAATCGGAACTTTATCTTGGATGAAGCAGGTGGAAAGCTAGTAATCAATAAATAATCAATTTCATGACACAACTATAGGTTTCCTAATGAAATGTCATGTAGCGGTTTCTTTGTAGGTACCTATACTGACCAAACAAATTCAACGTTGGCGAAAATGCAAGCAACAGGTAGGTAGCTGACATTTTATAAAACATTGTGCAGGCAGCATTATGTTTTATAAAATGTTTTAGTTACCTACCTCTATAATTGGAACTGCATTTTTTGGTGTATTCACGTTGTCCACGTAGTCCGTGTCCCCGTTAAAGGGGACAAAGGGAATTTAATAAAATAATTAAAATCACTTCCCGTTGTCCCCGTTATCAACGGGGAAAACGGACAGTTAAGATTTCACGTATCGTTGTCCCCTTTAAATTTTTATTTATTTACTAAATACCTTATTTATATTGATTTAGTTTTAAATGAAAGGGTGGAATGAAACACAAAGTATTTAAATGTTATACTTACAAAAACATACCCCATTAATATACCTATTTAACTATAACGTCACAGAATTAACATTGCATAAAAACAAGTTAGATAATAAAAACAAAAATAGAATTGAACTTAAAGCTTAAACATAATGAAAATAAAAAACAATTAAAATAAAATTGACTACAAACAGAACTTTGATGTTATACTACTTATTAATAATATCACATTTATTTAGATTACAGAATTGGTAATAATCAACATCTATGTATTATCATTTATTTCATTATTATTTTAATACATTCGTAAATTATAAATAATTGTGTCGCAATCACATGTGTAGCTATTGCTTAGATATTATGTGTTTTTTAAATTTTATATGTAGTCCTTACTTCCATTTCATTTGTATAGGTACAATATTATCTCTATTAAGGCACTCTCACTTCTAATTTTAACACAACGGGGACAACGGGCATAATTTGGAAAGCATATATTACAATAAATTAACGGGGACAGCGTACGGGGACAACGAGAAGTAATTTTAATTATTTTATTAAATTCCCTTTGTCCCCTTTAACGGGGACACGTACTACGGGGACAACGGGAATACACTCAATTTTTTTAAGCATTGTTCGACCACTTTTCAAAACATATTTGTTAGTACTTTGGAAGTGATTGGTACATATCCTGCTGCTTTTTGATGTCATCCAGTCTGATTCGCTTTTTGTTCACAAACAATTGCGATCCAATCTTAAAGTCGAACCTGATCCCTCGGAAACCTAATTCAATAAAAAAAAACAGTTATAATCCTCAATAATTAGTCAAATGAACTTTAGTCAAAAAAATTGTAACACAAAACAAATTAAAACAAGTCAATCAATATCGCTTCTACACTTGTAAACTTATAACTAATCTATGTCCGCACGCACGCATCCTTATCGCTCTCGCGACAAAACAAGTTTGCTCTCTCTGTCTTCACCTACATATGGCCTCTAAGCATAATTTATTGGCAAGTTTGGAAAATAAATGAAATATAAAAAATAATCTTAATATATTTGCATTCTCACATGTGGTATGAGATCCTTTGTATTTTATTTACTTTGGAAGTATAATTCGTACACTACCGAAACTCACACGATGGCATTTTTGATAAATAAAATCTAAGGACACGGGTATTACGGTGCGGCACGCTTGTGGTTGCGTTCTACGCAGACTAGTTGCAAGACGTTCCAATTAGCTCGTGTTCGAGTCTTCACGACGCGCGCGCCTATAACATATCTGTACTATAAAATATCATTGGTTATACTACTATTTTAATTAATAGTTTTAGAATGCCAAAAATAAGAAAAAATTATTAAAAAATATATTTCATTGTCATATTGATCATAATATTTTTGACACCATACCAGTGATTTTCATACCGAAAAAACAACTTGACAAGTGACATCGTGTTAACAACCTGTGTAATATGCGTTATAACTCAAAGTAAAAATTATTGTTTCTCTCTTATCTTAAAAGTTTAGTCGCCCCAAATTCTGTACCAAACAAATTTATTATTCAACAACATTCTCCCATAGATCTTACAGAACGATAACATCCCCATTTCCCAATACAATTTACCATAGCAATTGCCAATCATACCCATTGGGATCCTATAATACAAAACCTACACAAGTAAACCTCCATTAAGACTGGTTATCATGGTTTTTCATCACCATAGTTTATGTAGCAGGGAAATAATATCACATACGATTTTATTTCGTATGGCAACACAAAGTAAATCATATAAGGCCTTTATTGGACATTATTATTGCCTCAGCCAATGTTATTAGGTACGTGTTGCGGTGTCAGTACGATTTCGGGCCATTAGTGGAATGACTGGACGGTTGACGGCGTGAATAAGGTTTTATTAAAATTGTGAGCGTCTTTTGTAATGGGTTTGGGATGGAGCTTTATGGTGGGATGTAGCTTTGATTATGAGGGTCTTGTTTTTAATTATGTTGAAAACAAGATCGCCATAATGAAAGCAAGCAACATTACGGTTTGCCGTTTGGGGTCGAACACTTGGGTTCGTTTCGTCCATTTGGGGTCTGAGTGCTCCACTTCTTCCCAGCTGATCGATACCTTGCGGGACCAGAGAGCTGGCTGAACCAATTATGAAGGGTCTTCTGAGCACTTTATTCTTGACGCTGCTTACTACAAATGACAAACAGTAACGAAGTTAGGTAGGTACTTTGTATCCACATTGAATATTTGAACTGAGAATTTTTTTATACTAAGTTTTATTACTGTCATCCAGTATTATAATATCTTAGTTTGCTGTAGCATATTTTCATCTGCAAGTTTAAAAAGAACAAAGTATAAGAATATGTTACGGAGAATAACTGACCCCCAAGTAACAGCTACCTACACCTAGTTAAGGGGTCAGAGTTTGCGAATATTGTCTATCTTATGAGCCTGTGTTTTTATTATTTTTTAAATTAACATGTTTTTCTGTGAAATAAAGAAGTATAAATAAATTATATCATTTATTCTCATTGTAAATTATGTCTTATTTAATTATATTATTATTAATTAGAAGAAGTTATTCATTACTATACTTTTGTATGCCATTGCTGTTCTAGCAATTCCTCATAAACAGGGATGTGTAAGTGTAACAGCAACATCCGTATGTATTTATTTAGACGTAATACCGAAATAAATACGATTGCTTTTGTGTAGCACGAGTTATTATTTTCTTTTGTAATTTTCGGGCATTTCCCTCGGCGCCATATATTTTCTTCAATTAATTTACGGGCGAACCATAAGTGGTTGTCGATGTTATTAATTCACTTGGTCTTCAAAGGTCCTAAAGGTACTTATAATCTATTCATGTAAACAAACGATGCCGGATTATCTTAATTAGAGGAAGGGAAATAATAAGGCGACAATTTTATGTGGGTACTTGCTAATCCTGCTTTGTATACGGTCACAGACAGCTTAGTACACGTGGCTACGGTATTCCTACCCTTAAATTAACATTTTATATTATAGTACTTACCTAATTAGCATAGATATGATAAGTTGGTTTATGACTAGCATTTGCCCTCGACTTTGTCCGAATGAAATTTTTTTATTATTTTTGATAATAGGCTCTCGTTTGACCACCATTTCACCTGATGGTAAGTGATGATGTGGTCGAAGATGGAGCACGCTTGCCTAGAAGTAACCTATTCACTCTTGACTTAAAGACTCCCAGGTTATAGAAATATAAATTTCGTTCATTTTCCCGGATAAAAATTATCCGATATTATTGATTATTAGTAAATTTCATCCAGAAGCGTCCAGCCATTTTGACGATGGCTGGATGAAATTCGACCCTGAGATAGATAATAATAATGAATAATAAGAATAATCCATGAAAATCAATAGAAGCGTCAGTAGCCCAATGGCTAAGGTGTCGGACTTGTGACCGAGAGGTCACGGGTTCAGACCCCACCCATTACACTAATGCCGTGAACCCACTCCAGATACGAGCATACTTCGCAACAATGTGAAACTGCTAGTTCTCTTTTAAAAAAAATGTAAATAAACGAAAACAAGTTGTATAAATATAAAACAAAACGTAAGCTCATCAAAAATATTGGCACGACTTCTTCGGTGGGGACGAAAAATAGCTACCGAAGTACCAATATCCTGTTATTCACACCTCTAGACTTGAGTCACACAACAAAACAACGCAAGGAGCAATGAATCACACCCATAAAAACAACAGACAGTCAACCGCAGAAACTTTCGTCTGGTAAAAGTGCAAACTTTTTGACAAACAGACTACACTCGAAGGCATTCATTATACGTAACGTTGCCTAGAAATCAACTGAAGAAGTTTGGATGTAAAAACACGTTGTGACTATTGTTTTTTTTGGGACTTCTGAAGTTTATTTGCTATATACAGGGTGGCGATTATGTTATCACATTAAATTGTATAGCAGGTATTACAGGTTGTTATCAGTCAGTTAAAATAATAAAATAAATGGATTTATTGGTAAAAAATTGAATTGAATTGGTAAAAAATAAACAATGCTTTATAATATTAGTTTACTGACCTGTTAAAGCAGCAACGCGGCGCAGGCGCCGGCGGAGCACGTGCCCAGTGATTGGTCAACTGATTACGTAAATGCAATACATGATGTTGTGAAAAATTAAAATGGAAAAAAAGGTCCCACGGCTATAATATTGTTTATTATTAAATTATTTTTATTGTATATGATAAATTACCTAATATAGAGTACGTGGGTCAATTAATATGATGACCTAATTACCACGCTGTATATGTTTTATAGCAAAGAAGGACAGTAAGTAACCTGTGGCTAAATAATAACAACTGCACGGGTCGATTATCAAGTTTAAGCAATGGTTGCTGAAGTTGCTCCATGGTTGAGTGACCGTCTTAACGTGCCTCGGATAGAAGGTTGATCCTGGTTGTTATTTGTACATCTTTGATGGTCGTTACGGTTAGTCAGAAGCAAGATAAAAACTTTTTACCAAAAAATTAAACCGACTCCCAAAAACACTGCAAAGTGAAAAATAACTTTAATTTCGGAAGTCGGTGCCAAAAACGAAAATACAAAACTAAAGACACCGACTACCGAAAAAAAAGTTTTTATTTCACTCTTTTTAGTTGGTCGATTTTTAATTTACCTAGTTGAAAGAGCCTAAATGTCAACTACTTATAACCTTTTACAAAATATTGCATTTCCCAATGCTGGGCCGTTAATTGTTGAGGAGTTCTCCTGGTACTTCACCATCAGCTCTACATCACCATATGAACTATGACGAGCATAAAGTGCTTAACATCTATATTCAAGTAATCGAATCGCAATCCATGAAATACTTATTATTGAGTAGGTTCGGCGGCCATCTGTGGTCTTCATCATCAGTTCTACTTCCCCAAATGGTATTTATTGAGAGCAACTGCACAAGTTACTATAAGAAATACCCAAAACGCCATAGGTGTGCCTATAATATTTGAAGAGTTCCCTCGATTTCTCCAAGATCCCATCATCAGATCCTGACCTGGTAACAATGGGACCAATTTCGAAGTATACCCTTTCAAACAAAAAAAGAATTTTTCAAATCGGTTCAGCCATCTTTGAGTAATCTGTGATCATACATAACAAAAAATATATATATATATATATATACGCGTCGAATTGATAACCTCCTCTTTTTGTCGTCGGTTGAAAATTAAGTTTCGTAAATTCGTGCGAGTCATTGCCCACAGATAAACCGCTATTATTCTGATTTTGTACGGAACTGTATTAGTTTTAGATGTGTATTGTGATGTATGTATTAATATTTAGATTAAATGGGAAGTATGATATTATTGTTTGTGCGATAATGTCACCACTGTCCTGCTATTCTTACGTGTTTCATATTTTCAGACCTAGTACCTCCCTAGTTACCTGCCTATACGAGTATATTGGTTCAGCCATCATTGAGTAATCGGTGAACATACATAAAAAAAAATATATATATACGCGTCGAATTGATAACCTCCTCTTTTTGTCGTCGGTTGAAAATCTGACACCATTCTTGCCAAGGGGTACTGTGTTACCTAGGAACTGGTTTCAGACATCAGGTAGGTGGTCAGATAGGATGTGGCAGAGTAGTAACTAAGCTACATGCGGTTAGCCTTATTTTTCTGGTTGGGTAAATCATCATATGACTCCTCCTGGTGTGAGTGGAGCGGAAGGGAGTGTCAGACTTCTACTGACTAAGAACCCACCTGTTCCTTCAGGTGCCAGGTGCCTTCAGCAGGCCACAGTATCTCGTTAGAACATTCCCGCAACCCTGGCAGGGGATACGGTTAGACTGGAAGCCGATCCCGACATAGCTGGAGCTGGTTTGTCAGTTTACATCAAATATAGTTTGTATAAAAGTTAACCTTTTATACAAACCTTCTTAACCGTAATTTTCTTAATTCTACGAATGAAAAACTAGTAAGAACAACTTTACATACAATCCATTATTAATCGGCTTGGCCCACTTCCATATTCATGGTCGATGATCATATTAAGACAAATATTTGACTGACCTAAATTATCTTACAACTTGAACCTAAAGTTTCAGCATAAACTTAAGTTAGTTTACACTCAAGTAGGAAGGAGAAAGTACTTCAAAACGGTGAACTTAAATAGGGCTATGACTTATCTGGTGAAAAGTAGCTGAAAACAGAAGTTTCCTAGCATATAAATAAATATGGTTGAAAAGTAAAATAAAACGGTACAAAAAAGAAATAACCAACTTCAAAACAAATAAAAACACTACTGCTCTACAAAGCGAAAAATAACCTTAAAAATTGTTTCTTTATCTCCGAAGATCTTAATCAAAACCTGGTGTGTTATACTTATACTAAGACCTTCCTTGTAAAATATACTTTCAAACGACGAAAACGCTTGAAGCGTAAGTATTGACGAATGGTTAACCATTGGGCCATTGACGCTCCACTGTTATAGTTGGTTTTTTAAATTTATTTAGTCTGTGTTTGTCTGCTGTTGCTGCTGCTGGGATATAAGATGTGTTCTCAGTGACCTGCAAACCTCTGTTGCACTCGATTGTGTCGTGTAACTCGATTTTTCACTCCACCAGCTTCACCAGACTGGAGCCGCAGAGGTGGGCTGGTACCAGTTGGAGGCCACTTTGAAGGTTGTTTAAGTGCTCCCGTATTTCCCAGTTCACCATCCCGTCCGATCAAACTGTAGTGTATGTGCATCCACTACGTATATCTACGTAATTCATGTAGATTTAATATTGTCTCGTGTACACATAGTCAGTGTGGTTAGCAGTCAACTGGCAGTCACGCGAGTGAGCTAGCACAGGTTAGATGTGCGCCCACATGGACAACTGAGTGTGTTGCTGAGCCAATGATTATATACGTACGGCAACAGTACACCAACCATCATAAAAACAGCTTATAAAGATTAGCCAATCTCAATGTAAACACAAATTCAAATTCCAAGAATAGAAGTTCCCAGATTTTAGTTGAACAATTGATGAACATAAATTGGTAAGTATTCAGATTCCCCACTTCCATAAAATGATTGTATATACGTATTCTAAAATAAATATATTTGGGCCGGTATCAAGGACAATAGGTATATAAAGGTCAGAGACTGTTGCCTAATCTAGACTTAACGTATGTATTTCAGGACACCAGGTCTCCATCCCTTAGATAATAATGGTATACAATTATATACAACGTGTAACAGAAACCACATATCTATCCGAAAGGGCTGAAGACAACATCTGATATGGAGTCTCTGTGCACAGTTTCAGCACAAAATAAGTGACTCAAAGAATTGATACCCAAGTATCGGTTTCATATTTTTCTTGAATACCAATCACAACAATCGTGTTACAGCACTACGAGGGTCAATAACTTTCCACGTCACTTGCCAATAACACGAAAATTCTCTTCGTTCTTCTTAATTTGAAAAATTCGGTCTCTGGTATCAATGTATTGAAATTTCTAATTAGTTCCACACATGTAGACTTAGGATTATAAAAACCTTGCCATATCGTTTGTTATCATCCAAAGAAGCCATGCACTTGATATGTATATACCCTTTAAATTACACGTTGTATATGTAGGAAGGTACTCGCACACTGTAGATACATACAGTTATACATGCTGTATATCGGCGCAAATACAATAATTTATCTATTAAAATAATTAAAATGATTAAAGTTTAATAATGTGATTGTTTTGCAAACTATTAATTGATTTTTAAGATGTAAAATTAACGTTTAACATGTTTCAACTTAAAGCATTGTAATTTAAGTAGTTTAATATTTAACTAGAAAATGTGGGTACATGTGTGACAATCCCTCTATACAACGTGTAACGGAAACCCCATATCTATCCAAAAGGGCTGAAGACAACATCTGGTATGGAGTCTCTATGCACAGTTTCAGCTTAAAATAAGTGACTCAAAGAATTGATACCAAATTATTGGTTTCATATATTTCTTGAATACCAATCATAACAAACGTGTCACAGCACTACGAGGGTCAATAACTTTCCACGTGACTTGCCAATAACACGATAATTCTCTGTGTTTTTCTTAATTTGGAAAATTCGGTCTTTGGTATCAATTTATTGAAATTTCTAATAAGTTCCACACATATAGACATAGGATTTCATAACCCTTTCCATATCGTTTGTTATCATCCGAAGAAGCCGTGCACTTGGTATGTATATACCCTTTAAATTACACGTTGTATAAGGCCGCCCTGTGAGCGCTAGATTCACCCGCCCGATCACTATGTTTGGCAAGCCAATCCCTTGGGAGAAGCGAGCCAAATACTTAGGTGTGATCCTCGACCAGTTCCTTAACTTCAATGAGCACATAAAGAAGGTTCGCTCGCGAGCCGCTTTCGCTCTCGGTAGGCTCCACTCCTTGCTGAATAAACACAGTAAGCTCTCCCTTAGATGTAAAATCCGAATTTACACGACGTGCATACGTCCTATCATGACGTACGCCTGTCCGGTGTTTGCCCATGCCAGTCCGGCCCAGATCCATAGGATGCAAGTCGTTCAGAACCGTTTTCTCCGAAAGGCCACGGGCGCGCCCTGGTTCTTGAGGAACCAGGATCTCCACGTAGACCTCAAACTCCCGACCATAAAGCAAGTGTTGAAACGCATGTCAGTGCGTTACTTCACCTCTGCTGATACCCACACCAAGCCCTTGGTCGTATCGGCCGCCCGATACAGACCCTCCCAAATTTCTCGGGTTCGTCGCCCGCGTCACGTCCTATACGAGCCCGACGACCCCACCACCATCCGACAAGAGAGCAGTAGGGAAACTAGCACTCTTAGAAAACACAGACACAAAACGCGTTCCGTATTCCGGCCTCGCCGACGAGGCCCATCGCGACGTCTGCGTACTTGTAATGGAAATCCTCCCCGACCTTTGCCAAACGAGCCAGCCTGCGATGCTGAGCCAGTAGCAATAAATACTCCCGTAAATAATAATATGACCCAGCCTGTTCCTTTGCTGCCCTCCCCCCAAATGACCCCGCTATGCCGAGGCCCGTACTCCACAGGGAGTGTCCTTAGCGTGCGGTCATTAGATGTAAGCGTATTTTAGTTTAAGCCCTGGCTGGGGGCCTTTAATTTATTAGAGGTCACCACAGGACAGACCGGTTAAGTAGACGCACAGCCTTAGTGAGCTGATCTACGAGTGGTCCTAACTAAAAAAAAAAAAAGCGCTAGATTCATTCAGATTCATTCTTGTTCGAGCCACTGGACAGTGCGGACATCTCTGTAAAGTCATTACGCTGTCAGTTGAATAAACGAGTCTCCGGTAATATTAACAAGTGCTTTTATTTGAAAATCAAACATGAGTGATCACCAAGAAAACGTCAGCTGAGCTGACGTCTCACTTTTTAAAAACACATACGACGCTGTCTCTCCGTCATGTACATATATTTCAAATTCAATAGACCAGTTTAAATATTTACATAACCTGTCAAGGTTGAATGCTATCTATAATAGATCTTAACTATATTATAAAGTGGTAAAGTTTGTATGTTTTTGATTTTGTACGAAATAGATAACATCTGGATCTACTGACAGATTTTGAAAAATGTTTAACCAATAGAGACCTACATTTCCTAAGTGACGCAAGCTAATTTTAATTGACATTGCTTTAAAAAACTTTTAACGTGAGTGAATGCGCGGGCAAAAGCTAGAATAACATAAAGCCCTTTTTTATCGTTGTAAAATTATCAAATAAGTCCTCCCACCCCGGGCAGGGTGGGAGGGACTGTCAGACTTTTACTGACTAAAATCCACGGCGTTCCTTCAATAACCCTTTACGTACCGGGGTCACGGTAACGGGATGAGTCCCACGACCCCGGCAGGCTTCGGCCCTCTACGGGGGGGCCTCGTCATATTGCTGACGCTCTTTGAGGCGCGCTTGGAACACGACGCGCCGTCGACCCGGGCAACATAAAGCCCTTGGAAAAATACTTGAATGTAATTTTCGGGATTTTCAACCAGGCAATAAGAGCCGGATTTCGAGTAAGTTACTTGAAAAATACTTTATTGTCCCTGGGATAGACACACACTGTACCAAAGACGGTCAGTGGGGGAAAAACTAGGTGCGACATGTCCAAGGTAGGAGGTATATTTTTATATAAATATATTTAAAATAGATCGGTGTAATCCCATCCGTTTCATATTTAAAACAGTACTATGAAATATGAAAAATAATATAAATGGATATTTATTGATAGACGACAGAAATACTGTCAAAATAACATAACCTAACTGTTAAGCTTCTTTAGTAAATACTTTTTTTCTTTAGTAAATACGTTTGTTATCCCTTAAAATAAAATAAAATCTCTGGTTCATTTCAAATAACACGTAAAAATTATATCCGTCTGGAGGATTATTCTCATCTAGGCAAACATATAATATTTATTACTTGTATAAAATCAAGTAACAGTATTGAACATTCTAAAAAGCTATGACTATGCTTATTATTGAGCTTATAAGTTTACTTGTTTCTTACTTATTAGCAGTCGCGGGGATTCACCCCCGTGCACCTTATCACGATAAAAATATAACCTTCCTTCTTTTGAAGTCTGATAAAGAGTAGCCTATAATCTTTCTCAAGCAATTTCCGTTCTTAACAAATTTCATCAAAATCCATTTAGTACCTAAGAACAAACAACCTTTTCCAGACAGAAAAAATATGTATAAAAAAAATACAATGTGTTTCAATATATTCGTCACCGAGCTCACACGCTCTTGTAACAAATCTTCACCCAATTCAATATTCCAGTTCAGTTTTGTTTACGCAGTTCAGTACAAGAATACAAACTTCGTGACAACCACCGAGATTCTAAGTCGGTTCATTACACGCCACATTGGCGTGCTCACAAACAATCTCTTGAAGTCGAAACCGGTTGAAGTCCGCTGAATTTTGGCAATACGCCGCGTATAACGAACGCTAACAAAAATAGTTGAGAATTTTTGTTACATTGAAGTTTTCTTTATTTATTTTGGTTATAGTACTTACTATAATATTTTTTATATTTTCACCAGCTACTTTGTAACGGTATTAATTAATGATTCAGTAAATAAAATACCGTATTTAACTACCTATGTGCTATGGACTGCCTTTTTTTTAAGGATGGCAAATCATCCGATGACTGCTGGGCGAAGCGGGAGGGTGTGTCTGACTTTTACTGACTAAAACCCGTCCGTGTTCCATCATATGCCCTTCGTGTTCCGAGGCCGTGGTAACTCTTTCGAACAATTCCGCAAAGATAAGTGGCCTGTGACATGTTTCTTTTTTGAACAAGAGGTTTTAATTTTTTTTTTATGCATAGTAAAGAACATGATTACTTATTAATTTATGACATTAAAATTATTAATGTGTGAGTTTAAATACCCAGAAAACTACCACAATCTCAAATGAGTCTCACCTCTTTGCTAATTTGCCAGTTTACGAGTGTGATGTGAATAAGATTTTCAATTGAATCGGTTTGGAACAGTTGGGTCAAACCATAGTTAGGAATTCGAGACAAACATTGTGGCGGAATTCCAATAACTCTTACTAAAATAAAAAAAAGTCCATTCCACACGAACGAAAATCAAGTATTTCCAATTCGGTATTCTTTTACAATGTTTTTTGTAGACAGAATAGGAATAATGTCGAATATTTTATGCATTGGGGATCGTAAACTTAGTCGTTTATTTGAGATTCATTAGTGTTGTTGTCAATTTTATAGTTGTGGAGCGTTTAGGAAAGGTTTATACTAATATTTTATAACATTAGTATTATGTTATTATTAGTATTAGTTTGTATGTATAGGTTTAAGTTTTGTATGTAGGGGGTAAATTCTAAAAATTGTTTCATTAGTACTAAAGTGCATTATTTGTGAGTGCTGGCAAAGGTATTATCATTATTTCAAAATCCACGCGCATCAAGTGACGGTCGAAGTGCTAGTTTTTTTATAAAGTTTGGGTAGGTGTAGGTAGGTGCAAACTAGTGCTATACTTCAGATCTATAGTTGTTTTGATGTGAGCCTATATTCTTTTATACATATCTACATACAAATAAAGTTTAAATATCTGTGTTTTCTTAAGAGCTACAACACACAACAAACTTAAAAAAAAACTATTAGTCTGTCTTTCTGTTTGTTCGGGATAACCTCTGGAACGACTGAAGAGGTTTTAATGGAACTTTCACTGAGAGATAGAGGAGGTTATAGAGCAACATCCATTTACACTAATTTTTATCGAAAAAATCCCATAAGATCGATTTACCAAGGCAATACGAACACAACAAAAAATTGCCTAAAACCTATGTCCGAATACTAAAATCTTAATTCCATTTCAGGGTCATTCCAACAGATCTACAATTCAAAAACCACATACCCCTTAAAACGTCATCGTGAAATAAACAAGGGTCCGTAGAATTCGATAGCTAATTGATTAATCGTCGCTTGTGACGTATGTCAGTGGTCAGGCTCTATTCGCAAAGTTTCGGTCAAAGGGTGTAAGGCTGTGTCTATAGTGAACGCGCGGTGACTGGGGCGGGCGCGATAGAATGGCAACAGTCACAAATCTAAACATACAGTAATACTACTAAATATACAGAATCTATATGTATTGGTAAATTAGTCATTGCATCAATCTAAACATATAAATAAAAATGAAGTGTCTGTCTGCATTTCCAAAATTACTTACGTGTGATACTAAACACAAGAATATATTTTTTTATCTTGTCTGTCTGTCTTTCTGTTTGATACTAAAATCTGGAATGACTTAGTTCATCTTAAAGTAACTTTTACTAAAAGATAGAGGAGGTAACAGGGCAACAGAAAGGCGTAGGATTGATTGACGTTAAAATGATTTTCGTATTACCAATAGCAAAACATTAAATAATCATTTGAAAGATGTTTATTTTTCTACTTTCACATTAAAACGTAGCAACGGCTTGATGTATTTTTTAGTGTGAAGATTGTTAATGGGGTGGAAGGTGTATGCTACTTACTACGCTGAAAAAAAAGACCTTTCCCGCGAGCAAAGCCACGAGCAGAAGATAGCGTGTGATTATTTTCTATACCGCGCTCGCTCCTCACCGTAGCCAAGGCCTACTTGTGCTTGTTCACGAGTAGTGTTTGGAGCGGTTTGGTCAAACATTTAATAGTTTTCTAGTTACAGTGGTAAAGTATTGTAGTTTCCTCGTAGTTGGGCGGTTTGAGAGAGACTTTACGTGTGGTGATAGTTTCGTAAGTCAAACGTCTATGCTGGGTTGTAAGTATTTATTTTTTGAATGTTAACTAACATTTTACTTAAACTGTTATTTGTCCTATTTTTCATAGTTTTTTTTTTTTAATGATTACCTACAATGTGGGTAGATTTCACATTACTAGCAATCTTGTCAACCCCTCCAACTAAGCTATAATTATATGCTTGTGTCTAAAGTGGGTTCACGGCTAGGACTGCCATCACCAAAATTGCCGGCCCCATACTAAGACTTCAGAAACACCGGACAATTTGGTAAAATCGCAATTTTTCCCCGGACACCGTAGAAAAATACATTTTTGTACTTGAAACTAAAAAGAATAATGTTTAATTATGGTTTTTATTTACTGGTTACATTGTAGACGGTTAGAAGTTTATTAATAATAGTCTTTCTTTTTAATTAATCAACGTAACAAAAACAATAAGATGAAATACAGAGATCGTGCTTTTTGGTGCCCCTAAGACCAATATGTGTCCGGGTTTTACCCGGACGCTTACAGGGAAAATCCCCCCGGACGCTGTCCAAATTAGGATAAATCCGGGGAAACCCGGATAGCAGCCCTATTCACGGGAATAGTGTAATGGGTGGGATTCGAACTTGCGACCTCTCGATCACAAGTCCGACACCTTATCCATTAGGCTATTGACGCTTAGTAGTAGTTTACTAGCTGTGACCGCGAATTCATTCCAGTGAGAGTCGATATTACTAGCATCATCTTCCGCTGAGTGCCTTGAACATCGACGAAGAGTTGCAAGTCTATCGGTTTTCTATCGGTTACATTTCGGAGAGTGTGCGATGGAATTACACAATCTAATTCCGCCAAGTCCGTTCCATCATCGGACTACAAGACAAACGGCGATGCGCCATCGTTTCATGGTGGACATCCCACCCATACGCACTAAACGTTTTGGGAATACTTTCATTGTGCGTACAGCTAAGGAGTGGAATTCCCTGCTGGAGTCTGTGTTTCCCGATAGCTATAACCTAGGGGTCTTTAAGTCAAGAATGAATAGGTTATTTTTAGGTAAGCATGCTCCATCTTCGACCATATCATCACTTACCATCAGGTGAGATGGTGGTCAAACGCGAACCTATTATCAATTTCAAAAAAAGCATTTTCATATGTTGGGGTCGATTTCCAGTCTAACTGGCAGTCTGGCTGAGTACTAGTTTATTACACGAAACCACTATCTAACCTCCACAACCAAGTAGCTGGTTAACACGATAGCCCTTGTCTAGGCTAGTGTCAGACTTTCTAGCTCCGGGCTACCTGTAACGACTGTCAAAGATGATCAAATAACGGGACAAAAAAATAATATATATAATAAATGACGGGACAAATAGCTTAACGTGCTTTTCGAGATACGAAGGGAATCTCGGTATGTTAACATAATTAGCAGAGGTCGGAATTAGGTAGAGTTACTTATGTACAGACGCCAGCGCATCAACCTACCCCAATCTGTCAAATTTATGTAATAGATTTTCAACTTTATCACAAAAGCGGAAGGTTCATGTTCGACTAGGAAAATTTATTTATTTATAACAGCTTAAACTATCATTACAGGGTTTATTTGACAGATTGGAGTAGGTTGATGTGCAGGCATCTGTACTTACACTGATTTCATACGACGAAACTTACTTTATTAAGTGGATATGCCCCAAATCCCGGGCTTAATTTTAAAGTGCAGAAAAATCCCGTGATAAATTAAATAAAAAGTTATTTACTTTTACATAATTTATGAAAAAGGCGAAGTATAAGTATGAGAAATTGCTTAAGACTATTAATTATTTGTATTGTGAATTGAATACTAATATAATTTGTATGTTATTTATCTTTGTTTTAGTTGTTTTATCTATCTCTGATGTTTATATTATTATTTATTTGTAATATTGTTGGTCACACGGGATTGTCTATTAGAAATCCCGAGAAGATCCATATTAATATCAACATTTCAATGCAAGTGATAATTACCTCTGATAATTACTCATCGAAAGATCGAACTCGGCAAGCGTTGAAAATGCGCGTCCATGCGGTTGTTTTTATTTATTACTATTAGCTAGGAGCTGCGACATTACCGACATATACACATTAAAAGAATCTCGCATAAATCTTGATCCTGTAGTAATTCAGGTATGAAAATATATGTTGCCTATATGTTACCCGCCTTAAACTTCCATTTAAATCGGTTTAGCCGTTACAGAGATTAGCCCCGATAAACAAAGATACCGACAGACAATTTTAATAAAGCTTGTGTTTTAGTTTCGTCTTACCTATATCTAAAGACAACACAGTTATTTTGATTGTGACTTTGTCTGTTGGTTACCTCTTCACGTCAAAACAGCAGAACATAGAAAATTAATGACATGGATTAGGAAATAGAGTATTTTTGCCATATTCCTGAAAGTATGTTGCTTTAGCATGATTCCACTTTCAAGCGAACGAAATATCTTGGATTTTTAATAGTTGAATTACTATTTTTTTAACCAGCGTATATTTTATAAATTATTATTTTATTTAAACTATACTGAACCACTTTCTAAAATAAAGCATAATGCATTGTCCTCGACGCTGTCAGCTGGTAAGTAATGTAGATACCCAAGAGACTGGCGGCATTGCCTTATTGTATTGAAATGTTTTGCCTTTGGCCAAAGTCATACCTCAGCCTTTTTTTACAAAGGGAAAATCGTTAAATGGCTTCTCCCGTTCCCGGTGGACTGGAAGCGAGTGTCAGACTTCTACTTCTGTCAATAATAGAGTGGGCTTTTAGTCTACTTATTAAAAACACACTCTGTTCCTTAAGGTGCCCGAGATTCCGGGGCTACAGTATCTCGTTACAGAACATTAGCGCTACCCCCAGAGTGATAGCCAGATCCTGAATCACAGGAAGATTCAAACAACCATTTTCTCAAAACCAACTCAACTGTTGAGAATAAATGGTTAGAAATATGATTCCATTAAATAAATAAACTTGGCTCCAACTAAACTTCCCAGAGTAATTTCTGCTCGGATCTCAACGAATCGTCTGACTTTTAATTATTAATGAGTAACCCTCATTAAATAACTTTGGAGACAAATTCTCGCATACTTTTGACATCGTCTATTTCTATGCAAATATACGTTCTATGTTTATTTGAAAAAAGAACTCTGTTTGAAACATTGAGAAGTTTATAAAGTACTAGTTTCTGTCCGTGACTTCGTTGGCGTGGGAGTGTTTTCCGCGTAAATCTTGATCCCATGGGAAAACCGGGATAAAAATAGTCTATGTGTTATTCCAAGATGTCTACTATCTACATAACAAACATTCAGATTCGTTCAGTTTTTGCGTGAAAGAGTAACAAATATACATCTATACATCCTTCCCCACATACTTTCGCATTCATGACATTAAGTAATATAAGATAGGACTGTAAGTTAATGGAGTGCAATGATATAAGAGGAGCCAGTTATAATAATAATAATATTTAAAACTATCAGTGAGAAAATGAGTAAATATGCTGAACTCAAAGAAGAAGTAACCCGCATTTGGAGACAAGAAAAAATGTACGTAGTGCCCATTGTTGTCTCCACTACGGGTGTCATACCTAATCACCTCCACCATAGCCTTAAACTTATAGATCTTAAAGACTCAATTTATATTACTCTCTAAAAAGCCGCAATCTTAAACACCTGCAGAATAGTAAGGAAGTTCATGCAAATTGACGACAATGAAATATCTCTACATAATATATCCCAATTACACACATTACGCTACATTGACTTGGCTTGGCCCGTTAATGTAGCTCAAAACTAGTCTAGAACTAAGAAAAACTACTCGTTTACCCATAATAATAATAATATTCCACAACTTTCACACAACGCCATCTAGTCCCAAACTAAGCAGAGCTTGTGCTATGAGTACTAGACAACTGATAAACATATATAGATATATTTCTAAATACATACAGACTATAGATAAATTACACCCAGACAAAGAACAAATGATCGTGCTCAACACACAAACATTTGTCCTGGGTGGGAATCGAACCCACGACCTTGCGAATAGCAGTCAGGGCCACTGACCACTAGACCAACAGGCCTGTTAAGTTATAGTAACATAATTGTTTTCGTGGACGATGGCTTTGAGAAACACGAAGCCTTTGCTCTAAAAGCATTGGGGTATTAGGGCTTTATTCTAAGAATTGCCCATAACATTAAGGTCAGTATTATAGAACGTTACTCAAGTTCAGTTTGAGCTTATTTCACCTGATCTTAGTTTATATATAGAATCTGCACTTGGGCATTGCTCTTATTCCAGAACGGTAATCAAACTACACTCAGATTCAAATCGAGCCTCAAGCAAAGAATATCTATTGTCTATGAATCAGTCTGTTTTCGTTTACGTTTTATTTTCTTCGTCTCCGCTGTTCCGACCTACAAATGATCGTAAATAATTTAATTTACTTTAATACCAAATTTATAAGAATAAAAAATATGTATTGCACGGTTTTACTATAGAAATTACTTTTTAAGAATTTTAAAAGCAAATTCTTGAAGGTAAATAGTGTTAAGGCAATCTTTTCTAAAATAAAAATATAGCAAGAGTAACTTGTTTGTGGAACGGAATGGATCCTAAATAATGTCTGTGACAGTGTTGGTATAAATTGCTCACTGATTATATCTATACTAATATTATAAAGCTGAAGAGTTTGTTTGTTTGCTTGAACGCGCTAATCTCAGGAACTACGGTTCTGGTGATTGGTTGAAAAATTCTTTCAGTATTAGATAGCCCATTTATCGAGGAAGGCTATAGGCTATATATCACCACGCTAAGACCAATAGGAGAGGAGCACTAATGAAGAATGTTTCTAAATCAGGGGATATTTTTTCCACGCGGATGAAGTTGCGGGTGGAAGCTAGTTATAAATAATATTCAAATAAATAATGATTTGGAAACAAACTATCAATAAAAATATCAAAAAAAATTTTAGCAAAAATTAGAACCGACTTCCATATCAAAACACTACAAAGCCAAAAATAACTTTAATTTCGGAAGTCGGTGTTATTGGTTTTGGATTTTCTTTTTTTTTACACCGCCTTCCGAAATTAAAGCTATTTTTGTTTTATTCGGTTCTATTTTTTGGTATTTTTTTTTTCACGGTTTTTAGTGGGTCGGTTTGCAATTTATCTAGTTACAAAAGCCATAATGTCAACAACTGATCACCTTTTACAAAATATTGCTTTTCCCGATGCATAGCCGTTAATTTTTGAGGAGTTCCCTGGTACTTGACCATCAGCTCTACGTCACCATATGTATTGTGATGAGCATAAAGTGTTTAACATCCGTACTCAAGTAAGCGAATCGCAATTCACGAAATACTTATTATTGAGGAGTTTCAGTGGCCATCTGTGGTCTTCATCATCAGTTCAACTTTCCCAAATGGCACTTTTCGGAAGCAACTGCTCAAGGTACTATAAGAAATACCCAAAACGCCATAGGTGTGCCTATAATATTTGAAGAGTTCCCTCGATTTCTCCAGGATCCCATCATCAGATCCTGATTTCGTAACAATGGGACCAACTAGAAAGTATACCCATTCAAACGCAAAAAGAATTTTTCAAATCGGTTCAGCCGTCTCCGAGTCCACAAAATAAAAAAAATTTTCAAGACGAATTGAGAACCTCCTTTTTTTAAGTCGGTTAAAAAGATAACAAAGTTATAGTTAAAACAAAACAGCAATGCATATTTTTTACCAAATCTTGGTCAATAGATGGCAGTATTACAAATTGTAAAAATCTTCATCTTGTGAAAATATATTTAACTAGCTTCTGCCCGCGACTTCGTCCGCGTAGAAGTCGAAAATATTCCACGGGATCCCGTCCCCGGGATAAATAGTATCTTATGTTTTATTCCAGGACATATTTATATATCTGTGTGCCAAATTTCCTTTAAATCCGTTCACCCGTTATACGCATTCACACTTTCGCATTTATAGTATTAGTATACATAGATATACTAGGGGTGATCCAAAAGTAATGATAATCATAATAAAACACGGTAATTATGATTAAAAAAATAATTTATTTTTAAACGTAGTCTCCTAACAAATCATTACACTTAGTCCATCTTTTTTCTAAACTTAGGATTCCCTTAGAAAAAAAATCCTTATTTTGACTCTCCCAAAACGCCTTAACAGCAGCCATCACTTCACTATCGTCTTCAAATTTTCGACCTCGGAGGTATTCCTTGAGCCGAGAAAAGAGGTAGAAGTCACTGGGGACTAGATCTGACGAATAGGGGGGTGTTCAAGCAATTCGAAACCCGTTTCTTGAATGGCAGCCATCGCAACTGC
Source organism: Tholera decimalis (assembly GCA_943138885.2). NCBI lineage: Eukaryota > Metazoa > Arthropoda > Insecta > Lepidoptera > Noctuidae > Tholera > Tholera decimalis. Next base: position 31,743,944 of record OW964562.2, read on the forward strand.
GGCTTTGTGAGAGGGTGCGTTGTCTTGCTGAAACAACACTCCAGCTCTCAATTTGCCGCGACTTTTTTCCTTGATAGCCTCCCGCAATCTTCTTATTTGGTCTGCGTAGTAAGAGCCTGTTATAGTGGTTCGCTTTTGCAAGTATTCCACCATAATGATGCCTTTAGCGTCCCAAAAAACGGATGCCATAACCTTCCCCGCCGAACTTGACACCTTGAATTTCTTCGGCGTCGGTGAGGAGGCTCGTTTCACGTCATCGATTGTTGCTTGCTTTCAGGATCAAAATGGTGAATCCAGGTTTCATTCATGGTCACAAAACGTGACAAAAAATTTTCCTTATCTGCTTGGAACTATTCGAGATTCGTCCTCGAAATGTTAACATTCTCGGTACCCAACGCGCAGATACCTTTTTCATTTGCAATTCGTTCGTAAGCATTCTTTGAATGCAGCCATATGAGATCCCTGAAACCTCAGCTATATGCCTGATGGTCACTCTTCGATCTGCCATTACAATATCTTCGACTTCTTTAACGTTCTCTTCAGTGAGAGACGTGGATGGGCGTCCCTCGCGATGTTCATCTTCAGTGGATATTCTGCCCAGGCTAAACTCCTAGGCCCATCATGCAACTGCAGAATATGGAGGAACAGAGTCCCCCAATGCTTCCACCAAGTCGCTGTGTATGTCTTTAGTAGACATTTTTTTCATACAGAGGTACTTGATCACAGCTTTACTTTCGTTTTTTTCCATTTTGATGTTTCAACTTCGACGGTTTGTATTCAAAGGAATGCAACTCCCTGGAATCGTGGTCTATTTATATGATTTTTTCATGGTGACTTAGTGGGTAAAGAAGCTATAAAATTTTTTTTTTTGGAATTTTCTGGGAACTGGAAATATCCGATTATCATTACTTTTGGATCACCCCTCGTAGATTTACAATCCCATTTTTAAATATGAAAGATTTCGCCTATGACTTCGTCCGCGTGCAATTTTTACAGGCGGTGTTTTTTTTTCTAATTAAATGCAATACTAATCTAAGAGCTTTCAGCTCTTGAATGTCCCACGGCTGGACAGGAGACTCAAAGGTAATGTAGGCAAATTATTTCAATATATCCCGCTGGCTAGATAGATTTAATAGAGTGTTTTTATACCGTAACTATACGGATAATGATAGAAATGTAGGTAATAGATATTTAATAACATAAAATTTAAGTAAGGGCCCTGTTTAATTTAAAACTTCTCTGTATACAATATTTGAGGTTGTTTTATTTTCCGGTAACAAAATAATCTGCTTTTCAGATGATCCAACTCGTGATAGACCAACATATAATTGCCCATTGGCTTATATTTATTAGTTTTTAACATTAAATTTTTAACACTTTAAACACTTAAATAAAAACCCTAAACTACATAGGTAATACATCTAAAAAGAAACTAAAATATGGCATCCAGAAATTCATGCGCATATCTGTCCACTGGTAATGTGCCCAAAAGACTGGCGGGATTTGCCCATGGGAAAAACATTGTTTTCGTAAGTCAATGCCAACTAAAGAGAAAGTTTGTCCTTGGGACTTGTTTATAGTCAGGGCAAAAGATGTTTTTATGGGAAACTGGAGTCGCTTAAACGATATAGGCAGGTCCGCAGGAATCATTGGAATTTTCGGGATGTGCGCCAACTGGCCAGCTTCTGGTCCGATGAGAATAGTCGCCACAATTAAGTTATCTTTTAAATCTTTAATTAGTAGCCTTGTGCCTTGCAGGTTGGGCGGGCTTAAATTCCTTAAAAGCATAATAGGCGTTCCAGTTTTCAAGAGCAGTTCGTGAGGTGGCAGGCCATATGGATTAAAGGAATTCAAAAATTCTTGCGGATAATGGACTACATCCTCGACATTGCACACTGTATCAATGGACTTGTAAATTTTGGATTGACCGGAGACTTTTTGTAAAATTAGGTTATTGATTTCATTGACAGTGTTATTTGTAACCAATTTGCAAAATAAAATGTCGTTTCATCATTATTCGCCAAAAATACCATTTTTATATCTATATTAATATTATAAAGCGGAAAAGTTTGTTTGTTTGCTTGAACGCACTAATCTTCGAAAGTATATGGTGGATTTGGATGAAATTTGGTATGGAAGTAGCTTGAAGCTTGAGGAAGGTTATAGGCTACTTTTTACGCGACTGCAAAAAAGGAGAGTTATGTTTTTACCGTGATAGAATCCACGGGAGCGAAGCCCCGCGTGAGTACTAGTCAAATAATAAACCGAAAAGTGAATAGTTAACTTAAATTCCTGCTCAAGCGTGGTATCGACCATACTTGGGTGATGAATTTACAACTGAGTAACGATCTAGAATAAAGCCGTACCCGGCTGAACTATGATCGATGAATCTATGATCGATGAATATACTTGAGGAACATTCTGAAATTAAATCTCGACTCAAAACTAGTTTTAAACAGAGATCAGTGCTCGAGTTTCATTCTGTAATACGGGCCTAAGATTACTTACGACTAACAATATTTGTGCAAGATTTTGCATTGAAAAACTTATTTATTCTAAAGTCTTATTGAGTAGTTAGTATCCCTAAAGCAGTTCTGTGTGTTAAAAAATCTTAGGTGACGTGGGCATATGGATAGACTGATTGGAGCTATGGTTTGACGGGTAACTTTAGCTATGTTTTAAGGTGAAAGGAAGATGCATAGGATTGGCATCCCATAATACCCGTTCGTTTCTCAGTGCGTACCTAAGGTGAACAATTTCCTGTCGGAGTCTGTGTTTCCTGATATATACAACTCCTCTTGGGTTGTATATATTAGGAAACACTGAGTGTCTCTGAGTCAAGATACAAAAGGTTACTTGTAGGTAGCCTGCTCCATGATAGAAATTAATCCATTCTTTCAAGTGAGATTGTAGTCGAACGCAAGCCATCTGTACATATTCAATATAAATCGTAGGTATATTTTCTCCCTAAAAACTATATTTTCTCAAGTTTTTTGCACGATACTAAAATCTCGTAAAACGAACCTAATAAATGTTTGTTACTGAACCAATTTCTCGGTCGCACAAGATCGTGATTTGCGCGGGAAAGTCCTTCCATGCCAACGAAAATATGGCGGGCATAACAAGCAGTAAATAATCTTCTTCTTCTTCTTTCTCCTCTCCTACTCCCATTATTTGAGTTTAGGACTCCTCACTCTTCTGCGCCAGGATATTCTAAGAAAATGTCTTGCATACAAAGAAAGAGACTTCTCAGATTTCTGCCCACACACCCAGGATAAGCAAGCGTGACGTAAGAATAACATTAATCCCACCAACCACAATATTTAGTAGGTGGCACGATTATTATTTAGTATGCAACCGGGTGTGTCAATACTCAATATTCTGGCACACGTGTCTACGTGAAAGATTTACAAACAGCGTGATTGCGGAGTGCCCCTTTGTGTCCCGTTTTCGACGGGCGTGACGGGACGAAACTGGTTTAGTCCAGTTATAGATTTAGCGGAAAAACGCTGTTAATTTGTGGCGCTTTTTTTTTGTAAATGTGGCGTACGTACAGCTATTCTTTTGTATTCGCAGGTTGGAAACTTTGATTCTGTTGGTTTTCGTATAAAAATTTAGCTTATCGGTTTTCTAAGGGTTACATTTCGAGGATCAAATTCCACCAAGCCCGATCCATCTTCGGACTACAAGACCATCGTTACATGGTGGACATCCTACCCATACGCACAAAACGTTTTGGGTAGGTATACTTTCATTATACGTATAGCTGAAGAGTGGAATTTCCTGCCGATGTCCTTGTTCAGGTGGTGCTTTAAGTTAAGAGTGAATAGGTTACTTCTAGGTAAGCGTGCTCCATCTTCCACCACATCATCGCTTAACATCAGGTGAGATGGTGATCAAACGCAAGCCTATATAACCAATGAAAAAAAAATAAAAACACTTGTTTGTTTTTAGTCTCACTCATGTCATCAACAGTTGAGTTAAACGATGCCACTAATATTCTAAGTTACATGATAAATTACTTTTAACATACAGACCCAGAACAAGTACATATTTGCAGGCCATATACAAACATTTTTTCCGATGTGGGAATTGAAGCCGTTAACACGCTGAGCGGCACCCAATCGCTCAACCCCTACGCCAACAGTATTGTCAGAAAATATTGCTAATTGTTTATAAATAATACTTTAATATTATAAAAAAAATAACGAACCAAACTCAGACGGTTAACATCTCTTTTGAGGTCCATAAAACCAGTTCCGGTCAAATCATATGAGAATCATGTAGGTTAAACTTGTTCAATTACAAAAATTACGCAACATAAGATTGTGCAAACAGTCAACAAATTTAATTTTCCAGTTAGAAATGTAAGTTTCTTGCAAAAAGGGTAAGAGTATTAAAAGATGGCCACCACTGGGTACTTGTTTTTCTATTGCTTTTAATATTAAAGAGGTTCCACGTCTCGCCGTATCGATTTCTTCCTTTTGAAGCTTTATATAAACATATTTAATTTGCAGTTCCTTACTGAAATGAAGACGGTTGATGCAGTTTCTACTTCTTCAAGCTTTGAATGCAGGTTCTCTTTTTAAAGTACGTATTCTGGAAAGCTTTTTAAAATAAATATTGCAAATTGTTAAGCAATGATTGGCGAGGTCAGTTCTTGAATGGGCGACCATTTTAACAGATTCTTCCGTGCCTCGGTAAGCATTTGTATATCTTTGACAGTCGTTAATGACAGAAGCCAGAAAATGTGACCCTAATCTTGCAAATGTGTATCTTGATACCCAGGTTAGACCACAACATAGTTGGAAAAAGGCTAAGGATATGATGACGTCAGTTTTCCAAGAACGTGGAATGCTTTATTTCTTCGCACAAGTAAACTGTAGCAACTTTATCTTGACTTTCAGCAGTCCACACCAGGAAATCGTCATTTTTAACCGCATTTATTTCTATTCCCTACATCATCAGTTTCATCAAAATGCTACAAGGCTCCTTCAAGATAATCGCTCTATAAATTTTGCTAATACGGGTTCTCCTCTCAATATACTCTATGCTATACCTACGTGACGTCACATCTAAAAAACACAGATTTCAATTTTTTCGACGTTCGAAAATCGAATTTTTGATTTTCAACAACAACAAAACGCTCCGTTCGTTAACAGCCTTACACGTCCATTACTCAGAGAAACCTGGCTCAGTTAGTAAAAAGGGTAAATTACCGTTGTATAGACAACTGAGTGAGACGAAAGAATTTGTCTCGACTTTCCGAGCCCCGAGTCACGATTGACTTTGAATTGAGAACATGTTTATTTGTCATCAATAAAACAGTCGGTATTCGTTTTACGATGCTTTTTTTGTTTAAAGTTGTTCGAAATTAGAAATGTCGATTGCATGTTTGGAAAAGTTTATAGATTGTATTGGAATTACCTTAGCCTTTTTTATGTTAGTCCGTTGTGTTTAATACTCTGAAAAGCTAAAATTTGACTTGTAGAATACGCATTCTGATCGATTTTTACTAAAAAATTGTCAATTTTAAGACTAATATTTATAAATTTTCTTACAACATTTCTGATATACAGAAAACAGTGTTTTCCCACTGTTTTCGTTGTTTTGACGCTAAACAGGGTTGATGGAGCGTCGTGTACCACGGCAGCCTAAAAGATCAGACAGCACTAGTGACGGGGCCTGATATAGCTAAAGCCTATGAATCGTATGAAGGAATGATACGAGCGCATAAGCAACTGATGGTCCAGGATGGGTTTTGAGTCACTAAGAGACCGACCCTCCTTTCTCTTCTACACATAGCGGGACGAGTCATTTTATGATTTTCCTCTCGAAAAAGTCAGGGAACGAAAAGACGTTTTCGTATTTACTAGTAATTATCTGTACTTTTAAAAGAAATCTAATTTTATTCAACTGCAGAGCAACAAAAGCAACAAAAGCTTCAATTTCCATCGCCTCTGTTTCGCCTTAGTGTCACAACTTTCCTATAATTATATTATAACATTAACCCCAACAGTGGACTGGACAAACCTATTTTTCCACAAAATACTCAAGTCCATTAAAAACACAGCCCTCCAAGATTCCCTCAACCCACCCCACATTCAAAGAACGTTATAAGTACTCCTTCGATCACGTACCAACTCACTTAAGACCGTACGTGGTATAAAATCGCTCTGTAAGTACTTATTGCGTTTTTTTCTTACCCGCGCTTTCAAACGGTTTCATTTCATAATGCTGTTTAATCATTGATAAAATGTGGTTTGGAAGTAGTAAAATTGGTAATGGAGGGAAAAATAAAACCTTTTTCTGATCTAATAAAATATTCGTTGTACGGTTATTGATGGTATTTTGGAGTTTAGTTTATTTCTATGGAGGTTGTAGGCTTTTATATTTTGCCAGTTACCCTGTTATCTTTACATTTAGTGCATGAATGTGCCATGAATGCTGCTACAAGAGACGAGCGGCAGCGCCTTGTGAGGTAGGCCACACAAATGATAATGACAACCACGGCTATTCTGCCAAGTGTGAAACGACAAAGAAGAAGTAGTATATTTGGCTTTAATTTAATAGTGCCAAAATGAATAAATGCTCACCAATTTGGTTGAAACAATAACCTTAAGACCGAGACGGACTTTGGTGTACCCCAGCTCCGAAAAGTTAGGTTCTAAGAAGATGACGAGGGCTCCTTCGTTTACTTGTGACCCTTTATACAGAAATAGGAGTCCCTCTGAAGAAGGTTCCGTCGACCCGGTGAAACAGAATTCAGTGTGCATGTTATCCATTATGGCAAGTATTTCTAATTATTTGGTAGTACCTAAAATATTATATTCTTAAGAGAATAAAGACGATATATCAAACTTCAAATAGGTGCATTACTGCGAATAAACACCAGCCGATATCTTTTCTGGATCTGGCTGGAAAAATCAGTTGAACTGTTTCAGGAGTGCAGCCATAGTAGAATTCAGGAAGTATCTTGCGACCGTCCAAAAACCATACAGCTGGGGGATTACTAAAGATATACAGTACGTGAAGAACTAACAATTTGGGTAGAAGCATTACTAGCAATCTTGTTAACCCTTCCAACTGAGCTAAATATGGTTGTGTCTGGAGTGGGTTCACGGCAATATTGTTATGGGTTGGGTTCAAACCCGTGACCTCTCGATCACAAGTCCAACACCTTAGCCATTGGGCTATTGACGCTTAGTTCAGAATGCGTGATGCGTGATGACAGAGCCATTTACGCCATATGTGTCTTATAATGGATCACCGAATTATGGCTTCTATCCTCTACGTAATAACAGTAAGATAATGTCAGTACGTGCACTTCCAAACTAACATGCGGTCAAGCTATCCACTAGCTTGTTATGTAACTTTTATCATGATTGGGACATGGGAGCGAAGCCCAACGCGACTTCTGGTACTTAATATTATGAATGCAAAGTATCTTTGCCTGATCGCCTGAACGGCTGGTCGGATTTTAATGAAACTTTACTTGAGATGACAGAACCCACTTATGTTAATTGGTTTTATTTATAAAACTAACCCATACCAGTAATTTCTCTTGTAGCGAGAGTGTGTTCAAAACATTTAAACATGCACCAACATGTCCCGTGTGGGAATTGAACGTGACACGCAGAACAGCAGCTAATCTCTCAACCACTGTACTAACAACCTTATTATTTCTATCAGTCAATGACCTAACAACGTGTCACCTTTAAAACTATCACATGATCAACATTTTCCAACGGGTGCATTGTTTTACTACGTGCCAACGAAGAGCTTTCAAGTAATCAGTTCTTAGTAGAAAATGTATTTAGTTTGGCTCTCTTGGACCGTGAGTACCTCTGAAAGATACAGATGGCTTATCCGTGATATCATAAGCTTACTATAAGAATAGCAAAGAAAAGAAAGTGGCGTGGGGTGATGTGACCGCGTATTTTAGAAAATGAATATCAGCTTCGTTCGGGATTTCGAAATCGATCAAGTGTATACTTGTGACATTTACTAATGATGGCTTGTAGTTTGACCTCGATCTTACCAATCATTATGGAAAGCGATGATGCGGTGAAAAATCATCACTTACCTAGAAGTAACCTATTCACTCTTGACTTAAAGTCCCGCAAGATATAGATGTCAGGAAACATAGACTCCAGCAAAGAATTACAGTTCTCAGCTGTACGTATTCATTAATGAAAGTATTTCTAAAATGTTTTATGCGTATGAATGGTATGTCCACGAAGGCTGTAACAATAACTTGTCATGTAGTCCGATGACGAAATTGATGACGGGTTTGATGGAATTAGCTTGTGCAATATCATCGCACGCTCCTCACAAAGCCCTATAAAAATTATCTATTCTCACGATATGATGATAAAAAGTTTTACTAAACGGAACACCTAAATATGTAACTTTATATTTGCACGCTGACATTAAAAGCAGAATGAGAGGACAATTTACTACATTTTACCAAGCGTTTATACTTTATTTATGCAAATAAATGACTTTTGACTTTTTGACCTCTTCTGTGTAAAATCCTGAATGTAACAAAAAGAACATCATACATATCGAACATCCACCTACACAATCAGCCCTATACAACATGTATCGTAATTAACGCACACCCTCAAACACCCCAATCAGAAAATTATGTTATTATCTTATGACACACAATACACACTCTGAATTTTTAGTTTTACATAGTTAAATATTGTTTTTAAGACTAACTTCCTTTAAATGAGTTTCATTTTTCTGTAATGTGTACTGAATGACGGAATTTACATAAATCTGCATTTAAAAAGTTACTACTTTATTTACGGTCCATACTTTGTCTTTACTATACAGCGAAAGTGTAATTTCTAATTTACGTAGATTTATAATTGCTTTGGGATAAAAATTTCGATATTTTTTTTATCAAACACGATAAAAATCGATTAATTAAATGATTCTGATCAAACTAATCTCAGGATGTGCAATAATTATGTTACATGTTGTATAATTATGTACTCCACACTCCAAACCTACACTCCTCACTCAAAAGGACTTTATCTTCATCCTATTCTATACATTCCTTTTGATATTTTCTATAACGTATTATGATGTGGTACATAATAAGGATTTATTGTGCTTATCAATTCAACCAGAAATAAACATTACAATACTTGGGAAGAGACTGTATTCTACGTCACAGAGAGATTAGTATGGAGTCGACGGCTTTTGGGGTTCTGTAGCTGAATGGCAATAAACGGAACCCTTATAGATTCATCATGTCTGTCTGTCTGTCCATCTGTATATCACAGTCAGTTTATTTCGAAACTATTAGGACTACAGAGTTAAAAGTTGGTAGGTCTTAAATAAAAAAAAAACATTAACGTTCCATGTATCGGGAACATTATGAAAAAGAAAGTTATTTTTCAGTAATCTATGCTTGCTACTACGGAACCCTTCGTGGGCGAGTCCAACTCGCACTTGACCACTTTTTTGTTTTTTTCCCATCCAATTTCAATCCATTTTTCTTTTTAATGAAATGGTAGGATTAATTGTCTCAGGAACGCAACAAAAGAGCCTATGATAATGTGAAATAGAAGCAATTTAATTAATCATTTATTTTTATTTGAATAAGTGACAGCGCCCATTAAGATCGACGAGAGAGAGCCTGTAAACTATTTGTTTAATACAGACATGCGCATCAGGCATATTGCTATTCCCGGCCAACGCAGGCGCGGGCTGGCGGGCTGCGAGCAATGGGTAGCTCGCCGCCCTATTGAAACCAGGGGGCCTACCACCAGCTCTTATAACAGTATTATTATAATCTTACTTTGACTTTTCGTACCATGACGTCCTTAAAATAACCTAACTTTAATGTTGAAACAATGTTATATTATTAGCGATTTTGGTGACGTCACCTCTAAAAGTTCATTCAATTCGTACCATGACGTGACTTTTGACAACTAGCAATATTGTTTTAGTGTCAAATTTAGCAATCTTAAAAAAGTTCCTCGGACTCGACGGAAATATTATTGTTTTGCAAATTTATATTAACTAAGAACATTTTCGTGGCATATAAAGTAAGTTAAATATATTTATTTACGTAAACTTGCTGAATGAATTGTGTATGTAGAGATTTTAGTACATAGTTAATTCATTTATTGTTTGATTCTAGATGGCGAATGCATACGAAATATTTGAGTTTTTGGAAGCTGACAACGCAAAGTTAAGAATACAAGAAAGCGTCGTCGTGTGCAGCTACGTAAGGAATGCGACCCCTTCAATTTAGACGAAGCTGAGTTTGTTAAGCGATACAGACTGACAAAGGTTCTAGCATATAACCTGTGCAATGAGTTGAGGCAAATGTTGAAGAACCCTACAAAATCTACAGACTTGTCTGTAGAGACGAAGGTAATAACCTTATTTCTACCGCGAATACCACTAAAGTAGTGTATTGTATATTTGTCATTTACCACTTTTATGTACCTATATACTTACTAAGTTATATTACTTTTGTCTAGGTGTTAATTGCATTATCATTTTATGCAACTGGTTCATACCAACGTCCAGTAGGCAGTAGTGAGGGTCATTTTGTGGCTCAGCAGACTGTCTCTTGAGTCATCGCACAGGTTACTGCGTGTCTTAACTCACTGCAGATGAGACAGAAATATATCAAATTTCCAGTGAATGATCAAGAACGTAACAGAATTAAAATGGAGTAAGTATATACCTTTTTTATTACAATATTATGTTAAGTCCTTGTTTAGGTGTAGAATGAGGCACTTTGCTAAATGATAACAAATAACAACAAAGAATAGTTAAAAATGAGTAACAGTTGATAATTGAATTGTAAGGCATGTTTATTTGTGTGGCATAATTTTAGAGTGACTTATATCCAGCAGTGGACTATGATAGGCTGACATAATAAAGAGTTAAATATTATCATCATTAATGGTGATTTTAAATTCTTTATTTTGTTTATTAGTAACTAAGGTATATTTGTAAAAAAATACCATCTATTGCAGATTTTAAATTAACTTATTTGTTGCAGATTTTACAATAAATTTCGGATTCCCGGGGTTCTGGGTTGTATAGATTGTACCCATGTAGTTATAGTACGCCCAGTACTACATGAGGAGCGCTACTTCTGTCGGAAGCATTACCATTCATTGAATGTTCAATTGGTAAGTGTTTGATTATACAGTATAGATAATAAAGTAACAAAAACGAGTAATTTTAAACAAAAATGTAAAAAGTTCTCTACTCATTTATTACTTAATATAAGAGATCATACATACAAGTCTTAAGTTATACTATAAATATGGCACTTTACAGTCTTTCAGATATTAATTTAAACATTTTCAGGTTTGTGATGCGGACATGCAAATAATAAGTGTAGATGCAAGTCATGGTGGTGCAACTCATGATTCTTTTATATGGGCTATTCATCCACTAAGAGCTCACTTGGAAGATCTTAGCAACACAGAAGATACTTGGTTTCTTGGTGTGTATTGCATCCATTTGATCTTTTATTAAAAAAATATTTTGTATTTAAATTCAACTTATAACTTTGGTCAATAATAATTTAAATTAACTTTGTTTTCAATAGGAGATTCCGGATATCCTTTGAGAAAGACCATGATGACACCAATACTGGATGCGCCACTTGACTCACCGGAAGCACACTACACTGACTTGCATGTCCGTGCAAGGAATATCATTGAGCGCACTATTGGTCTTCTCAAAGCACGTTTTCGTTGCTTACTTGTTTACAGAGTCTTACACTATTCACCAGAAATAGCTGGCTCTATTATAAATGCTTGTGTTATATTACACAATATTTGCAATAGGGCTAACGTATCTGTGGAACAATTGGACAATGAAGATGTGCTTCAAGGAGTCCAATTACAGCATCAAGACAATGCGAGTGAGCAGCCACGTCGTAATAATATCGCTCTGCAGCAGGGTTTGGCTACTCGTGATTCTCTTGTACAGCGGTTGTGGGAAAGGCGGCATTTAAGATCCTGAAACACAAAATATACAATATTTTATTTTCATTTATATGTATATTTTTTAAGTTACATCGTCTTTTTACTGTATTTTTGTTTGTTTAATTAAACTTGATTGCTATTTTAACATTTTTTTTACTTATGTCATAGTAGACACATTTAAAAAAAACCCAAATTCTATTAATATCTACATATGTGCAAGGTCGTGGGTTCGATTCCCACCTAGGACAAATGGTTGTGTGATGAGCACGATCATTTCTTCTTTGTCTGGGTGTAATTTATCTATAATATGTATCTATGTATTTAGATATATATATGTATGTATCAGTTGTCTATAACTAGTACTCATAGCACAAGCTCTGCTTAGTTTGAGACTAGATGGCGTTATGTGAAAAATGTGAAAAAACAATTCTATACTCAGTTCTGGATAGTACCTATATAGTTTATCGGCGATTTAAAGAAGGTAGACATATTTGAGTTTTGTACCTTTCAATCCTCGTTGCTGTATTTCCAAATGCTGTCAATCCTCACAGCAGACTCGGAGTGTAGTTGTGTGGAACGGACGAGCGCGCGTCTGGCAGCCTCCAGTGACTGTGGAGGCGCCTTCGACGTCGCGGGCAACAAGGTAGGAGTTCTGCGGGAGGAGCGAGCTGGTGGATCTTGGACTATAAGTTCCAGAGGTACATTTTGAGGCGGTGGGTTTAAGATGGGCTCAAAATTTACATTTTGGTTAGGTAAAAGGACTGTTGGATCTAGGAGCGAATGGACATTTTGTAGGATGGATTCTGAAGCAGGGGAATCTTGTACATCCGCATCTATTATAGCAGCACCAATCTCTGGAGGCTACAAAGAGAAAGCATAAGAGTTATGTTTTTAATATTATAAATGATGCTAAAGAGCGTGCATTCTGAAAGTGGGCAACACCGCAAATAACTCAAATATTTCGCTGTTTTGATTAATTTGGCAATATTACAAGTTTGTATGTATGGATGTTTGTTACCCTTTCACTCAAAAACTACTGAATGGATTTGGATAAGATTTGGCACACAGATAGTTTATAACCTGGATTAACACATAGGATACTGTTTATCCCGATGAAGCCACGGGATCGAGAATTATGCAGGTGAAACCGCGGGGCGTAGCTAGTTATTAATATTTTAAGTCTCTAATTAGTGATATTTCATATTTCCATACATTAATAGTAACAAATTAATAAAAACAGGTAAATATTTGACAGCTATTTGCTACGTTTCCAACTTTTAGAAAATACGCTCATAAGTACTCATGTTTTCTTACTATTTCCACCTGAACACTTGGCAAACCCTGGCCAATATCTTCTCCTGTATTTAGAGGACTTTTCAAGGGCCTCTCAGTGGAAGGCCCTCCCCTAGACTGCAAATGAGAAGTCCGTAAAACAGCAACCCGCTTTTTAAGTTTGGCCTTGTAATCTACCCAGTACTGAAATAAATATTGTTTAATTTAATATTGATACGTTATATGTATCTACATAATTTAAATTGACAAAATAAAAAGTAATATAGTTATTTTGCTCCAGCCAGCCCAATCTTTATGAACGCCTTCACCTTGCGAGTTCAATATTTCCGCAATCTCGTGCCACTTTCTTCGTGAGTACCTACTCCTTGGCTTGTAGAGAGCGATTATGCGCAGTAGCTATAGATTTGTTTGAAATTAAAAATTCCCAGAGTATCTCTAGCTGCCGCCCGGAAACCCGATTAACTCTTCGGCTGCAAAATTAATAATTAAACACTAATCACAGTCTGACCACACAATGGTTCGAACTATCTTCGTCAAAACATTACAGAAAAATATTTCTTTGTTTTAAATCGTATTCACTGAGTAAACGTATTTACCTTATCTTGATTCCAAGTCGACTTTGTAGCCAGTTAGATCAAAATATATTATAATAAGTTCAACCACTAACAACCACTTGTAAACAAAAAAATCGTCACATTGAGTATCAAATTGCGTTCCAGATAAGAACACATTTTGTTCCGATTCATATCATATGACAACTTAGCCGTAGCTTATTTTTATTTTATTCAATTGTTTTATCAGTTTTCAAAGCAAAATCTTTTAATATTTTTGTCAATTTCATGGAAATTACTCATAAAAAATAGATTCTAATGCTAAGTAATATTTTTTAAGCAAAAGAAAATAATATTTTGCTTCAAGACCATACTTCGTTGCAGCGATTCGGACCAACGTGTGAAAACTAATGAAAAGGACAGCGCTATACAATTCATATAGCGTTGTTTCTTTTCTACTATAGCAGGCAATAGACAAATCTTACAAATAGTTCATTCTTTCCCAGCACTAAGCAGGTATAAAACAATATTGAACGATGAAGGTCATGGTACGAATATGAGTAATGTTATTGCAGGCTTGAAACAAAACTCTCTTGAAATAAGATTGTTTCGTAAAACATTGTGGTAGGCCTGCTGGCCCGTGTAGACGGCACGTCGTGTTCCACGCACGCCTCAAATAGTGTCAGCAAAACTGTTAGGGCCTACTAGGTAGCCGTTGCCTGCCGGGGATGCGGAATTGTTCGAAAGAGTTCTCGCGGGCTCAGTACACGAAGGGCAAATAACGAAACACTGATGGGTTTCAGTCAGTAAAAGTCTGACACACCCTCCCGCTTCGTCCAGATAAGGAGGCAGTCATTGGATGATTTCCTATCCATAAAAAGGCTTATTGCCATCAAACTTATTGTAACTTAACTTTTGCTTATACCGCGTTCAAGAATACTTAGGGCAGAAGCTGGACACGCCGCAATCGCGGCAATAAGTCCCCTCTTGGAGGAGTGGCTGGAGAGACGCCACGGCGTCCTCACCTTCCGCCTGACGCAGGTGCTTACCGGACACGGGTGTTTCGGGAGGTACCTGTTTCGGATTCAGCGGGAGGATACGCTTGGGGTTCGACATTGCGTGGACAACCTGGAGGACACGGTGGAGCATGCAGTGGAGGCGTCCCCTGCTTGGGCGGAGCACCACCGTATTCTTGTGGAGGCGATTGACGGCAGTGACCTCTCGCGCCCGGCCCTGGTTCAGACCGTGGTGCGGAGCGAGAGGGAATGGGATGCAGTCGCCTCCTTCTGCGAAGCAGTCATGCTAGCGAAGGAGGAGGCCGAAAGTGCGGGCTTGCGGACGGTGAGCAGGGGTAGCTCTCCGTCCGGTAAGGACCAGGCCCGGGTCGGCGGAGCGTCGTGTTCCACGCGCGCCTCAAAGAGCTGTTAGCGCCAGTGACGGGTTCCCATAAGGCCATTGCCTACCGGGGTTGCGGTAATGTTCTATTGAGATTCCGCGGGCCCGGAACTTAAGGGCAGCTGAAGGAACAGGGTGGGTTTTTATTCAGTAGAAGTCTGACACTCCCTTCCGTTTTGCCCAGAGCGGGAGAAGGTATTCGATGATTTTCCCACCCAGAACAAAAAGGGTATGAATATCCGCAGCTCCCGGCGTAAGTGTGAGAAGGAACAGAAGGTGATTTTAGTCAGTTAGAGCGTGACAGATCCCTTTGCCCGCCCCGGGGCGGAGGGCATCCATGAGGATTATCACTTAGAATAAAAGGCGTCTATGCTTTCAACAGTTTTCTCCAGAAAAAAAGAACTGAAACTTGATTTGATCGCACATGCCTGCTCATCATAGCCTTTTCAACAGTAAATTTACATTTCTGTAAGATACTTTATGAAAGTTGCAAAGGAATTATCGTTTAGTCTAGTCTAGACGTATTTAACGTAAAATTATTGCCTACAGTACCGTTCTAAGACGTAAAAGGACTTAGACAACTACACTTAAAAATATTATAACGACTAAGTAATAGTCTGTAATGTTCGCTACATTTTTTGGGGGATAAATGATAAGACTATTTTTTTTAAGAGAACTAGTAATGTGAGTAGAATTCACATTACTAGCAATGCTGTTAACCCCTCCAACTAAGCTAAATATGCTTGTATCTGGAGTAGGTTCACGACAATAGTGTAATGGAAGGAGTTCGAATCCGCTACATTTCGATCACAAGTTTAACACCTTTTTGGTTATTGACGCTTTTTACTACACTACGTTTTACTATAGCTCGAAAAGTACTACAAGAACCAACTGCAAACCACCATTACCCGTGTATTTTTTTTTCACAAAAAAAAAAATGAGTGTTTAATTTCGCGGTACGTTTGTAGAACTCTTCGCCGCCTGAAATTAGATACTCAAGGAATTCGTGGCTAAACAATAACAGCTGAACGTGTTGATCTTCAAGGTTAACCTCTAGAGCCCCAGCGGCACAAAAACGTGCCAGTAAACAAGTATTAGTTGAGCCCCGCTGGCACAAAATTTGTGTGCCAGCGGGGCTCAACTAATAGTTGACGTAAATAATGGCGGTCCTTGAGAGGTTAAGCAATGCATGCCATTCTGGATCCGTGATGGGTGACCATCCTAAAATATCAAGATTCCTACGTGCCTCGGAAAACACGTTAAGAGTTTCGGCTGTAATTCTTACATTATTGTCATTTTTCAGAAATCAGAAAATGTGACACCAGTTTTTCCAAGGGATATACAACGTGTAACGGAAACCCCATATCTATCCAAAAGGACTGAAGACAACATCTGGTATGGAGTCTCTATGCAAAGTTTCAGCTCAAAATAAGTGACTCACAGAATTGAACCCAAATTGTTGGTTTCGTATGTTTCTTGAATACCAGTAACAAACGTGTCACAGCACTACGAGGGTCAATAACTTTCCACGTCACTTGCCAATAAAACGATAATTCTCTTCGTTATTCTTAATTTGAAAAATTCGGTGTCTGGTATCAATGTATTGAAATTTCTAATAAGTTCCACACATGTAGACATAGGATTACAAAACCCTTGCTATATCGTTTGTTATAATCCAAAGAAGCCGTGCACTTGGTATGTATATACCCTTTAAATTACACGTTGTATATTAAGATGGTGACTCATGCACGGAGCAATCTCGTCCTCAATTGTATCTTAATCTTAAAGATCGACGCGTGCCGCTGTTATTATTAAGCCACAAGCTTGTGTACCATTCATCATTAAATAAATTCTAAAAAAAAAGAAAATCGTTCAACTTATTCTAAGAATAATTTGAAAGGTAATGGTATTCTTACGGCCAGCAACGCGCCAAGCTGTGACCAATGATTGAAATCCTGTTCCAAATCAAGTATTGGTTCAAATGAAGTGACGTTTCTGCGACAATTCTAATTTCATTTGACTTTAGTTTTCAAGATAATCAGAAAGTCAATTTCTTTGTTAGAAAGGCAGTGGATAAATATTAAAAAAAAATGTAGTTACAATTAAAATTGATGAAGCTTTCATTGAAATAATTACTCAAGGCTTTGTAGCCAAAGTTACCTCATAAGATGAGCGAATTTTAAGCTTGTTGTAAATTAATGAACTAGTTAAATATAAATGCAATGCATTTTTTGGATATTTGCTTCTTTATATAAAAATAAGTTGTGAATTTTACTAAAGCGTTGTATTAGTTCGGAAGTTGACTGTAAAAAAACATATTACTTGAAGTTATATTCCATAAAATATGTAAATTTAATATGGAATTTCTAAACATAGTTGTATTTTTTATTTGTTAAATTAATATTACCTATACTCATACTTTGTAAGTAGCTCAGTTATGACTTGCTGTCAAGATGGCGTAATATTACCGCATGTTTTGATACGAAATCTGCAACATTAAACTGATAATATCATTAGAAATTAAAACGGGATGCTTAACATGTGTATATATATTTTTTTATTGATAATAGGTCCTCGTTAGACCACCATCTCACCTGATGGTAAGTGATGATGTGGTCGAAGATGGAGCACGCTTACCTAGAAGTAACCTATTCACTCTTGACTTGAAGACCCCTAGGTTATAGCTATCGGGAAACACAAATTCCGGCAGGGAATTCCACTCCTTAGCCGTACGCACAATGAAAGAATTCCTAAAAGGTTTTGTGCGTATGTGTGGGATGTCCACCATGTAACGAAGGCGCATCGCCATTTGTCTTGTAGTCCGATGATGGAACGGGCTCGGCGGAATTGGATTGTGTAATTCTATCGCATCATCTCCGAAATGTAACCGATAGAAAACCGATAGACTAGCAACTCTTCGTCGATGGTCAAGGCTCTAGAGCTTTGACTCGACCAGTGCATCGTTGCCAATGAGTCTTTTGGCCCGTTTCTCGATTGAATCAAGTGCGTTATTATTTCGAGTTTCCGATACTTCGGCACTGTTGTAAGCACCATGATCAAATAGGAACTGGTACTCATACTGGTACACAATGGTGGTTTTGGTAAGTATCCCGTTTTAAGTTCTAATGATACTATGTTAGCTTAAAAGCTTATTTATTTTGATAATGTGTGTAAATTTCAACTGTAGTTGCTGCGTATCTGCACTCGAATAAATGTATTTCTATTCTATTCTAAAATCACTGTTCCAGAGCCACTTATCCCCGTCATTCGTCTATTAGTTTACATCAATAGAATTTGGTATCTCACAAGGTACGTAGCATGTGTTACTTGATTGAAATCGTGGATCTAAGTCGAGCTCACAATTTAAATTGAGTGTGCTTTGAACTATAGATCTACAATGCTCAGGCATGTTATGAAAAGAGGCAATAAGTTATTTTTGATGTACTTGAGACTGTTCTGCGCAGGTTATTGACACTTTTTGTTTGATATATTATCACGTTTGACTGGTTCGGTTTTATTTATAAATTGAAACTTTTTTAGAGCTGATCAGTGACTTTATTTGTAGATTAGAGTACATCAACTTTTACCTAAATTATCTATACTTATAATAAATCTGTAGAGGGGTCAACTCTGTACATGAAATATATTTACAAAACAACTATCAGGGGGTGATTAGGGATCGATACTGATGCCAAAAATGCAATCAGTAAAATTTTTGTCTGTCTGTCTGTCTGTCTGTATAACCGTTATAGAAACAAAAACTACTCGACGGATTTTAACGAAACTTGGTACAATTATTTTTTATACTCCTGAGCTGGTTATAGTATACTTTTCATCACGCTACAATCAATAGGAGCAGAGCAGTGAAGGGATATGTTGGGAAAACGGGAGAAGTTACTCCATTTTTTAAGCTTCCGTCGCGAGTGCAACCTTAATGGTTAAAGCTACACAGAAATCATTTATGACGGAAATGTTCTCCTTAAAATTATATAAAAAATATCCCACGACAGCATATATCTATCTTTTATGGTTGACTCACAATAACACGTGTAACTCCCGATAGCTTAGCAGTTCGAAGCTTTCTGATTATTATTCTGCTCCGAAATTTAAAACCACCACAACTTTGCAATGGAACTCGGCTAAAAGTAACCCAGTTGCAACAAAATATAATCGAGGCTCAAATTTTAACAGGTTGCGGTGCAGGAGAAACCGTCTTTATTCCCAGAATTCCCATAATACCAAATAATTTTCCATTCCAATTTAAAAGAACGCTATTCCCAGTATAGGTGTGTTATGCAATGACAATTAATAAGGCTCAAGGGCAGACTTTTCGTGTTGCTGGAGTAGATCTCGGTGTCAGTTGTTTCTCGCATGGTCAGTTGTACGTCGCTCTTTCCCGGGTTAGCAGTTCTGTTAAATCTTTATGTTCACGTGCCGGACGGGTCAACTTTCAACATAGTTTACCCGGAAGCTTTGCGCTGAAGTATTTTCGTTCTATAGGTACTTAAGCCTCATGTGAACGTGATCTAAACAATATTACCAATACATTAACTTAATAACACACAAGGAGTTACACGCTGACGGAGTCGCGGGCCCAGCTATTAACAATAATATTGTGCGGTACGGTATTGCGATATTTTTCAACAGTATTATAGATTGACATATTATATTTCCCTTTTAAATTACGAAAGTTAATCTGTCTGTTACATCAAAATCATTGAACCGTGAGGAAGGACATAGGCTACTTTTTTTTACGAAAAACGACGGAAACGTGGATGAAGTCGCGGGCAACAGCTATCTATACTAATAATATAAGGCTGAAGAGTTTGTTTGTTTGTTTGAACGCGATAATCTCAGGAACTACTGGTTCGAATTGAAAAATTATTTTTTAATTAAATAGTCAATTTATAGAGAAAGGCTATATATCATTACGCTAAGGCCAATAGGAGCGGAGCGCCAATGAAGAATGCTTCAAAATCGGGGTTAAATTTAACGTTAGCCCAAAGTAAATATTCCACGCGGACGAAGTCGCGGGCAAAAGCTAGTAGTTAATAAGATTATATATTTCATCATAGTTCCTAGTTTAAGAATTTTACTTCCATCTGTAATTTGTTATCTTGAATAACTTTTTACTTCTTCGTAGCAAGTTGGTATCAAAAATATAATTATATATTTTTAATATAGATTTGTCCCAAAAATCATCTAGACGCGAATTTCACTCGCTGATGCAGACAGTGCATCCGGAGCAAGATAGAAGGTAGGCCATTGTATGTTGCACAAAGCTTATTGTCATAGTTACTACAGCTGTATAATTTAAAACAACAAAATGACTATTTTCTTATTTTCAGTCAATGGTGAGGAGGTGACTGCTCATTTGCAAACGAGATAGCGAGATTTTTCCTGTTTGACGCTTACTTATCAATGATGGCTTCGAAATTAGCTACTGTCGGGTTTTTTTATCACTATTTGTAGAAAGGTTACTTTTAGGCAAGCGTGATTCATCTTCGATCAAATCATCGCTTACCACCAGGTGAGATGATGGTCAAATGCAAGCCTACACTGAAAAATATAAGTGAAAGTAGATAGTAATCATAATTATTGTTGCGCCCCAAATGTAATTTTGAACGCTCTTTTTGGTGTAGCAACATTCTATTGTCTTTGACGTTGCACTTGACATAACCTCTCTTGACTTGACAGATTGACTTTGCTTGTTGGAAAAATGTCCGCACGTTTGGGACTTTGATTTGATTGTAATTGGTAAAATATTGTTGAATTCGCCTGTTGAGACCGATAATTGGGTCGCGAATTATTTGTTGGTTGAAGTGTATTCCCCATTTGTTGAAAACCCCGGGATATTGTTGAATTATACGCCGCCTTGTCGTCGGTCGGCCGGCACGCGGAATTTGTTGTAAATCGTATTGGATCTCACGAGATATGAACAGATTAATTGTGTTCAGTGATTGATTGAACTTTGTAAGCTCGGATTAACAAGAATCCAGTGATATTTCTTGGAACAAGTACGCCATATTGACGCCATACCAAGGCACGCGCGTTGTTGGAATTAAGTGTGCTGATTGAAGACGGACCGCATTGGGAGGACTGCATCTTGGAGAACCTTGTCCATCCACACTTGTCTTTCACCACACGTTACAATTACTCACCTCATATCTCATACAAACCACACTTAGGGCGTGACCTTTGAAGGTCGAACTTGGCGTCCCCAGCACTCAGGTTAGTGGTACATTTTGTTTTTATTGTTGTAGGCCGAAGCCTAGTAGAGGCAGGCCATTGTGTAACCTTGTTATCATTATTAAGCAACGTGAGCAAAGTGGTAGCAGAAGCGCGGCTCTTATAATATAAGATCCACTGGTTTAATTGGAAGTTTTGAATATTGTTGAAAACTTAAAACTTGAGTTTAATTACTTAACATAACTTGTAACTTAATAAGTATTGAATATATTACCATGTCATCCGGGCTATCTAGTTGAAGTTGAATCAATTGAAGTTGTATTTGTAATTTGTATTGTAGCCTCTTTCATTGCATTGACAGGTAGGATTTATTTGTGAAATTGGGAATTATTGGTATAATTTGGTATAATTTGGTACATAATTTGGTACATAGGTTGGTATATTGTTGTAAAAGTTGTTTGGTATTTGTTGCAATTAATAATTGAATGTCATTGATCTGAATTTGAGAGGTTATCTAAATAATAATTGCACATAGTCTAACATAATAGGACTTGAATTGTGTGTATTGGTTATTGCATTTATTTGTATTTATTGGATTTTGTTAGAGATTGTCCGGCTCAATGTTGTACAGACGGTTGTTGTGCTTATTGATGTTTAATTTGAGGTTGATCCAGCATTGTATTATACATTGAATTGTTATTTATTTTGTAACTAGCCATCTGTACCAAGCTAGATTCATACTTGGAATGGGTGCGGGGTCGCATTTGGACTTGAAATAATTGAATTTGAATTTTTGTTTTGTTGAAACTATTTGGTCGGCTAACAAGTCATTGCTGTTTGTTTAATGTTTGATTGTTGGTTGTTGATTGTTGTTTTGTATTAATATTTGATTGTTGCAATGGCCTCATTAAGGGCAGTGCCCCGCCCCCCGTTTGGCTGGCGCCCGGAGTCCTCGGGCTAGGGGGCCTGTTGATGATCGCCCCGCCCCCCGTTTTGCTGGCGCCCGGAGTCCTCGGGCTAGGGGGCCTGTTGATGATCGCCCCGCCCCCCGTTTGGCTGGCGCCCGGAGTCCTCGGGCTAGGGGGCCTGTTGATGTTCGCCCCGCCCCCCGTTTTGATGGTGCCCGGAGTCCTCATCATTGTGACTTTTGTAAGGCAACGGGGCATGTCATGGCGCGTTGCCCGGATTTTTTGAATTTGCACGTAAGTTCCCGCCGCCGCATTGTCAACGCACGCCGTTTGTGCTTTTCGTGCTTGGGGGCCCACTTCCATCGGGACTGCCCCGACCCCCGCCCGTGTAGAATTTGTGAAGGGTCCCACTTGGAGATTTTGTGCGCCAACGCGAACCGCTCCAGCAGACCAGCTTCTGAGGGGGGTTCGCGCATGGGGGGGTACCCCGGAGACGAGCACCGGGCTGAGACCCGCGATTCTGTACGCCGCACTCCACCCCCCGCGCAAGTTGAACGGGAGCCCCACGAGCGCCATTTGGTCTTCCCTCGTCAGGGAGAACGCGCATTGGCTGCTAGGCAGCAGTGGCCGGGTCGGCGCCACTGCCTTTCCCCTCCGTTGGCGGAACGTCCCCGGCTGGAGTCGCGCCCTCCGCCATTCGGGCATTCGGTGGGATATGCCCCTCCAGTGATGGCGAGCGGCTTGGGACACCGCGCGGACGAATGGTTTGATTGTTGGCCTCGTCGTGAACGAAGGCAGCCTGGAAGCGGCGATCGGTCGCCGCCCAGGCATCACTAAGAGATTGACGCCTGCCCCGCTAAAGGAACCCCCCGATCAAGACGGTTTTGTTGCCAACGGCCTCGGTCACGGTCTGGGGACCCTTGGGTGACTCGATTGTGGTCTGTGCCATTTTGGAGACGGGAGTCCGGGGTTGCCTTTGTCTTCTTGGTTAGCGGGACAGGTTGGCCTGAAGGTGAACGACCTTTCAGGCAAGATTTGGGGAATTGGCGAACCGGCTGACACCACTGTTGAGGGAAGGACCTGGTTTGAGGTCACCCTTGTGAGTTGTCCTTACCCTAAAATTGGTGCTCCTGCCCTTGTTGTAACTGAACTTGGTACAATTGTTGGTGACTGATCGTCACACTAAGAACTCGCATGCCGGTTGCAATGCGCTGTTGGCCATTCTGCAGCGAGAATTTGGATTTTGTCGGCTGATCGCGTCAATGAGGCGAGGCCCTTTGCTGGCGTCGTAACGGATTTTGTTGGTCCCCCTTTGTTGAAGACGTCCACCCTTCGTAATAGCAGGATTGTTGGGGCTTATTTGTGTGTTTGTCTGCCTGTCAACCAAGGCAGTACATTTGGAGCTGGTAACCTCCCTCTCGACAGAGGCCTTTGAGGCGACTTGGGAAAGATTTGTGTCTCGCCGTGGGTTACCTTCGTTGATTAGGTCTGATTGCGGTACGAATTACAAGGGTACAAGTAACTATTTGAAGGAGCTATACGCCTTCCTTAATGAGAGCCGGGTTGATATTGGTAATAGTTTGGCCCGCCGAGGGGTCACTTGGTTGTTTGACCCGCCAGCCTGCCCCCCATTGGGGGGGTATTTTTGGGGCCGCGGTGAAAGCGGCAAAGGGACGCTGGCGGAGATTGTTGGGAGACACCGTTCTCACCTTTAATGAACTAGCTACGGTATTTGGCCGCATTGAAGCTGTGTTGAATTTGCAACCTTGTCAAGACTTCCAATTGATTAGCGGACGGGTAGGCCCGTCCGGGGGGGGGTAGATGTTGCGCCCCAAATGTAATTTTGAACGCTCTTTTTGGTGTAGCAACATTCTATTGTCTTTGACGTTGCACTTGACATAACCTCTCTTGACTTGACAGATTGACTTTGCTTGTTGGAAAAATGTCCGCACGTTTGGGACTTTGATTTGATTGTAATTGGTAAAATATTGTTGAATTCGCCTGTTGAGACCGATAATTGGGTCGCGAATTATTTGTTGGTTGAAGTGTATTCCCCATTTGTTGAAAACCCCGGGATATTGTTGAATTATACGCCGCCTTGTCGTCGGTCGGCCGGCACGCGGAATTTGTTGTAAATCGTATTGGATCTCACGAGATATGAACAGATTAATTGTGTTCAGTGATTGATTGAACTTTGTAAGCTCGGATTAACAAGAATCCAGTGATATTTCTTGGAACAAGTACGCCATATTGACGCCATACCAAGGCACGCGCGTTGTTGGAATTAAGTGTGCTGATTGAAGACGGACCGCATTGGGAGGACTGCATCTTGGAGAACCTTGTCCATCCACACTTGTCTTTCACCACACGTTACAATTACTCACCTCATATCTCATACAAACCACACTTAGGGCGTGACCTTTGAAGGTCGAACTTGGCGTCCCCAGCACTCAGGTTAGTGGTACATTTTGTTTTTATTGTTGTAGGCCGAAGCCTAGTAGAGGCAGGCCATTGTGTAACCTTGTTATCATTATTAAGCAACGTTTAGAATCCGCGTATCGCGGACAAGTTTGGGACACCCCAGTTACCGTTGCACTGGGCCTATTGCAGTCTTGAACAATTATGAAAACCTGAAAATAATAATTTCTCTTATCTCTTGTCTCGCTTGTTTGCTCTATCGTACGAGCTTGCAGGTGAATTCTAAATGCCATTACCTTTATGATAAGTTTCCGTAGAAATTAACGATAAATTGTATGCTAAAATTGTAATCAATAATATTTGACGACACGTTTGGCGCAGTGGATGAGCGATTGGTTTCTATGCTGTGGGTTGCTGATTCGCTTCTGGGATCCGAGTAAATGTTTGCATAGGCTAGTTGTTCCGCAAGTGACTGTAAATTTAGTTTAAAATTAGTTACTGGAGGCCAAGCTAGGAGAAAACATTAAATCTTCTCTAACTTGAAATATTAACAACTTACTTTCCTCCCATTTTCTGTATTCGTACCTCCTACCCATTGGCCTGATCACGGCTGAGTGACATTTATTCCAGCGTTGGCACATCATTTACACTCGAACGCTCGTCGCTGAACGCCGGACGTCGAAAACGTCATTGCGACGAATAAGGGCGTCGTCGTGTCGAATACGACATATTGCTGAGCTTTGGGGTGCTTGTTCACCATGGTTGATTAAGACAAAATGTGTCATAGTTTCAATCACAACTGTGCGGGACACACATAAGGTAAGTACACACGTTCCTCGCACTCTTACCTCCCACAGTTTCCTTGCACACGTTACACATTTCTCGCACACATTTCTAGTATCTTATTATTGAGTTTAGATGACAATGACTACTAAGATTCGTCATTTTCGATCCAATAACCGATGGGTTTTGTATGGTTTGCCATGATGTTGATGTCAAAGGAAAATATTTGTTAAGAATAATACGAATATGGTATAATTAGAACTGAGAACGAGATATTTACCATATGTATTTACTGTTTCGAGTTTCCTATAATAGCAGACTCAAAATATTTTTCGGCACTACTGCAAGCGCCATGATCTCGCATAGACTGTTAGTGACCATTTGGCTTAAAAACTTATAATACGAATATAGTAAGAAACCAGCCAAGTGCGAATCGCGCTCGAAGGGTTCCATTCAATTATCTATAAAAACGGCAAAAATTACGTTATATAATATTTTTTTAGTATTTGTTGTTATAGCAGCAATAGAAATACATCATCTGTGAAAATTACAACTGTCTAGCTATCACGGTTCATGAGACACAGCCTGGTGACAGACAGACAGACAGCGGAGCCTTAGTAATAGGGTCCGATTTTTACCCTTTGGGTACGGAACCCTAAAAAACTTGTTTTAAAAATGTTTAGTATCAATTTGTTTGCTCAAATACCTATTATGCTTTTTACACCATAGCTACGCGAAACTAATGTAGGAAAACGTTATGATCCCGTCTGTGATTTACCTCGCTCGGATATCCCACACATATTTGGTGTACAAGCACCCTTACTTTACGAAATTCGAATGACTGCGTTGACGTGTGGTTTGATCGAGTTCTCGTGACGTAATTGCTTGAGACCTGAGGAGATGGTCTAATCAGGTGGAGTGGGATTGTAAGGAGCGTGTCGTAAGAAGTGGAATGACATGTGGTCTTTGTGAATTCTGAAAAGTTTTGTACAAAATAAGAGAGGTGTATTCACCTCACCTGTATTGTAATCTATTTTCATGTCTTCCTTTTCATGTATTGTTTTGTATTGTATCAATATGTTGAGGTGGGATTTAAAATACTTATTTGTTTACATTTTTGAATGAGAGATCAGACACCCCGTGTTAAATAAAATCGTAGGTAATGTAAAACTTGTTATGCCCCTTCGTGTATCACTTTTTATAGCATAAAAATATACATAACATGAATTATACATAGCCTCTTAAAAGCAATTTAGATGAGTAGAAAGAGAAAAGTTGTTTTAAAAATTCTTGTGTTTTTCTTTATCTGAATTTTATACTAAACTCTTTTCTACTTTATTAACAAAAACCTATAAAATAATAACTCCCTAACAAAAATTCCAAATCTTAACAGTCAGGTTAACTTCTCTAAAAAAACATTACTGAAGTATTGAGTTCAATCATTCCCATGATGCGTTCAGCCATAACTTTCCGCTTTCAAGGGACTGCTAAAACAATGAGGAGTTCTATAGTTCGTGACTTTTGTGCAAACTTTTCTATACAGTCTTCTACGACTCTCGCTTAAAGACATAAGGTTGATTTTTCAATGTCTGGGTGCTGACTAACTTTGTCAGAATTAATAAGAGATTAGCTTCGGGTCGGCGTTAACTATGAAGGTTGGTATAATATTGGTAAGTTACTAAGTGGTTTTGGGCGTTAAAAGACATCATCAGGGGTCGATCAGCGCTTTGCAGATGTTTGAAGGTGCTTGGTATTCGATAGCTTGTGTCCTTTTTGTAAATAATTACGAACATAATGCCATCGGTGTATTGTTTTGGTATGAAAATGAAATTAACGGATTCCTTTTAATAACATAACAATCACATAACCATATATTGTTATCAGTAGATTGGGTGAATATTCTAGGTTACGCAACGTTTGTCAAGGTCGTTCTTGACATATATTACCGAGATTCCTCTGTCCTTCGGTAAGTCCGTTAAGCCGGTGGTCCCGGCTATAATATGTACATCTTTGACAGTTTGTGATGAAGGTTAGATAGGCAGTCACTTGTGCAAAACAAGAGTGAACAGGCATCTTCTGGGCTCGCTCGTTCGAACGTAGACCTCATCTTACACTTACCATCAGGCGTGTTCGGTGTCAAAAGCGGGCTCATTCATAATAAATAAAAAAAACCTGGTTCGGTACTGGATGGCAAGTAGTTGGGAAAAGGCCTAGAATCTAATATCCTGCCTAAAACGTTCTCACTATTAGGACACAGACCTCCCCTCTATGTGAGGGATTAGGCGGGGTGCACGCCAATTGCGGTTTGCTGAATGGTGCATGTCTTCGGATTTTCAGTCCTAGGACATGTTCGTTTCTTAACAAAGTTTCCTTTCGCCGTTTTAAGGGCAGTGGTACTGATGAAAATGTTCAAGGTACTGTGTCTTTCTGGGTGCGAATGATTGACTTTCAACTCGTACGTTGTCGTGCATGTAATCACTGGACCATCACCGCTCTCACTCTCTTTCCCCACTTTTATCATACATACATATGTTTTTCTTGAAAATTTAACTTGCAATCGTCAGTAATTTTTACAACATTTTAAATTAAGACTGAAAATACGCTGCGTGCAATTTATTATTCCACTTCGTGGTGAGTAAAAATTTAGTCAAAACAAATAAGGTATTATCGTTTATAACAAAATCCCCTTTTAAAACAATCCACCTCCCTCTCATTAATTTTGAGGAAGAATTCTTCCGAAAAATGTATAGGTACTCTTCAAAGTAAGAAAGATTAGAAAGAATTTAATACATTTTCTCATTACATTCTCAGCAGTTTTTCTCCTAATTCTGCGGTGAACTCATTACTGAGGAATGAGTGGAGTCTAAGTTGAGATAATACATTCGGAGTACTGGAGCACCCAATTTGTAAGATTACAAGGTCGTTTTCATTTTGGCTCCATTACACGGTCGGATGGAGTTGGTGCCTGTCTTCAGATGAATTCTAATATACTTGTTACTATTGTCTGAACATTGTTGGCAAGGCACTGAGTTTACGGATGCCGTAATAAGATTTGTCTTTTATGTCTCAGCTATGCCTGTTATTCACTCTGAGTCATGGGGGTTGGAAAATTTCAGGCAAATTTCAATAAAATCGTTCACACTAATGTTACGAATTGTGTTATAGAATGTTGGGCTATTATTATTATTTTGCTTTATCTCTCTCAATATCTTACGACCTTTCGAGGGCATTTCAGATACTTAAAGCACAGAGGTTGATCACTTTTAATGAAAAGAGGCGGCAAACAATATGATTTTTAACATGCTTTTATTAGGTCGACCTGTATGTAACTATGTAATGGAATCTAAGGTAACTAATTTAACCATCTTCCAAGGGTCGTAGCGTAATGAAAATTGGCAGCTGCATGTAGTTCTGATGATAATACAATAATATGGTACTGTCGAACTGATCTGATTATGGAGCCGGAAGATATAAGCTGGAACTTCATGATGGAAAGTCGTATCATAGCTGTTTTGGATTTCTTAGAAAAGTCTTGCAATAAACTTTGACCACGATTAGGTTTCAAGGTCTGAAGATGAAGCTGGAAGATAGGCACTGGCATTCCATGATGGAATATCGTATCATAGTCATGTTTACACTTGTGAGAAAGGCCACGTAATGGACTTTGAACACGATCAGGTTTCAAGGTTATAACAAACCTAAAGAAAATCCGTTATCGGTTTTCTTAACATTTTATTTTTTGTTTTTACGTGCATTTATAAAAGCTTGTTTTTCTAGTATTTTTTAAACTATTAATTTATTCTATGTGAACTATGCAAACGCTCTCAAAGACAAACCTTACCTTTATTGTAGGTAATGTTGATACGTTCCGGGAAGGTACGTTTGGTAGGTCAGCCACTAAACGTAGTAAAGAGATCGGAGCCTTGTCTTACGCCAGTGTTTACTGTCATAAGAATAAAGGCAAGCCGGGTATGAAAAACTGGAATTTTTCAATAAGCTCAGATCCGGGTCACTAGTATGTATCTGCTCAATAGCTGAACAATACCTATCTTTCTTCAGAACCATCATGCGACAAAGTAAAATCTACTAACTCAGACATAGGTCTGAGTTAAATGAACCATAGGGTTCATTTAACTGGGCACAGCTGAGTACCAGAGTTTTGAATGGAGCAACTGCCTAACTGACGTAGACAACCCAGTAACTGGGTAACATGATACTCATTGTTAAGAGTAGTGTTAGGTTTTCTGGTATCTGACTATCCGTAAAATGTCAGCCAGGGCCAACGGTCTAACGTACTTTTGGAGTTACGGAAGAATTTCGATATTTTAAGATGATGAATAAATATAAAGTCCGTAATGTCACTTTCTTTCATAATATTTATTTCTCTTGTATGTTTTATTTTCTTTTGTTTACGTTAATAGCCATGGTGTTTTATGTAAATTGTATTTCGTGTCTTGTGTTGTACCAAGTAAATGTTTTTTTATCTATCTACATTCAATAAAATACATTATGGTTTTTTTACAGATTTTTTATGTGACATTGGATTCCGCACTGACATAGCCTGTGTCATAGGATTCAGTCTACCCCGACATAAATGGTTAAATACTTTAGTATACAAAGCAATGATTAAGGTAACTAAATATGTGTAAAAGTGTTTGTGTATACAACACTAAATTTCTGACAATATCAAATCAAAACTTCGAGTGTTACAGCATTAGGTACTTCCAAGTAACAGTATGTTATCACTAACTTTAATATAACAAGGTAGGAGGTACAGATATAACTTACTCGTACATGATAATACCTATGTCTACTTGGTAGTTCTAAACTCCATCATGTATAGAAAAGCGTATGGCAGCGGTAAGTGCTCTAGTCACAACGGATTATATGGTGCGCTTCAACGTGTCACAGTTAATTACAAATTGATTTTAATACTGTCATTTACCTTTCAATAACATTTTGTTAGTGGGAATTTAGGCATTCTGCAACATCATGAAAATTCAACGGTGAAATTGTGTTTTGAAAATACATGTTTTATTCACTCTTTTTTTTTTTTTTTTTTTTTTAACGTGGTAAAATTATCAAATAAGTCCTCCCACTCCGGGCAGGGTGGGAGGGACTGTCAGACTTTTACTGACTAAAATCCACGGTGTTCCTTCAATAGCCCTTTACGTACCGGGGCCACGGTAACGGGATGAGTCCCACGACCCCGGCAGGCTTCGGCCCTCTGCAGAGGGGGCCTCGTCATGTTGCTGACGCTCTTTGAGGCGCGCGTGGAACACGACGCGCCGTCGACCCGGGCATGGTCCATGGTCGGACAGCGAGTTGCCCTTTACTCGCTGTCCGCATGCCCGCGCCTACGGTGGCCGGAGATCGTCGGCCGACGTCCGACGCCGTGGGCGTCTACCACTGCGGCTGGGCTGGAGGGAGGACGCCATCCTCTCCCTCGCGCGGCCCGCCTCCTCCTTCGGAAGCATGACTGCTTCGCAGAAGGAGGCGACCGCTTCCCACTCCCTCTCGCCCCGCAGCATGGCCTCGACCAAGGCCGGGCGCGAGAGGTCTCCGCCTATTGTCGCCGTGAGGACACGTCGGTGCTCTGCCCAAGCTGGGCAGTCCTGCACCGTGTGCTCGACTGTGTCCTCAGGGCGACCCTCGCAGTGGTGACACCCAGGCGTTTCCTCCTTTCCCATCAGACACAGGTACCTCCCGAAACTTCCGTGTCCGGTGAGGACCTGCGTCATGCGGTAGGTCAGGACGCCGTGACGCCGATCTAGCCACTCCTCAAAGAGGGGTCTTACCGCCGCAATTGCGGCGTGCCCGATGTTTTATTCACTCTTGGTTCTGATGTTAGTGGACATGTAAACAAACTGTTTGGTAGTCATTAAATGAATACATTTAATAAATTATTTTAAACTAGTTCTGCTCGCAAATTTGTTTGTGTGAGCGTCGATTTTTTTATTCCACTATTTCCGTCGCTACCACTTACTACCTACTACTTTCAGCATCTTTATGCCAAATTTTTTCCTTAAATTTTATCTTATAGAGTGATTGTAACAAAATACTTCCAAACTTTCGAATTTATAATGTGAGTAAGATTTAGTATCTACCAAAACCGTAACAAAAGACCTAACATTATCAAATAAATGGGGAACGTTTACTAAAACACAGCCAGTGTCTAGTTCGATTACAGACGCTTAATCCATTTTCTTTAACACATTATAGCCTAAATTGTTATTGTATTATATACCAATTTTTTCTGTTATAAAAATATTATAACGAATGAGTGTCTATTAATAAATACTACTTACATTAATGAAGTTCAAATCTTTGGCTTTGGTAATTAAGAACGCATTAATGGCTGGAATATACGAACGTTTTTGCAAAATGACAAACAATAGCCTACATTTATCCTTCTTATATTATCCATGAGAAAGTTAATCCGCCTGTCTGTGTATTTGTGACCTCTTCATGTCCTAACGGCTCAATAGATTTGAATAAAATATGATACAAGTGTATAGTTTTCACGCAAGTAATGTCTATGGCAGAAGATCCTGTCCTGTGTGATCCTGTCTGGATACTCATTAATATTTCTTCAAAGTAAAAACAAAAATGAAACAATTCCAACAATATATTAAATCTTTAATAGTATACAGCCAGCTACTACAATCCGATAGTATGAAACAATACGGATTAACGTAAAAACCGACAGACGTTTTATCCGTATTCCTACAAATATTCCATAATTCGAACGGAGCTCCATAATTTCTGTAGATAAAAGAGCTTTCGGATTTTCAGTAAGAGTAAAAAATATCTTGTGTAGTCCTGATTCGTTGATAAAAGAAAATGCAACGTTGAAAACTTTGATGTTTCATTCAAATTTTTTATATTTTACATTTCGCTCCTTTTTCTTTAAAGGTGTCAGGGCTTTGAGTCTGCGTCTCCTCAAGTATGAATACTAAAGTTACACTGTAGACCATTTAAACTGCAATTTCTGAGAGATCAGATTGCAGCATTCGGTCCAATTAAAATAAGATCTGTTGCAGCCTTCTTCGGGAATTTAGAACTCATAAAATACTGTAATTATCTGTATCAACTATTAGACACTTCACTCTTGTCGTGTTACGTACTTAAGACACGTGTCACATCTATGAGTTCAAAGTTGATGAATTTTTAAATAAGTTGCAAAAATAAAATCGGGTTCATTACATAGGTTTAGGTTTAAATATTTTATTCTCGCAAAAGACACAAAAGTCACTTATGTAAGAACATTATTATCCTTAAGTTACAATGAGGTTGAGGTTAGATCTCATCCAAGTGTTCCCACCATGATCAGTCCTGTTCATCTCATATTCAGCGAATTTCCGGAACCTTCACCTGGTCATAATTTGAGACGTCAATAGCACATTTAGCTCACTACAGACACAAGCATATTTAACTTAGTTGGAAGGGTTAACAAGATAACTAGAATTTAAATAATATGCTTGTTTCTGGAATGGGTTCACAGAAAAGGTGTAATAGATGGGGTTTAATCATTAATGATTTCATAAATTCAGTTCAATGATTTTCAATGTATAATTATCATAGGTAAAAAAACTAGCGGGAGGGCTTCCAACGCCGCTCCTTCCGATACGTGACTATCGAATATCTGAACTGCGAGCAACGTGTCATATTTTGGTGAAAATGCATAGTATTTTTAAAATTAAATCTATAATTATGTTATCAACTCACACGTATAAACTGCAGTGATTTTACAAAATTCTAGTCATTCCTCTAAATACATTGAACAAAATTGAGCGCACCAGCTAAAAATTGAGCCCGCCTGGCTACTACGATACAGTTAATTTGAGCATTGTTCTAGAAAACTCTATTTAGATTGAAGTTATTGTTGCTGCTACAGATTGGAACATTTGAAAAGCGTATAGAACTAGCGCAATTGAGAGCTGTTTTCGAAAAAAAAATCATTTTATTTCAGTGTCTATAAAATGGTATGCAAGAGCCAATTCTATCCTAAAAATGTGAAAAATAAATAGAAAGATTAAATATCAAGTGAAACAGTAATAAATATATTACTTTTCAGAAATAGCAGCCGTGTTTCAGCAAACATAACTCGCCATACTAAAAACATAGCGAAATGTAAAACCAAGTAAAAACCACTCTTCCCTCTGCACCGAGATCAAACGTCACCCTCTCGCTAGCAGCAAAAATATTTCCCCATCTAAAATAGGAAACGCATATAAAATGAGAGGATATTGCAGCTTTTCCTGGCATCTTTTTAAATATGCAAATTTAAATACGATTACGGTGAGCGAGACAGAACTATGTTTAAAATTCTTGAAACTATCACTCGCGGGAAAAGGACAGAAGTACGCGTCGCGTTTGGACTCAATTAAAAAAATGGTTAACCCAGATGCATAATTTGAATACCCTTTGCGTAATTAGTGATTAAAATCCACACTCAGAAGTAATGGAATTATGATAAATTCGGTATGTTTAGCGGAAGAAACATGTGTAGTGGACTGCGACAAAAACTTTAAAACAAATACGATTCTGAGTATATGGAACAAACATAGCTCTGAGATTTACAGAGTGCATAGCATTGCATATATGTATATTTCATTCCACTTGACCGTACGTCTAAATTACAATACACTTGGAATATTGGTGTAATATTCAAAGTAAATCTCATTCGATATGCAGAATCAATCTCTCCAGTCCTACCTTTATATTTGTCACAGCGGATCCTGGCAGATCCAATACTACTGACAACATGCGAAGTAATATAGGCATTGATTGAACCAAGACTGTCGAAACACTTAAAATATTATATAATATTGACGAACGATGATAATGAAATAATAACCAATATTGTGAAAGGTATGACGAGACATAATGCCATTAAATACTGCAAAAACATTGTACCAAGGAAAACAAAAACTTTAACGGAATACATATTTGATACCCATCTCATGATCAGTGACATCCAATTTAAGAATGAAGGGAAAACTTATTAAATGTCGGCAGGTGAACCGAAAAATCCAAAATACCTTGGCATCTCATATAATTTGTCAAGTGCAAACGCAATAAGAAGGGCCCCCGTCATGCGCGACGGAATTAAATATTTCATGACTCCTTGGATCTTGGAAAAGAAAAAGAGCCAATCATGGGATACATGACTTAACAAAATTCAAGTACCTTTTAGAATTGTTCGGTGAAATATTTTTTGCGATGGTTTCTAATTTTTGCTCGCATAAATTATGGTTTTTGCATCATTACAAACGCCATATTACGAGAATTTTTAAACGAAGACCGTTGTTTCAGTATTCATAATAAAATTTCCGTCTAAAAGGATTATCTATAACCAGCCGGGGTTGCGGGAACCTTCTAACGAGATACCGCGTACCCGGAACTGCAAGAGCAACTGAAGGAGTAGAGTGGGTTTTTAAAGTTTGACTCTCCCTTCCGCTCCACCCGGGTAGAGAAGTCATAAGATCATTTACCGCAGAAAAGAAAATCACAGCTTCGTTTTGACGTGAAAAACTTAGAAAGGAAATCGATAACGTAAAAAAACTTTAGCAGTTAAAATAAAGAATAACATTTTTACACACTAATAGTGGATAAACACAAAAGTGTCACTATACGGGATTCTAATCCGATTTGAAATCAGCAGGAAGAATAAAATACAAAATTTGAAAAATTAAGAACGTTTTTTAGTAATACAATAGATTCATTTTTTCACTGCCAAATGAACTAACTTTTGAATGTGATTAAAAAAGGTAAAAATTGCCATATCCAATCCTAAGACCTCGGTGGCCGGCGCAGTACCGCTGCCCCAAGGGAAATCACGGATCACGCCGCGTTGGGCGTTAAGTCTCATGATGGGTGTGTCTGAACTCTCCACGTTTCCCAGGATTTGCAGCCGTCCAGGAATTTGTTATTACGATATTTGACTAAATTGACATTACCTGGAATTTTCCAATATTCATTAAGGCAGCTAGATGTTGATGTTGTTTTCTATAACATGACAAATGACAATGAAGCCTTTTATTTCTGGGTGGGAAGATCATCGACTGACTTCTTCCGCTCTGGGTTAAGTAGATGGGTGTGTCAGACTTCTACTGACTAAAAACTCACCCTGTTCCATCAGCTGCCCCTAATTTCCGGGGCCGCGGCATCTTTTAGAACATTTCCGCAATCCCGGCGGGATGACAACAGTGACGGGACCTTATGAGGTCCCGTCACTGTTGCTGACACGACGCGCCGCCGACCAGGGCCTGGTCCTTACCGGACTGTGAGCTACCCCAGCTCGCCGTCCGAAATACATATATATGCTAAAATAATAGCATACCTTGTTATCACTTCACCACCCATGGTTGACTTGTAGAGAATGCCTAAGGCATTAGTCCGCCTTTGTACTTTTGTGTTGCATAAAGTTTTAATAAATAAATGAGGCTGAAGCTCGTAGTAGTACCCTTGTAGGTACATGAACCACAGAACAGTTCTTTATTTGAAAATAATACATGATGTTATATTAGTTCGTACTCAGTACTCTATAATACTAGCTTTGAACGTGACTTTGTACGCGTGGGAGGTTTTTCGCGATCACGCAAGAAATGCTTTGCAAAATCTTACACTGATTTTATTATTTTTCAAATACGCAAATATTCGTAAATATAGGTATTTGGTAGTAGTGAAATCATGTCTCACACATTAGATAAGGTTGTATTTCCAGATATTTATAAGAATAAAAATGTCTAATAAACTAACATTCATTAGACATTCTTAAATTTTCAAATACCTATCTGGGTAAAAAAAGGTCAATGATCGCCATTGACAAGCCAAGCAAGAAAAGCAGCTGCTGCCTTTTTTCGTTTTCAACTATATCGGGATCTGCTTCTAGTTTAAACCGATGTAGTTGCGTGACAGTATTTCTAGTGAGCGCCTAGATATATACAACGTGTAACGGAAACCCCATATCTATCCAAAAGGACTGAAGACAACATCTGGTATGGAGTCTCTATGCAAAGTTTTAGCTCAAAATAAGTGACTCACAGAATTGACCCCAAATTATTGGTTTAATATATTTCTTGAATACCAGTGATAACAAACGTGTCAGAGCACTATGAGGGTCATCACTTTCCACGTCACTTGCCAATAAAACGATAATTCTCTTCGTTCTTCTTAATTTGAAAAATTCGGTCTCTGGTATCAATGTATTGAAATTTGTAATAAGTTACACACATGTAGACATAGGATTAGAAAACCCTTGCCATATCGTTTATTATCATCCATAGATAAAATAAATAAGTAGATTTGGTCAACAGACGAAATTATATCGGAACCGTGTGTCTCCAGTTAGGCGCTGGGCGGGGCAACAACTACACATGCAGTTTAATAAAATCAATAGATACGCACTCGCACACACACCCGCATTTATTAAATCAGAACGTACTATACAATCAATAATAAACCTTATTCCGTCAAACACAGCGTGTATTTACCATGCACCGTAGAACTTACCCACACAAAAACATCGGTCGCTATCGTTGTGCTGTGCAAAAGCAATTTATTTTACATATACGCTAGTGATTGACTAAATCGGAAAGTTTTCGATTCTTCCATTTATTATTGTACAATTTTTTTTGGGCACCTGAAAATGAACCAAATAAAAAATGGCATGTCCAGCAAATATTACAATACCAATAAACATATTATTAAGAACATAACATTACATAATTATTATTAAGTACTACCTACTAAGTATTAAGGGCTACCCTGGCGCTTTCGACTTAAATCTTAATATTTAATTATCATAGTGATAGGTAAAATAGAAGTTGATGTTAACTTACATTACGCTCTTGATCGGAACATACCAGCCGTATAGGTTGTATAGAATCCTGAAAAGTTGAATGACTGATTTTATGAATACCCTAAATCATGAGAATATCTTTCAGTAATACAATAAAATTTAACCCACTTCTGCAAAAATCAGTTGTACTCTTAATTTTGGAATTGTCCATTCAAAAAGCCTGCGACTTTTCTTTAGAGACTAGAACATTTCTGCGTTGAAGTGAACCGAGCATATGGTGCTATTTTTTGTAGGGTACCAGTTAGGTGGCATGCCTGTGGCATCAATCCATTCCTTTTTTATGTTACCATCTTTTGGGAAGCTGAAAAGTACGAAAAGCACTTATTTATCATTTACATACATCCTAAGCTACTTCTAAACGTCACCATATAATAAGCATGACAATAATTACGTAACACACTATAAATCAAGATCTGAATGATTTTGACGTATATTGCTAATCCATTGCTTCATATGTTCGAAATATTGGTCTGCTCAACAACGTAAATACCGCAGTGAGTGTTGTTGATTTAGCATAATGAAATCGATTCCTACTGTAAGTGTGTTACGCAACTATTACCTGCGGGGTAACCGCAGGTAATAGTTCAGTAGGTTATAATAGGTTTTTGTTATAAGAAAAATTCTAGTTAGTAGAGAAATTGTTAAATATATGAAAACAAACACACATCCATGCATAACAAATAAATAGCATGAATATATTGACTTATTTTAAGCTCAATTCACAAATATATTATCTGAACCATGCCGATTATTATAACGCATTCGAAGCTTCAATGGAAGCAAAATACAAAAACCATAAAAAATAAAGAAACAGCATGAGGATAAGGCATAACATACGATAATTCTAAACCGAAAAACACCACCGATTATTAACCTAAAATTAAAGTAACTTACTTTACGAATATTGATTACGCATTTTTCTACTACTCTGTAAAAAAATCAAAATAAGTAAAAAAACATTATTTACATCGATCTTCCAACCGGGCTAAAACGGTTGACAGATTGAAAAATAAACTATTGTAGCGACGGCCACGTCGGAACTCCTTACGCATGCTGCGGGCGTAAAATAAATTGTTTATTTTTTTTTACTTTTTTGTACACTTGACTTTTCAACGTATTTTTATTTCTGTCATCTCATGTAAAATAAAAGTTAAACATATTTTCTTAGAGGTTTCCGTATGTTATAAAAAACTTTTTACCAAAAAATTAAAGACTCCCAAAAAACACTGCAAAGTGAAAAATAACTTTAATTTCGGTAGTCGGTGTCTTTAGTTTTGTATTTTCGTTTTTGGCACCGACTTCCGAAATTAAAGTTATTTTTCACTTTGCAGTGTTTTTTGGGAGTCGGTTTAATTTTTGGTAAAAAGTTTTTATTTCACTCTTTTTAGTTGGTCGATTTTTAATTTACCTAGTTACAAGAGCTTAAATGTCAACTACTTATATTCATTTACAAAATATTGCTTTTCCCAATGTTGGGCTGTTATTTGTTGAGGAGTTCTCCTGGTAGTTCACCATCAGCTTCTCATCACATCATCACAATCACAATCACTATAGGTGTGCCTATAATATTTGAAGAGTTCCCTCGATTTCTCCAGGATCCCATCATCAGATCCTGACTTGGTGACAATGGGACCAATTTCAAAGTATACCCTTTCAAACAAAAAAAAGCATTTTTCAAATCGGTTCAGCCGTCTCCGAGTAATCGGTGATCATACATAAAAAAATAATAATAATATACGCGTCGAATTGATAACCTCCTCTTTTTATGTCGTCGGTTGAAAAACCCCTAAACTATAATAGCAATATTTCATTCGTCAATCCACATTGTTGTCGATACTCGATAGCCTACGTTAGTGGATCTGCACAAGCACATCACTAATTCGTCGCAAGAAGTGGCGGCCTCACTACGCGATGAATCCGCGTAATACAGTTTCGTATGTTATGTTTACATTGCTTGTCCAGTTACTTAGTGACGAACTCAGGTAGTGGTTAAGGAGCAATAAATAAAAAATAAAAAAAGGAGTACAGTGGCTCTGATATTTGAAAACAAAAATAACATAGTAAAACCAAGAAATATTTTACGATTTATTGTTTTTCATGATTTTAAAGACAAATATTGTAAAATACTTGTACTTACATATGGTAAGTGATTCCATGATTCACATAGATTTGATTTTGGCTTCGGTTTTTACAAGATACCACAGAACAACTTGGCATTCATATATGTTATCACGATCGCCGTCGAAAGCGCACTAGTTCGCGGAGACGGCCACTTGCCTGTGACATGAGCCCTGTGGCCATGACGCGCGGACACCGATACGCCCCCTTACCACTTCTCCTGTATTTTTGATTTCTGTGTTATCATCCAAAGAAGCCATGCACTTGGTATGTATATACCCTTTAAATTACACGTTGTATATGTTACGGCTAAAGGTGGGTGTGAACATAAACTTAAGGTTAGCCGGCTAAACTTAGGTTTATCTTTTGGTAGCAGCTAAAGTTAGATATCATGTTAGTTTGTGTCGTGATATTCCATATTTAGCCGGCTAATGTGCATATTAACCGAAACGAAACGGCTAAAAATGTATGGCAAATTATTTTTGAGGCAACTAAGAACTTATTGGGCGACTAACTACTTGGTTACAAAAAATAATGACTTGGCAGCTAATATAACAGACGGATATGAAACATATTATTAGCAACTATTGGTTAACACCCCGACTCGGATAGGTTAGGTTAGAAGAAGAGCGAAGCGGAGCGGAGCTCCCGCCTTAAGCCCGATTTACACTTCAACAAGTACAGTAGCGAGTTAACTTGCGTCATCGGCGAGTTAAGTTGTTATTGTAGTTTGAACGGCAAAAGCGAGTTAAGTAGTAGTACATTAACAACTTAACTCCCAATGACGCAAGTTAACTCGCTACTGTACTTGTTGAAGTGTAAATCGGGCTTTAGCCTTCGTGGTTATTTTTTTTAAACCACCCAGAAATAGGAGCCCTGCTAAGCGGGGCTCCGTCGATTTTGCGTAAAAACTGTTGTCGCCTAACAATAAATTCAGTTGCTACACCATAAAATCACTGCCAACTTAAATTTAAACAAAGCTTGGAACTCAATATAAAGCTGCTGCTTTATGCTTAAAATGCTACTTCACTGTAGCTGCCATCCTATTATTTTTCCTACTCATTTTAATTATTTTTAAAACTATAAATCAGATTAGTTTGTCGCCGCGTTAAATACATGCCTAGTTTTCGTGTCAAAATAGTAAACATTATTACATTGTTTCCTTTTTCATTTCCTTCTACATTTTTAGCCAAGGGCCTGCAGTTACACTTAAGTTTAGCCGGCTAATCTTAAGTTTTTGTTCACACCCACCTTTAGCCGTAACATATATATGTATATAAAGCGACAATAGCCTAATGGCTAAGGTGTCGGACTTGTGATCGAGAGGTCGCGGGTTCTAACCCCACACATTGCACTATTGTCATGAGCCCACTCTAGACACAAGCATATTTAGCTTAGTTAGAGGGGTTAACAGGATTGCTAATAATGTGAATTCTACTCACATTGCTAGTAATAACTTAAAATATAAAAATATAAAAAATACGCCTTGGCCAGGTACACAATAGGTATAACGGACAGTCCCATGTGCAGGGCATGCATGGGGACGGAGGAAACGGTGGGACACGTGTTCCTAGAGTGCACGGAAATCACCGACATACGGAAACAAACCCTCGGGTCATTGAATTCCCTTACAGACATCCTGAACAGACCGAGAGACCTGATCTGCTTCTGGAGGGAGGTTGGCTGGATAGAGTGATGGCCGACACTGCTCAAGCACAATGGTGTCGTGTGACCAAAGAAGAAGAAGAAGACGCCTTGGCCAGACTGGTGTCAGATTTTTGTCATCTGACTACACGTATCGATTGTCAAAAATGTATAAATAACAGTCAGAACCAACGGCTTAACGTGCTTTACAAGGCATGTAAGAATCTTGATATTGTTACGAGCTGGGATTCGGGATAGAAATAATTTACACCAATTAAACCAAAATTAATACTTTACTTAAATAAACACCAATTAAAAATTAACACAGTTATTCACAGTACAATATTTGTCACTTAACACTTAAATCGCACCGAAATTCACTTGTAAAGCTTCGATTATATCGCCTCCAATCTTGAAATAAGACTGCCGTCTGCGTTCCTCTGCTATCTATTTATACCCCGGTCTATGAGTTCTAGAATATTCTTGTAAAATCAACTCACCGCCCACACTGCCAAGAATATTCCAGAAGCTACTCTAGATAGTCAGTACTGCTACTCGCCGCTAGATGGCGTTAGTGTCTCTAACGTATTAGAAGTCAGTCGAATTTCCTCGATATACTCAGTACTGCTACTCGCCGCCAGGTGGCGTTAGTGTCTCGAACATTCTAGATGTCGGTTGAAGTTTCTCGACGTACTTAGCTAAGCGACTGGCGTAACAATATTTTAAGACATTATCCATCCACGGACCGAACTCTGCATTTTGCTTCATCTCGAGTTCACAAGCAAAAATGCTAATATACGAAGGATTTTGATAAAAAAATTTTTTAGCAAAAAATAGAACCGACTTCCATATCAAAACACTACAAAGCCAAAAATAACTTTAATTTCGGAAGTCGGTGTTATTGGTTTTGGATTTTCTTTTGTTTTCACACCACCTTCCGAAATTAAAGTTATTTTTGGCTTTGTAGTGTTTCGATATGGAAGTCGGTTCTATTTTTTGCTAAAATTTTTTTTCACGCTTATTGTGGGTTGGTTTATAATTTATCTACACTCTTTTGCAAAAAAAAAACGGGCACCTAAGGAAATTTACGTTCTAAGGTCTATTTGAGTTAATTAAATGAAAATTTTTGCGTTGACGTAGTCTGTATACTTATAATCGTGTAAATTAATGCGCGTGAAGTGAATTCGGGCTATTAAAAGAAAAAAAACGACGGATTCTTTAAAACCGATGTACACGCCCAAACAATAAGAAGTGGTCGGCAATAAAGACAAGATTTTTTTTTACTTTTTTTAATTAAATAAAGTTACAAATGTAAAAACCTAATAACGAGTGTGACCTCCTCTTGCCAAAATCACAGCTTGAATCCTTCTGGGCATGGTTTCCACGATGTTTTTAATAACGTTTTGAGGAATACGTTCCCACTCTTCTGCAATGACTCTTTTTAGCTCCCTGATGTTTTTTGGAGCAGGTTGCACTGATCTTACCCATCTCTTTAGAACATCCCAGACATGCTCAATTGGATTGAGGTCAGGACTTCGAGCTGGCCAATCTAAACGACGGATCCCAATTTTTTGCATGTACGCTTCCACGTCGCCAGAACGGTGCGGGCGAGCATGTGGGTTGTGCATATGGAATTAGGACTTCCATTATGTACCGGTGTGCATTTAATGTTCCATATTCTAGCTTCATCAGAAAACAATACTTTATTCCAGTCCTCCAGAGTCCATGAAGCACAGTTCCGAGCAAACTGAAGTCGAGCAACACGGTGCTCACGGAGTAATTTAGGGCCCCGAGCTGGGCGGTAACTCCTGATATTGGCAGCCAAAAGCCTCCTCCTGACCGTCCACAAGCTAACTTCTACTCCTCTTACTCCTTCAAGGCTCTTTTTCAGGTCCACACTTGACGCTTTACGATTCCGCAACGCCTGACCCACCAAAAAGCGGTCATCTCTTGGTTCTGTGCATCGTTTTCTTCCCGAACCGGGTCTTCTTTTGACCGAACTGGTTTCTTGATACCGTTGCCAAGTCCGCTGGACAATTGAACGACTCACATTTAGCCGCTGAGACACGTAAGTTTGCGAACAACCTTCTTCAAGTAGGGCTATAATTTTACCGGCCCTTATCGCTTTATCACTCTTATCAAAAATTGGTATTTAATGTAAAAAGAAAGATTAAATTGTTTAATTTGCAGAAAATATCCATAAAGTTTTAAAATATCGTAATCAGTTAAAAATCGTTTCAGAAATTCGCGCCATTAGTAAAGCAATTTTAGAATAATCCACAATAATCATTATTTTTCTATTATTAATTTCAAATTTTAAATTTGGAACGTAAAGAATCATGCCAGGATGCTTCAAATAACATGCCAATACATCGTCAAATTAATAAAACCTATTTCTTGTTCTTCTTCATTGAAGTAGAGAAAAAAATGTAAAGTGCCCGTTTTTTTTGCAAAAGAGTTTAGTCACAACAGCCATAATGTCAACAACTTATCACCTTTTACAAAATATTGCTTTTCCCGATGCATAGCCGTTAATTTTTGAGGAGTTCTCCTGGTACTTGGCCATCAGCTCTACATCACCATAAATGTATTGTGACGAGCATAAAGTGTTTAACATCCGTACTCAAGTAAACGAATCGCAATCCACGAAATACTTATTATTGAGGAGTTTCGGTGGCCATCTGTGGTCTTCATCATCAGTTCAACTTCCCCAAATGGTACTTTTCGGAGGCAACTGCTCAAGGTACTATAAGAAATACCCAAAACGCTATAGGTGTGCCTATAATATTTGAAGAGATCCCACGATTTCTCCAGGATCTCATCATCAGATCCTGATTTCGTAACAATGGGACCAACCAGAAAGTATACCCATTCAAACGCAAAAAGAATTTTTCAAATCAGTCCAGCCGTCTCTGAGTTATGAGGTAACATACATAAAAAAAAAGTTCAAGACGAATTGATAACCTCCTTTTTTTGAAGTCGGTT
Organism: Tholera decimalis; assembly: GCA_943138885.2. Lineage (NCBI taxonomy): Eukaryota > Metazoa > Arthropoda > Insecta > Lepidoptera > Noctuidae > Tholera > Tholera decimalis. Next base: position 31,788,072 of record OW964562.2, read on the forward strand.
AAAAATGAAAAAGAGAAACAGAATAAAAGATAAAAGAAAAAGCACAGGGGTAATGAAACGGAAATAAGGAAACAAAGCGTTTTATTCCGCAAAAGCAGAACGCACGAACGAGAAGCTTTGCCATTAAAGATGATGTAATGGGATTAAAAACATAAATTGGCTAGTTGAGAGCAGAAGTAATCCAAGTGACCTTTTTGTCAAAACAGAGTTAAGTCACTTTTTGCTCTCCGTTGGACTAAACTTAGTTAGTGCAGAAGTAATCCAAGTGGTACGAGCCATTTTTCCGAACAGTCCTATGTCTTACATTTCTGCATAGCCATTAAAAACATAATTTGTTAGTGGAGTTGTGATCCAAGTGACTTGTATGCTACATGGATAACTTTGCCACTTTACTTTATAACTTAGGTTAATATCTATCATAAAACATAAACAAATTGAAACTAATTTATTAAATACTCTTAAAATCAATAAAAACGCGTTTTGATTAATATCTCAATAGTCACAAAAGGTCTCTTGGATTACTTGTGCTCTCAACTAGCCAATTATAATAATTCCGTATCATTCAAAAAACCTGCATTGACCTGCAGGCTATGAACTTCTTTTATTGGAAAATCAACAAAGGATAAAATAATTCTTACTAATATTATAAATGCGAAAGTAACTCTGTCTGTCAGTGTGTTACGCAATCACGCCTAAACTAGTGAACCGATTTTAATTAAATTCGGTACGGACATAGTCTAGAACCTGAGAAAGGACATAGGCTGATTTTTAATGCGAAAAAAGGGCTGTAAGGGGTTGAAATAGGAGATGAAATTTTGTATGGAAATTACGTAATTTTTAAAGCTAGAAGCTTGGAACTTATTTTTTAGACTTTTGATTAGATTTTAATAAATACGACAATTAAATTATGTATGAGTTTTATTTTCAAAATAATTAGTAAAAAAATTAAAAATGCTAGTATATAAATAAAAATAATAATAGAAATTATCATCTACTTAGCCTTATATAACTATTTTTTTATAAAGATTACTAGCAATGCGGGTAGTATCCACATTACTAACAATCTTGTTAATCCCTCCAACTAAGCTAAATATGCTTGTGTCTGGAGTGGGTTCACGACAATAGTGTAATGGCTGGGATTCGAACTTGCGACCTCTCGATCAGAAGTCTGACACCTTATGCTTATCCTTATTCTAACTGGATTCACTCAACTGCATCCAGTTAGGCTGGAACTACTATTGATTTACATGGAGCAACTTTTTATCTTACCTCCATAACCCAGAAACTGGGTAACAAGATATCCTTGGGCAAGACTTGTGACAGATTTTCTGGCTCCTAACAACCCATAACGACAGTCAAAAATGTACAAATGACAGCCAGAACCAACTAAACGTGTTTTCCGAGTCACAGATGAATCTCGATACGTTACAATGTTCACCTATCAACTTACCAACCTCAGCAAACGTTGCTTAACCTATTGATCGATCCTATAAATACCCACATAAATTTATGTGTTTTTGTTCCATGTTTGTCAAAAGGTGATGAGGGGACGAACTACTGGATAGGTTACATCTGAACTGGAGAGAGGAATCGCGGACTCATGAATAGTGGAAGGAGTGTAGGTACACGCCTTTGCTCAGCAGTGGGACAGAGACGGATTTAAAAACTGCCAACCGTCACAAATTTAATTTAAAAAGTCAACACTATTCAAATATTCAACTCCGAGGATCTTCCTTTATATAGCTGAGAACTTTAAAAAGACAATGCAACGCTTAAAATTTTGAGTTAAATGTGAGATTGGACTTAAGCCGCTCAAAATTCAGCTTTTATATGAGTTTAAATAAGTATTTTAAATATGATTAGTAAATCGTTGCGGTAATATACTTAGCTAGCTAGCTAGCTATAGTAATTGCAAATAATAATTCGTTTATTGCTAGGAATCTGCATAAACTATTGCTCACAGCAACAAAATATATAATAGGAAAAAATAAAAATATAAAGTACATACGAGTACACGAGTAGGCACATAAGATAAAACATAAATCAACTTACCTGAACTTCTTATGGTTTTTCGATATACAACGTGTAATTTAAAGGGTATATACATACCAAGTGCACGGCTTCTTTGGATGATAATAAATGATATGGCAAGGGTTTTCTAATCCTATGTGTACATGTGTGGAACTTATTAGAAATTTCAATACATTGATACCAGAGACCGAATTTTTCAAATTAAGAAGAACGAAGAGAATTATCATTTTATTGGCAAGTGACGTGCAAAGTGATGACCCTCATAGTGATGTGACACGTTTGTTATTATTGGTATTCAAGAAACATACGAAATCAACAATTTGGGGTCAATTCTGTGAGTCACTTAGTTTGAGCTGAAACTTTGCATAGAGACTCCATACCAGATGTTATCTTCAGTCCTTTTGGATAGATATGGGGTTTCCGTTACACGTTGTATAATTTATTAAAAATAAACTATTAAAGCCTATCAAAACTAATCGGACAAAATACCAATTTACAATTCCAACACAAAGAAACTGTGTCTTTATTGACTTGTTTTTCGATGCAAACTAATAGCACAGTTAAACACAGTGCACCATCTGGAACACGGTGAATTATAAAAAGCTGTTTGCGATCCTTGGCCCGGTGAACCGCACTGCGGTGAGCGTCCGGGACGACGGTAATTACCAGTGCCAAGTAATTCATTACGCGAATGGGTTCGACACACTGCAATCGATGGGATCAACAAAATGCAACTGATATCATGAAAGGAGATTTAGAGCAAAAGTACCGTGATTGATGACTAACCGATTTGGGGTCTAATTCTCCTGCTGGGTTTGCGGAATGCTTCGAAAGAGTTACCGCGGACTCAGAATACGAAGGGTAAATGACGAAAAATGGATGGGTTTTAGTCAGTAAAAGTCTGACACACCCTCCCGCTTCATCTAGGTTGGTAGGGTGAGACATTGAGTGATTTTCCCTCCCTTATAAAAATACTGCAAATGCATTTCAACATAACTATTTTACAAAGTAAAGTTGTGACATTATTTTCTTAACCAATAGAACAGTTTTATAACTTTGTTTAAATATCTTCTAATCTATAAAAATCTTGTGTCACAGTGTTTGTTATCGAACTCCTCCGAAACGGCTTGACCGGTATTTATGTCTTTTTGTTTTTTTTATTTATTTTTTTATTGAAAATAGGTGCGCGTTTGACCACTATCTCACCTGATGGTAAGTGATGATGTGATCGAAGATGGAGCACGCTTACCTAAAAGTAACCTATTCACTCTGGACTTAAAGACTCCTAGGTTGTAGCTGTCGGGAAACACAGACTCCGGCAGGGAATTCCACTCCTTAGCCGTACGCACAATGAAGGTATTCCCAAAACGTTTTGTGCGTATGGGCGGGATGTCCACCATGTAACGATGGCGCTTCGCCGTTTGTCTCATAGTCTGATGATGGAACGGGCTTGGCGGAATTAGATTGTGTAATTCCATCGCACACTCCCCGAAATGTAACCGATAGAAAACCGATAGACTTGCAACTCGTCGTCGGTGTTCAAGGCTCTGGAGCTTTGACGCGACCAGTGCATCGTTGCCAATGAGTCTCTTGGCCCGCTTCTCGATACAAATTACGATAATACGATAAATTGAGCAGCTGTTCCGGTGTGAAGTACCGTCTCACCTTGACTAGGATTCCCAACTTTTTTGATGCTAACTGAGCCTTAGCCTCGATATACAGGCCAAAATTGAGTGTGGAAGTTAGTCACCCCAAGAAGCTCAATATGATCGGTTATCGGCACGGTTACACCACGGAAAATAGGAGCTGGTTCGAATCGACTCCTTTTTGCGGAGAAGAGACACGCCTGGGTTTTAGCTGCATTAAACTTGACCAGGTTGGCATCGCCCCATTCGGAGTCTGCCTTCAAGGTCAAGTTCAAGCGCCCAACCATGTCCTCACGGAGAGATCTGAGGTCAGTTTTTTGCTAGCAATAATTATTTATATGACAAAACAACGTTTGCCGGATCTTGTATAAGAGAATGTAGGTATTACATAAAATATCATAATCAGTCTATAACGTTCACAATGCTGGGAAAGGCCTCCTTTCTATGAGAGGTAGTGGGTCGTACTCCACCACGGAATCCCAGTGCAGGTTGGTGGATGAAGGTTAAATTAAGAATGAAATAATGATGTTTATTTTGCAAATAGGTTATAAATAACACTATCACACGTAATTTTTTTCCGTAAATGTAAACTAGATGAGGCCAGTGTTTCCTAACTGACTACTCTGAGAAGAAACACTGAAACAAACTCAGAGCTGAACGTCTCTTTTAAAGTCCAGACAATCTGTAGTGATCAAATCATATGAGAGCCATATAGGTTAATGTCTGTGGCGCCCTTTAGAGGGCAGAATCAAACAGATTTGAGCAGGCCCGTCCAAACAGTGCAAGCATTTGTCAAATATATGATAAATAAATATATAAATATGAGTTTATTTTAGCTTGGTATATTATCTTATCTTACTAATATTATAAGATATTAATTATTTATTACAATAGTTTCATCAGACGGGGCCTATAGAATCGGGTTTGCAGCAATAAGTGCTTCTGCAGCCCAGGCGAAAGTGTGCGAGGGAACACGGGTGATTTTGTCAGTTTGTCTCTCTTATATTAATTTGAAACATCTTCTAGAAATGAAACACGAGACAGCAATCCATGATTTCACGTTCTACGTACAAAACCGAATTTATGTTTGGCAAAAATATATTCGGTAAGTTCTTAAAGGTGACAGATCTCGCGTAAATCAAAGTTCAATATAGAAAACTTATGAAATAGTTAAAACTACAGTAGTAAAGTTTGAGCATATTGTTAAAACTTTTCTAATAAATAAAATTGTTCTAAACTTTTACTACATCGCGGAAAAGTTATTTCATTATGAATTCTCATTTCATTTTCTTATACTAAAGTGATGAATATTTTGAAGCGGTAAAAACTGTGGGTATATTATGACTTTACCTGTTTAGATTTTGGATTAGCAAATCAGAGATAAAATGATTTTATTTCTTGTTTTACCTTGATAATCATAATTATGGCCACACGATTACTACATCCATGTTTTGATTTTTGACCAACAATTTAATAATTTAGTAACGTGATTTTTTTTTTGCTCGGTTTTGCTCGATATTGATAACGGCAACTTACAGGTGGACGCTTGAAATATTCACAGAATATTCTCTCGATAGCTATAACCTAGGGGTCTTTAAGTCAAGAGTGAATAGGTTACTTTTAGGTAAGCGTGCTCCATCTTCGACCACATCATTACTTACCATAAGGTGAGATGGTGGTCAAACGCGAGCCTATTATGAATTTAAAAAAAAAACGAATATCCAATATAATTTCAAATCAGCTATCTCCCAACATAATCAAAACCTTAAATCAAAACACCCACATCCAATTTCTCAGGTTCTGTACTAAACGACCCGAAAAACATTCTTCCAGCTTTATCTGCAATTGTTCGTTGTAAGTGCACTAACTCTTCTAGCGAATTAATGGTTCATTACCTGTGAGCCTTACCTTATGGAGAACAGGTGAGGAGTCTTTACGATGCTTTTACAACTGCTCCGGTGCTTGCTAGCCCGCTGAAAGTTATGCTCTCCTAGTCTTCAAAGTGTCTTATGTAATTGTGTTTTAGAAATATAATAGCTTTGGTTACGGCTGTGGGTTTTAGAGTCGTTTTAGAACGGTTGTTACTGGTTATGGGTTTATTTTGAGATTTTGTTTAAGTTTGCACTTTATCTATACTTATATTATATAGAAAAGTTTGTTTGTTTGTCAGAACTTGCTAATCTTCAAGAATTCGTGGTGGATTTGGTTGATATAGAAGTAGCTTGAAGCTTGGAGAAGCTACAAGCTACATATATGCTACTTTTTACCCAGCTGCAAAAAGGAGGGTTGTGTTTTCATCGTGATTAAGTCGAAGGTAGCGGAGCCTCATGTAACTGCTTATTGGAAAATAATGGTTTGGTGAATATTTGATGAGTCCGACTTATATCTTATTTTATTTAGATTTGTGACATTTAATAATTTTTGCAAACTTAGATTGTTAAAACTCCTTAAAAATTATTAGATTAACTGTGTTCAGAAATAAATATTTGATTGATTTATCAAAGATACCATAAAAACTGTTTTATAATACCTTGTGAATTAAAAGATAGAAAGAAAAAACATGTTTTCTTTCAAACACAAGCAGAAAAAACAACCAGAATTATTTAGAGCAATAGCTTTGTGAGCCTCACGTAAGCAACTCCTTTCTTGTCCAGTTAAGAAAAATTTCACACAACTAAAATTTGCCTGACCTCTGTATCGATATAATAAATAAGTTTTATATGATAGATAAGTTTTTATGGGGTATAAGAAAAAAAAAACAAGAACAGAAGTTATAAAATCATTAAATTGAATAAAGTAAAATTTTCTCAAAACATTCCGTATGAAAATCAAAAGCCAGTTTCAGCGGTTTTCAACCATAATGGATAGAAACATTTTATTAAAAACCATACCAACCCAATGTATATACATTTGTACGTTGTAATATTAATAAGAGTTCATAAGTATTGTGACACGAATCTACAAAAGAAAGAAAAAAAAAGAAGTCCTCAAATTACCAAAGACAACACTATCCTGCAAAAAAAGTTTCCAAACCATCAGACTAATCGTTTCCCGAACATCGAACCTTACATGACGAGTCAAAGATTACGCCGAGCCTTGGCCGAGCCACAGTGTAAGATAAACATCTAAACAATAGACGGGGCTTGACAAAAAGCATGATTGATAGACTGGTGCCTGACACTGACAGCTGTGATCGATCAACAGTGATTACCAGTTATAATGTGGTGATAAATCTATGGGTATATGCGACCTGGGAAGAGGTTAAATGCGTGTTGACGGATAGAGGGCTTGTCCTGTCAGAGATTTTGTTTTAAAATTTCCTTTAAATTTGATTACTGAACAAACTTGCTGAAAAGATTGGCCTGTTATGTTTGAGATGAAGACGTGTGATAAGAAGGGAGCCGCATGAGAAAAAGAGAATAAGTATTTTGTTACTTACTTTGTATCAGATACAGAATTTCAATTTGAAATAAGTCTGTTAATCTTGAGAATCACCCGGAATATTACGCGTAATATCTTGAAATGTATAAGAATGTCGTGTCACTGTGTTTGTTACAAGAGTAACTATAGAGTGTCTTGCTGGTTCTTCTCCACAGAAAACGACCAAATTCGAACCGTGCATTGACTTCTAACGTTTTGTAAGTGCCTATGTAGGCATATGTGAAATAAAATGTTTTGAGTTTGAGTTTGAATTCCTCTGAAACGGCGTGACTGATTTATATGAAATTTTTTGTTTTTGATAGGTCTGAAAATAGGTCGCGGGCGAAGCCACGGGGCAGAAGCTAGTATTCTAGTTAGCACTAATTAACTAACTTAACTAATAAACTAACTAGTTATAATTTGATTAGTTTAGTCAATCAATTAGTATATTGTTACTTAAGTTAATTCAATGTTACATTTTCACGGTGCTGATTTTATATTACTGCGAATGTTGTGTACAATATTGCAATTGGTAGTTTTATAAGAATCCTGACCAAGATTGCAAAATGTACCTATGTATAGGTATTATAGGTATTTATTTAAATAAGCAACACAAATAATTTTGTAGCTTTTTTTCTTAATATTAGCTCGCGTTTGAACACTAACTCACCTAATGGTAACCATACCATTATAGTGGTCATATGTAATGTGGTCTAAGATGAAGTAGGCTTACCTATATGTAAGTTATTCACTCTTGACTTAAAGACCCCTTTTGTTCTGGGCGGTTAAATCATCAAATGACTCCCCCCGCTGTGAGTGGAGTGGAAGGGAGTGCCAGACTTGTACTGACTAAAAACCCACCCTGTTCCTTCAGTTGCCCTTGCGTTCCGGTGCAGCGGTATCTCGTTAGAAGATTCCCGCAACCCCGTAAAGCAGTAGCCCTATCGGGCCCTGTCAGTACTACTGACAGCTCTTTGAGACGCACGTTTAAGTTATACAACGTGTAACGGAAACCCCATATCTATCCAAAAGGACTGAGACAACATCTGGTATGGAGTCTCTATGCCCAGTTTCAGCTCAAAATAAGTGACACAAAGAATTGATACCAAATTATCGGTTTCATATGTTTCTTGAATACCAATCATAACAAACGTGTCACAGAACTACGAGGGTCAATAACTTTCCACGTCACTTGCAAATAAAACGATAATTCTCTTCGTTCTTCATTTAAAAATTCGATCTCTGGTATCAATGTAGGTATTGAAATTTCTAATATGCTCCACACATGTAGACATAGGATTATAAAACCCTTGCCATATCATTTATTATCATCCAAAGAAGCCGTGCACTTGGTATGTATATACCCTTAAATTACACGTTCTATAAGTTAGCTAATTTTAATAAATAAAATATTCATAACATCATACAATTAGAAACTTAGTGTCTTTTGCAGAATTTAACTTACTAACATAATGCAGGTGTCTCACTAATTCAGCCTCCTCGTTCTCTGTAACGTAATCTAATTGTGATTCTATGCACTCAGTGCCTATACATAACCGGGACAGTGCGAGAACTTAGATGTGTTACTTACCTGGTAGTATTTGAGCTCTTTAACAAGAGTGTATTCTTATTTCTAGTATATTAGTTGACACAGAAATTTTCAAATACCGGCTTACTTGTAGCTAAAATGATAGATCGAGAAGAGTCGTACTTTTTTTTTATTGAAAATAGATTCGCATTTGACCACTATCTCACCTGATGGAAAGTGATGATGTGATCGAAGATGGAGCACGCTTACCTAAAAGTAACCTATTCACTCTGGACTTAAAGACTCCTAGGTTGTAGCTGTCAGGAAATACAGACTCCGGCAGGGAATTCCACTCCTTAGCCGTCCGCACAATAAGGGTATTCCCAAAACGTTTTGTGCGTATGGGTGGGATGTCCACCATGTAACGATGGTGCTTCGCTGTTTAATTAATTAATAGCTGTTTAATTAATAACTGGTGCCTACATTAATAACCCTGAACCGCTTTTTTCGAAATAAGGCAGACGAAGAAAACAGAGAACTGAAGAGTCTGATATTTGGCACAGATAAAGTTTATATGGAGGAGTGCAGGGAGCTAATATTTATGTATAACGAAATTTAAATCATGGTCGACCATTAATTGCGACCAATAAATAGTATGTGTAATTTTTATGCTAGCTGAACTCACTCTACTAAACAGATGTACCGTTTCTGACAATACTTTTTGTGTGTGACTGATTGAGTTCTTGAATAGCCCATTAGGTGACGCAGTCATGCTGCAATCGATAGTCTGTTGATCTGTCAGATTCGTAAGTTCGGTATAAAATTCCCAGGTCACGTCACAATTTAATCCATTTATCTAGTCGGGGTTGCGAGAATGTTCCAACAAGAAACCGCTGCCCCGGAAATTAAAGACAGCTGAAGGAATAGACTGGGTTTTTAGCCAGTAGGAGTTTGACACTCCATTCCCATTTGATGTTATTCCCTCCAAAAAAAAATTCTCTGCCACGTTGCAGAAAAATAGAAAATATTCAAAAATTTCCCCGAATCACCCCCGATCCACCAACACGCACGGCTTGCATGATGGATTACGGCCCATAACCTTCCATAGAGACGAGGCTTAAGCCCCAGTAGTGGGAACATTATAGCGTGATTGTGCTACCATAAAAAAGCCATAAAATACGAATAAAAAATCGTCAGGAACGCATTAAAAAAACACACCCCAAATCTAATAAAACTACAATCATATTCGAATTCTTGGCCAAAAAAAAGAATAAGAAAAAAACCGTAATAATAAAATACCAATAATGGTTATTAAGGATAGACTCTTAGAAAAAAATACTGGCACAATGTGCTCCCTTCGGCCGTGTTATTAAATTTTATCATTGTAGTGGCCGCTCCTAAATATCTTTGTTAAACAGAGCATAAGAGAAATGCTTCGTGTAGTTTTTCAGCCAGAATTTATTGCTAAGTTGGAACTCTGGCATGTATTTAATTTTTATAATGAGACTTTAATCTGTTTGAGGTGAAAGACGAGGTGGTAATTTAATTTCAGACTATGTTTTAATAATACTGCTTAGTACCTACGTATTTTTAAATATTCACAACAATTTATTGTGTCCTATAGCGTAATATAAAGTAGCGTGTTTTCACATGAATACTATTTTTTTAATAGTTGTTTTAGTGGGCGGTGTCTCTCATAATTATGTTAAGTGATTGTCTATTCCGTAGGCGCGAGCGGCGAACAGGAGTAGCTCACCGTCCAGTAAGGACCAGAAGCTGATAAAAGTTACTTACAAACTAAGCAACTATCCGCTAAGGGCCCTGTGGATTACGGACCTCAGCTTAGAACGTCGTCGCTGGGGGCAGCTAAGGACGGACTGGATCGGACAAGGAGATCTCGTCCCAAAAGCGTATGTCATACTAATGTATACATATAATCCGATGTTGAATAGTACTTAATAAAATATGAGATTTTTATACATTTATAAATGTTTTATTCATACGTAACATCGTTTGAATTTATTTATTTATTAAAACTTTATGCAACACAAAAGTACAAAGGCGGAATTAATGCCTTAGGCATTCTCTACGAGTCAACCATGGATGGAGAAGAGATAACATGGCACGTGCATAAAAATTAAACTTAGTAAATAATATACATATTTAAGGTTTAATGGCTTATTACAAATATAGTATTTTATCCCGTTATAATAAGTTCATTAAAAGCTTGGTTTATTTTAAATATTTTTACTTATGTTTTGCTTTAAGCAATAGTTAAGACAGGAGTCTCTTTCTATACGTCTTAAATAGAAAATAGACTCGGTTAAAAAATTGCATCTGTGATTAAACCAATGTTCTCTAAACTATAACGTCCTTACAGATAAAAAAATTTTGCTTCACACAAAAACTGTCAGAAATAAAAGTAATCATAAAATAATGAATTCTCTTGTACCTACTACAACATGATGATGAACAAGTTTGCCTTAATAGGATTTCCCTGGAGGGACCTAAAAGACTAATATTGAGTTACCAAGACATTTCAGAATAAGTGAAGGATAATTCGATTTTCTTCAATTTCCTCGAATAGCGAAGAGTAGCAACTACTAAAATGTTAAATATTTTATCACGAAATTCGGACTTATGTTAAGGAAGATTAATTAATTTGTGTTATAAATGTCTGATGAGGTATGTGCCTTTAACGTAGTGTTCGACAGCGCACCCACGCTACAGGAGACAGTCGTAATACTGGGCAACGTTGTTTCCCAATGCCTTTAGAAATGAAATGTTGTTCAAATTTCATGAAGTATTTCTTGATTATTCTTCATCATCAGTCTTTATCCAATAATGCTGGGATAGGCTTTCGTTCCAAATCAAACTCAAAGCTTTTATTTCAAATAAACCATAAAGGTAAGCATTGCAGAGTACCGTCCAAGCTTGGTTGACATTTCTCATACTAAGCGCTTTTCCTACACAGAACATCCTAACTCTCTGACGGTTTTTGTGTTCCCTACTGCATATGACCTATCAGCCTTTAAAGCAATACGGGACAGGTTTCTCCTGTGCTCGTTTTTATCATCATAGACCTCATCTATCGCTTACCATTAGGCGTGATTGAGGTCATAAGCGGGCTTAACCGGAATACAACTTTTGAATTGTCAAGGTATGGTAATCAAAAAATGAAGCTAGTGGCATGGTACAAATAGTAGATCACATGAAGAAGAAAGTGCAAGAAATTCTATGCTCTTTTAAAATCACGTTATTTTGATAATACATAAATCGTGGTTACGCTATCTGTGTTTATTTTTTTAATTTTTGATGATAGACTCGCCTTTCAACACCATCTCACCTAGTCTAAGATGAAGCACGCTTACCTAGAAGTAAGCGTGCTTCGCTTTGACTTATAGACCCCTAGGTTATATAATAGATAGCTATATATATATACGAAATACAGATTCCGGCAGAGAATTCTGCTCCCCAGCTGTACGCTGTAACGATACCTTCTACTTCTCCAATAAAAGAGGGTAAAATAGATGTACCATTAAATTTAATGTAGTATTAATAAACAGTATTTTATAAAAACCTGCCTACCTATCTACCTATCCTAGAAACCGGCCTACCTACCTATCTGACACACTCTCAGGAGAGAAGAGGAGGAGGTTTAGAGTATAGTACTTGCGGGACGGCTTGGCAGACCACTCCAGGATCGCCTTCTACTCCACGATGTCTTCGTCGTACAGCAGCTTGAGCAAGGCGGTCTGGCAGTAGGCTCCCAACAAGGCGTCTGGGCAGCAGGCTCTCAGCAAGGCGTCAGGGCAGCAGGCTCCCAGCAAGGCGTCAGGGCAGCAGGCTCCCAACAAGGCGTCAAGGCAGCAGGCTCCCAACAAGGAGTCAGGGCAGCGGGTACTGCACTTCCTCTTCCATCACTCTTCGTCAAAACTCGTCGAGAACTAAGCTCTTCAAAAACTGGTCAAAGACTGAACTCCCGGAGATGGCCCCCAGCGCCTTTTATACCCGGCTCAGCGTTCAAAATCCATTCCATTCTCATTCTGTACCAGAATTCAAATTGTAGAGTCCAAAATAGTCCATCTTGCCAGTTATTTGATCAGCCAGTTATATTCGAGCATAATTTATTAAACCTCTTCGATAAAATCTGAGAGTGTGTTTTAGAAATTTATAATTATAATTTAAAATGCCGTTAATCAGTAGACAACCACAATATAATATACAATATTAAGCTAGTCCTATCGATAAAAGTGAATAACAATTATATAATAAAAGTATGAACAACCTTTTTAGTCTATTAGCCATTCAGTGACTACAAAGAAGGAGAAATTACAGTTTGTCAGCCTTGACGTAAAAAATGTCATGACAAGAAAATATTTGTTTTGATGGATGAATTATGGATTATGATTACAAAGAAAACGTAAGTTATTTGGTATTTGTAATAACAAATACTATAACGCATAACAACAATATTCCCAAAAAGTTTTGTGCTTATGGGTGGTACCACCATATAACGATAGCGCATCGTCTTTCGTCTTGTTGTCCGATGATGGAACCAACAATTGTACATTAATTTTGTCTTTGTATGTTAATAAACAATTAACAACGTTTCGTGGTTTCTACATATTACTTTAATTATTATTTGCTTACATATATTATAGTTGTGTTACAGTCTGTAGACTACAGACTGTAGTAGTTGTTGCTTCTATCATGTATGAATAATGACTAAATAGATATTATAAATGCGAATGTGTGTTTGTTTCTTTGAACTTCTATTATGTCAAGACGAAGCAACGGATCGATGTGAGTTTTGGTGTTGAGATAGTTGAAGGGTTGGAGAGTGATATAGGCTAAATTTTTCACACGTTCAAACCCTGGGCTGTCTCTAGTTTTTCAAAATTAGTTGATTTGAAAAAAAAATTATATATTCATTTTATTAACTTTACAGTATTCGCAAGTAACATCAGTAATCCGCATGCGTTCCCCTAAGTGATTCCAGTACTAAGATTCGCAGCAATGAATATTTAAGCAGCCCATCACACTTAGCTGACTTTAACAACATGCGTGAGACGAGGACCAGATGGTCTCCCCTTAACTTGAAGATTAATGGGGCCGATATTTTGAACTTGGCTTTCTAGTAACCCTTTTGTGTTTACATTTATGTTTGTGAACTATAGCAATTTGGAGTAGTTGCAGAGTAGTAGTAGCTTAATGGTTAAATGGACGTCTTACGGGTTGAAAGCCGTGGGTTCGAAGTTTGAACTCCGGCAAGCACAAAAGAGACTGGCCGCTGAGTTCATTTCAGTGTTTCTTCTCAGGATAGTTAAGGAAACACCAACCTCATCTAGTTTAAATTTACAAAAAAAATGTAATAAAATAACTAATTAACAATATAAATGTAATGTAATTTGTAATTTAGGTACAACATGACCACGGCTCTCAGAAAGGGAAACATCGTGAGGCAATCGGCATTTCGTTGGACCGAAAAACCCGATCATGCGTTTATTTATTTATTCGTTTATCTTCGCAATAGAACGTCTTGCAGTAATTACACCAATGGGTAACGTTAGAATCTACTGCTTTTCAACATCATATACGCGGTGCAGTGGTGGACATCGAATGGGTTGATTATGGGTCACGTAAACTAATTTACGAAGCTGATACCTGAAGCCATGTCGCTCACATTGTTAACACCAATTCGGGCAGTCAATACTGTAGCCTCACGTATCGATCTATTTTCCTGTTCTATGAGCGAGTTCACAAAAGCCATGTATTTTGTGTTTAACTTAATTGTGTTTATAAAATGTATAATTTTAACTTAACTGTCGCATTGGGTGCAACCTGTAATGGTACTTTTAAGTTTGCAAATAAATAAATAAAAATAAAATAAACTTTCTGAGACTTGATAGGTTTTTCAACAAGAAAATACGGAAAATATTGAAATGTCATTCTAACAGTCGACCATAGACTACATTATAATAACCAACTCCCAGACTGTGCCTAAACGGCTACGGTCCATTCCCTCATTCAAAGAGAGGCTGCCTGTTTCCCAGCAACAACAATAGAAATGTTACAGGCTGGTTATACTTGTATGAAATACTTGTAAATTTTACCCACATTGCTATCTCTCTTTAAAAAAATATCGATCGATTGTTTCAGTAGGTAATCATTGTGGTGAGTTGTGTCATTGTGTTTCTAAATGACGAAAATATTTTTTTTGCCATCAGATAAAGTAGTTTTCAATTTAATGACTAAGGAAAAGGAACTTATGTTTGGTTCAATTTCGAAAGTCCGAATAATTTCAGGCTTAAGTTGTAATTATATAGCAAGTGAAGAATGTTTTACGGAAGTATACTATTAAATAAATAAGTTCAAGTCAGAAACGTTTTTTGTTTTCTGAACTATATACTAAACACGTTAAAAACTTTACTCAAAGATATCCAGAAGTCATCATAGGAAAACTCACTACATCATAGAGGCAAACAAAAGAACTCACCAATTAACAAATAACAAACACACCTTTTTAGTATGTAGGCATGTTCAGTCAACCGAACTCCTGCCTAAAAGCTAGTGTTGCAAATTCAAATATTACGGCAAAATTTGCCACAGACTCAATGGAAAGGGACATGAAAATTCAATTTCCTAATTACTGTGTTAAAATTCTAGACTTACTGCTGGGATTTTATCCTATGACCTTTGACGAGATCATTAAAATATTTTAAAAGCAAACTAACGTGTTTATTATGTTATAAGTACCTTTGAGTAGGAGTTTACTTTAAATGGTGGAGGGTTCAGTGTTATGCTTTTCAGCCAACGCGACCACTAGAATGGCATGAGATCCGCTTGTAACTTCTACAGCCTTTCATATTTAGTAGGTTGGAGGTGGTAACGAGAATTCAAAAATATAGCCAATAATGTTTATTTATTTATTTATTTATTTATGGCACTTCAACGACGTATTCACTACAGCATTAAAAAAAAAAAACAAAAGAATAGATTATTATACATTGTGAAAAAGTCTCTTACAGAAGTGCACAGAACTGCCAGATACGATAAAAAAGAGTCAAAACAAAATTAATAGCAATTAATGGTATGTAAATAATTACATGAAATTTATCAAAGTTATCAAAATTACAAAAACAATTATTAAACAACAATTATATCGCCAAAATACACAATTATAAAATATACAATTATTAAAGTAAACAATTATTAAGATATACAATTATTAAACTAAACAATTGTTAAAATATAAAATTATTAAAGCTACAATGATTGAGTGAGTACTACAACGTTAAACATATGGTGACATTTCAAGGTAATACTCACTTACCATCAAGTGAGACAAAAAAAAATGCTGTGGAAGAGCTCGTGTCAAAATAATAACAGCCATAGGGTTGTTCTTCAAGGAAAAGCAACAATTTGCGAGGTCAGTCAGAGGACGGGTAACCATCGCAACATATCGAGTTTCTGGCGTGCTTTAAAGAGTACGTTAAACTGTTGGTCCCAGTTGTCTATTGTATATCTTTGACAGTCGTTACGGGTAGTCAGAAGTCAGAAAATGTGACCCTGGACTATATCGTAACCCAGGCATCGTGTAACCCAGGTATCATGTAACCCAGGTATCGTATAACCCAGGTAATGGGATTGTGGAGGTCAGATAGGCAGTCATTACATGTAAAACAGTAAGTACTGAGCTTCATTCAGTCAGACTGACACATTATGATGAATGTTGTGTTTATGTTGCATTACATTCGATAATCTTAGATATATAGAATATACTTTATTGTACAGACGACAGCACATGAAGCTACCCGAAACTGTCAAATTTTCCCAATCAACCTTGAACCTAATTTCTTTAAAAATAAAGTTGATAATCTATTAAAGAAATTTGACAGATTGTTGTAGCTTGATGTGCACCAAAAATTGAAACACACTTACATAACCTTATTTCTATAACTTTGGTTACAATGGCGGTCTTATCGCTGAGAGCGATATCTTCCAGACAACCTTTGGAAGGACTTTAAAAGCTTTAATTTAATTGGGGAGGACTATCTTCAATTTGATCAAAATATTATGACTTAGTTATAATAGACTTGACAGCAGGCTCTGGTTATTTGGTAAGAACCAGGACCAGATTAGCGCTACATTTTACACGCATGGCTCAAAGCCTAAGCCTAAGGCTATGGTGTATGGCTAAGGTGTCGGATTTGTGATCGAGAGGTCCCGGGTTCGAACCCCGACCATTGAGGAGCACGAGCATTGGAGGGGTTAACAAGATTGCTTGTAAAGTGAATTCGGGATAGAAATAATTAACGCCAATTAGACCAAAATTAACACTTCAATTAAATAAACACAAAACAAAAATTAACACAGTCATTCACAGTACAATACTTGTCACTTAACACTTAAATCGCACCGAAATTCACTTGTAAAGCTTCGATTATATCGCCTCGTATGTTGAAATACGACTGCCGTCTGCGTTCCTCTGCGATCTATTTATACCCCGGTCTATGAGTTCCAGAACATTCTTGTAAAATTCACTCACTGTTACTGCCAAGAATATTCTAGAAGGTACTCGAGATACTCAGTACTGCTACTCGCCGCTAGATGGCGTTAGTGTCTCGAACATTCTAGATTTCTGTCGAAGTTTCTCGACGTACTTCGCTAAGCGACTGGCGTAACAATACATTGGTAGATATTTTTATTAAAAATAAAAACAAACAACCAACACTACTGCCTGCCAGGCTTGCGGGCCTTATAGGGCCATTGCTGCTAGTGTTGCGGAAAGTTCTAGCGAAACACCGCGGATCCGAAACGTAAGTGCAACTGAAGGAACAGAGTAATTTATAGTCAGTAGAAGTCTGATACACCCTTCAGCTCCACCTAGAGTGGTATTAATTTGATGATTCGACCCCCGAAAAAAAGGCCACCTAGGATTTTAGTTATATGAACTTCTAAAACAATTATTCTCGCTGATTGAATGTTAACTCTCTTTAAAATAAACTGTTTGGCTGATTTCTGATAGTCTACATCACTATTCTTGATTACACAAAGAAACCTACTGCAAAGCCCAAATTGACTCCCTAAAATCGAGCCCCTGTCGTAGACCTAGCTCTAAAATATTAAGCCTAAATAATGTACGCCCCTCCTGTCTAGACAGATGCCATGCGTACGAACGGAATTGACTGGGAATTTCAGCCATTTTGTTTGGAAATAGGGATATTGAAATCAATGGTATGCCGTTTTCGGGATATGAGGGAATGTGGTTGGTTGATTCCACTCTTTGCAATGTTCAGCTTGAAATTCGTTGGACCGATTTCTTCGTATTGTGTTGGTTTTGGTTACTTAGTTATTATGGAGTTTATAGAGGGTTTCGCGTCACGAAGAATCAAACAAACACTAATATTATTTGAGTTTTGAAATGCAGCATTTTGTGGAAATAAACTACTATAAGTAAGTAAATAAGCATGCTGAGTTCAAAAAGAACAGATGGAATGCGGAATATTTCGCTGTGATTCAGCCAACACTGGCATATAACATTATTAATAACATGAGAAAAATAATGCATTCATTTCTCCAGAGCTCATTAATTAATAGCTTTTATCCGAAATTTTTGGCGCAGTTGTTGAGGGATTCGCTGCTGTACTGTCACGAATTCGATTTTCGTACCGGAACAAATATTTGTATGGGTTATGTATATTTGTTCCGGTTGTGGGTGTTCGTAAATGTGTATTATTAAAAATGAAACTACAAGCTAGTAACGTTAGGTTTATGCATTGAAAGGGCGACAGGTAATGCTTTATACGTGTTGTTGTAAAGTTGTGCTCCTTCAAAAGAAAGCATTTTGTTACCAATATTTGATCTCGTTTTTGGGTACAACTAATAAGATAACTAGGTATTATTTTATTCTGGAGGCATCGGAAAATGTACTTATGAAAATCATAATGTTAAAAACATGTATTGTACAAAATATATTGTTCACAATTTTGTTTAGTAACAAGATTACCATGAATACAAGTAGACATGTGTGTATGTGCACATAGGTAACACATTACTTAACCATAATAATATTGAACTAAGTGATCCATAGAGACTGTACTAGTACTAAACTAAAATGTTTTTCAAAGATACCTACGCCTAAATAATTGCTTAGAAGGAAAAGCGAATAATTGCCTAAAACTGCAACTTTTGCAGTTTTGGCCGTCCAAAAATTAATGAATAAACAAGACCCACACAAAACATTTAAGCAAAACTGAAACCATGTTTGCTTTTAAATTTTCGAAAGCAGTCAGCTTTGAGCGTCCGTCGGCATCTAATTAAACCACATATTCTCTGCAAAGAGAAAATTACACTCACAAGGAAACACCACTTTTATGCTAAAAGCCAATATGAAAATAGAAATACACGTTAATATTGAACTAAGAGAAATATACTTTAACAAATTAAAATAAAGTTCAATTTAGAATAACGTATGGCTATTAAAAGGTCGTACAGCTATTTCGGTTGCAATGGAAATTAAACTATTCATTGATGGTGATACGGTTTCTAATTGCGTTGGTGTAAGGAAATAAATAAATGTTTGTAGAATTAATGTTAGAAGTTTGGTGCTAATTATAAGTGATTATTGGTTGGTTTAATTATTTACGAGATTAAAATTAACATTTTAGATTCTTACTTTGTACTGGTTCAGTTTCAGCATTTTTATGTATTCATCACAAAAATGCACTCACGATACTCCTAATATGGGGGAATAGTTTTTTGTAAATTAATTATTTCGGAATTCGAAATGAAATCAAATAATAATAAGATAATGGTTATAAAAGAGACGAGTAGTTAAAACGGTAAGCACTTTAAAGTTGACGTTTTTTAAGGATTTGGACTGTATAAAAATATCAGCCAAGTGTGAGTCAGACTCGCCCATGAAGGGTTCCGTAGTAACTCCGTAAAATAATTTTATTTTTCATAGTGCTTGTATGAAATACAAAGTTATATTTGCAGTTTTAGAAAATGTGTAATATCTCAAAAACTGCTGATCCTATCTCGTTCAAACCAATTTTCATTGAATGTTTTAGATTTTTCTCTCCATTATTATAAAAGGTAGAGGGGGAGGGATATGTTTTAGCACTTTGGAAGCGTATATCTTTTAAAACATTGAATTTAAGAAAAGCGGTTTTAGAAATCTCAACGTCATTTTTATAGACATCACACACGTATAGATTTGATGAAAGAAATATTTTTAGTTTCAATTCCATGTTTGGGGAGCCCCCCTTAATATTATACATATTTTTTATTTTGTCTAAAAATCGGAAAGCCATTCACAGAATACATCTACCTAGGGGCCTTGCAATTTTGAACCCACCCCTCCCCCTCGTCAGCAAAAGTAAGCAAAGCTCTTATATCCCTCCCCCCATGCTTACGTAAACATTGGTACAATTGATTGATTCATGAACAGCAGTTATAAATCTAGAAATAAGGGAGAAGGTTTGGAATAGAAGTCTGTAACGCACATAATATTCATTTAATAAACTTTACTGACACGGAAAACAATTCATTATTTGTAGGAATTCTCGAAAATGCATTTCGTTTTGAAGCATCTAGACAATGTGTGTTGCTATATGTGTAAAAAATTAAATAATTACTGCTGACGTAATCACCATCTAGATCCCCCCACCCCCCATGTCATCAAAAATAAGCAAAGCAAAGACCCCCTATAGTGCTTACGTAATACTTGAACGGTCCCCTACCAAGTTTTACATGACGTGTTGTCCTAATGATTTATGAATAAAATAGCTGTGACATACGGACGAACAGACAGACATAACGAAACCATAAGGGTTCCGTTTTTTGCCATCCGGCTAGGATACCCTAAACACCTAATTTTGACTTTATAATATCAATGATGATTACTAATAGTAAGTCTATTAATATTACAAATAAGATTAAACATCTAATCTCTTCTAAGAACGCCATTCCAAAGATAAATGTACCGTTCATTTCTCAGGTAGCATGTACCCACTTACGTTAAAAGCAGGGAATGCATTCCGGGTACTAATCGCACACGTTGCACCGATAGGTCATGTACTTTATGACAGATGGCGCTAGTCGCTACGTAGTCCCTAAGGTATTACCCATATTCGCTGAGGCAGATATACTGTCCTATAGACCTAAGTATTACTGGCACGGAGATATTCCATATGCATGGTTTGAGATGTAGTTTTATGCGTTTGTGTTAATGGTTTCTAAGTTTGATTAAATTAGGAAGAAATTAACATTATGTATAGTCATTGCGAAGAAGTTAAACGTGGACCAATGATGGATTATGATGTACATTATTTATTTTGCAAATTGTTTACATGGAAAGCATAAAATACGGTCCAGTGGTTACAGGCACAGGACCAGAATTACAGCAGCAGCACAGACGGAATCCGACAGGACCATTGTCTGCCGGGGTTGCGGGTTTTAACGAGATACTGCAGCCCCGGATCACAAGGGCAACTGAAGGAACAGGGTAGGTTTTATTCAAGTCTGGCACTCCCTTCACTTTTGCTTACTTTGTGTAATTTGCATTATCACTAGGTAAAGCTCTCAGGCAGTTGTCCTACCGCCGACTATAAACGAGTCGTGATTAGAGCTAGCATCTGAAAACGAGTTGGCGAGCAGCGAGCAGCGAGCGTGTGGTTCCGATAGTGTTAGTGCTGGGCTATAAGCGAGTGGGCGAGTGCGACGGGCGATTACTCGCTAGTTGGTCCGCTGGACCACTAGTTGGTCTCTGGGCATGAGTTCTGACCACCAAGCGAGCATCGCTGAGCGAGTATTATCTTTGAGAACTCTTGTTGCTCAGCGACAGAACTAGTGAAGCGAGTTGTTGCCGGTAGTGTGAACAGTCAGACAGCAAATATTAATATACGTATGCATCTTTTCCGTTTACCCAGAATGTATATTTTATGGTGCGCTTCTTGAGCGAGTAAATCGCCGATAATTAGTCGTTTATTCGCCGGCAGTCGGACAACTGCCTCAAAACGGCGAAGAAAAACATCGTGAGGAAACAGGTCCTACGACCGAAAAATCCTAGAGAGAGACTGTTGTGATTATCTTTACGATATTTCGCAATTTTTTTGTGTTGGCGGTCAACTTGGAATACACATGCAATGTGCCGCCTACAGCAGGCTTGATTTGGTCGATCCATCGCACGGGCGATCTACCGCGCGGACAACTCGCGAACGCAAACGCCCTCAACCTTACTCTGTACAGCAAGGCGTTCGATGGAGTCACTGTCCCGCCTGGAAACGTGTCCGAAGAACTTGAGGATGCGAGATTGTACTTATTATTTTTTGTTGTTGTTATTTTTAACTAACAATTTAATGAAATATAAATTTGTCAGAAAAAAATCCAGCTGGTTTTAAACAGGTTCGTCATAGTATACAAAGATATGACGTCATAATCATAAATAATATTTCCGTGAAAGGGAGCCCTTGTGGGACTCACCATATCGGCTATAAAACAGTGCAACGCAAACTATTGTATATTGCCAAGTTACTGTACTCTCTCTCTTTAGTCCGCAAACAGTCTGTATTTATCGTAGTTAGGGTCGCCATCTTGGATTCTAAGATAGGACTGAAATTATGACTGTCATAAGTTTTTATTCGAATCGATAGTGAATGTTTATGGTAATGTGTGATATTTGCAAATTGTAGATAGTGTTATGATTCTGTTTTCTGTTGTTTACTGCCTTTTCAATTTGATTGCCGATCAGATCTATGTACATAAATATATAACAACATTGTCGAACCTAAAAACCAAACTAGAACCAAAAAGACAAGTAATAATTAGAAGGGGAGTGATTGTATAAAATAATAGAACGCGTATCAGCGATTTTTGTAATTATTTTTTTATTGTTTGTTTATTAAAACATGCTAATACATTTGGAGAAAAATAAACATAGGTACCACACATACCATCAAGGTCTTTTCTGCGGTATAATAGCCGAGGCAGACATTTTAAGAGATCTCTCATCTCTTTAGAACTTTTAAGAAGTTCTTTACATAAATACTATTACATATTGCATATATTGCATATTGCTATTATATATTGCATTACATGTTGCAGGTAAGTCATTCATATAGGATTGTACGATATGGTTGTCGATCTGTAGATTTATTAGCGTCCCAACTAGCACAAATGGGCTGCATTAGGGCTTTGGAGCGTATCCGACTATTACTTATGGTAATAGACGTAAGCGCTAGAGCATCTACTACAGACTTAAAGCAGCCGCTTTAGCGCTATTTGGGCGCCATTTTATGCAACCTAAAGTTCCATTTAACCTGCACAACGGTTGCATAAACGTTCCTTAATAGCTATAACGATATATTAACACTATACTAAAGCTCTCGTAGCGCTACTTTTGAATGATTTTGAACTACTTTGAACGAATGAATTGATTATAGTTCTTTATTGTATATCTTCACTTGACATTATTTGTAATATTTTGGTAAAGTGTTTTCGTCGCCATCATGAAAATAAAACTAAAAAATAAAATTTAAAAAATTAACAAAAGATATGTGATATTTTTTATTTTTTATACAGAATAAATTTTATTTCCGTATTTTTACGTGTCGATAACTTACTATTCGCAAGTGGCCAATTGTTTACCGGTACATTTAATGCACATTTAACTGAAAAACCAATGTATATCAACTCAATTTTGCAAGTGAATTATAAGTTTTCTTAAAAAATTATGGCGTCATTGTAATGACGTAGTCATAACCTGCAGTTTTAGCTCTAATAACTCCCTTTTGAGAATCATAGCGCTAATTTTCACCCTTCTAACGCTTCCAGTGATTTTTGTTCCCCTAGTGCAACTCACAGCCACAAAAAGCTCCTATTTTCCTGTTTTTGAGGTTATAAGATCTAGTTACGTACTTATTCGTTCAGCATCCATTTTTATTAAATGTATTATAATAGTTACAAAAGCGGCTGTAAAATGACGAATGGATTGAGCCTGCAAGGAATGACTATTGCTACTAAAGGCCTTAGTTACACTGATGTTTTTTTTGTAACTATAGTAGGTATGCATAAGAGTTTCTATTATTTCTATAATGAAACTTATAGTAGTATAATAGTGGTTACTATAACTATAACCTATAAAAGTTACAATGGATACCACTGTGCAGCTGTGAGTGGCAGAATGACCTTCGTAACTCTCATATAAAGGTGTAAGTGGTAAATGAGTTCTACCGTGGACTACTGTGAAGGCTAGGGTAGTATTTGATTCAGCTTATAGCACCTTAAGTAACTTTTATAGCTATAGACGTTTACGGATGCAGATATGCAACTTTGAACTGCTTTTTGAACCCTTAAACCGCTATTTTACAGCCCAAAGTAACAAAATAGGCTGCTATTTCCACTAATGTGCTCGTTGGGATAGATCTAAGAAGCAACTGAAGATATTTTCATGTGAATTACTTAGTTTTAGTATAATTGAGTAGCATTGGAAAAAGTTATAAATAAAAACATATTTACTTGAAAGAATTTTAAATAACGGTTACTTTTTATACAAAATCGCATTTGAATGAAACAGTCTTATATTGCAAGCAAAGTCTGCTCGCAATTATCTGCCCACCTGTGAAAATCTATACTAATATTATAAAGCGGAAAAGTTTGTTTGTTTGTTTGTTTGTTTGCTTGAACGCGCTAATCTTCGAAAGTACTGGGTGGATTTGGATGCAATTTGGTATGGAAGTAGCTTGAAGCTTGAGGAAGGTTATAGGCTACTTTTTACCCGACTGCAAAAAAGGAGAGTTATGTTTTTACCGTGATAGAATCCACGGGAGCGAAGCCCCGCGTGAGTACTAGTAACATATAAATTGGTCTGTTTAAACATTAATTGCAATTTTAAAACTAGTGGATATACAATGAAATGTCATAATAAGGTTAATCTCATCCTGCTTATTATGTATTGCACCCATATAAACATATTAATACTGACAATGTCATTAGAACTTAAAACGGGATTATTACCATGTGTATTTATTGTTTCAAGTTTCCGATTCCGATTTCGGCACTGTTGCAAGCGCCATGATCACTGATTAACCGAAGTCATTATTGCGGACGTTTATGAACAGACGAATTAACAATGAATCAGACGAATACAGATGGTAAACATCACGTTTTACGTTCTAATGATACTGTTAGTGACCATGTTAGCTTAAGAACTTATATGTATACCTGCTAACTAAACCACCGACAAATACCAATTTCAGAAAATACAACCAATTATTCCATCGTCATGGTGACCCTAATTCTCAGCAAAGCTCTCTGTAGCGAATTTGCTAGCAATGTCGACGAACTCCAAAATAAATAAGGGCTGTCGTTTGTAGCAAACACAAACAAAACAGTGGCAAAGGATTCCGGAGACTATAGCCCTATGTATGGCCTATAGTTAATTTTATAGCCGATTGATAGTCTCCCAGTTATGGGTCTCAGTTTATGGCATCAATTATTGCGAGGGGATTTCACCATTTTGATGTCTTGGTTTTTCTCTAAGTGTACATTTATCTCAACGACTTTTATCGTCAAGGGAACTATGGGACAGATATAAATATCAGACATGATTCAATGCAGCAAAGGAAATCATTTAAATTGGTGTCCTAAAACAAGTTCCTAGTAATATTTTGTCGGATAATAAAGGTTGAAATCTATCTTTAAAAAAAAAACTTAATGTATCTAAAAGTACTTTTCATAAATGATAATTATAATCATGCCATATTATAATAACATCAGATCTCACTTCTTCAATCGTACTAATATTCTAAATGCGAAAGTTTGTGAGAATGGGTGGGTGGATGAATGGATGTTTGTTGCTCTTTCACGCAAAAACTACTGAACGGGTCTGAATGCAATTTGGTATATAGATAGTTGTCATCTTGCAATAACACCTAGGTTACTGTTTATCGCGGAGTTCCCAAAGGATCGGGATTTGCGTGGGAAAAACACGCGAACGAAGTCACGGGCAGAACATAGTTTATAAAAAAATACCTAAAATAGATTCTAATTGTGTTATGCAAAAGCATGTTTGGAGTTTTTAAATCTTATAACGCAATTTAAAAAGAAAGCATAAGGACCCATCAAAACGTTTACACAAAAAAGGTAAGCTTTCAAAACTGTCAACGCAAATCCCGAACACTCATTTCAAAAAGAGAATCTATTTCTAAAACCAGAAACATTTTCATTCCTTTCTACTTCCCGAAATCCTCACGACTACCATTCACACGTCATCCCGGCTTCGAATTTCGAATTCCACATTTCGGGTCCTCCAACCATGTGTGATTATAGCTCCAATTAGACCGTTGTCCACCTATCCGGCTGTCCGTCTGTTTATCTACGCCAATTATCACCAGAATGGCCCGATAGCGTCATTGGCGCTCGTCTTGGGTAGGTATTGATCCGAAATCTTTAATGGTCTGTTCAGTTCAATTGCTTTATTGGTGATGGTGAGCGATGAATATTGTATGTGTAAGATCGATATACTGGTTTGAGTATTCATCGGCCATCATTGGCAGTCCACACAACTATGAATTATTTTTGTCTATGGTAGGTTGTGGACTACCAAAATTAACGTCCTCTTTGGTGTTATACTTGAAGCAGGATCTTAGTTGATGTCTCTTGATGTTAAGGCGACATTATATGGCAGCGACCTTGAGCGACTGGGGAGAAGCTTGCGTCACTCCCCGCGACCGCGCAATGCACCCCCGCAACGCAAGCTCGAAATTTCGTAAGGTAACCATACGTTTCAAATAGTAAAGACTGTACTGCCTGATTTATTATCACCATCCAAATTTTTTCCGGACTTTAATTGTCTGGTCATTGAAAACTACTATGTGTATTTAGACAAGTAAATCTATCTATCTATATATATAAAAATGACTATGTGGCTACGCTACTTAGACTCATTTGATACTCGTAAATAATTAAGTTTTAATAACATTGAAATCGGAATATTGAAATAAGTATGAATTTACTTGTCAGCAATCATGTCCTCATTTTCGACATGCTGAGTTGAGTTTTTCCCTTTTGTATACAGCCAGAGCTGAATTTTTTTTTAATAGTTTATAAGCTTGCGTTTGACCATAATCTAACCTGATGTTAAGCGATGATGTGGTCGAAGATGAAGCACGCTTGCCTAGAAGTAATCTATTCACTCTTGACTTAAAGACTTCCAGGTTATAACTATCAGGAAACAGACTCCAGCAGGGAATTCTACTCCTTAGCCGTACCCATAATTAAAGTAATCTCAAAACGTTTCATGCGTATGGGTGGGATGTCCACCATGTAACGATGGCGCATCACCGTTTGTCTTGTAGTCCTATGATGGAACGGGCTTGGTGGAATAAGACTGCAATTCCATCTCGTTGCCGATGAGCCTTTTGGCCCGTTTCTCTATAGACTCAAGTGCATTAAGCTGGTATTTGGCAGATCCGTCCCAGAGATGAGAGCAGCACTCCATACACGACCTAACTTGCGCTTGATAGAGGTTGAGCAGCTGTTCCGGTGTGAAGTACCGTCTCACTTTTGAAATGAAATGAAATTAAATATTTATTTTGTAAATTGGTTATAAATAACACTTTTACACGTCATGTTTTTTTGCGTGTTTAGTTTAGCTAGATGAGGCCGGTATTTCTTAACTGACTACTCTGAGAAGAAACACCGAAACAATATCAGAGGTCAAAGTCTGTTTTATAGTCCAGACAATTTGTATTTGTATATGAGAAGCATTTAAGTTCATATCTGTGGTATTTTTTTTTGAGGAAATAACCAAGCAAATTTGAGCGGACCTGTCCAGTCAGTGCAAGCATTTGTCAGTTATCGTGTAGCTCAACTTAGAATTTAAGGAGCTCAACAATTTGACGAACAATACCAACGTAAGGCCATTTGGGTAGGCCACACAAGTACTCAAACTGCTTGACATCATTAAAGAAATTATAGTGAAAGTAAAAACTACGAAGATAGAATAACCTACATTGTCCTCACAAGTACAATAATGAAATAATTATATTTATATACAACGTGTAATTTAAAGGGTATATACATACCAAGTGCATGGCTTCTTTGGATGATAACAAACGATATGGCAAGGGTTTAGTAATCCTAAGTCTACGCGTGTTGAACTTATTATAAATTACAATACACTGATACCAGAGACCGAATTTTTCAAATTAAGAAGAACGAAAAGAATTATCGTGTTATTGGCAAGTGACGTGGAAAGTTATTGACCCTCGTAGTGCTGTGACACGTTTTTTATGATTGGTATTCAAGAAATATATGAAACCAATAATTTGGTATCAATTCTTTGAGTCAGTTATTTTGTGCTGAAACTGTGCATAGAGACTCCATACCAGATGTTGTCTTCAGCCCTTTTGGATAGATATGGGGTTTACGTTACACGTTGTACATAAAAAAAACAATAAACAAAAACAAAATTAATAGGTATATACAATACTTTTTTTTTCTCTTTATTGATTATAAGGATATACAATACTTGAGAACGCAAATATTCTAATCAATCAAAAATAAATCATCAATCAAAATTTTAAAACTAAATAGAAAAGGCACACGTATATCACTGGAGCATCTCATTCCCAGGCCTTCTTGTCCTCAATATAATCTGTAACTATGTAAAAAGCTTTCTGACATAGCTTACGTTTTATAAATAATTTGAATTTATTAATACTTAGTTCTTGAATATGGCTAGGAATTTTATTATAAAAACGTATACATTGGCATCTAAACGATCCACCAATCTTTTTTCCTTGTTTTAGGAATGACATATGTGTCTTTGTTCCTTGTATTTACACTATGAATATCACTGTATTTTTTAAAAAGATTAATATTTTTGTGTGCATACAAGAGATTCTCATAAATATACTGAGATTAATATTCATAGTCAGAGTCATTCAGAGTCATAATATTAATCTCTTTAAATTTGTCTCTTAAGGAGTGCTTAGGACTTAATTTATAAATTGCACGAATGGCCCATTTTTGTAATACAAATATTGTATGAATGCCGGCGGCGTTTCCCCAAAGTATAATGCCGTATGAGATCACTCTGTGAAAGTAACTAAAGTAGACTAAACGTGCTGTTTCGATATCAGTTAATCCACGTATTTTTCTAACGGCATATGCTGCAGAACTTGGTTATTTTGACACATTATATGGGGGCCCCACTGAAGCTTCGCACTCAAATTTATGCCCAAGAAAACTGTGGTATCTTCGGGTTTCAATATTTCGCCCTTTATTGATACACTTGTATTCACTTGTCTAACATGAGGTAACGTAAATTTTAGGCATTTAGTTTTTTCTCATTAACAAGAAGATTATTAACATTAAACCAGCTAACTACAGTTGCAAGGGCACTGTTTACTTCTTCAGTAACCTGCTGTTAACTTTAATTTTAAATAAAAGATTATTGATACACTTGTATTCACTTGTCTAACATGAAGTAACGTAAATTTTAGGCATTTGGTATTTTTCTCATTAACAAGAAGATTATTAACATTAAACCAGCTAACTACAGTTGCAAGGGCACTGTTTACTTCTTCAGTAACCTGCTGTTAACTTTGATTTTAAATAAAAGATAAGTATCGTCAGCGAATAACACTATGCCATGATTTTTGATCAGGTACGGTAAATCATTTATATAAATAAGAAACAAAAAGGGACCTAAAATTGAGCCTTGGGGACCCCCATCTTGACGTCACAGATCCCGGCGATCTTTTGCCGTTCAAGTCGACTCTCTGAATCCTTTCACTCAAGTATGAGGTCTGAAGATTCAGAGAGGCGCCCCGGAATCCGTAGTGGTGCAGTTTCCTAATTAATGTCTCATGGGGAACACAGTCAAATACCTTTGAAAAATCGCAAAAAATGCCCAACACTTACCAACACTTATCTTCCCATGCATTATAAATGTGTCCTAAAAGTTCAACACCGGCCATCAGTTGTTGAACGTCCTTTTGTAAAACCAAATTGTTTATTATGTAGCAATTTGTGTTTATTAAAATATCTTTGCATCTGCATTAAAATAATTTTCTCAAAAATTTTACTGAAAGTGGGCAATACAGAAATAGGTCTATAATTAGTAGGGTCAGATGTACTAACTGATTTAAATAGTGGGATTATTTTACTATATTTCATTAAATCAGGAATCTCACCGCAATCAATACAATTATTAAATATAACAGCTAATGTAGGAGCTATAATGTGTATAATGGACTTAGTAACATGAACAGAATTACCCCACAGATCTGCAGCCTTTTTAACATTCAAAGAATTAAAAGTTTTGATGATGTCATTAGAAGTAACATATTGGAATTTAAACTCTGAACTACAAACTGGAACACTTTTTTTAAGTAATGTGTCTGCAGCAATGGCAGATGATTTTAGCGACTTGATTGTCGATACGGGTATGTCAGTGAAAAAATTTTCAAATTCTGTGGCGACTTGTGAATCTAATGTTATTATATTATCATCAATAGTTAGGGTGTAATGACTAGGATTCCCAACTTTTTGGCAGCCAATTGAGCCTTAGCCTCGATAAACGGACCAAAATTAAGGGTGGATGTCAACGTAACCTCAAGAAGTTCGATGCGATCTATATAATATAAAGCGAGTTATATAATATAAATTAAATTTAGGTAAGTATAGGCACGGGCGCGAAAGTAGGATTGACCATATGGGCGAAAATTGGAATATTGGAGAGTTGTGCGTAAACAAAACATTAGATCTCCGCATTCAAGGTCATGGTACTTTCGTACCATAGCTAGCTATAAGTACCTACAACTATGTCAAAAACCGCACTCAAGTATTTTTTAAACTAATCTGGACTGTCCTTACTACGCTGTAGTATGGTTACATTATAGTTAAATACTCACCTCGTACTCACCACAAAAAAACACTATTATTTCAATGAAATAAAAAATTACTAAACATTAGATCTCCGCATTCAAGGTCATGCTACATAAGTACCTACCCTAGACCCATACCTACAACTCGTGTCAATATCAGCTCTCAAGTATTTTTTGATACTCTAATCCGGACTGTCCTTAGTACCTACGCTGTAGTATGGTGCTATTACATTGCAATATTTACCTCGTCTCTGCATTTTCGCGGCGAGAATCTAAGTTATTTGATATACTCCAAAAAAAAAACATAATTTGAATAAAATAAAAATAATTTTAAGTAAGTACCTACTAAATATTAGATCTCCGCATTCAAGGTCATGCTACTTACGTATCAAGAGCTATACCTACAACTATTCCAATATCAGCAACACTCAAGTATTTTTTGAAACTCTAATCGAACTGTCCTTACTACGCTCCAATATGGTTACCTACTCGTAAATTACATTTCAATACTCACCCTGTCTCTACATTTTTGACTCAAGAATCTTTACTATTTGGTGTTCTCCTAAAAGGAAATAACATAATTATTTCAATAAAATAAAAGTTGGTTTACTACATTTAAATCACATTTATTTTATTCCAATATTCTAATTTAAACTATTGATAGAGATTATATAAATAATCTTCTTCTTATCGTGTGGGTAGTAATGTCTAATGACCCCATACACCCTAGTGTCAGAGTTTCTAGACTGCCTCAAGAGCCTCTGACGTGGTCTATTCTGACGACCGCCATTTGGCGACCGGGACTACCGGCTTATATGTGTCTTCCGAAGCACGGAACCATCTTTTTATCAGACAATCAGGTGATTCAGGCCTGCAATGTCCTAGCCAAAGTGCAAACAAATTTACAAAGTATGCGTCCCGCAGGAATCGAACCCACGACCACACACAAGTTAAACCCCTAAACCACTCGACCATGGCGGCAGTAAATTATATAAATAATTAAAATTCGTTACTTCATTAATCTATTTTTAACATTGTAAGGCATTTCTTTTTTAGTGTTTTGGGTTTACCAACCATTTTGGCGTTAAACTTCTATGCGAATAAAATCATTTTGTATTTTTTGCGCGGAGCGTTAACGTCTACTCGTGACAGTGGTCAGCGATGCACTGCCGCCCGTCGCCCGCAAGAGCCCCCGATTCATTGCGCACCTAGATTATTCGAATAATAATACACCATGACTTTACCAAACACAATATGAAGAAAAGCCGTATACTAAAAGATTGGCAATTAAATTATCTTTTAGACTGTGAAAGTTTCATAAAAATACACCCAATGGTTGTTGCCTGATCTTCGCTTTTATGCCCGCGTTAGACGTACTTTTAAAAATAAATTACACAATGTTTTACAAAAAAATATTTAAATATTCATATATCAAATTATTAAGGAAATAGTCTAGTTTATCATTATTTTTTTTCAAAGCATACCAACTAGCCGTTTAGACGTGATCTTGGATTAAAAATCATCGAAAATCGAATATCTGCCCCTTAAGTTGTATTTGATTTTGTTTGTACTTACTATTAGTTGTGCGTCTTTGTTTGCGTAAGACTGACTTTCCCGTGTAAATTATTCAGCGGTGACTCCGAGATGTAAAACAGTAGTAAGACTATGTTTTGCTCAAAGACGAAGAAGAAGATCTATCTTCCAGTAAAAGTCTTATTAAAATCGGTTCAATCTTTTCAAAGAATAGCCCGGGCAAACAAAAAGACTGACAGACCGTCAGACAAACAATAAATTAAATATTTATTATTTATTGTATTTTTTTTTATCGTAAAAATAACTAGGTATAAGCACTTGTGAAAACACAAACAGGAACTTGAAATTTATTTATATATAGAAGAAGATAGTGCAAACTTTAATAATAAAAAAAAACAAAAACAAAATCTCACTTAAAAACTACACGGCAAAAAAATATAGATCAAAAATTAACTTCCCGCTCCTAGGCTATTTTCTAGCTTGTTGGACGTAAAATTCGCACACAAAAAATACGTAAGAAGCTTACGTGAAGTTGTGAACGGAACATTCTGGATTATTGAGGCAAACTTTGGTTTTAGAAATTGGCATTTCTTAGCGCTGACGCTTGCTGTTTTGGTTTCGGTTAAGCCCTGTTAGGCTTTTGTTTTTGTTGCGCTCATGCAAATTGGGTGAAGAGTTTATCATTATGCAGGTTCTAGATTAGTTCCAGTTCTTTCTAGCTTTAAGCAGATATTAAATGGTTTTACTTGCCGATTGACGTAGTGACTCTGGGACCAAAATGTATAGTGCAATGTGTATCATAACCATAATCATTTATTTATTTGCAAATATAGGTACAAGCTAAAAAGTCTAATATAAACAATAGTGTCCATTAGCCATATCCTACCATAAGGCATGCAAATATAAAAAGTACACATTTCTTAATTTAACAATAAAAATAAAGAAATACATTCTTTAAAATATCGCATGGAGTATCATTATATAGGTTTGTCCTGTAAATATTCGGTGACAGAGTAATATGCTTAATCCCAGTGACAGTGTTTTAACATTGTTTTTAAATCTCACTGAAGGGACTCAGGTCTCATCTCTATGAGAGGGAATGGGCCGTAATCCACCACGCGGGCTCAGTGTGGGTTGGTGGAAGTCACATGTCTTCGGATTTTTGGACCTAGAACATGTCGGTTTCCAATAATTAAACTTACATAACGTCGCTGTAGAATGAATACCTCGTATGTCAAAAAATCATTTTTTTCTTTTTTTGTAAAAATCGTATGGAAACCACGTATTCTATAATACGGTGAAACTGTGAACCCTACATGATGACTACATGTGATGACTACAAGTGCCATCTATAGAGTAAAACTAAAACCTCTTATCTATAGAGACATGGGCGTTTAAACAAAAACTACGTAGATATAAAAACAGAAAACCTCTTATATCATTTCTCTGGCATAATCCAGTTAAGTAACGCATTAGTTAATAACATAAATAAGTCCTTTTTATCATTCAAAACATGAGACAAAAGCACATTAAATTTTTTTTAATCATTGACAAAATGAACCGATTTTTTCGTTTCCTGTGAAGTTAGGATTTCTGGACATACGAGGTTATCATTCTACAGCGACGATAATATTGTTCACAAATCAAGCTTGCATTCGTTGAAATCGATTTCGTTTTAGTCAAATTTGAGACGAGAGCACGGATTTGAACACTCTCGAGGTCACATAATGCATGCACGATAGCAGAATTTTCGAGCTACATCTAAAGTTGCAAGTCATCATTTGCGTGCTTTTCCTTACAAATGTGAGAGAGTACGGAAATCACTGACACTAGCGATGCTTTAAATGTGTAAAATGAAATTTAAATCTCGAAATATTTGTGATATTTTTGCGTGCTAAGGAATATTTTACATTACCAGTATAAATTATGTATAATTCGCTGACCATTTAGAATTGATTTAGAAGTATTATGAGTGTACATACCTTTTTTTTGAGGTGGAGTATTTATTGACCACCATCTCACCTGACGATAAGCGATGATGTGGTCGAAGATGAAATACGGTTACTAAGAAGAAACCTGTATCAGACATATGTATCAGGATCACAAAACCATGAATCAGGAAAGAGAACAGTTGAAGAGAGTGATACACTTTTACTGACTGAAAATCTCTTCGCGTTCCGGTGCCCTCAACAGGCAACGGCTCTATCTTGCCCTGACAATGCTACTGACTGCTCTTTGAGGTGGGTATGGAACACGACGCGTCGCGCCGTCGCGTTGACCCGGGCTGTTACCCAACGGTGAGCAACCCCTGCTTGCCGTCTGCAAGTCCAGTATTTTTATAATTCTAAGTTAGAAATATGAACTGTGATCTGGACGCTTAAAAGAGCTGATCTCAACCGCATTGACGCCTTTGTAATGTGGTACATGCTGGAGGAAAATGCTTCAGATACCATGGACAGCCTTCCACACAAATGTGTCTGTTCTACGTGACTTTCACATAAAGACTCAACTTTCCACTATCTGCCTGAGATGAGTGCTGGAGCACTTCGGACACATCGCCAGGAACGAAGGGCACAATTTGGAGTAGATATATGGTGGTTACGGGTAAGGTTGACGGCACGAGGCCAAGAGGACGAAGTCCTTGTAGAAAGAGAGACCAGATCCGTGCAACCTTGAACACCAACCTGCATAACGTTCTCCATTCTGCTACAGACAGGAAAAAATAGCGAGACACCGTCCGGCAGAAAATGTTTCCACAGATAGAGAATCACGACCCTCAGTATTGAGGAAAACGTGACCTGAGGAGGAGGAGGAAGTTTTAAGTTAATGTTTTTTTTCATCACAGTCACTTTTGTTAGGTAACCACAAATAAAAGTCTCAAACTAATGCCTTTTTATCTATATTAGTAGGATTATTGCGTATCTTCATGTAAAGATTGTGTGAAAGCAGTGTACAGGTACAACCTTCATACTCCTTTATTGTATTAATATTTCTTTTTCAAGTAACAGTAATGGGCTGATAATGCTTGTCATTTATCACTGGATTATTAAAAACACCGTTCGTTTATAATAAATCGCATAAGATTGCAAAATCATTTTGCTCGATAAGACACGTATATATTGTGAACTATCGAATTTAGATGTGATTCATTGTTTTCGAAATGATTTATTTACAATAAGTATAGGGTGTATACGTATCTACTACAATCTAGATTTATTACAATTTTACGATGTTTGAAATTTTCCATTTTATCTATACTGAACACTTAACAACAATTGAATTTTGATTTGTTTTTAATAACAGTTCTTTTGGTAGTTAAAATTATATCGTTGGAAATGAATGGTATGTACTCGAAATTGGAAACGGTAATTGCAATTAAACGTTTCATAGAACTTGACCCCAAAGCTATTTAGCGAATGTCCATTGTTTTTCAGCTTTAACTATGGTTAAAATGGAGCATATTTTAATAAATAAATAATAATAGGTTTTAATCTTCTAAAATCCTGTACCCTTCATCATATGCTATACCTATATACATAAATCTATTTGTATGTCTGTCTATGACACCAAAATAACTGTGTTTTCTCAAGATGTATATACTTATTTAATTACACGTTACTAAGTTACAACAAGGAATAAATAGTTTGAACGTCATTCTGTCTGCCTTTCTGTTTGTCCGGGCTTATGTATGGAACGGCTGAATCTACTTTGGTAAAATTTTCACTGGAAGTATTAAGTTGTAAAAACAAAGAAGGTTATAGGGTAACCTATACGCTACTTTTAATCCCGAAAACCTCACAAGATCGGGACTTAAACAGAAAAACCACGTAGGTAATATCGATACCAACGTGAACGAAATGCCGGGCACATCAGTAAGTAATAATCCGGGGTTGCGGGAATGTTCTAACGCGATACCGCCGCCACGGAACGCAAGGACAACTGAAGAAACAGGGTGGGTTCTTAGCAAGTAGAAGTCTGACACTCCCTTCCGCTCCCCCCACAGCAGGAGGAGTCATTTGAAGATTATCCCACCAAAAAAAGCAGTAAATTAATTATGGAAAAGTAGACAAATCTTCTAAAATAGTTCCAAATAACTTTACTTCAACTTCAACTGAATATAACTGAAAATAAATCTTTAACACGTTCAGACGCACCATTTGTAGAAACGTAACTAAATGATGCGAGTTTCTATTTAGAGTTGGACAATCAAATTTACTGCTTGAATAATGTAGTGCCAACGAACATCGTATGCTATTTTGTTCACAACACATACAAGTATAAAATGTTTGGAATTAGAAAGGGACTTCGGTAAAGAGAGAAGCTGGTTTGTAAATAGAGATATGGTCGGATTGGACATACATGTATTTTGTGAGAAAAATCAGCCGAGTTGGCAGGTTACACACATAGCACAGGGTATTTCCGTAGATTTCTGTCACTTAACCATGATAATTTGCAGCAATCTGGTGTTCTATCGAAAATCTTTTTATTATACTTGGTGCAAAATGTTGGTTTTCAAAAACAGTTCAATGTCACAATAAATGACGTAGGTATTTTGTATCTGGTATTCGATTTCTAAGTAAATAATTCTAAAATATTCACACTTTTCAGATCAATTTTAGACTTGACTAGCGTGTTTTGTATTTTTAATTTATTTATTAAACACTTCTGGTGATATGCGGAACAGGGTGAAAAGGAGGGAGGATTCTGCGACCAGACAGGTGTTTTTGTCTGGTGGGCAACTGCCCGATGTTTGTTATCGGGAGATTTGTATGCAGACTAGTTGTGCGGTAAACTCTGATTGCGCGATACAGGATTTATATCATTAGTCTGTATGTTGCGAGATGTTACTGTACACGTTTGCAGATTTATTTGTTTGACACAGGCTTAACGGTGGGGCCAAACTAGGCATAGTCTTATCTACGTTACATATACAATAGACATTACACTATGCTACTTTCATTATTCAGTGTTCTGCTTACGCAAGTTAAAACTAAAATCTGATTATAGGAAAAACGAGAATAACTAATAAAAGAAAAACGAATACTTTTACCATTGATAAAAACAGATATGTTACAAAAACAAAAGATAATGTGTGAAGTGTGGGTGTGTACTATGTGAGTGTGTATAGTGAAAGTGTGTGCTATGTGGGGCACCGGTTAATAGTGAGTGAGGGTGTGAATTATTATAAAGAAAACTGTATGAGATTTTCGTTTTCCTTTCTTTATAATGAGAAATAGCAATGTGAGTAGAATTCAGATTACTAGCAATCTTGTTAACCCCTCCAATTAAACTGAGTGTGTTTGTATTTGGAGTGGGTTCACGGCCATAGTGTCCTTCAACCTCTCAATTATAATTCGGACATCTCAGCGATTAGTCTATTTACGCTTATAATCTTTGTAAACCAATTTAACTTCTTGCATCACTTATAATCTTCTTACATTAATTTGACTCTTACTCATAAACTAGTAACATGAACCACATCCATTCCGCCTCGCTCATCTCTGTAAACCGACGGAGGCAGCTGCGTATTTCGCTTGGTGGACCGTCAATTTACACAACGTTGATTTATACAGATAGCGTGCAACGTAACGCGTATCTCATACTGTATATGTACGTACAATTTTGTGCCATTATGACTCTGTTCGTGTGCGGAGTATAATGTTTCTGCTGTGGTTTTGTATTTTGTGGCATTTTGAAGTTTTTATTTTTTTGTGAGGGATGTTTGTGAATTGGGTATTAAAGAGTAAGGGGTCGATTTTATATTTTTAAATAGATAACAATAACAATGATATACTTAGATAAGCTAAGGTGTTGGACTTGAAATCGAGAAGTCGCGGGTTCGATCCCCGCCCATCACACTATTCCCGTGAATCCACTCCAGACACAAGCATATTGTTACGAGCTGGGGTTCGGGATATAAATAATTAACGCCAATTAAACCATAATTAATTAATGATACACAAAATAAAAATTTAACACAAATATTAGCACGACAACACGTGTCACTTAACACTTAAATTGCACTGAAATTCACTTGTAAAGCTTCGATTATATCGCCTCGGATCTTCAAATAAGACTGACTATTTATACTGCTAAGAATATTTATACTGCTAATATAGAACACGGTGCTCACGGAGTAATTTAGGGCCCTAAGCTGGGCGGTAACTCCTGATATTGGCAGCCAAAAGCTTCCTCCTGACCGTCCACAAGCTAACTTCTACTCCTCTTACTTCTTCAAGGCTCTTCTTCAGGTCCACACTTGACGCTTTACGATTCCGCAACGCCTGACTCACCAAAAAGCGGTCATCTCTTGGTTCTGTGCATCGTTTTCTTCCCGAACCGGGTCTTTTTTTGACCAAACCGGTCTCTTGATACCGTTGCCAAGTCCTCTGGACAGTTGCACGACTCACATTTAGCCGCTGAGACACCTAAGTTTGCGAACAACCTTCTTCAAGTAGGGCTATAATTTTACCGGCCCTTATCGCTTTATCACTCATATCAAAAAGTGGTATTTAATGTAAAAAGAAAGAATAAATTGTTTAACTTGCAGAAAATATCCAAAAGGTTTTAAAATATCGTAATCAGTTAAAAATCGTTTCAGCAATTCGCGCCATTAGTAAAGCAATTTTAGAATAATCCACAATAATAATTATTTTTCTTTTATTCATTTCAAATTTTAAATTTGGAACGTAAAGAATCATGCCAGGATGCTTCAAATAACATGTCAATACATCGTCAAATTAATAAAACCTATATCTTGTTCTTCTTCATTGAAGTAGAGAAAAAAATCTAAAGTGCCCGTTTTTTTGCAAAAGAGTTTATTTACAAATGCAATATAATAAATGATAAATGACCTTTATTTTGGAAATTGGTTATTAAATAACACTTTTACACGTCATTGTTTTCGT
Organism: Tholera decimalis; assembly: GCA_943138885.2. Taxonomy (NCBI): domain Eukaryota; kingdom Metazoa; phylum Arthropoda; class Insecta; order Lepidoptera; family Noctuidae; genus Tholera; species Tholera decimalis. The sequence continues at coordinate 31,827,040 of OW964562.2, forward strand.
AAATATTAACTAGATGAGGCCGGTGCTTCCTAACTGACTACCCTGAGAAGAAACACCGAAACAAACTAAGGGGTCCGTCTCTTTTAAAGTCCATACAACCTACACTGGTTTAATTATATGGGAACCTTGTAGGTTTCAGTCTGAGGCGGTATTTTGAAGAAAGATGCTCACAGATTTGAGTGGGCCTGTCCATACAGTACAAGCATTTGTCAAATGACGTATAGCTCAACTTAGAACAAGGAGCTTAACGATTTGACGAACAATACCAAGGTAGGCCGCAAAAAGCACGCAAACTGCCAGACAATTTACTATATTTAACTCGAATAAAATAACCAACATAGTGCACATATTCACAATCGTTTATGAGGATTATGTAGATTAGTCTAAAATGGCCTTTTGAGGAAAGACCACACAGATTTGAGTAGACCCGTCCCGTCATTGCAAGCCTTTGTCAGTTAATCTGTAATACAAGCAGACTAAGGTTTCAGTTTCAGTGCAAATATATCACTTACAGGTATGCAAATAATTCAAGTGAAAGATAAAATTAATTAAAGAACAGAATAAGCAAAACTAAATAATCATGTCGAAAGTAATCATGTCAACACAATAATTAATATAAAAAACAATTACATACGTAGTAACAAGTCGACAAGGAACCCTTATAGTTTCGCCAATTCCGTCTATCCGCGGGTTAGCACAGAAACTATTGGTACTAGAATACTCAAATTTGGCATGGATATATATATTTATCACGCTGACAAAGAGTTAAAATAAAATCATTAAAAAAAAAAATTTTTAGGACATCCCTAAACTGTTGATGATTTTTCATTATCGCGGAGTGTGGAAAGACCAATTTTAGATTCAGTGATTCCGTTAGCGAAATATTAAGCTTTGAAGTGCTAATTTTCGTTAGAGTAAAGTGTCCTCCCCCTGCCAACTAAGTGGTTGTAGGTAGGAATTTAATCGTCACGGCAGCAGAACCTACATATCATAACGAAGTTAAAAGGGAAACTATCAGACCTAAGTTAGCTTCAGAAATTTACGAGTACCTTATAGTCGACCAACCGTATTCTATTTGCTTTCTGACAAATTCCATTGAAAAATATTTAGAAGTTCTTATTTGTATAAAACACAGTAGTTTGTTGTTGTTAGAGCATGGTACGGAACTCTCGGTCATCTAATCCGACTCGCACTTGGTGCTGTAGCAAACTACGGAACCCTACACTACTCAAGGCCCGACAGATACTTTGCCGGTGTTTATGTTTTAGTCCGTCGTAATAGCAAACCTTTTGCTATCGACCGAGCAACAACGCCAAGCTCCGGATACCGAAAAATGCTTGATAGAAAGCACTAATAACTCTTGACACCCAACCTGGAGGAAATTAAGCCAAATTAGACCTGCAGATAGACCAACTAGGTAATTTACACAATTATCATAATACTATACTCTGTTGACCGTACATTTTGTATGGCTACTTTATACATACGTACTATTTTTCCTTAGCTAAATTAATATATTAAGTATCTAATAGTTAAATAAATTATTGTAAAAACAATAAAATAACAAGCGGGAAAGTTACCTGAAACATGAGTACTAAAACGTGCTTCAACGTTTTAGTATACTCATGTCCATATAGATTTCAGATGATTCTAGCTATGTAGGTAGAATTCACATTACTAGCAATCTTGTGAGCCCCTCCAAATTTTTTTTTTTATTTATTTATTTTATATTAACACACACAAGTTATACATAAAGAGATTATGGCTCGCAGAGATAAAGCTAAGAGCAGATATAAGCGCAGACCTTCAGAACTGAATCTCTCTTATTACAAATCGTTACGTAATCGCTGCAGTCATCTGTGTCAAGATGCTAAGAGACGCTATTTTCACGACCAACTCAATAATCGCAGTTCTTCCGATGTATGGAAATTTCTCAAATCTGTAGGCATAGGTGGTAAGTCACCTACCAACCAGTGTAAGGATGTCAACCTCAATGATCTAAATAAGCATTTCTCTTTCCTTCCCTTTTCTCTTGATCCGTCTGTTAAAGCTGCGACACTAGAGAGTCTTTCTAGGTTGCCGTTACCACTTTTTCCTCTCTTTAAGCTTAACGATGTTACTGAGGATGACGTTAAGAAGTCTATTCTTGCGATTACTTCTTCAGCAGTCGGTAATGATAAGTTGTGTTCAAGAATGATAACTCTTATCCTTTCCTCTTTACTTCCTGTTCTCACTCACATCTTTAACCACTCATTTTCCTCTTGTTCCTTTCCGTATGTTTGGAGACAGGCTCACATAATACCTTTACCTAAAACTAACAATCCTACTTTATTAACCCACTTGAGACCCATTTCTATCCTCCCTTTTCTCTCTAAAGTTTTTGAGCACATAGTTCATAGACAATTATCATTTTTCTTGGCGTCAAACTCGATAATATCCCCTTTTCAATCCGGTTTTCGCTCGGGTCACAGTACTGTAACCGCGCTTTTAAAAGTGACTGATGACATCCGCTGGGCAATGGAGAATAAGTCCCTTACAGTTCTTGTATTGCTGGACTTCAGTAGCGCATTCAACTCAGTGGATTTCGACATACTACTAGGTATCCTCAAATCTATCAATTTCTCTCCTTCCACTTTAGCCTGGTTCGGATCTTATCTTCGGGGACGTTCTCAGTGTGTTCGCCTGGAGGAGTCCTTCTCTGATTGGTGTAGCCTCACTGAGGGTGTTCCTCAGGGTAGCGTTCTCTCTCCTCTTCTTTTTTCAATTTTCATAAACTTTGTTACCAGAGTAATCTCCTCTAGTTTTCATCTCTACGCTGATGACTTGCAGCTTTACCGTCATTTTACTGTAGTTGACGGGGTTCTGCAATTGCTGCAATGAATCATGACCTGGCTTGCATCAGCGTTTGGGCTAAGTCATTTGGTTTGCAAATTAACCCAACTAAATCCCAGGCCATGATCATTGGCAACAGATTCGTTCGCAGTGCGGCTGTTGTTGCATCTCTGATGCCTTTATATCTCGACGGTGTTCGCATTGACTATACCGAAACCGCTAAAGATCTGGGTGTAGTTATTGACTCCAATCTCTCGTGGCGTGCTCAGGTCAATGAGGTCAGCCGAAAGGTAAATTTCTCCTTTCATTCGCTGAAATGCCTTCAAAGTCTTCTGCCCTTGAAGACTAAAGTTTCTTTGGCACAAACACTTATTCAGCCGATTATAGATTATGCCGACGCCTGCTATTTGGATGCTTCCGAGGAGCTATTAAACAAGCTTGAGCGCTTGCAAAATCTGTGCATTCGCTTTGTTTTCGGTCTTCGAAAGTATGACCATGTTTCTCACCTTCGCAAGGAACTCAAGTGGCTCCCAATCCGTCTTCGCAGGAACACTAGGATTTTGTGTCTCCTCTTCAACATCTTACACAACCCGTCTTACCCTTCCTACCTGCGTGAGCGCTTTTCTTACGCTCGTTCTAGTGACGTACCGTGTAGATCACACCTTAGATCCCTCCTTAAATCTCATCCTCATAAAACTAGCTACTACTCTTATTCCTTCTCTGTCCATGCTGTAAGATTATGGAACTCACTTCCGCCTAGCATTCGTGATTTAAAAACTATATCTTTATTCAAATGTCGATTAAAAGAGCATTACCTTTCCTCTTAACTGTGTTAATTATTTATTTATATATTTATACTAGTATTTGCGTGTTGCGCGAGGTGCAAGCACCTCGCGTGCATGTGAAAAAAAAAAGGGGAGGGTGATGGGGGGGTTTAGTATTTGCGTGTTGCGCGAGGTGCAAGCACCTCGCGTGCTTGTGAAAAAAAAAAACGGGGGGTTGGTGATGGGGGGAGATGGGGGGGGCTTAGTATTTGCGTGTTGCGCGAGGTGCAAGCACCTCGCGTGCTTGTGAAACAAACAAAAAAAAAAAGGTGGGGGGCGTTTAGTATTTGCGTGTTGCGCGAGATGCAAGCACCTCGCGTGCTTGTGAAAAAAAAGGATGGTGGTGATGGGGGGGGGTTGCAGAAGTATTTTGACTAAAGCATTGCCCCTCTAAATGAATCTGAAAAAAAAAATGTTCCAAGTCTCTTAGATTCCGAGATCCGCCTAAAGGGGGGGAGAATGGGGGCGGGGGGGGACTTTGGAAAATGGTTTTTACTTTACCGAGCCTCCTCTATACGAATCCGTAAAAAGAAAAAAATACGGGTCTCGTAGTTTCCGAGATACGATAGGGGTGGGGGGGGGGGGGGGAGAAGGGGGGTGAAAAGGGGAGGTTTGGTACTTTTCCCTTAGGTTTGAGAGTTACTTGTTTACGAATCTGTCAAAATATACCCACCTCCCCATCCACCATCTGGGAGAACAATTATGTCAATGAGTGAGTCAGTCAGTGAGTGGTAATTTAGCTTTATATAGTATAATTATATGTTTATATATTCTTACATTATGTATTTATTTAAGTATATGTTATTTTTATTGCATTATAAGTATATGTAGGTATACTTAATATTTTAGTTTTAGACTTCACATATTAATTTTTATTTCTCTTCTTGTTCTCACAGACTATTGTCTACATTTCTTTTTCACTTCTCCTTTCGCAGGTCTGCTGGAAGAAATTTCTTAAGAAATAAGCAGTACCTTTGTACTCAAATATTATAATTATGTGATCCTATTATATTTTACTGTGTGTACATAAATAATAAAATAAATAAATAAATAAGTTACAATGATACAGACAGTAAATACAATACGAACCTATGTTACAGAACACAACACGCTTAGCAATGGACCCCAAACTAGGCACAGCCTGTATGTTGGTGGCCCAATATTAAAACAGAGGTTGACAGAAATCTACTCATAACTCGGTTCAGAGTGACAACACAGCCAGACAACAAAAAGAGAGAGAAAAAAAAGTAAATATGCCTGTAGATTCCTCCGTGCCGCGGAAATTACGCTAAGCCATTGGTTTCTGCTGCCATTTCCACATGTTTGACATTAATGGGGTAACAGAATTGACTTCAATCTCGCCAAGGGGTTACCCAGATACTGGGTTGTACAGGTCACATAGCAAGTCGCTCCATTTTGGTTAGACTGGAATCCGACCCAAACATGGGGAACCGCTAAAGCTTTGTTTTCCTAGGATAGCGGTGCCGTCATATAGCGGCCGTAATACAGCGGTGAATGACGTCACTAGAACGTTGTCTATGTAAACAAAATGGCGCGGTTTCCTAGAGAGCGGTAACTGACACCGTAACGTCAAAAAGCGGTGCCGCCATTTGCATGACGGCCGTCTTGTCGGTGTCAGATGGTTTCGTGAACGTTTCCAAAGAGAAAGTAATACACTAGATAGCGATGAAGCAGACAGTGTGTTAAAACGGCCGTGGAACTTTCCACATGTCGTCACCGTAAAGACGGCCGCCTTTTTGCGTCCGTAATATTACGGCCGCTATATGACGGCACCGCTTTCCTAGGAAAACAAAGCTTAAGCAAACAATGATATGCAAACAATAAAATAAACTGGATTTCGCTGTACAACAGTACATTAACACATCTGCTACAACATAATATGTAGTAATAATACAACAATGGATTTTACCACAAAGCCTGCACATTTCACCAATTTTGTATAGTTTTAAACAGTGTCCATTGCTCCGTTGAAGAGGATTAAAATTAACGTAATGTTGCATAGCTATTTTGGGGACATCACATTTTTATATACCAAAATTGGGTGTGTCATGGTCGGAAAATGTGGATAATAGAATACAATGTGAATATTCTTTTTTTTATTAAAAATAGGTTCGCGTTTGACCACCATCTCACCTGATGGTAAGTGATGATGTGGTTGAAGATGGAGCACGCTTACCTAAAAGTAACCTATTCACTCTTGACTTAAAGACTCTTAGGTTATAGCTATCGGGAAACACAGACTGCGGCAGGGAATTCCACTCCTTTGCCGTACGCACAATGAAGGTATTCCCGAAACGTTTTGTGCATATGGGTGGGATGTCCACCATGTAACGATGGCGCTTTGCCATTTGTCTCGTAGTCCGTTTATTACCTCTCGTGTAGGTATGAAATCATAAATGAAAGTCACCTGAAACATGAGTATACTAAAATATGCTTCATGATTTCACATGATTTCAGCTTTTTGTTAAAAATAACTAGTAATGCAGGTAGAATTCACATTTCTAGCAATCTTGTGAACCCCTCCAACGATGCTTGTAACTTTTTTCCGGGTCGGAAAATCATCGAATGATTTCTCCCGTTCTGAATTTAGCGGAAAGGTGCGTCAGACTTCTACTGACTAAAAACCCGACTCGTTCCTTCAGCTGCCCTAAAGTTCCGGGGCCGCGATATCTCGTTAGAACTTACCCGCTACCCCGGCAGGCAATGGCCCTATGGGGCCCCGTCACTATAAATATTTACCCTTTAAGAGTTGATTCTCAGTCTTTCCTACCAAATTTTTTTTAGCTAAAAGCACTAAATCGTAATGAAATCAACTAATTGTACCAAAGGCACTAAATTTATTTCAGAATGAATTTTCTAGAGCGCTTTTCTATAAATATTCATGATTTGTAGCCAGATTCGGAAAACGTTAAAATAGACACTGAATTTTTTATTATTTTTGTTCATGGAAGGGAGTTTTTAGCAAAAAGTAATATTCTGAATGAGGTTTTATGTAAGTATGTAAATATTTACTTATCGACAAACTGGCTGATCTCATACGACTTATTTCTTCAAAGAACAAAGACGGATCCTGGCCTACACAACTTTTAAATTTAAAATGGCTCGGCCATTTATCTTTAATGTATAAGAATCTATACAATAAAATCTAAACTATAAGTTTGTATTTAATTTATTTCGAGAACTTCTCTATTAGAATTGATTTATTAATAAACAAATAGCTGACCGGAAATTGTCGAAAAAAGGTTGAGTTGTCAGTATGCTGCAATTAAACTTATTAATCAGTTTTTATTTCGAATTCTTTATTGTTTTATGCATTCTTTTCTATACTAAAAGTAGTAACAATATGTGGTGAACAATAATCGCATTTGATTACATAAAAAATCTGAAATAATATTTTAATTATTGAGAATAAAAACTCTATTCTATTTTTATACATGTTGCGATGTTGACTATTCTGCCAAATAAAAACTCGAACAAGTGTCAAAAGTGACACAAAGGGAATTGATTGACATTACAAACACAAACAGTTGTTGTAAAACATAGTGTATCACATTCTCTTTGAGTTGTTGTTGTCGGTGATATTGCGAAGTGCATGCGTTTACGTTTCCTTCTGTTTTTTGAGACTCTTTTGCTTTTCGAAGTGTTGAAGTACATCCATTATTGTGACCATGTCTAACCAACAACGTTGCACTAATTGTGGATTGAATGTTTTCCGAATGTGGAGGTATTTAGTAGAATGCGAAGAAGTTCGTTCACTGTTACAGCAGTGGACTTCTATTCTCGAAGTACTTTTATTTAATTAGACAAAAGTAATTACTTTAGTGCTAAATGTTAGCGTGTACAAACATGTATAGAGATCGTCAAATTGTAATAACCTCAAAATTCCATATTTGTATTTATGCTAGTATTTTTTTGTCAGAAGTTCTATACAATATTAAATGCTAAGAAACAATAAAATTATTTTCATCACTGGCCATGAGAATTTTATATTGAGCCAAAGTTACTATGGACACTCAGCATTGCATTGCATTGGAGGCGACTGCATCCCATTTCCTCTCGCCCCGCACCATGGTCTGAACCAGGGCCGGGCGCGAGAGGTCACCGCTGCCAATCGCCTCCAGGAGGACACGGCGGTGCTCCGCCCAAGCAGAGCATACCTCGACCTAATGCTTCATGTCCTCCGGGTGGTCCTCACAATGATGACACCCGGGTGGGAGGACACCCCACTGTATCCGAAACAGGTATCTCCCGAAACAGCTATGTCCAGTCAGCACCTGCGTCAGGCGGAAGGTGAGGACACCGTGGCGTCTCTCAAGCCACTCCTCAAAGAGGTGATCAGTGGCGACAACCGCTCTTTCCATGCCGCTCTGAGATCGCGCCGGAGCTCTGTCCGCTGTGCCGCGGTTTGCCATGGCAGCGGAGTTTCACCCCGACATAGCACCTCCACGCGCCACATGTACACGCGTGCGAAGACTACCGCCTCCAGATTCCATGGCAGAAATCCGTCAAGGAGCTCCACCGCCTCACCGGAGATCGTGCGGTATCCCTGAATCATCCGGATGGCCATGACCCTCTGAGACGCGACCAGCTGGCGGGCTGGTCGCCGGCCTCGGGACTGCTAGTTTTAATATGTAATGCCTTGAAAAAATACCGATAAATTTATAGTTAGTCCGTGAATAAAAGATAATGATTTTCCTTATTTCTTAAGATAGATAGATATACTCTTTATTGTACACCATAACAGAATTAAATAAGGACTTAAAAAACTACAATGGGTGTTACAATGGGCGGTCTTATCGCTAAAAGCGATCTTTTACAGACTACCTTTGGATGGATTTGACACAGCAGGAGAAAATAAATACCGGGATAAAGATTATTTATTACTAACCTACTCACAAGAGAGCAACAACACACCAGTTAAGTAGTAATAATCGTAACTTATAAAATAAACATGATTAATTCTTACTGTAGCTAAACGCTCCTTATGCCCGTAATAAGGATAACTCCTAATAAGGAGCAATTTGCTGCTTTTATTAATAATAATCTTTAATAAGAGGATAAACAAAGTGAAGACTCTCTAATTTTTAATTATGATTAGCTTCATTAAGGTACTTGTTATTTTATGTTACCCTTCGAAATTCGCTATAAGAAAGTTGTTTTTATAAAATCTTTGTTTTTCAGTAACTGAATATATTATGGTAAAATAAATATTTATTTTTTTGAGAATATAAAAGGTTTGCTGGGTTTTTAATTTTGTTACAGATAAGAGTTTATTTCAGAACAAAATTTAAAATACCTAAAATAAAATTAATAGGTACTATGCACTTGACTAGAGCAACTTAAACCAAACCTGACTCTTACGACTTATTTCCTCAAATTTATTCTATTAGCATGATAGCATGATAGCATAGCATGATAGGATAAAATCTTTAGGTATTCGTGAATAATTGACAACAAGCTTTAGCCTTGTCCCAACTGTGGTAGGGTCAGACCAGTATCAGATTTTCTGGCTATTGACTACCCATACTAACTGTCAAAGATGTGCAGATGACAACCGGTACCACCGCCGTAACGTGCGCTTTCCGAGGTTTCACACCGTCATCTGCCAAACTCCGGGCTTACTACAGCTTTGATTAATAGAAAAAAACTTTTTTGCAAAAAAATAAAACCGACTTCCATATCAAAACACTACAAAGCCAAAAATAATTTTAATTTCGGTAGTCGGTGTTATTGGTTTTGTATTTTCTTTTTTTTCACACCGCCTTCCGAATTTAAAATTATTTTTGACTTTTTAGTGTTTTGATATGGAAGTCGGTTTTATTTTTTTGCAAAAAAGTTTTTATTTTCGCGCTTTTTAGTGGGTCAATTTGTAATTAATCTAGTTATAAAAGCCAAAATGTCAACTACAAAAAACTAAACACGCGCGAACAAAAAACACAATATAGAGTAACCGAAAAGATCATCAATGTAAATATTTTTTTTAAGACTTTTGTTTATTTTTCAGAAACGGCTTGTTCGATGTCGATAAAATTTTCATGGGACCATTTGGGAAGTATACCCTTTCCAACAAAAAAAGAATTTTTCAAATCGGTTGGCGAGCGACGGAGCTATGCCCGAACAAACATAAAAAAAAAAAAAACAAACAAACATCCGAATTGAGAACCTCCTCCTTTTTCAGAAGTCGGTTAAAAACTCAATTTTTTCACTTTCGTCCGACTCAGGAATCGACCCCGAGACCTGTTGCTCTGCAGTCGCACTTGCAACCACTAAACCAATGAGGTAGTAGCGGAAATTTCTTATAATATAAAGTGACTACCTGACTTGCTTCCACAGGAGTAGCTTTATTAATTTTATTATTGTTGTTTGAACTACTGCTAGCATAAAAAGTTCCGGGAAATCTACGATAGAAATTATGAGACACAAGAAAACATCAGTAAACACTGAATAACAATTTCCCTTAAGAAGAATCAGCCAAGATTACACCAACAATAACATTACTGAAAAAGCAATTCCAATGCAGCAAAATGTTAAGAACGATTAAAATTCACCAAAAAAAACGACAGTAAATAACAGTACCGAAGTGAAAAAAAAAAACAACTGGGACTAGACAATTAATCCATACCCTTCCATATCCTTAAGCTGGGTGCACATTATTTGTTTAAAAAAATGCGTAGGTAGGAAGTGGGTACACACACAAGCGAGCCCGTGGTCGCAATAAACTGAATTTATTAGCAGTCCACCGGTATTTTTATGCGATCGCAGGAAAGATTTGTGGTCGTCCCGTGATTTCCCCCGGGACCACTGTGTTTAGTGATATTGTGTATGCGCCTTTATATTTCAATCAGTCGATTGGCAGTTTGGGACCTTGTTACCTGTAATCATTTGGTGGATGTTGTTAGTAATGTATGATCTGTTGACACAGTTAGTCGGAGTTTTATCCCCTCAGGTGGCAATCTTTAGGGCTCGGGTCGGCAGCGTGACGTGTTCCACGCGTGGTTCAAAGAGCAGTCAATAATATTGACGGGGCTGTACTGGGCTATTGCCCGGCAGGGTTGCGGAAATGACGCGGCCCCGGACCGCAAAGGTAACTGAAGGAACATGGTGTGCTTTTAGTAAGTAGAATTCTGAAACTCCCTTCCGCTCTACCCAGAGCGGAAGGAGTCATTGGATGTCGATGTTCTCACCGAAAACAACAAGGTTCATTGAAGTCTTTGTTTTTTTTTCTTTATCTCATCTAATGGTAACCGAAGATACGGACTGTACTGTTTCCGTACGTGTATTATCACAGGCTCAGCAACACACTCGGTTCTCCGGCGGGTACACGTCTAACCTGCACCAGCGTACTCGCGTGACTGTCAGATTATCGCTACCCAACTGACCAAGAGTGCATGAGACAGTGTTATATCTACTTGTATATTTACGTAGTACGTACTTACGTACACGGTTGAAGATGAAGTAACCTATTACTCCTAATCCTGGAACTGATAGGTGGATAGTACACCGTGGACTACCCGTATTTATTTTCTCCTTCTGTGTCAAATCTATCCAAATGTTGTGTGTAAAAGATCGGTTTTAGCGATAAGACCGCTCATTTTATCACCTTTTTTTAGTTGTTAAGCCTTACTTGTTAATTTTATGGTGTACTATCACTATTTACTTACAGACCCCCAGACCCGCTTTATTTTTATCAATTTTCTTCAATTAAGAAAATGTAATAGACTAGGAAGCGTTGATGCTAAGAACACAGCTGACTATTTTTTCTAAATAAAACCAGATAGATAGATATCTCACGGTTGGGATAGTACGTCAACGGTTGGTCACCACACAGCATGTCTGAGGTTCGATTACGGCTCAGAAAAGTATTTATTTTGTCTATATTAGTGAAATTCTATCAGATGTGGCCGTTGGAAAAGTTTTATAACGCACCTACGAAACAGGAAATAATTATTATAATATTTAATCAATCAAATAAAGTATTTTCTAAATACACATTAGATAAAACGATAGTGAATAGGGTACATTCCGCAAAATCTCTTCCTGTCATAAAATAATAGTAAGTATAAGTGTAGGTACCTTTCCGTAAGAAACTGCTACAATGTACTTTTCAAATCTCAAGTTTCGGTTTAATGTTTTTATTTTAAGTTTATATTTAAAATTTCATGGGGAATTCTTACGAATATAGGTACCCTATTCCTTTTTATATTTTTATGTATACTAACTTCGGCCGTTAGTAGTACTTTTTTAACCTAAAATTAAAAAAATGGCTATTACTTTGGCTAAACATTGTCATACAACGTAGCAATGTCGGCAGTCCCTTAGTTAATATTTAACTATTTAACTAAAATTTCAGTTTCTGTACCTGTAGAATCTTGCTTCTTCTAAAATTTTGTGATTCTGGGTGAACGAGAAGTTTCTTATAGGATTTAATTCTCCAGTGAACTCTTTTCTAATCGAAAAATTTTTCCAAAAATATGTGACATGAACGTTATGACCGTTCATGTCACATATTTTTTCAAAAACATTTTGCAATAACCTTTTGATCGCATTGACATACAGGTTTGATATTTTTACAGCTAAAAAAATATAAACCCGATTACCGTACTACCTATCTTCCTGAGTAAAAGAGTGCTGACAGACAGACAGACGGACAACGAAGTGTTACCGAGTGGTTTGGAATTCTTAAAAGCATCTGCAAAGTTTTACATTATATGGCAGCGACCTTGAGCGACTGGGGAGAAGCTTGCGTCACTCCCCGCGACCGCGCAATGCACCCCCGCAACGCAAGCTCGAAATTTCGTAAGGTAACCATACGTTTCAAATAGTAAAGACTGTACTGCCTGATTTATTATCACCATCCAAATTTTTTCTGGACTTTAATTGTCTGGTCATTGAAAACTACTATGTGTATTTAGACAAGTAAATCTATCTATCTATATATATAAAAATGACTATGTGGCTACGCTACTTAGACTCATTTGATACTCGTAAATAATTAAGTTTTAATAACATTGAAATCGGAATATTGAAATAAGTATGAATTTACTTGTCAGCAATCATGTCCTCATTTTCGACATCATGAGTTGAGTTTTTCCCTTTTGTATACAGCCAGAGCTGATTTTTTTTTTAATAGTTTATAGGATTGCGTTTGACCATAATCTAACCTGATGTTAAGCGATGATGTGGTCGAAGATGAAGCACGCTTGCCTAGAAGTAATCTATTCACTCTTGACTTAAAGACTTCCAGGTTATAACTATCAGGAAACAGACTCCAGCAGGGAATTCTACTCCTTAGCCGTACCCATAATTAAAGTAATCTCAAAACGTTTCATGCGTATGTGCGGGATGTCCACCATGTAACGATGGCGCATCACCGTTTGTCTTGTAGTCCTATGATGGAACGGGCTTGGTGGAATAAGACTGCAATTCCATCGCACACTCCCCGAAATGTAACCGATAGAAAACTGATAGGCTTGCAACACGTCGCCGATGCTCTAGGCTCTGGATCTTTGTCTCGACCAGTTTCTCGTTGCCGATGAGCCTTTTGGCCCGTTTCTCTATAGACTCAAGTGCATTAAGCTGGTATTTGGCAGATCCGTCCCAGAGATGAGAGCAGCACTCCATACACGACCGAACTTGCGCTTGATAGAGGTTGAGCAGCTGTTCCGGTGTGAAGTACCGTCTCACTTTTGAAATGAAATGAAATTAAATATTTATTTTGTAAATTGGTTATAAATAACACTTTTACACGTCATGTTTTTTTGCGTGTTTAGTTTAGCTAGATGAGGCCGGTATTTCTTAACTGACTACTCTGAGAAGAAACACCGACACAAAATCAGAGGTCAAAGTCTCTTTTAAAGTCCAGACAATTTGTATTTGTATATGAGAAGCATGTAAGTTCATGTCTGTGGTATTTTTTTGAGGAAATAACCAAGCAAATTTGAGCGGACCTGTCCAGTCAGTGCAAGCATTTGTCAGTTATCGTGTAGCTCAACTTAGAATTTAAGGAGCTCAACAATTTGACGAACAATACCAAAGTAAGGCCATTTGGGTAGGCCACACAAGTACTCAAACTGCTTGACATCATTAAAGAAATTATGGTGAAAGTAAAAACTACGAAGATAGAATAACCTACATTGTCCTCACAAGTACAATAATGAAATAATTATATTTATATACAACGTGTAATTTAAAGGGTATATACATACCAAGTGCATGGCTTCTTTGGATGATAACAAACGATATGGCAAGGGTTTAGTAATCCTAGGTCTACGTGTGTAGAACTTATTATAAATTACAATACACTGATACCAGAGACCGAATTTTTCAAATTAAGAAGAACGAAAAGAATTATCGTGTTATTGGCAAGTGACGTGGAAAGTTATTGACCCTCGTAGTGCTGTGACACGTTTTTTATGATTGGTATTCAAGAAATATATGAAACCAATAATTTGGTATCAATTCTTTGAGTCAGTTATTTTGTGCAAAAACTGTGCATAGAGACTCCATACCAGATGTTGTCTTCAGCCCTTTTGGATAGATATGGGGTTTCCGTTACACGTTGTACATAAAAAAAAACAATAAATAAAAACAAAATTAATAGGTATATACAATACTTTTTTTTCTCTCTTTATTGATTATAAGGATATACAATACTTGAGAACGCAAATATTTTAATCAATCAAAAATAATTCATCAATCAAAATTTTAAAACTAAATAGAAAAGGCACACGTATATCACTGGAGCATCTCATTCCCAGGCCTTCTTGTCCTCAATATAATCTGTAACTGTGTAAAAAGCTTTCTGACATAGCTTACGTTTTATAAATAATTTGAATTTATTAATACTTAGTTCTTGAATATGGCTAGGAATTTTATTATAAAAACGTATACATTGGCATCTAAACGATCCACCAATCTTTTTTCCTTGTTTTAGGAATGGCATATGTCTTTGTTCCTTGTATTTACACTATGAATATCACTGTATTTTTCAACCGACGACAAAAAGAGGAGGTTATCAATTCGACGCGTATATTTTTTTTTTTTTTTTTTTTTAATGTATGATCATCGATTACTCGAAGACGGCTGAACCGATTTGGAAAATTCTTTTTTTGATTGAAAGGGTATACTTCGATATTGGTCCCATTTTCATAAACGTCAGGATTTGATCATGGGATCCTGGAAAAATCGAGGGAACTCTTCAAATATTATAGGCACACCTATGTCGTTTTGGGTATTTATTACAGTAACTTGTGCAGTTGCTTTCAAAAAGTACCATTTGAGGAAGTGGAACTGATGATGAAGACCAGAAATGGCCGCCGAAACTACTCAATAATAAGTATTGAGTGGATTGCGATTCGATTACTTGAATATGGATGTTACGCACTTTATGCTCGTCACAATGCATATGGTGATGTAGAGCTGATGGTGAAGTACCAGGAGAACTCCTCAACAATTAACGGCCCAGCATTGGGAAAAGCAATATTTTGTAAAAGGTTATAAGTAGTTGATAATTAGGCTCTTGTAACTAGGTAAATTAAAAATAGACCAACTAAAAAGAGTGAAATAAAAACTTTTTACCAAAAAATTAAACCGACTCCCAAAAAACACTGCAAAGTGAAAAATAACTTTAATTTCGGAAGTCGGTGCCAAAAACGAAAATACAAAACTAAAGACACCGACTACTGAAATTAAAGTTATTTTTCACTTTGCAGTGTTTTTTGGGAGTCGGTTTAATTTTTTGGTAAAAAGTTTTTTAAAAAGATTAATTGTTTTGTGTGCATACAAGAGATTCTCATAAATATACTGAGATTAATATTCATAGTCAGAGTCATTCAGAGTCATAATATTAATCTCTTTAAATTTGTCTCTTAAGGAGTGCTTAGGACTTAATTTATAAATTTCACGAATGGCCCATTTTTGTAATACAAATATTGTATGAATGTCGGCGGCGTTTCCCCAAAGTATAATGCCGTATGAGATCACTCTGTGAAAGTAACTAAAGTAGACTAAACGTGCTGTTTCGATATCAGTTAATCCACGTATTTTTCTAACGGAATATGCTGCAGAACTTGGCTATTTTGACAATTTATATGGGGGCCCCACTGAAGCTTCGCACCCAAATTTATGCCCAAGAAAACTGTGGTATCTTTGGGTTTCAATATTTCGCCCTTTATTGATACACTTGTATTCACTTGTCTAACATGAGGTAACGTAAATTTCAGGCATTTGGTTTTTTTCTCATTAACAAGAAGATTATTAACATTAAACCAGCTAACTACAGTTGCAAGGGCACTGTTTACTTCTTCAGTAACCTGCTGTTAACTTTGATTTTAAATAAAAGATTATTGATACACTTGTATTCACTTGTCTAACATGAAGTAACGTAAATTTTAGGCATTTGGTATTTTTCTCATTAACAAGAAGATTATTAACATTAAACCAGCTAACTACAGTTGCAAGGGCACTGTTTACTTCTTCAGTAACCTGCTGTTAACTTTGATTTTAAATAAAAGATAAGTATCGTCAGCGAATAACACTATGTCATGATTTTTGATCAGGTACGGTAAATCATTTATATAAATAAGAAACAAAAAGGGACCTAAAATTGAGCCTTGGGGACCCCCATCTTGACGTCACAGATCCCGGCGATCTTTTGCCGTTCAAGTCGACTCTCTGAATCCTTTCACTCAAGTATGAGGTCTGAAGATTCAGAGAGGCGCCCCGGAATCCGTAGTGGTGCAGTTTCCTGATTAATGTCTCATGGGGAACACAGTCAAATACCTTTGAAAAATCGCAAAAAATGCCCAACACTTACCAACACTTATCTTCCCATGCATTATAAATGTGTCCTAAAAATTCAACACCGGCCATCAGTTGTTGAACGTCCCTTTGTAAAACCAAATTGTTTATTATTATAAAAATAACTGCTACTATGGAGTAAAAGACTTTCAGGATATCCAGGTGAAGTATTGAAGGAAATCCAAATAACAGGAAACACAACTTTATTCTTTCTCACGACCTTCTCATCCAACAGCTCGAGTCAGAATGCTCAACCGACCTTTTCCTACCTCCGATGTTTACTAAAATTTACGCGGTAAAATCGAGTTCTGTGATTGGTTAACGATTTAATGTCGTCAACCAATCACGAATGGTAATGTCATCCAGCGACTAACTGGCAAAGTAAAGTGTTGCCAGTACAAAATATTTAAATCAAATAGTTACTTGTCTGGAAACTAGTCTTTTTGCAATCAATTTAATGAAATAAAAAATGTAAATTAGCGAACCCTAACAATCGACCATCCTGATACCGTGTGCGTCCCTGCACTCGGTACCCGGTGGAACCCTAACAATTGGAACAAGGTCGGTTAACCAAACTTTACAATCTATATACACAATTTAAAAAAAAACGATTCAGATTATTTGCTAATATCATACATAATAATTACGTTATGTTTAAACTTTTTGACTTGACTTAACTCTACTTATAATTTATTTTACTCATTTATTGACATTTAGAAGTTTTACAAAATTATAATATTAAATACAAATTTGCTATAACCCAGCGACTATTTAAAAATATATAAACTAATACAACTAAAATAATATTAATTATCTAGATATATATTAATTATTTACAAAATTGTTTAGCTTTTAAGGATTTACAGTCTTTTACGGAAGCAACTACAAATTAATCATAGGCAAAGTGATATCACAACGATCGATTAGTTGTGTTTAATCTATTAAAGAAACCGGTCCCAACGATCGATTAATTGGGATACCTAGTGATCGACGATCGATTAGTCGATATACTTCAAAGATTACCCCTCGACGATCGATTAATCGAGGGAGTCTTTGCTAACCATTCGCTCAAGCCGATCGATTAAGCTTGTGCAACAGGAGTAAGAAGAACGAGTAGTTGATTAGACGCGAACCAATCGATTATCGCATCCAACCTCGACGATCGATTAATCGAGGGAGTCCTTGCTAGCCATTCGCTCAAGCCGATCGATTAAGCTTGTGCAACAGGAGCAAGAAGAATGAGTAGCTCTGGCATAGTTGATCAGATGCGAACCAATCGATTCTCGCATCCAACTTCGACGATCGATTAATCGAGGGAGTCCTTGCTAGCCATTCGCTCAAGCCGATCGATTAAGCTTGTGCAGCAGGAGCAAGAAGAATGAGTAACTCTAGCATCTGTAACAACACACGATTCTGTAGTTTCATGCCTCACAACAATCAAAACTTAAATTAAGTATTTATTTATTTATAACGTATAAAGTATATATCTAATCATCATTTGTGTCGGAAGCAGATTCCGAGCTCCCGTTAACATTTAATGCGGCCACGTGGATCCAAGGCATCATGCGATCCGCAGCAACAGTCGTTGGACGCTTGCCTTGTGTATTACATAAACCAGGTACTGGAGCTACTACAGACCGGTCAGTACCCAAGACCTTTGTAACCCGATAGGGACCGATATGCGACGGTAGGAGCTTCTTACTCTATCCTTCATCTGTCCTTCATTATTAAAGCAAGTTTTAGTGATTTTAACAAGATTGTCTTCCGGGTATGCGCGTGCAGGTTTCCTACTCTTATCATAATACCGTTTTTGCTTGATCTGCTCATTTTCTATCTTACTTTTAACTTCTTGGCGTATAGTGGGTAAATCAGTGGATTCACTAGTTTCATCAGAAATCTCATTAAGAATGGGATTTGCTGAAACATTCATGCAGGTACCAAACATCACCTGGGCTGGTGTCCTGCCGGTCGTTTTTTGGATAGTGTTGTTTAGTTCCCACTGAATCCTACCTATATGGGAATCCCGTTCTTTTTCGCCATATTTCACGCTTAAAGCCTTCATAGAGCCGAGAATTTTGCGGTTATACCACTCGACTTGACCGTTTGATCGAGGACTAGAGACAGCATTCAGGATATGTTTAATGCCCTCGTCTAGACAATTTTTTTTTAACATAGGCGTCGTAAAGCAACTGCCGCGGTCACTCACGAGACAATCAGGAGTTCTAAACATCCTGAATATGTCTTCTATCACGTTCTGAGTGTGCGTGTTCCAATGCGGTCTGACAAAACAAAATTTTGTAAAGGCATCTAGACAAGAAAACCCCGCTTGGACTTCACGAAGGGTCCGAGATGGTCAATATGTAGTGTATGAAAAGGTACTTCCACTTTGGTTATAGGGTGAAGAAGACCTTCTGTACTACTTTGATTATTTTTAATTATTTTTTTATTTTTGGTTTTTTTTTTACAGGCGCTTACGTATATATTTTTTTAAATCGCTTAAAATCGTGAAAAGCTTTTCTTTTATCGTTCCAAAGTCTTTTCAACCCCAAAATGACCGATATCGTCATGATTCATGCAACATAATTACTATCTTGCGCCTTTCTACACTACCCAGCGCACATCCCCCTTGTCTTCATCTAAAGAATGAAATAACTTGTCCTTAACGACATAGTTTTCCTTAATATATTGCAAGCCTTTCTGATCTAGACTACTATCCAAAATATCTCTAATTCGCCTAAGTTCTGAATCTCCAAATAGGAGGGTATGTAACCAGTCTTCGCTTGAAATGGCCATCACAGTTGGAAGATTATTAGATCGATTCTCCTCGATCTCGACTACAGGATTACGGGATAGCGCATCAACATGTCCCATTTTTATGCCGGCCCTATATTCAATTGTGCAATTAAATTCTTGCAATTGCAGCCACCAGCGCGCTAATCTAGAAATGACATTCCATTTAGTAAAAATAGACCGAAGAGCGCTGCAATCTGTAATGATTTTAAAGTCTTTTCCTAACAAGTAAACTCTAAACTTTTGTAGGAAACAAACGACTGCTAAAGTTTTCAGTTCATAGGAGTGGAAAATTTTCTCCTCCAGCGATGTTTGCCTGCTATAGAGCTCTGCTGATGGATCGAATATTGCGAAAAAATCCTGAAAAGCAGTTTCCTGACTATCGTCCCATTTCCATGGTACGTCTTTCCTCCTAGAATTATATTAATCATGCGCTGAAAAACAGCAGGCGCATTTGCCAGGCTGAACGGCATGCGATTAAACTCGTATTGGCCGTCCGGAGTGACAAATGAGGTGAATCGCTTTATCCTTTTTTTTTTCTACAATTGGTACCTGGTAGTAACCTGATACCTCGGTATAGAGAAATAAGACAGGCCTGACTAGAAAGGCGAGCTATTTCATCCTCAATGATTGGCATTGGATATATCTCCTTAAGAGTTACAAAATTCAACATGCGGTAATCTATACACATTCTAAGAGATCCATCTTTCTTGCGTACAAGCAGAATAGGACTAGCATAGTCGGAAGATGATTCGCGCACTATACCTGCGTCTAACATTTCATCTACCAGTGTACGCACTTGCGAGCGCTAATAATGCGACAGTCGATACAGGCGGTATACAACGGGACGTGGACTGTTAAGCTCTATTCTCATTTGGGCAGCGTTAGTACAACCTAGATCCTTCAAGGATGATGCAAAACAATGTTCATACTTTCTGAGCAAATCTAGTAACCGTTTCCTAGTATCATCAGGTACCTTCTGACAAATATGAATATGGCTTTCATCTAATTTATGCCGGCAGCATCACTCGTCAGTTCAGGCGACTCAACGACAACCCTGTTGACGAAATAGGCTGCTTTCGGCTCGACAAAAGACCTTGTCCTTTGGAATCAGACAGAAACTAGCATGGGGAATAACAGCTATATTCACATAGCCATTTGTCAAATTATAAAGTCCACCACAAACTAAAAATTGCTGATTAGGTTTTCCTGCAATACTATTTGTCAGTAAAATACTGCCACTAATGGTAGGATCAACCCTGGTTCCGATAGAAACAGGCCCGCAAAATTTTACAGTTCCTAAAGTGCGAACCTTTAAAGATTTTCCACTCTCAATATTGACATCAGAAAAAGGCAATTTATTGCCGTTGTCGAAGAATTTCAATTCAAAAATATTCTTATAAGTAACTATAATGGGGAAGTTCCGTGTGAGTCTGACCAACTAGCAAAGGCTTCTCCGAAAAATCGTCACTCACAACCTTACAAATAACCCTGGCGTTGACATCGTCTATACTCAAATCAAGCGAGAACTCTCCAAGAGACTGCACAAGACTATTACCGAAACCTTTCATTTGAGAGGGCGTGTTATCATGCATCAAGCCTAGCTCCTTGATTATCGACTGCTTAATCAAAGTAACCTCGCTCTCAAAATCTATGAACCCCTGTAGAGGCACCCCATCAACAATTACCTCTTTTATAAATTTGAAGTTTGGGGTTTCAGTACCCTTTTTGACTGAATCTATGCGCATTGTCTTTGAAACGGTAGCGCTATAATTCGCTGGCTTTCTAAAACAGGTATCTATTTAAACTTTATGTATAATTGTGTTACATGGGCGGACTTAATGCAGCAAGGCATTCTCTACCAGTCAACCTACCGAGTTAACCGAGTTTATTGCATCGTTGACACTTCAAGAGAGGCTTGGAACAATGTAGGAAACTATGCCCCTTTTCCTTATAATTATAGCAACCATTATATTGTGACGCTATTGTGACGTATTTTATTTCTTTTAATTTTATTTCAATTATGTAGTGTCTATTTTTAAGGTATTAATGTATATGGTTTTTATGGGTGCAAAGCCCGAAATAAATGATTTTATTTGTTATTATTATTAGGGTGACCCGATTTAGCTATAGATTTTGGCCTGGGGTAAAAAAATGGCCACGGTCCCCTGGAGGCTGATAAGTATATTGCTTAACAAGAACTGTAAAAGTTGGTCAGGGCGACGTAATGCTAAAGCACTCAATCCAAGCGTCCTGTCGTTCAAGCCGTGAATAATGCAGTCCACGGCATGCTTTCCTTCTATATCGCATTTATTTACTAGAGCAAATTTTTCATAATAATAAACTTCGATGGGCTCATTGAACTTTCTCTTCCTTTTCAGCATATCCTCCAAGGTCTGGCCGTAATTTTGTTCATAAGAAAATACATTTATCAATTTATCTGGCCATTCTTTCCAGCTGAAAAGAATGGAATTCAGACTTTCGTACCACATTTTAGCCAGGCCTAGGGAGTTTTTGCATGGCAAAATGAGTAGTAGTTCTGTCCTCCCAACCATATACCGTCGCTTATTCGTTGACCTTTTTCAGCCACATATCAATACGTTGATTTTTAGTTGAAGGATCAAAATTAGGTAATTTATTGGTCTATCTTTTGAGAGGACTGTTCATTTTGGTTATGTGACTGTGACGATAGATCCTCTTTCAATAGTTTTAAAACACTAACAAGATCGTTCTCATAAAAAGATAGACTACGTGACCTTATATATCCTCCGGTATTGCCACGTTGCTCGGCACGTGGCTCTGCCTGACGCTCAGCTTCCCGACGACCGAAGGGCTCACGACGCTCGCTGGCACGTAACTCTGCCCGACACTCGGCTTCCCAACGTCCGGAAGGCTCGCCACGCTGTCTGGCACCTCGTGACGATGATTGACAACGGTCCTCCGTCGCACGAAGTCTTTTACGCTCTCGGTGTAATTCTTGCTCCAGCATCTGTACTCTCTGCCGTCCCAGCAAGAAGTCTTGCTCATCCATGATCTTAAAACTCGCAGAAAAAGAAGAAATGTTAATAACAATGACTAAAAATATGGTGAATAACACCACATTATTCGATTCAATCGAAGGATGAAAAATGTGTCATATCTCGGAAACGGTGCGTCCTACACCAAAAATAAGCAAAATTTCGTATCCCCCTTTAAGAAACCCCGTCAGGATATCATTCCAGACACTTTAGTTAGAAAAGAGGAGTGTGTGGGTAGACACACAAAATAATTTTTGCACAAAATAAAATAAACCATTATAAAATACTGTACGTCGCAGTACAAAATAATAGAACCACTCTGAGTCTTAGACTACGTTTAGAGCTGCCATTTAGATCGGTTTAAACACTGTTTATCTCAACGCATGTTCATTATTTCCGTAATACAACCGTTATGCTTTAAACTACTTCTGATTTCAGTACCATCACTAGTATTAAGCAAATTTGAATATTTAAATTATAATGCAAAGATAAACATATAATAGAAAGAAATATAATTCAAAATTTTAAATAATAAAAGCCATGGGCGTGTACTTACGTTTTAAGTTTGGTTAGTATCCCACTTCTGATATATAAAAATAACTGCTACTATGGAGTAAAAGACTTTCAGGATATCCAGGTGAAGTATTGAAGGAAATCCAAATAACAGGAAACACAACTTTATTCTTTCTCACGACCTTCTCATCCAACAGCTCGAGTCAGAATGCTCAACCGACCTTTTCCTACCTCCGATGTTTACTAAAATTTACGCGGTAAAATCGAGTTCTGTGATTGGTTAACGATTTAATGTCGTCAACCAATCACGAATGGTAATGTCATCCAGCGACTAACTGGCAAAGTAAAGTGTTGCCAGTACAAAATATTTAAATCAAATAGTTACTTGTCTGGAAACTAGTCTTTTTGCAATCAATTTAATGAAATAAAAAATGTAAATTAGCGAACCCTAACATTATGTAGCAATTTGTGTTTATTAAAATATCTTTGCATCTGCATTAAAATAATTTTCTCAAAAATTTTACTGAAAGTGGACAATACAGAAATAGGTATATAATTAGTAGGGTCAGATGTACTAACTGATTTAAATAGTGGGATTATTTTACTATATTTCATTAAATCAGGAATCTCACCGCAATCAATACAATTATTAAATATAACAGCTAATGTAGGAGCTATAATGTGTATAATGGACTTAGTAACATGAACAGAATTACCCCACAGATCTGCAGCCTTTTTAACATTCAAAGAATTAAAAGTTTTGATGATGTCATTAGAAGTAACATATTGGAATTTAAACTCTGAACTACAAACTGGAACACTTTTTTTAAGTAATGTGTCTGCAGCAATGGCAGATGATTTTAGCGACTTGATTGTCGATACGGGTATGTCAGAGAAAAAATTTTCAAATTCTGTGGCGACTTGTGAATCTAATGTTATTATATTATCATCAATAGTTAGGGTGTAATTACTAGGATTCCCAACTTTTTGGCAGCCAATTGAGCCTTAGCCTCGATAAACGGACCAAAATTAAGGGTGGATGTCAACGTAACCTCAAGAAGTTCGATGCGATCTATATAATATAAAGCGAGTTATATAATATAAATTAAATTTAGGTAAGTATAGGCACGGGCGCGAAAGTAGGATTGACCATATGGGCGAAAGTTGGAATATTGGAGAGTTGTGCGTAAACAAACATTAGATCTCCGCATTCAAGGTCATGGTACTTTCGTACCATAGCTAGCTATAAGTACCTACAACTATGTCAAAAACCGCACTCAAGTATTTTTTAAACTAATCTGGACTGTCCTTACTACGCTGTAGTATGGTTACATTATAGTTAAATACTCACCTCGTACTCACCACAAAAAACACTATTATTTCAATGAAATAAAAAATTACTAAACATTAGATCTCCGCATTCAAGGTCATGCTACATAAGTACCTACCCTAGACCTATACCTACAACTCGTGTCAATATCAGCTCTCAAGTATTTTTTGATACTCTAATCCGGACTGTCCTTAGTACCTACGCTGTAGTATGGTGCTATTACATTGCAATATTTACCTCGTCTCTGCATTTTCGCGGCGAGAATCTAAGTTATTTGATATACTCCAAAAAAAAAAACATAATTTGAATAAAATAAAAATAATTTTAAGTAAGTACCTACTAAATATTAGATCTCCGCATTCAAGGTCATGCTACTTACGTATCAAGAGCTATACCTACAACTATTCCAATATCAGCAACACTCAAGTATTTTTTGAAACTCTAATCGAACTGTCTTTACTACGCTCCAATATGGTTACCTACTCGTAAATTACATTTCAATACTCACCCTGTCTCTACATTTTTGACTCAAGAATCTTTACTATTTGGTGGTAAAGGAAATAACATAATTATTTCAATAAAATAAAAGTTTGATTACTACATTTAAATCACATTTATTTTATTCCAATATGCTAATTTAAACTATTGATAGAGATTATATAAATAATCTTCTTCTTCTATCGTGTGGGTAGTAATGTCTAATGACCCCATACACCCTAGTGCCAGAGTTTCTAGACTGCCTCAAGAGCCTCTGACGTGGTCTATTCTGACGACCGCCATTTGGCGACCGGGACTACCGGCTTATATGTGTCTTCCGAAGCACGGAACCATCTTTTTATCAGACAATCAGGTGATTCAGGCCTGCAATGTCCTAGCCAAAGTGGAAACAAATTTACAAAGTATGCGTCCCGCGGGAATCGAACCCACGACCACACACAAGTTAAACCCCTAAACCACTCGACCATGGCGGCAGTAAATTATATAAATAATTAAAATTCGTTACTTCATTAATCTATTTTTAACATTGTAAGGCGTTTCTTTTTTAGTGTTTTGGGTTTACCAACCATTTTGGCGTTAAACTTCTATGCGAATAAAATCATGTTGTATTTTTTGCGCGGAGCGTTAGCGTCTACTCGTGACAGTGGTCAGCGATGCACTGCCGCCCGTCGCCCGCAAGAGCCCCCGATTCATTGCGCACCTAGATTATTCGAATA
The DNA here is from genome assembly GCA_943138885.2 of Tholera decimalis. Classification (NCBI taxonomy): domain Eukaryota; kingdom Metazoa; phylum Arthropoda; class Insecta; order Lepidoptera; family Noctuidae; genus Tholera; species Tholera decimalis. Next base: position 31,852,379 of record OW964562.2, read on the forward strand.
ATAATACACCATGACTTTACCAAACACAATATGAAGAAAAGCCGTATACTAAAAGATTGGCAATTAAATTATCTTTTAGACTGTGAAAGTTTCATAAAAATACACCCAATGGTTGTTGCCTGATCTTCGCTTTTATGCCCGCGTTAGACGTACTTTTAAAAATAAATAACACAATGTTTTACAAAAAAATATTTAAATATTCATATATCAAATTATTAAGGAAATAGTCTAGTTTATCATTATTTTTTTTCAAAGCATACCGACTAGCCGTTTAGACGTGATCTTGGATTAAAAATCATCGAAAATCGAATATCTGCCCCTTAAAGTAAGTCCTACATAGATATAAATGTAGCGGTCTAGCGTAGCCGCTAGGCACACTACGTTAATGCTTTAATTTTAGAAATTAAGGATCCTATATTTTTATTTCATCTAACTCATTACTCATTCTTAGATTGGAAGCCGACTCTGAGATAGTTAGAAAAAAGTAAAGTCGATGATGATGTATAAACGTCTGTGATTGCCATATAAACATTTTTTTTCTTTTGACCTCAATACTTGCGGATTTGTAATAAAAATGTACGAATACATTCATTCACATAAATCCTGAAACAGATAGGTATAGGCACGGTAGATGTTACATACAGAGTAGTGTCTAAACTGGACTTGCAGCGATTTCAATACTATTTGCCTTAAACCGATACACGTACGGTTCGAATGTGTAAACTATGAACTTGGGACCAATTTCGAACATACTTGTTTTTCTTTTTTTATTAATAATTATTAGCGGCCTAGTAGGAAAAGCCTAATACTTTAAATGCGTTCTCGTAACTTGGTTATAAATAGAGGTAAAAAAAAACAGAAGGATGGTGATGAAACAACAACTAACCAAAAATAATATTAATATAAATATTTTTTTATTAATTTTAAAAGGGGCTTAACATATATTTTATAACTAATTTAAACTTAACTGTGTTACTTTTACAATCTGGAAAATATCTACTAAACCTAACCACGCATATACATATATACAAAACAAAATACATTTAGCCGTGTAATACTCCTCCACGTCGCTGTCATCAGGATTTGCCCAGAAAACTGGCAGCATTACCACGTTGAATAGTATTGCTTATTCTTTAGACGAAAATCAAGCCAACTCTCTGGTAATGCAAGGTAAAAATTAGTGAATATTTTAATACCAATAACAAGTATTGGCGTGCTAAAGTGCGTCATGATTTTCTTATCATATTATCATCATCATAATAATTTCAGCCGAAAAACATCCGATGCCGTACGTATATCTAATATGAGTATAGATTGAGTATAGATAGAGTATAGATTGAGTAGTATTGTGCGTCTTGCATTCAGTGGTTTTCTTTTAATCAATTATTTATTGCAACCCATAATGTACCTAACTACCTACACCTGTATGTGTACATTAAGTATGTAGTAAGAAATACAATGAAAAGTAACAATCATGGATCGTCCACCTTGGAGGAGGCATTCTCACGCTGCAACCTCCAATACGTGATTATCACCTCAGAATCTTCCAGTTCTTTTCTTATTAAAATAGGCTTGCATTTGACCACCATCTCACCTGATGGTAAGCGATGATGTGGGTCAAGATGAAGAACACTTAACAAGAAGTAACCTGTTCACTCTTGAGTTAAAGACGCCCAAGTTATAGCTATTAGGAAATACAGACTCCGGCAGGGAACTTCACTCCTTAGCCGTACACACTATGAAAGTATTCCCAAAATATTTTTTCCGTATGGGTGGGATATTCACCATGTAACGATGGGGCATCGCCGTTTGTCTTGTATCCGATGATGGAACAGGCTTGGTGGAATTAGATTATGCAATTCCATCGCACACTCCCCGAAATGTAGAAAACCCATAGGCCAGTTGACCCCAACATACCTACTTATACAACGTGTAACCAAAATCTATACAAAAGGGCTGAAGACAACATCTGGTATGGAGTCTCTATGCACAGTTTCAGCACAAAATAACTGACTCAAAGAATTGATACCAAATTATAGGTTTAATATATTTTTTGAATACCAATCATAACAAACGTATCACAGCACTACGAGGGTCAATACTTACAATACTACTTTCCACGAGAATTTGGCCCTTGCCAATAATAACACGATAATTCTTTTCGTTCTACTTAATTTGAAAAATTATGTCTCTGGTATCAGTGTATTGGAATTTTTAATAAGTTCTAGACACGTAGACTTAGGATTACAAAACCCTTTCCATATCGTTTGTTATCATCCAAAGAAGCCATGCACTTGGTATGTATATACCCTTTAAATTACACGTTGTATAAGAAAAAGAAAAAAATACATTCGCTGAAGTGAGGACCGGCTAACATGCATACATATTATGAGGTTGAACTAGAAAAGTAAATTATTAATAGTAGTAATAAAATTATTTTGCCATATACATGACAATTTTGCGATCAGAAAATATCAGAATGGAATAAGGCATTCCTTTGCTGAAATCTATGATTTAGCAATATATATTGGACAATATTTATACTTAATTCCACCTAATTTTTTGCAGAATTAAGATTAAATACTGTGTTATTAATATTTTATACTAATATTATAAATCGGACAAGTTTGTATAAACGCGCTAATCTTCGAAAGTTCTGGGTGGATCTGGATGAAATTGGATTGGTATAGAAGAAGCTTGAAGCTTAAGGAAGGCTATGCTTTAAAAATACCCAACTACAAAAAAAGAAAAATTACGAAATTACGGGGAAAATTATATATCATTTTAATAAAAAATCAGCTAACTCCACACGACCTGTGTCCATCCATCGATGCGTGCGTCCCTCAATCTCACGTGAATCAGGACAATCCGCTCGTGTCTCTAAATGTTCGAGCGGATCATACAGTCCGGTGGCACAGTCAGCACTTTACGTAAACCCTGCTCTGAACGGTATAGTCTTGTGCTCGATTGTGGATACCTGATGTATTTACCAATGTCAATGGAAGATTGTGGTTTAGAAATGAAACGTTAGATGTTCGGCTGATATATTTATTTGTTTATTTATTTAACCATTTATTTTCAGGTTACAAAGACCCAGGTTATATATACCTTAACCTAAAGTATACATAATATTATAACAACAGTGTTAGTAAATAAAATTTAATACTATATTAGTATCACTAAATTGCACTAGGTCTTTGTGCGTTCCAGTGGCACTTGTCCGCGAAACCGGTGGAATACCACATCCTACGGCCAAAAGCTTTCTTCTATCACCTGAGGCAGAAAACATGTTGGTATGCGCACTACAAATGCCTTCAAGTTGACATTGCGATGCGACTCCAGCAGTTGCACTCTCGGCGCGTATTTCAGCCTTTGGCGCACGTACGTAATGATGTCTTCCACGTCAGTGGTGTAGTGAAGACGGGAAATGTACACCAGAGTATTCGGCTTCGCGGCACGCAGTTTCTCGTTGGGCTCCGTAGGAGTCTTGCCGCAGCGGTTCTTACAAATAATCTGACGGCGCTTCCTCCTCTGCACCGTCATGAAGCCGTCATCAGCCCGATTCACTTCCTTTATAGGCTCGGGCTTTGCGGGGGGAGCAGGTAGGTTGCTCACAGTGACCAACGGATCAGACTTTGTAGTTGGTCGGGCAGCGCTGCGGTGAGGAGCTGCGGAGACAGGAACGGGGCTACGAGGCACGCTTGCGGCGCGCACCGCAGACTCAGCAAACAAAACTGCTGAGGCGGAACTCGTGACTAATCTTACAGTGTCCCATTTTTTTTGTGTAGATATACACTAGCGTGCTCTATATCCACAAGCTCCTCTTGACTAATTAACTAAATAAATATAAAATATAAAAGATCATTAAACGGATACAGCATTTATAAAACTTTCGCAATAAAGTCTGTCCACAATCCAATGTTCAATAACAGTTTTGTTTATCTTGTTGAGCGGATAAGTCGATGCGACAGAGTTTTTAAGTCACATCAGCCGGTAACCGATTTTGAGCTAAAAATAGTGTCTAGTGTATATTCCTCTCTCTTTTATCCAGAATACAAATGTTAAGTATTATATATAGTTACTAGCTTTTGCCACGACTTCAATCACGTGGGAGAGTTCTCCCACGTAAATCCCGATCAAGTGAAAATTCCGACCTTTGTCTTTCCAAGATGCCAACTATCTACTTATCTAATTTCATTCAATTCCGTTCTGTAGTTTTTGCGTGAAGAGTAACAAACATCCGTTCTCACAAACAAGATAGATATTAAGATATTGACCTATATTGAAATTTTTTATAAATTACATTATTTAAGTACTGCTAAGCTTTTAGTAGAAACTCAAACGTAGGTAGATCGTGATAAGACTCCACCTTTCTCTACTTTCAGCCCGTATCCACTGACTGCTCCTTCAGTCTCCCCAGTTTAATAATGTTACGCCAGTCGCTTAATGAAGTACGTCGAGAAACTTCGACATAAATCTAGAATGTTCGAGACGAATAGCGATAGTGTGTATATCTAGTCGAGACACTAACGCCATCTAGCGGCGAATAGTGGTACTGTGTATCTCGAGTAGCTTCCTGGAATATTCTAGGCAGTATAAACAGTGAGTCGATTTTAAAAGAATGTTCTAGAATTCATAGACCGGGGTATAAATAGATCGCAAAGGAACGCGGACAGTCAGTCTTATTACGAGGCGAATACGCGATATAATCGATGCTTTACTAGTGAATTTCAGTGCGATTTAAGTGTTAAGTGACAAGTGTTGTGGTGCAAATCATTGTGTCAAATTTTTATTTTGTGTTTAATTAATTAGTGTTAATTTTGGTTTAATTGGCGTTAATTGTTTCTATCCCGAACCCCAGCTCGCAACAATAATAATATCTTTATTCTTCAAGTAACATGACTAATTGTATAAGTAACAATATTTCTTAACCCCATTCAACTACTTACAACAAAGGTTTGAATTAAAAAATATGAAAATGCATACAGATAGTTCACCACAACACTACTCCCTGAATTAACCATACCCTTAACGAAACATATCTTGTATCTTCACAAGTGGGTACCCATAAGACAACTCACTCATCTCAATTACTCCGAAACGAAGCAGTAACGGCTTTTACCCGTCTTTCAGCTAAAGGGGTGGTTCCGTACCCTTACTTCCGGCCGGAAGAGATAATTTCAGGCTCTTTTGTGCCCAACGTCGGACAAACAGACCCAGTGATGTCCAAAATGTATGGTAATAAAGGAAATATTTCATGTTCTTGAAGCTGGTCGCTTGGTCTTATGTTCCGGTTCTCATCTTGCATTTTTGTTTTGTTTATTTTTTTTTGTAAGTGGGAAAAAAGTATGTGTGTATTATTTTCTTTTTGAGCATTGAAGGGGTCAGACATGGCAATGACCTGCACCCAGGGTCTAACAAGATACCGTGGAATCGGTAATAAGGATGGTTTTTAGTGAGTAGAAGCCTTCACCCCAGAACGGAAGAAGATATTTGATAATTTCCCCCCAAAAAGGTACGGTTTTTTAGTCACAGACAAAAATTTAATCAATAATGGAATATACACTTAAATAAAACCCTAAACTACATAATATACATCTAAAAATAAACTAAAATATGGCGTCCAGAAATTCGTGCGCAACGCTGTCCACTGGTAATGTGCCCAAAAGACTGGTGGCATTGCCATGTTGTATGGCAATGCTTAAATGCTGTCCAAGGTAAACGGCAGCCTTTGGGACACGCGAAGTGTCAACTAGGCGCCTGGAGAGTACTTTAAATAATTTGTGAGCACTTGGACCCCACGATTCCAAGGTCTCCACCCCAAACGGCTCGAAAATATAACCTCCAACAAGGTTCTTATATTTCTGCCGCTTGAGGTTCTCAGCGGCTGCAGCGGCGGAGCCAGCACAGCAAGACGAGCTAGGAAGATGGGATAATACAAGAGTATCGACACAAATTGCGTCCCACACTAAAGCCCTACCCATCTTCCAAGGAAATAAAGATAAAAAAAAATATTTTTATTCGTAACGTATCACGAACTCATGTAATCCAGCAAATATTTAGATCAGGTAACTAATGATAAAAATAAAACTAACGATTCTAATAACCGTAAGTTAACAATAAAAGTATCGTAAGTTTTGTGTAAACACATAATGAAACATTCGCTTTAAATTATAACAAAGAAATACGAAAATCTTAATTACTGCAGCACGTAAAGTATTATCGTTATATCAAACAGATTCTAAATCAACAAAACAGTACGAAATACTGCTTGGAAATAGCAAGCAAACACTTGTACTGATAGCAAAAAAAAAATCTTTTTAGAGACAAACTTAGTAATTTATCTTCGCTGTTTAAGCTTCACGGAGTTTTTGTTTCTGTTCCATTTTAATTAGTTTTGCTGGCTGTACGCGAGACTTAAAAGTAATAAAATTATTTTGTCTCCTACATTTACTATGTACTGAATTGTTCAGATTCTTTTCGGTTCCACTGATGGAAAGAAAATACTGCAAGTATTTCTATTTTGTTTCCTGTGAAAGTTTTTCAAATGTTCCATATGTTTTCCTTCCCGTGTTCCCCGGTTTTTTTATCATCATCGTCATCTATGTTGGGGTAGGCTTTCAGTCTAATCAAATGCAGCTGAGTATTAGTGTTTTATATGGAGCGACTGCCTATCTGACCTCCACAATCCAGTAGCACGATCACCAGAATCAGTTTTTCTGGCTTCTGACTACCAGTAATGACTGTCAAAGATGTCCAAATGAACGCTTTTAGCGATAAGACCGCCCATTGTATCACCCTTTTTTAGTTGTTAAGCCTTACTTGATAATTTTATGGTGTACAATAAAGAATATATCTATCTATCTATCACTCTTTACTTACAGACCCCCAGACCCCCTTTATTTTCTTCAAGTAAGAAAATGTAATAGACTCGGAAGAATGATAAGCATACCATGTGTAGATACTCTGCTATGAACACAGCTGACACTATTTTTTTGTAAATAGAACCAGATAGATAGATATTTCACGGTTGGCGCAGTACGTCAACGGTTGGCTGCTGCGCAGAGTATCTGAGGTTCGATTACGGCTCAGAAAAGTATTTGTTTTGCCTATATTAATGAAATTCTATCAGATGTGGCCGTTGGAAAAGTTTTAAAACGCACCTACGAAACAGGAAATAATTATTATAATACTTATTTAATCAATCAAATAAAGTATTTTCTAAATACACATTAGATAAAACGATAGTGAATAGGGTACATTCCGCAAAATCTCTTCATGTCATAAAATATACACACATATACATAAAAACCTTTCCGTAAGAAACTGCTACAATGTACTTTTCAAATCTCAAGTTTCGGTTTAATGTTTTTATTTTAAGTTTATATTTAAAATTTCATGGGGAATTCTTACGAATATAGGTACCCTATTCCTTTTTATATTTTTATGTATACTAACTTCGGCCGTTAGTAGTACTTTTTTAACCTAAAATTAAAAAAATGGCTATTACTTTGGCTAAACATTGTCATACAACGTAGCAATGTCGGCAGTCCCTTAGTTAATATTTTTTTAGTTAAAATCGTTTATATATTGGTGAAATAAAAAATATTAAACTAAAATTACAGTTTCTGTACCTGTAGAATCTTGCTTCTTCTAAAATGTTGTGATTCTGGGTGAACGAGAAGTTTCTTATAGGATTTAATTCTCCAGTGAACTCTTTTCTAATCGAAAATTTTTTCCAAAAATATGTGACATGAACGTTATGACCGTTCATGTCACATATTTTTTCAAAAACATTTTGCAATAACCTTTTGATCGCATTGACATACAGGTTTGATATTTTTACAGCTAAAAAAATATAAACCCGATTACCGTACTACCTATCTTCCTGAGTAAAAGAGTGCTGACAGACAGACAGACGGACAACGAAGTGTTACCGAGTGGTTTGGAATTCTTAAAAGCATCTGCAAAGTTTTATTAATTAAAGTAAGTCCTACATAGATATAAATGTAGCGGTCTAGCGTAGCCGCTAGGCACACTACGTTAATGCTTTAATTTTAGAAATTAAGGATCCTATATTTTTATTTCATCTAACTCATTACTCATTCTTAGATTGGAAGCCGACTCTGAGATAGTTAGAAAAAAGTAAAGTCGATGATGATGTATAAACGTCTGTGATTGCCATATAAACATTTTTTTCTTTTGACCTCAATACTTGCGGATTTGTAATAAAAATGTACGAATACATTCATTCACATAAATCCTGAAACAGATAGGTATAGGCACGGTAGATGTTACATACAGAGTAGTGTCTAAACTGGACTTGCAGCGATTTCAATACTATTTGCCTTAAACCGATACACGTACGGTTCGAATGTGTAAACTATGAACTTGGGACCAATTTCGAACATACTTGTTTTTCTTTTTTTATTAATAATTATTAGCGGCCTAGTAGGAAAAGCCTAATACTTTAAATGCGTTCCCGTAACTTGGTTATAAATAGAGGTAAAAAAAAACAGAAGGATGGTGATGAAACAACAACTAACCAAAAATAATATTAATATAAATATTTTTTTATTAATTTTAAAAGGGGCTTAACATATATTTTAAAACTAATTTAAACTTAACTGTGTTACTTTTACAATCTGGAAAATATCTACTAAACCTAACCACGCATATACATATATACAAAACAAAATACATTTAGCCGTGTAATACTCCTCCACGTCGCTGTCATCAGGATTTGCCCAGAAAACTGGCAGCATTACCACGTTGAATAGTATTGCTTATTCTTTAGACGAAAATCAAGCCAACTCTCTGGTAATGCAAGGTAAAAATTAGTGAATATTTTAATACCAATAACAAGTATTGGCGTGTTAAAGTGCGTCATGATTTTCTTATCATATTATCATCATCATAATAATTTCAGCCGAAAAACATCCGATGCCGTACGTATATCTAATATGAGTATAGATTGAGTATAGATAGAGTATAGATTGAGTAGTATTGTGCGTCTTGCATTCAGTGGTTTTCTTTTAATCAAGTATTTATTGCAACCCATAATGTACCTAACTACCTACACCTGTATGTGTACATTAAGTATGTAGTAAGAAATACAATGAAAAGTAACAATCATGGATCGTCCACCTTGGAGGAGGCATTCTCACGCTGCAACCTCCAATACGTGATTATCACCTCAGAATCTTCCAGTTCTTTTCTTATTAAAATAGGCTTGCATTTGACCACCATCTCACCTGATGGTAAGCGATGATGTGGGTCAAGATGAAGAACACTTAACAAGAAGTAACCTGTTCACTCTTGAGTTAAAGACGCCCAAGTTATAGCTATTAGGAAATACAGACTCCGGCAGGGAACTTCACTCCTTAGCCGTACACACTATGAAAGTATTCCCAAAATATTTTTTCCGTATGGGTGGGATATTCACCATGTAACGATGGGGCATCGCCGTTTGTCTTGTATCCGATGATGGAATAGGCTTGGTGGAATTAGATTATGCAATTCCATCGCACACTCCCCGAAATGTAGAAAACCCATAGGCCAGTTGACCCCAACATACCTACTTATACAACGTGTAACCAAAATCTATACAAAAGGGCTGAAGACAACATCTGGTATGGAGTCTCTATGCACAGTTTCAGCACAAAATAACTGACTCAAAGAATTGATACCAAATTATAGGTTTAATATATTTTTTGAATACCAATCATAACAAACGTGTCACAGCACTACGAGGGTCAATACTTACAATACTACTTTCCACGAGAATTTGGCCCTTGGCAATAATAACACGATAATTCTTTTCGTTCTACTTAATTTGAAAAATTATGTCTCTGGTATCAGTGTATTGGAATTTTTAATAAGTTCTAGACACGTAGACTTAGGATTACAAAACCCTTTCCATATCGTTTGTTATCATCCAAAGAAGCCATGCACTTGGTATGTATATACCCTTTAAATTACACGTTGTATAAGAAAAAGAAAAAAATACATTCGCTGAAGTGAGAACCGGCTAACATGCATACATATTATGAGGTTGAACTAGAAAAGTAAATTATTAATAGTAGTAATAAAATTATTTTGCCATATACATGACAATTTTGCGATCAGAAAATATCAGAATGGAATAAGGCATTCCTTTGCTGAAATCTATGATTTAGCAATATATATTGGACAATATTTATACTTAATTCCACCTAATTTTTTGCAGAATTAAGATTAAATACTGTGTTATTAATATTTTATACTAATATTATAAATCGGACAAGTTTGTATAAACGCGCTAATCTTCGAAAGTTCTGGGTGGATCTGGATGAAATTGGATTGGTATAGAAGAAGCTTGAAGCTTAAGGAAGGCTATGCTTTAAAAATACCCAACTACAAAAAAAGAAAAATTACGAAATTACGGGGAAAATTATATATCATTTTAATAAAAAATCAGCTAACTCCACACGACCTGTGTCCATCCATCGATGCGGGCGTCCCTCAATCTCACGTGAATCAGGACAATCCGCTCGTGTCTCTAAATGTTCGAGCGGATCATACAGTCCGGTGGCACAGTCAGCACTTTACGTAAACCCTGCTCTGAACGGTATAGTCTTGTGCTCGATTGTGGATACCTGATGTATTTACCAATGTCAATGGAAGATTGTGGTTTAGAAATGAAACGTTAGATGTTCGGCTGATATATTTATTTGTTTATTTATTTAACCATTTATTTTCAGGTTACAAAGACCCAGGTTATATATACCTTAACCTAAAGTATACATAATATTATAACAACAGTGTTAGTAAATAAAATTTAATACTATATTAGTATCACTAAATTGCACTAGGTCTTTGTGCGTTCCAGTGGCACTTGTCCGCGAAACCGGTGGAATACCACATCCTACGGCCAAAAGCTTTCTTCTATCACCTGAGGCAGAAAACATGTTGGTATGCGCACTACAAATGCCTTCAAGTTGACATTGCGATGCGACTCCAGCAGTTGCACTCTCGGCGCGTATTTCAGCCTTTGGCGCACGTACGTAATGATGTCTTCCACGTCAGTGGTGTAGTGAAGACGGGAAATGTACACCAGAGTATTCGGCTTCGCGGCACGCAGTTTCTCGTTGGGCTCCGTAGGAGTCTTGCCGCAGCGGTTCTTACAAATAATCTGACGGCGCTTCCTCCTCTGCACCGTCATGAAGCCGTCATCAGCCCGATTCACTTCCTTTATAGGCTCGGGCTTTGCGGGGGGAGCAGGTAGGTTGCTCACAGTGACCAACGGATCAGACTTTGTAGTTGGTCGGGCAGCGCTGCGGTGAGGAGCTGCGGAGACAGGAACGGGGCTACGAGGCACGCTTGCGGCGCGCACCGCAGACTCAGCAAACAAAACTGCTGAGGCGGAACTCGTGACTAATCTTACAGTGTCCCATTTTTTTTGTGTAGATATACACTAGCGTGCTCTATATCCACAAGCTCCTCTTGACTAATTAACTAAATAAATATAAAATATAAAAGATCATTAAACGGATACAGCATTTATAAAACTTTCGCAATAAAGTCTGTCCACAATCCAATGTTCAATAACAGTTTTGTTTATCTTGTTGAGCGGATAAGTCGATGCGACAGAGTTTTTAAGTCACATCAGCCGGTAACCGATTTTGAGCTAAAAATAGTGTCTAGTGTATATTCCTCTCTCTTTTATCCAGAATACAAATGTTAAGTATTATATATAGTTACTAGCTTTTGCCACGACTTCAATCACGTGGGAGAGTTCTCCCACGTAAATCCCGATCAAGTGAAAATTCCGACCTTTGTCTTTCCAAGATGCCAACTATCTACTTATCTAATTTCATTCAATTCCGTTCTGTAGTTTTTGCGTGAAGAGTAACAAACATCCGTTCTCACAAACAAGATAGATATTAAGATATTGACCTATATTGAAATTTTTTATAAATTACATTATTTAAGTACTGCTAAGCTTTTAGTAGAAACTCAAACGTAGGTAGATCGTGATAAGACTCCACCTTTCTCTACTTTCAGCCCGTATCCACTGACTGCTCCTTCAGTCTCCCCAGTTTAATAATGTTACGCCAGTCGCTTAATGAAGTACGTCGAGAAACTTCGACATAAATCTAGAATGTTCGAGACGAATAGCGATAGTGTGTTTATCTAGTCGAGACACTAACGCCATCTAGCGGCGAATAGTGGTACTGTGTATCTCGAGTAGCTTCCTGGAATATTCTAGGCAGTATAAACAGTGAGTCGATTTTAAAAGAATGTTCTAGAATTCATAGACCGGGGTATAAATAGATCGCAAAGGAACGCGGACAGTCAGTCTTATTACGAGGCGAATACGCGATATAATCGATGCTTTACTAGTGAATTTCAGTGCGATTTAAGTGTTAAGTGACAAGTGTTGTGGTGCAAATCATTGTGTCAAATTTTTATTTTGTGTTTAATTAATTAGTGTTAATTTTGGTTTAATTGGCGTTAATTGTTTCTATCCCGAACCCCAGCTCGCAACAATAATAATATCTTTATTCTTCAAGTAACATGACTAATTGTATAAGTAACAATATTTCTTAACCCCATTCAACTACTTACAACAAAGGTTTGAATTAAAAAATATGAAAATGCATACAGATAGTTCACCACAACACTACTCCCTGAATTAACCATACCCTTAACGAAACATATCTTGTATCTTCACAAGTGGGTACCCATAAGACAACTCACTCATCTCAATTACTCCGAAACGAAGCAGTAACGGCTTTTACCCGTCTTTCAGCTAAAGGGGTGGTTCCGTACCCTTACTTCCGGCCGGAAGAGATAATTTCAGGCTCTTTTGTGCCCAACGTCGGACAAACAGACCCAGTGATGTCCAAAATGTATGGTAATAAAGGAAATATTTCATGTTCTTGAAGCTGGTCGCTTGGTCTTATGTTCCGGTTCTCATCTTGCATTTTTGTTTTGTTTATTTTTTTTTGTAAGTGGGAAAAAAGTATGTGTGTATTATTTTCTTTTTGAGCATTGAAGGGGTCAGACATGGCAATGACCTGCACCCAGGGTCTAACAAGATACCGTGGAATCGGTAATAAGGATGGTTTTTAGTGAGTAGAAGCCTTCTCCCCAGAACGGAAGAAGATATTTGATAATTTCCCCCCAAAAAGGTACGGTTTTTTAGTCACAGACAAAAATTTAATCAATAATGGAATATTCACTTAAATAAAACCCTAAACTACATAATATACATCTAAAAATAAACTAAAATATGGCGTCCAGAAATTCGTGCGCAACGCTGTCCACTGGTAATGTGCCCAAAAGACTGGTGGCATTGCCATGTTGTATGGCAATGCTTAAATGCTGTCCAAGGTAAACGGCAGCCTTTGGGACACGCGAAGTGTCAACTAGGCGCCTGGAGAGTACTTTAAATAATTTGTGAGCACTTGGACCCCACGATTCCAAGGTCTCCACCCCAAACGGCTCGAAAATATAACCTCCAACAAGGTTCTTATATTTCTGCCGCTTGAGGTTCTCAGCGGCTGCAGCGGCGGAGCCAGCACAGCAAGACGAGCTAGGAAGATGGGATAATACAAGAGTATCGACACAAATTGCGTCCCACACTAAAGCCCTACCCATCTTCCAAGGAAATAAAGATAAAAAAAATATTTTTATTCGTAACGTATCACGAACTCATGTAATCCAGCAAATATTTAGATCAGGTAACTAATGATAAAAATAAAACTAACGATTCTAATAACCGTAAGTTAACAATAAAAGTATCGTAAGTTTTGTGTAAACACATAATGAAACATTCGCTTTAAATTATAACAAAGAAATACGAAAATCTTAATTACTGCAGCACGTAAAGTATTATCGTTATATCAAACAGATTCTAAATCAACAAAACAGTACGAAATACTGCTTGGAAATAGCAAGCAAACACTTGTACTGATAGCAAAAAAAAAAATCTTTTTAGAGACAAACTTAGTAATTTATCTTCGCTGTTTAAGCTTCACGGAGTTTTTGTTTCTGTTCCATTTTAATTAGTTTTGCTGGCTGTACGCGAGACTTAAAAGTAATAAAATTATTTTGTCTCCTACATTTACTATGTACTGAATTGTTCAGATTCTTTTCGGTTCCACTGATGGAAAGAAAATACTGCAAGTATTTCTATTTTGTTTCCTGTGAAAGTTTTTCAAATGTTCCATATGTTTTCCTTCCCGTGTTCCCCGGTTTTTTTATCATCATCGTCATCTATGTTGGGGTAGGCTTTCAGTCTAATCAAATGCAGCTGAGTATTAGTGTTTTATATGGAGCGACTGCCTATCTGACCTCCACAATCCAGTAGCACGATCACCAGAATCAGTTTTTCTGGCTTCTGACTACCAGTAATGACTGTCAAAGATGTCCAAATGAACGCTTTTAGCGATAAGACCGCCCATTGTATCACCCTTTTTTAGTTGTTAAGCCTTACTTGATAATTTTATGGTGTACAATAAAGAATATATCTATCTATCTATCACTCTTTACTTACAGACCCCCAGACCCCCTTTATTTTCTTCAAGTAAGAAAATGTAATAGACTCGGAAGAATGATAAGCATACCATGTGTAGATACTCTGCTATGAACACAGCTGACACTATTTTTTTGTAAATAGAACCAGATAGATAGATATTTCACGGTTGGCGCAGTACGTCAACGGTTGGCTGCTGCGCAGAGTATCTGAGGTTCGATTACGGCTCAGAAAAGTATTTGTTTTGCCTATATTAATGAAATTCTATCAGATGTGGCCGTTGGAAAAGTTTTAAAACGCACCTACGAAACAGGAAATAATTATTATAATACTTATTTAATCAATCAAATAAAGTATTTTCTAAATACACATTAGATAAAACGATAGTGAATAGGGTACATTCCGCAAAATCTCTTCCTGTCATAAAATATACACACATATACATAAAAACCTTTCCGTAAGAAACTGCTACAATGTACTTTTCAAATCTCAAGTTTCGGTTTAATGTTTTTATTTTAAGTTTATATTTAAAATTTCATGGGGAATTCTTACGAATATAGGTACCCTATTCCTTTTTATATTTTTATGTATACTAACTTCGGCCGTTAGTAGTACTTTTTTAACCTAAAATTAAAAAAATGGCTATTACTTTGGCTAAACATTGTCATACAACGTAGCAATGTCGGCAGTCCCTTAGTTAATATTTTTTTAGTTAAAATCGTTTATATATTGGTGAAATAAAAAATATTAAACTAAAATTACAGTTTCTGTACCTGTAGAATCTTGCTTCTTCTAAAATGTTGTGATTCTGGGTGAACGAGAAGTTTCTTATAGGATTTAATTCTCCAGTGAACTCTTTTCTAATCGAAAATTTTTTCCAAAAATATGTGACATGAACGTTATGACCGTTCATGTCACATATTTTTTCAAAAACATTTTGCAATAACCTTTTGATCGCATTGACATACAGGTTTGATATTTTTACAGCTAAAAAAATATAAACCCGATTACCGTACTACCTATCTTCCTGAGTAAAAGAGTGCTGACAGACAGACAGACGGACAACGAAGTGTTACCGAGTGGTTTGGAATTCTTAAAAGCATCTGCAAAGTTTTATTAATTAAAGTAAGTCCTACATAGATATAAATGTAGCGGTCTAGCGTAGCCGCTAGGCACACTACGTTAATGCTTTAATTTTAGAAATTAAGGATCCTATATTTTTATTTCATCTAACTCATTACTCATTCTTAGATTGGAAGCCGACTCTGAGATAGTTAGAAAAAAGTAAAGTCGATGATGATGTATAAACGTCTGTGATTGCCATATAAACATTTTTTTCTTTTGACCTCAATACTTGCGGATTTGTAATAAAAATGTACGAATACATTCATTCACATAAATCCTGAAACAGATAGGTATAGGCACGGTAGATGTTACATACAGAGTAGTGTCTAAACTGGACTTGCAGCGATTTCAATACTATTTGCCTTAAACCGATACACGTACGGTTCGAATGTGTAAACTATGAACTTGGGACCAATTTCGAACATACTTGTTTTTCTTTTTTTATTAATAATTATTAGCGGCCTAGTAGGAAAAGCCTAATACTTTAAATGCGTTCTCGTAACTTGGTTATAAATAGAGGTAAAAAAAAACAGAAGGATGGTGATGAAACAACAACTAACCAAAAATAATATTAATATAAATATTTTTTTATTAATTTTAAAAGGGGCTTAACATATATTTTAAAACTAATTTAAACTTAACTGTGTTACTTTTACAATCTGGAAAATATCTACTAAACCTAACCACGCATATACATATATACAAAACAAAATACATTTAGCCGTGTAATACTCCTCCACGTCGCTGTCATCAGGATTTGCCCAGAAAACTGGCAGCATTACCACGTTGAATAGTATTGCTTATTCTTTAGACGAAAATCAAGCCAACTCTCTGGTAATGCAAGGTAAAAATTAGTGAATATTTTAATACCAATAACAAGTATTGGCGTGTTAAAGTGCGTCATGATTTTCTTATCATATTATCATCATCATAATAATTTCAGCCGAAAAACATCCGATGCCGTACGTATATCTAATATGAGTATAGATTGAGTATAGATAGAGTATAGATTGAGTAGTATTGTGCGTCTTGCATTCAGTGGTTTTCTTTTAATCAAGTATTTATTGCAACCCATAATGTACCTAACTACCTACACCTGTATGTGTACATTAAGTATGTAGTAAGAAATACAATGAAAAGTAACAATCATGGATCGTCCACCTTGGAAGAGGCATTCTCACGCTGCAACCTCCAATACGTGATTATCACCTCAGAATCTTCCAGTTCTTTTCTTATTAAAATAGGCTTGCATTTGACCACCATCTCACCTGATGGTAAGCGATGATGTGGGTCAAGATGAAGAACACTTAACAAGAAGTAACCTGTTCACTCTTGAGTTAAAGACGCCCAAGTTATAGCTATTAGGAAATACAGACTCCGGCAGGGAACTTCACTCCTTAGCCGTACACACTATGAAAGTATTCCCAAAATATTTTTTCCGTATGGGTGGGATATTCACCATGTAACGATGGGGCATCGCCGTTTGTCTTGTATCCGATGATGGAATAGGCTTGGTGGAATTAGATTATGCAATTCCATCGCACACTCCCCGAAATGTAGAAAACCCATAGGCCAGTTGACCCCAACATACCTACTTATACAACGTGTAACCAAAATCTATACAAAAGGGCTGAAGACAACATCTGGTATGGAGTCTCTATGCACAGTTTCAGCACAAAATAACTGACTCAAAGAATTGATACCAAATTATAGGTTTAATATATTTTTTGAATACCAATCATAACAAACGTGTCACAGCACTACGAGGGTCAATACTTACAATACTACTTTCCACGAGAATTTGGCCCTTGCCAATAATAACACGATAATTCTTTTCGTTCTACTTAATTTGAAAAATTATGTCTCTGGTATCAGTGTATTGGAATTTTTAATAAGTTCTAGACACGTAGACTTAGGATTACAAAACCCTTTCCATATCGTTTGTTATCATCCAAAGAAGCCATGCACTTGGTATGTATATACCCTTTAAATTACACGTTGTATAAGAAAAAGAAAAAAATACATTCGCTGAAGTGAGGACCGGCTAACATGCATACATATTATGAGGTTGAACTAGAAAAGTAAATTATTAATAGTAGTAATAAAATTATTTTGCCATATACATGACAATTTTGCGATCAGAAAATATCAGAATGGAATAAGGCATTCCTTTGCTGAAATCTATGATTTAGCAATATATATTGGACAATATTTATACTTAATTCCACCTAATTTTTTGCAGAATTAAGATTAAATACTGTGTTATTAATATTTTATACTAATATTATAAATCGGACAAGTTTGTATAAACGCGCTAATCTTCGAAAGTTCTGGGTGGATCTGGATGAAATTGGATTGGTATAGAAGAAGCTTGAAGCTTAAGGAAGGCTATGCTTTAAAAATACCCAACTACAAAAAAAGAAAAATTACGAAATTACGGGGAAAATTATATATCATTTTAATAAAAAATCAGCTAACTCCACACGACCTGTGTCCATCCATCGATGCGTGCGTCCCTCAATCTCACGTGAATCAGGACAATCCGCTCGTGTCTCTAAATGTTCGAGCGGATCATACAGTCCGGTGGCACAGTCAGCACTTTACGTAAACCCTGCTCTGAACGGTATAGTCTTGTGCTCGATTGTGGATACCTGATGTATTTACCAATGTCAATGGAAGATTGTGGTTTAGAAATGAAACGTTAGATGTTCGGCTGATATATTTATTTGTTTATTTATTTAACCATTTATTTTCAGGTTACAAAGACCCAGGTTATATATACCTTAACCTAAAGTATACATAATATTATAACAACAGTGTTAGTAAATAAAATTTAATACTATATTAGTATCACTAAATTGCACTAGGTCTTTGTGCGTTCCAGTGGCACTTGTCCGCGAAACCGGTGGAATACCACATCCTACGGCCAAAAGCTTTCTTCTATCACCTGAGGCAGAAAACATGTTGGTATGCGCACTACAAATGCCTTCAAGTTGACATTGCGATGCGACTCCAGCAGTTGCACTCTCGGCGCGTATTTCAGCCTTTGGCGCACGTACGTAATGATGTCTTCCACGTCAGTGGTGTAGTGAAGACGGGAAATGTACACCAGAGTATTCGGCTTCGCGGCACGCAGTTTCTCGTTGGGCTCCGTAGGAGTCTTGCCGCAGCGGTTCTTACAAATAATCTGACGGCGCTTCCTCCTCTGCACCGTCATGAAGCCGTCATCAGCCCGATTCACTTCCTTTATAGGCTCGGGCTTTGCGGGGGGAGCAGGTAGGTTGCTCACAGTGACCAACGGATCAGACTTTGTAGTTGGTCGGGCAGCGCTGCGGTGAGGAGCTGCGGAGACAGGAACGGGGCTACGAGGCACGCTTGCGGCGCGCACCGCAGACTCAGCAAACAAAACTGCTGAGGCGGAACTCGTGACTAATCTTACAGTGTCCCATTTTTTTTGTGTAGATATACACTAGCGTGCTCTATATCCACAAGCTCCTCTTGACTAATTAACTAAATAAATATAAAATATAAAAGATCATTAAACGGATACAGCATTTATAAAACTTTCGCAATAAAGTCTGTCCACAATCCAATGTTCAATAACAGTTTTGTTTATCTTGTTGAGCGGATAAGTCGATGCGACAGAGTTTTTAAGTCACATCAGCCGGTAACCGATTTTGAGCTAAAAATAGTGTCTAGTGTATATTCCTCTCTCTTTTATCCAGAATACAAATGTTAAGTATTATATATAGTTACTAGCTTTTGCCACGACTTCAATCACGTGGGAGAGTTCTCCCACGTAAATCCCGATCAAGTGAAAATTCCGACCTTTGTCTTTCCAAGATGCCAACTATCTACTTATCTAATTTCATTCAATTCCGTTCTGTAGTTTTTGCGTGAAGAGTAACAAACATCCGTTCTCACAAACAAGATAGATATTAAGATATTGACCTATATTGAAATTTTTTATAAATTACATTATTTAAGTACTGCTAAGCTTTTAGTAGAAACTCAAACGTAGGTAGATCGTGATAAGACTCCACCTTTCTCTACTTTCAGCCCGTATCCACTGACTGCTCCTTCAGTCTCCCCAGTTTAATAATGTTACGCCAGTCGCTTAATGAAGTACGTCGAGAAACTTCGACATAAATCTAGAATGTTCGAGACGAATAGCGATAGTGTGTATATCTAGTCGAGACACTAACGCCATCTAGCGGCGAATAGTGGTACTGTGTATCTCGAGTAGCTTCCTGGAATATTCTAGGCAGTATAAACAGTGAGTCGATTTTAAAAGAATGTTCTAGAATTCATAGACCGGGGTATAAATAGATCGCAAAGGAACGCGGACAGTCAGTCTTATTACGAGGCGAATACGCGATATAATCGATGCTTTACTAGTGAATTTCAGTGCGATTTAAGTGTTAAGTGACAAGTGTTGTGGTGCAAATCATTGTGTCAAATTTTTATTTTGTGTTTAATTAATTAGTGTTAATTTTGGTTTAATTGGCGTTAATTGTTTCTATCCCGAACCCCAGCTCGCAACAATAATAATATCTTTATTCTTCAAGTAACATGACTAATTGTATAAGTAACAATATTTCTTAACCCCATTCAACTACTTACAACAAAGGTTTGAATTAAAAAATATGAAAATGCATACAGATAGTTCACCACAACACTACTCCCTGAATTAACCATACCCTTAACGAAACATATCTTGTATCTTCACAAGTGGGTACCCATAAGACAACTCACTCATCTCAATTACTCCGAAACGAAGCAGTAACGGCTTTTACCCGTCTTTCAGCTAAAGGGGTGGTTCCGTACCCTTACTTCCGGCCGGAAGAGATAATTTCAGGCTCTTTTGTGCCCAACGTCGGACAAACAGACCCAGTGATGTCCAAAATGTATGGTAATAAAGGAAATATTTCATGTTCTTGAAGCTGGTCGCTTGGTCTTATGTTCCGGTTCTCATCTTGCATTTTTGTTTTGTTTATTTTTTTTTGTAAGTGGGAAAAAAGTATGTGTGTATTATTTTCTTTTTGAGCATTGAAGGGGTCAGACATGGCAATGACCTGCACCCAGGGTCTAACAAGATACCGTGGAATCGGTAATAAGGATGGTTTTTAGTGAGTAGAAGCCTTCTCCCCAGAACGGAAGAAGATATTTGATAATTTCCCCCCAAAAAGGTACGGTTTTTTAGTCACAGACAAAAATTTAATCAATAATGGAATATACACTTAAATAAAACCCTAAACTACATAATATACATCTAAAAATAAACTAAAATATGGCGTCCAGAAATTCGTGCGCAACGCTGTCCACTGGTAATGTGCCCAAAAGACTGGTGGCATTGCCATGTTGTATGGCAATGCTTAAATGCTGTCCAAGGTAAACGGCAGCCTTTGGGACACGCGAAGTGTCAACTAGGCGCCTGGAGAGTACTTTAAATAATTTGTGAGCACTTGGACCCCACGATTCCAAGGTCTCCACCCCAAACGGCTCGAAAATATAACCTCCAACAAGGTTCTTATATTTCTGCCGCTTGAGGTTCTCAGCGGCTGCAGCGGCGGAGCCAGCACAGCAAGACGAGCTAGGAAGATGGGATAATACAAGAGTATCGACACAAATTGCGTCCCACACTAAAGCCCTACCCATCTTCCAAGGAAATAAAGATAAAAAAAATATTTTTATTCGTAACGTATCACGAACTCATGTAATCCAGCAAATATTTAGATCAGGTAACTAATGATAAAAATAAAACTAACGATTCTAATAACCGTAAGTTAACAATAAAAGTATCGTAAGTTTTGTGTAAACACATAATGAAACATTCGCTTTAAATTATAACAAAGAAATACGAAAATCTTAATTACTGCAGCACGTAAAGTATTATCGTTATATCAAACAGATTCTAAATCAACAAAACAGTACGAAATACTGCTTGGAAATAGCAAGCAAACACTTGTACTGATAGCAAAAAAAAAAATCTTTTTAGAGACAAACTTAGTAATTTATCTTCGCTGTTTAAGCTTCACGGAGTTTTTGTTTCTGTTCCATTTTAATTAGTTTTGCTGGCTGTACGCGAGACTTAAAAGTAATAAAATTATTTTGTCTCCTACATTTACTATGTACTGAATTGTTCAGATTCTTTTCGGTTCCACTGATGGAAAGAAAATACTGCAAGTATTTCTATTTTGTTTCCTGTGAAAGTTTTTCAAATGTTCCATATGTTTTCCTTCCCGTGTTCCCCGGTTTTTTTATCATCATCGTCATCTATGTTGGGGTAGGCTTTCAGTCTAATCAAATGCAGCTGAGTATTAGTGTTTTATATGGAGCGACTGCCTATCTGACCTCCACAATCCAGTAGCACGATCACCAGAATCAGTTTTTCTGGCTTCTGACTACCAGTAATGACTGTCAAAGATGTCCAAATGAACGCTTTTAGCGATAAGACCGCCCATTGTATCACCCTTTTTTAGTTGTTAAGCCTTACTTGATAATTTTATGGTGTACAATAAAGAATATATCTATCTATCTATCACTCTTTACTTACAGACCCCCAGACCCCCTTTATTTTCTTCAAGTAAGAAAATGTAATAGACTCGGAAGAATGATAAGCATACCATGTGTAGATACTCTGCTATGAACACAGCTGACACTATTTTTTTGTAAATAGAACCAGATAGATAGATATTTCACGGTTGGCGCAGTACGTCAACGGTTGGCTGCTGCGCAGAGTATCTGAGGTTCGATTACGGCTCAGAAAAGTATTTGTTTTGCCTATATTAATGAAATTCTATCAGATGTGGCCGTTGGAAAAGTTTTAAAACGCACCTACGAAACAGGAAATAATTATTATAATACTTATTTAATCAATCAAATAAAGTATTTTCTAAATACACATTAGATAAAACGATAGTGAATAGGGTACATTCCGCAAAATCTCTTCCTGTCATAAAATATACACACATATACATAAAAACCTTTCCGTAAGAAACTGCTACAATGTACTTTTCAAATCTCAAGTTTCGGTTTAATGTTTTTATTTTAAGTTTATATTTAAAATTTCATGGGGAATTCTTACGAATATAGGTACCCTATTCCTTTTTATATTTTTATGTATACTAACTTCGGCCGTTAGTAGTACTTTTTTAACCTAAAATTAAAAAAATGGCTATTACTTTGGCTAAACATTGTCATACAACGTAGCAATGTCGGCAGTCCCTTAGTTAATATTTTTTTAGTTAAAATCGTTTATATATTGGTGAAATAAAAAATATTAAACTAAAATTACAGTTTCTGTACCTGTAGAATCTTGCTTCTTCTAAAATGTTGTGATTCTGGGTGAACGAGAAGTTTCTTATAGGATTTAATTCTCCAGTGAACTCTTTTCTAATCGAAAATTTTTTCCAAAAATATGTGACATGAACGTTATGACCGTTCATGTCACATATTTTTTCAAAAACATTTTGCAATAACCTTTTGATCGCATTGACATACAGGTTTGATATTTTTACAGCTAAAAAAATATAAACCCGATTACCGTACTACCTATCTTCCTGAGTAAAAGAGTGCTGACAGACAGACAGACGGACAACGAAGTGTTACCGAGTGGTTTGGAATTCTTAAAAGCATCTGCAAAGTTTTATTAATTAAAGTAAGTCCTACATAGATATAAATGTAGCGGTCTAGCGTAGCCGCTAGGCACACTACGTTAATGCTTTAATTTTAGAAATTAAGGATCCTATATTTTTATTTCATCTAACTCATTACTCATTCTTAGATTGGAAGCCGACTCTGAGATAGTTAGAAAAAAGTAAAGTCGATGATGATGTATAAACGTCTGTGATTGCCATATAAACATTTTTTTCTTTTGACCTCAATACTTGCGGATTTGTAATAAAAATGTACGAATACATTCATTCACATAAATCCTGAAACAGATAGGTATAGGCACGGTAGATGTTACATACAGAGTAGTGTCTAAACTGGACTTGCAGCGATTTCAATACTATTTGCCTTAAACCGATACACGTACGGTTCGAATGTGTAAACTATGAACTTGGGACCAATTTCGAACATACTTGTTTTTCTTTTTTTATTAATAATTATTAGCGGCCTAGTAGGAAAAGCCTAATACTTTAAATGCGTTCTCGTAACTTGGTTATAAATAGAGGTAAAAAAAAACAGAAGGATGGTGATGAAACAACAACTAACCAAAAATAATATTAATATAAATATTTTTTTATTAATTTTAAAAGGGGCTTAACATATATTTTAAAACTAATTTAAACTTAACTGTGTTACTTTTACAATCTGGAAAATATCTACTAAACCTAACCACGCATATACATATATACAAAACAAAATACATTTAGCCGTGTAATACTCCTCCACGTCGCTGTCATCAGGATTTGCCCAGAAAACTGGCAGCATTACCACGTTGAATAGTATTGCTTATTCTTTAGACGAAAATCAAGCCAACTCTCTGGTAATGCAAGGTAAAAATTAGTGAATATTTTAATACCAATAACAAGTATTGGCGTGTTAAAGTGCGTCATGATTTTCTTATCATATTATCATCATCATAATAATTTCAGCCGAAAAACATCCGATGCCGTACGTATATCTAATATGAGTATAGATTGAGTATAGATAGAGTATAGATTGAGTAGTATTGTGCGTCTTGCATTCAGTGGTTTTCTTTTAATCAAGTATTTATTGCAACCCATAATGTACCTAACTACCTACACCTGTATGTGTACATTAAGTATGTAGTAAGAAATACAATGAAAAGTAACAATCATGGATCGTCCACCTTGGAAGAGGCATTCTCACGCTGCAACCTCCAATACGTGATTATCACCTCAGAATCTTCCAGTTCTTTTCTTATTAAAATAGGCTTGCATTTGACCACCATCTCACCTGATGGTAAGCGATGATGTGGGTCAAGATGAAGAACACTTAACAAGAAGTAACCTGTTCACTCTTGAGTTAAAGACGCCCAAGTTATAGCTATTAGGAAATACAGACTCCGGCAGGGAACTTCACTCCTTAGCCGTACACACTATGAAAGTATTCCCAAAATATTTTTTCCGTATGGGTGGGATATTCACCATGTAACGATGGGGCATCGCCGTTTGTCTTGTATCCGATGATGGAATAGGCTTGGTGGAATTAGATTATGCAATTCCATCGCACACTCCCCGAAATGTAGAAAACCCATAGGCCAGTTGACCCCAACATACCTACTTATACAACGTGTAACCAAAATCTATACAAAAGGGCTGAAGACAACATCTGGTATGGAGTCTCTATGCACAGTTTCAGCACAAAATAACTGACTCAAAGAATTGATACCAAATTATAGGTTTAATATATTTTTTGAATACCAATCATAACAAACGTGTCACAGCACTACGAGGGTCAATACTTACAATACTACTTTCCACGAGAATTTGGCCCTTGCCAATAATAACACGATAATTCTTTTCGTTCTACTTAATTTGAAAAATTATGTCTCTGGTATCAGTGTATTGGAATTTTTAATAAGTTCTAGACACGTAGACTTAGGATTACAAAACCCTTTCCATATCGTTTGTTATCATCCAAAGAAGCCATGCACTTGGTATGTATATACCCTTTAAATTACACGTTGTATAAGAAAAAGAAAAAAATACATTCGCTGAAGTGAGGACCGGCTAACATGCATACATATTATGAGGTTGAACTAGAAAAGTAAATTATTAATAGTAGTAATAAAATTATTTTGCCATATACATGACAATTTTGCGATCAGAAAATATCAGAATGGAATAAGGCATTCCTTTGCTGAAATCTATGATTTAGCAATATATATTGGACAATATTTATACTTAATTCCACCTAATTTTTTGCAGAATTAAGATTAAATACTGTGTTATTAATATTTTATACTAATATTATAAATCGGACAAGTTTGTATAAACGCGCTAATCTTCGAAAGTTCTGGGTGGATCTGGATGAAATTGGATTGGTATAGAAGAAGCTTGAAGCTTAAGGAAGGCTATGCTTTAAAAATACCCAACTACAAAAAAAGAAAAATTACGAAATTACGGGGAAAATTATATATCATTTTAATAAAAAATCAGCTAACTCCACACGACCTGTGTCCATCCATCGATGCGTGCGTCCCTCAATCTCACGTGAATCAGGACAATCCGCTCGTGTCTCTAAATGTTCGAGCGGATCATACAGTCCGGTGGCACAGTCAGCACTTTACGTAAACCCTGCTCTGAACGGTATAGTCTTGTGCTCGATTGTGGATACCTGATGTATTTACCAATGTCAATGGAAGATTGTGGTTTAGAAATGAAACGTTAGATGTTCGGCTGATATATTTATTTGTTTATTTATTTAACCATTTATTTTCAGGTTACAAAGACCCAGGTTATATATACCTTAACCTAAAGTATACATAATATTATAACAACAGTGTTAGTAAATAAAATTTAATACTATATTAGTATCACTAAATTGCACTAGGTCTTTGTGCGTTCCAGTGGCACTTGTCCGCGAAACCGGTGGAATACCACATCCTACGGCCAAAAGCTTTCTTCTATCACCTGAGGCAGAAAACATGTTGGTATGCGCACTACAAATGCCTTCAAGTTGACATTGCGATGCGACTCCAGCAGTTGCACTCTCGGCGCGTATTTCAGCCTTTGGCGCACGTACGTAATGATGTCTTCCACGTCAGTGGTGTAGTGAAGACGGGAAATGTACACCAGAGTATTCGGCTTCGCGGCACGCAGTTTCTCGTTGGGCTCCGTAGGAGTCTTGCCGCAGCGGTTCTTACAAATAATCTGACGGCGCTTCCTCCTCTGCACCGTCATGAAGCCGTCATCAGCCCGATTCACTTCCTTTATAGGCTCGGGCTTTGCGGGGGGAGCAGGTAGGTTGCTCACAGTGACCAACGGATCAGACTTTGTAGTTGGTCGGGCAGCGCTGCGGTGAGGAGCTGCGGAGACAGGAACGGGGCTACGAGGCACGCTTGCGGCGCGCACCGCAGACTCAGCAAACAAAACTGCTGAGGCGGAACTCGTGACTAATCTTACAGTGTCCCATTTTTTTTGTGTAGATATACACTAGCGTGCTCTATATCCACAAGCTCCTCTTGACTAATTAACTAAATAAATATAAAATATAAAAGATCATTAAACGGATACAGCATTTATAAAACTTTCGCAATAAAGTCTGTCCACAATCCAATGTTCAATAACAGTTTTGTTTATCTTGTTGAGCGGATAAGTCGATGCGACAGAGTTTTTAAGTCACATCAGCCGGTAACCGATTTTGAGCTAAAAATAGTGTCTAGTGTATATTCCTCTCTCTTTTATCCAGAATACAAATGTTAAGTATTATATATAGTTACTAGCTTTTGCCACGACTTCAATCACGTGGGAGAGTTCTCCCACGTAAATCCCGATCAAGTGAAAATTCCGACCTTTGTCTTTCCAAGATGCCAACTATCTACTTATCTAATTTCATTCAATTCCGTTCTGTAGTTTTTGCGTGAAGAGTAACAAACATCCGTTCTCACAAACAAGATAGATATTAAGATATTGACCTATATTGAAATTTTTTATAAATTACATTATTTAAGTACTGCTAAGCTTTTAGTAGAAACTCAAACGTAGGTAGATCGTGATAAGACTCCACCTTTCTCTACTTTCAGCCCGTATCCACTGACTGCTCCTTCAGTCTCCCCAGTTTAATAATGTTACGCCAGTCGCTTAATGAAGTACGTCGAGAAACTTCGACATAAATCTAGAATGTTCGAGACGAATAGCGATAGTGTGTATATCTAGTCGAGACACTAACGCCATCTAGCGGCGAATAGTGGTACTGTGTATCTCGAGTAGCTTCCTGGAATATTCTAGGCAGTATAAACAGTGAGTCGATTTTAAAAGAATGTTCTAGAATTCATAGACCGGGGTATAAATAGATCGCAAAGGAACGCGGACAGTCAGTCTTATTACGAGGCGAATACGCGATATAATCGATGCTTTACTAGTGAATTTCAGTGCGATTTAAGTGTTAAGTGACAAGTGTTGTGGTGCAAATCATTGTGTCAAATTTTTATTTTGTGTTTAATTAATTAGTGTTAATTTTGGTTTAATTGGCGTTAATTGTTTCTATCCCGAACCCCAGCTCGCAACAATAATAATATCTTTATTCTTCAAGTAACATGACTAATTGTATAAGTAACAATATTTCTTAACCCCATTCAACTACTTACAACAAAGGTTTGAATTAAAAAATATGAAAATGCATACAGATAGTTCACCACAACACTACTCCCTGAATTAACCATACCCTTAACGAAACATATCTTGTATCTTCACAAGTGGGTACCCATAAGACAACTCACTCATCTCAATTACTCCGAAACGAAGCAGTAACGGCTTTTACCCGTCTTTCAGCTAAAGGGGTGGTTCCGTACCCTTACTTCCGGCCGGAAGAGATAATTTCAGGCTCTTTTGTGCCCAACGTCGGACAAACAGACCCAGTGATGTCCAAAATGTATGGTAATAAAGGAAATATTTCATGTTCTTGAAGCTGGTCGCTTGGTCTTATGTTCCGGTTCTCATCTTGCATTTTTGTTTTGTTTATTTTTTTTTGTAAGTGGGAAAAAAGTATGTGTGTATTATTTTCTTTTTGAGCATTGAAGGGGTCAGACATGGCAATGACCTGCACCCAGGGTCTAACAAGATACCGTGGAATCGGTAATAAGGATGGTTTTTAGTGAGTAGAAGCCTTCTCCCCAGAACGGAAGAAGATATTTGATAATTTCCCCCCAAAAAGGTACGGTTTTTTAGTCACAGACAAAAATTTAATCAATAATGGAATATACACTTAAATAAAACCCTAAACTACATAATATACATCTAAAAATAAACTAAAATATGGCGTCCAGAAATTCGTGCGCAACGCTGTCCACTGGTAATGTGCCCAAAAGACTGGTGGCATTGCCATGTTGTATGGCAATGCTTAAATGCTGTCCAAGGTAAACGGCAGCCTTTGGGACACGCGAAGTGTCAACTAGGCGCCTGGAGAGTACTTTAAATAATTTGTGAGCACTTGGACCCACGATTCCAAGGTCTCCACCCCAAACGGCTCGAAAATATAACCTCCAACAAGGTTCTTATATTTCTGCCGCTTGAGGTTCTCAGCGGCTGCAGCGGCGGAGCCAGCACAGCAAGACGAGCTAGGAAGATGGGATAATACAAGAGTATCGACACAAATTGCGTCCACACTAAAGCCCTACCCATCTTCCAAGGAAATAAAGATAAATAAAATATTTTTATTCGTAACGTATCACGAACTCATGTAATCCAGCAAATATTTAGATCAGGTAACTAATGATAAAAATAAAACTAACGATTCTAATAACCGTTAAGTTAACAATAAAAGTATCGTAAGTTTTGTGTAAACACATAATGAAACATTCGCCTTTAAATTATAACAAAGAAATACGAAAATCTTAATTACTGCAGCACGTAAAGTATTATCGTTATATCAAACAGATTCTAAATCAACAAAACAGTACGAAATACTGCTTGGAAATAGCAAGCAAACACTTGTACTGATAGCAAAAAAAAAAAATCTTTTTAGAGACAAACTTAGTAATTTATCTTCGCTGTTTAAGCTTCACGGAGTTTTTGTTTCTGTTCCATTTTAATTAGTTTTGCTGGCTGTACGCGAGACTTAAAAGTAATAAAATTATTTTGTCTCCTACATTTACTATGTACTGAATTGTTTAGATTCTTTTCGGTTCCACTGATGGAAAGAAAATACTGCAAGTATTTCTATTTTGTTTCCTGTGAAAGTTTTTCAAATGTTCCATATGTTTTCCTTCCCGTGTTCCCCGGTTTTTTTATCATCATCGTCATCTATGTTGGGGTAGGCTTTCAGTCTAATCAAATGCAGCTGAGTATTAGTGTTTTATATGGAGCGACTGCCTATCTGACCTCCACAATCCAGTAGCACGATCACCAGAATCAGTTTTTCTGGCTTCTGACTACCAGTAATGACTGTCAAAGATGTCCAAATGAACGCCGGGACCAACGGCTTGACGTGATTTCCTGGCCACGGAGGAATCTCGATATGTAAAGGTGTGTCCAAACATCGAGCGGCAATCGAGCGCGGCCCGCCGCCCTGTGTTTAGACGACTACCGCGCAAACATTAGTCGGCTTTGTCCTAAGTAGAGCGCAGCAGAAATGTGTCCTAGAAATGCCGCGTGTTGCTGCCGCGCTCTTGCTGCTCAATGTTTGGACACACCTTCAAGATGTTCACCCATCCACAGATTGACCTCGGCCAGCTTCGCTTAACCATGACGCTTGCTTGTAAATTCGGTCACAAATTCTTGATATATAAACATAGATCCTCTTAAAAATCTTTTAGGTGTATTCAACCACATATAGGTACCTGAAAATATTTTCCTTAATATCGCAATGTCGTGGGTTGTTAATTTATGCTGCCAACTTCCATTTATTGATGTTCGCTGTATTGGTTATAAATATAATCGGGAAGTGAATCAGACTTACATGAGATATCCAATGGTAGTATGATAGTTAGAGTCGGCACGGTTGGCGTAGTGGCAGACCAATTGAGTACTGCACTGCTTTAGCGAGTTCAGTACCCGACCGGAGCAAATGTTTTTAAGGTCTACGGATTCTGACCCCACTATTGAAAGAAAGTCTGTGTAAAGTAAAAAATAAAATTCTCTGCTTAACTGAGAAGTAGGATTCTCGCTGTTTTGTTTCCATTTCTCATTACAGGTCCCGCTCTTCCAAGCCTATCTGTTTTCTCTGTTTTTCTCGGGACAGCCGTCATAGCGAGTCATTGCCTTCTTCTTTGGTTTGGTTTCCGCACTGTGTCAGCCATTAAACTCCATCCATCCAACCTCCCTCCAGAGGCAGATCAGGTCTTTCAGTCTATTCAGGATGTCTGTAAGGGAATTCAATGATCTGAAGGTTTGCTTGCACTCTAGGAGCACGTGTCCCACCATTTTTTTCCGTCTCCATGCATGTCCTGCACAGGGGACTGTCCGTTATACCTATAATGTGGTAGTGTTTGTTTAGTGAGAGTCATTGCCATAATCCACTCAGTCCAGCAAGTAGGTGAATGCATGCAGGGTATTTTTCGGATCATTTTTACAACTACAAACAGGGTTTGTCAGTAAAGATTAAAAATATATTGCAGAAGCTTAGACAATAGAAATGATAAAATAATACAGTTACCAAATATTCGGAATAAGTTAAAAGTAGAACTTGATATGCAATTTTTTTACTGAAAAAGATACAGTTTGGCCTGTACATAA
This sequence comes from Tholera decimalis, assembly GCA_943138885.2. Lineage (NCBI taxonomy): Eukaryota > Metazoa > Arthropoda > Insecta > Lepidoptera > Noctuidae > Tholera > Tholera decimalis. The sequence goes on from OW964562.2 coordinate 31,883,393, forward strand.
AAGAAAATTATTAAAAGTCTTCAAGCCCATTATTATGATTTAATTGTTCAGAATGATCTGCGAATTGTCTAATATAGTACCGTGAATACATCGCATACATTTTGATGCACCGGACTAGGCTGTATATTCGGTCAGTCATCTATTCATCTACATATAAATAAACTTGAAGTTTCTATCTGTGATTTCAAAATAACTGTATCGCGATACTAAAACACGAATTCATATGTCTCTCTGTGTTTCAGTTTGTCCAGGCGCATCTCTCGAATAGCTCAACCGATTCAAACGGGACTTTCACTGGAAGATAATAGAGGTTATAAGGCCACATAATTATACACTTTATATCCTGATATTTACGAGGGAAACCCCAGCGATTGTAATATCAACTCATATTAAGTATATGTGAAAATAAAAAAAACCGGCCAAGTGCGAGTCGGACTCGCGCACGAAGGGTTTCGTACCATTTTCTATAAAATCGGCAAAAATCATGTCTGTTGTATGGGAGCCCCCCTTAAATGTTTATTTTATTTTGTTTTTAGTATTTGTTGTTAAATCAGAAAAGTACATAATCTGTGAAAATTTCAACTGTCTAGCTATCGCGGTTCTTGAGATATAGCCTGGTGACAGACAGACGGATGGACAGAGCAGTCTTAGTAATAGGGTCCCGTTTTTACCTTTTGGGTATGGAACCTTAAAAAGAAATCAATAGAAAAAGGAAAAGAACCGACAAAGCGTGTATATGTACTGTTAACAAAAACCTTTCACATCAAAACAACGTTTATAATTAGTAATAAAATAACAAAACACAGAACCATATTCCACATTAACATATTAAAATTGGATTTTAAAAACCTCTAATTTTACAGGCTGTCGCCCCCATTTTTGTGTTGGGTTTTAAAACGATGGAATGAAATACGAAATGTACGTATTATTTGTTTGTTGTAATGACAGCCATTTTGACAGGTTGTTTTGTATTTTATGTGGTAACAATAAAAGCTGAATTAAGTTCAACATCTGGTTAGGCATTTGTCAACTATTTTGGGTTGGCTTCCACTTTTCAATCTAACTGAACGCAGCTGAGTGTTTTACCTCCATGAAGTGACTGGATTGTTACCCAGACACTGCGTTGTTAGATAAGACAGTTTTTTCTTGATAATAGGGGCTCGCGTTTGCCCACCATCTCACCTGATGGTAAGTGATGATGTGTGAAGTAACCTATTCAATCATGACATAATTTGCCAGTTTTTCTGACGTTTGCCTATCCGGCACCCGACTGGACCTGGCCTGCTTCTACGGACCCTTTCTAGTCAAGCAGGGAGGGGAGCGTGCAGCTTTACTCCCCCCGTGACATCTAAGATGGGCGCGCGTGCAAGAAGCCTTCTGTGGATTACGGTTACCATGGATTACGGTTCGTTCTCTGTCTCAGAAAGAGATAGCGTGTATCTCAGCAATGGAAAAGTAATAGTCTGATTATAGTAGATATAGTATATTTTCACATAGTAGTCATACCCGGTGGATTGGTTTCTTCAGGTCGTTATCTAAACGAATTAAAAGGTATGAGAAACGAAATTCACATAGTGATTTGTTATTAAAATGACATCAAAACTGCTTGAAAAGCAAGCTACTTTTGAACAAAAATTTAGGTGTTTTTAGCAACAAACATTATTTTTCTGGAGATAAAAGAGTCAGCAAGACTAAAAGCGTTGACGGGTAAAAAAAAACTGGATCCAGTTAATTCGTTTAGTCATCCACATGTTTTGGACTAAACATTAATTAAACCAAATAAATACTCATTGTCGTACACGGTTTCAAAAGGACAGGTTTTAAATAAAAAGAAACTCACTAAGCCCTATATTTTCCAGCCATTTTTATGGTCGCAAAGTGGCAAAAAGTTTCTCCTGACTTCGTTTAATGAGAGCCGACGGGAATGTATGCTTAGTATATAGTACAACCACTTAGAATGTGGACTTAACGGTGTGTGAGAAGGGGACTTTATTCGTTGAGTATTGTGTGTGATGCCTTTATGTGTTTCGGCTGAGAATTAAAAGAAGAATATTTGTTTTGTGGAATAATGGATACTCCTCAGAGAAATTACTGATTCGGTCAGGCGAGTAATTTACAGAAAGACGTTAAATCTACCAACATATAATATTATCGTCATGGTATAGGTATAGCCAAAGTTGCGATGTTACTTATGTGTTGTGTAGACAAAAACGATATTTTCAATAATAGGTACACCAAAACAAACAGAGAGCTCTATTTAAAATACTTTGAAACCAAACTACAAAAATGGCTAATAGATAGTTGTTTTTATAATGGGAAGGATTTTTTAATTAAATGGTAGGTAACAAATAAATGTTGCTTATTTTTTTTAACGTGGTGAAATTATCAAATAAGTCCTCCCACCCCGGGCAGGGTGGGAGGGACTGTCAGACTTTTACTGACTAAAATCCACGGTGTTCCTTCAATAACCCTTTACGTACCGGGGTCACGGTAATGGGATAAGTCCCACGACCCCGGCAGGCTTCGGCCCTCTGCAGAGGGGGCCTCGTCATGTTGCTGACGCTCTTTGAGGCGCGCGTGGAACACAACGCGCCGTCGACCCGGGCATAGTCCATGGTCGGACAGCGAGTTGCCCTTTACTCGCTGTCCGCATGCCCGCGCCTACGGTGGCCGGAGATCGTCGGCCGACGTCCGACGCCGTGGGCGTCTACCACTGCGGCTGTGCTGGAGGGAGGACGCCATCCTCTCCCTCACGCGGCTCGCCTCCTCCTTCGGAAGCATGACTGCTTCGCAGAAGGAGGCGACCGCTTCCCACTCCCTCTCGCTCCGCAGCATGGCCTCAACCAATGCCGGGCGCGAGAGGTCTCCGCCTATCGCCGCCGTGAGGACACGTCGTCGGTGCTCTGCCCAGGCGGGGCAGTCTTGCACCGTATTCCTAATATTACTAGTACTGATCTAGTTTGCCACGTTAAACCACGAAAAACTATAGCTGCACAACGACACTGCCTACATGGGCTATAAAATTTATAACAAAATAAATTCTCTACGGTGTCCTCAGGGCGACCCTCGCAGTGGTGACACCCAGGCGTTTCCTCCTTTCCCATCAGACACAGGTACCTCCCGAAACTTCCGTGTCTGGTGAGGACCTGCGTCATGCGGTAGGTCAGGACGCCGTGACGCCGATCTAGCCACTCCTCAAAGAGGGGCCTTACCGCCGCAATTGCGGCGTGCCCGAAATAAATGTTGCTACTACCTTTTTTAATTATGCCTGATTACCTACCTAATTTTTTAAATAGATATTTATGAATGACATGAAAATGAATGATTAATTTGTAAAGTTATAAATAACAGTTTTACATGTGATTTCTTGCCGTTTTAAGTTTAGATGAGGCCAAAAAGAATAATAATATTTAAGTAATTATCCTAATTTACAGAAGTTAATATGCAGTAAGTACTAATAAGCAAACCTGTTTAAGAATAATTATTTACATAAAAAATATTTATTTTTCAATTTGTAAGTATGCCAGTAAATAACGAAACATGAATGTTCTATATAAGTGTGGAATATATTATATTTCAAATGTGGAATAGTTCAATACTTACGAGTTACGACTGCACGAGCATACACAGGTAGGCTTGTGAGCCTACCTGTGTATGCTACCTGAGTAATGGGACTATAGATACGACCAATCAACTTATAAATACTTTTTTTTCAATAATGGTCTAAAGTCCACACTCTACCGGCTATAAAAGAGCACTTTGTCCAAGCACAGCGTTGTGGTCACAGTTTTTACGCTCTCGCTCCGTAAAGGGCTAATTAGAAAGTTAGATTTTTATAATGAAAAGCATTATTTCTGCATATTCAAAGCTTTGTGATGTTACTAATTGTTTGCCCTCGTTTGAGGTGTTAGGAGGTTTAAGTGAAAATTTTTGCTCGCTGGAAATGTAAGCCCTTGTGTAACTTTCAGTTTTGTATGTGATTAACGTGTAATTATGTAAGGTTGGGTATTTCTAAATTACAGGAGACACTGGACAGTGTTAGGTTTTGTAGAGAAAATTTCAGATACCTACTTAATGTTATTCAGGAAATTCTATTTTTTTTTTGTCAATTCAATTATTTATTTCAATTAGTGCTTCCATATTTTTTCTATCTTTGACAAACACAGATAATTTCTTTCTTAACATATAAATTAAGCCCAGATAGAGCAAACGACGGAGTCTGAGCTAGTATTATTAACTGTGTGACAGACACCGGCGGCACCTTCCTCCTACACAATACAAGAACAAGTACCTACAGAACAGTGTTTCTTAGAATTAATAAATTATGTGCTTGAGATCTGTTGAAGTATTATAATACAGGATAAACTATGTAAGTATGCATGTACACTTAAAATTGTAATAATATAAAAGAAAACGTGTGGATATGTATGTAAAATGCAAAATTACTATTTCCCTCTCCGGAAATTTGCTTTTGTTTGTTGTCGGGAGGCAACCTTCAAAATGCACTTGGACTCTTTAGGGATAGACCAAGGAGTGTGAACCTTTAACTTCAATAAAACCAGCCCGATGATCATCACCAGCACATGCAAAGGGACCTGTTACCTCTAAAAATACCACTCCGGGGCCCCCTGTAAGCAAACGCCTGCTAAGGCGCACCCTGGGAGTTTGTAAAGGGAGTTAATAAACTAAAACCCGGAAACTTAGTCTTTTTTTATTTTTATTTTGTTTTATTTATTTGCACGTGACAATTTTACCCAGTTATCTCCTAGAATCAAATACTTTTTAGGGTTCCGTACCCAAAGGGTAAAAACAGGATCCTATTACTAAGACTCCGCTGTCTGTCTGTTTGTCTGTCACTAGGCTGTATCTCATGAACCGTGATTTATTTATTTATTTAGAGTTACCAACATTTGATTACACTCATACAATTACATAATAATAACAAGCAAAAGGGAATGAACATAAGTCTAACAAACAATTATAGGTAACTACAACACTAACACATACATAATATAGTTAAATACAGTTAGTTAAATTTATTGCTATCTTACAAATAATTTACTTAACTTTGAGATTTTTTACCAATGATGTATTTCTGTTTGCTGCTATAACAACAATTACTACAAGTACCCATACAACTAACGTGATTTTGTTGCCGTGTTTTATAGATAATATACGGAACTCTTCGCGCGCGAGTTCGACTCGCACTTGGCCGGTTTTTATTCGTCGTTCAGTTTTGTTTTCATGATTGGTAGGATAAGATATTGTAAACACTTATTTGATCAAACATGAGTACAATACGTACAGAACGAAAGAGGTGTTGAAGGGTGATTCAAGAGATGTTTCTACATAAAAATCTGAACATAATTGTGACAGTGGCATGTAACTGTAAAAAATACAAGCTTTTTTACTTTTTTATGTACCTACTTTTCAGAAAATTAAATATTCATGTCTATAAAAATTGTAATCCACAGCTGTCGACCCTATTGACAGGGACCTATCCTTATAGGGCCCACAGCTCCGGATGCGCGGCTTTTTAGTCAGTCTGACACTCTCTTGCGCTCCACTCACTTGAGTCATTTCTTGATTTTCTCCTCGAATCAATATCCTATTATAATATTATTTCCGTGACTTAATTAGTAACAAAGTCTGGTTTTCCTACACTCCCTCCAAATTATACTTCAGTCTTCAACATTTCAAAATACCCTCCAATTTACAGTAACAGACAATGATCTTGAATTTGATTGATCAGGCTATCAAAACGCGTGATTCAGGCAAGCGACATCGGAAATGAAGAGCGGCGCCAGGGTGCAAAGTAATAGTATTTTTTCTGCCTGTAGGTGGTGGAACTCGGGGGAAATCAATGGAGAACATCAAGACACGTGGATTTATTAATATGGAGACTAGATATGCTTGTGTGAAGATGAGGCTGCTTTTTATGTATTGTTTGATGAGATTAAAATTCTTGATTCATCTCTTTGTCTCATTAAAATTTTATACCTACGTAGTTTTTATAGGTTTAAAATAATCTTAACATTATTTTTGTTTTCTGGAGGTTCGTTACCACTAATACCATTCACAGTTCCATGATGGAACTACTGATGTTTTCCTGGTGATTAGGATTCCTTTTTTAAAAGAAAATGAAAATAATGGAACTAATGTTGAATATTAGGTACTTTTATTTTTCACTTTATTTAGTAGAATTAGTAAGTAACTAAATGTTTGTTTGTTTGTCCTATATGCATTCTTAAACCATCAATCAGATTTTGATGAATCTTTGGCGACATGTCTTAAGGAGGTGTCGGAAGGTTTTTGAACTAACAATCTTCTGCTGCATGTGGGAATTTTCAAAACAAACGAATTAGCGGGAAACATCTAGTAAATTAATAAAATTAAGTAATTAAATCTCAGTTCTTTACATAAAAACTCCGACTTTCAACTCTTGAAACACTTTTTAAGGTACCGTGTCAATACCGTCAAAGTCGAGCAATACCCATTATGAAAACGTCTTTCATTCGCACATAATTCCACTCCATATTTTAATTCCGCGTCTGCGAAGGTACAAGTACTCTTTTTACGTATTACACACACCGTGTACCTGGTTCCTACTTAATACTGATTGCTTTCCCCCGAATAGGGATTAGGGTGCGTAATTTACCCGTTACTAGATTAAACCGGTATCAACCGGTATTATCGACTTTTTCCAATACGCGTAATGAGAAGACTTCGAAATTAGATATTCTTTGGTGTATCACTTTATATGATTTACGTGTTGTAAGGTTATTGGTTGTTTTCCCGATTCGAGTCTTTATTTTGACCGAAATCGCTGGTTTACTTTTAGGATGCATGGTGGTTGTTGATTTTACTTATTAAAACACAATGACTTTTGGTTTACGACACTGTTTATTCCTTTCAAAATACGAAACGTTGATATTTACAACCCAAAGACAGTGGCAGTAGGTATTTTGTTACAGATAATAACAGTACTTTGTAAGATTTCTGGCTCGTATAGTCGAAGATAAACGTTGTGGGAATACTTTCATTGTGCGTACGGCTAAGAAGTGGAATTTCTTGCCAGAGTCTGTTGTGTTCCCGGGTATCAACATTGCATGGACCACCCGGACAACACGGTGGAGCATACGGTAGAGGTGTGCCGGGCTTGGGTAGAGCTTCGCCGTGTCCTCATTGAGGCGATCGGTGGTGGTGATCTCTCGCGCCCAGCCCTGGTTCAGACCATGGTGCGGAGCGAGAGGGAATGTGATGCAGTCGCCTCCTTCTGCGAAGCAGTCATGCAGTTTCAGCACGAAATAACTGACTCAAACAATTGATACCATATTATTGGTTTCATATATTTCTTGAATACCAATCATAACAAACGTGTCACAGCACTACGAGGGTCAATAACTTTCCACGTCACTTGCCAATAACACGACAATTCTTTACGTTCTTCTTAATTTGAAAAATTCGGTCTCTGGTATCAGTGTATTGGAATTTGTAATAAGTTCTACACACGTAGACTAGGATTACAAAACCCTTGCCATATCGTTTGTTATCATCCAAAGGAGCCATGCACTTGGTATGTATAATTACACGTTGTAAAAAGTGATTGTTCATTCGTTCATAGCCCGTGTAAGCTAATCCCCGATTTGCTCTTCGTCGTCATTAAATAGGTATGTGAAACCATATTTATTAACAACTGTGTGTAACATCCTCTCATCATTGACAGTAAAAAGAAAAAGACAAATAATTTAAGTGTCAATGGCCTAAAGGCTAAGAGCTCGCGGGCTCGAACCACACCCATTACACTATTAGCCACAACCCACCCACCCACTCCAAACACAAGCATAATTAGCTTAATTTGAGGGGTTCACAAGATTGCTAGTAATGTGAATTCTACTCACATTGCTAGTTATCTTTAATAAATAAAATAATATTCTATGGAATAGATGTCTGATAATGATAATGTCTCTAGATCTACCTTGTAAATGGTACTTATAATTATGTATCTAAAACCCTGTAAGGGTAGCCTAAATAATAATCTATTTAGGTCAGTTAGAGATTAGTTCGTGGCTAAATAATACTTAACTACGTGAAAGTACCGTATCAAATTCAAACGAGTGTTGTTAATTTAGGAAAATATGTATACAACGTGTAACGGAAACCCCATATCTATCCAAAAGGACTGAAGACAATATCTGGTATGGAGTCTCTACGCAAAGTTTCAGCTCAAAATAAGTGACTCACAGAACTAGCACCAAATTATCGTTTTCATTATGTTTCTTGAATACCAATAATAACAAATGTGTCACAGCACTATGAGGGTCATCACTTTCCACGTCACTAGCCAATAACACGATAATTCTCTTCGTTCTTCTTAATTTGAAAATTTTGGTCTCTAGTATCAATGTATTGAAATTTCTAATAAGCTCCACACATGTAGACATAGGATAACAAAACCCTTGCCATATCGTTTGTTATCATCCAAAGAAGCCGTGCACTCGGTATGTATATACCCTTTAAATTACACGTTGTAGGTACAGTTAGAAAATTTTGTTGTTACATTACATTGATTTTTTTGAACTGAATGCGGCTGAGTTTGAGTGTTTTACATGGACTGACTGCTTATCTGATCTCCACAAGCCAATAGCTGGCTAACATGATACCCCTTGGTAAGACCAGTGACCACCGGCTTCTGACTACCTGTTACGACTGTCAAGCTGTACAAATGACAGTCTGAACCAACATCTTAACATGTTTTTTACTGAGGTACGGAGGAAACTCAACATATCGTATAGTCACCCATCCAAAAGCCGACCTTGGCAAGTGATGCTTACCCTTCAAGATCGACCCGAGCGGCTGTTATTACTTAACCACAAGCTTTTAAATCAAAAATTTACTTATTGAACGTGTTAAAAGCCTGTCGAGTAATACAATACACAGTAGTGTAATACATAATATTACTTTATTTTTCAAATACCCGCTACGTGAGTAACTTATTCATAGTTTAAGTGGTGAAAATCCAGGAAATACGAGTCTGCCGACCAGATTTAAACTTAACTAACGGAATATTTACCTTTTTGTGTTTTTATCGTTTTGAGTTTCCGATATTTCGGCAATGTTGCAAGTCCCATGATCACGCATGAACTGCCAAACAGTTCTAAATGTTATGTTTATATTCATTATAATGATGTAGTAGTATATATATAGTCAGTTAGGAAACACCGGCCTCATGTGAGTCGGTGAGTCTCTAGTTAAGGGTTCCGGAGTAACTACGCCAAATAACTTTGTTTTTCATAGTGTTTGTGTGAATTACAAATTTATATTTGCAGTTTTAGAAAATATGCTATATCTCAAAAACTGCTGATCTGATCTCGTTCCAATTTTCGTTGAAAATTTACATTAAGATCTACAGCATATACAAGATAGGGAAAATGATACGACAATAAATGAAAACACCGACTATATTAATCCCGAGGAAACCATAGTGAGGATAAAATAAGATTAGACATCAGAATAAAAATAAAGTTATTTTCAAATAATCTAAACAATACAGGTAAAAGTATGAAATTGCCGTTTTTAAATAGTGAAAGATGCTATGAATTGACTTAAAACCTTCATGGTGCGAGAGTTTTTTGTGCTTAAAAGCAGGATATTTGACCCTGCGTTGAAACACAGTAGCTAAATAGAGCCTGTGACAAAATATGAAATAGAAAAATATCTTGAATATTTTTTTTGTCCGGACTAAGTAGATCATCATTTAGGCTATGGTAAATTTATGACCGTATTGTCTTCTCCACTTTGTATATTTTTGGATTTTTCACTCCATTATTATAATAGTTAGAGGGGGGAGGCTCACATTTTACCACGTAGCGTATATCTTTTAAACGTTTGAATTAATGAAAAAGTGATTGTAGAAACATCAATGTCATTTTTAAAGACCTATCTATAGATACCACACACGCATAGGTTTCATGAAAAAAATATTTTTAATTTCAGTTCCATGTATGGGGAGCCCCCTTTCATTTTAAATATATTTTTTATTATTTTCTTAAAATCGGAAAGCGGTTCACAGAATACGGCTACCTAGCGAGTTTCCCATGTATAGTCATAATAGTTTCGCAATAAAAATGCTGTGACATACGGACGGGCGGACAGACAGACAGACATGATGTAACTATAAGGGTTCCGTTTATTGCCATTCGGCTACGGAACCCTAAAAAACATGACGTGTAAAAGTGTTATTTATAACCAATTTACAAAATAAATATTTCATTTAATTTCATAAGCTAGCTGTATTACCTACACGGGTTTTCCCGCGTAAATCCCGATCCTGTGGGAATTCCTTAGTAAAAAGTAGCATAGCTTATAAGTTCTCTTATAGCCTGCTCTATCTTCCAGTGTTTCAATAAAATCTGTGCCGCCGTTCCAGAGATTAACCGGACAATCAGAAAAACAGACACGCACACTATAAGTTTATTTCTGTGGTAGTATCGCATAAGAGCCTGTTAGAACTTCAAAAAACTCGATTATTTTAAATTAGACTTCTATTTTATTTATAAGTATGACTACTTATAGATAATATGCACTTCATATAATCGATATTATGAGTATATTTAAAATTTTAACTGAAAAAAACCAGTTTACCTGTAAACCTAGAAAACTTCGAGAGATTATTAAAGTCGTCTTCACTAGGAATAAAATGATTTACGAAAAAACATTACTCCTTTCCAGGAATGTAAGCGATGGTTAGCCCTTTTAATATAAATAAACTTTAAGTGGAAACTCTAAAGACTAATCTTTACTAAGAAACAGGTATTGCAATCAAAATGGCGTTCTTAAAAGAGAGTTTTGAAAAGTCTAAATTATTTTTGAGCGTAATTTCTAGTCTTTTTAGTTGAATCTTTGATTTCTTCTTCAAAGCCCATCGTATCATTTAATATGTACTATCGGCCAAAGATACGCATGCTCACTTTAGAAAATATTCCTGCGAAAGTGCAGCTACTGACAAGGCACACCCCTTCCTGGTTTCGCCCAATTAAAGACAATATGCATTTGTGTGAGTACAGGGCTACCAATACACATCATAATAATATGTACATAATTATGATGAGTATTGATAGTCCTTCTTATTACCAATTCAAGATAAAAATATCAAAGTTTATCTTGTCGTATTATTTGGAATTCAAATTGAATGACATTAATTCGTAATTTTACTAATTACTTTAAAGACCAGTTTTTTTATTATTCAGAATAGGCTCGCGTTTGACCACTATCCCACCTGACTTTTAATTGTAACGATACCTAATCTTTTAATAAGTATATAATGTGCATAATGTATGTAATGTAATTTTGATCTATATTTTCACGGATCATGAACCATCTCTTCCTACCAATTTGTACGCCACGATCTGCGGCTATCTCATATTATCTTGCATGCAATGTATCATGTAAACCATAGATATAGAATTACGTAGATTGGGCTTGAGAGTGAATGAGAGCTCCCGCTCTTAACGGAACTTTGCTGTGTTAGAAAGAGAGAGTTAGTGACGTTGTTAACAGGGCCAAAACACGTATATGCTACCGGCCCATACCAGCCCCGGTAACTGTTTACGTGAGCGTTTCGGCAATTATTTAAGTGGACTATAGTGATAACCTGTGATTAAATAACTATAATATGATGGGGTCTTGTGCAGTATCAGGATGTGAATCTTCCAAAAAGAAAAATCCCCAGGATTACTCGTTTCCCAGTAAGTTTACAAGTTGTTTACATCGTTATTTCTGCAATAACAATGCACTTATAAGCTAGATTTAAACAAAGTATGATGAGAACATTATTTTATAAACTATGAAGATGAATTAGCATGCCTGAAACCGACATATTTGAGAAATAACATACAGAGAAATACGAGGGACTTATAACCTCTCTTTTAAGTGCTGCGATAGCCTAATTTTTGTTGATATTGACATCTAAGATAGCTTCATACAAATGCATACTCTTAGAAAAATTGATTATATGTAGGTACTTATTGTAACAAACAAAATAAAACATAGATAGATTACAATCGTATCTATACTAATATTTTAAATGTGATGAGTTTGTTTGTTTGAATTTTAACACACTAAATTCTGGAACTAGTAACTACAGATTATAGGCTATATAATATCGCACTTAGTCCCACGGCAGCGGAGCAGTAACCAAAAAAGATATGGGTGAAGCCGTGTGGAACAGCTAGTTAAATCATATTAATAGACTGGATAAGATAATTTGAAAAACTATGAAATATTTTTCCACCGAGTTCACTTAATAAGACACATTGTTTGCAGATTTCTTACAAATCCGGTGATAAGAGAAAAGTGGTTACAAATGCTACTTAGACCAAATTGGACTCCATGCAAATTTTATTATTAGAATTAGATATGAACACAAGTTACGAAATGTAAATAAAGATAGTATTCGACAATTCTATAACAAACTAGTTATTTTTAAGGGTACTTAAAAATACAAACTGTGTATTTCATTAATAAATATTTTGTTATAAGTACATAAATCTTTTCTGTTTCACTATTTTCATGAAAATGTTAGCTTTATGGCCACTCAGTTAGTGGCATAGCGTGGGATGACATGGCAAAGCATTAATAGAAATGTCTAGGGACGCTCGAGAATCCTTCTGGTTAACTTAGGATCCCCTGGTATACCGAGAGTTACCGGGACATAGTGCGTTGAGTAAGTTTTTTTTAAAATCTTTCCAATAGAAATTGCGTGATACTCTGACAAATAAACATTGTAATAAGACATATTTACAGCATCAGTATTGTTCTTAGAACACGTACCTAGTATTTTTAACTTTTATATGTACTATGCTGTTCGTCCATCTCACGTTTTACTGCTAAATGAGGCTAGTCGCATGCCGACAGCATTTATTGCGTCAGACCCATAAGATAATAGAATGACTCATGACGTCACGTAAATTATTGATAGAGACCAATAAAGGGATAGACAAGTCACAACACTGTCTATGCACGCACTCACATTTTACACATACTTAAATCAATAGTTTTTGGTCTCGTTTGATTGTTGACATTACCAATCTACGGAATTCTATCTCTATGATGTTTACATGTTTAAACAAATAAAAATATCTTATCTTATCAAATGGCAGTAAACCTGCCGTGTGTCACCGCCGTAATCTGCTTAGTGTGTGTGCAATTGTTTATGTATCATTTTGTTTTAACAATACTCGCCACCACCCTGGATTTTCGTGTGGATGTCACAAAGTCCAACGTTCCCGCTGTGGATGGAGCCAAAGGGAGTGTCAGAGTTCCACTGACTATAAACCCACGCTGCTCCTTCAGTTGCCGTTGCGATAACACTGTAAAATGTACTATTATATTACTTTTTCTACGCGCTTAGTACATTAACACTAATATTGAAAGGAAAGTTTGTTTGAACGCGCTAAACTACGAAAGTACTGGGTGGATTTGGATGTTTGGTATGGTAGTAGCTTGAAACTTGAGGAAGGTTGTAGGCTGCTTTTTACTCGACTGAAAAAGAAAGAGGATTATGTTTTTATGATTATAAAGACCACGGGAGCGAAGCCCCGCGTGACTAGTAATATATAAAATGAAAATGTAAAGGGAGGATTCTGGTGACTTATTACACAGGCCTCGAGCTTAGCTTAGGCACCAGTCTCTCACAACCTACATATCTAAATTATGTACCATTTATTTATTTATTTATAGGTACATAATATAGTATCTTAACAAAGGAGTTCTTTGGCATTCGTACTAGGATTATCCTGTATCACGATTCATGAATGCCTTCCTTCGGACCAAATAATATCAATGTATTAAAAGTTATAAAAAAAAAGACATTAACATAATTTATCAATAACTTATTATAACAAAAACGTTAAAATAATATTGAACTTATACAATACAAAACCGACTTCCATATCAAAACACTACAAAGCCAAAAATAATTTTAATTTCGGTAGTCGGTGTTATTGGTTTTGTATTTTCTTTTTTTTTCACACCGCCTTCCGAAATTAAAATTATTTTTTGCTTTGTAGTGTTTTGATATGGAAGTCGGTTTTATTTTTTGCAAAATAGTTTTTATTTTCGTGCTTTTTAGTGGGTCAGTGAATTTTCCAAATCGGTTCGTAAATGACGGAGTTATGCGCGACCAAAAAACGCAATGCAGAGTAAACGAAAAGATCATCAACATAAATATTTTTTTAGACTTTTGTTGATTTTTCAGAAACGGCTTGTCCGATTTCGATAAAATTTTAATGGGCCCTTTCTAACAAGACAAGAATTTTTCAAATCGGTTGGCAAGCGACGGAGTTATGCGTGGACAAACATAAAAAAAAAAAAAAATACAAACATCCGAATTGAGAACCTCCTCCTTTTTTAGAAGTCGGTTAAAAACAGGTGTGAATGGTGTGCGACTGTATGTGAAGTGTGAGACTGTGTGTAGTGTGCGACTGTGTGTAGTGCGCGACGGTATGTAGAGTGTGTGACAGTGTATATAGACTGCAACTGTGTCTATGGTTTGCGATAGTATGTATAGTTTGATGATTCTAAGAGTCACCCCAATTTAATAAGTCTCCCAGATTCCTTATAATTGAGACTCTTAAGCCAGTCACTAAGAGCAATTTTGCATTGATATCGGGTAAGTAGGCAGATATCCAAGACCGCATTTATTGTATTATATAAAGCTAAATTACCACTCACTGACTCACTGACTCACTCACTCACTCATTGACATAATTGTTCTCCCAGATGGTGGAGGTGGGTATATTTTGACAGATTCGTAAACAAGTAACTCTCAAACCTACGGGAAAAGTGCCAAAACTCCCCTTTTCACCCCCCTTCTCCCCCCTCCCTATCGTATCTTGGAGTCTACGAGACCCGTATTTTTTTTTACGTATTCGTATAGATGAGGCTCGGTAAAGTAAAAACCATTTTTCAAAGTCGCCCCCCTTGCCCCCCTTCTCACCCCCTTTAGGCGGATCTCGGAAATTAAGAGACTTGGAACATTTTTTTTTCAGATTCATTTAGAGGGGCAATGCTTTAGTCGAAATAATTGTGCAACCCCCCCCATCACCCCCCCTCATTTTTTTTTTCACAAGCACGCGAGGTGCTTGCACCTCGCGCAACACGCAAATACTAGTTTTATTATAAACATGTGAACCCAAAATCCAGTAATGCCTTTGAGCTAGAGTAGATTTGTGCCTGTCCGTGTTGCACAACCTCGTTCTTTTGCGTGTTTCTTCTCGTAATTTTAAGGCCTGTGATATGGTGGTATGTTTGCGTAATGTTATTTGGAGCACAAATAGTTGTCTAGTCGTTAAGACCTCACACTCTTTGAAAAGAATTGTGGTAGGCATGTGTGCGAATTTGTGTAGTGCGCGACGGTATATAGAGTGTGTGACATGTGTATAGACTGCAACTGTGTGTATAGTGTGCGACTGTATGTAAAGTGTGCGACTGTGTATGTGTAACATTTGATGATTCTAAGAGTCATCCTAATTTAATAAGTCTCTCAGATTCCTTATAATTGAGACTATTAAGCCAGTCACTAACAGCGATTTTGCATTGATGTCGGGTAAGTAGGCAGATATCTAAGACCGCATTTATTTTATTATAAACATGTGAACCCAATATCCAGTAATGCCTTTGAGCTAGAGTAGATTTGTGCCTCTCCGTGTTGCACAACCTCGTTCTTTTGCGCGTTCCTTCTCGTAATTTTAAGGCATGTGATATGGTGGTATGTTTGCGTAATGTTATTTGGAGCACAAATAGTTGTCTAGTCGTTAAGACCTCACACTCTTTGAAAAGAAGTGTGGTAGCATTGACAAACTGTCTAACGTAATTTATGTACAGGTATCGTGGTAAGAAGAATAAAGTTACTATACATAACTGTACTGCCTCCGTACGGGTATTATCATTGGCTCAGCAACACACTTGCTTCTCCAGCGGGCACACATCGCGTGACTGCCAGATGATGGCTACCCGACCAACGAAGAGCGCATGAGACTGTTATATCTATGTAATTGTATGTTTACGTAGACATACTTAGTGCATGTACATGCATACACTACAATAGCTTTTCCAAGAAGCTACACTGTTAACCGACTAAACTGACCCTAATCTAATAAACATCGAAATCCTCAATAACACAGCAAGAAAAGAACATTAATTTCAGCCAACCAAACCAAACACTAGATTGAGTTTTCAACGCGCGATGTAAATAAAACATAATTGTAATTAAGTGGGCAAACAGCATTGCACAGTTAATAAGCCACAGCGATTTATGCTTTCATAACACAGCCAAGTTACGAAGATGTGAGAAAATACTCAAAGTTTTCATTCTTTTGTATTGTTTTTAAAGCATTATTTTTGTAGCAATAGGCCTCTGAATTCGGCCGCGGAGTAATTAGATTTGATAGAGAATTAGAGTATGATTGGCATTAATATAAGAAGAATACAGTCGTTGTTTCAATACAAATGTCTATCAAAATCATCAAAAAGTAACCACCAGTAAAAACTATATATAAAAATTTGTTAAGTAATTTTGGAGATGTGCGCTAACAACAAAACAAAAATTGACAAAATGAAAGAATTGCACTGTTATTTTGTCATCCTCATCCTCTTCTTTAGTATGACTTGTCTTTCAGTTCACAGTCTTAAACCATGATCCGTCTGTCTGTAAGTAGGTAAATATTGTTAGTTAAATTCATAAAGTGAAGTGAGCCTGAGCTAGCCACGTCTGCCGCATGCCTAATGAGTTGTGGGCTAAACTCACTACTTTCTGGAGCCCTGATACAGCCAGAAGCCGTCGCGGTAGACCTCGTAGAAGATGGGAGGACTAAAGCTTTGTTTTCCTAGGAAAGCGGTGCCGTCATATAGCGGCCGTAATATAACGGACGCAAAAAGGCGGCCGTCTTTACGGTGACGACATGTGGAAAGTTCCACGGCCGTTTTAACACACTGTCTGCTTCATCGCTATCTAGTGTATTACATTCTCTTTGGAAACGTTCACGAAACCATCTGACACCGACAAGACGGCCGTCATGCAAATGGCGGCACCGCTTTTTGACGTTACGGTGTCAGTTACCGTTCTCTAGGAAACCGCGCCATTTTGTTTACATAGACAACGTTCTAGTGATGTCATTCACCGCTGTATTACGGCCGCTATTTGACGGCACCGCTATCCTAGGAAACCAAAGCTTTACTGGGTCAAACAAACGACCAGCTGTTTACTTTTCCCTGGATAGAACCACCTGGAAATCATAGGGAGAGGTCTTTGCTCAGCAGTAGGATGAAGTAGGCAACATTATAGTAAATTTAATAGGCTTAACAGTTTCCAATCTAGCTGACATTTTGCATGCATATTAAAATGTATTTTGTTAATTAATATTTCCCATTGAATAGACAGACAGATCAAAACGGTACGATATTTGCGATAGCAGATTGCAACGCTGGATCATATCGCCTCATAACATAACAGGGGGAATCCCCTGTGGGAAACAGGTCTCTTCTCTACAAGAGGTAATGAGCCGATTACGTTACGGTTGGAACCGGTTGTCATGTATAGACCTTTGACCCAGCCATAAGAAATTAGAACCGAACGCTATCTTCTGATGATATCTACGTAAGCCTCATAATTATGTTTATTGACTTTAGTAATAATCTAGGAATAATCTGTCTGAGTCTGATTATAGTAATCATAATAATGGGGTGAATAACCTGTGTTCCATCATTGCCCGTGTTTGGACGTTGCCTTTCAATCAATCAACCATAAACCTTTAGAGTGACTACTTTTCAACGGTTAACTCATCTTCAGCTTTTTTTTCAAAATTCTGTTTGTCCGGACTAACCTCTGAAACGGCTGATTTTGTTTTGATAGGACTTTTACTGGAAGACAGATGATAGCTTTTATCCCGTATTTTCCGCGGGATGGGGCCTTATGAGGATTAAAATGAAGTTGTGCGCACAGCTAGTTACATCAAAAAGTCGGCCAGTTTCGTTTTTCAAGATACTAGCAACGTGGATAGAATTTACATTACTGGCAATCTTGTTAACCCTCCAACTAAGCTAAATATACTTGTGTCTGGAGTGGGGTCACGACAATATTGTAAACACAGCTATGACTCTATCTTAGGGAAAAAACATAGACAGATACTTATTTTGATATGAAATTATGAGTAATTTTACCTAATATGGATATTATAGATAAAATGCAGTTCGATAACCAGATAAGAGGTTTCTTATCAAATACATATAAGTTCTTGATTGTCTTTTGTATTTTTTTTCCTTGTTTTGTATATTTAAGTGCTGGATTAATTCCAGCACTTAAATTATACAAAACAAGGGAAAATACCGTTACCTTTCTGACTAATGTTTGACTACTTGAGAAAGTCAAACTAAACAATTTTGAAACTCAACATCACCACCATCACTCTCAAAACGGTAAAGAAAAATATCAAGATTAGGGTGGGAAAATCATCTAATAACTCCTTCTGCTCTGGGTGGAGCGGAAGGGAGTATGCATTATTCGGGGAGCCATTAGGGCATCCCTATAGGTATGTGGAGATTATTATTTATTATATACTTTATTGTACACCTTACAATATTTATATGGATACAAAAAATTTAAAGTAGTGTATGATGATTATCTTCGCTACGGCCTAGCTCTTCTGGTGGTCACGACTAATGATTTTGGCTCTCGGGAGTTGCAGAGGTTGAGAACAGTATGTCCTAAAAAAATAAGAACGATCTAAACTTCCCTTATTCTGCTTATCTCCGAATTAATCATAAGTTTCACTGTCCTCAAACTATCGCAAAATCGGCAGCGCACGATACCACATCCAAAGCCTTCATACATTCGCAGCAGCTTCCTACGTCTCGCATTAAATGCAAGGTGCAGTAACAGCGCCTCATAAGTCGTGTTCACAGAATACTGGAGCAGCCTTAAGTCTAACAGAATGGGACCTTCACTGGGATTAATAAGCTTAATGAGGTGCTCCTTGGTTCATGTTTGGATTATTTGTTGGAAAAAGCTAGTGTTTATCAAACATTACTATAAAAATTCTGTATGTTTTCCTTGCAGTTTAATGCATTCTTATAAATCTCAATTCATTTGAACTTTTTGTATGTTCATTCAGCGATATTTCTAGAGAAACTCTTGGATAAATAAATAATCAATCAATGAAAACGTTTAGACAGACATAATTAGACCACCACATACATACAACCATAGCTTAAGCAATATAGTTAATTAGGTCTGTTAAATTTTGGTGTACAATAAAGAATATTCTATATATAATTAGGTATATGAATATACATAGTGTTAGTATACTAAAACTTAAAACTATGGTTTTTGTATCGAGTTAGATAATAATTGTCTAACTCGATACAAAAACCATAATTATTATGAGTTGGACTGGACCGTGAAACTACCTACACAACGGAACTCTTTAATGAAAAACATCATAATTTATTTTTTATTTCAGAAGTTGGTAGTTTTGGTTTTCCATAGTGACTTCTGAAATGGAACTATTTTTTTCTTAGTAGTGTTGAATAAAAGTTGTTTTTTTTTCTGTTTTTGATGCACTAGAGATTTCTTAATCTCTCTCTTTTACAATGACGTGCTTAACGTTGGAAGACGCTTTCGTAGAACTCACTTATTTAATTTAATCCATTTTATTCAAGATATCTACAACGTGGGATATTAAGCCAAGAATTTACTCGTCAATATCCAAGTTTGTAGATATCAGGATTATTATACAACGTGTAATTTAAAGGTACCAAGACATACCAAGTGCACGGCTTCTTTGGATGATAATAAACGATATGGCAAGGGTTTTCTAATCCTATGTGTACATGTGTGGAGCATATTAGAAATTTCAATACATTGATACAAGAGACCTAATTTTTCAAATTAAGAAGAACGAAGAGAATTATCGTTTTATTGGCAAGTGACGTGGAAAGTGATGACCCTCATAGTGCTGTTACACGTTTGTTATTACTGGTATTCAAGAAACTTATGAAACCAATAATTTGGGGTCAATTCTGTGAGTCACTTATTTTGAGCTGAAACTTTGCATAGAGACTCCATACCAGATGTTGTCTTCAGTCCTTTTGGATAGATATAGGGTTTCCGTTACACGTTGTAGATGAACTATATTTGACTGCTTTAGGCTGATCTGATTTTTTATGAATATAGGTTAGTAGGAAACAATCATAATGTGTTCACTTCTTATAAAGAAGGATTTGAAAACTACTGAGTAATCGTGATGACCTCCTAAAAATATATTTCTCACCTCTCTAGGAAAGATTTAAAGTCACTTCTCCCTACATCGCGTGATTTTTTATTCTATTCCAACATTGAGAGCAGATATATTATTTTATTTTTTGGAAATGTAAGCATTCAATGAATGATATACTAACCTCGTTCCATTTAATTTTGGAGCACCATGTGTATAACAAACATGTTCAAGCTGTTACAAATAAACGCATCTACCTTAATTTTACTTCTGCTTGCCGTTCGATCCCTCAATTTACATCTACCCGCAAATATTTTTGCTTCCATATTTGTGTCATATTAGACAAACATGGGATGTTTGCGGTTCTAAGTTTAATAAGGCCCAGATGGGACCCGACCGCTTCTTTGATGTGTTTGACATCATATATGGGAACCATAGTAGAGGTCCCAAAATGAGTTGAATAGCGAGTAGGTTGAGGTTAAGAGTTTTTTTCTTGAATATAATTTTGTGAGGGACATTGTAGGGTACTGGTAAAATGCTGATTTGTAAACTAAAGATCAATATTATTCAAATAAATATAAAATACAATCTTTATTTGAAGTGTATACGTAATTTTCGCCCATGATGGATGATTTAGATTTAAAAAGAATACAATGTACGATAAATAATATTTAGTTTTTAATAATATTGGTTTTTGTACCGTTCCATAGGGAAAAGGTTTTCATTTGAACGATGTAAATAAATATTTTATACTAATATCTATCAAGTTTGGAGCCCTGAGTGGTGAGTAAAATACAATCCATCCCAAAATTATAAATGCGATTCTGACTGTGTCTCTCAGTCTGTTACACTTTCACGGCTAATACACAGCACCGTTTTGAGTAAAATTTAGAATGAAAATAGTTGAGGACCCCGGGCTTAAAATAAGCTAAGATTTTTTTCAAAATCATTAGGGGTTGATTTTGAAACATATCTTAGCAAATCGGTGCTGCGTGTTAGCTATGAAAGCAGGCAGGTTTGAAATAGGGGATGAAAGTTTATATGAGAAATCTAAACCGATTTGACTGAATTTTATTTTTATCTTGAAAAGAACGCGGGTGAAACCGCGGGGCACAGCTAGTATTAAAATGTATATTGAACAATTTTCACATGAAACTATTGATGGGGTTTATTTACTTCAAAGTTCTGTGAGTATTCTCTTGTGAAAGACTTATCTACTCGTTACTATGTAGATAGATAGTTACTTTATTTAACCAATAATCTAAACACATCTGTTTGATAATATTGCTTAACCTATGATTACAGTGGCGGTCTTATCGCTGATAAAGACATTTTCCAGACCTTTGCATACATTTTACGAACTTAAAAATCGGAGGGGAAGTAATATATTATACAGTATGTTAACTAACCGAGGGCATTCCCGTTAACCAGCAATAGTATAAGCACATCAATTAGATCGCCGCACATGCGGCCCGTCATTCATAAATAAATTGCGACGTTGCCGTCCTTCAAGTACGCGTGTACAGAGTGTTTCTTTTACGTATCAATTAACATTTTTAGTGAATATTTTAATATTAAAAAAAAAACCATTTTGTTTTCGAAAGGTAATTTTTTTTAGCATGCATGGATGCTATACTATTGCAGGTTAACGGGAACGCCCTCTGTTAGTTAACATACTGTATAAAGAGCAATAATGGTTGAAGTTTAACAATTAAATTGACTTTTTATGTTTAGTAACTTTAACTTTTTAAATCCATAATCTGCAAGCAAGCTGAACGATGTTTTAAATTTGTTTTTATTTTGCATGGGGCCGGACCTGGTGTAAATAAATTTTATTTATTTTATCGCACGTGTTCGATCCTTCAATCAGCCAGCCAACGGTAACTGGATGGTCCGAACTGTCCACGGTTCGTGGAGCCCTAAACGTTGCTCACAAACACAATATGGGCTCTTGGGCCCTACCAATAAATAGGTAAACTTATAGCCTAGACTTACCTGAGCTGTAGAGACGACAAGCTACGACCTTCCTCAGGCCACGTCCGTGATATGTGTGTAGGTAGGTAATGAGTAATTGAAACGTGTAATGTGGGAAAGTGGTGTCACGGCGGTCACAAAGGACGCAAGCTTCAATGTGTGGTCCAGGCCGGGATGTAGCACAAACTTCGCACCAGATTGGAGCAGCTATTTATCACCAATTCACCATTACTTTCAGCAAATTTCGCGTGTCAGACAGGCTGACGACATTCGGCGTGGTAGTTCAAAATATCCCAGGGTTTTAGTCAATTCGGGATTCTAGATTTCAATTAATCACTAATCTCAACCGATTTGTCTTTTAGCCGCGTAGATTCAACAGGATTTTAATTACAATCAATAAATCGATCTCAACAAACGGCGGACATTTTTTCAACCGAGCAAAGGTTATCTGTCAAGTGAAAAATTACGTCAAGTGTCAACATCAAAGATAATAGAATATTGCCACACCAAAAATATGCGTTCAAATACGTTTTGGACGCAACAGCACGGCTTCACTCCCGTGCACTTCATCATGATAAAAACATAACGGATAGATTTACTCGACTGCACAAGAAGTGCAGTCGGGTAAATCTATCCCTACATCCAAACGAAATTTCATCCAAATCCACCCAGTACTTTCGAAGATTAACGCGTTTAAACAAATGAACATTTCCTCTTTATAAATAATATAAAGCTGTTGCATAATACTTGGTCCACGCAGAAATTTTACACATTTTTCTATGATAATAAGTAATTTTACATGCTATTTCTGACTATGATCTCTCTCGGTGCCAAATTTCACTCTGATCCATTCAGCCATTTCATCATAATTGAGCAACAAACAGATTTACCTATTAATCTCTACATCTAAACTTTCCATTTTGTTATGTAAAAAATCGTTTCAGTACTAGTGCTGTAACGATTTTTAGTGTAAAAACACTGTTTTCAAACTTATTAGACAAGACAACAAACTTAAATAATATGTGTCTTAATGTCTTTTATTATGGATAGGCTCGTTTTGACCACCATCTCTCCTGATGTTAAATGATGTGGTCGACGATGAAGCACGCTTGCCTAGAAGTAACCTTCTCACTATTGACTAAAACCACGAATAAAAAAATTCATTAAAATTCAATTCCATTTTCATCTTTTTACCTAACAAACGCAAGCAAAACAAAGCAGAGATTTCTTACCCCTCTTTGGCGCGCCGGTAATGTGACGTCATTTGGCATCAGGGGAATCAGGCTTTTTTCCGTGTTGCACTGAGTTCTGAGTAATATATAGGTGTGTACGTTGCTATGTGTTATGGTAATTTATTAAAAGGTTTTCATGGTACGTGAATATTCTTGTTGCGAATATAAATTAATTTAGTGAATGGTAAAATTCAATACATTGGAGCAAAACACTGTTGGCTGAAAATAAACAAACACTGAACTACTGTAACAACATTGGATTTTATATGAATGTCGTGAAAAGCGAAATATTTTTCTACAGCCGCTGAAAGGAAATGTTAATATTACATCATCACCTGCTTATTTTCTTATCTACATATGTTGAGATCGCCTCCCGTCTTATCGGATGTCACTGAGTACGAGTGTACGAGTGTTTTTCATGGAGCGACTCCTCTGACCTTCACAAACCAGTACCTTGGTAGCACTATACCCAGGGCCGAGCCGTCCCTATGTGCGGCGCACACAGGCGCCAAAGCAGAAGGGGCGCCGGATGTAATGCTAGCATTAATTATTGAAATTATTTTTGTAAAACTACAACATATTAATTGAGTAGGTAAAAACGATGTAAAGTTAAACCACAGGCGTGAGTATTGTCTTTGGAGACCCCAAGACAATACTCACGCCTATAGAAAAAATCTTAGGCGCATCATAGATTTTGCACACAGGCGCTGTCTTAGGTCAGCGTGGCCCTGAGTATATCTTGGCAAGAGCATTGTCAGTTATTCTGGCTTCAGACTACGCGTAACGAATTTCAAGTATGTGAAAATGACAGACATGAAGGAATCCTGATATGATAAGATGATTACCCATCCAGGAACCAACCTCTGCAAGCGTTGTTTAACCTTGAATTGTTCTTGTTATTATTTAGCCAAGATCTCCGCCTCATATTATACCTACCTTGGATTTTTTTACTTAAAAAGATATTGCGTAGTTTTTTTTTTAGTGGTAAAATTATCAAATAATTCCTCCCACCCCGGGCAGGGCCGGAGGGACTGTCAGACTTGTACTGACTAAAATCCACGGTGTTCCTTCAATAGCTCTTTACGTTCCGGGGTCACGGTAATGGGATAAGTCCCACGACCCCGGTAGGCTTCGGCCCTCTATAGGGGGGGCCTCGTCATCTTGCTGACGCTCTTTGAGGCGCGCGTGAAACACAACGCGCCGTCGACCCGGGCATGGTCCATGGTCGGACAGCGAGTTGCCCTTTACTCGCTGTTCGCATGCCCGCGCCTACGGCCGGAGATCGTCGGCTGACGTCCGACGCCATGGGCGTCTACCACTGCGGCTGGGCTGGAGGGAGGACGCTATCCTCTCCCTCACGCGGCCCGCCTCCTCCTTCGATAGCATGACTGCTTCGCAGAAGGAGGCGACCGCTTCCCACTCCGTCTCGCCCCGCAGCATGGCCTCGACCAATGCCGGGCGCGAGAGGTCTCCGCCTATCGGCGCCGTGAGGACACGTCGGTGCTCTGCCCAAGCGGGGCAGTCTTGCACCGTATGCTCTACTGTGTCCTCAGGGCGATCCTCGCAGTGGTGACACCCAGGCGTTTCTTCCTTCCCCATCAGACACAGGTACCTCCCGAAACTTCCGTGTCCGGTGAGGACCTGCGTCATGCGGTAGGTCAGGACGCTGTGACGCCGATCTAGCCACTCCTCAAAGAGAGGTCTTACCGCCGCAATTGCGGCGTGCCCGAAGATATTGTGTAGTTGACTCTAGTCTTACGTCGTTCTAAACAATACGCTAAATAAAAGTCTTGAAAAAGAAATTATAGAAAAAGTGTTTCATTGCGTCAAACCTAACGTATATCATTAAAAAGATAACAACATTGTTGACTTATACCTGTTTTGATAATAATACTTATACCTGTACACTTCTACGTTCCTCTTATAAAGAAGAGGCCTGTGTCCATGGGAACATGATACGCTGAATTATTATATTTTATAGTATTATGATACTAGTACTGTTCTACCATTTAGTCTTTATAGTCAATCGTAATACCGTTTTAATGACAACAAAACATACTAAATAAACTTTCCCTAACAAACTACTGCAATAAAACTGCCAAAAAACATTGAACGCAGCATCATAGCTCTCCCCATTTTAATTAAAGCTCGTAAAGTCCTTCCAAAGGTTGTCTGGAAGATATCGCTCTCAGCGATAAGACCGCCATTGTAACTAATTTTTTTTTTTACAATATTGTTATTTAAGTGTGATTCAATTATTGGTGTACAATAAAGTATGTATATTCTATCTATCTATCATAGCTGGGAAATTATTTCAAACAGTCCAATGTTAAGGAACGTTTCGATCTAAAAGCACATCCCTTGGGGTTCCAACGACCATTCTTGATGACCTCTTGAACTGGGACCAATCCCCTCCATGACAACCTTGGGGTAACATCAGCCAAGAGGGGTAGTAGTTCAAGTATTTCTGGTCACGTTATACATAACAATTGGTCGGTCCCCTTATCTAAAAGGATCATTTTTCACGTCACTGCAACCACGAGGCGACATTTGTCACAACTCCTTCAAGGTTTTTTATAGATACCTTTTGCTACCTAGAAAACAAAGATTTATACTGCTAGGGCTTTTGTTTTTGTTCGTAAATTGATGTAATTGGATTGTGTTACGAACGTTTTTTTTTTTCATTTCGTTTTATAGTTTTTTTGGCCAGGCTCGTTGCAAAATAGTAACAGCCGTAAAGGTCACCCTTCAAGGTTAAGCAACGCTTGTCAAGGTCACTCAGTGGATGGGTGATCATCTTAAGATATCGAGATTCTTCCGTGGCGTTGGATCCGACTGTCATTTGTACATCTTTGACAGCCCCCATATAGATAAATTGTCCAAAAAACTTAGCTCTGCAGCATTTGCCGTTCGAAAAATTCGTGACCTAACTGATTTAGAGACGGCCCGTTTAGTGTATTTTAGTTATTTTCATAGTGTAATGTCATACGGCATTTTACTATGGGGGAATGCCGCCGATATAAATACAATATTTGTGTTACAAAAAAGAGCCATTCGTGCTATTTATAAATTAAGTCCACGGCACTCCCTCAGAGATAAATTTAAAGAAATTAATATAATGACTGTGCCTTCTCAGTATATTTATGAGAATCTCTTGTATGCACATAAAAATATTAATCTCTTTAAAAAATACAGTGATATTAAATACTAGAAATAAACACAACTTTGTCATTCCAAAAACAAGGCTCAAGAAAATAGGTGGTTCTTTTAAATGCCAGTGCATACGTTTTTATTACCCGACTACGGCAAAGCCAAAGGAGGGTTATGATTTTGACAGGCTATGTATGTATGTATGTATGTATGTATGTTCATCTGTTCCCTCATAGCTCCAAAGCTGCTTATCGGAACTCGACAAATGAGGTATCGTTAGAACCGTCTTGACCGTCCGCTGAACATAGGCTACGTGACGTGTCACAAAACTCAATGTGGCGCCCTCTAGGGCCCAAAAAGTATTGTGTTAAAAAATAAAAATAAGATAGATACACCGTGTTTGGTATCATCTGAAAGGGCTTCACTTGTACTTATCAAAAATATTGCTTAAATTTATTGTGGCGTCCTCTAGCGGACAAACAGTCATATGTAAAAATAAAAATAAGATAGATACACCGTGTTTGGTATCATTTGAAAGGGCTTCACTTGTACTTATCAAAAATATTGCTTAAATTTAACGTGGCGCCCTCTAGCGGTCAGAGAGCCATGTGTAAAAAATAAAAGTAAGATAGATATACCGTGTTTGGTATCATTTGAAAGGGCTTCACTTGAACTTATAAAAAATAAAGTAAATAGTATAGAAGCACAGTGATTTAACACTAAAATAGTTTAAATAATAAAAAGTAAAAAAACTAAAACCCGACTACGACAAAAAAATCGATGCTAAAAAGGATGAAACAAGATTTTCAGGATTCTGAAATAAACAAGGTTACTGGAAAAACAAGAACAGAACAAAAATAAAAGACGTAGTCACACGTCACGTTATTAATTGTTTTGTTACGGTTGATATCCTATATAACGTGTGACTACGGCTTTTATTTTTGTTCTGTTCTTGTTTTTCCAGTAACCTTGTTTATTTCAGAATCCTGAAAATCTTGTTTCATCCTTTTTAGCATCGATTTTTTTGTCGTAGTCGGGTTTTAGTTTTTTTACTTTTTATTATAATAAACTACCTTACCATTTGCAAGAACTGAGCCTCTACAAATTTAAATTAGTCATAAGACGCAAGCTTTGCCAGAAGGCTTTTTCACAGTTAAAGACTATGTTAAGGATAAAAAGGCTTGGGATTTAGCTTTTTCTTGCTTGATTTTTTTCTTAAATTTCCATTTACATTTTTTTTCTCTCTCTGTATTACGACGTGTCTGACAGTTTGAGTATTTTAGTGACCTACTCAAATGTACCGTCTTTGGCATTGTTCGTCAGGTCGTTGAGCTCCTTAGTAGTCCAAAGTTGAGCTTACAGACTAACTGACAAAGGCTTGCATTGACGGGACGGGTCTACTCAAATCTGTTTGGTCTTTCCTCAAAAGGCCATTTCAGACTAATCTACATAATCCTCATAAACGATTGTGAATATGTGCACTATGTAGGTTTTTTTTTTTATTCGAGTTAAACATAATAAATTGTCTGGCAGTTTGAGTGCTTTTTGCGGCCTACCCAAAGGTCCTTACCTTGGTATTGTTCGTCAAATCGTTAAGCTCCTTGTTCTAAGTTGAGCTATACGTCATTTGACAAATGCTTGCACTGTATGGACAGGCCCACTCAAATCTGTGAGCATCTTTCTTCAAAAGACCGCCTCAGACTGAAACCTACAAGGTTCCCATATAATTAAATCAGTGTAGATTGTATGGACTTTAAAAGAGACGGACCCCTGAGTTTGTTTCGGTGTTTTTTCTCAGGGTAGTCAGTTAGGAAACACTGGCCTCATCTAGTTAATATTTACGGAAAAAAAATGACGTGTAAAAGTGTTATTTAATAACCAATTTGCAAAATAAAGTTATCATTTAGTCTTTTCGGGAACTCCGAAGCCAGAAAATTTGACACTAGTCTTGCCAAGGAGTATCGTGTTACCTACCCAGCTATTGGGTCGTGGAAGTCAGATAGGTTGTGGTTCAATTTCATAACTCCAAAAAGCATTCAAACAATCTTTATATTATTGGATATAATTCTGTCTGTGTTAGCTTCCTTACCGTAGGCGCAGGCCTGCGGGCTGCGAGCATTGGGTCGCTCGCCACCCGACTGAAACCAGACCCGTGTAGATGGCGGGTCGTGTTCCACGCGCGCCTCCAAGAGTGTCAACAAAAATTGTCGGGGCCCACTAGGGGGCCGTTGCCTACCGAAGTTGCGGAATTGTTCGAAAGAGTTACCGCGGCCTTGGAACACGAAGGGCGATACGATGGAACACGGATGGGTTTTAGTCAGTAAAAGTCTGACACACCCTCCCGCTTCGCCCAGATCGGGAGGCAGTCATTGGATAATTTCCCATCCTTAAAAAAAAGCTATATAAAGCCACAGTAATCATCATAAATAAATTGATCGTATAAAAAATCTGCTAAAACAATCTAAATCAAAACCTACAATACTACGTATATAATCCGATTTTAACAAGTTACTGTTACAATGTCCGCCTTAAACACATAGTTCCGGACTAGGCTAGGGTTGATACGTGCTGAAATATGCATAACTAGTAAATACCCGCAATTTTTTGAACGAAATTGCGATATGAAATAAAAAGTAGCATGGGTATCTGCTGTTCCGGTCTATCTAACGAAAATTTATCCATTCATTCATTTGTACATCTAAACATTTGTATTTATAGTATTTGTTTTCTCTCCACACGATGTTAAAGAAAACATTATATTTTTGTATTGTATGTACTTATGTATTCTAGCATTTTCTATGAATTATTGAACTGATTTTGATTACGTTTTTTTAAAATGGCTTTCTGTTTTGCGCTTCATTGACCTTGGGACCTTGGGATCGTGGGGTCCGCGTGCTCAAAAATTATTTAAAAAACTATCCAGGCGCCTAGTTGACACTTCGCGTGACCCAAAGTCTGGCTTTTACCTTGGACAGCGGTTAGATATTGCCATACAGCGTGGCAATACCTTACTCTACTCTTTTACTACTCTTTTTGGCACATTACCAGTGAACAGCGATGCGCCCGAATTTCTGGACGCCATATTATAGTTTATTTTTAGATATATATTTATGTAGTTTAGGGCACTATTGATTAAATTAATAATTCCTGCAAAAAATTGTTGCAAATAACGGTTTTAATTTTTTCCAAATTTGCCAACCCTATCTCACACAGTATAAAGCTCCACCGCTTGCCTTTTCACTTGAGGAGTTAAGCCAGTGCGCTATCAGGGTTGGCAGACCACGCGATTGTTGGCTCAAACGCTTAATTACATTCGGCTCCATTGAGCACTACAGCTCAATTGAGCGTTCAGGATTTTTAGTTTCATACTTTTATTGTCATAAATGAGAAGATTGGTTTTATGAGGCACGTTGGATTAATGTTTTTCAGAAAGGTTCTAATGATTTAATTAGCTCTATGGTGTAAATACTACTTTTGATTGGTTTAAAATTCATTTTGGAATCGGCTTCTAATCTAACCAGATTTACCTATTCATGTATGAACTTACATAATATCTATGTATGAATACGTGAAGCAATAACTTTGTAAGTACCCCCTTTTACGAAAATTACGTAGACGGAGTAGTGTGTGCAGAGTTAAAATTTATATTGGAGTGCAAAAAGCTACATTTTTATACTAACGTGCACGCAAGCCTTTCAATCAATCATGCTCGAATTTTACTGCATGACCTATAATTTATTGAACACCTTATAATATGCGCGAATCGCTGAAATGTATCCTTTTTTTGTCGGGGGAAACCTTCAAAAGGTGCCTAGACTTTTGGGAAGAAACCAGGAAGTATGGGATTCTTACCTCACTTAAAACACCCCGGTGATCACCCACCATCAGCACATAGAAAGGGGCCAAAATGTATTTACATGCAAAACTTGGGAATACCTGCATCGAATTTGATAATTATTTTTCTGATGTATAATTATGTTATTGTCGGTTAGTATAAAAAAATATTTGAAAAATTATAATAAATGTAAACGAAGTACGAACGCAGACAAAGTCTACTAGTGAACTATGAGGGTTTTTATAGCAAAGTACTGATCCATATTACTAAAGATAACGATGATATTCATTATTTCACAGTTATCTAAAATATGGCTTATTATTTATGGCATGTATTATTCAAAAACAAAATCAAATATGTAAATATTAACATAACATAAAAACTTTATTCACAGCCAAAATTGATTAAAATATTCCAAGGAAAACCATAAATACATTAGTTTCTGGCAACGTAAAATATACCAATATCTGAGTCTGCTGACTCCCAAGATAAAGTACTCCTCGGTACAGTTGTGGGTACCATAAATTCTAAAAATACATAAGCATAGTTGATGTTGGAATTTATTGTTGTGCATTATATGTAGAAATGGAATGAAGTAGATCCCGGAACGCAACTGAAGGGGCAGGGTGGGTTTTTAGTCAGTAGAAGTCTGACATTCCCTTCCACTCCAACCACAGTGGGAGGAGTCATTTCATGATTTTCCCACCCGGAAAAAAAAAGTCCCGGAAAAAAAATAAAGTCTAAATTTATCTATGTGTAAGGGCATAATATCATAGCAGTGCATAGCAATAAATTGGTCCGCCATCAAAGTCCGCCATATTGAATTCGGGATGCTGTCACTGTCAGTCCTCAGGTGGCAGCGCATTGTCATGCTATAACCAAACCTTACTGCATATTTTCATCTACCTGTTTTCTAATTCATTGGCTAGATGTCGCTACTTTATCTCTAAAGATTGTGGTCATTGTGAAATTCAAGTCGGGAACAGACGAACTGTCTCCATCCACTTTTGTCAGTTCTAATTTTTGAAAAAAAAAAATTCCAAAAAGATGTTACAAGTTTGACCTCTATGTGTGTCTGTCTGTGGCACCTAGTGTTGCCAGGTGTCCCGATTTTCGCGGGATGTCCCGATTATTAGGGGTCTGGGGACGCGTCCCGATTTGCCGCTGATCGGGACGCCAAATGTCCCGATTTTTTTATTTTTTTTTTATTTAGAATAGGTTCGCGTTTGACCACCATCTCACCTGATGGTAAGTGATGATGTGGTCGAAGATGGAGCACGCTTACCTAAAAGTAACCTATTCACTCTTGACTTAAAGACTCCTAGGTTATAGCTATCGGGAAACACAGACTCCGGCAGGGAATTCCACTCCTTAGCCGTACGCACAATGAAGGTATTCCCAAAACGTTTGGTGCGTATGGGTGGGATGTCCACCATGTAACGATGGCGCTTCGCCGTTTGTCTCGTAGTCCGATGATGGAACGGGCTTGTTGGAATTAAATTGTGTAATTCCATCGCACACTCCCCGAAATGTAACCGATAGAAAACCGATAGACTTGCAACTCGTCGTCGATGTTCAAGGCTCTGGAGCTTTGATTCGACCAGTGCATCGTTGCCAATGAGTCTTTTGGCCCGCTTCTCGATAGACTCAAGCGCGTCCAGTTGGTATTTAGCAGATCCATCCCAAAGATGAGAGCAGTACTCCATACACGACCGAACCTGGGCTTGATAGAGATTGAGCAACTGTTCGGGTGTGAAGTACCGTCTCACCTTTGCTAGGATTCCCAACTTTTTTGATGCTAGTTGAGCCTTAGCCTCGATAAACGGGCCAAAATTGAGGGTAGAAGTTAATGTTACCCCCAGAAGCTCGATATGGTCAGTTATCGGCACAGTTACACCTCGGAAAGTAGGAGCCGGTTCAAATTGGCTCCTTTTTGCGGAGAAGAGACACGCCTGGGTCTTAGCTGCATTAAACTTGACCAGGTTGGCATCGCCCCATTCGGAGACAGCCTTCAAGGTCAAGTTCAAGCGCCCGACCATGTCCTCACGGAGAGACTGGATCTGTGACCCACCAGCTCGCGCGCTGGACACATATCTCTCAGAAACTGTGCTGTCGTCTGCATACCCAAAGGTACCGGGCATTAGCAGATCGTTAATGTGCAGCAAGAATAAAGTTGCTGAGAGAACAGACCCCTGAGGGACCCCGGCATTAATTGCCAATTGGCCAGACGAGCAGCCATCAATGACCACTCGAATGGACCGATCCCTCAGGAAGTCTTCAATCCAAACGCAAAGTTGGGTGGGTAACCCGAAAGAAGGAAGCTTAGCAATAAGGCTATCGTGCCAGACCCTGTCAAAAGCCTTGGAGATGTCAAGGGAAACAGCAAGTGCTTCCCCTTGCCTCTCAATGGCCTCACTCCAGATATGAATGGCATACGCTAGAAGATCCCCAGTTGACCGGTTTTTGCGAAAGCCGTATTGCCGGTCACTGAGGATGTCGTTGGCTTCTAGGTATGCCAGGAGCTTACTATTAAGTACACGCTCCATACTCTTACAGAGTATGGACGTGACTGAAATAGGCCTGTAGTTGGCAGGGTCAGCACGACTGCCCTTTTTGGGTACAGGCTGTACGTTAGCCAGCTTCCATGCTTTCGGCACCTTTCCAGTCTCTAGCGAAAGGCGAAACAGGCGTGTCAAGATTGGAGACAATTCAGGCGCACAAGTTCTAAGAACAATTGCTGGTATCCCGTCGGGGCCACTAGCTTTGTTCACGTCTAGATTACGCAGCACTCTACGGACGTCCTTCTGATGGATGCGAATGTCCGACATACACGTCTCGCATCCAATAGGAGCATCAGGAGGGTGAGCGCCACTACTATCCAGACGTGAAGACTCCGCGAAGAGAGCGGCAAACAAGTTTGCTTTTTCCTCAGCGGAGTGAGCCAGAGACCCGTCAGGTTTGAGCAGTGGTGGTAGTGAGGGGCGACAGAAGTTCGATTCAACCGACTTTGCCAGGGACCAAAACGCTTTGCTTCCAGCAGGGTATGAAGCGAGTTTGTTCCCAATTCGGCTAACGTGGTCAAACCAAGACCTCCGCAAAACCTTCTTGCTGGACTTGGCAGCCCTGTTGAAGGCTCTCTTCTTCTGATCCACGTCATTTGCTTTGCAGTTTCGAGCATCGACCCATGCTAGGTACGCCGCGTGTTTAAGAGCTTCAGCGCGATCACATTCGGCGCCAAACCAAGGTCGAGCTTTGCCGGACATTGTTAGGTCAGAGAACGGAATGTAGTACTCCATCCCCTGTCGCAAAACATCTGTCACGGCGTCTGCGCACGACGATGGATCATTTGAAGAAAAGCAAGTAGGCTGCCAAGGATAACATGCAAAGAAAGATCGCATGCCATCCCAATCCGCTGACTTGTATCGCCAAACCCGCCGAGTGCCTTTAAGGCTGAGATCGGGCGGAGAGTAGACGGATACAGACTTCACCAGACAGTGGTCGGAACTACCTAACGGTGAGGATATCGTTACCGAATAGCGGTCTGGATCTGTAGTCAGCAGAAGGTCCAAGCAATTGGCTGTGTGCGACTCAACATCCGGCACCCTCGTTGCTCCCTGGACCAGCTGAGTGAGATTTAATGCAAGTGCAAGATTGTGCATTTCTCGCCCAGCATGGTCCGTGCACTGGTATGGGAAGAGCCACTCCTGGTGATGGGCATTAAAGTCCCCCAGCAACACGAGCTGAGCTGAAGGGTACCGCTGTTGGGCCGCATCTGCCGCCTCACTGATGTACTGTGTGAGCCTGGTTGTCTCCTGATCTCCGCTGTGCGAGCGGTAGACACAGGCATAAATAATTTTGTCTATGCCCGTGTCCACCAGAGCCCAAAGCGTAGAGAACCTGGAGTCCTCAAGATTCCGGAGACGCCGATAGCAGATGTCGTCGCGGGCGTACATACATACACCCGCACGTGGTTTAAAGTTGTGCTCCAAGGTAAACCCTGGGTATAAAAGATACGACACGTCTGACGGACATCTGATCTGCGTCTCCGAAAGAAACAACAGAGCAGGTTTATCAGTCTCGAGGTGGTGGTGGACTGCGACGAGATTTGAGTGCAGACCTCGGATGTTACTGAGGTGCACTTTGAGAGAGAGGGAGTGCAGCCGCTGTTTAACTGTGCTCTGTTTTTTCCGTTTCATAAATTTTGAGAGTGAAGAGGAGAGGAGAAGGAAGTGAAGTGAGGCTTCACGCTGTTAACCCCCAGACCCGCACTAGACAGACGGTATCGATTGGGGGACTAGTCTGGAGACTGCGGGGACGCCCGAGCCCCCCCGGGAATGTCCATCGGGCCCTCTCATCTGGTCGCCAACCAGCACGATGGTGCATTCCGGGATTTTTCGACAGTTGGCGGGGCAGCCTTTCATGCGTGGCTGGCACACTACTTGGGCCCCCAACTACCTGCGGTCGGCCAGCGGTGCACCGTGCCTCGGATCCCGCTACCCTCCGCGACTAGTCTCCCGATACGTCCGCACTAGTGCGAGCCAGATTGGTCTTTCAGCAGTGAAGCAACTACTTCGACCCAACTCCTTGATAGGCTACACAGGGCATCGTACCGGAACACAGCTAGGCCGTTTGGCGGTACGTCTTTGCCCTGTGGGTGGTCACAAGCCTGCGGTTTGAACCTACCACCAGTTTGATGTCACCTGATTAGCACCACCCGGGGACCACGTGTAGGGATTCTCAAAGGGGTATTCTCCTACGGACGCGGGTGACTCGGCCCCCAAAATAATAAATAAAAATATTAACAATAAGCATTATTGTTAAAAAAAAAACAAATTACGCATCACATTATCATGTTGGTTGTAACAATGCGCTCAAAATAACACGCATCAGATCACTAGTGCTAAATCTTGTTACTTTACTCGCTCCGGAGGCCTTAGCCAAGTAACAAAATTTTCTATTCTACAGCATCAGAGACACGATCGTGTGCGTTTACACTTTGGCTTTGCTCAGTCAATCGATTTTTGTTTTCTCTAACAAAGACACGCCTGTGGGCGCATACGATTTGGCTTTACTCAATCATTGTCATCATCTTCGTTCGTCCATTCATTTCGTATCCGTCAGATCATAATAATTATTACTGCGGTTCATCGTACGGATTTTGCAATTTTAATAGCAGATAAAATATGTATAAAAATATAAATAGTTTGCAGATAAGCATTAAATTTTAAGGTTTTATAGGATGCAGTATCATGTCTTGAATACGAATAATTGCTGTGTGCATCAGCAATTGTTTACTTACTACTTACTACTTAGTTTTTATTACCATTATTTTGTGACCTTCAAAAGGTCACAAAATAATGGTAATATTAAGTAAGCAATTGAGCTGAAGTCTGAGGATCGAAGATGAGTTTGTGGTATTCACATGCAGCAACTTATTTAAAATATTGTCTGATGATAAAGTTACGAAAATAAAAAACGACTGTTGTGCATGGTACAAAAAATGTCTCATTACACCAAATACCAAATATGAACTCAACGATAGCAAATTTGTATATTAAAAAAAAAATAATGAGTTCTTCAACATGTGACTTGGTGAAAGTAGCAGTGCAAAACAAAGATCTGACGCCGGCGTATTTCCCTTTCCGTGTCCAACTGGTGACACCGGTCTCGCGAAATCTACACGCTTTTGTATTACTACGGAATTCTACTAGCCCGTGTTCAATTCGCGTCAACTGAGCACGCATTTGTGATCAAGTGGCGCTGGGGGAGGTTTGACAAAATAGTGTGAAGTTGAACTGAACACTTTTTTGTCTTGACTCTTAGACTGTTTGACTCTTCAAAAGCGTGTTGAATCAGCGATGGAATTAGTCTATAAGTAGACATAAAACCTATTTAGTATACTATGATAAAATGCTTACTTTTTATTTTCCTGTAAAACACATGCAAAAAAGGATACACCATGCATGTAGCAGGCATGCAAGCAAGCACGCAACATGCAGCAGGCATAGTTTCTGTTAGTGTTGCCCAAACGAGAGTCTCGCAAGAGTCTTGCAATTAGCGATTATCCTATTGCTATTTATTAAACGGTAGTTGAGATCTCAGAACAATGTAACAGAGTCTGTTACATTGTTCTGAGATCTCAACTACGCGCCGGTGCCGCGCGTTTGAATCGATACAAACGACAACAAACTGCTCTGCAGGATAAAAGCGCGCTGTCGACGCGCGTTTCCAAAACGCGCGTCGACGGCGCGTTTACAAAACGTGGTGTGCACAGGCCCTAACGTTACACCTACTCTTTTGATAACATGTACTTATGTTGTTTATTAGATTTTAAGATACCAAAGCCATACCAAAACCGAAATTAATTTCACAAACGAATAAATATGTCAATTTAACAACATTTATTAGAAAACCTTTCACAATAATATTTCAAAGTTAATTCAAATCCGTGAATGATCCCCTGCTGTGAAATTAAGATACCATATAATCTGAATTATGGAGTCCCTAAGTGTCTGAACCAACAGATCAAAGGATTGTTCCCGGTACTGTTTAGATATGATTCTGATCTTTAAGCCATCGTGTTTTGAGGTGAGACGGAAGTTTGACAAATCGTACGTACTTATTTTATTACACATACGTTTTTTTGTCTTTACTTCCCGCATGCATTTCTCAAAGTAGAACAGCAGTAACGTTATGTATGGTTTGTATGGAGGGGGTAATCTCTGGAACTAATAACCCTACTTTTTTCACAGTTTGTAGGGTGTATTTGTGAATGCTATAAATTATTTCGCGGGTGAAGTAAAATATACATATAGAAGCATTTTATCTGAAAACTAAGATGTGATTGAAAACTTTCAATCATGGAGGTAGGTACTTGAATAAGTAAACGCAAAACAAGTAGGTACTTACTACTTGTTTTGCGTTAATTTATTTAGACATTTCATTCAGATGTTAGGTACATCCATACATTGGTTGGTAACACTTACAACAATATTAGTTTAAATTTATATTAATATTTAATTAATACTAGCTGACCCGCCACGACTTCGTTCGCCTGGTATCCTACCCCTACCCAACCGATACCACTACCCATACCCTACCAATACCCTACCCATACCTTACTCTACCCCTACCCTACCCAAACCCTGCACTACCCCTACCCTACCCTACCCTACCAATACCCTACCCTACCCCTACCCTTGAGACCTTTCCTACTTTTTTTTTTTCATTAGAACCTTCTGACAAAACCAAACACAACAAAAAAGAATCAGCCAAATTCATCCAGCAGTTTTCGTGTCTTGCGCTTAGCAACACATTTAGCGATTCAATTTTATTATATAGATTACCAAATAATAAAATAGTAACAATGACTCAAATATTTTTTGAAATTGATTATGTTGTGTAGTGTATCGCGCTTTATCGTTGATAATATGTCGCTTGAAATCTCCGATAGACCAAGAATGTACAAAAAAAGAAAAATATTATTCTTGTACGTCGTGGGCTCAATTACATTGTGTGAATTTCATCATCATTACTACACTCAAAATTGTGAGGAAACTGGTGTCTCTTAGGACCGAAAAATCCGATAAACATGTGCCATCCTATTAGTGAATTATGGCACATTCCTTCTCCTAAAGAGGAGGCCGTTTGCTGGGATTGCGGGAATTTTCTAACGAGATACCGGAGCCCTGGAACGTAAGGGAATTTTTAAGAGATCTAACAATGTGGGTAGAATGCATATTACAAGCAATCTTGTAAGCCCCTCCAACTAAGTTAAACATATTTGTGTCTGGAGTAAGCTCATGGCAATAGTAAAGGGTGGAGTTGCAACCCGCGGCCTGTCGATCACTCCTTTCTGCTTCACCCACAGCTGGAGGAGTCATTAGATGATTTTCCCACAGAATTAAAAACCAGCCAAGTGCGAGTCGGACTCGCGCACGTAGGTTTCCGTAACATTATCTATACAACGTGTAACGGAAACCCCATATCTATCCAAAAGGGCTGAAGACAACATCTGGTATGGAGTCTCTATGCACAGTTTCAGCACAAAATAACTCAAAGAATTGATACCAAATTATTAGTTTCATATATTTCTTGAATACCAATCATAAAAAACATGTCACAACACTACGAGGGTCAATAACTTTCCACGTCACTTGCCAATAACACGACAATTCTTTTCGTTCTTCCTAATTTGAAAAATTCGGTCTCTGGTATCAGTGTATTGGAATTTGTAATAAGTTCTACACACGTAGACTTAGGATTACAAAACCTTTGCTATATCGTTTGTTATCATCCAAAGAAGCCCTGCACTTTGTATGTATATACCCTTTAAATTACACGTTGTATAAACGGAAAAAAATCATGTTTGTTGTATGCGAGCCCTACTTAAAAAAATATTTTATTTTGTTTTTAGTAGGTATTTGTTGTTATAGCGGCAACAAAAATACACAATTTGTGAAAATTTCCACTGTCTAGCTGTCGCGGTTCTTGAGATACAGCCTGGTGACAGACGGACGGACAGACAGAGAAGTCTTAGTAATAGGGTCCCGTTTTTACCCTTTGGGTACGGAACCCTAAAAAAAAAGGCCTGTGTCCTAGGAGTGGGGACGTTAAAAGCTTATTATGATTCAAAAATTCATGCACACAATAACTTTAGAACTATATTATATTATGATATGTTTTATGACTATAAACTTTTGGTGACACAAATCCCATGTCTATTTATATGAATATGTTATCTTGAACGTAACGATCACGTATCGACACGGATACAGAAATTAATTCGCACTAAGTGCGATTGTGACATACGTAGGTACAGATTAAATAAAAAAAACATAAAGGTAAATATTTATGTACATGCAAGGAATAGATCAGCTAGCGAGATCATTCCGTAAAAGAAGACGTGGAATTGGGCTCTGCTCGCCATTTCTTGGGACTGGAACTCAATGTTTAAAAATACCAAATTACAGTTTTAATTAAAAGGTTTAATTTAAAAACCGGTCTTATTTACTGAAATGCAGCTGGGATTTTAAAAGAAAATAATTTTGGACTTTATACCAAAACATCAATCTGTGTCTGCTGGATCAGATGGGAGGGAACCAAATCAAATACTTCGGACACATTGACCGAAATAAATATTTCGTGGAACGTCGTGGACTCGTGGTGTTAAGGAGCAAGGAGAAGGGAAGCGGTCTTCCGATTTCTGGAGAATATCGTCAAATGACTCTTCCTGCTCTGGATGGAACGAAAGGGATTTTCAGGGATTGACCCAAATACTCACCTTGTTATTTAAGTCGCTCTTGCATTTCGGGGCCGCAGTATCTCATTAGAACATTCCTGTAACCCCTGCAGGTATTGACAGGTTAAGTTTTATTCACTAACACACTTGTTATTATAAATGTATACTTAGGTTAAGGATCGGGCCCGTCAATGGTCAATGGTACTAACTACCCTTTGAGACGTGAGTGGAACATGTTATACAACGTATAACTTGCGTAAGAGTGACAAATTGTGTTTTATTGACAAGAGTGAATGAAGTTTATAAATAGAAAAAGTATTTTTGGCCAAGTACCAATAATTGTGTTTTGTTTTGCTTGGCCTAAAGGGGTAAAATATTTGATAATGCTTCAGTTTTAATGTATATTTTCTATTATTACCTATACAACGTGTAACGGAAACCCCATATCTATCCAAAAGGGCTGAAGACAACATCTGGTATGGAGTCTCTATACACAGTTTCAGCTCAAAATAAGTCACTCAAAGAATTGATACCAATTTATCGGTTACAGCACTACGAGGGTCAATAACTTTCCACGTCACTTGCCAATAACACGATAATTCTCTTCATTCCTCTTAATTTGAATATTTCGGTCTCTGGTATCAATGTATTGAAATTTCTAATAAGTTCCACACATGTAGACGTAGGACTACAAAACCCTTGCCATATCGTTTGTTATCATCCAAAGAAACCATGCACTTGGTATGTACCTATACCTAAATACCCTTTAAATTACACGTTGTATAGATAGATACATTAAAACAAATAAAGATTTTACAACTAAAACAGGGTGATACAATAGGCGGCCTTATCGCTAAATCGCGATAAGGCCGCCTATTGTATCCCGACCTTGTACGGACAACCTTTGGATGGATGGATGAACATGATTCGTCGTCTTCTCTTCATATCACCAGGATAGAAAGCTGAGATTGGTGACCTCAAGGAACATTGACTGGGGTAAACCGAGCATTAAAATTAACAAAAAGAGTCGAAATTACACAAAGACGACTGGACCAAAGTTCCAGCCATACAACATTTACATCTTATTTCAACCTATTTTGATCCAAACTCTGTCAATCTTCCCTTCTGTGTGTTCCAGTATTTCTTTTTTACCAAAGTAATCAGCATTAAAAACTTTACGCCGATCAAAGTGGTAGCGATCATCAATAAAATATTTATTTTGCAAGCGAAACACAAAATCAGCCGTCTGCTGTGTGATGTCACTGATTTCCCAGGGGAACGTAGCCACCGATAGAAAATTTGATTTCAATTTTATGTATATGTTCTGTTTTGATTTAGGACGTAGGGAATGATTGTGTTTTTGAAAGTGGTTTTGTTTCTAACGTTGTTTGAACCCTGTCTGGTGCATTACTTTAGGTGATATCATCACCACCGCTCGCAAAATGGTGAAGAAAAACATCATGAGGTTTCGCTACCCTTTTTTTTA
The DNA here is from genome assembly GCA_943138885.2 of Tholera decimalis. Taxonomy (NCBI): domain Eukaryota; kingdom Metazoa; phylum Arthropoda; class Insecta; order Lepidoptera; family Noctuidae; genus Tholera; species Tholera decimalis. The sequence goes on from OW964562.2 coordinate 31,924,581, forward strand.
TCGTGGTAAAATTATCAAATAAGTCCTCCCACCCCGGGCAGGGCCGGAGGGACTGTCAGACTTTTACTGACTAAAATCCACGGTGTTCCTTAGGAACAAAAATCCTAAACCATGCGACAGTTAACAACCCGTACTATTCCCTCAAATAGTTAAGACACTTGTTTCTAGCAGTGGGAAAGTTTTAGGCTCAATTATTTTTATATTATATTATGGGTTGGTTGGTCTAAAGTGGCGCTCGAATGGAAAACCTGGAAGGATTAAGGGGACGACTTTGCCCATTAGTGGAACATCAAAGTAAAAAATATATTTATCGGTAATTATATTAAAGTGGGTGAATAATATATGATATAATTACATTACAAAATCTGTAATATTTACAACATATAGGTAACAGCTGAATCTATAATTTTATATGATACTAGCTGCAGCCCGCAACTTCGTTCGCGTGGAAAGTTATCCTACGTAAATCCTGATCCCGTGGGAATTCCGGGGAAAAAAGTAGCTTATGTGTTAATTCAGGATGTTAACTATCTACTTAACAAATTTCATTAAAATCCATTCAGTAGGTCCGGTGATTAGCCTGTACAAACAGATAAACAGACAGACTATTTTTTTATTGCCTTGTAACTGATTCTTTACCCACCTCAATTATTATTATTGTTTAAAATTTAAATGTAGGTACACTGATACACTTTTTTATTGTTTTATTATATGTATAGATAATGGTCAGCTAATATAATAAACGATTGGTATCATTTTAAACGAACTAATTTTTTTAAGTATATAAAAAATGTTGCTATTTTTTTGTATTTTTTTTTATATTGAATATAAAATCGTTTGATATACCACTTAAAAGACATTAAATCTATTTATGTAAATTTTTTCCTCTAAAAAAATATGCAAACAAGCATACACCATGCATGCAGCAGGCATGGTTTCTGTCACGACTTCGGCGCTGCAGGACTCCGGCGGTCTCATGCGAGCTTATCATCGCAGATGTGTTTCACACTCACCACAGCGGCTTCGACTTTCTGGCCTGCCTCAGCTGCAGCTGCTCCTGAGCTCGCGGGCCGCCTCGCCCCTCCACGCCTACGCGATTTTAAATAACACAACATCTAGGGCTAGGCACACAAGACTACGTGGAGTCGGTTTTGCAGCGATTCGTTTCTGTCACGCCGCTCCCACAGCACGCTCAATCAAATTTATCGTAATATTATATATTTTAAACGATAGGCCCAATTATTTTCGATTAAATAAATGTTATATCCAATAAAGTTACACGAAATAAGTTTTAGAGTATATAAAGTTGTATCTAAAAATTATATCAACAGTTGGTATAACTCACGTTTATTATATCTTGTGAACGTTATTGAAATGTAAATATACCAAATAACTTTATATGATATAACACGCACCCCACAGGTATCCTCATTCTGTCTTCATTAAAACCGGTTCCTAATCGTTTAGTCACTAACGCGGGTACCGTGGCTTGTCGCAAGCGATTTTGTATAGAGCGAGCGGTGAAAAAACGCTCTCTTCTCGCAATCAAGTGGTCTTCTTGTGCGGTGGTGGCTCTCACTCTGCCTGATTCTCGTCTTCTAGACACCGGACTCGTCTCTTGAAAACGATTCCACGTTCTGAATCGCTCGACCTGAGTAGCCGAGTGATTGAGCAACAGTACGCTGTGTATGTCCTTCTTGAATTAAAGTCAAAGCTCTAGTTGTGGTTGCCAAGTCCATATGTCTTCGAAAGTGTGGCATTTGGTGTGCAATAATCAAAATAACATCTTAGCAATATTTGAACTGCTCACAACAAAATCCACACATGGACTGAATCTATCGATCAATTTAAATAAGGGTAAAATCGAGCGATTGCTAGAAACCTCAATATCTGCCCACTTCAACAATTTTATGCAAGTGGCGTACTTTAATAACATTTATCAACACTTAAGATCAACGTCTCATAAGTATCAGCTACTTAAGTATGCATTCAAATTAATAAATTAACCCAAATATAATAAACAAGCAGTGGCCTTATTTTGTTTTGACTAGTAATATATAATAATATAATATTCCACAACTTTCACACAACGCCTTCTAGTCCCAAAATAAGCAGAGCTTATGGTATGAGTACTAGACAACTGATAAACATATCCCATAAAAAACAATACTTGTCAAAAAACCAAGTCTCGCAACTCAATTCTTCTACCGTAAAAAGTTGTGAGATCCATGTAATACCAAGTCGGTTATTAATTTATTCAGTCCTTACTTAAGGGACCTTTTGTCTTAAGTTGTTACGTAATTATCTAACCTAACAACATCTTATAGTGACCATATGAATATTAAAAATCTTTAACGTTTTAAATATATAGATTCACTCGGCCATCGCATAAAAACACAATATATGTCACAAGTAATACATACGTATTATATAAATTAGATTATTTTTTTATTGTTGCACCGACGTGTCCTCACGGCGGCGATAGGCGGAGACCTCTCGCGCCCGGCACTGGTCGAGGCCATGTTGCGGGGCGAGACGGAGTGGGAAGCGGTCGCCTCCTTCTGCGAAGCAGTCATGCTATCGAAGGAGTGGGAGGGCTTATTTGATGATATTACCACGTAAAAAAAAACATGACTTTTGCTCCTATTTTTATAATTATATTCTCTTCCAGGCCTGCAGTCATAGAAACATCAACTTCATATTTTTTTGATGCATTCATGAGCTCCTTTTGTTAGGTATCTGGGGCAATCTATGCTATCTACAGCTATAAGTTTTATTTCGGGATGTGGGAGAGATCTAAGCATTGCAGTATTTAGTTGTTGACACATGTTTTTCAACCGACGACAAAAAGAGGAGGTTATCAATTCGACGCGTATATATATATATATTTTTTTATGTATGATCATCGATTACTCGAAGACGGCTGAACCGATTTGGAAAATTCTTTTTTTCTAATTGAAAGGGTATACTTCGAAATTGGTTCCATTTTCATAAACGTCAGGATCTGATGATGGGATCCTGGAGAAATCGAGGGAACTCTTCAAATATTATAGGCACACCTATGACGTTTTGGATATTTATTATAGTAACTTGTGCAGTTGCTCTCAAAAAGTACCATTTGAGGAAGTGGAACTGATGATGAAAACCACAGATGGCCGCCGAAACTACTCAATAATAAGTATTGAGTGGATTGCAATTCGATTACTTGAATATGGATGTTAAGCACTTTATGCTCGTCACAATGCATATGGTGATGTAGAGCTGATGGTGAAGTACCAGGATAACTCCTCAACAATTAACGGCCCAGCATTGGGAAAAGCAATATTTCGTAAAAGGTTATAAGTAGTTGACATTTAGGCTCTTGTAACTAGGTAAATTAAAAATAGACCAACTAAAAAGAGTGAAATAAAAACTTTTTACCAAAAAATTAAACCGACTCCCAAAAAACACTACAAAGTAAAAAATAACTTTAATTTCGGAAGTCGGTGCCAAAAACGAAAATACAAAACTAAAGACACCGACTACCGAAATTCAAGTTATTTTTTACTATGTAGTGTTTTTTGGGAGTCGGTTTAATTTTTTGGTAAAAAGTTTTTATTGTAGGTAATAAGCAAACGGTATCATTAGGAAGTTTGGAGAAGTGTTGAATTGTTTCAAGTAATCTGTTTTTTTTTTTTTTTTATTGCGCCATTTGAATCGGATTTGTGAGTTATTAATCTAGTCGAGAGTAAGTCACGATCTTTTTGTGTAGTCACACCTAATCTTATTCTATTTATCATTTCAACAAAGTCAGAATCATTAAGCTGTCGCATGTTAATTATAAGTTCATCGTATAACCTGGGGTCTTTAAGTCAAGAGGAAAGCCTCCAGATAGGTTACTTCGGGGCAAGCGTGCTCCATCTTCGACCACATCATCACTTACCATCAGGTGAGATGGTGGTCAAACGCGAGCCTATTATCATTAAAAAAAAACGAAATTAATAAATATTTTAGTTTTTCCTTGATTCATACAATAAACACTAATTGTATTCTCTATTTGAAGCTTCTACGTCTGCTAGAAGTGCCTTAGACTTTTGATGATCGGTCAGTCAGTGAGTGACAAAACTAACAAACTTTGACTCGTTATAATTCTTAAACTACTGGTTGGTTCAAATTGAATGAAATTTGAAATATACCGTGTTTATATAATGCCTTCTCGGTTACTGTAAATTCAGCCTTATAGTTATATCCACAACAAAGTTATAGGGGGTCGAAAATGGCCTGAATTGCTTCGAGAAAAGTATGGTACGGCCGTGCCGCTTTCTTGCTCGACTTGGCGGGGGCACTGCCGTGCCCCCAGATGTACATAACGCACCTTTAAAGTAAAACCGTTATTAAACGAAAATTTTCACGAATTGAGTTATTTATACCATCAATCTAAAATATACGTAAACTACAAGTTAAACTTGTAATTATTCCAAAATATCGTCTTTTTCGCCATCTAGCGTTAAATCATATCGTTACCAAACAAAATATAAATCTAAAAATTATTTATTGTAAGTAAATAAAGAAAAACTATTCTAAAGCACATGTATACCTACAGTAAACAGATATCTATCATATAAACTCATAAGAAATCATAAAGTACTTGTACTTAGACTTACCTAGACTAAATTAAGATACTGAACTGTTTCAAATATTGGCTCTCCTGTAAAATTTGATAATTTCGTATAGTAACGGTTTTACTTTAAAGGTGCGATATATATTTCTAAATACATACATATTATAGTAAATAAATAGTGGTGGCAATTTAATAGGTACCTAACCAGAATTTAACCACACTATAAAATTAGTAAGCACAGTAACAACCAAACAAAATAACACGAATCGGATCAAAAACAAAATCTGCGTGCAATCACTTCACTGCATTTATAGATTTTACCCCAGACAACGAAAACAAGCCAGCTAATAAAAGTTGAAGGAACCCCACACATTGGTGCTAATACAAAGGGTTCCGTAGACAAATGCTCAGCTGTCATTCGTTCGATGTAAGGAATGAGCTCTGTTAGATAAGAGAATGGGGCGCCACGTACTTTGAAAGCAGACACAAGTAAAGTTTAGAAAAGAACGAGGAAATGAAATAAAATGTTATTAAATGTTTGACTAATTTCCAAAGAACGTTCCTCTTAAAAGCATCTCTTTTATTTATTTTCTCGCATATGACCAACATCTCACCTGATGGTAAGCGACGATGTGGTCGAATATGAAGCACGCTTGCCTAGAAGCAACCTAATCACTCTCGAATAAAAGACCCCCAGATTAAAACTTTCAGGAAACACAGACTCTGGCAGGGAAACAGTATTTAGCTGTACGCACAATCAGATCTTCATAACATATAATTATGACATATACACTACAAAACATTTATTTCAGATAAAATCATCATCACTATACAAATAAAATAGGACACAGGAAGAATACACATAAAATAAACAATTAAATAATTCAATTAAACAGGTATATAAAAAATACCTCTAGTAGCAGTAGTTCGGTTGTTAGTCCGGTTGACCGAACTACTGAAACTTTCAGTTGCAATAGTTCGGTTCTAACAAAGCACCGAACTACTGAAACCCTCTCGTAGCAGTAGTTCGGTTGCTAGTCCGATTGACCGAACTACTGAAACTTAAATATGTACCCCTTTAGTTCGGCAAATAAACTAGGCATATAATGTAAACAAACTATATCTGCTGGGCGAGAAATGCACAATCTTGCACTTGCATTAAATCTCACTCAGCTGGTCCAGGGAGCAACGAGGGTGCCGGATGTTGAGTCGCACATAGCCAATTGCTTGGACCTTCTGCTGACTACAGATCCAGACCGCTATTCGGTAACGATATCCTCACCGTTAGGTAGTTCCGACCACTGTCTGGTGAAGTCTGTATCCGTCTACTCTCCGCCCGATCTCAGCCTTAAAGGCACTCGGCGGGTTTGGCGATACAAGTCAGCGGATTGGGATGGCATGCGATCTTTCTTTGCATGTTATCCTTGGCAGCCTACTTGCTTTTCTTCAAATGATCCATCGTCGTGCGCAGACGCCGTGACAGATGTTTTGCGACAGGGGATGGAGTACTACATTCCGTTCTCTGACCTAACAATGTCCGGCAAAGCTCGACCTTGGTTTGGCGCCGAATGTGATCGCGCTGAAGCTCTTAAACACGCGGCGTACCTAGCATGGGTCGATGCTCGAAACTGCAAAGCAAATGACGTGGATTAGAAGAAGAGAGCCTTCAACAGGGCTGCCAAGTCCAGCAAGAAGGTTTTGCGGAGGTCTCGGTTTGACCACGTTAGCCGAATTGGGAACAAACTCGCTTCATACCCTGCTGGAAGCAAAGCGTTTTGGTCCCTGGCAAAGTCGGTTGAATCGAACTTCTGTCGCCCCTCACTACCACCACTGCTCAAACCTGACGGGTCTCTGGCTCACTCCGCTGAGGAAAAAGCAAACTTGTTTGCCGCTCTCTTCGCGGAGTCTTCACGTCTGGATAGTAGTGGCGCTCACCCTCCTGATGCTCCTATTGGATGCGAGACGTGTATGTCGGACATTCGCATCCATCAGAAGGACGTCCGTAGAGTGCTGCGTAATCTAGACGTGAACAAAGCTAGTGGCCCCGACGGGATACCAGCAATTGTTCTTAGAACTTGTGCGCCTGAATTGTCTCCAATCTTGACACGCCTGTTTCGCCTTTCGCTAGAGACTGGAAAGGTGCCGAAAGCATGGAAGCTGGCTAACGTACAGCCTGTACCCAAAAAGGGCAGTCGTGCTGACCCTGCCAACTACAGGCCTATTTCAGTCACGTCCATACTCTGTAAGAGTATGGAGCGTGTACTTAATAGTAAGCTCCTGGCATACCTAGAAGCCAACGACATCCTCGGTGACCGGCAATACGGCTTTCGCAAAAACCGGTCAACTGGGGATCTTCTAGCGTATGCCATTCATATCTGGAGTGAGGCCATTGAGAGGCAAGGGGAAGCACTTGCTGTTTCCCTTGATATCTCCAAGGCTTTTGACAGGGTCTGGCACGATAGCCTTATTGCTAAGCTTCCTTCTTTCGGGTTACCCACCCAACTTTGCGTTTGGATTGAAGACTTCCTGAGGGATCGGTCCATTCGAGTGGTCATTGATGGCTGCTCGTCTGGCCAATTGGCAATTAATGCCGGGGTCCCTCAGGGGTCTGTTCTCTCAGCAACTTTATTCTTGCTGCACATTAACGATCTGCTAATGCCCGGTACCTTTGGGTATGCAGACGACAGCACAGTTTCTGAGAGATATGTGTCCAGCGCGCGAGCTGGTGGGTCACAGATCCAGTCTCTCCGTGAGGACATGGTCGGGCGCTTGAACTTGACCTTGAAGGCTGTCTCCGAATGGGGCGATGCCAACCTGGTCAAGTTTAATGCAGCTAAGACCCAGGCGTGTCTCTTCTCCGCAAAAAGGAGCCAATTTGAACCGGCTCCTACTTTCCGAGGTGTAACTGTGCCGATAACTGACCATATCGAGCTTCTGGGGGTAACATTAACTTCTACCCTCAATTTTGGCCCGTTTATCGAGGCTAAGGCTCAACTAGCATCAAAAAAGTTGGGAATCCTAGCAAAGGTGAGACGGTACTTCACACCCGAACAGTTGCTCAATCTCTATCAAGCCCAGGTTCGGTCGTGTATGGAGTACTGCTCTCATCTTTGGGATGGATCTGCTAAATACCAACTGGACGCGCTTGAGTCTATCGAGAAGCGGGCCAAAAGACTCATTGGCAACGATGCACTGGTCGAATCAAAGCTCCAGAGCCTTGAACATCGACGACGAGTTGCAAGTCTATCGGTTTTCTATCGGTTACATTTCGGGGAGTGTGCGATGGAATTACACAATTTAATTCCAACAAGCCCGTTCCATCATCGGACTACGAGACAAACGGCGAAGCGCCATCGTTACATGGTGGACATCCCACCCATACGCACCAAACGTTTTGGGAATACCTTCATTGTGCGTACGGCTAAGGAGTGGAATTCCCTGCCGGAGTCTGTGTTTCCCGATAGCTATAACCTAGGAGTCTTTAAGTCAAGAGTGAATAGGTTACTTTTAGGTAAGCGTGCTCCATCTTCGACCACATCATCACTTACCATCAGGTGAGATGGTGGTCAAACGCGAACCTATTCTAAATAAAAAAAAAAAAAAAAAAATCTTATTTTTATTTTTAACACATAAAAAGAGCGACTTTGGGGTACATATTTAAGTTGTAGTAGTTCGGTGCTTTGTTAGAACCGAACTATCGCAACTGAAAGTTTCAGTAGTTCGGTCAACCGGACTAACAACCGAACTACTGCTACTAGAGGGTTTCAGTAGTTCGATCAACCGGACTAACAACCGAACTACTGCTGCTAGAGGAAAAAATATCATGTAGGTGTCTACATGATCATTTCATACAAGATTATTAATATATCAAGCAATCAATTAAAGTAAAAATCTTTCATACATAATTACATAAAAAAATGTACCTGTCACAAATTGCATAAAAAATATTATACATTTAGCATTACAATGAAATGCATACGCAATAAGCCTAGTTGAAAAACATCTCAGTAGTAGCCCGAAATTTGGAAGTGACGTGAAGCGATGTGATATACCCGTGTCTTAGAAAATAATTTAAACCGTTAGTCTTGAGCAATGTCTCTCTACGGTCGCGTCGGATTGCCGTCCTATCGGGTTAAAAGGAATAGAGAGTGCATGTATAATGTCTCCTGCGCTGATGGTTAATCTCCGGTTATGAACTTTTTAAGAAACTTTAGAGAGAAGATCCTAGAATCCTAGCAAAGGTAAGACGGTACTTCACACCCGAACAGCTGCTCAATCTCTATCAAGCCCAGGTTCAGTCGTGTATGGAGTACTGCTCTCATCTTTGGGATGGATCTGCCAAGTACCAGCTGGATGCGCTTGAGTCTATTCAGAAACGGGCCAAAAGACTCATTCGCAACGATTCACTGGTCGAATCAAAGCTCCAGAGCCTTGAACACCGACGACGAGTTGCTAGTCTATCGGTTTTCTATCAGTTACATTTCGGGGAGTGTGCGATGGAATTACACAATCTTATTCCTCCAAGCCCGTTCTATCATCGGACTACAAGACAAACGGCGATGCACCATCGTTACATGGTGAACATCCCACTTATACGCACTAAACGTTTTGGGAATACCTTCATTGTGCGTACGGCTAAGGAGTGGAATTCCCTGATGGAGTCTGTGTTTCCCGATAGCTATAACCTAGGGGTCTTTAAGTCAAGAATGAATAGGTTACTTTTAGGTAAGTGTGCTCCATCTTCGACCACATCATCACTTACCATCAGGTGAGATGGCGGTCAAACGCGAGCCTATTATGAATAAAAAAAAAGATAGTGATTTATTAAAAAATGTTTTGCATTAGCAAAAATATTGTACCATTTGAAATTAATAAATGCATGGAAATAAAGAAGCTAATAAAATTAAGTTTATACTACACCTGCTTGGAAATTACCTTGATACTTTATCAAATTTACGGTAGAAAGTACGTCATTGCATATCGAACAAATATGCGGGGAGAAAACGCATCTGAGCGGGAGAGAAAAGTGTATGAAAATCCATTTCTTACGTGGTTTTTCTTTTTTAATTTTAGGTAAGACTATGCGCCGGTAACCTAAATATCAAAACCCAAAAAGTTTTTACAGTGAGTTTTTATCTCCAAGTTCGCAAAATGACACTGGCCACTAGCTGTGTGTTGGATGGTGTCGGGCTGGCAGTGCGACCCTGCGGCGGCAGGATAAACAATTTGGAAAAAGAATATGTGAAAATTGCAGACGCCATTGGCGCCATTTTCAATTTGTGTGTGAGGATTCAGTTTTCGTAGAAAGTAAAACAAAACTATCAAAATGATAAGTAGTGATAGTGATAATGAAGATTTTTGAACTCCGCCGCAGTTGAAGGAAACAGCAAAAATACTGATTGATAACCTTTTACGACAGAAATCAATTAATAGTACATTGTATTACATCAAGACTCATCTCCTCAACCATCAACGAGCGCGGCGATGCCAAATGCCCCTCAGCAGCCAGTTGCCCCTTTGGTACCACAGCCTTCTGCGAGCGCAGTGCCAATAGCACAGCCAGTTATTCCTCCTACATTGTCGCAAACATCTCAAACAAACATTAATGGAAAAAGTGTTACATTAAGCTTTACTAACTGCAACAATTTCAATATAAATTTCAATTACTAAAGATTTAGTTTTTTATTTTCCTCATAGGTGTAGTATAAAGCACTATGTATCACTCGAGAGAAAGTGTGTTTTAAAGCCCTCGCCTTAATTCTGTATTTATAAATAAACATCGAAGTTCGCCTCTATTTCATCTTATTCCGTCTCAAACCGACGGATTATTCTTAGAAATTACTTCATTTGAAGACATAGGGCGGGGTTTGTAGGGTTTCATATAAATTTGTACAATTTATTATACGGATGACGTCATTAACCTTAAACGCTAGGGGAGCAAATTTTCTATACTTACAGCTACGTAGCTACGATATGAGAGGCGTGTGTGTGTGTAAGTGAATTTTTTTATCTGACGTGTTATAAGGAAAACTCGTTTATTTAATATTAAATACCGAGTTTTGAGGGCTGTGTATATTTGATAGTTCTTTGATTTACTTTAATAGATTAGTTTCACTAAAAAGGTTAACCTTAAACGTAAATCTAAAAAATATAATCTAAAATATGGACTTCTACTGACTAAAAACCCTCTGTTCCTTCAATTGGCCTTCCGTTTCAGGACCGTGATATTTCGTTAGAACATTCTCGCAACTGCGGCAGGATTAGTGTTTACCCACAGCAGATATATTAATCTAGCGTGCATTATGATGCAACAATACAAGTCAAGTTTCAGCGAATTTACTTTGAAAAACAAAATCCCAGCAAACAATTTTATCTATTCCTGACCGATATCAATATCTGCGGTTGCAATCTGACAACATAAACATAACCTTATAATATATAAAATAAGGCTCACTTTCAAAATAATCTAGTGACAGGGGCATCTTTATCGTTTGATAAATAAGATAATAAAATAATATCGATACAACACAGTAACAAACTTAAAGTACTCATCGATACAGGTCGTATAGTGAAACTCGTGTGAAACTAAAACAAATATAAAAAGATACAAACAAAATGATTAGCTCTTGGAAATATTACACTGACAGGACTTTGGGATGGATGTTAAACAATAAGATGATAGTGTTCTTGTCGCTTTTAACATTCTCCCTGTTCGTGTCTACGTTAGTTTTGGCGGGTCAGAGGAATGCGTTGAGTGAGGCGCTGCATAACTGTAAGAATTTGACAACGACTGTACCTCCACCGTCACATGAAACAACTTCCGAAGTTCCAGTGTCTACAACAGCAAGTACACTTGAGACTACTGATACACCTACGCCTACTCAGTCATCTACGCCTAAAGATGCAACAAACCCTACTGATGCACTTACGTCTACTGATGCACCTACGTCTACTGGTGCACCTACGTCTACTGATGCACCTACTCCTACTGTTGCACCTACGACTACTGTTGCACCTCCGCCTACTGATGCACCTACGACTGCTGAAACAACAAAATCTGAATAGGTATCTAAGTCAAATTAATGGCTTGAAGCTACGAAGTGAATGTGTGTGTGCGGTTTTGAAAATAGATTTAATTGTATTTGTAAAAAGTAAGTCCATCACATCATTAATGTACAAAATTTAATTTTACCTACTGTTAAGTATATCATATTTTAAATGTTTATAATATATTATATTTTTGACTTTTATTCGCTTAAATAATAATTTTGTCGGATTTTGTAATCGCTTACAATATGTACCTGGCATTAACATGGCTCATCAACTTTAAGATATGTTCGAACGTTCTCTCTATTGTAATAATTATTCTCTTACAGAGTTGATGCTTAATATTAAACAGTAACTTTCATTTGAAAGCATTTTATTGATACTATTATGATAGAAGTGAAAAAGAATTGTTTGAATATATACTTCCAAACTAATATTATAAGTGCGAAATTGTGTTTATTGTTTGTCCTTTGACTCAGTATAATTTTTAAAATAGTTGAAGGGTTAGACAGGGACTAAAATGCGCACGCAAGCAAATCCACCGGAAGCTAGTTTTTACATATTATGTTTAGGATTGATAAAGACTGCTAAGCATTTAGAATTTAAATGAATTTAAATTCTAAATGAAATTCTAAATTCTAATTCTAAATTTTTACAACCAATTTTTAGACGTAGTAAATCTGTCTCCTTTAAGTTTTGTCTATCCAAAGGTTATCTGTAAGAGATCTAGTGAGATTTAGTTTTACTGTTTGTATCCATATATATATTGTAAGATGTACAATAAGTATATAATAAATTAATACATTTAGCAAAGAAAACTTAATTAAACCAAAACAAACACTTTTTAATAATGCAAGTCATCAGTAATAAACATTATTTTAAGAAAGTCATTAAATTTAACAACAGATATCTCGTGACATTTGACGACATTATGCAGTGAGAAAATAGTATGTATAATATACTTTTCAACACATTTGCTCATAAAATGGCTCTAATTTCACCGCAATTAGGCACATAATGACACCTGTAATCAAACTGTGACTTTTTATTTACTATTATTCACAAGTGAGTTATAGGTTTTTTTTTAAAGTGGTTGAGTTGCTTTGTTTTTAAAAAAGTTTCCAAACAAAAAAGATCGTGTTCAATAGTACAAATAAATTAATGTACCTACCTATTGCTTGCTAGTTTTATGCAACTTCGTATTTAAATAGATAAATTTCAACTTGTACGTTTATAATAAATACAACTTTCACTCAAATATAACTTTTGTTTTTTCTGTGATAAAGAAAACTTTGAATTACCCATTTTGTACGTGGCTAAAACGCTATCCGAGAAAAGCCAAAAAAAAAACCTCATTCTTTTAGTCTATGGCCGATCTGTTAGATGCGCGGGCATAGAAAAACTGATTAATTTTTCCCGTTGCGAAAAAAATTTCACAACTCGTTTTCACTATTGAAATTATAGTTATTTTCTTCACAAGTGTGTTGAAAAACGTCGTATGATACACGTGTGTATTGATGATTATCGTCCTCGGCTCTCTTAAGACCCTCACCTAACGGCTTAAGTCTCAATGGCGCCTCAGCGGAAAACACCAACATTACACACTTGTACCATAATGTACTATTAATAATTTATTTATTAAATACTTTATTAAAGCATATTATGCTTTAATAATATACATATGCATTTAATAAAGCATGTCAAGACTGCAGTAAGTCTTGCCGCTACCATATCGGTTTATATAGCCACAAAATGCCATCTCGCAGACATTAACGTTAATCATCTGCAAGACGTAAAGGCCTATAGTATCACATCTGAATATCACCGCTACTACGGGTCACCCCGTTTGCGCCTCGGTTAATCTCGACGACGGACGCTGCGATGGCCTCCTTCAGGCGTCCAGTGAGTGATGATCTTTAATCACCAATATCAGTATACATTCTAATTCATCAAATATTTTTTTATGGCTCACATCAGTAAGAGTATATCGGGTGTTTGTGAGTTTATATGGTTGTACATACTAACATACCCACGATATATCACTAATCCACTATGTGGGAAAATTGACTTAAGTTATTACATGAATTTTGTACCTAAGAAGTAAAAGTTAAGTCCTTCCAAAGGTTGTCTGGAAGATATCGCTCTCAGCATTACGACCCCCATTGTAACCAATTTTTTTACAAATATTGTTATTTAAGTGTTATTCAATTATTGGTGTAGAATAAAGTATACGAGTATTCTATTTATTTATCTAAGAATCAATACACATATATTCTGTAATTTGAAGATATTTCATAAGTAAATAATTTTATTGGTGTTATCGATCATTATAAAGCCTGATAAGACAGAGAACAGTGTTTTTTTTTTATAAATAGTTATGAACATCAACTGTCGTTAGGTTTTAATCATATCATTAAAGAATATTGTTCCACTTTCTTATCAATAATCGTTTCAAAAGACATTAGTAATGTTACGCCAGTCGCTTAGTGAAGTACATTGAGAAACTTCGACATAAATTTAGAATGTTCGAGACACTAACGCCATCTAGCGGCGAGTAGCAGTACTAAGTATATCTAGTCGAGACATTAACGCCATCTAGCGGCGAATAGAGGTACTGTGTATATCGAGTAGCTTCCTGGAATATTCTGGGCAGTATATACAGTGAGTCGATTTTATAAGAATGTTCTAGAATTCATAGACCGGGGTATAAATAGATCGCAAAGGAACGCGGACAGTCAGTTTTATTAGAAGATCCGAGGCGATACAATCGAAGCTATACGAGTGAATTTCAGTGCGATTTAAGTGTTGTGGTACGAATAATTGTGTTAAATTTTTATTTTGTGTTTAATTAATTAAGGTGTTAATTTTGGTTTAACAGTAACAATCTCTTGACTAGATTAATGTCAGGACTTCTTGCCCGACCCAGAAATTGAACCGGAGACCTTATGCTCACCAGTCGCAATTACGATCACTCGACTAACGAGGCAGTCTAGTGACACCAAGTAGTGCTACAGTATATATGTAGGTAATAAAACACTTCCTTATATACAATTATTTTTCTCATAGGATTAAAAATGAACTATTGCGATGTTCTGCAGCTGATTGTTTGTTGTGATCATATATTTGTGATGTGTGTTTTGTTTATATGAAATAAACAATTTTTCTTGCGAGCTGTTTGTTTCAATTTCTTCTGACGTTTTATAACTGCCCATCTAGGTCTATGTGAAATAAAATATTTTTTATTTGATTTGATTGGAGGCCATCTGACCATCTTTACACTTCAAACTTCTTCCTTGCCTCGGAAAGCCTATTAAGTCGTAGATTCTGGTTATCATTTCATTACGGGTAGTCCTAGTTGTAATAATGTTCATCAGTCATATACTTGTAATTTAAAGGGTATATACAAACCAAGTGTACGGCTTATTTGGATGATAGCAAACGCTATAGTAAGAGTTTTGTATTCCTATGTCTACATGTGTGGAACTTATTAGAAATTTCAATACACTGATACCAGACACCGAATTTTTCAAATTAAGAAGAGCGAAGAGAATTCTCGTGTATTGGCAAGTGACGTGGAAAGTTATTGACCCTCGTAGTGCTATGACGCGTTTGTTATCGTTGGTATCAAATCAATCCAAATTGTCGGTTTCAAGAAACATATGAAACCGACCATTTGGTATCAATTCTTTAAATTACTTATTTTGAGCTAAAACTGTGCATATAGTTTCCATACGAGATGTTGTCTTCAGCCCTTTTGAATAGGTATGGGGTTTCCGTTACCTACACGTTGTATAACAATATGATAATTATGTTTGCCAAATACTCGTATTAGTTTACTTTTAAACCAAAATGCAAATATCTCAACCATATTTTGAAGAGCTTTTATATCTCGCAAAAGATCTTAACTGAGGCGAGGATACAATCTTTTATCGTGCATTTTAACTGCAGTTTTGTCATTACAGTTTAATTTAGTTTGAAAACTGCTGTCATTGGCGACACCTTACCCTCTAGCGACAAGCCATTGAATTAAAATATAAATTGAACTCTTTATATAAACATTTATAACTTGCATTTAAGGGGAAGCTCTGAGACGGTTTTTGTATCAAGTTACTGAATATGAAGAGTCTTGGTTGGCAACAGTAGGACACTTAAAACCCCTTTTATCTTACAGCATAAAGACTGATTGCTCTGTTGGTCTAGTCGTCGTAAGCCCGACTGTTGAGCATGATGTTTCTAATTCGGTTCACTGGTCGTGCAAAAGGTGCTATTGGGAGTTTCTATAAGAAATTTTTATGTAGCAGCTGTGTAGCTGTAAGACCTCATTCTAAACTTCGAATCTGAATCCGCTGTGAGTTTATTGATTGACATTCTAAAAACTCGGTTGTTAATTTGAATTTACACTAGCGCTACCCTTGCGAGCGTGTCAGCGAGTTGAACTAAAGATTTTGACAGATAAAGTATGAGATGACGTGAGAAGTGGCATTCGGTAAGGTAATTCCTCCGTCATTTCGACCACAAATTACTAAATAGTTACAGATTGCAAAATCAAGGTCAGTTTGAACCATAAGCGAAGTGACAGTGAATAGCTATGTGAGATGCGAGTTGTTGTTCGAATTTTACAGAATCGACGTACAGCTTGGAGTTTGGATGTTAACGGTGCGATACCGTCGTGTCTTATAAAGCACACTAAGCCCATTGGTCTCGGCGGTCATTTGAACATCTTTGGCAGTCATTACGGGTAGTAGAAATCAGAAAATATGCAACTGGTCTATCCAAGGGGTATCGTGTTCAGCTACTGGGTTGTGGAAGTCAGATTGGCAGTCATCCTGTGTAAAACACTAGTAATCAGCTGCATCAGGTTAGACTGGAAGCCAACCCCAACAATAATAAGTCTAAACAAATCTTTCGCAAACATTATTAAAAACGTAAAGCCATAGAGATTAAGGGCCCGACGGCCGGGCACGCCGCAATTGCGGTGGTAAGACCCCTCTTTGAGGAGTGGCTAGATCGGCGTCACGGCGTCCTGACCTACCGCATGACGCAGGTCCTCACCGGACACGGAAGTTTCGGGAGGTACCTGTGTCTGATGGGAAAGGAAGAAACGCCTTGGTGTCACCACTGCGAGGGTCGCCCTGAGGACACCGTAGAGCACACGGTGCAAGACTGCCCCGCCTGGGCCGAGCACCGACGTGTCCTCACGGCGGCGATAGGCGGAGACCTCTTGCGCCCGGCATTGGTCGAGGCCATGCTGCGGGGCGAGAGGGAGTGGGAAGCGGTCGCCTCCTTCTGCGAAGCAGTCATGCTTCAGAAGGAGGAGGCGGGCCGCGTGAGGGAGAGGATGGCGTCCTCCCTCCAGCCCAGCCGCATTGGTAGACGCCCACGGCGTCGGACGTCGGCCGACGATCTCCGGCCACCGTAGGCGCGGGCATGCGGACAGCGAGTAAAGGGCAACTCGCTGTCCGACCATGGACCATGCCCGGGTCGACGGCGCGTTGTGTTCCACGCGCGCCTCAAAGAGCGTCAGCAACATGACGAGGCCCCCCCCTGCAGAGGGCCGAAGCCTGCCGGGGTCGTGGGACTTATCCCATTACCGTGACCCCGGTACGTAAAGGGTTATTGAAGGAACACCGTGGATTTTAGTCAGTAAAAGTCTGACAGTCCCTCCCACCCTGCCCGGGGTGGGAGGACTTATTTGATAATTTTACCACGCTAAAAAAAAAAACTACCTCAGCGCTTCTCACTCTTTATCTCGCTCGCACACTACTGGCCGCGGTCACGTGAGCAAGCGAGACAGGGTGGCAGGGAAAAGATTCCAAGACACCAATAATTTAGTTTGTTTCGTTTTACGGTGAAAATAACGGTTATTAAAAAAAAATAACATAAGACCTGCTTTATATTTAGTTCAATTAATATGCAATTTAATTATCTAATTTGAAGTATTTTTTGAATGCCAGCGGTTTATTGTTCGGTTTGGAGGTAGCTTTGGATTTTTTTTCTATCAAGAAAATTTTATGGAATCGTGTTTTTGTCAAACATAGTAACTAACATTAATTCTCAACTTTACGATACATTTATTTCAAAATTTTTGCTGCAGTATTTTCGACATAACGGAGGATCATGCTAAGCCATTTGAGGTAGTATAGGCCCTTAAGTCAACGAATTCACTTAACAAAGTTAGAATTCTTACGTTCACTGAGTAAATGAAACAATTAATACCTTAACAATAAATATATATTTTTTAATCTTGCAACCTACCCTTAATATTCACCGGTAGCAACACAAACGACGTTAGGCTAATACGTTATAAATATTCATAGTCATAAGTAGCTCCCGATCTATCGAACGTTTACTACTAAACCAGTGTAACTTGACTCGCGACCACGGATGTATCTCTTCCCTTTAATCCTTAAATCCTTCAGCAAAGAAGGGATGGGAGGGTCTTGATACTTTGGTCGTCTACTCTATATCGTGGATACCGATACACATTATTCGATATTTCAATCCAGTATTTATATTTCCTTCGGGATATGGTCTTAAATCCATGTGGAATGTTCTGGTGAATATACTTTTTTGTTTCCGCTTCATGCAATTTGAAATTTTAGAGTTTGATAATTTATAAAAAAATATTTATTTTTCTGGTTATGAAATAGCATTAAATAAATTTAATTAATAAATTAATTTAATTCGAGATAAATATTATATTTTTCTATAAATGCAAAATCTAATTACAATATTTTAACGCATGTGAATTTTTAAATGGTGAACGAGAATACTATTTATTATTTTTGTTTTTCTTTCTAATTATTATAATATTGAGTTCCTACTATTGAGTAACGACTCGTTCCTATTTCGCACAGGTGATAAGTATGCAAAGTAGGTATGTTGTTGGGATAGGAGTATATCTTAACTCTATACTTTTTTTTTTTTTTAACGTGGTAAAGTTATCAAATAAGTCCTTCCACTCCGGGCAGGGTGGGAGGGACTGTCAGACTTTTACTGACTAAAATCCACGGTGTTCCTTCAATAGCCCTTTACGTACCGGGGCCACGGTAACGGGATGAGTCCCACGACCCCGGCAGGCTTCGGCCCTCTGCAGAGGGGGCCTCGTCATGTTGCTGACGCTCTTTGAGGCGCGCGTGGAACACGACGCGCCGTCGACCCGGGCATAGTCCATGGTCGGACAGCGAGTTGCCCTTTACTCGCTGTCCGCATGCCCGCGCCTACGGTGGCCGGAGATCGTCGGTCGACGTCCGACGCCGTGGGCGTCTACCACTGCGGCTGGGCTGGAGGGAGGACGCCATCCTCTCCCTCACGCGGCCCGCCTCCTCCTTAGGAAGCATGACTGCTTCGCAGAAGGAGGCGACCGCTTCCCACTCCCTCTCGCCCCGCAGCATGGCCTCGACCAAGGCCGGGCGCGAGAGGTCTCCGCCTATTGTTGCCGTGAGGACACGTCGGTGCTCTGCCCAAGCTGGGCAGTCCTGCGCCGTGTGCTCGACTGTGTCCTCAGGGCGACCCTCGTAGTGGTGACACCCAGGCGTCTCTTCCTTACCCATCAGACACAGGTACCTCCCGAAACTTCCGTGTCCGGTGAGGACCTGCGTCATGCGGTAGGTCAGGACGCCGTGACGCTGATCTAGCCACTCCTCAAAGAGGGGTCTTACCGCCGCAATTGCAGCGTGCCCGGCCGTCGGTTGCGACAGTCGTTCCCTCCATACTACTCTGAGATCGCGCCGGAGCTCTTCCCGCCGCGCCTCGACTTCTCGAGGCAGCGGGGATACGCCCCGGCGCTGCGCCTCCACGCACCATTCATAGACGCGCTGGAGGGCAGTCGCCTCCAGATCCCAGGGCAGCAATCCGGCAAGGAGGTTGGCCGATTCGCCGGCGATCGTGCGGTATCCCCGGATCATTCGGATAGCCATGACCCTCTGGCATGCGACCAACTTTAGTGGTCGCGTCCAGATGCACAGGGCCCACACTGGGGACCCGTAGAGGGCCATGGACCGCACGACGCCGGCGTACAGCCTTCGGAAGGAGGCGTTTGGCCCGCTGAGATTAGGCAGGAGTCGCCTGAAGGCGGCTGCTGCCCGGTCCAGCTTTGGGGCCAAACTCAGGAAGTGCTCCCTGAAGTTCCGCCGGTTGTCGAGGACGAGTCCCAGGTACTTCATCGTCCTCCCGACGCCGATGCGAACCCCCTCCACCGTTATGTGGGACTCGGACCGTGGCGCGTTCCGACCGCCATGAAAGCACATGGCCTCGGTCTTGTGCAGCGCCACGTCGAGTCCCAACTGCCGGATCCTATGAACGACTGTCGCAACCGCTTGCGTCACCAGGTCGGCCGCCGCCTGGTGCGACTCTCCCTGCGCCAGGACGAGCGTGTCGTCAGCGTAACATACTACGCTGACGCCGTCAGGGAGGTCGCCGCGCAGCACCCAGTCGTATCCGATGTTCCACAGGGGCGGCCCCAAGACCGATCCCTGTGGGACACCGCACGACATCTCTCGCCGGTTCCACTCTCCCCGGTGACCGGGGTAGATGACGGCTCTGTCCGTCAGGTAGTCCTCGACTATGCGACGGAGGTAGGTCGGCACCCGGTGATACCGGAGTGCCTCCCTGATGCAACTCCAGGGCAGGGTGTTAAAGGCGTTGGTGATGTCTAAAGACACCGCCAAGACGACCCTGCCCCGGGATACCGCGTCCCCCGTCGTGAGGGCTCTCACGCGCATGATGGCATCCACCGTCGAGCGCCCCCTGCGGAAGCCAAACTGGCACTCCGCAAGATCCGGGCCCACCCGATTCAGGTGCCCGAAGAGGCGGTCTGCAATTACTCTTTCCAAGAGCTTGCCCGCCTCGTCGAGCAGCACGATGGGCCGGAATGCGGACGGAGAGTCCGCAGGGCGCCCGGCTTTCTGGATCAGGACCAGCTTTCCCGTCTTCCAGCGAAACGGAAACTGGCCTCTCTCCAGGCATGCGCTAAAGAGCCCCCCTAGTCGAGGCCCGAGAGTCTCCGAGGCCAGGACCCACGCTTTCCCTGGCAAGCCGTCGGGTCCTGGGGCGGTATTTTTGGCCTTGAGCCGTTGTACCGCCACTCTTAAGTCTACCTCGGTCACCTCTGGAGCGTCGTAGACGTCGTCGTCGCTGTGGTCCGCGTTTGCGCCAGCTTCAGGTTCCGTCGGAGACGGAGCCATGGGCGGGGGAGCGTGCTCCCCTCGCGATGGGAACAGGGCGCTCACCACGTCCTCCAAGAACTGAGGCTGGGGACTCTGCGTCAACGGGGGAGCCCAGGGGCGGAGCTTCTCTCGCACCCACTTGTAGGGGCGGCCCCATGGGTCCCCATCCAGAGTCGCCAGCATCTCCTCCCGGGCCAGTTCCTTGGCCCGCCAGATCTCGTCTCGGAGGACGGCCTTCGCTGCCCTGTAGCCCTCGTACAGCTCCGCCTCTACAGTCGTCGCATCTGAAGATCGGGTGCGGCGCCTGCGGAACCTGGTGTACCGGCTTCGCGCCGCAACGCACGCTTCGCGCAGCGCTGCTAGCTCGCTCGACCACCAGTACAGCTGACGCCGGACGCGTCCTTGCCGGACCTGGGGTATGGCACCTATCGCTGCGGTCTACCTCCGAGGTGCACACGCATGCCGCATGGTTACCCACTTGGCAGCGGAAGCACCTCAGGGGTCTGGGGTCCAGGACTTCAACCTGCGCAGACACCCAGCCAACCAGGAGCCTTCGGCCCTCTTGCAACTTTTTCGCCACCGGGACGGGGCAGCTAACCGTAATGGTTTGCCCCCCCGTGAAGCCAGGAAGCAGGGCGCCCGCCCTCACCTGATCGGGAGGGCACTCCCCAGTCCTGGCAACGGCGGCCACCACTTCTTCGGCCGTCACGGAGTCATCCAGACCCAATATGGTCGAGAACCGAGTTCTCCGCTGGTGTGGGCTGGCCTTTCTCCTTTTGGCCCCGCGGCGGCGCATTCCGCTGGCCGTCTCCCCGGATTGCGGCCAGGTCCGCCTTGAGGGCGGCGTTATCCCTCTGGAGAGCCTCCATGGCGGCAGTCAGGCGGGTGACCTCCGGCCGCAGATCGGACATGTCGTCCCTTGTAGCCGGAGCCCCGCCGTAAGTCCGCGCGGCCGCCATGATGGAGGCCGTGGCTTCGCCGATCGCGTCCTCCTTACTCTTGCGGTTCCGCTTCCGCGAGATGGTGCGGATGGCAGCTGCCACGGCCTCTTCTAGTTTGGCCTCGCTCGAGGCTAGACCAGTGTTGGGCTCTCCAGAGGAAGGCCCCCTCCCCGAGGTCTTGCCTCGGCCTTTACCCCGTACGCTAGTGGGGATCTTACGGGCCGAGACAAGCCCCTCCTCCGACGACGACTCGTCGTCGCGGGGGCGCTTGAGGAACTCCTTCCTCCTGTCGGCGCCCCCCTCGTCGCTCCTCACTGCGCTTCTAGAGACCATGCTCTGGATGCTCTCGGCGTCCGACGCCGAGTCGGTCTCCGACCCGAGCACCAGCGCCCCCTTCCTTCGCGGAGCGGCACTCTGTGCTCGCTCAGAATTCGGTGCCGGTGAAGTGGACGTGCTGGACAAGTCCAGTGACTCCACCTCACGGGCACGTGAGCCTCCCTGGCTCAATGCGGCGACTGCCGGGAAACTGGGGTAAAAGTGTTTGTTGTCCCCCCAGAGTACGGTGGGACTGACCGGACGTGTCCGGTGCGGGACTCCCCAGCTGCGGAGCAGCTGGGACCCACCTGGGTATCTTTTACAAAAACTTTGTCTGCCATATTGTTTTGACTTTTTTAAAGAGGTGAGTTCCTCTATCCCTACACCCCATTTCCCCTCCCCTGGTTCACTTCACGGTTACGTCTAAAGATTAGACGCATACCGGAAGTGAACCTTTCCTCCCCCTTGACCCGATCTCTGAGACCGGGCCCCGCGCCGTCTAGAAGCTCGAGCTAGCTGCTCGATCCTCCAGGCGGCGCGCCTTTCCCCCGGTGTGTCCCTCTTGGTCGGGTTTCTCCCTCTGGGCCCGTCCGGCATGAGTGCCTCTACCGGCATGGCCCCAGAGATCATCGAAACACGCAAGCCCCACCACGACGACAACGTGGGGACACAGTTGGTGGGGATCTTAACTCTATACTAATAAATTTTATTCAGTTTAAGACATTGATTTCTCAAAAATAATTCAATTCACTTGTCGTGCGAAATACTAGTTACTTTTTTTAATACAAATATTAAAAATATAATATAATTATGACCTGACACATCTAAACCAGTTGCGTAGTTTTGGGGGGAGTTCAAAGTCTAATTAATATTAGTGACGCTCTTTTATTGTAAGCTGTGAGGGGCTTGCCACAGTTGCCACATTTGTGTATTTTACAGCCCAAGAGATTCTCAGCGGGTTGCGGGTATTCTTAGTATCTGCCTCCAGTACCAAATTCGAATGCAACAATCTTCTGCCTCTCTGGTGCTTTGATATATTTTTTTAAATTGGTAATAAGCTGGCGTTTGACCACCATCTCACCTGATGGCAAGTGATGATGTGGTCGAAGATGAAGCACGCATGTCTAGAAATAACTTATTCACTCTTGACTTAAAGACCCTCAGGTTATAGCGATCAGGAAACACAGACTTCGGCAGGGAATTCCACTCCTTAGCCATACGCACAATAAAAGTATTCCCAAACCGTTTTGTGCGTATGGGTGGGATGTCCATCATATAACGATGGCGCATCGCCGTTTGTCTTGTAGTCCGATGATGGAACCCTGAAAAAACGCCGTAGAGCGTCTTTTGACAACATGCTTTTTATTATTTTATTTACTGATGACAGGCTCGCGTCGCGCATCTCACCTGAAGATGAAGCACGCTTGCCTAGAATTAGCCTATTCACTCTTAACTTAAAGACCCCCAGGTAATAGCTATCAGTACGTACAGTGAAACTATTCCTTAAACGTTTTGTGCGTATGGGGGCTACCAACGAGTGCTCACTTGCTTTGGGCACATAAGGAGACGCGGGTAAGACTGCCTGGCAAGTTGATTATTATCGTTGGGAACACAGAGGAGAAAAGACCCAGAGACCGCTCACCAACCAGATGATCTGACCAACTTAATCAGGCTCATCCAGGATCATAAAATTTTTCACTGTCGTCAAAATTGCGTCATGCAGGAGTCTATGGAGACAGTTAGTTTTTTTTATGTTGATAGGTTCGCGTTTGTCCACCATCTCACCTGATGGTAAGCGATGATGTGGTTGAAGATGAAGCACGTTTGCCTAGAAGTAACCTATTCACACTTGACTTAAAGATATCAGGAAACAGATTTGTCCGTTCCAGACTCGAATTCCATCGTAACCACGATCTTCAATCATGAAGATTCTATCAGAGAGTGAAAGATTTAATGTTATCTCGATGTATACGAACGACCCTAAATCTCTTTTAAACCTATCGATCGACAGGTTGTCTGTTTAAAAGTTCGAGCTTTGTACACTTTTTTATAAATTATAATTCTGTGTAGTTAATTAATTTATGGTTAACATTATTAATTATAGTTGTGAGTGTAGTTGTGTGGCGGTGTTAGAGAAAGCCGCAGGGCACATATTGTAATTATATTAATACATACACAATAAGTCACCCATAATATTTTTGTATTAAATCTCATATCAATTAAATAATAAAAAATAATTTATTCAAGATATGTATAATTAGAAACAAAGATACATTCGCATAATCACTGACCAGAAAACTGTCTTAGTATTATTTAGGTTTTGCTTTAGCACTTAAGTTTATCTAATTTTTTACGCTTCTTAAAACTGAATATGTTATTTCTAGACAAGCAAGGACCACATCAATACCTTACATAAAATAGTGTTTTCTTAAAAAAAAAAACGGGTCATCGCCAGCTTATCAAGAATCGTCACAAAAAACGCACACCACCAATTAAAGCCCAAGAGTGCTATTATCAAAGATCACGTATTGGAAATTTCCTTCTGAGGTTTGATATATTCGTAAATGAAACGTATAAAGATAAGCTTCCTGTTATATGTATAAGTAAGTTTTACAGCGGCCTAATGTAAGATTCCATCGGTGTTATGACAGACGATGGTGGCTATATTCTGAAGATATCGGAAGAAAATTCTAAATGTTTGATTCTGATTTCTATTTTGAGTTCGGTCCGGCCGGCAAATATACAAGACCAGGAGAAAGGACTCTGCACACTACTTTATACGCAAAACTACTCTGCGAATAATATTTCGGGTTGTGTCGGCATAGGTACTGTGGTAAAGTGTGGGGATACCCTTAATATTATACAGAGGTAAAAGTAGTAGGTAGTTTTTAACTAAATTTCACTCCTTTTCATGTGAGTAATTCGTTTTTTTTTGTTATATGATTTTTTCTTACAAATACTATCTCTTTAAGCTTATGTATTTCATAAAATTTTGGTTAATATGAATGAGCAGTGATAACCCAGTGCCCACATATTACGAGTTTTTACGTCATGAATTCGAACCAAAACTGACCTGTTCTTTTTAGTAATTCCTCACCACTGA
This sequence comes from Tholera decimalis, assembly GCA_943138885.2. Lineage (NCBI taxonomy): Eukaryota > Metazoa > Arthropoda > Insecta > Lepidoptera > Noctuidae > Tholera > Tholera decimalis. The sequence continues at coordinate 31,949,754 of OW964562.2, forward strand.
TATCAGAACAGAAAAAATAAAAATATGTCACAGCCACCAAAATGCACTGGATATGGTTGGTGGATTACGGCCCATTTATTTATTTATTAAAACTTTATGCAACACAAAAGGTACAAAGGCCGACTGTATGCCTAAGGCATTCTCTACCAGTCAACCATTGCTTCTTATAAAAAGGAGGACACAGACCCCAGAACATTATAGAGTGGTGATAGAAAAATTAAATTAGTTATGGTCGTGGGACCTAAGAGAATATAAATATTATAAGAGTGCCAAAGCATCAGACTATAAGAGTGATATTGCTTTGTAATTGTTTATTATTAAGATAAGTATCCTTATACTTATCTTAATAGGTTTATTAATAGGACTCAATATCCTTATATTTGAATGTAAGAAAAAATGGCAGAAAAACAATGATGAACAAATTCTTTTTATATCTTTTAAATATATCTGTATACTAGCTTCTGCTCGCGACTTCGTTAGTGTGGGAAGATTTTCCCACATTAATCCCAATCCCGTGGGAATTCCAGGATAAAAATTAGCCTATTTGTTATTCCACGATGTCAACTATCTATTTACCAAATTTTATTCAGATCCATTTAGTAGTTGTTGCGTGAAGAGTAACAAACATCCATCCATCCATTCTCACAAATTTTCGCATTTATAATATTAGTAAAAAGTAAGATAAGATTTGTTTCCAGAATATGGCCGTGAGCTTCTTATACATCGATACCGAGACAGTCATCTCATCAAAGAACGTGAACAAATGAGATCGTTTCCCGCCAAATTCCCCTTCCCCCGAGCCATCAATTGCTTGCTACAAAAATTGATCAAATAAAAATGTGGCAGATATTTTTGGTATGCCCCTTTGAAAATTCCTCTTTTTTGTATCACCATTTTGGTGTGAATAAAGTTATTGTCAATCAGCGAGTGAATTTTGAAGCCGGTTGGAAGGTTTGTGTGATTCCTGATTGATAGGGGATCTGAATTTGGATACCGTGAAAGTGATCGTTGCATTTATTATTCAAAATGACCGTCCTGAAGTGTAATAATATGTTTGAAAAATGTGCGGAATTTTTGCGCTATGGAAAATGTATTTTATTTTGAACTGGCTGAGTTAACTTACTCCAAGATTTAATAAAAAAAACAGCCATCTGATCTTGCTGTTGGAAATTATTTTTGCAAGTAAATTTTAATATTACGTATTTGTGGAACTAAACGGCTTTAAATGAAGTTATCTCAAGGCTCATGCTGCTCCGAACCGAATCATATTACTTTGTTAGCGCTTGTTGTTTTATTCTTCTTACAACACACACAAACCGATCTAGGTACATATAATATAAAACAATATTTATTGTTCACCTACCAATAAATTTAAACTTTATTCAACTGTTGATTTAATTAAACTTGATAGACTAATTTGCTTCCTTATACGCGATGTCAAGTTCAGTTGAAAACCAGCGTCAGGCAACTTATAATCGTTTGACATTTTGCTGAACTTGACAATGTAGTGTAGCATGGTGGCAACATAGACAGACCTTCTCTTTTTAATTAACAAAAAGAAATCTATCTATGAAAAATTTACATTATTTTTCTAATCTTTCCTTTTTAAAGATACATAGACTGACAAGAAGAGCATAATTATGTTTATTTATTTATTTATTTATAGTTAATTAAAACGGTACAACACCAATTACATTAATTAACATAGAAATAGAAATACATTTAAGATAAGAATAGTAATAATTGTGATTGAAAATTGAAATTATATAAGATAAAATAAAATTAAAATTAACATGGAACAGTAGACACTCTTGCATACTTCCTCTCACAGAAGACCAGACATGCACGCATAATTTTACTCCATTCGTCTGCAAACACATCACATTCAGGGTTGGTAGTCAGGAGGGCATTGAGCGTCATTAGAGTGCGACATACTGGGGATTCAGCTCTGGCGACAGTTTTGGAAGTCGGTGGAGCCAACAAATTGTGCAAGCGGTTCTGACGGTGTCCGATGTACTTGTCAGGCACGAATAGTCGGCAGAAAAGGCCATGGAGCTCGGAACAATTGATACGTCTGCTCAGGGTCTTGCAGGCTACTGTGAGCTGATCAAAGCCTCTCCTCACCTCCAAAGAATTAAAGCCTAGCATTCCTAAAAGGTAGTTGGTAGGGTACATGTAAGGGAAGAAGTGGTATAACCTTTTGGATAGGAACCTCGGGAAGGTTTTCTGAACCTTTTCTATCATTAATGTTTGAATTGCAGTGTAAGTAATGTTGTAGCATTAACTCTACCTATGCATGAACCAATTCTGTTTACATACAGATATTCTAACAAGAGGTAATATAGGCACTCGTTATATATATGAACAAACACTTAGCATATTAATAAGTCTGTATGTGTGTCTAGGACGTTACAGCTGGATATGGGTACCTACTGGAATGATCACCTTTCTATTACACACCAGTTAGCCAATTCTGCAGAGTCTACATGAAGAAAGACGAGACAGCAGCTCATCTTCTCCTAAGTTGCTTACTAAAGAGCACAGTACTATGTAAACCTAGGTTCCCTTCGTGAGGTCGTCAGCAAACATGAGGGCGCCGCTGATCTTCTCTGATGTGAGGTGTAGTAGATCAAATCATTTTGTCCTAGCCGTATGGGAAATATATGCATACGTGTAACAGCGGATAGAAACCCAACTTGCATATAAAAATAGCTTATAGTAATCGACCGGGCACTGTCACTATTTTATCGAGATTCTCCCGCACTTCGGAAAGATAGATAGATAGATTTTTATATTCTTTATTGTACACCATAACAGTAAAACAAAATTATGAACTTAACAATTAAAAAGGGTGATACAATGGGCGGTCTTATCGCTAAAAGCGATCTTTTACAGACAACCTTTGGATGGATTTGACACAAAAGGAGAAAATAAATACGCGGGTAGTCCACGGTGTACTATTTATCTATAAATAATAATAAATAAAATAAAAATAAAAAGCCTTTTATTTCTTGCATTCAATAGTACAATTTCATTTACAGTGTGCATGTAAAATAGATTAGACATAAATAAATTAGAATTAATGTGATTATGATTAGCAAATAATTAGAATGTAATAATAATATATTCAAATCCATTTCATTTAAAATTATATAAGTAAATTGATTAGTGTTGATTTAATTTGAAGTTATTGTTATAATTGACATAACATCGTAACAATAATTAATTTAATGTTTTTAGCAAGAACCCTCTCCATGAAAGGTAAAGGCCTCCTCCAGAGAAGACCAGTACTCTCTATTCTCTGCCGCTCGTAACCAATGAGTACCTGCTACTTTTATGATATCGTCTACCCAGCGTGCATTTGGTCTTCCTCTCTTTCTCTGTCCTAGTGGGCCTGTCCATTGTATTGTCTCTGTTGTCCATCTATTATCGCTTAGCCTCGCTACGTGACCAGCCCATCGCCATTTGAGCTTTTTTGAGTAATTGAGAGCGTCAATGGCTTGAGTTTTCTGTCTTATATGAGTGTGGCGGATCTTTTGGATTTTCCTTATTTTCAGAATGTTCCTCTCCACACTCCTTTGGCTAGATATAATTTTATTTTTTACTTTTCTGGTAAATTTCCAAGTTTGGCAGGCGTATGTTAATGAGGGCAGTAGGCAGGTGTTCATGACTTTCGTTTTCATTCTTATAGTCATTTTACTTTGAGTATTTCTTTGAAGCTCCAGAACTTTTTCCATGTGATGTTGACTCTTCTCTCTACTTCTTGTTCGTTATTTTCTTGGCTAAATGAAATTTGCTTTCCCAGGTAAATGTAGGCGTTTACATATGTTAGGGGTGAGTTTTCCAGGTATATTGGTCTTTCAGTATGGTTCGTCATGACATTATTTTTTGTTAGATTGATTTCCAAGCCCACTTTACGACTTTCTTCGTGTAGAGCGTTTATCATTCCTTGTAGTTGGTTTGTATTTTCTGAGAGCAGGACTATGTCGTCAGCAAATCTCAAATGACTCAAGTAACGTCCTTTTATGTTTAAGCCTACTTTTTCCCAATTTAGTTTGCCAATGATGGCCTGTAGCACCGCTATGAAGATAGTTGGCGAGAGTGGGTCTCCCTGTCGTACACCTCTGCTTATTTGTATGGGTGGTCCTGTAGTCTCTAGCTTCACTATACTAGTACTGTTATCATAGATATTTTTTATGACTTTTATGTAGTCTAGTGGTACTTCGTGGGAGAGTAGCGTATCCCAAATTGAAGAATGGAACAGAGTCAAATGCTTTTTGGTAGTCGATAAAGGCAATATAGAGTGGTCTCTTGAACTCTTGGTATTTTTCTATCAGCATCTCTAGCGAGTGTATGTGATCCACTGTTGAAAATTTTCTTCTAAAGCCGGCCTGTTCTATAGGTTGGTATTTTTCTGTGCTTTCTTTTATCTTTTTCTCGATTATTGAGGAGAACAGTTTATATAGTGAAGGTAGTAGGCTTATCGGTCTGTAGTTATTTATGCTATTTGGGTCTCCTTTTTTGTAAAGCAATATAATGTTTGACTCTGACCATTGACGAGGTGTATATGAGCTGTTCAGTATCTGATTAAACAGTAGAGTTAGTGGTTTTGCTAGGAACTCGCATCCAGTTGTTATGATTTCATTGGCGATACCGTCGGGGCCTGGGCTTTTCTCCGTTTTTAGTGTTTTAATCCCTTTAATCACTTCAGAATCTTCTATGCTTGCTCTCGTCTCTCCTCTATTTGTGTCTGGTAATTCATATCCGTCTCGGCTCGGTGTGCTGTATAGTTTCTTATAGAATTTTGTTGCTATTTTCAGTATTTCTGATCTATTTTGGGTATTTTTTTATTTATCTTTCAACTCTTCAATCCATAGTTTATGTGTTCTTAGTTCCTTGTATGCCTTCTTGACACTGTTTGTAGTATTAAGGTGTTTTTCGAAGGTTCTTGTGCGGTGCGCCTTGTAGTCTAAGTAGATACATTTACTAATGAGTTTGTAGAGTGCTTTTAGTTCATTTTTCATGGCTCTTGATTTTGGTTTTGTCTTTTGTAATTCTTGTCTTCTGTAAATTAACGCCTTTGTGCGTGCTGATAGTGCCTGGTTTTTTCCTGGATTTGTACTGGGTGAAACCTCGTAAGCTTTTTTTAGGCTGGTGTCTATTGCGTTTATAATATTATCGTAGTGATTTTGAACGGTGTCCTCGTCTCTCCAGTTCTTAAGTAAGTTTGTTATGCAACTATTCAGCGTTTGTTTGTAGGCTTGTATTTCTTCTTCATTTTTTAATTGGGATCTGGAGCATTGGCCGAACATACACCGACTTTTTGTTATGGGAAGAATGTTAAGTGTCGCTCTCACAGGTCTGTGATCCGAGGGGTAAGTGATGTTTAAAGACTGTATATTGCATATGTTTTTGTGTAAAGTTGTCAAGATAAAGTCTATTTCGTTTTTTATTTTGCCATTAGGAGATCTCCAAGTCCATCTATGTTTACCTTTTTTTTTTGAAGAAGGTGTTCTTTATAGACAGATTATTCTCGTGCGCAAAATCAATGAGTCTATCTCCTCTACAGTTTCAATCTCCGTAGCCGTGGTTGCCAGTAGCGGCTTCATTAGGATTGGTTTGTCCTATTTTGGCGTTAAAATCTCCCATGACTATGATATTGTTATCTGAGAGTTGTATAGCTTTGTCGACAGTACTGTAGAAAAATTCCAACTCCTCGTCGCTCGACGCCTCAGTTGGAGCGTAAACTTGAATGATACTTAATTTTAAGTTATTAATATTCATCCTTAACAACGCTACTCTTTCTGATAGTCCTGTGAAGCTTATGATGTATCGTTTTAGATGTTTTTTGACAATAAATCCTACTCCATACAATCCAGGCGTTTCTCCAATATAGTATAAAATAAACTCGTCGTGTTCTTCAATCTTGTTTCCAAGTTTTCTAATTTCTGATAGACCAATAATATTAAACTTTATATTTTTCAAACACTCTGTTAATTCCAATAATCGTGAGTATGTCGACAAAGTTTTAACATTGTATGTTATTATGTATAGGGTATTATGATGACTGTTTTTTGTACTGTTTGTTTTTATTTTCTCTGGAGGGTTTTGGTCGTGATCTTCCACGGTGACCGGCCGGCTTGGAAGATGTTTTTTATTCTTTATTTGTGTACTTGTCGTGTTTTTCATGTAAGAGGGGGGCGGTAATTGCTATTGTTTTAAGTTTTTATCTATTTGTTCGCTTCGTGGGTTTCCAGGGTTTTTGTTGGTTAAAAACTAAGTATTCCTGGTTTAAGAACTCCTTCTGATAAACTTGACGATCTCTGTAGTCCTTGTTTTGTCTGTTTTGTTTGTTCTTTTTGTTTACTTGTGTACCTTGTATTGTTCCTGTAGGATCGTTTATGCCCGGTGATGTTGGTAGGGTTCTTTTCTTATTGCCTGATGCGTCTGCGTTATTGCGGCGTATTATTAATTTATCATACCTGATGGTGGCATAGTTTCCTTTCTCTCTTTCTATTTTCATTTGTTCTAGTAATTCCTATCTTTTTTCTAGAATGTGTTGTGGAAAGTCTTCATTTATATAATAATCTGTATTTTTTAATATTTTTCTCTGTTTATAAATTCTTATTTTTGTGCCCAGTGTAGTGAATGTTACAGTAATCGGTCGGGTTTTTTCTCCTTTCTTCCCTATTCTCCTAATTTCTTGTATTTCACTGCTCTCTAGCTCTATAGAAAAGTACCGTTTTATGAAACTTTTGATGTTTTCTTCTGAGTTTTCATAAGATGTTTCCGTCTCCGATAAGCCGAATATAACGATATTCCTCTGTCTTGATTGCTTCTCCAGGAAGTATAGTCTTTTTTCCTCCTCACTATTTATCTATATAAAATACAAAACAATAAATAACATTATCAAAATATGTTTTGAGAATGTTATTTATTGTTTTGTATAAGAAAGAAACAAAGACATACATAATAACAACAATTTAAGGTGAGATATAAAGATCTTTTACTAAGTTTTTGAAAGAAGATAGGGTTTGTGTTTGTCTTACAGACACGGGTAGAGCATTCCACAGCCTTACTGCTTGAGCTGCGAACGACTTACCACAGAAATTGGTGGCGTGACTCGGTACCGCAAGCTTTAAGTTTTCTGATGACCTCAGAGATTTTGCATGTGTGTCATGAAGGAACTTAAATCGTTCTTTAAGATAAGTGGGGGTTTTAGGATTAAACAGCACACTGTAAAGCAGAGACGAAATGTGTAAAGCACGTGAAGCCAATAGTCTTAGCTATCATTTTTACATCTTTAACAGTCCTTAGTCAGAAGCTAGAAATCTAGACTTCAAGGAGTTTAGACTAGCAGCTGACCCCAACATAGTTGGAAAAAGGCTAAGCAGATAATGGCTAAGGTTGTGTTTATTGCATGACGTCGGAAATTGATTGAAAATGTCAACACAGCAAAACCAAATAGGTACATACATTTATTTACTGATAATAGGCTCGCGTTTGACCACCATCTCACTTGATGGTAAACGATGATGTGGTCGAAGATGCAGCTCGCTAATACCTATCTATACTAATATTATAAAGCGGAAAAGTTTGTTTGTTTGCTTGAACGCGCTAATCTTCGAAAGTACTGGGTGGATTTGGATGCAATTTGGTATGGAAGTAGCTTGAAGCTTGAGGAAGGTTATAGGCTACTTTTTACGCGACTGCAAAAAAGGAGAGTTATGTTTTTACCGTGATAGAATCCACGGGAGCGAAGGCCCTCGTGAGTACTAGTTACATATAAAAGTAAGTAAGCAGTACGTCGCATCAGAGCCAGAATAGATTGTTACTCAGCATAATTATGCCTATAAATAAACCTACAATCAAGTTACGAACAACTGTTAGTCTGTCAAACATAACATACAAACCAAAGAACCAACTCCGTTCAAAAGTATAACCTAACTAGTCTAATGAGGCGACCACCTTGTTTGCAACAAAGTAACATCCAAATATTACAATATCTAACACATTGCTACATAGTTGACAAAGACGGTATACATGATACAAAAGGCTCCAATGAAACTTGTTTTGACATATAATAGCTGAAAGTTTGGTAGTTAGCGCGCCTAGACATTTATGATTTACAAGTCCTAAGCTATTGGCGGTTTTTGAGATTTGAATTCTTTTGTTTAGTTCATAGTGCATAGGAGAGAATTTCACCATCTGCGTAGATTTACTGCATTCTTCTTTTTGGTGGAAAAATCATCGAATGAGTCCTTTCACTCTAGGTGGGCACACAAGAGAGTGTCCGTGACTTTTACTGACTAAAAAGCAACTCTGTTCTTTCAGTTGCCCACCAAGCCCCGTCAATGCTGATGACTGCTCTTTGGGGTGCACGTGGAATGCAGCGCCGGCCCGGGTCCTTACCAGACGATGAATTACCCCTGTTCACCATCCGTAAATCCACGCCTACGTTTCCCAGAGATCAGCTCGCAAACCTTGAAGCCCAGGGCGTTTTCAGAGGCGGCTGAAGTATGAAGAAGACAGTTATATCTCTCTTGTGCGGTCAGCTCTCTCATTCGTTAACACTGCTCCTTAAAAGGACGTGACTGTATCCCATTCCCCCACACCCCGCAACATGACCTGAACCAGAGCCGGGGGTGTAAACCAGGACCGAGCGCGATTCTTTGCCTTCTAGTCGCAAACTGCAGTAGCTTATCTGGGAATATCTCAACAAATTTTTGATCAGGAAAATAATCTGGCCAAGTGGGATATTCATACCAGACGCCGTGTCAGTCAGTGTGGAGCATCTTGTTAGGACATGCGTTACCACTTTTTCTCTTTTGTGTCGTGCACAATTACCTGTACCTTCCAGTATTAAAGTAAGGCCAATAGAATAGATACAGTTTGATAAAATTCTCGCAGAACAGAATTGCGAACTCAATTTGAGTCAATCAACTCGTAAAGAAGAGCGCATATTATAATGAATGAATGATGATGATGATGGAAACGATGATGTGAATGATGATGAATGAAAATGTTTATGACTTGGACCACGCCTTGCGGTCCCACCTGCCCACGGTGTGTAGATATAACAGTCTCAGAGCACTTACATACTGCCCTTGTTCTAATGACCAAAGTTTTCAGCGCTGCCAACTTAATATATACGAAATTACCATAGCTACAACATTGTAGCTTAATGGGGCTAGGATAAAAGGACATTAGTATCAAATTGGCTTTTGGGGCTTATAATGTTGTTTGTTACCGATTTGTGGTATTATCGGGATTGTTTTATCTGCGGATTTGATGGTTGTAGGTGTGAATATGCTATTTTCTGGTTGTGGTCGTAACAGATATCCTATTAATATTTTAAATGTGAAAGTTTGCGAGGGTACAACAAAAGGGGAACAAAAACTACTAAACAGATCTGAATGAAATTTGGCTCAAAGATCGATTACATCATCATTCATCGATCCGGAATAGAATATTTATACACTTTTTATTCTGGAATTCCCACGGAATTGGTATTTTTGAGAGAAAAACCTACCTGCGATTAAAGTCGCATGCACAGCTAGTTAAACATATTTCTCGACGCTCTAATGTACCGCATGAAACATCTACGTTGACATTCGTATCTAAATGTTTTCTTCGAAGCAAAACGAAATTACAATACCTAATGTAAAAACATAAGTACTTCACTTTATCTGAAAAAAAAAGAAGTAGATATTTTGATGCTTCTTGAATGAGGTGGTACCATTACGTTTCACATCACAGCTTTGCTGAATAAAAATGGTTGCAAAACATGAAATCTGCCAGTTTCCACTCCAGTTGAGTTGCAACCAGAAAGCATTTTTAATTTTTCATACTAATTATTTTGAAAACAAAACTCATGCATACTTTGAATGTCGTATTTATTAATATCTAATCAAAAGTGTAAAAAATAAGTTTCAAGCTTCTAGCTTTAAAAATGACGCAATTTCCATACAAACTTTCATCCCCTATTTCAACCCCTTACATCCCTTTTTTCGCATTAAAAAGTAGCCTATGTCCTTTCTTAGGCTCTAGACTATGTCCGTACCAAATTTTAATAAAATCTGTTCAGTAGTTTAGGCGTGATTGCGTAACACACACAGACAGAATTACTTTCGCATTTATAATATTAGTAAGGATTATATACTTTATGTACACCTACACAATACACTTAAGGATACTTTTTTATTCAGGGAATAATCATAAAATAACTCCTGCCACTCTGGGTGCAGTGGAAAAGAGTATCAGACTTCTACTGACTAAAACCCATCGTGTTACTTTGGTCACACTTGCATTCCGGGGTTGCGTTTCTCATTAGAACATTCCCGCATACCCGGTAAGCAATGGACCCGGTCATTACTGCTGACTGTTCTTTGAGGCGAGCGTGGAACAAGACGCGTCGTCAATTCTGGGACAGTCTTAATACGTTCGCTGACAGTGAGCATTTACCCTGACACCACATTACGAAAGTAGAATTTTCCATACTAAATGACAAATCAACGTAGTACTCGTGCACAAACAAAGCAATATGAAACTACCCACAAAATACTCGTGTAACGACAGTAAGAAATATGAAATTGCTTATAATATGACAGTGGATACTGCTCTTCATAATACTTACATGAAAAATTATCGTGAGACGACGTACTCTTAAAAATAAGTGGCCCGTCCTTCGACGTACTGTCATCTCATAACGCACTATTTTAATTTCCCACCTAATGACGTACTGTCAGCGAACGTGTTAACCTTGGTAGTATAATGTATGAGTCAATCTACTTTGCATTAACAACGATCTCTTACATACTACCACTAAATAAACTGGATTCTATAACAAAAGACTACTCGCTTGTATTATAAAAATGGCGTGAAAGTACACACGAACAAAGACGTGTTGGGTTTAAACCTTATAAAGTGGTTGCTTCATTGTTTACGACTTTAAGTCGCCCGTTTGACTTTAACAACTTTTGCCACAAAACACACCTTCATATGAAACCGCTTCCAGTGGGCAGTAGGTTTTACGTGCGCTTTGAGGGGTTTGTTTAGTACTGGATAGCGAGTGGTTATTTATACCTACACAAATACCTGCGTGCCGTAAAAAAGGGGCCTATTATGAGGGTATCTTTGGCCTAGAGTTGTGACCAGCATTATAACTATGGCTCCGTAGTGTAATTGGCACACGCATTTTAAACTGCCCACGACAAAGAAACCATTGATCCATAGAGTGTTAGTAGAAAAGTTTACCTATTGTTAGTACAATTAATACAAAAAAACATCAAATTAATTGGTGACATGTACGCCTGTGCGTACATTTCTACCAGCCCAGTGCCTGACAAATGGCCTATCTATTTTATCTAAGTCTTGTAATTGAGAACATATGGCCGCATCTCGTTCGTTATCATCGTAGACTTACTATACATAAACATAAGATTGAGCATCAATCATCATCCCCTGCTTAGACTTTTCCTAACTATGTCGGTAACGAATTCCAATCTCACAGGGTGCGAGAGCGACTATCTCACCTTCACAACACAATAGGAAGGTATACAATAATAAAATACCAAATGGCAACAACAATCAAAGATGTACGAACTGCTGCCTAAACCAACAGCTTAGCGTTCTTCCAATGTGATATTACTGGAGTAGTTTTGACGTCAAGTAATTGGGTATTTTAATGTCAGAATTCAGAGAAAAAATAATGTGTTATTATAAGAGATTTTTTAAGTTCTTTAATAGTAATGAGCAGGCTGTTGCCTGCGTGTTTGCGTGGCAATTTCTCACATTTTCGAGATACAAAAGTTGTCTATGTCCTATTGTAGGCTATAAAGTATCTATGTTCCAAATGATTGAGTTGCAAACATCAATACATTCATTCATCCATACATCTAAATTAACTCATTGGTAGTTATAATAAATAAATAAAAATAGAAAATAAAAAGTGTTTATTTCTCACCACAAGCCAAATAAATAAAAACAATATTTTACATAAAAGAAGTAGCCAATTGATTTTTGGTTGTGGATCGCTGGTGCCTGTGGTAGGTTGTAAACACCTGTAATATAGGTCACCAGGTCCCCACCTGTTCATTGTAACATATTATACATCAGTTATCACAGTATAATATACTCGTACATAGATTTGATAGGATAAGGGGTCAGCTCGATGACAGTACGTAAATAATTAATATTTATTGTCACATCCAGAAGCAAGTTTTTTTGATTGATGATTCAGAAGCCGATTCTGAACAAACTACTTTCAGGAATTGCGTTTATTCTGTTAGACGTTCTATAAATTGAAGAAGTGCCTATGTACGTATAAGGGAAATAAAATATCTAAGCTAGAATTTGAGGCCTGTGTCCCAGCAGACACAAAACATATTATCGCTAACATTCCCAATGTTAGCGATAATATGTTTGTGTAGTACAGCACATAATTTCCATCGATAAATAATTGTTTTAGCTGACCATAAAATGTCTTACTCAATAAACAAACAAACCCCACTTTACGGCCATTTTCACGGGCAATTTATATTAATTGAGAGCATTAATAAACAATACTTAGTAGCGTATAAAATGAACTCTTAACACGCACAGTTTTCTTCTGTATTTCCGTGAACATTATTACTTTAGGAAGCTATTTACGTACCTTGACCATGACCGCGAAACTTACGATAGTGTTAATATGACGTTGAGAATGAAAAAAATCGGCTAAGTGCGAGTCAAACTTGCCCATGAAGGGTTCCGTAGTAACTAGCGAAATAACTTTGTTTTTTATGGTGTTTGTATGAAATACAAAGTTATATTTGAGGTTTTAGAAAATGTGCTATATCTCAGAAACCACTGACTCTATCTCGTTTAAACTATTTTTTGTTGAAAGTTTAGAATAAGATCTACAGCATTTATTTTATTTAGATTTTTCACTCTATTATTATAGAAGTTGGAGAGGGGTACGCCCATTTTACGACTCTGGAAGTGTCTACCTCTTAAACGATAGATTTTAGGAAAAAATGGTTTTACAAACCTTAATGTCATTTTCAAATATCTATCTATAGAAACCAAACACAGATTTCATGAAAAAAAAATATTTTCAGTTTCAGTTTCATGTATGCGAGCCCCCCTTAATTTTATATTTTTGTTTAATTTTTTTATAAGAATCGGTAAGCGGTTCATGGAATACATCTACCTACCAATGTAGTCCTAATAGTTTTGGAATAAAATGGCTGTAACATACGGATGAGGAAACTATGAGGGTTTTTTTGCCATTCGGCTACGGAACCCTAAAAATTGTTTTTTTTTTATAATATTTTTATTAATTATTAATAATATTCTTATCATTATCTGCTCAGCCTCCATCCATCCATCCATCTATGTTAGGGTCGATCTACAGTCTAACCGGATTCAGCTGTGTATTTGTGTTTTACATGAAGCGAATGTCTATCTTATCTCCACAACCCAGTAACTGGGTAGCATGATACCACTTGACAAAACTGGTATTAGATTTACTGGTTTCTAACTATGTGACGAACCTGTTACTTTATTTCTCATTTTCAATTTCTATGTTCCTCACACGCTAAACGTCTGCGCTCTTCCAATAATCTTCTCTTACTCTGTCCTTCTCATACTTCTGATTTTATTCATTTTTCCTTGTATACAATGTGTAACGGAAACCCCATATCTATCCAAAAGAGCTGAAGACAACATCTGGTATGGAGTCTCTATGCACAGTTTCAGCTCAAAATAACTGACTCAAAGAATTGATACCAAATTATCGGTTTCATATATTTCTTGAATACCAGTCATAAAAAACGTGTCACAGCACTACGAGGTTCAATAACTTTCCACGTCACTTACCAATAACACGATGATTCTCTTCGTTCTTCTTAATTTGAAAAATTCGGTCTCTGGTATCAGTGTATTGGTATTTGTAATAAGTTCTACATACGTAGACTTAGGATTACAAAAGCCTTGCTATATCGTTTGTTATCATCCAAAGAAGCCATGCACTTGGTATGTATATACCCTTTAAATTACACGTTGTATACAATCTATCCTTCTGTGGAATGCACTACCTCTCGATATCAGGACGGCCACCAATCAATATGCATTTAAGAAAAAGTTGCGGGATTATTTTCTTAACAAATAGTGAAAGCAGAGTTTTCATAACCCCACTTTCTTTAACTTTTTTTATTTTTGGTATGTATTATGATAAATGTGTATGTAAGTTTATTCTAGTTATATATGTATATATACACTTTTACTTTGAATATTATCTACTTAGTTTTTTTTATGCACCTGCCATGTTATCTCTTCACCACCCATGGTTGATTAGTAGAGAACGCCTATGGCATTAAGTCTGCCTTTGTAAATATTGTGTTGCATAACGTTTTAATAAATAAATAAAATATGTCAATGATGTACAATTGACAGCCGGGACCAATTGATGTACGTGATTTTTGAGGTACTGAGCAGTCTTGATATGGTAATATGGTCACTTATCTACTTAACCACCTCGGTAGGGGTTTTATAACCTTAACAATCAACGCGTGCAACTGTTATTATGTAGCTACAAGCTCCTCTTACAATAAACTAATGCCTTGTCCTTGTTATAAAGCAACAATGATAATTATCTTCAACTCGAAACAGTCTCTGTTGCAACCATCAAACAAAGCAAAGATCAAGATGCAAGCACACAAACGCATCTAAATCCGCGTCTAAATGTGATCAAGATGACGTCATTAACGTTCTTAAGCCTGATCCACACAAGCGTCTTTAGCTATAACTCAAACGCACCGCAACTCTAGTAAATCCTACTCATTAGTCGTCTCGACCCACTAATGTGTTCTCGTCCTATTAAGTGACAGCTTACTCGCCTTGGGTTTTGTAATCCTAAGTCTACGTGTGTAGAACTTATTACAAATTCCAATACACTGATACCATTTTTTTTTTTTTTTTTTTTTTTTTTGTCGTGGTAAAATTATCAAATAAGTCCTCCCACTCCGGGCAGGGTGGGAGGGACTGTCAGACTTTTACTGACTAAAATCCACGGTGTTCCTTCAATAACCCTTTACGTACCGGGGTCACGGTAACGGGATGAGTCCCACGACCCCGGCAGGCTTCGGCCCTCTATGGGCCTCGTCATATTGCTGACGCTCTTTGAGGCGCGCGTGGAACACGACGCGCCGTCGACCCGGGCATGGTCCATGGTCGGACAGCGAGTTGCCCTTTACTCGCTGTCCGCATGCCCGCGCCTACGGTGGCCGGAGATCGTCGGCCGACGTCCGACGCCGTGGGCGTCTACCACTGCGGCTGGGCTGGAGGGAGGACGCCATCCTCTCCCTCACGCGGCCCGCCTCCTCCTTCGGAAGCATGACTGCTTCGCAGAAGGAGGCGACCGCTTCCCACTCCCTCTCGCCCCGCAGCATGGCCTCGACCAATGCCGGGCGCGAGAGGTCTCCGCCTATCGCCGCCGTGAGGACACGTCGGTGCTCTGCCCAGGCGGGGCAGTCTTGCACCGTGTGCTCTACGGTGTCCTCAGGGCGACCCTCGCAGTGGTGACACCCAGGCGTTTCCTCCTTTCCCATCAGACACAGGTACCTCCCGAAACTTCCGTGTCCGGTGAGGACCTGCGTCATGCGGTAGGTCAGGACGCCGTGACGCCGATCTAGCCACTCCTCAAAGAGGGGTCTTACCGCCGCAATTGCGGCGTGCCCGGCCGTCGGTTGCGACAGTCGTTCCCTCCATACTGCCCTGAGATCGCGCCGGAGCTCTTCCCGCCGCGCCTTGACTTCTCGAGGCAGCGGGGATACGCCCCGGCGCTGCGCCTCCACGCGCCATTCATAGACGGACGAATTTTTCAAATTAAGAAGAACGAAAAGCATTATCGTGATATTGGCCAGTGACGTGAAAGTTATTGACCCTCGTAGTGCTGTAACACGTTTGTTATGATTGGTATTCAAGAAATATATGAAACCAATAATTTGGTATCAATTCTTTGAGTCAGTTATTTTGTGCTGAAATTGTGCATAGAGACTCCATACCAGATGTTGTCTTCAGCTCTTTTGAATAGATATGGGGTTTCCGTTACACGTTATATATGTAAGAGATTTTTAAGTGTTTTAATAGCAATGAGCGTCTCGTGTTTTTAAGACTCAAAAAGTTGTCTGTGTCCTATTGTAGGCTATAAACTATCTATGTCCCAAATGGTTGAATTGCAAACATCCATACATCGAAATTAATAATTAAAATTAATAATAATATTTGTACATAGATTTGATATAATAAGAGGCCAGCTCGACGACAGTACGTAAATAATATATTGTCATAATTTATTGTTACATTCAGAAGCATGTTTAAGCAACAAAATGTTTTGCCTAAAATCATTACTTATAACTAAACTCAAACTCGGAATGTTTTATTTCACATAGGCCTACATGGGCACTTATAAAACGTCAGCAGTTTGGCGCAGGGCACGGTTCGAAATTGGTCGTTTTCTATGGAGAAGAACCGGCAAGAAACTCCACAGTTGCTCTTTTTAACCGACTTCAAAACAAAGGAGGAGGTTCTCAATTCGTCTTGAACTTTTTTGTTCGAAAGGGTATACTTTCTAGTTGGTTCTGATGATGGGATCATGGATAAATCGAGGGAACTCTTCAAATATTATAGGCACACCTATAGCGTTTTGGGTATTTCTTATAGTACCTTGTGCAGTTTCTCTCGAAAAGCACCATTTGAGGAAGTGGAACTGATGATGAAGACCCCTGATGGCCACCGAAACTACTCAATAATAAGTATTTCGTGGATTGCGATTAGATTTATTTATTTATTTATTTATTTATTTATTCATAGGAAACTCAACAGCTTTTTTTACAATTCTCATTATACAATAATAATGGCACATGGGGTTCTGAAGCCTATTATAGAGTTTCACAACATGCATGTTAAACTAGACAGTATAGTAGCTCTAAAATTTTAACTATACAACCAAAGTAAAAATAAAATAAAAGGAAATATAACAACTGGTAATATAACAACTGGTAAATAATAATAATAATATACGAATATTTTTTACTTACTGGTGAGTATTTTTACAACTGATTTACGAAAAGATACCTTAGATAGCTGGAATATATCCAGCTTTTCAAATTTGTCTATGTATAAGCGAGGCAGTCGAGTCATCACAGCATTTTGTCCATAATTGGACCGGTGTAAAGGTACACTAAATAAGTGAGTGTGTCTTGTGCGAGACCTTTGCGTGCAAAATTCTATGCATGACAAAAGGTCACCGCTGTCGATCTCACCACCACCACCAGATTACTTGCATATAGCTGTTAAGCACTTTATGCTCGTCACAATGCATATGGTGAAATAGAGCTGATGGTGATGTACCAGGAGAACTCCTCAAAAATTGACGTAGTGAAAAAAAAAATTTAAAAAAAAAAGAAAAATTTATTTAGTCGTTGACATTTTGGCTTTTGTAACTAGATAAATTACAAACAGACCCACTAAAAAGCGTGATAAAAAACTTTTTAGCAAAATATAAAACCGACTTCCATATAAAACACTACAAAGGCAAAAATAATTTTAATTTCGGAAGGCGGTGTCAAAAAAGAAAGAAAATACAAAACAAATGACACCGACTACCGAAATTAAAATTATTTTTGCCTTTGTAGTGTTTTGATACGGAAGTCGGTTCTATTTTTTGTAAAAAATATTTTTTTAGGCTATAACCTATCTCCGTCCCAAATGATTGAGTTGCAAACACCCATACATTCATCTATCCATAAATCTAAACTAACTCATTGGTAGTTATAATATACTCGTACATAGATTTGATAGAATAAGGGGCCAGTTCGACGACAGTACATGAATATTTATTTTTTCATAATTTATTGTTAAATTCAGAAGCATGTTTAAGCAACAAAATGCTTTGCCTAAAATCATTACTTATAACTATGTAATCTCAAGATGAACAAAGTCGGAATCCTCCATATTGTACTGGCGTCAGAAATACGAACAGTCTCAAAACTAAACTCGGAATTATCTAATGTAATATATTAACAATATAAAAGTCAATCGCACTGTATTACGACACTGATAATGATATTGAAACAAATCGACTAATAAGTAGGTAACTGAAGATTGCGTCGGTAATTAGCGATCCGTCGAGCGTGTGGTGCGTTCACGGTTCTCGCTTCCTCAATGCAACCTTAATGCCCCAAGATGGCGGCCCGGCTCCCGCCGCTTTGACGTTCCGCTAGAATGACAGCCCGCGTTTTTCTTGCTGTCATTCTATTCCGACGTCCGATAAAATATCCTTAAAATGTCTTTTGATTATTATTGGATTACATAAATACATTATCTTTGTTTCTTTAGCTAAATAACACTAATTCGGGTCGATCTTCAAGGAAAAGTAATATTTGCAATAGCCAAGGTCGATCCGTGGACGGGTGGCCATTTTAGTACACTATGAAGATTCCTCCATGCCTCCGAAAGCACGTTCAGGTCCCTGCTGCGGTTTATATATCTATGACAGTCGTTACTTGTCGTCAGGAGCCAGATAATCTGACACCAGCTTTGCCAAGAGATATCGTGCTACCCAGAAACTGGGTTGTGGAGGTCAGGTAGGCAGTCGCTTTATGTAAAACCTTAGTATTCGACTACATCCAGTTAGACTGGAAGCCGACCCCGACATAGGCTAAGCAAAGGCTAAGCTATAGATGATAAATACCTGCTTAGCCTTTGTATAACACAAAGTGTATTGAGTTTTATCTATGTTTGTGTTTTTGGAAAAAACATTTATAGTCGCCGTATTACAGACGCATTCAAATCCTTTACACGAAATACCAGGAAAACATGATACCCGATGAATACCATCCCAAAAAAATATTTACAAAGTAATCCACACGGTAAACTATTACGTCAACGCACTGGTAATATCGCGCACAAAATAAATATTTTTCATGCTAGCAACATTTCTCCATCCATCATTGTATTGCCCCCAAATCTTCAGGTGAATTTTCCTTAACATGTCCGTAAATAATGACTTGGTTCATATTTTGTTGTATGGAAGAGTTTTCTACTATCATTTCCTTGTTTTCCGGGAATAATATGCAGACAAATATTTATAAACTGTCTACATTTCTGGAAGAAATTGAAGAGTATTGATCCGTTTTCTTTGAAGTTAAAGCAATCCACACTGCGCCCATTCCCTCTCATAGAGAGGAAGCATGTATCCCAGATGTGGGGAACGTTATTGGTTAATTATTATTATTATGTTATTACATTGTATACAGTTTGCCCTGGCACAAAACCACACATACACATACATGGCATGACATGGCACATACGTAACGATGTCTTCCGCGTCAGTGGTATAGTGAAGGCGGGAAATGTACACCGGAGTATTCGGCTTCGCGGCACGCAGTTTCTCGTTGGGCTCCGTAGGAGCCTTGCCGCAACGGTTCTTACAGCTAATCTGGCGACGCTTCCTCATTGAAATATATTTCGGCAGGTTAGACCTCAAAACAGCAGCTCCCATAGGTTCGAGAAACCGGTTCGATTTGCCTGACAAATCGCTGGGTGAAGATTGGTGATCGCGATTTTCAGTCGTGAAGGGTCGATCACAGAGAGAGAGTACCTCAAAAGTACCTATTACGGCAGGACGCCTGTTTATTTTCAAAGGATTAAACATAAATGTATTTGTCCATGCCCTTGTCATTCCATCGAAAACACACACGGTAATTTAATATTATCAAACATAAACATACATGCCATTAATATTAATATCTAATAAGAACTTGCGTTATGTTTTTTTATTATTACCTATATATCTCATGTAATATTTGGTGGGAATTTGAATGGGAATTGGTATTTTTATCTCTCTTATTTACATGAGGCATAAACAAAGTTAAGTTGCTACCATGTCAAACAATGGTCCTGCTTTCCTTGAAATAACAGAAGAAATACACTGCAACAATTGTATATCTTGGCTCATTAGTGCGTATTCTCACAGCCTTTGTGATAACCCTGTACGCAATCTTGTTCGTCAAGTAAGATTGAAGCGTCTCTGCGGGCGGAACAAACACATATGACATCGGTACTCAAGTATAATGAGCCTGGCTTCTTCCGTTCTCGGATGTCTTATAATAATATACAAGTACTGTATAGTCTAGAACTGCGCAGTAGATTTACTAAGTTACAAATATATCCTTTTTCGCTTGTGTACTTTCATAAGTCTGTAAAGTTTTGAAGCTTTAAACTTTTCTAACACTTCAGAAATTTGAGAAATCTTAGGTGGACAGTTTCAAAATATTTATTCTAGGGCAATGTCAACAGAAGTTTATTATGTTTTCTTAGTCATTTTTTCATTGGCTTTATAAGTAAACTAGCTTCCGCCCGCGACTTGGTCCGCGTGGAAAAAGAATCCCCCGATTTTGAAACATTATTCATTAGTGCTCCGCTCCTATTGGTCTTAGCGTGATGATATATAGCCTATAGCCTTCCTAGATAAATGAGCTATCTAACACTGAAAGATATTTTCAGATCAAAACCGTAGTTCCTGAGATTAGCGCGTTCAAGCAAACAAACAAACTCTTCAGCTTTATAATATTAGTATAGATATTTAATACACTATTTGGGAATACAAGCAAAATTGAACTGAAAAAATGGTGCTTAAGATGTTGAAAAAATGGTTGACATCAGATTTTAATTCATCATAATCTGCTTAGCCTTTTCCCAAAAATTCGGGTTGGCTTCCAATCTACTCGTAACTGGATGCAACTGACTTATAGAGTTTACAAGGCAATAACGCAATACGGTGACTAACTATTTAACCTCCACAGCCCAGCAGTAGCCGCTTAACAGAATGCTCCTTAGCAAAACTAGTGGTATGGAAATTACCAATTTATAAGGCGATTTGAAAAATGGTTTAATTTTAAGTGAACTGTATTCTAAAGGATGGCGGTGTTCACTTAGAAAGAACTGGATGATGAACGGGCGACCAATTGTGAGCAATACAAGGAAAGCACACCTTACTATCTGGTCTTCGGACACGTGCGACAAACTTGTCGGCGATACGGTGTTCCTGCTTCGAAGCACTGATTTCTATCACAGGAATGTCTCAGGTACTAGATCACTTGTTCAACCTTAGTTCAATCAGTTTTGCGGGAGCGGTTTTGAGAGAATAATGCGGGCGAAGCGGTGGCGGTGTGCGTGGCGCGCTATGCCCCGTCTATATCACACGACCATCGGAAGTGGCATGTTCCTGCTCACTCCTCCGCAGCAGGCGTGCATTGCGGTCGGGACGAAAAAAGGTCTGAACGCCCGTTCTGACAAGTACGTCAAATTGAATGAACTATATATGATTAATAAATATTACATCAAGAGATGGCGTTACGAACTAGCGTCTGATTTTCTGGCTTCTGACTGCTCGTAATGACTGCCAAAGATGTACCAATGACAGCCGGAACCAACAGCCTAACATTATTTCCGAGATATTGAGGTTTTTTTGTCGTTTTCGTTACACTTTGAGGTTTTTAGTAAAATAATGCACAGGCGTACACTCTCCCAAATGATTCGATGAAAAGCTGATACCTTGTAAGTAAGCCTGAGCTTAGTTGTTCCACCAAAGCTGAGCGAGATAGCGAGGCGGCGCGGCGTGAGGATGCGTAGCGAAGCTAGGTATCTGACAGTTGAAAATATGTGTAACATACTCTTTACCATTGTAAGTATACGTACTCATTGTCCTACTAACTGCTAATATTATAAATGCGAAATTTTGTGAGAATGTATGTATGTTTGTTGCTCTTTCACGCAAAAAGTACTGAACGGATATAAATGAAATTTGGTACGTAGATAGTTGACATGTTAGAACAACACATAGGCTACTTTTTATTTCGGAATTCCCACGGAATCAAGATTTACGCGGGAAACCCCTCCCATGCGAACAACGTCGCGGGCAAAAGCCGTTTAATCATTTATGTAAAAATATGCTCCTGCAATCCGCGAGTTGACAACTTTGTAAAAATTGTTTGAAACGCTCCGAAACGCTTCACGTGTACTCGTAAAATAATATTTTATTCATCACTTAACCTTTCAATGAAAATATACGTAATTTTTTAATTTATTAAAAAACTATGGCCTAAATAATGGTAAATTGTGGTCACGTGACTACGTATGACGTCATCGTTCAAAAAACCACTTTCCTGGCATTTGGCACATAAATGTACTTCGGGTATTTTATGATATTTTACTCTATTATGAACGTGAAAAATTATTATCAGTGCTGTGCAGTACCTTGTTGTGGGAATACTACTATAAAAACGCCAACGAAACTATTTATTCATGTCCCTTTAAAAAGCGGTATTCGCAAGAAGTGGTTAGAACTTCTGTGTCAAATCCATCCAAAGGTTGTCTGTAAAAGATCGCTTTTAGCGATAAGACAGCCCATTGCACCCTTTTTAGTTAAGTCCATATTTGTTTTATTGTTATGGTGTACAATAAAGAATATATCTATCTATCTGCTTTTTTAAAAAGACAAAAAAGGAACTCATCGAACAACTATTACAGGACGATAAGACAAATGAACCAGAAGAGAGAGAGTTAGTTATGAAATGAATTATTTATTTGTAAATTGGTTATAAATAACACTTTTACACGTCATATTTTTTTGCGTATTTAGTTTTTAAGATGAGGCCGGTATTTCCTAACTGACTACTCTGAGAAGAAACACCTAAACAAACTCCCTCTGAGTTTGTCGTCAACGTCTCTTTTAAAGTCCAGACTATTTGTATATGACAAGCATGTAGGTTCATGTCTTTGGTATTCTTTTGAGGAAATAACCACGCAAATTTGAGCGGACCTGTCCAGACAGTGCAAGCAGTTAGTTAGTTATTCTTTTCTTATTTTGTCTTACGCACCAACCACCAACTAAAGATAACCAGTCAGCTGTCAAAATATTGAACGATGACGTCTCGTTTTCTGATTGGTGTTTCTAATCACGTGACTCACAGATAAAAAGTCTCATTTTTCTCAAGGGAAAATAAAATAAATAATTAATAATCTTTTCTTCATTTGTACTATTTTGTGCTTCATATTAATAGATTTACATAATTAAATAGTTATTTTAAATTTTTAAACATACTGTCAACTCGCGGATTCTTGTATTTATGGAAAGCATTCGCATTCTTATCGCAGTTGCAGTTGTCAAAATCACAACTAATTTATCTACATTTTGTTTATTGTGACTTCAATTTGTACGCTTGTCGAGTATGAAATTTAGCCTTCTGCTACTTAGCGTCTCGCTTAGCTTACGTACACCCTAAGGCCCCCAGGATTTTTAATTCTTGGAATAATTTACTACACATAATACCGATGTATAGTAATCGCGCAAGGTATCGATACCGTGGACTTTCCCGCGAGATCACGATAAAAACATACCCCACTTTTTTTAAGTCGCATAAAGCCTTTTACCTCCCTCAATCTTTAAATTTCATCCAAATCCACTCAGAACTTTCGAATATTAAACAAACAAACTTTACCGCGTTATAATCTTTTATTAGTATAGACAAATATGTTTATTATTTCACCAAAAGATAAAACAATACAATGTCACCATAAAGGGCTTGACTGTGCTATAAGGCGACAGTCGGAATCGTAGTTAAGATAGCTTCCAATCAATTACTTAACATCACACACTCTTTTGATGAAAATACACATACATTTATGTTCAATAACTTTCGCTTATCGCAAAATAAATGAACCAACTCTTTAATCTACACACGTACGACATAATCTTTATTTAATTTTATAAATTTGACTTAAGAAATACAAAATGTATGTTGCTATCAAAAATTCATAGCCAAACGCACAAGTGCTTTCACAGGTTATAAAATACATGTCAAATACAGGTAAAAAAAACTAATCGAACCTTACAACATTCAATTTTAAATCTTGTTTCAAGTTCACAAAGTCGAAGGTCGGGAAAATAATTAATTAAAGGCCTATATTAAAGTAATTATGTTTCGTAATATTTGTCTATTATCAAAATGTTAGTTTCTACCTAATACATATACATGATACCTAGAGTTTTGTACTTATTTGTTTGCGTTTTAATCTCAAATATTGATACAACGTGACCTGATATTGGCTAATACACACTGTACATTCATATCAAGCGCGACTGCTGAACGTCTCTGGTTCAAATCCCGGGTTGCCTAAAAGTGCTTTTAGCTACCTGCGCGATCGTTTTTCGTTCACTCGTCTTACTGATGCCCTTTGTAAATCCCACCTTAAACTCCATCTTAATTTCCCATCCCTTAAAACCCGTTTCTATTCCCACTCCTTCTCCTTTCATGCAGAACGACTGTTGACCTCACTTCCCACTAAAATCCGCGAAGCTAAATCCATTGGTATTTTCAAAAAGCTGGTCAAAGATCATTACTTGTCTAACATTCCGTAATTTTATATATTTAGTATAGGTATATATTTTATAGCATTAATATAAATATGTATTTTAACTCTATGTATGTATACCACGTGTAATTTAAAGGGTATATACATACCAAGTGCACGGCTTCTTTGGATGATAATAAACGATATGACAAGGGTTTGGTAATCCTATGTCTTCATGTGTGGAACTAATTAGAAATTTCAATACATTGATACCAGAGAATTTTTACTGAATTTTTCAAATTAAGAAGATTGAAGAGAATTATCGTGTTATAGGCAAGTGACGTGGAAAGTTATTGACCCTCGTAGTGCTGTGACACGTTTGTTATGATTGATATTCAGGAAACATATGAAACCGATAATTTCGTATCAATTCTTTGAGTCACTTATTTTGTGCTAAAACTGCGCATAGAGACTCCATACCAGATGTTGTCTTCAGCCCTTTTGGATTGATATGGGGTTTCCGTTACACGTTATATATTTGTTTATTATATCATCAAAATGTAATTTATTAGCTAAGTATATTTTATTTATCGTAATTAGTATTTATACACACTGTGTCCATCATCTCCTCTTCAACTCTCCTGTTGCAGGTCTGCTGGAAGAAATTTCTTAGGAAATAAACAGCACCTTTGTGCTCTTTTGTCTGTATTTATATTTTCTCTTTTGTAAGTGTCATGTGTGTACATAAATAAATCTATAAATATAAAAGAAAGTCGTGTTAGTTACACTATTTATAACTCAAGAACCGCTGAACCGATTTGGCTGAAAATTGGTAGGGAGGTGGCTTAGAACCAGGAAACGGACATAGGATACATTTTATCTCGGAATTCCAACGGAATCGGGATTTACGCGGGAAAAACTACTGAACATATCTGAATGAAATTTAGTTAGTAGATAGTAAACATCCTGGAATAACACAGAGGGTACTTTTTATCACGGAATTCCGACGGGCTCGGATTTACGCGGGACAAACCTCCCACGCAAAATATAGTATAGTAAATAAATAAATAGAAGTTTCTCAGTAGTAGCCCGGATTTTGGAAGGGGCGGTGTGAAACCCCCGTGCCTCTGAAAGCACGTTAGGTCGTTGACCCGGCTGTCATTTGAACAACTTCGACAGTCGTTACAGGAAATCAGAAGCCTGAAAATCTGATACTGGTCTAGCTATGGGGTATTTTGTTACCCAGCTAACACATAATTTCATAACGTAGAATCAAGTAAATGGTCTGTCTAGAATAGCATATACGCTACATTTTATCCTGAGAAAATGTGCGAAATTTCACTTACACTACTAATCTAACCCCAATTTCTATAAGACTGCTTTTAAAAGCCAATATAGGAAATTACGAGACAAAAAAAGGTTAGAATTAAAAATACCGTATGGGAAAACGGTGCTAGTCGACAAAAGTATTATTTGTATGGCGTCCGTAGTCTACAATAAACTACCAGACGAAATAAAACAAATGCCATTTCTTAAATTTAAAACTAAATTACGTAACTTTCTTACTAGTAAATGTTACTATAGTGTCAAAGAATTTTTAGATGATAAGCTTTTGACAATCTAATCCTGACTACTTAATTTTATTGAATGCAACCAAGTTTTTATGTACCTACTGACATCATGTAATTTATCATTAATAATATGACTGTTATTCTGACATAATATAATTGCATGGCATTACTTAATAAAAAATTGATAAAAATTAGATGTAACTAGCATTAATAAAAAGATAACTGTATCAACATTTGCACACCTCTTGAGGTTATAATATAGTGATACACTAATATAAAATAGAATGTAACATCTTGTCAACCTGTGTTATGCAAATAAATGTTTTGATTTGATTTGAAAATAAAAAATCTTTGAACCCACTCTTTGTAGTTAAAATTTAGAATTTAAACAGTGAAGTCATAGTTAGCCACTAATATTTTTTTTGTTTTAAGAATACTAGCAGTGTATTACGAACAAAAGAAAGAAAAGAAAAGATCAGAGCAATTATACCACAGTCTCAATGATAATTAAGACTACTAGTCTGATTATATCATCACGCCTTTGTATCAAATGAGTTACGCAGAACAGTAGCTAAGATTAAGTTTATAATTATTATTTCCGTTTCTCTAAGAAACTTCTAAATAGAATTTTTTTTAGTGGAAAAATAATCGAATGACTCCTCTCGGGTGGGTTGAAATGGAGTGTCAGACTTCTACTGACTAAAAACTGACCCTACTCCTTTAGTTGTCCTTGGATTCCGAGGTCGCGGTATCTCTTTAGAATACCCCGCAACCCCGGCAGGTACGACTTAGGTTATATTTAGGACTTAGGTCACCAGAGCAGGCGTTATAAAGTAACTTAATTAGAAGTGTAATTGATATACAGCTACATTTTTCCTTTAGTGAAATAACAAAGAATAACGGGAGAAACCGAATACAGGGCAAAGTTACGAAAAGCTATTCTAGAGAAATTAAAGACGAGTACTTATTTGTTAGTCTAAACAAATTAGCATAAAAAACTAGCTCAAATTGATATTATATTGATACTTCCTTGTGGAGGAAAAAATACTATTAAAGAAGGCTTATGATATCTTTATCGGGTTTCGTGACCAGTTACCATCGAAACCCGAGAAATCTAGAATAAAATAATGTATGAATTAATAATATTATAAATGCGAAAGTTTGTGAGGATGAATGAATGTTTGTTACTTTTTCACTAACAAAAACGATTGAACGGATTGAATAAATGAAATTTGGCAAGTACATAGTTGATATCCTGAAATAACACACAGGCTACTTTTTATCCCGGAATTCCCACGAAATCGGGATTTACATGGAAATTAAAAATACAATTGAAGAAGATATACAATTACAAAATAATATTTATATTTCCACAAAATCCATTTTGCCTTTGTATATTTTTGTGTCTAAATAAATACATATTCAGTATAGGGCTCCAGGTTAAATGCATTATAACATAAATGCGTGTCTGCCCATTCGTCATGAGCACTTACTAACAAACCTTACATATGACACACAGCTTTCCAAACAACATATTTTACGCATAGAATTACAAACGCCATTTGCAAAGTTCCCTTGTAATTTCCACGACACTCATAAAACAAGACGGAATACTTGCACAGCCTTATTCCAAAGTCGTCATTCCTTTGTACATAGACACTTTTACAGCAAACCATTCAGCTTCACGCAAGAAATCCAAACATACTTTCCGTCACAAAACGAAATAGGCAAAAATGACACATTCCTATTCAGGCAAAAGGCGCAATGTATAAGGGTTTGAACGATAACCTTTTCATGACGTAGTGAGTCTACGGCGTAGCTGTGTGCTACGCGCTACGCTCCAGTTTGCTACGAGGCCCGGAGCGGGGAGGACGTTTCGTAGCTCTTCCTTCGCGCTACGATGCGACGTTCGCGGTTTATAAGTTGTGTCGGATTTCTTAATTTGACGTTTACGGGTTTTAAATGAACGCAGTCTTTTCAAAAGTGTGCAGTGAGCAGTGGTGTATGGATATTTGCTTAGCGCATTTCGTTCACAATTTTTGTGTGAGTTTGGCGTTCATTTTTTAAACAAAGATGTTCAAATCTGTTACGATATTTCCTTGTTACACATTTAAAATTAATATTAGGTCTTTTGTTTCCATTGAACGGTTGAAAACATTTATCCTATCAATACTTGGAAATGTTTGGTCTTGCTTTTTAATCAAGTAACTTGCGGACAGACGCAATTTAAGTTATTGGAACTCTCTTGGAGTTTCATTGTTCAGAGTTGGTCTAAGTCTCGATAATCGTTTGGTATACTCAAATAAATATTTGAATAGTTATCAGTCTATTGAAGTAGTTCTTTGAAATTAAAACAAAGACAATAAGACAAAGATATTATTATTAAAGTATTGTTAATTGGACGACACCAATTATTGACCTTTTCTGTAGGTGAGTAATTATCCTTTGTGAGTTCTTTGACTACAGTATTTGTTCTATACAAAGGAACTGAGATCTATTAGGAAAGAATTTTGAACTAACAAAGAAATGTTCTGATGTTAGAATCGTTAAAGATTTATTTTATCCATAAATTGAGTGGAATTCTTAATGATCCACTTGTTTTTTTCTCAAATAATTATTGCTTAAATCTTGTCTTTTCTAAGTTTCTTTTTGTGATACGAGTTGCTTGTTGAATAAAAGTAACTTTTAAAAAATAACAAAGTAAATTCAACAAGTAATTACTCTTCAGGGAATATTAAATTAAAAGCCTAACTAAGTAACATTTTGCACACTAAATTACAGAGCCAACATAAAGTAACTCGAAAAAAAAACAACAGATTACACATCTTTTCATTTAAAAATATAAAAGTCGACACGTACGCAAACACGCGGCGTTCGCGTAAAAAGGAAAACAAATGAACGGGTGAAGAGATTAAATGAATCGTGACCGAAATAAATGAACGCTTAAATGAAAAAATACAGAGTAACACTGAGTGAAAAATGTACTGTTTTGGGTGAAACCGTGTAAATAGTTTGTAACGGAATGAAGAACGGGAAGACTTACTTTTGGTCGATGCTGCAGGCCTTAGCTCTGTTACCTACCATGGCTTTGAAAGGTAAGCTTTTGGAATAGCTATTTAACAAGATAAGACCAAAAATATTTATTAAATAAAATAGTCGGTGATGATCATTTACAGCTGTGTCAAATATTAATATAAAGATTATTTCTTCCACTAGAACTTTATTTCTTCCACTGATGTAAGTACAATAAATGTCGACCGCATCATATTGTACACTATGATTGTAACATGATTGCAAGTATTATTAGGATAGACAGTGTAACCTTACTTGTGTCCGATCTTTTGTTTAACAGTAACCATACATAAAATATAATTTTATTTTTTACAAACTGAAAATAAAATGGCTTTTATATTATGTAGGTGTTTATTTTGATGTGCTAATCCCATATGAGGTTGTAATAGGCTAAAATTATACATTCTAATACCGACAAAAAACAGTGAAACTAAAAAAGGTCTGAAAACAATACCGCGGGAAAACGCTAATATTATTATTACTAAAGAGTTTTAACGTAAAATCATGAACTCTTCTATATCTCAAAAATAATTTCTCTAGACAGTAGTCTTAGAAGCTGCTTCACTCAGGGTACAATTTTTATCACTGTGTGATGTTATCACTGTCTTGAGGTTTCCTGTTTGGTTCATCCTGATGCCAGCTCTTCCCTAGTCCTTGTCAACTTGGTACTACTTTCTTAGTCGTCTTTTAAGGTACCCAAGATAGTGCTTCCAAAGATACTGCACGTACGTAACCGTGTATCTTTTTCAATAGACAACTTAGTAGTCAGATAAGCTGGTGGAATTTAAAACCCCCGTACAGATATTAGATGTCCGTGAAATCTGTTAGAATTGCTTTTTAACGCTTTTGGTTTGTATTGCTTAGATAATATTACACTAATACATTCCTTTCCTGTTTCTTTTGTGTCAAATACATCCAAAAGTTATCGGAAAAACAGCAATGTGACCATTGAATCAACCTGTTTAGTTGTTAAGTCACTATTTAATTCTGTTATGGTGTACAATAAAGAGTATTTCTAGCTTATTTCATGATGTTTGAACTGTTTTCATCAGCATGTGCGTTGTTCTTTCCTCTGCACATATTTTGGGTACAGTTTCCTATGTAATCGGATGGTACTGAATATTATGAAGCAACTACCTTTCTGCCCTCCACAATACAGTAATAGGTAATATGGTATACCTTGTTAAGACTGATATCAGATTTTGACTTCTAGTTACCCGAAATGATATATTATTCATACGGTATTTCTAAGATCGTTCGTCGTCATACGGTCGTTCTTATACTAAGCTACAATATGTGTAGCTATGTTCAAATATTTGTATTTAATTCATTATTTATTTTCAGAAGAGAAAATAAAGTTTATAGTATACATATACTATATTCACATACAAATATGTAAATATATAACAGTTAATTTTTGTGTTTATTCGTGGAAATTACCGCTACAAAACGGGCCTTCTAACCCGGATTTATTGATTAAATCGAAAAACAAATCATATAGGCCTACCTACACAGACACTACACACATAAACGTGAGAAGCTAGTGCGGTCATTTCCTATAGAGAAAAACCGGTCAAGTGCGTGTCGGGCCACGCGCAGTGTAGGGTTCCGTAGTTTTTATAACAGCCATGTGCGTGTCGTATTCGCTGACTGATCGTTTCGTACCATGCTCTAACTAAAAGCCAAACATGACTACCTAACTAATTTGACTTCCTATACAAATCCTCACCTGATCCGACAATTTTGCACGGAAAGTTTCAATTTTTTTTAGAGATTTGTATAAAACTTGTCATAGCCGGTGTTTTGAATTTAAATACGGACACAGAGCTACACTACTCAATCGTCACAAGAAGCTAGCACGATACAACTGGCGCTTAGCGCCATCTATCGGCATTTCTATAGAGTTGTTCGAAATTTTCGAGTCAAATACAATTGGTCGACTATTACTCGTAAACTTGTAAAGCCCACTTATGTGTGATAGTTTTCCTTTAAATTTCGTTATATATAGGTACCACTGCCGTGACATTTGAATTTCTAACTATAACCGTTTAGTTGATAGAGGGGGAAGGGACACTTGACTCTAACGAAAATTGGTACTTTAAAGCTTGATAAGTCACGAACGGTTTACTTAATCAAAAAACGGTCTTACCAAACCCCTAATATTTTTGAAAGACCTATCCAACGATATCCCACACTATGGGAAGAACGAAAAAAAAAATTATCGTCCCACTTTACATGTATGGGAAGTAATAAATAAATAAAATTTAAAAAAAAACAATTATTTATGGTAAATAATTGTTTTTTTCAAAATTTTATTTTACCACTTTTTCGGCGTCATTAACGTGTATACTCATGCCAAAGTACAACTTTCTAGTACCAATTGTTTTTGAGCTAAACCGCGGACAGACAGACGGACATGGCGAAACTATAAGGGTTCCTTGTTGACTACGGAACCCTAAAAACTGGAAAAACTCCACGATAACTCTTTTGAATACTTAATTAAGTCATCTTCACATTGTTTTGATAATTACACTGAGAAGTATGAGGGTTACGGAATTGTTCGAAGGGCAAATGATGGAACATGGATGGGTTTTAGTCAGTAAAAGTCTGACACACCCTCCCGCTTCGCCCAGACCGGAGGTAGTCATTGGATGATTTCCCATCCTTAAAAAAAGAAGTATGAGTACAGCACAGTACAGACTTACTCATTGGTTACACAAAATTGCACATATATATTCTTTGTTTAGTCAGAGGATGAGTACAAAAAAGCTGCTGGATTTATAAACAATTCGAAACAATGTGTAACATTAATTTTGTGTTTGTCTTTGTAACCATAGTTTTGTAGTTGTCTAAATTATGGCTAAAACCAAACCAAAATCCATTGTGCACTAAAACGCAAGATATATATTTCTTGTAATTAATAATAACATAGTGTGTAGACTCAATTTTTTTTTTGTTTCATTCTAATCATAAACTATTTTGTTTTGTACGCCATGAATGGCAAAACATGCAGATCTAACTGTTTATTTGAAGATCTTGCACATATCATTTGATGTATACTAATGTTTTATAATAAATATATTCTATTCTATTTATACAGTCTGTCACGTTCCCTGCTGGGACTCAGGCCTGACTGCAGGCACAGGCTCTTTATTTTTTTTTTAAATTAATAATAGGTTCGCGTTTGACCACCATCTCAAATGATGGTAAGTGATGACGTGGTCGAAGATGGAGCACGCTTACCTAAAAGTAACCTATTCACTTTTGACTTAAAGACTCCTAGGTTATAGCTATCGGGAAACACAGACTCCGGCAGGAAATTTCACGCCTTAGCCGTACGCATAATGAAGGTATTCCCAAAACGTTTATTCAGAGAAGGAGCCGTAATCCATCACGCGGGCCCAGTGGGGTTAGCACATGTCACATATCTTCAGATTCGGCCCATACCGATATTTTCACGACGTTTTCCGTCACCATCTTAAAAGCAAAGGGGATGATGAAAATTGAACAAAGTAATATGCTTGCCTGGGTTTGAAGCCTAAAGCCTACATTGAATTTATAAGTATACCTAAGTAGATTCAAGAAATCATAATGTTTTCATTAAGAGCCACTAGCATTAGGGCTTTCAATACCGGTATTCCGGGATCCCGTAATACCGTGATCACGGATTTTATTTTGGCCTTTTACAATACCGGTATTGACGCCCCAATACCGTGATTACGGTATTACAAATATTAGATCTGAAAATGTATGTGATCTTATTCTCATACTAGTTTTCACCAGCGCAAGCGTCTCGCTGTAGTCTTAAACCGAAATCGAGCTGTACTTATGTCGTTTTTGTTATTGTCAATTAGTTTCGGGATAACGTACTATAGTACGGCACTTCTGATTCCACAAGATTGTATTTAAGAGCAAGTTGCTGGTGAACAATCCTAGCTACAAGGTTGTGTCTATGCAAATAGTCTCCGTCCATAATTGCACAGACAAAACCTTCGGTTTCCCCAAAGAGGTCACCAAAACGTAGCCAGGCTACGGACGCTAATGTATCTACGTCAGACCCATGAAGAGCCCGGTTATAGCGTCCATGAAGCTCCTTGCTCTGCCATACTTCTTTGAGGTCATTAGTACCTAATACTACAGGTTTGCGCCAATTCTCGCTACCTAAGGAGAGCGGAGTGAGGCCTTTGTCCACCGCTATCACATCTCGATGCATACCCACGTCGGTTTCTAGGAAATATTCCCTAAGGCTGCATACCTCGTGGTTGTGCAGGGTCTTTGCATTTAAAAAGCCACGACCTTCGTACTTCCGCGGGATATACAGCCTCATCACCGATGAACGTGGGTGATGCATCCGATTTGCAGTCAGCGTTGTGCAGACCCGCCTGTCTAAGGCGTCTAGTTCAGTCTGAGTCCATTTGAGTATGCCAAAAGAGTACATCAATACTGGCATGACCCAACCATTGAAGGCACGCACCTTGTTTCCGCCTGATAGACGACTATTCAGTACTTTTTTCAGGCGGCCAAAGAAGCATTCCTTCAATGATTGTTTAACATAAGCAACATTGATGCCTAGTTCCTCTGACATACCCAAATACTTGTAGGTTTCAGTTGAGCTGAGGGATCTTAGGTGTAATATAATCTCCCCTCGCTTTACATGCATGACCGCACATTTTTCCATCCCAAATTCCATCCTGATGGCGCTACTGAAGGTTTCCGTTACCTTCAGTAGCTCCATCAATTGCAAGTTGCTGGGGGCAAAAAGTTTCAAATCATCCATGTAAAGCAAGTGTGATATGACCTGACTACCTCTTCTCAACTGGTAGCCTTGCCCCGAACCCTCCAGCAGTGTACTGAGAGGGTTGAAAGACAGACTAAACCACAGTGGGCTCAGTCGCCTTGAAAAATACCACACTCAATTCTAATCGGTTCGCTGTTTTCCTGGCTCTGTCGACATCCTGGGTAGCAGAGTACCGTCTTCCATTGCCCCATACATGACTCAAGGAAAGTGCGTAGTATTGGATTTATTTTATACAACTCCAACACCTTCATGAGCCATGTATGTGGAACCGAGTCATAGGATAATCTATCCAGCATGTCGACAGATTCCTTCGCGAACGACGTACCTGTTGGTTAATGGCAATATCAATGAGGAGAAGCTCCTTAGTACCGCGGGACCCGTTCCTACATCCATTTTGAGAAGCAGACATGATTGAATTTGTATCAATGTGGTTATTAATTTTGGCTCTCATAATGGATGTAAGAACTTTATAGACCTTCGGTAAGCACGTGATCGATCTATAATTTTTAGGTTCCGCAGTACTGCCTGATTTATGGAGCAGGTGGGTTATTCCTGTAGTTAGGAATTGAGGTAGCGATCCTAACTCTAAGGAAGACTGGAACTGAAATGCCAAGCGAGCGTGCGATCTTTGGAACCATTTAAGCCAAAAATTGTGCAGCCCGTCCGGTCCTGGGGATTTCCAGTTGGATAACGGACGGACTGCACGGGTTACATCTTGGGGGCTGATCGTGATTGCCCCCATTTCTGGTAAAAGATCGCACGTGCGCCTGATCTCCCGCTTCCAGTCACCCTCAGTGTGACTGACAGGAGCTGACCAGATGCTGCGCCAGAACGAACACATGGCGTCATCATCCGGTAGGTATGTTAGCACGTATCAGTCACACCCTGGTCAGATCACTCCCAGGCCCTATAAACCCACCTTTCATTGCTTTGGAATGTGCGATTCTGAGTGTATCGCTCCACCCGCCGCTTATATCGACGAATTCGATTTGCCCATGCATAGAATTTCTGCTTCAGGAAGTCGATACGCTCTGTGATGTGGGTTAGATAATCCCGAGGGCTGATATCAATCCCCGCAACGCTCGCCTCACAAAGCGCATCACTCTAGGATGAGTGTTGCCCTGCCTGAAGCAGATAAGTTTACCAATGAGTGCTCTAGCCCCAGCGATATGAAGTTCGATCCTGCACTGCCAAGCTGGTACCGCCGCCGGTCGAATAGCTCTGACAGTCTTTGGGAACTTGACATGAGCTACCCGACATGCTGTTACAGCTCCACAGTACAGGACCAAATGGGTATCGGTGAGGTCTTCACTATTGTCAAAATAATTGATAGCAGTGAATCTAGAGCACACACTAGCGCCCTATTTTTCTTATGCATGGGTAAACGAGGCAGACGAGGTCTAAGCTCAGGCTGTGTGGAGCGATACTCCCGTAATGCATCCTACAAAGCACTCCTCAATCTGTTACTGCACTGGGTACTCACGGTTATAGCCTCGTCATCATCATGTTCACTGCACGTCAGTGAACATGATGATCGGGTCGGGTCACGGTGAGATAATGGGTTGTAGTTGCACCGCGGCCAGTGGTGAAGCAGACGAGACACGGCTGCACCATGATTCGAGGCGTAGTCTATCAAGTACGGCGTCATCCAACATACGGTTACGCTGGATGACCCGCACCTGAGCCGATAGTCGTTGGGCCGAAACGTTGACAGCTGGTAATTATTATTATTATTTTCAATAAATAAGAACAAT
Organism: Tholera decimalis; assembly: GCA_943138885.2. Classification (NCBI taxonomy): domain Eukaryota; kingdom Metazoa; phylum Arthropoda; class Insecta; order Lepidoptera; family Noctuidae; genus Tholera; species Tholera decimalis. The sequence goes on from OW964562.2 coordinate 31,985,348, forward strand.
AAAGATTGATTTGAAAATAAAAAACACGTATTTTATTGCTTTTATGAATGTCCTAATTGAACTTGCGTTTAATACCGCATTACCGGTATTGATACCGGGATCACGGTATTGACTTTTCCAATACCGGTATTGATACCGGTATTAAAAAAATCCGGTATTTGAAAGCCCTAACTAGCATCCTATAAATAAAATTTAATGTAATTTGAAGAGAATAAAATGAAAGATACCGTTGAATTATTTACAAGTTTGTAACTAGAAGATACTAAGTAAGAAACGTATTGTGTTCGTAGATGTCTTAATTACTAAATAATGCATAGTTTCTTGTGAACAAACCTAATGAGAAATCCAGCTACGTTTGTGTACCTATTGTAAACAAAAAAAATATACTTTTTATGTACATCGGATTTTTTCAGAGATAGATGCTAATGTTTTTATAATGTTGTTAGAGTTGTATCTCACATAAGTCAATGTTTTTATTAAAAACGATTTTCTTTTCTTATTCAAAAAAACTTTTTAGCAAAAAATAGAACCGACTTCCATATCAAAACACTATAAAGGCAAAAATAACTTTAATTTCGGTATTCGGTGTCATTTGTTTTGTATTTTCTTTTTTTTTTTTGATTCCGCCTTCCGAAATTAAAGTTATTTTTGCCTTTATAGTGTTTTGATATGGAAGTCGGTTCTATTTTTTGCTAAAAAGTTTTTTTTCACGCTTGTTAGTGGGTCGGTTTGTAATTTATCTAGTTACCAAAGCCAAAATGTCAACTACTTATCACCTTTTACAAAATATTGCTTTTCCCGGTGCAGAGCCGTTAATTTTTGAGGAGTTCTCCTGGTACATCACCATCAGTTCTACTTCACCACATGCATTGTGACGAGCATAAAGTGCTTAACATCCATATTCAAGTAATCTAATCGCATTCCACGAAATACTTATTATTGAGTAGTTTTGGTGGCCATTTGGGGTCTTCATCATCAGTTCTGCTTCCTCAAATGATGCTTATCGAGAGCAACTGCAAAAGTTACTATAAGAAATACCCAAAACGCTATAGGTGTGCCTATAATATTTGAAGAGTTCTCTCGATTTCTCCAGGATCCCATCATCAGATCCTGATTTCGTGACAATGGGACCAACTAGAAAGTATACCCTTTCAAACGCAAAAAGAATTTTTCAAATCGGTCCAGCCGTCTCCGAGTTATGAGGTAACATACATAAAAAAAAAAAAAAAAAAAAAGTTCAATACGAATTGTAAACCTCCTTTTTTTGAAGTCGGTTAAAAACACAATACAAGCTGACACAAACCGAAACGTTTTATTCTGCTATAATTATTCTTTAGTTACGGATGTTGTTTTAGACTTATAATTTAATATTCTAATTGGGGTGTCTGAGGTATTTCGCTTAATCTGTTACACCTTGTATTATATTATTATATACCTACTATCACATTTAGCCAACTTTAGCAACACATCTACCAAACTAGCATAGCCAGTATTTCACAAGCAAAACCGCAGTAAAATGCCAGTTTAAAGTTAAACTAAACTTATTCATTAACGTCTGGGTTTTGGGCCGGCAGTTAAAATTCATATCTTATTAACTTAGCTTAGTACCACTTACCAACTTACTTATAACTTAGGGAAGCTTAATTGGAAGATAAACCGCAACGGTTATAAGTGCTTCATAATTTTTGGATTTTATGTAATTGGGATTTTGGCGAATTTATCTTGATTATTATTGGTGGTGTTTGTTTGTTCATAATATGTATTCTATATTGCCATCGTTTCTATTTAAAATCTGATTTTTATATTTTGACAAAGCGTTGGCTCTGTAGTTAAGCATTATAGGCATTGACATTGCGTGTATGTGGGTTCCATTCCCGCACGAAACAAATACTTGTTCGGCCTATTTAGTTTATACATTTCTTACGCACACCTACATGATGGAAAATATTATTTAAAAAGAAATAATTATCTATACCTACATAAAAATAAAATAGAAATGTCTGTCTATGTTTTCAAGTGCTAATAGTTCCATGATACTAAATTATAAATAAACTTTTAAAAAATCTGTATGTTTGTCGGTGTGTCTTTCTGTTTATCTGGACGAACCTTGTGAACGGCTGAACCGATATAAATGAGAATTTCTGGAAGAAGAATGGTAAGGGTTCTGTAATCGAAGGAACTGAATCAACGGAGGGCAACTAAACTAAACGCGGATTTCATTACCATAATTGCTTGGCAGTTAGAATTATCTACAAGAGCTTGTTTTTATTGCAGCTTAAAAAAAGATTGGAGGCCTCAAATGACACTCAATTTGACGGTATGCAGTATGGAACATTGTATGCATGAGCCTGACTCACACTATACCGACTTGTGAAGATTCTTTTACATCTCATATATACTAAATTCATTGCAAAATAGGCTACCATTTACAATTAAAACAGAGCGTGATGATAAAAAATTAATTGTAAGCTATATTAACTATCATGGTATAGTACGGGGAGTCTTATTTTAGGTAACAGTATGTTTACATTATATTCTTTTATTATTTGTAAAGCTATTTTTAAAAATAAGTAACATTGAGAACGCCCATTGCCCACTATTTTTATTGTGTCTTTAATAATATTTTTAAGATATACAGTAAAGTATATATTAAACATTTAAATAAAATACGTGTTTACCATCGTGATAAAAAGATTAACCAATCAACAAGGGTCGGTTTCCCAGGGCGCGCCTTTTTCGGGAGGCTCCTCTCTTACACCAAGTAAAATATATTCACCTTGTTTGGTGTGCATGAAGAAGCCTCCTCGTGTAGCGTCCCGTTCCATAGTCGCTGAACCAAACTGAGCGCGACCACCTTCCCACTGGAAATCGGCGTCAAGCATTTTATAGTGTTTCGTCGATGCGTTGGAACGCCTTATTACGTAACTGTAAACACACATCTTCTGGCTCACTCGTCCCATCGTAGACCTCAGTGGGCTTATAGATAAGTAATATAAAAAAAAACTCAAGTTGTGGTAAAACATCTATCAAGAATTACAGTCTAAAATAGAACCTCCTACTTTGTATTAAGCTGGTAAAAATATATAGGTATGTGAAGCTTTGGAATACATAAAAGTTTTCTCAAAGTAGCAGGAATGTGTCTAATTTGCGTATGTCAATCGCCGCATTTTTGATGTTATAAAATATGCACCCACGCCTTTTTTCAGCCAAATATAGAAACGTAATGCGAGTGTTAGTTGAACCAAAATAACCGCAAATTTATGAGCAATTCTGTAACATATTGTTTGAAAAAATAAAGAATAATTTAGTAAGCAACATCTGTGTCCCGATACCCCAATAAATTGTTAAAAACCGGCCAATTTCGAGTTGGACTCGCACGCCAAGGGTTCCGTACTAAATTATCTATGTATCTTTTTAAATAATTTTGTCGTTGTTTTCATTGAGTGCTACGTCTATATTATAGCTGATGCGACGGTATTCGTCCACACCATTCTGTCTTCATCTTTACGTGGGCCTGTTAATACACTAAGTCCGGTGATGATTTTTATTAAATCAGATCAGCGGGTACATAAACTACTGTCGAAGCTTTCCATCTATCTTATCCACTATTGGTTGGTTGTCTTCGAGCGATATACCTTTAAAATTTATTGGTTACAGATGGATCAAAATCTGCTCTTGATCTTTTTTTACTGAAAATTATGCTAAGTGATGATGTTGTCGAGGATGGGGCACGCTTAGCTAGAAGTAACCTATTCTTATATCCTTATATATATAGGTTATACCTCTTGATTTAAAGACCTCTAGCTTGTAGCTATCGGGAAACAGACTCTGGCAGGGAATTCCACTCCTTAGCCGTACGCACAATGAAAGTATTCCCAAAACGTTTTGTGCGTATGGGCGGGATGTGTAGCATGTAACGATGACAATCTTCAGTTGGTCAAGTTTTTTTTTATAACTCTAGGTCTACGAAAAGTACCTACTAGGGTAGGTACTTTGTTTTGATCCCCTTATAAAATATGATAGATAGATAGATAGATAGATAAAACTTTTATTGGACAACAGAAGACACAACACACAAAAGCACATGAACATAATTATAACACATAAATTACAGAAAAAAAGAACAGAACAAACGTATACAACCAAAAATATAATAAATGAGAAAGAAAAGAAAACATACTTAAAAATGTAACACAAAACATTGGTGTGGTGTGTGTCTCCAAATTGCACCAAATGGGAGTTGAATGGGGAATATGTGACATAAACGGCAGGCGCGTGCACAGGATTATGACAGGGTATGCGGCGGAGTAATCGGTCACAAAAACTTTTTCTTTTATAGATTTTTAGCATAGCCACAGCCACGTATCGTAGCATGGTGGCGATGCGTGGCTGTGACTATGCTAAAAATCTATAAAAGAAAAAGTTTTTGTGACCGATTACTCCGCCGCATACCCTGTCATAATCTTGTGCACGCGCCTGATAAACGGCCATATCTTTAGATCGCGTTGACTTACAAATTTCATTTTACAGCTAAAAGAGTGAGAAGACCTTGATCTGTTATAAGGCCGTACGCGCACTGCCTTGCGGTGGCCGCAATTGCGGTTATTCTACCGCACCGGTAGAATAACCACAATCTCAGGTGCGCGCACTGCGGCGAGAAAAACGCACCTTTTGTCTGACAATGTTGCCATACATACAGATTTCTTCGTATTTATACATATTTTCGATGTGTGATTCATATAACCAAGTGAGTAGAGAGATAGAGTATTATTATATTAAATTAAATAAAAGTTTGTACCTATGATATTAATTATTCACGTATTTTACGTCCGTGCGACACTACGAATGCGAGAGCCTTGGATAGCACACAACAATCGTTGACGGATTTCCTGAGCACAGCAAGTGAAACATAAACTGCTGACCATACTAAAAATTAACGTTATTTATGAAAAAAATAAAAATAACTATAAAGGATAGAATCATACAATGGTGTGTGTAACGTAATAAATGCGGTATCTAGGTAATTTATTTTGCCAAGTTCTGTCTTTAGTTGTAACAGTTAATTTTATCAATACAGTGTGAAATTTGTATAAAAATCTGTATCAGGTGCTAATCTGTATTACACATCGAAAATAAGTATAAATACAAAGCAATCTGTATGTATGGCAACATTATCAGACAAAACTTGTGTTTTTTTCAGCGCAGTGCGCGGTACTACATACATTCCTATGCGATACAAAAATATTTGCGGTAGATTGACCACAATTTTGCAGCGAGGTGCCACCGGTGACTCTACCGCACGCGTTTATTCCACCGCAGTGCGCGCACTTCTATGACACTCCATACTTCACAGATTTTGCGTTTCCAAAACGCAATGCAGTGCGCGCACGGCCTAAATGTCAGTTTGATCCATTCCTGAGAGAAAGGGTTTGACAGACTTGACTGATGGACAGACGGATAAAAATTGATCCCATAAGGGTTCCGTTATTTATGCAAAGTGATAGACAGAGTACAGACGGACCCCTAAAAAAACAAATAAGTATTTGCCCATTTACTGTATAACAATATTGTGGCACTTAACTTTGTGTTTACCCAATAAATGTAAAAGCACGGGTGCCAAACAACGATGAATGGTACAATCCGCAATTGGGCCGTAAAACGCCTGGCAGAGTCGGCCGAGCAAATAGTACGTAGGTATGCCAGAAAAAATTGCGCGAACCAATGCGACATAACTACTACTTTTAGATTTAAGGACCGTTTAGACTAATAATAATGTCATAATCGATCAATTAATAACCTGGAGCTAGTTACACGTAAAAAAGCGTAGAACTCTATGGAGAAGAACGTATTAGAAGAATAATACTAAAATAATATAGTCGTCCTGACCGACTATTTTCAGTGAAGATAATCAGCGCAATAGATATTATAGTGTACCCTTTTTAGTTGTTAAGTCCTTATTTGTTTTACTGTTATGGTGTACAATAAAGAATATATCTATCTATCATCTATCTACCCCCTGCTCGATACCTCGCATAGTCCGATGGGACGGCAATCTAATACGAACGTAGAGATATCAAGCGTAGAACCATCGGCTTAGTGTATTTTCCGAGGCATGGGGGTACCGCCAACTTCCAAACTTCGGGAAGTACTGAAAATTTTCTAATAGAAAAACACAATCGCACTTTTGCCCGACCCGGTAATTAAAATTGAGACTTCATGCTCAATAATCGCGCTTGCGACGAATAGACCAACGATGCAGTTCCTAATAAAGCTAGTGCTAATATAATAATACTAGCTATGCCCGCGACTTCCTTCGCACTTCAACTTCCTAAGGGGGAAAAACCACCCGTTTTTCCATCTTGAATTCTAGCCAAAGTCAGTTTTCATACAACGACCGTTTTGTTATACGCATATTTCAACGTTCCGTCGGTCCACACAGTTCACAGATGAATATGTTATTCTGTTAAAAACCAAGAAATAATATAAGAGAACACTTTAATACACACACCAACCAAAAACGCACACTACGAGACACTGCTACGAATACAAAGGGGCGACACGAACATCTATACTAATATTATAAAGCGGAAAAGTTTGTTTGTTTGTTTGTTTGCTTGAACGCGCTAATCTTCGAAAGTACTGTGTGGATTTGGATGCAATTTGGTACGGAAGTAGCTTGAAGCTTGAGAAAGGTTATAGGCTACTTTTTACGCGACTGCAAAAAAGGAGAGTTATGTTTTTACCGTGATAGAATCCACGGGAGCGAAGCCCCGCGTGAGTACTAGTTATAAATAACACAACACGCGTATAATAATGTTTCACCATCGTCGTCGAAAACGTCAGCGGCGCCAAGAAGCGATCAGTCAGTCGGGATGGCTGCAGTTTCGTGTTTCTTCTATGTTTCGAGTTCATCGTTTTGCTCTCGCATACTGCGCTCGCGCAGTACACATGTTTGTGAAGCTCGAAAAAGACCGTATCAGGACACCTGTAAGTATGGTGATGCTAAGTGACGGTAACCAAGCGGGGTGGTTTATTTGCGCACCCCGCAGACAACCTAACCTAACCTTATACTCATACTCTATAATTCTAGTCAGTATTCCGGAAAAAAGTAGCATATGCGTTATTGTGAACATACCTAAATCAAAACTTTCGCATCGGTTAAGTAGATTTATTTATACACAAAGTTTAATATATTAGGTATTATCACAACACAGGCATCTATGCAAAAAAGATCACATTTTATCTGTAAGAGATTGCCCTGTGCAATAAGACCGCCCATTGCACAATAGCTTTATTATTTGTATCCATAAGTGTTTTATAACGTGTACAATAAAGTATACAATAAAAATTAAATAAAGTTGAAGGTTAGGCACTCAAAACTACGACAATTACTAACTACGAGTACTTCCTGGTTCGTTTCGCACTACTACGTAAAAACAGGATTACTCAAAAAATTGGCTAAGTGCGAGTCAGACTCGCCCATGAAGGGTTCCATAGTAACTACGACAAATAAATTTGTTTTTCATAGTCTTTGTATGAAATCCAAAGTTATATTTACGGTTTTAGAAAATGTGCTTTATCACAAAAACTGCTAATCTGATCTCGTTAAAATCAATTTTCGTTGAAAGGTTTTGTAAAGATATACAGCATATTTTTTTTTTTTTTCACTTCATTATTACAAAAGTTACAGGGGGGACACCTCTTTGGAAGCGCATATCTTTTAAACGATTGACTTTAAGAAAACCTGGTTTTAGAAACTCAATGTCACTTTTAAAGATCTCTCTATAAATATCACTCGGTTTGATGACAAAAATATTTTTTCAGTTTTAGTTCCATGTATGAGAAGTCCCCCTTAATTTTATATATATATATATATTTTTTTGTCTTTAAATCGGAAAGCTGTTCACATAATACATCTACCTACCAAGTTTCACATGTGTAGTCTTAATAGTTTCGGAATAAAATGGCTGTGGCATACGGACAGATGGACAGACAGACAGCCATGACGAAACTATATGGGTTCCGTTTTTTACCATTCGGCTACGGAACCCTAAAAATAACTGTCATCTACAAAATCACCTCAAAAAGTAACGCAGATCTCACCTAAATATTTTTCCCCGACTTCCTCTAGTGACAGAGTCATCCACCGTGTTTTCACGTCCTCTCGATATATCATATTAGAAGTGACAGTTGGTGATACTTATTGCCTCACTCTCCTCACTGCCAGCAATACGCACGTTCGACCCGGTTATAAATGTGTGGTTCTACGTGTTTTCCTTAATCGTTATATTGTATTTCAAAACCATTGTTACTATGAGGGGAGGTGCTTAGGAATAAATGTGAACACTTTAGCTAAACGAGTTTATGTATGAAGCAGGTAAATTATATAATTTACAGATGATTCATAGCGTGGTAGTTAGCTAGCCTTTACAGACAAGTGATATTTTGTCAGTGTTTTGTCAGTTTATAAACTGGTTATTGATCAGCAACAGGAGCGTCATTGCGCCCCGCCAATGCCCGACGCCCGACGACATATAGACCGGTCGCGCTCACACATCCTAACTCTACGTATATTTATTTGTTGTTTAAATACATACATTTTTTTATCGTTGCCTAAGAGTTTTTTCCGTAGAATCATTAACAGTCGTTACGTCACACAACATCCGACACTGGTATGGACAAGAAGTTACCGAATTATTGGGCTGTGGATAAGCAATCACTCCAAGTAAAACTATAATTGAGAAATAATGTTAAATAGTTGTGTTTAAATTTTGGTGTACAATAAAGTATATTCTATCTATATATACTCAGCTGCATTTAGTTAAACTGGAGGCTGTCTCTAACATAGTTGAGAAATGGATCCGTAGAACCTTACAGTCTGAATTGCTCATATTTTTGAAGAAATTGACTAGGTGGTGTCAGTTTTTTTGATTTTGCTCAGAATAGATTCGACGTCTTGTGGTTGAGAAATTTCTCATTGACTTTTGCTAGGTATTATTTGAAGATCCGCATAAACAAGTTAAAATAAGACTAGGTTGGACACGTCTACCACATATCGAACAGTTGATAGGCTATTGCAATAAAGGCGATGTAAGATGATCCGGCAATTCGCAGTAGGATTGATCCATAATTGTCCAAAGCTGGGAAAGATGGAGAAAGAAATAAAGAACTTTGCCCTACAGTGGAATGAAATAAGCAAAAAAGTATTTCAAGATTACCAGCCTTTTTCTGGTTAGGAAAATCATCGAATGATTCTGCCACTCTGGGTAGAGCGGAAGGGAGTGTCAGACTTACTGACCAAAAACCCACCCTGTTCCTTCATCTGCTCTTAAGTTCCAGGGCCGTGGTATATCGTTAGAACATTCCCGCAACTCTGGAACATTACCAGTCTAGTACATCCACTGCTCACATCACTATACAATAGAATAGAATAAAACTTTTTACCAAAAAATTAAACCGACTCCCAAAAAACACTGCAAAGTGAAAAATAACTTTAATTTCGGTAGTCGGTGTCTTTAGTTTTGTATTTTCGTTTTTGGCACCGACTTCCGAAATTAAATTTATTTTTCACTTTGCAGTGTTTTTTGGGAGCCGGTTTAATTTTTTGGTAAAAAGTTTTTATTTCACTCTTTTTAGTTGGTCTATTTTTAATTTACCTAGTTACAAGAGCCTAAATGTCAACTACTTATAACCTTTTACAAAATATTGCTTTTCCCAATGCTGGGCCGTTAATTGTTGAGGAGTTCTCCTGGTACTTCACCATCAGCTCTACATCACCATATGCATTGTGACGAGCATAAAGTGCTTAACATCCATATTCAAGTAATCGAATCGCAATCCACTCAATACTTATTATTGAGTGGTTTCGGCGGCCATCTGTGGTCTTCATCATCAGCTCCACTTCCTCAAATGGTACTTTTTGAGAGCAACTGCACAAGTTACTATAATAAATACCCAAAACGTCATAGGTGTGCCTATAATATTTGAAGAGTTCCCTCGATTTCTCCAGGATCCCATCATCAGATCCTGACGTTTATGAAAATGCGACCAATTTCGAAGTATACCCTTTCAATCAAAAAAAGAATTTTCCAAATCGGTTCAGCCGTCTTCGAGTAATCGATGATCATACATTAAAAAAAAAATATATATATACGCGTCGAATTGATAACCTCCTCTTTTGGTCGTCCGTTGAAAATATTAGAATATAACTCAATTTTTTTTTAGTTGTATTTGTGTTTACACTTTACCCAGGATATATCTAATTACTAAAATGGATCATCGCTGCTTCATCCCATGAGACATGGCACAATAACGACCCACGTCAGCCCACTATAAGAGAGCCCAAGTAGGCCAAAATCCACCACGCGGGTCCAGAGGAGGTAAATCCGAAGATATGAAATATACATGTGTACGGATTTTTTGTCCAAGTCATTCCGGTTTCTTCACAATATTTTCCACACCGTTTTTAAAGCAATGGTGATACAACGGTCATCTCGAATGTCGTGGCTGGGCTATCATTGCTTTACAAACTCTTGGTATTAAAATATCAAGAGTTATATAACTATTATGTTTCAATCGATATTATTTATGATGTTTGTACACTGACAGCCCTAAATCTGTCTCCTCTAGTTTTGTTCATCCAAAGTTTGTCTGTAAGAGATCGCCCTGAGCGATAAGACCGCCCATTGTACACAAGTTTTAATTTTTGTATCCAATGAAATAGGTATAATATTGGTATATAGGTAGAATATTGCAAGGTGTACAATAAAGTATATAATAAATAAAATACGTAGCCTATACACCTTTTGGGAGTAGCCTTACGTTTTCTAATATTTCCTTCCACGACCTACTTCGGTATACATGCTCCCTAACCAAGGCGTTTGTGTGTGACACCCATGCATTAGCATTTGGTGACAGGTGCGAACTGCCTCGGTATCGTCACACCACCGGCCTTGCCCATTTTATTATGTAACTTAGTTTATAGTTGTTTTAGAGCTTTCATTTGATCGTTTACCTTTTATATACGAGAGTTTGGAGTATCGTCAATTTCGGTTTATTAGGTTGTGTTATGTTTGGATGTTTACTAGAAACAAAACAACTTGGGCATCGTACGTTGATGCCCAAGTTGTGTGTTGTGAGGTATGTTTTGATATTGTTTTTGGCGGACAATAAAAAAAAATCGTTTAATGTCCCTTATATTTTTTTATCAGCCTGTAATGATTCCACTGCTGTGACAGATAGGGCATTTTTTTAAGGATAGAAAATCATCCAATAACTGCTTCCTGATTTGGGCAAAACGGGGGGTGTGTCAGACTTTTACTGACTAAAACCCATCCGTGTTCCGTCATTTGCCCTTCATATTCCAATATTCCAAGGCCGCGGGCAACGGCCCCCTAGTGGGCCCCGAAAATTTTGCTGGCACTCTTTGAGGCGCACGTTAAACACGACGCGCCGCCGACGTCTACACGGGCCTGGTTTCTGTTTCTGCAGGCCCTCGCAGGTATGGGGAATGAGCTGTAAACAGCCACGCTGACCCAGTGCGGTTATATTTTTTGGTCCCAGGACATGCCAGTTTCCAATATTTTCTTTAGCCCTTTTGACCGCCGCGTGTTGGTGATGATGAAAATTACACACAATACTTGCCTGGGTTCGAAACCTGACCTATAAAATCGTGCTTGTAACCACTAGCTCGCCACTGTTCAATAGTGCTCATTATATTTATATACCAGTGTATTTTATACAAAACTAGCTGACCCACCACGACTTAGTTCGCGTGGTATCCTACCCCTACCTAACCGATACCACTACCCATATCCTACCGATACCCTACCCATACCTTACTCTACCCTACCCTACCCTATCCTACCAATATCCTACCCCTACCCTAACCTACCGTACCGTACCCTACCCCTACCCCTACCCTACCTCTACCCTACCCTACCCCTACCCTTGAGACCTTCCCTACTTTTTTTATTAATTTTTTTTCATAAAAAATCTTCTCCTGACAACACCAAACACAACAAAAAATAATCACCCAAATCGGTCCAGCCGTTTTCGTGTTTTGCGCTTAGCAACACATTTAGCGATTCAGTTTTATTGTATAGATAAATTTAGACATTACCAGTACGCTAAATTACTTGTGTTTTGCTCCATTAAGCGAAAATGTCTGTAGCATACTTTTATATTTGTAAAAAACGTTAATCTACTTCTTACTTTTAGGAGTTTACAATTACTTTGTTAAAGCAATTTAAAAAGGCCAAAAAAATTAAATAGGGTATATAATATTACTTATCTGCAGCTATAACACACAATGTTTAAAGGTAGGGCTTTTTGTATTGTCATAGGAATTGCAGCATTATCACCGTTTTAAAGTTAAGCCTCCTAATCTCACATAAAGGGTTGACCAAAGGACCCCGTTCAACAAAACGGACGTGAAACCCAAGGGAATAATAAAGTAGAGGATGACCCGTTATTATTTATTTAGCTTCACGAAATTCGGAGATGTTTTTCAGGACAATATTTTTCGTTGTGGCTTTAACTACAAACATCTACCGCCATCTTCAGGCTGTCTGAATTTTTGGGATTGAAACTTTGATTGAATTATATTCCAGGTAGATATGATTAATAGATTTCAAAAAATATTGATCGAATATAGGTAGATTTTAAGAGATTTTTAAAAGTCCTTATAAAATGTAAACGTATTGTTACGAGCTGGGGTTCGGGATAGAAATAATTAACGCCAATTAAACCAAAATTAACACTTTAATTAATTAAACACAGAATAAAAATTAAACACAATTATTCACACCAAAACACTCGTCACTTAACAGTCAAATCGCACTGAAATTCACTAGTAAAGCTTCGATTATATCGCGTATTCGCCTCGTAATAAGACTGACTCTCTGCGCCCCTTTGCGATCTATTTATACCCCTGTCTATGAGCTCTAGAACATTCTTATAAAATCGACTCACTGTTTATACTACACAGAATATTCCAGGAAGCTACTCGAGATACATAGTACCGCTATTCGCCGCTAGATGGCGCTTGTGTCTCGACTAGATGCACACAGTACCGCTATTTGCCACTAGATGGCGTTAGTGTCTCGAACATTCTAGATTTCTGTCGAAGTTTCTCGACGTACTTCGCTTAACGACTGGCGTAACAATATTCCTAACATAATCAAAACAAATTTAAATCGTCTATTTCTAACATACCTATAAAATATATAAATAAATATTGATGACTTATTATTTCGTTTTGAAATGTAACCCTATGTTCCAAACTACGGGCTACTACTCAGAAATTTCTAATAGAACAAACCCAATCACTTTTTGCCCGATCCGAGAATGGAACCCAAAACCTCATTCCGCAATTTTAATTCCTGTCAAATGATAATTATATTATAAGTTGCAATCGACACAAAAATACACTGAAAGTTACAGTGATTAATTTATTATGAATGTTCAAAACTTCATTCCAACTTCGTATTCAATTCATATAAAAAATCAGCCAAAAGCAACGGTTCATTTGCTAACTACCTGCAAAATATCAAACTTCGAAAACTGGGTTAGTAATAACAATGAGAGTTCGGGTACTAAGTCGGTTCATCAATGATGAAGCATGGATACTCAATTCTCGACCTTATTTCTATAAAGCTCAGGTTTAATATTGCTTGAGATCGTTTGCAGAGTTAATTATTGAGTGGAATTGATTACTTTGATGCTCTTAAGTAGTGAATGGACTGTGAAGGTATTGCACAAGTACCTGAATGAATGTAGGGTGTTGTATAGCAAAATATCTTCTTTCTGATGGAGGAATTTGAATAGAAGGGAACATGGTGTGAGGAATAGTGGAAACGTGGACAAATACAAGAAAATGCTAGAAAATACTAGTTAGTCTGGAATCCACATTTTCTTGTCTGCAGCTAAGTTCTATTGTTTTACACGGAGCATCTGCCTATCTAACCTAAACAACCCATTAAGGCAGTGGCACAGATTACTAATAAGTTACTAACGTAAGCAGTGGTCCCACCACCGACGCTGAACGAGTAGCGAGTAGAGCTGGAAACTTGATACGAGTGGCGAGCAGCGAGTAGCGAGCGTGTAGATGAGTTCTGTCGCTGGGCTATTAGCGAGTGTGCGAGTGCGACCGGCGTTTAAACAAAAATGTACGTACATAACAGATTTGTTTAGACGTTACTAAAACAGTGCAATTTATAAAAGACTAAATAAAATTGGTGGAAAAATAGTAAACATACATGCACTTTTGAAGTTATTATTGTCATTTGGATTTAATGGCGCAAAGTTAGTATGGTATCATAATGAATTTTATCATGTAAATCAGGTTTGTTACTGATAACAAATTAATTTTAACGATTATTCATTTTCATGTAATCACCATAACAATATCTACCTGCTTGTTTTAAACGTCAATTCGTTTAAATGTGCTGACGGTAATCTTAAAACTGCTGTTGTCAGGAAAATATTATTTTGCATCCATTGTCATTTTAAATCACAAATGATTTCTAAACATTTTAAGGTCAGGCAAACCGCATTCAATCCAAAACACGAATGACAGATGGAAATTCTGATACACCTTTACTGATAGCCCATCAAAGCAGTTTCTCGAATGATCTCCAAGCAATCTGTTTCATCATCATTGTAGCCGAAGGTCATCTTCTACTCAGGTATGCTAGCAATGAAGGAGTCTCTCTTGAGGCCAGCCTCCGCTTGAGACGCTCCAGACGTCAAGGATCGCGAACCGATCTCCGGCCACCGCGGGCGCGTACTTACAGGTGATGAGTAGGAGTAGCTCAATGCCTGGTAAGTTTCAGGCACAACTCACCGGCGCGTCGATTTCCCCCCAAAAATAAAGGACGTCTACTAGCAACTGGACATTCAATTGGCTCCAAAACGCGTGCCTATATCGGCCGTGTATCGTGCTTTTCAAAACTTTTTGTGTGTGGTTGTCAAATATACATTTTGCATTGAAGGAAACATATAGGTAATTTCATTTGGCCTGATGTACCTACGTGATAATTACGGCGTATATAATTATTGCATCTTCTGGGCTCGCTCGTCCCATCTTAGACCTCATCTATCGCTTACCATCAGGCGAGATCGAGGTGGAGTGGGCCCATCAGTAATAAAAAAAAAAACATTGTGTTTTTGATTTTTCTTAATTCGGATTCAAAATAATTGAACTAATGGAAAACATACGCACGTTCGTTTCGTTGAAAACAAATTACTGGCTGATTACGATATTATCACTAAACGAGCTTTTCTATAACTGAAAGCTTATACAAGGCCAACACGAACTTCCCATCCGCATTCCATCAAACACTGGAACCTCACTATGTATAAATGTATATACGTAGCTTTGAAGACGAACTAATAGACCAACAATCTGTAGATATAGTATCAAAGTTTGGAGTGATCTATGTAAATGAGACCGCTTCGAGAGGCTGTCAAAACACGGAATAGTGAACTGCTGGAATTCCGAGAATTGTAATGAGCCAGAGTGATGAAGTTGTAATTTCTTGATGATTCATTCATAACCTAAGGTTAGTGAGTCAGACTACTTCCAAACTTGTGTTGCTCATACTTGTATTTGAATACTGTTGCTAAATAAAAATTATTGTTTATTTACACTTATACAGCGTTATTGGTAAAAAATTTACAACCTTTCAGTACTGTTTTCACATCAAAAACAACAACAAGGTTGTCTGGAAGATATCGCTCTCAGAGATAAGACCGCCATTGTAACTAAGTTTTTATATTGTCATTTAAGTGTCTTTTAATTATTGGTGTACAATAAAGTGTATTCTATCTAACAACTTTTTTCCATGAGTTTTAATGATTCATTATATTTTAGTTCATAAGATATACAACAATAAAAATATTTTAATTGAACGCTCTAGCGCTTTCAAAATAGCAAAAGAAAGTGCTAATAATTTAGTTAAACTGATTACAAAAAACAGCGGATCTTGAAATTTTGTTTTTCATAAATGTAGGTATTATGTTTTCTAAAAATTCCTAGAACTAAAGTTGTTATTTATGATCTTTGTAATACAGTCCTGCGAGGTTGTTAGTGTTTACCAATAACCCTGTATTATAAAAAAACACTGCAAAGTGAAAAATAACTTTAATTTCGGTAGTCGGTGTCTTTAGTTTTGTATTTTCGTTTTTGGCACCGACTTCCGAAATTAAAGTTATTTTTCACTTTGCAGTGTTTTTTGGGAGTCGGTTTAATTTTTTGGTAAAAAGCTTTTATTTCACTCTTTTTAGTTGGTCTATTTTTAATTTACCTAGTTACAAGAGCCTAAATGTCAACTACTTATAACCTTTTACAAAATATTGCTTTTCCCAACGCTGGGCCGTTAATTGTTGAGGAGTTCTCCTGGTACTTCACCATCAGCTCTACATCACCATATGCATTGTGACGAGCATAAAGTGCTTAACATCCATATTCAAGTAATCGAATCTCAATCCACTCAATATTTATTATTGAGTAGTTTCGGCGGCCATCTGTGGTTTTCATCATCAGTTCTACTTCCTCAAATGTTACTTTTTGAGAACAACTGCACAAGCTACTATAATAAATACCCAAAACGTCATAAGTGTGCCTATAATATTTGAAGAGTTCCCTCGATTTCTCCAGGATCCCATCATCAGATCCTGACATTTATAAAAATGGGACCAATTTCAAAGTATACCCTTTCAATCAAAAAAAGAATTTTCCAAATCGGTTCAGCCGTCTTCGAGTAATCGATGATCATATATTAAAAAAATATATATATATATATATATGCGTCGAATTGATAACCTCCTCTTTTTGTCGTCGGTTGAAAAATGTTAAGATTTGTTTTTCGATTTTTTGTAATGGAAGAACTCAATAATTAATAGACCGATTCAAAAAAACATTACCAATATGAAACTACGTTGATAGCGACTAACATAAGTGATGTTTTAGGATAGTAACCCATCCCTGGACTGACCTCAACAAGCGTTGCTTAACGTTGAAAATCGACCACGAGCCACGAACTCCTCACGTGCTTACATATCATACAATAAATCGCTAAACAGTTTTGTGTTGTTGGTCACTAAAAATCTTTACAAGTAAAAAGGGGGCTGGCAGGAGATAGTTTGAGTGATATAATAATGCTAGCTCTGTTAATGTTGAACATTCTCCCGAAATAAAACGTTATTATTCAATTATTCCTGACTGAAAAAAGAAAGAAATCTGGTACAGAGCATAGATTATCTATGCATCTCTGTACCAGATTTCTTTCAAACCCATTCCCATTCATACGAGATTGAATAACAAACATCCACAGAAATAATCAATAATAATTATTTATCTCTCTTCACATAAAACATACATAAATAGCTTCTATAATAGGTACTAAAACAATAGGTAATTTATTAACATAATTTCACAACCTAGAATATGTGACGAGCTGCTTTCTAAATTAAGCACAATAAAGCCAGTATCTATTTATATTTTAAAATCACAAAATCTTATTAAAGCTTCTACTTCAATAAATTATAAGCAGAAACTTGATAATTTATTGAAGTAATTCAATCTATCACCATTTCATTAAGACGACGGAATTACACCTCTTTATTCATCAATTTTCTATTCATCTTCTACTTAGCCTGTTCCCATGTTGTGGTTAGCTTCCAGTCTAACCAATACAGCTAAGTATTAGTGTTTCATATGGAGTAGCTGTTTGTCTGACCTCCACAACTCAGTTGCTGGATAACACGATAGCCCTTTTTAGGGTTCCGTAGCCGAATGGCTAAAACGGAACCCTTATGGTTTCGTCATGTCTGTCTGTGTGTATGTCTGTCTGACCGTATGTCACGGCCATTTTATTCCGAAACTATTAGAACTATACATTTGAAACATGGTAGGTAGATGTTTTCTATAAACCGCTTTCCGATTTGAAGGAAAAAATAATTAAAATTAAGGGGGGTTTATCGAACTGAAACTGAAAATATATTTTTTCATGAAACCTATGTGTATGTGGTATCTATAGACATATCTTTAAAAATTATATCGAGGTTTCTGAAACCACTTTTTCATAAAGTCAATCGTTTAAAAGATATATGCTTCTAAAGTTATTATATATGAGACTAAATTTATTTAACAATTAGGCAACATAACAAAAGATTAGGATTATAAATGAACTTGTATAGAGGAACTTAAATTTGTTTTAAAATGAGGTTTTGTACGACAGCTTCATGGTTCGTCGGCCACATCCGCATTAGTTTTGCCCAGGTAGGGCTGCTCCATCGCCGAAGCCAAATAACTTGGCTAATGGTTTAAATTTATGTCTTGTGCCGCGAATGCACATGCTAGTGGCACGTATTATTGAGATGATGATTCTTGATCTTAACCAACCCATCACTACGCTGAAGGACCTGTTCCAGCGGTCAGCGATTGCAGTTCCAAGATGTTTTACGAAAGTAGACATTTGTGGAGCGAAGACTCCGTCAACGGATGTAACAAGAGGGGTGAATGTAGTATGTCGCAATTCACAAGCGTTTGAATATTTTCTTATTTTTTCATCTTCGGCGGATTTTAGTACAGAGGCAACAGGACGTGAAATGTAAGAAGGAGCGTCAGTGTCTACAACACGGATATCAAATAACGCCTCCCTCTGAGCATCCCAAACGCCGCGGCATGAAAGGTCTCCACGTAGTCCGCAATCTCCTTCGGAGATGATGGGTTCTTTGACTACGTTTCCCCATGCATGTTGACATAAGTCACAGAACAGATCTCTAATTTCATTATGACGACGTGTTATTAGACCACCCTTTTTACAACATAGAGCATGATCGACATTAAATTCATTGCAGCCGCAGCCATCACATGATTTTGGCATAGAGACTGGTAATCTGTGGTAACGTAATGCAAGTGCGTCTCTAAACTCTAATGGTGACAGATCGAAATGGTCCTTCTTAGTCGGTAAGGTAGATAACCAGTTGGAGGATTTAGTTTTCATTTTTGTCGAAATTGAACGTTCAATCGCTCTTCTCTTGATAGGGGATAGTTTGACTAAGACGGTATCCAAGAGTTGGTCATTGAGAAAGTCTTTCTCGTTGCGGCATTCTTTTTGTGCATCTTTGAGGGATTTATGATGTTGAGAGAGGTCCATATGTGTATTTTCAATCAGAGCATTTGAGAGGACTGCACAGCCTTTTTTTGAGCATACATAGTTTATATTTGTCATTTTAGATAGAGCGGATATTGCTAGACCACCTTTGTGAACGGGTAGAGAGAATAGGTCAGCTTCCAAAGGTGAGATATCGCCTCCTAGTAAAGTGGGTAAAAAATTGGTACGCAGTGTGTTTGTTAATGGTTCGAAGAATTGGGTTACATCATCTAAGACTCTTAAAAGGAATGACCATTGAAATTGAACTGCTTTAGTAAGGGCAGTGTAAGCAGCTTGGGGTGAGTCTTTACAGATAAGTGAAAGTTTTTCTATTGTAGATTGCCAGTTTTTAATTTTCTTGTTCACAAAGTGTTCTCTTCCTTCGCCAATATAACTACCAAGGAAGCGTGATCCAGTTATGATGGTTACGTTAATCCCTTTGAAAATCTGTTGAGCTGATTGCTTGTCGCTCTCGGTAATGATTAGGTATGATTTTTTATCTTGAGGAAAGTAACCATATTCAGGGCCTATTTTACTCATTTTATCCCACCATTGACGTAGGTTTCTGAGCTTACCTTGGGCGGAGGAGTCATCTGCATACCAGCATTGGGTAGTTGCTTGTTCTTTTTTTAGTTCGTTTATTATGGGTAGTGTTGCAAGGGCATACAATGGCATGGCAAGTGGATCACCTTGGGTAACTCCTTCTTTGCTATATAATCTCATATCGGAATCACGTATTACAAGTTCTTCGTGACCATTGTAGGTGTTGTATAAGAAACGAGCGCAATGTGGCCAATATATTCTTGCTTGCCAGAGAGCTAACTGTCTGTTCATAGAATTAAAGGCATTATTTGCATCGACGAGTAGCATTCCCCAGTTAGAGCTTGGTTGACATTCTTTTTGGAAAAGATCGTTCATCGCGTGAATAGCACCTTCGATACCGCTGCTTATTTATCTTTCAATGAAGTTTACGCAAGTAATGATGTTAATGTATCCTATAATACCTTTCTTGATATTTTCTCTTTGTTTTACAACCTCTGTTTCCCAGAGAAAATAATAACTACATACACTAACAAAAAGGTTAAATGGATTTCCCGCGGCATAAAAAAATGTAGTAAAAAAAAGAGAGCTTTATTGTGGGCATACAGACTACACCCAACAAAACAAGCAAAATGTGACTTGAAAAAGTACACTATGCGTTATAAAAAAATACTAAGATTGACTCAGAAAGCACAAAATAACTACTTTATAAACAAATCTCAAAATAAATCAAAAGCCACATGGCAGATAGTCAATGGATCTAAAACTAACGTGCCTAAAGAAGAGATACTGACAATAAAAACTGGAAATTTGACCTATACAAACCCGAATGACATAGCTAATGCATTTAATGACTATTTTATAGATGACATTGAGAGTAACATAGTAGTAGTAGTACGGAATAATTTTTTGGGGTAATTCCGCAGATAGGGAATTAATATTTAAGGCACAAAAAAGGTGCATCAGAGCCATGTGTGGTCTGAAAACAGATGACAGTTGTGTACCATACTTTAAAGCATTAAAGATACTTACGCTACCGGCGATATACATATTGGAAACCAGTGTCTTCGTCAAATCAAATCCCAACCTTTTTGAAATCATTACAACGGTACGAAATGTTCCAATTCGTAAACAATACAAAAATTGTTTGAGTAATTATAAGTGCAGGACTGCATTATTAAGGAAAAGTGTCTTAGGTATGGCTCCACGCATTTATAACAAAATTCCAGATTCCATAAGGGAATTAAATTTGACACAATGTAAGAAAAAAATGCAATTACTCTTAATTAACAAATGCTATTATACCATTGACGAATACTTAAATGACGAATTAATTTAGTACCAAAATTATTAATACTGTAATTTTTATTATTTGACGTTTTAATTAATTGACATTTTGATTAATTGATATGTTAATTCCGTTGACTTTCAATTATTTTACGTATTAATTATTTGGCATTTTGATTATTGGACATTTTGATTATTTGACATTTATTGGCACTTTAATTATTTTGACATATTTTTTTTTCTTAGATATAAATAATTCCTCATTTAGATCTGACATAATTATTGGTTAGTGTTTAATTTATTAAAATGTAATACTAAAATAATGCATGATATTTTTACAATATTTGGAATAATGATACTCGCAAGGATTTGCACACCGCATTTGTACGCCTCCTGGCATAACATAGCGCTCTATTTATAAATATAAGATCTGTACTTTCTACCTATGTTAACAAATGAATAAATATTTTCTAATTTCTAATTTCTAATTTCTAATTAGTCCACTGCAGAGTTGCGATTGAGCACAGGCTTCGGTGACCTCGGATCCGGTGACTAAAATCATGCATTTGGATAGGATCCTGCGTAGGCATTCGCCAATGCCAATCGGTCTCACACCTGGGCATTTGTCTAGGGCGATAAGTCGACTTGACATAAGAGCTTGTATTTGATTCCATGGCACAAAATTGTTATTTAAATGCATTGTTAATTGTGCTACTGCAGTCCTCAGATGCAGGCTTGCTTCTCCAAATCGTAGCAAGTAATCTTTCCAATTGTCTGATGTGGTACCTGTTGGGCCTCCACCACCGTGCAATTTTCTAGCAACTGATTCCACATGTTCACTGGTTATGTCTACTTCTAGTAATGGAGTCAATTCGGGGAGGCCATCAGGCAGTGTAAACAGTCTTGAATCGGGATTAAATCCGGGGGGGTGCTTTTCTTGCAGTACATTCATTACCGTTTTTCCTGTTACATCAATTTCGTCTTCAGGTTTAAGAATTTTGCTTGTATCTTTTGTCATTAACCAATTTAGGGCTTCATGTGTTTTTCCTCGCTGTATGAAACGGGTGAAATTTTTTGTGACATATTCATTATTATCATTATAATTATTTCTGTTGTAGGAGTTACGGAGAGAGTGGTCTGCTTTCATAGCCTCAGTTATTAGTATATCAATGTTTTCTTCGGCCCATAGATTTTGGCGTCGGTCAAGTAATCTTGTTATATCTTTTGCTTGTTTAACATTTTTCTCTCTTTGTAGCATGACAGCAACGTAAATCAAAATGCGTTCAGAAGGATAGTCTGATTTAACAAGATATTCTATTTCTTCAGCTAATTTGTGAATAAATCTTCTACTTACAGTGTTGGAGGGAAGGTCATAGAGTTTCCCATGAAGGGTGCACACTTTTTCCCATCGTTTTTGCCATATGTCTGTCTTCGATCCTATTCCATTAAAAAACGGGGATCCAAAAGCATCTTCTAGGCATGTTGTGGGTATGGTCTGGGTTATAGCTGGAGGTGGATTCTCAGTATGGGCGGCGCGCAAATGTCGTTGTATTCCATTTACTTTGAAGGTTCTAGGACAATGAGGACACTGCACGGTATTTGATGAGGTTTCACTGTGATTTGCCGAAGTACGAACATTGGTATTCATTTTTTTTATTTATTTACACGGTTAATTTTGATATTATACAGAAAAATGAAAGTAGTAATAAATATAAAATACGTAGAAAATTGACAAGAAAATTTTCGCCGTCTTGTCAATTTCAAATTTTTTCTTTTTATGCTTCTAAAGTGGTAAAATGTGTCCTCTTCTCTCACTCTAACTTCTATAATAGTTGAGTGAAAAATAAAAATAAAAATTACTGTAGATCTTAATGTAAACTTTAAACGAAAATTGTTTGAACGAGATCGGGTCAGCAGTTATTGAGATATAGCCTATTTTCTAAAACCGCATACAAAGTTATGTAATTCATACAAACACTATGAAAAACAAAGTTTTTAGGCGTAGTTACAACGGAACCCTTCATGGGCGAGTCTGACTCGTACTTGGCCAAATTTTTTTTTGCTGTGTGGGAAAATCCTTCCGCTGTGGGTGGAGCGGAAAGGAGAGTCAGACTTCTGCTAACTAAAAACCCACCCTGCTCCTTCAATTGCCATGGCGTCTCTCTAGCCACTCCTCATAGACGGGACCGACCACCGCGTTTACGGCGTGCCCAAACACGATATCTCTTGGCAAGACTCATGTCAGATGTACTGGCTTCTGAGTACCAGTAACGACTGTCAAAGATCTACAAATGATAGCCGGGACCAACGCCAAGCTCTATATGTTACGATAGTCACGCATCCACACGCTGACCTCGGCAAGTGTTGCTTAACTTCGAAGATCGCCGTGCGGATGTTATTATTCAGTCATGAGGTAATCTTCACTATTAATTGTAATTTTATTTTCGGGGTTAATTTCCTTTAGTATGAATGAAGAATTCACTGAAACTATTGTTCTCAAAGAGATCGCTGTCATTCTAAGTATATCCCACATCATATGAAACCATATTTTTAGTATTGATTAGTAGTAGGTAATGGTGGACGTCCCACCTATACGCACTAAACGTTTTGGGAATACCTTCATTATGCGTATGGCTAAGGAGTGGAATTTCCTGCCGGAGTCTGTGTTTCCCGATAGCTATAACCTAGGGGTCTTTAAGTCAAGAGTGAATAGGTACTTTTAGGTAAGCGTGCTCCATCTTCGACCACATCATTACTTACCATCAGGTGAGATGGTGGTCAAACGCGACCCTATTATCAATAAAAAAAAAAGAATTAATTCCTAGTTCCCTTCAGCTATGCAATTCCTTAAACTTTAAGGTGTCGACATGCTCTAAAAATCGTAGTGAATATCACTTTTGTAAATAAAAATCCGCAGCAAATAGCCTTTGGTACAATTTACACCGTCCTCGATCGAATGACGTGAGAACTGTATAGCTAAAAGAGAAAAGTAATAAAAAATTCACGTTGATTGGGTCTCAGAGACCTGATACCGAGTTTTGAAGTGTTAACTAGTTTTTATTTTTTTGTTGTTGACAACTTTATTAGTTCGGTGTTTAATGGCCTGTTGCTTCCGATGATAGGAAAAGAAAGAAATTATGTGGGTTCTCGAATGTTTTGCTTTTGTTTTTATATTGTTGATAATTATAATTTTAATGGTGCAGGAGCATTATCTTTCCCTGTAGCTTTTCCCCTTCTTTCTCAACTATGCATGTAATATTTATTAGTATATTATGATTTTTGTATTTTATTGTATGTATTTTATATTATTATGTTCAATTAATATTATTTATGATGTTTGTACACTGATAGCCCTAAATCTGTCTCCTTTAGTTTTGTCCATCCAAAGGTTGTCTGTAAGAGATCGTCCTGAGCGATAAGACCGCCCAATGTAAACTAGTTTTAATTTTTGTATCCAATGAAATATTGTAAGGTGTACTTACAATAAAGTATATAATAAATAAATTATTTCTTGGAGAATTCTGTCTATTTTGAAATTATATAGCTTGAATGAAATTCTAGAACGTTTTTTAAGGATTTAAAGCTGTAATGAGGGTAGAGCAAAAGTGCAAAAGTTTTGCTATAAGAATTCTTTTCGTAGTAGCCCGGAGATTGGAAGTTGGCAGTGTGATACCCCATACCTCGGAAATCACGTTAAGCCATTATTAGTCCCGATTGCCATTTGAACATCTTTGACAGTCGTTACGGGTAGGTTTTTTTTATTAAAGATAGGTTCGCGTTTGACCACCATCTCACCTGATGGTAGGTAATGATGTAGTCGAAGATGGAGCACGCTTACCTAAAAGAAACCTATTCACTCTTGACTTAAAGACTCCTAGGTTATAGCTATCGGAAAACACAGACTCCGGCAGAGAATTCCACTCCTTAGCCGTACGCACAATGAAGGTATTCCCAAAACGTTTTGTGCGCATGGGTGGGATGTCCACCATGTAACAATGGCGCTTCGCCGTTTGTCTCGTAGTCCGATGATGGAACGGGCTTGGTGGAATTAGATTGTGTAATTCCATCGCACACTCCCCGAAATGTAACCGATAGAAAACCGATAGACTTGTAACTCGTCGTCGATGTCTAGGCTCTGGAGCTTTGACTCGACCAGTGCATCGTTGCCAATGAGTCTCTTGGCCCGCTTCTCGATAGACCCAAGCGCGTCCAGTTGGTATTTAGCAGATCCATCCCAAAGATGAGAGCAGTACTCCATACACGACCGAACCTGGGCTTGATAGAGATTGAGCAACAACAAAGTTTAAAGTCTGAAAATCTGACTCTGGTCTGGCCAAAGGGTATTGTGCTACCTAGATACATTGAGGTAATATATACTATAGTACATATTATCTCAATGCCCAGATACTGGTTTGTGGTGGCCGGTTAGATAGTCGCTCCATGTAAAACCATTGTTAAACACTCAGCTGCATCCGATTAGGCTGCAAGCTGACCCCAATATAGCTGCGAAAATGCTAAGCAAAAGATGAGTAGTGATTTCATAACATTGTCTCTATTTTTTCCTAAGGTGAGTCTAAATTTTAAATTCCTGAGTGGAGTGGCTAATGTAGCAGTGAATGCTGTTTGGTATTATTTGTGGCTATACGAGTATTCTAGCTTTTATTTATGTTTACAAAAATTGCGAATATTTCATGGTAATAAAGATATACAACGTGTAATTTAATGGGTATATACATACCAAGTGCATGGCTTCTTTGGATGATAACAAACGATATGGCAAGGGTTTTACAATCCTAATTCTACAAGTGTGGAACTTATTACTAATTTCTTTCTTTTAATGTTTTTTAATTTTTTCTTTCTTATTACTTATTACTAATTTCGTTGGTATAGTGGTCAGTGGCCCTAACTGCTATGCGCAAGGTCGTGGGTTCGATTCCCACCTAGGACAAATGTTTGTGTGATGAGCACGGTCATTTGTTCTTTGTCTGGGTGTAATTTATCTATAATATGTATGTATTTAGAAATATATATGTATGTTTATCAGTTGTCTAGTACCCACACCACAAGCTATGCTTAGTTTGGGACTAGATGGCGTTGTGTGAAAAGTTGTGGAATATTATTATTATTTTCGAGTATATTTTATTTTATCTCAGCTCTTTGGCCCACGTGCGTGCGGTTTACGGGCGAGTCGGTGGTGGACGTTACGTTCGCCACACCCAGCCTGTCACCGCGCGTCACCGACTGGCGCGTTATGGAGGAGGTGGAGACCTATTCCGACCACCGGTATATCCGGTTCGACGTCTCCACCCAGACCCCAGACGCGCCGGTCCGACGGGACCTGAGTGGTCCGCGATGGGCGCTGAAGCAGATGGACCGGGAGCTATTCCTGGAAGCCTCGATCGTGCAGGCCTGGGGGTCACCCCCGGACAGGCCTGCCGACATAAACGACGAGGCGGAGTGGTTCCGGGAGGCCATGTCGGAGATCTGCGACGTGGCCATGCCCCGGGTCCGGCAAGGACGCGCCCGGCGTCAGCTGTACTGGTGGTCGAGCGAGCTAGCAGCGCTGCGCGAAGCGTGCGTTGCGGCGCGACGCCGGTACACCAGGTTCCGCAGGCGCTGCACCCGACCTCCGGATGCGGCGACTGTAGAGGCGGAGCTGTACGAGGGTTACAGGGCAGCGAAGGCCGTCCTCCGAGACGAGATCTGGCGGGCCAAGGAACTGGCCCGGGAGGAGATGCTGGCGACTCTGGACGGGGACCCATGGGGCCGCCCCTACAAGTGGGTGCGAGAAAAGCTCCGCCCCTGGGCTCCCCCGTTGACGCAGAGTCTCCAGCCTCAGTTCTTGGAGGACGTGGTGAGCGCCCTGTTCCCATCGCGAGGGGAGCACGCTCCCCCGCCCATGGCTCCGTCTCCGACGGAACCTGAAGCTGGCGCAAACGCGGACCACAGCGACGACGACGTCTACGACGCTCCAGAGGTGACCGAGGTAGACTTGAGAGTGGCGGTACAACGGCTCAAGGCCAAAAATACCGCCCCAGGACCCGACGGCTTGCCAGGGAAAGCGTGGGTCCTGGCCTCGGAGACTCTCGGGCCTCGACTAGGGGGGCTCTTTAGCGCATGCCTGGAGAGGGGCCAGTTTCCGCTTCGCTGGAAGACGGGAAAGCTGGTCCTGATCCAGAAAGCCGGGCGCCCTGCGGACTCTCCGTCCGCATTCCGGCCCATCGTGCTGCTCGACGAGGTGGGCAAGCTCTTGGAAAGAGTGATTGCAGACCGCCTCTTCGGGCACCTGAATCGGGT
The DNA here is from genome assembly GCA_943138885.2 of Tholera decimalis. Classification (NCBI taxonomy): domain Eukaryota; kingdom Metazoa; phylum Arthropoda; class Insecta; order Lepidoptera; family Noctuidae; genus Tholera; species Tholera decimalis. The sequence continues at coordinate 32,012,632 of OW964562.2, forward strand.
GGGCCCGGATCTTGCGGAGTGCCAGTTTGGCTTCCGCAGGGGGCGCTCGACGGTGGATGCTGTCATGCGCGTGAGAGCCCTCACGACGGGGGACGCGGTATCCCGGGGCAGGGTCGTCTTGGCGGTGTCTTTGGACATCACCAACGCCTTCAACACCCTGCCCTGGAGTTGCATCAGGGAGGCACTCCGGTATCACCGGGTGCCGACCTACCTCCGTCGCATAGTCGAGGACTACCTGACGGACAGAGCCGTCATCTACCCCGGTCACCGGGGAGAGTGGAACCGGCGAGAGATGTCGTGCGGTGTCCCACAGGGTTCGGTCTTGGGGCCGCCCCTGTGGAACATCGGATACGACTGGGTGCTGCGCGGCGACCTCCCTGACGGCGTCAGCGTAGTATGTTACGCTGACGACACGCTCGTCCTGGCGCAGGGAGAGTCGCACCAGGCGGCGGCCGACCTGGCGACGCAAGCGGTTGCGACAGTCGTTCGTAGGATCCGGCAGTTGGGACTCGACGTGGCGCTGCACAAGACCGAGGCCATGTGCTTCCATGGCGGTCGGAACGCGCCACGGTCCGAGTCCCACATAACGGTGGAGGGGGTTCGCATCGGCGTCGGGAGGACGATGAAGTACCTGGGACTCGTCCTCGACAGCCGGTGGAACTTCAGGGAGCACTTCCTGAGTTTGGCCCCAAAGCTGAACCGGGCAGCAGCCGCCTTCAGGCGACTCCTGCCTAATCTCAGCGGGCCAAACGCCTCCTGCCGAAGGCTGTACGCCGGCGTCGTGCGGTCCATGGCCCTCTACGGGTCCCCAGTGTGGGCCCTGTGCATCCGGACGCGACCACTAAAGTTGGTCGCATGCCAGAGGGTCATGGCTATCCGAATGATCCGGGGATACCGCACGATCGCCGGCGAATCGGCCAACCTCCTTGCCGGATTGCTGCCCTGGGATCTGGAGGCGACTGCCCTCCAGCGCGTCTATGAATGGCGCGTGGAGGCGCAGCGCCGGGGCGTATCCCCGCTGCCTCGAGAAGTCGAGGCGCGGCGGGAAGAGCTCCGGCGCGATCTCAGGGCAGTATGGAGGGAACGACTGTCGCAACCGACGGCCGGGCACGCCGCAATTGCGGCGGTAAGACCCCTCTTTGAGGAGTGGCTAGATCGGCGTCACGGCGTCCTGACCTACCGCATGACGCAGGTCCTCACCGGACACGGAAGTTTCGGGAGGTACCTGTGTCTGATGGGTAAGGAAGAGACGCCTGGGTGTCACCACTGCGAGGGTCGCCCTGAGGACACAGTCGAGCACACGGTGCAGGACTGCCCAGCTTGGGCAGAGCATCGACGTGTCCTCACGGCGACAATAGGCGGAGACCTCTCGCGCCCGGCCTTGGTCGAGGCCATGCTGCGGGGCGAGAGGGAGTGGGAAGCGGTCGCCTCCTTCTGCGAAGCAGTCATGCTTGCGAAGGAGGAGGCGGGCCGCGTGAGGGAGAGGATGGCGTCCTCCCTCCAGCCCAGCCGCAGTGGTAGACGCCCACGGCGTCGGACGTCGGCCGACGATCTCCGGCCACCGTAGGCGCGGGCATGCGGACAGCGAGTAAAGGGCAACTCGCTGTCCGACCATGGACCATGCCCGGGTCGACGGCGCGTCGTGTTCCACGCGCGCCTCAAAGAGCGTCAGCAACATGACGAGGCCCCCTCTGCAGAGGGCCGAAGCCCGCCGGGGTCGTGGGACTCATCCCGTTACCGTGGCCCCGGTATGTAAAGGGTTATTGAAGGAACACCGTGGATTTTAGTCAGTAAAAGTCTGACAGTCCCTCCCACCCTGCCCGGAGTGGGAGGACTTATTTGATAATTTTACCACGCTAAAAAAAAAAAAAAAAAAAAGCCAAGTAAAAGCGGCGTGCGTTGTGTATTTTATTGTGTTTTTGTCTTAAGTTATTTCGGCCTCTTCTAACTGCATGAATTTTCTTACAATTCTGCATGTATTCAGGATTGCGGCCTTTTGCAGTGATATGTAGAGAGTTTCTTTAAGGTCTAATAATTTTAAACTGTGTAGGAGATGATTGGGAATAACGCCTGTGGTGGAAAGGACTATAGGAACAATATATTTAACCGAAACGTGGCTCTGTAGGGGTATTTTTGATTCTGAATTATTTGATAACTCATACACGGTATACAGAAGGGATCGCGAAACATCCAATTTCAGTAAGCATAAAAAAGCTGGCGGTGGAGTGCTTATAGCTGTTACAAACAAATTAAGTTCGTCTAGAATGGCAGAATGGGAAAGTAACTATGAGGACCTGTGGGTTACTATAGATACTAAATCAAATACGAGTGTAAACTCACTAAAAATATGTGCTATCTATCTTCCTCCACCAGTACATCCTGAAGTTTTTGAACACTTCATTGAAAACTGTACCTCAGTGATGGATAGAAACTACAACAGTTCCACATTCATAGTGGGAGACTTTAACCTTAGTTGTGTTGATTGGGTGCGGGATGGTTCTAGTGATGTGTCATGTTCACCTGCTGCATGTGGCACTGGTCGTCTTAAAAGCCTGCTACATGATTTCATGTCTTTGAATAACTTAAAGCAATTTAACTGGATAAGTAACTTCCAAAATAAAATCCTAGACTTAGTGCTGTCCGACCTCGACCGGGTTGAAGTATATAATTGCCTTGACCCAATAAGGAATATAGATAGGTACCACCCAGCTTTGAATATAATGCCGCATCTTCCTGTTATTATTAAAAATGATGTTAAACCAACTTGTAAACCAAATTATTATAAAGCTGACTACGAGGCGATCAACAAAATACTAAAAGACATAGATTGGAACGATAAATTTAAAACATGCAAAGGTGTAAATGAAATGCTGGAAAATTTCTTCAGTATAATTACAGCTATTATTGAAAAATATGTACCTAAAACCGTATTTACACAAGGAAAATATCCGCCATGGTACTCGCAGCAACTAATAAAATTATTAAAACTAAAATTGAAATATCATAATAGAATTAAAAAATATAATAATCCATTAGATATAATTGAATTTAATTATTCAAGAAAAGACTGCCAAATACTCACGCAAAGATGTTACAATAATTACATTAGTGAGTTAGAAGATAAAATAAAAAGCAATCCCAAATTTTTCTGGTCACATATAAAAAACCTTCGGAAAGGTAGTAATTCTTACCCTCCAGCTATGACCCTCGGTAATGTAAACGCAGTCGGTAGTAAAGCTATATCTGAGCTATTTGCTGCTCAATTCTCGTCGGTGTATGACCCGCCTAGTCTTGACCATGACAATTTCATAAACGATATTGCTGAGACAGTGGTACCATCTCTACCCATCAAAGAATTTTCGATAACCCCTGAAGCTATTTGTAAAAAACTCTCTGAACTTAACTTATCAAAGGGTGCAGGCCCTGACAATATACCCCCTATATTTTGGTCGCGATGCGCTCGTTATGTAGCTTCTCCCATGGCAACTATATATAACACCTCATTGAAAACGGGTATTTTTCCGAATACATGGAAAAGAGCGAAGATTGTGCCCATTCACAAAAGTGGTAAACGTGAGATGATATCCAATTATAGACCAATCTCGATTCTATGTACTTTGTCTAAGGTCTTCGAATCTCTAGTGTACCCGGTTATGTACGAACATGTTAAGAATTATATATTCAAAAATCAGCATGGCTTCATGAGCAAAAAGTCTACGAACACCAACCTTGTAACTTATATCACTGATTTAACATCCGCTGTTGATAGGAGTTTGCAAGTAGACGCAGTATATACAGACTTTTCGAAGGCCTTTGACAAGGTAAATCACTCACTATTATTAAACAAGCTTCGGTCCCTGGGTGTCACCGGTACCATACTCGACTGGTGCGAGTCTTACCTTAACAATAGGCAATCGTCAGTTGTCGTGAATGGAGAAGAGTCAAACTCATATTTCGCGACCTCAGGTGTACCACAGGGGTCCAATTTAGGACCATTGTTTTTCAATATTTTTGTGAATGACATATCACTAGTATTTAAGCATTCTACACCATATCTTTTCGCGGATGATTTGAAGTTAATCCGTATAATTGAGAGTGAGTCCGATATTCAGTTACTACAAAAGGACGTAGATAAGTTATCAGAGTGGTGCGCCAGTAACAAAATGTATTTGAATTGCGCTAAATGTTACCACATCAAATTCACTAGAAAGCGTAACATATTCCAATCTTCGTACAATATCCTGGGTAATACATTAGAAGAGGTGAATGTTATCCGAGATCTGGGCGTTTATTTGGACAGTAAAATAAGTTTTATAGAACATATTGACAAAATGCTAGATTCAGCATATCGAGCTCTTGGGTTTGTCCTACGATCTTCCAAAGAATTTAAAAAACCATGTACTACGCTCCTCTTATACAATAGTTATGTACGAAGTCAGATGGAATACTGTAGCACGGTTTGGAATCCTACATACCAGGTCCATATAGACAGAATTGAGAAAATCCAGAAGAAACTCGTTCGTCACCTCGCTTATCGTTTTAGAGTAAGAAACCTGAGGTCATACGCAGATAGGCTGAACCATTTTAAACTTATGCCTCTTACATCTCGCCGTACGGTCTCAGATCTTATGTTTATTTATAAGTTGCTTAACAATGCGATTGACTGTCCAGATCTTCTGAGCAAAATTCACTTTGATGTCCCTTCTAGAATCCCACGTTACCCCCGGCCACTACTCAAAGCGCCACAACACCGAACTAATCTGGCCAAACATTCACCCATTGCAAGGATGATTCGTCATTATAACAGTGTATCGGGTTCATCAGGTGACATAGACATCTTTTGTAATACTGTAGGAAAATTTAGGTCATTAATCTGTACACACTTAAAAAGTCTGTGAAGATCATCAATCCCTATTTTACTTTCGTCTGAATCTTTTTATTTATTTTTGCTAAAGTTAGGTTATGTATTTGTAATTTTAGATCAATGTCTAATAAAATTATGTATTTGTCATTTTGATTATTGATGAATGAATAAATAATTGTAAATTAATTAATTAAATAACATAAGTAATTGTATAATTTAATTTTAATTGTCTGTTAGCTATAATTACTATAATTGTTAAATAATTTATTTGAAATGTTCAATGCATGATGTGGTCTCCTATAACTGAAGAAGCACAATGTTATAAAAATCTGTATATTTATTGTTTTAGCTTGTAAGGTGTATTCTTTGTTGGAGATCCAAATTAAATAAATAAATAAATATATACTTTTTGTTGACGCCATATTCTTGTAACTTCATCTTTCAATTCTATGTATTTGCTAATTTTTTCAGTGATTATTTTTTGTATGTTGTGTGTATTAGGGACTGCGATGTCTACCAGGTACGTAACTTTATTGATTTTATCCTGTAGTGTTATATCTGGCCTGTTATAATGAATGGTTTTGTCTGTGAGAATAGCGCGGTCGTAGTATAACTTATGTGTCGTATTTTCTAAAATAGTTTGTGGTGTATAATTGTAATAAGGGGTGTTAGTGTTCTGTATAAGTGAGTATTTGACAGCTAGTTTTGATGGATGATGTTTGCTACCTGATTATGCCTATGAGTGTAGTCGGTTTGTGTTAGTGTGGGGCAGGCACCAGTGATATGCTGTATCGTTTCTGGCTGGGAGTGACATTTGCGACATTTATCATTCGTTACGGTGGGATCTTTTATTATACATTTTCTATAATTCTTTGTGTTAATGATTTGATCTTGAATAGCTATAATAAATCCTTCAGTTTCTGGGAATAAGTTACCTACCTTTAACCATTTGTTGGAAGCTAATTTATTTATATGGGATTGCTCTAGGTCATGAGGGTGGCGCCCATGAAGCACTTTTTTCTTCCAGTCCTCAATTTTTTGAGTCTGCGGATCTTCATTTGTGATACTATCTGATTCTGTCTGACCATTGAGATTAAGTGGAGTGTAGTTGAGATCATTACGTACTATGGCTTTATGGATGTTACTAGTGCAAGATTTTGCATGGAAAAATGTTTTAGTTGAGTGATTTGTTTCCGCCAAAGGTGCTGGATATCTATCAGGCCTCTCCCTCCATACTGCCTTTTGACAGTATATCTTTCTATGGCTGATTTGATTTGATCATGTAAGTTATTATGTTTTGTGAGTGTTGTTCGTGTAGTTCGCTCTAATTGTTCTGTATCTGTCTTAGTCCATTTTATGACTCCAAATGAGTATGTTAATACGGGGATGGCAAATGTGTTTATGGCTTTAATGAGGTGTTTACTAGACAGTGGGGTTTTACAAATTATATTAAGTCTTCTTTTGTATTCTGTAGTTAGCGTATTTTTAATTTTTACATGATCTAGACCTTTTAACTGTGTGTACCCTAAATATTTATACAAGTCCACATATATTATTATTATTATTATTATTGATACCAGAGACCGAATTTTTCAAATTAAGAAGAACGAATAGAATGTTCGTGTTATTGGCAAGTGACGTGGAAAGTTATTGACCCTCGTAGTGCTGTAACACGTTTGTTATGATTGGTATTCAAGAAATATATGAAACCGATAATTTGGTATCAATTCTTTGAGTCACTTATTTTGTGCTGAAACTGTGCATAGAGACTCCATATCAGATGTTGTCTTCAGCCCTTTTGGATAGATATGGGGTTTCCGTTATACGTTGTATATTACCTATTGTAATTATACCTATTTATATCTGAGCTGTTTTTGGTTGAAGTAAAAATATGGTACGGCTATAAATCAGTTTTTTTTTCTCTGTTTTGTGTAACTTTTCGTAAGTATTTTGTTGCGTGACGTTTCCTATGAATGCAGCTATCTATACAAAGCTTCAACATGGTATGTTCACTACAGTTTATTAACCTCTGAAATGACCTCTTTCTTAGTTCCTTGCAGAATAATAAATCATGGTCCAAAAAGTTACGAACTCAAGTAAAAATATTCAAAATATTATGAATTTTTCTTGCAAATTAACCGTAAACTTTTGATTTACTGCTGCTAGGAGTTTTAAATATGACTTTTTAAGGTTTGTTTTTGTATTTAATTATAGAAGGGAAATTTTTGGTTTGTGGTCAAAATGCTTTCTTGCCTAAAAGGACTATTGCTATGGCAACAGAATTCATGCCTCATGCATGAACTCTGATGTGAGGGTGCGTCTTAAAGAACCCAAGGTTATAGCTATCAGGTAATACAGTCACCGGCAGGGAATTCTGCTTGCACTTGGAGGTACCTTAACTGTCTTTGTACTCCGTTCAGTGACGTACCCACGCAATCATATTGTCCTATTTGACATAAAATATCTCAACCTTACTAAGCCTGTATAAAATAAATAATGCTGTATAGATTAAAATAATAGCTTCATGAAACAGTGGAATTCATAATTCTAACTTTTACCATATGGAAAATAACCATATGGTTGGCATAATTATATTATAACCGTTTGCGTGAGAGCCCTGAGTAAATCAATAGGTGCATTTGACCTTTAATAAAACCTGTCATTATTTACTGTTTATGTTTTGTTTTATTCCTATAGTGATACTATAGATTCAGTAGAGATCCGCATGGCCGTGATATGTGTATTATCATCCTACACCTTGCATCATATTCCTCATTATTGAAGGTCGTGGGTCGTGGCCTCCCTTCTGCATAACTTTCTCACATATAAACTTGCTCCAGTAGTTTCTGTCTCAGCAGCATGGAAGGCATTGTGAACTGTAGTATTGAGAGCGGTGCGGATCTGGTCAGACCAACGCATCGGGCTGCGTTCACGAGGCCTTTTCCTGTCTATTTTACTGGACAAGAGCGTATCGAGGCTACCACAGTATTTCCTAGCATGTAACAGGCTCACTATTATACTCAGATTTCAGTGCGGGCTCACGTCTTAACACTACAGGGTCACTTGTGCGATTGACGAGTTAGTAGGTACCTTCTGCTGGTGTGCATGAGCTAATTTTATGTCTACTATGTATATAAATAAACTACAATATGCAACGATCAAGATTGATTTAAAAATAAAGGGGTGGAAAAAATGTTTTTCGACTATACAAATAATAGCTCTTTATTATTTTTTGGTAATAAATATGATGAAAATCATAATCATCATAACCAGCCTATAGCGTTTCCATTGCTAGCACATAGGCCTCCTTTCTATGGGAGGAAATGGGCCGTAATTCGCCAAACGGTCAAAAATGAGTAAACGATATTTGATGATATTATAAAACACACTACCAAATGGCTCGTTCGTTGACCAATATCGAGCCGTGTGTTATGCTCACTTCCTACAAAACCCAACATCTGTCTTTTATTGTTCCAGATTCACAGATGACGACAAAGAAGTTTTCCGAGGAGCCTGAGTTTGAGCGACCAATTGGTAACCACACGTTCTTCTTAGGAAGAGAAGCGGTGCTCGGTTGTGCAGTCACAAACCTCGGAAAACATAAAGTAAGTTGTTATATTAAGATAACATACCATTGCTGAGAGAAAGGCGAATCTGGTCCGTAACCACCTCGCAGGCTCTTTACGGATTGGTGGATGTCACAAATGTCTTTGAATTTTTGTCGGTTTCCTCGCGATATCTTTAGGATAAATGATGATGGTTAAAATTATACAAAGTAACGTGCCTGAATAGGTTTTATATAGAACTGGTAGGGCCCTTAACCACTGGGCTATCGTTGTAGTACCCTTGGTAGCGAGCCGTAAAAAGTCAGCTATTATGAGATATTTTTGACTATCTCAGTAAAAAGTCTCAAACCTTTTATCACAAGCTTACTTCTTATGTAAGTAAAAGCCTTTTTTATAAAAAAGTATTGTCTATTTCACTGTCCAACCCTTTAACTATCTCCACAAAAACACAACAAAATTACATCAATGTGTTTCTCCGTTTTGACGTGTAAGAAGGACAAATACTTTCGCATATCAGTATACCAATATTATAAATGAAAAAGTGTGTTTGTTCGTTGAGCGCGGCAACAGCTATTTTTTAAGATTGGTATGGCAGGCACTTTTGAATTGTGAAGGTGGGTCAGACAAAGGAATGCAACTAATCACATGTTCCAAAGCATAGATTTCTATGGAGAAGAAGAAGAGATATGGAGAGAAGAATGCAAGAAACTCCAAGTACATGTGTCTCTCTAACATATGTCCATAATCTTCAGGATAATACAGACTTTTTTTTATAAAAAAATTGGTTCGCCTTTGACCACCATTTCACCTGATGGTAAGTGATAATGTGGTCGAAGATGGAGCACGCTTACCTAAAAGTAACCTTTTCACTCTTGAGTTAAGGACTCCTAGGTTATAGCTACCTGGAAACACAGACTCGCTTTAATGTAGTACGACGACTAATGTGGAACGACAGACTTGCTTTAATGTAGTATATAATATTGTATATAATAGAGAAACAGCTCTGTAACCTTAATACATTATAGGTACACTTGAACCTGTCTCATGCATCTTTCTATTTTCTCATTGGTTTAAACCGCAAGGAAATCTGTTCAGTAATTCTTGTGTTTATCGCGAACAGACTCACAGACAGCGTTTATTTTATAATATTTAATTATATATGTGTGTGTTAGACAAAGAACCTAAGCACATACGCCAGACTGTAGTTATCCTTCAAAATTGAAATCCCCAAGTTCTATAACCATATAGCTACCTTAATGTTTAAAGTTAGATGGTTTTCAATGCCAGCACGTTAGGTTAATGTGGGTACATCACGATACCGGTCATTAAACAGGCCAACTGTAATCAGGATCATACTTAATGGATTTTCATTTTAAAATGATTGTTATGGTGTATGTGCGTGTGTTTGATGGGTTAGGTAGGTATATTACCTCCATGGTTCAACCAACTACAGTGTCTTAAGATAAATTTATGAAGAGTGAGTTATGAACTTATGAAAGTAAAATTATATTGTTATAACTTGTACCAGTTTTTTAGAGACGGCTTGTTTGGTGTTCCATGGCCTTGTTGGCAGACTGGCGAGATTTTAAATCTTACGGTTCCGTTTTCTATACAGATTTTGTAGTAAATATATTTATTTAGGTATTTACTTAATTTTAAGGTAAACCAACAATTGTTTGCTCATAATATTTAATTGCGATCGAATTTGTAATAATCACCTATAAGGCTAACACCACATGTACAAAAAATAAACGAATCAAATGTACAAAATTAATTATCTTTCCATTTTTTTTATTATTTAGGTTAGTTTTGTTCGATTAGGTTAGTTAAAACATTAGTAAACATACTAACATACAATATATGCATGTATAATCCACATACAAGAGAAGTTATTAATGTAATTAATTTAGTTTCAATAAAATAAGATTTAATTCCGCAAACAAATTGTTATTCAAATTGAAATGCATAATATACTTGTACACATACAGAAGGTGCAGTGATGCAACATGCAACTATACTCGACATGTGTTTGCCTCTCCACGGAGCGTTCTCAGAAGACCCGTTCAGTCCATTTTATTTTTTTTATTTTATTATATCTTAATTATTAAAAGATCCCGAGTCGACGGGGCATCCGAAAGGGGATTTCGACCAGTCATAGAACTTTAAACAATTATTAGCGAATATAGAACGTGTAAAGGAAACCCCATATGTTTCCAAAAGGGCAGAAGACAATATTTGAAATGGAGTCTCTATGCACAGTTTAAACTCCAAAATGTGACTCAAAGAATTGATACCAAAATAATGGGTTTCATATATTTCTTCAATACCAATCATACCTAACAAACGTGTCACAGCACTGCAATGGTCAATAACTTTTTACGTCACTTGCCAATAATACGATAATTCGCTTCGTTCTTCTTAATTTGAAAAATTCTATACCTGGTATGAACGTATTGAAATTTGTAATAAGTTCCATACATGTAGACATAGGATTACAAAACCCTTGCCATATCGTTTGTTACCATCCAAAGAAGCCAAGCACTTGATATGTACCTATATTCCCTTTAAGTTACACGTTGAATATATTAATACGAAAAGCAAAAACCATGTACCTCTCTTTGTGAAAAATGCGTAGACCGAGGAGTGTGACATTCGGCAAGGAAGAAGGAAGAGGAGAGGTGAATACTTTCATAGTGCGTACGACTGAGGAGTAGACATCCCTGCGGGAGTCTGAGTGAATAGGGTACTTCTAGGTAAGCGTGCTTCATCTTCGACCACATCATCGCTTATCATCAGGTGAGATAGTAGTCAAATGCGAGCCTATTATTAACAAAAAAAAAACTACTATTTTTAATTAATAATGCATTCGAAACTAATTAAATTGTGGTCGAATATTGTCTGGACAGCCACTAGTATTAATAATTCTCCACCACTGATATATGTGTTGGTTATTGAGTTTCAAACAAAAGGTGTTCTATTGAGACCCGTCACCTTGATATTGATCTTTGTTCAATATGTAGGCCAGGGTTAGTTTCTGACGAAGGTTCATATGCGTCCCTATTACATTATACTTAAATAATGTTTATCATCAAAAACATTTGGTTAGCCTATTCACAACTATGTCAGGATCGGCTCCCAATCTAATATGATGCAACGGCTACGTACTACTGATTTACATGGAGCAATAGCCTATTTGGGCTCCACAACCCAGTAACTGAGTAACGCAAAAACACTTGGCAAGACTGCTGACAATTTCTGACTACTTCTTCAAATGATAGCTGGGACCAACAACTTAGCGTGCTACCTATCAGAAGCTCGCAAAAATCTCCAATCATGTTATAATGGACCACCACCCATGGGTGGCACCATGGCTGACTGATCCTGGCAAACGTTACCAGCGTTCAAAAGAACGGTGAAGGAGCATTACCTCTCCTTATAATTTTACCCCTTCTTTCTCAATTATACATGTAATATTTATTAGTATATGACTTTGGTATTTATATTATTATGTTCAATTAATATTATGATGTTTGTACACTGACAGCCCTTAATCTGTCTCCTTTAAATTTGTCCATCCAAAGGTTGCCCTGTGCGATGAGACCGCCCATTGTACACTAGTTTAATTGTTTTGTATCCATAGAAATATTGTAAGGTGTACAATGAAGTATATAATAAATAAATAAATAATAACGTTGCTCAATCTTGAAGATCAACCCGTGTGAATGTTATTATTAAGTCATGAGCTCCTATATCATACAATCATGACAAGAATATGGGCCGAAAAATATTCTTAAGAGAACTAGTTGAGTAGATTCATATTACTAGCAATCTTGTTAACCCCTCCGACTAAGCCAAATATACTTGAGCCTGGAAGGGGTTTACAGCTAATAGCGGGTCGGGTACGAACCCGCGATCTCTCGATCACATAGCCGACAACTTACACATTAGGCTATTGCCTCGAGGATCACGAGCAAATTGGGTAAGCAAGGAATCTATACTAATATTATAAAGTGGAAAAGTTTATTTGTTTGTTTGTTTGCTTGAACGCGCTAATCTTCGAATGTACTGGGTGGATTTGGATGAAATTTGGTATGGAAGTAGCTTGAAGCTTGAGGAAGGTTATAGGTTACATTTTACGCGACTGCAAATAAGGAGAGTTATGTTTTTACCGTGATAGAATCCACGGGAGCGAAGCCCCGCGTGAGTACTAGTAAGATATATCTCAATTCGCCATCTCATTCTTGCGATTAGACTACCATTATTTTCCCAACATACAACAAATATCAGATGAACGATTAAAATTGATCTTGCACTTCTGAATCAGTCACTGACTTATTCTTAGGCGACACGGTTCGCGAAATGGTTGAGCGATTGACTACTGTGCTGCTTGTCTTGGGTTCAATTTCCGCATCGGAACAAATATTAGTGTGGCTTTCAGAATACAGATATTTATTCCGAGTCTGGGAATTTGTGCATGTGATTTTAAATATTTGTACGCACGCACGCAACGCACCCATGATACAGGAGAAATTCCTGCGGGCAATTTTTTTTATCTTATCTTATCAATGGACCAATAAAAAGAGCATCAATAGTCTAATGGCTACGGTGTCCGACTTGTGATCGAGAGGTCGTGGGTTTGATACCCACCCATTGCACTATTGCCGTGAACACACTCTAGACACAAGGATATTGATCTTAGTTGGACCCCTTCAACTAAACTAAATATGCTTGTGTTGTTAACAAGACTGCTATTAATGTGAATTCTACCCACATAGCTTTAGGTAAATAACAACAAATCAATATTCGGTTAACAAACTAAAACTAAGCTATGGACAATAAATTGCATCAGACTTCACTATCTAAAAGGCATCAGCTGGCACTGCACACAAGTTTGAGCACTTTCCCCAGATAATTCACCCTATTTAGTCGCACTTTAGTAACACACAACTTCGCCCAACATACCCTTTAACAAGCCCAACATGGCTACCAGGACCAACTATAACACCTCCAAGCCAACACTTAAAGCCACTTGTAAGCCAGTTGGTAACATGCTCCGAACTTTCACACTTTGCTTGATATATCGCCAATAACCAACGTACATGGACCAACTTGTAGCTACCATAAAATTAACATCAATCTGTATTTAGGATGTTAATATTCAAATGTTTTTATGGGTATCGTAAGTAAGAATGTAAAACGGAGCTCCGTGATCACTCGTGTTTATGCCAGTTGGTTACAGCTAATCTGCTCAGTTAAAAGTTACACATTACCTAAGTATATTTTAAATGTATGGAGCCTTTATAAATAAATTAGAAAAAAAAGTGTTTTCTCGTCGTAGCGTGTTACATATCAAGTGATATATTCTTTTGCGGATCTCAAGTACATATACATTATTAGCATAATTTACAAAAAAAGCGAAATTTTGGCGTTATTGAAGCATCATCTAAAAACTATGTAGCCTAAAATAGTTGTTTTTACTTCACGAAAGTCTACCTATAATTAATTAGTCTAAAATTTTAAAATAACATGCTTCGCTGGGAACCGCTGGTGCGTAAGTCCGACTCACACTTGGCCTTTTTTTTTCTCATACTTTAATGGCTGTATTTTACATGAAAGTTGGTGTAACATTAGCTTTAGCAGGTCGTAAATTCTGCCTAGAAGTTTCTAGAACAATTAGGGTGTTATATCGTGATGAAGTGATAAATTGCTCAGAAAATTCTTGCGTAATTTAAATAGCAGCGTAATATACGGCTAAAGAAATAGTGTAAAAATAACGAGTGAAGAAAGAACAAATCTAAAGTGAAACCTCTAGAGGAATGTAAGTTTATTGAACCGTAGTGTGGGCTTTGCTGCATTGCGTCTCGTCTCAACGTGTCAATATGTTTAGAAAATATATTTCTACTTTTACTTGGAGAAGTAGAAATGAATTATATTTGTGAAAATCTATCTTAAAAACACTGACAGTCTGCACCATAAAATTGAAAATAGTTATAATAATTACCCCAAGTTCGATTGAACCTTGGAAACGTTATAAAAACAACTACACCATTATTATTTATCTAATTAGCTAATGTCAGATCTGACATTATGTTTTATTTGTTTGTAATGTTTTTAATATGATTTTAAGAGAATGACATTATTGAATTGAACTGAATTGAATGGAATTGTATAGTTGAATTGCTTTGTAAGTGTATTTCTTTTTGTATTTCTTTGTTTATTTTTTATATAGGCCTGCGTGCCTGCAATAAAGGAATTTTATTTTTATTTATTTATTTTATATATTAAGTAAGGATAACATAAAGAGTAATAATAAATCTAAACAAAGCCCGCCTTAATTCCTTTCTAAACACGGAAAGAATCCCGCGAAAAAAAACTCTACGTCAAAATGGCGGTGTCTTACGGAAAACGGGCACTGGAAACAAATCTTCCTGCCTTTGTCTCTAGCAATTAGAACCACAAAAATTTACCGATTATCCTTCATTAAGAGTTGTTACACTGGTTGGCTGGATGCCTAGAATAACAATGCGCGAAATAGTGCTGCACCTTTTCACGCTGTGAATTTTAATACCGGTACACACGGTGGCTGAATGCTGTACTATTCTTTGTTGTCTTTGCTTGCTTGCTTTCTTTTAGGTTTTGTTGTGATTTCATCTTATTGTTTGTTTCAACATCTGCTTCTATTTGTTGGGTTGGGGATGAAATTGGGTGCTGTAAAAAAAAATAAGTTTGTTTACTTCTGTAAGACACAATTAGTGTTGTAGTACTTGTATGGCATATTGAAATAATATTGATAACCCATTTCTTTAATTATGCTATGAAAGATTACAATTCATGTTGCCATACAACGTAGTAATGCCGCCAATCTCTTGAGGACGTTAATAGAGGCCTAATTTTTTTGTGCTTTATTTTAGTTTGTAGTTTTGTTTATGAAATATGTATGAAACGTGAATTAATAAAAAACGATAAACATTATCTACCTTTTACGAAGTCTCACTTATAAGTAATACTTAAGTCGTAAGGGTTAGTTAGATGCACAATTTTATAACAGCAAATTATCCTACTTCCTACTGATATAATAAAAGCGGAAGTTTGTGTGGGGTAGCTGGATGGATTTGTTTACTCTTTTACGCAAAAACGATTTAAACGTTCTGAATGGAAAGTTTAAATCCTGGATATACATAGGTTACTTTTTGTATCGGAATTCTCACAGGATTGGGATTTATGCGGGAAAAGTTTGCTAGTTTTTTTTTTGTGACGGTGTTTTTCCAGACGCATACAAAATGAAACGATTCACTATCCGAAATATCATATTTTTAAAGTTCTACTTTAAACTCTACTACTACTAAAGGCTTATAAAGCATTAACACGATCACACAGGTGACTTATTAAACGTTAGAAACGTAACAGCATGAAAAAAAGATTTTCCAACCTACAAAAAATTTTCCCTAACCTAAGCTAAATCACAAAGCAACACAAGAATATTTACGACACATAAGTCCACAGTGATCCCCGGAAGAAATTTGACAGGCCAGAAAAGTAACAGAATGAAAGATAAGATGAAACACAAAAGGATACGGAGGGCCGAACACTTAACTGAGGCCCCGACCTAGAAAGAAATCTTTATCAGTCATATCGAATCTTGGAACTGGTTTCAAACTTGTCTTGTTTTAAATATTGGAAACTCGAAACAATAAATTCACATGGTAAATATGCCGTTTTACGTTCTAATGATATTTTTTGCACAGTTCATACATCCTTACTAATATTATAAATGCGAAAGTAACTGTGTCTGTCTGTGTGTTACGCAATCACGCCTAAACTACTGAACCGATTTAAATGAAATTTGGTATGGAAATAGTTTAGGACCCTGGGAAGGACATAGGATAGTTTTTATTCCGGAATTCCTACGGGATCGGGAATTACGCGGGAGAAACCTTCCACGCGAACGAAGTCGCGGGCAAAAGCTAGTAGACTATAAAACCACAGGTTGATCACCATCATCTTATTTATTTATTTAGGGACAAATAACAGTTACGTAATAAAAACATATTAACTAAAATTCGTATAACTAATTGAACAATTATGCAACCCACACCATTGTCCACAAGTTAACAAAAGAAATTAAAGTTAGAATGACACATTATAGCTAAAAAGGAAATAATTAAAATAACATTAATAAATCCGTAACTGATTAACATATTAATAAATTAAATAATTAAATCTCAGACAAGAGTTTACAAGCTTCTACTTTAAATTGCTTATTAGATAGACAAAATATATCGAGCCGTGTGAAGTGCGAGTTATATATGTCCATAATACGACGCAGAGGCACGCGCACTCCGGCATTAGTTTTACAGGACTGTATATGAAACAGACGAGGCACGCGCACTCCGCGCTGGATAACAGTTCTGGGTACTGTATAACATAATTTATTTGTTAACTCTGTACAGTCAAATCTGTTGGTGCACAAACCATGCAGCATCATTACTGACAGAAGCAATCGTCTGTACTCTAGACTTAAACATGATATTTATTTAATAAATATGTGTAGGGAACTTTTGAGTGATAAGACCTGTAGTTCATAGAACGCAAAAACTTTTTCTGTACCATTTCTAAGCCAGTACCGTACTTTTTGTACAAAGGATTCCAGATAGGTGAAGCATATTCTAATTGTGATCTAATCAATGTTTTGTATAGCATTAAGAAGGTAGAGGGACGCACAAAGTCACGGGACGATCTCATAACGAAACCGAACATTTGAAAAGCTTTATTTACTACTGTATCATAGTGTAAGTCAAAGTGTAGACAGGAATCAAGTATTACTTCCAAATGACGTACTGAACGAACAGTATTTAGGGGTACGTTGTCAATTGAATAGGTATATATGTGTTTGTTTTTGTTCTAAGTAAAAGAGATAGTGTGGCATTTTGGAAGGCTTTTTTTAGCCTTTCCCCAATTATAATACATAACTACCACTATATCTACAACGTGTAACGGAAACCCCATATCTATCCAAAAGGACTGAAGACAACATCTGGTATGGAGTCTCTATGCAAAGTTTCAGCTCAAAATAAGTGACTCACAAAATTGACCCCAAATTATTGGTTTCATATGTTTCTTGATTACCAGTAATAACAAACGTGTCACAGCACTATGAGGGTTATCACTTTTCACGTCACTTGCCAGTAAAACGATAATTCTCTTCGTTCTTCTTAATTTGAAAAATCTGTCTCTGGTATCAATGTATTGAAATTTCTAATAAGTTCCACACATGTAGTCATAGGATTAGAAAACCCTGGCCATATCGTTTGTTATCATCCAAAGAAGCCGTGCACTCGGTATGTATATACCCTTTAAATTACACGTTGTATATTACAATGCCTGTTCTAAACTATGTCGAGTTTAGTTTCCAGTTCAACTGGATGCACTAAACTAGGTCGAGTTTAGTTTCCAGTTCAACTGGATGCAGTTTAGTACTAGTGTTTAATTGGAGCGACTGCCTACCTGACCTCCTCAAACCAGTAGCTGGATAATACGATACCTCATGACAAGAACGGAGTCAAATTTTCTGAATAACCGTAATGACTGTTAAAGGTGTAGAAATAACAGACGGGATCAATGACTTTTTTTTATTGATAATAGGCTCGCGTTTGACCACCATCTCACCTGATGGTAAGTGATGATGGGAGCACGCTTACCTAAAAGTAACCTGTTCGACCCCAAGCCCAGCCAACGGTAACTGGTATGTCGAACCGTCCGCGATTACGCGGAGCCCTACGTTGTGGTAGGCTCTTAGGCCTTAATTCAATGAACAAAATGTACCACTAACCTGATTGCTGGGGACGCCAAGTTCGACCTTCAAAGGTCATGCCCTAAGTGTGGTTGATGTATGTAAAATGGGGTGAGTAATTGAGAGGTGTGATGTAAGTCAAGTGTTGTAGAACGTTCCCAAGGCGCCGATATCCAGATGGCGCGGTTCCAACTCAGCTCACACCCGACTCGTTCCCAACAAACGCGCGCTACGCGTGGTAGGCAATAAGGCGATATGTTTCAAGAAATATCACTGGATTCTTGTTAATCCGAGCTTACAAAGTTCAATCAATCACTGAACACAATTAATCTGTTCATATCTCGTGAGATCCAATTCGATTTTCAATTAATTCCGCGTGCCAGCTCAACCGACGACAAGGCGGCGTACGATTCAACAATACCCCGGGGATTTCAACAAATGGGGAATACACTTCAACCAACAAATAATTCGCGACCCAATTATCGGTCTCAACAGGCGAAATCAACAATATTTTACCAATTATATTAACACAAGAGCGGTTCCCATGACCGGCATTTTTTCCAAGCAAAGTCAATCTGACAAGTCAAAGAGGTTATGTCAAGTGCAACGTCAAAGACAATAGAATGTTGCCACACCAAAAAGAGCGTTCAAAATTACATTTGGGACGCAACATCTACCCCCCCCGGACGGGCCTACCCGTCCGCTAATCAATTGGAAGTCTTGACAAGGTTGCAAATTCAACACAGCTTCAATGCGGCCAAATACCGTAGCTAGTTCATTAAAGGTGAGAACGGTGTCTCCCAACAATCTCCGCCAGCGTCCCTTTGCCGCTTTCACCGCGGCCCCAAAAATACCCCCCCAATGGGGGGCAGGCTGGCGGGTCAAACAACCAAGTGACCCCTCGGCGGGCCAAACTATTACCAATATCAACCTGGCTCTCATTAAGGAAGGCGTATAGCTCCTTCAAATAGTTACTTGTACCCTTGTAATTCGTACCGCAATCAGACCTAATCAACGAAGGTAACCCACGGCGAGACACAAATCTTTCCCCAGTCGCCTCAAAGGCCTCTGTCGAGAGGGAGGTTACCAGCTCCAAATGTACTGCCTTGGTTGACAGGCAGACAAACACACAAATAAGCCCTAACAATCTTGCTATTACGAAGGGTGGACGTCTTCAACAAAGGGGGACCAACAAAATCCGTTACGACGCCAGCAAAGGGCCTCGCCTCATTGACGCGATCAGCCGACAAAATCCAAAATTCTCGCTGCAGAATGGCCAACAGCGCATTGCAACCGGCATGCGAGTTCTTAGTGTGACGATCAGTCACCAACAATTGTACCAAGTTCAGTTACAACAAGGGCAGGAGCACCAATTTTAGGGTAAGGACAACTCACAAGGGTGACCTCAAACCAGGTCCTTCCCTCAACAGTGGTGTCAGCCGGTTCGCCAATTCCCCAAATCTTGCCTGAAAGGTCGTTCACCTTCAGGCCAACCTGTCCCGCTAACCAAGAAGACAAAAGGCAACCCCGGACTCCCGTCTCCAAAATGGCACAGACCACAATCGAGTCACCCAAGGGTCCCCAGACCGTGACCGAGGCCGTTGGCAACAAAACCGTCTTGATCGGGGGGTTCCTTTAGCGGGGCAGGCGTCAATCTCTTAGTGATGTCTGGGCGGCGACCGATCGCCGCTTCCAGGCTGCCTTCGTTCACGACGAGGCCAACAATCAAACCATTCGTCCGCGCGGTGTCCCAAGCCGCTCGCCATCACTGGAGGGGCATATCCCACCGGATGCCCGAATGGCGGAGGGCGCGACTCCAGCCGGGGACGTTCCGCCAACGGAGGGGAAAGGGAGCGGCGCCGACCCGGCCACTGCTGCCTAGCAGCCAATGCGCGTTCTCCCTGACGAGGGAAGACCAAATGGCGCTCGTGGGGCTCCCGTTCAACTTGCGCGGGGGGTGGAGTGCGGCGTACAGAATCGCGGGTCTCAGCCCGGTGCTCGTCTCCGGGGTACCCCCCCATGCGCGAACCCCCCTCAGAAGCTGGTCTGCTGGAGCGGTTCGCGTTGGCGCACAAAATCTCCAAGTGGGACCCTTCACAAATTCTACACGGGCGGGGGTCGGGGCAGTCCCGATGGAAGTGGGCCCCCAAGCACGAAAAGCACAAACGGCGTGCGTTGACAATGCGGCGGCGGGAACTTACGTGCAAATTCAAAAAGTCCCGGCAACGCGCCATGACATGTCCCGTTGCCTTACAAAAGTCACAATGATGAGGACTCCGGGCACCAGCAAAACGGGGGGCGGGGCGATCATCAACAGGCCCCCTGGCCCGAGGACTCCGGGCGCCAGCCAAACGGGGGGCGGGGCGATCATCAACAGGCCCCCTAGCCCGCGGACTCCGGGCGCCAGCCAAACGGGGGGCGGGGCGATCATCAACAGGCCCCCTAGCCCGAGGACTCCGGGCGCCAGCAAAACGGGGGGCGGGGCGATCATCAACAGGCCCCCTAGCCCGAGGACTGCGGGCACCAACCAAACGAGGGGCGGGGCGATCATCAACAGGCCCCCTAGCCCGAGGACTCCGGGCGCCAGCAAAACGGGGGGCGGGGGGAACATCAACAGGCCCCCGGGCCCTAGTCCGTCCCTGGTCTCTGGGCTGAGAAGGTAGTGGGGGTGACCCCGTGGCGCCACGAGTGTTATCCGCAAACCGACACTCGTCTTCCAAAAATTTGAGGAGGTCATCAAAGGGGGGAAGATGGGTGGCACTATCCCCACCATACTTCTGCTCAAAACGTGACCTCAACTCCGCGGGGAGCAACTGCAGCACTATGTGCACCAACAAGTAGGACCAATGTTCTACCGGTAACTCCAAGCGTCTCAAGGCGTTGGTAGCTGAGACTAACGGGTTCAGCAAGTCAGTGCGCAACGTCGACGTGCTGACAATGGCCGGTAGTCCCAAAATCTGGTCGATGTGCACATCAGCCAGGCAGCGCTTGTTCTGATACCGTCGGGAGAGAAGCTCCAGAGCGGTCGGGTAAGAGGAATCCGTCACCGGCAAGTGCTGCACCAAGGCTCTGGCTTCGCCCTCCAGGACAGACAACAAATAGGCCAGCTTCTGGGCAGGTCCGAGGTCCAAACGTGCATCGACAAGACTCTCAAAGAGATCTAGGAAGCCCAGCCAGTGGTCCAAGCGACCGTCAAAACGTGGCAGCTCCAGGGTGGGCAGCCTACTCAATAGTCCAGGGCCTGCAACAACAGGGGTCTGCGGCTTGGCCGCATCAGGCACCCGGCTCTTCAAAATTTCCCGCGCTCGCAGACATATGACATCCAATTATTAATTTCAACAAATACCAAATTATGTACCAAATTATGTACCAAATTATGTACCAAATTATACCAATAATTCCTAATTTCACAAATAAATCCTATTTGTCAATTCAATTCCAAGGGGCCAGCACTACAAATTACAGTACAAACTACAAGTACTATTTGAGCCCGGCTGACAAAGCAATATATTCAAACTTATCAAGTTATAAGTTGTGTTAAGTAATCAAACCAAAGTTACTTTCAAAACTTCCAATTAAACCAGTGGATCTTACATTATAAGAGCCACGCCTATACCAGAATGAATCAGTGGATCTTATAAGAGCCACGCCTGCTACCAGAATGTTCGACCCCAAGCCCAGCCAACGGTAACTGGTATGTCGAACCGTCCGCGATTACGCGGAGCCCTACGTTGTGGTAGGCTCTTAGGCCTTAATTCAATGAACAAAATGTACCACTAACCTGATTGCTGGGGACGCCAAGTTCGACCTTCAAAGGTCATGCCCTAAGTGTGGTTGATGTATGTAAAATGGGGTGAGTAATTGAGAGGTGTGATGTAAGTCAAGTGTTGTAGAACGTTCCCAAGGCGCCGATATCCAGATGGCGCGGTTCCAACTCAGCTCACACCCGACTCGTTCCCAACAAACGCGCGCTACGCGTGGTAGGCAATAAGGCGATATGTTTCAAGAAATATCACTGGATTCTTGTTAATCCGAGCTTACAAAGTTCAATCAATCACTGAACACAATTAATCTGTTCATATCTCGTGAGATCCAATTCGATTTTCAATTAATTCCGCGTGCCAGCTCAACCGACGACAAGGCGGCGTACGATTCAACAATACCCCGGGGATTTCAACAAATGGGGAATACACTTCAACCAACAAATAATTCGCGACCCAATTATCGGTCTCAACAGGCGAAATCAACAATATTTTACCAATTATATTAACACAAGAGCGGTTCCCATGACCGGCATTTTTTCCAAGCAAAGTCAATCTGACAAGTCAAAGAGGTTATGTCAAGTGCAACGTCAAAGACAATAGAATGTTGCCACACCAAAAAGAGCGTTCAAAATTACATTTGGGACGCAACATAACCTATTCACTCTTGACTTAAAGACCCCCCCCCTTTTTTTTTTTTTTTTTTTTTTGGGTTGGGAATTCCCCTCCTTAACGTGCTTTCCGCGGCACGGAGGAATCTTTATATGTTAAGACGTCCAATCATTCACGGACCTACCTCTGCAAACGTTCCTGGCTAGGGGCCTTTAAATTTAGAGGTCACCACAGGATCATCCTGTTAAGTAGTAACCAGCCTTAGTGTGAACGAGTGGCCCTTATCAAAAAAAAATCTGCAAACGTTGCTTAACCTTCAATATCAATCCGTGTAGCTATTATTATTTATATTATTTAGCCACCAGCTCTTCAACTATGGTCAAGTTCGTTAGTTAAATTATACTTTTTCTTGGCATTCTCTCAAACTGCCTCTCTGACTATCCTGCAAAGACTACACACCAGTGGTGAAGGGTGAATTTTCATAAAAGGGAAGCCGGACCAAAAAATGCTTACCTTGCTCAAGTGTGATGCGTTACTTCCAGTAACTGTGGCCCTGTGGCTGACTTCGAAATCTTGTAACTTCCTAAATAATTATTTGTTTAATTGAAAATAATAGATTACTATTTATACATATATAAAATAATAGACTAGTATTTGCCATATTTCAAAAGGGAAGCTGGTAGGAATCGAGTCGTATGGAGCCTTCACCACTGCTACACACTGATACTGTGTTTGATATTGATTTATAATAATAATGAATAATATAATATAATAATATAATTTATTTATTTGCTCTTAAAGTACAACAAAGAAAATTGGCTAAAACTATGAACATTACGGAACATTAATTTATGGTTGTACACCAACAAATGATACATATATGTGATCCACTAACTTCCAAACTAAGTCATGCTTGTATTTTGGGAGCTAGTGATTCGTAAGTTGAAGGATTTACATAATTTACAACCTTGCAGCTTTCGATTAAAAAAAAATATTAAAATAATATTTAATTTAATTACAAATTTTAAAATTAAAATCAAGATTAAAAGTAAATTAAAATTAATTAATTAACATAAAATAAAAATAAATTAAAAACTGAATTAAATTATAATTAAAAAAGAAATGTCATTATAATAAATACACTCTTTTGCAAAAAAAAAAACGGGCACCTAAGGAAATTTACGTTCTAAGGTCGATTTGAGTTAATTAAATGAAATTTATTGCTTTGACGTAGTCTGTATACTTATAATCGTGTAAATTTATGCGCGTGAAGTGAATTCGGGCAATTAAAAGAAAAAAAACGACGGATTCTTTAAAACCGATGTACACGCCCAAACAACGAGAAGTGGTCGGCAATAAAGACAAGATTTGTTTTTACTTTTTTTAATTAAATAAAGTTACAAATGTAAAAACCTAATAACGAGTGTGATCTCCTCTTGCCAAAATCACAGCTTGAATCTTTCTGGGCATGCTTTCCTAGATGTTTTTAATAACGTTTTGAGGAATACGTTCCCACTCTTCTGCAATGACTCATTTTAGCTCCCTGATGTTTTGTGGAGCAGGTTGCACTGATCTTACCCATCTCTTTAGAACATCCCAGACATGCTCAATTGGATTGAGGTCAGGACTTCGAGCTGGCCAATCTAAACGACGGATCCCAACTTCTTGCATGTACGCTTCCACGTCGCCAGAACGGTGCGGGCGAGCATTGTCGTCCATAAAAATGGAATCTTCCCCAAGTGCAGTCAATGTGGGTTGTGCATATGGAATTAGAACTTCCATTATGTACCGGTGTGCATTTAATGTTCCATTTTCTATGAAAACTAACTCCGTACGCTCCGTCGAATTAATTGCTGCCCAAAACATAACGGAGCCTCCGCCATAAGGAGTGATTTCTTCGAAACACACTTCCGCATAGCGTTCCCGTGGTCTTCACAGCACTCGCCGGCGTCGGTCCTCTCCACACAAAAAGATTCTAGCTTCATCAGAAAACAATACTTTATTCCAGTCCTCCAGAGTCCATGAAGCATAGTTCCGAGCAAACTGAAGTCGAGCAACACAGTGCTCACGGAGTAATTTAGGGCCCCGAGCTGGGCGGTAACTCCTGATATTGGCAGCCAAAAGCCTCCTCCCGACCGTCCACAAGCTAACTTCTACTCCTCTTACTTCT
Organism: Tholera decimalis; assembly: GCA_943138885.2. Classification (NCBI taxonomy): domain Eukaryota; kingdom Metazoa; phylum Arthropoda; class Insecta; order Lepidoptera; family Noctuidae; genus Tholera; species Tholera decimalis. The sequence goes on from OW964562.2 coordinate 32,037,395, forward strand.
TCAAGGCTCTTCTTCAGGTGACTTGACGCTTTACGGTTCCGCAACGCCTGACTCACCAAAAAGCGGTCATCTCTTGGTTCTGTGCATCGTTTTCTTCCCGAACCGGGACTTCTTTTGTCCAAACTGGTCTCTTGATATCGTTGCCAAGTCCTCTGGACAGTTGAACGACTCACATTTAGCCGCTGAGACACGTAAGTTTGCGAACAACCTTCTTCAAGTAGGGCTATAATTTTACCGGCCCTTATCGCTTTATCACTCATATCAAAAAGTGCTATTTAATGTAAAAAGAAAGATTAAATTGTTTAATTTGCAGAAAATATCCAAAAAGTTTTAAAATATCGTAATCAGTTAAAAATCGTTTCAGCAATTCGCGCCATTAGTAAAGCAATTTTAGAATAATCCACAATAATGATTATTTTTCTTTTATTAATTTCAAATTTTAAATTTGGAACGTAAAGAATCATGCCAGGATGCTTCAAATAACATGCCAATACATCGTCAAATTAATAAAACCTATTTCTTCATTGAAGTAGAGAAAACAATCTAAAGTGCCCGTTTTTTTTGCAAAAGAGTTTATATACCTTCAACCGCACAGAATGTTATATTTTACTTTTTTATAGCAAGTAGCATTTCAGTCTGTACATAGTCTAGAGTTTGCAACCAATCACTTAACCTATGTTTAACCTCTCGTTTGGTTAAAGTATAAATATTGATGTTTTTGTTGAACACATTGTACAGTCTTGAGCTAATTGCATCAAATTGTGTACTAGCAAAGTACACCTGGGCAAACACCACCAGAGCGTTTTTTACTTATTTTGTCATCCAGTGGCAAAAGCGAATGCCTCCGAAGTACTGTTTTTAAAATGTAAAGTTGCCTAACAGTCAACACCTGGCATTCAGCATACAGTTCAGCAGGTGGGTATAACCGAGGATTGAAATGTATTACCTTTAAGATAGCTCTTTGTGCCCTTTCTAATACAAGAAAAAGAGTTTATATGTTCCACCCCATACTGGTATGCAATAAATTATGACTGACATAGGGCAGTATACACCATATAAATCGTCGAATAATCAGCACTGCATCTTAGATTCCTAAAAATGTACATCAGTTTTCTCATGCGACAAGTGAGAGCTTCAATTTGTGGACCCCAATCGAGTCGTTCATCTAGTAAGACCCCAAGATATTTAATACTGCTCATTCGCGTTAGTGGCAGGCAGACACAGTCTGCTGTCAACGCACAGTTGATGTGAGCTTTGAGTGTATTGGTGGTGACGGGTGGCTCAGGGGACTTTAGAAGTTAAAAACAGATAAATTTCGTTTTTTCTACATTCAGGGTCAGCAAGTTGTTAGAGAGCCATTGCATGACGTCTCGTAGTCCATATGGGTAGGTATCGTCCTTTAAGAGTTCTACAGTCGATTAACAGATTTCCAAATCGGCCACTGTAGAAAACTACAGTACCAATCTCCTGGGATCAGATGTTCTGCCGAAACTGACTTTATTTTTCTTGTATACCAATACAATCGCAAACTACACGCTATTTATAGTAAAATATATGCTCATGTACACTTCATCCACTTTGAGCAATGATTTAAGTGTACTAAAAGTATTTTTCAATTAATTTTAATGTTTAATGAATTAAGCTTCTATTCTTAATGGTACTTTAATAAATATGTAGAGTACTGAGCTTAATGTCCAACAATTTCGGGTATGTGGAACATACAATTTTTTTATCAATGTGCTTAATTTTAAGTAAACTCTTTTTATTTAAATAATTTTTTGGGAATGAGTCATAACTAACACACATTTTAACGTCATATTTGTCTCAAGCTTTCTAAGTCCATACAAGCCTTACTGATGAAATTTCGTTCTTTTGAGAAAAAACCACACAAATTTGAGTAGACCTGTCCAGTCAGTGCATGATTATTTTAGCAATCGTGGAGCTCTACTCGATAATTATACTAAGAAGCTCATCTACTCGTTTTAATTTCACTGCCTCCCGATTTTCTTACATAATTCTATTTGCTACCTTATTCACACCGTTGTTAAGTATATAATTACATGTCTGAGTCATTACGTGAGGCATAAAACACGATCACAAAGACTGTGTTCTATAAATAGACCTTAACAGTAAAATCTAAAGCACAAGTGTTCTTTCACAAGTCATTAGTACCTTTGTGAACTGAAAAAAAAAAACTTACGATAAATGTATTTATTTCATTCACAGTTCTGAACTAGGTATAATTGTGTGTGTAGACAAGTTTATGGCAAAAATAGTTACACCTACCTAAAGTACGATATTAACAAGTTTTTTTTTTTTTTTTCTTCTTTTTTTTTTTTAATTAGGGGTTTTTATCCACAAGGATACGTTATTATGTTCTATATTAATTAATAAAGCAACAAAACCACTAATACAAACATCCAGACCTGGAACAATTATTTGTTGGCATTTGTTCGTGCGGAAATGAAAATGAATCAATGACATGCAAGTAAAAGATGAGACAAGCTCTTTTTAGCTTGCAGAATTAAATGTATTATGTTATCAAACAAAGATACCCAAACCTGTCTGAGTAAAACCCATTTTAGTCTCCCGTAAACCTTATTTGGGACCAAAAAGTTTACAACTAACCTTGGTAGTAGTAATATTATTCTATTTTACGTTGCTTCAGGTAACAAACCACACAAATGTTCTCACGTAAGCACGAGTTTAACTGGCAAGCCTTCTAATAACTAAAAGTTATTCTTTAGGGGGTAGGAGGTAACCGAGATGGAAACGGAGTGGTTTTGTGACGTGCCGACAAGATGCGAGTATAGTTTTACTCTGGAAACCACTAAACCGACTACAAACATTCATACACCCATACTAATTAGTTTATCTGTCCTTCATTCACGTCAGAACCGAGCTCCCTTTTAGAATTATTTTTAGTTACTTAACTAAGGAGTGGAATTCCCTAACGGAGTCTGTATTATAACCTGAGTCTTAAAGTCAAGACTGAATAGGTTATTTCTAGGTAAACCTGCTTCATCTTCTTCCACATTATTGCTTAATCAGATAAGATGGTGTTACGTCAGTATATCATCAATAAAAAAACATACCGATGTGTGAAAATTGTTGAAGCACCGGACAAAGACACAGGCTGTATTTTATTTTCGCTGAAAAAAATAACTTTAACTAAACGTAAGCGGAACTGTAGGCAGAAGCTGATAAAAAAATAATGGAATGCATTCAAATCAGCATTACCGCTATTTGTTTTTCTTGGATTCGATGACAATAGGAACCTCCAGCTTCGCGACTCGCGATGAAGGGGCGTTCGAGCGACACTTAATTTTCTGTTGTTACTTCGGCTGTCTAAGACATCATAACAAGAGGTGAGGGAAGATCAAAAACATATTTTTATATTGTCTCCCAATCCCCATGGATATTTACTGTGGTATATCGATTACTTTCTTTATTTTACTTTTCACGTCTTTTTATTAACTGTATGAAAAATTTCGTGTTGTACTCGTGAGTAATTTATTGTTAATGCAGATTCTCATCTACATTAAAGCCTTTTCCACCTCAACTGCAAGGACTAAGGATATACTTTTTGACAATCGTGGTCTATGGTAGAACTCGCTTTGTCTATACCCAATATTTTTCTTTATCTTTGTTAAAGAGAAATAGCAATATGCGTGGAATTCACATTACTTCTTAACCCCTCCAACTAAGTTAATTTGGTTGTATCTGGAGTGGGTTCACGGCAATAACAAATCATGAAAGCCGCAGTTAATACCACAGTCTAAACATTTCTTTTTTTTTCAGGTAGGCTGGCTAAGAGCAGAAGACCAAACAGTCCTCACGATGCACGACCGAGCAGTCCTCAGTGCGAGGTACTCAGTCCACATGGACGCACCGATGACTTGGCAGTTGAGGATCAGACCTCTTCGGGCTGAGGATCGCGGTTGCTACATGTGTCAGATCAACACACAGCCCAGCATGAAGTGGCAGATTGGCTGCATTGATGTGTATGGTGAGTGGATTTTTTGTAAGACCAGATTATTCTTGCATACAAGCATGGATCAAAATAATTTTATTGTACCTATAATAAATATATATACAGTATGTTAACTAACAGAGGGCGTTCCCGTTAACCCGCAATAGTATAGCATCCAGACATGCTAAAAAAAATATTACCATTCAAAAACAAAAGGTTTTTATTTTTTTTTAAATTAAAATATTCACTAAAAATGTTAAATTGATACGTAAAAGAAACACTCTGTACACGTGTACGCATTCATAAATAAATTGCGACGTTGCCGTTCAAGTACGCGTGTACAGAGTGTTTCTTTTACGTATCAATTTAACATTTTTAGTATATTAAAAAAATAAAAACATTTTGTTTTCGAATAGTAATATTTTTAGCATGTATGGATGCTATACTATTGCGGGTTAACGAGAACGCCCTCTGTTAGTTAACACACTGTATATATGTACAAGTTCTCATATCTCCTTTAAATTATATCTGATAATTCTGCTGGCAGTTTGAGCAAAGGGTCTCGTGATAATATTGTTCCTACAAATTTAGTCTGTAACGGTTCTATACCTAAATGTGTCTCCGGCGATAGATTTACGTGCTACATAAACGTCTGATTGTGAATTACTCATACGTGGAAGGTCCTCATAGGTATACTTCCCACCAAAATATAATTAGACTATAAGAAAGAAAGAAGAAGGAAAAATTATTTATAACGTTTCCACTGCTGTGACTCAAGCCTCCTTCTTTATTTAAGGATCATAATCCACCACGCGTGTCCAGTGCAAGATTGTATTAAACTATTGCATTACATTAGTACATATAATTCGACCAATCAGGGGATTGAACCATAAATTATAGAATTCCAACAGTTGTGAATATTGAAATCCCATTATGAAATAAATACTATTGCTATGCATATTGCATGTCTTCGGATTTTGCGGTTCCAGGACCTTTCAACCTTGTGAGAGCAATGGTGAAGAAGAAAATTACACAAAATAATATGGCTGCCTAAGTTCGAACCGACGTCCTACAAATCAATCGTTGCTTGCCACCACTGCTTTTACACTTTCACTTCCTTTTACCCACCGTATTTGTAGAATTTCAGGTCAATAAATTCAAAGGGAGATTTAACTCAATTTTGTTTAATTGGTCTTCGTTGGAATGATATTCCTTTAGGACTCTGACTATTATGAGCTAACTCTGTCTAGTTTCACTATAGACACAGTAACAGAGCTATCAAAGCATACCTATCGCTGATTTTATATCTTAACTAGCTTCCACCCGTGACTTTGCTCGCGTAAATAGTTTTTTTCATGCAAGTAAAATGTAGTGTATGTGACTAAGGAATAACGTAGCATTCTACGTGTGAAAGAATCTTGATACTCGGATGAGAAGTTTTGAAAATTACTTCATAGTTACATACAAACAGATACTGCCCTCTACTTCATCCGCGTGATAATTACGTACATTTTCATGGGATACAAAAACCCTATGTTCTATACTATAATCTATCTCTGTGGTAAATTTTAACCATGCCCCTTTGAGATCGAGTAATAAACATTCATACATTTTCCCATATATATAACCTTTATAATTTACAATACCCATTTATAATAACGTATTAAATTTTCATTGTCTGTCGTATTCTACATTTTAAAGAACAACTAAATAACATATACATATAGTAAAAAACAAATTATATTTTAATTTCATTTCCTTGATATCAAAGTCTTCATTCATTTTTCCCCTCCCCTCTTTGTTTTATGTTCTTAAATATAAAACAAAAGCAAACACAGACATAAATACAAACATTCCTTGTAGTCCAACCGCCAAGATAAATCCCCTTTCTACGTATAGTCGGTTGACCACCCAGTTGAACGGGGCCTGACAACCCATCCATCAGCTGTCAACGGTTAGCTGTTCGCTACTGTGACTTCAAAACACAAGCCACTTGATTTTATTTTTCGGTTTCTGTGTATCGTGAATGCAGTGCAGTTTGTCTGTTGACCGCTTTATTATTTTGTAGTAAACGATGAGACTTTAAAACTCAAATTTAGAATGTATTATGATAATATACATTAGATTGTAAAGCCTTTTTGAGCTTTCTTTGGGTCGGTTAATATTCAAACACAAAAATCTCAGGAGATTCCGGAAAAATACAGTCATTTAGTCAATGACTAAATTGACCTATGCGAATATCACTGCGAAATATGTATATGTGTATGTATAAGTAAAATATGTACCGAGCAATGTTCTTACGTGTGCATCATCCTCACATATCATTAATATATACTGACTATTATCAAAAATAAGACTATTAGACTATTTGAAAAGTGTAATTATGAATTTTCTTATAGTTCCGCCATTCCACAAATCTCTTTATTATTTTAATAAATAATTCTTTTCAATTGTGAATGTTGACGTTGTTTTTTAAGAATGGGAAATCATCCTATGACTGCCAATCTGGGTGACGTGGGAGGGCGTGTCAGACTTTTACTGACTAAAATCCATCCGTGTTCCATCATATACCCTTCGTGTTCCGAGGCCGCGGTAACTCTTTCGAACAATTCCGCAATGAAAGTTGATGTTTAACGATCTAATTTGAGATACAATTCAAGCTATAGAAGCAAAAGAAAATTAACTATTAATTGCCTCACGACACAGAAGAGTTTCTTAGAGTGGAGCAATGATTTGTTTTAATTACTGGCATTACTAATTTGAAATCTATGGGTGGTCAAAAATGTACCTACGAGTAGATTTAATTTGAGCAGATATGCTACAATTTACATATTTTTTATTGTTGATAGGCTTGCGTTTAACCATAATCTCACCTGATGTTAAGCGATGATGTGGTAGAAGATGAAGCACGCTTGCCTAGAAGTAACCTATTCACTCTTGACTTAAAGACTCCCAGGTTATAGCTATCAGGAAACACAGACTCCGGCAGGGAATTCCACTCCTTACCCGTACGCACAATGTTTTGTGCGTATGGGTGGGATGTCCACTATGTAACGATGGCGCATCGCCGTTTGTCTTATAGTTCAAAGATGGAACGGGCTTGGTGGAATTAGACTGTGCAATTCCATCGCTCACTCCCCGAAATGTAATCGATAGAAAACTGATAGGCTTGCAATACGTCTCCGATGTTCAAGGCTCTGGAGCTTTGTCTTGACCAGTTTCTCGTTGCCGATGAGCTTTTTGGCCCGTTTCTCGACAGACTCAAGTGCATTAATATTTACTAGCTGTCATTAACGTTCGCATACCTATGGTATGCTGTTAGTTAATTTGGGTTCCGATAAACGAATCGTATGCCATACACGCATAGGTTTCATGAAAAAAAAATGTCAGTTTTAGTTCTATGTATGGGGAGCCCCCCTTTATTTCAAATATTTTTTAATTTTTTCTTAAAATCGGAAAGCGGTTCACAGAGTACATCTATCTACCAAGTTTAACATGTACATATAGTCTTAATAGTTTCGGAATAAAATGGCTGTGACATATGGACAAACAGACGGACGGACAGACAGACAGACAGACAGACAGACAGATAGACAGATAGACAGACGAACAGACATGAAGAAATTATATGGGTTCCGTTTTTTGCCATTCGGCTACGGAACCCTATAAATAATAAAACAGAGATGACAAATAAAAAGTTTACAACCATATTTTGGCCACCTTCCCCTATAGCTTTGCTACTAATCAACAATTTTTGCACAATATCCAACAATAAAAGAAAGAGATTAAGATTTCAAATATATAATGATAGTGTAATGACGGTGTCGTCACAAAAACGGTATGATTGTTGTTTTTGATACTTGAAAGTTTACCTTCCACCAGATTTGAATGGTTTGCGACTTACTTTGTTTTAAAAGGATAGATATAATAATATCCTTAAAAAAGAGTCAAACCCACTATCTTAACATTGTTTCCATGTTTAGTTGTGTAAAGAATGGGTGCAGCTTAACCACTCAAGACTGATCGTTTCGCACTTCACTTGAACTACGGCCCCTGAAGAAGCGATTACAAACATTGATAACGCGCCACAATAAAACACCAAACTTTCAAAGAACATTTGTAACACATTTATCCACCACCCCACTTCCTAATTCCACCATAGATCAACCAATTAAGGCGAGGTTAACAACTTAAACGTCTTTTTATCTTTTCTAAGTGACGGATCGACGGCTTATCCAGTACACAACCCGTATAGGCAGCGGCCGTGCCTAAGCCCACTTAATCCAACTAGGTATAGATTAGAAACGTCTTCAAGATATGGGTCACTCTGTTTAAATGAAAGGTGTGGCTTCTTGAATCGCGTGTGCTGCAGTATTGTACGGGGTGGTTTTTGGAGGATTAAGAGTGGTTTCGAGGGGTTAAATTACTTTCGAGGGGCTCGTCTGTAGGGCAGCCTTGTGGAAGCTAAGGTTTCTGTCTTACAGTTTATTGATTGGCTAAGTGTGTTTTACGCATTGTAACTCAAACGTAGTTAATTTGTATATAATTTATATTTTATTTATTTATTGCACTTCAACGACGTACAGCATTAAAAAAACAAAAGAATAGATTATTATACATTGAGAATAACTCTCTTATAGAAGTGCACAGCACTGCCAGATACGATGAAAAAAAATCAAAACAAAATTAATAGCAATAATGGTATGTAAATAATTACATGAAAATTATCAAAATTACAAAAACAATTATTAAACAACAGTTATATCACCAACATAAACATTTATAAAAATATACAATTATTAAAGTAAACAATTATAAGAATATACAATTATTGAACTAAACAATTATTAAGATATACAATTATTAAACTAAACAATTATTAAAATTATTATGGGTAATTACCATAAATAACATACATTGGTTACATAAATTGTAGGGGGCTCTTAAGTAGATACCAGCTTCTCCTGAATATTTAATATGGTTCAGTTTCTGTTCCAGTTCTCATAACTTCCTCAATGATGGCCCATCGCCCAATGTCTGAGGGTGTTTAAGTCAACAATGAATAAGTTACTATTATAGGCAAGCATTCTCTACCGTTGCCCACATCATCACATATTATCAGAAGATATTAAGGTACAAGACACCCTATGAACAATAAAAAAATTAAAGGCCAAAATACAGTCCATTTTCATCAGGAAAACCAAACCAGAAAGCAAAGCGTTAAGATGGTTACCCATTTTATTTATCCTTGAATTAACCCGTGATAATATAATCGTATAAAATAATACAATTTTAATTTAAATAAAAACCCTAAACTACATATACACACCTAAAAATAAACTAAAATATTGCATCCAGAAATTCGTGCGCATCGCTGTCCACTGGCAATGTGCCCAAAAGACTGGCGGCATTGCCACGTTGTATGGCAATGCTTAACCTCTGTCCAAGGTAAAAGCCAGCCCTTGGGTCACGCGAAGTGTCAACTAGGCGTCTGGACAGATCTTTAAATAATTTGTGAGCACTCGGACCCCACGACCCCAAGGTTTCAACCCCAAACGGCTCGAAAATATAACTACCAACAAGGTTATTATATTTCCGCCGCTTGAGGTTCTCAGCAGCCGCAGCGGCAGCGCCAGCGCAACAAGATGAGCTAGGAAGATGGGATGGCGCAAGAGTATCGACACAAGTTGCGTCCCACACTAAAGGCCTACCCATCTTCCAAGGAAATAAAGACATACCGTCCGGTCTTTTGCCATCGTCGCGTGCCAGGCCATTTGGTTCTAAAACAGCTGGAACGCCGACAGTGACAAGAGCTCGTCGGATAATGTCGTTAATATTTGCGTGCCGTGCTATGCGACCCGCGCTGCGGCCGCATGAAAGGCCGTGGTGACCGAGGCTGTTGACAACTTCGCCACAGTGACAGCGATGAGCAGAACAGCAGGGAGCACCTAATCGAAGGGAAGCAGCGAGGCGGAAAGTAGTATCATCGAACAAGGTGCCTATGTTCGATGACGGAAGTGCATGGAGCCAGAGACCCGACTCCCATTCACCCACAGCCAGCAGGCGCGCACGCTCTGCAGCCGAAGCAGATGTGGCAATAAGGTCACTCTGAACTGCTTTACAGAGCGGCTCATCCCACCGCCTCTGAGATGATGGATTGTCGGGTGGATTTAGGTTCGGGCAAGCGAGTCTCCAGGTATCTATAGCCTCGGTGAAATACGGCACATTGAAATCAACCAGTGATGGAGCTAGGATATTCCTGATTAATTTCTCAGTGCCGTGCACCGAGGATACAAAAGCCGGTAGACTGATACTAGTAATTTTGCGGACGCCGAGACCACCCATACGAATGGGAAGAGTAGCTTGTGCCCAAGCTCGGTCGTCCATAGCCACATTTAAAATTCCTGTCAGAGTTTGACGAATAATTTGGTCCATTTTTTCCAAAAGGTGAGGATGATGCCATAGATGTGAAGAACGAAGAAAATACATTAATTTGGGTCCAAACCAGAAATGGTTAAAAATTAATGGTCGAAAGTCAATTCAAATATAAAGACGTAAATAAAGCGATGCGTGTCTTGTGACAGATTGTACGTAATCATGATTAATTCATATCAACGTTGAGTACCGGAAACTTGCGTTTTAATGGCTGCGGAGTAATTACACCCCGGGAAGTAGGCATTACTGAAATCCGTAATAACAAGTTAGTCTGTTATAATGTCGACGACTTTTTGTTTTAATCTATGTCACAGCTTTTATTTCTTCGGCCAATTTACACAGTAAATAAATGTATGTATACGCATATATTTTACCCTCAAGTTAGGTAGCTAACCCGCTTTTGTTTTCTTTTTTCTGTGGGAAATAATCAAATGACTTCTCCCAGTCTGGGTGGAGTGGAAGGGAGCGTCAGACTTCTATCTACTGACTAAAAACTCACTCTGTTCCTTCAGTTGCCCCTAAGGTCCGGGGCCACTAGAACATTCCCGTAACCCCATAAGGCAATGGTCCTATCGAGCCCCGTTAATAGTTGCTCACCTGCTACATGACATATTTGTATCACAACATTTTGTGACTCATAGCGAGAAATACGGTCCATTACCTCTCACAGAAAAGAATCTGTGTCCCAACAGTAGGAACGCTATTAGCTGATTATGACTATGACATTCTGAGCTAAGTTTTTGGCGCAATCAGGAAAATGTATGTGACAAACTGTACACGTTAGTAGTTATGATTTTTTTATGGCTTTTATCCACCAATCGCAAGCCCTATTTTCGGGGGAAAATCTTCAAATTACTCATTTACTTACAGTTGGAGTGGAAAGGAGTGTCAGACTCCTAGTGGTTAAAAACACACCCAGTTCTTTCATGTAGTTAGGTTAGGCTTTTCCATTAATAAACCGAGTATGAAAATACCATTAAAGAGCAAGCTATATGAAATAGGTACGTACTTCTATTGAGTGTCCATCAGCTGTATGTTCCAGACGTTTAGACGTGATATAGGAATTCCAATTTTCCATACAAATTTGAAAATATTATTTGTGCCATCTACACACAACCACCACTAAACCCGTAAAAAACCTTCACATTTCTTATTTATTCAGTCCAATTTTCTAGGTCTATACAAAGCGAATAAATATTACATCCGGCCATCCGACCATGCGACCTTTTTCAAGACATGACAGTAGGTCAACACATTATAGTGAGGTCACATTAAAATTATAATAAAGCCCGGAAATCAGAAACCACCCGTGTGGAGCGGCCCTCTGCCAGCGATCGATCACCTGGTCTAATATATGAGTGCCAGAAACTAGAATGAAATAAAATGGGTGCGGTGACATAGGGAAGGTGGGTTTTCGTTTTTTCCTTTACCAGTACATGAAGAACGTCTTTTATGACGCAAACAATATTGTGCGGAATTTTTATTCTTTCAGATAAATTCACGTCCAAGTGTAAATAGCCTGGTGGCTAGGGTGTCGGCCTTGTGATCGAGAGATCGCGGGTTCGAACCCAACGCATTACACTATTGCCGTTAACCCACTCCAGACACAAGCATATTTAGCTTAGTTTAACAAGATGGCTTGTAATGTGAATTCTACCCACATTGCTATTTATCTTAAAAATATTTTTGGCCCATATTCGTGTCATGATTGTATGATGTGTGAGCTCGTGACTTAATAATTACATCTGCTCGGTTGGTCCATCTTTTTTCAGCCCTTCAATTTTATCATTTGGTTTCGCAGAATAACTACTACCTAGTTGTCGCCCGCTTCTCTTCTTGCTTGTGCTACTGCTTTCCCTTTTTGTTGATTGAAAATTATACTCATATTACGGACCTCTCTCTGAGAGGGAATGAGTCGTAATAGATAGATATATAGATAGAATATTCTTTATTGTACACCAAAATTTAAACACACCTATTTAACATTATTTCTTGATTAAATGATTACAATGGCGGGGCAATGGTTACAAATCCACCACGCGAGCCCCGTGCGCGTTCAAATATGTTTTATTTCATATAATACTACTTGTACTTACTAACACTATAAAACACACAAGACATACATTGATGAAACATCAGAAGGTGAGGCGATACTTCACACCTGGATAGCTTTTGAATTTATATAAAGCACAGGTTCGTTCCTGTATCGAGTATTGCAGTCACTTGTGGGATGGTTCAGCAAAATACCAGCTAGCTGCACTTGACTCGATCGAACGCAGAGCTAAAAGGCTCATAGGCGACGAGGTTCTGGCAGGCAAGATTCACAGCCTGGCTCACCGGCGAAACGTTGCTTGCCTGTCTATCTTCTATAGATTGTACCTACTTCGGAGAGTGTGCGCAGGAGCTCCACGACCTAATCTCTTCATCTCCCTTTTACTACCGGTCTACCAGACGTACTACAGGATACCATCCACACTTGGTCGATTTTCCGCCTTGTCGTACTAAGCACTTCTCTACATTAATTGTGCGCACAGCCAAGGTGTGGAACTCTCTGCCGGCTTCTGTATTCCCTGCCACATATGACCCGTCAGCCTTTAAAGCAAGAGTAAACAGGTATCTTCTGGGCTCGCTCGTTTAATTCTAGACCTCATCTTACACTTACCATCAGGTGTGGTCGGGGTTAAGAGCGGGCTCATTCGTAATAATAAAAAAAGAAGATAGTACACAGTTCAAATTGACCGTTTCCTGTGTCTAAAAAACTCCATGTTACCCTTTTCAAAAAATTATTGAAATGAACAATGTTTCCATATCACAGTAATTATAGGTTTGTACCTATAATTTACTGTGATATGGAACAGTGTAGAGCACTCAAAATATTTAGGACAAAGTAATTACGTATCTCAATCACATAAATATCATAACACTGCATCCGAAATAGAACTTAGATAGCTAGTTAATTGAACTAAGTTGTTTCATCGAAATCAGTTTAACATTTTGTCGTGAGAGGGTAGGCAATAAACATCCATTTTTCCATATACACAGTTATTATAATTTATTAGTATTAAGATATATACGAGTATGTACCGACATATATATTTAAAAGATAGATTGATATTAGTCCTTAATTTAATTGTTAGAAAATTAATTATATTCAATAATGGGGCGGGCACTGCTTTTCCTAAACACAGGCTGTATCGCAGCTTACCTACCTAGGAGAGCTGAACCACACCCACAGATTTGTAGTATATTGTAAGTACTACTAGTTCACATTTTAGATTTAGTACCCATTAATGTATTACAAATATCATTTTTTGAAATAAAGTTTATGATTATGATTATGATGATTATATACTGCTGTTGGTGTCGGCATCCATAGCCGGATGCAGCTGAGTATTTGACATGGAATGACTGCCTATATGCCAGTAACTGGGTAACAAAATAGAGTTACCCAGCTACTGGGTTTTGGAAGTCAGATCCTTGCCAGACCAGTGTCAGATTTTCTGGCTTCTGATTAAAAATAACGATAAATAATAAATGCGCGTAATTTTTTTGTAAATTTAATCTGGATGAGGCCGGTGTTTCCTGACTACCCTGACTGTCAAATATGTCCAAGTAACAGCGGGAACCATGGCTTAACTTGCTTTCCGAGGCATGAAGGAATCTCGATATATTACAATGCTGATCCACAGACCAGCCTTGGCAAGTGCTGCTTAACTTTGAAGATCAACCAGTCCGGATGTTACTATCTAGCCACTAGCTACTCACAACACCGCTCCCAACTAAGTTCAGTATTTATTTGGCATTTCCTATATCTTAACAAAGAAATACTGTTTCATGTGCAAAAGTCTAGAAAAAACTGAAAATAATTTTACTTTTCGTAGCTTTCATTTTTTGCGGCGCTGAAAATGGCGTTATCGTTATCCATTTATTGCAAAATTACTCACATTTCACGGGTCAAAAATATCACTACGTTAAAAATTATCAAAATGTTAATCACAAAAACACCTTATTGAAATCATATTTCATTACAGTACGCAAGTTCTGTCTAATTTATGGCAAAATTTCCAAGTAGACGGTCCGGAGTTTAGCAATTTTGTGTTCCCCGATATTTGCATGCCTCGCTCGGGATTTCTTTTTCAATTTCGAAGTTGTTCGTGACTTTATTGGGGCCTTGTGTCACTTGGGTCGACAAGGCGGTAACGAATGGCAAGCGTTTTGATTCCTGTTACGTTGGAGATTCAATTTAGGTGTTGGTAAGGTGATTATGTATACGGTGTCTTTTTTTCGCGTGAAGAGGAATTCCAACCCTAACTTTTACGATTGACTGAAATATGTACCATAGTAGAACTTGGTGCGTTTTTGTTAAAGTATAATTATGCTTTGCACTTGATACGCTTCTGTGCTATTTAAAATGTAACTTTGAAATGTTTGTTGGGTTGATCTAATTGCCTAGATAGGTAGGTAGGATTGATGATCATCTTAAGAATCAATATTTTTCTATGTCTCGCATGTTTTGTCCCGGCTGTCATTTATATATCTTTGACAGTCAGTTGCCGAGAGGTATTGTGATACCAAACTAAAGCTTTGGTTTCCTAGGATAGCGGTGCCGTCAAATAGCGGCCGTAATACAGCGGTGAATGACGTCACTAGAACGTTGTCTATGTAAACAAAATGGCGCGGTTTCCTAGAGAGCGGTAACTGACACCGTAACGTCAAAAAGCGGTGCCGCCATTTGCATGACGGCCGTCTTGTCGGTGTCAGATGGTTTCGTGAACGTTTCCAAAGAGAATGTAATACACTAGATAGCGATGAAGCAGACAGTGTGTTAAAACGGCCGTGGAACTTTCCATATGGCGTCACCGTAAAGACGGCCGCCTTTTTGCGTCCGTAATATTACGGCCGCTATATGATGGCACCGCTTTCCTAGGAAAACAAAGCTTAACCGAGTTGCTACCCAGTTGCTGGCTACTAGGTTGTTAATTACTCTTAAGTAGCTGCATTTGGTTAGACAGGAAGTCACCCCACATAGTTTGGTAAAAACTAAGCAGAAAACTGAGAACGACTTTGCAGTTTGCAAAACTACTATCAAAATGTATTGTATATCCAAGCGTCAAAACTCCGATCCCAGGATCAGATATTTGGGGTTACGGGAATGTCGGGTTACGTGAATGTTCTAACAAGGTACAGCAACCTCAGACTGCAAAAGCAGCTGTAGGAACAGGGTGGGTTTTTAGTCAGTAAAAGTTTGACACTCATTTCCGCTCCACCCAGAGCGGAAGAAATTATTCGTTAATTTTCCCACCAGAAAAAGAAATAGATATTTACGAATTATTTCCAACAGGAAACACACTTGCAGATCGTTTTTTTCTGCTCATGCCAAATCTCTACTGAATCCAAAATGTGTTCATTTTGGATTCAGTAGAGATTTGGCTTGATGGAATTGGAATGTGATGTTATTTTCCGAATAAGTTGCCTAGGCGAAGACTCTAAGACGTGTGATTTTAAACAGACGAGCTTTTCATTAAATTACTGCCGTTTTTGTACAAAGTAAATTAATTAAACGACTCAGTTTTCTTAAGGACGTTTTAATCAGTAGAATTTCTTGGTGCACTGTGACACTTTCTCTGGTTCACGGTATAAAACGATATCTTGTTAGGAGCGCACTGCTACTAGTTAGAATTTAATATCAATTACTAGGGTTGGCGCAGCTTTTTAGGAATTTTTAATTTCAAAATTTGATGTTTGGGAATATAGATCGTATGAGAGAGATGTGATTAGACCTTGCATAAAAGCATTAAATAATAAATGATCTTTATTTCCCAAATTGGTTATTCAATAACATTTATACAAGTCATTTTTGTGTAGTAAATTTAAACTAGATGAGGCTAGTGTTTCTTAACTGACTTCCCTGAGAAGAAACACCGAATCAAAATCAGAGGTCAAAGTCACCTTCGAAGTCCATACAATGAAATTAAATCATTATAAGAATTAAGAACCTTGTATGTCAGAGGCGATCTTTTGAGTTCTCAATCTCAACATGAATCAACTCAAATGTTTGTGAAATATGAATATTTGTATTAAATATTCATATTTCACAAATATTTGAGTTCACATAGGTACGCAAATAGCCAGTCCCGGTACAACTATAACCATATAAATATTTGTTGCTCGCAGAAATTGATGCACTTGAGTCTATCGAGAAACGGGCCAAGTGGCTCATTGACTACGAGAAACAGGTTGAGACAAAGCTCCAGAGAGCCTTGGAGATCGGCGACGTATTACAAGCCTCTCGGTTTTACATTTCGAGGACTGTACAGTGGAACTGCACCAAGCCCGTTTCCATCATTGGACTACAAGACAAACGGCGATGGGCCATCGTTTCTGTTAGGCATTTATTTTTTATTATGGATGAAACTGCTCTTGAAATCGACCATACCTGATAGTAAATGCATAAGGTCTACGAGGAAATGGCTGTTCACTCATCCTTTAAAGGCTGACGGCTCATATGTGATTCTTCTATTCTTGTCACGAAAAATGTC
Source organism: Tholera decimalis (assembly GCA_943138885.2). Classification (NCBI taxonomy): domain Eukaryota; kingdom Metazoa; phylum Arthropoda; class Insecta; order Lepidoptera; family Noctuidae; genus Tholera; species Tholera decimalis. The sequence continues at coordinate 32,054,342 of OW964562.2, forward strand.
TTTTGCGAGTTTATGACGTAAATTCCCTAAATGGCGTGTCGTCATACGTAAATCACCCACATCTTTGAAATTTATCAAGATTAATTTATAAAAAAAGTATCTTCAATAGCCATATAAAATAAACAAGCTTCTGAAGGATCACTCTTGTCTCTGTAGGTATTGTATCTGTCTGTCTGTGCCTTTATCCCAGCCGATTCTTTTCGTTATAATGGAGTCATTCATAGTACATTTGCGACTCAAACACGAGTTTTTTATTACACCTAAATAGTTAAATTTTATTTACTTAGACGTTGCTCGCTTCGTGTGAATTTTTTGAAGTGTAAATCAATCCCACGGGAATCGTATTTTTTTTTGGAAACAAAGAGCCCATAGTATATTCAAGACTATTAAGTATCTACTACTGCTATATGCAATATATATTTTTTATCAGTTCCCGTGACCGAAAATTATAAATTTTACTGGAGCAATAACATGGACAGGTTAGGTCCGAAAGAGATGACGGGGCTTCGGTTATTGTACGGGTGAACAAAACCCCCGTCATCTTCTTCGGATTTATCCTATCTGGTAGATACTTCACATTTATTGGTAGTAAAATAGGTACATTTCTAATAGGCATATAAACACAAGCCGTACTCTTTTAAGCTCGTATGTGTCTTCGGTGTGAAGTTTGGACAACCCTAACAAAGATGCTTTGCAAATCGTTTTATACTGTCTTTAAGATACCGGACAACCTTCTTCCAGTTATCTAGATCTAGCTTTTTTGGTGAGCGAAATTGTGATTACAAAGCAAATAAACACTTATTAGCGAGTTTTATATACAACGTGTAATTTAAAGGGTATATACATACCAAGTGCACAGCTTTTTTAGATGATAACAAACGATATGGCAAGGGTTTTGTAATCCTATGTTTACATGTGTGGAGCTTATTGGAAATTTCAATACATTGATACCAGAGACCGAATATTTCAAATTAAGAAGAACGAAGAGAATTATCGTTTTATTGGCAAGTGACGTGGAAAGTGGTGGCCTTCATAGTGCTGTGACACGTTTGGTATTATTGGTATTCAAGAAACATATGAAACTAACAATTTGGGGTCAATTCTGTGAGTCACTTATTTTGAGCTGAAACTTTGCATAGATACTCCATACCAGATGTTGTCTTCAGGCCTTTTGGATAGATATGGGGTTTCCGTTACACGTTGTATAGAGCACAAAATTAGTTTTTAGTGGGTTTACTAAGAGTATAAATGCAAGATATAACGAAGCATCATTTGCCGAGGTCAATTTCTGGATGGGTGACCATCTTCATATATCCAGATTCCTCCATGTTTCTGAATGTACCCACATAACCCCGTTGGTCCTGCCTGACATTTGGAAACATGGTACACCCATAACGACTGTCAAAGTTGGCTTTAACAGTCGTTGTGAGTGTACCATGTTTCCCAATTTCAGGTTTATGGAGATCCATGTGCCAGGCTTTTCATGTATTTATAATGCTGATATCAAGCTATTCAGCAAGACAGGAAGCCAACCTTGACTGTATGGTTGACTGGTAGAGAATACCTACGGCATTAAGTCCGCCTTTGTACCTGTCGTTGCTTAATGCCGTAGGTATTCTCTGTGCATACAGTGTAAATAAATAAAAGGTATTGCAAGTCACTAAATATGATACTGTTAAGATTATACTATGAATCAAATTCTACCTGAAACTTTGATTCTATCCCATCACATTTTCATACCGCAACAAAAGATTACAGTAACATATTTTCCTATAAAGTCCAACGAATTTATTGAAGGCAATGGATAAGTTGGAAACTTGTTAAAACTTATCGCACGAACACAATCTTGAAACTTAAAATATCGCAATGCTGATCTTCGAGTCAAAGAAAATATAAGAAGTCAACATCGAAAGAATATTATGTTACTAGAAGGATATGGATATATCAGCACGAACTGGATTATAATATTGATTCTTTAGTTGGTATACATTCTCATAATTATCTATAGTATTATAATAATAATAATAATATTCCACAACTTTCACACAACGGCATCTAGTCCCAAACTAAGCAGAGCTTGTGCTATGAGTACTAGACAACTGATAAACATACATATATATTTCTAAATACATACATATTATAGATAAATTACACCCAGACAAAGGACAAATGATCGTGCTCATCACACAACCATTTGTACTGGGTGGGAATCGAACCCACGACCTTGCGCATAGTAGTCAGGGCCACTGACCACTAGACCAACAGGCTATATATCATCTACTAAGCCTTTTCCCAACTATGCTGGATTAGGCTCCCTATCTTTTTTTATTTTTTTTATTGATCATAGGCTCGCGTTTGACCACCATCTCACCTGATGGTCAGTGATGATGTGGTCGAAGATGGAGCACGCTTGCCTAGAAGTAACCTATTCACTCTTGACTTAAAGACTCACAGGTTATAGCGATCAGGAAACACAGACTCCGGCAGGGAATTCCACTCCTTAGTACGCACAATAAAAGTATTCCCAAAACGTTTTGTTTTGTTTTGTTACCGGATGCAGCTGAGTATTAGTGTTTTACATGGAACGACTGCCTGTCTGACACAACCCAGTAGCACGATACCACTTGGTTAGACCAGTGTCAGACTTTCTGGTTTCTGACTACCAGTAAAGACTGTAGGTATTAGTCCATCAAATAAAAGTCTAGAGTCACGAACAACGGTTATATTTCAAACGTCAAAACAAGTAACTAGATAATAAGCAAAGCGAATTTAAACAATAAGAAATGATTTTAAGTATTACGAGCGAGCGCGGTAAGCTAAGTGCGGAGGTAAGCTAGCGCGTGAGTGCCTTGCGCAACAGCGAACAAAGGACTGGCGAGCAGGAAATCAGTGTTGCCGCTGGTCATTTGTAGAGTTACCGTACGCAAGAGATGAAATTACCGTATTGAAACAAAAATTGCCGTACATTTTTTATTTTATTATTTACATGAAAAAGAAAACTATAGGTATGAAACACAAGTCAAACATAAACAGAAGGTTTTTTATAAAACCTTCTGTTCATGAAAAAGATGCCAATGAATCTATAGATTTGATAGAAACCACAGACCACTCCTCTCCTCCTATCAAATCCTCAATATCGCCTATTAAGATATCTTCAGTGACATTTTTTTCATAATCAGGCGTTCATTTTTACGCATACGCTGATAATGTTTCATCTACAATTTATTTAATTTCGTTTAAGGTAAATCTTACTGCATTTCATAAATACGTATATAGTAGCTAGTGGTGTACCCAATACTTCCTTATGTTGTGATTGCCTAATTGCCGTATTTTAGTGTACGGCAATGACCACTCTGCCGTATACCGTACAATTCGTCTTAAAAGCGCCTGAATACCGTACGAAACGGCAATTGCCGTACAAACGGCAACGCTGGCAGGAATGCGGCGAAACCGAAGTGTTCCGAACGAGACTCGCGGCGCGGCGGAATCAGCCGAAGTTAGAAGGTAGCTAGCTTCTTCGTGTGGTGGCGCTGTCGCTACAAGACTGACAAAGATGTCAAAATACCAGCTAGGACCAACGGTTAATAATGCTTTCCGAGGCATGGAGTATCACACTGCCAACTTCCACACTACTAAGCAATTTCTAATAGAAAAATCCAATAGCACATCGACCGGCCAGGGAAGAGCAAGACCTATTGCTCTGTAGTCACGCTTGCGACCACTCAACCAACGAGATAGGCTCTTATGTATATTTATTAATAGGCAATGCAAAAACATTGTACTCTTTTGACGATAATTTTGCAGACGGATGCACAATCAGAAATTTGGCACTAAGTTTATTGGGCGCAGGTGTGCAGAAAGGTAATATTTTAATATAATAATGCATTCGAAATAATACGATAAACATATTATATTTATTATTACAGCTTATTTTTTTATCAAGTGGCAACAGGAACGAGTTTGGACTAAGGTTCCCTCTGCCACCTTATAGACAGATCAATAATATACATTATTCAAAACATCAGCTCGAAAACAGAGTTCTCCTGCACCGCTTAAAAGTTTACAATAAAGGTTTTCTCGCACTTGTGCAAAAAAGAAGCCAGTGTCATACCTATATTTTTCCATTGTTTGCTGCGACAGAAAGAAAAACGCAGTTCAATTTTGGTGATAATTGTCACTTGCTTTATTTATTACTAGTACTCACGCGGGGCTTCGCTCCCGTGAATTCTATCACGGTAAAAACATAACTCTCCATTTTTGCAGTCGCGTAAAAAGTAGCCTATAACCTTCCTCAAGCTGCAAGCTACTTACATACCAAATTGCATCCAAATCCACCCAGTACTTTCGAAGATTAGCGCGTTGAAGCAAACAAACAAACAAACTTTTCCGCTTTATAATATTAGTATAGATAGAAAGTTTATTTCATTAATAATGGCGAGGTCTCTCACCAATAGGGACACGTGATGACCGATCGATATCAGACAGTGATAAGTCTATTTTACAACATTTTTTTCCACAAACAGAATAGAGTGCAGAACCGAGAAGTATATGCAGCGGTTTAATGGGTTTAATTGTGGTGGTGGGTGCTGTTGAGGTACTGGTACTTCGGTTCCGAGGAAGATAAAATAAAACAGCGGGCAAGTTAAATTCATGACTATATTGGACCAGAGTCGCAGATGGAACGGGTCTGAGTTGCGACAGTTTATTAGTTTGCAATATTAAGTTATCTGTTAAGTTATCAAGTTATCTCGCGTAAATCCTATGAAGATAAAACGTAGCCAATGTATTATTTCAGGATATCAACTATCTCCTTACTAAATTTTATTCAGGTTCGTTCAGTAGTTTTTGCGTGAGAGTGAAAAAGATCCATACATATTATATTAGTTATTAGTTAATATATCTATTAAAGCTATTGACATCTTGTTGGCTTCGCAAGCGTCCCTGTCTTGGACTACTAATACTTACGTGTAGGTTTAGGTAGGTAGGTATATATATGACGTATATAATAGACAGGCACGGTGACGACTTTCTTAGCCCCACCGTAACGTTCATAAGCCTGACGTTGACTTAGTATATTGAGCAGTAAAATTGGCTGCTATGGGCACAGCAACCAATTTTTCTGTGTGCTGTGACTAAATTAATATTTTGAAGATTCCACTAGGGCTGAAGATATTTGTAGCTGAGAAGAAAGATGGAGATAACGGAGTCCTAGTGTCTATAATAAAGGAGTGGGCTTACTATTTTTAGAGAGCCGAATCCGATGACTAACAAACGGGATTATATTACTTATCCGCCTCCGCTGTTATCCGTTCATCTGTCAGCAGCTGTATCTCAAGAGTTGTTCGTATGTAAGTAGTTTTCTCTCTGATTGTTCCATCATTACTGAGAATCGTAATCACTGGCTTTTGTTGCTTTGATAATGGTCCTCTACCGGACCCTGGCCATCGCCGCCCTCACCGCTAGGTGGATTTTTTTGATGCTGATGCATCCTTACCTTGGTCAGACAATCTGGTTGGCGAGTAACCTCGGAATCTCTTGACTTCTACTCCACCAACAACGACTAGTTTCTCCAACTGTCATCACCTCTTCGCATTATGTGGCCAAAGTATGAAAGAACGCGACGTAAATAGATGGTTGAGACAAAATAGGTCTGAAAACTGAGGCTACGGTTTGTAATCAATATTTATGTGTATAAGTTTGTATGGAAGTAGAAGTAGGTACGTAATAATAATTCAGCCTTAAATATTCCCATGCCTCAGACACTCCTCTCTATGAGAGGGAATGTGCCTTAAGCACTAAATGATTCCAGTGCCAGTTGATGGATGACACATTTCTCCGGATTTTTGGCTACTAGAACATGCGTTTTTGTGTTTCCTCATGATGTTTTTCTTCACCTTTTTTAGAGTAATGGTAAAAGATATATTACTAGCTTTTGTCCGTGACTTCGTTCGCGTGGTAGGTGGGTTCGCGTGGGAGGAGAACTGTCCTATGTCCTTCCCAGGGTCCTAAACTATTCCCATGCCAAATTTCATCTAAATCGGTTTAGCGGTTTAGGCATGAAAAGGTAATATACAGACAGACAGAGTTACTTTCGCATTTATAATATTAGTATGGATTACGACATAATATTTATTACGATATAATATTTATTACGACGAGCAGTGGTGGCCCAATGGCAATGGGCTCAACTTTCGAGGTGAAGGGTGTGGATCCGAACCCAGCAGTCAGGAAAATTACTTTGTGTGATTTATATCATCACTACTACTCTCATGTTGGTGAAGCAAAACATCGTGCGGAAACCCGGCATGACGTAGGGCCAAAATACCGAAGACATGCCGCACCCACCAATCCGCATTGGACTGGCGTGGTGAATTACGCCCCATGCCCTCTCATTGAGATCAAAGGAGGCCTGTGTCCCCAGCAGTGTTAAGGTTAAAGGCTGATTTACTCGTAATATGCCCGACTGGGGTTGATCTCGCGATCAACATATACTGCGTGCTCATGTGGTGCATGTACTTAAAATAAAATATATTAACTACGTAATTTCTTGTCCGTTCTTCTACAAAACGAATTTACAGTTTGATCTAAAGTGCCTTTTAATGTTCCAATTGAAAATGATTTGAGTTTTGCATGCGAATATGAAGCACGTACAGAATTCTTAACAGGCAAGCACTCAAGAGACTAACAAATGACCTATAAACAAGTCCAATCACGAAAGTCAACGAATAAATCAAACAGCATCACACCAAAACACATACATTATATAGCAATATCCTAAATGGCACATCAAACAACCCGCACATATTGCATTTTAAAATGAAAAATTCTTAAGTAAAACGCGGCTCTCAAAGGGGAAGAAATAAAAATTCAACATTAAATATTTCCTAAGGAACTTGAGTATAAATAAAGTTTGTGTTGAACTCCGTCTGTGAGGTCTCAAGTGGGGACATAGACGTAACAGTGATATATAGAAACATAATAGTGTGAAAACTTTAAGATTGCTTTCCGTCTAAACTTGTATACGATAAAAATCGAATGTTTGCTTCAGAATGAACTTCGTTGGTGTTAGATAGAGGAGAGTTTTGTAATGCTCCGTTTGTGTTTGTTTAGTTTTGTGAAGACCAAATTTCGCACCCAATTAGTTTGGCTTTTGATGGTGGGATTGATGGTAATCTTTTTGAATGGTTTGGTACCATTTTCTTTCGATATTCGGAAAGTTTTATGTGCTTTCTGGTTGATTTCAGGTACATAGGTTACAATACATAGGGATATAAAGACGTCTGAATAATATGATAATATCTCATCAAATTATAATCGATTCCTATGCTTCCATCTATGTTATTTAATTGCCTCGTTGGTCTAGTAGTCGTAGGTGCGACTGCTGAGCAATAGGTATCGAGTTCGATTCCCGGGTTAGGCAAAAAGTGCTATTGAGTTTCTCTATAAGACATTTCTCAGATGTAGCCCGGAGTTTGGAAGTTGGCGGTGTGATGATACCTCCGTGCTTTCGTTGGTCCTGCACCTGATCTCATACTACGGTCATGTCCGATTGTCGTCCAACCGGACTATGAGAGTAAGAGCCCCCGCAAACTGCAGTCTTTTTATTGGCCAATAGTTTAGTCGGGTCGGGCTGCTAGTGCGCACACCGAGCCAACTAAACAGTTTGGTTGGTGAAGAGTGCGCAGACTAGTCAAAAGTTGGCCGACTATTCTTGAACGATTTGCCTAGTTTGTAATTGACTGTTGAAGAGAACGGTTGCGCAATGAGAATAAATACAAAATTTAAAATAAATGTTATTATTGCTCTCATACAGCGAAGGAAGAAAGTCAAAAGAGAAAGAACCCATCCTCAGTGATAGATTAGTTAGTGTAAAATTTTATACAATGCATCCCAAATTACTTGATAACACGAAATAAAAACACCTTTTATCGAATAAGCATAACCAGCTTCAATGAACTTGTCAAGATAAATGGACCAGCAATAGCGAAGAAGGATACAAATTTAAGACTTTCTATAACTGTGGAGGAGAGATTGAGCGTTACGATCGGCCGGCCGACTGAATAACCGTTGTGTGTGCGCGCGCGGTAGTTAGCCAATACTGATTAAGCAGTCGGCCGATAGTTTGACGACAGATTAGTTTGAAGGCAATCGGGAAGGCCATCAAACTTTTTTATTGGCCGATACTGAATCGCTGTAATGTGCGCACGTGCATACCTCTCCATACTGATTAAGAAGCCGACCAAACTATCGACCAATAGAAAGTTTGCAGTCTGCGGGGGTTCTAAAGGAACAAGAATTGTACCTGTACTTGTGCACACACTTGTGCAATATAATATCTCCTCGCTGCTGGTTTATCATCGAGATTGGGCGCTATGGCCAAAATCAGTCAGTAGGACTAGCACTATTCCTGCCAGGGTTGCGGGAATGTTCTAACGAGATACCGCGGCCCCGGAACTTAAGGGCAGCTGAAGGAACAGGGTGGGTTTTTAGTCAGTGGAAGTCTGACACACCCTTCCGCTTAACCCAGAGCGGGAGAAGTCATTCGATGATTTTCCCACCTGAAAAAAAAAGACTATTAATATTGTTATACTTCTACACTAATACCTATTATAAAGGTGTAATGTCCACGAGTAAGTTTAATATAGGAAGTAATCTTCAATACTCCTAATCCGATTATTAAAAAAATAAAAATCTCCGGTAGAATATTACGTAATCACTTAGTGTCAAAAGCTTAAGGATTAAGCGGTTGGCAGAATCTAGTAATATTATAAATGAAAAACTTGAAATGAATGGACGCATGTTAGTTACTCTTGCACCTAAAATTGGCTATAATAAAAAAATAAATAAAAACCTATTGGCTATAATAATAAAAGGTTGTGTTTACTCATGCGACGATGTGGGCGACGACTGTATTTAACTATATTAAGTCCGTGAAATCACGTTTGGAAAAAAAATAACATCTTTTCGTTTCACTTAAATGATTACTATTTACCTCGTGTCAGCCCAAATCTTTCTCATCTAAGTTCTAAATAGAAATCTTTGTATTTTCTTACTACAATAACTCCGACATTACAAATATTACTGAAGCAGTTACGTTAACACGTACACAAAGGAAAACTTTCTTTGATGTAGTGATGGGACATCAATTTGTTACCGTCGACTGACTACGCTCACCGGTCAAGTTGTAGCTAACTTGTGGTGAAGGTAAAACTAGGTATTTTGATTCTTAGGTTAGTTTATTTTTGTATTTCCTTGAAAGAAAATAGGCTTATTTCCGGGTGGGAAAATCATCGAATGACTTCTCTCGCTCTGGGTAGAGCAGAAGAGAGTGTCAGACTTCTTCTGACTAAACACCTACCCTTTTCCTTCAGCTGCCCTTAAGTTCCGGGGCCGTGGTATCTCGTTAGAACATTCCCGTAACCCCAGAGAAAATAGGCTTGGATTGTGATGAGTTTTTTAAGTCATATAAGCAAATATTTTCCAATAAATTGTCTAAAAATATTACAAAAAAATCACAATTTGAAATAACATTCAATCTATTTCTAGGAAGTGATTACCTACTCAAATAAAATGCGATGTATAATACGGTCTTAGTATGCATTAAGCTCAATTTGGCTATTTTACGTAATATATACCACATACATATGTGTACCTGAAAATGATTTTATAGAACAAAGCTGGTAAAGTGAGCTATCATAATTATAATTATTTTCCGTAACCATAAAATGGCATAGTAAAACAAAACTCATAATTAGCTAGGCCACCTTTGGTGATTAAATCAATGGGAATAATACTAAAATTCTACAACCTTACATCGCTAAGCCTCCTTTTTTCGGGGACAAAATATTCAAAATACTCCCCAATCTGGGTGGAGAGAAAGGGAGTTTCAGTGACTTTTACTGCCTAACAACTTACCCTGTTCCTTCAGATGCCGTTGCGTGCCGAGGTCGTGGTATCTCATGAAAATATTCCCGCAACGCCAGCAAGTTCCCGCCACCTCGGCAGGGTATCACTTTACCTGACTTATGAATGGAATCCAAGACCATGTGGTCAGTCATCATACATGGCAACTAAATAAATTCTTATCAAAAACGAGAACATAGACGAATAAAAACAACTCGTAAAAATAAAATCTATCGATAACATAAAGCCGAGTCACCCGTTAGTTCCCAGCACTATAAACTGTATGGCTGTAGTGAACTTAAAATTTAGTAATTTATTTTTATTCTTAGTTCCATTTTACATCAAATTAAATGGAAACTTCAGATACGTATTTTAATTAAATATTTAATGGGCACTGTGTTTCTCAAGGTTCATTTGAATTTTAGGAAATAATAAACATAAGTAACTGCAATTTCAGTTAGTTCTTAAATCATTCTTATCTTTTTGTCAGAGTTATGTTCAGTACTTTTAGTTTAGTATCTAAGTACATACTATTGACAATGTTATAGACTATTATTTTATCGGTTAAAAATCAACAAATGACTCCTCCCGCTCTGGGTGGAGCGGAAGGGAGTGTCAGACTTCTACTGACTAAAAACTCACCCAGTTCCTTCAACTGCCCTTTCATTCCGGGGCCAGTGTATCTCGTTAGAACATTTCCGCAACTATCTACTTTGTATTCTGTTGGGCCCTGTTAGTGCTGTTCACTGCTTTTCCAGCCGCACGTACACGCACATACCGCGCCATTGCGTTGACCTAGGCCTGGATCTTACTGGATGGTGACCCCTACTCGCCGCCTGCAAGCCTGCGTCTACGGTGGTCGGTCATCGGCTCGCGATCCCCAACGCCTGGCAACTATCTACGTAGATAGTCGCCGGGAGTCGGGGATACCCGCACCCCAAGGTTGCCGTACAAACTTTTATTAATGTATATTAATAAAAGTTTGTTCGGCAACCTCGGGGTGCGGGTTATACCAAAATCTTTCCTTTTAAATTACAGTATTCCATAGCAATTACAACATTCCAAGCATTAATAATATTATTAAAAAAAGTGTATTCGAAATTCAAACTCTTCTACCAGAGTATGCTAAGGCAGAAACTTGTCAAACAAGCGCATTATAATTATTACAACGCATAGAATTACCCAGCTAACAAAAAAAAACAATGTATTCGAAATTCAAATTTTCCTGTCCGAATAACTCGTGTTTCCTCAATTCCCAACACTACTTGTACCGGCCGCCGTACACTTAAAGTTTACCAATTTAGTTTTATTCGCACCTCCGTTTTGCATGCCTCAGAATGGAAGTCGCCAGTATTTCCAATTATTTCGAACTTGTTCCACGTTAAAGCCACTTTAGTACGTTCTATTCGTTCTTGCACTTTTTTTCGTTTGCAATGTCTTTTGGTTTTGTAGCTATTAAAGTAGTGGTTGGATAATGTTTTAGTTGTCTTTTGAGGATACTAAAAGTTCTACGTCACCAACATTAGTAAAAGCATGTCAAGTGCGTGTTGGTGTTGCTCGCAAAGTGTTCCGCACAAAAGATGTTTTTTAAACATTTCTTTAAAGTCATAGACGTTTTATATTTTTTTATAATTTACTAGCTTCTGCCCGTTCGAAAAGATTTTTATTCAGCCAATTCTTTTTGTTTTAAGTAGCCTGTGTCGTTGTCCAGCCCATAGAAATATAAATTATATCTATGGTCCAGCCCTTTAACACGTCATCACATCGTCACACGAAAAATACTTCGAATGGTTGCTCTGTTTTGATCTGAAAGAAGGAAAACAAACCAACATTAGCACGAATATTATTAGTATGGATTTCATTTGATTGTTTTATTTACGCAAAGCATTTTATGATTTTGCAAACACTTTTACAATTGAATAAAAAATTTCAATTTTCATTAAAAGTGACAAGCAAGCGGGACCCAATTGTACATAAATAATTATAAAAAAATGGGATGGTTCCCGCTTCCTTGTATTTTTTTTTAATGAAAATGTGCTTGTTGCTTGCATTTCAGTTGAGCAGTCGGGTTTTTAGAATGTTTACATTACTATTTTTCAAAGTAAAAGTATCCTAAAATCAAGTACCTATTTATTTACAAATAACAGTACTTTTGATATTAAATAATTAACTAGATTTTTTTATTGGTGTAAGGCTCGCGCTTGACTCACATCTTACGTGATGGTAAGCGATGATGTGGTCGAAGATGAAGCGCGCTTGCCTAGAAGTAACTTATTCAGTCTTGACTAAAAGACCCCAAAGTTACAACTGTCAGTAAACACACTCAAGTATAAACACGGTTTGTACGTATCTATTGGGTAAGATGTCTATCATGTCACGATGGCGCATCGCATTACGTATCGCAGTCCGATGATGGAACGGGCTTGGTGGAATTAGGTTGTGCAATTCCATCACACACTCCCAGAAATGTAACCGATAGACTTGCAACACATCGCCGATGTTCAAGGCTCTGAAATTAAAAAAAGGATATTTAAAAAACTATTTTTAATTCCATGAAAAATATACACACATAGATATTTACTAACCTAATAAATAAATAAAGTACTATAAATGTATTAGCAACAACGAATTAGCAAACATTTTCCCTCTATAAACAATCGTTTCAATCAAACAAAAGTCAATTGACGTTTCGTAACTATACAAAAGTATTCATTTTTATTAATCTGACGTACTTTTTTAATGTAGATATACTTTTTGTTTCTATTATTTCTACCGTAATTTTATTAAACATATTGACGCTTTCAAAATAATTGTGTTCCATGTTGCAAGCAAAAAGTCAAACATACATATTTTATATTTCACATAATCGTACATGGGTACTTATAAATCGTCAGAAGCAAGCACGATTCGAATTTCGATTGACCAACAAAACATTTAGACCACAGATAATAATTTCTATGATTTAGACATTGGTATGCTTTCACATTAAAAGTGCAAACTGGCAAAAAAACGTTAAACGAATTATACACAATTAAAAGATTACACTGTCCTGTTTCAATGAATGTTTAATTCTGGAGTGTATACCTACAGTTAAATCCGTAATGATTGATGGACCAGTTTTTGCACTCACAGATACGTCGTTTTGGGAAGCGATCGTAGACTAGCCGTAGTTTAATATAAATACTGAGACTAGTTGCAAAAAAAAAACGGTTTTCTCGGGAAGTTTAATAGATAGATGTTTTATAGCGAAAAACGAATGTACGATTTCTGAACAAATTAAAAAATCAGTCATTATTCTATTTTGCTTATTAAACTACATTGCTGAATAAAGTAGATACCTACCTATTGTTATTGCATTTTATGTTGCATTATTATCCGAATTCACCCATCATGCTAATAACGGGCAATTATCGTCGCCTTTCGTAAATTATTAATTGATAGATTTTAAAGCGCTTACAATTTATTTAAACGTTTAGGAAATTAAAAAATAAAACATGCACTACTTAACTTTTGTAACAAAATTAATTCGTAATTAAAATAGCCCATTACGCAAAAAAAAACTGTTACAAGACGACATTAAAAAAAATACGGTGGTGTTAAAATTAGTATTAGATTATGAATGAAATCGATACAAGGTGTAACAGACTAAGCGCAATACCTCAGACACCCGAATTAGAATATTAGATTATAAGTCTAAAACACAGAACAGATAAAAGAGGTTAGAAAGGAAATAGTTCCTGATTTGTATGAGAACGCGTGGCGCCGTTTGTCTCCCCACTCTTTAGCTCTACTACAAGCAAGAGGCCCGTTACGTATGCGAATTACGCACACAAATAAATTACACACACTTAAATCGGGAGCTTGCTACTGATTGTAACTCACTGTTGATAAACACGCGCCGTGCATCACAGCCAATCAGGGCAAAGGACAAAACGTCAATTTTTGAAGTGTGGCGCATGCAGTACAATGTGAGCGGACTTGGTCATTGCGTTGATTAAGCGAATACACAACGGGAAATGTATACTTTTTGTAACTTGTTGCAATAATGTTGTTAATGTTCGGAATTTCATAGTGATCAGAATATTTTTATGTTTTTTACAAATAAAATTGTAATTAAATGTTATTTTCGACTTATCGATGGAAAGATATACCTCCTCGCTCTATACTTGCGGTCTGTTTTTTTGTTTTACAGGTTATAATTGCACAACACGGCATTTTAAAGCAGAGCTCTGTGTTCCGAAGTAATCCGAAGCGCATTAAACGCGGTGAATGAATTAATCGGTCGCGCTATGATTGTCGTATCATAAATTTGGCGCGCTCGACCCGCCCACATTACCATTCCAACCTTATTCATCTATTCCGTGGTCTAAAACAACATCCGTAACTAAATAAATTCAAACCAAACCTAGACATTTTTTTATAAAATAGTTAACCTTACTAAACGGAAAACGTGAATAGGTTACTTTTAGGTAAGCGTGCTCCATCTTCGACCACATCATCACTTACCATCAGGTGAGATGGTGGTCAAACGCGAACCTATTTTAAATAAAAAAAAAAACGTAAGTGCGTCATACAATATCCTTACGCAGAAGCATACACTCATGCAATATTTGGGGCCGACACACGAGCGCATTTCCTTGAATTAAGGATTGTATTCATTTGTCATGATACTGTTTCCATGTTAAGTTAAATGAAAGATTTTTCCGTCGAAATTTAACACTCATTTTTATGACGGAAATCGATTCAGAAGCCAATTCTGAACAAACTTCTTTCAGGAATTGCGTTACATATCTAGCCAAAAGGGCTGAAGACAACATCTGGTATGGAGTCTCTATGCACAGTTTCAGCACAAAATAACTGACTCAAAGAATTGATAACAAATTATTGGTTTCATATGTTTCTTGAATACGAATCATAACAAACGTGTCACAGCACTACGAGGGTCAATAACTTTCCACGTCACTTGCCAATAACACGATAATTCTTTTCGTTCTTCTTAATTTGAAAAATTTGGTCTCTAGTATCAGGCTGGAAACAGTGCTCGACCGACGGTCAGCGCTGACCGTACATTTTGACCGTCAGCGCTGACCGTCGGTTGTGAAAATCGTCAGCGTAGCTGAGTGCGCATTCATAGGCTTGCATAGATATAGCTACGCCGACTGACGGTCAGCCCCGACCGTCGGTCAAGCACTGTTTCCAGCCTCAGTGTATTGGAATTTGTAATAAGTTCTACACACGTAGACTTAGGATTACAAAACCCTGGCCATATCGTTTGTTATCATCCAAAGAAGCCGTGCACTTGGTATGTATATACCTGTATATACCCTTTAAATTACACGTTGTATATAAATTTTAATTTTAGTTTCTAAGCGTTTTTATGGAGATAGGCTTAGGACATCATCTAGTGACTCCTCCCGCTCTCGATGGAGTGGAAGGGAGTGTCAGACTCATACCTACTGTCTACAAAACCCAGCGTGTGTCTTCAGTTGCCTTTGCGTTCTGCGGTATCTCCTTAGTTCAAACATTTCCGCAACCCCGGCAAGCATCGGTGCTGACTGTTTCTTAAGGCTCGCGTGGAACACGACGCGCCGTACTTTCCAAGCTTTACATACTATATAGCCCTATCCTATCTCAACTCGTCCCGAGCACGAAATAAAGTTTGGTCACCGTACAATGACACCAAATAAAATTTTAAGCCATGGATCATTGATAAAACGGATTTTGATTGGCGGTTGCAAATGTATGTGAGCTTCTAGCCATTTTTTTCCTTGTGGGAAGATCATCGAATGACTTGATGACAAGGGAGTGTCAGACTTTTACTGACTAAAAACCAACCCACCCTTCCCTCCCTTCCTCCAGCTGCCCTTAAGTTCCGGGGCTGCGGAATCTCGTTAGAACATTCCCGCAACCTGGCATGAGCTTCTGACCTTACGATGTTGATACATATTGAACAGGACTTTAAACAACGATTGTGTTGATAGCATTAAAGTATTTTCTGGAAATGTTTAAGAGTGAGTGAGGCTTGAATAAAAAAAGAAGAGAAATTAAGAAAATGCTAAGTTTGTTAATTTTGGATTGATTTTGTACCAATTCCATAATAATCTATAATTACCTACCTACTTACCTCGTTTAGATAGATATATATACTCTTTATTGTATTATTGACCCCAATACACAGGTAGGTACCACCTAGCATAGGGGTCATTGATGAAATATACAATGCACCTGTAAATCCTTCACTGTAAACAGATGTGCATAATCTGTACTTTACTTTTGATAAAAGATAAATTATTGTATTGTATTGTTGTATTGTATACCATAACAGAATTAAATAAGGACCTAATAAACTACAAAGGTTACAATGGGCAGTCTTATCGCTAAAAGCGATCTTTTACAGACAACCTTACTGGATTGCGACTGAAAAGCGTTAGATACTAGTATACATGGTACCCGCGATTTAATTTCTACGCGATGGTATGGGTATTACTTACGCGGATTTTCCCGCATGAATCCCGATCCTGTATTAATTCCGGGATAAATCGGTTCAGCTGTTCCAGAGATACATTCCCGGACAAACAGAAAGACGGACTGACAAAAACTACAAACGAAGTTGTTTGTATTTTTTTATCGTGTAAATATGTAGGTACCTACTTAAGTATAAGCACTTAAGAACAGCATACACCTATTTTGAAATTAGAAACATAAATATTATGTATAAGCAGAGTACAGCTTGGCAGCTCTTTGTACAAACTCTGCTTTCGCACAAAGGACGGAACTTTTACCTCTTTTTTAATCGCATCCTTTATGACAATAGTGAGCCAAGGAGCCGGCCTATACTTTACTCGAACTCGACACAAGGTGACATGTTGATCAAATAGATTTTAAATCAAATTAAGCATATTATTAACACAGGAAATCACGAAAACATCTGCCCTGACAATGCTAGGAGCCCTCCGCAAGTTGCAGGTCTATGCCCTTGTAGTGCCATAGACATGGGAGAGATTTTAACAAAATAAGCTACCTATAAAGTGTTACAAATAATATAATTGTTTCAAATGAAAAGTAAGCTAGGAAGAATGTCAACCATAATAATATTGGACAAAAAAAGAGTTATTTAAAAATCTAAAAAACCCGACTGCTCTACTATAATGCAAGAAACAAGCACATTTTCATTAACAAAAATACAAGCAAGCGGGAACCATCCCTTTTTAATAATTATTTAGCACATTTTTGTTTTAAAAAGTGACAAGCAGGCGGACCCATCCCATTTAAAAAAAATATTTAATTGAGTCCCGCCTGCTTGTCTTTTTTTTTTCAACTTTTCAGCAAAATATTAATTACCAATTTTTTATTTTCCCGGTCGTGTCACATTGGCTCCCCACCGGATTCAGAAAGTGAAAGAGCTAAGTCCATATTTTTAAACTATCTCTTTGTATTAATTTTTCTAGCAGGTATTACACTAATGCCAATAATTAAAACATGATAATTATACCTCCTTGAAATCCTTGTAATAAGCCCTTTAATTTGATACCCATATTGTGGTATACGAAAAAAATTTTTTTTTCACTATGTAAGTACCTACTTATAATGGCTTCGCACAGCCGCTATTTTTAATAATTTTTTTCAAATGTCGCCTGTCTAAGAACACTTGGGCTGCTAAGCTAAGATGAATCTAACGATACCTCAATTATGTGAATTCGTTCAGTGGTTATGGAGATATGAGGTAATAAAGAATATTACATACATACAAGATACGCGCGAAAAACATAACCCTTCCTTTGTAGTCAGGTAAAAAGTATAACGAAAGTCGAAACAATTAATATCGTAGGGCTGCCATACGCAAATATGTTATGTCAGTTTCCTATAGGGATGGCGAATCTTTCCGAAAAAGTTTGATTTTTAAATCGATTCGAATGGGGCGTGCAACTGTCAAAGTGGCGCTAGTAGCACACTTACCAATATCAAAGCAGTTTCTCTATGGAACAGTAATGAATTCCTAAATTAGAGACAGTTATTGAGAATTTTTCGATTAAAGAACATGTATTATGTTCTTTAATCGGAAAATTGTACAGAAATCAATGGGGCGTGCAAGTGAAAGCTAATAGCAGATGGCGCCACCACCGTAAGAACCTTTGTCACTGTCAGTGTTAGTTAGATTGTGAGATATTATATAGTTATCTGTATCATCTATGGTTATCTGTGGTAATATTATTTATTTTCATTTCATTGATTTCAATTGATTTCTGTACAATTTTCCGATTAAAGAACATAATACATGTTCTTTAATTGAATAATTCTCAATAACTGTCTCTATTTAGGAATTCATTACTGTTCCATAGAGAAACTGCTTTGATATTGGTAAGTGTGCTACTAGCGCCACTTTGACAGTTGCACGCCCCATTGAAATCAATGAAATGAAAATAAAAAATATTACCACAGATAACCATAGATGATACAGATAACTATATAATATCTCACAATCTAACTAATACTGACAGTGACAAAGGTTCTTACGGTGGTGGCGCCATCTGCGATTAGCTTTCACTTGCACGCCCCATTGTTAGGTGATGAATTGATTAACAAAAAACTCGAGGTGTAAAAGATCACCTTACACTTACCATCAGCTGTGATAGAGGTCAAGAGCGAGCTCAGTCGTAATAAAAAAAAAACGATTTAACAAAAATCGTCTCTTTTGTCAAATCTGTTTTTTAGTGTAAATATAAATCCATTTTACGTTAAACAAGAAAGATATCATAATAACTGACCACTTGTCTTACTGACGAGTGATCATTTATATCTGGGATTTTTAGTTCAGGGAAGTCGATGCCCTAGCTGGAGGCTGTAATTAATGTATTAAATAAAGCAACTACAGGCAAGTCCACTTAAGCAGCCGACAACCTCAGAAGTTGACCTGCGAGATGCCACATAATTACAAAATAAAACTGGGAATTCGATAATAACAATTATTTTTATTACCATATCAAAGTATCAGGTACCTATAAAATAAGACATTTATTTTATAAATGTTCTTTTTTACATTAAAAAGTTAATAAAATAGACAATATAAAATAAAATCGCAATGCTTCCCTGATCCCAATTATATTTTAAAATACCTGTCTGTCAATTAGTCTACTTGGATCCAAGCGGTTCCGCTAATCACTTGCGATGTAGCCGGCAATTGAAATAAAAGCGTTCACAAGAAATAGTAATCTGTTTTCGTACTAATAATGTTTAGGAATATCGTGGGAAACATTATTCGTACTCACCTTCAATTACTTACTATTCCGTTACAAACACTTATTAAAAATAAATATTTATTTCGCTTATATTAAATAACGACTGTCAGTCAATCAAGACATAAATGATGCAATATCAATCGACTAATTAACAATATCTTTAATACAAAAAGTCGAAGATTACAAACGTAACTACTTTTTTATTTAATGAAGAAGAGAAGCGAAAAAAACTAAGCACACAGCCATCCTGCTAGTTTTTGAGTAATTAATCCTTGAACCGCCAACACAATAATATTACGTGTACATTCAACTAGGTAATTATAAATAATTTTATGGTTTTTACCAAAATAGATAAATCAAATGGTAAATTTCTATGGTAAAATATTGATTCACTGAATCCAGTACTACATATCGATTTAAAAAATCGTTTTTTTTTAGCCGAAAAATTAATTATCGATTAATCGATCTTATATCGATAAATAATAATAATATGGTAAAATTATCAAATAAGTCCTCCCACCCCGGGCAGGGTGGGAGGGACTGTCAGACTTTTACTGACTAAAATCCACGGTGTTCCTTCAATAACCCTTTACGTACCGGGGTCACGGTAACGGGATGAGTCCCACGACCCCGGCAGGCTTCGGCCCTCTACGGGGGGGCCTCGTCATATTGCTGACGCTCTTTGAGGCGCGCGTGGAACACGGCGCACCGTCGACCCGGGCATGGTCCATGGTCGGACAGCGAGTTGCCCTTTACTCGCTGTCCGCATGCCCGCGCCTACGGTGGCCGGAGATCGTCGGCCCACGTCCGACGCCGTGGGCGTCTACCACTGCGGCTGGGCTGGAGGGAGGACGCCATCCTCTCCCTCACACGGCCCGCCTCCTCCTAACCCTATTACCCTAGTGTCCTGTCAACAGTGTCAACATAAGTTTAAATCAAAACGCTTTCGCGGCTTTATGTTATTTACAATGATTTCATATTCATTTAAATTTAGAAAGAGAAAAATAAAATAGAATAAGAAGGTAGAACTATGGGTAGACTCAGACTAAGGAAAAAGTTCCTTAGTCTGAGATGGGTAGACTTAAAACATAGTGTATTTATTACATTCTCTTTGGGTAGACTTTTAAAAGTAAAAATACAGTACCTAAATGAAGTGTATCAACGTTGTGTTAGATCACAGATAACTTTAAATAGTGTTAGATTCTCTTTGATTACTCACTAATCTACTTATATCAAAATAAAACGAAATAGTGTAAAAGTTGCAGGAAATCATTCGAGATATCGAACTGAGCGGTGGGCAAGCTTGAATTAGCAGACCCGGAATCGTGGGATGTAGAGGCACTAACGGCCGTGGAGATTAGCGCGATAAGTGCATGAAGTTTACTATTTATTATTGCTATATATATCTAACAACAACTGACGAGAGTTTTACCCTTCCCCAGGTATATGGCACACATTCAAATATTCTATAAATTTTACCACTTGAATGCAGCTGATTAATTTGCAAAATTGACTCACACCCAGCTGTTTAGTGATACTGTAAAACTGCAAGACTTTTCTCCTCATTACAGTCTCATTACTGTTTAAAATTAAAGTTTAGGTGAGTTTATAACTTATGTAGTACATATGCTTAGTATTGAAAATAAAATAAAATATTAAGTAGGTATGTACCTAATCTATCTATACAAATATTATATAGCGGGAAATGTTTGTTCATTTGAATGTGCTAATTTTCGAAAGTTCGGGATAGACTTGGATAAAATTTGGTATGGAAATAACTTGAAGCTTGAGAAAGGATATAGGACTATTTTTTCCTGATTGCAAAAGAATGAGGTTTTTGTTTTTATCATGATAAAGTCAATGGCAGTGAAGCCGCACTTTCCTGCTAGTAGGGCTGCCAGGTCGTTATACCTAAAAGCTGGACAGAGCAGCCAGTTTGGCCAGACATTTGGATGAAAAGGCAGGACACCCTAAATTATTAATGTTTCTTGTCTTAGTTTTGTATGTAAACGCAGGCTTTTTAAATATTCACCATAATTGTTCAAATGTTAAAAACTTAACAAAAGCCAGATACCATTTATTTTAGCCGGACACACATTGAAAAAGCCTACTATTATGTTCGGAAAACAATAATACACATTAGTTTTTGGAAACTATGCATTGCAGCTAGGGAGCTGACTATGCGAAGTGAAATGTCACATATTTTACCTTCTACCTACATTTTTCTACATTATCTTACTTCTTACTAATCTTATCTTACTTCTTATCTTATCTTACTTCTTACTTCTTACTAATATTATAAATGCGAAAGTTTGTGAGGATGGATGGATGTTTGTTACTCTTTCACGTAAAAACTACTGAACGGATCTGAATGAAATTTGGTAAGTAGATAGATGACATTCTGGAATAACACATAGGCTACTTTTTATCCCGAAATTCCCACGGGATCGGGATTTGCGCGGGAAAACCTTCCTACGCGTACGAAGTCGCGGGTAAAAGCTAGTAATTACATAACACAGAAATGTACCCACTACTCCCTGTATGGCACCTAGTAATGTGGTGTGCCTTAATTCATAGCATGACCCCTACCTATGCCCAGCTTTATCAGGACGACAGGCAATGCTACCTGTTGGTATAAAATAATAATATAACAAAAATATAATCAGCCTCTAACATTTCCATTGCTGAGGTACAGGCCTCCACTCTATGAGAGGAAATGTGTCTAAATGAAAACCGATTTTTTTTCTAAAATGAAATTTAACATCCCCAAAAAATACTGAGGTATTTATTGGGGGATGTTAAATTGAAATTTGGTAAGTAGATAGATGACATTCTGGAATAACACATAGGCTACTTTTTATCCCGAAATTCCCACGGGATCGGGATTTGCGCGGGAAAACCTTCCTACGCGTACGAAGTCGCGGGTAAAAGCTAGTAATTACATAACACAGAAATGTACCCACTACTCCCTGTATGGCACCAAGTAATGAGGTGTGCCAAAATTCATAGCATGACCCCTACCTATGCCCAGCTTTATCAGGACGACAGGCAATGCTACCTGTTGGTATAAAATAATAATATAACAAAAATATAATCAGCCTATAACATTTCCATTGCTGAGGTACAGGCCTCCACTCTATGAGAGGAAATGTGTCTAAATGAAAACCGATTTTTTTTCTAAAATGAAATTTAACATCCCCAAAAAATACTGAGGTATTTATTGGGGGATGTTAAATTTAATTTCATTTATTTAAAATAAATGAGAAATGTAAATAACAACATTTAGGTGCTTGTCAAGCCTACATACTCAGTAGTAGATTTAGTGCTCTGGGAGTATAATTTTTTATTTATTATAATTTACTTAATTGTTACAGTTTATTTATATTTTATCTAATTTATTAATTTAAGGGCACATTTGTATAACAGTCAAATGTTAACTCATTTGTAATGTATTTCTCATACCAAAAAGCTGAATGGATTAAGATTCAATTTGGCACAGGATAGATTTCTAATCTGTAATAGAATGTACCTAGACTTCTTTTTATTCAGGGAAAATGTGCCTTTCTGTGTTAATAATGTGAGCAATATCTAGTAACTTAATTAATATCTTGAAACATCAATAAAATTATTATAAAATACCTAACAATAGTTTAAAAGTATAAGCATATTCAACCCAAAAATCTACTTAAAAAATCTGGTTAATTATTTCTCAGCAGAACTTACCTATCAAATAGTTATAATTAATTTGATAAGTCCATATAACACAAGCTTACATAGTAAATGATTGATGTTTCAAAAGTTTAAAGAACCTTGAAGCGTGGCCTGGATTCAAAACATTAGCTCAGTTAATATATACATGGGATCCTCATTTGAAAATGTAAATAGCCAATTATTTATTAGAGAAGTTTCAGGTCTAAGAGACTTATTTAAAGTACCTAGGATCTGTTACTGTGTTTTTTGCGAGCAGTTTATTTACAAAGGAAACTTTAGGAAAACACTGAATAAACTGATGTTGAGTAAGGAATTTCATCAAAATTGATTGAGGAGTTTGGCTGTCAAAGCATAACATACAGACAAAACTCATATTTATAATATTGATTGGATTGGAAGTTAATAATCTAATTTATTGTGTGTGGATGGGATTTGAATTCGTTAATTTTTTGCTTAATAGGTCTGAGATTTAGGTACTTGGTCAAGTTTAATGCAGCTAAGACCCCCCAGGCGTGTCTCTTCTCCGCAAAAAGGAGCCAATTCTCACCGGCTCCTACTTTCCGCGATGTTACCGTGCCGATAACCGATCGTATTGAGCTTCTTGGGGTAACACTGACCTCCACCCTCGATTTTGGTCCGTTCATCGTAGCTAAGGCTCAACTAGCAGCAAAAAAGTTGGGAATCCTAGCAAAGGTGAGACGGTACTTCACACCGGAACAGTTGCTCAATTTATATCAAGCCAAGGTTCGGCCGTGTATGGAGTACTGCTTTCATCTTTGGGATGGATCTGCCAAATACCAACCGGACGCGCTTGAGTCTATCGAGAAATGGGCCAAGAGACTCATTGGCAACGATGCACTGGTTGAGTTAAAGCTCCAGAGCCTTGAACATCGACGACGATTTGCAAGTCTATCGGTTTTCTATCGGTTACATTTCGGGGAGTGTGCGATGGAATTGCACAATCTAATTCCACCAAACCTGTTCTATCATCGGACTACAAGACAAACGGCGATGCGCCTTCGTTTCATGGTGGACATCCCACCCATACGCACAAAACGTTTTGGGAATACTTTCATTGTGGGTACGGCTAAGGATTGGAATTCCCTGCCAGAGTCTGTATTTCCTGATCGCTATAACCAGGGGGTCTTTAAGAGAGAGTGAATAGGTTACTTCTAGGCAAGCGTGCTCCATCTTCGACCACATCATCACTTACCATCAGGTGAGATAGTGGTCAAACGCGAGCCTAGTATCAATAAAAAAAAAAAAAAAAAAAAAAAAAAGATGTGATGATTTTATGTCTCGACAGCTACTGCTAATATCTATAGGTACTAATGTTATACCTAAAGCAGAAAAGTTTGTTTGTTTGCTACAACGCGCTAATCTTAGAAAGTACCTACTGGGTGGATTTGAATTGATGTTGGTATGGAAGTAAGTAGCTTGAAGCTTGAGAAAGGTTATGGGGCTCTTTACATTTACGTTAAAGGAGTTATAGGACTTAACTGACTGCAAAGAGAAGGGTTACGTTTTTACGGTAATAAAGTTCAAGGGAGCGAAGCCCCGCGCCACTTCTTGTATACTACTTGTTTCTCCTCAAAAAATAAAAAATAAACTTCACCCCTAAGACGACCCACTGACCAAGAAAACTATTTCAATCATAAAGTAGGTATTCATCTTCTAATTTTTGAGAATCTGGTCTTTGAATTGGGCAAAAATTGCCTGAACAAATAACCAATCACATTTCACCACCCAAGGAAAGTTCAGCAGTTTTCTTAACAAAATATTTTTATAGATATATTATAAATTCCAGGATTGATTGGACGGCACTTCCCCAGGTTTATTTCAATAACACCGTCATACCTTTCAGTCACACTGTGAAGAACCTGGGAATACACATTGACGACACCCTTTCTTGGACTAAACAATTACAGGAAGTTAGTCGTAAAGTATTTGCGTCTGCAGGCTCCTTGAGACGCCTTCGTAATTTTCTTCCCATCTCCACTAAAATTGCAATTGCACAAACTCTCCTTCTCCCTATTCTGGACTATGCTGATGCCAGCTATCTCGACTTGACCCAAAACCAATTGGACAAGCTAGAGCGTCTTCAAAATCTCTGTATCAGGTTTATATTTGGCTTGCGCAAATATGACCACGTTTCTGATTTCCGTGCTCAGCTCAAATGGCTTCCTATTAGGTTTCGCCGGAATCTTCACTTACTTTCTCTACTTTATAATGTGCTATTTAATCCTTTCACTCCTTTCTATCTTAAGGAACGTTTTCAGTTCCTCTGTGACACACATTCTAGATCCTTGAGATCATCGGAAAATCTAGAGTTGAGTATTCGTATGCATTCCACTTCTTTCTTTGACAAATCTTTTACCATACAAGCAGCTCGTTTGTGGAATGCATTACCCATAGAAGTGAGGCGTGTTCAAACGCTACCAGCGTTCAAAAGAATGGTGAAGGAGCATTACCTCTCCCTATAACTTTTCCCCTTCTTTCTCAATTATACATGTAATATTTATTAGTATATAATTTTGGTATTGTATGTATTTTATATTATTATGTTCAATTATATGTTTGTACACTGACAGCCCTTAATCTGTCTCCTTTAAGTTTGTCCATCCAAAGGTTGTCTGTAAGAGATCGCCCTGTGCGATAAGACCGCCCATTGTACACTAGTATAATTTTTTTTTTTGTATCTATAGAAATATTGTAAGGTGTACAATAAAGTATATAATAAATAAATAAAATAAATTATACTAAAATGTAGGTAAATGAAGTATTAAATATTATGATGATTAATTCTTTCACTAGAATAACATGACATGTTTGGCTAATTTAGACTAATATTATTATGAGGTAAACTTTTGTGAATTCGTAGATAGTAATCTCTATATCTACTGAACCTATTTTGAAAATTCTTTCAACAATAGAAAGCTAAATTTTTCCCGAATGACATAGGCTACATAATTCGCTGAAAACATCTTATCACGCGAGCGAAGCCGTGCGTATAAGCTAGTCTGATTATTAAAATTTTATTATTAATTTAGTTATGAAAACTTTGATCCACTGAAAATATAGAAATAAACAACATTTACTTAAATAATTGACGACAATCTTCCTGAAATTATATAAGATCATTAATTATTCTTCAGTAATCAGCTTATTACAGTCCACTGCTGATTTTAACCTTACAAATACAGTGAAGAAAATAAAATCCAGCCATGTTCATGCCAGTAGAAGCCTATAAATTATTAATGCGAATGGTTTAAAAATAGGGGAGCCATACGTCGACGTAGCATATTGAACCGGCAATAGTCGCTAGCGATGTTTTCCTTAAATAGAATTTAATATTTCCTTGTACAGATAATGTGTTAAATCTCATTTAGATCTGAAATGAAAACCTAAAATATATCCTCTTTTAGAAAAACGGATTTAGCATTGACTAGGTTTGGACGCGAAATACTAATTCACTTTATCAGATAAATATTAAAGTTATTGTTTTCAATTTGAAACACGTGTTGAGTAGATTTTTGGGTTGTTGCGTGTTGCAACGCGAAATTCGTATCTTCTGCATGTGGATATATTTGCGAGCTAGAGGGTGATGCTGCATAGTGTATTCAAACTCAAACATCTAGTTCATAGTGGATTTTTGCCTGAATTATCACTAAACATTTTCTTACTAAGAAATTGTCTGTGGACGGGTAACCATTTTAACATTCCTATCTATTGAAATTCTTCCGTGCCTCGGAAAACACGTTTAACCGTTAGTCCCGTCTGTAATTTATACGTCTTTACTAGTCATTACTGTTAGTCTTTGGCAAGACTAGTGCCAGCAAAAACTGGCACTAGTCTTGCCAAAGTATGTCGTGTTACTCAGCCACTGAGTTGTGGAAGACTAATAGGCATTCGCTCCATGTAAGGTACTGTTATTTAATTATCCGGTTATACTGGAATCCGACCCCGATATGGTTTGAAAAAAGCTAAGAAGATGATTATCTTCTTACCTAATAACCCTCGGTTCCACTCCGTTTTTGATTAAAAATATCAAGCAAACCTCACGAACCCTGAAGTGACAGAGAGGCACTCGTGCCCCGGACCAATTTTAAAACCGACCGATTTATATTGTTAATTCCAGCCGTAGATAACACGAATAATTCATAGCTCTCGTTAATTAGTTTCTTAAAAACCGTTTTCTTATTTAAAAAAAGTAGAAAAGCCAACTTCGGCCGATATATTTTTCATTAATCAATTTGACCTAATTTAGGGTGGCGTGACCAAATCTTGACATTTTGCACGTTCTAGTAATTTATATGCCAGTTACCAACTAACGTTATATATTAGAAAAAAGGCAGTCAGGCTTCAGTTTGATAAATGCACCAAGAAGCAAGTCTGGTTTATGTTTAACATTTTAATTTCGGCGAGTAGTATTTTTAAGTTACTCGCGTCACAGGTAAATGGGTTATGATGACATGGTTATATACACCTTTCAAATGAGAGTCGGTAAACCCTAAAAGATAGACAGATACTACCGCGTACTATGTTTTAGATATTTTTAAGTGCGATTCCGTCATACATAACTTTTTTGTGTAACATCTTTGATCTAAGAAGTTCACACGGACGGATTTAATGTCCCCATAACAGGATTTTCCTAGCATATCCCGTCATTAATCTTTTATGTCTTTTTGTTAAGAGCTCTGATTGTATCTTTTAATTTACTGTAATTCTGTTAATGACAAAAAAGAACTTTTTACTATTATTAACTATTACCATTTACACAGGCGTTCGCAACGTAAGTTTACGACAGTAATACATTTTCCCCGTTTTTGCAATTTTTACTTATAAATGCCCACATCTATTTACCGTTACGTGGACCGTTACCGGAGTGGAATTTCCTGCCGGAGTCTGTGTTTCCTGATAGTTATAACCTGGGAGTCTTTAAGTCAAGAGTGAATAGGTTACTTCTAGGCAAGCGTGCTTCATCTTCGACCACATCATCGCTTAAAATCAGGTGAGATTATGGTCAAACGCAAGCCTATCAACCAATAAAAAACGTGTTTTATATAGCCTATATTACTTGCTGATAATGTAGATTTATATTGGTGAAAGAATTTCTGAAATCGGTTCTGTGGTTTTAGAGATTATCCGTAGCGAAAATAAAAAACAAAATCTCTCCTCTTTATTCATATTAGTATAAATAAGTTAAAGTGTCTGGCTGTAAAATAAAATAACTGTGTTTTCTCAAATGTATGTTGTTATTTACACGATACTAAAAACATTTTCTGCGTATTTGTCCAGGCTAATCTGGAATGGTTGAACTTTTTGTCCCTGAATTCCAGCGGGTTCAGCTCCTCACGTGGACGAAGTCACGGCCCCAGCTAGTTCTCTTATAATGAGGAGCAACTGCTCCGTTTGTCCAGTCGTCGTAAACAAAATCTGCTGAGCGTGACGCCTTGGTCAAGCACTGTAATGTGCTTTTTCCATTAGGGGTTCTCTGCAGTTAGAAGTTCGAATGTCTGAGTACTCCTGTCTCAGACTCTGTCTCACTCTGACCGTGCCGGGTTACCATCCCTTCGGAATTTGGGAGTAATGGAGTAGAGAAAGTACCTTGTGCACTGTTAATATCTTTCGCGTACTTAGCTGGTCTACTTTGAAATTTGCTACCGTGATCGAAATTTGGTTGGTAGAATTATTATTTTTGTCTTTGATCTGCTTCTACATAACCTTAATATCAAAGTCTTTACTATTTAAGTATAAATATAGGTATACTATAGGGTACTAATATACTAAACTATATCGTCTCTTTAAGCACTTAGTTACACTAAGGCAGGTAATTGGCCCTCGTTATTTTTAGTTTGTAAGTCTTACAAATTACGACCTCAAACAAAAGCACTTGAAACCATATTCTAAGCAAAAAGAACAAAAACTTATTCAATTCCAGAACAAACATAAACGACATTAACAAAAATTTTGAACCATAAATAAAGCGTCACTTAACAAAATTCAGGTCTCAGTTGAATGCAAATCGTCAGCGTCGAAGGAAAACGGTTAAAGTACCAAAAAGTTTCCACAACGTGGCGGTACGATAAATCACAACAATATTGTGAACATTCACCGTTTTTTCGCCCATCTTTTTCACCTTTTTTCGTCCCTCATCACCGTGGTTCACCCCCGGCAGTGGTACAAAAGTTTTCGCGTTAAAAATTGCCAGCCTCTTGCGGTAAGTCGTGTAGGTATACGTTTTGTGGTCCAGTTTTTGTTTTATTGTGTCTAGTAGGTGTTACGATGCTGTTCATATAAATGCTGAGCTTAGTTTTTATGGTGGCCTAGGGAATTTGAGGCTTAAGGCTAGGTGGATTTTTTGGTGCCTTTAAAATAGTTATTCAATTTCAGTTTCTTTAAAATGCAAGTTTTAATTTTGTTGGCAAAAACACGCACGTAAGGATAGCGATATTTAGCAGTAAAATCTTCTAAATGAAAACCTTAAAAACATTCATGATCATAATATTTATTCATTTTGCACGAGTCTGTGATTCTTTTGTGTTAGAAGTGTGAATAAAAATCGCTTTTTTTCTAATACGAAATCACCTCTTTTAAATCATATAGGTAACACGTGGAATATTTGAGACATAAACCAGGTTATTAATTTCATGTATTTGTCCACAGTGCCACCTGACATCATGAGTGATGAGACTTCAGGTGACGTGTCAGTCCAAGAGCTGGAGAACGCAACCCTGACCTGTAAGGCGACGGGCCATCCGCCTCCGAAGATCACTTGGAGGAGAGAGGACCACGAGCCAGTGCTGCTGAAGAAGCCGCAGTCTAGGGAGTTTGACAAAGGTAAGAAGAAGATTCCCATCACCGTTAAGTATTGAATGAGGAAGATGTAGGAGCGTATGTGTAGCCCAACAGTGGGCGAAACACTTTCTATATCATCTTATGTTCTCGGTGGGAAAATCATTTAATAACTCTTACCGGTCTGGGTAGAGTGGAAGGGATTGTTAGACTTCTATTGACTGAAAACTCACCATGTTACTTCAAGTGCCTTTACGTTCCGGGGCCGTGGTATGTCTTTTGAACATTCCTGCAATCCCGGCGGGATGTATGTAAGTCTAATGTAATCGAAAGGGCGCGAACTGTAAATAAGCGTTGACCAATGTTGTGGCCATTACAATTTTACACATTATAATCGGTTCATTGTTTTTTATTATTTGTAATAGACATCTTTTTTATTGTAATAAATATTATTCTTTCTTTCAAAGTAAAAAAAATCAAGTTTTACAGTATTTATTGCAATCCATAATGTACGAGTACACATACAGGTGGAAAAAATTGAAGAAACAGTTCCATAACTGTTTCTTCAATTTTTTCCACCTGTCGGGCATTAAATTAGCTGGCATGTCAGAGTGACAGAGACGATACGGCCTTTTTTTTCTGGGTGTGAAAATCATCGAATGACTTCTTCCGGAAGGGAATGTCAGACTTCTGACTAAAAACCCACCGTTCCTTCAGCTGCCCTTAAGTTCCGGGGCCGCGGTATCTCGTTACAAAATTCCCGCAAAACGGGAAAAAGCACACAAAAAGGGAGTGTCAGACTTCTACTGACAAAAAACCCACCCAGGCAATGGCCCTATGGGGCCCCGTCACTATTGCTGACAACTCTATGAGGCGCGCGTGGAGCAAGACGCGCCGCTGACCTGGGCCTGGGCCTTACTAGACGGTGAGCTACTCCTGCTCGCACCTGATGCTAGTCTTGCTTAGGGGCGTCATTTTAAGGTCAGATAGTTGGAATTGTAAGCAGATGACGAATAACTCGTTAGCTACCTAACTGTAAATTAGAAATCACAAATTAAGTGGCATACCTTTAAAATTACCTGCAAATGTAATGACAATTAAAACTTCCCCGTACATTCGTATAAAACCTAAACAACTTCCTTTTGACACACCAAAACAGATCCTAAATCTCGCCACAAAACACAACAGTTCAAAAGGGAACATCTGTGTAAATGGAAACATAACTTTGTTTACATCTTAAAGTTTAATCTTGAGATTAAGCTTGACATGTATGGAATACCCGGGCACAGGTGCCGAAACAAATTGGTAGGTGAGGGAAACGTGTGCACCCATTACCCGGTCCGTTGACTGTCTAAACTACTAGATAGGGCACTCAAAATCTGATACTTCCATTATTTTTAGCTGTTTTTAGGGTTCCGTACCCAAAGGGTAAAAGCGCGACCCTATTTCTCAGACTCGGCTGTCCGTCTATCTGTCACCAGGCTGAATCTTATGAACCGTGATAGCTAGACAGTTGATATTTTCATTTTCTGTTGCTATAACAACAAATACAAAAAACCGAATAAAATAAATATTTAAGGGGCTTCCATACAACAAACGTTCAGACGAGACTTTCATTGTGCGTACGGCTAAGGAGCGGAATTCCCGGCCAGAGTCTGTGTTCCCGATAGCTATAACCTGGGGGTCTTTAAGTCAAGAGTGAATAGGTTACTTCTAGGTAAGCGTGTTACATCTTCGACCATATCATCACTTACCATCAGGTGAGATTGTGGTTAAACGCGAACCTTAATATAAATAAATACAAATAAGTACGACTGTGGAACTCACTTCCCGCTAAAATCCGCGAAGCTAAATCCATTAATATTTTCAAAAAGCTGGTCAAAGATCTAACATCCCGTAATTTTATATATTTATTATAGGTATATATTTTATAGCATTAATATAAATGTGTATTTTAATTATATGTATGTATATATTTGTTTATTATATCATTATAGTTTAATTTTATAGCTAAGTATGTTTTATTTATCGTAATTAGTATTTATGCATACTGTGTCTATCATCTCCTCTTGAACTCTCGTGTCGCAAGTCTACTGGAAGAAATTTCTTAGGAAATAAGCAGCACCTTTGTGCTCTTTTGTCTGCTCTTAATTTTTTTTGTAAGTGTCATGTGTGTACATAAATAAATAAAACAAAACGTGATTTTTTTTGCGTTTTTTTTATAGGTAATGGTACGGAACCCTTTGTGCGTGAGTGCGACTCGCACTTGGCCGGTTTTTATTTTTTGCGGTGCTAGCCAGTTTGCTAGCAAGCCGAGTGAGGTTTTTAATAATAAGGTTTTCTTGTTTTTTGGAGTGGAAAGAAAAGTCTTGGGTAGTGTTTACCTTTTTTGTGGCTGACTTTTTAGTACTGAATTTTATTTCAATGATCAATGTACCGTGCTGTTTAGTTTTTCAAACTGTAAGCGTTAAATTTTTGATGAAAAAATAACGTAACATTACTTAATGAGGCCTGTGATAAAGGGTTTTATCTAGAAATAAATCAGGGCTTGAAATAATGATCTACGTATAATTATCATATCTTATACGTATAATTAAAATATATATTTTATTGAAATTGAATATGTAGGTGTTTGTCATTTTAAAAACCTTCACCTCTAAGTTGATCTCACATTTTACTTCTCTGATCATTTGTTTTTGTTGTGATCTTATCCTATTTTTGTTTTAATTTTAGTTTGTTTATTAATCAATCAATCAATCTGGTTATTTTGGACCATAAAATTCATAAAATGTTAGTAACTTATATCTAATATAGCTTATTATCTAGTATTAGTACCCATCATTCTCCGCACAAACTGCTTCATAATAGGAGAGGACACACTCACTCACCGTTCTCAGGATGCTGTTAAGACTGTCCCTTACAGTGGAGCCGTTTTCTTTCGTATGATTTATACTGCGTATAAATAATACAACTCCGGTCCCCAAAAGACAGGTATAGTCTAGTTTGGGGGTCGCCAACAATTTTTAATTAATTTTAACCAGGGTTTTAATAATTTTTATTTATTAATATTAAGATCATACTCCTGCTACCAATCAGCACTGCGTTCGTTGATATTTTTTTTTTGAGACCGTAGAGTATACTGGACTGGAATAGACCAGCCTCTTCTTACAACACCAATGACTTATTGTACTGTAAATACATTGCTGTTATAAGTAAATACCTAATATTATTTTAACCAAAAAATACAGCTATGTGTATGCATACTCTTCCTTGTTTTTCTTTTGACACATACACAAAAAAGTTCTAATATCACAATAGACAACTGTATTTCCTTCCCAGCTCTATGGTCATGCCCTTGTTCTTAACTCAAAGTAGGAAATGAGCGGAGGTAACGTTTCAACCAGACATATTTATAATGTCTCCTTATGTATGTAAGTTTGCTTAATAAGCTAGCTTCATGGTTTCGCGTCGTTTGTGTTCGTAATTTAGTAAGATGAATATTTGCTTATATTTGCTTTTTTTCATCTTGTTAACATATTTTTTGTTACACGGTTTTGTTCAGATAGCTACAACCTAGGAGTCTTTTTTAGATTTGTCCCTCCATTAGTATAGAAGTTAGAGGGGGGCGAACACACATTTTACCACTTTGGAAGCGTATATCTTTTAAACTATTCACTTTATGAAAAAGTGGTTTAAGGAGTTCCTTAAACCACTTTTTCATAAAGTGAGTCTTTAAAAATGACATTGAAGTTAATGTCATTTTTAAAGACTTGTCTATAGATACCATATAAACATAGGTTTCATGAAAGAAAATATTTTCAGTTTCAGTTCCATGTATGAGGTGCCCCCCTTAATTTATAATATATTTTTCTTAAAATCGGAAAGCGGTTCACAGTATACATCTACCTACCAAGTTTCACATGTATAGTCCTAATAGTTTCGGAATAAAACGGCTGTGACATACGGACGGACGGTCAGACCGAGACAGACAGGCATGACGAAACTATAAGGGTTCCGTTTTTCAACCGACGACCAAAAGAGGAGGTTATCAGTTCGACGCGTATATATATATATTTTTTTTTTTATGTATGATCATCGAGTACTCGAAGACGGCTCAGCCGATTTGGAAAATTCTTTTTTTGTTTGATAGGGTATACTTTGAAATTGGTACCATTTGTCACCAAGTCAGGATCTGATGATGGGATCCTGGAGAAATCGAGGGAACTCTTCAAATATTATAGGCACACCTATGGCGTTTTGGGTATGTCTTATAATAACTTGTGCAGTTGCTCTCAAAAAGAACCATTTGGGGAAGTGGAACTGATGACAAACACCACAGATGGCCGCCGAAACTACTCAATAATAAGTATTTCGTGGATTTCGATTCGATTACTTGAATATGGATATTAAGCACTTGGTGCTCGTCACAATGCATATGGTGATGTAGAGCTGATGGTGAAGTACCAGGAGAACTCCTCAAAAATTAACGGCCCAGCATTGGGAAAAGCAATATTTTGTAAAATGTTATAAGTAGTTGACATTTAGGTTCTTCTAACTAGGTAAATTAAAAATAAACCAACTAAAAAGAGTGAAATAAAAACTTTTTACCAAAAAATTAAACCGACTCCCAAAAAACACTGCAAAGTGAAAAATAACTTTAATTTCGGAAGTCGGTGCCAAAAACGAAAATACAAAACTAAAGACAAAAATATATAAAATTATATAATATAAAATTCCGTATTTTAAAAATATAATTATATACTTAGTTCGGCTTGTAAAAGCTTCATCGGATACATTATACTATATAAAGCTAAATTACCACTCACTGACTGACTGACTCACTCATTGACATAATTGTTCTCCCAGATGGTGGATGGGGAGGTGGGTATATTTTGACAGATTCGTAAACAAGTAACTCTCAAACCTACGGGAAAAGTGCCAAACCTCCCCTTTCCCCCCCCCTTCTCCCCCCCCTCTATCGTATCTCGGAAACTACGAGAACCGTATTTTTTGTTTTTTACGGATTCGTATAGAGGAGGCTCGGTAAAGTAAAAACCATTTTTCAAAGTCCGCCCCCCCGCCCCCCTTCTCCCCCCCTTTAGGCGGATCTCGGAATCTAAGAGACTTGGAACATTTTTTTTTTTCAGATTCATTTAGAGGGGCAATGCTTTAGTCGAAATACTTGTGCAACCCCCCCCCATCACCCCCCCCCCCTCTTTTTTTTTTTTTTTTTTTACAAGCTCGCGAGGTGCTTGCACCTCGCGCAACACGCAAATACTAGTTATACTATATAAAGCTAAATTACCACTGACTGACTGACTGACTCATTGACATAATTGTTCTCCCAGATGGTGGATGGGGAGGTGGGTATATTTTGACAGATTCGTAAACAAGTAACTCTTAAACCTACGGGAAAAGTGCCAAACCTCCCCTTTTCACCCCCCTTCTCCCCCCTCCCTATCGTATCTCGGAAACTACGAGACCCGTATTTTTTGTTTTTTACGGATTCGTATAGAGGAGGCTCGGTAAAGTAAAAACCATTTTTCAAAGTCGCCCCCCTTGCCCCCCTTCTCACCCCCTTTAGGCGGATCTCGGAAATTAAGACACTTGGATTTTTTTTTTTTCAGATTCATTTAGAGGGGCAATGCTTTAGTCGAAATAATTGTGCAACCCCCCCCCATCACCCCCCCCCCCATTTTTTTTTTCACAAGCACGCGAGGTGCTTGCACCTCGCGCAACACGCAAATACTAAACCCCCCATCACCCCTCCCCTTTTTTTTTTTTTTTTTTCACAAGCTCGCGAGGTGCTTGCACCTCGCGCAACACGCAAATACTTGATTTAGAGGGGCAATGCTTTAGTTTTTTTCACAAGCACGCGAGGTGCTTGCACCTCGCGCAACACGCAAATACCATTTTCTGTTTTCACAAGCACGCGAGGTGCTTGCACCTCGCGCAACACGCAAATACTAAACACCCCCTTCTCCCCCCCCCCCTTTTTTTTTCTTTTTTTTTTTTCACAGGCACGCGAGGTGCTTGCACCTCGCGCAACACGCAAATACTTTTTTTTTTCACAAGCACGCGAGGTGCTTGCACCTCGCGCAACACGCAAATACTAGTTGTAATATAAATTTCAAGCAAAAGGAATTACCTATTGAAAAACACTAAGCACAAACCGTTCATCATCATCATCATTTGCTTAGCCCAACCATGTCGGGATCGGGTTCCAGTCTAACCGGATCCAGCTGAGTACTAGTGTTTTACCAATTTCTTTCTGTCATCCTCAACCAGGTGGCAGTAGCTGGGTAACACTTTATCCCTTGGCACGACTAGTGTCAGATTTTTCTGACTCCTGACTACCCGTAACGACTGTCAAAGAAGTACAAATGTCAGCCGGGACCCGTGCTGTCCAAGTTACAGAGGAATCTCATCTCATCTCATCTCAATACCATCAACTTCTAACACATCACACACCACTATACCATTTTATACACATACGCCATCATCTTACATTGCTTCTTGCACTCACCTCACCTTCACACACACATACACACACCGCATACATAACTCATACATACTTACATAATTTCACCTACATTACTCTTTTTAAACTCATCCTTGACGGTTGGTCGGAACTTAAATGTAAATTGTTATTAACAAAGAAAATGTGTCACCTACTTGCAAAATATATTTGATCTAAGAAGTTCACATGGACGAATTCAATGTCCCCATAACACAGGATTTTCCTAGCATGGGGGTCATTAATCTTTTAGATAATTGTCTTTTCTTTAAGAGCTTTGATTGTATGTTTTAATGTACTGTGTAAATCTGTTAATGACAAATAAACAAAACTAAATTTTAAAAAAACTCGATTTGTTAAGCTGGGCCGGATTAACTATTAGGCGGAGTAGGCAACTACCTAGGGGCCCCGCATTAAGTAGGAGCCCCTGGGACCCTAGTTAATGCGGGCCCCCTAGCCTGCCCAGTGTACTAATGCAGTGCAATACAGTGCAGTAATGCCTGCCCAGTGCACGCACCAAGAAAACATGTTTCTTCGAACAAGAATTTGATGTGCGTGTGAACTTAGGGACCTCACTGTTATCTCACAAAATACAAATACTTAATAAAGTAGTAGAATTAAAACAATTTCAGAACAAATCTGGGAATAAGTAAACAAATATATTAAAAACCACAGCCCTTAATATGCTTTTCCTCAGTTCACACACGATTTGGTCGGTCAAAGTAAGAAAAGGGGCAAAGCCGGGGTGAAACTCCGCTACCGCGGCAAGTCGCGGCTCAGCGGATGGAACTCCGGCGCGATCTCACGGCAGCATGGAAAGAGCGGCTGTCGCAACCGAAGGCTGGACACGCCGCAATCGCGGCGATAAGTCCCCTTTTTGAGGAGTGGCTGGAGAGTGGCCACGGCGTCCTCACCTTGCGCCTGACGCAGGTGCTGACCGGACATGGCTGTTTCGGGAGGTACCTGTTTCGGATTCAGCGGGAGGACACGCCCGGGTGTCGTCATTGTGAGGACCACCTGGAGGACACGGTGGAGCATACGGTGGAGGTGTGCTCTGCTTGGGCAGAGCACCGTCGTGTCCTCGTAGAGGCGGTCGGCGGCGGCGACCTCTCGCGCCCTGCTCTAGTTCAGACTATGGTGCGGAGCGAGAGGGAATGGGATGCGGTCGCCTCCTTCTGCGAAGCAGTCATGCTAGCGAAGGAGGAGGCCGAACGCGCGAGGGAGAGGCAACTCTCTTCCACGCACCCCAGCCGCCGCGGGAGACGCCCCGGGCGTCGGGGATCACGAGCCGATTTCCGGCCACCGTAGGCGCAGGCCTGCGGACGGCGAGCAGGGGTCGCTCACTGTCCGGTACGGACCAGGCCCGGGTCGGCGGCGCGTCGTGTTCCACGCGCGCCTCAAAGAGCTGTCAACACCAGCGACGGGGCCTCAATTTATTTTCTCCTGCTGTGTCAAATCCATCTAAAGGTTGTCTGTAAAAGATCGCTTTTAGCGATAAGACCGCCCATTGTAACACCCTTTGTAGTTTTTAAGTCCTTATTTAATTCTGTTATGGTGTACAATAAAGAGTATATCTAACTATCTATCTAGGGCCATTGCCTGCCGGGGTTTGCGGGAAAGTTCTGCCGAGTTACCGCGGCCTCGGAAATTTAGGGCAGCCGAAGGAACAGGGTGGGTTTTTAGTCAGTAGAAATCTGACACACCCTTCCGCTTGACCCAGAGCGGAAGAAGTCATTCGAAGTTTTTCTCAAACCAAAAAAAAAGGGGGCCTCTGACAGGGTTAATCCGGCTCTGATCTTAAGATGGTCACCTATCCTTGGACAGACCTCCACAAGCGTTGCTAAACCTTGAAAATTGACACGTGGGGCTTTTACTATTTAGCCACGAGCTTCTCTTATTAAGCCACAAA
Source organism: Tholera decimalis (assembly GCA_943138885.2). Lineage (NCBI taxonomy): Eukaryota > Metazoa > Arthropoda > Insecta > Lepidoptera > Noctuidae > Tholera > Tholera decimalis. The sequence continues at coordinate 32,092,413 of OW964562.2, forward strand.
CAGTTATCATATTAAATTCGCCCTCGTTTGGTCATAATAAACCTCTCTATATGCTCTCTATAATTAATCAATAAGCAGCTCCTGACTTTCAATGTAAGCGTTAGTTAACAGGTTGTTAGTTATGCCAAAACAAGTAAGTACTTCACAACGTTACATTATATTGAAACTGAATTTCCTCAAAATATTCAATGTACCAACCATACAAACATTAAACCGCTATTGTTTACCTCAAAAGAGAAACAGTCCGAGACAGTCAAAATGACGAGCCATAAAGGTACATGAAAAAAATAGACCACCGAGAACATAGACGATCAAATTAAAAAAATAATCTGATTTGACAGCTCAAAAAATATTACTTTTTGCCGCGGCTTAGCTCGCGTGCTTACTTTTCGCTACTACTTTTGCTTTACCCGTGGCAAGAATCGCGTAAAAAAAATTTTTTTTCAGCAAAACGCGTAGCCTAACTCGCTCTCCAGCCATTCAACTATCTCCATAAAAATCACGTCCATCTGTTGTTCCGTTTTGATGTAAAATAAAGGCAATGCAAACAAACAAACTCAGTTTAACGCATTAATAATATTAGTATAGATTTCAATCGTATTTATTATTCACAAAAATGTCTTGCTACTGAAAAACCGACAACATTTACCGTACTAAATTCGTTATATTGTGATATTATGTAATAAAATTACATTGACTGATAGGTAAAATATGGTTTCTTTTTTCAAATAAATATTGTTGTAAAACCGGTAAAATATGGTTTCCTTTTTCAAATAAATATTTTTATAAAACCTTTACACATTTGAAAAGGTTGCAATGGTTAAATCCTTTTTTCTCATTTAATAAATAAACTGCTGTTTTCAACCAGGCGATGCAAAATGAAACGGACTGTCATGCACGAATGATAGACGATAACTATTTATAGAAAATAATCAATAGATGGAATCAATTATACATAGATACCTATGTGGCGCACAGATGGAATACTTTGTTATAGTTATATTTCTTTTGCTACCCTTGTAGTGAAATTATTCTCCATTTCGGTTGTGTTTACCTTTAATAGTGCTTTTATTTTGGTCAACTAATAAGCGACGATCAAAATAATAGGTACTTATTATGTTTCTTTTTAATGCATTGTGATTGTGAGGATTATGGATGGGAAAATCATCGAATGACTTCTCCCGCTCTGGGTGGAGCGGAAGGAAGTGTCAGACTTCTATTGACTAAAAACCCACCCTGTTTCTTCAGCTGCCCTTGCGTTCCGGGGCCGCGGTATCTTGTTAGAACATTCCCGCAACCCTGGCAGGCAACAGGAGAAAACTACTAATACTTTGGTATTGTTCGTCAAATTGTTGAGCTCCTTAAGTTCTAAGTTGAGCTACACGATAACTGACTAATGCTTGCACTGTCTGGACAGGTCCGCTCAAATTTGCGTGGTTATTTCCTCAAAAGAATACCACAGACATGAACCTACATGCTTCTCAAATACAAATACAAATTGTCTGGTCTTTAAAAGAGACTTTGACCTCTGAGTTTGTTTCGGTGTTTCTTCTCAGAGTAGTCAGTTAGGAAATACCGGCCTCATCTAGCTAAACTAAACTTAACACGCAAAAAAAATGACGTGTAAAAGTGTTATTTATAACCAATTTACAAAATAAATATTTCATTTCATTTCAACTAGTTATTTCAGTTTGAGTTCGTTTTACGGCCTACCCAAATTTACCCAATTTGGTATTGCTAGTCAAATGAGCTCATATATGTTCTAAGTTTGAGCTGCAGTATAACTAACAAATGCCTGCAATGTCTACAAAAGACTTCAGTTGTATTTCTGATATTACTAGGTACCTCAAATTTTAACCTTCATGATTGTCATATGACTTGACATGTGCAGTTTGTAATGGACGTTAAAAGAGACTGTTTTTGATTTCGTATTTGTCAGTTAGGCCTAATCTAGTAAGATTGGGCCTGTTTTCTAACTGACTACCTTGGTATCAAACCTAAAAACTGACCGAAAAAAATGACGTTTGAATGTGTTATATTAACATATTCACACAATAAATTATATAATTTTTCATTGAATATTATCACATAATTCTCTAAAAATATTGTTATCTACACATACAGATCACATAATTATGTATTATCCAATTAAAACAGTATCACGATATCATGATCAAGATTTGCATTTTTCCCTTTTACAACAACAAACTGCGCTATTATTATCAAATCACCATAATGATTCACCTCCGCCCATGATAACTTGCGTGGGAGTGACAAATTGTGTTTTATTGATAAGAGTGAATAAGTGTTTATAAATAGAAAAAGTATTTTTGGCCAAGTACAAATAATTGTGTTTTGTTTTGCTTGGCCTAAAGGTGTAAAATCGTTGATAATGCTTCAGTTTTAATGTATATTTTCTATTATTATATAATATACTAGTAGCCGCACGGAGCTTCGCTCCCGTGAGCTTTATCACGACAAAAACATTTTCTTTCTTCTTAGAGGGCCGAAGCCTGCCGGGGTCGTGGGACTTATCCCATTACCGTGACCCCGGTACGTAAAGGGTTATTGAAGGAACACCGTGGATTTTAGTCAGTAAAAGTCTGACAGTCCCTCTTATTTGATTGACTGATTGATTGATTGATTGACTTATTTGATGATTTTACCACGTTAAAAAAAAAGGGTAAAAAGTAGCCTATAACCTTTACCAAGCTTCGCCCATAAGTACTAAATTTAATGCAAGTCCACCCAGTTCTTTCGAAGATTAGCGCGTTTAAGAGGAGGCTCCCTAAATTGTATGTAACTTTGCATTAATATTCTGAAACAATCACGCATACAATCATAATGGAACTTTAGTATATGCTTTATTGGATCTTTTTCTTTACATGTCTAGACCAGTTTCGTGATTGGAACATTTTCGCTCAATTAATTTTTTTTATCGAAAATCATGTCTTTTTTAAAGATTATTCAAAATTTAATCAAGATTACTCGGCTTTTATGTCTAAAATTAGTATTGACAGTAAGAAAATATAGTTTATTATCCAATTATAGGACATTTTTTCTCTAGATCAATTATTACTTTAGTTATAAACAAAATAAGAATTGAGACTTACGACATTTAGTTTCGAACCCTAATATAAAGAGCGCACGCGATATTCAACTTTATTACTGCTGCGTTAGCGTTTAGCACACGACGGCAGTTTCGAAACCGAACATGGTGAAATAGCGCACGCGATATTCATTTTTATTACTAGTGCGTTAGCTTTAGTATACAATGGTCTAACCGGGGTGGATGGGGGCGGCACTTGCGTGAAAATTATTTTGGACTGCCTGGTCTTAAACAAACAAACGAACAAATCTATACTAATATTATAAAGCGGGAAAGTTTGTTTGCTTGAACGCGCTAATCTTCGAAAGTACTGGGTGGATTTGGATGAAATTTGGTATGGAAGTAGCTTGAAGCTTGAGAAAGGTTATAGGCTACTTTTTACGCGATGGCAAAAAAAGGAGAGGTTATGTTTTTACCGTGATAGAATCCACGGGAGCGAAGCCCCGTGTGAGTACTAGTTTTTTAATAAATATTTATCTATTCTACACTTTTTTTAAATTGTTGTGTCTATCTTTCTGTTTATCCGGCTATTTTGGGGTAGGGCTGATCCGATTTGAATGTAACTTTCACTTGAAGATAGTGGAGGTTAAAGGGCAACATATAGACTATAGTTTTTATTCCGATATTGTTACGATTCAGGGATTTACGCGGCTAGGTCCATGTCTTTACTCATAAATACCGCCCCTTATGTTTTACCAACAAATTAAGGTCCTATCGACCATCACGCGATAAAAGTCGCGAGAACAATTAGTATTGATTAACAAAAAAGGTTATTTCATATAATTTTGGCTTACATTTCATGTCGAGGAGCCACCATTTATGCATAGAAATGCATATAAAGAAAATACGATTAATTGTATATGTGCGTGAGTGTGTCTTGTGTGTGTGTGTGTGTGTGTGTGTGTGTGTGTGTGATGGGGTGTCTGAGTGTGTGTGTGTGTGAGAGAGAGAGAAGGAGATTAAATTTTAAGTGTACACGTTGTGACTATATAAGCGAATAACATCACTTTATTAACGTTGAAAAAGTAACTCTGTATCATCATAATTTAAATTGTGTAGCCATAATGTTAATTCTTTTTGCATTTTTTTTATCATACTTGTATATTAGTTCTTTTTTATTGATAATATGCTCGCGTTTGACCACCATCTCACCTGATGGTAAGTGATGATGTGGTCGAAGATGGAGCAGATTAATTTTGTTGTACAAGAAGGCTGAGCGTTTTTTATATTGTCTGCTGGCAAATTCCGTTTTAGTTTTGGGAACGTTTATTATGCAGTGTTTTTTCCTTTTCTTTAAAATTTTAGAATCATATGGTGTCTCTTTGTGCGTTTTGAGGATGATAAGAAGGATGTACAATTTTCTCACTGACAGCAGATTACATAATTCGTAAAGTTTTTCAGTGGAGAATATTCTTTTCTTGAAGTACATCACCTAAAGCATCGCTCTTTGAGCGCGTTCCAATTCTAGAAAACTAGATTTCGTTGCTCCACCCTATACAGGTATGCAATAAACTAAAACAGACTTATAACTTATAATTTTCTGATTGAAGACCAAAAAAAGAAGCAAAGGCAAAGTGTAAATATGTGTGTGGGGGAGGGGAGGGAGGAGATCACTCCTTTTTTATATGTACAGACGCCAGCACGTCAATCTACCCCAATTTGTCAAATTTTACCAATCGAACATTAACCTTCCACTATTGTGATAAGTTTGAAAATCTACTAAAGTAAATTTGACAGATTGAGGTAGGTTGATGTGCTGGCGTCTGTACGTATGTATCTACCAGCTTTTACCCGTGACTTCGTTTACGTGGAAGATTTTCCCGCGTAAATCCGGATCCTGTAAAAATTCCGGGATAAAAAGTAGCCTATGTGTATTCCAGGATGTCAACTATCTACTTACCAAATTTCATTGAGATCCGTTCAGTAGTTTTAGTATGAAAGAGCAACAAATACATCCTCACAAACTTTCGCATTTATAATGTTAGTAGGATAAGTAGGACTTATGAATAAATAATTCAAATAAAAGACTGCCAGATCTTAGGCGGTATAAATTTATGTACTGCATTTCTACTAAGACCTCGAGTCGTGTGATGTTAATTATTTGGTGGTGTGGGTACATAACAATCATAATGAAACCATATTAAAGCAGATACATTTTTTCTTTCTTAAGTAACAAGACTCTGTTGAGCTCCTGAAGTTCGAAGTTTAGCTACACGATAACTGACAAATGCTTACACTGTTTGGAGTTCTGGACAGGTTCGCTCAAATCTGAGTTCGTCTTTTCTCAAAAGAGCACCACAGACATGAATACGAATTGACCTGTGAGTTTGTTTCGGTGTTTCTTCTCAGAGTAGTCAGTTAGGAAACATCGGTCCCATTTAGTTTATACTTAAAGCACAAAAAATGACGTGTAATAGTACATTGTTCACCGAGAGGAGAAAGTGACCGATTACCGTCGAGGGTGTCGTTTGAAGCCCGAGCCGTAGGCGAGGGCTTTAATACACCCGAGATCGGGAATCGCACTTTCTCTCGAGTGATACATAGTGCTTTATACTACACCTACGAGGAAAATAAATAGTACTTTTCAACATTGAGTACATAGACCATAACGTACTTGGTTTGTATTTTGGCGCTTTTTCACTGAAATAAGCTAGCAAAACAGTTTCAGAAAAAGATGCCGCATTTTTTTCACTTTTCCATTGCAAAAAATCGTCATAAGTTTTATTATATTTTTTAATTGATTTCTGTGGTAAAAGGTTATCAATCAGTATTTTTGCTGTTTCCTTCAACTGCGGCGGAGTTAAAAAATCTTCATCATCACTATCACTACTTATCATTTTGATAGTTTTATTTTACTTTCTACGAAAACTGAATCCTCAAACAACACACAAATTGAAAATGGCGCCAAAGGCGTCTGCAATTTTCACATGTTCTTTTTTCAAATTGTTTATCCTGCCGCCGCAGGGTCCTACTGCCAGCCCGACACCATCCAACACACAGCTAGCGGCCACTGTCATTTTGCGAACTTGGAGATAAAAACTCACTGTAAAAACTTTTTGGCTTTTGATATTCAGGTTACCGGCGCATAGTCTTACGCAAAATTAAAAAAGAAAAACCACGTAAGAAATGGATTTTCATACACTTTTCTCTCCCGCTCAGATGCGTTTTCTCCCCGCATATTTGTTCGATATGCAATGACGTACTTTCTACCGTAAATTTGATAAAGTATCAAGGTACTTTCCAAGCAGGTGTAGTATAAAAGTGTTATTTATACCTAAGCAATTTACAAAATAAACATTTTACAAACAATCATTATTGTTTAATGTTATTCAAAGATTATACTTTTAAAAACTATGGCAAAGAACTTTAAGGGAGAAATAGACCTTCAGTAGCGCTAAAAATTTATAGTCCTCAGGGGTGATTGTAGGTAGCGATAAAGAGACGTTAAGGCGCTAGTTAAGAGATAATGTCAAAGTAAAGAGTTTCAACTTGACCCTTTAGTCCTATAGTTCCCCAAGGAACTGTTGCTTCAGGATTTACTTAGTACTTGAGTAGTACTTTTTATTTATAATACACTCACAGGCACAATTAACCGCCCACCTATATCATTCGTCGCCCTGTTTGTTCATGTCAACTATGGCTTATCAACTGTTTTGCTTTTTGTCAAGTGGGTACTCTAGCAATAAATTATACACTTATACCCTTCGGCTTCGGCTCCTAAATTTGAGACCGCGACGAGTTTTTGGAATTTAGTCGTTTTTTGACATTGTTGCCGTTACGGTCCCGTGTTAAAATTTCCGGTTCTTTTCTGCTAAAGTGTGTGAATATTATTTAATTTGAATTTGTAGTGTTCGTTCACTACTTTTGACTGTTAAAAATGTCCCTGGATGCAACTGATGCAGCTAGGGCAGTGGCATTAGCTGACGCTGGGTACAGCCAACGTCGCATCGCTCGTACACTCGGTGTACCGCGAACTACGGTACCGGATGCCATTAGGCGATTTCGGGAGACAGGCCGATACACTCGCAGGCCAGGTCAAGGCCGACATCGATGCACCTCAGCAAGAGATGACCGTTTTGTTGTCAGTAACGTGTTGCGAAATCACTTTTTTACCGCTACTGATGCTCGTTCGCATCTTTTTGAAGTGAGAAATGTTAGTGTAAGTGAACGTACAATTCGGAGAAGACAGGCAGAATGAATCCTGAGGGCTTTTCGTCCAGCTCGCGCCCCACAATTACTCCCACAGCAACGTAGACCTAGACTTGCTTTTGCGCGAGAACATGCTGACTGGATTGTACAAGAATGGAAGGACGTACTGTTCTCTGATGAGAGCAGAATAGCTTTAAGAGGTACAGATGGACGTCAGCGTGTCTACAGACGCTAAAACGAAAGGTTTGTTCCATGTGCCATAAGCGAAACGGACGGTTACCAGGGAGGCTCAATAATGGTTTGGGGAGGTATCTCTTACGAGGCTCGTACTGATCTTGTTGTGTTCGATAGAGGCAGTGTGAATGCTCAAAGATACGTGGAGCAAGTTCTACAAGACCACGTTATACCTTTTGCACCTTTCATCAGTGATAACTTCAAATTTATGCATGATAATGCACATTGCCATACCGCCAGATCCGTCACTGAATACCTTAATGAGGTCGGGATTCAAGTTCTACCGTGGCCTGCATGGAGTCCCGATATTAACCCAATTGAGCACATCTGGGACAACCTCAAAAGACGTGTCCGAGCAAGAGTTCCAGCCCCTACCACCCTAGGAGAGCTCAAGACGGCTGTAGTAGAGAAGTGGCTCAATATCCCCCAATCGAATATCCAAGACATCATGGATGAACTACCAAACCGGCTCCAAGAAGTCATAAGTGCCCGAGGAGGAAACACTCACTATTAATTTAATTTTTTTTCACGTGTGTCTTTTTTTTACAAAATGAAAGCAGATTAATTTTCATCAGAAAATATCACAAAATCGATTTTGGTGAATTGAAGAATTGTGTTATTTTTTGCCTAAAAGGTACGCTTGCAACGTACCTCTCATAAAATGGGGTCAAAATTGGAAGATTTCTGCAAATTGAAAGAAATACAAGGTGGGCGGTTAATTGTGCCTGTGAGTGTAGGTTCGCGTTTGATCGCCATCTCACCTGATGGTAAGTGATGATTTGGTCGAAGATGGAGCACGCTTACCTAACAGTAACCTTTTTCACTCTTGACTTAAAGACCCCTAGGTTATAACTATCGGAAACACAGACTCCGACAGGGAATTACACTCCTTAGCCGTACGCACAATGAATTAATGAGTTTATTTTTTAAAGACATGTTTTTTTTAAATGTTGTTTAAAATCTCCTCTACGTTCTGTCCATCTAAAGGTTGTCTGTAAGAGATCGCCCATTGTACACTAGTTTTAAAAGTAGTGCTAGCCTATTGTAGGGACACTTACATATACATAACTAGAGACGGCTGCGTCCCGTCGCCTAAGCTTACAGTCGTGAATACATCTAGTAACTATTAACACGCCTTTTACTTACCTTCATAATTAGTGATTTATATACTCCCAAGTATATTCTCTAAACCTATCTAAGCTGATCTAAGCTCCACAACACGGGCACGCCGCAATTGCCGGTAAGACCTCTCTTTGAGGAGTGGCTAGATCGGCGTCACGGCGTCCTGACCTACCGCATGACGCAGGTCCTCACCGGACACGGAAGTTTTGGGAGGTACCTGTGTCTGATGAGGAAGGAAGAAACGCTTGGGTGTCACCACTGCGAGGATCGCCCTGAGGACACGTCGGTGCTCTGCCCAAGCGGGGCAGTCTTGCACCGTATGCTCTACTGTGTCCTCAGGCGGCGATAGGCGGAGACCTCTCGCGCCCGGCATTGGTCGAGGCCATGCTGCGGGGCGAGACGGAGTGGGAAGCGGTCGCCTCCTTCTGCGAAGCAGTCATGCTATCGAAGGAGGAGGCGGGCCGCGTGAGGAAGAGGATAGCGTCCTCCCTCCAGCGCAGCCGCAGTGGTAGACGCCCACGGCGTCAGACGTCGGCCGACGATCTCCGGCCACCGTAGGCGCGGGCATGCGGACAGCGAGTAAAGGGCAACTCGCTGTCCGACCATGGACCATGCCGGGGTCGAGGCGCGTTGTGTTCCACGCGCGCCTCAAAGAGCGTCAGGAAGATGACGAGGCCCGCCCTGTAGATGGCCGAAGCCTGCCGGGGTCGTGGTACTTATCTCATTACCGTGACCCCGGAACGTAAAGGGCTATTGAAGGAATACCGTGGATTTTAGTCAGTTCAAGTCTGACAGACCCTCTGGCCCTGCCCGGGGTGGGAGGACTCATTTGATGATTTTACGGTGTATTCCCGTTGTCCCCGTAGTCCGTGTCCCCGTTAAAGGGGACAAAGGGAATTTAATAAAATAATTAATCGAAAGGAACTTCGTTCCATCCGGGTGTCCCTTGACACCTCTCAAGTTTATTTTTTATTAAAAAATGTGATCTAAGATTAGTAGTCTTGGCCACCACTAGGCCAAGACTACTACGCTAATCTTAGATGCAAGACTTACGAGTAGGGCTTTCAGTCTCGATACATTACTGAGTCCCGGAAAAATAAAACGAGACTAGGTGTGGTCTCGAAATTCCCGGGAAAAACGAGACTTTCGAGACTTTCAAACCTAGGTTTCTTATTTATAAGCTATGCAATTAGAGAGTCAAATCAAGATATTTTAATCAAGTAGTTACTTTCATAAACAAATGGAAATAAAAAAAAAAAAACCATTTGGTACAGTTTTTTTTTTTTCATTTTATAGTGGGCACGTAAAAAAACAAAGGGTATTTAACCCTAATTTTGTTACAAAAGGAACCCGCATTAGAAAAAGCTCTTTCTGCTTGTACGCTAGAGGGATACTACTTAGTCCACTTTGCGCTTTCACAATGAAAGGGGATAGAAACTTTCTGGCGTATCGACGTCACCATTTTGTTTTTTTTTTTTAATCGCGATGCATGATGAAAGTGTGGCATGCATGACTAGAGGAACAAAAAATGTCCAGTAACACGGTACCCCAAAGTGTCACGTAAACGTTTGAAGGTAAACATCGACATATAACTTCAACGAAAATCATTAAAAATAGACTCATTACGCGTCCATACGCTTATTAGTATTTAGCTTAATAGTCTAGCAGTACGACAAAACCGCTACTATAGATAGATAGATAGATATACTCTTTATTGTACACGCATAACAGAATTAAATAAGGACTTAAAAATAATTAATTATTTGCTTACTAAATCGCATCGCATCGCAATAAAACGCATGTCAAAGAATTCTATACGTGCGTGTTGGCTGTCTTTCATCTCACCGTATTATAAAATGAACAATAAGTGTTTTGGTACATGTCTTTCTTTAGAACATGGAGTAGGCTCGGCATCAAGAACCCCTATCCAACCTCCTGCTGAATTTATGGATTATGTAGTATAGTAGTATTTATGATACGTGTTAGATATATTATAAATCTTTTAAAATGTCATGTCTTAGTATTAATATTCACTTATGTTTGATTGATATCATACTTACAGTTATAAATAAATGTTAACGTAAATGACATACCTTTTGCCTTTTGTTTAACTACTGCTTAAAAACGTTTTCAAGGTGAATAACATGTCACATGATTCGCCACGCGATAGTGACATATTGACTGCGTTTCATTGCGATGCGATTTAGTGGATAAATAATTATTTGTAGTAGTATTCTCGTGCTCCTAGTAGCGTGTAATGTACCTACTCTCTTTCAATAAACATTAGTAATCATAATCAACCTGGGAACGATTATTTAGATACAATCTGATGCTTATAGATACGTTATTACGTATCGTACGTAATAACGTATCTATAAGCATCGTATCGTACGTCTACTTTTAATGATTGTCGTTGTAGTCATATGTCGATGTTTACCTTCAAATATCTCGGTAATGTGACATTTTGAGGTAGCATGCTACTGATATTTTATGCGCCATGATTTCTAAAAAAAAAAACAAAATGGCGGTGGGTCGACATGCCAGTCTTCATACAAAAAAGTTCGAACCCCTTTCAATTTAATCAGAATAGTTCCATAATTCAATCTTTATTGCAATCATAATTATGTGTTAATAAGATCTTAATATAAGTAGTAGCTCACATGGACCCTTTCGGGTACAGCAATTTACATTTATAGTATGTAGACAAAATCTGTGTTATTTGTCAATAAGGTTATTCAGCCTCCACAGATAATACTAAGCTTTACTCTATGCTCGACCGTGCTGCCATTGCTATATCCATAATAACAATAATAAAAAATGACTTGGTTTAATAAATTATTTAATTATTTTTTATGTTACTGAAGTCTCAAAAGTCTCGTTATTCCCGTGACCGAAGATGTTAGTCTCGAGTCTCGAAAATACCAAAAAATCGTCGAGACTCTCGAAATTTTCGAGACCGAGATTCCCGGGATGAAAGCCCTACTTACGAGTTGTATGTCGTGGGTAGAACTAAGGCAGGCTCATTACTTTGTGTAATCATCGCTACTGATCTCAAAACCGTGACGTACCGAAAAGCTCGAATATTTGCGACATCCACCATTGTTGATAGTTTTGGTTGTTTGATAAAGGATAGCTTCATAATGGGTACATGAAAATATAATGCGTTTTTCATGCCGGTCTAATGGATATCCCTTTCCAATGTACGACATTTAAATAGAAAAAAGCTTGATATAAAAGACGCATTTTTTACAAAACATAATTAAATATGGTATTTCCATTAGGCAGACCTACTTGAGTCAATCGAGAAACGGGCCAAAATACTCATTGGCAACGAAGCACTGGTCGAGTCAAAGCTCCAGAGCCTTGACCATCGACGAAGAGTTGCTAGTCTATCGGTTTTCTATCGGTTACATTTCGGAGAGTGTGCGATGGAATTACACAATCTAATTCCGCCGAGCCCGTTCCATCATCGGACTACAAGTCAAACGGCGATGCGCCATCGTTACATGGTGGACATCCCACACATACGCACAAAACGTTTTGGGAATACTTTCATTGTGCGTACGGCTAAGGAGTGGAATTCCCTGCCGGAGTCTGTTTCCCGATAGCTATAACCTAGGGGTCTTCAAGTCAAGAGTGAATAGGATACTTCTAGGCAAGCGTGCTCTATCTTCGACCACATCATCACTTACCATCAGGTGAGATGGAGGTCAAACGCGAACCTATTATCAATAAAGAAAAAAGAAAGACATCACTTTGTGTAATTTTCATAATCACCGTAGATCTCAAAAAGGTGAAGGATGCTCATTGTTGTTTACATTGAGCATAGTTATGAAACCGACATATTATATCCACCACTGGGCCCTAGTGTTGGATTACGGCCCATTCCCTCTCATAGAGGTGAGGCCTGTGTCTCCAGCAGTGGGCAACGTAATACGGTATTTATGTTACGTTACTTATCGCTTTTACGCGCACATATAAATTCATTAAACATGAAAACGTGAACTAATGTTGGTACTTCGACACGGTTCTTGTATATTTTGGAAATTATGTGTGACGGTCACGCGATCCTAACAGCATATTAAGTCATTTCCCTTCGTTTACTTTGGCTAAGTCTAAAATAAACGTCGTATTTTATGAGGTACCTATTTGGAATAGTAAAATGTTTGTTCTCCGTTTATGGGTGCGAGTGTGAGTAGGTTGTGTAAATATTTTCTTTTTAGGTGACAGGACCTATAAGTAGTGGTTGACAATTTATTTTTGTAATTGTATCCACATTATATTAGACTTTTGAAAAATCTATTCAACTAGAATCGTAAATTTTGAATGAAATGCTTTAAGTAGATTCTTTTTCTTTTTTCAAGTACTCCGACACATCTTGTTAGTAGATACATGCATTACTTGCCTTTGTAAGTTTTCATTAAGATATTCTGCTGTACAAAATAAGCCACAAAACGCTGTAAATCAGACCAGAATGTCTAACAGAATTTCCAACAATTTCGCAAAAAAAGAAATACCTCGTGATTAAATGCTTATTTATTCAATGCTATAAGTATTATTAATCTTTTAATCGTAACATAATATACATAGATATCTACTATAATTTTAATTAAGAAAAATAATATAAGGTAGTAGGAATAGCTGTAAGTTTGTAAGTTATTGCTTCTTAGTTTAGTAATATTTTTTCTTTTTTGTTTTGTATTTTCTGTTAATTTGGAACGCTGACTCTTAAATTCTAGAGGAGGGCATTAATAGCTACAACACAATTTGTAACTTATGTAGGTATTATCGTTAATACAATTATGTAACATGTGTTTTTGTTCCAAAAAAAGATGAATAATCAATAATAATAAAGCTTAGTTCAATAAAATTAAAACATTAATTTAAACCTTCAAGATACATTTATTGTTGTTTAATGATCGACCTAGGCAGCGCTCAGCCTATTGTTGCATCGACAGTTACCATTCAATAGATTTCTACAGCATTGAATATCATACCTATAAACTGGGTAGGTAGATCGATGTTATTGTAATAAACCCACTCTTATGAGTTCTATGAGTATCTTGGAAAACTTTAATGAGATATTATCCTCCCTACCTATAAACGGTTTACCGGAATTCTCTGAAACTAAAAATGTTTCTCCAAGTAGTAATGATGTATTTTAAGAAGCATTCGCAATCGCATTGCAGTCGCAAAATGTCGATATAACTTCTAATTTACTTTGATAGGTTCACACTTTGCCAGTTCGAATACTTCGTGCTAGTATATTTTATTGATCATCAAGTCCTTAGTAGTCTGCATTTGTCAGTTATCATGTAGTCTGTCATTTACGGGTCAAATACTCTTGTCAGTGGTCATGGTCAATATGTAGTAAATTCTGGAGTGCCAGATGTAGATCGGCTCATTATTTCCTGCCTCCCGATTTTCCGACCTTTGGGTGCTGACTTGACAGGTCCACTCAAGTCCTTTCCTTGAAGGTCTATTCTGTCCATTTGGACGTTGACCTTTGAGTTTGTTTCGGTGTTTCTTCTCAGGGTAGTCAGCTAGTTTAATTTGAGAAACAAAGATTGACTTTTAAAATAATACTCTTAACCTATTTGTTTCGGGAGTCACAAGGTGACTCCCAGCCACCGTAGGCGCGGGCCTGCGGGCTGCGAGCCTGCGGGCTGCGAGCAATGGGTAGCTCGCCGCCCGACTGAAACCAGGCCCTACACGGGACGGCGCGTCGTGTTCCACGCGCGCTTCAACGAGTGTCTGCAAAATTGTCGGGGCCCATAAGGGGGCCGTTGCCTGCCGGGGTTGCGGAATTGTTCGAAAGAGTTACCGCGGCCTCGGAACACGAAGGCCATATGATGGAACATGGATGGGGAGGCAATTATTGGATGATTTCCCATCCTTAAAAAAGAAAACCTATTTGATAATCTATATATATATAATTCAAAGGTGACTGACTGACATAGTGATCTATCAACGCACAGCCCAAACCACTGGACGGATCGGGCTGAAATTTGGCATGCAGGTAGATGTTATGACGTAGGCATCCGCTAAGAAAGGATTTTCCGAAATTCCCATGGGATCGGGATTTACACGGGAAAAACTTCCCACGCAGGCGAAGTCGCTGGCACAAGCTAGTTAAATATAATATTTCATTTTAATACTGATCTCGTCTCGGAGATTTTCTGTTGTTTTGCGACTTGAATTTAAGCGCTTATAAGAATGATAATTGGACTTGATGACCTCATGTTTCTTGCCTAATGAACTTATACGCAAGCATTACACACACTATTATTTAATTGTATTATTGTTGAGTTTTCCCTTGAAAGCTTCCATAGGAATTACAACACTTATACCTACATACATACGTATACGTCATAGTTACCCAGATAGATACGTAGAGTGATATATGGGAATGGTCCATAATTTATAACACGGGCCCCGTGCAGCTTAGTGGATGACACATGTCTTTGATTTTTGGTCCCTGGTTTAGCCAGTTTCCTTCTTGGTCCTTTTAAATGGTGATGATATAATTACACAAGATAAATGTCTGTCAAATGTGTCTGTCTGGGTTTGAACCAACCTATAACTTTTAGTAGACATTTATGATGAGGAAAAAAATGAAACTAGCACAGCACTAATAATGAATGATGTTTTCATCATCAGCAGGTACATTAAACGCGGTGAAGGAAAATATAGAGAAAAATCGCTACAAAAATAAAATATATTTTACAATTTATTGTTCCCGCCAAAGATTTTTGTGTTACATTTGTGTTTGTTGTAAAATATTTGTAACTTATAATTTATATTTATCATAACTATATTAATATTCCAAACATGTGACATCTTCCAACCACTCTTCACATGTATGATCAAAACTAAACTCGTTAGTTGGCACCGTAACTACGCAGTCACCACTGCTATACCTATAACACTGTGAAGTTTATTTAATTACAATCAAATAGCGAGCGAGTCTGTTGCGACAATAATATGATATAATAAACCTTTTGATTCAGTATACAAATACCCATTGATAACCTTAATCTAAGTATGCACATTAAAACATTAGAATAGTTACTACAACATTACTTAAATAAAAAACCCTAAACTACATATACACATCTAAAAATAAACTAAAATATGCCGTCCAGAAATTCGTGCGCATCGATGTCCACTGGTAATGTGCCCAAAAGACTGGCGGCATTGCCACGTTGTATGGCAATACTTAACCTCTGTCCAAGGTAAAAGCCAGCCCTTGGGTCACGCGAAGTGTCAACTAGGCGTCTGGATAGATATTTAAATAATTTGTGAGCACTCGGACCCCACGACCCCAAAGTTTCAACCCCAAATGGCTCGAAAATATAACTACCAACAAGGTTATTATATTTCCGCCGCTTGAGGTTCTCAGCAGCCGCAGCGGCAGCGCCAGCACAGCAAGATGAGCTAGGAAGATGGGATGACGCAAGAGTATCGACACAAGTTGCATCTCACACTAAAGGCCTACCCATTTTCCAAGGAAATAAAGACATGCCGTCCGGTCTTTTGCCATCGTCGCGTGCCAGGCCATTGGGTTCTAATACAGCTGGAACGCCGACAGTGACAAGAGCTCGTCGGATAATGTCGTTAATATTCGCGTACCGTGCTATGCGACCCGCGCTGCGGCCGCATGAAAGGCCGTGATGACCGAGGCTGTTGACTACTTCGCCACAGTGGTAGTATGTACATAAAATAACAATTGTGTTTATAAATAAAACTTAATACTGTATTACTACTATTACCCAAAGAGGTAGAATTGGAGCCGATAGACTCCCGCGTCCAAGAGTGAGAACAGCATTTGCCACTAGATTTTCGCTGTTCCTGTCGATTCGGGTCTTCAACACGATTAAGCAATGCACGCTAAGTAAGGATCTCTGGAAATATATCTGAAGACAAGAGAGCTATAAAGAGATGGTTACAGGACCTCTAGTATGACGAAACTGAAAAAAATCTTATGCCCATTGAGTTGACCAGCATCAAAATACAAACACTAGACACCTCCGGACATCTTGCTCACACACAACACCTAAGGGTGTTACCACACCAATCGATCGATCGTCGATTGATGCCATTGATCGACATCGGTCGACGTTGATCGATTGGTGTGGTAGCTTTAATTGATCGACGGATACCGGTCGACTAACCAATCGATCGATTGCCGGTCGATGGCATCGGTCGACGTTGATCAACGTCGACTAATCCATTCTACAATCGATCGACGTCATCTAATCCACTCTACCATCGATCGACAATCGATCGATTGGTCTGGTAGAAACTATCGATCGACGTCGACTAATCCATTCTACCATCGATCGATCGATTGGTGTGGTAACACCCTAACTGTATTTTTAACCGACTTCAAAAAAAGGAGGTTCTCAATTCGTCTTGAACTTTTTTTTTATGTATGTTACCTCATAACTCGGAGACGGCTGGACCGATTTGAAAAATTCTTTTTGCGTTTGAATGGGTATACTTTCTAGTTGGTCCCATTGTTACGAAATCATGATCCGATGATGGGATCCTGGAGAAATCGAGAGAATTCTTCAAATATTATAGGCACACCTATAGCGTTTTGGGTATTTCTTATAGTACCTTGAGCAGTTGCTTCCGAAAAGTACCATTTGGGGAAGTTGAACTGATGATAAGGACCACAGATGGCCACTGAAACTCCTCAATAATAAGTATTTCGTGGATTGCGATTCGATTACTTGAGTATGGATGTCAAACACTTTATGCTCGTCACAATACATATGGTGATGTAGAGCTGATGGTCAAGTACCAGGAGAACTCCTCAAAAATTAACGGCTATGCATCGGGAAAAGCAATATTTTGTAAAAGGTGATAAGTAGTTGACATTATGGCTTTTGTAACTAGATAAATTACAAACCGACCCACTAAAAAGCGTGAAAATTTTTTTTTCTGCAAAAAATAGAACCGACTTCCATATCAAAATACTACAAAGCCAAAAATAACTTTAATTTCGGAAGGCGGTGTGAAAAAAAAAGAAAATCCAAAACCAATAACACCGACTTCCGAAATTAAAGTTATTTTTGGCTTTGTAGTGTTTTGATATGGAAGTCGGTTCTATTTTTTGCAAAAAAAAAAATATTCTTATATTATTATTTCTCTTTTTATTATTTTGCTTTGTGTCTTGTCTATTTATCTGACTTCAAGTACTAATTTTTGATTTAGTTTGTAATTTTTTTTTCTTTAATATTAATTTCATTTGTAATTGAATTTGCAATTGAGATTGCTATTGAATTTGTAATTTAATTTGTAACAATTTTTTTAATTTAATTTGTTTTTTATTGTATGTTATTATTTCCTAAATTTATTTTCACTCTAAGTTTACATCCTGGGCTACCAAGATACAGGCTGTGTCTAGTTTGGGGCCCACGGGTAAAGAAGGGTAAAGCAAACAGTAAACTCTTGTTTACTGTTTGCTTTCCTCTTCTTTTTGTATCTCTTTCATTAAATAACATGTGTGTGCCAAATAAATAAATATTCATACTAGAGATCGCGCGGGACTTCAATTCCGTGGACTTCCCTTCTTCTTTTGCAGTCAGGTAAAAAGTAGCCTATACCCTTCCTCGTGCTTCAAGCTTTCGAAGATTAGCGCATTTAAACACACAAACACACTTCTAGACTTAGTAATATTAGTATAGACGTATTACTTGCTTGCTTGGTCTTTTTATGTTCCGATAGTGCTTGTCCGCGAAACGGTGGAATACCACATCCGGTAACCAAAAGCTTTCTTCCATCACCTGATGCTGATTAGCATGTGTGTGTGCACCTCAAACGCCATAAATAAATAAGACAGAAAACCGTTTATTAGCACATCCCACCCATACGCACAAAACGTTTTGGGAGTACTTTCATTGTGATTACAGATAAGGAGTGGAATTTTCTGCCTGTTTCCTCATAGCTATAACCTGGAGGTTTTTAAATCAAGAGTGAATAGGTTACTTCTAGGTTATCGTGCTTCATCTTCGACCACATCATCGCTTACCATCACGTGAGATAGTGGTCAAAGGCAAGCCTGTAACCAATAAAAACCTTCTGCCTGACGCAGGTACTGACCGGATATAGCGGGAAGATACGCCCGGGTGTCGTCATTGTGAGGGCCATCCGCAGGACACGGTGGAGCATACAGTGGAGGTGAGCCCTGCTTGGGCGGAGCACCACCGTGTCCTCGTGGAGGCGATCGGCGGCGGCGACCTCTCGCGTCCGGCCTTGGTTCGGCCATGGTGCGGGGCGCGGGGGAATGGGATGCAGTCGCCTCCTTCTGCGATGCAGTCATGATAGCGAAGGAGGAGGCTGAACGCGTTTGCGAGAGGCAACTTTCTTCCTCACGTCCCAGCCGCCGTGTGAGACGCCCCGGGCGTAGGGGATCGCGCGCCGATCTCCGGCCACCGTTGATGCGGGTCTGCGGAAGATGAGCAGGGGTAGCTCACCGTCCGGTAAGGACCAGGCCCGAGTCGGACGCGCGTCGTGTTCCGCGTCCGCTTCAAGGAGCAGTCAGCAGCATTGACGATGCCCGACAGGGCTACTGCCTTACGGGGTTGCGGTAATTCTTAAACTCCCTTCCGCTCCACCCACAGCGGGAGTAGTCATTTGATGATTTTCCCACCCATAAAATAAACATTTTCCACCCGCTATATTGACCGGACGTGTCCAGCTGTTAACTTTTTTAAATATTTTGTGGCAAAACATAACGTGGTGTAAAAATGGTTGAAATCGATTCAGTTATAACTTATTCTAAGCAAACTACATATATTCAGGTTTCGCATAAACAATAACTAATGTTGTATCCAACAATCACAGCAGACCTGTCAACAGTAATTTCACTTTTAACATTTTCCAAGTAATACATTGAATGAAAAATAATTTTATTTCTGTTTTTTCCGTTGCATTTGCAAGCTTGAGTTTCTTGGTTCGCGTGTAACCTACTTAAGTTATTAGTATAAATAACGCTACCTTGGTGATAATTACTGTAATATTGATCTTGGGTGCTTTTAGTGGTTATATGTGAGTTACGTGTCGCAGGTGTGCGAAAGTATAATAAAGTAGGAACTTACCTCAGGCACTCAGACAATAAATATGAAAGTTTTCTTTTTAATTTTGAATAAAAAATAAAGGTACACCTATTATTTATTGTACACCGTAACCAATTTAAATAAAACCTTCAAACAAAATAGTGTTACAACGGTCGGTGTTATCGCTAAAAATTATATTTTATAGACAACCTTTGGATGAATTGGGACAGAAACAAATAAATATACAAATAGTCATGGTTCTATAAACTATATACTCAATACAATATATACCAAGTTCCTTGATATATACATACATAAAGCTGAGACTTAGTAATTAAAAATTATGGAGATAGATAGATACAGATGTTTTTCCATATAGTAAAAGTAATGCACTTATACTAATAATGAAACAAGAACATTACAGAAAGAATAAATATAAATTTATAATTGTGTTACAACTAAAACTAAACTCTTCCAGCACACATTGCTTCAGTGTTGTTTTTCATACTAACTTGAGTCTCTGAGAAAAAAGGGATGACCATATTACAACGGTTGCGACGTAACCTAGCAAGGAATTCAACGTGTTTTTTATTTCAGTTACCACTTTATACTATGATGCCCTTAGTCAAGTCTGTAACATGACTGCTATACCTAATGCAATTTTTTTTAATATCTTATAACTGCTAAGAGAAAGTCGAAAAACCAAAGGTGAATATAGATATCGTGAATACATTTACCTTTTATGCGCTAATGGTTATCACTGGAGTAGTTTAATGAGATAAATAACCCACACTCCCTAGTCTTATCCCCAAAAGTCCAGGCACCTTTTCAAGGTTTCCCCCGATAAAAAAGTGTACGCACTCGAAATCAAATCCACCTTTGAACCTACAACAACACTTACAACAAGGGAGTCAGAGAATTATTAACAGTTTCATAACCACAGTTATTTCCCGTTGTTAATGTTACGACTTCCGGGCAGTTATAAACGGTAAGCCTCCATTATGGAATATAGGTCTTTCTTGTAGGATATTATTACTCATGGCTCTGTAGAGGTTAAGTTGTAATTAAAAATCTAAGGGTATGGACGCATCCTCGTAGAGGAGATTGGCGGCGGCGACCTCTCGCGTCTGGCCCTGGTTGGTTGGTTGGTTGGTTCAGCAGGCATGGGATGCGGTCGCCTCCTTCTACGAAGCTGTCATGCTAGCGAAGGAGGAGGCTGAACGCGTGTGGGAGAGACAACGCTCTTCCTCACGTCCCATCCGCCGCGGGAGAAGCCCCGGGTGTCAGGGATCTAGAGCTGATCTCCGGCCACCGTAGGCGCGGCCTTGTTTACATGTGCAATTTGCATTTATTTAAAAAACTATTCGATCTAAAAAATACATGCTATATTGTGAACACATTGAATACTTTTATTAAAGGTCTATACTCAATTTAATTGAAAAAAAAATTACAATAGGTCCAGTTGAAGATTTTATAAATAACGATATTTTTTAAATATTTCGACCGTCAATCAATAACCAATTTTTTTAAGTCTTCTCTTTTTTTAGTGTGGAGTTTATTTTGATTTTTAATTTAGTTTAAAATTATATTTCTTGTATTCTTTATTTTGTTTCTACACTAATGATATCACTACAATATTACTACAATAAGTCGTCAGATATCAGAATCAGTCGGTATAAGTAGTAGTTTAAAAGACAGTAGTAGTTTAGAAAAAAATCCCCTGTAGGGTTTCTATTGGCCGAGCCAGAAAGCATGCTTTTTGGCTGGGCTAATAATGTTCGTAATAATGTATGATATGTGACTACTAATTTCGACAAATTAATGTACCGTGGCCATTGCAGGAAGCGCCACACTGAATCCGTCCATATTACCCTTAATTTATCTGTTACTTTACTCCTTTCTTGTCTAGTTGAGAGCTACACGGGCAGCTCGCTTCCCCTGTGGCGCGTGGACCGGCGACAGATGGGCGCGTTCCTGTGCATCGCGGCCAACGACGTGCCTCCCGCCGTCAGCAAGAGAATCATACTTAATGTTAACTGTGAGTACAATATTTATTTACTTTTGCCATATAGTGAGAAGTTGAATTCCCTGCCGGAGTCTGTGTTTCCTGATAGCTATAACCTAGGGATCTTTAAGTCACGAGTAAATAGGTTACTTTTAGGCAAGCGTGCTTCTCAGATCTTCTTTCTCGCATGGTGCTCAAAAGCGAGCCTATTATCAAAAAAAAAAAGTGGTGATGAGGAATAATATTAGAAACTCCGTGTAAAACGTTAGTACTCAGCTAATCCTACATAGTTGGCAATAGGCTAAGTAAGCAAATGATGATTGTGTGGAGGAAAAAAAGCCATTTTGTCTTCATAATAGAAGTAGGCTATACTTTATGAGCACATCTATATCAGTGTAATGTTTTTCAACACCAGTACCAGTATTTTCTCACGTTCTTTTACGAAAATATTCTGGGAAAATTGCTATTCATATGATGACGATGTTACATACTCGTATGTAAAATCGTCAATTAAGTGATGAAGAGGATGCCTTGTTGCATTAAGTCCTCTGATGTACAACTATTGTACATAAAGTATAAATAATAATATGCTGACCTTCTAGCTATCAGTGATTGGTCAAGCAGGTTTGGTGTTACTGTCAATGTCAGTAAGTGTCAGGCTATCCTGATCGGTAGCTCATATTTTCTGCGAAACTTGGACACCAGCCAACTTCTCCCGCTTAACTTCAACAATACTGTCATCCCTCTCTCGCCGCACGTAAAAGACTTAGGCCTATATATTGACGACAGGTTAAGTTGGAATAAGCAGATTGCACAGGTTTAGCCAGAGGGTAACATTCACACTGCGATCTCTCTATAGATTCAAGCATTTCCTTCGTTGTAGCACTAAAACCACATTGGTCCAATCACTTGTGCTTCCTATCATTGATTATGCTGATGTTTGCTATTCTAATCTTTCCCATGAACTTCTTAACAAACTGGATTGACTTCTCAACAACTGTATTCGTTTCATTGATGGCCTTCGAAAATATGATCACATTTCTTCCTTCCGTTCTCAGCTTAAATGGTTGCCTATCCGTCAAAGGCATAGAAATAATTTTATCTATGGTCAAAGGAGATCCCTCAGATCCCTCTGTATGCTCTTCACTATTATGAACGATCCTTGTGCTCCTGTTTACTTAAAACAAAATTTTAAATTGTTGGGCAGTTCTCATGATCTTAACCTTCGCGCATCCAAAAACTTACTTCTTCACATTCCTTCTCAGCGCACCGGGTTTCTATCTAATTCTTACGCTGTTTCTGCTATTAAACTCTGGAATTTGCTACCCCTTGACATCAAGAAGGCTGAGTCCAAATTTTCTTTTAAGCGTAAAATTAAAAACCACTACTTAAGGGAATGTTATTCTTAGTTTGGTCTTCGTCATAATTATTATGAGCTCTCTTATTCAGAAAGAATATTATAAAGCACCGTATCTATTAGTTTGTCATTTTAGCATATATGTGTATTTTATTAGTATTATTATATATTAGTATTATATTTATTAGTATTAAATATATTATTTCATTCCATTTTCTCGTACACCTACCACAGTGTGGTTTTTTTAACCCAAAGGTTGACTGGTAGAGAATGCCTTGCTGCATTAAGTCCGCCCATGTAACACAATTGTACATAAAGTTTAAAAAAAAAAACGAAATGGGATTGATATATTATACCATAATCAGTACATGAAGGTCCAACTGCACCCTGGCCTTTACTCTATGAGAGGGAATGGGCCGTAATCCACCACGCGGGTCCAGTGCGGGTTGGTAGATGTAACATGCTGGTACGTTGTTGTTTTCCTTTACCGTTTTGAAATCAGTGGTGATTATGAGAATGACACAAAGTAATGTGCCTGCCTGCCTAATGGATATAGCATTTCGAATTTCGTATTGTAAAAAAGGATGCGACTTTTATATCGAACTCTTTAATCTAAAATATCGTAAATTGGAAAGAAATCCATGTAAATAAATCACATTATATTTTCATGTACCCATTATGGAACTATCCCTTAATCAAACAACTAAAACTATCAACAACCCTCCTTCCTCCCAAAAAAAAACCAATATAAAATTCCTTCCGTTCATTTGTTTGTCACTTTGAATAATATAATCCGTTCAGGGTTGCTCTCGTCACGAATTTGGATGGCATCCAAAATGATACAAGTCCTCTGTGTACCAGGAACTAGGAAACGTGACTTTGTGGCGAGCGGCTCCTACTGAATAGATGCAAGATTTATTATTTGATTTTCTATTTTAAGAAGTTTTGTTTTCAACTGATTTTAAAATAGGTGGAGGTTCTCAAGACGTAGTTGTTTGTTGATATTTAGTATCTTCTTCAATTGACAACTGGTCGTAATAAGTACTATTTTTATTTGAGACTTGGATGTTCCCAAAATGGTTCCGTTCATTGAACATCTGATAAAAAATCCAGAAGTCACTGTCTTGCATGGAGGCATAGTATTACGCTGAGTAATGACCATTTTGAAGGTATATGAATCATATTTTCCCACCGGTTAGTTGCGGGTTTCGTTTTCGCTTGGTACAAATATTTGGAAAGCCAATGGATAGTTGTTTTGGGTCTGGTTGTCAATGTAATATATGTAATATATAGGTTTGTGTGTAAATGCACCCACGATACAAAAGTGTTAGGTAGTGTCAGGGAGCGTTTTTTTACAAGAAAAATGAAAACAGTGGAATAATTTATTAGAAAGCCAGATACGTCTTAATTGCTCTTTTCTGTGGTGGCCCTAAGGCTAAAAATCAGAATCAATAACGTTAATAAGCCACCTTAAGGTGTGACGTTATACATTTTGCCTTCCTGAACGATTTCGGCCACAGCGGCCAATTTCAGTGGAGAAAAGCCAACTGTGTAGAAAATAATATAGTGCTCAAGTAAGTGCGCAGGTGCACTCTGTTCTTTTGCTCTCATTGTCCGATGGGACGGAAATCCGACTCGACCGGAGTAAGATCAGGCGCAGGACCAACAGCTTAACGAGCTTTCCAAGGTACGGGGGTTATTACACCACCAACTTCCAGGGGTAGAAAAACCTTATAGCACTTTTAACGTGACCTCTTTTCACTGTTGCTCAGAAGTCGAAACCACTTGACCAAAGAGGCATTATATTTATTTTTTATTAATAATAGGCTCGCGTTTGACCACCATCTCACCTGATGGTAAGTGATGATGTGGTTGAAGACGGAACACGCTTGCCTAGACGCCCAGGTTATAGCGATCAGAAAACACAGACTCCGGCAGGGAATTCCACTCCCTTGCCGTACGCACGATGAAAGTATTCCCAAAATGTTTTGTGCGTATGGGTGGGATGTCCAACATGAAACGATGACGCATCGCCGTTTGTCTTGTAGTCCGATGATGGAACGGGCTTGGCGGAATTAGATTGTGTAATTCCATCGCACACTCCCCGATATGTAACTGATAGAAAAGCGATAGACTTGCAACTCGTAGTCGATATAACGAGCCAATTAAGCTATTTTCTTTTATGGGGTTCCGTTGTTGCAGTCCAAGCCCAGTCCAAATCATAATTGATACTGTATACATTTAAAAATTTAAACACAATATTAATAATCTTAAAATTGCAAAGGGAACGACGTTTTGACGGCATGAGATTAAATGCAGTCATCAACGGCTTAGGAAAGTTGTATTACAATTTCAAACAAGAATAAAACTAAAGATTTAATCATATTCTATGAATTTTAATGAGTAATAATGAAAAGACAGGCCCGGAGAATTATCTTTTACTTGCAGACGTTATAAAAAGTTTTAGGTTTTTTCTTGAAGCTTTTATAGAAAACGGAGTGGAAAAAAAGTCGAGAGAGCCTGGGGTGGAACTTCTTTCATGTAAAATTTGTACAGGACAAATTGTAGACTCTTCAAGGCTACAATCACAAAGCAACCGCGCCCCTGTCATCTGTGTAAATTGCTGGGAAATCGCTCGGCGAAAAGTATCACCTTTGGTTTGGCGTCAACTTTGCAAAAGTGGACTTCTTAGAAAGCCTGATTGGTAATTTTACCGAAATAGCTTTTTGTTTATGATGTTTCTAACAACTTTATATTTTAGTCTCAATGTAATATTTTTGTGTGCTTAATAGAAAACAATTTATGCTAAATATACACCTACTCTTTATGAAGTGTTAATATTGTTACGAGCTGGGGTTCGGGATAGAATAATTAACGCCAATTAAACCAAAATTAACACTTTAATTAATTAAGCACAAAATAAAAATTTAACACAAATATTCGCACCACAACACTTGTCACTTAGCACTTAAATCGCACTGAAATTCACTAGTAAAGCTTCGATTGTATCGCCTCGGATCTTCTAATAAGACTCACTCTCTGCGCCCCTTTGCGATCTATTTATGCTCCGGTCTATAAGCTCTAGAACAATCTTATAAAAACGACTCACTGTTTATACTACCTAGAATATTCCAGGAAGCTACTCGAGGCACACAGTACCGCTATTCGACGCTAGATGGCGTTAAGCTTTGTTTTCCTAGGATAGTGGTGCCGTCATATAGCGACCGTAATACAGCGGTGACTGACTTCACTAGAACGTTGTCTATGTAAACAAAATGGCGCGGTTTCCTAGAGAGCGGTAACTGACACCGTAACGTCAAAAAGCGGTGCCGCCATTTGCATGATGGCCGTCTTGTCGGTGACAGATGGTTTCGTGAACGTTTCATTGATAGCGATGAAGCAGACTGTGTTAAAACGGCCGTGGAACTTTCCACATGTCGTCACCGTAAAGACGGCCCCCTTTTTGCGTCCGTAATATTACGGCCGCTATATGACGGCACCGCTTTCCTAGGAAACCAAAGCTTTAGTGTCTCGACTAGATATGTATACTCATTCCTGCTATTCGCCGCTAGATGGCGTTAGTGTCTCGAACATTCTAGATTTATGTCGAAGTTTCTCGACGTACTTCACTAAACGACTGGCGTAACAATATTGTTATTAATTAACTACCTCGTTGGTCGAGTAGTCGCAAGCGCGAATGCTGAGTACTTTTCGGGTTCAATTCTGTGATTGGTCAAAAAATGCTATTGGCTTTTTCTGTAAGGAACTTACACTCAGTAGAAGCCCGGAGTTTGGAAGTTGGCGAAGCCGCCGTACCTGGGAAAACACGTTAAGCCATTGGACCTTGCTGTCATCTGGACGTCTTTGACAGTTGTTACGGGTAGTCAGAAGCCAGTAAATCTGACACTGGTCTAGCCAAGGGTATCGTGTTACCCAGCTACTGGGTTGTGGAAGTCAGATGGCAGTCGCTCTAAGTAAAACACTAATACTCAGCTGCATCCGATGACACTTTTATAAATGTGAAAATGGAAGCCTTGTTCAATTGTCGAATTTGCCGACAAAAGACTTGAGATCTAAGGCTGAAAACAGTGCTAGACCGACGGTCAGCGCTGACCGTACATTTTGACCGTCAGCGCTGACCGTCGGTTGTGAAAATCGTCAGCGTAGCTGAGTGCACATTCATAGGCTTGCATAGATATAGCTACGCCGACTGACGGTCAGCGCTGACCGTACACTTTGACCGTCAGCGCTGACCATCGGTTGTGAAAATCGTCAGCGTAGCTGAGTGCGCATTCATAGGCTTGCATAGATATAGCTACGCCGACTGACGGTCAGCGCCGACCGTCGGTCAAGCACTGTTTCCAGCCTAAATGTGTGCCAAGTTCTATAGACAATCCTGAAATTTATTTATAAGAACGTATAACATTCTTAAGTAAACTTAAAACGCAATTCTTTGTTTTTTTTTTCTGCTAGAACAATGCCTATTTAAAAATATGTCTTTTTCAATTTGAATAGTCGAATTATTTACACAAAGCAATTAATAACTTATGATCTATTGAACCTCATCATTTGACTTGGCTAGTTTTTACCAGTAAATCAAATATTTATAAGAATAGAACCTTATACAATAACTTGCAATAACATAAAGTTGATAAGCTGTTTAGCTAAAATATAAGTTGAGTAGTATCTAAATTTTATATCTAAATTGGATCATAATGGAGTTTTACCAGCAAATCAAATATTTAGTTAATATCGATTATTGTGCTGCACAATGATAAATCGATGTTACTATCCCACATGACGAGATTCTCCAAAACAGTGAGAAAGAGAAACAAATAATACAAAAAAAAATACAGCAGAGTCAAAAAGTGAAACTCTGCCGGCTTCTGTGTTCCCTGCCATTTATGTCCTTTCAGCCTTTAAAGCAATAGTAAATAGGCATCTTCTGGGCTCGCTCGTCCCATCGTAAACATCATCTATTGCTTACCATCAGGTGAGATTGAGGCCAGGAGTGGGCTCAAACCGAATTTAAAAAAAGGAGAAAAAAATTGTTTGTGTACACTATGATGAATGAAAACAAAATATGTTCATACAAATTGAATCAACCATTTCTAGAAGTAATATAGACAACAACCAGAGACTCATAAGTACCTAGAATATTGCCTCAAAACATCTCAATCTTAGTACTGTTTCGCAACGAATGTCTTGATGCGAACAGCTGTTGCCTCAATAAAGTCCTCGTTGTACGTTCATAACAAAGATCTGATTGTCTGAACGTGTCTTCATGGTCGCTCTCATTCGCTATAAGAAAAGGAAATGTATATTTTTATACGTTTCTATTATTAAGTTAGTGCGAGTGAAGTAGTTTCCTGTTAATAGAAGGGCTATTTGGTAAAAGATATCTAAGATGCTGTTTCAGAAGTGTTAAGTCATTTTAAAGGGTGATTTTCTGTATCTGGCATATAATTGCCAATTGGCAGGGTTATTAAACAGTTGTAGGCATTTATCATATAAATGATAAATGCCTACAACTGTTTATTAACCCTTCTTGCAGCAGGGTAAAAAGGGCCTGTGTGGAATTTTGTAATAATTGTTGGAGTAGTGTCACAGATAAACCGTACAGAAACTAAGCCTAGTTAAGGACAGAATTACCTACGCTCCATTGAAGCAATAGGGTTGTAACTTTTAATGATTTTGGTATTGTATTTTTTTCACATTTTTGTTCTGTAGTGATCAATTCATCGAATTTGAATAACTACTTAGCTTACAAATACAATTTACATAGATAATCTCATGGCGTCGGTTAATCTCGGATAGCTTAAACACGAAAAACAATTTAATATTAACACACAACAACTTGTAGAACTATATATCTGTAACTTTGTCATTACGGCGCCGTAACCTTGATTTATTTTTTTGTTACAACTATTGCACTATCGGCTTTAAATATCTTCATAACCACCGCATTCTGGATTTATCTATACTAATATTATAAAGCGGAAAGTTTGTTTGTTTGTTTGCTTGCTTGAACGCGCTAATCTTCGAAAGTACTGGGTGGATTTGGATGCAATTTGGTATGGAAGTAGCTTGAAGCTTGAGGAAGGTTATAGGCTACTTTTTACGCGACTGCAAAAAAGGAGAGTTATGTTTTTACCGTGATAGAATCCACGGGAGCGAAGCCCCGCGTGAGTACTAGTAACTAATAAGATCACGAATTCATTATGATCGCGGACATAAGTCCGCGATCATAATGAATTATAAAATTCGATAACAATTATAAGTAGAACAATAAATAAATCATTCTTACCTTTCAAAATCAGCAGGAAGTTTGAAATACGATAGCTCCGGTTTTGTTGAAACCGAGTTCAAACAGCCGTACACAACGCAAGACGCTCGTGGCATTTTCGGAGATAAATAAAATTTAAACGTGACCACTCGTCTTGACGCGGCACGTACTACTTAGAGCACCATGACCCGCGCTTAGGAGTCTCGTCGGTGCGCATGTTGTGTGAGTGTGCTGTTTCGAGCGTTTGTAGGTAGTTTCCGTACTGTCCGACTATATTTTTATACTGTGGTAGTGTGATGTTAAGTAGGCCATTTAGCTTAGAAAAAGACAACTAGAAAAGTCTATGGATGGCTCTATATGCATTGTGCATGGCATTATGAAGATTAGGTTGTTATAACATTCACCACAGGTAGGTAAATGCAAGCACTTCAAGGAGAGTGGAATGTTGTAGATCACCAACATTCCACTTTCCTTGAAGTGATTAGTTATATTAAAATGTAATACTACCTTTATGAAGCGGAAGAGTTTGTTTGTTTGAACGCGCTATTTTTGAAAGTACTGGGTGGATTTGGTATGAAAAGTTGCTTGAAGCTTGAGGAAAGTTATAAGCTACTTTTAACAGAAATGCAAAAGAAGAAAAATATGTTTTTATCGTGATTATGTCCACGGGAGCGAAGCCCCCCACGATTCCTAGTTAAAATGTAATTTTAATGATCGATCTACAAAAAAAAAAAACAAATGTAAATGTTATAATAACTTGATCTTCATAATGCCATGCACAATGCACATAGAGCCATCCATAGTCTTTTGAGATGGGTGGATGACATTTTTAACCGACTTCTAAAAAAGGAGGAGGTTCTCAATTCGGATGTTTGTATTTTTTTTTTTTTTTTTTTTTTTATGTTTGTCCACGCATAACTCCGTCGCTTGCCAACCGATTTGAAAAATTCTTTTTTTTTGGAAAGGGTATACTTTCCAAATGGTCCCATGAAAATTTTATCAAAATCAGACGAGCCGTTTCTGAAAAATCAAAAAAAGTCGAAAAAAATAATTTACCTTGATGATCTATTCGTTTACTCTGCATTGCGTTTTTTGTTCGCGCATAACTCCGTCATTTACGAATCGATTTGGAAAATTCACTGACCCACTAAAAAGCGCGAAAATAAAAACTTTTTTGCAAAAAATAAAACCGACTTCCATATCAAAACACTACAAAGCCAAAAATAATTTTAATTTCGGAAGGCGGTGTGAAAAAAAAAAGAAAATACAAAACCAATAACACCGACTACCGAAATTAAAATTATTTTTGGCTTTGTAGTGTTTTGATATGGAAGTCGGTTTTATTTTTTGCAAAAAAGTTTTTATACGCATGGACCTTGGCACAAGCCAAGAGAGACTTATAGCCAGCGTTGGGTGAAGTCAGGCAGTGATTTTTGGTTTTACCAAATTTCATTGAAAACGAATATTTTACATTGCCACGTTAAACGCTTTGGGTCTCATGAAGTCATCTTGTTTACTTTATTAAAGCCTCACGCCTAGTTATTGTATGCATAACGTCGCTGTAGAATGAATACCTTGTATGTCAAAAAATAGTGTCTTCTTTTTTTTTGTAAAAATCGTAAAGTCATCTTGTTTACTTTATTAAAGCCTCACGCCTAGTTATTGTATGCATAACGTCGCTGTAGAATGAATACCTTGTATGTCAAAAAATAGTGTCTTCTTTTTTTTTGTAAAAATCGTATGAAAACTACGTATTTTATAATACGGTGAAACTGTGAACCCAGTGTATACTACAGTGACTACAAGTGCCATTTATGGAGTAAAATGAAACCCTCTTATCTATAGAGTCATGGGCGTTTAAACAAAAACTACGTAGATATAAGAACAGAAAACCTCTTATATCATTTCTCTGACATAATCCAGTTACGTAACGTATTGGTTAATGACATAAATAAGTCCTTTTTAACATTCAAAACATGAAACAAATACACATAAAAATATTTTAAACATTGATAAAATTAACCGTTTTTTTCGTTTCCTGTGAAGTTTGGATTTCTGGACATACGACGTTATCATTCTACAGCGACGATAATTATATTATAGTCACAAATCGCAACAAAATACGACAGTTAATAGAGTTATTAAGAAGAAAGAATTGTAATTGTTGTGTACTTGTGCCATCTATTACACTATTGTCGTGAATCCATTCCAGTCAGAAGGATATTTAGCTTAGTTGGGAGGTAAACAAGATTGCTAGTAATGTGAATTTTACCCACATTGATAAAACAAAAAAAAAATCACAGCACTTGAAGAACACAGTCATTTATAATTCAAGTTTTAAACATCAGCATTGATAATGATTTTGACCACTGCAGTAAAAATCGTTCAAAAGGGAGTGTCAGACTTCTACTGACTTAAAACCCGACCATATTACTACTACCTACTACTAATCTAATCTTTATATTCTTTTGTTTTTACTTCCACAACGCCAATGCTGGTTATTGAGAAAACCAAACATTGCCTGAAAACAAGCTGACCTTTCTTGGACGAAAAACACCGTGAAATCGGACATAATATGTAGTAATCTGTTATCTCACCTAATGATAGGGTTAGACGGCTGAATTAATGCAAGTCTTCAAAGCAAGATTATTACGGAATTACATTACTGAATAAAAAGATTTGTTCTTGGTATTGGACGGTTACCAATCAACCAAAACATTTATTTCTTTGAAGATGTTACATATACAATATATGAGGTACAAGGTACTATAACCTCAAGACTTGCATACCGCAAATATAGGTATAGTTATATTTTAATGAATGCTAATCGTCATCAATACTTTTAAATTTTGTCATGCAGTTATATTGTTATCCCAAAATTATACTCAAATATTATAAATTAAAAACAATCCTATAATTTATTAAAAAAAAATATATATATAATATAACAACATTAAACTTGGTTGAATTCGATTGAAATAGTCAGCATTAGATTGTCTGAAACTTATCATCTAGATTAACACTTAGTAATAAGATAATTGCTTAATTTAATTTTAAATCATATGAATATTGACCCTGCATTCTTATGAAATTAATACTTAATAAATATATTTTTTTGTCCACAGTTGCACCAACAGTGAAAGTGCCAAATCAGTTGTTGGGTGCACCACTTGGGACTGACGTCAAACTAAAGTGCTATGTGGAAGCACATCCCAACACCATCAACTACTGGATCAAGAACAGAGGGGAAATGTTGCTTGATGGGTAAGACCTTAACTTTGGTTTTGAGATGTCACGTTTGCAATTAAATTAGGTAATTTATTTCAAGTGGCGTTGATTCATCGAAACTCGACTTATAAAAAGGTAAAATTTGTTTGTAAGTTTGTATGTAGGGTTTAATCTCCTGAACTAATGTTCCAATTCTAAAAAAAATCGTTTGTAGAAAGCTGCAAGCGTCTATAAATTATATTTATATCGTGCATATTAGCCGAATCACTGTAGGCGGGCGGAAAAATACCTGTTAAAACAGAGTTATTTGCGTGTAATAGAACAAAAACAATATTGGTTGGTGGTCAACCGCCCAAAAGGATTTGAAATCCACGAACCTACTACCAAACACAACCCGTTATAGAAATTCCTGGCGCCGCCAATGCACAAAGAGGTCTGCATTTCCAGTTAGCTATAATCTGGGGGTCTTTAAGTTAAGACTGAATAGGTTACTTCTAGGTAAGCGTGCTTCATCTTTGACCATATCATCGCTTATCATCAGGTGAGACGGTGGTCAAACGCCACCCTATAATTAATGTAAAAAAGTAGGCCCAACCCCAGCTGAACTCGGATCAAGGCAAGAAGAAGAGAATGACGAAAATAATAAAGATTTAAATTTGGCTTCACTCCCTGCATGCAATGTGTAACCTACAGCAGTGAGTAATGTTAGATATAGGAAAGCACAATCCAGTCTTACCGCGAGCGTGACTATGTACGTTGTAGTAGTTTAAGTCAATTCAGATTATATTTATGTTAGTAAAGTGTACCCACGAACATATCAAATGAAAGTCAACCAGAACTGTATGTGTAGTATTTTGGTATTAAATGATTATAATGTTACTCCATAAATACCTATTGCCAATGCTTATTCTTTGGGCAAAGAACGAGTCAGCCCTCTGGTCCCGCAAACTTATCTATACTAATATTATAAAGCGGAAAAGTTTGTTTGTTTGCTTGAACGCGCTAATCTTCGAAAGTACTGGGTGGATTTGGATGCAATTTGGCATGGAAGTAGCTTGAAGCTTGAAGAAGGTTATAGGATACTTTTTACCCGACTGCAAAAAAGGAGAGTTATGTTTTTACCGTGATAGAATCCACGGGAGCGAAGCCCCGCGTGAGTACTAGTTAGGGATAAGTTGGTCAAATATGTTCTTAAAATGTTCCTATATATTGCCGTATAATCTCTTCTATACTCTAATCAAAGTCCCATTAAAATAAGTTCAGCCATTTCAGAGATAAGCCCAGACAAACGGAAAGACACTGACATACAAAAATGTTTAAATAGTTTGTGTTTTAGATAGTATCGACTAAATAACTATAAGCACTTGAACCTCATTTATTGACACTAGCTGTGCCCGCGACTTCGTCCGCGCGAAATAGTGGCTATCAGCAGCATTTTTAATGTTTTAAACTAATTATTTTGAAAATAAAACTCATACATAATTTGAATGTCTTATTTATTAATATCTAATCAAAAGTCTAAAAAATAAGTTTCAAGCTTCTAGCTTTAAAAATGACGTAATTTCCATACAAAGTTTCATCCCCTATTTCAACCCCTTACAGCTCTATTTTCGCATTAAAAAGCAGCCTATGTCCTTTCTCAGGTTCTAGACTATGTCCGTACCAAATTTCATTAAAATCGGTTCAGTAGTTTAGGCGTGATTGCGTAACACACAGACAGACAGAGTTACTTTCGTTAATTTACACAGAGATAATTTATAATATTAGTAAGGATTTACACAGACACACTATAATGTTATTATAGTGTATGTATACTTTGTGATTTACAATTACCAGCGTGCGTTATGGTTCGACCGCCCTTTATAAACCTGACCTATTCCAAACGTGTTGACTGACAGCCAACAATTTTGTCTTTTTATTTTATAATCCCTTTGAAACTCAGAAAAATATAATTCACCTCACGCTTTACAAATAAAATTCAATGATTTCGTGTCTCAAAATAAAATATGACACTGAAGTATTGAATTCACTTTATTTACCTATGTAGGCGCACATTTAAATTGATTTATTTATTCCTACAAACATTCGTGTATGCCTTTAGTCAATACGCAAGAATCACAAACACTGATTCAATTATTTGGTTCAGTTGATAACGTAAAGCATGGCAATTGGTTGTGTCAAATGTAAGCCATGTGGAGTGGTGTTTGGGTTACGAACAACTCTCAAATATACTCTCAGTGCAATCGAACAGTTATAGAGAGTATTCATTTTTAACACGCTTTTATTAGGTCGGAGCTATAACAAAATTTGTAATAAAATCTAAGAATCTGAATTCCATGCACTTTTAACTGTTGTATCATCATGAAACTTGGCAGTTATATGTAGATTAGATGATTATACAATATCATGGTAACATCGAGCTGGTCTGATGATGGAATTGGAAGGTGGATGATGGAACCTTGGACCGCCGACTAGTAATCATATCGAGTTTGGGCTCATTAGATCGTCTTAACATATTCTGTCCATTTCTCCTGATGACGAGGATATGTGATTAAGCGTGTTTTTAATTTATTATACAATTAAAAAATTAACAAACAATTTATTATACAATAAATTGTTTTATAGTTTAGCACATTTTGAGTGCGTGAAGTGATCCACTTAAATATTATATGTATCATCATTTCGCACCCTTCCTGTAAGAAAGCGGTAAGTGAATTCGGACAACTTTTCAGGAGCTTAAAAAATAGTGTCCAAGATTGTAAAAAAAATCCCAGGAGTACCTTATAAAGAACAAAAGATGGCATTTAGCAGCGGCGAAATGATAAGGTTTCCGATTTTTCATTGTGTTATGTATACTGTGAGATAAGGTTGAATTATACGGTTACCTAAATAATCCCCGAAACTGTTACAAAAGATGGCCGGTGTATAAATGAATATTGCTTTGTTATGATCTTTGGTGTACCGCATCGGCTGCGTTAAGTGTAGTTATTCCATTATTCATGTTACAATTTTAGGCTAGTCTGAAAGTGTAAGTATGAATTACGTGGTTTTTACACGAAAAATTCATTTAAGTAAACATACTTTATGCATGCGAAAGTATCTACGTTTTGCTGGAGCTTCTGAATAAACTTGTTTATTTATTGGAAAATATTCAAATAATGAAGTGTATCATCGTAAACTTCTATTTTACTGTTCACAGCTTGTCATGTACAAAAATTGTATGTCAATACTATATAGATTTATAGTAATTAAAGAAAAAGTTAAATTGCTGTGTTTCAATCATATTAATCGATTTAGATTATGTTTGTATGTGTGCTTAGAAAAAACGTGCTGTATAAGTGTAGAAGTATGTAAAATGAAGTGCCCAAAAGTTAAAATATCGGAAACCTTCTATCAATTACTCAAACACAGAAAAAAATACCTTTTTTAATGTTAAAACATTTTGACTCTACACTGAGAAAAAAAAACAACCAGATTTCACGTTGCTTCAACAAGTTTTCGGGTTAAAATAGCGCCTACGTGCTGTTTGGTTGAAACTACAAGTTTTATCTTGTAACCGTGCATCCACACTGCTGTTACTTTTTGTAGATCAACGTTTCCAAGTATTACTCAGCAACATCCGACAGCAAAAAGTTATTTATTGTTAATATGTGTTGCTGTTTTAATATAAGTCAAGCAACGTTGCTCTACAAACGATAACATTTTTAGATAATGTTACCTCAAAAATGCAACAAAAAATATCACTGTCGATTAGTGTCAAAAGTTATTCTTTGTTATATTTTGTTAATTTATGTTGTTGGCGGTATGAACGCGTAAGTAACAATCATCAAATAGTAACAAGGAGCCACATAAGTTACAGATAGTTACCTAATGTTACCGTGTTGCATTTTGTTGCTCCACAAAAGTTAACTGCGGTGTGGATGCACGGTAAAGTGTAACTTGTTGATCCTACAAGCTACGTATCATGTTATTTCTACGTTACATCAGGTCGAATTTATGTTAACATTTTCCGATTGTTTTTACAAGTTTAGCAAGTAGATTTAACATGCTCAGCACGTTGTTGTGACATGACTAGCTTGTTGAATCTACAAGCAGCTTGTTAATTTATCTTGTTACTCCTACGTGTTGGGTATATAGTTCCAACATGCTCGCCTCGTTGTTTTTTTTTTTTCATTAAAAAATAGGTTCGCGTTTGACCACCATCTCACCTGATGGTAAGTGATGATGTGATCGAAGATGGAGCACGCTTACCTAAAAGTAACCTATTCACTCTTGACTTAAAGACTCCTAGGTTATAGCTATCGGGAAACACAGACTCCGGCAGGGAATTCCACTCCTTAGCCGTACGCACAATGAAGGTATTCCCAAAACGTTTTGTGCGTATGGGTGGGATGTCCACCATGTAACGATGGCGCTTCGCCGTTTGTCTCGTAGTCCGATGATGGAACAGGCTTGGCGGAATTTGACTGTGTAATTTCATCGCGCACTCCTCGAAATGTAACCGATAGAAAACCGATAGACTTGCAACTCGTCGTCGATATTCAAGGCTCTGGAGCTTTGACTCGACCAGTGCATCGTTGCCAATGAGTCTCTTGGCCCACTTCTCGATAGACTCAAGCGCGTCCAGTTGGTATTTAGCAGATCCATCCCAAAGATGAGAGCAGTACTCCATACACGACCGAACCTGGGCTTGATAGAGATTCGGGTGTGAAGTACCGTCTCACCTTTGCTAGGATTCCCAACTTTTTTGATGCTAGTTGAGCCTTAGCCTCGATAAACGGGCCAAAATTGAGGGCAGAAGTTAGTGTTACCCCCAGAAGCTCGATACGGTCGGTTATCGGCACGGTTACACCCAGGAAAGTAGGAGCCGGTTCGAATTGACTCTTTTTTGAGGAGAAGAGACACGCCTGGGTCTTAGCTGCATTAAACTTGACCAAGTTGGCATCGCTCAATTCAGAGACAGCCTTCAAGGACAAGTTCAAGCGCCCAACCATGTCTTCACGGAGAGACTGGATCTGTGACCCATCAGCTCGCTCGCTGGACACATATCTCTCAGCAAGTGTGCTGTCGTCTGCATACCCAAAGGTACCGGGAATCAGCAGATCGTTAATGTGCAGCAAAAACAAAGTTGCTGAGAGAACAAACCCCTGAGGGACCCTGGTATTCATTGCCAATAGGCCAGATGAGCAGAAAACCGTTTTATTTATGCTTTTTAATGTATCATTGTTTACTTAACTTGAGATACCTATATACCGTTTGCACTTAATTTTTTAAAAGAGAGTTTGCTGTACACCTCTTTTTCACCCACTTAAACCATATTTCAGACGTGATTCAAAAGGTCTATGCCTCAGCTGTGGTGATATTAATAACTAGGCTGATTATCCTAAAACATATATGTAATGTACGAGGGCAGCAATCGTTAGAGATTTGCTGTTCTTAGTTGAAGAGTTCCATCGCTTATCTTCGAGATCTTCGTCAGAACCTGATGTGATATACTTACATACTATATTTTTCTCTAACCTATATGGTTGGGCGCTTGAACTTGTAGAGCGAGCTGGTGGGTCACAGATCCAGTCTCTCCAGACTGGATCAGTGACCCACCAGCTCGCGCGCTCGACACATATCTCTCAGAAACTGTGCTGTCGTCTGTATACCCAAAGGTACCGGGAATCAACAGATCGTTAATGTGCAGCAAAAATAAAGTTGCTGAGAGAACAGACCCCTGAGGGACCCCGGCATTAATTGCCAATTGGCCAAACGAGCAGCCATCAATGACCACTCGAATGGACCGATCTCTTAGGAAGCCTTCAATCCAAACGCAAAGTTGAGTGGGTAAACCGAAGGAAAGAAGCTTAGCATTAAGGCTATCGTGCCAGACCCTGTCAAAGGCTTTGGAGATGTCAAGGGAAACAGCAAGTGCTTCCCCGTGCTACTCAATGGCCTCACTACAGGTATGAATGGCATACGCTAGAAGGTCCCCAGTTGACCGGTTTTTGCGTAAGCCGTATTGCCGGTCGCTGAGGATGTCGTTGGCTTCTAGGTAAGCCAGGAGCTTACTATTAAGTACACGCTCCATACTCTTACAGAGTATGGACGTAACTGAAATAGGTCTGTAGTTGGCCGGGTCAGCACGACTGCCCTTTTTGGGTACAGCTTCCATGCTTTCGGCACCTTTCCAGTCTCTAGCGAAAGGCAAAACAGGCGTGTCGTGCGCGTAAAGAAGTAAGTGCAGCTACGCGTCAGGTATTTATGACAACTGCTTGGAGAAACTACGTAAAGATAGTAACGCAAAACAATCCCGCAACAAGTTTTGTGCAATAAGTAAGTAAGTGGACTTGCAAGACACGCCTTTGCAATAGTATCCAAGAACAAATGCCTATGTTTATTTACTTTTATAAAGTTATGTTAATTCTTCGTGTTAGTTATGGGTATGTGTATTTATGGCTTTATACCCAGGGAAATTTATAAAATAAATAAATGGATGTATGTTTACATCTATATAAGAATGTAAAACAATTTTATTTTTTGTCGCAAAAATACACATTTTTGTGACAGTACCTTTATTTTTGGCGCTAGCTTCATGAAAATTTGTGAGAAAGTGTATTAGAGTACGCTCGATTTTTTGCAATAATAAAAAAAAAATATGACGCAAGTTGAGTTACGCGACTCTTCCAGGAAGGGTGCGATTTGCGTTCCCTTTTCCAACTATAATGGGGGAAAGCTTCCAGTCTATGCAAATTTAGTTAGGTATCAGCATGTTATATGCAGTCACCGCCTGTCTGACTTTCACAACCGGGTAGCTGGGTAACACGGTAACGACTGTCGATGATGTACAAATGACAGCCATGCACACAGGAATACCCTTCTCGAAGCGAGCCGGCCTGGGCAAGCGATGCTTATCTTCGAAGATAAGCACTGTAACTGAGCCAGTATTTCTAACGGGTACTGTATTACCCGTTAGAAATACTGGTATCCAATTTTCTATTTTTTGACGACTTGTAACAATAGGGTAGTTTCCTAAAATATTTTATTTAGTCCGTCACGTAGGTTAACAAAAAACATTGGGCACGTATTTATTATTTTTTCACGTGTATTGTTATACAGTGAGTTGAAATTTCGCGTGACGTCACACTCCGGTATAATTCTTAGCAATGTGTGACGTCAGCAGCCCCCACTCCTGTACTTTGAAGCTTTCCATCTTTGTGAATTTTTCTTAACTTGAAAAGGCAAAAAATACGTGACCAATATTTTTTGAAAATCTACCTAATGGACCAAATAAAATAATTATTTTGTAACACAGAAAAATGACAGCCGGAAAAAATATAACGTGCCTTCCGGGGCATGGAGGAACTTGATATGTTTAGATGATCAGGACCCCCCATCCACGGACGGAATTTAACAAGCGTTGCTTGCTCTTGAAGGATGACACGTGCAACTTTTATTAATTTAAATAATTAATGAATAGCAGCCTTACGGGTCGTCTGTTAAGTACCGTATCTTCATGTTACCATTTGAGTCTATCCCACAAACACGCAAAACTGGTTTATGGGTTTTGGACATAACTTCGCACACATATAGTTTATACCCTTTTTTTTCTGGGTGGGGAATTCATCGAATGACTTCTCACGCTTTGGGTTAAGCGGAAGGGTGTGTCAGACTTCTACTGACTAAAAACCCACCCTGTTCCTTCAGCTGCCCTTAAGTTCCGGGGCTGTGGCATCTTTTTAGAACATTTCCGCAACCCCGGCGGGCAATGGCCTTATGAGGCCCCGTCACTGTTGCTGACAGCTCTTTGAGGCGCGCGTGGAACACGACGCGCCGCCGACCCGGGCCTGGTCCTTACCGGATGGTGAGCTACCCATGCTCGCCGTCCAAAAGCCCGCGCCTACGGTAGCAGGAGATCGGCTCGCGATCCCTGACGATAGTTTATACCCTGGAATAACCATTGGCTATTTTTAATCCTGAGAAAATGTACGAAATTTCCACCCAAACGAAGTCACGGGCAAAAGTTAGTTTTTTTTTATATAGGCATAGGCTCGCGTTTGACCACCATCTCAACTGATGGTAAGCGATGATGTGGTCATAGATATTTTTTTTTAACGTGGTAAAATCATCAAATAAGTCCTCCCACCCCGGGCAGGGTGGAAGGGACTGTCAGACTTTTACTGACTAAAATCCACGGTGTTCCTTCAATAACCCTTTACGTACCGGGGTCACGGTAATGGGATAAGTCCCACGACCCCGGCAGGCTTCGGCCCGCAGAGGGGGCCTCGTCATGTTGCTGACGCTCTTTGAGGCACGCGTGGAACACAACGCGCCGTCGACCCGGGCATGGTCCATGGTCGGACAGCGAGTTGCCCTTTACTCGCTGTCCGCATGCCCGCGCCTACGGTGGCCGGAGATCGTCAGCCGACGTCCGACGCCGTGGGCGTCTACCACTACGGCTGGGCTGGAGGGAGGACGCCATCCTCTCCCTCAGGCGGCCCGCCTCCTCCTTCGATAGCATGATTGCTTCGCAGAAGGAGGCGACCGCTTCCCACTCCTTCTCGCCCCGCAGCATGGCCTCGACCAATGCCGGGCGCGAGAGGTCTCCGCCTATCGCCGCCGTGAGGATACGTCGGTGCTCTGCCCAGGCGGGGCAGTCTTGCACCGTGTGCTCTACGGTGTCCTCAGGGCGACCCTCGCAGTGGTGACACCCAGGCGTTTCCTCCTTTCCCATCAGACACAGGTACCTCCCGAAACTTCCGTGTCCAGTGAGGACCTGCGTCATGCGGTAGGTCAGGACGCCGTGACGCCGATCTAGCCACTCCTCAAAGAGGGGTCTTACCGCCACAATTGCGGCGTGCCCGGCCGTCGGTTGCGACAGTCGTTCCCTCCATACTGCCCTGAGATCGCGCCGGAGCTCTTCCCGCCGCGCCTCGACTTCTCGAGGCAGCGGGGATACGCCCCGGCGCTGCGCCTCCACGCGCCATTCATAGACGCGCTGGAGGGCAGTCGCCTCCAGATCCCAGGGCAGCAATCCGGCAAGGAGGTTGGCCGATTCGCCGGCGATCGTGCGGTATTCCCGGATCATTCGGATAGCCATGACCCTCTGGCATGCGACCAACTTTAGTGGTCGCGTCCGGATGCACAGGGCCCACACTGGGGACCCGTAGAGGGCCATGGACCGCACGACGCCGGCGTACAGCCTTCGGCAGGAGGCGTTTGGCCCGCTGAGATTAGGCAGGAGTCGCCTGAAGGCGGCTGCTGCCCGGTTCAGCTTTGGGGCCAAACTCAGGAAATGCTCCCTGAAGTTCCACCGGCTGTCGAGGACGAGTCCCAGGTACTTCATCGTCCTCCCGACGCCGATGCGAACCTCCTCCACCGTTATGTGGGACTCGGACCGTGGCGTGTTCCGACCGCCATGGAAGCACATGGCCTCTGTCTCGTGCAGCGCCACGTCGAGTCCCAACTGCCGGATCCTACGAACGACTGTCGCAACTGCTTGCGTCTCCAGGTCGGCCGCCACCTGGTGCGACTCTCCCTGCGCCAGGACGAGCGTGTCGTCAGCGTAACATATTACACTGACGCCGTCAGGGAGGTCGCCGCGCAGCACCCAGTCGTATCCGATGTTCCACAGGGGCGGCCCCAAGACCGATCCCTGTGGGACACCGCACGACATCTCTCGCCGGTTCCACTCTCCCCGGTGACCGGGGCAGATGACGGCTCTGTCCGTCAGGATGTGGTCATAGATGGAGTATGCAATGAGCTGCGGGATTGCAATCTACTCTTGAACTAAAGACTCCCAGGTTATAGTTATAAGGAAACACAGACCTCGGCAGAGAATTCCACTTCTTAGCTGTACGCACAATAAAAGTATTCCCAAAGCGTTTACGTAGTGTATACCAAAGGCACAAGGGTTTCTTTGACACATTATTAAGTAACTCGTAAAATTGTAAAGTATCAGTTTACCAAGGAGATAAAGCAAGTAACCAAATCTTTCCTTTTTTCTGAGAAATACGTTCATTTCAGTTCTTGTTTTGTTATATAAATACACCCAAGAGCCTGTTTACACAACCCACTCATACATTTTACGTTCCGTATATCAGCGTTCAGTCATACTGGTGTTTCAAATTACCGTACATAAATATTTATAAAGAGAAGCTTTACTTTGGAAGCAAGATATTCTGGAAATGTAAGAAAAATACTGTCACTATTGAGCGGTTTCTATTGTCTAATGAAGCTTTGATTTCGTACGGCTGTATTTTTAATTGTGTTTCATTCTGATGTCGGTATTAGGAAGTTCATTTATCGTTGTAGGGCGTGAGGCAGGCACGATACCTAAGTCTTATTTTCATCAACTTCATTGCTCTCAATACGGTGAGGAAAAACACTAAGGAATCGTAGTATATCCTAGGACTAAAATACTAACAAGTCCGTCGACTTGCGACCTCCCCCAATCTGCACTGGGCCTGCGTAGTTAAGAAACGTACTTCACAGGGCGTTTCTTTTTTCCGTTGGGCAAATCTCCAAATTACTCCTCTCGCTCTGGGTTGAGCAGAGGGGAGTGTCAGACTTACCTCGTTCTTTCAGTCACCCTTGTGGTCCCGGGCCACGGTATCTCATTAGAACATTCTCGAAACCTCTGCAGGCAATCCCGTCAATGCTGTTGACTACTTTACGAACCTTGCCTGGTCCTTACCAAACTGTGAACTACCCCTGCTCGTCGTCCGGAAGCCCGCGGAGATCGGCTCGCGATCCCTGACGCCAAGGGCATCTCCCGCAGCGGCTGAGGCGCGAGGAAGAAAATAATCTGTCCCTCATGCGTTCAGACTCTTCTTTCGCTAGCATGACTGCTTCGTCCAAGGTGTGCCAAATAAATAGATATAGAAACAAACATAAATATTCTCTAAAGGAACTCAGGGCTAAAACAATAAAAGCCATACGGGTCGAAATACAAGATCATGAAGATGTCTGCGGATAACTCACCATCTTACACTGTGTCTCGGAAAGCACGCTAATGGGTTGATTCCGGATGTCATTTTCACCCTCGAACGAATAGCTGGAAAACCTGACATCGGTCTTGGTGAGCGGTATCGTGTAGCCTAGTTACTAGGTAGAGAACGTCAGGCAGTCGCTCCAAGTAATACGTATATATTGGTTATTATCTCACAGAATGGAATCAATCTAACAGATTGAAAGCCGATACCAACGTAGTAAGGAAAAGGCTAAGTTGATGAAAAGCTTTACCTAATACGGGTTAAATATTATGGGCATCACTTTTAGAATTTCGAATTCTTTCTCTCTCTCTATCTGGCTACCGAGTATGAGAAATACTCGGCTTAAAACTCCCATTCAAAGTGAAACACTTTATAAACATTTATTTTGTTAATCTTTCATGTTATCTACGCTACAGTTAGGTAGATGTCAGTTACTTACCATATTATCAGATCAATAATCAGAGTTGCATAATTAGCACATTCTTTCTTTGAAATTATTACAATACGTAGTCTGCAGTCGGGTGAAGTTTTAATAAAAGTTGGTCAATTAGCGGTCGGGCGTGTTGTGTTAAATTATAAGTTTAAAGTGGAAAATGTGTGAAAGAATGTTATTAAATCTAGGGATTCTTAATTACAAGTGATAGTTCAACGCTGTGAATTTCATTGACTATAAACTGGTATCTTTTAAGAGTCTTATTCAACTGGTATCTTTTAGTTTCATATACACTTAAATACGTATAAATTATCCATTCCGTAAACGTTACTTCGTAAATAAGTAACGTCTTAGGGTACATCTTACTCTATTTTGTTACTGCCAAAACATAAATATTATTAGTTACAAAACAAAAGTACTTGAAATTATCTTTTGGAAAATTAAAAACCAAATGTGTACCTATAATTTCTTTCCATACATTTTAATAAATATTGTCAAGAGGAAGAAGGGTCAAAACCTGCCAAAGATAATCTATCATAAAAAATGGACGGACCCGTAGTTATAAAATACTGTTCAGTGCATTGTGTCTGAGAGCAACGAGGGATGGAAAACCTATGGCCATAT
This sequence comes from Tholera decimalis, assembly GCA_943138885.2. NCBI lineage: Eukaryota > Metazoa > Arthropoda > Insecta > Lepidoptera > Noctuidae > Tholera > Tholera decimalis. Next base: position 32,137,005 of record OW964562.2, read on the forward strand.
ATCTTTTTTGGGACATTATTCTTCTAAATTATAGCATTTAATAATATTGATAGATAGATATACTCTTTATTATACATCATACCAGAAAATAAATAAGGACTTAAGAACTAAAAAGGGTTATATAATAGCCGGTCTTATTTTACAGGCAACCTTTGGATGGATTTGAATCAGAAAGATTACAGGCACGACTTACGAGCTGTATGTAGTGGGTTCGTTAGTAGTTCCGGAGATTAGCGTGTACCAGCAGATTAACAGATAAACAGACAGACATTTTATATTAAACTAGTACTCACGCGGGGCTCGCTCCCGTGGATTCTATCACGGTAAAAACATAACTCTCCTTTTTTGCAGTCGAGTAAAATGTAGCCTATAACCTTCCTCAAGCTTCAAGCTACTTCCATACCAAATTGCATCCAAATCCACCCAGTACTTTCGAAGATTAGCGCGTTCAAGCAAACAAACAAACAAACTTTACCGCTTTCTAATATTATAGTATGGATTATTTTTATATTACTGTTTTTAAACCCCCTCATTTTTTTTGTAAGTTTAGTCAATGTACATTTACTGTATTTTGTATGTATTTATGATTAGCTTTCTACACTCCTCCATATAAACTTTGATTGTACCAAAATACATACTCCTCTCTGCGTAATTTTCGTAAAAAGGGTTACAAAGTTTTTGCTTCACGTATTAATATAAAGATAAAATTATGTTGTTATAGACCCAAATACACAATAACGGAGGAGAAGCAGTCGTACCAGGTGACGATGTGGCTGACTATCAGACAGTTCTCCCGGAGTGATATCGGTACTTACAACTGTGTGAGTACCAACTCGCTCGGCAAGAGTGAGGGCACGCTCCGACTATATGGTGAGTAAAAATATACAGGGTTATTGGTAAACAAATAACCCTGTATATTTTTTAGTATATTTTTAACACTAACAACCTCGCAGGACGGTACTGCTATTATCATAAACAACAAGTAGAAAGCATAATACATTTACCAAATACAAACCTTCAAGATTCGCTCCGCTGCCTTTTTTACTATCAGGCTTTACCGTCAGCCTTTAAAGCCAGAGTGAACAGGCATCTTTTGAGCTCGCTCTTACACCTACCATCAGGTGTGATCGAGCTCAAGAGCGGGCTCATTCGTAATAAATAAATAAATCAGTTTACCTACATTACTAGCGCATTCTGTTGCTTTGCAGACTACGTAACATTTAGAGCGTGCAATTGAAATATGTTTATTTTTGTATGAAAATCTGTTGAACTAAAATTTGATGAATTATTAAAAGTCATAGAACAAAAGTTGTCGTTTATGATGTTGCCAACATAGTCCTGAGAATTGTTTACAAACCCTCCATACATATACTAATTAAATAGACATCATTCCATCACATCACTCACACACCACATCCATTCAGAAAACATTCACACCACTTATCTACTTTACACTTACACATCCTCTCTACATCATTCAGCTCACATCACATGCCTACTTTATTACTCTCCACTTTCATAGATATAAAATCGCTAACCTTGTAAATAGTAGTGGGACTCGATAACTTTTGAATTGTATAACGTATGGCTGAACGCTACCCCTTGAGATACAGGTTATCACCTAGTTCAGGGGATAGGGTCAAAAATTTGATGTGAACTATCACAGCTACCACATTTTGTAAATAATAATTATGTTCCTACAATTTGTAACTTAGTGGTGAGAAGTAAGCAATTTTATTTTATTTATTTATTAATAACCCTGTATATAAAATAATAAATAATAGAAGCTTGAGGCTAAATAATAACCGCCGCATGGGTTTATCATCTGTAACACAGTTGCAACGAAAATGTTTGTCAATAACTTTTCAAAACCTATGGAAATAAGAGCGATTTTTGACAGTTCTTGTTTGTCGAATTGCTTTGAAATACAAGATTCAGATGCATGTTAGGAATTATCATTTGTACAGAGATTATTTATTCAGCTAACGTTGTACAGTCTTGCCACTAACTTGACTGATAATAATGTTTCAATAACAACGAAACCATTAAATATTTACACATACTAAATAAGTTAGTACCGTGTTAAAATAAAAATGTGTTCTAACAGATTTTTTTTTTGTTCACAGAAATAAAACTCAACTCTTATTCCGAAGATTTCGGCAATCAGATCAGCGTTGCTGGCGGTAAGTAACATATTCCGAAGAAAAAATATCAATTCAGTTTGGATTTTCATTCTACATCATTTATATTATGTAGTAGTATGTAAACTTCCTGGGACGTAATAGACCTCAACAATATGAAACGCATTCACAATGAAAGTCTGTGAAATCATAAAACATATTACAGTATACTTTATTGTACACCTTATAATATTTTTATGTTACAGTTAAAACTCTTTTTTCGTTAGAACTCGTTTTCCCTAGTCAAAACTAGAATTTACCACTGATATATTTAATTTTCAGATAAAACTAGTTGTCACTCCGAGCTTTAGTTAAAACTATCCTTGAGAAACAAATTTGGGATTGAAAACAAGATATAGTTTAAAAAATATTTATTAATACAAACCTTTTTCCAAAAACGTTATTTTTGGAAGTCGGTTTAATTTTTTGTAAAAAAGTTTTTCTTTATCTTTTTTTAGTTAGCCGGTTTGTAGTTTACCTAGTTACAAAAGCCTAAATGAACTACTTATAACATTTTACAACTTCTTTGTATTCCCAATGCAGGGCCGTTAATTGTTGAGGACTTCTCCTGATATTTCACCATCAGCTTCACTCCACCATATGTATTGTGACGAGCATATTGTGCTTAATAACCAAATTCAAGTAATCGAATCGGAACCCATAAAATACTTATTATTGAGTAGTTCCAGTAGTCATCTGTGGTCTTCATCATCAGCTCCACTTCACCAAATGGTGCTTTTCAAATACAACTGCACAAGTTACTACAAAAACACTCAAATCTTTATAGGTGAGCCTATAATATTTAAAAAGTTCCCTCGATTTCTCCAGGATCCTATTATCAGATCATGACTTGGTGACAATGGGACCACCTCTGAAATATACCCAATCAAACAAAAAGCATTTTCTAAATTGGTTCAGCCATCTTCGAGGAATTGGTAATCATACATAAAAAAATAAAAATATATACGCGTCGAATTGAGAACCTCCTCCTTTTTAGTAGCATACGGTGGAGGTGTGCCCCGCTTTGACAGAACTCCGCCGTGTCCTCGTTGAGGCAATCGGCGGCGGCGACCTCTCGCACCCAGCCCTGGTTCAGACCATGGTGCGGAGGGAGAGGCAATGGGATGCAGTCGCCTCCTTCTGCGAAGCAGACATGTTAGCAAAGGAGGAGGCCGAACTCGTGAAGGAGAGGCAACTCTCTTCCTCACGCCCCAGCCGCCAAAAAGGAACACAGAGTCATGTACCTTAAAGTAATAATTTTACACTAAAATAACACTTTAAGGAACATCGACATAAAGTAGTTGCCAATGTGAACACGACAATGTGACAGTATTAATTGAAAGTAAATAAAATAATCAAACAAGTCAACAGAACATAAAATTTCAAAAAGCAACATTGTTAAGGAACATTGGTTAACATGCCAGAAAAAGTAATCAAAATAACTTACAATTAAAAAATGATGAGATCTTGCGACCAATCAGAATAAGGTACGACGAAATTTAATCTCAGTCGGATGTGTTTTAACTGAGTCGCTTCGAAAAAACGCGTTTTGTCTAGTAGTTTTAACTGATACTCAATGTTCGAGGACTACAATAGGCCAGCGCAACAATACTGGTGTGTCCGAAACTGTCCACGGTACGTGGAGCTTAACGTTGCTCTTCAAACAAAGTTACACAATAGCCTCTTCGGCCTACAAACCATATATATAAATAACAGTTCTAACCACTTACCTTCTGCACTGGGTACACCAACTTCGACCTTCCTAGGTCACGCCCAAGTGTGGTATGTATGTAAATATGAGGTGAGTAATTGAAAAGTGTGATGTAAGTCAAGTGTTCTGAACGGTCACAAGGCGTCAGTCTCCAGATGGCGCGGTTCAGATCAGCATCACAGCCCTAACTCGTTTCCAGCAAATGCGCGTGCCACGCGATGGCAACAAACCAGCGATATGTTCCGAGAAATATCCCTGGGTTTTCGTCAATCCGGGATTACAAAGTTCAATTAAACACTGTTACTCGCGACCCAATTATCGGTTTCAACAGGCGATTCCAAACGATATTTTACCAATTATAATTAACTCAACAGGTCCCACGCGGACATTTTTCAACAAGGAACCAAAGTCTATCTGTCAAGTCAAAAAGTTAGTAATGTCAAGTGTCAACATCAAAAAGACAATAGAATGTTGGCACACCAAAAAGATCGTTCAGAAATACATTTGGGACGCAACACTCAATGTTGAGCATTAGTTCATTCTAGTTTTAACAAAGGCATTTATTTACTAAATAGTAATAAACTAAACTAGTTCTAACTAGGGAAAAACTATTTTTTTCTAAAAACTAGTTTTAACTGTAACAGATACAAATAATAAAACTGTCAGTCTTATCGAACAGGGCAATCTTTTCAACCTTTGGATGAACGGAACTTAAAGAAGATAGATTGATTTTATTTTGAAACAACCAACTTGGTCTTAGTATGAAAATTTGATCATAGTTGATCATGAGTCAATTAATAGATTATTTATTTATTTTCTCCCACCTCCTCGCGTCCAGTTCCTCAATGCTGACGGTCATTAAGCCTCCGTAGAAATAGGTTTTGCCTGATAGTGTTCCACCATCTATGCCTATTCTTGGCATCGTGTAGAGCGACGTGTATTTGTACAGACGTAATTAACCCCCCGTAAATGTATAGGTTTTGTAATCCTATGTCTACATGTGTGGAACTTCTTAGAACTTTCAGACCGAATTTTTCAAATTAAGAAGAATAAAGCGAATCTTGTTACGGGCAAGTGACGTGGAAAGCTATATGAAACCAATAATTTGATATCAATTCTTTGAGTCACTTATTTTGAGCTGAAACTGTGCATAGAGACTCCATACTAGATGTTGTCTTCAGCCCTTTTGGATAGATATGGGATTTCCGTTACACGTTGTATAGTTATTTATGTGTTGTATTGTATTTATATACATGTATTTTAATTGAATTTCATATATCTTACATATTTGAAGTACGCTGACATTCCCCTCCCCTCGATCTTTGTTCGTTAAGTCTATCGCAAGGTTGTTTGAAAAATGTCGCCATAATCGATAAGACTGCCATTGTAACCATAGGATTTGCAATATTGTGTAACAGGTGTGTTTAAATTACTGGTATACAATAAAGAATATTCTATCTATCCATCTTGTTGGTCAAATCTGTGTTACGGTTCATCTCGAAATATAATTAAGAACTCTATACAATTTTCATGTTAGTGCGAGTTTGAAATACTTTTGTCGTTTTCGAACACGTCGCTATCGCTTCGTTTCTTTCACATGCACTAAACTTGTAGATAAAACTTACTTTTTCACATTCCTTCTCACCGAACCGGGTTTATGGCTAATTCCTATGCTATTTCTACCATTAAACTCTGGAACATGCTACCCCTTGACATCAATAAGGCCGAGTCTAAATTCTCTTTTAAGCGTAAAATGAGAAACCACTACTTAAAGGCCTGTCATTCTTAGTTTGGTTTTCGCAATAATTATAATTATTGTGAGTTCTCTTAGTTAGAAAGATTATTATAAAGCACCGTATTTATTAGTATATATTTAGACTAATAAATACGGTGCTTTATATATATATATATATATACAACGTGTAACGGAAACCCCATATCGATCCAAAGGGGCTGAAGACAACATCTGGTATGGAGTCTCTATGAACAGTTTCAGCTCAAAATAAGTGACACAAAGAATTGATAGTAAATTATCGGTTTCATATGTTTCTTGAATACCAATCATTACAAACGTGTCACAGCACTACGAGGGTCAATAACTTTCCACGTCACTTGCCAATAACACGGTGATTCTCTTCGTTATTCTTAATTTGAAAATTCTGCCTCTGGTATCAATGTATTGAAATTTCTATTATTCTTCACACATGTAGACATAGGATTATAAAACCCTTGCCATATCGTTTATTATCATCCAAAGAAACCGTGCACTTGTTATGTATATACCCTTTAAATTACACGTTGTATTTATATATATATAATATATATATTATATATTTATTTATTTATAACAATCATACCTACACTATCATTACGGATCTATGATCCAATGCGACAGAGTGGCCTTACTAACTAAATCCTAAATCTACACCTTATTCCTAGTTAAAAAAATATCTTAATCTGAATAACTTATTACATATAGTGTAACTTTTGCGAATTCACTCAAGTTGCACCACAATACATCAACCCTCCCGTGAACCTCATTCACCACGCGTACGGCTGTAGTGAGAGCAGTTCTCGCCAGTAGTTTGGTCCTGGCTGCAGGCACAGCGAGCAGGAGCGGGCGGTGCCGCCTCCACACGTACCGGTCGGGCACACACAGCTGTAGGTGTCGCAGCACTCCCGGGTTATGCGCCATGCCACGTAGTAGTTTCACTACATACGCTACGAGCGAAAACTGTATAACATACATTCTTTCGATAATGAAATTTTTTTACTTGTACACCTACCAGATTGTGGTCTTTTTAACCCAAAGGTTGACTGGTAGAGAATGCCTTGTTGCATTAAGTCCGTCCATGTACCACTATTGTACATAAAGTTTAATTTATTGTACATAAATAAGTGTGAAAGAGACAAAGCGATAGTTTTTGAAAACGATAATAGTATTGCCAGCTCATAAGCCCCCAGGACAAGTATTACAGTACCAGTGCGTAATTACTCCCTTAAAATTTTGAATGAAAATCCACGCTGTATAGCTACACGGATTCGTCACCTTTCCTCCCCTTTCCCTGTAATGCATTCTCTAAGTTATACGTTATTACCGGGGCTGCGGTAATGTTCTAACAAGATACCACGGCCCCGGAACGTAATGGCAACTGAAGGAGTAGGATGGGTTTTTAGGCAGTAGAAGTCTCATAATCTTTTCCGCTCCATCCACAGGGGAAAGAGTAATTTATTTTGATTATTTTCCCACCCAGAAAAAAATGGTTATACGTTATTATATCGAAGCATTATTTATCACCTCGAACCATAGCAATAAATCCACAATTCAGATTATAACAGTGTCTGTATTGTAAATATTCCTATTGATACCTCTTACACTATATTTCATTGGAAACTGTTCCAATATTGGAAAGCGGACTATTGATAGCTATGAATAGTTTATTTATTTTCATAGAATCGTTATAAACGCTATTCGCAAGCAAATTGTGTCACTGATGTCTGAGCCTAATTTTCATCTTATTTACGGCTGGGAAGCACAGAGCGCTCTCTGGCGTACTTTATAAACTTCTTTGCGACTTTTATCGTATTTCTTAATGATACTTACCTGTGCTTCGTTAGGTAAATAATGTTTGTTTTTTATTTATGAATGTACTATGCGTTTCAAATGCTAATAGTAATTTCAATTACCTTTATCTGTCAAATGACACTCAAAAAGTACGATTTGCAAAGAAAACTTAATGGCAAAAAATAATTACGGTTTATTTTACTTTGCTTAACTGAGTCTCACATCAATTTTAAATATAATATTTAATTATTTTAAAGTCATATTTTTTTAAAACATACTTTTTTTTATTTTCATTGTTGGCATCAATACGCTTGAAAGTAATGAGAACGCATGGCGCAAAGGCCCAGAAGTCGTGTCAAAGTTATTAAAACTTTATTTTATTTTATTTTTGATGATAGGTTCGCGTTTGACCACCAAAATATGGAAAGTGGACTAGTTTTGTTTCGCTCAATATTTGTAAATAAATAATTTAATTAATCCTTGTTTTGTTCACTATACCCAAATGGTTCGATTTGACAGCTAAGACGTCACAATATGGCGCTAAGTTTTTCTTAATAGCAGTTGAATCGCACTGTTAGTCGTATATTCAGTATCGGTACCGAATGACAAGTCGTGTCGTTAAAATAATACAAAATTACCTTGGACTTGACTAATCAATATGGAACAGTCAGTAGCGTGTAAAAAATTATTTAGCTTTGAGTTGGTACTTTAGGTATAAATTGCAAGAAGGATTCCTCTAAAACGCTTATTTTAACACGTTGAACGCCAAGAAAATAAAAATGCATCTTCCCGTTCAGGCCGCGTCGGTCAGTGATGGCCGACAACTAGACTTGCCGTTCGGGCCGCGTCGGTCAGTGATGGCCGACAACTAGACTTGCCGTTCGGGCCGCGTCGGTCAGTGATGGCCGACAACTAGACTTGCCGTTCGGGCCGCGTCGGTCAGTGCTGCCCGGCGTTTAATATCTCCATAATTAATTAATGACTAAAGTTGATTTTTGTTAATGAAAACAAACATTTGGACATTAGATATAAGTATCTAATTTTTTTGAGGTTGGCTTCTCGTCAATCCAACAATTAAAAAAACATTTGGTCTAAATTTGGATAGAACTGTGATTTTTGCTTGGCCTAAAGGGAAAGTTCACTGTCGGTCAGCACTGACCGCGTTGGCGTTTAACGTGATAAAAATAAATAAATTAAATACTCTCAACGCGGTCCTCTGACGGAAATCACGCGTCATAACCCTAGTAAAGCCTAACTCTTTCGTTCTGCAGGTCTGACGGAGGCAGCAAAAGGAAGCTGCTGGTCATTACACCAAGAGAAGACGTTGTTAAACCTGCTCCTGTGTTACGGTACCTTAATATACCTGTTTACGTAGTTATTGTGACTGTACATAATATGTTATGATGGGTTTTGAGTGTGATTCAAGGCTATCGACAATTCATGTTTCTAACAAAAAAATACTAATTGTTATTAAGAAAATTCTGGAACATGAAATAGAAATATTTTATTTGCTAATACATGTATGTTGATTGGATATTTTTTTTTCTAAAATTAGTTTTGAAATGAGCGAATGCAAACTCCTAAAAAATAAAGGCACAAAAGCAGACTCGAATACTTTTTACTGAAACGTTTCAGTAGCAATTTAAATAAAAATGTATTCCAGATATATTTTAGTTTATTTTATAAATGTCCAATTTACAGTCGGTAAAACCTTGATTGTTTTTCGATTTTTTATACGAATACTCTCCGTGCCTTTTGTTATTTTGGTATTCAAATTAGATCTTTCAAACATACGAGGCAAATCAAGCCAAAATTTCGTGTCAGTTACACTACTTGCTGTATATAGAAACTTTTCAGAAAAACTGTAAAATGTCTCCTCCAACAGTATAATGGCGTTTAGTTTATTTGAATAACCAAAAGCTCTGATATAAGAGCTATCTGATATAGAAATATACAAATATCTTCTATACAGTATGTTAAATAACAGAGGGCGTTCCCGTTAACCCGCAATAGTATAGCATCCATATATACAAAAAAAATTATTACCATTCGAAAACAAAATGTTTTTATTTTTTTAATATTAAAATATTCACTAAAATGTTAAATTGTTACGTAAAAAAAAACACTGTACACGCGTACTTGAAGGACGGCAACGTCGCAATTTATTTATGAATGACGGGCCGCGTGTGCGGCGATCTAATTGATGTGCTTATACTATTGCGGGTTAACGGGAACGCCCTCTGTTAGTTAAGATACTGTATAAGAGATAAATGGTATGTACAAGAAATGTGTATCAAAATTGAGAGCATAATAGCGTGGTACCACTAGCACCTTTGTTAAGATGTTAACAACAACTTGTGTTAAAAATGCTAGGTGCCCGACTTAAATAGTCTTCGTTTTTATCATACAATCATTCAGAGGTACAAAAATTTGTATATTTTTTATACATAATTAATTATGTAAAGTTATCAATAAAATGAGAAAATAAGATTTCCTTATGTTTTATACTATGATGGCCGACTAACCGTAGACCTGACAAAAAAAACAGGCTATCGATTCACGCAGCATAGTCTAAAATCTCTCTGATAACTTCTTCAACCTTATATCACACTCAAAATGTCTCACGCTTAAAAAATAAAACGAGGGAACGTAATTCAATTACATTGTTTCAATTTTTGTAAATATTGTCTTAAGGTGTATCTTTAAATGTAATGTAATGACAACGATGAAATAATTGTGAGATTAGAACCTGTATTCGCTTAGATAAACCAGCCAAATTGAAATATTGTTTACGTATAAAAATAAAATGTAAACTCATCGCTCGATTATAAGACTGTTTACAACAAATAAAAAGGATTAAAATTATTATTTTGTGTTTACTTTACTGAAAAAAAAAACATGTTCATGGCATTATCGGATTTATTTTTATTAAGTCGTTCTATACCACTTCTGAGACCTCCTCCCCATTTCTCTAGACAGTTAGATGGGGTCATGGCAGACCAAGGAGAAGAAGACGAGAATCGTGAATTGGAAAAACAGATAAAAAGTATAGAGATTAGTGTTTAAGCTAATCATGTTGATTGCTTTTTTTATAAATAAGTCTGTGTGCACACTGTGTGTAATGCCTGTGTGTATGTGCTTAAAATTATTATTCAATAGTTGCAAACTTTCAACATGAGCCACCTTGTCTGATCCAACCTATCCCTAGCTGCCCTACCCCGGTGAAGCCCTAACCTGCGGTCCGTACCCCACAGAAGGTGCCCTTAGGGAGTACCTAGTCGTTAAGTTTGTGAGCCCTGTCCGGATACTAATCATTATAAGTAAGAAATTAGAATGTATGTAAATGAACGGTTTGTCACTAATTAAAACCAGAAGTAATGAAGTACTTATGCAGGCCATTGACCTACAAAGTCTGAATTATACCTAAGGTAAACATTGAAAAAATCTAAGAAATCTGATCTCAATTAATAAGGTTTGAAAATTCGCAGTAACAGAGGATTTCCATGGAAAAGTATTGATACCTCGCTGTTACTATCAGTAAAAGAGTTTTATCGTTTATCTGGGGCTCACTTAGGCTTAACTAGGTTTTACTGTAGGTACATGTTTTAATGTGCATTTTAATTTGGTCCATTTTGAGGTGACACAGAATAATAATTCAGGCTTTAAGACCAGGCACTCTAAAATAATTTTAACGCAAGCTCCACGCCCCTGCACCCCCGGTTGGGCCGTTGTATGCTAAACGCTAACGCAGCAGTAATAAAGATAAATATTGCGTGCGCTCTTTCACCATGTTCGGGTTCGAAACTAAATGTCGTAAGTCTCAATTCTTTTTTCGTTTATGACTAAAGTAGTAATTGATCTAGAGAAAAAATATCTTATATTTGGATAATAAACTACATTTTCTTACTGTCGATACTAATTTTAGACATAAAAGCCGAGTAATATTGATTAAATTTTGAATAATCTTTAAAAAAGACATGATTTTCGATTAAAAAATTAATCGAGCGAAAATGTTCCAATTACGTAACTGGTCTAAGACATGTAAAGAAAATGATCCAATAAATCATATACTAAAGTTCCATTTTGATTGTATGCGTGATTGTTTCAGAATATAAATGCAAATTTACATACAATTTAGGGAGCCTCCTCTTAATGGTTTCATTTAATATCTCTCGCTTTTATCAACGTTGCATATTACGGTACCACTACAGGGACACAGACCTCCTGTCTATGAGAGAGACTTGGCCACGGGATCCACCACGCGGGCCCAGTGAGGTTTGGTGGATGTAGGGTTGCCATCACCAAATTTGCCGGCCCCAGACAAAGACTTATAAATCCCGGACATTTGGGTAAAATCACAGTTTTTCCCCGGACACCGTAGAAAAATACATTTTTGAACTTTCAACTAAAACCAAAGATGTTTAATTGTGGTTTTTATTTACTGATAAAGTGTTAACATTGTAGAGCTTTAGAACTTTTTTAATAGGTAAGTCTCTTCATTTTCATTTAATCAACGTAACATAAACAATGAGATGAAATACCATAGGAAAATAATAATAGCGATCGTGCTTTATGGTACCCGTAAGACCAATGTGTCCGGGTTTTACATGAACGCTTATTGGGAAAATCCCACGGACGCCCCCGGATGCTCTTCAAACTAGGACAAATCCGGGAAAACCCGGCCGGATGGCAACCCTAGGTGGGTCACATGTCTTCGGTTTTTTCGTCCTAAGACATGCCGATTTCCTCACAATGTTTTTCTTTACCGATTTGATAGCAGTGGCGATAATATAAAAAACACAAAGTAATGTGCGTGACGAGTCATTACCCGTAGTCCCGTTGAGTTGACCCATTAACGGGTCCTCGGGTAATATTTATCACCCGTGATCCCATTGCATTAGGGATTGATTCCTAGTCTTTGGTTGTATTGATATAAAATGAAAACCATCAGTTACATACGATAACCTTTACTCATTCATAAGCAAATAACACCAGAACGAATATTGATAACTAAACTACACAAATTAAACATTTCTTATGAACTGATATTTTGCCTGTAATTATGAATGAGTAAACTTTATCGTATGTAACTGATGGTTTCCATTTTTTATCGATATAATCAAAAGTTCAGAAATCAATCCCTATTGTCATGGGACCACGAGTAATAAAAGTTACCCCCGGACCCAGAGCCGGATTAACCCTGTCAGGGGCCCCTAGGCAATGGAATTCTCGGGCCCCCTTTCTTACTTTGACTGACCGAATCGTGTGTCACTAAAATCGGTGTCACCAGGTGGTCCTGGATACAATTCTCGACATAGGCTGTTGTCTTAAGTCTGGATGATTTTAACCGACTTAGTTCACCGGAAACTGTTTTTTTTTCTTTTATTGTTAATAGGCTTGCGTTTGACCATAATCTCACCTGATGTTACGCAATGATGTGGTCGAAGATGAAGTACGCTTGCCTAGAAGTAACCTATTCGCTCTTGACTTAAAGACTCCCAGGTTATAGCTACCAGGAAGTAAAGCTTCTCTTTTTTAAAGTATGTTCCCCGATTACTTAAAGACAGCTGAACCGATTTGAAAACTTTTTTATTTTTTTGATAGACTATACTATAATCAGGATATGTTGATGGAATCCTGGAGAAAGCGAGGGAACTCTTCAAATAGTATAGGCACACCTGTAGCGATTTGGGTATTTTTTATAGTAACTTGTGCAGTTGCTCTCGAAAAGCATAATTGGGTGAAGTGGAACTGATGATGAAGACCACAGATAGCCACCGGAACTACTCAATAATAAGTATTTCATTCATAGGTTGCGATTGGATTACTCGAATATGGTTGTTGCACTTTATGTTCGTCACAGTGCATATGATGAATTGAAGCTGATGGTGAAGTACCAGAAGAACTCTTCAACAATTGACCGCCTTGTATCGAGACGGTAAATATTATGTAAAAGGTGATAAAAAAGGTGACATTGAGGCTTTTCTAAGTAGAAGAACTATAAACCGACTCACTAAAAATCAAGAAAAAATTTTTAACGAAAAATAAAACCAACTTCCAAAACAATACTGCAAATGTGAAAAATAACTTTAATTTCGAGGGGCGGTGTCAGAAGAAGAAGAAATTAAAGTTATTTTTCTTTTTGCAGCTTTTTTGGAAGTTGATTTTATTTTTTGTTAAAAAAATTCTATTAATAAAATACATAAATACTAAATTTTTAAATTACTAGCATTCTCACGAACATTGTTTCGCCCTAGTTCTTATTTTTTTCGGTCATATGATTACCTCGCACTCCTACTTTCACATTTCTGTTTCAGGTATTTTTTTTATTCAATTATTTTGTTATATACTAACCATCTCCGACAATTATAAACATAACAAAAATAATTAGTCAAATAGGTGCAAATGTTTCAAAGTCATACGGATACATATTTTTTTGTTGTTTTACGCGGCGTACGTATGTAAATCTCCTAAGAGGCCAGATATTTTGTGACCTCTTCAACAATAATCATTATATTTCAATCAACTTACATAAAATATGAATGATTTATACTTAAACATTCCCCAGGAATCACATCATCTATTCGTGAAAATGGTACAAAATCCGTTAAGTAGGTAAACTAATATCTCGAAAACAATTATTAATCTTGCCGTTTTCTCGTCGATTTTTTCAAGGCTGTGTTTATAAAAACAATCTAGTATTTACTCCAAGTTTGTAAATTTTGAAACACAAAGTACAACGTTTTTGGTTACATTTACGACCTTAAATCTCACAAATCGCAATTACAGAAACTTTTTTAACATTCAATATAATTATGATGCGTTTCAACTAAGAACATGATCGACTTAGCGACATATTGTGTCGACATACCTATTAAATCGAACTAGTTGGGTAGAGTGAACAAAACTTTTATTCACAAATATTGAGCGCAACAAAATTCCCCTTTCCTTATTGCAGTGATCAAACGCGAGCCTATCATAAAAAAAAAATAAAGCGAGACTGCATAGGTACGTAATTGTAAACATAGCACTTAGTATATATATAAGGTCCCCCGGTAACCTTAGGGATCGCACATTAAGGGCTGTAGTTTTTAATATATTTGTTGACAAATTCCCAGAATTGTTATTTTTTTTAATTCTTCTACTAAATAAAAATATTTAGATTCACACGCACATGAAAATTGTCGAGCGATAAAAAAAAAACTTGTCGCTTTTACTGGGCCCCCAGTGGATGCGGGGCCCCTAGGCAGTTGCCTACTCTGCCTAATCGTTAATCCGGCACTGCCCGGACCCGTTAATTGGTCAACCCAACGGGACCATGAGAAACGAATCGCTCTTTGAGGTGACACAGTATTAATTATTAAGGTATAAGTAAGATTTGTAGTTTTATGCCGAGTACGGAATGTCATACGTTTTTAAGCACAAAACCAAGCCAAATGAAGCTCTAAACCAGTTTTAGCACACAAATTGATTTTGGTTGAAAAACCAAACAGTTTATTCGCTTGGACACTAACTGAATTGCGTCTAACGTGCGACGATATGTTGACCAAACGCTGGTGACGGAAATACATTTACCACATGTGCATCTGAGACTGAAACAAACATTTTAAAATGTTTTTAGTGACAAACAGATTGAAATACTATTAGGTTAACCTATGAAAAGTGACGGTTTCATAAAGGGGTGGCTAAACGAACGGATTTTTTTTGAGTTTAACTGAAAGTTGCGACCAATATTGCGTTGTGGTGTGGCACAATCAGCATGTGTGTTATCATCACTTGCTTCTACCTCGTAAGCGTGGTTTTGCCAATTCTGAACCCGGAATTCCGGGATAAAAAGCCTATGTGTTTTTCCCGGATGTCAATTATATACTTACCAAATTTCATTCAAAATTCCGTTCAATAGTTTTCTGTTTTAGCGAAAAAGAGTACCTAACTAACATCCATCCTCACAAACTTTCGCATTTACCTACAATTTTAGTAAGATTGCTATGTAGGTAACAAAAAATACGCAGACAGTGTAACAGCACAAGCTATAAACAAAGTAAAAAAACACAGTTTAACAAAGGATGCTGTTGGGGCTCCCGCGATTCATGTAGCCCACCACAAATGTTTGCAGAAGCCTATGTTGGTAACTTATATGTCATTATCAGGTCTCAACATAATTTGAGAAACTTATTGAAATTGTAAAATAAAAATAAAACCTTACTCTTTGAATTTTTAAATTAAATTATATAAATATATAGAGAGTCGTTGTCTCAAATTAAAATGCCTCTGTACATTCACCTCACTCAAGACAATGTTTGATAGATAGATAGATAGATAGATATACTCTTTATTGTACACCATAACAGAATTAAATAAGGACTTAAAAACTACAAAGGGTGTTACAATGGGCGGTCTTATCGCTAAAAGCGATCTTTTACAGACAACCTTTAGATGGATTTGACACAGCAGGAGAAAATAAATTTCTTGTATTGTTTTTATAAGGGTGCGGGAGAGCACCAACGGTATCCTAATAACATTAATTGCTATAATGTATAATCTATTTATTAATAACTAGATATAGGTACATATCTGACCTCCAGAACCCAGTAGATGGGTAAGACAATATCCCTTGGTCAGACTTGTCAGACCCGTAATAACTCTCTAACGACTTTTCGACTGTGTAATAACGTCTTATCGTGCCTTTCGAGGCTCGGATGAATCTCGACATATTGAGAGGAACACCTATCCGCTGAGTGACTTTGGCAAGCATTGCTTTTCCTCGAAGTTCAACCGATACTGTTACTATTATTTTAGCCACGAGCTCCTCACTTACCAAGAAATGTCTCTGTAAAAAAAAAACCTCGAGAAAGGATAGACGGCACGATCATTAAAACACATAAAATGTCATACTCGAAGAACACATATATTTCCCCACGATACATTCGACAACTTTACAATTTCTGAACGTGACTGCGTTAAAGAAATGCAATATTTTTTCTCCTGTAACTTTCGTTGCGGACAGGAGTATAAAAGGTTTTGTATTTCAAAGTTTTTTATTGTATAGTTAGGACCTGTGGGTAGGACTTATATTATTATAGGACTTGAATGAAAAACAAATATGAAGTATTCTATTTGCCATAGATTCGCAGAAGAAGAAGACCATTTTCACATTACATTCGCATTATCTTATTATCCCACTGCGCAACGCAAAGGAAGGTAATATGTTTAACAATCTATTTATGCACATATTTATCTATGTATATACTTATGTGGCGTTGTAGCAGCCAAACCCATGGGCCGATTTGTTTTATTGCACTACTGGCTCGGTGGCTGAGCGATTGGCAGTTGCGCAGCGTATTGCGGATTCGATTCCCACAGTGTATGGCCTATAGATAGTTGTCCTGAACCTGCTTATTTGTGTAAAATCATCTACAATACAGAAGGAATAAGAAACGTGTGAAACATTGTTTTTTATTACTAAAACAAATAATTATTAAAATCACAGGTAATTAGTAATGTTACTTCAGCACTTTATAAAACCTTATTACAAATAAATAGTAAAGAAAACAACACATTAACATAAAACTATTCCATATTTTAACGAAAAGAAAACAAAAATAAACATTTTCACAATACTGTTGCACCCAGCGACAGTCGTGATGCAAAAGGAAGAAAACGCAATTTATTTGATAAAATATTCAGTTGCACAGTTTTGTTTCGAGCTCCTGCGTTGTAAAACTGTGTACCTGAGGTAGTTTAGTTCCTTTGCTATGCTTGCTTTAAGCCGGGTCCGCTGCGACGTATTTTCGTGTTTGCAAACAGAATAACATTGTTTGCTAACAGAATATAGGCGTGGCCTAACAGTTTTGTTAGCAAAAACACAATAGCATGTTTGCCGAGACGAACGGATAACATCCCCCGCGTTCGCCTGCGGGGAGGGGGAAAGTGACGCATTTTGTGTTCGCGCTCACTATCCCTATTTTTTAATCTCAGAGACAGAATTGCCATACCTAATCTCATGTCAGGAGGAATCACATCGTTCCTCCACGTTGTTCTCTTAATGATAACAGCTCTTGATAATCACTTTCTGAACATCTAAAACTAAACAAAAACATTACAACAATAGGTGCAGCGGACGAGTGGTTTTACTAACATGTTTTGCTAACATGTTTTGATAACATGTTTTGTTAGAAAATTGGCGCAATGGACCCGGCTTTAGATGCCATGATGGATTTTCTTTTGTGTTACCAAAATCCTGAAGTGTAAAACTGAGATGTTAATAATTATGATTTAACATTCACTTTTATTCTCTTTGTTAACTAAAAGGTTGCGAATTATGAAGGATGTGAGGATATTTATGAATTGTTAAGTAAGCCAAATTTTTCTTTCCACACGAAAATTTGACTCTCATACATTGTTTCAGCCATAATATAGTTTGGATAAACATAGAATTCTGTACCATAGATTTACAACGTAAGGTCAATTTTGTGAGGGATTAATTCTCCCACATATACCAAATTTTTTTACTAAATCCATTATTTTTACTAAACAGACAAACGGTTGGAGAGCGGAGGGTTAATCATGGAGTTTTATTTCTTACTCTTTGACTTCTAAAATACACATTTTTTAGTTTTTAGAGCCGAATGGCAAACAACGGAACCCTTATAGTTTCGACATGTCTGTCCGTCTGTCTGTCTGTCCGTCCGTCCGTATGTCACAGCCATTTTATTCCGAAACTATTAGGACTATACATGTAAAACTTGGTAGGTAAATGTATTCTGTAAACCGCTTTCTGATTTTAAAAGAAAATTTAAATAATATTTAAATTAAAGGGGGCTCCCCATACATGGAACTGAAAATAAAAATATTTTTTTTCATGAAACCTATACGTGTGTGGTATCTATAGACAGATCTTTAAAATGAAATTATGGTTTCTAAAATGACTTTTTCACAAAGTTAATCGTTTAAAAGATATATGCTTCCAAAGTGGTAAAATGTGTGTGTCCCCTTCTTACTTCTATAATAATGAAGTGAACAATCTAAAAAAAACCATATGTTGTAGATCTTAATGTAAACTTGCAACCAAAATTGGTTTGAACGAGATCGAGTTAGCAGTTTTTGAGATACTTACAGTATATTTTCGAAAACCGCAAATATAACTTTGTAATTCATACAAATACTATGAAAAACAAAGTTATTTGGCGTAGTTGTAAAAATTCTAAATAAGCTAGTTTTAAGAAATTTGTAAGGTTTTTTGTTCTTTTTTTTTTCAAATAAACATATTAAGAATGTTATATTTGTTATAGTTACTACGGAACCCTTCATGGGCGAGTCCGACTCGCACTTGGCCAATTTTTAAATATTTAAATAGTGTGTTTGTATTCGGAACATTTGCGTACAAACGTTCATGCTAGTGCCATAGTTTTTAACTAATATAACTAACTTAAATTCATCATTTGCTTCGCTTTTTCTCAACTATTTTGGGGCCGCCTTCCAGTCTTACCAGATTCAGATGCTGAGTATATAGGTACTTGTCTTTTACATACAGCATTGCCTATCTACCTCCACAACCCTCAATTTAAACACATAGAAGAATGTACCTTCATTCTTCAGCAAAGATACTCATGACGTACTCATATACAACGTGTAATTCAAAGGGTATATACATACCAAGCGCACGGCTTCTTTGGATGATAACAACCGATATAGCAAGGGTTTTGTAATCCTATGTCTACGTGTGGAACTTATTAGAAATTTCAGTACATTACCAGAGACCGAAAGGAGACGGGGATTTCTGGGCCATTTTGCAATAAGTTGAGATATGGTTTAAAAAAAGCGTCATATTTTTCTATTTCTAAATACAAAAAGTTAGCCTAATTCACAATCTAGAAGACGAGAAATCTTAAAAATAAGTTTTGAGTCACGAATAAAATGGGACATCGATTACTATAATCGATTAATGTGAATGAGTTATTGAACACAAAACTACTTGCACCATATTACTGATTCAATCAAAGTAAATAAATACATTACATTTAACATAATTTCAGTATTTTAAAATAATAAAATATCAACATCTTATAAAGAAACCTTAAAGTCAATTCTCGTTTACAAATCGATTTATTACTTGCACTTTTTAATCTGTGCTGATAGTGACAGTCACAGAATACCTTTTGACAGTTCTAGAATGTCAATAATCACTGATCACTCGTAGGGATGTGACATTGGACATAAAAAATCGATTTTTAATTAATCGTTAATTTATTTAGCATGAAACATCGATGAATAAATAATCGATTTTTTCTTAAGAAAATAATCGATATTGTTATATTAATCGTTTTTTTTTTCCTAATTTATACTAATAAACTAAACTGTTTCGAAATCACAGAAGAAATGCCATCATAGATGCACAGATAGCGTTAATGTAGTATTATGGAGATAGTATTCTTTGGCAGTTCGCGTTCTGGGCTCCGGGCCAGAACACCAAACTTAATGATGGGGAGTTGCAGATAAAAAAAAAGTAATAATTGATTGGATGATAATAAAAAAATCGATTATTAATCAATTATTCATAAAAATTAAATCACGTATTGACATCGACTTTTCTTTTGATAAAATTCGATTATTTCCATTTTGACATCCCTAATCACTCGTTTCGTAGTATCGTTTCGTGTGCGTGCGTTTTGAGTGTTTCCCGTTGTTTTATTGATATTTTCCTTGACCACTTTCTTCCTACGGACTTCTGATATTGCTAAACTAGTACGACCCTTGCTATTATACCGGATACGAATAATCTCGTTTTCTCGTCTGACTGGGTCGCTTATTTGAATTTTACAGCCTGCTTATCGATTGGATATTAACACCATGGATCGCTGTGTTAATTGTAGTATAGCGACTAGTCGCTGTAATACACTTGGCCGACGAGCTTTAAATGATGTAACGACACTGTCAATGATTCGTCATTTGCGTGCACCACAACCTGTAAGTACAAACTTGAAGTCACCTTTTGTAGCTACCCAGTGTCTACAATGCTGGTCTACAGGTTTCTTCTTTTATTTTCCATAAACCTTATGCAGGAACTATAGTAACGCTACATATAAAAGGCACCTGGAGATTGTTTACATTTAAGTTAAAACCTAACTGCTGGTATATTTTACTGTAAACATGATTTATTGACAATAAAAACTTTTCTCATCTTTCAGGTAAACAGCAGTGACCATGTTTGCCAAGCTTGTTGGGATTTGGCTCAAGAATCATTTGTTGATGAAGCACAACAACTTGGCCAACGTAGTGTTTGTCTTCGCTGTGGTCGTTCTCTTGCATCAAGAGTCCGCCACCTACTTAACACGAGCTTTTTGGATTATAATTGAAGATGAATACAAGATAACTGTTATTCAAAAAGTTGTTTTTATTTTAAACATCATCTCCCTTTCTTTTTCTTTGTTTTTTCTTTCGATTCGATTCTATTCGATGATTTTCCCACCCAGGAAGGGTGAGAAAATCATCGAATGACTTCTTCCGCTCTGGGTTAAGCGGAAGGGTGTGTCAGACTTCTACTGACTAAAAACCCACCCTGTTCCTTCGGCTGCCCTAAAGTTCCGAGGCCGCGGTATCTCGATAGAACTTTCCCACAAACCCCGGCAGGCAATGGCCTTATGAGATCCCGTTACTGGTGTTGACAGCTCTTTGAGGTGCGCGTGGAACACGACGCGCCGCTGACCCGGACCTGGTCCTTACCGGATGGTGAGCGACCCCTGCTCACCATTCGCAGGCCCGCACCTACGGTGGCCGAAAATCGGCTCATGATCCCCGACGCCCGGGGCGTCTCCCGCAGCGGCTGGGGCGCGAGGAAGAGAGTTGCTTCTCCCTCGCGCGTTCAGCCTCCTGCTTCGCTAGCATGTCTGCTTCGCTGAAGGAGGCGACCGCATCCCATTCTCTCTTGCTCCGCACCATGGTCTGAACCAGAGCAGGGTGCGAGAGGTCGCCGCCACCGACCGCCTCTACGAGGATATGACGGTGCCCCGCCTAAGCAGGTCACACCTCGACCGTATGCTCACCATGTCCTCCAAGTGGTCCTCACAATGACGACACCCGGGCGTGTCCACCCGCTGTATCCGAAACAAGTACCTCCCGAAACAGTCATGTCTGATCAGCACGCTGTGGCGTCTCTCCAGCCACTCTTCAAAGAGGGGACTTTTCACCGCGATTGCGGCGTGCCCAGCTTTCGGTTGCGACAGCCGCTCTTTCCATGCTGCCGTGAGATCGCGCCGTAGTTCTATCCGCTGAGCCGCGACTTGCCGCGGTAGGGTATTTTCACCCCGGCTTAGCACCTCCGCGCGCCAAATATGCACGCGTGACCCTCCATGACCCTCTGAAACGCGACCAGCTGGCGAGCTGGTCGCCGCTGCAGATTCAGTGCCCAGACAGGGGCCCCATAGAGGGCCATGGACCACACAATCCCCGCATATAGCCTCCGGCAGGAGGCGTTTGGCCCCCTTAGATTGGGTAGGAGCCGCTTTAGTGCAGCCCCCGCCTGGTCCAGTCTTGGAAAAAAACAGCGGAAGTGTTCGAAACATCATTTCCCTGGGATATCTCCAAATTATTCGGACATTAGAAAACTCATTCTAATGTCCTCCCACTCAATACAACACAATTAATATAGTAAAAAACTGTCTATTTTAACAAAATAGCAATCATATTTAAAAAATCTGCTGTGTAGAATAGGTTGTTGCCAATTCATTGCATAACCTCAGTTTTACAAAACCTCCTATAACTCTGCTCCCAGATTGCCAAAATTCGCCGAATTTTCAGTGATGCTTTGTTAATATATAAGCTGTTAATCGACACTAATTTCATCTTTTTACTTCTTTTTACACCTAGGCCCAAGAATGTATGAAAGCGTTTCCGTCTCCTTTCAAATTAAGAAGAACGAACAGAATTATCATGTTATTGGCAAGTGACGCGAAAGTTATTAACCCTTGTAGTGCTGTGACACGTATGTTATGATTGATTTTCAAGAAACATATGGAACCGATAATTTGGTATCAATTCTTTGAGTCACTTATTTTTAGCTGAAACTGTGCATAGAGACTCCATACCAGATATTGTCTTCAGCTCTTTTGGATAGATATGGGGTTTCCGTTACACGTTGTATATTTAATGCCTTGAGTTACTCACATACATACATATGTATATGTACATATATCACAGTGAATGTTAAAAATTCACTTTCTCACTTTTGTTAATCATCATTTTGTTCTTCCCCATACAAACAAGGGTGCGCGAAAATAAAGGCTACTTCAAAACGACGTGCCTACTCCATTAAGTTAATTACATACATGAATGAATTTCGTATTTTCGAACCCAATTAAAACTGAACCAATTATGATCAAAGGTAAAGAAAGTTACTACACAAGTATGACTTTGACTAACGCCTTGTGTTAGGTATTTGAGCAGTGGGTGATCATAATATGGAGCACATACGAGTACCTGCAAACAAAACGATTTGGGAATACTTTCATTATGTGATCGGCTAAGGAGTCAAATTCTCTGCCGGAGTCTGTGTTTTCTGATAGCTTTTAAGTCAAGAGTGAATATGTTCCTTCTAGGTAAGCGTTCTTTGTCTTCGACCACTTCATCGCTTACCATCAGGTGAGATGGTTATCAATCGTGAGCCTACTATCAATAAAAAAGCCATTAATCATTCAAATTAAGTTAACATAATTTTTATCGATTTTAGCCCCTCCCCTCTCCTGTCTCAGCTAGTAAAATTTGTGAGCCACCTCGCTAGTGTGTCGTTACATATTTTAGAATTATACGCCTAGAAATTATTAAAATTAAAACATAAGTTCCGGTCACCTTTTAACCCCGCCCACCCTTCGCTCCCCCTTAAAGTGTGTTATATCTACTGGTACGTATTCGTAGATATGCGTAGTAGATGTGCATACCCTACAATCCTGACTCAAAGAAGCGACCCTCAGCAACTCGTCGGGAGGAATAAGAGGCCATCGCAGCACTTGGCCACCCATCTTACGCCTTCCAGTAGAACACCAAAAGAAAAGGGCGTGTATAATTATGCTGGCGTGACACAAACAATCGGACAAACATTCATACAATATTCAAGTCCGTGGTAGTTAAATGTTTTGACCTTTCGGGTAGGTATTGATAGTGTTTCGTCAATAAATTAATCAGTAATTAGGTATTCGTGTTTGTTAGGTTAGGGGGCTTAGAAATGGACTATTTTTTTTCCAATTCATGACATCGCTTTTGTATTGTGTTATAGTTTTAGGTCACTCTTGTATGTTGAAGCGTCAATAGCTTAATGGCTAAGGTGACGGACTTGTGATCGAGAGGTCACGAGTTCGAACCCCACCCATTACACTATTGCCGTGAACCCACTCCAGACAAGCATATTTAGCTAAGTTGGAGGGGTTACCGAGATTGCTAGTAATGTGAATTATACCCACAAGGCTACTGGCTAGATCTCTTTTAAAAAATCGTCGTCATTCATCCGTAAAAAACTAGATGAGGCCTGGTACTTTACTCTACCCAGAGAAGAAACAAACTCGGATGTGAGTCTCTTTTTAACCGACTTCTAAAAAAGGAGGAGGTTCTCAATTCGGATGTTTGTTTGTTTTTTTTTATGTTTGTTCGGGCATAGCTCCGTCGCTTGCAAACCGAATTGAAAAATTCTTTTTTTGTTGAAAAGGGTATACATTCCAAATGGTCCCATGAAAATTTTATCGAAATCGGACCAGCTATTTTTGAAAAATCAACAAAAGTCTAAAAAACATATTTACGTTGATGATCTTTTCGTTTACTCTGCATTGCTTTTTTTGTTCGCGCATAACTCCGTCATTTACGAACCGGTTTGGAAAATTCACTGACCCACTAAAAAGCGCGAAAATAAAAAATTTTGCAAAAAATAAAACCGACTTCCATATCAAAACACTACAAATCCAAAAATAATTTTAATTTCGGAAGGCGGTGTGAAAAAAAAAAAGAAAATACAAAACCAATAACACCGACTACCGAAATTAAAATTATTTTTGGCTTTGTAGTGTTTTGATATGGAAGTCGGTTTTATTTTTTGCAAAAAAGTTTTTATAAAGTCCATACAATCTGTACAGGTCATATCATATAAGAACCATTTTTTTATTACGTATGAGCCCGCTCTTGACCTCGATCACACCTGATGGTAAGTGTAAGATGAGGTCTACGGTCGAATGAGCGAGCCCAGAAAATGCCTATTCACTCTTACTTTAAAGTTTATATGTAATCATAGCATTTTTAATAAACTTATTTTAATTTGCAAATTGTACACTACCCTCTAATACCTTTTAATACTGTTATATGGATATTTAATAAAGTGTGGAGTTTAGTAAAATGATTTTGTAAAAAAGTTAAAAATAACACGTTTACGCGTCACACTTTATTGTTCAGTATGTTGATGAGGTTGATGTGGGTATGTTCAGTATATAGAGTTGATGAGGCCGGTGTTTCCTAGGTGACTACTTTGAAAAAAGAAGAGATTCCTAAGCGTTTGTGATGTAGGCCTCTGTGAAACCAAATATTTTGAATTTTAACTGCTAAAATTGAAATTTATAACGAGAATATTATATAAAAATTCAATATATTTTACGAGTTTTTTTTTACATCTTCTTTTAGTATTAGAGCAGTAATCTTGTCGTAAATAGCATACCTAATGTAAGTTGTAAATGCTTCTATATAAAAAAACTTTTTAGCTAAAAATAGAACCGACTTCCATATAAAAACACTACAAAGGCAAAAATAACTTTAATTTCGGAAAGCGGTGTCAAAAACGAAAATATATAAAAAACTAAAGACACCGCCTTCCGAAATTAAATTTATTTTTGCCTGTGTAGTGTTGTTATATGGAAGTCGGTTCTATTTTTTGCTAAAAAGTTTTTTTTCACGCTTTTTAGTGGGTCGGTTTGTAATTTATCTAGTTACAAAAGCAAAAATGTCAACTACTTATCACCTTTTACAAAATATTGCTTTTCCCGGTGCAGAGCCGTTAATTTTTGAGGAGTTCTCCTGGTACATCACCATCAGCTCTACTTCACCATATGCATTGTGACGAGCATAAAGTGCTTAACATCCATATTCAAGTAATCTAATCGCAATCAACGAAATATTTATTATTGAGTAGTTTCGGTAGCCATCTGGGGTCTTCATCATTAGTTCCACTTCCTCAAATGGTGCTTGTCGAGAGCAACTGCACAAGGTACTATAAGATATACCCAAAACGCTATAGGTGTGCCTATAATATTTGAAGAGTTCCCTCGATTTCTCCATAATCCCATCATCAGATCCAAACGTGACGACAATAGGACCAACTAGAAAGTATACTCTTTCAAACAAAAAAAGAATTTTCCAAATCGGTCCAGCCATCTCCGAGTTATGAGGTAACATACACAAAAAAAAAAGTTCAAGACGAATTGTAAACCTCCTTTTTTTGAAGTCGGTTAAAAAGTATAACCCACATTTATCTTTTTTTTTTCTTTGTTTTTACTGTTCTATTATTAAAACTTCACTTCGTATGAGTAGTAATTATTGATAGATCAATTACATTGTACTTTGAAAAAAAAAAAAAAAATACTATGCCATAGGCTTCTATTCCGATCACCTATTATACCCTATTTATTTCAAGACAGAAAAAAACAGGTATACATCTGGGGGCACGGCAGTCACACAAAAAACTAGCCAAGTCTCGATGGAGCTGCTGGTTTCTCTATAAAAAATAATGAAATCTCTAAGTAAAGCCAAGCCAAGTCTAAGGTTTTTTACTGCGATTTCTTTATTAATATAGTTAGATTTTATGTGACTGGCCATTGCACATTCTTTATGCACATATACTTGTTGACACATCCAAGTCAACGGACAAGTTATAGAGATACCAGCAGCTCCATCGAGACTTGGCTAGTATTTTACAGGATGTTTTAGTGGGATAGCCATTACTTACAATCAATTTAGATTAAAATAGTTTAATTATCTTCGAAAACAGTTTATTAAGTATGTATAACTTGTACCAACAAAGTTATCTCTATAAACAATACTATTTAAATTCCAATAAATCGACATTTAATCACCCCAAACAATAAACAAAATAGATTCGAGTATCAAATGCGGCAACGTTCATGTAAATCAGGGTGACACACGTCGATTCATTCATTCCCTTGGGCGTCGAATGAAATATTACCGCAGTATATTACTACCGCATTACCGATACCGATGTTGCTGTGATTACTTACTGCTTGCTAAAAAGTGACTTTAATATGAGCATGTTAAAGTTGTAAATAATTTGAATTCGTTGATAGACATGGCTACTCAAGGGACACACATACATACGTGTCGCCAATTACGTTCTTTCAAATCTTGTCTATGGCGTGGTCTCTAATTATAATGTCCGTCCATCGAATGACCATTTTCTTTATAATAATTCACCTTTTGATTTAATTTGTTTAATACTAGCTGTGCCCGCAACTTCGTTCATGTGGGGAGAAAAATAGAAAGACAGATTTTTTTTTAAAGTTTATGTTTTCATATCTTATAGATAACCAGCACTAAGAAGACACAGTTATTTTGAAATTACAGACAGGCACTTCAATTTTAATGAAGCAAAATCTTTTTACCCTCGAAAATTATGTAGACAGAAGAGTATGGGATTTGTCACAGTTAAAGCTAATATAATTATGAAGAATGAGTGCAGTAAATTATTTTTTAATGCATTTGAAATTATTTTAATTTTTGGACCAAAAACCCAAAATCGAAACGTAATCTATACGGTCAAACTGTGTGAAGAAGAATTCCCTAGAACTGTTATGTAGGTACTGTAAATACACGTGTATTCAAACAGTAACAGTACTATCGATAACGTGACCATTTTGGCATCAAAGCTTTGAAAATCCCCCGTCAAAAAATGAATTATTTGCATACTTTGACAGCCCATACATCCGATATCTCACGGATAAGGATGTTCCAAGTTCGGTAAGTTTATTTAGATAGTTCTAGGAAATTTTTGTACACACAACTTGCCTATATCGATCGCACTGCGATTTTTGGGTGAACTATGACACCATTTCCTTTTGACCTCTTAGCGATCCTCTTTTTTTTCTTGGTGCCCTTAAGTTCCGGGGCCGCGATATCTCGTTAGAACATTCCCACAACCCCGGCAGGCAATGGCCCTATCAAACCCTGTCAATGACTTTGCGCCCTCTAGTATACATGACAAAACAAAATACTGTCGCTCTGTCGCTCAATTCTTCACACACATTTATTACGTGATCACTAATCGGTGTTACTCTAATTGTTGAGACACGCCGCGGAACATGCTCGCTTGGGGCGTCTTCATCAATCTTCTGTCAGCCATGACAGATGGCATTGAAGGCGCTAGATATCATTACTGGGCGCGATGTCGATTACTTTTGGTTATATGGTTCGTGAATTTCTTGCGTTGGTTACTTGAGTGTGAAGGCGGATTATTGCTGTATGAGTAAGTATTGTGTTGAAGACTGCATTAAATACATCTTTTTTTGAGGTTATTTATACATCATTCATAAAAAGAATCATATAACTTTTTGGTTATTATGATTAATTTTTTTTTATTGATTATCGTTTCAATTATCGGTTCGCGTTTGACCACCATTTCACCTGATGGTAGGTAACTGTTAATGTGCTCGAGGATGAAAAACGCTTACCTCTAAGTAACCTATTCACTCTTGACTTAAAGCCCCCCAGGTTGTAGCTATCAGGAAACATAGACTCCGGCACTCCAAAGTTTATTTTGTGAAATGTAAAAAAGTTTTTGCAAATATTTGTCCCTGCTGTATATTTGCAAAAATTTATTCTGGTTGGTAACACCGAAGGCAAAAGATCGCGCGGTCAATCACCAACAAGGTTGACCAATCAAGAGATAGACAGTAACCAGTGGAAGCAGATCAACCACTCTAGGTGCAACCCTGATGCTGGCCACGATCTTCAGACAAGAGAGACCGACCAGACAGAGAGAGTATGAATAATGCGTGAGTATAAAAATGTCAGAGAGCACTGTAGTGGCCCAGTGGTGTTCCCTGCCACTTATGACCTTTAAGCCTTTAAAGCAAGAGTAAGTAGGCGTCTTCTGGGCTCGCTCGTCACATCGTAGACCTCATCTATCGCTTTCCAGTCAAGAGCGGGCTCATCCGAAATAAATAAAAAAAAAACAGGCCTGACTTGCGAGTTGCAGGTCATGAGTTCGAAACCAGTCAGAGACTTTATTTAATTTATATTACACCACTGCTCTCAAATCGGCGAAGGAAAAAAATGCAGCTGAGTACTACTGTTTTAAATGGAGTAACTGCCAATCTGATTTCCACAACCCAGTAATGGCTGCAATCTGACCTCCACAACCCAGTAATGGCTGCAATCTGACCTCCACAACCCAGTAATGGCTGGGTAAAATATCCTTCGCAAGACTGGTATAAGATTTTCCGGATTCTGACTACCCATAACGACTATCAAAGATGCCCAAATGACAGCCGGATCCAACGGGTTAACGTGCTTTCCGAGGCACGGAAGAATCTTGATATCTTATCACCTCTATCTTGATATATTTTGTCATCCATCCACAGACCAACTCTTAAAATTAAATATGGTCAGACCACTAGCCGCTCGGTTGCTCGGCGCAAAAATAAAAAAGGGTCGCTTGCCAGTGATTTTTGACCGCATCTGAGCGACCGACGCTCAGTAATAAAAATTTGATTGTGACTCGCTCCAGAAGCGCACTTCAAATGTTTAAACTGTTCTGAATAGCCATTAAAACAAGCTTAAATACTGTGTCTGTTTTTTTAATAGATCTTATTTCCGTATTTTGTTGCGTGCAGTCGTTAAGAAAGTTATGCGCGCATGTGGATTTCGGCGAATCATTTTTATTTATATACATTTTAGCTAAAGTACTAAGTAAAATGCAAATAAACTCCTAAAAAAGGCACAAGAAATCCTCCTCAAAGCTGTCGGCTTGTAATGTACCCAAGAGACTGGCAGCATTACCATGTTGTATGACAATGATTATATAACCAGGAACAAATTCCTGCCTCACGAGCCTATGTAACTCTTAGTTGTTGCTACTACGCCTTGTGTCGCGGGGTCGATTCCCACACGGAACAAAACTTGTATGGCCTAAACCTCTCGTTGCCCAAGGATCGCGGAAGGTCACCTACGCCGACCGACCAATTAAAAACTTCTATGAGAGAATCCTTAACAGCGCTTACACCTCGCGGTATTTCAGTATACAACGTGTAATTTAAAGGGTATATACATACCGAGTGCACGGCTTCTTTGGATGATAACAAACGATATGGCAAGGGTTTTCTAATCCTATGTCTACATGTGTGGAGCATATTAGAAATTTCAATACATTGATACCAGAGGCCGAATTTTTCAAATTAAGAAGAACGAAGAGAATTATCGTTTTATTGGCAAGTGACGTGGAAAGTGATGACCTTCATAGTGCTGTGACACGTTTGTTATTACTGGTATTCAATAAACATATGAAACCAATAATTTGGGGTCAATTCTGTGAGTCACTTATTTTGAGCTGAAACTTTGCATTGAGACTCCATACCAGATGTTGTCTTCAGTCCTTTTGGATAGATATGGGGTTTTCGTTACACGTTGTAGATACCAGATCCGGGTCTGACTGTTTGGGAATCTGTGTTTATATGTTTATGAATGCATCCGCAACACAAGATTAATACTATACACAAGAGTAATCTATTCTGTAAATACGTTACTTGAAATAAAACTTACTTGAGAAGATAAACCCTTCAAAAAACTTTGAATGAACCCAAGAACACAAACTTTTCTCGATAACCCAAAAAAATCATGAACTCGTCGTAAAATAAACACTTAAAGAACTCGAGAAAAACTTTTCAAACTCGTCCTCCAAAACTCCCACTATCCTTTATCTTGCCTTATTTTCTTTTACAAAATGACTGGTGTAAACCAAGGAGCCACTGTGACAGCCACTTATCTACAAGATTTATAATAATATCATGACAGTTAGAAATTCTCGTCTCCACTAACAAAGACAGGGAAAAATTCGCGAAGAATGGTCGAGTTTTTGTGAAAAAAATGTTTTATTCGTCTTTTGTTTGGGTGGCGATGAAGGGGGTCTCTGAGATGGACGGCGCCTTGTTTACACGATGGCCCATGCTGAACACAGAATGGTGAGTCTATTCGTCATTGTCATTGATTTTTATGAAAAAAAAAAAAAAACATGACTGTCTCAGAAATTGCGTGTTTGGAATTCTTCCCTGCCAGTTCTTTGCATGTAAACATTTTTGTGCTTTTATTTTTATTCCACAATATCTTATCTTTAGGTATTTAACTATTTGGGATAAGACCTACTGCCAACCCATATAAATATTTGTATTTTAATTATATAAGTATATAATAGTACTAGGCAGGCCACGTCGCTCGAATGCACCAGGAGAGATCGGCAAAGCTCGTCACTCACTGGACGGTGGTGGCGACGTTTTGATCATATTCGCGGCGCAAAAATATAAATTTCACAGTAAAGAGAGATTTCGAAGGAAAAGGCGAGACTTTTACCCAGCAGTGGGACATATTATAAGCTAGAAAAGAAAAATAAAACACCTCGTGGCTTAATAAAAACAGCGGCACCAGTATAACATTAAGGGTGATCCTTGCAGAGGTCGAGTGGTGACCATATTTGACATAAGTAACTAGACCGGAGTCTAGTTACTTATGTCAAAGAAGTACAAAATGACAGTCCGGACGGATCCGGACTGTCATTTTGTACTTCTTTGGCAGTTGTCACTGCTAGTCAATCGCCAGAAAATCTAATAGGTACAAGTCTTTCCACAATGTAAGTTACCTAGTTATTGGATTGTGAGAAAAAAATGCTCCATGTTCTCAGTTCAACTGCATCTGCTTTGACAAAAAGTCGAGCCTAACATATGACTAGTTAGAATTAATCTGGACAGATCGACGATGATGTTCCTATGGCGCGTTATTGTGCAATGCATTTGAATGTTTCGAAATTACCAAAATCGACCCGTGGCTATAGTTATTAACACTTCAAAGATAGGTATTGAAACCTCACTAACAGACAAAAAGCAAAAGCGTCCAAATGGATCTGTAACTTTAAATGGGAGAGGAAAATACATTGTCCTGCTATTACGAGACTACGACGAAGATATGAAACCAATTGAACTACGTAATGCTTTTTATTTAACTTTTTATTTATATTTACTTACACCCAGACCAGTAACAACTATTATTTAAACTATTAACAACTAATATTTTACCGTACCAAACATGTTTCCAGTGCGCGATTCGAACCCACCAGTCGACACGCAGCGTCAATCGTGTAAATTATTTATGCAATCGCTTGTGTAATTCCAGATGAGCATCGAATACCGGCCGAGGTTGCCGGAATGTTAACGAGATATCAAGGCCCCGGAACTTAAGGGCAGCTGAAGGAACAGCGTGGGTTTTTAGTCAAAAGTCTGACACTTCCTTCCGCTCCACCCACAGCGGGTGAATATGGGTGAATAGGGTAGTTTACATAAATATTTTATTTAGTCCGTCACATAGTTTAACAAAAAACATTGGACACGTATTTGTTTATTTTTTCACGTAATTGAAAAATTAAGACGTTACAGTGAGTTGAAATTTCGTGTGACGTCACACCTCGGTATAATTCTTAGCAATGTGTGACGTCAGCAGCCCCCACTCCTGTACTTTGAAGCTTTTCATCTTTGTGAATTTTTCTTGACTTGAAAAAGCAAAAAATACGTGACCAATATTTTTTTAAAACCTACCTAATGGACCAAATAAAATAGTTATTTTGTAACACAGGAAACTACCTTATTCATTCAATGATTGAATTTACTCAACCCGAAAAAATAAGATAAGCATCGCATTCGCATACTATAAAATTATCATCTTATTTAAATTTCAAGATTTTTACTTTTTCCGACTTCTAATTGAACGATTCTTAGATAAGATGAGGATAAAAACAAACATTTAATAATACCCACATCAATCTGATAACAATTATAATCAAAAGACTACGCTTTTCCGTAAAAACATTTCATTAAATACCTACGCCATTTAATTTTTTTATCACATTCAATCATATATTCAAAGTAATATAAGCGAAATATCACTCACTGATCAATCACGAAATCTCAGAAACTACGGGGCTCTCAAATTTTGCATGGAACCTTTTAATACGTAGATGCTCCCTAAGACGGGATTTTGCGAAATTCCCACGGGATAGGGATTTACACGGGAAAAACTTCCCACGCGCATGAAGTCGCGAGCAACTGCTAGTAAATAATATTCGTATTCAATAAAAACTGCATTTTATAAATATAAATTATGAGCTTCAAAGAAATGAACGGGATTCAATTTCAGTAGCTGTATTTAACCCCTTTTCATTGACATTTGATTAAAAGTAAAATTTTGTATGAATGTGTCGCTGTGTACTATATTTGAATACATGAGCTAAGGACGTGGACACTGGATAGGCACTGGAAAAAAGAACTATGTACCGTCAATAATGGTTACTAGCTTGGAGACTATTTTTCGGTGACCATCACTGTTTTTATTTAAATAGAACTACCAATGTATATTCACATCACTAACAATCTTGTTAAGGGGTGTAAATAGTGCTCAACTAAGCTAAATATGTTTGTGTCTTTTTTTTTCAATGGGAAAATCATATAATGACTCATCCCGTTGTGGGCGGAGCGGAAGGGAGTGTCAAACTTCTACTGACTAAGTACCCACCCTGCTCCTTCAGTTGCCCTCGCGTTCCGGGGATGCGGTATCTCGTTAGAACATTTCACTGGAAATATGTTTGTGTCTGGAGTGGGTTCACGAAAATAGTGTAACGGATGGGGTTTGAACCCGCGATCAGAAGTCGGTCACCTTGGCTATTAGGTTATTG
Organism: Tholera decimalis; assembly: GCA_943138885.2. Classification (NCBI taxonomy): domain Eukaryota; kingdom Metazoa; phylum Arthropoda; class Insecta; order Lepidoptera; family Noctuidae; genus Tholera; species Tholera decimalis. Next base: position 32,170,427 of record OW964562.2, read on the forward strand.
ATGCTTGGGTTAGCACATGGCACAGCATCTTGCAAAATCAGTCTTGTTGCCATTGACACTGAATACATTTGACTATGACCGCATTTTATTAAATAACAGAACCAATAAAATAAACTAATAAATAAAGAACTAATAGGTGCAGCCGTGAAGTTGCTGAAATTTAAAAACAGAACAAGCAACAATTGTATTGTTTAAATTTCCTTACAAAACATAATATTTTCTCTTTCTTTCCTAGTTACTGATATTTCGTTTTTTCTTTCTATTGTTTTTTTATGATAATTTTGACTTGCCCTTAGGTAAAATTATTTGAATACAATTTTTAGTATCGTACATGTAAATTATTTATTTCGTAAGTGAGACATTAAATCAGTTGTTTTTTCTTTTCTTTTTTATTTATCGCTTTTGAAAGCCTTAGTTGGAATGAGTTGGATTGATGAGTCACAGGGTGTGGTTGATAAACGGTATCATAGATAACGAATGCATTTTTGCAATGGAATTAATACTTTTATGTAAATAGTCACAATTATTAGCCGTAATTTTGTAAAATCAAACAAAACAACATTCATTTAATTTTCTCCACCATATCAACATCATCTGCTTTGCCTTTTCCAAACATGTTGTGCTCACTTTCTAGTCGAACTGGATGCGATGCGATGATGAGCTCCACTACAAGCAAGAGGCTCATTACGTATGAGAATTACGCACACAAATAAATTACACACACTTAAATGGAGAGCTTGCTACTGATTGTAACTCACTGTCGATAAACATGCGCCGTGCATCACGGCCAATCAGGGCAAAGGGCGAAACGTCAATGGTTGAAGTGTTGAGGACGCGACGCATGCAGTAGTACATTGCAAGTGGACTTCATTGATGGTCATTGCGTCGATTAAGCGAGTACACATCGGGTAATGTATATTCTTTGTAACTTGTTGCAATAATGTTGTTAATGTTCGGAATTTCATAGTGATCAGAATATTTTTATGTTTTTTACAAATAAAATTGTAATTAAATGATATTTTCGACTTACCGATGGAAAGATATACCTCCTCGCTCTGTACTTTCGGTCTGACTTTTTGTTTTACAGGTTATAATTACACAACACGGCATTTTAATTACAGCCGAGCTCTGTGTTCCGAAGTAATCCGAAGCGCACTAAACGCGGTGAATGAATTAATCGGTCGAGCTACCATTTTAGAATCATAAATGTGGCACTCTCGCCACGCCCACATAACCATTCCAACCTTATTCATCTGTTCCGTGGTCTATCGGATCCCAACTCCGGGCAACTACTGAGAAATTTCTTATAAAAATCCCCGATAACACTTTGTGCCCGACCCGTCTAGAATCGAACCCGATACCTCATGCTCAGCAGTCAAGCTTTCGACCACTTGACCAACGAGGCTGTTACCACATAATACAATTAAAACTAACCTTTAAACTGTATGACTACAGTATTGTTATGACGACACTGAAAAAATAATTTCGTCAGTACATTAAATTATTAAGCTATTCAAAACACACACTCATGTTAACGCGCACGCGTTCAGATACACACACACACACGCACACACTCCCAATTACGCACATACACTCAAACTTACACACACATACACGTTTCGCTTCTCTTTCAGTTATTCTCTATACCTTCTAGTGTTACTTTTTGTTTGAAATTTATTACATAAAAATTAAAATGTGTATTAATGTATAGCGTAGGACACTGATTCCTGTAACACAGGCTCGCCTAGCACAGGAGTCAGGGGATTCAATTCGCAGTGGTAGACGCCCACGGCGTCGGACGTCGGCCGACGATCTCCGGCCACCGTAGGCGCGGGCATGCGGACAGCGAGTAAAGGGCAACTCGCTGTCCGACCATGGACCATGCCCGGGTCGACGACGCGTTGTGTTCCACGCGCGCCTCAAAGAGCGTCAGCAATATGACGAGGCCCTCCCTGTAGAGGGCCGAAGCCTGCCGGGGTCGTGGGACTTATCCCATTACCGTGACCCCGGAACGTAAAGGGCTATTGAAGGAACACCGTGGATTTTAGTCAGTAAAAGTCTGACAGTCCCTCCCGCCCTGCCCGGGGTGGGAGGACTTATTTGATAATTTTACCACGATAAAAGAAAAAAAAAGAAAAAAAAGGGGGCTTCACTTGAAAGATGTAACATTTTTATGTTCAATAAATTATTATATCTATACTAATATTATAAAGCGGAAACGTTTGTTTGTTTGTTTGCTTGTACGCGCTAATCTTCGAAAGTACTGGGTGGATTTGGATGCAATTTGGTATGGAAGTAGCTTGAAGCTTGAGGAAGGTTATAGGGTACTTTTTACGCGACTGCAAAAAGTGAGTTATGTTTTTACCATGATAGAATCCACGGGAGCGAAGCCCCGCGTGAGTACTAGTTATATTATACTAGTTTCCGCCCGCGACTTCGTCCGCGTGGAAAAAATATCCCCGATTTTGAAACATTCTTCATTAGTGCTCCGCTCCTATTGGTCTTAGCGTGATGATATATAACCTATAGCCTTCTTCGATAAATGGGCTATCTAACACTGAAAGAATTTTACAAATCAGACCCGTAGTTCCTGAGATTAGCGCGTTCAAGCAAACAAACAAACAAACAAAATCTTCAGGTTTATAATATTAGTATAGATGTTGCTATGCATTAAAACTATGAAGACAAGAGCCTATACTAGTAATACCTATACCACCTTCAAAGTGAAAATTTTGAATCTTCCACATGACATTTGCAAATCCTCTATTGAACGCAACATAGCCGACACACTCGTGTTACCAAGTAAATGTGTTAGCTAGCCTTACGCCGCACGGTGGGCTGAAAATCGGCTTTCATAGACTTAGGCATTTTATTTTGCAAGTGCGAGTTTTTTTGCCGGATATCACTTCTATTAGTTATAACAATATACAAAAATGACACCAGAATTGATTCTGCACAGAAACGAAGGAATTATAATTTTTTTACGAAAATTTTGTATGGAGCTAGTATGAAAAATCGAAATATCTCTAAAACGGCAGCGATAACCGTAATATCCTTATAGGGGGTTATAGTACTAATTATTTATGATTTTTTGACATACGTTACATAATGGTTGTAGATGCCTTTTTTTTTTAAAAATCGTCAAAATATTTTTATTTATTTTTACATATTTAAACGTTCCTTTTAGTGTTTAAGTTGAAGAATTCAGAGCTTTAACAACTCTTATCATAAAATAGCATCACCCCTATAGACCTGAAGGACTAGACAGAGGTGTGTAGTGTCTTGTTGATCTTGTAAGATTTCCAACAATACCAAATAGTTGAATATCAGTGTCGAAAATGGAAAGCAAATCCTAAAAATATGTCATTACGATTAGAGTACACATAGTATCGAAATAAAACAAATAAAGCTGTAAATGTTGCTAAAAATACCCACAGGCGACAAGAGTTAAAAAATTGCAATGGAGACATGAGAAAAGTGTGGCAATGTGCGAACAAGTGGCTTGGCAGAAAAAAGTTAAATATTGATGATGTGATCCAAAAGTTTTTTATAACGAATAACGAGAAACTGGATAGCGTATGTAACAAATTTTGTCAAACTTTTACTAATGAAATTGTGTTGTTAAAACAGAAGCATCTATGTAACCGTTTATTTTATGAAAGATCTGAATATGTAAAGGAAAGTGATGTGAGTTTTAGATTTAAAAAAGTATGTGCTAGAGATATATGTATAATAATAGACAAATTAAACGTTAGCAAGTCCCCGGGGTCCGATGGCATTAGAGTGCAAGATTTAAAAATTATTAAGTATCCCATTAGCAAAATCATTGCACATTTCATAAATAAATGTATAGATCGAGAAGTATATCCCAATGATTTAAAGATTTCAATTATTATACCAATTTTTAAGGGGGGGCAACATAAAGAATATACAAATTATAGGCCTATCGCGATATTGAGTGTAATTAATAAAATTGTCGAAAAAGTAATTATAGGTCAAATTACAGTGTTTTTAGAAAATAATAATATATTAACGGATACTCAGCACGGTTTTAGGCCAAATAGGAGCACAGCAACGGCATTAAGTAGGTTTTCTGATGACATAAATAGCTCCTTAAATTCTAAAGAGATGGTTTTATTAATATTTATAGACTTCAAAAAAGCCTTCGATACTCTGGACCACGAGGGCTTGCTGCAGGCCATGGACGAGTGTGGAATACGAGGGCCGGTAAAGGGTTGGTTCAGGCAATATCTAAACAATAGGTATCTTAAAGTTAAGGTCCATGGATCATACAGTGAACTCGGTAAAGTCAATTATGGGGTGCCGACCGGGTCAGTTTATGGACCTATAGGGTATATCATGCACGTAAACAGTATGGTCAATGTCATTAAGAATTGTAATACCTATGTGTATGCGGACGACACGTGCTTGGTATACAGTGGCCGGGACTGTGAACTGATCCAGTCGGCAATGCAAGAGGATCTTGATAATGTGGTTAAATGGGCTCACGATAATGGCATTCTTATTAATATTAATAAAACCAAATGTATGTTGATATCGTCTCCGTATAACCGCTTAGCTAAAACGACCTGTATCTCGGTAAAGGGTCACACGTATGAATGCCTACACAATAACAAGGTAAACTGCCAATGTGAATGTGTTGAGCGCGTAGCTAACTACAAGTACCTAGGCTTATTAATCGATGAACGATTTACCTGGGACGCACACGTAGATACTGTATGTGGTAGACTACGCTCGGTATTAGGGAAGCTTAATAACCTAAAGTTTATAGTTAGTAAGCAAATTCTGTACATTCTTTACCATGCACTTGCAGATGCAACTATAAACTACGGTTTGCGTGCTTATGGACTAACGTTTCCGGTATACTTAAACAAAATAAAAAAATTACAAGTCAGAATATTAAAACTATTAGTAAATAAGGTAACTAAAGAGAGCGTTAGTAAAGAATACGAAAAGTTATTTAAAATATGTAAAATATTACCCGTACAGAGTAAAGTAAAGCTGGCCGTAATCTTAGGACACCACAATAAGAGTGAACATAAAGTAAAGAGATCGTATAACCGGCCAACACGTAAAGCGACGCAAAAATATTTATATTCAGTTCCTAAAGTGAAGAATTACTTTGGTCGAAGAACGCCCCAATGGCTTATTCCAACCGTGTTAAACGAATTACCTACGCAAATTATGATTGAATCGGTCTCTAAAAATGTCTTGAAAAATACACTACGTAAGCACTATTTAGGTTTGTGTCCCTAGCGTTAGAATTTATGGTATAGACTAGTTGCTACCCGCAACTTCGTCTGCGTGGGAGGATTTTCTGCGTAAATCCCAATCCCGTGGGAATTTCGGGATAAAAATAGCTCATGAGCTAACTCAGGATGTCAACTACCTACTTACCAAATTTCATTAAAATCCATCCAGTATGTCTGGAGACTAGCGTGTATAAACAGACAAACAGACTTATTTTTAAATTCTTTGCTGTGTTACCGTTTCTTAACCCACTTCAATTATTATTTTTGTATAAAATTTAAATGTACAGACACACCTTTTTTAAATGTTTTATTATAGGTATTTGGAACACAGATCGATAACCACATGTTCGTTTTTTTTTTTTGTGTACTTATAGTTTGCATTGAAATATAGATTAAGTAGTATTTAAGTATAGTAATAAATAGTATTTAGTATTAAGGAATCCACGAGAACACTGCCGACAAACTGTACTGCAGTTTGGCAGAAGATATATGTATGTATCCAAATGAAAACTGTCTTAATATAAATAAATAAAAAAAAAAAAAAAAAAAAAAAAAAGTGCCCATGCTGTCGCTTCTTTTTGAAAGATAGGGGAATGAAATTGTTAATTGATCATACCCTAAAAGTATGATTACAACATAACCGGACACATAATAATAATAATATCCTTATAGGGGATTATAGTACTAACATTATTTATTTTAACATATGAAACTGTTCAAAACGATCCATGAACTGTGTCAAAGTTAAGAACATCGTTAGGAAGCATGCTTTTTCCCCAAATATTAAGAATATGTGAAAAAAAAAAGACTGTATATAAACTTTTTATTGATAGGTAATTTAAATAAAACAGAAGTAACAAAAATAATATCTAATAAATTCAATTATACAAAATACATATTTGAAACTATAATTTATGAAATTATTAACTAAACATATTGGTACAATAAACTAACATAAAGAACAAAAGAACATAAAGAAAAATAATTAAATTTTACAAATTTTCTTTACAACTTTCGTTGTCGGACTCCAATTCCGAGTCAGAATCCAGATCGGATATACCTACAAACTCGAACTCAGTTTCCGGAAACTGTATTAGGTCGAGAGTTTCAGCAAAAAAGGTTGTCTTCCTTTTGGCATCTAACTTCGGCCTTTGTGCACTTAGAAAAGGATCCGAAGAAACAACAAGCATATTTAGGATATCTTGATTAGAATCTTGCCTGCTTCTTTTCCGCGAATGATGTTCCCGGAACCTCCTAAAATCTTTGTTTCGAGACTCTGAGGCTTCTTCCGAGAGAGTCCCAATCAGGACAATATCATTTTTTTCGATTATGTCAGCTCCGTGTATTAATAGTTTATGTACGGTTGATGACATGTAGTACCAGTCGTATAATTCCACGTACTTTTCTGCTGTTTTGCGAGCAAAATCTTTAAATTTGATGACATCGATCTTCTCACCAGATGTTATTGCTTGCAAAATAACAGCAAATCTTTTTATCAGGTTTTGATCCAACCCAGTAATAGCTGCAGTTTTATTGGGAAACTCGAAAAACTTCCTTGCGGTATTCCCGTCATTGGTAGTTCCCGAGCCTTGTTTTACTATATCAATTAACAGATTGAGCTCCTCTTTAAATTTATTTTGAATGTTTTTTTTTCTGTTTTGTAACATATCTTTATGCTCATTACTTCTTGCTGCCCACTGTTTGAAGTCAAGTCTGTACGCAATGTGTAACAGACATTCCATGCAATTTATACGGGCATGTAGGGATGATACGCCAAATTCATATATGTCAGAACACACAGTTTTTGATGTTACAGCATCTAAGTGGTTCATTTCTGTTGGTTTTGCTAAGCACAGGTAGCATGATGCATTTGATCTAGCTTCAGAAAGGTACGTGCAGACTTTTGCGTCGATCATTGTCATCATTAGTTTATGAGTCACCCTGTTACTATTAATGCACTCTGTGGGGTTAAGGGCCTCAATTTCCTCATCCATTTTTCTTTTGTTATCAATGACAACTGCATGGCTTTCTTTTACAAAAGTGAACTGAACCGGACGACAATAAAAAGTTGAGCATGGTTTCGGGTTTGTCCATATAGTATTATCTCCATCTGTCAGTTTCAGTGGCACCAAGGAGGTCATGAAAATGCTTGAATCATCATGCTCGCCGTCCATTTTCTGCTTGTATCGGCTTTGATTGGAAGCACCATCAAATCCCCACTTCGATATCAGCTTTAACTGCTTATTTTCCACATTATCAGAAAGATTTTGAAGAATCCGCTTCACCGTGATGTCAAGTAAAGCTTGAAGTGTAATTCTAGCTGATGAATCCGTAACTGATACTGATTGATTAGGAGGGTAGCATGCAAGCTTAGTTTGTTGCAGTTTATAGTAGGATGGGTAAATATCCTTAGCACCTTCCCGAATGGCAGTCTCTCGCAACGTAATATATTGCCACTTTGAAAGCTTAAGTGAAAGAAGCAATCCAAGTGCTTTCTCTGGTGTAAATATTACTGTTTTCTTAATGCTTTCCTTGATTTTAACGGCAGCTTCTGGATTTTTGATCATATAATTGATTACAGATGCGATATCTTCGTAACCTTCTTCTTTTAAACGTGCTGCAGCTGCATATGCCAATTCACAGGAATCCTCGCCTATGTGCTCACTAGATCTTCTCTTTTTCTGTTTGCTTCCCAGATCTTTGAATGGTTTTCGGGACCTTTTTGTCATTGTTCCAACAGACGATGATGTCGAAGGTTCTGGAGAGACTGAGCGTGCTCTTGGTATCTCATCAACAGTTGGTTCTGGATTTATTAAAGTTTGCACGCAACTCGGCCAATCAATATTTGCTTGCAACCACTCTCCGTACGTATTTCTAAACTTATCAAAGAATCGTTTAGATTTCTGCCACCTGTTTAAAGCAGCTCGCGTGAATCTCCGGCAAAATTCTTTGAGAGTTACTTGATCTTCGGCAGAAAGGCAATCGCCTATGCGGGACACAATTGCACTAAACAATACTTCATGATTAAATGAAGGACACTCACTTTTTAGAAGAACAAACAAATCTAAGTTGGTGATTAAACTTTCCATTCTAAGATTTTGTAGTCGCAAAGCAAATAGTTTTAGTGTCAACAATCTAAATTATGGAACAAAATTATAGCCCTTTTATTGTATAAAGTCAATAATTAGTTAACTACCCTCATTAAAGTTATAAAAGATATGATAATAAAAATTTATAATCGTCAAAAACATTTCGTAGAACTCATAGTAGAACTAATCAACATTAGCAAATCACATTAGCTCACTAATTATAAAAAGGTGAATGCAGTTCTTAGTTGGTATTGTTGCGAGATATTTCAAATCATTTAATCACTTAATAGGCTCATTAGAATCAGAAGACTACAACCATCATTCTAATTACTTAATTACTTGTCATCAGACTCATTAAATGACTACACAATATGTTATTTTGTATTTTGAACGTATGCAAGGTTTTAAAATTCCTTTTGTGTCGATATTATTATGTGTCCGGTTATGTTGTAATCATACTTTTAGGGTATGATCAATTAACAATTTCATTCCCCTATCTTTCTAAAAGAAGCGACAGCATGGGCACTTTGACACTGATATTCAACTATTTGGTATTGTTGGAAATCTTACAAGATCAACAAGATACTACACACCTCTGTCTAGTCCTTCAGGTCTATAGGGGTGATGCTATTTTATGTTAAGAGTTGTTAAAGCTCTGAATTCTTCAACTTAAACACTAAAAGGAACGTTTAATATGTAAAAATAAATAAAAATATTTTGACGATTTAAAAAAAAAAAAGGCATCTACAACCATTATGTAACGTATGTCAAAAAATCATAACTAATTAGTACTATAACCTCCTATAAGGATATTACGGTTATCGCTGCCGTTTCAGAGATATTTCGATTTTTCATACTAGCTCCATACAAAATTTTCGTAAAAAAATTATAATTCCTTCGTTTTTGTGCAGAATCAATTCTGGTGTCATTTTTGTATATTGTTATAACAAATAGAAGTGATATCCGGCACAAAAACTGGCACTTGCAAAATAAAATGCCTAAGTCTATGAAAGCCGTTTTTCAGCCCACCGTGCGCCGCCGCAGACGTCTCACGCTGACTTGAATACATGACATAAACGATAAACATTGGTTTCTAAGAAATATTATTGGAATAGTACTGTACATTTTGAAAAAGATTGAATGTCTGTCCGTGTGAGTGAAATGGAATTATTCGTGGTGTGATGTTTGCGGTTTTGACAGTCCTGTATTCTAGAAATCGATGAAATAGAATTCCAATGTTTTCGTTGTTAGAATGGTTGGTCAAGAGTTGTTTATAACAAAGCATAATAAATGACGATATTATCCAAAATCTAACTATGGAATCACTTACTAACAGATGATGCAATTGCATCGTTACAAGGAAAATGTTTTTTAAAGAAGAATTTTGTTTTGTAATTATCACGATTAATATATTGATTTAATAAGCTATTGCCAGTTTGTTCAGAAATTGTTGAGTTTACTCTTCACGTATTTTTATGGCTTGTTACGGTTTACGCAGTGGTTGAATGATTGACTGCTGGGCTGCATGTTACGGGTTCGATTCCTGCATCGAAACAAAAGTTTATATTACAAACTACAAATAGGTCCCAGCCTGGATGTTTGTAAAGGCGCCCACGATACCTACTATACACTTTGTCAAAGTTCATCTTTATATTATAGTCGTGTCATTTGTCATTAGGTTTATATTTACTTTTTGTATCATTTTCTTTTTTTTTTATAATATGTAATTGAGAACACTGTAGACTCATACAACTGTAAAAAATAACACATGGCAAATATACCATTTTGATCATGGTCACTAACAGTTCTAATGATACTGTTAGTAATCATGCCCGTTTAACAACTTACCATAACATCATTCTTACAAACTCCTTACTGTGAAAAGAAAATATTTTTATTCTAGTCTTTACCTAGAATCTTTTGGTCCATAGAATATAACATCATTCACTACGACAGTTTGTGTAGAAAATGTCAAACATTAGCTTTACATTCCGTAATTTCGAACGCCATATTGCACGGAAAGTGCATTTTATCATACTGTAGCTTTTTGAACGGATTTGTCGTCTAGTTTTGTTGTATGGTACAAGTAATGTAGCTTGTTTATTAATGTTGCTAGGCTATGGTTTTTCCGGGGTTGCGGGAATGTCCAAGGTTACGGGGTAACTTAAGGGTAGCTAAAGGAACAGGGTGGGTTTTTAGTCAGTAGAAGTCTGACAATCCCTTCTTCCTTTTCCAGAGCGGGAGAAGTCATTCGATGATTTTCCCACCCGGAAAATAAAAAGATTTCTCCCTTATCAAAAAGGTTCGTGTTCCACGCGCACCTCAAAGAACAGTCAGCAGCAATGAACGAAATATAATAAGAGAGAAATAAAAATAAAAACAGATATCGACTACCCGCAAAAATCGTTTGGCATGGTAGACCAGTGGTTTCAGGAGGTTGTGGGTTCAAACCCATGCCACCACTTTATGTAATTCACATCATCACCACTGCTAAAAAGTCTGTAGACATGTGACATACACCAACCCACACTGTGGCCGCCTAGAGGATAACTTGTTCTTCCCCCTCATAGAAAGACCTTTTTTTTCTCCGGTGGTAAAATCATCGAATGACTTCTCCCATTCTGGGTGGAGCGGAAGGGAGTGTCAGACTTCTACTGACTAAAAACCCACGCTGTTCCTTCAGCTGCCCTTAAGTTCCGGGGCCGCTGTATCTCGTTAGAACATTCCCGCAACCCCGGAAAGAATGACAGAAAAGAAAGATAGAAAGGATCTAGAGGACGAACGGCGATGCGCTATACATGTCCGAAGCTTTAGATGGTGGACATCCCAATCATTTCATAAAAAAAAAATGCACAGAACGTTTTGGGAAACTTTCATTGTGCGTAGCTAAGGAGTGGAATTCCCTACCGGAGTCTGTGTTTCCTGATAGCTACATCCTGGAGGTTTTTAAGTCTAGAGTGAACCTGTAACCTAGCAGAGCGATCGTCTGGTTATGTTAAGGTATTATTTAATAACTACCTATTCGCCTATAACTTGCAGCCAAGTTAAACCCGTCAGCGCCAAGCGCCGGCTTAAATAATAACTTCCCTCTAGCTCGCTTTTAGAGGAAATAGTGGCCCATACTTGTATGGGATTACCTAAATCGAGGATCTGACCTCAGCGAGATTGTTTGTGTGGCTCGGGCAATAATTGTTCCTCATAATGTTTAGTGTGGTAACTATTCATGACCCGACACTTGGCGATGAATTGTTAAAGGGGTCCATAATCGAATCAGGCATTTACGGAAATCTAAAACAATCTAATACTTATCTGCATAACCTTTACCTAACTATGTTAAAGTATCCATTCTAAGTGGAAGAGCGGAACTTCCTAACACAAGTGTACTTCCTACTTAAATGGAAATTCCCTGAAGACCAAATGTAAACGTACTTTTAAGTTATTGAAATAAACATTATTATTATTATTATAAGTGGATGCAGCCGAGTATTAGTATTGTTACGCCAGTCGCTTAGTGAAGTACGTCGAGAAACTTCGACAGAAATCTAGAATATTTGAGACACTACCGCCATCTAGCGGCGAGTAGCAGTACTGATTATATCAAGTCGAGACACTAACGCCATATAGCGGCGGGTAGCAGTACTGAGTATGTCGAGTAGCTTCTGGAATATTCTTGGCAGTGTAGGCGGTGAGTCGATTTTACAAGAATGTTCTAGAACTCATAGACCGGAGTATAAATAGATCGCAGAGGAACTGAGAGAGCAGTCTTATTACAAGATACAAGGCGATATAATCTGAGATCTACAAGTGAATTTCAGTGCGATTTAAGTGTTAAGTGACAAGTATTGTAGTGCGGATAGCTGTGTTAATTTTTATTTTGTGTTTATTGACGTGACAACGTCTTATAATTCGATGAAGCTGGCTGCACGCACGAAAATACATGACTCATGCGGCGTTACCTTGCTCTGAGGCGTACCATCGCTCTGAGGCGTTCCAAAGCAAATCAAATTGGATCTACGAGTTGAAATTTATGTATGACTCAACGAGTCAAGTACTAGGCTATCATAAAACGGTAAGAGATGACGTCACTGTGAAGGGATTCTTTGACATTTATGTATGACTCAACGAGTCAAGTACTAGGCTATCATAAAACGCTAAGAGATGACGTCACTGTGTAGGGATTCTTCCATTGTCATGAGAAGTGCAGTAATAGTGATGTAAAATTAAAAGTTTCTTTTGAAAAATGCAACCATTCCATCAGTATTTTCTTATGACGTTGTCACGTTCAACTATCGTCAGTAAACCGACTTTACAGGCAACCGATTTTTTAATTAGAGTGTTAATTTTGGTTTAATTGGCGTTAATTATTTCTATCCCGAACCCCAGCTCGTAACAGTATTTTACATGGAGTGACTGCCCATTTGATGTACATAACCCCGTAGCTGGGTAACACGATACCTTGGCTAGACCAATATCCAATTTTCTGACTTCTGACTACCCTTAACAACTGTGAAAAATGTACAAATGACAGCTGGGACCAGCAACCTAGCTTTCTTTATGAGGCACGGAGAAACCACGATATTTAAAAAATGGAGACCCATCCTTATGCTGACGTCGGAACAAAACAGTTTTTTTTTTAGATTACTAACAATGTGGGTAGAATTCACTTTACTAGCAATCTTGTTAACCCCTCCAATTAAGCTAAATATGCTTGAATCTGGAGTGGGTTCACGGCAATAGTGTAACGGGTGGGATTCGAACCTGCGACTTCTTGATCACAAGTCCGACACCTTATCCATTAGGCTATTGACGCTTCCAGTTATTTTTCTCTAGCAGGTATTAGGTCGTTTAAGTGGTTATGACGGCCACAAGAGAGTCTATTCAGCATCGAAATACGTGCGGCTTTTACTAGAGACAGACGAAGTATGGAGAGCAATGGTTCCTTTAATGTCGTATGTAGCATAAATCCGTAACTACTAAAGAAAGTTCTCTCATACTTAGCTTGATATCTTTATATATACCTACTACTTACTACTTTACACTCCGGTCACGGAATCAGCATATCCATTCTACGTGGCAATGCTCTTGCCAATTTTAGAATTACCAATTACAATTTTATTAAAAATTATTAATTTTAAATTTTTTGAGGACTAAATCAATTCAATTCAATTTAATATACTTATTTCGGATGATTCCATATTTGTTTGTTAGTAACATGTGAACTTATAACCTAGTGTTAGTATTAGCCTAATAACAACTTATAACTAAATTAAATTATAAATCTAAGCTGTGTGGGACACGCCAACCCTTTTTTTTCCGCTGAGAAATGACAATTACGCACTTCCGCTCGCTGGGGGGGCGAGGCGGGGAGTGTGGGACTCCCTGTCGCATGACGGCGACAGTGTACCCACTAAAACTCAGCGGTGTTCCCTCCGGCGCCTTGTTGGGAGGGCTATGGGAGACGTTCTGCGTCCACGGCCCTCTGGCGCGTGCCCGCCTAGATGGCGGGCCCTACGTGCCCCCCGGGCTGGGGGGCGACGGGAATGGCCGGGAACACCTGGCCACTCCCGTCCGGCGCTGGTGAAGGCGCGTGCGATGCAGGCAGGGGTGCCCCCGCACCTGTTGCCTGCTGGCCTCCACCAGGGAGGGCCGACTCCTCCCTGGTGGAGGCCAGCAGGCAACGGGGTAACCTCCGAAGGTGCTCGTCATACTGACGTCTTCTCCGACTCCTCCTCCACCTGCGGAGCGCCGGTGCGAGAGGGTCGTCCTCGCGCGCGCGCTCCGCCGCCTCCTTCTGCGCCATGACCTGTTCACAGAAGGAGGCTACCGCTGCCCAGGACCCCTCGTCCCCCAGCATGGCGTTGATCACGCCGGGGAGCGAGAGGTCCGGCCCGATCGCCGCAACGAGGTCACGGCACGGCTCCGACCACGACGGGCACCCCTCCAGGGTGTGCTGCGCCGTGTCCACCGCCGCGCCGCAATCGTGGCACGACGGTGTCTCCTCCTGACCGATGTGGTGCAGGTAGGCCCCGAAACATCCGTGGCCGGTCAGCACCTGCGCCAGTCGGAAGGAGACCACCCCATGCGACCGATCGAGCCACTCTTGCAGGAGCGGCCCAATCGCGTCGAGTGTGCGGCGACCGAATGCCGCGGCGGCGAGGTCCGTCGCCCAATGCCGGACGACGGCTTCCTTCACCTCCCGCCGGACGGCCTCCCTCTCTTGCGGGGCTGGGCGCTCTCCGCTCGCCCGCCGCCCCGCCATCCACTCGTACACTCTGGCGAGCACCCACGCCTCGAGCTCCCAAGGCGGGGTGCCCGCCAGAGCGCAAGCCGCCGCGAAGCCCACCGTGCGGTAGGTCCGCGCCACCCGCTGGGCTATGGCCCTCTGCGGGGCCCGCAAGGCCGCGGCATTCTCCCTCCTCCGGAGGGAGTCCTCCCAGATGGGGGCCCCGTAGGTGGCCATACTCCTCAGAATGCAGGCGTAGAGTCGCCGGCATCGGACGCTGGGCCCCCCACGTTGGGGAGCAGCCACGAGAGGGCGCCCGCGGTCGTCAGCAGGCGCGCCGACAGCCCGCGGAAGTGCGGGCCGAAGCGCCACCTGCTGTCGAGCACGAGGCATAGGCCAGGTATTTTATCTGGGCCCCAACCGCGATGCGGACGCCCTCCACGTGGATGTGGGCGTCGGGCGGGGGGCGCTGTCGCTGCCGAGGACCGTGGAAGTACACGGCCTCGGTTTTGTGCAGCGCCACCGTCAGGCCGAGGCGAAGTTGGCCGCCTCTCCGAAACTCTCCCCCCGGACGGTGAGGAGAGTGTCGTCCGCGTAGCAGACGACCCTGACCACCGGGGGAGAGTTCCCCGCAGGAGCCAATCGTAGCCGAAGTTCCAGAGCAGGGGCCCCACGACCGACCCCTGCGGAACGCCGGCTTCCGCGGGATATCGCCGGACTCGGCCAGACCTGTCCACCAGGAGGACCTCCCTGTCCTCCAGGTAGCTGGCCAGCAGACGCCGCAGGTATGGAGGCACTCCGTGGAAGCGGAGTGCTTCCAGGATGGTAGAGTGGGGGACCGAGTTGAAGGCATTGGCTATTGTAGCGTGATAGTCGATTAAACTAAAATCGAATTACCACGCTCATCCCTAATGTCTATGGTTTCACGGAGTGACAACACTTAGGCGGTCCCGGCTATAAATTCTAATCCCCGGTCCGCGGAGCTTCTTTCTCACCGCCTACTGTTACAAGTAACTAATATTGAAACCCCTTTGTGCCCAAGGGTAAGTGCTCGTCGTATCTTCCATTTTCTCTCCATCTTGCCAAATCGTAATCCTCTTATTTCGCCATAATCTGCAGCGTTTGTTAATTTATATAATTGCCCGGTTGTCAAGATGGCTTCCGTCTGGAACATGACTGTGTTATTTCATTGTCATCTGTTTTCCACTAGTGTTGCTAAATTTGTGAAGCGTAAGCAGGCCGCAGCATCCCTTTCCTGCTGTGTCATAGCAGCTACGAGCTTAAACGCTTTGTCACGCGGTTACCTTCTATATCGTTGCACGCGGCATGCTTACGCTTATCTATAACCTTTGTGAACCGCCGCGATGGTGAGTCCCCATTCGTTTCCCGGGTACTGTTCCGTGGGGCTTACGGCTGGGAGACGCACGCATCGCTGGCGCTCACGATTCCTGGCACCACGCTTACGGAAGCACCCTTCGTGTGATTCCAGGGTTTTCTTTTTCGTTTTTCTTTACTGCCTTCGGTCTCGAATATCAACTACATCAGCGTCTGCCACGCGACGGGTGTCACCGCTGCCTCCACGTACTACTGGTGGAGAGACGCGCGGTCGCGTGGTCTACCTGGCCACCTCTGCGCCTGCCACGTGCGAGTTGGGTGAGGAGGAGAGACATCCTCCCCCGTGGCCTGCCCTGCACAACCTCTGCTTCGGACACGTGGTCGCTGCCGGCTTCGGATCGGCTCGCCGGTCCGCGTGCGTCGCGGCCTGAGCTCAGGGCAGTACCATCCAATACCTTCGGCCAGTGAGGGAACCCTCTGTGAACTGAACCCACCCCCCTTCAAAATATATGCTGTAAACCTGTGGTCTTTCTGTTTTATTCTACCACCTAAATTACTACGCCACACTATGTCGAACGACACCGCCAGCAACCCGTCCCCCGCCTGCATGGCCTCCTCCACCTGCCCCTTGAGGCAGGCCAGTGCGTCCACCGTCGAACGCTCAGCCCGAAAGCCGAACTGAGCGTCCGACAAGTCCGGTCCAACATCCCGCAGGTGCTCCTTTTAGCGGGCGGCGACTATCCCCTCAAACATTTTTCCAGGAGGACGCAGGAGGAGGAGGCAGGAGCACGATCGGCCGGTATGCCGAGGGGTGGGGACACGCCAACCCTGAGGCATGTAAACTTAACTGCATGCAGTCGTATCCATCGCCCCAAGATCGGAGAGTCCCACCTATCAGCTAGCGTTCTCAGAATGGTGTTGGGGCTGGCGCGTACGCGGCGCTGTAAAGAGGTATGAATATTTGTAATTATTGTATCTAAGTACTGCTGCCGTATGAAAAAAGGTTAAAGGAAAAAAAAAAAAAAAAACAAAATGAAAAGTCATTTATTCAATCTAGGCTGAGGTGTAATCCCGTTGTTCCCGTAGTCCGTGTCCCCGTTAAAGGGAACAAAGGGAATTTAATAAAATAATTAAAATTACTTCCCGTTGTCCCCGTACACATAATGAAAATTAAAGTTTTTAGATGCAGACAGTCCCCTAAAATGTGTAGGTGCACTTATCCAATAACATCTTATTATGTATTATCCGATATTGAGTATTTAATCACGTCAAACTCACTGACAACCCCAAATTCAATCACTTTCATCATACTCTCATGGGCTATTTGACTGACAGGATTATCTCAAGGCACAATCAGTACAGCAATGATGGCCGACATAAAATGTTTTCCTATGAAATAAATATGAAACTGTAGGTAAACCGTATATGCTTGGTAGGTATTAGGTTAATCAGTTCAAAGGTCTTCTGTAAGATTAATGTCATTCTCAGATTATACAATTGTTTGTTATTTAATGATATTTTGGAACAGAAGAATTTGCATCGAGGCCCATACTGGAATTCTCATTTATCGTTAATGCAGTTGTAAAAACTCCCAGAAAACCGGTTCGGGGCCCGGGAACAGATATTTCTAGGCTATTCAAACATTTTATTTTTTTATTAAAGTTGTAACTGATAAATATTATTTCTAGTATATAATAATACTATATTATAAACCAGGAATATCATTTAAAAGTATGCAAAAGGTAAAATGTCTGTTTGTAACACGTGTAAATTACTTAACCAATTTTTGGTCACTTTAAACTAGACAGCCTAGCTGAATACGCTGTGTATAACACCGAAACATGCTAAGTGATCAAAGTCATCCATATTTATATCAACCATATTTTCATTTTTCAAATCATTTATGAAAACCACATAGCTGAAGGAAGGAGGAATAGCTAAAGGAAGCTGAAGAACAAAAGCACAGAGATTTGAGTGTATCTGGTTAGACACTGCAAGCAGTTAGTTATACCGTGTAGCTCAACTTCTGTTCAATTAGGTACAGGTATTATACTCAGTTACAAAAGGAGATTCCTAAAATCCTATTCATAATCGACGTTCTTGTCAAATTTCAAATTTTTAGGTCGAACAGTTTTTGAGATCATGATTTATGAGTGAACCTACCCTGAGCAATACCTACTTAATTGTACATCCATAATTACATTGAAGAATGGTTTCTACCTGCGGCTTCGCTCGCGTAAAATGTATTTTTTGTAATGAATTTATACCTATATCGTATATAACGCAGTTTTCTACTTGTGAAACAATATTTAAAATCGGATGAGAAGTTTCGACGATGACCTCCGACGTACAAACTTACTCACTAAATTTAACCTGTTAATTAGAAATGTATAGGCATCCGGCCTCATCTAGTTAAACTTAACACGGCAAAAAATAACGTATAAAAGTGTTATTTATTCATAACCAATTTACAAAATAAATATTTAATTTCATAGATTTAACTTTTTCACCCATATTTTTTAAATTAAGCCGATGACAAAAAACAATGCTTTTATTATTGATCAACTTTTTACACAAAATTTTATTGAATCCATTCGGAAACTCCCCTGCATCCTCGATAGACTGAAATATTTTGCTGGAAGCTTTAGCACGGTACGTATAACATAAATGGTGTATTGCTAAACTGGCATGGACAAGAGTGCATAGGTACGACAGAACATGATCGATTAGGTATGTTATGAGTTCCGTGCACGGTAACGGTTCAGGTAAGACAAAGGAAACATGCAACTTAAGTCCATTAGTGACAGGCCGGGAGATGAGGACTGGTTTTTCTTTACTTTACTTTTAATTTGAGGTTCGCCGTTAAGATTATCATAAACATCTGCATTATTTTTCACCTATGCACTATGTTGGGATTGGCTATAGTCTAATCGGATGCAGCTGAGTATTAGTGTTTCACATGGAGCCTAATCCACTCAGAAATAGGTTCAGTTGCTACACCATAAAATCACTGCCAACTTAAATTTAAACAAAGCTTGGAACTCAATATAAAGCTGCTACTTTATGCTTGAAATGCTACTTCACTGTAGCTGCCAACCTATTATTTTTCCTACTCATTTTAA
This sequence comes from Tholera decimalis, assembly GCA_943138885.2. NCBI lineage: Eukaryota > Metazoa > Arthropoda > Insecta > Lepidoptera > Noctuidae > Tholera > Tholera decimalis. The sequence continues at coordinate 32,189,469 of OW964562.2, forward strand.
TTATTTTTAAAACCCTAAATCGAGTTTGGAGTGACTGTTAGAGCATTTTTTAATTAGGTTTTTTAATAAAAGTTCTTGACTGACTTTTTATTTTCAAGAATAATGAATCAAAAAATTTTATGATGTTCTGTGAGTGATCTATTGGGATAGGTTAATTTAGTAACCGTAGCCGGCATCTTTGTCGGCAACCGGCGCCGGCAATCTATTCAGCAACCGGCGCCGGCAGAGGAGGCACGCCCTATTTTTTAACTTCCGACTTTTGACCCGTTACGATTCTCAAAATTGTGGCATCATGACAGCTGTTAATTTTATTTTCGTTTTTTCCTTATATTTGACAATTTGTTTTATTGTATTATTCATTATTTTAAATTTAATGAGGATTATTATCGTTTTCAATTTGTTATTTTATTATTTGTGACATGTTTTTTTTTGTTCTCTCTTCGTTTGATATATTTTATTTAATGGTAATGTTTTGTTTTACAAAATTTCTACACAATGTATATTGTTCTGAAATAAATGACTTATGACATGGTCAGTAGTCACCCATCCACGGAATGACCTCGACAAGTGTTGCTTACCCTTGACAATGTAACCCGGTTGATATTATTTAGCCACAAGATGTTAACATTATCATGAAGTTTGTAAATGAGAGAATACTTGTCTTTAAGTCAAGAGTGAATAGGTTACTTCTAGGTAAGTGTACTTCATCTTGGACCACATCATCGCTTGCCATTAGGTGAGATGGTGGTTAAACGCCTATAAACAATTAAAAAATATGGCTTTTTATTTCAAATAAATGTATTTATTTGATCTTGTTCGACCTGTGTCCTAAATATTTATGATTCATAAAGAGAAAATTAGAAACAACCTCCCAAAACACTTGCTCTATATAAATTGGATTAATATCTTGATTACAAAATCTTAAAACTTTGATAAGTTTAATTTAAAAATCTTCTGATCACTAACAAGCTACGTAAGCCGAGTCAAGCTTTAATTAATGATCTTAAAACATAATTAATGATAATGAAAAATTTTAGACTTCAGACCAAATAATTTATTTAGCAATTAGTTAACCAAATTTTCAATAAAAACCTTCTGACAAAAACTTCAAAGAAATTTATTTCTTAGCTGAAAGTTGATCGTTTACTTTAATAATATTTTTTCGTAATTTAATTATATTGAGCAATTTTTTAAAGGCCTACGAGATATCGTGTGATTAGGTACTTAAAGGCGTTTATGACAGACTAGTACTCACGCGGGGCTTCACTCCCGTGGATTCTATCACGGTAAAAACATAACTCTCCTTTTTTGCAGTCGGGTAAAAAGTAGCCTATAACCTTCCTCAAGCTTCAAGCTACTTCCATACCAAATTTCATCCAAATCCACCCAGTACTTTCGAAGATTAGCGCGTTCAAGCAAACAAACAAACAAACAAACAAACTAACAAACTTTTCCGCTTTATAATATTAGTATAGATTGAACAGGGAAGGCAACACGTTCCAAAGAACTGATGACTACGAGGAAGACCTTTTTTCTGTGTGGGAAAATCATTAAATGTCTCCTCCCGCTGCTGGTGGAGCGGAAGGGAGTGTCAGACTTCTACTGACTAAAACCCACCCTGTTTCTTCAGCTGCCCTTATCGTCCAGGGCCGCGGTATCTAGTTAGAACATTTATTATTTAACATTTGTATCAAAGGTACAAATTAAAATTGTCCATCATCTCATTACCTATATAAAATTTAATTATACCAAATCTTGCAGTACTTGAAAGTGTAAAACTATGAGTATTTATTTTGTCCTTCTATGTAGCGTATGTATGTATTAACAAATAAATAAATGTCAGAATAAACCAAAATTTTGTTTGTAAAAGATTGCTTTTAGCGATAAAACCATTCATCACCATATTCAGTTGTTGAGCCCTTATTTGTTTCTGTTATGGTGTAGATACAATAAATAGTATATCTATCTATGGAGCATATACAACGTGTAACGGAAAGGGTATATACATACCAAGGGCTTCTGACTTCTTTGGATGATATCAAATGATATTGGAAGGGTTTCAACTCAAAATAAAATACTCTTAAAATTGATACCAAATTTTCGGTTTCGTAAGTTTCTTAAATTGAAATCATAACAATCGTGTCACCGCACTACGTAGGTCAATAACTTTCCACGTTACTTGCAAATATCACGATAAATCTCTTCTGTGATGTGTTTATTTCAATTTGAAAATTCGGTTTCTGGTATCAATGTATTAAAAATTCTCATTACTTCCGAACATGTAGAGATAGGATTAAAAAAACCCTTCCGATATCGTTTGATATCACCCAAAGAAGCCGTATATACCCTTTCTGTTACACGTTGTGTATCATACGCACTAAACCTTTTGGGAATAGGTACTTTTATTGTGCGTACGGCTAAGGAGTGGAATTCCCTGCCGGAGTCTGTGTTTCCCGATAGCTATAACCTAGGGGTCTTTAAGTCAAGAGTAAATAGGTTACTTTTAGGTAAGCGTGCTCCATCTTCGACCACATCATCACTTACCATCAGGAGAAATGGTGGTCCAACGCGAACATATTATTAATTTAAAAAAAAGAGTATTTATTTTGAGAATTTACTTTTCGTAATGAACGTTATATTTTAACTATAAGTGTCGATGTTCCAAAGCACCTTTTAACGGTCTAATTGACTTTGACTTTATATTGAGCAAGAAATTACGCTTTGAACAGCTATTCATAAATCACAGTGCACTAAAAGTATCCCCCGCTCTCGGTCTACATTGCTTCACTTATCTGAACGGGACGATATAAAGTGGCTCACTACCTCATTACATTGCCTACTAATGGAAAACACTAATTGATTACACACTGAACCAAACCTTTAAAGAAACAGTTAATTGCATTTTCTTTTATTTATGTAGCAATTCTTATTGATTTGATCATTTATGATTAAAAACATTATGGACTCAGAGCGCATTTTGCTTTTGAATCTGGAACTATAATTTCATGACCTGAGCCACTAACGACACTGCCTGCTTGCGCATTATTGTTTGAAAACTTCCCAAAAAAAATTCCTGATGCATGATGCCATGACAATCCCATCAGTTTTCTGAAGGCATTATTGAATTGGACATTTTGATTTAAAAAAAAAAACACAATATGATTTGGTTTTCATTGTTGGGGTCGGCTTTTGGTTTTACCGTATTTCACTGAGTATATCTATATAATAATCCTGTCTGCTATGAAAAAATGGAAAAAATATATTACATACACGTACTTACATATTGCACCTCCTACTCTATCTCTTCAACACACATGGTCAACCATGTGATGTGTGTGGTAGAGAATGCCTATGGCATTAAGTCCGCCTTTGTACATTTTGTATTGCATACAGTTTTAATAAAATAAATATTCGCATGTATAGCGGAGAGCAATTCAGTTGTTATTCATGTCGAAATATACTCAAGTGTTTATGTTAGGTTACGCAGATACTCTCGTACATATTTCGAGATTTCTTGAATAGATATTTTGAACTAAAGCATACATAAGTATGTTATTTGTAATAGGTTTAAAATAAAGCGGGTTATTAATTAAGTCTTGATCTTATAGTCGTGCTATCTTTGGTTTGATAGCTTACGCCATAATTAATAATTGAAATTTGGTTCCAATATTATACTACTACTAGTATTTGCGTGTTGCGCGAGGTGCAAGCACCTCGCGTGCTTGTGAAATAAAAAAAAAAGAAAGGGGGGGGGGTGATGGGGTGTTTAGTATTTGCGTGTTGCGCGAGGTGCAAGCACCTCGCGTGCTTGTGAAAAAAAAAAGGGGGGCCCGGTGATGGGGGGGTTTAGTATTTGCGTGTTGCGCGAGGTGCAAGCACCTCGCGTGCTTGTGAAAAAAACTAAAGCATTGCCCCTCTAAATCAAATATTTGTGCTTGTGAAAAAAAAAAGGGGGGGGTGATGGGGGGAGATGGGGGGGGTTTAGTATTTGCGTGTTGCGCGAGGTGCAAGCACCTCGCGTGCTTGTGAAAAAAAAAAAAAAAGAGGGGGGGGGTGATGGGGGGGGGGGTTGCACAAGTATTTCGACTAAAGCACTGCCCCTCTAAATGAATCTGAAAAAAAAATGTTCCAAATCTCTTAGATTCCGAGATCCGCCTAAAGGGGGGAGAAGGGGGGCGGGGACTTTGAAAAATGGTTTTTACTTTACCGAGCCTCCTCTATACGAATCCGTAAAAAGAAAAAAATACCGGTCTCGTAGTTTCCGAGATACGATAGGGGGGGGGGGGGGAGAAGGGGGGGGAAAAGGGGAGGTTTGGCACTTTTCCCGTAGGTTTGAGAGTTACTTGTTTACGAATCTGTCAAAATATACCCACCCCCATCCACCATCTGGGAGAACAATTATGTCAATGAGTGAGTGAGTGAGTGAGTCAGTCAGTGGTAATCTAGCTTTATATAGTATAACTAGTATTTGCGTGTTGCGCGAGGTGCAAGCACCTCGCGTGCTTGTGAAAAAAACTAAAGCATTGCCCCTCTAAATCAAGTATTTGCGTGTTGCGCGAGGTGCAAGCACCTCGCGTGCTTGTGAAAAAAAAAAAGTATTTGCGTGTTGCGCGAGGTGCAAGCACCTCGCGTGCTAGTGAAAAAAAAGTGGAGGGGGAGATGGGGGGGGGTTTAGTATTTGCGTGTTGCGCGAGGTGCAAGCACCTCGCGTGCTTGTGAAAAAAACTAAAGCATTGCCCCTCTAAATGAAGTATTTGCGTGCTGCGCGAGGTGCAAGCACCTCGAGTGCTTGTGAAAAAAAAAAGTGGGGGGGGGTGATGGGGGGAGATGGGGGGAGATGGGGGGTTTAGTATTTGGGTGTTGCGCGAGGTGCAAGCACCTCGCGTGCTTGAGAAAAAAAAAAAAAAAAGGGGGGGGGGGTGATAGGGGGGGGGGGGTTGCAGAAGTATTTCGACTAAAGCATTGCCCCTCTAAATGAATCTGAAAAAAAAAAAGATCCAAGTCTCTTAGATTCCGAGATCCGTCTAAAGGGGGGGAGAAGCGGGGCGGGGGGGGACTTTGAAAAATGGTTTTTACTTTACCGAGCCTCCTCTATACGAATCCGTAAAAAAAAAAAAATACGGGTCTCGTAGTTTCCAAGATACGATAGGGAGGGGGGAGAAGGGGGGGGAAAAGGGGAGGTTTGGCACTTTTCCCGTAGGTTTGAGAGTTACTTGTTTACGAGTCTGTCAAAATATACCCACCTCCCCATCCACCGTCTGGGAGAACAATTATGTCAATGAGTGAGTGAGTGAGTCAGTCAGTCAGTCAGTGGTAATTTAGCTTTATATAGTATAACTAGTATTTGCGTGTTGCGCGAGGTGCAAGCACCTCGCGTGCTTGTGAAAAAAAAAGGGGGGGGGAAATGGTGGGAGATGGGGGGGTTTAGTATTTGCGTGTTGCGCGAGGTGCAAGCACCTCGCGTGCTTGTGAATAAAACTAAAGCATTGCCCCTCTAAATCAAGTATTTGCGTGTTGCGCGAGGTGCAAGCACCTCGCGTGCTTGTGAAAAAAGAAATTGGTATTTGCGTGTTGCGCGAGGTGCAAGCACCTCGCGAGCTTGTGAAAAAAAAAAAAAAAGAGGGGGGGGGGGTTATGGGGGGGGGTTGCACAAGTATTTCGACTAAAGCATTGCCCCTCTAAATGAATATGAAAAAAAAAATGTTCCAAGTCTCTTAGATTCCGAGATCCGCCTAAAGGGGGGGAGAAGGGGGGCGGGGGGGGGACTTTGAAAAATGGTTTTTACTTTACCGAGCCTCCTCTATACGAATCCGTAAAAAACAAAAAATACGGGTCTCGTAGTTTCCGAGATACGATAGGGAGGGGGGAGAAGGGGGGTGAAAAGGGGAGGATTGGCACTTTTCCCGTAGGTTTGAGAGTTACTTGTTTACGAATCTGTCAAAATATACCCACCTCCCCATCCACCATCTGGGAGAACAATTATGTCAATGAGTGAGTCAGTCAGTCAGTCAGTCAGTCAGTGGTAATTTAGCTTTATATAATATAATTATACCAAGGAGCAGAATTATGTAACAAATTGCCAAGTGACGTAACAGAAATTCAGTCATTTAGTTTATTAAAAAATACCGTAAAGCAACACATCACAAAGAGTTTAAATAAAACAAATTATAACAACTGACCAAATTACAAAATAACTAATTGTATAACAATATTAATGTTTTTAATCAATTAATTTGTATTTCTCATAATAAGTGAAGTGTATTCTTTTTGAGAAATAAATGTCACCGTAATATGACATCTCTTGCTAACATAAAACATAATTCAGCCTATAACCTTCCCACTGCTGGGATAAAGTCATCTTCTCTTTGAGAGAGAATGGGCCGTAAACTACCAAGCCAGGTAGTGCGGGTTGGTAGATGTAGCACGTATTTGGGTTCTAGGTAGGATTGCCATCCGTCCGGGTTTTCCCAGATTTGTCCCAGTTTGGAGAGCATCCGGGAGCATCCGGGGGGATTTTCCCAATAAGCGTCCAGGTAAAATCCGGACCTACATTGGTCTTACGGGTACCAAAAAGCACGATCTCTATTATTATTTTCCTACGGTATTTCATGTCATTATTTATGTTACGTTGATTAAATGAAAAGGAAGAGACTGTTATTAAAAAAGTTCTAAAGCTCTACAATGTTATTACTTTATCAGTAAATAAAAACCATAATATTAAACAAAGTTGTTTTTAGTTTCAAGTTCAAAAATGTTTTTTTCTACGGTGTCCTGGGAAAAACTGTGATTTTACCCAAATGTCCGGAGTTTATAAGTCTTTGTCTAGGGACGGCAAATTTGGTGATGGCAACCCTAGTTTTGACATGCCGGTTACCTCACGATGTTTTTTTTCACTGTTATGAGAGCAAAATAATATAATATTTTACATAAAAAAGTTAGTCTTAAATGGCGTTTACTGTCTTCGTAACGTAATCGCTGACTCAGCAACACACCCAGTTCTCCATGCATAACCTGCAAAACCTGTGCAAACACACTGGCGTGACTGCCAGTTGACTGCTAACCTCACTACTTATATGTTTACGTAGATATACGTAGTGCTTGTGCATACACTACAGCGTTGAACGTGTTTAGTAACTTCTCATAAGAACACCACAACCCTATAAAGTGGGGTCACACAGTTTTATCTACCTATGTTTTATGTGCCCAGCAGACAGCAGTAGGCATAACATGACAGGTTTCATGTAACAGGTACAAATCATATATTCGCTTCACTTTACGAACAGGAGGAAATAAATTGTGCAAAATGTCATGCATTATATTGCCTTTAATGGAAATTAATTATTGACTACAAACTGAATCAAACTACAATAGCTTAGGAGAGACTGGCACTAAATAATAGTCCTTATTAATATATACTTTTTGATTATATAATTGTGAGTTTTCTTTTTATTTTCCACTCGTCTCTAGTCTAATTATAACATTAGTTTACAAAATATAATTATTCTTTGTTGCAGCCGAAACAATGGTAATTTCATAAAGAACTATAAGTATAGCGTGTATATCTTCTAAGAAACTATGTGTCCATCTGAGTAGTGTTTCGTGACTACAAAGTCAAATATTTTATTAAAACACTAGCTTTTGCCCGCGACTTCGTCCGCGTGGAATAGTTACTTTGGGCTAACGTTAAATTTAACCCCGATTTTGAAGCATTCTTCATTGGCGCTCCGCTCCTATTAGCCTTAGCGTAATGATATATAGCCTATAGCCTTTCTCTATAAATTGACTATTTAATTAAAATATATTTTTTCAATTCGAACCAGTAGTTCCTGAGATTATCGCGTTCAAACAAATAAACAAACTCTTCAGCCTTCAATTACATGACGCGCAGTTTGGATTTAGAGCCGGTTTGTCTACTGAAAGTGCAGTCCTGTGCCTCAAACAGACTGTGCAGTACTACACTGACCGGAAGACACCAGTGTATGGCTGCTTTCTGGACCTGTCAAAAGCTTTTGACCTGGTAAACTATGACATTTTGTGGCAGAAATTATCGGATGATACCGAGCTACCTGCAGAGTTCATTAACATATTTCAATATTGGTATAAAAATCAAAAGAATTATGTCAGGTGGGCTGATGCTCATTCTGAGTTTTACAGGCTAGATTGTGGCGTAAGGCAGGGAGGGTTAACTTCACCCAGTCTTTTTAACCTATATATGGATCGGCTGGTTGGTGAGTTGAGCGGCACCATGGTCGGATGCTCTATTGATGAAAGAATGATCAACAACATAAGTTATGCTGATGACATGGTGTTGCTCAGTCCATCAATCTGTGGCTTAAGGAAATTGTTGGCCGTCTGTGAGAGTTATGCGGAGGCTCATGGCTTGAGGTATAATGAAACTAAAAGCAAAGTAATCGTTTTTAAAGTGCGCAATAAGGCGTAGGCATGTGCGCACAGGCGTGCATGTCGCCAATTAAATTGATGGTATGTTTTAATTTATTGTACTAACAATAGGTTAAGTTTTTTACTAACACTCTATGGATCAATGGTCTAAGACAAATAAATAAATTAATTAAATTATATTATAAGCATAGATAGCTGTTGCCCGCGACTTCGTCCACGTTTCCGTCGTTTTCCGTAAAAAAAAGTAGCCTATGTCCTTCCTCACGGTTCAGTGATTTTGATGTAACAGACAGATTAACTTTCGTAATTTAGTAGGGAAATATAATATGTCAATCTATAATACTGTTGAAAAATATCGCAATACCGAACCGCACAATATTATTGTTAATAGCTGTGCCCGCGACTCCGTCAGCGTGTAACTCCTTGTGTGTTATTAAGTTAATGTATTGGTAATATTGTTTAGATCACGTTCACATGAGGCTTAAGTACCTATAGAACGAAAATACTTCAGCGCAAAGCTTCCGGGTAAACTATGTTGAAAGTTGACCCGTCCGGCACGTGAACATAAAGATTTCTAGAACTGCTAACCCGGGAAAGAGCGACGTACAACTGACCATGCGAGAAACAACTGACACCGAGATCTACTCCAGCAACACGAAAAGTCTGCCCTTGAGCCTTATTAATTGTCATTGCATAACACACTGATACTGGGAATCGCGTTCTTTTAAATTGGAATGGAAAATTATTTGGTATTATGGGAATTCTGGGAATAAAGACGGTTTCTCCTGCACCGCAACCTGTTAAAATTTGAGCCTCGATTATATTTTATTGCAACGGGGTTACTTTTAGCCGAGTTCCATTGCAAAGTTGTGGTGGTTTTAAATTTCGGAGCAGAATAATAATCAGAAAGCTTCGAACTGCTAAGCTATCGGGAGTTACACGTGTTATTGTGAGTTAACCATAAAAGATAGATATATGCTGTCGTGGGATATTTTTTATATAATTTTAAGGAGAACATTTCCGTCATAAATGATTTCTATGTAGCTTTAACCATTAAGGTTGCACACACGACGGAAGCTTAAAAAATGGTGTAACTTCTCCCGTTTTCCCAACATTTCCCTTCACTGCTCTGCTCCTATTGATTGTAGCGTGATGAAAAGTATACTATAACCAGCTCAGGAGTATGAAAAATAATTGTACCAAGTTTCGTTAAAATCCGTCGAGTAGTTTTTGTTTCTATAACGGTTATACAGACAGACAGACAGACAGACAGACAGACAATAATTTTACTGATTGCATTTTTGGCATCAGTATCGATCCTTAATCACCCCCTGATAGTTATTTTTTAAATATATTTCATGTACAGAATTGACCTCTCTACAGATTTATTATAAGTATAGATAGATTGTTCAATAAATATAATTGAAAGTACCTACTCCTGCCCTCTTTATTTTACATTGAATCAACTCTCTACGTTTTTCTTTTTCTGAAATACAGTTCAGTTTTAAAACCTTATCTTTGTCATATCTAAGGAAAAATGGCAACGGAAAAGTAAAATCATAGGAAGGAAATAGGAATGTTCTAACAAGATACGACCGATCCACAACGCAAGGGTGTATAAGGATCGGGCACGCCGCAATTGCGACGGTAAGACCCCCCTTTGAGGAGTGGCTAGATCGGCGTCACGGCGTCCTGACCTACCGCATGACGCAGGTCCTCACCGGACACGGAAGTTTCGGGAGGTACCTGTGTCTGATGGGAAAGGAGGAAACGCCTGGGTGTCACCACTGCGAGGGTCGCCCTGAGGACACCGTAGAGCACACGGTGCAAGACTGCCCCGCCTGGGCAGAGCACCGACGTGTCCTCACGGCGGCGATAGGCGGAGACCTCTCGCGCCCGGCATTGGTCGAGGCCATGCTGCGGGGCGAGAGGGAGTGGGAAGCGGTCGCCTCCTTCTGCGAAGCAGTCATGCTTCCGAAGGAGGAGGCGGGCCGCGTGAGGGAGAGGATGGCGTCCTCCCTCCAGCCCAGCCGCAGTGGTAGACGCCCACGGCGTCGGACGTCGGCCGACGATCTCTGGCCACCGTAGGCGCGGGCATGCGGACAGCGAGTAAAGGGCAACTCGCTGTCCGACCATGGACCATGCCCGCGTCGACGGCGCGTTGTGTTCCACGCGCGCCTCAAAGAGCGTGTCAGCAACATGACGAGGCCCCCCCTGTAGAGGGCCGAAGCCAGCCGGGGTCGTGGGACTTATCCCATTACCTTGACCCCGGTACGTAAAGGGTTATTGAAGGAACACCGTGGATTTTAGTCAGTAAAAGTCTGACAGTCCCCCCCACCCTGCCCGGGGTGGGAGGACTTATTTGATAATTTTACCACGTTAAAAAAAAGGGTGTATAAGGATGGATTTTAGGGCTATATTTCACCGGGACACCATGGTGTCCGTAAGCTACCAAACTAAACACCATACAGACACCAGAGTCACCACACCACACTGAGACAGTATCAAAATGGACCTCGAAGAGGTAGCACTACTGCAGTATGTACGTAGGAAACGGTTCTGTTCAACGGTTTGCTCCTATTCTCCAAACAAATCTACAACTTCCTCTCAACATTTCATTTTCAAATCTCTATCGGAATAACCTGATGAGGAATTATCCTAAATTGATGGTCTACTTTGAATTTCGATAATAAACCTTTCTGTATCGAAATTATCCATCGCATACAATTAACAAATAACTAATTGAAATAACCTATAAAACACAACAGTGCACACATGTTGCATGTAATGAGGAGGAGGCGTCACTGGCGGCCGGACTGGCGGCCGAGTGAGTTAGACACCATATAGCGCTATAATAATTAGTGGTGGCGCGACCAGCGTGGCGGCGGGACCAGTAAGAAGTCTGCCCTACCCAGAGCGAGAGTTCATGGGAGTGGTCATTCTGATAATAGGGATAAAAATCGCACTTCTCTTAAATTAACACAGTGTAATTAACGAAAAATTTGTTTGTTTGAACGCGCTAATCATCGAAAGCACTGGTTGGATTTAGATGAAATTTGGTATGAAGATTGGTATGAAGGCTATTTAACCGACTGCAAAAAGGATGGTTATGTTTTTATTGTGATAAAGTCAACGGGAGAGAAGCACCACGCGACTGTTAGTTACTATATATTGGTCAAGCGTAAGATTAAAAATAATAAATAATTAGTCTATAACTTCTTGCCAAAGCTGAGACACCTGCTTCCTCTCTATGGGAGGGTATGGAATGTTGCATGTCTTCAAATTTTAGATGTTTTGGTGATGATGAAAATTACACAAAGTAATTTGCTTGCCTCGGTTCGAAACCACAACCCACAATTAGTAAGTCGTGCCTGTAACCACACAGCCACCACCTTCGTTTAACAATAGTCAAATAATATTTCATAGAACTGTGAACTGTTATTTCGAGAGGGAAAACACCTGTTCCTAAAATGAAACTAAATCTTAATTCACGTACGAGTGAATAAATAGAATAACGTGGATTTGAATACAGAATGTAATGGAGCTAAATGGCTGAAAAGGGACTTTTATCACGAACCAAATCAAACTAGAGTAAAGATGGAATAAATAAAGATTCCAAAGGGTTCTTTTTATATATTTTCTGTTTTGTAGTAAAAGTAAATAATTATGCATGTTGTTGATTTACAGAGGAGCTTGTGGCTAAAAAATTGCAGCTGAACGGGTAAAGCTTCAAGGTTGAGCAATACTTGCCGAGGCCAGCCCGTGGATGGGTATCATTTATGTATTTAAAACACTACTTACACATTCTTCAACATTTACTTTATTTTATTTACCCTCGCCCGTGTGTCACTGCTGGGTGCCAACTGAAAACCAGCGCTGGTGTCTTTCGCCCAGCAAATGTTGAGTTGGTAACCCTTTCGGTGTGGACATGCTCAGCGAAGTTTTTATTGTTTTTTTTTTTTTATATAATGTTTGTAATTTTGGATTTTATGTAGTTGTGAGTGTCTTTATCCGAATAAACGTGTTTCAATTTCCATGTGCTTCTGTTTTGTTTTCCTCCCACTCTCGGTATCTCGTTGGAAAATTCTCGCAACCTCGACAGGCATTGGCCCTATTAGGACCTATCATTGCTGCTGACTGCTCTCTAAGGCGCGCCTTACTGGCTGGATTGGGAGCCTGGTTCATACCGGCTTCTGTCCCGTAGCCTATGGCGGTCGAAAGTTTGGTTCGCAATCCCCAAAGACCGGGGGAGTTTTTTGTTGCAATACGCAAATGGAATCTGGATTAAACTTAACAGAAATATAATTTATACACATACTTAAAATAGAACTTAAAAATGAAACTAAAAAATATGACTAAATTAATGAGTAAATTATCCATTAATCATACAAAACACACGACCAAGCTTTAAACTAAAAGCTCATTTGCAAACACATGTAAATGGCCAACGAAAGGAACGTTAAAAATAAAAATACTACCCGTCTAAAAGTTAGGCTACCTTTAAAAACTAAATAGAACTGGGTCATTTTGAATACACTGCAAATGAACTACGTGTTTGTAAATGTAAAAACGTCGACGTTACACTGCTGTACAGTGAGGTGCACAAAAACTGTACACGAATTAAAACAATTATGAAAACTTCTGCCGTATCTCGTTTATGAGTGGGACTTTTGGAAATAAAGTATTACTTTTGCTGGAACTTATTTATCAAAATAATTAATATTTGTTTAGAACTTGTTTAGGTGGCGGTTTCTATATAGAATTTGAATTTAGAATTCGCTAATCACTTGCTATATACGTTTCATTTATACAAATTAGATAAATCAAGGCGCTATAGTAAAGTGTGAATTCTTGATTTTCCAATATTATGACTTCTATTTAGTGATGTATAAATTTATTTTACTTAGGTTCTATACAACGTGTAATTTAATTTTAATTTGCATAACAAGTGCACGGCTTCTTGCTTGCTTGCAACTTGCAGATAGCCTATGGACACTATTTGAATTTAAAGCTAATATGTTATACAATGTTAGTTTTGAATACGGATTATTGAAAACGCACCCGAGTCGACGGCACGTCGTGTTCTACGCGCGCCTCATGTAGCAGTCAACATTAATGACGTGGCCCAACAGGACAATGGGCCTACACAGCCACGATATTAATTTCCGCAACCCTGGTAGGCAATGGCCTGCCAGTGTCGCAGCCTTGAATGTTCTGACGAGATATCGCAGCCCCGGAGACGATAAGGCAACTGAAGCAACTGTGTGATACTGAGGGGTTTTTAATCAGTAGAAGTATGACACTGTCTTCCGCTCCACCCAGAGTGAGATTAGTCATTTGATGATGAGTTAGCTACCAGTGTAACCAGATGCAGCTGATTACATACTTAAAAAAAAAACATTTATTTCAGGTCCAAAACCCATATAAAATAAAATAGAAATACACAAATTCAAACAATTGCTCGGCTTCCTAATTTAAAATACAAATGGAGAAATTTACGTACAAAAAGATTCAAAGATAAATTAATAATAAAATAAAATTATTAAATTAAATACAAATTAATTTCAATTTGAAAGTCAAATTAAATTCCAAGTTAAAAGTCACATTAAATTACCAAACTACAGCTATTACATAGAAAATGTCAGGTTATTTTACATGAAGCAACTGCCTATCTATCACAACCCAAAATGTTAGTAGCACCATACTTCAGTGGCTTCTAGCTACCTGTAAAGACTGTCTAATATCAGATATACAAATGACAGCTTGAACGTGCTTTTCGAAGCACGGAGGTATCTCGATTGTTCAGATGGCCCAGGGATAAAGAAAGGGAACTATCAGACTCTAACTACTAAAAATTTTTTTAGCAAAAAATAGAACCGACTTCCATATCAAAACACTACAAAGGCAAAATAACTTTAATTTCAGAAGGCGGTGTCAAAAACGAAAATATATACAAAACTAAAGACACCGCCTTCCGAAATTATAGTTATTTTTGCCTTTGTAGTGTTTTGATATGGAAGTCGGTTCTATTTTTTGCAAAAAATTTATTTTTCACGCTTTTTATTGGGTCGGTTTGTAATATATTTATTTATTTATTTATTTATTTATTTTAGGGAAAAACAAACAGTAACATATTACATAGTTATACATAGGCTTACATACAAAAATATGGTAAATATGCTACCCACAACGTTTTCCACGGATTACTATATAAAAACTAGAGCGACATAATTATAATACGGTGTGATTTACTTTATAAACTAAAAGAAAAGCAACAGTTAATAAAGTGCGGTGCAGAAAATGTAAAATACAAATGATTTCATAAACAGGGCAGACGAAATTACACGTTAATCACAAAGTCAACTGCCAATCCTTAATAATTGCTCGAATTTGTTTCCTGAATAAATTTTTGCTGAGGAAAAATATGTCGACTGTGCCAAACTCATTATTGTAAGTCTCAACTAAACGATGAAGAGGTGAGCGTGAACCAGCATTGGATTTACAACGGCTAGTAGCAAATAAGTGTCGTGTATATCTAGTTACAAAAGCCATAATATCAACAACTTATCACCTTTTACAAAATATTACTTTTCCCGATGCATAGCCGTTAATTTTTGAGGAGTTCTCCTGGTACTTGACCATCAGCTCTACATCACCATATGTATTGTGACGAGCATAAAGTGTTTAACATCCGTACTCAAGTAATCGAATCGCAATCCACGAAATACTTATTATTGAGGAGTTTCAGTGGCCATCTGTGGTCTTCATCATTAGTTCAACTTCCCCAAATGGTACTTTTCGGAAGCAACTGCTCAAGGTACTATAGGAAATACCCAAAACGCTATAGTATAACGCTATACCCTATAATATTTGAAGAGTTCCCTCGATTTCTCCAGGATCCCATCATCAGATCCTGATTTCGTAACAATGGGACCAACTAGAAAGTATACCCATTGAAACGGAAAAAGAATTTTTCAAATCGGTCCAGCCGTCTCCGAGTTATATATACATAAAAAAAAAGTTCAAGACGAATTGAGAACCTCCTTTTTTTGAAGTCGGTTAAAAATCGCCCTGTGTTCTCTCGCAAACGTGGGTTCAGGGCTGCAGGAGACCTTCAATACTCTTCAACGCGGTTCCCGGTGGTGGACCGACCTGGAATAGCTTTAAGGCAAAACGTATAGCTTGATACTCAAGAAACTTAACATTTAGAGCAGACTTTTCACCACGTGTCTCCAAGTGTCACAAGATAGAGATAACGTTGACAACCTTGAAAAGTTACTTGTCACGGGCAAGGGTTTTATTGATGATAAGCTCGCGTTTAACCACTATCTCACCCAATGGTAAGAGATAATAAATAAATAATGTTTATTTTGTTTTCGATGATGTGGTCTAAGATGAAGCACACTTACCTAGAAGTCACCTATTCACTGTTTTGACTTTAACACTCCTGGGTTATAGCTAACAGGGAAGAAAAAATTAGAAGGAAAGAGGCCCCGAGGCCGGAGCTCCATGCGTTGGTCCGAACAAATTCACTCATCACTCGACTCCAATATCAACAACGCCGTTCATGCAGAAGACAGAACAAAATGGGAGTTCTTCTTCTCAGTCGCTCCACCCTTGACATAGTGGTCATGGTCATCATGTGGTATCTCTGTGTTGAGTGACCCGCTTTATCACCCGCTACCATTCTACCCTGACATATGCCTTCCTGCGGCACTCGTTCATGGTGTTGCCAGTGGCCGCTTCAACCTGGTCTGTCCTTCTCATCGGGGATCGCCCACGTGCTCTTGTGTCTTCAACTATGCCCTGCACAACCAAGTGTTCAAGAGATTCGTTACCGCGCTGAGAAATAAGACCAAAAATAGTGAGCATGCGGTTTTTGACTGTACACGATAGGCGTTGTTGGATGCTTAGTTCGCTCAGAATGGACACGTTTGTTCGGAATTCGTTTCACGACACCCCTAGCAGTCTCCTCCAACACCCCATCTCTATCTGAATATATGTCTATTCTTTTCACGGCGAAATAAATAAGTCCAAAATAAAGTGTTACATGGAGATCACGACCCTCAACATTGAAAACAAAGACGCAAGTAGGAGTAACAGCTAGACATACACGTTTAATGTCTTATGCAGGTCTTGAATATACCTGGAATATTCAAGACCTGCATAAGGCATTAGACGTCTCACTGCGACAGGTGATGCGAGTTACTAGTGATAGTACGGTACTTTTCAACGTCCCTCGAGGCAACGTATTAATATCGCGCAAATTCTCGTGAAACATGGCTACAGTCAGTTTAATCTTGTAGTATTTGTGAGAGTCTGTCTTAAACGTGAAGTGTTGAAGGATGCATGGCAAGTGTGGATATGCGTACAATTGTTAGTCTTAGCAAACACTTGCAAAGTTTAGAAATTATCAGTAGAAATTGAAACTGGATATTTACCATGTATATTTATTGTTTTGAGTCATGAGTCCAAACGTGAAAAAAAGAAGTTATTCTGATTGGAAGCGTCAATGGCCTAATGGATAGGACTTGTGGTCGAGAGGTCGCGGGATCGAAACCCACTCTTTACAATATTGCCGTGAACCCACTATAGACACAAGTACAAGTAGCTTAGTTGCAGGGATTAACCAGATTACTAGTAATGTGAATTCTACCCACATTGCTAGTTAAAGATTCTCTTTAAAAAAATATATATACATAAATTGTCGACTGTTGGGACACAGTCTTCCTGTCTGAGCAGATATGGGTCGTAATTTTCAGAAAAAAGTATTTGTTTCTTATATATATCACTTTTAATTCGGAAAATTACCATGCACAAGTAAATGAAATATCCTTTTTATACGAATATACTGACCACAAATAATTACCTATACGTTTAATATTCACAAACATATTAAATAAACTAAGCCAAAATCAAGCATGTCCGTCCATTTGAAAATTCCATGCGTGTAGAGGTAAATAGTTGATAAGAGACAATAGTGTCTCTTATCTATGAAAAGTACATAAATAACTCTACCTAATTCCGACCTCTGGTTATTATTTAGCCACGACCTCTTCATGTATCAATTGTCTCAGTTGAGAAATGGCAAGTGTGTGCTTTAACTTATATATCCTTCTATCATCTGCCCAGTACATGTTATGATAGTATAATAATCGATAGATATTCAGACAGTATATTATACATCAAATCATCATAAATAAAATTGAAGTGATATTCCTTTGTCTGTCTTTCTGCTTGTCTGGGCGATTAGCCCTGAATAGAAAGTCAGGGCAGGCTGACTTGATTTTAATGGAAATATTCCCTGGAAAATAAAATAGTGTCATACTTACATCAATATGCTTCTTATACTCAAATTCCCGAGGAATATCGAATACCACCCAATACATAAATAACTCTAGGTGTAGGTTTCAAAGTTTCTGTTTTATAAGACTACTAGCTTTTGCCCGCGACTTCGTTCGCGTGGGAAGCTTTTCCCGCGTAATTCCCGATCCCGTGGGAATTACGGGATAAAAACTATCCTCTGTCCTTCCCAGAGTCCTAAACTATTCCTATGCCAAATTTCATCTAAATCAGTTTAGCGGTTTAGGCGTGAAAATGTAACATACAGACAGACAGAGTTACTTTCGCATTTATAATATTAGTATGGATAGTGTCCCACTGCTTGGCCAAACATAAATTACTTAACTGAAGTTCTTTGCCAGGCCGTCAAATGATAGCCCACTCAAAATAGTCGTATAATTTTCACGTCTCACAGCAAATATAAGCAATGCTTGTAAATACTTTGGCCAAGGTAAAAGCCGCCCTTCGGGAAAACTCGTTTCTGCTCGGAAATATTCGGGTTATAAGGTCCGAGTGCTCGTCTAGTGATGGAAATTGGATGAATAATTAAGAAAATACACAAACATGGAAGTCAATTAAACCTTATCTTAATTCAAATACTCCATAGAGTATTTCAGCTTAGATTTTATTTATTTCTTAATAAAGCAACGACACGGTTGACACAAAGCTGAGCTACCGGATGTTGAGCCGGGTAGTGCAGGTTCAATTCCCGCCCGGATTAAATATCTTCGTATATACTGACCTAAACCCATCCTGTTCTTCATTTGTCCTTGCGCTCCGAAGTCTTGATTACTCGCTCGAATGTTCTTGCAAGACTGGCCCCATCGTTGCTGCCAACTGCGGGCGTTGAGACCCGTCGTCGACCCGCACGTGTATGTTCTTTTTTTATCGGGTAGGAAAATCATCAAATAACTTCTCCCGTCGTGGGTTGGGCGGAGTGTCAGACTTCTACTGACTAAAAACCCACCCTATTCGTTCGGTATCTGGCCGGCTGCAGTATTTCGTGCGAATATTCCCGCGACCTATCCTTGCATATCCTTTAGTCATCCCGCTGAATCCGAATCAGGTACCTCCCGAAACACCCATGTTCGGTAAGTACTTACGTCAGGCGGCAGGTGAGAATGCCGTGGCGTCTCTCTAGCCACTCTTCGAAGAGGGGACTTGCCCGACTGATTTCGGCGTGCCAAGCCATCGGGACTGCCAATCGCTTTGATAAAGCTCTGGATTCTCAGTTCGGCTATTATCTATATATTTCAAAATAGTAATACTGGTTAAAATGAAATAAGTATTTTGTAAATAAATACATTTATATCAATCTTTCATTAGGTTGTTATCACTAACAAAAAACTAAAATTAAAAATCAATACCCAACTTCTAAATAAATTGCATTTTTTTAAACTTGTGCATTATATAAAAGTAGTGTATTTAAAGGACTTGGACAAAGAACTGGGAAGTACCGTTAGACACATTATTACTTTAGTCTAGTGGTCAACACCAGAATGTGGTAACTGGCATGAAAGATATATAATGTGGTAAGACATGATGTAACTTTTATAACAATTTGTGATCATTTTTTTAAACTTATCATTGTATTTTCCGGTTAAGGTAGTGATGATTTAATTAATACGTAATCACTATGTCATGACTAGTTTTTTTCAATTTAAGTATATTTTGTTGTAATATGACTTTGTGTTTGTGTGTTGTGTTAAATACTCCATAAAAATTTTAAGGATAACGGGTTATTATTATACGTTTCAACAGCAAAGAATTTTTAAATGACTGGCCTTTTAATTTGTCTCCGCAATGTTGTATGGTTATATGAGCTTTAAAATATCTTACTTATGTGACTCTGTTTAATATTCAACATAATTAATATTAATATGAACATAAATGAGAATCTAAAACTACATTATAACGTTTTAAAGAAAATTATTAACATAAATATATATTTACTAAAAGGCTTGCTATTTCTATTTTAATTTTTCGACCGTATTTTCGATTTCGAGAGACGAATTAAATAAATATTGAATTAAATTGTTTTCATCATAAACGGGGCCTATTTTGCGAAAGTTTCGTAGTACTAAGCTGTATTCATATTTCGTAAAATTAGCCATCCATCATGGTTATAACTTCGTTTGAAAGCCTACCAAGTTTTTCTTTCTTTTATTTTCACGTCGAATACTCTTAAATTACCTGAAATATCCAAATTTAAACGGTTGATATGTACATATTTATTAACCTGTTATCCGGTTTTAGGGTTCCGTAGCTGAATGGCAGAAAACGGAATCCTTATAGTTTTGTTATGTCTGTCTGTCTGCCTGTTCGTCTGCCTGTCTATCTGTCTATCTGTCTTTCTGTCCGTCCGTCCGTATGTCACAGCCATTTTATTCCGAAACTATTAGGACTATACATGTGAAACTTAGTAGGTGGCTCCCCATACATGGAACTGAAACTGAAAATATTTTTTTTTCATGAAACCTATGCGTGTGTGGTACACGGTGTGGTAGACAGGTCTTTAAAAATGACATTGAGGTTTCTAAAACCACATTTTTATAAAATCAATCGTTTAAAAGATGTACGCTTCCAAAGTGGTAAAATGTGTGTCCCCGCTCCTCTAACTTCTACAATAATGGAGTAAAAATCTAAAAACAAAATATGCGCTATAGATCTTAATGTAAACTTTCAACGAAAGTTAGAGATCGGGTCAGCGGTTTTTGAGATATACCATATTTTCTAAAACCGCAAATATAACTTTGTAATTCATACAAACACTATGAAAAACAACGTTATTGGGCGTAGTTACTACGGAACCCTTCATAGGCGTGTCTGACTCGCACTTGGCCAATTTTTTATAGTTGTCACATTGTATTAGCTTATTAAAATTTGATAAGTAGAAATTATAGCTCATACTTAAAACATTACTATGTTATAGTTTTATTCATTATTTTTTTTTGTTGATAGACTTGCGTTTGACGTTAACCACCATCTCACCTGATATTAAGCGATGATGTGGTCAAAGATGAAGCACGTTTACTTAGAAGTAAACTGTTCACTCTTTACTTAAAGACTCCCAGGTTAAAGCTATCAGGAAACACAGACTCAAGCACAGACATTGTTATGTTAGTTTAGTCTCGCCTTATTATATAAAAAGTAATAGGTACCTTACAAATAAGTAATAACGTATAAGTAGCATCCATGTATATATTACATCAAAAGGAGTCATTTTTCTACAAAGAAAAACACACATTACCTTTATTTTTTTCCATGGGGGCAGAAACTTTAGAATCAGCTTACGATACCATATAACAAAGTAATTAACATAAAAGGATAGAATAATTTATAATAACATGTAAATTGCATTTGACATACCATAGTTCAGCTAGCGCCCAATCATACTTCATATTCACTACTACATACATCACACTCGCGCTCAGAACATACATCACACTTCATAATATAAACATAAACACATATTACACTTCACATTTTAATTATAAAGTAGATTAGGTAATATAAAAATAGAAATGTAGACATCATAAGTATTAAATAAAATGCAGTCTCTATAATATTGTTTATTGTGGGAATTAGGGACTGGTGGACCTTAATACAGGTTACTACGTAACCTAGCTAGGCCACCGGAGCCACTTACAATTGTTACTTATTTATAATTGTTCCTCATTTAATCGTAAATTATATTATGTAACAGACTGTTACATAACATGAAGTAAAAGAGAGGAGTGTGCTGATGTATGTTTCTGTAATGTGTATATCATAAGAAATTTATATCTACTTCTTTAAATATCTGTACTCACAGACAAACCGTGTAAACGGTTTTGTGGGGCATTGGCTTATTTTTAAGATGTTAATGTAACATGTTTTAATAACAAATAAATAAATAATAATAATACCCTTATGAAAATAAATACATTGATTGATTGATTGAATTATAATAAAATACGGATATACAAGAGATACGGATATACGGAGATACGGATATCTTCACTAGTGATATTTAGATACCCAGTTCTAAAGAAGACGAGTATCGGTGTGTTCAGGCTCCGGATATTGCAGCTTGTCAGTCCAACTTGTAAGCGCGGACACTGCGATGCCGACGACTAAACCAAGATATTTTGGACTTGATTGAGTAACTTTTCTAACCGATTCCTTTATTTTTTGTTTTTATTTCAAGAAGAATCTTTTATGGACTTATTGTTTTTATATATATATTTTAATATTTTAGAGTTATTTAAAAAATGGCAATACTAACGGAAAAGTCGAAAATTTACCGTTTTATATAGCTTTTTCATTGTAAAAATGAATTGAATTTTGTAAAGGTTAACCGGGGTGACCTGGGGATGAGGACCTGCAAACGAAGCATTAAATTAAGTATTTTGACAATGTCTCTGAAATGTAACCTACAAACCTACTGTAACTTTAAAATTTGATAATTTTATGTAAGAGTGCTTCATGTTCAAACACATCATCGCTTACCATCAGGTGAGTTAGTGGTCAAACGCCTATTATTTAAAAAAAAAAAAAACAAATAAAAGTCCTAAACTAAAAAATAAAACACGTAAACTAAACTAAAACGTAAGTATAACGTTCCCAGTGCTGAGATATAGGCCTCTCTATGAGACGAAATGGGATGTAACCTACCACCCGGGCCCAGTGCGGATTGGTGGATATCGAACCAAAATTTTCAACAAGGCGAACGATTCCGAACGGTAAAAGTAAGAATAATGTGCGCCTTGTTGAATATTTTGTATGTAAGCAGAGCATTCAGGTTTCCGAATCTGAATTCCTGATCAAGAAACCTAATTCGGAAACCGAACGTTTGCGACCGGCCTTAGGACAAGCCGAATTCCTGACGATATTTTCTCTCACTGTTTTAAGAATAATGGTGATGATGAAAATTACAACGTAAACGAAACAAAACATACCTGAAACCGCTAGGTCACAACCACTAAAATAAAAAAAAAAAACTAAATTCATACAAGCTCTAACACCCAACGAAACAAACCCACATCTATATACTGTCAAACTGATAACAAAACTGCGCCACGAAAACGTCGAACAAAAAGCACAGCTTCAAAATAAATTGGCGTTCCAACAAAACTACAGTGTCACTAACAGATTAATCGTTCCACAAAACTAAACTCCAAATCGATGCCATTTAAAAAGCAAATAGGTACGATGTGATTCAAAAAGAAAACTAATTCGAACAAGTTTAAAGTACCATTAACATATTTTCCGTTGAAACTGTTCCATAGAACTTAGTTTTAACACAATCTGTTTCTTCCACCCTCCGTTAAGAGCGCGCCTAAAGCCAGCAAAATTTTAGAATTCACCCGCACTGTCCTACCCGCTCCTCACATCGAATACGATCGCGCGTGTACCTACGCGCTCGCTCGACGCGTATCTTCTGTAGTAAGTATACGTATAATATTCAGATGAAACAACTGTATTCAAAGTATGACTGCGTTATACAATATTACGAAATGTTATTATGTGTACGCGAATAATACGTAAATAGTAAGTTAGTAGGAGGTGACTATACCACTGATACTGAACACGAATCAATATAAAATCAATACCAAAAGGTAATATTATATTATGTATAATATATTATTATTTTGGCGCGTGATTTTGGTGTGGCGTAAATAATGGATAACTCTGAAACTGTCGATTGGCCAGATAATATCTATCATTTACCCCACTTATATCGTCATATGCCCATGGATGACCAAATTATTGATATTTTTAATATTTTAAATAAAAATCGTACTTACTCTTACAAAATTAGGTACCATTTCTAAAATTGGTGATATTTTTTTTCATTTTGTTTTTTTTTTATATCAGTCCTGAATATTTGTATTATCAGATCAGTATCAAGATTTTTTATTACATTCTAAATCAATATTGCAAAAAATAGTTATTCTTACATTTTAACATTTTTTTCTACGGAATTACGCAATTTTGGGCCCCTGTATCTATAGTTGCAAAACTTCTGAAAAATTCGGAATAATTCCGGAATACTTCTGGGAAAGTTTCTTTAAATCAGAATTATTCAAAATGAATTTAAATAAAGCCCTCTGTGCGCCGGCCGCTGCCGCCGCGCTGCGATGGCGGTGCGGGGTGCGGTAAGAGGGGAGATGCTCCCCGGAGAAGTTTTCCCCCCGCGACAAAGATTCGTACCCCGCAATCGAATGTTTCCGAATATTTCGCCCGAATAATTCAATCGAAATTAACGTGTTTGTTTGTTGTGTGGTGGGTGGGTTAATTATTGTTCAGTGCGAGACTACGTACGATACAAGAGTAAAATATTAATGTTTATCTATACTAATATTATAAAGCGGAAAAGTTTGTTTGTTTGTTTGCTTGAACGCGCTAATCTTCGAAAGTCCTGGGTGGATTTGGATGAAATTTGGTATGGAAATAGCTTGAAGCTTGAGGAAGGTTATAGGCTACTTTTTACGCGACTGCAAAAAAGGAGAGTTATGTTTTTACCGTGATAGAATCCACGGGAGCTTAGCCCCGCGTGAGTACTAGTTTTATTATAAATGGGATTGATTAAGTATATGTTGATATTTTTATAGGTAGATATGTTAGCCTGCGATTAACAGGATTTTTATTCTTTTGTTTCTAGGTAGGTACTCTACTTATTTCGAAATTGAATGCTATTTTTATAAATGTCAGTAGTTGAATAAAAAACCAGGCCTAGCATATTTTATTTGTTTTTTGAAAAAGGGTTACCTATGTTTTTGGTTAGTTTGTATGTAGCTCTGTACGCATCGCGAGTATTCGCGAGTCGCATAGGTAGGTATTAATCATTACCTACCTACTTAACGCGTTTAATAGCCCAGCCAATAAAAACAATTAAAGGCAAACCTTGCAAGCAAACACGTTTTGATGCGGTTTTCAGAAAAGTATTTGTTATACTTAGGTAGGAGCAGGTTTTGGTATATTAACCGACTTCAAAGGTCGATTTTCCTGGTTTCTTTTGGCAGTTGAAATATTCCCAAAGTTTCGGAATATTTCGGAATACTTAGAAGTATACGACGGGAATGATTCGGAATTATTCCCGCCAGACTATATCGAAAAAAAATGTACTACACTGCGGTGGCTCATTATTTTAGACTAGCTTTTGCCCGCGACTTCGTCCGCGTGGAATAGTTGCTTTGGGCTAACGTTAAATTTAAGCCCGATTTTGAAGCATTCTTCATTGGTGCTCCGCTCCTATTGGCCTTAGCGTAATGATATATATAGCCTATAGCCTTTCTCTATAAATTGAGTATTTAATTAAAAATATTTTTTTCAATTCGAACCAGTAGTTCCTGAGATTATCGCGTTCAAACAAACAAACAAACTCTTCAGCCTTATATATTAGCATAGATAGCTGTTGCCCGCGACTTCATCCACGTTTCCGTCGTTTTTCGTAAAAAAAAGTAGCCTATGTCCTTCCTCACGGTTCAGTGATTTAGATGTAACACACAGATTAACTTTCGTAATTTAGTAGGGAAATATAATATGTCAATCTATAATACTGTTGAAAAATATATTTCATGTACAGAATTGACCTCTCTACAGATTTATTATAAGTATAGATAATTGCCTATTTAATGCAAATTCTAAAATGGTATAATAATAACCAGTATCTTGATAAAGTACAAAGTTATTGCTGTTCGAATCTTAAAGGAGAATTTTTATACAAATTTGATTTCAAAATTAAATTACTTTAACACTGCTGTAACTAATTTTAGACTCAAAGAGAATGAGAATTTCCTTAAAATTTGATCACTATGGGTTTGTTGACACCATAAAAGACATTAGTAATTAAACAAATTTATTGAAAAAGAAAATATACAAGATGTTCGAAGTGGGCTCCTTCAGCTGCTATACACGCTCTACACCTTCTTATGAAGGACCGTCTCAATCGGCGCGCAAATCCTGCCGACGATATTTCGTCAGCAGCCGAACGTATGCGTTGTCGCAGCTGTTCAACTGAAGTGATTTCTTCTTTATAAACTACCTCCTTTAAACAGCCCCAGTAAAAAAGTCCAATGGGTTTAAATCTGGCGAGCGAGGTGGCCACATTCTGAAAATAAAATATTATTTCAAAACAAATTCCTTGTTATACAATCACGTCCACAATAAATTGATCTACAAAAATAGGGTTTAAATACCTAATGGGCATACTTAAATAGGTTCGTAATCGATATAAATATATTTCATCGAACAAACACGGATACCAACTAAAAGCTTGTGTTTATTTTGCATATACTATTCTGCCCGCGTTACCTACGACTACGAGTGACCATAGAAATATTAAATAAGAAGTGGTATAGGTAGATATTGTTTTTTATATAGGATACTCGCAAGATCATTATTGTTGTCCATCCGTGTATCTAGATTTTTAGAAGATCTCATAACCACCTACATTATGGGAAAATGATCATAAAATTGTATCGTGAAGAATAACATAACAAAATAGCAAAAGTAAATAGCTACCTATTATGAATGTAATTTATTACCTATTATCCTAATAATCTAATAAAGTACCTACCACGAATTTTTGATATCGTCGTGTCTGGGTGTTGTTTATCTATATATGTATGTATTTAAAAATATATTTGTCTATGTATATCAGCTGTCTGACACCCATAGTACAGGGTCTTCCTAGTTTGGGGTCAGACAGCCGTGTGTGAAATGTCCCCACATATTATTATGTCTAGTTACCTACTCGGCCCACGAAAGTGCGTAGGTAAACGAATTTAGATCTTGTGTCCCTCAAAATAAAATCTAAAATCACCTGCATAAACTTTCTCGAAAGTATAAAATGTATTTTTATTTTTTCAGTATATAACAAACAAGTAACTCACAAACTTACCTTCGACAATTAGCCATCCTGTCAATTTGTAACTTTTTTAGTTCTCTTTCAATGTTTTTTTTTGTTTCCCATTTCACTATTTAGTACGAACAACAACAACAATTACGATTGAAATGATTATAACTCGGCGCAGCTAAAACACTTGAGCGTAGTCCTCTCGTCTCAACAGAGCGGTAGCGACTGATGTGTGAAATAGAAATATGCTTGAAGCTCCCGCAACGAGCGACGGAAGATGACTTCTTGCGCGGAATAAAAACGTAGTATGCGCCAAAAGTGTTTTATCGTAATAAATCCAAAACTAAAAGGAATTACATAAAATGCCTAAGCAAAGCCTTTACTCTTGTTTAAATATAATTATTTATCAAATTTTTGTCGCAATAGGCATTACCATATCGAGTACAAAACGGAAAAACATGAGAATTAGAGGTTATTTCGTGATTTTTTTCTACCAAGGAAATGTTATTATTTTATGTTTTTGATCAGAGAGAGCCCTTGAAAATATGATGTAGTTATTCATATATTTTTATTTTAAGATTTGGTCTGGAATTTTTCATGTAAAATCAAATAGAAAATTGGTAATTTTGCTTTATACGCGCTCTTAAACCGACAAGTTCTTGGTTCATTCATTGTAAGTGAGGTGAATGACGCCTCAGAAATGGTTCGTTGTTCGAAGTACTTTTAGGTAATTTTTTTGGTATGGTCTAGAATTTCATTCTTTTGCTGTGCTACTTAGTGATCTTACAGAATGTTTAAGAAGTGCGAAGTGATAATGGTGACACTCTGTATATGATTACAGCTACAAAACATCGCCTTAAGTTTGACAACGCATTTCAATAACACCTTGTATAAGGCTGGGTTAAGTATAAAATCATAGCTTAACCTGGATAATGGATGGCATTGTCACACATCTCCAGTCGCCAGTCTCTTGGGCACTCATCACCAGCTCACAGTATAAATACGAATATTTTGGTTGTTTATTTTAGTTTATACAACATGTATTTTAAAGGGTATATACATACCAAGTGCATGGCTTCTTTGGATGATAACAAACGATATGTCAAGGGTTTTATAATCCTAAGTCTACGTGTGTAGAACTTATTACAAATTCCAATACACAATACCAGAGATCGAATTTTTCAAATTAAGAAGAACGAAAAGAATAATCGTGTTATTGGCAAGTGACGTGGAAAGTTATTGACCCTCGTAGTGCTGTGACACGTTTTGTTATGATTGGTATTCAAGAAATATATGAAACCAATAATTTGGTATCAATTCTTTGAGTCAGTTATTTTGTGCTGAAACTGTGCATAGAGATTACATACCAGATGTTGTCATCAGCCCTTTTGGATAGATATGGGGTTTCCATTACACGATGTATATTAATATTAAATTTTGTAGTATGTCAAGATGGACATTGTAGCTGAGGCAGGCCTAACATGCACTCCAGGATTTTAGGAATGTTCTAACGAAATACTACGGCCCCGATACGCAAGGGCTATTGAAGGAACAGGGTGGGTTTTTAGTCAATAGAAGTCTGAATGCAATTGGAAGTCGTTTGATAATTTTCCCCCCAAAA
The DNA here is from genome assembly GCA_943138885.2 of Tholera decimalis. Lineage (NCBI taxonomy): Eukaryota > Metazoa > Arthropoda > Insecta > Lepidoptera > Noctuidae > Tholera > Tholera decimalis. The sequence goes on from OW964562.2 coordinate 32,217,674, forward strand.
AATAGAAAGCCTAATCAATGCTGGCGGTGACTAACTTGTCTGATTCCTGAAGCATTGGTCGGAAAAAACTGCAGACAAACCTTGTCTGCAGTTTTTTAGTTGTAAGGTTGGCCCAACAATTAGACTAATCTGCCAAATACCGACTGGACGCGCTTGAGTTCATTGAGAAACGGGCCAAGAGACTAATTGGCAACGATGCACTGGTCGAGTCAAAGCTCCAGAGCCTTGAACATCGACGACGAGTTGCAGGTCTATCGGTATATTTTCTATCGGTTACATTTCGGAGAGTGAGCGATGAAATTACACAATCTAATTCCACCAAGTTCATTCCATCATCGGACTACAAGACAAACGGCGATGCACCATCGTTACATGGTCGTTACATCCCACCCATACACTCTAAACGTTTTGGGAATACTTTCATTGTGCGTACGGCTTAGGAGTGGAATTCCCTGCCGGAGTCTGCGTTTCCCGATAGCCTAGCCGATAGCCTATAGCAAAATCTGAATAGTTAACAGACAGTCTAATCTAAAACCTTCATTTTAAAAAGTCGTTAAAGCTTTGTAAGACTTGAACTTATTAGATAATAATATGAAATTGATATGTAGTATAGATATAAAAATGTTGTTATTTATAAAACTAATTAATAGTCTATATACAGGGTGTCTCAGAATGTTTTTCGTTTTTAAATTGACCAATACGCGTCAACCACAGGTAGTGGGGAGAGGGGAGTGGTCTCAAACGCTTGGCCGGCTTGTTAAGTTTAGTAGCCATGAATCGTTTCGCGGGACCGCAGCGCGCTTTTTACATGCGAGCGTTTAATAAACACAACCATTCCTACACTACTGTTCGTCGTCTCTTCAGGATATACCTAGGGGTTTTTAAGTCAAGAGTGAACAGGTTATTTTTAGGTAAGCGTGCTCCATCTTCGACCACATTATCACTTACCATCATGTGAGATGGTGGTCAAACCCGAACATAGGTTCGCGTTTGATTTTCTTGATGATTCAAGTTTGAAAAAAAAATTGCAGAAACTACGATGTGGCGCCACTGTGATAATATAAAACCTTTAAAATATCTCTTGAATTGGCCGCCATACTTCTAACTATCGTAACATTTCACTTCTGAACGATCATGAATCTTATACAAAATATCCCCCCTATCTTCGAAAGTCCACAGCCAAACTCTTTAAACTCCAATACTCTATTCTAACCACAAAAGTAATGCTAGGCTAAAAGCCTTCTAGTCGTGCAGGCCAAGATTTATGTGGCGCACTGAAACAAAGTCGGTGGCCGTGACGGACTACCCGTGAAACGGAACGTACTACTGCTCGTTAAAAGTTGGAATAAAATAATGGTAGGAAACGTTCGTTTTTGAAGATTTTCGGTTTGTCTTTATTCGGTCGCTGGAGTTACTTTCCGTGTGAAAGATCATCAAAAAGATTTGATGTTATTTTTATGATACAATGTTCCTGAAGCCGTGGTGGCTCTGCAGTAACGGGCTCAAGCTACAAGCTATTTTTTGTAGGTTCGAATGCATCCTATAACCAAAAATTTAAAGATATGGGACAGTCATCAACACGTCCTGACCCCACGAAGTAGATTATGTCACATTCCATATCTTAGAGAGGTCATTGGAAACGTTAAAGATCATAAATCATTTATATTAATTACTAGCACTTCACCCAACGGGCACGCCGCAATTGCGGCGGTAAGACCCCTCTTTGAGGAGTGGCTAGATCGGCGTCACGGCGTCCTGACCTACCGCATGACACAGGTCCTCACTGGACACGGAAGTTTCGGGAGGTACCTGTGTCTGATGGGGAAGGAAGAAACGCCTGGGTGTCACCACAGCGAGGGCCGCCCTGAGGACACAGTAGAGCATACGGTGCAAGACTGCCCCGCTTGGGCAGAGCACCGACGTGTCCTCACGGCGGCGATAGGCGGAGACCTCTCGCGCCCGGCATTGGTCGAGGCCATGCTGCGAGGCGAGAGGGAGTGGGAAGCGGTCGCCTCCTTCTACGAAGCAGTCATGCTGCCGAAGGAGGAGGCGGGCCGTGTGAGGGAGAGGATGGCGTCCTCCCTCCAGCCCAGCCGCAGTGGTAGACCCCCACGACGTCGGACGTCGGCCGACGATCTCCGGCCACCGTAGGTGCGGGCATGCGGACAGCGAGTAAAGGGCAACTCGCTGTCCGACCATGGACCATGCCCGGGTCGTCGGCGCGTTGTGTTCCACGCGCGCCTCAAAGAGCGTCAGCAACATGACGAGGCCCCCCCTGTAGAGGACCGAAGCCTGCCGCGGTCATGGGACTCATCCCATTACCATGACCCCGGAACGTAAAGGGTTATTGAAGGAACACCGTGGAGTTTAGTCAGTAAAAGTCTGACAGTCCCTCCCGCCCTGCCCGGGGTGGGAGGACTTATTTGATAATTTTACCACGATAAAAAAAAGCACTTCACCCACGATAATAATAATAATGCACCTTCTAATTCCGGAAATTACCCGCTTTTTATAAACTTACAAACAAATGTTAGATTTTTATAATAATATCATTTATAGTTTAGGCAAAAGCAGCTCTGAGTAGAATCACTTAATGGCTTAAAGACTTGTTCTCTGTGAGCATGCTTTTTTGTAAGCAACGCCAGGGTTTTAGCGAAGCCTGCTGAGATGACGGTAATGTTTTAACGAGATACCGCCACCCTTAGCGCATAGGCAGCTGAAGAGACAGAGTGGGGTTTTAATCAGTTGACTGATACTGCCTTCCACTACGTCTAGAGCGGGAGAAGTCATTCGTTGATTTTCATACCCGGAATAAATGGGGTTTGCAAAGTGTCCCGGTGTAAAAATCGTATCATAAAATCATAAAACGTAGCACTAACTATAAATGTTTACATTTTTAGTACCTAATTGAGTACAAAAATGTTTAAATCCTGAACTTAATAAGAACTCGCTGACCGGACAGTTGTTCTCTTTCTAACCTTTTAAACCTTCTAAAGAATAATAAATGTAATCGGTCCAGCTGTTCTTGCGTTTTATTAAGACAAACAAACAGATATTTATTTTTATTTATAAGAGAAGATAAAATCTTATACTAACACATTCGGCGATTCGCCATCTTTAGATGGTGGACATTCCATCCGTAAGTATTCCCTGTTCAATTCCCTGTTAAAATTCCCTGTTAAAATTCCCTGTTGGAGTCTGTATTTTCTGATAGCTTTAACCTATCAGTTTTTAAGTCAAGAGCGAATAGGTAACTTCTAGGTAAGCGTGCTTCATCTTCCGCCACATCAACGCTTACCATCAGGTGAGATAGCTGTCAAATGCGAGACTATTATTAATAATAAAAACTCTCATCCATAACTGATTAAACTGATTGAAACCACCCCGTGTTCCATCGCATACTTGCACCGGGGCCACGGACGCACACAGATTGATAGAATATTCTTTATTGTACACAAATAATTTAAACACACCTGTTATTATAGTTATTTTGACGGGCCTGTTGGTATAGTGGTCAGTGGCCCTGACTGCTATGCTCAAGGTCGTGGGTTCGATTCCCACCCAGGATAAATGTTTGTGTGATGAGCACGATCATTTGTTCTTTGTCTGGGTGTAATTTATCTATAACATGTATGTATTTAAAAATATATATGTATGTTTATCAGTTGTCTAGTACTCATACTACAAGCTCTGCTTAGTTTGGGACTAGATGGCGTTGTGTGAAAGTTGTGGAATATTATTATAATTCCATTTATTCAATCTATTTACATATTAATTACATTTTTAAATATTAATAAAAAAATAATAATATAAACATTAAAAAAAAAAAAAAAATAGTAGCCCACCGGTATCGGGAACAGGGTCCAAGCTACCGGTGGTCAGGGCTCTTGAGAGAGGAACCTCCTAACAATTCGCGCCGTGTCTAGAAGTACTGCTTTCTGGATCAAGCCCTTGATCCAGCTGCCCAACGAGAGCCTCCTAAGATGTTTGTCGAGGCTCTTGGCTATTATGCCATTGGCTGAGACGACTATCGGCACAATGATTGCTGTATCCACATCCCACATGTCAACAACCTCGTGAGCCAAGTCAAGATACTTAATTTGCTTATCTTTCTCGGCTTTCACGAGGTTCTCGTCATGAGGAACCGCTATAAATAAATAAAAATAAAAAAAAATAAAAAAATAAAAATAAAAAAAAAATAAAAAAAATAAAAAAATAAAATAAAATAAAATGCATTTAATTCAAGTAACTTAACTCATATTATAAGATTAACAACACACACACCAAATATTATTTTCAAAGAATAAATTAAAATTAAAATGACAATTACAAAAAAAAGAAAAGAACTAAATGAAATAAAAATGTCAATAAAAAAACAATAAAATGAATAAAATAAAATGGCCATAATAATTTTTTCTATAATGTCAACAATCACTGTGCGACGCTCTAATCGGTCTATTACCACTATATCAGGCTTATTGGCAACAATAGTCCTGTCAGTGAAGATAGACCGATCCCAGTACAGTGTAATATTGCCATTTTCGAGAACTGGGTCGGGCACATACCTATAGTACGGTACTTCTGATTCCACGAGATTGTATTTAAGAGCAAGTTGCTGGTGCACAATCCTAGCTACAAGGTTGTGTCTATGCAAATAGTCTCCGTTAGCCAGACGAGAACAACCGGAGATAATGTGACGAATGGATTCTCCCGGTTTGTGACATGCCCGACATATGTCTACCGTACCATCCTTCACAATATATTTCCGATAGTTATTCGTCATCATAACTTCATCCATAATTGCACAGACAAAACCTTCGGTTTCCCCGAAGAGGTCACCAAAACGTAGCCAGGCTACGGACGCTAATGTATCTACGTCAGACCCATGAAGGGCCCGGTAATAGCGTCCGTGAAGCTCCTTGCTCTGCCATACTTCTCTGCGGTCATTAGTATCTAATACTACAGGTTTGCGCCAATTCTCGGTACCTAAGGAGAGCGGAGTGAGGCCTTTGTCCATCGCTACCACATCTCGATGCATACCCACGTCGGTTTCTAGGAAATATTCCCTAAGGCTGCATATCTCGCGGTTGTGCAGGGTCTTTGCATTTAAAAAGCCACGACCCCCGCACTTCCGCGGGATATACAGCCTCATCACCGATGAACGTGGGTGATGCATTCGATTTGCAGTCAGCGATGTGCGGACCCGCCTGTCCAAGGCATCAAGTTCAGTCTGAGTCCATTTGAGTATGCCAAAAGAGTACATCAATACTGGCATGACCCAACCATTGAAGGCACGCACCTTGTTTCCGCCTGATAGAAGACTATTCAGTGCTTTATTCAGGCGGCCAAAGAAGCGTTCCTTCAATGATTGTTTAACATAAGCAACATCGATGCCTAGTGCCTCTGACATACCCAAATACTTGTAGGTTTCAGTTGAGCCGAGGGATCTTAGGTGTATGGAATCCGAGAGTTGAGTTCCCACGGATTCCATAATCTCTCCTCGCTTTACATGCATGACCGCACATTTGTCCACCCCAAATTCCATCCTGATGGCGCTACTGAAGGTTTCCGTTACCTTCAGTAGCTCCATGAGTTGCAAGTTGCTGGGGGCAAAAAGTTTCAAATCATCCATGTAAAGCAAGTGTGATATGACCTGACCACCTCTTCTCAACTGGTAGCCTTGCCCCGAACCCTCCAGCAGTGTACTGAGAGGGTTGAGAGCCAGACAAAACCACTGTGGGCTCAGACTGTCGCCCTGAAAAATACCACGCTCAATCCTAATCGGTTCGCTGTTTTCCTGGATCTGTCGACATCCTGGATAGCAGAGGACCGTCTTCCATTGCCCCATACATGACTCAAGGAAAGTGCGGAGTATTGGATTTATTTTGTACAACTCCAACACCTTCATGAGCCATGTATGTGGAACCGAGTCATAGGCCTTCTTATAATCTATCCAACATGTCGACAGATTCTTTCGGGAACGACGAACCTGTTGGTTTATGGCAATATCGATGAGGAGAAGCTCCTTAGTACCGCGGGACCCGTTCCTACATCCATTCTGAGAAGCAGACATGATTGAATTTGTATCAATGTGATTATTAATTTTGGCTCTCAAAATGGATGTAAGAACTTTATAGACCGTCGGTAAGCACGCAATCGGTCTATAATTTTTAGGTTCCGAAGTACTGCCTGATTTATGGAGCAGGTGGGTTATTCCTGTAGTTAGAAATTGAGGTAGCGATCCTAGCTCTAAGGCAGACTGGAACTGAGTGGCCAAGCGAGCGTGCGAGCTTTGAAACCATTTTATCCAGAAATTGTGCAGCCCGTCCGGCCCTGGAGATTTCCAGTTGGATAACGGACGGACTGCACAGGTTACATCTTGGGGGCTGATAGTAATTGCCCCCATTTCTGGTATAAGGTCGCACGTGCGCTTGATCTCAATCATCCAGTCACCCTCGGTGTGGCTGACAGGCACCGACCAGATGCTGCGCCAGAACGAGCTCATGGCGTCATCATTCGGTAGGCACGTATCAGTCACACCTTGGTCAGGTCGCTCCCAGGCCCTATAAACCCACCTTTCATTGCTTTGGAATGTGCGATTCTGAGTGTATCGCTCCACCCGCCGCTTATATCGACGAATTCGATTTGCCCATGCATAGACTTTCTGCTTCAGGAAGTCGATACGTTCTGTGACGCGGGTCAAATAATCCCGAGGACTGATATCAGTCCCCGCAAATGCCCGCCTCACAAAGCGCATCACTCTAGGACGAGTGTTGCCCTGCCTGAAGCAGATAAGTTTACCAATGTGTGCTCTAGCCTCAGCAATACGACGTTCGATCCTGCCCTGCCAAGCTGGTACAGCTGGTCGTATAACTCTGTTAGTCTTTGGAAACTTGACATGAGCTACGCGACAAGCCGCTACAGCTGCACAGTATAGGATCGAATGAGTATCGGTGAGGTCTTCACTATTGTCAAAATAATTTGACAGCAGTGAATCTAGAGCACACACTAGCGCCCTATTTTTCTTATGCATGGGTAAACGAGGCAGACGAGGTCTAAGCTCAGGCGGTGTGGTGCGATACTCCCGTAATGCACACTCCAAAGCACTCCTCAATCGTTCACTGCATTGGGTACTCACGGTTATAGCCTCGTCATCATCATCTTCACCGACGTGGTCGGGTCGCGGTGAGATACTGGGTTGTAGTTGCACCGCGGCCAGTGGCGAAGCAGATGAGACACGGCTGCACCGTGATTCGAGGCGTAGTCTATCAAGTACGGCGTCATCCAACATACGGTTACGCTGGATGACCTGCACCTGATCCGATAGTCGTTGGGCCGAAACGTTGACAGTTGGTTCAAGTACCTGAAACAGAGAGAGCATCCGACCACGGTACGCAGTCAGGTTAGTTCCCCCCTCTGTAGCCCCAAAGTATGAGCGCATGACATTTTCATTGATGGAATGTGTCCATCGCATGCGCTGCACACTTCCACCGGCAGCGGGGACCCAATCAGAGGCCGGCGGGCCTCGAAGTCCTAAGCTGGCCGGAGCGCGGCCTCTTCCTCGCCGACGCGCAGGTGGTGGTGTCGTCGGCGGCGAGAAGTATTCGTCGCTCGAGCTCGACGCAACTGCAGCGGCCGGAGTCTCTTCACTCACGGCTAGAGCTGGTCCCGGCGGCTGCGAGGCGGAGCTGAGCGACGATTCCGCAGGTCTTGGGCGTGTGTTATTGAGTAATCTTGCCCGGTTTCTGGTCAACATTGTCTACGTTGTACGGTTGTACGAAGTTTTCATTTACGTAGTTTGGTCTATTTTCTTAGTTGGAACATATATGAAGTGTGGTTTTATGGATTGTTGGTTTTTTTTTTTCACTATTTTCGTTCTGTCGAACATTGTATTTAACTATTTAATTTATAAATTATTGATAAAAATCAGGATGAAAATATTTGACGTCCGTGTTGACAACCGGGCCACAGATTATTATAATTATTATTATACCACATCAAATAAAAGACCCAATGATCTTGTTTGCTGACGACAGTACGACATTAATTAGTTGTACTTATTCAAATAAATATGAGCAAGACATAAATAATACTATTAGTGACATTATAAACTGGCTGAACAAAAATAATTTTGTAATTAATTCAGGAAAAACCAATTTAATACATTTTTATCAACGCTCGTCTATACCAAATCTGACAATTGAATATAATAAATATATAATAGACCAAGTACAACAAGCCAAATTTTTAGGCATATTAATAGATAGTAAAATGATTTAGAAACCACAAACAAAAGAGGTTTGTAAAAAATTAAGTGTATCAGCCTATGTACTATTTAATTTGGCCAAAAAAAAGTTCAATTCTGAGATATGGTATCATCTTCTGGGGAAATTCTTGCTTACGAGAACAGGTATTCAAAGCCCAAAAGCGTTGTTTAAGGTCGATGTTGAACATGAAGTCGACTAATAGTTGTGTTCCTGTGTTTAAATCCCTAAAGCTATCAACATTTCCGGAAATGTATACAAGGTTAATTGTAAAACACCAAAAACCTCTCAGGACTATGTTGCTAACATCATAATCAACAACTTTTGTTTTATGACTTTTAAAAATTCGTCATATTTTAGTTCACCAGATTTTCATACAAAAATAAAAATATTTAAATTGAACGCCCTAAACGCATAAACCGTCTATGCAAAGCAAAAGAAAGCGATAGTATATTGCTTTCTTTTGCTTCGCATAGAGTTCGTAACATTTAGGGCGTTCAATTTAAATATTTTTATTTTTGTATGAAAATCTGGTGAACTAAAATATGACAAATTCTTAAAAGTCATAGAACAAAAGTTGTTGATTATGATGTTAGTAACATAGTCCTGAGAGGTTTTCAGTGTTTTACATTTAACCCTGTATACTAGAATATAAATTTTTGTTAAATCTAACTTATACCTCTTTACTACTATGTCCCAAACTAGTAAGAGACACTGCATTACATTAAAAAAAATCATAAGTATGGGTCCTACAATATTTAATAAAATACCTGATATAATAAAGAATGACACAATACATAAATTTAAAAAGAAGTTAACAGCACTATTAATTGAAAAAAAAATATTACTCCATAAGCAATTTTCTGAATGACAATGACTTAAATTCCTAATGTAACGTAGCCATATTTCTTGTTGTACCTACCTATTGTCCTATTGTAAATTTGACTAATTATTGTAATTGTAATTTATTTGACTTTTTCTGTTGACATTATTAATTTATGACATAGCGAATTGAATTTTTTGAGACAACTGAATTTCTGGAATTATCGTTTTTTTTGACATAGTTATTTGTATTATACTTTTTTATTATTATTATTAGGAATCTTCAATGGTTTACATGCCTAATTAAAATTATACACAAGGAAAATCCAATTTGATCTGAAACATTTATTTTTAACTATATTTAATTTGAAATTGGAACATTGAATTTTGATATGATTGTATTTATTTTTGTTACTGCTCCAAATGTTTGCATGCCTGATATAAGGTAGATTGTACAAGGATCTCGTATTTATGTAATTAAGACCAATCATGTACTGTACCTAACTACCTACAATCTAAGCAAATAAATTTGTATTCTATTCTATTCTATATAATATTGGTTAATCTAAATACTCACACATACATAGACACTCTCCAACATGTCGAGCACATGCCTTGTATCAACTGCTTTCAGCTATCATCACATGAACTTCATTCATTATTTTAGCTCCAACTACCGACACAGTTGAATCAAGTTTTAGCTCTCGGAACTATCGATATAGGTCAGTATGATACCAAGATGAGACTATACAGAGTTGATACGACCGAGGGGCTTTCCTTTAAACTGCGTATACTAGGTACCATTTCCAAGCTTTGTACCAAAAATCAATTAAATAGGAGAAGTAGTTTAGTCGCAAATGATTTTGATGAGATGCACCTTAAAGCGATAAATCTGACCAAGACAAGAGATAACACACGCCGCGCTACGTTGCCCTTGCCACTTTGTTACCTAGGTATTTAAGTTCAGTCACATTTATTTACAAAGGGTGGTTACGTTTTACTCTGATTTGTAAGCTATTTGGTTTGTTTGAAAAAAAAAATGTGGCTCTTTTTATTTTTTAACTGTATCAAATTAACACTAAACAAGTATAGTCGGTATACGTAGTGTAATTTAATGCCCCTCTGTCGTATCAACTCTGTATATTATACTCTTTGCTCAGACTGAGTTCGTGATGTGAAAGAAAAAGTATTTATGTATCTTACACGTGATATGCCAGTAATAATGTTCATAACTGAGATAAAATGTCTATCTAGACTTAAATATTATTAAAGTTATCTAAGAGTTAGTAAGATTATTTGTTGGTATAGTGTCGACACGGTTGGTGCAGTGATGAAGCAATTGGATGCCGCGCTTCGTGTCGCAGGTTCGAGTTCCGCATGAAACATTTTATGTAAACTCCAATACCCATTAGACCTGCATTATGAGTTACAGCGCATTCCTTTCAAACAGAAGTGGCCTGTTTCTCAGTAGTGGGAACGTAATATGGTGGTAAACAATTTTGCCGTCTGAATTACTTTAAATAGGTTATAAATAGTGTTATCAACAAGAGATTGTACAAAACAAAAACCTATTCTACATATATTATACAACGTGTAACGGAAACCCCATATCTATCCAAAAGGACTGAAGACAATATCTGGTATGGAGTCTCTATGCAAAGTTTCAGCTCAAAATAAGTGACTCACAGAATTGACCCCAAATTATTGGTTTCATATGTTTCTTGAATACCAGTAATAACAAACGTGTCACAGCACTATGAGGGTCATCACTTTCCACGTCACTTGCCAATAAAACGATAATTCTCTTCGTTCTTCTTAATTTGAAAAATTCGGCCTCTGGTATCAATGTATTGAAGTTTCTAATATGCTCCACACATGTAGATATATGATTAGAAAACCCTTGCCATATCGTTTGTTATGATCCAAAGAAGCCGTGCACTCGGTATGTATATACCCTTTAAATTACACGTTGTATATAAGACACTAATTTCCCCATGCCATTTAGGATCAGATCAATTGATTTCTACCCAAAATAAAATAATTATAATCTCTCCTCCCCTATCTTTACTAATGACTAAACGATTTAACCGATTTTGATGAAATTTAGTACAGAGATAGATCAAACTTTGCTAGGGGACATATGCTAATTTTTTCCAGAAATAACCTTTTATACGAGCAAACCTGCAGGTTGTTGCTGCTAGCAACCAATAAACCGCTTATACAGCTAAGTTTCTGAACTGAAGATTTCTGTCTTCACCTATCAAGCAAGTAAATAATACACCCGCACACGTTCCACCTCAACATTACATACATATTTTGGTACCTCAAGGAAAAAAAACACGCAAAGTGATTCATGCAAATATACCTGAAAAATATTCCCAGTTTCACGTACGAACAAAGGAAAAACGTGGAATACAAAGGTTGATAGCTACCCCTAATAGACAGGGTGTCATCAAAGGAACCGAACATCAGCTAAACGAGGTAAAACATTCGAAAAATAGCTCCGCCAAAGATGATAAGTTGGCACATAAAGTTGCCCGGGGCGGTAACACTGGTGTGTGTGCTCGCGTTGTTCTCGACGATGAGAGTAGTAAAGAGACTGAATCTCTCTTCTTCTATGCTAAATTCTTTGCACAGTGGTTGTGGTCATCACGTCGATATTAGTGGCCTGCTTCGCAAATTCTCGCTTTCCTTGTAGACACCTGCAGTGCTCCGTTGATGGTTTTTTCCGTAGCCGACAAGAAACCCTTATCATTTCGCCAGGTCCATCCGTCTGTCGGTTAGTCTATCCGCGGCTTAGCTCAGAAACTATTGGTACTAGAAGACTAAAATTTGGCAAGGATATACATATTAATCTCGCCGATAAAACGGTAAATTAAATTCATGAAAAAACATCTGATGCCTTCAACTTTACCCTGCACTACCAGGCCCTCTACGGATTCGTCCTTCTATGAAATCAATTCTGCTTAAATTATAGCTAAAATCACCCTGAAAATTTCATTTTTGTCTGTTCCCTGTAAGGAAGATTCACACCAGAAATTGGCATCACTGAGGCTAGAAGTCGTCTTCTTTGAAAACGTGCCTAAACACGACATTGACGTCAATTTGACAGATGTCAAAAACCTAAGCGCGTTATTGTATAACAATATTAATTTTCTGCACTCTTTCTCAATGGCAACTTCAATAGTGCCAGATTTCATACAACTCCGTCGGCGTAATATTATTATTATTTTATTTTAAAGTTTTTACCTCACGTATCAACTACAAACCACGTTGATTAATTATGGCTTTCCAAATTTTGTATTTAATCTGTTTAGTGCCGAGAGTAAAACAAATATTTTAAATTAAAATGTATTGTAATGTCTCAAAAGTGAATCAATGACCGAAGACTTACAGTGAATAGTAAATGTTTTATTTCGTAGTAAACTTCACAAACACATAGGTATCGAAAATTAAAAATTAAATGTAGAGAAGACAAGATTATTGGGTGTACCTACTACAGGAAAAAAGTCTAAAACATGTTATAAAAATATTTTTTGCGGTGCCTGGGTCAGTAACTATTTTATAGCAAAGTAAAGCTTGATGTCTAGACATCCTAGGTACATACTAGGCTACATACCTAGGTATGTACCTACACATCTATATAAATAGCATATACGTGAAAGTGTTTGTCTGCATGTCATTTACATGGAAACTGCAGCTAAATTTTTGATTAAACATTGCAGACACGACATGACATAGCCTACAACATGGTACACTTTTCTTCTTTTTGTAATATTTTGTTAGTAATTTCCCTTGCGTTCCTTACTAAAAGCTTTTCTCGCAGGAGAAGCCGCAAAAATAATCTAGTTAGTGCTAATACGAATAATAGATGCTTTTTTTAGTAACAAACTTGGTAACTTTGTCTGTGTTTTTGTGATTGTAGTTTATTGATTTTGTATCGTATATGGGTAAATAGTACACTGTGGACTGTTCGCATATTTATTATCGCCTTCTGTGGCATAATTATCTATCCAAAGGTTGTCTGTAAAAGATCGCTTTTTGCAATAAGACCGCCCATTGTATCACCCTTTTTTAGTTGTTAAGTCCTAATTTGTTTTCTAGAGTATTTTTATACATATCTATCAATGTGTTTATTAAAGACTAGCTGTGCCCGCGACTTCGTCCGCGCGGAAAAGTGACGTTCGCCAGCATTATTAATTTTTTAGGCTAATTATTTTTTAAACAAAACTCATACATCATTTGAATGTCATAATTATTAATATCTAATTAAAAGTCTAAAACATAAGTTTCAAGCTTCTAGCTTTAAAAATGACGTCATTTCCACACAAAATTTCATCCCCTATTTCAACCAAGGGGTAGGCTGTAAGGACAGCCTTTTTTTGCATTAAAAAGTAGCCTATGTCCTTTCTCAGGCTCTAGACTATATCCGTACCGTATTTCATTAAAATCGATTCAATAGTTTAGGCGTGATTGCGTAACACACAGACAGACAGAGTAACTTTCGCATTTATAATATTAGTAAGGATTAACTACCAAGTATGAAAACTAAAAATATACCCAAAAACACTCATCGCATTAGGCGCATTATGATCTTTTTGCATCAAGTACTAACCGCGTCCATAAATCAAGCAGTTCAAAACACTACTAGATTAACAACACACTTTTAGCGAAAAAAATACGAAACAAGACTGTAACCACACCAAATGGTCCTAATAAAGTACTAAGAGAATCATTTTCAGGCAACCCCTCTTACCTTGCCACGCAGATTTGGACCTTATGAATTAAGCATCGTGCTCTCTTAAGAACCACTGGAACAGTAGGCATAGACGGGAGCGAAAACAAAATGACACACCGCTTTCATAGTACCAACCGCGTTACGCGAAAATGGTCCTTATGAATCAACCAAGATCCGCGTCCATATATCAAGCGGTTGAAAGCACCACTTAATCCACTTCACGGGTAAGTGTATGTGTGAGATATGACGTCATTCGTCACACAACTCTGCCACATGTGATACTGACTGTGACGACTCACGTGTTCTGTGCAATTTGCCGTGAGCGCCATATTTTGTGGCCTATGTACGTCTATAATGTTGGTAAGACATGAAAAAGTTTTTTTATTGATGATTCGCTCGCATTTTAACACTATCACACCTGATGGTAAGCGATGATGTGGTCGAAAATGAAGGAAATGAAATAGGTTGCTTCTAGGTAGAAGCAACCTATTTACTCATGACGTAAAGACCCCTACGTTATAGCAAACAGGAAATGGAAATACAGACGCCAGCAGGGAGTTTCACTCCTTAGCTGTACGCACAATGAAAGTATATACGTATAGATAGAATGTCCACCATATAGGTAACGACGGCGTATCACCGTTCTTCTTGTAGTCCGATGATGAAACGGGCTTTGTGGAATTAGATTGTGCAATTCCACCGCACACCGATCCTTTGGTGAGGGGCATATATGTTTATTGTTGTATATTGAACTCGAAAAAAATATCAAAAATACAACTAAGTCTATATTGTAAAATAACAATAAAAAGGTATATTTTACTAATAAACAAAGTGATATTTGCGTGGACGCTGACCGTAATCAAACATCATTGGGCTGACTCCCATATTTTAAGGAACGTTTGCAATGGCCATTTGACAAAAAAACCTATAATCTCTCCAGTACAGCACCATAAAATATTGATTGTCCACATTATATTAAAACTAACTGTTGCCCGCGAGTTCATTTGTGACATTTCTCATATTATTATGAGTTTATTTATTATGTATTTTAAGGCTTAAATTGAAAAAATCTTCGTTAAGCCTTAAAATGTGTGTGTATCTTATATTTGACCGCAAAGCATCAACTGTCATGTCTGGCACTGTCTAGGCAATTTCATTAAAATCAGTTCAGTGATTTTGCATAAATAATGTAAGCTCCCTACATCCTTGTGTAGGGAATTTCTATAATATTTCGACATTAATTGTCATTGAGATGATAATATTCAACGAATTAGGAATGATTATATCGAATTGAACTTGAATAAGTTGTAACTACGAGAATTGCTCTCCGGTCACGTTCAAGGTCACAGAATCTCGAACATTCCCGCAAACCCAGCAATCCCTCAAAGGTAAGTAGGTAGATACATAGTTTTTCCTTTCTGTGAGATGGTATCTGTGCCAACAAATCCCGTCACACATCTCCCCGCATAAAATAGTGTCTTATAATTTAAATTTTTATCATAAGACCTTTGGCAAAAGAACAAAACAAAACAGAAAAAGAACTAATACATTATCTTAGAAATATTAAACTATTAGGAATGAAGTGTATGAATGTACATTATTGCACAAACACACCATTTTATTTTGAAGGTGTGGGTATTTACACCAATAAAAGCCTTTGAAAGTGCACAGAATGCAGCAGCAGTGTTAAAATTTTTATGATCGCTGCTTGTCACCGCGTGAAATGGCAATTCAAGTTTATGATGTCAGAGCTATTTTAGTAGAAACCACATAAAATCCTTTGTGTAGTCCTCACCATAGAGGCAACTAAATGAAGAGAAAAAATTAATGTGACGTAATAAAACGTGTATACATTTTAGTCCATGTATATCGGCAATTTATTCTCAGTGTTGTCATACCAGTGGCTATTAGAACCAAAGGTGTCTGGGATCCTTTAAGAAGTCTTTGTTTAAGTTTCTTTTGGATAGATGCTACTATTCTATCTCAGAGCTTATTATTGACAAACAGATGTATGAAGATCCGACTTCCTAATTATTAAACTCTTATAATGTTATTTTGTCTAATTATGTATTTATTCGTTAGTAGTCCAACTATCATGACATAGTTTATATATTAATTAGGTACTTTATTGACATACGATATTAAATTGAATTTTATATTTTTGACAAAGCTCCTTAATTGTATTGTAATATTATTACTATAGTTAGATATTGGCGAAACATAGTGCGTATATTTTTCAACGGTGACTATCTGTAACATTATCTATGTTTGAAAAAATAAATGATTGATTGATTCATTCTGAACAACCACTGTAACTTACCTTGAATAAAATGTATAAAAAAAACTGTAGAGTAATCATTATAAAAATCTGTGTTTTCACAAGTTGGGAAGAAGCTAGGCTGATAATGATGCAGGGGTTGCGGAAATATTCTAACAAGATGCCGCGGCCCTGGAACTTAAAAGCAGCTGAAGGAACAGGGTGGGTTTATAGTCAGTAGAAGTCTGACACACCCTTCCGCTTAACCCAGAGCGGGAGAAGTCATTCGACGATTTTCCCACCCAGAAAAAAAAGGCTGATAATGATGCCGCTTAGTTAGGAATCCCAACTTTGCTAGGCTAGGCAACAGGTAAGACTGCAGTCTTACCTGTAGCAGCTGAGTACGTACATAGAGCGACTGCCTATCTCACATCCACATTCTAGAAACTGCGTTACCAACATACTTCTTGAGAAGAAAACTACTTCTGGCTCTTGACTACCTAAACCATCCTGCTCCCTCTGTTGGCCTTGCATTCCGGGGCCGCGGTGTCTCATCAGAACTATTCCCGCAACCCCGTAAGGCAAGGGCCCTATCGGGCCCCATCAATGCTGCTGACTGCTCTTTGAGGCGCCTGGAACACGACGCGCCGCCGACTCGTGTCTGGTTCTTACCGGATGGTGAGCTACCCCGGCTCGCCGCCCGCAGACCCGCGTCTACGGTGGCCGGAGATCAGCTCGTGATCCCCGACGCCCGGGGCGTCGCCCGCGGCGGCTGGGACTGGCTGGGAACTGTTACTCCCTCACGCGTTCAGCCTCGTTCTTCGCTAGCATGACTGCTTCGTCATGCTTCCGAAGGAGGAGGCGGGCCGCGTGAGGGAGAGGATGGCGTCCTCCCTCCAGCCCAGCCGCAGTGGTAGACGCCCACGGCGTCGGACGTCGGCCGACGATCTCCGGCCACCGTAGGCGCGGGCATGCGGACAGCGAGTAAAGGGCAACTCGCTGTCCGACCATGGACCATGCCCGGGTCGACGGCGCGTCGTGTTCCACGCGCGCCTCAAAGAGCGTCAGCAACATGACGAGGCCCCCTCTGCAGAGGGCCGAAGCCTGCCGGGGTCGTGGGACTCATCCCGTTACCGTGGCCCCGGTACGTAAAGGGCTATTGAAGGAACACCGTGGATTTTAGTCAGTAAAAGTCTGACAGTCCCTCCCACCCTGCCCGGAGTGGGAGGACTTATTTGATAATTTTACCACGTTAAAAAAAAAAAAAGAAAAAAAAAAGCATGACTGCTTCGCAGAAGGAGGCGACCGCATCCCATTCCCTCTCGCTCCGCACCATGGTCTGAACTAAGGCCAGGTTCGAAAGGTCGCCGCCGCCGATCGCCTCCACGAGGACACGACGATGCTCCGACCAAGCAGGGCACACCTCGACTGTGTGCTCCACCGTGTCCTTCGGGTGGTCCTCACAATGACGACACCCGGGCGTGTCCTCCCGCTTTATCCGAAACAGGTAACTCCCGAAACAACCTTGTCCGGTCAGTACCTGCGTCAGGTGGAAGGTGAGGACGCCGTGGCGTCTCTCAAGCCACTCCTCAAAGAGGGGACTTATCGCCGCGATTGCGGCGTGCCCAGCCCTCGGTTGCGGCTCTTGACTACCTGTAACCTCAAAGACACACAATGGACAGCCAGGACCCACAGCTAATGGTTTCCAATGCACGGACGAGTTATTATATGTTTGTTAAAATTGACACCCATCCCCTGACTAACCTCGCCAACCTTGAACCCCCCAGTAATAGTTAACGATGCTATAATAAGATACTTTTCGATTTTCAGACACCAAATCATACTGAGACTGAGTTGAGTGACACCCACAATCTTTATCTAAACTTATTATCTCTTTGAACAAGTAACCCAAGTTATAATAGCTTAACCAAGTTTTAAAGAAACCACTGGTCCTATGGGATGGTTAATAACAACGGTCTACCTACCTTTCAGGCACAAAGTGAGATCGTGCAGAAGGCTGGCTCCAATACAACGGGTGAAAACCGTCGCATGCACTAATACAATATGGGTACGATATAAATATAGGTAAATTTAAACACTGGCAATACTCATCATATTGAACAACTTCTTGTATAGGTTAATAACCCTGAAAATGCAAAAAAAAAACTCACTGCCGCAGAAGTGAAAAAAAAAAAAACTGAACAGCTGATTTTATTTTCGCGTTTTTGGGATTTTTTTTTTTTTTTTTTTTTAACGTGGTAAAATTATCAAATAAGTCCTCCCACTCCGGGCAGGGTGGGAGGGACTGTCAGACTTTTACTGACTAAAATCCACGGTGTTCCTTCAATAATCCTTTACATACCGGGGCCACGGTAACGGGATGAGTCCCACGACCCCGGCAGGATTCGGCCCTCTGCAGAGGGGGCCTCGTCATGTTGCTGACGCTCTTTGAGGCGCGCGTGAAACACGACGCGCCGTCGACCCGGGCATGGTCCATGGTCGGACAGCGAGTTGCCCTTTACTCGCTGTCCGCATGCCCGCGCCTACGGTGGCCGGAGATCGTCGGCCGACGTCCGACGCCGTGGGCGTCTACCACTGCGGCTGGGCTGGAGGGAGGACGCCATCCTCTCCCTCACGCGGCCCGCCTCCTCCTTCGAAAGCATGACTGCTTCGCAGAAGGAGGCGACCGCTTCCCACTCCCTCTCGCCCCGCAGCATGGCCTCGACCAAGGCCGGGCGCGAGAGGTCTCTGCCTATTGTCGCCGTGAGGACACGTCGGTGCTCTGCCCAAGCTGGGCAGTCCTGCACCGTGTGCTCGACTGTGTCCTCAGGGCGACCCTCGCAGTGGTGACACCCAGGCGTCTCTTCCTTACCCATCAGACACAGGTACCTCCCGAAACTTCCGTGTCCGGTGAGGACCTGCGTCATGCGGTAGGTCAGGACGCCGTGACGCCGATCTAGCCACTCCTCAAAGAGGGGTCTTACCGCCGCAATTGCGGCGTGCCCGGCCGTCGGTTGCGACAGTCGTTCCCTCCATACTGCCCTGAGATCGCGCCGGAGCTCTTCCCGCCGCGCTTCGACTTCTCGAGGCAGCGCGGATACGCCCCGGCGCTGCGCCTCCACGCGCCATTCATAGACGCGCCGGAGAGCAGTCGCCTCCAGATCCCAGGGCAGCAATCCGGCAAGGAGGTTGGCCGATAATAAATATTTCCAGAGTTTTGCCAATGATTTTTTTAATGAATTTTGCCATATAATACGTGAAGTAACTTGAAACTTTTTCGCAGAATCGTTTTTATTTTAAATTACGTGAAAAAAAAATACGTGTCCAACATTTTTTAGGGTTCCGTAGTCAACAAGGAACCCTTATAGTTTCGGCATGTCCGTCTGTCCGCGGTTTAGCTCAAAAACTATTGGTACTAGAAAGTTGTGCTTTGGCATGAGTATACACGTTAATGACGCCGAAAAAGTCGTAAAATAAAATTTTGAAAAAAAAACAATTATTTAGGGTACCTCCCATACATGTAAAGTGGGATGATAATTTTTTTTTTCGTTCTTCCCATAGTGTGGGATATCGTTGGATAGGTCTTTCAAAAATATTAGGGGTTCGATAAGACCGTTTTTTGATTAAGTATTCCGTTCGTGACTTATCAAGCTTTAAAGTACCAATTTTCGTTAGAGTCAAGTGTCCTCCCCCTCTATCAACTAAACGGTTGTAGTTAGAAATTCAAATGTTACGGCAGTAGTACCTATATATAACGAAATTTAAAGGAAAACTATCACACATAAGTGAGCTTTACAAGTTTACTAGTAATGGTCGACCAATTGTATTTGACTAGAAAATTTCGAACAACTCTATAGAAATGTCGATAGATGGCGCTAAGCGCCAGTTGTATCGTGCTAGCTTCTTGTGACGATTGAGTAGTGTAGCTCTGTGTCCGTATTTAAATTCAAAACACCGGCTATGACAAGTTTCATACAAATCTCTAAAAAAAATTAAAGCTTTCCGTGCAAAATTGTCGGATCAGGTGAGGATTTGTATAAGAAGTCAAATTAGTTAGGTAGTCATGTTTGGCTTTTAGTTAGAGCATGGTAAGAAACGATCAGTCAGCGAATACGACACGCACTTGGCTGTTATAAAAACTACGGAACCCTACACTGCGCGTGGGTCGACACGCACTTGACCGGTTTTTTGTATTTTAATTTACGGTTTAAATAATATATTTTAAAAACTATCCTAAAGTATGTGTACGTTATGAACGTAACCTTTCGGCACATGGACTTCTCTACTTTTCTATTATGTGTTTAGATCAGACGTAACGTGCTTTCAAAACTCATAGTCTGTTATTATTTCTGATTGGTCTATCTTGAATTTAATCTAACATTATTATGGGGAAATTATTTTCGCGTTGATTTGGGAATGTGTATTATTGAGGTTGTTCAGGAGTGCAATAGGCCAGCCAACGGTAACTGGACGTGTCCGGAACTTTTCCACGATACGTGGAGACTACCGTTGTTTTCAATAAACAAGGTTACTTAATAATAAGAACAAAATGTACCACTAACCTGAGTGCTGGGGACGCCAAGTTCGACCTTCAAAGGTCACGCCCTAAGTGTGGTTTGTATGTGATATGAGGTGAGTAATTGTAACGTGTGATGTAAGTTACGGGTTCTAGGACGGTCACAAGGCGTCGATCTTCAGATGGCGCGGTCCCGACCAGCATCACACCCAACTCGTTTCCAGCAAGCGCGCGCTACGCGTGGTAGACAATAAGGCGATGTGTTCCGAGAAATATCACTGGATTCTTGTTAATCCGAGATTACAAGGTTCAATCAATCACTGAACACAATTAATCTGTTCATATCTCGCGAGATCCAATTCGATTTACAACAAATTCCGCGTGCCAGCCCAACCGACGACAAGGCGGCGTACGATTCAACAGTATCCCGGGGTTTTGGCAAATGGGGAATACACTTCAACAATTAGATAATTCGCGACCCAATTATCGGTCTCGACAGGCGAATCCAACAATATTTTACCAATTAATTAACTCAACAGCGGTTCCCATGACCGGCATTTTTTCCAAGCAAGCAAAGTCAATCTGTCAAAGTCAAGAGGTTATGTCAAGTGTCAACATCAAAGACAATAGAATGTTGCCACACCAAAAAGAGCGTTCAAAATTACATTTGGGACGCAACAGAGGTGATGGCGAAAGTTTACAGAGTCGATTTACGTTTGATTTTAGTTTTAAATCGGAAATTAAATCGATATCAGTTGGATCTTTTCTTTGTATTTGTTTTCTTTAACCAACTTTTAAAATTTGATTCAAGGAAATTCGTATTATTCAAGAAATGGTAATTTCTGATCGAAATATGTTTTCAAAATTCTATAAGATAGGTATTAATAAAATTGGTAATTATACAAATAAATGGATAAGGTATTATATTAAAAACCAGGTGTGCAAGCGACTTTCTCACGTGACAGGGCTCTCCTGCGTAAATCTTGATCCCGTGGGAATTTCGGGATAAAAAGTAGCCCATGTGATTTTTGAAGATTTCAACCAACTAACTTTATTCAGATCCGTTTAGTATTTTTTGCGTAACAGAGTAACAACCATTCATCATCCCTCACAATACTTCACATTTATAATATTGGTGAAAATAAGATAAGAAGTAAGATAAATGGCTGATATTATTTAGCCACGAACCAACCAATTAAAAATAATCTTAACTAAAAGAACGGTATTGTCATGCAAATATATTCAAAAGCAGTAACAGTTAATACGATTTTGCAAAACACCATTTACTGCAAGATAATAACGTTTCATAATGTCTGTAACTCCGGTTTAAATGATGGCTAATATTGGTGCTAATAGGCTGTTAATAGCTACAATGATAGGCAAAGGCCAGCCCATGAGATAGCTAACGAAATCATTGATCCAGCATGATTTAGTCACAGTTGATAAACTGAATTACTGAACATTGGGTAATAATCCCCTTTACGTCCAATGTTAGTACTTCAACCTCACTACTGGGGGTCGTGATGTTCGAATCATTGACGAATATTTTTTTCTTTGACGTTCATTTTCCACCGGTGCCTATCCTTAGCGTCTTGAAGTACATCGTGCAGCTTGGTGTTTAGAGCTGTGCAGATTTGGTCAGACAATCTTATTGGGCTGCGACCTCTTTGTCGCTTGCCATCGACCTTGTCAGTAACCATGAGCTGCTCCAGGTTATGTCCATCTTTTCGGGCGATGTGGCCAAAGAATTCCAGTTCTCTCGCACGGAGGCAGTAGAAAGCCTGGTTGTGCTCATGAAGGATAGAGACAATTTTGTACGAAATGCAGTCCATAGAATCTGCAGCTTGCATCTTCCTCCACCAGATCTTAAAAGCATCGATAATTGGATAAATTTTGATTTTTAGTGTTCAGTACTTCCAAAGGAAATAACGGCACGGCCTTTTACGTCTGTCCGTCTAATCTGTCAAGACCATTTTTTTGTTTTTGAGAATACCTATAGATATCAAACTTTAATACTCGAGCTATTTGTTATTTAAATAGGTTCTTTCAGGTGTCAAAATCATACTCATAGATATAATATATTTCTATGATCAAACTTATAGCACAATGCGATAAAAAGATGTGACCGTTTACGTAGCTTATTTTGCTAAGTAAACGCTACTTACCGATGACGTAAAATCAGGCAAGAAACAGTGTTTATAGCATACAGAAATAAACAATTTAAATACCGCAAACATGGGGTTTTTTTTTTTTAACTTGGCAAAATTATCAAATAAGTCCTCCCACTCCGGGCAGGGTGGGAGGGACTGTCAGACTTTTACTGACTAAAATCCACGGTGTTCCTTCAATAACCCTTTACATACCGGGGCCACGGTAACGGGATGAGTCCCACGACCCCGGCGGGCTTCGGCCCTCTGCAGAGGGGGCCTCGTCATGTTGCTGACGCTCTTTGAGGCGCGCGTGGAACACGACGCGCCGTCGACCCGGGCATGGTCCATGGTCGGACAGCGAGTTGCCCTTTACTCGCTGTCCTCATGCCCGCGCCTACGGTGGCCGGAGATCGTCGGCCGACGTCCGACGCCGTGGGCGTCTACCACTGCGCCTGGGCTGGAGGGAGGACGCCATCCTCTCCCTCACGCGGCCCGCCTCCTCCTTCGGAAGCATGACTGCTTCGCAGAAGGAGGCGACCGCTTCCCACTCCCTCTCGCCCCGCAGCATGGCCTCGACCAAGGCCGGGCGCGAGAGGTCTCCGCCTATTGTTGCCGTGAGGACACGTCGGTGCTCTGCCCAAGCTGGGCAGTCCTGCACCGTGTGCTCGACTGTGTCCTCAGGGCGACCCTCGCAGTGGTGACACCCAGGCGTCTCTTCCTTACCCATCAGACACAGGTACCTCCCGAAACTTCCGTGTCCGGTGAGGACCTGCGTCATGCGGTAGGTCAGGACGCCGTGACGCCGATCTAGCCACTCCTCAAAGAGGGGTCTTACCGCCGCAATTGCGGCGTGCCCGGCCGTCGGTTGCGACAGTCGTTCCCTCCATACTGCCCTGAGATCGCGCCGGAGCTCTTCCCGCCGCGCTTCGACTTCTCGAGGCAGCGCGGATACGCCCCGGCGCTGCGCCTCCACGCGCCATTCATAGACGCGCCGGAGAGCAGTCGCCTCCAGATCCCAGGGCAGCAATCCGGCAAGGAGGTTGGCCGATTCGCCGGCGATCGTGCGGTATCCCCGGATCATTCGGATAGCCATGACCCTCTGGCATGCGACCAACTTTAGTGGTCGCGTCCGGATGCACAGGGCCCACACTGGGGACCCGTAGAGGGCCATGGACCGCACGACGCCGGCGTACAGCCTTCGGCAGGAGGCGTTTGGCCCTCCGAGATTAGGCAGGAGTCGCCTGAAGGCGGCTGCTGCCCGGTTCAGCTTTGGGGCCAAACTCAGGAAGTGCTCCCTGAAGTTCCACCGGCTGTCGAGGACGAGTCCCAGGTACTTCATCGTCCTCCCGACGCCGATGCGAACCCCCTCCACCGTTATGTGGGACTCGGACCGTGGCGCGTTCCGACCGCCATGAAAGCACATGGCCTCGGTCTTGTGCAGCGCCACGTCGAGTCCCAACTGCCGGATCCTATGAACGACTGTCGCAACCGCTACCGCAAACATGGGGTAAGTTCGGTATTATGAAACTTATTTACTCACTAATTATAAATCGTTAAGAAAAAATTTGAAAACCGTAAATATGGAGTAAGTTTAGTATTATTGATCTTATTTACCTACTTAGATAAATTGTACAGAACCCTCAGTGTGCAACTCAGCTCACACTTTTTTTCTTAGCCTATAATTTGTCCTACTGCTGGGAAAGGCCCCCCTTTTCTTCTTCCAAGCTGCTCTATTCTGTGAGATTTCCGACCATACTATTTTTATTGCGGTTGACCCTGTTCACTGCTGGGGTGATTGTGGAGAATGCTAACGTGTCCCCGCACCCCAGCTAGAAGTGAAGGAGAGAAACACCGTGTGGTTTTAGTCAGTAAGAGTCTGACAGACCCCTCCGTCAACCCCAGGGCGGAGGACATTCATGAGAATTTCCAAACGCAAAAAAAAAAAAAAAAAAAATGGGATTGACCTCAATCGACGACGATAGACGAGGTCTATGGGTTGCCCCGCCAAGTATTTACATCCTTAGAAATATTGATAGTACAATACAGAATAATAATAAAAATGTATCAAAAACGGATGTGTCCCCAAGTACATTACTTATTAGAAAAGTTTAGAACATCGGTCTTGCCGCGACAATTTCGTAATCCCTTATGTATAACAAACTGTTGAACCTTTGTTTTTTCAACAGGGAATTATCAACAACGGTTGTAACACGGTTTATCTGTGTTCACCTTGTAACCTCATTTGTACCGGGAATATTCCTATGTTGGGTTTAACTTAGCATAACACTGAACTTTGCCAAAATATGGATGTACCTACGTTTTATGTAATAAATATGTTCAAAAGGTAAGTATTTAATACCCACTAGGAAACTGTGGCAAACATCACATGGGCTGTAGAAATTTCATGGACACATGGATGGTTTTATACTATTTTTTGTTATAATAATTATTATGTTATTATATGTTTTATTTTTTATTGAGTGTGATTGTGGCGTTATTGCGTTTCTTTCTTTCGTTCAAAGCAGTCATGTGCTTACCGTACTTAGGAGAGACCGTATATAGTCGTCCAAAAGCAAGAGGTGGCCTAACTGACGTTGCACTGGTAGCTCCAGAGCGGCTTCATAAGAGCACTGGGGGCTTTCCTGCATGTACTGATGGTAAACACCAGGGTAGTTTTAATGAGGAAAACATCCCACACTCCTCAATTTTATCACCATAGACCGAGCGCCTTTTGAAGATTTCCACCTGATTGAAATTGAAAAACATTTATTTGGACGAAGCCACATACAACAACATACAATACAAAATTACAAATATTATAAAAAAAAAGGATAAAAATAATCGTTGAGCATGTCCACACCGAAGGGACACCAACTCAGCATTTGCTGGGCGGAAAATACCCAGCGCTGGTTTTCAGTTGGCACCCAGCAGTGACACACGAACGAGGGCAAGTAAATTAAATAAATGCTAAAGAGTGTGTTGTTAAAGAGAGTGGTATTTTAAATACATAAATAAAATATTATTGAACAAAGCTATATCGTGTGCGCAAAAACAAAATATTTGGTTAGCTTTTTGCAACTATGTTGAGGATCGCTTCCAGTCTCTCTGGATGCAGCTGAGTACGAGTGCTAACGTAAAACAACTGCATTCCGGGGCCGCGGTGTCTCGTTAGAACAATTCCCGCAACCCCGTAAGGCAATTGCCCTGTCGGGCCCCATCAATGCTGCTGACTGCTCTTTGAGGCGCGCGCGGAACACAACGCGCTGCCATCTCGTGTCTGATCCTTACCAGACGGTGAGCTACCCCTGCTCGCCGTCCGCAGACTCGCGTCTACGGTGGCCGGAGATCAACTCGTAGTCTCCGACGCCCGGGGCGTCTCCCACGGCGGCTCAACGGCTTAAGATGATTTTTGAGGCGCACAGGAATCTCGATATTTTAAGATCTTTCATCCTCGGACTGCTCTCCGCAAGCGTTGCTTTACATTGAAGAGCGAACCTTGGGGCCGTTAACATTTAGAGACAAATAAGGAAGAAAAAAATACACTTCTTCATTTAGTCAATACTCGTAAAATCTTGAAAGGAATTTTAGCTCTCTTAACATAAAATAAATCTTTAAAAAAATTGATCCGCCTTTAAAACAAACAAAAACAATAATGCATTTATTTATTAACTCGATAGCATATCTAATTCATAAGAATAAAAGACTGTTCAATTGGATGTCTAATTTTGTATGTGATATGGGCTAAGTAGGTACCTCGTACATGAGTACGTACCTAGCCCATATCATATACGAAATACTGTTCGAAGGTGGTATAACAATAAATATCTTTGTTTTTCTAACAAGTGAACTTCTGAACTGAAACCACAACAGCTGTAGGTAGTGAAACTATCCCCAAGCCGCAAAGGTACAAGGGTCCGATTTAGCTGAACACCAAACTACGCCAAAACAATCCATACCTTAAGGAGTCAAGTGGCGTGTGTTTAAAGGAGTAGCCGTCACCGCGGGTCGCAGACTTATTGCTTCCAGTTAGCTACGATTTCTGAAGTAACAATTCACGCCAAGTTTTTGGGGTTTGGGGTAAAGAAAAGGCGTTGTAAAGCTGTCTTAGTTTTACTTTAACTTTGGTTCTTTATTTTAAATGAAATTAAATGATATAATATGTTATTTTGCAAATCTATATTAATATTAAAAAAAGTAAATAAACTAAAAAATCGACGCTGAAAAAGTATGAAACAAGATTTTCAGGATGCTGAAATAAACAAGGTTACTGGAAAAACAAGAACAGAACAAAAATAAAAGCCGTAGTCACACGTTATATAGGATATCAACCGTAATAAAACAATTAATAACGTGTGACTGCGGCTTTTATTTTTGTTCTGTTCTTTCTATTTGTGTGCACATATAAACTTTCGTATTGATAATATTATTAGTAAAGATTTTGAAGTCGGTGTAACGATTCGGCAAAAAGGAAAATAAAACATACTGTCGAATTGATAACCTCCTCTATTTTAAAGTCGGTTAATAATAAGTTTAACTAGGCAGCTTTTTTTTCTGGGTGGGAAAATCATAGAATGACTTCTTCCGCTCTGGATTAAGCGGAAGGGTGTGTCAGACTTCTACTGCTTCAGTTCGAAATTCAGCTTCAGTTTCAGCTTCAGTTTCAGTTTCAGCTTCAGTTTCAGCTTCAGTTTCAGCTTCAGTTTCAGCTTCAGTTTCAGTTTCAGCTTCAGTTTCAGTATCAGCTTCAGTAAAACCTTCCATGTGAACGAAGTCGCGGGCAACAGCTAGTATATATATAAATGCTTTTTACAAAAATAATTTACAAATATTTGTATCAACGATTATACAACGTGTAATTTAAAGGGTATATACATACCGAGTGCACGGCTTCTTTGGATGATAACAAACGATATGGCAAGGGTTTTCTAATCCTATGTTTACATGTGTGGAGCATATTAGAAATTTCAATACATTGATACCAGAGGCCGAATTTTTCAAATTAAGAAGAACGAAGAGAATTATCGTTTTATTGGCAAGTGACGTGGTAAGTGATGACCCCCATAGTGCTGTGACATTACTGGTATTCAAGAAACATATGAAACCAATAATTTGGGGTCAATTGTGTGAGTCACTTATTTTGAGCTGAAACATATCATAGAGACTCCATACCAGATGTTGTCATCAGTCCTTTTGGATAGATATGGGGTTTCCGTTACACGTTGTATAATCCATAAGATATAAATTTTATAGAGGTTTAATACATTTCATTATTTTACATTCCATTGATTACATTATTGGTTTTACCTTGGTTATGATTTGAGCTATTTAAAATACTTGTTATGTTGCATTTAAATATAATTACATTACATGCAATTTACAGTGGATCAGTGATCTACACTAATAATTATATAAATGCGTAACTGTATTCGTTTGTTTCCCTTCCTTCACGTCAAAACTGAACAATTATTATTTAATGTGATTATTAGTGTTTAACATTCCGTATTATATTTGTAAGCCTTCGGCAAAACATAGTGCCAAAATACATAGTATGTATAGGTACAGACAAAACTGATTTAAGGTACAAAGAAAGAAAAAAGATCAAAGAAGGGAAAGTATTTGTTGTTACAGAAACGACACGTATACAAAAATTATAAACGTATCTAATATTTCTGAAGGATAGTATTTGGTACTTAAATTACGTTAGTAAGAACTTGTTTTCACACAAGAGAAGCCGCGGGCACAATCAAACTTAAATATAAATTACAGGATACATAATTATACATAATATATGGCCAACAGCTGCTAACTATTATACTTTTACACTTAATGCCTATTTTATTCATGTTTTATTACTGTTATAAAAGCAAAAAGTTTCATCAAAATATTTTGGGATGCCAGGACGTACATATTTACATGGAAAAATACCGATAATTACTAGATACGTCACTTGCCGTAGGAAATATCTGTCTACGTATTTAAAAGTTATTTAAATACGTAGACCGTAGACAAATATTTGATTATCCCACAAAATGGCTGCCCGTCACCTAATGTTTGCGCTGGAAAAAAAAGTAGCGTAACAAACTCAACAGCAATACATCTCATCTCTCTGTTAGTATCATCAGAACTTAATACGGGATATTTACCATGTGTATTGTTGTGTGTGTTTAAACATTTATGTCACGCTGTTATGTTTGAAAGTTGTATTTATGACACGTCATTTATTTTTCATAAAAAACTACATTGGACCGATGTTTCGTGACTAACTTGTATTTGTACAATAGTGTAACAAACAAGAAAATTATAATAATAATAATTATTATAATATTGCGCTTCTGCAGAGTACCTCTTCCTGGAAATTTGTGTTAAGGGTGTCAAGGCTCTACTAGGCGTTGTCTATTGCCCGCCTGCCGTTAATTATTTTTCCAACCTTGAACTGGCACTTGAATCTATAGGTTCTGAGTATGCACATTGCGTCATCATGGGTGATTTCAACACAGACCTTTCTCGCTCAACCCCTCCTTCCCGAAAACTCCTTCACATCCTTGAGTCCGTTAGTCTCCATGTTCTTCCACTGCAGCCCACTCATTTTAATGTGTCTGGTGATGATACGTGGCTCGACTTGATCCTAATATCCACTCCTTCCTTGGTTTCATCTCATGGCCAATGTCCTGCACCTGGTTTTTCCCATCATGATCTCATTTTCCTCTCCTATATCTTAAAGCCACCTAAACCTCTTCCTAAAGTTCTGCACATGCGTTGTTATGCGCGCATGGATGTTGAAAAGCTGCATCAAGATGCGTCAGAAATTGATTGGGACCAGCTTGCAGCGGCAACGACAATTGATGACAAACTGCGTATCTTCAATCAGGCTGTCCTTGCTCTCTTCGATGAACATGCTCCTGTTCGTAGGGTTAAACTTAGGCGAGCACCAGCCCCTTGGATGTCACCAGGGGTTCGTTTAGCGAGGAGGTGCAGGGATCGGGCCTTTCGGAAGTTTAAAAAGGATCGCAGTGAACAGAATAAAAACTCCTACAAAATTGCAAGGAATCGGTGTAATCAGGTGATACGCAACGCTAAACGCCGCCATATTCTTGAAAACATTTCATCTTCTTCGCCTGCTGATATCTGGAAATTCCTTGGAACTCTCGGTATTGGCAGGCCAAGTCATGTTGATTTTCCTAAAGCAATCATTTTGGATGATATCAACCGTCATTTTACTACCACTTGTAATTTGGACCCCCTTATTTTATCTCAGACGGTTGATTTTGTCACTAGTTTGCCTGGTCCAATTATTGAACCATTTAAGTTTTCACCAGCCACCTTGGAAGAAATTAAAAAGATTATCCTGTCCATTAAATCCAAAGCTGTAGGCCATGATAACATCAGTCGTGGTATGGTTACCTTGATCCTTGACTGTCTTCTCCCGCCAATTACCCATATCATTAACTTCTCCTTAGATTCCGGGCAATTTCCGTCCTTATGGCGTATGGCCTATGTCCGTCCACTTCCTAAAATATCGAATCCTTCCCTGTCTAATCATTTTCGACCTATATCCATTCTCCCTTTCCTGTCAAAAGTGCTCGAGGCCTGTGTTCACAAACAGTTTTCTGCGTTTGTTTACCGCAATAACCTTGTAAGCCCGTTCCAGTCTGGATTCAGACCCGGGCACAGTACATCCTCTGCTCTTCTTAAAGTGACTGGTGACATTAGAGAAGCTATGGAGGATACTAAAGTTACTGTATTAGTATTAATTGATTTCTCCAATGCCTTTAACGCGGTCAGTCACGATATACTCCTTGCTATCCTCTCCCATCTTATGGTTTCTTCCGAGGCGCTGGAATGGTTCTCTTCTTATCTTCGGGGACGTCAGCAGTCGGTACGCGTTGATGAGAGATCTTCGAGTTGGCGTGGCCTGGATGCTGGTGTTCCACAAGGCGGTATTCTTTCTCCATTATTATTCTCTATCTTCATTAACTTTATTACTCACTGTCTTCGGTGTTCGTATCATCTTTATGCCGATGATCTTCAATTATATACAGCTGAGCGGGTAGAAGGTTTGTCGGACGCTATAGGGGATGTAAACCGGGATTTGGAGGCTATCAATGACTGGTCTGATAGATTTGGAGTGTCAGTAAACCCCTCAAAATGTCAGGCCATCGTTATTGGTAGTTCACGTATGATGGGTAGAGTGGCGGCTATCTCTCTACCTCCTATTATTTTTAATGGTGTCGTCATTCCCATTAGCTCCAGCGTAAAAGATCTCGGTTTGCATCTTGACTCGACACTTGGCTGGCAAAGTCAAGTATCTAGTGTCAGCAAAAGGGCCAATGGCACTTTGCGTTCTTTGTATCGTCTGAGGAACTTTTTGCCTGTTAAGACAAAGACTATGCTTGTGCAGACTTTAATTTTCCCTATGATTGACTATGGTGACGTGTGCTACTACGACCTGAATGCGGTCTTGCTGGATAAGCTTGACCGTATTCTTAATAACTGCATTCGTTTCATATTTAATTTAAGGAAATATGACCATGTCTCAAGTTTCAGGTCTGAGCTTAAATGGATGACCATTCGTCAGAGGAGAAGTTTGCGCGCTTTGACAACGCTTTTCTCACTACTCAACTCTCCCAACCCACCTTCTTATCTAATATCTCACTTTCAATTTCTATGTTCTTCACACAATAAGAATCTACGTTCATCCAATAATCTTCTCTTACTCTGTCCTTCTCATACTTCTGACTTTGTTCATTCTTCTTTTCATATCCAGTCCATTCTCCTCTGGAATGCGCTTCCTCTCGAGATCAGGACGGCTGACAATCGCTACGCATTTAAAAAGAAATTGCGGATCCACTTTCTTCACCAATAAGCAGAATTTCTATATTTAATTTTCAATTACCTCTAAAGTATATATGTATGTATATGTATTTATATAAATATTTATTCATATATATTATTTATGTAGATTTCTATTTTATGATATTAGGTTTTTTTGTTTTATCACTATTATTATAATTATTTTTCCAATATAATGTTCACGTACATATTGCACCTTCCACTCTATCTCTTCACCACTCATGGTTGACTGGTAGAGAATGCCTACGGCATTAAGTCCGCCTTTGTACCTATGTGCATAAAGTGTAAATAAATAAATAAATAAATAAATAAAATTACATTAAATAAAAATGAATGACTGCAATAAAGCTATCCCACATCTTCCAACTTATACCAAGCAAAACCGAGCCAAGAATGTTGGAAATACGACGAACACTAGGTTTTATTTGGCGACGCATATTGCTAGTCCTCACCTATGTGGCGTATACGACGCTATATATTCTTGACACTTGAGCCACCTTTACCTAAGTATACGTACTTGTTCCTTTGTGGATTGTTGGAGTTTATTTATCTTTACACATTTTCTGGAGAGGTACTGAGCGTGCTAGAATGATGATGAAAAGGTAGGGGTGTATCGACATAGAGGATGGATTAGAAAACGTAAGAGAAGAAAAATAATAAAAAATAGTGGTTACGGATATTGTAGTGATGACGACACGGTTGATGCAGTTCAGCGATTGGCTACAGCACTAAGTATCGTAGGTCTAATACCTATACGGGAAATGTGTTTGCTTTCGGAGGAGTATTCCCGTTTGGGCACCTGTGCATTGAACACCAAAGTTATTCCCATTTTAAATGGGAATACCTTTGGTGCTCAAACGAGAATATTCCGTTTCGGATATGATACAGGAGAAATGTAGTTATAAATTCCTCGCTAATAAGTGCTCGCAAGCGCTAATGTAGAGCATGAGGTCAAATTTTCGGGTCGGGCAAAAAGTGGTATTGGATATTTCTACAACATGTAATTTAAAGGGTATATACATACCAAGTGCATGGCTTCTTTGGATGATAACAAACGATATGGCAAGGGTTTTGTAATCTTAAGTCTACGTGTATAGAACTTATTACAAATTCCAATACACTGATACCAGAGACCGAATTTTTCAAATTAAGAAGAACGAAAAGAATTATCGTGTTATTGGCAAGTGACGTGGAAAGTTATTAACCCTCGTAGTGCTGTGACACGTTTGTTATAAGTATTCAAGAAATATATGAAACCAATAATTTGGTATCTATTCTTTAAGTCAGTTATTTTGTGTCTAACTGTGCATAGAGACTCCATACCAGATGTTGTCTTCAGCCTTTTTGGATAGATATGGGGTTTCCGTTACACGTTGTAAAAGAAATTTCGCAGTAGTAGCCGGAGCTTAGAAGTTGGCGGTGTGATACATGCGTTCCTCGGAAAGCACGTTAGTCCCGGCTGTCATTTGTACATCTTTGCCAGTCATTACAGGTTATTAGAAGCCAGGAAATCTGTCACTGGTCTGGCCATAAGGGTTGTGGAGGTCAGATAGGCAGTTGCTTCATGTAAAACACTATACGACCACAACATAGTTGGGAAAGGACTAATCAGTTGATGATGACTTGAAAAATTATATTTTTCTTTTCATTACAAATGAGCCCGTTCTTGACCTCGATCAAACCTGATGGTAAGTGTAAGATGAGGTATATACACCGTGAAATTTTAATGGCTGTTTTCCCACAGCGAAATGGCTTTGTCTTGGTAATACAATCGTTTTATAAACAAATAACATATTAGAAACAAAAAATGGCGCAGTTTAGTTAATGCATTGTCACCATGCGTGAGAGCTTACTTTGCTCTGAACATTTATTAATCACTTTTTCCTCCACAAAAACCTGTAGGTACCTACGTTACGTCTACTGAACTACTATTGATTCTTACGCTTTCGAGTTTATGATTTTTTTTTAATAATATGAAAAAAAAGACATTCGTTTTTTTTAACTTTAACTGTTTGTTTCGATACTACTACTGATGGGTAACCGTCCTGCCGTGGGAAAACAACCATTTAAATTTCACGCTGTATATATATATATATACAACGTGTAACGGAAACCCCATATCAATGCAAAAGGGCTGAAGACAACATCTGGTATGGAGTCTCTATGCCCAGTTTCAGCACAAAATAAGTGACTCAAAGAATTGATACGAAATTATTGGTTTCATAATATGTTTCATGAATATCAATCATAACAAACGTGTCACAGTACTACGAGGGTCAATAACTTTCCACGTCACTTGCCTATAACACGATAATTCTCTTCAATCTTCTTAATTTGAAAAATTCAGTCTCTGGTATCAATTTATTGAAATTTCTAATTAGTTCCACCCATGAAGACATAGGATTACCAAACCCTTGTCATATCGTTTGTTATCATCCAAAGAAGCCGTGCACTTGGTATGTACATATCCTTTAAATTACACGTTGTATTTTTCAATATATTTATACTGAAATAAATATATTGTAACAGAAATAGAATATTTTTCTACTGTAACCGGCCCTTGGCATAGTCCTACCAGCCTTGACCTCACCATTAAAACTTGGCCAACCCCAATAATAGTGCACACAAATCTGCCCCAACTAAACATTTAGAAACTCACACAAAATTATAACTCAACCCGGAGATAGCGAGAGAAATAATTAATGTTACACCCGTTAATTTTACACAACAACAATTTATCAAGGGTCGAGTCCTCCTAACTGGAGGAGGTCTCACGTTCGATTAATAAACTTCGGTCTCGCCTTGATCAATGGTGGGATCGCTTGGGTATTGTGATGGCGATTAGTGATGGACAATTGTGGCAGCTGGCTAGTCTTCAATGCGTATGTCATGCTTTGGCATGTTTCTGTAGTTCAGCGAGCATTACGAGTAGGTTAGATATCTAAACGAATATTCTCAGATCCCTCTGTATGCTCTTCACTAACTGTACTGTATTAAACTCTGGAATTTGCTACCCCTTGACATCAAGAAGGCTGAGTTAAAATTTTCTTTTAAGCGTAAAATTAAAAACCACTACTTAAGGGGCTGTTATTCCTAGTTTGGTCTTCGTCATAATTATTATGAGCTCTCCTAATCAGAAAGAATATTATAAAGCACCGTATTTATTAGTTTGTCATTTTAGTATATATGTGTATTTTATTAGTACTATTATATATTAGTATTATATTTATTAGTAATAAGAAATTATTTTATTCCATTTTCTCGTACCACAATGTGGCTTTTTTTAACCCAAAGGTTGACTGGTAGAGAATGCCCGCCCGTGTAACACAATTGTACATAAAGTTTAAATAAATATTATAAAGTGTAAAAGTTTGTTTGTTTAAATGCGATAATCTTCCAAAGCTCTGGGTGGATTCGGAAGAAATGAGGTATGGAAGTAGGTTGAAGCTTGAGAAAAGTTATACACTACTTTTTGCTCGGCTGCAAAAAATTAGGGTTATGTTTTTATCGTTTAAAATCCACGGGAGCGAAGCCGTGCGTGACTGCTAGTAAGTTATAATCATATTCAGATACGTAGGTATGGTAGGTGAGTTGTAGTGGTGACCCAGTGTTTACAGGTACGGCTTACGACTTGTAGTTCGTGGGTTCCAACCCAAGTGAAGGAAAACATCGTGACGAGACTTGCGTTGTTCACAAACCTGCACTGGGCTTACGTGTTGGATTGCGGCCTATTCCATTTCATAGATTATACATTTTGAAATGGAATAGCCTAATAATATTTGCAATCAATTATTTATTTCGAATTTAAATGTTTAATTTTAAATTTATGTAGAAGTGGAAACCTTATAGGCTGATTATCCTCAACTATTTGAGGTCAGATTCAAGTCTAACGGAGAACGGATCCAGAACCAAATAGCGGAATAGGTACCAGTTATAGGGCGACTGACTTTACCTCCATAATTTCCACCACTGGGTAGCATGATATCCTACCCACCTAGCCGTCCTAAAGCCGAAGACAGTGTTGTGAAAATGTACAAATTACAGCTGGAACCAACACCTTAATCCACCGACGAATCTTGCGAGTCTTGCCTAACCTTAAAAAATTAACTAAATTTAATTAATAATTAAATAAAAAAATTTTAGTCACAATATCCTTGTTTCCATCATCCTCCAAATCGAATCATATTTGATTGATTAGCAATAGAAATAGAATAACGAAATCTTACATTGCGATGTTGACTGACTCACAATTCCGTTTTACATCCAAACTACAGTTTGTCTACTGAGGAGCCGTAGCAACATTTTTCCACGCAGACAAATTTGGATACACCATCGCCATATTGAATTTCGACCGAATTTCTACTTTCCAGTAAAACACCGGGGAAACAATTGTGGTAACAACAATTCATGACGTCCTATACCTTGAAATACGGAATGAAGGATGTTTATAGATGAATAACTTTATGTGTTGTGCGAAGACAGGCCTTTCTAAGGAGATGAGAAACTATTTCGTGCCTAGACCTTGTTTTTACACTCTTTGGGGTAAATTGGGAACTGTTCTGCCAGTAAGTGGTGATGCAAAAAAATGTGGCTTGGCTGTATTAGATGGTAAGTGAGGTGGAAGAAGCAAGATGAAGTACAAGGTGCATAAGGGATAGTTCACATAGCGGGGGATAAGAGAGGCAGACATTGAGAGGAGATTTTTCTATGCATTCTGGATTAATTCTTTACATGGCCGAGTGAAAATAATGACGCGAAAATTCCATAAAAGTAAAATAAAATTAAAAATTGTGCTGTAATCTTACACAGTGGCGTCGTAAGTCTCTCGGACCCTTCCATTTGTAAATGATATTTTGCTTATTATGAGTAAGTTTGATGTGTATTTTATTGTTACTAACATAGTATGTAAGTATCGTGTACCTACTAGCAATATTGTCTGGTCTGAAATAAAATATATATATATTTTTTTTATTTATACTCATTTACGTCGCATTACGTAGCTGACTTCCCTGAAAAAGAAAACAAATTCAGAGTCTATTTTGCGTATTTGTCAAATAAGACATGTCCAAAGAGTGCAAGGTTTTGTCAATAATTGCGAATATCAACCATTTGACGAATACAGCAAGAATATTTGTATAGGTCGTACTCACTTATTTTTTTATTAATAGAACATAGCAATGTAGAGGTAGAATTCAGATTAAAGGCAATCTTGTTAACAATTCCAACTAAGCTAAATAGTTCTGTAGATGTTTACGCAGAACCGGCTTCCACGCAGTTATGTGGAAGAAAATAGCGTCTGTGGCAGTTAAAATCCGGGCCGGGGGCAACAGCATTCTAAAAACAGTGACTGAGAATGTGTTTTCCCCTTTTATGAGGCATTTTGTGGAGAAGGTGACCGGTTGAGAAACTGGTTTCGTCTTCTTTACAAAGTGACTCATACCCAAATTGTTATATTAATTTATGTATATACTAACACTAGGTATAAGGTACTTTACTAACACTACGGATTTCTGTTATCTGATTATTTGAAATAAATAAAATAAAATAAATTTAATATCTTTGTCTGGAGTGGGTTCACGGTAATAGCGTAATGGGTAGGGTCCAAACCCGCGGCCTCTCGTTCACAAGGCCGAAACCTTGGCCATTACGCAATTGCCACTTAATTAATTGTTTGACAGTACCACGATATACTAATTATATTCCTGATACAGGCCTGCAGGCCTGTTGGTCTAGTGGTCAGCGGCCCTGACTGCTATGTTCAAGGTCGTGGGTTCGATTCCCACCCAGGACAAATGTTTGTGTGATGAGCACGATCATTTGTACTTTGTCTGGGTGTAATTTATCTATAATATGTATGTATTT
This sequence comes from Tholera decimalis, assembly GCA_943138885.2. Taxonomy (NCBI): domain Eukaryota; kingdom Metazoa; phylum Arthropoda; class Insecta; order Lepidoptera; family Noctuidae; genus Tholera; species Tholera decimalis. The sequence continues at coordinate 32,255,133 of OW964562.2, forward strand.
AGAAATATATATGTATGTTTATCAGTTGTCTAGTACTCATAGCACAAGCTCTGCTTAGTTTGGGACTAGATGGCGTTATGTGAAAGTTGTGGAATATTATTATTATTATTTATTTAATAAGTCTGTAAGCCTGGCAATCATTCTTATGAAACCGTATATGCAGTGGCATTGCTGTGTTTTGTTTCTGTCTTTCTGTAGAGTAAGATTATGATCATCTGCGTAACCTTTTTTCAGTGGGATCAGCTTCCGGTCTAACCGGGTGCAGAGGCCTAGTGTTTTACTTGGATCGCCTGGGTAACAGCTGTCAAGTATGTACACATAGCAGCCGAGATAAACGGCTTGACGTGGTTTTTGACGTAGATATATAGATATGTTAAGGCCATCCATCCCTTTTTTTTTTGTTTCGAGGTGGTAACCTCATGGATATTCTCCGCCCCGGGTGAAGGGGTCTGTCAGACTCATACTGACTAAAACCACCCCGTGTTCCTACTTACACATGCGCCGGGGGCTGCGGGGGCACATTAGTATTCTTCAACGCGGCCGCTGACTAGTAACGGTCCACCTTTGTGGGCCCCATCTCGCTAAGAAGGGCGCGCGGGGAACAAAACGCGCCGCTATCTCGGGTCGGCTGACATCCCCAAGACCCCTCCCTGGACCCATTTAGGGGGGCCATCAGAGGGAAAACTGTCTATCCCTGGATCAACTTTGGCAAGCGTTATTAACGTTGAAGGTCGACCCATGCATTATTATTATATATAGTCCCGAGCTCCGTTGGAGACAAAGACGCGAGGCGTATTTTCAAGTTATCGCACCTTACATGCAGTGTGAGCTACGCCTTAGAGAGGGAGTAGTTTTATTGTATTCGTTGCCTAATCAGTAGGCTGTTATTTCAGCCTGGAGTTGAGCCCACTTAGAATGAAACCTATTTGGTTTCGTTTTCTCATACAATAGAATATGCCTTACTGTGAGCCTTTTGAATAGTAGGAGCAAGGGGTTTTGAAATAATATTCAGTTATAGGTAAGCATATGGAATTTCTCTATATTTTTATGAAGTTATAGAGTTTGTTTAGCTTTTAAAAAATACAATACCGAACAGAATGAAGACAGACCATACAAGAAAAGATAAGGTCGACGATAATGTTCACTTGCCTAAAAGTATCATATAATACACGAATGTCTCAACATAATTAATCCCTAAAGTTATTAAAAACACAAAACAATAAAAAAGATTTCTTTTAAGATATACAATAAGAAGATATATAACACAAATAAATAATGCGACGTGTTGCAAGCCTATCAGTTTTCTATCGGTTACATTTCGGAGGGTGTGCGATGGAATTGTACAGTCTTATTCCACCAAGCCCGTTCCATCATCGGACTACAAGACAATCGGCGATGCGCCATCGTTACATGGTGGACATCCCACCCATACGCACGAAACGTTTTGGTAATACTTTCATAGTGCGTACGGCTAAGGAGTGGAATTCCCTGCCGGAGTCTGTGTTTCCTGATAGTTATAACCTGGGAGTCTTTAAGTCAAGAGTGAATAGGTTACTTTTAGGTAAGCGTGCTCCATCTTCGACCACATCAACACTTACCATCAGGTGAGATGGTGGTCAGGTGGGTTCCGTGGTAACTATAATAAATATAATATTACCTATATATTTTATTATCATATATCTAATTGAAAAAAAAAAAAAACAAAAAACCTTAAAAATTTCTTAAAACTAGCTTATTTACAGTTTTTACAACTACGCCAAATAACTTTGTTTTTCATAGTATTTGTATGAATTACAAAGTTATATTTGCGGTTTTAGAAAATATACTGTATCTCAAAAACTGCCGACTCGATCTCGTTCGAACCAATTTTGGTTGAAACTTTACATTAAGATTTAAGATCTACAATATTTGATTTTTTTAGATTTTTCACTTCATTATTATAGAAGTTAGAGGGGGCGGACACACATTTTACCATTTTGGAAGCGTATATCTTTTAAACGATTAATTTAATGAAAAAGTCATTTTAGAAACCTTAATGTCATTTTTAAAGACCTGTCTACAAATACCACACACGTATAGGTTTCATGAAAAAAAATATTTTCAGTTTCAGTTCCATGTATGGGGAGCCCCCTTTATTTTAAATGATTTTTAAATTTTCTCTTAAAATCGGAAAGCGGTTCACAGAATACATCTATCTACCAAGTTTTACATGTATAGGCCTAATAGTTCTGGAATAAAATGGCTGTGACATACGGACGGACGGACAGACAGACAGACGGACAGACATGTCGAAACTATAAGGGTTCCGTTTTTTGCCATTCGGCTACGGAAACCTAAAAAATAGATAAACAATAAGAAGATAAATGTCACAAATAAATAATGATTCATCATCGTCTGTTTGGCCTTTTCCGAACCATGTTGGGGTCAGCTTCTAGCTTAACTGGATGCAGTTGAGTATTAGTGTTTTACATGGCATGACTGCCTATCTGACCTCCACAACCCAGCAGCTGCTTGGCAAGACCAGTGTCAAATTTTCTGGCCCGTAACGACTTTCAAAGATGTGACAAATGACAGCCAGGAACAACTGGTTAACGTGCTTTCCGAAGCATGGAGGAATCTGGATATGTAGAGATGCTGTGATGTGCTTTTTGATTTTGCCTTGAAGATCGACCCGTGTGACTGTTATTATAAATGAACTTATATAATTTATTTTTATTTAGAACTAGCTTCTGCCCGCGACTTCATCCGCGTAGAACTCGAAAATATTCCACGGTATCCCGTCCCAGACTTGCTTGACAAAGATTATAATAGCACGGCTAATATATATGATATAAAGATAATTTATAGCCTATAGCACTCAGGGATAATGCGGCTATATGTAAGCGAAAGAATTTTCAAAATGGGTTCGGCTGTTTCAGAGATTACCCCATACATACAAACTTACAAATTTTACCTCTTTATAATATTAGCATAGATATTGAAATTGAAATTGATCAATATTTATTCGGACGAAGACACACACAGCAACATACAACGTGTAACGGAAAGGGTATATACATACCAAGGGCACGGCTTCTTTGGGTGATATCAAACGATATTGGATGGGTTTCAACTCAAAATAAAATACTCTAAAAATTGATACCAAATTTTCGGTTTCGTAAGTTTCTTAAATTGAAATCATAACAATCGTGTCACCGCACTACGTAGGTCAATAACTTTCTACGTTACTTGCAAATATTACAATAAATCTCCTCCGTAATTCTGTGCGCCAAGTACTGTAGTAGCCTAGCGTAAAGGCGGTGTTCTTTTGTCGGCGCGAGAAAGGAGATAGGCATAAAAACCCTTTCAATATCGTTTGATATCACCCAAAAAAGCCGTGCCCTTGGTATGTATATACCCTTTCCGTTACACGTTGTATAATACAAAATTACAAACTAAAAAAAAAGATAAAAATAATCGTTGAGCATGTCCACACCGAAAGGGACACCATCTCAGCATTTGCTGGGCGGAAGACACCCAGCACTGGTTTTCAGTTGGCACGCAGCAGTGACACACGGACGAGGGCAAGTAAATTAAATAAATGTTAAAGAGTGTGTAGTGTTTTCTCGCGTTTGACCACCATCTCACCTGATGGTAAGTGATGATGTGGTCGAAGATGGAGCATGCTTACCTAGAACTAACCTATTCACTCTTGACTTAAATACTCCCAGGTTATAGCGATCAGGAAACACAGACTCTGGCAGGGAATTCCACTCCTTCCATTACTTTCTACTATAATATTATAAATGTGAAAGTTTGTGAGAACGTATGTATGTCGTATGTATGCTCTTTCACGCAAAAACTACTGAACGGATCTGAATGAAATTTGGTAAGTAGATAGTTGACATCCTGGAATAACGTATAGGCTTTTTATCCTGGAATTCCCACGGGATCGAGATTTACGCGGAAGAACCCTCCCATGCGAACAAAGTCGCGCTAGTAAAAAATAAACATGACCTTCCACTCTGTTCCAAAAAACATATTCATAAAAAAAAATCATATTCACCTCATCCGCAGGTCTAGGTAACCAAACAAGTGCTAACATTACCGAACAGTTTTACGTTTCACGTTGGTCATAAAGTCTCAAATCGTCTCTTAATAAAAATGGAACTTAAAAATAGAACTACGTAAAATATCATATAAAAGCGAGCGATATGCTACTATATGTTTCCACATCATCCAACCCCAAACTTAATACCGTACTTGTCCAATAAAAATATCGTAAGACCAACAGCTCGGACCATAAAGTGAAGTAAACATGGCCGACACGATCCAACTTTAGTCAACTGACTATAAGGCATACTATACTTCGTTTATGTCAAACTCACGGCCCGCGGGCCATGTGTGGCTCACGAGTTATTACTCTGTGGCCCATGACCTGAAAATTGAACCTTTTACGCCTGAAATCCATAGCAATATTATAAATTAACGAACTTGCCCGGTTTGTACGCTCTTATTCTGCTAAATTACACTAAAAAAATATAAATTATACACCATTAACTTTCCCATGAACCACTATATCTATTGGTGAAAACCGCATGAAAATCTGTTGAGTATATCACAAACAGACACTCAGTTTGTGGCAGGAGATTTTTTTATAATAAATGTATAGATGCGTCAAAACCAAGCAACGGAGGGATGTATTTTGTACTGACTTATCCAGTAGTTATTTACTTTTATTTAGTCAGTAAAATGTTTTTAATAATGTAGAAGTCTAACACTCCATTTTGCTTTACCCAAAACAGGAGGAGTCAATTGATAAAAATGATATTTATTTTGCAAGTTGGTTATTTTAATAACCTTTTTACACGTAATTTTTTCCGTAAATCTAAACCCGAAAAAACCCTTACAATATACGCTTATTTTTAGTTTATGTTACTATGGAAAATTTACTTGGATACCCCTGCCTTGGTCACTCACTAATATAAACAGCTAGTTTGTGTTTATGTTTCGAGATATTAATCCTGCAGTTTGCAATGATGAGGGTTTGAGTTTGAGTCTAGTTTGTTGAATTAATAGTCTAGAACTTTGTAATTAGTTAGGAAAGATTCCTTGGTATAAATAAGCCAGCTTAATTTTAATAAATAAATAAATAGTAGTTATAATTTTAATAAGTTATAAATTTTTGAGAAGGTAATTTTAAAAATGCCTACAAGCAACCAAAATGGAACCTTCTTTTGTCTCCAAACACAGGTCTGCTGGTAAGTATTATGAAGATAATTTACGTATAAACGAATATAGTTTTAAGTAAAGCTTTTGTATAATTGACTGAATTCAATAAAACACAGTATTTTATTTTATATACGCCTTCAAAGGCGTTTATAAAACGTTAGAAACTATATAATTATAGTGCCTATGGAGGAAACCCGATAAAAAACTCTTCGGTAACTATTTATTTATTTATTTTATTACTTATGTACACACAGTAAAATACAATAGGACAAGCATAATTATAATATTTGAGTACAAAGGTACCGCTTATTTCTTAAGAAATTTCTTCCAGCAGACCTGCGAAAGGAGAAGTGAAAAAGAAATGTAGACAATAGTGTGTGAGAACAAGAGAAATAAAAATTAATATGTGAAGTCTAAAACTAAAATATTAAATAAACCTACACATACTTATAATGCAATAAAAATAACATATACTTAAATAAATACATAATGTTAGAATATATAGACATATAATATAAATATATACATAAATAATTAACACAGTTAAGAGGAAAGGTAATGCTCTTTTAATCGACATTTGAATAGAGATATAGTTTTTAAATCACGAATGCTAGGTGGAAGTGAGGTCCACAATCTTACAGCATGGACAGAGAAGGAATAAGAGTAGTAGCTAGTTTTATGAGGATGAGATTTAAGGAGGGATCTAAGGTGTGATCTACACGGTACGTCGCTAGAACGAACGTAAGAAAAACGCTCACGCAGGTAGGAAGGGTAAGACGGGTTGTGTAAGATGTTGAAGAGGAGACACAAAATTATAGTGTTCCTGCGAAGACGGATTGGGAGCCACTTGAGTTCCTTGCGAAGGTGAGAAACATGGTCATACTTTCGAAGATCGAAAACAAAGCGAATGCACAGATTTTGCAAGCGCTCAAGCTTGTTTAATAGCTCTTCGGTAGCATCCAAATAGCAGGCATCGGCATAATCTATAATCGGCTGAATAAGTGTTTGTGCCAAAGAAACTTTAGTCTTCAAGGGCAAAAGGCTTTGAAGGCATTTCAGCGAATGAAAGGAGATTTTAGGTTTTAAAACGGTTACATAATTATAAAAGTCTGTAGACTTTCTTGAAGGAGGAATTTTGGCCGAGAGGAGATGTTACGGCGTTTTCGAAGCCGGTTACCGGATACCGGTAATGTACAATAAATTTTTTAACCATTGACAAAATTAACCGTTTTTTTTTTCGTTTCCTGTGAAGTTTGGGTTATCATTCTACAGCAACGATATGCAGACCAGAAGAAGGGAAAGAAACAAAGGTACAAAGATACTCCTATTCCTATAAAAACTCTTCCAGCCAGTGTCAGACTTTCTGGCTACTACATTCTTCTACTTACATTGACGGTCAAATAACTGCCCGAACCAATGGCTTATCGGGCTTTCTGAGGCACGGAAAAATCTCAGTATATTAAGATTATCACCGATCCACGAACCGACCTTGGCAAACATTGCTTAACTGTAAAGATCGACCGAGCAACTGTTTTTATTAAGCCACGACTGGCCACGAGCTTAATTAGATATACAGGGTTAAATGTAAAACACTGAAAACCTCTCAGGACTATGTTACTAACATCATAATCAACAACTTTTATTCTATGACTTTTAAGAATTCGTCATATTTTAGTTCACCAGATTTTCATACAAAAATAAAAATATTTAAATTGAACGCCCTAAATGTTACGAACTCTATGCGAAGCAAAAGAAAGCAATGTATACTGTCGCTTTCTTTTGCTTTGCATAGACGCTACATGCGTTTAGGGCGTTCAATTTAAATATTTTTATTTTTCTATGAAAATCTGGTGAACTAAAATATGACGAGTTTTTAAAAGTCATAGAACAAAAGTTGTTGATTATGATGTTAGTAACATAGTCCTGAGAAGTTTTTGGTGTTTTATAATTAACCCTGTATTTATAATAATTTTTTTTTCAATATGCGACTGTAATGAAATGGATGGCAAAGGAATCTACATAACTAATCAGCCAAGAACGTTCCCACTTCTAGGACAAAATCCCTTCCACATATGACCCGTCTGTCTTCAAAGCCGCCAGTTATGCTGTGCTTGACCTTTAAAAAAAGTTGCTAAATTTAAATATTTGGGTCACTGGTTCTCAGACGATAAGAAGGATGTGGAGAGGGAGCGCAGGTCGCTGACTGTTCGATGTTGGCTCACAGGTTTGCACGTTGTACAGCACAAGTCAAGGTGACGCTTTTTTTTTTTTGAAAAAGCTTTGGCGTACTGTCAATCCTTTTACACGTGCAGCCTGTGGGTGAACTTCACGCAGAGTATATAGTGACCTGCGCTTCCAATATAACACGTTCCGGGTGATGTTGGGGCTGCCGCGGTTTTGTAGTGCTTCCGGCATGTTTGCTGACACGAATGTGGACGGTTTTGTGGCCATCATGCGCAAGAGATGTACCTCTTTACAGCGCCGCGTACGCGCCAGCCCCAACACCATTCTGAGAACGCTAGCTGATAGGTGGGACTCTCCGATCTTGGGGCGATGGATACGACTGCATGCAGTCAAGTAAACATGCCCCAGGGTTGGCGTGTCCGACACAGCTTAGATTTATAATTTAATTTAGTTATAAGTTGTTATTAAGCTAATACTAACATTAGGTTATAAGTTCATATGCTACTAACAAACAAATATGGAATCATCCCAAATAAATATATTGAATTGAAAGCAAGAGTGAACAAGCACCTTCTGGGCTCGCTCGTTCTATCGTAGACCTCGTCTATCAGTTACCATCAGGCGAGATCGAAGTCAAGAGCGGGCCCAATAGTAATAAAAAAAATTGTCCAAATGCGAGTCAGATTCGCCCATGAAGGTTTCCGTAGTAACTACGACAAATAACTTTGTTTTTCATAGTGTTTGTATGAATTACAAAGTTATATTTGCGGTTTTAGAAAATATGCTGTATCTCAAAAACTGCTGACCCGATCTCGTTCAAACCAATTTTGGTTGAAAGTTTATATTAAGGTCTACAGCATATACACACATCAAAAGTGTCTAGGGATCAACATATATTTTTGCAATAACTTTTCTCCTGATTGATATTAATTAAAATTTTCTTTAAGGATTCATCAAATAAAGTGTTTTCGTTTGTCACAGTAACGATAAACCAAGTCACCTTTGCATTAATAAAGAAATTTGCCATTTTCCTAATAAAGGGATTTTTGACATTTGAACCACTAACATTAAAGTTCGAAAAAAAGACTGAAATAACAGTTTTCTTTAAAATTTTATTGGGTAACTTAAACAATTAATAATCCGTGTTTCTACCGCGAACACTAACAACACAAGAACATCGGTTTGGCATACTCAAAATGAGTTCATCCAAATCACGCTGTGGAATGGCCGCCCATGTTCGTTGCAACAACAAAAAAAGGTCTTCTTGCGACTGGATACCCTCCATATTTGGCAGAGCTCTTCTCTGTAGCATATCCCATGCATGCTCAATCGGGTTCAAGTCTGGCGACTGAGCAGGCCAGAGCAGGACATTGATGTTATCTGCGGCGAGAGTCTGTCTTACAACTCTTGCGGTGTGCGGTCGTGCATTATCATGCATTAACTGAAATAAGGGACCGATTTGCACTTGTAGAGGAACGATGATGTCAGATACAATCGTCTCAGCATAAATTTGAGCGTTGAGGTTGCCTCTGATCCAAATCAACTCAGTTCTTCCGCCGATCCAAATACCCGCCCATACCATGATGGTTCCACCACTATAAGGATGGACTTCCTGGCAGGATTTTAATCGCTGTTGGCGTCCAGGGGTTCTCCAGTGTCGTATACGTCTTGTATCCGGTCTCATACCAAAACGAGACTCATCAGAAAAGCACACGAAACGCCATTGTTCTTCTGCCCAATTTCTGTGTTCAAGAGCCCATTGATATCGAATCCTACGATTGTGCATTGCTATAGGTGGTACCCGTAGCGGTCTTCGGGAATGAAGGTTCACTTCATGCAAGCGGTTTCTGACTGTTTGGTCGCTAATTAAGTTCCCTGAAGAGTGATGAAGCCTCACGGCTAACATCATGGCGGTTATTGTTGGAGCTCTTCGAGTTAAGATTTGAATGTATCAGTCTTGTCTCCGTGTGGTGCAGCGATACCGTCCTCCATGGCGCTCAGCCACGGTACCAGTGCTTCGGTAACGTGTCCAAAGTCGACTGATAACACTCTGACTTGTATTCAGAGCTAAAGCCACAGTACGTTGCCGGGAACCAGCTTCTATCATTCCCACGGCTCTGAGCATTTCTTCCCTGCTTAAATGACGTCGCCGCTCCATAATAACGTTGGTTTTAATCAGTAGTAGGGAAACAGTAGCACTAATAATGTCTTCAATGCGTTGTATGTTTTTATAGGGAAAATATTGACAGCTGATTTTCATCTTTTACTCGAATTTGATTAACAGTTCCTGTTTCAAATTATGAAATGCACCAAAAAGGATCCATATAAATTTATAAAATCATAAATTTTAAAAAATACTTGATCCCTAGACACTTTTGATGTGTGTATATATATATATATTTTTCACTCCATTATTATAGAAGTTAGGGGAGGGGGTCATTGTACCACTTTGGAAGCGTATATCTTTTAAACGATAAACTTTATGAAAAAATATTATTTTCAGTTTCAGTTCCATGTATGAGGAGCCCACCTTAATTTTATTTTTTTCTTAAAATCTGAAAGCGGTTCACAGAATACATCTACCTACCAAGTTTCTCATGTATAGTCCTAATAGTTTCGGAATAAAATGGCTGTGACATACAGACGGACGGACGGACAGACAGACAGACAGACATGACGAAACTATAAAAATTCAGTTTTTTGCCATTCGGCAACGGAACCCTAAAAATGGGCCCTAATCCACCACGCGGGCCCAGTGTGGATTAGTGGATGAAATGAAGCTACACACAAAACAAAACCTATTGACATTAACTCTCCAGACAACCTTCCCCGTAAACTCAAAAACTTCACAATCAAGCAAATACACCCCTTGAGAACACGAAAAATCCCTAAAAAGTAACATATAACAAAGCTAATAACTTGTCGTGAGTCTGACAACATTAAACAAAGGGTCCATAATTATAAATGCCAATCTACTTCGCAATTAGCCAAGGGATTTTAATACCTTTGTATTCCTTACCTTAAAACATTTGCAATTTAATTTAATTCTGTTAAACTTTCCTCATATTATTTGAGTTTCTGGGGTTAATTTTAGTTATTATATTATCCGTAATGCAAACAATGCGTAAATAACAAGCCTTGGATTCTATTTATTTAACATGGGGGAGTTTGATTAGGAGCGCTGTATTGTACGGAGTTTTCGTACAAAGATGAAATGTTACATGAATATAGAATTTACATGCGCTTTGAGTATGAAAGGCTAATGAGGGAAATGGACTAATTTGATGTGTTGGACTAACAAGCTCGCACTGGTTTGAGTTATTTTGTATATCCTTTGGAAGCGGTCAGTTTTGGAATAGTATGGAAATAATAATTATTTGGTTCGTTGACCTTTATGGTGCGGACGCATTAGCATGCTTGTCGTGGCCAATCAGAGAATGCGTCTCCACCCAGAATATGTACAAGACAAACGGCGATGTGCCATCGTTACATGGTGGACATCCCATCCATACGCACAAAACGATTTGAGAATACTTTCATTGTGCGTACGGGCTAAGGAGTGGAAATCCCTGCCGGAGTCTATGTTTCCTGAGAGCTATAACCTGGGAGTTTTTAAGTCAAGAGTGAATAGGTTACTTCTAGGCAAGCGTGCTTCATCTTCGACCACATCATCGCTTAACATCAGGTGAGATTGTGGTCAAACTCAAGCCTATCAACAATAAAAAAAAAGAAAAGAAAAAATGTATAACGTCCTTCTTTCGTGCTCGAAAATCGCACTCCAGTCTTGTCGAGGGTAGCGGGGTACTCAGTTACTGAGTTGCAGAGGTATATGGAGGTAATATTTTATACTGGTACCTACTCAAATGTATATTATGGTTTGGTTTGAAGCCCATCATGTAATGACAAAGGGCTAGTTGGATTGAAAGATTGGTCCTAGTTGCCTAACTAGGACCATCCTGCTATTACAATAAGTAGACCATTATTTTCACGTCTTAACATAAATAAAAGACTGTTCTTAGCATTACTCGTTCCGTTATACAAGGTAAACCCGGCTTACCCCACACTTATTGGTCCTTTTTTCCTCAAACTTTTTTCCACGTATAAATCAAATTAATACAGTTATAAATAACAACCAACATTGAAAAATAACTAGGTACACGTATTTTAAATCTATCTACACGGCATGGCGCAAAAAGTATTGTAATATTCACGTAATTTGGTTGATTCATGAGCCATTAGGTAGCGTTATTGAACTTTTCTGGAAAAAAAGGTACGGGACCCTTCCGAACGAACGCGAGCCCAATATTAAGACGTTGGCCTCTGGTCTTTTTAATAATATGACAAGTTATTTTATTCATGATATGACATTTGGATGTCGCAGTTTGTTTTTCTTGGGAAGCCACTACATACATAATATTATGTATAGAATGCCGATAGTCTCTTGTACATTAATGGTGGGGGCGGCGTTGAGAACATTTTTTTTTTGTTACATTATTTCTCTTTGTAGTTTAGTTAGATGAATTAGTATGGTAAACTGTATTGATAGATAGATAGATATACTCTTTATTGTACATACTTTTGCAGATTTCAACTTTTTTAGTTTTCCAAATAAAAAGGGTGTTACAATGGGTGGTCTTGTCGCTGAAAGCTGCCTTTTACAGACACTCCTTAGATGGATTTGACACAGAAGGAGAAAATAAATAGGACCGCAGGTAGTCTGTCCGTAATACATCCTGATCTGAATCCTACACAGATAACGTTGTGGGTAGAAACTATTATGTCCTAAAATCCGTCACATTCATGTCTGAATTTTCAAACCAATTTTGCGCGAACTTTCCTTTGCTTATGTCGCATTTTCTATCTGAATATAGCTAGCTAAGTAAGTAAGTTATGAAAGTACGAATGGCTGCCAATCTAGTTCTGTCTTCAATCATTCTGGGATTTTGTCGCGACATCCCATTTCCGAATTCGTGACTCTCGTATATTACTGTAGGTAGGTGGTTTTTGTATATACGATAGGCCAAGGTATAGTCAGTTCTATTTTGAAATAGAATTTTGTATAAATACGTCTTTTATGTCGTACGAATAACACTGTTTCCAATTTTAACAGTATCGTTCTTCTTCAGTCAATATTTGATTTTCCATTTTCTGATTGGTGATTAGATTTCTTAGCAAAAAAAAAGAAAGTTTCTTAGTTTAATTTCTGAAATATACCGAAGTTCCTTTTTATTTGAAAAAAAGTCCGCGTCATGGTACAGTGGTATTAAATACATTATAGTCATTAAACTCTTAATTATTTATTAATAGAGTCAAGTGTTAAAGCAATATGTATCAGTAGTTACTATGTATCGCAGTACAAAACTTAAACAAGAAGGTTGGCGCTGTGGTTCAGCGATTGGCCGCTGCACTGTGTATTGCAAGTTCGATTCACATACGAAAAACGTTTGTTTGGCCCACAGATAGTTGTTGTCTGTTTCTCTAACGCGCCCACACTTCTAGAGAAATTTCTAATTTGAGCAACCTTTTGTTCACAAGCTATTCCTATACTACCCTTACCTTTTGTATATTTTATGTTGATACACTATAAATACAGGATTATTGGTAAAACACTAACTTCTCAGGACTAGGTTAGTAATATCATAAACAACAACTTTTGTTCTATGAATTTTAATAATGTTATAGTTCATCAGATTTTTATTAAAAAAATAGTATTTAACGCTCTAAATGTTACGCAGTCTGCGAAGTAAAAGAAAGCGCTAGTAATGTAGGTGATAGTACAAAAGGCAGTAGAGCGCTAATAATTTAGGTAAACTGATAGTACAAAATGCAGCGGACGGGATCTTGACGGCTTATTTTTGGTAAATGTATTATGTTTTCTAAAAAGACATAGAACAAAAGTTGTTGATTATGATGTTAGTAATACTGTTCTGTGACGTTGTTAGTATTTTACCAACAACCCTGTATAATTATAATATGTATACTTGTATATACTAAATACACGCGTCAAAGTACTCTTCTACGGTCAATTAGATAGGTAACTTTTATTCATCAATTGTTTTAAAATTAAGGAAAACACTGGACTTTCAGACAATTCATTTCATTTGCCTCCAATACCGACAGTTATGTCCACCTTTCCTCTAGGTATGATGGAACCAATTATATCATTCCGTTGCTTCCAGAGCAATATGGTTATTATAACAACACAAGTTATTATTATATTTATTAATTAGCGGTGCTCCTGACTTATATCGCGTGACAGTCGATATTAACTACGCTGTTTTCCTCGCGTAACCGCTGACCCAGTGGGAATTCCGATATGAAAGTTGGTACACTATTTATTGTCTGTAATCGCCTCTGCCTTATAGTCAGTCCCATTAAAGTCGGTAAATTTTATCCAGACATTAGCCCGGCTGAACAGACAGATAGATAGAAATCCCCTGATAATAATAATAATCATCCGATTCAGTATGTCTCCCCCAGCGACGCCCTAAGCCGAGGTCCGTACCCCACAGGGGGTGCCTTTAGCGTAATTATAATTAATTAAGGCAGCCACAGGCGAGTCCGGTAAGGCAGCCAACAACCTCAGGGACCTCAACCTCAGGGATAGGTTGACCTGAGAGATGCCATACAAAAAAGACAGTTATTTTAAAATCACTAACAGATACTTCGATTTTAATTACATGTATTTATATTTACTTTTGGTATACTGGTTATATATATTCAGCAATAAGTGAGGCGTAAAAATTAAAAACCTTCACCGGAATATTATTAACGTGCATATCTAAACGAGGAATTCCGTCATGTACCGCCAAAATGCCAGCCATTTTGTAAATATTCATGAATTTATATTTATTCGTTTATACGCTGTGGTGGCGACGTGTTTCGATTTTTGTGGTTAGATTTTATGTTACGTCTGATGTTTGGAACATACTTTGGGTACTTATCTCGTTCGGTTTCGTTTATTGGGAAAATTTGAATATATTGAACTGATTTTGTAAGATTGTTCGTAAAGACAAATAGGTAATCTAAATAATGTAGGCTTTTGACCGTAGGCCTTTTAGATTGCCGGGTTTGCTGGAATGTTCCGGGAACCCAAGGGCAATTGAAAGAATAGGGTGGATTTTTAGTCAGTAGAAGTGTGACACTCCCTCCCGCTCCACCCAGTGCAGAAGGAGTCATAAGATGATTTTCCCACCGAAAAAAGGTCTATGACATTACTCTGGAGAGTCATAATAGTATTAATAATTCAGCCTATACCTTACGTTTCCACTGTTTGGACATAGACCCTCACAACACTCCATGGTATACCTAATATTAGGAAAGTCATTTAAAATACTTCCACGTACGCACACTTTAGGCTAAAATAAAGACATTACGATGAATAACAGTAATGATCTGATTGTTTTTGATTTAACAAGGAGTCGACGGTAAACGAAAACAAATTCTGATTAAACTCAGAATCGTGCTTCCAGGATCAGTCCAAGGTCGGCCATTTTAGAATCCTTTGAATATTATGAATAGGTAATATGGTTAGGTAGGCTTTTACAAATATAATATAACGAATAGTCACCCGAGGCTTCGCTTCTGTGGATTTTTTCACGATAAAAACACAAACTCCTTAATAAGTAGCATTTAAGCTTTCTCAAGCTTCAAATTATAATACTTTTATATAAAATTTGATCTAGATCCACTCAATACTTTCGAAGTTTAGCGCGTTTAAACAAACAAACTTGTCCGCTTTTTAATGTTAGTATAGATTAGTAGATATTATTTACTAACCATTGTGACACATGGCTCAAAATAAAGATTTTGAATTTGATTTGCTAATTTATGAAATGAAATATTTATTTTCTAAATTGGTTATAAATAACACAAAAATTGAAGAGGCCGGTGTTTCCTGGAGCTGTAGAATTAACAGTTCACAAATAATTAAAAGAAAATGCAAATAACCGTTTCGTTAAAAATTTGATTCAGTGTGTTATCAATTATAGGTAGTGTTTTCCATTAGTAGGCGATGTAATGACGGCGACCTCCTTGCCGGATTGCCACCATGGGATCTGGAACCGAGAGCTCTTGCGCTCCTGCAAGATGAGCGCGTGGAGGCGCTTTGCCGGGGCGAAACTCTAGTGCCGCGACTTATTGCGGCACGGCGGACGGAGCTCCGGCGCGAGATCATGGCGGCATGGGAAGATCGATTATTGCAACCACAGAAATCTTAATAATAAGGCAAGATTTCTGTGATTGCAACCCAGCGCTGGGCACGCCACAATAGCGGCGATAAGTCCCTTCTTTGAAGAGTGGCTAACGAGGCGTCATGGCATCCTCACATTCCGCCTGACGCAGGTGCTCACCGGACACGGTTGTTTTGGGAGTTACTTGTGTCGGATTCGTTGGGAGGAAACGCCCGGGTGTCACCACTGCGAGGTTCACCCTGAGGACACGGTGGAACACACTGTCGAGGTTTGCCCCGCTTGGACAGAGCTCCGCCGTGTCCTCGTAGGGGCGAAAGGCGGCGACCTCCCTGCCCTGGTTCAACCCATGGCCCGGAGCGAGGAGACATGGAAAGCTGTCACCTCTTTCTGCGAAACAGTTATGCAAGTGAAGGAGGTTGCGGGACGCGCTAGGGAGAGGCGGATCTCAAGGTCCTCACAGCTCTTGCGCCCCAGCCGCCGCAGGAGACGCGTCGGGAGTCGCAGGGTGACTCTCAGCCACTGTAGGCGTGGGCCTGCGGGCTGCGGGCAATGGGTAGCTCGCTGCCCAACTGAAACCAGGCCCGTGTAGACGACGCGTCGTATTCCACACGGGCCTCAAAGAGTGTCAGCAAAATTGTCGGGGCCCATAAGAGGGCCGTTGCCTGCCAGGGTTGTGGAATTGTTAGAAAGAGTTACCGCGGCCACGGTACACGAAGGGCATATGATGGAACACGGATGGGTTTTAGTCAGTAAAAGTCTGATTCACCCTCCCGCTTCGTCCAGATCGGGAGGCAGTCATTGGATGATTTTCCATCCTTAAAAAAGGCGATGTAATGAGGTAGTGAGCCACTTTATATCGTCCCGTTCAGCTAAGTGAAGTATTGTAGACCGAAAGCGGGGGATACTTTTAGAGCACTTTAATAATTATTAGACAACGCTTGAACCTAATTTCTTTAACAATAAAGTTGAAAATCTATTAAAGAAATTTGACAGATTGTTGTAGCTTGATGTGCTGGCGTCTGTTCATCTTCGACAGTCATTACGGGTTGTCTGGGTCAGAAAATTTGACACCAGCCTTGCCAAGAGGTATCGAGTATCCCAGGTTCTGCATTGTGGAGACCAATTAGGCAGTCGCTCTATGTAAAGCATTATCTACTCAGCCGCATCCAGTTAAACTGAAAGCTGACCCCATCATATCTGAGAAAAGACTAAGCAGATAATGGGACGCATCGCTAGTTATTTATTACACTCCTAGAAAGAAAGTGACCTATTTGATTGCGATATAAACCTACCTTGCCCGAAGCTTTGCACTAACGACAAAATTATAAATAATAATGGGAAAGCATTACGAGCACGGGAGAAATATTTTCTTACATTTAAATTGACTCAACACTGCTTTTTTTTTAAGTTTCATGCTGCTCCCTAACAGTTAAAAGCTTTCAAGTTTAAGGTTAAAGAAACTCATTCAGCTTGCAACGCAACAAACTACTGCATCAAAATACTTGAAAAAGAAATTTTGGAGCGTTTTTGGTTTGTTTTAATGGCGTGTTTGCTAATAGAATCCCAGTTTGCCGCTTGCTACCGCGAGATTGTAGCTTTAACAAAAAAAAAAATATAACAAATTTAAATCTCTGAATTATTAAAATATAAAAAAAGATTCATAGTTTTGTTAGTATTACACATGACTTTTAAACAATTTTAGTAACAAACGTTATCCATTTCATTTAATTCCTCTGTTTTTATGTCTAAAATGCAACAAACAATGGTAAGTCCATTGCCATAAATACATATATGTTTTCCCAACTAAAACAACAATATATTATCACGGCTCACAACCGCTTTATATTCTTCAAATTGTTTATTACACGTAAAATTATAGTATGCAAATCCTACTGGTCTATCGTACGATAGCCGTATATCTGTCCCATGCACAGCTATAAATTACAAATTTTACAACCCGGGAACGCCCCTCGTTTTCAAAAGGTGTAAAACTTTTACGGTCAGTAAAATTTAAACTGTGCTCTTGGACATGTTTAAATTTTTATGGCGTTAGTGTGATTTTTGCGATTCATTTGATTTATGAAATTGTGTTTTATTTTGAATTAATTATTTAATTTTAAAACATATATTTATTTTATAATACAGTAATAGTATATACCTTTATACTTTAAATAGATTTGGATACTGATAGCATACAACAATAAGGATACGTCTCTACAATTTATTCTGCCTACAACTTGCAGCTTGCACACAGCTGTAACACAAGTCTGTGAATTTGAAATTGTCATAATAAACCATGCGAGCCGAATACGTGTCACTAGATTCACAATACAGATAATGATGCCAAACGCAAAGACTTTTTATGGTGGTTGATGAGAGCTTTGGTGAGCTCTTTCATGTCCTTTCCAGTGAAAATATCCAACTGAAAACAAAGAGGACATAAGAACATCATTAAGAACGTTGTAATGCCCACTTCATCTTAGCTGTCGTCATCAGGTAAGCCAAGGACATTGGCTCGTCTTAAAACGTTTATGTTCCTAACATCTTTTCTTTCTTATATTTTTCTTTTTTTTAATAGATTAAGTACTAGCAATATGGGTAGAATTCACATTACTAACAATCCTGTTAACCCCTTCAACGAAGCTAAGTATGCTTGTGTCTGGAGTGGGTTCATGGCAATACTGTAATGGGTGGGGTTAGAACCCGCAACCTCTCGATCACAAGTCCGACACCTTATCCATTAGGTTATTGATGCTCAAATAACATGGTCTGTCCATCTGATGTTCACGATGTTTTGAAGGCACTTAAGAGCAGGCAGTGCAAAATAATTTTAACGCTTGCTCCGCCCCCATCCACCCCGGTTAGGCCGTTATATACTAAACGCTAACGCAGCAGTAATAAAGTTGAATATCGCGTGCGCTCTTTCACCATGTTCGGTTTCAAAACTGCCGTTGTGTGCTAAGCGCTAACGCAGCAGTAATAAAGTTGAATATCGCGTGCGCTCTTTTACCATATTCGGGTTCGAAACTAAATGTCGTAAGTCTCAATTCTTATTTCGTTTATAACTAAAGTGATAATTGATCTAAAGAAAAAATGTCCTACATTTGGATGATGAACTATATTTTCTTACTATCAATACTAATTTTAGACATAAAAGCCGTGTAATCTTTATTAAATTTTGAATAATCTTTAAAAAAGACATGATTTTCGATTAAAAAATGAATCTAGCGAAAATGTTCCAATTACGAAACTGGTCTAGACATGGAAAGAAAAAGATCCAATAAATCATATACTAAAATTTCCATTTTGATTGTATGCGTGATTGTTTCAGAATATTAATACAAAACTACATACAATTTAAGGAGCCTCCGCTTAAGATGAAATTTCTTCTTATATGCCTACGATAGAGGCACCATATTTTCGATGAATCCTAATATTACACAATATCTGAAAATAAAAATGTAGCAACAATATAATGACGTGCGATATCTCTAGCTTTAAATTAATGACTTTATACATCGTGTAACGGAAAGGGTATATACATACCAAGGGCACGGCCTCTTTGGGTGATATCAAACGATATTGGAAAGGTTTTTAATCCTATCTCTACATGTTCGGAAGTAATGAGAATTTTTAATAAATTGATACCAGAAACCGAACTTTTCAAATTGAAATAAGCACATCACAGAAGAGATTTATCGTGATATTTGCAAATAACGTGGAAAGTTATTGATCTACGTAGTGCGGTGACACGATTGTTATGACTTCAATTTAAGAAACTTTTAGAGTACTTTATTTTGAGTTTAAACCCTTCCAGTATCGTTTGATATCATCCAAAGAAGCCGTGTCCTTGGTATGTATATAACCTTTCCGTTACACATTGTATACTCTGTAATAAGCACTTAAGTGCAACTTTTATATAAATCGACCAATCAGGGGATCGGCACTGTCGGAGAGACAGTAAACACTGGATAACTTTCAGCCTTGCTAGGAGAACAGTATCTCGCCTGTTTCGTATTGCATTGTAGAACCTAAAATTATAGAATTCCAATAACTTTGGTATCCCATTGTAAAAAAATAGTAATTCTAAAATAATACATTACACATTATACTTTGTTAAATATTTATTAAATGAAGTGATTCAAAAAAATTAACAACAGCACACAATAACGATAACAGACTGGAAACTTTCGTTAGATCTGATCTACAATAAACTTATCTCAATTTCATAATATACATACAATCTTTGAATATTCTTCACAAAAACTAACTACTACATAATATTTAAATTCTTCCGTCTCAAGAAAACGGAGTCTAATAGTGGAAGACTTGCTCAGATATTGTCCGTTATTAGAATACAGTTTTTAGCATTTTTATTATGAACGAGATAAATGTTTGTTCTTTAAAATCTACTGGGTTATTTTATGGGTATTTTAGTACGTCCCAGTTTGTGATGATATTACCATGATAATTTTTCTATCCACAAAATATTTGATTATTAGCAGTTGCGCGGTAGCTTAACTCTCGTGGACTTAATCAAGATGAAAACAGAACCTTCCTTATTTTGCAGACGGGTAAAAAGGCCTATAACCTTCCATAAGCTACAAGCTACTTCCATACCAAGATTTATCCAAATGCATTCAGTATTTTCGAAGATTAGCGCGTTAAAACAAACAAACTTTTTAGCTTTATAATATAAGTAGAGATTAAATGATCAGGTTTTCTAGTTTAAAACAGTTTTGTTTAACAGTGGGTTTAAAAATAGGCATAACCTGTATCTTTTTTTTTTTGAGGATGGTACATCATCCAATGACTGCTTCCCGATCTAGACGAAGCGGATTCTCAGACATTTGGATGTGTCAGACTTTTACTGACTAAATAAAGGGATCATCACATGAACATATGAACTTGTGTAAATAAAGGGATCATCTCTGAACCCTTTCAAACAAAAATATGTTTTTTTTCAAATCGGTTCAGCCGTCTTCGAGTAATTGCTGAAAAGGAGGAGTATTTTTTATGTTGGTATGTATGTTACATATATACATACCTACATAAATACTGCTCCTTTTTGAAAGTCGGTTAAAAATACGAACAAACCTTATGAGTCCAATTCATTACATCTTACCTTGCCAGTTGCCTTAACAAACAACGTGTAAGTAATAATGTCGAAAAAACCAAAAGAAGCCACGCTACGCTACTAGTTCATCTTAATCTCCGGCCATAATTCCTTCACGTTGGCATTCATGTTCTCAAGTGGAGCATAAGTCGCACATAATGAAATAAGTTTCAGTACTTCGCTTAAAACTCGAGATTTTTAATGCCTTAATATCCTGTCGCTATCAAAGTTGTTCTACTTACTTTATTGCGATGATACTCATCGCTACTTTGTGAGAAAAATGTTTTTATAAAGTGGTGTTTGGTATTTTTTGGGGTTGCTTATCACTAAACGGAACCCAAAATAGACATCGGAATCCTACTAATCCTACTAATATTATAAATGCGAAAGTTTGTGAGGATGTATGTATGTTTGTAGCTTTTTCACGCAAAGACTACTGAACAGATCTGAATGAAATTTGGTAAATAAGAATCTACACGAGGAAACCCTCCCAATCGAACGAAGTCGCGGACGGAAGCTAGTATTACTATAATTATAGAATCATATTGATGTCTGTTTCAGGATCCGTTTATTTCCATTTCATTTATTTCTGAACATAGTTGTACAATTATGGATGTTACAGTCAAATAATATAAACGTGGTGTACATGTATAGCAGTAAATTAATTAAATATTTTCTTTTAACGGAGGTACTAATTTGAACATTCCACAAAATAAATAATAAAATAAAATAAGCATGTGTTAGGGAAAACTAACCAAATTCGTATTGTATGGCAATGACAATTTTAAATGTATTATTATATAAGGTGTATCTATTCATACACGAAATATTTTAAGAGATATACCTATAGGTGGTAAGGAAACCATAACAACAAAAAAAAATATCTAGGTATATTATTAATAAAATTAAATAATTTAATATTACTTGACACACATAATAAATACTGGTTTTTTCTTATTTTTAAACATCCACTACGCTAGTTTACGCGGGCGGCGGTATTTGAAACGGCGCGCAGCTTTTGTGAATATGATCAAAGAAAAAACATGCGCACGCAGCGGGCGGCGGGGGCGCCTGCTACCCTTCTCGGCGCCCGCGTCACAGTCACGCGCGGCGTCTTGCTAGGCCAGTCCCACTCGTCCCGCTCAATCCGCGTGTCGTGTCGCTCGCGCGCGCCTTAGCAGACAGCTGACACGCGTCGGGTTCGCTCGGGGAACATATTAACCCACTTGTTACTAGCGTCCTTTTAAAAGGTCCGGTCATAAACAAAAATCGTGTGATTTATGTGGTTAGTATAAACAATTTTTGTTGATGACATTTCATAGCTAAGATGTGTGGTAGTATAATACAACTATTGTAAGAGAAATATCATTTTATTATAAAAAAAATTTTTTAGCATTTATTTTACGTAAAAATTAGCATGATGAACATGAGGTGAATTACTCTATTATTATTACATTTTCAAACTATTTGACAGTGAATAATCAAAGTTCAAACTATCTTTTATGTGATAACAAAAACAAAATTAACTATTTTATAATGTTTCTTACTTTATTTTGCGATTTTATTTGGTGTCCTTTATAAAGCCCAGTAGTAATATCGACTGCTACTTCTTATAAATTTAATATTTTTTTTAATTTTTAAAATATTTGGTAAATAATGGGAATCTCAACTCCATGAAATCATCGAAGAGTTAGAACTTGATGATGAAGCTCTCATCCCTTACATTATCACATTTTTACCACTCGAAAACGGTAATGCTGATGTCATTGACGACAATTTCGGGGACGAAAATCAAGTAGAAATTCAAATTTTACCTGGCAGGCAACTAAAGACCACGCACACGTTAGCTATGATTTTTTGTCATTAGGTGATTACGCCAGTGATGATGAAATGGTGCTAGCTGAAGTTGCCAAATGAAAACTTATTAGTAATAACTCGTCTTTACCTTCAACTTCAAAAATTCTGGTCAAACCAAAAACCATAACAATTGTTTGACGACAGCATAATAGATTTGCTTACAGAATATACAAAAAAGTATATAAACCAAAGAATAAAATAGGAACATAACATGTGATGATAAAAAAATGCTAGTAAAGCTGCATGGAACTTAATTAAAGCAGATATTAATAATACGACTAGTCACTCTGACATTGAAACAATACAATTAAATAATAAAATTTATGACAACCCTAACGACATTTACGACCTATTCAATGACTATTATATATCCCTAACTAATACGACCCAAAAGCGACAAGGAAATAATCAACCTACGAATTATACAATTCCTCAAAATCCTAAAAGCATTTTCCTGACGCCAATAGATGAAACAGATATCTGTAAAATAATTTACAATTTAAAAAATACGAACTCGACTGGTTATGACGACTTAAATACTAAAGTGTTAAAAAATGTGCATCTTGCTTAGCCTCGCCTTTAAGCTACGTAATTAATCTATCCCTAAGTGAAGGAGTTTTCCCAAAACGTCTGAAAAAATCTATTGTCGAACCTTTATACAAGAAAGGCGTAAAATCGGATATGAATAACTATCGACCGGTCACTTTAATCCCCATATTATCAAAAATATTTGAGAAAGTTATGTATAATAAAATAGAGAACTTGTTGACATCATGTGACATCCTTAAAAAAGAACAGTTTGGGTTTAGGAAGGGGAGCTCTACGGCTTCAGCGTGTTTCTCCTTAATGAAACAAGTAACCGAAGGTCTAAACCAAAAATCTAAAATAGGCTGTGTCTTTCTTGACATGACAAAAGCCTTTGACTTTGTTTGCCACAAAACCTTACTCACAAAACTTTCTCACTATGGAGTACGCGGGAAAGCTAACGAGTGGATCAAAAACTTTCTTTCTGACCGACTGCAATGCGTAGAAATAACAAAAACTTGTCAAAAGGAACAAAAAAAGTTTAGATCTAAATACACACAAAACAACTTTGGTACACCTCAAGGAGGAATTTTATCTCCTCTTTTCTTCCTAGTATACATAAACGACCTACCGGAAGCGATTAAGGAAGAGTGCGTACTTTTTGCTGATGACACAACACTAATTATTAAAAGTGACAATAACAAAAATTTGGAAAAACGAATTATTGAAGCATTGGACAAAGCAACTGATTGGCTGGAAAAAAATAACTTAAAAATAAATATCACAAAAACAAATATAATAAAATTTCAAGCAATTAACACAAACACAGATAGCCTAGACATTCAGTACAATAATACCGTCTTAAGCTCTGTTAATGAATGTGTATTTTTGGGTATAACCGTGGACAGAAATTGTAGTTGGAAACCACACATAGATAAAATAATAAACAAAATAGATCGCTTTGTGTATGTTTTAAAAAGAATAAGACAAACGATTAATCTAAAGACTGCAGTAGTTGCTTACCATGCTTATGTAGCAGGAACACTCGAATATTATTCCTTCTGTACAACATCCTATTCAATCCTGCATATCCTAGCTACCTGCGCGATCGTTTTTCATTCACTCGTCCTACTGATGCCCTTTGTAGATCCCACCTTAAACTCCATCTCAATTTCCCATCCCAAAAAACCTGTTTCTATTCCCACTCCTTCTCCTTTCATGCAGTACGACTGTGGAACTCACTTCCCACTAAAATCCGCGAAGCTAAATCCATTACTATTTTCAAAAAGCAGGTCAAAGATCCCGACCTATCTAACATCCCGTAATTTTATATATTTATTATAGGTATATATTTTTATAGCATGTATTTTAATTCTATGTATGTATATATTTATTAAATATATCATTTTAGTTTAATTTTATAGCTAAGTATGTTTTATATCGTAATTAGTATTTATACACACTGTGTCTATCATCTCCTCTTCAACTCTCCTGTCGCAGGTCTGCTGGAAGAAATTTCTTAGGAAATAAGCAGCACCTTTGTGCTCTTTTGTCTGTATTTATTTTTGTCCTTTATAAGTGTCATGTGTGTACATAAATAAATAAATAAATAAATAAATGGTCTTATAATTTGGGGAAACTCAGTAGACGTGCAGAGAGTTTTTAAAGGACAAAAAAGTGCATTCGGGCAATGTGTGGAGCCCATTTTTTAGATAGTTGTAAACCATTGTTTCAAAAGCATAAAATACTGTTCTTACCATGTTTATATATTTTTGAAACATGCATCTTTGTCAGGAAAAATTATAAATTATTTGAAAAAAAAAGTTACAAAACAAACAGCAGAACACGACACAAAGATAAATTCAAATTACCACAGATAAAGTTAAAGTTATTTAAGAGAAATATATACTGCATGGCAATTATTATATTTAACGATTTGCCAAATAACATTCAGGATTTACCATTGCAGCTATTCAAAAGATTATTGTTCAGATTGTTATTAGAAAAAAACTATTATAGTGTTCAAGAATACTTAGAGGATAAGTCACTAATGTAATAAAACAAATCAACTGTTATTCGATCATATGCTACAATTACAATTCTATTCATATTCTATTATTATTAAAATACAATTTCAATGATATACATTAATTATTTAAGATTTAAATATTTTTATTCCTAATTGTAATTATTTATAAGATAATACTTAATATAAGTTTTGTGTTTATTTTTTAAGACATATTTGTACGCCATGTCATGGCAGGATATGCTGGTAACCAGGAATTGTAACATCTATTGTACCATATTCTGGCAAATAAATATTTTTGATTGATTGATTTGAATAAAGTATTTCATAATTTCATAGGAATTCTGCTATTCGGTGCTTATGTTGTATCCAGAAGATGCAGCAGATTGTGGAATGCCCTTATTAGATTACAGATGTCCACTACCAACAAACAAAGAATTCAAGAAAATGGATCGAGGTTCCCTGAAGTACAAATCCACAAAAGCTGAAGAAATTATTGTGTCAATGAAACGATAATAGTGTACTCGTTATGTAAAATAAGACGCTTTTCACAGCAACAAAAAAAGTATGTACAGACTTCTAAGGCGACCAACTAGCCATCATAATAAGTTTTAGTGAAAATATGGGAGGTGTAGACATGTCAGATCGAAATATTGGTCTCTATCGCACTTCGATAAAGGTGAAAAATTGTATTTCCCATTGATTTGTCACTGTTTGGATATGTCAGTCCAAAATGCTTGGCTACTAATTCAAAGCGATCAAGGAGAACTTGATCATATAAAGTTATTGAAAGAATCCGGAAGATTACTGCAACTCCACTTCTTGAAACGTATCGGATTAAAAGAAAACCGGAAACCAGGTCGCACTTCTTAAAGTTTTCGCGTTATGATGATAACATTTAATAAAATACGAAAATAAACAGCTGAGGTGTGTTGTTTTCCATAAAAAAAAAAACGAATTTGTCCCTTGCATCCAAAGAATTGTTTTGAATTATACCACACTAAATAACCTTTTTAGAAAGGATTTTTTTTTATTTCATTTTAGGCAAAAATAAACGCCAATAGAGGTATTTCTAGCGTCTATTACTATTACGGTTTATTACTAGCGTCCTTTTAAAAGAACACCATTTTCCTGATTTTCCAATAGCCGAATATTTATTTTTGTATTTTTCTTTAATATTGTATCATTTAATTATAAACATATCTGAATAACATTACAATCTGACACAAAAAAGTATATTCAGTAACAAGTGGGTTAAACAATGCCTAACTACAGGAGTACCAGAACAAGGTGGTGGTGCTACAATGAGGGTGGAAATATTTTGCTCACAGCACAAGCCCTCTTCTTGAAGTGATTTGGGAGAAGACCATCACTGCAGACCATCCTTGGAGCTGTACAGCGGCATATGGACTATAGGATCTACATGCCACCAGCTGCAGACGGAGGAAGGCAACGAGTGCCAGTAAGAATCGAGGACGACATCGTCGACTTCTTTTTGCAGCACCCGATGGCCAGCACATCAGACGCCGCTCGTGTTTTTAACGTGAGCAAAATGACCGTTTGGCGCCTTCTGCGGGATGAGGGGAAGCACTCGTTCCACTTCACTAGGGTGGAAGAATTAAAGCCGATAAACTTAAATCCACGCGTGGAATTTTGCCATTGGTTACTTGAAGACCCGACGCGGCGCATACTCTGGACGGACGAGTCCACCTTTACGCGCGTTGGGATGCTTAAAATCTACAACGCACACTGGTGGACATCAGAAAATCCACATATTGTTAGGCCGACGCGGTTCAGTGTAAATGTGGGGTAGGGCTAAAGACCTGGTTTATGGTAATGACGGCCATACCATATCAAGTGTGGAACAATTAAAAACGCGAATTGTGAACGCTTTCGCAGTGATGGTTAGTGATAGAGACACATAATTAAAAGTGCAAGGAAGAAGGTACTAGGTATGTACATTTTAAATTATTGTAAATAAGTTGATTCTAATTTTTAGACACGCCAAATCATTGTTACTGTAATTCGTAAAAAGCGTCACAATTACGAATTTCTTGTAAAATAGACAGGTTTCCGACTAACTTCACTGCGACATAAAGCCAAAACAATAATAATGTAGAATAATAAGTACCTATTATTTCATTATTGACGCCATTCTTAAAGTTCACATGTTTATGAGTAGATGTAGGCAACTAACAATCAGCTGACAGATACGACTCGCTCGACACATCTTAATAACCTCACAGAGGTCATTAACATGCGAATTCGAGTTGAACCTATCAGCTGTTTATTGGTATTTACTAGCTTACAGATGAAATGAAATAATTATTTATTTTGTAAATTGGTTATAAATACACTTTTACACGTCATTTTTTTTGTGTTTTGAGTAAAGCTTGATGAGGCCGGTGTTTGCTGACTACTTTGAAAAGAAACACCGAAACAACGAACTCAGAGGTCAACGTCTCTTAAAGTCCATTCAATTCGTATCATCGTATGTGATGTAGGTAGGATAGATGTAAATGTAGATGGGTAATAATAATAATTGTAGGTTAGGATTATAATTGAAAAAATATTTTAATCGCATCTAGGTTCCTTTTCGTAAAACTTTAATGGAGTGAATTTAATAATTTGCCTACTTAGCTTTAAATGGTATTGTAATTTAAATTCACATTTATTATCCATTGTAAGCGATACGTTATTAAAATGACACTAGAATGAGATACGAAGTCTAGCTACATTGGTTTATTTTTAACATCATCACGCCTGATTTCTCGGTAGAGATAGGCAGAGGTGTATTTTCGTAAGTCCACTACAGTTTACCAGTGATATTGTTAGGTCTCATGTAAAATGAGGTGGGGGCAGGTGTTTGAATCCGGCAGAACACAGACTGGAGTGCGGTAACCTTCAGGACGCGAAATAACTACCATGTAGCGCCGTCACGTGGAGACATGCATGCGAAGCGAATACTCGCACAATCTCACCAACACGCGGCTGCTCGACACAGGCGCGCGGGGGCACGTCACTTCACCGCGGCGCGGGCGGGCGGGTATTTCATAGAGTATGGAGTAAAGATTATATGCAAAATGTCTCAAGCAGTTTTAAAATTATAATAATTA
This sequence comes from Tholera decimalis, assembly GCA_943138885.2. Taxonomy (NCBI): domain Eukaryota; kingdom Metazoa; phylum Arthropoda; class Insecta; order Lepidoptera; family Noctuidae; genus Tholera; species Tholera decimalis. Next base: position 32,283,360 of record OW964562.2, read on the forward strand.
CGTAAAATAAAAAAAAAAAAAACATTGATAAACATTTTTTAGTCGTGTTTATTGTTTCTTTACAAGCTATAGGTATATCTCTTAAAATATTTCGTGTATGAATAGATACACCTTATATACTTCAAATGTCACAATTATGAATTTATGTTTTATCATCGAGAAAGCTTTCAACGCTTTTTCTTTTAGAAAAAGTGTGAACACCATATTTTTTTAAAACAAATTGGTAATTTCTGCTGCCATGATACATTTTGGAAGTTTGTTATATAATTTTGTAGTAATGGCGAATATGCTTTTCTGAAATAATGCAGTTTCATTTGGGATCAGCTCTACGCAAGCTGCTGACCCGTAAAACTTTAGAAAAGATTGCGTCTAAGTAAAATAGTACAAAAAATTAACATACATGGCACAGTTCATATTTTTCAGTTAAAGAACCCTAACAAAACCAACGTCACTCCCTCCCATACGCACAAAACGTTTTCAGAACACTTTCATTGTGTATACAGCTAAGCAGTGAAATTCCCTGGCCGGAGTCTGTGTTACTTGATAGCAATTACCTGGGGGTCTTTAAGTCAAAAGGATAGGTTACTTCTAGGTAAGGATGTTTCATCTTCTCTTTCGTAGTGAATACTATAAAACAACGCAAATGCATAAAAAATTATGTATTCGTATTAAAAAAATCGTCATCATTTACTTACCCCTTACCCAATTATGTTTGGGTCGCCCAGTCTTATCTGTTGCAACTGAGTTCTAGTGTTTTCATTGTAGCAATTTCTTACCGGACCTGAACTACCCACTAACAGGATAACATGAAACCCCTTTTTAGGGTTTCATAGCCGAATGGCAAAAAACGGAACCCTTATAATTTCGATATGTCTGTCCGTCTGTCTGTCTGTCTGTCCGTCCGTCCGTATGTCACAGCCATTTTACTCTGAAACTATTAAGACTATACTTACTGAAACTTAGTAGGTAGATGTATTCTGTGAACCGCTTTCTGATTTCAAGAAAAAAATTAAAAAATATTTAAAATAAAGGGGGGTCCCCATACATGGAACTAGAACTGAAATTTTTTTTTTCATGAAACCTATACGTGTTTGGTATCTATAAACAGGTCTTTAAAAATGATATAAGGGTTTCTAGAACTAATTTTTCATAAACTCAATCGTTTAAAAGATATAAGCTTCCAAAATGGTAAAATGTGTGTCTCTAACTTCTATAATAATGGACTGAAAAATCTAAAAAATAATAATATATATATCTGTAGATTTTAATGTAAACTTTCAACCAAAATTAGTTTGAACGAAATCGGGTCAGCAGTTTTTGAGATACAGCATATTTTCTAAAACCGCAAATATAACTTTTTAATTCATATAAACACTATGAAAAACAAAGTTATTTAGCGTAGTTGTAAAAATGTAAATAAGCTAGTTTTAAGAAATTTTTAAGGTTTTGTTTTATTCGTCAAATAAATATACATATTATATTATATTTTTATAGTTACTACGGAACCCTTCATGGGCGAGTCTGACTCGCACTTGGCCAATTTTTTTCCCGGGTGGGAAAATCATCGAATAACTTCTCCCGCTCTGGGTAAAGCGGAAGGGAGTGTCAGACTTCTACTGACTAAAAACCCACCCTGTTCCCTCAGCTGCCCATAAGTTCCGGGGCCGCGGCATCTCGTTAGAACATTCCCGCAACCCCGACAGGCAATGGCCTTATGGGGCGCCGTCACTGGTGTTGACAGCTCTTTGAGGCACGCGTGGAACACGACGCGCCGCCGACCCGGGCCTGGTCCTTACCGGACGGTGAGTTACCCCTGCTCGTCGTCCGCAAACCCGCGCCTGCGGTGGCCGGAGATCGGCTCGCGATTCCCGACGAACATGATACCCCTTGGCTTCTGACTAACGCTAACGACGATAACAGATGTAATTAATGCGAGCCGGGACCAACGCTTCACGTGCTTTCTGAGGCACGGAATGCAATTGTACCCACATTGCAAGTTTTCTTTAAAAAATAGAATATTATTCACTTTATCCAGCCTTGACTAAAAAGAATATTATTCACTTAATCCTCCGTTATTATTTACAAAAAGAATATTATTCGCTTTATCCTCCATTATTATTTAAAAAAGAATATTATTCACTTTATCCTCCATTATTATTTTAAAAAAGAATATTATTCACTTTATCCCACATTATTATTTTAAAAAAGAATATTATTCACTTTATCCAGCCTTGACTAAAAAGTACACTCAATCAAAAAAATACCTACGTCATTTCTTTCCTAAAGACCGTTATTAAAACTGGCTTGTCAAAACGTACTGTCAATATTTCATGACAATTCCCAGCAGGTATAATTCGTCGCAGAACCGATATCCTCTTACTGAAACGGGTTTGTACCACTCAACGTAATGAAAATGTTATTTTCAATTGTCAAGGGAGGATCACGTTTCAACGATACTCCGAGATGTTTCAGTAATATGAAATTATTTTGTACATGTATTGGTGAAATTATATCTCGTTCCATTTTGAAGGTAGATTGTAATATTTGGTTGAAACTTGTTGAAAGACTGCGTTCTCGCTCGACTAAGTAAAATTCATCATCTGTTTACTATGTTGTAACTGTGTTTTTATGTATTTTGTGAGTGTATTCCACCGTTTTCGCGGAAAAGTGCCACCGGACAAAGGCCTTTTTTTTCCGGGTTGGAAATCCTCATGGATGTCGACAGGGGTGGGCATAGGGGTCTGTCAGACTCTTACTGACTAAAACCACACGGTGTTCCCTCGTACACATGGGCCGGGGGCTGCGGGAATACATAAGTATTCTTTAACGCGACCGCCGACTATTGCTGCCTCAGCGGGCCCCAACTTAAGCGGGAGAGTGAGGTTTTTGGCTCCCCTGTGACTTCTGAGAAGGGCGCGCGTGGAACAAAATGCGCTGCCATCTCGGGTTTCATGTTATGGGGGACGGCGGATATTTCTAAGTCCACCGTCCCAGGGCACTTTATTTTTATATATTCAGCAGCCCATTTAGCGGGCCCGCCAGTCGACGTCCCGTGCGCCTTCTGCGGGCCGGGAAAGCGCTCGACATCTCCCTCTCCCTTTCCGCATCCCACAACGCACCGCTGGCCATGGAACGAATCACAGCTGGCAGCGACAAGTCGTTTCCCACTTCTGAAACGAGAGCACGGCGCGGCTCCTTCCAAGCTGCACACTCAGCAAGCGTATGCCACCCACAAAGACCTTTTTTTTTTACGGGAGGAAATCCTCATGGACTACCTCCGCCTGGGGAATGGCGGAGGGGCGTGCCGAATTCTTACCGGCTAAAACCACCCCGGTGTCTCCTTACACGTGCGCGGGGGGCCGCGGGAAACCTAATTCTTCCGCAGCCCCGCACCAGTGCTGGCCGGGTCTGTCCCGGCCTCGCCTCCTGCACGGGGTAGTGAGGTGTTGAACTACCCCGTGCATCACCTCAGAGGCGCGCGCCGACACCCGCGCGCGCCTGCGACTCGGGTCCATCGAATAGGGGGTGGGGGACTTCCCCAAATCCCTCGCCCCTGGACCCATTCATGGGGGCTGGAAAAGGGCGTTGTCCGCCCTTCCCCTGCGCCGGGTGCGCCTTCTGCGGCCTGGGAGAGGGGTCGAGATCTCCCTCTCCCGTTCCGAGTTTCCTTCTGCGACATCACATCCTCGCAGAAGGACACCACCGCGTCCCACGACTCTGCACTACCGACCATCCTCCGCACTACGGCCGGCAGTGACAGATCGCCTCCTACTTCATTTGTGAGGACACGGCGCTGCTCCTCCCAAGCTACGCACTCGGCGAGCGTGTGTTGCGCCGTGTCCTCCCCGCAATGGAAGCAGTGGTGACACCGAGCGTCCGGCTCTCTGTCTATGTGGCACAGGTACTTGCCGAAGCAGCCGTGCCCCGATAGCACCTGCGTCACCCTAAATAACAGGGAGCCGTGCCTTCTCCCGAGCCAGTCGTCGAGTACTGGCCGGATCGCCTCGACTGTAGCGAGGCCGGCGGTAAGGCGCAGAAGCCTTTGCCGCCATTCCGCCACCAAGACCTGACGGAGCTCCTCTCAGCGCAGCGCGATCTGCCGCTGCACCGGCCTCGAGCCTCGTGCTCGCTCTTCTTCGCGCCATCGATACAATGACGCGAGTACTTTCGCCTCTAGGTCCCAGGGCGGGAATCCAGCCAGGACGCAAGCCGCCTCGTAGGAAATCGTGCGGTACCCGTGGACGACTCTGACGGCCATCACCCTCTTCGGTTTGCGCAGAATGGCGAGAGTGCTGACCGTCGTGTCCAGCGCCCACACAGGGGCCGCATACAGGGCCATGGACCGCACGATTCCCACGTACAACCGCCTACAGGCGGCGCTCGGGCCCCCCAAGTTAGGAAGCAACGTTGAAAGCGCGCCCGCTGCGCTCATCAACTTGGGCACCAGCCGCCGGAAGTGGGGCCCGAATTCCCATTGGCTGTCGAGCACCAATCCCAGATACTGCATGGTGGACTCGGCAGCTATCCGGGCCCTGCTGACCACGATGTGTGATCCTGGCGGCGGCGCCCGTCGAGGGCCATGAAACACCATGGCCTCTGACTTGTTTAGGGCCACCTCCAGGCCCAGGCGCCGGATGCAGTTCACCACCTGTGACAGCGCAGCCGTGGCTAACAACGTCGCTTCCCTGTGCGAGCTCCCCCGGGCAGTTACGAGCGTGTCATCCGCATTACACGTCGCGTTGGCGCCCGGCGGGAGTTCGCCTCTCAGCACCCAGTCGTAGCCGATGTTCCACAGGGGCGGTCCCAAGACCGATCCCTGCGGAACACCGCACGACGTGAGGTGCCGACCAGCACCGTCACGTCCCCGATAGGTGACGCATCTACCCTCCAGGTAAGCCCCTACTATACGGCGGAGGTAGGGAGACACGCGATGGTATTTCAGGGCCTCCCGAATACAACTCCAGGGTAGGGTGTTGAATGCGTTGGAGATGTCTAAAGACACCGCCACCACCACCCCACCCCGGGACACCGTCTCCTCCGCCAGGGCCCTCACGCGCATGATGGCGTCTATGGTGGAGCGCCCCCGACGAAAACGGAATTGGTTGTCGTCCAGGTTCGGCCCCTCCCTGCACAAGTGGCTGACGAGGCGATCTGCGATGACACGCTCAAAAAGTTTGCCCGCCTCGTCAAGCAGCACTATGGGCCGATACGCGGACGGCGAGTCCGCGGGGCGCCCCTCCTTCCTGAGGAGGACCAGCCTCCCCTTGTAGCGTGATAGTCGATTAAACTAAAATCTAATTACCACGCTCATCCCTAATGTCTATGGTTTCACGGAGTGACAACACTTATGTGGTGACCGGCTATATAATTCTAACCTCCGGTTCGCTTAGTTCTATTTCACCGCCTACAGTTGCAAGTAACTAATATAGAAATCCCTCTGTGCCCAAGGGTAAGTGCTCGTCGTATCTGCCATTTTCTCTCCATCTTGCCAAATCGTAATCCGCTTATTTCACCATAATCTGCAGCGTTTGTAAATTAATATAATTGCCCGGTTGTCAAGATGGCTTCCGTCTGGAACATAACTGTGTTATTTCATTGTCATCTGTTTTCCACTAGTGTTTCTAAATTTGTGAAGCGTAAGCATGTCGCAGCATACCTTTCCTGCTGTGTCATAGCAGCTACGAGCTTAAACGCTTTGTCACGCGGTTACCTTCTATATCGTTGCACGCGGCATGCTTGCGCTTACCTATAACCTTTGTGAACCGCCGCGATGGTGAGTTTCCCCATTCGTTTCCCGGGTACTGTTCTTTGGGCTTACGGCTGGGAGACGCACGCATCGCTGGCGCTCACGATTCCTGGCACCACGCTTACAGAAGCACCCTTCGTGTGATTCCAGGGTTTTTTTTCTTCTTCGCTTTCTCTACTGCCTTCAGCCTCGAAGTTCAACTACTGCAACGTCTGCCACGCGACGGGTGTCACCGCTGCCTCCGTCACCACTGCCGGAGAGACGCGCTGTCGCGTGGTCTGCCTGCCAACCTCTGCGCCTGCCACGTGCGGGTTGGGTGAGGAGGAGAGACCTCCTCTCCCGTGGCCTGCCCTGCCTATCGCCTGCTTCGGACACGTGGTCGCTGCCGGCTTCGGGATCGGCCCGCCGGTCTGCGTGCGTCGCGGCCTGAGCTCAGGGCAGTACCATCCATTACCCTCGACCAGTGAGGGAGCCCTCTGTGAACCGAACCCACCCCCCTTCGAAAATAAATGCTGTAAACCTGTGGTATATCTTTTATTCAACTCCACCTAAACCACTACGCCACACCCTCCTTCCACACACTGGGAAACTGACCCTGCTCGAGGCATGCCGTGAGAAGCCTCCTCAGCTGGGGCTCTAGCTCCTTCAGAGCCAGGACGAGAGCTCGACCAGGAACTCCGTCGGGACCCACAAAGACCTAGTACAACTTAGTGCTAATAACATAGTTTTAAGTTGTATACTTTAGGTTAAAGTATTTATCTATGGGTATGTGACCTGAACATATATGATTTGATTTATTTTATTGAGTAACAGTATTCTAAATGGGACGACTGGCTATTTAGTTTTGACCTTCACAACCTGGGTAGCTCCGCTATCCCTTGGCAAGACTGATTTCAGATTTTGTGGCTTCTAACGACTGTCAGAGGTATATGAATGACAGCCGGAACCAAACAAGGTACTATATGGTTTTTTGTGTACAAGTAAGACTTGGATTTGACCAGTTTCTTGATGACATCTGGTTACCACCAAAAATCAGTCTGCACTAATGACTAGGCCGATAGGACTATTTATTGTCTGTTGGGGTTGCGGGAAGATAACGCGACCTCGGAACGCAAGAGCAGCTGAACACACAGGGTAGATTTTATTCAGCAGTAGCCTAACATCCCTGCCAAAATTGAAAAACAGTACATAATTATAGATCATAAAGATCTCAAAAAAGGATATGAACTACATTTATAATGTACTAGAATTTAATCAGCACTCCTTACTATTAAAACGGCTATCATGTAGCTAATTTGCCATACTAATTAAGTTAATTCATCCGTTCGCATTGGTCCATATATTAATTTGACGGTATTAATCTGAATTAATGCACCCATTTCATAATTACTTATATGTAATGTTCAATATTTGAAGCTTTCATAGGAAAGTTATGAATCATTATGATTAATCAATAAAACATTACTTTTCCTTCATTGAAACATGAAGTGTGGGTATATTGATTTCATGATGTATTATGTCTGTCCCTTATAATTATAAAATAAACATCTTAAAATAAAAATCCATACTATTTTGTATTTAAATTTTGTTTTATATAACTATTGTGTGCGTTTATTTGTAAGTACAAAAGAAAACGTTTATTCTTTCGTTTGATTTGGAATTTTTATATTGTGGTAGATAGGTATTCCGTGCAATCATGGTTTTAATAGTGAAATTATAATGTTTTCAAACAAAACAATAAAAATTAAGGATTGTCGGTTTGGTGAGTATTTAGGTAATCATTTCACACTTGAATTTTCCACGGCATACAAAGAACAAAGACAGATCCTGGCCTAAACAACTTTTAAATTTAAAATGGCTCGGCCATTTATCTTTAATGTATAAGAATCTATACAATAAAATCGAAATGAGATGAGTGAGAATTTTATATTGAGCCAAAGTTACTATGGACACTTGGCATTGCTCAAGTCCGTAACAAATTCAAAAGTCTCTCACAAATTCTCGATTCAAAAATTCTAACCACTTTAACTGGAAATTCTTGGCCAAAAAACAAAGGGAAATTCCACCCATTTTAATCTCATCCCAAGATATACTATGGGAGCGACTCCTTTAAGTCACCCGACTTATTTACGTCTCGTACTTTAATAACAGTACTTTAAATGACCAAAATTCCGTTTTAACGATTAAAACGAGAAACTTTTGAGACAGAAATTTATCGTAAGGGTCCCCAGTTATTTTTCAATTTGGTAGGAGTAAAGTAAGGAGCGATTACGTTCCGGAAACTTTCAGGAAATATTGTCCGGGATGAGAATTGTGTTTGGAGTTGGGTTCATTTGATTTGGTTTTGTCGAGTATAAGGTTTTGAATCAGATATATACCAATCGCGTGTTTCTTTTTTGAAGTGTGTGTATACGGTACAACTGAGCTTATGGTTCCTATAATGGGTCAAGCAAACTGTTAATAATTATAACAAACATTTCATTCTCTACTGTGGAAGTCCTCAAGAATGACCACTTTTTTTTCGGTGGGTACATCATCAAATAACTCCTGCGTCTCTTTGTGGAATGGAGTGTCAGACTTCTTCTGACTAAAAACCCACCCTGATCTTACAGTTACTCTTACGTTATGGGGTCACGGTTACTTGTTAGAACATTTCCGCAACCCCGGCAGACAATAGTCCCATTAATCCCCGTCACTATTGCTGATGGCTCTTTGAGGCGCGTGGTGTACCTTTGGCGGTTGTCTACCGTCCGGTAAGGACCAGACCTTACCAGATGCTGTGAGCTTACCATACTCACTGTCCGCAGTACTGACTCATCTAAGGCTTCTTGTGTCTAATCAAATATGATTGCCTTTGGGTTTAACTTCAGTCCGACTTCTTGTTATTTCTCAAATATTTAATTTGAGAAATAACAAGAAGTCGGACTTTGTAGAATTACTAAAATTTTTGTGAGTTCGTAAGGCGTGCATGAAGTAAATGCAGATGTAGAGGGCAATATGATCACCAGTACCTTTTGTCTGGTTTCTTAACAGATTAAAAGGATACAAAAAAAATTGTAGGTACTTTTTTTAATTATTGGAAATCATCCAATGACTACCTACTAATCTGGGCGAAGCGAAGCGAGGGTGTGTCAGACTTATACTGACTAAAACCCATCATTTTCTCTTCCTATTCCGTGCCCGCGGTAACTCTTTCGAACAATTCCGCAATCCCTACAGGCTCTCTTAGAAACATAAAAAGCAAAGAACAAAAATATTGTACACTAAAATACCTACATAAACATCTATTCGCGACTGCTAAGCATTTGATCTCTTTTTTATAATTGATAGGCTTACGTTTGACCACCATATCACCTGATGTTAAGCGAGGATGTGGTCGAAGATGAAGCACGCTTGCCTAGAAGTAACCTATTCACTCTTGATTTAAAGACTCCCTGGTTATAGCTATCGGGAAACACAGACTCAGGCAGGGAATTCCACTCCTTAGCCCGTACGCACAATGAAAGTATTCCCAAAACGTTTTGTGCGGTTAATTCTCAGACTGTACAATAACTGCTGTTCGGTTTATCTATAAAAAAATCTAAGTAGATTTTTTTAATTTGTTTTATTCGACAACAGGTTCGCATTTGACCACCATCTCACCTGATGGTAAGTGATGATGTGGTCGAAGATAGAGCACGCTTACCTATAAGTAACCTATTCACTCTTGACTTAAAGACCCCTAGATTATAGCTATCGGGAAACACAGACTCCGGCAGGGAATCCCACTCCTACAATGAAAGTATCCCCAAAACGTTTTGTGCGCATGGGTGGGATGTCCATCATGAAACGATGGCGCATCGTCGTTTGTCTTGTAGTCCGATGATTGAACGGGCTTAGATTGTGTAATTCCATCGCACACTCCCCAAAATGTAACCGATAGAAAACCGATAGACTTGCAACTCGTCGTCGATGTTCACGGCTCTGGAGCTTTGACTCGACCAGTGTATAGTTGCCAATGAGTCTCTTGGCCCGCTTCTCGATAGACTCAAGTGCGTCCAGTTGGTATTTAGCAGATCCATCCCAAAGATGAGAGCAGTACTCCATACACGACCGAACCTGGGCTTATAAGCCCTGGGCTTGTATGTAATAATATTTAGATTATGAGGGTAGTTTTATATCTATTGGTTCATGCGATATTGTCACCACCGCCGCGCTAGTCCGCAAATATATGCTGTGCTATCCATACGTCTTTCATTCCGCTCACAGTCGACTTAGTACCTACTAACTATATATTTCTCAGTGGCGACGAGAATTGAACAATTCGCGTGTAATTTAAAGTGTTTACCATGTCGGTCGGAAAAATTAGTGAGTTTAACTTGCATAAAGACGATTGGAACCTATATATTGAACGCTTAGAACAATACTTCGTGGTGAACGATATACGGAAAGAGTTACATGTACCGACGTTAATAACCGTTATGGGTGCAGAGAGCTACGAGTTGCTTGTCAATCTATGTACACCGAATAAACCTAAAATAAAAACTTTTGAGCAGTTATCGGAAATAATGGGTAAACATTTACAACGTAAACCAAGTGAACTCGCCGAGAGGTACAAGTTCAGGCATAGGAAACAGAAAGAGGGCGAGTCCATATCCGAATACGTGGCGGTACTTAAGAAAATGTCGAAGACCTGTGAATTTGGCAGTTGGCTCGAGGAAAGTTTGAGAGATCAATTGGTATGCGGAATAGCAAGCGAGAATATTAGGCAACGGTTATTTGCGGAATCAAACCTTGATTACGCTAAGGCTTATAAACTGGCCGCCAGCATGGAATCGGCAGAGAAGGACGCCGCCATAGTTGAATGTCGTAAGGCTGCTACGGACGCGGCGACGGTGACTTGCCAGGCGGTGACGGTGAGAAGACAAGTAGCAGGCGAGCAGCGGCAGCAGGGCGGAACGCGGGGCGACGCGCGTGTGGGACGAGAGATGCGTGAACGGCGCACGGGCCACGGGTCAGCGATGTCGGTGCCGGGTGAGCGGGCTCGGCTTGGGGAGCGAGCTCGGTCGCAGCGGCAGTGTCGTGTGTGTGGCGCTAGTCACGATGAATCAATGTGCAAGTTCGCACGTTACGTGTGCAGGGTGTGCAACCAGCAAGGGCACCTGCGACGTATGTGCCCCAATCTAGTGCAGCAACATCAGGTTGACGTGCAAACCGCGGGCAGTGATAAGGACGCGGACAGTGACGAGGTAATTTTTGTTGATGTCTGTAAATTGTCGATTTCCAGTTGCAAACCTATCTATATAACATTGAATGTGCATAACAAAGAAATAGCGATGGAATGTGATACCGGAAGCGCGGTGTCTTGTATTAGTCGAGAGTGTTACAATAGGCTGTTTAACGATCTTCCTCTGCAACCTTGTAAATTAACTTTAAGATATTATACTGGTGAAATTGTAAAACCATTGGGTATAATAAGACCGCAAGTTCGTTATAAGAATAGAAGTGAATTTTTGGAATTACTGGTTATCGAGAAAGGAAAAACTATTCTTTTAGGGCGCTTTCAATTTATGCGTTTCTTGACGGCCTGCTGCGGTGCCGAAGCGGTGCGTTAGTCGTACAGCGCACGGACGATCCTTTTTTTTCATACAAAACGCGCGGCGCGGCAGCAGTGCGGCGCCGGTACCGCGAACGCTCGACAACAGGACGGCAACGTCACAAGCATCACGTGTTCATTTCGGTGTTGAATAGTGCGGTGAATAGACGTCGGAGTATCATACCTAATTCGTTGCGTCGGAGCTAATTGCATCAAATTTTCATTTACGTATTTGCTAAAAACGTGGAAGATTTTATAAATGAATTTGATTTGAAATAATAGTAACTCATACATGACATAACATGAGATTTATAATATTTTACAGATGATATTTCTAAATAATCATTTTTGTTTTGATTTTTCTTTTCATGGTTTGTCAGGGTTTTTTATTTGAAAGTTGTTTGTATTTAATTATTGATTAACTAACTGTACTAATTATATATTGATCATACTGATTTTCTTAATATTATCTTATTTGTTAAAATATTGCATGAAAAAAAAAACAACCATAAAAATATTGTTTTTGTTTCTCTTTGATGATTTTCTACAAGAGCACTAACAGTAATGTTTTTTCGTCAGAGTCCATGGCTTGACTGATGTCACATCACTGGGATAAAAACGCACGGCAGTAAAATACGCTTTCAATTTAGGCGTCCGGTGCCGGACTGCTACCGTACTGCAGCGGCCCGACAGCGAGATATAACCTGCGGTACGTTAAGCGTGCGGCAGCGGTCCGACACGAAACGCATAAATTGAAAGCGCCCTTAGGGCGACATTGGATAGCGGCATTAAGAATCCAACTTCCTGATTTTAATTATGATATTAATAATATAAGGGAAAATGATGATTGTGATGTATCTTTTTTCAGTTCCAAATATTGTAACGTGTTCGCGGAGGGTCTCGGGCGCTTTACGGGCGGTGCTGTGAGCATTCACGTGCGGCCGGGCGCGCGGCCGGTGTTCATGCGCGCGCGCCCGCTGGCGTACGCGCTGCGCGAGCCGGTGGAGCGCGCGCTGGGCCAGCTCGTGCGCGATGGAGTTCTCACCCCGGTCGAGCGTTCCGACTGGGCTACACCGATAGTGCCAGTCGTAAAGAAGGATGGTAGCATTCGTATCTGTGCCGATTATAAATTAACCTTAAATAAAATTATTGACATTGACCGTTATCCGTTGCCGAGGGTAGAAGAATTATTATTTCGTCTTCGAGGGGGTGATCACTACAGTAAAATCGATTTGTCACAAGCGTACGCACAATTTGAGCTCGATGATACGAAAAAATACACGGTGATAAATACGCATAAGGGATTGTATATGTACAATAGATTAGTGTATGGTTTATCGTCTAGTCCGGGCATTTTTCGGAGGCGAATTGAACAGTTATTCGCTGACATGCCACATGTAGGTGTTTTTCTCGATGACATAATCGTGACAGGTAGTACGAAGTCAGACCATATTAAAAATTTACATAAAGTCTTCCAGCGGTTGCAAGAGTACGGACTTAGAGTAAAAAAGGAGAAGTGCGTTTTCTTTTCAAAGTCTGTTTCTTACTTAGGCCACATGATAAGTAAAGAGGGGGTGCACACGTGCCCAGATAAGATTAAAGCAGTGATGCAGACGCCGGCACCTGTTAATATCACCGAGTTAAGAGCGTTTATAGGTCTAGTAATGTATTATGCAAAATTTATTAAAAATATTAGTACTGTTCTTGCTCCATTATATAACCTTCTTAAGTCAGGGGCTAAGTTCAATTGGAGTGAAGATTGTCAGAGAGCTTTCTTGAGAGTGAAACGCCTTTTGGTGGAAGGGGAAGTATTAATTCACTATAATCCGGAGCTGCCACTGATTTTAACTACAGATGCGAGTAGCGTGGGCGTTGGCGCGGTGATATCGCAAGTTACGGAGGGTGGCGAGCGCCCGGTGGCGTATGCGTCGCGATCGCTCACACCGACCGAACGAGCTTATGCGCAGATAGACAGGGAGGCACTTGGGATTGTATTCGGGGTTCGTAAGTTTCACCAATATTTGTATGGTCGTCACTTTATACTACGGACTGATCATAAACCCTTAACATATATATTTGGTGATAAAACGGGTATCCTAGTAATGGCAGCTTCACGGCTACAACGATGGGCGGTTCTGTTATTGGGTTACAATTATAATATTGAGTATATCGCGTCTAGCAAGAACAGCGCAGACGCTTTATCACGCTTACCATGTAGGAATAGTTACTTTGATAAGTCGAAAACAGAAAGTACATATGTTAATTTTGTAGAAAATTTTTTACCTGTCACTAGCAATGATATCAAAAGAATGGTATCCAAGGATAAGGTATTAGGCAGAGTCATGTTATATATACAGTCAGGTTGGCCGGCAGTTTGTCCTAATAGTGATGAGATTAAGCCGTTCTTTGCTAGGCGAAATGAATTATACGTAGAATGTGGGTGTATAATGTGGGGCTATCGCATGGTGATCCCAGAAACATTGCAAGGGCAAATATTAAATCAGTTGCATAGCAGCCATATGGGTATAGTTAAGATGAAAAGTTTAGCTAGGAGTTACGTGTGGTGGCCTAACATCGATAAGGATATTGAGGAATTGGGTAAAAGTTGTGAAACGTGTGCGGCGGAAGCGAATGCGCCCCCGCGGACGACCATACAACCGTGGCCATACTATACTCAACCGTGGACTAGACTTCATATTGATTTTTTGGGTCCTTACCGAGGTATGACATTTTTAGTATTGATTGATGCGTCATCAAAATGGTTAGAAATATTTGAAATGTCACGAACTAACGCGTCTAGTCTTATTAGAGTACTGCGGTCGATTTTCGCGAGGTTCGGTTTGCCGGAACAGCTAGTATCAGATCAAGGACCACCTTTTACCAGTACTGAATTCAAAAATTTTCTCGTCAATAATGGAATCAGACAACATTTTTCTCCCGCGTATCACCCGGCCTCAAATGGAGCGGCAGAAAATGCAGTGAACATTTGTAAACGTACAATAAAAAAAGCTATTAGGGATCGCGTGGATGTAGACACAGCTTTACAAACATTCCTGCTAGCATACAGAAACACAGTGCATAGCACTACGGGTGAGACGCCTGCTATGTTATTGCAGAAAAGAACTTTACGCTCCAGACTGGATTTGTTACGCACGGAACGATCAGTAGGAGCTAGAGTACAGGATGCGCAGCAGAAACAAATTGATTCGGCAGGAGGGGTAGCACGTACTTTTAACGAAGGGGATACCATTTGGATGAGGAATTACGGTTCTTCAGACAAATGGATTAAAGGTTCGGTTTCAGCAGTTGATAGTGCTCGACGATATGTGATAGCAAGGGATAACGGTCAATTGGTTAAGAGACACGTGGATCAGATACGGCGCAGATCCCGCGTATCAGTGGGTGGTCCAAGCACGGTGGAAGAAGGGGCTATAGAGGGTGAGAGCTCCGTTGTGCATGCTGGGGACAGCATGATAAAGTCGGGAAAGAATGAGGATGAATGCAGTGGTGAGAGTGTGTGTGAAGAAAATAAGTCGAAACAGTCGGTAAGCAGTGAGGTGAGTGGTGTTGAGCACGATCTGCTTTCTGATCAAGTACCTGGGTTATCACCGCAGCAGCCAAATGAGTACCCAAAGCGAACCCGAAAACCGGTCATACGATTTCAGTGTACTTAAAGTTGTTTTCATGCATATATTGTAATTTAAGAAGGGAGGTGTGATGTATGTAATAATATTTAGATTATGAGGGTAGTTTTATATCTATTGGTTCATGCGATATTGTCACCACCGCCGCGCTAGTCCGCAAATATATGCTGTGCTATCCATACGTCTTTCATTCCGCTCACAGTCGACTTAGTACCTACTAACTATATATTTCTCAGATACAGATTGAGCAGCTGTTCCGGTGTGAAATACCGTCTCACCTTGACTAGGATTCCCAACTTTTTTTATGCTAGTTGAGCCTTAGCTTCGATAAACGCACCAAAATTTATTTTAGTAGCCTAGAATTTGGAATTTGGCGGCATGATACCCCAGAGGCTCGGAAAGCAATTTGTCCCGGTTGTCTCGGCGGTCTTTGACGGCCATTACGAGTATTAAGAAGCCAGACACTTTTCTGGTCAAGAGGTGTCGTGTTATTGGGTTGTGGAGATCACATAGGCAGTAGCTCTATGTGAGGGCGCCTTCAAATTAGTCGCAAAATGCCGCGCGACTGCAGCGCTGCCGTCGCGCTGCTTTGTAAATCTATATAAATAAATGACGCGCGGCCGCAGCGTGACAGCAGCGCTGTCGTCGCGCGTTTATATTTATATCGATTTACAAAGCAGCGCGGCGGCAGCGCTGCAACCGCGCGGCACTTTGCGACTAATTTGAAGGCGCCCTGAAACAGTGGCGCTCAGCTGAATTTGGTAAGACTGGAACCCTTAGACTTAAACCAACATAGTTGGAAAAAGGCTAAGCATATGATTATTTATTTATTTATTTAATCTTTATGTACAATGGTGGTACATGGGTGAACTTAATGCAATGACAAGGCATTCTCTTTCAGTCAATCTTTGGGTTAAATAGGTTTGTATTGCTTAAGAGACACTTACAAATTAAAAAGAAAACTTTAAAGGGAGAATTAAAGCTTGAATCACTTTGTAGTGTTCCTTATTTAAAAAGCAGTTTCGATTCGTTCCAAGTGTTTTGCAACTAGCTGTTTTATTCATACCATTTTTTAGTTCTGGAACTGTAGTTATTTTTTATTAAGAGTCTGAATTGTTCCATTTAAAAATGGTAATTTTTATTTCTATGCAATCGGTGCAAACGGTTCGGTTTTGTTTTCTTTGATTGTAATTCTAAAGCTGCATAAATACAATTATACATAATTATATATGTGAATTATTTTATTTATATTACAATATTGTTGAAAGTGTCCAATAATTAAAAAAAATGAAAATGTAAAAAATATGAATAATAAATAGGATGAATATCTTAATATAGGATATCTTTGCTGCATATTTGTTGATCAGGATCATGTGACTACGTGTTTTTAATCGACTTCAAAAAGGAGGAAGTTCTAAATTCGGTTGATTTTTTTTGTACCTAATTTAAAATGTCGAATGAAAAATCGATTTGAGTCCAGTATTTTTTTTTTAAATAATTATATTATAAGTTTTTAAACTATCATGGTTACTAAAAATATCATTAGAACTGAAATCGAGATATTAACAATAAATAAACACGGTAAATACCTCGGTTTAAGTTCTAATAATAATAGTTAAATTTATACTCAGTGTTTTATTTATAATCCCAGTCCATTTGAAAAAAATATGTGCATCCTATTTGCTTAGTAAAAATGGACCTAATAAAATATGGTATTTACTCTTGCTTAATCGATACAAGTCAGTAGTCTGCTCTTAATACATAGTTTTATATAACTAAGTATAGATCTATGTAGTGATATAAAACTATGTATTAAGTATTTGTCGTGTTAGAATAATATTTTAGCTTTGCAATCGTACTGCGACTCGTACTTTAACTGACAACATTTTCAAGAATAAATAAATTGTTGGGGCCATGTTTTCAATAGTCTGATCACTTAAAACTAATTTAAAAAGCTGGCTTTTAAATTACTACAGTAAAAAAAAAATTGTATACATAATGTAGGTGGTCACGGGACTGATATATCTACATAAAACCATAAATTTTCCTTTTTCCCATCAATTTTAGGCTTCTAATCTAACCAGTACCTACTAGGCACTGAGTGGCGGCTTATCTAGACTCTGCAACCCAGTAACTGTACCTATAACCTAGATGCTACCGGTAATTCCTATTAAATGACAACCGATACCAACACCTTATCTAGCTTTTTGAGACACAGGAATATTAGGATAGCCACCCATCCACAGACACACCTCATAATACGTTGCTTAACTATGAAGATCGATTCATGCAGCTGTTATTATTGAGATACAAGCTGCTATAAACTATTAAAATCTGACAATCGTTAAACATTTAAAAATAAATTACGGATCCATTTTCTACACCAATAAGCAGAATTTAAACTAAATATTTTTCATTTGCTTCTTAAGTATATATGTATTTATATAGGTATTTATTCAAATACAGTATGTTAACTAACAGAGGGCGTTCCCGTTAACCCGCAATAGTATACGCACATCAATTAGATCGCCGCACGCGCAGCCCGTCATTCATAAATAAATTGCGACGTTGCCGTCCTTCAAGTACGCGTGTACAGAGTGTTTCTTTTACGTATCAATTTAACATTTTTAGTGAATATTTTAATATTAAAAAAATAAAAACATTTTGTTTTCGAATGGTAATATTTTTTTAGCATGTATGGATGCTATACTATTGCGGGTTAACGGGAACGCTCTCTATTTATGTAGATTTCTATTTTATGGTACTAGGTTTTATGATACTATTATTATTATTTCTAATATAATTTTCACGTACATATTGCACCTTCCACACTATCTCTTCACCACTCATGGTTGACTGGTAGAGAATGCCTACGGCATTAAGTCCGCCTTTGTAGGTCACTAATAACACTGTAGGTACTATTTATTTATTTACACTTTATGCACATAGGTATGTGCATAAAGTGTAAATAAATAAATAGTACCTACAGTGTTATTAGTTATTATTAGTATCGGCATTAACATTGTTAGATCCACATCAATTTAAGTGACAACAGCCCAATGGCTAAGGTGTCGGCCTTTTGATCGAGAGGTCACGAGTTCGAACCCCACCCATTACATTATTGACGTGACCCCACACCAGATACAAGCATATTTAGCTTTGTTGAAAGGGTTTAGAAGATTGCTAGTAATTTGAATTCTATCCACAGTGCAAATTTTCTTTTAGAAAAAAAAAGACTCATTTTGTAATTTACACATTACTGTTATTTAAAATCTAACTAACCTTAATCTCCACACATATCTTAAGACGATTTCAAACACAAATAACTTAAAAGATATGAACAACCCATAAATCTCAATACAAATGACAAAACCAAAGAAATGAGAGTACAACAACAAGTCTAAAACATTCCTCGCATACATTCGTGTATCTCACAATTTATCTGTGGTATTTTATTTTCCGCATAAACCTGCAAATTTTCCCATAATATTTCACTGGAACTGCACCTGGGTTTTACGTCTTGTTTGGGTGAATTTTAGAACAATGGGCTCTTCATCGTTTTGTACTATTTCGGTTGGTGTTTTTACACAGTGCTAATATCGCACACCTAGATCTAAAGAGAGCTAACTCAAAAATCTCAATTTTTGAGTTATATATACCATCGAATTCCTTATTACGTAAGGAATAAAAAAATAAAAAAAAAGAATTCGATGGTATGTATAACTCAAAAATTTAGATTTTTTAGTTAGCTCTCTTTAGATCTAGGTGTGCGATATGCTCCGGTAAATAATGGAGTTTTGTCGAAATGTTTCAATCGACAAATTATATTTATTTTGTAAGTAGGTTATAAATAATGAACTGCCTCGGTGGCCTAGTGGTGGCAAGCGCGACTGCTGAACAAGAGGTATCAGGTTCAATTCCCGGGTCAGATAAAAAGTGCTGTTGGGTTTTTTTATTAGAAATTTCTCAGTAGTAGCCCTTAGTTTGGAAGTTAGTGTTCTGATAACCCCGTGCCTCGGAAAACATGTTAATCCCTTGATCCTACACGTGATCTCACTCCGGTCGTGACGGATTGCCGTCCCTTCGGACAATGAAGACTAAAAGAAAAAAAAAATTGTACTTTTTTTTGGCCATCTCTAAACTAAATGAGGCCGGTGTATCTCTGATCACTGTGACAAAAACCACCGAAACAAACTCAGAGGTAAAAAAAAAGGTCAAAAACTACAACCCTACTGCTGAAAAGTCACGATCTTAAAAGTAAAACTAGTAAATATTTTATTCAGAAACCATTTTGTTAAGGCTTGTTGTTTTTGAATTAATTTTTATTTAAATTTTTTGGGTTATAATTACATTAAGACATTTCAATTTAATTTATTTATTATTTATTAATACTTTATTGTACACCTTACAATTACAATTACAATTTAAAGATACAAATAATAAAACTAGTGTACAATGGGCGGTCTTATCGCAAAGGGCAATCTCTTACAGACAACCTTTGGATGGATAGAAATTTAAGGAGATAGACTTAGGGCTGTCAGTGTACAACATCATACATAACACAAATTAAACACAATAATAGAATAATAATGATACATACCACAAAAAATAATATATAAATATATACTAATATATTTCAAAGTCATAATAGAGAAACGAGGGAAAAAAATTATTATTATTTATAGAAAATAAAGGATGATGTCCAGATCGTACTTATAATGTAGGAACCAATACCCACACAAATCAATGCCAAACATTAGCTTATACTTACTGAAAATTTAATACAAACTCGTACCCATTCAAATCACAATAATATACCACAAACATAATTTCCTTAAACCGTGGCGAAAGTTCAGTTAAACGGTGGACGTTTACGAGGCAATATATTTCTGCTCCAAACATGCAAGTAAGTAATAATGACACAAAACTGGTTCCGGTTTTTGCTGTCATCGCGAGCGGCTCAAAGTTTTCGCAGCAATTAGTAATTCCAGTTAGATTAGCATAATGCAGACAAAGTGTAGGCAAAAACACAAATATATGAGGAAACTCTGCGAGTTTTGGTTACTGAGGAAAACGGTTAGTTGGCATGCTGAGCTGAATACGTGAAAAACGGAATGATTTAGTTTGTTTCAGTGTTCTTGCTGTGAATGGCAAATGGTGTTGATTTTAGGGGCTTTAGATTTAATTACATTTCGTGTCTTCATTTAGAGAGATAGATACAATACGGCTGATCTACCAGTGTTAGTAAGACAAGCACAAACCGTATCGTCTTTCAAACTTGGTAAAGGATCTTTATCTCTCTTCTTAAATTGTTATGTAGTTTTTTATAGTTTTGAGAATTTTATTTATTGTTTTTATATTTTATAAAAATAAATAGTACACCGTGGACTATCCGCGTATTTATTTTCTCCTATGTGTCAAATCCATCCAAAGGTTGTCTGTAAAAGATCGCTTTTAGCGATAAGACCGCCCATTGTATCACCCTTTTTTAGTTGTAAAGTCCTTATTGTTTTACTGTTATGATGTACAATCTATACTTATAATAAATCTGTAGAGAAGTCAATTCTGTACATGAAATATATTTTCAAAATAACTATCAGGGGGTGATTAGGGATCGATACTGATGCCAAAAATGCAATCAGTGAAATTTTTGTCTATCTGTCTGTCTGTATAACCGTTATAGAAACAAAAACTACTCGACGGATTTTAACGAAACTTGGTACAATTATTTTTCATACTCCTGAGCTAGTTATAGTATACTTTTCATCACGCTGCAATCAATAGGAGCAGAGCAGTGAAGGGAAATGTTGGGAAAACGGGAGAAGTTACTCCATTTTTTAAGCTTCAGTCACGTGTGCAACCTTAATGGTTAAAGCTACACAGAAATCATTTCTTGACGGAAATGTTCTCCTTAAAATTATATAAAAATATCCCACGACAGCATGTGTCTATATTTTATGGTTGACTCACAATAACACATGTAACTACCGATAGCTTAGCAGTTCGAAGCTTTCTGATTATAATATTTGTCTACTCTTACGTTTATAACACTCTCAGTCACGCCTAATTGAAAAAGTTAACATTATTAACTATTCCATAAAAAAGAATCATATAAATCGGTATAGAAACACCTAAGGTATACATGAAATACTCTAATAATAAGCCATCGCGCGTGAATACTGAATCATGCTATAAGGATTATTTTTGAGAATCGATCGCCGCGCTCGACATGTCTCGCGGCCGAAGGTATAAAATTTCGTTCTATAGGTACTTAAGCCTCGTGTGAACGTGATCTAAACAATATTACCAATGCATTAACTTAATAACACACAAGGAGTTACACGCTGACGTCGTCGCGGGCACAGCTATTAACAATAATATTGTGCGGTTCCGTATTGCGATATTTTTCAACAGTATTATAGATTGACATGTTATATTTCCCTACTAAATTACGAAAGTTAATCTGTCTGTTACTTACATCAAAATCACTGAACCGTGAGGAAGGACATAGGCTACTTTTTTTTTACGAAAAACGACGGAAACGCGGACGAAGTCGCGGGCAACAGCTATCTATGCTAATAATATAAGGTTGAAGAGTTTGTTTGTTTGTTTGAACGCGATCATCTCAGGAACTACTGGTTCGAATTGAAAAATTATTTTATAATTAAATAGTCAATTTATAGAGAAAGGCTATAGGCTCTATATCATTACGCTAAGGCCAATAGGAGCGGAGCGCCAATGAAGAATGCTTCAAAATCGGGGTTAAATTTAACGTAAGCCCAAAGTAACTATTCCACGCGGACGAAGTCGCGGGCAAAAGCTAGTAAAGAATATATCTACATATCTATAGAATATACTTTATTGTAAACTAAAATTGAAACATACTTAAATAACAATATTACTTAAACTTTGGTTACAATGGAGGTCTTACCGCTGAGAGCAATATCTTCCAGATTACCGTTGGAAGGACTTTACGAGCTCTAATTAAAATGGGGAGGGCTAAGTTAGTGTACGCCAAATTACGTGCACACTACTTATGACGTTTCCATTGCTGGGACACGGGCCTCCTATCTACGAGAGGAAATTAATATATTTTTTTTATTACTGTTGAGCTCACTCTTTTTTGGTCCTAAGAGACGCCGCGCCGATTGCTTTACAACAATGTTTTTCTTTACCAATTTGAGAGCAGTAGTTAAGAAATAAATTACACAAAGTAATGTGCCTGACGGGGTTCGAACCCACTACCTGCAACTCGCAAGACCCGTTACCACTGAGCCACCACTGTTCACATTTCATGTAAATGTTAAAACGAGTCATCCATTTATATCAATTCTATCCTGCTATTTAGTCTTATCGAGAGGTAATCATAACGCTTCTAACCCAATTATTTAACTTACTTCCGCATTTATAATATTAATAAATATTATAAATGCGAAAGTTTTTGAGGATGGATCGATGAATAATGATGAATTTTCACGTAAAAACTGCCGGATGAAATTTAGCACAAATATAATAGTCGTGGACATTGCGCTAGTTGGAAAAGGGGAAGATAGATGCTCTGGAGATGTGGTGCTGGAGGAAGATGCTTAGAATATCGTGGACAGAATTCCGCACGAACGTGTCCATACTTCAGGAGCTCGGCATCACGCAGCGTCTGTCGGCCGTAGTACAGTCGCGCATACTGCAGTACTTTGGTCACGTCTCTAGGCGGGGGAATGACTCTAGAACGGCTGGTCGTTCAAGGAAAGGTGGAGGGAACCAGGTCGCGTGGCAGGTCACCAATCTAAACCGCGGACAGACGGACAGACAGACGGACATGGCGAAACTATAAGGGTTCCTTGTTGACTACGGAACCCTAAAAACGTTTACAATATCATTCTCTTAAAAACTTTCCTTTACAGGCACGCCATAGAACCAAAAGCAACCAAACAAATTATACGAATTCAAATTCAGCAAATTGAAATCTATCCGCACAATTTACCACGGGTACTCGTAACGAAAAAAAATCCTTACCCAGGAATCCAGGGGTAAAGAAAGAAAGAAAAACAAAGCGAAAGTCACTCATAATAAGGCCCGTTTATTCCCCGTTAAGGGTCAAGCCACACCTGAAGTAAATTGAATTCCATGAATAAATTTTCCCCTGTGCAACATTCTGGCGTAAGTTATGAGCTTTAGGCTTTGTTTGGTTATAAGTGGAACTTTAGCTGAGATACCGGTCACATATTATTTTTAATAACAATATATTTGTTTCTTTTTTCATTCGTTTTTCCTTCATTTTTGAAGTCCAGTTTAATTTAATATGTTCTTAAGTTATTTTGTAAATGGGAGAACACTGTAGACTCTTAGATTTGTTTTACAATTTTTTATTTGTGATTCCATTGTGCTGTATTAGTTGGTCTATACTGTCCTCTCATACCTAACATTTATTAGGCATACATTGTAAATAAAAATATTTTTAAAAGAGTAGACGAGTAGAGTAAACGACCAATTTCGAACCGTGCACCAACTTCTGACGTTTTGTAAGTGCTCATGTGAAATAAAACATTTTGAGTTTGAGTTTATAAACCCCTCTGCTGAGACACAGGCCTTCTCTTATTGAGAGGGAAAGTAGGTATTAATTTTAATATTAGTACATTATTTTTACAGAAATAATCAAACTGGTGTAGGTATGATTTAATTAAACTTTTTTAATAATTCAATGGCTTACTGTATTGAGAACCTCCTCCTTTTTGAAGTCGGTTAAAAATTAATTCAAGGTCATCAAGGTAATTCAGAAACACTGTCGATTTAAACAGAGACGGTTATGACATGATGGAGAAACACTTCTCAGCTGTGGTCAAAAATGAAAATGTCTTGAGATTAAAAGGCACTTTCACGCGGAGCGTCCATTCACATTGGTTGATACTTAGATAAATAGATAGAATATACTCTATTGTACACAAAAATTTAAACACACTTAAATAACAATATTGCTGTTGATTCTTCTATTTAGAAGATCGAACATGAAGCTCCTTAGATCCTCTTCCCGAATAAAAGTGTCATATTATTCGGCATATAGTTATGTAGGTACATACAACAGTTTTTACCGGGAAATAATCATCAAATGACTCCTTCCACCTTGGGTGGAGCGAAAGAGAATGACAGACGTGTACTAACGAAATGCACGCCCTGTTCTCACGCCCTTGCGTTTTGGGCCGCGATATCTCGTAAGAACTTTCGCTTAAGATCAGTAGGACTGCCGTACTATCAAGACCGCGGTATCTCTTTCGAACCTTCGCTTAACCTCGGTAGGACTACAGTACAATCATTCACGGTAAAGACTAAATACACCAAGCTCCAAAATATGTTCTCCAGCAAGCTATTCAAACCTTGCACCACACACAATCTCGGTACTCGAGCAACATTTCATCGGAAACAAGAACTTATTGCCCTGTGGCCCGTAAATAACTTAATATTATTAGATTACAAATCAAATGTGAATCCTGTTACTGCTACTTTTTATGTTATTTTGGCAGAATATCCAATTTTTGTTTCTGTATCAGGATAATTAATGGAACTTGATATTTGCAAATTGTAGACTGTTCGAAACTAAAATACGTTTTGCGGTTGATGTGATAGAAACTATGAATGTTGTATTTAATTACCATTTACTGTGGTGCTGTGTTTATTTTTAATGTTCTGTCAAAATTAATTTTGTACTGGGTTTGTAGTATGTAAACACCAATAGCGGATGGGGTCAATTGGTCATTTCCCCCGCGAAAAAAGTGTCAAAGATAGTTTCAACCGCGTAAGTCCTGAAAACATAACCTAAAGTTTTAATTTGTGTTTTAGTGTTTACATTTTCCTAACATTGTGTTTAAATTTACATGTCGATCCTCTCAAGCAAGAACTCGGTAATCGAAAAATCAAAATTTTACAGGAGAAAAGATTTAATGATTTCATCAAATATAACCCGTTTTAACTAGTGGGATTATTGAAGTCATTGATGTATTAAATGGAAGCAATTTTTTTGCGAAATTGTCACTATGTCATTGATATGAAATTCCCTTTATTCAAAACCTAGTTATTTAAGAAAAAAACCTAAAATTCTATACACATATAAAATATCATGCGTGTCATGATATCTTTGTTCTCATCATTAGGAAAAATCTAAAAAAAATGCTAAGGTATATTCATTCATACTAATGTGATTGTTAACGTACACAAACTTTTGTAAACTGTTTTTTGTTCCAATAAATATAAGTTTGACCTTACTCTCTATTAAGGCGACATTATATGGCAGCGACCTTGAGCGACTGGGGAGAAGCTTGCGTCACTCCCCGCGACCGCGCAATGCACCCCCGCAACGCAAGCTCGAAATTTCGTAAGGTAACCATACGTTTCAAATAGTAAAGACTGTACTGCCTGATTTATTATCACCATCCAAATTTTTTCTGGACTTTAATTGTCTGGTCATTGAAAACTACTATGTGTATTTAGACAAGTAAATCTATCTATCTATATATATAAAAATGACTATGTGGCTACGCTACTTAGACTCATTTGATACTCGTAAATAATTATGTTTTAATAACATTGAAATCGGAATATTGAAATAAGTATGAATTTACTTGTCAGCAATCATGTCCTCATTTTCGACATGCTGAGTTGAGTTTTTCCCTTTTGTATACAGCCAGAGCTGAATTTTTTTTTAATAGTTTATAGGCTTGCGTTTGACCATAATCTAACCTGATGTTAAGCGATGATGTGGTCGAAGATGAAGCACGCTTGCCTAGAAGTAATCTATTCACTCTTGACTTAAAGACTTCCAGGTTATAACTATCAGGAAACAGACTCCAGCAGGGAATTCTACTCCTTAGCCGTACCCATAATTAAAGTAATCTCAAAACGTTTCATGCGTATGGGTGGGATGTCCACCATGTAACGATGGCGCATCACCGTTTGTCTTGTAGTCCTATGATGGAACGGGCTTGGTGGAATAAGACTGCAATTCCATCGCACACTCCCCGAAATGTAACCGATAGAAAACTGATAGGCTTGCAACACGTCGCCGATGCTCTAGGCTCTGGACCTTTGTCTCGACCAGTTTCTCGTTGCCGATGAGCCTTTTGGCCCGTTTCTCTATAGACTCAAGTGCATTAAGCTGGTATTTGGCAGATCCGTCCCAGAGATGAGAGCAGCACTCCATACACGACCGAACTTGCGCTTGATAGAGGTTGAGCAGCTGTTCCGGTGTGAAGTACCGTCTCACTTTTGAAATGAAATGAAATTAAATATTTATTTTGTAAATTGGTTATAAATAACACTTTTACACGTCATGTTTTTTTGCGTGTTTAGTTTAGCTAGATGAGGCCGGTATTTCTTAACTGACTACTCTGAGAAGAAACACCGAAACAAAATCAGAGGTCAAAGTCTCTTTTAAAGTCCAGACAATTTGTATTTGTATATGAGAAGCATATAAGTTCATGTCCGTGGTATTTTTTTGAGGAAATAACCAAGCAAATTTGAGCGGGACCTGTCCAGTCAGTTTTTTTTATTTTTATTTTGTTTTGTTTTTTTTTTCGTGTAGCTCAACTTAGAATTTAAGGAGCTCAACAATTTGACGAACAATACTTAAGTAAGGCCATTTGGGTAGGCCACAGAAGTACTCAAACTGCTTGATATCATTAAAGAAATTATAGTGAAAGTAAAAACTACGAAGATAGAATAACCTACATTGTCCTCACAAGTACAATAATGAAATAATTATATTTATATACAACGTGTAATTTAAAGGGTATATACATACCAAGTGCATGGCTTCTTTGGATGATAACAAACGATATGAAATTACGGTACGATATGAAATTAATTTAATTAATAATAAACTTGAATATTACGGTATCAGAGGCAAGTCATTGCAACTTTTAAGATCATACTTACAAAATAGGCGTATGTTTGTCGAAATAAAAAGCATCGATGAAAATAATCATGAGGTCATTTACACTTCTAAAATAAAAAGTATAAAACGTGGTGTCCCCCAAGGCTCAATTTTAGGACCAATATTATTCATTATTTTTATAAACGACTTGCTCAACTGTATGCTTTGCGTACAGCCAGACGTAAACCTTGTTGTTTTTGCAGATGATATAAACATAATAATTGGGGAGAATGACTTAAAAGAGTTGACGGGAATTGTAAATGAAAGCCTAAAATATCTATGCGATTGGTTTACGGCCAATAACCTTTTGCTAAACACAAGTAAGACAAACATTATGTTATTTAAGACTACAACTCGCCATAGTGACAATTTAGAGGTACAAATCAAAGGAGACAAGATTCAGTTAGTAGACAAAGTCAAATTTTTAGGCGTAAACATAGATGTATATCTAAATTGGAAACAGGAGCTAGCTGCTATTGACTCTTCAATTTCATCAGCATGCTATGCACTCAGGAGCCTCAGAGATATGTTGGATCTAAAACAACTAAAGACTATATACTACGCGCTGGTAGAATCCAGATTAAGATATAGCATAATGCTTTGGGGTAATAGTTATAGTTATAATTGTCAGAAAGCGTTTATTTTACAAAAACGTGCCATAAGAACTATAGTAAGGATTTCACAAAGAGACTCATGTAGAGAGTACTTTAAAGAATTAAACATTTTAACAGTACCGAGTTTATATATATTAGTAATCCTTAACCACTTTGCTAAGTATATTCATGAGTATGAATCACAAGAGGAACGTAGGGTATGAGAAAGCACAAGAAGGAAGAACTTTAAACACAAAATGTTACCAAATCTTAACATAGCTAAGCATTGTTCCAGATACCAAGCAGTGGAGTTATTTAATAGGTTACCTACTGATTTAAAATTATTAATTTATAGCTCTCACTCTTTTAAAACTACATTAAAAGCCTTCTTGTTGGAAAAATGTTTATACTCGGTATCGGAGTTTATATCAAATAATAAATAGACACTTATAATAATAGCAGCGATCATTGTTTTTAATTTTTATTGTACTTTTAATATTTTGACATTGAATTTCACATTATAATTACGATTGATTTGACATTATATTTATTTTTTGACATATTTTAAATTAGTTTAATACCTCTGTTTAACTTTACTTTACACATTAATTTTAATTACGCTTCTGAATTTTAGTTCCTGAATGTGTTAATTTTATTTAATTATTAATATGTACTGTTCAACACAATATAATTGTTAACTGAACTGAATAAATGAATGAATGAATGAATGAATGAATGTATGGCAAGGGTTTAGTAATCCTAAGTCTACGTGTGTAGAACTTATTATAAATTACAATACACTGATACCAGAGACCGAATTTTTCAAATTAAGAAGAACGAAAAGAATTATCGTGTTATTGGCAAGTGACGTGGAAAGTTATTGACCCTCGTAGTGCTGTGACACGTTTTTTATGATTGGTATTCAAGAAATATATGAAACCAATAATTTGGTATCAATTCTTTGAGTCAGTTATTTTGTGCTGAAACTGTGCATAGAGACTCTATACCAGATGTTGTCTTCAGCCCTTTTGAATAGATATGGGGTTTCCGTTACACGTTGTACATAAAAAAAAACAATAAACAAAAACAAAATTAATAGGTATATACAATACTTTTTTTTTCTCTTTATTGATTATAAGGATATACAATACTTGAGAACGCAAATATTCTAATCAATCAAAAATAAATCATCAATCAAAATTTTAAAACTAAATAGAAAAGGCACACGTATATCACTGGAGCATCTCATTCCCAGGCCTTCTTGTCCTCAATATAATCTGTAACTGTGTAAAAAGCTTTCTGACATAGCTTACGTTTTATAAATAATTTGAATTTATTAATACTTAGTTCTTGAATATGGCTAGGAATTTTATTATAAAAACGTATACATTGGCATCTAAACGATCCACCAATCTTTTTTCCTTGTTTTAGGAATGACATATGTGTCTTTGTTCCATGTATTTACACTATGAATATCACTGTATTTTTTAAAAAGATTAATATTTTTGTGTGCATACAAGAGATTCTCATAAATATACTGAGATTAATATTCATAGTCAGAGTCATTCAGAGTCATAATATTAATCTCTTTAAATTTGTCTCTTAAGGAGTGCTTAGGACTTAATTTATAAATTGCACGAATGGCCCATTTTTGTAATACAAATATTGTATGAATGTTGGCGGCGTTTCCCCAAAGTATAATGCCGTATGAGATCACTCTGTGAAAGTAACTAAAGTAGACTAAACGTGCTGTTTCGATATCAGTTAATCCACGTATTTTTCTAACGGCATATGCTGCAGAACTTGGCTATTTTGACAATTTATATGGGGGCCCCACTGAAGCTTCGCACCCAAATTTATGCCCAAGAAAACTGTGGTATCTTCGGGTTTAAATATTTCGCCCTTTATTGATACACTTGTATTCACTTGTCTAACATGAGGTAACGTAAATTTTAGGCATTTGGTTTTTTTCTCATTAACAAGAAGATTATTAACATTAAACCAGCTAACTGCAGTTGCAAGGGCACTGTTTACTTCTTCAGTAACCTGCTGTTAACTTTGATTTTAAATAAAAGATTATTGATACACTTGTATTCACTTGTCTAACATGAAGTAACGTAAATTTTATGCATTTGGTATTTTTCTCATTAACAAGAAGATTATTAACATTAAACCAGCTAACTACAGTTGCAAGGGCACTGTTTACTTCTTCAGTAACCTGCTGTTAACTTTGATTTTAAATAAAAGATAAGTATCGTCAGCGAATAACACTATGTCATGATTTTTGATCAGGTACGGTAAATCATTTATATAAATAAGAAACAAAAAGGGACCTAAAATTGAGCCTTGGGGACCCCCATCTTGACGTCACAGATCCCGGCGATCTTTTGCCTTTCAAGTCGACTCTCTGAATCCATTCACTCAAGTATGAGGTCTGAAGATTCAGAGAGGCGCCCCGGAATCCGTAGTGGTGCAGTTTCCTGATTAATGTCTCATGAAAAACACAGTCAAATACCTTTGAAAAATCGCAAAAAATGCCCAACACTTACCAACACTTATCTTCCCATGCATTATAAATGTGTCCTAAAAGTTCAACACCGGCCATCAGTTGTTGAACGTCCCTTTGTAAAACCAAATTGTTTATTATGTAGCAATTTGTGTTTATTAAAATATCTTTGCATCTGCATTAAAATAATTTTCTCAAAAATTTTACTAAAAGTGGGCAATACAGAAATAGGTCTATAATTTAGATGGTCAGATGTACTAACTGATTTAAATAGTGGGATTATTTTACTATATTTCATTAAATCAGGAATCTCACCGCAATCAATACAATTATTAAATATAACAGCTAATGTAGGAGCTATAATGTGTATAATGGACTTAGTAACATGAACAGAATTACCCCACAGATCTGCAGCCTTTTTAACATTCAAAGAATTAAAAGTTTTGATGATGTCATTAGAAGTAACATATTGGAATTTAAACTCTGAACTACAAACTGGAACACTTTTTTTAAGTAATGTGTCTGCAGCAATGGCAGATGATTTTAGCGACTTGATTGTCGATACGGGTATGTCAGTGAAAAAATTTTCAAATTCTGTGGCGACTTGTGAATCTAATGTTATTATATTATCATCAATAGTTAGGGTGTAATTACTAGGATTCCCAACTTTTTGGCAGCCAATTGAGCCTTAGCCTCGATAAACGGACCAAAATTAAGGGTAAAAACGTAACCTCAAGAAGTTCGATGCGATCTATATAATATAAAGCGAGTTATATAATATAAATTAAATTTAGGTAAGTATAGGCACGGGCGCGAAAGTAGGATTGACCATATGGGCGAAAGTTGGAATATTGGAGAGTTGTGCGTAAACAAAACATTAGATCTCCGCATTCAAGGTCATGGTACTTTCGTACCATAGCTAGCTATAAGTACCTACAACTATGTCAAAAACCGCACTCAAGTATTTTTTAAACTAATCTGGACTGTCCTTACTACGCTGTAGTATGGTTACATTATAGTTAAATACTCACCTCGTACTCACCACAAAAAAAACACTATTATTTCAATGAAATAAAAAATTACTAAACATTAGATCTCCGCTTTCAAGGTCATGCTACATAAGTACCTACCCTAGACCTATACCTACAACTCGTGTCAATATCAGCTCTCAAGTATTTTTTGATACTCTAATCCGGACTGTCCTTAGTATCTACGCTGTAGTATGGTGCTATTACATTGCAATATTTACCTCGTCTCTGCATTTTCGCGGCGAAAATCTAAGTTATTTGATATACTCCAAAAAAAAACATAATTTGAATAAAATAAAAATAATTTTAAGTAAGTACCTACTAAATATTAGATCTCCGCATTCAAGGTCATACTACTTACGTATCAAGAGCTATACCTACAACTATTCCAATATCAGCAACACTCAAGTATTTTTTGAAACTCTAATCGAACTGTCCTTACTACGCTCCAATATGGTTACCTACTCGTAAATTACATTTCAATACTCACCCTGTCTCTACATTTTTGACTCAAGAATCTTTACTATTTGGTGTTCTCCTAAAAGGAAATAACATAATTATTTCAATAAAATAAAAGTTTGTTTACTACATTTAAATCACATTTATTTTATTCCAATATGCTAATTTAAACTATTGATAGAGATTATATAAATAATCTTCTTCTTATCGTGTGGGTAGTAATGTCTAATGACCCCATACACCCTAGTGTCAGAGTTTCTAGACTGCCTCAAGAGCCTCTGACGTGGTCTATTCTGACGACCGCCATTTGGCGACCGGGACTACCGGCTTATATGTGTCTTCCGAAGCACGGAACCATCTTTTTATCAGACAATCAGGTGATTCAGGCCTGCAATGTCCTAGCCAAAGTGGAAACAAATTTACAAAGTATGCGTCCCGCGGGAATCGAACCCACGACCACACACAAGTTAAACCCCTAAACCACTCGATCATGGCGGCAGTAAATTATATAAATAATTAAAATTCGTTACTTCATTAATCTATTTTTAACATTGTAAGGCGTTTCTTTTTTAGTGTTTTGGGTTTACCAACCATTTTGGCGTTAAACTTCTATGCGAATAAAATCATGTTGTATTTTTTGCGCGGAGCGTTAGCGTCTACTCGTGACAGTGGTCAGCGATGCACTGCCGCCCGTCGCCCGCAAGAGCCCCAGATTCATTGCGCACCTAGATTATTCGAATAATAATACACCATGACTTTACCAAACACAATATGAAGAAAAGCCGTATACTAAAAGATTGGCAATTAAATTATCTTTTAGACTGTGAAAGTTTCATAAAAATACACCCAATGGTTGTTGCCTGATCTTCGCTTTTATGCCCGCGTTAGACGTACTTTTAAAAATAAATTACACAATGTTTTACAAAAAAATATTTAAATATTCATATATCAAATTATTAAGGAAATAGTCTAGTTTATCATTATTTTTTTTCAAAGCATACCGACTAGCCGTTTAGACGTGATCTTGGATTAAAAATCATCGAAAATCGAATATCTGCCCCTTAATGCAAACAAAATACTTTATTATTCCTTTAACACCGCCCTTTTTTAAAAAAAACTGGCGTATCTGTCTGAAAAATACGTCAGACCTATCAGAATAACCGACAAACATGTAATAAATGTGTGTATTTCGCGACAGATGTGCGTACGAATTCAAATAAGACGTTCAAAGTGAAAATAATATGTATTTCTTTCCAATAATACTCTGGCCTATCTAGATATTATACGTGTTTTAGTTACTCTTGAATTCATAAAAAGAACTCACAAGCGTGAGCGTAAGCGTGCTTGATCTTCGACCAAAGTCGAGTAAGATAGTGTTCAAACGCAAGGCTAACATCAATTACATAAAAAACTATTCCAGGATGATTCACAATCGACACACACTCTAGCTGGGTCTAGTCTGGATCATCCTGAAATACAAATCTAAATATATTTTTCAAGCTAAAAAATATTTGGTCTTGCTATCCGGGCGGCGTCCCAAGCCGGTCTGTCTATTTCTTAAAACAATTCCTTCGCATGTCCAACATTGCGATCCAAATTCAAACTATGCCAGCCAGTACGATAGGCTGACCGCTCGCATAGAAGACCTCCACAGTACCTTTGAAGACTGGTGACAGATTGTTTTGCTTCTGACTACCCGTAACTATTGTCAGAGTTGTACGAATGATAACCGGGACCAACAACTTAATGTGCTTTGCACGACAAAATCTCGATATATTAAGGTCCACGGATCGACCGTGGTAAGCATTGCTCAATCTTAATGATCGACTCTAGGGCTGTTCAGCCACGAGCTTCTCCTCAACCGTAAATAACGATGCAATATAGGTACTTAATAGTTCTTTCCTTGATAACTGGCTGGTTTCCTGAAAAAATCTAGTATGTTCATTAGTTCTCTTTACAATCTATAAAAAAAATATTGGACACGTATTCCTTTCTTTTATCACAAGAAGAAAAATTGACATCGTGCGAAGTACGTTGAAACTACTTACACGTACTTTACGTACTTTGCGTTGAAATGTTACTTCACGTCACGCCTGATATATATACCATTTAAAAACAATTGAGAACACCAGCCCATTCTTGAGCGTTGATTGTCTTTGTTTTTATCAATGAAAGGGAAATAATTGATCTAAGCTAAATATTTTTCTGAGAAATACTCCTGTATGTAGGTATACTATAAATCTATCATGCATCATATCTATAAATAAAATTGTAGTGTCAATCTGTGATGTCAAAATAACTGTGTTGATCTAGTTCTAAAAATAGCTATTTACATGACATTACTCGTAATACACATACAAACTTCTTTTGAATTTTAATTGTCGAAATGGATTTAGATGAAACTTTACAGTTAAAGCTTCAGAATAAAACGTAGGCTATACGAAGATAATGTACCGTAGGGTTATTTGACTTAAATAATTCTAAAAAAAGTCCGTGGCAAAATCCAAATTAGTGGCCATAAATACAATTACATTGGATACTTTTTACCCGACTGCAAATGAAGGGTTATGTTCTTACAATACTTTTTTAAGAGTATTTGTCGAATTCTTATCAAAATTGATTCATTGGTTGCTTTCAATATGAAATGTAGATGAATTTCGTCTTTAAAAATTTTTTTTTTTTTTTAATAAGTAATCATTTTATTAATCAATTAAGGCTAACATATACTTTAATTAAATAAAAACCCTTAACTACATATACACACCTAAAAATAAACTAGAATATAGCATCCAGAAATTCGTGCGCATCGCTGTCCACTGGTAATGTGCCCAAAAGACTGGTGGCATTGCCACGTTGTATGGCAATGCTTAACCTCTGTCCAAGGTAAAAGCCAGCCCTTGGGTCACGCGAAGTGTCAACTAGGCGTCTGGACAGATCTTTAAATAATTTGTGAGCACCCGGACCCCACGACCCCAAGGTTTCAACCCCAAACGGCTCGAAAATATAACTACCAACAAGGTTATTATATTTCCGCCGCTTGAGGTTCTCAGCAGCCGCAGCGGCAGCGCCAGCACAACAAGATGAGCTAGGAAGATGGGATGGCGCAAGAGTATCGACACAAGTTGCGTCCCACACTAAAGGCCTACCCATCTTCCAAGGAAATAAAGACATACCGTCCGGTCTTTTGCCATCGTCGCGTGCTAAGCCATTGGGTTCTAAAACAGCTGGAACGCCGACAGTGACAAGAGCCCGTCGGATAATGTCGTTAATATTCGCGTGCCGTGCTATGCGACCCGCGCTCCGGCCGCATGAAAGGCCGTGGTGACCAAGGCTGTTGACAACTTCACCACAGTGGCAGCGATGAGCAGAACAGCAGGGAGCACCTAATCGAAGGGAAGCAGCGAGGCGGAAAGTAGTATCATCAAACAAGGTGCCTATGTTCGATGACGGTAGTGCATGGAGCCAGAGACCCGACTCCCATTCACCCACAGCCAGCAGGCGCGCACGCTCTGCAGCCGAAGCAGATGTGGCAATAAGGTCACTCTGAACTGCTCTACAGAGTGGCTCATCCCACCGCCTCTGAGATGATGGAATGTCGGGTGGATTTAGGTTCGGGCAAGCGAGTCTCCAGGTATCTATAGCCTCGGTGAAGTACGGCACATTGAAATCAACCAGTGATGGAGCTAGGATATTCCTGATTAATTTCTCAGTGCCGTGCACCGAGGATACAAAAGCCGGTAGACTGATACCACTAATTTTGCGGACGCCGAGACCACCCATACGAATGGGAAGAGTAGCTTGTGCCCAAGCTCGGTCGTCCATAGCCACATTTAAAATTCCTGTCAGAGTTTGACGAATAATTTGGTCCATTTTTTCCAAAAGGTTAGGATGATGCCATAGATGCGAAGAACGAAGAAAATACATTAATTTGGGTCCAAAACAACAGTAACGAATTAAGGTGATGGCCGAATGCATATTAATTTGGTATAATCTGTCCGAGATGTCATTAAAATTTTGTATTTTTTCCTCGACAAAATCGGGAAAGGAATTCTCATAAATTGGAGACCCAAGAAGACGAAGAGAACTTTTTTCCACAATTTGGATATCTGGGGCTACTGCGTCGAATTTTGAAAGTGTCAGTTGTCTGTCAGTACTGTCGGATATGAATAGTTCACACTTCGAAAGGTTGAGGTCCAATCCTATGGAATGGAATTGATTTATTAAAAACTGTAGATCATCTAATACCGTGTCTACATCGCCTCCCAGGGTTCCATCATCGAGATACCACACATTAAATTTTGAATTTAGCTGTCGAATGATTGGGTTAATGGCTAAACTAAAGATCGCTGGCCCGAGGGGATCACCTTGTTGACAGCCAACAGCTGATTCCAAAAGGTTTTCCTTATAAAGTAATTTAGTCGGATGTCTGTAACATTGCCAAAGAAAACTAAAAATTTGTGGTACTTCTTTTTTAGTTTCTGCCAACAAAGTGTCCCTATTGACTGAATTGAAGGCATTTTTAATGTCAACCTTCAAGATGACCTCTCCTTTACCTGAATTTAAATAGGTCGTCAAGGCGTGTACGGCAGCCTCACAACCCCCTTTGGAGCCGTAACCCAGTTGTAGGGGCTGAAATTTGGTCGAAATATCCTCACCATAAAATTTAGAGCAAATCTTGGCTGCCATACGACGGTAGGTAGTTCCCACGGCAATGGGACGAATGCCGCCGTCCCTCTTGCGTAGGGCACATAGATTGGCCCCGTACAAGATATCGGTGACGGCTTCGTTCACCTGGCCCGAGAGCATAAGATTAATCAGAGCCGTTAGCTCCTTCAAAAGCAACTCACCAGCCTCTCCGGCGCCTGAGCTGAGTAGGTCCTTCAGGTGCTGCGGACTCAGCCCATCGAGGCCACCAGCAGAGCCGCTTCGGAAGGAACAAACGGCTGTGAACACCTCTTGACCTGAAACGGTGAGGGTGTTTATGTCCTGATCGGGGGGGTCGGGAAAGGAAAGACCATCCGCTGGGGCAGGGTGTTTGCTCTCCAGAGCTGCGAGAGTATCTGGAGAGTATGGGGCCACCACATCACTGCTGAAAAGTATCCTGGCAGCTCCGCTAATGTCACCTTCCCCCAATTTAGATTCGACTAGGCGGGATATACTTCTTGTGGAAGTAACCCTCTGTGTCGGTAATTTTGCATCCTGAATGTGGGCCGAAATATTACAATTTTCTTTGATTTGTGAAGTTAAAGTTTTTTTGGTTTCCAAATTCTTTCGAACATGTAGGATCCTATACGGGAAGGTAAGCAGATGTTCCCAGGCACTTAGAGAGTTCTCGCGAGCGGCAAGGCGAACGCATCCTGCTAGGTTTTGCGCCACTACAGGTCTAGCGCCGCGGGGAATTCGCTTTAAAACCGGAACAGAGTTTTTGAATTTTGAGAGGGTTTTCCAAAACGGATCCAAATTGGAAGAAGATGATGTATGTGTTAAAGAAATGACGGGGTCTGAAGTAGATACATTGGGTGGTTTGTGTACCTTCCCAATATGTACTTTCAGACCCCGCTTACCTTTAAAAAACCGTGCCTGGGTGCACAGAGGACACCTCTCCAGAATATTTAGTGATGTTGAAGGTTGATCGGCACTATTACACAACACATCACTGCTGCCACTCGACATTAATCAGATAATGTAACAAAATTAAACTTAGTAACTAACTAAACTAGTAAATAAATTAAATTAAATAATAAAAATGTAAGGAAAAACACTGATTAAAAAAACGTCAATAAATGACACCACGCGTCAAAAACTGGCGCAGTCGCGGTGGTGGCTTAGGGCGCCGCGAGGCCAAAGAAGGCCTTTCGGCGGCGCCCTAGATCAACATTGCCGGATGGCACGCAGCTGGTGTTACGTATACGGTGTCGCCTCCAGGATCCTCCTCCTCGTCGTAATTTAATAACTGTCTATCTTCACTGAAGTTATCGTCCGAAATCGCTAGTCTAACTTTTTTATATCATCTGCTTTGCCTTTTTCCAATTTTGGGGTCAGTTTCCACCAAATAGATGCAGCTGAGTACTAGTGTTTTAGTGGAATTATTGCATATCTAAATAAATATTTCTTTCTTTCTTTATCTGACCTCCACAGACCGTAGCTGGGTAACACAATACCCCTTAGCAAGGCTGGTGTTGGATGATGATTTTAATTTCAAAATTTTTGATGAAAATCGGGATGAAAAATTTTTCAAAGTCCAAATTAACCTTTATACTGTCTTGGACATTAATCCTTTAAAAATTAAGTAATTTGGACAAATACCTTTGTAACCTTGAAAAGAGCGCCACTAAAGACTAGCTATGAGTCGGCGGGGATAATTCTCACCTGACATTATAAAAACGAAAGTAACTTCTACTTCTACCGTCTATCTATCCATTTGTTTTTCTATGTAAATGTACATACTACATATGTTTCACGGCTTATCTGGTGAGCCATTTTTGATAAAATTTGATTTGGATTATGGATAGCTAGATGCTTGAAGAAACACAGGCAATTTTTTTTTCAACTCACCATGTGGGCTAAACCGCGGGTCCAAGCTAATATAATATAATTGCAAATATCAACTCAAATCTAGCACATCCTTGTCTTATTAAGTGATTTAATTAACTTCTAGAATAAAAAAGTAACATTGAAGTAAACAATATCACAGCACCCTGTATACGAGACGATTGTAAGTGATCCACGTGCTGTATAAACGAATGTCCGCATTATACAAATGTGGAGGAGCAGTTCAGTGCAGACCTCTTAGAGAGGGATACACGGGGAAGGAAAAGGGACGGGAATGCGTTGGTTGTAATCATTGATTGTTTGGCATAAACCAATCGATAATATTATATACTCGAATACTGATATACTTAAAGTAGGTACATACACTGACTTCCCCTCCCCTCTTTGTTTTACGTTCGTAAGGGCCATCCAATGGTTGGCTGGTAGATATCGCTATCAGCAATAAGATCGCCATTGTAACCATAAGTTAAGCTATATTGTGAATCTGGTGTGTTTCAATTATTGGTGTACAATGAAGAGTATTCTATCCATCTATCGAATATTTTATGATTATCATTTTATTCCCATACAGATGGTGGGACCAACTGCAGCAGAGCAGCTTCCAGAGGATTATTTTTTTATTAATGATAGGTTCGCGTTCGATCACTATCTCACCTGATGGTAAGCGAAGATGTCGTCGAAAATGAAGCACGATTACCTTAGAGTAGCATTTTTATTCTTGAATTAAAAACCCCCAGATCATAGCTATCAGTTAACGTCATCCAGTCGTCAAATCGTCATCGGAAGTAAGTAGAAAACCTACAAAATAAATAAAAGGTTTTTAGTTTTAGCACGTAGCACGATATTACACCTTTCAATATTATTTTATTATTGTATTTAATACACTATACATTTTATAACATTATTTTATTTACCCTCGTGTGTATGTCACTGCTGGGTGCCAGCTGCAAGCCAGCGCTGGGTGTCTTTCGCCCAGCAAACGCTGAATTGGTAACCCTTTCCGTGTAGACATGATCAGTAAAATTTTTAGTGTTATTTTTTTATGTTTGTAATTTTCTATTGTATGTTGTTGTGTGTGTTTATCAGCGAATAAATAGTTTTTAATTACAATTTCAAAACAGTTTGAAATGGTAGAAATAATACACTCGATGGCGTTCGGGCGATCCAACTTGCCCGCACCGAGCATCGTCACCTGTATGTTTCCATTGTTAAACTTCGTACTGAGCGTTTATATTCTGCAAGTGTGCTTTCAGTTTCTTGCTGAAAACGGCAAAGTGGTTATAACGAGCGTCTACAAAGTTAGTTACTAGTTCATTTATAATAAACGAAATAAGGTTCATGTTAATCTTGGTCAAAATGTGAACAAAAACTTAAGTTTTTTTTTTGTTAAAAAACTGAGTAGTTATTTTGATCAAAGTTTAATAATAATATTCCACAACTTTCACACAACGCCATCTAGCCCCAAACTAAGCAGAGCTTGTGGTATGAGTACTAGACAACTGATATACATACATATATATTTCTAAATACATACATATTATAGATAAATTACACCCAGACAAAGAACAAATGATCGTGCTCATCACACAAACATTTGTCCTAGGTGGGAATTTGTTAGAGAAAAAATTGTTAAAATACTTTTCTTTATGAAAGAAATCATCAATCAGTTTTTGTAAACTTTATAGGTTTCCGAACGTCCGTAAGAATAAAATTAATGACTTGTGAGATAATATTTCCATGGGATCTTGATTGTCTATATAATATTATACCAGGATTTCAACTATCAAAAAACTAAATTTTATTAAAATCCGTTCAGTAGTTTTTGCATTTTCTATTTTCTAGAAATTCGTGCTCACACCTACCCAAACTTACATCCAAATTGTGGCTGTCAACAATTAGAGAACACCGCTATTATTAAATATCTTGGAATCACTATTGATAGCAACCTGAAATGGAAACAACATAAAGCTCCTACTGTAGCCCGTGTGAGAAAACTCATATACATTTTTAAAAAGCTCAGAGGCTCGGCTTACTTTTATTGTATGTTAACCGTTTACTTTGCGCTCGCTCAGTCTGTTCTAGGGTACTGCCTAACGGTCTGGGGTAGTGCTGGTAAAACGGTGATGCTTCGGGTCGAACGGGCGCAGAGAGCTGTCCTCAAGGTACCGGCAAGGAAACCGATCCGATATTCCACATCCTCTCTATATACCCTGTGTCAGGTCCTCACCGTAAGACAGTTATTTATTCTTCAAACTATTCTTCGCAAACACAGCCAAATTAAATTTGATCCTAAATGCTGAACTACGCGCCGCTCGAATAGGGTTTGTAATACTGAGTCTCGTCGAACCGTAGCTGCAAGTCGTCATTTCAAACATACAAGCACAAAATTATACAACAAATTAAATAAAAACTTACACATCTACCCATTCATTAAAAAGCAAATGCAAAATGATAGTAGATTCATGGAGTGAGTAAATACATAGATCATTATATTATGCTTTTTGTATCCGGAGAAGGGCGTTGTTAGCTGCGCTACAGTTTATACTTTTGCAGCTAACACCATTTGACTTGTTGTATCTAGTCTTGTGTTTTTGTTCCTGAATAAACTATTTACTATTTATTTATTTTACTATTTTCGTTTCTACCTACTGGGCCCAACAGACATAACATTCACTAACTATCTTTTCCCATATTTTCATAAGTTCATACTTACCATATTCTCGATTTACCATCGATACGAAAAAACTCACAAACTTTCGCAAATATAATATTAGTTAGTAGTCAGACATAAGTTAAATAAGATGTTTCTCCAAATTCATTCAGGCATTAGGACTAAAAGTAGTATCAAACAATTAGGTATGCCTACCCCACTTTTCCCCACTTGAGTTCAAGACAAACATTATAGGTGTCATTCATTATCTTACTCTTACGAATATTATAAATCTGAAAGTTTGTGATAGATGATAGAGATAAATATGGATATTTAATAACTCACAAAATTAATGGAGATGTAAGGATGAAGGCGCTTTCACGCAAAAACTACTGAAAGAATCTAAATGACATTGGGTAAGTAGATAGTTGAAATCCTGAAATAGAACATAGGATACATTTATCCCGGAATTCACACAGGATCGGGATTTACGCGGGAAAACCCTGCCACGCCAACGAAGTCGCAGGCAGAAACTAGGTAGTAGCCTGCCGGGGTTGCGGAATTGTTCGAAAGAGTTACCGCGGCCTCGGAACACAAAGGGCATATGATGGAACACGGATGGGTTTCAGTCACTAAAAGTCTGACACACTCTCGCGCTTCGCCCAGGTCGGGAGGCAGTCATTGGATGATATCCTATCCTTAAAAAATAAGGCAGAAACTATTTACTAATAAGAAGAAATTCGCCCTTACACATGACCACGCTTACACTATTTATATACTACAGAAGTGTGGACTCTGTGCAATCAGTGGGTACCCTAATACCCTATACACCGGTACTATGAAAGCCTTAAAGAAATTGGTTTCTCTGCATAAGAATCAAAAACAGAAATTATACCGAGACGACACCCTTTTCCTCCAAACAAGGTAGTTTTGACTAATACCGTTACTATTCTTCTTGGAGAATAGAATATCTATAACTTTTTGTTTTTCTGTTACTTGTTGTTATTATTATTACTTTTAATTGAGAGGTCGCGGGTTCACACCCCACCCATTACATTATTGCCGAGAACTCACTCAAGACACAAGCATATTTAGCTTAGTTGGAGGGGAAAAAAAAGATAATATTTTAATAAGAATTTTAATTTTTTAGCACCATTTTATTTGAAATGCGGATACTAATAACACATTTTTATATGTATAATTCAACTAGACAGATTTCAAAATACATATTAATATAACATGAGTAAATTTTCTTTGGAAAATATGGATAGATCTTCTTTGGGTGGATCGTCCGAACATTTACCAGACTCAAGTGGAGGCATACCACCCGGACACTTTTCTCCAATAATAAATCCTTCGTTGTTATTGTTAAGTAACATATATGGAGTCATCGCCACGTCATAGAGGTACAACAAAACTTCCGCAGGAGAGGCGTCCTCTAATACTCGAGGGACTGGGTCGGAACGGGGCAAATCGGTGATGGCAGCGGCGGTGGTGATTGCCATTATGAACACAAACGTTTTCATCGTATGCTCCTGTAATGATAAAACAATCTTACTTAATACTAAACTTTATGAGTAAAAATTTACGAGGATGGATGAACATGTTTGTTACTCTTTCACGGTAAACCTACTTACAGATCACAGATTTACATAGGTTGAATTACAAAACTAACAGGTTTCCCATTTTACGCCCTCCTGAGAGCGTAAAAAACTTATTAGCAAAAATAAACCCGACTTCTTAAAAAAAACACTGTAAAGTGAAACATAACTTTAATTTCGGAAGGCGATGTCAAAAACGAAAATATAATGTAAAAATCTAAGACCTATATAAAACCACAGGGTCTTCATCAACATTTCAACTTCCACAAATGGTGCATTTCGAAAGCAACTGCTCAAGGTACTATAAGAAATACCCAAAACGCTATAGGTGTGCCTACAATATTTGAAGAGATCCCTCGATTTCTCCAGGATCCCATCATCAGATCCTGATTTCATAACAATGGGACCAATTAGAAAGTATATATACCCTTTCAAACGAAAAAAGAATTTTCCAAATCGGTCCAGCCGTCTCCGAGTTATGAGGTAACATACATAAAAAAAAAGTTCAAGACGAACTGAGAACCTCCTCCTTTTTGAAGTCGGTTAAAAAAGTCCACGAGGGAATATAATATCTATCTTATTTAAGTCACAATAGAAACTTTATTGTTGTAAAATTTAAATAGATCGGTTTGCGTTTGATCACCATCTCACCTGATGGTAAGTGATGATGTGTTCGAAGATGGAGCACGCTTACCTAGAAGAAACCTATTCACTCTTGACTTAAAGACCCCCAGGTTCTAGCTATCGGGAAACACAGTCTCCGGCAGAGTATTCCACTCCTTAGCCGTACGCACAATGAAAGTAATCCCAAAACGTTTTGTGCGTATGGGTGGGATGTCCACCATGTAATGATGGCGCATCGCCGTTTGTCTTGTAGTCCGATGATAGAACTAGTGTTGCCCAAACGAGAGTCTCGCAAGAGTCTTGCAATTAGCGATTATCCTATTGCTATTTATTAAACGGTAGTTGAGATCTCAGAACAATGTAACAGACTCTGTTACATTGTTCTGAGATCTTAACTACCAACTACTCTTGCGAGACTCTCGTTTGGGCAACACTAGATAGAACGGTCTTGGCGGAATAAGATTGTGTAATTCCATCGGACACTTCCCGAAATGTAACCGATAGAAAGTTGGTTACATTCGTATCGCAGTATTAATTGTTATCCAAATAAATAGTTTTATCTTCAAGGGTATTTATGTAGCAGCAAAATACTTTTTGATTCATTCGATTTGGACACTTAATTTCGAAGTTATCAAGAGTACCTATAAACATGCAATACGCGAATCGTAACGCATATAACCTACAATTCAAACTACTGGAACGATTTCAAAAGCTCTTTCGACTATATTAAATTATATTATCAGGCAAGTAAGAAGGGCTATATTTTAATTTGAAATTCATTAAAAATTCACCCATCTAAGAACTGACCTCGGCAAGTGTTGCTTAACCTTAAAAAACCTTACAAATTTCTTAAAACTAGCTTATTTACATTTTTTACAACTACGCCCAATAACTTTGTTTTTCATAGTGTTTGTATGAATTACAAAGTTATATTTGCGGTTTTAGAAAATATGCTGTATCTCAAAAATTGCTGACCCGATCTCGTTCAAAACAATTTTAGTTGAAAGTTTATACTAAGATCTACAGCATATATGTTTTTGAAAAATTTCACTCCATTATTTAAGTTAGAGGGGGGGACACATTTACCACTTTGAATGCGTATATCTTTTAAACGATTAACTTTGTAAAAAAAGTGGTTTTAGAA
Organism: Tholera decimalis; assembly: GCA_943138885.2. Lineage (NCBI taxonomy): Eukaryota > Metazoa > Arthropoda > Insecta > Lepidoptera > Noctuidae > Tholera > Tholera decimalis. Next base: position 32,327,402 of record OW964562.2, read on the forward strand.
ACCTTAATGTCATTTTTAAATACCTGTCTATAAATACCACACACGCAGGACAGGCCCGTTGGTATAGTGGTAAGTGGCCCTGACTGCTATGCGCAAGGTCGTGGGTTCGATTCCCACCTAGGACAAATGTTTGTGTGATGAGCACGGTCATTTGTTCTTTGTCTGGGTGTAATTTATCTATAATATGTATGTATTTAGAAATATATATGTATGTTTATCAGTTGTCTAGTACCCATACCACAAGCTCTGCTTAGTTTGGGACTAGATGGCGTTGTGTGAAAAGTTGTGGAATATTATTATTATATTATTATTATTATTATTATAGGTTTCTTCTAATCTCCTTCTAATCCCCGGGGTACCACATATATTTTTATTGCGATTGTTCTCGAATTAATATGGGTGATACCGCGGGGCACAGCTAGTTATTAATATTTTGGCCTTAACACCAGTTTTTTAGGCATAGTTATATGGTTTGACACGTCTCAATTCTAAATATACATTTCAGAACTCAGCTTAAATTAAACAATATTATCTATTTGTTACCTGATATTAATCCCTTGTGAGAACAACTAATACTTGCTGAGTCTTGATTTAAAACTATTGTTCGATTTTAATTATTGAAACTAAGGAAAAGCGTTGTCACCGCACGGGACGCAAAATGCGAATAATAAATTGATACAATAATTGCAACAGGAAAATAGAAAGATAGGTTACTAACATTTGTTGTTATTGGAACTGTTTCGTGACGTCATTGTAGTATAGGAACATAATTTAATTTGTATAAATATTGCCCGGGTTGCGGGAATACTCTAAAGAGATACCGCGGCCCCGGAACTTAAGGGCAGCTGAAGGAACATGGTGGGTTTTTAGTCAGTAGAAGACACTGACAATCCACTCCGTTCCACCCAGAGCGTAGTCATTCGATGACTTTCCCACACAGAAAAAAAGGCACACAAAAATAAAATGACGCATTGTGAATCCCCAAATAGGTACTTCGAACACGTTATTCGAAATTAACACTCTGTGGAACAGGTCTATATTCCTATTTTCTAGGTTAATCTCTGGATTAGTTGAACTGATTTTATTATTACATACTTTATTGTGCACCTTACAATATTTCTATGGATACAAAAAATTTAAACTATTGTACAATGGGCGGTCTTATGGCACAGGGCGGTCTCTTACAGACAACCTTTGGATGGACAAACTTAAAGGAGACAGATTAAGGGCTGTCAGTGTACAAACATCATAATATTAATTGAACATAATAACATAAAATACATACAATACCAAAATCATATACTAACAAATATTACATGTATAATTGAGAAAGAAGGGGGAAAAGTTAAAGGGAGAGGTTTAACTTCATTGAAAGACAGATACAGTTATAAGACAACATAAACATTTAATTCACAGCTTCTTTTATCATCATTTGCTTAGCCTTTTTCCAACTTAGTTGGGATCGGCTTTCAGTCTAACCGGATGCAGCTGAATATCTATGTTTTACATACATTGAACGTCATTATATAGAGCTACAACCACCCACACTTGGTTGATATACCGTCTTGTCGTACCAAGCGCTTCTCCTCCACATTTATTGTGCGCACAGCCAAGCTGTGGAATTCTCTGCCGGCTTCTGTGTTCCCTGCCACTTATGACCTTTCAACCTTTAAAGCAAGAGTAAACAGGCATCTTCTGGGCTCGCTCGTTCCATCGTAGACCTCATCTATCGCTTACCATCAGGCGAGATCGAGGTTAAGAGTGAGCTCATTCTGAATTTAAAATAAAACTGTCTATTTGACCTCCACAACCCAGTATCCAGGCCCGGTCCGAAGGGAAGGGGGGTTCACAGGGGACATGACCCCGCCCAAAATCGTACACCCCAAATAGAAAATCTCCTAAGATTTTGCAAAATAAGACGTTCCAAATATTATCACCCGAATTGTCAACAAAATTGAAGAGTTCCATTTGTTTTATAATGCGTGCGATAAATTTTGTATTGTGCAATAAAGAAAACTCATTCACTCTACGTATTTTATTGTTAGTGACCCCCCCCCCAAATTCCAGGCTGCGTCCGTACCTGCCAGTAGCAAGGTAACACGATACCCCTTAGCTCAACCTGTTTCAGATTTACTGGCTTTTGACTACCCAAAAGGACTGACAAAGATGTCCAAAGGACAGCTGGGACCAACCGCTTAAGATGCATGCAACAATTTATTTTATACATATGATTTTAAGGTTGCATATAGATCACTTAATATTTCATTTCATAATAATGATAACTTAGCGGGCAGCTGGGTACAAGGCAATTAACGCGCCTTTTGTACAATCAAACATGTTTTGTTTTTGCGCACACGATATTGCATTGTTGAATATTATTTTATTTAAGTATTTAAAACACTACACACTCTTTAACATTTATTTAATTTACTTGCCCTCGTCCGTGTGTCACTGCTTGGTGTCTTTCGCCCAGCCAATGCTGAGTTGTGTCCCTTTCGGTGTGGACATGCTCAACTTTATTTTTATCTTTTTTTATAATGGTTGTAATTTTGTATTGTATTTTGTAGTGTGTGTCTTCGTCCAATTAAATGATTTTCAATTCAATTAAATTCTTTCCGAGGCACGGGGATACGCGCGGTTGGCACGGGCTTACGGGCGGCGAGCATGGGTAGCTCACCGTCCGGTAAGGACCAAGCCCAGTCAGCAGCATTGACGGGGCCCGACAGAACCATTATTTGCCTGGCAAGGTTGCGGGAATGCACTAACAAGATACCTCAGTGCTGGAACATAAGGGGAGCGAAGGAACTGTGTGGGTTTTTAAGTTTTTAATCAGTAGAAATCTGACCACCCAGAACGGGAGGAGTAATAAGATGATGTTCCGTTGACGGCAGTGTTTTCAGTGAATTATCGAGAAAATAAAAAGCACGTAAAATATTTGAAATCTAAAAGTGCTTTGTGACAAATAATATTCCAACAAAAACTTTCGGAGAACAAAGTCACAGCTCTGCCCTGCACCAAAGTGCTCAAATCTGCTTATATTTGAATAATACTGCGCTCAAGAAATGGGAAGTTTGCCAGAAAATGCTTATTTATGAAAATTGTTTCACACTTAATGCACACCTTATTAAATTAAAACTCAACTATTGGACTTTAACATAGGTTTTGTTTCAGTTCATTGAACATTCTTGCTCTTAAAGATGTCTTTTTTCTTGAAGTCTGCGTTTTAATTTTTTTAAGGCTTTGCTGCAAAAATGTTTAAGTACAATAAATATCAGATTAATCAAATTTCGGTAGCAATGACCATGATTAGAACTGTTGAAGGGATAAATCATGACTTCATTTTATCTTATTCTTCACTAGATGCTTCTGTTCGCGACTTTACAAAAAAAAAAGGATTTTTATCGAAATTATGTTTTAAGTGTTTGAGTGGTCATTCAATTAAAAACCATTGTTCATTGTAATTGGACTGCGATTAGCCTCAGTGTAAGTATAGTCAAAATATACAAGTAGTCAATATTACTTGCTTATAATATAGCTTTATTTTGGTAACAGATTTTTTAAATAATAGTTCCAATAGTTTTAGAATTTACAAAAAAATAAGTAACTCTTTATAAAATTTGTAAAAATTTCCACAGATTGTCTGTAATTGTCTGTCTCTTTAATATAATACAGCCCATTGTTAAGTCCTATCAATTTATATACACTGATTGTAATTTAAATCTAATACATAAAAATCTCGTGTGTTATATGGAACACCTCCAAAACGGCTTGATCGCGTTTTTTTTTTTTTTCGTGTTCGTACACATATTTAGTAGGTCTGACAAAAAGTTGTCGGCTCTTTTTTCTGAAGTAATAATTTGTACAGTCAACTAGTATAGATATAATAAGACAATCAAAACAATTATTTGGTTTCTTTAAATATTTTTACGTATTGTACAATAAATTACATTATTAAGAAATAAGAGCATCGATAATTTCAGATAAGTTTACTAATCGCTTAATGCATTTTTTGTTCAGTTAAATTGATAATATCAATACTATATGCACTTGTTTCTTAAAATAATAGAAGAAATCCTTTACCGACCGGATCTATAGTAGACTTCTGGTTTCAACCGTATTAGTAAAGGCTTGTCAGACGCATTTTGTATTAATACGGGAATGAGCCACTCATCAAGGAAAATAGCATAATCGATACACCTTGGAAGCAGCTTGCAACATTAATACAAGCTTTGTCGTGTACGTAATTTTAACTTAGTGGCTAACTACCTTGCATCTCTATGGTCAGTCTGTAAAATCTGAGTATCAGACTTCTAACGACTAAAAACCCATCCTATTCATGACTGTGTGTGTGTGTTCATGCGGTATCTCGTTAAAACATTTCCGCAACCCCGGCATGCAATGGCCCTGTCGGGCCAGGTCAATGCTGCTGAGTGGTCTTGAAGGCGCGCGTGAAACACGACGCGCCATCTAACTGGGCTTGGTCCTTACTGGACGGTGAGCTACTCCTGCTCGCCGCCCGCAGGCCCGCACCTACGGTGGCCGGCGATCACCTCGCGATCGCCGAGACCTGGGCGTATCCCGCGGCTGCTGGGGCTGCTGGGGCGTTAGGACCTACTCCTTCACTAGCATGACTGCTTTTCAGAAGAAGGCACCTGCATCCTATTTCCGCCTCTCACCCCACACCATGGTCTGAACCAGAGCCAAACGCGCGAGTTTATCGTCGCCAATCACCTCCACGAGGACACCACACCTCCACCGTATACTCCACAGTGTCTTCCAGGTGGTCCTAACAATGACGACAGCCTAGGGTGTCCTCTCGCTTTATCCGAAGCAGGTACCTCCTGAAACAGCCATGACCGGTAAACACCTGCGTCAGGCAAAAGGTGGACGCCATGACGTCTCTCAAGCCACTTCTCAAAGAGGGTACTAATCGTGGCGTGCCCAGTCCTCGGTTGCGACAATCACTCATTCCATGCCACCGTGATCGCACTGGGGCTCTGTTCTCTGCGGTGCGAATTGCCGCGGCAGTGGAGTTTGATCCCGGTTTAGCACCTCCGCGAGCCAATAGTGCCCATCGCCTTCAGCTGTTATTCATAGGCTGTCTTCTATTTCATATCATGGCTGGCGATGATGATAATGATAACGATGTTTATTTTGCAAATAGGTTATAAATAACACTTTCACACGTCTTTTTTTCGTAAATTTAAACTAGATGAGGCCAGTGTTTCCTAACTGACTACTCTGAGAAGAAACACTGAAACAAACTCAGCGGTCAACGTCTCTTTTAAAGTCCAGACAATCTGTAGTGATCCAAATCATATGAGAGCCATGTAGGTTAATGTCTGTGGCGCCCTTTAGAGGACAGAATCAAACAGATTTGAGCAGGCCCGTCCAAACAGTGCACGCATTTATCAAATATCGCGTAGCTCAACTTAGAAAGTGTGTTAGAAATAGCCTTTTCGTAACTATGTCAGAGTTGCCTTTCAGTCTAACCGAATGTAGCTGAGTACCTACTAGTGTATAGAGCGACTGTGTATCTGACCTCCACAACCCAGTAACTGAGTTACAAGATACTCCTAGGCAAGACCAGTGACCAGTGAATTTTTTGGCTTCTGACTACCTGTAACGACTGTCAAAGTTGTACAAATAACAGCCGGGACCAGCGGCTTACCGTGCTTTCCCAGGCACGGAGGAGTCTCGATTTATTAAATTAGTCACCCATCCACAGATAGACCTTGGCAAGCGTTGTTATTATGTAACTATGAGTACGAGCTCCCCAAAAAGTTAAAGTCAAAATATACTAATTGAATTTACATAATTATTAACTTAGTTTAAGTCAGGTGTGATACGTGATTTCGAAAAGCGAACCACCGAAGAAGACGTCCCCGTAAGTTCACGAATACGAAACACTTAAGACCAAGCAGTGCTAAATAATTTTCACGCAAGCTCCGCCCCCATCCACCCCGGTTAGGCCGTTGTATACTAAACGCTAATACAGCAGTAATAAAGTCGAATATCGCGTACGCTCTTTCACCATGTTCGGTTTCGAAACTGCCGTTGTGTGCTAAACACTAACGCAGCAGCAATAAAGTTGAATATCGCGTGCGCTCTTTCACCATATTCGGGTTCGAAACTAAATGTCGTAAGTCTCAATTCTTATTTCTTCTTTTTTAATTTAACAATCAAACATTACTTTTGCTATTTTAAACGATATTGTTTATTCAAACATTAATTATTGAGAAAAATAAAACATTTAATGTCATATTATGAGTCAATCAACCAAATAATTATTTATTTCCTTATGGGAAATATGAGGGGATATGGGTAATATGAGTTCTTTTATCGTTTAAAATAGCAAAAGCAATGTTTGATTGTTGAATTAATAAAGACATTTTACGAAGACTTTTATAGATTTAGTTATTCGATATTGCATGGCTAGGGTGTTCAGTTTTTCTTGGTTGTGTGCATTCGTTGTTAAGTGTTTCGAATAGGTGAGATTAGAGATTTAGTTATTCGAGATCTCATGGCTACGGCGTTACTGTTGCGTATTCGTGAACTTACGGGGACGTGTTCTTAGTTGCTTCATTTTCGAAATCACGTATCAAACCCGTTTTCTGTATATTTTGTGTAGTCTTTCCTTACACAAATAATTGTTCCCAGTCTCGTAGATGTACCTTATTTTCAAGCTTTTGTAGCAAACATAATCGGAGTTTCCACGGAAGCACTTTAATCAAAGAAAAGTCTTCAAACATTGTAGTAGAGAACTAATTAGTTTCCACTAGGCTAATTGGAGTTTTCTTCGCAGAAACGACCTGTAAGTTCCAGCCCGCTATTCGTAAAATCATGAATTTTATAAGTGGTTTATAGAATTTACGTGCTTTACAATATTACATGCACGAGTCATGTCATTTAAACCAAGCCAGAATTGACGTCTGAGCTCAAGTTGAGCCTGTCAGTGTTATACCGCACGATCTCTGGGGAGGCGGCGAACCTCCTTGCCGGATTGCTGCCGTGGGATCTGGAGGCGGTAGCCCTCGCGCGCGTACATAATTGGCGCGCAGAGGTGCTAAGCCGGGGTGAAACTCCGCTACCGCGGCAAGTCGCGGCTCAGCGGATAGAGCTCCGGCGCGATCTCACGGCAGCATGGAAAGAGCGGCTGTCGCAACCGAAGGCTGGGCACACCGCAATCGCGGCGATAAGTCCCCTCTTTGAGGAGTGGCTGGAAAGAGGCCACGGCGTCCTCACCTTCCGCCTGACGCAGGTGCTGACCGGACATGGCTGTTTCGGGAGGTACCTGTTTCGGATTAAGCGGGAGGACACGCCCGGGTGTCGTCATTGTGAGGACCACCTGGAGGACACGGTGGAGCATACGGCGGAGGCGTGCCCTGCTTGGGCGGAGCACCGCCGTGTCCTCGTAGAGGCGGTTGGTGGCGGCGACCTCTCGCGCCCTGCTCTGGTTCAGACTATGGTGCGGAGCGAGAGGGAATGGGATGCGGTCGCCTCCTTCTGCGAAGCAGTCATGCTAGCGAAGTAGGAGGCCGAACGCGCGAGGGAGATGCAACTCTCTTCCTCACGCCCCAGCCGCCACGGGAGACGCCCCGGGCGTCGGGGATCACGAGCTGATTTCCGGCCACCGTAGGCGCGGGCATGCGGACGGCGAGCAGGGGTCGCTCACCGTCCGATAAGGACCAGGCCCGGGTCGGCAACGCGTCGTGTCCCACGCGCGCCTCAAAGAGCTGTCATTACCAGTGACGGGGCCTCATAGGGCCATTGCCTGCCGGGGTTTGCGGGAAAGTTCTACCGAGTTACCGCGGCCCCAGAAATTTAGGGCAGCTGAAGGAACAGGGTGGGTTTTTAGTCAGTAGAAATCTGACACACCCTTCCGCTTGACCCAGAGCGGAAGAAGTCATTTGATGATTTTCCCAGCCCAAAAAAAAAAAAAAAAGTGTTGCGGGAATGTTCTAAAGTGACACCACGGACCCGGAACGCTAGGGGAACTAAAAGATGGTCAGTAGGATTCTGACGTTCCCTTCCGCTCCTGAGTCATTTTATGATATTTTTCCCAAAAAAGGCAAAGTTAAGATTTAATGGAGTAGTGAAACTACGTTTGTCAATAATATTATAAAAAAAATATTTATGTTTATCATTTACATATAAATAAATATATTTTTTATAATGACATTGATCCATTTAGAACAAGTGTGTCATCAGCGAGGAGGTGCTTAAGCCTTACATTTTTAAGTAATAATTATTTTTAAGTAATCATGTAATTTTATATAGTTGTGTTTAGGTTTTTACATATTATAATGCTATTAATGTTATATTAAGTATAGGTACCCTTTTCCTGCTGACGGTACAATGTCGTTCACAGTGTTGCTTAAGGGCCTATACTACCTCAAATGGCTTAGCATGATCCTCCGTTATGTCGAAAATACTGCAGAAATAATTTTGAAATAAATATATGGTAAAGTTGAGGATTAATGTTAGGTACTATGTTTGACGAAAACACGATTCCACAAAATTTTCTTGATAAAAAAAATTTCAAAGTTACCTCCAAACCGAACAATAAACCGCAGGCATTCAAAAATAACTTCAAATTACACGTAGATAATGAAACTTTCCATATTAATTGAACTAACTATAAAGCAGGTCTTATATTATTTACCTTTATTTAAATTTCCATTATTTTCACTGTAAAAAAGAAATAAACTAAATTATCAGTGTCTTGGAGTCTTTTCCCTGCCACCCTATCTCGCTTGCTCGCGTGACCGCGGCCAGTAGTGTGCGAGCGAGATAAAGAGTGAGAAGCGCTGAGGTAGTATAGGCCCTAACTTTACATGTAACTATACGTGGAAACCTGTAATAGGCTGTCAATTTTTCACACTGCTTCTAGATTAATTTAAGTAGCTGTTGGTCTCCGTCAGCTCCCTCGTGGACTGGCGCACGCAAGGTTGCGTACGATTATCTAAAAAAAAACTCCAAAAAATCACGTTTGGTGTATGGGACCCCCTTTAAATATAAATTTGTTCTGTTTTTAGTTTTTGTTGTAATAGCGGCAATAAAAATACACCACTGTAAAAATTTTAACTGTCTAGCTATCACAGTTCATGTGATATAGCCTAGTGATAGACATACGGACAGCGGAGTCTTAATAATAGGGTCCTGTTTTTACACTTTGGGTACGGAACCCTGAAAAGCAATGATACTTCAAGTAACGTATCGTTGTAAGCTTTTTAAGGGGTCAATCGAGATCTACTTTGCGGTAAGGAATAGCTTTCAATGATGAAACGACTGTGCTAAGAACTCAATGACGCAGTGTGGCTTTGGGAGTCTACAATTGCACATGCACAGGTACAGAACCATGAAATATGCATTAAATCAAAATTATTATTAATATTTGGACACTATTTTGATAATTCTGCCAAATAATTGCCGCTGGAGCTTAAATGCGGTGTGCAGTACTCTTTTTGTGAATGGCGTTTCTATGAAGTTATCGGCTATTTTGCCGGACTTGTCTGTCATCGTGGTCCGTTAACCGCCAAAAACTTCTCCGTCTTACATTAAACCTAAACAGATAGACGAAAAAGATTGCTGAACCTCGTAATACATAAATATGTAACTTAATGACATCAGTGGTAGTTCAGTTTTTTTTATCGCTACTGCCGATATACATATATACATCCAACCTTATTAGAACACGTACACGTTTAGAACAAATACACCCAACACGGTAGTCGTTTAAAATATAATATCCCATTACCGACACGTTTACATTTACAAAGTAAACAAACAGGGCATGTTATTTGTACCTGTTCTTGATGCGACGTAGGTTGTTTTTCAACGTAGCTTGCTGCGGAACGTATTACGTATTTTTGATTCTGCGGGATAAAGGATCATGAAGTTTTGTAATATTTGCCATTTTGTTGGTCAAACGTCATACATTTAATTAATAATCTAGTGAGTTGATCTTTTAATATATATTTTATTTTATCCAATACACATTACACAATAAATAAAAAAAAAAATGTTTCGCCATACACAAAAGCCTCTTTGGACTTATCTGTATGCTGGCGAGTCGTAATTAGTTAGTTAATTTACTATACAGTGAAAAGGAAAATTAGGAATACCAAATAAAATTAACTATTTTTTTATGTAAAAACGTTTGTATCTGTACTTTAAATTTTTCGTATTTGATATGTATAGCGTTTGCAATTCCTCTGGAAGTTTGTTAATTGTAACTGACATAACATTTTGCCTTAACCGAGGAGCATGTGGCTAAATAATAACAGCAGCAGCTGTGTTATTCTGTAAGACCTCATTCTAAACTTCGAATCTGAATCCGTTGCGAGTTTATTGATTGGCATTCTAAAAACTCGGTCGGTACACTAGCGCTACCCTTGCGAGCGTGTCAGCGAGTTGAAGTAAAGATTTTGACAGATAAAGTATGCGATGACGTGAGAAGTGGCATTCGGTAAGGTAATTCCTCCGTCACTTCGACGCTGTTTTTTTTTTTTTTTTTATAGGGCCACTCGTAGTTTAGCTCGCTAAGGCTAATATACTACTTAACCGGACTCGACGCTGTTTACAGAATGCAAAATCAAGGTCACTTTGAACCATAAGCGAAGTGACAGTGTATAGCTATGTGAGATGCGAGTTGTTGTTCGAAATTTACAGAATCGACGTCCAGGGCTCGATCTACAAGGTAATGCAACGCTTGTCGAGGTCGAACTGAAGATGGGTGACCATTTTAAAATATCGAGATACTCCCGTGCCTTGAAAAGCACATTAAACCCTTGGTCCCGACTGTCATTGGTTGCATTGACAGCTGTTACGGGTAGCCAGAAGCCAGAAAATCAAACTCTGGTCTTGCCAAGGGGTATCGTATCATCCACCTACTGGGTTGTAAAGATCACATAAGCAGTCGTTCCATGTAAAACATTAATACTCAGCTGCCTCCAGTTAGACTGAAAACCAACCCGAACATAATTTGGAAAAGGCTAAGTAGGTGATGATGACGTTTTGCCGTAACAATAAAATAAATATATATTTAGCAATCTTAAAGGCACTTAAAGGTGTGTCCAAACATCGAGCGGCAATTGAGCGCGGCTGCAGCGCGCGGCCCGCTGCCCTGTGTTTAGACGACTGCCGCGCAAACATTAGTCGGCTTTGTCCTAACTAGAGCGCGGCTGAAATGTGTCCTAGAAATGCCGCGTGTTGCTGCTGCGCTCTTGCTGCTCAATGTTTGGACACACCTTAACACGAACAAATTACAAAGAAAACAAAAGGAATAAATTCGATTTTTGAAACGATAAAGAAGAGTTTGCGAGGTGACTGCGCCAACATTCGGCTAGTGGCCCACGCTAGATTTCAACTGAACCTAAATATTTCAGTTGTAATGGAAGCGGATGGTGTCAAATGATTTACTAGAATGTATGTAAAATTCTAAGGTTTTCGAAAACCTATTTATATGAAGTGTATCAAAGTCTTACTTTTATTAGTTTGATTCTTAGTTTGTAGGAAGGTAGTAAGCTTCGCAGAGTGAGCGCAGGAGCTCCACGACCTGTTCACTACATCTTCCTTTCACTACCGGCCTACCAGGCGTACTGCGCTGGGTACCATCCACACATGGTCGATATTACATCTTGTTGTACTAAGCGTATCTCCTATATATTATAGTTATGTATATTATATATATATATATATATATATATATAGCAATAAGGTTATGTAAGTGTGTTTCAATTTTTGTTGTACAATAAATTAGTATATTCTATCTATCTCCTCTACATTTATTGTGCGCACGGCAAACTCTCTACCGGCTTCTGTGTTCTTTGCCACGTATGACCCGTCAACCTTTAATGCAAGGGTGAACAGGCATCTTCTGGGCTCCATCGTAGCCGTCATCTATCGCTAACCATTAGCGGGCTCATCAGTAATAAAAATAACCTCTATAAATACTAATCCTTTTATTAATATATTTTATCAGTAAAATCGGCAATATAATTATGTGAGCTCCATGTTATATTATTTTGAATACCGGAAAAATAGATGTACCTAATTAACTTGTAACCACAGGAAATAGCTAACCACAAAACAGTTATTTTCGTATAGAATCTAACCTACAAATACGTAATACGTCAGTTTAGGGAATAGAGACTACATACCCCACCTACTGTATTCATTTAGCAGCGAAATGTTAGTTCACTGAAGATCGATGGAGCTGCCTTAAGAATAGAGAGGTCGAATTAGATTTAGGTCGCTAACTGAGACACTTGTTTCATTATTTGTTTACTGTTGTAGTTGAAAATGGCGCAGAATTGGATTTGTTAGTAACGGTTCTTTTTGTTATTAGGAAACCTATAAATTAACCAGTTTGCTGTTCTTGTGAAGAAAGAAGACATCTTGAAATAGGGGACCCTAGCGTATTCTAAATTCGCTCGATCCCAAGTCAGGGAATTTAGAAAAACTTAGTTCTTACACTCCTTTTGTTCTTTGTGACATTGTAGCAAAAAAAAACTTTTATTATTATTTTTGAAATAATTGCATGCATATACATGTTTTTAATATATCCATCTATTTATCTATTTATGTAGGAACACACATAATACTTACAAAAACCAAAACAAATACAGGCAAAAGAGCACAAATGTGTTGCTTATTTTATAAGAAATTTCTTCCAGCAGAGCTGCGACAGGAGAGTATAAATACTAATTACGATTATTAAAACATACTTAACTAATAAACTAAATTACAATGTTAATACATATTTATATTAATACTGTAAAAATATATACCTATCATTCATACAATTATGGGACGGTAGAGAGCCAAAGATTTATTGCATTGCATTGCCTAGTCATTGCCTACATAAGCATACGTCGCAATGCTGACAGACTCTTGGGTACCTTAATAGCCAACAGCTTTGTTTTATGTAGTTTGAAAATGATTTATTTTGAACCTAAATACCAGAACTAAAAATAAAACAATTAATAATAGCGCCAGAAAGTAGAGTCACACTATTTAGTCGCGGGGCAGCAACAGCATTTTGCAAATGATTGTATCCCGCAAGGCCTGCCCTATCCAGGCACACAGGTTCGGGATCGTTACGGGGAAATAAATAGATAGATAGATAGAAGATAGAATACTCTTTATTGTACACCAATAACACACACTTGATTTACAATACTGTAAAATATGGTGACAATGGCGGTTTTATCGCCGATAGCGATATCATTCAGACAACCTTTGGATGGACTTTAAGAACACAACATAAAGAGGGGAGGGGAAAGTCAGTGTACCTACTTCAAGTATACAACATACACAAAAAGTAACTACTTAAAGTAGTTAATATAAATATACAACGTGTAATTTAAAGGTTATATACATACCAAGTGCATGGCTTCTTTGGATGATAACAAACGATATGGCAAGGGTCTTGTAATCTTAAGTTTACGTGTGTAGAACGTATTACAAATTCCAATACACTGATACCAGAGACCGAATTTTTCTAATTAAGAAGAACGAGAAGAGTTATCGTGTTATTGGCAAGTGACGTGGAAAGTTATTGACCCTCGTAGTGCTGTGACACGTTTGTTATGATTGGTATTCAAGAAATATATGAAACCAATAATTTGGTATCAATTCTTTGAGTCAGTTATTTTGTGCTGAAACTGTGCATAGAGACTCCATACCAGATGTTGTCTTCAGCCCTTTTGGATAGATATGGGGTTTCCGTTACACGTTGTATATACATAATATAATACAATACATAAAGAGTATAAATAAATATATGTGTTTTGTATAATATATAAATATGTCATAAGGAGAGAAATACGGTATAATCATAGGAGTGTATAAAAATGATAGACAACAGAGCTTTTAAAAGTCTGTGCTTGTCTAACTGACACCGGCAATGCATTCCACAACCGAATACCCTGCACCGTAAAATAGGTGAGTAATATTATTTTATTTTTTACTATTACCTAAAAATTGCCGTAAGAAAATTGTTGCAAACATTTTAAGGGTTCTTGTGCGAAATAAATTATTTATTATTAAAAATAGTTGCGCACCGGTATTGGGAATGGAAGCCGAGCTACCCCGCGGTTAGGGCTCCAGAGAGAGGTACCATGTAACAATAAGCACTATGTCCAGAGGTACAGATTACTGAATCAACCAGAGCCCTAACGTGTTGGTCGAAGCTCGTAGTTATTAAGATATTGGCTGACATGAAAATCGGCCGATATTAATGGACGAGTTCACTTTTGTTATATGTATATATTTTTTATACAGTTAGTACACTATTCTCGGGTAGACCTACTTTCAACTGTTTTAAAAACTTAATAGGTTTTATCTCATTAATAGTGAAAAATAATAACTTGGCAGCCCTATTCATAGTGGTCGATGGAAAAACGCTACTTATCATAGATTTGGTCAATCGTTACACCTTTTTGAAGCGCGTTTTACAAGCTGAGAAATGAAAGGTAATAATTATAAAAATAAGACTGATTTCAGAGTATTTCAGCAGACTTCTTTAAATAAATATATATTTTTGAAATAATACGGCTGGGTACCACCCACACTTGGTTGATATACCGTCTTGTCGTACCAAGCGCTTCTCTTCCATATTTATTGTGCGCACAGCCAAGCTGTAGAATTCTCTGCCGGCTTCTGTGTTCCCTGTCACTTATGACCTTTCAGCCTTTAGAGCACGAGTAAATTGGCATCTTCTCGGCTCGCTCGTCCGAGGTCGTTCGAGGTCAAGAGTAGACCCATCAGTAATAAAAAAATACGCATTTTTATATTGGTTTAAGAATATGGAGACCTAACCGTTAGATATAAATAATAAACAGAAATAAAATACTTTCGCGTGATGCCATTTGCAAATCTTACAGTTATGAATCTGCGAATAAATCACAGCGATACGTCTTGTTGACAAGGATAGAACATTAATTTCAAATATTTCCTTCTCCATTCCTATATTGATTTTATATGAAATAATCAGAAACTCGTATTACGTATTTAAGTAACGGTTTCCAAATAATATTACGTGAATGATATTTGTTCTTTTTTTTTGTATAATACGTACATAGCTAGTTGTTAACTAGATATGCCCGTGCTGGTGGGTCACAGATCCAGTCTCTCCGTGAGGACATGGTTAGGCGCTTGAACTTGTGCTTGAAGGCTGTCTCCGAATGGGGTGATGACAACTTGGTCAAGTTTAATGCAACTAAGGCCCAGGCGTGTCTCTTCTCCGCAAAAAGGAGTCGATTCGAACCGTCTCCTACTTTCCGAAGTGTAACCGTGCCGATAACCGATCGTATTGAGCTTCTTGGGGTAACACTAACTACCACCTTCAATTTTGGTCCTTTTATCGAGGCTAAGGCTCAGCTAGCACCAAAAAAGTTGCGTACTGCTAAGGAGTGGAATTTCCTGCCGGAGTCTGTGTTTCCTGATCGCTATAACCTGGGAGTCTTTAATTAAGTCAAGAGTTAATAGGTTACTTCTAGGCAAGCGTGCTCCATCTTCGACCACATCATCACTTACCATCAGGTGAGATGGTGGTCAAACGCAAACTCAATAAAAAAAATATATATTTCAGATTGAAAATACATATGTCTTTTTATAGTACGTAGTATATAGGCGTGATATGAGAATATAATTATACGCCTATACTAAAGCGGACTTGAAAAAAAAATTGTCGAATCATCCCTACTAATAATTATTATAAACCCGAAAGAAACTCTGTCTGTTAATTACACTTTCAAGTTTAAACCACTCCACCGATTTGATGAAATTTGTTACAGAGATAGATCAGACCTTGCAAAAGAATATACGCTACTACATAGAACTATAATTTGCTGAAAAAAAAAACACGCGAGCGAAACCGCGGGCTGAAGCTGGCTTAAATAAATTCTATTCTAATTTTATAACCCGAGAAACATACCACGAAAACTGTTCAAAACTCAAATCAAACCAACAGACGCCTGCTCGGCAATCAATACAAATTCCACTACAGTAATTATTTCTATAATTTGGCAACTTGTGCCAGTCACAGCGAATCGCGGCGCGTCACGAAGATTAATGCCCAGTGCCTAATTAGAAAAGTTTTCCTACAGCCATTTAATGACCCCGGTTGAACTAGAAACAGAATCGGAACGGGACGCACTGTTACACTGTGTTTACGGAAACGGGGAGTTTGTTTGCACTGAGTAGTTTATAGTGCCCCTGTGTTGCACTATCCTTAATCGATCTGGAGGTTTCACAGACTTGTAAGTCCGACGATGCAAGGGAATCTATTCGACAATTTAAAACAAAGTTAGTAAGGAATTAAAAGAAAACAGCAGATGTATCGGTGTTTCTGTTCTATTAGAAGTATCTTTTGTGGATTGTGGCGCTATTTTCTAGTTGTTGAGCGTGAGGTTTCAGTTTATCTGTTACAGTTGTTTAGTGTACCTGTAATTATTGTCACGAAGTAGTGATTAGTAAACACAGTCAATTTGTTCTTCCAAGCGCTTCTCCTCGACATTTATTGTGCGCACAGCAAAGCTGTAGAACTCTCTGCGGCTTCTCTGTTCCCTGCCACTTACGACCTATCAGCCTTTAAAGCAAGAGTGAACAGGCATGTTCTGGGCTCGCTCGTTCCATCGTAGACCTCATCTATCGCTTACCATCAGGCGAGATAGAGGTCAAGAGTAGGCTTATCCAGAATTTAGAAAATATATTGGAAAATGAACACCAAATCAACGGACGGAATCTGACACTCTCTTCCACTCCCAAAGCAATTCGCATATATTGAAGCGTCAATAGCCAAATGGCTCAGGTGTCAGACTTGTGATCGAAAGGTGAATCAGTTCGAATCCCACCCATTACACTATTGCCGTGAAACTCCAGACACAAGCATATTTAGGTTAGATGGAGATTGCTCGTAATGTGAAATGTTACAAAAGGTTAGTTCTCTTTAAAAAAAAAAGATACTAAAATAATCTGTTTAGTCCGAAACTTAGATTACCTTAAAATACTGAACACGTAGTATCTCTTTTGAAACTTAAATATAAAATTCATATGTTATAGTTATATTGATGTTATATTTTTACGTGACGTTACCGGACCCCACTACTAACTAAACTTTGAAGCTTTTGATCGTTGTTAATTTTTGTTTGAAATAGCTAAAAGAACGTGTATATATATTTTTTATCTAACCAATGCAGCAACGGATCGAATATAATTAACAATTTATAACACAGGGGAATACCCAATTTTAGCTTTTTGTATCACAATGACATTGACAGTAATGACAGATGAATTCTTAAAACTAAATGTTGTGTTGCCAATAATTCGAAATGCTGGTACTTAATTGGATCCGCTTAGACTCCAATATCCGAATATTCACGAGTCGATTCAAATCTCCATGCCACTACCTAGTGGGTATAACGTAGAAATTTGAATTCCATTGTAGCATAATATATCAAACTTTACTTATTTTTTTTCCGGAATTACAGATTTTGTTTTGTTTAATTTTTAATATTCATTAAAAAAAGCTCTTGTGTCCATCTTTCGTTAGTGAAATCTAATGTTTCGTTGGTCAAGTTTGTTTTTATATTTTATAAAACTTCTTTTTATTTTAATAAAGAAAACACTGTACCTACACTATTAGATTAGTTTTTCTATTTTTTTATTTGTTATTACATTTTACTATATTAATTGATCTATACTGTACCTATTAAACCTGTATTATGAATAGGTATACTGTGAAAAGAAATGAAGATGTTTTCAAAAGAGTAATCATAGAGTTTCTTGACGGTTCTGCCATAGGAAACGGGTAATTTCGAACCGTGCACTAGCTTTTGACGTTCTAGAAGAGGCCATATAGACCTATGTGAAATTAAATATTATGAGTTTGTTTAAGTAAACTTACACAAATACACCAGAGCTTTGGTCCGATCAGACGAAGAAATTCGAAACTCGTCGACTTTAATATTAATAAGCATCTTCCGATATCATGAACATTTAGCATAGTTTAAAAGCTATAAGGATCCTTATAGCTTTTTACAGACTTCGAAGTCTGTTATATTCCTTACTAGTACTCACGCGGGGCTTCGCTCCCGTGGATTCTATCACGGTAAAAACATAACTCTCCTTTTTTGCAGTCGCGTAAAAAGTAGCCTATAACCTTCCTCAAGTTTCAAGCTACTTCCATACCAAATTGCATCCAAATCCACCCAGTACTTTCGAAGATTAGCGCGTTCAAGCGCGCACAAACAAACAAACAAACAAACTTTTCCGCTTTATAATATTAGTATAGATGATTATATAACAAGCTGTGCCCGCGACTTAATTCGTTGAGGAGCTCGTGGCTGAATACATCCGCATGGGTCGATCTTCAAGGTTAAGAAACGCTTACCAAGGTCGGTTTGTGGATTTTTAATATTTCGAGATTCCTCCGCGCCTCAAAATGCACGTCAGGCCGTTAGTGCCGTCTGCCATTAGTACATATTTGATAGTCGGAAGCCAGAAAATCTGAAAATTGACTTGCCAATCTGAAAATTGTCTTGCCATCGTGACGTTCCGGGCGTTGCCGTCGTCGGGAGTCGCAGCTTGACTCCTGGCCACCATAAGGGTGGGCCTGCGGGCTGCGTGCAATGGGTAGCTCGCCACCCGACAGAAACCAGGCCTGTGTAGACGGCGCGTCGTGTTCCCCGTGTGGCTCAAATAGTGTCAGTTAAATTTTCGTGGCCCACTAGGGAGCCTTTGCCTACCGGAGTAGTGGAATTGTACGAAATAGTCACCACGGCCTCGGAATACGAAGGGCAAATGACGGAGCACGGATGGGTTTCAGTCAATAAAAGTCTGACAGACCCTCCCGCTTCGCCCAGATCAGGAATCAGTCATTAAATGATTTTCCATCTTTAAAAATAAATAAATAAAAAAAGCGAGTGTGGCACTCGGGGACTGCCGCGGTAAAGCTATTGCATAGTATTTTTATCAACTTATGCAATTATAATTATTTATTTTATTTATGCAGTATTTTTTTTCTTTGATATTAATTCAAGTTACACTTTTCTTAAAATATTTTTATTATCTTACAATACATGTAGGTTATTCAGGAATTTTTATTATTGAAACTATAGGTTTATAGTATATAGTCTACACGCATAGGTACGTCTAGTCGCACGCACACAAACACCGTGCCGAAGTCTGCCGAACTGAAACGACGTTAGACGATGCACGGCTTTCAACACCGCACCGCTGTGCCAGTCGGAGTGGGGGGTGTTAGGTTTATTTTCGTTACGGAATTTCTTGATTCGGTCACCGCGCTCAAAGCCCGCGATAAAAGTTATACAATAGCTTAAAAAGGGGTATCCTGTTACCCAGCTAAGTACTGGGCTGTAGAGGTCAGATAGGCAGTCGCTCTATGTAAACACTAGTATTCATCTGCATCTGTTAGACTGGAAGCCGATACTAACATAGTTGGGAAAATACTAAGCAGATGATGATCTGCCATGACTTTTCTTGGGATCGAGAATTACGCGGCAAAAATTTCTTGCCGCGTAATTCTCGATCCCGAGAAAATTCCAGTATAAAAATGTACCTTTATGCTGTTTATAGAATAGGTAATAGAGATCTCTATCTGCAAGTATGTGTCCATTAAAATTTGTTTGGCCCCTCCAGACATTATTCCGGACAAACAGAAAAAGACAGAAAAAGAGATAACATAAAGTTGTTTGCATTTTAGTATCGTGTAAATAACTTTAAACTCTTGAAAATAAACACAATTTTATTTATATGTACTTATAATATAAGAATAACTTAAATATGTAATTTATTGTGTCAGGAATTTACAAAAGGAGATATTCACTTCATATCTTTTACAGACACACACCTAAATAAGCCAAAGAAAAAGTAATTTATCACTACGTACAATTATTAAGCGTAACAACATCATAGTTCCGTATTTCTTAGTTTTACTCCATACATAGTTACGTTACGTTATCTCTTAAAGAATCCAGAACGACCTTACATATACGAGACGAATATGTTCAAATCTATCAAAACCAGAAGCACTTTCAGCACACATTCCTTAAAGGAAACTAGCCCAGTTTTCAACTATAATAACAACCATTTATATAAAGGTTTTCTAGTCGGGAACACACGCCATCAGCCGTCGTTTCCAAATGGAGATCATTACGCCGAGGTACCGAGGTGAAATATAGAAGACTAGTGTAACAATAACGACTGATAAATTGCTCCGAGGATTACAAATGTTTGCTGATTCTTAGCCTTTTTGTTTGCTGAAGAAAGAGCCCGAACGCTTTTTTAAAGACACGCATTTTTGGTATAAAGGACGGCTATTTAAGGCCCTTAGTTATGGTTCTTATCTCGATCTTTTTGAAGTTATTTTTTCCGGGATCTTTAGCCTGGTCTTTCTAAAGGTTTTTATGCTGAATTGCCCTGATTGTTATTTTATTATTGTTGTTTATGTATCTTGAATATTACACCTGCAACAATGATGTACGATGTGATTTTATGAAAGTACTAGCTTGTGCCAGCGGCTTCGAACGCGTGGGAAGTTTTTCCGTGTAAATCCCGATCCTGTAAGAATTTCGCAAAATCCTTTCTTAGCGGATGCCCACGTCGTAACATCTACCTGCATGCCAAATTCCAGCCCGATCCGTCGGGTGGTTTGGGCTGTGCGTTGATAGATCATTATGTCAGTCAGTCAGTTAGTCAGTCAATCACCTATGAGTTATATATATTTAGATATTTGCCTATAGACTTTTTCTTCTTTCAATTTTATAAGGAAATAAATGTTCATTTTTGAATTAGGTTTGTGTAGGAATTCTTGATTCCGTAGAGGAACGAATTTTTTGAACAGTTTAGTTATTTGTGTTTTTAGAAATCCGGCACTAAGGCAGTATACTATTGAGGTGCAAAACTAGCGTATAACTATATAGCCAGTTAATCCAATCCAAAACAGTCCATCCGGCCTAGAGATTTTTGTTTACGTAGTGCATTTTGACAAATACCTAGCCGGAATAACTATTTGTAGGTCATACAAACGTTTGTTTCGTTCTTCGGAAAGCAAGTTAAGTTGATCTCGAATGTCATGTCAGAAAATCTGACATTGGTCTTGCCAATGGGTATCGTGTTTAATCAGCTACTGGGTTACGGCAGGCGTCCGTCACTCGCTCAAGACCACGCGTTATATGCCTACCGCTTCGCGTATCGCCGTCGGTACATCCGACAGTGGGCTGCCGCACAGGCATGCGGTAACCCACTTAAAAAAGCTCCTGCCTGAGCCTTTTTAAATAATTTTGACAACGTCATAATCGACCGACCTAAAAACAATTGATTTTCCTCCGCTTTGTTCCTGTTTCCCTTTTGATTATTTATTTACGCGGAATTTTATTTAAATTAAAATTATTTACGCGGTTTCGGATATTTTCGACACTAAAATTTAATAATCGGGAATTCAGGGAAGGAAAAACTGCATTATATTATACTGAAACATATTTGATCAACAAATAAAAAATAATTATATTTCTATATTCGTTTTATTACCAATTAGGACATTCGCTCGATGACGTGGGTCGCGCGGCGGGCAAAACAATCTCAACTCTCTATGTGCGAACTTATGGTACATTTCTTCTCGCTTCAAACAACTGGTATTATTATTAAGATTTAGGCTCTTATAGCGTAGATATTTTCGCTTTTGTCCGAGAGTGACATATCTGTTACGAAGTTAACTATTTAGTAATCTGTGGTTATGCAGGCCATATAGGCAGTTGTTCCATGTAAAATACTAATTCTCAGCTGCATTTAGTTAGACTGGAAGCAGATATAGTTCATAAAATGCCAAGCAGTTTATGATGACAACCTTTTGTTCCGGTGCTAGAATCGAACTCACAACACGCAGCACAGGAGCCAATTGCTCAACTGCGCCAGCCATGTCGTCATATTTACCTAGATAGTTACGCAGAGGATGGACTGCACGGGCTTCTTCTTGGGAGCTGATAGTGATTACACCATTTCTGATATTAGGACCGAAGCGATCGGTCCCTCGAGTATACAGTGAGTGTCAGGCTCCGGCTAGATACTGCGCCAAAATGAACACATGGCGTCATTGTCCAGTAGATGTGAATCAGTCATATCTTATCCCGCTCTGCTTGGAACGGAAGGGAGTGTCAGACTTCTACTGACTCAAAACCCACCCTGTTTTTTCAGTTGCCCTTGCGTTCGTAGTCACAGTATCTCGACAAAGCTTTGTCACCACCCTGGCAGTATAAATGAAGTCACACCTTGGTCCCGCACTCCCGCCGCTCCCAAGCATGCTCTCAAACGTGAGATTTTGGGGGTATCACTTCACTCGGCACCTTTATCCTCAAATACCATTTGCCCAACAATATACTTATAATCAAAGTGGGCTATCTAAATTATCGTATATTATGTTAGTTGAAATACGGGTAGGTAGGTAGTATGACATCTTTATAATGCCATAAAAATTTGAATTCCCTGTAATTTTATTTTCATTCAGAAACATTTCAATCCCAAATTAAAAAAATAAAAGCAACGTTTATTTACATATATTTTACAAAACAAATGACTAAAGTATTGAATAGAACCAGACTTACCTTTTGTAAAAAAAATACGCTTATAATCAAAGTGGGCTATTTAAATTATCCTATATTATGTTAGTTGAAATACGGGTAGGTAGGTAGTATGAAATCTTTATAATGCCATAACAATTCGAATGCCCTGTAATTTTATTTTCATTCAGAGACATTTCAAACCCAAATAAAAAAAAAAACAAAGTTTACTTACATATATTTTACAAAACAAATGACTAAAGTATTGAATAGAACCAGACTTATCTTTTGTAAAAAAAATACGCTTATAATCAAAGTGGGCTATTTAAATTATCCTATTTTATGTTATTTGAAATAATATGGGTAGGTAGGTAGTATGACACCTTCATAATGCCATAACAATTCGAATGCCCTCTAATTTTATTTTCATTCAGAAACATTCCAAATCCAAATAAAAAACAAAGTTTATTTACATATACATTACAAAACAAATGACTAAAGTATTGAATAAAACCGGACTTACCTTTTGTAAAAAATAATCTCTTTTGTTCTCTAAACGAACCAGTCCTATGTCATGTGTAAATTTTTTTTTTCAGACACCATGTCTATTGTGGTTTCTCTTGATATTTTTTCAAATATGTGTTTGTGATAGTTGTAATATAGAAAAAGTAAAGTAGAAATAACATGTAGGATAGTAGATACATGTAATATTTATTAGTATATGATTTTTGTATTGTATGTATGTATTTTATATTATTATATTCAATTAATATTATTTATGTTGTTTGTACACTGACAGCCCTTAAACTGTCTTCTTTAATTTTTTGTCCATCCAAAGGTTGTCTGTAAGAGATCGCCCTGTGCGATAAGACCGCCCATTGTACACTAGTTTAAATTTTTGTATCCATAGAAATGTTGTGAGGTGTACAATAAAGTATATAATAAATAAATAAATACTCGCATGCTCGACTGTTGAGCATGATGTCTCGGGTTCGATACCCGGGTTAAGCAAAAGTGCTATTGGGATCTTCTGTATGAAATTTCGCAGTAGTAGCCCCGAGTTTGGAAGATGGCGACGTAATACCCCCGCAAAAACAAAAATACTCAGCTGCATCATGTTAGACCAGAAGTCGACCCCGACAATTGGGAATGGGCTAAACAGATAATGTGGAAGGTTGTGAAACAATCTATGTGCTGAAACTAAATCTAATTGAATTCCGCCGAGCCCGTTCCATCATCGGACTACAAGACAAACGGCGATGCGCCATCGTTACATGGTGGACATCCCACACATACGTACAAAACGTTTTGGGAATATTTTCATTGTGCGTACGGCTAAGGGTGAGGCCCCATTAGTGCGCTGCGCTGCGTTGCGTCGTCGCAACGCCGTTGCTGCGTCGTTTTTCATATATTTTTATGACATGTCCCATTAAACCGTTGCGTCGTCCCGCGCGACGTTTCAATGGATCGACGGACAAGAGACGAAGCGGGAGGGAGGGTGATGCGCTGCGTTGTCGGAGCTCTGCTGCGACGACGGACAGTGATCCACTGCTAGAAGAGGAAGCTAGGAACTGAGACGCAGCTGCGATGGCGTGCATACCATCTTGCGTTGCGTTGACGCAGCGCAGGTGTGACATACAATGCGTTGTTCCGTTGCGACGACGCGACGCAACGCACTAATGGGGCTTCGCCCTGAGGAGTGGAATTCCCTGCCGGAGTCTGTGTTTCCTGATAGCTATAACCTAGGGGTCTTCAAGTCAAGAGTGAATAGGTTACTTCTAGGTCAGCGAGCTCCATCTTCAACCACATCATCACTTACCATCAGGTGAGTAGTCAAACGCGAATATATTATCAATAAAAAAGAAAACTGCATTTGAGTGTATACAGGGTGGATCCAATACAACGAACGACAAGGCTACGTTTGTTAGTTGTTTTTAAGATGTTTCTGCATTCATAACAATTTTATTTATTTTTATTATTTGTACATTACATGCATTACCCAAGTACTAATTTTAATTAAAATATTGTACATCGATGTCAAATTTAAAGGCGAACTACTACCAGACCAAGAGTCTTTTAGGAGGAATTCAGCCTATAACGTTCTTACTACTGATACTGGGACACAGACCTATTCTCTATGTGAGGGTATCGGAAATGATTCTTCACGATGTTTCCCTACACCGATTTGAGAGCAATGGTGATTTTACAACGTGTAACAGAATAAACGCAATTCCTGAAAGTAGTTGGCTCAGAATCGGCTTCTGAATCGATTTCCGTCATAAAATATAGGTGTTAAATTTTGACGGAAAAATCTTTCGTTTAACTTAAAATGGAAACAGACAAATTGATACAATCCTTAAACAAGGAAATGTGCTCGTGGCCGTATTGGCCGCTAACGTATGCGTAATGCGCCTGCGTAAGGATAGTGTATGACGCACACACGTTTCACAGACTTGATTTCAATTTATTTAGTTACGGATGCTGTTTTAGATTTACAATTTAATATTCTGATTGGGGTGTCTGAGTTATTGCGCTTAATCTGTTATACCTTTTATAATACAACAAAGTCATGAGCCGAACTGCGTTCAAACCCACGACCTACAATTTACAAGTTGAGTCCGTAACCACTGCGCCACTACTACTCCATAGATTTCGGAATATGTAAAGTCACATCACGCTGAAAACAAGAACGAGGACTCTGTCGCGTTTATGAGTCCTAGCATCATACTGAGCATTGGCCGTTTAGCGCAATAGTGACACATATGTTCTCAACACATCTAAGTACCTATAGTTGTCTCTTTTCTTTTAATGATTTGCGTCAAATACTAGGTACACGTATAATGTCTCATTGACACTAAACATATTTTCAGTTGGACCATGCCCGGGTCGACGGCGCGTTGCGTTCCACGCGCGCCTCAAAGAGCGTCAGCAACATGACGAGGCCCCCTCTGCAGAGGGCCGAAGCCTGCCGGGGTCGTGGGACTCATCCCATTACCGTGACCCCGGTACGTAAAGGGTTATTGAAGGAACACCGTGGATTTTAGTCAGTAAAAGTCTGACAGTCCCTCCCACCCTGCCCGGGGTGGAAGGACTTATTTGATAATTTTACAACGTAAAATAAAAAAAAATAAAAAAAAAAACATATTTTCAGTTATATTTCCAATGAGAGAAAAATATTTCAGGAATTCACTGAAGCTGAGGTAAAAGACAAGAAGAATGCCACAAATCTATTCCCTTACATATCGTAGTGATCAATCATCACAAACATATCTTCTGTCAAAGACTATCACATCGGAAAAATCTACCTAATATAGTACACAGGTACGTGGTACCTTTACATACTCGTAGGTACGTGTACGTGGGATATATGTGGACAGAAGATCTTATATTTTGGTGCGTAGTGAGGCGAGTCGTGATTAATGTCTGCTAGATCCTTTGAATTTATCCCGTAAGGTGTCATTGTCCAAATTTCGAATTTCGAATCTAGCTGAATAAACGACTAGTCGACTCCTCAAGTGACCAGAGGGCTGACCTTTTCTTCGGACAGAGAATCAGCATTGCCTTTCAACGTGGCAATGCAGCCAGTGTTCTGGGCACTTTTCCCGTTGATAGAGATGTTGACAAATTTTTCGATGCCCTATAATTTCTTTTTTTTTTCGCCTGTTTATACTATGTTTAATTTTTAGCGCTTTGTAAATTTATATAAATATTTATATAAATAATATATAATATTGAAGAAAAAGAAAACAAATTAATAATACTTTGAAATTTGCCTACAGACGAATATTATTAACAAATCATTAGTATTTCAACATTATTGCGACTCTAGAGACTTCAAGAGATGAAAACATTTAATAATTTGTCATCCAGACAAACAAGTTTCGCTAAAGTAATATATATCTCCGACTATCAAACTTTGTCAAAAGCTTTTTAATCAAAGACAATGTAAAGTAATTAAAACAAGAATTATTTATTACTTTACAACTATAGTGTTTCTTTTCGTCTCTCTGGAAATATATTGAAATACCTTTCAAACTTTTTTGTTTAAATAGTACACAGAAACAGTATTTATTTCGTATTTTATGACTTAAAAACATGCGAGAGAAATGTACCGTCGAGATGTTGATATTTTTAACTTATATTGTTGATTGGCTTTTTTTGTTGTTGGGGAGCTTATAAAATAACTCATCCCGCTCCAGGTGGAGTGGAAGGCAGTGTCAGACTTCTACTGACTAAAAACCCACCTTGTTCCTTCAATTATACTTACGTAAACCCAGCAGGCAATGACCCTTTAGCATTGACTGCTCTTTTTGGCGCGTAAGAAAATGACGCTTCGATTAACCCATTGGCTACAAGAAATACTTTTTTTTAACGCGGTAAAATCATCAAATGAGTCCTCCCACCCCGGGCAGGGCCGGAGGGACTGACAGACTTGAACTGACTAAAATCCACGGTATTCCTTCAATAGCCCTTTACGTTCCGGGGTCACGGTGATGAGATAAGTCCCGAGGAGAGATCTTGAGCGCTCTCCCAGCCCGCAGAAGGCGCACCGGGCGTCGACAGAGGGCAGACAATGCCCTCTGGCGGCCCCCCTAAATTGGTCCAGGGACGGCGGATTTGAGAATGCCCACCGTCTCCTACACGAGACGCGAGATGGCGGCGCGTTTTGTTCCTCGCGCTCTATTCTCAGTAGTCACAGGGGGAGCAGAGCATCTCACTCCCCCCGCTTAAAGAGATGGGGCCCGCAGAGGCGGGTCGGCACTAGTCGGGGGCCGCTCTGAAGAATACTTATGTGCTCCCGCAGCCCCCGGCGCATGTGTACAAGGAAACATGGGGTGGTTTTAGTCAGTACGAGTCTGACAGACTCCTTCGCCCGCCCCAGGGCGGAGGACATCCATGAGGATTTCCAACACGGAACAAAAAAATAGGTGTGGGTACTTTGTTTAATTAATATCATCATCACTAATGTTAAAATGGTGAAAGAAATCATCGTGAGGGAACCGGCATGTTCCAGGACCACATCCGAAGAGATGTGACCTCTACCAATCTGTTCTGGGCCCGTGTGGTGGATTGCGGAACATTCTTTTTCATAGAGTGAAAGCCTGTGTCCCAGCAGCGAGAATGGTTGGTAACGTTTAAAAATGGAAACCTTGTAAAGTTTATTCAGTGTTAAATGTCAGTTATTTGGACCTTATTAATGAAGTTTCTTATCTGAGACATTATTTGTGCTCTATTTTCAGGTAATGCAAAAGAGCTCCCATACATAGATTTTTTCACTTTACGTGTCTAACCAATCAGATTTGTAGTAATAGATACAATTATGATCAACGTCTATACATAAATCTAGTGAAAGTTAATTCAGTGTAAAATGTAATGTTTTTCTGTTTTTATTTGTCACACTTCACGTATTTGACATCCAATCAAATTTATAAGTACATATTTGTCATTGTTTTATGATAAGTTTATTTTTCTTTTTATACATTTCAATCATGCCAAAAAGGCAGAAATTATGTGGATGAAATTCAGCACAGAGATAGATTAAAGTCTGGAATAATATATCTTATTGTAAACATAGGTTAAGGAATATTGTTATACAGCTGTTTTTAAATGATTGTACTATAAAGTATATTCTATGTATCTATGAGCTCAAATAAATGTATGTGTCACAACACTATTGACTCCGTAGGCTTATGGTTTTTTTAAATATTTTATTCACTTTTTATTAGAGATGGGCCGAATGTGGTTTGAACCGAATCCGAACTTCGGCCAAACATTCGGTTAAAATGAAAAGTTCGGCTGAATTTCGGTTCAATTTCGCGTGCTTTCTCGAGAGCGACACGTCGTGACTTGTTTACGCATTTACTTCAATCTCGAATATATTTATCATCTCCTGGAAGCTCTGTATGTTCTGAGCAACTTTTATCGGAGGCAGGAAACGTATACGAAAAAAAAACGTAACAAACTTCTGCCAGATAAGGCAGAGTTTTTGGTGTTTTTGCACCATAGCCTGCCTCTAGTAAATTTTAAATATGAGTGAGTAGATAGATGAGAATAGTTTGTTAATTTGAAAAATAAGTACCCTTTGGTTAATGAATGTTTAGTTTGTGAATCAAAAACGTGATTTTTTAATTCAATTTACGAATTGTAATCCAGATGTTTGTTAGAAGAATAATAAGTTTATTTAATTTAAGTAATAGTATGTCTAATTATAATGTTAAATTAATTAGGCAGAGATTATCAAGACTAATAAGAAGAACCGATTTAATTTAAGATTTACATTTACCATGTTCGCAACTAAAATAAATGACCATGAGTGAGTAAAAGACATAATTTTATAACAGTAACGCTATTCTAATTCTATAAAATTTTAGTCAAAATAATACTTACTAGATGCCGAAGCATCTGAACCGAATTTCGGCCGAATGCCGAAGTTCGGTTCAAGCTGCCGAAATTCGGTTGAACCGAATGTGAACCGAATTTCGGGCCATCCCTGCTTTTTATTGATTCACGTTTGTTAGATATTTATTTATATTTCTTTTACTGATATACATTATTCTTACATATTTATTACTGTTGTAATGTGTGAACATAATAAAAACATTTTTTTTAGTAGTGCTCACAAGGAGTTTCTAGTAGATTCTTCCGCAATTAGAGGTATATAAATTCCCATGTGGGTTATTTATGCAAATAGGAGAATGTACTTGAGAGTTACTAGGAGCTTATTCATTATTTATTTTCTAAACAACTCAATATTTTATTTTGGAAAACCAACAATTGTACAATGTGTCTTACATCAAAATACATATTCCAACATTCCCTGTTTATATTGAATAGGCTATATACATATATGTCGCAGTTATCTGGTTGGATCTGCCATTTGATTGAATGACTAGCGCGTTCATTGAATGATGACATTTGATTGAATGACTAAAGGACATCTCGTCAAGTCGTTGAATGTAACGTTCAACATCTTGACTGAACGTCATTTAGTGAAGTCGTTGAATGGGATATAGCCGACTTTGTAATGTTTGGTTAGGATGACCATGAGTTCGTAACTTAAAAGTTAACCTTACTATAAATAAAAATAAATGAATTATGAAATGTCTCGTTAAACAGGATCTGTACGACTTTGTAATATTTGATTAGGGTGACCATAAGTTAAAATATGGTATGGTATGGTAATAAAAGTAGCCGGCGGCGGCGTAACAATAGGTAAATCCATTCTGTCACA
The DNA here is from genome assembly GCA_943138885.2 of Tholera decimalis. Lineage (NCBI taxonomy): Eukaryota > Metazoa > Arthropoda > Insecta > Lepidoptera > Noctuidae > Tholera > Tholera decimalis. The sequence goes on from OW964562.2 coordinate 32,357,216, forward strand.
CTATTTTATTACAAACTAGCTTCCTGCCCGCGACTTCGTCCACAAACCTTAATAAATTCAATCATTCTATCTACTAAAAAAAACCGCATCAAAATCTGTCACGTAGTTTTAAAGATCTAAGCATACATAGGGACAGACAGCGGGAAGCGACTTTGTTTTATACTATGTAGTGATAACGTACTTTAAAGTAAATTTAATCGAAAAGAATATCAACACAGTGCTAACTGTGCGAGCTATTTGACGTCATATTTGTTTCGGTGACTACTAGCGCCGCAGTGGGAAAAAAATGAACTAAATTTGAATCACCTGTCTGATTTTATGACCGCTCTGTTCAAAGGGCTATGTTACAATCCGCTAACTAGTTGGACGTTGAGTGACGCTTGTTCAATCAACGTTCGGCCTAGTCATTCAATTAAATGTCGTCATTCAATGAACGCGCTAGTCATTCAATCAAATAGCAGATTCAACCAGATGACTGCGACATAATATATATACACTAAAATATAGCATCCCGAAATTCGTGCGCATCGCTGTCCACTGGTACCCAAAAGACTGGCTGCATTGCCGCGTTGCATGGCAATGCTTAACCTCTGTTCAAGATAAAAGCCTGCCCTTGGGTCACGCGAAATGTCGACTAGGCGTCTGGAAAGATCTTTAAATAATTTGTGTGCACTCGGAAGCTATGATCCCAAGGTTCGATTACACCTTAGGTATACGTTACAAAAATGAAATAATGTCCCAGAAATAACTTACAAATCCATATCCAATTTGCCAGCAGAAAATACAAAATAGTACTACTACAAAAACTAGGTACCTAAGTACACTCGTCCACACAATACAATGCTGCAACGAACACAACAATCTTTTATTTTTACACAAAGTTTAAATTTAAATCTCTTTAATCACCTACAAACAGAATCAAAGCACGGCAAAGTTATTTATTCCCGCGAGTTCACTAAATTTATATAGCAAACTTGTAAGTTCACCTTCTTTGTCACATTGTATTCCGTAAATTTTGTATTTTGAGTTACAAGAGATAGCGGAGTGGAGCGTAATGCTAAATTTTTACAGCCGCTCGGTTCAATCGTCAAGGTAAGTAATGCTTATCGATAATTTGACATCCATATTATTTATGCATTGAATTTGTAATCATTGTATTGTATGTAACTAACCTAATCTTAAGAACAAAAATAACCTAAAGTATTGTAACAACAAGTAAAAAATATTAATTTTATACACGTTTAATCCGTTTTCTGGTAGTGTTAAACTATAAGTGATTGTTACACTTGTATATGTAAATTTGTCAACCGCATTGTAATTATTATTTCATTTATTACACTTTAAAAACATATTATTTACATTTTTAAATATTCCTATAAAAACAAAAAACATTTAAATATATAAAAAACAGTAGCCCACCGGTATCGGGAACAGGGTCCAAGCTACCGGTGGTCAGGGCTCTTGAGAGAGGAACCTCCTAACAATGCGCGCCGTGTCCAGAAGTACTGCTTTCTGGATCAAGCCCTTGATCCAGCCGTCCGACGAGAGCCTCTTAAGATGTTTGTCGAGGCTCTTGGCTATTATGCCATTGGCCGAGACGACTATCGGCACAATGATTGCTGTATCCACATCCCACATGTCGACAACCTCGCGAGCCAGATCAAGATACTTAAATTGCTTATCTTTCTCTGCTTTCACGAGGTTTTCGTCATGAGGGACCGCTATATCAACAATCATTGTGCGATGCTCTAATCGGTCTATCACCACTATGTCAGGCTTATTGGCAACAATAGTCCTGTCAGTGATGATAGACCGATCCCAGTACAATGTAATATTGCCATTTTCGAGAACTCGGTCGGGCACATACCTATAGTACGGTACTTCTGATTCCACAAGATTGTATTTAAGAGCAAGTTGCTGGTGAACAATCCTGGCTACAAGGTTGTGTCTATGCAAATAGTCTCCGTTAGCCAGACGAGAACAACCGGAGATAATGTGACGAATGGATTCTCCCGGTTTGTGACATGCCCGACATGTGTCTACCGTACCATCCTTCACGATATATTTCCGATAGTTATTCGTCAACTTCATCCATAATCGCACAAACAAAACCTTCGGTTTCCCCGAAGAGGTCACCAAAACGTAGCCAGGCTACGGACGCTAATGTATCTACGTCAGACCCATGAAGGGCCTGGTAATAGCGTCCGTGAAGCTCCTTGCTCTGCCATACTTCTCTGCGGTCATTAGTATCTAATACTACAGGTTTGCACCAATTCTCGGTACCTAAGGAGAGCGGTGTCAGGCCCTTGTCCACCGCTACCACATCTCGATGCATACCCACGTCGGCTTCTAGGAAATGATCCCTAAGGCTGCATACCTCGCGGTTGTGCAGGGTCTTTGCATTTAAAAAGCCACGACCCCCGTACTTCCGCGGGATATACAGCCTCATCACCGATGAACGTGGGTGATGCATTCGATTTGCAGTAAGCGTTGTGCGGACCCGCCTGTCCAAGGCGTCAAGTTCAGTCTGAGTCCATTTGAGTATGCCAAAAGAGTACATCAATACTAGCATGACCCAACCATTGAAAGCACGCACCTTATTTCCGCCTGATAGAAGACTATAAAGAAGCGTTCCTTCAATGACTGTTTAACATAAGCAACATTGATGCCTAGTGCCTCTGGCATGCCCAAATACTTGTAGGATTCAGTTGAGCCGAGGGATCTTAGGTGTATGGAATCCGAGAGTTGAGTTCCCACGGATTCCATAATCTCCCCTCGCTTTACATGCATGACCGCACATTTGTCCACCCCAAATTCCATCCTGATGGCGCTACTGAAGGTTTCCGTTACCTTCAGTAGCTCCATGAGTTGCAAGTTGTTAGGGGCAAAAAGGTTCAAATCATCCATGTAAAGCAAGTGAGATATGACCTGACCACCTCTTCTCAACTGGTAGCCTAGCCCCGAACCCTCCAGCAATGTACTGAGAGGGTTGAGAGCCAGACAAAACCACAGTGGGCTCAGACTGTCGCCCTGAAAAATACCACGCTCAATCCTAATCGGTTCGCTGTTTTCCTGGATTTGTCGACATCCTGGGTAGCAGAGGACCGTCTTCCATTGCCCCATACATGACTCAAGGAAAGTGCGGAGTATTGGATTTATTTTGTACAACTCCAACACTTTCATGAGCCATGTATGTGGAACCGAGTCATAGGCCTTCTTATAATCTATCCAGCATGTCGACAGATTCCTTCGGGAACGACGAACCTGTTGGTTTATGGCAATATCGATGAGGAGAAGCTCCTTAGTACCGCGGGACCCATTCCTACATCCATTCTGAGAAGCAGACATGATTGAATTTGTATCAATGTGATTATTAATTTTGGCTCTCAGAATGGATGTAAGAACTTTATAGACCGTCGGTAAGCACGTCATCGGTCTATAATTTTTAGGTTCCGAAGTACTGCCTGATTTATGGAGCAGGTGGGTTATTCCTGAAGTTAGGAATTGAGGTAGCGATCCTAGCTCTATGGCAGACTGAAACTGAGCGGCCAAGCGAGCGTGCGAGCTTAGAGACCATTTTATCCAGAAATTGTGCCGGCCTTCCGGCCCTGGTGATTTCCAGTTGGATAACGGACGGACTGCACGGGTTACATCTTGGGGGCTGATCGTGATTGCCCCCTTTTCTGGAATAAGATCGCACGTGCGCTTGATCTCCCTCATCCAGTCGCCCTCAGTGTGACTGACAGGCACCGACCAGATGCTGCGCCAGAACGAACACATGGCGTCATCATCCGGTAGGCGAGTATCAATCACACCTTGGTCTGGTTGCTCCCAAGCCCTATAAACCCACCGTTCATTACTTTGAAATGTGCGATTCTGAGTGTATCGCTCCACCCGCCGCTTATATCTGCGAATCCTATTTGCCCACGCATAGACTTTCTGCTTCAGGAAGTCGATACGCTCTGTGACTCGGGTCAGATAATCTCGAGGACTAACATCAGTCCCCGCGAACACCCGCCTCACAAAGCGCATCACTCGAGGACGAGTGTTGCCCTGCCTGAAGCAGATAAGTTTACCAATGAGTGCTCTAGCCTCAGCAATACGACGCTCGATCCTGCACTGCCAAGCTGGTACAGCTGGTCGTATAACTCTGTCAGTCTTCGGGAACATGACATGAGCTACCCGACAAGCCGCTACAGCTCCACAGTATAGGATCGAATGAGTATCGGTGAGGTCTTCACTATTGTCAAAATAATTTGACAGAAGTGAATCTAGAGCACACCTAGCGCCCTATTTTTCTTATGCATGGGCAAACGAGGCAGACGAGGTTTAAGCTCAGGCTGTGTGGAGCGATACTCCCGTAATGCACATTCCAAAGCACTCCTCAATCGTTCACTGCACTGGGTACTCACGGTTATAGCCTCGTCATCATCATCTTCACCGACGTGGTCGGGTCGCGGTGAGACATTGGGTTGTAGTTGCACCGCGGCCACTGGTGAAGCAGATGAGACACGGCTGCACCGTGATTCAAGGCGTAGTCTATCAAGTACGGCGTCATCCAACATACGGTTACGCTGGATTACCCGCACATGATCCGATAATGGTTGGGCCGAAACGTTGACAGCTGGTTCAAGTACCTGAAACAGAGAGAGCATCCGACCACGGTACGCAGTCAGGTTAGTTCCCCCCTCTGTAGCCCTAAAGTATGAGCGCATGACATTTTCATTGATGGAATGTGTTCATCGCATGCGCTGCACACTTCCACCGGCAGCGGGGACCCCATCGGAGGCCGGAGGGCCTCGAAGTCCTAAGCCGACCGGAGGGCGGCCTCTTCCTCGCCGACGCGCAGGTGGTGGTGTCGTCGGCGGCGAGAAGTATTCGTCGCTCGAGCTCGACGCAGCTGCAGCGGCCGGAGTCTCTTCACTCACGGCTGTAGCAGGTCCTGGCGGCTGCGAGGCGGAGCTGAGCGACGATTCCGCAGGCGTTGGGCGTGTGAATTGTAGTAATCGAGCCCGGCGTCTAGTCAACATTTTTTCTTCGTCTTGGTTTCGTATTCGTGTCAGTTCGTTTTGGGTTTTTCTTAACAAGATACGTTAAGTTCTTCATTTATGTATGTTACTTTGGTTTTTTTTTAAAGGGCTTGTTTGGGTTGATCATGATGTATTAACTATTATTTTATTAAATATTTATTTTAAAAGAATCAAGAAGAAAATTTTTGACAAGTCGGTTGACAGCCGGGCCACAGATTATTATTATTATTATTTATTCTTTATTTCGGTATTGCCCATAAATGTGTTAGTATTGACTTAAACTATGTTAGTATATACTTATAATAAATCTCGACAAAATTAAAACTATTAAACAAACAAGACCAGGATCTACCATCCTCTGGGAACACCCGGTAGCAGAACATGCATTGCGCACAGGTGTCCCATCAAGTTGCCCTCGGTCTTACTAACAATCACATTCAGGAGACTGTTGGCACTGTCACGCAAACGACGCAGCAATGATGCAGACCTTTTACGCATTATTGCAAAAAAGTCGTCAGTGCGTGCTTCTGCAAACATCCCTGACGCGCTACAAAAACGTAATGATATGTGTAAAAAATTGTCGGCTGACCCTAAATAAATTAATAAATAACGATGCGAGGATGGGTGACTTCAGGATATCGAGATTCTTACGTGCCTCCGAAATACGCGAAGTCGTTGGTGACTTTCATTTGTACGCCAATTTCATTCGTTTATTTCTCTTCTTCGTTGTAGCGGCAGAGCGGTCGTGGTCGGGGGCGGACACAGTTCTCCGCACGATCTCCCGCCATCTACACCTATTGGCTGTCTGGCACAGTCAGACACGTGACCTCCTACTGCGGATTTTATTTGGTTGATTCAGCGCATAGGTGACCCGCCGCGCGATCTGGTACCCTCCACCTTTCCTTGCAAAACCTGCCACTGTATGGAGACGTTACCCCGTCTCGAGACGTGTCCAAAGAAGTGTAGTATGAGTTCTGTAAAGTATGCATATCGCTGAGTGTATTACCATATTGAAAGGTATTGTATTTTTTAGTTTCATAAAAGTATAGTTTTATATAGCTAGATAAGTTTTATTGTGGTTAATTTTGTCTCCAGCCGCTTATCGTTTGCACATACATAGATCCAGGAGCAGTTTAAATTGCTTTTTCAGGCACAGCGCTTCTATTCAGCTACCAACAATACAACAAGTCTTAGATTTAAATTTCCTTTGCCAATTCTCAAAAGATACTTTGTAAATGAGCTTTGAGTAACAACTTTGAATTCACAAATTTAAATATCTTCAACTTTTGGACCTGTCTTTAGTTTAGCCACTCAGTTTGCTCAAGATCTTCCAATTAAACTGAATTTGTATAAATTGAGACGGTACTATTTAGGCTTGAAGCAGCTTATTTATATTTCAGTAAGCAAAACGTTCGTAAAGAGAAAATTTAATGGCACTTGTAAGTGATCCTTAAGCGTAATCATTATGATCGAGAGGACGCTTGTATTATGCAAAGCAGGAACAGTTTAAAAGATTATCATTCAAGGTGTTTTCAAGGAACCTTTAGATGTAAACGAAACTGTAGAGTTAGCAAAATGTTTTTTTTTTTGTTAATTTATTTATAATAGGCTAGCGTTTGAACACCATCTCACCCGATGGTAAGTGATGATGTGGTTGAAGATGGAGCACGCTTAATTAACCTATTCACTCTTGACTTAAAGACCCCTAGATTATAGCTATCGGAAAATAGACTCCGGCAGGGAATTCCACTCCTTAGCTATACGCACATTGAAAGTATTCCCAAAACGTTTTGTGCATATGGGTGGGATGTCCACCATGTAACGATGTGATGATGATGAACTTGTCTTGTAATCCGATGATGGAACGGGCTTGGCAGAATCAGATTGTGTAATTTCATCGCACACTCCCCGAAATGTAAACGATAGAAAACCGATAGACTTGCAACTCGTCGTTGATGTTCAAGGCAATGAGTCTCTTGGTCATTGATATATGAAACTGAAGAACCACGAATGTTGTAACAATTGCCGGAGGAGGAAACTACAGCCATCCAACGACTAGTTCTATCGTAAATTGTTAGTCGTAGACAGTTTACATCCACCTACTTTTGCATAAGTACAGGCACCGGCGACATCAGACGAAAAAAAAATCTTACCTATATCTAGTTAAGGAGCTCGTGACTAAATAATAAACCGCACGGATTGATCTTCCAGGCCAAGAAACGCTGGTCTAGGGCGGTATTTAGATGGGCGACTATCTGTACTTATCAAGATTCCTTCGTATATCGAAAAACACGTTGATCAGTTGGTCCCGGCTGTCATTAGTACATCTTTGATAGTCGTTACAGGTTGTCAGAAGACAGAATATCTGACCCCAGTCTTGCCAAGCTTATCCAGTTATTGCGTTGTAGAAATCGGAAAGTTCATACTTATTTATGTTAGCAACATAAACTTTCCCAATGTAAAATATTAAAGATAGTCGTAGTATTATGGTACATACGAATGCAATGCCCACAAGGGTACCAACCCAATAGTGCTCATCGTAACACGTCAACCAATCACAGAGCGTGATTTAAAAAGTTAAAGCGAATGACAGAAGGTTGCAATCTTGAGTTTTTGTTTGGGCATGGCTGTCGTGTGAAAAAACTCGGAGCTTGATCGATGATATGGCATGAAAAAGACTAGACAATTTACTGAGTTGTAATTGATATTTTGTAGCTGTAAAAATAGAATGTGTGACCTACATATTTTTCTACTCTGTAAGCATTGGGGAAACATAATAAGTAAGTACCTGTGAACCTGTCTATTATTTCTACTCTATTATTGCTACCTTTTATTCCAAGGGGCGCCATGAACGTAGTTTTTATTAATACCGAAATTGGTGGATTCCCTACAGGAGTTTACATGTCGACCCCGACATAATTGCAAAAGGCTAAGAATCGGAGACAAATTCCACTCGACGAATATTTATTATTAACTTACCCATCAATCATGGTTTTGTTATAATGTATAAAGAGAAAACATATTGCAATCAATAAATCCCTTCTCCCTCGAACAACAAAATCTATGTGATTCTGTCCTCTAAAGGGCGCCACAGACATTAACCTACATGGCTCTCATATGATTTGATCACTACAGATTGTATGGACTTTAAAAGAGACATTGACCTCTAAGTTTGTTTCAGTGTTTCTTCTTAGAGTGGTCAGCTAGGAAACACTGGCCTCATCTAGTTTACATTTACGAAAACAAAAGACGTGTGAAAGTGTTATTTATAACCTCTTTGCAAAATAAACATCATTATTTCATTATTATTTCATTTTAACACCTTCTTACATCATGAATCCTTCCCACCAAACTCTTAGCAGTAAAATTACTTCCCACTACTATACAGTCAGGTACTCACAACTCTATAAAACTACGACGAAACGACGCAAACTTTAAAACGCTTCCTAAAACGGGGGTCAACGTACTCCATTCGCAGGTGTGCGGTGGACAGGATTCATGGGAGAAATTTCTTTTGCGACACAGAAAGAAACTCGGCCCCTTACTATTTGTGTCCGAATTGTATATTTTTCTTGTTTTTCTTTTTTGTAAAATATGGCATTGAGTTGAGAGTTGGGGGCGGGACAAAGGGGGTGATGTTATTAAGATTTTCCGCATAAGTCGTCACCCTTAGAGTATTTTCCTGCTGTACATTCGTAAAGTTTACCAAAGCGTTTGTGTTCAGGGAATAAAAAAGTCTTCATATTTTTGTCCATTGAATTTTGGTTGGTTGAAATTGTTTATTTATACTTACTTTTTACACAAGTGTAAAATACTCAAAGGCGGCCTTAATGTCTAAGGTATTTTTATCAGTCGACTTTAGGGTAGTGGAAAGACAGAATATGGTAAGTTATTGGTGACACGATTGGCGCAGTGGTTAAAAGATTGGCTGCTGCTCTGTCGCAGGTTTAACTTCCGCACCGGAACAAAAATGTCTGTTCCGTGTCTACAAATATTTGTTCTGGGTCTGGGTATTTGTAAAAATGTACCCTCGGTACACAAAAAAAGGACTGGTCTAGAGCAATGTTTCTTTAAAAATCTAATATACAAGGTGTAACAATTAAGTGCAATACCTCAGATACCCCAATTACAATATTAAATTATAAGTCTAAAACATCATCCTAAACTAAATAAATTGAAACCAAACCTAGACATTTTTTTATAAAATAGTTATCCTTACTAAACGCAAAACGTACCTATGTGCGTCATACAATATCCTTACGCAGACGCATACACTCATGCAATATTAGCGGCCGACACGCACATGAGCGCATTTCCTAGAATTAAGGATTGTATTAATTTGTCATGATACTGTTTCCATTTTATGTAAAATGAAAGATTTTTCCGTCAAAATTTTACACCTATTTTTTATGACGGAAATCAATTCAGAAGCTGATACTGAACCAACTACTTTCAGGAATTATGTTTATTCTGTTACACGTTGTATAAAAATCTCGCGTCACAGTGTTTCAATAGAAATATTTTATATGTCAAAACTAAAAATAAACTCTTTACGGTTACAAATTAGAACACATTCAATTCATTAACACCTCCTAAATATATAAATGGTTTATCTAGCAGTAACGTACCTAATATCCCCATCAATGTCTTCATAGCCTAACATGGGAGACGCTTTCATGCTTTAGAGATGCCTATAGGTGAAATTGCTTTCAGATTCTAATCAAAGGACCAGTTAGGCAGCTTACCCGTACGTTACCGTACGTAGTGATTCGATGTGCCATTTCAGGTAAGATCTCTTTGGAGACAGGAAGATAAAGTAAAATTTTTCGGCCCTAGAAAAAAATATACTAAATATCATATTTTTCAAAAATGTTACTTTGAAATTCTTGGGGATTGGTTACACTTAAAAAATGCTGTTACTATAAAACTGGTCATCATTCAAGACCGAAAAATATGTAAATAGAATTATAGAAAACGAATAATATGCAGCCTTGATTTACTCACTGTAAAGGAGTATATGGTGTGTGTGCGTGTGCGTGTGTGTGTGTGTGTGTGTGTGTGTGTGTGTGTGTGTGTATGTGTGTGTGTGTGAATAGAAACCATAGAAATATACCGTCCCGCTTTCTCAAAAATTTTTCGTTCATCAAATCCTGCAGTGAGGACAGGGCAGAACACGCCAGACAGGATATCAAGGGCACCATGGTTTGTGGAGCAGCACCATATTTACACCCAAATGAATTTCCACCTTAGCGGGTTTTCTTTTCTTTGACCAACCTTTGTCCGGGGCCTATTAAAAGACATCCAGGTCAGCCATGGCAGTTCATGCCTAGGTGGAAGATTTTCGGCTGGATTAGTTCAATATAGGTAATTATATTTTTTCCAATTTTGACGGGAGAGGAAGAGGAAAACGTTAATACTACAAGTGAATGGTCTAAGAGCAGAAAGATGATTATATATTTTTGTTTACAATTATGAAAAAAAATGTTCACGATATTTACAATAAAAACAAAAAAGTGATATTTGACAGTCAAAATTGCTGATAGAAAAAAATCACTTTCAAAGCCCTATTTATGATCAAAAACCAACTAGAAAGCCTAACAAACTGAGCAATCTAACTCCAAACAGCGAATTCAGATAATTCTCACAATATAACATTCTACAATGGTAGTTGCTTCCAACCGCGTGCACTTGAAACTAATGTTCGTGAGCTGAAGAGATGTTTATTCTCGTTGAAAAGAACCAAGATGTGGTTCCGTACACGATATAAAAATGTATTATTTTCTCCTTCCTTCTAACATTGCACTTCGAAATAAAGTTTAGGTATTAGAAACTTGGGATTTGGACGGTGAATGGGTAAGTGCACTTGTACAGAATATTGGACCTTGAAGAAAATTTAAGTACTTATTGATATTGCTTACGTAATAGTATCCTTAGCTTGCTTGCTTTACATAAGTTTGATTCATGCTTGGGAATTATAATTAACTAGCTTCAGCCCGCGGATTTGTTCGCATGGGATGGTTTTCCCGCGTAAATCCCGATCCTGTGTGAATTCCAGGATTAAAAGTAGCCTATGTGTTATTTCATGATGTTAAATTTTATTTCATTCAGATCCGTTCAGTAGTTTTTGAATGGAAAAGTAATAGACATCCATACATCCATACTCACAAACTTTCTCATTTATAATATTAGAACTTAAAAAGAAGTAAGATAAGATATAGGTAATTTTTTTTGTGAATGTCAGCCTTCTTCTGACTTAATACCAACCGTGTTGAAAACATTGAAACATTCCCAACATCAACCCCGACAGGACATTTCCGCAACGCTGGTAGATCCTGCAACCCCCGCTGCATACTTATAATAGCGTATAGATAGCGCGTATTTTACGTACAAAAAACAAAAATCGGAATGAACTTACCTCATTGGCAACGATGCACTGGTCGAGTCAAAGCTCCAGACCCTTGAACATCGACGACGAGTTGCAAGCCTATCGGTTTTCTATCAGTTACATTTCGGGGAGTGTGCGATGGAATTACACAGTCTAATTCCCTCAAGCCCGTTCCATCATCGGACTACGAGATAAAAGGCGAAGCGCCATCGTTACATGGTGGACATCCCACCCTTACGCACAAAACGTTTTGGGAATACCTTCATTGTGCGTGCGGCTAAGGAGTGGAATTCCCTGCCAGAGTCTGTGTTTCCCGATAGCTATAACCTAGTCTTTAAGTCAAGAGTGAATAGGTTACTTTTAGGTAAGCGTGCTCCATCTTCGACCACATCATTACTTACCATCAGGTGAGATGGTGGTCAAACGCGAACCTAAAAAAAAACCTACTTACTTATCGAGGTGGATCCTGGATATGTAAGAAATTAAGTTTAGTGTAACTTACCTCCTGCCAAAAAAAATCGATTTCCAATTTAAAACAAAAATATCGTATCAAAGTACACTGTACGAGCTCAGCACACAAACTTGGCGAATTACAAATCGATTAACCACCAATTAAGCGGGGCAGACGGTAGCTCTTCACAGCACCGTGGTCGGATTGTGGTTTGAGTGAATGCGGTCCCTGTGGTTCAATTAAGAGTGCCTATATAACTGCAAATCGATTCATTTGAATCGAATTCTAGTGCTGTCACGCAGTAATTTGTCTTCGAGTATCTTGTTAAATTTGAGGATAACCAGTGTGTTGACTCAATTCGAAGTATTCATGGGCTTTGAGTCTGTCTGAGGTATGTGGTATTCCCAATAGTTTGAGGTTAAGATGTTTTACCTTTGCTTTGTTTTTTTTTAATTGAAGAAAAGTAACATGGTGTCAGCAGATATTTTTCTTTGACATCTGCTTTATTAACAGGTACTATTTTAACCTCTTTTTCAGGTGTAAAATCATCAAAAGATGTCCTCGAAAAAAGAGAAATTATCTCATTTTAGGGCCTATGCACACCACGTTTTTAAACGCGCCTTTGACGCGCGTTTGTAGCGATACAGACGCGATACACCCGCAAGCTGCTCTGCTTTAAAAGGCGCGTTTAAAAAACGTGGTGTGCACAGGCCCTTATTCTCACACATATTTAAATTATTTACTTTACATTTTGTTTTGTTTTTATCATAATAGAATAAGATTATTTTGTACTTAATTTTTTTGTATAATTTTATGTTAAGTCATTGTTGTTTTTAAGTAGATCTCAATTTACATATTTTTACAGATCTCACATTTGTTTTTTGTTCAGATCCTGGTATTTCAACCACAACATTGTTCTAAAATCTAAGACACAATTATGAACACTATAGGGCACAAAGCAGCAAGCAATATTGTCAGTATCATTCTCTTCAAGCAAACTCGATTATCCCGATATCAATCAAAGTGTTGTAAAATATAATTAAACTTGACTAACAGCGAATCACGGATATAAACGGCTTTGAATTTTAAATTTTAAATCGGATTATCCGGATAACCGGATTACGTTCTGCAATGACGGACAGTTTCATCATATATCGAGCGTGTACTGTTATGCTTGAGTTTCTTGTTATAGATCTAAAGGCTTGGTACCACATAGGATTAATTGCACACGATGTTTAAAAATGCGCGTGCTATACCTAAGTATATTGCAGACAATTAAGATAGAAATAAAATAGGTATTTAGTTAAATTTTAAAATGGAATAGCCTTTTTTCGGGGTGGTTATCATCAATGAATAACTCCTCCTGCTCTTGGTTTTTTTAAGGATGGGAAATCATTCAATGACTGCCTCCCGATTTGGGCAAAGTGAGAGCGTGTGTCAGACTTTTACCGAGTAAAACCGATCCGTGTTCCGTCATTTGCCCTTCGTGTTCCGAGTTCCGATAATTCGGCAACCGTCCCGCACTGGGTGGAGCAGAAAATGGTGTCAGACTTCTACTGACTAAAGACCCTCCCTATTCCACTTATTCCTTTTACCCTTGCGTCTGGGGCCGCGGTATCTCATTAGAGCATTCCCGTAACCTCGGCAGGGGAATAACATTTACGTACAATTTTATAACTATTGTTACAATAAATATTTTGTACTATAGTAGATAGTTATAGTTTGTGTAGTCAGCAATGTGCTGGATTTGACTTAGAGGCCTACTGATGTGACGACCACGTCTACTCTGTCAAGACTGTGACTTGCTGCTAACTATCCGTAATGACTGTCAAACATGTACAAACCACAGCAGGAACCAAAGGCTAATACTAGATAATAACGACCCTTCCAAGGACCGCTTTTTAGCTACGAGCTCCTCAGAGAATTAAATCGAAGGCACAGCTAGTTATACAATCGTAAGAAATATAACAGTCTTCCTTATAACTTTCAAACTATGCTTGTTGATATTTCAGTCCTGAGTTTCGGATTTATTGTTCATCTATGCATCTACGGACCGACCTGGGGCAAAGGCTGCTTACCCTTCAAAATTGACTGATACGGCTCTTACTAGTATCGAGCTTTCCACACTACCTACTATTATTACGATACTAACCAGTATTACGATAAATTGTTTGAATTTAATTAAAATTCATAAACACACTGGAAAAGTATCATTTGCATCACAATACATACATAATGCCTAACAAAAATGAGCCCTTGGTAACGCAAAACTTATTAAACAACAAAAGTAAAACACCATCTACGTACTTAATTATTCTATTACACGAACCATCTAAAATTTAGGTTGAAGGAAAAAGTAGCGATAAAAAGCAGTGAGCACCAAACGTGGTTTGATAAGTAAGCGAGGGAAGAGAGAATGTGCAATTCAGATAGTCTCACTGATTGTCGCTTCAATGCCGGCTGCATATTTTCCCCTCATATCTTACTTTCCTTTTATTTGGTGAGGAAAATTCTATGATGTGGCAAAATTTACGTTGGTAGATTTATATGGACAAATTCTGCTTAATACAAGATATTTTTTTTCAGGTTTACAGATTAATATCCTTAATCCATCTTACGGACCTACCTACCTAAAGATTTGGTGAAAGCCTTTATCCAACAGTTGAACACAATATTTGTTTGAGAGCAGTAGGTAGTAGTCGAGAGGTTAGAGGTACGACTTATAAGTTTCGAACCCAGGCCGACACATAGGGCCATTGCCTGCCGGGGTTGCGGGAACGTTCATACAAGGTACCGCGGCCCCGGAACTGAAGGACAGCCGAAGGAACAGGGTGGGTTTTTAGTCAGTAGAAGTCTGACACTCCCTTCCGCTCCACCCAGAGCGGGAGAAGTCATACAATGATTTTCCCACAAGGATAAAAAAAGAAAATGGCTGACATATTACTGCCGGGGGTTGCGAGTATAGGGATTGCAGGAATATTCCAACGAGATACTGCGGCTTTGAAACGCAAGGGCAACTACTTGAAGAGTGATTTCTTTGGTACTTTTAAGCAATGTTTTGCAGTCGTGTTTATAAGCATAAGTATTTTTTTTATTTAGTACCTATATTTTAGTGAGTTGCTCTTTTGAATCCGTCTACTGTCACTCTTTTGATACTCCACATGACATGACGTGAAACGAAGTGAAGAATAATTATATGTAATTGCGTGGTAATCTTCTATATAATAAAAATAAATCGCTAAATGTGTTGCTAAGCGCAAAACACGAAAACAGCTAGACCGATTTGGCTGAGTCTTTTTTTTGTTGTGTTTGGATTTGTCAGGAGAAGGTTCTTATGAAAAAAAAAATATAAAAAAGTAGGAAAGGTCTCAAGGGTAGGGGTAGGGTAGGGTAGGGGTAGTGTAGGGTTTGGGTAGGATAGGGGTAGAGTAAGGTATGGGTAGGGTATCGGTAGGATAGGGGTAGTGGTATCGGTTGGGTAGGGGTAGGATACCACGCGGAGGAAGTCGTGACGGGTCAGCTAGTTACATATAAATTAAAGACCAGTAGTCGCGCGGGACTTCGCTCCCGTGGACATTATCTCGATAAAAACATAACCTCCTTCTTTTGCTGCCAGGTTAAAAGCAGGCTATAATCTTCTGCAAGCTTCACACTACTTCCATACAAAATTTCACCAAACAACCACCCAGTACTTTCGAAGATAAGCGCATTTAAACCAACAAACACACGTTTCCACTTTAAAATATTAGTATAGATTAAAGATGTAAATAATAACCTACATATACAACGTTTAACGGAAACCCCTTATCTGTCCAAAAGGACTGAAGACAACATCGGGTATGGAGTCTCTATGCAAAGTTTCAGCTCAAAATAAGTGACTCACAGAATTGAACCCAAATTGTTGGTTTCGTATGTTTCTTGAATACTAATAATAACAAACGTGTCACAGCACTATGAGAGTCATCACTTTCCACGTCACTTGCCAATAAAACGATAATTCTCTTCGTTCTTCTTAATTTGAAAAATTCGGTCTCATGTAATGAAATTTCTAATAAGTTCCACACATGTAGATATAGGATTACAAAACCCTTGCTATATCGTTTGTTATCATCCAAAGAAGCCGTGCACTTGGTATGTAGATACCCTTTAAATTACACGTTGTATACAAGCTGACAAACACTTTACCTTCCTTCGCATTTCGTCGGATAAATGGGGGATATTATTTGAAACAAGGCCATTTTTCTTAGACGACAAATTCAGACTACCTAACCTTTTGTAGGACATTCCATTGTGAGCGTGCAAAAAGACTATCGCACCTCTGTTAGAGCTATCCAGAAAATACACGAACATCTCAAGATTGCTAGATAACATTCCTATTAGGATTTCACGGACATTTTCAGTTGTTAGAAGCACGGAAGTCCTGACCACGTTTTATTTCAGACTACTTACAACTTCTTACAAGTTTGGAAGCGTTTTCTCTGAGTGCTACGGGATGGGATGTCTTGTGAGGATGACTGTTAGACCGTTGCGTAATGGAATAGCGTGATTTACGTATGAGAAACGCGGGTGCCCTGCGGTTTATCTTACGAATATTATAAATGCGAAAGTTTGTGAGGTTATATGCAATGATATATGGATGTTTCTTACACTCTCATGAAAAACTACTGAATAGATGCTGGGTGTCTTTCGCCCAGCAAATGCTGAGTTGGTAACCCTTTCGGTGCAGGACATGCTCAGCGAAATTCTTAGTGTTATTTTTTATGTTAATTTTCTATTATTTGTTGTTGTGTGTGTTTATCACTGAATTAGCGGTGCCGATTGAGCACCTATCCTATACACATTTGAAACCAATTGCTATATACAGGGTGGCCCGTTTACAGTGGTCCAAAGATTTTTTTCACCTTGAGAGCATCATAAGTGATTATTTAAAGTATACTTTAGTTAAGCGAAGACTTATGGTTTAGAAATTATGTTTTTTTTTTTTAATTACTCGAAATTTCAATATTTTTGACACAAAACCACTCTGTTATGAAAAGTACTCGACCGAATCGAATGGGTATAAGCATAGTTCAATAATCTATCTATCGCGCTATAGGCTCATCTAGTCTAAATAACTAGACTAGATTATTAAAAAAAAAACATAATTTTGAAACCACAAGTTTTCGCTTAACTAAAGTATGTTTTAAATGATCACTTATGATGCTCTCAAGCTGAAAAAAATCTTTGAACCACTGTAAACGGGCCAACCTGTATATATATAACAATATAATATAATCTTTATTTATAAAATAATAATATGTATTTGTAAGATTATTTATATACGGCTTAATCAATTTGACTTGTAATTTGTATTTAATTCGTAATTTTGAAGACGATATTTATGTATATGCTCTTCGCCTCTAACTTCGTGCGCGTGGATTTCGAAATAATTTATAGCCTATTTTAGCACTCACAAATAATGCAACTTAGGGCCTATATTACCTCAGTGCTTCTCACTCTTTATCTCGCTCGCACACTACTGGCCGCGGTCACGCGAGCAAGCGAGACAAGGTGGTAGGGAAAAGACTCCAAGGCACCGATAATTTAGTTTATTTCTTTTTACAGTGAAAATAATGGTAATTTAAAAAAGTAAATAACATAAGACCTGCTTTATATTTAGTTCAATTAATATGCAAAGTTTCATTATCTGATTTGAAGTTATTTTTGAATACCAGCTGTTTATTGGTCGGTTTTGAGGTAACTTTGGAATTTTTTTCTATCATGAAATATTTATGGAATCGTATTTTCGTCAAACATAGTACCTAACATTAATCCTCAACTTTACCATGTATTTATTTCAAAATTATTGCTGCAGTATTTTCGACTCGGATCATGCTAAGCCATTCGAGGTAGTATAGGCCCTTAAGCATCATGCATTATGTTACGGAACGGTGTAACAGGCGCCATTTCAAAGATATCCTTGCTAAGGTTGCCAATATTCTTGTATGTTACATTTCCTATATATTATGGGCAGTTTGTTTTTCTTTGTATAAAAAAAAAGTAGTAACCTAGACAAAAAAATATTTTCTGAAACGCATCGCAATGGCTAACTAGAAGAATAGTGACGGAATCCTGAGAACGGTGAGTGATGGTGTGTCCCCTTCTATTATGAAGCAATTTGTGCGGAGGGTGATGGGTACTAACACTAGATGCTATTAGGTATAAGTTACTAACATTTTATGGAGTTATGGTCCGAAATAAAAAGATTATATTGTATTGTATTGTTCCGTTCTTTATTTCTACATAAAAACTTGGTAAAGGATCTTTATATCTCTTCTTAAATTTTTGTTATTATGTACGTCTTTGTTTCTTTTTTTATATTTATATGTATACCTATGTTTTGAGAATGTTTTTATATTTTATAAAGATAAATAGTACACCGTGGACTGCCCGCGTATTTATTTTCTCCTGTGTCAAATCCATCCAAAGGTTGTCTGTAAAAGATCGCTTTTAGCGATAAGACCGCCCATTGTCCTTTTTAGTTGTAAAGTCCCTATTGTTTTACTGTTATTATAAAGAAAATTTCAATCCATATATCTATCTATGTCCTTAAGCTCTTAGATAATAAGGGGGCCGTTGCCTACCGGGGTTGCGAAATTTTTAGAAAGAGTTACCGTGGCCTCGGAACACGAAGGGCATATGATGGAACACGGATAGGTTTTAGTCAGAAAAAGTTTGACACACCCTCCCGTTTCACCCTCATCGTGGGACAGTCATTGGATGATTTCCCATCCTTAGAAAATGAGGCTCTTAGATAATAAAGACTGTAGTTTTCTATATAAGTTAGTACATATTTATTTAATGAATATAAATTACTTTATAAACTTATAAAGAAGCCTTGAACTAAATAAATTAAGCTGAAGAACAACTACAAGAAATTATTTTGCGTGACAGCCCTTAACATACCGTTCCGTCCCTTTTCACGCAAAGCCTTCGCTCGCCCAGGAAACTTTAATACAGTTTGTACAACTATTTGATAAATTCTACATAAAAACATATTCTTTATTCCACTTGAAAAGATTCTGTATCTTCCAAAACTTTCTATTCAATTGTGCGAAGGTACGATTCTGTCGAGATTTGACAAGATTGTGAATATTCTTCGGAATCTATGAACTCGTATAATGGAAAGTTTATTTCGGTCTTACTTGTGTGTACATGAATAATATTTTTGTAGGTTTCGAGAATTATCAAGCGTTTTTGGAAAAATAAATATAGGTACTTAATCTCTAATTTTATTATATAAAAATTTTATACATAGCTTACATAATAACTATGTACTATATATGTATGTACACTTTCATGCTTCGCCTTTTCCGTACTATGAACTATATGTTGAGATCAAAGTCCAATCTAACCAATGCAGCTGAGTACTAGTTTTTTATATGGAGCGATTGTCTATCATTATTTATCTATCTATATTGTCTATCTATCTCCACAAATCAATATCTAGGTATCACGATACCCACCGTAGGCGCGGGCTTTCGGACGGCGAGCAGGGGTAGCTCACCGTCCGGTAAGGACCAGGCCCGGGTCGGCGGCGCGTCGTTTTCCGCGCGCGCCTCAAAGAGCTATCAGCAACAGTGACGGGGCCTCATAAGGCCATTGCCCGCCGGGGTTGCGGAAATGTTCTAACAAGATGCCGCGGGCCCGGAACTTAAGGGCAGCTGAAGGAACAGGCTTTTTAGTCAGTAGAAGTCTGACACACCCTTCCACTTAACCCAGAGCGGGAGAAGTCATACGATGATTATCCCACCCAGAAATAAAAAACGTATCACGACACCCATTGATAAGACTGATGTTAGATTTTCTGGCTTCTGAGTATCCGTAACAAATAAATAACAGCCGGGACTTACGGATTAATATTTTTTACGAGGCACAGAGGTATCTCGATATTTTTAGATGGTCACTCATCCACAGTCCGACCTCAACGAGCTTTGCTTAACCTTGAAGGTTAATTCATTTTTTATTTTATTAAATGGAACAACAAGAAGTTTTTTATATGTTGTTAGTTCTTACAACAACTTTATAAGAACTTACAACTAGATTAATACAAATTAAGTTTTGACTATAATGGTTCATTATTTGTAGTTAAATTATCTTTTAATCTCACTAACATTATAAATGTAAATGTTTAAACGGAGGTTTGGATGTTTGTTACTCTATCACGTGTCAAAACGACTGAAGAAGTCTCAATTAAATTTGGTACTTAGATAGTTGTATTTCTACAAGATCGGGAAATCTCCCATACAAACGAAATCGCGGGCTCGTACTTAATAAAACGTAAAATACCTAAATTTTAACATTTCCAACTAACAATAAAGTCTCACGTTTTTCGTATTTCAATAAAGGATTTACAACTTTCCCGTACTTCAAAAAGATAAAATTTATTGTCACTAAAATGAACAATTTAAAACAAAGTTTACGAAGACTGAAAGAAATAAACGTTTTACAATATTTATTTTGTAACTTTGAAGACTGGTCTCTCTGTGAAATAGACTATTTTCTTTTCGCGCTTTCTTTGTCCCTTTCAAAGAACCTAAGATAAAATATAGTGTAGGTAGTAAAACGGTTCATGATTTAGAATAAAAAGAATGATAAATTTATAAAATTACGAATAGTCGTCAGGAAAGTGAAACTTAAACTGAAACATAATTCGTTCAAAACGTAACTCCCTCAAACGCCCTATTTAGAAAATTATGTTATAAACACATACATTGAATTTTTTGTTTTATTGTATAAAAAAGTCTTACTGTTTTTAATTACTTTGATTTACGGTTCATTTTGGTTTGTTTTGACTGTACAACTAGTAATTGTAACTTACGTAGATTTTTTTTAAATAAATAAATAAATAATATTCCACAACTTTTTTTTTCACACAACGCCATCTAGTCCCAAACTAAGCAGAGCTTGTGGTATGGGTACTAGACAACTGATAAACATACATATATATTTCTAAATACATACATATTATAGATAAATTACACCCAGACAAAGAACAAATTTAAGCACTATTTATATTTTTAACGGGTCCAATAGAAACGAATAGTTTTTTTTTTTCAGCATATAGATAATACAAAGGCAGTGTTGCACATATAGACGTTTTATTTTAAGAATGAATCCGCTCTTGTCTTCGATTACACCTGATGGTAAGTGTAAGGTCTACGATCGAACGAGCGAGCCCAGAAGATGGTTGCAGATAATGTCGCCACGAATGCTACAAGTATAATTATACATATTACGCTTATTTTAAATGCTTAATATGCTTTTTTCCGGGGGAAAAACATCAAATTACTCCTCCCACTCTGGGTGGCGATGTTCTGTGTAAAAATGTATACCTGTGGGTTGGCTTTTACCTTGGACAGAGATTAAGCATGCCATAAAACGTGGCAATACCGGCCGGCCTTTTGGACACATTACCAGTGGACAGCAATGCGCACGAATTTTGCCATATTTTTTTTTAGTGTGTATATTTTAAAATTAAAATATTTCCCACTGTGCTAGGTATTGTGTAAATTCAAGTTCTTCAAATATAATCGAAAAATGTGTTGCTGGGGAGTTTTTTGCGCCAATTTTTGCCCAGTTAAATCACTAGGAATTTTATGGGATTTCAGGAATGTTCTAAAGAGTTACCGTGACCCGAGCACGCAAGAGTAACAGTAGCAATAGAGTAAGGTTTTATTCCGTACAATTCTGATACTCCCTTGCACTCCACCCCGAGGCAATTAATTTTATAATATTGACTCTCGAGAAAACATGTAGCACCGACACTGACTGAGCTACGATCCAGCACAGTAATTAAGCCTGACCAAGGCGAATTGTATGGCTTTCGGATAATTGCATCACACCACAATGCATTCAATTTGCCATGACTACTCAAACGACGCAAAATTACTGTGTCAGGTGACCGGTTTACTATCGATAGTAGATGATGAGGTGACACCTTTTTCACGTGATATTTAGTTTAAAATCATTTGAAGGTACTTATTTGCCTCCGCCCTCTAAGCATAGACCAGATCAAAGAATCAATTAAACGACTGCGAATTTAACCAAAAGAATATTCATCTAAGTATACCTATAGAAAGCATATTTTTATATTTCAGTAGTTGTGACCATTTACTATTATTCTTAAAGTATCTAAAAAAAAGTATGAGAATTTTGACAAAATTTGCAAACAATTAGCTAATACAAGCTCTGAGAAATTTGTTCTGATCTATTCTTCCTCTTTCCAAGAAAATCTCACAAAAATACGTGAAAAGATTCGCTTACTCGTACTGTTGATATTAGAGCTACCTAAATCCAGGATGAAGGCGTTTTAAAGATAATTTGTGATTTATCTTGAAGTTTAAAGAGTCATTTGATGACGCGCTCATTTAGTATCTAGATATTTGTTACAGACTAGTCTTTTTTTTTTCAGTGGGAATATCAACTAATGACTTCACCCGATCTGGGTGGAGTGGAAGGGAGTGTTAGTCTCCAACTGACTAAAAACCCGCCCTGTTCCTTCAATATTACGTACGTTCCGGGGCCGCGGTGTCACGTTAGAACATTCCCACAAAGCCGGAAGACTAGCGTGCGACTGTTATATGTGGTATTCAACGATGACGATGTGTTATTCCAGGTCGTAAACTACGTATATATGCCAATACAAATCTCTTGAGCCTTGCGCTTCCTCCACTGTGTCACATAAACCTTTAAGGTGTTAGACAAAGTGTTATTATATGTAGTATTAATTAATGTATTGAAGAATAAACAAAACCAAATACGCCAGCTATTAGGTGAACTGTTCTTCTGCGCCAACATTCTGCGTGATTGGAGCGCATAGCACGTCCGTTGTGTGACCCTCGTCGTAGACGGGCTGTACTTCCAGTTCGGGTTCAATACGCTCTAACCACTAACATTGATAGAATCTGGTAATTGTATTTTTTGAATATTACTTAAATACTTACATATTATACACTTTTTAATTTTAATAAAGCAGTGGTGGCCCAGTGGTAAAGGGCTCGACTTGCAAGTTGCATGTCGTGGGTTCATACCCAGTCAGTCACATTAGTTTGTGTAATTTATGCCAAACCAACTCATCCTAGGACTAATAATCCGAAGACATGTGACATCCAACAACCCACGCTGGGCTTGGGCCCATAACCTCTCATTAAAAGATCCTCCTCCTTGCTTCGCCGCAGTCGGGTAAAAAGGGATAGCACTAGATAGATAGACAGATATACTCTTTATTATACACCACATACATTTATTATACAGACTTAAAAACTAAAGGATGTTACAATGGGCGGTCTTATCGCTTAAAGCGATCTTTTACAGACAACCTTTGGATGGATTTGACACAGCAGCAGAAAATAAATACGCGGGTAGTCCCTGGTGTACTATTCACTTATATACAATACATAAGTAATAACCTACATACAAAATACACATATATATACAGGTTATTAGGTTAAACGAGGGACTTATTGAGGGAGGGTATTCAGTATTCAATTCTCGTCCCAAATATGTGAAAAACCTATAACTTAAATTTTTGACGTAATTGTCCAATATAATACATTTATC
Source organism: Tholera decimalis (assembly GCA_943138885.2). NCBI lineage: Eukaryota > Metazoa > Arthropoda > Insecta > Lepidoptera > Noctuidae > Tholera > Tholera decimalis. The sequence goes on from OW964562.2 coordinate 32,380,683, forward strand.
ATGTACACTGAGGCGCAAGAGGGGAATGAACTTGTAAACAGTACCTAAAGTAATCACGTGGCAAAATACGACCCGATCCTGCCAAAAAAAGGAAGCTCGTGTGTAAACTCCGCCCCTGCGGGCGTCCCCCCGAGGACTTTTGATATGGTTCTGTCTGTTATTTATCAGTTTTTTTGTTGATATTTTTATTAGTGTCATATAAGCATTCTCTACTGTAGGTTTGAATATGTCCCTCGTTTAAACTAACATACTGTATATACATAAAAAAAAAGCTGGGATAAAAAAAATAGTAACAAGTTAAAAAGAGAGATAGAGATCTTTATTTTGTATAACTGTGTTTATTTATTTATTTTAGTTTATATTTGTGTTTATTTGTTTTGGTATAACTCCGTCCCTCTCTCACGATAGCAGTGAGTATTCCCTAACACATTTTCCCAACCCTCTCTTCGCTCTTCGAAATCTAGCTCACTCCTCGTTCATCTCCCATTTTTACCTGAGCCCCCATTTACGACGTTGCCAAGCACATTCGATGAAATTGAAATATAAATTGGTTTTGGAAAATTTCAAACGCAGACTTAGTACTTGAATGAGTACTTTTATGATAATAGATTACATGTGATTGGAGTTTGCAAGATGTGTTGTGATGAGAAATGAGCTGTGTTTGTGGTGTGTTAAGGGTTTACGAGAGTCGGAGTAAAGTTTGAATGTTGGTAATAAGGTCGTTTGTATGTTGAGCAGTGGTGACGCAATGCTTATAAGGACGACTAGTGAGTTATAGGTCATAGGTTCAAACCCAGTCAGGCAAATTCTTCTTCCTTGTCGCTTCGCTCTTGACAGAGCGGTCGTGGTCACGTTGAGGCTTCCGCGTTGGTGGTAGGGGTGGAAACAGCTCTTCGCACGATCTCTCGCCATCTGTCCCTGTTGGCAGCGTGCTTGGCACACTCAGATACGTCGCTTCCCAGTGCTGATTTCACCTGGTCAGTCCAGCGCATTGTTGACCTGCCACGCAACCGGTTCCCTCCACCTTTCCTTGAATGACCGCCGCCTAGAGACGTGACCAAAGTACTGCAGTATGCGCGACTGTACTACGGCCGACAGACGCTGCGTGATGCCGAGCTCCTGAAGTATGGACACGTTCGTGCGGAATTCTGTCCACGATATTCTAAGCATTTTCCTCCAGCACCACATCTCCAGATCATCTATCTTCCCCTTTTCGCCTTTCGCTAGAGACTGGAAAGGTGCCGAAAGCATGGAAGCTGGCTAACGTACAGCCTGTACCCAAAAAGGGCAGTCGTGCTGACCCTGCCAACTACAGGCCTATTTCAGTCACGTCCATACTCTGTAAGAGTATGGAGCGTGTACTTAATAGTAAGCTCCTGGCATACCTAGAAGCCAACGACATCCTCAGTGACCGGCAATACGGCTTTCGCAAAAACCGGTCAACTGGGGATCTTCTAACGTATGCCATTCATATCTGGAGTGAGGCCATTGAGAGGCAAGGGGAAGCACTTGCTGTTTCCCTTGACATCTCCAAGGCTTTTGACAGGGTCTGGCACGATAGCCTTATTGCTAAGCTTCCTTCTTTCGGGTTACCCACCCAACTTTGCGTTTGGATTGAAGACTTCCTGAGGGATCGGTCCATTCGAGTGGTCATTGATGGCTGCTCGTCTGGCCAATTGGCAATTAATGCCGGGGTCCCTCAGGGGTCTGTTCTCTCAGCAACTTTATTCTTGCTGCACATTAACGATCTGCTAATGCCCGGTACCTTTGGGTATGCAGACGACAGCACAGTTTCTGAGAGATATGTGTCCAGCGCGCGAGCTGGTGGGTCACAGATCCAGTCTCTCCGTGAGGACATGGTCGGGCGCTTGAACTTGACCTTGAAGGCTGTCTCCGAATGGGGCGATGCCAACCTGGTCAAGTTTAATGCAGCTAAGACCCAGGCGTGTCTCTTCTCCGCAAAAAGGAGCCAATTTGAACCGGCTCCTACTTTCCGAGGTGTAACTGTGCCGATAACTGACCATATCGAGCTTCTGGGGGTAACATTAACTTCTACCCTCAATTTTGGCCCGTTTATCGAGGCTAAGGCTCAACTAGCATCAAAAAAGTTGGGAATCCTAGCAAAGGTGAGACGGTACTTCACACCCGAACAGTTGCTCAATCTCTATCAAGCCCAGGTTCGGTCGTGTATGGAGTACTGCTCTCATCTTTGGGATGGATCTGCTAAATACCAACTGGACGCGCTTGAGTCTATCGAGAAGCGGGCCAAAAGACTCATTGGCAACGATGCACTGGTCGAATCAAAGCTCCAGAGCCTTGAACATCGACGACGAGTTGCAAGTCTATCGGTTTTTTATCGGTTACATTTCGGGGAGTGTGCGATGGAATTACACAATTTAATTCCAACAAGCCCGTTCCATCATCGGACTACGAGACAAACGGCGAAGCGCCATCGTTACATGGTGGACATCCCACCCATACGCACCAAACGTTTTGGGAATACCTTCATTGTGCGTACGGCTAAGGAGTGGAATTCCCTGCCGGAGTCTGTGTTTCCCGATAGCTATAACCTAGGAGTCTTTAAGTCAAGAGTGAATAGGTTACTTTTAGGTAAGCGTGCTCCATCTTCGACCACATCATCACTTACCATCAGGTGAGATGGTGGTCAAACGCGAACCTATTCTAAATAAAAAAATAAAAAAAATAAAAATTTCCAACTCGCGTACTGTCCACGTCTCCGCAAATTACTTTGTGTAATTTTCATCACAATGGTGAAGGAAAACACCGTGCGGAAACCGGCCTATCCTAGAACTGTCATTTGAAATGAAATGAAATGAAATATTTAATTGGTAAAAAATAAATATTTCATTAATATTTCACAAATAACACTTCTACATGTCATGTTTTTTTTTTGCGTGTTAAGTTTAGTTTAGCTAGATGAGGCCGGTGTTTCCTAACTGATTACTCTGAGAAGAAACACCGAAACAAACTCAGAGGTCAACGTCTCTTTTAAAGTGCATACAATTTGTGTTGTTCCAATCATATGAAAAACATGTAGGTCCATGTCTGTGGTGCTCTTGAGGAAATAACCACACAGATTTGAGCGGACCTGTCCAGACAGTGCAAGCATTTGTCAGTTATCGTGTAGCTCAACTTACAACTTAAGGAGCTCAACGATCTGACGAACAGTATCAAAGTAAGTAACATTTTAAAAACGTAACATCAGCGAAAGCGCAGTGTACGTGCGGTGGATTCCGGCCCAACCCTTCTCATAGAGATGAGACCAGTGTCCCAATAGTGGGATGGTGATTATTAAAGTAAATTGTTGAATATAAAGGATAGCTAGATTATTATTTAACCTCATCAAGTAAGGTAAATCTCTATTTTTTCTAAACAGGCTATTGTCAAAATTACATATTAATAAGACCTATATTATGGTTATATTTTAGTCCAACTTTTAACCCCCGATGCAAAGAGAAGGGTGTTAAAAGTTTAACGTGTGCATCTGTATCTGTGTATCTGTTTGTGGCACCGTGTATCTCCTGCGGCGGCTAGGGCGTGAGGAAGAGTTTGTCTTTCCCTCAGGCGATTTCCTTCAAATCGAATGAACGAATTTAGTTAAAACTAGATTTAACAACACAAGAATAATACAAATAAATTAAAATAATCAGTGTCAGTTTTGGGGGACAAATAATTAGACAGTAATTAGTGACTAAAAGTGTGCTGTATGACATTCCAAATAAAAAAGCCTACTGTCCCTACTTATCATTTTTAATAAGTATAAGCATTTCTGTTATATTCTAATACTTAGTAAGTAATTAAATAGTTTATAACTTGTAGGAACACTTATCAGTGAATGAATAAAAATATCTTCGGAACCCTTTTCTCACGAGTTCGACTTGTACTTTGGCAACCTTGATCCGAAGCTAAACATTATTTTTCAACCTGTAATTAAACAAAGGTATTTAGTGTCATATACTTTTTTTTAAATACTGCACCACACTAAAAAAAACACTTTTATCGTGGGTTAACCATCATACAAAAACCCAGACGCGAAACCACAAAAGTTTAAAGTCCGGTTAAGTAGACTCACAGCCTTAGTGTGCTGATCTACAAGTGGCCCTACCTAAAAAAAAAAAAAAAAAAAAAAAAAACCACAAAAGTTTGTCCCGTTGCGGGAGTCGAACCCGTAACACGCAGCGTACCAGTAAATCGCTCAACCATTGCGCCAACTGTGTCGTACAAAAGTGGCTAGTGGCTTAATAAAAATCCCCACAGAACAGATAAAAGAGGTTAGAAAGGAAATAGTTCCTGATTTGTATTAGAACGCGTGTCGCCGCTTTTCTCCCACTCCCACAGCTCAACTACAAGCAAGAGGCCCGTTACGTATGCGAATTACGCACACAAATAAATTACACACACTTAAATCGAGAGCTTGCTACTGATTGTAACTCACTGTTGATAAACATGCGCCGTGCATCACGGCCAATCAGGGCAAAGGACAAAACGTCAATGGTTGAAGTTAGGCGCACGCAATACACTGTAAGCGGGCTTAGTCATTGCGTTGATAAAGCGAGTACACAACGGGCAATGTATACTTTTTGTAACTTGTTGCAATAATGTTCGTTAATGTTCGGAATTTCATAGTGATCAGAATATTTTTATGTTTTTTACAAATAAAATTGAAATTAAATGTTATTTTCGACTTACTGATGGAAAGATATACCTCCTCGCTCTATACTTGCGGTCTGACTTTTTGTTTTAGAGGTTATAATTGCACAACACGGCATTTTAGAGCAGAGCTCTGTGTTCCGAAGTAATCCGAAGCGCACTAAACGCGGTGAATGAAATAATCGGTCGCGCTATGATTGTCGTATCATAAATGTGACGCGCTCGTCACGCCCACATTACCATTCCAACCTTATTCATCTATTCCGTGAAAATCCCCACCTGAAACATATTTAATATCCCATATTTCTGGATGTGATTACGTATCTCACAGGTATGAGTAACTGGATTTCTACAAATTTTCTCCTAGACTTCCTAGAATTGACTTCACATTTTCCTTAGCCAGAAAGGAGTACTTCCATACTAATTAAATGCGTTATGCATCATAACCGACGCCATAATGAACGAATATTGCAAAGGGGAAATAGGGCCAACTTTCTTAATGTTGTGTGTCATTGTGATTAAATTAGGGGAGACGGCACCCTCGCTGTCTTCTGATAAAGCTGTCTCTACGTCTTACAGTTGGATGGGTGCCCAAACACAATGTTTGCCTCCCTTGAGTCATCTGTGACTAAGAATTTGATATTTTATGATACACCGATGACAATTTAGTTTTGCCTAGATTATAACAAGTTTGAAAATTGATGAATCCATGATGTCTGAGAGAAATCAAATCTATGTGATTAAAATTTCTGAGTCAGCGGTATTTAAATGGAATCAGAAGGCTGCCTTTTCGTAATCTGGATGTTACGTTTTAATTTTATTCAATTATTCATACAAAGTGCAATAGCGTGTGTCTTTTTATGTTTTTCTGTTTCTTTATTTTCTATGCATGTGCCTGATATACTTATAAATGTTTTCTTTGATGATTTTTTGATCTGATTTTTTTTTATTTCAATGATTTCAGTGACTCGGGCACATTACTAACCAATAGTTAGGTTCAAATCATTAGTTGCTACGTTTTAGTTTGGATTAATAAGCTTTATTTAGACTCCTGTAAGGAAAATAAAATGAATATTAACACTTTTTATGGATATGCCCATTTTTCATGTTAAATTGAAAATAATACATGAACAAACGAAAGAGTTATATCGAGAGAGAGATATATAGATAGATATATACATATTTTAATACATTGTTGGGTGGGATTTTAGTCAGTAGAAGTCTGACACGCTCCATCCAGAGCAGTATTTTCCACCGACAAATAAAGTAAGTACGAATTATCAAAAACGTTATGAGTTACCGCGAAGAAAAACCGGATTTCTTTCTCTGAAAAATATGTAGAAAATACGAATATCGTAAATACTTAGCCGATAGCTATAACCTGGGTCTTTAAGTCAAGAGTGAATAGGTTACTTCTAGGTTAGTGTTGAAAATTAAATGACAGTAGCATTAAAGTATCAACTCATAATAATTCTGCATAAAAGCATTGACAACAATTAATTCTTTAAAAGAATTATAGCGAGACAACACCAATAAAAAAACAAAATGCACATCGACCGTAAAAGGCGCTTTTTCGCGTAAGCTTTTATAAACGTTGCAGTGAATGCAATCTTCGTACAGAACAACAGACAAGCTCGCAATGGCATTGTAAAAAACCTTTCCGCGACCGGCGGGCGCGGCGTTGCAGTCGCGTGAAAATAAAAATAAAAAACATGGCGAAATGTTTGACGCTGGGATTAAAGGTTCCGTATGTAATGTCACAACTTTATTTATTTTCGTTTTTGTTGATATACTAGATTGACAGATCACTTGGTTTCTATGTACAAATGTAAATGAAAATTACGGCGTAGAATATTACATGGGCAGCTTGTAAATTGTGATATCCTCCACTGCGCCGCAAAAAGAGGTCAATTAAGAAATTTAACAAACCTCGATCAAGGTAAATTTTATTTAAATAAATTATTACTGTAGCCTGTTATTTAAAGACTTAATTAATTTCAAATAACTTGTTTGAACTAGAATTCAAATATTTGAGTTGAGTCTGGGGTTTAGTTTCATAATTTTCAAAATTATTTTTAACCGCAATTCTCATGACCTGAAATATTGGAGCAAGTTTAGTTTTACTGAGTGAGCTTTTATTAGCCAGTTAATAAATAAATAAAATTTTGAGCATGTTCTGTTTACTTTATTTGGTTACAAAGTCAACTACGAGTTGAACAGTCCATTCACTCCATGTAAACAAAGGAACCGATTTTTTATCAGACTTAACTGTAATTGACGTGGGATGACAAGCCTCACTCTTTGTTAGCTTTCATTTCCCAGACCAACATGACACATTTTTTTCTTTAATAATTTCTAGACAGAACCCTAAAAAAAGACACGATGGAAATTAGATTACGCGCGGTGCATACTCTGCGTTATTATAACGTTTTTCTTTTTAAGTAAAAATGGAAGCAAAAATGTGTGAGTAAATTGTAAACAATATTATTTCGTTTTTTTTTTGAGCAAAACTTTTTTCTGTGTAATTTTTTTCTGGTGAAATGAATGCTGTTTATGATTGTGCTAGTCTTAATTCCACGATTATGTGCATTGAGCGCGAAAAATTCGCTTTGTTATATTTCAGTTATGTTTTTATTTAGCTCTGCATTTCTATTGCAGCGTTTGTCGCAACCATTTGCTATTTTAGCGAACTTCACTTTGACTTTACTATGCTATTCTATTTACATATTAATATTTTACGTTATGATTTAAAGTCTAAAATTTTCTCTATACTGACCAGAACCATCAAACGGTTGTTAAAAAAACTGAGTATAGCCTTGTTTTTTATAGATTCTTAGGAACTAATTTCGAAAGAGATAGACTTTATTAATCTCTAACACTGTATCCATTTATTCTTGTATTGTATGTTATTATCATTTATGAGGCATGCCTCTTAAGTTTTGTCGTTTGAAGAAAAAAAAACACAACAAGAACCTTATAGTACTTTTTATTGTTTTTCAAAGTATTCACCACGTAGCTTAATACACTTTTCCATTCGCTCAAACCACTCTAAAGTGGGGGTGTTTAAAATGGCTGACTTGAAAGCGTCGACTGATTCTTCACCGGACTGAAACCTTTGACCACGAAGACTTTTCTTAATTATAGGAAATGTAAAGAAATCATTAGGGCTTAGGTCAGGACTGTATGGAGGATGGTCAAGAATTTCTATCTTTTCCTGCTTCAAATACTCAATCGTTTGACGAGCGCTGTGTGAGCTTGCGTTGTCGTGGTGCAGGATGATGCGTCGCTTTGAGTTAGATTTTCGAAGTTCGGCGATGACTTGTGGTAAACAAACTATGGTATACCACTCTGCGTTAACCGTTACGATCGCTACGATCTTCAAGTGCAATAGTCGCAATATGGCCGGTTTTTCCAACGAACGTGGCCACCATCTTCTTTCAAGTGCTTCGAGAACGTACAACTTTAATCGGCTTTGGCTCGTCTTGCAAGACCCAGATTGTAGATTGTTGTTTAGAATCAGGATCTTAGGCATAGATCCAAGATTCGTCACCACTGATGATGTCGTAGATGTGATTTGACTCTCCTCGGATGAACCTTTGCAGAGTTTTCTTACACCATCTGACGCGGGCCACCTTGTGATCGTCGGAAAGCAGATGCGGTATCCAACGGCAAACTAGCTTTCTCACACCAAGCGCTTCATGCAAGATCTTCTGAATGGTTGTCCCTGAGATGCCTAATAGAGCCTCTATCTCTCGATACGTCACATGACGATCTTTGAGTATTAGTTGTCTCACGGCAATGATGTTATCTTCAGTGAAGGCGGATATTGGGCGTCCTTCATGAGATTTGTCACTAACACTAGTATGTCCACGCTGGAATTCTAAATACCAGCGTTCGACAGTCCGCAGACATGGGGCTTCATCACTGACCACAGATGTTAGCTCTTCAAAACACTAAAGCCGTGTTAGGCCTCTTCTAAAGTTGTAGAAAATTATTGCACGAACATTTTCCTTAGAATGATTCATTTTCAATTTACGAAAGGATTATCAAAAATAAAATGATTTTGATGATTCTTTATTTTCGTTTTTCTAGAGCACAACAAAGGAACACATATTATTATATAACTAACACTCACACATAATGTTCCTACATTTGTGATCATCAAATAAATAATTATTTTTTATCTAATGTTTTATTTATTTTTTATCATCTTTGTACAACCCTAACACGTTCGGCAAATGCTGGTCGTAGCCATATGAAGATTGTGCGATGGACAAAGTGTCCTCAGTTCTCGATATGTGTACAGAAGGTATGTTTTTGCTTGTCAAATTTTTGATAATAATCCTATTATTATCAAAAATTTTAGGCATAGCTATTTACGCGTAGGTTTTCCACTAGCTCTATTTTTTTATGTTTTATGTAAGTAGGTAAGTACTAATTTATTTACTTTTATTTGTAAGCGAAGTTGCGAGAAAAATCTAATAATAACTGTCTACACATCGCCATCCGGTTACATTGATAATTATAATATTTTCTGTTTTAGTAATACTACAACAAAAAGTGGATCAATAATTTACAAACAAATAAGTAGGTAGGTAGGTACCTAACAATATTCTGAAACACTGCTCTGAAATGTCTTACTGACTACTTTTATGTGTGTGTCGCGCCGCGCACGATATGACACTACGCGTAATTTTAATGAGGGGGTGCGCGGGGCATTCTCTGATAGTGATAGCGCCCGTTTGAGCAAGGTCAACGGGATTATATTGCGTCTTAACCGATAGTCATTGCAATCGGCAGTTGTCGTGCAACCGTTGTACAAGCGACGGCGAATTTTGTGATTAAAGTGCTGTGGAGATATTACTGAATTTTATTTCTGCAATACTTCAGAGGCTATCCTGATAATAGGTAAATAAAAACAGCCGCAAAGGCGATCTGCAAGATTAATCAACGCTTGCTGAGGTTGCTCTGTATATTGGTGTTAATTTTAACATAAGAAGATTCCACTGTCATGGAGGAATATCGCACAATACAATATAATAATAATCATCATCAAGCAACCGTCACGGCGCACCGCGTCAGTTTAATAGAAAGGAAAAGGAATAAATAGAATAGAAACCTTTAATTCAGGAAAACATCCCGTATAAAAATCAATAAATTACATAAAAATCAATCATTATCACAAAATTAAAATATTATTAAAATTAAAATGATTGAAATTAAATAAAACAAATAAAAACATAATAATAAGAAATATATGTCGAAATTCGTTAATTTACTCATTATTAAAATTGTATCTGGAATATTAATTGCCATATGCGAAGAAGTAATTTACCTCGTATATGGCTCTTAATATTCCATTGCCAGAATCATGTATTCGGCTCATAAAGGAGGCTTGTGCTTTTCTTATAACTGCATAGAAGTCGTCAACCATATTTTCCGCAAACAAGCCGGGCGCACTACACCGCCAAGGCAGCCCCAGCATGCATGTGAACGCGTTGTTACATTGAACACGCAGTGAGTTGTATAAGTCTTTCTAGATTTACTAATACTTCTACATATCCAGTTAAACTGGAAACCGACTCCAACAGTTGTAAAAGGCTAAGCAGGTGACGAGTTAATAGTGTTTTCACTGCTAAGACAAGGGCGTCCTCTCTATGAGAGGGAATGGAATAAACCAAGCGGGTCCAGTGCAGGATGAAGGCTATCGAATGTGTCCGGATTTTTTAGTCATAGGAAATGCCGATTTCCTTATGATGTTTTTTCACCATTTTGAAGACAGTGGTGATGATGATAAAAATTAACCAAAGTGATCTAGGTCAATAGCCGGTGGCCGGAGAATATACAACGTGTAACGGAAAGGGTATATACATACCAAGTGCACGCTTCTTTAGATGATAACAAACGATATGGCAAGGGTTTTGTAATCCTAAGTCTACGTGTGTAGAACTTATTACAAATTCCAATACACTGACTCAAAGAGCTGTACTAAATGTTAGCCACTTTTTACCTTATTTATATCCCACCGTTGACTTATATAAAAAATGCAAGAAACTGACGGTTCGTCAACTTTATATTCTGCAAATTGTTACAAAGCAACACTCATTGTTATTATATGATCCAAAGTTGTTAGACAAACGGCGTAGAAAAGATATTGTATGCAATAACCCCTCATTCAAAACACGTTTTGCCCATCGTTTTTTTAGCTATCAAAGCTGTAAATTATATAATAAAATAAACAAAGTTTTGACTATATATCCCCTCCCTAAAAGTAAATGTAAGTTGATAGTGAGAGATTGGCTGCAAAATCTAGACTACACAACTACAGAAAATCTTCTACACTAATAGTATCCAATCACAAAATGCACATCAAAACATACAAAAACAAAATTCCCACGTACACAGACTACTCACTCATGCATCCAAACTTACAAACACACATTACAACCTCACACACACACACACATCACATCCACACTTTAAAGAGGCACTATGATTTTTACAAAAATAAATTTTTTGTTCTTTTTTTTTCTCTTCATAAAAATGTTTATATTATTTTGTATACACACGCTATGTCTTAAACATTGTCTACACCTATTTTTGTGGGGTAGGGGCCTGGTGATCTGTACTACAGGTTTACACCTATAACAGACACCAGCTCCCCACAATTTTTTGACTGTAAGTGTCACTTTAAAATATCTTCGTTATAAATATGTAAGTCATTATTTTGTGAGGAGAAATAAAGTTTATTTATTATTATATTTATTACTGATACCAGAGACCGAATTTTTTAAATTAAGAATAACGAAGAGAATTATCGTTTTATTGGCAAGTGACGTGGAAAGTAATGACCCTCATAGTGCTGTGACACGTTTGTTATTACTGGTATTCAAGAAACATATGGAACCAATAACTTGGGGTCTTTGGGGGGGAAACTTTGCATAAAGACTCCATACCAGATGTTGTCTTCAGTCCTTTTGGATAGATATGGAGTTTCCATTACACGTTGTATACAGGTACAAAAACAGGTCTCCTAGCCGATTTCGGCTACGGGGGCACTTGGTATGTATATACCCTTTAAATTACACGTTGTATATATTAGAATAATAATCATCACCAAGCAACAATCACGCCGCGTCAGTTTGAAAGAAAGGAAAAGAGATAAATGCTTCTAGAGTTACTAATACTTCTCAACAACCAGGGAGCTTGCAGACCACATATTTCCCTACCAAGTATTGAACTTCCTCTTGTTTATTCAAGCAGGATTGCCGTGAATCAGCGAGCGTTGTTATAATTAAATTTATTCGTCGCCATAACTGCCAGTTCTTGTAATTTACGCATTTTCATTTCCGATTTGCTTTTGAGTTTTCTGTTGCGTGGTCGTTAATGTATGTTTATGTTATATTTGTTTATCTATTTTCTGTTTGTTTTTATTGTTGTTGTAGGATTGGGAGAAAGATTTGGGAAGTTGTGTTTGCTTAATATAATTTAACCCTGGACCAAAGTTAGTATTGAAGCGTCTATAGCTTAATAGCTAAGGTGTCGGACTTGTGGTCGAGAGGTCCTGGATTCAAACCCCGCCTATTACACTTTTGCCGTGAACTCGCTCAAGACACAAATTATTTAGCTTAGTTGGAGGAGCTAACAAGATTGTTATTAATGTGGATTCTACCCACATAGCTAGTTCTCTTATTAAAAAAAAAAAAAATTACGTGTGTTTCTGAGTGTCAGTTTATCTGTGTATCTCTTGTGGGATCGTAGATAAACGTATGCATCGAATAACTTTGTTTAACGTCGCCTAACCTTTACTTAAAGATTTAACTCTAGCTGCTATATATTTGGAAAAATAAACTGAAATCTACGGTTACTACTGCAAGAACATAAAATTACATGTTACAACACACATAAGTAGTAAGTGAGCACTATAGCTCCATATCATCATATAACCTTAACTGGTATTTTCACGAGGCTGTGGTAATACTGACATTCAAATCTCAAGGAGGTTCCTAGTCAACGCGTTAGCCGACCGAAGCTTACCTAATCAACACGTCGGTCCCAACATGCTTGCGTCTGGAATTATATTGACCACAAACTGCTTAGTGTGTCAACTGCAGATCTAGCTTAGTAGGTACCTACAACGTATGGTTAGGAGCCGAGTTTGGGTTGGCATTGTTTGATAGTTTTGGTCAACGAAGGGCTTATAGCTATGTAATTAACCCTTAATTCACCAGGTGAAAGAAAGTAACGTAAACTCCCACTATGAGTCCCAGGGACTCACATGTATTACTTTAATTTTTCTATAAATAAAATAACTGTTATTTCAAATGCTTTTTTTTATTAACTTCTTTACTATTTATTTAGTACTAAAATGAACACAATAAACTTAGCAAAACTCTTGAGATCATCTTAGAAATTATAGGAATTAAATTTAACAGCCTAAAAGAAAATTGTTTATTTTTTAAGTCTCTTAAAACTGTCAAAAACTTCTAAAAAACGGTAGTAACTATCTTTTATATTTTCATAATAGACTACAAAATAAAATAAAAATAACAAAAACATATGCTTCTATATAAAAATAAAAATTGTGCAACGGGTTTCAACCACTGATTTGAAAACCACACTCTCTGGTTTCGACCAATACCTAAGAGCAGAGTTCTGGTGATCAGTTGATGGCAAAATAATATCCTGCTGCAGTAGGTTCTGTTGATTACTGCTACTTAGTTGACTATCATCTTCTTCGTTGTCACTCCCAATTTCATCATCGAGTTGTTGTTGAAGCCAAGAATCCAAAACTGAATTAGCATTTTCCGCATTTACATACACTGATGAAGTTTTTTTTTGTTTGTGTGCCATTTTGTGATTCTACAACAATAAAAAACATTACGAGATTAATAAATTATCAATAATAAATAAAATCAAGTAATAATGGCAAGAAACAGGGGCAGTGAAAACATAAATTGAACATAAAAATTATAACATAAAATACCACCATGAGTCCCAGGGACTCACTTGGCGTAATAACTCACCATATAAGAGCCGTACGCGCACGTCCGCACCACCCCGCGTCACCCGCGACCCTGCAGGAAGGTACTGTGGCGGGGAGCAATGAAGTCGCGAAAATGAACGAAATATGTAGTTTTGAAATTTGAATGTGAGTCCCTGGGACTCAGGTGGTGAATTAGGTGTTAAGTAACGTTATATCCAATCAATGCTAATAATAATAATCGTACAGCTAAGGAGTGGAATTCCCTGCCAGCGTCTGTATTTGCTGATCGCAGTCTTTAGTGAATAGGTTACTTCTAGGTAAGCGTCCTTCATCTTCGACCACATGGTCGTTTACATCAGGTGAGATCGTGTTCAAACGCGAGCCGTTCCTGAATAACAACCCTAACATTTAGGTTTAAAGACATTTATTTCTCATAAGAACATTATGGTTCACTTAAAATGAGATACAAAGTATTGATATATTTGAATACTAAATTATTAAGTAGCTTGGAATGTTGGAGGCGTTATGTTACATTATTCGGACATGTTTCTAAAGTTTATTTTTGAAGATATTGACACTATTAATTCATTTCAAATCCTCCGGTAGACCATTGTACAGCCGTACTCCCTCAAACAATATAGTACTTTTTCCGTAATTAGTCCGAGCACGTTTATTAGCTGTAACTTGTTTATACTCCGTGTGTTGTATGTCACTATTTTTTTCACATTTAAAAGCGGAAAAGTTTATTTGTTGAAACGCACTAAGCTTGAAAAGTAATGAGTGGATTTGGATAAAGTTTGGCATGGAAGTAGTTTGATTCATTTATTTGCCAGAAATGTGGTATTTTACAGATTTTATAACAGATACACAATAATTCTTCATATTCCGCCTACTAAATTCGGCATGCAAATTTTGTGACACTATATTATGCCTGAGAAAGGTTTTAAGTTACCCACTTACTACTTTTAGAGGAGATATGTTTTAATCGTGTTGAAGTCCCCGCTAGCGAAGCCTCGCGCTACTGCTAGCTAGAAATGAACCTTAAGACCGTAGCAGACTGGATTTCATCCACATTATGAAAGTCCCTTAGTAGTGATGAATGTGATAATGTTTGGTAATTTTTAATTTGTCATTTCAACTCTCGGCGTCAATTCCATTAAAATAGTATCAACACAAAGAGACTTGAAAAATATTGTGTTTTTGTATAGTGGAAATGAACACTTAGAATCACGGTAATCGAAATCACAAGTGCATGTGCACTTAAATTGCATTTATATGAATAGATTAACCTACTCACACATATATACAGAAATGAACCAATCAAAAAAATAAGGAACAAAGTGAAAGTGATGCTGATTTCTACCAGCAATCTCTCCCAGTATACCTGAGAGAGGTATGCTACCGGTTCTTCTGTATAGGAAATCAGCAATTCGAAGCTTTAAATATTTTATACGTACCTAGACCAAATTAAATATAATATTTTGAAACTTTAATAATCTTCTGCTACGCGTTGAGCCAGGATGGCGAAGAACCTATCTGAAGAAGACGTCAGGCAGGCACACTCATTTTTTCATCATCACCACTGCTTTCAAAACGGTATAGTTTAACATCGTGTACCTACACGGCGCTAAGACAACTCTTATGCGTAAGAGCATCTTTTGCATGGCTCCAACTATTTTTAATAAATTGCCCAAACCATGGAAAACATTAAATATCTGCTCTTAAAAATAAATTAAAAAGTTTTCTAACTCAAAGAGCCTATTACAGTATAGCAGAGTTTATGAAAAATGAAAATTTTCTTCGTTTTTGAGATGACAATGTTCTATTTTTGAGATGTTATTGTAATATATGATGTTATTTTGAATAATTGTAATTTGCAAACTGACATTTTTGATGACATATTCATAATATTATTGACTAATTTATTTAAATTTTACTAAATTCTTTGACATTAACATAAGGATAATTTAATAAGTGCATACAAAATCTATCTATTGTATAACTTTGATGAATATTAGCACGGTTTATGCACCATCTCTTCGTATCAATTTGTACGCCACAATGTGAGGCTGAACATGTTAGAACTTTCTGTATTACTTATTATCTTGCATGCAATGTATCATGTACACCATGTTTAAACAAATAAATAAATCTTATCTTATCTAATCGTAAGGATCCTGTCCTACTGGAACATATCCTAGGAACAAAAAACCGCAGATATTTGACTGTTCGACATCAACCCGCACTGAGCCCGTGTAGTGGATCAGAACTCATTCCCACATGTAGAGACGAGGCCTTTTCCCAGTAGGGGAGAACATTATAGGCTATGCTACAGAGAGACAGATTGTCCGGCAACTACGCAATTAAAAGAACCGTACACACAATAAAATGAGAATCATAAAAGAAGAAAAAGAGAGAATAGTTACATAAGCGCATACTCAGCCACAATATCATTGTTTCATGACGCAGCGATTTCCCCAAAACGAAAACACAAAAAGTACATAACTTGTAATATGGGCGCACAATCAGCACGGAGCAGTTATTGCCTTTCCGATAACTTCCGATAGCGCTTCGTAATACGATTTCATTAATGAATTTAACACCTACAGAAACGTTCATAGTAATGATTCGACGATTTCTCCCCTCACAAAGGGCGGTGTAAAAAGAGGGAGAAAAGAAAAGAATTGAAAACAATTACTGAGAAGCAAGTTTCGCGTGATAACGATGCGAGCGACTTTTGTCAACGGAGGGACGTTTTTAAACATTTTCTTGCCAACAATTGCAGGGTATTCGTGTTTGAACACGATTTTAAATAAAATGTAAATGTAAAAAATAAAATTGTGTTCTGAAAAATGTGTTGAGGAACTTTGTTTATGCTAACAGGAAAATCTGCGTCGCTTGAAACTTCTTATAGATACTGTCTTGCTATGCATTATTTTGCAATACTGTGGCTACTCCCAGTATCATAATGAGTGTATAGAACGTTGAGGCATATGTTTAGAATGTAACTTGCTAGTTCATGTGAATAAAACCTCAGTTGTTCCGTACCCCGCACTACAGACACGAGCGCACTTAAGGCGAGGTTATTCGAAAAAACGTCGTTTTCAATTGTGTTTTATTCATAGATAACACGGATTTAAATATTGAAAAAAACATATTACATAATTCATACTTTGATCTTTCTATTTCGGTCATCCGATACACGATTACTTGCATTTCACTGCATCTAATTAAATCGCAAAGACAAGTCTAAATTACGGTCTTATTCTTATTTTATTTGAGTTTTATTAGGCTTTGAATAATAAAACTTATACCATAATAAAGGGCGTATAAAATGACATACATGTCGGTCGTCATAATGTGAAATTTGAAAATATTTATACCACTAATTTCAAAAATAAGTGTTTTCCTATTATTTTCAAGTGCGCGGCCGCGCGCCTCGCGTCCTTTAGTCCCGAGCGGAACGTGTTGGAGGTTGGACGTATGCCAATTTTTAGCGAACCTGCCACCCCCGCTAAGTTTGGTTCCGGTCGAACCAAAAAATCATTATAAAATATCAATTCCTATCGTTTAGTTTTAAATAGTTGTAATATAAATTGTTTTTATTAGGTATTTTAGTTATAATTTTGGTCAGTAAAACTAATGGACAAAATCAACAAAAAGAAGTTGTCATCGCTGGCTCTACGAAGGCTGAATAAACAAAAAAAGTAAGATGGCTTTGACAATATAAATATTTAGACCTATATAAATATTTTTCTTTACTAACTAGATTCTTTCTGTATTCTGAGGTACCTACCTAACTACGCGGAATAGATTTCGAAACCAAAAAATAATATGTGTGTAAATAAAGACGCCACGCGCGCAAAAGCTATAATAGTTTTTTTCTCGCGGAATAGATTTGCCAACCGCAAAACGTGTGTGAACAATTGAATTTGAACCCTATGTCAAAGAGCATAAAGCCGCCGCGTGCGCAAATGCTCTTTTCAAATGTCAGACTCAAAGGAAACTTTGACAATATTATTATAGGTACCTATAATTATACAAATTAATATTTTACTTTACTAAGTAGATAAGTAACTACGCGGAATAGATTTACAAACCGCAAATATGTGTGTAAAACAAAAAAATTTTTGACTTTCAATATCCTATAAAAAAATGAAAATTTTTCTTATTTTATTCAACAAAATATTTACAAAAATACCTAAATATAATATAAAAGTACTTACAATAAAAAATAAATCACAAAAAGATGTGTTCAGAGCCTGGGTTTGATCCAGAATACTGATGACTATCAATCCGATTCTTTACTAAACGCGCTATTAGAACGTTAGTAATCCGAGTTGAAATAACTGACCGTATTCGACTGTATTAGGTTTTATTTTCGTAAATGTAATAGGTAATGGTTATTATGGTACAGTCGATCATTCGTCGCTATGACCACAGTATAAAGATCATACAGTAGGTCGACACCTTTGATCTTGTGGAAAATGCCGACAACGTCTAGACAGTATCGCAACGGCCAGGGTTGTCACAAGTCCACAATATTTATTACGCGCAGCACACTCGTGCCATAGTGTAGAAATATACAGCATGACCATTTCCTACAAAAATATCATTTATTATTTTCGGTAAACTTCGGTAAACTTTATAAATCTCTGTCTTCGGTGTTCGTATCAACTTTACAATGATGATCTGCAGTTGTATGCATCTACGTGGGTGGAAAGTTTGTCATACGCTATAGGAGATTTAAACCGAGATTTAGATGCTATCAAAACTGGTCTAATTGATTTGGGGTGACTGTAAGCCCCTCAAAGTGTCAGGCCATTGTGATCGGAAGCTCACGTATGATCGTTAGAGTGGCAACTAGTTCACTTCCTCCTATCATTTTCAATTAAAGATCTCGGTTTGCATCTTGACTCTGCTTGGCTGGCAAAGTCAGGTTTGCAGTGTTCTGTGTAAGCCAAAGAGTCAACGGGACTATGCGATGCCTGTATCGTCCGTACGGCACGGCTACTTTTTGAGTACTGTTTGCACATTACCTGGCTTCCAGGACACTGGCACCACTCCGGTTTTAATAGAACGCGAGGCGGGTATGCGATACAGGAGAAAAATCCGGGGTACAACTCATTAAGACTCGAGCAGGTATTCCTTCCGGTTCACTGGCTTTGTTCACATTTTGACTAGAAAGGGCTTTACGGACTTCCTTAACATGAAATGCAGTTTCCAGCATTACGGAGCCAGAGTGAGGTATTTTAGGTGGTAAGTTAGACGCCGTGTCGAGACGTAAACTTACCGCAAAGACGGAGGCATTTAAATTTGCTTTTTCTTGTGCGGTGTGAGCCAGTGTTCCATCCAGTTTTATCATAACTAGGAGGCAGCGAAGGACGGTAAAAGTTCGAGTTTCGCTTCGCAGTTTCGGAGTCTGCTGACCCATACTTCTATACTCGCCGTATGCCCCTGGGGCATTTATCTGGAGGAGAAAAGGTAGATACCGTTTTCACCAGAAAGTGGTCATACGATCCGAGCGAGGCTCAGACCGATACTGACAGTCTCTGGCGACGCAACGTTTGTGAGCACTAGGTCCAAGCCATTAGGCGTGTGGCCGTCGACTTCTGGAATGCAGGTTGCTTGGTGAACCAGCTGGTCGAGATCTAGCGATAAAAAAACCTGCGGGCCTCTCTACCAGCGTGCTCTGTTTGTTGGTACGGGAACAACCATTCTTTATGGTGGGAATTAAAATCTCTTAGAAAAACAAGCTTTGCCATCGGATATTTGTGCTGGGCCAGTTCAGCTCCTGCAGCTGCCTCCGTAAGGTGGTCGAAGAGCCTAGTCGTCTCCTGTTCACCCTTATGCAATCAGTAAACAACACCAACAACGAGCATAGATGGTCTTGAGAAAAGTGCTTACATTTCTTTTTCATGAAAATGATAAATCAGAAAAAGTTTCACATTTTTGTGTATGTCTACTTTTTTAAGAGTTTTCCAATAAAGTATTCATGTACCAAAGGGAAATAGATAATATGTTGTAAAATGTCAAAAATGCGACATATCGTGTCAGGATCTATGGCTTTTAACTGCATTTCGAATCACGCGCACTCCCTAATGTTCCCCGTCCAACCTCCATTAAATGCCTTCTCCCTTTTGTATTTACTCGATTTGTTTATGATCTATGTAGGTTCATTGAGATAAATAAAATAAAGAGCACTTGAGCACGTAGTACCTACTTGCTCAAGTTCTTTGGCTGTTGACGATGAGTGATTTTAGTATTATATTTTTTTATTATTTAGTAGAAGTATTACCATTTTTGTTTCTTTATTTTATGTTTCCAATATCATAAGACTGACTAAGGCTGATTTCACAGTTATTATGCAAAAATTTGTTACTAGGTTTGTTAGTCTAAAGAATATTGTCGTAATAGCTTATAATTATAACGCATACAAAAATATTGTCTTATGCTAATAAAAGAGATTTGATTTATATTTTTGCCTCTATTTTATTGGAAAAAAATGTCCTATTTTATATCCTTTCCAATTCAAAATAGCATAAACAATATTAAAAAAGAAATACATGGAACCCAAAATCCCGGTGCATGAGACCGGGGTCACCAACAATGTAAGCTAAATAAACGTCACCGGTGGCGGGTTAAAAACATAATATTTCACACAGAATACATCTAAGCCCTCAATCAATATAACAATAATTGAATTGTAATACAACTCTCCTAATGTAAGTGTGCCTACCTAATACTTGATTTTTTATACTGTGCCATGAAGATTTCGCACCCTTTGGGAAAGTCGAATAGCGCGCGGCGTGTAATTTTGAATCATACCCGTATTCATGATCTGCGTGTCAGTCAGATTTTTTATTCACCTTGTCCCCAAAAATAAATAAATATACTAATTTTTAATTATTACTAATTAGGTTCAAGTTTATACAATACGTACCTATTCTATCTATAAACTTGAAAATACTTACTATTAAAACAAAACAAAATAAACATAAACTAATCAATTCAAGTTGATCTACTGCATTGCTCTATTCTGTGACGCATCTTCGTACCTATTTGAGTTGTGAACTCATGAGCGGCTTGGCGCGCGCGTCTCCCGCGCGTCGTAATTTGTTACGTTTTGCTATTCGTTGCGGGGGCTGGGGTAAGCGTCGAATACCTACGGTGCTCTGGATAACCCGGCCTTAAGAACTGTATTGTATCCCGATAATCTGTAGTAACTAAAGTGCAATAAAATCAATTAGTGACTTTCCAAGTTTTATTTATCTCTGTACACAAACCTAAGAACTAGTACACGCAAACAAAACACAATATTGTGTTGTGTTTGCGTTAAAAAAAGAAAAAGATTTTTTTTATAGATATTTGGGAGAAACCTTCAAAGAAGATAATAAGTACCATCTATAGATATATATTTATGGATAGTCTTACCATCTATAGAAATAATACATAGACTAAGCCGTCAAAGTACTCTTGCATATCGCCGTATAATAATTAGTTTCGTCAACGTGTCCCAAAGACTGTCAGGATGTCCCCGTCAAATGCTAATACTTATTTTTTGGCAAAAATACTCGTCCGAGCAAACCTTCTTTCTTATTCTGTAACTGTGCTATTTTTTATCTCGCTTGAGGCAACAAATATACATAAGTTATTTCATCTATGTATGTAAAAATCAATACAATAATAGTAATAAATGTGAAATAAGAAATTAACACGTTCTCGATTTCCAAATCAAATAATTTTTCTTTTCGAACAAAATAAAGTCAAGAGTGAATAGGTTACGTCTTTTAGGTAAGCGTGCTCCATCTTCGACCACATCGTCACTTACCATCAGGTGAGACGGTGGTCAAACGCGAGCCTATTACCAATTAAAAAATTAATAATATTCATTGGTTTATCAATAGAAGGTAAGTATGTACATACATAAATATAATACAGTACACCTTGCAACGTTCTTAATTAATACAATACACTTACAATAACTCGTAATTACGTCATTCAATCGAGTAGCAAAAAGATGTCATGTCTGTGAGACCATACTGGGGTTGCGGGAATATTCTAAAAAGATACCGCGGCCCCAGAACAGCTGAAGGAAAAGGGTGGGTTTAAGTCAGTCTGACGATGAGTCTTAATCAGAGGTCTGACAATCCCTTACACACCACCCAAAATGAAGGGAGTAAGTTTATGATTTATCGAGAGACCTCGGTAGTACAGACGCCAGCACATCAAGCTACAACAAACTGTCAAATTTCTTTAATAGATTTTCAACTTTATTATTAAAGAAATTAGGTGCAAGGTTGACTGGGAAAATTTGACAGTTTCGGGTAGCTTCATGTGCTGGCGTCTGTACATACCAATACGTATCTTCATATTTTTTAAAGAGAACTTGCAATTTGGTTCGAATTCACTTTATTAGCAATCTTGTAAGCCCCTCCAACTAAGCTAAATATGCTCGTGTGTATTCGGTGAGTGAGTTCACGGCAATAGTGTAATGGGTTGAGTTCGAGCCCACGACTTCTGGATCACAAATCCACCACCTTGCCATGCTGTTGTCGCTCAGGCTGTTGTCGCTGAAATATTATAATAATGATGTAGATCCAACTTTTATCCTTTGGCTTAACATTTATAACCTAAATACAAAAGAAATTTATCGTAGTGTCGTAAGAAGTAGTCAGAGCCCGTACTTATGCGAATATTTAATAATGAATTTCATTTATTGATTTATCAGCTCACACCACCTGGATGCTAGGTGAAAATCGACCAAAACATAAAGAAAATTATACCCAAAGTAGGTATTTTTTTACTGGTCGATATAACAAAATATAGCTAGAAATTAGTATTCTATGATTCTATACTAATATTATAAATGCGAAAGTTTGGATGTATAGATCTTTGGATGTAATCGTGTCAAATTACGTCAACCAGTCCAAATGAAATTAAGCACAGAGATAGATCGTTTTTAACAGCAAATAGGCCACTTTTTTCTCAAGAAAAATGTATAATTGCCGTTAGATACATTTACCAAAATTTCAACATGCGAGAAACAGCTAGTCAAAACTATGCGAATTAATTAGTTTTGTAATACAACTATTTAAAGGACGACCTAAATTACAAAGTATTTCAAATACCAAGTAATCCACACGAAAACCTACCCACATCTCTCGGCACTTGCCTAAAATAATATTTTTAAACTGTCCTTCTAATGTTATTAACACCACGAGAGCCTTTCACCGGTATTAAATGACGTCGACCGATAAACGCTTTTAAGCTGACGCATAATTCGGTTTCGCTTGTTATGGACAAGCATTTGCATGTTCGCTATGTCATGTAAAATGTGCGCGTAAAAGGAATGTTGCCTTTATTTTAGAGTGGGCTGTCGGATGGTATTATTGGTTGGATAATGGAAAATTTGTGTGTAGTGAAAAGAAAATGGAAAACTAGTAGGTAAATGACTGATGATATTTATTTGTGTTTAATTATATTCGCAGATAAGCCCGAATTTGCGACAAATGTGCGATTGCCCTGGTTTTTATTATCAAATCTGTTGTGTGTGTGTCTGCGTGGCATTGTATAATGTCAAACTTCTACTGATTAAAACGCAACCTGTTCCTTCCGTTGCCCTTGTTGCTTTCCGGGGCCATAGTATCCTTTTTAGGGTTCCATAGCCGAATGACAAAAAACGGAACTCTTAGAGTTTCGTCATGTCTGTCTGTCTGTCCGTCCGCCCGTATGTCACAGCCCATTTTATTCCGAAATTATAAGGACTTTACATGTGAAACTTGGTAGGTAGATGTACTCTGTGAACCGTTTTCCGATTTTAAGAAAAAAAAATTAAGATGAAGGGGGCCCTCCATACATGGAACCGAAACTGATGTTTTTTTTTTCATGAAATTTATGCGTATGTTGTATTTATAGACAGGTCCTTAAAAATAACATTGAGGTTTCTAAAACAACTTTTTCATAGAGTCAATCGTTTAAAAGATATACGCTTCCAAAGTCGTAAAATGTAAACTTCTATAATAATGGAGTTAAAAATCTAAAATAAATATATGCTGTAGATCTTAATGTAAAATTTCAACAAAAATTAATTTGAACTAGATCGGGTCAGCAGTTTTTGAGATACAGCATATTTTATAAAACCGCAAATATAACTTTGTAATTCATATAAACACTAAGAAATTTACTTCACGTTGTTACTACGGAACCCTTCGAGGGCGAGTCTGTGTCGCACTTGGCCAATTTTTTTAACATTCCCGTAACCTTTGCTGACCCATCTTGGTCTTCACCGGACGGTGAACTACCCCTGCTCGTATGTACTGTATGTACTGTATTTTATACCATCTAAATATATATAACTCAAAGGTGACTGACTGACTGACTGACTGACTGACATAGTGATCTATCAACGCACAGCCCAAACCACTGGACGGATCGGGCTGAAATTTGGCATGCAGGTAGATGTTATGACGTAGGCATCCGCTAAGAAAGGATTTTGCGAAATTCCCACGGGATCGGGATTTACACGGGAAAAACTTTCCACGCGGGCGAAGCCGCTGGCACAAGCTAGTTATCTATATAATGGTAAAATACAGTACATATAGTAGGTATATGAAAATTGTATAACCATGTGTCTGTAATATTTTTCTGATCTTGCTAGGGATGTCTATTGACGTTTTAGGTAACCCGACGAAACAAAAAATGTATAACAACAAATTTTCCTCGTAAGACAAATTTTGTTTTGTTTTTAACATTTTTGGCCGCGTAAAAGAAAATTTTATTTTATTTTTGAACCATTTTTATGACGTAATTAAGTTTTCTGACTTTTACTGATAAAAGTTGGAGAATTTTCTTAAAAGCGATTATCTTAAATAAACAGCCTAAGAGTTTGTTACAATTTCAAAGTGCCTTTGTCCGAGGATAGAGTTAAAACTCTTGATCCTAAATAACCAAAACAAAGTATATGTAATCAAAAGCCGACATTTTAACAAAATCTTTTTTTTATATAAATTGGTTGTTTTAAATTGAAAAAAGTTATTCAATGAAATAGTTTTGAACTGAAATTGATTTTGTTGGATGTTAAATTTTTAATTCAACGTGTTACAAAGTTTGCTTGAGATGTGTCTTTAACAGGCTATTTTAACTTTACACTAGTGACCCAGCCCGGCTTTGCATGGTTTATTTCGGCAAATAAATAAAATTATGTACTAAAACCTTCCCTACGAATCACTCTATCCAATGGTGGAAACCAAATAAAAACCTATGCGGTAGTTTTTGAGTTTTCGCAAACAGACAGACAGACAGAGTGTCGTATCGGAAGACTTTGTTTTATATCACGTAAGGATTATGATTATTAATACACTAGACTCTCTCATCAAGCTAGCACTAAGTATTGTTTATTATTCTTATGCGTGAGTTTTTAAAGTTGGAAACATAGGTACGAAAATGAACAAAACATGATTTTAAAAGCTGGTTTACAATAAAAAGGTGCAAAGAATTTTTCCTACTCGGCCAGTTGAGCACCAATTCCTACACTCTTATTCGACTAAATTGCTTCAAAGTAAGGTTATCTAATATATTTCATTACATTCAGAATAACAGTAACTCCTCAATAAAATTGGCCCTTGTCGAAAATAAACCTTATTAAGACTCTTCTCCACAAAAAAAGTAATAATAAAAATAAAATGGATAGAAGCTTAACTGTTGTAGCAATTTTGTTTTGGTGAATTCCATATCGAGAAGTCAACATAGCGTGTAACTACTGATACCCATTGATCATCGCCTTTTTCTTTTTCATGACGTCATAGCAGTAGGTGGACAGAAGGCCATACATAATATCTAATACTCGTATAAATCCTTACAAATATTATAAATGCGAAAGTAACTCTGTCGTTCTGTATCGGTTCAGTAGTTTAGCTACTGAACCGATTTTAATGAAATTTGGTACGGATATAGTCTAGAGCCTGAGAAAGGACATAGGTTGCTTTTTAATGTGAAAAATGGGCTGTATGGGGTTGAAATAGGGGACGAAAATTTGTATGGAAATTACGTCTGAAACTTATTTTTAGACTTTTGATTAGATATCAATAAATACGACACACATTCTGCTCCGACGCTCGCCCGCGACAGTCGTGCCGCTCCGCGCTCTCGATCGTTCCGTGCCTGAGTCATCGCTCCGTTCGTCACGCCCGCCGTGACGTCACTCGTAGTCGCCGACTACGACGCCTGGTCCGGATCCGCCTTTTTCGAGGCGGTGAAGGATATCGTGTTTCTCTAACAGAGATTGTCAAAACAATTTGGTTTGGCCCCTTCAGGGTAAAACCACAGTTTCGTGGTCCTTGGTTGGAAACCTCACGGTGTCAACAATACAAAGGGGGTGCTGACCCGACGCACCCGCTGATCCCCTTCAGGGTGAAGCAATCAATTGGAGTCGAGTGCTAGGTTTTGGCCTTGGGGGATCTCCTAGTCAAACCTAGTCACTGAGTTCTCTTCACAGCATACACACCTAGTGTCGGTTGGGTGTATCTACCCCTTCGCACTAGACCCAATAGGGCCCGGTACGCACATTAAGATTGGCGACCGGAATACAAGCTTAGGGCACACCATTAGGCACACACCTCCCTGCTATCCCCGCAGGGAGCGAACTCACCTCCGGGTCATTCCCGCCCGGAGGGTTAGGCAAATAGGGCCCCTCAGGCCACATCAGACGGCAACACAGCTACCGAGTTTGTCTGGGTTTCTCTTCTCGGTAGCGAAGTGTTAGGAGAAACTCCGGGGCAGGGCTCTTTGGGGACCGTCTGCTCGGGGAGCTCACGTTTGACGTGTCTCCTCGAGGCGCTTATGTTAGGGTTAGGAGATTAGGATGCCCACCATTGTCGCCTCCAATATGGAGGACAGGATAGAGGATCTCATGACCAAAGTAGAGTCCCTAACGGTTCGGTTAAATCTAACAACCGATATATTAGGAAAGATCCTATTTAAAAACCCCGCCCTACAAAGGGAGTATAAAGATGAGATTGAAAAAATACCCCCCGCGGTGTTTCCCACCCCACAGCCAGATTTAGGTCCCACCCCCGCGCCCATCGCAGATAGGTCCCCCTCCCCCCCAGACGTCGAAATGGACTCTGAGGAGGAGGAACAAGAAAAAGAGGGCTCGGAAGGCGAGCGCTCGGAGCGCGCAGAGAGCATACACTCTGAGCGCTCGGAGCGAGCGGAGTCCGAGCACTCCTCCGACCAAACCTCTTCCTCTGACGAGTTTATCCTCGTCGAGGGAAAGAGGAAGAAGAGGTCACAGGCCTCGTCCTCCACCCAGGCCCCTAAGGCCAAGAAACCCTCCCCTCCCGAGCCAGCACGCTTAGTGCAGAGCCAGCCCTCCACTTCCTCGGCCACTAGGCCCAGCCCTACCCAAACCCCAGTCGTCAGCGCCTCAGTGCGCAAGACCATCCCTCCCCCACCCATCTTCATCCATGACAAGGGGGCTTGGACAAACGTGTCCAAAGCGTGTGGCGAGCAACGCATCGCCTACACGAATGCCCGCGCCGTTCAGAACGGCATAAAAGTAGGGTTAGCGACAGCTAACGACCACCGCGCGCTTTCGAAGCTACTCAAGGCTCGAAATATCCCCCACCACACTTATACGCTCCATGAGAGCAAGCCCGTTCGGGTGGTCCTCTGCCGGATCCCCAGTGAGATCCCCACCACCGAGATCGTCTGCGACTTAGAGTCACAGAACATCCCGGTGATTGAGGTGCACCGTATGCACGGCAGAGGTGGCAGGGCGTCTAACAACGTCCTCGTCATCTGCCACCCCGTCTCCGAAGGTCCCCACCCCATCTTTGCGCTGAAGACTGTATGCAGTCTTTCAGGAATTCTCATTGAGAAGCCACACAAAAGTGGCATGGTAGGCCAATGCCACCAGTTATACGGCCACGCGCAACGGAATTGCTTCGGCAAACCCCGGTGCGTAAAGTGCCTGGGCGATCACGGCACCGCCGAGTGCAGTCGCCCAAAAGATAGGTCCCAATGCCCAGACCCGCCCAGCTGCGTGCTGTGCGGGCAATCTGGCCACCCCGCCAACTACCGAGGCTGTCCGAAAGCCCCGAAAACCTCCGCCCCTAAACTGGCAACGCGCGCTAGCGCACGCCAGGGACGAGAGTGTCCTACACTCTCGTCTGAGCTCCCCCAGACCCTCAGTCCCCAGCGTCCAACTCCTTGGACGGCGGCGAATCACGCCCAAAACTTCCCGGCACTAAGGCCGAAAGTCCCTGGGCTGATGGATCAACCCATCATGCCCTCCGCTCCGGTTGTTGTGGCTTCTCAGCCCCCACCTCCTCCCCAGTCACTCCCTCGCTCGGATGAGCCGGAACTCGATGTGTTCCTCATCCTTGGGAATACTTTCAGTTTCTTCCAGTCCCCCCGCGCCATCCAAATGGCAAAGGAGGTCGTGGCCTGCACTAGCATCAACTCCCTGATTCGGGTATACTCTAAGTATCCCGATGTCAAAAGTCATTTTGATAACCTCTTTAAACAGCCATAATGTATAACACGGCTAGTAAGAGATTAAAGCCCCGATCCCTAAAGCTAGGTTACTTCAATGCCAATGGCATCACCAATCAACGGGACGAGATCGCGACTTTCCTTCGCGATCATAGTCTCGACATCCTTCTGGTCCAAGAGACTTTCCTCAAACCCCACCTTAGGGATCCCAAGATAGCCAACTACCGGCTAGTTAGGAACGATAGGACTAGATGCCACAGAGGTGGCACTCTAATATATTATAGGAATTCCCTGCACTGCATCCCTATGGATCCGCCGCCCCTTGCCCACTTAGAGGTATCCGTTTGCCGGCTAGGCATGACGGGCCATCCCTCTATCACAATAGTATCCGCGTATCTCCCACCGCACAGCGACGTAGATTCAAATTCTTCGATAAACGCCTCACTACGAAGCGACCTTACAGCCCTTCTTGACATGAGTGACTCCGTCCTTATAGCGGGGGATCTCAATGCCAAACATCCCGCATGGTGTAGTCGTATTACCAACCCCCGTGGGAAGGTACTATACGACCTTTGCACACCTCTCCACATAGATATCATAGGTCCTATGCGGCCTACTCATTATCCGTTCGAGCCATCCCACTTGCCCGACGTACTCGACATTGCCCTCCTGAAGAATGTGAACTTACGTTTGCACTCTTTAGAGACGGTAGACGAACTTGACTCTGACCATAGACCGGTGATCTTGGAGTTAACTCCGAGATCGGGTCCCTATGACCCTAACCGCCCCCCTCCCACACAGGTGATCACTGACTGGAGGAAAGTAGGCGAATTGCTGAAATCCAACACGTCTCCTCACCTGGACAAGATCCCCGACCACATCCAGTCCGCCGCCGACACGACGGCTGCGATCGACTCACTCACGGAGCACGTGCAATCTGTCTTGAACGACTGTTCAAAGGAGATTCCGGTGTCAGAGCACTGGCGCCGGAAACTCCCGGACGATGTACGGGCCCTGCTGACTGAGAAGAACGCAGCAGTCCGTGCCTACAGAGCTTTCCCCTGCCAGAATAACAAAACTTTCATGCGGTACTTACAGCGCAAAGTAAGTAACAGCATCAGAGAGTGGCGTGAAGCCGGCTGGGACAAGACCCTGAGCGAACTGGAACCCACCCACCATGCCTTCTGGCAACTTCAGCGGAATATGCGCGCCACTGAGGTTGCCACAATGCCTCCCCTTATCCGCCCGGACAAAAGCATTGCCTTCGACGACGAAGACAAAGCCGAATGCCTAGCCGACAGCCTGGAGGCACAGTGCTCTCCCAGCTCCCAACCAGTCGACCCAGCCCACCTTGCCCACGTGGATGCTGAGGTCGAACGTAGATCTGCCCTACCCCCTGTCGAGGACCCTGATGCTCCCCTCCCCCCCGTCACGGAAGACGAGGTGGAGGAGATCATCAAGAAACTCAAACCTAGGAAAGCTCCCGGGACTGACAGACTGACCACTAGGGCACTTAAACTCCTCCCACGTACGATCATAGTCCTACTGGCTGCCATCTTCAATGGCGCCTTGTCCAACAACTTGTTTCCACAAGCTTGGAAAGAGGCTATAGTGATAGGTATCCCAAAACCCAAAAAGCCCAAGAACCTCCCGACTAGCTCGGTAGGGCAAGGTCTACGAGCGGATTATTCTTAATCGGCTCAAGGACTTTGTCGAGGCCAAGAGCCTAATCCCTAACGAACAGTTTGGCTTTAGAGCCCATCATTCCAGTGTCCACCAAGCCCACCGCATCGTAGAGCACATTAGCGGCCGCTTTCAACGCGGTCTGGTGACGGGGGCCCTATTCTTTGATATAGCAAAGGCTTTCGACAAAGTCTGGCACAATGGCTTAATTTACAAGCTTTACCAACTAGGTGTGCCGGACCGTCTCGTGCTCATCATTCGAGACTTCCTGTCGAACCGCTCCTTCAGATATCGTATCGAAGGAGCGCTTTCCACTCCCCGCCCTATCAGAGCCGGCATCCCTCAGGGCGCCGTGCTCTCCCCCCCACTCTTCACGCTATTCACTAGCGATATCCCCAAAAAGCCCCCAGTAGAGTTATCCCTATTTGCCGACGACACGGCCATCTACTACTCGGGACATAATCCCGTTAGCATCGCTCATACCCTCCAGACCTCAGCCAACGCACTAGGCGATTGGTTTAGGAAATGGAGGATTGAGGTAAATCCCGACAAAAGCCAAGCAGTCCTGTTTCGCAGGGCTCGCCAGCATAAACAATTCACCCCCCCTCGCCCGATCACTATGTTCGGCAAGCCAATCCCTTGGGAGAAGCGAGCCAAATACTTAGGAGTGATCCTCGACCAGTTCCTCAACTTCAGTGAGCACATAAAGTCGGTTCGCTCGCGAGCCGCTTTCGCTCTCGGTAGGCTCCACGCCCTGCTGAATAAACACAGCAAGCTCTCCCTTAAATGTAAAATCCGAATATACACGACATGCATACGTCCTATCATGACGTATGCCTGTCCGGTGTTTGCTCATGCCAGTCCCAATCAGATCCATAGGATGCAAGTCATTCAGAACCGTTTTCTCCGAAAGGCCACGGGCGCGCCCTGGTTCTGTAGGAACGAGGATCTCCACGTAGACCTCAAACTCCCGACCATAAAGCAAGTGTTGAAACGCATGTCAGTGCGTTACTTCACCTCTGCTGAGACCCACACTAACCCCCTGATCGTATCGGCCGCCCGATACAGACCCTCCAAGATTTCTCGGGTTCGTCGCCCGCGTAACATCCTAGACGAGCCTGACGACCCCACCACCATCCGACAAGAGAGCAGTAGGGAAACCAGCACTCTTAGAAAACACAAATACAGAACGCGTTCCTTATTCCGGCCTCGCCGACGAGGCCCATCGCGACGTCCGCGTACTTGTAATGAAAATCCTCCCCGACCTTTGCCAAACGAGCCAGCCCGCGATGCTGAGCCAGTAGCAATAAATACTCCCGTAAATAATATGACCCAGCCTGTCCCTTTGCTGCCCTCCCAAAATGACCCCGCTATGCCGAGGCCCGTACTCCACAGGGAGTGCCCTTAGCGTGCGGTCATTAGTTTTTAAGTATATTTTAGTTTGTAAGCCCTGGCTGGGGGCCTTTAATTTATTAGAGGTCACCACAGGAAAGTCCGGTTAAGTAGACTCACAGCCTTAGTGTGCTGATCTACAAGTGGCCCTACCTAAAAAAAAAAAAAAAAAAAAAAAAAAAATAAATACGACATTCAAATTATGTATGAGTTTTTAGTAGCCTAATTAGCCTAAAAAATTAAAAATGCTGTCGAAAGTCACTATTCCGCGCGGACGAAGTCGCGGGCACAGCTAGTATAAAATATTATTATATAACACTAGCAATTTTTTTTTTACAATTGCGTCATTCGTTCCGGACATTACCCCCTACATACAAACTTACAAACAAATTTTACGTCTTTATTATTTAGCCAATAATATTCCCACCGCTAGGACACAGATCTCTCTATGACAGGGAATGGGCCGTTATCGACCATGGGGACTCATTGCGAGTTCATGGATGTCAAAATGATGTCCAATTTTTTGGTCCTAAGACATACCGCATTCTTCACGATTTGAGCGCAGCGGTGATGACGAAAATAACACAAAAATAAATGATAAATGATAATTATCTATACCGGCTTAGGCTTTTTTTTTTTAACGTGGTAAAATTATCAAATAAGTCCTCCCACTCCGGGCAGGGTGGGAGGGACTGTCAGACTTTTACTGACTAAAATCCACGGTGTTCCTTCAATAGCCCTTTACGTACCGGGGCCACGGTAACGGGATGAGTCCCACGACCCCGACAGGCTTCGGCCCTCTGCAGAGGGGGCCTCGTCATGTTGCTGACGCTCTTTGAGGCGCGCGTGGAACACGACGCGCCGTCGACCCGGGCATGGTCCATGGTCGGACAGCGAGTTGCCCTTTACTCGCTGTCCGCATGCCCGCGCCTACGGTGGCCGGAGATCGTCGGCCAACGTCCGACGCCTTGGGCGTCTACCACTGCGGCTGGGCTGGAGGGAGGACGCCATCCTCTCCCTCACGCGGCCCGCCTCCTCCTTAGGAAGCATGACTGCTTCGCAGAAGGAGGCGACCGCTTCCCACTCCCTCTCGCCCCGCAGCATGGCCTCGACCAATGCCGGGCGCGAGAGGTCTCCGCCTATCGCCGCCATGAGGACACGTCGGTGCTCTGCCCAGGCGGGGCAGTCTTGCACCGTGTGCTCTACGGTGTCCTCAGGGCAACCCTCGCAGTGGTGACACCCAGGCGTTTCCTCCTTTCCCATCAGACACAGGTACCTCCCGAAACTTCCGTGTCTGGTGAGGACCTGCGTCATGCGGTAGGTCAGGACGCCGTGACGCCGATCTAGCCACTCCTCAAAGAGGGGTCTTACCGCCGCAATTGCGGGGGCGAGATTGAAAGCAGCTAGGGACAGGCTGAATCGGATACTTTTAAGACCACTTCTCCTCATAAAAATACATTCATGTACGTGTTGATACCAGTAAGCACTTGACAAAAATATAACTAAGACATTTCGAACTTCGAAACTTAGAGTAAACTTTCAATTGTATATGTTTTACGTGACACAATTTTTGAAGAACGCCCGTTGGAACAAAGAGAAAGATTGTCATCATCGAATCCAGGTGAAAATGGTGACATATAATATTATACAACAAGGTTTTAAACCCAAAAATAATGTGTGAAAATGAGATAAAAGACTTAAAGCCAACATAACATGGGGACGATAACGATCCGAGGGTCCGCCGCCATTGTTCTGTGCCCTTAAATCTTTTACCTTTACTTTCAGTGATAAATTGCAGGTTAAAAGTGTTTTAGTAAGGTACATTTGAACAATTATTTATTACCTTATGTTAGAGGGAGATGGAAACATGGGATTTGTGACTGTTTTGTAACTGTATTAAATAAATTTATTTACCCTGGAAAATGATGCTTAAGAAAATGAAAAAGAAATATAAAAATAATTTAAACTCATCGTCATCTGCGGTTTTTCCTAACTAGTTATTTTGAGGTCACCTTCCAGTCCAACATAGCAAGATTCAGCTGAGTATAAGGGTCAATTTATACTAGCACAGAGTCGAAGCGCATCGAAGCGTCAAATTTTTTACAACTAAAGCGAAGCCGCACTAATGCGCGCGTATTCGCCAGAATACGCTTGCACTCTTTTACGGACATCAACAGCAGTACTATTGAATCACTTGCCAGTTGACTCTCGTTGCTGAAACGTGCGTAAAATGGTTGACATTGACATTGATATTACTTATATCGGAAGTCGAAGAAGAAGAAAACGAAGAAAGAAGAAAAAGAAAGCGGAATTATATTGTTCCGACTGATGACGCATAGGTTCGCTTGTGGGCGCATGGATACGCGAGAATGCGCGTGCACCAATCAGCGTTGTTCACACGCAGACGCGCGAAATTCGAAGAAAGCGCGCGTCTTTTTAAAATTTCAGAAGTAGTTTATATGTTACGCTGTGGAGTTAAGGTTGAATTTTGATATGAACTCCTTGTCCATTTAGAAGATTTTATGATAGATTGTCATACTTTGTTTTTCACTGTCATGTCACTGTACAATTTTTAATCTAAAAGGTACGTATGCTTACCTTGATGATGTAACCGTTTGTGGGAAAAATAAGGAAGATCACGACGCAAACCTTCACAAATTCATGGAAGCCGCTAAGAAATACAAACTCACTTTGAATACTAACAAATGCACTTTTGAAACAGACTCGATCAATCTTCTTGGTTACACAATTCATCGTAACATTATAAAACCTGACAAATCTCGTTTGGAACCACTGATGAATCTTCCAATCCCAAACGATACTGCTACTTTGAAAAGATCACTTGGACTATTTGCCCACTATTCAAAGTGGATCTACAACTTTTCTTCCAAAATAAGACCACTGATTGAAGCTACTCTACCGTTAACTGAAGACGCTATCAATTCATTCAATAATCTTAAAACTGATATTTGCGAAGCTGCATTGGCTGGAATAGACGATAAGGAGACATTTTCCGTTGAAACCGACGCTTCGGACTTCGCAATCGCAGCGACATTGTCACAGAAAGGACGTCCTATAGCGTTCTTTTCACGATCTCTTAACGATTCTGAAAAGCGACAACCCACAATTGAAAAGGAGGCAAGCGCAATTGTCGAAGCTTTACGCAAATGGAGACATTTCCTAATCGGAAAACACTTTCTACTAATTACTGACCAACAGTCAGTTGCGTTTATGTTCAACCAAACACATTCAAACAAAATCAAAAATGAAAAAATAGAAAGATGGCGCCTAGAATTGTCATGTTTTAGATATGATATTGTTTATAGACCTGGTAAACAGAACTTAGTTGCTGACGCACTCTCGCGAGTCTGTATGCACATAGACACTGCGACCTCTCACTCCAGACTCGTCGAGCTCCATCGTTCTCTCTGCCACCCAGGTATCACCCGTATGGTTCACTGGGTCAGATCGAAAAATTTGCCATACTCGATTGAAGAAGTAAAGAAAATCACGGCAGCATGCCCAATCTGTGCCGAAATTAAACCACGTTATGTTGGTCATCAAGGACATCTCATAAAAGCAACTGCACCATTTGAAAGATTGAACTTAGACTTCAAGGGACCAATCCCTTCTAATACTCAAAACCGATACATCCTCACGACTATCGATGAATATAGCAGATTCCCTTTTGCTTATGCCTGTAAAGATATGACCTCTGGAACAGTAATTAGATGTCTGAAAGACCTATTCTCTACGTTCGGCACTCCAGCTTATGTTCATTCGGATAGAGGGACCTAATTCTTATCTGACGAACTAAGACAATTCTTAATTACACTCGGTACATCTTGTAGTCGCACAACGCCCTACAATCCTCAAGGAAACGGCTTGGTAGAGCGCTTAAATGGTACACTATGGCGCACAATCCAACTATATCTCAGATCCAATAACGAGGATACCGCAAACTGGGAGAAAGCTATACTACCGGCGCTACACTCCATTAGATCTCTTTTGTGTACAGGAACCAATGCGACCCCGCATGAGCGTATGTTCAACCATCCTCGCCGCTCAATAAATGGCCAATCTTTACCATCCTGGCTTCATTCGCCTGGACCTGTTTATATGAAGAAAAACGTAAGGACCTCGAAATACGACCCAGCTGTACAAGAAGTTCAGCTACTACAAAGCAATCCTGAATACTCCTTTGTTCGTTTACCAGATGGGCGTGAAACGACGGTGTCTAATAGGTCTCTGGCACCACTGCCAAGGATCTCAAATGATGATCTGTCGGATGAAGAGGAACCTGAGCAGCCTATTGCAGGTACAGACACGCCTGATAACCCAGAAGCGAGTGGTTCTCAAGTGCGCCACTCCGCACGCGAACGTAGACCTCCAGGCTACCTCAAGGATTACATTTCTTCTTAGGGGGGGGTGAATGATATGAACTCCTTGTCCATTTAGAAGATTTT
The DNA here is from genome assembly GCA_943138885.2 of Tholera decimalis. Taxonomy (NCBI): domain Eukaryota; kingdom Metazoa; phylum Arthropoda; class Insecta; order Lepidoptera; family Noctuidae; genus Tholera; species Tholera decimalis. The sequence goes on from OW964562.2 coordinate 32,416,377, forward strand.
ATGATAGATTGTCATACTTTGTTTTTCACTGTCATGTCACTGTCTGTTATTTTCTCATGTTGTATTTTTAATGTTGAATAAATTGATACATGCAAAAGACAAAACCAATATTCCATAATTGGTTTTGTCTTTTGCATGTATCAAATTTATTATGTTCCGTTTTGGATAGACGCTTCAATGCGCCTAGTACAAATTGACCCTTAGTGTTTAAATGTAGCGACTGCCTCTCTGACCTCCATAGCTCAGTTATAGCCGGGTAACGCCATCCCCCTTAGCAAGATCAGTGTCAGATGTTTTGACTTCTGAGTACAATATACAATAAAAATTCTACAAATGACAGCTAGGACTAATGGGCGGTTGACACGGGCTTCGTAGCTAAGCGCTTAGTACTTGTCACTAATACTAAGTCCTCATGTGAAAACACGCTGATTAGTGCTTAGTATTAGTATTTGTGAATAGTGCAAGTGAATAGAAAACGATCCTATTTACTAAGCGACAAGTCGATACCCCCACCACGATTTACTAAGCACTTGTCGCTTGCTGACCGTGTGTAAACAGCTCGACAAGTTGTTTAGTGGCAAGTTGTACCGGGAAGTGAAAAAACGTGTTTACTTACGTATTTTATGTGATCATGGCTGCGCAAAGGTGGAATTAAAAAAAAAAATGTTTGAATATTGCTTAAACACACCGCGCAAAATCAGGCGGCGGCGTCGCTCCATTTCGAATGTCTGGTCACTAATAACTTTTACTGGCTCCAACGTGTAAACGGTTACTTTTCACTTGTCATATTGAGGCTTAGTATAGTGACAAGTACTAAGCACTTAGCTACAAAGCCCGTGTAAACCGGTCATAACGCTGCCGTCAATAGCATAGTTGCAGTAAGTACGCTCTATTCGGTTTCGAGAAAAACGCTGTATAAGTTTTGGTGACGTACGTCACGTACGTTTGGTGAGGTACGTGCTGAGGTCCTCTTTCATTTAAGGTATCAAACATCATGATCTGATTAAAAACAAAGGATTTATCGAAGATTTTCTCGAAACCGTCTAGAGCGTACTTACTGCAACTATGCTATTGACGGCAGAACGACTTAACGTGTTTTCCGAGGCATGGGGGAAAATGGATATGGTAAGATGACCCATCCACAAACCGACCTTGGTATGTATTAGCCTCGAAGATCGAGCCGTGCGGGTTATTATTTAGCCATGAGCTAAAATAATATAAGCTAGAGAAAAAATATGCGACACATACTCACCAGTCAAAATCATAAACTTTCTTTTTGCTTCAACGTAGTCGGTTGAGTCGATAATGGGTGAGTACTTTTGAGTTCATGAAACTGCTATCATTAGCCGCTAACATTCGGAAATTAGAAAATGAAATGGAATGAACTGCTACGCTTCAGTGCATTACCAGAGACCATACCGACCGGGTGCATTCACAACATTAACATATAACATTTTAATGTAACATTTTAACATATCTAACATTTTACTTTAAGACTTTTAACATTAAAACCTGTAGAACCTTTAATAAACGATTTAACATAAAAACCAAACAGTGCTTTAATATTGCCTACGACTTTGCAACCCGCACACACTTAATCTAATGATAACATGAAAATGATGTTCCGAAAATTATGTGAACATTGAGTCCGCAATCACAAATATTGTGTGCGCTCCCAACACACGAAAACAAAGCCCCGAAGAGTAACTAGTTAAAAATAATGAACAGAGAAATACTACAAACAATTAGTACTAATTGCTCTATTAGTGACCAGCTCGGGCCACAACAAACACAGTTAAACCCACATAAACACAGAAAAAATACACGATACAATGCTACGGTATCACATTAAGTTGGTAGTCCCAGAAGAGTTAGACAGAACAGTAATTGAATGCATATGTATTTTTGTAATGGTATCCCGACTTTTAGATCCACGACTGCTAATTGGAAATCCTCTGGTGGCTGAAGATATACAGACATTGAGATTATACACAAGTGCAAAAACATTGAGATTATACACAAGTGCAAAAAGTTCAGCCTATATCGTTCTCACTGTTGGGACAAAGGCCTCCTTTTTATGAGAGGGAATGGTCTGACTACAAAGGCCCAGTGCTGGTTGGTACGTGTCAATCGATTGGTAGTAGGTCGTGCTGGTTTCTTCAAAGTGCCTCATCACCACTTTAAGAACAGGGGTTAATTAATACGTAAATTTCTTCAAATATTTAAGTTACTTTCACAAATGTCAATAAAAAAAAAATATTAAATAAAAAAAAGTCAATCTGACAAGTAGTTGTGGCAAACATAAGAAAGTTCCCCACCAGTACAAGCTTCATGAGCCCAGTTTTTGCATTTCAGACGTAGCTCGCATTTTTTATTTGGCTCTGCTATTTTAATATAGCTCCAAACAAAAAAGGCAGAAGGATTATTCTACTTCTGCACTTTCTTCGTTTCCACTTTATTTCTTGAAAACCTTGATTTTTATAGTTTTAGTGCCTGGTTTTGATATTTTTCTTGATTTTGTTTCTTCAAAGTTAGGTTTATTCACCTTTTTCTTCTGCTGATCTTCTGAGATCATAAATATTTCATGACCTCATTATAAATATCTTTGTCAGTCATCTTTTATAAAAAGTGGGCATGCTGATACAAAATAAACAAATTAAATCAACAATAAAACCGTTTTGTGCCCGTTATTTATTGAATGCTGTCTAATATAAAATTGAAAACGAGGAGAGTTGAAACAGCCTGTTTCAAATTTCCACAGTAAGAAAAAACCTCCCAATTCTTATGTAATCCACAATCAAGAAGCAAAAACACAGAAATATACACACATCAAAAGTGTCTAGGGATCAAGCATTTTTATGCGGATTTCTTGAGATTGAGATGTGGCTTTGTAATAAATTTATGATTTTATAAATTTATATGGATCCTTTTTGGTGCATTTCATAATTTGAAACAGGAACTGTTAATCAAATTCGAGTAAAAGATGAAAATCAGCTGTCAATATTTTCCCTATCAAAACATACAACGCATTGAAGACATTATTAGTGCTACTGTTTCCCTACTACTGATTAAAACCAACGTTATTATGGAGCGGCGACGTCATTTAAGCAGGGAAGAAATGCTCAGAGCCGTGGGAATGATAGAAGCTGGTTCCCGGCAACGTACTTTAGCTTTAGCTCTGAATACAAGTCAGAGTGTTATCAGTCGACTTTGGACACGTTACCGAAGCACTGGTACCGTGGCTGAGCGCCATGGAGGACGGTATCGCTGCACCACGCGGAGACAAGACCGATACATTCAAATCTTAACTCGAAGAGCTCCAACAATAACCGCCATGATGTTAGCCGTGAGGCTTCATCACTCTTCAGGGAACTTAATTAGCGACCAAACAGTCAGAAACCGCTTGCATGAAGTGAACCTTCATTCCCGAAGACCGCTACGGGTACCACCTATAGCAATGCACAATCGTAGGATTCGATATCAATGGGCTCTTGAACACAGAAATTGGGCAGAAGAACAATGGCGTTTCGTGTGCTTTTCTGATGAGTCTCGTTTTGGTATGAGACCGGATACAAGACGTATACGACACTGGAGAACCCCTGGACGCCAACAGCGATTAAAATCCTGCCAGGAAGTCCATCCTTATAGTGGTGGAACCATCATGGTATGGGCGGGTATTTGGATCGGCGGAAGAACTGAGTTGATTTGGATCAGAGGCAACCTCAACGCTCAAATTTATGCTGAGACGATTGTATCTGACGTCATCGTTCCTCTACAAGTGCAAATCGGTCCCTTATTTCAGTTAATGCATGATAATGCACGACCGCACACCGCAAGAGTTGTAAGACAGACTCTCGCCGCAGCTAACATCAATGTCCTGCTCTGGCCTGCTCAGTCGCCAGACTTGAACCCGATTGAGCATGCATGGGATATGCTACAGAGAAGAGCTCTGCCGAATATGGAGGGTATCCAGTCGCAAGAAGACCTTTTTTTGTTGTTGCAACGAACATGGGCGGCCATTCCACAGCGTGATTTGGATGAACTCATTTTGAGTATGCCAAACCGATGTTCTTCTGTTGTTAGTGTTCGCGGTAGAAACACGGATTATTAATTGTTTAAGTTACCGAATAAAATTTTAAAGAAAACTGTTATTTCAGTCTTTTTTTCGAATTTTAATGTTAGTGGTTCAAATGTCAAAAATCCCTTTATTAGGAAAATGGCAAATTTCTTTATTAATGCAAAGGTGACTTGGTTTATCGTTACTGTGACAAACGAAAACACTTTGTTTGATGAATCCTTAAAGAAAATTTTAATTAATATCAATCAGGAGAAAAGTTACTGCAAAAATATATGTTGATCCCTAGACACTTTTGATGTGTGTATATCGTAACAATTTAATTTTCTCGATTTTTGTCACATGACACGCATAACTCCACAACCGCCACCGAAGCAAACTGACACGTCAGCGGGTGGAGGAAAGTGGTTGAAAAGCGACGTTTCCAGCTCGCTAATGGTTTTAAGTTCCGAGAAATCGGTAGTTTCAAATCGCCTTTGTTTCAAATACCCTCCGTCTCCGCTACTTACAAAGAAACTGTAAAGGGTAAATAATAAAAATCATTCACATAACTTGTCAGTACACAAGTTTGCGCCATGCAGGGCAATTTCACGTAATATTTCTTCGCGAGACGATTTACTCAAGTGCAATATCCGGTGGGGTTACCTATGCAGTAATATGACAGCTTATGTTTAAAACTGAAACACCTTCTGGATATAAAATATTCTCTTGGAAATATCTAGGTCATTTTTGTTATTTCGTAGGTTTTAAGGGCTAGTAGCTTTTTTTATTTTTCTTTGCAACCACCGACGCTCAAGGGGGTGTTATAAGTTTGACGTGTCTTTCTGTCTCTTGGTGGCATCGCCGTTTCCAAACGGATGGACAATTTAGATACCAAGCCAGATAAAATGACACTTATAAGTCTCTCCACGGGGTATCATGTTCAAAGACCATTCAGCAGCATTGACAGGGCCCGATAGAGCGATTGCTTGCTGAAATTCGAATGTTCTAACGAGATACCGTGGTCTCAGACCATAAGGGCAATTGAAGAAAAGGGGTGGGTTTTTAGTCAGACGAAATCTGTCATTTTCCCACAAAACACAGTGCGAGTTTGACTCGCGCACGAAGGGTTCCGTACCATTATCTATAAAAACGGCATAAAAATCACGTTTGTTGCATGGGAGCCCCCTTAAATATTTGTTTTATTGTAATTTAATTATTTATTTAAGTGAATATATAACTAAATATTCTGTGAATTTTTCAAGCGTCTACTTGTTGCCGTTAACCAAAATCACGTTTGTTGTATGGGAGCCCCATTCAATGTTATTTTATTCTATTTTTAGTATTTTTTGTTATAGCGGCAACAGAAATACATCATCTGTGAAAATTTCAACGGTCTATCTATTGCGGTTCATGAGATACAGCCTGGTGAGAGACGGACAGACAGGGGAGTCTTAGTAATAGGTTCCCGTTTTAGCCTTTGGGTACGGAACCCTAAAAAGACAGTGTAACCCAGCAACTGGGTTATGAAAGTCACAAAGGCAGTCACCACTCCATGTTCCTATTCGGTTAGACTGAAAGTAACCCAGCCATAGTTTTGAAAAGAATAAGCAGACCAGACACTATAAGCTATATAGCAAGGCAAATTATTTTTATTCTAAATTAAATTATAGCGATGTACATAAATATATTCGTACCTATAAAAAGCAGTAATTTCCATGAAGATATCTCCCTGTTTCTACGAACACTTTACTCTTCCTATATTGCCCACGAGGGAACGATTGAGTTTTAATGCTAGCTACCCAACTACCTTTTAAAATGCTGATACTAACGTAAATCAAAGTGCATTTATAATAAAGTTTCATATTTATAAATATGGCTGAGCTATCTAAGCTATCTATATAGATAGCTTAGATAACATATACAATAAAAATGAATCGCTAAATGTATTGCTAAGCGCAAAACACGAAAACGGCTGGACCCATTTGGCTGATTCATTTTTTGTGTTTGGTTTTGTCAGAAGGTTCTTATGAAATAAAAGTATGAAAGGTCTCAAGGGTAGGGGTAGGGTAAGGTAGAGATAGGGTAGGGGTAGTGTAGGGTTTGGGTAGGGTAGGGGTAGAGTAAGCTATGGGTAGGGTATCTGTAGGATAGGTTTAGTGGTATCGGTTGGGTAGGGGTAGGATACCACTCGAACGAAGTCGTGGCGGATCAGCTAATTTTCTATAAAACAAAGAAACTAAATATTATAGCTTTATTTGTTTTATAGATTACAGATAAATAAATAAATAAATAAGTTTATTAACCACAAATTTGATGTACATTGCACCGATTTATATGTTAACAAATTAATTACAGATATGTACACTAGTTTCAACCCTGCCCCTTAAACTAGGCAAAGCCTGTATCTTAGGGGCAGTATCCGACTATAGGGTTACATTAATATAAAATTCACATAGCGCACGTGCAAGTGGAATGTGTCAGCAGTAATGCGTATTTATGTGGCAAACTTGACGAGTGCGAGTGTGTAGTAGTGGCAGTGTTGTGTGTGTAGATGCGCGAAAAGGGTTCTTGCTCAAAAAATCTAGAGTATAAAGAGTGGATAGTCACATGCCCATGCCCACGTTTTGATTTGTTTGGTTGAACACCAAACACCGTATTACTTTACATTGCAACGCATATGGCTAGGTAGTTGTACTATGAAAATTAATCATATTCACCTATCAATTGTATTTATCTATTTAAAATATAATCAGAAATATTTTTATTAAGAATTTAATTTTAGTTTTTCTTTGAACTACTAAACAGTTGTATTCCTACTCAATTTAAACTAATACAATTGACTTCCCAATAAAATCTTTTCCCATATTAAACTTCCCCAGCTCCCGCCCTAAGAGTAAAGTTGCAAGAACCTAATAACATCCCAGACTCGAGCTCCGACCACGCAAGCCTTGCTAAATGAAATATTCTATGATTATGCTGTATGTTATATTCCTACGTTGTCAAATTGAGCTCATATGCTAGAACTTGCATTCTGTATTATGTTGCAATGTTGGTCGGGGATTTTCTGGAGAAATTGGCTTCGGAATTGGACTATCCGATTTTCTTGAGAGTATTTAGCTTTATAGTTTCCTTCTTGTTGAAGTTATTTGTGTCTCGGTGCTGTACATTGTAAATATGTGTTGGTCTGTAGATTTTAATCTTCAGAAGTTATTAGATCGGATGCTCAATCAAATCCTAGCAGATTCACTCTGGACTTAAAAACCCCCAGGTTAAAGCTATCAGGAAACAAAGACACCATCAGGAAATTCCACTCCTTAGCTGTACGCACAAAGTAAATGAATTTGAATGAACTAAAGTACCATCAAACGCGACTTAACCACGTGAGTTCGATGGATGCAACATTTACAAGATTGATTAGTATGGCGAGGCTTATAATTAATTAGTAGACTTGTCAGAAAAACACTTATTTTAACTACTTTTTGCTTCCTTTCGAGATCAGAATGGCTGACAATCGATACGCATTCAAAAAGAAATTGCTGATCCACTTTCTACACCAATAAGCAGAATTTCCACATTGAATTTTCATTTGCTTTTTAAGTATATATTATGTATTTATGTAAGTATTAATTCATGTATTATATTATTTATGTAGAATTCTCTTTTATGATACTAGGTTTTTTGTGTTATCACTATTATTATTATTTTCCAATATAATTTTCACGTACATATTGCACCTTCCGCTATCTCTTCACCACTCATGGTTGACTGGTATAAAAAGCCTACGGCATTAAGTCCGCCTTTGTACCTATGTGCATAAAGTGTAAATAAATAAATATAGTCGACACAGCCTATTTCCTTATAAACGTTCAAAAATAACGTTACGGTAAGAGATGACGGGGACTTTGTTTGCTGCCTAAGGTCCCGTCTTCTACTTAAAACCTAACCTGTTCTAGTCGGGGTGTCCCAAATTCCGTGTTGATATATATTCTATTGTTTCAGTAAAAATGGTTAGCATTTATTTGTTTACACTTCATGCACATAGGTACAAAAGCGAACTTATTGACGTAGGCGATCTCTACCAATCAACCATGAGTGGTGAAGAGATAGTTTGTGAGGTGAAATACGTACGTACGAGAGAAGAAATTAATAAATAACAAAAAAAGTGCCATAACATAAAAATCAAAATATTTATAATGTTAATATTAATTTTGGCTAAAATGTGATGTCAATGAATTTGTACTTGTTATTCTAATAAGTAGAATAATTTTTACATATTCATTGCCAACTCTAAAATTATAAACTAACTAGCTGTTGCCCGCGACTTCGTTCGCGTCGGAGGTTTTTCCCATTGAAATTTCGATCCAAGGGAAATTCCAAAAATCCTTTCTTAGTGCTCCCCTACACACCCCAAGGAACATACATGCCAAATTTCAGCTTCCTGCGCCCAGTACTTTCGGCTGTGCGTTGTCTATCAGTCAGTCAAGAAAACCGTAAATTATTTTAACCAATTAATTTTAAGCTAAACTTTTTATAATTTTATGATAGAAAATAAACATATCTTTGCCTCAAAGCTGTTTAGTGTCTTATAATTTCTAGTGCTCTCAAGTGAAACATTTGTTCTGTTTATAGACTTTCCAAAGTCTTGCTTCGTTAAAGTTTTGATTAAGTTGGCGTACTAACGCAACATAATAAGTATAAGTAATGTTCGTAATATTTAAGAAACTTCAGGAAAATACAATAAACGTTAATTTTTATGTACTTACGTTTTATTTATATAAATAAAAATGTATCACTGTTGCTGTCTGCGCGTGCGGTCCGCATATTGGTAATTAAGGCTTGATTCCCAACGATCACCTCAATGGATGTAAGAACGCGCAAAACTTCGGAATAATTTCATCAAATTGGATAATATTTTTCTAGTGTGTAAGTTATTGTTAGGAAAAGGTATGTATAAATTATTTTTGAAAATGCATATAGAAAACCAAGTGCGAACGCAAAGCTAGTTTTCACGTTTAATTAGAATTCTTTGAAAAATTGTCGACCATCATTGATTTTTCCTGGGGAACGCTACTGTTGAATCGAGCTTACAGAAGTAGCAGTGGTTGGGAATATGGGGCGAGCTTATCCCAAAAAGTTGGTAGCTTTCAGTTAATCGTATAGTTCGTAGCAGAGTTTAATAGTTGTGTATTTTCATGTTGTATATATATTTTAATAGGTTAGCCAACAATTCTTACACAACTGCATCATGAATAAATAAATAAATACTTAAGACGTTTATTTTCCACCACAATTGTATGAAAATATTTCACAATATGTTACACTTACTTAGATACTAATTAAAATGTTACAATATTCGCTTATTACAATATTCTAAGGGTAGACTGGAGCTAGAGAAACCCTGTATTTAATTTATTTGTAATTAAACACACATGTTTAATGTTTTTTGTAACTCTATGTAATCTATGTAATGTTAATTGAGCTGAGACAATGTTCATGTAGATAATAAAATTAATAAAAGTAGAATGATATAATAATGAATAATATTATTTTACCATATTTCGAAACGATATGCAATGGCAATTGAAAGAACAGGGTGGATTTTTAGAAAAAGTCAGTCACTCCTTTCACGCTGCACCCAAAGCGGGAGGAGTCATTTGATGATTTTCCGCCAAAAAAGAAAAAAGGAACCAATATGAGCAGACGTATTTTATACTAGCTTTTGCCCGCGACTTCGTCCGCGTGGAATAGTTACTTTGGGCTAACGTTAAATTTAACCCCGATTTTGAAGCATTCTTCATTGGCGCTCCGCTCCTATTGGCCTTAGCGTAATGATACAATATAGCTGTGCCCGCGACTCCGTCAGCGTAAGTTAATGTATTGGTAATATTGTTTAGATCACGTTCACATGAGGCTTAAGTACCTAGAGAACGCTTCGACCGCGAGACGCGTCGAGCGCGGCGACCGATTCTCAAAAATAATCCTTATAGCATGATTCAGTATTCACGCGCGATGGCTTATTATTATAAGCGTATTTCATGTATAACTTTGGTGTTTCTATACCGATTTATATGATTCTTTTTACGGTTTCGTAGCCGAATGGCAAAAAACGGAATCTTTATAGTTTCGACATGTCTGTCCGTCTGTCTGTCTGTCTGTCTGTCCGTCCGTCTGTCACAGCAATTTTATTCCGAAACTATTAGGACTATACATGTGAAACTTGATAGGTAGATGTATTCTGTGAACCGCTTTCCGATTTTGAGAAAAAAATTAAAAAATATTTAAAATAAAGGGGGGCTCCCCATACATGGAACTAAACCTGAAAATATTATTTTCATGAAATCGATGCATGTGTGGTATCTATAGACAGTTCTTTAAAAACGACATCGGGGTTTCTAAAACCACTTTTCCATAAAGTCAATCGTTTAAAAGATATAAGCTTCCAAAGTGGTAAAATATGTGTGTGGCGGACACAATCTCTAACTTCTATAATAATGGAGTGAAAAATCTAAAAAAAATATATGTCTGTAGATCTTAATATAAACTTTCAACCAAAATTAGTTTGAACGAAATCAATTCAGCAGTTTTTGAGATACAGCATATTTTCTAAAACCGCAAATATAACTTTGTAATTCATACAAACACTATGAAAAACAAATTTATTCGGCGCAGTTGTAAAAAATGTAAAAAAGCCAGTTTTAAGAAATTTGTAAGGTTTTTTTTTCAAAACAAATTTATTTGGCGCTGTTGTAAAAAATGTAAATAAGCTAGTTTTAAGAAATTTGTAAGGTTTTTTTTCGTCAAATAAATTTGCATATTATATTATAGTTACTACGGAACCCTTCATGGGCGAGTCTGACTCGCACTTGGCCAATTTTTTTATGGAATAGTTAATAATGTTAACTTTTTCAATTAGGGGTGACTGAGAGTGTTATAAACGTAAGAGTAGACAAATATTATAATCAGAAAGCTTCGAACTGCTAAGCTATCGGGAGTTACACGTGTTATTGTGAGTCAACCATAAAAGTTAGACATATGTTGTTGTGGGATATTTTTTATATAATTTTAAGGAGAACATTTCCGTCATGAAATGATTTGTGTAGCTTTAACCATTAAACTTGCACACGCGACGGAAGCTTAAAAAATGGAGTAACTTCTCCCGTTTTCCCAACATTTCCCTTCACTGCTCTGCTCCTATTGATTGTAGCGTGATGAAAAGTATACTATAACCCGCTCAGGAGTATGAAAAATAATTGTACCAAGTTTCGTTAAAATCCGTCGAGTAGTTTTTGTTTCTATAACGGTTATACAGACAGACAGACAGACAGACAGACAGACAAAAATTTAACTAATTGCATTTTTGGCATGAGTATCGATCCTTAATCACCCCCTGATAGTTATTTTGGAAATATATTTCATGTACAGAATTGACCTCTCTACAGATTTATTATAAGTATAGATGATAATGTTTAATGTCTTCTATCTACCACATTTATAATACAACAAATACACACACACTCACACAAATATACACACACACACACACACACCGACACACAACACTGCCACTACTACACACTCGCACTCGTCAAGTTTGCCACATAAATACGCATTACTGCTGACACATTCCACTTGCACGTGCGCTATGTGAATTTTATATTAATGTAACCCTATAGTCGGATACTGCCCCCTAAGATACAGGCTTTGCCTAGTTTAAGGGGCAGGGTTGAAACTAGTGTACATATCTGTAATTAATTTGTTAACATATAAATCGGTGCAATGTACATCAAATTTGTAGTAAATAAACTTATTTATTTATTTATTTATCTGTAATCTATAAAACAAATAAAGCTATAATATTTAGTTTCTTTGTTTTATAGAAAATTAGCTGATCCGCCACGACTTCGTTCGAGTGGTATCCTACCCCTACCCAACCGATACCACTAAACCTATCCTACAGATACCCTACCCATAGCTTACTCTACCCCTACCCTACCCAAACCCTACACTACCCCTACCCTATCTCTACCTTACCCTACCCAGAGGGGTAGGGTAAGGTAGAGATAGGGTAGGTGGCCAAGTGCGAGTCAGACTCGCCCATGAAGGGTTCCGTAGTAACTATAATATAATATGCAAATTTATTTGACGAAAAAAACCTTACAAATTTCTTAAAACTAGCTTATTTACATTTTTTACAACAGCGCCAAATAAATTTGTTTTGAAAAAAAAAACCTTACAAATTTCTTAAAACTGGCTTTTTTACATTTTTTACAACTGCGCCGAATAAATTTGTTTTTCATAGTGTTTGTATGAATTACAAAGTTATATTTGCGGTTTTAGAAAATATGCTGTATCTCAAAAACTGCTGAATTGATTTCGTTCAAACTAATTTTGGTTGAAAGTTTATATTAAGATCTACAGACATATATTTTTTTTAGATTTTTCACTCCATTATTATAGAAGTTAGAGATTGTGTCCGCCACACACATATTTTACCACTTTGGAAGCTTATATCTTTTAAACGATTGACTTTATGGAAAAGTGGTTTTAGAAACCCCGATGTCGTTTTTAAAGAACTGTCTATAGATACCACACATGCATCGATTTCATGAAAATAATATTTTCAGGTTTAGTTCCATGTATGGGGAGCCCCCCTTTATTTTAAATATTTTTTAATTTTTTTCTCAAAATCGGAAAGCGGTTCACAGAATACATCTACCTATCAAGTTTCACATGTATAGTCCTAATAGTTTCGGAATAAAATTGCTGTGACAGACGGACGGACAGACAGACAGACAGACAGACGGACAGACATGTCGAAACTATAAAGATTCCGTTTTTTGCCATTCGGCTACGAAACCGTAAAAAGAATCATATAAATCGGTATAGAAACACCAAAGTTATACATGAAATACGCTTATAATAATAAGCCATCGCGCGTGAATACTGAATCATGCTATAAGGATTATTTTTGAGAATCGGTCACCGCGCTCGACGCGTCTCGCGGTCGAAGCGTTCTCTAGGTACTTAAGCCTCATGTGAACGTGATCTAAACAATATTACCAATACATTAACTTACGCTGACGGAGTCGCGGGCACAGCTATATTGTATCATTACGCTAAGGCCAATAGGAGCGGAGCGCCAATGAAGAATGCTTCAAAATCGGGGTTAAATTTAACGTTAGCCCAAAGTAACTATTCCACGCGGACGAAGTCGCGGGCAAAAGCTAGTATAAAATACGTCTGCTCATATTGGTTCCTTTTTTCTTTTTTGGCGGAAAATCATCAAATGACTCCTCCCGCTTTGGGTGCAGCGTGAAAGGAGTGACTGACTTTTTCTAAAAATCCACCCTGTTCTTTCAATTGCCATTGCATATCGTTTCGAAATATGGTAAAATAATATTATTCGTTATTATATCATTCTACTTTTATTAATTTTATTATCTACATGAACATTGTCTCAGCTCAATTAACATTACATAGATTACATAGAGTTACAAAAAACATTAAACATGTGTGTTTAATTACAAATAAATTAAATACAGGGTTTCTCTAGCTCCAGTCTACCCTTAGAATATTGTAATAAGCGAATATTGTAACATTTTAATTAGTATCTAAGTAAGTGTAACATATTGTGAAATATTTTCATACAATTGTGGTGGAAAATAAACGTCTTAAGTATTTATTTATTTATTCATGATGCAGTTGTGTAAGAATTGTTGGCTAACCTATTAAAATATATATACAACATGAAAATACACAACTATTAAACTCTGCTACGAACTATACGATTAACTGAAAGCTACCAACTTTTTGGGATAAGCTCGCCCCATATTCCCAACCACTGCTACTTCTGTAAGCTCGATTCAACAGTAGCGTTCCCCAGGAAAAATCAATGATGGTCGACAATTTTTCAAAGAATTCTAATTAAACGTGAAAACTAGCTTTGCGTTCGCACTTGGTTTTCTATATGCATTTTCAAAAATAATTTATACATACCTTTTCCTAACAATAACTTACACACTAGAAAAATATTATCCAATTTGATGAAATTATTCCGAAGTTTTGCGCGTTCTTACATCCATTGAGGTGATCGTTGGGAATCAAGCCTTAATTACCAATATGCGGACCGCACGCGCAGACAGCAACAGTGATACATTTTTATTTATATAAATAAAACGTAAGTACATAAAAATTAACGTTTATTGTATTTTCCTGAAGTTTCTTAAATATTACGAACATTACTTATACTTATTATGTTGCGTTAGTACGCCAACTTAATCAAAACTTTAACGAAGCAAGACTTTGGAAAGTCTATAAACAGAACAAATGTTTCACTTGAGAGCACTAGAAATTATAAGACACTAAACAGCTTTGAGGCAAAGATATGTTTATTTTCTATCATAAAATTATAAAAAGTTTAGCTTAAAATTAATTGGTTAAAATAATTTACGGTTTTCTTGACTGACTGATAGACAACGCACAGCCGAAAGTACTGGGCGCAGGAAGCTGAAATTTGGCATGTATGTTCCTTGGGGTGTGTAGGGGAGCACTAAGAAAGGATTTTTGGAATTTCCCTTGGATCGAAATTTCAATGGGAAAAACCTCCGACGCGAACGAAGTCGCGGGCAACAGCTAGTTAGTTTATAATTTTAGAGTTGGCAATGAATATGTAAAAATTATTCTACTTATTAGAATAACAAGTACAAATTCATTGACATCACATTTTAGCCAAAATTAATATTAACATTATAAATATTTTGATTTTTATGTTATGGCACTTTTTTTGTTATTTATTAATTTCTTCTCTCGTACGTACGTATTTCACCTCACAAACTATCTCTTCACCACTCATGGTTGATTGGTAGAGATCGCCTACGTCAATAAGTTCGCTTTTGTACCTATGTGCATGAAGTGTAAACAAATAAATGCTAACCATTTTTACTGAAACAATAGAATATATATCAACACGGAATTTGGGACACCCCGACTAGAACAGGTTAGGTTTTAAGTAGAAGACGGGACCTTAGGCAGCAAACAAAGTCCCCGTCATCTCTTACCGTAACGTTATTTTTGAACGTTTATAAGGAAATAGGCTGTGTCGACTATATTTATTTATTTACACTTTATGCACATAGGTACAAAGGCGGACTTAATGCCGTAGGCTTTTTATACCAGTCAACCATGAGTGGTGAAGAGATAGCGGAAGGTGCAATATGTACGTGAAAATTATATTGGAAAATAATAATAATAGTGATAACACAAAAAACCTAGTATCATAAAAGAGAATTCTACATAAATAATATAATACATGAATTAATACTTACATAAATACATAATATATACTTAAAAAGCAAATGAAAATTCAATGTGGAAATTCTGCTTATTGGTGTAGAAAGTGGATCAGCAATTTCTTTTTGAATGCGTATCGATTGTCAGCCATTCTGATCTCGAAAGGAAGCAAAAAGTAGATAAAATAAGTGTTTTTCTGACAAGTCTACTAATTAATTATAAGCCTCGCCATACTAATCAATCTTGTAAATGTTGCATCCATCGAACTCACGTGGTTAAGTCGCGTTTGATGGTACTTTAGTTCATTCAAATTCATTTACTTTGTGCGTACAGCTAAGGAGTGGAATTTCCTGATGGTGTCTTTGTTTCCTGATAGCTTTAACCTGGGGGTTTTTAAGTCCAGAGTGAATCTGCTAGGATTTGATTGAGCATCCGATCTAATAACTTCTGAAGATTAAAATCTACAGACCAACACATATTTACAATGTACAGCACCGAGACACAAATAACTTCAACAAGAAGGAAACTATAAAGCTAAATACTCTCAAGAAAATCGGATAGTCCAATTCCGAAGCCAATTTCTCCAGAAAATCCCCGACCAACATTGCAACATAATACAGAATGCAAGTTCTAGCATATGAGCTCAATTTGACAACGTAGGAATATAACATACAGCATAATCATAGAATATTTCATTTAGCAAGGCTTGCGTGGTCGGAGCTCGAGTCTGGGATGTTATTAGGTTCTTGCAACTTTACTCTTAGGGCGGGAGCTGGGGAAGTTTAATATGGGAAAAGATTTTATTGGGAAGTCAATTGTATTAGTTTAAATTGAGTAGGAATACAACTGTTTAGTAGTTCAAAGAAAAACTAAAATTAAATTCTTAATAAAAATATTTCTGATTATATTTTAAATAGATAAATACAATTGATAGGTGAATATGATTAATTTTCATAGTACAACTACCTAGCCATATGCGTTGCAATGTAAAGTAATACGGTGTTTGGTGTTCAACCAAACAAATCAAAACGTGGGCATGGGCATGTGACTATCCACTCTTTATACTCTAGATTTTTTGAGCAAGAACCCTTTTCGCGCATCTTTGAAACATCTTGCCAAAGTTTCATCACAATTTGAGAACGCTTAAAGGACCTACGTAAAAACATTAATTTTTATTTATAAAATACTTACAAGCTTTTGCCACGACTTCGTCCGCGTGGGATGTTTTTTATTCGCAAATCCCGATTCCGTGGAAATGGGTTAGGATGCCTATTATTATTTTTTATTATTAATAGTATAAAATAGATTTAAGACAAATAAATGTTTACCGCACTATCTCCCCGCCTACTCCTCCGTGCGTGAGCTCCCTACGAATATTTATAGTCTCACTATAGTTCGCCAAACTTTTAGGTATTACCTTAATGGCATCAGGTCACGTTTGCTAAGAAAAAATAACTTGAAAGATTACGGAAACTTAAGTTCCTAACTGGCAAAGATTGATATTTATTTCATATGTTTATGAAGTTCTTATGTGCTGTATTTTAGTCATTATTTATTACACTTAACAAATACAGCGTGAACATTATAAGCGTGCTGCTTATTTAAAAAGATTTTATTTCTCTTCCAGCGGACCTACGACAGGAGAGTTAGACAAATCTAAATACTGTATATGAATACATTAGCAATCGTAAAATTGCTTAAGCTAATTTGTATAAAACACTAGCTATTGCCTGCGACTTTATCACGTGGAATTTTTGGTATTGATTGATCAAAATGCCCACGGAAATCATACATTTTCTTGAAATAAAATTATATTTGCAAGTAGGTTTCTAATAAATCTTAAAGAACCATAACATAAGTAAAAAGTATTGATATCAAGAAACTAAGTAGATAAAATCTGAAGCAGTCATGCTAGCGAAGGAGGAGGCCGAACGCACGAGGGAGAGGCAACTCTCCTCCTCGCGTCCCAGGTGCCGCGGGAGACGCCCCGGGCGTCGGGGATCGCGAGCCGATTTCCGGCCACCGTAGGCGCGGGCCTGGCCTGGCCAGCAGGGGTCGCTCACCGTCCGGTAAGGACCAGGCCCGGGTCGGCGGCGCGTCGTGTTCCACGCGCGCCTCAAAGAGCTGTCAACACCAGTGACGGGGTCCTATAGGGCCGTTGCCTGCCGGGGTTGCGCGAATATTTTAACGAGATACCGCGGCCCCAAAACTTAAGGGCACCTGAAGGAATAAGGTGGGTTTTTATTCAGTAGAATTCTGAAACTTCCTTCCGCTCCACCCAGGGCGGGAGAAGTCATTCGATGATTTTCCCACCCAGAGAAAAAAAGTAGATAAAATCCGCACGAGTCGATCTTCAAGGTGAAGCCACGCTTGTTGAGGTCAGTTTGTCAGTTTGATGGCTGACCAACTTAACATTTATCGAGATTCCTTCGTGCCTCGGAAAGCACATTCAGTCGCTGGCCCCGGCTGTCATTTGTACAGACGCCAGCACATCAAGCTACAACAATCTCTCAAATTTCTTCAATAGATTTTCAACTTTATCGTTAAAGAAATTAGGTTCAAGGTTGATTGGGAAAATTTGACAGTTTCGGGTAGCTTCATATGCTGGCGTCTGTACATCTACGAGTCAGTCGTTAAGAGTAGAAGAAGCCAGTAAGTATTCCTATAAAAATCAGTTATCTGTCATAATGAGATGGTGGGTCTCTTGTGCATCCGTTTTTGAATGGAATTGAAAATTTAGAAAAATTTCTTAGAAAATCTCAATTTTATAGTCGAATTTCATATATCAAGGATAAATACTATTATTTAATTAAGGAACCCGAATATTCTTGAGGTGAAAGTCTCGTACTGCAATAAATACTCGTTGCAGTATGAATAAACCACTAAAACAGTATCTACTTTGTAGTGGTTTATTCAATATGTATTTAAAAGAAAACTATCTACGTACTTTTCGTCCAAAAACCATATAACATAAAAACAGGATAACGTTCTTCACAGCTGAGACACAGGTCTCAAGTTTATGAGAGAGAGTAGCAATCCATCGCTTGGGCCCAGTGTGTGTAATAATGAAAATAATACAAATTAATGTGCCTGTCTGTGTTTAGCCAACAACTCGTAAGTCATGCTTTTAAAACAATAATTACATCCACGAAATAATACCACCACTTTTCGAACACTGCAACTAAAAACAAATTGCACTACCATGTCTGAAAACTAATTAAGATTTCACCGACAAAATGCACTACGAATTCCAAGCTAAGTTCACACAAACAATTAAGTGAACTTCTAAGCTGGAAACAGTTTCCTAGTACAATATGTAGCTATATATGAACTTAATCTAGGCGGGACAGACAGGATATTGCACCAGACAAAAGCACCGTTTGGCAGACTAAAACACTAAAATCTTGATTCGCAAATAATAATGGACTTTCCCGTTTTATTACTGCAAAATTGGATAACGTAGTCTTTTGTTTTAAAATGCAGACAGATCTATTTATCTGACTGTGCCGGTGCCAAATGATTTTAAAAATGCAATTTTATTTGTGGCTTGAGTCAGAAGGGAGTAGAAATTGCGTGAGTCATATATTATTTTCTAGATTTATTAGATCTTATTATAAAATGGTTGAAGTAAGATGAATCATGTGTTTCTTGGAATATAGGTACCATTCCAATTTTTATGAATAAATGCAGAGTCAAAGAGTAACCTGTTGGAGGCGATTATTCATTGTGATATGACATTGTGTTAATTTTTTTATTTGATTCTATGTATCATAAGAAATAAAAAAGCTGAAATCTATGGTAATTACAATTTTTTTTTCTGGGAAGGAATCGTAGCAAATGTCACCTCCCCCGGTGACAACTGAGAAACAGACTTCCCATTTGTCCCCTCTAGTCAGTTTTCAAAGGGAACAGTCGGCACAAATTGTCACCCCTGCGACAACTGGGAAGACAATTCCCAGCTGTCACCCCGGAGGACAAGGCTAGAGGGTACTATTGGGAATAATCGGTTGGAGGTGTACCTACACTTTCGCTTAAAAATATTTAATTTTTCAAACTTAAAGTAGTCAGTCTTGTTAGTAAGATTAAACAAAATAATCATCTTAGCTTAGCCTTTTCTCACTTTTTGGGGTCGGTTTCCAATCAAGCCGGATGCAGCCGAATACTAGTGTTTTATTTGGAGCGACTACAACAACCCCACAGAACAAATAAAAGAGGTTAGAAAGGAAATAGTTCCTGATTTGTATGAGAACGCGTGTCGCCGCTTGTCGCCCACTTTTTAGCTCCACTACAAGCAAGAGGCCCGTTACGTATGCGAATTACGCACACAAATAAATTACACACACTTAAATCAAGAGCTTGCTACTGATTGTAACTCACTGTCGATAAACATGCGCCGTCTATCACGGCCAATCAGGGCAAAGGACGAAACGATAATGGTTGAAGTGTGGAGGACGCAACGCATGCAGTAAGTACAATGTAAGCGGACTTGGTCATTGCGTTGATTAAGCGAGTACACATCGGGTAATGTATACTTTTTGTAACTTGTTGCAATAATGTTGTTAATGTTCGGAATTTGATAGTGATCAGAATATTTTTATGTTTTTTACAAAAATAATTGTAATTAAATGTTATTTACGACTTATCGATGGAAAGATATACCTCCTCGCTCTATACTTGCTGTCTGACTTTTTGTTTTACAGGTTATAATTGCACAACACGGCATTTTAAAGCAGAGCTCTGTGTTCCGAAGTAATCTGAAGCGCACTAAACGCGGTGAATGAATTAATCGGTCGAGCTGTGATTTTCGTATCATAAATGTGGCGCACTCGCCACGCCCTCATTACCATTCCAACCTTATTCATCTATTCCGTGTACAACCCTATAGCTGGTTAACACAATTACTTTTATCTGGTAAGTCTGGTTAGATTTTCTGACTTCTACCCGTAACGACTGGCAACGATCTACAAATGACAGGCGAGACCAATACAGTTTAACATGTTATACAGGCTCGGAGGAATCTTGATATTTTATGATGGTCGACAAACCACAAACCAGCTTCGGCAAACGTTACTAAAACTAACGTTACTAAAATTATAATGTAAGTCTAAAATAATAGTCGTTCTAACCGATTTCGGCTTCAGCGGTCAATCTCATAATTGATTAGCCGAGAAGAGGAGATATTATAGTGCACAAGTACAACGTGTAATTTAAAGGGTATATACATACCGAGTGCACGGCTTCTTTGGATGATAACAAACGATATGGCAAGGTTTTTCTAATCCTATGTCTACATGTGTGGAGCATATTAGAAATTTCAATACATTGATACCAGAGGCCGAATTTTTCAAATTAAGAAGAACGAAGAGAATTATCGTTTTATTGGCAAGTGACGTGGAAAGTGATGACACTCATAGTGCTGTGACACGTTTGTTTTTACTGGTATTCAAGAAAAAGAAAGAAAGGAAAAGAAAGTACAGCTGTTACACCTGCTTTCGTGAACTTCGGACGAGAGCTTAGGTTGCCTGCAGACCTAATCACTGGTATACTGCCAGATACACCTTCTAGTGTAACAGACTAAGCGAGTGAATTGCGAAACATATGAAACCAATAATTGGGGGTCAATTCTGTGAGTCACTTATTTTGAGCTGAAACTTTGCATAGAGACTCCATACCAGATGTTGTCTTTTGGATAGATATGGGGTTTCCGTTACACGTTGTATATGCGCAGGTGCCGAACTCTCTGTTCCTTTACTGAGAAATTTCTTTTGCCCGACCCCTGGGTTGGTTGGTTGGTTAGCAGTCGTAAATCTGGTGAAAAAGAGCGGATGGCCACATGGACACATTTTGATTTGGTTGGTTGAAAAAGCCAAACCCTTTATTACGGCTAAACATACCTTCCGTGGCACGGGAGCTATTACACCACCAACTTCCAAACTCCAGGGTACTACTGAGAAATTTCTTAAAGAAATACACGTTTAATAACAATAATTTAGCGACTAGCACCTCAATCGAAAAAGATTTAACGAAATAGTCTTAAAAAAAACGTGTTATCTCTCTTATGAGTCAGCAAAGTCCACCTTGAAAAGTAAAAGCCGATTCACAGGCCAATGTTATAAGCCTATCCTATAGGTTTATTAAGGTTATTGTTGCTTTTTCTTACGAGAGGAAATTTTCTTCGTTTATATACTTAAGCTTAGTCAGTTGCTGACTTTTTAGCTGCCCTTGACAACAGCTATGTATATAATATCATTTAATGATTTAAAGAATTAGATTTGCTTTATTGTCTGAGAATAATTAACGTCTTAGATAGTACTGCAGATTATGCCAAGCATTCCTTGCCTTGACGATGATAAATAACTATTAATGCAGCATTAAAAAAAAATATTCTTTATTTATTTTACAGGCAATAGCGGCCCAGTGGTACGACTTGCAATTCGTAGATCGTGGGTTCGAACCCAGTCGTGCACAGTATTTTTCTATTTACATCGTCACTACTGCACTAATAACTGTGAAGGAAAACATAGTAATTAAATCGGCATATCCTGGGATCTAAATATACGAAGACATGCGACATCCACCTGCACTGGACCCGCATGGCGGATAAAGACCTATTCTGTCATATAAAGAGAAAACTTTTGTCTCTTTAGTGGGAATGTTTCAGGTTAGTTATGTTATGTATTTTAAAAACACAACAAAAAAAAAAAAAAAAAAAAGGACAAAGGAATAACTTGTTACCCAGATACTGGGCTATGAAAGTTGCGAAGGTAGTATGTCACTCCACGTAAAATAACAGTACTCGACTGCATCCGTTTAGACCGGAAGTGAAACCCAACATAGTTGGGAAAAGGCTAAATTATGGCTAAGTCAAGACAAAGTTTAACTATGTATTAACCGGTTTTAAACAGAATCACGATTGATTTTCAACCGGGATTGAAACACCGATCTGTATAGATTTTGTTAATAAAAAATTACCAACATTGAACCCTCTCAAACACCTTAGATCCCTCCTTAAATCTCATCCTCATAAAACTAGCTACTACTCTTATTCCTTCCCTGTCCATGCTGTAAGATTGTGGAACTCACTTCCGCCTAGCATTCGTGATTTAAAAACTATAGCTCTATTCCAATGTCGATTAAAAGAGCATTACCTTTCCTCTTAACTGTGTTAATTATTTATGTATATATTTATATTATATGTTTATATATTCTAACAATATGTATTTATTTAAGTATATGTTATTTTTATTGCATTATAAGTATGTGTAAGTATATTAAATATTTGAGTTTTAGTTTTAGACTTCACATATTCATATTTATTTCTCTTCTTGTTCTCACACACTATTGTCTGCATTTCTTTTTCACTTCGCCTTTCGCAGGTCTGCTGGAAGAAATTTCTTAAGAAATAAGCAGTACCTTTGTACTCAAATAT
The DNA here is from genome assembly GCA_943138885.2 of Tholera decimalis. NCBI lineage: Eukaryota > Metazoa > Arthropoda > Insecta > Lepidoptera > Noctuidae > Tholera > Tholera decimalis. The sequence goes on from OW964562.2 coordinate 32,439,152, forward strand.
TATAATTATGCTTATCTTAATGTATTTTACTGTGTGTACCCCTACCCAACCCTAATGTAAATCTAAATAAATTAAGACAATAGATTTATAGCAAACCTAAGAACACTCAGTAAACAAAACGTATCCGTAAAAAATATGACAAATATTGTTAGGTTGAACATCCGTAGGTCAAAGTAACCCACGCTTAGAAAGTTTATTTTTACCCGAGCCGGCTTGGACCCTCCAAAACAAATTTCATGAATAAATTTTTCCTTTGTAAACAAATCGAGCAGGCCATATTAAATTAAAGCCCTCCTGTGACTGAGAATGCAATAAAAAAACAGAATTTCAGCTAGTTTTACTGGTCCCGCCTCGTCTTTATTTGTTGCATTTTTATTTTCACATGCTGCAGTAGTGTCTTTTTATCTAAATAGCACAGTGGCTTTTTTTAAGGATTACTTATCATACAGTGACTGCCTATCGATCTGGGCGAAGTGGTAGGGTGTATCAGACTTTTACTGACTAAAACCCATCCGTGTTCCGTCGCTTACCCTTAATGTTCCGAGGCCGCGGTAACTCTTTCGAACAATTCGGCAACCCTTGCAGGATTCAGCAACCCAGGTAGGTGGCATAGTGGCTGATTCAAAGAATAAATTAAGTGAATCTTTATCAAAACATTGGGACACTAAGATTTTTTCCTGTATCGTTACTGCATTTTTGTATACGCCTAGACCGGGAAGAACTATCTATAAAATTTTTATATTTGTATAAACATTATTTTGGTTCAGTGCGGGAATCTGCAACACGCAGCGCAACATCCAATCGTCTAACCGCCGCACCTAGCCTGTCGTCAAATAAAATGTACCACAACATTATAACTATAATGTTGTCTTGAACAAAACTATACCCTTGAAGTAAAGTAGGATATCAACGGTTCCCAAACTAGGCGGCGCGGCGCCTGTATCTTGGAGACCGGGCCCATGATCAAAGCATTAAGAATTGCGAGGCCGATTCTCTCTCGATAGTCTTTTCTTAGCTGTGGCAGCCCAGTGATTTCTGTACTTTAAGGCAACTGGACACAATCGTTAACTAACCTTGTATACATTGCTTAATATCGTCAAAATCTCGTTATTTTCAGGCATGTTTGCATATTCATCGCTTTTGCAATCTGTCAAAAACACATCATAAGATTCTCTACTAGATTTATTACGATGTATTGCGACTTTTTAAGGATACTTTATCGTTTTTGGTGATTCGAAAGTAAGTACGTATGAAAAAACAGAAGGGCATTTTTTAAGAATATACGATTAGACGCGAATTGACTTTCAAATAAGTAAACGTAAAACTCAAAACATAATCAGAACAAGTAAAGTCAAAGATCCATAGCCCAGATTAAAAGGCAATAGTAATATCCTGTTCATTAATAAGAGAAACGTTTAAGCGTAAACCTTTAGCGCCTAAATAATCTAAATATCCATTCTTGATAACTAAAGAATTTAATCTCTGAATTTAAGTTACCCAATTCAAGATTCAGATAACATCGTCCCAGTAAGAAGATCGTAACTTATTTAGTTATTAAACTTTTTACTACCCAAACGGGTTAGGCTTTACAAGCTCGTAAAGTACTAAGATGGGTACTTGAGAGTTATCTGAAAAGATAAAGAAGGTGGTATAGTATTGTGTCCAGTTTATTACTATCTTATAAGGGATGTTATGTGATCTTGTTATTATTATGTGTTCTTCCTGAAAAAATCACCTTCGACATTAACCTACATGGTTTTCATATAATATGAGTTTGTTTCTGAGTTATTAACTTTATTGAACACCGAAAAACCTTTGTTACATAGTTACTTATTAATTAGGTTACAATACAGTTTTTAGTTTAAAAATTTGTCTTAAACATTGGAAACCCTGCCTCCTAAACTAGGGTAAACCTGTGACTTAGGATTCAGTGTTCTGCTGTTGCTTCGTGATCAAATAATTCTCTCTATGTGTATGTTGTTTTTATGAAACCTAATAACAAAGTTTGGATTCTATACAAAAAAAAGCACGAGGTTATACATATAGTTATGTGAATATGTTTGGGTGTCGGTGTGCGTGAGTGTGTGTTTGTATGTGCATGTGTGTATGTGAGAGTGTATGCGTGTGTGTGGGTACGTGAGTATGTGTGTATACTTAGTTACAATAATGTGAGAATGAACGTGCGGTTATGTGGTAACCGTGGATAGCCGAGTAAGTCTTCAGTACGGCAATAGTCCTGTTCTAACAGCAGTGTCTATTCAGGGTAGACAATTAGTAAACACTTCTTCTTGTTTTTATTTATCAGGAAAGTGTTGGAGACGGTCCCATACTAAGCGCCTATTTTACGTACGGGTATGTACAGTCTAGCCTAATGCAGCTGTAGGTACTAATGTTTTTTAAATTAGAGCGATTGCCAGTCGGAACTCCCCAAACCAGTAGCTGGGAAACACGATAGTCCCTAGCTAGATTGGTGTCGGATTTTCTGGCTTCTACCCGTAACGACTGTCAAATATATACAACGTGTAACGGAAACCCCATATCTATCCAAAAGGGCAGAAGACAACATCTGGTATGGAGTCTCTATGCCCAGTTTCAGCTAAAAATAAGTGACTCAAAGAATTGATACCAAATTATTATATAGTTTCTTGAATACCAATCATAACAAACGTGTCACAGCACTACAAGGGTCAATAACTTTCACGTCACTTGCCAATAACATGATAATTCTGTTCGTTCTTCTTAATTTGAAAAATTCGGCCTCTGGTATCAATGTATTGAAATTTCTAATATGCTCCACACATGTAGACATAGGATTATAAAACCCTTGCCATATCGTTTGTTATCATCCAAAGAAGTCGTGAACTTGGTATGTATATACCCTTTAAATTACACGTTGTATACAAATGACTGCCGGGACGAACGGCTCGATATGTTAAGATAGACCCATCTACTCTCCGACCTCAGCAACCGTCGCTTTACTTTGATGATCGAACCGAGTGGCTGTTTAGCCATTTAGCCACAAGCCTTGAACTATGTATTGTAGGGACTCTTAAAAGTGAGTTCGACCTCTGAGATTGTTTTTTTTTTATTTATTTACACTTCATGCACATAGGCACAAAGGCGGACTTAATGCCGTAGGCATTCCATACCGACTGGTATGGTATGCCTACGGAATTAAGGCAACCATGAGTGTTGAAGAGATAGCGTGGGAGGTGCAATATGTACGTGATAAGTTGTAATAAAAAGTACATAAAAGGCTATACAAATCTACATAATATTAAAATAAATACTTATATTTATAAATATTAAAGTAAGTATCATCTTAAGTATCATATGAAAATTATATTTGTAAATACTGGTCATTAGTGAATAAAGTAGATCCGCAATTTCTTCTTGAATGCATACCGACTGTTAGCCGTCCTGATCTCAAGGGGAAACGCATTCCAGAGAAAAATAGACTGAATATGAAAAGAATAATTAACAAAGTCAGAAGTATCAATCAAAAAAAATAAAATATGATAAGTAAAAGCGGTAGGTACTTAACAACCGATTTGCAAAAGAAATTCATCAATGAAGATTTGAATCTAATTCACCGACTAAGAACGTTTACTTGAACCTTTCCAAGCGTGTTAAAGCGATCAAGTTTGTCAACCATTGGGTCCAAATGGACTTGTTTGATTTGGTAATCGCTGCGACTGTCGACCCAGGGGTAGTTCCCCTAAACCATTATTTTTACAATGGGTTTCCTGGAACGCTCTGTTCCGATAAATTATTTTTACGTGTGTTTAGTGAAGTGCTGTTCCCTCGTTGCGTTTTCTTTTTTTCTTTACAAAATTTCGTTTCATTACCCATGGTTAGATTTTCTTTTACAGTTAGTCATAATTTAAGATTACATAATTCTGTTTTTTTTCAAATAACACTTTTTTAGGTATAAACAGAAATCACGATGAATCCATTCTCAATCAGATGATGTAATTGATATCTGCTCCCTAAACGATGATGTGTTCGACAATGCAGCACACCCAGAATTAACCTATTCACTCTCGAAGACATGACCACCAGGTTGAAACATAAAAAATACGATTTTTTATCATTGTTGTTAAGCTCGCGTTCGACCCCCATCTCACTTAATGGTAAGCAATGATGTGGTCGAAGATAAACCATACTTACCTAGAAGTAATTTATTCACTCTTGACTAAAATACCCCCAGGTTATAGGTCCCTGGATATAACACAGACTCTGGTAGATAATTTCATTCCTTAGCTATACGCACAAATAAATTAATACCTAAACGTTTTATATGTAGGGTGGAATGTCCATCATGTAACAATGGTGCATTACCATGTTGTTCATCTCATGGTATTAAAGCTTACAATCACTATATTATTTAAATAAATGAACATATAGAAAAAATATAATAAAAACATGTTAACCATAACTTTGAGGCATTTGTAATATTTCTTAATAAAAGTCCGCAGTCAAACTTCGCCATATTTTTAAAAAATTTAATCAAAAAGAACTCGCAGCGTTTCTCCAACACGAAACCAATAACCGCAAAACAAATAATTTCCTCTACCAATAACAAAGCTTTGATTTCATTTCCGCCATAACGACTCAATAACTTAAGCAAGTTAAACCTCTTCTATCGAATTTCATTAAACACTATCAATTTACAGATAGTCGGTGGTTGTAACTCTAACGGTTTATTGGTTGTACAGGTCAGCTGTATTGATCCTGAGTTTACAGGAAAAACGTTTGAAATGAAATGAAATATTTATTTTGTAAATTGTTTATAAATAACACTTTTACACGTCATGTTTTTATGCGTGTTATCGCATAAAGTTATACAGTTAGCTATACAGCTAGAGGCCGGTGTTTCTGTACTACTCTGAAAAGAAACACTGAAATAAACTCAGAGGTCGACGTCTCTTTTAAGGTCCATACGATTTTCATTGTATGATAAGTTTCTTCTGCTTTTTTAAAAGGAGTTTTATGAATGCGTTTTACAGTGTTTATCGGATTAAAGTAACTATATATTTTATTTATTTATCTATTTACACTTTATGCATATAGATGCGGACTTAATAGCCGTAGGCATTCTCTAGCAGTCAACCATGAAAGGTGAAGAGCTAGTGTGGGAGGTGCAGTATGTACGTGAAAAGTAAAATTGGAAAAAAAAATATATATAATTATAGTAATAACACAAAAACCCTAGTATCATAAAAAAATTGAAATCTACATAAATAATATATATGAATAAATACTTATGTTCGGTCCGACGTGAAACAGAACGCACCTTTTGGCCGGCAACATTAATTATCTGTGGACTTGACATAACCTCTCTTGACTTGACAGATTGACTTTGCTTGTTGGAAAAATGTCCGCACGTTTGGGACTTTGATTTGATTGTAATTGGTAAAATATTGTTGAATTCGCCTGTTGAGACCGATAATTGGGTCGCGAATTATTTGTTGGTTGAAGTGTATTCCCCATTTGTTGAAAACCCCGGGATATTGTTGAATTATACGCCGCCTTGTCGTCGGTCGGCCGGCACGCGGAATTTGTTGTAAATCGTATTGGATCTCACGAGATATGAACAGATTAATTGTGTTCAGTGATTGATTGAACTTTGTAAGCTCGGATAAACAAGAATCCAGTAATATTTCTTGGAACATATCGCCTTATTGCCTACCACGCGTAGCGCGCGCTTGCTGGAAACGAGTTAGGTGTGATGCTGTTGTGACCGCGCCATCTGGAGATCGGCGCCTTGGGAACGTTCTACAACACTTGACTTACATCACACGTTACAATTACTCACCTCATATCACATACAAACCACACTTAGGGCGTGACCTTTGAAGGTCGAACTTGGCGTCCCCAGCACTCAGGTTAGTGGTACATTTTGTTTTTATTGTTGTAGGCCGAAGCCTAGTAGAGGCAGGCCATTGTGTAACCTTGTTATCATTATTAAGCAACGTTTAGAATCCGCGTATCGCGGACAAGTTTGGGACACCCCAGTTACCGTTGCACTGGGCCTATTGCAGTCTTGAACAACTTATATAAATACATACAAATATATGTATACTTAAGAAGCAAATGAAAACTAAATGTGAAAATTCTGCTTATTGGTGTAGAAAATAGATCCGCGATTTTCTACATGTGTACTTATAAAGCGTCAGAAGTTGGTGCACGGTTCGAATTGGTCCTTTTCTATGTGAGGAACAACTTGACAATGTTTCCATATTACAGTTTTCATAGATGAGAGGACAGTGTAGACCGTTCAACATTAGTAGGTACCTACAGTCTTAGAGTAATTAGTACTTTTGCCTATTATTTATTATTATTCCATTTATTAAATCTATGTACATATAAATTACATTTTTAAATATTAATATAAAATATAAAAACATTTAAAAATATAAAAAATAGTAGCCCACCGGTACCGGGAACAGGGTCCAAGCTACCGGTGGTCAGGGCTCCATAGAGAGGAACCTCCTCACAATACGCGCTGTTTCCAGGAGTACTGCTTTCTGTATCAAGCCCTTGATCCAGCTGCCCAACGAGAGCCTCCTTAGATGTTGGTCGAGGCTCTTGGCTATTATACCATTGGCTGAGACGACTATCGGCACAATGATTGCTGTCTCCACATCCCACATGTCGACAACCTCGCGCGCCAGGTCAAGATACTTATTTTTTTTATCTATCTCAGCTTTCACGAGGTTCTCGTCATGGGGGACTGCTATATCAACAATCATTGTGCGACGCTCTAATCGGTCCATCACTACTATGTCAGGCTTATTGGCAACAATAGTCCTGTCAGTGATGATAGACCGATCCCAGTACAGTGTAATATTGCCATTTTCGAGAACTGGGTCGGGCACATACCTATAGTATGGTACTTCTGATTCCACAAGATTGTATTTAAGTGCAAGTTGCTGGTGAATAATCCTGGCTACGAGGTTGTGTCTATGCAAATATTCTCCGTTAGCCAGGCGAGAACAACCGGAAATAATGTGACGAATGGATTCTCCCGGTTTGTGACATGCCCGACATGTGTCTACCGTACCATCCTTCACAATATATTTCCGATAGTTATTCGTCATCATAACTTCGTCCATAATCGCACAGACAAAACCTTCGGTTTCCCCGAAGAGGTCACCAAAACGTAGCCAGGCTACGGACGCTAATAAATCTACTTCAGACCCATGAAGGGCTCGGTAATAGCGTCCGTGAAGCTCCTTGCTCTTCCATACTTCTCTGCGGTCATTAGTACCTAATACTACAGGTTTGCGCCAATTCTCGTTACCTAAGGAGAGCGGCGTGAGGCCTTTATCCACCGCTACCACATCCCGATGCATACCCACGTCGGTTTCTAGGAAATATTCCCTAAGGCTGCATACCTCGCGGTTGTGCAGGGTCTTTGCATTTAAAAAGCCACGACCTCCGCACTTCCGCGGGATATACAGCCTCATCACCGATGAACGTGGGTGATGCATCCGATTTGCAGTCAGCGTTGTGCGGACCCGCCTGTCCAAGGCGTCAAGTTCAGTCTGAGTCCATTTGAGTATGCCAAAAGAATACATCAATACTGGCATAACCCAACCATTGAAGGCACGCACCTTGTTTCCGCCTGATAGAAGACTATTCAGTACTTTATTCAGGCAGCCAAAGAAGCGTTCCTTCAATGACTGTTTAACATAAGCAGCATTGATGCCTAGCGCTTCTGAAATACCCAAATACTTGTAAGTTTCAGTTGATCCGAGGGATCTTAGGTGTATGGAATCCGAGAGTTGAGTTCCCACGGATTCCATAATCTCCCCTCGCTTCACATGCATAACTGCACACTTGTCCACCCCAAATTCCATCCCGATGGCGCTACTGAAAGTTTCTGTTACCTTCAGTAGCTCCATCAGTTGCAGTTTGTTGGTGGCAAAGATTTTCAAATCATCCATGTAAAGCAAGTGTGATATGACCTGACCACCTCTTCTCAACTGGTAGCCTAGCCCCGAACCCTCCAGCAATGTACTGAGAGGGTTGAGAGCCAGACAAAACCACAGTGGGCTCAGACTATCGCCTTGAAATATGCCACGCTCAATCCTAATCGGTTCGCTGTTTTCCTGGATCTGTCGACATCCTGGATAGCAAAGGACCGTCTTCCATTGCTCCATACATGACTCAAGAAAATTACGTAGTATTGGGTCTATTTTATACAACTCCAACACCTTCTTGAGCCATGTATGTGGAACAGAATCATAGGCCTTCTTATAATCTATCCAACATGTCGACAGATTCTTTCGGAAACGACGAACCTGTTGGTTAATGGCAATATCAATGAGGAGAAGCTCCTTAGTACCGCGGGACCCGTTCCTACATCCATTCTGAGAAGCAGACATGATTGAATTTATATCAATATGATTATTAATTTTGGCTCTCAAAATGGAAGTAAGAACTTTATAGATCGTCGGTAAGCACGTGATCGGTCTATAATTTTTAGGTTCCGCTGTACTACCTGATTTATGGAGCAGGTGGGTTATTCCTGTAGTCAGGAATTGAGGTAGCGATCCTGACTCTAAGGCAGACTGGAACTGAGATGCCAAGCGGGCGTGCGATCTTTGAAACCATTTTATCCAAAAATTGTGCAGTCCGTCTGGTCCTGGAGATTTCCAGTTGGATAACGGACGGACTGCACGGGTTACATCTTGGGGGCTGATCGTAATTGCCCCCATTTCTGGTATAAGATCGCACGTGCGCTTGATCTCACTCATCCAGTCACCCTCGGTGTGACCGACAGGAGCCGACCAGATGCTGCGCCAGAACGAACACATGGCGTCATCATCCGGTAAGCACGTATCAGTCACACCTTGGTCAGGTCGCTCCCAGGCCCTATAAACCCACCTTTCATTGCTTTGGAATGCGCGATTCTGAGTGTATCGCTCCACCCGCCGCTTATATCTACGAATTCTATTTGCCCACGCATAGACTTTCTGCTTCAGGAAGTCGATGCGCTCTGTGACGCAGGTCAGATAATCCCGAGGACTAATATCAGTCCCCGCGAACGCCCGCCTCACAAAGCGCATCACTCTAGGGCGAGTGTTGCCCTGTCTGAAGCAGATAAGTTTGCCAATGAGTGCTCTAGCCTCAGCAATACGACGCTCGATCCTGCCCTGCCAAGCTGGTACAGCTGGTCGTATAACTCTGTCAGTCTTTGGGAACTTGACATGAGCTACCCGACAAGCCGCTACAGCTGCACAGTATAGGATCGAATGGGTATCGGTGAGGTCTTCACTATTGTCAAAATAATTTGACAGCAGTGAATCTAGAGCACACACTAGCGCCCTATTTTTCTTATGCATGGGTAAACGAGGCAGACGAGGTCTAAGCTCAGGCTGTGTGGAGCGATACTCCCGTAATGCACACTCCAAAGCACTCCTCAATCGTTCACTGCACTGGGTATTCACGGTTATAGCCTCGTCATCATCATCTTCATCGACGTGGTCGGGTTGCGGTGAGACACTGGGTTGTAGATGCACCGCGGCCAGTGGTGAAGCAGATGAGACACGGCTGCACCGTGATTCAAGGCGTAGTCTATCAAGTACGGCGTCATCCAACATACGGTTACGCTGGATTACCCGCACCTGATCCGATAGTCGTTGCGCCGAAACGTTGACATCTGGTTCAAGTACCTGGAACAGAGAGAGCATCCGACCACGGTACGCAGTCAGGTTAGTTCCCCCCTCTGTGGCCCCAAAGTATGAGCGCATGACATTTTCATTGATGGAATGTGTCCATCGCATGCGCTGCACACTTCCACCGGCAGCGGGGACCCCATCGGAGGCCGGAGGGCCTCGAAGTCCTAAGCCGGCCGGAGGGCGGCCTCTTCCTCGCCGACGCGCAGGTGGTGGTGTCGTCGGCGGCGAGAAGTACTCATCGTTCGAGCTCGACGCAACTGCAGCGGCCGGAATTTCTTGACTCACGACTGGAGAAGGTCCCGGTGGCTGCGAGGCGGAGCTTAGCGATGATTCCGCTGGTCTTGGGCGTGTGGGTTGCTGTAACCGGGCCCGGTATCTTGTCAACATTTTTTAATTTGAGTCGTCTTGTAGAGATTTTCTTTCTAGAAGGTATATTCGGCATTTCTGCAGTGGCCTTTGCTTTTTTTTTACGGTTTTGGTTTTATTAAACATGATGCATTTGTTATATACTATTTATTTATCAAATTTTTATTCAAAAATAAAACTGAAGAAGAAAATTTTTGACAGGCGGGTTGACATCCGAGCCACAGATCTTATTTATTATTATTTCCTTTATTTTACATAAGTACCTCTCAAAAATTAAATTTTTAATTATTTTTCTATAAAAAAGTGACAATAAAAAAACATTTAAAAATATAAAAAATGGCAGTCCACTGGTATCGGGAGCGGGGTCCAAGATACCGGTGGTTAGGTCTCCAGAGAAAGAAACTTCCTCACAATACGAGCTGTATCGAGGAGTACTGCCTTCTGTATCAGGCCCTTTATCCAGCTGTGTAACGCCAGCTTCGACAGATGGTCATCGAAGCTTTTAGCTATCAGCCCATTGACTGATATGACAATCGGCACAATGACAGCCGAGTCCACATTCCACATGTCAACAATCTCATGACCTAAGTCGAGATACTTTATGTGTTTCTCTTTCTCAGCTTTCACGAGATTCTCGTCATGTGGGATGGTGACATCGATTATCATTGCGCGGTGCACTAATCGGTCTATTACCACTATATCAGGCTTATTGGCAACAATAGTCCTGTCAGTGATGATAGACCGATCCCAGTACAACGTGACATGGTCCTTTTCGAGAACTGGGTCGGGCACATACTTGTAATATGGTACCTCAGAATCGACAAGTTTGTATTTCAAAGCAAGTTGCTGATGAATAATTCTGGCTACTTGGTTGTGTCTATGCAAGTACTCGCCGTTAGCTAGACGAGAACAACCGGAGACAATATGTCTGATGGACTCACCAGGATGATGGCATGCCCGACACACGTCAATCGTCCCGTCCCTCATAATATGTCTCCGGTAATTATTCGTCAAGATAACTTCGTCCATAATTGCACAGACAAAACCTTCAGTTTCTCCGAAGAGATCCCCGAAGCGTAGCCAGGCAACGGAAGCTGTCAAATCTACATCGGGCCCATAGAGAGCCCGATAGTAGCGACCATGAAGCTCCTTGCTTTTCCATACCTCCTTGCGGTCATCTGCGGTGAGTATAACAGGTTTGTGCCAGTTCTCTTTAGCCATTGTCAGCGGGGTGAGTCCCTTGTCCACCGCAACCACATCTCGATGCATACCCACATTGGCTTTAAGGAAATATTCCCTGAGACTGCAAATCTCGCGGTTGTGGAGAGTTTTGGCGTTTAAAAAGCCTCGACCTCCACACTTCCGCGGGATGTACAGTCTCATCACCGATGATCGTGGGTGATGCATCCGATTTGCGGTTAGCAGTGTGCGGACCCTCCTATCCAGGGCGTCCAGTTCGGTTTGAGTCCATTTGAGTATGCCGAAAGAATACATTAACACCGGCATGACCCAACCGTTGAAGGCGCGCACCTTATTTCCTCCCGACAAAAGGCTGTTTAATACCTTTGTCAGGCGGCCAAAGAAGCGCTCCCTCAACGATTGCTTCATGTCAGCAACATTAATGCCCAAAGCTTCCGACATACCCAAATACTTATAAGTTTCGGTCAAGCAGAGAGATCTAAGGTATATGGAGTCTGAAAGTTGAATTCCCTCAGATTCCATAATCTCTCCTCGTTTTACATGCATGATTGCACATTTGTCCACACCAAATTCCATCTTGATGGCGCTACTGAAAGTTTCAGTTACCTTCAGTAGTTCCATCAGTTGCAAGTTGTTGGGGGCAAAGAGTTTCAAATCATCCATGTAAAGGAGGTGGGATATACTTTGACCTCCTCTTCTCAACCGATAGCCCAGGCCTGACTCCTCTAACATTGTGCTTAGAGGATTCAGGGCCAAGCAAAACCAAAGTGGACTCAAACTGTCACCCTGAAATATTCCCCGTCTGATCCATATAGGCTCATCATTCCCTCGAATCGGTCGACATCCTGGATAGCAAAGTACCGTCTTCCATTGCCTCACATGACTCAAGGAAGGTGCGTAGAGTTGGATCTATTTTGTAAAGCTCTAGCACCTTTATGAGCCAGGTATGAGGAACAGAGTCATAGGCTTTTTTGTAGTCTATCCAGCATGTTGATAGATCTTTGCGGGATCGACGAACCTGTTGGCTAATGGCCATGTCAATGAGGAGTAGCTCCTTAGTGCCACGGGACCCTTTCCTACATCCATTCTGAAAAGCGGACATAATTGAGTTGCACTCAATGTGCATATTTATTTTCACTCTCAGAATGGACGTAAAAACCTTATAGACCGTAGACAAACAAGTAATCGGTCTATAGTTTTTGGGTTCCGTGGGACTACCACTCTTATGGAGCAGGTGGGTACAGCCAGTTGTCAAAAACTCTGGTAGAGACCCAGTCTCTAAGGATGCTTGGAATTGAGAAGCCAAAAGCGCATGCGAGCTGCTATACCACTTGAGCCAGAAGTTGTGCAGTCCATCCGGTCCAGGAGACTTCCAGTTTGGTAATGGACGAACTGCTTTAGCTACATCAGAAGTATTGATGATTATTTTATCCATTTGTGGTATAGCTTCACATACGCGTTCAACTTCACGCATCCAGTCACCCTCAACATGACAGACGGGTACCGACCAGATGTTGCGCCAGAATAAATTTGTGGCGGTATCATCCGGGCGGCACACGTCAGTCACATTTTGATTGGGTCGCTCCCAAGCTCTGTATACCCACCTCTCATCGCTCTGGAACATGCGATTCTGTGAGTAGCGTTGAACCCGCCGCTTAAACCGTCGGATACGGCTTGCCCATGCACAAATTTTCTGCTTAAGGAAGTCAATGCGCTCCGTAATGTGGGGTGTGTATTCTCGAGGGCTGATTCCAGTCCCTGAGAAAGCCCGCCGCACAAAACGCATTACACGTGGACGTGCATTGCCTTCCTTGAAGCAGTATAGTTTGCCGATGAGTGTTCTGGCCTCATCGATACGCCTCTCGATCCTATACTGCCAGGCTGGTACAGCAGGTTTTGGCCGAATAGTTTCGTCGTTATTTGGAAATTTGACGTTAGCTAAGCGACATGCCGCAACAGCCCCGCAATACAGGATTGAGTGCGTATCAACAAGGTTTTCGCTGCTCTCAAAAATGTTCTCAAGCAGCGAGTCCAAAGCACACACCAGTGCCCTATTTTTTTTGTGCATGGGTAACCGTGGTAACCGGGGTCTAAGTTCAGGCGGAGCCGATCTATACTCACGAAGCGCATCCTCCAGTGCACTCCTCAGTCGATCGTTGCATTGGCTACTTACCGTGACAACCCTATCAACTAGCTCATTATTATGACTATTGGGCCGCGGTGTCATTGCGCCACTAGCGGGCGCTTGTACCACGGCTTGCGTCGGGGACGAGATGATATGGTTGCTCAGTACCTCTGAGCGCAGCCTATCAAGTGTTGCGTCATCCAGCCTGTGGCTACGCTGGATGACCCGCACCTGATCCGACAGTCGTTGAGCCGAGACGTTGACAGCTGGTTCTAGGTCCTGGAACAGAGACAGCATCCTGACACGATACGCGGTGAGGTTAGTTCCCCCCTCTGTAGACCCATAATATGCGCGCATGACGTTTTCGTTTATGGACTGAGTCCATCTCATGCGCTGCACACCACCGGCAGCGGGGACCCGACTCGAAGCCGGTTGACTCCTAGGTTCCAAGCTCGTCGGTGGCCGGCCTCTCCCCTGCCGACGCACAGGTGTTGGCGACGTCGGCGGAGAGAAATACTCGTCGCTCGAGCTCGACGCGGCTGCAGCCGCCGGTGACATTGGTGATACTAAGTCCGGCGGCGGCGAGGCGGAGCTGAGCGACGGGTCCGGGGGTGGTGGGCGTGCACGTCGCGAAGCTGCTCTAGTAAGCATCGTCCAAGTTTTGTTCCTTTACATAATTATTTCTCGCATTTTTGTATGATTGTTGACAATGACAGACTTGACAGTTGTCGATGGATTGCATAACTTCTTCATTTTCGGTATAATATTGGTTGTTTTTAAATTTATGTTATGTTTCTTGCTTCAGTGTGTCCTCTTGTCGTATATATGGAAAAATTTGGATTATTATTATTATTATTATTATTATATCATTATTTTATTGCCTACAGTACAAATGATTGCATATCAAAAACTATCGAAATAGAAAATAATGTAAGAGTCTACAGAGTCTCTGAGTTTATTTCGGTGTTTGTTCTTAGGGCTGACAGCTAGGAAACACCGGCCTCATATAGTCTAAGTTTGCCAAAAAATATATCAAGAAGTATCAAGACGGAAATCTATGTAGGTATGTAATAACAATGGCATTGCAACTATTTCTCATCTCACGCACACGTGCTCACACGTACGTAAGTTATTGTTAATGTTACACGTTTGGTTCACCGAATTCTTGTAAATTGTAATTACGGACGAATGGATGTCTCCTATAATACAGGACTTTCCTAGTATAGGGGACATTATTCATATTATTTTTATAAAGATTACTTGCAAAGTGGGTAGAATTAAATATGCTTGTGTCTGGAGTGGGTTCACAGCAATAGTGTAATGGGTTTTTATGTGTGTGTGTGTGTGTGTGTGTGTGTGGAAAAATTGCTCTATTAATGTTTGTTAACCTTCCTTAATTTTTTTTTTTTTGTAAATATATTCAATGTACAGACACAGTTTTATTTTGATAGATATTGCGTACGATAATAGCTGCATTCGTCGGAAACTATCACAGCCATTATCGCCTACCTTCACGAAGAAGAAGTCATAGTAACATAACATTATATATACAAAAAAAATAAAGAGTAGGTATTTATTTCAATGTCAGGACACGCTAAGTGTAGGGATCCATATTTCTTTATCCCGGAAACCATGAAAATGAGACCCATGACGAAAATGAATTAACATTACATACGTAGTTTATAAACTATGACAGCACCGCACATTACTCCCGACGACTCGCGATAAGTAGGATACACTTAACTTTTTAGCTATAAATTTTGTCTCTCATACTTATAAAACGTGTAATTTAAAGGGTATATTCCTACATACCAAGTGTACGGCTTCTTTGGATGATAATAAACGATATGGCAAGGGTTTTGTAATCCTATATCTACATATATGGAACTGACTAGAAAATTCAATACATTGATTGACACCAGGGACCGAATTTTTCAAAAAATAATCGAGATAATAATAGAAAATTATCGAGTTATTGGCGGTTATTAACCCTCGTAGTGCTGTGACACGTTTGTTATGATTGGTATTCAAGAAACTTATGAAACCGATAATTTGGTATCGATTCTTTTAGTCACTTATTTTGAGCTGAAACTGTGCGTAGAGACTCCATACCAGATGTTTTCTTCGGCCCTTTTGGATAGATACCCAACTAGCACAAATGGACTGCATTAGTGCTTTGGAGCGTATCCGATTTATTACTTATGGTATTAAACATAAGCGCTAGAGCCTCTACTACAGACTTAAAGCAGCCGCTTTAGCGCTAATGGGTGCCATTTTATGTAGCCTAAAGTTCTTTTTAACCTGCGCAACGGTTGCATAAAGGTTCCTCAATAGCTATAACGATTTATTAACGCTATACTAAAGCTCTCGTAGCGCTACTTTTGAATTACTTTTAACGAATGAATTGATTATAGTTCTTTATTGTATATCTTCAATTGACATTATTTGTAATATTTTGGTAAAGTGTTTTCGTCGCCATCATGAAAATAAAACAAAAGTACTTAAGTAAAAGTTTATATTCTGTATTAGCAAGATATATAAAGATACTTAAAAAGCTGTCCAGTTTACTGTAGATATATAAGATAATTTTCGAGTAATTTTAACGCGCTTTTATGATATTTAAAAAATTAACAAAAGATATGTGATATTTTTTATTTGTTATACAGAATAAATTTTATTTCCGTATTTTTACGTGTCGATAACTTACTATTCCGGCCGATGGCCGATTGTTTACCGGTACATTTAATGCACATTTAACTGAAAAAAACCAATGTATATCAACTCAATTTTGCAAGTGAATTATAAGTTTTCTTAAAAAATCATGGCGTCATTGTAATGTAGTCATAACCTGTAGTTTTAGCTGTAAATAATAATTCCCTTTTGAGAATCATAGCACTCTGTTTCACCCTTCTAAAGCTTCCAGGGATTTTTGTTCCCCTAGTGCAATTCACAGCCACAAAAAGTTCCTATTTTCCTGTTTTTGTGTTTATAAGATCTAGTTACGTACTTATTCGAATGGTTTCTATTTTTCGAGATCCGTGGTCTACCCTTAAAAACGTTCACCTAACATAGACATTGTACGCTTCTCAACTTTAAAAACAAATCCAAGATTACGGTGTTTTAATTACGATACTTGAATTTACACCCGATATTTCTACATAAACATGATACAGGTTATTTTTCAAATCATCATACGTCTCAATAATAGTTTACATTATTTTGTCGTCGGTAGAAATAAGATCCAGTTACTTTATGGTTTAGTTATACCTACTTATAGCATAATATGAAGTTTAAACATTTCAATTAACTACCTATTATTGTTTTATTACAGAATGCCTTTTAAAATAGTTAAAACTATAAATGCAGACAAGGAAGAGCTGTCAATCTGCCCTTCAGTATGGGAAGTATCGCTAGATCAGAATAAAGAAAATTTGTCAAACGAAGACAATATTACGATTGAAAAGATATTGCCTAATGATGATGAGAACGTTGCACAAAAAAAACCGTAATTTGGCTAAAGAGAATAATGGATCCTGTGATGGTACTGCGCCAAATCCAAATGTTGAGACTGATATCTTTCTTTATACAATAAGAACCCAAGAATAGGCTTTTTTTTATTAAGTTTGTGATTTGTGAAATGTTGAGATTAATCTTCATTAAAATTAAAAGTTTAAAAATTAATATACTTTAGTATTAGATGATTCACTGGAATGTTCAGCCATGTTTGACGATTTTATGAGGTTTTCATAAACCTTGCGTACTTTCCTGCGATAACCTCCTTTTCTTTATTAATTTCCATCGTTTACCATTCATTTTTGTTTTTGTAATATTTACAAAAGCGGCTGTAAAAAATGGCGAATGGATTGATCCTGTAAGGAAGAAGTTATAACTATTGTATTACTAAAGGCAGTTTTTGTTTATTTTTAGGATATTTAATGTAGTTTTTAGTTACACTGATGATTTTTTTATAACTATAGTATGCATAAGAGCATCTATTATTTCTATAATGAAACTTGTAGTAGTATAATAGTGGTTACTATAACTCCTGTACAGGTGCTGCAAACAGTCTACAATTAACTCCTTTTTGTAGTAATGTAATCTATAAAAGTTACAATGGAAACTATTGAACAGCGGTAAGTGGCAGAATGACCTTCGTAATTCTCATATAAAGGTGTAAGTGGTAAATGAGTTCTTAAGTGAACTACTGTAAAGCCTAGGGTAGTGTTTGATTCAGCTTGTAGCAGTAACTTTTATAGCTATAGACGTTTACGGATGCGGATATGCAACTTTGAACTGCTTGTTGAACCGTTAAACCGCTATTTTACGGCCGAAAGTAACAAAATAGGCTGCTATTTCCACTAATGTGCTCGTTGGGTATGAGGTTTCCGTTACACGTTGTATACAGTCAGTTCCCCAACTGAAAATAAAAAATAATTTGTTATGTGATAGAACCAGAAATTAACTGTTTACGGATTTCTTTTATACATGTGCTTTTTGCATAATGTTATGGATATACCTAGTTCAACGGGGAACTCTCTATGAGTTTCGATTTGTTTGCGATGTATGTATCAACCATGGACTAAGAAAACTCACACTAAGAATAACTGTTGTATCATGAGTGCTTTTACACAGAAACAACCTAATCGTAGGTCCAAAATTTTATTTTCCTTACGAGAATCGAACGCGCCACACGCAGCATAGCTGCTAATCGCCCAACCACTGCACCAAGCGAGTCGTCAAATAAGTCATTAGAATAAGTCCAGAAATTAGTAGCTACAATACCTACTAGAAATTAATGTCAAGGTACGACTAAGCTTCGATTATTTTATTAAGCTTCAATAAATGTCATGACCCTCTTCATGTAATCCAAATTTATTAGTCTTCGACGCAACACGACTTCGCCACTAGTACTAACCTAAATTGTATATATAAGGTATATACACCTAACTGGTCTATAAGTCCAATTCAATTCAATTCAAGGCAGGTACGGTCGCAGCCTGGAATTTTGGGGGGCGGGTCACTAACAATAATATATGTCGAGTAAACGAGTTTTCTTTATTGTACAATACAAATTTTATTGCACTAATTATAAAACAAATGGAAGTCTTCTGCCTATATTTTTCTATATTTTAATTGAAAAATTTTGAAGATTTTATATTTCGGGTGTACGATTTGGGGGGGGAGTCATGTCCCCTGTGACCCCCCCTTCGGACCGCGCCTGATTCAAGGTCAATTAGACCATTAAATTTTTGAAAGTTGACATTTGTAGTTAAAAAGATATTTAATATAATAGTATATTCTAACATTTATAGCATAAAAAATGATTGCGTTCAAATCAGCCTTAAAACATAGTAATGCTACACAGACCTCTGCATTACAAATACCTACTAACATAATAAAGCGGAAAAGTTTGTTGAAATCCAGGGACAAGGTATCTCGTTAGACCATTCCCGCCACCTTTTCACACATACGCACACACACTTTGTATACTATAAATAAAAATATATACCTATATTAATAAATAGTAATAATAACCATGTTTTATATACTACTAGCTTCTACCCGCGACTTCGTACGCGTAGGAAGGTTTTCCCGCGTAAATCCCGATCCCGTAGGAATTTCGGGATAAAAAGTAGCCTATGTGTTATTCCAGGCTGCCAACTATCTATTTACCAAATTTCATTCAGATCCATTCAGTAGTTTTTGCGTGAAAGAGTAACAAACATCCATCCATCCTCACAAACTTTCGCATTTATAATATTAGTATTAGTATTAGTAAGAAAGAAGTAAGATAGTAAGATACGTGTACCCAAAATATTAAATAGAATAAGAAACTTGCTAATAACAGACTGTGCCATCAATGCCACATCTAGTAAAAATCAAATACATACATACATTCATACTCGGTTAACTTACGATCGAGTTTATGTTATCTGTTTACGCACATTTGTTTTTATTTTTTCCTTTGCTATTATGTTTTACTAGTACTCACGCGGGGCTTCGCTCCCGTGGATTCTATCACGGTAAAAACATAACTCTCCTTTTTTGCAGTTGCGTAAAAAGTAGCCTATAACCTTCCTCAAGCTTCAAGCTACTTCCATACCAAATTTCATCCAAATCCACCCAGTACTTTCGAAGATTAGCGCGTTCAAGCAAACAAACAAACAAACAAACAAACAAACAAACAAACAAACTCTTCAGCTTTATAATATTAGTATAGATTTTATATGTAGGTACATCTGTGCGCACTAATTGTTAATTTTAGTTTGAGATATTGTTTCTCAGTAAATGAATTATGTATGCAATTCTTATGAGAAATAAAGTTATTCTTAAACCTTAACCTAATAACTATTGTATTAAACTATTGCATTACGTTAGTACATTTATGTTCAGATGACGCTTTGTAGTCTGTAATAGTCACTTAGGTGCAACTTTTTCTATACAACGTGTAATTTAAAGGGTAGGTATATACATACCAAGTGCACGGCTTCTTTGGATGATAACAAACGATATGACAAGGGTTTGGTAATCATATGTATTCATGTGTGGAACTAATTAGAAATTTCAATACATTGATACCAGAGACTGAAGTTTTCAAATTAAGAAGAACGAAGAAAATCATCGTGTTATTGCCAAGTCACGTGGAAAGTTCACCCTCGTAGTGCTGTGACAGGTCTGTTATGATTGGCATTCAAGAAACATATGAAACCGATAATTTGGTATCAATTTTTTAAGTCACTTATTTTGAGCTGAAACTGTGCATAGTCTCCATACTAGATGTTGTCTTCAGCCCTTGTGGATAGATATAGGGTTTCCGTTACACGTTGTATAAATCAACCAATCAGAGGATCGGCACTGTCTGACTTTTGGCCTAGTTAGGAGAACAGTATCTCACCTGTTTTGTATTGCACTGTAGATTCTATTACTATTACCGCAACCCCGGCAGGCAGTCGGCCCTGTCGAACCCCGACAGCTCTTTGAAATGCGCGTGGGACACTATGCGCCATCTACCCGGGCCTAGTCCTTACCGAACAGTGAGCTACGGACACAGCTACATAAGTTATAAGAAAGGAGGGCTCACTTTCATGCCTCATTAAATTATGTATTTGAAACTTTTAAAGAGAAAATGACGATAGTTAACGAGGTACCTAGATTCTAGGGTAGTTATAACAAAAAAAGAAACAATCCATTTGTTCTAAAATGTTTAATGAGAGAACTTTTTACAATATTCAGGGTTTCGATAACAATTCTTATTGTAGGATACAAGGATATCTACTACGTCTAAAATATTATCTTTGGTTACATGTTTCAGTACAAATTGTTAGGCAACAAAAAAAAAACATGTGTTGTCTCTTAACTTTATATTATGAAACTAAAATATTGACTTTAAATAACAGTCGGTATTATATACAAGTAATTGAATGGAAGTTTCAAACAAGATCAATGCAGGAGCTAGTGCTAAATAACACAAGGTTAAGCAACAATCTAACCATGTCGAGATTCCTCTTTGCCTCTGAAAACACGTTAAACAGTTAGTCCCGTCTGTAATTTTTACATCTTTCACAGTGGTTTTCTGGTTAGAAGGTAGAAAATCTGACTTCAGTCTTGCCAAGGAGTATTGTGTTACCAAGCGGAAGCGGAGGTCAGATAGGTTCTATGTTAGTACTCAGTTGCGTCCATTTAGACTGCCTTACACACGGCTTACTGTCCAACATATGTGAGTAAAGGCTAAGCTAAGATGATGAATCTTTTAAGTCAGCACAATTTGAAAGTATAAGAAATTGCTACAACTTGGTATAGTATTTGCTGTTATTACATACATTTAACATTACATACAGGGTCGCAGGGACATCGACGCACAACTGCTTGCCATGGATTCAGTACATGCAGAGCCGGATTAACCCTGTCAAAGGCCCTAAGGCAATGGCATTCTCGGGGCCCCTTTTCTTACTTTGACTGACCCAATCGTGTGTGAACTGAGGAAACGCACATTAAGGGCTGTGGTTTTTAATATATTTGTTTACTTATTCCCAGATTTGTTCTAAAATTGTCTTAATTCTACTACTAAATTTAGCGATTTGTATTTTGTGAGATAACAGTGAGGTCCCTAAGTTCACAGGCACATCAAATTCTCGTTCGAAGAAACATTTTTTCTTGGTGCATGCACTGGGCCTGGGCCCAGTTGATGCGGGGCCCCTAGGCAGTTGCCTACTCCGCCTAATGGTTAATCCGGCCCTGAGTACATGATTCTGGACGCCCTGTGTTGAAATTTTCCGTCGGGTTTTTCTTAATTTTTACGTTTTTTCCTGCAGTTTTTTACTGTAAACTGTATAAAATCATTATTTTTATCTAACCCAATGAGATTTTAATTAAAAAATAAAATTCACTTGTTTCACTTAAAACAGCAATGTAAAAAAAACTTGAGGGGATACCTGACCAGCTGTTTTGCTAGAGTTCATTTGTAAGGTCAACACAGCTGATTAGATAGCCCTTTCGAGTTTTATTTACATTGCTGTTTTAAGTGAAATAAGTGAATTTACTATGTTTTCTTTCCGTTGGCTTTTTCTTAATTTAATAAAATTAAGAAAAAATTTCAACGCATGGGCGTTAGGGTGTCCCGTTCATGTATGGGGGAAAAAAAAATTGAGCTACGGCTACGCAAGAGGTATCAAAAGTTGCGTTTTGACACATATATTACGATTATTATAAAATTTAATTAGATATCCGGCATCTTGAGGCCTCTACCAGTCCTTGAAGTTTTTCAAATTTGCTATTTTTAGGGGTTCCTAATATAAACTATAAATCATACAAAAATAACATTTAAATGGTTTTTATTAAATTTAAGGGTACAACAATGAGTTAAAGCAAGGTTTAAAATAGTTGAAAGACAAAATAATCAATGGCAACTTGAAAAACGGAACTGGTTTTTGTGACCAAAATTAGGCATTTCTGAGCGAGATTTTAATCTGTTCCTAATAAAACCATCCCGAGCTGTAGCGTCCGTGACGCTTTGAGAAGCCTCCGTCACTAGTTTTACACATCTTTCCACTGACTGTGTGTGGCAGGGAAAGTCAATAATGTCGAGGATGTGTTCTTTAGCCTTAATTCTGAGTTCATCGTTGGAGACGTGTCGCAAAATTGGTGGAGCTGATATTTCACACTCTTGCCAAAATATTATATTGGTGTAGTCTCGCGCACAGAAGTTAAGCTTTGGTGCTTTAAATACCCTGCGAGAGTTGCTCTTTTCTGCTTCTCTGGCCTTTAATATTTTGCGAGATGCAAGCTCTCGAATATGCTCTCTATCGTCGAATAACATGGCAATAAGCAAGTTTTCTGGGTGCGCAAAAAAAGCGTTTCTTTCGATCACCGAATTTACAATAGATCTCTGACTATCAGGCAAAAATCGAGAGTATATAACCATTTGAAAAATATGCTTGGCTCCATCTTTAAATGATGAGTTTTGCTTGATTAGGAACCAAACAGGAGCGTAAACTTTGACCACGTAGTTCACAAGCAGCTGCAAATTATTTGACGGCGAAACAGTACTTACGTAAAGTCTGAGTATGCGATTGGCAGTAGTGAGCCATCTCGAATGCGCCATTTTTCCAGGTTGGCGGTTCGCTAGCTCAAGGGAACAGGAACCAGCCATCACAGCATGACACATTTCGTACAGATACTTTTGATCCGTGCTTAGTTCCTTCACAATATTATCAGGTAATACTAGCAAATTGCCAGACACTGCACAAAAAGACGCTAGAGGTTTACTTTCACAAGCAGCTAGCTGTTTTCCAATAGGTCCTGAATATTCTTTTGGCCCAGATGTGCTACCATCCAGAGACATGAACAAATGACGAAGCGGTAATTCATTCGCGTGAAGCATACAAACACACCATTGCAACGGTCTCTTTAAATAGTTTTCCAGGTATTGAATGACACCTCCCTTCCAACCTGTATTCGTAGCAGTACCATCGCACCCCACACAGATCACCTCTTCCAAGTTCAACCCTTGATTTTCTAACAAAGATATGATAGAAGAGACGATCCCTTTGGCAGTGCCACGACTTAGCGTTATATGTCCCAAATAAATAGATCCCGGCTCTGTGAGAACTGAAACGTGTTCTTGCAAGACTTCTCTGCGGTGGTACCGATCGCTTATTTTCTCGTTTATGAGTGTTTTGTCCTTTCGACCATCAAAGTAGATACTTTTTATTACAATCGTATCAATGTCTTTGCTGGCCTTGGTCCGTGCTTTTGAAGCAGCTCTATGAATTTTATTCTTATCAATAACAAGGCTTAGATCTTCGGAAGATACCAATCCTACGTCAGCTAAGACCGCCGAAGCGACCGCAGCCGCAGATCGCGTTGATAGTCCATACCGATCACATAACTTAACTACTGATGGCAGCGCCAGAGTGTTCCGATTCAACGAAGTAGATGGAGTCTCATTTACAGGCACGTCACTATTCGCAGAAAGTTACAGGCGACTGCGGTCGAGGCGGCAACTCGCGCACCGGAACAGGATTGGTTTTTAGTGATGCACTGGGAAAACATGCGTGCTCTGACTCTTTCCGATTCAAATTTTCTTGTCTCTGATGTTTCTTTAAAAGTCTTGCTGTTTCTTTTGTGTCTATACCGCTTATTGCCATTTTTCTATCACTTCTTTGATCCAGTAAAAAGTCTCTTTCAGAAATAGGAACTTTCTTAGGTTTTATGCAGGAACAAATGTCAAACGAAGTGCACTTACAAGCAGCAATATCGAAGAGCTTGTTCGACGATTCCAAAAAGCACTTCACTTTGCTTTCGTAACTATCATTTCTTTTATTTTTGGGATATCTTATCAATGACAGGTATTTGTCGAAATATGATTTCAGCAATTGGGTAACTCGTACGTTGGAAACGATAGGAATCGAAGTTTTCCAGAAACGATTGAAAAAACTTCTGTGTTAGAAGGATCTTTCCCATTCTTCTGTAGTTTTAGTTCATTTTTAGTAAACAAAATGAATTTGATAACGTCACTTATCACTGGTAACTGGCGATCGTCAAGTTCTTTATATGATCCCAAAATAGCACAAGTAGTCTCACTTCGTCTTGAACCCATTATTATATATAACAAAAACACGTATTTTATCACAAGAAGTGCAGAGCAACACCTTACAGCAATAAAACCGCAATAGAAACGAGACGAACTGCCTCACAGTAGAAGTAGAGAATTTAAGAAAAACAAGTCAAAACATGAATTTTGCGAGTTTGTTCCAAACCAATTCCTAACAGAAAAAATCCTGTCGTTGCCTGCAAATCATTACTTAGGGTTTCACTATCAAGGGCAACTCGCTGTCCGACCATGGACCATGCCCGGGTCGACGGCGCGTCGTGTTCCACGCGCGCCTCAAAGAGCGTCAGCAACATGACGAGGCCCCCTCTGCAGAGGGCCGAAGCCCGCCGGGGTTGTGGGACTCATCCCGTTACCGTGGCCCCGGTATGTAAAGGGTTATTGAAGGAACACCGTGGATTTTAGTCAGTAAAAGTCTGACAGTCCCTCCCACCCTGCCCGGAGTGAGAGGACTTATTTGATAATTTTACCACGTAAAAAAAAAAAACAAAGGATTTCGCTATCAATGAAATAAAAAATTAAATGGGAATAATGTACATAAAATAGAATAGACGACATTGACTGGAGGGTTATTTAAGTGATAAAAAAATAAAAAAATAAATGCCGGTAGAACCCTCAAGATATTTTTTTATGTTTTTTTTTTTTATAATTTTTACGGTAATCTAAAACTAATAATGCAACTTTTGAGGGGGCTTGAGTAGCGAAAAGTGAAAAAAAAAATTTCGGGACACCCTAATGGGCGTCCAGAATCATGTACTGAATCCATAGTACGTGGTTGCGCTTCGATGTCCCTGCCACCCTGTATAATAGACACAAGCCATCCCTCTGTGAGAAATAACGGACCGTTATCCACCACGTGGGCCCAGTGTAGTTTAGTGTATGTCGCATGTCGTCGGATTTTCGGTAGCGATGAACAATTTTTTAACACGCTTTTATTAGGTCGACCTGTATGTAAATAACTATGTAATGGAATCTAAGGTAACTAATTTAACCATCTTCCAAGGGTCGTAGCGTTATGAAAATTGGCAGCTGCATGTAGTTCTGATGACAATACAATAATATGGTACTGTGGAACTGATCTGATGATGGAGCCGGAAGATATGAACTGGTACTTCATGATGGAAAATCGTATCATAGCTGTTTTGGATTTCTTAGAAAAGTCTTGTAATGAACTTTGACCACAATTAGGTTTTAAGGATGATGAAGCCGGAAGATAGGCACTGGCATTCCATGATGGAAAATCGTATCATAATCGTGTTTCCACTTGTGAGAAAGGCCACGTAATTAAAGTAAACCTAAAGAAAATCCGTTATCGGTTTTTGAATTACCGCGTATAGTCCATAGATTAATTTTTTATAGATGTCACTTTCAAATCCTCTGGGGGGATCGACCAAATAAAATAAAAAACGACACTTTTTTGTTTTTACGTGCATTTACAAAAGCGTGTTTTTCTAGTGTTTTTGGATTAAGCAATAATTATTATTTTTCTTTAGCCTATACTGTCCCACTGCTGGGTAAAGGCATTCAATTCTTTCCATGAACTCTTTTCACGTGCCGCTTCAAACCAACAAAGGTTATACGTCCAGGTCGTCTCGCAGCTGTTATTAATTCAATTAATTACCTACTGGACCTACCCAACTCTTTTTTGTTTTCGCGAGTGGGAAAATCATCGAATGACTTCTCCCGCTCTGGGTGGAGTGGAAGGGAGTGTCAGACTTTACTGACTAAAAACCGACCCTGTTCCTTCAGCTGCCCTTAAGTTCCGGGGCCGCGGTATCTCGTTAGAACATTCCCGCAACCCTGGCAAGCAATCCGGGCTAAGTCCTTACCGGACGGTGAGCTACCACCCCTGCTCGCCGTCCGCAAGCATGCGCTTACGGTGGCTGGAGATCAGCTCACGATCCTCGACGCTCGGAGCGTCTCCCACGGCGGCTGGGGCGTAAGGAAGAGAGTTGCCTCTTCCTCGCGCGTTTGGCCTCCCCCTTCGCTAGACTGCTTCGCAAAAGGAGGCGACTGCGTCCCATTTCCTCTCGCCCTGCACCATGGTCTGAACCAGGGCCGGGCGCGAGAAGTCACCGCCGCCGATCGCCTCCACGAGGACACGGCGGTGCTCCGCCCAAGCGGGGCACACCTCCATTGTATGCTCCACCGTGTCCTCCGGGTGGTCCCCACAATGACGACACCCGGGCGTGTCCTCCCGCTGCAGACCTACCCAACCCTACCGGACTTAACAAAATAACATTTCACGATTTCTGATAACAAATCCAAACACCCTTTTGTTTCAAACTTCCTATTATAATGACAAACAAAACAGAACCGGAATTCCATGTACAACAATACGATATTATTATATTAAAATGATAACGCTTACAAATTTAATGGCCGTGTAGAATGTATGTACATACTCGTATTTACACTAAATTATCACAAATATCAATGGCGACTAGCAATACAATAGTGTCAGTATTAACAGTACAATTATTTTGAGCGGTCTCGGTACCCCGTTTGTTGAGTTATTGAAAGATTTTTGCTTCACAGCACCTTCCGTCAGACCTGTGGACAAAAATGTGTTTTAGAAAGATCCAAACGCAATTGAATTCATCATTTCGGGAAACAGTGGACTATAATTTAGGAATAAATTATTTACACACTTTTAAAAACAACAATGTCGTCTCATAATATAATTATTATGAAATCAATAATTACGTAAACATAGAATGAAGAAATTATAAAAAAATACTGATTCATGAAGGAGTTATTTATCACTAGCAGTCGCGCGGAGCTCCGCTCCCGTGGACTTTTATCACGATAGAAACATAACCCTCCTTTTTGCAGTCGGGTAAAAAGTCCACCCAATACTTTCGAAGATTAGCGCGTTCAAACAAACTTTTCCGCTTTATTATATTAGTTTAGATCAGGGTTTCTCAAACTAATTGTTCCATGTACCCCTAATAGACTTTCAAGACCACAGCGAACCCCTTTAAGAAATATTGATAGTTTTTTAAAGAAATATATAAATGTATACTCTTGGCATTTCCCAGCCACCTTAGCCGCTGCCATTACGCAAATTTTATCGCGTATGACTCAATTTCGTACCCCCCGTGGTACGCGTACCCCACTTTGAGAAACCCTGGTAAAGATAACTGACTACTCGTCGTAAAGGCCATCATAGCAGATGATGGTGGGGGAAATAAACACGTAATTCAGAATATTACGTTCCCATTGCTAGAAAACACAAGCCTCCTAACTATGAGAGGGAATGGGTACTACCACCACACAGGACCATTGCAGATTGGTGGATGTCGAAGGTCTTAAATTCTTTGGTCCTACGAAACGCCCGTGTCCTCATTTTTTTTTAAAGAATACTAGCAATATGGGTAGACTTCACATTACTAGCAATCTTGTTAACCCCTCCAACTAAGCTAAATATGCTAGTGTCTGGAGTGGGTTTTAATTTATTTTATTCAAGAGGAACAACAAACAGCCACAATATAAAACATAGAGACAATAAATACACAAAACATATAAACAATATTCCAGCCCACAACGCTGTTCACAGATTAATAATTGGATACGATACAGTGAAACAATAATCGCTAGGGTTACAAATGCATTATACAGGGTGGCAGGGACATCGACGCACAAACGCTTACCATGGATTCAGTACATGATTCTGGACCTGCCCGCGTTGAAATTTTAAGTAGGCTTTTTCTAAAATTTTCAGGCTTTTTCATAATTTTTTTTTTTTAATGAAACCTGTATAAAATCTTTGTTCCCATCTAACCCAATGAGATTTTAATTAAAAAAATAAATTCACTTGTTTCACTTAAAACAGCAATGTAAATAAAACTCAAAAGGGTTACTTGATCAGCTGTTTTGCTAGAGTTCATTTGCGAAGTCAACATAGCTGATCAGGTAGCCTTTTCGAGTTTTATTTACATTGCTGTTTTAAGTGAAACAAGTGTATTTAATTAGTTTTGCATCGGCTTTTTCTTAATTTTATTAAATTAAGAATAAACCGACGAAAAATTTCAATGTAGGGGGTCCAGAATCATGTACTGAATCCATGGTAAGCGGTTGCGCGTCGATGTCCCTACCACCTTGTATATATATGATAATACTAACTTATTAAATTGACTTATTGTAATATATATGTATATAACGCGTATAGTATAATATATATGGTTCACGAGTCGAGAATAGTGTAATGGGTGGGATTCGAACGTACGACCTCTCGATCACAAGTCCGACACCTTATCCATTAGACTATTGACGCTTAATATTCATTATATTTTCCTACACCGATTCGAATAACACGCAGTAGAAAAAGAAAACAATAATATCACAACTCGCTTCTACAGAGAAAAAAAATATCAAAAAGTTCCAGACGTATCCGAGATCCCTTAAAACAATTCCCCAGACCGGATTCTAACATGTACGTGTTTCAATATCCCTCACTTACATTACTCATATATTTATTCATATCGGTACATACCCAGAGGAGTTAAAATCTTATTTACTTACCGCCTATGTTAACTTCGGCCAACGATTGGGAACTCGGGTATAGTTTTATTTCTGAAAAAAAAAAATATGTTATCAGTTTCCTGTGGGAGTTATAAGTCTAATATGTTTTTGGATTGAATTATTTTGCAAATGTATGTAATATGAAAGCTACTTTTTAGTAAGAATGTACCAGTGGTTTTTCTTGGTTTGCTAAATGTCTAAGGTTCACAAATAAGATATAAAAGTATATTCGTGAATTAAATGTGTATTTTTTTTTATTGGCAATATGGTTTATAGGCGCTGTGGTTGATTGGCCGTTTCCGACTCAAGGTTGTGTTTTACCTGTGGATTTCACACTAGGAAATTTCTCCTCGGGCACGCCGCAATTGCGGCGGTAAGACCCCTCTTTGAGGAGTGGCTAGATCGGCGTCACGGCGTCCTGACCTACCGCATGACGCAGGTCCTCACCGGACACGGAAGTTTCGGGAGGTACCTGTGTCTGATGGGAAAGGAGGAAACGCCTGGGTGTCACCACTGCGAGGGTCGCCCTGAGGACACCATAGAGCACACGGTGCAAGACTGCCCCGCCTGGGCAGAGCACCGACGTGTCCTCACGGCGGCGATAGGCGGAGACCTCTCGCGCCCGGCATTGGTCGAGGCCATGCTGCGGGGCGAGAGGGAGTGGGAAGCGGTCGCCTCCTTCTGCGAAGCAGTCATGCTTCCTAAGGAGGAGGCGGGCCGCGTGAGGGAGAGGATGGCGTCCTCCCTCCAGCCCAGCCGCAGTGGTAGACGCCCACGGCGTCGGACGTCGGCCGACGATCTCCGGCCACCGTAGGCGCGGGCATGCGGACAGCGAGTAAAGGGCAACTCGCTCTCCGACCATGGACCATGCCCGGGTCGACGGCGCGTTGTGTTCCACGCGCGCCTCAAAGAGCGTCAGCAACATGACGAGGCCCCCTCTGCAGGGGGCCGAAGCCTGCCGGGGTCGTGGGACTCATCCCGTTACCGTGGCCCCGGTACGTAAAGGGCTATTGAAGGAACACCGTGGATTTTAGTCAGTAAAAGTCTGACAGTCCCTCCCACCCTGCCCGGAGTGGGAGGACTTATTTGATAATTATACCACGTTAAAAAAAAAAGGTAATTTCTCCTGTATCTTGTGTGTATTTTTACAAACATCCAGACCCGGAACCACAGAAATAAAAAATACAGGAGAAGTGGTAAGGAGGCGTATCGGTGTACGCGCGACATGGCCACAGGGCTCATGTCACAGGCAAGTGGCCGTCTCCGCGAACTAGTGCGCTTTCGACGGCGATCGTGATAACATATATGAATGCCGAGTTGTTCTGTAGTATCTTGTAAAAACCGAAGCCAAAATCAAAACTATGTGAATCATGATTCCATGATTAACATGATGATTAACATGATTGATTAATTTATTATTTAAGTGATTCCACTTACCATATGTAAGTACAAGTATTTTACAATATTTGTCTTTAAAAGTAGTTATGAGGGTACTTGGTTTCTAACTGGCCAGCTATGAGTTCAAACCTTAGATAGACCTACCCTTCTAATGTTTTACAATTGTTTTTTCTCCATCTTATGTTTAAACGTAAATTTAATGTACTTTTTTGTTATTACTATTGCATGCTGCGTCATTAGACGACGAAGAAATTATTGTTAAAACATCAAATCTCATATAAGTGAACTGTACAATGTTCTTTTTGAGAAATAAAGATTCTTTAAACCTAAAATCATGAAAAACAATAAATCGTAAAGTATTTCTTGGTTTTACTATGTTATTTTTGTTTTCAAATATCAGAGCGACTGTACTACTTTTGCTATAAAAACATTACTCCTTAACCACTACCTGAGTTCGTCACTAAGTAACTGGACAAGCAATGTAAAAATAATATACGAAACTGTTTTACGCGGATTTATCGCGTAGTGAGGCCGCCACTTCTTGCGACGAATTAGTGATGTGCTTGTGCAGATCCACTAACGTCGATTGACCAATGATATAGTGCTATTATAGTTTAGGGGTTTTTCAACCGACGACAAAAAAAGGAGGAGGTTATCAATTCGATGCGTATATTATTATTTTTTTATGTATGATCACCGATTACTCGGAGACGGCTGAACCGATTTGGAAAATTCTTTTTCTGTTTGAAAGGGTATACTTTGAAATGGGCCCCATTGTCACCAAGTCAGGATCTGATGATGGGATCCTGGAGAAATCGAGGGAACTCTTCAAATATTATAGGCAAACCTATAGTGATTTGAGTATTTTTTATAGTAACTTGTGTAGTTGCATTCGAAAAGCACCATTTGTGAAGTTGACCTGATGATGAAGACCACCGATGGGCACTGAAACTACTCAATATATAAGTAGGAATAATAAATAGTTCATGTGTTCCGCTTCGATTACTTGAATGTGGTTATTAAGCACAATATGCTCGTCACAATGCATATGGTGAAGTGAAGCTGATGGTGAACTACCAGGAGAACTCCTCAACAAATAACAGCCCAACATTGGGAAAAGCAATATTTTGTAAATGAACATAAGTAGTTGACATTTAGGCTCTTGTAACTAGGTAAATTAAAAATCATCCAACTAAAAAGAGTGAAATAAAAACTTTTTAACAAAAAATTAAACCGACTCCCAAAAAACACTGCAAAGTGAAAAATAACTTTAATTTCGGAAGTCGGTGCCAAAAACGAAAATACAAAACTAAAGACACCGACTACCGAAATTAAAGTTATTTTTCACTTTGCAGTGTTTTTTGGGAGTCTGTTTAATTTTTTGGTAAACAGTTTTTTATAACATACGGAAACCTCTAAGAAAATATGTTTAACTTTTATTTTACATGAGATAACAGAAATAAAAATACGTTGAAAAGTCAAGTGTACAAAAAAGTAAAAAAAATAAACAATTTATTTTACGCCCGCAGCATGCGTAAGGAGTTCCGACGCACGGTGGGCTGAAAATCGGCTTTCATAGACTTAGGCATTTTATTTTGCAAGTGCGAGTTTTTTTGCCGGATATCACTTCTATTAGTTATAACAATATACAAAAATGACACCAGAATTGATTCTGCACAGAAACGAAGGAATTATAATTTTTTTACGAAAATTTTGTATGGAGCTAGTATGAAAAATCGAAATATCTCTAAAACGGCAGCGATAACCGTAATATCCTTATAGGGGGTTATAGTACTAATTATTTATGATTTTTTGACATACGTTACATAATGGTTCTAGATGCCTTTTTTTTTAAATCGTCAAAATATTTTTATTTATTTTTACATATTTAAACGTTCCTTTTAGTGTTTAAGTTGAAGAATTCAGAGCTTTAACAACTCTTATCATAAAATAGCATCACCCCTATAGACCTGAAGGACTAGACAGAGGTGTGTAGTGTCTTGTTGATCTTGTAAGATTTCCAACAATACCAAATAGTTGAATATCAGTGTCAAAGTGCCCATGCTGTCGCTTCTTTTTGAAAGATAGGGGAATGAAATTGTTAATTGATCATACCCTAAAAGTATGATTACAACATAACCGGACACATAATAATAATAATATCCTTATAGGGGATTACAATACTAACATTATTTATTTTAACATATGAAACTGTTCAAAACGATCCATGAACTGTGTCAAAGTTAAGAACATCGTTAGGAAGCATGCTTTTTCCCCAAATATTAAGAATATGTGAAAAAAAAAAGACTGTATATAAACTTTTTATTGATAGGTAATTTAAATAAAACAGAAGTAACAAAAATAATCTATACTTATAATAAATCTGTAGAGAGGTCAATTCTGTACATGAAATATATTTCCAAAATAACTATCAGGGGGTGATTAAGGATCGATACTCATGCCAAAAATGCAATCAGTTAAATTTTTGTCTGTCGGTCTGTCTGTCTGTCTGTCTGTCTGTCTGTATAACCGTTATAGAAACAAAAACTACTCGACGGATTTTAACGAAACTTGGTACAATTATTTTTCATACTCCTGAGCGGGTTATAGTATACTTTTCATCACGCTACAATCAATAGGAGCAGAGCAGTGAAGGGAAATGTTGGGAAAACGGGAGAAGTTACTCCAATTTTTAAGCTTCCGTCGCGTGTGCAACCTTAATGGTTAAAGCTACACAAATCATTTCATGACGGAAATGTTCTCCTTAAAATTATATAAAAAATATCCCACGACAGCATATGTCTAACTTTTATGGTTGACTCACAATAACACGTGTAACTCCCGATTGCTTAGCAGTTCGAAGCTTTCTGATTATAATATTTGTCTACTCTTACGTTTATAACCCTCTCAGTCACCCCTATTTGAAAAAAATAACATTATTAACTATTCCATAAAAAAATTGGCCAAGTGCGAGTCAGACTCGCCCATGAAGGGTTCCGTAGTAACTATAATATAATATGCAAATTTATTTGACGAAAAAAAAACCTTACAAATTTCTTAAAACTAGCTTATTTACATTTTTTACAACTGCGCCAAATAAATTTGTTTTGAAAAAAAAACCTTACAAATTTCTTAAAACTGGTTTTTTTACATGTTTTACAACTGCGCCGAATAAATTTGTTTTTCATAGTGTTTGTATGAATTACAAAGTTATATTTGCGGTTTTAGAAAATATGCTGTATCTCAAAAACTGCTGAACTGATTTCGTTCAAACTAATTTTGGTTGAAAGTTTATATTAAGATCTACAGACATATATTTTTTTTAGATTTTTCACTCCATTATTATAGAAGTTAGAGGGTGTGTCCGCCACACACACATTTTACCACTTTGGAAGCTTATATCTTTTAAACGATTGACTTTATGGAAAAGTGGTTTTAGAAACCCCGATGTCGTTTTTAAAGAACTGTCTATAGATACCACACATGCATCGATTTCATGAAAAAAAAAAATATTTTGAGGTTTAGTTCCATGTATGGGGAGCCCCCCTTTATCTATACTTATAACTAGCTTTTGCCCGCGACTTCGTCCGCGTGGAATAGTTACTTTGGGCTAAATTTAACCCCGATTTTGAAGTATTTTTCATTGGCGCTCCGCTCCTATTGGCCTTAGCGTAATGATATATAGCCTATAGCCTTTCTCTATAAATTGAATATTTAATTAAAAAATAACTTTTGAATTCGAACCAGTAGTTCCTGAGATTATCGCGTTCAAACAAACAAACAAACTCTTCAGCCTTATATTATTAGTATAGATAGCTGTTGCCCGCGACTTCGTCCGCGTTTCCGTCGTTTTTCGTAAAAAAAAGTAGCCTATGTCCTTCCTCACGGTTAAGTGATTTTGATGTAACAGACAGATTAACTTTCGTAATTTAGTAGGGAAATATAATATGTCAATCTATAATACTGTTAAAAATATCGCAATACGGAACCGCATAATATTATTCTTAAAAGCTGTGCCCGCGACTCCGTCAGCGTAAGTTAATGTGTTGGTAATATTGTTTAGATCACGTTCACATGAGGCTTAAGTACCTATAGAACGAAAGTTTATACCTTCGGCGGCGAGACGCGTCGAGCGCGGCGACCGATTCTCAAAAATAATCCTTATAGCATGATTCACTAATCCTTATAGCACGCGCGATGGCTTATTATTAGCGTATTTCTTACTTCTTACTAATATTATAAATGCGAAAGTTTGTAAGGATGGATGGATGTTTGTTACTCTTTCACGCAAACACTACTGAACGGATTCGAATGAAATTTGGTAAGTAGATAGTTGATATTCTGGAATAACACATAGGCTACTTTATCTCGAAATTCCCACGGGATCGGGATTTGTGCGGGAAAACCTTCCTACGCGTATGAAGTCGCGGGTAGAAGCTAGTATCTAATAAATTCAATTATACAAAATACATATTTGAAACTATAATTTATGAAATTATTAACTAAACATATTGGTACAATAAACTAACATAAATAACAAAAGAACATAAAGATAAATAATTAAATTTTACAAATTTTCTTTACAACTTTCGTTGTCGGACTCCAATTCCGAGTCAGAATCCAGATCGGATATACCTACAAACTCGAACTCAGTTTCCGAAAACTGTATTAGGTCGAGAGTTTCAGCAAAAAAGGTTGTCTTCCTTTTGGCATCTAACTTCGGCCTTTGTGCACTTAGAAAAGGATCCGAAGAAACAACAAGCATATTTAGGATATCTTGATTAGAATCTTGCCTGCTTCTTTTCCGCGAATGATGTTCCCGGAACCTCCTAAAATCTTTGTTTCGAGACTCTGAGGCTTCTTCCGAGAGAGTCCCAATCGGGACAATATCATTTTTTTCGATTATGTCAGCTCCGTGTATTAATAGTTTATGTACGGTTGATGACATGTAGTACCAGTCGTATAATTCCACGTACTTTTCTGCTGTTTTGCGAGCAAAATCTTTAAATTTGATGACATCGATCTTCTCACCAGATGTTATTGCTTGCAAAATAACAGCAAATCTTTTTATCAGGTTTTGATCCAACCCAGTAATAGCTGCAGTTTTATTGAGAAACTCGAAAATCTTCCTTGCGGTATTCCCGTCATTGGTAGTTCCCGAGCCTTATTTTACTATA
This sequence comes from Tholera decimalis, assembly GCA_943138885.2. NCBI lineage: Eukaryota > Metazoa > Arthropoda > Insecta > Lepidoptera > Noctuidae > Tholera > Tholera decimalis. The sequence continues at coordinate 32,474,741 of OW964562.2, forward strand.
TCAATTAACAGATTGAGCTCCTCTTTAAATTTATTTTGAATGTTTTTTTTTTCTGTTTTGTAACATATCTTTATGCTCATTACTTCTTGCTGCCCACTGTTTGAAGTCAAGTCTGTACGCAATGTGTAACAGACATTCCATGCAATTTATACGGGCATGTAGGGATGATAGGCCAAATTCATATATGTCAGAACACACAGTTTTTGATGTTACAGCATCTAAGTGGTTCATTTCTGTTGGTTTTGCTAAGCACAGGTAGCATGATGCATTTGATCTAGCTTCAGAAAGGTACGTGCAGACTTTTGCGTCGATCATTGTCATCATTAGTTTATGAGTCACCCTGTTACTATTAATGCACTCTGTGGGGTTAAGGGCCTCAATTTCCTCATCCATTTTTCTTTTGTTATCAATGACAACTGCATGGCTTTCTTTTACAAAAGTGAACTGAACCGGACGACAATAAAAAGTTGAGCATGGTTTCGGGTTTGTCCATATAGTATTATCTCCATCTGTCAGTTTCAGTGGCACCAAGGAGGTCATGAAAATGCTTGAATCATCATGCTCGCCGTCCATTTTCTGCTTGTATCGGCTTTGATTGGAAGCACCATCAAATCCCCACTTCGATATCAGCTTTAACTGCTTATTTTCCACATTATCAGAAAGACTTTGAAGAATCCGCTTCACCGTGATGTCAAGTAAAGCTTGAAGTGTAATTCTAGCTGATGAATCCGTAACTGATACTGATTGATTAGGAGGGTAGCATGCAAGCTTAGTTTGTTGCAGTTTATAGTAGGATGGGTAAATATCCTTAGCACCTTCCCGAATGGCAGTCTCTCGCAACGTAATATATTGCCACTTTGAAAGCTTAAGTGAAAGAAGCAATCCAAGTGCTTTCTCTGGTGTAAATATTACTGTTTTCTTAATGCTTTCCTTGATTTTAACGACAGCTTCTGGATTTTTGATCATATAATTGATTACAGATGCGATATCTTCATAACCTTCTTCTTTTAAACGTGCTGCAGCTGCATATGCCAATTCACAGGAATCCTCGCCTATGTGCTCACTAGATCTTCTCTTTTTCTGTTTGCTTCCCAGATCTTTGAATGGTTTTTGGGACCTTTTTGTCATTGTTCCAACAGTCGATGATGTCGAAGGTTCTGGAGAGACTGAGCGTGCTCTTGGTATCTCATCAACAGTTGGTTCTTGATTTATTAAAGTTTGCACGCAACTCGGCCAATCAATATTTGCTTGCAACCACTCTCCGTACGTATTTCTAAACTTATCAAAGAATCGTTTAGATTTCTGCCACCTGTTTAAAGCAGCTCGCGTGAATCTCCGGCAAAATTCTTTGAGAGTTACTTGATCTTCGGCAGAAAGGCAATCGCCTATGCGGGACACAATTGCACTATACAATACTTCATGATTAAATGAAGGACACTCACTTTTTAGAAGAACAAACAAATCTAAGTTGGTTATTAAACTTTCCATTCTAAGATTTTGTAGTCGCAAAGCAAATAGTTTTAGTGTTAGCAGTTACACGGTTGTGAACAATCTAAATTATGGAACAAAATTATAGCCCTTTTATTGTATAAAGTCAATAATTAGTTAACTACCCTCATTAAAGTTATAAAAGATATGATAATAAAAATTTATAATCGTCAAAAACATTTCGTAGAACTCATAGTAGAACTAATCAACATTAGGAAATCACATTAGCTCACTAATTATAAAAAGGTGAATGCAGTTCTTAGTTGGTATTGTTGCGAGATATTTCAAATCATTTAATCACTTAATAGGCTCATTAGAATCAGAAGACTACAACCATCATTCTAATTACTTAATTACTTGTCATCAGACTCATTAGATGACTACACAATATGTTATTTTGTATTTTGAACGTATGCAAGGTTTTAAAATTCCTTTTGTGTCGATATTATTATGTGTCCGGTTATGTTGTAATCATACTTTTAGGGTATGATCAATTAACAATTTCATTCCCCTATCTTTCTAAAAGAAGCGACAGCATGGGCACTTTGACACTGATATTCAACTATTTGGTATTGTTGGAAATCTTACAAGATCAACAAGATACTACACACCTCTGTCTAGTCCTTCAGGTCTATAGGGGTGATGCTATTTTATGTTAAGAGTTGTTAAAGCTCTGAATTCTTCAACTTAAACACTAAAAGGAACGTTTAATATGTAAAAATAAATAAAAATATTTTGACGATTTAAAAAAAAAAAAAGGCATCTACAACCATTATGTAACGTATGTCAAAAAATCATAAATAATTAGTACTAAAACCTCCTATAAGGATATTACGGTTATCGCTGCCGTTTCAGAGATATTTCGATTTTTCATACTAGCTCCATACAAAATTTTCGTAAAAAAATTATAATTCCTTCGTTTTTGTGCAGAATCAATTCTGGTGTCATTTTTGTATATTGTTATAACAAATAGAAGTGATATCCGGCACAAAAACTGGCACTTGCAAAATAAAATGCCTAAGTCTATGAAAGCCGTTTTTCAGCCCACCGTGCGACGTCGCCATCGCTACAATAGTTTATTTTTCAATCTGTCAATCGTTCTAGCCCGGTCGGAAGATCGATGTAAATAATGTTTTTTTACTTATGTTGATTTTTTTACAGAGTAGTAGAGAAATGCGTAACCAATATTCGTAAAGTAAGTTACTTTAATTTTAGGTTAATAATCGGTGGTGTTTTTCGTTTTAGAATTATCGTATGTTATGCCTTATCCTATGAATCGAATGCATTATAATAATCGGCATGGTCAGATAATATATTTGTGAATTTAGCTTAAAATAAGTCAATATATTCATGCTATTTATTTGTTATGCATGGATGTGTGTTTGTTTTCATATGTTTAACATTTTCTCTACTAACTAGGATTTTTCTTATAACAAAAACCTATTATAACCTACTAAACTATTACCTGCGGGGTAATTGCGTAACACACTTACAGTAGGAATCACACATAAAAAAAAGCTTCTAAAGAAAAGTCGCAGGCTTTTTGAATGGACAATTCCAAAATTAAGAGTACAACTGATTTTTGCAGAAGTGGGTTAAATTTTATTTTATTACTGAAAGCTATTCTCATGTTTTAGGGCATTCATAAAATCAGTCATTCAACTTTTCAGGATTCTATACAACCTATACGGTATGTTCCGATCAAGAGCGTAATATAAGTTAACATCAACTTCTATTTTACCTATCACTATGATAATTAAATATTAAGATTTAAGTCGAAAGCGCCAGGGTAGCCCTTAATACTTAGTAGGTAGTACTTAATAATAATTATGTAATGTTATGTTCTTAATAATATGTTTATTGTTATTATAATATTTTCTGGACATGCCATTATTTATATTTGGTTCATTTTAAGGTGCCCAAAAAAAATTGTACAATAATAAATGGAAGAATCGATAACTTTTCGATTTAGTCAATCACTAGCGTATATGTAAAATTAATTGCTTTTGCACAGCACAACGATAGCGACCGATGTTTTTGTGTGGGTAAGTTCTACGGTGCATGGTAAATACACGTCGTGTTTGACAGAATAAGGTTTATTATTGATTGTATAGTACGTTCTGATTTAAGAAATGCGGGTGTGTGCGCGAGTGCGTATCTATTGATTTTATTAAACTGCATGTGTAGTTGTTGCCCCGCCCAGCGCCTAACTGGAGACACACGGTTCCGATATAATTTCGTCTGTTGACCATAATTATCTACTTATTTATTTTATCTATGCCCGGAACATATTATATTTATAGGCCATACAATCGAAATCGAAACCGTGACACGCAGCGCAACACAACGCCCGTCGTATCGATATTATTTGTTACAAATTGGTTTATCTTTCATAAATTGTGCTAAACTGTAAAATTGTTTGCCTGCAGAAATTCCCATGTATAACAAATTTGTTAAAATGTAGTCAAATAATTATGCTAAATTAACTGAATTTGACAATAAATATGCATGCTGTCGAGATTAAACAATTTTACACGTTACACCCATGAACAATTTCCGTTGTCCATGTATACAAAATGAGAGCCAATAAGAGCAGAGCAACAAAACTTGGTCTGTAGACAAATATCGGAATTAAATAAAAATCAGAACAGGTCAACTTCTTCTGTCAAAACCTTAAATGAGCGCCCCATGTAAGATACCAGATTAATAGGTGGAAACAATTTTGATTTGTTTAATTTTGTATCTAACAGTTTTTTATTACAGAGGTATTCTTCGACCTACACACATATTTGTGCTACTATATACCTATCATTTCTTTCCTTATAAATATGATATAACTCACCATAAAGTCGGAGCGTGCCCTCACTCTTGCCGAGCGAGTTGGTACTCACACAGTTGTAAGTACCGATGTCACTCCGGGAGAACTGTCTGATAGTCAGCTTCATCATCACCCTGTATGATGAACGCTCTTCACCTATCACGTACTTCGGCCTGTGGGAGTGGAAACAATGAAAATTTAAACAAGATCTTTTTGTAACTATAACTGTCTATGATACATTAAAAACATTTATGGCCAACTTATATGGATCTTAATGTTTGTGTTTTTAAAAACAAAATTAACATCCCTTGATTCACGAGGTTACGTCGAGGTTGCATATCTTCTTAAATTAATGTAATGCAGTAATCTTAAGTTATAAATATAATAATTAACACGCGTGAAACCGCGGGACATAGCTAGTCAATAAACAATATTCAATGACATAAAATTCAAATCTACTAGAACATTAGTATTAGCTCCGGTTCGATTCTTGCAAATGTTTTCACGGCCTACAGATAGTTTGTTTGTGTTTGTTGTAGTGGGTGTTTGTGCATGTGAATTTAAGCCATTCTAAATAGGTACATCAAATGTAGAGTAATGCTAATATCATAAAAATATTTTTAAAGAATCCACCCGTGAGACTATGATAGATCACAATAAAACTTGATATCAATATTCACCAATTGACGATGCCGTCTATACCTAGACCAGTCAGTACAGACAACAGCACAATCAAACAACTACCATTTATCATCACTACAAACGGCTCATTATCCTCAACCACAAAAGGCAAATGTGTGACGATGATTTATGAATCCACTGATCATTAAAGATCCCCCTCCTTATAAAAAAAGAATGCTAATAAAAAGCCCATCCACTGGTCCCACTTGACCGCTACGAGTGATTTCGATCAACAATGGATCCACCATTCACCGTGATCGTGGGTGTATTGTGAGCTTCAATAGCAAGGGTATCAATCATCCCCTATATGAAATCTTTATTACTGCGTTCAATACAATAGACATGGAAATCTAACCCTTGAAATGTGGCCATGAAACATGTGATAAACTTTAGGCTTTTCGCCAATTGACAGGACATTCTCTTATTATTAGTATTGACAAAAAATCCAATTTTTTCATGTTAATTACCACCGAAATATCACGAAAATTAAATTTAGGCTCATTACTTTAATATTTAAAAAATCATCACAGATTCTTGCCTAAAAAGAAAGCTGAAACCAAATGAGTATGCGAATAAAAAATAACACTCATAGGAAAATATCGATGTCGTTAATTTAAAAACCTCGACCAGCACGATGTCCCTAACTCTTTGCTAATAAAATTGAGATGCCTAGAAGAATATTGAACTGGAAGCAAAGGGCCATATTCCTTGTAATGGGAAATAGAGTAGTAGTGAAGGGTAGTAACTTTATTTATATTTGGGGTCTTCAATTTTGTAACTTAGGTTGGACTATCACAACTTCGTCATAATTATAACAGAACATAATCCGCTTATAGAGTCCCGTCATAATATGCGAGTAAATGAACAGAGTGCACATGTATTTGCACAATATAATATCTCTGCGCAGATGGCTATAGGGCCAAGCTTAGCAGAGAAAGCTTGGTACCGTGGCCAAAATCGGTCTAAAGGACTATATAGCGTCCATAGTTCTGGGACACAGACGAAACAAGCCTTTTCTCTATGAGAGGGAATGGGCTTCACCACGCGGGCCCAGCGTGGTAAATATATCGCATGTCTTGGAATTTTTCAATCCTAGGCTATGCCGATGTCTTCATGATATTTTCCATCATCGTTTTGACAGCACTGGTGATGACGAAAATAACACAAAGTAATGTGCCCCATAGGTACTAACCCCGACTTATCTACTTTTTGTCGCTATCGGGGGAAACCTTCAAAAGGCGCCTGGACTTTTGGCAAAATTTAAAAGGCAGTATGGGTTTTCTACCCCACTGAAACCACCCCGGTGATCACTATTAGCACATAGAAAGCGTCCCGTTTACTCTTAAAAGGCCACTCCGGAACCCCTCTGTCCAACGCATATTAGGGCACAGGGACAGGGAAGACAGTAAAGAAGTCTCCCCTGCGACTTACCTACCTACAAGTCATAAATTGTGCCCACTGTGGCAGCTATCATCACATATCACATCATATCAACACAAAATTATCGATGTTTTTATGGCCCCATTGCCACTCATTGGTCCTTAAACTTGACGTTATGCAGTCGAGTGGGGCTCCTCGTTAACATAAGTGTGGGGATGGATATCACAAACTGCGCGAATAAAACCTTTTTGATAAGTAGTTCTCTACTAATAATGATGAAAGATTTTCGTAAAATAATATTCCTTTTCTAATGAATCTTTTTGCCTTTAATTATATTTTATTGTTTGTTGCTGTAGTTGGGTATGTATATTCTACCTGCCTTCCTATTAGAGTTTTTTTTTCGGGGGAAAATCATCGAATGAATTCTCCCACTCTGGGTGGAGCAAAAGGGGGTGTCAGGCTCATACTGACTAAAAATCCCATTGTCCTTCAGATGCCAATTCGTTCCGGGGTGTCTCGTTAGAACGATTTAGTTCATGAGATGAGTATTCCATTGGATACCCTTTGGATACAAATTCAATTACAAAGACCTTAGAAAAAGTTTATGAGCTTTAAGAGAGAAAATCTACAACATAATTTTTGATTATGCTTATGCTGTAAAATAGCTTAAAACAATCATGTCACGAACATTTTGGAATAACTAATTAAACTAACCTGCCTCACTAGGAATATCTCTTGTATCGAGAATGCATTGACATACATACATTTGAAAATATGAATAATGTTACAAAAAGATATAACTTTGAAACATGCATCAGTGCCACGTAAGCACTAGTTTTAATCGACCAATGAAAAATGCATAGTTCTCGAAAACCCGTTAGTTATCCACCTAAACTCATACATACACCGGTGCTCAATATTTATGGTCAAAATTCTACTATTTATGTCGTTTTAATCGTTCTAACCACAGACCGGTAATAAAATTGGCGGTAATACTTTAAAAATACAAAACGATGCGCCTTTGTTTTTGTAAAAAGACGCATTAGTGACTGTTTTACTGAATCGTGTTATGCAGAATACGGACATGGGTTATCCCATATCACGGGGTTTATACCCCGTAAGATACTTTCTTGCATAACTACATAGGCTCAATTTTTTTTAAGTATTAATATTTTATTGTCTTAGGTGTCGGCCTAGTATCGAGAGGTCGTGAGTTCGAACCCCACCCATTAGACTATTGCCGTGAACCCGCTCCAGACACATGGATATACCACCAAAAACATTCTGTAAAAACTAGCCAAGCTTAGAATACAGAAAGAACCCTAGAACCGCGCTCAACTGTAATTGCAAGCCGCGCTCTGTGTCCAAATACAAGACAAGCGTCCCCGCTAGCCTCACTTCCCACCCGCGTAATGTTGCTGGCAAAGACATTATTTGTCTGTTTTAGGGGTAAATTCTTCAGCAGGGAAACTAAAATTTTAGATAGTTATAATGTACATAGAAACATAATTACATACACACCTCCCCTTCCTTTCTCTCACACACACACCACAAATTTTGTAAATTGGTTTTGTAATCTTAATAGGTTCTATGTTAGTCACATAATTCCTATTATGAATGTTATGCAATTCTAACAATATCATATACATAATTTCGCACTGATAACCTTTCTTTTTTCAAGTTGGTTAATATATTTTTTGATTAAAGTAAGTAGTTATTAATATACTACAAAGAATAAAAGCCCTCAGTAAGTAATAAAAAGAAGGGAAAATCAAAACTCTTATATTGGCAACACTAACAAGATGGATTGTTCTCTTTGACAATTACAAACTAAACAATTTATTCAGTAATTAAATAAGACGATAAGTGAATGCGCTAGTTACACGTGAAATGTGATTCCATCCTGTTTTTAGCCCCGCTGTATTTTTATAGGTAGGAACGACACAAGACGTCATAATTTAAATAAATTGGACACGGGTAAACACGTCACGCGATATGACGTTCACAGAACAACTGATCGGCTGCGCGTCAAACTACTCCATTTAGGAGTAGTTTTTGTTGCTTCAGTATTAGGCGCGCTCACGGCTTCTAGGGTTCTTTCTGTATTCTGAGTAGCCAAGTATCGATAGAGCTACTTGTTTCTCTATAAAAAGAAATGAAATCTTTAAGCAAAGCCAGGCCAAGTCTAAGGTTCTTTACTGCGATTTCTTTATTAATATACTTAGTTTATGTGACCGGCCGTTGAACATTCTTTATGCACATTAATTTGTTGATACATCCAAGTCAACAGCTAAGTCACATAAAATCTAACTATATCAATAAAGAAATCACAGTAAAGAACCTTCAATAATTTATTAATTACGTATTTCGTTTTATAAAAACAGTCACTTGGACTTTGAAGCGTATATATTTTTCTTTTTACATTTTTAAAACGATTCCCATTTTTGCGAAATACATTAGTGTCGTAAATATTAAGTGAAATACATATTAAATCTTTTTTTAAGCAAACCTAACGCAATGAAACGTAACCTTTTTACAAAGACGAGTCGCTCTTCAGAACTACCGAATGTGGCTAAATACAAGTATGTTTACTAGAAGTCACAGCCTATCTGAACTTCATAACGACCTGGTTTAGTAAAACATAATTCCTTAGTAAACACTTTATCCCATAGCCAGAGGCAATTTAATTGGCGCCCCGGGCCAAATAGAAGTGATCGACCCATAATTAACAAAAAAAAAACAAGATTGATTTTTCAGCACCTAGGTAATTTCTAACCAACTAACTAGTTAACTTACGTACTACTACGTTACTTAATTTCAATAATAAAAAACTAAGCTGAGCAAAGTGAACTTTTTAAAAATTCAGCATGCCGCATCTGATAACCTAGTTTTCTTTTTCCGTTCAAACAGGTATCAGTGCCTCTACCATGAGTTGTCATCGACAACTTACTCGCTAGCGCTGAACTCGCTAGCGTACAAACGTGGATCGAATAGATTTCGATAATGCTTGCACCATGAGATTTGAGGAAATTTACGGAGGTGCTAACGTGAGCTCGATAGATCATGTCGTCTAGCTAACTTCACTCCACTCGTAGAATACTTTCGTCTATGGGTCACTACTTATGTTCTGTTTCTTTCTTTCCCGCTAATAAGAAGAGAGAACTGCTCTTAAGCTCAAAATGTAGTGTTATCGCTATGCTAAAAATGTTAAGGCAGTCAATATCACAAAGTAAACCAACAAAATAAAAAAGTTTACGATTAGTGCACTACTTATGGTATTTAGTGGCTTTTGAATTTCGAGTGGTTCTTGTAACGTCATTGTTCTCTATTCAATTTGTATTTTTGTTTGTTGATGTTGTGTCACAGAGGTGCTTTATGTGGTTTAAAAGTTTGGATTATTTAACACAATGAGGACCAGTGTCTCACAGTCCCAATTTATGGTGAAGTTCATGGAAAGGTATGTTTCAACTTTCTACTAATATCAAATTAAATAAAAAATATTTATTTTTAAGAATTTGGTACAATAGGTGTTATATTTGGTTCCAGCATATGCTGCTATAATTATTCCTTTATATAAAAAAAACAAAGCTTATGAAACAACATGAAATCTCATGTTGGCTTGAAATTCACGTTGTTCACGTCGTTGATCTCCAAATTCAGCGGCCACTAACATATTCCACGCTAAATATGGTATTGCAGACATTATTATAACTTTATTATACTCAAAACGTATTAAATGTTAATGTAAACACATGTTTCACACGCCAAAATGCTAGTGAGTAACGTAACTACTACCGTAAGCGTATCGTTCGTTAACGCCTGTCGAATTAGTGACTCATGGTACCGTTTTGTATGGTGACAGCTAAAAAACGTTAGTGACTATCGTATAGATTACGATAGGTTTAAAACCTAACGTAATCTATAGTGCTCATGGTACGAATTTTAATTCTTTCTGTGACCGCTAGGGGCGCTGTACAATATTTCATACAAATAATTTACGGAGACGCTAGCGAGTTTTGGTTGCGTAAACTCATGGTAGAGGTACTGGTTGAACGTACGTATCGCCCCGGGCCATGCCCCGTAGGCGAATAACGATACGGGCTTGAAGGAAACAAAACACTGAACTCATTGTACAATGGAGCGCAGCATCCTAGGTGTCAAGCTAACCAATCACATACACAACACCACACTACGCTCCAAGACGCAAATTGCTGACGTTGCTAAAGAGGCCGCTAAGTTGATATGGGCCTGATCTGACGAAGATGACGAGCCCAGCTGGACTAAAATAACGACCAGTGGTTTATTTTGACCCTGGACATAACCTCCTGGAAATAATGGGCCTTTGCCCAACAGTAGGACGACACAGGCTGACAGTATTAGCATCAACGTTAGGCAGCAAAACTACGTCATAATTATTTTGATTAAACTTCTTTAACTAATGAGAACTAAGCCTCTTCACTATTTCCGACAAGACATGAAGAGATAACATTGATCAGGAACAGCCTGTATTGTTAATGCATGTCTATAATAATAATTAATCCTTGAAGCTTAAAGACAAAGGTTTGCTTTGTTGGTATTATATGCTATTATTGTGAGGTTGGCGTGTGTAAGACCCTGTACATACGTTCAGGCTGACGTGTGGCCGGTTCCAGGTAACTGGGTTGTTTGATGCTCTGAAATTAATTTGGATACTAGCGGACAACCCGAACAAGTGGGAGCGGCTTTGATTATTTTAACTGCCTAAACTAAGAAATTAGAAAACAGCTTTTGTAGAATCAGACTTTCACACAAAGGGTTAAGTTTTTTGATAGAAACTAGCACATTTTATTAGTACGTACGTACATTTTAATTCCCACCACAGTAATTCCTGAAAGTTAAAATTAGCGGTGACACCACCAGAAGAACGCTGACTTAATAAAGTTCTATGGGTCCAGGGAATTATTAAACTGTCTTGGATTTTGTATCAAAGTTAACCAGATAAGTACAAGGTAGTAAGAAAAATACCAAATCGATACCACTAAAAGACTGTTATTAAGGGGAATATCATCAAAATGATTACTTGCACTCTTGGTGGAGCAGACAGGGTGCTAGACCTCTACTAAATAAAAGCTCCTGTGTTCCTTCAGTTGCTTTTGCGTTTTTGGGCAGTATACACTTGTAATATACACTTTAGACCCAGTGTTTGTAGAGAAAATATGATTCTAGGTAAAAACGGCCCCAGGGATGTGCCGTAACAGGCGTTGCACAAAGGAGGTCCGGAGCGATCATTTTTAGAGGTAACAGGCCCTTTCGATGACGATCACTGGACTGGGTTTAGTAAGGTAAGAATCGCACACTCCCTGGTTTTGTCCCCGAAATTCCAGGCGCCTTTTGAAAGTTTTGAAGGCATTATTACAAGAAAGTCTTATACTGAACCGATTCTTGGGTCTTTCGCCAAGACGTAAGTGACACATTGCACGCTAGTATGGCAAGGGTTTTTAATTACAACTACTTACCCATCGAGCAGCATCTCCCCTCTATTCTTAAGCCAGTAGTTGATGGTGTTGGGGTATGCTTCCACGGTGCACTCTAGTACCACATCGGTACCAAGGGGCGCGCCCAGCAACTGGTTTGGCACTATCACTGTTGGCGAAACTGTGGGACAAACAAAACTATATTAATACCAGTAAAATCAATTTTTCGTACATTGTTGATAAACAAATTGGTTAGTGGTACATTACATGGTGGTCATCTCATCCATACGTACAAACCATTGGTAATACGTAATGTAACGTATTACCAATGGTTTGTACGTAAAATAAAACGCCCCTCCCCCCCCCCCCCCCCCCCAACTTCTATAATAATGGAGTGAAAAATCTAAAAAAAATATATGCTGTAGATCTTTATGTAAACTTTCAACGAAAATTAGTTTGAACAAGATCGGGTCAGCAGTTTTTGAGATATAGTATATATTTTCTAAAACCGCAAATATAACTTTGTAATTCATACAAACACTATGAAAAACAAAGTTATTTGGCATAGTTACTACGGAACCCTTCATGGGTGAGTCTGACTCGCACTAGGCCATTTTTTTATTTATACTGGATGAGGCTGATGTGTCCTAGCCATATAGTACTAATCTGAGAAGAAACACCGAAACGTACTCAAAACTCAACTCCATTTTTAAAGTCTATACTATACGTACTGATCAAATCGTATGAGAACAATGTACTGTAATGAATTTATGCTTGTGGTGCTCTTTTGAGGAAAGAACCACACGGATGTGAGTGAACCTGTCCAGACAGTGCAATTTGTTAGTACTTAAACTTCCAGATATATACGAGATTATCTGTAATAAGAAATATTGACCTGATTTAAAGATGCTTCGTGGAGGAGCAAAACTTGTGTCGGACATATGTTATGACATTGCATTGTTTCACGTTCGGTTTGTAGACATAATTGCAGCTAGGATCTTTTTGGTGGTGTTGCATTCTGCATTTAAGCTTAAACAACTTTTTTTGGCGGAATTAACAGGAAATATCGTCCCAAAATATAAATTTGTCACGGATTTCTGCAAAGTAATGCCTTTAATTGACAAGTGACCTAATTATCCATCATTCAGAATAGAACAATTTACAGTAGCAGCGAAGTATTTTCACACGAGTTTGATTTTCGGGGAGTACCGGCGGCGGCTGATGATATGTTCATGATGTTATCTCTAAGCCTTTTCGCAACTACATAATTATGTCAGGATGTTTTAACATGGAGTATCTGCCTCTCTGACCTCCACAAGCCAGTAGCTGGATAACACTACTGCCCTACACTAACTAAAAAGCCGCTAACCCGAAAAAGTAATTTTCTAGTAAACGTAAAAATAAGTGGGAAATGATTTTTCTACAAAACTACGCTAGCTAGGACGATGGTAAATTATTTTTGTGGACATAGCTTCTATGCACAATATATGTGAGGGTTTTTTTAAAGTAATTAAAAGTATCTTTTAGTATTGTATTATATTTTAGTAATGTATATACAAGTATTGTAGTTTAGTCACTTTTTAACAAAGGAAGTGAAAAAAAATATTTAGTTCAGCAAAATTGCTGAAAAGTATCTCGAAAAGTATTAATCGTAGGAAAACGATTCTTGGACCAAAAGATAGAGAATCGAAAATAGTTTAAGTATACATTAAAAAGTGAAAAATGACCTTTTGTGGCTTAACGGCCTTTTAGTTAGTGCAGGGCAGACTAGGTGTATTGTGTCATATTTTCAGCCTTCTGACCCGTAATTACAGTCAAAGATGAACAAATTTCAGCCAGAGCTAACAGCTAAATATGCTTCCAGAGGCACGAAGGAATCTCGATAAATCGAGATAGTCTCCCATCCATGGACGAACCTCCGCGACCGTTGCTTAACTTTGAAGAACGACCCGTGCGGTTCTTACTTGTCCTCTTAAGGCCCAATCTAAATTTAGTTTGATATAAGTTACGACCCAATGTACTAAAAATAGGTAACTAGTTGCGGCCCAAAACTTTGATTGAACAAAAAAGTGTTATTACGAAATGTTTTTGACTTTATTCTTTTAAGGGGTATTTCCTATATCTAAAAAAAGTAATTTAATAAATCTAAGAAACCCGACTGCTCAACTGAAATACTAGAAACAAGCACATTTTCGTTTAAAAAAGTGACAAGCTGGCGGGACCCATCCTATTTTTGTTTGTATTATAATTTATTATGTTCAGTCGGGTTCCTCCTGCTTGCCATTTTTTTTAAACGAAAATGTGCTTGTTTCTAGTATTTTTTTTGTCATTAAATTAGGCTGTTGGGCCTTACGAGGTTATTAAGTCCACGAGCTAAACTTTTCTGTTTTAGCAAAAACGCCTCCGTAAAATACATCAGAGCTTCATTATAAAAACGATGAGATTCTCAGAAACCATTTCCGATATCGTAGTAAGAGATTTGTCAGTCTAAGAATACACTCAAACCGTAATCTGTTAACAGTATTAGCTCAATTAAACTGAACCAACAACGAATAATGAGATTAACCAACAGCTTAGCTCAGAGAGGTACGGAATCAATACCAAATAATCCTGGAACCTGGGATGTTAGAATATTCATACTCGGGTAGTGCTTCATCTAGTTCTAGAATAATCATATACAAAGCTATTTTGAAGCTACAAGATATTTCGTGGCTGGAGTTGTTCCGTCCGAAGAGAATATCAGACCGCATCTTTTTTGGTATGGCAATATTCTATTATCTATGGTCTTTGGAATCACTTGACAGATAACCTTTGCTCGGTTGAAATAATGTCCGCCGTTTGTTGAGATCGATTTATTGATTGTAATTAAAATCCTGTTGAATCTACGCGGTTAAAGGACAAATCGGATGTGATTAGTTGAACTCTAGAATCCTGAATTGAGTGGAAACCTGGGATATTTTGAACAATAACGCCTGATGACGCCAGACCGTATGGCACGCGAATTTGTTGAAAGTAATTGTGAATTGGTGATAAATAGCTGCTCCAATCTGGTGCGAAGTCAACTAATCACTAATCACATCCGATTTGTCCTTTAACCGCGTAGATTCAACAGGATTTTAATTACAATCAATAAATCGATCTCAACAAACGGCGGACATTATTTCAACCGAGCAAAGGTCATCTGTCAAAGTTGTTTTAGGAATAGTTCTAGTATTTTAGTATATTTCGGCAATAGCGCATCTCTTCCGCATTGTAGATGGACTTTTTGCTAGTCAAAGTTATTTTAGCGTTTTTATTTCAGGTGTTACTTTTGCTTAATTGATTATGCCAATATTAACCTCAATGGCGAATGTATTGTTTTTTGTTTCAGCGATGTCGATCACATTCTTGTTATTCTTGTGAACAGAAGAGAGCATTAAGTGATACATTATTCCAACTGATGCTCGGGATTGACAGCTCACAAGAAAAAAATAAACATAAAATAATAAACTCATAGTACAGATCTACTTAAATTAATATTTTAATTTTTTTTTTATTATTATTTTAGTATTCTTCTCAGCAAAACCAAATAAGTGGTTTGCCATCTTAGGCCGACTGCCTTATTTTGTATTATTCAGTATAATGTATACTGTGTTTTCATATTTAGTTAAATGAAAGATTTTTCCGTCAAAATTTAACACCTGTTTTTTATGACGGAAATCGATTCAGAAGCTGATTCTGAACCAACTACTTTCAGGAATCGCGGATATTCTGTTACACGTTGTATAGTAATACATACATACATTGTTTCTGATGTTGGAGGGGCTCGTCACTAAATAATAACAGCTACATGTGTCGATTTTCAAGGTGAAGCAACGCTTGCCGAGGCCGATCCGTGGATGGTGACAATCTTAAGTCTTTTTTTTTATTTCCATTTACTAATTATTATTTTTTTTATTTTCTCTCTCTTCCTTACGACGATGTCTGGCAGTTTGAGTACTTTCGCGACCTACTCAAACGTCCCGTCTTTGGCATTGTTCGTCAGGTCGTTGAGCTCCTTAGTAGTCCAAAATTGAGCTTACTGACAAAGAGTAACAGACAAAGGCTTGCACTGACAGGACGGGTCTACTCAAATCTGTGGTTCTTTCCTCAAAAGGCCATTTTCAGACTAATCTACATAATCCGAATAAACGATTGTGAATATGTGAACTATGTAGGTTATTTTATTCCAGTTAAACATGATTGTCTGGCAGATTGAGTGCTTTTTGAGGCCTACTCAAACGTCCTTACCTTGGTATTGTTCGTCATATCGTTAAGCTCCTTGTTCTAAGTTGAGCTTTACGTCATTTGACAAATGCTTGCACTGTATGTACAGGCCCACTCAAATCTGTGTGCATCTTTCTTCAAAAGATCGCCTCAGACTGAAACCTAAAGGTTCCCAATAATTAAACCAGTATAGATTGTATGGACTTCAAAAGAGTCGGACCCATAGATTATATTTCTATGGTTGGACCCCTGAGTTTGTTTCGGTGTTTCTTCTCAGGGTAGTAGTTAGGAAACACCGGCCTCATCTAGTTAATATTTACGAAAAAAACGACGTATAAAAGTGTTATTTAATAACCAATTTGCAAAATAAAGATCATTTATCGAGATTTCTCCGTGCCTCGGAAAGCACCAACCACCTCGGATAGCCAAGAGATAGTCTTGGCTATCATTTTTACGTTCAAAACGGTCATTACGGGTAGTCAGAAGCCACAAAATTTAACCCTGGTCTTGCCAAGGCATTCAACCCATATAAAACACTAATACTCAGCTGCATCCAGTAGACTGAAAGCCGACCTGTACTTATTGTTTCGAGTTTCCGATATTTCAGCACTGTTCCAAGCGCCATGATCACGGATGAACTAAATAAATATCCCGTTTTAAGCTTCGTTCGTTTTTAATCCGGCCGATCACTCACAGATACTAATACGAATTCTATCCACATCAAAAACAATTACTAAGGAATCGAGCCGCTTCTAAATGAAGGGGTTCCGTGATTTCAGTCCCTAAGGGGCGGCCTTGGGGACCAACGTGCCCCGGCTGGAAACTAGGCTAGCTCTATTTAAGATTTCTTTACGAAAAAAGTTCCTTGGAGTTTAAATGATTTTTTGAGTGTTTTCTTTATGCAAATGGAAATTTACTCGAAGCTAAATGTATAATTTGTTTCGGCGTTTTTCTTCCATACAATTTTTTAGATAAAAGTATTCTCTCCTTTCCAAAATTAATCGTAAGTATGCATTTTTTAAGTCTCATCCTCTTTAATTACACAAACCTATTACCTTTCTAATAAGAAAGGTAATAAATAGGTAGGTAAGGTAAAATTATCTTAATAAAGATAATTTTATAAGTTAATTATTTTTAGAGATAGACATTAATTACTCATAAAGAACAGCTAAATTAATCATTATGCTTCGTCCGTCATACTTGCAATAATGGTAACATAGTTATAATCATAATACTTATAATGAGTTGTGTTCGAATTGTTAAACATAGTTTGTGGGAACTCATATTAATTAACTTACATGAGTCAAAACTCACTTCAATAGACCGCGGACCCGATATAGCAAACGCAAAGCAGATAAATCACTCAGTAATACTACTTTTGGTTATTTATTTATGGCACTTTAACGACGTATTCACTACAGCATTAAAAAAAAAAAAACAAAAGAATAGATAATTATACATTGTGAATAAGTCGCTTACAGAAGGGCACAGCACTGCCAGATACGATAAAAAATTACATGAAAATTATCAAAATTACAAAAACAATTATTAAACAACAATTATATTGCCAAAATAAACAATTATAAAAATATACAATTATTAAAGTAAATAATTGTAAAAATATACAATTATTAAAGTAAACAATTATTATACATCGCAATTATTTTTACTGATGATATATTTCACGTTTAAGTAACACTAATCTTCAAAGAGTGTGTTAGTGTGCCTCCGCTTGAGCCGCGCGCTTGATCCGTTTGCATTCTTATCTATTTTTTTATTATGATAGGCTCGCGTTTAACCACCATCTTACCTGATGATAAGCGATGATGTGGTCGAAGTTGAAGCAGGCTTACCTAGTAGTGACCTATTCACTCTTGACTTAAAGACCCTCAGGTTATAGCTATCAGGAAACAGATTTTGGCAGGGAATTTCACTCTTTAGCTGTACGCACAATGAAAGTATTCCCAACACGTTTTGTATGTATGGGTGGGATGTCCACATAGAACGGGAATGGACGAAGAAACATGGAATAGATGGAACGGGCAAGAAATTCATGATATATTATGGAATAGCTTTTTGTCTGCGGCTTCAATCACGTGTTAAGTTCTGCATCAGGTAGTCCAGTTTCCGAAATCAATTATAGCCTACATGTTGCCTCGATTTAATAGCTACATTACAAAATAAGTTTCATTCAAATCTGTCCAGTTGTTCCCGAGATCAGCGAGTACAAATAAACAAACAGATAAACAAACATTTTCTTTTAAACTCTGGCTCTATTTTTTCTAAGCAAAATTACTTTTTGTAAATATCTAGACACGCGGGAGCGTGTCAAGCCAAGTACTGACGCGCGGCTCACCGTGTGTAATATTACACGAACCATTTGGAGCCACTTTTGAGCCCCTCATAACTCATTAACTATCTCACCTAAACTTGTCAAATTTGGCTCATATATTGAAACTGGCGAGATACATATGTGTTCTAAATTTTATAAACATATCTCAAACGGTTATTTAGATATTAACGTCCAAAAATCGTCATTTTTATGACTGACCTATAGATCAAAACTATAACTCAGTTCCAGATGACCTAGAAAGTTCAAATTTGGCATGCTGATAGGTAATTAGGTGAATACAAAGGAGAAAATCTGAAACTGGTAATCCTGTTACTTGTCGGTTCTTATTTTATCATTCCGAAAATTTGGCTTGCTGGTAGAAACTAACCATCGAACAGAATAAATAATTCGTATATGAGAACTAGCCAGGTCAGACCTTAGGCTACAATATATTCTCCTAAGTTATAAAAAAATGGTATGTTATGTTGTTATAAATAAATTTCAGGAATGACCATTGAACTTGGCACCCATTTAGATTTCACTTCTTTTGTCGTTGAAGTCAACAACCAAGGCATATATCATAATATTGAACTTGGCTCTCATTTAACATTTATGTTTTTGATAGGATATTCAATGTACAGACACATTCTTTTACTTTCTTATTAACATACTAGCAGTTGCTCGCGACTTCGTTCGCGTGGGAAGTTTTTCCCGTGTAAATCCCGATCCTGTGGGAATTTCGCAAAATCCCGTCTTAGCGAGCATCTACGTACTAAAAGGAATCCCCTTGCAAAATTTGAAAACCCTACTACTTGTAGTTTCTGAGATTTTGTGATTAATCAGTGAGTGGTATTTCGCTTTTATATATATAGAAGTTTGATGAGGGGTTACAAAGATTTTTTAATCATCCGTAACAAGACAGTATAAGCTATGTTTATGTTGAAACGATACTACAAATAATATTTTTTAAAATAATTTTTAGAGACAAGATCTTGGCTAAATTATAAAATCAACACGAGTTGATCTTCCAGTTTATCCAACGAATGCCAAGGTCGGAGCGTGAATGAGTGACCTTCACTTATAGCGATACCTCTGTACTTTGAAAAGCACATGAAGCCGATATCTGTCATTTGTACATCTTTGGCGTTCGTTACAGGTAACTAAAAGCCAGATTATCTGACCCCAGTCGCGCCAAGTGGGCCTGCGGGCTGCGAGTAGCTCGCCGCCCTATTGAAACCAGGCCCGTGTAGAGGGCGCGTCGGGTTCCACGCGCGCCTCAAAGTGTCAACAAAATTGTCACGGCCCATAAGGGGGCCGTTGCCTGCCGGGGTTGCGGAATTGTTTGAAAGAGTTACCGCGGCCTCGGAACACGAAGGGCATATGATGGAACACAGATGGGTTTTATTCAGTAAAAGTCTGACACACCCTCCCGCTTCGCCCAGGTCGGGAGGCAGTGATTGGATGAATTCCCATACTTAAAAAAAAAGTCGCGCCAAGTATTGTGTGTATGTACTGGAAGTCAACCCTGACATGGTTGGGAAGAAGGCTAAGCAAATGACACTTATTATTTTTATCACATATTTCAAAACGCTAGCAAATTACTCAAGTAAAATTAACATGTCCGTAAGGATTGAGGAGCCACATCAGACTTTTTAAATATGATCTCACCATTATTTAGCAGCAATGTAGCTTATTTTGCAGGCCGAATTCTAGATTTAGCAGCAAAATATAACACTAGTTATTTTAATGCAAAAGTGGCTCCTCAATCTAAACGTCTGAATTGAGGAGCCACCTGGAACTCGTTAAGTAATAGATGAATATTTATGAAAATTTTGTATCATTTAGTAGTAATTTTGCATATTACCGTCTAAAAATTTAGCTTCTGTAGCGCTAAAATGAAAGAAATTACAATACTTTTAATATGGCTCCTCAATCTAAACTCAATAGGTGAATTTCTATTGGATGTGAGCGATCAATTAATATATTCGACATAATGATCATTTAGCAGGTGTTGTGTTTGTTTTTGCAGTATAGGAATAAAATAGTAAAACAGAGTAAATTTTGTATATGAACGCATTTTCTTTGGCTCCTCAATCCTGACGTTCTAATTATATATGTTTGACTGTAGCCACCTGAGATCTCAACGGAATATAAAGCCAGAGATACTAACATTTAGCAGAAATGTCTGCTAAATAATCTGCACAGTTCAGCAATGTATATATTTTGGATTCTGAAAAAACAATACTTAACTATTTTCTTGTAAATTCAGTGTGTAGGGTGACCATATTATACTCGTATTAATATAGTCTATCAAACATAGTTTCATATGAACTGAATGGTTGTGCTATGCGAACTATTATGTTTACGTCAAGGTTTTTGTTGCACAATTTGAGACTGAATTAATCTTTAAATAGAGTAAGAATATTAATCATTTATTAAGCCAAAGTTGGAGAGTTTTGGAACACTCCGTCTGCACCATAAGAGGATTGAGTGTTCTAAATAAACCTAAATAAATAGCTAAAATGAATTGAATATTTGTGAATAGTTTTCAAAAATTCAATACAATTATTCCACATAAAAATGTTAACCATATATATATAGTATATACGTTGAAACATGAGTTACAGTATTTTTTCAAACTAGCAGATTGAGTGTTCTAGATAACTGACCATGACTTTCTCACCATAGGTTTCACATTTTTTTTATCTTCACCATGAAGTTTTCACAACTCTTAAATTCTTTCTTGATTTCGTAAAAATATATTTAACTTTTAAAAAGGAGCACTCAATCCACACGCACACATATAATCTGTTATGAAAATATAAATTTAATAAATTACTTATCCTGGTTTCATTAACACACAGTTTGGTTGTTTTGTTGTTGTCAATTATATTTTTCAGTTAATTATTTATTTCGTACATGAACATTATTCATGTACAAACGAGAATACTTCACCGCTGATGAATGTTTTGTTACTAAATAAATATCATTGTGGGTACGTAAGTGAAATATTAATTTGTTGGTACCCCCAAAATGTGGTCACCCTACACACTGAATTTACAAGAAAATTGTTAAGTATTGTTTTTTGAGAATCCAAAATATATACATTGCTGAACTGTGCAGATTATTTAGCAGACATTTCTGCTAAATGTTAGTATCTCTGGCTTTAGATTCCGTTGAGATCTCAGGTGGCTACAGTCAAACATATATAATTAGAACATCAGGATTGAGGAGCCAAAAAAATGCGTTCATATACAAAATTTACTCTGTTTTACTATTTTATTCCTATGCTGCAAAAACAAACACAACACCTGCTAAATGATCATTATGTCGAATATATTAATTGATCGCTCACATCCAATAGAAATTCACCTCTTGAGTTTAGATTGAGGAGCCATATTAAAAGTATTGTAATTTCTTTCATTTTAGCGCTACAGAAGCTAAATTTTTAGACGGTAATATGCAAAATTACTACTAAATGATACAAAATTTTCATAAATATTCATCTATTACTTAACGAGTTCCAGGTGGCTCCTCAATTCAGACGTTTAGATTGAGGAGCCACTTTTGCATTAAAATAACTAGTGATATATTTTGCTGCTAAATCTAGAATTCGGCCTGCAAAATAAGCTACATTGCTGCTAAATAATGGTGAAATCAGATTTAAAAAATATGATGTGGCTCCTCAATCCTTACGGACATAAATTAACATCAAGATTCTTACCCAAACCAAATACCAACAAGCCACAGCCTACATCACAAGACAGAGATAAGCTAACAGGGCGATGAGTAAACTGAAACGCGACCATTGACTTTAAAATACGCTATAGAATAGATACATTCATACAATTGCTCTCAAAATGGCTGCTCACGGGAAATGTTCACGTGTTAACGGGGTATTAGCGGCGATATTCATGCAAACTGCCGCTGAACAAATAAATAGTTGGAACAACTACTGTGGTGGGAACGTTTATGATTGTATCTTTTGAATTTTACTGACAATTTGCTGTATGGGGATTTCACCTGCATTCCGACCAGAATGAGGTTTCTAGGATTGCAGATTTTTATAGTTTTGAGGTGTATTTTAAGTTCAAGCTTGAAATTTGAATAAATGATGTGATGATCGAATATATTGCGATGTTAAACATAATGTTATTTAAGGGGTTTGTGTCAGGCGAGGTCAGGCCGTGGATAGATGACCGCATTTGTACATATTTGGCAGTCGTTAGCCAGAAAATCGACAACCAGTCATGCCAAGAGGTATATTGTGTTGCCCAGTTACTGAGTTGTAGAACTCAGATAGGCAGTCGCAACAAAATACTGTTACTCAGCAATGTGCGGTGAGACAGGAAGCTGACCCTGAAAAAACTTTTTGGCAAAAAATAAAACCGGCTTCCATAATTATAAAAACACTACAAAGGCAAACAAACTTAAATTTCGGTGGTCGGTGTCATTTGTTTTGTATTTTCTTTTTTTTTGACACCGCCTTCCCAATTCACAAAATACTTATTATTGAGTAGTTTCGGTGGCCATCTGTGGTCTTCATCATCAGTTCCACTTCCTCAAATGGTGCTTCTCGAGAGCAACTGCACAAGTTACTGTAAGAAATACCCAAAATGCGGTGTGCCTATAATATTTGAAGAGTTCCCTCGATTTCTCCATGATTCCATCATCATATCCAAACGTGACGACAATGGGACCAACTAGAAAGTATATCCTTTCAAACAAAAAAAGAATTTTCCATATCGATTCAGCCATCTGCGAGTTATGAGGTATACATAAAAAAAAACAAAAAAAAGTTCAAGACGAATTGAGAACCTCCTCCTTTTTTTGAAGTCAGTTAAAAAGACTAAACAAGTATGTTAAAACACGTTATTGGGTTTTGAGTTCCCTTTTAAAAAATTATAATATATATTCTGATAGATGTTGGAGATAAAAATGTAAGCAGATAAATTCATATTCAAATGTAGATAACATAAATAAATGATTATTCAATTCTTGCACAAAAGTACAAAAAACAAAAACTGATTAAGGCGAAAGAGAAAATACAAAAATTGAAAACCCTTTTCGTCACTTCTCTCTGAGACGTCTTAAATACTTACCCAATCTAAGAACCTAAATACAAACTAAGCTTGACAATTTGAAGAACAATTCAAAAGCTTAACAGCGTTCGTTCAAGAATACGGAGTGAATTTCGCGAGCCATCGGGCCGATTCCGTTCTCAAACCCAATCCCGGATCAGTTCCCGCCTTATCTAACATTGCCTTGCGTACAAACCGCTTGATTCCTTTCGATTCGTAAAACCCGAGGTTCTTAATAAAAACGGGGTTTAGTCAAGAATATGATATGAAGAGTTTTCATATTCAAACTTGTCTGGAGTGGAAAAATATATCTATTTGGGGTCTGGTTTGCATTCATTGGAATGTTTAAGCCATAGTTTTTTACTAATATAAAATTGTTTTCGTCGAAATATTCAAAATTGGTTTTAATTTAGATCCTTTGTTTTAACATTTAATCATGAATTTTTTTTATAAACAATAATGCTTATACAGTACGTTAACTAACAGAGGGCGTTCCCGTTAACTTGCAAGAGTATAAGCACATCAATTAGATCGCCGCACACGCGGCCCGTCATGCATAAATAAATTGCGACGTTGCGGTCCTTCAAGTACGCGTGTACAGCGTTTCTTTTACGTATCAATTTAACATTTTAGTGAATATATTATTATTAAAAAAAAATTGTTTTCCAATTTTTTTAGCATATATGGATGCATACTATTGCGGGTTAACGGGAACGCCCTCTGTTAGTTAACATACTGTATAGGTCGTTGTTGTGCCATCTCGTACGGTATGAAGCAGTGGCTAATCAATATCATGTATTAAGTGTAAGCAAATGTTACTAACATAGTTTTTAAGTAGGTTCTATTAACCATTTTTGTGTCAAAGTTACTTTAATAAATAAACATTCTGTTCTAATAAAAAGCATCTTTGACAGGCGTTATGGGTAGTCAGAAGCCAGAAAGTCTGAAACTAGTCTTGTTAAAGAGTATCGTGTTACCCAGCTACTGGGTTATGTGGAGGTCAGATTGGCAGTCACTCCATGTAAACACTATTTTAGCTTTATTTGGTTAGACTGCAAGCCGACCGCAACATATTTGGGAAAATCTAAGCAGATAATGATGACGTCATCGCGCCTAAATATCAAATCGAATATGATACAAAACTAACCTTAACCCATTCCTCCCCGCTGTCCTATTTTTAAGACATTATATTCAACATATTTTTTTAAATGTTAGGTCTTTTATTTTAATGTTTTCTGATGGAATTCGTATTTTTACACTATTTTTCTAATTAAATGTTTTTTTTTTCGCTGTAAAAAATGTTTCCGTAATTTTAATATATTTTTTTCAAATTGATAATTTTTGATGCATCAAGAAGAGCATTATGTTCTGATTCTATATACCGTAAAAGAAAAAAATAGCAACTTCAAAGTACATAAAACTGATTCTTAAACCTTTACCAGATATAAATAAATACAAAATCAAAATAGAATTTGGGAACTTATGAGATACGTTCAAAATAAGCCGTAGGTACTATAAATATGACACCGGGAACATGTCTATACAAATTGCCACGAAATCGTGTTCGATCTTTTTGAAAAAAAAAACAGTCATATTATTTTTTTTTTAACGTATTAAGAACTTAATTTAAAGATTTTATCGAAAAATTTCAATATTTTCGATGCTTGGAAAGTAATGGTTTAAGTTAGATATTATTGCTTTACTGGGTTGGGTATATCCACACTGGGCTTTACCCTTTACGATATTGGATAATACTGAAATTCAATACAATATTATTGCACGCCAGTTAATAATGTACAGGCGCCAGCACGCCACATCAAGCTACAACAATCTGTCAAATTACTTTAATAGATTTTCAACTTTATTGTTAAAGAAATTAGGTTCCAGGTTGATGGGCAAAATTTGACAGTTTCGGGTAGCTTCATGTGCTGGCGTCTATACTATGATTTTTTAAGTAAAAAAAAAAAAAACTATTAAATTTAATAAGATTGCTAGCAATGTGTGTACAATTCACATTACGAGCAATCTCGAAATCCCCTCCTACTAAGCTAAATATGCTTGTGTTTGAAGTGGGTTCTCGTCGATAGTGTAATGGGTGGGGTTTGAAGCCGCGACCTCCCGATAACAAGTCCGATACCTTAGCAACTGACGCTTCAATTTAAAAAGAAATAACATTATTCATTTGACTACAGACGGTATACATGCTCACATATAATAAAATAAAATAAAAATACAATAGTAACATTAAAAACAAATGACAACCATATTTGCCTCACGACTGTACACCAAAAACGTTCAACTGTAGCGACATCTATCTCGCAACATACAAACTAAACGATAGGAATCCTGTATCGCGCAAGTAAAGTTTACCGCTCAACTAGCCTACATACAAATCACCCGATCACAAACATCGGGCAGTTGCCCACCAGACAAAATACTTGTCTGGTCGGAGGATCCTCCCTTTTCAATGGGAATGCGGGACTTTACACCCTGTTCCGCATATCCCCAAACAACAATATTGCCGGACAGTTGCTGTCTGTCGCTTATCTTCCAAAGAACAGACAGACAGATAGACAGGTGAGTGACGGAGCAAACGCTTTCAAATATACATTCGGAACAATTATCAAAATTACCCCCATTTCATAAGTACCTACTGCCCTATCCATACCCGAAGGTAGGGCTTCCCAAACTTATTTGAACTGTGACGCCCTTAGGAAGTTGCCATATTTTTGCGACGCCCTGGCCTCCATGCCATACATTTACCTACTAGTTGTAGTTCTAGCTTACCTAATAACAATTTGCCAGAAAGACTCCAAATAGCATCTAAGTTTTTATTAGAAAATAAAGAACAAAAAATATAAACAATACATTAAGATTGGCTCACGACGCCCCTGGGAAAATACCGCGGAGCCCTAGGACGTCGCGACGCACAGTTAGGGAAGCCCTGCCCCAAGGTGTTTGTGGTCCTGCAGGGGTTGCAAAACTGTTGGAAAGAGTTACTGTGGCCTCGGAACACGGAGGGCAAATGACGGAACATGGATTGGTTTTAGTCAGTAAAAGTTTGACACACTCTCCCGCTTCGCCCAGGTCGGGACACAGTGATTGGATGATTTTCCATCATTAAAAAAGGCGTTTGGAGTGCAAGTATCAACTTGATTCCTAAGCCTAGTCTTGGCAGGAGACTTAGAGCCGCAGGGCGTGGTTTTCCGTCGCTTCTTAGCCAATTGCTACACGAAAAAACTGTGACTTAAGCCCGATTTACACTTCAATAAGTACAGTAGCGAGTTAACTTGCGTCATTGGCGAGTTAAGTTGTTAATGTAGTTTGAACGGTAAAAGCGGATTAAGTAGTAAGTTGTTGATTAAGTTGAGTTAAAAAAATCGCGATCCTATTTTTCGGCGAGTCCAGTGCGAAGTAGCCCCCTCTCTCGCGTCTCCCGCACCCCGCCAACTTAACTGGCTGGAATGTAGACGGGCGAGTTTAGTACAGACCATAAATTTGTAGGTAGCGGCCGCGAACACGTATTTATTTCATTCATTTTATTTCATTTCAATGTGTTCTGAAAATATTGATACTAATTCTGTCACTATAGCACGTAAATTGGTATTGAGTAATTCAACGTCCATTTTCTGGATTAAAACAACTGTTTCGGAGGAACTAAACAATCACAGCACAGAAAAAAACAATAACCGACGCGACTAGTCTTCTTCTCGGGATGGCAACTTATGACTACTCACTCGCCTAAGTTTGGACGCTACTTACAACTTACTACTTATTACTTAACTGTCTGAGTTCTTAACTCGCTACTGTACTTATTGAAGTGTAAATCGGGCTTTAGTGCTTATGTAGAATGTTACTTATATAGGTATATTTTTTATCGCGTGCTTCATCTTCGACCACATCATCACTTACCATCAGGTTAGATGGTGTTCAAACGCCAGGCCATTATCAATAAAAAAATTAAAAAGTTTATATTTACTTACTCAATTTTTTTATGGAAATGATAGCAGTAGCGCGCTACGTTTCCTAGTACTTTATCACGATAAAAACATAACCCTCCCTCTTTTTCAGTCGGGTAAAATCCACCCAGTCTACTTTCGAAGATTAACGCGTTTAAACAAAAAACTTTTCCACTTTATAATAATAGTATAGATGTATGTTTGTAAGGTGTATGGGCCACAAATGACTGATAATAAATTATTTTTTTAATATTATCCAGTCAGTTCATCTAGTATTATTTTCCAAGTACAGAAATAAGATAAAAGGTACCTACAGTAATCCAGACATGTTTAGTTCGTAAAAAACGCCATCTAATCAAACTAGCCAACTGTCATTTCTCTAACAAAATAACATTGCCGATTACAAGACAAAATTACATCCCCTTAAACCAGTATTACGACGTATCACAAAAGAAACAGTCCCGTTAAAAATTTATCCCCGCCTTAATAGGACGAAGACCATAAAAACTGCGTTAAGGTACAAGTTGCTTAGAAACAACAGCTATTCTCATAAACAAGGAGTTATGCTGTATATTACCAGTATCTGGGAAAGTGCTAACTTCATGTGTAATAAGTTCGTAATGGTTTATCTACCAGTAAACTATAAAGACGGTATCGATCTTTTCTTTTTATTGATAAAAGGCTCGCGTTTGACCACCGTCTCACCTGATGTTAAGTGAAGATGTGGTCGAAGATGGAGCACGCTTGCCTAGAAGTAACCTATTCACTCTTGACTTAAAGACTCCCAGGTTATAGCGATCAGGAAACACAGTCTCCGGCAGGGAATACCACTCCTTAGCAGTACGCACAATGAAAGTATTCCCAAAACGTTTCGTGCGTATGGATGGGATGTCCACCATGTAACGATGGCGCATCGCCGTCTGTCTTGTAGTCCGATGATGGAACGGGCTCGGCGGAATTAGATTGTGTAATTCCATCGCACACTCCCCTCACCACGCAAATGTATCCGATAAAAAACCGATAGACTTGCAACTCGTCTTCGGTGTTCAAGGCTCTGGAGCTTTGATTTGACCAGTGAATCGTTGCCAATGAGTCTCTTGGCCCGTTGTTGTTGGCCGTTGTCAATAATATTGATGGTAGTTTTTTTCAACTACTTTGCTAGCCAGGTCTTTAAATTAGAAACTATTTCATATAAAGTTTATGACAGTACATGTAGCGGCAGTAAAGAATATCCTTAAACGAATCTTCACCACTGCATAATGTGTATCATCATTGTGCAGCTGAGTATTAGTGTTTTATATAGACCGACCGCCTATATGACCTCTACAACCAGTTACTGGATAACACGATATGCCTTGGCCAGACAGTGTCAGAATTTCTGGCTTCTGACTACCCGTAACGACTGCCAAAGATGTATGTACAAATGGCAGTCAGGACCAATGTAAGACAGCATATTATGCAAACCGATCACTTCATCGGTTGGTATTATAGGCTGCCTTCTAATCTAATGCTGCGTCTTCCGATATGCGGCTGCAACTCTAGAAACTATTAAACCAGTCGACAATCTGTTCCGTGATGCAGTATGTATGACCGCACATGGTTTCTAATTAGGTCTAACTGGGAGTATCTTACAGAAATATTTATGCGGATGTGCTGCTAAGTCTCAAGACCTTCAAGTCTCACAAAATTAAGTAATTAAATCAGTATTGACTCTGAAGAAGTCTGGATGTGTTAAAATTTTCAGCCATCTACGGACCAACCTCGACCAACGGCCTCATCTAGCGTAACTTAAAACAAATGACGTGTAAAAGTGTTATTTATAACCAAATTTACAAAATAAATATTTCATTTCATTCACTTTATAATAATGTTCTCACTTTAAACACGGAGAAAACCAAATACATGACATTTTCATTAAAACATAATACACATACCTCACCATCACCGCCATCGTACTCGATTATAGCCCACTCATGCTCTAAACCAAATGTTAATACATGCACTTGCAGTCACATACACCATACACGGAATATAAAATATCTAGGTGTAATTATAGATGATACCCTAAGGTTCCAAGAGCACATCAGTGCCCTTAGCAATAGATTGCGTAAATTAATATATATTTTTAAGACCTTACAACATGTAGCAGATGAACGCTTAAAAAAATCAATTTACTTTGCTCTTGTGCAATCGTTACTGACATACTGCATCACGTCTTGGGGTGGCGCTCCAAAACACACAATTTTGGAACTCGAACGTGCGCAAAGAGCCATATTAAAAGTGTCTTATTGTCGACCATTCCGATATGCAACAGCGCTCTTGTACAAAGAGTCTAGAGTCCTAACGGTACGTCAACTCTTTATATCGCATACGGTTCTAAAGCAACATGGACTCCTTAGCTATAACCCGGTACTATATCGGAATAAAAGGCGTTTTAATCCCGTCAATAGGCAACAACACCAGCGTACCAAGTTTTGTAAACGATTCTTTTGTCACCTTGGGGGCCATCTTTATAATAAAATAAATGGGATACTCTCCGTATACCATCTCACGAAAACCAAGTGCAGAATGAAGGTAAACTCTTGGCTACAGGACCTGAGCTACGAGAATACGGAAAACTTACTATCTGTTCAGGTTTAGCACATACAACCACAACACCACATAAAATATTTATACACAAGCACACACACACGCATAAACATGGGCACACTATATACTTCACAATAAACACACAAACAAATTCGCACACAAGCATGCACGTAACTTACACACACACACACACACACACACACACTCACGCTAAAACATGCGCACCACTTATACACATCAATACTAACCGTACTAACACTACTTTTAAAAATAATATAAAATTATATTTAAAAATACTTACTTACCATAGTTAAAAGTGTCTGTGTACATATTTCTTCTACTACTATTCTACTCTATATGTCATATTGAAATGTCTACAAGTCCGAGGGGTGGGGACCTGGTGTCCTGCAACACAGACTCTCCGTCTAGTTTAGGCACCAGTCTCCCACAGTACTTTATCAAATTTGCTAAACAATTAGATCTAATGTACTTAATGTATTATAAAATACTGTATTGTGGTGAGAAATAAATAATAAATAAATAAATAAAAAAAAAACTTTCAACGTTGAGATGTGGCTGTAATTATTTAGCCATAACATTCTCCGATATTAGTTAATAATGTTGGAGAATGAACGTCCTGCCGGGGTTGCGGGAGTCAATTTCAATTCAAAAAAAGTCTGACACTCCTTTCTGCTTCATCTAGAGCGGGAGAAGTCATTCGATGATTTCCCCACCCGGAAAAAAGGAGAATGAACGCATACGCATATATGAATACAACGCATTACCTACATTAATAATGCGTTGTATTTTTTCATTTTCATGACTTACAACTGATTGAATCGAGGACTTATTATGAATAGCATGTTAACGTAGCACTGAATGCAGTTCATTATTGATGACGTTTATTATTTGTTCCTTATTTCTGTCTAGTTTCACTCACAATACAATTACACGCTTCGATCAATACTTCTCTACTAATATTACAAAAGTCTAAACTACTTAACCGATTTCAATGAAATTCGGTACAGAAATACATTACACTTTGGAAAAAGACAGGTTTATTTTGCTTAAAAACACTTATCAAAGAGAGAAAGAAAAACACACACATAAAAACTGCAAATAAAAGAACAGTAAAAAATTAAAAAGACATTACATGCCTCACGGCTGCCTAAGAAGGTACAATTCAGCATTAATGCCAGACAGATAATACTGTTTGACGCTAAACTTCCAATAAACCTTTTATCAGGCGAGCGAAGCTGCGGTAAGAAGCTAGTGACTAATAAATCTTAAATCCACCATCAATCCTCCATTACATCGAGGAGACCACTAGATATTCCGAATATATGATCTCTATATCAGCTTAGAGCGGCTTGGGAAACCAATGACAGGGAAGAGTCAATTATACGCAAGGACGGCTTACAAGAGAGAGATCAATTCGGCTTTATCACGACTGTTACTGTGGGCTCAGGTGTAAGAAATAGCGGGTAGTTTACACTGTCTGAGCAATAATCTTAAATGCGGGTTACATTTTTTTTTAAACTAGCTGTACTGGTTAACTTCGCCATAATTAATTAATGTTTTTCACATTTTCTCACTTTTTAAACTGTCACTACATTTCCAAAAATATGGGAAAACCTAAATTTGTTTTGACTGTCCTTAGCAATACAAACGAAACACATTTGCTTAGGCTTTTCTCAACTACGTTAGGTTCGTCTTCCAGTCTAAATGGATGAAAGAAAGAAAGAAAATAAATTTATTTGACCCAAATGCAAAGACACGATAAATACAAATAAATAAAAACAAAAACTTAACTAAACAAACAGCATTGCGTGTGCCTCACGGCTGTGCCAAATAGGCCTGGTTCAGCAAAATGATGCAAATGAGCATTAGGGTGGTACGGTGGCCGGCACATCAACCTACTCTAAACTGTCAAAATAATTTAATAGATTTACAACTTTATTACAACATGATGATGAACATGATGATAAGGTTCAAACTCAATTGGGTAAATTTGACAGATTCGGATAGCTTGATGTGCTGGCGACTGTACTATCTGATTACTACAACCCAAAACATAACAACAATGAGTCAAGAGCCAGTCTTGCCAAGGTATCCACGTGGTACGGTACCACTTGGCAAGACTGGTGACATTTGCTGGTTTCTGACTACTCGTAACGACTGTGAAAGATGAACAAATGACAGCCGGGACCAACAGCCGTCAAGCACCGCGGACGGGCTCTTATCGTAAGCGTAATCTGACCCCGGTCACAAACGATTTTAAGACTTATCTTTACTACAAATACAGTTTTAAATCGGTCGGGGTTTGGTGGCACAAATTTGTGCCAGCGGGGCTCAACTAATACTTGTTTACGGGCACGTTTTTGTGCCGCTGGAGCTCTAGAGGTTAACGTCCTTTCTGAAGCACGATATCGATGAGTTGATGAATGTGAGTTACGATCACCCATACATATCCCAACGGAATTCTGAAGATGATATCAGAAAGGCTGGAGTCTGCAGTGCTAGGGAGGCTTATTCGACTTCACGTAACGAGATGACGCAATGTTTTTATGTTTAACATTGTTATTTTATTTTTTGACATAATTGGATTTTAACATGCTTTTATTAGGTCGACCTGTATGTAACTATGTAATGAAATCTAAGGTAACTAATTTAACCATCTTCCAAGGGTCGTAGCGTAAAGAAAATTGGCAGCTGTTTGTAGTTCTGATGACAATACAATAATATGATACTGTTGAACTGATCCGATGATGGAGCCGGAAGATATGAACTGGTACTTTATGATGGAAAATCGTATCATAGCTGTTTTGGATCTCTTAGAAAAGTCATGTAATGAACTTTGACCACGATTAGGTTTCAAGGATGATGAAGCCGGAAGATAGTCACTGGCATTCCATGATGGAATATCGTATCATAGTCGTGGTTGCACTTGTGAGAAAGGCCACGTAATTGACTTTGAACACGATCAGGTTTCACGGTTATAACAAACCTAAAGAAAATCTGATATCGGTTTTCTTATTTATTTTTTTCTTATTTATTTATTTATTATATTTTATTTGTATGTGAATTTTAGAGAATGACATGAACACTAACATAGTTTTTAAGACCTTTGTTACTAACATTATATGAACAATGTTTTAAATCTGAAATAAATGTATTCTATTCTATTCTATAGACACCACTGACCTCGAAAAGCGTTGATTAATCTTGAAGATCAACCAATTTAGCCACGAGCTCCTACAATACGCACCTAATAAAGCACCTGTGACGAAATGATTTCGCGTATAACTTACACCATCGGCTTAGTTATACGAAGGTAGACAGGAGGAATAATCGTCTAATTGTATTGGAAGCAGAGGTGAGAGCCGCTCAATTTGTTTCATTCGAATCTTATTTACAGAACGAGAGATTCCCGTTATATTCTTGTAATCAACTATGTTATTCAATATTAAATGAGTCTCTCACAGAATATTTCAACGCCGTTCTTTGTGATTTTGAGTATAATTTTTCCAATTACGAATGACATTGGTCTTCGATTCAGTGATTGGAAAAAAAAAACTTCAAATGGACTGTGGATGCTGATTCCGAGAAAGTAATTTAAAGTTACTTCATTTCATTACGAGTTAGTTAATAGAATTTTGAAAATAAAGCCTGCACTGCATTTTATCTTCAAAGGCTATTAAACATCACGATTTCTGAGAACAAAGAATATTACAAAGAACACACATTAACTTTTCTTAAGGTGATTAAAGAGAAAAATCATTTGTATTACTTTTGAACCTCTTTTTACAGAATTCAAAAGGAGGGGGTACTTATGTTCACCTGTGTGTCTTTTTTTATATATGCACACCATTTCTCCGCCAGTTGTGTACCGATTTTCAAAATTATTGGTTCGAAAGCCTAAATAGGTACTCCTGATGTGTTCCCGTTGCCACCAAATCAAAATATATTGACGGAATCCCAGGGAAATCGAAAGAAAACTTCAAATTTCAAAACGCAATTGAGATATTTGTATCCAGTAACCATCATCTCATGTTGCTAAGCTGATAATGAAGGGTATAAGTCGGGATCTGATTATGGAATCCCAGGAAAAACATTGTAAACCCTCGATTTTAAGGGCATTTACTTTCTTTTATAATGTCTAAGTACTTATTCATCTGGTTGAAGTCAGTACCAAGCCAAATGAATAGGTTTGATCACCCCACGTGTGTCCCGGAATGCGGCGTCCGTAGCATACCAAAACTATTTAATGGCTTGGCACCGACTTCAACCAGATAAGTTGGTACCTAGCCCTTAGTATAAAAGAAATTAGATATCCATTAAGACGGTCTTTAAGATTATTTTTCGCTTTTTAGGGCAGTAATGTTTTTGTTTGTATTGAAGTCGTTTAATTTTTTTATTAAAAAGGTTTTGTAAATAAATAATCCATATAATAGACTGAAATAATCATATTACAACTTTTAGTTGCCTACTGTTTCCATATAATTTCATATACATAAGCAGAATTATTCAACAAAAAATTTATCCTTTCACATTCTTAGATTAAACATTGATTAACAGATTCGTCGTTTAGATTTTCTATGTAGTATTAAGAAAATCAAGGGAAGTAAGTATACTTAAAAAAATCAGACATCAAAGTGGGCACATATCGCTGTTAACACTAAGCCCGCCTCATATTAATTTTTTGACAGATTTCGATATTTTAATACAATGTACTAGCTGTGTCCGCAACTTCGTTAGCATGAGAGTTTTTTCCTGCGTAAATCCCGATCACAAATTGCGATTAAAATAAAAAAGTATCTTTCATTGTGCGTACGGCTAAGAAGTGGAATTCCCTACCGGGGTCTGTATTTCCCGATAGCTATAACCTAGGGGTCTTTAAGGCGAGGTTATTCGAAAAAACGTCGTTTTCAATTGTGTTTTATTCGTAGATAACACTGATTTAAATTTTGAAAAAAATATATTACATAATTCATACTTTGATCTTTCTATTTCGGTCATCCGATACATGATTACTTGCATTTCACTGCATCTAATTAAATCGCAAAGACAAGTCTAAATTACGGTCTTATTCTTATTTTATTTGAGTTTTATTAAGCTTTGAGTAATAAAACTTATACCATAATAAAGGTCGTAAAAAATGTCATATATGTCGGTCGTCATAATGTGAAATTTGAAAATATAATACCACTAATTTCAAAAATAAGTGTTTTCCTATTATTTTCATGAGCGCGGCCGCGCGCCCCGCGTCCTTTAGTCCCGAGCGGAACGTGTTGGAGGTCGGACGTATGCCAATTTTTAGCGCACCTGCCACCCCCGCTAAGTTTGGTTCCGGTCGAGCCAAAAAATCATTATAAAATATTAATTCCCATCGTTTAGTTTTAAATAGTTGTAATATAACTTGTTTTTATTAGGTACTTAATTTTGGTCAGTAAAACTAATGGACAAAATTAACAAAAAGAAGTTGTCATCGCTGGCTCTACGAAGGCTGAATAAACAAAAAAAGTAAGAAGGCTTTGACAATATAAATATTTAGACCTACATAAATATTTTTCTTTACTGACTAGGTTCTTTCTGTATTCTGAGGTACCTATCTAGCTACGCGGAATAGATTTCGAAACCACAAAATAATATGTGTGTAAATAAAGACGCCACGCGCGCAAAAGCTATAATAATAGTTTATTTTTCTCGCAGAATAGATTTGCCAAACGCAAAAAGTGTGTGAAACAATTGAATTTGAACCCTATGTCAAAGAGCATAAAGCTGCCACGTGCGCAAATGTTATAATGCTCTTTTCAAATGTCAGACTCAAAGGAAACTTTGACAATATTATTATAGCTACCTATAATTATACAAATTAATATTTTACTTTACTAAGTAGATAAGTACCTACGCCGAATAGATTTACAAACCGCAAATATGTGTGTAAAACTAAAACATTTTTGACTTTCTTTCTCCTATAAAAAAATGAAAATGTTTCTTATTTTATTCAACAAAATATTTAGAAAAATATCTAAATATAATATAAAAGTACTTTCAATAAAAAAAAGAAATCACAGAAAGATATGATGAGAGCCTGGGTTTGATCCAGAATACTGACGGCTATCAATCCGATTCTTTACTAAACACGCTAATATAACGTTAGTAACCGAATTGAAATAACTGACCGTATTTGACTATATTAGGTTTTATTTTCGTAAATGTAATAATGGTTATATGGTACAGTCGATCATTCGTCGCTATGACCACAGTATAAAGATCATACAGTAGGTCGACGCCTTTGATCTTGTGGAAAATGCCGATAATGTCTAGACAGTATCGCAACGGCCAGGGTTGTCACATGTCAACAATATTAATTACGCGCAGCACACTCGTGCCATAGTGTAGAAATATACAGCATGACCATTTCCTTCGAAAATATCATTTATTATTTTCGGTAAACTTCGGTTAACTTTATAACTCTCTGTCTTCGGTGTTCGTATCAATTTTACGCTGATGATCTGCAGTTGTATGCATCTACGCGGGTGGAAAGTTTGTCAGACGCTATAGGAGATTTAAACCGAGATTTAGATGCTATCAAAACTGGTCTGATTGATTTGGGGTAACTGTAAGCCCCGCAAAGTGTCAGGCCATTGTAATCGGAAGCTCACGTATGATCATTAGAGTGGCAACTAGTTCACTTCCTCCTATCATTTTCAATTAAAGATCTCGGTTTGCATCTTAAATCTGCTTGGCTGGCAAAGTCAGGTTTGCAGTGTACTGTGTAAGCCAAAGAGTCAACGGGACTATGCGATGCCTGTATCGTCTGTACTGCACGGCTACTTTTTTGAGTACTGGTTGCACATTACCTGGCTTCCAGGACACTGGCACCACTCCGGTTTTAATAGAACGCGATACAGGCGAGTACGCGATACAGGAGGCAAATCCGGGGTACAACTCTTTAAGACTCGAGCAGGTATTCCTTCCGGTTCACTGGCTTTGTTCACATCTTGACTGGAAAGGGCTTTGCGGACTTCCTTAACATGAAATGCAGTTTCCAGCATTACGGAGCCAAAGTGAGGTATTTTAGGTGGTATAAGTTAGACGCCGTGTCGAGACGTAAATTTACCGCAAAGACGGAGGCATTTAAATTTGCCTTTTCTTGTGCGGTGTGAGCCAGTGTTCCATCCAGTTTTATCATAACTAAGAGGCAGCGAAGAACGGTAAATGTTCGAGTTTTGCTTCGCAGTTTCAGAGTCTGCTGACCCATACTTCCATGTTCGCCTTATGCCCTTGGGGCATTTATCTGGAGGAGAAAAGGTAGATACTGTTTTCACCAGAAAGTGGTCATACGATCCGAGCGAGGCCCAGACCGATACTGAAAGTCTCTGGCGACGCAACGTTTGTGAGCACTTGGTCCAAACCATTGGGCGTGTGGCCGTCGACTTCTGGAATGCAGGTTGCTTGGTGAACCAGCTGGTCGAGATCTAGCGATAAAAAATCCTGCGGGCCTCTCTACCAGCGTGCTCTGTTTGTTGGTACGGGAAAAACCATTCTTTATGGTGGGCATTGAAATCTCTTAGAAAAACAAGCTTTGCCATCGGATATTTGCGCTGGGCCAGATCAGCTCCTGCAGCTGCCTCCGTAAGGCGGTCGAAGAGCCTAGTTGTCTCCTGTTCACCGTTATGCGACCAGTAAACAACACCAACAACGAGTACAGATGGTCTTGAGAAAAGTGCTTACATTTCTTTTTCATGAAAATGATTAATCAGAAAAAGTTTCACATCTTTGTGTATGTCTACTTTTTTAAGAGTTTTCCAATAAATTATTCATGTACCAAAGGGAAACAGATAATATGTTGTAAAATGTCAATAATGTGACATATCGTGTCAGGATGTCATCTATGGCTTTTTACTGCATTTTGAATCACGCGCACCCCCTAATGTTCCCCGTCCAACCTCCATTAAATGCCTTCTTCCTCTTGTATTTACTCGATTTGTTTATGATCTATGTAGGATCATTGAGATAATAAATAAAATAAAGCTGTAGCGTACTGTATTATCGTTTTAACAGTTCTATACCATATTTCTAATTTTCTCTTTTCATACTCATTTTATTCCTGCTGCCACTGGTAAACTGGTAACACATTGAGTGATAACACATTTGACATTGCAAAAGCTGTCATGTCATGTTTGCGTACAAAATAATTTTAGTTTTTTACTTCAATTTTAATACTTTTCATCATCCAAAATACTTTACAAAACAACCTCCAGCGTTTTTGAAATTATGGTGGGTCCTCCACAAAAGCCGCAAGAGTTGAAGTTGAAGTCGCATTAGCCAGTTGTGCAAAATGATTGTAGTTTTTAGAGAAAAAAAAAGTGTGCGGTTGAGGGACCCTCGTCGTCTCTCTCTCTCGTCAGTAGATAGTCGTAAGTATTAACACTTTTGTGTTAAAATTTCTGCCAGTTTAAAAGCTGCGTAAAATAAATTAATTCCAAAAAGTGTTTCTGTATTGCTATTATTGGTATAACTATTTGATTGAAAAATATTTATATTTTTTATTTAAAAACATAATATTTCACACAGAATAACTCTAAGCCCTCTTTCAATATAACAATAATTGAATTGTAATACAACTCTCCTAATGTAAGTGTGCCTACCTAATACTTGATTTTTTATACTGTGCCATGAAGATTTCGCACCCTTTGGGAAAGTCGAATAGCGCGCGGCGTGTAATTTTGAATCGTACCCGTATTCATGATCTACGTGTCAGGCAGATTTTTTATTCACCTTATTCACAAAAATAAGTAAATGTACTTATTTTTATTTGTTACTAATTAGGTTCAAGTTTATACAATACGTATCTATTCTATCTATAAACTAGAAAATACTTATTAGTAAAACAAAACAAAATAAACATAAACTAATCAATTCAAGTTGATCTACTGCATTGCTCTATTCTGTGACGCATCTCAGTACCTACTTGAGTTCGTGAACTCATGAGCGGTGCGCTTGGCGCGCGCGTCTCCCGCGCGTCGTAATTTGTTACGTATTGCTATTCGTTGCGGGGGCTGGGGTAAGCGTCAAATACCTACGGCGCTCGAGATAACCCGGCCTTAAGTCAAGAGTGAATAGGTTACTTTCAGGTAAGCGTGCTCCATCTTCGACCACATCATCACTTACCATCAGGTGAGATGGCGGTCAAACGCGAACCTTATTATATATATTTCAATAAAAAAAAATCGTGCAGTGAAAGTACTATTAAATTCAGTTCAACCGCTCCAGAGCTTAGCCCGGAAAACAAAAAGACATACCTATATACATTTTTATATTTGTGTTTTTTAGAATCTTGTAAATAAATATAAGCAAACAAAAACATTTTGGCACCAAATTAGTTTAGTCTCTTACGATCCGAAAGTTGGGAAGCCAATTGAGCCACATGTATCATTTGCGTTTTGGAGTTTGGGTACACAGGTATTGATACATGATCTTTATTTTGCAAATTGGTTATTATATAACACTTTTACACGTCATTTTTTTGTAAATTTAAACTAGATGAGGCCGGTGATTCTTAACTGACTATCCTGAGAAGAAACACCGAAACAAACTCAGGGGTTCGTCTCTTTTAAAGTCCATATAATCTATACTGGTTAAAAATATATGGAACCCTGTAGATTACCGTCTGAGGCGATCTTTTGAGGAAAGATGCTCACAGATTTGAGTGGGCCTGTCCATACAGTGCAAACATTTGTCAGATAACGTATAGCTCAACTTAAAACAAGGAGCTTAACCATTTTGACGAACAATACCAAGATAAGGACGTTTGGATAGGCCGTAAAAAGCACTCAAACTGCCAGACAATTATGTTTAAGACCAGGCAGTGCAAAATAATTTTCAAGGAAGCTCCGCCCCCATCCACCCCGATTAGACTGTTGTATACTAAGCGCTAACGCAGCAGTAATAAAGTTGAATATCGCGTGCGCTCTTTCACCATGTTGGGTTTCGAAACTGCCGTTGTGTGCTAAACGCTAACGCAGCAGTAATTAAGTTGAATATCGCATGTGCTCTTTCACCATATTCGGGTTCAAAATTAAATGTCGTAAATCCCAATTCTTATTTCGTTTATAACTAAAGTGATAATTGATCTAGAGAAAAAATGTCCTTTATTTGGATAATAAACTATATTTTCTTACTGTCAATACTAATTTTAGACATAAAAGCCGAGTAATCTTGATTAAATTTTGAATAATCTTTAAAAAAGACATGATTTTCGATTAAAAAATGAATCGAGCGAAAATGTTCCAATTACTAAACTGGTCTAGACATGGAAAGAAAAAGATCCAATAAATCATATACTAAAGTTCCATTTTGATTATATGCGTGATTGTTTCAGAATATTTATACAAAATTACATACAATTTAGGGAGCCTCCTCTTAACTCGAATAAAACAACCTACATAGTCAGAGCCGGATTAACCCTGTCAGAGGCCCTAAGGCAATGGCATTCTCGGGGCCCCTTTTCTTACTTTGACTGACCAAATCATGTATGAACAGATTTGTTCTGAAATTGTTTTAATTCTACTACTAAATCTAACGATTTGTATTTTGTGAGATAACAGTGAGGTCCCTAAGTTCACACGCACATCAAATTCTTGGTGCGTGCACTGGGCCTGAGCCCCTAGTTGATGCGGGGCCCCTAGTCAGTTACCTACTCCGCCTAATGGTTAATCCGGCCCTGTACATAGTTCATATATTCACAATTGTTTTGAGAATTATGTAGATTGGTCTGAAATGGCCTTTTGAAGAAAGAACCACACAGATTTGAGTAGACCCGTCCTGTCAGTGCAAGCCTTTGTCAGTTAGTCTGTAAGCTCATCTTTGGACTACTAAGGAGCTCAACGACCTGACGAATAATGCCAAAGAAGGGATTCTTCATCAGAGGGAATTATTCATCAAATATTCATAACTAGCTTTTGCCCGCGACTTCGTCCGCGTGGAATAGTTACTTTGGGCTAACGTTAAATTTAACCCCGATTTTGAAGCATTCCTCATTGGCGCTTAGCGTAATGATATATAGCCTTTCTCTATAAATTGACTATTTAACTAAAAAATATTTTTTCAATTCGAACCAGTAGTTCCTGAGATTATCGCGTTCAAACAAACAAACAAACTCTTCAGCCTTATATTATTATTATAGATAGCTGTTGTCCGCGACTTCGTCCGCGTTTCCGTCGATTTTCGTAAATAAAAAGTAGCCTATGTCCTTCCTCACGGTTCAGTGATTTTGATGTAACAGACAGATTAACTTTCGTAATTTAGTAGAGAAATATAATATGTCAATGACGCCCCGTCTTTTTAGGGTTCCGTAGCCGAATGGCAAAAAACGGAACCCTTATAGTTTCGACATGTCTGTCCGTCTGTCTGTCTGTCTGTCTGTCTGTCTGTCTGTCCGTCCGTCCGTATGTCACAGCCATTTTATTCCGAAACTATTAAGACTATACATGTGAAACTTGGTAGGTAGATGTATTCTGTAAACCGCTTTCCGATATTAAGAAAAAAAATTAAAAAAAATAAAATAAAAATAAGCCTATGCGTGTGTGTATCTATAGACAGGTCTTTAAAAATGACATTGAGGTTTCTAAAGCCACTTTTTCATAAGGTTAATCGTTTAAAATATATACGCTTCCAAAGTGGTAAAATGTGTCCCCCCCCCCTAAAAAAATATATGTATGTAGATCTTAATGTAAACTTTCAATCAAAATTGGCATATTTTCTAAAATGCAGCATATTTTCTAAAACCGCAAATATAACTTTGTAATTCATACAAACACTATGAAAAACAAAGTTATTTGGCGTAGTTGCAAAAAATGTAAATAAGCTAGTTTTAAGAAATTTGTAAGGTTTTATTCGTCAAATAAATATACATATTATATTATATTATTATAGTTACTACGGAACCCTTCATGGGAGAGTCTGACTCGCACTTGGCCAATTTATATACCTTCGGCCACGAGACGCGTCGAGCGCGGCGACCGATTCTCAAAAATAATCCTTATAGCATGAATCGGTATTCACGCGCGATGGCTTATTATTAGCGTATTTCATGTATAACTTTTGTGTTTCTATACCGATTTATATGATTCTTTTTTATGGAATAGTAACTTTTTCCATAAGGGGTGACTGAGAGTGTTATAAACGTAAGAATAGACAAAATCAGAAAGCTTCGAACTGCTAAACTATCGGGAGTTACACGTATTATTGTGAGTCAACCATAAAAGATAGACATATGCTGTCGTGGGATATTTTTTATATAATTTTAAGGAGAACATTTCCGTCATGAAATGATTTCTGTGTAGCTTTAACCATTAAGGTTGCACACGCGACGGAAGCTTAAAAAGTGGAGTAACTTCTCCCGTTTTCACAACATTTCCCTTCACTGCTCTGATCCTATTGATTGTAGCGTGATGAAAAGTACACTATAACCAGCTCAGGAGTATGAAAAATAATTATACCAAGTTTCGTTAAAATCCGTCGAGTAGTTTTTGTTTCTATAACGGTTATACAGACAGACAGACAGACAAAAATTTCACTGATTGCATTTTTGGCATCAGTATCGATCCCTAATCACCCCCTGATA
This sequence comes from Tholera decimalis, assembly GCA_943138885.2. Lineage (NCBI taxonomy): Eukaryota > Metazoa > Arthropoda > Insecta > Lepidoptera > Noctuidae > Tholera > Tholera decimalis. The sequence goes on from OW964562.2 coordinate 32,517,401, forward strand.
GTTATTTTGGAAATATATTTCATGTACAGAATTAACCTCTCTACAGATTTATTATAAGTATAGATAATAATATGTAGTGAAAGTAAAATACTCACAGTTAACATTAAGTATGATTCTCTTGCTGACGGCGGGAGGCACGTCGTTGGCCGCGATGCACAGGAACGCGCCCATCTGTCGCCGGTCCACGCGCCACAGGGGAAGCGAGCTGCCCGTGTAGCTCTCAACTAGAAACGAATAAAAAAGTTGAGTTAGCTGCTTATAAACTACAAGCTAAATAGTAAACTAGTTGTTGGCCGCGTTTTCGTTCGCGAGAGAGGTCTTTCCCGCGCAAACCCTGATTCCGTGAGAATTCCGGGATATAATAATATAATAATAATAAAATGTCAACTACTACCTTTTACAAAATATTGCTTTTCCCAATGCTGGGCCGTTAATTGATGAGGAGTTCTCCTGGTACTTCACCATCAGCTCTACATCACCATATACATTGTGACGAGCATAAAGTGCTTAACATGCATATTCCAGTAATCGAATCGCAATCCACGCAATACTTATTATTGAGTAGTTTTGGCGGCCATCTCGTCTTCATCATCAGTTCCACTTCCTCAAATGGTACTTTTTGAGAGCAACTGCACAAGTTACTATAATAAATACCCAAAACGTCATAGGTGTGCCTATAATATTTGAAGAGTTTCCTCGATTTCTCCAGGATCCCATCATCAGATCCTGACGTTTATGAAAATGGGACCAATTTCGAATTATACCCTTTCAATCAAAAAAAGAATTTTCCAAATCGGTTCAGCCGTCTTCGAGTAATCGATGATCATACATTAAAAATATATATATATATATATACGCGTCGAATTGATAACCTCCTCTTTTTGTCGTCGGTTGAAAAGTAGTCTTAACTTTAATTAAAGTTTTTAAAGTCCTTCCAAATGTTGTCTGAAAGATATCGCTTTCAGCGATAAGACCGCCATTGTAACCATAGAATAAGCAATAGTATTGTTAAATAGATATGTTTAAATTTTGGTGTACATTAAAGTATAATGTATCTATCTATCTATGTGTTATTCCAAGATTTCAGATACGTTATTTTTACTAATTTCATTTAGTAGATTTTGCTTGAAAGAGGAACAAACATCCATCCATCCCAACAAGCTTCAGCATTTATAATATTAAGTAAGTATGAACTATGATTTGACTTTATCAATTAACTAGCAGTTGCTCGCGATTTCGTTCGCGTGGGAAGTTTTTCCCGTATAAATCCCAATTCCGTGGGAATTCCGCAAAATCCCGTCTTAGCGAGCATCTACGTACTAAAAGGAAGCCCCATGCAAAATTTGAGCCCGATCCGTCCAGTGGTTTGGGCTGTGCGTTGATAGATCACTATGTCAGTCAGTCAGTCACCTTTGAGTTATATGTATATATTTAGATTATTGCATCATGTTTGGTATTATACATTTTCAAACTGACAGTAAAAGTCACTAACAGTGTCATTAGAACTTACAATGCGACATTTGCAACGATTTTAAATTGTTTCGAGTTTTCGATATTTCAGCACTGTTGCAAGCGCCATGATCACAGATGAACAGTTCATATTAAGTTCAAATGATATTGGTTGAGTGATGAATATTTTTATCATGCCTATTACCTAGTGTAGGGAAATCTAAACTAGTATAATATTATAAAGCAGAATAGTTTGGTTGTTTGTTTGAACGCGATAATCTTCGAAAGTACCTACTGGGTGTATTAGGATGAAATGGGTATTATAACCCGACTGAAAAAGAAAGGTTATATTTTATCGTATTAAAGTCCACAGGAGCGAAGCCCCGCGCGACTACAAGTTTATCATAAATCTAAATATATAGAAATCAATTTCCATCGCGTAGTTTCTAAACGAAGTGCTTTAAACTTCCAAGAGGTCTAACGACGTCAAACAATTTCTCCCACGAGGCCCAAGTTATTAAATACGTCTAGTAATCAATATTCTTGACAGCGGGATTAGTGCTAGTAAGACGTTCATAATAAAAAGGCAAAGGGTAGTCTCGTTAAGGCGTGCTCCTATATTAAGGATAGGCCCTAAAGGCCGGAATAATGAACCAATGGGAAAATTGATGTTGACAAGCTTTATGTGTAACGGAATGATGTTTATTTTTGGAATCTCTTTATTAATTTACAATGACATCTTACCCTTGATTACATCATAATTATAGCCCTCCTGACTAATTCCGACCACGGTCAATCTCAGGGTAGAGTAGCAATCTGCGCAGGAGATATTATAATGCACAAGTGCGTACGCAGGTACAATTGCACAGGCTGTTTCGGGAGGTACCTGTTTCGAATACAGCGGGAGGATACGCCCGGATGTCGTCATTGTGAGGACCATCCGGAGGACAAGGTGGAGCATACAGTCAGTGGAGGTGTGCCCTGCTTGGACGGAGCACCGCCGTGTCCTCGTTGAGGCGATCGGTGGCGGTGACCTCTCGCGCCCGCCTTGCTTTAAACTATGGTGCGCAGCGAGAGGGAATGGGATGCAGTCGCCACCGACTGCGAAGCTGTCATGCTAGCGAAGGAGGAAGCCGAACGCGCGAGGGAGTGGCAACTCTCTTCCTCACGCCACAACCACCGCGGGAGACGCCCCGGGCGTCGGGGATCGCAAGCCGATCTCCGACTACCGTAGACGCGGGCCAGCGGATGGTGAGCAGAGGTAGCTCACCGTCCGGTAAGGACCAGGCCCGAGTCGGAGGCGCGCCTTGTTCCGCGCGCGCCTCAAAAAGCAGTCAGCAGCATTGACGGGGCCTGATAGGGCTACTGCCTTACGGTGTTGTGGGAAAGTTCTAACGAGATACCGCAGCCTCGGAATGCAAGGGCAACTGCAGGGTGGGTTTTTAGTCATTACAAGTCTGACGATGATTGATGATTTTCCCAACCGGAAAAAAAAAGGTACAATTGCACTCTCTTTTCCTTTACTTTCGTTGTCTCCTGGGACAGCAATCGAACACGACCGGAGAGATCAGGCGCAGGACCAACGGCTTAAAGTGATTTTTCGAGGCACAGAGGTTATCACACCACCAAACTTGAGAAATTTCTAACAAAACAATCCAATATAACTTTCTGCTCGATCGAGACCACATGTGCAGCATTCGCGCTTGCGGCAAGTAGAACAACGAGGCAGTTAAGTGTTGTATAACAACACTAGTACTTACGCGGGGCTTCGCTCCCGTGGATTCTCTCACGGTAAAAACATAACTCTCCTTTTTTGCAGTCGCGTAAATTGTAGCCTATAACCTTCCTCAAGCTTCAAGCTACTTTCATACCAAATTGCATCCAAATCCACCCAGTACTTTCGAAGTTTAACGCGTTCAAGCAAACAAACAAACAAACTTTTCCGCTTTATAATATTAGTATAGATAAATAGCATATAACACTGACGTCCACTCAGATTCAATATCCAAATTTGTCAAAGTAGTTAGGAGTTAATTAAGATATTTTATTTAGCAGATGGACTTTTCCCGCAACTTCGTCCGAGTGGATTTCAATATTATTTTATAGCCTGTAGCGCTCGCAAACGGTGTACCTTTCAACCAGTGAAAACATTTTTAGAATGGAATAATTACTTCCAAAGAAATCTTCCAAAGAATTCCAAATAGAACAAATTTCAAAGAAGACATAATTGCAACCAAATTTGTCTTTTTGTACTATTAGTATAGATTTAAGTACTTACAATAGTTTTTGTAAATTATATTACCAAGAGCATATTGTTTGTAGTATTTGCTTGTAATTGGTTGTGCAGTTATATTTAAGACACTAAAACATGTATGTTTCTATCATTTTGTATCTGTAACAACTGTTGGTGAACCTACCAGACGTCGATGATACCATCCACACATGGTCGATATACCGTCTTGTCGTAGGAAGCGCTTTTCTTCAACATTCATTGTGCGCACAGCCAAGGTGTGGAACTCTCTGCCGGCTTCTGTGTTCCCTGCCACGTATGACCCGTCAGCTTTTAAAGCAAGAGTGAATAGGCATTTCCTGGGCTCGCTCCTTTGATCGTAGACCTCATCTTACACTTACCATCCGGTGTGATCGAGGTCACGAGGGGACTCATACGTAAAAAAAACCTTAATTAAATAAATAAATAACGCATTGATGGTTGGTACGCATGCCTCTTCTCTATGAGAGGGACTGGCCGTAGTCTACCACGCGGACCCAAACCTGGTTGGTGGATATCGTATGTCTTCGGATTTTTGGTCTTAGGTCTGTTTCCTCACGAAGTTTTCCTACTTTAAGCAGTGGTGATAATGTGAATAATGTGATAATAATACACCATATAATTTCCCTGCCTGGGTTTGATCGCAAGACCTCGACTCGTAAGTCATGCTTGTGACCACTGATCATTGCTCAGTATCGAGTTATAAATTGCCGTTATAAAAATGTCACATGTTTGCAATCAATAACTAATTAATAAAGCGTATAGCATTACGGAGGCTGTGCGATGGAATTGCAGTCTAATTCAATCATCGGACTACAAGACAAACGGAGCGCCATCTTTACATGATGGATATCTCAAAACGTTTTGAGAATACTTTCATTGTGCGTACAGCTAAGGAGTGGAATTCCCTGCTGAGTCTGCGTTTCCTGCTATAACCTGGGAGTCTTTAAGTCACGAGTGAATAGGTTACGTCTTCTAGGTTTGACCACATCATCGCTTAACATCAGGTGAAATGGTGGTCAAACGCGAGTCTATAATTGCAGCAATCTCTTGATTATTGCAGCAATCTCTTGATTATTGCAGCAATCTCTTGATTTATTGCAGCAATCTCTTGATCCTATCTCATCGCTAGGCAATGTTAATGACATAGTGCGTGTATTTAACTCTCATATAATTTCACTGTTTGATCTTCACGCACCAATCAAAACTTGTGTTATTAAGGAGAAGTCTTACCCGTGGATTACAGACACGATTAAAGTCATGATGCGTCTACGTGACAATGCTTTAACTTGTTACAAGGCTACTAAATCAGATGCCTAAAAAAAATACTACAAAGAATTAAAGTCCCTTGTGTCAAGTTCTTTATACATTGAAAAAGTGGCATACTTCAAATATAACATCAATAACAAGATAAAAGATCCTAAACAGCTGTGTAAAAATCTTAAATCTATCTTAAGTCCCTTTAAACCTAGACAAGACATTCCGTCGCATTTTAATGACCCTAATCTTATTAATAACACCTTTTTGGTAGTTCCCGGTAACTCTGTAGCAAGCTTGCACCTTACAACTTATTTTGAAAACAATAGACACGGTGAAGCCATTTTCAAGCTCAATCCAGTGGAACAGGAGGACATTTCCCGCATTATTTCTAATCTGAAAAGTAATGCTGAAGGTTATGACCACATTACCCTTCATATGCTTAATATGATTCTTCCACGCGTTTTAAACACTATAACGGACATTATAAACCGTTCTATTTTAACTTCAATGTTCCCTGATCAATGGAAAATAGCATCCGTTAGGCCATTACCGAAACACGCCAATCCCGTCGAAGTAAAAGACTTACGTCCTATAAGTGTTTTACCCTGCTTATCGAAGGTACTAGAGAAAGTCGTGAGTCTGCAATTAACGCATTTCTTGGAACACAGTAATGTGTTACCTGACTTGCAGTCTGTTTTCAGGAAACAGCGCAGTACCTCCACTGCCTTACTGGATGTGACCGATAATCTTCTGGCAGCCCAGGACAAGGGAATGTGTTCAGTGTTAGTCTTGCTAGATTTTTCACGAGCATTTGACGCGATTAATATCGCGCTATTGTTATCTAAACTTGTTTTTTTACGGATTTGACCCCAGCGCTGTTCAGTGGTTCCGCAGCTACCTTAGTGACAGGAAACAGTTTTTTGACCTAAATCTGGGTGACGGAACTGTTTTAACATCAGATCTGACTCCGATAGTAAGAGGCGTTCCGCAAGGATCTATATTGGGCCCTATCATTTTCATCCTGTACTGTGCTGATATTATCAAGTGTATCCAGAAATGTAAATACCATATTTACGCTGACGACGTCCAACTAACTGTATTTATCATTTATGCCGGATGAATACGATAGTGCCATCAGGGATCTTAATGAAGACCTTCTTAGAATTGCCCTCTGGTCGGAAGAAAATTGCTTGTCGCTTAATCCAACTAAGACAAAGTATCTGATATTCGGCACTAAACAGCAACTATAAACTACCCGCCATCCTTAACCTAGAATTAATGGGTGAACAAATCGACAGAGTTTTTGAAGCGCGCAATCTTGGTCTCAATATGGACAAAGACCTCCGTTTCGAAAAACATGTAGCTGACTCTGTTCGAACTGCTTCTACCGACTAAAGGTTCTGTACAAAGTGAGGCCTTACTTGTCTGTTACTCTACGCGAGCAGCTTGTTGAGACTCTGGTGTTGTCTAGGCTAAACTATGCGGATGCAGTTTACGGCCCACGTCTATTAGCCCGCACAGACCGCCTTATTCAAAGGGTACAAATCGCCTGTGCCCGGTTCTGTTACACAATTCCTCCTAGGAGTCACGTAACGCCCATACTTAATAAGCACTACACACTCAAAATGAAATCGAGACGCAAGTTACACCTGGCATGCCTTCTGTTCGGTGTGCTAAAACATAAAAAGCCAGAGTACCTATACAATAAACTAAGATGGCTGACTAGTACACGGGGTTGCGAAAGAAGGCAATGTTCACAGCAGCTTGCGTCTCGTTCTCATCGCACGGCAGCATTCAGAGGCAGTTTCCGTTATGCGGCTTCAAAAATCTGGAACAATCTGCCGCCTCCTATTAGAACATGCAACTCGTTAAATCTGTTCAGAAAACGTTTGCGACAGTATTTGATAGACGTACAGCGAAGACTGGACATGGTCAATATAAATGTGCCCCTGATATGATGCTGTGTCAATTTGAGTGGAATGTTTGTGTTTACGAGCGATGCGCGTGCAACTACTGGAAATACACTTATAATTATTACGTATTGTATATAAATATTTATTGGATTCGTAAAGTACTTTATATTTATATTTTATGTATATTATTATTATATTATATGTATATTTTTACTATATTATATGATAAACTGATTGACATCCCTACACTCACTATTAGGACCAGTTGAAAACCAGCGTTGGACACTAGTTGTCCGGCTTTTTGCTGAACTGGGCCTATTTGGCGCATCCGTGAGTCACACAGTAATATTAATCATCCTGGATCTATTCAATTTCACTTTTTTAATATATTTTATTTTCATAATAATATGATTTTGTTTGTTTCTTGTAATTTTTTTTTTACTGTGTGTACTTGTGGCATGTGTCAATAAACGTTTTTTCTTTATTTCTTTCTTTTCTATAAAAACTTTTTACCAAAAAATTGAACCGTCTCCCAAAAACACTACAAAGTGAAAAATTACTTTAATTTCGGAAGTCGGTGCCATAAACGAAACTACAAAACTAAAGACACCGACTACCGACTTTAAAGTTATTTTTCACTTTGTAGTGTTTTTGGGAGTCGGTTCAATTTTTTGGTAAAAAGTTTTTCACTCTTTTTAGTTGGTCGATTTTTAATTTACCTAGTTAAAACAGCCTAAATGTCAACTACTTATAACCTTTTACAAAATATTGCTTTTCCCAATGCTGGGCCGTTAATTGTTGAGGAGTTCTGCTGGTACTTCACCATCAGCTCTACATCACCATATGCATTGTGACGAGCATAAAGTGCTTAAGATCCATATTCAAGTAATCGAATCGCAATCCACTCAATACTTATTATTGAGTAGTTTCGGCAGCCATCTGTGGTCTTCATCATGAGTTCCACTTCCTCAAATGGTACTTTTTGAGAGCAACTGCACAAGTTACTATAATAAATACCCAAAACGTCATAGGTCTGCCTATAATATTTGAAGAGTTCCCTCGATTTTTCCAGGATCCCATCATCAGATCCCGACTTTTATAAAAATGGGACCAATTTCGAAGTATACCCTTTCAATCAAAAAAAGAATTTTCGAAATCGGTTCAGCCGTCTTCGAGTAATCGGTGACCATACATTAAAAAAAAAAAAAAAAACATACGCGTCGAATTGATAACCTCCTCTTTTTGTCGTCGGTTGATAAAATAAAGCATTTGGACTGATTTTTAACAGAACAAATAATTATTATATTTAACATGAATTCTGTTATAAGAAATGTCGTCCATACTAATATCATTGGCATAGGAATATTTTAGGACCCTGGAAAGGATATTTTTTATCCCGATATAAGATTCCCGTTGGATAGTTTTCGAATGGCACGCGGGCGAAGCCGCGGGCAAAAGCTAGTAATGTAATAAATGCCGATTTTAGTCGATATGGACCTATTGCCTGCATATCAATATTTAGGAACTGTCTTTATGAAAAAATATTTGACATAAAGGAAAAGTAGGGAGACCAACAAATTATCTTTCACATATCTACATGTGTAAGACGTCTTCATTTCGTTCCATTAATACTTTCACTGTAAAGTCTGAAAATAATTAATACTAAAACTACAGTTGCCAAGAAATATGACTGTCATTTTTGAATCCCAAAAATAACTTTGAAATGAAAACAAAGCGAGTCGCGCTCCAAAAACTTTTTCAATAGTATTGTGACAAATGATTTCTTTTGTTTCCCGTTTTTGGTGACTTAAAGCCCTCAAGTATGCAATGTTCCGGACCATTGGCTCTTGAGATTTCCCTCTCACAATTGATACAACGTATTTTTGTTTTCTAAATAGCCTTTTGTTTGTCCATTGAATTTCAATACATTAGACAAGATGTGAGATTATCGAAATAAAAGTTGGTAGAGAAAATAAGTATAAAATTAACATTCGATGTTTTCTCCTAACTATTTATATGAACTAGCCATCTCAGACGATTTCGTTCGTTTTAGGACCTTACGGGTTTTGATTTTAGAAAAAAAAAAATAGCCTTAGTTTGATAATGGGTTTTCCACTATCTCCGCCTTTCACTTTTTTTTCTTTTAAAACTACATTAAAAGCCTTCTTGTTGGAAAAATGTTTATACTCGGTATCGGAGTTTATGTCAAATAATAAAAATAGTCACTCATAATAATAGCAGCGATCATTGTTTTTAATTTTTATTGTACTTTTAATATTTAGACATTGAATTTCACATTATAATTACGATTGATTTGACATTATATTTATTTTTTGACATATTTTAAATTAGTTTAATACCTCTGTTTAACTTTACTTTACACATAAATTTTAATTGCGCTTTTGAATTTTAGTTCCTGCATGTGTTAATTTTATTTAATTATTAATATGTACTGTTCAACACAATGTAATTGTTAACTGAACTGAATAAATGAACCAAGCTTTTGGCCAAAGAACTAAGCGCTGCAGTAGCATAAAGTTACGTTTATTCTGAAAATCCTACAATATAATATTAAATACTATCTGTGCCCGCTACTTCGACCGCGTGGTAGGTTTTCCCGCGTAAATCCCATGAGAATTTTGGGTTATAAAATAGCCAATATGGTTGTACAAATTTCATCCAAGTCCTGGGTGAATTTGGATGAAAATTTGGTACGTACAAACAACACAAACATTTCCACTTTATGATAAACTCGCTTTTCAATTCGAAAACTATCCCACGGGAACCTTATATCGGGATAAAAACTATACTATGTCCTTCCCAGGGCCCTAAACTATTCCCATGCCAAATTTCATCCAAATCCGTTCAGCGGTTTAGGCATGAAAAGGTTACAGACAGACAGACATAGAGTTACTTTCGCTTTTATAATATTAGCACAGTCTAAAAATCATATATACTGTGATATTAGTATGGAAGTATGAATATGTTAGTGCAGATGTAGAGATGGATATTAGATTAAACAGACCTTTATAAAAATCTCTGCCTCCAACTTTCTTCAGCAACATAGGTTCGTGGTCCTCTCTTCTCCACGTGATCTTGGGCGGCGGATGTCCTGATGCTCTGCAAATGAGGGTCACATTATCCAGCTCCTGTGCTGATACGTCTGCTGATGTCTCTTCGTTGATTATGTCAGGTGGCACTGAGGAGGAGATAGATGAAACATAATAAAGGCATGATGTAACCCATGTGATTTGTTTGTTATTACGTACAACTGTATAACTATACAAGACTAACAGCAATGTGCCATCATACAAGGTGGACATGCCATCCATACGCACAAAATGTTTGGGGAATACTTTCATTGTGCGTACAGTTAGGGACTGGGATTCCCTGCCGCAGTCTGTGTTTCGTGATAGCTATAATCTCTGGGACTTAAAGTCAAGACTTACGTTACTTTAAATAATTGTGCTTCATCTTTGATTACATCCTCGCTTACTGGCTAGCCGCGAGTAAAACTACATATAATATAAAAAACTGTAATATGTTGCCGATAGATGGTGCCACGTTACAAAAACTAATAAATCGTAATAAAAACTTGATTCATGAGTGAATAATCGTGTGATTGAACGATGAAAAGCGAGCGCCTTACTTCGCTTCATCATAATCGGTAAAAGAGATGCAGCAAGGAGCCTAAGGTTTGTTACAGTCAAGCTCGGACAGTCTTAGCAACTTTGTTAGAGTTAATTATAAAACTGTCATAATTAAACACCGAAAACATAATTCCTTTGAGTAAGTACCCAAAGCAGTGTTCACAACTATCTGCCAGACATGTTTATTTAAAGCCCATAATAACGCAGACTATGGTAAAAAAAAAACTATAGAAAATATATTTCTTCTACGTACAACAACAAAGGACGACAACACACACCGAACCAAACATATTTTTAACTTAACAAAAACTGACATGCTCGAACCAAAAATAAACACAAATCCCGGTTTTTCACGTTACTTAAAATTCCGCTAGACAGGTCAAATGCACTCAAACGGTAATAAAAAAACAATAACTGCAGAAAAACTCGAACGCCCCAATACACGTGAAAATCCGTGAAATGTCACACGAGAATATGCAGGCAGATTGCTAGGAATATTTGCAGGAGTATATTTTTCTACATTTAAAGATTTGCCTGAGTCAGTACTGTAGCTCAAGCACTCGTAAAAATACGCTTATGAGCGCTCGAGTCAAGTCGAGTGTATCGCTCCATTTTGCCCGATTCGCTTTCTTATTTACATAATATAAGTGTGTCGTGTTAGACCGGAGAGGTTGCGACTGTTTTTTATTGGTCTTTAACTTTGCCTTTGTGCCTAGCTCATTTAATAATGGGCTAGAGAATATGGTATTGAGGACTTGATCGTTTAACAATGAGCCATCATCGAAATATACGAGTATGATATGATGATGACTCGTTGTTAAACTCGACTAGACTTCAAATTTAACCGAACACAGTTCAGTACGATTGTTATTCATGGAGCGACTGCTTCCCGCCCACCACCACACACCCAGTAGCTGGAAAACATAATTCCCTTGGTAAGACTAGTGTTATTATAGCTCACAAAACAGATAAAAGAGGTTAGAAAGAAAATAGTTCCTGATTTGTATGAGAACGCGTGTCGCCGCTTGTCTCCCACTCTTTAGCTCCACTACAAGCAAGAGGCCCGTTACGTATGCAAATTACGCACACAAATAAATCACACACACTTAATTCGAGAGCTTGCTACTGATTGTAACTCACTGTCGATAAACATGCGCTTTGCATCATGGCCAATCAGGGCAAAGAACGAAACGTCAATGGTTGAAGTGTTGAGAACGCGACGCATGCAGTACATTGTAAGCGGACTTGGTCATCGCGTTGATTAAGCGAGTACACATCGGGCAATGTATATTTTTTTTTAACTTGTTGCAATAATGTTGTTAATGTTTGGAATTTCATAGTGATCACAATTTTTTTATGTGTTTTACAAATAAAACTGTAATTAAATGTTATTTTCGACTTACCGATAGAAAGATATACCTCCTCGCTCTATACTTGCTGTCTGACTTTTTGTTTTACAGGTTATAATTGCACAACACGGCCTTTTAAAGCAGAGCTTTGTGTTCCGAAGTAGTCCGAAGCACACTAAACGCGGTGAATGAGTTAATCGGTCGAGTTATGATTTTCGAATCATAAATGTGGTGCGCTCGACACATTACCATTCCAACCTTATACATCTATTCCATGTTCTAGCTTTTGGTTACCCGTAAGACTGTCAAAGTTGGACTAACGACAGCCGGGACCAACATCTTAATGTACTTTTCGAGACACCGAGGACTGTCGATTTTTTAAGATGGTGACCCATCTACGGAATAAATTCCTTTGTTGCTCTTTTTTCCTAAGTTATATTGTGTTTTTTTGTTATATGTGCCAAATAATCAATTTTTATAGTTCCGTAGCCGAATGGCAAAAACGGAACCCTTATAGTTTCGTTGTCTGTCTGTCTGTCCGTCCGTCTGTATGTCACAGTCATTTTATTCCCAAACTATTAGCACTACACATGTGAAACTTAGTAGGTAGATTTATTTATTTATTAAAACTTTATGCAACACAAAAATGTACAAAGGCGGACTTAATGCCATAGGCATTCTCTACCAGTCAACCATGGGTGGTGAAGAGATAACATAGCAGGTGCATAAAAAAAACCTAAGTACATAATATATTCAAAGTAAAAGTCTTATTACAAGTATATATATACATAAATAACTATTATTAACTTACATATATATAAAAAATAAATAAAATAAGCCTTTATTGCTGTTACTTATACAATGGTTAACCTTATAAACTATTTCTTATTTATTATACTTGACATTTACATACTAATTATTTTTACATAGCGGCAATCGGTTCACATTTTATTTTTCCTGTAACAGCTTATCCTACGACAAAGGCCTCCTCCAAAGACTTCCATAATTCTCGATCCTTGGCTATACGGGTCCATTCAGGGCCTGCTACTTGCCTTATGTCATCTTCCCAGCGTTTACGCTGTCTCCCTTTGCTTCTTTTATCGCCCCTTGGGTACCACTCTGTTATTAACCTGGTCCACTTTTCCTTTGTGTCCCGCAACATATGTCCCGTCCATCGCCATTTTAGCGTTTTGCAAACATTGTGCGCATTTTTGAATTTCGTTTTGTTTCTTATTGTATCCAACTTTACCTTGTCTCTCCTTCTTACGCCAGCCACGCTTCGTTCAATGCTGTTCTGGCACACTTTTATTCTATTTGATAATTGTTCTGTTAGGGCCCATGTTTGGCAGCCGTATGTTAAGCAAGGGAGTATACACATGTTATACACTTTTCTTTTCTCTTTGATAGGCATGTCCTTGTTTTTCATGACTTCGCTGAGTGACCAATATCTCTTCCATGTATTGGCTATCCGTCTTTCAATCTCTTTGTGCATGGTGTCTTCAGCGGCTATGAGTTGTCCTAGGTATACGTATTCTTCGACATATTCTATCCTCTCTGAGTTGACTATGATGGTATGCGTCTGTGAAGAGTTAGTCATAATCTTTGTCTTTGCCGTGTTCATTGTAAGTCCAGCCTTCGCGCTTTGATCTGACAGTTGTTGTAACATTTGCTCTAATTTAATTGGACATTCTGCAAATAAGATCAAATCGTCTGCAAATCGTAGGTGGTTTAGTTTTTCACCATTTATGTTCAGGCCTTCGTGATCCCATTGTAGATTCCTGAATATCATCTCTAGAGCCGCCGAAAACAACTTAGGAGAAATTGGGTCTCCTTGCCGGACGCCTCTCTCTATAGGAAATTCTTCCCCCGTAGTTTCAAGCCTGATTTGGGCTGTGCTTTTGGAGTATACTTTCCGGAGTATACGTATGTACTTTTTGTGTATTCCCTGTATACGTAGTGCTTCCCAGATATACTCATGTTCCAAGGAGTCAAAGGCTTTATTATAATCAACAAATCCCAAATAGTATTTTTTATTATATTCTTTATATTTTTGTAGAACCTGCCTTAGAACATGTATATGGTCTATAGTTGAATATTTACTGCGGAACCCCGCCTGCTCTCTTGGTTGATTTTCATCTAGGGTAGAAGTGATTCGTGACAGAATTATTTTTGAGAAGACTTTATAGACATTGGACATCAAACTTATAGGTCTGTAATTACCTATATCTCCTTTATCTCCTTTTTTATGTAATAATATTATTGTTGATTTAGTCCAGTCTTCAGGGATAATTTCAGTCTCTATTATTTTGTTAAATATATCCGTTAATATAGGACCAATGACTGGTATAGTAGTTTTTAACACTTCATTTGTGACTTGATCGGCACCTGGTGTCTTGTCTGTCTTTTGCGTATTGATTGCTCTAATTGTTTCTTCAGTTAATATTTTAGGGATTGCTTCAGAATCTTTATTATTTGTTTCATTTGTTGTTTCTTTTTGGTTTTTGCTTTGGTAAAGCTTTCGATAATAGTCTGTAGCTGCCTTTAGTATTTCTACTCTTTTGTTTGTATAATTGTTATCTATGTTCTTTACTTTTAGCATCCAATCTTTTTTACTGTTCAGTTCCTTTATTGCTTTTTTAATTCCACCGGTTCTTTCTATATATTTCTTTAATGTTGAATGCCTTTTAATTTTCTTGTCTTTCCTGATGTTTTGGTTGATCTTTTTGCTGAGTTCAGATATTTTAGGGCGGTTAGCTTTCTTTTCTTTCTGTTGTAATAATTCCTTCCTTTCTTGTAATAACTGGTATGTCTCATCTGAGATTACTCTTTTACTCTCTGCGTTTGTTTTCTTCGTTTCTGTTCTCAATAGGTTTATAATCTTCTCGTAGTGTTCCTGAATAGAAAGTGGTTCCTTTGTTTCATTATTTGTTAGTTCCTGTAGTTTATTCAAAAGTTGAGTGGTATTACCCGTACATACAATGGCTGAATTATTTGTATGAAATTGTCTTTTGGTCTTTACTTTTGTTCCTGTTAGTTTTGCACGAACCATTTTATGATCCGAATTGAAATTCAGGTGGTGTATGACGGATATGTCTTTAATGATTTTGGCATTGTTAGACATAATAAAATCAATTTCGTTTTTATGAAGTCCGTTTGGGGAGGTCCATGTCCACTTCTTTGATTTCTTTTTCTTGTAAAAACTATTCAAGATCTTAAGTTTGTTTTCTAGAGCAAAGGAGACTAGTCTGGATCCATTTTTGCTCCTTTTTCCCTGTCCATATTGTCCCACCGTATATTCTTCTCCGCTGTTGTTGCGTACTCCTATTTGTGCATTGAAGTCACCCATTACTATAACATTTTTGTTGCAACTTTGCATAGTAGTTTTCAGATCTTCATAGAATTTTTCAATATTGGTTACATCTTCCTTCTTATTCGATTCAGTTGGAGAGTATGCCTGGATGATTGACCAGTTTTCTTCTTTATTTAAAGGCAACGTTATGTTCAATACTATTATTCTTTCAGATATTCCTTTTATTTCTTCTACTCTGTGAGCTAGGTTCTTTTTAATTAGAAATCCCACCCCATATTGTCCATGTGTTTCACCTTTATAATATAAAATATAGTTTCCGTAATCATGTATCCCTTCTCCATGTCTTCTCATTTCGCTGATACCTATTATATCCCACTTTATGTCTGCTAAGGCTAGTTCGAGCTCCAGGCGAAGCTCAGTGGTTCTTAGTGACCTAACGTTAAAAGTGGCTATGTATAAGTCCGATGTAAGTTTGTGTGTCTTTAGAGGGTCGTGGTCTTTTTCCCCCACGAGGACCAATCGGCTTGGGGGAGGAGGTTTTGTTTCTTTGTTATTTGGTTTCTTAATTAGTTTGTGTTCCCGATCGCCGGTGTTTGGTTGCTATTGTTTTGTTGCAGTTGGGCTGGTTGAAAAGGAGTTGGACCGAATCCTCATCATATCAAATGCATTTTTTCTACTGGTTGATGATGGTGTTAGCACTTGTTGTTTTCTTGGTTGAACGTTTTCTTGTGGGGAGGTTGATATTATTCTCTTCCTTTTATCTTTGTTATTTGGATTTTCCTTGATCACGAGTTTATCATATTTTATGTAGGCGAAATTTCCTTTTTCCCTCTCTTCCCTTAGCTTAGGTTGTAATGCTTTCCTCTTCTCTAAAGTTTCTTTTGAGTAGTCTTCAGTTATATAAATTCCCCTAAGTTTCTTTTTGTTTTTAATTATCTCACTTTTCCTCCACCCACTGACTAATGAAAGGACTGTGGGCCTTGGTTTATTGTCTTTATTCGATTTTCCCACACGATAGATTTTATTTACTTCCCGATCTTCTAAGTTAAAGTTTAATTCCTCCAAAAAATGTTTTTTCACGTTATCAAGTAACTCCCGTATAGATTTCTCATCCTCCTTTAACCCATGTATTATTATATTGTTAGTTTTCCTGTCCCTCTCCAAATATTCTAACTTTATTTCCAAGTTTTCTACTTTATTTTTCAAAATTTTATTTTCTTCCAGGACAGGTTTTAATTTTTCTTCCATTTTTCCCAATATCGTATTAGTTAATTCTACTGTTTGGTTTTGCATTTCAAGTTTCATTTTATCAAATAAAATTTGGAATTGACCTTCCATTTTTGTGTGTAATGGAACGTAATTTAGTATGTGGGAAAGTTAATGATTTTTTTTTTCGTTGGCAACACTTGAATGACGTTGTCAGTTTTGACGTGACCGTAGACACTTGATACTTGACAGGTAATGTCAATGACAATGCCTGACGTCTAATGATAGGTGATAATTCCTAACCTTAAATTCCTTCGGTTTTATTCCTTCTCAATCCTCGCCAAATTCCGTGGATGTGTGATGGTTTTTATATCACAAACACTTTTCCTCACTCAGATGTTCAATTTGAATGTTACTTTATTGTGAAACTGTGGTTTTTTCTATTGGTTTACAATATTTCTTTGGAGCGTCAGGCACAGTGATGTTTACGATACAACGACCGGAACCGGAAACCATAACATATATATACCATATATTAATAAAAAGTCATAGAAAGGGGGTTATGGGGTTAGGGGGTAGATGTATTCTATGAACCGCTTTCCGATTTTAAGACAAAAATAATAAAAAGAATAATATTAAGGGGCGCGGAAAAAATATTTTTAGTTTCAGTTCAATGTATGGGGACGAACATGGAACTGAAACTGAAAATATTTTTTTTCATCAAACCTATACGGGTGTGGTATCTATAAAAAGGTCTCTTAAAACGACCTCTAACTTCTATAATAATGGAGTGAAAAATCAAAAAAATATGTATGCAGTAGATATTAATAAAAACTTTCAACGAAAATTAGTTTGAACGAGATCGGGTCAGCAGTTTTTGAGATATAGCACATTTTTGAAAACCGCATATATATAAATAAAGAAAGAAAAGCGTTTATTGACACATACCACAAGTATACACACAGTAAAAAAATAAATAACATCTTATTATTATTAAAAGAAATTATACATTAAAAAATAATAATAAATATAACTTTGTTCTTCATACAAACACTATGAAAAACAAAGTTATTTTGCGTAGTTACTACGGAACCCTTCATGGGCGAGTCTGACTCGCACTTGGCCAATTTTTTATTCTTTACTCCATTTTTTCTAGAATTGAGCCTCATTAAAATAAAAAATTAGCCAGGAATTCGTCAATGTACCACGAGTGCTTTTTAACTAACACCCAGACCCAGAACAACTATTTGTAGGCCATACAAACATTTGTTCCAGTGCAAGAATCGAACACGCAACACGCAGCGCAGCAGCCTATCGTTTAACCACTGCGCGAAACGTGTCATCTTGTTATTCCAAAGTTAAAAGAAAAATCAATGATGATTCTCGTCAAATTTATCTTTTTTTTTTTTATCTGAAACAAAGTTTATTGGATTTTATTAGTTACTACTCCTTAAAAGTTAGCAAAAATCGATAGCTATCAAGTTAGTAGAACACTCGAAACGATAAACCTTGAGGCGTCTAGCCAAAACTTATTTTGGGATCTTAATAGATTGAATCAGAACAATTAACAGTTTTGCTTCGGTGAGCACGGATCTTTTATCAAATGTCGACCACAACCATCTGTGCCGACGAGGCATTCTTGAGTAATAAAAATATCTTCCGAAATTGAATAAAACTTTAACGGTACATTAATCATCAACACTCTTTTTTGCGGGGAAAATCATCAAAATGACTTATCTTACTTTTGGGTAAAGCGGAAGGGAGTGTCATAATTCTACTAACTGAAAAACCCACCCCGTTCCTTCAGATGCTCTTGCGTTCCGTGGCCGCCGTATCTCGTTAGGACAATGCCGCAACCCCGGCAGGCAATGGTCCCGTCACTAGTGCTAACGACTCATTGAGTCGGGCGTAGAACACAACATGCCGTCAGCATCAAACAATCATAGTATGTTGACTGATCGAACGTGCCATCAACTTCGATATCATATTAACTTTAGTATGATATCGAAGTTGATGGCACGTTGGATCCCACAACATTCTCACTGTTGGTATAGGTAGGCCTCCTTTCTATGAGAGAGCCGTAATTCACCATGCGGGCCCAGTACGGAAACGTGGCCGTCGCTTCGGTCCTGGGACATGCCAGTTTTGTCACGATATTTTTAGGGTTCCGTAGCCAATGGCTAAAAAACGGAACCCTTCTAGTTACGTCATGTCTGTCTGTCCGTCCGTCCGTATGTCACAGCCGTTTTATTCCGAAACTATTAGTACTATACATGTTACCTCATACATGGAACTGTAACTGAAAATATATTTTTTTTCGTAAAACCTATGTGTGTGTGGTATTTATAGACCGGTCTTTAAAAATATTGATATTGATAAATGACATTGAGGTTTCTAAAACTACTTTTTCCTAAAGTCAATAGTTTAAAAGATATACGCTTCCAAAGTGGTAAAATGTGTCCCCCCTCTAACTTCTATAATAATGGAGTGAAAAATCTAAAAAAAAATATATGCTGTAGATCTTAATGTAAACTTTCAAGAAAAATTGGTTAGAACGAGATTGGGTCAGCAGTTTTTGAGATATAGCATATTTTCTAAAACCGGAAATATAACTTTGTAATTCATACAAATACTATGAAAAACAAAGATATTTGGCGTAGTTACTACGAAACCCTTAATGGGCGAGTCTTTTTATCAATAAATAAAAAAACTAATGTGCCTGCCTGGATTCAAACTCATGTCCTCAGTTAAACATTATTTACAGTAGAAAATCAAGCTTTACTTAGCGGAAATACATGATAGTAGGGCAATATTTAGTGACAAGCTCGACGCAAACTGTTGTATGCGTGTTGTGCCTACGCAGTTGAAGAGCTGAAAGGTTGAGTCGAAACACATGATGAGTATAGATTTGATTTGAATGTTACTTCACTGTTCCCTCTGTATGGACATGTGTGTTCGCAAATGTGGGCGAAAAACTGCATTCTAGTTCGAGTAACTACACACATCAAAAGTGTCTAGGGATCAACATATATTTTTGCAATAACTTTTCTCCTGATTGATATTAATTAAAATTTTCTTTAAGGATTCATCAAATAAAGTGTTTTCGTTTGTCACAGTAACGATAAACCAAGTCACCTTTGCATTAATAAAGAAATTTGCCATTTTCCTAATAAAGGGATTTTTGACATTTGAACCACTAACATTAAAGTTCCAAAAAAAGACTGAAATAACAGTTTTCTTTAAAATTTTATTGGGTAACTTAAACAATTAATAATCCGTGTTTCTACCGCGAACACTAACAACACAAGAACATCGGTTTGGCATACTCAAAATGAGTTCATCCAAATCACGCTGTGGAATGGCCGCCCATGTTCGTTGCAACAACAAAAAAAGGTCTTGCGACTGGATACCCTCCATATTCGGCAGAGCTCTTCTCTGTAGCATATCCCATGCATGCTCAATCGGGTTCAAGTCTGGCGACTGAGCAGGCCAGAGCAGGACATTGATGTTAGCTGCGGCGAGAGTCTGTCTTACAACTCTTGCGGTGTGCGGTCGTGCATTATCATGCATTAACTGAAATAAGGGACCGATTTGCACTTGTAGAGGAACGATGACGTCAGATACAATCGTCTCAGCATAAATTTGAGCATTGAGGTTGCCTCTGATCCAAATCAACTCAGTTCTTCCGCCGATCCAAATACCCGCCCATACCATGATGGTTCCACCACTATAAGGATGGACTTCCTAGCAGGATTTTAATCGCTGTTGGCGTCCAGGGGTTCTCCAGTGTCGTATACGTCTTGTATCCGGTCTCATACCAAAACGAGACTCATCAGAAAAGCACACGAAACGCCATTGTTCTTCTGCCCAATTTCTGTGTTCAAGAGCCCATTGATATCGAATCCTACGATTGTGCATTGCTATAGGTGGTACCCGTAGCGGTCTTCGGGAATGAAGGTTCACTTCATGCAAGCGGTTTCTGACTGTTTGGTCGCTAATTAAGTTCCCTGAAGAGTGATGAAGCCTCACGGCTAACATCATGGCGGTTATTGTTGGAGCTCTTCGAGTTAAGATTTGAATGTATCGGTCTTGTCTCCGTGTGGTGCAGCGATACCGTCCTCCATTGCGCTCAGCCACGGTACCAGTGCTTCGGTAACGTGTCCAAAGTCGACTAATAACACTCTGACTTGTATTCAGAGCTAAAGCCACAGTACGTTGCCGGGAACCAGCTTCTATCATTCCCACGGCTCTGAGCATTTCTTCCCTGCTTAAATGACGTCGCCGCTCCATAATAACGTTGGTTTTAATCAGTAGTAGGGAAACAGTAGCACTAATAATGTCTTCAATGCGTTGTATGTTTTTATAGGGAAAATATTGACAGCTGATTTTCATCTTTTACTCGAATTTGATTAACAGTTCCTGTTTCAAATTATGAAATGCACCAAAAAGGATCCATATAAATTTATAAAATCATAAATTTATTACAAAGCCACATCTCAATCTCAAGAAATCCGCATAAAAATGCTTGATCCCTAGACACTTTTGATGTGTGTAGTTTCTGGCGGAATCATGATTATAATATTTACATAGGTATATATAATACATATCTTAATTTCAATTACCTAACCTAAACGAAACCTATCAAATGTCCCCCCTCGACCATTTTGTCTCTTCCTAATATTTCATTTCGACTTAAACAATTTGAAAGAAAATTCCCCCGTGACTACCGGCGCGATATTACATATTAAATTCCTCACCCTCTAGAAAGTTACGGCGGCACCTCAGAGACATAGTAAAAATTCAATATTGAAATCCATACTTCAAAACTTCAGAATTGAAAAAAAAAAGAATAAACCCTCAGAACTAATTTGAGCTGCGAACGATAAAACTCGGCAGCCACCTTCAATGGCGCGGAGAAATAACGTTAACTTCTCTTAAGGTGATTTATTTTTCTGAAGAAAATACTTTTCTAGCGTTCATTCGAGACATTTCATTGATATTGAGTTTTGTTCTAAGTTACGTAAGTACTTTGAAATGTTTTGAAGCTTCGGATCCGTCCCCTATCCTTAATAAGCTTAAGACTACCTCTCATTTTATTTTACCTATTTCTCGTTTTGAGAATCGTTCGTTCCGGGGTTTATATTAAAAAAATATATAGGTGTCCCCTCTTGTTTGAAAAGTTTGCCGTTTCATTTGTTGTTGTGTAATTAACTTAAGTTCTTTACAGCTACACCTTTTCAATATCGCTGTACGAGTTTTGACCGTTTCTCTTTTCATTTAAGATTCCGACCATAATAAATACTTAGCGATTTTAATTAAAAGCCTTGACAGCGTTTATGTTTTGATGGAAACTAAAAGGATCTTTTATAACAAAGGATTATTTGTAAACGACACTTATAAGTGGGTGCTTATACATCTATTACTCATCAGTATTCGTAGACAAGAGAACCCAGAATAAAATTAAAATGGATTTGAAATACGTGGGTCCAGTATTGAAAACTTGAGTAATTATTAGGGGAATACATTAATTTTCCCCTCTTCTCGATCCTGTTAAGTATGTAATCGCTCTGATAGTCCTTAACAGATGCAAGTTCTTAAAATAATTAATATTATAAAGAATGTTTCAGATACGCGTAATATTTTGGGCAATGTTATCCCAATCCCAATAGTAATCCCAATCGAAGCAGTCAACTTCAGTAATGAAATATCACAAGATATAATACCACTCACCATAAACATCAATGCAGCCAATCTGCCACTTCATGCTGGGTTGCGTGTTGATCTGGCACATGTAACAGCCGCGATCCTCTGCCCGAAGAGGTCTGATCCTCAGCTGCCAAGTGCTGGGCGTATCCAGGCTCACGGAGTATCGAGGACTTAGCACCACCCGGTCGTTGAGGGATAGGACCGTCTGGTCTTCTGCTCGGAGCCAGCCCACCTAAGAAGAAGAAAAGACGTGTTACTCGTATAAGAAAGGATAAAGAAAGGTCATCTTATTTTACTTCTTACTAATATATGCAGCAAAGAATATGAGCAAGCTTTGGACCACAAATATTTGTTGCAACAACAACTGCAAGACGCTCAGACTCGTGTATATGAACTAGAGACTGCAAACCTAAACACCACCATCTCATTAAATCAAAGTCTATTTAGCGAGTCATTACTCATTGATTCATCAATGATTTCGTAAATTAAGCTATCTTACATAATAGACTAAATGATGATGACTCTAAATCAATAGTAAAACTAAATTGAAAAGGTATTAAAAAACCAAAAATTCTTTATAAAAAATGTAAAATTAAACAGGGAAAGGTTACATTTGTTGAAACAATTAGATATATCATATATATATATATATATATATATATATATATTCTTCAAACTAAGAAAAAAGTACTAGAAAATACCAAACTGACATTGAAGACTTGCAAGATCAATTAAATCGTTTACAACAAAATCTACATTCCATGTCAATCAAATATACTGCTTCTAGGAATTAGGTACTCCAGACTCGTGGGTGCATTTACAAACACCCCACTTTAATCTATATCTGTGCCATATTTCATTCAGAGCCATTCGGTGATTTGGCGTGTATAATAAATATTCATATATTCAGACTAGCTTCAGCCCGTGGCTTCGCTCACGTTCGCAAAAGATTGAGCCTATGTCTTTCTCAAAGACCTAATGTATTTTAGACATAATAATGTAAAAGGCAGAGTTAGACTCGCATTTATTTTATTAATATACATAGGGACGTAGGTAGTAAAGAAAGAAGTAAGACAGACGTAGTAAGATATTTTGTATGTACCGATCTACTAACTATAAATGTCGTGTTTGGTTATACATATAGTAGTTACGACTGATATGCGAAATTGACGGTACGTCTAGCGTCAACAGCCGATCAATACAATTTTTTTTTTATTAGTAATCGTATCATGTCTCCAATGTATTTTCATCACATTTAATTTGAAGCTGTCAAAAACATTCGGTAAAACAGTAAACAACAATTTCATTAAAGTAAACCATTCCTTACCGATCCACGATTCGGAGCGAAAGCATTTTAAAATGCGCAAATTAGTTTCTGCCCTCGCACCATAGTTGCAACAGTACAGAATTTACATCTCATCCCGCCAAGTCACCGGGTCTTCTATTTAATTTACTCGAGACTGCAGTGAGGCCGCAGGCTCTTTGAATTTTAAACAGGGATTAACATGAACGTACATTGACGAAATGTAACACGGAGAATACAAAGTTTTTGAAACATTTGTTTCTAGAATTTCTCTATTTTTCGTTATCCTAGACACTGTTATGGAAGTGCGGCATACAGTAATAGGAAAATACAGAAATGCAGTTGTATTCCTCAAGAGAGTTGGCGTCGAAATGCATTCGCATAATGAACATGCATATTTCGTAGGTATACAAGATAGTATAAACGAAGCCGACGGGTGTGTGTAATATATTCTCTCTAATCTAGCAAAGTTACAGCACGGATTTAGAAACAGTTTTCACCACGATTTCAAGTAAGTTTTTCAAGCAGCGTTTCGTCTTATTTAACCGTTCACTGTAATAGCAACATAAAGTTTTTAACATAAATCGCATATGTGATGAGCTGTTGGCCGCGACTCTATCTGAGTGGATTTTTTGTGGAAACTTACATCCCTTATTTCAGCCGTCTATTTTTGAAATAAAAAGTAGCCTTTTGAGCCCGGGTCCTCAACTATTTTCAAGTCAAATTTCGTCAAAATCGGTTCGGCAGTTTAGCCTTGAAAGCGTAAAAGACAGACAGGGACACTTTCGTATTTGATCTATCAGTACAAAATCATGTACAGAGATCAAATAATCTATCTGTGTGTGTGTGTGTGTGTGTATCTATCTATCTATCTATCTATATGTGGACAGGATGTTAAAACTGTAATCATATTTCGATTTGACATGTATAAAATTGGATTCAAACTAAGCCTACAATTTTTGTGACACAACTGATATGATCAAAAATGGCTCCGACCGAATGACACAAACGTAGCAAAAACAATAACTCATTCATATTCTTACATCATCAACAAGCTGTAATCCCACTTCCCTTCATAAAACAAATTATATCACACAAGGAAAAGATTTGCTGGGAAAGCAAACACAATAATCTGTTCCATTACCTCCCTACGCAGCATCTCAGAAATTAATCCCGAAGTAACATCATTATCTATTATAACAATATCTACTTCGTAATGCATGCTTTCATTATCAAATACATTCATTACTAATGTACCTTCTATGTTCTCGGTTATAGCAAGTTATAGTGTGCTGGTTTTGTATGTTTACGTCTATTTCGCGTGTGGGTTGTTTTGTTGAGTACTCTTGATTTCGCTCTTTCTTGCGTATGTCTCAAGATGCTGTATTTTCATTTTCACATTATTTTGGGTTAGAGAAACTCGTGGTCGCACGAGTCTATCTTCAAGGTTTAACCAACATTTGCTGAGGTAAGTTCGTCGATGGGTGGCTATCTTAACATATCGACATTGGTCCCTATTGTAATTTGTACATCTTTGACAGTCGTTACGAGTAGTCAGAAGCCAGAAAATCTGGAACTAGTCTTGCCAGGGGTAACGTGTTGCGGAAATACTGAATTGTGGAGGTCAGGTAGATAGTCGCTCCATGTAAAATACTATTACTGAGCTAGACAAAACCAACCCCGATAAAATTGAGAAAAAGCGAAGCAGATAATGATTTTAGGCAGAATACATTTTTTTATTGATAATAGGTTCGCGTTTGACCACCATCTCACCTGATGGTAAGTGATGATGTGGTCGAAGATGGAGCATGCTTACCTAAAAGTAACCTATTCACTTTTGACTTAAATGTTGTGTTTGTTTTCCGATAGCTATAACCTAGGGGAGGTTATAGCTATCGGGAAACAGACTCCGGCAGGTAATTTCACTCCTTAGCCGTACGCACAATGAAAGTTTTTTTTTTTTTTTTTTTTTCACAACTTTCACACAACGCCATCTAGTCCCAAACTAAGCAGAGCTTGTGCTATGAGTACTAGACAACTGATAAACATACATATATATTTCTAAATACATACATATTATAGATAAATTACACCCAGACAAAGTATTCCCAAAACGTTTAGTGCGTATGGGTGGGATGTACACCATGTAGATATTAGATGATTAATAATATAATATAATACTAGATGATTTAGTTTACTTATTAGTATCAAATACTTATAAGAAATGTGATACAGGAATCGTACAATTTAGATGAAAGAGTAATCGACAAACCGATTGGCGCAGCAGTTAAGCGATTGGCAGCTGCACTGCGTATCGGGGAATCGATTTCCGTACTGGTACAAATGTTTATACAACAGATAGGTAGTTATTCTGGGTCTGGGTCATTGTGCAAGTGAAATTATATGTTTGTAAACTCACCCACAATACAGGAGAAATTCCTAGTATTTTTTTAACATAGTTATTTTATGAAGTTTTATCAAGTATCTATTTAAATTACATTTCGTGCCTTTATGGTTATTATGTCAATAAATCTTTAGTCTAAACCACTATATATTTGTTTTCAATGAGGCTATAAAATTAATAACCCGGCCCCTCATATTTATCAAAATTGATATAACAATGTCTTGTAACAAATTTTCGGGTGAAATTGGTACTTTGTTTGTTGGAAAATTAATGAATACTCCAAATTAATTTCACTCGAGCCTTTATCTGTTACAAATAATATTTTAACTTATAATTAATCTTCTGCTTAATTAATGCGATTTTGTTTAAACGATTTTTTTAGCTAATGGTTTTAATTAAGTTTGTTCGTTCATTATGAGCGGCTAAGTTTTTTCATGACTTTTCTCGCTTTGGTTTACTGGAGTCAACTTGTATTATAATTTTAATAGTAAGCTCAGTATAATGAAGATAAATGATGATCTCAAGATGTTTCTCTTCGCTGGATAGAAGGGGTGCTTTTTCATAAATAACAAGAAACGAGTAAGAAGCGTCAGAAGCCTAATGGCTAAGGTGTCGGACTTGTGATCGCGAGGCCATGGTTTCAAACCCCACCCATTACGCTATTGAAGTGAACCCACTTCAGACATACTCATACACCGTGAAATTTTAATGGTTGTATTCTAAAAGCGAAATGGCTTTGTCTTGGTAATACAATCGTTTTATAAAGAAATAAAATATGAGAAACAAAAAATGGCGCAGTGTAGTTAATGCATTATCATTATGCGTGAGAGCTTATTTTGCTCTAAACATTTATTAATCACTAGCTTCTGCCCGCGACTTCGTACGCGTGGGAAGGTTTTCCCATGCAAATCCCGATCCCGTGGGAATTTCGGGATAAAAAGTAGCCTATGTGTTATTCCAGAATATCAACTATCTAGTTACCAAATTTCATTCAGATCCGTTCAGTAGTTTTTGCGTGAAAGAGTAACAAACATCCATCCATCCTCACAAACTTTCGCATTTATAATATTACTAGTACTCTCGCGGGGCTTCGCTCCCGTGGATTCTATCACGGTAAAAACATAACTCTCCTTTTTTGCAGTCGGGTAAAAAGTAGCCTATAACCTTCCTCAAGCTTCAAGCTACTTCCATACCAAATTTCATCCAAATCCACCCAGTACTTTCGAAGATTAGCGCGTTCAAGCAAACAAACAAACAAACAAACAAACAAACTAACAAACTTTTCCGCTTTATAATATTAGTATAGATAGTAAGTATATAGTAAGTATAGTATAGTATAGTATAGTTAGTAAGAAAGACTTTTTCCTTTGTTGGCAGCGCACGGCGGTGCGTGTTTCGTATAGGTACCTACGTTACGTCTACTGAACTACTAATGATACTCGCGCTTTCAAGTTTATGAATATTTTAAAAAAAAAAAAAAAAACATTCGTTTTTTTTAAGTTTAACTGTGTTTCGATACTACTAGTGATGGGTAACCATCCTGCCGCTGGAAAACAACCATTTAAATTCCATGCTGTATACATCAATCATGTAATTAACATGCTAGTAATATGAATTCTACCCACATTGCTAGTTTATATTTACATTTACATCAAATACGCAACGAGAAAAAGACTGAAACAAAATTGCCAATAAATTTCATAAGTTATTTTCTCATTAACATGTTTTCATAGCCCTTTAAATATCTCACAAATTTAAAATCAACGGCACCAATTTACCATCTAGAACGCGATGATATTTTTCCCAACTAATTACTTCTGAAGACTAATTAGTAATTACCCTCTTTTAATTAAAACCTTTATTAGTTAAATAGTTTTTTCACAATTAATTGCTTCAAGTGCGAGTCAACAATAATTAACTATGTGGTTCAAACATTTTCGCGTTCTAAAGCTCTCATTAAGTACGAACACAGGGACTCTTCATTCGAGTATCACTCTATCATATGACGCAGCTCCGCCTCGCGTCAAGGGAGAATTAATGGCGTCTCTCTAAAGGTACTTGAAAAGAATACACGACGATAAAGGATTCTAAAAGCGATGAAATTACTCATTTTGCGTCTATAGATGAGTTTCATGGTTACAAGGATACTGTCGATATCCTTTTTGTTAAATGTATTGTTGGCTTAAACGGCGACGTATTCTGTCGGAGTTGCGGGAATTTTCTAAATCAAACTCGTAAAGAACTCAGTTTACTTACAATGAGCTTGAATAACTAACTACAAATATTTAGAGCTGTGACTTTTTTCTGATTCTATGACTGGAATTATTGACTTATGCAAACAATATATGAGCACCGCCTAATTTGCTGAACAGCTGAAAAGCTTGACAAACTTATTCGGACAAAATCAAACGTAAAGTAATATTATAAGGAACTGCCTATTCTTATTCTAAAACTGTTTGCTAATTACAAAATACAAGACTCTTCAAACCATAAATTCAAGGTGATGTGAGTGAGTTCGTGCGAAAGGCTTTATTTCATTTAACATAGGGCAAAGAAGGTATTTGCCGCCTAAAATCAAAGTGAAGTATCAAGATGGATCCGTTCATTCATCATGCTAACTGATAATTTGATAAATATCTCTTCAACCTTGTTTCAAATTCATTTAATTAATCGGACAATGATTGATGACTGATCTTTAATTAAGATTTATTTACTTCACAAGATACAGATTATATTTTGCTGAAAAGGATTTACCATCGTTTCTGCTGAAAGTCGTCCACTGATGGACTTAGGGCTCTCCTTAGTGTCCCTACATCGACCGGTTTCTAGGCTTTTCTTGGCGACAAATTATATGAATGACACATGAATATTCATTTTTCATAGAAGATAGAATGATAACGAAAGACCATTGTTTCAATTATCACAAAAGGGCTTTAGTTAAATAAAAATATGAATTAAAAAATAACTACTGTGAAATTTCTTTTACATCACATTTTGTTATTTTTCCACGCGGAGTATCGACGTCTTACACAAAATACGTTTAAATTACCCGCCACTGTAACGTATTGCTACTGAATACACTCGTTTCGTATGATGCTTTCTCTATGGGGGAGTACAGTACCCCGGCCCTTAGCCCCCATCTCAGTACATTAGTAATGAGATTTTTTGAGAAATGAGTAAATAAGAATGAGAAAATATTTCTGTTAATATTTTATGTTCTGTGAACGTCATAGCAGAGTAAATCGACTGAGTGATGTCTAAATGGGTGAGTTATGAGTTTTTGTTTCATGAACGTGATACATGAATGAGTTGATAAGAATGTTTTAATAAAAGAATATACAATTAACATAAGAGATTGTCCAATCGTGCTAAAATTATATTTGTGATAGTTTACTGTAAGACAAAAGGACATAAAACCGAATACGTACAAATATCACCTGTGAAAAATCCCAATACAATCTTTTACCCACATTTTCTTACCTTTCATTTCCTACAACATGTTTAAATATACGCGACCGCAAAAAGCTACGACGAATGTCGAATAGTAGTTCGAAAATATATTTTTGCATTATTTTTTTTACTTTACCTATATCCGTTTCATAACGTCACCTTTAAATTTACCCAAATTAAATAACAAAAAAATAACAAAGTTTAGTCTCATTTATATATTTTTAACAGACTTTAAAAAAGGAGGAGTTTCTCAGTTCGTCTTGAACTTTTTTTGTATGTTACCTCTTATCTCGAAAACGGCTGGACCGATTAGGAAAATTATTTTTTAATTTGAAGTCTCATTGCCATCACGTTAGGATCTGATGACGGAATCATGGAAAAATCGAGGGAACTCTTCAAATATTATAGGCACACCTATAGCATATTTTTTATAGTAACTTGTGCAGTTGCTCTTGAAAAGCACCATTTGGGGAAGTGGAACTGATGATGAAGACCTCAGATGGCCAACGAAACTACTCAATAATAAGTATTTCGTGGATTACGATTCAATTACTTGAATATGAATGTTAAGCACTTTATGCTCCTCACAATGCATATGGTAAAGTAGAGCTGATGGTGAAGTACCAGGAGAACTCCTCAAAAATTAACGGCTCTGCATCGGGAAAAGCAATATTTTGTAAACGGTGATAAGTAGTTGACATTTTGGCTTTTGTAACTAGATAAATTACAAACCGACCCACAAAAAGCGTGAAAAAAAAATTTTTGCAAAAAATAAAACCGACTTCCATATGAAAACACTACAAAGCCAAAAATAACTTTAATTTCGGAAGGCAGTGTGAAAAAAAAAAGAAAATACAAAACCAATAACACCGCCTACCGAAATTAAAGTTATTTTTGGCTTTGTAGTGTTTTTATATGGAAGTCGGTTTTATTTTTTGTAAGAAAGTTTTTTTTCTCTAGTACAGTTGAAGAACATCTTTAATACTTAACTTTTCAATTTCTTTGCAAATGCTTGAAACAACATAATTTGACGCAAAAAACCCACAGAATAATCCTCACAGAGCACTCAACAATATCTCAGAAAATTAACGATCCAACCAAACGGGCGTACATCAAAACAGTTATCAAACATCGCACATTTGCTGACTAAAGTTCCCCTATTCTTGTGAATTTTATATACTTCATTGTTGCTCACTCCAAGACCGATGGGGTTCTCCGGTACCCCCTGCCTTTGTTCATCTCGAGGAGCATTTTCAACGAATTCTGACAGGTACCATTAATTTAATGCGCAATGGTGATGGTCCAATTACTTTAAATGCTGGCAGAAAATCTTTAGACTGAGTAAAATTCGTGGCAGGTCGGGTAGATTTGGGATAAGCACTAAGATAAGAACGAATGAGTCATATTGTTGAGTGAGCAAGATTTAGCTGTCATGGCTGGGGAATGGGTTAGTTTGGCGCAAGATATTTACCTGGGCAGCGGGTTTGTTTGAAATTTATATACATATATGTAAGTTTTGTTTATTTTGAATTTTAAGCATAATAAAAGCATTTATTTAATGATTTATTTATTCAAACAAAATATAGTCAAGTGTCTGCTTCAGCTACCTTTTTTTTTTTTCTTGGTTAAATCCTCAAATAAGTCTTCCCACCCCGGGCAGGGCCGGAGGGACTGTCAGACTTGTACTGACAAAATCCACGGTGTTCCTTCAATAGCCCTTTACGTTCCGGGGTCACGGTAATGGGATAAGTCCCACGACCCCGGCAGGCTTCGGCCCTCTACAGGGGGGGCCTCGTCATGTTGCTGACGCTCTTTGAGGCGCGCGTGGAACACAACGCGCCGTCGACCCGGGCATGGTCCATGGTCCGACAGCGAGTTGCCCTTTACTCGCTGTCCGCATGCCCGCGCCTACGGTGGCCGGAGATCGTCGGCCGACGTCCGACGCCGTGGGCGTCTACCACTGCGGCTGGGCTGGAGGAAGGACGCCATCCTCTCCCTCACGCGGCCCGCCTCCTCCTTCGATAGCATGACTGCTTCGCAGAAAGAGGCGACCGCTTCCCACTCCCTCTCGCCCCGCAGCATGGCCTCGACCAGTGCCGGGCGCGAGAGGTCTCCGCCTATCACCGCCGTGAGGACACGTCGGTGCTCTGCCCAAGCGGGGCAGTCTTGCACCGTATGCTCTACTGTGTCCTCAGGGCGATCCTCGCAGTGATGACACCCAGGCGTTTCTTCCTTCCCCATCAGACACAGGTACCTCCCGAAACTTCCGTGTCCGGTGAGGACCTGCGTCATACGGTAGGTTAGGACGCCGTGACGCCGATCTAGCCACTCTTCAAAGAGGGGTCTTACCGCCGCAATTGCGGCGTGCCCGTCTTCAGCTACCTATACAAAAATAATAGAGTTACAAATGCAGCTTAATAATACTTATGACCTTGTTGAGATTCGTTAGCGGTCGTTTTATTTAACTTCGTGATTCATATTATATCGTGTATCATCGAAAATACTTTTCATATACCCATAAATAAATCTATATAAAAGAAAGTCGTGTTAGTTACACTACTTATAACTCAAGAACGGCTGAACCAATTTAGCTGAAAATTGATAGGGTGGTAGCTTAGAACCAGGAGACGGGCATAAGATACTAGATTTTATCCCGAAATTCCCACGGGATCGGGATTACGCGAGAAAAACCTCCCACGCGAACAAAGTCGCAGGCAAAAGCTAGTAACTAATAAAAATACCTTAACCTTAAATCTGAGAATAGCAAAATTGTTGCTAGAAGGCTCTAGCTCTATCACTAGTATTTTTATAATACCACGAGGGATACACGATAACAGACATCCCCTTTCCCTGTATAGATGATACTTTAAATAAAAAAGATTTACCCGATCATATTATACAACTTCACAGACGTGACTATTAGCGATAACCATGGCACATTACAGCTTGCATCATTAATAGTCTCTGAGTAAATACATGAACATGAATACGGTCTTGGCGAAACTAAAGTGTTCCTTGTTTAATTACGGGACCCCAAAAGCGAAAAGTAGCAATATATAATGATACCTATTTATAATTTTCATCAATGGTATCTATATTATTATTTATCTGATAACAAGATTAAGATAAATCACATACCTACATAGGTAATTTATACATATTGTATACCTATGGACACTGTATTTATATTCGTACAGAAGTTAGTCTAAAATTATACCTAGAGGTGTACGAGTATATAGCTACGTACCACATTTATTATTAACTAGCTTTAGCCCGCGGCTTCGCTCGCGTACAACTCGAAAACTATTTCACAGGTACCTTATATCGGGATAAAATCCTATGTCCTTCCCAAGGTCCTATATTCGCATACAATCATCGGTTCATCGGTTTAGGCATGAAAAGGTAACAGACAGACAGACAGAGTTACTTTCGCATTTATAATATTAGTATGGAAGTATGGATATAGGTATGGATGTTTAATTCATTTAATTCCGAATGACATATAATCTTCCTCTTATCCTAATGTAATCAATTACGTACAAATCCAAGCTGCTTTTGAGAAATCCCACATGGAGAAATACACCAACCGACCTGAGAATTGATTTTAAGTTATTTTGATAAAAATGTATATACCTGTATTGTGAGGAGAAATAAACGCATATATTATATTATATTATATTATATTATATTATATTATATTATATTATATTATATTATATTATATTATATTATATTATACGAGTGCACGACAGACCATTTTACGACCAATTTTTATTATTTTTTTATATCAGATGAGCCCGCTCTTGACCTCGATCACAAACACGATGGTAAGCGATACATGACGTCTAGGATGAAACGTGCGAGCCCAGACAATGCCTCTTCACTCTTGCTTTAAAACTCATAATGCGGTAGGACAAACTTTGGGTCATTTAATTTCCTTACAGACTCTTGACGAGACCGAAAAATCTGATCTGATTCTGAAAGGACTTTGGCTGGCTGGAATTTTAGCCGCCATGGCTCACGCACTATACAGGACCATTGTAGCAGGGACTTGGTGCGGACACCAATTCCAAAAAAAGCAGAGTTCCACACTTTAGCTGTGCGCACAATAAAATGTGGTAGAGAAGCGCTAAGTACGACAAAATGGTATATCAACCAAGTGTGGATAGTTCCCTGGCCCTTCAATACGTCTGGTAGACCGGTAGTGAAACGGAGATGTTTATTTAATCTTCCTCAAAGCCAAGCAATTGGACCTCTTCTAAATTGGACCACAATCTACAATGACTCCTCTATTTGTTGCAACAGCATTTGTTCCATCATCGCCGGATTATCTCAGATATTTCAGTCTTTACATCATCCTATTAATTTATTATCGCGATTTGTAATCAGATTCCGACCGTAATTAATTGATTTAATTATTTAGGTAATTGCTTTGCTTGAAAGTCATTCATTTTAGTTTCGTTGTGAAGTTTTGAAGAGTAAACATTCTTTAGAAATAAATTGTACATTTGTCTTCAAAGTTTATATATAATATATATTATATTTCTTAAAGCTCAGACATTAGTGACTTCTGAGAAAAAAAATTATACTACTAATGTGATTATTGGTTACCACACTTCCTTTAAGTAAGATTTTGCCAACGACCAATTTCGAACTATGCACTAACTTGTGACGTTATATTAGTGCTCATGTAGAGCCTATGTGATATAAAATATTTTGAGTTTGAGTTTGCAATCGGTTTCACTTTGTAACACTTCTCAAATTATGATGTAAGTTTTTAATGCAATGTTTTTTTTTTTTAAGTCTGTCAATTTTTATGGCAAAAAGTTTTTAAAAACGATTACTATCTGGGCTCTGTATTTAAAATATTTTCATTACAATTATTATGACGGCCCTAAGAGCAAACAAATACTTAAGTTACTTAAAACATCAATCGATTAATTATTAGTACAATTAACGCCTCTCGAAATCTAAAAATAGAGAAATAATTTAATTTTCCTTCGTCGAATATGATCTATAGTCCCTTTGGTGTAATTTCAAACTTTATGTCAAACAATACAGATTAGTCGATATTTTGAAGCGAAACTTCGCAATCTTTGAAATATTTCATCTAGTATACATATATAACATGTAACATAATTAATGCACATCCAGAAAGTTTGTTCAGAATCGTTTACTGAATCGATTTTTATCGTTTTTAATATTGATAATTTTTATCCCAAAACAATTAAATCTACATAAATTATACTTTCGCTGTAAAAACAAACCAATTATGGACCGTAAATTAAAATAGTAACTTTTTAAATGTAGATTTATATAAATTCCTTTATTCAGTACACATTACAGAAAAATTAAACTCATTTAAAGGAAGTTAGTCTTTTAACCTCTAGAGCCCCAGCGGCACAAAAACGTGCCAGTCAACAAGTATTAGTTGAGCCCCGCTGGCTCAACTAATAGTTGACGTAAATAATGGCGGTCCTTGAGAGGTTAAACTGTTTAAACAAGTAAAACAGTGTCACAAATTATAAAACCAATTACGTTCGTATTTATAGGAAAGTAATTAAGCAAGCCAAAAAGCAAGCTATATCTAGGTATTTAAATAGCACATCAAATATAGCGAAAGAAACTTGGAAAATAGTAAACCAACATACAAAGAAGAAGAAAAACAAGCAAAGTAGAAAACTTATTTTAAATGTAGATAATAAGGTTATTACTGATCCTCAGGATGTTGCCAATATATTTATCAATAGTTTTTTATTCCAATCATCAGTTGAAAATAAAGATGAAGATAGAGCAGTGACTTATCTAATCAATACAACTAAGAGAGTTGAAAGTGATATGACTTTCAAGCCAATTACGCCAAAGGAAATAATTAAGTTGGTAAATAAAATGGCTAACAAGAATTCTTGCGGCTTCGACGATGTACCAATATCGATTGTAAAGGAAAATATAGACGTATTAGCATCTCCTCTTTCTAATTTTTTCAATAAATGTATCAATGAGTCAGTTTTTCCTGACCAGTTGAAATTGGCCAAGGTGATTCCGATACACAAGAAGGGCACTCAGACTGACCCGAAAAATTACCGCCCCATATCCCTACTTCCAACCTTATCAAAACTCTTTGAAAAAATTATTAAAACTAGACTGATGCTACATTTAAGTACTAACAAGATAATCAATCAGAGACAATTTGGTTACCAGAAAGGTGTAGGCACTTCGGATGCTATGACCACTTTAATAAATGACATAGTTAGTAAATTAAATGAAAAACTGAAAGTAGCTGGACTATTTGTCGACCTCAGCTCCGCTTTTGACACGATAGATCATGATCTACTACTTATTAAACTCGAACATTATGGTGTAAGAGGCAAGACACTACAACTTTTGAAATCGTACTTAAAAAACAGACGAATGTATGTAGAAATTAAAAGTATAGACGAGAATAATCACGAAGTGGTACACAAATCAAAAATGAAAAATTTAAAACGTGGTGTGCCCCAAGGATCAATTTTAGGACCTATACTCTTTATTATTTTCATGAATGACCTACTTAACTTCATGAGTAAAACCCAACCAAATGAGAAAATTGTTGTTTTCGCAGATGACACAAATGTTATAATTGGGGCAAAAGACATAGAAGAACTGACACTAACTGCAAACATAGTTATAGGAAAAATTTGCGAATGGTTTACAGCAAATAACCTGTTAATAAATACAAATAAAACCAACGTCATGTTATTTAAGACTACGGCTCGCAATAATGACGACTTGAATATAAAAATAAATGGAGATAATATTAAATTGGAGGACAAGGTTAAATTCTTAGGTGTTCACATAGATTCGCACTTAAATTGGAAACCAGAGCTTGCTGGTATTTAATCATCTATATCGTCAGCATGCTACGCGCTTAGGAGCCTTAGGGATGATTTGGATATAAAACAGTTAAAGGCTGTATATTATGCGCTAGTCGAGTCTAGGATAAGGTATAGCATCCTGCTCTGGGGAAATAGTTACTGTTATAACTGGCAGAGAGCATTCATCCTACAAAAACGAGCCATAAGGACAATGGTTAGAATT
Organism: Tholera decimalis; assembly: GCA_943138885.2. Lineage (NCBI taxonomy): Eukaryota > Metazoa > Arthropoda > Insecta > Lepidoptera > Noctuidae > Tholera > Tholera decimalis. Next base: position 32,553,747 of record OW964562.2, read on the forward strand.
TCCCAATGTGTCTCATGCAGGGATTACTTTAAAAAAATGGCTATATTAACAGTTCCTTGTCTATATGTGTTGGTACTCCTTACTCATTTTGCTAAATATCTACACGAATTTGAAACACAAGAGCACCGTGAAATTAGAGAAAGCACACGTAGGAAAATTTTTAAACAACAAATAGCACCTAAATTTAACATGGTAAAACATAGCTGGAAATATCAAGCTGTAGAAATATTTAATAAGTTACTCTGTGAGTTAAAGACGCTGATTTATAACACCCACTTGTTTAAAACAAAATTGAAGGCCTTTCTGTTAAAAAAATGCTTGTATAACATATCGGAATTAAAATGACACAGTAATAATTGAATTCGTATTTCTATTTTTAATCACTTGACATTATATAATTTTGACTTTTTTTGCTGACATTTAACATTAATTTGCATTGACATTATATTTAAAACTTAAACTTTATAGATTAATGTAACTTTTTGACATAATTTTTAGTAATGATTGACACAAATGTTATCTTCACATTCGTTGTATTTTGTATTTTTCTTGTATATAACTTATTATTAAATGTATATTCAACACAATGTAAATTGTTAAGGAATAAATAAATGAATGAAACTAAAAATTCAGAGTATGTTTGAGGGTGTGCGTTAATAACGATACATCATGTATACTTTTGGTCATATCTTAGTACTAACTCCTACTTTTGCCGTCGTCAGGGTCACGTTATATTATTGAGATATTACGGAGATCTGTTATTAATTAACTATAATTTTATCTTTAAAGTATGTTTTTATTTGAGGCTGCATTAGAAGAAAGTTACTTTTAATGTTAACAATTGTGTACGTTTGTGTAAAATTTGTAGAAATAATTAATCAATGAATTTATTTATTGTCCCACGGCTGGGCATAGACCTATATCTTATCTGAACATATATGCCAACTTCTCCGACCAATGTGTCAGGAATGAGTCAAGATCATAACACCCGCTAGTATATACAAAAAGTAATCGAATTTATTTGCGTTTTAATTACCATAAAAAAGAATAGAAAAGAAGCCTACGATGATCGGAGTGGATTTAGAAACATTTTTAGAACATTTACTGAACTTCTGCAATTGCTACACAGTAAACAGCATAGTATTTATACAAAATGATACCAATATTTTGTACAAGGCAGACAAAAAAAATAAGAACTCATCATTATCTGGAGCTCCTCAGTCTCCTAAATTAATCTTAGAAAAACTCATAAATTCTTCAAGATTTAGCAGCAGTACAAAAATGAAGTAACTATAACTTACTATTTAAAACTTTAACCACAGCCATTTTCATTGTTTCACCAAAACATTAACAAAACAAAATTATCTTAACGCAGGTATACTCCTAGGCGGAGCCGCTTTCTTGAAATTAATTTTGTCTCTTATTTTACTGTTGACATTAATGTTGCTAATTATATCTGCATTTAATAAAGAAAGGCTCTTGTACAAACGTATAAAATTAACGAGTATAAAGAGATGGGAATTGTTGGCGTAGTCGAATAATTTAGTTGAGTTTTGTTGGTACAAATAAAGAGGCAGATTTGTAAAGAGATGTTTAATTCAACGAACATTTCTTTAGCTGATGATATTGTGCGTTATGTTTGACTCATAACTGTTTTTATCAATCATTTTATTTTGCCGATATTTTGTTTATAAGTTATCAAAAACTCTTTTGAAAAACCACTTCTGTGGGTTTCGAATAAACAGGATCTGTCCAGAGTATCAGACAAAATTGGGCCATACTGCCCCCATCCACATAATCGACTAACATCGAATAATTCGCATAGAAAAGCAATCTCGTGTCCCATCACTATCGCATATCGGGTCGCGTATAATAACACCGTGTTTGTATGTGATGATAATCATATTTCCGGCTGAATATTAAAGATTATACGAAGTCGTAAAGATATATTAGGTGGTCGGAAATGGTATACTTTATTAGGTAATATTTACTTTTCATTAAAAGCTTTCATGCGGTGTTTATGATGGAATAAAAGGGGTATTAATTAATGTCGAATGATATCCGTCGTAATAATGCGGCTTAGCGTTGAATATGGTATTTCATCGAAATTATGTTTGGACCGGAATGGGGTAGTTGGATGGCCATGCCGTGATTTGACCATGATAGTCTTAAATTGTACTTTGGAACCTAGCTGCATAAAACGGGCTAAACAAAGGGTACCAACCACAGAAATCTTAATAATAAGGCAATAGAAGTCGCAAAGACGCGTGACTTTGTCGCCGCGCATGTGTCTCGTAAAACACAAGAGCGCGTGGAGCGTTTGTTGCCGTTACTTGTGTTGTTTGGGACGTGGAGAGGTAAACATGGTGTTTTGCAGCTTATCCAACTGCGGAAACTCTTCCAAAATTTGTAACTTTACAAATAAAGGGATAACATTTCATATTACATTACTTAATTTTTGAAATAATGTCGTTTTTGAAAAATATAATCAAATCAAATATTTTCACCACCATTACTACGATTATCACAGAAAACGATTTTTTTTCTCAATTCAATTACCATTAATACTTAAGCTTGTTCATGTCTATTATTACAACTACTAAAAGCAGCAATGAAATATTATAGTCATGCGCAATAAACAATATCGTCGTTTACGTACATTCCAGGAACACGCCGCACGAGTTGGCCGCGAATTAGTGACGTGCCACTACTATTTTGTATCGGTAATTTATTACCTTTAGCTTAATAGTTAATACGTAAATGTCTGTTTCAAAATTCAGTTTGTAGATAAAATGGTTGACAATTGGCTTTAGCCGGAATGGTTATATTCTCTCTCTTGTACTACATAATATGATTTCTAGTATCAAGTGACCATCCGACACATTAGATTCAGTCCCTTAGTTTTTATATGAATTTATCTAAAGAGACGTATTGTGGTCGACTTTGATCTCTAAATCCAGAATGTTTGTTTGTTTTATAATAACGATGAAACCTATCTATGAGAACTTCTGATCTACATTCAGTCTTGGTGTAGGGCCGATGTATGAATAACGTGATGGGTCATGATTAATGTGACCATTTTTGTTTCGTGTCAAATCGGGACGCCTATGGAATTTTGTATATAAATAAAAATAAGTCGGCGTAAGATGCCATATGTAAGAGAAAAATGCAAATTATAGTTTAAAATGTGACTTTACATAATTGTGGTATCTTACCCTCACTGGATTTTTTTATTCTTACAACTTACCCTAAAAATAATATTTATAAATAATTTCGCGACAAAAAACTACTTTACTAAAGCAACATCGGTTAAACGGTTTAGGCGTGAAACATAACGAGTTACTTTTGTATTTACAATATAGTAAGAAGTTAGGATTAGTGAGTATTCGGTGAATTTCTTGCATGTCAGTCGCTCACTCTCGCTTGGTCCTGACTCCCAACCCCGCGTCTTTGCTGCCGTCTTCCGTGCGATTTTAGTGATATTTTAATGTAGAAAAGTAAATAGGTATAATATAAAGGTTTGTTTGTAAAAGCAGGACATTTTTGTTCTCGTTAGGGACAGCGGGACAGGCAGCCTGAAAGCGAGACAATCCAGCCCAAAGCGGGACGTATGGTCACGTTAGTCATGAGATACCTCAGAGAGAGAAGATGCTATGCATTTCATGAAAAACATGAATTTAAAGCAGCGAAATCCCGCTCTGGTTGGGGTGGACTATTTACTGAACCCTCCCTGTTCCATAAGTTTTCCTTGAGTTCCGGGGCCGCGGTATCTCATTAGAATGGTCCTCGAGAGATTTAAAGCCTTTGCAATAAAATCAAGAAGGAACAACTACATAATAATTTTTTGAATAAAATATACTTATCGTAAAAATAAGGCATGTATTGTAAAACTTATACTTGCACCAAATGCAACCCCATTCTGTATTCAAACTATCTTTATCTATTCCAGGTTATCCGGAAGAAATCGCGCACAGCGACACGCCCATAAGTTGTATGTTTTTAATTTAAAGTTATCTTCATGTATGTTTTATCTTGGTATCCAATAGAGTATCTACACTAATATAATAAATGCGAAATTTGGATGGATGGATGTGTTGATGGATATTAATTACTCAATCACACTAAAACTACTGAACGGTTAGAATAGTTGACATCCTGGAATAACACTTATTCAAGATTTTCCACGGGATCGGTATTTACGCGGCAAAACCCTCCCACGCGAACGAAGTCGCGGGCTGAAGCTAGTATACATATATAACTAGTAAGGACGAAATATTATCTGTCGTATCCGTAAATAAATACTATAATAACTACTATTGCTTATTACAATAATAGACATGAAAATAATGTAGATGAGATGGTGGTGAAACGCGAGTCCATCTACAATAAAAACAATAGATTGATCACGAAAATGGTAAGTAGGCACATTTCGGCACAAGTCATGTTAAAAACAAAACGTAGAATACATAATAGTATTCAAGATTTTTGATTCAAATAGTTTAAATGTTCACTCAACCACGAACTGACCAACCAGGCAGGGGCTGTGTGCAGAAATATATACTACCCACATATTTATTTACTACTTCTGTGTCAAATCTCTCCAAAGATTGTCTGTAAAAGATCGCCCATTGTATTGTATTGTTGTTAAGTCCTTATTTGTTTTCTGTTATAGTGTAAAAGAAAGAGTATATAAGTAAACAGCTTGCTTATTTGCATCAAATACCATTCCTGCCAACCGTGGATACTACCAGATAAATGCCGAAGCAATGAAGCTTGACGAATACGGGAAAAATGACTCAACTATTTCTACTACTCTACTATTTGTGGATTTTATCACGACAAAAATACAACCCTCCTTTTTTACCATTGGGTAAGAAATAACCTATAACCTTCCTCAAGCTTCAAACTACTTCCATACCAATTCTCATCCAAATCCACTCAGTACTTTCGAAGATTTAGGCTACAAGCAAACTTCTCCGCTTCATAATATTACCCAACTAGCACAAATGGGCTCGGGCACGCCGCAATTGCGGCGGTAAGACCCCTCTTTGAGGAGTGGCTAGATCGGCGTCACGGCGTCCTGACCTACCGCATAACGCAGGTCCTCACCGGACACGGAAGTTTCGGGAGGTACCTGTGTCTGATGGGAAAGGAGGAAACGTCTGGGTGTCACCACTGCGAGGGTCGCCCTGAGGACACCGTAGAGCACACGGTGCAAGACTGCCCCGCCTGGGCAGAGCACCGACGTGTCCTCACGGCGGCGATAGGCGGAGACCTCTCGCGCCCGGCATTGGTCGAGGCCATGCTGCGGGGCGAGAGGGAGTGGGAAGCGGTCGCCTCCTTCTGCGAAGCAGTCATGCTTCCGAAGGAGAAGGCGGGCCGCGAGAGGGAGAGGATGGCGTCCTCCCTCCAGCCCAGCCGCAGTGGTAGACGCCCACGGCGTCGGACGTCGGCCGACGATCTCCGGCCACCGTAGGCGCGGGCATGCGGACAGCGAGTAAAGGGCAACTCGCTGTCCGACCATGGACCATGCCCGGGTCGACGGCGCGTCGTGTTCCACGCGCGCCTCAAAGAGCGTCAGCAACATGACGAGGCCCCCTCTGCAGAGGGCCGAAGCCTGCCGGGGTCGTGGGACTCATCCCGTTACCGTGGCCCCGGTATGTAAAGGGTTATTGAAGGAACACCGTGGATTTTAGTCAGTAAAAGTCTGACAGTCCCTCCCATCCTGCCCGGAGTGGGAGGACTTATTTGATAATTTTACCACGTTAAAAAAAAAAAAAAAAAAAGCACAAATGGGCTGCATTAGGGCTTTGGAGCGTATCCGATTATTACTTATGGTAATAGACGTAAGCGCTAGAGCGTCTACTACAGACTTAAAGCAGCCGCTTTAGCGCTATTTGGGCGCCATTTTATGCAACCTAAAGTTCCATTTAACCTGCACAGCGGTTGCATAAAGGTTCCTTAATAGCTATAATGATTTATTAACGCTATACTAAAGCTCTAGTAGCGCTACTTTTGAATGATTTTGAACTACTTTGAACGAATGAATTGATTATAGTTCTTTATTGTATATCTTCAGTTGACATTATTTGTAATATTTTGGTAAAGTGTTTTCGTCGCCATCATGAAAATAAAACAAAAGTACTTAAGTAAAAGTTTGTGTTCTGTATTAGCAAGATATATAAAGATACTTAAAACGCTGTCCAGTTTACTGTAGATATATAAGATAATTTTCGAGTAATTTTAACGCGCTTTTATGATATTTAAAGAATTAACAAAAGATATGTGATATTTTTATTTGTTATACAGAATAAATTTTATTTCCGTATTTTTACGTGTCGATAACTTACTAGTCGCAAGTGGCCGATTGTTTACCGGTACATTTAATGCACATTTAACTGAAAAACCAATGTATATCAACTCAATTTTGCAAGTGAATTATAAGTTTTCTTAAAACATCATGGCGTCATTGTAATGTAGTCATAACCTGCAGTTTTAGCTCTAATAACTCCCTTTTGAGAATCATAGCGCTAATTTTCACCCTTCTAACGCTTCCAGTGATTTTTGTTACCCTAGTGCAACTCACAGCCACAAAAAGCTCCTATTTTCCTGTTTTTGAGGTTATAAGATCTAGTTACGTACTTATTCGTTTAGCATCCATTTTTATTAAACGTTTTATAATAGTTACAAAAGCGGCTGTAAAATGGCGAATGGATTGAGCCTGCAAGGAATGAATATTGCCATTAAAGGCTTTAGTTACACTGATGATATTTTTGTAACTATAGTATGCATAAGAGTTTCTATTATTTCTATAATGAAGCTTATAGTAATATAATAGTGGTTACTATAACTATAACCTATAAAAGTTACAATGGAAACCACTGTGCAGCTGTGAGTGGCAGAATGACCTTCGTAACTCTCATATAAAGGTGTGAGTGGTAAATGAGTTCTACCGTGGACTACTGTGAAGGCTAGGGTAGTATTTGATTCAGCTTATAGCACCTTAAGTAACTTTTATAGCTATAGACGTTTACGGATGCAGATATGCAACTTTGAACTGCTTTTTGAACTCTTAAACCGCTATTTTACAACCCAAAGTAACAAAATAGGCTGCTATTTCCACTAATGTGCTCGTTGGGTAGTATAGATGGTATTTATTTGCATTTTTTTTATTAAATAACACATTTGCAAGACCTTTTTTGGTAAATTTAAACTATATGATGCCAGTATTTCCTAACTGACTACCCTGAGAAAAAACAACGAAACAAACTCTAGTGTATTTCTTTTAACCTTTTGAACGCCAGAGTATAAACGTATCGCCGTACCCCTGACGCCAGGCCACTTTTTCTGTCAAATCACTTTCATAAAAATAGGGATTCCAAAACTTATATCGATATACAACTGAGTTTTTATTTTCGTCTTTAATTTTCTAATAAACCGTACTCACGACACTGAAATTTTATTTAACCTGCCACTATATTCCAATATATATATCTTTATACAGCGTTTAACAGAGACTTTATCAATGAAAAAGCAGATATTAGAAAAATAAAAAAATATATTTGTTACAATATGGTTACAACACTATTCAACATGACTTGTCTTGGTATTGTGACAATGGCGTTGCTTGCCAGTCAATTTTATGACATTCTCGCATCTGAATTAGGGATGTAGCAGTGTACAAGTTGGTTATCGATTCTAATAAGTATTCTTATCTAATATAATACCTATCCATATCTAATATAATACGTATCCATATCTAAAAATACGCAAGGATTTTAATGTAGTAATAAAAATAAATTGAAATCAGTATTTTAATTATTGTTTCTTTTACACGTAACAAATACGCAAAAATAATTTAAAAATCAACAGTTACATATACCTAATAATTATTATTACGAATCAGTCTTACAATATCACAAATCTTTAACAAAATGTACCGTAATTGTACTGTAGTTTAGTACCTAATATAAACAAAACATCAGGAATAGAAGTAACAAAAGGATTTTTTTATAAAGGAAAATTTCATATACATCTTCTTAAGTTTTTATTGATTTTACAATCATACGTCACAACACTAGCTGTCACATATAGCAGACTACGGCGTGTGAGACACTCCTTTTATACGCGTTTAAAAGTAGATCTACTTTTAAACAACAAATTTCTCGATATTGGTGGTTTATTTATAGTAGTTTCATGCAATACAATATAGACGGAAGCTTAAACTTTTAAATAATGTAAAAGGCAGAGTTAGACTCGCATTTATTTTATTAATATACATAGGGACGTAGGTAGTAAAGAAAGAAGTAAGACAGACGTAGTAAGATATTTTGTATGTACCGATCTACTAACTATAAATGTCGTGTTTGGTTATACATATAGTAGTTACGACTGATATGCGAAATTGACGGTACGTCTAGCGTCAACAGCCGATCAATACAATTTTTTTTTTATTAGTAATCGTATCATGTCTCCAATGTATTTTCATCACATTTAATTTGAAGCTGTCAAAAACATTCGGTAAAACAGTAAACAACAATTTCATTAAAGTAAACCATTCCTTACCGATCCACGATTCGGAGCGAAAGCATTTTAAAATGCGCAAATTAGTTTCTGCCCTCGCACCATAGTTGCAACAGTACAGAATTTACATCTCATCCCGCCAAGTCACCGGGTCTTCTATTTAATTTACTCGAGACTGCAGTGAGGCCGCAGGCTCTTTGAATTTTAAACAGGGATTAACATGAACGTACATTGACGAAATGTAACACGGAGAATACAAAGTTTTTGAAACATTTGTTTCTAGAATTTCTCTATTTTTCGTTATCCTAGACACTGTTATGGAAGTGCGGCATACAGTAATAGGAAAATACAGAAATGCAGTTGTATTCCTCAAGAGAGTTGGCGTCGAAATGCATTCGCATAATGAACATGCATATTTCGTAGGTATACAAGATAGTATAAACGAAGCCGACGGGTGTGTGTAATATATTCTCTCTAATCTAGCAAAGTTACAGCACGGATTTAGAAACAGTTTTCACCACGATTTCAAGTAAGTTTTTCAAGCAGCGTTTCGTCTTATTTAACCGTTCACTGTAATAGCAACATAAAGTTTTTAACATAAATCGCATATGTGATGAGCTGTTGGCCGCGACTCTATCTGAGTGGATTTTTTGTGGAAACTTACATCCCTTATTTCAGCCGTCTATTTTTGAAATAAAAAGTAGCCTTTTGAGCCCGGGTCCTCAACTATTTTCAAGTCAAATTTCGTCAAAATCGGTTCGGCAGTTTAGCCTTGAAAGCGTAAAAGACAGACAGGGACACTTTCGTATTTGATCTATCAGTACAAAATCATGTACAGAGATCAAATAATCTATCTGTGTGTGTGTGTGTGTGTGTATCTATCTATCTATCTATCTATATGTGGACAGGATGTTAAAACTGTAATCATATTTCGATTTGACATGTATAAAATTGGATTCAAACTAAGCCTACAATTTTTGTGACACAACTGATATGATCAAAAATGGCTCCGACCGAATGACACAAACGTAGCAAAAACAATAACTCATTCATATTCTTACATCATCAACAAGCTGTAATCCCACTTCCCTTCATAAAACAAATTATATCACACAAGGAAAAGATTTGCTGGGAAAGCAAACACAATAATCTGTTCCATTACCTCCCTACGCAGCATCTCAGAAATTAATCCCGAAGTAACATCATTATCTATTATAACAATATCTACTTCGTAATGCATGCTTTCATTATCAAATACATTCATTACTAATGTACCTTCTATGTTCTCGGTTATAGCAAGTTATAGTATGCTGGTTTTGTATGTTTACGTCTATTTCGCGTGTGGGTTGTTTTGTTGAGTACTCTTGATTTCGCTCTTTCTTGCGTATGTCTCAAGATGCTGTATTTTCATTTTCACATTATTTTGGGTTAGAGAAACTCGTGGTCGCACGAGTCTATCTTCAAGGTTTAACCAACATTTGCTGAGGTAAGTTCGTCGATGGGTGGCTATCTTAACATATCGACATTGGTCCCTATTGTAATTTGTACATCTTTGACAGTCGTTACGAGTAGTCAGAAGCCAGAAAATCTGGAACTAGTCTTGCCAGGGGTAACGTGTTGCGGAAATACTGAATTGTGGAGGTCAGGTAGATAGTCGCTCCATGTAAAATACTATTACTGAGCTAGACAAAACCAACCCCGATAAAATTGAGAAAAAGCGAAGCAGATAATGATTTTAGGCAGAATACATTTTTTTATTGATAATAGGTTCGCGTTTGACCACCATCTCACCTGATGGTAAGTGATGATGTGGTCGAAGATGGAGCATGCTTACCTAAAAGTAACCTATTCACTTTTGACTTAAATGTTGTGTTTGTTTTCCGATAGCTATAACCTAGGGGAGGTTATAGCTATCGGGAAACAGACTCCGGCAGGTAATTTCACTCCTTAGCCGTACGCACAATGAAAGTTTTTTTTTTTTTTTTTTTTTCACAACTTTCACACAACGCCATCTAGTCCCAAACTAAGCAGAGCTTGTGCTATGAGTACTAGACAACTGATAAACATACATATATATTTCTAAATACATACATATTATAGATAAATTACACCCAGACAAAGTATTCCCAAAACGTTTAGTGCGTATGGGTGGGATGTACACCATGTAGATATTAGATGATTAATAATATAATATAATACTAGATGATTTAGTTTACTTATTAGTATCAAATACTTATAAGAAATGTGATACAGGAATCGTACAATTTAGATGAAAGAGTAATCGACAAACCGATTGGCGCAGCAGTTAAGCGATTGGCAGCTGCACTGCGTATCGGGGAATCGATTTCCGTACTGGTACAAATGTTTATACAACAGATAGGTAGTTATTCTGGGTCTGGGTCATTGTGCAAGTGAAATTATATGTTTGTAAACTCACCCACAATACAGGAGAAATTCCTAGTATTTTTTTAACATAGTTATTTTATGAAGTTTTATCAAGTATCTATTTAAATTACATTTCGTGCCTTTATGGTTATTATGTCAATAAATCTTTAGTCTAAACCACTATATATTTGTTTTCAATGAGGCTATAAAATTAATAACCCGGCCCCTCATATTTATCAAAATTGATATAACAATGTCTTGTAACAAATTTTCGGGTGAAATTGGTACTTTGTTTGTTGGAAAATTAATGAATACTCCAAATTAATTTCACTCGAGCCTTTATCTGTTACAAATAATATTTTAACTTATAATTAATCTTCTGCTTAATTAATGCGATTTTGTTTAAACGATTTTTTTAGCTAATGGTTTTAATTAAGTTTGTTCGTTCATTATGAGCGGCTAAGTTTTTTCATGACTTTTCTCGCTTTGGTTTACTGGAGTCAACTTGTATTATAATTTTAATAGTAAGCTCAGTATAATGAAGATAAATGATGATCTCAAGATGTTTCTCTTCGCTGGATAGAAGGGGTGCTTTTTCATAAATAACAAGAAACGAGTAAGAAGCGTCAGAAGCCTAATGGCTAAGGTGTCGGACTTGTGATCGCGAGGCCATGGTTTCAAACCCCACCCATTACGCTATTGAAGTGAACCCACTTCAGACATACTCATACACCGTGAAATTTTAATGGTTGTATTCTAAAAGCGAAATGGCTTTGTCTTGGTAATACAATCGTTTTATAAAGAAATAAAATATGAGAAACAAAAAATGGCGCAGTGTAGTTAATGCATTATCATTATGCGTGAGAGCTTATTTTGCTCTAAACATTTATTAATCACTAGCTTCTGCCCGCGACTTCGTACGCGTGGGAAGGTTTTCCCATGCAAATCCCGATCCCGTGGGAATTTCGGGATAAAAAGTAGCCTATGTGTTATTCCAGAATGTCAACTATCTAGTTACCAAATTTCATTCAGATCCGTTCAGTAGTTTTTGCGTGAAAGAGTAACAAACATCCATCCATCCTCACAAACTTTCGCATTTATAATATTACTAGTACTCTCGCGGGGCTTCGCTCCCGTGGATTCTATCACGGTAAAAACATAACTCTCCTTTTTTGCAGTCGGGTAAAAAGTAGCCTATAACCTTCCTCAAGCTTCAAGCTACTTCCATACCAAATTTCATCCAAATCCACCCAGTACTTTCGAAGATTAGCGCGTTCAAGCAAACAAACAAACAAACAAACAAACAAACTAACAAACTTTTCCGCTTTATAATATTAGTATAGATAGTAAGTATATAGTAAGTATAGTATAGTATAGTATAGTTAGTAAGAAAGACTTTTTCCTTTGTTGGCAGCGCACGGCGGTGCGTGTTTCGTATAGGTACCTACGTTACGTCTACTGAACTACTAATGATACTCGCGCTTTCAAGTTTATGAATATTTAAAAAAAAAAAAAAAAAACATTCGTTTTTTTTAAGTTTAACTGTGTTTCGATACTACTAGTGATGGGTAACCATCCTGCCGCTGGAAAACAACCATTTAAATTCCATGCTGTATACATCAATCATGTAATTAACATGCTAGTAATATGAATTCTACCCACATTGCTAGTTTATATTTACATTTACATCAAATACGCAACGAGAAAAAGACTGAAACAAAATTGCCAATAAATTTCATAAGTTATTTTCTCATTAACATGTTTTCATAGCCCTTTAAATATCTCACAAATTTAAAATCAACGGCACCAATTTACCATCTAGAACGCGATGATATTTTTCCCAACTAATTACTTCTGAAGACTAATTAGTAATTACCCTCTTTTAATTAAAACCTTTATTAGTTAAATAGTTTTTTCACAATTAATTGCTTCAAGTGCGAGTCAACAATAATTAACTATGTGGTTCAAACATTTTCGCGTTCTAAAGCTCTCATTAAGTACGAACACAGGGACTCTTCATTCGAGTATCACTCTATCATATGACGCAGCTCCGCCTCGCGTCAAGGGAGAATTAATGGCGTCTCTCTAAAGGTACTTGAAAAGAATACACGACGATAAAGGATTCTAAAAGCGATGAAATTACTCATTTTGCGTCTATAGATGAGTTTCATGGTTACAAGGATACTGTCGATATCCTTTTTGTTAAATGTATTGTTGGCTTAAACGGCGACGTATTCTGTCGGAGTTGCGGGAATTTTCTAAATCAAACTCGTAAAGAACTCAGTTTACTTACAATGAGCTTGAATAACTAACTACAAATATTTAGAGCTGTGACTTTTTTCTGATTCTATGACTGGAATTATTGACTTATGCAAACAATATATGAGCACCGCCTAATTTGCTGAACAGCTGAAAAGCTTGACAAACTTATTCGGACAAAATCAAACGTAAAGTAATATTATAAGGAACTGCCTATTCTTATTCTAAAACTGTTTGCTAATTACAAAATACAAGACTCTTCAAACCATAAATTCAAGGTGATGTGAGTGAGTTCGTGCGAAAGGCTTTATTTCATTTAACATAGGGCAAAGAAGGTATTTGCCGCCTAAAATCAAAGTGAAGTATCAAGATGGATCCGTTCATTCATCATGCTAACTGATAATTTGATAAATATCTCTTCAACCTTGTTTCAAATTCATTTAATTAATCGGACAATGATTGATGACTGATCTTTAATTAAGATTTATTTACTTCACAAGATACAGATTATATTTTGCTGAAAAGGATTTACCATCGTTTCTGCTGAAAGTCGTCCACTGATGGACTTAGGGCTCTCCTTAGTGTCCCTACATCGACCGGTTTCTAGGCTTTTCTTGGCGACAAATTATATGAATGACACATGAATATTCATTTTTCATAGAAGATAGAATGATAACGAAAGACCATTGTTTCAATTATCACAAAAGGGCTTTAGTTAAATAAAAATATGAATTAAAAAATAACTACTGTGAAATTTCTTTTACATCACATTTTGTTATTTTTCCACGCGGAGTATCGACGTCTTACACAAAATACGTTTAAATTACCCGCCACTGTAACGTATTGCTACTGAATACACTCGTTTCGTATGATGCTTTCTCTATGGGGGAGTACAGTACCCCGGCCCTTAGCCCCCATCTCAGTACATTAGTAATGAGATTTTTTGAGAAATGAGTAAATAAGAATGAGAAAATATTTCTGTTAATATTTTATGTTCTGTGAACGTCATAGCAGAGTAAATCGACTGAGTGATGTCTAAATGGGTGAGTTATGAGTTTTTGTTTCATGAACGTGATACATGAATGAGTTGATAAGAATGTTTTAATAAAAGAATATACAATTAACATAAGAGATTGTCCAATCGTGCTAAAATTATATTTGTGATAGTTTACTGTAAGACAAAAGGACATAAAACCGAATACGTACAAATATCACCTGTGAAAAATCCCAATACAATCTTTTACCCACATTTTCTTACCTTTCATTTCCTACAACATGTTTAAATATACGCGACCGCAAAAAGCTACGACGAATGTCGAATAGTAGTTCGAAAATATATTTTTGCATTATTTTTTTTACTTTACCTATATCCGTTTCATAACGTCACCTTTAAATTTACCCAAATTAAATAACAAAAAAATAACAAAGTTTAGTCTCATTTATATATTTTTAACAGACTTTAAAAAAGGAGGAGTTTCTCAGTTCGTCTTGAACTTTTTTTGTATGTTACCTCTTATCTCGAAAACGGCTGGACCGATTAGGAAAATTATTTTTTAATTTGAAGTCTCATTGCCATCACGTTAGGATCTGATGACGGAATCATGGAAAAATCGAGGGAACTCTTCAAATATTATAGGCACACCTATAGCATATTTTTTATAGTAACTTGTGCAGTTGCTCTTGAAAAGCACCATTTGGGGAAGTGGAACTGATGATGAAGACCTCAGATGGCCAACGAAACTACTCAATAATAAGTATTTCGTGGATTACGATTCAATTACTTGAATATGAATGTTAAGCACTTTATGCTCCTCACAATGCATATGGTAAAGTAGAGCTGATGGTGAAGTACCAGGAGAACTCCTCAAAAATTAACGGCTCTGCATCGGGAAAAGCAATATTTTGTAAACGGTGATAAGTAGTTGACATTTTGGCTTTTGTAACTAGATAAATTACAAACCGACCCACAAAAAGCGTGAAAAAAAAATTTTTGCAAAAAATAAAACCGACTTCCATATGAAAACACTACAAAGCCAAAAATAACTTTAATTTCGGAAGGCAGTGTGAAAAAAAAAAGAAAATACAAAACCAATAACACCGCCTACCGAAATTAAAGTTATTTTTGGCTTTGTAGTGTTTTTATATGGAAGTCGGTTTTATTTTTTGTAAGAAAGTTTTTTTTCTCTAGTACAGTTGAAGAACATCTTTAATACTTAACTTTTCAATTTCTTTGCAAATGCTTGAAACAACATAATTTGACGCAAAAAACCCACAGAATAATCCTCACAGAGCACTCAACAATATCTCAGAAAATTAACGATCCAACCAAACGGGCGTACATCAAAACAGTTATCAAACATCGCACATTTGCTGACTAAAGTTCCCCTATTCTTGTGAATTTTATATACTTCATTGTTGCTCACTCCAAGACCGATGGGGTTCTCCGGTACCCCCTGCCTTTGTTCATCTCGAGGAGCATTTTCAACGAATTCTGACAGGTACCATTAATTTAATGCGCAATGGTGATGGTCCAATTACTTTAAATGCTGGCAGAAAATCTTTAGACTGAGTAAAATTCGTGGCAGGTCGGGTAGATTTGGGATAAGCACTAAGATAAGAACGAATGAGTCATATTGTTGAGTGAGCAAGATTTAGCTGTCATGGCTGGGGAATGGGTTAGTTTGGCGCAAGATATTTACCTGGGCAGCGGGTTTGTTTGAAATTTATATACATATATGTAAGTTTTGTTTATTTTGAATTTTAAGCATAATAAAAGCATTTATTTAATGATTTATTTATTCAAACAAAATATAGTCAAGTGTCTGCTTCAGCTACCTTTTTTTTTTTTCTTGGTTAAATCCTCAAATAAGTCTTCCCACCCCGGGCAGGGCCGGAGGGACTGTCAGACTTGTACTGACAAAATCCACGGTGTTCCTTCAATAGCCCTTTACGTTCCGGGGTCACGGTAATGGGATAAGTCCCACGACCCCGGCAGGCTTCGGCCCTCTACAGGGGGGGCCTCGTCATGTTGCTGACGCTCTTTGAGGCGCGCGTGGAACACAACGCGCCGTCGACCCGGGCATGGTCCATGGTCCGACAGCGAGTTGCCCTTTACTCGCTGTCCGCATGCCCGCGCCTACGGTGGCCGGAGATCGTCGGCCGACGTCCGACGCCGTGGGCGTCTACCACTGCGGCTGGGCTGGAGGAAGGACGCCATCCTCTCCCTCACGCGGCCCGCCTCCTCCTTCGATAGCATGACTGCTTCGCAGAAAGAGGCGACCGCTTCCCACTCCCTCTCGCCCCGCAGCATGGCCTCGACCAGTGCCGGGCGCGAGAGGTCTCCGCCTATCACCGCCGTGAGGACACGTCGGTGCTCTGCCCAAGCGGGGCAGTCTTGCACCGTATGCTCTACTGTGTCCTCAGGGCGATCCTCGCAGTGATGACACCCAGGCGTTTCTTCCTTCCCCATCAGACACAGGTACCTCCCGAAACTTCCGTGTCCGGTGAGGACCTGCGTCATACGGTAGGTTAGGACGCCGTGACGCCGATCTAGCCACTCTTCAAAGAGGGGTCTTACCGCCGCAATTGCGGCGTGCCCGTCTTCAGCTACCTATACAAAAATAATAGAGTTACAAATGCAGCTTAATAATACTTATGACCTTGTTGAGATTCGTTAGCGGTCGTTTTATTTAACTTCGTGATTCATATTATATCGTGTATCATCGAAAATACTTTTCATATACCCATAAATAAATCTATATAAAAGAAAGTCGTGTTAGTTACACTACTTATAACTCAAGAACGGCTGAACCAATTTAGCTGAAAATTGATAGGGTGGTAGCTTAGAACCAGGAGACGGGCATAAGATACTAGATTTTATCCCGAAATTCCCACGGGATCGGGATTACGCGAGAAAAACCTCCCACGCGAACAAAGTCGCAGGCAAAAGCTAGTAACTAATAAAAATACCTTAACCTTAAATCTGAGAATAGCAAAATTGTTGCTAGAAGGCTCTAGCTCTATCACTAGTATTTTTATAATACCACGAGGGATACACGATAACAGACATCCCCTTTCCCTGTATAGATGATACTTTAAATAAAAAAGATTTACCCGATCATATTATACAACTTCACAGACGTGACTATTAGCGATAACCATGGCACATTACAGCTTGCATCATTAATAGTCTCTGAGTAAATACATGAACATGAATACGGTCTTGGCGAAACTAAAGTGTTCCTTGTTTAATTACGGGACCCCAAAAGCGAAAAGTAGCAATATATAATGATACCTATTTATAATTTTCATCAATGGTATCTATATTATTATTTATCTGATAACAAGATTAAGATAAATCACATACCTACATAGGTAATTTATACATATTGTATACCTATGGACACTGTATTTATATTCGTACAGAAGTTAGTCTAAAATTATACCTAGAGGTGTACGAGTATATAGCTACGTACCACATTTATTATTAACTAGCTTTAGCCCGCGGCTTCGCTCGCGTACAACTCGAAAACTATTTCACAGGTACCTTATATCGGGATAAAATCCTATGTCCTTCCCAAGGTCATCAAAATCGGTTCATCGGTTTAGGCATGAAAAGGTAACAGACAGACAGACAGAGTTACTTTCGCATTTATAATATTAGTATGGAAGTATGGATATAGGTATGGATGTTTAATTCATTTAATTCCGAATGACATATAATCTTCCTCTTATCCTAATGTAATCAATTACGTACAAATCCAAGCTGCTTTTGAGAAATCCCACATGGAGAAATACACCAACCGACCTGAGAATTGATTTTAAGTTATTTTGATAAAAATGTATATACCTGTATTGTGAGGAGAAATAAACGCATATATTATATTATATTATATTATATTATATTATATTATATTATATTATATTATACGAGTGCACGACAGACCATTTTACGACCAATTTTTATTATTTTTTTATATCAGATGAGCCCGCTCTTGACCTCGATCACAAACACGATGGTAAGCGATACATGACGTCTAGGATGAAACGTGCGAGCCCAGACAATGCCTCTTCACTCTTGCTTTAAAACTCATAATGCGGTAGGACAAACTTTGGGTCATTTAATTTCCTTACAGACTCTTGACGAGACCGAAAAATCTGATCTGATTCTGAAAGGACTTTGGCTGGCTGGAATTTTAGCCGCCATGGCTCACGCACTATACAGGACCATTGTAGCAGGGACTTGGTGCGGACACCAATTCCAAAAAAAGCAGAGTTCCACACTTTAGCTGTGCGCACAATAAAATGTGGTAGAGAAGCGCTAAGTACGACAAAATGGTATATCAACCAAGTGTGGATAGTTCCCTGGCCCTTCAATACGTCTGGTAGACCGGTAGTGAAACGGAGATGTTTATTTAATCTTCCTCAAAGCCAAGCAATTGGACCTCTTCTAAATTGGACCACAATCTACAATGACTCCTCTATTTGTTGCAACAGCATTTGTTCCATCATCGCCGGATTATCTCAGATATTTCAGTCTTTACATCATCCTATTAATTTATTATCGCGATTTGTAATCAGATTCCGACCGTAATTAATTGATTTAATTATTTAGGTAATTGCTTTTCGCTTGAAAGTCATTCATTTTAGTTTCGTTGTGAAGTTTTGAAGAGTAAACATTCTTTAGAAATAAATTGTACATTTGTCTTCAAAGTTTATATATAATATATATTATATTTCTTAAAGCTCAGACATTAGTGACTTCTGAGAAAAAAAATTATACTACTAATGTGATTATTGGTTACCACACTTCCTTTAAGTAAGATTTTGCCAACGACCAATTTCGAACTATGCACTAACTTGTGACGTTATATTAGTGCTCATGTAGAGCCTATGTGATATAAAATATTTTGAGTTTGAGTTTGCAATCGGTTTCACTTTGTAACACTTCTCAAATTATGATGTAAGTTTTTAATGCAATGTTTTTTTTTTTTAAGTCTGTCAATTTTTATGGCAAAAAGTTTTTAAAAACGATTACTATCTGGGCTCTGTATTTAAAATATTTTCATTACAATTATTATGACGGCCCTAAGAGCAAACAAATACTTAAGTTACTTAAAACATCAATCGATTAATTATTAGTACAATTAACGCCTCTCGAAATCTAAAAATAGAGAAATAATTTAATTTTCCTTCGTCGAATATGATCTATAGTCCCTTTGGTGTAATTTCAAACTTTATGTCAAACAATACAGATTAGTCGATATTTTGAAGCGAAACTTCGCAATCTTTGAAATATTTCATCTAGTATACATATATAACATGTAACATAATTAATGCACATCCAGAAAGTTTGTTCAGAATCGTTTACTGAATCGATTTTTATCGTTTTTAATATTGATAATTTTTATCCCAAAACAATTAAATCTACATAAATTATACTTTCGCTGTAAAAACAAACCAATTATGGACCGTAAATTAAAATAGTAACTTTTTAAATGTAGATTTATATAAATTCCTTTATTCAGTACACATTACAGAAAAATTAAACTCATTTAAAGGAAGTTAGTCTTTTAACCTCTAGAGCCCCAGCGGCACAAAAACGTGCCAGTCAACAAGTATTAGTTGAGCCCCGCTGGCTCAACTAATAGTTGACGTAAATAATGGCGGTCCTTGAGAGGTTAAACTGTTTAAACAAGTAAAACAGTGTCACAAATTATAAAACCAATTACGTTCGTATTTATAGGAAAGTAATTAAGCAAGCCAAAAAGCAAGCTATATCTAGGTATTTAAATAGCACATCAAATATAGCGAAAGAAACTTGGAAAATAGTAAACCAACATACAAAGAAGAAGAAAAACAAGCAAAGTAGAAAACTTATTTTAAATGTAGATAATAAGGTTATTACTGATCCTCAGGATGTTGCCAATATATTTATCAATAGTTTTTTATTCCAATCATCAGTTGAAAATAAAGATGAAGATAGAGCAGTGACTTATCTAATCAATACAACTAAGAGAGTTGAAAGTGATATGACTTTCAAGCCAATTACGCCAAAGGAAATAATTAAGTTGGTAAATAAAATGGCTAACAAGAATTCTTGCGGCTTCGACGATGTACCAATATCGATTGTAAAGGAAAATATAGACGTATTAGCATCTCCTCTTTCTAATTTTTTCAATAAATGTATCAATGAGTCAGTTTTTCCTGACCAGTTGAAATTGGCCAAGGTGATTCCGATACACAAGAAGGGCACTCAGACTGACCCGAAAAATTACCGCCCCATATCCCTACTTCCAACCTTATCAAAACTCTTTGAAAAAATTATTAAAACTAGACTGATGCTACATTTAAGTACTAACAAGATAATCAATCAGAGACAATTTGGTTACCAGAAAGGTGTAGGCACTTCGGATGCTATGACCACTTTAATAAATGACATAGTTAGTAAATTAAATGAAAAACTGAAAGTAGCTGGACTATTTGTCGACCTCAGCTCCGCTTTTGACACGATAGATCATGATCTACTACTTATTAAACTCGAACATTATGGTGTAAGAGGCAAGACACTACAACTTTTGAAATCGTACTTAAAAAACAGACGAATGTATGTAGAAATTAAAAGTATAGACGAGAATAATCACGAAGTGGTACACAAATCAAAAATGAAAAATTTAAAACGTGGTGTGCCCCAAGGATCAATTTTAGGACCTATACTCTTTATTATTTTCATGAATGACCTACTTAACTTCATGAGTAAAACCCAACCAAATGAGAAAATTGTTGTTTTCGCAGATGACACAAATGTTATAATTGGGGCAAAAGACATAGAAGAACTGACACTAACTGCAAACATAGTTATAGGAAAAATTTGCGAATGGTTTACAGCAAATAACCTGTTAATAAATACAAATAAAACCAACGTCATGTTATTTAAGACTACGGCTCGCAATAATGACGACTTGAATATAAAAATAAATGGAGATAATATTAAATTGGAGGACAAGGTTAAATTCTTAGGTGTTCACATAGATTCGCACTTAAATTGGAAACCAGAGCTTGCTGGTATTTAATCATCTATATCGTCAGCATGCTACGCGCTTAGGAGCCTTAGGGATGATTTGGATATAAAACAGTTAAAGGCTGTATATTATGCGCTAGTCGAGTCTAGGATAAGGTATAGCATCCTGCTCTGGGGAAATAGTTACTGTTATAACTGGCAGAGAGCATTCATCCTACAAAAACGAGCCATAAGGACAATGGTTAGAATTTCCCAATGTGTCTCATGCAGGGATTACTTTAAAAAAATGGCTATATTAACAGTTCCTTGTCTATATGTGTTGGTACTCCTTACTCATTTTGCTAAATATCTACACGAATTTGAAACACAAGAGCACCGTGAAATTAGAGAAAGCACACGTAGGAAAATTTTTAAACAACAAATAGCACCTAAATTTAACATGGTAAAACATAGCTGGAAATATCAAGCTGTAGAAATATTTAATAAGTTACTCTGTGAGTTAAAGACGCTGATTTATAACACCCACTTGTTTAAAACAAAATTGAAGGCCTTTCTGTTAAAAAAATGCTTGTATAACATATCGGAATTAAAATGACACAGTAATAATTGAATTCGTATTTCTATTTTTAATCACTTGACATTATATAATTTTGACTTTTTTTGCTGACATTTAACATTAATTTGCATTGACATTATATTTAAAACTTAAACTTTATAGATTAATGTAACTTTTTGACATAATTTTTAGTAATGATTGACACAAATGTTATCTTCACATTCGTTGTATTTTGTATTTTTCTTGTATATAACTTATTATTAAATGTATATTCAACACAATGTAAATTGTTAAGGAATAAATAAATGAATGAAACTAAAAATTCAGAGTATGTTTGAGGGTGTGCGTTAATAACGATACATCATGTATACTTTTGGTCATATCTTAGTACTAACTCCTACTTTTGCCGTCGTCAGGGTCACGTTATATTATTGAGATATTACGGAGATCTGTTATTAATTAACTATAATTTTATCTTTAAAGTATGTTTTTATTTGAGGCTGCATTAGAAGAAAGTTACTTTTAATGTTAACAATTGTGTACGTTTGTGTAAAATTTGTAGAAATAATTAATCAATGAATTTATTTATTGTCCCACGGCTGGGCATAGACCTATATCTTATCTGAACATATATGCCAACTTCTCCGACCAATGTGTCAGGAATGAGTCAAGATCATAACACCCGCTAGTATATACAAAAAGTAATCGAATTTATTTGCGTTTTAATTACCATAAAAAAGAATAGAAAAGAAGCCTACGATGATCGGAGTGGATTTAGAAACATTTTTAGAACATTTACTGAACTTCTGCAATTGCTACACAGTAAACAGCATAGTATTTATACAAAATGATACCAATATTTTGTACAAGGCAGACAAAAAAAATAAGAACTCATCATTATCTGGAGCTCCTCAGTCTCCTAAATTAATCTTAGAAAAACTCATAAATTCTTCAAGATTTAGCAGCAGTACAAAAATGAAGTAACTATAACTTACTATTTAAAACTTTAACCACAGCCATTTTCATTGTTTCACCAAAACATTAACAAAACAAAATTATCTTAACGCAGGTATACTCCTAGGCGGAGCCGCTTTCTTGAAATTAATTTTGTCTCTTATTTTACTGTTGACATTAATGTTGCTAATTATATCTGCATTTAATAAAGAAAGGCTCTTGTACAAACGTATAAAATTAACGAGTATAAAGAGATGGGAATTGTTGGCGTAGTCGAATAATTTAGTTGAGTTTTGTTGGTACAAATAAAGAGGCAGATTTGTAAAGAGATGTTTAATTCAACGAACATTTCTTTAGCTGATGATATTGTGCGTTATGTTTGACTCATAACTGTTTTTATCAATCATTTTATTTTGCCGATATTTTGTTTATAAGTTATCAAAAACTCTTTTGAAAAACCACTTCTGTGGGTTTCGAATAAACAGGATCTGTCCAGAGTATCAGACAAAATTGGGCCATACTGCCCCCATCCACATAATCGACTAACATCGAATAATTCGCATAGAAAAGCAATCTCGTGTCCCATCACTATCGCATATCGGGTCGCGTATAATAACACCGTGTTTGTATGTGATGATAATCATATTTCCGGCTGAATATTAAAGATTATACGAAGTCGTAAAGATATATTAGGTGGTCGGAAATGGTATACTTTATTAGGTAATATTTACTTTTCATTAAAAGCTTTCATGCGGTGTTTATGATGGAATAAAAGGGGTATTAATTAATGTCGAATGATATCCGTCGTAATAATGCGGCTTAGCGTTGAATATGGTATTTCATCGAAATTATGTTTGGACCGGAATGGGGTAGTTGGATGGCCATGCCGTGATTTGACCATGATAGTCTTAAATTGTACTTTGGAACCTAGCTGCATAAAACGGGCTAAACAAAGGGTACCAACCACAGAAATCTTAATAATAAGGCAATAGAAGTCGCAAAGACGCGTGACTTTGTCGCCGCGCATGTGTCTCGTAAAACACAAGAGCGCGTGGAGCGTTTGTTGCCGTTACTTGTGTTGTTTGGGACGTGGAGAGGTAAACATGGTGTTTTGCAGCTTATCCAACTGCGGAAACTCTTCCAAAATTTGTAACTTTACAAATAAAGGGATAACATTTCATATTACATTACTTAATTTTTGAAATAATGTCGTTTTTGAAAAATATAATCAAATCAAATATTTTCACCACCATTACTACGATTATCACAGAAAACGATTTTTTTTCTCAATTCAATTACCATTAATACTTAAGCTTGTTCATGTCTATTATTACAACTACTAAAAGCAGCAATGAAATATTATAGTCATGCGCAATAAACAATATCGTCGTTTACGTACATTCCAGGAACACGCCGCACGAGTTGGCCGCGAATTAGTGACGTGCCACTACTATTTTGTATCGGTAATTTATTACCTTTAGCTTAATAGTTAATACGTAGTTTTACCGAAATTCGAATGAAATATAATTTTTCGTTCAATATTTCAATACGTATTTTCATTAAGCATGTTTTTTCCTGTTTAAATAGTTTATAAAAAGTCATTTTCAACGATTATATAGCTGTTAATTCGTACTTTTTCATACAGAAAATTAATAGGATAGGCTTATTATTGTTATGTACGTAGGTAAGTTAAATAACAATCTGCGTTGGGTATCCTTGTATCATTGACGTGTTCAGTATTTATCTATTTTTATGACAAAATAATAACGGATACATATTATTATGTATATTGTAAGTATAATGGATTAAGTTGGATCGGATCGATACGTTTTCATATTATTTATGCATCAATATAATAATAATAATATCATCAATCCATCCTAAGATTGTCTAGAATATTTTTTTTTTATTTAGAATAGGTTCGCGTTTGACCACCATCTCACCTGATGGTAAGTGATGATGTGGTCGAAGATGGAGCACATCATCACTCATTGTCTAGAATATATCGCTATAAGCGATAAGACCGCCATCGTAACCATGGAATTTACGTAAAACAGTTGTGTAACAATTTATTTTGGTGAACAATAAAGTACATTCTTCATTGTTGGGTATTAAGTTGTGCCATTATTGCTCTATTTCATTTGGTCATTGTTTTTTTTTGCATAAGATGAAGTATTGGAGAGCCTTTAAGATTTGTATAACTAAATAATAAAAAAATATACTTACACTTAACGTTTTATTGTATTCCCTTTTCTCCTAAATAAATCGTCTAAAAGCGCGTCGAGGAATGAAAAACTTTCAATAAATTAGTTATCTATTGATACGAGACTCCTTGGCTATTAACGCTCAACAGAAAATTATCGTAATAATATGAGCATTTTTTTCTACGAGCTTTGCCCTGCACTATTCCTAAGTGAGAATGAGCGCGCGATATCTTTCTCTGCTTTTCGCACACGTTACGCCACCTGAGATTATGCGTTTTTAGAAAATATTGCGTAATGTCATCGCTTAAAGTTTAATTTTGTTGTAATAATGCAAAATGCATGTGTAGGCGAAAGTGTGTATCTATTGTTTGTTTATGTGGTGGTAACTGCGAACCGGCGACACGCGTCCCAGTATTAAATGACTGTAGATAGCATTTCTATTGCCTTATTATTAAGATTTCTGTGGTACCAACGATCAATTCTAGTCCTCAACAGTCCATCTGTTTGTCAGCAAGCATTTCTCGTGAATCGAAATAAGAAGATAGTTGTAATTTTAAGAGAGTGTAGGTATTTCTATTGACACTACAGCCAAAATAAAATATAGAGGGTGAGACTCGCACTTGGTCAGTTTTTATTGCTCCGCCAAGAGCTTAGCAATTGCAAACGGTTAATTTTGTTTTTGGCAAAACTATTCTTATTTAAAAACCTAATAAATATAATAGGAACATGCAGCTTTCAACTATTTTCGATATAATTATAATTACCATGTAATTTTTTCTACCTACAAAATTAATGATAAGCTTAATTAATCTAGTCCGAAATCGGTGCAAATGCAAACTCAGATTCGTACACTTTCGACCCGAGCGGCAGCAATTTTCAAGAATTACATAACGGCGCCCACCCAAAGATTACTATTCGTGCCGACCCATTGTAACTTTTGGCTCACAATAAAACAGGACGTGACCGAGGATTTAAATGTGGTGGTAGACGAGTACCAAATCAATTTGGAAGCTGTGCGTGATTCAAATTCTTCATTTAGGAAAATGTGTGCGTTGAAATTTATGATGTTTGTACAGAGCTTATATTGCTCTGGGGAGCTACAAATGTGTTTTATAGTTACACTCGTATATTCTTTTTTATTGTCATGGAGTTTTGTTGTAGGACTTTTTTGTGAAACCGTTTGTAGAGACAAGAGCTTTGAATTTTAAATAGAAAGCTGTGTTTGTTGCTTTGGTAACTTTTTTAAAAGGTAAAAAGGGAAATCAATGTGCCCTTAATAAACCTTTTTGTATTCTGAAATCAAAATTAAGTTTTTGTGTAAAGTTCATATTTGGTTTACGTAAATGTCTGTTTCAAAATTCAGTTTGTAGATAAAATGGTTGACAATTGGCTTTAGCCGGAATGGTTATATTCTCTCTCTTGTACTACATAATATGATTTCTAGTATCAAGTGACCATCCGACACATTAGATTCAGTCCCTTAGTTTTTATATGAATTTATCTAAAGAGACGTATTGTGGTCGACTTTGATCTCTAAATCCAGAATGTTTGTTTGTTTTATAATAACGATGAAACCTATCTATGAGAACTTCTGATCTACATTCAGTCTTGGTGTAGGGCCGATGTATGAATAACGTGATGGGTCATGATTAATGTGACCATTTTTGTTTCGTGTCAAATCGGGACGCCTATGGAATTTTGTATATAAATAAAAATAAGTCGGCGTAAGATGCCATATGTAAGAGAAAAATGCAAATTATAGTTTAAAATGTGACTTTACATAATTGTGGTATCTTACCCTCACTGGATTTTTTTATTCTTACAACTTACCCTAAAAATAATATTTATAAATAATTTCGCGACAAAAAACTACTTTACTAAAGCAACATCGGTTAAACGGTTTAGGCGTGAAACATAACGAGTTACTTTTGTATTTACAATATAGTAAGAAGTTAGGATTAGTGAGTATTCGGTGAATTTCTTGCATGTCAGTCGCTCACTCTCGCTTGGTCCTGACTCCCAACCCCGCGTCTTTGCTGCCGTCTTCCGTGCGATTTTAGTGATATTTTAATGTAGAAAAGTAAATAGGTATAATATAAAGGTTTGTTTGTAAAAGCAGGACATTTTTGTTCTCGTTAGGGACAGCGGGACAGGCAGCCTGAAAGCGAGACAATCCAGCCCAAAGCGGGACGTATGGTCACGTTAGTCATGAGATACCTCAGAGAGAGAAGATGCTATGCATTTCATGAAAAACATGAATTTAAAGCAGCGAAATCCCGCTCTGGTTGGGGTGGACTATTTACTGAACCCTCCCTGTTCCATAAGTTTTCCTTGAGTTCCGGGGCCGCGGTATCTCATTAGAATGGTCCTCGAGAGATTTAAAGCCTTTGCAATAAAATCAAGAAGGAACAACTACATAATAATTTTTTGAATAAAATATACTTATCGTAAAAATAAGGCATGTATTGTAAAACTTATACTTGCACCAAATGCAACCCCATTCTGTATTCAAACTATCTTTATCTATTCCAGGTTATCCGGAAGAAATCGCGCACAGCGACACGCCCATAAGTTGTATGTTTTTAATTTAAAGTTATCTTCATGTATGTTTTATCTTGGTATCCAATAGAGTATCTACACTAATATAATAAATGCGAAATTTGGATGGATGGATGTGTTGATGGATATTAATTACTCAATCACACTAAAACTACTGAACGGTTAGAATAGTTGACATCCTGGAATAACACTTATTCAAGATTTTCCACGGGATCGGTATTTACGCGGCAAAACCCTCCCACGCGAACGAAGTCGCGGGCTGAAGCTAGTATACATATATAACTAGTAAGGACGAAATATTATCTGTCGTATCCGTAAATAAATACTATAATAACTACTATTGCTTATTACAATAATAGACATGAAAATAATGTAGATGAGATGGTGGTGAAACGCGAGTCCATCTACAATAAAAACAATAGATTGATCACGAAAATGGTAAGTAGGCACATTTCGGCACAAGTCATGTTAAAAACAAAACGTAGAATACATAATAGTATTCAAGATTTTTGATTCAAATAGTTTAAATGTTCACTCAACCACGAACTGACCAACCAGGCAGGGGCTGTGTGCAGAAATATATACTACCCACATATTTATTTACTACTTCTGTGTCAAATCTCTCCAAAGATTGTCTGTAAAAGATCGCCCATTGTATTGTATTGTTGTTAAGTCCTTATTTGTTTTCTGTTATAGTGTAAAAGAAAGAGTATATAAGTAAACAGCTTGCTTATTTGCATCAAATACCATTCCTGCCAACCGTGGATACTACCAGATAAATGCCGAAGCAATGAAGCTTGACGAATACGGGAAAAATGACTCAACTATTTCTACTACTCTACTATTTGTGGATTTTATCACGACAAAAATACAACCCTCCTTTTTTACCATTGGGTAAGAAATAACCTATAACCTTCCTCAAGCTTCAAACTACTTCCATACCAATTCTCATCCAAATCCACTCAGTACTTTCGAAGATTTAGGCTACAAGCAAACTTCTCCGCTTCATAATATTACCCAACTAGCACAAATGGGCTCGGGCACGCCGCAATTGCGGCGGTAAGACCCCTCTTTGAGGAGTGGCTAGATCGGCGTCACGGCGTCCTGACCTACCGCATAACGCAGGTCCTCACCGGACACGGAAGTTTCGGGAGGTACCTGTGTCTGATGGGAAAGGAGGAAACGTCTGGGTGTCACCACTGCGAGGGTCGCCCTGAGGACACCGTAGAGCACACGGTGCAAGACTGCCCCGCCTGGGCAGAGCACCGACGTGTCCTCACGGCGGCGATAGGCGGAGACCTCTCGCGCCCGGCATTGGTCGAGGCCATGCTGCGGGGCGAGAGGGAGTGGGAAGCGGTCGCCTCCTTCTGCGAAGCAGTCATGCTTCCGAAGGAGAAGGCGGGCCGCGAGAGGGAGAGGATGGCGTCCTCCCTCCAGCCCAGCCGCAGTGGTAGACGCCCACGGCGTCGGACGTCGGCCGACGATCTCCGGCCACCGTAGGCGCGGGCATGCGGACAGCGAGTAAAGGGCAACTCGCTGTCCGACCATGGACCATGCCCGGGTCGACGGCGCGTCGTGTTCCACGCGCGCCTCAAAGAGCGTCAGCAACATGACGAGGCCCCCTCTGCAGAGGGCCGAAGCCTGCCGGGGTCGTGGGACTCATCCCGTTACCGTGGCCCCGGTATGTAAAGGGTTATTGAAGGAACACCGTGGATTTTAGTCAGTAAAAGTCTGACAGTCCCTCCCATCCTGCCCGGAGTGGGAGGACTTATTTGATAATTTTACCACGTTAAAAAAAAAAAAAAAAAAAGCACAAATGGGCTGCATTAGGGCTTTGGAGCGTATCCGATTATTACTTATGGTAATAGACGTAAGCGCTAGAGCGTCTACTACAGACTTAAAGCAGCCGCTTTAGCGCTATTTGGGCGCCATTTTATGCAACCTAAAGTTCCATTTAACCTGCACAGCGGTTGCATAAAGGTTCCTTAATAGCTATAATGATTTATTAACGCTATACTAAAGCTCTAGTAGCGCTACTTTTGAATGATTTTGAACTACTTTGAACGAATGAATTGATTATAGTTCTTTATTGTATATCTTCAGTTGACATTATTTGTAATATTTTGGTAAAGTGTTTTCGTCGCCATCATGAAAATAAAACAAAAGTACTTAAGTAAAAGTTTGTGTTCTGTATTAGCAAGATATATAAAGATACTTAAAACGCTGTCCAGTTTACTGTAGATATATAAGATAATTTTCGAGTAATTTTAACGCGCTTTTATGATATTTAAAGAATTAACAAAAGATATGTGATATTTTTATTTGTTATACAGAATAAATTTTATTTCCGTATTTTTACGTGTCGATAACTTACTAGTCGCAAGTGGCCGATTGTTTACCGGTACATTTAATGCACATTTAACTGAAAAACCAATGTATATCAACTCAATTTTGCAAGTGAATTATAAGTTTTCTTAAAACATCATGGCGTCATTGTAATGTAGTCATAACCTGCAGTTTTAGCTCTAATAACTCCCTTTTGAGAATCATAGCGCTAATTTTCACCCTTCTAACGCTTCCAGTGATTTTTGTTACCCTAGTGCAACTCACAGCCACAAAAAGCTCCTATTTTCCTGTTTTTGAGGTTATAAGATCTAGTTACGTACTTATTCGTTTAGCATCCATTTTTATTAAACGTTTTATAATAGTTACAAAAGCGGCTGTAAAATGGCGAATGGATTGAGCCTGCAAGGAATGAATATTGCCATTAAAGGCTTTAGTTACACTGATGATATTTTTGTAACTATAGTATGCATAAGAGTTTCTATTATTTCTATAATGAAGCTTATAGTAATATAATAGTGGTTACTATAACTATAACCTATAAAAGTTACAATGGAAACCACTGTGCAGCTGTGAGTGGCAGAATGACCTTCGTAACTCTCATATAAAGGTGTGAGTGGTAAATGAGTTCTACCGTGGACTACTGTGAAGGCTAGGGTAGTATTTGATTCAGCTTATAGCACCTTAAGTAACTTTTATAGCTATAGACGTTTACGGATGCAGATATGCAACTTTGAACTGCTTTTTGAACTCTTAAACCGCTATTTTACAACCCAAAGTAACAAAATAGGCTGCTATTTCCACTAATGTGCTCGTTGGGTAGTATAGATGGTATTTATTTGCATTTTTTTTATTAAATAACACATTTGCAAGACCTTTTTTGGTAAATTTAAACTATATGATGCCAGTATTTCCTAACTGACTACCCTGAGAAAAAACAACGAAACAAACTCTAGTGTATTTCTTTTAACCTTTTGAACGCCAGAGTATAAACGTATCGCCGTACCCCTGACGCCAGGCCACTTTTTCTGTCAAATCACTTTCATAAAAATAGGGATTCCAAAACTTATATCGATATACAACTGAGTTTTTATTTTCGTCTTTAATTTTCTAATAAACCGTACTCACGACACTGAAATTTTATTTAACCTGCCACTATATTCCAATATATATATCTTTATACAGCGTTTAACAGAGACTTTATCAATGAAAAAGCAGATATTAGAAAAATAAAAAAATATATTTGTTACAATATGGTTACAACACTATTCAACATGACTTGTCTTGGTATTGTGACAATGGCGTTGCTTGCCAGTCAATTTTATGACATTCTCGCATCTGAATTAGGGATGTAGCAGTGTACAAGTTGGTTATCGATTCTAATAAGTATTCTTATCTAATATAATACCTATCCATATCTAATATAATACGTATCCATATCTAAAAATACGCAAGGATTTTAATGTAGTAATAAAAATAAATTGAAATCAGTATTTTAATTATTGTTTCTTTTACACGTAACAAATACGCAAAAATAATTTAAAAATCAACAGTTACATATACCTAATAATTATTATTACGAATCAGTCTTACAATATCACAAATCTTTAACAAAATGTACCGTAATTGTACTGTAGTTTAGTACCTAATATAAACAAAACATCAGGAATAGAAGTAACAAAAGGATTTTTTTATAAAGGAAAATTTCATATACATCTTCTTAAGTTTTTATTGATTTTACAATCATACGTCACAACACTAGCTGTCACATATAGCAGACTACGGCGTGTGAGACACTCCTTTTATACGCGTTTAAAAGTAGATCTACTTTTAAACAACAAATTTCTCGATATTGGTGGTTTATTTATAGTAGTTTCATGCAATACAATATAGACGGAAGCTTAAACTTTTAAATTATATAAATAAAAACACACAAAAGTAATGGTTAAATTGTTTATTTCATAATATGGTGCGACGTGTATTTTGTCATATATTTGTGACGTTGGCGTTCAGGGTAAGATTTCGTTTGTCACATATATGTGACAATGGCGTTCAAAAGGTTAAGGTACAGAAATGCCCCAGGCTCGTGGACCTCCTGATGTCGCAATCGCCCTGCTCCAAGGGAGCCGTACAGAAACCAGCACAGTACACAAAAACAAAAACCAACCGTCCTTCCGTCCTCGCCCCCGCCGAGGCC
Source organism: Tholera decimalis (assembly GCA_943138885.2). Classification (NCBI taxonomy): domain Eukaryota; kingdom Metazoa; phylum Arthropoda; class Insecta; order Lepidoptera; family Noctuidae; genus Tholera; species Tholera decimalis. The sequence continues at coordinate 32,585,747 of OW964562.2, forward strand.
CGCCGAGGCCCGCCGTGACGTCCCCGTAATTGTCTGCCCCGACCCTTGCCAGAGCCAGCCCACGACGCTGAGCCAGTAGCTTTAAACTCCCCTATTGATAATAATAATGATCTGATCCAGCCTGTCCCTAGCTGCCCTACCCTGCGATGCCCTAAGCTGAGGTCCGTACCCCACAGGGGGTGTTCTTAGCGTGCAGTCGCCTAGTTTGTAAGTTTTTGTAATAAGCCCTGGCTGGAGGCTTTAATTTATTTATTAATAAAGGCAACCACAGACAAGTCCGGTAGACCAGCGAGATGCCACACAAAAAAAAAAAACACTAGGCTCGTGGACGTGTACTATTGAGCTAAACCCAGTTGCCAAACACCATAAAATACACTAAACATCAATATTAATGGGGCCTAATTTACCTTATCACCCACTCGTCACTAGATACTAAACTAATTAGTTTGGCATATAGCCAGAGGCCCAAATCTAGCATTGAATATTCTAACACCCAATTCTTATAACCACACGTATTCCAAAATTCCATTACCTAAATTCCGAGTTTAAATTAAGTATACACATCACGCCAAAATAAGGTTAGCATGGAATTCATAATTAAATATCTACTTACACTCTTGCTACACCAGTTTATAAGCCGTGTGCATTTATTTGCCCAAGCAATTGAGATTAACGCACACCCTTTAATTACGCAAGTTTCTGGCGGCGCGAATAAATATAAATGGAAAAGGTTTTTTTTTACTTAGAGCTAGGGATTTTATTAGAAACAGTAGTGGTAAATAATTGTGGCCTGACGTGTTTTAGTGGTGTGCTTATGAGGACATTATTTAAGGAGATTGAATGTGTTACTAATATAGAAACTGCGCAGTTTTCATTCTTTTTTAATTATATTTTTATTACAGATTACCAGCGTTGTGCACTTAATATAGTTAGATCTATATTAAGTGTTAACGAGATCGTCTATTTTGTTTGATCGCATTTTTACAACACACTATAAAGAAAACTAAAACTTGTGAAAAGATTTAAGGACCGAATGACTGTAATACAAAGATAAAAAAATTGTGAATCAAACTCGCCCATGAAGGGTTCCGTGGTAACTACGCCAAATAACTTTGTTTTTTATAGTGTTTGTATGAATTACAAAGTTATATTTGCGGTTTTAGAAAATATGCTATATCTCAAAAATTGCTGACCCGATCTCGTTCAAACCAATTTTCTTCGAAAGTTTACATTAAGATCTACAGCATATATCTTTTTGAGATTTTTGACTCCATTGTTATAGAAGTTACAAGGGAGGACACACATTTTACCATTTTGGAAGCGTATATCTTTTAAACGATTGACTTTAAGAAAAAGTGGTTTTAGAAACATTGATTGAACTTGATTTTGAACTTGATGTCATTTTTAAAGACCTACCACAACTAACAAAGAGATACCACACACGCATAGGTTTCATGAAAAAAAATATTTTCAGGTTCAGTTCCATGTATGGGGAGCCCTCCTGAATTTTAGATATTTTTTTCTTAAAATCGGAAAGCAGTTCATATAATACCTTCCAAGTTTCACATGTATAGTTCCAATAGTTTCGGAATAAAATGGCTGTGACATACGGACGGACGGACGGATGGACGGACGGAAGGACGGACGGACAGACAGACAGACATGACGAAACTACAAGGGTTCCGTTTTTTGCCATTTTGCTACGGAACCTTAAAAAACCATCATCTCAACTCAAACGAGGTCGCATACAAAACAAAGCAACAACAAATTATGTTTTTTTTTTTTTTTTTAATCTTTATTAAGTTGATTTGGGGTTTTTATCTCAATGGATACGCCAACCCCATCATGCCGAACACAAGCTTCAAAAAAAAAAATCTTAATTAAATTTAAAGGAGAATACTAATCAATATAGTACACTAACTCGCTAAATCTTTTTGCTACATCTGACTTCGGTTGAGCTAAAATTGATTGTATTAAACCTACCTGTAATATATTTAAACTAAACTCATTGATTAGCCTTCTCCTTTCCTCTTGGTTCTTGACACACTCCATCAACAAATGATGTACATCCTCTAAAACACTGCATGCGTTGCAGTTGGGAGAATTTACTTTCTTCATGAGAAATGCAAACTTTGCTGATGGATAGTGTCCAGACCTTAATCTTACAACTAACTTAACATAACTTCTACTTAAGCTACTACTGTCAAACCAGGGCACTTGAGGAAGCTCATTTTGAACAGTTTTGTACCATATACCTTTATCTAATGATTTCCTGTTAAAATGTTGTTTCCAGTTATTGAAACATCTTATTTTAAATTTTGATACGTATTCAACATAATCTGGTATGAAGTTCAGCTCGATTCCTTCCTTTGCTGCCAATTTAGATGAGCTATCAGCTTCCTCATTACCCTGCAAACCAAGATGCGCTGGAACCCATTGCAACTTCAACTCTGTGCCAATTCCCATAAACATGAGAATATATTTTAAAATGTCGTAACCTATCGATGTGCCTCTGAAGCCAGAGGCACATCGAGCCACGTGATGCAATGCACTTTTGCTATCAGTAAATATAACAACCTTATCATATTTTTTTTTCATTACATAGGACAAGGCTTGCAAAATTGCAATGAGTTCCAACGTCATGATAGATACATTGGATACTATTTTAAAACCTACTCTATAATTACAACTGGAATCGTAAAACGCTGCACCTAATCCGTGAGCGCCCTTAGACCCATCTGAATATAGTTTCTGCCACCCATGGTAATTAATATTCAATTCTCTCACGACTTCATTGAGTAAAGTGTTGGGCTCGTACCTTGTTTTAGCCAGCGATACACATTCTAAGCCCATAACTAAGCATTTATGAAAATCAACAGCTGATAACCAAATATCAAAAGTAAACATTCTAAGAATATCCACAGAAACACCTTCAGTCTGATTTACATCCTCAATTGTTTGTGCGAGTAGAGGCTTTTTTTTATTAACCCAATAACTAATTTGTAAAAGAGCCCTCAATTCAGAAAGTACACAAGTATTACTATTATTAGACCAAGCACTGATTTTTAATAAATACTTATAGGCTAAATATTGTCTTCTTATAAATAAAGGGGCAATGTGTAACTCGCTCTCCATAACATGAATTGGAGTACTTTTGATAAAGCCGCCTATTATCCTTAAGGCTTGATTCTGAATTTTATCGAGTTTACTAATATGACTTTTTGTACTATTATCGTATAAAACTGATGCGTAATCAATACGACTTCTAATTAAGGATATGTACAATCTTCTCAAATGTATCATGTGCACCCCCCAAGAACTTCCTGCTAGTAATTTTAATATATTTAAGAATTTTGAGCATTTGTTGACCACTTCATTAATGTGTTTTCCCCAGGTTAGACTCCTATCTAGCCATATTCCCAAATACTTGATATTTTCTGAATAAACCAAGGGCTCTTCTATTCTTAGCACTGGTAGTTTTTTCCTGCGACCTCTACTGAAAAGACAATATTGTGTTTTATTTGCCGAAAGTACCAACCCTAGTTCATTTAATAGCTCTACAACTAAGGCTAAACCATTTTGTACATATCGTTCACATATTTGAATGTCCTTATTAGTGACATATATTACAAAATCGTCCGCGTATTGCAAAACTGATACATTTTGAAGTCTATGACATATCTTGTTAGTAATTAAATTAAAAAGCAACGGAGACAGAGGGTCTCCTTGTGCTAGACCTTTATTTGTGAATCTGCTTATTACATTACCGTCACATAACTTTATTTTCAAATTTCGCTGATTGAGAAACCTCCACAGATACTTACAAAGCTTGGAACCAATCCCTAAACTATCCAGAACATATGATGCTGCGTCTATTGAAACATTATTATAAGCGTTCTCAATATCCAAAAAACAAGCTAATGTTGGTAAATTCTTGGAGAATCCAATCTGGATACTAGTTACTATATGACTCAAGCAGTCCAAACAGGACTGTGATTTTCTAAAACCTACTGTGAACGGAGACAATAACTTTTGCTTTTCTGTATACCATTCTAAGCGTTTAAAGATCATTAAATGAAAAGTTTTACATATACATGATATTAAGGATATTGGCCTTAATTTCACATCACTGTTAGTACTGCTTTTGGGAATAGGGACTATTTGAATGTTCCGCCACTGAGAAGGAATAACACCATTTTGATAAATGTTATTATATAAATTAAGCAAATATTTTTTAGCTATGTCCGGTAAATAATAAAGCATTGTATATGATATGTCATCTTCCCCCGGGGATGAGTCCTTTTTTTTTAAAACGCTATGTAACTCTTCGATTGAAAACTTTGATTCTAACAGTTCATTTTTGGATGTAAAGACTGGTTCTATGTTGGAAGCATAATCCGCAGTAAGAGAACGAAGTAAATCTTGAGATTTTTCAATGGACGGATATACTTTTGGTTGCTTACAACCTTTAACCCACTTCAAACGCTGCCAGACATAAGATGCTGAAACTCTTTCATCAAAAGAATCACAAAACTTGTGCCAAGCATCGGACCTTGCTTTTCGAATTAACCTCTGTGATTTATCTGTAAAATTTTCTAATATTGTAAGATTATCAGGCGTCGGATTTTTTCTGAAGTTAGCTAAAGCTAACCTTCTCTGCGCGACTATTTTAGACAGATCAGGAGTCCAATAATCTTTCGGTTTGAATTTTGCATCCGGTTTATTGTATATTTTAATTAAAGGTATATGTTTATCTGCTGCACTATTGATTATACTTACAAAATTGTCATAGTTCTCTTGAATATTTTCGTCATAGAGATTATAAAAGGTAGAATTTTCTGAAATAGTTTGTGAATACTTATCCCAATTTGCTAGTTTATAATTACGTTTTTTAATGTATCTGCTATCATTTACAATATTAGTTGTCAGCTTGATTATTAGGTGATCACTCCCTAGATTCTCGTTTAAGACTTTCCAACAAAACTTAATGGCAACATCAGAAGAAACAAACGAAACATCAGGTGAAGTTTGTTGTAAGTGCCCGTTTACAAGCTTTACACGCGTGGAGTCACCATTATTAATAGATATGAAACCGTTATCTAAAGAGGAATCTACGATTTGGGAACCCCGTACATCCGATTTCACTGACCAATTGGTGTGGTGCCCATTAAAATCTCCCGCTATTAAAGTTTTCGATGAAAAATGTGAGAAGATCTCATCCCAATCGTTAACTTGAGTTTGTATAGTAGAAGGACAGTATATAGATGCCACATATTCTAAGTCCTTGCAGTTAATTAACTTTACACAAACTACCTCGATACCTGTATTATTTGTTAGAAATGGCTCCAAACAGGATTGTATCGACTTATGGACAATAATAGCAACGCCGCCGTACGAATCAATTCTATCTTTCCTATATATGTTATAACTATTAATATTTATGATGGACTCAATATCTAGCCAAGTTTCACTAATAATCGCAATGTGTATAGTTTCACGTGCTAAAAGGTCTGTAAATGCCACTAATTTGGGGCGAAGGCTTTGAGCATTCCACTGTACTATGTTAAGTCTAATATAACTAGATATATTATCCATTAACAAAGTCAGAAAAATTAAATAACTTACTAACAACATATTGCTTTAGTTCTTCCCATATGACTACAAATACTGCCGATACTTTATCTTCCAATTTGCTTTCTGACATAATTATAGGTTTAATTTTAATCCAAAACTGCTTTAATTCTAACTTATCCTTAATGTGCTCGTCTCTTTTTCTACGTTCCTCTGTATTCTGCAAATTCTGATGTTCAACCTCCATATTTACTTCTTTTAAACTCTCTGTAGACACCTTTCCTGGTTTACTAATCACATTTTGAACTGATTTTCGACTAAGTTTTATTATATTTTGTTTAGAAATTTTTTCGCTTCCCTCTTCCTCTCCCTGAATACTGGCCTGCGAAGGACCCCCTGAAGATTCTTGTTGATGTTCTGAACTCCCCTTGACTACACTGCTGTAGGTGCCTCTTAAATTCTTAGAATTTAATGAGACGCTGTTAGCTGGTGTCAATATGCCTTCTCGATTTGATGAATGCTTATTTGCTCTCATTTCTGAGTATAACTGTAATGCCTTTCTATAAGTAACTTGCTCTTTACTCATAATATTTCTTATTTCTTTTTCTCTAATAAAAAACGGGCAAGTTTTGTCTAGAACAAAGTGGTCTCCTTTACAGTTCAAACATTTATGCATTTCAATATCGCAGTTTTCATGTTCTGAGCTACCGCATTTTGGACATAATGACTTTTTGGCTGAGCAGAACTTTTTAATATGCCCGAATTGCCAACACCCTGAGCATTGTGACACGGGAAAATGATATGCGTCTACTTTAAAACGGCAATCGTATGCGTATATATATTTTGGCAACACACCGCCCTTAAAACATATTTTGATAGCTTCACTCGGTGTCCATGAACCATTAGTACATATTCGGTTCATTCTCTTCAGACTCACAATTTTAATATCACACTCCATAATTTTGAGTAACTCTTCTTCGCTCAAATCTAGATCGATTCCTCTGACTACTCCATGAATCATGTTTAATTCATGTGTAAATTGACAGCGAAGCCCCATCTCTTCAAGTTTTTTGCATTCCACCAACAATAGGGCATCTTGTTTCTTGAAAAATGTAATAATTGCTCTGTTTATGTTTTTATATTTAATATGATCAATACCTGTAATATTTTGCGATCTTAACAACTTAGCCATCGCAATTTGCTTAGGCAAACCTTCTAACGCTGTGATGCAAACTTGATGTTTCTCCACGGTTTCTATTTTATCGTCCTTTTTTCCTCTAACTACACTCACATTTGTTTGTATATCCAAAGAATCACTTTTGATCAACCGTTTCTGTTTCCTTCGAGTAACCGTAAGAAAATCTTCATCGCTCTTTAGTCCTTCTCCTTCACTACTTCCATCTCTTTCTTTTCTTTTTGCTGCCTTTTTTTCCGAACTTTCATTTCTTCTTGTTAATATATTTTCACCATCTGATAAGTCTAGATCTCGATCAACGTTCGCTAAAAACTCCGAATCACTCATGTCCTCCTCACTCTTACTCTCCTCCATCTCGAAGTCGGGACTTCGAGTGGGGAGAATAAATCGTTATCGCGGATGGTAATTTTACGTGCAAGTGTCCCGGAAAATTTTCGGGAACCCGGGAATGAAGTTAATTGCTCTCAATTATTCAGAAAACTATTTTTATTTATTTATTTTCACCACAAATTACAACAAAGCGACTATTGTTACTTTCGTTGCCATGGCAACTGAACAAATTATGTTTACAAACAAATGTTCATGTAAATGTTTCTCATTATTACATCCAATTTATTTGAGGAATGATGAACAAATATGTCGTTTGAGTCTACTCAGAGGGTAAATAAACAGACGTACTTCATAGGCTGTGTCTTCATTGAGATGTGTACAAAGACTAGAAACGATTTGTATAACCTACATCGTTCATGATTGCTTTGCTTTGCTAAGTATGTGACGTTAATTTATGTAATTTTTTTTTTTGTATTTAGGGTCTATCTTAAGTCTAATTTGTTTCATCAAAAGTCGGTAGACACATCACTGCGTCTCTTTTTGTCAATCGTATTGTTAATTAGTTAGAGCTATTGCTGCTACTAGCTAAAGAAGTCGATCCTGCTGGGGTTGCGGAAATGTTCTAACTCGATACCGCGGTCCCGGACCGCGAGGGCAGCTGAAGGAACAGGGTGGGTTTTTAGTCAGTAGAAGTCTGACCCTCCCTTCCATTCCACCTACAGCGGGAGGAGTCATTTGATATTCCCATCCAGAGAAAAAAAGCTAAAGGAGATCGTAGCTAAATAATAACAGCCGCACAGATTGGTCTTTAAAGCCTGCAGTACATGTTGGCCTAGCGTTGTCGAGTGAAGGCCAATACCAAAATATAGACGGTATATTTGCCTTGTCTTGCTATCGCTCGGTGTCACTTGCCTAGTTGGCCGAGTGGAGGCCAGCGCCAACGTGTACAGAGCTCATTTGTTGAAACTTGTCTTCGATCACTTCACTGATGATCACTTGCCTCACTTCGGATCGGTGTAGGTTTTTGATCACAAATCAAAGGCGCTCGCCTGCGCTCGGCCAACGTGTGGGCAGCTCTACAGACCCTCTTCTACATTGGTCGTCTGCATTGGCGTTCGACGAACTTGTCGAACGTGTGGACATTATTTCGTACCTATTTGCCAACGCTGTCGTTGGCCTACACTCGGCCAACATGTATTGTAGGCTTAAGGTAAAGCAATGCTTGCCGAGGCTTGTCCGTGAATATCGCCATTCCATCGTACCTCTGAAAGCATGTTAAGACTTTGGTCCCCTCTGTCATTTGTACATCTTAGACAGTCGTTTTACGTAGTCAGATGCCAGAAAATCTGACACCAATCTTGCGAAGGGGTACCGTGTTAGATATACAACGTGTAACGGAAACCCCATATCTATACAAAAGGACTGAAGACAACATCTGGTATGGAGTCTCTATGCACAGTTTCAGCTCAAAATAAGTGACTCACAGAATTGACCCCAAATTATTGGTTTCATATGTTTCTTGAATACCAGTAATAACAAACGTGTCACAGCACTATGCGGGTCATCACTTTCCACGTCACTTGCCAATAAAATGATAATTCTCTTCGTCTTTCTTAATTTGAAAAATTCGGTCTCTGGTATCAATGTATTGAAATTTCTAATAAGCTGCACACATGTAGACATAGGATTACAAAACCCTTGCCATATCGTTTGTTATCATCCAAAGAAGCCGTGCACTTGGTATGTACATACCCTTTAAATTACACGTTGTATTCTTTATTGTACACCATAACAGTAAAACAATAAGGACTTTACCACTAAAAAGGGCGATACAATGGGCGGTCTTATCACTAAAAGCGATCTTTTACAGACAACCTTTTGATGGATTTGACACAGCAGAAAATAAAACTCGGGTAGTCCACGGTGTACTATTTATCTATATAAAACATAAAAACAATAAATAACATTCTCAAAACATATACAGCGTGTAACCAAGGCACTATATACATACCAAAGGCACGGCTTCTTTGGGTGATATCAAACGATATTGGAAGGGTTTTTTAATCCTATCTCTACATGTTCGGAAGTAATGAGAATTTTTAATACTTTGATAACAGAAACCGAACTTTTCAAATTGAAATAAGCACATTACTAGCACTAAGTCAGCTAATCGGTGTCAGTGAACTATTTGTAAATAAAAATAAACCTCTTACTCCTGGTATTTCTGAATAAAAGGTTCCGCATGTTTTATTTTTTGTTTACAAAATATTATTACTGACTTTTCCTAAACTTTGATTATTTTTGGGAACTAGCTACAATACAATTAATTAGTCTAGGTATCAAATCTATCTAAATAAACCTGCTTGCATTGTCACGTGTATCATTTACACACTTGTTGGTTTTTTACGTAGTTGTCCTTTTGTAGAACATTACTTTGTAGATAATTATTATTTACAAAGTAATCTTCCACCCCCCCTATTTATTCAATTCACAAATCGAATCCCGTGCTCTTGAATCGATCTTCTAAAAATTCATTAAAAATCATAATCAAAATTTTAAATAACATTTAACACACCTTTATTTTATGACATATTTACAGTTGCCAGTCAGGTAGGTAGGTACGTCTAAACTTTTAATAAATAATAATTGATAACCTTTCCGGTGTAATTTAATGACTTTCATACAGATGGTACAGCTACAGATGTAGTCGGTTAACATAACAATACTAACTAAACTAATACAGAAGCGACCGACGCCGAACGATTAATTTATAAAATACAGCTATGTCATTCGAAATAAGAACTTCTATCAAACCGTAAAATGTTTCAATCTTTGCTTAGTGCTAACATAAACAATGTGGACAAGTTAAAAAGTGTCGGCATATTATGTAATTAATCTTGTTTGAAATAGATAAACCTACCTATTCGCTGTTTATGATTGTCAGCACAATACTTTGGGCAAATATGAACTTATTTATATGCCCTTATCATAATAATTTTTACACATACGATCCAGGAGATTCGATTCACCTTACTATTGAAACAAAACAATATTGAAAACTAAACTAAAACAATCTCGTATTGACAGATAGGCACCGCTTAGTAGTAGTTTTGGAGATATGCCCTGATAACGAAACGAACAGTAAAATTATCGATTTGGACTCACAAATACCTCAATCTGAAAAATGCACTTTTCTTGTATAGTTTATAACCTTTGTGTAGTTTTATGGCAGTCATAGATGTACATAGTTTTAAAAAGCTAAATATGTCAATTTTCAATACGAACAACTTCCCGCTGACAGATGATAGATGGACTCATAGACATATTGTGATTGACATGTGTCATCGAAATGTCAACCTTCAATTTAACTCTTGATAAGTGGCTTTCGCGGGGTAGCCACCACAATTTTGCTGACAATATGTTCGTATTATAATAGACCATCAAACGTAGGAGGTTTTTGGGTAAATATAAATGAAATGAACCATCCCGAACATTTTAGACTTTTGACAGCTATCAATGCTGATATCATTATGTATGTATTCAGATTTTTGACTTAGTATAGATTGTTAATTGACGGCTATAAAAACAACGTTTGCGCATATCAGTGAAATCTATTGTTATTAATTAACTTCTGCCTGCGGCTTCACTCGCGTGGAAAGTTCTGTATCAGGTGTTCTGGTTTCCAAATTCAAATAATAGCCTATATGTTGCCTTATTTTCCAGTGAAATTCCCATTTAAATAAGTTCACATGTTCCTCAGATTAATTAGCCGAAGCATACAGAAAGACAAACACATTTTAAACTTTCGTCTGTTTTTAGTACGGTGTAAGTAACTAGAAAACACTGTTATTTTGAAATCACAGACAAAGACTTAAACTTGAGTACATATTGTACCTACAAATAATAATAAAAAAAATACGAAATATTTCGCTACAATATGTACAGTATGACAATGGCAAATTTTTTCCGTACCGTTTTCGGTAGTTTTCCTCAAGGAGTTTTCACATTAAAATTCAAATAAGCTTATTTCACGTAGAACTAGTTTCTTCGTTTATTATCAAGAAATTTTCTAGAACATAAAATCTGATTACCAGGTTGTACGTAGCTTGCATTTTTTAATACGAACCATTAATTAGCCCCGCGCTTAGTAATTACGATGCTATCTATATCTTTTCAGAAATAAAATAGCGTCGAGGCGCTTTTATAGGAAACTACATGAAATCTCTCAAGAAACTTTACTACCTAGTACTACTAAAATAACAAATAGATAATATTGGTAGGATAAGTGACTTATTTCTTTCATGATTTTGTTAAAAATGTCGCCCCAAACTAATAATTTCTGCTGTTTACTGGGTGCGTTTATAAAAATTTAAAAGCACATTGTATAATCATCCAGAACACCAAGTTATCAGTAGCTCACGCAAAAAAAATTGAATGGGAATCGAACCAGCGACAAGCAGCGCAGCAACCAATCGCTCAACCACTGCGCCAACCGGTTTATCTTATAGTAGTACAGTAGTAGTAGTATAGCAAATATAGTATTTACATGTAAAATATTATTTATTTGTTGTACACAAACACCACGTGTTATCTAAATAAACATGACAGTTGACTGGAAGTGAATACCTTTCAAAATTACGTCCGCCTATGCACTAATATAAAGTTTAGGTAAATGCAAGGTCAGCGTGAATGATAATTATATTTTTATTATAATAGTGTTTATTTTACAGGAGTTTCGACCACGTGATTCAATAATAATTGATTACAGGTGAACTGGTCGACCTTACCAGTAAAACAACGCTTGCCGAGATTTGCTAGATATGAGAGTGTGACCATCTTGATATACCTAGGTATCGAAAGTCAACCGTGCCTCGGAAGTCGTGTCAAGTCATTGGTGCTTTTTTGTAATTTGTACAACTTGACAGTCGTTACGGCTCGTCAGAAGCCCTTAAATCTGACGGTTTTACGAAGGGGTTTTACCCATTTTTAGGGTTCCGTAGCCGAATGGCAAAAAACGGAACCCTTATAGTTTCGACATGTCTGTCCGTCTGTCTGTCTGTCCGTCCGTCCGTATGTCACAGCCATTTTATTCCGAAACTATTAGGACTATACATGTAAAACTTGGTAGATAGATGTATTCTGTGAACCGCTTTCCGATTTTAAGAGAACATTTAAAAAACATTTAAAATAAAGATCGAGTCGGCAGTTTTTGAGATACAGTATATTTTCTAAAACCGCAAATATAACTTTGTAATTCATACAAATACTATGAAAAACAAAGTTATTTGGCGTAATTGTAAAAACTGTAAATAAGCTAGTTTTATGAAATTTTTAAGGTTTTTTGTTTTTTTTTTTTCAATTAAATAATTATATTAAGTACCTATATTATATTTATTATAGTTACCACGGAACCCTTCATGGGCGAGTCCGACTCGCACTTGGTCAATTTTTTTTTATTAAAAAGAGTACTAGAAATATGGGTTTAATTCACATTACTAGCAATCTTGTTAACCCCTCCAACTAAGCTAAATATGCTCGTCTGGAGTGGGTTCACGACAATAGTGTTATGTTATTATTAGGTAATTAATTATTGAGTAGAGGTTAGATATGTAGTCGATCTATGTAAAAAAAAACTTTATCTTTATCTGAGCATAACATACATCGTTCGAAGAAGGTTAGGCAGATTATGGCAACATTAACGTCTAAAATGATCGCCAACCTAATACGTTCACATACCTACTTCTGGCAACAATAAGTGTTATAAGATCATCCTATGCTATTTCTCCCTTTCAAATTCTTTGAATCAAAATTAAGCGATTCAAAATCCGCTAACCCGGAAACCACCTTGGTGGTTCTGGACTCCCAGGCTTGTCGCAGGTCTGGCCCTCACGAGAAGTTCAGCTTTTAAGCTTAGCACACATATTTTTATCTTGTTATGGTTAATTGTTATTCTTATTCGTATTTTTATGATAAGTATGCGTAATGCTTAGCGCATCTGACCTTTTCCTTTTTGCGTGATATATCATGAATCCTGCATGCCACCATAGTCGAAGTTTTCAACATCATTCAATTCATTACCCGTACTCATCCCAATCAATTAGAACAAAACCAAACCTTAAAATCACACACAATACCCTCTAATAACTTCCGTTCATATAAAAGCAAAATACAATTTAATTATTATACCGCAGTAGGTACATAATTGAGGAAAATAGCACTTCGTGATAATTACTTTTATTATAATTAAGACAGTAGGGGAGACAGCGAAAAGTTTTCAGTTACAGTAGGTACCACAGAATACGGAATTGCTTATGTAGGTAACTGTTTTTATATATAATTTTATCGTGACTGCCGTCATGAATGACTGATCACCTGAACTAAGACGTAACCATTGAGGTCGACCTCAGCAAACATATTTGTAGAATGATAACCCAATACTGCGTCCCACTGGCAAAGACAACATTGGAACGCCCTGCGGGGCGATCATACTTGAAATACTTAGTGACTCATGTATATTTTCCACAATAGACTACAGACGCTTGAACTTCTTCCTCGTGCATGACGTGCCCATAAGAGAGCACAAATGGAATTAAAAAAACTTGAATAAGAAACTAAACTCATTTAACCCGACAGGAAGATTAATTTATTAAAATTTGGGCAGTTTTGATCTATATATGTATATGTCGCAGTAAGATAGATAAAGCCGTGATATGGTTATATCCCTAGGGATATAATTATATACCTAAGATAGATAAACGGAAGCGATTCATTACTATCTTACTAGGAATATAATTATAATACCATTCAAGTTTAATGTTATAATTATATTACTGGATTAAGTTTAGTGAAATAATTGTACGAGTGTAGTGCGGGAGTGCGGCGGAGGTTAACACCCCGACTCAGAGTACCCCGACTCGGATAGGTTAGGTTAGAAGGTTATTTTTTTTAAACCACGCAGAAGTAGGAGCCCCGCGAAGCGGGGCTCTGACGATTTAGCGTAAACACCATAAAATCACTGCCAACTTTAATACGTATTATTGCTAAAAAGTATTGTAACTAATTGCAGGTTGCAAAAAGGTAATAAAAATAAAAACCAATATATTGTTTTATTTGATTTTGTGGTAGATTTATAACTATTTAACTAGATTAGTTTAGTCAGATAAACATATTACTAGATTGCGACCGTAAGATAGTAATGAATCGCTTTCGTATAACTATGTTACGGTATATAATTATATCCCTAGGGATATAACCATATTACGGCTTTATCTATCATACTGCGACATATATACAAGGTGTAACTGATTAAGCACAATACCTCAGATGCCCCAATTAGAATATTAAATTATAAGTCTAAAACAACATGCGTAACTAAATAAATTGAAACCAAACCTAGACATTTTTTTATAAAATAGTTATCCTTACTAAACGCAAAACGTATGTGCGTCATACAATATCCTTACGCAGACGCATACACTCATGCAATGTTAGCGGCCGACACGCACACGAGCCCATTTCCTTGAATTAAATATTGTATTAATTGTCATGATACTGTGTTTCTATTTTAATTTAAATGAAAGATTTTTACGTCAAAATTTAACACCAATTTTTATGACGGAAATCGATTCAGAAGCAGATTCTGAACCAACTATTTTCAGGAATTGCGTTTATTCTGTCTGTTACACGTTGTGTATACATATAAATATACATAATAAATAAATAAAAATACCATGGTAAAACATATTTAACCTACACTTTTTGCGAAGACATCAAATCGAAAATTTCAATCGTGTTCAATCTATTGTTTGCAAAAGAAAACAAATACACGCCATATAATTTTTGGTATTGGAACTCACGAGCTGTGGGTATTGTATTTTTTTAGAATTTCCCTATTCACACTGGCCATTATTACTTAAAAGTAAACTGTAACGCTTATTTCGTATGGAAAGTTTTCAACCTGCTCTCTTTTGCAGCAGCCGATGCGGAGTGTCGTAGCTCTGTGGTACTTACTTACCGAATATAAAGCCGTGTTAGAAAAGACGTTTACAAAATTACCATAATTTCCAAAGGAGACGGTACCCTTGTTTCCTAGAGAAATGGCTCTTCAAGTCTGACCAGGTTGTAGGTTTGGGGTGATGTGAGTTAAAAGCCTAATGGGTAAGGTGTCGGGACTTGTAATCGAGAGGTCGCGGGTTCTAACCCCACCCCTTACACTATTACCGTGAACTCATTTCAGACACAAGCATATTTAGCTTAGTTGATTTACAGTATGGCTAGTAATGTGAATTCTACCCGCATTGCTAGTAATTTTTTAGGGTTCCGTAGCCAAATGGCAAAAACGGAACCCTTATAGTTTCGATATGTCTGTCTGTCTGTCTGTCTGTCTGTCCGTCCGAAATATAGACAAAAAGTTATTAGCGATCGAAATCCTTTTGTCGTCAAATTGACGTTGTTGGCCCTTCTAGTGTTAGTTAACTCTTAAGAAAAAAATAAATGGCTTAAAATCAGCCATGGCACACTACACCACTACCACTCCACCACTACTCCACCACCACCACCACTCGACAGCAAAACAAAGGTACAGTGTCCCTATCCAAGTACCACAGATAACGTCAGAACCTAATGGTGGCCATAATCCAGCTACCTCCCCCATAAACATCCCGTAATGACCAACATCCAGCAAATTAATGTCTCAGACGCTATGCTCATTAAAGTTTTAATGTAGGATCGGGTTATGAAGAAGACTGTTAAGATTTTTATGGAGTACAGTTTGAATAAAATATTTTATGGCAAGGAGAAAATGAACATCCTGCATGCTGTATTTTTACCTGGTAGAATATAAAATCTAAATTGAAGGTGGTAGCAGCCTGGCAAGTATTAAGGAAGTATGCAGCTGTGACAAGATTCCATAAGACGTGAAGTGGAAGCAAGGGTGGATCCAGCTTTGGTGCCAAGGGTCACATAATCGTAGTCAAGTTACAAGAAGTTATAATTTGTATTTCCTGACTCCGCTGACACTTGGCCATCCACTGCCGATATTCGTTTACAACGACAGAAACTGGAGTATTATCTAGTAACAATGTTTAAAAAATATAATTTGTGGTCCACCTAGGTCGTGGACCCAGCCCAGGGGGGGGTTCATTACCCCATGACCCCCCCTGGATCCGCGCTTGAGTGGAAGAGGTATTTTTATGATGTTTGTTACTCTTCCACACAAAACCTTGTGACCGAATTTGTATGAAAAGGGTTTCAACTTTTTTTTGTATGGAGACTGATCTCGTCGCTGTCCATCCAAAATAATGCACATACTGCCGTCATCGTGCGACACCGTTTTGAGAGAAAAGCAATTTGGTGGAACAACATGAAGTCGATCGAGTCCTTGCCACAAAAACAATGACGCAAAAAATTAAAATGTAACGAATACAAATCAGTGTACATCTGAGTCCGACCTAGTTTATTTGATATCTGTGCTTCAGAACGCAGCGCTCTTCTATTAATGTTATAACATTTTACTGTATACAAAATAGTCCACTAATTAACCAAACTAGTGGTCCGGTCGCCCAGTGCTCGATTCGACCGTAATTCGTTTATGTTTTTAAACGTTATTATACAAATACCAACTAGCTGACCTGGCGAAACGTTGTTTAATTAAGATATAGAAAACAAGTTGCCTATGAATTATTCTCTGACCTTAGAAAGAATACAGAATGATTAACATTAAATAGCAAACAAATCCGTTCGTCACGGCTGTCATTTCAACATTTGACAGTCGTTACGGTTAGTCAGAATCCAGTAAATCTGACACTGGTCTAACCAACGGCTATCGTGTTTCCCAGCTACTGGATTGTAGAGGTCAGATAGGCAGTCACTCTATGTACAGAAGCCAGCACATGAAGCTACCCGAAATTGTCAAATTTTCTCAATCAACCTTGAACCTAATTTTTCTTTAACAATAAAGTTGAAAATCTATTAAAGAAAAGAGAATGCCAAGTTTCGGCTCACAAATCATGTAGCGTCCGACAGACTTTCTAAATTAATGATAATTCATTATATAAAATAGTAAGAATTATAGAGTATAAATAAAATCTGTAGAAGTACACCGTTTAAAAGTAATTTTAAATAGTTATTCAATTTATCAACACGTTTTCCATCTACAATTTTAATTAGAAATGTTGCCAATACCAAAATAAAATAATATCGATACGAAATTGCACTTGCAAATCGATTACATTAATATAATTATGAACCTACGTAAGTGAATTGATTACTTACAAAAGTCCTCTTAATTCTTATAATAATAAATAATGTTTAGTTATATTTTTGACTATTTTATAATAATTTAAAATAATTCAATTCAATTATTGATACAGTTTAGAATAGTTATATAGTGCTGGTAACACTTAATCTTGTAGTTGTCACTGACAATTGTCAAAAGTTTTATTTCTCCCGCGTTTTATGACGAGCGACGAAGTGTCTTGCGTGTTTTTTAAGTTTTGTGTTGTTTATTGCTGTGTTACCGGACCCCGATTTCTGTATTACTAACGACTACCGTGGCTGTTGAAACTGAATTCAGTATTAATTATTCAATCATTTAATAGTTTATTTCATGTTATCGTTAAAATTAGAAGTATTAGGTGGTCAATTTCAAAGAACTATAACTTTTTTTGGTGTACTTCTTATAGAAAACAAATTATATAGTGAAATTCTATAATTATTTTCCTTTTTTATGATATATAGTTCATCTTTGTCGGTTCTGGCCGAGTGTTGAAGGAAGCCTCGGCATTCTCCTTTGACAGATTGTTGTAGCTTGATGTGCTGTCGTCTGTACAACACTAATATTCAGCTGCATCCGGTTAGACTGAAAGCCGATCCCAACGATGAAAAGGCTAAGCAGATGATGAATCAATGTTGTCTGTATCAAGAGTGCATCTGAATATCTAGACACGCGGGAGTGTGTCATGCCAAGTACTGGCGCGCAGCTCACCGTGTGTAATATTACACGAACCATTTGGAGCCACTTTTGAGCCCCTCATAACTCAATAACTATTTCACCTAAACTTGTCAAATTTGGCTCATATATTGAAACTGGCGAGATACATATGTGTTCCAAATTTTATAAATATATCTCAAACGGTTATTTAGATATTAACGTCCAAAAATCGCCATTTTTATGACTGACCTATAGATCAAAACTATAACCCAGTTTCAGATGACCTAGAAAGTTCAAATTTGGCATGCAGATAGGTAATTAGGTGAATACAAAGGAAAAAATCAGAAACTGGTAATTTTTTATCATTTTATTATAATTTTCACTTAACTTATAATTAGTGCCTGTAAATCTCTATATGTGGATTTTAAGATTATTACGTGAATATATAACGAGTTGAATACCACCCTTAATTTTTTTTATCCAAATTTATCCGTTTTTGTACTTATAAATAAGAATATAGTAAATTTTCGTATTTATTACTCGTAACTAACCGTATTCTACAACCACTAGCGCCACCTATTATCTTAGAGGGTCACTACACCATGGAGGAAAAACGCGTAAAAAGAATTCCGGATACTGAATGGGCAATTCACTCGAATATTTCAAAGGTACAAGAAAATATAGAAAATAACATAAAAAGGACAATTATACCCCGTAAACGTAGGAAAATACAGTAGTTTCTTTTCGTATATGAGAACTAGCCAGGTCAAACCTTACGCTACAATATATTCTCCTAAGTTATAAGAATAAATGATATTTTATATTGTTATAAATAAATTTCAGGACTGACCATTGAACTTGGCACCCATTTAGATTTCACTTCTTTTGTCGTTGAAGTCAACAACCAAGGCGTATATAATACTATTGAACTTGGCTCTTATTTTACATTTGTTTTTGATGGGATCAAATTTTACAATAATGATGTTTATATGTGTAGGTGCACTATTGTCGATAACAATTAATAACATCTTTAAGTATTTAAATAGTAAGTAACAATCATGATACATATATTTTATACGTGTTAGTAGAGTTGTAAACCTCGAGTAGGTATGTGCAGACGCCAGCACATCAAGCTACAACAATCTGTCAAATTTCTTTTATAGATTTTCAACTTTATTGTTAAAGAAATTAGGTTCAAGGTTGATTGGGAAAATTTGACAGTTTCGGGTAGCTTCATGTGCTGGCGTCTGTACATATGTAGGAGGTTGGGTAAAGATATAACAT
This sequence comes from Tholera decimalis, assembly GCA_943138885.2. Lineage (NCBI taxonomy): Eukaryota > Metazoa > Arthropoda > Insecta > Lepidoptera > Noctuidae > Tholera > Tholera decimalis. The sequence goes on from OW964562.2 coordinate 32,605,057, forward strand.
GGTATGCTAAATAAAGTTATAAGAGGAGCTCCTGACTAATAAAATAACAGCCTAACAGGTCGATCTTCAAGGTAAAGCAACGCTTGACGAGGTCGGTCTCTGGATGGCTAACCATCTTAACATACTGAGAATCCTCAGTGCCCCGAAAAGCACGTTAGCCATTGGTCCCAGTTGTCACCTTTGACAGCCGTCACAGATAGTAGCCAAAAAAACTAATACTGGTCTCGCCAAAAGGTATCGTGTTAACCAGCTACTAGGTTATAGCGGTCAGATACAGTCGCTCCATACTTATACTCAGCTGAATCTGGTTAGACTGGAAGCCGTCCAGAACATCCACAACATAGTTGGGTAAAGGCTAAGCAGATATTTCTTTTTATATTAGGTTTCATCAGTGGAATTAACCCTAATCATATTACAATCTAGCCTGTATATATATACACGGTGCAGGACTGCCCAGCTTGGGCAGAGCACCGACGTGTCCTCACGGCGGCGATAGGCGGAGACCTCTCGCGCCCGGCATTGGTCGAGGCCATGCTGCGGGGCGAGACGGAGTGGGAAGCGGTTGCCTCCTTCTGCGAAGCAGTCATGTTTCCGAAGGAGGAGGCGGGCCGTATGAGGGAGAGGATGGCGTCCTCCCTCCAGTCCAGCCGCAGTGGTAGACGCCCACGGCGTCGGACGTCGGCCGACGATCTCCGGCTACTGTAGGCACGGGCATGCGGACAGCGAGTAAAGGGCAACTCGCTGTCCGACCATGGACCATGCCCGGGTCGACGGCGCGTTGTGTTCCACGCGCGCCTCAAAGAGCGTCAGCAACATGACGAGGCCCCCCTGCAGAGGGCCGAAGCCTGCCGGGGTCGTGGGACTTATCCCATTACCGTGGCCCGGGTACGTAAAGGGTTATTGAAGGAACATCGTGGATTTTAGTCAGTAAGAGACTGACAGTCCCTCCCACCCTGCCCGGGGTGGGAGGACTTATTTGATAATTTTACCACGATAAAAAAGACTGTTTATATATGGACTCATAAGTAATTTAATTTTAACTTAAACTATTTAATTGTCTTTACCAAAAATGTATAACAATGGCATCTTTTCATATTGTCTCTGTTAAGGGTAACTATTTAGTAATCTGTGGTTAAGGCAGGCGTCCGTTACTCGCTCAAGGCCACGCGTTATATGCCTACCGCTTTGTGTATCGCCGTCGGTACATCCGACAGTGGGCTGCCGCACGCCTGCCTGAGCCTTTTTAAATAGCTTTGACGTCATAATGGATCGACCTAAAAACAAGGTTAAGGGGAATACACTTCGTTGTTGCGTTTAATTTAGGCAAAACAAATGAGAATGATGATGCTGCTTAATAAAGTTATAACTGCGTACCTTATGCTTTCCCAGGTTGATGACTGAGCAGCCGAGAAGAGCCTCCTTGCCGATGTGGAACGTGTGGTTGCCAATGGGTCTCTCAAACTGCGGCACGTCAATCAATTTGCGGTTCACCACATGCGAATCTGACGACAAAGAATACAACATCAATTAGCTTCAGGTAAAAATAAACACATTTTATTTCTGGTACACTAGCTGTCTTCGCGACATTGTTCGCGTGGGAGGTTTTCCCGCTAAATCTCAAGAAACAACCAACTCTTCAGGTTTATAATAATAGTAGTAATAGTAAATCAAATATGAGCATTTCAGTGCAATTGACATTTTACATCTCAGTTAAACTAGTTATAAGATAAGTATCATTTAAATAATTAGGGATTAGCAGATTGTCCCAGAAGTTTAGTTTTTATGTCATGTGTTCTGTTTAGTTTTTGTTTAATTAGGGTCAGCGGCAATTGTTTTATATAAGTTTAAGTAATGTGTATAAAATTAAGTTTATTTGAACAACACGGGCAATGTCTGCTTACAGATACATATGTATAAATGTTTACAGTAAGCTGAGGAAAATGTAGTGGGTTGTAGAGACAAGTTTATACTTTACTAGCGACCCGCCCCGGCTTCGCACGGGTGCAATGTTTATATTAAATATACTATAGAATGTCTTTATATACATCGTTGACAGCCTTTTTGTCATTCGACATACATGTTCTCTTTAGTAATTTTTAGTAAAAGTGCGACACATAATTTACCATGGGAAAAACATTCAACGCTCAAATCTAAGCAACATAGGCACGCGCGCCGTGCCTCCGCCGGCACCGCGCTGCAATCGTTATGTCCTTGCATTTTAAATCTGTAATATCTTTGAAACTATTTAAATAAAATCTATTCTGTAAAGGGCAATATTGATTTATATTAAATGCACAATGTATTTATGGTACTTAATTGGATAAGGATTAATGCTGTATTGCTTAAAATCGCTTCGTAAAATATGCTCGTATTTCTCGTAAAAGGTAAAGGATAAAAAATGATTGTTTTGGGTTATCTATAAGAGATAGACAGATGCCATCGAGGACTTTTTTGTTGACCTTTTTAAGGTGTACAATACTGTAGTACATTATTTTGATCTATCTCATAGGGTTCAGCCAGCGTTTGCAAAGCAAGCGCAAAAATATGTGTTTATTTGCGACATCACATTAGAAACCTCAAATATTATCAGTGTTCCTCTACCATATTATGAATTTTATATACTTAAAAACCTTCCTATTGAATCACTCTTTCTATTGAACGAAACTGCATCAAAATCCGTTGCGTAGTTTTAAAGATTTAAGCATACATAGGGACAGACACAGGGAAGCGACTTTGCTTTATACTATTTTAAGATTAAGATGGACATTTTAGTTAATTTGTAATACAGAACTGTTAATTTTTCTTTCATAAACAAATAATAAATAAATTGTCATGATAGTCTAGAAACTTAAAAAATCATTATACTCTAACAAAACAAATTCAAACAATAAAATCCAGACCCGCACCACTATCAGAAAACCATTTTCGCGAACACAGAACTATTATGAACTAAAACGAATAAACTCGCAAGAACTACCTACATATATGGTCTTATAGTTAACTGAGTTATCTAAACTCGTGCGAACTCGCGCAAACTGACTTCAGCGATAGTTCTTCCACATTTATAGAACTTTAGGCTGCGTTTCCACCAGAGATGTGCGAGGATGCGTAGCGAGGGATGTGTTTGTAAAGAACCCATAGAATCGCTTCATTTACCTCGCCTCGGTCAGCACAGCTCTGGTGGAAACGGCTCAGCGGAGCTAGATTTTTGCGCATACAAAACAAGCGAGGGATGTGTGCGAGGGATGTGTGCGAGAGATGCGTTGCGAGGGATGTGTTGCGAGGAATGTGTGTTGAGAAGGATGTGTTGCGAGGTATGCGCATCCTCGCACCACACATTAATGCGCATTTTCACAGCTCCGCTACACATCCTCGTAGGCACATTTGCATCGCACAGCTTTGTTGGAAACCCCCACACATTTTCACAGCACAGCTAGACATCCTCGCACGACACATTTCCATCACACATTTCTGGTGGAAATGCAGCCTTAATGTTCCTATTATTTCACCATCTGCTTAGCCTTTTCCAAATAATGTTGGGTCGGCTTCCAGTCTAACCGCCTGTGTTTTAGTGTTTTAAATGAAGCGACTGTATATCTGACCTGAACCCAGTAACTGGCTAACACGATACCCCTTCGCCAGACCAGTGTCAGACACTCTGGCTTCGAGTAGATCTACTGGCAGGTCGACGGACGGATCGATTGACAGATTAAAGGACAGATCGATGAACACATCGACTGACAGATCGACTGACGTAACGGTCAACTGACAGATCAACGGAACGATCGACGGACAGGTCGACTGTTTTTTTTTTCTAATTATAATCAATGGATATAACGTCAATCTACACATAATATATGCCGGTAGATCTTAATGAGAACCTTCAACGAAAATTGGTTTGAACGAGATACAGTCGGCCTTGTTTGATATAGGTATAGCACATTTAAAAAATACCAAACATAACTTTGTCATTTATACAAACACTATGCTTGCTACTATTATTTATTTATTTATTACACACTTAAATCTACCATTACAGGTTGCACCCAATACGATAGATAAGTTAAAATTATACATTATATAAACACAATTAAGATCTCTACATTCCCTTACTATATTTACAAATCATGGTAACATAATACATATTTATTATCTATGCTTGCTACTATGGAACCCTCCATGGGCGAGTTCGACTCGTACTTGGCCCCTTTTTTACCCAACTGCAAAGGAAAGGTTATGTTTTTGTATGTATGTATGTAATATTCTTTATTACCTCATATCTCCAAAACCACTGAACGGATTTACATAATTAAGGTATTGTTAGATTCGTCTTAGCAGCCCAAGTTTTCACTAAAGTGGTGACGTTAAAACAATCAATCATATCGGCTGTGCGACGCCATTGAACTTAGTTCACATAAAAAATTATTTTTCGAAAACTTCAATATGGGTATCAAATTAAAGAGCTCAACACAAGGATAGCTAGCCAGCAGAGGGTAACTCGTTATCATGACGCCTCACAGCCTTGCCAGAACACAGCATCAATGAGTGATTCATGCATCATGCTATTGGGAAAAAACAATTAATATTTAAAGCAGATTACCACACTGTCTATAACTGAAAAAATGTTTGCCCAGTGCCTGCTCAAATGGTCTGTTTCTATCCTCAAAAAAGCACCACCAACATAAACCCTCATGGTACCTACTCTTATGATTTGAACATTATGGATTGTATGAACATCATAATAGACCATTGACCTCCGAGTTTGTTTCGCTGTTTCTTCCCATAGTCAGTTAGGAAACACCGGCCTCATCGATATTAAATTTATGAAAAAAAAAATACGTGTAAGTGTTATTTATATGTATATAAACAATTTGCAAAATAAATGTCATTATGTATTATTCCCAATGGCCGCTATTATTAGTACTTACATCCAACGATCCCGAATCTCAATCTGCTTCTACAAGCTTGCCAGCGCAAGTTGTGAGGAAGGCCCAACGCCAAGTTTTCTGTCTCGGATAACTCCTTGCATGTTTCACACTACGCTTTGAAGAAAAGCGTAATATCAGTTTAACTTTTCTAAATCTACCCATGGCTTCTACTGTCTCGTTGTACTTTTTCTTTCATACGACTTTCAATTTAAACCGGGCCGCCGTTGTTATTATTTTTTGTATTGACAAAATTGAAAATGACTAAATGACAATTGACAATTGACAAGACATTATTTTGAAAAATACGTATGTCAGCTACAGTGCTGCCAACTTTATTTTCTAAAGCCTCCAATACATGTTGGCCGAGCGTTGTCAAGTGAAGGCCAATACCAACATGTAGATGGCATATTTGCCTTGTCTTGCTATCGCTCGGTGTCACTTGCCTAGTTGGCCGAGTGGAGGCCAGAGCCAACGTGTATAGAGCTCATTTGGTGCAACTTGTCTTCGCTCGCCGTTGCTCGTGATCACTTGCCTCACTTCGGATCGGTGTCGGTTTTCGGTCACAAATCAAAGGCGCTCGCGTGCGCTCGGCCAACGTGTGGGCAGCTCTACAGACCCTCTTCTACATTGGTCGTCTGCATTGGCGTTCGACGAACTTGTCGAACGTGTGGACATTATTTCTTGCCTTGTACCTATTTGCCAACGCTCGCGTTGGTCTACGCTCGGCCAACGTGTATTGCAGGCTTTAGAGATCGTGCAATACAAAAAATCTATTATGATACTAGTGGAGAAAGTTTGTTATTGCGACCGAGGCGGTGTTACGCCCGAGCGGCAAGGCGAGAGGGTTATGGAGCCGAGTACTGCAGTAAGAAATATCCACTTAAATCAAACGACGTTTTTAATACACTTTTGACGAAATAAAATAATAGAATTGCTTCCAAGTTGTTCTCATCAAAACTTAAATTCGACATACTCACGCAAAAAACTTCTTTTTATTTACCTTTTCCCCGCGCTTTACTTCGCGGGTTAAAGGATAAGCAAAGGTATGAAGCCGCAAAACAGCCTGATATTAAAATTATATACATTTTTTTTGTTATTTAGAACTTAAATAAATGTTAATTTGTTGATAAAAGCAAAATTATTTTGTAAATAATAATGTTTATTTCTGATTTTCTGTTCATTAACACAATTTTAATTTTCATTAAATATAAGGCCTTAAAAACATGCGCCTCTTTGCTGTGAAAAAAAAAACAATCACCCCCGAATGGGAATTAAATAGTTGTTTAATGTTATCTGTGATAATCTGTGACAAAATCTAGAACGGTAAACTCTCGTCACTCGTGTGTGAAAAATGAAAAAAATCCACGAGTTTGAAATACATTGCAAGTTGAATCTAATCGTAGTGCGATAAGAGCCAGTTTTTAAGGAAGTGTGGATTAATTAAATTATTAAAAATGATTGTTTCTTATTCAAAATGATTTTAATAAGAATTCTAAAAATATAAAATAGATTTTTTTAAGTTCTGAAAAAGTAATAAAACTTTTGGTTAGATTGCGCCGGGAATCCCCTTACCAACGTAATACGCAATAGTTGGGAGTTTAAAAAATTATTGGAGGAGCTAATAAAGAATAATATGAAAAATCTGTATAATTAATAATCATGTAATGCTCGTTCAAATCTGTTGGTTGCTATTGATTTTTATATAGATCCATAAATTTAATTTATTAGTATATTTTTTTCATTTTATTGTAAGATTTGAATAAGTCGTACATATTTTACGTACGATTTCGAATATCAATTATTTCATTCAAAGCAGAAAAGCTCGTGTAAATACGATTTAAAGCGTACGGTTGGCAACATTAGTCAGAATAAAAGAAATTTGAATGTAATTTTACGTTTCGTTATACTTTGTGATTTTTTACATATAATAATATTAATAATGTGTGGTTGACATTCTCGCTAGCTTACTTATAATTTGAAAGTCAATGTTGTAAGTGGAATATCATTTGTTGATTTTATTTATTTGTTTTTATGTTTTGTTCTGTTACATTGGTTTTACTCACGTTTATGTACAGTACGGCCGTTCTAACTTGGCGAGTGTGAATTTGGGCTCTGCGAACTTTAGCGCTTGTGCACTCGTACAAAAATAAAGGTTTTATAAAAATAAATGCAATTATCAGTTGTTATTCCTGTCAACAACTGTTATTGGCATTTATTTTTTTTAAACCTTTATTTTTGTACGAGTGCACAAGCGCTAAAGTTCGCAGAGCCTAACTTCACACTCGCCAAGTTAGAACGGCCGCATTGTACGTAATACAAGGCAATATTACCTCCTTCCCTACCCCGGGCCCCGTACTGTTATTGCGAATGAGAACAAATTATGCCGATAGGTGGTCCGAACTAGAGATGAGTCGTATTCACTAGAACAGATCCGAAGAATAGGTAAATTTCGATACTAGGCGGCACCTATTCTCACTTTGACAATACCTAGTATCATGAAGTATTGCGAAATCCAACTGCTCTTAGGCCTCATAGCACTAACGCGTAATTGCATTCCATTCACTCAACACGTTATAAATCTGCTTTACCGCTCATTCATGTTTGTCAAAATCATTCGTTAGTCAGTCACTTGAATTTAAACCCTAATGCAAAGTACATAAAAGTAACGCGACGCGCACGCGTGTTGTGCAAGAATATATTATAATTATATTCTGTACTTTTTTAACCACGCTATTCCGTAGTCTTCCCATCTTTATCTTTCAATACTCGAGACTAGTCAGTAATCATTCGATCCGAGAATACTCGATCCGAATGAGTACCAACTAGTCTCGACAAGACTTAGTATATAGAGACTTCGTAATACTTAGTCTTGTCGTAGTTGGTACTCATTCAGATCTGGGGGCACGGCAGTGCCCCCGCCAAGTCGAGCAAAAAGCGGCACGGCCGTACCACACTTTTCTCGAAGCAGTTCAGGCCATTTTCAACCCCGTATAACTTCGTTGTGAATAAAACTAGAAGTCTGAATTTTCAGTAACCAAGCAGGCATTGTAGAAACACGGTATATTTCAAGTTACATTTAATTTGAACAAGTAGTTTAAGAGTTATAACGATTCAAAGTTTCTTAATTATATATTTTTTTCAATTTCGGTCCAGTTTTCTAAATGCATCAACTGCATAAATAACTTTGTAATCCCATATATTTATACGGGATTACAAAGTTACATTTACAGTTAATTAATCAGTGTACCTGTATATAATGGAATAATAGGTGTAGATAGGTATCTAGATATAATTATGTTCAAAGGTAACTTGTAAAATGGTCAACGGAATAAAAAAGCCAGAAAGAGGGTTTTAAGAAAATTGGTTATTGGTATACAAGAAGTAGAAGGTACCGGAAAGGAAAAAAGTAGGACTATCTACAAAAAGAAATGAGATCCCATATAAAACAATACTTGTCAAAAAAACCAAGTCTCTCAACTCAGTTCTTCTACCGTAAAAAGTTGTGAAATCCAAGTCGGTTATTCGATTATTCAGTCCCTACTTAAGGGACCTTCTGTCTTAAGTTGTTACGTAATTATCTAACCTAACAACATCTTATAGTGACCATATCAATATTAAAAATCTTTAACGTTTTAAATAAATAGATTGACTTGGCAATCGCAAAAACAATCTAATTTATATATGTATGTGTCGCAGTATGATAGATAAAGCCGTGATATGGTTATATGCCTAGGGATATAATTATGTACCGTAACATAGATAAACGGAAGCGATTAATTACTATCTTACTAGGAATATAATTATAATACAATTCAAGTTTAGTGTTATAATTATATTACTGGATTAAGTTTAGTGAAATAATTGTAGGAGTGTAGTGCGGGGGTGCGGCGGAGGTTAACACCCCGACTCAGAGTACCCTGACTCGGATAGGTTAGGTTAGAAGGCTAAGGCGGGAGCGAAGCGGAGCGGAGCTATCGCCTTAGCCTTCGTGGTTATTTTTTTTTAAACCACCCAGAAATAGGAGCCCCGCTAAGCGGGGCTCCGTCGGTTTTGCGTAAAAACCATAAAATCACTGCCAACTTTAATATGTATTATTGCTAAAAAGTATTGTAACTAATTGCAGGTTGCAAAAAGTTGATGTTGTAATAAAAATAAAAACCAATATATTGTTTTATTTGATTTTGTGGTAGATTTATAACTATTTAACCAGATTAGTTTAGTCAGATAAACATATTACTAGATTGCGACCGTAAGATAGTAATAAATCGCTTTCGTATAACTATGTTACGGTATATAATTAAATCCCTAGGAATATAACCATATTACGGCTTTATCTATCATACTGCGACATATGTATTACTTGTTTCTATTGTGTTTTCATCATCACCACCATCTATTCGTGAAAACGGTATAAAAATCCGTTAAGTAGGTAAGCTAATATCTCGAAAACAATAATTTATCTTGCCTCGTTTTTCGCTGATTTTTTCAAGGCTGGGTATAAAAAACAATCTAGATTTTTACTCCAAGTTTGTACATTGTTAAACACAAAGCACAGCGTTTTTTGGTTACATTTACGATCTTAAATCTCATAAATCGCAATTACAGAAACTTTTTTAACATTCAATATAACTATGATGCGTTTCAACTAAGAACAGGATGGACTGCGACATATTATGTCGTCATAGCCAAGTCATAGCTATTAAATCGAACTAGTTGGGTAGAGTGAACAAAACAAACATTTATTAAAATATTTATTCACAAATATTGAGCGTAACAAAATTACCCTTTCCTTATTTCAGTGAAAAACGCGAGCCTATCATAAAAAAAAAATAAAGTGAGACTGCATAGGTACGTAATTGTAGCACTTAGGTACGATCCCCGGTAACCTTAGGGATCGCACATTAAGGGCTGTACTTTTTAATACATTTGTTCCCAGAATTGTTTTTTTTTTTTAATTCTACTACTAAATACAAATATTTAGTTTCACACGCACATTAAAATTGCCGATCAATAAAAAAAATCTTGTCGCTTGCACTGGGCCCCTAGTGGATGCGGGGCCCCTAGGCCGTTGCCTACTCTGCCTAATAGTTAATCCGGCCCTGAATAAGAATATTTTATTTGCGCGAAACAAGTTAGATACAGTATCGTTAGAACTTAAAACGGGATATTTTACCATGAGTTTTTTTATAATTTTTAAATAGAAAATTAATGTTTCGCCATTTACTGGCATACAAATATTTGAACAATAAAATTTGTTTAATTTGTGTAATTATTCGTACCTACACATACTCGCTTAATATCAATAGGTACTGCTTACTTATTGCTGTAACTTACATTTTTTTTAAATAAACTTTAAACTAAATTAATATTTATAGAATGCAGTCTAGGAACTACAGAAAAAATATAAAGTAAATAAATAAATACCGTAACTGTTATACGTAATAAATAAATAGATAATACTGTTATTCGTGAAAAGAATAGGTAACTATTTTATTTTACTTGTAAGTCAAAAATATGCAACGATCACATCGTTGTTCTAAGAGCACTAGTGTTTCTTGAAACAAACGCCCACACTTCCTATCTTTCCTTTTTAAATCTAAGTCAGTAAACTACTACAAATAAACTAACAAGTACCTACTAACTATTTCAATAAATACGATGAAAAAAAAACTCTGAAAAGCTGATACAAAATAAACGGTAGAAACCTTTAGTGCAGCTCAGCCCACAGTAACCCCTTACATTCTACCCCGGCCACATTCGACGAAGTTTTAACAATCACATGGCCGAATCACCGACTAACTTTGCCGCTTTGACTCCGCAATGTGTCATTTCGGTACCGAATATGCCAACTATTTCGGGGTTATGTTGAGCCTTTGCAGTCGAATGTTAATGAGATTATTGACGGTATAGAGCCGTGTTTTGTTTTGATTGGAGTAGGCGTGTTAATCTTTGATGAAAGAGTTTTCTTTTTTGCTTTCATGTGTTTTTTCTAGAAGCCTCCATGGATAGCGTGGGTGACTTGAATGCCACGTCACTTTCAGCCTCGGAAAAAGTTAGCCATTTATTCGTTGTGGGCGTCGAGAGAAGAGAATCGAGGGTTTTAATTTTTCCGCCTTGCTTTATTGCAAATATAATAATATAGCATATTATTATAATGTTTTAATTATACGTAAGTACGTATACAACGTGTAATTTAAAGGGTATATACTTAGAACAATGACGCGGTAAGTATATACATACCAAGTGCATGGCTTCTTTGGATGATACCAAACGATATGGCAAGGGTTTTGTAATCCTAAGTCTACGTGTGTAGAACTTATTACAAATACCAGTACACTGATACCAGAGACCGATTTTTTCAAATTAAGAATAACGAAAAGAATTATCGTGTTATTGGCAAGTGACGTGGAAAGATATTGACCCTCGTAGTGCTGCGACACGTTTGTTATGATTGGTATTCAAGAAATATATGAAACCGATAATTTGGTATCAATTCTTTGAGTCAGTTATTTTGAGCTGAAACTTTGCATAGAGACTCCATACCTTCAGCCCTTCTGGATAGATATGGGGTTTCCGTTACATGTTGTATAATATTCCTCCTTCTGCGACACTGGCTTCCTTTGTATGAGAAGGAATGGTCCGTTATCCACCACGCGTGACTAGTGGGTGTTGGTGGATATCACATGCCTTCGGATTTTTCGGTCCTAAGACATTCTAGTTCCTCATGATGTTTTTCTTCACCGTTTTCACAGCTGTTGTGATGATGTAATTACGCAAAGTAATAGGTCTGGGTTCGAACTCAGGACAAGAATTTCATGAGGCGTTCCTGTAACCACTGAGCCAACACTACTCAATTACTTTGATAAGATTCGGTATAGCTAAATGTACTTGGACACTTAACATTTTATATGGAAGCACTTATTGTTATGTTTTCAGTTTTTGTGAGTGAAAATCATTGAATGACTCCTCTCGCTCTGCGGAAGGTAGTGTCAGACTTCTACTGACTAAAAACCCACCTTTGCGGGGCCGCGGTATCTCGTTAGAACATTCCCGCAACCCCGGCAAGAAATGGCCCTATGGGGACGCTCAGTCTTTCACAGTAGCATAAAATTGCATAAATCACTGAGACTGTTCTTCATTGAATTTTAAATAAACTACCTACTTTCCATCAGTTTCTATGAACACTTGATAGCGTACGAGTAATTTGTACAAGTGACCGACGCTGTTCCATAGTGCAAATGAGGAACTGCCCCATACATAGAGTTTGGGCCCAATCTATGTTTAACTTTTACTAATTGTGTACCCCCGGGTCGACTTCAATCACCAGACTACCCTGACCTCTGCGTCTAAAATAATTCCCGTTCTATGTACCCAATTTGTAAAGGATGGAACAGGAGGGGCAGGTCAGCGTAATTTGGGCAATCCAACAATGCAATCTCGTGAAAACCGATGTAACATGGGAAACTTTTGTATGATTAATATTTAATTTGTTTATTGGCTGTTGAACCGTAAATCATGGTGAATTTTTATGAACTTTGTGCCAAAACTTTGTTTGGAAATATTAATCTTAAAAAAAAAAACATTTAGTTAATGGCTTTAGTGAAAATACTGACCTTACACCTATTTATTTACTGTATGGCATATACCTTATTACTGCATTATATTGATAAGTAGGTACCTACCTCATCCAACTGTATGTGTTGTGTCTCTGTGTATATAGTAACCTATATTGTTATACAAAATAAAAATTAAATTAGTACGCAAATGCCAATTGATTCCCCAACAACGTAAAAACGCTTTTGTTCAGCAAAGCCAAAGTTCACAAAGAAGGAACCAAACAAAACGCAAAACGAATACTAAAACCAATTAATTATTATAATTACTAGAAAATAACAGAGAGTATTTAACCTAGAGAGCTTATAGGCCGATTTCTTTGAAGAACACAACTCACCAATACGGGTTGGGAGGCGAGGAAAAAATGCGCCACTGCAATTGGTCAGTTCAAGATCAAGCTTCATAAATATGCCGAGTTAGGGATTGCTCTACTTGATTGAGGGAAAGTTATCGATATCGATAAAATGAAGTTTAACATTATAAAAATACTCAATAAAATCACATAATAATATTTAATCATTATTAGTCTTAATTACAAAAAGAAAAACAAGTATGCTGTTATTATTGATTGTTAAAATGAATTAATTTGGTAAATGTTTTTCGAATTAAAGTTTTAGGGTCCTGATTGTTTTTGCTAAAAAAATATAACCGAGCGTCTATATATTTCTGAATTATGCATCTTGCTAATTCAATCAATTTTTTTTTTTTTTTTAACTTTCACACTACGCCATCTAGTCCCAAACTAAGCAGAGCTTGTGATATGAGTACTAGACAACTGATAAACATACATATATATTTTTAAATAGATACATGTTATAGATAAATTACACCCAGACAAAGAACAAATGATCGTGTTCATCACACAAACATTTGTCCTGGGTGGGAATCGAACCCACGACCTTGAGCATAGCAGTCAGGGCCACTGACCACTATACCAACAGAATATAACATAACATATTGATGAAAATTAATATCCGGGAATAAATTATACCCAATCAGTGATTTTAAAACCGATCTCATAAAATAATTGGAATTATATTTCTGAGACAGCACTTTCGAACCACTCTCGTTGATCGCCCTTTTAATATAAATTTCACAACGACGACAAATTTCTATTACTGTGGTAGATCCGTACAATAACTTGTTTTAGTGTCTTTTTAAAATTGTAAGGCGTTTTGATTTGTAACACCAATCAACGCTCCAATACAAGTTAGGCATTTTATTTGCTTTATCAGAGCATGGACAATGTAGCCGGCCATATATTATTTTTATATTTTATTTTTTTATATTTATTTTATATTCCATAATAAATACATTTTATTATGGAATATAAGAATATGGAAAGCAATTAAATCAATTACAAATTCTAACAAGCCACGGGATTCTGCATCTGCTTTACTAGAAATTTGCGTGGATAAACAGGCCTCAGTCAACGACATTAATTTGTACTTTGCGAACATAGGGAAACAACTTGCGGAAAATATAAAAAAAGTTCCATCGCCCTCTTTCCCAGTTATTTCCACCCTAGATTCTTTTGTACTGCTTGACATGGACGAAGCTGAAGTAAATGCTTTGATAATGTCCCTGAAAAACGAATGTGCGGTTGGTTATGACGGCATCTCCTCGGGTTTCTTAAAGAAGTATAGGACTATTATTGTTCCTCCGCTCACCTATATTTGCAACTTGAGCATGAAGACAGGCATTTTTCCCGACCTGTTTAAAAGAGCCCTCCTTCATCCTATTTTCAAATCAGGGGATCGAAACCGTGTTGAAAATTACAGACCTATTTCGGTGCTACCAGCGTTATCTAAAATCTTAGAGGAAATTATTAACATTCGATTGATCAATTATTTAGAATCACATAAATTACTTTCAAAAAATCAATTCGGTTTCCGGAAAAAGTTATCTACGTCTGATGCAGTACATAACCTGGTAGATCACATAGTAAGAAAGCTTGATAAAAAACAAAAATGTCTCGCTCTGTTCCTGGATCTTACTAAGGCATTCGACACGGTTTCAACTCCTATCCTCCTGAAAAAACTGGAAAATCTGGGGATAAGAGGCACTCAGCTATCTTTATTTCAGAGCTACCTTGAGAATAGATCTCAATGTGTAAAGATAGGGTCTCATATCAGTTCATCGTTGCAAATTGCTTACGGAGTGCCTCAGGGCAGCATCCTTGGATCGAGCCTGTTCTTGTGTTACATAAATGAGTTATGTAATCTCTTCATAGAAAACGGAGAAATTTTTTCCTATGCGGATGATACGGCAGTCGTTTTTTCGTCGGGATGTTGGGCTGAAACGTATCGACTAGCACAGAAAGGTTTTGATGCTGTTAATGACTGGCTTAATTTTAATCTACTTACCCTAAACGTCTCTAAAACCAAGTTACTTAGCTTCTCGATTCGCAAGTCCAAGACCCCATCTGATGAGCTCCTCCAAATTAGGTCTTCTGATAAAATAATAGAAAAAGTAACGCATATAAAGTATCTTGGCATAGTGATAGACGACAACTTAACATTCAAAAATTATATTGAATGCCTATCTAACCGTGTTCGAAAACTTATATATATATTTAAACAATTGCGTCAATCCGCTAATACAAACGTTATGAAGATGGTCTATCAGGCGCTATGCCAATCAATTTTGTGTTACTGCAAATCCACCTGGGGAGGTGCTGCGAAATCTAATCTGATCAAGATTGAGCGCGCCCAAAGAGCGGTCCTCAAGGTCTGTTGTTTCAAGCCCCGCTTATTTCCCACAGACGAACTCTTTGAATACTGCCAAGTGTTGACTGTGCGACAGTTATTTATTTTGGCGATCGTGATGAAGCAACACGCTTTGACTCAGTATCTACCTGCGCTCACGCGTCGTAACCACCTTGTGGCCTCATCCGCTTCTACTAAGACAGCCTTCAGCCGTCGATTCTCTGTTTTCCTTGGCCCTTACCTCTATAACAGTATCCATAAGAAATTAGATGGACACCAACTTAACCAACACTATCTCAAGATAGTTGTTCAGGATTGGCTTCTTAAGCAATCTTATAATGCAACAGAAGATCTGTTGCAAGTACTGAAATAGTTAACCTAATCACGCAGACAAACATTTTATACACACGCACATACACCACATCACACCTCACACAACACACACCATACCATACCATTGTTTGTAACTGCACTAATCTCTTAAATTTCTTATTGTATCTTAATTTGCTTGCTTATCTTGTAATTTAGTATTGGTATCATAAAATTATTTTGTGTAAAACAGTTTCTGAGAGGTGAAATTCTGGTGACCTGTAATACAGGTTTTGATTACCTACCACAGGCACCAGTGTTTCTCGGCCAATGTACTTGTGTTCTTATGTATGCCAATAAATAAATAAATAAATAATTTTTTCATTAAAATCAGTTGTGTCAACAACTGTAGCTTCAGCAGGCACTCGGTAATAATTATTTTTTTGGTGGTGAGTCATTAGATGATTTATTTATCTAATGACTCCTCCCTCCTACATACACTTAACCCGTGGACTCGACATCGAAACAAAGTAACCTGTTTCTTTTTCCTGGGTGGGAAAATCATCGAATGACTTCTCCCGCTCTGGGTAAAGTGGAAGGGAGTATCAGACTTCTACTGACTAAAAACCCACCCTGTTCCTTCAGCTGCCCTTAAGTTCCGGGGCCGCGGTATCTCATTAGAACATTACCGCAACCCCGGAACCAAAGTAACTTACGAGGGCGATATTGTAATGCAAAGTTCCAAGTTAATTAATATTAGACTCCGTCATACTATTTGAAGCCTTGAAAGATTGCATACAGGTGTCTTATATTATTTTGACTTTTCTCAACATTATATCAATAAAAACCAAACTAGAAACCAATTTTCCCTAGTAACCTTATCCATCCACTTTTCGTTTTAATCTGGAATCTTGGGAAATCTAAAATGAAAACATGCATGTCACACAGAAGATCAGAACTTTCCCCTATATTTAAAGTCGGTTAATGTAGATAGGTATTTTATGACAACTATATGAATTGAATTAAAAAATAAATAAGTTTAATTTTATAATTATCGATATCGTATTCAGCCGTTATAGGTAACAGCACAGATTTTTACGATAAAAATACGAAAGAAAAGACAGGGATAAAAGAATTACAATTTCTTCATGTAAGAAAGAGACATTTCCAAAAGACATCAACGCGCGACACAATTTTGTCCTTGACCACCCAAACCACCACTTTAAATGGACCTCTGCGGTAGCTTATAATCTGATTAAATGATAAATAATTTTCATATTATTTCATTACTGATGAATAGTTATGTCATCCATTTGGTATCTAGATGTCTGGGAATGTTTTCCACACCATTTCAACGTGCATGAAAGCATTATTATGCGTTATAAATTGGATACAAAAATTTAAAATTTGTAATTGTTTAGCACGCACACAGGTCTAATACTTGGTCACAACTAAAATGGTTCGTGTATCGTAGCCAATATATAGGAGCAAAAACTCGCATAGTTTTCGTGCGTCGGGGCAACGTATGTGCGATCAAGTGGTTTTCAAATCAGTGGAAAATAAGGTAACATCCATAGCCACGATTACTTGGATTACATTAAACGTTAAGTCCGAGATCAATCGGGCACGCCGCAATTGCGGCGGTAAGACCCCTCTTTGAGGAGTGGCTAGATCGGCGTCACGGCGTCCTGACCTACCGCATGACGCTGGTCCTGACCGGACACGGAAATTTCGGGAGGTACCTGTGTCTGATGGGAAAGGAAGAAACGCCTGGGTGTCATCACTGCGAGGGTCGCCCTGAGGACACAGTAGAGCATACGGTGCAGGACTGCCCCGCCTGGGCAGAGCACCGACGTGTCCTCACGGCGGCGATAGGCGGAGACCTCTCGCACCCGGCGTTGGTCGAGGCCATGCTGCGGGGCGAGAGGGAGTGGGAAGCGGTCGCCTCCTTCTGCGAAGCAGTCATGCTTCCGAAGGAGGAGGCGGGCCGCGTGAGGGAGAGGATGGCGTCCTCCCTCCAGCCCAGCCGCAGTGGTAGACGCCCACGGCGTCGGACGTCGGCCGACGATCTCCGACCACCGTAGGCGCGGGCATACGGACAGCGAGTAAAGGGCAACTCGCTGTCCGATCATGGACCATGCCCGGGTCGACGGCGCGTTGTGTTCCACGCGCGCCTCAAAGAGCGTCAGCAACATGACGAGGCCCTCTCTGCAGAGGGCCGAAGCCTGCCGGGGTCGTGGGACTTATCCCATTACCGTGACCCCGGTACGTAAAGGGTTATTGAAGGAACACCGTGGATTTTAGTCAGTAAAAGTCTGACAGTCCCTCCCACCCTGCCCGGGGTGGGAGGACTTATTTGATAATTTTACCACGCTAAAAAAAAAAGTCCGAGATCAATACTACCCGCAATTAAAGAAATGGGCTACATTCGCTACTTCGCTGTAATTTCCTCTAGCACTTGCATTAGTTTCTAATGAGGTTTTAATAAAATTGTGGTCATAGCTTGACTTATCTGTGAGGAGTTAAGTTTTAATGTTGATTTTATTTCTAGACATGGCACTTGGCTTTTTT
Source organism: Tholera decimalis (assembly GCA_943138885.2). Lineage (NCBI taxonomy): Eukaryota > Metazoa > Arthropoda > Insecta > Lepidoptera > Noctuidae > Tholera > Tholera decimalis. Next base: position 32,623,187 of record OW964562.2, read on the forward strand.
TTTCTCTTAGCTCTTTACTACTACTCTTTACTTTTATGGGAATAACTATCATAGGTGCTTTTCTAAGCATTTAAAAATGAAAAGATGACAGCGATGTGGAGGAATACTTAGACGCCGAAGTGTATGTATTTTGTTTTGTATATACGTACCTACGTAGGCTGTAGGTACCTACCTACGGCCTTATATATTTATTATATTTTATATCCCCACACAAAATAAAACAATAAATACGAAAACATAATCATAACGTAGTCAAATAATTTTGTATTTTATTTATTGCTGCAGTTTTGTTTTATTTTATCTGTGGACAATCATCAAATGAAAAAAAAACATAGTTTCTTATCATTTTTAACCGACTTCTAAAAAAGGAGGAGGTTCTCAATTCGGATGTTTGTTTGTTTTTTTTTATGTTTGTTCGGGCATAGCTCCGTCGCTTGCAAACCGATTTGAAAAATTATTTTTTTGTTAGAAAGGGTATACTTTCCAAATGGTCCCATGAAAATTTTATCGAAATCGGACATGCCGTTTCTGAAAAATAGACAAAAGTCTGAAAAAAATATTTCCATTGACGACCTTTTCGTTTACTCTGCTGGGGAAGGTGATAAGTAGTTGACATTTTGGCTTTTGTAACTAAATTAATTACAAACTGATCCACTAAAAAGCGTGTAAATAAAAACTTTTTTATAAAAAATAAAACCGACTTCCATATCAAAACACTACAAAGCCAAAAATAATTTTAATTTCGGAAGGCGGTATGAAAAAATCGAAAATATAAAACCAATAACACCGATTACCGAAATTAAAATTATTTTTGGCTTTGTAGTGTTTTGATATGGAAGTCGGTTTTATTTTTTGAAAAAAGTTTTTATTATAATCATTTTATGGCAAATGCGGTTATAGTTGCTATTTTGATTGTCGATTAGCTTCTTACATACAAGGGACTCTTACGAACGATATTTATGTGTTGTGACTATTATGCTGTACAAATTGTTATATACACAATTTATGATGAAATAAATAAATAAGTATTCATTTACCGAACCAAATCATTGATTTACCTAGAATGATTAAAAGATTATATTCTTTAGAAAAAAATTCTGATATATTTTTTTTTAACTTCTACGCGAAACAGACTCAACAAACACTAAGGATAGCCAAAAATCTCCGTCCAAGCCACTCCTAAGTTCAATACTCATTCAAATATTAAACAATTCAAAACCCCATTATAGGAAGTAGGAACCCTTCTATTCCCAATAATTCACATTTCTGTATAAATATTTAAAAGGACGTTAATGGCAGTGACTTCACCAGCTGTGTCTGTATATGAATATTTCAAGGAATTAAGAATGCAATGGTTAGCTTCGTTTACTTATATCGATCAGTACCTCTACCATGAGTTGTCATCGACAACTTACTCGCTAGCGCTGAACTCGCTAGCGTACAAACGTGGATCGAATAGATTTCGATAATGCTTGCACCATGAGATTTGAGAAAATTTACGGAGGCGCTAACGTGACCTCGATAAATCATGTCGTCTAGCTAACTTCACTCCACTCGTAGAATACTTTCGTAATTATGGGTCACTACTTATGTTCTGTTTCTTTCTTTCCCGCTATTAAGAAGAGAGAACTGCTCTTAAGCTCAAAATGTAGTGTTATCGCTATGCTAAAAATGTTAAGACAGTCAATATCACAAAATAATCCAACAAAATTGAAAAGTTTACGATTAGTGCACTACTTATGGTATTTAGTGCCTTTTGAATTTCGAGTGGTTCTTGTAACGTCATTGTCGACTATTCAATATGTATTTTTGTTTGTTGATGTTGTATCATAGAGGTGCTTTGTGTGGTTTAAAAGTTTGGATTATTTAATACAATGAGGACCAGTGTCTCGCAGTTCCAATTGATGGTGAAGTTCATGGTAAGGTATGTTTCAACTTTCTACTAATATCAAATTAAATAAAAAATATTTATTTTTAAGAATTTGGTACAATAGGTGTTATATTTGGTTCCAGCATATGCTGCAATTAATTGATGTATAAATTATTCCTATATATATATATAAAAAAAAAACAAAGCTTAAAAAACAACATGAGTTCTCATGTTGGCTTAAAATTCAAGTCGTTCACGTCGTTGATCTTCAAATTCAGCGGCCACTAACATATTCCACGCTAAATATGCTCTTGCAGACATTATTATAACTTTATTATACTCAAAACGTATTAAATGTTAATGTAAACACATGTTTCACACGCCAAAATGCTAGTGAGCAACGTAACTACTACCGTAAGCGTATCGTTCGCTAGCGCCTGTCGAATTAGTGACTCATGGTACCGTTTTGTATGGTGACAGCTAAAAAACGTTAGTGACTATCGTATAGATTACGTTAGGTTTTAAACCTATCGTAATCTATAGTGCTCATGGTACGAATTTTAATTCTTTCTGTGACCACTAGGGGCGCTGTACAATATTTCATACAAATAATTTAGGGAGACGCTAGCGAGTTTTGGTTGCGTAAACTCATGGTAGAGGTACTGTACCTCTACCATGAGTTGTCATCGACAACTTACTCGCTAGCGCTGAACTCGCTAGCGTACAAACGTGGATCGAATAGATTTCGATAATGCTTGCACCATGACATTTAAGGAAATTTACGGAGGCGCTAACGTAAGCTCGATAGATCATGTCGTCTAGCTAACTTCACTCCACTCGTAGAATACTTTCGTCTATGGGTCACTACTTGTGTTCTGTTTCTTTCTTTTCCGCTAATAAGAAGAGAGAATAGCTCTTAAGCTCAAAATGTAGTGTTATCGCTATGCTAAAAATGTTAAGACAGTCAATATCACAAAATAAACCAACAAAATTTAAAAGTTTACGATTAGTGAACTACTTATGGTATTTAGTGGCTTTTGAATTTCGAGTGGTTCTTGTAACGTCATTGTCGTCTATTCAACTTGTATTTTTGTTTGTTGATGTTGTATCACAGAGGTGCTTTGTGTGGTTTAAAAGTTTGGATTATTTAATACAATGAGGACCAGTGTCTCACAGTTCCAATTGATGGTGGAGTTCATGGAAAGGTATGTTTCAATTTTCTACTAATATCAAATTAAATAAATCATATTTATTTTTAAGAATTTGGTACAATAGGTGTTATATTTGGTTCCAGCATATGCTACAATTAATTGATGTATAAATTATTCCTATATTTAAAAAACAAAGCTTATAAACCAACATGAATTCTCATGTTGGCTTGAAATTCACGTTGTTCACGTCGTTGATCTTCAAATTCAGCGGCCACTAACATATTCCACGCTAAATATGTTCTTGCAGACATTATTATAACTTTATTATACTCAAAAGGTATTAAATGTAAATGTAAACACATGTTTCACACGCCAAAGTGCTAGTGAGCAACGTAACTACTACCGTAAGCGTATCGTTCGCTAGCGTCAGTCGAATTAGTGACTCATGGTACCGTTTTGTATGGTGACAGCTAAAAAACGTTAGTGACTATCGTATAGATTACGTTAGGTTTTAAACCTATCGTAATCTATAGTGCTCATGGTACGAATTTTAATTCTTTCTGTGACCGCTAGGGGCGTTGTGCAATATTTCATACAAATAATTTACGGAGACGCTAGCGAGTTTTGGTTGCGTAAACTCATGGTAGAGGTACTGTACCTCTACCATGAGTTGTCATCGACAACTTACTCGCTAGAGCTGAACTCGCTAGCGTACAAACGTGGATCGAATAGATTTCGATAATGCTTGCACCATGACATTTAAGGAAATTTACGGAGGCGCTAATGTAAGCTCGATAGATCATGTCGTCTAGCTAACTTCACTCCACTCGTAGAATACTTTCGTCTATGGGTCACTACTTATGTTCTGTTTCTTTCTTTTCGCTAATAAGAAGAGAGAATAACTCTTAAGCTCAAAATGTAGTGTTATCGCTATGCTAAAAATGTTAAGACAGTCAATATCACAAAATAAACCAACAAAATTTAAAAGTTTACGATTAGTGAACTACTTATGGTATTTAGTGGCTTTTGAATTTCGAGTGGTTCTTATAACGTCATTGTCGTCTATTCAACTTGTATTTTTGTTTGTTGATGTTGTATCACAGAGGTGCTTTATGTGGTTTAAAAGTTTGGATTATTTAATACAATGAGGACCAGTGTCTCACAGTTCCAATTGATGGTGTTCATGGAAAGGTATGTTTCAGCTTTCTACTAATATCAAATTAAATAAATCATATTTATTTTTAAGAATTTGGTACAATAGGTGTTATATTTGGTTCCAGCATATGCTACAATAAATTGATGTATAAATTATTCCTATATTTAAAAAACAAAGCTTAACCAACATGAATTCTCATGTTGGCTTGAAATTCAGCGGCCACTAACATATTCCACGCTAAATATGTTCTTGCAGACATTATTATAACTTTATTATACTCAAAAGGTATTAAATGTTAATGTAAACACATGTTTCACACGCCAAAATGCTAGTGAGCAACGTAACTACTACCGTAAGCGTATCGTTCGCTAGCGTCTGTCGAATTAGTGACTCATGGTACCGTTTTGTATGGTGACAGCTAAAAAACGTTAGTGACTATCGTATAGATTACGTTAGGTTTTAAACCTATCGTAATCTATAGTGCTTATGGTACGAATTTTAATTCTTTCTGTGACCGCTAGGGGCGCTGTACAATATTTCATACAAATAATTTACGGAGACGCTAGCGAGTTTTGGTTGCGTAAACTCATGGTAGAGGTACTGATTACATTTAGGTCGCGTTATTTAGAACGCGTTTGATATTATTTTATTGTAACCATTAATTAGTTTTTAATTACTGATGAGCCCACTCTTGACCTCGATCTCGCCTGATGGTAAGCGACAGATGAGGTCTAAGATGGGACGAGCGAGCCCAGAAGATGCCTATTTACTCCTGATTTAATAAAAGCTGAAATATCATAAGTGGCAGGGAACACAGAAGCCGGCAGAGAATTCCACAGCTTGGCTGTGCGCACAATAAATGTGAAGGAGAAGCGCTTGGCACGACAAGACGGTATATCAGCCAAGTGTGGATGGTACCCAAATGTTTGTGTTTCATATCACATGAGTCATCCATATTTTAAGAGCAGTGATGGCCCAGTGGTGACTGGCCCGACTTGTGTATTGTAGGTTGTGGGTTCGAGCCCCGTCAGACACATTACTTTGTGTAAATTATTTCATCACCACAGCTCTCAAATCGGTGAAGAGAAACATCGTGAGGAAACCGGTATGTCCTAGCACCAAGAGCTCAAAGACATGCGACATCTACCAACCCCCACTGGGCCAAGCGTGGTGGATTATGACCTATTCTTTCTCATAGAGAGAGGCCTGTGTCCCTGCTGTGGTAACGTAATAGGCTGTTTTTTTGTTATTATTTTTATTTATCTTATTACCAATGCAACCGGTGACAGATATTCATAAGTTTAGGTTTAGAAGTTTTACTTAGTGATTTGTATTGAATGAGCCCTAAATCAGTAATAATATTTCCAGGAAACAGCCTTTCTATGGGGGAAATTATCGAATGATTCATCCCGTTCTGGGTGGAGCGGAAAGGAGGGCTTCTACTGACTTAGGGCCTATGCACACCACGTTTTTTAAACGCGCGTTTGTAGCGATACAGATGCGCCGGTGCCGCGCGTTTGAATCGATACAAACGGCAACAAACTGCTCTGTAGGGATAAAAGCGCGCCGTCGACGCGCGTTTTAGAAACGCGCATTTAAATAACGTGGTGTGCACAAGCCCTTAAAGTCCAACCTTGTCCTTCAGCTGCCCTGCGTGGCCACGGTGTCTCGTTAGAATATTCCCGCAACCTAGTAGATATTACAAGCAGACATTGGCCTTTTCGGACCTCGTCATTGCTGCTGACTGCTCTTAGAGGCGCACGTGGAACACGACGCGCTGTTGACTCGGGATGTGGAGGTACTTAATGTCTATTATTATGTTTTCGTATCTATATTCAGTTAGGTACACTATAAATTGCAACTTATTTATAATAATATATAAATGAATATTGTGTATTATGACCAAACTACTGCAGACCAAAAGCCTCTGTTTAACAACACAAGTGTTATGTTATTTATGCTCAAACAGAAGAGATACGAGCAATAAATCACATGTTCATTTAAAATGAAAATCGTACTAAAATATGGTCCTTTATAGCATTCACTGCAATGCTGACCTCGTAAACACAATGACGCAGTCGACTCAATAAATTCCAAAATTTACGGACACATTACGTAACTTATCAAGTATTCAATTTATGCAATCGGAATGCGACATTAATAATTATGAAACTGCATGATCGTGTAAAAGTATCGTTCAGTTATTAACGGTTTAGTCTGATTCATAGCTTTTGGGTATTGGGTGTTCAGGATTTCTAAATTACTGTGGCGTTAATTTTGTATCTTATGGCTTTTATTACTATAACTGTCTTCGTTTTTCGTAGTACTTGAAAGTGTTTTATTTTGATCTCGCCCCTCACTACCACCACTGCTCAAACCTGACGGGTCTCTGGCTCACTCCGCTGAGGAAAAAGTAAACTTGTTTGCCGCTCTCTTTGCGGAGTCTTCACGTCTGGATAGTAGTAGCGCTCACCCTCCTGATGCTCCTATTTGATGCGAGACGTGTATATCGGATATTCGCATCCATCAGAAGGACGTCCGTAGAGTGCTGCGTAATCTTGACGTGAACAAAGCTAGTGGCCCCGACGGGATACCAGCAATTGTTCACAGAACTTGTGCGCCTGAACTGTCTCCGATCTTGACACGCCTGTTTCGCCTTTCGCTAGAGACTGGAAAGGTGCCGAAAGCATGGAAGCTAGTTAACGTACAGCCTGTACCCAAAAAGGGCAGTCGTGCTGACCCGGCCAACTACGGGCCGATTTCAGTCACGTACATACTCTGTAAGAGTCTGGAGCGTGTACTTAATAGTAAGCTCCTGGCATACCTAGAAGCCAACGACATCCTCAGTGACCGACAATTCGGCTTTCGCAAAAACCGGTCAACTGGGGACCTTCGAGCGTATGTCATTTATACCTGGAGTGAGGCCATTGAGAAGCACGGGGAAGCACTTGCTGTTTCCCTTGACATCTCCAAGGCCTTTGACAGGGTCTGGCACCACAGCCTTATTGCTAAGCTTCCTTCCTTCTGTTTACCCACTCAACTTTGCGTTTGGATTGAAGACTTCCTGAGAGATCGGTCCATTCGAGTGGTCATTGATGGCTGCTCGTCTGGCCAATTGGCAATTAATGCCGTGGTCCCTCAGGGGTCTGTTCTCTCAGCAACTTTATTTTTGCTGCACATTAACGATTTGCTGATTCCCGGTACCTTTGGGTATGCAGACGACAGCACAGTTTCTGAGAGACATGTGTCCAGCGTGCGAGCTGGTGGGTCACAGACCCGGTCTCTCCATGAGGACATGGTTGGGCGCTTGAACTTGTCCTTGAAGGCTGTCTCCGAATGGGGCGATGCCAACTTGGTCAAGTTTAATGCAGCTAAGACTCAGGCGTGTCTCTTCTCCGCAAAAAGGAGTCAATTCGAACCGGCTTCTACTTTTCGGGGTGTAACCGTGCCGATAACCGACCGTATCGAGTTTCTGGGGGTAACACTAACTTTTACCCTCAATTTTGGCCCGTTTTTCGAGGCTTGGGAATCCTAGCAAAGGTGAGACGGTACTTCATACCCGAACAGTTGCTCAATCTCTATCAAGCCCAGGTTCGGTCGTGTATGGAATACTGCTCTCATCTTTGGGATGGATCTGCTAAATACCAACTGGACGCGCTTGAGTCTATCGAGAAGCGGGCCAAGAGACTCATTGGCAACGATGCACTGGTCGAGTCAAAGCTCCAGAGCCTTGAACATCGGCGACGAGTTGCAAGTCTATCGGTTTTCTATCGGTTACATTTCAGAGAGTGTGCGATGGAATTACACAGTCTAATTCCACCAAGCCCGTTCCATCATCGGACTACGAGACAAACTGCGAAGCACCATCGTTACATGGTGGACATCCCACCCATACGCACAAAACGTTTTGGGAATACCTTTATTGTGCGTACGGCTAAGGAGTGGAATTCCCTGCCGGAGTCTGTGTTTCCTGATAGCTATAACCTAGGAGTCTTTAAGTCAAGAGTGAATAGGTTACTTTTAGGTAAGCGTGCTCCATCTTCGACCACATCATCACTTACCATCAGGTGAGATAGTGGTAAAACGCGAACCTATTTTCAATAAAAAAAAAATAGTGGTAAGGACGTTATGTTTTAATCGTAAATAAGTCATAGGGAGTGAAACCCCGAGCGACTGCTAGTCTAGTATAAAATAACCAAAGAGATTGACGTGTTCAATTTTACTTACAACTAATGTAAGTACATACGACAATGCAAAAATTGCTAATGACACTGCTACTGCAAGTTTTAAGACCCAGTAATATCCTGGCAGCCTTGTTTCCCCAAGATACAGTGAAGTCTACTCACTACCAGCGTTAGCCAGCACCAACACTACTGCTAACAGTAGTGTTGGTGCTGGCCAACATTTTTAAGACTGACTGCGTAGACCAGTCCACACAAGTTTCTGCTAACCCGTAACGTACACAGAGAGGCTCGATCAGACTAACTGGTGTTGCACAAGGAGCTCCGTAACGGTGTCCTAAGAGGATCCGGGGCTTGCATTTATATACTGATGATGACCACCGAGATGGTTTTAATAAGGTAAAAATCCCACACTTCTTGGTCTTATCCATCACCACCAAGACCGATCGCCTTTAGAAGGTTTCCCATGATAAGGAAAAAGTTACTTCTGAAAAAATTCCTGATGTGCTGCAGTACCGCGGGCATTATACAGAACCCGATAGGCAATGTGCGAATTTTGAATATACCGAGCCCACAGACAACTCATACAAAATGAAGAGCAGTTACACTATAATAGTGCACTCGACCTCCATAGTGACTAGCCTGACCGTGTGGATAATCATTTTAGCTGTCGCACACAGCACTCTCCAGTCCTTGTAGATTTCGTCATTTTTTTTTTTCAGGTTAGTACTCAACAAGTGACCTACCTATTCCACTTTATAATTTTTACATATTATTTTCTGTATTCTTAGTGAATTCACAAAATGCAATCTCATTCGTGTATTTGTCTTTTTTGCTACACTATTGCATTAGGATAAGACCTATAATAATATAAGTTTTTAAGTATTTTTAGTATTACTGATACCGATTTTATATGATGTATAGTCCAACCCTTGACCATAATAGTATGCCATGTCCATGCCTATAAGTTTGCGAAAATTGTCGCAAAGTCAAACGATACCATAGGCAAATAAAAAATTCTCAGTTTGAAACAACCCAAAAATCGATTACCAGTTGGCTGAATTCTAATTTTCCTATTACATTTCTAATTTCTATTTTAAAGCCGCAAGTCAAAGCCCACAACTTAATTATGTTAAATATAAGGAAACGTTCCACAGAAATTAAAACTGTACATAATTGAGTCCTAGCTTCCTTCCCTTTGTATCGCTCTTCGCACAGTCACGCCACAAGTAGATCTTGTGTGTTTCCACTGTACGTCAAATCAAATAAAATCAAATAGCCTTTATTTCTGATACTACATATAATTTTAATTATCATTATTAAACCTTTTGTTAATAAGTTCTATTACAAGCGCTTATATTATTATTTACAACTAGCTTCCACCCGCGACTTCTTTCTCGTAGAAGGGGTTTCCCGCTTAAATCCCGATTTCGTCGGAATTTCGGGATAAAAACTATCCTATGTCCTTCCCAGGGTTCTAAACTATTCCCATGCCAAATTTCATCTAAATCGGTTCAGCGGTTTAGGCGTGAAAAGGTAACACACAGACAGATAGAGTTACTTTCACATTTATAATATTAGTGTGGATATAATCATGCAAAATCCACTGTACGTACTGCGTGGTAAGTACTTATTTTTATTTCGGCTAAGACCATACTTGACCTCGACCACGCCTGATGGTAAGCGGTAGATGAGGTCTACGATGAACGAGTCCAGTAGATGCCTGTGCACTTTAGCTGGCTTACGGGTCATACGTGGTACACAGAAGCCTGCAGAGAGAAGATCATTAGTTGACTTTACATGTCAGTACTACAACGTGCGGAAATGATGTTTTCTTTTCAACCGACGAAAAAAACGGAGGAGGTTCGAGGTTATCAATTCGACGCGTATATTTTTTTTTAACACGCTTTTATTAGGTCGACCTGTATGTAACTAACTATGTAATGGAATCTAAGGTAACTAATTTAACCATCTTCCAAGGGTCGTAGCGTAATGAAAATTGGCAGCTGTATGTAGTTCTGATGACAATACAATAATATGGTGCTGTCGAACTGATCTGATGATGGAGCCAGAAGATATGAACTGGAACTTCATGATAGAAAATCGTATCATAGCTGTTTTGGATTTCTTAGAAAAGTCTTGTAATGAACTTTGACCACGATTAGGTTTCAAGGTCTGATGATGAAGCCGGAAGATAGGCACTGGCATTCCATGATGAAATATCGTACCATAGTCGTGTTTGCACTTGTGAGAAAAGCCACGTAATGGACTTTGAACACGATCAGGTTTCAACAACAACAACAATAGGTAACAAACCTAAAGAAAATCCGTTATCGGTTTTCTTAAACTTTTTTATTACCGCGTAATCCATAGATTTTTTTTATATGTCACTTTTAAATCCTCTGGGGTGATCGACCGTTTAATTGTTCACTACTCGTGGGAATAATATGGCAAAAAATACAAGAAAAGAAACAGCAACACAAACAAAACGGAGACTACAAAAAAAAAGGAAAAGCGTGAACAAATTTTTTTACGTGCGTTATAAAAGCGTGTTTTTCTAGTGATTTTTAAACTATTTTTTTTTCATGTATGTTCACCGATTACTCGAAGACGGCTGAACCGATTTGGAAAATTCTTTTTTTGTTTGAAATAATATACTTCGAAATTGGTCCCATTGTCTTGGTGACTTGGTGTCAGGATCTGATGATGGGATCCTGGAGAAATCGAGGGAACTCTTCAAATATTATAGGCACACCTATAGTGATTTGAGTATTTTTTATAGTAACGTGTGTAGTTCCATTCAAAAAGCACCATTAATGTGAAGTGGACCTGATGATAAAGACCACAGATGGCCACTGGAACTACGCAATATATAAGTAGGAATAATAAGTATTTCATGGGTTCCGCTTCGATTACTTGAATATGGTTATTAAGCACAATATGCTCGTCACAATGCATATGGTGAGAAGTCAAGCTGATGGTGACGTACCAGTTGAGGAGTACCAGGAGAACTCCTCAACAATTAACGGCCCAGCATTGGGAAAAACAATATTTTGTAAAAGGTTATAAGTAGTTGAGATTTAGGCTTTTGTAACTAGGTAAATAATAAATCGACCAGCTAAAAAGAGTAAAATAAAAACTTTTTACCAAAAAATTAAACCGACTTATTAACCGAGTTATTTTTCACTTTGCAGTGTTTTTTGGAAGTCGGTTTAATTTTTTGGTAATTTTTTTTTACAATAAACAAAGTTATTGGTTTAAATGAAGTTAATAGATGATTAATGAGAATGTAATAGTAATAATGTATACTAAATATGCGGTGTACCTTTTGTCTGGGGTGAATGTTTTCGTCATCGATTTTGCTTCCACAGTTGGTAGTTTGCAGGAAAGAATTTTTGTTCTTTTTCAAGTTAAGTATTATTTTAGGAAATTTTGGAATAATTACGTAATTGTTTTAGCTACGGAGAACACGCGAGGTGTATACCACAGAACCGATAAAAGAGGTTAAAAAGGAAATAGTTCCTGATTTGTATGAGAACGCGTGTCGCTGCTTGTCTCCCACTTTTTAGCTCCACTACAAGCAAGAGGCTCGTTACGTATGCGAATTACGCACACTTAAATTGAGAGCTTGCTAATGATTGTAACTCACTGTCGATAAACATGCGCCGTGCATCAAGGCCAATTAGGACAAAGGGCGAAACGTCAATGGTTGAAGTGTGGAGGACGCAACGCATGTAGTACATTGTAAGCGGACTTGGTCATTGCGTTGATTAAGCGAGTACACATCGGGCAATGTATATTTTTTGTAACTTGTTGAAATAATGTTGTTAATGTTCGGAATTTCATAGTGATCAGAATATTTTTATGTATTTTACAAATAGAATTGTAATTAAATTTTATTTTCGACTTACCGATGGAAAGATATACCTCCTCGCTTTATACTTGCGGTCTGACTTTTTGTTTTACAGATTATAATTGCACAACACGGCATTTTAAAGCAGAGCTCTGTGTTCCGAAGTAATCCGAAGCGCACTAAACGCGGTGAATGAAATAATCGATCGAGCTATGATTTTTAGTTTTTGATATGTTTTTATAAGTCGGTTTTATTTTTTGCAAAAAGTTTTTTAAATATTATTATAATAGTCCGTAAGGAGTATTGAAGGTAATATTACTTATTAGCAAAATTAAAAAATTGTTATAAGTACTAGTTTTAATATCTTTTATTTACTTTTAGAAACTTCTTAAAAATAAAATTGCTGTTAATTGAACTGTTTTTAGAATAAAATCGTTTCCTGAATTTGTTTTACAGGTTTTTCACTTACAGGTTTAGAAAAAAAAACTAAGTTTAGGCACCAGTCTCCCACAAAATCTTTTAAATATATCTGTATCTTTCTTCCATTACCTCATGTATTCATTTGTGGTGAGAAAATAAATAAATTCTATTCTTATTTTCTTAAGGGATACATTCCATCTGGAGAACCAAGATTTAAGCCGGTCTCGTAATGGCTAAAACCTCACAATAACTAGTAGCATGAGCTGCAGTTCCGGGATACGAGCACTCAAAGAACTACCAATTCTTCTTAAAGCGTTTATCAAAGAGTTTCCAAACTCTAAGTCCTTTGACTGCACTAGTTTACCATCTTCGCCATTCAAATAGTTTCTTTTCGTATTTGACAGGCTAAGTCTACACAAAAAATGTGTGTTAGTAGCCGAAGTACATCTCGCTCTGTGGTTTAAAATTATGCTAACAAGATTACCAACCCATAATCACGTCTTCCGACACCCTCCATAAACTCCATTTTAATAAGGAAACGGAAACAAACACCGCGAAACCGTGACTGCCACCTCCTGTCACCGAAACCTGTATTTAAACCCCCGTTGATATAATTGCTGTAAACGGTATAAACGGCACAAACCTTCAACTTTTACGTTTTTTTGTAAATTAAAATTTCGTACGATTCCGTGTCCTACAGGCCGTGTTGTTCTGATGTAATTTGTAATCACTTTTGTGTGCATTGATTAATGAGACCTCAGTATCCTTGTGGTTCAAACAGATATGCTTTACTTGGAGCACTAGGTTTGAACTACAGATTCTTTCATTCAAATTATACTGAATTTGTGAGACAGATTTGTTCACCTTTTAACATTACAGACTTGCCACTTGATTCCTTACATTGATGCACTACACTATACAACGTGTAATTTAAAGGGTATATACATACCGAGTGCACGGCTTCTTTGGATGATAACAAACGATATGGCGAGGGTTTTCTAATCCTATGTCTACATGTGTGGAACATATTAGAAATTTCAATACATTGATACCAGAGGCAGAATTTTTCAAATTAAGAAGAACGAAGAGAATTATCGTTTTATTGGCAAGTGACGTGGAAAGTGATGACCCTCATAGTGCTGTGACACATTTGTTATTACTGGTATTCAAGAAACATATGAAACCAATAATTTGGGGTCAATTCTGTGAGTTTGTGTTAATTTGAGCTGAAACTTTGCATAGAGACTCCATACCAGATGTTGTCTTCAGTCCTTTTGGATAGATATGGGGTTTCCGTTACACGTTGTATAAATATATTATTTACATAAACAGTGTTCCAGTAATAGGCAAAGTGTTCCTTCTCCTTTTTCCAATCATTTTTTTTTTCTAATTGCATTGGTGGCCTATTTGTTACAAACACGACTCACGAATTGTAGGTCGTGGGTTCAAATCCAGGCAGACTCACTACTTTGTGTAATTCTTATCATCACCATTGCCCTGAAAACTGTGAAGGAAAACAGCGTGCTGCCGTCACGTTGTCTGAGAAGATTAAAAACAATTTGACATTTAAAACCAGGTGAATGAGCTACGACCCTCATTAACTTGTCTTAATTAATTGGCTCGGTCACGCGACGAAATATGAAAATGGTTATTTTTAGACGGTTTCTGATTATTATTTCATTCCAAGCCGGAAATTATCACTTAAGTTTAACGTTGTGAAGTCTAATGAATCATTATTACAGGGAATTATTCTTCTAGAGGCATCAATTCAATTTACCATGTTAGAGTCGGCTTCTAATCTAACTAGATGAAGCTAAGAACTGTTACGCCAGTCTCTTAGCTAAGTACCTACGTCGAAAAACTTCAACCGACATCTAAAATGTTCGAGACACTAACGCCACTTGGCGGCGAGTAGCAGTACTGAGTATATCGAGAAAGTTCGACTGACTTCTAATACGTTCGAGACACTAACGCCATCTAGCGGCGAGTAGCAGTACTGAGTATCTCAAGTAGCTTCTGGAATATTCATGGCAGTATAGGCAGTGAGTCGATTGTACAAAAATGTTCTAGAACACAGATCGGGGTATAAATAGATCGCTAAGAAACGGGGACAGTCAGTCTTATTTCAAGATACGAGGTGATATAATCGATGCCTTACAAGTGAATTTCGGTGCGATTTAAGTGTTTAGTGACAAGTATTGTACTGTTACTAACTGTGTTAATATTTATTTGGTGTTTACTTAAGTAAAGTGTTAATTTTGGTTTAATTGGTGTAAATTATGTCTATCCCGAACCCTAGCTCGTAAGAGTACTAATGTTTTACATGTAGCGACTGCCTATCTGACCTCCACAACCCAGTACCGGGGTAACATGATACCTCATGACATATTTATATTGTTACGCCAGTCGCTTAGTGAAGTACGTCGAGAAACTTCGACATAAATCTAGAATGTTCGAGACACTAACGCCATCTAGCGGTGAACAGCAGTACTGTGTATATCTAGTCGAGACACTAACGCCATCTAGCGGCGAATACCGGTACTGTGTATCTCAAGTAGCTCTGGAATATTCTTAGCAGGATAAACAGTGAGTCGATTTTACAGAAATGTTCTGGAACTCATAAACCAGGGTATAAATAGATCGCAAAGGGGCGCAGAGAGTTAGTCTTATTAGAAGATCCGAGGCGATACAATCGAAGCTATACGAGTGAATTTTAGTGCGATTTAAGTGTACATTTTTATTTTGTGTCTAATTAATTAAAGTGTTAATTTTGGTTTAATTGGCGTTAATTATTTCTATCCCGAACCCCAGCTCGTAACAATATATACTAAACACATATATTTATTTATACTTATTTATGTATTGTATTGTATTATATATATTATATTATATATCTATAGCCATATATAAGTATACTTATATTAACTACTTTAGTTACTTTTTGTGTATGTTATATACTTGAAGTAAGTACACTGACTTTCCCCTCCCCTCTTTGTTTTATGTTCTTAAAGTCCATCCAAAGGTTGTCTGGAAGATATCGCTATCAGCGATAATACCGCCATTGTAACCATATTATGCAGTATTGTAAATCAAGTGTGTACAATAAAGAGTATTCCATCTATCTCATGGCAAGACTGGTGTCAGATTTCTTGCTTCTCATTCATTCATTCAGTCGTTACAGGCTACCTGTATCAAGTCAAAGATGTAAGATGATGATAGCTGGGCCCAATGGTTTAACGTGCTTTTCAAAGAACGGAGGAATTGTGATTATTGTGGTCACATGTACACAGACAAGTCTCGGCAAACTCAAACTCAAAATGTTTTATTTCACATAGGCCTACATGGGCGCTTACAAAACGTCAGCAGTTGGGGCACGGTTCGAAATTGGTCATTTTCTATGGAGAAGAACCGGCAAGAAACTCCACAGTTACTCTTTTAAGATATCATTCTTACAATGTATCCATAATACAGGTTAATTAGGTAAGGCAAGCATTGTTTAACCCTGAAGATCGATCCAGAATCAGACTCAGAATAATGAACTACGTCGATTTAATTATTGAGTACATACGGTAGGTAGTGGTTTGTTATTGTTGATTGCCCAAATATATTTTTAAACTATTTTATAAAAAGTTGGTCGGAATGCAACAAATTATTTAGGAACAATAGAAGATGTTTTTGTCGTTTTTATATTTAACCATCATTCTAATATTCCGTTCGTTTCTGCTACATTACACCTGTAATGTTTTTTTTTTTAATAAAAACATTATCCGGCGTTATCTAGTTTTACTTAAAATGCCAAAAAAGGATTGTAAAAGTGTTATTTAAGACCAAATTACAAATAATATCATTGCATGTAATATCATCAAGCTGGTCAGATGATTACACAGGCCTACAAAATGTAACTTAGTTTCTTGTATCTGAAACAGAAGTATGTACCTACCGGTAGTATAAGTGCTGCTCCATATATTGCACTCAAATCACAAAATATTTACTGAAAATTGTTTCAATAAAATGGTTCACTTAGTACAAAGTCATGAAATTCGCAGAAACCGTAAAATTCTAAGACTAACAAATTACTGAAATATAAAGCTGATAGGTATAATATAGTAATTAGAGCATTATATGCGCAATTTCTTTATGTAAGTATAAGCGGCATCAAAGCTGGTCGATGTTATTGCTCTTGTCGTTTCTGCTAAGAACAGTCTCCTTTAGCAGGGATTAACGCCAAAATAATCACTTACTAATCCAATAAAGCGAACATTTCGTGGAAAAAAATAATGGTGGGACGATGGAATTAAGCTCCGTAAGCCTAATTTTAATGAAGGTATTAACCTTTTTGGAGTTTTTATTCTCTATGTATTCTCATTAACTTGATGGCCAGTACCTTAATTTATAATAACATACCGTGAATCACGCCCGTATTCCCCAGTGCGGTAGGCTGACAAACACATTTCAGCAGTTATAATGTAAGACTCTTGTAATAAAAGGGTGAGTCTGGTCATTAACGGCTCAAATTATATCTCAGGGTTGCTACTGAGAATTTTCTAAAGGTAAAAGTAAAGAAGCCTAAATACATACAAACTGAAACAAAGTAATTTCTTTGAACCAACACTCCACCTTATCATACCTTTAAATAATCATGAGGGAATAATTGATAAATAAAATCCCGACCTTTACAGAGAGAAACCCAAGTGACATATTGGGGTATAATGCTCTACCCCAATATGTCACTACCCACGCATTGTTATAAAAATAGATCTTTTATTGCAATAAAATGGTAATGCTTGTTTAGCCAGAGACCAAAAACTATCGTTTTATTTGTCTATGTATGTTTGTGGTATCATAGTTCATAAACCGACGAACTGATTTTGCTCAAGTTGATTATTTTTTATGCCGTTTGAAACTGGTCTTAAAACGGTGACGGAAAAGTTGTGAGGAAACCGGCATGTTCTTTAAGACCGAAAATGCCGAAGACGTGCGACATCCATCAATCTACACTGGGCCAGCGTGGTGGATTATGGTTATTCCCTCTTATACAACGTGTAACGGAAAGGGTATATACATACCAAGGGCACGGCTTCTTTTAGTGATACAAAACGATATTGGAAGGGTTTTTTAATCCTATCTCCTTTCTCGCGCCGACAAAAGAACACCGCCTTTACGCTAGGCTACTACATTACTAGGCGCACAGAATTACGGAAGAGATTTATCGTGATATTTGCAAGTAACGTGGAAAGTTATTGACCTACGTAGTGCGGTGACACGATTGTTATGATTTCAATTTAAGAAACTTACGAAACCGAAAATTTGGAATCAATTTTTAGAGTATTTTATTTTGAGTTGAAACCCTTCCAATATCGTTTGATATCATCTAAAGAAGCCGTGCCCTTGGTATGTATATACCCTTTCCGTTACACGTTGTAGAGAGGAGGTCTGTGTCCCTGGTCCCAGCAGTTGGAACGTTTAACGTTATAGGCTGCTGGTTATGTTTATGTTTTGGTATGTTATTCCGACTGACTATCATTAGCTCATTTCTAGTTAATGATAACAGGTAAGTAATTTTAGAGTTCACCGTTTCGAAATTCGGTATTTTGTAACTTCAATGATGTAAAATCAAGAACATTATAACATGGATTACATGCTCTAGCATGACTTTGCACTCAAACTGCTCGCTTTCTTGCGGCAGAAATATTTTGATTGGCTTCAAGCGAATGATCTTTATAATTAGATATTAAATTTATATAATTAGGGTCTGATGACGAAGCAGAAATTAATGAGATAATATGTTAAGATTTTCTTAGCTAGGTACTTAATTTTTTTTATAAAGTTATTTGACAGGTTTGTGCCAATGGTAGAATGTTGTACACATATAAGACGTTTCAAAAGCATAAAATCAAAATACATTAAATATGAAGAACAATAAGTAAGAAATAAAAACATAGGTTAACATTTAAATTTAATTAGTTTTACTATGATTTACAATAAAATTAGACACAGTTTCCATTTTTGTAACTTGGTTAAAAAAGGTAAGGTAAATAATTTTGCTTTTAAACCAAAATAAATAGTATGTTTTTACTATTACATCAATCGCAATTCAATTTTAAGCATTCACCTGCCAACATAACTTCAGTATACAAAAAATACTTGAAAGAAAAAATATAATATAATAATAATAATATGAAAGAGCTCCCTTTCAAAAACATAGCGCAAGAACGGCGGTAAACCTTACTTGACCCGGCCAAGTGTGTAGGATGCAAACCTTATTACCGTGTTTAATCCTCTTATGAAGACTACCCCCTTTTACCCCACCCCAAGTCTCCTTTCCCCAACGCCCCGAGAAACGAGGGATCTTGTATTTTTAATGCGCAGTGTTTTTGTTTAAAATTTACATATATTAGGGACTGTCGCACATCGCCCTGAGGTGTGGTTGGGGTATTGAGTCGTTGTGAGTTTGAAGCCGGATACAGGTACTTTGAATAAAAATGTATAAATGTCGTTATTTTTGAATAACAATGACTTGTTAATTAACTTATGTACAAAAATGTAAACTCGATCTTATTCAGTGTTATATCCGTCAGTTTCTACTGTTAGCATCTTATATTTAAATCACTTGAAAACGCAAAACTTAGAAAGCAAACGCCATGAATAGAAAAGGCCTCACCAACCAATTTAAGTGTTTCAAATGTCGACAGCGCATCGTGATCCACGCGCGCCTGAAAGCAGTCAGCATCAATGAAGGGGCAAATGCCTGCTGGGTTCACATCGGGAAACAAAGGACATTAGGGTTCTAACACTCCCTTTCACGTTAACCAGAACACGAGGTGTTTTCAGGTTTCCAAAGAGACTTTGGCGTGTGAGTTTGTTTCAGTGTTGCTTCTCAGGGCAGTCAAATAGGAAACACCGGCCTCGTCTATTTTAATTTTACGGAAAAAAGTTGTGATATTCAATAACCATTTTTTTATTTAAGTAGGATGAGCTCACCTTGACCTTGATGCCACCCGATTGTAAGCAATAGCTCAGGTCTACGCTGGAACGAGCAAGCCCAGACTGTTCACTCTTTCTTAAAGGCTGAAAGGTCACAAGTGTCAGAGAACACAGAAGCCGGCAGAGAGTTCCACAGCTTGGCGGTGCGCACAATAAATGTGGATTAATAATTAGCAAGATTAAGAACATTTATCAGTCGTAAATTGGACGGTGTGTTAAATATTGGTGCACAATGAAATCTATCTATGTAGATAACAGATGACAATAAAAAAAATACAGATTTAAAATCTATCTTAAAATATTCATTCCGTAATTCATTTTTACGATGATAAAAATAAGAATTGAACGCACTTCAGGGAGTTGAAATTACTTCGTTCAATTTAAGACATCGCTTATGAAATTTAAATTTATCTAGTAAATTCCTTATAATATCAAGAGTATAATGTTACTGTTACTGGTAGTGCTCCATGGTTTTACTCGTCGATGTGATAATTTTCGTTTTGCTTCTCATGATCATTGTTCTGAGAACGGTAGGTGAGAGAATTTCAACTCTCCAATTACGAAGCAATTTGTGCGGAGGGTGATTGGTATTATTAACACTAATAACTTATAGGTTCCTAAAAGTTCATTTCTTTCTTTCTTTTTTGTTTCCAAATAAAAGTTTAATTAATTTATTATACCTTGCTTTTGTGTTTGAGGATTTCGTGGTTGAAATAATAAAGCCGTAACTACAGGTCGATTTTTAAGGTTAAGCAAGGTTTGCTAAGGTCAGTATGTGGATGATTGCCCATCGATTATGTAACGAGTTTCCTCCGTGCCTCGGAAAGTACAAACGCCAGGACATCAAGCTACAACAATCTGTCAAATTTCTTTAATAGATTTTCAACTTTATTGTTAAGGAAATTAGGTTCAAGGTTGATTGGGAAAATTTGACAGTTTCGGGTAGCTTCATATGCTGGCGGCAACAACGTACAGACGTACGTTGTTGCCGTTTGCCCAAGGGAATATCGTGTTACCTAGTCGCTGAGTTGTGGAGGTAAAATGGATGTTGTGGATGGTTGTGGATGGATGGGTAATGACTATGACAAAAAGTTTTTTTTTCGATTTGACCTGAAGTGTGCGCGATTAGCACGTTTAAACAAATAAAGAACCATAGCCCCTTTTGTTTTATTATATTACTAAGTATGTCCACGACTTCGAGAGAGTTCCGGGTTAACAAGTAAGCTCCCTTAACTTCCAGTAAAAATCCTATTAAAATCGGTTCAACCGTTACAGAAATTTTATTTTTGCCCGAACATACAGAAAATACAGTCAGACCTACAGAAACACAGACACACAATTTTTTTATAAAATGTTTGTAGTTTGGTATTTGTATAAATACATATATACTTAAGAAGCAAATGAAAATTAAATGTAGAAATTCTGCTTATTATTTATTATACATGTCTAAAAGTTTCATCGCATAAACTACAGGCCTAGTGGTCAGTAGCCCTGACTGCTATGCTTAAGGTCGTGGGTTCGATTCCCACTCAGGACAAATGTTTGTGTGATGAGCACGATCATTTGTTCTTTGTCTGGGTGTAATTTATCTATAATATGTATGTATTTAGAAATATATGTGTATGTTTATCAGTTTTCAAGTACCCATACCACAAGCTTTGCTTAGTTTGGGACTAGATGGCGTTGTGTGAAAGTTGTGTGAAAGTTGTGGAGTCACTACGATTTTCGCATCCTGCAAATTTTATTATACCTAATGTCTAAATAGCAATTTTTATATTTAAAAACCCAAAAGCTTAAAACCTTTTTGAGTACCCACATAATATACCCGCTGAGAATAATAATTTCATTAAAGACCCAAACATTAATTTAACCTTTTTGCAAACATTAACTGTCTAGCAGACAGATACATGAGGCAACAAAGTTTATAATGTAAAAGATACATGGGATTAAAACAAAAAGATAAAAAATCAAGCTTTACATGTATTTACCTGAATGTGTTATAATTATGTTGATTTCGTTTTTTTTTTATTCGACAACAGGTTCGCGTTTGACCACCATCTCACCTCATGGTAAGTGATGATGTGGTCGAAGATGGAGCACGCTTACCTAAAAGTAACCTATTCACGCTTGACTTAAAGACCCCTAGGTTATATATCATATCGGATATGTCATATCGGGAAAAACAGACTCCGGCAGGGAATTCCACTCCTTAGCCGTACGCCCAATGAAAGTGTTCCCAAAACGTTTTGTGCGTATGGGTGGGATGTCCACCATATAACGCTGGCGCATCGTCGTTTGTCTTGTTGAAATTTGAGGACGTCACTGCTGAATTGCCGCCTTTCACTTGAGACTGGAAAAGTGCCGAAAGCTTGGAAGCTAGCTAACGTGCAGCCCGTGCCCAAGAAGGGCAGTCGTGCAGATCCGGCCAACTACAGGCCTATTTCATATATACAGAGTATGGAGCGTGTACCCAATAGGAAGCAAAACAGACTCCGGCAGGGAATTCCACTCCTTAGCCGTACGCACAATGAAAGTATTCCCAAAACGTTTTGTGCGTATGGGTGGGATGTCCAACATGTAACGATGGCTCATCGACGTTTGTCTCATAGTCCGATGATGAAACGGGCTTGGTGGAATTAGATTGTGTAATTCTAGTGACCAGTGTGACCACACGCGCTCAAGGAAAACGTGCTTTTAGGTTTTTCTGGAAGAAGTTTCTCTGGAGTAGCCCGGAGTTTGGAAGTTGGCGGTGTGATACCCTCGTCTCTCGGAAAACACGTTAAGCCGTTAGTCCCAGCTACCATTTGGACATCTTTGACAGTCGGTACGGGTAGTCAGAAGCCAGAAAATCTGACACCACTCTTGCCAACGGGTATCGTGTTCCCCAGCTACTGGGTTGTGCAGGTCAGATAGGCAGTCGATCCATGTCTAATACTCAGCTGCATCCTGTTAGCCTAGAAGTCCCCCCCAATATAGTTGGGAGCAAGATGACGATGATATTGTTACGCCAGTCGCTTAGCGAAGTACGTCGAGAAACTTCGATAGAAATCTAGAATGTTCGTGACACTAACGCCACCTGGCGGCTAGTAGCAGTACTGGGTATATCGAGAAAGTTCGACTGACGTCTAATACCTTTGAGACACTAACGCCATCTAGCAGCGAGTAGCAGTACTGAGTAGCTTCTGGAATATTCTTGGCAGTATGGGCAGTGAGTCGATTTAACAAGAATGTTCTAGAACTCATAAACCGGGTATAAATAGATCGCAGAGGAACGCAGACGGCGGGTTTTACAGTAATTGCAGATAGATAGAAGATAGAAAACCGGACACAAGCCTTACTGAAGGGAATCAATACCTAGTAACTGAAATGTGGCAGTAAGTTATGCTCCTTACAAAAATATAACTGATATAATAATATAAAAGAATTGTCTAAGTAAATTTGCTTAGACCAGAAGCCAATTCTGCCATACTTGGGAAATTTTTAGTTAGTTATGATCAACTACTGAGTTTACAGTGAATTTTTTTTTTTTTTAAGGTAAGTGATGGATGATATGGGCAAAGATGAAGTACGCTTTCCTAGAGGTAACCTACTTTTGACTTGTAGACCGCCAGGTTATTGTTAACAGGAAACACAGACTACGGCAGGGAATTCCACGTTTTAGCTGTACGCATAATGAAAGTAACCAACTTGCTGCATTTGACTCGAATGAGCGCAGAGCTAAAAGGCTTATAGGTGACGAGGCGCTAGTGGACAAGCTTCATAGTCTGGCTCATCGGCGAACCGTTGCTTGCCTGTCGGTTTTCTATAGATTGTACTTCGGGGAGTGTGTGCAGGAGCTCCATGATCTGATTCCTCAATCTCCCTTTCACTACCGGTCTACCAGACGCACGGCTGGGTACCACTCACACTTGGTTGATATACCGTCTTGTCGTACCAAGCGCTTCTCCTCCAGATTTATTGTGCGCACAGCCAAGTTTTGGAATTCTCTGCCGACTTCTGTGTTCCCTGCCACTGACCTTTCAGCCTTTAAAGCAAGAGTAAATAGGCATCTTCTGGGCTCGCTCGTCACATCGTAGACTTCATCTATCACATCGTAGACTTCATCTATCGCAAAAAGTATTCCCAAAACTAGTTTAGTTTTGACACAGTCGTCTGGTACATACATCATTATCTGTTTAGCCTTCTCCCAACTACGTTTTAGTCGGCTTCCAGTCGTATGCAGCTGAGGAGCGTATGGAGCGAAACCAAATTATTCCATTTTACAGCTCAACACTGAATTCAAACCTAATGTTTTCAAAAATACCTATGGTGGAATAAAACGAAATAATATTTTAATTTAAAAAAATATCACAGTAGGGTTGTCGCTAGTTAAAATTTTTCACGGGTGTATAAAAACCGGCCACGTGGAAAAATGTAGGTGAAATAGGACGGCCCAAAAAAATGACACGAATAAAAAAGAATTCTGACGTTATTCACTTTACGGCTGCGCATTTTAAATGTGGATACCTGGCTTTGATTTGATTTTTATATTTTGGCCACATGGTACGCCCAACTGGAAATAGATTTCGTGAAATCTTGATTAAAATTTGTGGATGGTTAAGTGCCTACTTGATGTGTTCTAGCATTTTTTAGGGTTCCGTAGCCGAATGGCATAAAATGGAACCTGAGGACATTGAGGTTTCTAAAACCACTTTTTCATAAAGTTAATCGTTTAAAAGATATACGCTTCCAAAGTGGTAAAATGTGTCCCCCCCTCTAACTACTATCATAATGGAAGGAAAAATTAAAAAAAAAGATTCCTGTAGATCTTAATGTTAACTTTCAACCAAAATTGGTTTGAACGAGATCGGGTCAGCAGTTTTTGAGATACAGCATATTTTCTAAAACCGCAAATATAACTTTGTAATTCATACAAACACTACGAAAAACAAAGTTATTTGGCGTAGTTACTACGGAACCCTTCATGGGTGAGTTATTTGTTTTGGCTTAAAGACAAAGTCTGCACACTAACTGTTGGGAATCAAACCCAACATACACGCGGCCGACGCGTGAGCAGCGCACTTACCTGCGCCTGAGTCATCGGCGGCGAGCGGTGGCGGGGACGTGTGCGGCAAGGGGCGACGGAGCGAGAAGGGCCTTGGACCGGCATTCGCGCTCTCGGACACCACCGACTACGGTCATTTTATCGTTCATTTTAAATATTTTTCTGTTTTCCGCGAAGCTCTCATTCTTGTAAAAGGGAAGGCAATAAACCCAACACTAACATCAAAGTATAATTTTAGAATATTTTGTGGCCAGGGGCCACTAGCTAGTCTAGTCGTATATAGGTACATATATAAGATCTGTATCAGTCACTGAAAAACCAAATTTAGGATAATCTTTATTAAAAGTCCTTTTTAATAATGATTATCCTAAATTTGGTTTTATATTTAATATAAAAACTTTTTACCAAAAAATTGAACCGACTCCCAAAAACACTTCAAAGTGAAAAATAACTTTAATTTCGGTAGTCGGTGTCTTTAGTTTTGTATTTTCGTTTTTGGCACCGACTTCCGAAATTAAAGTTATTTTTCACTTTGCAGTGTTTTTGGGAGTCGGTTCAATTTTTTGGTAAAAAGTTTTTATTTCACTCTTTTCAGTTGGCCGATTTTTAATTTACCTAGTTAAAAGAGCCTAAATGTCAACTACTTATAACCTTTTACAAAATATTGCTTTTCCCAATGCTGGGCCGTTAATTGTTGAGGAGTTCTCCTGGTACATCACCATCAGCTGTCTTCATCATCAGTTCCACTTCCTCAAATGGTACTTTTTGAGAGCAACTGCACAAGTTACTATAAGAAATACCCAAAACGCCATAGGTGTGCCTATAACATTTGAAGAGTTCCCTCGATTTCTCCAGGATTCTATCATCAGATCTTGACTTGGTGACAATGGGACCAATTTCGATGTATACCCTTTTAAACAAAAAAAGAATTTTCCAAATCGGTTCAGCCGTCTTAGAGTAATCGGTGATCATAGACAAAAAAAAAAATACGCGTCGAATTGATAACCTCCGCTTTTGGTCGTCGGTTGAAAATGAAAGTTTTGAGTTTGAAGAATAAAATGCGTAATAGGCTAAAAGCTTGTGTATTTAATTTAAAACTTAATGAATATTAAAGAGCACATGCGGTCTAATTGACTTAAATAATATACGCAAGCATAGGTACAGAATTTTAAATACTATAAAGGATATCGGCAATCAGGTTTCTGATACATAATTAAAACAGAAATATTTTAATAAAATCCTTATTTTTTCTCTTCAATTAGCAGCCCAGAGAACAGAGCTGATCCACACTTTGAAAAACTCATTTAAATAAAACAAAAATGGCAACTGAAAAGTCTTAAATAAAATAAATCTCAAGTATCGATTTAAGACCAATAAGCAACTAACAAATCTCTCCAACAAAAAGTAAATACACACAAATTACCCAAAGAACTACCCCTAATTGTTTAACGCACCACCCTTTCATTGGACTTAAGAGCAGGAAATGAGCACCATAGAACTCTTCAGGTTACGTGACCGGCAAGTAGAAGTATCCACTTTGAAAATCGAACGGCACGTAATTGAAAAATCGTTTTCGATGTTTGAAAAAAAATCTCGATTCTTACTTACGTAAGAACCTTATTACTCGTACACCGTTTTGGTGTTATCAAGGTAAATGTCTCTTTTTAGGTAACAAAATGTTGTGTTGTGGATGAATATGATAATGTGGTTTTGAGTAGGTGCTTGATATTTTTTTAGTGTTATCAGGTTTGTTTTATATTTCGCATTAGAAAAATCAAATAAATTATAATAATGATTAAGCTTATTACGTCTTCACTGTTGGGATACAGACCTTTTTTACAAGAGGAAAATCCGAGGAGTGGCCGTAATTCATCAGGCGGGTGTCACATGTGTTCAAATTTGAAAAAAGTCAGTATAAATTCAAAAATATATTTATTACACCTATTATTAACTAGCAGTCACGCGGAGCTCCGCTGTCGTGGACCTTATCACGATAAAAATCCCTCTTTCTCTTGCAGTCGGGTCAAAAGCCTATATATAACCTTTATCTATGACCTTCTACAAGCTTCAACCTACTGCCATACCAAATTTCACTCAAATACACCAAGCACTTTCGAAGATTAGCGTGTATAAACAAACAAACTTTTTCAGTTTATAATATTAGTATAGATAGGTACATTATTTTCTAAGTAGGGAATACCTCTCCTTAGATAAAAATAACCTAGGGAATTTTGTGTTATCTGCCCGTTTTGCCTGCTCGCGTAAAGAGGTAATAAGTTACCCACATAATGAAAAGTGTGAAGTGGTATTTCGAGTGTAGCCCTAAAAATACTAGAGATTGGCTTTGCACAGTCTTAAGTCAACGACGATACCATCTCCATTAGATGGTCAAGTTAATCCTTCAAAAGAATACTGCTAATGATGAAAGCAGAAATCAATATTTTTTTTAAGGAAATTATGATTTTCTTTCTGGGTAAAATCGGAAATGAGTGTTCGACTTCTACTGAATAAAAACCTCATCCTGTTGCTTTAATTGCTCTTGCAATCCGGGGCCGCGTGATACCAAGTTCAAAAGAGTTACCTTTTGAACATTCCTGCAACCCTGACAGAAATCAATATCTTCATTGACAATTCAAAAGTACCTTTAACTGGTTCATCCTACTTCCTATCCTACTTCCTACTATCCTATCCTACTAATCCTACTTCCTACTATCCTACTTCCTACTAATATTATAAATGCGAAAGTTTGTGAGGATAAATGGATGTTTGTTACTCTTTCACGCAAAAACTACTGAACGGATCTAAATGAAATTTGGTAAGTACATAGTTGACATTCTGGAATAACATATAGGCTACTTTTTATTCTGAAATTCCCATGGGATCGAGATTTGCGCGGGAAAACCTTTCCACGCGTACGAAGTCGCGGGCAAAAACTTGTATGTTACATGTAGAACTCGACATGTCTGTATATTGTACATGTAATAAAAACAGGGACAGGTTGACTAAAGACGAGCACAAATGTGTGATTTTTACTTTTTACTGTTTGATAACGCATATCTCTGAAAATACTGTATTTATTACCTTGCTTGTTGTTGTCTTAGTTCAACAGAGTATACCTAAACGGAAGTCAAATGAAGGCTCCTTATTAAAATTGATAGTTACCCTATTTTTTGTCTGTTCATTTGTGAAAACTACATGAAATATCGCATGTCTATACGGTTGGTATACAATATAATCGCCTCTTTGTTTCAATAATTTAATATTTGGAAAAACTTTCAAGTTTACCTAAAGTAATTGATTTTCTACCTTCATTTAAGATTAATAATCTAATCTAATAACTTAGTTTTCCGAAATTATTTGTATAACAAGTTTAGCAATAAAATAACAAAGTTTTGAAAAAAGGGTATTTCGGATTTATACGTTATTATTGAAGTACAGAAGCGATTTATATTTTTGTGTTGGTGTGGTGTGTGACAGGTAACACTTAGCCGTCGGACCAGATAACCGAGATGCTAAATATACCTGTCAACGTTGTAATTCACTGGGCTACCTAGTCACGTCCTCAGCATTGAGGTAACAACGAAGGACGAAGAGGAAGATAACACTAAGTTTTACGCGGAGGAAGCCGCGTGCAAAGCAAGTTCAAAACCCCCTTTGGCATTGAGTTTCAATATATCATTAAATGCTTAACAGACTCTCAATCAAGGCCGATAAGGTAATAATTACACTAACTAATAACAGTTTACTTATGATAATTATTATTTGCCTAAATGCTCCATCAACAGTTAAACTATGAATCAATAAACTCAAGAATGTATAATTAAGTGGAATTGTAGATATTAATATACAGAACTAATTTAGGAGATGATAATTGCTTTATGATTTGATTATAATATTGCTGTCATGATTATTACTGTAGATATTGTTATTATTTTTAATTAAATAAATTTTATCTAAGTCTTCAATTGTTAACTTAACCGATATTTTTAAGTAGCAATTAAACCAGATAAGTTCGATCCTAGTTATATTCATTTTTTTTCCGGTTGGGAAAATCATCGAATGACTTCTTCCGCTATGGGTTAAGCGGAAGGGAGTGTGTCAGACTTCAACTGACTAAAACCCCACCCTGCTCCTTCAGCTGCTCTTAAGTTCCGGGACAGCGGTATCTCGTTAGTACATATTTGCAACCCCGGCAGGCATTGGCCCTATGGGGCCCCGTCATTGGTGCTGACAGCTTTTTGAGGCGCGCGTGAAACACGACGCGCCGTCGACCAGGGCCTGGTCCTTACCGGAGTAGTTTTATACATGGAACGACAACCTAGCTGACCTCCACGACTTAGGCAAACACAATACCCCTTAACAGGACTAATGCCAGATTATTCGGCTTCTGACTATCCGTACCGACTGTCATTGACTTACAAATGAAAATTGGGACCATCCGGAAAATCTGGAAATATAATGAATGGTCATTGTTCAACCGTCCTCAGACTGACATTAACAAGCGTAGCTTAACCGGTTCAACCCGTGTGACTTTTACCATGAGCCTTCATAGATACCACAGCCAATTATTTCCAAATCCGTTTTTATTTTTCTTGACCAATAGTATGTGTACCAATTTAAAACGTTGTTGTATTTCTTTCCTTATTTAATTATTTTACTATACGTTTTGTGGAAGTGCAAATATTTTTTTATTTCTACCTGAGTACTGGAGAACACGATGGTGTTACTAACGCGGTCTTTTCGTTTAATACTTATTTAGCTAGTCTCCATCGTCCGCTGGCCAAATCTTGAGTTTGGACAAAAACCATCCCTTTAATAAACTTGCAAATCCGTTTAAAGCAGAAAATTGTTTGATGCGGTATAATTCGCCATTTGTTTCTCCCGTCTGCTACGTCTAGTATTTTATGTCCTCTTTTGGCAAATAGAGGGTTACTTTGAAGTGTATTAAGGTGATACGTAAAAAATAAGACATAGCTCGAGGGGCGTAGCTTAACGGAAGACGCGGGGAGCACCCCCGCTAGAATACATTGCAAACTCGAGCGCACGCTCGCGGTGAGTTTGCGATGTAGTTTGTGTGTTTTGATGTTTTAGAATAGAGAAGGCACGGAGTCGCCAAAATCAAATACATTTCTTTTTAATCTGAACTAAACTAACTTATTCATTATATTGTTAGGTATTTAGTGTTTTACTTTATTTAAGAATGACAAAAAATAATATAACGTGTGTAAATGAACAGACCGTAACAGTAAATGATCATAATGACCTAAGAAAAAGAACTACTAGTGTAGTAAACAAATTCTTAGTATGATTTTATTTAATTCATTTACTTAAAATGAGTAGTAACAAAAAGTTGCTTCAAAACTACGCTTTTTAACACGCTTTTATTAGGTCGACCTGTATGTAACTAACTATGTAATGGAATCTAAGGTAACTACTTTAACCATCTTCCAAAGGTCGTAGCGTAATGAAAATTGGCAACTGTATGTAGTTCTGATGACAATACAATAATATGGCGAACTGATCTGATGATGGAGCCGGAAGATATGAACTGGAACTTCATGATGGAAAATCGTATCATAGCTGTTTTGGATTTCTTAGAAAAGTC
This sequence comes from Tholera decimalis, assembly GCA_943138885.2. NCBI lineage: Eukaryota > Metazoa > Arthropoda > Insecta > Lepidoptera > Noctuidae > Tholera > Tholera decimalis. Next base: position 32,653,451 of record OW964562.2, read on the forward strand.
TTGTAATGAACTTTGACCACGATTAGGTTTCAAGGTCTGATGATGAAGCCGGAAGATAGGCAGTGGCATTCCATGATGGAATATCGTATCATAGTCGTGTTTGTACTTGTGAGAAATGCCACGTAATGGACTTTGAACACGATCAGGTTTCAAACAAGATCAGGTTTCAGGATAACAAACCTAAAGAAAATCCGTTATCGGTTTTCATAACCTTTTTGTCAACTTTTTGTGATATCACTTTCAAATCCTCTGGGGTGATTGACCGTTTAATTGTTCACTACTCGTGGGAATAATATAAAAAAAGAAACAGCAACACAAAGAAAACGGAGGCTACAAAAAAAAAAAAGGAAAAGCGCGAACAAATTTTTTGTTTTTACGTGCACTTATAAAAGCGTGTTTTTCTAGTGATTTTTAAACTATTAATTTATTATTTAATTAAAGATAATTCATCCAATTAAATTTTTTGATGGATATTTTCTTACGAATAAAAGTCAGAGTATGTAAAATATATAAGATTTAATTAAAAATTACTAAAATCTATAACTACACTATTTTCTTGGAATACATGTCTCTCGCCTTCATTTAATATTTCATCAGAGACATTTCCCCCGCATGTTTTATTTTCTTTGTTTGTATCCTTGCCCCTATTTTTATTAATTACATATTCTGGATCACGGATCTCTCATGTACCGACGATCTACCAGTCATATCATTATTTTCAATCTCTATTTCATATGGTAGAGGCTCATCATCTTCACTGACCTCTAGTGAATGCACCAAATCATCGTCGCGTATTTCCCTTTCCGTGTCTAACTGGCGACATCGGTCTCGCGAAATACACACGCTTTTGTATTACTACACAATTCAACCAACCCGTGCTCAACTCGCGTCAAATGAGTACGTTTTTGCGGTCAAGCAACGTTAAAAGAGGTTTTACAAAATAGTGTGCAATTGAATTGAACACGGTTTTTTAACTGGTCTGTTCGAAACAAATCCGTACTGATTTAGCGGGGTGCGTCTCATATCATAAAAAGTTATTTGGTATATTTTCATTTCAATAACGTTCACAAGATAGTGAGTTATACCAACTGTTGATGTAATTTCTTTAGACATAACATTTATATACTCTAAAACTTATTTCGTATAACGTTATTGGATATAACGTTTATTTAATCGAAAATCATTAAGCCTATCGTTTAAAATATATAATATTGCGAGTAATTTGATTGAGCATGCTGCGGAAGCGGCGTGACAGAAACGAATTGCTGCGAAACCGATTCCACGTCTGTTCCATGTATGTCCTACCCCTAGAGTGTTATTTAAAATCGCGTAGGCGCGGAGGGGCGAGGCGGCCCGCGAGGTGAGGAGCAGGTGGTTTTAACACTCGCCGCCGCGGCTGAGGCTGGTCGGCGAAGCCAGCCAGCAAGCCGCAGCCGCGGTGGTGAGCGTGAAACACATCTGCGAGGATAAGCTTGCATGGGACCGCCGGAGCCCTGCAGCACCGGAGCCGTGACAGAAACTATGCCTGCTGCATGTTGCATGCTTGCTTGCATCAGGGGTGGATCTACCTATGGGCTATAAGGGCCCCCCTGCCAGTTTTCATTAATAAAATAGACGATACTTTTAAATCTATATTATATAATAAATCGAAAATGTGTAAAATTCATACACAATTTTGGCAACGCCATAATCGGCCAATCCGTATGTGCGACTATCGAGAACGAAGCAGGGAATTCCCTTGTCTCTTATAATGATCGGGTATTCAGTGTTAAAAAATACTTAATACCCCTAGGAAGGGCGTAGGGTAGTTTCCTAAAATATTTTATTTCGTCCGTCACGTAGTTTAACAAAAAACATTCAATACGTATTTTTTATTTTTTCACGTAATTGAAAAATTAAGACGATACAGTGAGTTAAGTTTCGCGTGACGTCACACTCCAGTATAATTCTTGGCACTATGTGACGTCAGCAGCCCCCACTCCTATACTTTGAAGCTTTCCATTTTGTGAATTTTTCTTGACTTGAAAGGGCAAAAAATACGTGATCAATATTTTTTGAAATTCTACCTGATGAACCAAATAAAATAATTATTTTGTAACACAGGAAACTACCCTATTGCGTTGGGCTTGGGTTGTACCGCCACAATTTTGTTATTGTCATCTAAATACAAACTTAGTGTTTAATTGTCACAACTGTGTGTGAGTATGGATATTTAGTGTGCTATTAAGTGATAAGTAACTTATTCTAATCAAATTCAAATTATTTATAAAACGTAAGCTATTTCAGGAAGCTATTTACACAGTCAAAGATTATATTGAGGATTAAAAGGCTTGGGAATTAGTTGCTCCAATGATATACGTACTTATGTGCTCTTTTTTAATATATTTTGCTGAGTTAATGATTAACTTTCTAAAGTATTGTATATACATACTTTGTATTTAATTATTTCTTTTTTCTTTTTTTGATCTTTTATATTTTTATTATTATGAATGTGAGACATATGTAGGTTATTATTTCTTTTTATGTTATTTTCATTATAATTTATAGTTGATGTATGGCTGTTTGAGTATTTGTCTTACCTACCCAAATGTCCTTACTTTGATACTGTTCGTCAGATCGTTGAGCTGCTTAAGTTCAAAGTTGAGCTAAACGATAACTGACAAATGTTTGCACTCTAGATGGTCCGCTCAAATTTGTGACTTATCGTACTTATAATAATTGAAAGTAATCTGATTATGATATGATCCTACAATGCTCCTAATTTAAGAAATCTACACTAATATTATAAAGCAGTAAAGTTTGTTTCTTTGAATGCGCTAATTTTTGAAAGTACTGGGTGGATTAAGATAAAATTTGGTATTGAAGTAGGTTCAAGCTTGAGAAGTGTTATAGGCTTATTTTTATCCGACTGCTAGTTTGTAAAGTCTTTGCATATTTTCCTTCAATATAAGATAAGATAAAATTTATTTGTACATAAGAAAAGACACGTAATACATAAAAGATAAACAGTAGGTTGTACAGCAAATCTAAAAATTAGTGTCAGATTTCCGGCACCTAAACTAGGTACGCAGACCTGTATCTTAGGAGTCGGAGATATTTCGGCATTGGCAATAAATAACACGACCGTGACATTTCGGTTACAATACTTCTGTTGTCAACAGCAAAAGAAGGTTGTGTGTGTGTTTATGAGTGTCTGGAAGGTTTGTGTGTGTATGTGTTTGTGTGAGTGGGTGTGTGTATATGCGTGTGTGGGCGACGGTGTGCTTATGTGTGAATGAGAGATAGTATGATTCCATAGGAGTATAAATAAATTTAAGTTTCGATACACAATATTTTTTCTGCTTCGTCATAAGATAAAAGAAGTAGCCAGTTCTTAAGTTTTTTTTAATTCGTGAGTCGTGAGTCTATAAATGGAAATAATTTTATTAATTTTGTTATAAATACGTGAACTTTGTGCTAAAAATTGACGACTTGCAAATGCATATAGACAAGGGATTGCTTTGCATACTGGAAAACCTTTGCGCCTTTGAAGTAGGTTTTTGTCTAGAGGAAGAGTACGGTGTCTTCGCTGGATAGAACGGAGGATATATAGCTGTCTGACTGTGAGGATTTGTGCGTCAGAATATAGCTGGTCAGTAGAGAAGTCTCTTGGTTTAAAGAGCATCACTTTCAGTAATGCTCGTTGTCAGTTATGTTTAATTTTTAAATAATTTATAAATATTTGATATTTAATAACAGGGCTTTACCTATGAAATCGCTGTTTTGCCGTACTGGCAATTTCAAATTATAATATTAAATCATATACTGTCCTCTTAATCTGTATCATGGATACTGTGGAGTTTTTTGCCGGTTTTAATCCCTAGAAAACGACCAATTTCAAACCGTGCACTAACTTCTGACGTATTGTAAGTGCCCATGTGGGCCTATGTGAAATAAATATGTTGAGTTTGAGTTCGATATTATATTGTGTATATATATTATATATCATATTGTTTTGGCTAATAATTATAATTTCAAATTAATTTTATTTTATAATTTGGAATTCTTGTTTCAAAGTTTGGCATAACCGTGCCCCTTGTACCTACGGCCCACAACCTCAACGACGTTTACAAAACGAACTCTAAAAATGAATGCACCACCCGTTATTAGTTTGCTCGTGTCCGATCTGGAAATTTCGACCTGAAAAATGAACCCTGTGGTTGTCGATGACGAATTAAAGGCGATTGTGGGAGCTGATGATCACCCGATCTGCGGCTGAATTAGAAGCAGCTTTCAACGCTAGTATCAAAACAATATTGGTTTACTTGCGTCAAATTGGCAAGGTAAAAAAGCTTGACGTCTGCCCCACGAATTCAGTGATCATCACCGCGAAGGACGCATCGAGACGTACCTTGCACTGTTTAACAGGCACACAAACGAAATAATATTGTTGCCTGCGGTGAAAAATGGATCCTGTTCGACAATCGTAAGCGAAATTGGTTGGATCCTGGATTAGCATCTAAACGTTTTCCTAAACGAAAACTGACCCCTAGAAAAGTGATGGTCCCTGTTTGGTGGTCTAACCCTGGTGTAATGAGTTATCTACCAAACAGGATGAGCATTACTGCAGAACTGAACACAATTATGGAGAAGCTCGCACATCTCCAACCAGCTTTGGTCAATCGCTCGGCTCCGCTGCTCTTGCACGACAACGCGCGTCCTCATACTACACAGCAGACGGTCTACAAGTTACAAGAGCTGGTGTTGGAAGTTCTCCGCCATCTGTCGTACTCACTAGACCTTGCACCTACAGACTTCTACTTTTACCTGAATTCTAAACTTCTCGGGAAATAATCAACATCATAGAGGCAGTAAAAATGCCTTTGCAGAATTTGTTGCCTCCCGTCCAACTGATTTCTTCAAGAAGGGTATCAATAAGCTACCAGTGCGTTGGAAAAGATGCATCGATTGCATGAGTGATTACTTTGATAAATAGAAATAAAATATATAGACACCAACACGATGACTGATTTCATGAATAGCGGCAATATCATTGGTAATGGCTTTCAGTATTAATATACCAGACGTACTACAGGGCACCATCCTCACTTGGTCAATATACCACTTTGTCATACTATGTAATTCTCCTCTACATTTATTGTGCGCACTTTGTCGGTCGGACTTCGGTCGGACTTCGACCGGTCTTCGAATCGGTTTGGAACTCTCTGTCGGCTTCTGTGTTCTTTTGCACATATGACCCGTCTGCCACCTTTAAAGTAAGAGTGAAAAATCTCCGGCAGATGCCTTGCCACCACGAATTTTGGCCCTGGCAACGCACTTTCTTTCTATTTCATTAAGAAAAAAGCAGAAGAAAAATATTAGTTTAGTCCTGTCAAATTAAGATATTCCATAGACAATTTTAGACTCGATTAAAAAATTGGTTACTAAAAATACGTCAATTTACGTCAAGCGCTGACTAATTTGACAGAAATAAACTAATATTTTCTGTCCTTTTTATAATGAAATAGTAAGAAAAAGATGCACTGAACTTTAGTTTAGTTTGTGAACAAGACAATCCGCGCCAAAGTATTTCTTTCTATCTTAATAGGAAATAAACAGTTTACTGACTAATTTTTTTCCAAGAAGTTAGTAGTTAGACACTGTTGATCATCCAAATTTAAAAATTATAAAGGCGACTCTAATCTTCTGTTTTCCGAATCACATGTATTATCCGAGGTCTGCTCCGGCGCTGTGATTTTGTCTCTGTAAAATAAAACTGGTATGTAAATATTCAAAATTATGGAACCCTCATAGTTCGTCATGTCTGCCCGTGCGTCCGTTCGTATGTCACAGCCATTTTATTCCGAAGCTATTAGGAATATACATGTGAAACTTAGTAGGTAGATGTATTCTGTAAACCGCTTTCAGATTTTATAAAAAAAAAAATATTTAAAATAAAGGGGGGCTCACCATACATGGAACTAAAACTGAAAAAAATTTTTTTTTCATGAAACCTATGCGTGTGTGGTATCTATAGATAGGTCTATAAAAATGACATAGGGGTTTCTGAAACTACTTTTTATAAAGTCAATCGTTTAAGAGATATACGCTACCAAAGTGGTAAAATGTGTACCTCCCCCCCCCTCTAACTTCTGTAATAATGGAATGAAAATCTAAAAAAATATATGTCTGTAGATCTTAATGTATACTTTCAACCAAAATTGGTTTGAGATCGGGTCAGCATTTTTTGTGATACAACATATTTTCTAAAACCGCAAATATAACTTTGTAATTCATACAAACACTATGAAAAACAAAGTTATTTGGCGTAGTTGTAAAAAATGTAAATAACTTAGTTTTAACAAATTTGTAAGGTTTTGTTTTTCGTCAAATAAATATACATATTATATTATATTATATTACATTATATTATAATAGTTACTACGAAACCCTTCATGGGCGAGTCTGACTCGCACTTGGCCAATTATTTTCCGTCATTTTACGAGCATGATCCCTCAGGCGTTCCAAATGTCGGTTTTTAGGGTTCCGTAGCCGAATGGCAAAAAACGGAACCCTTATAGTTTCGACATGTCTGTCCGTCTGTCTGTCTGTCCTTCCGTCCGTATGTCACAGCCATTTTATTCCGAAACTATTAAGACTATACATGTAAAACTTGATAGATAGATGTATTCTGTGAACCGCTTTCCGATTTTAAGAGAAAATTTAAAAAAATATTTAAAATAAAGGGGGCTCCTCATACATGGAACTGAAACTGAAAATATTTTTTTTCATGAAACCTATACGTGTGTGGTATCTATAGACAGGTCTTTAAAAATGACATTAAGGTTTCTAAAATTACTTTTTCATAAAGTTAATCGTTTAAAAGATATATGCTTCCAAAGTGGTAAAATGTATGTGTCCCCCTCTAACTTCTATAATGATGGAGAGAAAAATCTAAAAAAAACATGTTGTAGATCTTAATATAAACTTTCAACCAAAATTGGTTTGAACGAGATCGAGTCAACAGTTTTTGAGATACAGTATATTTTCTAAAACCGCAAATATAACTTTGTAATTCATACAAACACTATGAAAAACAAAGTTATTTGGCGTAGTTGTAAAAATTGTAAATAAGCTACTTTTAAGAAATTTGTAAGGTTTTTGGCTTTTTTTTTCCAATAAATATATTACTACGGAACCCTTCATGGACGGGTCCAACTCGCACTTGGCCAATTTTTTCACCTTTCGTTGTCTTTTATGCTTATTCCCCATATCGGTAAACTAATGTTATATAAACCTTGTTCACTTGTCAAATATAGATAAATAAAATCAGAAAACAAGACTAAACAATAACTATTTCGATAAAAAAATATAATCACGGTTGCGGGAGGAACCGACACAGGTCTATCACTGACAAAGGCCGCAGGCGAACTGGGCGGGCATAAGAAAGTGACAGAGTGTATTACTTCCACGTGCGAAAAAAAGAGAGCGCAACAATGCGCTGGAACCAAAATAAAACAACGTAAGCGCCAAGCCAAATAAAAATTGTTTAAAAATAAATTAAGCTATGTATCAAAAATATTTTCAGTCATAGTTTTTAATTACCTATTATGCACATTTTGAATGCAATTTTGAAATGAAATTCCTTAGGATTTTAGAATTACAGGAAAAAATAAAAAAAAATAGAGGTCTTTTCGGAATCAAATTCGATGGAGCAAATTTAACCCAATTTCGTTTTCCTTCGGTAAAAGTATTAATGAAATAGTCAATAAACATATTACCAAAAATTAAATCCATACTTGCTGGAATAGTGAAATAAATGGTGACGAAAAAACCCCTAATTTATTTTGGTATCGCCTTAATGACAACGTTGAGTAGATTCAACGCTCCTTCCGGCACTTCTTATATTTCGGTTTTGGTATACAGTTTTTATTTTATCCAAGAGGTCTCTGAGGGTTACAGCGCGATATTTATAGCCTATCAGTAATGAGAAGCTTGTGGCTATAATATTACTAGCCGTATAAGTTGATCTTTAAGTTTAAATAACGCTTGCCGCGGTAGATCCATTGCTGAGTGGCCATCTTTACCCATAGGTAGTTTACAAGCTGGAGTCTGTGTTTCCCGATAGCTATAACCTAGGGGTCTTTAAGTCAAGAGTGAATAGGTTACTTTTAGGTAAGCGTGCTCCATCTTCGACCACATCATCACTTACCATCAGGTGAGATAGGATTCTTATGTCTAATTGCCTGCATAGAATTTTAATTTTATATTTACCGACCAGTATTTATTGATGCCAATTTTGGATCCATACCAATATTTTAATGCGAAACTGTGTTTGATGAATGCGAATGTGGTATTCGACTGTTGAAGGTCTAAAAGGTGACATAAGCAATATTATTTTTTGCTGAAAAAAGTTGCTTTTCAACCGAGCGCAGTCGCGGGCAGAAGGTAGATCCAAATAAACCTGTTATGTAAGACCTTAAGCGACATTTATAAATAAACCATAGTCTGTTCCACTTCTCCTAGGTCCGTGTATCGAAGCATTCAATAATATATTGTTGTCTCCCGTCTCGCTCTGTGATTTATGTGTCGTGTCTACTACGTTTAATTGTTCACCCGGCCAACTGAACTTACTTTTATCAGCATTTACGTATGTATGTGGTTTTATTGCAGGCACATACTGTCGATACATGTTTTATTGGTCCATTTAATTGCCATAGCTATAAAACCACTTACTGCAGTATATATGTTGCCTTATTTTTAGTAAATGCAAAAGCTGAAAATAGTTCAGAATCAGTTACAGAAGCAATCGTAATATTTTTAACTGTGTTTATTCTTCCCAATTATCTTTTTATATGAATAGTTGGATACTGATTCTAATAAGCCTTTCTTTCGGGCGTAAATCATCAAATGACTGTCTAGAGCGCGAGGAGTCATTGAATAAGGTTCATATTAGGTTTTTATTCTACTGACTAAAAAGCTACCCTGTTCTTTTAGTTGCCCTTACTTTAAGGGCCGCGAAACATCGTAAGACCATTCCTGAAACCCCGACAGATAATTGCCCTAGCGGGTCTCGTTTTTAATGCTGACCTGGTCTTACCGGACGGTGCGTCTCCTGCGGCAACTAGAGTGTGGAAGAGAGTTTGTTTAGAAGAGAGTTGCAAAGCAGCTGTTTAAAGGTCACAACGGCAAAGCAGACGCATTTCCCAAGCGCCAATCAAACACCACTAAACACCGATCTGCCACTCTATAATCGATAAAACAAACTTGTAAATATGTAAATGTTTACGATACATACCTACTTACAAAATTTTGTTTATAGATTCTTTAGGTGAAAAGCATATTTGACACGTGTATCTTAGTATAAAAAAAAAGTAATGTAGAATCTATTACCTAAGTAGTTAGTATTCATAGGAAAGCTTATTTTCAGTAATAGACAGGTAAATTAAGGGTTGTGTTTAATTATGTTTGAGGTATCATCGTCCATTGAAAGGGGCAAGGTAAGTTAATTTCGTCCGCAAATAGAGAGTTTAACACAAGAATCTTTACAGGGTTCGTCGTATATCTCAGTTATTGGGTTCTCGAGGACAAACAGTTTTATCGATATGTGAGAAATATAAGTATTTAAACTTAAACGTGTAAGAAGTTTTTAGACAGATGAAGATATTCGCATATTTTCATGCTTGTGATATAATCTGCAACAATAATTATGTATAAGAAGTTTGATCCGGAGATACTTCACTCAAGGTTTTCAAGATCTTATGTGTACATAATATTTTCAATGTGATCCGCACTATTGAATTTAAAATAATGCCACTTACATAGCTTACAAGCATTTTCATCCAAAGTTAAGATGTATGCGAAATTTCTGCTAACTCTATTCTGGAAAAAAATAAAATTTGTTGTAAATTGCGTTGCAAAACACCAGTTGACCACTAAAGTTTGAAGTCCATACAATCTATAATTGTAAGGACTTCAAACTCAAAACTACACTTCGACCTCTGAGTTTGTTTCAGTGTTTCTTCACCGGGTTGTCAGTTAGGAAACTCCAGCTATAGTTTAACAGTACGAAAAAAAAAAGTGGCATATAGTATGTTTTATTCAATAACCATTTTTCATAAAATATATATTATGATTATGAAGCATTTCTTACGATTAGAGTAATGCTGGCCCAGTGGTAAAGCCCCAACATACGATTTGTGTGTCGTGAGTTCGAACCCAGCAGGGTTTTTGTTATTCACCACTGCTCTCAAAACAGTAAAAGAAAACATCTTGAGGAAACTAGCATGGCATGGGACCGAAAAATCGGAAGACATGCGACATACCTTAATAAAAAGAAATGTGATTTGTATGGCTCCTAAAATCTATAATAAAATGCCTGACAATATTAAAAACTTACCGTTGCAAAAATTTAAAAAATACTTCACACAATTACTTGTTAATAAATATTATTATTCTGTGCAAGATTTCCTAAATGACAATAATTTGTAATATTTGAATTAATTTCTGTTTGCATTAATATTTTTTTTATTTGTTGTAATAAATTTTATTTATTGTAATCAATTTTATTTGTCGTAATCAATTTTATCTGTTATATTCAATTTTTATAGCACTTTTTTATTTGCAACATAATACATTTGCATGCCACACTAAGGCAGAATGTACATGGATTATTTTATGTATTTAACAACTTATTTTTATGTACCTACATTCCAAGCAAACAAAGACTTATTCTATTCTATTCTATTCTACCCATTAACCCGCACCGGACCGGTGGGTCACGGGCCATGACTCACGGCCCAATCCCAGTCATAAACAGGAGGCCTGTATCTCAGCAGCACTGCAGTTGTACGTTACAGGCTGAATATAGATCTACACGTACTCATTAACCCACAAGCAAATTTTTTTAAAAGAGAACTTGGATTGTTGATAGAACTGAAAATAGAAGTCAATTGTTTCAATTAAATTCTGTAGTTCATTCAGTAGATATAATTGTGTCCTGTCTGTGTAGAATTTATGTGGCGTGTTTGACACGCTGTATTGGCTTTGTCTCCAACCTTAGTTCGTGTTTGATTGCACTCAACTACTCTAGACGGCTCAACGTGTAAGTTAGTTGTCAGTTCAATCGATATTGTTTTATCGGTTGTAATCATCCCTACTTCCTTACTAAATTAATCAATGCGAATGTAATTCTGCCAGTCTGTTACACTTTCACCTCTTAACAACTCTTTGATCAAATTTAGTACCGAGATAGATGAAACTTCAACAGCCTAATGGCTAAGGTGTCGGACTTCTGATCGAGTCGTCGCAGGTTCGAAACCCACCCATTGCAGGGGCGTGCACAGGATTATGACAGGGTATGCGGCGGAGTAATCGGTCACAAAAACTTTGCCTTTTATAGATTTTTAGCATAGCCACAGCCACGCATCGTAGCATGGTGGCGATGCGTGGCTGTGGCTATGCTAAAAATCTATAAAAGAAAAAGTTTTTGTGACCGATTACTCCGCCGCATACTCTGTCATAATCCTGTGCACGCGCTTGCCATTAGGTACACTGTTACCGTGAACCCGCTCCAGACACAAGCTTATTTAGCTTAGTTGGAGGGGTTAACAAGTTTGTTAATAACGTGTATTCTAGCCACATTGCTAAAACTATTTAAAAAAAATAAGAAAGAAGATGAACCTTTGAAGAAGGATATAGCTTTATTTTGCTAAAAATACTATTCTCGCGAGTGAAACCGTAGGCAGAAGCTACTTTCAACTTAAGATAAGTAGACAGTGAACAATGCAATTATTTTGAGCTTCCCTTTAAATGTTTCGCAACTTTTTGTTTCAGATCTGATCAGATGAGCGTCTTTGAAGATGCTTGCTCACTCTTAGTTGGAAGGTTTGTTGGTTTTTTTTTTGTTCCATGGTGGGAAAAACATCGAATGACTTCTCCCGCTCTGGGTAAAGCGGAAGGGAGTGTCAGACTTCTACCGACTAAAAACCCACCCTATTCCCTCAGCTGTCCTTAAGTTCCAGGGTCGCTGCATCTCGTTAGAACATTCCCGCGACCCCGGCAGGCAATGGCCTTATGGGGTGCCTTCACTGGTGCTGACAGCTCTTTGAGGCGCGCGTGGAACAAGACGCGCCGCCAACCCGGGCCTGGTCCTTACCGGACAGTGATCTACCCTTGCTCGCCGTCCGCAGGCCCGCGCCTACGGTGGCCGGAGATCAGCTCGCGATCCCCGACGCCCAGGGCGTCTCCCGCGGCGGCTGGGGAATGAGGTTTGTTGGTCTAACATATGTTTTTGACGCAGTTATATATGGAGAAAGAATGCAGAAAGCAAATTGTTTTGTTGTCCTTAATAATTAATTTCAAATATTTGAATTATGAACAGTCACTGAACAACAACCAATATGATTAAGCCACAATCTTCTCTTTCCGCAACAAAAAAAAGGCGAAAGATAATAACGGTTTATTTTATTTTGTTTAACCGAGTCTCACAACAAATTTAAATATAGGTATTTAATTATTTATAGTCATATATTTTTATACATTATTAACACTTTAAATACTTAAATAAAACCCTAAAGTACATATCGACGGTTGAAAGGCTAATTGATCTAAGCGACATTTTGTAAAACTTGCAGGAGGACGGATCAAAGTTATTTATTTTGAAAAAAAATTCATAAAAAAACAACCATTTGATAGACTTTTATTTATTTAATACAGTATATCTCTAATTAAGTAAGGAAGTTGTTTAAGTTATTACTGTTGAAAATTGTGTATTATTTTAGAAAATTTATGTTGGTTAGCCCAAAATGCAACAAATTTATTTATTTTTTGAGAAAGGCAAAATGGTTCAAATGCCTACCGTAAATAAAATAGCTGAAAGTAAACTAGCTCAAGTTTTAAGCTAGAATAAAATAAAACGAGAGAAAATGAATTTAGCGCCAAGTCAACTGACAGTTGAATATACCCAATGAGCATAAGCAACATGATGGTGTTGCACCAGAGTGAAGTAGTTTGATGCAGATGCCCATTAGAGGAAGTGCAGGATGAAACAAAATGAACCCTTACTAGATTATAGTAGATATTGATGCTTAGGCTATCATAATTCAAAACATTTTTGTGTAGAGGTATCATTCAAGATGGTGATGCAATATGTTTTGGAACAAGGTATTAGAAAAGGTGGTATATCATCCTAAGCCTAGATAGTAGTATCACCAATTACGGAAGCCAGAGAGGCGGAGCTGTACAAGGAGTACAGAGCAGCGAAGACCGTCCTCAAAGAAGAAATCCGGCGGGCCAAAGATCTGGCCCGCAAGGAGATGTTGGGGACTCTTAATCGGGACCCGTGGGAACATCCATGGAAAATGGTGCAAGACAAACTCCACACCTGGGCTCCCCCGCTGACACAGTCTCCAGCCCGAATTAGTAGAGGACGTGGTGAGCACTGTTCCCCTCGCAAGGTGGGCATACTCCCCCGACCATGGCTCCGCCACATGCGGTCCCCGACGCGGGCCACAGTGATGACAACGCTCCAGAAGTGACCGAGGTAGACCTGAGAGTGGCGGTACGCGGGCTGAATGCCAAAAATACCGCCCCGGGACACGACGGCTTCCCTGGCAAAGCCTGGGTCCTGGCCTTGGAGCCTCTCGAGCCTCAACTGTTAGGGTTCTTTAACGCATGTTTGGAGAGGGACCAGTTCTCGCTTCGTTGGAAGACGGGAAAACTGGTCCTAATCAAGAAACCGGGGCGCCCGGGGTGCCATATCAGCCTATTGTGCTGCGCGACGAAGTGGCCAAAATCTTTGAAACAGTTATTGAAAACCGTCTCTTTGGCCGGATCTTGCAGATAGCCAAATTGGTTTCGGCAAGGGGCGCTCGACGGTGGATGCAATCATGCGTGTGAGGACTCTCTCAACAGACACCGCCAAGAGACGAGAGGGGCGGGGTCATCTTGGCGGTGTCTCTCGACATGGCCAATGCCTTTAACACCCTGCCCTGGAGTTGCATACGGGAGGCACTCCGGTATCACCGGATGCCAACCTACCTCTGTCATCTACTCTGGTCACCAAGGAGAGTGGAACCGACGAGAGATGTCATGCGGTGTCCCACAGGGATCTATTCTGGAGCCACCCTTTTGGAACATCAGTTACGACTGGGAGTTGCGCGCCAACCTTCCTACAGGTGTCAGCGTAGTCTGCTACACTAACGACACGCTGGTCCTGGCGCATAGAAGGTCGCACCAGGCGGCGGCCGAAGTGGCAATGCGAGGGGTTGCGACGGTCGTAGAAAGGATCTGACAACTGGGACTCGAGGTGGCTCTGCACAAGTCCGAGGCTATGTGTTTTCATGGCCGTCGGAACGCGCCACCTTCGGGTTCCCAAATAACGGTGGGAGGAGTTCGCATCGGCGTCGAGACGACGATGAAGTACCTGGGACTTGTCCTCGACCCGCCGGTGGAACTTCGTCGAACACTTCCGACGTTTGACTCCAAGACTGGACCGGGTGGGGGCTGCACTCAAGCGGCTCTTACCCAATCTAGGGACGCCAAACGCCTCCTGCCGAAGGCTATATGCGGGGATTGTACGGTCCATGGCCCTCTATGGGGCCCCTCTGTGTTCGCTGAATCTGCTGCGGCGATTAGCTCACCAACTGGTCGCGTCTCAGAGGGTCATGGCTATCCGGATGATCCGGGGATACCGCACGATCTCTGGGGAGACGACGAACCTCCTTGCCGGATTGCTGCCGTGGGGTCTGGAGGCGGTAGCACCCGCGCACGTGCATGATTGGCGCGTGGATGTACTAAGCCGGGGTGAAACTCCGCTACCGCGGCAAGTCGCGACTCAGCGGATAGAGCTCCGGTGCGATCTCACGGCAGCATGGAAAGAGCGGCTATCGCAACCGAAGGCTGAGCACGCCGCAAACGCAGCTATAAGTCCCCTTCCACCTGGCACAGGTGCTGACCGGACATGGCTGTTTCGGGAGATACTTGTTTTGGATACAGCGGGAGGACACGCCCGGGTGTCGTCATTGTGAGGACCACCTAGAGGACATGGTGGAGCATAAGGTCGAGGTGTGCCCTGCTTGGGCGGAGCACCGTCGTGTCCTCGTAGAGGCGGTCGGCGGCGGAGACCTCTCGCGCCCTGCTCTGGTTCAGACCATGGTGCAGAGCGAGAGGGAATGGGATGCAGTCGCCTCCTTCTGTGAAGCAGTCATGCTAGTGAAGGAGGAGGCCGAACGCGTGAGGAAGAGGCAACCCTCTTCCTTCTCGCCCTAGCCGCCGTGGGAGACGCCCCGGGCGTCGGGGATCGCGAGCCGATTTCCGGCCACCGTAGGTGCGGGCCGGCGGACGGCGAGCAGGGTCGCTCAACGTCCGGTAAGGACCAGGCTCGGGTCGGTGGCACGTCGTGTTCAAAGAGCTGTCACCGCCAGTGACGGAGCCTCATAGGGCCATTGCCTGCCGGGGTTTGCGGGAAAGTTCTATCGAGATACCGCGGCCCCGGAACTTTAGGGCAGCCGAAGGAACAGGTGGGTTTTTAGTCAGTAGAAGTCTGACGCAGCCTTTCACTTAACCCAGAGCGGAAGAAGTCATTCGATGATTCTCACACCCAAAAAAAAGGTAGTAGTATCACCACGGAATACATTGTACTTTAGTATCACTTTTCAAATAAAACAACAAATAAATTGTTATTAGTTAGTGTTACTCAAAATAGCCGAAGTGACATTACTGATTATTCTTAATAGACGCTTAATGGATCAAGAGACACAGTCAATTAATATAACTTAATGCAAAATGGTTCAAGTAACACGGTTTTTTAATGTAGTTGAATGCAAAATGGGCCAAACGACATACCTTATTTTTTTGGTTTATTGCAAAATAGGCCAAACGACAAAATCACAATCATGGCGAAAAAGCCAAATGCCTTAATCGACACACGTTATAAAAGTTTTAAAAATCAAAATAGCTTAAATCATCGAGTCCTCAAATATGTGTAATTTTGTGTCGTATAGATCAATGAGCTTAGAAATGAGGCCTGTTTTGCAGTGGGTGCTAAGCGCCAAAAAAGTAGTCAAAAAAATTTGAAACCTATCTCAAACGATGGAGAAAAATTTGCTGATTCCGAATATGTATATAACTCAATATCGCAAAAAATGTCGCTTAGATCAATTAGCCTTTCAACCGTCGATATATACATCTAAAAATAAACTAAAATATGACATTAATTATTTACATTATTTCTTGAGAAAAAAATAGCCATACGAAATATACACAAAAAGAACATGAAAATAAGTCAAGCCGTTTCGGAAGAGTTTGATAATAAATACACATTAATTAACTCTCCTTTTCTTACTAATGTGGGATCAGGCGGTGAAATAAAAGAATTACCGTTGCAGACACTTGTATATTTTAGTATAAATTTAGAGCAAAAACTATTTAAAATAAAAACTTCAGCTATTAACATCACATCCGATCGTCCGTCCGTCCGTCTCAGTCTATCGTCTCTCACACGATCCCCTCTTCCCCTCACTCGCACCTCTACATACGTTCCTTTCTACTCAACGTTCATTCCACACTAATAATATTTTTAAATTTCTTATCGAAACAGAAAAAAAAATCTACTATTATCATTAGTTATTATTACATTTCTTTACTTATTATTCTAAAATTTACGATACAAAACGTTTGCACTAACCGGGCTTAAGTTAATTTTCAATGGAAATTGAATCGTCCCTTTGTGATGCAGACTAATCAAATTACCACACGCCAAAGTAGAAAGCCTTGCCTTAAAAGTTCATCAATAGAATTACTGTAGCTTTTGTATGTCTATACCTACAACTATGTACTTACGAACATTTTGTTTGTATTATAACTCGGTTGGCGCAGTGACTGAGTAATTAGCTGTAGACATGCGAAATGTAGCTCACTGAAAAAAAAAGAGAGATATAGCTCTTTTGATCAAAAGAGCTATATCACTCTTTTAGCTCTTTAGCTCACCGAATAACTCTTTTAACTCTTGAGCTCAATTAACTCACTTGCGAGCTACTGATCAAATTGAGCCACGCTATTTTACGCGAGTCAAACGAGACAATGTGGCGTGTGGTTTAGATGGTAGAGGAATAAAAGAATTAGACCTCAGGTTTACAGCATTTATTTTGAAGGGGGGTGGGTTCGGTTCACATAGGGTTCCCTCACTGGTCGAAGGTATAGAATGGTACTGCCCTGGGCTCAGGCCGCGACGCACGCAGACCGGCGGGCAGATCCCGTAGCAAGCAGCTCGCGCGCAGACGGGCGCAGAGGTTATGCGGGCAGGCCACACAATAGCGCGCCGACAGTCACAGAGGCAGCGTGACACCCGTCGAGCGGCGGACGTAGAGGTGGTTGCTAGTAGAAATCCAAGGCAGTAGAAACGAAGGAGAAGGAAAGAAAAAAAACCCTGGAATCCAAAAAGGGTGCTTCCGTAAGCGTGGTGCAGGAATCGTGAGCGCCAGCGATGCGTGCGTCTCCCAGCCGTAAGCTCCACGGAACAGTACCCGGGAAATGGATGGGAAACTCACCATCGCGGCGGCTCACAAAGGTTAAATAGAGATAAGCGTGCGCATACCGCGTGCAACGATATAAAACGTAACCGCGTGCAAGGCGTTTAAGCTCGTAGCTGCTATGACACTGCAGAAAAGTAATACTGCGGCATGCGGACGCTTCACAATTTAGAAACACTAGTGGAAAACAGATGACAATGAAATAGCGTAGTTATGTTCTCGACAGAAGCCATCTTGACAACCGGGCAATTATATTAATTTACAAACACTGCAGATTACGGTGAAATAAGAGGATTACAATTTGGCAAGATGGAGAGAAAATGGCAGATACAATGAGCACTTACCCTTGGCACAGAGGGGTTTCTATATAAGTTACTTGCAACAGTAGGCGGCGAGAAAAGAAGCTTCGCGCACTAGAGATTAGAATTTATAGCTGGTCACTACTGCATAAGTGTTGTCACTCCGTGAAACCATAGACATTAGAGATTAGTGTGGTAGTCGACTTCTAGTTTAATCGACTACAACGCTACAGTACCCCGCCTGTTAGCGAAGGATTTTCCCTAGGATAAATCCGCTAGAAGGCCTAAACCACTATTACTGACTACCTATACGTTCATACATCCCATTCATGTGCTTCCATACTATTAATCATTCATCCATCCATTCTAAGTCCATCCCTGACTTGGAAGTAGTCCTAAGTCAGTGACGTACAATTACATACGAGAGGTAAGCTAATTATAGAGTAGTTTAACTCGAGACAGTCAGTAGGAAAAACAGCAAGATAAAGCAAGTGTATCTCCATAGGGTTAGGTAACCTTGGTGGATTGTTGCAGGCTATAGGTAATGTTAGGTTTCAAAGCAAGAAGTAAGTTCATCGTTGAACATTAAATCATCAAAGTTCTAACAACAATTTAATAATAAGTTAAAGTTCTATTTTATTTTTAGGTTTAGAATTAAATTATGTTAAAGTTAAAAGCTAAGAGTATTTAAAAAAAAAATTAAAATTTTTTTTTTTTGAAAAGGTAAAAAAAATTTGTTTAAGTTAAAAAAATTTTTTTTTTTTTTTTTTTGGTGATGGTCCATGTATATGTTCAAATTGGTTTAAGTTTCATTACTGGAATACGCATCATATGTAGAAGTCCATTCGAGTGAGTTTCCGAACGTGAGTGTAATTTATAAAAAATAAATCAAGTCTATATTCATACTGTTGCGAGAATATCCGCACGTTATAGACGAAGTTCTAAAAGACAAGTATCCAAGGTTGGCAACTACGTCGAGATGTCAAAGTCAGTACGTAAACGTCAAAAATATAATATGTCAATGATCTTAAATTAAATAGGTTATGTTATGAATCACGCGGAAATATTTTTTAAGAGAATTAATTAATTTAATTAGGGCAGGCTGAATCTAAGTAATATTCAGGATAGGTTTGCTCAATACCAAAAGGTGTTATGAAGTTAAAGTTAGGTTTCCAGTTTAGTGTTTAGGTAAAAGAAATTAGATAAGTTTGTTGACTAAATGTTGTTGGAATATTTCATGTAGATGCTACTATTAAACGATTAGATGTACCTAGTGCATGTTAGGTTTCGGGTTTAGTGCTTAGATTAAAGTTAGATTGTTACTAGGGTAGAATGGAACATAATTTAACCGTGGTGGTAGAGATACCAGCAGTTATAAAGTTTTATGAATAGTTTAAAAGTTATGTTTTAATCTGGTTTAGGGCCTAGATTAATGTTAGAAATGTTACCAGGGTAGACTGGTACTTAGTTTAACCGTGGTGGCAGATAGGTACCAGCGGTTATAAAAGAAAACAATACAATGGACTACGCTATATATTGTTTTATGAATAGTTTTAAGGTTAGTAGTGAGAAAGATTTTCAGTTATAATTAGGATATAAAGTTATAGACTACTATGCAAGTAGTTAATGGGTAGGTACGGTATTTGTATAGAATTTTACCGGCTTGAAGCTGTTTTTAGAACAGTAGGTTTAGGAATTAATGTAAATTAACTAGTGTGCGGACACCCATGTTTCAGGGGGCCGTCTTTAAGACATCCATGAGGACATAATAAATAAATAAAAGTTAAAGGTATGTAAATTAACTAGTGTGCAGACACCCATGTTTCAGGGGGCCGTCTTTAAGACATCCATGAGGACATAATACATAAATAAAAGTTAAAGGTAGTGTACTATGGAGACTACTCTGCCATGATACTAAAGAATCGCCCTGAGGGCCCACTATGTAGTTTCTCATAGTCACGCCGTAAAGAGAAAATAATCAAAGAGATTAGGTGTGTAATGTATGTGTGTGTAATCAGCAGAAAGGTGGTAATGGAACTGAAGTTATGTTGGCTTATTGCCATGCAGTCATGGTATTTAGTTCTGTTAAAAGACAAATAAATATAGTTAATTTTAGAATAATAGATTGATAACTTTAGTCAGTAGGTTTTAATTAGGATTACCACACTGCAGGTGGGTGTGAAATATGATAGCTATAACTAGAGTTATAGTTAACTTAGGTAGGTACAAGTCGACCCTCCACGACCAGTATGTTAGTCGGTCGTGGGTGTGTGTTCCCTTGGCATCGTGTGACCCTGTATGGGGTCAAACACTAGTAGTTAGCTAGGCCTACGGGATGCTCTGTCAGAAACTTTTATAAAGATCTAGACTTGTTAGGTATTTAGCATCCTTTAGGTTATCTAGAATTTCAGAGATATAAGGTAAATTATAAGCATCCTTCTTAGTTACTGAATTTAGCTTGTGACTGTCTAAGCAGAACCACAATTTGCCATCCCATTTAGGTGTGAGAAGTACAGGTGAAGACCAAGGACTTTCACTTGAAAGTTGAGCGAAGGAATGTTGGTGTGAAACCAGTAACTTCACTAGTTGAGTTATTTAGTGCAAATTGAACAACTGGAATATGTAGATCCCAAGAGCGTTGGTCATTATTATTGTAGGTAGAAACAGCTGTTATGATTGTCTTATTTAGAAGACAATACTTAGAGAAACAGCATGTCAGTACAAAAAGATATGCGTTATGGCGTCTAGAGACAGGCAGAGGGCCAACAATGTCAATACTGAGCATCTGGGATGGCCGAGAGCATTCTTTAGGTTTCCCCATGACCTCCAGTGGGGCATGGTTTACTTGTTTATGAGCTAGACAGATTTTACATGAAGTTACAGCTTTCACTAAGTCACTGTGCATTCCTGGCCAGTAGTAACGAAGAGTTAGTCTTTTATAAGTTTAAAAAAAAAATGCCTAGATTCATTATAATTAGATTATATTATATTTATTAGATTGTATTATGTTTATCAGATTGTATTATGTTTATTAGATTATATTTACTATTATATCTATTAGATTAGATTATATTTAGAATTGGGGTTCTTATGGCACTTGCTTCAGCCTGCTGACCACTGGCAGAAAGATACTAGGAGTGAATTTACTCAGGAGAGCATTGTTAATTTGTTTCCTAAAGTCAGTGAATGTGCCCTTCTCACCGCCTCTAATGACAACCTCATATTCCAATTCGGCCTTTCTTAGGTGGATAAATTTGATTGGGTTAGCGCTCATTGTGATCTTTACAATTTATAACAAAACCCTAGTAGCTGACTAACAAATTATATAAAAGTAACAAATTAAAAAAAAAATACAGAAGAAAAATATAGTAGTTACCCACTACTTACCGCCACGATGTGTGAGTCAGGTAAATAGCGACCAGTGAAGAAAACCTTGTGAACCTTACCGAGTGGGCGCCACTGTGGCGTAGTGGTTTAAGTGGTGAAATAATAAAAGAAGACCACAGGTTACAGCATTTATTTTAAAAGGGGGGTGGGTTCGGTTCACATAGGGTTCCCTCACTGGTCGAAGGTATAGAATGGTACTGCCCTGGGCTCAGGCCGCGACGCACGCAGACCGGCGGGCAGATCCCGTAGCAAGCAGCTCGCGCGCAGACGGGCGCAGAGGTTATGCGGGCAGGCCACACAATAGCGCGCAGACAGTCACAGAGGCTATTCGGGCAGGCCACGCAATAGCACGCAGACAGTCACAGAGGCTGCGTGACACCCGTCGAGCGGCGGACGTAGAGGTGGTTGCTAGTAGAAATCCAAGGCAGTAGAAACGAAGGAGAAGGAAAGAAAAAAAACCCTGGAATCCAAAAAGGGTGCTTCCGTAAGCGTGGTGCAGGAATCGTGAGCGCCAGCGATGCGTGCGTCTCCCAGCCGTAAGCTCCACGGAACAGTACCCGGGAAATGGATGGGAAACTCACCATCGCGGCGGCTCACAAAGGTTAAATAGAGATAAGCGTGCGCATACCGCGTGCAACGATATAAAACGTAACCGCGTGCAAGGCGTTTAAGCTCGTAGCTGCTATGACACTGCAGAAAAGTAATACTGCGGCATGCGGACGCTTCACAATTTAGAAACACTAGTGGAAAACAGATGACAATGAAATAGCGTAGTTATGTTCTCGACAGAAGCCATCTTGACAACCGGGCAATTATATTAATTTACAAACACTGCAGATTACGGTGAAATAAGAGGATTACAATTTGGCAAGATGGAGAGAAAATGGCAGATACAATGAGCACTTACCCTTGGCACAGAGGGGTTTCTATATAAGTTACTTGCAACAGTAGGCGGCGAGAAAAGAAGCTTCGCGCACTAGAGATTAGAATTTATAGCTGGTCACTACTGCATAAGTGTTGTCACTCCGTGAAACCATAGACATTAGAGATTAGTGTGGTAGTCGACTTCTAGTTTAATCGACTACAACGCTACAACAACTAGCTCAGTGGCTCTATAAAATCGTTGAAGTTCTTTAGTTCATTTAACTTAGTTGCGAGCTAAAGATAAAATTAGATTCATTAGGTTGTTTTAGTACAAATAAATATTAAAATGATGTCTTTTTTCTTTGAACTTAATATTATTTAGCTTATAACACATATTTAACACTACCTATTACTTACTAATTCTAACTAACTACAAGCAACTAAAACTAAAGTGCTACATGCGACACGATATTCCGCCGAAACAATTTGAGTACATTTAAAAAAATAGCTGCATTTGTTTTGTTTACAAAAACACAAAATCACAAACTATTATTCCCTAAGGATTTTAAGTGCTAAAGCATTTTTACTTTTAAGATAACTGTGATAAGATTTATTTTAAAATGACGTATTGAGCCGAAGAGTCGGTAAGCGAGCTACATACAATACAAAGTCGGGGAAGTTCGGGCATTGTCGGCCGCTGTCGGCGCTTCGTCGGTATCGTTCGTTACTCGCATAGATAGAGTATTGAGTCAAAGAGCTAAATGAGCTAGTGAGCTATTCCGTGAGCGACTGAGATATACATTGCGATTAAAGAGCTATAGCTCAATTTTATCTCTCATTCGCGAGCTACCCATGTCTATTAAGCTGCCTTTTTTATTTTATTTTTTTCTTTAGCGTGGTAAAATTATCAAATAAGTCCTCCCACCCCGGGCAGGGTGGGAGGGACTGTCAGACTTTTACTGACTAAGATCCACGGTGTTCCTTCAATAACCCTTTACGTACCGGGGTCACGGTAATGGGATAAGTCCCACGACCCCGGCAGGCTTCGGCCCTCTGCAGGGGGGGCCTCGTCAAGTTGCTGACGCTCTTTGAGGCGCGCGTGGAACACAACGCGACGTCGACCCGGGCATGGTCCATGGTCGGACAGCGAGTTGCCCTTTACTCGCTGTCCGCATGCCCGCGCCTACGGTGGCCGGAGATCGTCGGCCGAAGTCCGACGCCGTGGGCGTCTACCACTGCGGCTGGGCTGGAGGGAGGACGCCATCCTCTCCCTCACGCGGCCCGCCTCCTCCTTCGGAAGCATGACTGCTTCGCAGAAGGAGGCCACCGCTTCCCACTCCCTCTCGCCACGCAGCATGGCCTCGACCAATGCCGGGCGCGAGAGGTCTCCGCCTATCGCCGCCGTGAGGACACGTCGGTGCTCTGCCCAGGCGGGGCAGTCTTGCACCGTGTGCTCTACGGTGTCCTCAGGGCGACCCTCGCAGTGGTGACACCCAGGCATTTGTTCCTTTCCCATCAGACACAGGTACCTCCCGAAACTTCCGTGTCCGGTGAGGACCTGCGTCATGCGGTAGGTCAGGACGCCGTGACGCCGATCTAACCACTCCTCAAAGAGGCGTCTTACCGCCGCAATTGCTGCGTGCCACCTAACTGCGTTTTGCGAGATCAATTCCCAGATGTAATAAATATTTAAAGGATTACGGATTTTTTTAAATTGTTGATAAGCTTGCGTTTGATCACCATCTCACCTGATGTTAAGCGATGATGTGGTCGAAGATGATGCACGCTTGCCTAGAAATAACCTATTCACTGTTGACTTAAAGACTCCTAGGTTATAGCGTTCAGAAAACACAGACTCCGTTAGGGAATTCCACTCCTTAACTGTACGCACGATGAAAGTATTCCGAAAACGTTTTGTGCGTGGGAATGGAAAAATGGAAAGGAAGAAATGGGTGGGAGATCCACCATATAACGATGGCGATCATGGATGTTCATTCCAGGTCGCATCCACGATACTTGATACTCGTAGGTAGGTACACGGTCCTTCAACTTCGTTCGAGTAGAAGTGTAAATCCCGCCACCATGGGAAATGTGGGATAGAAAGTAGCCCAAGTATATGTTGACCCAGGTTCCACAAGTTGATATAAATTGGGTAAGGGCCTATACAGCGATTAAACCTTCTCCTCACTGGTCTAGCACTCTCCTGACGCTGCTATAGATGAGTGCGCGGTGTCGATAGCCAAGTCTGGGTGATGGTGCAGGAGTATGTAGGTTGACTTGCTAGTTTCCACCGCCGAGAAGCGAGTAGAACAACGGTTATCTTTGAACTCTGCAATGCGCAACAAGCGAAAGCATTACACGCTGGCTGTAGATTGTGAGCACTTACAGCATCCCAATAACGTCCAATGTCGTCCAGTAAAGCCCAATTGTAATCGGTCCTGCTGTTCCAGAGATTAGCCCACACAAACTGAAAAAGTTATGAAAATGCTTAATTGTGTTTTAGTAGTTATCATGTAAATAACTAAAAGCACTTGATAAATAATAATAATTTTAGTAACATTTTATTCAATTGATAAATAAAAATTTGTTACAACTCTATCTTAGTTTAAAACACAAAGTACAGAGACATAAATTAAAGTTTCTAAAGATAGAGTGAAACGACGATGTCCGCGCTAGTAGAACTATGTGTACACTTTTGGTAATAGGTTATCCCGTAAAACAAGACATAGCGATATTGAGATCAAGAGATAGTGATTATAGATTGTACAAAATAGCAGTACGAATAGTCTACATTTATTCATTAGAAAACACAGTTACTTTGAAATCAGAGACAGATATCTATATGAAGGTACCTATAGATGTAAACATATAAGAAAACAGATATTCCCGATTATTTTTCCTCCACCCATAAGAAGCCACAGTTCAGTAATAAATTCTGAACGTGTGTAAAGCCGTAAGATCGGTGATAAGTTAGCCTTCCACGACTGCTTCTGAACTATTGTCCCCACGTGTTCAGAATATTGAAAAGCTTTCTTCGATGACTGATTTTCTGATCAAATGTGATTGTTTTGTTTGTTACCCTCTTTGAGGATATTGTCACAGAATACATATTAGCACTGGTTATCTAGAAAGATTATTTGATGTAGGTATAGTTTACAATGAATCCAATTCGTATCGTGAACACAGTGGTCACAATTTTACGCGATTGATTATAATCTTACAGTGTTTAATGACACGTTGAAAGAATAAAATTAGCTCTATTTTATATCATTACCTATACTCTCTAAAAGTATCCAAGTTGCAAAAATACCTATCGTTCACCTTAAGTTTTAATTACTATAATATGTCTTAGCCTTTACATTTATGTACTAGCTTCATCCCGCGACTTCAATCACGTGGGAGGATTGTAACACGTTAAAATCAAATAAAAAGTAGCATATGAGTTATTCTAGGATGTCAACTAAGCTTGAGCTTCTCCAAAATGTCTGTATCAGATTCATATTTGGTTTGCGCAAATATGATCATGTTTCTGAGTTTCGTATTAAGCTCAAGTGGCTGCCTATCCGTCTTCGCCGGAATGCGCATATTTTATCATTACTTTACAATATTATGTTCAATCCAAGAATTCCCTTTTACCTCAAAGAACGTTTTAAGTTCCTTCATAACACACATACTAGAGATTTGAGATCATCGGTAAATTTGACACTTTCAATGCCTGCACATTCCACAAAATTGTATGATTCATCGTATACGGTGCAGGCTACTCGTCTATGGAATGCATTGCCGTTGTCAGTTAGACAAGCATAGCCACTTGCTGCTTTTAAAAGCTCTGTTGACACTCCTATGATTATACCTTGTATTTCTCTCCTTATGACATATTTATGTATACAAAACACATATATTTATTTATACTTATTTATGTATTGTATTATATTATGTATATATATATACTCATATTAACTACTTTAGTTACTTTTTGTGTTTGTTATATACTTGAAGTAGGTACACTGACTTTCCCCTCGCCTCTTTGTTTTATGTTCTTAAAGTCCATCCAAAGGTTGTCTGGAAGATATCGCTATCAGCGATAAGACCGCCATTGTAACCATATTTTGCAGTATTGTAAATCAAGTGTGTATTTAAATTATTGGTGTACAATAAAGATGATTCTATCTATCTATTTATCTACTTACCAAATTTCATTCAGATCCGCTCAGTACTTTTTTAGTGAAAGAGCAACAAACATACATACATCCTCCAAACTTTCGCATTTATAATGTTATTATTAGTAGGATTAGTAAGAAGTAAGATATTATGTGTTGTTTGAGATCTGTAGTTGGTGTCTAAGTATTTTTTTTTTAATTGATAATAGGTTCGCGTTTGACCACCATCTCATCTGATGGTAAGTGATGATGTGGTCGAAGATGGAGCACGCTTACCTAAAAGTAACCTATTCACTCTTGTCTTAAATACTCTTAGGTTACAGCTATCGGGAAACACAGACTCCGGCAGGGTATTCCACTCCTTAGCCGTACGCACAACGAAAGTATTTCCAAAACATTTAGTGCGTATGGGTGGGATGTCCACCATGTAACGATGGCGCATCGCCGTTTGTCTTATAGTCCGATGATGGAACGGACTTGGCGGAATTAGATTGTGTAATTCCAACGCACACTTCCCGAAATGTAACCAATTTATAAGATAAAATAAATCACGGCCGATCTGCGTATTTATTTTCCTTCTGTATCAAATCCTTGTCTATAAAAGAACGTTTTTAGCGTTAATCGACCAAGGTATCACCCCTTTTACATTAAAAATACGTATTACAATCTGTTATGTTATATCTCAACTTTATAAAGAGTTATACCTATTTATCAACGAACGAATGGGTAGGTTCTAATTATATGAGTAGGTGACTCAGGATAGCCTCGTAACTTTTAAAACTTTAAGTCCAGGTAATCACAATGTCAACTCTCAAATTAGGTTTTAAGATAACGGAGGTAAAGGGTTGAGTTTAGACAACTCGCCTCTTACAAAGGGTGACTTTGGTCCAAAGGTTTGATCCATTTAGTTTCTGGTTTTAGGATCTTGTCCATTTAAGTTACACGTAGACGACTAGGTACTAAACTTGATTACTAGGAGTTCTCTGCCGTGTAACGACACGTAGTTTTGGATAAGGTGCACTATTTCGTTAACAAAAATCATTTGGTACCTTAATTAGGGTTAAAGTTCGTGTCTTTTGTCTTAGACGCAGTATTATTTCCCCTAAACTAAGTCTATGTCTTTTAAGTTTAGCCCATTCAAAGGTTGTCTGTAAGAGATTGCTCTATGTGATAAGACTGTCTGTTGTACACGAGTTTTATTATTTAGAAATATTTTAACGTACATAATCTATAATTATCTTCTATATATAACTAAAATTGAGGTTTCTGTCTGTGATTTCAAAATAACTGTAATTTCTCAAGTGCTTATAGTTATTTAAACAAATTTGTTTTAAAATTTGGTTTTTCTGTCTCTTGTTCGGGCTAATCTCTGGAATGGGGAACCATTTCTAATGGGATTTTCATTAAAGGATCGGATGTTATAGGTCAACATAAAGGCTATGGAGTTTTAAACGACATATTGCATTGGAATCTGTGACATATTTTATCAGAATTCTTCGAATCGGAATTGCACTGAAAACATAATTTTTAATCGTTGTTATTAAGTGTGTCCTTCTATAAATATGTAGTACACATAAAAGCCGTGTGACTGAAAGTCTAAATAAACAAATGCTTTATTTTCTCGACTTTCGTGAGACTTTAAGATGCTTTTATCTTTGGTTTGATATAAGAACATAGTTTAAGACTTAAGACCCTAATGTACAATGTTTGTCTACTTATTTTTAAAGCAGTTGGTTTTTCATTTCATGCTTTGATTTATTTTAATTAAACAGATTTTTTTATGAGTTTTGTCCAATTAAAACCTGTTTATTTTCAAAAATCGAATCATCGATTTTACGATAAAAAGATTTATAAAACAGGTACCTCTTGCCGGTGGCTGCCACTCATAACCTTTCAGCCAATAAAGCAAGATTGAACAGGCATTTTCTTGGCTCGCTCGTAAACCTCATCTATCGCTTACCATAAAGCGAGTTTGAGGCTCATCCGGAATACAACAAATCAAAATATTTTGAATATTTTTCTAGGGTTCCACAATTAAGTAAATATGTCTCCTTTACTTTTTTTCTTTGATAATTATAGGCACGCGTTTGAACACCATCTTATCTGATGGTAAGCGATGATGTGGTCGAAGATGAAGCTCTTACTTACATACTCTTGGCCGTATTTAAATTGTCAGGCACATTTAAATGGTATGGCAGAGTTTAAATTAAAATTATTTTCTAGATAATATTACCTGAAAGAAAGAAAAAAATAATGTAAATAACTTTATTTGTACTGTCACGTGACGTATAGGAAAATGGGGAAAGCATAAACTAAAAGGAAAATATGCATCACATACACGCAGCTAACGGTCACCACTCAGCGTAATGCTGTGCCACCATGCGACAAAATGAGACGGCCCTGGTTTTCAGCGATGGCCGGAGCCGACGTGATGACGTCAAATGGTGCTGCTTAGTGTTTTACTAAATAGCACCATTAGGTAATACGTAAATATGTATCAAATATCTGGCAGTGCAACGCATTTTAATTTGAAGATATTTGATTACTTATATACGTCCTCAGTTTAATTGGATACAGCTGAGTACTAGTATTTTTAACCCCCGACGCAAAAAGAGGGGTGTTATAAGTTTGACGTATCTGTCTGTCTGTTTGTGGCATCATAGCTCCCGAACGGATAAAGCGATTTCTATTTTGGTGACTTATGTGCGAGTGTTCTTAGACATGTTTGACGAAAATCGGTTCAGCCATTTAAATGTTGTGGGGGGGGGAAAGTGGGGATGAATAATCAAATGTTGTCAAATATACCCAAGTGGGGTATCAAATGAAAGAACACGACGAGTATATTACAATCAGAAGACATGTTTTATCAAAATCGGTTCAGCCATTTAGTAGATATGGGGAGTGAACGTGGGAAATTATTGAATATTGTCAAATATACCCAAGTGGCGTATCAAATGAAATAACTGACAAAAAGTTTAAAAAGCATAAATTAAAAATTATGCAACAAACTTTAAATATCGATTCTAAATGGCGATACCCCGCAGCATCTATTATTTTTTGGGATGTTTCTTAAACCACTGCTAAGTATTTTTTGCGTAGGGGTTTTTTTTATTTTAATTTAATTTTACATTGTAAGGTTAATTAGCCAAGATAAGGGTATTTTGATAATAGCCTAACTAGTATGTAACCATGATTACAATATATTTGTATCTAAAGTAAAAGCAAATTAAAATAGTTATTATTGTAATTTTAGTCGAATATTAAATCGATTATTTAATTGTATCGAATCAAGAGTTAAGTATGACAACACTTTGTAAGACAGGTAAAATATATTAAAATGTATTCAGTCTTGATTTGGCGGTTGAACTGAACACTAGTTTTAAAATAAATCCATTTATATCGTTACAATCTTCGTTTAATTTGAGAGATAAAGACTAGATCCTTTATCTCAGAAGTGGGATAAGTGAATTACGCCTACAATTTTGAAGAAATATTCCCAAATAACGTGTTCACGTGTGTTGCGTACACAAGTCACTTGTTATTTTATCTGAGTAACAATGGATAAAACTCGCTCTAATCGCAAAAGCAATGAACGTAAACGTCGCCGTGACCGGAGCAAAGAAGCAAGAACAAGCACTACGCATAATCGGAAGCAGCGAAGGCGGCCACCGAGCAATCGCGATTCTTCATCGGAATCTCGTCGTAGTGGAGGCCGCAGATCCCGTGAGCAGAGTACGAGGCGCCGTCGCCGGCTGAACCGGAGTTGCAGCCGTGATGGATCTCGTCGTAGTGGAGGCCGCAGATCCCGTGAGCAGAGTACGAGGCGCCGTCACCGGCTGAACCGGAGTTGCAGCCGTGATGGATATCGCAGTCGGAGCAGCAGCTACGAGCAGCGTCGGTCCAGTCGAGGCTTGGATGGGAGACGCAGTAGGCGAAGCCGCAGCAGACGCCCAGAATCCAGCATCGAGCGACACACACCCCCACTTCCTGGTCACGTGAGTAATGCTAATGTTTTTAATAATGACACGCAAGCATTCTTTACAACTTTAGTGGAAGCTTTAACCAAAAATCGATCTCAGGGTAATAAATTTCCTATGCTAGGAAATGTGATTCCCGATTTTGACCCTATGGTAAAGAGCCAGACTATAGTAATGTGGATAAATAAAGTTGAGGAATGTGCTAGACTCTATGGTTGGGGTGACGATCAAATAATACACTACGCACTGCCTAAACTATCAGGGATTGCCAAAACGTGGTACCAGGCTCTTCCATCGATGTCGTATTCATGGTCTGAGTGGAAGGGCAAACTGGAGCAATCATTTCCGAGTAGTGAAGACTATGCTGAATTACTAACCGAAATGTTGTCGAAACGTGCAAAATTTAATGATTCGTTAGAACATTATTATTATGAAAAAATTAATCTACTAAATCGATGCGAAATATTTGGTAAACGTGCGGTAGATTGCCTATTATATGGGATTGAGGATCGGTCATTGAGATTAGGCGCGAAAGCAGTAAAATGTCAGAAGCCGGAGCAGGTTCTCACATATTTTCAATCAATCAAGCAACATCTTCGCGAACCAGATAGGTCAAGGGTAAATTTTGAGAAACGTAGCAACACTACCCCTTTACTATCTAGTAATAGTTCTAAGCAGATAGGTAATGGCAGCGAAACTAAGACTTCGAAGTCAAACAATATTGCGTCAATTGTATGCTTTAACTGCAATGAACCTGGGCATTTCAGTTCTAAATGCACAAAAAAGATATTGAAGTGTAATGTTTGTACCAAATTAGGTCATTTGTCAATTAACTGTCCCAGATTACCCTCTGACTCAGCTAATAAAATTGATAAACCCAAAGAAAAAGACGTGATGCGTATTGAAACAAATAATACTAATGATACTAAATATTTAATGAATCTAAATCTCAACGGTGAAGTCGTTCAAGGCTACGTAGATTTGGGTAGCCAATGTACGCTGATTCGTTACAGTGAGGCTGTTAAGAGGGGAATCACGTGGACTGTTAGCAACTTACCGACTATGAGAGGTATAGGTGAGAGTATAGTAATACCAGTGGGCGTATCAAACGTCATTATTGAAATTCAAGGTATTGTAGAGGAGGTCAAAGCGTACATCGTTGACGATAGCGTTATTAAATATTCAGTTTTAATTGGGCACAGTTTCACAGAGAAACCAGGTATAGTCATAACGAAAACTACACATTCATTGATATTTACTCGTGATCAATCAGTTAAATTAGAATTACATTTGACATCCAATATTGTAATTCCTCCTAAAGAAATGTATCCATTACCATGTTTTTCTAAAAACAAATATTCGGGTATAGTTCACGTTAGTGGTTCCTTACGCAGCATGTCACAGAATGAATATTATTTGATGCCTGGTGAATATGAAATAGAAAACGGAGAGGTTAGGATACTGGTGCAAAACTTTAGTGACAGTGCGGTTTGTTTAAATAAGGATACGCTCATTACACGAGTCCTTTGTACTAGGAATAACTTGAATATCAATTTATTAAATTTTGAAAATGCTGAGACTAAGTCTGCTTTCAATTATGGCAAACAGCTTAATGAATATGAGGTTAACCAATTAAAAGAGTTGCTCAAAAAGTATGAAACGTGTTTCTCGGATAATCTAAAAGACCTGGGATTGACTAATGTAGTTCAAATGGAAATTAAATTAAGTGACTCGCAACCAGTAGTTTATCGCCCGTATAGGCTCTCCTTTCCAGAGCGTAGACAGGTTCAATCTATGATAAAGGAAATGATCGATGCAGGCATAGTATGTGAGTCAAACTCGCCTTACGCTAGCCCAGTCTTACTGGTAAAGAAAAAGACTGGTGAAAGCAGACTATGTGTTGATTATCGTGCATTAAATAATAAAACAAAAAAGGAACACTATCCGTTACCTTTAATTGATGACCAACTTGACAGGCTAGCTGGTAATTCTTTATTCGTAAGTTTAGACCTTGCATCTGGCTACTACCAAATCCCAGTGGAGGCAAAATCTCAAGACAAGACCGCGTTTGTTACTCCTGATGGGCAGTATCAGTTTAAACGCATGCCTTTTGGGTTAGCAAATGCTCCTTCGGTTTTTCAACGAGCAATGAGTAAAATACTGTCTAAAGTCGGTTATACAATCGTTTATATGGATGACGTATTGATTCCTTCGCGATCTTTTGATCAGGGAATGAGACGGCTAGAGGAGGTACTACAAATCGTAAAAGGCGCAGGTCTTACGCTTAAAGTAAAAAAATGTAGTTTTTTCTGTACTGAGCTAGAGTTCCTAGGATTTCATGTTAGTGGCGAAGGGATACGTCCAGGGAAGCGCAAAACATTAGCTATAGAAAACTTCCCAATTCCGCGGAACGTTCATGATATCAGACGATTTGTCGGTCTAACTAGCTTTTTCCGGAGGTTCGTAAAGGACTTCGCCCTTATTGCCCGTCCACTAACA
Source organism: Tholera decimalis (assembly GCA_943138885.2). NCBI lineage: Eukaryota > Metazoa > Arthropoda > Insecta > Lepidoptera > Noctuidae > Tholera > Tholera decimalis. Next base: position 32,686,147 of record OW964562.2, read on the forward strand.
GACCTGTTAAAGTCTAAATTTGAATGGAAATGGACAGCGGAGGAGGCGGAGTCATTTAGAGTTTTAAAGGCAAAATTAGTCGAACGCCCTATATTAGCTTTATACGATCCCCATTTAGAGACCGAAATTCATACAGACGCGTCGAAGCTAGGTATTGCAGGAATTCTCCTACAGCGAGGTACTGACGGCTTACTCAGGCCAGTAGCATATTACAGTCGAAAAACTACGGTAGACGAGCAAAAATTTCACTCTTTTGAGTTGGAAACTTTAGCGGTAGTCGCATCTTTAAATCGTTTCCGAGTCTATTTACTAGGACTAAGATTTAAAATAGTCACCGATTGTAACGCGCTCCGTACTACCTTAACTAAGAGGGACCTTGTACCACGAATTTCTCGCTGGTGGATCCAGTTTCAGGAATATGACTGCGAAATTGAGTACAGGCCGGGCTCGCGTATGGCTCACGTAGATGCTCTCAGTCGTGCCCCTGTGAGTGACCCATCAGATGTGGATACGGAGCATGTTTTTGATGTTCTGCACGTAGACGTTCGTGACTGGGTCGCTACAGTACAGGGTGATGATAGCGAAATAAAACGTATAAAAGACATCTTAGAAGACGACCAGACTAAGTTTGTAGCTGACGTACGAAAGAATTATATGTTAAAAGGTGGTTATATATATAAAATTTTAGATGAAGGATTGCGATGGGTAGTTCCGAGGGGGTGTAGATGGCAAGTGCTGCGCATGAACCATGATGAGGTGGGTCATTTTGGCTTCGAAAAAACGTTGAGTCGTATCAGAAGCATATTTTGGTTTCCAAAGATGCGACGCTTCACTAAGAAATATGTCTCAGCTTGTTTGGAATGTGCGCATCATAAGGCACCTGGTGGCCCCAAAGAGGGAGTGCTTCACCCAATACCTAAGATAGAGAAACCATTCCATACACTCCATGCTGATCACCTGGGCCCATTCATTCGCTCTAGGAGAGGCAACATGTATTTGCTTGTTATTATAGACGCCTTTACAAAATTTATTAATATACGAGCTGTTAGAGATACTAAGACGACTACGGCAATCAAGGCATTTAAGGAACATTTTAGTTATTTCGGCGTTCCTTCTCGTCTTATAACAGATCGTGGCTCTTGTTTCACAAGTGCAAAATTTAAGCGTTTTATGGACCAATTAAAAATAAAGCACATCTTGAATGCAGTAGCCACTCCAAGAGCGAATGGACAGGTCGAAAGGTTTAACCGAACCATAACTGATGCTCTAAGTACAAAATGTCATGACGGAAATGACAACTTATGGGACGAATACATAGGCGACGTACAATTAGGTATTAATACTACTGTAAATAAGACAACCGGGAAAAGTCCCTCTGAGCTGTTGTTCGGTTGTAGATTGACGAATGCGTCGGAAAACGTATTGAGTGACGTAATTTCCGAAACAACTGAACGAATCGAGGGTGATGCGTTACTAAAACTGAGATCGAATGCTAGGGAAAGGATAGAAAAACAACAGGATTATGTTAAAAAGCAGTTTGATAAGCATAGGAAGAGTCGGACAAAATATAATGTAGGTGATTTAGTCAGAATAAAGAGGACAGTTATAGACAAAGATCATGTAGGGAAATCACATAAGCTCATCCCCAAATTTCAAGGCCCCTATCGAATCCTCAAAATATTACCTAATGACAGATTTCTCGTCGAAGACACTCCATTAACAAGAAAGGGTAACAAGAGGTATGAAAATGTTGTCGCGCTAGACAAAATCCATCCTTGGATGAATTTTAAAGGTTACGCCAGTGAGAGTACTGACAGTGATCAGAGTGAGGGTACAGAAATAGAGGTGGACAGAGAGTGATCTATTACTCTACATAGTAGGTAGGCTCAATAAGATTATTCAATTTTGTTGATAAAAATGATATTCTGGGTTAATCAACTTCCCTGATGGAAATGAGTAAGAATTGCGTGTCATTATTAAGGATATATATCTATACATGAGCAATCAGTGCAGATAATGAATGGCATTGAGAAATCTATGTCGCACGTATTATGATTGCAAGATAGTGAGTAAGATTATACGATGAGAGCACAATTTGTCATAGAGGTCAGTGCAGATTATGAATGGTACCAAGATAACGGTGCCGCACAGATGACCAAAGATCGTGACAGATTGTGCAAGAAACAAAGAATGAGAATGCTGATCTTGATTTATGAATTTGAATTTTGATAAAGACTGTGACTTAGATAAAAATGATAAGCTGAAATTGAGACTTAGTTTTAACATGAATATAAAGACACTTAAAATTTTGATTGTGATGAGATTTTGAATTATTGGATATTAGTTGAATGGTAAAGTAAAGAATTTACCTTTGTTGAAATTAGTTGAAGAAGTATGTATGTATTGATAATCAAGTTATTACCTTTGTTTAGTTTTTTTTTATTGTGATCTATACCAACCAAGTGAGAGGACTCACTTACACAGGATGGCCGAGCTGTAAGGTTAATTAGCCAAGATAAGGGTATTTTGATAATAGCCTAACTAGTATGTAACCATGATTACAATATATTTGTATCTAAAGTAAAAGCAAATTAAAATAGTTATTATTGTAATTTTAGTCGAATATTAAATCGATTATTTAATTGTATCGAATCAAGAGTTAAGTATGACAACACTTTGTAAGACAGGTAAAATATATTAAAATGTATTCAGTCTTGATTTGGCGGTTGAACTGAACACTAGTTTTAAAATAAATCCATTTATATCGTTACAATCTTCGTTTAATTTGAGAGATAAAGACTAGATCCTTTAACATGGAGTGCAGTGACTGCTTATCTCACCTCTACAACCCCCGTAATTAGGTAACTCGATACTTACTCCATGGCAAGACACGTGTTACATTTTCTGGCTTCTCACTACACGTCACGACTGTCAAAGATGTACAAATGTCAGCGGGAACTAAAAGTTTAACGTGCTTTCCGAGGCACGGAAGAAACTAGATATGTTAAATTAGTTAGAGTTATCCATTCACTGACCAACCAACAAAAGTACAGACGCCAGCACGTCAATCTACCCCAATCTGTCATATTTTACCAATCGAACATTAACCTTCCACTAGTGTGATAAGGTTGAAAATTGAGGTGCTGGCGTCTGTACAAATATTACGGATAGTTCGTAAAAACAGGTATAGAAATAATGATCTGGCAGACTTTATTAAAGAAAGGAATTCCCGACCCAAATCTAAATTAGGCAAATTAGCCGAAAGGAAAGCTGGCAGCGCAGCCATATATCAATACTGCTGTAATTATATTGTAGGCCAGAGGACTGTAGGATGCTGAGCCCATGTTGCCTGTTGTCTGGTATGTAGGCTGGGCATGGCATCAAACCAATATAGTTCCTCCAGCACATTTTTTAGATGGTGTCTTATTGTTATACGATGCTGATAAATACATAATAAATATATATAATCTTTATTTTTAAGGGATTACTAGCAATGTATAACTATTATTCAAAAGGTTAAAATTAGTTAATAACTATGAAAATTAATATTAACGGTGTTAAAACTAATGTACTTACCATAAAAAAAATAATGTAAATGTACTTTAATAAGGCTGTGCTTATGAAAAATAAAAGTTATAAAAATATTACAACTGGTTTATTTCCAAATGCCGACTTTATTTCTTAACTAAGAAGTACTAAGAGATGTTCATAGTAACTTAAACTAAGTATATTTCCATAATCTATTTTTTAATATTTTCCATTGTAGACATTCAATTTTGCCACGTTTAGTTCAGTGGTTGAATGTGAGGCTGTGGCGCTGCGGGTCGCGCGGATTCTATTGCCGCTCCGGAACAAATGTTTGTATGTCCTGTTTGTAAAAATGCTCTCACAGTACCTACAGGAGAAATTCCAAGTGTATCTACTTCCATGCCAGATACCTGAACTTTCGTAACATGGACTCAGTCTCTGATCAAAACTGCAGATTGATGGACAGACAGATACAGGTAAACTACATATTCCTTTTTTTACCACATTTATTGTGCGCATTGCCAAGCTGTAGAAATCTGTAGGCTTTTGTATTTCCTGGCACTCATGACCTTTCAACCTTTAAAGCATGAGTGAACAGGCATCTTCTGGGCTCACTCGTTTCATCGTAGACCTCATCTATCGCTCAAGAGTGGGCTCATCCTGAATAAAAAAAGATCCTCGATACAGATCAAAGCTCATCAAAGATTGAGAACCAAAAACTCATTTACGGACCGTAATGATATCGAAAATAAATTGTCACACCGTCGTTATAACTGTTTTACTTAAATAAATAAGTAAGTAACAACTCTCAAATAAAGAATGCTCAGTCGAGGTTAAGTCAAGTCAGGAATCGACTAACAATAATAGAATCAAATTAAATATCTGAGTAGAGTATACTCCAAACCGACTACCATCCACTCAATAACTATTTAATCACATCATACATTTTTTTGGCACCCATATCCCGTATGATAAACCCTTTGGATCGTCCAAAAATTGGAAACCACCATTTTCCAAACTCTATCCACCAGAATTCAGTGCGATGCCAGCTGATTAATGGACACTGTACGTTTTAAACCGAATTTAAATAACATTTTTACAGTCCGTGAATTATTTATTGTGCCCATCATGAATAAAATGCGTATAAATATTTCAGAGATCATTTTGCAGGGAACTTGGTGAGTGCTCGTTGATTTTCCTTGAGATAATTTTGGTAGAAGCAAAATAAGTTTCGGGAACGTGCAAGTTTCACTTTCCTTTGTTAAAATTAATATTTGAGAATCAATATTTAGTGTCAATTGCGCTAGGTGCACGGTCGACGAGTCAATGAGGATGATTCGTGGAGCGGTGAAACACGAATAAAGGGTTGGGTTGCATACTAATAAATAATAAAAGATTTATTGGAACTAAAAACACAAATACAATAAATTAGAGTACGATAATGACTGCATTAGTTATAAACTGTGTTGCAGCCATTTTAACACCCATACTAGTAGTTTACGCGTCAGCATTCCATCGTAAACAAAATTTTCTAGGTAAGTTTAAACAAAGATTAAAGATGGAAGAAAAGAACATAAAACAAAATACGTAATAAACATGCATAAAGTTACCTATAGTGTGCGCGCGTGCATGTGTGTGTGTGTTCGTGTATGTGGCATGAGTTCTATGGGTGTGTGATGTGTTGTACGTGTGTGTGATGTGTGTGTTGTACGTGCAATATACTGCATTACCTTACAGTTATAGGACTGCGCGTATAAATCTGTGAGCTCGTGGCTAATTCATAACAGTCCCACGGGTCGATCTTCAAGGTTAAGCAACGCTGCCCGAGGTCAAACCGTGGATGGGTGATCATCTTAACATATCAAGATTCCTCCTTGCCTCGGAGTTTACGTTATGCAGTTCATTCTGACTGTCATTTTTACTCTCGTTACTTCTTCTTTCTTCTCTTTTGACGTTCTTTAGGCGTAGTCAGGAGGGAGAAAATCTGACAACATTCTTACGCGTTACCCAGTTGCTGGGTTGTGGCAGTTGCTGGGTTGTGGCAGTTGCTGGGTTGTGGCAGTCGCTCTATGTAAAACATTATCTAGTACTCAGATGCATCTCATTAGACTGGAAGCCAACTCCAACATAGTTGGGAAAAAGCAGACGCTGATATTATACAGTATGTTAACTAACAGAAGGCGTTCCCGTTAACCCGCAATAGTATAGCATCCATACATGCTAAAAAAATATTACCATTCGAAAACAAAACGTTTTTTTTTTAATATTAAATAATTCACTAAAAATTTTAAATTTATACGTAAAAGAAACACTCTTTACACGCGTACGCATTCATAAATAAATTGCGACGTTGCCGTCTTTCAAGTACGCGTGTACAGAGTGTTTTTTTACGTATCAATTTATATTTTAGTGTATTTTTTAATATAAAAAATAAAATAAAAACATTTTGTTTTCGAATGGTAATATTTTTTTAGCATGTATGGATGCTATACTATTGCGGGTACCTACTCACTCGAAAGTTCGCTCGCTAACTGGCGACACGTATAACGTGCACTCGCGCCATCCGCTAAAACTCTAAAAAGTGAAAAACTAATGGTTTCTAACTCAAACTCTCTCTCCTCTCGTGAACTTGGAGAAAATATCGTCTGAACCGGCGCGCTGGGTACTCATATCGAAGGGACTCATAATCTACATCACCCTGTAAGTACCCTTTTCCTCTAACTACTACGAATACTGATTTATAGGGTCCAAACAAAGTGTCATTATTAACGTAGACGATCACCCAACAAACAGAAATGTTGACGTGCGCTACAGATATTATATTAAACTTTGAGTCTATGAGGTACCCGTCAGGAAAACAAGCGACAAGCTGGCGTTTTAGGAAACAGCCCTTCATAAACATGACGTTATAAAGAGATGGTTCTCAGCCTCGTTTTAATAAAAAAATTGATTTTCGTTACCAACATACCTTTAATTTAGATGGGTTCTGTGTTTTTGCGTGAAAAATTTACAAACATGCTTTCATTTTTTCAAACTTTCGCAATTAAAATATAAGTAAGTAATGGTAAATATCTCGTTTTAACTTCTAATGATAATCTGAAAATGGATTATATGAAGCATATTTTTATTTAAATGTGAATAAAGTATACAAAAAGAAATTACAAACTAAAATACAGCATATAAAATTTCGTTCTCAACACCGTCGCGTCGTCGGCCAGTAAAGTAACCAAAAGACTAGCGGCATTGCCACGTTGAATGGGTAAGCTTAGTCTTTGGCCAAAGTAAGTATAGGGTAAAGTATTGGGTCGCGGGAAGTGTCAGGCTTCTAGAAATTTCTAGCAAATTCTTTAAACTTATAGTTGTTTGAAGGAAGCCGTGTCTGCCTTAAGACCCTAATACATCACACAATATCTAATTACCATAAGATTCTCGGGCAGTCTGTAACGTTTAATGCCTGATACTTGGTTAACTTGCGGCTACTACAGAGGATACGATAGCGGGCGCGATCAGAATCTCACTAGTTTGGATTTATTTACGTGGTGAAAAACATCAAAATTATATTACTGCTCTCGCCCTGGATGGACCGAAAGATAGTGTCAAACTGATTAAACATTCCTTCAACTCCGGCAAACATTGACATTTCTTCTTTGCGTGTCGATGGCAATAATATGATATATGTAAGTTTGGCCCAAAACTCAGTTACTCGAAATCCGTTCGAGATATAAGATCGTCAAGAGAGTGACGGGGCATGCGGAACAAGATAAAAGGTGGGCCATTGTCTTTAGGGTAGCGCCGCATATACTTGGCCCTCAGGCCTCGTCATTGGTGCTGACTGCTCTTTGAGGCGTGTGTAGAACACTACGTTGACTCAGGACTTGTCTGAAGCCTTTTTTTTCTCTTTCAGTGAGATAATCATCAAATGACTGCTCCTACTCTGGGTGGAGACGGAGGGAGTGTCAGACTTCCACTGACTAAAAACCCACCCTGTTCCTTCAGTACTACTTCCGTTCCGGGGCCGCGGTATATCCTTAGGACATTCCCGCAACCCCGTAAGAACTTTTTGCCCGACGTGGGAATCGAACCCGGGACCTCATACTCAACAATCTTGCAAGCGATCACTAGACCAATGAGGCAGCCAGTTTTTTATGCAAACGTCTCGCTAGGCGCTTTCTGAAGTCTTTTTCATATGCTTGATACATCGCTCCCGCTTCAGACTGTCACGAAAACAAAAGCCCAATGTTTAAAGTTTCAGATTTACAAGCGGAGTCCCCTTCCATAGCCCGTACTCTTACGGGCTCGTAAGTAATTACCGGTCACTGGCGAATTACTGAGGGTCACTTGTTTTAACTTTGCTAATTACCCCTTTTGCTGGCCTCTGGGGAAGGTTTATGGTATATTTGGATTTGGTTTTGGAAATATTAAGAAGTGCTTTGGCAATCCTATTCCGATTGTGGTCTACAGGATATAGGGATAACAAGTAGGCATAACAATTTCGAGCTTCAATAGCCTAATGACTAAGATGTACGATTTGCGATCGAGAGATCGCAGGTTCGAACCCATCCATTACACTATTTCCATGAACCCAATCCAGACAACCATATTATGCTTAGTTTGTTTTAGTTTATTTTATTTATATAGCTTAAAGTAAGGTAGGTAAATGTAAAAAAAATGCAAAAAAGAAAATAATAGAATTCTTTTTTTGAAGAAGGAAAGAAACACAAATTTTTGTATAAAGATTCAAATTAAAAAAACATTGTTGAATTTCGAAAACTGGGAGCTCTCGTGCTGTAAATAGTTGAAGCGTTTACAAGTTGCGGTAGTAAATAAAACCTAAAAAAAATACAACAATCCTTTCTAGGCAGTTGTGTTACAGTGAAAAAGTGGTCCAAAAACATTAAATGTAGTTACTGTAATGGTAACAAAGAGCATGATATAAGAATATAATATAATATAATTTTTACATCATGAGACATTACGTAGCACTTTTCACATTATAAGCACTAAAATTATTTAGACTCCACTGCGACAGCTAGATAAATAGCGTTAGTTCTGTAATTACTTTAAATATTCAAAAGATAAATTTTGTAACTAGGGTTAAAATCACATTTTGTGTCCACAGCCCCGCTGTTAATTTATAGCACAAACCACTTAAACTCATAAAATTCCACGTGTGTTTATAAAGCAATACCCGAAATAAGTTTTGATAAAAGCCGTACCGTAACACCGGACATATAAATGTCCCTGGAAAATAATTATCCAAGTTAAACAATAAAAGGACCCAACTAGCTTAGGGACTAATTTCGACCTCGGATTGTTTCACTAAAATCCCCCCACAAGGGACCCGAATATTTTCACTTAATTTTTTTTCTCAAATCTGCAAAGGTCGAGTTTCCCCGGCCGTTTGGATTGTTTCTACGAACCACAAAAGAAATTACGTGTCAAAACGTGTTTTGGAAGTTTTGTAAACTGATTTACATTCTAAGAAAACAAAATCTTAGCATGAAATTGTGAGAAAATGAACCTAGGTGCTGACTGAGTTTTAACCTTATGAAGAGTATACAAGTGAGGTAGGAAAATAAGTATTTGTTTCTTTTTAAGGCGTATTTAAACCTACGTGGTATTCGCCACCCATGCCAGGGCGCGATCTCGAGCTGCATATTGCTAGGTATTTTATTAAAATATGCGAGTCTAGAACAAAATGGACAAAACCAATTATGCTGACACAGATACTCCTTTACTAGGTATCATTATACGAGTATTATTAGAGAATCTGATTGTGTTGTCTATGTTAAACAGTCAGCAGAGGTAGTTATAGACACGACTGACGAGTTCGTGGTCACGGACAAAATCGTGGGGTTCGAATTCGAACCAAGTTAGCATTACTTGGATAGCTATAACCTGGGAGTCTTTAAGTCAAGAGTGAATAGGATGCTTTTAGGTAAGCCTGCTTCATCTTCGACATCATCATCGCTTAACATCAGGTGAGATGATGGTCAAACGCAACCCTATCAACAATACACCAAAAAAAAACTTTGTGAAATGTTATAATTGCCACAGCTGTCAAAACGGTGAAGGAAAATATCGTCAGGAAATTAGCATGCCTTAAGACTAGGGTTGCCAACCGTACTCTAAAATAGAGTATTGTACTCTATATCATGTAGGTGTACTCTATAATCCATAACACTAATAGGGGACGCTAAAATACTCTTTAACACAATGTTTACTATACTAGCGCAGTCACGCATATACTTCAATGCAAACGAAATTAATTAAAAACGAGCTCCTGACATATGTAAACTTATATTTAAAATGTTTGGTATCGTACAATTCTTTTAAAATCAATGAAGATTTGTTATATGCTGCAAAAAGTACCAAAATGCCTTTTTGTATTAAAGATTCTTTCTTATAAATCCGTACTCTTCATTTACCTATTTTGAAATCAGATATACGCTATTTCTTCTACTAAAAGTTGGCAACCCTACTTAAGACTGAAAAATCCCAATAGAAAGATATGCTACATCTACCAAACCGCCCTGGGCCCGCGTGGTGAAATATAGGCCATTCCCTCTTATAGAGAGGAGAGCTATGTAACCGAAGAGGGAACGTTATACGTTCGTTATGTTTTTAACCACGTGACATTACAACTATTGCTAGGTTTGTCAAACATTACATTTTTGACGTTTTGATAATCCCGTTTGCCACACTGCCGCTAGCAAAATTACACTTGCCTAGACACTCAAATAGACGGTATACTTTCGTTTGCTTTACGAAGCAGGCTCAACCACCATGGTGCGGGGATTGGAGAAAATACATCCCTACCCACATCCTTCCAATCAGTTAAATCATTTTTATAGCATAAAGTTATTGCAAAAAATGATTGCAAACTTTGTTATCTTTAAAATACGGATTTATAGTAAACGTATTTAAGATGGAATTTATTGTAGGTATATTAAGATAATTTAATTCATAATAATATGTATACGTATACAACGTGTAACGGAAACCCTATATCTATCCACAAGGGCTGAAGACAACATCTGGTATGGGGACTCTATGCACAGTTTCAGCTCAAAATAAGTGACTCAAAAAATTGATACCAAATTATCGGTTTCATAATTATGTTTGTTGAATGCAAATCATAACAGACCTGTCACAGCACTACGAGGGTTAATAACTTTCCACGTGACTTGGCAATAACACGATAATTCTCTTCGTTCTTCTTAATTTGAAAGATTCGGTCTCTGGTATCAATGTATTGAAATTTCTAATAAGTTCCACACATGTAGACATAGGATTACAAAACTCTTGCCATATCATTTGTTATCATCCAACGAAGCTGTGCACTTGATATGTATATACCCTGTAAGTTACACGTTGTTTAATTACTATCTAAAGTTCGTTACTTCACGAGATTTTTATGGCGTAAGGAAATTTTAACCAGCAAGATGTTTAAGAAGATATCGATAGTAAATTACTTGATTGTGTAATGCAATCCAGTTAGTTATATCAAAATAATATTTTTAAAGAAAACTAGCAATGTGGGTAGAATTTACATTGCTATCATTCTTGTTAACCCCTCCAACTAAGCTAAATATGCTTGTGTCTGGAGTGGGTTTTCTCTGCTTAGCCTTTTCCCATCTATTTTGGGGTCTTCTAGTCAAACTAGATACAAGTTATTACTAGTGTAGCGAGTAGGCAAGTTTACTCGCACGACAGCAACGCGCGCCAGGATCATACGATCATACGATTTTACGTCAAAGCGTGCCGTGTGCAAAACAAGTTGCAAAGCTACGCCTACTTCATGACGTCAGTCGGGCTTAGCCCCGCCTTCCAAATCATGGCGCACGCGCATCCATTGTTCAAGCGTTAATGAGGCAAGATGTCGTTGGACGCGTCTGTTGTCTGCGCTAACGAGGAGGCGTCGACGTAGATCGGTCAAGCACGAACCGTTATTAATATTATTTAGTTATAATCTGCTAGTATAAATATCCGTGTATTTTGTATTCATAATTCAATTACTGCTTCATACTTGTCACTGCAATATAACACTGTCGCTTCTCGCTCTGGATTTTATTTCACCGCCTACTGCTTGGACGCTTCAGTAGCTATACTTACAAAATACTGCAAGTGGTACAATAGACCTACAGAACGGAGTCCTGTACCACTTCACTAGTATTTTTCATAGAGCGACTGCTTACCTGACCTCCACAAGTCAGTAGCTGGGAAGCTTCAGACTAGAGGAACTGCAGCATATTTGGAATACTGTTGGTAACTTGGAATACTTGGATATCTAAATTCATATAAACGCTATCTGTGTTTTTTTTTGCCGTAAATATAACGTCATACATATACGATACAGTATTAAAAACAGGACGCTATTTTGAAACTCCGGCTACCAGCCCCAAGCGAACGAGACGCCTGCTTTGAAAACTTTTCCGGTAAGAATGCAATCAGTGGTAATCATTTGATGTAATACTTTAAGTTTTTATTGTAATTATTTAAAATGCTGAGTGACCTTGTTAGTTTAAGATGTTACTATAATTTTGAAAATATTTCTAAAATTAAAAATGTGACATACAATTTTAGGTAAGGATGGTGTTTTGTTAATTTGGAATACCGAGAGTGCACATAATTTGGAGTAGTAGATGTTATTTTAGGTTTTAAAAGATTGATTACCTAGAGAACTAAGACTATATAACTATTACAAAGATAAGAATTCTATTAGTTTCTAAGAAAAAGTGTTAGCGATTTTCAAAGAAAAAATGTGAATATAATTTGGAATACTATATTCCAAATTACCTGCACCCTAAGTCAAATCACGTTTTTGGAGTATTTTTAATTTATTTTATTTTATTCTATTCGAGAAACTTACAGCTAACTTATACAATGTTAATAAGCAATATACAATTGAAGGCCATTTACAAGTTTCCACTGATAAACACTAAAAACAAAAACAAGAAGAGAAAAAAAAATAAAATAAAAGAAAGGTAATTACAAAATACCTATAACATAAATTAGGAAGTAAATAGAACACGATCGACAAATACATACAAACAGAAAATCATCACCAGACGCAAATTATTACTTTTCCATAAAAAAGCTTTTCACCAACAATTGCTTATGTTAAGTTGATTGGCATTCTGATAAAATATCTGGATTTCGTTATATTTGATTGTTCTCATAATAATTTGACAATCATTTAATGTATTTTTTATTGAGCCATCCCGTTTCTCTTTAAATTTATTCTCAAAAAAACTTTTTTGCAAAAAATAAAACCGACTTCCATATCAAAACACTACAAAGCCAGAAATAATTTTAATATCGGTAGTCGGTGATATTGGTTTTGTATTTTCTTTTTTTTTCACACCGCCTTCCGAAATTAAAATTATTTCTGGCTTTGTAGTGTTTTGATATGGAAGTCGGTTTTATTTTTTGCAAAAAAGTTTTTATTTTCGTGCTTTTTAGTGGGTCAGTGAATTTTCCAAATAGGTTCGTAAATGACGGAGTTATGCGCGAACAAAAACCGCAATGCAGAGTAAATGAAAAGATCATCAACGTAAATATTTTTTTAGACTTTTATTGATTTTTCAGAAACGGCTTGTCCGATTTCGATAAAATTTTCATGGGACCATTTGGGAAGTATACCCTTTCTAACAAGATATAAGAATTTTTCAAATCGGTTTGCAAGCGACGGAGTTATGCGCGGACAAACATAAAAAAAAAAAATACAAACATCCGAATGGAGAACCTCCTCCTTTTTTAGAAGTCGGTTAAAAAAACAAACTAGTATTCCAAATATGCTGCAATTCCTCTACCAGTAAAGACTGCCAAAGATGAACGAAGGACAGACAGGACTGACAGCTGAACAAGCTTTCCGAGACACGGAGAATCTCGATATGTAAACATGGTAACCCATCCACAAACTGACCCCGGCAAGCTTTGCTTACCCTTTGAGATCGTCCCATTGGATGCGGCTGTTATTATCTAGCCACGGGCTTCTCTAGGTACTGTCCATACATAAATGTAGACACTTTTCATCCACAAGTGACGCTAGCAGCCCCACACTATGAAACTATCCTGAAACGTTTTGGGAATACTTTCATTGTGCGTACTGCTAAGGAGTGGAATTCACTGCCTGGTCTGTGTTTCCTGATCGCTATAACCTGGGAGTCTTTAAGTCAAGAGAGAATAGGTTACTTTTAGGTAAGCATGCTCCATCTTCGACCACATCATCACTTACCATCAGGTGAGATGCTGGTCAAACGCGAGGCTATTATCAATAAAAAAAAATATAAATAAATTATTAGTTTAAAAAACACTAGAAAAACACGCTTTGCTAAATGCACGTAAAAACAATAAATACTTTTTGCCATATTATTCCCAATAGTAGTGAACAATTAAACGGTCGATCCCCCCAGAGGATTTGAAAGTGACATCTATAAAAAAAATAATCTATGGATTACACGGTAATTCAAAAAGGTTAAGAAAACCGATAACGTATTTTCTTTAGGTTTTTTATAACCTTGAAACCTGATCGTGTTCAAAGTCCATTACGTGGCCTTTCTCACAAGTGCAAACACGACTATAATACGATATTCCATCATGGAATGCCAGTGCCTATCTTCCAGCTTCATCATCAGACCTTGAAACCTAATCGTGGTCAAAGTTCACTACAAGACTTTTCTAAGAAATCCAAAACAGCTATGATACTATTTTCAATCATGAAGTTTCCGGCTCCATCATCAGATCAGTTCGACAGTACCATATTATTGTATTGTCATCAGAACTACATATAGCTGCCAATTTTCATTACGCTACGACCCTTGGAAGATGGTTAAATTAGTTACTTTAGATTTCATTACATAGTTACATACATGTCGACCTAATAAAAGCGTGTTGATATTGACTTGATAAATTTTTATTGATTTTGAAAAGGCATTAGATACGGATACGTTGTTGGTCGAGTGGTCTCAAGCGCGACTGCTGAGCACAAGGTCTTGGATTCGAATACCGGGTCAGGCAAAACGTACAATTGGATTTTTCTATAAGTAATTTCTCGGTAGTAACCTGGAGTTTGGAAGTTGGTGGTGTGCCACGGAAAGCACGTTAAGTCGGTTACGGGTAGTCAGAACCCAGTAAATCTGAAACTGGGCTAGCTAGCGTATCGTGTTACCCAGTTACTGGGTTGTGGAGGTCAGATAGGCAGTCGCTCCATGTAAAACAGTATTACTCAGCTGCGTCCGGTTAGACCGGAAGCTGACCCCAAAATACTTGGGAAAGACTAACCAGATGATGAATATAATATCTAACTAGAAACAAGTAAGTAGATAATGATGATTCGAAACGTATATTATCTTTTAATTATAAATGAACAAGAATCATTCTTAAAAAAGTTTTTTTTTTAAGAATGATTAATTCTTAAAGAAGACATTCTTAAAGAAACTGTAAACACGAAAAATAAAATGAATCGCAATGTTTTTTATTTTACGTAATTATTATAATTTTCATAGGATAAAAGAGAAAACTCTCTTTAATCATCCTAAAAGCCGCACACCGTCTCAAATACCGCCGCCGCGCCGCCCGCGTAAACAGGCGTATTGGATGTCAAAAAATAAGAAGGAACCAGTATTTATTACGTGTGTCAAGAAATATTAAATTATTTAATTTTTTTTTAAATATACCTAGGTATTTTTTTTTTTTTTGTTACTATGGTTTCTTTACCAGCTATAGGTATATCCCTTAAAATATTTCGTGTATGAATAGATACACCTTATGTACTCAAAGGCTAGGCTCCAAAAAGCAAATAAAACTATTCTCTTTTAGGGTAATTATTTTAGCCCCACTACAATACCTACTTTGAAGCATACAATAGTACAAATTGTTTTACGGGTTAATTAAATTACCTACCTCTATAACAACAACGAAACGTTTTAACTTAAATAACAATTCTGCTTAAAAGTGACTGCGTCACCAAATGATCTCAAGTAATAGTTAAATATTGCGGTTATATTTCGTTAACAACTAACAAAGTTATTTGCTTTACGTTAGTATTACCATTAGTCAGACTAAAAATAAACAAAAAGCGTATTTTTAGGGTTTCACAGTCAACAAGGAGCCCTAATAGATTAGCAACTTTTTTTATTGTTTATTATTTAAAACATGCGAATACATTTATTACAAACATAAACATACCACCAAGACCATCGAGGGTTTATCTGTGGTATGCTAGCCGCGGCAACTCGATGCCACACTATCATTAAAATTGACTAATTAATTATTCTAAATACTTTCTAGATTTTAGTAGGATGTACGATGACCATCTGTCCGAGGCTTAGCTCAGAAACTATTGGTACTAGAACGCTGAAATTCGGCATGGATATACATTTTAATCACGCCTTTTTAAACTGAAAATCAGCGCTACACAATCCGATCAATTTTACCTAAGGCAGAGTCAGCAATCCAAATCTACCAGATTACGTATTAAGGTGAGCGCACACTATGTTTAGGACCCCATCTTAGCATTCCGGTCTCGGGGGCCCGGTAACGAGTTGACCGCTCGCCAAACCACAACAAGACGAGGTCTCCAGAGAGAATCATTCGCCCCTACTTAGATGTATCTAGGACGTGAAATGTTTGGAGTATTAAAGGCAGTGTAGGTAAATTGTGTGGCAATGAGAATTTTAAAGTGGCTGGTGACTTGAACGGGGCAGTGGTTGAGGGATTGACTACTGCGCTGATTGTCATGGGTTCAATTTCCGCATTGGAAGAATTATTTGCATAGCCTACTGATAGTTGTTCTAGGTCTGGGTTGCAGGAATGTTCTAACGAGATACCGCGGGCCCCGGAACGCAAAGGTTTAGTCAGTAGAAGTCTGACACTCCCTTCCGCTCCATCCACAGCGGGAGGAGTCATTAGATGATTTTCTCACCCAAAAAAAAGGACTGGGTACAAGCGCATTTAAATGTTTTTAAACGCACCCACGGAACAGGAAAAACTGTTAGTGTGGGGCAAGATTATTCTTTTAATAATTGATGTTGGTTTAATTAATGTAGTCAAGTTTTCTATTTCCTTCACACAAAGTAAAAAATATACATAAAAATATACGGCTTTCGCACACGTAGCTTTCAATATTATAGTCAAACTAGTATTTGCGTGTTGCGCGAGGTGCAAGCACCTCGCGTGCTTGTGAAAAAAACAAAAAGAAAAAAAAAAGTGGGGGGGTGATGGGGGGAAATGGGGGGGTTTAGTATTTGCGTGTTGCGCGAGGTGCAAGCACCTCGCGTGCTTGTGAAAAAAAAAAAAAAATGGGGGGTGTGATGGGGGGGGGGGGGTTGCAGAAGTATTTTGACTAAAGCATTGCCCCTCTAAATGAATCTGGAAAAAAAATGACTTTGATAAATGGTTTTTACTTTACCGAGCCTCTTCTATACGAATCCGTAAAAAAAAATACGGGTCTCGTATGTTTCCGAGATACGATAGGGAGGAGGGGAAGGGGGGGGGGGAAAGGGGAGGTTTGGCACTTTTCCTGTAGGTTTGAGAGTTACTTGTTTACGAATCTGTCAAAATATACCCACCTCCCTATCCACCATCTGGGAGAACAATTATGTCAATGAGTGAGTGAGTGAGTAGTCAGTGGTAATTTAGCTTTATATAGTATAGTCAAATTTCTTCGCAATTATTTAATTGTTACTCTCCCATTTGTAGAAATAGTTGCTGTTCTCGATTTTCTTGCTTAGTATCAAATTAAGCGACTTATTTTGATAAAAGGATACCAACGATAAAAAAAATTGTTTTAATTTTGTTTTTATTTACGCTAACAACATTACGAAGTCTATATAAACCCAAAACTAGATACCGAGAACACTCCTGTATCAACACTTCTAATTTTCATCAAATCCCTCATCATAAGTCAGAACCAGATATGAAAGTAGTTTAGCATTTCCGACACTATTAAGGTAAGTGCTTACTACAGCGACGGGGTCATTACTCAACGTTAACCTCTCTAGAGACGATGGTTGACCGGCCGGCAGATGACAGGGTCTTACACCTTGAATACTTGATAAGGAATTACAGGATTTTTAGAGCATAATGTGTATTTCTAATTCGTTTGTTTTAGTTATATTTTAATGTTGCCGACGATGGTAAAAGATTGGACAGCATGTCTTTTGTTTCCACGGAAGATGGGTATGGGATGGGCTTTTAGTATGGGAGGCAAATTGTATCTATTCTTGCGACATCCTAACTTTTTTTAAATTCTGTTTGTTGTTTCTATTTGAATGAGGTATTTTGGCATTGCAAAGCCGCTAATTCTAAAGCCTGCAATACATGTTGGCCTAGCGTTGTCAAGTGAAGGCCAATACCAACATGTAGACGGTATATTTGCCTTGTCTTGCTATCGCTCGGTGTCACTTGCCTAGTTGGCCAAGTGTAGGCCAACGCCAACGTGTATAGAGCTCATTTGGTACAACTTGTCTTCGCTCGCCGTTGCTCGTGATCACTTGCCTCACTTCGGATCGGTGTCGGTTTTCGGTCACAAATCAATGGCGCTCGCCTGCGCTCGGCCAACGTGTGGGCAGCTCTTCAGACCCTCTTCTACATTGTTCGTCTGCATTGGCGTTCGACGAACTTGTCGAACGTGTGGACATTATTTCTTGCCTTGTACCTGTTTGCCAACGCTCGCGTTGGCCTACGCTCGGCCAACATGTATTGCAGGCTTAATAGGTACAATTTAGTATCAGAAAAAGTTTTCGCGCTTTTCGAGTTTTCTCCTCTTCGGAGCATCTTCAGGACGTGGATGGGCCAAACACTTGTCGAGTACTATGTTTGGGTTGTGTATGCGGTTATGTGCGTATTTCGGATGGGATAACGGTGAAACAAATATAGTTTTTGACGGAATTAACATTAACCTTTATTAACATTAATCATTCAGTAGTCGAAATAGGATAATTATTTCTAATGGACTTATTTACTATTTCTCACACTAATTATTTCTGGATTCTTTTGTCAAATAAACGGGCCTAGTTTCATACTCCTTCGTCCGTCCTTTTTTAGTAAAAAGGGGGTTCATAATTTTTGTTCTCTTAAATAATTTTTTTTTTGGAAATTAAAATCAATATCAAACATATAAAATATTTATATTATGTAACATAAATATTGTTGTTAATATGTTGTTGTATATGTATGTATAATAGGTCAGAAGCTAGTGCATGGTTTGAATTGAAAAGAAACAAATATAATATAATATAATATATGCGTTTATTTCTCCTCACAACATTTATATAAAAATAACTTAATATGTTACAGCCTTGTATATGTGAGGAGCTGGTGTCTGAGTTAGGTTTGGCCCTGTATTCACCAAGTCCCCACCCCTGAGAATTTACAATTTGGTTCAGCTAACGGCTTGAAACGCCACGATTCCTTTTTCAAAACTTAATTTGAGAAGACAGTATAAACTTTTCAACATAATACAGACGCCAGCACATCAAACTACAACAATCTGTCAAATTTCTTTAATAGATTTTCAACTTTATTGTTAAAGAAATTAGGTTCAAGGTTGATTGGGAAAATTTGACAGTTTCGTGTAGCTTTATGTGCTGGCGTCTGTATAATGTAATTACAAATATCATTATTTAAAGTTCTTTGACCATAGCAATAGTTGCTATATTTTTCACTTATTAAAAATTCACCCACCATATCAGTCCAACCCCTGAAATACAATGTTCAGTCACTACTCATTATTATGTAATTTAAATACAGCTTTGTTTCATTATCTGTTGAATATTTCGAAGGATTCAGAACGGCTACAGAAACAATTGAATTTCCCTCATTAGATTCTCATCATTACAATCAAAATGTAAATGAAATTGTTTTTGTTTTCAATGCTCCTACTTATTTTACCCACATTTGCGGCGTTTTCGTTAAAAAGTAACTAATGTATGTGATTTTTATGGACACTTAAACAGCTGGCTGAAGTTGGCTTGTACCTTTATAGATAGACTAAAATTTCACGGTGTGTCTGTATATCTGACTTCCACAACACAGTTACTGGATAATTGTGCTGGGTTGTTGGGTGGGGTGCAGATTTTCTGAGTTCTGATTGCCCGTAACTTCTGTCAAAGCTGTATAACTGACAGCCAGGACCCGCAACATAACGTTATTTCTTTTTTTTTTTCAAGACACGCCTTTTCACCTTATTTGAAATATAGTCACCCTTGCAAAGACCGATCTCAACAAGCATTGCTTAACCTTTAAAATCGACTCATGTGGCATTGATTATTTAGCCACAAGGTCAAAAAAGACTTACAAAAATTTCATTTAATAAAATAGTTGAAAAACAAAACATACCTACATTTTCTACCATCTATTAAAATAAAAAATTTAATGAAAAAAAAAAAATACTTACACTGCTTTCACGTAACATAGACTAAAAAATATACATGCATAATACTCCGCCAAAATCTAGTTATATTACCGCTTATAACCTGTTCAACAGTTCAATATCACGTCTCAGAGGTTTGATAACGTTTTGAGTCGGAGCCAAGCCACTGTCGAGTCGAGGCGGCCATCACTAAGTGAATATGGTTAAAAAATGAGAAATCGAAATGTGAACTCGAATAAAATTGCGGTTGTTTCGGGCGTAACGCTGTTAAGTGAGGGGAAGAAGGGGAAATTGGGTCTCTTGCCAATTTTCCCCTTATAAATTAAGCAAATTTTTTTTTTTATAAAATGCCGTACGCTTACAGCCGTGCAGCCACCTCGTGGCATTAGTGAAAGCGTATTTTTTAATATGCCTTGAAAATTGTAGGCTGTCTTTTGAATAAGCGTGAGATTGAATGTGTATTTTAGGATGATTTAAACGTCAGGATTAGGGGAATATTCTAACAAAATACTACAACCACGGAACTTAAGGGCAACTGATGGAACAGGATGAGTTTTAGTCAATTAGCCATTTTTCTTAATAAGAGGCACCTACCTGCACTTGAACTGAACTACACACCTGAACTTAAATTAACTGTCGTTGAGAACTTGTGTAGCCGAACAAAACGCGTCTGTCTACTTTATACGAGTATTTTACACATAGTCTTTATTACATAATTTTGTATTTATCTATGAAGGCTTGTAATTAGCAACTTAGTATTAATATATTATTGTTATTAGTTTGTAAGCCTTCCGAAAATAAAATAGAAGCATTAAAGAGTAACACTCAGAGCGGAAAGAGTCATTTGATAATTTTCCCCCCTAAAAAAGTAATGGTTGATGTAAACTTGAAAGCTCTCTGCGGCTAGTAGACACTGATAACTATAATCAGAAAGACTCAAATGTATAGAATTGACATAAGCCCCGATGGCTCCTGTAGTGATAATGTAACGTGGTTAAACGTGTAGGCAAGTCAACAAACCCAATTAGTAGCAGAACACCAATTTGGGAATAGCATTTTTAAGGAAACACAAAAGATAATGCAAAATGCTGTCACTGTCTGATAGGTCTACTTAAATATGTATGCTTCTTTCCTTTAAAAATAACCTCAGATATGTGCCTACGTGCTTCTCAAATGATTTCACCAGTAGGTATTGTATGCACCATTCGCATTATTTTATCTATACATTAGTATTTTATCATGAACGCATACTTGCAACATTATATTACACTTCACTCGTTCGCTCACTTGAGAAGGATCTTTCATTCAAAATCGATTCCTTTTTCTCTCTACCTTCCTGTTCGTTCATTGGGAACACTCCCCGCTCCTCACTCACTCGCAAACCCGCTCGGTAACTAGCGACATGTATCATCGTGCGCCCGCGCTCCCCGCCACAACTCTAAAAAGTAAAAACCGCCGTGTAGTGACTCCTCAAACTTTCTCTCCTCTCCTGAACTTGGAGGAAATATCGTCTGAACCAGCGCGTTGGGTACCTACTCATATCGATGGGGCTCATAATGTACATCATCCTGTAAGTACCTTTTCCCTCCAGGTATGTTATTATGTACTTGTATGGACTTTAAAAAAGACTTCCACATCTATGTTTCTTTCAGTGTTTTTTCCTCAAGGTATTAAGTTAGGAAACACCGGCCTCATTTAGTTTAAATTTACATAAGAACAATGTCGAATTAAAGTGTTATTTCTAACTAACTAGTTTCTGCCCTTGACTTCGTTCACGTGGGAGGGGTTTCCCGCGTAAATCCCGATCGCGTAGAAATTCCAGGTACATAATTATTCCAGGATTTCAACTTTCTACATGCCAAATTTCATTCAGATCCGTTCATTAGTTTTTGCGGGAGAGAGTAACCAACATGTATCCATCGATCAATCCTCACAAACTTTCGCATTTATCATATTAGTAGTAGTTCCTAAGATTTGCAAAATAATAAAGATAATTAAAAACATGTCAAAGCCTTATTTTATGTCATTGTAATATAAATCTAGGGAGAATTTAATTTTGCCTTCGATTAATCTAAAAGACTAAAGCCATGCCTAGCATACCTCAGCACTAGTTAGGGCCATCATTCAAATATTTTATTTTAGATAAAATCTATATTATGTTAGTAGTGGTAAAACTTAGCCTAATGTTAGTATTAAATTAAACTGATAATAGTAATGTAATGCCAGCACATAAAGCTACAACAATTTGACAATTTTTTTTAATAGATTTTAAACTTTATTGTTGTAGGAATTAGGTACAAGGTTAATTGGAAAAATTTGACAGTTTCGGGTAGCTTCATGTGCTGGCATCTGTACCATTGAGTTGTTCGCTCAATGGTACATTTGTCTATTCCCTGCCGGGGTTGCGGGAATGTTTTAACGAGATATCGCGGTCCGGAACTTAAGGGCAGTTGAAGGAACAGGGTGAGTTTTTAGTCAGTAGAAGTCTGACACTCCCTTCCGCTCCACCCAGAGCGGGAGAAGTCATTTGATGATTTTCCCACCCGGAAACAAAACTATGTGCAAGAAACGATAATATAAAATCCTTATTCGACATGAAAAGATCCGTCCATTAACCAATTAGCAATGTAAATATAAACTGTTCATTGTTAAGGAAACAGGCAATCGTACGCCGTTTCGAAACAAAGTAATTAAAATAAAATTTAAAGCGTATTTCCTTAAAGCTGGTCTAAATCACGGAACAAAGGAGGTCAGGGGAGGATAAAGAAAGAAAATTGTCACGTTTGTTTTATCTTTTTTTTCACGGAAGTTTTACTTTGGACAGAAAATGTTTCAGTAAACAGGGAAAGATTTCAAAGACAATATGTTTGTTTTACCTAAGTACAAAGCTCGCTAGCCGCTGGAGAATGCAGGAAACAACAACAACAACAACAAGGGCTGATAACAAGAGAAAAGGCATCAACGTCACCCACGACCATTCGGTCAAGAATGCTTGACTGAGGGGGGATGTTTTTTTTTTTTAGCCTGCTCTGTCCCACTCTTGGGCAAAAGCCTCCCTCCACTCTTTTCATTTCTCGCGAGCCCACGCGTCCTCTCTCCAGTTTCAACGGAACTTATACAGTTCCTCCCGCCATCTCCTTCATAGTCTGTCGTAACCGTGCCTCCCTGTCTCATAATATGCTATCTTAGGGGAAATTTGACAGCGCGACAAAACATTTCGGTCGAGTTGAATTGTCAGGAAGAAATGATGAAATGTGGTAAATATTTATCAGCGATTAGGGGCAGTTGGATAAAAATAACTAACTCGCTTTTAACTTCCCTTGCCTTCTCAGCATTTTTTTAATATTATGGTACGTATAAGATTTTAGAGAATCATGATATTCTGTATTTCGCTTCTATGCGACGACGTGGCAAAACCAGAATTACCCTTTTTTTAAATTATGCAATTTTTATGCTCAATTAATTATATCATAAAATTTTCTTATAATTTCAACAATATTATTTATGAGACTTTTAACTTTAAAATGAATGATCATTGAAGCAAAGAAGCTATTTGTCCTATACTAATAAAATAAAAATTGGCCAAGTGCGAGTCAGACTCACCCAGGAAAGGTTCCGTAGTAACTATATGTACGCCGTAATTGTCATGTACATCAGACCAATTATCTGTAATATTTTTTTTGTGAATGTAAAATGTGCGTGATGTGGAATAACTTTCATTTTTCGTAGTCATACATATCAGTACATCACACACGTATAGATCTAATTATATTTTATTTTTGTCTAAACATTGGAAGCAGTTCACAGAATACATCTATCTACATAGTTTCTCATGTGTAGTTCTAATAGTTACGGAATCGAATGGCTGTGACAAATGGATGGACAGACAGTGAGACATGATGAATCTGTAAGGGTTCCGTTTTGTTTTATTCGGCTACGGAACCATAAAAAAACTTTTTAGCAAAAAATAGAACCGACTTCCATATAAAAACACTACAAAGGCAAAAATAATTTTAAGTTCGATAGTCGGTGTTATTGGTTTTGTATTTTCATTTTTTTCACACCGCCGCCGATTTTATTTTTTGCAAAAAAGTTTTTATTTTCACGCTTTTTAGTGGTACAGTTTGTAATTAATCTAGTTACAAAATACAAAATGTCAACTACTTATCACCTTTTACAAAATATTGCTTTTCCCAATGCAGAGCCGTTAATTTTTGAGGAGGTCTGGTATTTCACCAACAGCTCTACTTCACCATGTGCATTGTAACGAGCATAAAGTGCTTAGCATCCATATTCAAGTAATCGAATCGCAATCCACAAAATACTTAATATTATTAAGTAGTTTCAGTGGCTATCTGTGGTCTTAATCATCTCTTCCACTTCCCCAAATGGTGCTTTTCGAGAGCAACTGCACAAGTTACTATAAGAAATACCCAAAACGCTATAAGTGTGCCTATAATATTTAAAGAGTTCCCTCGATTTCTCCATGATTCCATCATCATTGTCATCACGTTAGGATCTGTTCTAACAAGGGGACCAACTAGAAAGTATACCCTTTCAAATAAAAAAAGAATTTTCTAAATTGGTTCATAAATGACGGAGTTATGCGCGAACAAAAAACGCAATTCAGAGTAAACGAAAAGATCGTCAATGTAAATATTTTTTTAGACTTTTGTTGATTTTTCAGAAACGGCTTGTTCGATTTCGATAAAATTTTCATGGGACCATTTGGGAAGTATACACTTTCCAACAAAAAAATAATTCGGTAAGTCGGTTGGTAAGTGACGGAGTTATGCGCGGACAAACATAAAAAAAAATACAAACAACCGAATTGAGAACCTCCTACTTTCTTAGAAGTTGGTTAAAAATAACTTTAATTTCGGTAGTCGGTGTCATTTGTTTTGTATTTCCTTTTTTTGACACCGCCTTCCGAAATTAAAGTTAATTTTGCCTTTGTAGTGTTTTTATATGGAAGTCGGTTCTATTTATTTTTCACGCTTTTTAGTGTGTCTGTTTGTATCTAGTCGTTGTTATCTAGTTACCAAAGTCAAAATGTCAACTACTTATAACCTTTTACAAAATATTGCTTTTCCCAGTGCAGAGCCGTTAATTTTTGAGGAGTTCTCCTGGTACATCACCATCAGCTCTACTTCACCATACGCATTGTGACGAGCATAA
The DNA here is from genome assembly GCA_943138885.2 of Tholera decimalis. Classification (NCBI taxonomy): domain Eukaryota; kingdom Metazoa; phylum Arthropoda; class Insecta; order Lepidoptera; family Noctuidae; genus Tholera; species Tholera decimalis. The sequence continues at coordinate 32,711,231 of OW964562.2, forward strand.
AGTGCTTAACATCTACAACGTGTCACGGAAAGGGTATATACATACCAAGGGCACGGCTTCTTTGGGTGATATCAAACGATATTGGAAGGGTTTTTAATCCTATCTCTACATGTTCGGAAGTAATGAGAATTTTTAATACATTGATACCAGATACAGTTCTAGGCGCACAGATTTACGGAAGAGATTTATCGTGATATTTGCAAGTAACGTGGAAAGTTATTGACCTACGTAGTGCGGTGACACGATTGTTATGATTTCAATTTAAGAAACTTACGAAACCGCAAATTTGGTATCAATATTTAGAGTATTTTATTTTGAGTTAAAACCCTTCCGGTATCGTTTGATATCATCCAAAGAAGCCGTGCCCTTGGTATGTATAAACCCTTTCCGTCACACGTTGTATATTCAAGTTATCTAATCGCAATCCACGAAATACTTACTATTGAGTAGTTTCGGTGGCCACGGTACTTTTGGAGAGCAACTGCACAAGGTACTATAAGGAATACCACGCCGGTGTGCCTATAATATTTGAAGATTTCCCTCGATTTCTCCATGATCCCATCATCAGATCTAAACCTGACGACAATGGGACCAACTAGAAAGTATACCCTTTCAAACAAAAAAAGAATTTTCCAAAACGGTCCAGCCATCTGCGAGTAAGGAGGTAACATATATTAAAAAAAAAGTTCAAGACGAATTGAGAACCTCCTCCTTTTTTTGAAGTCGGTTAAAAAGAAAGTTTTTTATGTTTTTTATAGTTAAACTCGTGAACTAGATGCCCGATTTAAATATTCTTTCACTAATATACATTATATTAAATAATTATATAAGCATCATTATCAGAAAGTAACAAAGAATGCTTTAATTGCGCCGCAAAAATACCTTTTCAGGCGAGCGAACCCGGGAGCAGAAAGGCTAGTTTAGAATAAAGTAAACATCACAAAACCAATAAAACACTTTTAATTTATCTGATGTAAGTGGCATAAAATCTGTGATGTAAACAAAATAAATCCGACAAACTAGAAACCGTTGAACTAAAAAATTCAAAGAGCCGTTATTTATTTTAATATTCCAAATGAAACAACCCTTCCACAGCTAGCTGAAATACATAATCGGCTCAATCTAAATCCATTGTTCACCAAAAATTCACGAAAAATCTAACACAATACACTTCAATTGTCATTCTTCAGTCAATTTAGTATTGTTGAACACAAAAAACAGAATTTATTCATTAATCCATCGAAATCAAAACGTTTGGCTACAATTGATGCAACATGAAAATAAATTCGGTAGAATAAATAAATTAAATGGATGGACAAACGATTGTTGCTGTTTTTAAAAGCAAAGGGAGATTAGCGGAATGCGATTAAATGTTCCATTTTATATATTCTGCAAAACGGCCTAATTTCGTTTAGAGGATTAAAAATGTTTATTTATTTATACGTAATTTTTTATTTTAATGGAATAGGAGCAGGTGGGATTTTTAGGGTTCCGTAGCCGAATGGCAAAAAACGGAACCCTTATAGTTTCGATATGTCTGTCCGTCCGTCCGTATGTCACAGCCATTTTATTCCGAAACTATTAAGACTATACATGTGAAACTTAGTAGGTAGATGTATTCTGTGAACCGCTTTCCGATTTTAAGAAAAAAAATAAAAAATATTTAAAATAAAGGGGGGTCCCCATACATGGAACTAGAACTGAAAATATTTTTTTTCATGAAACCTATGCGTATGTGGTATTTACAGACAGGTCTTTAAAAAATATATATGGGTTTCTAAAACCACTTTTTCATAAAGTCAATCATTTAAAAGATATAAGCTTCCAAAGTAGTAAAATGTGTGTCCCCCCCTCTAACTTCTATAATAATGGAGTGAAAAATCTAACAAAAATATATGTCTGTAGATGTTAATTTAAACTTTCAATCAAAATTAGTTTGAACGAAATCGGGTCAGCAGTTTTTGAGATACAGCATATTTTCGACAACCGCAAATATAACTTTGTAATTCATACAAACCCTATGAAAAACAAAGTTATTTAGCGTAGTTTAAAAAATTTAAATAAGCTAGTTTTAAGAAATTTTTAAGGTATTTTTTTATTCGTCAAATAAATATACATATTATATTATATTATTATAGAGTTCCCTTCATGGGCGAGTCTGACTCGCACTTGGCCAATTTTTTTTATTTATTTTTATTTTATATACCAGTGGCGAAGGGTGAATTTTCATAAAAGGGAAGCCGGACCAAAAAATGCTTACCTTGCTCAACTGTGATGCGTGAATTCCAGTATATAACTGTGGCCCTGTGGCTGACTTCGAAATATTGTAACTTCGTAAATAATTATTTGTTTAATTGAAAATAATAGATTACTATTTATATATTCATATATAAAATAATAGACTAATATTTGCCATATTTCAAAAGGGAAGCCGGTAGGAATCGAGTTGTATGGAGCCTTCGCCAAATACATACACATTACATATATACATACATACATACATACACGGTACATACATACTGACATCAGAAGGAAATTCCTAACTTCTTTACTAACAGGCTTTACACATAATTAGAAGCTTGTATATCGGACACCAGTTTTGGGTAGTATCCAGTTACTGGGTTGTACAGGTAAGACAGGCAGATACGTCTATAATTCAAGAAAAATCTGTCCCCAATACCTATAGGTACTAGGTATCTATGTTTCTAAATTTCTTTGTACGTGCTTTGTTCAGGGTTTAGATGATTTCAGTAATACAAATAGGATAACAATTAAAACTAATGAGGTGAATGAGATGAGACTGAGCGCCCGATATTAGCATATCGGGCGCTCAGTCTCATCAATGAAATAGCAAAATAACTGCTATGCTATTTCATTGAAGTAATACTTACATAAAATATTTAATGCATAGAACGTGGTGTCATATTTACGCTGTGATGTTTATTATCGTTCGTTAAAAGCTTTTTACTTTAGTAGCATAAACACAATTGTCTCAAAATTGACATTAAAGCCACTACAAAACATCATCCAGAATTTAAAAAAATCATAGATGTCAAAACTTCATCCATTACTTCTTCAAAACATTCTAGTCTATTCTATTCTAACAATCATACAATCCGGTATGTGGTCTGTACACATTTAATACAATTAACTGTTCGAGTTGCCACAGAGTCACAATCACAGCGATTTAAAAAAAACACTCGTAAGTATACCCAATAAGTATCGTATCCCGATTAGCTATCGTGTAAAACAACACCACCACTAATTTACAGCAAAACTCTTTAACAACTAAAAAGCTATTAAAAATCAAGCAATCGTAGTTAATATACCACCTCCGGGCACAATACGACGTGAATGGTGTACCATTAGCTTGAGTGTCATTCAGCCACTAGGGAGGCTCATGTTGCAGGCTTATACATCGGCTATTGCTATTGTATACCTAGTTAATGTTGAGTAGAAGTTACACGCAAGAAACATTCAGTTATGTGTGGTTATATAACAGTGGCTGTGTGGCTGGCTTAGCAAAGAAGATCGAAGCAAATCCATTAGAGCTACGGAGAGTCATGAATTATTATCGACATACTCACACACACATATTTCTACTCAAAGATCACGAACATCCACACTTCACACACACAATGCACTCAGTCTACACATACTTACATACACACAAACTCTTATTCCTTCCACTCACGTACATTTCACCTATCACAACAAACTAAGAGGACATAACTGTTGTTCAGCACCAAGCCAGCTTAGTTCGATCCTACAAAAGCCAGCCAACGGTAACTGGTATGGTCGAACAACTGTTCTTAATTTAATTTTGTATAATTTTGTCATTTCTTAAGTTAATTTAATTTTATATAATTTTGTGATTTCTTAAGTTCTTAATTGTATGATGGCTTTTAGTTTACAACATTTGGTGAGGATAGGCGCTGATAACAGAAGTACAGGCACTGTCTAGTTCGGTTACAGATGCTCAGAAAACTTAAGGCTTGCGGTACCGAGTCACAACACCAATTACTATGGTAAGTCGTTCGCAGCTCAAGCAGTACGGCTGTGGAATGATCTACCAGTGTCAGTAAGACAAGCACAAACCCTATCGTCTTTCAAAAACTTGGTAAAGGATCTTTATATCTCTTGTAAAATTGTTGTTATTATGTATGTCTTTGTTTCTTTTTTTTATATTTATATGTATATATATATGTTTTGAGAATGTTATTTATTATTTTTATATTTTATAAAGATAAATAGTACACCGTGTGTAGGACCCATTGGTAGTCCTTCAGGTAATAACTGTCACTGGCTCACTCCAACCATCTAGCTCACAGGCCTGTCTGATTCGTACCGCTACTACTATGCGTATCGCGTCCGTCACCCGACTGACGTTTGACAGCTAGCCCCCTCTAGAGTGGTTCGTGAGACAGTGTAAATATCTACTTCATAGATACAAACGCTACATCCCTTCCCTTTAACAAATTTTTACTAATTGACATTCTGAATCCCTATTCAATAATCACTGTTACAGAATAATTTAGTTTACATAGGTTTATACCTCAAATGATTTTCTATTTTTAATTGTACACTATTTCTGTTACTTTTAAGTTAATCTTTTATATTAAATCATATTGTTTTTCTCATTGTTGATTGGGTTATCTCTTAATGTGTTCCAGTCTTGTATATATTTCCATTCTCGCTTTTGGTGTATCACATTCCTTCGTAGCCTCTGTCTCGTTTCTTCATTCCGTATTATAACATCACTACCTGCAGTTTTTCCAACTACATGTGTGGATTAAACAGCTTATTTGTTTTTACTAATTCTTTGTTTGGACTTCGTCACCTGCTATCTATTCTGGATCCTAATTTTCTTTTCCTATCTCCATACCCTTTCCTTTTTCCTTTGCGATTTGTCTCAATACGTGACCTCAGAATAATTTTTTGTGTAGATCTCTTTAAAAGTTGGTGGTTTAACTCTCAGTTTCTCAGTCCTTTATTATTGGCTGCATTCTTATCGCACGTGGTCTTGCGAGTTCATCAATTTGGTCAATATAGTCTCCTGATGGCGGAAAACTTGAGTAATCTGAACACTTATACATATAATCGCGATAATGGGTCCGCAAGATTGGTCCTTCCCCGTTTGTATTTAACAGCATAGCGGTATGCTTGCAAATCGATTCCCATGTGCAATAAACCTCGGCCCTCTACTCAACAAAGGTGTCCTTGAATTTCGGAAATGGTTTATTTGTTTCTTTATTTGTTTGGATTTGGTTCATTTCCAACCCCAAATTTCTCATTTCCACTTCTATGTATGAGGGAGCAAAATTTTAAAACTCTCTACCAAAAGATATAAAAATACAAACTTATTTCTATTTAAAAATTATTAAAATGCTACATTTTAAAAGGTAATACAAAAATAATTAATTAATGAACAAAATTAATTTTGCACCCAGTGTAAACCAGTCCTTATTTCGCTAACATAATGTGTCATCGCACGGCGGCCGCGACAACGCGACGCGCGACGTCGGTAGGCAATACAATTAATTTGTGAAACTTTTAAAAGTATCTTCATTTTTCGTATGCTGTATAAATCATTCACAATAAGCTCGTATTACTCCTGGATAACGCGAATGTTTTACCAATTAAGTAATATTAAGTATTTATTTCTGTGTAAGTGATTTGTAATCTTAGAAACAAATTAATTCTAACCGTATGTTCTTCACAAACTAAAAGTCAGCGCTCTTCCAATAATATGCTCTTACTCTGTCCTCCTCATACTTTTGATTTTGTATTTTCTTCTCCTGTTTATCTTCTAGGGAATTATTTTTTTCTTCCATTGTCTTTTGTTATAGTTCTTTTGTTATTTTTCTAGTTACTTTTTTTTTTCAAAACAAGCAAAATTTCCACAACTATTATCAACACACACTCACACAACAACAACACAACACACACAACTATTATTCTCATTTACCGAACACGAATATTCTTGGTCAAATGTGCTAGTGTTACTTCTAGTGCAACTTGATGCTCTTTTTTGCTTTATATCTTATTTCCTTTGTCATTTCCATCTTGATTTTCCTTGTCTCTACTCTATAGCATTAAATTCATTGGTCCTTGTCTTTTTTATTCTTGCACTGCTTTTCAGTTGATTATTGACAATTTTTAAAGCTACTATTGTCAACATCTTCTCCCTTAATTCCAATGACAGATACTTCCCAAATTTTTATTTATTTATTAATTCAAAGGAGAACCAATGGCTAATATGCATTAATTGCAGTAGTATACGTAACTTAAAGCTTATTACAGATTCTCACGGATAAAAATAAAAGGTAACAGAAGTGCACTAACAAGCAAAAATATTATGTTCTTCCGGTCTATCAAATTTCATTTTCCTGTTGGTCTCCGAGTTTAATATGTAGTAAACTTTCACCTATCTCTATATGTGCTTGATAGGATGAAAAGTGTCCTTTTATATATCTTATTTTGTTTCGGAAGGAATTACTTGTCCAATTTATTGATTCAAACTTCGAAAACATCTACATCATCCGTTGGTTCATCGCTTGCTCCCGGCAAATTATTTTCCTTTTTCTTGAAGTTGCGTTTTCTCTAGTACAAATAATGTTGCTCCTTTTATGGAGTTTAAATTATCCTCGTGTGGGTAGTAAGGTCTAACGACCCCATGGACCCTAGTTTCAGAGTTTCTAGACCCCTCAAGGGCCTCTGATGTGTCTATTTTGACGACCGCCATCTATTTTGGCGACCGGGACCACCGGCTTATACGTGCCTTCCGAAGCACGGAACCATTTTTTTTTTCAGACATTCAGGTGTCCTAATATCCTAGCCAAACTGGAAATAACTTTAAAAGTATGCTTCCCGTGGGAATTGAACCCACGACCACCGGGTCACAAGGCAAACGCCTAAACCACTCGACCACGGAGGTAGTTCGGCAGCATCCAATCAAATGGATATACATTCAATTTAATGAACGTCCGATATACCTTCAATTTAATGAAAGTCAATATACCTTCAATTTAATGAAAGTCCGATGTACCTCCAATTTAATGGAAGTCAAATTTACATTCAATTTAATGAACGTCCGATGTACCTTCAATTTAATGAAAGTCCAATGTACCTCCAATTTAATGGAAGTCAAATTTACATTCAATTTAATGAACGTCCGATATACCTTCAATTTAATGAAAGTCCGATGTACCTCCAATTTAATGGAAGTCAACTTTACATTCAATTTAATGAACGTCCGATGTACCTTTAATTTAATGAAAGTCCGATGTACTTCAATTTAATGGAAGTCAAATTTACATTCAATTTAATGAACGTCTGATATACCTTCAATTTAATGAAAGTCCGATGTACCTCCAATTTAATGGAAGTCAATTTTACATTCAATTTAATGACCGTCCGATGTACCTTTCAGTTTAATGAAAATCCGATGTACCTTCAATTTAATGAAAGTCATATCCATTGTGAAATACCTCTTATTTAAAAGAACATCTCATTCGATCAACCAAATCATTCACTTGTCCAACAACTCGATTTCAATTTAGTGAAATGTATTTTTATATGGTATTATCATTATTGTTATTCCTTTAATTTAATAAAAGATCATGTGAATAATTTAAATTAAATATAACCTAAATTCATGGTTATAGCTTCCAATTCAATGAAAACTCACCAACAAAATATGAATATCTAGTTGGCCAAATCTCCATTTTTAAATTCGTATGTATATTTCCAATTGGATAGAATTCCAAAAAATATCTTTTATTTGTAGTTACAAAATGTATTATATTATAAATCACTGGTGGGGACAACTGTAAGAAAAACCAACTTTATAATTTATGTTCAGCTAAGTGCAATTTGAATTAATGTTTGTATTTTCTATGGCACATGATGTGTTTGTATTTTTCCATATAGATCACATTGAGTACTAATACATCAATTCATTTTAAAAGTTAAGATGTGTAGGTAATACCAGCATGCACATTATCATGATCCATAATTGTCTTTACCTTACTTTCCAAAACAATAAAATTCATCAGCCCTCTCCAAAGATAGAACTACGGAATAATGGAATAATGTACAATCAAATTTTATTGTATTACTTTTATACTACAAGCATAAAAGCAAGAAAGCATATGTATTAGTTTATTATAGTATTAGACAATTTTATACATCTTGTTTACTTAGGTTTTAGTTAAGTAATATGTATTAGTTTCTTTATAGTTATTGTTACAGTATGTAAGTGTTTCATTTGTATGGGCCAAGTTTGCTTAAATGAATGAATTGATTGATTGATTGTTAAATATTGTAATTTTGCCACATTCAATAATTATGAATTCACATTTTGTATAAACTTTCCTTCACAGAGAACTTTTTCTCCTGTGTTAAATTCATCCAAAGGTTGTCTATAAAAGATCGCTTTTAGCGATAAGACCGCCCATTGTATCACCCTTATTAGTTGTAAAGTCCTTATTGTTTTACTGTTATGGTGTACAATAAAGAATATATCTATCTATCTAGATTCTTTTGTTAGCAATCAAATTGCCAAATAAAATTAAAAAATATTGTAACCTAGTGCTAACATTTTTTGGAACCATTAAATTATTATATTTATAATATCATCATCTGCTTAGCCTTTTTCCAACTATGTTAGGGCGACTTCCAGTCTATCCGGATGTTGCTGTGTATAAGTTATATATACAGCCTAGTAGCTGGATAATAATTATGATACCCAGTATCATGAAAATATAGATAAGAATATATCTACTGCCTTACCGTTTATTATGTAAGCAATATACAACGTGTAACGGTAACCCCATATCTATACAAAAGGGCTGAAGACAACATCTGGTATGGACCCTATATGCACAGTTTCAGCTTAAAATAAGTGACTTAAAGAGTTGATACCGAATAATCGGATTCATATGTTTCTTGAATACCAATCATAACAAACGTGTCACAGCATTACGAGGGTCAATAACTTTCCACGTCACTTGCCAATAACACGATAGTTATCTTCGTTCTTCTTAATTTGGAACATACGGTCTCCGGTATCAATGTTTTAATTTTCTGATAAGTTCCACACATGTAGACACAGGAATACAAAACCCTTGCCATATCGTTTGTTATCATCCAAAGAAGCCGTGCACTTGGTATGTATATACCCTTTAAATTACACGTTGTATACAGTATGTTAACCAACAGAGGGCGTTCTCGTTAACCCGCAATAGTATAGCATCCATACATGCTAAAAAATATTACCATTCGAAAACAAAATGTTTAATTTTTTTTTTAATATTAAATTAAATTAAATTAAATTCATTTATTGCAGGTCCATGACCCATATAAAATTAAATTAAAATAATCACGTTACTATTGCTTACAGTCATAAATTCCAATGTCAAATAATATAACTATACGAGTAAACAGAGTTAAAAGAAAAATACAAAGGTGATTGAGTGAGAACAACTTATCCTGTTATACAATGTCAAATTATCAAATTAAATGTCAACATAAAAAATAAAAATTAATAATATCAGAATGTCAGAATGTCAAATTAATTGTAATCTATATGTCATACATACGTCAAACAACAGCAACGTGCCGGCCACAACAGTGCCTTATGTAGAGACAGTCAACTCTACCCGCAATCATTACCAGGACAGCGTTGGAGCTGGCTCGCACCCTGCGCACCAAGGACGCGCACCGCTTGCGCATGGTGGCGTGGAAACAGTCGGTGCGCGCTTCCGCAAACATGCCCGAGGCGCTGCAGAAACGAGGCAGCCCCAACACTGCTCTGAACGCATTGTTATACTGGACGCGGAGGGCATTGTAGCTAGCTTGTGTGTAGCGAGCCCACAGGCTGCACGTGTATAAAGAGGTGCAGTACGCCTTAAAAAGGGTGATCTTAACTGAGGTAGAACAACGTGCAAACCTGCGGGCGAGCATGTTTGCTCTTCTCGACAAAGCCCTCCGCTCCCGTTCGATGTCAGCATGGTCCCTGAGATCAGACACAAGCAAATGCCCTAGGTACTTAAATTGTTCTACTCTATTCAGAGGTAAGCCATACAGATAGATTGGAGGCACTGTTTCAGGGCACTTAGCACCACCCGCCGCAAAGACCATGCATTTACTTTTCGATACATTATATTTAAGACCATGCTCACCCGCATACTCTTCACAGATACTCAGCAATCTCCTCAGACCACAGACCGACGCACTCAGCAGCACCATGTCATCAGCATAGCTCAAATTGTTGACGCATACGCCGTCAACATGACAACCGACATGCTCACTGCAGAGCGCAACGATGAGCGCGTCCACGTATAGGTTGAAAAGGGTGGGTGAGGTCAAGCCGCCCTGCCTCACACCACACTCCAGACGATACGGTTCCGACACCGCCTCCGCCCACCTGACATTGTTAACCTGATGCGTATACCAGTACCTGAAGATCGTCACAAGTTCACGAGGAAGGTTGATATTCACAAGCTTATCCCACAGGATATCATAAGCAACCAGGTCGAATGCCTTCGATAAGTCGAGGAAACACGCATATATGGGGGTCTTACGTTCCGTATAGTATCTGACGGTGTGCTTAAGACACAGTATGGCGCTCTCTGTGGATAGCTGCGGTCTGAAACCAAATTGGTTATCGTGCAAGTCCACACATTCACGCAACCGCGTATTAAGCAAACCGTCAAATACTTTGGCTATGATGGTGGCCAGAGAGATTGGCCTATAGTTCGCCTTATCAGCAAGGTCACCGGTTTTGTTTTTTATAACAGGCACCACCACAGACCTCATAAGATCCGCGGGCAAGTAAGAGTGGCTCACGCACAGAGAGTAAAACATCGCGAGGACTCGATAAATATGAGGGCCAGCATGTTGCAGGTGTTCAATGCTGAGACCGTCATGCCCAGGTGATTTGCCTCTCGTCATGTTCTTTATGATTGAAGCCACCTCTTTGGCTGAAATTCGAACCCCCACGACCTCATTAGCCGGCCCAGCATTGAACATCTCACTAGCCGAACCCAGAGGGGACTGTACGGAAAAATGATCCTTAAAAATATTCGCGATTGTTTTATGATCGCTTACTCCATCGACGCTCACAGGAAGACTCGTCCTACCATACGTTTTGCTCGTGTGTTTCCAAAACCCACGGAAATCACCACTAGAATGCTTCTCCGCAAGGGTGTCCATCCTAATCTGATTTTCACGATCTTGACATGCCTTTAATCGTGATTTGAACACCCTTCTGCTCTCACACATTTCTGCATACATGATACCAGCCCTAGGCCTACCACACGCTACCCACTGCAAAAACTTTAGCCGAGCCTTACCGTGAGCCTCTCTGACAAGCTCGTTCCATCCCGCTACACGTGGACCACTACCACCCACCCTGGTGCTCCCTCGACCCACCACAGACGCACCACGCAAGGCAGACACAATGTCAGAGTACAATCTGTCAAGAGTACGCGTGTGACCATACACATTACAATATTTATCAGCACAACTTGTACACTCGGCAGGAAAATCAATTACATTCAAACGTTTATGACACTCATTGGTAATATTCACTAAAAATTTTAAATTGATACGTAAAAGAAGCACTCTGTACACGGGTACGCATTTATAAATAAATTGCGACGTTGCCGTCCTCCAAGGACGCGTGTACAGAGTGTTTCTTTTACGTATAAATAAAAAAAAAAATTGTGAAAGTTTTAACATTTAAAAAAACCTTTTGTTTTCGAATGGTAATATTTTTTATATATGTTACGGAATACGGATTACATATGTTACGTAAAAATGTCATGAAAAAATTTCTTTAGTAGCCTTTGAGATTGCCACAACGATTCATTGCTCCGTTTTACCGTCAAAGAAGGATAAACACTCATTCATATATGTATTTATGATAGGTATTATTAGTAGGTGTGGACGCATTTCTGCGCTTCCCAGCTGAGCACATGAAATAATAACGATAAAATCAATTTATTCGACTGCAAAATGGAATATTCCATTTAAGATATAAAATAATATATAATTTCAATAATTTAATATAAAATGTCATCTACATAATGAGAACAAAAGCATTCACTCATACCTTTCGAGCATCGAAATTAATTAAATAAAATATAATGATTGCGATGTGACACTACAACATTTCAATTGGTTATTTAAAGATTAAATTTTTAATGTATTTTTATTTATAGTTAAATAATTTCAAGCTAGCAATTGCAATGCAGTTAAATTATACATTTTTGTAAATATTTAGATTTAAATTCGTGCAATATTTTTATTTGACCATAATAATGTACCCATCTTTATTTTTAAAGCCTTCAAGGTGGAATAATGCCCAGACAAGGGCAGCTGAAGTTAGCCGCATGTGAGCAAAACAGAAACAGTTATCATAACGATGTTTGGAAACAGTAGTGTCCTACAGTAGAAATCTTTCGGCTGAAGTGATAATTACAGAGAGTGTATCTCCCTATTTCACTAGTGGAATGTGGATCAAACACAAACTGTTTTATGTAACATAGGCCTAAATGGGCACTTAAATTGAATTTGTCGTTTCCCATGGAGAAGAACCGGCAAGAAACTCCACGGTTACTCTTTTCAAACCCATCATTCATTACCACAATATGTTCATAATATAGGTTTAGGTAATATAGGTTCGGAGGACACGGTGGAGCACACGGTCGAGGTATGCCCTGCTTAGGAGGAGCACCACCGTGTCCTCGTGGAGGTGATCGGCAGCGGTGACCTCTCGCGCCCAGCCCTGGTCTGAACCAGGAATCATGATGCGGAGTGAGAGGGAATGGGATGCAGTCGCCTCCTTCTGCGAAGCAGTCATGCTAGCAAAGGAGGAGGCCGAACGCGCGAGGGAGAGGCATCTCTCTTCCTCACGCCCCAGCCGCCGCGGGAGACCCCACGGGCGTCGGGGATCGAGTGCAGATCTCAGGCCACCGTAGGCGCAGGCTTGTGGACGGCGAGCAGGGGTAGCTCACCGTCCGGTAAGGACCAGGCCCGGGTCGGTGGCGCGTTGTGTTCCACACGCGCCTCAACGAGCTGTCAGCAATAGTGACGGGGTCCTATAGGGCCATTGCCTGCCGGGGTTGCGGGAATGTTCTAACGAGATACCGCAGCCCCGGAACTTAAGGGCAGCTGAAGGAACAGGGTGGGTTTTTAGTCAGTAGAAGTCTGACACTCCCTTCCGCTCCACCCAGAGCGGGAGAAGTCATTCGATGATTTTCCCACCCAGAGAAAAAAAAAAGGTTATATAGGTTAGACGACATATTTTTTTTTATGATAACAAATAAAAAATAGAAAAATGAATGTAAGAGGCTACAGTGTTCTCTCATTTACATAAAAATCAGCTTTGGGGTGTTAAATCAACCCTAGCCTATAGATAGAAAGTTTTATTCGTTGGTTCTACATAATTATGTACATGGCATCGCATCTGTAGTTATTACATTACCCATTTCACTGGGCGTGTTTTAAGTCTAAGTTAAATCGGCAAAGAAAAACATGCATGTGAGGAAACTGGCATAATATAAGACCAAGAAATCCAAAGACATACGACATCCAACAACCAACTTTGTTTTAAGTCCCATTCAATGGCAGACGTGTCCAGAATTATAAACATGTCCAGCTTTCAGCCTGCTACTGACATACTTTTGTAAGATAAACCTCAGAACTTCATACCCAGTAGTAGCACTGGAGCCCCTTTTTTCTCGTGATGAAAATCTTCATGGATGTCCTCCGCCCAGAGGCAGGCGAAGGGATAAGTCGGACTCTAACTGACTCTCACTAACCATCCCATGTTTCCTCGCTTACTTCCGCTTGGCGTTCAGGGAGCACTTAAATATCCTCCAACACGGCCTTTGACTGGTCCCGGCCCGTCTCACAAGGTCCCGTCTGGCTAAGCGTGGGGAATAAGGTGCTTGACTCCTTCCTTGACGTCTAAGAGGGGCGCACGTGGAACAATACGGTCCGCCACCTCGGGTCTCATATTACAGGGGGCGGCAAACGTCCCTAAGTACACCGTCTCTGGCCATAATTAGGGGTGCTGCCAGAGAGCTCTATGGCGTAGCGCTCGCAATACTCAGCAATCCAAAAAGACAAAGCAGTGAGATGTTATCTATGTAAGTTTTAAAGCCTTATTTTATCAATTTCACGTGTTTACAGTTTACGCACGTCGATTCATAAAAGCAACATCCAAGTCAATTTTACCTTTTCGTACAGACCCCTAAAAACTTCCCCACCAATAAACCTTCTCCCCAGCTAAACAGAAATAAAAAGTACACCATTTAAAAACAGATACACTATCATAAGCCCGCTGTAAATGGAATATCGTCATAAAGTGAATCTTGGACATACTCAAAAAGATTACATTGGCACCTATCATATTTCAGAGTAGGCAGTAAACGCGGCAGGAGTCGTCTTGAAGCGTTCATGGGCTATATTCATCCAAAGCTTTTATCTGGATTGCTTGCAGGTCTCCAATTACTCCTAATTTTATAGTGAATAATTGAAGAGCCGTGCGGAGTTTGCTCTTACGAGTACATCGCAGTAAGAACGTGGACAAAATTAAAAGTGTGTTTAAATAGGTGTCCTTTTACAGGTAAGGTTTGCCAATTGATTTTTTTAATACTAGTTAGTTAACAATTTACTGACTCATAAAGGCAGTTTTCTTTGAGTTTCCGTGATGTAACTTAGAATACGTAGGTAGTGTAGCGTAGTGTTTCACCCCCCACAAATCATTTACTAAAACTCTATCATACCATCCATTTTATTCTCCACCGAAAGCAAGAGTGAACAAGCATATTTAGGCAAGACCAAGCATACTGTTTTCAAAATGATTGCAATCTTAAAAACACGTTTTATAAGCCCATACTGTTCCACTGCTTTGTGAAAACCTCTTTAGAGAAACATTCCAGCTTTTTCTATATATAGGCCTTCTAAATTTGAAACATGTTTTCAATGTGTCACATTAGAAATTCACGAAAAAAACTATGTTTTAAAAATAGACTGTCTCTTTTAACGGCCCTTGAAGTTGGCGGGCACATTCAGTTTTTTTTTTTTTTTTTGTGTGTGGCATCTCGCAGGTCAACCTCTGAGGTTGTCGGCTGCTTAACCGGGCTTGCCTGTGGTTGCCTTAATTAATAAATTAATTAAAGCCTCCAGCCAGGGCTTATTAAAAAACTTACAAACTAGGCGACTACACGCTAAGGGCACCCCCTGTGGGGTACGGACCTCGGCTTAGGGCGTCGCAGGGGAGGGCAGCTAGGGACAGGCTGGATCATATCATTATTATTATTAATAAGGGAATTTAAAGCTACTGGCTCAGCGTCGCGGGCTGGCTCTGGCAAGGGTCGGGGTGGACTATTACGGGGACGTCGCGGCGGGCCTCGGCGGCGAGGACGGAAGGACGGTCGGTTTTTGTGTTTGTGTGCCACTGTACTTGTTTCCCTACGGCTCTCTTGGAGCAGGGTGATTGCGTCATCGGGAGTGACTAGGGTATGCCTTGGTCGGCGAATCTTAGAGATACGCGAGGGTTCGTATTGGGCGGCCGATACGATAAGGGGATTCCTATGTTGGATTGAAGTTTCAAAGAAACGCTTGGAGACGCGTTTCATGAACTGCTGGATGGTGGGCATCTTGAGGTCTACGTGAAGAAGCTCATTTCGAACATAAAAGGGGGCTCCCGTGACTCTACGGAGGAATCGGTTTTGGAGGGTCTGCATCTTATGGAGGAGGTAGGGCTTTGCGTGTGCGAAAACAACGCAGGCGTAGGTCATGATGGGACGGATGACCGCGGTGAAAATACGCAGCTTGCACCTGAGTGATAACTTGCTGCGAGAGCTAAGAATGAAGTGGAGCCTACCTAGAGCGAAAGCGGCGCGCGAACGTGCCTGCTTTATGTGCTCAGCGAAGGAGAGGTGTCTATCGAGGACCACGCCTAAGTATTTGGCTTGCTTTTCCCAAGGGATCGGCTTGCCGTACATGGTAATCGGACGGGGGGAGGGTGGGTTTATCCGCGGTTTAGAAAAGAGGACTGCCTGGCTTTTGTCTGGGTTGACTTCGATTCTCCATTTCCGGAACCACTTGGCCAGAGTGTTTGCGGAAGTTTGGAGAGTGCGAGCGATGGCATCGGGTTTAAGACCGGTATAATAGATAGCCGTATCGTCGGCGAATAGGGCTAGCTGGGTATTTTTATGCTTGGGAATATCACTAGTGAATAGCGTGAAAACGAGGGGGGATAGTACGGAGCCTTGAGGAACTCCTGCGCGAATGGGATGGGGGGAGGAGAGCTCCCCCTCAATTCGATAACGAAAGGTGCGATTCGATAAAAAGTCCCGTAGGATGAGCACGAGACGGTCAGGCACGCCGAGTTGGTATAGCTTATAGATTAAGCCATTGTGCCAGACTTTGTCGAACGCTTTCGCTATGTCGAAGAATAAGGCTCCCGTTATTGCGCCCCGTTGGAAGCCGGCGCTGACGTGTTCTACGATGCGGTGGACTTGTTGGATACATGAGTGTTCGGTTCTAAATCCGAACTGCTCATTGGGTATTAGACTCTTTGCTTCGGCAAAATCTTTGAGCCGCTTATATATAAGCCTTTCATAGATTTTACCGAGGACGTTGAGTAAGCTAATGGGACGGTAGCTAGACGGGTCAGACTTGGGCTTGCCTGGTTTGGGAATACCTATGACGGTGGCCTGTTTCCAGGTTGCGGGGAACATATTATTGCTCAATGCGCCATTGAAGATGGCAGTCATTAGCACTATAAGCTGGGCGGGGAAAAGTTTGAAAACCCTATTGGTGATGCCGTCGGAGCCAGGGGCTTTTCGCGGTTGGAGACTTTTAATGATATCCTGGACCTCATCAGGGGTGATGGGGGCCAGTGGATTATCGGGATCTTCGACGGGCGGAAGGGAAGTTCTACGTTCGACTTCGGCGTTCACCATATCGAGGTGGGCTTGGTCTACTGGTTGAGAGCTGGGAGAACACTGGGACTCTAGGCTGTCGGCTAGGCATTCTGCTTTTTCAGAGTTATCGAAGGCGACACTCTTATCGGGACGAATGAGAGGAGGCATTGTGGCCTCTTCAGTGGATCGTAACTTCCTCTGAAGCTGCCAGAAGGCAAGATGGGTGGGCTCAAGTTCGCTCAGCATCTTGTCCCAGCTCGCATTACGCTGCTCGGTAATGCGTTTCCTTACAGCACGCTGTAAGTTGCGCATGTGAGCTTTGTTTGCGGCGCAGGGAAAAGCGCTGTACGCACGGATGGCTGCGTTCTTCTCGGTTATCAGACTCCGTACATCGTCCGGGAGTTTCCAGCGGTGGTCTTCCACTACAGGAACTTCCCTTGAACAATCGTTCAGGACGGATTGTACGTGATCTGTAAGCGAGTCGATCGCCGCCGTCGTGTCAGCGACTGAGACTATGTGGTCAGGAATGGTGTCCAATTGAGGCGACGTGGTGGATTTCAGTTTTTCACTTACTTTCCTCCAGTCGGTGATCAATTGGGTCGGAGGAGGTTGGGTAGGATCATGGTTACCCGAGCGGGAACCTAGGTGTAGGATAACGGGACGGTGATCCGAGTTGAGCTCGTGAAGCGCTTCTATGGAGTGTAAACGGAGGTTTACATTCTTTAGGAGCGCCACATCGAGGACATCGGGGTTATGGTTGGGGTCGTGTGGGTAGTGGGTGGGAGTCATCGGAGCGATGACGTCGTAGTTTAGGGTCGCGCCTAGGTTATACACGATTCTGCCTCTGGCATTTGTCGTGTTGCTGTTCCAAGCGGGGTGTTTGGCGTTGAGATCGCCCGCTAGTAAGACGGAGTCACTCAGGCCGAAGAGAGTCGTGAGATCGCTGGTGAGCGCGATAGGATCGTCTGAAGCAAGAGACGCGACCGATGGTGGGGGATGGTAGGCAGAGATGATGGTTATCGGAGGATGACCAGTCATGCCTAGTCGACAGGCAGAGTACTCTAGGTGAGAGAGAGGCGCGGGTGGGGTCAGAGGGATGCAGTATAACTCCTTTCTATAATAAATAAGGGTACCGCCGCCGTGGCAACGTGTTCTGTCATTGCGAACTAGACGGTAATTCGCAATTTTGGGATCAGCGCGGTGGGGTTTCAAAAGGGTCTCCTGTATAAGGAGGACGTCTAATTGGTGGTCGCGGAGGAATTTAGTTATTTCGGCGCGTTGGTTGAAAATGCCATTGGCGTTGAAAAAACCTAATTTGAGGGATCGAGGCCTAGTGTGGTTTGTGCGTTGGGAATCCATTGGATCAGTCCATCGCATCCATCTGGTCGAGACCTAGCACCACATCACTGTGTGTGCTGAATATTTGGCTGTACATTGCCGTCGTAATTTTGCCGTTATTCTGCTGTTCGGCAGCCAGAAGGGCATCGCGGAGAGATCTGGCTTGGCGGGTCATAAATAACCTATAATGGCGAAGTATAGTCTGGGCGCAAGCCTCGCCGTGCGCGACGGGTGAGGGATTGGGCGGTTGTTTGACTGCAGGAGCAGCAGTGGTTTGAGGCGCGGGTTTGTGACTGGCTGTGGGCTCTGTAGCCACGGCTATAGGCAGGATCTGCGCTGCGATGGGTATATCCATCAGTGCCTGCAAAGGTTTGGCAGGGGCCAAGGAGGGAAAGGCTTTTTCGTGGTTTAGCCTGTTCCACGGGGATGGTCTCTGAGGAGCGAGACGTTGGGGAATTTGAGAGGAAGGTGCCTCTCTTTGTTGGCGGGTGTTGGCGCGCTTCGCTAATTTAGGAGCGAGTTTGGGGGCTTTGGGACAGCCGCGGTAGTTTGCCGGGTGACCGGTCTGGCCGCAGAGAACGCAGCTGGGTGGTTCCGAACAGAGGGTTCGGTCTTTGGGCCGAGGGCAGTCCGCAGTGCTGTGCTCGCCCAGACACTTGACGCATCTGGGAGTCGCATAGCAGTTGCTCTGCGCATGGCCATACAGTTGGCAACGGTGGCATTGTCCCACTGTTGCGGTTTTGTAGGGCTTTTCAATTGAGATACCGGATAGGGAGCAAATGGACTTAATCTTGAAAATCGGGTGATGACCTTCGGTTGGTTCACAAATGACAAGAACCATGTCGTACAATTCACCGCCTCTCGCTTTATGTAAGCGATGGACGGCGATCACTGGTATACCTTGATCGGCAAGGTCGTCTTTAATATCCTGTACTAGGATTTCTTTGGGGATACGTTTAATAATAACACGAGTGGGCGTGTCCTCGGGGAAGGAGAAAGTGTGAAAGGAAATATTCCTTTCACGGAGGGCGCGATATAGTTCCCTATAGTCGTTCGACGTAGGGACGGTGACTTTAATGCCATTTTGGCAGGCACGGGCGTTTGTGTAGTTGATCTTTCGAACAACACACATCTTGGACACATCAGTCCATTTCCCCTTGTCTTGGATGTAAAAGGGGGGCGGAGGGCGTTGCTTCCTTTGGGCTGAGGAAGTTTGGGCTATCGGGCTGGGGGGACGACTATTCTGCGCGTGAGTAGAGGTAGTTGGGACGGGGCTAGCGGGTCGTACGGGCGTTTGAGTTGGGGACGGGGGCAACGCGGTGGTCTTTTTGGCCTTGCTGGCCTGGGAGGTTTTCCCTTTCTTCCTTTTGCCGCCGGTGACGACTTGAAAGTCGTCTTCCGAGGACGAGGGGCATGATGACAAATCATTGTCGGAGTTGTTATTGGACACAGGTTCGGTGGTGTCCATTTCAAGGAATTCAGGTGCAGCGCACACCTGCGCGGCGTCCATTGTTCTATGAACAATGGGATTACTAGGTGGGCCGGAAACAATGGGTGATTTCGGGAATCGGGCGACCGGCACGACTTTGTCAGCGGGCGGGGGCAATAAAGGGCTATCTACCCGGAAGTCGTTCGTTGTTTGACGAACAATGGGATCGGAGTTAATAAATACTTCCGTGAATTGACCAACCGGAATGCCTTGATCAGCAAGCGGGGGAGATAATGGGCTGTCAAGCGCGTCACTGAAATCAGCGACGTTGGCTTCGGTAGCCGGGGGACAATTAGCGATTTCACGCTGGATTTTTCCGCCATATTTGGCGGAAATAGCAGGGTTTTCCCTAAGGAT
The DNA here is from genome assembly GCA_943138885.2 of Tholera decimalis. Taxonomy (NCBI): domain Eukaryota; kingdom Metazoa; phylum Arthropoda; class Insecta; order Lepidoptera; family Noctuidae; genus Tholera; species Tholera decimalis. The sequence continues at coordinate 32,731,361 of OW964562.2, forward strand.
TTCTAACAGTATCTCCAAAATATTGGAGTTTGCCATGATTGGCGAATGGATTAAAAATTTAATTGGGAAATTTTGGAGATTTTTCTCCCGCGGGGGGCCTATTTAAAGCCTAACTGGCCTAACTCCCCGGATGGATGGGTCCGGGGATGTGTAACCCTCCCAGTCGGGTAGAGACTGGGAGGTGAGTACCTAATGGTGAGCCCTAAGCTTGTAACCGGTCGCCAGTCTTATTGTGCGAACCGGGCCCTATTGGGTCTAGTGCGAAGGGGTAGACACACCCAACCGACACTAGGTGTGTAGCTGAAAAAGAAACTCAGTAACTAGGTTTGACTAGGAGATCCCCCAAGGCCAAAACCTAGCACTCGACTCCAATTGACTGCTTCACCCTGAAGGGGATCAGCGGGTGCGTCGGGTCAGCACCCCCTTGGTATTGTTGACACCGTGAGGTTTCCAACCAAGGACCACGAAACTGTGGTTTTACCCTGAAGGGGCCAAACCAAATTGTTTTTGACGATACTCTGTTATAGAAACAGGATATCCTTCACCGCCTCGAAAAAGGCGGATCCGGACCAGGCGTCGTAGTCGGCGACTACGAGTGACGTCACGGCGGGCGTGACGAAGCGTAGCGATGACTCAGGCACGGAACGATCGAGAGCGCGGAGCGGTACGACCGTCGCGGGCGAGCGTCGGAAGCGGAATGGGGCACATTCAGCCGACATTTTCAGTATTTATATTATAATGTCAACAAGCTCTTTAATCGCACAACCAGTTAGCAATTTAATGTCGGCGTCTGTTTACTGAGAAAACATAACGAGGCTGTCTTTGTCGCGTGGATCTAATGTCGAGCTGAGTTTATGGGATGCAGATACGAGATTAGAATGCGAGTTAGGCCCGCAAGAAATTCTTATGCAATTATGATTCCGTTGTGCGAAAAGGATAGCCCTATTTGTGTTACATAGCTCCGTCTCGCTCACTCATCCGAATCATAATGGTCTTTAGGCATCATAGTACGGTCCCTTAACACTCTTAATATTATAATATTCTATCCAGCCCCAACCCTATAAAACTTGAATTGAATTCCAATAGCCTTTCTTTAATGCTATTAAGGTCTGTTTTAATGTAACGCATTTATATTTAGATTATATTTCCGAATATTTGAAAAAGAAGCTTAATCATTCGAAAGACCGGTCTGCAGTACCTTTGAACACAGGTTATCATAGTTCAGGTCATCCCACCCATATGCACAAAACGTTTTGGGAATCATTTCATTGTGCGTACAGCTAAGCAGTGGAATTCCTTGCCGGAGTGTATTTCCTGATAGCTATAACCTGGGGGTCTTTAAATCAAGAGTGCATAGGTTACTTCTAGGCAACCGTGCTTCATTTTCGACCACATCATCGCTTACCATCAAACGCGAGCCTATCATGTATAAAAGATAAGGTAGACTTGTTATTAATCAATAAATAAGTTAAAAACAAATTCCCAATAACATTAAAAGAAAATATCGTGCCAGACAAAATACTTTCAATGAAACATTCTACCAAACATGACATCCACATTTATAAGCAGAGAAAATATTTTTAAAAGCAATCAAATACCTATTCATCACCGGATCCCCCTACCACCGTATTTAAATAATATAGAGGAGTGAAACACGTAGCTAATACCACTGGGACATATCAATCTTCTAGCAAGCATTAGCCGACGACACGTCAACCGAACATCAATCACGGAATCTCGAAAATATTTCACGAAAACATAAGGTGAGAAAACAGGACTGGTGGTACGGATCGTGTGGATTTCGGAGGTTCCGTACAATCTAAATCTGTATAAAAACTATAGTGATGGCTCATTAGGTTTCGAATCAGAAATAAGCTTTTTAAATTACACTTCTCGGCAAAGAACTCAAAAAGCCTGGATCAATCTGTTCATGACAGACGCTTCTAAGTCACGCCAGCGCTTTCTAGGCCTTTTATAATTGTACACTGTCGTTGAAATTAATAAAATATGTAAGTTTCGTTTTCGGGTGTCCGCTAGTAGTTTAATATCAGGAATTTAAACTGGGTTTGCAGTTCGTATTGTGTTAAGTCACAAATAAGCTAAGTTGCTAAGAATTGGAATTCCGTAAGTCTGCGTTTCTCGATAGCTATAATCTGGGGGTCATAAGCCAAGAATGAATAGGTGACTTCAAGTCATATCATCGCTTACCATCAGGTGAGATGTGGTCAAACGCCCATCAACATTAAAAAAAAAAATTAAAAAAATACACTTCGTGCCTTAGCTTTGCTTGTGTATTAGGAGATCATGTATTGCAAGAGCCAAACTTCGCTGTACATACAGGGAATAAGTATTGCAAACATGGTCTCAAAACAAGATTTAATAAAAAGCTTTTGTACAGTTATCGCATGAAAATAAAAAGTAGTCATAAAAAGCCATAAAAACACGTAGGTGCAACAGCTTTCATTCAATTTGCAGCTTTTGTTTGAAACAGATTTATTAAAAAAAAACTGTAGGTAAGTAAGTTGTTGTTTTACCATAACGTTTATGCTGAGAACATGTTCTATTTGTATTGTTCTAATATTGTAAGTGACCGATTTCTTGCAGCCCCGATAAATCTAAAGAATGCCCTTGAAGCACAATGGGAAACTTAGCTACTGTGAAAAAAATCTGTGAAAATTTCTGAGGGCCTAGTGCGAGTTTTTCTCAACCTCGATCGAGTAAACGTAAACGCAGATTTGTATGGAATGAGAAAAGCGACATCTAGTAGTCACTCCATGTCGCTGGTTTCATTCTTTACAAATCTTTGTTTACGTTAACGCAATCGCGGGTGAGAAAAACTAGCACTAGGCGCTGTGATGAGATACACTTTAGTGCACCGTCCAGTTAGCTCCAGGCTCGGTTCGTCGGTGCATCGTCTTCCACGCGCTCTCCAGGGAAGCATTGATGAGGCCCGATAGGGGCATTGCCTGTCGGGGTTGCGGGATTATTCTAACGAAACACCACGGCTCCGGAATGCAAGGGCAACTGCAGTTAAAAGTAGAGTTTTAGTCAGTAGAAGTCTGACACTTCCTTCCGCTCCACATAGATTGGGAAGTCGTTTTATGATTTACCCACGAAAAAAAAGGAGAGACACCCCTCTCCCAGTGTGCATAAATTATATTGAACATAGATATACACTTAACCTTAAACTACATACATATAAGATATATATCTAAAAATTAACTAAAATATGGCGTTTAGAAATTTGTACGCATCGCTGTCTACTAGTAATGTGTCCAAAAGACTACGACGACATTGCCACGTTGTATGGCAATGCTTAACCTCTGTCCAAAGTTACTGCACAGAGGTTAAGCAAGCGTGGAGTATTGCAGCCACTTGTGGGATGGCTCTGCAAAGTACCAACTTGCTGCATTGGACTCGATCGAGCGCAGAGCAAAAAGGCTTATAGGCGACGAGGTGCTGGTGGACAAGCTTCATAGCCTGGCTCATCGGCGAACTGTTGCTTGCCTGTCGGTTTTCTACAGATTGTATTTCGAGGAGTGTGCGCAGGAGCTCCATGACCTGATTCCTCCATCTCCCTTTCACTACCGGTCTACCAGACGCATGGCTGGGTACCACCCACACTTGGTTGATATACCGTCTTGTCGAACCAAGCGCTTCCCTTCCACATTTATTGTGCGCACAGCCAAGCTGTGAAATTCTCTGTCGACGTCTGTGTTCCCTGCCCTTATGACCTTTCAGCCTTTAAAGCACGAGTAAATAGGCATCTTCTGGGTTCGCTCGTCCCATGTTAAACCTTATCGCTTACCATCAGGCGAGATCGAGGTCCAGAGTAAGCCCATCAGTAATAAAAAAAAAGCCAGCCCTCGAGTCACGCCAAGTGTAAACTAGAACTCTGGAAAGATGTTTAAATAATTTGTGAGCACTCGAACCCCACGATCTCCAGGTTTCAACCCCAAATGGCTCGAAAATATAGGTAACTCTACCAACAAAGTTTTTATATTTCTCTCTGCCTATGCACACAATTTAGTCTAATTCCATAGACAAAAAACCAATAAACAAAAATCAACAGCCAAGTCACACGGAACCCCAACAATTCCACCAGTATCGCGTTCTGAAGCGAGATGACAGATAGAATAGGTAATTTGTCGCCCGCAGATGTCGTCAGGATATCCATTTACCGAGCGTTACCGTCGAACAAACATGGGATTCTTAAACGATATGAATTCAGTCGTCGTCGATCAAACGTACTCGGTGAACGTTTAATGGGTCTTTCTTCTCTCTTTGATTTGTATTAATAAGGCGTGTCTAAGCCCTTTTGTAAAAGTTTTATGTTTGTTTTTCAATAAATGAGTAATCAAAGTTGTTCAAACACGATTTTTGGATAGGACATTTCTTTTTTTCTCGATATGGAAATACACATAAATGTCCTCTGACCTTGATGAGCGCAGGGTCTCAATCTCATACATTTTTGTATGTATTGTCCAGTGCTCTCGCAATGCATATGTAACATGTGTCATGTATTATGTAATTAAAATTATTAAACCTTTAAATTACTGACTAGAAATTTCTCCTGTATCAGAAAAAGTACAAATATTGTTCACACACATCGACATAATCATTTATAACTCTCCATGCACGCTCCTTTATACTAGAATAATATTAACGTTTATTAATCCCTAATACGTACTCACCTTTACTCACCACACTTTCGTTACAATCTAGTTCATGAGTATTGTAAAAAGTCTCTGTATGAGAGCTGTGGATTTTGTTATAAATAAATAAATAATGAGTGCAATTTACATACTTCCGAGAATTGAACCCGGGACACGCAGTGCAGCAGCGAATCGCTTAATCACTACCAACCATACCATCAAAACTCTCAACCCTCTGGTTAGCAGAATTCAAAAATACTCGTACAAAGCAGTTTCTAAATAGAAGCTACTGAGATTATTTCATGCAAGAAATTCAACTAACAAAAAAAAATTACGTAATTCTCATCAAAGTTCTTGAGCTGCTTACTGCTAGTAATAAAGACTAAGAATGCGTGTTCATTAAGATAATTAAATAAGTCTTATTTTATGTTTTACTCTCACCTATTACTTTAATAAGCCTTATAATGATACCCCTAAGTAAAACACAGTCATTTGATCCATACTTAAGAAAGAATATAAACACGATACTTAACAAATGGCAGTCATATCTCTGTTTTCTAGAGTATCTTTAAACTTTAAGTACAGCGCCTAAATTTCACCTTGCTTTGAATAATTGTAGTGGAAAATCGGTATTTACACATATTGTAAATGCGAAAGTTTAGATCAATAGATGCATGCAAGTATGGATATTTGTTACACAATCACACCAAAATAACTAAATCGACGGTTAAAAGGAAATAGGGTATAAGCGACAAAAAAATAAATGTTTAGGAGAGCCATTCAAAGTTTAGAATTTTAGAAAAACTGATGTACCTATTTTTTTATTAAAACATCAGACAGTTGAAGAAGTGTTAAAATAAAAGAAGGATAAGGTTCTTTTCACAGTGGATGTATAAAAGATAATAGAACACAAGAAGCTTTCAAAACAATACCAGTCCAAAATGTCGCTTATATTCCTAATTCTTTGCTTATACCCTATTTCCTTTTAACCGTCGAAATGAATCTGGACATTGTTCAGAATAGCCCTGTGCACAAAAAATATCGGACATACACGATAATGACAATTCATTATCACAAGACAATTATTGTGATAATGAATTTGTTATACCTACTTGTTGCAAATGCTTTTGTAACCGCTTATTAACCGCTGCCATCTTCGCCAAACGTCATGTCGTATTAAAAAGAATAGAGATGCCCAATCGACTGTAATCGATCGATTGATTTTTAATTAATTGTAATTACATATTTTTTTAATCTGACTCTTATTTTGAATTTATTTTGAATAAAGTGCAAGTATAAAAACATTCAATCACCATACCATATTCGAAAAACCTACTAAGTATACTTACTTTATGAATGAAGTCATAATTACTACTAAATGTTTCATTATTAAAAAAAAATATGATCATTAGTCAGGGTTTTCTTTAAAATATTGCAATTATAGGTATAGAAGAGGACTATTATAAGTTAATAAAGAATACCTTCATTGTGCGTACGGCTAAGGAGTGGAATTCCCTGCCGGAGTCTGTGTTTCCTGATCGCTATAACCTAGGAGTTTTAATAGGTTACTTTTAGGTAAGCGTGCTCCATCTTCGACCACATCATCACTTACTATCAGGTGAGATGGTGGTCAAACGCAAACCTGTTTTCAATTAAAAAAAAATACTTATAATGGTACTAATATTGACATGACACAAGTTGATGAGATAAAGATAGTAACGTATGGCCATAGTAAATCTTAGGAAACATCGATAGATCGTATCGATTTTGCCACCCCTATTTTTGACGTCATATATATATTATTTATGTCGTCGTATATATATATATATATATATATATTGCAGCTAGTCCGCTATAAAAATAAGATTTTTAAAGAGTTAATTAATGATCGAAAATATAAAAAAAATATTTTTTGGATGTTCTTGGCTCCAGGACGAACAATGTATGGGCGCAGAGAAATATCCTTTGGTGCAAATATATATTAAATTACTGTACTGAACTGGAAAACATTTATTCGGGTGAAGACACACACAACAACATACAATACAAAGTTACAAACATTATAAAAACAAAAAGGAAAATTCACTGAGCATGTCCTCACCGAAAGGGTTACTAAGTACCAACTCAGCCACAGATCATATAAACATATGATCTGTGAACTCAGCATTTGCTGGACACCCAACGCTGGTTTTTAGCTGGCACGCAGCAGTGACACGCGGACGAGGGTCAGCAAAATAAAGTCAATGTTAAAGAGTGTGTAAAATTCATAAATAAAATAATATTGAATAACACCATTAGCATCTATTCAAACTAGAACATAACTGAGTACACGAGCCTCAGCATCACAGCGTCAGCAACACACATTCGTTACACGCGGCAGAGTCACCGGCACACCGTCAGCACTAAGAAGTGACCTAATGAGATCTTCGCTTCATCGGCTCAATACACATACAGCACACATGTAAATAACCATCAATGTGTATTGACCATAATATTTGTATATAATATAGTTAATTTATGTAATAAATCAGTCATCAAGCTGGAGTTGCGTGTGATTCATATACTTCCTCTTACTGTGGCCAAGACACCTTTAGCCATCATCGGTCCTATGAGTCTGTGGGATCGGCAGTAAGAAAACCATTCCCTGTGTATATTGCACGACGTACACAACCCTTATTCCTACCCAAACTCCGTCTGTTACCGTAGGTCTCCCTGTAACAGACTTCCCGTATATAAAACCAACGCAGCCTGCGCTTGGTCTGGTTTGTATGGTAGGATAGGGCTTTGGGGTAACTAGGGTGATAGGTAGTCGTGTAGGGCTAGGTTGATAGTCAGTAGGGCTTAGGTAATTACTAGGTACCAGGCTCAACTGTCTGGAACATAGCCATCACTGTACGCACTTGGACTCGACCGTATTGAAAGGTTGGTCCCGGTGTGTGCATTTGGTTCAAGCAGTTCGAGAGTCGAGTTACATGAAAAAGCATACGGTGCAGTTATATACTGCCGTATACAAAATAATAATAAATGGTACATAACCCTTTTACAAGCTAAATCAAAAGTAGTGCCAATAAGGCAGAAAACTACATTACCAAAATTGGAGCTATGTGCTGCAGTATTATTAACACAACTTATGAATAAAGTTATTACTGGAATGGAGATGCAAATCGAAAATATTTATTGTTGGACCGATTCAATGATTACTCTCGGCTGGATCAAAGGTGAAGCTGAGAGATGGAAAACGTTCGTGGCTAACAGGGTATCCGAAATACAAAGAACATTACCACAAGCAAAATGGAATTATGTAAATACACTACAAAATCCAGCAGACCTAATTACAAGAGGTATTGCGCCAAATAAATTACAGCATTCATCTCAATGGTGGAATGGACCAGACTGGTTAAAATCTGATAACATTCCTAGCATAAAAACCGTGCCAGAAATCTGTGAAGAGATTAAACGATGTTATCATATAACTATTAAACCTGAACCGAAGAACGAAATTTGGATAAGGTTCTCAAGCTTCCAAAGGATGATACGGGTTCTATCATATTGCTACAAATTCATAAATAAACAAGAATGCAAAACACCATTAAGTTGTACGGAAATCAACGTAACAACTAAAAAAGTACTTTTCTTAGTTCAACAAGAAATGTTTTCTGAAGAATACAAAACTATTAAAGCCGGACAATCATTGGAGAAAGGAAACAGGTTGTCGTGCCTAGATCCGTTCATTGATAATGAAGGTCTACTACGAGTAGGAGGAAGACTTCAAAACTCTAATTTACCATATGATCAAAAGCATCCAATATTGTTATCTCATGATCATCATGTAACATTGATCATAGTTCGTGATGCTCATTTAACCACATTACATGGAGGTAATAATCTAACATTGGCATATATACGACAGAAATATTGGATACTTGGAGGAAAGCGAACAGTGAAAAGTAACAATAGAAAATGTGTAAAGTGTATTAGATACAGATCATCTAAAGCTTCACAAAAAATGGGCTCATTACCAAAACCAAGAGTGACGGCGTCATACCCATTCAGCCACACTGGCGTAGATTATGCTGGACTAATATCAGTAAGAACAATGAAAGGTAGGGGTCATAAGTCTTACAAAGGCTACATTGCGATATTTGTCTGCCTATCCACGAAAGCGGTACATTTGGAGCTGGTAGGCGACTTATCGACAGAAACGTTTATAGCAGCATTACGAAGATTTATGGCACGTAGAGGTCCAGTGTCACACCTGTATAGTGACAACGCGACAAATTTCGTAGGCGCTGCCAATTACTTGTATAAAGAAATATTAGACATAACCCAGTCTGACGAATTTCAAAACACAATGACGAACATTGGAACACAATGGCACTTTATTCCTCCATCATCTTCTCACTTTGGAGGGATTTGGGAAGCAGGAGTAAAATCTATGAAACACCATATACGTAGAGTGATAGGAGAGCAAACACTCACGTATGAAGAAATGAGCACGTTTTTGCATCAAACAGAGGCATGTTTAAACTCAAGACCATTATGTGCACTAAGTGAAGATATAAACGAAAATATCGTGTTAACACCTAGTCATTTTCTAATAGGAAGAGAAGCAATAGGAGTACCAGACCCACTATCGGAAACTAATACAGATCACATAAACAGGTGGAAACTGATACAAAAAATGAAAAAGGATTTCTGGGATAGCTGGACTAAAGACTATTTACACCAACTTCAACAGAGGTACAAATGGAAAGCTAATCAAGGAAATCTGTCAGTTGGAACGCTAGTAATTATAAAAGATGAAAACGTTTCTCCCAGCAAATGGCCACTTGCAAAAATAAAGGAAATACATACGGGTCACGATGACTTATCCCGAGTTGTGACACTTCAAAAATCGTCAGGATCCACTCAAAAACGGTCAATTCACAAATTAATACCATTGCCAATCAATACAAATACGTGTAGTAGTAGTAATGAATCTACGCAAACAGTACAAACAAATACCGCTACAATACAAAGAAATTACAAAACGAGTCAACCTAAACAATCTAGTAAGATATCTAAATGGTTTACAGTGCTTGTCATCCTGTTACAAATATTGGGTTCTGCACAATCAACTACAACGATGTATTCAGTAAAAAAGGTGCCACCAGGATTGTATGTTGAACAAATAGGAACAGTAAGCATTGATAGAGGAATATTTAGAATAGAAATAAATTATGAAAAACAACACCTAGAGCAAGAGTTTGGCAAAATTAAAACAATGACGTCACAATTTAGTCAACTATGTAAAAATGCAGGACAAATAACAAGTTCTGTATTTTGCAACCAATTACACCACCATTTGGTAGAAAAAGTATCGAAATTTGAGCAAACTAAAGAATATTTAACAGAAGTCAACCAAACTAGGAAGAAAAGAGATATATTGGGACAATTACTAACATCTGTCTTCGGAGTGAATGGTGAAGCATATCGAGATATAGAGGCATTGGATTCCAACCAAAAAAAGTTAATTGAAGCTGCAAACCATCAAACCAAAATTATGATATCAACAATCTCACAAGTCAACAAAACTGAAGAAAGAATAACACAGAAGCTTAAAAGATTTCAAACTAAATTAAACCAAGTAATAGCTTACATTGAGGGTTACAACCATTGGTTCGTTCAAGTCGACCACAACAGTATAAACATACATATTATGCAGACTTACCAATTAGCATATAATTACATGGAAGAAATCATGGGTAATTACAACGGGTTACTAGAAATATACGTAACCAAGGCAACAGTATACAGTGTATTAACACCAAAAAACGTCAGTGACCTGATATTGTCAGCAAACAAGAAATTACCGTCTAACTTAAGAGTTGTTCAACAACAGCTTCTGGACACCAAGATCTCTGGAAACAATACTCATATAAAAGTATACTCCTATTTTCCTATACAAGACCCAACTAAATATACCTTACTATATATTACACCAGTTCCAAAGGTAAACCCTGATAAGTCTGCCCAAAGTATAGAAGTACCTAAAGCGTACATAGGATTGGAGTACAATTAGGGAATGCAATCCGGACTATCCGTAATCCGAAAAATCCGCATATCCGCACATTTTTACTCGACTTGTAAATCCGGAGTCGAAAATCAAATCCGCGGATTTTCTGAATAATAAGAAATTGAAATTCGCAATTACATTATCACGCGTATATTCATGTCGTCGCCTCTGGAGGACGCGAGCGGGGCGCCGCCGGCGCGGCGCCGTGCGCGGGACGCGAGTGCGTCCTTGAGTGGATCGTTTCGTTCATTCGACAACAGCGACGAGCGAGAGAAACATCTTTGTGCGCGCGATTGTATTAGACCGGCGATTTCGTACGTAAGTAGATAAAATAATTATCTATATTCATTATTCTTTTCTTTAAAATAGAGTACAATTATTCACTTACAATGAGAAATACTTATTGCATACATATAAATGTTCCTTGAAAAGATTATCTGATTCGGATCGGTATGATTGAAGTTAGAAGTAGGTACAATATTGTTAGTCAATAACACTGTTAGCTTAGTACAATAACGCCTTTCTTTTTTTTATGTCAATATGACTAGTTTATAGTAGTTTAAAAGTAAAATATTGAGTTATTAAATGAGGTAGATATAATTACGTAACTTGAAAATGTGAATTTTAATCAGTGTAGGTATAGAAATAAAATTAGTGTAAAAAGATAGATATATATTTAAAAACTAATATACAAAAGGATTCAAGTCAATAGGGCAAGAAGTTTAGGAAATATAGGGACAATTTGTAAAGTGAACATAATGTTCTACGATATTTTTGTTTATTTTATGTGCAATATAATTATTTAATAAGTAAGTAAGTAAATATAGCAATCGCTACTTCGTCTTCTGAAGATGTAGACATGCTATCGCAACAAAGTCAGCCTGTATGTCGCACACATACATTATGTTGAGTTATACGAACATAAATGTATGGATCAGCTGATGTTTTTTTTTATTGAAAGGCGCATAGCAGGCGTGGAAACTAAAAATAAGGTCCACGCCTGCTATGCGCCTTTATCTCGCCTTCACCTTACGCCGCCGTTTGGTTTGTGTATAATTCACGCCGAAATTCGTAAATTGCATTTGGTTATATTGCATAATAATGTTGACTTGTTTCAGTATAAACTATAGACTATGGATTTCAAAGAATATTCCAAAAAATCTGGCGATGCATCAAGTGTATGGGCTCATTTCTTAAGATCCTCGAATGGCTCGGAAGCAAAATGCAAAATTTGTCAACGAATTTTTAAGATAAAAGGCAGTACATCAACCTTACATAATCACCTTAACAATTGTCATGCCATAATTCGGGCTTCTTTTACTGCTACGACGAGTAGCAACAATGGTGATGAAATGTCTATTATCAAACGACCAAAAATTTCTGATTATTACAAAAGTGAAGATTCGCTAGAATATGTTATTGCAAGAATGGTATATTTAGATGGAATTGCTTTTAAGGTGTTTTGCACATCTGAGGACCTAAAAAAAGTACTCCGTAAAGGAGGTTATACAAAATTGCCAAGTTCCCCAAATACAATCAAAAATATTGTTATGGGAGTTTATGAAGATGAAAAAAAGAGACTGATGCAAGAAATTCATGAATTAAAATTAAAAAACCAAAAATTTGGTTTGACGTTCGACGAATGGACCTCTGTTAACAACCACCGCTACATAAATATGAATATACATAGCAGATCCTTCAAACGTGGCTTTTTTCGCAACATGGGTTTGATTCGAATATTTGGATCTATGCCAGCTGAGCTGTGCATTTCTTTGATACGGAGTAGATTGGCTTTATACGACCTCACCTTGGATGACTGTGATATTCTTGGCATGACCACAGATGGAGCGAGTGTGATGTGCAAAGTAGGACGTCTTTTGCCCATATTTCATCAAATATGTCTAGCTCATGGGATACATTTAGGTATATGTGATGTATTATACAGCAAAAACCATTGCCATTTACCGTCGCAGTCGGTTAATGATCTGCTTCCTTCATTAAATACAGATATTGGTGTTTCATCTGAAGACGAGGAAGAGTCAGTTATAGAAGGCGAATTTCTCGTTGAAAGAGCTGGATCTGCTTCTCCATTAAACTTAGACTTTCGAAGCATTTTAAAAAAAGTTAGGACAACAGTAAAACTCTTTAGAAATTCTCCGACTAAAAACGATTCTATCTTACAAAAGTATGTCCAAAATGAATTTGGGAAAGAACTTGTACTGTTGCTCGACTGCAAGACACGGTGGAGTAGTATGGCCACGATGCTAGAAAGATTTATTAAATTAAAAACCTGTATTCAAAAGTCTTTACTGGATTTAAATAGCGATATCAACTTCACTGATGAAGAGTTTAACTTAATCCAAGATCTGCAAATATCTTTAGATATTGTTAAAGCGACTGTGGAAGCTTTGTGCAGAAGAGACGCAACTCTGATCACTGCTGATACTACACTGAAACTGATGATCGAAAGTTTGGAGAAAAAAGAAGGAAATCTGTCAAAAAGTGTTTCTGACGCCTTAAAAAAAAGAGTTAAAGAACGACGCTTACATTGTGTTGCAGGAACAATGTTTTATCTCCACAATCCGCATGAATTTTCCAACTCACCCTCTGATGAAGTATTTTATAAGCCATCTAAGACAGAATTAGAAGAAGTAATTTGCAGAACTGTAGAAAGCCGTATGAATCCTATAGAAGAGTCTGTTGAATCACATAAAACTATTTCCAGAGAACAAGAGTCTTTAGATCAAGAAATGAGTTTTCGAGAGAGATTAGCATTTGAATTAAACAAAATCAATAAGGCTGGAGAAGAAAATGTGCTCATCAGCCGAAAGCCTGAAACTGATATTCCCAGTTTAGTGCGAGTGGAGATGGCGTTATTCGAGGATAGTGGTTCACGAGGACGATATTTGGAGGCCGCTTACAAGCATCTTCAATGCATTCCCCCTACAAGCGTCGAATCAGAGCGTGCTTTTTCTGCAGCAGGAATTATGTGTAACCGAATTCGCAGCAGGTTAAACGATAGCACTTTAGATGCTTTATTATTTTTGAGGTCACATTTTATGTCTCATAAAATAATATAGTTTTTTTTTAATCTATGCTGATTAAAGTGAAGTTAAATTATTTTGTTACTTTTGTTATGTTTATTAATTTGACAAGAAGTCTATTATTTATGTTTTCCAGAATTTCTTTTAATTTTTACTTTTATTTTACTAACGTTACTCAGCTCACGAGTCACAGACTGATTATTTTTATAATGCGGATTATTTTCGTTTGTAATGTTTAATAATTTGAGAAGAAGTTTAGTAATTTGTCTTTATTTTTGATCTCCAAAGTTTATTTTAATTTGTACTTATTATTTTAATAACGTTACTAAGCACGCGAGTTACAAACTGATTATTTAATAAGAATATTATAACTATAGCACCAAAATATTAGTATTAAAATTGATTAGTATTGAAACTGAATAATTCCAAATAACAAAAATAAAATAAAAATAATTTGATTTGATTTTCCAGTGTTTTTATTTTAATCCATTTACACAAATATAAGAAACATCATATTAATAAACTGTTATAAGTAGGTTTGTTAATTTTCATAAAAAAATCCGTAAAATCCGGATAATCCGGATTGGACCAAAAATCCGTTCTTAAAAATCCGGATTTTAAAACAGGACGGATTTGCATTCGCTAAGTACAATAAAGAACTATATTTTGATTTAAACTACGAGGAGTTCAAACGTTGTTTAGAATGGACAAACCATTTTATTTGTTTTCCTGGGGCCGTGAAAAACATGCAATCAAATGAAAATTGCATTGTAGATCAATTATTTAAAAACCAGACACATGCGAAATGCCCCACCAAAACGGTGTATCTTTCTAATAAAGTAATATGGAAACAACTTCACATGCCAAACACTTGGTTATTCATTATAAGAGATCGGGTTACGATTTCAATACTTTGTGATGGACAAAGAGAAGAACTCGAGCTTCAAAATGTCGGTGTCATACGAATCGCGGATAACTGCGTTATTAAAACAACTAATAACATATTAACCGCCAAAAGATTTGTTTCAGTACCGATTGTAACATCATACTCAAAACAAATAGATTTTCCCATTAACACTAGCATAGTGACTAAATCTAGGCTAAACATTACCAAAGAAGAAGTCATAGATAACTCAAAAGAGATTTTTCAACATTTAATTAATAAAGAAAATGCGTTACAAACCGAACTAGATAGCACAGTGTGGAATCAAATTAGTTTTCATACATACCTAACGAGTGTAATATGTTGTTTATTTATATTTGTAATATTTCTGTTTTTGTTTTTCTACGGCCCAGCAATGCTGAAATGGATTGGAGGCATAGTGCAGCAGCAGACCATACGAAGAAGCGCCGAGCCAGCCAACCAACCAGCAGGGGAACCAAACTCACCTGTGGACCACGAGATACCTACACAACGAGCTACAGGCCAACCAACTACTTCTACGGCGCCTGTGTATTCTCTACCACATCAACACGAAGTCCTGAAGTTACACCAACTGAAGCCCAGGTCCTGAGAGGCGCCAGAATGTTCAAACTAGAACATAACTGAGTACACGAGCCTCAGCATCACAGCGTCAGCAACACACATTCGTTACACGCGCCAGAGTCACCGGCACACCGTCAGCACTAAGAAGTGACCTAATGAGATCTTCGCTTCATCGGCTCAATACACATACAGCACACATGTAAATAGCCATCAATGTGTATTGACCATAATATTTGTATATAATATAGTTAATTTATGTTATAAATCAGTCATCAAGCTGGAGTTGCGTGTGATTCATACCCTATACTTCCTCTTACTGTGGCCAAGACACCTTTAGCCATCATCGGTCCTATGAGTCTGTGGGATCGGCAGTAAGAAAACCATTCCCTGTGTACATTGCACGACGTACACAACAGACTTCCCGTATATAAAACCAACGCAGCCTGCGCTTGGTCTGGTTTGTATGGTAGGATAGGGCTTTAGGGTAACTAGGGTGATAGGTAGTGGTGTAGGGCTAGGTTGATAGTCAGTAGGGCTTAGGTAATTACTAGGTACCAGGCTCAACTGTCTGGAACATAGCCATCACTGTACGCACTTGGACTCGACCGTATTGAAAGGTTGGTCCCGGTGTGTACAGCATCATTACTAGTATTTTACATATTAAAAATAATATTTACCGCTTTGTCTCTCAACATAATCTGGTTAACTGATAGTAAAGTCCTTAAGGTATTAATTAAATTCACCTTTTTATTTACCTACATTTGAGTGCATGAAAAATTTAAATACAAACAAAATAACTGCGTGCCTATGTATATTTTAAATGAGTTTTAGTAACACAAAAGATAGTCACTTTTTTGTGTTATTAATAACTGTATTTTTACGACATCCTATGTCATGGGTGCGTAAAACATAAAAGCTCTCAAACACAAACAGTTTGTCCCGAAAAAACTATATATTTGTAGGTTATATAAATATTTGTTCCGTGCAGGAATCGAACCCGCAACACGTAGTATTAGGTTTTATTTATTTATTTCATTTAATCATTTTTGTTCGTGGCTTCGCTCGCATGAAAAAGATTTTTTTCAGTGGATTTAAAGAAACCTATGTTACTCGCTGATAATGCAGATTTATATTGGAGAAAGTTCTTTTTTAATCAGTGAAATATAGTAAATATTGTTCAAATCTTTCCTCGTTATAATAGAAGTATATAAAAACGTACCACACTAGAAATTTCTTCTAAAAATAAATAAAACTCATTTATTATCAGACACAGCTCATAGTTCACAATTTATTATTATTATAAGAATTGAAAATTAATTGCTTTAAATATTTTTAAAAACAACCACATAAAAATACAAGCATACATACATACAAGAGATAAATACACATGCATATCTTAGTCATGATTACAAACATTTAAATTCACTTGTACAATCATCCTGACCCGGAAAAGTTATCTGAAGGACATCGGACTACGAGACAAACGGCGAAGCGCAATCGTTACATGGTGGACATCCCACCCATACGCACAAAACGTTTTGGGAATACCTTCATTATGCGTACGGCTAAGGAGTGGAATTACCTATAACCTAGGAGTCTTTAAGTCAAGAGTGAATAGGTTACTTTTAGGTAAGTGTGCTTCATCTTCGACCACATCATCACTTACCATCAGGTGAGATGGTGGTTAAGCACGAGACGAGAGATTTTCAATTAAAAAAATTAATAAATTCGTTTTTTCCACTGTTGGAATCGAATTCGTGACAAACAACACAGAATCGATCAACTGTGCCATCCGTGTTCATGCTGTCAAAACACATGACTCATATCTCTTGAGCAATACTTTTGCATAGCACGATATTTTTTTACTTCAAAATCAACCTTGTTTGTCTCAGGACGAAACTTCAATTAACTTTAGAAAGCAAATGAGGTGACTTGTAAACAAGTAATACAATCCAAATAAACGCATTACAATTAATTTGGTCACAATTCATTGCAAACCACAGCCACACCAGTTTAATGAATCACCAGGCTCATGTGACGCCTGCTTGCGTTTCTAATAACAATTTTAGTTTTGGTATTAATTTGGAGCTTTAGGTTTAAATTAAAAGTAGGCCTAAGATTTGAATATGTATATTTTTTATATATTTTATTTTTAAAAGTGTTTTCACCCACAGCTACGTTACAAAATTAACCCAAGGAAAGCATATTATTATCGGATTTGTATTGTTGTAAATGAATATTATTTATTTATTATATACTTTATTGTAGACCTTACAATATTAATATGGATACATAGGTAAAATTAGTGTATAATGGGCGGTCTTATCATACAAGGCGTTCTCTTAGAGGTAACCTTTGGACAAAAATTAAAGGATACAGATATGTATTATTTATTTAGAAGGTATTTTCAGAAATAAACTAAATCATAATAATAAATAAATTACGTATACAATTATTTCTATTTCGTCTCTTCAGCCAGTTCATAATACTATTTCGAATTAATGTTAAAAATTACCTAAATATAAATTAATTATTAGCCCAGAAAATTAATTACTGTCACTCAATGTTATCGAGCGTTTACAAAAAAACATCAAAGCTTTATAATTTAATGCATGTATTTTTAATTTAAAAACATGTATAACTTACCATAATTAAGGTAAGATGGTGGTCAAATGCGAGACTATTTTCAATAAAAAAACAGCGCAGGAGTAGCCAAAAAACACGGTTAAACTGTAGTCGCATACAGACAATATATGCTATTTTACATTGTGAATGTGACCTACATGTAATATTCTTCTTTTATTCTGTACAAGGCTTAACGCTCGCCTTACCACGAAACACATCACAGAGCAGTGGATAAAAAATTACATAAAATATTTACAATCGAGAGCCACACAGAATATATTATCCCTCTATAAGTAATTTCGTCCTACATGTTCGCTTACAAACCGAACCCAGTTCAAAAGGGTACAATAATCCAGATAATTATGTAAATTAGGGAGTATGTTAATTTACTGACATAATAACAAAACATTAAGCCGGAAACGAACGACATAATGATACTAAAATATTAATTATACGACAATTATAAATGTGACTACTTTTGTCGGTTTTTGTTAGCTGTCACATATCGTGTGGACTGACATTAAATTTTGTGCTGAATAATTTATTACACCTATATACGTGTTTCTTTTAGTATTAAACTCGATTGCGTAACGTACTCGTACTTTCTATTCTAGTTTTGTGACTAAAGATTTTGTAGAAAATATTTTATTAAGCTGTGATTTAGTTCTTTGTGGAATGCGTCACACTTGCCACAAATATTTAATTTTTTTTTCTCTAAATTAATGTAAAACTTTGTCGGAGTTTATAATGAGCTTTCAAGGCTCTTAGTAGAACCAGACCTTGAAGGCCACCTAGCTCAAGAAGTTTTCAGATTCCAATTCATACCAGCCTATATTCCCATTTCAACGGCTTAGCTACGGCAGCTGTTGATTGCAAATTAGGCCCGTGTAGACGGCGCGTCGTGTTCCACGCGCGCCTCAAAGAGTGTCCGCAAAATTGTCGGGGCCCACTAGGGGGCCGTTGCCTGCCGGGGTTGCGGAATTGCTCAGAACACGAAGGGCATATGATGGAACACGGATGGGTTTTAGTCAGTAAAAGTCTGACACACCCTCCCGCTTCGCCCAGACCGGAGGTAGTCATTGGATGATTTCCATCCTTAAAAAAAGCTGTTAATTGTGTATGATGCAATTCCTTGATTGCATTGCATCACACACAAATACTCTGTCTATTATAAAACTACAAGCTAACACGCAAGATGCCGCCCGCCTAGGATTTGTGATTTTTCTTTCACACCTCATAGCTTAAGTATTAGCCAAGTTTCCTTAAAATCCGTTCATTAAACCAGTCATTCATACCTACATAGTTTCAAAATTTCGGGTTTATAATACTATTAAAATAAGCGGACAAAATATTCACTCTTAATTTAAATATTGATACAACCCTCAGTATTAAAATTAAGAATGGATTGCGGAATTCGTTGCGGCTATTATTATTAAACCACGGGCATACTCCCCTCCTATATATAAATCATAATATAATATAATATATACGACAAGAACATTAGTTCTCAAACATATTCTAATCCTCTTCCTAGTCCTGGAACAAGGCTTGAACCTTGTTATAAGAAAAAAAAGGCAAAAAGGGTATATTTGCGACAACCATGTTTCATTCATAATTTACGAATATTTTTTTCTTAATAGGGTTTTTGATTCAACTATTCAAACACAGTAAATATATAGTAAACATAGTAACTATTATAAAACAAAGTCTCCCGCCGCGTCTGTCTGTATGTTTGTTCGCGATAAACTCAAAAACTACTTCACAGATTTTAATGCAATTTTTACTAATGAATAGAGTGATTCACGAGAAAGTATTAAGCATATTATTTATTAAGGTTTCGTGAGAATTAGACGAATGAGATTGTGCGAGGCCGGGCCGGGTCACTAGACTACTACTTTTTAGATTGACAAGCATTTTTGAACTGTCACAATTTCTGAAGAGTGAACATCCTGAAGCTAGTGCATGTCACAAGCCGTAGATTTCTATGGAGAAGAATGTACAAGGAGCTCCATGGACACACTTTTTTTATTGATAATAGGCTCGCGTTTGGCCACCATCTCACCTGATGGTAAGTGATGATGTGGTCGAAGATGGAGCACGCTTGACTAGAAGTAACAAACTATTCACTCTTGACTTAAAGATTCCTAGGTTGTAGCTATCGGGAAACAGACTACGGCAGCGAAATATTGGGGTCCGGAACTGTATTTCTTAAACAAAAATTATTCTGTCGGTCTGGGAAATCAATAGGTACTTAACCCGTGATCTATAGATTAAGACACAATTAATGCCCATGCCATGTCTACCCTGATACGTAATCTAGCCTAAGTTTCACAATAAATCTTTATTATTTATATACACTATTCACGTTAAAAATATCCCTTATATCCTTCTTTTATTCACAAATCGAAAGGTACCTATAGAACATACCTACATCCCATAAAAATCCGATTCTCATTCAGCAAGAGAACTCACAATTTCATGGTTTACCGAACTACCATTAGCGTAGCCCGTTCCAATCTTAGTAATGGGATTGCATCGCCATTGAATCTTACATGTTGCTTTCTAGTTATTTGCTTAATCTAAGTTGCTGGGATTGTTGTGATTACTTACATAATGTGTTTATAAGACTTAAGGTCGTAGCACACGTATCAACTCGGAAATGGATGGTCACCGTATGAACTCGAGCCGTTTAGTATTATTTGTATGAAACTCCCGACTGCAACGCACACTAATCGGAATCGTAACGTAATCGCCTCGCCTCGGGACAAGCTTACGAACCGCGATGCGGTGCGTGGTCGACCTGCAGTTTCCGCGCTTACGGTTCTCCGTACCCTATAGCTTACGGCTCTCCGTACCCTAGCTTAGGTCTCTTCGTCCACGCCCCCCTCCCACGGTCTGCGTTGCCGAACGTTTGGATTCAAAATGATTGAACTAGTGCAGCCTAGCCGTCATCCAGCGGTCGGCGAACCGTAAGCGCGGCGTCGCACAGTGGTCCGGATTTTCAAAATGATGGACTTACGATCGAATATGGTTATTTCACTAAATAAAAAATGGGATCGAATATTATATATAACGCTGATCAATATTTATTACTAAAATTTTTCGATAAAATTGCTCCTTCATGGCAAAAAAAAAATTTGAAAAAAAAAATGTATGGGAGAAAATCTATTTTATTTTTTTTCTCCGGCTAGTATCAAAGTATAGCAACCAAACCTTATATTCTAGTAAGTACTTGTTGCCCTTAATACGACGACATATAATTTGCTTGCGTATCCCTGCGGCCTTGGCGCCTACGATGATTCAAAGTTTCAAATTTTTATGTTGTATTTTCTAATGGCTATTAACGAGTTTTACAATTAAGAAGAACTAAAAATGTTTTTTTTTCAATACTATAAGAATTAAAAAATATAAATTTAGGCATTTGGTAGGCATTTCATTTATAAAACAATAATAAAATTTTGACTTTTTGAAAATTTGATGCATGTAATTGAAGACAGTCATGTGCTGACGATGACTATCTATACCTAAATGACTAAAAGTATTACTTTGATAAAATAATAATTAACCCCCACCACCAAAGGGTGGTAGGGGTAATATCGACACGCTGATTGGTTGTTCAACGCAGCGGTACTAATTATATCAGTCACTACTTGCGAACTTGTGTTTGTTATAAATATGTGTGCAGGTAACAATTAAGGGCATGGCAACTACAGGCAAGCCAGGTTAAGCAGCCGCCAACCTCAGAGGTTGACCTGCGAGATGCCACACACAAAAAAAAAAAAAACAATTAAGGGCATACTCATTCCGCTTCCGACGCTCGCCCGCCACAGTCGTGCCGCTCCGCGCTCTTGATCGTTCCGTGCCTGAGTCATCGCTCCGTTCGTCACGCCCGCCGTGACGTCACTCGTAGTCGCCGACTACGACGCCTGGTCCGGATCCGCCTTTTTCGAGGCGGTGAAGGATATCGTGTTTCTCTAACAGAGAATCGTCAAAAACAATTTGGTTTGGCCCCTTCAGGGTAAAACCACAGTTTCGTGGTCCTTGGTTGGAAACCTCACGGTGTCAACAATACCAAGGGGGTGCTGACCCGACGCACCCGCTGATCCCCTTCAGGGTGAAGCAGTCAATTGGAGTCGAATGCTAGGTTTTGGCCTTGGGGGATCTCCTAGTCAAACCTAGTTACTGAGTTCTCTTCACAGCTTACACACCTAGTGTCGGTTGGGTGTATCTACCCCTTCGCACTAGACCCAATAGGGCCCGGTTCGCACATTAAGACTGGCGACCGGTTACAAGCTTAGGGCACACCATTAGGCACACACCTCCCTGCTATCCCCGCAGGGAGCGTACTCACCTCCGGGTCATTCCCGCCCGGAGGGGTAGGCAAATAGGGCCCTTCAGGCCACATCAGACGGCAACACAGTTACCGAGTTTGTCTGGGTTTCTCTTCTCGGTAACATTGTGTTAGGAGAAACTCCGGGGCAGGGCTCTTTTTGGGGACCATCTGCTCGGGGAGCTCACGTTCGACGTGTCTCCTCGAGGCTCATATGTTAGGTTTAGGAGAATAGGATGCCCCCCACTATCGCCTCCAACATGGAGGACATGAAGGCCATAGTGGAGACTCTATCCGCTAAGGTAGACTCCCTTCAGATTAGGTTAAACCAAACCACCGAAATACTAGGAAATATTCTATATGATAACCCCGCCCTACAAAAGAAGTATGAGGTGGAGATTGACTCCATAAAAGACAATCCCCGTCTCATACACCCCCCCGCGTTGCCACCCACCCCGCAGCCAGAGATAGGTCCCACCTCCGCGCCCATCGCAGACAGGTCCCCCTCCCCCCAGACGTCGAAATGGACTCTGAGGAGGAGGAACAAGAAAAAGAGAACTCGGAAGGCGAGCGCTCGGAGCGCGCAGATAGCATACACTCTGAGCGCTCTGAGCGAGCGGAGTCCGAGCACTCCTCCTCCGAACAAACCTCTTCCTCCGACGAGTTTATCCTCGTCGAGGGAAAGAGGAAGAAGAGGTCGCAGGCCTCGTCCACCCAGGCCCCTAAGGCCAAGAAACCCTCCCCTCCCGAGCCAGCACGCTTAGTGCAAAGCCAGCCCTCTACTTCCTCGGCCACTAGGCCCAGCCCTACCCCTACCCCAGTCGTCAGCGCCTCAGTGCGCAAGATCATCCCTCCCCCACCCATCTTCATCCATGATAAGGGGGCTTGGACAAACGTGTCCAAAGCGTGTGGCGAGCAACGCATCGCCTACACGAATGCCCGCACCGTTCAGAACGGCATAAAAGTAGGGTTAGCAACAGCTAACGACCACCGCGCGCTTTCGAAGCTACTCAAAGCTCGAAATATCCCCCACCACACGTACACGCTCCATGAGAGCAAACCTGTACGTGTGGTCCTCTGCCGGATCCCTAGCGAGATCCTCACCACCGAGATCGTCTGCGACCTAGAGTCCCAGAATATCCCGGTGATTGAGGTGCACCGTATGCACGGCAGAGGAGGCAAGGCGTCTAACAACGTCCTTGTCATTAGTCATCCCACCTTCGAAGGTCCCCACCCCATCTTTGCGCTGAAGACTGTATGCAGTCTGTCAGGCATCCTCATAGAGAAGCCACACAAGAGTGGCATGGTAGGCCAATGCCACCGTTGTCAGCTCTACGGGCACGCGCAACGGAATTGCTTCGGCAAACCCCGGTGCGTAAAGTGCCTGGGCGATCACGGCACCGCCGAGTGCAATCGCCCCAAAGATAGGTCCCAGTGCCCAGACCCGCCCAGCTGCGTGCTGTGCGGGCAATCTGGCCATCCTGCTAATTACCGAGGCTGTCCGAAAGCCCCGAAAACTTCCGCCCCAAAACTGGCAACGCGCGCTAGCGCACGCCAGGGACGAGAGTGTCCTACACTCTCGTCTGAGCTCCCCCAGACCCTCAGTCCCCAGCGTCCAACTCCTTGGACGGCGGCGAATCACACCCAAAACTTCCCGGCACTAAGGCCGAAAGTCCCAGGGCTGATGGATCAACCCATCACGCCCCCCGCTCCGGTCGTTGTGGCTTCTCAGCCTTCACCTCCTCCCCAGTCACCCCCTCGCTCGGTTGAGCCGGAACTCGATCCGTTCCTCATCCTAGCGAAAACGTTCAATTTCTTCCAGTCCCCCCGCGCCATCCAAATGGCAACGGAGGTCGTGGCCTGCAATAGTATTGAATCCCTGATTCAGGTATACTCTAAGTATCCTGATGTCAAAAGCCATTTTGCCAACCTTTTTAAACAGCCATAATGTACAACACGGCTAGTAAGAGATTAAAGCCCCGATCCCTAAAGCTAGGTTATTTCAATGCCAATGGCATCAGCAATCAACGGGACGAGATCGCGACTTTCCTTCGCGATCATAGTCTCGACATCCTTCTGGTCCAAGAGACCTTCCTCAAACCCCACCTTAGGGATCCCAAGATAGCTAATTACCGGTTAGTTAGGAACGATAGGACTAGATGCCACAAAGGTGGCACTCTAATATATTATAGGAACTCCCTGCACTGCATCCCTATGGATCCGCCGCCCCTTGCCCACTTAGAGGTATCCGTTTGCCGGCTAGGCATGACGGGCCATCCCTCTATCACAATAGTATCCGCGTATCTCCCACCGTACAACGATGTAGATTCAAATTCTTCGATAAACGCCTCACTTCGAAGCGACCTTACCGCCCTTCTTGACATGAGTGACTCCGTCCTTATGGCGGGGGATCTCAATGCCAAACATCCCGCATGGTGTAGTCATATTACCAACCCCCGTGGGAAGGTACTATACGACCTTTGCACACCTCTCCACATAGATATCATAGGTCCTATGCGGCCTACTCATTACCCGTTCGAGCCCCATCCCACTTGCCCGACGTACTCGACATTGCCCTCCTGAATTTATTTTTTTATTTATTTATAGTTAATTAAAATGGTACAACACCAATTACATTAATTAACATAGAAATAGAAATACATTTAAGATAAGAATAGTAATAATTGTGATTGAAAATTGAAATTATATAAGATAAAATAAAATTAAAATTAACATGGAACAGTAGACACTCTTGCATACTTCCTTTCACAGAAGACCAGACATGCACGCATAATTTTACTCCATTCGTCAGCAAACACATCACATTCAGGGTTGGTAGTCAGGAGGGTATTGAGCAGCCTTAGAGTGCGACATACTGGGGATTCAGCTCTGGCGACAGTTTTGGAAGTCGGTGGAGCAAACAAATTGTGTAAGCGGTTCTGACGATGTCGGATGTACTTGTCAGGCACGAATAGTCGGCAGAAAAGGCCATGGAGCTCGGGACAATTGATACGTCCGCTCAGGATCTTGCAGGCTACTGTGAGCTGATCAAAGCCTCTCCTCACCTCCAAAGAATTAAAGCCTAGCATTCCTAAAAGGTAGTTGGTAGGGTACATGTAAGGGAAGAAGTGGTATAACCTTTTGAATAGGAACCTCAGGAAGGTTTTCTGAACCTTTTCTATCATTAATTTTTGAATTGCAGTGTAAGGATGCCAGACACAGGCACTGCTTTCAAGTTTACTCCTTACCAACCCTTTCCGCAATCCCAATGTTATTAGGCTATTATACACCTAATAAGGTGTATAATAGCCTAATAACATTGGGATTGCGGAAATCCCGAGCATTTCTTAGTACAAAACCTAGGCGCCTAAAAGATTCTTTCGCAAGGGCAGAGACGTGATCTCTAAAAGTCAGGTATCGGTCAAAGGTCACTCCCAAGTCCTTAATATTGGTGACACGAGTAATTGCTTCTCCACCCAAACAATAGTTGTAATGGATTGGTTGCAACTTCCGACCGTACGTCATGACATAGCACTTGCTCGTATTAAAAACAGCCTATTCTGGATGCTCCACTCATAGATGGCGTCAATGTCCTTTTGCAGGAGTTTACAATCATCAACCGTTTTGATTTGCGCAACAAGTTTTAAGTCATCAGCATAGAGCAAGCATTTCGCAAACTTGACATTGGAAATAAGATCATTGATCATGATTAGGAAGAGAGGTGGCCCCAAAACAGATCCTTGACTCACACCTGAGCGAGTGTAGTAAGGCTTGGATTCGAAGCAGCCATGTCGGACAAACTGTTTGCGATCCCGCAGGTAGTCAGAAAAGAAGTTAAGCCAAGCGGACGAGAAACCGATGGCTCCCAGCTTCGTCAATAGCACATCATTGTCAACTTTATCGAAAGCTTTACGGAAATCGAAATAGAGCGCATCAACTTGCCTACCTATGTCCATGCCACTAGATATATAATCAACATGAATAAGCAAGTTTGAATTTACGGAGCGACCGGGTCGAAAACCGTGTTGCGCATCAGATAAAGACATATCTATGCGTTTGTGTATAAATTTATGCAGTATGTGTTCAAAGACCTTAGCTATTGTAGGCAGGATAGCGATGGGTCTGTGTTCCTCTACAGATGTTTTATCTCTAGTTTTAGGTATGGGAGTGACCCGCGAAATTTTGAACTGCTCAGGGTAAATGCCAGACTGGAGGGCTAGGTTAAAGATATGACATAGAGGAACTGCCAAGATATCGTTACATCCCTTGAGAATAAATGCTGGAATGTTGTCAGGGCCAACTGAACTACAGGACTTGAGTCTAGCAATTCCCTTAACTACATCCACAAGGTCTAAAAAGGGGAGAGGAATATTATCTCCTTCACTACAAACGATAACATTTGTTGGGTCCAACTGAGGTGTATCAGGCAAAAAAACGCTGGCAAAATATTGAGCAAACGCCTCGGCCGCTCCGACACCCGAACTAGTCTCACCTTTATGAACAACAGTTGGCTCGAAACCACCCTTTGATCGCAGACTCGAAACATGCTGCCAGAATTGACGCGGGTCTTTTGCTATATTGTTTTCAAGGTGACGACAATATACTTTGTAAGCTTCCCGGGTTCTTAATTTGAGATTTGATCGGAGGTTGCTAAACTCCGCATACGTAAAACTACATCGCGAGCGTTTCCATTTATTGTGCAATTTACTTTTACGCTGACTGTCGCGTATGATGTCTCGAGTAAACCAAACTGGATAACGCCGATTGCCAGTACTCCTTCTCCTCTTCTTTGGAACGGAAGAATCGAACAAACCATACAGAATCTGGTAAAACTTACCAGCAGCGGCGGGAGCGTCATTGCAGCGAAGAACGTCACTCCAAGGAGCAGAACGAATTTGCTCGTATAGTAGTGTGTAGTTTCCTTTACGAAAATTCCAATCCCTACTACGATCAATGTTGCTGGGGTCTAATTTTTCGTTAACCTTGTCCGTTGCGATGTTAACCGCAATGTCTAACGGAGGATGATACAAATCAATTGGTACCAACTCCATCCCCATGACATGCTCGCAGTTAACACCAGTGCCCTCCCGAGCCAACACTACATCTAACTTACTCCCACGCATATTCATCACTTCATTCATCTCAGCCAGATTACAAAAGCTTAGGAAATAATGATAATAATTGTTTACATTCACGGATGCACTATTTAAATTAAGATCGCCTAAAATTAAAACAGTTCTGTTCATATTACAGATGTTACTCTCAACTTTGCAAAACCACGCCATATAGTCATCGTCAGTAGCAGTGGGCTTGATGTAGACAGCACACACAGTTAAAAATACGCCATGAATTATCATCGTTGCCCATAGATCTTCGCCGCCAGCCGTCTCAAAATTATGTGGTCTCGTCATGGTAACGCCAGGGCGCGCGGCGAGAAGTACGCCACCACCCGGGACACTCTGTCTCTGCGTAGAATCCTCCAATCACCGCTTGACATTTCTGCGTCCTCCACCGAGCTATCCAGATTTGTCTCTGTTACGGCTATTACGTCATGCTCGGCGAGTAGTAAGCTTGTCCTCCAAATGGGTAGCTTGGTTTTGAGCCCACGCACGTTCTGATATAGTAAGCGCCGATACACGTTACGATCAGTGGGGTTGGATGGAGCAGGAACGCTGAAAGTCTCACTGAGTCTCATCGCTTCGGGCACGAAAATTTCGACGCCATGGTTTGACGCAAATATCCTCTGCCCAGTTTTGAGCTGCCATGACCTGGTCAGCCAGTTTTGAGGGCACACCCAACTTAAAAGATGCATATTTGCCGCGGGATTTTAAGGTTTCTACCGTGCAAATATCTATTCCATAGATGCTAATTAGGTGTTCACGCACCTGGCCATCAGACGTACCTTGCTTCACATAGAAGAGATGCAGGTATCTCCACCTTTCCGAAGCCTCTAAGTTGGTGGTACCAGGTGCTGCTGTCCCACGCAAAATTTTGCACGCAAAACATTGCTGAGCGAACGGCGGGAGCGTCTGTGCCGAACTTCCGTCCACCCATCTTTTAATTGACCTTGTTCTGTGTCAGTTTCATCCACCGTCTCATCCGAAGCAGAAACAGGCATCACGACACGCGGTCTAGCAATTTGGCAGATAGCTGGTGACACTGGTTTACCTTGTTGGTGTATATTCCGCAGCTGAATCTCGTTCACAGCCTTTTTTCCCTATGGCAGTATCGCAATAGAATCGGTGACTTTTTCACTGTAGGTCGGTGAAGTGGTTGGTAGCTGAGTAACTGCCAGGCTTGACTGAAGATGTAGGTTTTTAACTTCTTGCTGTCGCTTCGTCGGATTCTTTCTCCTAGCTCCCACTTGATGACTTGCTGAACTCGTTCTGGTTCCGAGCTCTGTGGTAGTTTTGTGTATGGCTTCACACCGGCTTTTTATTCTAGAAACGTCCTCAACCAAGGTGGAGAGTAATTCATCCTGCTCAGCCTTCCACGCAGCTAACTTGAGGTCATAGTCGGCTCTCCACGTAGTCAACATACGCATAAGTTCGCCCTTCAATTCCCAGCATATACAGGAAGAATGCATTGCTGGGTTGTTTGGCGAGTCATCAATTCGCGGCCGCTTACCCCTGTAGGTGACGTTCTCATTGGCTTCGTTGCAACTGGAAGCTGTAGCTATGTCAGGGACAGATTGTGATTGTCCCGATCTAGGGGAGGATGCAGGTGGCGTGCGATGCAAATTAGGCATTGACGTTGTAGCCGACTGCAGGTGCGTAGATGGAGTGCAGGCACGTAGACTGTTTGTTTACAAAACAAAACAATAAGACAATGCTTGAAAACTCTTTATTTCACTTCTCAGTCTGGAACGCAAACGTCAAAATTATCCGATGACAGTTGGCAGTACAGTGACGTCGGACATTGACAGTGACAGTTGCGCTGCGGGGATCGCGAGCGAGTTACGCATGCCTTTACAGCACTTATGTACTGCACGTAACCGTGAGAATCCTTTGCACACACGCTTGAGTCACAATGATGAGCACTTTTAACAGTTTTTTCGTTAGTTGTTTGTTTTTTTTTTATAACACTTTAAAAAGGTTAAAAACGAAGCAATTATAACAGTACAGTGTCTCTCCAAACTATACTTGAAATTTCACGACAGAACTAGTCGAAAAAGCAGTAATAGAATTTAATAAACAACAGAGACAAATTAAGCGACTGGCGCATTCGGTGTTGCCACTGAATGCTGAAGAATGTGAACTTACGTTTGCACTCTTTAGAGACGGTAGACGAACTTGACTCTGACCATAGACCGGTGATCTTGGAGTTAACTCCGAGATCGGGTCCCTATGACCCTAACCGCCCCCCTCCCACACAGGTGATCACTGACTGGAGGAAAGTAGGCGAATTGCTGAAATCCAACACGTCACCTCACCTGGACAAGATCCCCGACCACATCCAGTCCGCCGCCGACACGACGGCTGCGATCGACTCACTCACAGAGCACGTACAATCTGTCTTGAACGATTGTTCAAAGGAGATTCCGGTGTCAGAGCACTGGCGCCGGAAACTCCCGGACGATGTACGGGCCCTGCTGACTGAGAAGAACGCAGCAGTCCGTGCCTACAGAGCTTTCCCCTGCCAGAATAACAAAACTTTCATGCGGTACTTACAGCGCAAAGTAAGTAACAACATTAGAGAGTGGCGTGAAGCCGGCTGGGACAAGACCCTGAGCGAACTGGAACCCACCCACCATGCCTTCTGGCAACTTCAGAGGAATATGCGCGCCACTGAGGTTGCCTCAATGCCTCCCCTTATCCGCCCGGACAAAAGCATTGCCTTCGACGACGAAGACAAAGCCGAATGCCTAGCCGACAGCCTGGAAGCCCAGTGCTCTCCCAGCTCCCAACCAGTCGACCCAGCCCACCTTGCCCACGTGGATGCTGAGGTCGAACGTAGATCTGCCCTACCCCCTGTCGAGGACCCTGATGCTCCCCTCTCCCCCGTCACGGAAGACGAGGTGAAGGAGATCATCAAGAAACTCAAACCTAGGAAAGCTTCCGGGACTGACAGACTGACCACAAGGGCACTTAAACTCCTCCCACGTACGATCATAGTCCTACTGGCCTTGTCCAACAACTTGTTTCCACAAGCTTAGAAAGAGGCTATAGTGATAGGTATCCCAAAACCCAAAAAGCCCAAGTCCCTCCCGACTAGTTATAGACCCATTAGTCTGCTCAGCGCCCTCGGCAAGGTCTACGAGCGGATTATTCTTAATCGGCTCAAGGACTTTGTCGAGGCAAAGAGCCTAATCCCTAACGAGCAGTTTGGCTTTAGAGCCCATCATTCCAGTGTCCACCAAGCCCACCGCATCGTAGAGCACATTAGCGGCCGTTTTCAATGCGGTCTGGTGACGGGGGCCCTATTCTTTGATATAGCGAAGGCTTTCGACAAAGTCTGGCACAATGGCTTAATTTATAAGCTTTACCAACTAGGTGTGCCGGACCGTCTCGTGCTCATCATTCGAGACTTTCTGTCGAACCGCTCCTTCAGATATCGTATCGAAGGAGCGCTTTCCACTCCCCGCCCTATCAGAGCCGGCGTCCCTCAGGGCGCCGTGCTCTCTCCCCCACTCTTCATGCTATTCACAAGCGATATCGCCAAAAAGCCCCCAGTAGAGTTATCCCTATTTGCCGACGACACGGCCATCTATTACTCGGGACATAATCCCGATAGCATCGCTCATACCCTCCAGACCTCAGCCAACGCATTAGGCGATTGGTTTAGGAAATGGAGGATTGAGGTAAATCCCGACAAAAAAAGTCAAGCAGTCCTGTTTCGCAGGGCTCGCCAACATAGACACTTCACCGCCCCCCGCCCGATCACTATGTTTGGCAAGCCAATCCCTTGGGAGAAGCGAGCCAAATACTTAGGTGTGATCCTCGACCAGTTCCTTAATTTCAGTGAGCACATAAAGTCGGTTCGCTCGCGAGCCGCTTTCGCTCTCGGTAGGCTCCACGCCTTGCTGAATAAACACAGTAAGCTCTCCCTTAGATGTAAAATCCGAATCTACACGACATGCATACGTCCTATCATGACGTACGCCTGTCCGGTGTTTGCTCATGCCAGTCCCAATCAGATCCATAGG
Source organism: Tholera decimalis (assembly GCA_943138885.2). Classification (NCBI taxonomy): domain Eukaryota; kingdom Metazoa; phylum Arthropoda; class Insecta; order Lepidoptera; family Noctuidae; genus Tholera; species Tholera decimalis. The sequence continues at coordinate 32,762,701 of OW964562.2, forward strand.
ATGCAAGTCATTCAGAACCGTTTTCTCCGAAAGGCCACGGGCGCGCCCTGGTTCTTGAGGAATGAGGATCTCCACGTAGACCTCAAACTCCCGACCATAAAGCAAGTGTTGAAACGCATGTCAGTGCGTTACTTCACCTCTGCTGATACCCACACTAACCCCCTGATCGTATCGGCCGCCTGATACAGACCCTCCAAGATTTCTCGGGTTCGTCGCCCGCGTAACGTCCTAGACGAGCCTGACGACCCCACCACCATCCGACAAGAGAGCAGTAGGGAAACCAGCACTCTTAGAAAATACAAATACAAAACGCGTTCCGTATTCCGGCCTCGCCGACGAGGCCCATCGCGACGTCCGCGTACTTGTAATGGAAATCCTCCCCGACCTTTGCCAAACGAGCCAGCCCGCGATGCTGAGCCAGTAGCAATAAATACTCCCGTAAATAATAATATGACCCAGCCTGTCCCTTTGCTGCCCTCCCAAAATGACCCCGCTATGCCGAGGCCCGTACTCCACAGGGAGTGCCCTTAGCGTGCGGTCATTAGCTTGTAAGTATATTTTAGTTTGTAAGCCCTGGCTGGGGGCCTTTAATTTATTAGAGGTCACCACAGGACAGACCGGTTAAGTAGACGCACAGCCTTACTGAGCTGATCTACGAGTGGCTTCACCTAAAAAAAAAAAAAAAAAACAATTAAGGGCACTTGTTTCTCAACCCTTGAGGAAGCAACATCATTATCCGTGCTGTGTTAAAGTTTTGTGAGTTTCCTTATGGCTGCATTTGTTATGAATTTAGATATTTTTATGTCCCAGTTGAAATATTTTCAGAAGATTCAGATATAATTAAGACCTTTTTAAAAAAATATATGAGTCGCAGATGGGCAAGTGCTTCCAGAAATCAGAAGATGTTCATGAACAAACATGCTGAGTGGTTACAATCAAATATTAGTTGGCCAAATTGAACTACAGTGAATTTATCAGAATTTTTTCTAGCTCAAGATGAAGTTATGGAAAACATATCGTCAGACATTACGAGTACTTCCGTTGATATCCATACTGTAGCAGCTGTGATTCCGTCCACATCAACTGTGGGCACATCTATGGATTTAGTTCAGATTAGGAAACCGTTTGTTGGCCTGGGCAACAAACAGAAGAAAAGACGTTCAGGGTCTCTTCTGGAATGCTCACCGAAAGAACTCACTTTCATATTAGTCACAAGACTTAAGAGAGAGACAGAAAAGAAGAATGACTTAGCTAATATTATTGATCACATAACGAAAAACCCTGATAGTATTGGGATTGCTCAAACCACTTTGTTTAAAAAGAAAGTAAGCAAAAAAATCTTTAGACGAAGATCACGCTCTAGGTCTTTATACATCTTTGAATCTGTCAAAGTGGAAATATTTGTGTTTAAGGAAAGTGCTGATAGATTGTGAAGTTTCAGTTTTACCATCGTATCACAAACTCATTGAAGCTGTGGGCACATCTATGGATTTAGTTCAGATTAGGAAACCGTTTGTTGGCCTGGGCAACAAACAGAAGAAAAGACGTTCAGGGTCTCTTCTGGAATACTCACCGAAAGAACTTACTTTCGCATTAGTCACAAGACTTAAGAGAGAGACAGAAAAGAAGAATGACTTAGCTAATATTATTGATCACATAACGAAAAACCCTGATAGTGTTGCGATTGCTCAAACCACTTTGTTTAAAAAGAAAGTAAGCAAAAAATCTTTAAACGATGATCACGCTCTAGGTCTTTTTACATCTTTGAATCTGTCAAAATGGAAATATTTGTGTTTAAGGAAAGTGCTGATAGATTGTGAAGTTTCAGTTTTACCATCGTATCACAAACTCATTGAAGCTAAGAAAATATGCTATCCAAGCGATTTAGAAATTACTGAGAGAGGAGCTAAAGTGAAGATTCAAGCCCTACTGGATCTGACAGTCCAGAAGATTCTTCAGATTACTGGTACCCAAGTTGATTCGTCAAATGAAGGATTGAAGTTAATCAGTAAATGGGGTTTCGATGGAGCTTCTTCACAAAGCACCTACAAGCAAAGAAGTGAAGATGTAAACTTCAGTGATTCATCGGTATTTATGTCAAGTCTTGTCCCTCTTAAATTAGTTTCTAATAATATCACCATATGGGAAAACTCAACACATTCTTCAACCCATTATTGTAGGCCTATTAAGTTTGAATTTTGTGAAGAGACAGTAGAATATATCAAGCAAGAAGAAGCTTCATTGAAATAAGAAATAGATAATATTGGTCCTACAAAGTGTGCCGGGCTGGAGATTAATCACGACCTTCATATGACAATGATCGACGGAAAAGTGGCCACTATTATAACTGATACTTCATCTGCATCTGCCTGCAATATTTGCTTTGCTAAGCCGACTGAGATGAACAAGCTGTTTGAAGTATTTTCAAGACCTGTACGAGAAAATGTTTATAAATAATAATATGGACTTTCTACTCTTCATATGTAGATTCGTTGTATGGAGTGTTGTGTTGTGTTGTGTGTTGTGTTGTGTTGTGTGTTGTTGTGTGTTGTGGGGAACAAGGAACTAAAAGCTGCGAAAAAACAACTGACACAAGAAGAATTCAAGCAGCAAATGGGAATTCTTGTAGATTTTGTTAAGCAAGGCTTTGGAACCACAAACGTCTGAAATACAGCCAGAAGGTTTTTGTGGCGTAGTGGTTTAGGTGGAGTAAAAATAAAAACAGAAGACCACAGGTTTACAGCATTTATTTGAAAAAGGGGGGTGGGTTCGGTTCACACTGGGTTCCCTCACTGGTCGAAGGTATAGAATGGTACTGCCCTGAGCTCAGGCCGCGACGCACGCAGACCGGCGGGTAGATCCCGAAGCCGGCAGCGACCACGTGTCCGAAGCGGAGGTTGTGCAGGGCAGGCCACGGGGGAGGAGGTCTCTCCTCCTCACCCAACTCGCACGAGGCAGGCGCAGAGGTTGACAGGTAGGCCACGCGACAGCGCGTCTCTCCGGCAGTGGTGACGGAGGCAGCGGTGACACCCGTCGCGTGGCAGACGTTGCAGTATTTGATATTGAAATGAAGAAGGAGAAAGAAAAAAAAACCCTGGAATCACACGAAGGGTGCTTCCGTAAGCGTGGTGCAGGAATCGTGAGCGCCAGCGATGCGTGCGTCTCCCAGCCGTAAGCCCCACGGAACAGTACCTGGGAAATGGATGGGGGACTCACCATCGTGGCGGTTCACCAAGATTATAGATAAGCGCAAGCATGCCGCGTGACAACGATGTAAAAGATAACCGCGTGACAAAGCGTTTAAGCTCGTAGCTGCTATGACACAGCAGGAAAGGGATGCTGCGGCCTGCTTACGCTCCACAAATTTAGCAACACTAGTGGAAAACAGATGACAATGAAATAATGCAGTTACATTCTAGACAGAAGCCATCTTGACAACCGGGCAATTATATTAATTTACAAACGCTGCAGATTATGGTGAAATAAAAGGATTACAATTTGGCAAGATGGAGAGAAAATGGCAGATACAATGAGCACTTACCCTTGGCACAGAGGGGTTTCTATATAAGTTACTTGCAACAGTAGGCGGCGAGAAAAGAACTAAGCCAACCGGAGGTTAGAATTTATAGCCAGTCACTGCATAAGTGTTGCCACTCCGTGAAACCATAGACATTAAAGATTAGTGTGGTAGTTGACTTCTAGTTTAATCGACTACAACGCTACAGTACCCCGCCTGTTAGCGAAGGATTTTCCCTAGGATAAATCCGCTAGAAGGCCTAAACCACTATTACTGACTACCTATACGTTCATACATCCCATTCATGTGCTTCCATACTATTAATCATTCATCCATCCATTCTAAGTCCATCCCTGACTTGGAAGTAGTCCTAAGTCAGTGACGTACAATTACATACGAGAGGTAAGCTAATTATAGAGTAGTTTAACTCGAGACAGTCAGTAGGAAAAACAGCAAGATAAAGCAAGTGTATCTCCATAGGGTTAGGTAACCTTGGTGGACTGTTGCAAGCTATAGGTAATGTTAGGTTTCAAAGCTAGAAGTAAGTTCATCGTTGAATATTAAATCATCAAAGTTCTAACAACAATTTAATAATAAGTTAAGGTTCTATTTTATGTTTAGGGTTAAAATTAAATTTTGTTAAAGTTCAAAGCTAAGAGTATTTAAAAAAAATTTTTTTTTTTTGAAAAGGTAAAAAAAAATTTTGTTAAAGTTAAAAGCTAAGAGTATTTAAAAAGAAAATTTAAAAAAAAATTTTTTTTGAAAAGGTAAAAATTTGTTAAAGTTAAAAAAAATTTTTTTTTTTGTTGATGGTCCATCTATATGTTCAAATTGGTTTAAGTTTCATTACTGGAACACGCATCTTATGTCAAAGTCTATTCGAGTGAGTTTCCGAACGTGAGTGAAATTTAAAAAAAAATAAATCAAGTCCATATTCATACTGTTGCGAGAATATCCGCACGTTATAGACGTAATTCTAAAAGACAAGTATCCAAGGTTGGTAACTACGTCGAGATGTCAAAGTCAGTACGTAAACGTCAAAATATAATATGTCAATGATCTTAAATTAAATAGGTTATGTTATGACTCACGCGGAAATATTTTCTAAGAGAATTAATTAATTTAATTAGGGCAGGTTGAATCTAAGTGATATTCAGGATACGTTTGTTCAATACTAAAAGGTGTTATGAAGTTAAAGTTAGGTTTCTAGTTTAGTGTTTAGGTAAAAGAAATTAGATAAGTTTGTAGACTAAATGTTGCTAGAACATTTCATGTAGATGCTATTATTAAACGATCAGATTAAGTGCAAGTTAGGTTTGGGTTTAGTGCTTAAATTAAGGTTAGATTTGTTACCGGGGTAAGCTGGAATATAGTTTAACTGTGGTGGCAGATCACCAACAGTTTAGTTGAAAACAATACAATGGACTATGCTATATATTGTTTTATGAATAGTTTTAATGTTAGTAGTGAGAAAGTTTTACAGTTATATATTGTGAACAATTTAATATTATTGTTAAATAATAAAATTCACTTAAATCATATTGGTTTTATTTTTACAAAGATTGTTTTTTCGTTACTATGGTAATTAGCAAAAACCACTGACAAGTTCATCACTGCAACAGAGGTTTGCATTAAGTAGGTAGATACAATCTTTACACCCACACTTCTTTAAGAATTTGCTTCAAGACCAATTCCACGAGACAGGTCGTTAAACCTTGGTCCATACAGAGGTTTTGTAAACATGTCTGCTAGTTGAACTTGTGCTGCAACTTGTTTAACAATTACTTCTCCTTTTGATACACATTCTCTAATGTAGAAGTGTCTCAAACTAATATGTTTTGTTCGACGGTGAAATTCATAAGGCGGATTATATGATAATTTCACAGCAGACTCATTATCAATACACAGTGTAACTTTTAAAGATTCTGTGTTAGTTAGGTCTGCAAAAAGCTTCTTCAACCACACAATTTCTTGTGCGGTTTCGCTTGCTGCTACAAGTTCGGCCTCTGTGGTTGATAGAGCCACTGAAGTTTGTTTTTGACTCTTCCAGGCAATAGCAGTGCCAGCATAAAGGCAAACCATGCCTGTGGTAGAGTGCCCAGTCTCTGGATCTCCTCCATGATCAGCATCTGAGTAGCACATTAATTCATTTGCTTTACTCTTTGGATAAAATGTTAAACCTTTATCGAGAGTTCCTTTAAGAAAGCGAAGAATTCGCTTTACAGCCACAATATCCTCCTTACTGGGGTTTTCTAAATGTCTGGAAGCTACTGACACTGCATAACAGATGTCTGGTCTTGTTGCGACCATCAGGTAAGCCAGTCCTCCGACACAATTTCGATACGGAAATTTCACATCTTCATTTTCATTAGTTTCTTGCAACTTTGACATCTTAATTGCCGGAGATGTAACTGATTTGCAGTTTTCCATGCCGAATCGTTTTAGTACCTTTTTGGCGTAGGCTGTTTGTCTTAAGTTTATTGATCCGTCTTTGTTTTTATTTATTTCCATACCAAGGAAATATGACGCTGGCTTCGATGTGATTTTGAAGTTTCTTTCAATTTCATTTAAGAATTCTTGACCAGCGTTGTCAGTGGAAGCTACCAAGCCGTCATCGACATACAGTCCTACAATAACCTTTGAGTTTCCATTGACTCTTACATACAAGCAGGGATCTGCCTCACTTCTCTGAAATTTTGCATTCATCAGAAACTTATGTATGCACTCATTCCAGCATCGAGGTGCCTGTTTTAAGCCATAGAGACTTTTCAAAAGTCGACATACTTTTCCTTTAGGTACATTAAGTCCATTCGGTGGTGCCATATAAATTTCCTCTTCCACTGTACCATTTAAGAATGCAGTTGTGACATCGAATTGTTGTAAATTCAGATTTTCGTTAGCTGCAGTTCCTAATATTGCTCTGATAGTTGCAAGTCGTGCAACTGGACTGAAGGTTTTATCATAGTCAATACCTTCACGTTGAGAAAAAACCTTTGATAACCAGTCTTGCCTTAAACCGTTCTATGGTTCCATCAGCATTTCTCTTTATTTTGTATATCCATTTGCTTGGTAAAGCTTTTCTACCTTTAGGTAATGTGGCAAGTTCCCAGGTATTATTTTTCTGAAGTGAGTTCATCTCGCTTTGCATAGCTTCTTCCCATTTTTCTCTATTTTCCGATGATATAGCTTCATTATATGTTTTGGGTTCAGTGTAAATGTCTTCTAACTCTGCAACAGCGTTCATAACGCAATCATCATAACGTATGGGCTTGCGTATTAATGAACGATCACGCAAAGCTCTGATTTCTGTTTGCTCTACAGCGACTTCATTTTGAGGTATTGGTAGTACTTCTTCTTCTGCGGAATAAATTTCATCTTCTTCAGAAATTGAATTATTATTAGTTCCTGATTGCATTTCTGTATCAACGTACGTGTCTTCTTCTCTTTCTTGACTTTCCTGTACTTCTCTATTTATGTTTTGTTCTAGAAATTCAATCTCAACATATTCTTTTTCTTTTCTTGTTCCAACATTGTTATTTTTGCTAGTGTTCTCTTCTTCCTTTATGTCATAGTAGAATTTCTGCATTATGTTTACATTTTTGGTTACAATCACTTTTTGCGTTGATGGTACCCAAATCCGGAAAGCCTTGGATACTTCAGAGTATCCAATAAAGACTCCAGGTATTGCTTTAGCATCAAACTTGTTTTGTCTTCCTTTTACGAGAAAGAATGCCTTTGCTCCAAATCTATTAAAGTGTGCAACACTTGGTTTTCTACCAACCCATTTTTCAAATGGCGTTGCATTTCCGATGCTATTATTTGGACTTCTGTTTGACAGATAGTTTGCTGTGTAGATAGCTTCGCCCCATAGATACATCGGTGCATTAGACTCAATCATTAGACTCCTTGCTTTTTCTAGTAAAGTTCTATTTTTCCTTTCCGCTATACCGTTTTGATGCGGTGTATATGGTGCAGATAATCTTCTGGTTATGCCATTTTCTTTTAAGAAATGGTTGAACTCATTGTTACAATATTCCGTGCCGTTGTCAGATTGTAGGCATTTAATTTTCTTTTCCATGAAGTTTTCTACTTCAGCTTTATAGACTTTAAACTGCCTCCGTGGTCGAGTGGTTTAGGCGTTTGCCTTGTGACCCGGTGGTCGTGGGTTCAATTCCCGCGGGAAGCATACTTTGTAAAGTTGTTTCCAGTTTGGCTAGGACTTTGCAGGCCTGAATCACCTGACTGTCTGATAAAAAGATGGTTCCGTGCTTCGGAAGGCACGTATAAGCCGTTGGTCCCGGTCGCCAAATGGCGGCCGTCAAAATAGACCACGTCAGAGGCCCTAGAGGCGGTCTAGAAACTCTGACACTAGGGTGTATGGGGTCGTTAGACCTCACTTACCCACACGATAAGAAGATAGACTTTGAACATATCTATGACTTCATTTTTAGTCTTTATGCAAAATACTCGACTATACCTCGTGAAGTCGTCAATAAAAGTGACAAAATATTTGTTTCCAGCACAAGAAGCTTTTGGCATCGGGCCACACACATCACTGTGTATAATCTGAAGTGGTTCAGAAGTGCGAGGTTCAGTTCTTGGTTTGCCGATCGTAGCTTTCATTTTCGCTTTAATACAAACTTCACATTCTTCTGGCTGTTCATCTATTTTGAAATTAAGTCCAATCAAACTTTCATTCTTAAGTGCTAGTTTCATATCCTTGTAGTTCATATGTCCCAGCTTTGAATGCCATTCTGAAATATTATTATTGTGCACAAAATTAACTTTTTCATATTTTGAGTTTATCACTGTCTTGGGAAAAATCGCATAGAGACCATCTTCAGTTCTCTTCGCTTTAATTACAATACCATATTTTAGATTTTTTACTGTAGCTCCATCCTTTTTGAAGAGTACTGTATTACCAGCATCTGTAATCTTCCCAATAGATAGGAGATTTGTACAAAGGTCTGGAATGAACAATGTATTGTGTAGATTTATTTCTTTATTTGTGTTTAATAAGAGATCAACTCTTCCTTTTCCCAGTATGTTTGTGTTGTGATCTTTAGAAGCTAATTTCAATGTTTTATTCATGTGTTCTATTTCACTGAAGTATTCTTTGCTATAGCACATGTGGGATGTGCATCCACTGTCCAAAATCCATTGTTTCTGGAATGGAAATGCTTCATCTTTTCCTAATAATGCTAAGCTATTAAATTCCTTTTGGTCAACTTTATTCCCTTTATTGTTGGGATAAATCCTGTTCTTATTTTTGTAATTTTTTCAGCAATTCTTAGTCATATGCCCCTTTTTCTTGCATATTTTGCAGTATAAATTTGACTTTGCATAAAACGATTCTTGTTCGCTTGAGCTTGTACTCGGGTTGAGTCCTTGAGTGTTTCTCCGCGCTTGGAATTCCTCTATAATTTTTATTTTTAGTTCATCCGGTTTCGGAAGATTATCACGGGACTCAATTGCAACTCTAAAGGTTTCAAATTCTGAGGAAAGACTGTAAAGCATCATAATACTTAGTAAATCTTCATGAACTGAAACATTCATTTCTTCCAGTTTGTCTACAATGTCCATAAAGTTGTCTAGATGCTCCTTGATGTCATTTCCTTTTTCATATTTTGTTAAAATTAGTTGCTTCAGTAGCGGTGCTTTCCTCGCAGGACATTTACTAGCATGAGTTTCGTTTAACTTTGTCCAAATTTCATAAGCTGTTTTGCAGCTTTTTATTTGCTTTAGTTCCGACGGCGATATTATTAAAATTAGCTCACTGACAGCCAGCAAGTTTCCCTCAATATCTGACTCACTTGCATTGTTTAGGTCAATCTTTTGATCTACAAATTTCCATAGTTTTCCTTTAACAAGTACGGCTTTGGCCTGTATTGCCCATGTATCGTAATTTTCTTTATTTAGACTTTCTATTCTGTTCATCTTTGCCTCTTTTCAGATTAAGCAACCACGCTCTGCTACCATGTGAACAATTTAATATTATTGTTAAATAATAAAATTCACTTAAATCATATTGGTTTTATTTTTACAAAGATTGTTTTTTCGTTACTATGGTAATTAGCAAAAACCACTGACAAGTTCATCACTGCAACAGAGGTTTGCATTAAGTAGGTAGATACAATCTTTACATATATAATTAGGATATAAAGTTATAGACTACTATGCAAGTAGTTAATGGGTAGGTACGGTATTTGTAAAGAAATCTACCGGCTTGAAGCTGTTTTCAGAACAGTAGGTTTAGGAATTAATGTAAATTAACTAGTGTGCGGACACCCATGTTTCAGGGGGCCGTCTTTAAGACACCCATGAGGACATAATACATAAAACAAAGTTAATGGTAGTGTACCATGGAGACTACTCTGCCATGATACTAAAGAATCGCCCTGAAGGCCCACTATGTAGCCTCTCATAGTCACGCCGTAAAGAGAAAATAATCAAAGAGATTACATGTGTAGTGTATGTGTGTATGTGTCTGTGTGTGTTCAGCAGAAAGGTGGTAATGGAACTGAAGTTATGTTGGCTTATAGCCATGCAGTCAAGGTATTTAGTTATGTTAAAAGATAACTAATTATAGTTAATTTTAGAATAATAGTTTGTTAACTTTAGTTAGTAGGTTTTAATTAGGATTACCACACTTTAGGTGGGTGTGAAATATGATACTAGGATGGCTATAACCAGAGTTATAGTTAACTTAGGTAGTTAGGTACAAGTCGACCCTCCACGACCAATATGTTAGGCGGTCGTGGGTGTGTGTTCCCTTGGCATCGTGTGACCCTGTATGGGGTCAAACACTAGTAGTTAGCTAGGCCTACGGGAATTAGGGTGGACTGTTTCGCCTTAAATCCTATATACTATAGTACTATAGTACTATAGTAGTCTTTGCTTTTACACCTGCTTTTTATTGCAAGTAACTTATATAGAAACCCCTCTGTGCCAAGGGGTTTTTTTTTCTTTCTCCTTCTTCATTTCAATATCAACTACTGCAACGTCTGCCACGCGACGGGTGTCACCGCTGCCTCCGTCACCACTGCCGGAGAGACGCGCTGTAGCGTGGCCTACCTGTCAACCTCTGCGCCTGCCTCGTGCGAGTTGGGTGAGGAGGAGAGACCTCCTCCCCCGTGGCCTGCCCTGCACAACCTCCGCTTCGGACACGTGGTCGCTGCCGGCTTCGGGATCTGCCCGCCGGTCTGCGTGCGTCGCGGCCTGAGCTCAGGGCAGTACCATTCTATACCTTCGACCAGTGAGGGAACCCAGTGTGAACCGAACCCACCCCCCTTTTTCAAATAAATGCTGTAAACCTGTGGTCTTCTGTTTTTATTTTTACTCCACCTAAACCACAACGCCACATTTTTTAGAGATTATGAGAAATCTGCCGAAATTAACAATATTGATAAAGACCTACTAAAGCATTTCGCGGCTATTCTTCAAACAATTTCATCTGGATGTGCGATAGATATTGAAAAATTTAGAACGTATTGTCGAGATACAGCTGAGATGTTTGTTCATATATACCCGTGGTTTATATGCCCGCAATTGTGCACAAGCTGCTCATACATCATACATTCGAAGAGTTCGTGAAAATCACACAAGAAAATTTAACAGAATGAAGACCAACGAAGACTTGTTGCATAATTTTTTAATTAGTTTGGACCCATATTTATTCCATATTCGACCAAAATACAACAATTCAAAACATTTAGATTTTTTTCGGATGTTAAAGAGCTTTTGCTGTTGCCTGAGGTAACAACAGAAGAAACTGAAAATATGGACGATCCATTAGCGTAATAGCGTGACAAATTTAGTGATATTGTTATTGTTTGAATTGAGTTAGTAAGATAAGTCGTTAATTAAAATAGTCTTTATCAGGACTGCATGAAATAGACCTTTTCAGGACTACTTAAAATAGTTCTCTTCAGGACTTCTAAAAATAGCCCTTTTCAGGACTTTATCCATTACTAACCGTTTCTTTTAAGATGAATCGTCAAAAACATTAAGAAAAATCGACTTAAAAAATTTGAAACTTTGAATCATCGTAGGCGCCAAGGCCGCAGGGATACGTAAGCAAATTATATGTCGTCATATTAAGGGCAACAAGTACTTACTAGAATATAAGGTTTGGTTGCTATACTTTGATACTAGCCGGAGAAAAAAAATAAAATAGATTTTCTCCCATACATTTTTTTTTTCAATATTTTTTTTTGCCGTGAAGGAGCAATTTTATCGAAAAATTGTAGTAATAAATACTGATCAACGTTATATATACTATTCGATCCCATTTTTTATTTAGTGAAATAACCATATTCGATCGTAAGTCCATCATTTTGAAAATCCGGGCCACTGTGCGTCGCCTAGCTGTCGCCGAGTCGACGTGCCGGAGCTTCTGATCCGCTTACGTTACGTGGACACCTGTTTGACGGCAAGGGGAAAGGCGAGGCGGTGATGATCTGCTCCTGAGTTGATATGTGTGCTGTGACCCTTAGATGTGTAGGATTACTATTACATCTGATGAAAATATTAACAGTTTAGAATTCTGACGTCCTATTTAGATTACAGAGTAATCTGTGTCAAGGACCGTCAGCCTATTTCTACAATGAGAGAGAAAAGAAAGAAAATTGCATAATCCGTAGGTGCTGCTAAGAAAATAAATACAAACTAAACAATCTTAAAAATAAGAATAATGAGCAATTACAATCGAAAACTAAAATTAAACTGAAAAATAATGAAATATATAGAATAATACTCAAGCATGATTTTTATACTTACACGCGTGTTTATGCGTGTGTGTGTGTGTGTGTATATGTGTGTGTGCGCGCGTGTGTGTGTGTGTGTGTGAATTAGTGTGTGTGTATGCGTGCATGTGTGTGCGTGTTTTAGTGTGTGAAAGAGAGTGTGATGAGTTTGAAGGTATATGCAAAACATACAGTAGGAGTTAAAACAAGTTTAAATAAAAGATTTAAGTAAATTTTCGGTGTCGTCGTAGTTTCTTTGTAGTAGAAATTGTGTTGTCTGTTTTTTACAAATAGCATTAGAAGATCTGTAGATAGGGAGTAATTTGTTTATTTTGTTGTATAGGGAGGGTGCTAGGTAGTAAGAAAAGCGTTTTGTGAAAGCGAAGAGAGAATGAGGTACTTCACATAGCGTTTGACGACGTTTGTGAGTGAATTTATCAGATTAGAATGGGGTAATGGAGTGTTGAAGCATTATGGTGTGGAGTATGTAGAGTTGACGAACCGTGAGGACATTGCATTTCTGATACAAGTCAGTGGTTGGGTAAAGTATAGGACGGAATGTAGCTACTTTAAGTATGGCCCTTTGTGCTATTTCAAGAGGTTTAAGGACCGTCTTGGCAGCAGCACACCAACTTGTGATACAGTACGAGATGACCGATTGGCCCATGGCAAAGTACACGGAGCGGATCAAATGAACATTGGCAATGTTTCTTAAAGTTTTAAAAAGATATATTAACTTACGGACTCTTGCACTTAACTGGTCAATGTGGGCTTTAAAGTTCAGGTGTTTATCCAGTACAATGCCTAGATATTTTATGGTGTCTGTGGATAAAATTGAGGGACAGTTACAGTTTGGTGATTGTGATATTAATTACTTCATACACCTTAAGACGTTGGTACCGGCTGTTATTTGTAGGTACATCTTTAACAGTCATTACGGTTAGTCAGAAGTCAGAAAATCTGACGCCAGTCTTGCCAAGGGGTATCGTGTTACCCAGCTACTGGGTTGTGGAGGTCAGACAGTCAGACCCTCCATGTAAAACACTAGTACGAAGCTGTTTCTGATGATATAAATGTGAAATTGCGATAGCTCTGGTAACTACAACATAAGTTAAATCTTCATTAGAACTTAATACCATGTGTATTTTTTGTTTTGAGTTCCGATATTTCGGCACTGTTGCAAGCGCCATGATCACAGATGAACTGAAGTATTTATTTATTTATTAAAAAATAGGTTCGCGTTTGACCACCATCTCACCTGATGGTAAGTGATGATGTGGTCGAAGATGGAGCACGCTTACCTAAAAGTAACCTATTCACTCTTGACTTAAAGACTCTCAGGTTATAGCTATCGGGAAACACAGACTCCGGCAGGGAATTCCACTCCTTAGCCGTACGCACAATGAAGGTATTACCAAAACGTTTTGTGCGTATAGGTGGGATGTCCACCATGTAACGATGGCGTTTCGCCGTTTGTCTCGTAGTCCGATGATGGAACGGGCTTGGTGGAATTAGATTGTGTAATTCCATCGCACACTCCCCGAAATGTAACCGATAGAAAACCGATAGACTTGCAACTCGTCGTCGGTGTTCAAGGCTCTGGAGCTTTGACTCGACCAGTGCACCGTTGCCAATGAGTCTCTTGGCCCGCTTCTCGATAGACTCAAGCACGACCAGTTGGTATTTAGCAGATTCATCCCAAAGATGAGAGCAGTACTCCATACAGGACCGAACCTGGGCTTGATAGAGAAAACAAAACAAAGTCATTGCGGGTGGAAGTTTATGAGCAGACAAATCGGTCTACCCTCTTTCTCGTTCGTTTTCTGTTAGCAACACCGCTACCACTGTCACATGTATCACTAAACACTCGATTCTGTTCCCGAAACACAAAACTCACCGTGTCGACTAGCGAAATCGAGCGAAGCGAAGCGAGTTATTAAATCTTACTTTGGGTAGCAGTGTTCATCTAATTTAGTTTACATATATTCATATATTTACAGAAGTTATGTTTCTTACATTGTGTAAAAGTTAGCTTGATTCAATAAATATTCATTCATTCATTCATAGCATTAAAATAATGTTCTCAAAGTCGGTGTCAAGACTTAATAATATAATATAGTTAGGACAACTCTCTAGATATCTGCCCAGGTCTCCGGCGATACGGGCGACATAAGTAACATCATATATATATTTATTTTTTTAACTGGTGTTAAATGACAAAAATATCAAACATTGTTCTGTAATTCTACTCAGTATAAAACCTACGCACACATTCCCAATTCAATTCACGACAATCAAATGACAATTAAGAGCCATTTCTAATTACGTTTGAAGATCGAAGTTTACACCATTTCACAGTGTCGAGGAAATTACAAGTACCTCCTACTGTCTCTAAATTAGACAATACCAAGGAATAATCACTGGATCTTACCCTTTCATCGGTTTTAACTAAACACCGCTTAATCCAATTCTGGCGCAATTTTCGTAGGTACTGAGAATTCTTTGGGATTTGGTCCAATTTAGCGACAAAGGCGAGGACGAATAAAAAACAAGATATTTCATTGCATTGATTTTTACAAGGAATTACAACCTATAAGTGTACTAGAAAGGTTTATTATTGTTACAATTATTTATTAAACAACGTGTAACGGAAACCCCATATCTATCTAAAAGGGCTGAAGACAACATCTGGTATGGAGTCTCTATGCACAGTTTCAGCTCAAAATAAGTAACTCAAAGAATTGACCAATCATATACAACGTGTAACGGAAACCCCATATCTATCCAAAAGGAATGAAGACAACATCTAGTATGGAGTCTCTATGCATAGTTTCAGCTCAAAATAAATGGCTCACAGAATTGATACCAAATTATCGGTTTCATAATTATGTTTCTTGAATATCAATCATAACAATCGGGTCACTGCACTACGAGGGTCAATAACTTTTCATATCACTTGCCAATAACATGATAATCCAACGCGTGCTTTACGGTGTCGACCAGATGATTTTTTGAATACCACACGAAATAGATTTTGAAACAATGTGTCGTATTATGAATGACGTTATTATAGTGTATTTGGGGTATATATAAAAGGAGAGCAAGAACAAAGATGTGGTAGCTAAACTTTGTATAAGTGTGAGTACATTATCCGAATAAGGTTGGATACTCAGTTGACGACAAATGCTATACTATATTCCTACTTCCCTGCTAACATTATGAATGCGAAAGGGATTCTGTCTGTCTGTCTGTTACACTTCCATGTCTAAACCACTTCATCGAATTTGGTACAGATATAAATTAGACCTTGGACATGAAACAAATAACCAAACTGACGACTAATACGGATACCCGCAAATGAGTGACATATAAAATAATGTTTTGGAAAGCGATAAACTCACTTCCCATGATTTGGCCCGTCACTCATGCCTAACCTTGCTTATGAACTGTAAATTCTGATCATTGGTTTGGAAAAGAAACGTCCGAATTGAACTTCCGTGTTAGTAACCTGGAAAAGATGATTGACTGTAAAAAAAGTAGTCGTGATTGGTACAGAATTGACACAGGCGATGCTTTGCAGAAATCCATAACATATAAATCTAGATTTGGGTTGTATGTTGCATACCAATATTCGCACCTTCTGCATATTATTATTTTTTAAATAACACTAACCCACACTAGAAATTTCCTCTCTATCGTGAACGCATGGAACAACTGTTTGTAGGTCATACAAAAATTTTGAATCGAACCCTTGAGACACAACACTACAGCCGATGGCTCAGCCACTGCACCAAACAAATATGAAAATCCAAATAGTAGGTACTAAATATGCTCTTTTAAATCCCATATTAGTTCATTTGCCAGATCCATATTTACAACGCAAACCTTATATTGTGTGCAAGTTTGTCGGGTTATATGAAATAGGTGAAATTGAGGTGGTCTGTTAGAGTTTGCCCTGTGCGATAAGTTTGTATGTATAGGGTAATCTTCGGAACTAATGATCCAATTCTAAAAATTATTTCTTTTATGGTAAGCTGCAGTATTGGGGAGTGCTATAAACTATAAATTATTTTGAAATCCACGCAGAGAAAGTCGCGAGCAAAGTGCAAGTAAAATATAGATAACATAGAAAATTAATACATGGAAGTACTAATGTATCCTTATGGATAGTAAGCTATATGTCTCTAAGTATCACAGAAAGTTTACGAGGAATACGCCACGGAAAAGAGAATTTGGATAGGACAGCTGTAAGTTTCGATAAATGATTGTAGTTACCTATGTTGTTTGTTCTATTGCTTTTCAATTAATATTATAAATGCGTAAGAAACTGTGTCCGTATGTCTGTTACGTTTTCACGTATAAACTACTAGTACTCAAGCGGGGCTTTTGCTCCCGTGGATTCTATCACGGTAAAAACATAACTCTCCTTTTTTGCAGTCGCGTAAAGTAGCCTATAACCTTCCTCAAGCTTCAAGCTACTTCCATACCAAATTGCATCCAAATCCACCCAGTACTTTCGAAGATTAGCGCGTTCAAGCAAACAAACAAACAAACAAACTTTTCCGCTTTATAATATTAGTATAGATTAATCCGACATTTATGAAACTTCGTACTGAGACAGATTAGACCTTGGAAAATGACATCAGCTACTTTTTAAAAACACTTGTGAGTGTACTACCTGCAGCCAGATGCTAGTAAGTAGTACATTAACAACATTTTTGATTGCCACTTCGTTGAAGCGTATTTCTAATAAACCTGACAACAACTTGGACCCCAAAGAACAAATTATTTACATTCTCTTAATCAAGTGGATATTGCAACCATGGAAAGCAGTGCACTAATTGAGTCCCGACCCTCTGGGACCCTCAATTGTGTTGGGTTATATTTTTAAATAGTTGCAGATAGCTGTTACCTTTGCACGAGATTGGTAGGTAGTTAAAGCAAAACAGGGTTAAAGTATTTAATGTTTTAAATTGAGCCGCCGCATGTGTTATCACTCAAGGTTAAGCAATGATTGGTGACATCGGTCCATAGATAGCTGTCTATCTTAACAGATTACTCTGTGTTTAACCGTTGATCCCGGCTAGGGTTGCCATCCGTCCGGGTTTTCCCGGATTTTGTTTTTTTTTTGTTTAAAATAGGTTCGCGTTTGACCACCATCTCACCTGATGGTAAGTGATGATGTGGTCGAAGATGGAGCACGCTTACCTAAAAGTAACCTATTCACTCTTGACTTAAAGACTCCTAGGTTATAGCTATCGGGAAACACAGACTCCGGCAGGGAGTTCCACTCCTTAGCCGTACGCATAATGAAGATATTCCCAAAACGTTTTGTGCATATGGGTGGGATGTCCACCATGTAACGATGGCGCTTCGCCGTTTGCCCCGTAGTCCGATGATGGAACGGGCTTGGTGGAAATAGATTGTGTAATTCCATCGCACACTCCCCGAAATGTAACCGATAGAAAACCGATAGACTTGCAACTCGTCGTCGATGTTCAAGGCTCTGAAGCTTTGACTCGACCAGTGCATCGTTGCCAATTGTCCTATTGATTTGTCCTAGTTTGGAGAGCGTCCGTGGGCGTCCGGGGGGATTTTCCCAATAATTGTCCAGGTAAAACCCGGACCATACCAAAAAGCACGATCTCTATTATTATTTTCCTATGGTATTTCATCTCTTTGATTAAGTTACGTTGATTAAATGAAAAGGAAGAGACTGTTATTAAAAAGTTCTAAGGCTCTACAATGTTATCACTTTATCAGTAAATAAAAACCATAATTAAACATCGTTGTTTTTAGTTTCAAGTTTTAAAATGTATTTTTCTACGGTGTCCGGGGAAAAACTGTGATTTTACCCAAATGTCCGGGGTTTTAAGTCTTTGTCTGGGGCCGGCAAATTTGGTGATGGCAACCCTTGTCCCGGCTGTCATTCATACATCTTACACAGTCGTTACGGGTAATTAGAAGCCAAGACAATCTGACTTGCCAACGGGTATCGTGTTACACGTGTAATATTTTTATGTTCAATAAATTATTATTTATTTATTTATTATTTATTTACCTAAATACTGGGTTGTGTAGGTGAGATAGATAGTCGTTCCATGTAAAACACAAAACATTTCCGAAACCCAGCAGCACGCTGTCTAGAACTTAAATTGTATGTCTAAACTATCCCAAATACAGGCAATTTATTATACACGCGCGGAACATTGACTAATATGAATCGCATTGCAGACAAAAATGTCTAAATCTTAGTGTACCCATGTTTTGATCTTGGTCTTAGCAATTAATTCAAATAAGTGATGGTCTTACCCGGGTTTCTCGGGGATACGGATAATACCAGATGACTAATAGTCTTGGAAATAGCTAAGAAAGGGTTGCCTAGAGGTGACTCGACTTAAGGCACAGGCATTTAAATTTTGGTCAGACGCTTTCCCAGTATTAAAGTTAGGTTTTTGTTAGGGTTAGACTTTAAGTATTTGTCTGGAGAAGGTATATTTGCGGTTTTATTTTGTAAGCGTGTGTGTCGACTACTAAGTTAGTTTAATAAGGGTTCTTGAATTGAATTGCTACACCTGTATTTAATGTTAATCCAACTGATTATATTATTTACTATACCAAATTTAGTTTAAAAAAAAATTGGACTTTATTATGTATTGTATAAATTTTGACATCCCAAAATGTAATCACCATTTTGATTCATGCCTGTTTATTCTAGATATTCTATCGTCATTGTCCTAAGTTGATAACGTAGTCATAGGTTGAACTTAAACTAGAGACACCCTTAAGATAAAATATTGCACTTCATTATCATCGTGATCTACTCGGTCGGCTTTCGGTCTAACCGGTTGCTCCTGGGTACTAGTGCTTAATATGGAGCAACTGTCTATATGAGCCCAGGTGACATGGTATCCCTTGCCAAGATTGGTGAGATTATCTGGCTTCTAACTACTCGTAGCGACTGTCAACAATTTTCAAATGACAGCCAGGACTAGTGTTGCCAGGTCGGATTTGTTTTAAATCGGGACAGAAGGTAAAAAAAATCGGGATTTAGGGTTGTAGATCGGGACGAACAAAAAAAAGAACAAGTTTTTAAAAGTAAGGTTTAATTTATACGTTTTCGTATTTTCGAAACTAATATCTAAATATATATGACGGAGAGACAGCGTCGTATGTGTTTTTAAAAAGTGTGAAGTCAGCTCAGATAACGTCACGAATGTTGTCTTGGTGGTCACTCATGTTTGATTTTCAAATAAAAGCACTTGTTAATGTTACCAGAGACTCGTTTATTCAACTGACAGCGTAACGACTTCCCAGATAGGTCCGCACTGTCCAGCGCCACGAACAAGAATGAATCTGAATGCCTCTAGCGCTCACAGTGCGGCCTTATATAGAGGGATTGTCACACATGTACCCACATTTTCCAGTTAAATATTAAACTACTTAAATTACAATGCTTTAAGTTGAAACATGTTAAACGTTAATTTTACATCTTAAAAATCAATTAATAGTTTGTAAAACAATCAAATTATTAAACTTTAATCATTTCAATTATTTTAATAGACAAATTATTGTATTTGCGCCGATATATATAACTCAAAGGTGACTGACTGACTGACTGACTGACATAGTGATCTATCAACGCACAGCCCAAACCACTGGACGGATCGGGCTGAAATTTGGCATGCAGGTAGATGTTATGACGTAGGCATCCGTTAAGAAAGGATTTTGCGAAATTCCCACGGGATCAGGATTTACACGGGAAAAACTTCCCACGCGGGCGAAGCCGCTGGCACAAGCTAGTTACTATATTATTTTTAAGAAAAAAACTGTCATACTTGCTTGCTAGACTAGACGTGGTAGCGTGTCCGGCCAAATTCAAGGAAAACAGAGCAAAGTGGAGCGGTATCCTGGCAAATATCGCTTTGGGCAATAGTTGTACTCCTAGTATTACCGCCACTCAACTCGGTATCTACGCGGTGAATAGGCCTTTATAAATAAAATACACAACCCACTTCCATAAAATGACTTATAGGTGATAGAATGAAATAATCTGTTAACAGAAAATTATCTATATATTAGTGCAAATCAACAAAGTTAAGTATGTAGTAGTTTACAGGTAATTGATTTTTTATTTAATTTATATTTTTCATTATTTTTGGCTGCCTCTAATAATAATTAGACGTTTATTTCAGATATTTTACATCATATAGGGTTAGTAACAATAACTTACTATCTAGTGTTAGTACTTATCAATCTATTAATAAAATGGCTAAGAATTGGCGAGTTAAAGCTCCCCGCCACCGTTTGCAGTACGCTGTTGGGACTCTCTCTCTCACTCGCCTTAGCAAAGATGCTGTCCTTTTGCGCAGAATCGCATGGAAGCTATCGGTGCGGGCTTGCGCGAACATCTCTGATGTGCTGCAATAGTCAACAACATCCTGAAACTATATTGCACATGTTCATTGCACGTTCAGCTATCTTTTGGAGTACTTGGTCCATAGATTACTCGTGTAC
Source organism: Tholera decimalis (assembly GCA_943138885.2). Classification (NCBI taxonomy): domain Eukaryota; kingdom Metazoa; phylum Arthropoda; class Insecta; order Lepidoptera; family Noctuidae; genus Tholera; species Tholera decimalis. The sequence goes on from OW964562.2 coordinate 32,783,479, forward strand.
AAAGCCCATGTTTTTTATTACGTAGTTGTGAAATTCACCGCAAGTTATACTAAAGTTAGTTTTTTTTTTAATTTCGGATTTGACATGCTCCAGTGTCAAATGGTTTCGCCTTTCGGACCAAACTAAGTTGGTTTGTGAAAATACTCTTTCCGTTTCCGACTTGCCACGTTTAACACCGGTATTTGACGCCATAAAAGAAAATAACTTCAGAAGTTTTGCGAAGTCTTGTTTTGTAGTGGCGTAAGATCTTTGTTCTGCACTGCTACTTCACCAAGTTTTGACTGAACACACTTCTTCATAAAGTTGATCCATATCGAAGAATACATTAATTATAAGATTTTCAATAAATGACGCGTAAGTAACGAGTGGTTAGAGCAAATGGTTTGAAAAAATCTAATTTGTTGTCGTTGAGTTCATATTTGGTCTTTATGTAATGAAGAACTTCACGTTGCTGCACGTGAATGCCACAAACTCATCTTCAAACCTTTGCCTCAATTTCTTACTTAATTTTACAATTATCTCATGACCTTCAAAATATAGCAATGTTCGTTTTCAAGACACTACATCCTGTAAAATCTTAGTGCAGCTTGGTAAAATGCCAAGCATGGCTCCGTTTCAACAGAATTGAAGAATTGCCACAACGCACTTGGGACATTCATCTTCTCCTTATGATATGTAATAATCTTTCAGTATATCGAAAAATTTAGTTGCACGTTCTACGGACTTCTACAGTAGAAAGAAGTGACAACCATCTTGCTCTAACATGATGCAAGACGGGAGCAAATTCAGCTTCGTGCAGCTGATAAGAATCTTTTAAAGTGTCAACTCGGTTTGTAAATTGGGACATTTGGTGTCCCGATCAGCGGCAAATCGGGACGCGTCCCTAAACCCCTAAAATCGGGACGTCCCGCGAAATTCGGGACACCTGGCAACACTAGACAGGACCAACAGATTAATATAATATAACTAGTACTCACGCGGGGCTTCGCTCCCGTGGATTCTATCACGGTAAAACATAACTCTCCTTTTTGCAGTCGCGTAAAAAGTAACCTATAACCTTGCGCAAGCTTCAAGCTACTCCCATACCAAATTTCATCCAAATCCACCCTGCACTTTCGAAGATTAGCGCGTTCAAGCAAACAAACAAACAAACAAACTTTTCCGCTTTATAATATTAGTATAGATATAATCCTTATTTGGAACACAGCTATGAAATTACATGTGTCTTAATATCTAGAAAAAGTAGGTTCAATAATTTAACAGAGATACATAGCCTGCTGTCTCCCAAACTAGGCAAAAACCTGTATCTTGGGAGGCAGTAGAAACGGAATTTTTTACATAAAATAAATAAATAAAATAAAATAAAATAAAAAATATTTATTTCTTATATACGGAATCCATAGAATGTTAGTAGGTACAGTAGGAAATTACTTACTACTTTTTAGCTTTGTTTATAGCCCGTGTAAGACGGTGTAAACTTCAAGCAGATTAATGTGGTTTCCGAGGCACGGAGGAATATCAGTATGTTTGGCTGGCTGTGTGTGTTGCTTAACCTTGGAGAAACCGCGGGGCTGTTATTATTATGCCACGAGCCCTCACAAAGTCAATTTGACTAGCCACAGAAAATTGAAACATTTACTACATTGGTAGGTATATTCACAATCAAACATGTTCTCTCCTCCACCACTCACTAACTTGCCAAACACAAGTGGCAATCAACTCAAAAATCCGTTCCGAAACAAAAAGCGATCTAACCCACTCACTGCGCCCAATCGATACGCAACTGTAACAAAACATAACCGCGGAACTGAAAAACAAAAAGGAGAACACTTAAAACCGGTAGAAATGCACAAACACGGCGCCGTTCCGGAATCCGGATCGGAACTTATGCGATCACGTCCACGGAAATGGAATTTTAAATCCACACATTGTACTTAGCGGGCGAGTGTTGCGGGTTAGTGGCACAGCGAGTACGCGATCTGAACGTGGCATCGCGGTCGACATATGCAGTGTGAGACGTAATTATTTATCCTCTTTATGCAGTAATGAAGTTTGTTGATTAATGTGAGTAGATTTGAATTGAATACACCCGCCGAAATCTGTTTTTCCTGATAGCTATAACCTGGGGGTCTTTAAAACAGGTGAGCATAGGTTCTAGGTAAGCGTGCTTCATCTTCGACCATATCATCGCTTACCATCAGGTAAGATAGTGGTGGTACATCTTGAGCCTATCATCAATAATTAGTATAACAAAAAAAATGTGATTCCTAAAATAAATAAGCGCACTATCTATTTTTCTTCAAAAACAAACTATTTGTGTTTCCACCCAATACAATTATAAGGCTCAGCGGAGAAAAGGGATGGTCTAGCTCAACAGTTAGACTGTACGTATTCAAGAGACCACCATCCTCCGTGGTCGAGTGGTTTAGGCGTTTGCCTTGTGACCCGGTGGTCGTGGGTTCGATTCCCGCGGGAAGCATACTTTGTAAAGTTATTTCCAGTTTGGCTATTACATTGCAGGCCTGAATCACCTGATTGTCTGATAAAAAGATGGTTCCGTGCTTCGGAAGGCACGTATAAGCCGGTGGTCCCGGTCGCCAAATGGCGGTCGTCAAAATAGACCACGTCAGAGGCCCTAGAGGCGGTCTAGAAACTCTGACACTAGGGTGTATGGGGTCGTTAGACCTTACTACCCACACGATAAGAAGAAGAATTAAATAGCACAAAACATACAAATGGATGTATGCTCAATTGCTCATGTTCTTTGAGTAAATGCGCTACGATGTTGTTATTTATGTTACAATATATTTAACTCGTATATTTTGTAATTTGTGAATTTGAGTGTTGAAATATGATACGATATTCAGTTGTTGCCTATTGTGTTTTTATGTTAAATTTTATTATTCTGTACCTATATATTTGTTAACGACCGCACTATCGCACGAGGTTACAAGTACCTGTAACTGAATGGTTTTTCCTTTACTGAATTTGATTGCTGACATAATAGCGTAAATGAAAACACAATTTATCTCACAAAAGCATAATAAATTATACTATTCACTAAGCAAGCGTGCTTCATTTTCAACCACATCATCGCTTAACATTACGTGATATGGTGGTTAAACATGAGCCTATTAACAATAAAAAATAAAACACTCATAAACTCAAGTACCACGCCTAACTACTCTACATTATATTACACACCATGGCGAAACGTTCCCTACTACTAATAATAAACATAATATTTAATACTGATCGCAACCACTAAGGTTATGGTGCTCCCTCACACAATTTATATCGCGTATACCAAGGCGTGGCAGGTGCGACTCGCACGCTCTTAGTATTCACGGTTAATACAGTGAAAACTGAATGCAGAAAGTATACTCTCAGAGGAAGTGGGAGGGGTAGAAAAGCTACTGAACAATACATAATCACAACGCTGCTTCGAAGAAAAGGCCACAATATGATTGAAGGCAATAAGTGATCTAAATTATTATCTTCTTTAATAAAAACAAAAGAAAAAAGTAACGTGGGTAGAATTCCCATTACTAGTAATCTTGTTAACCCCTCCAACTAAGCTAAATATGCTTGTGTCTGGAGTGGGTTCACGATAGTGAAATGGGTGGGCTTCCCTCTCGACTTCTCAATCACAAGGCCGACACTTTAGCCATTAGACCATTGATGCTTTTATCTGATTAGTACAAATGTAAGACTGTATCTTTCTATAATATATAGTAATATAAGTTTATTTCTCACCACAAGCCAAAAAACATACAGGTAATTGCTAGTCCATATCATTTCTGGTTGTGGATCGCTGGTGCCTGAGGTAGGTATTAACACCTGTGATACAGGTCACCAGATCCCCACCTGATTGAAATTACATAATTAAATAGCATAAAGCAGATACTATAATAACACTTAAACAAGTTCCAATTAAATAGTGAACTATGAAAAAAAATATAATTACAAAACTTAGTAAGAAACGTACAGTTATGTTTATGAGTTTGCCCTCAAACTCATAAACATAACTGTACGTGTGTGTGTGTTTGTAGTGGGTAGGTATGTGTGCATGAGTTGCGTAGGTATGGTGTGCAGGTATGTGAGTGATGTCATCGGATGATCGTCAATCAGCGGATGCGTTTGTCATGAAAATGGTTCTTTGAAAATATAAATGAGCTTGCGAACCCTATTTGATAGTTGCAATATGTAATCTTTGAAAGAAAGATTACCGTCTATAATGATACCAAGGTACTTAATAGATGAAACCCGTTCAATATTGTGATGAATGTTCTGTTTTGTCTCGCTTACATCTTCTAAACCACGTTACGCATAGTGATAACGTATAACTCATATTTAAGGAGCTCAACGATTTGACACGGTTAGGTACCAAAGTAATGACATTGGAGTAGGCTACAAATTGAGCTCAAACTGTCAGACAGTCATAAAATCAACGACCTAAACACACATTCACTATGCTTTGTGTAATATAAATCGAGTCAGTGCAAACGTTTGTCAGTATTCGAGATGCTCAACTTACTCAATGAACTACTCAAAAGTTCCACGATTGCCGAACCAGGCACGAAGGTTCGGTCATCCTACAATGTTTTGGTAACTTGTGATGAAACCAGAGCAAGGATTTAATTGAAAATGATGAAAAAACTGATATACAACGTGTAACGGAAACCCCATATCTATCCAAAAGGACTGAAGACAACATCTGGTATGGAGTCTCTATGCAAAGTTTCAGCTCAAAATAAGTGACACACAGAATTGACCCCAGATTATCGGTTTCATATGTTTCTTGAATACCAGTAATAACAAACGTGTCACAGCACTATGAGGGTCATCACTTTCCACGTCACTTGCCAATAAAACGATAATTCTCTTCGTTCTTCTTAATTTGAAAAATTCGGCCTCTGGTATCAATGTATTGAAATTTCAAATATGCTCCACACATGTAGACATGGGATTAGAAAACCCTTGCCATATTGTTTGTTGTTATCCAAAGAAGCCGTGCACTCGGTATGTATATAGCCTTTAAATTATACGTTGTATATTGCGTCTACTAGCTTGTCATAAACATACTCTATTTTTCGTTTCTTTCAACATAACCATAACATTTCCATCCTAGTGACAAAGTATTCTGGAACTTGCAGCTTATATATCTAAAGATAGTTCGATACGTGATATCATGCGGGATTAGCCGTGATACGTGAACTCGTAACATTAACCTTCTGTTTCTACGGGAGGCAGTGAAGTACATACATCATATTGGGTCTCCACTATCGATAACATACGACTTTAGAACTAAATACATTAGTTTCGTTGTTCGAAGTAAGTTTATCTTTCGCTTGGTAAATACATGAATATTGCGTATACAATGTGTGTTTGAGTACAATATTTATGTATTCAGATTAGCTATTGATTACAATCAAGACTGAATGCTTTAAAACGTTTTCTGTTTCATAGATTTGTGAAACGCAAGCAAACGTATAACTGAAAAAGTGTTTGTAAAATTACAATGAAATTATCTTTTTTGTAATCATAATAATCTGTTCCTCAAAAAGGGAGAGCAATTGCTAATGTTTTCTATTATCATTTCAATTTAGTCTGTTTTGTTCCAGGGTTGGGCAAACGCTTTCCTTTTTTTCTCGCTTTTTACGCAAGTTTGATCTGTAGGTGGCAAACTCACGCTTCACTTCGGACAGCCATAACGTTGCCGATGGAATTACACAATCTAATTCCGCCAAGTCCGTTCCATCATTGTGTGCGGGACAGTGATATATAGTGAACAGTGATATATAGTAAACAGATACATAATGAACGGATATAGTAAATAGACAGTGATAGACACTTAACGGAATGATTATGGACTTTGTATTTAATAGTTTTTAGTTCTATTTAATAGTTTAAATACGAAAAATAATAGTTTTAAGCGATTACTATAAGGATTAGGTAGTTTTGTGAATGTATGTACAAAGAACTAGAGGTAAACATTAGTACATAGGAGTTATATCTTTAAATGTTATGTTTTTTGTAGATTTTATATTTTTCCTAGATAGATCTTGTGATTTAGAATCGAAATATATATACACACATCAAAAGTGTCTAGGGATCAACATATATTTTTGCAATAACTTTTCTCCTGATTGATATTAATTAAAATTTTCTTTAAGGATTCATCAAATAAAGTGTTTTCGTTTGTCACAGTAACGATAAACCAAGTCACCTTTGCATTAATAAAGAAATTTGCCATTTTCCTAATAAAGGGATTTTTGACATTTGAACCACTAACATTAAAGTTCGAAAAAAAGACTGAAATAACAGTTTTCTTTAAAATTTTATTGGGTAACTTAAACAATTAATAATCCGTGTTTCTACCGCGAACACTAACAACACAAGAACATCGGTTTGGCATACTCAAAATGAGTTCATCCAAATCACGCTGTGGAATGGCCGCCCATGTTCGTTGCAACAACAAAAAAAGGTCTTCTTGCGACTGGATACCCTCCATATTCGGCAGAGCTCTTCTCTGTAGCATATCCCATGCATGCTCAATCGGGTTCAAGTCTGGCGACTGAGCAGGCCAGAGCAGGACATTGATGTTAGCTGCGGCGAGAGTCTGTCTTACAACTCTTGCGGTGTGCGGTCGTGCATTATCATGCATTAACTGAAATAAGGGACCGATTTGCACTTGTAGAGGAACGATGACGTCAGATACAATCGTCTCAGCATAAATTTGAGCGTTGAGGTTGCCTCTGATCCAAATCAACTCAGTTCTTCAGCCGATCCAAATACCCGCCCATACCATGATGGTTCCACCACTATAAGGATGGACTTCCTGGCAGGATTTTAATCGCTGTTGGCGTCCAGGGGTTCTCCAGTGTCGTATACGTCCTCATACCAAATATCCGGTCTCATACCAAAACGAGACTCATCAGAAAAGCACACGAAACGCCATTGTTCTTCTGCCCAATTTCTGTGTTCAAGAGCCCATTGATATCGAATCCTACGATTGTGCATTGCTATAGGTGGTACCCGTAGCGGTCTTCGAGAATGAAGGTTCACTTCATGCAAGCAGTTTCTGACTGTTTGGTCGCTAATTAAGTTCCCTGAAGAGTGATGAAGCCTCACGGCTAACATCATGGCGGTTATTGTTGGAGCTCTTCGAGTTAAGATTTGAATGTATCGGTCTTGTCTCCGTGTGGTGCAGCGATACCGTCCTCCATGGCACTCAGCCACGGTACCAGTGCTTCGGTAACGTGTCCAAAGTCGACTGATAACACTCTGACTTGTATTCAGAGCTAAAGCCACAGTACGTTGCCGGGAACCAGCTTCTATCATTCCCACGGCTCTGAGCATTTCTTCCCTGCTTAAATGACGTCGCCGCTCCATAATAACGTTGGTTTTAATCAGTAGTAGGGAAACAGTAGCACTAATAATGTCTTCAATGCGTTGTATGTTTTTATAGGGAAAATATTGACAGCTGATTTTCATCTTTTACTCGAATTTGATTAACAGTTCCTGTTTTAAATTATGAAATGCACCAAAAAGGATCCATATAAATTTATAAAATCATAAATTTATTACAAAGCCACATCTCAATCTCAAGAAATCCGCATAAAAATGCTTGATCCCTAGACACTTTTGATGTGTGTGGTTTTAACCATAAAAATAGCGTAAAAATAGTGAAAATGGCCAAAAATATGCAACGGCTCGCGTTACGGTAAAGTTTCGCAGCAGCTAAGCAAAGTGCGCCTTCTCCTGATTGGTTAAAAATACTTTGTTATGATTGGCTGACCAATCACAGCGCTTAGATTTTTAGTTTTGGTATATAATGAGTACATAACGTAAGTAAATAAGAGATAGCTGTTCTTGATTCTGATTGGATAAAATTCCTGAATTCTTATTGGTCAACCAATCATAGATATATATAAATATATATAAATTTGTATAAATTAGGAACATTTAGCCTGGTTCGACACAGTTTGCGGGCAAAATTGTAACAAGAAGAAACACTCAAGAAAATAAAGGAAGAAAACTTCAAGAATCTTCTAGTGTGGTTTTAATTCTTCACCAACCCAGCACACAAATGCGCCTGTATGGCACATTTAATGGTCCTTCAAGCGCCGGATTTACTGTGAAGAATTAATTGAAGAGTATTATTGGAAGATTTTATTGAAGATTTATTGTGAAGAATTATTCGAAGATTATTGTCGGAAGATATTACTGAAGATTTATTTGAAGATTTATTTTCGTCGTATATAGTGAAGAATTTTTGAAAAGTTGAAGAGTATTTCAAGATAGTCGAAGAATATCGGCTGAAAACATGCCAGTTACACGCTCCGAGGGGAGGGGCCGCAAACCTTCAGGCGAACAGAAGCCGTCATCGACCGAAAGCACCTCGGCGACTGGCACCAGTGCGGAAGTCAGCACGGAATCGACAGTAACAGGGACGACTGCCACGGAAACTTCAGAACAGACACATAGCTCCGCGGCAACTGATCCAACCACCGTGACTTCCGCCACCGCCGCATCCACTTCGACCGCCGCCGCCTCCGCCTCATCTGCAACTGCCCCGCCCGCCTCGCACTCCGCCAGCGTCGCCGCACCGTCTGTGACTCCTTCGAACACGACGACGTTAACTACGGGTGCGAAGGCGAAACAGCTGATGAAGCCGCCCGCAGCTGTCAATACAGAAACTTCTACAGTGAAGAAAGTCAAGAAGACTGTTGCCGGTCCATCGATGCCGACTGGACCACAGATCCTCGCGCCCCCTAGCAAGAGGGGAGGAAAGGGGGGATCCATCCACAGCAGAACTAAAGAAAAGAAAATAGCGAAGGCGAAAGAGGAGTTATTAAGCCTTCAAGTACAGTTAGCCGCAGCACGCCTAGCCGCTATAGAAGCAGAAGATTCCGAAGAAGAAAAGGAAGAAGAAGAAGATGTCTCCCTCTATTCAGAAACAAATGCAAGAGTGGACACCTGGTTGGACAATCAAGTGAACCGCCCAGTGTTAGCGATCGCCAACGAACCTCACCGCGCTCCAGAAGAACCGACGGCCACCCATGCTGAAGAACCGATGCCAAGAAGACAGGAAGAGACACATCGGTCACCAGCGGGAGGTCAATCTGACTTAGCCATTCTAGCTGAAGCAATCACCAAGGCTGTCAGCACCGCCCAGAGACCCAAGTTTGTCGAGTTACCTTTCTTCAGTGGGTCTCATCAGGAATGGCTACCCTTCCGCGCCGCATACTACGAGACTGAAATGATGTTCAGCGCTGTTGAAAATACAAATCGACTTAGAAGAAATTTGAAAGGGAAGGCCAAAGAAGCGATTGAAGGTTTACTGATAACCAACGCGCACCCTGCCGAAGTGATGAAGACTCTGGAGTCAAGATTTGGAAGACCAGAATCAATAGCAATGTTGGAAATGGAAACGCTTCGAGCGGTAGAGCGCCTCTCCGAGTCACCGAGGGACATCTGCATATTTGCCACTAAGGTCTCCAACGTAGTGGCAACATTGAAGTCTTTGGGTTGTTTCAATTATATGTACAACCTTGAACTCGCGAAGACTATATTAGACAAGCTGACGCCGACGCTGTGATACAGATACTACGACTTCTCGGCTACACAATCGCGTGAAGATCCCTGCTTACTCAAAATAGAGAAGTTCTTCAAAAGGGAAGCAGAATTGTGCGGACCTTATGCAATGCTCGAACAGATGGCCGCACCTACTACAGTGGCTCCACAGAAGAGGATGCAAAGGATTAACAACGTAACTGAGAAGAAATACACACCAAGGTGCTTCGTATGCGAAGATACGGGGCACACCAACGCAACAGAATGTGAACAATTCAAGAAATTGGATGAAAATGCAAGATGGGACGTAGCAAAGTCCAAACGCCTCTGCTTCAGATGCCTTCGTTATAGAAACAAGATTCACAACTGCCGACCTAAGCCTTGTGGTATAAACAACTGCAAGTACTCTCATCACAAGATGTTACATTATGACAAGAAGACAGAAAAGGCAGAAAATGGAGAAAATAAAGAAGCAGCTGAAGTCATCAATTCAACTTGGACAATCAAGAAACAATCTTACCTGAAGATCATACCGATTCAGGTGGTAGGACCAAAAGGAGCTGTCAACACCTTCGCATTGATGGACGACGGGTCAACAGTCACGCTTGTCGACGACAGCTTAGTGAAAAATATTGGAGCAACAGGACCCATAGAGCCATTGAAAATAGAAACCATCAATGATATGAAGAAATCAGAATCAGCATCAAGAAGAGTCACCATCAAGCTAAAGGGACTCAACGATCATGAAGAGCAAATACAAGCGCGCACAGTGAAGAACCTGCAAGTCTCATCTCAACGCGTGCCACAAGAACTTTTAGAAGGGTGCCAACACTTAGTTGACATTCGAAATCATCTCACATATGCAGAGGCGAAACCACGAATACTGATCGGTCAAGATAACTGGCATCTTCTGCTGACATCAGAAGTAAGAAGAGGAAATCAAAACCATCCGGTGGCCTCTCTCACGCCACTAGGCTGGGTACTCCACGGCAGCCAAACACGAATACTTGGACAGAAGATCGACGTCGTGTCACACGTCACAGAAGATCCAGAAGATAACTTAGAAGACCTTGTAAGAAAATACTTCGAGATGGACGCACTCTGCATAAATCCCAAGAGACCGAAGACTGATCCAAAAGAAAAGGCACTACGTATTTTAGAAAAAACCACAACGAAGACAGAAGAAGGAAGATTCCAGACCGGTCTTCTCTGGCGCAAAGAAAATATCAAGCTTCCAGACAACTATGAAAAATCACTGAAGAGGCTCTTCAACATAGAGAAGAAGATTGATCGTGACCCTACATTAAAGAAGAAGTACGTCGAACAGATGGACGCTCTCATAGCAAAGGGATATGCTGAGCCTGCTCCTAAAGAGAAGACAGTGGACAAGACTTGGTACCTACCACACTTCGCAGTAGTCAACCCAATGAAGCCAGACAAGCTGCGAGTAGTACACGACGCCGCGGCCAAAACAAAAGGTGTGGCCTTAAACGACATGCTGCTGAAAGGCCCTGATCTACTACAATCACTACCAGGCGTCGTCATGAGATTCATTCAACATACAGTCGCAGTCACAGCAGACATCAAGGAAATGTTCATGCAAGTCAAGCTGCGACCAGTAGAGATGCACTGCGATATCTGTGGCGCGGCGATCGACGAGACGACCATCCTCCAGAAGAATATAGAATGACGTCGTTAATCTTCGGAGCATCGAGTTCACCTTCAACAGCGATCTATGTAAAGAACTTGAACGCCAAACAGCACGAGAAAACTCACCCAGAAGCCGCAGCTGCAATAATACAGAAGCATTACGTCGACGACAATTTAGACAGCTTCAGAAGCCTCGAAGAAGCCGAACGTACAACGAAGGGTGTGCGAGAAGTACACATGAAAGCTGGCTTCGAGCTGAAACAGTGGAAATCAAACTCAGCGCCATTACTAAAAATGCTTGGAGAAGACGGCCAGTTAGAAGACATTGAACTTTACAGAAATGAGGAACAGATGGAACGAGTCTTAGGTGTCATATGGAAGATCAACTCAGACGAACTTACCTTCAACCTGAACTTAGCCAGAATACCTCCTGCACTTTTAGAAGGAAGACAGCCAACAAAGAGAGAAGCATTGAGAATAGTGATGTCACTCTTCGACCCGCTCGGATTCGCCTCCCCTGTCACAATCAAGGCGAAGCAACTCCTCCAGGAAGTCTGGCGCAGAGGAACGCAATGGGATGACAAGATCGACGAAGACCTGGCAGAGCAATGGGAAACATGGATGGCGCAGTTAAAAGGCCTCCACGACGTAGCAATCCCGCGGCAATATCAACACTACAGCGACGCCGCCTCCCTAGAGCTCCATGTTTTCAGCGACGCCAGCGAGTCAGCCTACTCCGCGGTCCTTTTCTGGAGAACAGTAACAGAGAACGGCGAGGTCGGCCTATCCCTCATCATGGCCAAAGCGAAGGTGGCACCATTAAAACTCACATCGATACCAAGGCTGGAATTGCAGGCAGCAGTAATGGGAACCAGACTCGCAGAAGCAGTGATCGAAGAGCACGACAGGAAGCCTGATCGCAAAGTCTTCTGGACAGATAGCAAAACAGTCCTCACTTGGATAAGGACAGGGTCACGTTCATACAAACCCTACGTGGCTCATCGTCTAGCAGCTATAGAAGAAAGTTCCAAAGTCAACGATTGGCGCTGGGTCCCAACGAAGTTGAACGTGACAGACGACGCTACGCGTGACGTCCCAACAGACTTTAACAAGAATCATCGATGGTATAAAGGACCTGACTTCTTATACTTACCAGAAGACTCCTGGCCGATTGAAACCGTCGGACGGACTCGACAGAAGAGATATGTCGCTGTCTTCACATGTCTCACGACGCGAGTAATACACTTAGAAATCGCTGGCTCGCTTAGCGTTGACTCCGCGGTGATGGCAATAAGAAGAATGATCGCTCGACGAGGCTGCCCGACTGAGATATGGTCGGACAACGGCACCAATTTAAAGGCCGCCGACAAGGAACTACGACAGGCTATCGACGCGGCGACTGCAGAAGAAGCGGCGAAGAAGACCATCTCCTGGCGCTATATCCCGCCTGGAGCTCCATTTATGGGCGGAGCCTGGGAACGAATGGTCCGCTCAGTCAAGACAGCTCTGACCGCTACACTGCACGAGCGTCACCGTCAGCGTGAGAGGATTTTCCCGCGTAAATCCCGATCACGAATTGCGATTAAAATAAAAAGTATCTTTCATTGTGCGTACGGCTAAGAAGTGGAATTCCATAATGGAGTCTGTGTTTCCCGATAGCTATAACCTAGGGGTCTTTAAGTCAAGAGTGAATAGGTTACTTTTAGGTAACCGTGCTCCATCTTCGACCACATCATCACTTACCATCAGGTGAGATGGTGGTCAAACGCGAACCTATTATCAATAAAAAAAAACCAAGGGATATATTTTTTGTTGCTGGAACGTTTTAATGAGATACCCCGGTCACGAAACGCAAGAGCATCTGAAGGAACAGCGTGGGTTTTTAGTCACTAGAAGTCTGATACTCACTTCTGTTCCACCTAGAACGGGAGGTGTCATTTGTTGAATTCCCAAACGAAAAAAAAAATCGCGTTTGGATTAAGCCCAAGATAGATTCGATATGCGGCAAACTTAACCGGCCTATACTCGTATGAGCTTGACTCATTATTAAATGACCTCATCTATGATATTTATTAATCACATACTAATTACTACAGATTTACAAAGCTCTAAAATAAAACATAATTATGTACAGGCGAAAATAAAAAGAAATTATAGGGCATCGAAAAGTCAACATTGCTAACAACGAGAAAAATGCCCAGAAGACTGGCTGCATTGCCACGTTGAATGGCAATGCTGATTCTCTGTCCGAAGAAAAGGCCAGCCCTCTGGACACTTAAGTCGTTTACAAAACAAATTAGCCTCTAAAATTCACTACAAAAACATGAAGTACATCCCGAACTTAACCACCCCAAACAATACACTCTGTACACTTAACACCCGTAAAACTGAATGCACAATGAAAATACCACCTATTCATCTCCACGCCTGAAAATATTCATACGGCTTGTATTAAACACGCGAGAAATATTTTACATATGTATGCCACGAATGAATGACGGCGATGTGGAAATACAAGATTTTGCTTCTACGTACTTTATGGATGGAAAGATTTTCTTGAATTTTTGGTGCCGTTTTTAAGGTACCGTATGTTGGAGTGAAAACCTGAAACCTTTTAGGAGTATTCGTGTGTCTGTTTGTATGCCCGTGTTAAATTTACCTGATTGATTACGATAATATTCGAGGAAAATGGAGCCTTTACTTGGATTTTCTGATATGTTTTGAATAATGCAGGATTACTATTATTTACTTACTAGCTTCTACCCGCGACTTCGTACGCGTGGGAAGGTTTTCCCGCGCAAATCCCGATCCCGTGGGAATTTCGGGATAAAAAGTAGCCTATGTGTTATTCCAGGCTGCCAACTATATACTTACCAAATTTCATTCAGATCCATTCAGTAGTTTTTGCGTGAAAGAGTAACAAACATCCATCCATCCTCACAAACTTTCGCATTTATAATATTAGTAGGAATTAGTAGGATAGTAGGATACACTACGGGTAATTCAATTTTTGTCTTCGACTCGGTTTATTAGTTTTTGACGACGACTTCCGAATTTTACGTAAAAGTTACGTTGTACTTTTAATTTTTTAACTTGATTGTCATATTAAAATTGGTCGATTTGTTTCATTCATTAACCCAAAAACACAGTTATTTAGGAATAACACACCGACATTTCAATTTTATGCACAAATAGACACGCTATAATCATCACCCATTTCAAATGCAGCTGGCTATGAGCTTTACTCAAGAGACGCTACACGAATGGATACAGCTATCAAATTAAATTCATCCAACGTGTACGAACCAATAAAAAACTCACATTAGCATCTAGCACTCCGTTGTCACAGAGAACGTCTCAAATAATTTCCCCAAGCGTCTTAATTCCGAGCCGTAATTAAGGGACGGCCCCGGGGCCTGTCAAATTAATTACACCTATTCTAGATAATCACAGTTGAAACTCGGGAAGGGTGATTTTTTACTCTTTTTATTTATTCTCTTTTAGTAGAACACCCCCTTTGGGCTTCCGCTTCGTTGGGATTTAGTGTTTTTTAGAAGATTTTAAAGGGTGACGATAGCGTTATGGTAGATGAAGTTTTGATGGTTTCCGGTTAGTAAAAGATCGTCATTATTATTATGTAAACTTATGATCGTTCATAATTATATATTTATTTCCCTACCAACTATGGTAACAACAAATTATGGTACCCAATAAAGAATTGTGAATATTTAGTTTGGTATCCCGTTATAATGTTAGGAAGTTGCACAGTTTTTATTGATAATAGGCTCGCGTTCGACTACCTTCTCAACTGATGGTACCTAAGCGATGATGTGTTAGTCACGTTGCTAGGAAATACAGTGCCAACCTCGAGACGCTCATCGTATCTGGCAAAGTAGACGGTAAAAGGCCTCGTTGACGCAGGACATTAAGTTGGTCTGATCAGATCCACAATGTTCTTGACTCTACAGTTCTCAACGCCTTCTACAGCATCAGAGACAGAAAATATTGGAGATAAACCATAATCTCACCATTGGGGATAAGCCCGCTCTTGAACTTGATTACGCCAGATGGATGAGAAAGCCCAGAAGATGTCTGTTCACTCTAGAGTAAACCTCCAGCCATCTTGTCATACACTAGGGCCTGACAAGATGGAGAAAAAATTCGTCACAATTCTGTGTCCCTCAACTTGGAGCTACATGGGCACTCGGATCGACCAGTTATGGGATGGGCTACAAAAATACTCAAACTGGCAGACGACAATATTAAAAAATGTAGCTGTCTTAATACTTTGCAAAGTAAATATTCATATCAAAATATTTATACCTAAAATAAAAAGCCCATGTATTTGCCAAGGATTTTATTTTAAAGATAATATTTTAACTGTGTTAATTTGTATTAATTAAGGCTTAGTTCTTGAATGTGGATAGGAAGTTTATTACAATAAACGGTTTAGATTAGCTTCTAAACGATAGGTACCTACATCAAATTTTATGGTGACCTATACAGACAGATCCTTATCTTCAACCATCCCTTGTTTGTTACAAGTTTAACAACCCGATCTATGAATAAACAAAGAAAGATCTTTACCTAAAAAACAGAACAAAATACCAAAATCTCATCACATTCCAGCGATAAAATTCAAAAATTCATCATAATTCCGTCATAACGAACAACAGAAACATCGTGTGTTGAATTTAACACCATTTAGACACGACTCGGCTACGTAACGACATTCGGAAATACCAGCATTATATCCTTTCGCAGTCCGCTTATGAAAACAGGTCTTTCCGGGTTTCCGAAGCTATTCAATGCTTAAAGGAAGCATTGGAACGATTTATTAAATTTGACTGAATCCCGGGGTATCGTGCATTGTAAAGGGATCTTCAATCCCCCCTCTCCGCTACGCTTCGGACATTGTGTTTCGGTTTCGGACCGAAGAAGGACGGATTTGTGTAGCTGCTATTGTTATTTTCTGTCATAATTGTATTATTTGAGTGTTTTACACAAATTGTTTTTTATGGTAATGTTTTGTTGGGATTTTGAAATGGAATGAGGAGATGGGCTGTTTTGAATAAACGCTTAAACGGGTTTGTGTTATAAACGATTTTACAAATCCTGTTTAGAGGTTTATGTAAGGCAATGATGAGGCGCAGCATGAACAATTTTGATAAATAAATTCTTACAAATATTAATAATACAAATGTTACTCTCTCTCGTCTATCTGTTACACTTGCAGGTCTAAACCACTTAATAGGTTTTGATGAAATTTGGCACAGAAAGGGATTAGATCTGGGCAAAACAAAGACTCCTTTTTTGAGCTGAAAACGAAACATTTCACGCGTGCGAATCCATGTTTAGATGATAGTGTAAAATATAGCAAGACAAATATTTATTTATGATTTTGTCGCGGAATGTCCTAATGTTTTTCTCCAGCCTCATCATGCATTCTTGCAATCAAACATTCCCTTTTTCTCGTGTGGGAAACCATGAAATGGTTCCTCTCACTCTATTTGGAGTGGAAGGAAGTGTCAAACTTCTACTGAATAAAAACCTACCCTGTGCCTCCAATTACCCTTGAGTTCCGGGGTCACGGTATCTCGTTAGGACGTTCCCGCATCCCCTGTATGCTGTAGTACGAGCTGAAGTGCTGACTGCTCTTTAAGGTGCACGTAGAACACGACACGCCGTCGACCTGGGTCCAGGCCCAGGTCGACGGCGTGGCGTGTTCTACGTACAGGGGGGGGGACATTTTTCCAGTTTGGAAGCATATCTTAAAAAAAATATTTTCAGTTTCAGTTCCATGTATGGAGAGCCCCCTTAATTTTTAATAATTTTTCCTTTTTTTCTTAAAATCAGAAAGCGGTTTAAATAATACATCTACTTACCAAGTTTCACATGTATAGTCTTAATAGTTTCGGAATAAAATGGCTTTTTTTTCTGGGTGGGAAAATCATCATATGACTCTAACCGCTGCGGATGGAGCGGAAGGGAGTGTCAGGCCTCTACTGATTAAAAACGCATCCTGCTCCTTCTGTTGACCTTGCATTCCGGGGCCTCGGTGTCTCGTTAGAACAATTCCCGCAACCTCGTAAGGCAATGGCCTTATCAGCCCGTCAATGTTGCTGACTGCTCTTTGAGGCACGCGTGGAACTCGTTGCGCCGCCGACTCGGGCCTGGTCCTTACCGGACGGTGAGCATCCCCTGCTCACCGTCCGCAGGCCCGTGCCTACGGTGGCCGGAGATCGGCTCGCGATCATGCACACCCTTTTTCTTTCGGATGGGTAAATCTTCAAAAGACTCCTCCTGCTCTAGCTGGAGCGAAAGGTAGTGTCAGAGTTCTACTGACTAAAACCCACCCTTTCCCATCCCTTCAGTTACCTTGTGGTCCAGGGCCGCGGTATCTCGTTAGGACATTCCCGCAGCCCACCATGCATACCCTAACTACCAGAGTGAGCCCAGGATTAACCTAATATACAAAACTGTCGTAACCCTACAGTAATGCACATTTCCATTGCAATGGCTACCATTAAAACCCAGACAGAACTGCAAAAACAAAACCAAACTTTACTCCAGTAAAAAATCCAACTCATTTAACAATAACCAAATATGGTCATAAAATCTGTCGCCCCAAAATTTATGAGAACACACATAATGACAGAGGTTTTGTCCATTAACCCAGCGTTAATGGGAGCTGGGCAGAGCACAGTTACAAAGTTCAACTGTGTTTTACTGCTAATCAAAATTCAAGTATGCTAATTTTGAAACACTATTAAGCTGAACGATGAATGCCTACCATTTTGCGAATTTCCCAAATTTCGCGCTATTTAATTATAAAGTCTGTTTGTAACTACGTGTTTACGTGGAGACCTATTTTAATTCAAAATCGGTTTGATGTCTTCTTGTAACGTAAGGGAAATAACGATTAAACCACTACTGATGGCCAACTAGTTCCGGAGATTACCCCCTATATACAAAATTACAGCTATATGATTTTTCGAAGTTCAGACTGACGAGGTCGCAGCCGAAGTGCTGGTATCCTATAAAAGAGGAGAGGGACTTTAAAATAGTCTTTGACCTTTGAGTTTGTATCGGTGTTTCTTCTCATAGTAGTCAACTAGAAAACACCAGCCACGTCTTATTTAAATTGACCAAAAAGGTTGACGTGAGTATAATGATATTATTTTTATCCTATTTATTTTGTAAATAGGTTTTTCCCACCAGCACTTTAATGATTAGGTTTACAACCCACAATCTGATGTTCAATCCTTCAATCCACAAGAAGTTTAGTACGAAAGGTAAATATTAAATTACCAAAACTTAACTTCAATAAACAGAATATTATAAATCCTAGTTCGCGAACTCCTAAAACTGTTTGACTTTTAAACTTAAAACGATAGATTTTAAGCAAAGTAACTTTTCAGAATCTATGAAAAGTAAAACGTAATTATGTATATTTCATCGTGTTTAAATTATGACTGGAAACTTATTACTGCAGTAATACCTATAGATTTAAATTAAGTATGCAAATTGCTTTTGGAGTAATTAAAAGTCGACGCCGCATCGTCGGAGAACGTTGCAGTCAATACTTTACGTAGTAACTGTTGCCTCTATGAGGAAAAACTACGTTCTACGACCATTATTTTTACTAGAAGTGACTGGGAAGTGTTGCAACAGATGTAGGTAGACTAATACTAAAGCCTAGTCACCAAAAAAAGTTATCGGTTATAAGACTCAATCAGTAATTAAAGACTAAAACAATGTATGCTGTACGAGTCGACCTTTAGAGTTAAGCAACGATTGCTAAGGTCTGTTCTTGGATGGGTGACTATCATACTATATTGTGATGCCTCCATGCCTAATAAATCACAACGCCGTTAATTTGCCGGTAGGTACATCTTTGACATTCGTTATAAAAGGCACAAAATTTTACTCTAGTCTCGCCAAGGAGTATCAAATTATCCAGTTACTGAGTGGTGCAAAGAGGCAACTGTTTTATGCAAAAATGAAACTCAGCTGCATAACTACTATATTTGCATACTATATTTACATTGGAAGCTGACTCTGTCATAATATGTATGTATGTATATACTTAGGAACTGGCTGAGCTGATGGCAACACCAATAACTGAAAGTTACTCGCTCGGCGCTTTTTGGTAACTCTATTCTAAGTACCTATCTATTTGTAGCTCTAATTGCTAATTTTATTTTACTTATTCTGGAAAATAGACAATTACACAACGACAATTTATATAGAGTGAGCAAGAGTATAACCCACGATATTTTCCACAGATTATAGAGAAAATAGTAATTATTAAATGTGTTATGTATTGCCATTTCGATTAATAAGGATTAATAACTACATAATACTATCTAAACTATGATTAAACTTGTTAACGAAGCTGTAGATAAATTTATTTATTTATTTATTGACTAACATAAGTTTTACAATAGCATGATAGGAATCTGTAACACTTGCGCTAGTATACACTGTGTTGCAGGTGTTACTGTCTTCTCCTTAATATATAGTAACAATAATCTTATATCATACAGAAAAATTTTGAAAGAGAAATTTAAAGCTAGAGAAAATAATATAAACTAATAATTTAATAAACTTAATTTAACAATCGTGTTGTCATGCGAGTTTATGTTTGTGTGTATATCTGTGAATGCATTTGTGTGTTTGTGTGTGTATGTCTGTATATGTATGTGTGTATATCTTTATATGTTTGTGTGTATCACTGTGTGAACGTGTGTGTGTTTTGCAGAATATATTTAACATGTTTTTAGAAGATTCTCTACATCATTATAGTCCATTCTACGCGCTTTTGTGTAGTGGGTAAGTTTGGAACAATTATTTTGTGGTATCTGCGTAGAATTTCGTATACGAATAGCTTTCTTACAGATAACACTTCTGCCAGTTCATACACTAAGGACGTAGGATGTCGGTATGGTAAGTATAAAAGTACTTTAACGCTGTGCCCGCTCTACTTCAATCATATGAGATTTTGCTGCACCACCCCATGCGCAGATACAATACCTGATAATGCATTCGCACAATGCTCGGTAAGTTTGGCGAAGAAGAGTACCATTTGCAACTGTGCGCAGTTTTTTTAAAGATATACACTAGTTTCCGTATTCTACCTATGGTCAAATTTAGATGTATTGTCCAGCTTAGTAGGTCATCCAGCGTTGCTCCCAAATATTTAACAGATGTGACTTGTGAAAGCGTCGCACAGTTACACCTGATAGTTGTTTCTCTTCTATTGCACGGAAAGGTATGTATTTTAAGGAAGTGCGATGCAGTAGGTTTACCTTTATGTGTTTTGCTAAAACAGACATATTTGGTCTTACTGGTGTTCAGCGATAGTAGATTATTCTCCAGCCAGGAGGTAATATTTGCTAGACCAGTCTCAGCCATTTCAAACACCACGTCCCAGTTTTCACCGTGTCATCAGCGAACATTAGAATATCCACGTGTGGCAGGGTAGCAGCTATTTTGCATAGATTATTTATATATATGAGGAATAATGTTGGTCCTAGCGTACTACCCTGGGGAACGCCGTATTTGCACATAGAGTCGGTGCTTTCATAGCCCGAAACTTTAACACGTTGAGACCTACCGCTTAAATAATCTTTGAACCAGTCCAGTGTTATCCCCCTTATACCAACCTCCTCCAAGCGTGTTATAAGTATTTTAATGGATACAGTGTCAAATGTCTTTTGGAGGTCTAAAAAGACTCCCAAACATTTGTCCCCTTTATCCAAATATGATACCAGAGTTGAGGTAATTGCCAAAACTGCATCTTCAGTTAATTTTTTCTCTCTAAATCCGTACTGAAAGTCAGTAAGCAGATTCTTATTTTCTAATAATAGCCATGTAATTATAAAAGTATACATCATTCAATTGTAATATCGGTTAATATTTCTGGGTGAAATGCAGAAAACTTGTAACTTTTGAAGTTGTTTGTGTCCTATGGTTTTAAAATGCATTGAGTTAATAGCATGTTTAAATAATGCGCAATAAATATTTATTTTGAATATTATACCTTATAACCAACATCGTAAACATTTATTTATAACTTCGTAATAGCAAAAACAAATACTTAATAGGTTTTGAAAAATGGGTTAAAATTTTTTCCTTACATTTTATTAGTGTCCTTTTCATTTCGTTACACATTACATTATTTATTAATTTTTTTTCTGATGAACTCACCTGTTTAATTTTTATTTTAACAGTTCCTTCATATCAATAAATATTAGATTATTTATGTGGTTCTCATAATACGCCTTTTTTATTATATTTATTTACTCCAAATGTATTGTCCCTAAAAATAAATGTTTCGTTACTCAGGATTCGTTATGGGAAATTTAATGACGTACGTTAAGTTTTAGAACGAATCCGTATTTTTGTTAAGTTAGCCACATTACCTTCGAATGTTCTTTGAAAAATGTCAAACTGCAGCCATTTTGTTACGGCGGAGAAAGTGTGCGTTTCGGTGATAATAATAATAATAATGTTTATTTCAATAACTTAAAAATACGTTTACATAATGGTCTTCAGGGAATTTCCATTTAAGTAGGAAGTATACTTGTGTTAGGAAGTTCCAAAAGTGAGGTGAGTATTCAATTTGCTTGTATATTTTATCAGGGTGATTAACGGTGATAAATCAATATGTTTTATGCTTTAAAACTATGTTTTCTGTAGAGGAAACTATGCACATGTTTCCTATGATATTGTAATCCGCTGTAATATTAGTTGCTTTTCAAAAGCTATGAGATATAAACATTTTTAGGTAATTAATTCTCAGATGTTCTTATCAATTTCGTTATTATTTCGTTACGTAACGAAACTGAGAAAATGTAAGGCTGCGTTTACATACAATTAATACTTAATCAATCTATTTCTAAAATGAAATATATATATATATTGCAGAGATGGCGCCACTATCAAATGCAGAAAGGCAAAGAAAGTACCGTGAGCGTCTAAAAGAAAATCCAATAAAATATGAAGAATTAACAAAAAAACATCTCGAAACAGTTAAAGCCCGAAAAAGCAAAATAAAAGATTTAAGTTATAAAGAAAAACTACACCAGTTGATACAAATGACAGAGAAGAAGAAACGAGCATGGAAAACAAAGAAAATGAAGTAAGTCCCCAAGCAGGACCTTCGAAGGAAAAAGAAAATAAGATTAAGCAAAGTAAAGGTCGTAGGAAGAAAAAGCGAGTATAAGAGTATTCTACCTCAGATTCGGAAATGGATAGCAACTATTATGCAGAGAGTGATGATAGTCCATGGTATGAAAGTGAAAGTGACAAAAATCCTTCACTGTTTTATAATAGTGTAGTGTAATTGGCTCCACAGAACAAAAATAAGGTGACAGTATTGAGCGACGTAAACTTTTCTGCTGAAAATTGCGCCTACTTGGATGTAACCAGGGAAGGTCCCTTAAAGTTGACCAAAATTGATTTGAATTACGATAAAAAATATCAACCAAAGAGATGATCTCAGTAGTGACGATGAGAATATTTTTTTAAATAAGATTTGAGAGAGCGATTTTCATTTCAGTATTTTAAATAATTATTTTGTTTATGACTATTCAGTTACTAGAAAAGCTCTTTAACTTGTCATGTCTTTAAATGCCACCTTGTTATTTTTATAAGATTATTTTTTTTGTTAATAAGAAGTTTGTTGTGATTATTTTCATTTGTTTGTTTTATATAATAAGATGTTTATTGTTGAGATTAAAATAAAAACAATTTGATTAGATTGAATAAAACTGACATTTGATACAAGTGTAATTTTATATGGTCAAATTAAGTTAAGAAAGTTCCTTTAAAAGTAAAATTGATAAACGAATTATTTTTATTTGATTAGAGTCTAATCAAATAAAAACAATTCGTACTAAAGATTTAGTACAAAATGACTTTAAGAAGCTGTTTATCTTGCCAACTAAATGCCACCTTGTTTAATTTTTTCTAAGTTTTATCTTTTTGATAATAAGAGGTTTATACCGATTATTTTCATTTCTTTGTTTTATAATTAGACGTTTACTGTTTAGATTATTTCTTTGTGATTAAAATAAAAACAATATGATTAGACTGAATTAGACTGACGTAAGTGTAATATACTGCTAAGTATCAAAAATTTAGTTGAGAAAGTTCCTTTAAAGTAATATTGATAAACGAATTATTTTTATTTCATTAGAGGATAAATAAAAGTTTAGTACAATCACTACTACTTAGTGAAGTAGATACTAATAAATGACTTTTAATTTTCAATTTTTCGTTTTATTTTGATTATGGTGAATATCTCGGAAATTAAATATTGACAACTTCTCGTACGTCAAGATTAAAAACAATGTGATTTCAGCACATTTGATATAAAACATACCATGTCCAAGTGACACGTGAAACCCTTAAACCTGACTTATTGAATTTTTTTAGTTTTGTTTTTTGGCTTGCCTTGACCATATTGTGTGATCTCACCTTTATAGTATCAGTTTTGTTATTAATTTTATCAGTTTAGTTATTTCTCAGGTGCGTTACTTTTTGAGAATTAGTGACATATTTTCTGCATTTCACCCTTCTACTAAAAACAATGACTAAACTAAAAAGTATGAATCAAGAAGGTCGTATGCTACTCGTGTTAAGTATTTTGTTATTATGAAAGTTGGCATACGATCCTTTACATAACGGTTTCAGACAGGAATATTTTTTTTGTTTTATACAGTTTTTATTGATTATAGGCTTCATTTGACCGCCATCTCACCTGAAGGTAAGTGATGATGTGGTCGAAAATGAAGCACGCTTACCTAGAAGTAACCTTTTCACTCTTGACTTAAATACCCCCAGTTTATCGCTATCAGAAAACACAGACTCTGGCCGGGAATTACACTTTTTCGCTGTCGATGAAAGTATTCCCAAAACGTTTTATGCGTATCAGCGTATGGGTGGGACGTCCACCATGTAACGATGGCGCATCGCATCGCATCGTGTTCCAATGATGGAATCGACTCGGTTGAATTAGATCATGCAATTCCATTGCACACTCTACATACATCGCACTATCGCAACTCGTCGCCGATGCTCAAGGCCTTGGATTTTTTCTCAACCAGTTTCTCGTTGCCAATCAGCCTCTTGGCCCGTTTCTAGATAGACTCAAGTGCATCAAGGTGGTATTTGTAAAATACCGACACCGATTAATAACTGATAAATACTACAGAAACGCTTTAAATTTAAAAATTATTCCTAATTATCGGGTGCCTGCAAGCGAACTTATGACCAACAGCTAACAATACTTATATATTTGCCTTGTACTAATTAAGCTCTTTCGTTTAATAGCCAACACGGGAACATTACAAGTTTCTTTTTATTATTTCGGGACTTTATGTCCTCTAGAGGGCGCCATATTCAATTTCATCTGCCGTCACACCAGCCTATAACTAGGGCACAATTAAGACGCTTCGAGTGATACCTTATTTGTCAAATTACACTGAGTATTTTAGAAGTTATGAGGGAGAGATGAACATACATACATACCGGACAAAATTATTATAACCCTCCGTTTTGCTTCGCCGTAGTCGAGTATAAATATTTTTATTGTTTCATTTGCAATCCCTGACGTTAACCAAAAAGCAGTCATGCTAACATGGAGGTGTGCCGAACAGGTCTGCCCTATGTCGGACGGTTCATATGCTAAATTAAGCACATTGTAGCTATCAAAAAATCTTTGGTGACTTGCCTAGCCCCAAGCGAAGATGGCGGAACCATCTTAACGCTTATTGGTCCAAAGTTGCCCAAGGACAAACGGTACCAAGAAATAAAATAAATACAAAAATACATAATTTCCTCTAGTGTCGACTCTAAAAATGCGACAAGCGTCCCCGGACCAAAAACTTTTGAATTAAATCGGTTAACAAAGGTACCCGGGCCAAGTTCCCCGGATTGTTTTCGAAGTGGGTGGCAAACCGTCAGTTCATTTAGCCAAATGAGCTGCTACTACATCACAAAGACAATTGTACAAATTTCAACCTTAAAACAATGAAAATAGGAGTCATTATGTCGAGTGTTTTCGAGGTGTGTGATGTAAGTGTTTCGAGTAATGCTGGCAAATTTTTGGCAATGCTAAAAGTTTTATTAAAAAACTGTGTTTCTCTTTTTGAGTATTAATTTCTGTTCTTGTAACTAAATATCTAGGTATCTATGTTGAAATCCCCTGTGGTGGATTTGTTTAAGCAAAAATGGAAGGTCGGGGTACCAGCAGTAGGAACATTATAAGCTGATTTTGATTATACAATGCTTAGTGTCTCTTTTATCTACAAAAGTATATTCTTTTCCCATAAGGAAAGCTAACTAGGCCTCCTAAAAGGTCACAGGGTAGGCTTTTTGGCAGAAATCCAAAACATTGCCGTGTATTCTCGCGATATTGAAACGAAGCCGGTTCATTCTTGTCAACCTAACGGGCTGGAAAATGTTCGCTGCCGAACATACGTATTGTACTTTAGAACGTTTTAATGAACTTACTGTACAGTAAGAAAATATTGTAAAACAGACGAAGTTTGCCAAAACACTTGTGTCTGCTGTACCTAGCATATTTAAAGTTTTTTTCTAAATGGTATTAAACAATATGCATCCGTTTTGGATTGGGAATTACAAGCTATCAATTCAACATTCAAGTATCGGTACATGATTCGCATTCATTTATTTAATTTTGTCGGGGTGGAAATTATCAAATGTCTCCCCCCCGCTTTGGGTGGAGTGCAAGAGATTGTCAGACTTCAAGTTCTACTGATTAAAAACCCCCTGTGTTCCTATAGTTGCTTTTGCATTCTGGGGCCGTGGTATTTCATTATAACATTCCCGCAACCCAGAGCCAGGTTAAACTTTGACTGTTCAAATATGTGTGAAGGTTCAGTTCAAATCTACCTACCATTTAAAAAATATTGCTAGGCAGCCCATGAACCTAACATTTGATTATATTCACCACTCTGTTTTGTTTGACTTCTAGTCTTGTCGAATACAATTGAGTTCGTGATTACATGAAGTAACTGCATATCTGACTACGCAGTTACTAATTCACTCAATAGTAACTGCGTGGTAAGACTGATACCAGATTAAGGTAATGCTAAGTTCTTACTGCCCGTAATTGGCAGCCGGATCCAATGAATTTTATGCTTAACGGCGGTGAAATTATGTTCTTCAAATAAACATCCAGGGAAGTGTGTGTCTGACTACACTCATGGCTACTACAAAGTTTTCTATTTCAAAATAATGACAAAAAAAATAACTAATAACTAACTAACAATATCTAATGAACTTCATTAAGTATAAGAGGACCGAACATTTTCCAAATGAAAGTTCAATTCTTCAACTGCAATTGCATGTATGCAGTGCAAAGCAAATAAATGATTTTCGGACTTAGCTAAATTCGGTGATTCTAGGTCAACGGTAGGTAATATTCAAATTTGATTTCTTGAAAAGTAAATAAGTTTGATCTTTTTAGAGCTCTAATTCAAATTCAAACATCTTTATTTCAAGCCATATAGCCCATATATGTAATTACTATAAATATACTTATTTACTGCAAATTTTCCAAGAAAAAACGCTCTTGAAAGAGACACAGATAGAAGGACAACGCAGATATCGGTCATATAGGTAAGGGTTTCATTTTTTCTATCTGACGTTCGGAACCCCCAAAAAATATTGCCAGTATTAAAAATGCATGCGTAGCATTCTGTATAAAACGCATTTTACCACAAAATTGATTAAACAAAGAAAACCTTCACGCCATTAAATACAGACGAGTCGAGTCAATATAAAAGTTTACTCATTAAATGCTGAAAATGCAACATTGCATCGTTTTCACGTCATGTAATTTTAAAGGGTTTTTTGTTTTGTCTTTAACGGTATCCACTCACATTTACATAAGTTAATTGGCATATGTCGTGTCGAGTCTTTCCATATAATGGATTTTATTATCACACAGAGTACAACGTTGGATGCACTCAAATGATCGCGCGATTAACTCTTTTCATTCATGAATGAATGGAATTTATTTCAGTTCTTTTTTTTTTTCTTTTTGCGATTGTGTTTCGGGTACGATGTATGTCTGTGCTTTTGGTTTTAATTATTGTGAGTGATGTTACGTTTTTTATTTTGGCTTTGGTTGTTTAGAAAATGTTTTGGTTCAAAAGGCAACTGAAGCAACAGGGTAAGTTTTTAGTCGATAGAAGTATGACACTTCCTTCCACTCCACCCAGAGCAGGAGAGATTATTTGATGATATTTCCCTCAAAAAATACCGTATTAATTTGGGTATTATAACACTCATACTGGGACATTGTCATCAGATTATTTTAACCTGGGGATAACTCCGGTACCGCTCGCCGCGTTTCCTTACGGGGTCGTAGGGGGGTAGCAGATTACTGAAAATCTGGTGGAGGTGATAGACACAAAATAAATATTTCTTAAACAAATGATGTTTATGAAATATTTTTTTTTAATTCGGCTGCACAAGATATATTATGAGGCTTGTTTTTATTTCTTGTAAAACAGCAACCATTCCTTTCTTTTTTCGGAGTGTCAGTCTGACACCTACTAACTAAAAACCCTTGTATCCCTTCAGTTGCCTTGCATTCCGAGGCTGCGGCATCATAAGAACATTACTTATTATTTCATTTACTACCATTAAGTACTCGCCGTGAGATATCTGACTGCATTCTACTGTTAAAAATTTTAAACAATAATATTGATAGCCCCGATCTCTTATCTAAAGTTAATTTAAACATTCCGACTAAAACCCGGTATAATCCACCTTTACGGGTACCTTTCAGCACATTCAAGTATAGGCAAAATTCATTTATTGTGAGTGCAAGCAGAAGCTTTAATAATCGGTGTAAGCAACACGATTTTGACCCGTTTATAACAAGTGTGATTGCAGCCAGAAGATGCCTAAGTCTTGATTTTTTTTTTCAAAAATAATTAATATTGTAGTTACTGTGTTATATGTGTTATTTATATCTGCTATCTATTTAGTCATTTTGAATATTGTATTTATGATAATTATTATATTAAGACTACCTTTTAAGTGTTCAATTTAAGATTTTCCTGCCTCTAAACGTGAGGACTTTTAATTGGCTCACTGTCTACTATAATATTTATTTTCTGTATTTAATAGCTGTTAGTCCTCCATACTTCTTAAATAAATAAATAAATTACCGCAACCCTAGCAGGCATTATAGTAAAGTTGATTTTCATGACTCCAAGTATGAGTAAACCTACTGAAAGCCGGGAAAGCAACCATGTTACAGGATTAAAGACATTATAAATTATTATAATCGTAATCGAGGTTACGCACACGGCGTTTGTAAGAGAGATAAGCCACATTAAACTCAGACAAGATTATTACTTCCAGCCCTTAATTTGACTTATGTTATGACAAAGCTTTTAAAACATATATGAGTATGTGAGTTTGTTGACGTACTCTAAGATACTCGGTTCCTGTTTTACTAATTCCGAGGCAAATAAATAGATTGACTCGGCCATCACATGAAAACACAATATATCTCACAAGTAATACATACATATATAAATTAGATTGTTTTTGCGATTGCCAAGTCAATATATTTATTTAAAACGTTAAAGATTTTTAATATTGATATGGTTACTATAAGATATTGTTAGGATAGATAATTACGTAACAACTTAAGACAGAAGGTCCCTTAAGTAGGGACTGAATAATCGAATAACCGACTTGGTATTACACGGATCTCACAACTTTTTACGGTAGAAGAACTGAGTTGTGAGACTTGGTTTTTTGACAAGTATTGTTTTTTGGGATCTCATTTCTTTTTGTAGATAGTCCTACTTTTTTCCTTTCCGGTACATACCTTCTACTTCTTGTATACTTCTTGTATACCAACAACGAATTTTCTTAAAGCCCTCTCTCTGGCTTTTTTATTCCGTTGACCATTTTACAAGTTACCTTTGAACATAATTATATCTAGATACCTATCTACACCTATTATTCCATTATATTATACATAATTATATACAGGTACACTGATTAATCAACTGTAAATGTAACTTTGTAATCCCATATATATATGGGATTATAAAGTTATTTATGCAGTTGATGTATCTATAAAACTGGACCGAAATTGAAAAATATTTTAGTTTTTCCTTGATTCATACACTAAACACTAATTGTATTTTAAATTTGAAGCTTCTATGTCTGCTAGAAGTGCCTTAGACTTTTGATGATCGGTCAGTCAGTGAGTGACAATATTAAGAAACTTTGACTCATTATAATTCTTATACTACTGGTCCAAATTAAATGAAATTTGAAATATACCGTGTCTATACAATGCCTGCTTGGTTACTGAAAATTCAAGCTTCTAGTTTCATACACAACGAAGTTATAGGGGGTCGAAAATGGCCTGAATTGCTTCGAGAAAAGTGTGGTACGGCCGTGCCGCCTTTTGCTCGACTTGGCGGGGGCACTACCGTGCCCCCAGATTTAGAATCTCCTAATCAGTATTTAAACTGTCCTTAAGTTTCTTTTATACAACGTGTAATTTAAAGTCTATATACATACCAAGTGCATGGCTTCTTTGGATGATAACAAACGATATGGCAAGGGTTTTGTAATAAGCCTAAGTCTACGTGTGTAGAACTTATTACAAATTCCAATACACTGATACCAGAGACCGAATTTTTCAAATTAAGAAAAACGAAAAGAATTCTCGTGTTATTGGCAAGTGACGTGGAAAGTTATTGACCCTCGTAATGCTGTGACACGTTTGTTATTATTGGTATTCAAGAAATATATGAAACCAATAATTTGGTATCAATTCTTTGAGTCAGTTATTTTGTGCTGAAACTGTGCATAGAGACTCCATACCAGATGTTGTCTTCAGCCCTTTTGGATAGACATGGGGTTTCCGTTACAAGTTGTACATATGTCCGAAAATATAAATTCATTCAAGTATGAATGCTGGATGCTGAGCAATTCTCACGTTTGCGGACTTAAAGACCGATACCATCAATCTCTTGCTCTCAAAATACTGCACATAAATTCAAAAAACCGATAAATATTAAAAGGAATCATAACAAATCTCCTCAATATTTATTCAATTCAATTTCTGAGAAGCGACGCGCCACGTAATATCGAAAACATGAGCTCCACACCGCTACAAGCTTGTGGCAATGAGCCAAAGGTTCCTCACAGCTGGTCCGCAGTACACTTAATATTTATTATATCTATTATTAATAATGTACTTTACGACTTTTGAGACGGGTATTGGTTGTAAATAAAATGCATCTACAGTTTAACTAGTGCTTTGAAGCCTTTTTGGGTGAGACTGAGATTCTCGTACTATTGATTATCTTTTTAATTTTGCTATTGCCCATTGCCCTCTTGGGCTTCGTCAATGCTGCAGCCACATGTCGTCAATACTGCTACTCTACTATTTTTCTCAAGGTGGAGATCCTCAAGGAAGTCTTCCATCATGGAGTCGGCGGAAGGATCTGTCAGACTCATACTGACTAAAACCACCCTTTTTTAGGGTTCCGTAGCCGTGAGCAAAAAACGGAACCCTTATAGTTTCGTCATGTCTGTCTGTCTGTCCGTCCCGGAATGCAAGGTCAACAGAAGGAGCAGGATGGATTTTTAGTCAGTAGAAGTCTGACACTCCCTTCCAGTCCGCCCACAGCGGGAGGAGTCATATGATGATTTTCCCACCAAGAAAAAAGCCATTTTATTCCGAAACTATTAAGACTATACATGTGAAACTTGGTAAGTAGATGTATTATTTAAACCGCATTCTGATTTTAAGAAAAACGGGAAAAAATATTAAAAATTAAGGGGGCTCTCCATACATGGAACTGAAACTGAAAATATTTTTTTTTCAAGATATGCTTCCAAACTGGAAAAATGTCCCCCCCCCCACTGTAACTTCTATAATAATAAAGTGAAAAATTAGAATTAGAAGAGAAGAGTTAGAATATAAGGTTTTTTTTATTAGGTATTGTTCGTATTATGTTATATAATAAGGTTAGTTTATACACTAACCAGACACGTTTACGTGCTGAAGATTACGTGCACCTGTGGGACGTAATGCAACAAGATAACAACGTGGAGAACATGGTAAGTTTGGTTATCTTACCGTCAAGCTTTATCGGAGGTCCACGCATTGAGTTATAATGTACTACGTACTTGAGGAGACGCCTCAACTCGATTGTTTGTAACACGAGTTAAAGCGCGCGCACTCCAACGCATTTAGTCTGTGCCAAGCGCTTGCTGCAACGTGACACGTTTGAGTGAAGTTTTGTTCATTAAAATATGCCTTCGTGTGCATTGAGATACTGTTCAAACAACTCCAGAAACACACCTAAGTAAAATTCAAGGAGTGAATTTTCACCAGTAAGTTCAACTATTATCTTTAAAACACGCGTAATTTAATTATAATTTTTCAATTGCAACGCGTCACCGTAGCGGCGGCCATGTTTACGTGAATGTCAAAGAGTAAAGCATTTGTATGCGCAGACTTGATACTATCGACGTATAATTTTAATAATTATGAGCAAAAAAAAAATTTAATCACTGTAGTAATTTTGTAATAATATTTTTTTTATTATTATTTGGATTTAAAGGTTTCCTCGGCCGTGTCATGAAACAAGAGAATCATGGATGAAATTTGTTCAGAAGAATCGCAGCGAAGAAATGTGGTTACCTTCAGATTATTCACGCATATGTTCCGTGCATTTCCAAGAAATTAAAATATTGTTACAGTTAAATACTTTTTTATTTATTCTCTGAGTAAGTAACCACGAAGGCAGAATAATAAAACTAAGTCGCATCTGCGCGTTTCGATTGCTATCTATGAGACCATAACAACCCCCGCTTGCCCCGCGCACGCCCCGCTGGCATCAAGTGCGTGCGTTATCTTTTGTTTGAGATAGCTTCTCTAGTACGTAGTACATTATAACTCAATAGGTCCACGTTACATACATGAACGTACGCAGGACGCCTTTTGTTATGTTCGTAAGTACCCACGGTCGACCTGACTTTTTCATCACGGTTACTACTAACCCAAAGTGCGTTGAAATTTCCCAAGAACTTTTCTTCTTCCTGGTCAGTGATGATTGATTTAATGACTAAAAAAAAGGTTTTCAGAACATTTCTTTGTTATATGTACAGTGTCGAGTGCGTCAAAAGCGGGGTTAGCCACAAGCCCACATACTACTGTGAAGAGAAAAAGAAGAAAAAATCAGGCCTGATGACATCGATACCATTATAAATGCTGAATGTTCTGATCAGAACGAAGATCCCCGATTATATGAGACTGTGAAGACTCACATGGTTCGCGGACAATGTGGCACTTTAAACAGGAATACAGGGAGTATTCCTGTGCACGAAGGTCATTCTCTAAAAAGTATCCTCGAGCACTTTCAGCGCAAACAATATCCGGGGAAAACGGATATCCACTGTATCGTCGAAAATGAACACAACAAGGTGCCTTCACAGCTCCACCCGTATTATCGAGAACATTTGAAGCTCATATTAATGTCGGAGTATGTAACAGTGTCGAATCCATAAAATATATACGCAAATAATTATGTGAACAAGAGCAGCGAACAAGCAATAGTGGGATTTACAAATAATAACGATGAAGTTACCAGGTACCAGTCTGGCCTACATATTAGCTCTTCTGAAGCAGCTTGGCGTATTTTAAATTCAAGTTCAACTATTCAATATATGCAGCTTAAAACATTTTGTTTAACAGTTCTGTAGCCTAATGAAAAAAAAAACCCGCGCGAGCGGATTCGCGGGCACAGCTAGTTTCTATAATATACCTATCAATCATGATAAATACATCATAAATCTATATTGATAATTAATTAATTTTATAAATAGCAACATTCTTTACATCTATACTATATACAATGTGTAATGGAAACCCCATATCTATCCAAAAGGACTGAAGACAACATCTGGTATGGAGTCTCTATGCACAGTTTCAGCTCAAAATAACTGACTCAAAGAATTGATACCAAATTATCGGTTTCATATATTTCTTGAATACCAATCACAACAAACGTGTCACAGCACTACTAGGGTCCATAACTTACCAAGTCACTTGCCAATAAAACGATAATTCTCTTCGGTCTTCTTAATTTGAAAAATTCGGTCTCTGGTATAAGTGTATTGGTATTTGTAATAAGTTCTACACACGTAGACTTAAGATTACAAAGCCCTTGCCATATCGTTTGTTATCATCCAAAGAAGCCATACACTTGGTATGTATGTACCCTTTAAATTACACGTTGTATATACTATACATCTATTTTATATATCTGACCTCCACAACCCAGCAGTGTCACATTGACTGCCTTCTGACTACCCGTAACGACTGGATCAAAGATGTCCAAATGACAGCCGGGATCAACCCCTTAATGTGCTTTCCAAAGCACGTGAGTTTCACACCGCCAGCTACTAAACTCCGGGATACTACTGAGAAAAGAGAAATTCGTTACAGAATCACCCAATAGCCTTTTTTACCGGCCCGGAAATCGATATCATTATTTATTTATTTGTCTCGGACCATCGATCCATAGTGTTAGTAAAAGAACCTATTGTTACTAAATACAATATTTATTATTACAACATATACATATTACAACCTACAAAAAGTTCGTAACCAGGCGCCAATAAATAGCATCAAATAAGAGTCATATTATTCATTGTTTCTTGATTTGATGTTAACAACCTCCTACGTTTGATGGTCTATCATTATACATGTGATATTGACAAACTTGTGGTGGTTCCTCCACAAAGGCTACTTAACAAGAGTTGAAGTTGATTCGATGTTGACAAGAGACAAAAAAAGAGTATATCGACGGTTAAAAGGAAATAGGGTATAAGGGACAAAAAAGAAATGTTCTGGACAGCCGTTCAAAGTTTAGAATTTTAGAAAAACTGATGTATTTTTTTATTAAAACATCGTCAAAACTAAAACAGTTTTTAATTTTCCAATCGGGAAATATGACAAAATAAAAGATAATAGAACACAAGAAACAGTCGGCTTTCAAAACAATACCAGTCCAAAATGTCGCTTATAACCTATTTCCTTTTAACCGTCGATATAACTCCATAGAACAACATATAAAAAAAAAAACATAAATTTGAATATAGAACTACGTTTTATTTTACGCAAAAATTCGTTATAAAAGCTCCATTTTTCTCTACGTGTATCATATTGCCCACGTCAATGTAATTATTTCATTACTCGTCAATGGCCTGCTTTCATTAGTATAAATTGAACGATAAAAGTTTCATTTCGTTGATTACGTTAATTAATTAAATTCACTCATCGTTTTACCATCTTTTTTATAGTTGATAGCGAGGTTTTATCTCTTGCGTTCAAGGTCTGGTTCCAATTTCGGACATAGTAGGTACCTACATAATTTTAGAGGCTATTTAGGCAGGCTCTCCGTTTTAGATACTCAGCTGCAGAATTTAGACTCGGCCTTCTTGATGTCAAGAGGTAGCATGTTCCAGAGTTTAATGGTAGAAATAGCATAGGAATTAGCCATAAACCCGGTTCGGTGAGAAGGAATATCAAAACAATTGAGGCAGATATAATGATACGATAATTATCACCGTGATATTGTGAAACATTATAATAATTTAGGCCGCGAGCGCAAAAACGGCCTAAGTAACATTTAAAAAAAAATAGTTAGTGGACCTATCCTCTTCAAAAATCTCTTTGAAGTGGATAGGTTCACTAACAATATTTTTTTATAAAATATCACTTAGGCCGTTTTTGCGCTCGCGGCCTCAATTACGCCTATTGTGTTCCCATTGATGGGGCACAGGAATACAGGCCTCATCTCTATGAGAAGAAATGGGCCATAGTCTACAACGTGGGCCAAGTGCGGGTTTGTGTTCGATTTTTTGGGTTCTAGGACATGCCAGTAGAAAGTAATGGGGTATATCCTAGCGGTGGTGTTAGAATGAAAACGCCAGTAAAAATATAGTGGACTGTATTCTAATGTAAACGGTTATAACAAGCAGATATATGAAATAAAGAAATTAGATAGTGAAATGACAGATAGTGATAGATAGTTAGATAGTGAGGTGGACGATGACGCAGTAGGCGTGTGTAACTCTTTACGGAACAGAATCACTGATCCGAATCATTGAAGTGATTCAAAAGATTGGTTCAGTAGCAACGTTTCAAATGCATCATTTGAATCTGAAACATTACTTTGCTCTGACTCATTTCGCGCGACGCGTCGCTCGTGTGGCGACTGAGCAGTGAGCGAGCGAGAGAGGGAGACTGAGAGACACTGAGTTACTTTAACTATTGACTCTCGTATCGTATGCACGAAGATCGACTTTATTTATAATCTGACTTATTACAATAAATATGTAGACATAAAACACTCAGTATGCCTCAAAACATTTCTATGTCTCAATAGTAAACGCCCGAGACGCAACGTAAAAATCTTACGTTTCCATACATGACGTCGCGTCGCAGGCGTTCACCGAGTCATTTGAGCCGATGATCCAAATGAAACATATCAGTGTTCCGGATCATTTCAGTGATCGAGAAGCAAATGTTCCAATCTCAAAAATGATACACTTTGCCCACTTCTATGACGCAGTGGTTGTGCCGGCTGGCACTCGCTTGTCGTAGTTCCGCCCCGCGCGCCCTCAGCCCCGCCGCGGTCGCCGCGAGCGTAGTGATATTCTAAACACCAGTTTCCTCACGATCTTTTTCTTCACCGATGTGAGAGCTGTGGTGTTGATATAAATTAGGGTTCGAACCCACAACCAGTAATTTGCAATTCGGGGCCACCACTGCTCTCGTGTGCTGCTCTCTGTAATACATTATCAGTTTATCATGGATAATGTTTTTTTTTAAATTGAATACTTAACAGTATTTCTATCTTTTTATTTTTCCTTATAAGAATGGCACCAGTGACAGAAATGTAGTGTGGAAGAGACTTTTTCAAAATACTTTGCCCCACATTAGGAATTCTATAAATTGATAGCATTTTACAAACATACAAACACCTTTTTTTTTTTTTTTAGCGTGGTAAAATTATCAAATAAGTCCTCCCACCCCGGGCAGGATGGGAGGTACTGTCAGACTTTTACTGACTAAAATCCACGGTGTTCCTTCAATAACCCTTTACGTACCGGGGTCACGGTAATGGGATTAGTCCCACGACCCCGGCAGGCTTCGGCCCTCTATGGGGGGGCCTCGTCATGTTGCTGACGCTCTTTGAGGCGCGCGTGGAACACAACGCGCCGTCGACCCGGGCATGGTCCATGGTCGGACAGCGAGTAGCCCTTTACTCGCTGTCCGCATGCCCGCGCCTACGGTGGCCGGAGATCGTCGGCCGACGTCCGACGCCGTGGGCGTCTACCACTGCGGCTGGGCTGGAGGGAGGACGCCATCCTCTCCCTCATGCGGCCCGCCTCCTCCTTCGATAGCATGACTGCTTCGCAGAAGGAGGCGACCGCTTCCCACTCCCTCTCGCCCCGCAGCATGGCCTCGACCAATGCCGGGCGCGAGAGGTCTCCGCCTATCGCCGCCGTGAGGACACGTCGGTGCACTGCCCAGGCGGGGCAGTCTTGCACCGTGTGCTCTACGGTGTCCTCAGGGCGACCCTCGCAGTGGTGACACCCAGGCGTTTCCTCCTTTCCCATCAGACACAGGTACCTCCCGAAACTTCCGTGTCCGGTGAGGACCTGCGTCATGCGGTAGGTCAGGACGCCGTGACGCCGATCTAGCCACTCCTCAAAGAGGGGTCTTACCGCCGCAATTGCGGCGTGCCCGGCCGTCGGTTGCGACAGTCGTTCCCTCCATACTGCCCTGAGATCGCGCCGGAGCTCTTCCCGTTTACAAACACCTAGAGTCAAAACTAATATTTTGTATCAGTACAGTATCTTCATATAGATGTTGTTCCAGGTCAATTTATGATACAGTAACCCTTGATAAGACTGCCAGACTTTCCGTTACTGATTACTTTCTTTTTCCTTTATTCCTTCCGACTCTTGCAGGATTTTTCCGTAACAACTGTAAAATATTTAAAAATGCAACCGCGAAAATGGACGTGCTGTACGCAATGGATGGTCACCTATACGCTAACTGGCCCCAGCAAGCATTGCTTAAAAAATAAAATAAAATAAAAATCATTTAATTCAGATGTCCAAAGATCCATAAACATAGTTAAGATTATAAATTACAAATTAAAAAATTATCAACCATTATCATTATTAAGAATGGGGAACGCCTAAAAAATGCTTGAAATGGACAGAAACTACTAATAGTCCTTAATTCTATTAAGAATAAAATATGAATAATGAAATAATTCTTAAGTTTGTAAACCTAGGGAGAAAATATCACGATCATATAAATATTTAACTTGATGACCGTCTAATCCATTCTTATTTTTTTTTTTGTTAGCTGTCAGTGTTTATTTGACGTGAGTAATCGACATTCAGCCAAACAAGAATCGTCAAATAATCGTTAGCGAACTACTTTATAGTTATTGCACAGTAATCATGAATTTAATATAATTCGACCTATTTATAGCGTAAATGTAATTAAAATAATATATGTGTGTCAATATTAATTATAATCAAGTTATTTTCAACATGGAAAACGTATCGTAGACTATATGAATCATAATTATGTCCTTTGCCTTACTGACGTCTGACAGTTTGACATTACTGCATTTAATTTTTTCGATTGATTACTTGATTGATTTATGGTTTTGCGTGTGCGACTTGAGTTTTAAACAGATTGCTTTTAAGGATATTTAACGACGACTATGGCTATTTTTTAAGGATTTTGATTTGACTTCTGCACACGTTACCCATTTTTCAACACGGGCTTTTCGATGGACCTGAACCTGTTTTACATAATAATTTAAATCGTCGCAGAGCGCAATTCCAAAGTATTAATGTAAATAATAACAATGTTGCTGATTTTCCACAACTGACATACAGCGAAATGGTTTGTTAGCGTGTGGAACTTACCAAATAAAACAGGCTCGTTCATACTATGGCGAGCATACACGAGGTAATGGTATGTATAAGATTGAGATAAGCAGAGAAATGGATAATGCATTAGTTGAGGATTTACCTCTTCCGGGTAGGTAATTGTTTTTTTCTACGAGGAAAAATAAAAAGTAGGCATATTTCTCAAAAAATGTATTTTGTTTACATAATAGTTAACAATTCTTTGTCTGGAAGTAGAACTCTACAGCATCGTTATTGTAACTGCCTAGTGGGACGGCGAACAGTTGGTACCTGTGCCCATACTATCTCAACAATATGGTACTTAGCATGGGCCCGGTACCAATCCAATATCTATCCTCCTGCACAGTTTCTTGATGACATATTAGTGATTTTTAATGATGATTAAAACATTTAAATGCTTTTTTTTTTGTAGCATATTAATTCTTAACCTTGACCAAACCTATATTTTAGAAAAATGGTTGGATGTGGTTTCTACCTAGTTTTTTGATAATTATTGAAATTGTTATGCATTCCCTTCGATTTGTAGTACAATTTGGCGTAGGTATATTTTATTGTTGTTCATTTCAAGATTTTTTTTGTTTGGCTGATGGGCATTCCCCTTTCCACACACATACACATTACAACAATACATAAATTAAACACAGTATATAATTACTAAAAGTTATCATATAACCTTCATAATAAAGGACTTCCACAGTAGGGATGATATCCTGTCCGCCACGGTCTTCAGGATTGTGTTGCGCCGCCACAAAATCTGCAGATCAGGGATGCCGTTTTCTTGCAAATGATGGCATGAAAATCATCAGTGTGAAATAGCGCGAACATTCCCGATGCACTGCAGAAACGTGGCAGCCCCAACAACATCCTGAAAATATTATTATATGGAATGCGCAGGGAATCCAGCGACCTTTTGGTGAGACTACCCCCAGGCTCCCCGTGTAAAAGCTCTGACAATATGCCTTAAAAAGGGTGATCTTCACATCATCAGAGCATCGGTAGAATCTGCGGACCCTCAACTAATATATACAACCGGTAATTTGAAGTAATTGGGATTATGTCACCAGAAAGTAAATGGGAATAATGATCACATTGAACAGGGTTTTTTCAATGCGAGTCTGTCTGAATTTGTAACTAAATGTTTCTCAGCAAAACTACTCAGATAAATCCGATAAAGCTAGATTCTATTACACGTCTGATAAAAGCAGAATCTTCACGAAAATAAATTAAATGTGGGCACCGATTGGTCACGGAAAACTTTGTTTTTAATTTTCTTCAAAGAAAGACTTACGTGTTTAATTAATTAAGAAGGGTCGTTTTTTAAAACACAATCAAGTGTCTAATGAGTGTTTTCTTTTTTTCTTTTCTCGTTTAGCTGGGAGAGCTCTGACGCGACAGCATTCTAATTGGAGGGAATCTTTAGATTTGGTTGTTAATTTATTGTTGTTCCTTCTTTTTTTCGTTTAAGGAAGAATTGTCTTTTGTTTATCGTAATTAATCTTCGTGCTTTTGGAGAGCAAGGTTTTCTCTAGATCTTAAGACGCTCCAAATATTTTTTCTGCATGTTTGATTAAAGTTTATTAACCTTTTCACAACTATGTCGGGATTGGCTCAGTCTAACCGGAAGCAGCTGAGTACTAGTGTTGTACATGGAGCCACTTCCTATCTGACCTCCACAACTCAGAAGTTACATTTCTTTATTTTTTCTTCATTATTAACACTTTGAACACTTAAATAAAATTCCTAAACTACATATAAACATCTAAACATAAACTAAAAAAATCGGTTGTCTGTAAAGTCGGTTTTCTGACGATAGTTGAACGTGACAACGTCATAAGAAAATACTGATGGAATGGTTGCATTTTTCAAAAGAAAATTTTAATTTTACATCACTATTACTGCACTTCTCATGACAATGGAAGAATCCCTACACAGTGACGTCATCTCTTAGCGTTTTATGATAGCCTAGCACGTGACTCGTTGAGTCATACATAAGTGTCAAAGAATCCCTACACAGTGACGTCATCTCTTACCGTTTTATGATAGCCTAGTACTTGACTCGTTGAGTCATACATAAATGTCAACTTGTAGATCCAATTTGATTTGCTTTGGAACGCCTCAGAACGATGGAACGCCTCAGAATGTATCATCTATGGCCTCAGAGCGAGGTAACGCCGCATGAGTCATGTATTTTCGTGCGTGCAGCCAGCTTCATCGAATTATAAGACGTTGTCACGTCAATATGACATCCAGGAATTCGTGCGCATCGCTGTCCTCTGGCAATGTGCCCAAAAGACTAGCGGCAGTGCCACGTTGTATGGCAATGCTTAACCTCTGTCCAAGGTAAAAGCCAGCCCTTCGGTCACGTGAAGTGTCAACTAGGCGTCTGGAGTTAGGTTAGATTTTGTGGCTTTCGACTATCCATATCGCTGAGAGCAACGGCTTAACGTGTTTTCCGAGGTTCAAATGAATCTTGATATGTTATGATGGTCACTCATCCATGGTCTGACCATGGAAAGCAATGCTTGAAGATCAGCACATGAGTTCGTGGTTATTAAGCCACGAGCTTCTTCCCGTTTAATGATAATTATGGGGTGTTAATCTTATCGCTGTAAGTTGATCCGAAAGAGCGTGTTCAATTATATTTATGTACCAGTATGCATTTTTTTTTTATTTTAAAATGAGATTATTCATTTAAGTTTGCAGTTGTTGCTTTAATGTTTAAAAAAAAAAACAGCGCACCTCTCAAGCAACAAACATATTCAATTGATACGTTATATCGTTTCATTTCCTGCTGGCTTACGGAAAATACACAAAACTATCCTCCAAATACAAATACAGAGGAAATAATAAACTCTTGATACATTTGGTTATCTATCTCAATGTTTCATAAAATATAAGAGAAGGGAAATTCATATAAATATAATATGAAACGAGTTTGAAAATACAGCGCTCCGGGTTTTATCTGATGCAGTACTTGTTCTATAAAAAAATATTATGAATAACGAAATATCCTGTTTACCGTAAGGGAAAATGTTTACGAAGAAAATGAGCTTCCAATACTTGTTGCGAGATAGCGGCAAACAAGTTGTATGGAAACTAAAAATATGCGCTTTTCAAGAGTAGTTTGGTGGATTGCATATCTTGGGATTTTCAGTCCTAGAACATACCGGTTTTCTTAACCGTTTTAAGATCAGTGGCGGTGATGAAAATTACACAAAGTATGCGATGAAAATACGATGAAAATGACTCAAATGTGTAAAAACCGAAAAAGTTCCTTGAAAAGTTCGCGAGTCGACACGGTGAGTTTTGTGTGTCGGGAACAGAATCGAGTGTTTAGTGATACATGTGACAGTAGTAGCGGTGTCGATCACAAAAAAAACGAACGAGAAAGAGGGTAGACCGATTCGTCTGCTCATAAACGTCCACCCCCAATTACATCAGTTCATCTGTGATCATGGAGCTTGCAACAGTGCCGAAATATCGGAAACTCAAAACAAAAGATACACATGGTAAAGGGGAATGCCCATCACCCATACAAAAAAATGCTTGAAATGAACAACAATGAAATATACGCTAAATTGCACTATAAATCGTAGGGAACGCTTAACAATTTCAATAATTATCAAAAAGCTAGGTAGAAACTAGTTCCAACCATTTTTCTAAAATATAGGTTAGGTCAAGGTTATGAATTTATATGCAACAAATAATCAACAAAACAGCATTTAAATGTTTTAATCATCATTAAAACCACTAATATGTCATCAAGAAACTGTGCAGGAGGATAGATATTAGATTGGTACCGGGCCCATGCTAAGTACTATATTATTGAGATAGTATGGGCACAGGTACCAACTATTCGCCGTCTCAATATGCAGTTACAATAACGATGCTGTATACAGCAAAAATTCTTTGTCTGGAAGTAGAGCTATAGCTCTACTTCCAGACAAAGAATTGTTAACTATTATGTAAACAAAATATATTTTTTGAGAAATATGCCTACTTTGTATTTTTCCTCGTAGTAAAAAACAATTACCCTAAAGAGCTAAATCCTCAACCAATGCATTATCCATTTCTTTGCTTATCTCAATCTTATAATTACATACCATTAGCTCGTGTATGCTCTCCATAGTATGAACGAGCCTGTTTTATTTAGTAAGTTCCACACGCCAACAAAACCATTCCGCTGTATGTCAGTTGTGGAAAATCAGCAACATTTTTTTTTTTTTTTTTTTAATAATATTCACAACTTTTACACACAACGCCATCTAGTCCCAAACTAAGCAGAGCTTGTGATATGGATACTAGACAACTGATAAACATACATATATATTTCTAAATACATACATATTATAGATAAATTACACCCAGACAAAGAACAAATGACTGTGCTCATCACACAAACATTTGTCCTAAGTGGGAATCGAACCCACGACCTTGTGCATAGCAGTCAGGACCACTGACCACTATACCAACGGGTCTGTCGAATTACATTACATTACATTATTACATTAATACTTTGGAATCGCGCTCTGCGACGATTCAAATAATTATGTAAAACAGGTTCAGGTCCGTCGAAAAGCCGAGACGTCGTTTAGGCGGGTGTAAAAGTCCGTGTTGAAAAATGGGTAAAGTGTGCAGAGGTCAAATCAAAATCCTTAAAAAATGGCCAGTCGTCGTTAAATATCCCTAAAAGCAATCTGTTTAAAACTCAAGTCACACACGCAAAACCATAAATTCAATCAAGTAATCAATCGAAAAAATGAAATGCAGTCATGTCAAACTGTCAGACGTCTGTAAGGAAAAGGACATAATTATGATTCACACAGTCTAAGATACGTTTTCCATTTTGAAAATAACTTGATAATTAATATTGACACACATATATTATTTTAATTACATTTACGGTATAAATAGGTCGAATTATATTAAATTCATGATTACTGTGCAATAAATATAAAATAGTTCGCTAAAGATTATTTGACGATTCTTGTTTGGCTGAATGTCGATTACTCACGTCAAATAAACACTGACCGCCAACAAAAAAATAAGAATGGATTAGACGGTTATCAAGTTAAATATTTTTATGATCGTGATATTTTCTCCCAACGTTTACAAACTTAAGAATTATTTCATTATTCATATTTTATTCTCAATAGAATTAAGGACTATTAGTAGTTTCTGTCCATTTCAAGCATTTTTTAGGCGTTCCCCTTTCCCGTTTTAAGTTCTAATGATACTTACACAAAGTAGTGTACCTGTCTAGGCTTGAATACACAACCTTAAAACTCTTAATCCTGCCTGCAATCACTGGCCCACCACTGTTTCCGACCTGCACTGGGCCCAAGTTGTAGATTACGAATCGACCCATTCCCTCTCATAGAGGAGGCATGTGTCCCCGCAGTGGGAAGTTGTAGTCTAATTATACATTTTATTAAACTAGGATTATGAGAAAAGCATTTTTCGCTACTTCTTCAACTAAGGGCAAAAACATGTTGATTAATTCAGAATTATGTTTTTTTTGTATATAATTGATGACGATGACAGGCCCGTTGGTATAGTGGTCAGTGGCCCTGACTGCTATGCGCAAGGTCGTGGGTTCGATTCCCACCTAGGACAAATGTTTGTGTGATGAGCACGATCATTTGTTCTTTGTCTGGTTGTAATTTATCTATAATATGTATGTATTTAGAAATATATATGTATGTTTATCAGTTGTCTAGTACTCATACCACAAGCTCTGCTTAGTTTGGGACT
The DNA here is from genome assembly GCA_943138885.2 of Tholera decimalis. Lineage (NCBI taxonomy): Eukaryota > Metazoa > Arthropoda > Insecta > Lepidoptera > Noctuidae > Tholera > Tholera decimalis. The sequence continues at coordinate 32,827,519 of OW964562.2, forward strand.
AGATGGCGTTGTGTGAAAATTGTGGAATATTATTATATTATTAAAATTGCTAGGCTTACGTTTGACTACCATCTCACCTGATGTTAAGCGAGGATGTGGTCGAAGATGAAGCACGCTTGCCTAGAAGTAACCTATTCACTCTTGATTTAAAGACTCTCAGTTTATAGCTATCAGGAAACAAGACTCCCTCAGGGAATTCCACTCTTTAGCTGTACGCACGATGAAAGCATTCTCAAAACGTTTTGTGCATATGGGTGGGATGTCCACCATATAACGATGGCGCATCGCCGTTTGTCTTGTAGTCCGATGATAGAAAGGGCTTGGTAGAATTCTGCAATTCCATCGCACACTCCTCGAAATGTAACCGATAGAAAACTGACAGGCTTGCAACACGCCTCCGATGTTCAAGGCTCTGGAGCTTTGCCTCGACCAGTTTCTCGTTGTCAATGGGCCTCTTGGCCCGTTTCTCGATAGACTCAAGTGCATCAAGCTGGTATTTGGCAGTATTAGACAGATTAGACAGTTGGTAGTATTACCTGTTTAAATCCGGGCCTTTTTTATTACAAGTATTTGTTTTAAAGACCACCGAGAAAGTCTCCGGTTTACAGTATATAGCTTTTTTTTTCTGGGTGGAATAATCATCGAATGAATTCACCCGCTTTGGGTGGGGCGGAAGAGAGTGTCAGACTTCTACTGACTAAAAACCCACCTTGTTCCTTAAGCTGCCCTTAAGTTCCGGGGCAGTGGTATCTCGTTAGAACATTTTCGCAACCCTGGCAAGCAATGGCCCTATGGGACCCCGTCACTAGTGCTGAAGATTCTTTGAGGCGCGCCTCCGACCCGGGCCAGATCCTTACTGGACGGTAAGCTACTCGCCATCCGCAAGCCCGCGCCTACGGTGACAGGAGATCGGCTAAATATTTGCCAACATATTTAATTACTACAGTATGGTTCTCTTAATCGGATAAGTATATGTACAATCCATATTATACGTAAGTCCATCAAAATGTTTTGTTACAGTACACCAATCTGCCAAGCCTATTCTCAACTATGTTAGGCTCAGTTACTATTCAATGTGGATTGATCATTGTTTTGCGGTTTGAGTATTTCGTGCGGCTAACCCAAATGTACTTTCTTTGGGAATTTAAAAGACCGTATTTTAAAATACCTATGGACGAAATTCCGAAAAATTAAACGCCGTATGATTGTTTGGCCGAAACTTTTAAATGCAGAAAGTTCATTTGCCCGAAAGGTTAAAATCCCGAAGATCTATATCCCTACACGTCCGACATCAGGGGCACCTCGAGGTTCGGTTTGGTTAGGTACCTTTGAACTCCTGAAATAGGAGCCCCGTTGCGCGGGGCATCGCCGACAGTTTCATTAGAATTACGAAAAACAAATAAAATTCATATTCATATTCATTTATTTGCTTTCCACAATGTATATACAGTAAATATTTAGTCTTAAAAATAAAAGGAACAATTATGGACCCTGTTAGGGCACAGCAATAGTCCCCCAAATAATAAAAATATAATTCTTATTAAAGATCTATATTTTAATTATTTGGGAGACTAATTTTATAAGAAATGAATCGTGTAACCAACAGTTTGATTTAAAGCTACGCCCAAAATATACTCACGTTTGTCCTATCCCAGATCCTGACGTCTCTTTTTCTATTTCTTTATTTTAACACTACAAATACGAAATTACCTAAGCACATAATTATTTCTACTCAACAGAGAAGATATTCCGCTTACCAACTAAGTAAGTGACTAACAGTTCTGAAGCCAAAAATAAGACGCTCTAATTCCTTGATAAGATTTTGGCTAAGCCTAAATGTATCCACTTAGTGAGCCTAAAAGCTAGCCACAATAAGACTTGATCTATCGATTATCGAATCATCAGTTACTTTACTGAATAGGCTCGTTTCACTGCTATTTATAAACCTTTGATTACGAACATCGGATCAATAAGTTTAACAAAGCGGTTCACATACTCGCATGTGGGTTTATGTAGTGAAAGAACAAAGGTATGACACATGCAAGTGACTAGTTGTAGATCGCAACTCCTGTTGCGTGAAAATTTTGGTAAATCTATCTCACGGGAATCGAATATTTTCTCATTTATGCGAAATCAATACGGTTCAAATAACCTGCTGCTCTATTCTTGTACTATAAAACCTATTTATACCATGTTTTACGTTAATAAAAACATCTTATCTTAACATCGGAGTGAGTTTTGAGATTGATTTTATAAAAAAAAAAATTAAAATACACAAACTTGTGATAGGTTGCGCGTCAAGCAACCGACTTCCGTTTGGAATAAATAATATTTTTAGAACCGGAAGTAAAGCACAATTAAAACGAAAAAATTAAAAAATACATATAGATCTGTTCCCACTAAACGACTACACTATGACGTTTAATATAAAATCATAATAGCCTATGGGCTAATCCAGAACATAATTTAACTCTTTGCCAAATTTCACCTAAATAGGTGTAGCCATCCTGGCGTGATTCATCCATATATACCTATAAAATTAATATGTCGCTTTATTATTGCTACCTACAAGAGAAGAGTTCGAAAAGAAGTACATTTCATTAAAACATACATAGATATTGGTTTTTCAGCAAGTGTATAGGTAGGTACCTACCTATACACTTGCTGAAAAATCACTCGGTAAATTTTTCAAAATTTTTGTAACAGCAATTTTGAAGATAGCATGGTTTTCTACAAAACCTTTTATAATGTTTATTTTAAATCATGAAACTGGATATTCGAGATCTTAAAAAGACAAAGATATTGTAATACCTTTACTACCACCCAAAAGATCAATTTCAGCGTTACATGGTGGACACCCCTCCATACACACAAAACGGTTTAGGAATATATAATTGACGGACTCTTAGAAATCTTGGAAAGCCGGAGTCTGTTTCCCGATAGCTGTAACCTGGGGGTCTTTAAGTCAGAGTGAATAGGTTACTTCTAGGCAAGCGTGTTTCATCTTCGACCACATCATCACTTACCATCAGGTGAGATAACCAAATAGAATAATTTAAAAAAGTCTTCCAGCTGCCAGTGATCAGGTTTATAGTTAACAAAATAGTTTGTTCTGAACCTTTATAATAATTTATAAAGAACAAAATGCAGTTTCAAAATAACGAATTGTATTTGTAATTAATACAATACATGAAAACGTGAAACATGCTATTTTTCTCTTACATGACCTCAAAGCCAATCTATAAAAACCCAGTTCCTATTCTGCAGAAAAATACAATGTTTTCTTAGCTTCCACAAACATCAAAATAACTTATTCCTCCCGGTTGACTCTTTCTACTTAAGCGGAATAATAAGCGGTTCTTGTCAATATTCCTCCGCTTTCCGCCATTTTTCTGTTGCAAAATCGACAAGGACATTTATTTACTTATTGTGAAGGAAGATATCGTTATTATCAGTACTCATAATCAGTATCGTTTGAAGAGGTCGTGGCTAAATAATATTAGCCGCACGGGTCGTGTATGAAGCATACATATCAATAATTCACTCATTCCTATTCCATACATTCAGTCACCATTCGCAACCTGTCGGTCGGTGTAACATTGTTCCTTTATTTAATTGTGCATAATTCAAAATACAGTCCACTTTATATCTTTATTTTATGTGGCAGTTGCTGGTAATAAAACCACACACGTTGGGTGTTAGGTTTGTACCTAACACCCAACTAAACGAATGAAAAGACCAACAAAACACGACCCGGTATAATCCACAAAACGTATCAACTAATCGCTTTACGTAATACATTAATTACACCTAGACACATTATTCATACCGTACAAATTATACTAACGAAATACTTTCAGCCTGACAAACTACTTGCAAATTTATTAAACTAGCCGTGGAACTGTTATCTTTAATCTTTACGCCCTTATGCTCATAAATATAAAGCACAATTTGGTTCGGTAATGAAGTTAGAGAGCTGCAAGTATTTATTGGTAGCCAGCTACAATTTTCTGAAGTGTCAGTGGCAATTTTCCCCTACAGTATGTAAAGGGAGGATTGACGTGGAAACACTGGCATCGGCCCCTAGTGAGCCGGTAAAAAGTTCGATTACGTTACCCTGTGAGTAATATGCAGGGTTTATTAACACGTTTTGGCCTGACGTGGCAGTAATCGATGTTTTGGTTGTGGCTTTACTGGTATGGTGGCTTTTTGCATGCCTCTTTTCTTGTATTGGTACGAATTTTACGAGATTGTGCTGGTAGTAGCGAGGCTGCCAGACTGACTATGATAGTGATTCTGTTGTGAGAGAGATGGAGACATAAAGGAGGAATAGTCCTATCTTTTTGAACTACACATTATGATACCTCAACATTCTTGATCAACTGAAGATCAGGACTCGACGGTCTACCATCTGTTACCAGCGAGTTTTAAGCTACTTTGACCATATCGTTCGAAGACAACCAGACAGTTTGGACAAGTTGGTCATTGTGGAAAAGGAATACGGAAAGCGTTTACGGGGTCGTTCACCTACTCACTGGTCTGATTTAATAAAACCATCTACGAACATAGTGTACCGACTGCCATAAGTAAAGCCAAAGACAGACGGGTGTGGAGGAATATCATCGCATCAGCTAAATCGATACAGCACTTATAAGAGCTACGACCTTCAGCAATGAAGAAAACGATGACAAAGAGATGATGATAAAAGAACTACAGATGCGGACCGGAGTCTATGTTTCCCGATAGCTATAAACTAGGAGGCTTTAAGTCAAGAGTGAATAGGTTACTTTTTGGTAAGCGTGCTCCATCTTCGACCACATCATCACTTACCATCAGGTGAGATAGTTGTCAAACGCAAACCTATTTTTTTTTAATAAAAAAAAAAGATTTGATAGTACTAGCTGTACTTACGTCGTCGTTTGCATGGGAGGTAGTCCCATTAAAATCAGTTCATCCGTTCCTTTTCAGATTAGCCCGGAAAAATAGAAATATAGACAGACAAACTAAATCGTTATTTTTAGTTGTAAACAACTCTCGTCTATATACGCATTTGAGAAAACAAAGTTATTTTGAAATCACAGTTAGATATTTCAATTTACTACAAAGCAACACGCAGTAAACTCTTTTCTCTGGAGCCTTTTGTCTTACCACTTTTCTAGTTGTCCAGCTTTGATGGTTCTGTCTTTTAGGAGTTGTAGTAGTAATATAATATCGAATTAAAAAAAAAACACTGAGTATATTAAGGAACAAGTAATATTTAGATAGTTAAGATTCAGAAATATGTATTAAAAAATAAGTTGTCCTTTAGCGTGTCTAGGTTATGTACATACATTATCTCATGATAAATGGCCCCACATAAAATGGAGGTACAATTCTTCAAACAAGGACGACAGTTGATAAATAACTACGGTATTATGTTTTAAGTAATATTGACACCTCCACATTCCAGTAGCTGGATAAAACGATACCCCTTAGTAAGTCTCTACCCGTAACGACTGTTAAAGTTTACTGGTAATTTTTTTGACATTTCACATTTTATTTTATTGACATTTTTGTATATTTATTTTCTATAATTTTAAATTTAATTCCAATTTCACAGTCATGTATTATATTATGTACAGTAGTGTAAGCCGACCAAGTGCACGTGTTGGTTTCATATTATACAACGTGTAATGGAAACCCTATATCTATCCAAAAGGACTGAAGACAAGATCTGGTATGGAGTCTCTATGCAAAGTTTCAGCTCAAAATAAGTGACTCACAGAATTGACCCCAAATTGTTGATTTCGTATGTTTCTTGAATACCAATAATAACAAACGTGTCACATCACTATGAGGGTCATCACTTCCCACGTTATTTGCCTATAAAACGATAATTCTCTTCATTCTTCTTAATTTGAAAAATTCGGTCTCTGGTATCAATGTATTGAAATTTCTAATAAGTTCCACACATGTACACATAGGATTAGAAAACCCTTGCCATATCGTTTATTATCATCCAATAAAGCCGTGCACTTGGTATGTATATACCCTTTAAATTACACGTTGTATATGGGGTCACAGACCTCAAATAAATGAATTTTTAATTTAATTTAATTTAAAGACATACAAACGACAGCCGGAACCAAAAGTCAAACGTATTTTCCGAAACACAGAGGGATCTCGATATGTTAACATGGACTCAGATCAGCAAGCTTTGCTTAACCCTAAATATTGACCTAAGTCGCTGTTATTATTAATCTACGAGCCCCTCACGGAAAAACCAATAATGCTCCGTATAATACGAGAACCCATAACACCAAGCTCCAAAGATTCTATCAGAAGGTCTATAGATTCAATCCTAGATACCCTCCCACACGTAACCATTTATGTAAATAGTTCCCATCGCTGTTTTGGCTGTTTGCCAGGGTCGTACGTCTGGCAGTGTGTTAGTGACCACTTAGTGTCAATCAGAATCACTTAGTTAAGTAGGGGTTTAGTTAATGGCGTGGTGGGGGAGGTGGTTAATGATACTGTTCTTATTAACGGGTTTGAATTTTTTTTATAGGTTTTTTGTTGACGCCTTTGCATGAGCCTTTAAATCTGGCTTCTGTTTTTGTTTTAGATTAACTAACGACTCTCTTCCTGGTCTTTATCTTCATTAGCGAAGAACATGTCTTATGCTTAGCTCTCAGCGATAGCACCCTGCATATCGTCCGGTTCTCTGCATCTTCAGGGCGGTTGCAATAGGAAGTCCGGCGAGGGTTGTTATTTGGTCATACGATCACACCATTGAGCAGAGGATCGACCACGCGGTCTTTTGCCTTCCACCTTTCCACTAAGGCCAGTTTTTCGAGGTTGTCTGGTTCCCGTCGGGCAATATAACCTAACTAAGGATTCTTTGGTAACAGATTGAAGATAGTCGGGTCTTTACGTAGTTTTTGTAACTATCGATTAACTGTATCATAATAATGATTGCAAGGCATTAGGACTTGGAATATGTATGTCACTCTTATGTACCTACTCTCAGGGTTTGTCACATCCGCAATGCGCATCCTTATTTATAATATGTTTGTTTGTCGTTCTTTCTCGCCAAGAGGGAGCAATGGATGGGTGTCAGTCAATACTGACACCCATTCATTGCTCCCTGTTTGAATTGAACTGTCTCCACACCTATGTGTGGAGATAGTTCAAAGGGTGGAGAGTAATATAGGCGAGTAATACTTTTTTGACTGAAAAAAGAATGCTAAATAGTCAAATGTACCACAACAAATAATATATTTTTCTTTGTTTCAGACAAAAATACTTGTGTTAGAAAGGAACTATAAGAAAAGTGACTTACAATAATAAAAATAAATGTAAATTTTATAAGCAAAACTGTTTTTAGGGTTCCGTAGCCGAATGGCAAAAAACGGAACCCTTATAGTTTCGACATGTCTGTCTGTCCGTCCGCCCGTATGTCACAGTTATTTTATTCCGAAACTATTAAGACTAATCACATGAAACTTAGTAGGTAGATGTATTCTGCGAACCGATTTCCGATTTTAAAAAAAAAAATTAAAATTAAAATTCCTCATACATGGAACTGAAACTGAAAATATATTTTTTTCATGAAACCTATGCGTGTGTGGTATTTATACAAAGGTCTTTAAAAATGACAATGAGGTTTCTAAAATCACTTTTTCATAAAGTCAATCGTTTAATAGATATACGCTTCCAAAGTTGTAAAATGTGCGTCCTCCCCCTCTAACTTCTATAATAATGGAGGGAAAAATCTAAAAAAAATATATACCATAGATCTTAATGTAAACTTTCAAAGAAAATTAGTTTGAACGAGATTAAGTCAACAGTTTTTGAGATATAGCATATTTTCTAAAACCGCAAATATAACTTGGTAATTCATACAAATACTATGAAAAACAAAGTTATTTGGCATAGTTCCTACGGAACTCTGCATGAGCCAGTCTGACTCGCCTTTGGCCATTTTTTTTATTTGACCATGCTTTTTACTGTGTCCAATATAAATAGAACATTAAAATATAATTAAACCAAAAATCATTAGACTAGATATATTCATTAAAATAAATCCATCAACTAACACTAAATAAAAACTCCATCCGTAATATTATACGGTTAAAATGATTGATTTTATTATAAACAATGCAAAAACAACGACTCTTCACTCTTAGAATCGAACCCCGTACCGCACTTCATTTAAGTGCGCTTCAACTATTAGGGTTCCTTTGATTAAGCATTCAAATTACTTAATACAAACATTTTGGTCCTTTGAGTAGCGCGTTAATATTGATCAAGTTGGAGATATTGCAGATACTTAAATATGAATCAAGTCAAGTAGCAAGTATAACTCGAGTTATGGACTTAGTTTAACATAGTGAAATGTCAGTAATAGATAGCGACTATAAATTAATACAAGCGTAGATAAAAAGAGGCTAGGCAAGAATTTATTCTGCATGTTTTTCATTTTTTTATTTCTCTCCTTAAGCCGAAACAAATGTTTGTTGTTTTACAAACTTGACAAAGTATAAGAGCTTAGAAGAAATTTTAGAGTATTATGGAACCGCTGTAGTGAGACCAAAGGAGAAATTTTCTGATGCTCGATGGGTCGACGAGAACTGCCCGTTAATATAAAACATTGATTTAAGTAATCAAGACGTTCGATAATGAAAAATGTGGTCCGCAAATTATGGTAAAGAAACCCTATGAAAAGATACAACAGTACTTATGTAGGTACTATATAGTTAATTGATGCTACTGCTTACCCCGCACAGCTATTGTAGGTAACATAGCAAAGCCATGTATTAGCGTCCAGAATAATTTCCTATACATCTTCATGTTAGGAAACATGACACATTTCCCATGTTCCACTTAGCACTTGGATTTTGAATGCACTTCACAGTCGTTATTTAGTTTTCTTCGCATCTGGAACAATTACAAAATTACTGTAAGTTTTCGTATTGAGTTTCAAACCAAATGCTTGAACTAGACTGTCTAAATAGTCCTTGTAAGAGCTGTTAAAAAAAAAACATTGCCCCACACTTGGAAGTTCTCTTGTATTGTGTGTGCATTTTTACATCTAACCGGAACAAGTATGTATTTCTTGTAATATGTGAAACGGATATTATACAGAATGGAATCAAACTTTGCGGGAATCCATACCAAACTTGTACGAGCCACGCATCGTACATGATAAGTGCGCAACGCATAATCAGCAATTTTACGTCAATTCGTACAAATTATAGTGTTACGCGTCAGTACTCGTTCAAGATTCATACATACTTGTAATCGCTAGCAATCATTCACAGTTCATACATTTTAGCATATTTACGTGATAGTCAGTTATCAATATAGTATTTCCTATTAGTTAGCTATCAGTGACTTTCATTTCAAACATATATCCAAGCTGTGTGCGCCTCACTCAACAGCGCATACATCTTTTTGGTCCTTCGAGCGGGATAATAATAATTCAGAAAAACTTATAGTGTTAATTCTGCCAAGGTCGACTCGACAGCTCTAAAGGTTGCTACGCGAAGGGGCGAATTACAGGTCGAGTGTGGTTTGTTTACAAATGGTAAGTTTTTTATTGCATGCCTTCTGCATGTGCGGCACTGCATATTGTGAGCAAGAATGAAAATCTGGTTCATTGCGGAATTAACGCAATTTTTTTTTTTTTGGGTTATTAGTTTATTTTAAATGGAACATGATAGGTTAGATTTAGAGTAGGTGGACGAGACCCGCAGATACAGGCACCAGTCAGACGCCACTCAGAAGAATATTTAAGCGCTACCGTAGCCCCAGGCGCAAGTGATCTAGGTAACACGGGGTAACCATCCCGTGTTCCTCATGTAAATAGAGTTTGACACATCCCTTTCACCGCCGCGAGAATAAAAACGAAAGATTTAAGAAGTAAAGAAAAGCAAACCTTTACACCCTGCAGAAGACAATACGTGTTAAGACGTAGTTCAAAGAATTCTTACATAATAATGAACAAAATAACTTTCAACCACGACTTTAAAGGTATGTTGGTAAAGGTTGGTTGTGACTGTAACGCGCTTATTTTCGAAAGTAGTGGATGAATTTGGATAAAATTTTGTATGGAAGTAGCTGTATATAGACTGCAAACGAAGCTGGGCTATGTTTTTAACATGATAAAAGTCCACGGGAGTGAAGCCTTGTGCGACACTTATTCTTTACTAATATTATAAAGAGGTATTTGTTTGTAAGTTTGTACGTAGGGGAAACCTTCGGAACTAATGATCCTATTCTAAAAAATCTTTCTTTGATAGTAATAATAAGTATATTTTTTTTCGAAATACACACAGACAAAGTCGCGGAAGAAGTACTAGTATTTAATAGAATAAATGCATAAACACCTTAAAAAATAATTTCTTACTCTCCGTGACATATCGTGCTACGAATCGTCCACTGTAAAATCACGCTCGAAGCCAGTAATGTCTTGTCAAACATTTCTTAAATATTTTCACGCTAGGTTATGATTTATTATTTAATGTGACGTTAGACAAGACGGATGATAGACGTCGGATAGTAATTATAGTGAATTAATAGTCATCCATACCGATACATTACATGACTTGAAGCTGCTTTGTATGAAGTGCAACCCATGGAGATACATTTGTTCCAACAATCGGGAATATCTCTCATCACTCACTCACTCTATTGTCCCTCTAAGTCTTATTGATTATATGGTTACGGGAATGTTTTAACGTGATACCGCGGCCCCGGAACTTAAGGGCAGCTGAAGGAACAGGGTGGGTTTTTAGACAGTAGAAGTCTGACACATCCTTCCGCTTAACCCAGAGCGGGAGAAGTCATTCGATGAGTTTCCCAACCGACAAAAAACATGAAAAAAGTCTTATCGATATTATAAATGCGTGTATGAGGATGGATTTATTCTGTCACGCAAAAACTACTGAACTGATCTGAATGAAATTTGGTAAGTAGATGACATTATACTATATAAAGCTAAATTACCACTCACTGACTGACTGACTCACTCATTGACATAATTGTTCTCCCAGATGGTGGATGGGGAGGTGGGTATATTTTGACAGATTCGTAAACAAGTAACTCTCAAACCTACGGGAAAAGTGCCAAACCTCCCCTTTTCCCCCCCCTTCTCCCCCCCCCCTATCGTATCTCGGAAACTACGAGACCCGTATTTTTTTCTTTTTACGGATTCGTATAGAGGAGGCTCGGTAAAGTAAAACCCATTTTTCAAAGTCCCCCCCCCCGCCCCCCTTCTCCCCCCCTTTAGGCGGATCTCGGAATCTAAGAGATTTGGAACATTTTTTTTTTCAGATTCATTTAGAGGGGCAATGCTTTAGTCGAAATAATTGTGCAACCCCCCCCCCATCACCCCCCCCCCTCTTTTTTTTTTTTTTTCGCAAGCTCGCGAGGTGCTTGCACCTCGCGCAACACGCAAATACTAAACCCCCCCATCACCCCCCCCTTTTTTTTTTTTTTTTTCACAATCACGCGAGGTGCTTGCACCTCGCGCAACACGCAAATACTAGTTATATTATATAAAGCTAGATTACCACTCACTGACTCACTCATTGACATAATTGTTCTCCCAGATGGTGGATGGGGAGGTGGGTATATTTTGACAGATTCGTAAACAAGTAACTCTCAAACCTACGGGAAAAGTGCCAAACCTCCCCTTTTCGCCCCCCTTCTCCCCCCCCCCCTATCGTATCTCGGAAACTACGAGACCCGTATTTTTTTCTTCTTACGGATTCGTATAGAGGAGGCTCGGTAAAGTAAAAACCATTTTTCAAAGTCCCCCCCCTTGCCCCCCTTCTCCTCCCCTTTAGGCGGATCTCGGAATCTAAGAGACTTAGAACATTTTTTTTTTCAGACTCATTTAGAGGGGCAATGCTTTAGTCGAAATACTTGTGCAACCCCCCCCCCATTTCCCCCCCCTTTTTTTTTTTTTTTTCACAAGCACGCGATGTGCTTGCACCTCGCGCAACACGCAAATACTAAACCCCCCCCCATCACCCCCGCCCCCCCCACTTTTTTTCTTTCACAAGCACGCGAGGTGCTTGCACCTCGCGCAACACGCAAATACTTGATTTAGAGGGGCAATGCTTTAGTTTTTTTCACAAGCACGCGAGGTGCTTGCACCTCGCGCAACACGCAAATACTAGTTATACATATAAAGCTAAATTACCACTCACTGACTGACTCACTCACTCACTCATTAACATAATTGTTCTCCCAGATGGTGGATGGGGAGGTGGGTATATTTTGACAGATTCGTAAACAAGTAACTCTCAAACCTACGGGAAAAGTGCCAAACCTCCCCTTTCCCCCCCCCCTCTCCCCCCCCCCCCTATCGTATCTCGGAAACTACGAGACCCGTATTTTTTTCTTTTTACGGATTCGTATAGAGGAGGCTCGGTAAAGTAAAAACCATTTTTCAAAGTCCCCCCCCCCGCCCCCATTCTCCTCCCCTTTAGGCGGATCTCGGAATCTAAGAGACTTGGAACATTTTTTTTTCAGATTCATTTAGAGGGGCAATGCTTTAGTCGAAATAATTGTGCAACCCCCCCCCCCCTATTTCACCCCTCCTTTTTTTTTTTTTTTCACAAGCACGCGAGGTGCTTGCACCTCGCGCAACACGCAAATACTTGATTTAGAGGGGCAATGCTTTAGGTTTTTTCACAAGCATGCGAGGTGCTTGCACCTCGCGCAACACGCAAATACTTGATTTAGAGGGGCAATACTTTAGTTTTTATCACAAGCACGCGAGGTGCTTGCACCTCGCGCAACACGCAAATACTAAACCCCCCCCCATCTTCCCTATCAACCCCCCTTTTTTTATCACAAGCACGCGAGGTGCTTGCACCTCGCGCAACACGCAAATACTAGTTATTATATTATATAAAGCTAAATTACCACTCACTGACTGACTGACTCACTCACTCATTGACATAATTGTTCTCCCAGATGGTGGATGGGGAGGTGGGTATATTTTGACAGATTCGTAAACAAGTAACACTCAAACCTACGGGAAAAGTGCCAAACCTCCCCTTTTCCCCACCCTTCTCCCCCCCCCCCCCCTATCGTATCTCGGAAACTACGAGACCCGTATTTTTTTCTTTTTACGGATTCGTATAGAGGAGGCTCGGTAAAGTAAAAACCATTTTTCAAAGTCCCCCCCCCGCCCCCCTTCTCCCCCCCCTTTAGGCGGATCTCGGAATCTAAGAGACTTGGAACATTTTTTTTTCAGATTCATTTAGAGGGGCAATGCTTTAGTCGAAATAATTGTGCAACCCCCCCCTATTACCCCCCCCCCTTTTTTTTTTTTTCACAAGCACGCGAGTTGCTTGCACCTCGCGCAACACGCAAATACTTGATTTAGAGGGGCAATACTTTAGTTTTTTTCACAAGCACGCGAGGTGCTTGCACCTCGCGCAACACGCAAATACTAAACCCCCTCCCATCTTCCCTATCAACCCCCCTTTTTTTATCACAAGCACGCGAGGTGCTTGCACCTCGCGCAACACGCAAATACTAGTTATATTATATAAAGCTAGATTACCACTCACTGACTCACTCATTGACATAATTGTTCTCCCAGATGGTGGATGGGGAGGTGGGTATATTTTGACAGATTCGTAAACAAGTAACTCTCAAACCTACGGGAAAAGTGCCAAACCTCCCCTTTTCCCCCCCCTTCTCCCCCCCCTCTATCGTATCTCGGAAACTACGAGACCCGTATTTTTTGTTTTTTACGGATTCGTATAGAGGAGGCTCGGTAAAGTAAAAACCATTTTTCAAAGTCCCCCCCCCCCCCCCGCCCCCCTTCTCCCCCCTTTAGGCGGATCTCGGAATCTAAGAGACTTGGAACATTTTTTTTTTCAGATTCATTTAGAGGGGCAATGCTTTAGTCGAAATACTTGTGCAACCCCCCCCCCCATCACCCCCCCCCCTCTTTTTTTTTTTTTTTTTCACAAGCTCGCGAGGTGCTTGCACCTCGCGCAACACGCAAATACCAATTTCTTTATTCACAAGCACGCGAGGTGCTTGCACCTCGCGCAACACGCAAATACTAGTTATATTATATAAAGCTAGATTACCACTCACTGACTCACTCATTGACATAATTGTTCTCCCAGATGGTGGATGGGGAGGTGGGTATATTTTGACAGATTCGTAAACAAGTAACTCTCAAACCTACGGGAAAAGTGCCAAACCTCCCCTTTTCGCCCCCCTTCTCCCCCCTCCCTATCGTATCTCGGAAACTACGAGACCCGTATTTTTTGTTTTTTACGGATTCGTATAGAGGAGGCTCGGTAAAGTAAAAACCATTTTTCAAAGTCCCCCCCCCGCCCCCCTTCTCCCCCCCTTTAGGCGGATCTCGGAATCTAAGAGACTTGGAACATTTTTTTTTTCAGATTCATTTAGAGGGGCAATGCTTTAGTCGAAATACTTGTGCAACCCCCCCCCCCATCACCCCCCCCCCCCTCTTTTTTTTTTTTTTTCACAAGCACGCGAGGTGCTTGCACCTCGCGCAACACGCAAATACTTGATTTAGAGGGGCAATGCTTTAGTTTTTTTCACCCGCACGCGAGGTGCTTGCACCTCGCGCAACACGCAAATACTAGTTATATTATATAAAGCTAGATTACCACTCACTAATTGACATAATTGTTCTCCCAGATGGTGGATGGGGAGGTGGGTATATTTTGACAGATTCGTAAACAAGTAACTCTCAAACCTACGGGAAAAGTGCCAAACCTCCCCTTTTCCCCCCCCTTCTCCCCCCCCCCCATCGTATCTCGGAAACTACGAGACCCGTATTTTTTTCTTTTTACGGATTCGTATAGAGGAGGCTCGGTAAAGTAAAAACCATTTTTCAAAGTCCCCCCCCCCCGCCCCCCTTCTCCTCCCCTTTAGGCGGATCTCGGAATCTAAGAGACTTGGAACATTTTTTTTTCAGATTCATTTAGAGGGGCAATGCTTTAGTCAAAATACTTGTGCAACCCGCCCCCCCCATCTCCCCCCCATCACCGCCCCCCCCCCTTTTTTTTTTTTTTCACAAGCACGCGAGGTGCTTGCACCTCGCGCAACACGCAAATACTTTTTTTTTTCACAAGCACGCGAGGTGCTTGCACCTCGCGCAACACGCAAATACTTTTTTTTTTCACAAGCACGCGAGGTGCTTGCACCTCGCGCAACACGCAAATACTTGATTTAGAGGGGCAATGCTTTAGTTTTTTTCACAAGCACGCGAGGTGCTTGCACCTCGCGCAACACACAAATACTAAAGCCCCCCCATCACCCCCCCACCATTTTTTTTTCAGAAGCACGCGAGGTGCTTGCACCTCGCGCAACACGTTAATACTAAACCCCCCATCACCCCCCCACCTTTTTTTTTTTCACAAGCATGCGAGGTGCTTGCACCTCGCGCAACACGCAAATACTAGTTCTGGAATAATATTACTACTTTTTAACCCGGAATTCCTATGGGATCAGGATTTACGCTGAAATACCCTCGCACTCCAATTAAGTCGCGGGCAGAAGCTAGTCTATATAGTCATAAAAATGGCGTCTATACTTCAATATTCCCAGTGGCGTTAGAGAGAAAAAGACATTCTTAAAGCTTTTATCATGCTTTCATAATTTTAAACAGAATAAGGCATCAGTATGACACGGCAAAAGTCATGTTTATAACTAATACAAAGTTAATACACGATAATTGATTGAACGTTCACGTATAATAATATAGGGCACGCAATACCGCTATGCCTCGTTCACGCTCACTCGTCGTGCCAGTAAAGTCAAACAAAACAAGGCACGCAACGCTATTACGTTCACCGAGCTTAAACGTAAACATGTGGACATTTTCACGAACTTTAAGTACTGAGGTATCATTTGTATGTAGAGCCACGTACTACAAGACTAAGTAGTAGTGTGTCTGTATGATCGGGAAAGAAGAACATATCTTTAATATAAGTCTATAATTTGACTCGTATTGGGCGCGCTTGTTGAATAACGTTTTACTTACTCTTATAGAGAGAGGGGAGGGTTGGAACATTATATAATTTAAATGATAGATTATATTTATATACTTTATTGTACACCAAAATTTAAAGACACCTATTTAACATTATTTCTTAATTCTATGGTTACAATGGCGGTCTTATCACTAAAAGCGATATCTTTCAGGCGACATTTGGAATGACTTTCAAAACTTTAATTAAAGTGAGGAGGGCTAAATTAGTGTACTCATAAAACAGAAGATAATGTATATAATAACAATATATTAATTCAATAAGTAAAATTAAAATAAAACAAAAATTAAACTTAATTTAAAAGTCAAGTGGAGACTGATATCTAAATCGGTCTTATGATGAGGACCATTGTGATTTTCAGTTCATTACGTCATTACTAGCATAGAAAAACTCCTTGCTAAATAATGACGCTTGCCCAGGTCAGTCTGTGGTCCATCTTAATATATCGAGACTCCTTTGTGCGTCGGAAAACAGGTTAAATCGTCGATCCCAGCTGTCATTTGTACGTCTTTGGCAGTCATTTCGGGATTTCCGAAGCAAGTAAACCTGACACCAGTCTTGTCGAGGGGTAGATAGATAGATAGATAGAATATACTTTATTGTACAGACGCCAGCACGTCAATCTACCCCAATCGGTCATTGTTTACCAATCGAACATTAACCTTCCACTATTGTGATAAGGTTGAAAATCTAGTAAAGAAATTTGACAGATTGAGGTAGGTTGATGTACTGGCGTCTGTACACCAATAATTGAATCACACTTAAATAACTATATTCTAAAAAAATTGGTTACAATGGCGGTCTTATCGCTGAGAGCGATATCATCCAGATAACCTTTGGGAGGACTTTACGAGCTTCAATTAAAATGGGGAGGGCTATATTAATGTTACCCAGCTTCTAGGTGTGGAGGAGGCACTCGCTCCGTGTAAAACACTTGAGTACTAGTATGGTACTACTACTTGATACTAGCTGCATCCCATTAGACAAGAAACTGACGTCAAAATAATTCTAGTTAGTTACTGTAAGGCTAAGCTAATGATAATGGCTTCATTACTGGAAACGCACAACGGTCATAGATATGAGACATTGTGTTCCATTAAATAAGCAATGGATTGAGTACGTGTTTATTTTTCAAATTACATTAACATACTGTAGTATACAGCATTCCAACATTCCTTGCCGGAGTTTGTGTTTCCCGATAGCTATAACCTAGGGGTCTTCAAGTCAAGAGTGAGTAGGTTACTTCTAGGTAAGCGTGCTCCATCTTCGACCCCATCATCACTTACCATCAGGTGAGATGGTGGTCAAACGCGAACCTATTATCAATACAAAAAACAACAAATGCAAT
The DNA here is from genome assembly GCA_943138885.2 of Tholera decimalis. Classification (NCBI taxonomy): domain Eukaryota; kingdom Metazoa; phylum Arthropoda; class Insecta; order Lepidoptera; family Noctuidae; genus Tholera; species Tholera decimalis. The sequence goes on from OW964562.2 coordinate 32,844,907, forward strand.
AGACACGCAAAAGAGGACACTGCAAATCACTAACCCGATTCACTAACAGGAGACAGACTAGTGATGACAAATTCGATTCGATATAAACGAGCTTGATGTCAAAATGTCAACTGACATCCCTTTACTCGTGTGACGTCATCCGCGCTATAAAGTAAATCGTTCTCATAGCTACAACTCTATGGCAGCGTTGCAGTTAAAGTCAAATAAAGTTACATCGTTCGCTGGATGCTTTCGACTTCACCGCTGGGTTAACCGCTTTCACAGCGCATTCGTAACATAACGGTTTTGTAGTCTAACTAGTCTAACGGAGTGAGTAAAGTAGGTAGGTACCTACTCGGATATACTAATGTGGATTTATTCTGCATAACGAAAACAAAATTAACGTAAACTATTTGTGATCAACCGACCTGACTGAAAAATACAACCCGCTACTGGAAAAAATAAATATTTACAAAAAAAAAAACTCAAATTTCTTGCCGGGGTTGAGGGAACGTTCAAACGAGATACCGCAGCGAACCCTTGCCCAACTGAAAGTAAAATAGTGGGGTTTTGAAATCAGTAGGAATCTGACACTCCCTTCCACTCCGCCCAGAACGGAAGAAGTCATATGATTATATTCAATGCGAAAAAAAAATCTTCGAAGCTCTAGTAAAAGTATTTCTAGATTCGATACTTTCTATTATTGTTTTTTTCTTGTGAGTAGGTTTTATTTCATCAAAAATGTCAAACGTTTTATCATATGAAAATAAAAAGTAACAACTTGATTTCCAATTCCAAAAAAATAGAATATTGCATATCATTCGAAGAGAAACATGTCACCCCGCACGTGTCGACCTGTAAGAACACACCAGACACGTAACTAATATACCTCGTAATACCTATAAAATGCTTCCTGTTGAGGAAAAATCTTCAACGATAAATAAAAGTCAGGCTTGCTGGTTTTTGCCGGCACGCCACGCCACACTAAGGGACTAACCTGTGCGTTCCATCTCAAAATTCTATAACATTTTTGTTTCTGGTCATTTTGAATTAAAATCTTGTGTACGTATTTCTGAATACTCATGCTATTATATAATTAAATCACTGCTATTTTAAAAACCATATTTATTTAGTAATAAAATACAAACATAAAATGTCGAAACTATTCATCCAAAAATTAAATTAAATTATTAATATGAATTATTTGCTTACATTAAGTTAAATTACAATAATTAACAAGTGAATAACTACATATTACATAATTTTAAACAAAAAAAAACTATCCATGAAAAAATATAAACATTAATCACATTCCCTTGAAGAACATAGAAAATATCTTAGTTGAACTACCATAACGAGTAGTCTAGTTAATATCAAATTATCAAAGTAAAGTTTGGGTGTAATTTTATGTACCTAAATTTTTTTTGTATTTTTTTACTATTATATCGGATAGCTCTATCATCTTAGAATGTAAAACAATCAAAACAGTTTCATTAACACGACTTTTGTCCCAACCAATTTTGAGATGGAAAATATCGGTTGGTCCCATAGTGCACCGTTGCCACAAACCACAGCATTCTCACACGCGGTGAGAGAGACATTGATCACGAGCGAGTTTTGTTTCTGAGTTCTTTTATAGTTTAGTTTTTGTAACGGTTTTTAGCTGAATGTATATAAATTGTAGTCTCAAGCTCTTATTCTGCAATGTTATGTAATATTTGAAGGTTCGTAAGATAGACAGAAGAAGATATGAATTGCAAAATGGGTCTATAAAACAAATATTTTGTAATTCTAATCCTTACTAATCCCAAACATTAATTTTTTCTCAGTTTTATGATGTTACTCTATACAATGGATTTTTATCAAAACGTGAGTGCGTTTGCACACAAACAGAACAACTATCACACAAATATTTCTTTGTATCAAATCCACGACAAGCAGCACAGCAGTCAATCACTTATTCATTATGCCAAAAGTGTTATCTTTTTCCGATTCCTTTTTTTTTCGGGGAGACCAAAACAGATACTCAAGTCTTATACTCAAACTTGTCCAACGATATTGTAACAAATACCTTTGTTAAATACGTGGACACAGGTGTGAGTTTCATGTGTGTGATTTTAGCTTTAACAGTTTCTTGTATTTTTTTAGCCGATAACGGTTTTCTGTCCCCTATAATTAATTAAATACATTAATTCTGTGGGTACGATGGCGGACTCAACACTGTTAGCAATATATACCACACAACGTCGGGGAGTGTGCTATGGAATTGCACAATCGAGTTCAACCAAGCGCGTTCCATCATCGGACTACAAGACGAACGGTGATGCGCCATCGTTACATGGCGGAGTCTGTGTTTCCTGATAAAATAACCTTGGGGTCTTTAAAGCAAGAGTGTATTGGTTACTTCTAAGTAAGCGTGCTTCATCTTCGACCACATCATCGCTTACCATCAGGTGAGATGGAATGGATGGTGGAGGTCAAACGCGAGCCTATAATAATCATTATGCTATTATAAAAATTAAATAAGAATCATTAAAATTTAGATTTTATATAAAAACTACAAAATACCATACATAGACTACGTGTTGCGTACCACAGGCCACAGTCACACCACACAAACGCTGGTTAACCGCGCACACGGCCTATGATTAATCTCTTTATCCCAAAGCTTTGCGGCAAAACCCTATATGTTATACTGGGTGCGTATTGTACGGTATTGTTTGAAGTTGTAGTTTTGTGTTCAACGTATGTTTGAAATGAAAATTATGGTATATAGAAAACATTTGAAATAGAATGAACTGTTTTAAAGTGTCAATTTGTATTTTATATTAACACTTGGTTTTTTGTGTGAAGTGAGAGTTTGTTGAAGTTAATGAAATAAGATTATTCAATTATCGTTACCTCTTTTATTTCATACACAAACGGATGTTTAGTCCTCATAATTGGAAGATGAGAGAAGACCTATAACTTGTTTCTTTAAACGTTTGTCAAATGACCATGTGACCAGTACTTTTTGTTGGTCTTATGCTTTTGCTTTATGCTGTTATTTGTCACATTTTTTTTTCATTCATAGCAATTGTATATATGGGGCAGGACCCGTGCTCCACCTAGAATCTCCACCTGGGTGGAGCACGGGTACTATATGGGTCCCGTGCTCCACCTGATGATTAGTACAGTCAAGTAATTAAGAAAAAGACACAATTTAAAATATAATCAAATAATTTATTTTAACGCTTTTTTTTTTCCAAAAAATGGCCCGAAAATTTAATTATTAAGTAATTGCATTTCCGAATTTAAAATATGTTATTGATAAATAACAAGAATGATATGTCGAAAACTTGTTTTCCATATAGAAAGAAAATTAACAAAAAATTTAATGACTTACGATATCACAAATATCTTGTAATACTTAATCCAAATGTCTTGTAATATTAAAAAGAGCCTTTTTTGCACTGGGTTTTTCTCTGGGAAAATCATCAAATGAAGGGGTCATTTGACCCGATCTGGGTGGAGCGAAAAGGAGGGTCAAACTTCTACTGATTAAAAACCCACCCTGTTCTTTCAGTTGCGCATGTGATCCAGGACCGCGGTATCTCGTTAAAACATTCCCGCAATCTCAGCAGGCAATGGTCTTAACACGTTCTCTGACAGTACGTCGTTAGGCGGGAAAATAAAATAGTGCGTTATGACAGTACGTCGAGGGACGGGCCACTTATTTTTAAGAGTACGTTTTTTCATAAAAGTATTATGAAGAGCAGTATCCACTGTCATATTATGAGCAATTTCATATTTCTTACTGCCGTAATACGAGTATTTTGTGGGTAGTTTCATATTGCTTGCTTGTGCACGAGTACTACGTTGATTTGTCATTTAGTATGGAAAATTCTACTGTCGTAATGTGGTGTCAGGGTAAGTGCTCACTGTCAGCGAACGTGTTAATGGTACTTACCTCCGAACCCCGTTGATTTCTTTAAACTTTATGGGCGGACTTAATGCAGCAAGGCATTCTCTACCAGTCAACCTTTGGGTTAAAATAACACATTGTGGTATGTGTACAATAAAATGGACTGAAATAGTATATATAATACTAATAAAATACATATACAACGTGTAACGGAAACCCCATATCTATCCAAAAGGACTGAAGACAACATCTGGTATGGAGTTTCTATGCAAAGTTTCAGCTCAAAATAAGTGACTCACAGAATTGACCCCAAATTATTGGTTTCATAAATGTTTCTTGAATACCAGTAATAACAAACGTGTCACAGCACTATGAGGGTCACCACTTTCCACGTCACTTGCCAATAAAACGATAATTTACTTCGTTCTTCTTAATTTGAAAAATTCAGTCTCTGGTATCAATGTATTGAAATTTCTAATATGCTCCACACATGTACACATAGGATTAGAAAACCCTTGCCATATCGTTTATTATCATCCAAAAAAGCCGTGCACTTGGTAGACATGTATATACCCTTTAAATTACACGTTGTATATGCAGAATTAATAAACCAAGAAATACGGTGCTTTATAATAATCTTTCTGATTAAGAGATCTCATAATAATTATGACGTAGACCAAACTAAGAATAACAGTCTCGTAAGTAGTAGTTTGATATTTTAAGCTTATAAAATATGTTGACTCAGCAGGGGTAGCAAGTTCCAGAGTTTAATAGTAGAAATAGAGTAAGAATTAGGTAGACTACTTTTAAGGCACGCGTGGAACACGACGCTCCGTCGACCTGGTCCTGGTTTTGAACGGATGACATGGAATAGTATAGAATAATGCTTTATTTGCTCCGAAAGTAGATACGTAAATAAAAAGATGTTTACAAAAATTGTTTAGACCCTTGTACAGTCTACCTCAAAAGGCATGCAAACATTTAAACACAGGAGAAATTAACTCTATAGAAATCAATTAAAATAATATATGTAATTCTAAATACAATAAACGTTAAGATCATGTCAAAATTAAAATACAAAAGCTTTAATTAAAATACAAATGTCAAAAAATGTCCAAATTAAAGTTCAAATGTCAAAAAAAAATATAGCTTTGTAGTACCTATTGATTTTTATGCGCGATATGATTCGTAGGTGCTCGTGGCAGAATAATAACATCTGCGATGGCCTATCTACATGAAAAAGCAACGCTTGCTAGTGGTCGATCCGTGGATAGATTACCATCAGAAAATATCAAGATTCCTCCGTGCCTTACAAAACACATTAACTAATGAAAAATATGAATGGTATAAGACGAAGACGAAATTATTATTATTGTTAAATTATCTGGGGGCACGGCAGTGCCCCCGCCAAGTCGAGCAAAAAAGCGGCACGGCCGTACCATTCTTTTCTCGAAGCAACTCAGGCCATTTTCGACCCCCTATAACTTCGTTGTGGATAAAACTAGAAGCCTGAATTTTTAGTAACCAAACAAGCATTGTATAAACACGGTATATTTCAAATTTCATTCAATTTGAACAAGTAGTTTAAGAATTATAACGAGTCAAAATTCCTTAATTTTGTTAATTTTGTCACTCACTGACTGACCGATCATCAAAAGTCTAAAGCACTTCTAGCAGACATAGAAGCTTCAAATTTAGAATACAATTAGTGTTTAGTATATGAATCAAGGAAAAACTATAATATTTTTCAATTTCGTTCCAGTTTTCTAGATACATCAACTGCATAAATAACTTTGTAATCCCATATAAATATATAGGATTACAAAGTTATATTTGCAGTTAATTAATCAGTGTACCTGTATAATATAATGAAATAATAGATGTATATGGGTATTTTTTTTTTTTTTTGTGAAAAATATAATCGAATGACTTCTTCCGCTCGGGTGTGTCAGAATTTTACTGATTAAAAACCTACCCTGTTCCTTCGTAAGCCCTAAAGTTCCGGGGCCGCGGTATCTCGATGGAACTTTTCCATAAACCCCGACAGGCAATGACCCTATGAGGCCCCGTCACTGGTATTAACAACTTTTTGAGGCGCGCGTGGAACACAACGCGCCGCCGACCCGGGCCTGGTCCTTACCGGACGGTGAGCGACCCCTGCTCGCCATCTGCAGGCCCGCGCCTACGGTGGCCCGAAATCGACTCGCGATCCACGACGCCCGGGGCGTCTCCCCCGGCGGCTGGGACGCGAGGAAGAGAGTTGCCTCTCCCTCGCACATTAGGCCTCCTCCTTCGCTAGCATGATTGCTTCGCAGCAGGAGGTGACTGCATCCCATTCCCTCTCGCTTCGCACCATGGTCTAAACCAGAGCAGGGCGCGAGAAGTCGCCGCCGCCGATCGCCTCTATGAGGATACGACGGTGCTCCACCCATGCAGGGCACACCTCGACCATATGCTCCACCATGTCTTCCAGTGTAGATAGGTACCTAGATATAATAATTATACTCAAAGCTAACTTTTTAAATGGTCAACGGAATAAAAAAGCAAGAAGTATTAAGAGTATTGAGGAGTATTAAGTAGAGTAAATTGCCCTAAATTGCATAATTACTTACTTATGGATTAACTTTAACCGAGACGTTTGACGAGTGCGGCATTAATTATTACTAACTAATGCAAAAGACGTACGTGCGTATCCATATGTGCGTATCAAAGCCTCCGAAAAAACCCATAGTGACAGGGAGTGGGCTTTGAAAAAAACTTTAGCTGAAGTTCAAGAAGTAGTGCCGGAAAATAAAAAAAGGAAGGCTACCTACAAAAATAAGAAAAGCTCATAAGACAGAGAGAGGGCTTTAAGAAAACTCGTTGTTGGTATACAAGAAGTTGAAGGTACCGGAATGGAAAAAGTAGGACTTTCTACAAAAAGCAATGAGATCCCATAAAAAACAATACTTGTCAAAAAACCAAGTCTCGCAACTTAGTTGTTCTACCGTAAAAAGTTGTGAGATCCATGTAATACCAAGTCGGTTATTAATTTATTCAGTCTCTACTTAAGGGACCTTCTGTCTTAAGTTGTTACGTAATTATCTAACCTAACGACATCTTATAGTGACCATATCAATATTAAGAATCTTTACCGTTTTAAATAAATAGATTGACTTGGCAATCGCAATAAACAATTTAATTTATATATGTATTACTTGTGAGATATATTGTGTTTTCATGCGATGGCCGAGTCAATCTATTTATTTAAAACGGTAAAGATTTTTAATATTGATATGGTCACTATAAGATGTCGTTAGGTTAGATAATTACGTAACAACTTAAGACAGAAGGTCCCTTAAGTAGGGACTGAATAAATTAATAACCGACTTGGTATTACATGGATCTCACAACTTTTTACGGTAGAACAACTAAGTTGCGAGACTTGGGTTTTTGACAAGTATTGTTTTTTATGGGATAAATCTTTTACAATTGAAATGTGTAATGGTGTTATTGTAATAAAAATTTTTTAAACTATTCTTTAAAATACATTTACTACTTTGTTTTTTTATGCACCTGCCGGCTGCCATATTATCTCTTTACTGCGCATGGTTGACTAGTAGAGAATGCCTATGACATTTAGTCTGCCATTATCTTTACGTATCACTTATGTTGCATAAAGTTTAAATAAATAAAACTATAAATTCTTCCAATATCGAACGCCAACGATGTCAACATTTACACACACCTGTACCTACGTAGGTCTACAACGTGTAACGGAAAGGGTATATACATACCAAGGGCACGGCTTCTTTGGATGATATCAAACGACATTGGAAGGGTTTCAACTCGAAATAAAATACTCTAAAAATTGATACCAAATTTTCGGTTTCGTAAGTTTCTTAAATTGAAATCATAACCATCGTGTCACCGCACTACGTATGTTAATAACTTTCCACGTTCCTCGCAAATATCACGATAAATCTCTTCCGTAATTCTGTGCGCCTAGTACTGTAGTAGCCTAGCGTAAAGGCGGTGTTCTTTTGTCAGCGCGAGAAAGGAGATAGGATTAAAAAACCCTTCCAATATCATTTGATATCACCCAAAAAAGCCGTGCCCTTGGTATGTATATACCCTTTCCGTTACACGTTGTATGTACAGGTAAGTTAACACCAACCATTTAAAAGCAAATTGCATCAAATCCGGGGTTTAAAATGTTTCTACACGGATCTCTAAAAATTACATCGATTAAACAGCAAATCCATTTAAGCCCACGTGACGTCAATGACATGACGGAACTTTTAGTGTGACCAAAAACGTGATATTTTGCAGCATGGCAGCAATGAACAGTAGGCACTATTGTTTGCTAACATTATTATTAATTTTTCCCATGTTTTATTGAATTCTGCCACATGGGAACTGTCATGGTAATCTGCGGTAATTTAGTATCATTAAAAGAATTTACATCTTTTATCGAATAAGTCATTTATTTCAGAACTTGTGACATTCCATAAAAGTTTTTACTAACATTATACCTTAAAACTACGTTAGTACATGCAACTGACTTAGAAAATACATTACGGGACAATCCTGTTTACAAGCAATTACATTTAGGAGACTGTTAGTGCTGACACGCACTCTGTGCATCATGGACGCGGCGCGCTTACGTCTGATGGCCGCGAAACCACCAATGTGCGCTTCGCCGAACATACCCGATGCGCTACAGAAACGTGGCAGCCCCAACAGCATCCTAAACGCATTGTTGTACTGGACACGAAGAGCATTGATGGCTTTTGAGTTGGTTAAGGGTTTCCAGTCTAACGACATTGTAGTGTAGTGTAGTGGAGCGATGCTTATCTGATCTCCAAACCCTGTAGCGTCATAACACGAATCACGATAAAGACTGGTCTCAGATTTTATGGCTTCTGACTACTACTGCAACCATTTTCAAGTATATACAAATGACAGTCGGAATCAAAGGCTTAACGTGTATACTAAAGCAAAGAGGAATCTGTTATCATTGTAGCAACGTTTTTTTTTTTAATTTTTAAACCTTTTTCGGACAATATCACGTAACAAAGGAGAATCATTCCTCTTGTAGCTCTTCATAGCAAGAGTTACGATTCTCCATCAGAATGAAATTGGAAGTATTCCGCTCTCTAAAAAGCAAATGGACATATCGCACCCTTAGTAATATAAGGGCACAACTCAAAAAAGTAGATTTTTGACTACTCGCGTTTCAAGATTCTGGATTCCTACATCTAAATATATATAACTCAAAGGTGACTGACTGACTGACTGACATAGTGATCTATCAACGCACAGCCCAAACCACTGGACGGATCGGGCTGAAATTTGGCATGCAGGTAGATGTTATGACGTAGGCATCCGCTAAGAAAGGATTTTGCGAAATTCCCACGGGATCGGGATTTACACGGGAAAAACTTGCCACGCGGGCGAAGCCGCTGGCACAAGCTAGTTACAGATATTTTTTCATATAACATGCTTATTATTTAAGTTAGCCAACCGGTAAGCTAGTTAACCGGTTAGTTAACTGGTTAGTTAACCGGTAGCAAATTTCATTTTGAGCTCTTAGCATTTAAAACCTCAGTTTGCAAAAATTTTGACTTGATTCCTTATATTACTGAGGGTGCGATATGTATGTCCAAGCATATACTTACATATACGTCTATTGCAGACGATGAACGGCAATTTTTGCGAGGTGATTTTTTTGGTGGCAATCCACCATGTTTATCCATAGTCAACTAAGAATACATCTAGAACTTGCAAGCTTTTACTATTGCAAATCGTCTCTCTACTAATATGACGTAATCAAACTAATTGATTACGTCCGATAAATTTTTGGGATATCTGCATCAGCCGTACCGTGTAGTAATGCCCTATCTACAGCCAATTACAGCCACACGACGGCCCATTCGCGTTAATTCGCGTGATTAACCTTTTTGCTAAAGGCTAATGGCGAATTTTTTCCCGGCCGCTGTCAGTCTAAATTCCCTGAGTGTTATTGGTGTTATTTGTTATTTTCTGTTTTATTTTCAGACGCTTGTTGCGTTTTAATTGCCAACGACGTGCTTAATTTGAGGGTTGATTTTTGCGTAATGTTGTCTAATTAGTGAGTTTTTGGGTTGTAGGTACCTAATATTTTTGTATGAACGGTGTTTTGCTTGTTAAGGGTTAATGGAAAGGTTTTATATGGATTATTTATGTTTATACAGTATCTTAACTAACAGAGGGCGTTCCCGTTACCTCGCAATAGTATAGCATCCATACATGCTAAAAAAATATTACCATTCGAAAACGATTTTTTTTTTATATTAATATATTCACTAAAAATGTAAAATTGATACGTAAAAGAAACACTCTGTACACGCGTACGCAGTCATAAATAAATTGCGATGTTGCCGTCCTTCAAGTACGCGTGTACAGAGTGTTTCTTTTACGTATCAATTTAACATTTTTAGTGAATATTTTAATATTATATTTGCGCGCCTTCTCGCGTCATGAGGGTTCCATTCCATTCCGCGGCGGTGTAAATTGAGGTAAAAATTAAAGGCTACACCAGCCGTCTAAACAGATTTAAGAAGTGATTAAAAAAATATACACAATGTAATGAATACGCGCGTTAAAGCCCCAATATTCTTTGAAAGGAATTTTCCCTGATAAAAGGTATACAAAGTTTACTAACGTAACCACCCACTGCCTTTCAACTAACATACGTACACTGTACAGCCTCTGCAGTACACTTTTAATCCTTACGGAAACCGAGTACAAACAAGTGTTGTTGTAAAAATATATACTTTAGAAGTTGCTGCGCTCCGCGGTTTAACTATTGCACCAAAGGATTGTCGTCTTTCCAATGTGATGTCAAGTAAATATTTCTCTTTAGGTCGTATTAGGAAAGAGCTTTTAAAAGGTATGAGATTTTGATAGTAGATTATAGTTTTAGGCTAAGTAATTTGGGGACTTATAAATGAAATTCTGTTGGTTTGTATAGGGTGACTTTAAGAGTAGCTCATATTTATTTGTTCAAATTAATAAGCATTAACTATCAGTAAACCACGGGTAGGGTTTTATGCACCATATTCTTTTGGAGTTGTGATCACAACCAATACGTTTTATCGAGACGCTCGTGACTCGTGACTTGGTACCCGAGTCGGCACATTGCCGGGGTGAGTGAAGAGTTACCGCGGCCTCGGAACACGAAGGGCAAATGACGGAACACGGATGGGTTTAAGTCAGTAAAAGTTTGACACACCCTCCCGCTTCGCCCAGATCGGTAGACAGTCATTGGATGGTTTCCCATACTTAAAAAAAAAGACTGGCACATTTTATGTTATTAGTATCATCACTATTGCTTTCAAAACGGTGAAGGAGGCAGATCGGCATATCCTAAAACCAATAATCTGAAGAAATACGACTTCCACTAACCCGCACTAGGCCCCCGTGGTCCAGCACGGGGGGCCAATGAGGGAAACGGACATAGGTCCCCTCCTGTGGCAGGGAATCCATTCCTTCTGACAGGAGACGAGGAGGGGACCTGTGTACGTTTTAAATGACTACTCCCGCCCTTAGTGGAGCGGCAAAGAGATGTACATACCAAGCCTAACAAACTGCTGTCGATCACGTAGGTAGTCTGCAAAGAAACGGAGGAGAGATGGTGCGAACCCTATTTTGCTAAGCTTCATTAGCAGCACGTCATTGTTGACCCTATCAAACGCCTTCCGGAAGTCGAAGTACGAGTAAGAGTAAGAGACTGACCAAAAACTCACTCTGTTTCTTCAATTGCCCCTGAGTTCCAATTCAATTCAATCGTTTTATTTCAGATATCTATAAGATCTACATTTTGTTAGTAACAAATTTTAACTTTAAATGCTATTGTTAGTAACTTAAACCTATATAAATATAATAATTATAATTAAATCAGCACAAATGCATGGAACTAGGTAATATGTCTCCACACAAACTGCCTCAACATTGCGGAGGAACTATCACCCCCAAATGCATTCAGGACACTATTGGGACTTCCTCTTATTCGTCCCAGCTTCGGTATCGTAGTGCAAAATATTCCCATCTGACCTGTCAGGGCTCGAGGCCTGTGTCCCTACAGTTAGAACGTTATAGGCTGATTTAATTTATTATGTAATGATAAACCTTTACCATTTATTTTGTGTAGTCTTCTTCTTGTTGTAGTAGTCAATCAGTCTGACTTTTCTTTTAGTCTGTCTCAAGTGTAAATATCTTTACGCATGTTTTGGTTGCAAATATTAACATGCAGAGACAGATGTTATTTAATGCCTATTTAACATTGTAAACAACATTAGTAATCCTAAATAAATATATAGATATTTAGCTTAGGCTCGTACTCGTAGTAAAGTATCAGTTATACCATAAAAATACTGTTTAATCCATACTTTGATCACACATATTTCAGCACTTACACAATGTAACAGAAATTTTAGAGCCAATTGATTCTAGGCGAGCAAGTTTACTGAGTATACTGGGCATAGTTCCAATATCAAATTGTTACTGTGAATTTCACAACTCGTATTACACTTTTAAAAATCCGACGCTGGCTTTTGATTTTTAAACGATATTTGGCTTATTTTTTCATAAAACAAGTTTCAAGATTATATTGTATGATTAGCCACTTTTCAAAGAAATGTGAATTGATTTCAATTGAAATGTTTCACGATCTGAGTGAATTATAAATTTCAAAGCTCGTATCTTTTTTATGTTTGCCAAACAATTACGAGATGCTTGTGACTTAATAACAACTTTCGAACAGGCTAATTATTTAAGGAAGGCTAACTTTATGTTCATACTATGTAATATTATAAATGCGAAAATGTATTTCTTTATTTGTCCATCGTTTACGAAAAAACGGAGCAACGGATCGATACAATTTTTGGTGGAAGACAGGTTGAAAAACTACTTTTTTGCTGAATAATATTTTTCACGCTTACGACTAAGTACTAGAATCCAATGCGTACGGAAGCACATTAAGAAAGAAATACTGTTTATCCCGTCTATTAAGACGAACAAACACACTTAATAATAATGATTAAATTTGAAATAGAGACATGACTGCCTAAGTGATCTTCACAATCAAGTAATCGGGTAATCAGCAAACTTTTGGTATCAGATTTTTTTGGTATCAGACTATTTTTTGGTATCAGATTTTTGGGGCCAACGACTGAGCGTCATATAATAATGGGGTTCCATCCCCGGACAAACGTTGGCTAGTACAACTTTTCTTTTAATTGATAACAAGCTCGCGTTTGACCTCCATCCCACCTGATGATAAGTGATGATATGGTCGAGGATAAAGCACGCTTATCTAGAAGTAACCTTTGCTTAAAGATCAGGTTATAGCTAAGTCGTTGGCATGTAAGTTTCCTAAGCTGTCAGGAAACACAGACTCCGGTAGGGAATTCCACTTAGCCGTACGCATGATGGAAGTATTCACAAAACGTTTTGTGCATATGGGTTGGATGTCCACCATGTGACAACTTTGAACTTAAGTTTAAAGTAAACTTTGTTTTTTTTTTGTTCTGCCAATGATAACAACAAGTATGTTAATCCGTCAGGGAATAATTACAAAAGGTAACAAAGCAAACAATAAATATTTAAACACCCTAAAATAACAATTAACGCACATAACAATGAAAAACGTCCCTTATTTGTTTTGTTGCAACAAAAAGGTGAACCAACAAATATTTCACAAAGAGAATTATTTGCCCTCTAATTAAAAGAGACCCTAATGAAATAGTGTCATTAATTAGTTGTTTTATTTTTCGTTACGAAACAAGGCGTTTTCTCATTCTGCCAAGCGTTTTTTCTGGTATTAAATTAACAAGATTATTTTCATTGTGTTTTTTAGAGATAGGCTTTCTAATTGATCTAGTCGTTTTTTTGGATTACAATAAAAGTGTGAAAGTTGTGTTGGTGAAAAGAGTGTAGATTTTACCCTGTAACGAACTATGAAAATGAAAAGCATTAAAGCTTATATAGTTATTGGGATCCATATCTTTAAGGTAGCTTTCATAAGGTTATGCGTCCTTCGTAGTTCGTGTGTAAATAGTGGTGTTAAACTTAATAAAAAATAATTATCTATCACTCTTGATGTAGTCCAAACTCACATCTCAAATTTAATATCATTGACGTATTATTGTAATAAATTCTTCTCGTAGCCAACATTTCTCGTCCAAAGAGCGCGTTCAGTTAGAACGTCATACGGTGTTCCCATTATTCCACGCTTTGCTATAATATTCCAGTGGCTTGACATCATTATTTATAATAACATATGAATATGGAACGTTGCTGATTTCTTCAATTGTAGTACAGCTTACTTTTTATTCGTTTTGTATTTTATGTAAAGCTGATAAGGAACACTATTCAAAGTCAAAGGGTGTGTTTTGTAAACGAGAGGGAAAAAAGCCAAAATAAAATATTAAACATCATATTTATTATTCCTTGTTTGTGTTTATGACTCCTTATCCTTTGGAATTGGTTTCAAAAGTGAAAATCATCACCACATATAAATACGGATAAGTTTCGTAGGATAATTAAGTCTTTTCCTGCTCGTAAGGCAACAACATAATATTCAAATTGCCAAACTCTTGTCTACTACTGAGAAATTTCTATCAGAAAAACCAAAAGCACTTTTTACCCCATTCGGGAAACGAACTCGAGATCTCTAGAGGCAGTTTACATGTCTATTGAGCTGTTGAGTAGTTAATTTGACCAAAATCTGGTACAGTGGTAGTTAAAAATTACAGTTCTAAACAGGACGGTAGTCATCAGAACCCAGTTAATAGACATCATTAAACAAATGACGCATGACATTAACGTTCTACCCATCAGCTCGGTCTTTCCCTAGAGAGAAGACCCAAAATTAGGATCTACTACCTAACCTTGTACAAACGGCGTATTTCACCAAGTTTCCTGTGTTCCTCCCAAGGTTAATCAAGTATATCTCAACTGTATAAATTATATTGTCAGTACCCAGCCGTGCTTATGTGAAATCGTTAGTAAACATCCTGATTTCGAAACAAAACCTACCTTGACACGGATCGTAACCGAGCAGACACATCCTAAAACGAATATCAAACTTAGCACACAAGAGATAAGGGTGAAAATCGTTTGGTAATTCATTAATAAGATTGTTAGCCTCACGCAAGTGCTTTCCGGGGCGTGATTTGTTGCGTCAAGCGATTCTGGTTGAGGAATAAATTTGTCTGTTCGCGAAAGTACTGGTACGGTGGAGTTACCAAAAACACTGAATAATTGGCGAATAAGCTTGCCTTTGTTTCGGTTTTTGATAAGACTGTAGTGTTTAAAACTAGTTTATTTGTGGCACTTGATTTGCATTTTAGGTTTTAAGCTTTTGTGTTCGGAAAATTTTAGCCTTTGCTTTTAGTTTAGGTGGAAAGAAATCCAAGGCTTTGATACTTTTTGTTCGAAGGAGTTACCGCGGCCTCCCGCTTCGCCTAGATTGTGAAAAAGTCATTGGATGATATCCCATCCTTAAAAAAGGCATTGATATTGTTAGGCCTACAATTCTCAACCAAACGATTACTTTTTTATATATATATTTTATTTTTATTTTATTTTATTATATATATATATATATATGTTTAAAGGTTTTAAAGAGAGCTGCTACAGTAAATACCATGCTACACTTTTACAAGGCACTAAATGAAGTTGCCGTAATTGGTTTAGGTTTAACTCAAGCATCATCCATTGTGTAGACTCCATGCATTTTTAATAAAATAGAACAAAACGGTGTTAAGGCTAAGTCCTAATATAACACAACAATACCAGGCTACGACGTTCCAACTGCTGGAAAACATGCCTCCTTTTTATGGAAGAAAAGGACCGTAATCCAGCACGCGTGGCGAGTTCAAAGACATGCCGGCTCCCTCACGTTTGTTTTCCTTTACTGTATTGAGAACAATGTTGATGATAGAAATTAACGTTTGAAGCTGGGTCCGAAGCCTTGACCTACACCTCACAAGAGGTGCTTGTTACCACTGGTACACCGCTGTTAGTCATAGTGAAGATACACCAATTCTGCTATATCATCCCCAGAAAAAATAGTCTTTTTACCCGACTGCAAAGGAAGGGTTGTGTTTTTCGCGCGTATCTTGTATGTATGTAATATTCTTTATTACCTCATATCTCCAGAACCGCTGAACGGATTCACACAATTGAGGTATCGTTAGATTTGTCTTAACAGCCCGAGTGTTCTTAGATAGGTGACATTAAAAAAAATAAACATGGCGGCTGTGCAAAGCCATTGTACATGGTGAAAAAAAAAATTGTTTTTCAAATACTACAACATAGGGATCAAATTAAAGGGCCATCCCATTTTAAAAAAATATGTTCAATTGGGTCCCACCTGCTTGTTACTTTTAAAAATAAAAATGTGCTTGTTGTTTCTTACACTTCAGTTGAGCAGTCGGGTTTTTTTTTAGATTTTTTAAATAAGTTTTTTTTATTTAATTTTTTATTCTGATGGGTCCACTCTTGACCTCGATCTCGCCTGATGGTAAGCGATAGATGAGGTCTACGATGGGACGAGCGAGCCCAGAAGATGCCTGTTTACTCGTGCTTTAAAGGTTGAAAGATCAGCAGGGAACACAGAAACCGGCAGAGAGTTCCACGGGTTGGCTGTGCGCACAATAACTGTGGAGGAGAAGCGCTTGGTACGACAAGACGGTATATTAACCAAGTGTGGATGGTACCCAGCAGTAAGTCTGGTGGACTGGTAGTGAAAGAGAGATGGAGGGATCAGGTCATGGAGCTCTTGCGCACACTCCCCGAAGTACCTATAACAATACAAAAGCCGAGTCTCTTACCTTTTGATATCATTATTTGCATTATTGAGACTAAATTATAATTAAGTTTGTGTTCTAACTTACTCCTCTCTCTCCTCTCCTCGGTATCTCTTAAGGCTTGAAATGTATGCCTGAGTTAATCCCCAGCACTAATTCAATGAGCTGGGTTTGCACTTACAACCTCTTGATGTCATTTCGGTGCTAAAGTTGGCTATTATCGGCTTGTTGTCTCTATAACCGAATTAGATATCACCTTCGTAGGATTCCGGGGAGGTAAACAATCTTTTTTAATAATAATATTCCTCAACTTTTTCACACAACGCCATCTAGTCCCAAACTAAGCAGAGCTTGTGGTATGGGTACTAGACAACTGATAAACATACATATATATTTCTAAATACATACATATTATAGATAAATTACACCCAGACAAAGAACAAATGACCGTGCTCATCACACAAACATTTGTCCTAGGTGGGAATCGAACCCACGACCTTGCGCATAGCAGTCAGGGCCACTGACCGCTATACCAACGGGACTGTCAATCTATTATTGTAGTTATAACTTTGCATTTTTAAGGATCCGTAGCCGAATGGCAAAAAACGGAACCCTTATAATTTCGTCATATCTATCTGTAAGTCATCACAGCTATTTCACAACTTAGTAGGTAGATATATCCTGTGAACCGCTTTCCGATTTTTAGACAATAATAAAAAAAAAATATTTAAAATTAAGGGAAATGAAACTAAAATTTTTTTTTTTCATCGAACCTATAATATTATGTGTGTGGTGTCTATTAAGTCTTGAAAATGACATGAAGGTTTTAAAAACCACTTTTTGTTAAAGTCAATCGTTTAAAAGATATACGCTTCCAAAGTGGTAAAATGTCCCCCTCCTTTAACTTTTATAATATTGGAGTCAAAAATCTTTAAAAAAAAATATATGCTGTCGATCTTAATGCAAATATTAACAATTTGTTTGAATGAGATCGGGTCAGTAGTTTTTGAGATAGGTATAACACATTTTCTAAAACCGCAAATATAACTTTGTATTTCATACAGACACTATGAAAAACTAAGTTATTTGGCATAGTTATTACGAAACCTTTCATGGGCAAGTCTGACTCGCACTTGGCCAATTTTTTATTATTTGTATGTCAATTTCTTAGTGACTTCCTTATTTCCAAGTACCTACCTACCTACATTGTTTTTTACTAATTATATGCTCGCGTTTGACGACCATCTCATCCGATGGTATGCAATGATGTAGTCGAAGATGAAGCACACACATTATTATAAAAAAAAACATACTATTTCAGAGTCGATATTAATTCCAGATTCCTTGCTTCGTATGTACGGGACAAGTATCATAGGCTATAAAACATTTTACCAGTATTATATTCCCTCATCATAGTTTTTATCAATTAGAAACTAAGTCCAGACCTTTTCGTAACCATTCTAAATTAGCTGCATTTCCGAAAAGAACATTCCCGAATAGACTGTTTCATAACAAATCGAAATGCAATGCCGTGCTTCCTAGCAATTCCGGAACGATTCCGAAGAAAACGTTTTGAGAAAACACGAAAATTTTCTATAGAATGTTCTACTCTAAGAACCAGTTGGAATAGGTAAAAAGTACCAGTGCAACTTAGATCGAGTGCCAAGCATTCAACGGAGTATGAATAGTGCATGTGCAACTTGATTTAAGTCAAAGTATCGAGCAAAATAAACAACAAATGTTAGGTGTGGGAGAATTCGTGACGTGGCGTTAAGAAATTTATTTGGGCCGAAAGGAACTTTAATTCCTAATTATGGTACTTTGTGTTTTATTTTTAAGTACCTAATTTAGATACAACTAGCTCTCCCACGCAAATCCCGATCCCGTGGGAATTCCAGGATAAAAAGTAGCTTATATATTATTCCAAGATGTCAACTATCTACTTACCAAATTTCATTGATTTCCGTTCAGTAGTTTTTGCGTGAAAGAGCAACAAACATACATACATCCTTCCTTACATTCATTACATACATTCGTTCCTTAAGTTCTGTCAATCCAAAGGTTGTCTGGAAGAGATCGCCTTGTGCGATAAGACCACCAATTGTACACTAGTTTTACCTTTTGTATCCATAAAAATATTGTAAAGTGTACAATAAATAATACCTCCTCACAAACGTTCGCATTTATAATATTAGTAGGATTCCTCCATCTCCATTTCACTACCGGTCTACCAGACGCACGGCTGGATACCATCCACACTTGGTTGATATACCGTCTTGTCATACCAAGCGCTTCTCCTCCACATTTATTGTGCGCACAGCCAAGTTGTGGAATTCTCTGCCGGCTTCTGTGTTCCCTGCCACTTATGACCTTTCAGCCTTTAAAGCAAGAGTAAATAGGCATCTTCTGGGTTCGCTCGTCACATCGTAGACCTCATCTATCGCTTACCAATAGGCGAGATCGAGGTCAAGAGCAGGCTCATCCGTAACAAAAAAAAAAAAATTAAAAAAATCATAAAAAAAATTGAAACAATTATCGTAAAATGAGAAAGGTACTAATAATCTAAAGGTAAAGGTAGAAAAAGCAGTCACCATTCAGTCAACTATTTAAACTATGATTGTTATAAATGTCCAAAAATATATTGTTTCAGCTGAAAACGACAATAGCAAAATTTTTAAACGTAAACTAAAAGCTCTAAACGTACTTGGATTTATCAGGATAAAACATAATCCTACTTATGCAGTCGGGTAAAAAATAATCTATAACCTTCCTCAAGCTTCAAGCTATCAAACCAAATTTCATCCAAATCTTTCGAAGATGAGCACGTTTAACAAATAAAGTTTTTCGCTTTATAATATTAGTACCTATAGATATAAATTTAAGGCCTAAGATAATCAGTCCTTGCGCCACAGCCGCCGCAGGAGACGCTCCGGGCGTTGGGAGCCGCAGGGTGACTCCCGGCCATCGCAGGCGCGGGCCTGCGGGCTGCGAGCAATGGGTAGCTCGCCGCCCAACAGGAACCAGGCCCGTGTAGACGCGTGCCTCAAAGAGCGTCAAAAAAATTGTCGGGCATTTGGCATTGCATTGTTCTTAACGGGGCACCGAGCTTTTTATACACAAAAACGCGTTTTTATAACGGTTGTTTGAAGTAGTAAACAATTAAATTAAAATCTAAGGAAATATATTGGTATTTTTGGGCATATATACTAGGCGGCATACACGATGGAATCATAATTTGATAAAGTTGCCTGAATATATTAAATTCACAAAGTTACCTCTAAACAACACAACAAACACTTAGTACGGCGTGAATACTTCGCTGAAGGTCATCAGTTTTTGAATAATAACAAAACCACATGTTTTACACAACGTATACATTTTACATTTTCAAAATGTTGATTTGTTTAACAATAAGAAGGAAATAGGTACCTAAATTCGCGCGAGATTCGCCCATTTTATCCAGAGCCGCCGCGCCGCTGTCTTGTCCGCTTTCGTCGGCCATCGGACGGGGAGCTTGTGTCGCAAGCTCTTACGCACGGATTTAGTAACATAACGATGAAAATTGAATGAAAATTCATTGTTGCGTATTTGAAATGGAGAACAAAGTAAAGAAATCAAGACAGGGAAGGGGTTGGCGAAAAACCAGTAATCTCAGTCGCCCGGCGCGCGATTCCCGCCGTGTTTTTATCTGTCTAGCCTAGCCAACTCACGCACACATACACGGAGCGCATAAAATACCTACAATCGATTAGCGCAAGAAACTCGGTACGCCCTTGAGTTACCGCGGCCTCGGAAGACGAAGGGCAAATGACAGAACACGGATGGTTTTAATCAGTAAGTCTGACAAACCCTCCCGCTTCACTCAGATAGGGAGATAGTCCCTATCTGAGGTAAGGATGGGGTCCTTAAAAAAAACTTAAGATAATAAATCAAAAATGAAATCCACAAGATCTGGTATCTTGTCAAGGATGCAAATCGTTTTAGATGACAATGTAGCATTAAGTAACTAGAATAAAATATGTAAGTCGTAAAACTTCGTTGACGTCCGTATACATAGGCCGAGCTCTTACCGAAAAATCTCATTCGCCGTTTCTAGGAAAAGAAAATTATAAGAATATGCTCGTAAATGTTTGCCGTCGTCGTAAAAGGTTTTATTTTATGATGTAGGACATAGGTACCTAGGTGTACGTGATTGTGGAGGCTTTATTAGTAAAGGTGGGTACCTAGTGACGTCATCAATAACTTGTGCTTGAGTGCATAGGTTGTTAGTAATAGAGCTGTTAGCACCATTGACAATGGTACTTACCAATATCTAGTAGAGTAGTGCAGAAAGTACCTATAGAGTTTGAAAGCACTGACGTATAATTGCAAGACAGCTTAATTAAACTTTTACTCTGATGTCATTTTAGACTAGCGATGCCGGCGGGTTCGTTCGCGTGAGGTCCAATATTACCTACCTACGCAGTTTTCTCTGTGTAAATCCTGATCCCGTGTATCCGATGTAAAAAGTAATAATGGCTATTTTTATACACATATATATTTTTTTCTTATATATACTTATTACAGGTATAGTCTCATTCAAATCGGTTCAGCTATTCCAGAGATTATCCCGGGCAAACAGAAAGACAGACAGGCGTATAAATCTTGTTAAATGATTGTGTTTTAGCATGTGAAAAAATAAAGTTATTTTGAAATCTCAGCAAGAAACTTCAAATTGATTTATTTGTATGTATGTACAGATATGGAAATACTTCACAATATTCTTGTTGGTAAGCGTTTTCTGAAACTTTTATCACTTGGCTGAAATATGGCGAGGAGCTCATTATTAAGTAATATCAGCCCTATAAGACGAAGGTTAAGGTTAAAATTCGCTTGCTGAGGTTGGTCCACGAATAATTCACCATTCATTACATATCGAGACTCTTTTGCGAAGCTGTAGGTTCCAGCTATCATATTATGTATTTCTGCAACAAACGTTCCGTATATTCAGCAACCAAAAAATCTAGATCATTTTTATAAAAACTAGATATTTTCAAGTACAGTTTATACGATGAAAGTTGATGATTAAGATGCTAGAAAAGATGTATTTAGACTATTTTAAATGCCAAGGTTGCGTTAATACTCTAACGAGATCCGCGATAATTTATTCCATGAAAGGTTTAAAATACAGTCTCGTTACAATCTTAATTAAGAATTAGCCTAACATAAGTACTAACTAAGTTTGCTTCGGTGAGTATCTGAATAGGCTTGGGCGAGAAGCCACAACAAACTGTCATCATTGCAGAGACGACCTAGATTCTGCACAGCACATACTCGAAGAGTGGTCCTGGTCGCGAGCATCGGGCGAAAACTCTCATTACCAGCAGAAGTAATAATAATAATATAATATTCCACAACTTTTTCACACAACGCCATCTAGTCCCAAACTAAGCAGAGCTTGTGGTATGGGTACTAGACAACTGATAAACATACATATATATTTCTAAATACATACATATTATAGATAATATACACCCAGACAAAGAACAAATGACCGTGCTCATCACACAAACATTTGTCCTAGGTGGGAATCGAACCCACGACCTTGCGCATAGCAGTCAGGGCCACTGACCACTATACCAACGGGCCTGTCTATATAAGTGAGGGCTATGTTTGCAGAGACAGAAAACTGGAGGGCGATGGCCTCCTTCTGTGAAACCGTGATGACCCAGAAGGAGGCACCGTTCGTGAGGTCGATCTCGCTCGGAGAAGAAGGCGTCTGCATTCTTTAAGGCAGTTGGGGCTCCGCAGTCACGGGCCTTATATATATATATAGGACTCCATCGAACGCCTCGTTATTTAAGGTAAATTCGAAGGCACCAGGCATGCGGTAGATCACACATACAATGGACTGACCAAATCAAGTCTGCTGTGACAAGCCCATTGCATGAGTGTTCCATAATGATCGCTAACAAGCAAAAGTGACCAACGTGAAACTAGACCATGACTTGAAAACCATGACAGCTCTGGCATAAAAAGAAACATATTCAAATATTATAATCAAGTGAGTTGAATTCTTTATATAAATTTAGTATTCTCGTCAAAGAATGACCCTTAGCTAAAAACCTGTGGTCGCCATAAAAAAACAACGAAGAGATTATGTCGAGAGATAACGGCGCTTTCCTTCCCTGTCCCATTTTCAAGATAATTACACGCTAAACCACCGTTATGATTATATTAGCTTATCTTTTCTTTCTTTTACGAGCCTTTCAGAACCCTATGTATAAATTAGTTATTATCACTCTGTATTTTTTACAAGATCACGCCTGTAGTTCTTAAAGAAATGCTTATGCGGAATAGATGATCGACATTCGCACTCTTAGAATGAAAGTGACCTAACTCTAAATTCGTGTAATTTCAGATTTTGATGTAAACTGGCCTGAAACACTACTCTCAATTGCCGTGGAAACAGGGATCTGAATTACGAGTTATAAAGAGACAGCTTATATATTTGCCACTTGAGATATATGAATATAATTTATTCAATGCTGCTTTATTACTGCTCAAATCCAAAAAAATACTATTTTTGAGTTAAGCCCGTTCCATTCTGAGAGTGCAATTTGTTGACTGCCTCGGTGGCCTAGTGGTCGCTAGTGCGACTGCTGAGCAAGAGGTATCATCGGGTTCAATCCCCGGGTCGGGCTAAATGTGATATTGGGTTTTTGACGTGACAACGTCTTATAATTCGATGAATCTGGCTGCACGCACGAAAATACATGACTCATGCGGCGTTACCTCGCTCTGAGGCGTTCCATCGCTCTGAGGCGTTCCATCGCTCTGAGGCGTTCCAAAGCAAATCAAATTGGATCTACAAGTTGACATTTATGTATGACTCAACGAGTCAAGTACTAGGCTATCATAAAACGGTAAGAGATGACGTCACTGTGTAGGGATTCTTTGACATTTCTGTATGACTCAACGAGTCAAGTACTAGGCTATCATAAAACGCTAAGAGATGACGTCACTGTGTAGGGATTCTTCCATTTTCATGAGAAGTGCAGTAATAGTGATGTAAAATTAAAATTTTCTTTTGAAAAATGCAACCATTCCATCAGTATTTACTCATGACGTTGTCACGTTCAACTATCGTCAGTAAACCGACTTTACAGACAACCGATTTTTCTGTTAGAAATTACTCAGTAGTAGCCCGGAGTTTGGAAGTTGGTGGTGTGATAACTCCTCGTGCCTCGGAAAGCACGTTAAGTCGTTGATCCTGCTCCTGATCTCTCTCCGGTCGTGTCAGATTCCGTTCCATCGGACAATGAGAGTAAAGGAACAGACAGTCCACCTGTACCTACACACGTACTTGTGCACTACAATATCTCCTGCGCAGCTGCCTTAAGCTTTGGTTTCCTAGGATAGCGGTGCCGTCAAATAGCGGCCGTAATACAGCGATGAATGACATCACTAGAACGTTGTCTATGTAAACAAAATGGCGCGGTTTCCTAGAGAGCGGTAACTGACATCGTAACGTCAAAAAGCGGTGCCGCCATTTGCATGTCGGCCGTCTTGTCGGTGTCAGATGGTTTCATGAACGTTTCCAAAGAGAATTTAATACACTAGATAGCGATTAAGCAGACAGTGTGTTAAAACGGCCGTGGAACTATCCACATGTCGTCACCGTAAAGACGGCCGCCTTTTTGCGTCCGTAATATTACGGCCGCTATATGACGGCACCGCTTTAATAGGAAAACAAAGCTTTATTGATTATGAGATTGGCTGCCGTGGCCGAAATCGGTTAGGAGATCTATTATTTACATTTGATCAGTGATGGCTTACAAGTTTGTAGGTTGTGGGTTTAAAGCGGTGTCGGTCTTGCGAACGATAGATCGTGGGTTTGAACCCCACCCATTTGACTTTTGTCGTAAACCCATCCAGGTGAGGTATTCCTCGAAGCGCTACCATTTTGAAGCGCACCTAATGAAGCGCTCCTTTTTTATTCCTCGGAGCGCTCCTTTTCCGATAACGTGGTATCGGGAGCGCTACTATAAGGAGCGCTCCGAGGAATAAAAAAGGAGCACTTCATTAGGTGCGCTTCAAAATGGTAGCGCTTCGAGGAATACCTCATCCAGATACAAGCATATTTAGCTTAGTTAGAGGGGTTCTCAAAATAGCTAGTCATGTGAATTCTACCCATATTGGTGAGAACTAGCAATATGAGTAGAATGTACGTTACAATCTTTACATGTTTAAAAAAAACTGACTTCCAAAAAACACTGCAAAGTGAAAAATAACTTTAATTTCGGTAGTCGGTGTCATTAGTTTTGTATTTTCGTTTTTGGCACCGACTTCCGAAATTAAAATTAATTTTTCACTTTGGAGTATTTTTTGGGAGTCGGTTTTTTTTTTGTTAAAAAGTTTTTATTTTGTCTTTTTGTAGTTGGTCGGTTTGTAATTAACCTAGTTACAAAAGCTTAAATGTCAATTACTTATAACCTTTTATAAAATATTGCTTTTCCAAATGCTGGGCCGTTATTTGTTGAGCAATTCACCTGGTACATCACCATCAGCTTCAATTTGCCATATGCATTGACGTGCATGTTGTGCTTAGTAACCATATTTAAATAATCGAAGCGAAACCCATGAAATACTCATTATTACTACTTATATATTGAGTAGTTTCGGTGACCATCTGTGGTCCTCATCATCAGGTCCACTTCAGCAAATGGTGCTTATCGAATGCAACTACACAAGTTACTATAAAAAATAATGTCCCTATAATATTTGAAGACTTCGTCGATTTATCCAGGATCCCATAATCAGTTCCTGACTTGGTGGTAATGGGACCACCTCTGAAGTATACCCTTATCGGTTCAGCCGTCTTTGAGTAACCGGTGATCATGCATTATAAAAAAATATACGCGTGGACTTGAGAGCCTCCTCCGTGTTTTATCGTCGGTTAAAAAAACCAGACAAGCACATAACTTTGTATGATTTTCAACATTATCACTGTTTCAAAACGGTGGAGGAAAACATCGTGATCGTTCTAGCAGCGAAAAATCCGAAGACAAGTGACATCCACCAACCCGAACCGGAACCGCGTGGTAAATTACAGGCCATTTCTTTCCCAGCAATGGGAACGTTACAGGCTAATGTTATGTTATATTTATATACACTTTGTTGTATCCGTATAGTTTTGTATGTAATAAAACTCAAGTATCAGTAAGTAGGCGCACAACCCAGAGGCACGTCCGCACCGAACGAGCGATAGAAACTAAGTGAGACGGAGGCGCCGTCTCGGATCGCACGCCATATTTAATATATAATTATGTATATGCAACACACTTTATTATACACCACAATCAAAATACAAATTAATGCATGCCCGAAAAACATTTCACGATCTCTTGCAGGCAATCAAGAATGTAAAGAAATTTCCAAGACACGCAAACGGTCTCACTTGGCCCATTGGTATAAAGTACCAAAACAATTAACGAACCGACACGTATTACAGTGGGTTTTTGAGATTGTCTTACCAGATCCTATTATTTGGGATCGGTTCTCCCCCGGTTCGTCAAACGCCAATGTAGACGACCAATGTAGAAGAGAGTCTGTAGAGCTGCCCAAACGTTGGCCGAGCGCAGGCGAGCGCCTTTGATTTGTGACCAAAAACCGACACCGATCCGAAGTGAGGCAACTGATCACGAGCAACTGCGAGCGAAGACAAGTTGCACCAAATGAGCTCTATACACGTTGGCGCTGGCCTCCTCTCGGCTAACTAGGCAAGTCACAAGTGACACCGAGCGATAGCAAGACAAGGCAAATATAGCGTCTACATGTTGGTATTGGCCTTCACTCGACAACGCTCGGCCAACATGTATTGCAGGCTTTAAAGATTAACACGAGTTGCTCATCAAAACATCCCATTTAAGTGTGACTTTGCGCACATGTATGCACTTCTAAAACACACTGTACATATTATATTAATGTAGTGTTTTAAAATTATGTTATATTCTTTTGCTACCATTTTCCGACAGATTATAAAATACACCTACCGTGGAGCTTTAAGTACGCTATTGTAACGTACGTACGTATATAAACAACTGAACGAAGCAAGTTGATAAAAAGCATGGAGTTTCAAAGCGCTGACAAGTACTTACAAAGTGTAACTCCAGTCTATTAAACTTTTACTTCTATGTTATTAACTGTTTCAAACTCAGATAAAGATTTTCATCGCTTTCTCGTGATGGTGCCCTGGTAGGCTGGTATTTTTTATTTATTTATTATTATTACAGAAATGTGAAAGTTTGTCGGTCTGTTATGCTAAGACGCCTAGACCGCTGAACGTAACGAAGCGTTTTTGATGAAATGATTAGGGATGAAATAGCTAGTGAAAGTTTCCACTAAATAATTTTACGGTCTGAGTGCTGTTTTCTAAAGAGCTCTTACTTTGGACCCTGTATACAAAGTAAAAGCCAGCTCTTGGGTATTATAATATAGTCTAGCATAGCCACAAAACTCCAGTCTTTCATTTGAACTAGTACGTATGAATTTTGGTTGTTTTCAGATTTATTTAAGTGTTATACAACGTGTAACGGAAACCCCATATCTACCCAAAAGGACTGAAGACAACATCTGGTATGGAGTCTCTATGCAAAGTTTAAGCTCAAAATAAGTGACTCACATAATTGACCCCAAATTATTGGTTTCATAATTAAGTATGTTTCTTGCATACCGGTAATAACAAACGTGTCACAGCACTATGAGGGTCATCACTTTCCAAGTCACTTGCCAATAAAACGATAATTCTCTTCGTTCTTCTTAATTTGAAAAATTCGGCCTCTGGTATTATCAATGTATTGAAATTTCTAATATGCTGCACACATGTAGACATAGGATTAGAAAACCCTTGCCATATCGTTTGTTATCATCAGTGATCGGAGTAGGTAGATTGAAATGGGGTCATTGATCCGAAACGTATATATTAATATGGACATTCCTCCGGAATTGGTGGATTATTAAAAAAAAACCGGAACTTATGTAGGAATTTTATTCTGCCAGAGTGGAAGGAGTCATTTGATGATTTGCCATCCTCAAAAAAAAGGTAGGAATTGTAATAAAATTAGCAATATTATTCTTTATTATTCTTCATATTTTTTTTAACGGCACACAGTCACGATTTGACAAAACCCAACGACCAATCAGAACAAAGGATCATGGGTGGTACAATAACCGGTTATCAGAACAATGCGTACGCCCGCCGACGACATGCCAGGTAGCTCACTCGTTTACTTCAGATCGTAGAGTGCGCATCTTTGTTTGTTACTGTGTTGTGAAAACGTTACTTGACCCTGGCTTGTGTACATACTGACTTCTGGAATCTGCTCTAAACCACGATTTGGCTCGAATATACGGACTCAGATTTTTCACTATTGAATTGGATCTACATATTTAAACCAAGCTTTGGTAAGTAATATTTTACTAGTTACAAGGAGTATAAAGCATGTTTGGATGTACTATAAGAATATTTTTAGTATTGTGTTTGTTCGCTTAACCTGCTGAACATACCATGAGTCTTAATATTGTTAAATCTTTAATAGAGTATGAACCAGTGAGCTTAGTGCGAAACAAAATTATGATATTCTAGTAATGTAGTCGCAATTCAGCTAACTCCACTATTAACCGACATTTTACTGGAATCCGTATATAATTTGAATGCCCTGTGTGCTGTGTCCTCTTGCAATGTATTGGTAAAATAAATTACTATAGGCCTTATCTACTTCTCTACAAAATATTCTACGTAACAAGCCCTTTCATTTGATACCCATATTGATGGGATTGAAAAAAAAACTAAGTTGTCCGCCATCTTGTAGCGGCAGCCATTTTGGATTGACAATAATATTGAATATACATAATTGTATTGTCACCAGAATCAAAGGCGAATACCAAATTTTAGATCAATCGGTTGACAGGAAGAGGGTGAAATTTCAATTACTAAATTTGATCCACGAAAAATAAAACAAACGAAGTAAGCTAAATAAACTTAATAAAATGTATTTTTTTCATGTCTTTGTTTTAGGTGATATATACGAGGTTCCATCTCTACAACATAGTTCAGATATGGCAAACGTCAAGGCTGAAACTGTAGAAAAATGGATATCCGGTCATCCCGAACTACTTTACGATCACGCTAGTGGTACAATATACTGTTAAAAATGTGAAAGCCAAAAATAAAGGAAACCTTAAAAGACATATCGAAGGAGCAGTACACCAGGGAAAGTTTGGGCGGCCCGAAGAGGAATTTTATTTCGATCTTATAAAATTTCTCATTTTGTGCAATATTCCGTGGTCTCAGATGAAAAATACTACTTTTCAAGATTTCTTTAAAAAATATATGTGTAGTACCTGTTGTTGTACGTGTACTAATCGTACTCTGCCAGATGAATCACAGTTACGGAAAGTTTACTTGGACAAGTTTTTTAAGAATAAAATCAATTCGATTCGGCAAAATTATAAAAATGAGAAACTATGGATATCATTAGATGAAACGACAGACTTTTTAGGTCGCTATATAGTCCATTTTTTAATAAAACCATTACATCCTAGCAATTTGACTAGACCTTATTTGGTAGCATGTAAAATGCTAACTGTAGTTAATGGACAAACAATCACGCAATTTGTGTTAGAATGTTTGGAAAACTTTTGAGAAGATTCTTTTGAATCGAAGGTAGGTAACATTCTTGTCCTCTGCACTGATAGCGTTGCATATATGCTGTCTGCAGGACGAAATTTAAAACAATACTTACCTGAAATGAAGCATGTAACATGTTTGGTGCACTCTCTTCATCGCGTATCTGAGCAAATTAGGTTAGAATATCACGATGTTAACATTTTAATAGCAAATGTTAAAAAGGTATTTTTGAAAGCCCCAAGTAGAGTCAAAATTTTAAAAGAAAAATATCTAGATTTGCCGCTACCTCCCCAACCAGTTGTTACAAGATGGGGCACTTGGTTAGAGGCAGCATTTTATTACGCTCAAAACTTTGAAAAAATAAAAGAAGTATTATCTTGTTTAAGCAGCTCAGTTGCGGTATCTATTCGAGAGGCAAAAAATATTATAGAAAAAGAAAATTTAAAAGAAGATTTAAATTACATTAAAGAAAATTATTTTATAATTCATTTGTCTTTAAAAGAATTGCAAAAGCATAATTTATCGTTGACAGATTCACTTTTAGCATTTGACAACGTCAGAGATGTTATAAATCAGTGCAATTCAGAAAAAATAAAATAGAATGTGTTATGGAACGAAACCCAGATTTAGACACACTTAGAGAATATAGTGAGGCCATTGAAAAAAATGAAGCACATAATTTAATACCTTTTTTAAAATTTGCTCCTTTGACATCGTCAGATGTAGAACGGTCTTTTTCCATTTATAAATGGATTTTAGATGTTAAAAGAAATAGGTTGAAAATTGAAAATATAGAGAAACTCATAGTTATATATTTTAATTGTAAAGATCAGGATTACCAGGATGCTGACATTGTAATCGATGAAGATTAAAAATGTGAATAAATGTAAAATGTACATATTTAACGATAAACAATGTTGATTTTTATCTTTTTTCTTTATTCTACCCCTTTTTTTTGGTCCTAAAATCTGACTAAAATCAACCTGTTCCTTCGTATGCCCTTTACGTTTCAGAGTCGTGGTGCATCCTTAAAACAGTCTCACGACCCCAGCAGGCATTGGCCCTCTATGGGGCCCCGTCATTTATTCTACCCTTAATGCAAATTACCATGACCACTATGAAAATATTTAAATTTAAGTGCAACAATTTATGTCTATCTATAAAAGTTCTAGCCATAAAAGGCTAAAAATAAAAAAAAATAAAAATTAAAGCTTCGATCGGAATTAGATTGTTTTTATTATTCAACAGATAAATAATGAATTAATTTAGTTTTTATACCTTCCTTTAAATTTTGAATTGAGTAGGAATAATATCACTACCAACATTAACAATGTTTAATTGAATCCGGAAATACCGGAATTACTTTCCGGGAAAATGGCTTATCCATGTTATTCTTTCTGTGTGCATTTATGATACAAGTACCAAAAATCAATCTACCTACTCCGATCACTGGTTATCATCCAAAGAAGCCGTGCACTCGGTATGTATATACCCTTTAAATTACACGTTGTATAATTCCAAGCCTACATAAATGATCAAAAAACAAATAATTTTAACTTACTTTTATTTATTGACTATTCTCGCGTTTGACTACCATCTTACCTGATGGTAAGCGATGAAGAAGTAACCTATTCACTCTTTACTTAAAGAATATTTTTATTATTTTTTTAAGTTAAGATATAAACATAGTCGTACACCCGGCCGAGTATAGCGCAACCCGTCTCCCGATCAACCCTCAAGTGTTCATCTATAAACGTCAGAGCCACGTACAAGCGACCGTTGAACATCGCCTATCCAGAGGATATGTTCAAACGAGCGGCATGCGACGAAATTGGCTGCCCCATCTCTGAAAATAGATCTGTACTTTTACACACATATCCTGCATTCAATTTACACTCTATCACCAAGTTTTAAGGTCGGGTTTTGTTTAAATGACGTTTACGTATAAGTTGGTAAAACTATCGGTAATGGTTAGCGATACACGGTGAATGGGAAATAGATATGTCAGTTTGATGTGTGAATAGTTTTAAGGGTTGATTTTTTTATTTTACTTTTCAAGATATCAACTTAATATTCGTATCAGTTTAAGATTTAATTGGATACCAGCCGTTCCCCGCAATTTCACTCGCATCGATATTGCATACATTTTCCGAGTCGGACTATCTATCTCTGAACTAAATTTCATCCAATTTCTTTCTGCTATTTTTATTTTCATTCGTCCATCAATACATCTGAACTTTTGCATTTTACTATACCTAAAATTGACTTTATTGAAACACTTTTTTTTCGTAGCCAAAAAAATCTAAAATTCCATTCCTTTTTGAAATTCATCCAATTTACATGAAGCAATAGATAAGGCGTTGGTCGTGAGTTCGAACTCTACTCATTACACTATAGCTATGAACCCACTCCAGACACAAGCATATTTAGCTTAGATTGCTTAGTAATGTGAATTCTACGCACATTGCTATTGCATTTTTTTTAATCTTATGAATTTCTCCTTATCACAAAACATACCAACTAATCAACAGTAAAACATTAAACTATAACACAATCCTACCTTTCTCAACACTCAAAATAAAAATCGATGGCAGAAAATAAGAACTCCTCACAAAAAAAAACTTAAAGAACGAACTATGTTTGTCGATACTTATTCAGCGGTAGCTATTGTTTCCCGGTCGCATCTATTATTTTCCTGATAAAAAAAGTCGGAAATCGAAAACAGCTGATCGAGACGACGCGAAGCCATGATAATTGGACTGTCAAACCACAGAACTATAGTTAGATTGTTTTAGCTCAACGTCAAAAACCAGGGATTCTGATTTCTTTTTTTAAATGCTTCGAACTGGCTGATTTTACAACTGTATTTTTTTTTCGACAGTGTTCCTAGTTAGAAATCAAGCTGTGATGTTGATTTTTGAAAATAAGTTGGAGGGTGGAAAAATCGGTGTATTCTTTAAAAAATGGCGACAGTGTTGGCGCTATGGTTCAGCGATTGGCTGCTGCACTGTTTGTCGCGGGTACGATCCCTGCGTCGAACATATGTTATGTTTGTATGTCCTACAAATAATTTATTGGGGTCTCAGTATTTTTTTTCAATACACTTCCTCGAAAACTGGCTCTTATCGCACTACGATTAGGTTCAACTTGCAATGGATTTCACACTCGTGGATTTTTTTAATTTTTCACACACGAGGCCTTTTTTCATTCCAGATTTTGCCACAGATAACATTAAACAACTATTCAATTCCCTATATTCGGCGGTAATTGTTTTTTTTTACAGCAAAGAGGCGCTTTGATTTTAAGACCTTATATTTAATGAAAATTAAAATTGTGCTTATGAACAGAATATCAAATATAAACATTATTGTTTATAAAATAATTTTGCTTTTATCAACAAACTAGCTTGTGCCAGCGGCTTCGCCCGCGTGGGAAGTTTTTCCCGTGTAAATCCCGATCCCGTGGGAATTTCGCAAAATCCTTTCTTAGCGGATGTCTACGTCATAACATCTACCTGCATGCCAAATCTCAGCCCGATCCGTCCAGTGGTTTGGGCTGTGCGTTGATAGATCACTATGTCAGTCAGTCAGTCAGTCAGTCAGTCACCTTTTAGTTATATATATATAGATTAACATTTATTTGTGTTAAAAATAAAAAAAATAAAAAAAAATTGTTTTGCGGCTTCATACCTTTGCTTCTCCTTTAACCCGCGAAGGTAAAGCGCGGAGAAAAGTAAATTAAATCTTATTAATTTGTGTTTTTTGCGTGAGTATGTCGAATTTAAGAAGAGGGTAAAGAGTAGATACATAGAAGAATTCATAGATGTTTTCTATGTTTACTTCCCTTTTAAGATTAATAAATAAATGTATTGAAAAATGTCGTGTGATACACGTGGACATTTGTTACTGTAGTAGGTACTCGGCTCCATAACACCCTCGCTTTGCGGCTCAGGCATAACTCCGCCTCGGCCGCAATAACAAACTTTCTCCACATGTATCAAAATATACTTATCATATAGGAAAACAAAATAAATAAATATATTTTTTTCCAGAAAATATTAGCAACTAGTTAATCTTCGTCACTGATGAAACAGGCAGTGCTGAAAGTTTGGGAGTTAGCTGAAAATCAGCGTTAGGTGGTAATACTTAAGGGACCTGACATTATGCTGAGCTAAGGCCCTTTTGACATAAAATATAATCAGCCTATAACGCAGGCCTCCTTTCAATGAGAGGGAATGCACCGTGATCCACCACGCGGAGCCAATCCTGGTTGGTGGACGGCAATATTTCAAATATAATTTTTACGTACGTATTGCACCTTCCACACTATCTCTTCACCACTCATGGTTGACTAGTAAAGAATGCCTACGGTGTTAAGTCTGCCGTTGTACCTATGTGCATAAAGTGTAAATAAATAAATAATTATTTTAAAAGAGAATGCCCAATGTTCTTCTAACCGTGGTTGCGCATCCAAATATTTTGTATGACATCATAAATCGAATATAAAAGAGGGGTGATGTCGTACTTACAAAGGAAATAAAAATTATTCTTTTATTTTGTAGGGTTTTTGTTCTTCATAGATTTTCTGTTCAGGTTTGAGGTTAGTTTTGTAACAAACCTTTCACTAAAAAAATCAGTTCTTTACAACAATATGATTTAAATGCACATAAAACAACAGAAAACGGTTTCAAGAAACCAATTAATGATCCTAAATAATAATCATATTTCATATATGTAGTTATATAGGTTTATAGGTACGTATGGGAAATGAATAAAAATGCTTGTAAAGTATTCATAAAATATGTCGTCTAAAAACGGAACCGGCGGCTCAACAAACCTAAATCGAGCCCAAATTAGATACCACAAAATGTTCATAATGTAAGCACAGCAGATTACGCACCAAACAATTGTAATAATAACTGGTAATATCAGCCACTGAGTTACTTATAGCCCTATTAAATAAAATGTAGGCGTAGTACACCTTACTGCTAATATTTTGTGACTTAATTCTTCCCCTTACTAAATACTTATCCGTTCCCAATACCAACGGCAATTCATCCTCAATGCTATTTGTTACTACAATTTCGTATTTTTCGTTCCTACAAACACGCTACCCATAATATGACCGTGCCTGTTTAATCGGATACGACCCTAGAGCTACTGTCATCCTCATTATGTAGTAACAGTTTTGTAAATGTATCTAAATGAGGATGTTTGGCATCTATAGTTAAGAAAATTGCTCTCCTCAAAAATATGAATAGATATTCATATTTTCATGTTGAATGTACTCTCCCAAATAATTTCTTCTTTTTAATCTAGCTTTAGCTATTTCCATTATTGGTGCATGAAACTTATTGAGAAGTGCACATGGTATATTAAAATCTAACATCAGGTGTGTCGATGTACGGTTGAAGTATTCTTGGCGAAATAATTTATAAACGCGTTTTATGCACCCATTTGCAACTTCCACCACCCATCGACACATCATAACAAATCTTGATCGATTAGCCTGCTCTATGGTCAATTACAAAGAGAATGTAATACACTATGTAAAATAAAAACATTTCCAAGTTTAAAATATTTTTTTCATCCCCCCATCTCGGAAAGAGTATTTTTGCTCTTCGATATCTGAGTGTAAAAGCCGTTTTTATCCGCTAGAGGATAAAGTAAATTGAATTTAGAACATCGTGTGTACTAAGTTTGTGAATTCAAAACATCATTAAACCTATTTACTTCTACCTCCATGGGGCCGAATTTATCATACAACTTTTTTTAATTTGTTAAAAACTCAGACTCTGGAACCTTCTTGGTGTACTTACTTTTTTTTTAATTTGCCTTGCGCGCCATTTTTCTTTTTGGCATTTAGTAATTTCCTCGCTGAGGTGGGATGAAAAGTTACGTGTTGCACTCGAGTGCAAAGATTTTTCACCTCGTGCTCTTTTGATTCCCTCGCTAACGCTCAGGATTCTAATGTTTGAATCACTCGCTGCACTCGTGATTCAATTTTAGAATCCTTCGCTTGCTCGGTCATCAAAATGAACACGCGGTTAAAAAGCAACTTTGCACTCTTGTATAACAAATAACTATTTCAGTTGTGACAGTTCACCTTTCACATTGGCATTGGGTGATAGTGTTACCAACAAGTAATCTTTGGTCATTGTCTTTTTCGGTCCTAGAACATGCCTGTTTCCTCACGATATTTTACTTCACCGTTTTGACAGCATTGGTAATGGTGTAAATTACAAAAACTAATGTCAGTCTGAGTTCGAACCCACGGTCTATAACTCATAATTATGTCATGCCTGTAACCACTGGACCAAACACCAATTGCTATTTGCTGTTATTTGCTTTCCAAGGCACTGGGAAGTCTGAAGTCATAGGTACATAGTGATGGTCGGGTATCTACGGACGGACTTGGTTAAATTTTGCTTAACTTACACCTAATTTCACTCAAATACAGTTAAAAATAAAAAAACTCTCGCAGAAGATGGGAAAATATGACAAAGATACAAGCAACTTATTTTAAATTGAAATTATGGTTTCGTAGAAAATTAATTTTTACCAATACAAATTTGAAATATTAAACAAAACCTGACATTTCGGTCAGTGATTTTGAATGGCATTTTGATTATATTGCTATTAATAACGAGCTGTCGCACAAGTCCGTCTAATCGCAAAATTGATAACAGTGATTGCGTAATCGTTACACCTACTCGTATTGAATTAACGGTTTTCTCAGAATTTCTAGTAAGGTCTGGGTAGTACGGACACGCATCATTGCCTCTGGGTAATTATCTACATGCTCACGATATGTTCCATATTCATCAAAGTCTCTGATACCTTAGTATTTAACGTATTATAGTTATTAGTTCAGCAAAAGATAATATCTATACAATGTAGTACATTGTCACCTAAAAAACTTTTTACCAAAAAATTAAACCGACTCCCAAAAACACTGCAAAGTGAAAAATAACTTTAATTTCGGTAGTCGGTGTCTTTAGTTTTGTATTTTCGTTTTTGGCACCAACTTCCGAAATTAAAGTTATTTTTCACTTTGCAGTGTTTTTGGGAGTCGGTTTAATTTTTTGGTAAAAAGTTTTTATTTCACTCTTTTTAGTTGGTCGATTTTTAATTTACCTAGTTAAAAGAGCCTAAATGTCAACTACTTATAACCTTTTACAACATATTGCTTTTCCCAATGCTGGGCCGTTAATTTTTGAGGAGTTCTCCTGGTATTTCACCATCAGCTGTACATCACCATATGCATTGTGACGAACATAAAGTGCTTAACATCCATATTCAAGTATTCGAATCGCAATCCACGAAATACTTATTATTGAGTAGGTTCGGCGGCCATCTGTGGTCTTCATCATCAGTTCCACTTCCCCAAATGGTATTTTTTGAGAGCAACTGCACAAGTTACTATAAGAAATACCCAAAACGCCATAGGTGTGCCTATGATATTTGAAGAGTTCCCTCGATTTCTCCAGGATCCCATCATCAGATCCTGACTTGGTGATAAATGGTACCAATTTCGAAGTATACCCTTTCAAACAAAAAAAGAATTTTCCAAATCGGTTCAACCGTCTTCGAGTAATCGGTGATCATACATAAAAAAAAAAGAGAAAAAAATAAATAAACGCGTCGAATTGATAACCTCCTCTTTTGGTCGTCGGTTGAAAAGAGGATTCCTTGTTGTGACAGTAGGAAAATTATCTAAGGACTCCTCCAGTTCTAGGCGAAGTGAGAGGGAGTGTCAGACTTCTACTGGCTATAAAAACAACATATTTTCCAATTGCCTTTACGTTACGGGGCCGCAATATCTCGTTAGGACATTCCCGCAGCCCCATCGTGCTTAGCCTAGAATACAATTATTATCATGCATAAAACTTTTTATATTCGAAATTTAAATATTTAATAGAAAAACCAATACAATTTGGAAAAAATAATAAAACTGTAGGAAACCATATAACATTTTGCCAATAGATAGATATAATACTCTTT
Source organism: Tholera decimalis (assembly GCA_943138885.2). NCBI lineage: Eukaryota > Metazoa > Arthropoda > Insecta > Lepidoptera > Noctuidae > Tholera > Tholera decimalis. Next base: position 32,882,299 of record OW964562.2, read on the forward strand.
ATTGCACACCAATAATTTTTCTATTATGGATGAACCCGCTCTTGATCTAGATCTCGCCTGATGGTAAGCGATAGATGAGGTCTACGATGTGACGAGCGAGCCCAGAAGATGCCTATTTACTCTTGCTTTAAAGGCCGGAAGGTCATAAGTGGCAGGGAACACAGAAGCCGGCAGAGAATTCCACAACTTGGCTGTGCGCACAATAAATATGGAGGAGAAGCGCTTGGTACGACAAGACGGTATATCAACTGTGTATATTTTTCTTTATGTAACAGATACCTGTACCTCTTTCAAATATGTTACAAACAATTTGTGAAAAATGTTATACAATAGATAGAAAAAAAATACACGATATTATTTGAGATTACGATTATTCTTCTATATCTATCACGCCCTCCTCCCTCCTTATCTCGGAAAGCATGTTAATCCGTTTATCCCGGCTGTCATTTGGACACATATGACAGTCGTTACGGTAGTCAGAAGCCAGTAAATCTGACACTGGTCCAACAAAGGGGTATCGTGTTACCCAGTTACTGGGTTGTGGAGGTCAAATATGCTGTCGCTTCATGTGAGACACTAAATTCAGCTGCATCTGGTTATACTGGAAGTCAGTCTCAACATAGACAAAGACTAAGCAATTGTTGATTAAAGGTGAATGCCAAGTTTCGGCTCGAATCATGTAGTGTCCGACAGACTTTCTAAATTAATGATAATTCATTATATAAAACTGTAAGAATTATACAGTATAAATAAAATCTGTAGGAGTACACCGTTTAAATGTCATTTTAAATAGTTATTCAATTTATCAACACGTTTTCTATCTACAATTTCAATTAGAAATGTTGCCAATACCAAAATAAAATAATATCGATACGAAATTGCACTTGCAAATCGATTACATTAATATCATTATGAACCTACGTAAGTGAATTTATTAGTTACTAAAGTCATAACTCGTAATTCTTATAATAATTAATAATGTTTAGTTATATTTTTTAATATCTTATAATAATTTAAAGTAATTCAATTCAATTATCGATACAGTTTAGAATAGTTATTTAGTGCTGGTAACACTTAATCTTGTAGTTATCATTGTCATTGATAATTGTCAAAAGTTTTACTACTCTCGCGTTTTATGACGAGCGACGAAGTATCTTATGTGTTTTTTGAGTTTTGTGTTCGTTATTGTTTTGTTACCGGACTCCGGTTTCTGTATTACTAACGACCACCTTGGCTGTTGAAAACGAATTCAATAGTCATTGTTCAATATTTTTATAGTTTATTTCATGTTTCCGTTAAAATTAGAAGTATTAAGTGGTCAACTTCAAAGAACAATAACTTTATTTGGTGTACTTCTTATAGAAAACTAACTATACAGTCAAATTATATAATTATTTTCCTTTTTTATGATATATAGTTCATCTTTGTCGGTTCTGCCCGAGTCTTGAAGGAAGCCTTGGCATTCTCCTTTAAGCTTGCAATTGAATAGGTACAATCACAGAAATCAAAAATATCTATGGGTACAATCGTTTTCTACCAACGCCTATATTGTCCCTCTCTTTATATATTCCTACATTTAAAATAACAATCACAAGCATTTTGACGTCAAGACGAAAATATTCTTTATGAATAAATTCAAGCCAGAAATCCTTCACGGCAGTTTCATAGAATATATCTTTATTTTTTCCACGCCATGCCCCATTTGGTTCATTCGTTCATTCGCTCGGTCGTTGAACTGATAAATCATTCATCGTGTAGGCAGTGACTGGTGGTACGAATCAAAACGTAAGTGCGAATGTTGCTCGAGGTTAAACGTATGTAGCAAGGGGTAAGTTTTGTTTGTCAATTCAAAGCTGTTGCAAAATGCTGGAATAGTTTAAATTTCTTAAAAACGGTAATAAAAACAGTAAGGTCTTGTGAATATTTTTTTAATGTGCCATTGCAATCATGTTCCCATTGTGGGAGAGTGATAGCGCTATACGTTTTGTATAGCAGCGTCTCCCTCCTACACCGGAATTATTATGGTTTCAAGATATCATATCTTAGATACACATCCTATAATAATATGTATAGTCCTGTCAGGACTATACATTACTGTATGTGTATTCTGTAGATGTTGTCTTATCAGATCATGTCTATCTTATACATACACATAAATTCGTATACCTTTGAACATTCCCATCTATTCAATATCGATTTGTGTGTTATTCAAGATAATTTTTACGGTAAAAATAAACTTAAAAAGGTACTAAAAGAAGTATGGATTGCCATGAAGTTTCAACTTTGTCTTCTCTGTTATAAATTTTGCTATTCCATTATTCCAAATTAAAAAATCAAATTGTTCCCATTTCAAATACAAATCGCAATATCAGTTTAGTGTCAATCAATGTCAGAAACTTGTCAAAGTGTTCGGAATAAATAGGAGATTTTGACAATTGCGATTGCGAGGGAAATGCGAAAAAATTTTTTATAATGCGGGTTTTGCGATTGAACTTGTGTAGTGAGACATTATGCCCAAAATTAAGCACTATCTTTGTCCAAGGAATCTACGATATCTAATTTTCTAAAACTACAACTCAAAACGTGTTAATGTAGAAAACGTGCTAGCTTTGTATGCACTGGCTTTGTCCAAACCTGACTGGCTCAACTTGTTCATTGATTAATATATATAACTCAGTATTTTGAAGCATACAGAAACTCTATTTCTGCACTTGCAGCGTGTTTCTAATTCACACATTATAACAATGTTACAAAAATACATGTATTCTAACATTATGTAATGATGGCGGCTGACATACCTTCATCATTATCTGCAGCTATTTAGCCTTTTTCCTACATACAACGTGTAACAGAATAAACGCAATTCCTGAAAGTACTAAAACTAAGTTCAGAATTGGGTTCTGAATCGATTTCCGTAATAAAAAATAGGTGTTAAATTTTGACGGAAAAATCTTTCATTTAACTTAAAATGGAAACATAAATGAATACAATTCTTAATTCAAGAAAGTGCGCTCGTGTGCGAGTCGGCCGCTAACATTGCATGAGTCTGTGTAAGGATAACTATTTTATAAAAATTGTCTAGGTTTGGTTTCAATGTATTTAGTTACGGATGTTGTTTTAGACTTATAACTTAACTAGCTATGCCCGCGACTTCGTCCGCGCGGAATAGTGACTTTTGGCAGCATTTTTAATTTTGTAGGCTAATTATTTTGAAAACAAAACTCATACATAATTTGAATGTCGTATTTATTAATATCTAATCAAAAATCTAAAAAATAAGTTTCAAGCTTCTAGCTTTAAAAATGACGTAATTTCCATACAAACTTTCATACCCTATTTCAACCTCTTACAGCTCAATTTTCGCATTAAAAAGTAGCCTATGTCCTTTCTCAGGCTCTAGACTATGTCCGTACCAAATTTCATTAAAAACGGTTTAGTAGTTTAGGCGTGATTGCGTAACACACAGACAGACAGAGTTACTTTCGCATTTATAATATTAGTAAGGATATTCTAAATGGGGTATCTGAGGTATTGCGCTTAATCTTACACCTTGTATGTTGGGGAAAAGACTGAATATTCGTGTTTTACATGGAGTGTCTGCCATCCGACCTCCACATCCCTGTAGAAGGGTAATACGAAACCTCTTGACAAGACTGCTGTCAGATTTACTGGTTTCTGACGTAACCAAATCCAAAGTTGAGCTTACAGACTTACTGAGAAAGGCTTGCACTGACGGGACGGGTCTACTCAAATCTGTGTGGTTCTTTCCTCAAAAGGCCATTTTTTAGACTAATCTACATAATCTTCTTAAACGATTGTGAATATGTGAACTATGTAGGTTATTTTATTCCAGTTAAACATGATTGTCTGGCAGTTTGAGTGCTTTTGCGGCCTATCCAAACGTCCTTACCTTGGTATTGTTCGTCAAATCGTTAAGCTCCTTGTTCTAAGTTGAGCTATACGTCATTTGACAAACGACTGCACTGTATGGACAGGCCCACTCAAATCTGTGAGCATATTTCTTCAAAAGATCGCCTCAGACTAAAACCTACAAGGTTCCCATATAATTAAATCAGTATAGATTGTATGGACTTTAAAAGAGACGGACCCCTGAGTTTGTTTTGGTGTTTCTTCTCAGGGTAGTTAGTTACGAAACACCAGTGCTTGCGCAAGTTTTATTTTGTTTGTAACTTTCTACTAACATATATCCGAACGTATCGCATATTAGAATACAGATTCATATTTTTACCGCGGTTTTTGAGTTGACCAATCATTCCTGCCTTCCTATACACTTCCCACGAATGAGAGAGATATTCGCCGCACGCGCCGCTCATTGGCTGATTCAACGCCGGCCAATCACCGTACAGATGCTGTGGCAAGAAAAAGGTATAATTACCTCTGCAATATGGTGTCTGAGAGTCTTCCAGAAGAAACCATCGTGAAGTTATCACCACGCGCCTTGCCTGCTAAGCAAGTTATCACCCCGCGTCTAGCCGAGATTAACTAAATACCGCTATATATCTAAAACTATCAAAATATCCGTGTTGGCCATACACAAGTGTGACAAATAAAGACTAAAGTGAAGTGCTTAAACATCAGAAGAAGAAAGTGATTCATCCCACGTGCACCTCAAGATCCAAGTAAGTCACTCATAACCTTTCATCACTGTGTATGGTCAATATTTCACCCCCAAGCAAAACCCGCCACGGTCCTTCGAGCATTTCCGCAACAACCGGCCTCATCTAGTTAATATTTACGAAAAAAATGACGTGTAAAAGTGTTATTTAATAACCAATTTGCAAAATAAAGATCATTTATCATTTAACGATATTCAAAGATATAAAAAATAAAGCCGGCAATAGCGTGTTGTGCGTGTGAATGCTAACGGCATAGCGTGCTTTCCAGCCCACGTAGGAATATTAATATGCTAAGATAGTCATCCATCTATGGACCTAGGCAAGAGCTGCTTAACTTTAAGATCGACCCTAGTGGCTGTTACTATTTAGCCACGAGCTCCACCTTCAAAAAATTAAGAATAAAAAAAAACATTATTCAAATTGACCACAGATTTTTGCTGTAAGATTAAATCTAAAACTTAACCAGTATCACTATAACAATGTATCCTTCATTAACAAACTCCACAATAAAGACTCCTTGCCTCGATGGTTCATAACATAAACAGCGTGTTCAATTAAAACTTACACGTCGTCGCTCAAAGACTAACAATGCATAAAGATCCGGAAAGTGGCAACCCTAGCGTTTAGGGGTGCCGCTCGACAAATATGAATATTTTACAAAGTCTTTTGTAAATGTTCACGCGACTCGTCCACTTAAGCTTTGCTGTCTCGGTATTTCTCCACAAAACATCGTTTTTCATGATACAATACACTGTTTTTGTGACAAAAGGGGTTAGAGTTTATGTACAACACTATCTTAGTTCAAAAAGTTGTGATACAGTTTAGGCGTCTTCTTTTTAAACGTCAGCAAAATAAATAAACTTTATATTTGCCTAGTCTATGTCTATCTAGGGCCGTAATCCGAAAGCAGTCTATCCAAATACTTGACGGCACGGTTGGCGAAGTAGAGCGATCATTACAAACATCGGGCAGTTACCCATGTTAAAATCAAAAACATCCCATTGTGACGTAAAAAATTAAATTCATGCTAATCCAGAATAATATTCATGTTCCTGTTCTTCAAATTTCATCTAAATTCATTCAAGAAATTCCCAGTGTTCTTGTTTTTTTAAGGGGAATGTTTAAAAATAAGGTTATTCGAAACTATCGCCCGATTAAGACCAGTGTAGTGATTTTGGCGGACGCCTATCATAAGTACTCAACTGTAGGATCTAGCTAGCGGGCGTTTATTGTTTCCCCCTTTTTTTCTAGAGGAAGCAATAGCAATCCTCATGGATGTCCTCCGTTCTGGGACAGGCAAAGGAGTCTATCAGACTCTATCTGGCTAAAACCACCGTATGTTACCACGAACACTTAAATACTCATTACCTTGGCCCGCCACTGCGAGTCCCGTCTAGTCAAGTGAGAAGAGTGTTTGAATCCCTCCGCGACATCCAAAAGGGGCACACATAGTACAATACACCCCACGATCTCGGATCTCCTGTAACTAGGGGTCCACTTCCTCATTCCTGGACCTATTAAGGGGACCGCCAGAGAGCTTTACACTGTGGCATCTTTAATATTTTTTTATTAATAATTAAATACATTTGGTACACAATTTGGTTTAACGATGATCCCCAAACTAGGTGTCCCTATATCTATATCTTGGGTACCAGAGTTTATAATATTTTGTACCCAATTTTACCGTTACAGCAAATGCTCGATGGCATCCTAATCTCGCTCGCTCTCGCCATAGTTACCGCATATGACGCCTTAATATAAAATTTACACAGACTGTATTATCAAAGAGCTGCAAACATGATCACTGTTTCCTCTTCTAATCTCAGAGGGGATAAACACTATGCTTTTGTGTATCCATGATCAACCAGAACACGAATCTCAAAGAAACGTAACAAAATAGGATATGTTTATTTCTCGAAGAGATTTACCTACAGTCATCCACATTTCACCAGTTGTGATTAAGTTAGGTTTATACAATCTTTATTTCGCATAAGATAGTATACAAGTTCACTTGAATGAGGTTTGTAGTTTTTTAAATTAATTATTCGTCGTATGGCGCAGTATTAAGGGTAGAACAGCAAAAAAATAGCCATGTCCGAGACGCCTATGATTAACGAAAAATAATTAAGTAATATTTGCAGATTTGAAAATGTTCTATAGATATCTCAAAATATGCTGAGTGTATCTCATTCAAACAAATTTTCAATGAAAGAATTCATTGAGATCTACAGAACATGTATATTTTTAGATTTTTGACTCTCTTATTTTAATAGTTAGATAGGTGGGCGGAAAACATTTTAGCACTTTGAAAGTTTTTATCTTTCATACGATTAACCCTCTCACTCATCCCTGGGTGAACGAATTCTATGAGGATTTCCACCTTAAGAAAATTATGCCAATGGACGTCTTTTGGCTGAACTGATGATGAATGGGGTTGAAGTATCCGTGTGGATAAAAACGCCCAGACAAATACAGAATATTAAAAAAAAACTGATGACGAAATGTTTCTGTTTTGTATAGTAGCTCCTAATCAGATAAGCAGCTTCTGATTTAGTATAATTGTTGTTTGTAAGCTTCACCCGAAATTCAGAAAAAACAATTAGGGAAGTCTTTTGGGAAGTTGGCGACAATAGAGTTGTTGAGGCTTTTTGAATTATTTTAATATTTACATTTTTCCAAATTATTATATTAAGAAGCAAAGTAAATCATTTGAATAAAAGAATAATAATATTGATGGAGAGAGATAGATATGTTTTTACATATTTATTTTTGCAAGAAGAACAGGTTTGTGCTTGCCTTACCAACACGGGCAGAGAATTCCACAGCCATACTACTTAAACCGTGAACGACTTATGAAATTGGTTGAATGGCTTGGTATCTCTAGCCTTATGACCATTAATTTATTGATTAGCCAATGACCTCAGATTAATTGGTACATACTTTAGTTCCGTCAAAGTGAAGCTTTAGCTCGTTATCATTACAAAACTTCTGTTAGACGTCTCCGACCGAAACTTAGCCGACAACCATTATCACAGAATTACCTCAAAGACTTAGTTATAACACCGCAATCCTAATAAATAGTGGATTAGACTTTTTAAATATTCAGAGAGCGAAAATTTTGACGCTTATCCGAGGAGTATCAAAGTATTTTCATTAGTCTTAAGTGAAATTCATTTCCCCGAAGCCAATAGACGAGTTCAAACTTTAGATATTCGACGTCGACTAAGATATTAAAGGAATTTTCATAATTCATCAATTTACTAGCATAAAGTCCGTTTTAGCTCGTTCACGTCCAATTGCGCAGACAATTTCAGGAACGAATCTGTTCTTAGCTTGAGAACTTTCTTTAATATAGTGATCCTTTAAGTTTGGATTTTGTTTGTAAATAACACTTATTATCTACTTTGTTACGCGTTTCCATACATTGAACCTTAAAATAGAATAGAATATGATGGAGAATATCTAAATGTTAACGACTTTTTAAATACTTTTGCCTAATAAATAAAACGATAAATATTTAAAATATATTTATAATTTTTATACAACGTGTAACGGAGGGAGTATATACATACCAAGGGCACGGCTTTTGTGGGTGATATCAAACGATATTGGAAGGGTTTTTTAATCCTATCTCTACATGTTCGGAAGTAATGAGAATTTTTAATACATTGATACCAGATACAGTACTAGGCGCACAGAATTACGCAAGAGATTTATCGTGATATTGCTGTTGCGACGTTATAAAGCCGTGCTTCGGAAAGCACGTTAACACGTTGCTCCCGATTGTCATTTGGAAATTTTTGACAGTCGTTACGGGTACTCAGAAAATGGGTAGCCAGTAAATCCGACACGGGTCTAGTCAATGGTTGTCGTGTAACCCAGCTACAGGCTAGTGGAGATCAGAAAGGCAATCGCTCTATATAAAACACTAATACTCAGCTGCATCCCGTTAGACTGAAACCGCAGCATAGATGGGGAAAGGCTAAGCAGATGATGATGATGATATAATACAGTATGTTAACTAACAGAGGGCGTTCCTGTTAACCCGCAATAGTATAAGCACATCAATTAGATCGCCGCACACGCGGCCCGTCATTCATAAATAAATTGCGACATTGCCGTCCTTCAAGTACGCGTGTACAAAGTGTTTCTTTTACATATCAATTTAAAATTTTTAGTGAATATTTTAATATTAAAAAAAGAAACATTTTGTTTTCGAATGGTAATATTTTTTTCATCCCCCCATCTCGGAAAGAGTATTTTTGCTCTTCGATATCTGAGTGCAAAAGCCGTTTTTATCCGCTAGAGGATAAAAGTTTGTGAATTCAAAACATCATTAAACCTATTTACTTCTACCTCCATGAGGCCGAATTTATCATACAACTTTTTTTAATTTGTTAATAACTCAGACTCTGGAACCTTATTGGTGTACTTACTTTTTTTAATTTACTTTGCGCGTCATTTTTTTTTTTTGTATTTAGTCATTTCCTCGCTGAGGTGGGATGAAAAGTTACGTGTTGCACTCGAGTGCAAAGATTTTTCACCTCGTGCTCTTTTGATTCCCTCGCTAACGCTCAGGATTCTAATGTTTGAATCACTCGCTGCACTCGTGATTCAATTTTAGAATCCTTCGCTTGCTCGGTCATCAAAATTGAGCACGCGGTTAAAAAGCAACTTTGCACTCTTGTATAACAAATAACTATTTAGCATTTATGGATGCTATACTATTGCGGGTTAACGGGAACGCCCTCTGTTAGTCAACATACTGTATATAGTTACTGACCACGGCTTCGCAAGAGTGAAATAATTTGTATCCAGTGAAAATAAAGTTTCTTAGTTTAGAGAGCAACATAAGCTACGTATATCTCTAGATCAAAAATCAATTGGTATTTAACTAAAATTTCATGAGTAGCCAATAATAGTTATCCATGGTAGACGAATAGGGTGGATGAATATGCAATAAAAAAAGCACATGAATGTTTCCATTTAACGATTTGCAATATCATTATAATTTTTATTTTAATATACTCATATAAACGCATTTAAGAACAAACGTTTATTATAAATAGGTACCTATATTAATTATATCATTACCGTCACCGATTTTTTTTTAGTTCACATTAGTGAAACCGTTCTGCCAGTAACTTTCCCTAACCACACGAAGTAAGCATACCTATTAAAAAAAGTGGATGAATTACAGAAACTGATGTCTATGAAAATTGTCGGCGTCGGTTCTTGGCCCTGATCACACCTGATGGTAAGCGTTAAATAAAGTCTACTATGGGACGAGCGAGCCCAGAAGATGCTTGTTCACTCTTTCTTTAAAGGCTGGCAGGTCATATGTACTAGGTAATACAGTAGCTGGCAGAGAGTTCTACACTTTAGCTGTGCGTATAATAAATATAGAGGTCAACACACACAGGGTTTTTTTTTTCCGGTTTGGAAAACCATCTCCCGCTCTGTGTGGAGCGGAAGGAAGTGTCACACTTCTACTGACTAAAAATCCACCCAGTTCCGTTAGCTGCCCTTAAGTTCCGGGGCCACGGTGTCTTATTAGAACATTCCCGCAACCCCAGGCAATGGCCCTATGGGGTTAAAGAGTCTTCAGCACTAGTAAGGGTACTAATGCTGAAGACTCTTTGAGGCGCACGTGGAACACGACGCACCGCCGACAAGGAAAAGGGCTTAGTACGATATGACGGTATATCGACCAAGTGTGGACGGTACCCTGCAGTACGTCTGATAACCCGGTAATAAAAGAGAGATGGAAGGATTACGTTAGTTTTGTAATTTGGCGTTTTAAATTCTTGTCGAAATATTATATTAGTCTGGTCCTCCGTGTGTACCTAGCTACCAAAAAAGATCGTTAGAGGCGTCACCTATCTAAACAGGCTATGCATGACGTAGAAACTTTACATAAGAGAACTTTGCGGTCCTAATGAGAAGGCTAACAAAAACTGGGAATGTAATTCATATGAGTGTCACCTGGGGAAATGACTTCACAACGACATAATTTTGAAGTTTTTTGTTGAAACTATGTGAGAATCAGACTTTACCCACTTTTGTTCACTTGTGTACGAGAGCCAAATGAATATGTTTGTACTGACTGAACAGTAGCAGCTGTTTTTTAATATATTAAATACATTGCTAGAACCGCCATTGTTACCATAGATTAAGCAATATTATATAACAGGTGTGTTTAAATTATTCGTGTACAATAAAGAATATTCTGTCTATCTATTGCTGTTACAATGCATCGCTTAGAGCGATCTTTTAAAGGCAGCATTTGGATGGATTTATAAGGAGCAGTACTACACTGCTTTGGTGTACTATTTATATATTATATAGTCCTCCTAACCGGCCACGGCAGCCGCCAATCTCATAATTGATTAGCCTTCTGCGTAGGATATATTGTTACGAGCTGGGGTTCGGGATAGAAATAATTAACGCCAATTAAACCAAAATTAACACTTTAATTAAATAAATACAAAATAAAAATTAACACAATTATCCACACCACAAAATTTGTCACTTAACACTTAAATCGCACTGAAATTCACTTGTAGAGCTTCGATTATATCGCCTCGTATCTGAAATGAGACTGCCGTCTGCGTTCCTCTGCGATCTATTTATACCCCGGTCTATGACTTCTAGAACATTCTTGTAAAATCTACTCACTGCCTATACTGCAAAGAATATTCAAGAAGCTACTCGAGATACTCAGTACTGCTACTCACCGCTAGATGGCGTTATTGTCTCGAACATTCTAGATTTCTGTCGAAGTTTCTCGACGTACTTCGCTAAGCGATTGGCGTAACAATAATATAGTGCACAAGTATGTGCGCAGGTACAGGTGTACTCTCTGTTTCCTGACTCTCATTGTCCGATGGGACAAAACATCCATACCTACATATACAATAAACTGAAATTAATAAAAATATTAATAAACTTTATTTATGTCTACAACGTTTTTATTGAATAAAGATAATATAAGTTAATCAGTATTTTTTTTATCAAGTCGACGCATATATTTTTTTTATGTATGATCACCGATTACTCGAAGACGGCTGAACCTATTTGGAAAATTCTTTTTTTTTTGTTTGAAATTGGTTCCATTGTCACCAAGTCAGGATCTGATGATGGGATCCTGGAGAAATCGAGGGAACTCTTCAAATATTATAGGCACACCTATAGTGATTTGAGTATTTTTTATAGTTACTTGTGTAGTTCTATTCGAAAAGCACCATTTGTGACGTGGACCTGATGATGAATACCACAGATGGCCACTGGAACTACTCAATATACAAAGTGGAGAAGACAATACGATCATAAATTAAAACACGTACAATACTAGTTTATAGAAATAATTCTACAGTATCAAAAAAATCTCTACTTGAAATTAAAAAAACAATATAGTCAAACAAACTAAATGGCATAACACTGGATACGACATAGAACACCATTTATGAATATCGGTTCCCGGGTCCCACGCATCGGTAAAACAACACGTTGCCAACTCGCTATTTAAAAACTTTCGCCAGATTATGTTTTAAATTTTATTTATAGCAAATTATACCTTAAATCAGTCTAATAAGACTCGTAAAGCGTGTCATCAGAGTTAGATAAGAAAAGGAAGTTGCACTATGCACTCTATTAATAGAAAATTTAGTGTGTGCGAAAGAGATAAATCTAGTTTCGTTTGTGATAACTTCGCTTCCTTGCCCAATCGTATAACTATAAATTTAGGTCAGTGTGTCGTTGCAATCCTGTGACGATCCACGCGTCATCGCTTTGTACGCGCACGAGTGCCGCACGACGTACTTTCTTTGCGTCTTTGAAGTATCCGCCGACGCGACGCGGCGGTTTGTGATTCTACATCGATTATCATAATGTGCGAAATTAGAAGTTTTATTTTAGTGACAGTATTTAGTCAAATAGTTAAGTGATTTGTGCGAAATTTGATGCTTAGTGTTTATTGTGTTTTGTTTTTATTAATCATGCCTCGTGATAATTAAATTCTAAAAAACTCTTGTCAAATGTCAGAAATAACCCTCTACGACGCCGACGGACGATTCAGTTTAGGTATATTGAAAAACGAAATGTTTAGTTACTTTCATAGCTACTTAGCTAAGTGTTTGAACAGTGATCCAGATAGTGATTAATAATAATTGCACTATAAATAATGAGCGGGCGAGAGGTGCTTGTAATCTGTGATTCAACGTAATTGTTTTTTCTGACCATTATTATTATCATAAGTGGCACCAAAAGATCAAATCACTACAGGACCGCGCTGTTGCCGCACTTACAACAGGTCAGTGACCCGATATTCATAAATGGTGTTGTTGGGTCCCAAATGTATTTTTGAACGATCTTTTTGGTGTGGCAACATTCTATTGTCTTTTGATGTTGACACTTGACATAACTTTTTAACTTGACAGATAGACTTTGACGTTTCCGTTCTTGCTAAAACTAACCACCGCTGGGGAGATTGAGTTTTTATTGATTATAGTTGAAAATCGAATTGGATCTCACGTGATATTAGCAGATTGATTGTGAACAGTGTTTAATTGAACTTTGTAATCCCGGATTGACGAAAACCCAGGGATATTTCTCGGAACATATCGCCGGTTTGTTGCCATCGCGTGGCGCGCGCATTTGCTGGAAACGAGTTAGGGCTGTGATGCTGATCTGAACCGCGCCATCTGGAGACTGACGCCTTGTGACCGTTCAGAACACTTGACTTACATCACACTTTCAATTACTCACCTCATATTTACATACATACCACACTTGGGCGTGACCTAGGAAGGTCGAAGTTGGTGTACCCAGTGCAGAAGGTAAGTGGTTAGAACTGTTATTTATATATATGGTTTGTAGGCCGAAGAGGCTATTGTGTAACTTTGTTTGAAGAGCAACGTTAAACTCCACGTACCGTGGACCGTTCAGCATACCAGTATCGTTGCGCTGGCCTATTGTAGTCTTGAACAGGTGTTCTATTTCGTATCTAGTTTTATGCCATCTAGTTTGTATGATTATGGATTTTTTTAATTTCGATGTTGGGATTTTTTTGATACTGTAGAATTATTCCTATAAACTAGTATTATACGTGTTTTAATTTATGATCGTATTGTCGTCTCCACTCTGTATAAGTAGGAATAATAAGTATCTCATGTGTTCCGCTTCGAATGTAGTTATTAAGCACAATAAGCTCGTCACAATGCATATGGTGAAGTAAAGCTGATGGTGAAGTACCAGGAGAACTCCTCAACAATTAACGGCCCGACATTGGGAAAAGCAATATTTTGTAAATGATTATAAGTATATGACATTTATGCTTTTGTAACTAGGTAAATTAAAAATCGACCAACTAAAAAGAGTGAAATAAAAACTTTTTATTACTTCTTTAAAAATACTTTGTCCACACACGAAATTTCTCCAATAGCGTGATTGGGTTCAAACAGTTAAAATGGGTACACTATGGGTATAAAATTTTAAATTTACTAGCGCAAACACACGGGACAAATACTATTTATTCGGATGCGGGAATCAAATCCCCCACACGCATTACAGCAGCCAATCGCTCAACAATTGTGCCAATCGCGTCGTCATATTTTGACTAAACATAATTATGATATTTATTTTTAATGAAAATCTCAACAAATAGTTTTAATTTACCAATCTACTACTGTAGACACAAATGTTAGACTTTTTCTTTGCATCAAAATAAAATAAATGAAATAACACTCTCGCAACCAAACGTTATCTAAAACCACAAAGAACAGACCCAAAAACATTCCCACAGCGACTAGTAACAGTTCAATACATATACATAGCATTTGAATCAATTTGTTGGTCCAATACCGCCCGATCACATAAATCACAAATCGCCACTATATATTACTGTTATGTGCCTACACATGACGGTCGGAACGGTTGCTGCCCAACGACAGTAATTTGTTGAATTTTATGCATTGCGTGGACTATTGTATGACGTGATTCGGAATATGTTGCGAGCTATCATTTGTTTGCAGTCCGTTATCAGTGTGTTTTTAACCGACTTCTAAAAAAGGAGGAGGTTCTCAATTCGGATGTTTGAAATGATGAAATAAAAACAGTCACACGGTCAATCAACAAAGTTAAGCAACGTTTGCCGAGTTCGAAATATCGAGATTTTTCCATGTTTCGCAAGTCATTAATGTCGTCTGTACATCTGTCAGGCGCCAGAAAATCTAAAGCCTGCAATACATGTTGGCCGAGCGTTGTCAAGTGAAGGCCAATACCAACATGTAAACGGTATATTTGCCTTGTCTTGATATCGCTCGGTGTCACTTGCTTAGTTGGCTGAGTGGAGGCCAGCGCCAACGTGTATAGAGCTCATTTGGTGCAACTTGTCTTCGCTCGCCGTTGCTCGTGATCACTTGCCTCACTTCAGATCGGTGTCGGTTTTTGGTCACAGTTCAGTTCAGTTGTAGGCAGCTCTACAGACCCTCTTCTACATTGGTCGTCTGCATTGGCGTTCGATGAACTTGTCGAACGTGTGGACATTATTTCTTGCCTTGTATGCTTGTGTTACGCTTAATGTAGAACACTAGTACTCAGCTGCATCCAGTTAAACTGCAAGCTGACCCCAAAATAGTTGGGTCTATACATGTTAATAAAAATAAAGTCAGATACACCACTTAAAATTTTTCTCCTCATAAATTATTTTGTATTTTATCAAACTCAGCCTGAATAAAAACAATAAGGAAAGGCATCGTTTGCTTATGAATGGCATTGAATTGATTTCTAAAGATCGTGAGGGGAGCTCAATGATACTTGTAACGATCGCCCTGCGAGCAGTCATTACTGGGCTATTGGGAACATTCAATGCTCTATAGATAGCTATACAGTTCTATCTCTGAAGTAGGTAGTAGGTTACGAACCGCTATATATGTATACTGGTATATGAAGATGACTTCATATACGTAAATATGTACATTATAGAAGATAGAGTGACGAAAAGAGAAAAAATTAAAATTTTAAATAATTGCTGCCATCGTTTGAAAATGGACCTGATTCTCCATGACGAAGTTCAGGTAGCAAGTTGGTACTTGCACCACAAACGCCATGAAGTTGATGTAGTGATGCGATTCCAATAGCTGCACTAACGCCGTGTACTCGGTCTTTTTATTATGACAATGTGTTTGTCATAGGTGTTATGGATATCCAACAGAATACGACTGAAGCTTTGTTCTCAAACTGTCACGTCGTTTCTAAGCCAAACATTCAGGTCTTGGTCCAGGTTACAGCTACGTCACATCGTACCCCAAGTGAACATCACGATGGTCACCGCGGTAGTACCCTCGACCAACTCTACAATACATTACACAGTTACTGAAGTTTACTCTAATAAGTACGTGCTTGGACTGTGTTCAAAGATGCTTACTGTAAAAAGGCAGTCTCACAGCATTACGCTGAGCTATACCGCGTTTTGCGTATAGGTCGCATAGTCGGGTGACGCATATTTCCATTCCAGTTTAATTTATTTTTGTATTTATATTTCCAGATTTATATGCGTCATGTGGCAGTGTAATCAAAGGGAAAGACAAGGGTCCAGCATACCAGATCAATCCATCGCCGCGCCTATATTCTAATTTATCTGAGTTTGAAAAATTGCTCCAGAATTTATCACCTATTTACCGGAGCTCGCTAATCACGCCAAAACCTTTAAACCATTACCGCCGATGTAGATCCATGATTGATGAACCATCGAACATTTTATCTTTATCTCGAACGAGTCCAACAAACATACAAATCCGAAACGTTGTTCCATTCAATCGGGATGGGAAATGTATGCGCATACATTCAAGCTCGTTAGAGTCCCACTTTCAATGGACCACGGATATCGATGTACAAGATGAGATATTGTTGCCGTGTTATTGATTGAGCGATATCAAATAAATCATAGTACTATTCGAATTGAGAAATCGTGGCTTAAATACCAAAAGATGTACGGAGCGGGCTTTAACGTTAAGCAATGCGTGAAGATGTCAGTCCGTGCATGGGTTAAAATTAACATATGAGTCAAAAAGCGTTAAGCCGTTGGTTCTGACTGTAATTTGAATATTGTTGACAGTCTTTACGGGTATTTAATCAGACACCAGTGTTGATAAGTGGATCGTTGTAGCCCAGTGACGGTTGTGGAGGTCAGATAGGCATACGGTTCATTTAAAATAATAGTATTGTTACGAGCTGGGGTTCGGGATAGAAATAATTACGCCAATTAGACCAAAATTAACACTTTAATTTACAAACACAAAATAAAAATTAACACAATTATTTGCACCACAATACTTGTCACTTAACTTTTAAATCGTACTGAAATTCACTTATAGAGTTTTGATTACATCGCCTCGTATCTTGTAATAAAACTGCCGCCTGCGTTCCTCTGCGATCTATGTATACCCCGGTCTATGAGTTCTAGAACATTCTTGTAAAATCGACTCACTGCGTGTATTGCCAAGAATATTCCAGAAGCTACTCGAGATACTTAGTACTGCTACTCGCCGCTAGATGGCGTTAGTGTCTCGAACATTCTAGAATTCTGTCGAAGTTTCTCGAGTGACTGGTGTAACGGTATTCAGCTACATGTGGTTAGACTGGAAGCCGACTCCAGCATAGTTGGGAAAAGACAAAGGGATTGGCAGATGATAAATGCCATTTAATTTTGTGATCGAACACATGATGGTAAACGATGGTGTGGTCGAAGATGACACTCTAGACTTTAAGGCCACCATCAGCCATCAGGTGAGATAGTGGTCAAACGCGAACCTATTTTCAATTAAAAAAAAATAATTAAAAAAAAAAAGTTGCCTGCCTGGAAAGTAAAACAGAATGGGGGAATTAAAGAGGCTTAGTCAACTTGATGATAACTAAACGTGAATATTACTTTCACCCTGCACAATCGGAGAAAACAATATTTTTTATAATTGCACTGAGCTAAAAGTAACCCAATATTTAAGTTTGAAGTCGGGAACTAAGACCAAGAAACAAAACCAATTTACGTTTCCAATATAAAGAAACCGAAGAAAATTATACGCCCCATCCAGAGCTACCAGTTCTATAACATCAGATTATTCCAAAGAATATCGGGAATTTATATTCTAACGATGGCCAGTAATTGGAATTTTATATTGGATCGTGTTCGATAGCGTCAAGCCCCATTCTGCATAATTAGGGACAACACAAATTTTTGACTAGATTATCGAAGGGAAGCGGGAACGCAATGTTTTTTTGTGTGATTAATTATCTTTTTTATAATAATGATAATATGTTTTTTCATTAAAAAAAGGTAAGTCTGCTAATTATCATATATGTACATATTTATAGACAGATAGAATATTCTTTATTGTACACCAATAATTTAAACACAGCTGATTCACAATATTGCTTAACTATGTATGTTGAACAAGTGACCGTAACACCACGACCAAGCACGTATTTTGCGTACGGGTAGTACGAATAAATCATTCGATCCATCCCAGCTCCTACAGAAAGGCGAGCATCGACCTAGTTTACTTACCATTTCACTGAGGGTTGCTGGTTGCTGATTACAGTGCAAAATAACGAGGAAACCCAGGTAGGGTTTCCTCGGCAATTTGCACTATAATCAGCAACCACAGGCCAGCTTAGTAGCAGATGTGTCACTGCCTTATCCTCCTCCAAGTAAATAACATGCCATAAAAAATGCTTACCAGTTAATGTATTATTATAATAAAGCCTGAAAAATCTATTTTTCTATAGTTATCTTGTGAAGATGATTACAAGGGTCCAGAAAACTGAAACATGTCAAGACAACCAAGACCACTCTGGCAAGAGCGTACCAGCTGAGAAGAATATTGACAGAAATTAATCAAAAAGAAAGGAGATATTCGTTATTTTTGTGCGCTTCTCTTACTACTGAACAGATTAATTTTAGGATTGGAAGCATAAACTTACAGCATAGCATAAGCTTATTGGATAGCATAATTATGCTTATTTTTAGTTAAAAAACATTAAAAAAAACTTTTTAGAAAAAATTGTTATTTTTGGCTTTGTAGTGTTTTGTTTGAAATGGATATGGAAGTCGGTTTTATTTTTTGCTAAAAAGTTTTTTTTTTCAAGCTTTTGAGTGGGTCGGTTTGTAATTTATCTAGTTACAAAAGCCAAAATGTGAACTACTTATCACCTTTTGCAACAGATTGCTTTTCCCGATGCAGAGCCGTTAATTTTTGAGTTCTCCTGTTACTTCACCTTCAACTCTACATCACTATATACATTGTAACGAGTATAAAGTGCTTAACATGCATATTCAAGTAATCGAATCGCAATCCACGAAATACTTATTATTGAGTAGTTTCGGTGGCCATCTGTGGTCTTCATCATCAGTTCCACTACCACGAAAAAAATATATTCTAAATCGGTCCAGCCGTCTTCGAGTTATGAGGATAAGGGATAATAAGAGGATAATATACATAAAAAAAAAGTTCAAGACGAACTGAGAACCTCCTCCTTTTCTTGAAGTCGGCTAATAAAAACATTTGCTACACGCACTGGGGTCGCGTGGTGGATCGACCCAAACCCTCTCATAGAGGCTTGGGTTACAGCAGTGGGAACATCAGATCTGAGTAGTTGTGTTTAAAAAAAAATATATTTACATTGTTTTCAAAGATAGCATGAACAGCGCCAAGCGCGGGCAGCCGCGCGCCGGCGCCGGCCGTCGCCTCAGAATAGGTAAATAGTGCTCCATCGCACCTGCACGTGTGCCGGCGACGACGGCCCGCGCCTTCACAACTGTCTGTACCTATATAGTTTTATTGTATGTAAGTACCTCAAAGCCAAAATATTGTCAAAACAAGCGCCAATCCCGCCGACAAATTTTAAATTAAGTTAGGTACATGTTTGGTCTAGAATAAACGATTTATTCTATTCTATTCTATTGTAGGTTGATTATGTTATGCTTGCAAATATATTATAAAATATAAATTGAAGTTGTCTTTAGTATCAGCTCAATATGGAAATAAAAATAATAAGTGGTGAAAAATAACACAACATCCCACGCAGTCACGGGCACAACTGCAATAACTAAGTACATAGGGAGTATAAACGGCAACATTTTACAGTACCTATACCTAATGCGAATAGTAGAGTGAATAGATTTTCCCTAGTTGAGCGTGCCCCATTTTCGCCCACATCATCGCTTACCATCAAGTGATATAGTGATCAAACGCGAGCCTATTCTCAATAAAAAATAGTGCTTAGTTAAAAAATGTAAAGGAAAATACTCGCATGCTTAAAAAATAACAAATCAAGGTACTCACTCCTGAATCTATTAAAAGCCCAATCTGGAAATGACTTATGCTATAAAAGAGTAATTCTACAAACGACTGTTTTTCAGATTTTTTCAGATCTATAGATTCAATTCGCAAGGCACAAACCAAGTCATCTCATATTCTTCGATTAGAAAAGTACCTATAAACTCAAAATCTCAATTTTAAATAAGTAAGTATCAAAGAAAACCGACTTCAAAAAAAGGAGGTTCTCAATTCGTCTTGAACTTTTTTTTTTAAAGTATGTTACCACATAACTCGGTGACGGCTGGACCGATTTGAAAAATTCTTTTTGCATTTGAATAGGTATACTTTTCTAGTTGGTCTCATTGTTACGAAATCGGATCTGATGATGGGATCCTGGAGAAATCGAGGGAACTCTTCAAATATTATAGGCACACCTTTAGCGTTTTGGGTATTTCTTATAGTACCTTAAGCAGTTGCTTCCGAAAAGTACCATTTGGGGAAGTTGAACTGATGATGAAGACCACAGATGGCCACTGAAAATCCTTAATAATAAGTATTTCGTGGATTGCGATTCGATTACTTGAGTACGGATGTTAAACACTTTATGCTCGTCACAATACATATGGTGATGTAGAGCTGATGGTCAAGTACCAGGAGAACTCCTCAAAAATTAACAGCTATGAATCGGGAAAAGCAATATTTTGTAAAAGGTGATAAGTTGTTGCCATTATGGCTTTTGTAACTAGATAAATTACAAACCGACCCACTAAAAAGCGAGAAAAAAAATTTTTAACAAAAAATAGAACCGACTTCCATATCAAAACACTACAAAACCAAAAATAACTTTAATTTCGGAAGGTGGTGTGAAAAAAAAAAGAAAATCTAAAACCAATAACACCGACTTCCGAAATTAAAGTTATTTTTGGCTTTGTAGTGTTTTGATATGGAAGTCGGTTCTATTTTGTGCAAAAAATTTTTTCAGTCTGCGGTATTGACGGACGCAACACCGGCAGACAATGGCCCTACTGGGTAGTAGGGCCATTGTCTGCCGGTGTTGCGGGAATGTCCTAACGAGATACCGCGACCCCGGAACACAAGGGCAACTGAGGGAACAGGGTCGGATTTAATCAGTTACTCTCTCTTCCAATAGTAATTTATTGTTGCATGCATAATGCATTGCTATACCATCGAACTATTAAAGTCATGGATGCGTTCTATGATTTTTATAGCTCTAGTTCCTATTAAACTCAATATTACTGATAAGTTGTTATAGTGGTAGCCAACGACTACTCAGCGTGAGGCCAGGGTTTGATAGCTGCGTTGAGCAAAAACTGGTATTGGGTTTTTTTTTTAATCGTAAATTCCATGTCAACCCGGAGTGTGGTAGTTGGTTTTGTAACTACCCAGTGTTTTCGGAAAGCATATCATGATATATTTCTCCCGGCTCGACCGATGGCGTGTCGTGTTCCACGCGTGCTACAAAGAACAGTCAGCAATACTGACCAAGCCCGGTAGGGCTATTGTCTGCCGGGGCTGCGGGAATTTGTAACGAGATACTGGTTCCCCGGAATGCAAGAGTAACTGAAGGAACAGGGCTACTTTACTTCACTCCACATAGAGCGGGAGGAGTAGTGATGATTTTCCCTCCGAAAAACAGAAAAGCTGTTGGTTCTGTGGCAGATCTTATTCTGGTCGTGTTTCATTGCTATTCTTTCGGACTATGAAAGTCATGGAACGCGCAATACAAATAGTGTACTACCTGCACTTTCACAATCTATTGCACTATACCATGCAAAGCCACCACGCATCGGACTACGGACCGTTGAGATTGGTCACCTTAGCCATAATCTATCAAAGGGAGGAGGTATTATCTTAAGTAATAGTCCTCACTATTACTTAAGATATATATATATAGCTACTCACTTCCGCAAATTCAGCTAAAACTCCCACAAAGTAAACACCCATCTCACTCCATTCTCTTTTACACAGCAATGAATCCCAAAATCATCAACTTTGTAAAATATGGCTCTTAAATTTATATATATCGTATTGATAAGTAATACGTGCTTACCCGTTATGGTTAGAAAAACCCATACGTTCGGAGTTTTCATGAAACTTTTATCAAGGGAACGGAAGCGGGTAAATCCATAAATAATTTATTACCAGAACGTTTTAATACCTACATTTTTATGGTTGTACTCTTTTTTATATTCGAGTTTCGGGGTTTTTTATTCGGATCTGAACCGTTCTATGAAATGGTCGTTATGTCGATCGGTTTTGTGGAGTCTTTAAAGCTTTTGTATTGTATTTATTTTCGAATGGTGTCTTTAATAGGTACTTACCTATACGCTTCTAGCCTTTATTCTCACAAAAAAATACGTATAAAATGGCTGAGTCGAATCGCTCATTCCGTTAATTTTTGTCTATGGCCTCAGATAACACATAGGTAAAACCGTAGACTGAAGACGAAAGTGTAAGCAGAGTAACCTAAAAAAACCACCCATGTACCACTATTGTACATAAAGTTTAAATAAATAAATAAAAATATTCTTTTGATTTTATTGTACCACTTTGTCGACGTGATTAATATGTATATCCATGCCCTATTTTCCCTACCAATAGTTTCTGAGCTAGGCCCCGGACAGACGGACATAGTGAAACTATAAGGGTTCCTAGTCGACTATGGAACCCTAAAAATGAATCTGTTGACACTCTTTACGTTACAAATTTTTTTCTCGCGGATCACGTATGGAGAAAGAAATTTAAACGTCTAGGAACTAGACAAAAACAAATTAAATTTATTTTGAGCCCCAGCATTGAAATAGCCCCTAAAAAATCCTATACCATTTATCAAAACAACACCTGCCGTCCCACCAATCGGCAACCATCCCCGATATTGAGTTGGAACTTTTTTTAATATAACTGCGTTCCCTAAAGGAAGAACAGGCGAAGCACTTTTTCCACAATTTCCAT
Source organism: Tholera decimalis (assembly GCA_943138885.2). Lineage (NCBI taxonomy): Eukaryota > Metazoa > Arthropoda > Insecta > Lepidoptera > Noctuidae > Tholera > Tholera decimalis. The sequence continues at coordinate 32,905,223 of OW964562.2, forward strand.
GACTGAATATTCGGGAAGAGATAAATTGTCCGCACGTGATTTTGCGGAACTCAACGGTGACATACGAAAAATTGTTACGTAATAAATTGAAATAATATTGTTGTGATATTTTTGGGATATTGGTCATTTGTTTTTTTTTCTCGATATGGATGGCATGTTCCCCTCTCGGTAATATAGTAGAAGCAGGAATTTTCAACATCACATTTATATTTTTTGTCTTAGTTTACTGAAGCTGGTTGCGCTTAATGACTTCTACGTGTTATTTTTATTGATAAAAGGCTTGCGTTTCACCACCATCTCACCTGATGTTAAGCGATGATGTGGTCAAAGATGAAGCACGCTTTCCTGGAAGTAACCTATTCACTCTTGACTTAAAAACTCGCTGGTTATAGGGTATACAGACTCCGGTAGGGAATTCCATTCCTTAGCTATACGCAAAATGAAACTACTTCCAAAACGGTTTGTTTATTTATAAGGGCTCGCGTTTGACCACCATCTCACCTGATGGCCAGCGATGATGTGGTCGAAGATAAGGCACGCTTACCTAGGAGAAGTAAATTGTCGATTATAAGGAAAAACACTTTCTTATTGAAAAAAATACGAGGCAGCTTCAATATCACTCTGAAAACGCTGATCTGATAAAAGGTGATCTGTACGACCATCTGATAATGAAGATTTAATTATTATCTTGGTGTGTCAGAAAAATACTCTGTCGCTAAATTGTAAGAAATAATTAGCTATCACATAAAAAAACAATACTTGTCAAAAAACCAAGTCTCGCAACTCAATTCTTCTACCGTAAAAATTTGTGAGATCCATGTAATAACAAGGCGGTTATTAATTTATTCAGTCCCTACTTAAGGGACCTTCTGTCTTAAGTTGTTACGTAATTATCTAACCTAACAACATCTTATAGTTTATGATTATGATTATGATTATGATGATTATAGTGACCATATCAATATTTATCCATCACATGAAAACACAATTTATCTCACAAGTCATACATATGTAAATTAGATTGTTTAGTACGATTGCCAAGTCAATCTATTTATTTAAAACGTTAAAGATTTTTATGATCGGGTCAGTCAGTCAGTGAGTGACAAAATTAAGAAACTTTGACTCGTTATAATTTTTAAACTACTAGTTCAAATTGAATGAAATTTGAAATATACCGTATTTAAACAATGTCTGCTTGGTTACTGAAAATTCAGGCTTCTAATTTTATCCACAACGAAGTTATAGGGGGTCGAAAATGGCCTGAACTGCTTCGAGAAAAGGATGGTACGGCCGTGCCGCTTTTTTGCTAGACCTGGGGCACTGCCGTGCCCCCTGATAATATTTTTTATTTCTTAAGCCTAATAAGTAATAACAAAACGAAAGAGAATATAAAATACAAATACATTTAAACTATACACATGGCTATGTATAGGCCTATTTTTGTTGCGAACAAAATGTGTATTTTACTAACTCTTGACTTAAGTATAGTGCTAAAAAACGACCCTCCGTAGTATTAAATGAATGAATGATTATTATCAATTATTATTAGGACAATGAACATATTTTTCCGAAAAATAAAGAATAAGCTAATTTCATTTTTAGATAACTGTCAAAATTTATTGTTACTATAGATCATCATTTGCGTAGCCTTTTCCTATGTTGGGTTCGGCTTCTAGTCTAGCTGGATGCAGCTTAGTATTAGGCCTCATTCGCACGAGAGCTAAAAAACCGTTGCGTCAAAACTCGGCGTTGGCGCTTTTAAAACGTTTACGATGTGATTGTTCATACGAACGCTTTAAAATCACTCTTGTCTCGGCTTTCGCTTGAGTAAGACGTGAAAATGGTTTCTACTAAATTACTAGCAACAGCAATTATTTGTGTTGCTAGAAGGCGAAAAAAAAGCAAAAGGCATTTTGGGTACGCCTCTGAATGAACAGAGATACCTAAAAGGACAGTTTGTGACACTATACGAAGAGTTGAAGCAATAACTGGCTAAATTTTTCAATTATCGACTATTTTTTTTAAATAGTCGATAATTGACTATTCTTTGGCTTCTGACTACCTGTAACGACTGTAAATGGATGTTCAAATGACAGCAGGGATGGTTTAACGTGCTTTCCGAGGCAGGGCGGTATCACACCACGAACTTCTGTACTTCTCCTCTACATTTATTGTGCGCACAGCCAAGCTGTGGAACTCTCTGCCGGCTTCTGTGTTCCCTGCCACATATGACCCGTCAGCCTTTAAAATAAGTGAGTAAATAATAATTATAGTACCTTCCTTTTTTCCGGGTTGGGAAATCATCGAATGACTATTCTCGCTATGGATGGAGCGGAGTTGCGGAATTGTTCGAAAGAGTTAACGCGGCCTCGGAACACGAAGGGCATATGATGGAACACGGATGGGTTTTAGTCAGTAAAAGTCTGACACACTCTCGCGCTTCACCCAGATCGGGAGGCAGTCATTGGATGATTTCCCATCCTTAAAAAAAAAAACCGGTCAAGTGCGTGTCGGGCCACGCGCTGTGTAGGGTTCCGTAGTTTTTATAACAGCCAAGTGCGTGTCGTATTCGCTGACTGATCGTTTCGTACCATGCTCTAACTAAAAGCCAAACATGACTACCTAACTAATTTGACTTCCTATACAAATCCTCACCTGATCCGACAATTTTGCACGAAAAGTTTTTTTTTTTTAGAGATTTGTATAAAACTTGTCATAGCCGGTGTTTTGAATTTAAATACGGACACAGAGCTACACTACTCAATCGTCACAAGAAGCTAGCACGATACAACTGGCGCTTAGCGCCATCTATCGACATTTCTGTAGAGTTGTTCGAAATTTTCGAGTCAAATACAATTGGTCGACTATTACTCGTAAACTTGTAAAGCCCACTTATGTGTGATAGTTTTCCTTTAAATTTCGTTATATATAGGTACTACTGCCGTGATATTTTAATTTCTAACTACAACCGTTTAGTTGATAGAGGGGGAGGACACTTGACTCTAACCAAAATTGGTACTTTAAAGCTTGATAAGTCACGAACGGTTTACTTAATCAAAAAACGGTCTTACCAAACCCCTAATATTTTTAAAAGACCTATCCAACGATATCCCACACTATGGGAAGAACGAAAAAACAAAATTATCATCCCACTTTACATGTATGGGAGGTACCCTAAATAATTGTTTTTTATTTTCAAAATTTTATTTTACCACTTTTTCGGCGTCATTAACGTGTATACTCATGCCAAAGTACAACTTTCTAGTACCAATAGCTTTTGAGCTAAACCGCGGACAGACGGACAGACAGACGGACATGGCGAAACTATAAGGGTTCCTTGTTGACTACGAAACCCTAAAAATGGGTGGAGTGGAAAGGAGTGTCAAACTTCTACTGACTAAAAACCCACACTGTTCCTTCAGCTGCCCTTACGTTCCGTGGCCGTGGTATCTCGTAAGAATATTCCCGCAACCTCAACAGGGATTGCTAAGCCGTACTGAGCCGTGCTAAGCTCTATGGGGCCCCGTTACTAGTGCTGACAACTCTTCGAGGCACGCGTGGAACACGACGCGCCGCCAACCCAGGCCTGGTCCATACCGGGCGGTGAGCTACCCCTGCAGCCTTGCTCGCCGTCCACAAGCCCGCGCCTACGATGGCCGGAGATCGGTTCGCGATCCCTGACGTCCGGAGCGTGTTATTATGATATCTGGAGTACTGATGTAGGGTAAACATAAACATTTCCTAAACTATATGTTTAGTTTTTCATTTCAACTTAACTAGTGCTTTTCGACAAAATACGTACATAAAAAACCGATTGAAAACCGAGGTTTTTGAGTCCCAGACAAAACAATTTAAAGTTTTTTTATAGAAAAAAAAAACAGGAAGCAAACTCTCTCTTTGTCAGTAACTATGATATACCGAGACGAGAAAATCTTACAGAATACAAAATGATTTGTAATGAATGCTATTTAAAAACCAATTTTCTAGATAGCAAATTGGTCATTTATGTGACAGTTTTAAGAGACAATCAAGAGTCAAGAAAGTAAGAACACTGGCATTAGTACACTTACGAAACTTTCTAACTTAAATAAGTGACATAGACTTTCTGCTTTCTATCGAATTCATGAGATATCACTATACTGTTTTCAAGAGTAGTTTGTGCTGTATTTGTACCTAGCCCTGACGATAGATGTGCGCAAGTCAACTGGCTGCATCTACATTATTCATTTACCAAAAAAAATGGCTTGTGAATATGTTATTTATAACCTATATGCAAAATAATCATTATTATTACCTAGTGCAGTTTAGTGATACTGTTTAGTACCGATCGTTTCCGAACGTACTCTTTTGACATAAAGAAATTTGATCTTGACTTTGACAGATAGACTTTGCTTGTTGGAAAATGTCCGCCTTTGGGACCTGTTGAGATAATTATAATTGGTAAAATATCGTTGGATTCGCCTGTTGAGACCGATAATTGGGTCGCGAATTATTTGTTGTTGAAGTGAAATCCCCACTTGTCGAAAACCCCGGGATATTGTCGGAACATATCGCCTTATTGCGTCACCTCGTGGCACTCGCTTGATGGAAACGAGTTGGGTGTGATGCTGAGTTGGAACCGCGCCATCTGGAGACGGCGCCTTGTGAACGTCCACACACTTGACTTACATCACACTTTTCAATTACTCATCTCATATTACATACATACCACACTTGGGGCGTGGCCTTGGGAAGGTCGAAGCTTGGAGAACCCAGCACAGAAGGTTAGTGGTTAGACCTGTAATTTGTATGGTTTGTAGGCCGAAGCCTAGTAGAAGTAGGCCTTTGTTTATTGTAAGCAACGTTAAGCTCCACGTATCGTGGACAAGTTCAGACCGTCCAGTTACCGTTGCACTGGCCTATTGCAGTCCTGAACAAATTGGTAAGCAGAGCGTGGGTTTTAATATAAAATCCACATAGTACATTCTGGTAGCAGGCGTGGCTCTTATAATATAAGATCCACTGGTTTAATTGGAGGTTTTGAAAGTAACTTTGGTTTGATTACTTAACACAACTTATAACTTAATAAGTTTTGAATATATTACCATGTCATCCGGGCTATCTAATTGAAGTTGAATCAATTGAAGTTGTATTTGTAATTTTTATATTTGTAATTGACAAGTAAGATTTATTTGTGAAATTAGGAATTGGTTGTATTTGGTACATAATTTGGTATAATTGTTGCAATTAATAATTGAATGTCATTGATCTGAATTTGAAAGGTTATCTAAATAATAATTACACATAGTCTAAAATAATAGGACTTGAATTGTGTGTATTTATAGTAATTATTGGATTGTTGTTAGAGATTCTCCGGCTCAATATTATACAGTCAATTGTTGTGCTTCTTGATATTTATTTGAGGTCGATCCAGCATTGTATTATACATTCAATTGTTATTTATTTTGTAACTAGCCATCCTTAGCAAGCTAGATTCATACTTGGAATAAGTACAGGGTCGGATTTGGACTTGAAATAATTGAATTTAAGTTGTTATTTGGGTGAAATTATTTGGTCGGCTAACAAGTCATTGCTGTTTGTTTAATATTTGATTGTTGGTTGTTGATTGGTATTTTGTATTAATATTTGATTGTTGCAATGGCCTCATTAAGGGCAGTCAGGGAGGCTGCTGCGGGATTGACCTCACAGTTGAGATGGTTCACATCAGCAGCTGCAACTGTTGAGCGTGTGGAATTGGAAGAGCTCACCCTTGCTCGGTATGGGCAAGTGATTGAGAGGATCAAGTCAGCTGATGCTGCGCTCACGCGCTTCAACGAGTACATCATGGACGTGGATTTGGGGGTGATGGATCAGACAGCCCGCGATAAGATTTTGGGTGACTATGACCAGATTGTCCACCTGGGGGATGTCATATGTCTTCGAGCGCGGAAAATTTTGAAGAGCCGGGTGCCTGATGCGGCCAAGCCGCAGACCCCTGTTGTTGCAGGCCCTGGACTATTGAGTAGGCCGCCCACCCTGGAGCTGCCACATTTTGACGGTCGCTTGGACCACTGGCTGGGCTTCCTAGATCTCTTTGAGAGTCTTGTCGATGCACGCTCGGACCTCGGACCTGCCCAGAAGCTGGCCTATTTATTGTCTGTCCTGGAGGGCGAAGCCAGAGCCTTGGTGCAGCACTTGCCGGTGACGGATTCCTCTTACCCGACCGCTCTGGAGCTTCTCTTCCGACGGTATCAGAACAAGCGCTGCCTGGCTGATGTGCACATCGACCAGAATTTGGGGCTACCGGCCATTGTCAGCACGTCGACGTTGCGCACTGACTTGCTGAACCCGTTGGTTTCAGCGACCAACGCTTTGAGACGCTTGGAGTTACCGGTAGAACATTGGTCCTACTTGTTGGTGCACATAGTGCTGCAGTTGCTCCCCGCGGAGCTGAGGTCACGTTTTGAGCAGAAGTATGGTGGGGATAGTGCCACCCATCTTCCCCCCTTTGACGACCTCCTCAAATTTTTGGAAGACGAGTGTCGGTTTTCGGATAACACTCGTGGCGCCACGGGGTCACCCCCACTACCTTCTCACCCTAGAGACCAGGGACGGACTAGGGCTCAAGCGCCTGTTGATGTTCGCCCCGCCCCCCGTTTGGCTGGTGCCCGGAGTCCTCGGGCTAGGGGGCCTGTTGATGATCGCCCCGCCCCCCGTTTGGCTGGCGCCCAGAGTCCTCGGGCTAGGGGGCCTGTTGATGATCGCCCCGCCCCCCGTTTTGCTGGCGCCCGGAGTCCTCGGGCTAGGGGGCCTGTTGATGATCGCCCCGCCCCCCGTTTGGCTGGCGCCCGGAGTCCTCAGGCTAGGGGGCCTGTTGATGATCGCCCCGCCCCCCGTTTGGCTGGCGCCCGGAGTCCTCGGGCTAGGGGGCCTGTTGATGTTCCCCCCGCCCCCCGTTTTGCTGGTGCCCGGAGTCTTTATCATTGTGACTTTTGTAAGGCAACGGGGCATGTCATGGCGCGTTGCCCGGATTTTTTGAATTTGCACGTAAGTGCCCGCCGCCGTATTGTAAACGCACGCCGTTTGTGCTTTTCGTGCTTGGGGGCCCACTTCCATCGGGACTGCCCCGACCCCCGCCCGTGTAGAATTTGTAAAGGGTCCCACTTGGAGATTTTGTGCACCAACGCGAACCGCTCCAGCAGACCATCTTCTGAGGAGGGTTCGCGCAGGGGGGGGTACCTCGGAGACGAGCACCGGGCTGAGGCCCGCAATTCTGTATGCTGCACTCCACCCCCCGCGCAAGTTGAACGGGAGCCCCGCGAGCGCCATTTGGTCTCCCCTCGTCAGGGAGAACGCGCATTGGCTGCTAGGCAGCAGTGGCCGGGTCGGCGCCGCTGCCTTTCCCCTCCGTTGGCGGAACGTCCCCGGCTGGAGTCGCGCCCTCCGCCATTCGGGCATCCGGTGGGATATGCCCCTCCAGTGATGACGAGCGGCTCGGGACACCACGCAGACGAATATTTGGATTGTTGGCCTCGTCGTGAACGAAGGCAGCCTGGAAGCGGCGATCGGTCGCCGCCCAGGCATCACTAAGAGATTGACGCCTGCCCGCTAAAGGACCACCCCGATCAAGACGGTTTTGTTGCCAACGGCCTCGGTCAAGGTCTGGGGACCCTTGGGTGACTCAATTGTGGTCCGTGCCATTTTGGGCACGGGAGTCCGGGGTTGCCTTTTGTCGTCTTGGTTAGCGGGACAGGTTGGCCTGAAGGTGAACGACCTTTCAGGCAGGATTTGGGGAATTGGCGAAACGGCTGTCACCACTGTTGAGGGAAGGACCTTGTTTGAAATCACCCTTGTGAGTTGTCCTTACCCTAAAATTGGTGCTCCTGCCCTTGTCATAACTGAACTTGGTTCAATTGTTGGTGACTGATCGTCACACTAAGAACTCGCATGCCGGTTGCAATGCGCTGTTGGCCATTCTGCAGCGAGAATTTTGGATTTTGTCGGCTGATCGCGTCAATGAGACGAGGCCCTTTGCTGGCGTCGTAACGGATTTTGTTGGTCCCCCTTTGTTGAAGACGTCCACCCTTCGTAATAGCAAGATTGTTAGGGCTTATTTGTGTGTTTGTCTGCCTGTCAACCAAGGCAGTACATTTGGAGCTGGTAACCTCCCTCTCGACAGAGGCCTTTGAGGCGACTTTGGAAAGATTTGTGTCTCGCCGTGGGTTACCTTCGTTGATTAGGTCTGATTGCGGTACGAATTACAAGGGTATAAGTAACTATTTGAAGGAGGTATACGCCTTCCTTAATGAGAGCCAGGTTGATATTGGTAATAGTTTGACCCGCCGAGGGGTCACTTGGTTGTTTGACCCGCCAGCCTGCCCCCATTGCGGGGCTATTTTTGGGGCCGCGGTGAAAGCGGCAAAGGGACGCTGGCGGAGATTGTTGGGAGACACTGTTCTCACCTTTGAGGAACTAGCCACGGTATTTGGCCGCATTGAAGCTGTGTTAAATTTACAACCTTGTCAAGACTTCCAATTGACTAGCGGACGGGTAGGCCCGTCCGGGGGGGGTAGATGTTTAGTACCGATCGTTTCCGAACGTACTCTTTTGACATAAAGAAATTTGATCTTGACTTTGACAGATAGACTTTGCTTGTTAGAAAATGTCCGCCTTTGGGACCTGTTGAGATAATTATAATTGGTAAAATATCGTTGGATTCGCCTGTTGAGACCGATAATTGGGTCACGAATTATTTGTTATTGAAGTGAAATCCCCACTTGTCGAAAACCCCGGGATATTGTCGGAACATATCGCCTTATTGCGTCACCTCGTGGCACTCGCTTGGTGGAAACGAGTTGGGTGTGATGCTGAGTTGGAACCGCGCCATCTGGAGACGGCGCCTTGTGAACGTCCACACACTTGACTTACATCACACTTTTCAATTACTCATCTCATATTACATACATACCACACTTGGGGCGTGGCCTTGGGAAGGTCGAAGCTTGGAGAACCCAGCACAGAAGGTTAGTGGTTAGACCTGTAATTTGTATGGTTTGTAGGCCGAAGCCTAGTAGAAGTAGGCCTTTGTTTATTGTAAGCAACGTTAAGCTCCACGTATCGTGGACAAGTTCAGACCGTCCAGTTACCGTTGCACTGGCCTATTGCAGTCCTGAACAGATACTAACATAGTATTAAGTTTTATTTACATTATTGTTATAATATTATGTATCCTTTAGGTTAAGGTATACAACGTGTAATTTAAAGGGTATATACATACCAAGTGCATGGCTTCTTTGGATGATAATAAACGATATAGCAAGTGTTTTCTAATCCTATGTGTACATGTGTGGAGCATATTAGAAATTTCAATACATTGATACCAGAGACTGAATTTTTCAAATTAAGAAGAACGACGAGAATTATCGTTTTATTGGCAACGTGACGTGGAAAGTGATGACCCTCATAGTGCTGTGACACGTTTGTTATTACTGGTATTCAAGAAACATATGAAACCAATAATTTGGGTTCAATTCTGTGAGTCACTTATTTTGAACTGAAACTTTGCATAGAGACTCCATACCAGATATTGTCTTCAGTCCTTTTGGATAGATATGGGGTTTCCGTTACACGTTGTATATCTATGGGTTTTTGTAACCTGATAATAAATGATTCATGATGATCACCTGTCACGAAATTGTAATGAAATATAGATGTCATTTTCTCTGTCTGCTAGCACATTTTGCAATACTTTAGCTAAATATTATAATCAATTTCTTAACTTGTAACCCAAGTGAAACAGAAACTTGAATCGTGCTTAAACTTGTGGGTGCTCATAAATATTCATAATATATTTCTCACAATTTGTGAATTCCTACTACGTAAACCCACATTAAGAACTGATATAGTTATCAGCTCGTATCAAAAAACAATTCAAACGCTACGCCATCCTGATTGATTATATTTTTACATATTATTCACACTCTTTACATGTCAACCTTCTACCTTAAGATGGAGAAAAAACTATGTGTACCTTTAACTGACGCATCGTTTTTATAAAAGAACTCATCAACAAAATATCTAAAAACGATCAAATTGTCACTAAAACTCACCGCTGCTATTGATGATGAGTTCGCGTTTTACCTCTGTCTCACCTGATAATAGGCGATGATGTGGTCGAAGATTAAGCACGCTTACCTAGAAGTAACCTAGGCACTCTTGACTAAAAGATCTAGGTTTATAGCTATCAGAAAATACAGACTTTGGCAGGGAATTCCACTGTTTCCGTAACGTTTGTTTTAAATAGTGACCAACATACTGTAACGGGGACGTGTGTGTACTCGGGATTTTTCAATACAAACGCGATAGGTTTTATACTTTGTATAATATTATGTTCACATTTTTATGGAAGATTATTCTAATTACATTTTCACGTTATTTTAATATTGAGTCTGCTTCTGTGGGCGGTCTGGCGTGGTCTCTTTTTTATTAAAACAATTCCTTCGCATGCCCAACATTGCGATCTAAATTCAAACATTTCAAACTATGCCAGCCAGTGCGGTAGGCTGACCGCTCGCATAACAGACCTCCACAATACTTACACTAAGTATGTATTTGCATGTCTAATTTTAATACTACTTATAGAGTGAGTCAAAAAGAGGACACCCGATATAAAGGTGTGACGACCTGAGGGCGGAGCTGGACCAAAATGGAGGAGGAAAACCCATGGCTGGGAACATTGAAAGAATGTGGGGGAGGCTTACGCGAAAGCGAAACTATCTCTTAGAATCAATTTCAAACCTGAACATACAAGTAAAAATTTCTATAAAAAAAAAGAAAATAATAAACTAGTATAAGAAACAAAATGCATAAGGCAACGTTAAGTATGCGTTATAAATTCTCTCTTTCATATTAATAAATTATGTGTTCTTTTTTATCTACATATAATGAGATTATTCGGACCATTATTGCATCATAAGAAATTATGTGTAATTTAGTAGTCCTTCTTAATAATTAACGCCAATTAAACCCAAATTAACACTTTAATTAATTAAATACAAAATAAAAATTAACACAGTTATTCGCACCACATCACTTGTCACTTAACACTTAAATCGCACTGAAATTCACTTGTAGAGTTCCGATTAAAGCGCCTCGTATCTTGTAATAAGTCTGACTCTACGTTCCTCTGCGATCTATTTATACCCCGGTCTATGAGTTCTAGAACATTCTTGTAAAATCGACTCACTGTTTATACTGCCAAGAATATTCCAGAAACTACTCGAGATACACAGTACTGCTACTCGCCCCTAGGTGGCGTTAGTGTCTCGACTCGATATACTCAGTACTGCTACTCGCCGCTAGATGGCGCTAGTGTCTCGAACATTCTAGATTTCTGTCGAAGTTTCTCGACTTACTTCGCTAAACGACTGGCGTAACATTACACATAATTTCAGTAACAGCAACAAGATATATCATCTGCTTAGCCTGTTCTCACGTACATAATATTGCAGCTAACAGTTTTTCACATGGAGCAATTGCCTATCTGATCTCCACAACCCATTTGGGTAACACTAAAATGGCAATGTACAAATGACATCCGGGACCAACTCCTTAACGTGCTTTCCGAGGCACGTAGGAATCGATATTTGCATTGCTTAACCTTGGAGATCGAACCGTGCTTCTGTTATTATTTAGCCCACAGAACAGATAAAAGAGGTTAGAAAGAAAATAGTTCCTGATTTGTATGAGAACGCGTGTCGCCGCTTGTCTCCCCACTCTTTAGCTCCTCTACAAGCAAGAGGCCCGTTACGTATGCAAATTACGCACACATATAAATTACATACACTTAAATCGAGAGCTTGCTACTGATTGTAACTCACTGTCCATAAACATGCGCCGCGCATCACGGCCAATCAGGGCAAAGGACAAAACGACAATGGTTGAAGTGTGGCGCATGCAGTACATTGTAAGCGGACTTGGTCATTGCGTTGATTAAGCGAGTACACATCGGGCAATGTATACTTTTTGTAACTTGTTGCAATAATGTATCACTCATTTCATAGTAATCAGAATATTTTTATGTTTTTTACAAATAAAATTGTAATTAAATGTTATTTTCGACTTACCGATGGAAAGATATACCTCCTCGCTCTATACTTGCGGTCTGACTTTTTGTTTTACAGGTTATAATTGCACAACACGGAATTTTAAAGCAGAGCTCTGTGTTCCGAAGTAATACGAAGCGCACTAAACGCGGTGAATGAATTAATCGGTCGCGCTATGATTTTCGTATCATAAATGTGGCGCGCTCGCCACGCCTACATTACCATTCCAACCTTATTCATCTATTCCATGATTTAGCCATTAGCTTGTCATGCTTATGTTTTGTATCTCTCTGTCTCTTACATAAAAGAATAATACAAAAAACCATACACGATAGTATTTTTTATCTGTAGTGAGATTATTCAGACCATCGTCGCAGCATTAGAAAATACATATTATAATTTATTAGTCAATCTGACTGAACAGCTACAAAATTCATGTACAAAATCAAAAATTTTATTCTTATCTTTCGTACAAGAATTCGTTACAATTATGTGTCCAAACCCCGCCTAAAATATTCTGTATCGAGCGGCCTCGCTGTTATATATTCTTGGATACCTTACCTGATAGCCTCAAGCCAGTTTAGGCACTTAGTTCGAACCACAGACTTTTAAAGTAGGGATTTACGGGAAAAAAACAAAAAAGTGGAGCGACCTCCTTGATATGATTGATAGGATTAAAGTACATTGTATTTTTTTCATGAATATATTCCTGTTTTAGTGAACGTTTTTATTGTGTAAGTAATACTGTAATTTATGAAATGAAATGAAGATGTAAGAACGACAAGCCTATAACGGTTCCAGTACTCGTTCACAAGCATCCTCTCTATGAGAAGGCGTAATCATTTAATTCTCAAAAAAAGTACCACAGACATTACCGTACATGGTTCTCATATGATTTAAATAGTACGGATTGATGAACTTGAAAAGGGACTTTGACCTCTAAGTCTATTTTGCTGTTTTTTTTTATGCGTTATGAGCCCACTTTTGACCCCAATCTCGCCTGATGGTAAGCGATAGATGAGTTCTACGATGGAACGAGCGAGCCCAGAAAATGCCTATTCACTCTTGCTTTAAAGGCTGAAAGGTCATAAGTGGCAGGGAACACAGAAGCCGGCAGAGAGTTCCACAGCTTGCCTGTACGTACAATAAAAATGTGGAAGAAAAGCGATTGGTGCGACAATAGTTTTTTCTCAGACTGGTCGGTGAATGGAAGCCCGGCCTCGTCTAGTTTTAATTTACAAGGAAAGAGAATTTACATGTAAAACGGCTATGTATATCCAATTTGCAAAACAAATATAAGTTAACATTTACAACACGGGCCCAGGGTAGGTTGAGTACCAACTTGCTGAATTGGACTCGATCGAGCGCAGAGCTAAAAGGCTTATAGGCGACGAGGTGCTGGTGGACAAGCTTTATAGCCTGGCTCATCGGCGAACCGTTGCTTGCATTGTACTTCGGGGAGTGTGCGCAGGAGCTCCATGACCTGATTCCTCCATCTCCCTTTCACTACCGGTCTACCAGACGCACGGCTGGGTACCACCCACACTTGATTGATATACCGTCTTGTCGTACCAAGCGCCTCTCCTCCACATTTATTATGCGCACAGCCAAGCTGTGGAATTCTCTGCCGGCTTCTGTGTTCCCTGCCACTTATGAGCTTTCAGCCTTTAAAGCACGAGTAAACAGGCATCTTCTGGGCTCGCTCGTCCCATCTTAGACCTTATCTATCGCTTACCATCAGGCGAGATCGAAGTCAAGAGTGGGCCCATTAGTAATAAATAAATAAATAAATAAATAAATAAATGTCACTTGCTTCAGTCCTTGAACACGCCGGTTTCCTCTCGACGTTTTCTTTGAACATTTTAAGAGCAGTGTTTGGAACCCGCGACCTACGACTCATAAGTTGGGATCTTAACAAGTTAGTCACCACTGATCTCTAAGAAATAATACTGACAACACGATCTTAAAGTCAAAGTTCCTTTAAAAGTACGAAAACCCGTAAGTCTAGGCTAACATCTGTGACTGTCGTTACGGATCGAATGATCGCCAGATGTTTTCCCTTGTCTTGCCAATGGGTATCGTGTTGCTCAATAACTGGACTGTAGAGAGACAGTCGTTCCATCTAAAATACTGATACAGCAGCGTCAAATGGGCTAGAAAGCCTTTTTCTTCTTCTCCCGCTCTCGATGGAGCGGAAGGGAGTGTCAGACTTCTACTGACTGAAAACCCACCCTGTTCCTTCAGCTGCCCTTAAGTTCCAGGGCTGCGGTATCTAGTTAGAACATTCCCGCAACCTCGGCAAGCAATAGCCCTATGGGACCCCGTCACTAGTGCTGATGCTGACAACTCTTTGAAACACGCGTGGAACACGACGCGCCGCCGACCCGGGCCTGATCCTTACCGGATGGTGAGCTACCCTTGCTCACCGTCCGCAGGGCTAGAAAGCTTACTCCAACAAGGCTAGACAGGTCATAGTATTACAATCAATCATGATCATCCACCCCGTTCCTTCATCGCGTAAAAGTATAAAGCATACACTTTCCATGATCAAATATTACACAAAAGAGGAGTTAGCGAGTTAATAGAGATTAAGCCATTAATTGAAGTTTAACACTCTGTTAACCAACTAGCTTTAGTAAAACTCTCGCATGCAGTTTTATATGATGTGAGAATTTCCTCGAAAATTTAACTGTTTAATGTAGGTAAGCTTTTAGAAAATATTATATGGTTTGTATTCAAACAATGACGTTAAGAGCGTTTATTCGACACAGAATTTCATACATATGTATACTCACAAAACCTTTTTCTTGAGTGTTATTAAACCTATTTCATGAAACCCAGTTTACAATAACGCTTATAATAAATAAAATCAAAAATATGTGTTAAGAACTTTATTGAAACAAGGTCAGAATGAAAGAGAGGGCATCATTTTTCACATCTATTATTTCTTTCTTTTATAGCCGCATTGAGAACAAAGATATAATTGTTAGACGTTGAAAAAGAATAAATGGATTAATATGATGATTATAGGCTTAAGAAAACAGCTACTGGCACAACTATTCATCTTATGACTCATGTCAATCTACAGTATATAAAGGAATAGCAATTGGATTATAGTGTCCCCACTGCTGTGAGGCTCTCTTCTCTGGATTGACGTGATCCGTCGCATACACTAACAATAATATTTCTAGGTACAATAATATGCTCATCCGTACCCAATCTTCGCATTATTTACTCTTTTTTTCTCGACGGGGATATCGTGATGGCTCAACCAATTTGTGGCAGGTGAAGGGGTCTTGTCTGCTAGATTATATATGACTAAAATCAGGTCTTGTACACTCGTACACGTCTTCAACGCGGCCCTCGACTGCTGCCAGCCGTAATTTGCGCTACCCTATCTCGCCAACCCAATATTCAATGCAATTTAAACATATTCAATACACGTCCCTATATTTTTCTCTTTTCAAAAACGCAACGAAAGGCCTTTAAAGCCCTTGTTCGCAACCCAATAGAGTAATTACATCTACAGTTGCCCGTGAAATTCCTTAATTTCGGCCGATGAAAAAATACTGAGCAAAAGTCCGTCCATTTGTTGCTCCTAAGTAAACAATTTTAATCAAATCGCTGTTTTTTCTGTCAAATATTTACACGGAAAAAAGTAGGTACTCGAAGTGCGACGTGCCAAAATATAAGAAAGCAAAATAAAAATCGTTTCTCTTTTAAAGGCGACTCTTTAGTTTTTTCCCGGAACTTTATTCTAGAGAATGGAGCGTTATCTAGAAAAGATTTCACAGTTCTGCGAGAAGGTTAACTTTTGTTATAACTCAGTTTAGATCTAATGGATAAATTGAATTAGAACAAGTTAAGGTTTTAAGATTTCCCGTCTTTATGAAGGCGACGCTCTTTTAGTGTCAGTTTTTGTTAAAATACCGATAACTGAACTGAGAACTAAAGCTGCGATAACATTTAATATATAAGTGTCAATTAGCACCACTCAATGAGAATCTAAACAAATTAAAATGAATTAAAGTGTTTATTTGACACTTATGATATTAGTCAGTAATATCTGTAATCATTGAGAACAACTATCAAGTTGAACCTCTATGAAATGGAATGAAATCAAATATTTGTTTTGTAAATTGATTATAAAAAACAATTTTACATGTAATTTTTTTGTGTTTTAAGTTAAGCTAGATGAGGCCGGTGTTTAAATATGGTCTGTGAAAAATTATTAAGTAAATCGAACACATATAAAATACATGGAATTAACATGCTATCGAAATGTCAAACGGTCATTTCCTTTCATTCTATTAATGTCACAAAAGTTTAAACTCAAATTGGCCTTAAAAAGACGTATGTATCCGACGTTATACATTTACGTAGATTCAACGTACCTATATACATAAAAAGAAAAGGTTGTAAGGAAATATTGTATTAAATCATGCTTGGCAGATTGAGGTTCCAATTTATCTTTAACGTCATCTTACTAGGCTTAGGAAAGGTTTTCACATTCTTAAAGAAAAGATTTGATGTTTACTCGTGTACTTTTATTATTATGTATATTTTTATTAGAGGAAGCTTCTAAATTTAAAGTCTCAGTAAGGTAAGTCTTAAGGATCTCTAAGTCGAGAGTGAATAAGTTACTTCTAGGTAAGCATCCTTCATCTTTAATCATAATATTGCTTACCATAGGCGAATTAAAGGAGAGCCTATTAATCAATTCTATAAATAAAAAGGTCCATGCCGAACTCATCGTTTTTATATTTATAGCAACTTAACTCCACGATAAAATATACGTTATACAAAGTCAGTAATGGAAAAAATCTGACAATCCTACATTATGTTAGACGCTTCTGTCCATTTTTATTTTCATTAGAGAACGCTTTGCTGCATCGAGGCTGCCCCTGTACCACTATTGTAACTTTTTAAATACATATGTTATTTTAGACAAATATATTACACTCTCATTTACCTGTAACTATCATCAACTATCACTACTGGACGAAAATCTCCTCTCTAAGTTAACGCAAAACCATAAATTACCCTTGGGCTTAGTATGGTTCCTACACTCACCTTTTTCCAAATGCATAACACCACCAAGTATTCAAGTTTTATTTTACCTCCAAAACACAGCGTATTATAAATTAAGTGCAATTAAACCCCACTTCCTCAAACTCAGAGTAAAATGGTTAATTTAAAGACCAATTAATTTTAAATTCTTCCACTAATTGCGCTCTTAAACCTGAGACGTTATGAAATTACAGAGTATTACAGAGTACTTTATGTACTCAGCAATTATGTACTTATGAAGCTTACGATGATTAATATCCGAGTAGGTTGAGTAGGTATATGCTTATCTTATCTTTATGTGCCTTTAAATATATTGCCGAAGTTTGGTGGTACGTGAGAGGATGATTTAAACAATAACGTAGATAATAACAACCATGCCGTTCGATCTTTGCGGATTAGCTGCGTTTTCTGAGGTCGGTTATACCGAGGCTCGTCCAAGTCTCATAAATCACTATCAATCGTCGGTCTACTATCATTTGTAGATAATTATGGGCAGGTATTTCGGATTGCTAGAAGTATGAAATGCATGAAATAAAATAAAATAAAAATAATGAATATAGAGTGCAAACGGGAGTTACTTTACAACTCGTGGTGCAGCAGTTAAGGAGTCAAAATAAAATAATTAAAAAATTCACTATAAAACATCTCCGTATCATCTCAGTATGGTTTGCTCGTAAGTCGTATGTTTTTACTGCATCCCTTCTACATGTATAACATATTTGCATATACAGGGTGGCCCGTTTACAGTGGTCCAAAGATTTTTTTCAGCTTGAGAGCATCATAAGTGATCATTTAAAACATACTTTAGTTGAGCGAAAACTTATGGTTTCGAAATTATGGCTACATACATATCGAAAACAGGGAATTTAATTAATTTTTCACAATTAAACGCTTTGTATTGCATTCACGCATGAGAGGGTGGGCCATTATAAAAGTGACCCAAATATTGAGTTCGCCGTAATGAAAGACTGGGCACTGCACACGTAGATAATTATGTTATTAATAATGAACTTTGTTGCATCTTTGTTTAAACTGTTTTGATTCTAAATTATTCCTAAAATTCTTATCGCTAAAAGCGACGAAAAGACAACCTTTGGATGGATTTGACACAGAAGGAGAAAATAAATACGCTACCTGCGTATTTATTTTCTCCTCGGTGTACTATTTATCTATATAAAATACAAACAATAAATAACGTTCTCAAAACATATATATACATATAAATATTAAAAAAAAGAAACAAAGACATACATAATAACAACAATTTAAGGAGAGAGATAAAGATCTTTTACTAAGACATTTATTATAACTAGGGTTGCCATCACCAAATTTGCCAGCCCCAGACAAAGACTTATAAACCCCGGACATTTGGGTAAAATCACAGTTTTTCCCCGGACACCGTAGAAAAATACATTTTTGAACTTGAAACTAAATACAACGGTGTTTAATTATGGTTTTTATTTACGGATAAAGTGATAACATTGTAGAGCTTTAGAACTTTTTTAATAACAGTCTCTTCCTTTTCATTTAATCAACGTAACAAACAATGAGATGAAATACCATAGGAAAATAATAAAAGAGATCGTGCTTTTTGGTACCCGTGAGACCAATGTGTGTACGGGTTGTACCTGGACGCTTATTGGGAAAATTCCCCGGACGCCCCCGGATGATCTCCAAACTAGGACAAATCCGGGAAAACCTGAATGGATGGCAACCCTAATTATAACAATCAAAGGAGGAGCTCCTTTAATAAACTGATTTGTAACCGGTTTTGAAATCGGCATCTACTTAGACTTTTCCCAAATATGTTGGGGAGTCTAACCAAAATTAGCTGAGTACTAGTGTTTTACATGGAGCATATTCCTATCAGACCACTACAATCCAATAGCTAGGTAACACGGTAGGTATCTCCTGGCAAGACTAGTGTCAGATTTCCTGACTTCTGACTACCTGTAACGACTGTCAAAGATGTTCAAATGTCAGCCGGGAAAAATGGCTGAGCGTGCTTTGCAAAACACGGAAGAATCTCGATGTATGGTGTTGGTCACGATTCCATGAACTGACCTCAGCAAGCATTGATTAACTTTAAAGATCGACCAGTGCGGGTGATACTATTAAGGCACGAGCTCCTCCTCCTGGTTTAGAATCTATAACTGTAGTATACAACGTGTAATTTAAAGGGTATATACATACCAAGTGCACGGCTTCTTTGGATGATAACAAACGATATAGCAAGGGTTTTGTAATCCTATGTCTACATGTGTGGAACTTATTAGAAATTTCAATACCAGAGACCGAATTTTTCAAACTAAGAAGAACGAGAAGAGAATTATCGTTTTATTCGTATCGTATCATTACACGTTGTCAACGTGTAACGGAAACCCCATATCTATCCAAAAGGACTGAAGACAACATCTGGTATGGAGTCTCTATGCAAAGTTTCAGCTCAAAATAAGTGACTCACAGAATTGAACCCAAATTATTGGTTTCATATGTTTCTTGAATACCAGTTATAACAAACGTATCACATCACTAAGTGTGTCGTGTCGTGGTCATCACTTTCCCACGTCACTTGCCAATGAAATGATAATTCTCTTCGTTCTTCTTAATTTGAAAAATTCGGTCTCTGGTATCAATGTATAAGTTCCACACATGTAGACATAGGATTACAAAACCCTTGCTATATCGTTTGTTATCATCCACAGAAGCCGTGCACTTGGTATGTATATACCCTTTAAATTAGCACGTTGTATAATATATCCATATCCATACTAATATTATAAATGCGAAAGTAACTCTGTCTGTCTGTTAACTTTTTACGCCAAAACTGCTGAACCGATTTGGCTGAAATTTGGCATGGGAATAGTTTAGGACCCTGGGCAGGACATATGATAGTTTTTCCGGAATTCCCACGGTATCGGTATTTACGCGGGAAAAACTTCCCACGCGAACGAAGTCGCGGACAAAAGCTAGTCCATACTTCCATACTAATATTATAAATGCGAAAGTAACTCTGTCTGCTGTCTGTCTGTTACCTTTTCACGCCTAAACCGCTGTACCGATTTGGATGAAATTTGGCACGGGAATAGTTTAGGACCCTGGGAAGGACATAGAATAGTTTTTATCCCGATATAAGGTTCCCGTGGGATAGTTTTCGAATTGCACACGAACAAAGTCGCGAGCAAAAGATAGTTGGTTATAAATATCATTTTTTTTTAATGAAAACTATATGAGGCTGGTGTTTCCTAGCTATCTTAAGGAAAAGCACTCGAACAAACTCAGAGTTCAACGTCTCTTTTGAAATCCATTTAATCTGTAAATGTCCAATCATTTGGAAAACTGTGTAGGTTTTTATGTCTGCGGTGCGCGTTTGAGGAAAGAAACACACAGATTTTACTGGATCTATACAAATATTGCAAGCAGCAAATAAATATATGTAATAAATATATGTGTATTGTAGTATGTTTTTTCAGTTTATAAAAGTAATTATCATTTCCTGTTCACTGTTACTTAATACTGACAATCTTTTCTACTTTTAGTTGAAGTAAAATATAACTCAAAGGATGTAATTAAATCAAGCAAATACCGTGTCTTTTCATACTACTTCTTTTATAACTTCGCATAAAAGAATCATTTAATTAAACCCCAAACAACGGTTAATTCAAGGATATACCGGTTAACCTCAATACTTAGCCTTAAATACTGGTAAGATTCCGAACTGTTCTGAGATAATCGCTTATTTAGGACTTTAGCTAACACTCACTGAGTAAACCTAAGGTTTCTTTTATACCTCAGAAATACGAAAATGTTCCAAAAATATATATCTATTACACAAAAAAAATAAAGGAAACCAGTATATTTTTCTAAGTACAAGTAGAAATCTTCGGAATTGATTCGTTATCAATGACTGAGCCGGATTAAGCTTGCTAGAATCTCTGGGTGCTAAGTGAATTTTTGGGAAAATATGTTTGTTTTAGGTTCAAATCAGTATCTACCAGTATCAGAACTTTCTTTGGTAAGTCGTTCGCAGCTCAAGCTGTACGGTTGTGGGCATTCCACCCTACCCGTGTCAGTAAGACAAGCACAAACCCTTTCTTCTTTCAAAAACATTTTTCAATAAGATCTCTATTTCTCGTTGTTTTTAATACGTGTCTTAGCTTTTTATGTTTTGAGTACGTAGTTTATTAAAATTATGTATTGTATATACGTAAACAGTGCACCGAGTTCTTCTTGCGTATTTATTTTCACCTTCTGTGTGATTTGATGGATATCAAATCTTGTCCGTAAAAGATCGCTTTTAGCGATAAGACTGCCCATTGTATTACCTTTTTTAATTGCTAAGTCCTCATTGTTTCCGTTGTAGTCTTCTTCTTAGCGTGTCGATAGCAAATAGCTAGATGGAGTCTACCCAGAACTGGGCAACAAGTTTGGCACCGTCGGTAGCTTCCATCAAGTCCTGCAATGAGCAGTTGACCTGTCAACTGCTCACTGCAGGACTTGATGGAAGCTTACTTACTACTTACTTACTTACTTACTTTCCTGTCCTGCGTGTCCTGACACGCAGGACAGGAAAGTAAGTGTGCCATGGTTTGTGGAGCAGAACCACATATACACTCCAAGGCAGAGTCATCGATAAATCCGTTGTAGTTTAATGTAAACTGAAAACAATATTATCTATACTAACTACAGCAATGTTATGCTAACTGCCCAGTGTAAATTATTAGAAAACAATGAAGAGAATATAGAGAATAGGACATTATATTCCGCGAGTAAAAATTTAGATAAGTACATAAATATCGATTTAGTTAATAACTTTATCTAGAACAACACATAGCGGTGGTGGCCCAGTGATTATAGGCTTTACTATATGTCGTAGATTTCAACCCCAGCAACCACATTACGCGGTGTAATTCTAATCATCAGCACTGCTTTCAAAACGATGAAAGTATTCAGTCCTAGAAAAATTCGAAGACATGTGATATCAACCGACCTTCACTAGGCCCACGTGATAGATTACGGCCCATTGTCTCTCATAGAGACTCATAGGGAGTAAGCTTCAAACCATTTTTTTTATATCAAATCTATTTGGAGAACAATGTAGGCTTATGGTTAGTAAAAATATCTTATAACTTCTGTAAACACGACAAGCATAAAATAAACAATGAATTAGATGTCTGTTCAGAATACCTACTGTAGATTAATCACAGGACCGGAGACTCATTCACTACAGTCTCAAAACGCTCCGTTCATTACAAAGCACGTTAAACCATTGTTCATAAACTAATGAAACATAAATACAGTATGTTAACTAACAGAGGGTGTTCCTGTTAACCCGCAATAGTATAAGCACATCAATTAGATCGCCGCACACGCGGCCCGTCATTCATAAATAAATTGCGACGTTACCGTCCTTCAAGTGCGCGTGTACAGAGTGTTTCTTTTACGTATCAATTTAATATTTTTAGTGATTATTTTTATATAAAAAAAAAAAAACATTTTGTTTTCGAATGGCAATATTTTTTTAACATGCTATACTATTGGGGGTTAACGGGAATGCCCTCTGTTAGTTAACATACTATATAATCATACCTTATTTTGTAGGTTTTTAATTTGAAAAGAAAGAACGCGAACCTATTATCAATAGCATCAACCAAAAAAAAGTTGGGAATCCTAGCAAAGGTGAGACGGTACTTCACACCCGAACAGTTGCTCAATCTCTATCAAGCCCAGGTTCGGTCGTGTATGGAGTACTGCTCTCATCTTTGGGATGGATCTGCTAAATACCAACTGGACGCGCTTGAGTCTATCGAGAAGCGGGCCAAGAGACTCATTGGCAACGATGCACTGGTCGAGTCAAAGCTCCAGAGCCTTGAACATCGACGACGAGTTGCAAGTCTATCGGTTTTCTATCGGTTACATTTCGGGGAGTGTGCGATGGAATTACACAATCTAATTCCACCAAGCCCGTTCCATCATCGGACGACGAGACAAACGGCGAAGCGCGATCGTTACATGGCGGACATCCCACCCATACGCACCAAACGTTTTGGGAATACCTTCATTGTGCGTATGGCTAAGGAGTTGAATTCCCTGCCGGAGTCTGTGTTTCCCGACAGCTATAACCTAGGAGTCTTTAAGTCAAGAGTGAATAGGTTACTTTTAGGTAAGCGTGCTCCATCTTCGACCACATCATCACTTATCATCAGGTGAGATGGTGGTCAAACGCGAACCTATTTTAAATTAAAAAAAAAAATTAAAAAAAAATGAGGAGCTCATGACTAAATAATAATAGCCGCTAGTGTGATCTTCAAAGTCAAGCAAGGCTTGCCAAGGTCGATTTGTGGATGGGTGACTATCTTAATATATCGAGTTTCTTCAATGCAGGGGAAAGCACGTTAAGCTCTTGTTCCCGGCTGTCATTGGAACATCTTAGATAGCCGTTACGGGGAGTCAGAAACCAGAATATTTGACACTGGTCTTGCCAACGGGTATCGTGTTTACCCAGCTACTGGGTTATGGAGGTCAGATAGGCAGTCGCTACATGTAAATACCCCAACATGTTTGGGTTTAAGATGAACGATGGTTACTAACCAAAAGAGATTAGAGTTAGGCAAGTAATTCGTTCAAAAGACGTATCTCCTTTTGGTCTAATGAATTTACTTTTGAAGTAATCGTGGAGCTTCCAGAACCTTCATCGACGACGAGTTGCTAGTCTATCAATTTTCTATCGATTACATTTCGGGGTATGTGCGATGGAATTACACAATGTAATTCCGCCAAGCCCGTTCCATGATCGGTATACAAGATAAACGGCGATGCGGCTTCGTTTCATGGTGGACATCCCACTCATACGCACAAAACGTTTTGGGAATACTTTCATTGTGCGTACGGCTAGTGGCAAGAATGGAATTCCCTGTCGGAGTCTGTGTTTCCTGATCGCTATAACCTGGGGGTCTTTAAGTCAAGAGTGAATAGGTTACTTCTAGGCAAGCGTGCTCCACTTTCGACCACATCATTACTTACCATCAGGTGAGTTGGTGGTCAAACGCGAGCCTATTATCAATAAAAAATTAAGTTCTCCATAGGAAACGATCAATTGGAACCGTACACTAGCTTTTGGTGTTTTATAAGATACTAGCTGCTGCGCGCAACTTCCCGCGTAAATCCCGATCCCGTGGGAATTCCGGGATAAAAAATAAGTAGCGCCTGATATTCCAGGTTGTCAACTATCTACTTACCAAATTTCACAGACTTTTTTAAATTCTTCTTCTATTACTGATTCTTAACCCTCCTCTATTTTTTTTTTAAAGTATGTAATGTATAGACACACTTTTTACCGTTTTATTACTTATACGTATAGATGAAATATATCCCATGTACATAGGCCTATGTGAAATAATATAATCTTGGTTTTGACTTTGGCTGTCATTTGTACGGTTGATAATTGTTACTCATGAGAAGTATGTCAACAATTTAAGCGTCAAGGGTTTTGGCCTCGTGATCGTGATGATTTTGGCCGCGTCAAAGGTTTTGGGTTCGAACCCCACCCATTACACTATTAACGTTAACCCACTCCAGACACAAGCATATTTAGCTTGGTTGGAGGGGTTAAAAAACTTGTTAACAACTAGAAATCGCTAGTAATGTGAATTCTATTGCTAATTCTCTTTAAAAGAAGAACATCTTATCCGAGGATATTGTGCCTACTTGTCACATAATCTGCATCCGAACATAATTGGAAAAAAAACTTTTTTATTAAAAAAATAATCGACTTCAAAACAAACAAAACCACTTCTGCACTGCAAAGTGAAAAATAACTTTATATATTGTTTTATTGGATGTCTAATTCCGTTTCAAATAAGGGCTACGTATCTACTCACATGACTGAAGTCGGTGCCAAGCCAATTAATAGTTTTGATAGGCTAAGTACGCCGCATTCTGGGGCACGCCCGAAGTAATCAAACCTATTCAATTTTCTTGATACCGACTTAAGTCATGTGAGTAGATACGTAGCCCTTATTTGATACGGAATTAGACATAAAAAAGTTTTTATTTTATGCTTTTAGTTCTTATCTCTTTCTTTGTGTTACCTGACATACCTACATACCGTTTTCACTTTTTTTAGGTCGGTGAAAAAGGAGAGTGCGGTACACATCTTTTTACCCCCTAAAACCATATTTCAGACCAATTTTATGTTATGGAAAGGTTTAAACCAAACTCGAGGAGTTCGATGACGTAAATAGCTTAGCGCATCAAGCCATGATTTGATGAGTTAAGCAGTGTTCGTAGAGTCCGGGCATCAAATGAGTGATCCAAAACTTGTTATCTCGAGTTTTTCTGTGCTTCAGAAGGTTAAGGCACGTTAAGCCATTAGTCTCGGCTGCAGTCATTAGCACCCACTAATCCGCATTGGGCTTGCGTAGTCAGTTATATCTAGCCGATTCTCGTTAGGTATGGTATTTATCCGTAGGGAAGGTCTGTGCTTCAGCAGTAGTAATATTCATTGGTAGATTAAGCTAAACAGTACATAGATATACGAGAGCAGCAATCGCGGGAGATTTGCTATTTATACTTGAAGAGTTTTATCACTTATCTCCGAAGATCTTCAACAGAACCTGATGTGTTATATACTAGAACCTTCCTTGTAAAATATGCTTTCAAACAACGAAACGCGATCGAAATCAAATCAGTAGTTTTTGAGAAAATCGCGGATATACAAACATACATACATACAAACATACTTACATACATACTGGTCGAATACAGAAACTCCTTTTTTGAAGTCGGTTAATAAGCTATGCCAATTGAGAGATATTCCTTTAAGAGCACAATTTCCGCTGTGTCTCTGCATACATAAACCGATTGTCTACCATGACCTGCGCAATTCAATTAGGAAGCAATGAAAATCTCTGGAATGACACCTTTCGAAACGGTAGTAGTCAGTCTGACGGTATTGTAGAGATAGTTTTACGTAAAAAAGTTATATGTTTATAATATTGTCATAGGACATGACAATATTATATACATGTAACTTTGGGTTTCATAGTGCAAGATAAACAATATAGAATGAAGGGGAAAATCCTAAGACTTGCGTATCGTGATTGCATTGGCCTATATATTTAAACGTTACCTTAATACAAAACACTGTCTTAAAACGATCAATATACAATCACACATCTTTAACACAGAAAACGCAATAGTTCCAAAACAAATATTATGATTAACGTATAACAGTTATATACGAACACAAAACGTCAAATGAAATTTAGAATGAAAAATGTCAAACGTAAATAAAATATAACGGAAAGCGGAAAACACATTTCATTCGATTGAACTTTGTGAACCCATTAAAATAAATGTTCAATACATTCCACATTAACGGCACGACCTCTACGGAAATTCACACATAAACGATAAAATATAATTCTCCTTACCTTATTTCCGATTTGAATTTCCAAAGGAAGACACCGAAAACCTCTACATAATCACGACTTTCTCACTGATTTGAACACAATCAATTACTCAAGTATAACCTTTACAAATTAAGAATGTATTTGAATACTAAATAGATAAGGTTTTCACACATACTTTTTATTTTCCGGTATTGTCACATTGTTCCAAGTTTATGTAACACCAGCGTAGCAACGCCGTAGACTCGTAGCAGCGCTACGACGGTTCGTAGCGGACTGAAGTTATGACGCTTTCGTAGCATACATATAATATAGTTCATAGTACACAATGTCTATATAAAAGTTAAAACTTTTTGTGTATTTAGTTGTGGCCAAACACAATCGTCCATACGTTTTCCGTGGCAGATAATGTGCTTCGGTACAAGTAACGCCATCTATTACCTGGTGCAGTAGTCACATGTTCAGTTGAAAAGTACTTTGAGTATGTGTGAAAGAGGTTAGGCCGCGATTTCGAAGTACAGCTTAAAGTTTTGTACTAATATAGGTATTACTTTATGATTATTTGCATCGAAAAAGAGTCTGGTAGATTAACAAAATTGTTGAAATACCCTTGTTGCCTTCAAAGAAACTGTTAAACTAATTAAAATAAAAACGAAACGTCAATATTATCTCTTTCCGACTTTGCTAAAGTATAAAAACATTGAAAAACGCTGGCCTTGGAGCTGGCGACTAAGATTCAATTTATAAAGAAGTCGTAAAAGTTTAAAATATTCAGGCTTATCTTGAAATGAAAATAAAAATATTTTTAGTCATTAATGAATTAAAGTTGTTAGATTAGAGTGTGCCGCGATATCATGAGAATCAGTAATTAGCGTAAATATTGTAGTAGTAGAATATTACCCATACATTATACCACTAGTCACCTCCATTCATTGCGCGAAACCAATGTTATTGACAAACTGTAGTTAAGTTTTAATTAGAAATTTTAGGTTTGTTGGTCTGGACTGGTTCGATTTCTAAAACTGTAACACCAATATAAAGCTACAATATGTGCATGTAAAATAGGTTTGAATATTTTTTTCTCAACGACATAATGTCGGGGTCGGCTATCTGTGTAACCGTATACAGCTGGGTGCTTTTTTTTTTTTTAACTCGGTAAAATTATCAAATTAGTCCTCCCACCCCGGGCAGGGTGGGAGGGACTGTCAGACTTTTACTGACTAAAATCCACGGTGTTCCTTCAATAACCCTTTACGTACCGGGGTCACGGTAATGGGATAAGTCCCACGACCCCGGCAGGCTTCGGCCCTCTACGGGGGAGCCTCGTCATATTGCTGACGCTCTTTTTTGCATGAAGTGACTGCCTTTGAAGGTCAGATTCTGACCTCTAAAACCCAGTAGCTGGGCAACACGATACTCTTTGGTACGACTAGTGTCAATTCTGCTGATTTTGTTGCTACTGGTAAAGATGCACAAATGTCAGCCATGACCAACTACTTAACGTACTTTTCCGAAACACCGAGGAATATGGCTATGTTAAAATCAGCCATCCATGAACCAAACTCATCAAGCGTTGCTTACCTTTTAAAGAACGACCCACGCGGCAGTTTTAATAAATCCACGAGCTCCTCTAGGCAAAGATCAAACCATCAATGTTATGATTTGTTTTGTTTTATGATTTATTTGTGTAAAATGATTTTATTTATGAAATTTATATTGTAAAATTGTGTGTAGAATTGAAATAATCATTATGTACCTGTATGTAAACATATTTGCACGCCATGAGAAATGGCAGACATGTCGTGAACCAATCAATTTTTAAGATCTTGCATGCATGTATTATATTAAATTCTGTATGTGTACACATGTTTGAGCTAATAAAACTTCTATTCTATTCTATTCTATCAACGTCTAATCCAAAACTTAAAAGCCTTTCATTCATTCATAAATAAAGTTAAACCCCATATAAATACTTCGATTTCAGAGTCGACATATCGCGGAATACTCCGGGGACCCACCTTATCCAAACTTCGGGAATTATATCTATCTAGTTCTGCCATCTGCTAACTTTTAAACTTACAAAGGGGAAAGGGGGAATTCCGTATCAGTTGGCAGATTTGGGAGTATCTTGGCTGAATTCGTCTTGTGTAAGTTATGTCGTGTCAATGGGTGGATCGACCATTATGACTTTATCTAGAACTTTAAGAGTATTTTGGAGTCGCATCGTCACGTTATCTTCAAGGCGTATGTAGTGCGAGTACCGACTTAAGTTCTTGTGCCATGGCAGAGGACTTTTGGCCCCAGGGCATGGTGTTCCATTGCTTCCGCGGACAAGTACCACGTGAGGCCATTGGCACTTCGACTTGCTTATTTGGAGTGCTAATATCATTGTTTTAAGTTTCATTTCAATAACTAGGTACATTTGTTTTGTTAAAGTTTGAATGTTATTTTGTATCTATAGGCTACAGATATCCGAAAATGATTTAATATTCTCATATTTATACAGACACTACATTTAACCAAATAAAAACTCGGTATTTCACGATACCATATTTTTTTTGTAACAATGTTACACAAATTTCCCATACCATTTTTCTGGTTTATCTAACAAACAGGCTAGGTACCGGTCATGACGTCCGTCCGCACGTAATTAATACTTCCCCCTTTATAGATTATAGCCTTTGCATTACACTGATGTAAAGGCTATAATTTGTTTAATGACACTTGATTTGTATCTTTTCATTACAATATTTCAGTAGTTTTTGCGTGGAGAGTGAAAAGTAACCAACATCAATTAATACTTAGGCTGTGTTTTTATCTACATTCGGTAACAAAAACACAATAAACAATATACCAAGTTGTTGATTAGAGCCCATTTAAGCAATTATTACCTGTAATAAGAGATTCCGCTCTTCAATAATTATAAGTAGTGGCAATTTTTTTACCAGTTATTTTATTACATTTTTATTAATATACATACATAATTATATAGAAC
Organism: Tholera decimalis; assembly: GCA_943138885.2. Classification (NCBI taxonomy): domain Eukaryota; kingdom Metazoa; phylum Arthropoda; class Insecta; order Lepidoptera; family Noctuidae; genus Tholera; species Tholera decimalis. Next base: position 32,934,781 of record OW964562.2, read on the forward strand.
TAAGCAAATAACTGTTTTGTGTATGTATCTATGTGCATGTGCCTGTTTTTGTATATCTGTAAGTATGTGTGTCCTGCGTGCATGAGTTATATTAAAGTGAAGCTCTAATTATACGCTGGCGGCATCGGCAGTATGTGTTCTGGAAGATATCGCTGTTAGTAGTAAGAACTATCAGTTTATTTGAGGTATTTTTTTATCGAATTCTAAAAATAAAGAGTATTTTGCTGTGCTCTACCTCTGCCTAACCGTTCGGGAATATACATATGTTACTTTCACAGAAGTCATATTTAAGATCACCAAAATATCACCATGCATTTTTGAAACATTCTGTATTTTGACAATACACCGGCCTGGGGGTAAACAAAGACCAATTATAATGAACAATTGTTTTAATAAAATTGCGCGTATGAAGAATTTTGATGGTAGAATGAAAAATACCCTACATTTTATCTAGGTGAACAAAACATAGAAAGCGCCTGATAGAAATATTATAGCGACTAGAACTCTAATTAACTTACATTGCTATTATAATCAGTGAGGCATTTGCGCCACAACAGGTTTTATTTTGTATTTTATTATATTTCATCTTAGCTTGTACAAAAACTACGTAATCATCGCATAGTATAGGTAAAACAAAGTCGTTTCTAGTCTCTGCACTTTTAGACCTAACTAGGTACGCAACGGATTTTGATGCAATTCATGAAGATGGTCTATGTTATGTACTTATGTTATTACATGCATTATTATAGTAGAGTAAAGCCGAGAATTTCAAAGATTTTTATTGTGCTGTCTTAAAACGTATTTTGGTATCCTTATATTTCAAACCGGCTGCTGGCTTACAAGATAAATCAATTTAATGTAGGTAGGTACTACGGAATTGTAGAATATCTATTCTAAAAGGATCTACAAAAAACATAATACTAAAAGCTATAAAATAATAGGTAAATACAGGTTCAACATATAGGCTTTTAGCCAAAGGAATAGTTAATCCTTTTTTAGGGTTCCGTAGCCAAATGGCAAGAAACGGAACCCTAATAGTTTCGTCATGTCTGTCTGTCTGTCCGTCCGTCCGTATGTCACAGCCATTTTATTCCGAAACTTAATAGTTTCACAACTATAGTCTTAATGGACTACAGTTGTGAAACTTGGTAGGTAGATGTATTCTGTGAACCGCTTTCCGATTTTAAGAAAAAATTAAAATAAAGGGGGGCTTCCCATACATGGAACTGATACTGAAAATATATTTTTTTCATGAAACCTATGCGTGTGTGGTGGTAAACAAGTAACGCGTCTATATTAACTTTTCTGGCCCGTTGAAAAAGCGCATATGCAGATTTATTTACTCTTTTACATAGCTGTTCTATATGAGCCTTCCAATTAAGGTTATTGTCAATATGTAAACCTAAAAACACACTTACTTTTGCTTCTTCTATCTCAGTGCGATTGTAGCTGATACAAATTTTTGGTGTTTCAATTTTCTGGTGGAAATGCATCACTTTAGTTTTCTTGAGGTTTATTATCAAATTATTCATATTAAGCCAATTAATTATATCATTGTTTTAAGTTTCATTTCAATAACTAGGTACATTTGTTTTGTTAAAGTTTGAATGTTATTTTGTATCTATAGGCTACAGATATCCGAAAATGATTTAATATTCTCATATTTATACAGACACTACATTTAACCAAATAAAAACTCGGTATTTCACGATACCATATTTTTTTTGTAACAATTTTACACAAATTTCCCATACCATTTTTCTGGTTTATCTAACAAACACGCTAGGTACCGGTCATGACGTCCGCCCGCACTTAATTAATACTTCCCCCTTTATAGATTATAGCCTTTGCATTACACTGATGTAAAGGCTATAATTTGTTTAATGACACTTGATTTGTATCTTTTCATTACAATATTTCAGTAGTTTTTGCGTGGAGAGTGAAAAGTAACCAACATCAATTAATACTTAGGCTGTGTTTTTATCTACATTCGGTAACAAAAACACAATAAACAATATACCAAGTTGTTGATTAGAGCCCATTTAAGCAATTATTACCTGTAATAAGAGATTCCGCTCTTCAATAATTATAAGTAGTGGCAATTTTTTTATCAGTTATTTTATTACATTTTTATTAATATACATACATAATTATATAGAACTAAGCAAATAACTGTTTTGTGTATGTATCTATGTGCATGTGCCTGTTTTTATATATCTGTGTAAGTATGTGTGTCTGCGTGCATGAGTTATATTAAAGTGAAGCTCTAATTATACGCTGGCGGCATCGGCAGTATGTGTTCTGGAAGATATCGCTGTTAGTAGTAAGAACTATCAGTTTATTTGGGGTATTTTTTTATCGAATTCTAAAAATAATGAGTATTTTGCTGTGCTCTACCTCTGCCTAACCGTTCGGGAATATATGTTACCTTCACAGAAGTCATATTTAAGATCACCAAAATATCACCATGCATTTTTGAAACATTCTGTATTTTGACAATACATCGGCCTGGGGGTAAACAAAGGCCAATTACAATGAACAATTGTTTTAATAAAATTGCGCGTATGAAGAATTTTGATGGTAGAATGAAAAATACCCTACATTTTATCTAGGTGAACAAAACATAGAAAGCGCCTGATAGAAATATTATAGCGACTAGAACTCTAATTAACTTACATTGCTATTATAATCAGTGAGGCATTTGCGCCACAACAGGTTTTATTTTGTATTTTATTATATTTCATCTTAGCTTGTACAAAAACTACGTAATCATCGCATAGTATAGGTAAAACAAAGTCGTTTCTAGTCTCTGCACTTTTAGACCTAACTAGGTACGCAACGGATTTTGATGCAATTCATGAAGATGGTCTATGTTATGTACTTATGTTATTACATGCATTATTATAGTAGAGTAAAGCCGAGAATTTCAAAGATTTTTATTGTGCTGTCTTAAAACGTATTTTGGTATCCTTATATTTCAAACCGGCTGCTGGCTTACAAGATAAATCAATTTAATGTAGGTAGGTACTACGGAATTGTAGAATATCTATTCTAAAAGGATCTACAAAAAACATAATACTAAAAGCTATAAAATAATAGGTAAATACAGGTTCAACATATAGGCTTTTAGCCAAAGGAATAGTAAATCCTTTTTTAGGGTTCCGTAGCCAAATGGCAAGAAACGGAACCCTAATAGTTTCGTCATGTCTGTCTGTCTGTCCGTCCGTCCGTATGACACAGCCATTTTATTCCGAAACTTAATAGTTTCACAACTATAGTCTTAATGGACTACAGTTGTGAAATTTGGTAGGTAGATGTATTCTGTGAACCGCTTTCCGATTTTAAGAAAAAAAATAAAATAAAGGGGAGCCCCCCTTTATTTTATTTTATACCCCATACATGGAACTGATACTGAAAAAATTTTTTTTTCATGAAACCTAAGCATGTGTGGTATCTATAGACAGGTCTTTAAAAATGACACAGGTTTATAAAACCACTTTTTCATAAAGTTAATCGTTTAAAAGATACACGCTTCCAAAGTGGTAAAACGGTGGTCAAACGAAAGCATATCAACAATTTAAAAAAAATTGTGCAACCCCCTCCCCCCTCTAACTTCTACAAAAATAGAGTGAAAAATTAAAAAAATATATATGTAAACCTAAACGAAGATCTTAATGTAAACTTTCAACCAAAACTGGTTTGAACAAGATCGGGTTAGCAGTTTTTGAGATACAGTATATTTTCTAAAACCACAAATAATTACTTCATACAAACACTATGAAAAACAAAGTTATTTGGCGTAGTTGCTACGAAACCCTTCATGGGCGAGTCTGACTCGCCCTTAGCCAATTTTTTATATACTCGTATGAAAATAAAACTAAAGATTTTTTAAATTCTTTTCTAACAAAATTTTTACAGAATGTGATTTCTTTGAAAGCCATGAAACCCTAGAAATAATTTTGAAATCTAACACAAACGAAATGGATGTTATAATATACTTAAAGAAGTTTATGTTATGTGCATTATCGAAATTAATTTTCTTAAAACTGTTTTTAACATTATTTTTTGACGATAACTCGGTTTTATCGAAAGTACTAACACTTCACGATTTTGAAGAAAATATAATTTATAAGGGAAATTTGTAGCGGACCAAATTTACCATTACCATAATATGTCTTTATTTCGCACTTTTATATGATTACGTGTGTTTAAAGAATGCTCCGTCTATCAATGACGTATGTCTATAGCATGTCCAATAAAAGAGCGCCTAAGTCTGAAATATTGAACCAAATTAATGATATCTACTTGAGGAGCTTGTGGCTAAATCATAACAGCCGCACCGTCCACGCTTGTTTAGATAGGTCCGTGGATGAGTTACCATCTAATCATATCGAGATTACTCAGTGCCTATGTGTGTGATACGGGTAATACGAGTTCTTTTATCGTTTTAAATAGCAAAGGCAATGTTTTATTGTTAAATTAATAAAGACATTTTACGAAGACTTTTCGAGGTTTAGTTATTCAAGATCGCATGCCAACGTTGTTCAGTTTTTCTTAGTTGTGTGCATTCGTTGTTAAGTGTTTCGAATAGGTGAGATTAGAGATTTAGTTATTCGAGATCCCATGGCTACGGCATTAGGTTTTTCGTGGTAGCGTGCATTCGTTGTTAAGTGTTTCGTATTCGTGAACTTACGGGGACGTGTTGTTGGGTGCTTCATTTTCGAAATCACGTATCACACCCCTAATTTAGTTATAAGCTAGCATAACTTATAAATGAACCTATGTACGGCTCTTATCAAAATAAATTTTATAAAACTAAACCTAAATTTCTTACATAGTCATCCTTTTCTTGTCTGGCTCTGAATAAACATAACATGTCGACAAGATGCTTTTATATATCAAAACGAAGTCTTGTAAAATATTTGCAGTCGTACGTTTTGGATTAAGCTACAAGCGACTAGTAGACGCTTATTCCGATAAATTTTATTTAAAAAGCTACATAAGTGTTTTAGTTAATGATAAACGCGTGGCTCAATAACAAAAGCCGTATCAACTGATCTACAAGATTAAGCGACGCTTACCGAGGCCAGTTAGTGGATGGGTGACCGTTATAACTTATATCTCCGAGAGATCTCCGTGCCTCGGAAAGCTATCGAAGCTGATGGTCCCGGTTGTCATTTGTACAGTAAGCTTCAGAGAAAAGGAACCCCTTCGTGACGCGCCCGCCGTCGCTCGGCCGATATTCTTTGTCTTTGGGGAGTTCCTTTTCTCTGACGCTGACTGTGCAGTAGTTAAAGGGTAGTCAGAAACTGGAAAACCTGACACTAGTCTTGCCAAGGCATATTGTATATAACACTATACCCAGCTGCATCTGATTGGACTGGAAGAAGAATCCAACATAGTTGGGGATGATTCCCCAACTATGTTGGATTCTTCTTCCAGATTCTTCACCTGATGGTGATGATTTATGTTTTACTTATTCATATTGAGATATTTCCTAAAAACGGAATTTGCCAGCAGACAGTATAAAAAACACTCAGCCTTCTTGTACAACAAAACACACTTACACAGACGCACCATCACACACACACACACACACACAAACACACTCACGCACATATACAATTAATCGTATTTTCTTTATATTTGCCTTTTGTAAATTTATAATGTAAAGGAAGAGCGGAGCCTTCAACTACAGGCATTTCTATGCTTGAAATGTGAGATAGTATGCTTGAGATGCTTGAGGTGTGAGGACATCAGGTAGCGTAGAGTTTTAAATATCCAAATGAACTTCCTCACTCGTTTCATGATTACCTCAATATGTGAATGCCATGATAACGTCTGGTCAATAACTATGCCGAGATATTTTGTTGACCTTACTTTCTCCAGTGTTTGGCAGTCACAATCTTGAGGCATATGACCATCACAGATATGTATCTTGACATGAAAATCTACACAGGGCTGAGACCTTTGAGTGGGAGAAAAACAAATGAAGTTGGTTTTTGAAATATTGAGAGTTAGGAGATTAGTGTTCAGCCACTTAGGAACAGCAACTAGGCCTATTTCGGCAATTACTTTCACCTCTTCCCATGAGGATTCAGAGTAAATAACGGCAGTATCATCCGCGTATGAAATAATCCGCCCTCCACTGTTATGCATACTACATAAGCTATTTATGTAGATTAAGAAGATTGTCGGGCCCAGAACACTCCCTTGCGGAACTCCATAATTGACGTTTACTTCGTCGCTATTTGTGTAATTTATTGACGTGACAACGTCTTATAATTCGATGAAGCTGGCTGCATGCACGAAAATACATGACTCATGCGGCGTTACCTCGCTCTGAGGCGTTCCATTTAAGGCTAATATATTATATTCGTGCTGTCACCATTAAAATAAATAGCATCGGTCCGCTAGTGCAGCGATTGTAGGTTATGCTATAATTGACAAAACTATAACAATAAGTTAACAGAACTATTTCACGATGAGTAAAAAATCAATTGCTTTACTATTGAAAAAAACATTGACATAATTGTATTTATGCGTACAAATAAATGTAACTAGATCAATTCAATAGTGATTTCCATTTACCTCCTTCTCTACATCCATACAAAATATCTATCAAAGAAATAAAATTAAAATTTTCTTTTGAAAAAATCAGTATTTTCTGATGACGTTGTCACGTTCAACTATCGTCAGTAAACCGACTTTACAGACAACCGTTTTTTTTACACTTTGTTTCCTGTTTTTGAAATGAATGAAAATGTTTAGGACCAACATTTCTGAATGAATCTGAGATGAAAATTTGGGCAATAGGGACTTAATCAGCACTGCTTCCAAAACATTTGACTTCCACCAACCCACACTGGGTTTGCGTGGTGGATTATGGCCCTCTCATAAAGAGAAGGCCTGTGTCCCACCAGTGGGAACGTCATAGACTTTTTATTTAAAAGTTTGTTACTTGGGCCACGCCATATAAGTAAAATAACGATGTTGTATGCGAAATCAAAACGATGACGGAATCGTGAACATCGACTTTGCACTAGGGAGCGACAGGTGCCTTATTAAAATACATTTCTTTGATGATTATGCGTCATATTATATCAACGACATAAAGAAATTTGAACGTCTTATGACATCTAATTGGCAGATTACAATTTTTAGTTTTTCTTCTTACTCGTTGAAGCAGTTTGAGAAACAAATTAGAGAGTGTGGTGTAACCCACTAAGAATTTCCACTCTCTAATTTCCTATACTGTGTCAGCGGTTACGGCCCTGACTAGCGAGTTGCGGGTCGTGGGTTCGAACCCAGTGGAGCACATTATATAATTCATACCATCACCATGGCTCTCAAATCTGTAAAGGAAAAATTTTTTTTGCATAAAATGAAACCGACTTCAAAAAAACCATAAAAGCACTAAAAAGTTAAAAATAATACTATAACCTGTTGTAAGTGTAACGCTGGCCATCTAGAGAATATACTTCAGATTCAAATGAAAAAGCTACTGTTCGTTCTGTTTGTCACTCGGCAACTATTTTTTCCATGAAAACATGTCATGTGTAATCACTCCACTCTGCATTAAAAGTAACAGGATAATTATGTGCTACATGTGTGAAGTGTAAATATTTTGTGAAAATATTATTAATTTACTCGAAATATGGATGAGTATACTAATTCGAAAGTTACGATGGAAAGCTAAAAGGTACCATCAACTATCGCGATTGGGCATTTCAAATGCAAAATAAAATAAAAATATTCGAGGATTTGTGGCAACCTCAGGAGAGAACGCTAATAAATTATCTCGTAGACAGGAGAAAGCTCGAGCAAGGCTATGTTTGAGTGTAGAAAAATCGTGCTATTCACATTGTGCAGGCGAAAACTGCGAAGGATGTATGGGATGCCTTGCAGAAGGCTTACGAAGATAACAGGTTGCAAAGGAGATTGAGATCGTATCGTATCGTATCGTATCGTGTCGTGTCGTGTTGTGTCGTGTCGTGTCGTGTCGTGACGTGTCGTGTCGTGTCGTATTGTGTCGTGTCGTATCGTGTCGTGTCGTGCCGTGTCGTGTCGTGTCGTGTCGTTTCGTTTCGTTTTGTACCGTTTCGTTTCGTTTTGTACCGTTTGGTTTCGTTTCCTTTTGTACCGTTTCGTATCGTTTCCTTTTGTACTGTTTCGTTTCGTTTTGTACCGTTTCGTTAGGTTTCGTTTCGTTTCGTTTTCGGTAGGTTTCGTTTCGTTTTCGGTAGGTTTCGTTTCATTTTCGGTAGGTTTCGTTTCGTTTCGTTAAGACGGTACTTAACAGTTACGTTTTCGGTACGTTACGTTGTCGGTACATTACGTTTTCGGTACGTTTCGCTTTCGGTACGTTTCGTTTTCGGTAGGTTACGTTTTCGGTACGTTACCTTTTCGGTACGTTACGTTTTCGGTACGTTACGTTTTCGGTACGTTACGTTTTCGGTACGTTACGTTTTGCTGTTAGTTTGCCATTCACAAAATTTACCTATTCTCAAGTCCTACCGCCCTAGAGCAAAAATTATATTTGTGTTCGAGGACGCCATTATGCTTTATGTGTTTCTGTGATTGCGTGAAATGTTTGTAAGATTTTTCATTTTAACATTTGAAAGTTACACAAAATAAAATACAGTACAGTTTATTACTGAGTTTCTGTAATAATAATTGGAATGATTTGCTTTTACTTTTATATAATAACGCTGTCTCTTTCTTGCACTACTTCCATCATATACAATACTTTGTTTGTTTACGTTTCTGTAAAGTCAAGTGACAGGACTAGTTTTCTTCTTAATTCATTGCTGGAGCTAGGTTAGGTCGCATATGTAACTGATATTATACCTCGTGTTAAATTACTTTTATTTCTCATTTCATTCTAGAACCTCATTCAAATGCTGGAAAGTTGATTTAATAGAGAGATTGACGGAGACCGGTGAGTCTACGCCTGGAACACAAACAGTGAAGAAGTCAGCAAGTAAAACGGATTGGTCCCCTCCTAAAATCCAGAAATCCTCTTCGTTCTGCTACTGAGGTCCACCGATTGAAGGCCAGCCGCCCGCAGCCACCTCTTCGTTCTGCTACTGGGGCCATCCGTCTGAAGGCCCGCCGTTCTGCAGCCACCTCTTTGTTCTGCTAATGAGGCCATCCGACTGAAGGCCAGCCGGTCCGCAGCCACCTCTTCGTTCTGCTACTGAGGCTATCCGTCTGAAGACTAACCGTCCGCAGCCATCTCTTCGTTCTGCGATTATCATCCGCTCCGCTTATCATCCACCCTCCCGTCATCTCTTGTGCCTTAGGGTTCCAGCAAATGTTTATAATTTCTTTTATAGATAACGTTACAAACTGGCGCCCACTATTTTAACCCACCCCTCCTTATATGTTCCAGGTACGACTCCCTAAATTCTAAAATAACCTCGCACGAGCAACTATTGTTTGGTAACTATTTGGATCATAACATCTTCATTAGTTTTCATCATCTCAGCCACCTTTACCCTTAACTCTTAACTCTAAACCTCACCTAAGTATTCTACACCCCCACATACATACAATTATCTAACGATAATTGGCACCCTTTCGGCCTTTTGGATATGTCTTTCTCATTGTTTCTTCTCCAAGTTTTTACATGTTCTGATGTACGGTATACGGGTATACCTACTGACATTTAGTGCAGTGACTGAGCATTCGACTGCTGCGCTGCGTATAGTTGGTTCGATTACCGAATGAAACAATAACAACGGCGATTCTTACTGTTATATGCTCGATATCTCACCTAAGCACAAAACGTATTTGGAATACTTTCATTCTGCGTACAGCTAAGGAGTGGAATTCCTTGCTGGATTCTGTGTTTAGTTATAGGTAACCTCGGAGTTTATTACTTAACAGTGAAGAAGTTACTTCTACGTAAGCCTGCTTCATCTTAGACCACATCATCGCTTGCGATCAGGTGAGATGGTGGATGACTTTGTAAATAGATAAATTTAAACTATTTCGTCCTCAATAAAAAAAAATCTTAATTATTAGACTATCTCGTACTTTATGAGATAATTTAATCGAGTAATTTTGTTTTTTTTTTATATCTGATAGGGTCGCGTTTGATTATCATCTCACCTGATTCGAAGATGAAGCACGCTTACCTAGAAGTAACCTATTCACTCTTGACTTAGATAATTGAAATTTATTGTATTCAAATCTAAGATCATAAACCAACTGCACAAAAAAGTTACAAAATCTTTATTTTATTTTGCAATTGGCTTTTACAATATTATTGGACTTTTCTAGTAATGTTGTAAAAGCCAATTGCACAACGCTAGGTTTGTAAAGTATTCCGCGGTGGTTTCACAGCCTTTTTTATAAATCTGTGCAGGTATCGCGAATGGTCAGCAAAGCCTAAAATAATGGTCTCGTTTCGACTCCCAGGTTTTCTACCCCTGACATAGAATATAAAAAACTTTGGAGACGCCAGCTAACTTTCGTAGAATTCTTTTTTGGAACCATCTGTGAGATTTAAGTGACTTGGGCTTTGTAAGTTGTTGAGTCCAGATTTTATTGGGGCCCTTAGTTCTGAATAGGTCTATTTGATATAATTTTCTAAAGATTTTTTGGTGCAAATAATGTTCTTATCGTCGTAATAAAAAATAATATAGAAAAGTGTGTTCTTTTTTGTGAGCCCGCTCCCTACCTCGATCTTGCCTGATGATAAGCGAGATATGAGGTCTACCATGACACAAGCGAGCCCAGAAAAAGCCTGTTCACTCTTGCTTTAAAGGCTGACAGGTCATATGAGGCAGATAACACAGAAGCAGACAGAAAGTTCTACACCTTAACTGTGCGCACAATAATTGTGTGGAGAAGAAGCGCTTAGTACGACTATACAGTACCAATAAGTTCAGTAGTTTGTGTTTTCTTATCATCTCCATTTTTTTATAACTAAATAAAACTTATTTTATCATTTTTAAGTTGGATATTTAAATCACCCATATCCTACCCACACTATCGACATCCTTGTCTTGATTAAATGATCCATAAAAGCCAAACTATCGTTCACTTAAAGAACATCGCCCCTTTTCTATATTCGCGACCCAACAGGTGCAACAAAGGACTTCGTTAGTTCGGCACCGACGCCATTTTGATGCCCGCGTGAAAAGCGCGGGAATACCAACGTGTTTTGTCGACTGCGGGATTTTTGCTAAATCAGTGATCGAGTTATAGATTTTTTTTTGTAGATAATGTTTTTTCTTGTTGTATTTTTTATATGGACCAGATAGCAGTCGTTGTTGTAAACAATTCAGAACTAAGTAAAATTAATAACCTTGAAATCTTGGGGCGAGGCCTTTGGGTATTGTAATACATCTCTAAGCAAAGGCCTCACCTAGGCTAACATGTCTATAAAATAAATAATAATAATTCAGCGTATAACTTTCCCACTACTGGGAGCTGGGCCAGAAGCCTCTTCTATATGCGTGTAAATGGGCTGTAACTGTAATCCACCAAGCGGGTTCAAATATTTGGCCCTAGGTTATGACTTGCTAATTCAGATTATTTTTATTCTCCTTATTAACTTGTATACGTAAACACAGTATCATATAGTTGTTTACAAAGCAACAAAAAAGCGAACGCTATTCTGATTTATTAAAAAATATAGATATTGTAGCTTACTATCTCGATAAACAATTAAACTGACCACTAAAACAGACAAAATGTCATATTATCACCACTTATGATATAATAGCTCCTGCATGCGGAGGAAGGACAAAGAAACATATCATCGCGTGCTTTCACATTAAAATTACTATTACTAGCAGTCGGGGCTTCGCTCATGTAGACTTTATCACGATAAAAACAAAACTCTGCTTCCTTTCCAGTCAGGTTAGCCTATAATCCTCCTGAAGCTGCGAGCTTCTTCCAGATCAAATTTCATCCAAATCTACCTAGTACTTTCGAAGATTATCAACTTTTATCGATTACAAACTTTCCCTTTTATAATATTAATATAGATTGTGGATATAAAAGATAACGGCAAACAAATCATGGTCATCACAATATTCTGTCGCAGGTTCTCTCAAAGTCATCAATAATAGCATCAACTACAAGTTACCTGACTGACCGTCGCACAAACAATAATCGCATACTAAAAACAGAAATACCAGGAAACTTCTCATTCTTATATATATTTCGTTATTACCTTCTGCACGAGGCTTCGCCCTCTGTATCGATCTTCGATAATATGTTTTCTTACACTGAAAAATATAGCCTTACCCAAGGCCTAATCGATTTCTCTGTACCAAATTTCATCGAAATACGTTCAGTGGTAGACGCGAAACTGTAACAACAGACAGACAGATACATGTACTTAAAAATTTATAATACTAAGTAAGGATAGAAATAATTATTGAGGAGCTCATGGCTTAATAATAACAGCTGCACGGGTTAATCTTCATGGTTAAGCAACACTTGCCGAAGCTAGTTTATAGATGGGTGACGATCTTAACATATCGAATTTCCTTCATACCTCAGAAATCACGTTAAGCTGTTGGTTCTGGCTGCCATTTGTACATCTTTGACAGTCGTTACGGGTAGTCAGAGAAAGTAGTAGTCTGACCCACGGAATAGATGAATAAGGTTGGAATGGTAATGTGGGCGTGGTGAGCGCGCCACATTTATGATACGAAAATCATAGCGCGACCGATAAATTCATTCACCGCGTTTAGTGCGCTTCGGATTTCTTAGGAACACAGAGCTCTGCTTTAAAATGCCGTGTTGTGCAATTATAACCTGTAAAACAAAAAGTCAGACCGCAAGTATAGAGCGAGGAGGTATATCTTTCCGTCGATAAGTCGAAAATAACATTTAATTACAATTTTATTTGTCAAAAAACATAAAAATCTTTTAATCACTATAAAATTCCGAACATTAACAACATTATTGCAACAAGTTACAAAAAGTATGCATTGCCCGATGTGTACTCGCTTAATAAACGCAATGACCAAGTCCGCTTACAATGTAATGCATGCGCCACACATCAACCATTGACGTTTTGTCCTTTGCCCTGATTGGCCGTGATGCATGGCGCATGTGTATCGATAGTGAGTTACAATCAGTAGCAAGCTCTCAATCTGAGAGTGTGTAATTTATTTGTGTGCGTAATTTGCATACGTAACGGGCCTCTTGCTTGTAGTGGAGCTAAAGAGTACAAATCAGGAACTATTTCCTTTCTAACCTCTTTTATCTGTTCTGTGGTCTGACTAATATAATGTTGTATAATGTTGTCCAGTTATTGGGTTTGAGGTCAAATAGGCAGTCGCTCTATGTTATTCAGCTGTATTAAGTTAGACTGTAAGCTGACCCCAAAATGGTTGAGAAAAAGCTAAGCAGATGGAGTAGGGATCAGACACACATAACATACAACTACAACAGAACACCTTAAATAAATATAGGGTATAGTTGAGTTCACAATATAGTGAACCTCCGTTCTATAGATATTTTATCAGTAAATAAAATCAACTACAAGTTCTGACCTCCAATCCTGAAACAAGGACCCTACACACCTGGCTGCCATTAAGCAAAGTCAGCAACACGTAATCGAGATCTTAAACACTTAAACGCGACACGTATCCTTCGTAGATCGCAGCGAGTCCCGCCTTCTCCGAAGGTTGACGAAAACCCCTACTACTGTATGCAGTAAGTTGGCTTTAAGAATACTATTCCTATTATTTTTAAAAATAACTTCATTTAATTAAAATGCCTTTAGCATAGTTATTTATTACTGACCCATAGACTTTATCGCGATAAAACATAACTCTCCTCCCTGTGCAGTCATGTAAAAAGCCTATAATCTTTCTCAAGCATTAAGCTACCTCCGTATCAAATTGCATCCCAATCGACTCAGTACTTTCGTAAATTAGTGCATTTAAACAAATAAACAAACAACTTGCCTGCTTTATGATATTAGTTATTAGTATAGATTTTCGGGAATAAAATTATCAAATGTCTCCTCCCGCTGTGGCTGGAGGGGAAGGGAGTGTCAGACTTCAACTGACTAAAACCCGCCCTATTGCTTCAGTTGCCCTTGCTTTCCGGGGCCGTGGTATTTCGTAAGAACATTCCCGCAACCCCGTCATTGCTGCTGTGTGCAATACGACGTGTCCTCGACCCGAGCATACTGGACAGTAAGCTTACTGACGGTTGGTTTCCTAGTTAGGAACGTTGAGCTACGTCTAATAAAACTCGAAAGTAACGTAGTAGTGCGTCATTATGTTTAAAGGTTTCTTGCCGGTTCTTCTCCATAGGAAACGATCAATACGAACCCTGCACTGACTCTGACGTTCTATAAGTGTGCATTTATAAAACGTAGGCCAATGTGAAATAGAATATTAATAATCTAAATTGAAAGAAAAATACGCGTTTAGAAGTGGTTCGTTTAAACAATTTCTACATCACTGCCAATGCACACCACCCAATTGAACCCAAGTTCAATTCAACTAAATCGATCTTTACCTACCTGATTTCATCTTAATAATATAATACCAAAACACACAGTACGGGCTGCTGATAAACTTCCGAAGTCGTTCCAAAACTAACTTTACCGAATAAATGTACCAGAAACCTTTGAAGGTTTAATCGAAATTCGCGAACCCGGCTTGCGAGATAAAACGAAATTTTACAACAACCCAGCTGAATGTGATTATGTTCAAGTACTCGAATACTCATTATTTTGTTTACTGTGAAGTGTTTAACGCAGATTTTTTTGCTGACTGAGTCATTGTAAAAGCAGTTTCTACTTCTGATTAAGAGAAATGCTGATAATGTTAATTAAATTATTTGCTTACAACTTTCCTGTACTGATTACCTTCTGAGTCTGAATGCAAACTACATATATGTATTTTTTTTATTACTGATGGGTTCACTGTCGACCTCGATCTCACCTGATGGTAAGCGATAGATGAGTTCTAAGATGGGACGAGCGAGCCCAGAAGATGCCTATTCACTCGATTCACTAGATGTAAAAACTACAAACTAAAATAAAGCATCAAAAATGATTCTGAATTTTTGCTTCTGACTGTGAGTTGGGTATAAAATAAGCTAACTATTAGATGAATACTATTTTGTTTGCATTGAAAATGTATATTATAAAATTGCGATGTCATATACAGGGTTAATTGTAAAACACCGAAAACCTCTCGGGACTATGTTACTAACATCATAATCAACAACTTTTGTTCTATGACTTTTAAAAATTCGTTATATTTTAGTTCACCAGATTTTCATACAAAAATAAAAATATTTAATTTGAACGCCGTAAATTTTACAAAGTCTATGCGAAGCAAAAGAAAACGACTTATACTATCATTTTCTTTTGTTTCGCATAGACTCCGTAACATTTAGGGCGTTCAATTTAAATATTTTTATTTTTGTATGAAAATCTGGTGAACTAAAATATGACGAATTTTTAAAAGTCATAGAACAAAAGTTGTTGATTATGATGTTAGTAACATAGTCCCGAGAGGTTTTCGGTGTTTTACAATTAACCCTGTATATCTACCAAGTAAAAAGTAAAAGTATGTTGGGGTCAACTTTTAACCGGATACTGCTGAGTACCTAGTAGTGTTTTATGTGGAGTGACTGCCTATCTGAGCACCATAACCTAGTATCTGGGTAACACTATACCCCTCAGCCAAACCAGTGTCAGATTTCCCGGCTTCTGACTTCCCGTCACGACAGTCAAAGATGTCCATATGGCAACCGGGACCGCACAGCCAACTTCCAAACTCCGATCTAGTTACTCACATCACACTAATGAAAAATTTCTTAAGCCTGCAATACATGTTGACCGAGCGTTGTCGAGTG
Organism: Tholera decimalis; assembly: GCA_943138885.2. Taxonomy (NCBI): domain Eukaryota; kingdom Metazoa; phylum Arthropoda; class Insecta; order Lepidoptera; family Noctuidae; genus Tholera; species Tholera decimalis. The sequence continues at coordinate 32,950,633 of OW964562.2, forward strand.
AAGGCCAATACCAACATGTAGACGGTATAATTATTTGCCTTGTCTTGCTATCGCTCGGTGTCATTTGCCTTGATGGCCGAGTGAAGGCCAGCGCCAACGTGTATAGGAGCTCATTTGGTGTAACTTATCTTCGCTCGCCGTTGCTCGTGATCACTTGCCTCACTTCGGATCGGTGTCGATTTTTGATCACAAATCAAAGGCGCTCGCCTGCGTTCGGCCAACGTGTGGGCAGCTCTACAGACCCTCTTCTACATTGGTCGTCCTCGTGCAATTCCATGCCAGAGTCTGTAGTTCCTGATAACTATAACCTAGGGATCTTTAAGTGAATAGGTATTTTTTCTAGGTAAGCGTGTTTCGTCTTCGACGACATCATCGCTTAACAGCAGATGAGATGGTGGTTAAACGCGAGCCTATCATCAATAAGTAAAAAATAATAGTATATACCGACTTTTTTTTTATCAAACATAAGTCACCCCCTGATGTACGTTTTCAAGAGGTTATAGGTAACGCCAAATAACTTGGCAAGAGGCGTTCAATGCGCACAAGTCGATTTTTAGGTGTCAGCGGTTGTCAGCGGGACGCGGGGTATGACGTAGCGCTGCTCCGAGCGCGCGATTGGTGCATCAGTAGTTCTCGTTCAATTTGCTCCCGAATACACTTGCGTACACGAAAGTTGTACCCTTTGTTTTTGTTACGAGTTGTTGTTTTAAATTTATTTTTTGTTACCTTGATTACAATGCCAGGACCAAATACCGTTTTACGCAGACTATTAAAACGTTAGAAAGAACAGTTAGACACTATAGTTAAGGAAGGTTGAAATTCCGAATTCGTCACTATCTTTAGGACACCGGGAAAAAAGGAAGAATAAAAGGGGTAGCAGTTTTATTAACTAATTGCGCCGACGAGAACATATTATTATTTTTAATGTTTTTTTAAATTCATTTTTTTTTCACTTTTAAATGTATTTATGTATTATATCCATTTTATTTATAATACCGAATTAACGAATGAATTCCTCTTCTTTCTTTAAAATTCTTTTGAACAGATATAATTAAAAATAAATGATGGCAATAACCATAGAATAATGGCAAGCAGTAAAAGTGACCACTTTTTTCTTCCATTAAGTGCACGATGCGCGAACTTACCCCCACTACGCCAAAACATTGCCAAGTTATTCGGCGTCAGGTATACGATACTACTACCTCTTTCTAGGCCGGCCTCAGAACCGTAGTATATCTTCAAACACCCAATGTATGGAGACCAAGCCAGGTGAGAGCATATAAGGCTAATGCGACTCCCCAATTTCCCAAAACTCCTCCAATATTAGTTAGTATGTATCTAATCGAGTATAAATGATTTGTGGTCTAAAATACAATACGATTTAGAACGACATATCCTCACGTAAGTACGTGAGAATATGTCGTTGTATATATACACTCTTTTATTTTTAGTTAACTTAAGTACAGCCATATCACGTACCTACACAAATTAAACGAGCCTAATAACAAAAGAAATGAAAAAAAAAGAATGCATTTAAAACCCAACTTAGCCAGCATATACCTATGTAATTACAAATCAAGCACTTCTGGAGATATGAATGCATTAGCTTTTGCCCGCGACTTCGTTCGTGTGGGAGGTTTTTCCCGCGTAATTCCCGATCCAGTAGGAATTCCGGGATAAAAACTGTAACGGGGTAATCCTATGTTCTTCCCAGGATCCTAAACTATTCCCATGCCAAATTTCATCTAAATCGGTTTAGCGGTTTAGGCGTGAAAAGGTAACATACAGACAGACAGAGTTACTTTCGCATTTACAATATTACCTAGTATGGATTAAAGAAGTAATTTGTTTTTAAGAAAGTGGAATAGTTATTATGTATTTATTGCGAGCTAGCTTCTGCCAGCCGCTTCATTTGCGTGTAACGTTTTGCTTTCAATGAAAAGAAACCACCACGATTACTACCACGATTTTGGTTAATATCTATATCTGCACTAAATTTCATTAAAGCCGATTAAGTGGTTTATACGTGAAAGTGTACCAGACAGACGAAGATTCTTTCGCAGTAATAATATTAGTAGGGATAGAAGGGATTAAGTACCTTTAAACCTACGTAAATCTATAGTTCTTCTACTGCTCCTACTTCCACTTTACTGTACTATAAAAATAATGAAACGCCTTTTCCAACAAACATTTATTTTAAAAGCATTAAGTAAGTAGTACTTTTATACAAACAAGAAAATACTGAAAAACACAACAAATCTTAATACAAACAGAATTAATCGTAATAACATTGAAACAGGGTTTTCCTCCTGTTTTTCTTAGCGAAGCCATATTTTACCGGATGCTAGGTTAATTTTACGCGCAATTTACTTTATCACATGCCTCGTCCGAATTCTTTTGTCCTTAATATATTGATCAATCTACAAATTGTTTTTTTTTAGTCCAAGTATTGTTGAAGATAGGATAGGAGTATTGTGGATAGGTAATTTAAAGCAATGGAATTTATCAGTAATGTTATAATGATTATATTCTAAAAAGATATCGTGAAATCAGCTAATGACTGGGGAGTGTCAGACATCTTTTTTTTTCGGCGAGCGGAAGGGAGTGTCAGACTTCTACTGACTAAAAACCCACCTTTTTTTTAAGGATGGGAAATCATCAAATGACTTCCTCCCGATCTGGGCGAAGCGGGATGGTGTGTCAGACTTTTATTGACTAAAACCGATCCGTGTTCCATCATTTATTTATTTATTTATTATATACTTTATTGTACACCTTACAATATTTCTATGGATACAAAAAAAAATTAAACTAGTGTACAATGGGCGGTCTTATCGCACAGGGCGATCTCTTACAGACAACCTTTGAATGGACAAACTTAAAGGAGACAGATTAAGGGCTGTCAGTGTACAAACATCATAATATTAATTGAACATAATAATATAAAATACATACAATACCAAAATCATATACTAATAAATATTACATGTATAATTGAGAAAGAAGGGGAAAAGTTATAGGGAGAGGTAATGCTCCTTCACCATTCTTTTGAACGCTGGTAGCGTTTGAGCACGCCTCACTTCTATGGGTAATGCATTCCACAAATGAGCTGCTTGTATAGTAAAATATTTGTCAAAGAAAGAAGTGGAATGCATACGAATACCTACTCAATTCTAGATTTTCCGATGATCTCAAGGATCTAGAATGTGTGTCACAGAGGAACTGAAAACGTTCCTGAAGATAAAAAGTAGAGAAAGTAAGTGAAGATTCCGGCGAAACCTAATAGGAAGCTATTTGAGCTGAGCACGGAAATCAGAAACGTGGTCATATTTGCGGAAGCCAAATATAAACCTGATACAGAGATTTTGAAGTCGCTCTAGCTTATCCAATTGGTTTTGGGTCAAGTCGAGATAGCTGGCATCAGCATAGTCCAGAATAGGGAGAAGGAGAGTTTGTGCAATTGCAATTTTAGTGAAGATGGGAAGAAAATTACGAAGGCAAGGTCTCAAGGAGCCTGCAGACGCAAATACTTTACGACTAACTTCCTGTAATTGTTTAGTCCAAGAAAGGGTGTCATCAATGTGTATTCCCAGGTTCTTCACAGTGTGACTGAAAGGTATGACGGTGTTATTGAAAGAAACCTGGGGAAGTGCCGTCCAATCAATCCTGGAGATAGTGCGAGAACTACCAACAACAATAACCTGAGTCTTAGTAGGGTTGATTTTCAGCCCAAACTCAGCGCTCCAGTCACCAATTCGAGCAAGGTCCATATTAATAGCTTTAATGGCATCAGCTAACTCTACGAGTGGAGCTTGGGTGTAAATTTGGAGATCATCAGCATACAAGTGGTAGAAAGAAGATAGTCGTTGAGTGATAGCATTTATAAAAAGTACGAAAAGTAAAGGAGATAAAACGCCACCATGTGGCTCACCGGCAGAGGTAACACACCAAGAAGAAAAGGAGTCCTCAATGGAAATACGCTGCCGACGACCAAACAGGTAACTACGAAACCAGTCAATTACCGATGGAGATATGTTAAACGAGCAGAGAATGCCAAGCAAAATGTCGAAGTCAACTGTATTAAACGCATTACTAAAGTCTAGTAGTGCAAGTACAGTTAACTTCCCCATCTCCATGCCAGACCTTATATCGTCCGAAATATGTACGAGTGCAGAAGTAGTGCTGTGACCAGGACGAAAACCAGATTGGAAGGGATTCAGAAGATTGTACTTAGAAACGAACGAGCTAAGTTGTTGGTGGACAAGCTTTTCAAGGACTTTGGATAGGAATGGGAGAATAGAAATAGGTCGGTAGTCAGAAAAGGATGCAGGACGAGTTTTTTTGGGTATAGGGATAATTTGGGCGTCTTTCCAGGCTTGTGGAAAGACACTACTAGAAATTGAGAAATTTAGGATGTATAGAATGAACGGAAGAACGTTATCAAGGATGGGAATGATCATCTTACGGCTGACACAGTCATTATCACAAGCAGTAAATTGACTTATGACAAAAGGAGAATAATCAGGTATCGGAAGTTTAGAAAGATAACTTAAAGTAGCAGTTTTAGTATCCCTATCTATTGATGTCGAAGTAGAATAATTACTATTAAGAGAGTTTAATTCAATGTCTTTAGGAATCGTTTCATGAGACTTTTTCCCGATACCTAATGTTTTGAGAAATTTCCAGACCTTAGCTGGATCACTACTCTGAACCGAATTATGGATATGTTGGCGTTTTGCATTTCTACACACCTTGCTGCAGTGATTTCTAATTGAGATAAATTTCTCCCTGTTGGTGTCACTAGGTCTAACTTTAAACTTAAATTTCGCCGCTGCTTTTTTATGGATTAAAAGTTTTATTTCATCCGTCAGCCAAGGCGCCGGAAGATGCTTAACCCTCACAGCTCGAATAGGTGCATGTCTGTCGTAAAGCTGAATTAGTGCAGTAGTCAAAAAATCAACCTGTTCGTCGACTGATGACGAATCAACCAGAGGCCTCCAGTCAATGTTGTTGGCATCCTCTCGAAGACAATCAATGTTCATCCCATCAAAATTGCGAAGCAGAATATTTTTGGACTTATGCTTAGGGGGGCGAATTTTATAGGATGTGAAAATTAGGTCATGGTAGGAAAAGGCGTCTGCTGAGCATTGACCGTGCTTAGCGACGTGACTAAGAGATGAGACAAAAATTAGATCAAGCAGGGAAGGAACTGCGTTAGGAAAATGGTGAGTGGCACCAAGATCAAGAATGGAGAGATTGGTTGATTCTACGATATGAAAGAGAGAATTGGAACGAGTGTCTTTTTTAAGGAGGCACGTATTAAAGTCACCCATTATAATACTATGACTGTAAGAGGGAATTAAATTTTCTAAAATACGCTCCAAGGAAGAAAAGAAATTAATTCGAAGAGAAGGGCTGTAGTAGACTCCAAGGAGAATTTTAGAGTGGTGGAGTTCAACTTCATATGCCCTTCGTGTTCCGAGGCCGCGGTAACTCTTTCGAACAATTCCGCAACCCTGCTCCTTCAGTTGCCTTTGGGTTTCGAGGCCGCGGTATCTCGTTAGAACAATCAATAATATCAAAAAGAAAAATCAAAAGTCTTATTGGGCTCCGTCAATGCTGCTGGCAGCTCTTTGAAGCGCGCGTGGAACATGGCGCACCGCTGATTCGGGCCTGGTCCTTACCAAACAGTGAGCTACCCCTGCTCGCCGTCCGCAGGCCCGCGGTGTCAGACATCTAGTGACTAAAAACTCACCCTGCTCCTTCAACTGCCGTTCCTTTCCGGGGCCTCGGTATTTCGGTAGACCATTCCCGCAACCCCGGCAGATCATAACCGGCCCTATCAACCTATGTCTAGAGCATAAGTTAGTTTTTATAAGTAGTTTGATGTATGTTTGATTATTTTTTTCACAAATATTAAGAAACTTATTAAGTAACCCGATATCGATGAAATTTAGCAGACATATAGTTTCGAAAACACAAAACATTTATTAAAATTAAACCTTCTATATCTATCGCTTACCATCAGGCGAAATCGAAGTCAAGAGTGGGCTCATTCAGAATTGAAAAAAATGCACCAAACCGGACAGACAGACGACTAAAAATAAAAACTTTTTAACAAAAAAATTTAACTGACTCCCAAAAATCACTGCAAAGTGAAAAACAACTATAAATTTGGAAGTCGGTGCCAAAACGAAAATACAAAACTAAAGACACCGACTACCGAAATTAAAGTTATTTTTCACTTTGCAGTGTTTTTTGGGAGTCGGTTTAATTTTTTGGTAAAAAGTTTTTATATTATGAACTACCGCTTGGTGTTACCGTTTCGATTTGAATTTGTGATCCTTTTTTGTTCTGTGTGGTCTTTCTTTTTAGAATTATATAGTCTTAGTATTATTTGGTCTGCCTTTTTAAAATAAGAAAATTGTTTATTTGGAGCACCAGAGTTGCATGACTTATATAAACACCAAACTGCGAATAATTTATCGGCGGGATTAGTGTGTTTTTTAAACAATGTCGTGGTATAAATTTCTTAGTTTTTTGAATTAAATTACCTCCAAATCCACTCAGTAGGTACTTTCGTAGTTTAGCGCCTTTAAACATACCTTTTCCGCATTATAATATCAGCATAGACGTGAAATTTTGAGAGGATGGATTGAGTTAAAAACGTACATCTATCCAAGATATATGTTTTTAACTCTTTTATGCAAAAAATACTGATCGGATCGAAATGAAATTAGGTATGTACATAAATAGAGAACACATACCAGTCAACTTAATTCAATACGTCAGAGCCTTCAACATCAAATTAATTCCGACGTCTACACACAAATACATACAATTTAATTTCGTTCGACGTTGATAAACAAACAAATAATAAATAAGACGAGAATTATGCCAACAGAAATCGGAACTTTATCCAGACGTAACTCGGGGCAGGCAAATAAAACATTAATAAGTCTTCAAGTTGATAACTGCGTAAATACTAAATACTGGGTTTAAAAGAACTCCCTTAGTATATATTTGTTAATTTGCTTGAAATATTATGGGAATTTCTTTTAAGAAAATATGGGTACCGTCACTATGACAATACTTGGACAAAACCCATCTAGTTGATGTTTAAAGATAGCAACAAAGATTAAATAATTAAGACTCGTTGTTTTACAAAGACCTGTAACAAAACATAATCAAATAGAATGAAAAAGCTTCTATTTTTACGTTCATCAGTCATTCACTCTAGTCAGCTAACATACCGTCATTCACTCCCTTTCCATTTCATTCCTTACACAATCTGTTCACCGAGAAATTATCTTCAAGAACCAAGTTACCATATCGGGCTTCGCCGCGCCTCGGAGAGCGCATTTAGCCGTTGGTCCCAGCTGTCATTTCTACAGACGCCAGCACATCAAGCTACAACAATCTGTCACATTTCTTTAATAGATTTTCAACTTTATTGTTAAAGAAATTAGGTTCACGGCTGATTGGGAAAATTTGACAGTTTCGGATAACTTCATGTGCTGGCGTGTGTACCTTCATCTTTCACAGTTCTTACGAGGAGTTAGAAGCCAGAAAATTTGATACCTGTCTTGTCAAGTGGTATAGTGTAACGTAGTCACAAGGTTATGTAGAGCAGATAGCTGACTATCTGCTCTACATAACTTTGTGACTGCGTCACAAGTCAGTAGTATTTTACATGAAGCGACTGATCCCTTCATGTAAAATACTGGTACCTAGCCAGTTAGACCAACAGCCGACCACAACATCGTTAGGAGAAAGCTAGATAGATGTCACAATCTGTTCATAAATTGCTTGACTACCTGGTCCCTCACACTTTTGTCACTCATAACTTTTATGTCCATACAAACTTTCAACACCCCCTTTTTTCCGAGGTGGCAATCCTCGTGGATGTCCTATGCCCTGGGGTGGGCGAAGGGGTCTGTCAGACTCTAACTGACTAAAACCACCCCTAAGTATCCTACATCGCGGCCCCCGACTAGTGCCGGCCCGCTTCTGCGGGCCCTAAAAGTGAGGTGTTTGGCTCCCCTGTGCCTTCTGAGAAGGGCGCGCGTGGAACAAAACGCGCCGCCACCTCGGGAGTCGGGTCTCGTGTTATTGGGGACGGTGGGTATAAAATATCAACGTAAAGGGGTTCATTTTTTAAGGCTACTTCAACTATTTTCATTCCAAATTTCATCCAAATCGGTGTGATTTAAATGTAAAAGCGTAACAAATGGATGAATGTAGTATCCATACTACTTACATACACCCCATCTGAATTGATAAGATATTTTTTTTTTTGCAATAAATAGAACCGACTTCCATATAAAAACTCTGCAAAGTGAAAAATAACTTTAAATTCGGAAGGCGGTGACAAAAACGAAAATATGTACAAAACTAAAGACACCGCCTTCCGAAATTAAAGTTATTTTTCACTATGCAGTGTTTTTATATGGAAGTAGAACCGACTTCCATATAAAAACACTGCAAAGTTTTTTGCGAATAATTTTTTTTCACGCTTTTTAGTGGGCCGGTTTGTAATTTATCTAGTTACAAAAGCCAAAATGTTAACTACTTATCATCTTTTACAAAATATTCCTTTTCCCGGTGCAGAGCCGTTATTTTTGAGGAGTTCTCCTGGTACATCACCATCAACTCTACTTCACCATATGCATTGTGACGAGCATAAAGTGCTTAACATCTATATGGACTATATTCAAGTAATCTAATCGCAATACACGAAATACTTATTATTGAGTAGTTTCGGTGGCCATCTGGGGTCTTCATCATCAGTTCTATTTCCTCAAATGGTGCTTTTCGAGAGCAACTGCACAAGGTACTATAAGAAATACCCAAAACAAATATTATAGGCACACCTATAAAGGTGTGGCTATAATATTTGAAGAGTTCCCTCGATTTCTCCATGATCCCATCACCAGATCCAAACGTGACGACAATGGGACCAACTGGAAAGTATACCCTTTCAAACAAAAAAAGAATTTTCCAAATCGGTCCAGCCATCTGCGAGTAATGAGGTAACATACATAATCCTCCTTTTTTTTGAAGTCGGTTAATAAAAGTTTGTTTGTGTTTTGGTACAGTGTAACTAGCTACAAGCATAGGGGAATTGTTCTTAAGATGATATACTTTTTCTTTTGAGACAAATATTTGAAATAAATAAAGTCATGTGAGATCAGAATATTGCGTATATTCTTAAATTAATCATAATTAACACAGTTTTAGAACAACCAACGTTACATAAAATTAAAAAAAAAAAGATCAAAATTGGGTTCACATGTGTAAGACGACATAACTATTGGGTAAAATGACATATTGTGTCATGTTCTCACTATTGGCTAAAATATGATCCACGAGTGATTTTTCCATATTATCTTTGTTAAAAGTTGGTTTTTACCGACCAAGATTTACTGAAGTACTATAATAATAACGACGAAGGGTTGCTTGTGGTACGTTGAAATGTTTACATGCTACACCAGCCTGCCAACCCATTCTATGATCTTTTCCAGCTTCAATAGCTTTAGCCATGTCTCTTCTTGTGACCAACTTTTCCGCGTCGATGTTCGTTTGCAATTACCAGGCATCCTATATTAAAACAAAAAAAAAACTTTAGTACCTGGGTCATACTCAGAAAAAGTGTACATTTTGGATTTGTAAATAAACTGATAGGTAACGATACTGAGAATCTCCGTTACGAAACTGATGTCATAAGGCATCGTACACACGGATTGGGTGAAAAAGCAATATTTTTGGAGTATTACTTTTATTTAGATTACTTTAAAAAAACACTAAAATCTTACTTATAAACAAAATTAATTTATACCAAGTATAACAAAGGAATAACATTGTCTTTTCTGAAATGGGAATGGAAAATTTAGTTAGGTTACACACAACAACTTTTTATTCTTCTGAACTAAGCTTAATAATTTCTCAGTTTCGTAACATAACGCAATATATATAAGAATAAAATCTGAGAAATTATAATCTCTAAAAATATTTTTACGTTAACCACGTGTTTATCGCACAAGCCCTGAGCTTATTCTTTAAGATAATACAAAAAGCAAGAAAAGGACATAGTAAGTAAACCAGAATATAATAAACTTCACACAATAATAGTCGTTTATAACCCTGAGGTATTTTTTTTTGTAAATATTCACTTGATACACGTCTTAACTTCACGACTACGACGAAAACAAAAATTTTACCACCATAGTGATTTTGACGTAAGTAATAATGATGCTATAATAGGAAAAATAGTTATACCACTTTAAATCATTGTGTTTCTAATTTTATTGCGTGTTACTAACCCTGAGTAACGAAACTTCATAATTTTGGGACAAAGATTGTTTAATTAAAATAAATTCTTCTATATGCAATTTAGGAAAAAAAATTGTCCTAATTAGTTACTTGATTCATCAAGAATAATATAGCCACAGTCAATATTACATAGAGCGATGAGTATTCGTAACAATACATTTCTGAAAAAGTGTAGCGGTCCTTGGGACACTAAAAAATGTATGAAGATATTCTTAGCAATGTTTTGGCACCCAAAAAATATACTCTTTTAATGAAAATTTAAGTTAAAATACGAGGCTAATCTTCATATTAATAGACAGATATAACAACAAAGTGGGGAAAAAGTAAATATATCATAACATTAGATATTTATTTAAATACTAGCTTTTGCCCGCGACTTCGTCCGCGTGGAATAGTTACTTTGGGCTAACGTTAAATTTAACCCCGATTTTGAAGCATTCTTCATTGGCGCTCCGCTCCTATTGGCCTTAGCGTAATGATACAATATAGCTGTGCCCGCGACTCCGTCAGCGTAAGTTAATGTATTGGTAATATTGTTTAGATCACGTTCACATGAGGCTTAAGTACCAAGAGAACGCTTCGACCGCGAGACGCGTCGAGCGCGGCGACCGATTCTCAAAAATAATCCTTATAGCATGATTCAGTATTCACGCGCGATGGCTTATTATTATAAGCGTATTTCATGTATAACTTTGGTGTTTCTATACCGATTTATATGATTCTTTTTACGGTTTCGTAGCCGAATGGCAAAAACGGAATCTTTATAGTTTCGACATGTCTGTCCGTCTGTCTGTCTGTCTGTCTGTCCGTCCGTCCGTCTGTCACAGCAATTTTATTCCGAAACTATTAGGACTATACATGTGAAACTTGATAGGTAGATGTATTCTGTGAACCGCTTTCCGATTTTGAGAAAAAAATTAAAAAATATATAAAATAAAGGCTCCCCATACATGGAACTAAACCTGAAAATATTTTTTTTCATGAAATCGATGCATGTGTGGTATCTATAGATAGTTCTTTAAAAACGACATCGGGGTTTCTAAAGCCACTTTTCCATAAAGTCAATCGTTTAAAAGATATAAGCTTCCAAAGTGGTAAAATGTGTGTGTGGCGGACACAACCTCTAACTTCTATAACAATGGAGTGAAAAATCTAAAAAAAATATATGTCTGTAGATCTTAATATAAACTTTCAACCAAAATTAGTTTGAACGAAATCAGTTCAGCAGTTTTTGAGATACAGCATATTTTCTAAAACCGCAAATATAACTTTGTAATTCATACAAACACTATGAAAAACAAATTTATTCGGCGCAGTTGTAAAAAATGTAAAAAAGCCAGTTTTAAGAAATTTGTAAGGTTTTTTTTTTCAAAACAAATTTATTTGGCGCAGTTGTAAAAAATGTAAATAAGCTAGTTTTAAGAAATTTGTAAGGTTTTTTTTTCGTCAAATAAATTTGCATATTATATTATAGTTACTACGGAACCCTTCATGGGCGAGTCTGACTCGCACTTGGCCAATTTTTTTATGGAATAGTTAATAATGTTAACTTTTTCAATTAGGGGTGACTGAGAGTGTTATAAACGTAAGAGTAGACAAATATTATAATCAGAAAGCTTCGAACTGCTAAGCTATCGGGAGTTACACGTGTTATTGTGAGTCAACCATAAAAGTTAGACATATGCTGTCGTGGGATATTTTTTATATAATTTTAAGGAGAACATTTCCGTCATGAAATGATTTGTGTAGCTTTAACCATTAAGGTTGCACACGCGACGGAAGCTTAAAAAATGGAGTAACCTCTCCCGTTTTCCCAACATTTCCCTTCACTGCTCTGCTCCTATTGATTGTAGCGTGATGAAAAGTATACTATAACCCGCTCAGGAGTATGAAAAATAATTGTACCAAGTTTCGTTAAAATCCGTCGAGTAGTTTTTGTTTCTATAACGGTTATACAGACAGACAGACAGACAGACAGACAGACAGACAGACAAAAATTTAACTGATTGCATTTTTGGCATGAGTATCGATCCTTAATCACCCTCTGATAGTTATTTTGGAAATATATTTCATGTACAGAATTGACCTCTCTACAGATTTATTATAAGTATAGATGAAGTAGCAGGACAAGAAATAAAACCAAATGTACACTTTTTCTGAGTATGACCCACCTACCTAAGTACAAATGTCTCATTTCATAAAGGTAAGATGACATAGTATGCCATCTTACACCGAGGTCTTGTATGTCATCCTACCCAATGGGATACGCAACTTTCGTTTTATTTGTCGTGACAAAAACTTGAGGTTAGAATCGTTAGAATACACATTTCTCGATATTTGTAACACATAATAATCCTATTACACATTCAAAATAAGTTTAACCAGAAAATCCTTACCTTACGCATATTTTCACCACCAAACGAAAGAGCAACCAAAACTTTTTTCAAATCAAAATCACGAAAGCATGCGACTACATTCCAACCTGCGCTCGGCTTCTGCGATATTGAACTTAAATACCAGCGACGTCTATAGGTACTCTCTTAAACGTCGCAGCCCGCAGGACACCATTAGATTGGTGTGTCATCATATCTGACTATGTCATCTTGAGCACAAAACCTCTATAAAAAAAAAAGTTATTTAAAAAAATCTAAAAAACCCAACTGCTGAACTAAAATGCAAGAGACAAGCACATTTTTATTTTAAAAAGTGACAAGAAGGCGAGACCCAATTGAACTTTTTTTATTAATGGGATGGGTCCGCCTGCTTGTCACTTTTTAAAATAAAAATGTGCTTGTCTCTTGCATTTCAGTTCAGCAGTCGGGTTTTTTTAGATTTTTTTAAATTACTTTTTTTTTTCTACTTTTTAGTTAAAATATTAATTAACATTTTTATAGTTTTCCTGGTCGTGTCACAATGGCACCCCACCGGATTCAGAGAGTGAAAGAGATAAGTCCATATTTTTAAACTTTCTCTTTGTATTATTTTTGCTAGTATTACACTAATGATAAATATTATATACCTTTTTGAAATCCTTGTGTTAAGAGCCCTTTAATTTAATACCCATATTGCAGTATTCCAAAAAAAAATTTTTTTTTCATTGTGTATAATGGCTTCGCACAGCCGCCATGTTTGATTTTTTCAAATGTCACCTATTTAAGAACACTTGGGCTGCTAAGACGAATCTAACGATACGTCAATTATGTGAATCCGTTCTGGAGATATGAGGTAATAAAGAATATTACATACACACATACATACATACATACATACATACATACAAGATACGCGCGAAAAACATAACCCTTCCTTTGCAGTCGGGAAAAACACAGTTATTTAGAAGTCACAGACACAGAATACCATTTTTTTAAGTGTGTGAGATAATAAGAATATTCTCCTGGATACGATGGTCTGTATATTCAGAACCCTACTCAAATTGGATGTACCATACGCCATATTGATTTTGGTAGAATGAAATGAAGCCAACTCGTATTATAATTTCCGAAACGATTGACACCTCATTGATCAAAGACGGCTCAGTAGCTTGAAAGCGCTACGGTAGAACAAAACTTCTGCATAAACATATCGACCCCCCCAACCAATCTCGGTAATATGCTATTATGGGTTTTATGCTGTTATGTCAAATTTGGCATCTATAGACCGGAATATACCTTAGCATTTTTTTTTTGCTAATGATATTTACAAAGATACACACGATATTTTATGTAGGTATAGAATTTTAGGTTTTTTTTTCTTAAATAACTAAGTTTTGAATTAAAGGAATTTCATATCATTGCCACAGTGAACATTTCGCAAATCAAGATAAAATCACTAAATCTTTTCTCCTGTAAAATTTTGAATTGCTACCTACAGCTCGTGGCTAGATAATAACAGCCGCACATGTCGATCTTAAAGGTTAAGCACCGTTTCCCTAGGTCGATTTGTGGATGGCCATCTTAACATAGAGTATGTTAACTAACAGAGGGCGTTCCCGTTAACCCGCAATAGTATAGCATCCATACATGCTAAAAAGATATTACTATTCGAAAACAAAATGTTTTTTTTTTATATTAAAATAATCACTAAAAATGTTACATTGATACGTAAAAAACTTTTTTGCAAAAAAAATAAAACCGACTTCCATATCAAAACACTACAAAGCCAAAAATAATTTTAATTTCGGTAGTCGGTGTTATTGGTTTTGTATTTTCTTTTTTTTTTCACACCGCCTTCCGAAATTAAAATTATTTTTGGCTTTGTAGTGTTTTGATATGGAAGTCGGTTTTATTTATTTGCAAAAAAGTTTTTATTTTCGCGTATTTTTGTGGGTCAGTGAATTTTCCATATCGGTTCGTAAATGACGGAGTTATGTGCGAACAAAAAACGCAATGCAGAGTAAACGAATAGATCATCAACGTAAATATTTTTTTAGACTTTTGTTGATTTTTCATAAATGGCTTGTCCGATTTCGATAAAAATTTCATGGGACCATTTGGAAAGTATACCCTTTTCAACAAAAAAAGAATTTTTCAATTCGGTTGGCAAGCGACGGAGCTATGCCCGAACAAACATAAAAAAAAAACAAACAAACATCCGAATTGAGAACCTCCTCCTTTTTTAGAAGTCGGTTAAAAAGAAACACTGTACACGCGTACTTGAAGGACGGCAACGTCGCAATTTGTTTATGAATGACGGGCCGCGTGTGCGGCGATCTAATTGATGTGCTTATACTATTGCGGGTTAACGGGAACGCCCTCTGTTAGTTAAGATACTGTATATTGAGATTCCTCCGCCTCGGAAAGAACGTTTAGGCGTCGGATCTGACGGTTATTTGATCATCTTTGACAGTCGTTAGGGGTAGCCAGAAGCAAGACAATCTGAAACTGCTCTTACCTCTGGGTATCGTGTTACCCAGCTACTGGTTTGTAGAGGTCAGATGGTCAGTCGATCCGTGTAAAACACTAATGCCCAGCTGCATCACATTAGACTGGAAGATTGGAAGAACCCCATCATAACTACAAAGCTGGAAAAAGGCTGCAAGAAGATGATGACATATACTTATTGCACAGAGATACATTTCGTCGCGACAGACGAGGTATTCATTCTACAGCGACGATTTATAAAAGTAAGTATACAAACATATAGCTCTTAAAACTAATTTACCTCTCAACCAGGTCCTGTTGAAAACCAGCGTCAGACACAGTATTGCAATATTGTTAAAGTGGACCTATTTGGCGCAGCCGTGAGCCACACAATAATGTCTAGAGTTAACTTTTTTCATACTTAATATCATCATTGTATGCCGTCTCTTCTGTGTACCAAATAACAGATATTTCTTACATGTTTATTTTTTCGTTCTGATGCAGTAAGTGGCACTTGTTTCTTGTTTTAGTACAAACACAGGTTTGACAGCATCAGCTACATCTCAACTTTATGTTAAATTGGTGTGTTTAAATTTTGGTGTACAATAAAGTACATTATATCTATCTATCTATCTTAGCCGTTTACTTGGATGTGTCAACAAGTAAATGTGCATAAAGAATGTTCAACCGGTCACAAAAAATCTAACTATTTATGAAGAAATCGCAGTAAAGAACCTTAGATTTGGCTTGGCTTTGCTTAGAGATTTCATTACTTTTTATAGGTAGGGAAACGAGCAGCTCAATCGAGACTTGGCTAGTTTTTTACAGGATATTTATAGTGGGATCATCGTTACATAATATACTATTTACCGACGTTGTACAACATAGCATAATCAGCCTATGACGTTTGTACTGCTTGGTTTTTTATCAGTTCTAGAGCATGCCGGTTAACTCATTATGTTTTGATTTCAACGTTTTGAGAGTAGTGGTTATGATATAAATTAGTCAAAATAATGTGCCTGGTTGGGTTACCTGGTTACGGTTGAACTCAAGGCTTATTAACTGGTTAATCGGACCCGTAACTAAAAAAAATATACTATGATTTCGTAACCGCTTACTGCTTAATTGTTTGCTTGCTTATTAAAAACATATACACCCTGTACTATGCGAGCCAACTAAGAATAGGATCGCGCTTTCTGCCAACTTCACACGATAGCAGTACTTCTCTGACAGATAAGTACTGCCAGCAAAAGAAGAAATGCAAATAAGTAATGTTATGTTTTTTATTCATAGATTTAATTATTATAATATATGTTAATTTTTATAAAATATAATTTCTTGAATTCCAAAAATAAATATTTTTTTGATAAATTAATAATTTATGGAAACAGTATTCATTAAAAAAAAACTAATATATAGTTAATGCTACTGGTAACCCTAATATGTCACCATTTTAATTTGGCGTAAAAATCATTAGAAATACCAAAAAGAGAACATTAAATAATTAAACTGAGTATAATTTCTTTATTGATTTTTCTGCACACCGTACGCTTTGATAATGAAGTTCGCGAGTATTGCTGAACAAAATGGCGTCTTGACAGCGCTATTCTTAGTTGGCTCGCATAGTATATGTTTTTAATAAGCAATTAAAATTCTCTATTGATTTTTTACTTTTTGTCAGAAACTAATAGCTTCTGTACGCGACTTCATTCGTGTGGGAGGGTTTTCCTGCGTAAATGCCAATCTTATGGGAATTCCGGGATAAAATTAGCCTATGTGTTATTCTAGAATGTCACAAATCTACTTACCGATTCAGATCGGTTCAGTAGTTTTTGCGTGAAAGAGTAATACACATCTAAACATCTATACATCCATCGTCACAAACTTCCACATTTATATATATTTTTTAATATTAATAATAGTCTCGCGTTTGACCACCATCTCACCTGATGGTAAGTGATGATGTGGTCTAAGATGGAGCACGTTAAATAGAAGTAACCTATTCACTCTTGACTTAAAGACCCCCAGGTTATAGCTAGTAAGAAGTAATACTAATATATCATATCACCCACAATTATTATAACCACACACGCCTGGGTACAAACTGATACATTTATAGGACTACTAAAATTATAACCCCTATCTTTGGTTATGTGATAATTTACAGCTGCAATTGTGTAGAAGCTATTTCAACAGTTTCATTCAATCTCAATTTGCTCCTAACTTTAAATACAGTCAACACGATACCCACAACACAAGTTACATACGATTTTAACATGCATAAATATTAAATACCTACAAATATGTGCATATCTCAGACAATAGGTATGCGGTTCAACGATCGTGGTCTTCAATTGTACTTGAGACGAAAATGGAGCGTGATCCGACTTAAACAACTATGGAATTGGGACAATATACAAAAGTGTAAATTTAATATTAATATTTTTAGCTATTTTAGTAGTATAATCTTCTCTCTCTACTTCTTGAGGGTTAGTGCATTAGCTACTACAAATTCATTTGATAAAACCAAAAGTCTTAATGCCCCTGTATCGTGCATATGGATTTTATATAATCAAAGTGCATATGTTCGTAATAATAATTATGTATTGCTTGTATCCGGAAGAACCAACTATTTGAAACTAAAAATACTTGTACCGTACTCAAATCGATCCCAATAGACCCAGCACAGATGCCAATCACAAAACTAATGTGTCAATAGTCAATAATAAATAATCAATCAATAAAAAACTTCCTACTTAGAAATTGCATTATCCGTTAAAGATGAATAGTGCTTTATTTTTCTAAGATTACTTACGTATAAGAAACAGCAATTTTTAGGTAACATCACAATTACATTGAAGCTGTAGAATACAAAAATAACAATTCATTTTTCATAAAACTTCTCAAAATGAGCTCCTAGACCACAGATATTTCATTTTACTAATAACCTTCTAGTTCTTTGAAGCCCCTAAAAAATTCAAAGAAACGAATTTGTTCCTTGAAAAGTCCGTAGCAACGGTAGTCAAACAAAGTACAATACAGGGAAATTCAACAGGCGTAAACCCAGAACTAAGGGGTATCGCCATCCCATCATTCCGATAGGATCGTTTCTCATCGTCCCTCATATAAAGGCTCATTTTCATGAGTCGATAACTCGGTCGATAGATTGCAATCAGGGACACTTCTAAGGAAGAAACTCCATAATGAGTAAGGCTCTTAGGCTGTATTTCCTCTTCCTTTCTCTTTGTATGCCTTTTTAGTTTTTAACCACATTACCTACATAAGTACGTGATTGTAATTGCATATAGCACTAGTTTTTAATCAATTGTTTTAATCATAATTATGAGGAAAATGTTATGGGTTTATACTCTCAGCTCAAATTTTGTGTAATACATACCTACATATAATGTGTAACGATTTATTTACTAGAATAAATATAATAAAACAAGTTGATATCGCGGTCAGTATGTCAGGAGACTCAGGACGGCCACCAGTCAGTACAGTTGACTCACAAACTCCTTTCTATGATTATATTTTTATATATTCGTATGTATTATAATAAATATGTATGTAAGTTTTAGTTGCTTATACCTATAATAATTTTAATTAATTAACTTGAAATGTTTTTTCTACTTAGTATATGTTTCATTTCAGGCACCTACCATGCTGTCTTTCAACACCCATGTTTGATTAGTAGAGAATGCCTAAGGCATTAAGTCCGCCTTTTTACTATGGTTTTGCATAAACTCTAAATAAATGACGACAGCAATTTCTGGGATTCCTGCCGACTAATGAAAATGACTCCCTGCACAGAGGTTACAGAAATCTCTCGCTCCGCATTCGGACTCGACTGAAACGATTTTATTTGCACGCGAGCCCTTTCAACCAATGAAAACAATCCTTTACAGCTTCCATCATAAATTTAATCCTGGGGCAGTGAATTACGTAGATCCGAATATGAAGTATTGTCAACCGATAACAATGCCTGATTGCAAAATGTATTGTAATGTGCTGCCTATAGTTTTATTTACACGAGTGCTGTTGTGATCCGTTTGGGATGAGTATAATCTTATTATGTGGGTTGCATACATGGATCATGTTGATGGATTTGAGTATGAACACACGGTAAATTTTGCTGCATATTTTCGAGTTTCTGAACAATACTGTACCTAAGTGTTATCATAGGTAATTTGCTAGTAAAATTACAAATGTAATACTCAGAAATGAACAGATATTATGTAGGCCTAAGATTGGCCTATCAATTTTTTTTTTTTGCATCTTGAATAAATAAGTTCCATCATGTTCTACTTGGAAGTAGATTTCTCATAACTGAAATAAAAATGTTTTAAATTTTAATAGGTTTTCTATAGGAAACCTTTAAGGGCAACGCTGTAAAACTAATTAAAACTTTGAAATTTTTCAGTAACGGAGGATCGTAGATACCTACTAACTAGAAAGTAGGATATATTTTACTTATTTATTGAAAATTGTTTAAATTCAATTATTTATTAAACATAACAACTGCAACAAAATATGTAAAAGCGATAAAATTCAAGGTCTTGACCAAATGATTAGGTACTTAAAATCTAGAGCTGAATTCCTTAGAAGAGTATACACGGTATATATGTATATTTCTTCGTAAAATAAGTGTAGCTTCAGCTGCAACAAATCTTAAGTTAGGTATATACAACGTGTAATTTAAAGGGTATATAGATACCAAGTGCACAGCTTCTTTGGATGAAAATAAACGATATGGCAAGGGTTTTCTAATCCTATGTGTACATGTGTGGAGCATATTAGAAATTTCAATACATTGATACCAGAGACCGAACTTTTCAAATTAAGAAGAACGAAGAGAATTATCATTTAATTGGCAAGTAACGTGGAAAGTGATGACCCTCATAGTGCTGTGACACGTTTGTTATTACTGGTATTCAAGAAACATACGAATCCAATAATTTGGAGTCAATTCTGTGAGTCACTTATTTTGAGCTGAAACTTTGCATAGAAACTCCATACCAGGTGTTGTCTTCAGTCCTTTTGGATAGATATGGGGTTTCCGTTACACGTTGTATATTTCAAGAGCTCGTGTAACCTATTGTTCTTTTTATGCGAGGGGAAATTTATCAAGGGGGAGGCTCTTCCAATTCTGGGTGGAGAGGAAGGGAGTGATAGACTCCGACTACTTAAAAACCCACCCTTTTCCTTTCTTCCCTACTGTTACGGGGTCACGGTATACCAAAACAGGTCTCTCTTAGAACATTCCAGCAAATGCCGCGGCATGAGCCGTCATTGGTTCTGACTGCTTTTGACGCCCGACCGGCGTAAAACACGACGCGCCGTTGACTCGAGGTGGAGGGATCCCGTCAATCATCCCCAAATTTAAAAATGTTTAACCACTAATTATACCAAACTACTGCAAGGAAACTTATTTCAAATAAACTTCCTATTCCTTTTAGTTTCATCACCTCTCGCATCTGGTCAAAGGCTTTAATTTCAATAAACCCTATCGATCGCCTATGCCTTAGCAGCTATGGCGTGATCGCAAACAGACTGAAAGACAGACATGATTGCTATAATAGCCCCCTCGAGGGTAGCGTGCTTCGTGAATACTACGATATTTACTTACTTATTTCTAAACTTCCTCCATGATGTTTGGAATCAAAGGTCGCATTTATTATAGTTTAGCCTTTATTTTTAAATTGGCATTTGGCATGATAGATATTGCCAGTGCTTGGTAGCATAGAGCTTATAACTCCTTGACTTTTCTTTAAATAAAATATTTAGTCAAAATTTTACTATACCTACTACCTACTTTCTGTGACAAGGACTCTAACTATATTATGTATTTGTGACACTTACTATAATTCTATTATTAACTACCTGACTCGGTGGACTTTGTACCGCCATTTTTTTTCCGTATTTTGTTACCTTTAAAACTTTCCCTGGACTCACACAAACATTTTATTTCCTCGTTAAGATCCTGCACGGCGCAGCGTAGATGGCTGTACACGACTGACATGACAAGAGATAGGCAATATAAAGGGGCTCCACATTGGCATTACGTCAGAGATGGGTCAAGGATACCCCATTTGACCAGATTATATTCACAAAAGCCAACCTGAAAGAAAGAAAGAAAAAACGTTTATTAACACATGCCACAAGAACACACAGTAAAAAAAAAACAAACAATATTATATTATTATTAAAAGAAAATATAAAAGAAAAAGTAAAATTGAATAGATCCAGGACGATTTATATTATTGTGTTACGGCTGCGCCAAATAGGCCCAGTTCAGCAAAAAGCCGGACAATAGTGCTCGACGCTGGTTTTCAACTAGTCCTAATAGTAAGTTATGTTACGTTAAGTTACGGATGTTAATCAGTTTTATCATATAACTAGTACTCACGCGGGGCTTCGCTCCCGTGGATTCTATCACGGTAAAAACATAACTCTCCTTTTTCCATACCAAATTGCATCCAAATCCACCCAGTACTTTCGAAGATTAGCGCGTTCAAGCAAACAAACAAACATAGTTAAATTTACGTAAATTACAATAACACTAGACCTGTACAGTCACAGTTCTCACTACCTTTTTCCCACGGCAATGTCCCCAGGGATTATGTGTTTTGACGGGATTGTAGGTCACGTCCACTGCAACTCTTTGAGATAGTGTGAACTTTGGTATATGCAGAAGAAGATTTTTGTGATCGAACCGTTTCTTTTACTTTTGGTACCATTCATCATTTCCTTACAAACAAGTCTACATAGCCTTGTTTTGCATAAGACTTCACGCAACATAAAAATTTGCCTAGCATGTCTCAACTATGGCTTCCAGTCTAGATAAAGTTGAGTACAAGTACGTTACTTGAAGCGATTGCTAAACTGACCACCACAACTCAGTACTGGAGCAACGCAACTACCTTTAGCAAAACCTAGTGACATATTGTTTGGTTGCAGACCAAGAAGCGACTGTCAAAATTGTTTAAGTAACATCACTGCCGTCAATAGCATAGAACGTTGCAGTAAGTACGCCCTATTCGGCTTCGAGAAAAACGCGGTATAAGTTTTGGTGACGTACATACGTTACGACTCACGTACGTTTGGTGAGGTACGTGCTGAGGTCCTCATTCTTTTAAGGTATCAACCATCATGATCTGATTAAAAACAAAGGATTTATCGAAGATTTTCTCGAAACCTTTTAGAGCGTGCATACTGCAACTATGCTATTGACGGCAGATCAGGGATCAACGTTTAATTGTGGTTTCCGTGACATAGACATCTTGATTAAATTATCACCCATCCATGAAACCATGAAACCTTGGGAAGCGTTTCTTACCTTTGATATTTCCAAAATAAACAACGATTCTAAGTCATTCAAATTTCAGAAATTAGTTGTTCAAACAATCTCGATTCAATATTAACCCACAAGTACACGGAAATACAAGTTATTAAATGTAATTAGTCAGTAATCCTTTCCTAAGGTAAACTGAACCGATTAACCCGTGAGTTAATTACCACGAATAGCTGTGATGCGATAATTAATATCTCACAACAATAAGCCTCGAGCCGGCTCCTGCCTCTGCATCGACGACGTAGGTACCTGTGTGCGTGTGATAGATCTGATATACCTAATTGGATTAGTTAAGAGCATCAAATCGTCACGGTGATTCATTCAACGTTTCAAGTCCTTCTTTTTAGGACATATTTATAAAATTTCTTGTAAGGAGCTCGTGACTAAATAATAACACTATCATTAGAACTTAAAACGGGATATTAACATGTGTATTTTTTGTTTTGAGTTTCCGATATTTTGGCACTATTGCAAGCGCCATGATCACGGATGAACTGAAGTAAAATAAAAAATAAAATAAAATAATAAAAAATAAAATGGTTTATTTGCACCTTCAAGTAAAATGGCAATGTTACAATGTAAATAGGTCTTAAGGTAATACATGTTTATGTAAGAGTTGCAGCCAATACCTAAACTAAGATAAATTAATATCTTGTATTTATAGGTATTAGCGCCCACCCACGTTATATAAGTTAGACATCTGAGCTTTAAGGTTACTGAACTTAACTAGGTGCAAACTATAATAAAAGTTACAAGGAAAAAAAAATTAAAATTAAAATATAAAAATGAGATAAAAACAGTTGAACGGTATTATTTGTGTGTGTGTGTGTGTGTGTGTGTGTGTGTGTGTTTGTGTGGTGTGGTGTGAAATTGAAGTGAGTGGATGTGGTATAGAATATGCTTGTATGTATGTAGGTTAGGGCAAAACTTAGGATAAAACATTTTCAAAAGTATTTATATGTAAAGAAAACAAGATATAAAATCACTACTAATAAACTACGTTATCCAGATATATAAAACAGTCTCTCAGTTTCGTCATAATTTAGTGACAAGAGCCATGAAGTCACCTTCATTTTACATTCTCTTTTAGCCATGGCGTGAATTTCCAGCTGTCTATTAGCCATATTAAATAGTCTTGGGCCCAGAAACTTGTTGAATTTTTGAGCAAAGCCGGTTCTACAGGGTATAGATTTAAACAATTCATAGCGTCTTCTTCTTGTATTTTCTTCGTTTTTTTGGGAATTTACCTTGACACAGGAATGCTGTCTCATAATTAAGGCCAGTACAAAGAGTTTGCGAACAGTTAATACCTCACATTCCTTATAGAGACTAGTAGTACAATAATACCAGGGCCTAGAATATGCTACCTTAAGTAAGGCTCTTTGAGCTCTTTCAGCAATTAAAATATGCGTTTTAGATGCACCCCCCCAACAAGTTATACAATATGTTATTATCGCTTGACATAAGGAAAAATATATCATCTTCATAATTTTGGCATTAGCCGAGTGTCTTATTTGTTTAAATACATATACAAGTTTTCGAATTCTATTTGAGAGATTAATTAAATGATTTTTAAAATTAAGATTTTGACAGAGAGGGACACACTTTGAAGATTCACTACTGCAAATGTGAGAGGTTATACGGTGCTTCGATTGTAGCGATTCACCAAGGTTGCGTATAGAGAATGCTATATATTTCGTTTTATCATTATTAAGTGAGAGATAATTTAGAGCAAGCCATTTTTTAACTATATTAAAGCCCGACTGCGCCTTTTGGTACGTCTCTCTCCAAGTGTCACCATGAAATGTCAGGGTGGTGTCATCTGCATATGAGATTATTTTGCAGTTTTCTATATTAATTAGTGTAAGATCATTAATATAGACTAGGAACAACGTGGGTCCTAGGATGCTGCCCTGTGGCACTCCATGAGTGACAGGTAAGTATTCGCTTATATATTTGCCAATTTTTACCCTTTGAGAAGAAGAAAAGTAATTGCGGGTGGAAGTTTATGAGCAGACAAATCGGTCTACCCTCTTTCTCGCTCGTTTTCTGTTAACGACACCGCTACCACTGTCACATATATCACTAAACACTCGATTCTGTTCCCGACACACAAAACTCACTGTGTCGACTCGCGAACTTTGAACCACTGGATTCCAGGCCCTCGACAGTTGAAACCCATCCTTCCGGTTGAAATTGTCGTATTTGGTAATCTCAATCGCTTCCCTTACCAGTCTTGGCAGCCTTGGTATATACTGGCCTTCTGTCTATATGATTTGAGGGTTATGTAACTCAATCCAATGGTTCGATCCTGTATTTAAAAGATGTTTTGCTATTGCCGATTTTTTAACATTGTTATTTTTCACCGCCCTAATGTGTTCCGAGATTCTGCAAGCTACGGTACGCTTTACGCGGTACGTGGTAAATTTCTAATGATACTGTTAGTGACCATGTTAGCTTAAAAACTTATAAATAATAACAGCTGCACGGATTCAACTTCAAGGTTAAGCAACGCTTGCTGAGGTCAGGCCTTGGATGGTCAACTGTCTCAATAAATCGAGATTTCTCCACACCTCAGAAAGCACACTATTAGTCCCGACTGCCATTTGTACATCTTTGACAATCGTGAAGGGTAGTCAGGCCCCAGAAAATCTAACACCAATTTTGCCAAGGGGGATTGTATTACCCAGTTTCTGGGTTTTGAAGGTCAGATAGTTGGAAAAGGCTAAGGCAGATGATGCTTTCCATCAGAGCACACTCTATTTATCTTAGTCTCATCTGATAAACGAGCATTTAGCCACTGTCTGGCCGTCCAATTTTAGTACCTTTTTGCAAATGCGCTACGGAATTGCCTATGATAATGCTTCAGCATGGTACCTGCCTAGCTATGCTTCCCACAATTTCTCTTCCTCTTTTTTTCCTTCTAACTGTGCGTGCCAAGATCGATGAGTGGTTATTTTCTCCAAAATATTCTTTTCTTATTGCGTTAAACCCTTTAAAAGGATAAAACGAACGATATTTCGATCATATCTTCGAGATGTCTTTCTCTCTTTAGGCTTATAATATTTGAAGTAAGTAGTTTGGTACATGTCGACATGTTTGCGAGCATTGAAAACCATCGACCAATCCTTCTCACAAAGTGTAACTCTGACTTCTCTTGTACATTTCACATAAGTTTTATTCTTACCCATTGTTGTTTTTTGAAATGATCGCGTTTTAATATTTTTAATATTAATTTGTGCCAAAATTATCTAAAGTTGAGCTAGCGAAAAAGTGTTCTTTATTAAAATATGAATAACAAAGTAAACTATTGAGCGTTCTTAATCATCAGACCAGCCAGTAGGTATTCTAGGTTCCAAGTTTCAAGTGAAGTTTATGCAAATTTTGTATTTTATTAAATTCTTTATTTAAATCATTGTGTAGAAATTAATGTGTAATGTATTTTTAAAGATCGATATTACGAGAAAATTAAAATAAACTTGTAATTAATATGTATTAACAATTGTTGTTGTTAAAGGAGCGTTCTTAATTGTATGCCCAACACTGTAATTTAATCTTTGTGATTTTCATTAGAAATTAATAATAATGAAACTTTCACAAAAAATTGCTTAATTAAATTTCCCCTTTTTTGAAGTAAGACGCAAGCTGAACTCTTAAGACCCACTCACCATCACTACAAAAACTTCCCTTCACCTCCACTGCTTACCCCTTCAACTCCACCAAGACTCATAGCTCCGATTAATCAAAGTCACAGACATCTACCTACTACTAATATCGTAACGTTATCGACGCGTGCGTGTGTCCTCGCCAGATAACAGCCTGTATAATTTACTGCTGTAACACACTATAATTATATTATGCTGATATATCGCTATTTAATGCAATAATGTTAAAGGTTTATACGTAGCCAACTAGCATTTCAATTACTATGAACCTATAAATTTTACATGAAGTTTGGTTCCAGCGATCTTTGTCTAGGATACAGTCTTCTTCGGTCATTCCGTCAGGAATGATTCCAATTTATCATGGTGATGTTTTTGATAGCAATTTCAGATAGCAATCTGTATCATTCTGAAATCTCCTTTCTGGTTTGCCTAGTTTTAAATATTGCTCTAAGTTGCCGTTAAACCACAAGCGTTTACAAGATTGGTAATGTCAATTTCTACCTACATTCCCAGTTCTTTTTTTTTATAGTCCTTAAGATATGAGTCATTAGTAATCTGAATTAATATTATAAATGCGAAAGGACAAGTAACTTTGACCACAAGCGAAGTTGCGGGCTTAATTATTTGTGAAAATATCATCTCCATACTTCACTATTAGAATTAATCTACAGCAAAACACACATACCACTCCCGTCGCAACAGTTGCAAATTCCAAAGCGTAGATCCTAATATGAGGAGAACGTTCAAGAAACTCTATAGACACTACTTTTAATCACTCAATAGTTACAAAATAATAGTAGGTAACATTCTCATTCAAATTAATGAATAAATAAAATTATAGGTCCTTTACTTGCTAAAATTACATATTATTGACACCTCTATTTCAGAATAACGAACAAAATAACATTACAATTATTTGAACAGTGTTATGAGGAACATAAAAACTAACAGATGACTGATTCTATTATATTATCTCATAAGCGGCAGAGTTGTAAGAATACGATAGTTCCAAGGAAATAAACTCAATAAAAATAAGTCAGACATTCCACCATAACAAGCAAGGCATGGGAATAATCGATGGGTTCCACTAAAAATCTCCCATAATGTGAAAGTAGAACTTGCTTCAGAATTGTATGGTTTTGATGGTATTCTCGTAAAATGTGCGCTTGTGCTTCTATAAAATATAGATCGTGCATTATCAAGGCTTGTGGGTAACAAGCTAGTGTTGGGGTAACATTTGTCGATAAACTGACTATAAGTGTAAGTGTGTGCCTATGTAAAATCACCATAATGATCTTATTACCGAGCTGATAGATCATAGAATCCGAATTTCATCCGAATTTCAGCTGCTCGGCCAACGCCATTTCTTACCAATTTACTAGACCAGCATATTTCTGGCATCATTGTTATTAATTTATTATTCGTCCTTAACGTGAGTTTGAAATATAAGATAAATTGTGCGTTACTTTGTTTGCAGGATGTTATTTCTAGAAGTACTATATAACGAAGAACAATGTTCCTCTGACAGAATATGGTGCATATTCGACTATTACAATGACAAAGACTTCATGACCATCGAGTCTAGAGCTCAGACTGCAGCAAAAAAGCTGGGAACCCTACACAAGGTGAGGCAGTACATGACGCCATGGACAGCTTCTGAATCTGTATAAAGCACAGGTCCGTTCCTGCGTGGAGTATTGCAGGCACTTGTGGGATGCCTCTACAAAATTTTCCATCGATTGTAACTGCATCTCCCTCTCCCTTGTGCCAAACACCAAATATCTTGGAGTACTTATTGATGAACATCTTAGCTGGCGACCTCACATAGAAGCACTCTGCACCCGAATTAGGAAGCTCATATATATTTTCAAGGAACTCAGACATTCAGCTGACCGCGACACATTGTTCCTCGTCTATCAGAGTTTGTGTGTCTCGGTCCTTATTTACTGTGTTTCTGCGTGGGGAGGAGCCTGTAAAACCTACCTTATTCATGTGGAACGAGCTCAAAGGGCTATTCTAAAAATAATGCAGTTTAAACGCAGAGATTACCCAACCGCCTTGCTCTACTCTGAATCAAAGGTCCTCAATGTGCGACAACTTTTCATTCTACGTGCTGTGCTACGCCGTCACTCCTTACTTCCCCTGGACGATCTAGTTCTAAAGAAACGCAAGGGTCACGCAGTATGTGGTACGGCCCCATGTCGCACCGCTTTCGCCAGCCGCCACTTTAATGTGCTTAGTACCCGCATTTACAATAAAATCCATCGACTTATTGACATATATACCCTACCCACTAAACATCTGAAAACCAAGCTTGTTAGTTGGCTGCAACAGTTATCCTATGATAGCACTGAACAAGACCTAGAGAATATCTCGTGAATTTATTTCTCAGCCATAACTTTCCTTCTGCCCAATGCTTCATCTATTCTTCTCTCCAGAAAAGACACGCTTAAACACACTTGCTTAAACTCAAGTACCCACCTCCTCAACCACACTCAACCCCAAACACACACTACCTTCACGTACACACACTTTCATGTTCACCCACCTTCATACACGTCATATATCATTCATACCATATACCTCTCCTTCAACACATCGCACCACACATATCCGCATTATAGTCGCTCATTATTGTAGTGTATTACATAAATTCGCGAGGACTTTGTAAATCGGGGAGGAGACCTGGTGACCTGAAATACAGGCTATTGGCCTAGCTCAGGCACCAGGCTCCCACAATATACGTATAATTCCCATTATTTATTACTATACATGTAATTTAAAGATATTGTGGTGAGTAAAATAAAGGCATTTATTATATTATTATTATTTAAAATACTAATTTGTTGCACTGGACTCGATCGAGCGCAGAGCTAAAAGGCTTATAGGCGACGTGGCGCTAGTAGACAAGCTTCATAGTATCATCATAGTAGTATTCATCGGCGAACCATTGCATGCCTGTCGGTTTTCTACAGATTGTACTTTGGGGAGTGTGCGCAGAAGCTCCATGACCTGATCCCTTCATCTCCCTTTCACTACCGGTCTACCAGACGCACGGCTGGGTACAAACCACACTTGGTTGATATACCGTCTTGTCGTACCAAGCGCTTCTCCTTCACATTTATTGTGCGCACAGCCAAGCTGTAGAATTCTCTGCTGAATTCTGTATTCCCTGTCACTTATGACCTTTCAGCCTTTAAAGCCAGAGTAAATAGGCATCTTCGGGGCTCGCTCGTCCCATCGTAGACCTCATCTATCGCTTGCCACTAGGCGAGATCGAGGTCAAGAGTGGGCTCATAAGTAATAAAAAAGCGAATAAAAACTTATTGTTGAGATGAAGATAGATAAAAATACCCATCCTGTAAAAACTGAATATTCACACGCTTTTGAAACTTTGTTTATCCATGTCGATTAAGACAAATTCACTAAAGCGTGAATTACGAGCTATTTCAGATGCAATAAATATCAGTTAATAGAAATGCAATATTTATCAGATATCAATAAGTATACAGACAGTTAGTATCTCTGTTAATTATAATTTTATAAAGAACCACAGTTCTGTATTTTTTTGAGATTTAACTATATTTTTAAACCACTATGTAACTGAATTTTATCTATATATATGTTTTAAAAAGATGTCATAAAAATTCAGTGAAATACCTACTTATACAGGGAATATGCACGGCTCTTTTAAAATAAGTTGATAGTGATTACGATGCCATTATTCAACCTATATTTACCATACACATGAATGAATTACAAATCATCGATAACTGCCCCTCACTACAAAAGCTAACAAGCTTCATACCTAGATACGATTCGCGTAGGAATCGTTCATAAAGTCCTGCCTTTTATTTGTTTTCCAAGAAAACTTCTACCATATCCCACTCTCTTAAGACGTTCCTTCATTATTTTTTATTTCTCTTATATCTTTGTTACTGTAGGATAAATTTTCTGCTTGCAAACAAACCGATAGTAAGTTAATACTCGGATTTAAAAGATAAGATTTTTCAATGATTGTTATTAAGAAATCTTATACAAGGTGTAACAGATTAAGCGCGATACCTCAGACACCCCAATTAGAATATTAAATTATAAGTCTAAAATAACATCCGTAACTAAGTAAATAAATTGAAACCAAACCTAGATATTTTTTTATAAAATAGTTATCTTTACTAAACGCAAAACGCATGTGCGTCATACTCATACCCCAACACGCACACAAGCGCATTTCCTTGTGTCATGTTGTTTCCATTTTAAGTTGAATGAAAGTTTTTGTCCGTCAAAATTTAACTCCTATTTTTTA
The DNA here is from genome assembly GCA_943138885.2 of Tholera decimalis. NCBI lineage: Eukaryota > Metazoa > Arthropoda > Insecta > Lepidoptera > Noctuidae > Tholera > Tholera decimalis. The sequence continues at coordinate 32,981,149 of OW964562.2, forward strand.
TGACGGAAATCGATTCAGAAGCAGATTCTGAACCAACTACTTTCAGGAAATGCGTTTATTCTGTTACACGTTGTATAATATATTAATATGTGAAGCAAAAATTGTGTACCCCTATCTATCTATATCTATACTTATAATAAATCTGTAGAGAGGTCAATTCTGTACATGAAATATATTTCCAAAATAACTATCAGGGGGTGATTAAGGATCGATACTCATGCCAAAAATGCAATCAGTTAAATTTTTGTCTGTCTGTCTGTCTGTCTGTCTGTCTGTCTGTATAACCGTTATAGAAACAAAAACTACTCGACGGATTTTAACGAAACTTGGTACAATTATTTTTCATACTCCTGAGCGGGTTATAGTATACTTTTCATCACGCTACAATCAATAGGAGCAGAGCAGTGAAGGGAAATGTTGGGAAAACGGGAGAAGTTACTCCATTTTTTAAGCTTCCGTCGCGTGTGCAACCTTAATGGTTAAAGCTACACAAATCATTTCATGACGGAAATGTTCTCCTTAAAATTATATAAAAAATATCCCACGACAGCATATGTCTAACTTTTATGGTTGACTCACAATAACACGTGTAACTCCCGATAGCTTAGCAGTTCGAAGCTTTCTGATTATAGTATTTGTCTACTCTTACGTTTATAACACTCTCAGTCACCCCTAATTGAAAAAGTTAACATTATTAACTATTCCATAAAAAAATTGGCCAAGTGCGAGTCAGACTCGCACATGAAGGGTTCCGTAGTAACTATAATATAATATGCAAATTTATTTGACGAAAAAAAAACCTTACTAATTTCTTAAAACTAGCTTATTTACATTTTTTACAACTGCGCCAAATAAATTTGTTTTGAAAAAAAACCTTACAAATTTCTTAAAACTGGCTTTTTTACATTTTTTACAACTGCGCCGAATAAATTTGTTTTTCATAGTGTTTGTATGAATTACAAAGTTATATTTGCGGTTTTAGAAAATATGCTGTATCTCAAAAACTGCTAAACTGATTTCGTTCAAACTAATTTTGGTTGAAAGTTTATATTAAGATCTACAGACATATATATTTTTTAGATTTTTCACTCCATTATTATAGAAGTTAGAGGTTGTGTCCGCCACACACACATTTTACCACTTTGGAAGCTTATATATTTTAAACGATTGACTTTATGGAAAAGTGGTTTTAGAAACCCCGATGTCGTTTTTAAAGAACTGTGTATAGATACCACACTTGCATCGATTTCATGAAAAAAAAATATTTTCAGGTTTAGTTCCATGTATGGGGAGCCCCCCTTTATTTTAAATATTTTTTAATATTTTTCTCAAAATCGGAAAGCGGTTCACAGAATACATCTACCTATCAAGTTTCACATGTATAGTCCTAATAGTTTCAGAATAAAATTGCTGTGACAGACGGACGGACGGACGGACAGACAGACAGACAGACAGACGGACAGACATGTCGAAACTATAAAGATTCCGTTTTTTGCCATTCGGCTACGAAACCGTATAAAGAATCATATAAATCGGTATAGAAACACCAAAGTTATACATGAAATACGCTTATAATAATAAGCCATCGCGCGTGAATACTGAATCATGCTATAAGGATTATTTTTGAGAATCGGTCGCCGCGCTCGACGCGTCTCGCGGTCGAGGCGTTCTCTAGGTACTTAAGCCTCATGTGAACGTGATCTAAACAATATTACCAATACATTAACTTACGCTGACGGAGTCGCGGGCACAGCTATCATTACGCTAAGGCCAATAGGAGCGGAGCGCCAATGAAGAATGCTTCAAAATCGGGGTTAAATTTAACGTTAGCCCAAAGTAACTATTCCACGCGGACGAAGTCGCGGGCAAAAGCTAGTTTAAGAATAAAATTTGGCCCAGTTCAGTACAAGTCAAAATAAAAAGTACAAAATAAAAATAAAGTCTGATTCCACCAAGCCCGTTCCATCATCGGACTACAAGACAGATAGCGATGCGCCATCGTTACATGGTGGACATCTTTCCAAGTCAAGAGTGAAAAGGTTACTTCTAGGCAAGCGTGCTTCACCTTAGACCACATCATAGCTTAACATCAGGTGAGATGGTGGTCAAACGCAAGCCTATTAAAAATAAAAATAAAAAAAGTGCAGAAATCAATATTTTAATAAAATGATGCTTTAGTCGCCTACTAGTAAAAATAAATACGCAAGTGTAAGTCAGAGTAACGCCACTCGAAATAACATGAAAAGGATCTTGTAAAAAATACTTCTGTCCTCTTAAAAATACGGAGCGAAATTTAAATTGTAATCGAATATAATGAACATTGCTCGCTGCAATAAATCAGTACTTTTTCATTATATTATTCTTGATATGTATGTATAAATGTATGACATTTATACGACTGCGAAGTCGCATAATATCTGAGCTCTTTGTAAAATACCTAAGTAGTTATTATTATTAGTTTATTGCAGAACTAATTTTAATAACATATACACAATATGGAAAAAAAAATCAAATTCTAAAGATTATTATTTCTTAAACTTGATCGAATATTCAACTAAAAGTTTCAAGAAAATCAGTTTCAAAGCAGTTCGATGTTGATAGTGGCATCAAATTTTTGACTGAAGAAACATTAATGCCAGAATTGCTTACTGCATCAGATTGCTTCAAAAGTAAATTATTTTTGTAATTTCGCTTGTACAGACGCCAGCACATGAAGCTACCCGAAACTGTCAAATTTTCCCAATCAACCTTGAACCTAATTTCCTTAACATCTATTAAAGAAGTTTGACAGATTGTTGTAGCTTGATGTGCTGGCGTCTGTACATACATTAAATTTGGTAAAATCAAGAGGCGTCACCACCAGTGACGGGGCTCCGTAGGGCCATTGCCTGTCCGGGTTGCGGGAACCGGGCCCCGGAACGCGAGAGCAGCCTTTCCACTCCACCCAGAGCGGGAGAAGTCATCCAATTATTATCCCGCACGAAAAAAGAGAAGTAAAAAATTGGCCAAGGGCGAGTCAGACTCGCCCATAAAGGGTTCCGTAGTAACTACGCCAAATAACTTTGTTTTTCATAGTTTTTGTATGAATTACAAAGTTATATTTGCGGTTTTAGAAAACATGCTATATCTCAAAAACTGCTGACCCGATCTCATTCAAACTAATGTTCATTGAGAGTTTACATTAAGATCTACAGCATATATTTATTTTAGATTTTTACTCCATTATTGTAGAAGTTAGAGGGGGGGCACATTTTACCACTTTGGAAGCGTACCTATAGGTATCTTTTAAAAGATTGACTTTATGAAAAAGTGATTTTTAGAAATTTCAATGTCATTTTTAAAGACCTATCTATAAATACCCACACACGCTCATAGGTTTCATGAAAATATATATTTTCAATTTCAGTTCCATGTATGAGAAGCCCCCCTTTATTTTAATTTTTTTTTTTGTTTCTTAAAATCGAAAAGTGGTATACAGAATACATCTACCTACCAAGTTTCATGCGTATAGTCTTAATAGTTTCGGAATAAATGGCTGTGACATACGGACGGATGGACAGACAGACATGACGAAACTATAAGGGTTCCATTGTTTGCCATTCGGCTACAGAACCCTAAAAATACCACTTATACTCGTCAATATTTTGGCCACTTTAAACTAGATGAGGTTGGTATATATCTTGGCCGACTACTCGTATCCTAAGAAGAAGCACCGAAATAAAATCAGAGGTTAAAATCACTTTTTAAGTACCTACAAATCATATGATAACCCATCACATTCTAATAGTATCATTTAATACTTACACAAGAAGTGGAACACGAGTAGTGGTGTTGATTACTATATTTTTGGACACTTCGCTTACCTGCACCCTTAGCTTTCAATGTTAAAAAGTAATTTCTACCACCAAAAGTTCATCGCCATCTCACCTGATGGTTAGATATGATGTGGTCGAAGATAAAACACGCTTACCTAGAAGTAATCTTTTCACTCTTGACTTAAAGACCTCTAGTTATAGTTATCAGGAAACATATACTCCGACAGGGAATCCCACTCATTAGCTTTTGACACTGTTGGGATTTCAAAAGAAAAAGGGTTATGTTACAAAGTTATACAAAATGAGCCTCCTCGTATGCCCATGGTTCGATGATGATAAATTAAATAGAAATTATATCAAGTTAGCTTTAAGACTACGTTCTGGACACTATGCATCAACATTTGGCTATCTTACGGGAAAAGTCACATCTCCCAATGTGTGTACATGCAGGTACATCTAATCTATACTAAAATATACATTAAAAAGATGTAAAATTTGTTTGTTAGTTTCTATGTTGAGGGTGTTCTCATTTCTCCAGAATTAATGATCCAATTTAAAAAAGCAATAAGGTGCATTATTTGTTAGTGAAGTCGCGGGCGTAGTGGTGGTATACATACACATAAAGATATAAAATAGACAAATAAAATAGGGAATTTATCTTCTCCGTGGGGCGGGTTGTTGAAAATCAGCGCCGAGCCGTTGATTAATGGGTCTATCCAAAATCACGACCTAGGTTACCTATTCTTGCGGTACTTCACGCAGCTTGATTTTATATAGAGGGTTTATTCACTGCTCTTTATTTATCCCCGCAATCTTCATTGTTAACCAACTTCAAAAAAGGAGGAGGTTCTCAGTTCGCCTTGAACTTTTTTTTAATGTATGTTCCCGATTACTCGAAGACGGTTGGACCGATTTGGCAAATCCTATTTTTTTAAAGAGTATACTTTCTAGTTGGTCTCATTGTTATAAAGTCAGGATCTGATAATGGAATCCTTGAGAAAGCGAGGGAACTCTTCAAATATTATAGCCACACCTTTAGCGATTTGGGTATTTTTCATAGTAACTTGTGCAGTTGCTCTCGAAAAGCACCATTTGGTGAAGTGGAACTGATGATGAAGACCGCAGATGGCTACTGGAACTACTCAATAATAAGTATTTCATTGGTTGCGATTCGATTACTTAGATATGGTTGTTAAGCACTTTACGCTCATCAGCATGCATATGGTGATGTGGAGCTGATGGTAAAGTACCAGGAGAACTCCTCAACAATTAACAGCTCGGCATCGGGACAAGAAATATTTTGCAAAAGATGATAAGAAGGTGACATTTAGGCTTTAGTTACAACTAAGTAAATTAAAAACTGACCCACTAACAAAAAATAAAACCGACATCCTCATATCCATCATAAACTATGTGACAAAAGAAACAAAGTGAAAAATAACTTTAATTTCTGAAGGCGGACGAAAATATAATATACAAAACTAAAGACACCGATTACAGAAATTAAAGTTTAATTTTTTTTTTTTTATATTATATTTTATTTGTTTTTAACATAACATTTTTAAGACTTTAAACAAGTAAATAAAAACCCTAAACTACATATCGCACCTTTAAAGTAAAACCGTTACTAAACGAAAATTTTCACGATTTGAGTTATTTATACCATCAATCTAAAATATACGTAAACTGCAGGTTAAACTTGTAATTATTCCAAAATATCGTCTTTTTCGCCATCTAGCGTTAAATCATATCGTTCTAATCTAAAAAATATTTTTGTAAGTGAATAAAGAAAAACTATTCTAAAGCACATGTATAAAGTAAACAGATATCTATCATATAAACTCATAAGAAATCATAAAGTACTTGTATTTAGACTTACCTGGACTAAATTAAGATACTGAACTGTTTCAAATATTGGCTCTCCTGTAAAATTTGATAATTTCGTATAGTAACGGTTGTACTTTAAAGGTGCGATATATGTATCTGAAAATAAACTAAAATATGGCATTAGGAATTTCGTTCGCGTCGCTGTCCACTGGCAATGTGCCCAAAAAACTGACGGCATTAATGCTTAACATGCTTAACCTCTGTCCAAGGTGAAAGCCAGCCCTTGAGTCACGCGAAGTGTCAACTAGGCGTCTGGATAGTTCTTTTAATTATTTGTGAGCACTCGGACCCCACGACCACAAGGTTTCAACCCCAAATGGCTCGAAAATATAACTACCAACTTGAGGTTCTCAGCAGCGGCAGCGGCAGCGCCAGCACAGCAAGATGTAGTAGTAAAATTGGGTTTTGTGACTGAAAAATGCAATGTTGGTGCCACTGATTTTCAATTTTGGTGGCAGTTTCAATTTTGGTGGCACTTTCAATTTTGGTGGGTGATTTTCAATTTTCGTGACCATACTAGACTTTAAAAAAAAAAAAAAAATCTAAAATATCTCATAAAGTTATTGAGATATTCTGAGACCTCTTGAAGATCCTTCTAGCTTGAACTTTCTTTTCTTATACGACGTCCTTATTTTTCACAAAAACTGAAGAAAAATTTCGCCACCAAAATTGTCAAAAAAAGCAATTTGTTGATATACTTATTAGTTTTAGATTAAAACTAAACCGAAGTACTGTATTTTTCACACATTCGTCTATCATACTTTCCACAGGTAGTTAACCAAGATTTTTTATAGAGTAGTCTGTAAACCATCCCAGAAAATAAAATCAATATCTGAAGAAATTACACATAGATTGCACACTCTCTCTAATCGTACCACTTGCGAAAGATAAATAAAATCAATACTCAATAGGTTATCTTGTTTGAATGATTTGCAATGAACCGTTGCAATCTATCGAGCGCTATTACGTTATATCAAACAATGAGTACCCAGGAATACAGTGATGCTACTAAGTATGTAGGTACCTCTATAGAGAGGTTCAACGCCTTTGATACTGAGAGCCCTTTGACTTTTGCACAGTATCGCCATATCTTTGTTTGTACAAACATTATAAATGCGAAAGTTTGTGAAGATGTAAGAGCTTTATGGATGTTGTTACTGTTTCACGCAAAAACTACTGAACGGATCTGAATGAAATTTGGAAAGTAGATAGTTGACATCTTGGAATAGCACATAAGTAGGCTTTACTTTTATCCCGGAATTTCCACAGGCTCGGAATTTACGCAGGAAAACCCCCTCACGCGGTAGAAGTTGCGTGCAGAAGCTAGTAAAGTATATACTTTTTTTATTTATTTTTTTTGATAATAGGCTCGCGTTTGAACACCATCTCACCTGATGGTAAGAGACGATGTGGTCGAAGATGGAGCACGCTTGCCTAGAAGTAACCTATTCACTCTTGACTTAAAAACCCCCAGGTTATAGCGATCAGGAAACACAGACTCGGGCAGGGAATTCCACTTCTTAGCCGTACGCACAATGAAAGTATTCCCAAAACGTTTTGTGCGTATCGGTGGGATGTCCACCATGAAACGATGGCGCATCGCCGTTTGTCTTGTAGTCTGATGATGGAACGGGCTTGGCGGAATTAGATTGTGTAATTCCATCGCACACTCCCCGAAATGTAACCGATAGAAAACCGATAGACTTGCAACTCGTACTTTATCAGCATCAGTATTACAGCATCCTCTATATTTAAGTATCTGTATTCCCCGATAACTATAACCTAAGGGTTACTTAAAGTAAAGAGTGAATAGGTCACTTCTAGGTCGACGTGCTAATCTTTAACCACATCATCGTTTATCATCAGGTGAAATAATCTCAAACGCGAAGTCTATCATAAAAAAGAAAGGAAAATTATTTTAAGAAGAAATTGAGTAAAATTAAGATATAATTAATCAAGATATCCTATCTTGCTGCGAGAAATATTTGTGAAAGTCACTCAGTCTGTCGTTAATCAAAACATTTTGAAACTGATTTTGAGATCTACTACAATGTATAACATTTTTTCCAGATATTTAATTTCAGATAATTTTAAATAGTTTTTTGAAACTAATATAGGTACTTTGTTCTTTTCTTTAATAAAGGATTTACGTATTAAATGACCCGACCTATTGCAGATCACAGAGTACGCCCATTTGTTCAACTCAATCCTCTACAGAAAAGAGCAAGCCAGCATAATTATACACAGCTTGGTTTTTCCACTTTTTTTATTGATAATATATTCGCGTTTGATCACCATCGCACCCGATGGTAAGTGATGATGTGGTCGAAGATGGAGCATGCTTACCTAGAAGTAACCTATTCACTCTTGACTTGAAGACCCCTAGGTTATAGCTATCGGGAAACTCAACACACGTGATTGGAACCGCCATCTCTTGTCTTGTCTCTAGATTAGATTTAAACATTATGTGCCCCGTGGTTACGAATAAAAAAATCCCAGTCAGTCCCAGTCAATTATATCAAATCACCACTGCTCACAAAATAGTAAAGCAAAACATGGTGAGAAAACCAACATGTCCTGGGACCAAAAACTCGGAGGAAAGTGACATCCACCAACACGTAGGTACTTGAGAACACAAAACACGTGGTGGATATCACGGCCAGTTACCTCTCATGGCCTGAGTCCCAGCTGTGGGAACCTTATAGGATGGTCATTCTTTCTTTCCTTTCTTTTTTTATTATGAACAGTAGAATGATAAATGATCTTTATTTTGCAAATTGGTTATTAAATAACACTTTTACACGTCGTTTTTTCGTAAATATTAACTAGATGAGGCCGGTGTTTCCTAACTGACTACCCTGAGAAGAAACACCGAAACAAAATCAGGGGTACGGCTCTTTTAAAATCCATACAATCTATACTGGTTTAATTATATGGGAACCTTGTAGGTTTCAGTCTGAGGCGATCTTTTGAAAAAAGATGCTCACAGATTTGAGTGGGCCTGTCCATACAGTGCAAGCATTTGTCAAATGTCGTATAGCTCAACTTAGAACAAGGAGCTTAACGATCTGATGAACAATACCAAGGTAAGGACGTTTGGGTAGGCCGCAAAAAACACTCAAACTGCCAGACAATCATGTTTAACTCGAATAAAATAACCTACATAGTTCACATATTCACAATCGTTTATAAGGATTACGTAGATTAGTCTGAAAGTGGCCTTTTGAGGAAAGAACCACATAGACTTATATATATTTAGTGTACTTCTGTAATGGCCCGAACGGTGGCGTTGTCGATAGGTGTGTGGGAGACACTTGATTGAAACACGGTTTTAAATTATCTGAACTTTACTTTAGTCAAACGAACGTTACAAGTAATATAAATTTATACACTTCCAGGAGATTACTACAGATTACTGACAACTGACTGTTGACTGAATACTGACTGACGACGACTAATGAGTGTGATGGAAAAAGAGGTGGTGGCTATTTATACATAAAATTGTTACTGGAAGGGATAGATAAATACCACGACTATAGTTCTGAAACATTCGGAATAATTCCAGAATACTTCTGGGAAAAATTTCTTTAAATCAGAATTAGTCAAAATGAATTTAAGTAAGGCCCCTGTGCACCGGCCGCTGCCGCCGCACTGGCGCTGCGCTGCGCGTGCTGCGATTGCGGTGCGGGGTCCGGTAAGAGGGGAGATGCTCCCCGGAGAAGTTTTCCCCCCCGCGAGAAAGATTCGTACCCCGCAATCGAATGTTTCCGAATATTTCGCCCGAATAATTCAATGGGAATTAACGTGTTTGTTTTTTGTGTGGTGGGTGAGTTAATTATTGTTCAGTGCGAGAGTACATACGATATGAGAGTAAAATATAAATGTTTATCACTACATAGTATAAAACAAAGTCGCTTCCCGCTGTCTGTCCCTATGTATGCTTAGATCTTTAAAACTACGTGACAGATTTTGATGCGGTTTTTTGTAATAGATAGCATGATTCAAGAGGAAGGTTTAGGTGTATAATTTATTAAGGTTGGCAGACGAAGTCGCGGGCAGGAAGCTAGTTTTATTATAAATGGGATTGATTAAGTATCTGTTGATATTTTTATAGGTAGATATGTTAGCCTGCGATTAACAGGATTTTTATTCTTTTGTTTCTAGGTAGGTAAGTACCTACTTATTTCGAAATTGAATGCTATTTTTATAAATGTCAGTTGTGGAATAAAAAACCAGGACTAGCATATTTTATTTGCTTTTTGAAAAAGGGTTACCTATGTTTTTGGTTAGTTTGTATGTAGCTCTGTACGCATCGCGAGTATTCGCGAGTCGCATAGGTAGGTATTAATCATTACCTACCTACTTAACGCGTATAATAGCCCAGTCAATAAAAACAAATAAAGGCAAACCTTGCAAGCAAACACGTTTTGATGCGGTTTTCAGAAAAGTATTTGTTATACCACAGATTACTTAATAGTTACTGGTTATACTTAGGTAGAAGCAGGTTTTGGTATATTAACCGACTTCAAAGGTCGATTTTCCTGGCTTTTTTTGACAGTTGAAATATTCCCAAAGTTTCGGAATATTTCGGAATACTTCCGAAGTATTCGACGGGAATGATTCGGAATTTTTCCCGCCAGCATCTATAACCACGACCCTTGTTCCTTCATTAGTTACCTGAACAACTATATTAACTAGTTTGTGATCCTTAGTGCTATTTCTAATTGTATACAACAGCATTAGTTTTATGAGAACAGTATAATTGTATGCAACATCATTAGTTTTATGAGGGCAGTAAACAATTAACTTAGTGATAGTAATATTCTAATGACATACAAAAACAGAAAGCAATCTTTTCCTTGAAAAAGGTAAACAAATCCTAATGTTTATTACATGTCCATTACACTTCCTTCGTGAAAATTCAAATAACCTACCAGTCGACCTTTGGGATAAGACTACAATGCGAGAGAAGTACCTACCAACAAATAAATAATAATTAAAATAGATATCAATTACTTAAAGTTGTTGCTGTCAAAGCATGAGTGTGTTTAATTAATAACACACTCATGCTAAAATAAAATTTTACTCCCAGCGTCATTGATATCAAAAGGAAGCACATTCTAAGGTTTTATCGTCAAATCAGACTCGTGATCTTTTTCAGCCTCCCTTTGTATTATTTATTTACTTCTCTCTTGACATTTATTACCAAAACTCATAAATTCCAAAACCAAACTTAAATCAAGACCAAACAACACATAAACACAGATATCCTCACCACCATAAGGCACAAGAAACTATGAGCTACCTGCATGGTACCGCGTTATCTATTCCACGTAGTGAACATCGTGCGGTGCTCCATTGTACCACGTCTATAAGACAATCTTTGCAATCCCTTCGCTAAAACAATAGTCAGAAAGCGAGGCAGAAGTTTTTTTTTTTTTTGTTGTTGGTAATTGAAAATCGATCTTCAAAGTTAAGCAACACTTGCCGTAGGTGGTCCGTAAATGAGTCCATAAGAAAGCACATTAGTCTACATTTTTTTTTATCGACAATAAGTTCGTGTTTGACCAACATCTCACCTGATGATAAGTGATGATGTGGTCGAAGATGGAGCACGCTTACCTAAAAGTAACCTTCAGTTGCCCTTGCGTTCCGGGGCCACGATATCTCGTTAGAAGATACCTTGTATTGTGCATTACGCTACCGACACTACGCTACCGAAACTACGCTACCGAAAAAACGCTACCGATACAACGCTACTGCTACGCTTACGCAATTAAGACACGGACTATGTTAATGCTTTAATTCCAATGCCTCTCTCAATATTGTTCTTTATTACCTCACGTGCCTTTTGTATGCACTATTTGTCGCCAATTCGTCGATATTCAACCATAATTAAAATCGTTTCTAATGCATAAATTAATATAAATAATAGTTTAAAAAACACTAGAAAAACACGCTTTTATAAATGCACGTAAAAACAAAACGAGTAGAAAACAATTAAACGGACGATCCCCCAGAGGATTTGAAAGTGACATCTATGAAAAAATAAATCTATGGATTACGCGGTAATTCAAAAAGGTTAAGAAAATTGATAACAGATTTTCTGTTTTTTAGGTTTGTTACACAGAAATCAAAAATACATTTTATCTATGGTTTGTTATAACCTTGAAACCTGATCGTGTTCAAAGTCCATTACGTGGCCTTTCTAACAAGTGCAAACACGATTATGATACGATATTCCATCATGGAATGCCAGTGCCTATCTTCCAGCTTCATCATCAGACCTTGAAACCTAATCGTGGTCAAAGTTCATTACAAGACTTTTCTAAGAAATCCAAAACAGTTATGATACGATTTTCCATCATAAAGTTCCAGTTCATATCTTCCGGCTCCATCATCAGATCAGTTTGACAGTACCATATTATTGTATTGTCATCAGAACTACATACAGCTGCCAATTTTCATTACGCTACGACCCTTGGTAGATGGTTAAATTAGTACATTAGATTCCATTACATAGTTAGTTACATACAGGTCGACGTAATAAAAGCGTGTTAAAAACTCGACTACCGAGATTAAAGTTATTTTTCACGTTGCAGTGTTTTTTTGGGAAGTCGGTTTTATTTTTTGTTACAAAAGTCTAAACGTTACCTTTTCCTTTTGCAAAATATTTTATAGTTAATTGTTGAGGAGTGTTCCTGGTACTTCACCATTAGCTTCACTTCACCATAATTATGCATTGTGATGAGTGAGTGCTTAACAACCATATTCAAGTAATCGAATCGCAACCAATGAAATACTTACTATTGAGTAGTTTCGGTCAGCCAGCCATCTATGGTCTTCATCTGGTCTTCATCATCAGTTCCACTTCACCAAATAGTGCTTTTCGAGAGCGACTGCACAAGTTACTATAAAAATACCCAAATCGGTATAGGTGTGCCTATATTTGAAGAGTTGCCTCGATCTCTCCAGGATTCCATCATCAGATCCTTCTATCCCAGACTTCGTGGCAATGGGCAAAACTAGAAAGTATACCCTTTCAAACAAAAACAATTTTTTTTTTCAATTCGGTCCAGCCGTCTTCGAGTATTCGGGGAACATAGAAGTGCGCGCACTGCGGTGGAATAAACGCGTGCGGAAGTGTCACCGGTGGCCTCGGTCATTCTACCGGTGCGGTAGAACTACCGCAATTGCGGCCACCGCAAGGCAGTGCGCGCACGGCCATACATAAAAAAAAGTTTACGACGAACTGAGAACCTCCACCTTTTTTTAAGTCGGTTAAAAATATTAACTTATTGCACTTTTTCTCCATATAAACTTCAAACTTGCCACATACTGCGTTTTTTGAATAAAAATTGGGTAACTACAAAGTTTTTGTTTCATGCATTAACAACATACACAAACTTTTTGGCTCAATAATAGCGGTCACATGTTTAGGACTGCTATTATTGCATCTTTCATAAAATATAAAAAATCACTTCAAATTACTTACTCGACCACAAATAACAAACACAATATGTAAGGAAAGATAGATATCCTCAACCCCATAAGGAACAACAAACTTCATACAGGATGTTCCAACATTGCGTGCTGAATTGCTTATGCAGTCTACTGCGGTTAGTGGCAACAAATTTGTGAATGAAACTCAAATAAATGCTTGACATGTAACTTAATTTATACAAACGCGTTTCACTATACCTGTACTGGATTGGACTGCAAAAAGATTTTCGTACCGAAAAGGAATAGCCAAAGTCTAATTTATCTCTGTACCAAATTTCATAAAAATCGGTTAAGTTTAGACGTAAAAGTGTAACAGGCAGATAGATTGAATTTCGCATTTATAATATTAAGTAATGCTATAGAATACGCTCAAATATGACCACGCGATCCGGAAACATCCTGTATAATGCACACGACGTTATCTATTCCACGTGGCGAGTATCGTGCCGTGCTCCATTGTCTCACGTCTATGCATTATCTTCGTGGTCCCTACATTGTCACCGAGATTGCTCCGCCGATAACCAGTGTTTTAGGTTACTAGAGACACTTCGTTGGTCCTCATTATGAAGTTTATGTAGGTATTGATGTTGAGGTGAACTTTGGGTAAAGGTTTCGATTTACAGTATTAAAAACAACTTTTCGAAAGAAAGATGGAAATCCATTTATTTACACACATAGGTACAAAATATAAATAAATAAACAGTGTTAAACTAAAATGCCAAGGTACGTACCTCACGTCTTTGCCCAAAAGGTCCATTTTTATGTAAGAACTTGAGCCAAGGTCGGTCTTTCAATTTAATTGTCTCTTAATTATGTTCTTCTTCGTTGTGCGTATACATTATAAAAAAATACTTTTTAAAAAACTCGACTGGAACAACGACTAATATACAAAAAGTATGAGTTATCTCGCGCGAAATGTCATAAGTTCAATAATAACAAACCAACTTATAAACAGTAAATACCTACGTATGTATGTAGACCTACATATTCACGGTTTACAGACTTTTTATTTTACACCTGTAGTTAGACATTGCTTTTTGCCAAGTTTCATAATTCTAGGTCTACAGGAAGTACTTACCCTAAAGGTTTTTATTCCCTACTGCGATCGCAAAATATATCTACTAATATACGCTATATTATCGGTCATCAGAAGTCAGAACATCACAAGACCCTTAGATGACTTTCCTAAAAACTTCTGAAAATGTACTATCCTGCAGTATTCACATTCATGATACCTGAATATTGAAAACAAAGCAAGATTAAAATAAATGTGGAATTAATTGTCTTTTTTCTGTATAGTACGTTTATAAGATCAACAAATAAAAGAAGAAAATAATTTACCAACGTGTACGATTTTTATAAAGTATTTTTCATCACACTTGCACGTAAACAGTATCTAAACATACAGGTTAACTTGGCCGTAATGCCCCATATAAAACCCTCGAGCTTTCTTTTTGTCATGAAACCCAAGGTCGGTAATTTATTCATTTTCAGTAATTTATTTATTTATTTATTGCACAGCACACAGGTCATGCAAGTTCAAGCAAGAAGTTTACACGCAATTGAAAACTTGTCTTAAAATGTTATCTAAACAGGAATTTCATTGCAATCTCGCTACATGTTACTTAAATACTCAACTAATGTCCTTAATAATCGATTTTAATAGGTTTTTGTATCAAAACGTCGAAATTTTTTTTATATTTTTTTCTGCCTTATAATTTTATTTATTTACTCGCAAATGTGATGAAAAACATTGTATGTTTCACGGGCGGTTCGGGAATTACGAACCTCGACTCAGAAAGCCCTCAGTCTCCGACTTCGGACTTCTACTAGAGCCTCGATCGTAATTCCTTACTTACCGCTTACCGCCCTTAATACACAATGCACCTAATATTTTATGTTTGATCCGGTGACCTATAAACAAATGCCGTGTGTTAGTCTCGCAAAAACTCAAAAATCGCTCGACCGATTCGAAAATTTTCTGCTGTGGAATGCACTTCCTCTCGATATCAGTACGGCCACCTGCATGCATTTAACTTTCTGAAAATATAGCAGACTTGTCCCTTTTTATAAGTTTTTTATGATTATGTTTATCCGCGTGGATTTAGAAATAATTCGCCTATAGCACAAATAATGCAACTTTCTAACTACCAATAAAAAAATTCAAATTGGATTACTTCCCAACATACAAACTTTCAAACAATTTAACCTCTTTATAATATTAGTATAAATTATGATTAATATGAATGAGGGTTTATTTTATTAATGTACGTTTTATTATTTACCTAACATTTAGTTTCTGTTTAGTTTATTTTTATGTACCTTTCATGCTTACTCTTCACCACCTATGGTTGACTGACAAAGAATTCCTAAGGTATTAAGTCCGCCTTTGTACTATTTATGTTGCATAAAGTTTTTTTTTTTTTCAAACTGTACACTCCCTGATTTTATTCAAAATTATTTATCAACTTCTGTTTCCTGTCATCTTCACCACATCGATAGGTCCTGCGCTTATTATCAAGCAGATAATAAATGAATTACCTATATAAACGGAACAAGAGATAAGTCAACCCTCGCATCGTAAATCCTTTAACAATGAAAGGAAATCTATATTCATTACCAACTTTAAAGTTCAAAGAATCATCTAGTCGACAATTTATATTTAAAACATGCGACCTCTTGTATTAATTTTTATATTCCGCAAATACGCTGGCTTCTGGATTGTAAAGACGGAGGGAAATAACAAATTAAGATAATGAAGATTAATTGAAGAAGTATGCTACTCTCCTTCCTTATACTTACGGGTTTTATCCCTCAAATTACATTAGGAAACCTAGATTCACATAGAGCAAATCATTTCCCACAATGTGAGCAAATTGAATGACTGCGTCTTCCTCGTCGTTTCTACAATGAAGTGCTAAAGTAATTAGGAACATACACGTTATTTAAGTAGTTACTATTCCTCTTATGAACTGATGTTTCTTATAAAAGTATGTACGTAGATGTTTTATTTGGTTTTTGTCTCCATAGAAACAAAGGATTGAAGGTTTGGAAGGAAGAGGCGCAAAATCGAGACCACTGGAAAAATTTGAGAGAGATCTTCGCCCAGCTGTGGCAAAGTACCTACGAGCTAGAAATAACAATAGAGATAAACGCCAAATCTAAAATAAAAAAATAACATATCGACGGTTAAAAGGAAATAGGGTATTAGCGATATTTTGGACTGGTATTGTTTTGAAAGCCGACTGTTTCTTGTGTTCTATTATCTTTTATACAACCACTGTGGAAAGTACCTTGTCCTTCTTCCTTCTGTCCTCTTTCTTCTTCTTCTCTTCCTTCTTTCTTCAACACTTATTCAACGGTCTGATGTTTTAATAAAAAAATACATCTGTTTTTCTAAAATTCAAAACTTTGAATGGCTCTCCTAAACATTTCTTTTTTTTGTCGCTTATACCCTATTTCCTTTTAACCGTAGATATTCTTTTAACATTTACATTTTGACGCTTACCGCCTATCATTGAAAATTTCAACTACCTAACTTATTCTACTTAGTCACAGAGATTGACGGAAATGTAATAGAATATATAAATAAAATTATTCTTTTAGTAAGTATGAATGTCTTCCTGACAAATTGAAATCAGGTAGGTACCTAATTTATTGAAATTTGGTCACTAATCCCGCACTTTTTATTTAACTTTAATATAAACACGGTCATTACGTAACTTTATTTAAATCGGTTCTTTGTTCCAAACAATCCAAAGAGTTTTGCTTTGCTAGTCTGCATTTTAAGTAATCAGAATATAAGTATTATTTAAAAAATATATATAGAAAAAAGTCAGTGGTATTTTCTTACCTCTATATATTCTATGTACTTAATATGCGGCAGAATAATAAAACATTGGGAAACCCCATAAGAGGTATTTTGCCGTAAATAGCGTTAAGTAGGTACCTACCTACCTAAAAAAAAATAACACGTGCTAGCAAATACCTTGAACTATTTCAGTATTCATAATTTTTTTTTTGTGTGTGGCATCTCGCAGGTCAACCTCTGAGGTTGTCGGCTGCTTAACCGGACTTGCCTGTGGTTGCCTTAATTAATAAATTAATTAAAGCCTCCAGCCAGGGCTTATTAAAAAACTTACAAACTAGGCGACTACACGCTAAGGGCACCCCCTGTGGGGTACGGACCTCGGCTTAGGGCGTCGCAGGGGAGGGCAGCTAGGGACAGGCTGGATCATATCATTAGTATTATTAATAAGGGAATTTAAAGCTACTGGCTCAGCGTCGCGGGCTGGCTCTGGCAAGGGTCGGGGTGGACTATTACGGGGACGTCGCGGCGGGCCTCGGCAGCGAGGACGGAAGGACGGTCGGTTTTTGTGTTTGTGTGCCACTGTACTTGTTTCCCTACGGCTCTCTTGGAGCAGTATTCATAAATCAGCCGCCGGTACACCCGATACCGGAGACGACGTCGACGGGATTCCGCCGAGGAGGACGCGCTGTATGAGGTGTACCGCGCGTCCAAGGAGACTCTGTGGCTGGCCATCGGCGACTCAAAGTCGCGCGCCAGGGAGGAGCTGCTGGCGTCCCTGGATCGGGATCCGTGGGGGCGCCCCTACCGTTGGGTACGGAGCAAGTTGCGTCCCTGGGCGCCTCCACTGACGCGAAGCATGGAGCCCCAGTTGCTAGAGGCGGTGGTGTCGGCCCTCTTCCCAGGGCGACCGGGACACGTTCCCCCGGCGATGGCTTCGCCCTCAGCCACAGACTCTCCAGAAGAAGAGGAGAGCACCGATGTCCCCGAGGTGACGCAAGCAGAGATGAGAGCGGCCGTGTCGCGACTCCGGGCTAAGAACACAGCGCCCGGACCCGACGGAGTGCCTGGTCGAGCTCTCGTCCTGGCTCTGAAGGAGCTAGAGCCCCAGCTGAGGAGGCTTCTCACGGCATGCCTCGAGCAGGGTCAGTTTCCCAGTGTGTGGAAGGAGGGGAGGCTGGTCCTCCTCAGGAAGGAGGGGCGCCCCGCGGACTCGCCGTCCGCGTATCGGCCCATAGTGCTGCTTGACGAGGCGGGCAAACTTTTTGAGCGTGTCATCGCAGATCGCCTCGTCAGCCACTTGTGCAGGGAGGGGCCGAACCTGGACGACAATCAATTCGGTTTTCGTCGGGGGCGCTCCACCATAGACGCCATCATGCGCGTGAGGGCCCTGGCGGAGGAGACGGTGTCCCGGGGTGGGGTGGTGGTGGCGGTGTCTTTAGACATCTCCAACGCATTCAACACCCTACCCTGGAGTTGTATTCGGGAGGCCCTGAAATACCATCGCGTGCCTCCCTACCTCCGCCGTACAGTAGGGGCTTACCTGGAGGGTAGATGCGTCACCTATCGGGGACGTGACGGTGCTGGTCGGCACCTCACGTCGTGCGGTGTTCCGCAGGGATCGGTCTTGGGACCGCCCCTGTGGAACATCGGCTACGACTGGGTGCTGAGAGGCGAACTCCCGCCGGGCGCCGACGTGACGTGTTATGCGGATGACACGCTCGTAACTGCCCGGGGGAGCTCGCACAGGGAAGCGACGTTGTTAGCCACGGCTGCGGTGTCACAGGTGGTGAACCGCATCCGGCGCCTGGGCCTGGAGGTGGCCCTAAACAAGTCGGAGGCCATGGTGTTTCATGGCCCTCGACGGGCGCCGCCGCCGGGATCACACATCGTGGTCAGCGGGACCCGGATAGCTGTCGAGTCCACCATGAAGTATCTGGGATTGGTGCTCGACAGCCGCTGGGAATTCGGGCCCCACTTCCGGCGACTGGTGCCCAAGTTGATGGGCGCAGCGGGCGCGCTTTCAACGTTGCTTCCCAACTTGGGGGGCCCGAGCGCCGCCTGTAGGCGGTTGTACGTGGGAATCGTGCGGTCCATGGCCCTGTATGCGGCCCCTGTGTGGGCGCTGGACATGACGGCCGGCACTCTCGCCATTCTGCGCAAACCGCAGAGGGTGATGGCCGTCAGAGTCGTCCGCGGGTACCGCACGATTTCCTACGAGGCGGCTTGCGTCCTGGCCGGATCCCCGCCCTGGGACCTAGAGGCGAAAGTACTCGCGTCGTTGTATCGATGGCGCGAGGAAGAGCGGGCACGGGGCTCGAGGCTGGTGCAGCGGCAGATCGCGCTGCGCCGAGAGGAGCTCCGTCAGGTCTTGGTGGCGGAATGGCGGCAGAGGCTTCTGCGCCCTACCGCCGGCCTCGCTACTGTCGAGGCGATCCGGCCAGTACTCGACGACTGGCTCGGGAGAAGGCACGGCTCCCTGTCGTTTAGAGTGACACAGGTGCTGTCGGGGCACGGCTGCTTCGGCAAGTACCTGTGCCGCATAGACAGAGAGCCGGACGCTCGGTGCCACCACTGCGTCCATTGCGGGGAGGACACGGCGCAACACACGCTTGCCGAGTGTGTAGCTTGGGAGGAGCAGCGCCGTGTCCTCACAAATGAAGTAGGAGGCGATCTGTCGCTGCCGGCCGTAGTGCAGAGTATGGTCGGCAGGGCAGAGTCGTGGGACGCGGTGGTTTCCTTCTGCGAGGACGTGATGTCGCGGAAGGAAACTGCGGAAAGGGAGAGGGAGATCTCCACTCCCTTCCCTGGCCGCAGAAGGCGCACCGGGCGCAGGGGAAGGGCGGATAACGCCCTTTTCCAGCCCCCATGAATGGGTCCAGGGGCGAGGGACTTGGGGAAGTCCCCCGCCCCCTATTCGATGGACCCGAGTCGCAGGCGCGCGCGGGTGTCGGCGCGCGCCTCTGAGGCGATGCACGGGGTAGTTCAACACCTCACTACCCCGTGCAGGAGGCGAGGCCGGGACAGACCTGGCCAGCACTAGTGCGGGGCTGCGGAAGAATTAGGTTTCCCGCGGCCCCCCGCGCACGTGTGAGGAGACACCGGGGTGGTTTTAGCCGGTAAGAATCCGGCACGCCCCTCCGCCATTCCCCAGGCGGAGGTAGTCCATGAGGATTTCCCCCCGTAAAAAAAAAAAAAAAAAGTATTCATAAATCAACTTATAAGCATACAAGCTATTGTAATAAATTATTCGCGCCAGAGCCAAGCAAAAACATTTCGTTCAGGCCAATCTGAAATACCTAAATCGAAATAACAAGATTATCATTTGAAGGGTACAGGGGAAAGTGATGGGTGTCAATTACACTTTGATTTGAGAAAATCTGATAATTAAGTTCATAGACTTTTTTATTACTTTTTATTGTTTAACACTGACCTCACACTAAATAAAATTCATGTTCATAGGTTTATATTTATTGTCATAGTTGGAATGAAAGTCAAAGTTATTAGAGCATCTTATGTATTTTTTTAATTAAAAAAACAAAGTTACATAATATTCCCGGGGAACAATGATGAATGTCAGTTAAAAATTGATGAATGTCATCATGGAAACACTAGGTATGCTTAGTTAATTAATCATACCTATTATATTAATCATCATCATCAATTATTTTACTAGCATAGGGTAGTGTAAGAAAAAAATTTTTTGCTCTCTACGAGCAGAATTTTGCCAAATCCAAGCAATCTTTGTATTTGGCTGCGGATATTGGAAGTAATGAATCATACAATTGTTGAGGATGTGTGAATTCATTTGCTTGTAGTATTGATTATTTGTGATAACATTGGATACCCATGCACCATTGTATGAGTCTCTGTGGAAAATCAATTTTGGTTTTTCTCTATGTGCTCTTATCTCTTTGATAGAACGTATTGGGATTGGGCATTTTTGGTTAAACATGGGTTTGAAATAATCTGCCCAATTCCTAAAGAGGTCTTGTTCACACTGCTCAACTACAAATGGAGATGCCTTAGACATGGCCACAGCAATGTGATCTGCCCATTCAGAAGGTACACCTTCATCATATTTTTACTGACATCCATCATTTTTTGCCGGTATCAGAAAACCTTCATCGTTTTTTGCCTGTGCCTCAATTTTTAACAGTTTATTTTTTGGTGACAAGAAGCGTTTTTTGCCTGTATTCTGAAGAAAACATATACTATTTTTAATGGACTTTTGAATGTTGCCAATAACAGAAAAACAAAAAAAATTACATCCATCACTTTTCCCCTGTACCCTTCATTTGTTTCTCCTCATGTTTTATTCTAATACAAAAACCCCCACATACCTCTGTGATTACGAATCTCCGCATAAAATAAACTACGCGCTAAAAATAGTAAAATCTAGTTCTAATCAAACGGCTGTTTAAAAATAAAAGTCTGATTAACTACATCACCTATCGGCCTAAAAATAAATATCAGCTATCTCATATTTTACATTCTGTAATTCATTGACCTTGTCCTATACTACGAATTCCTACTATCACTATGTACAATAATCATGCCATCAAAATTACTATTATTGTTATGGTGACAAATTAAAAAGCCCTTATGTTCTTTGAAGCGAAACGATCAACATATATCTATCTCATTCTGTCACATGTAAACATAAACTACAAATATACTCCGATGCTTTCGCGCAATCAGAACAATATCTCTTCATTTACAACAGACTAGCCGGTATTTCTTGTTTATTTTTGATTCAAACGCATACAAGTTTAGTCATCTGTCGGGACCGCTCGTTCGGTAAAAAAGGAGCTGTAAAGAAATGTTGTACGCAAAATGACTACGTAGTGTCCAAATACGCATGCGTGCGTTGCTGTCAAATTTTACACCAAAAACACGAGGATTTGACGACGCGTGATGTTAAAACATATTTTTATCAATTAAAATATAAATAAAAGCATTCCGAGTGATATTCAAAGTGTTCTCATCAAGGCTGATAGTATAATTTTTGCTAAAATGTCGAAGGAAACAACTGTAATTGGGTTAGACGCAATTTTGAAGGAATTAGGTCCTTTTGGGAAGTATAACATTGTTAATTATGCGTTATTTTTATTTCCGTGCTTCTTGGCGGGGATGTACGGTTCCGTGTTTGTGTTTGAGGCCGCAGACATCGATTACAGGTGAGTTTACTTTTATTTATTTTTTATTTCATGACTTAAAGTTGACAGATATAAAACAGCTAGTGGTTTCTGACCCGGTATTCGGTATTTTGACTTTCAAAAATCTTCGATACTTTATGTAAATCAGTGTAAATCGGTGTGTTTTTGTTTTGGGGTTAAGCTCTGTTTTCCTAGGAAAGCGGTGCCGTCATATAGCGGCCGTAATATTACGGACGCAAAAAGGCGGCCGTCTTTACGGTGACGACATGTGGAAAGTTCCACGGCCGTTTTAACACACTGTCTGCTTCATCGCTATCTAGTGTATTACATTCTCTTTGGAAACGTTCACGAAACCATCTGACACCGACAAGACGGCCATCATTTGCATAATGGCGGCACCACTTTTTGACGTTACGGTATCAGTTACCGCTCTCTAGGAAACCGCGCCATTTTGTTTACATAGACAACGTTCTAGTGACGTCAATCACCGCTGTATTACGGCCGCTATATGACGGCACCGCTATCCTAGGAAACCAAAGCTTTATATTGCTTTAGAATTTAACGTGCGTCACGCCGGTCACGCCACCCCTACGAGTTCGCGCATGCGTGTTGACGTCACGGTAATATTTTAGGTACCTCGGTAAAGTTACATGTTACATGATCCATATTTTAAAATTGTTGAATGGGTGTTAAAATTACAATAATTATCTATATTTTCTCTTATAAAATACTCGAAAAAAATTTTAACGTTATCAACCTCTGATGGCTTTAGTATTGATTGTATTCAAATGAATTCAAAATATAAGAGAAGGTCACAATATTAGGTAGGTAGGTATATTAAAATCTGCGGTACCTACGCAGGTGATACCACCTTGTTTGCGACTAACGCCGGCCTTATGGAGGAATTACTTCTCAAAATGGAGCGCGTGAGTCTAACGTTTGCGTTGAAGATAAACCGATCTAAGACCAAGGTTATGATCGTGGATCGCGTCAACGACAACTCGCCCGAAGTAACCCAGATTGCGAACTGCGACATGGTTCAGACCTACGTATAACTTGGAGCTTTATTCTTAAAACGGCGGTTGCGTAGATGAAGTGAAGCGACGTATGGCCATAACCAGGAATGCGATGGAGAAATTACGCAAAGTGTGGAGGAATCGCAATATTACCAAAGCCACCAAAGTCAGGCTCGTGCGAACACTAATTTGCCCCATATTGCTGTACGCGGTGGAGACGTGGACATTGCTCGAGTTGGAAAAGGGGAAGATAGATGCTCTGGAGATGTGGTGCTGGAGGAAGATGCTTAGAATATCGTGGACAGAATTCCGCACGAACGTGTCCATACTTCAGGAGCTCGGTACCGTCGATACCGGTATATGCAGAGATTTTGGCCTTGGAGCATAACATTGACCCAAACATTTTGTATCAATAGTAAGAACATTAACACGGTGGTTTGTCCATATTGGTTTACGTGACTAAGGCCCACTTGCAGCAACACTTTAAATCGAGATTTACAGTACCAAAAACTCGATTTACGTACTGTAAATCTCGATTTAAAGTGTTGCTGCAAGTGGGCCTAAGTCAAAATCATACGATCTGACGGTATCAGTAACAATATAAAAAAACCGGTCAAGTGCGTGTCGGGCCACGCGCAGTGAAGGGTTCCGTAGTTTTTATAACAGGTAAGTGCGTGTCGTATTCGCTGACTGATCGTTTCGTACCATGCTCTAACTAAAAGCCAAACATGACTACCTAACTAATTTGACTTCCTATACAAATCCTCACCTGATCCGACAATTTTGCACGGAAAGTTTTATTTTTTTTAGAGATTTGTATAAAACTTGTCATAGCCGGTGTTTCGAATTTAAATACGGACACAGAGCTACACTACTCAATCGTCACAAGAAGCTAGCATGATAGAACTTGCGCTTAGCGCCATCTATCGACATTTCTTTAGAGTTGTTCGAAATTTTCGAGTCAAATACAATTGGTCGACTATTACTCGTAAACTTGTAAAGCCCACTTATGTGTGATAGTTTTCCTTTAAATTTCGTTATATATAGATACTACTGCCGTGACATTTGAATTTCTAACTACAACCGTTTAGTTGATAGACGGGGGGGACACTTGACTCTAACGAAAATTGGTACTTTAATGCTTGATAAGTCATGAACGGTTTACTTAATCAAAAAACGGTCTTACCAAACCCCTAATATTTTTGAAAGACCTATCCAACGATATCCCACACTATGGGAAGAACGAAAAAAAAAAACTTATCATCCCACTTTACATGTATGGGAGGTACCCTAAATAATTATTTTTTTCAAAATTTTATTTTACCACTTTTTCGGCGTCATTAACGTGTATACTCATGCCAAAGTACAACTTTCTAGTACCAATAGTTTTTGAGCTAATCCGCGGACAGACGGACAGACAGATGGACATGGCGAAACTATAAGGGTTCCTTGTTGACTACGTAACCCTAAAAATGATGTAATTTCCATACAAACTTTCATCCCCTATTTCAGCCCCTTACAGCCCTTTTTCACATTAAAAAGCAGCCTATGTCCTTTCTCAAGCTCTAGACTATGTCCGTACCAAATTTCATTAAAATCGGTTCAGTAGTTTAGGCGTGATTGCGTAAAACACAGACAGAGTTACTTTCGCATTTATAATATTAGTAAGGATAGTTATCATTTCTAAACCAGGAGGAGGAGCTCGTGCCTTAATGGTATCAGCCGCACTGATTGATGTTTAAAGTTAAGCAACGCTTGCTTAGGTCTGTTCATGGAATCGGGACCATCACCACACATCTAAAGTTGAGCTTACAGACTAAATGACAAAGGCTTGCACTGACAGGACAGGTCTACTCAAATCTGTGTGGTTCTTTATTCAAAAGGCCATTTCAGACCAATCTACATCTACAAATTATTGTGAATATGTGAACTATGTAGGTTGTTTTTATTCGAGTTAAACATGATTGTCTGGCGGTTTGAGTGCTTTTTGCGGCCTACCCAAACGTCCTTACCTTGGTATTGTTCGTCAAATCGTTAAGCTCCTTGTTCTAAGTTGAGCTATACGTCATCTGACAAATGCTTGCACTGTATGGACAGGCCCACTCAAATCTGTGAGCATCTTTCCTCAAAAGATCGCCTCTGACGACACCCGACGACCGGGTTGTACCTGGACGCTTATTGGTAAAATCCCCCGGACGCCCCCGGATGCTCTCCAAACTAGGACAAATCCGGGAGAATGCCGTGCCATCACTTTATCCGTAAATAAAAACCATAATTAAACATCGTTGTATTTAGTTTCAAGTTCAAAAATGTATTTTTATACGGTGTCCGGGGAAAAACTGTGATTTTACTCAAATGTTCGGGGTTTATATGTCTTTGTCTGGGGCTGGCAAATTTGGTGATGGCAACCCTAGTTATAAAAAATGTCAAATCATTTGAATAATTATGGTAGACCATAATTATTCAAATGATTTAAAAAAGCTATAGCTGTTTTGGATTTCTTAGAAAAGTCTTGTAATGAACTTTGACCATGATTAGCTTTCAAGGTCTGATGATGCAGCCGGAAGATAGGCACTGGCATTCCATGATGGAATATCGTATCATAGTCGTGTTTGCACTTGTGAGAAAGGCCATA
This sequence comes from Tholera decimalis, assembly GCA_943138885.2. Taxonomy (NCBI): domain Eukaryota; kingdom Metazoa; phylum Arthropoda; class Insecta; order Lepidoptera; family Noctuidae; genus Tholera; species Tholera decimalis. The sequence continues at coordinate 33,006,972 of OW964562.2, forward strand.
TAATGGACTTTGAACACGATCAGGTTTCAAGGTTATAACAAAAACCTAAAGAAAATCCGTTATCGGTTTTCTTAATTATTATTTTTTTACGTGCATTTATAAAAGCAAGTTTTTCTAGTGTTTTTTAACCTATTAATTTATTATTTCTTAGACAATGTTTGTCCCTGAGATTGGGACTTTGATTTGAACGCCTTTTATGTACGTAAATTTGCCGTCTTATTTTTAACTAAAATCTCAACAGGTTTAATAATTTATAAACATTTGCCTCTGTTTGTCCTTTCTTATCACCTTACTGTTCAATATCCTCTTGCTACCATATATACACTACTATCACAAAATTGTGTAAATACTGTTTACCTATATCTATACATATTTAGTAAAGGCAAATATTTAGTATCATAACATTGGAAAAGTCAAGTTTGTCAGGTTACTGCGACCTTCAAGTCACTCACCTTGAATAAAAATTCTAAGATGAGAGTGTTTATACAAAATGTATTCTTAGTGTAATAAATATAAATTAATATTTGCATATAATATTAATTATAATTCGAGGTAGTTACGGTGCTTTATAAATTCTATGCAATGCATGACAAGGTTCAAATTTCTATCTCATGATTTCTTATGTGCTAGTTTATATAATGCTATGATAGTGAGTTAACTAAAAAAAATATGGTATGGTACTAGGTATGTAAAGAAGATGTAGTAAACAGCTATTAGCTATCTAATATCATAATGATTATAATTATCTAATGTAACAATTGATTAGTAATTGACTTATTTACTATGCAAGGGGTGTGTTTACAAAGATAAGATATTATATCTTAGGTACTAAGGGAGCATACAAATACATAATTCATGTATAAGACCAACTCCGTTTCATTGCATTATTAATGAAGTCTTGACTTGATGAATCTTTACTAATATTATAAATACGAAAGTAACTGTCTGTCTGTGTGTTACGCAATCACGCCTAAACTACTAAACCGATTTTAATGAAATTTGGTACGGACATAGTTTAGAGTCTGAGAAAGGACATAGGCTGCTTTTTAGTGCGAAAAATCGGCTGTAAGAGGTTCAAATATAGGATGAAATTTGTATGGAAATTACGTCATTTTTAAAGCTAGAAGCTTGAAACTTATTTCTTAGACTTTTGATTAGATGTTAATACATACGACATTCAAATTATGTAAGAGTTTTATTTTCATAATAATTAGTCTAAATAAATTAAAAATGCTGCTGAAAGTTACTATTCCGTACGGACGAAGTCGCGGGCACAGCTAGTTAACAATAAAAATATAATTTCAAACTGACATGGGTACTTAAAGTTTCATTAACACATTTAAAAAAATTAGAGACTTCATTCGTGATCATGGCGCTTACAACAGTGCCGAAATATGGGATACACGAAACAACAAATAAGTATGTGTTGTAAATATCCCGCATTAAGTTATACTAAATAAAAAAATATCTAAGATTAGCACAATGTAGGTATTGTTTCCATAGATACCGTAACAATGATAACATTACAGTACTGCAACAATGATAACTACAGTGATAACATTTCTCGTTTCTGGGATGTCAACGTTGTCAACGTCAGCAATAACTCTTGCAAGATGATCTGCGTTTTTGTTTCCTGTTACTCCTATGTGGGAGGGTGTCCATATTAAACTTATCATAAATCCTCTAGAACAAAGATCAGCGTATAAAGTTCGAATCTCATATAAAATATTTCCGGTATTGGCGTCCAGTTTCGGGTTTATTAAGGCCATGAGAACACTCATGCAGTCGGTCACTATAAGCCAAGTTGTGTGCCCAAGATTCTTTTCATGTATATACTGCAGAGCTGTTAAAATGGCTAGAGATTCTGCTGTAAATATAGTCATGGCTCCAGGTAACCGAACTCCATGTCCAACAGTAAGATGAGGTAGATAAATGGCTAGCGAAACATTTCTATTGTTTTTGGATCCATCAGTAAATATATGCCTGTACCCAGGGAACTCTGCAATTAACTGATAGACATCTTCTTTACACCGTAGTTCACGGTTGATGTAAATGTCCATGGGCCAGAATTTGCTAATATAATTACCAGAGTAACATGGCCATCTGCCTTTACATTTCTCAATTTGATATTGATCATCAATACTGATTAAAATAGAAAAGTCATGAAATATATAGGGGACATTTACGGAGTTAGAGGGACTGTATACTCTATGATAAAATAATATTTTCTTTAATAAATGATGATTTTCGAAAGATAAAAGCTTGAGAATGTATTTGAATTTTAAAAACTGAAATCTTATATTCATAGGAGGAGTGTAACACTCAATTTGAAGTGAATTAATTGGAGTTGTCTTCATTGCACCAGTTACACATCTAAGATTGTGGTTTTGCAGAATATCCAATTTGTGAACCAATCTCTGATCAGACCCAAAGCATAAAAATCCATATTCAAAATGACTACGTACTAAAGATTTATATAGCATTAGCAAAATTTTAGGATCAGCTGCAATTGACAGTGACTTTACAAAATTAAATGCTTTATTAGCTCTACCTAACAGATAATCAACATACTTAGTCCATGAAAGGTTGCTTGTAAAAATGATACCCAGAAACTTCACTTCATTCACTATTGGAAGAACACTATTATTGTAATAAATATGTAGGTCTATTTCACATTCACCAAACACTATGACTTTAGATTTTTCTGGACTAATATCCAAGTTTAGATAATGAAAATAGTTCTTTAGCCGAGTTAAAGCTGTGTTTAAAATTCTTTCAACAGAACCTATATCTGAACCTGAAGCATAGATAACCAAATCATCTGCAAACTGTAAATTTGCCACTTCAAGACCAAGTACAATGTTTAGTCTATGTAAATAGAGAAGATAAATCAATGGACTGAGAATACCACCTTGACATACCCCTTCGTATGAAAAACGTGGCCCTATTAAACGTTTATTCACTTTGACATATACTTCTCTACCATGTAAAAAGTTAAAGATCCATAATATAATTTTTTCAGGAATACCAAGGGCCCGAAGTTCAACACATAAAATGTGCAAATTGATGTTGTTGAATGCACCCACTATATCAAAGAAGACACCAACAAAATGATTGTCCATTTTATTAGAATTGTATATATCTAATTGCAAATGAGAAATGCTATCTCGAGTGGAGCAACCACGTCGAAAGCCAAATTGATTGGATGGTAATAGACTATTACTTTCTATATAAAATTCTAGCCTTTGTTTAATTAATTGTTCAAAGGTTTTCCCCATGCATGATGTTAATGCTACTGGCGTATATGATTCTACTTTGTGTCTTTCTTTGTTAGGCTTAAGTACTGGGATGAGACAATCTGTTTTCCATTTATTAGGGATGATCATTTCCTGCCAGAGTAAATTGAAAACACTTAGTATGTCAGAAAGTGCCTTAATTGATACATATTTCAATATTTTATAAGGTATTCCATCAAGGCCAAAAGCTGAATCACGTCTAGATAATTGCAGATTTTAATTCCTGAAGAGAAAATGGATAAATTAAATCTTCATAATGTCCTGAAACTTTTACTTCATGAGGAATTGATTGAAATGGCCCCTCAACTGTATCTGGAGTATATTTTTTAAGAAAATCGAATACCCTAGGAGAAATATTACTACTTGGAGGTGTAAATGTTTTATTAAATCTTTTTGAAAATTGCCAAACTCTAGATAATGGAGTAGTTCTGTTAAATGACTCACATAAAGAAATCCAACTTAAATATCTTTCTCTTTTCAACACTAGCTTTTTAAGAGCTTGTAATTTTTTAAACTCAATATATTTTTCTAATGTGGGATTGTACTTGAATTCTATATAGGCATTCCTAGAGTCTTCTACTGCTTTAGTGCAATTCAAATTCCACCATGGTAATGGGATGCGTTTTTTACGATTATTATTTACTAATGACGTATCAAAAGATGTAGCAGGTCTTAAAGTTGATGGTAATGATTTAATAATAGCTGAATTTAACAACTTTATCAAGTCATTATATGACTGTAATGGGTTATCTTGATTAATTTTAAAATCCACTATCAAACTATCAACACTCTTCCTATATATTTCCCAATCAACCAAGTTAAAATTAAAATGTTTTGGTAAATTTGAAGATTCTGTCTCATGTGGGATATTATAATTTTTATTAATAAGTACCCTTGTAATTACAGGCAAATGGTAACTACCTAAAGGATCGTCATGGACAGACCAGTTACAAGACAATGAAATTGAAGCTGATACTACAGTCAAATCAAGTGCATTTCTTTGCCACCTATCAGAGCCTACAGTAGTCATTTCTCCATCATTTAATAAAACCAAATTAAAGTCATTAATGACTTCAAGCACCTCTCGGCCGCGAATGTTCACAATGTTACATCCCCAAGCCGAATGGTGTGCATTGAAATCTCCACCCACCAAGAGAGGACCAGGAATACTGCGAATTAAATTATCAAACTTATACTTAGTAAATAGAACGTTTCTGCGACTATAAAAACTGACTAATGAAATTTCTTTATTATTGCCATATTTTAAACGAATCGCTATATTTTGTATTGAATCATCATATAAAGTATCTATTTAACTAAATTATAAACTGTTATGTATTAAAATAGCTACACCATTGTGTGTATTACCTGAGTCTAATCTTACTATATTATATCCTTTAATACTAAATCTCATGTGAGGCTTAAGCCAAGTCTCACACAATAAAGTTACATGTATATTATACTCATGTAAAAAATACGAAAAAGCATGTTTGTTACTATTGATACTCTGAGCATTCCACTGTACAATATTTAGCTGATCCATAAAATTAAGGTTTATTTATATTATTCTGAATTTTTGATAATAGAACATCTTTTATACTTTGAGTGCAAATACTCTTTTCGTTATTTTTATTTTGAGAAATTAATGTTACTATGGTCTGTATTAAAATATTTAAGATTGGTTCTGTTTCAATTAGTGATTGTAATTGTTTAGCAGGACTGGACTTTGAAAGAGATGGAAATGACTTTTCATTGAATAAATCTGTAAATGATTTTTTATTAATTTTGATTTTGTTTTCTTCAACTTTTTTTGCTTGACTGGACACTGTGATGAAATAGCTACATGTTTACCTTGACAGTGGCAACATGTTGCCTCAGTTGATGGTATTTGGCATTCTTTATAATTATGGTCATTTGTACATATGGAACATCTTTGGGAGTTCTTACAAAATTTGGCTATGTGACCATACCTTAAACACTTCAGGCATTGTTTAACCGGCGGAATGTAAGGACGCACTTCGAACCTCCAGCTATTCAGGTTTACACTATCTGGTATCGCTGCACACGAGAATGTGATGGACACCGTCTTCGTAGGCTGAAAGGACACCCCCCCCCTCCTTCTCAAATAGTGCGGCGCATAAATCTTCTAATAGATATAATATTTTTGGTACTAGTTATCGCGTTGTAGATGTGTTCGTTGCTAAGTTCGATGGGAACATGCATGATAACACCTGTGTTCTCCGTTGCAGCTGCAGGAATACTGGCTTTCAATTTGAAACTATCTAGAAATTTTCGATTCATTAGCGCTGCATTGGCTAACCCAGGTCGTTCAAAAATAACACCAATTTTGTATCGGTTCATTCGTAGTAGTTGTTTTACGCCCTTATTATATTTTTTTATATTGGTTGAAAGGGACATCATGTCTCTATCGTCGATCGAGACTGAGTCTATACTTTCTAAAAATACAACGTATTTAAAATTGCCTCCATTTTCAGGATATGACCGAATGTAGTCGGGAATCCTGAATTCCTGATACTTATCTTTTTCTACTGGCATAGATTCCTCTGATGAGCTTGAGGCTCCACCGTCGTCATTCAGAGGACACCAACGGTGGAGCAGATGACGAACTGTCTTCTTTTTTCCTTTTCTTGGGGTTCCCCTTCTTCTCCATCATGAAAATAGCTAGGAAATGAACTTAAGAATGAATAAAATAATTTTATGAAAATTTGTTTAAAAAAAAAGGCGCCCTTTCGTTACGAATTTCCCGCCCGACCGTCTAGATGAAATAAGCAAACACGAGCCAAACGGGCAGACATTTTTTTATATTATTATTTTTTTATACTGTGTTGCTATGTCACGTTTTAACCTTCCTCAAAATCTTTCCATAATTTACTTCAAATCAATACGAAACAATGTATTTTATTTTTATTTCCTATACAATGGGAGTTATGAGTTGTATAAATTATTATGTCATTAAAAAAAATATTTTACTTGAAAGGTGCCCCTATAACTATTGTTACCAAATTTTTTACGAAGGAGTTAAACTATAGTTTTACCTAGGATTGAGGTAAACGTTAAAATTATAGCAACACTTAAGTTGTACAGATATTGTTTTTTTTTTTTGGAATTTTATGGCCTGGTAACAAGACCTTTAAGCCAAAACAGATTTTGAGTTTTTATTTCAATGTTGCCAGAAAACATAAAAAAATGTTTAATATATTTCTGGCAACATCAAATTGGCCCCAGTAGGTATGTTCCTGATTCGACAGTAAGAGTCGACCAGCCCTGCACTTGACAGTCTGGAACAGTGTTGTTGTTGCTTAAATTTAATCTGCCGTAGAACTTACAGCTAATAAAAACATACAAAAAGAAGAACACAGAAAGCCGGCAATATTGGCTAGTTGTAATAGACAACTAGCCAATATTGCCGGATATTACTGAAAAATCAAAATTCCAATAAACTATAAGGGCCCTTTTCCTGTCACGCGTATCTTAGCCCGCACGCGGGTCTCGTCCGCATGCGGGTGATAGCACGCTCCGGGCCACACGCAGGACAAAGTTTTCTTTTGCTGCTGCAGTGTTGTGCGTGTCGCCAGTGGGTAAACTCGTGCACAAACATGAAAGTTAAAAAAATAATTATCACCTAAATCTTTCTGTAGGTACATCCTTAGTATAATTTTCTAAATTTGGAATTATTTATTTGCAAATTTCTAGCCAACCAGCTGCCATTGCTTCCCGGTTTTTGTAAAGTTCATTCCGCTTGTCCCACAACAAAGGGTGAAGGTGCACTTCAAAAATAACTCTTTCTGTATCAATTTTCATTTTTGTTTGCGATTATATGCGGACTATGAGCATGCGTGCAACCCGCTTCACAGTAAAAACAACACTGAAGGCAGAAGATCACCTTCCGCATACGCATAGCGTGCACGCGGGCTGCGCGCTCGCGTCCAAGCCGCGTTCCGCACGCGTGCTAGCCGCATGTCAGGAAAAACATGTATCAAATGATAGGATGCGGGCAGTCCGCATGCGGACGAGAACCGCGTGCGGGCTAAAATACGCATGACAGGAAAAGGAGCTTTAATCACAGAGTACATTTTCTATAAATTATTAAGATAGGAAGGAAGGAAGGTTTCCAAGTCAGTGCTATAAATATTTAATTGAAACATGAACTTGTCATTACAACATGACGAAAAATATAAGTAAAACTAATCTCTAGTTTCCCTTCAAAACGCTTAAACAAAACTAAAAACATCTAAGTAACTAAATAATAATATTTTTATTCTTACAAGTTTTGTTCAGATAAGTCACCGTATAGATTATGTTTTTTTTTTTTATTATTCCGGATAAACTAATTTAAACTATAAATATTTATTTTATCCATTATTTTTAATAATTATAAGTATGTACCCTAATTTACAGTAATTGCAGTATTAAGAAGCAAGCAGGTAGGTATGGTGAAACAGAAATACCTATTTAAATTTAATAAGACCATGTTTTATGCAAATAAAATGTTCTTACTCTTATAGATTTGACAGCATCATTCTTATGTTAATTTTTTATTGAATATTGATCCTTGCTTATTATTTTGTTGCACATATCTCGAGAAACTTGTGCAAGGCACCCTATTTACGGAAGGAAATTATTAATTTATTTAAAATAAAATAAAAAATAAAATAAAAAAATTCCTTAAATAATCCAATCCAATAATTTCCTTCATTTATTTAAAATTAAAATAAAAAAGACTAGAAAATGGTTGCGTTCATAAGTTTCAATAGTACACTACCTCAGTAATAAAAAATGTGAAAACCATGAAATTTTGCTGACATAAAGAAAGAAAAATAATTAGGAATAGCATAAAAGTAATAAATCAGTTAAACATAAAAACAATAACATAGATAATATAAAGCTTTAAGGACAATAAATGCACAAGCCTCGAAAACTGCGGAGACTAATAATCGAGCTATCTAAAAACAAAACTAGAGAAGTAACTGGACCGCAAAAGCTCGTAATTGACACTGATACTATTATAGATGAAACTGAAATTTGCGAATGCTTTAACTCTTACTTTTTTACCGTAGGGTCATCTCTACGGGCACGCCGCAATTGCGGCGGTAAGACCCCTCTTTGAGGAGTGGCTAGATCGGCGTCACGGCGTCCTGACCTACCGCATGACGCAGGTCCTCACCGGACACGGAAGTTTCGGGAGGTACCTGTGACTGATGGGAAAGGAGGAAACGCCTCGGTGTCACCACTGCGAGGGTCGCCCTGAGGACACCGTAGAGCACACGGTGCAAGACTGCCCCGCCTGGGCAGAGCACCGACGTGTCCTGACAGCGGCGATAGGCGGAGACATCTCGCGCCCGGCATTGGTCGAGGCCATGCTGCGGGGCGAGAGGGAGTGGGAAGTGGTCGCCTCCTTCTGCGAAGCAGTCATGCTTCCGAAGGAGGTGGCGGGCCGCGTGAGGGAGAGGATGGCGTCTTCCCTCCAGCCCAGCCGCAGTGGTAGACGCCCACGGCGTCGGACGTCGGCCGACTATCTCCGGCCACCGTAGGCGCGGGCATGCGGACAGCGAGTAAAGGGCAACTCGCTGTCCGACCATGGTCCATGCCCGGGTCGACGGCGCGTTGTGTTCCACGCGCGCCTCAAAGAGCGTCAGCAACATGACGAGGCCCCCTCTGCAGAGGGCTAAAGCCTGCCGGGGTCGTGGGACTTATCCCTTTACCGTAACCCCGGTACGTAAAGGGTTATTGAAGGAACACCGTGGATTTTAGTCAGTAAAAGTCTGACAGTCCCTCCCACCCTGCCCGGGGGTGGGAGGACTTCTTTGATAATTTTACCAGTTTAAAAAAAAATAAAGGGTCATCTCTAGCAAATCTGATCAGTGATCACTAATTCTTTAAAAAGAGATCTAGAACAAAAAGACCCAGAAATAAGTGACTCAACACAACTCAATTGCCTTAGTAAAGTACTCAAAATAATTGACAACTTAGACCCAAATACTAGTTCTGGCATCGATGGTGTAAGTACTAAATCCTTAGTATGTATAAAAAAATTAATTGTGAAAGAGCTAACAGAGTGTATTAATCTGTGTTCCGAATGAGGTATTTTTCCAAATGGTTTAAAGATTGCTAAAGTAATCCCTACCGTCCAATATCAGTGCTCCTAGTTTTCTTAAATCTAGAAACTTCTTATATAGGAAACAAAAGAGGTTGAAATCCATATTGTTTCTGATAATGAGATCGATTGTTGTCGAAAGAGTATTCTTTCGACAACAATCGATTCAGAATTTTGTTTTACTGTAATGGTGTACAATAAAGAATATATCTATCTATCTCATTAGATACTAAAATTAAAAATTAAATCGACCAAAAATAATCGGCACTAGGCCTAATTTTAGGGTCTAATTTCGGTATTACAGAAAAAGTACTACTGATTTTTAGGTCATATTTAGAAAATCGTAAGCAAATAGCCAAGATAGGTCAATATCAGAGTTCTTCAACTCCTGTCACATTCGGTGTGCCTCAAGGCTCAATTCTGGGACATTTCACTTGATGCAGATGATACAACCCTTTTTAATTTTGGGCACTCAGTCGAATCTACGATACCCCATATTCAAAATGACTTAAATTTATTAAATGACTGGCTCCGATCAATCCTTCTCACAATGAATGCTAATAAAAGAAACTATGTAATAATTGCTATAAAACACAAAAAAGTAATAATATTCAACTAAAAATGTATGATCAATTAATCTAAAAGAGAAATATCTAGGTTTAATTTTAGACAACTACTTGAACTGGAAGCCCCGTATAGAAAAAAATAGATGTAAACTAATACCACTTTCAGGAGCTCTTCACAGTATAAATAAATGTCTTCCCAATAAAGTACGATACACAATTTATAAATATAAGACGTTTAATACATTTATTTAAATCCCTGAGAGATACAATGCCAAAAGAAAAACTGAAAATTGTTTACTTAGCGCTGGGCCAGTCTGTCATCCAATATTGTATTACTACATGGGGAGAGGCAGCCAAAACGCACCTCTTAGGTTTAGAGCAAGCACAGAAAGCTGTGCTGAAAGTTCTACTTAAAAAACCATATAGATTCCCCACAGTACATTTGTATGCAGACTCGAAAGTTCTTACAGTTCGCCAACTCTATGTACTTCGACTTATTCTTAGAAAGCATCTGACATTTCCCGCCCCAAACCCAAATAAAGGTAGCAAGAAACCTGTCTTTTCTTCTGAGCCCTGCAAGACCTTATTTGGTAGACGCCAATTTTCTGCCGTGATTCTTTAAAAGGCAGTCATCCGACAATTTACCGATTTTGAGTTTTTTATAAATTTTGCACTGGTATCAAAACCACTTCACAGCTTTTTATGAAAAAAATATCTCAAAAGCTAAATAAGTTTCAGAAAAGAGGGTTAGATAGGTCGACGCGCCTTTTTTCCTGATGTCGCTCAATGTTTAACTCAAAATCGGTAAATTGTCACACTGCCTTTTAAAGAATCACGGCAGTTTTCAAAATTTACAACACCGAAAACAAAAATCTGAACATTACGCGCTCAAACAGACATGCAGTAAAAATCAGAGTCGCTGAGTGGTTACAAAAACTCGATTATGAAGCGACGGAAGAGTTGCTCAAATTCATAAAATAAACTATCCTTTATTCATCAAAACGCTTACATTCCCTCTCCCTCTCTCTCTCTCTCTCTCTCTCTCTCTCTCTCACTCACACACACACACACACGCATACACAACCTTCTAACTTATTATTTTTGTTTTTCTTTTAATAAGTATTAATTGTTTACTCTTCAATTCTCAATTTTTCAATTTATTATAATTTTAAGAATCGTAAATACATACTGATCACTTGACACCATAATTTGTAGTAAGTGAAAGCCATTGTTTTATTATGTGTAAATGTCCTCTTTGTCGGTCATCGCTGTCTCCCAACATACAGGCTCCAGCCTAGTTTGGGATTCAGTCTCTCAGTACCTTTTGGTATTACAATTTATAAGCCCAGGAATGTGAAATTGTGTATGTATTTTTTCTGTATCAAATAAACATTTTAAATTTCAATTCTTAGGTTAAACCACATATTGATTACCTAATAGAAATTTGGGGGACTGCAGCTATATCTAATCTAAAAATACTACAGACAGCACAAAACAGTTTAATCAAAATTCTATTTAACTACATTCGTACGCCAACTCAAAAATTTTACGAGGGCACCAAAATTATGAACATATTCCAAAAATATAAGTACTACACGTCTTATACACAAAATATTTAAAAAAGATGTGCACACAACAATAAGCTTTACTAAAAAGCAATACAAAATTTCGCTACGTAAGGCCAGTTACTTAGTAACTCGTCCACCCAGAACAGTAAATTACGGGAAAAGAAATATTGAGTAAGAAGGCTGACGCCTATATGTATAATAAAATTCCGGTAGAAATAAGAGAAACAAAAAGTATGTAAACTTTTAAAAAGTCACGTTAAAAATCAGATTAATATAAATAAAATACAAATGTAACACAATTAAAAGTAGGTACATTGCCATATATATGCTACATCTAGTAAGAATCACTTTTTAGATCTTTGTTCAAATAACCGCTTACCCACTTATTTCTTTATTTTACGAATCTGTCATTTGTGTTAAGTAATTTTGACCATTATCTCTGTATGCTTACCGTCACTTTAAATATTTTAAAAATGTTTTCTCAGTAAGTGAATTATTGTAATTCTTTATGAGGAATAAATAAAGTTCTTAAACCATTTTATTTTTCTCTTGTGATTGAATGTGACTAAAATTACTAGATATAAAGTATCATAAGCAGCCAACGTAAGCAGCATAAACAATTTTATTAAAAACGAGCTTCTGCCCGCGACTTCATTCGCGTAGGAGGGTTTTCCCGCGTAAAATCCCGATCAAGTGGGATAAAACGTAGCCTATGTGTTATTCCAGGATGTACACTATCTACTTGCCAAATTTCATTCAGATCCGTTCAGTAATTTTTGCGTGAAGGAGTAAGAAACTTCCATACATCTACCCTCACAAACGTTCGCATTTATAATATTAGTAAGAATAGTAAGAAGTAAGATAGACACTACAACATTTATGTTTAATAAGCACTCAGAAAACTGTCTCAGTTTTTTTTTTGGTTTTAGCAATAGGTAATAAGGAACCCTTAGAAACTAAAATCTCTTTATCTAAAAACCTAAAAACAGAGTCATTATCACCACTTGTCAAGTAACTGCTTCGATTGGCCTAATAAGCTTTAATATTTATTAATAGGCATTAACTGAGTCAAATACTGATATACCTAATTCAGCGTAAATAAGGGACAAATTGAGTAGTTCCCTGTTGTCAACCAAGCATAACAATGTAGGTAATTTTCATTTGAAACGTCTTTAAAGTGCTATTTATTTGGTGTCTCCAGAGATTAAATTCTTTAGGTAATGATAATAATTTTCTTATCACATAAAAAAGACAAATGTAAATAGTAGGTAAAGTCACTCGGGAAAATAAAGAAGAAAATCAGTCCGTTGCTAAATCCCATATCATCCGACCGCTAGGCTGATATTCAGGCCAAAGGTGATATTCAGCCAATTTGTTTTAACTACTAAAACCCTAATAGCATCATGGCCGTTACGCCAGTAATAGCGATCCTGTAATTTCAAAGGCAAAATATCGAATATTCTAGTTTCGTATTTACCCAATATTTTGAAACAAACATATTTAAAGCCTTATCCTGGAATGTAAACAACATAAATGGAATGTAAATGACCTTATTTGTTTGAGAATTAATTTTTGATATTAAATAACAATAATTAAATTACAGTTTTAACATGATCCAAAAAGTGCAACATAGGAGAAGTTGACATGAATTTAGCCTTTCAGACTGTGCCTTCAAACTATGTGAAAGGTTTTCCTTTATGTCCGTATTGTACTACGACGAGGCTAGTGAGTAATTAAATCTGTAGGTGAAAGCTAAATGACCTTAAGTCCATTTTTTGACATTTTTATATTTTAAATGATACTTATTCAGAATACCCCAATTGATCAAATGGTAAAAGCCATAAAGTCCTACAGCCGCTAATTTCGCAGATGTAAAATTATAAATAACCTTAAGTCCCTAGACGTGAAAAAGTAAATGATCGTATGGTTACTTAATATTGTTCACCATTTAAAAATAAATATAGATAAATGTTAAATGATTGTATGTGGGACTTACTGTTCTTTACCATTATGCTCGCGGGTTAGATTTGCGCGGGTGTATCGTACCTACGATTCCTGCCGCGCCCTCCTCTCCCTCCGTTTAGTTTGATTTGTGTTTCGTGCAATACTAGACGTACTCGAAGACGTACTCGCGGCTGCAATCCCTCTCTCACAAAGTGCACCTCAGCAATATCCGGGGTCTGCAAATCTCGTTGCAGTCCACCGCCGTCTCAAGACTGAAAAACCTACTCTTTTGTTTCTTTCGGAGACGCAGATCAGAAGTCCGTCAGACGTGTCGTATCTTTCATACCCAGGGTTCACCTTGGAGCACAATTTCAAACCACGTGCGGGTGTATGCATGTACGCCCGCGACGACATCTGCTATCGGCATCTCCGTAACCTTGAGGACTCCAGGTTCTCGACACTTTGGGCTCTGGTGGACACGGGCATGGACAAAATTATTTATGCCTGTTTCTACCGCTCGCATAGTGGAGATCAGTGAGGCGGCAGATGCGGCCTAGCAGCGGTACCCTTCAGCTCAGTTCGTGTTACTGGGGGACTTTAATGCCCATCACCAGGAGTGGCTCTTCCCGTATCAGTGCACGGATCATGCTGGGCGAGAGATGCACAATCTTGCGCTTGCATTAAATCTCACTCAGCTGGTCCAGGGAGCAACGAGGGTGCTGGATGTTGAGTTGCACACAGCCAATTTCTTGGACCTTCTGCTGACTACAGATCCAGACCGCTACTTGGTAACGACATCTTCACCGTTAGGTAGTTCCGACCACTGTCTGGTGAAGTCTGTATCCGTCTACTCCCCGCCCGATCCCAGCCTTAATGGCACACGGTGGGTATGGCGATACAAGTCAGCGGATTGGGATGGCATGCGATATTTCTTTGCATGTTATCCTTGGAAGCCTACTTGCTTCTCTTCAAATGATTCATCGTCGTGCGCAGACGCCGTGGCGGATGTTTTGTGACAGGGGATGAAGTACTACATTCCGTTCTCTGACCTAACAATGTCCGGCAAAGCTCGATCGAAAGCTTGGTTTGGCGCCGAATGTGATCGCGCTGAAGCGCTTAAACACGCGGCGTACCTAGCATGGGTCGATGCTAGAAACTGCAAAGCAAATGACGTGATTCAGATGAAGACAGCTTTCAACAGGGCTGCCAAGTCCTGTAAAAAGGTTTTGCGGAGGGCTCGGTTTGACCACGTCAGCCGAATCGCGAACAAACTTGCTTCATACCCTGCTGGCAGCAAAGCTTTTTGGTCCCTGGCAAAGACGGTTGAATCGAACTTCTGTCGCCCCTCAGTACCACCACTGCTTAAACCTGACGGGTCTCTGGCCCACTCCGCTGAGGAAAAAGCAAACTTGTTTGCCGCTCTTTTTACGGAGTCTTCACGTCTGGATAGTAGTGGTGCTCACCCTCCTGATGCTCCTATTGGATGCGGGACGTGTATGTCGGACATTCGCATCCAACAGAAGGACGTCCGTAGAGTGCTGCGTAATCTTGACGTGAACAAAGCTAGTGGCCGGATTTTCTAGCGTATGCTATTCATATCTGGAGTGAGGCCATCGAGAAGCACGGGGAAGCACTTGCTGTCTCCCTTGACATCTCTAAGGCCTTTGACAGAGTCTGACACGATAGCCTTATTGCTAAGCTACCTTCTTTCGGTTTACCCACACAACTTTGCGTTTGAATTGAAGACTTCCTGAGAGATCGGTCTATTCGAGTGGTCATTGATGGCTGCTCATCTGGCCAATTGGAAATTAATGCCGGGGTCCCTCAGGGGTCGGTTCTCTCAGCAACTTTATTCTTGCTGCAAATTAATGATCTGCTTATGTCCGGTACCTTTGGGTATGCAGACGATAGCACAGTTGCTGAGAGATATGTGTCAAGCGCGCGTGCTGGTGGGTCACAGATCCAGTCTCTCCGTGAGGACATGGTTGGGCGCTTGAACTTGTCCTTGAAGACTGTCTCCGAATGGGGCGATGCTAACTTGGTCAAGTTTAATGCAGCTAAGACCCAGGCGTGTCTCTTCTCCGCAAAAAGGAGTCAATTCAAACCGGCTCCTACTTTCCGAGGTGTAACCGTGCCGATAACCGATCGTATCGAGCTTCTGGGGGTAACACTAACTTCTACCCTAAATTTTGGCCCATTTATCGAGGCTACGGCTCAACTAGCATCAAAAAAGTTGGGAATCCTAGCAAAGGTGAGACGGTACTTCACACCCGAACAGCTGCTAAATCTCTATCAAGCCCACATTCGGTCGTGTATGGAGTACTGCTCACATCTTTGGGATGGATCTGCCAAGTACCAACTAGATGGGCTTGAGTCTATTGAGAAACAGGCCAAAAGACTGATTGGCAACGATACACTGGTCGAATCAAAGCTCCAGACTTGAACATCGGCGATGAGTTGCAAGTCTATCGGTTTTCTATCGGTTACATTTCGGGGAGTGTGCGATGGAATTACACAATCTAATTCCGTCAAGCCCGTTTCATCATCGGACTACAAGACAAACGGCGATGCGCCATCGTTACATGGTGGACATCCCACTTATACGCACTAAACGTTTTGGGAATATCTTCATTGTGCGTACGGCTAAGGAGTGGAATTCCCTGCCGGAGTCTGTGTTTCTCGATAGCTATAACCTAGGGGTCTTTAAGTCAAGAGTGAATAGGTTACTTTTAGGTAAGCGTGCTCCATCTTCGACCACATCATCACTTACCATCAGGTGATATGGTGGTCAAACGCGAGCCTATTATAAATAAAAAATAAAAACAATACTTAAATGAAATTTGAAAAAGAAGAGTATGGCACAATGAGTTACAAAACATCTTTTAATCAACAAGAATTCGAAAAGGTATCCTTAATAAGAAACAGAAAGAGATCCCTAGAAGACTTTGCCATGCCTATATTGCAGCCTATTCGATTAGGCCACAAACCTATAAGCACTAAAAAATTTCAGGATTCACAGAAAGCTCTGCAATGGATTCCACCCATTTTTCATAATTTTTATAATACATTAGCCCACGAGGATACAGCATGTGACTTACCAGAATAACATTAAGTGTTTTGTTTAATTTCATTTATTTTATTAAAGATTTTAATTTTTATTACATAATACATATTACGTATAATGTTATTTCATTTTTAATGTCATTAAAACTTTTTAATATATTTTTCTATGATGTTGTATCGTACCTAACTTATAAAATAATAAAATTTACTATACATTATTGATCCAGTAGAGACGTAAGTACCGTCATACTATAAGATATCTAGTAAAGCTTCAAAGTTAAAGAACCTTAAGTCCTATAATACAGCCTTAAAGAACTATATTTGTTAAAAAAATATACCCATCATAATCATACTTTTTATTCGACAATGATACGATAATTACTTTTTATACTCTGTCGATTTTAATGTCAAATTTTGGGTATGGACATCTTTAATGAGCTCTACTGAATCTATACTAATATTATAAAGCGGAAAAGTTTGTTAGTTTGTTTGTTTGTTTGTTTGTTTGCTTGAACGCGCTAATCTTCGAAAGTACTGGGTGGATTTGGATGAAATTTGGTATGGAAGTAGCTTGAAGCTTGAGGAAGGTTATAGGCTACTTTTTACCCGACTGCAAAAAAGGAGAGTTATGTTTTTACCGTGATAGAATCCACGGGAGCGAAGCCCCGCGTGAGTACTAGTACTTTATAAAATGTGACTTAAGGTCGTTCACTTTTCACCTACAGAAATAAGTATTTCCCGGTCCTAAGGCAGACTGCTTTAAGCGCCAGAGGTTTGTGCAAACATTCGTGCACACATTCGTTGACTTCGCCTTTGCATTGCTGCTTCCGTAGCAATGTCTGTATTTGTATTCACAAACATCACATAGGTAGGTTTAGGATAGTACATAAAGATAGAAGCGACTTAAATTATCAAATCTTGTGTTAGGAGTTAGGACGTGACATATTTACTGATGTGTTTTTTTATATGTCGGTGAGAAATCCTTAAAAAACGCTTGGTCTTTTGAGACATGACAGTGGTAACAATCAGCTGATGGAAAGAAGCCCCAAGTCCTATTAGGAGACTCGGGAGCTTCCTGTGCAACACCTGTCAGGGGACCTCGCTGGAGAGACAATTAAAAATAGGTGTCCCCTGAGCCTCGCTGGTAGCACCTAAAAGTGATCTAGAGCCTTCTGTTAAGTTCTTACCTTACCTTGTGTTATTAGTAACCCATGTCACTGCCTTCATAATCACATTTTACTTTTTGTTAATTTCACAGAACATTATAAAAAAATCGTTTACGTTATTACATCACAATTTCGTAGTCGTCATTATAAACACTGAAGCTGTCAGTCTACTGCATCGAATAAAAAGTCCTTACGTTTCTTTATGAAATAATCACTGCTTTGGAAAATAACAAAGCCGTCATTTGTACGTCTTTGACAGTCGTCAATGGGTAGTCTGACTAAGGGTGCGTTTCCACCAGAGATGTGCGATGGAAATGTGTCGTGCGAGGATGTCTAGCTGTGCTGTGAAAATGTGTGGGGGTTTCCACCAAAGCTGTGCGATGAAAAAGTGCCTACGAGGATGTGTAGCGGAGCTGTGAAAATGCGCATTAATGTGTGGTGTGGGGATGCGCAAACCTCGCAACACATCCTTCTCAACACACATTCCTCGCAACACATCTCTCAAAAACATCCCTCGCACACATCCCTCGCTTGTTTTGTTTGCGCAAAAATCTAGCTCCGCTGAGCCGTTTCCACCAGAGCTGTGCTGAGCGAGGCGAGGTAAATGAAGCGATTCTATTGGTTCTTTACAAACACATCCCTCGCTACGCATCCTCGCACATCTCTGGTGGAAACGCAGCCTAAAACTGAAACTATTTTTATGATGTTACTGATGCTATTTACCCTCCAATACTCCCTTGATGTAGGGTGTGGTAGCCAAGAAAGACTAGAAAGCGCTCGCGTGACATCATAGAAGTTTTTGAAAAAAAAAAAATAACATAGTCTTTCTTTGTTTCAGATGCGCAGTCAAAGAATGCGAAAGTATTTCAAACACAAGCTTATGGCTACAGAACGCTATACCAAAAGAAAAAAATAGATATTCCAAATGCTATAAATACTCTATTATAGAAAGCAATTTTGCTGATACTAATAGCTCCTGTACGGCAGATATATTTGATACTGAGAGGAAAGAAAAGTGCTCTTCTTATGTTTATAGTGACGAAGACTCTGCGGTTAAAGATGTAAGTATTCATTATTTTCATTACTTTCATTATTGCAACCGACATGCGTCTAATTTGAGACCTAAGCTAATTCCCTAACTCATCATTAATATAGGAAATTAAATCGTAATTATCGTGTTTATACTCGATAATCACAAGTTAATCCTAATATCTGTCTGATGATTTCCAAAGCTAGACAAATTAAAATATTGTGCTGCGGTACCAGTTAAATGATCAAGAATGGTGTTAAAATATTTATCAATCAATATCATTTTATTCTCAAGTATCATAAGACTCATACAAATTATCAATTACATGTCAGTCACAATTAAATTAAATTAAATTAAACAATTATTATTAAAATTAAAATATTACAATTTTTAAAATTCTTAAAAATACTCTATAAATATGTGCCATACCTGCGTGCAATGTGCAACCTACAACAGTGAGTGATGGACGCACAATCCAGCCTACCCGCGAGCGCGGCCAGCATGCTGTTGGCGCTCCCTCGCACTCGCCGCACAAGCGAAGTGCCTCTCTTGCGCATTGTAGTGTAGAAGCAATCTACGCGCGCCTCCGCGAACATCGCCGATGCGCTGCAAAAGCGACTATATATTTATGACATGTACTCAGAAAATGTAATTCTGTCCCTTTCTTTATGTTTATTTTCAACATGGATGACATGATCAGTCATTTTCTTTCACTCCTCGGGAGTTATATTTTCAAACGATTCTTTTATAAATTTCTGTAACTCCACTGCAGGCAGAGCAATATTTTACTTGCCACTTTACGTTTAGCCAAACTCCATACTAACTCAATGGGGTTTAGATCACAGTGGTAGGTGGGAACTAGCAATACCTCGTGCCCATTCTGCTTCAGAATTTTATCAGCTTCACATACTGGCTCTGGTGTGTTTCGTTTTAAACTTGTTTTCTAACGATATAAAATTCGTTAATTTTGTTACGGATAGCATCTATGTCGAAACTATCTAATTCAGACACTGTGGGTTTATATGGCCTTTACGCGCACCTTCCTTTTTAATTC
The DNA here is from genome assembly GCA_943138885.2 of Tholera decimalis. Taxonomy (NCBI): domain Eukaryota; kingdom Metazoa; phylum Arthropoda; class Insecta; order Lepidoptera; family Noctuidae; genus Tholera; species Tholera decimalis. The sequence continues at coordinate 33,026,774 of OW964562.2, forward strand.
TTATTAATGTGGTAACGCTCACTTCTGTAAAGAATGGTAAAACAAAATGATTAGGTTTTCAAATCACTCCTGTGTACCACTGTACTCCTAGTAAAAACTTACCAATGATTGAAGCTATTTTATCCAAGTACTGGTTCTGGGTTCTTATCCTATCTTTTTGCTCTAAATCCGTAAGTTTTTCAATAGGTTTCACTATCTCATCAACCCCTGCCACATCCACCAGATTTTCTATAAAAGAAAAAAAAATGTTAAAAACCATGCAACATTTAATTGTACCTATGTTAAATAACCATAATGTTAAACATTCTATAAAATGAATGTGAATCAAAATAGATAAATATTTTTCCTCGATAAATATAAATTGTGAATTACGACAAAGTATCAACTTAGTAGCGTCACACTAACTATGAAATCGAACACCACACGTAAACAATCTTGTTTTTGTTGGAATTCGGCGTCTTTCTCCTGTTGTTTTTCTTGATATTTAGACATCATGCGAAACAACATCTCCCGTACTCCACTTTTAATAGTTTTGTTAATTTTTCGCTGAATAAACGCTAGTAACAAGATCACAACAAATCACCAACAACACGCCATCTTGTTTTTAAAATTGAGTTTGACATTAGTATAGCATTGCCATATAAAAACTTTGCAAATAATTCTAGTGTCTACTTTCGTTTGCCAGACTCTACCAGCTTTTTTGTGTTGTTAATTATTATATTGAATGAATACATTGAGGTAATATGTACTACGAATGAATATAATATTTTTATTATATTCCATGTTATTTATACTAACTATAGTGTTTATTTACATTTTAGATTGCCGGCACAGTCCACCCCACTTTTTAGTTAGTCTATAATTTAAGATTAAGGTTTTTAATGTTTGTCTTCTATACTTATAATAAATCTGTAGAGAGGTTAATTCTGTACATGAAATATATTTACAAAATAACTATCAGGGGGTGATTAGGGATCGATACTGATGCCAAAAATGCAATCGGTAAAATTTTTGTCTGTCTGTCTGTCGGTCTGTCTGTCTGTCTGTCTGTCTGTATAACCGTTATAGAAACAAAAACTACTCGACGGATTTTAACGAAACTTGGTACAATTATTTTCCATACTCCTGAGCTGGTTATAGTATACTTTTCATCACGCTACAATCAATAGGAGCAGAGCAGTGAAGGGAATTGTTGGGAAAACGGGAGAAGTAACTCCATTTTTTAAGCTTCCGTCGCGAGTGCAACCTTAATGGTTAAAGCTACACAGAAATCATTTATGACGGAAATGTTCTCCTTAAAATTATATAAAAAATATCCCACGACAGCATATATCTATCTTTTATGGTTGACTCACAATAACACGTGTAACTCCCGATAGCTTAGCAGTTCGAAGCTTTCTGATTATTATTCTGCTCCGAAATTTAAAACCACCACAACTTTGCAATGGAACTCGACTAAAAGTAACCCAGTTGCAACAAAATTGAATCAAGGCTCAAATTTTAACAGGTTGCGGTGCAGGAGAAACCGTCTTTATTCCCAGAATTCCCATAATACCAAATAATTTACCAATTCAATTTAAAAGAACGCAATTCCCAGTATCGGTGTGTTATGCAATGACAATTAATAAGGCTCAAGGGCAGACTTTTCGTGTTGCTGGAGTAGATCTCGGTGTCAGTTGTTTCTCGCATGGTCAGTTGTACGTCGCTCTTTCTCGGGTTAGCATTTCTAGAAATCTTTATGTTCACGTGCCGGACGGGTCAACTTTCAACATAGTTTACCCGGAAGCTTTGCGCTGAAGTATTTTCGTTCTATAGGTACTTAAGCCTCATGAGAACGTGATCTAAACAATATTACCAACACATTAACTTAATAACACACAAGGAGTTACACGCTGACGGAGTCGCGGGCACAGCTATTAACAATAATATTGTGCGGTTCGGTATTGCGATATTTTTCAACAGTATTATAGATTGACATATTATATTTCCCTACTAAATTACGAAGGTTAATCTGTCTGTTACATCAAAATCACTGAACCGTGAGGAAGGACATAGGCTACTTTTTTTTTACGAAAAACGACGGAAATGTGGACGAAGTCGCGGGCAACAGCTATCTATACTAATAATTTAAGGCTGAAGAGTTCGTTTGTTTGTTTGAACGCGATAATTTCAGGAACTAGTGGTTCGAATTGAAAAATATTTTTTTAATTAAATAGTCAATTTATAGAGAAAGGCTATAGGCTATATATCATTACGCTAAGGCCAATAGGAGCGGAGCGTCAATGAAGAATGTTTCAAAATCGGGGTTAAATTTTACGTTAGCCCAAAGTAACTATTCCACGCGGACGAAGTCGCGGGGAAAAGCTAGTTTTAAAATAATTGCTCAAAGGTGCTCCCACACAGCAATTATACAACGAGTAACGGAAACCCCATATCTATCCAAAAGGGCTGAAGACAACATCTGGTATGGATTCTCTATGCACAGTTTCAGCACAAAATAAGTGACTCAAAGAATTGATACCAAATTATTGGTTTCATATATAACGTGTCACAGCACTACGAGGGTCAATAACTTTCCACGTCACTTGCCAATAACACGATAATTCTTTTTATTCTTCTTAATTTGAAAAATTCGGTCTCTGGTATCAGTGTATTGGAATTTGTAATAAGTTCTACAAATCTACACACATAGACTTAGGATTACAAAACCCTTGTCATATCGTTTGTCATATCCAAAGAAGCCATGCACTTGGTATGTACTTGTACTTCAAATTACACGTTGTATAATGGTTTATAACCTTGTGTAACACGATAACATTTCATAACAGTTTGTAACATTTTCCTACAACATGTTAAGTATAACATAAAAAAAAAAACATAACTTTTGTTACAATTTATTTTAAAAGTTCCATACAGCAGTTATATAATATACAACATTATATAACTGCACCTTAAAAATAAAAACTGTTGTGAAATGTTACATTAATATTTATAAATTAAAAATACCATTTTATACAAAAATCAAGTGTCCTTCTTTCCCCACATGCTTCTGATTGTTACGTCACACATACGCTTGACCAATAAGCATACAGCGTTTCATTGGAACGTAACTAAAGATGTATATTCATCTCTCTCTAACATCAGGTGTGCCTAAAGATTGCATTTATTTTCTTTCCCTTTCTTTACACGTATTAGATAGTAATTATCTAAGTGTGTGTTTCGTGCCGTTTTTGAGAGTTGCTTTGTGGGAATATGACGCGTCTATTTATAATACGTCATTGGGGTTTACAGATACGACTTGTGTGTTCTTTTTTAACAAGTTGTAGGTCGTGGCTTCGAACCACTCATGAGGAAACCGGGCCCTAAGAGCAAAAATCACAAGAATTGTGACATACAGTATGTTAACTAACACAGAGCGTTCCCGTTAACCCGCAATAGTATAGCATCCTTAATTCCACACATTGTCGTTGCGCGTGCAAAAGTCGCTATGTGGTAAATAGTCATTTTCGTTCTTTTATGCAGTTTCAATCGTTATTTTAATACACACATGATGTAAAACAGCTATCTGATAAACGCAATATTTAAAGAGTTACCTTTCAATATTGCGTTTATCAGATAGCTGTTTTTACAGCATGTGTGTTTTTAAAATAACGATTGAAACTGCATAAAAGAACGAAAATGACTATTTACCACATAGCGACTTTTGCACGCGCAATGACGACATGCTAAAAAAAACTTTTTTAGTCGGTGTTATTGGTTTTGTATTTTCTTTTTTTTTTCACACCGCCTTCCGAAATTAAAATTATTTTTGGCTTTGTAGTGTTTTGATATGGAAGTCGGTTTTATTTTTTGTAAAAAAGTTTTTATTTTCGCGCTTTTTAGTGGGTCAGTGAATTTTCCAAATCGATTCGTAAATGACGGAGTTATGCGCGAACAAAAAACGCAATGCAGAGTAAACGAAAAGATCATCAAGGTAAATTATTTTATTCGACTTTTTTTGATTTTTCAGAAACGGCTCGTCCGATTTCGATAAAATTTTCATGGGACCATTTGGGAAATATACCCTTTCCAACAAAAAAAGAATTTTTCAAATCGGTTGGCAAGCGACGGAGTTATGCGTGGACAAACATAAAAAAAAAAAAAAAAAAAAAAATACAAACATCCGAATTGAGAACCTCCTCCTTTTTTAGAAGTCGGTTAAAAAATGTTACCATTCGAAAACATTTTTTTTTTTATATATTAAATTATTCACTATAAATGTTAAATTGATACGTAAAAGAAGCACGTGTACTTGAAGGACGGCAACGTCGCATTTTTTTTTTAGGAATGCGTACGCGTGTACAGAGTGTTTCTTTTACGTATCAATTTAACATTTTTAGTGAATATTTTAATATAAAAAAAAAACATTTTGTTTTCGAATGGTAATATTTTTATTAGCATGTATGGATGCTATTGCGGGTTAACGGGAACGCCCTCTGTTAGTTAACATACTGTATATCAAACCGCACTGAAGCCGCGTAGTGGATTACGGCCATTTCCTCTTATAGAGAGGAGACCTGTCACTGAGTCCCAGCAGTGGGAACGTCATCAGTCTGATTATGTAAGTTTATACAAAAACAGGTACTAGTAAAAACATTAATACCCAAACCAAGCTTAAAAAACTTTTTTCCAAATAATAAAACTGACTTCCATATCAAAACACTACAAAGCCAAAAATAATTTTAATTTCGGTAGTCGGTGTTATTGGTTTTGGATTTTCTTTTTTTTTCACACCGCCTGCCGAAATTAAAATTATTTTTGGCTTTGTAGTGTTTTGATATGGAAGTCGGTTTTATATTTGGAAAAAAGTTTTTATTTTCGCGCTTTTTAGTGGGTCAATTTGTAATTAATCTAGTTATAAAAGCCAAAATGTCAACTAGAAAAAACTAAAAACGCGCGAACAAAAAACACAATGCAGAGTAAACGAAAAGATCATCAATGTAAATATTTTTTTAGACTTTTGTTGATGTTTCAGAAACGGCTTGTCCGAATTCGATAAAATTTTCATGGGACCATTTGGGAATTATACCCTTTCCAACAAAAAAAGAATTTTTCAAATCGGTTGGCAAGCGACGGAGCTATGCCCGAACAAAAATAAAAATAAAAAAAAATAAAAACACACAAACATCCGAATTGAGAACCTCCTCCTTTTTCAGAAGTCGGTTAAAAAACTGTCAAGCGAATTGGACTTGCCCATGAAGGGTTTAGTAGCAACTCAGTATTACTTTGTTTTACAATGTTTGCTTAAATAACTAGTTTTTTTCGCGGTTTTTGAAAATGTGTTACATCTCAAAGACTGACTGTTCCTCGTTGAAATCAGTTCATTCATTCTATAGCTTATATTTTTTAGATTTTCCAATCTCTTATTTTAAAAGTTCTATCACATTGGAAGTGTCTATCTTTCAAACGATTAACTTGGATAAATAATGGTTTTAGGAACCTCCTTTCTATAGACATGAAAAAAAATCTTAAAGCGGTTCACAGAATACGGTTCTCGGAAAAGCAGTTGATAGAAGACATGACAAATCCACTATTTCACCATTCAGCAATCCTCAGTTATTAGTGCCACGCGCACGCGACGTATTGCTACAGACGCCTGTAGCCAGTTATCGTGTCATTTGACCAATAATATCGACATTGTCGACCCACCGGGCGTTTATCAGAATTTATTTATATTCAATAGCACGTGCTGGGGCGATGGATTTAATACGGTAACTATTCTGGGAGTGGGGTTTGATAATCATATTGAGAACATTCCTGCCCGTATTTGGTGATTTTATCTGGTAGATAGAAACTTATAAGTGCAACAAATACATAGGTGTACTTGGCTATCCTACTTACATCTGTCATAGTTATCTATATTAAATCTTGCTACTTCATTGCTTGTTAGGTTGAAGCTCAACAAACTGTTAGGAAAGCCTGATATCCAAGGTGTCGACCATAGATAAAATTTTATATTTCTATGGTGTCGACCTTGTGATCGAGAGATCATGGGTTCGAAGCCCATCCTTTACACTAGTGCTAACGGCACTAGTGTAAAGGAACCCACTTCAGACACCATTGAGGTCAGACACAAGCATATAAAAAGTGATATAGTGAAATAGTGTTTATTACTTAATTAATAATAGTAGTCGTTTTTTGCGTTATTATAAAATATGTATTAGTTTATAGTTATTATGTACGTATATTTTTCAGGCTACCAAACGATCATATTTTGGTAGCCTGAAACAAATAAATAAAATAAATAAATATTTAGCTTAGTTGAAGGGGTTAACAAGCGCTAACTGACCCTATCATAGTTGAAACAACTATAAATCTAATGTTGGACACAATACATTCTTGAACAAAAACGCTATAGAGTAGAAACATTAATTTCCTAAAGTGATTACGCTTTTTGTTTCAGTTCGATCTCGGGTGTCAAAACTGGAAGAGGACACTAATAGGCACCATTCACAACTCCGGCTTATTTGTTTCTCTGCCTCTAACTGGAATCATCTCAGATAGATATGGAAGGAAAGTAGCATTATCTATAGCTGCTCTCATGAACTGTATATTTGGTTTCACGAGATCATTTTCTACAAATTATTATATGATGGTAGCTTTGGAGTTTTTGGAAGCTGCTATGGGAGCTGGAGCTTACACTACTGCCTTTGTTTTAGGTAAGAATATAATAATAAAAATACAACTAGAGGTAAATATTTATTCTGGCCATAAACTACAAAAAAAAATCATAAGTTGTTATTTTTAAAAGTATTCTTAAGTATATGCAATCCTTTTCCTGACAATAACGAACACAAAAAAGTATTGTCTAATTTGTTGTAATGGTTCGGAAATTATACGCGTACAAACATTTTGGCGATTATTTTTAACCGCATAGAAGATTCATGGAGTAGTAACGGCCCAGTAGTTAGTTAGTTATGACTTCGTATAGTTCTATGTGTAAATTCCATCATCACCACTGTAGTATTTGTATAGATACAGTAGATACAATACATTGTCTCACGTACCACTCTGGAGGGGGCTAGCTGTCAAAGTTTGACAGTCAAACGTCAGTCTTGTGACGAACGCGGTACGAGTCGGACGGCACCTGCGCTCCGTTGTGTGTAGTAGTGAGCCAGTGACAGTTAGTGTTCTTACCTGAAGGACCCAAGGGTCCTACAACCACTATTCTTAAAACGGTGAAAGAAAACATCATAAGGAAACTGCACTACTTAGGAGTCCTAAGTAGTGCAGTTTCCTTATGTCCTTATGTCCTAAGTTAGGACACGGATAGATTACGACCCATGTCCTCTCATAAAGAGAAGGCACGTGTATCAGCAGTGGGAACATTATGTAGGCTTATTATGTAAGATTATTCATGGAAGATTTTCTTTTTAAAACCTTTATGACAGCTCTTCAGCCCCCATAAACAAGAATCCCTATCAAGGGTAGAGTAGGATAAACATGGTAAGCGGGTTAACACACTGAGAGTAAAGTTTACATCAATCCATACCGACTGTCTATCTCTTTGAGTTTTCAATGGAGAAATGAGCCTGGGAATTGTAATTAGTTTTTCTTTTTAGTGACTTTATGGGGAAATTGCGAGTAGGTATTAAATTTCACATTAAGTCGTAAATTGTTAAGATATATGTAATTGCGGACATCAATTACATAATAAGCATAAAAAAATACTACTCATTACCTACTATTATATTTTAGCTTTAGATAGCTAATAATCGTACGGGTGATTACTATTTGTTCTTCTTGTTTTTCAAAGTTTATGTCAACAGAAGAAGTACATAATAGTCAAGTAATCAATGTATCTATGTAAATATAATTTATACTAATATTATAAAGCTGAAGAGTTTGTTTGTTTGCTTGAACGCGCACTACGGTTCGAAATTTGAAAAATTCTTTCAGTGTTAGATAGCGCATTTATCGAGGTAGGCTATAGGCTATATAACATCACGCTAAGACCAATAGGAGCGGAGCACTAATGAAGAATGTTTCAAAGTAGGGGGATTTTTTTTCCACGCGGACGAAGTCGCGGGCGGAAGCTAGTATAGGTATATTTCTTTAAAGTTTAGGTAGGATAAATAGCAGTTTCGTAATATCAGCTTTAGACTTTAACTTTTATTAAGTTTTCGTAATTAGGCCACACTCTCTTCTCATACGCAAAGATTTTCACAGGACATCGTTCACTTGAATTTACCTTCATTGGCCGGTATCTGTAGGGCTTTACCGAATAAGCTTTTGACTTACAACTTTTTTTCGCAGCTATGGAACTTGTGGGACCCAAAGGAAGAGTATTTGGCAACACACTAATAAACATAATTTCTGTTTTTGGCTTGATGACCCTAGCTGGACTATCCTGGCTACTGCAAGACTGGAGGACACTCCTCAGAATAATGTACGCTCCATCTTGCTTGATATTCTCTTATTTATGGATATTGAACGAAAGTATCAGATGGTTGATAAGCAAAGGCAGACATGACGAAGCTTTAGAAATTATTAGGAAAGCAGCTAAAATGAATAAAGTAGAACTAACAGACCAGGCTTTATCACCGTTGCACGAGGTGGACAAAAACCCAAAGGAAGAAAAAGAAAAATTTGTTACCGAACAGAAGTCTTCAGTGTTCTTGCAAGTGATTAGATCAAGCATTATTAGAAGGAGATTGCTTTCTTGTTCCTTTTTATGGATCACTTGTACGTTCGTGTATTATGGATTGTCAATTAATTCCGTATCTTTGGCAGGAAATAAGTACATCAACTTTATGTTGGTGGCTTTCATAGAGATTCCTGCCAATTTCACTTGTTTGTTCGTGCTGGACAGATTTGGAAGGAAGAAGGTGATGATTATCACTTATATTTTGAGCGCGGTTCTGTGCATCGGCTTATCGTTCCTTCCTAAAGGTTAGTGGATTATTTTTGACGGTAAATAATTTTCACTTTTTTTGTACAAATAACACCTACCAACTCACGCAAGTTTGTTAAAGAATTATAAAAATGACATCGTTTTAATTTATCACAAAAATACACAAAAATTCATTCCTTATCTGGTCTAGTCAGTTTCAACGTAAACTTTATAACCAAACGAGTTGTAGTTTGTGTTCACAATTACTTCGCTTACAATCAAACGAACAAACATAGTTTGACGGGAACAAAAGGCAAGTTAGATAATCCTGGAACAGTTTATGAGTCGTGGGGAGTGTTCTCATTGTTTTGCGAGAAGATGGCTTGGTGAATGAGTCTTTTGTTCCTGAAGTAGGAAGTAACATTAGTGAAGCAAGGGTCGGTATTTATGATGGTATCTTATAAGGAAAGAGTATTACAGCTATCGATGGCTGGGACTCCCTTCCGGTCAATTATATTTTCCTCCAAGCTACTGGTGCATAAACTACAACAACCTACACGTATTATACATTCTCTGGAATCAGATTTGACTTCAGCATCTTACATTCTCGGAACGGAATGCTGTATCCATCAAAACAAGACTTCTTGTACTATAGCGGAAACAAACTCAGACACGAGTTTTGAGGGGATTTTGCTTCACTATTTATTTAGTAATCACTGCTTGTATAACAGCCTGAATTAATGGAATATTCAAGTTAAACCGATTTCGAAGTCGACAGCGCAAACGGCAATAGTAAAACATAAATAATTTTCGCGGTTTTAACAAACTTAGCGTTTTCGAAATCGTTTGTTTTGCAAACATTCAAGTGAATAAATGAATTCGGGATTTCGATTTTAGAATTCGTAAAGTAATTATCATGATCTTTGATTTGCGTTGGTAAAGCTTGATTATCTTGTGTTGATTTAGAGATGAAGTTGCGGGCTTATGTAATAGAAAGCAGTATTGATAGTTCTCATCATTTAGGTATTTCGCAAAGGTACATATACAGTATGCTTCATAAACACAATTCCCTGCCAGAGTCTGTGTTTTCCGATAGCTATAACCTAGGGGTCTTCAAGTCAAGAGTGAATAGGTTACTTCAAGGTAAGCGTGCTCCATCTTCAACCACATCATCACTTACCATCAGGTGAGATGGTGGTCAAACGCGAACCTATTATCAATAAAAAAAACAAATGCCATTATTTAAAGACAAATCGTTATCGGAATCTATTGCGAAGTTAAAAGTTTAAAAAATACGTTGGTGTAAATTTGATGTTCTTCATAATTAAAGCGGGTATGAGTACAATCATACCCAAGGTAAGCTATGGGTACAACCCATAGCTTGATTATGTTAATAGTAGTACCTTAACTGCTTTAATTATGAAGATCAAAGAAGCTTAGGTTGAGATGGGTATTTCAACTTTCAACCTAAGCTTCTTTGATCAATGATTTACACTGTTCCAACTTATGGTTCCTTGATTACATACAAATTCATTGATTTCTTCTGTATAATCATTCCATCAGATCAAAGCTGGTGGTCCCTCATCTTCTACCTCTCTGGCAAGTTCTCCATCACGGTGGCCTACAGTGCCGTCTATATCTATGTGTCTGAAGTCTTCCCAACGAACGTCAGGCAGTCACTGTTGGCTGTCTGTTCTTCTACTGGCCGAGTTGGTTCTACTTTGGCACCTTTAACCCCGTTGTTGGTAAGTGTGGGAAGATTGGACTTCTCTTTATCTATGTTACGTTAATACTATAGATAGACGCTACTATTAAAAAAAATACTCTAGTGTGTCTCCGCACGTGAGTTCCCACCTAACTACACACATAATATGAAGGTGGTAAAGGAAATCCACAAACGTTACTGTACATTTATAAGTTCCTAAGTTTGTAATCTCCAATTTCAACAAAGTTGCGGGCGAAATCCTAGTTTACATATAAATTAAAACATAGCCGCTTTTATTTATACTATCGTATTTTATTTTCTAAATATATAGAACAAGAAGAATACCGTGCAATGCAAATCTAAGTACTGTTTCATAAAAACAATGTTATTTTGAATGAGACGTGACTAAAGATTTATTTATTTATCCATTCGTATAAGAGTAAGAAGATGTTAATGACAGTGAAATATAGTGTAAAAAGACTGTTTTTATTACTGAAAATCATTTTACTTTTCCCAGGCTTTATACTACGACAACCTACCATCAATATTCTTCGGCACTTTGGCCGTGACAGCTAGTCTTCTAGTCTTCACACTACCTGAAACCATCAATGTGCCTCTACCAGACACCATAGAAGAAGCTGAAATGTTATCTAAAACTAAACAGCGGGAAAACGATGCTTAATAGACGAAACAGGCTTTTTGAGTTTGAAAAGATTGCTGTAGGTAATGGCTGTGCACTGTGTGAAAGAATACGAAATACTTCTGTTAGTTCTTTTGTTTCTGCTTGGACCTCAATTTTAATGTATTTTGTGATAAAAAAAATATTAATTTATAATCATGTTTTTTTAATATTAGCTGTCAAGCTTTTCATTTCACCCTTTTAGTGGACTGTATTTTGTCATAATAACATGTATTTAAGTTAGTAACATCGCGCAGAAACCCTATTGCTCAGTGTAACAGTTATCAGAAAGTTAGGAGTAAAAGTTATCAGAAATTTGAATTTTATTAGGTATAATATGATGAGTGTGAATGTGATTCCTGTGTAGTAAAGCAATCATAGGGAAACACTGGATTTCACTGTGTGTACTGCTTTTATTGAGATGTGTTGAGGGCCTATGATTCTAGAGGTATTCTGTTTGTAAGGATTATTTTTAGAAAATATTTATGTTATATAGAAAAAAATATACTAGGTGTGAATATTTTAAAGGCTGATGTACCCAAATTTCATCCTTACTTTAATTTAAACTGAATTAAAACTAAATTGAAATTAGTACCATAGAGAAGTCCTTTTGAAACCGCGATCGACTGGTAGAAAGACAAGTAATTATCTATACTTATAATAAATCTGTAGAGAGGTCAATTCTGTACATGAAATATATTTACAAAATAACTATCAGGGGGTGATTAGGGATCGATACTGATACCAAAAATGCAATCAGTAAAATTTTTGTCTGTCTGTCTGTCTGTCTGTCTGTCTGTATAACCGTTATAGAAACAAAAACTACTCGACGGATTTTAACGAAACTTGGTACAAATAATATTCATACTCCTGAGCAGGTTATAGTATACTTTTCATCACGCTACAATCAATAGGAGCAGAGCAGTGAAGGGAAATGTTGGGAAAACGGGAGAAGTTACTCCATTTTTTAAGCTTCCGTCGCGTGTGCAACCTTAATGGTTAAAGCTACACAGAAATCATTTATGACGGAAATGTTCTCCTTAAAATTATATAAAAAATATCCCACGACAGCATATATCTATCTTTTATGGTTGACTCACAATAACACGTGTAACTCCCGATAGCTTAGCAGTTCGAAGCTTTCTGATTATTATTCTGCTCCGAAATTTAAAACCACCACAACTTTGCAATGGAACTCGGCTAAAAGTAACCCAGTTGCAACAAAATATAATCGAGGCTCAAATTTTAACAGGTTGCGGTGCAGGAGAAACCGTCTTTATTCCCAGAATTCCCATAATCTATACTTATAATAAATCTGTAGAGATGTCAATTCTGTACATGAAATATATTTCCAAAATAACTATCAGGGGGTGATTAGGAATCGATACTGATGCCAAAAATTCAATCAGTAAAATTTTTGTCTGTCTGTCTGTATAACCGTTATAGAAACAAAAACTACTCGACGGGTGTTAACGAAACTTGGTACAATTATTTTTCATACTCCTGAGCTGGTTATAGTATACTTTTCATCACGCTACAATCAATAGGAGCAGAGCAGTGAAGGGAAATGTTGGGGAAATGGGAGAAGTTACTTCATTTTTTAAGCTTCCGTCGCGTGTACAACCTTAATGGTTAAAGCTACACAGAAATCATTTCATGACGGAAATGTTCTCCTTAAAATTATATAAAAAATATCCCACGACAGCATATGTCTATCTTTTATGGTTGACTCACAATAACACGTGTAACTCCCGACAGCTTAGCAGTTCGAAGCTTTCGAATTATAATATTTGCCTACTGTTGCGTTTATAACACTCTCAGTCACCTCTAACTGAAAAAGTTGACATTATTAACTATTTCATAAAAAACAATCATATAAATCGGTATAAAAACACCAAAGTTATACATGAAATACGCTAATAATAAGCCATCGCGCGTGAATACTGAATCATGCTATAAGGATTATTATCTCGCGGCCGTAGGTATAAAATTTGCTTCTATAGGTACATAAGCCTCATGTGAACGTGATCTAAACAATATTACCAATACATTAACTTAATAACACACAAGGAGTTACACGCTGACGAAGTTGAGGGCACAGCTATTAACAATAATATTGTGCGTTTCTGTATTGCGATATTTTTCAACAGTATTATAAATTGACATATTATATTTCCCTACTAAATTACGAAAGTTAATCTATCTGTTACATTAAAATCACTGAACCGTGAGGAAGGACATAGGCTACTTTTTTCTTACGAAAAACGACGGAAACGCGGACGAAGTCCTGGGCAACAGCTATCTACATATACTAATAATATAAGGCTGAAGAGTTTGTTTGTTTGTTTGAACGCGATAATCTCAGGAACTACTGGTTCGAATTGAAAAGTTATTTTTTAATTAAATAGTCAATTTATAGAGAAATGCATGGCTATACATCATTACGCTAAGGCCAATAGGAGCGGAGCGCCAATGAAGAATGCTTCAAAGTAACTATTCCACGCGGACGAAGTCGCGGGCAAAAGCTAGTGTGAAATAAAATCAGAGAACGTTCTTGTAAATATTTGCGTCGCATTATATTCAAGCTAAGCAATGTGATTAGAATCAAATTATTTTTGGCTATCCATCATAATAATCATAAGTATTTTGTACCCCACTAAAAATGTTGGCAGGCCCAGTGAGTGAAAATATCACAACTATTGTGCCATAATCATTAGAAAATAATCATTTAATGATTAATAAATTTATAAATAAGTTTTATGAGTGTCCAGGTGCATAATAAAAATTTGTAATTAATGAAATATATAATACTAAGACAGTTTAATATGTGTTTGATTATCTTTTTGTTTGTTTCTTAAAACTTCAACGGTACAAATAAAACCTGAGACTACTAAATTAAAAATTACGTCAAACAGTTTTTAATAAAGCTTTTTATTTAACTCCTGCCTTACCTGCTACATATAACGATGAATTCGACTTGTTTGATGGGGTGCCATTCGTGCAAAGTGAAAAATAACTTTAATTTCGGAAGTCGGTGCCAAAAACGAAAATACAAAACTAAAGACACCGACTACCGAAATTAAAGTTATTTTTCACTTTGCAGTGTTTTTCAACCGACGACCAAAAGAGGAGGTTATCAATTCGACGCGTATTTTTTTTTTCATGTATGATCACCGATTACTCAAAGACGGCTGAACCGATTTGGAAAATTATTTTTTTGTTTGAAAGGGTATACTTGGAAATTGGTCCCATTGTCACCAGGTCAAGATCTGATGATGGAATCCTGGAGAAATCGAGGGAACTCTTCAAATATTATAGGCACACCTATGGCGTTTTGGGTATTTATTATAGTAACTTATGCAGTTGCTCTCAAAAAATACCATTTGGGGAAGTGGAACTGATGATAAACACCACAGATGGCCGCCGAACCTACTCAATAATAAGTATTTCGTGGATTGCGATTCGATTACTTGAATATGGATGATAAGCACTTTATGTTCGTCACAATGCATATGGTGATGTAGAGCTGATGGTGAAGTACTAGGAGAACTCCTCAACAATTAACGGCCCAGCATAGGGAAAAGCAATATTTTGTAAAAGGTTATAAGTTATTGACATTTAGGCAGTTTTAACTAGGTAAATTAAAAATCGACCAACTAAAAAGAGTGAAATAAAAACTTTTTACCAAAAAATTAAACCGACTCCCAAAAACACTGCAAAGTGAAAAATAACTTTAATTTCGGAAGTCGGTGCCAAAAACGAAAATACAAAACTAGACACCGACTACCGAAATTAAAGTTATTTTTCACTTTGCAGTGTTTTTGGGAGTCGGTTTAATTTTTTGGTAAAAAGTTTTTATTGGGAGTCGGTTTAATTTTTTGGTAAAAAGTTTTTATTCTAGATAGGGTTTTGAGTTCTATTATTATTATTGTCCAATAATCACAAAGTCAAAATTATTTGACGGCTCGTCTATGATCTCATTAAACTTTCTTTAAAAAAATTGGCCCATTGATACATAAAGGTTCGCCAGCCCTGCTCTAGGGAATAGCGAAGTTGTAAAATTAAAGATTCCTTATAATAATCTAAGCTTTATTCATTCGCCCTTTACACCCGACGGTTTATTTTTCGAAATCATTTAAGTCATGGTTTTTATAGCTTTCTATAGTCTAAGGAGCTAGAAAAAAAACTAAAAATATCTCGGGTTTACAGTTATTTCAGGAATTAACCCTCACGATCGTGAGTTTCAGGTACAACTAGACTACTCACGATCGTGGGGGTACTCATAACTCACGCTCGCTTCAGCGCGCGTGTAAAGGGTTAAGTAGGTAATCTTACCATCATATCATAATTTGCTTAAAGTTTTCCTAACTGTATCGTTACATGGTGGACATCCCACCCATACGCACGAAAAGTTTTTGGAAATACTTTCATTGTGCGTACGGCTAAGGAGTGGAATTCCCTGCCGGAGTCTGTGTTTCCTAATAGTTATAACCTGGGAGTCTTTAAGTCAAGAGTGAATAGGTTACTTCTAGGCAAGCGTGCTTCATCTTCGACCACATCATCGTTTAACATCAGGTGAGATTATGGTCAAACGCAAGCCTATCAACTATAAAAAAAAAACTGTTTTGGGGTCGGTTCCATTATAACCGGATGCAACTGAGTGCTAATTTTTTTCATGAAGCGACTGCCTATCTGATCTTCAGAACCCAGTAACTGAGTAACACGATACGTTTTGGCAAGACTGGTGTCAGATCTTCTGGCTTACTGTTACCACAGATTACTTAATAGTTACTACGTAACTATTACTTACTATATTATATTACTTTTTAATTGAACTAGCAATGTACCTAGCAAGGCCTGTTGGTCTAGTGGTCAGTGGCCCTGACTGCTATACACAAGGTCGTGGGTTCAATTCCCACCTAGGACAAATGTTTGTGTGATGAGCATGATCATTTGTTCTTTGTCTGGGTGTAATTTATCTATAATATGTATGTATTTAGAAATATTTATGTATATTTATCAGTTGTCTAGTACTCATAGCACAAGCTCTGCTTAGTTTGGGACTAGATGGCGTTGTGTGAAAGTTGTGGAATATTATTATTATTTCTTTTCATGCTTTGCATTTCTCCCATTTAAGTGGGGATTTCAGGCACGGGCCGAAGCCAAGTGCGTATATATTTAAAATTTAGGTATTTAGGAATTTTCGAGTTAACCGGCATGTATTTAAAATGACTGCTTTTTGCAGTAGGAGGTAAGGATGAGGAGGATGGGCTAATATTTAATTAATTTAAACTATTGTGAAGGGTTTTTGGTATTATTCCAGTACTGGACAATATGATGGGGATGGTTTTGGTATGAGTAATGTTCCATTGCGTTTTGAGTTCTATGGATAAATCTGTGTATTTTGTTATTTTCTCTGAGTTTGTGCTTATAAGGTTGTGGGTGGGCATACAGCAATATCTATTATATATACTAATTTCTTCTGTTTATCTAACATTGTTATATCTGGTCTATTATTGTATATGGTTTTGTCAGTTATTATGGTCCTGTCCCAATATAACTTGAAGTTTTCGTTTTCTAATACTGCCTGCGGTTTATATTTATAATATGGTACTTTATGTGTAACAAATCGCGTTTGGATGGATAGAATTTGATGTATTATTGCAGCAACTTGGTCGTGACGGTGTTTATAATCTGTTTGGGCTATGGCTCTACATGCACCTGTAATGTGTTGTATGGTCTCTGAGGCACCATGACAACGTCTACAGGTATCATTGTAGTTGGGTCTACGAATTATATATTTGTGGTAGTTGCCTGTATCTATGACCTGATCTTGGATGGCAATCATAAAGCCCTCAGTTTCAGGGAAGAGTTCACCTCGCCGCATAAATGCGTTCGATGCTTTAATATCGACATGAGGTTGCTGCAAGTCGAGACGATGTCTTCCGTGAAGGGATTTACGTTCCCAAGCTGCAATTTTTTGAATTTTGTTTATTATATGTTCATTAGCTTGTAATTCGGTAGAGTGTAAATTAAGTAGGGTGAACTTTTTATCTATCTGTGTAATTGCAAAGTGAAGAGGTGATTGTTGCGCTTTCTGTATGAAGAACTTTCTTAAATTGGTAATCTGCTGGTTGTGTAAATTATTTATATCTATGAGACCACGTCCTCCTTCATCCCTCGGTAGTGTAACTCTTTGTACACAGGATCGTGGGTGGTGCTTTCTATTTGTGGACAGAGATGTATTTATCAACCGTTGTAGTTTCAAAAGATCTGTTTTCGTCCAGTTTATTATACCAAAAGAATAGGTGAGTATAGGAATGGCGAATGAGTTGATTGATTTGATTAAATTACGGGATGTTAGTTGTGATCGTATTAGCATGTTAAGCCTATGTTTATATTTAGTGTTTATTTTATTTTTAATGTATTTTTGGTCAATTTGGTGTGATTGTTCGAAGCCTAAATATTTATAAGTGCAATTTTGTGTCATTGGTTCTATAATTTGATCCGAGTCCAATGTGTATGGGTTATTTTCAATATGCTGTCCTTTTCTAAGTGTGAAAGTTTTACATTTATCAATGCCAAATGTCATTTTGATATCATCTGAGAATGTTTGCGTGAAATCAGCTAGTGAGTGAAGCCCTGACATGCTATTGCTGAGTTTAATGTCATCTATGAACATAAGATGGGTTAGCTTTAAATTTTCTGGAGTATCAGTACTCTTAAGAGTGAGACCATTGTCAGAAGAAATGAGAATATTGGATAGAGGGTTAAGGGCCAGGCAGAACCAGAGAGGACTTAAAGCGTCTCCTTGAAAAATTCCCCGTCTGATAGGTATGGGGTCTGTCTCTACTGTTTTGCCTAGTTTTAGTTTTGTGTTCCAGTGTTTCATGGTTCCTGTCAAGAAATGTATTATTGTGGGATGGATTTTATAGTGTTCTAATATATAAAGCAACCAGCTGTGGGGGACAGAATCAAAGGCTTTTTGGTAGTCTATGTACATTGTACAGATATAATTTTTTAATTTAACATTGTGTTTCATGGCTATGGAATCTATTGTTAACTGTTCTTTGCATCCCTGACTATATTTGCGGCACCCCTTTTGTTCTTCCGCTAGGATATTGTTCTGTGTAATATGTTTATACACGATTTCAGAAATGCAACCGGTAGTTAATTTGTAAATCGTTTGTAGGCAAGTAATCGGTCTGTAGTTGGCTGGGTTTATATGGTCAGAGTCTTTAGGAATCATATAAGTTAGGCCTTAAGTAATGAATTCTGGAATATTTTGCGGATATTTAATGAAATCATTGATATGTCTATATACTGACGGGTGAAAGAAAGTCAATTTCTTGTAGAAGTAATTATGGATATGATCTGTGCCCGGAGATTTCCAGTTATGTGCTTTTTTTATAACGTCAACAATCACCTCTAATGGGATAGTATCAAACGACATTTCTGTTACATTTTCTAACTTTTCTTTATCATTTTGTATCCAAGGAGCAGATTGATTATGTATCGATGTGTTTGACCAAATGTTTGACCAATACGTATATAATTGTTCTGGGGAAGGGTTATTTTCTGTCTGTTGTCTACTTTGTGTGTTGTTTGTATCAGTGGTGAGATTTCTATAAAATTGTTTTTCATTGTTTAAAAATTGGGTGTTCTGATCTTTCCGTTTGGTACAATTGACATATCTACGGCGACGACTTGTTACAGCTGTAAGTTTCTGTTTTAAACTGTCCATGAATTGCTCATTTGTTGTGTTAGGTTCCTCATAACTTGAGTGTTTTTGGTATTTATACTTTATTCTATCTACGTGTGCAATCAGACCTAAGTGCCTATTTCCGTTTATGTATTGTGTCATTCTGCCTATTTTTTTTTGCGTATTATGAGTATTTTGCTATCCAATCGTTTTAGCCAGTTTGGTCTCTTGTCTGTCAAATTGTTGCGTTGTTGTGTAGATGTTATTTGATTAAGATCTTTGATTTTCGATCCGTTACATATAGCAGCGGTGTAGGCAGCGCAGTAAATGAGAGTATGAGTTTTTAAGAAGTTGTCTTCATTGGACCCATACTTTGGTAAAACTATGATATTTAAATATTTAATTATGTGCGCGAATTTTTTCGATGTTTTTTGTTTGGGTATAAATGGTCTATTTGTGGGGTCTGTGAATAAATATTTACTATAGGCTTCCTCAAAAGCTTTCTCTATTTTTGCGTCTAAGGTTTTATCAACGAACGTAATGTTTACTGTTTCTTCCTGGGCAGTTGTATTTGTGTGTGTATTATCGATTGTGTCTTGAGAATATGCTTGAATAAATTCATAAGTAGGTGTTGTGTCATCATATTGTGCATCTTGTGTAGGTGGTGTTTGTATGTTAAGTCCATTTCTTATGTCTTGTTTTCTTTCTTCTAATCTTTCGTCTGAAATAAGCCTATTATTAATAATTACTCTACGCTGATCAGCTATACGTTGTTCGGAGACATGTGCAATACTGGGAAATATTTGTGTTATGATAGTATGTAATTGTTTACGGTAAGCAGTTCTGTTAGTTTCTAAATGTGTTATTTTGTAATATTCCCTTATAATGGCCTCATTTATATCATCGGTCTATCTTAAACGTATACTTGAGTTTGAGGATTATTGTGTTAAAACTAATAGGGGTTGTGTAATAATGGATGTGCTCGGATTTGGGGTACTCTTTTGGAAACTTAGCTGAACTTCATTTTTTATTAGCTCTAATGTGGTTTCAGGGATAAATTATTTCGTAAAATAGCTCGTTTTTGATCACCTAACCGTTGTTTAGAAACTATAACTTCAGGGAATTTTTCTGTGAATTTAATGTGTAAAGGGTCTAAGTAGCCTCGAATTTTAGTATCTAAATCTGTAACTTGAAGGTAAGTGCGCCAAATGAACTCATTCATCTCTCTCGTCCATTTTAGTCGCGCGCGAGCTTGGCCAGTGGTGGACACAGGTTTGTCGGCATTTGCCTCCTGTGCAACATCCATGGCTGCAGAGTTGGTAGAACTAGGTGATGGAATAGAACAGTATGTATATGAAAGAGGAGAAGAAGAAAGTGAAGGAAACAGAGATGTAGATGAAGGTGGTCGGCTGTAACTTTGTTCAGGTGACCCGGTAGGAGCCCGCTGACTCAACTCACTACCACCGATGGTTCGCATGCTGGAACGCCCAGCATCGGCTCCAGGCGTGCTCCGGCGATCGCCCCCGGGCAGCGATCCTAAACGTAACTTGTTCGATATTCACGATAGCAGGGTTGAAAGGAAAAATCTTGAAAACGTTTAAACACTATTTATTCACTTTACAATACTTCACAATCTTCAAAAGTAGCACAATGTTCAAGCGAGAGCGTAGGCGTGTGTACAGCGCGGCGATCGGAACTAGACTGATGTGTACACCGCGACGATTGAAACAAGACTGCCGTGCCACTTTTTTTTTTTTGTGTGTGTGTGGCATCTCACAGGTCAACCTCTGAGGTTGTCGGCTGCTTAACCGGACTTGCCTGTGGTTGCCTTAATTAATAAATTAATTAAAGCCTCCAGCCAGGGCTTATTAAAAAACTTACAAACTAGGCGACTACACGCTAAGGGCACCCCCTGTGGGGTACGGACCTCGGCTTAGGGCGTCGCAGGGGAGGGCAGCTAGGGACAGGCTGGATCATATCATTATTATTATTAATAAAGGAATTTAAAGCTACTGGCTCAGCGTCGCGGGCTGGCTCTGGCAAGGGTCGGGGTGGACTATTACGGGGACGTCGCGGCGGGCCTCGGCGGCGAGGATGGAAGGACGGTCGGTTTTTGTGTTTGTGTGCCACTGTACTTGTTTCCCTACGGCTCTCTTGGAGCAGGGTGATTGCGTCATCCGGAGTGCCTAGGGTATGCCTTGGTCGGCGAATCTTAGAGATACGCGAGGGTTCGTATTGGGCGGCCGATACGGTAAGGGGATTCCTATGTTGGATTGAAGTTTCAAAGAAACGCTTGGAGACAAGTTTCATGAACTGCTGGATGGTGGGCATCTTGAGATCTACGTGAAGAAGCTCATTTCGAACATAAAAGGGGGCTCCCGTGACTCTACGGAGGAATCGGTTTTGGAGGGTCTGCATCTTGTGGAGGAGGTAGGGCTTTGCGTGTGCGAAAACAACGCAGGCGTAGGTCATGATGGGACGGATGACCGCGGTGAAAATACGCAGCTTGCACCTGAGTGATAACTTGCTGCGAGAGCTAAGAATGAAGTGGAGCCTACCTAGAGCGAAAGCGGCGCGCGAACGTGCTTGCTTTATGTGCTCAGCGAAGGAGAGGTGTCTATCGAGGACCACGCCTAAGTATTTGGCTTGCTTTTCCCAAGGGATCGGCTTGCCGTACATGGTAATCGGACGGGGGGAGGGTGGGTTTATCCGCGGTTTAGAAAAGAGGACTGCCTGGCTTTTATCTGGATTGACTTCGATTCTCCATTTCCGGAACCACTTGGCCAGAGTGTTTGCGGAAGTTTGGAAAGTGCGAACGATGGCATCGGGTTTAAGACCGGTATAATAGATAGCCGTATCGTCGGCGAATAGGGCTACCTGAGTATTTTTATGCTTGGGAATATCACTAGTGAATAGCGTGAAAACGAGGGGGGATAGTACGGAGCCTTGAGGAACTCCTGCGCGAATGGGATGGGGGGAGGAAAGCTCCCCCTCAATTCGATAACGAAAGGTGCGATTCGATCAAAAGTCCCGTAGGATGAGCACGAGACGGTCAGGCACGCCGAGTTAGTATAGCTTATAGATTAAGCCATTGTGCCAGACTTTGTCGAACGCTTTCGCTATGTCGAAGAATAAGGCTTCCGTTATTGCGCCCCGTTGGAAGCCGGCGCTGACGTGTTCTACGATGTGGTGGACTTGTTGGATACATGAGTGTCCGGTTCTAAATCCGAACTGCTCATTGGGTATTAGACTCTTTGCTTCGGCAAAATCTTTGAGCCGCTTATATATAAGCCTTTCATAGATTTTACCGAGGACGTTGAGTAAGCTAATGGGACGGTAGCTAGACGGGTCAGACTTGGGCTTGCCTGGTTTGGGAATACCTATGATGGTGGCCTGTTTCCAGGTTGTAGGGAACATATTATTGCTCAATGCGCCATTGAAGATGGCAGTCAATAGCACTATAAGCAGGGCGGGGAAAAGTTTGAAAACTCTATTGGTGATGCCGTCGGAGCCAGGGGCTTTTCGCGGTTGGAGACTTTTAATGATATCCTGGACCTCATCAGGAGTGATGGGGGCCAGTGGATTATTGGGATCTTCGATGGGCGGAAGGGAAGTTCTACGTTCGACTTCGGCGTTCACCATATCGAGGTGGGCTTGGTCTACTGGTTGAGAGCTGGGAGAACACTGGGACTCTAGGCTGCCGGCTAGGCATTCTGCTTTTTCAGAGTTATCGAAGGCGACACTCTTATCGGTACGAATGAGAGGAGGCATTGTGGCCTCTTCAGTGGATCGTAACTTCCTCTGAAGCTGCCAGAAGGCAAGATGGGTGGGCTCAAGTTCGCTCAGTATCTTGTCCCAGCTCGCATTACGCTGCTCGGCAATGCGTTTCCTTACAGCACGCTGTAAGTTGCGACTGCCGTCCCATGTTTTTTTTTTTGTGAGTGGCATCTCGCAGGTCAACCTCTGAGGTTGTCGGCTGCTTAACCGAGCTTGCCTGTGGTTGCCTTAATTAATAAATTAATTAAAGCCTCCAGCCAGGGCTTATTAAAAACTTACAAACTAGGCGACTACACGCTAAGGGCACCCCCTGTGGGGTACGGACCTCGGCTTAGGGCGTCGCAGGGGGAGGGCAGCTAGGGACAGGCTGGATCATATCATTATTATTATTAATAAGGGAATTTAAAGCTACTGGCTCAGCGTCGCGGGCTGGCTCTGGCAAGGGTCGGGGCGGACTATTACGGGGACGTCGCGGCGGGCCTCGGCGGCGAGGACGGAAAGACGGTCGATTTTTGTTTTTGTAAACTGTGCTGGTTTCCTTACGGCTCTCTTGGAGCAGGGTGTGCGTCATCGGGAGTGACTAGGGTAACTGCCGTCCCACGTTTTTTTTTTTTTTTTTGTGAGTGGCATCTCGCAGGTCAACCTCTGAGGTTGTCGGCTGCTTAACCGGGCTTGCCTGTGGTTGCCTTAATTAATTAATTAATTAAAGCCTCCAGCCAGGGCTTATTAAAAAACTTACAAACTAGGCGACTACACGCTAAGGGCACCCCCTGTGGGGTACGGACCTCGGCTTAGGGCGTCGCAGGGGAGGGCAGCTAGGGACAGGCTGGATCATATCATTATTATTATTATTAATAAGGGAATTTAAAGCTACTGGCTCAGCGTCGCGGGCTGGCTCTGGCAAGGGTCGGGGCGGACTATTACGGGGACGTCGCGGCGGGCCTCGGCGGCGAGGACGGAAGGACGGTCGGTTTTTGTGTTTGTGTGCCACTGTACTTGTTTCCCTACGGCTCTCTTGGAGCAGGGTGATTGCGTCATTGGGAGTGACTAGGGTATGCCTTGGTCGGCGAATCTTAGAGATACGCGAGGGTTCGTATTGGGCGGCCGATACGATAAGGGGATTCCTATGTTGGATTGCAGTATCAAAGAAACGCTTGGAGACACGTTTCATGAACTGCTGTATGGTGGGCATCTTGAGGTCTACGTGAAGAAGCTCATTTCGAACATAAAAGGGGGCTCCCGTGACTCTACGGAGGAATCGGTTTTGAAGGGTCTGCATCTTGTGGAGGAGGTAGGGCTTTGCGTGTGCGAAAACAACGCAGGCGTAGGTCATGATGGGACGGATGACCGCGGTGAAAATACGCAGCTTGCACCTGAGTGATAACTTGCTGCGGGAGCTAAGAATGAAGTGGAGCCTACCTAGAGCGAAAGCGGCGCGCGAACGTGCCTGCTTTATGTGCTCAGCGAAGGAAAGGTGTTTATCGAGGACCACGCCTAAGTATTTGGCTTGCTTTTCCCAAGGGATCGGCTTGCCGTACATGGTAATCGGACGGGGGGAGGGTGGGTTTATCCGCGGTTTAGAAAAGAGGACTGCCTGGCTTTTGTCTGGATTGACTTCGATTCTCCATTTCCGGAACCACTTGGCCAGAGTGTTTGCGGAAGTTTGGAGAGTGCGAGCGATGGCATCGGGTTTAAAACCGGTATAATAGATAGCCGTGTCGTCGGCAAATAGGGCTAGCTGAGTACTTTTATGCTTGGGGATATCGCTAGTGAATAGCGTGAAAACGAGGGGGGATAATACGGAGCCTTGAGGAACTCCTGCGCGAATGGGATGGGGGGAGGAAAGCTCCCCCTCAATTCGGTAACGAAAGGTGCGATTCGATAAAAAGTGCCGTAAGATTAGCACGAGACGGTCAGGCACGCCGAGTTGGTATAGCTTATAGATTAAGCCATTGTGCCAGACTTTGTCGAACGCTTTCGCTATGTCGAAGAATAAGGCTCCCGTTATTGCGCCCCGTTGGAAGCCGGCGCTGACGTGTTCTATGATGCGGTGGACTTGTTGGATACACGAGTGTTCGGTTCTAAATCCAAACTGCTCATTGGGTATTAGACTCTTTGCTTCGGCAAAATCTTTGAGCCGCTTATATATAAGCCTTTCATAGATTTTACCGAGGACGTTGAGTAAGCTAATGGGACGGTAGCTAGACGGGTCAGACTTGGACTTGCCTGGTTTGGGAATACCTATGGCGGTGGCCTGTTTCCAGGTTGCGGGGAACATATTATTGCTCAATGCGCCATTGAAGATGGCAGTCATTAGCACTATAAGCTGGGCGAGGAAAAGTTTGAAAACCCTATTGGTGATGCCGTCGGAGCCAGGGGCTTTTCGCGGTTGGAGACTTTTAATGATATCCTGGACCTCATCAGGAGTGATGGGGGCCAGTGGATTATCGGGATCTTCGACGGGCGGAAGGGAAGTTCTACGTTCGACTTCGGCGTTCACCATATCGAGGTGGGCTTGATCTACTGGTTGCTGGAGCTGGGAGAACACTGGGACTCTAGGCTGTCGGCTAGGCATTCTGCTTTTTCAGAGTTATCGAAGGCGACACTCTTATCGGGACGAATGAGAGGAGGCATTGTGGCCTCTTCAGTGGATCGTAACTTCCTCTGAAGCTGCCAGAAGGCAAGATGGGTGGGCTCAAGTTCACTCAGCATCTTGTCCCAGCTCGCATTACGCTGCTCGGCAATGCGTTTCCTTACAGCACGCTGTAAGTTGCGCATGTGAGCTTTGTTTGCGGCGCAGGGAAAAGCGCTGTACGCACGGATGGCTGCGTTCTTCTCGGTTATCAGATTCCGTACATCGTCCGGGAGTTTCCAGCGGTGGTCTTCCGCTACTGGAACTTCCCTTGAACAATCGTTCAGGACGGATTGTACGTGATCTGTAAGCGAGTCGATCGCCGCCGTCGTGTCAGCGACTGAGACTATGTGGTCAGGAATGGTGTCCAAGTGAGGCGACGTGGTGGATTTCAGTTTTTCACTTACTTTCCTCCAGTCGGTGATCAATTGGGTCGGAGGAGGTTGGGTAGGATCATGGTTACCTGAGCGGGAACCTAGGTGTAGGATAACGGGACGGTAATCCGAGTTGAGCTCGTGAAGCGCTTCTATGGAGTGTAAATGGAGGTTTACATTCTTTAGGAGCGCCACATCGAGGACATCGGGCCTATGGTTGGTGTCGTGTGGGTAGTGGGTGGGAGTCATCGGAGCGATGACGTCATAGTTTAGGGTCGCGCCTAGGTTATACACGATTCTGCCTCTGGCATTTGTCGTGTTGCTGTTCCAAGCGGGGTGTTTGGCGTTGAGATCGCCCGCTAGTAAGACGGAGTCACTCAGGCCAAAGAGAGTCGTGAGATCGCTGGTGAGCGCGATAGGATGGTCTGAAGCAAGAGACGCGACCGATGGTGGGGGATGGTAGGCAGAGATGATGGTTATCGGAGGATGACCAGTCATGCCTAGTCGACAGGCAGAGTACTCTAGGTGAGAGAGAGGCGCGGGTGGGGTCAGAGGGATGCAGTATAACTCCTTCCTATAATAAATAAGGGTACCGCCGCCGTGGCAGCGTGTTCTGTCATTGCGAACTAGACGGTAATTCGCAATTTTGGGGTCAGCGCGGTGGGGTTTCAAAAGGGTCTCCTGTATAAGGAGGACGTCTAATTGGTGGTCGCGGAGGAATTTAGTTATTTCGTCGCGTTGGTTGCAAATGCCATTGGCGTTGAAAAAACCTATTTTGAGGGATCGAGGCCTAGAGTTGTTTGTGCGTTGGGAATCCATTGGATCAGTCCATCGCATCCATCTGGTCGAGGCCTAGCACGACATCACTGTGTGTGCTGAATATTTGGCTGTACATTTCCGTCGTAATTTTGCCGTTATTTTGCTGCTCGGCAGCCAGAAGGGCATCGCGGAGAGACCTGGCTTGGCGGGTCATAAATATTTTATAGTGGCGCAGTAGAGTCTGGGCGCAAGACTCGCCGTTCCCGACGGGTGAGGGTTTGGGCGATTGTTTGGCTGCAGGAGCAGCAGTGGTTTGAGGCGCGAGTTTGGGACTGGTTGTGGCCTCTGGAGCCACGGCTATAGGCAGGATCTGCGCTGCGATGGGTATATCCATCAGTGCCTGCAAAGGTTTGGCAGGGGCCAAGGAGGAAAAGGCTTGTTCGTGGTTTAGCCTGTTCCACGGTGATGGTCTCTGAGGAGCGAGACGTTGGGGAATTTGAGAGGAAGGTGCCTCTCTTTGTTGGCGGGCGTTGGCGCGCTTCGCTAATTTAGGAGCGAGTTTGGGGGCTTTGGGACAGCCGCGGTAGTTTGCCGGGTGACCGGTCTGGCCGCAGAGAACGCAGCTGGGTGGTTCCGAACAGAGGGTTCGGTCTTTGGGCCGAGGGCAGTCCGCAGTGCTGTGCTCGCCCAAACACTTGACGCATCTGGGAGTCGCATAGCAGTTGCTCTGCGCATGGCCATACAGTTGGCAATGGTGGCATTGTCCCACTGTTGCGGTTTTATAGGGCTTTTCAATTGAGATACCGGATAGGGAGCAAATGGACTTAATTTTGAAAATCGGGTGATGACCTTCGGTTGGTTCACAAATGACAAGAACCATGTCGTACAATTCACCACCTCTCGCTTTATGTAAGCGATGGACGGCGATCACTGGTATACCTTGATCGGCAAGGTCGTCTTTAATATCCTGTACTAGGATTTCTTTAGGGACACGTTTAATAACTACACGAGTGGGCGTGTCCTCGGGGAAGGAGAAAGTGTGAAAGGAAATATTCCTTTCACGGAGGGCGCGATATAGTTCCCTATAGTCGTTCGACGTAGGGACGGTGACTTTAATGCCATTTTGGCAGGCACGGGCGTTTGTGTAGTTGATCTTTCGATCAACACACATCTTGGACACATCAGTCCATTTCCCCTTGTCTTGGATGTAAAAGGGGGGCGGAGGGCGTTGCTTCCTTTGGGCTGAGGAAGTTTGGGCTATCGGGCTGGGGGGACAACTATCCTGCGCGCGAGTAGAGGTAGTTGGGACGGGGCTAGCGGGTCGTACGGGCGTTTGAGTTGGGGACGGGGACAACGCGGTGGTCTTTTTGGCCTTACTGGCCTGGGAGGTTTTCCCTTTCTTCCTCTTGCCGCCGGTGACGACTTGAAAGTCGTCTTCCGAGGACGAGGGGCATGATGACAAATCATTGTCGGAGTTGTTATTGGACACAGGTTCGGTGGTGTCCATTTCACGGAATTCAGGTGTAGCGCACACCTGCGCGGCGACCATTGTTCTATGAACAATGGGATTAGTAGGTGGGCCGGAAACAATGGTTGATTTCGGGAATCGGGCGATCGGCACGACTTTGTCGGCGGGCGGGGGCAATAGAGGGCTATCTACCTGGAAGTCGTTCGTTGTTTGGTGAACAATGGGATCGGAGTTAACAAACACTTCCGTGAATTGACCAACCGGGATGCCTTGATCGGCAAGCGGGGGAGATAATGGGCTGTCAAGCGCGTCACTAAAATCAGCGACGTTGGCTTCGGTAGCCGGGGGACAATTAGCGATTTCACGCTGAATTTTTCCGCCATATTTGGCAGAAATAGCAGGGTTTTCCCTAAGGATTTCTAATAATATCTCCAAAATATTGGAGTTCGCCATGATTGGCGAATGGATTAAAAATTTAATGGGAAAATTTTGGAGATTTCTCTCCCGCGGGGGGCCTATTTAAAGCCTAACCGGCCTAACTCCCCGGATGGATGGGTCCGGGGATGTGTAACCCTCCCAGTCGGGTAGAGACTGGGAGGTGAGTACGTAATGGTGAGCCCTAAGCTTGTAACCGGTCGCCAGTCTTATTGTGCGAACCGGGCCCTATTGGGCCTAGTGCGAAGGGGTAGATACACCCAACCGACACTAGGTGTGTAGCTGAAAAGGAAACTCAGTAACTAGGTTTGACTAGGAGATCCCCCAAGGCCAAAACCTAGCACTCGATTCCAATTAACTGTTTCACCCTGAAGGGGATCAGCGGGTGTGTCGGGTCAACACCCCCTTGGTTTCGTTGACACCGTGAGGTTTCCAACCAAGGACCACGAAACTGTGGTTTTTCCCTGAAGGGGCAAAACGTTTTTGACAACACTCTGTTATAGAAACAGAATATCCTTCGCTGCCTTGAAAAAGGCGGTTCCGGATCGGGAGTTGTAGTCGGCGACTACGAAAGACGTCACGGCGAGCGCGATGGAGCGACACAGACACGGAACGATCGGGAGCACAGAGTGGCGCGACCGTCTCGGGCGAGCGTCGGGCGGAGAGTGAGCCGTCCCACGTTTTTTAGTTAGTTATTGTGTGGCATCTCGCAGGTCAACCTGTGAGGTTGTCGGCTGCTTAACCGGACTTGCCTGTGGTTGCCTTAATTAATAAATTAATTAAAGCCTCCAGCCAGGGCTTATTAAAAAACTTACAAACTAGGCGACTACACGCTAAGGGCACCCCCTGTGGGGTACGGACCTCGGCTTAGGGCGTCGCAGGGGAGGGCAGCTAGGGACAGGCTGGATCATATCGTTATTATTTGCAGCAACAGCATTAAAAAAACTTAATTCTGGAAGACAAAATGGTAAAATTCGAAAAAAATTAATATCTTGGTTACTGTAACGGTTTTTTTTTAATATTCAAATTAGTTGTTGGAAATTAGGTAAGCTACCTACCCGTTACGTTTGATCCATTATTTACGGGACACCCTGTATATGACCCTTAAGCCTTTTAAGCAATAGTGAACAGGCATCTTCTGGGGTCGCGGTGTGATTGAGGTCAAGAGCGGGCTCATTCATTTATTCATTTAACAATATACATTATGTGTGAAATTATCCTATAAAACTACACTTGCAAAACAATAATAAAAATAAAAATAACACGGTCAAAAAATATAAATCATATCAGACTCATTCGTAATTAAAAAAAAAAACAATAACCTTTCCTTCTCTGCTGAATCATCTAATGGAATAAATGGATGGAAATGGCCTATATTGCCTTCTCATTATGCACGCCACGCCGAAATTAAAATTTTTAAGCTACAATAACCTAGTGGCTAACGTGATGGACTTGAGATTAAGAGCTCGTGGGTTCGAACCCCACCCATTACTTAACTTTTGCCGTGAACCCACTCAAGACATAAGTAAGTATATTTAGTTTAGTAGATTGCTAGTAATGTGGATTCTACCCACATTGCTCGTTCTCTGAAAAATAAACGAAAAGAATGGGAAAAAATTGGTATCTTTGCGTATTTTTAACCAACTTCAAAAAAGGAGGAGGTTCTCAGTTCATCTTGAACTTTTCTTATGTACGATACCTCATACCTCGAAGACAGCTGGACTGATTTGGAAAATTCTTTTTTCGTTTGAAAGGGTATACTTTTTAGTTGGTCCCATTGTTATGGAATCAGGATCTGATGATGGGATCCTGGAGTAATCGAGGGAACTCCTTAAATATTATAGGCACACCTATAGCGTTTTGGATATTTCTTATAGTACCTTGTGCATTGCTCTCAAAAAGCACCATTTGGGGAAGTGGAACTGATGATGAAGACCACAGATGGCCACCGAAACTATTCAATAATAAGTATTTCGTGGATTGCGATTCGATTAATTGAAAGCATTTTATGCTCGTCACAATGCATATGGTGATGTAGAGCTGATGGTGAAGCACCAGGAGAACTCCTCAAAAAATAACGGCTCTGCATCGGGAAAAGCAATATTTTGTAAAAGGTGATAAGTAGTTGACATTTTGGCTTTTGTAACTAGATAAATTACAAACCGACCCACTAAAAAGCGATGAAAAAAAACTTTTTATCAAAAAATAAAACCGACTCCATAATT
This sequence comes from Tholera decimalis, assembly GCA_943138885.2. Lineage (NCBI taxonomy): Eukaryota > Metazoa > Arthropoda > Insecta > Lepidoptera > Noctuidae > Tholera > Tholera decimalis. The sequence continues at coordinate 33,057,402 of OW964562.2, forward strand.
ATCAAAACACTAAAAAGCACAAAAAAACACTGCAAAGTGAAAAATTACTTTAATTTCGGAAGACGGTGTCAAAAAAAAAAGAAAATACGAAACCAATAACACCGACTACCGAAATTAAAGTTATTTTTCACTTTGCAGTGTATTTTTGCGCTTTGCAGTGTTTTGATATGGAAGTCGGTTTAATTTTTTGCTAAAAGTTTGAGAATGAGTAAAACAGTGTTATTCAAATTTATAGTATTCAACTGCCTTAAAATTGATGTTTGTAATTTTAGATATTTATTTTAAACAACGCTTACCGAGGTTGATCCGTGGATGGGTAATCATCACTCATAGTCTCTGACTCATACAATCAGCACGTTAAGCCGATGATCCCGGCAGTCATTTGTACAGACGCCAGCACATCAAGCTACAACAATCTGTCAAATTTCTTTAATAGATTTTCAACTTTATTGTTAAAGAAATTAGGTTCAAGGTTGATTGGGAAAATTTGACAGTTTCGGGTAGCTTCATGTGCTGGCGTCTGTACATATTTGACGGTCGTTACTGGTAGGCAAAAGCCAGATAATCTGGCACTGGTTCTCTCAAGATGGATCTGTCATGAGGTATTTTGTTACCCAGCAACTCGGTTGTGGAGGTCAGAGAGACAGTGGCTCCATGTGAAACACTAATACCCAGCTGCGTCCGCTTAGACTTGGTGCCGGAAGGCTAAGCAAGTGATGATGATTTGGGCTAGACAATTACTTTTGTTGTTATAAACTGATTTCCTATTAGACAAAGCATTGTGATGATTATGATAATCTTAAGTTTTATGCTGCGTTCAGTTCGTTACAAAAGATTTTAATTAACTGTTTTTGAAATTTGAACACAAACACTCAAAATAATTATAGCATCAGAATGGAAATAAAATTATCTTTTAGCAGAAATAAACAGACTAAAATAACCATTGGCCCACACGGGCCTTGTTTTTGGTTGGGAAATCAACAAATGAAGGGCAACTGAGAGTTCAGTTGCCCTTCTTCTTCTTAGCGTGTCGATGGCAAATAGTTAGATGGAGTCAGCCCAGAACTGGGCAACAAGTTTGGCATTTTCGGTAGCTTCCATCAAGTCCTGCAGTGAGCAGTTGACAGGGCACGCAGGACAGGAAATTAAGTGTGCCATGGTTTGTGGAACAGAACCACATATACACCCCAAGGCAGAGGCATCGATAAATCTCCACCTGAACAGATTTTCTTTGCTGCGACCAACCTGGGCGCGGATTCTGTTTAAAGACTTCCAGGTCAGCCATGGCAGTTCGTGTCCAGGTGGGAGATGCTCAGCTGGTGGTACAAATGGGCTTGGAAGGGATGTACTTTCCAGCCACAGCTTTAGGCGCTCCTTAGGCTGCTCGCCAGTAAGTGGAGTGACACACTTCAGAAAACTTCTTCGACTTTTCAGCCTTTGTGGCACTAAAGTGTACCCATGCATTGGATGTCGGGAGTCTCTAACCATTTTGGCTCTTTCATTGGAACTTGCAACCGCTCTGCGAACTTCCGGTGGCGCTATTCCTGCCAGTGGATACAACATCTGTACCGGGGTCGGTTTAAGGCAACCAGTAATGATCCGACACGTTTCATTAAGAGCTGTATCCACTAACTCCGTATGGGCTGAACGACACCACACAACACATCAAACAGATAGTGCCAGCGCAGTAGTCCGTAGTTGCCCTTATGTTCCAGCTTAGGCCGTGGTATCTCTCTCGTTATGACATATCTAGTTAGAACGTTTCCGCAATCCCCGATACGAATTATCCCTATCGAGTCATTGCTGCTGACTTGAATTTTCGAACGCCTATTTTTGATATTTTTTTTCAATATAAATAAAATAAAAAATAAAATTATTTTATTTCAGACCACACGATCCATAGTTTTGTTAGTACCTATTAGGTACACATGACTTATAAACTATGTTAGTAACACAGATTTATAACATAACCTGTGACTGTGACACCCAAGCTAAAATTGAATGAATTCGGAATGAAACTCTAAACTTCCATTGGTATCCTTAATTAGGGTTCCATAGCCCAATGTCTAAAAATGTAAACCTTATAGATTCGTCATGACTGTCTGTTTGTCTATCCGTTTGTTTGTCTGTATTCTGTTAACCGATTTACGCTTTTCTCAAAGTCAATCGTTTAAAAGATAGACACTTCCAATGTGGTAAAATCAGTAAAATGTATTCAATAAAAATTAGCGGGGAGGCACTAATTGTTGATATCAGACTAAAAAAAAATATGCGGAAGATCTTAATAAAAACTTTAAACGAAAGTTGGTCTGAACGAGATACAATGAGCAGTTATAACCTTACCTTATACCTTTCATGTTTACTCTTCACCACCTATGGTTGACTACCAGAGAATGCCTAAGGTATTAAGTCCGCCTTTGTACTATTTATGTTGCATAAAGTTTTTTTTTTTTCAAACTGTACACTCCCTGATTTTATTCAAAATTCTTTATCAACTTCTGTTCCCTGTCATCTTCACCACATCGATAGGTCCTGCGCTTATTATCAAGCAGATAATAAATGAATTATATAAACGGAACAAGAGATAAGTCAACCCTCGCATCGTAAATCCTTTAACAATGGAAGGAAATCTAGATTCGTTACCAACTTTAAAGTTCAAAGAATCATCTAGTCGACATTAAAACATGCGACCTCTTGTATTAATTTTTATATTACGCAAATAGGCTGGTTTCTGGATTATAAAGACGGAGGGAAATAACAAATTAAGATAATGAAGATTAATTGAAGAAGTATGCTACTTCTCCTTCCTTATACTTACGGTTTTTATCCCTCAAATTACATTAGGAAACCTAGATTCACATAGAGCAAATCATTTCCCACAATGTGAGCAAATTGAATGATTGCGTCTTCCTCGTCGTTTCTACAATAAAGTGCTAAAGTAATTAGGAACACACACGTTATTTAAGTAGTTACTATTCCCCTTATGAACTGATGTTTCTTATAAAAGTATGTACGTAGATGTTTTATTTGGTTTTTGTCTCCATAGAAACAAAGGATTGAAGGTTTGGAAGGAAGAGGCGCAAAATCGAGACCACTGGAAGAATTTGAGAGAGATCTTCGCCCAGCTGTGGGAAAATACGATCTAGAAATAACAAAAGAGATAAACGCCAAAACTAAAATAATAAAAAAAAAACGTATCGATGGTTAAAAGGAAATAGGGTATAAGCGTTGGGTATTAGCGACATTTTGGACTGGTATTGTTTTGAAAGCCGACTGTTGTGTTCTATTATCTTTTATACAACCACTGTGAAAAGTATCTTGTCCTTCTTTTACTATAACACTTATTCAACTGTCTGATGTTTTAATAAAAAAAAAATACGTCAGTTTTTCTAAAATTCTAAACTTTGAATGGCTCTCCTAAACATTTCTTTTTTTTTGTCGCTTATATCCTATTTCCTTTTAACCGTCGATATTCTTTTAACATTTATGTTTTTACGCTTACCGCCTATCATTGAAAACTTCAACTACCTAACTACCTACGCTACTTAGTCACAGAGATTGACTATTCTTTCAGTAAATATGAATGTCTTCCTGACAAATTCAAAATCAATAGTAATTTATTAAAATTTGGTCACTAAACCAGCACTTTATATTTAACTTTAATATAAACACGGTTATTACGTAACTTTATTTAAATCGGTTCTTTGTTCCAAACAATCCAAAGAGTTTTGCTTTGCTAGTCTGCATTTTTAGTAATCAGATATTATTTAAAAAAATATATAAGTAGAAAAAAGTCAGTGGTTTTTTCTATAGCTCTATTTTTTCTATGTACTTAATATGCAGCAGAATAATAAAAAATTGGGAAACCCCATAAGAGGTATTTTGCCGTAAATAACATTAAGTACCTACCTAAAAAAAAATAAGACGTGCTAGCAAATACCTTGAACTATTTTAGTATTCATAAATCAACTTATAAGCATACAAGCTATTGTAATCAATTATTCGCGCCAGAGCCAAGCAAAAACATTTAGTTCAGGCCAATCTGAAATACCTAAATCGAAATAACAAGATTATCATTTGTTTCTCCTCATGTTTTATTCTAATACAAAAACCCCCACATACCTCTGTGATTACGAATCTCTGAATAAAATAAACTACGCGCTAAAAATAATAAAATCTAGTTCTAATCAAATGGCTGTTTAAAAATAAAAGTCTGATTACCCACATCACCAATCGGCCTAAAAATAAATATCAGCTATCTCATATTTTACATTCTGTAATTCATTGACCTTGTCCTATACTACGAATTCCTACTATCACTATGTACAATAATCATGCCATCAAAATTACTATTATTGTTATGGACAAATTAAAAAGCCCTTATGTTCTTTGAAGCGAAACGATCAACATATATCTATCTCATTCTGTCACATGTAAACATAAACTACAAATATACTCCGATGCTTTCGCGCAATCAGAACAATATCTCTTCATTTACAACAGACTAGCCGGTTTTCCTTGTTTATTTTTGATTCAAACGCATACAAGTTTAGTCATCTGTCGGGACCGCTCGTTCGGTAAAAAAGGAGCTGTAAAGAAATGTTGTACGCAAAATGACTACGTAGTGTCCAAATACGCATGCGTGCGTTGCTGTCAAATTTTACACCAAAAACACGAGGATTAGACGACGCGTGATGTTAAAACATATTTTTATCAATTAAAATATAAATAAAAGCATTCCGAGTGATATTCAAAGTGTTCTCATCAAGGCTGATAGTATAATTTTTGCTAAAATGTCGAAGGAAACGACTGTAATTGGGTTAGACGCAATTTTGAAGGAATTAGGTCCTTTTGGGAAGTATAACATTGTTAATTATGCGTTATTTTTATTTCCGTGCTTCTTAGCGGGGATGTACGGTTCCGTGTTTGTGTTTGAGGCCGCAGACATCGATTACAGGTGAGTTTACTTTTATTTATTTTTTATTTTATGACTTAAAGTTGACAGATATAAAACAGCTAGTGGTTTCTGACCCGGTGTTCGGTATTTTGACTGTCAAAAATCTTCGATACTTTATGTAAATCAGTGTAAATCGGTGTGTTTTTGTTTTTGGGTTATATTGCTTTAGAATTTACTGTGCGTCACGCCGGTCACGCCACCCCAACGAGTTCGCGCATGCGTGTTGACGTCACCGTAATGTTTTAGGTACCTCGGTAAAGTTACATGTTACATGATCCATATTTTAAAATAGTTGAATGGGTGTTAGAAAATTACAGAAATTATCTATTTTTTCCTTATAAAATACTCGAACAAAATTTTAACGTTATCATCCTCTGATGGCTTTAGTATTGATTGTATTCAAATGAATTCAAAATATACGAGGTCACAATATTAGGTAGGTAGGTATATTAAAATCTGCGGCACACAGGTGATACCACCTTGTTTGCGACTAAGGCCGTGCGCGCACTGCCTTGCGGTGGCCGCAATTGCAGTAGTTCTACCGCACCGATAGAATGACCGGGGCCACCGGTGACTCTACCACACGCGTTTATTCCACCGCAGTGCGCGCACTTCTATGACACTCCATACTTCACAGATTTTGCGTTTCCAAAACGCAACGCAGTGCGCGCACGGCCTTACGCCGCACTATGGAAAATAAAGGTCTGTTTCTGATTAAAAATCAATAACTTTTTTATTTCTGAATATTGTGTTCTAAAATTTTGCACAAATATAGAATAATGTATATGTCTTCAAATGGAATGTAATTTTTTTATGATTGGATTTGAAACCATTCATTAAAAAATAAAACAAATTCAAAATTATCAAAAATGTCCAATATTTATTTTTTAACAATGAATACTATTATTTTAATGTTTACAAAAACCAAATATCATATAGTACATCAAAATACAAATCAATTTAAATAATAAAAATATTTTTTTTTTTGAAAAAAAAAATGTTGTGGTTAAAATCGAACACAGTTTAATTATTAATTAATTGTAATGTTTACTAAATTTTATGTTATTTATACTTGATGAACTTCGGGATCTAAAATTAATTCGTTCACTTTCAAAAGATCTAAGGTGTCTTCATCAAGTTCCTTCACGTTTTTAGTATATGGTTTTCTAATGCTGGTTATGTAACGATCTGAAGTATAAAGAAGAGTAGGAAACACATCCTCGTTTGTAGCGGATCTTGAGCATTTTCTAGCATGATGTAGATGAAATTTTTTATAATCCTTATTACGAGATTCTTGTGCATCTTCCGAAAGTTGACCAATAAAGCATTTTGCAATACAGGAAGTATTGCAAAATGCTTAATGACACTTTCTCCATGAATCAAAATTTTGTGAACTGAAGATGGCATGTAGTACCAGTCATAATTGCTCACATAGATCCTGACAGTCTCCAGAGCATAACTGCCAAATTTTTCAGCATTTATCATTACACCCGATGAAAGAGCTTGCAGAATTATGTGAAGTCGTTTAATCAAATTTATATCCACTCCTGTAATTTCAGCAGAGCAGCTTGCATTGTGAAAAAATCTTCTGGCAGTATTACCGTCATTAGAATTACCACTTACTTGTCTTGGTTTGTCGACGATTAATCCTAGCTCTTCACGGAAACGCCTTTGTACCAGGGTTTTCTTCTCTTGCTTTAGTCGTTTCTTTTCTTCGCTTGTAGCTGACCATGTTTGGAAAGACAGATTATAGGAAATATGTAAAATCATTTCCATACAACGAATCCAGGCGTGCAAAGTAGACAGTCCGTATTGATAAGAATCTTCATTTTCAGGCCTAGCAGTCACTTTTGTCAAATCGTTCATTTGGCGTGGAGTAGCTCCACATATTGTACATGTGGAACCCGGAGGCGTATCTGTTAATACCTGAGCTACTTTGCCATCTATCATTGTAAGAAAGAGATTATGTTTCACTTGCACTCCCTCACCTTCTTTGTTAATTAATGATGGACCCAAAGAATTTATTTGACCTTTTATTTCATCCACAACAGCTTTAGTTTTCTCGGGAGTTTCTTTGCAAAATTCTATTAATATAGGCCGGCAAAAACGAACAGATGACGGTACCGGATTTTGCCAGACAACATCACCTGTTAGCTCGTTAATTAACTTAATAGGCACCAAAGAAGTGATAAATAAATTTGCATCAGAAATTAGTTCCGACTCTTCAGGCAGTTTCTGTTTGTACTGGCTTTGACCGGATGAGCCATCACAGCCCCATTTACTGAAGTAAGTTATTCAATCCATTCCTATACACTGAATCTATTTTCAATATTCTAGCTGCAGTGTGATCTAATAAATCTTGAAGTCTTAATATTTTTGCACTTGTGTCTGTAATTTCTATAGCTGAAGATGGTGGATAGCAAGTAGTTTTAACTTCTTGTACTTTGTAATATGGTGGAAACACAAAACATTTTCGTTCGTTCGTTAAATTTCTCAAGTACAAATACTGTGCTTTCGTTAAATCCAAGTCAATAAATACGCTCAATGCCTCTTCATCCGTTAACTTTTTTGTCTGCCTTGCTTCTTCTATGAGAATCGAGAATAAGGTCTTATTTTCAGTTTCAGCAAACCTTAATGTTTCCACAAGTTTAGCTTCTGTTCCTTCTCCTATCGAACGTAACCCTTGAAGATATGCATTATAGACTTGTTCAAATCCATATTCATTAAGTAACATTGTATTTTTTCTTCTTTTACTGTATTCTGACAAGTCTGGATAAGATACGCACGGTCTCCCACGTTTTCCAGAAGAAGTAGATGGTGTGGAGACGGTTGTAACGTCTTCAGTGTTCGGTAAAGTCACTGAATATTCTGATTCTAACCAATTACTGTTTTTCATTAAAAAACTATCCTTTTTCCGTGAAGCTTCTGTCCATCGTTTATTAAAAGCGGGAATAATATGTCTTTGAAAATCACTGAGGATGAAACATAAGTTGTCTTCAGATACATGATAATTTTCTTTTAAAACTGTTGATAATGCCTCTAATGATGTTCCGCCTTCGATATACGAAAGTATTATTTCACGTTTAGAACACTTGAAAGTAGATATTTTTAACCGACTTCTGAAAAAGGAGGAGGTTCTCAATTCGGATGTTTGTTTGTTTTTTTTTTTTATGTTTGTTCGGGCATAGCTCCGTCGCTCGCCAACCGATTTGAAAAATTCTTTTTTTGTTGGAAAGGGTATACTTCCCAAATGGTCCCATGAAAATTTTATCGACATCGAACAAGCCGTTTCTGAAAAATCAACAAAAGTCTAAAAAAAATATTTACATTGATGATCTTTTCGGTTTCTCTATATTGTGTTTTTTGTTCGCGCGTTTTTAGTTTTTTGTAGTTGACATTTTGGCTTTTATAACTAGATTAATTACAAATTGACCCACTAAAAAGCGCGAAAATAAAACCTTTTTTGCAAAAAAATAAAACCGACTTCCATATCAAAACACTACAAAGCCAAAAATAATTTTAATTTCGGAAGGCGGTGTGAAAAAAAAAGAAAATACAAAACCAATAACACCGACTACCGAAATTAAAATTATTTTTGGCTTTGTAGTGTTTTGATATGGAAGTCGGTTTTATTTTTTTGCAAAAAAGTTTTTGAAGAGTCAACAAAACACGTAGTTAGTTATATTGTATTCGTAACAATTACACTTCTGTTAATTCACCACTATTCTGTTATTTACAATGAAATGAAACAACAGTTTATATACTATATGAAATATGAGGGTAGTGTGCATCTTGTTGATTAATATTTTCACACGCAAAATGAGTGCAAAAAAAGATAAACACCCTAATATCAATGATAAATTACAAAACTTATCGCAAACTATTGATGTAAACACCAACATTTCAAACCGCAATAGATAGCGAGCGGTTTTCCGTTTTCTGACTTTTATCACATTTTTACTAATTACTCCGAAAACCGCAAATTTCCGCAGCTTTTTTTTATTTGGTTATGTTTATGGATAGCCGGGCTACAAATCAACATTAAATGTAAAGCAGGGGTAAACGTGAGCAACTGTCAAAAGTCTCGATGAACTTTAAAAAAAACTTTTTTTTCACCATATATTATTTTGAAATTATTTTAAGGTAAATGTTAACATAATATTACATACATATTAGTTGTTTCATATTCTTCAAAAGACGAGGTTTCCAGAAATATATAATACATTATACCTTTTCCTGTAACGTATAACAATAAAATCAATTTGAAAGTGATGAAGTGAACGGGCTTAACATGGACGTCCGTCAAAACTATAAAGTTTGTGGTGTTGTAAAAAAATCATTTCATATAATATGTATAATTTTTTGATAGTCTAGTTTGGTCCTTAAACTATTGATTAAAATAAAAAAGCATGGCAGTAGCGACATTGACAAAAACCATTTTTAATCAGCAGTTGTTCTACGATTTTCCACAGTGCGCCGGCCTTATGGAGGAATTAGGCCGTGCGCGCACTGCCTTGCGGTGGCCGCAATTGCGGTAGTTCTACCGCACTGGTAGAATAACCGCAATCTCAGGTGCGCGCACTGCGGCGAAAAAAACGCACCTTTTGTCTGACAATGTTGCCATACATACAGATTTCTTCGTATTTATACATATTTTCGATGTGTGATTCAGATTAGCACTCGATATAGAATTTTATACAAATGTCACACTGCATTGATAAAATTAACTGGTACAACTAAAGACAGAACTTGGCAAAATAAATTACCTAGATACCGCATTACACACACCATTGTATGATTCTATTCTTTATAGTTATTTTTTTATTTTTTTATAAACAACGTTAATTTAAACATTCTAATTAAGTATTTGTATTATTGAGAAAATTCCATATATTTTGTGATGAAGCTGCCAAAAAAACCATTTTCAAGCTCTTCTATTGTAAGTACTACGTCAATAGACACCAGCCTATGTTAAAATAATGTACTACGGAAATTAATTCAAATAATTAGAATGTTTAATTTAACGTTGTTTATAAAAAATTAAAAAATAACCATAAAGAATAGATTCGTTTAATGGTGTGTGTAACGTAATAAATGCGGTATCTAGGTAATTTATTTTGCTAAGTTCTGTTTTAGTTGTAACAGTTATCTGCATATATATTTTAATAATAATTTTTTTCTCTATTTTTATGAGTAGTAAGTACACTAATTTTGCCCTCCCCACTTTTTCAAGTTTTTAAAGTCCTTCCAAAGATTGTCTATCTATCAATACAGTGTGAAATTTAGATAAAAATCTGTATCGAGTGCTAATCTGTATCACACATAAAAAATATGTATAAATACAAAGAAATCTGTATGTATGGCAACATTATCAGACATAACGTGCGTTTGTTTCACCGCAGTGCGCGGTACTACATACATCCCTATGCGATACAAAATATTTGCGGTAGACTCACTGCAATTTTGCAGCGAGGGGCCACCGGTGACTCTACCGCACGCGTTTATTCCACCGCAGTGCGCGCACTTCTATGACACTCCATACTTCACAGATTTTGCGTTTTCAAAACGCAACGCAGTGCGCGCACGGGCTTGCTTCTCAAAATGGAGCGCGTGAGCCTAACGTTTGGGTTGAAGATAAACCGATCTAAGACCAAGGTTATGATCGTGGATCGCGTCAACGACAACGACAACTCGCCCGAAGTAACCCAGATTGCGAACTGCGACGTGGTTCAGACCTACGTATACCTTGGAGCTTTAATCTCAAATAACGGCGGTTGCGTAGATGAAGTGAAGCGACGTATGGCCATAACCAGGACTGCGATGGAGAAATTGCGCAGTGTGGAGGAATCGCAATATTACCAAAGCCACCAAAGTCAGGCTCGTGCGAACACTAAGTTTCCCCATATTTCTGTACGCGGCGGAGACGTGGACATTGCGCGAGTTGGAAAAGGGGAAGACAGATGCTCTGGAGATGTTATGCTGGAGGAAGATGCTTAGAATATCGTGGACAGAATTCCGCACCAACGTGTCCATACTTCAGGAGCTTGGCATCACGCAGCGTCTGTCGGCCGTAGTACAGTCGCGCATACTGCAGTACTTTGGTCACGTCTCTAGGCGGGGGAACAACTCTATAGAGCACCTGGTCGTTCAAGGAAAGGTGGAGGGAACCAGGTCGCGTGGCAGGTCACCAACGCGCTGGACTAACCAGGTGAAATAAACACTGGGAAGTGGCGTATCTGAGTGCGCCAAGCACTCTGCAAACAGGGACAGATGGAGGGAGATCGTGCGAAGAGCTGTTTCCGCCCCTACCCTCAACGCGGAAGCCTCAACGTGACCACAACCGCTCTGTCAAGAGGGAAGCGACAAGGAAGAATATTAAAATAGAAAAATAAACCGATTGCTATGATAATTTTATGCATATACCGGCCGGGCATATGCTGATTTTGGCCTTGGAGCATAACATTGACCCTAATATTTTTACCAATAGTAAGAACATTAGCACAGTGTGGTTTGTCCATATTGGTTTACGTGACTGAGTCAAAATCGTACGATCTGACGGTATCAGTAACAATATAAAAAAGACACTGTAATTGATGGAAAATTCTATTAAATTAGGCACATAGATAATCATAAATGTTGGTGTCTTGTTTTCAACCGACGACAAAAAGAGGAGGTTATCAATTCGACGCGTATATTTTTTTTTTATGTATGATCATCGATTACTCGAAGACGGCTGAACCGATTTAGAAAATTATTTTTTTGATTGAAAGGGTATACTTCGAAATTGGTCCCATTTTCATAAAAGTCAGGATCTGATGATGGAATCCTGGAGAAATCGAGGGAACTCTTCAAATATTATAGGCACACCTATGACGTTTTGGGTATTTATTATAGTAACTTGTGCAGTTGCTTACAAAAAGTACCATTTGAGGAAGTGGAACTGATTATGAAGACCACAGATGGCCGCCGAAACTACTCAATAATAAGTACTAGCTTCTACCCGCGACTTCGTACGCGTGGGAAGATTTTCCCGCGCAAATCCCGATCCCGTGGGAATTTCGGGATAAAAAGTAGCCTATGTGTTATTCCAGGCTGCCAACTATATACTTACCAAATTTCATTCAGATCCATTCAGTAGTTTTTGCGTGAAAGAGTAACAAACATCCATCCATCCTCACAAACTTTCGCATTTATAATATTAGTAGGATAGGAAGTAGGATAGGATATTAGTAGGATTGAGTGGATTGCGATTATATTACTTGAATATGGATGTTAAGCACTTTATGCTCGTCACAATGCATATGGTGATGTAGAGCTGATGGTGAAGTACCAGGAGAACTCCTCAACAATTAACGGCCCAGCATTGGAAAAAGCAATATTTTGTAAAAGGTTATAAGTAGTTGACATTTAGGCTCTTGTAACTAGGTAAATTAAAAATGGACCAACTAAAAAGAGTGAAATAAAAACTTTTTACCAAAAAATTAAACCAACTCCCAAAAAACACTGCAAAGTGAAATATAACTTTAATTTCGGAAGTCGGTGCCAAAAACGAAAATACAAAACTAAAGACACTGACTACCGAAATTAAAGTTATTTTTAACTTTGCAGTGTTTTTTGGGAGTCGGTTTAATTTTTTGGTAAAAAGTTTTTTTATGCGACGCCTGCATTTTTAAGAACCAGATAATTATACCCATACAAGGAAAACTGTTAAAGAAAACATCGCGAGGAAGTCGGCCTTACTTAAACACAAAGATTGAAAGATATGGCAGACATTCATCAATCCGCTTGCCCACCAAACGGTTTGATGGACCCAAAGCGAGTTGATGAATATTGGCTAATTTCGGTTTGGTCCAAACCGCAATTAGCCCACCATCTTGATCCGCACCCTCAACCCGAACTTGAAGCCATTCAACCGGTCCTGAACCCCTCAATCCGCCCTGTGACACCAACCCATATTAACCCCACCAACTGCCCTAAGCCCCACCAACTCATTAGGTATGTCTTTCCGCACTGGGCCACACACTTCCTGTTATATTTACAGTTATGAACTGTAAATATAACAGGAAGTGTGTACTTCACTTTCGCAGTATAAAACTTTTCAAATAAAAGTCTACCATAATTATGCAAATGATTTAAAAAATTACATCTGAGGGGCAGTGTGGACTTAATTTAGCTTCGCCGTCTCAAACCATCAAAACATTATTTACTTTATTATTTCTTTGACAATGTTTGTCCCTGAGATGTTATTGCGACTTTGATTTGAACGCCTTTTATGCACGTAAATTTGCCGTCTTATTTTTAACTAAAATCTCAACATGTTTAGTAATTTATAAACATTTGCCTCTGTTTGTACTTTCTTATCACCTTACTGTTCAATACCCTCTTGGTATCATATATACACTACTATCACAAAATTAAGTAAATACTGTTTGCCTGCATCTATACATATTTAGTAAAGGCAAATATTTAGTATCATAACATTGGAAAAGTCAAGTTTGTCAGGTTACTGCGACCTTCAAGTCACTCCCCTTGAATAAAAAATCTAAGATGAGAGTGTTTATACAAAATGTATTCTTAGTGTAATAAATATTAATATTATAAAATATTGAAATATTATTAATATTATAATATTATATTTATATTGTAATAAATATTTTTAATATTAATAATATTATTAATATTATTTGCATATAATATTACTTATAATTCGAGGTAGGTAGTTACGGTGCTTCATAAACTCGATGCAATGCATGACAAGGTTCAAATTTCTATGTTTCTGTCTCCTGATTTCTTATGTGCTAGTTTATATAACACTATGATAGTGAGTTAACTAAAAAAAATATGGTATGGTACTAGGTATGTAAAGAAGATGTAGTAAACAGCCATTAGTTATCTAATATCATAATGATTATAATTATCTAATGTAACAATTGATTAGTAATTGACTTATTTACTATGCAATGGGTGTGTTTACAAAGATGAGATATTATATCTTAGGTACTAAGGGAGCATACAAATATATAATTCATGTATAAGACCAACCCCGTTTCATTGCTTTATCAATGAAGTTTAACTAATAAAAATATAATTTTAAACTGACATGGGCATTAAAAGTTTCATTAAAACATTTAAAAAAATGAGAGACTTCATTCGTGATCATGGCGCTTACAACAGTGCCGAAATATGGGATAGACGAAACAACAAATAAGTATACGTAGTAAATATCCCGTATTATGTTCTTTTACTAAATAAAAAAATATCTAAGATTAGCCAATCTAATAGATTAACCTACAATTACAACATTTTCACAACTTGTCTCCAAAATTTATAAATACTAACTTCCATTAGTTATTTATTAGCATTAAGATTTAGTTTATTAATTTCATAGCTTGCTGTGTAAACTCAAATTGTCTTTATTTTATTTTTTTGGTTTATTGTAAACCGGAATTATTTTGTTTTGTACGCCATGAATGGCAAAACATGTAGATCTAACTGTTTTTATTTTAAGACCTTACACACATTTGATGTATACTCATGTTTTTATAATAAAAGTTTATTCTATTCTATTCTATTCTAGCACAATGTAGGTATTGTTTCCATAGATAATGAAGATCTTAAAAAACTTTTTACCAAAAAATTAAAACGACTCCCAAAAAAATTTTACCAAAAAATTAAACCGACTCCCAAAAAACACTGCAAAGTGAAAAATAACTTTAATTTCGGAAGTCGGTGTCTTTAGTTTTGTATTTTCGTTTTTGGCACCGACTTCCGAAATTAAAGTTATTTTTCACTTTTCAGTGTTTTTTAGGAGTCCGTTTAATTTTTTGGTAAAAAGTTTTTATTTCACTCTTTTTAGTTGGTTGATTTTTTATTTACCTAGTTACAAGAGCCTAAATGTCAACTACTTCATTTTACAAAATATTGCTTTTACAATGCTGGGCCGTTAATTTTTGAGGAGTTCTCCTGGTACTTTACCATCAGCTATACATCACCATATGCATTGTGACGAGCATAAAGTGCTTAACATCCATATTCAAGTAATCGAATCGCAATCCACGAAATACTTATTATTGAGTAGTTTCGGTGGACATCTGTGGTCTTCATCATCAGTTCCACTTCCCCAAATGGTACTTTTTGAGAGCAACTGCACAAGTTACTATAAGAAATACCGAAAACGCCATAGGTGTGCCTATAATATTTGAAGAGTTCCCTCGATTTCTCCAGGATCCCATCATCAGATCCTGACTTGGTGACAAATGGTACCAATTTCGAAGTATACCCTATCAAACAAAAAAAAGAATTTTCCAAATCGGTTCAGCCGTCTTCGAGTAATCGGTGATCATACATAAAAAAAACAATATACGCGTCGAATTGATAACCTCCTCCTATTTTTGTCGTCGGTTGAAAATACAAATCACGTACGACAACATCCGTTAGTTGGAATTCAGAGAGTTGAGTAGTCGCAAGCGCAATCCACAATATATGGACATAGAGACGGTATTCTGTTAATTCGAAACAATTTTCGTTTAAAAGTTAGCCTGAACTATTCGTATATGTATCTACTTAGCCTTTTGCCAATTATCTGTGGTCGGCATCCAGTCTAACTGGACGCAGCTGAACTTTGAGCGACTGCTTATCTGACCTGTAAAACCCAGTAGCAGGGTAAGACGATACCCTTGGCAAGATGAGTACTTCATTCATCAGACTTTCTGGCTGCTGACGTTCTGTAACTGATGTCTCTGGGACTGTCAAAGCCGACGAAAAAGCTTCTGTTATTAGTATAACAGAAGCTTTTTCGTCGGCTTTCCGAAGCACAGAGGAATATCGATATATTAAGGTCACCCATCCTGGACTGACCTAGACAAGTGTTGCTTAACCTCGAAGATCGACTCGTGCGGCTGCTACTATTTCCGAGCTACTCTGAACTAAACTAAACCACAGACATGAACCTACCTACATGCTTCTCATATGAAAATACAAATTGTCTGGACTTTATAAAAACTTTTTACCAAAAAATTAAACCGACTCCCAAAAAACACTGCAAAGTGAAAAACAACTTTAATTTCGGTAGTCGGTGTCTTTAGTTTTGTTTTTTTCGTTTTTGGCACCGACTTCCGAAATTAAAGTTATTTTTCACTTTGCAGTGTTTTTTGGGAGTCGGTTTAATTTTTTGGTAAAAAGTTTTTATTTCACTCTTTTTAGTTGGATGATTTTTAATTTACCTAGTTACAAGAGCCTAAATGTCAACTACTTATAACCTTTTACAAAATATTGCTTTTCCCAATGCTGGGCCGTTAATTGTTGAGGAGTTCTCCTGGTACTTCACCATCAGCTCTACATCACCATATGCATTGTGACGAGCATAAAGTGCTTAACATCCATATTCAAGTAATCGAATCGCAATCCACTCAATACTTATTATTGAGTAGTTTCGGCGGCCATCTGTGGTCTTCATCATCAGTTCCACTTCCCCAAATGGTACTTTTTGACAGCAACTGCACAAGTTACTATAAGAAATACCCAAAACGCCATAGGTGTGCCTATAATATTTGAAGAGTTCCCTCGATTTCTCCAGGATCCCATCATCAGATCCTGACTTTGGTGACAATGGTACCAATTTCGAAGTATACCCATTCGAACAAAAAAAGAATTTTCCAAATCGGTTCAGCCGTCTTCGAGTATTCGATGATCATACATTAAAAAAAAATATATATACGAGTCGAATTGATAACCTCCTCTTTTTGTCGTCGGTTGAAAAGAGACTATGACCTCTGAGTTTGTTTCGGTGTTTCTTCTCAGAGTAGTCAGTTAGGAAATACCGGCCTCATCTAGCTAAACTTAACACGCAAAAAAACATGACGTGTAAAAGTGTTATTTATAACCAATTTACAAAATAAATATTTCATTTCATTTCAAACTATACTAAACTAAACTAGGTATATGTTAGTCAATAGCTTTTAACAGCGACTTAGTTCTCGTGAATGAAATGTTTTTTTTTTTTTATTTATTTATAATAGGCTCGCGTTTGACCACCATCTCACCTGATGGTAAGCTATTATATGGTTGAAGATGAAGACGACCAAGAAGTAACCTATTCACTCTTGACTTAAAGACCCCCAAGCTATAGCTATCACAATATTTCTGGGAGGTTCTAGACTACTACTAGAACTAGGATCGAAGTTTCCTATGCTACAATCATCTATAGTCTACGTCACACTCTTATCAGAGTGGTTGTGGACGCCAGATCAAACGTGAGGCCTACTTCACAATCGTACACCTTTCTTCTCACACGGTTTTCTTGTGCATTCGTGGAGGAGACCATTGAGAGCAGTTTTAAAATGATCGGTCTAAACGCAACGATGACAGCCGCGTTCTTTTTAAACCGACATTCAAAAAGAGGTATAAAAATTTAACTTATTTCAGACATTATTGCACTTAAAAGCGAAAAATAAACCTAAAAGAAGAGAAATGCGCACAACACTGTTTCGTTGGATACCTAATTTCGTTAATAATAAGGGTTATGTATTTACCTGTTAATTTAAGTCAACATATGTTTGCCTAAAAGCTTTTAAGTTTAAGCTACCATCATGCATTAAAAATTCTGTTTAAAAATAAATTATAATGACCAAAAATCATCAACGATCCAAATAAAGTATTTATTTAAATCTGTTTACGAAAAGTCTTAATAATGGTATTATACCATAAAATATCGCTAATGAATATTATGCCATCATCTGATTTTGAAATTCACTCATCACCACTGGTCGTAACTGTAGGGTACCTCATTGTTATTTGTTATCGAGCCTCTTTTATTGTGCCAATTAGCAACAATATAGTTGTGTCGTAAGACTTCATACAATTGATTGCATAGTCCTATTTAGATTACGTAGGTACCTTTTTAGGTACAGATAAATAAACAATAAACCGAAATGTTTTGTGTTCATAATGTATTTATTTATCTACTCAAATGCACACAAGTAAGTACAGAAGCAGCATTTAGTCTGCCTCTGTACTTGCTGCCTTAAACGTTAACAAAAAAACGGCCAAGTGCGAGTCGGACTCGTGCACGAAGGATTCCGTACCATTATCTATAAAAACGACAAAAAAATCATGTCTTTTGTATGGGAGCCCTTCTTAAATATTTAGTTTATTTTAATTTAATTATTTATTTTTAAAGTGAATATATAACTAAATATTATTTTCAAGCGTCTACCTGTTGCCCTTATCAATATCGAGCAAAAACGAGCAAAAAACATCACGTTTGTTGTATAGGAGCCCCCTTAAATGTTTATTTTATTCTGTTTTTAGTTATATTATATTTGTTGTTATAGCGGCTACAAAATACATCATCTGTGAAAATTTCAACTGTATAACTATCACGATTCATGAGTGATAGACTAGTGATAGACAAGACAGACAGAGACGGATGTACAGCGGAGTCTTAGTAATAGGGTCCCGTTTTACCCTTCGGGTACGGAACCCTAAAAACGGTAGATAAGAAACGTGACTTTTAACAAAATATCCATGTATGTCCATTACAAGTAGAATCTATAATCTTCTTCTATACTTATAAATCTGTAGAGAGGTAAATTCTGTACATGAAATAATTATATTTACAAAATAACTATCAGGGGATGATTAGGGATCGATACTGATGCCAAAAATGCATTCAGTAATATTTTTGTCTGTCTGTCTGTCTGTCTGTCTGTATAACCGTTATAGAAACAAAAACTACTCGACGGATTTTAACGAAACTTGGTACAATTATTTTTCATACTCCTGAGCTGGTTATAGTATACTTTTCATCACGCTACAATCAATAGGAGCAGAGCAGTGAAGGGAAATGTTGGGAAAACGGGAGAAGTTACTCCATTTTTTAAGCTTCCGTCGCGAGTGCAACCTTAATGGTTAAAGCTACACAGAAATCATTTATGACGGAAATGTTCTCCTTAAAATTATATAAAAAATATCCCACGACAGCATATATCTATCTTTTATGGTTGACTCACAATAACACGTATAACTCCCGATTGCTTAGCAGTTCGAAGCTTTCTGATTATTGTTCTGCTCCGAAATTTAAAACCACCACAACTTTGCAATGGAACTCGGCTAAAAGTAACCCAGTTGCAACAAAATATAATCGAGGCTCAAATTTTAACAGGAGAAACCGTCGTTATTCCCAGAATTCCCATAATACCAAATAATTTTCCATTCCAATTTAAAAGAACGCAATTCCCAGTATCGGTGTGTTATGCAATGACAATTAATAGGCTCAAGGGCAAAATTTTTGTGTTGCTGGAGTAGATCTCGGTGTCAGTTGTTTCTCGCATGGTCAGTTGTACGTCGCTCTTTCCCGGGTTAGCAGTTCTAGAAATCTTTATGTTCACGTGCCGGACGGGTCAACTTTCAACATAGTTTACCCGGAAGCTTTGCGCTGAAGTATTTTCGTTCTATAGGTACTTAAGCCTCATGTGAACGTGATCTAAACAATATTACCAATACATTAACTTAATAACACACAAGGAGTTACAGGCTGACGCAGTCGCGGGCACAGCTATTAACAATAATATTGTGCGGTTCGGTATTGCGATATTTTTCAACAGTATTATAGATTGACATATTATATTTCCCTACTAAATTACGAAAGTTAATCTGTCTGTTACATCAAAATCACTGAACCGTGAGGAAGGACATAGGCTACTTTTTTTTTACGAAAAACGACGGAAACGTGGACGAAGTCGCGGGCAACAGCTATCTATACTAATAATATAAGGCTGAAGAGTTTGTTTGTTTGTACGCGATAATCTCAGGAACTACTGGTTTGAATTGAAAAAATATTTTTTAATTAAATAGTCAATTTATATCATTACGCTAAGGCCAATAGGAGCGGAGCGCCAATGAAGAATGCTTCAAAATCGGGGTTTAATTTAACGTTAGCCCAAAGTAACTATTCCACGCGGACGAAGTCGCGGGCAAAAGCTAGTAATTAATAAGCTTCCGCCTATTATGTTCCGTGCTATTGCTAGGACAAAGGAGGGCCGTAATACACTACGCGACTCCTGTGCGGTTTGGTGGACGTCGCATATCTTCGTATTTATATTATTATTTATATTTATATGTATCGTATTTTGGTGCTAGGACATGCCGGTTTCCTCACGATTTTGCTTTCATCGATTGTAGAGCAGTGGTGATGAAATAAATTTACAAAAATGAATGAGCTTAACTGGGTTTTTGCACTCTAAAATAATTTTCACGCAAGCAGTAATAAAGTTAAATATCGCGTGCGCTCTTTCACCATGTTAGGGTTCGAAACTTAGAATAACAACGCATAGAAGGATAGTACGAGTGCAAAAAGTGAGGCAACTAAAACTTAGCCATTTTTGGCTAACTTTGCGCGACGAGCCGTCAGTATTCAAGGTCACATTCTGCCGAACAGAGCTCGCGAGTAAATAATTTAAAACGACCGTTTGTAGCGTAAAGGGATGTCATAGTCCTTCAGGAAAACAAAAAACGTGTAATCAAATTACATTTCACAAGTAAATACTTACATTTTATACATTATATTTAAGTAAATCGACCATCAAACAAAAATTCTAATAACCTAACTTATCACAACTCAATGTTGCTATCCGTGAGGAAAAAAATACCCATATTGATTTCTTTTGTGCTTATTTTTGTTTAAAAAAATATAGTTTTGGCGGCAATTATGTATGCGTCAAACTAAACTATATTTATTTACAGCTACTACCTACAGTGTTTTATAACTAAAAGTTACTGTTAGTTCGTGTTTGTGTAGTCGTTTGTGTTAGTGGCATCATAAAGATGACAATGAATAATGTCAGGTTTCGGCCTACACAACTTTTAAAACTAAATTCATATGGACACAAAGTTTTTACCTACAACAATTTAAATATAAAATACTAAATTCTTAAAAAATAATTAATTATTTTCTAGAACTGTTCCATAAGAAAATCATTTTAATAAGTAATCATTTTGTTTGACATGTTCCAGGTTTTCCTTTTTATAAATAAAAGGTTCAGTGGTTACCTGTTCTGCCACTGTAATCGATTATTCTAAATAATTAAAGCGATTTACTCTTTACTTTTTATTTACCACCTCATAATTGTCTTTTATTATTATTTTACCTAAATAATACGTTCATCTTGTTTATTATAAATACATTTAGTATATTTTAAAGAATATAAAAACGAAATTGAAGAAATCGATTTTGTCGACCTGTCTTCGATAATTTAATCTTAATGTAATGGCAGCCCTGTTAGGTGCTGTCAAGATCGCGCGTTAATAGTAGAGATGTTATATTAGTGTCGAATCTTGATATTCATATTATTGAATATATTAGTAATCTCATATTAGGATACCATACCTATTACTGGATAATAGTCAAATATTAGTTAAGCCAATTCATATTTTTATCAATATTCATACATATAAACGTTCGTTCGTACATATGTATCGGCACCATACCTATTACTGGATATTAGTCAAGTATTAGTTTAGCCAATATTAGCATTCATTCATATTAAGCGTGTTCTCGTGAATATAAATGACATAGTGAAAAAGTGATTTTTCTTTATAACTTATTAGGCTGAGATCTGCCAACTATGAATACTTTTTTTTTTTTTTCTGGGTGGGAAAATAATCAAATCACTCCTCCCACTGTGGATGGAGCGAAAGGGAGTGTCAGACTTCTACTGACTATAAACCCACCCTGCTACTTCAGTTGCCCTTGCGTTCTGGGGCCGCGGTATCTCGTTAGAACATTACCGCAACCCCTATCGGGCCCCGTCAATGCTACTATAAATAATAATAAATAAATGCCTTTATTTTACTGACCACAATGTCTTTAAATTACATGTATAGTAATACAATAATGGGTATCATACATATATTGTGGGAGCCTGGTGCCTGAGCTGGGCCAAAAGCCTGTATTTCAGGTCACCAGGTCTCCTCCCCGATTTACAAAGTCCTCGCGAATTTATGTAATACACTACAATAATGAGCTACTATAATGCGGATATGTGTGGTGCGATGTGTTGAAGGAGTAGGTATATGGTATGAATGATATATGACGTGTGTGAAGGTGGGTGTACATGAAAGTGTGTGTACGTGAAGGTAGTGTGTGTTTGGGGTTGAGTGTGGTTGAGGAGGTGGGTAGTTGAGTTTAAGCACGTGTGTTTAAGCGTGACTTTTCTGGAGAGAAGAACAGATGAAGCAATGGGCAGAAGGTGAGTTATGGCTGAGAAATAAATTCACGAGATGTTCCCTAGGACTTGCTCAGTGATATCATAGGATAACTGTTGCAGCCAACTAGCATGCTTGGTTTTCAGATGTTTAGTGGGTAGGGTATATATGTCAATAAGTCGATGTATTTTGTTGTAAATGCGGGTACTAAGCACATTAAAGTGGCGGCTGGCGAAAGCGGTGCGACATGGGGCCGTACCACATACTGCGTGACCCTTGCGTTTCTTTAGAACTAGGTCGTCCACTACTACGTACTGACTGCTCCTTGAGGCGCGTGCGGAACATGGCGCGCCGCCGACCTTGTCCTGGTCTTTACCGGATGGTGAGCTACCCCTGCTTATCGTCCGCAGGCCCACAACGATGAATACATTGGCGTATTTAAAAAATTCATCACTCAATTGCAACTATATTTTTTTATTAAAATTATATTTATAATTCACATTAAGAAACATTCACTATTTCACTTTTTCTGCGTATGTTCACACATAATAACATGTTATTGCAACGAGTCACAATATTATAATCTACCAAGAATCTCGCCATAATTGCGCCATCTCGCTCATACGATCGTATTGGCACCGTATTACCAAGCCGCGTCCATGCATCTTACTATTCTGATATTCTCATCGTATTAGCCATATTAGTATAATATACTAATATGGCTATATCATCTAATATCGACATATTAGTGTCGTATAATATACTAATATGGCTATATTAACTTATATCGACATATTAGTGTATTATACTAATATGGCTATATTACCTAATATCGAGTATTAGTGAGTGATTGCTAATACTCGCTATTAAGTAATATACTAATATTTCTACTATTCATAATATCCAGGGAGCGTAATATATGATATTCGTATATTCTAATATGAATACGAGGGCTTGTATTATAATATGTATACCTATTATGAATATATTCGTTACACCACTAGCTAATACTGACTGACAAATGGTCGATGTCAAACATCTTGCTCGTGTTGTTACTGGTGTTTTTCTATGTGTACGGTTTTCTTTCTCGAATTCCTCTGCGTTTGCGTTATAGACTTATTGTGTTATATTCATACCTTACATTTTGTGACAATGTCCCATCAACCACGTTGTATTAACTGTGGTATAAATGTGTTCCGGATGAAACGGCATTTAGTTGAATCCGACAATGTCCGTTCATTGTTACGGCAATGGACTTCACTTTCTGAGGTAAAGTACTATTCTTATTAATAGAATGTAAACTGTTTTAATTCAGCTAAATGTTAATTTGTAACATAACTGTATATTGTTTGTTTTAGGTTCCAAATGACAGTGTTGTTTGTCATCACTGTTGGATAATAATTGAACAAACAAGTAATCCATCTAGTAGCAATGCGCCAACTAAATCAATTGTGCATCGAAATGTTTGTATTAGTTGCGGTCATTCATTGCATCGTGTAAGGTCTCACGCCTTAAATAACAGTTCAGAAAGAGAAGATGCTATCAGACGCGTGATAGAGCAACAGATTGCACCACTACAGGTAAGCAAGATCCTTCAATGATTTTAGTATTGCTGGTTGATGAATTAACTATTGTGTTTTTTTCTGATTGAAATAAGTTTTTTTTTGTTTTTGTTACAGCTGAGATCAACAGATAAGATCTGTCACCCATGTTGGCAAAGAAGTTACCGTTCTGTTCAATGGAATTTAACCACACCATCATCATCAAGCATTGATGAACCATCAACTTCAACAGCCTCTGATGTATCAACACCGTTGCATGTAGAGAATGAATCTAGTCAGTCAATTGAAGAAGAATTCCAGCCATCTCTGCAGTCTGCAACACCAGGGCCATCATCGACGTTGCCAGCATTGCATGTGGAAAATGAATCAAATCAGTCAATTGTAGAAGAATTTCAGCCATCTCAGCAGATAGCAACGCCTATAAATGTCATTGAATTATTGGAATTTGGCAGGGCAGCAGACACACAGGCTCGTTGCTTTTTCCCTAGTTGCCGTCAACTTGAGAGAATGATTGTTCCAATATCAATTAGAAGAAGATTATTTTCAGAGTATAATTATTATGTGCCAGAAAACTGTCGAATTTGTTCTCACCATTTGAGGAGCAATGACTGGCCTGAATTGATGGAACCTGAGAATGTTATCCACACATTTACGGCACAACATATTTATGATTTCACAGAATTGTTAAAAAATCAGACCTCTATTGACTTTGAAGATGTCCAAAATATGGATGACTACCTGGTGCATTATTGGTTTGGTATGAGTAAGGAAGACTTCAGAAATATATTACTAGAAACTCCACGGCTAGCTAATATGCATAGAAGTTCAACTGCCCTTGCTGCATTTTTAATGAAATTAAGAAATGGTGACTCTGGAGATCGAATAAGTTCCTTATTTCATGTTCCTAGAACTACATTAGAGGGGTTAATGGCAAGAGCAAGAGAACTTTTACATCAAGATTTCGTTCCAAGGCATCTAGGTTTACATCACATAACAAGAGAAGAGATAGCAAAAAGAAATCTTTTAATACCAAATGGCCTTTTTGGTGGCACTGAAAATGAGGGTGAGAGAAGACCAATAATAATAGTTGATGGAACCTACATATATTGTAATAAAAGTGCTAACTATGCCTATCAAAAGAAAACTTACTCTTTGCATAAATATAGGAATTTGGTAAAGCCCTTCCTGTTTGTATGTTGTGATGGGTACATAATCGAGATTTTGGGCCCCTATCCAGCCGTAACATCTGACGCTGATATTATAAACAATGAGTTTGGAAACCCAGAGAGTTCATTGCGTGAATATTTTTAAGAGGGCGACGTGTTTATTTTAGATAGAGGTTTCAGAGACGCAGTCCCATTGTTGCAAAACTGTAACTACTCTGTGCATATGCCATCATCATTACAGGATCATGAAAATCAGTTGTCAATATTAGAGGCAAACAAAACTCGAGCAGTTACTATTTGTAGATGGGTGGTTGAAGCTATGAATGGATTTTTTAAGCAGCGGTTTAAAATATTCCGACATGAGTTTAATAATAGAGCTTCGCCACATCTCATGATTGACTTTTCCATAGCTGCTGCCCTAATCAATGGATTTCGACCACCCCTCACAGACAGGTTTGATGCTGCCCAGATATTAGAAATTATACAACAGAAAATGTTCCAAAGTAATACATTAAGTGAGTTTATTATACAAAATAATTATAATAGAAGAAGGGCACAGTTCTCAAATATAAATGTTGATAACAGAAATGTCAATGAGTTTCCTCAGCTTGAGTATCACGATTTGATTTTAATAGCTTGTGGTACTTACCAACTCCGTCAGGCCCGATCATATTACGTTGAGCATATCCGCTTTAATGGACGATATATGATTGAAGTTTGCAGGGAGGCATCAATTAACAATTTAAGAGAACAATTGTCTCTCTCTCAAAGCTCTTGGCTTTTGAGAGCCAAAATTCAAAGTCGACATATCATTAGTAAAACTTATTTTGTGTATTTTCTAATTGATAACAGCTTAAATGGGAGAGAGGCAATTAGTCAATATTATTGTAATTGTAAGGTAGGTAAACGAACTGTGGGATGCTGTTCCCACACTATGACCATTTTATGGTATTTGGGCTGGGCTCGGCACCAAAACAATATTGAGCCCCCTGCACAATTTCTTGATGATTTGTTAATTGAATATAACGAAATTGATGATGATATTAATGAAAGATAATGGTGAACACGAATAAAACTATTCAATTACTGTATATTTTTTGTTTAATTTACTCGGTATAAATAAATAACCTCCAATTTGCAATGTCTGAATATTTTTTTTTTTTTGAGAAGTTCATTGTAAATGTGGAAAACATAGAATAGCTTCTGCCATTAAACTACACAAAAAAACGTGAGAATTTTCACTGTTCATGAAAAATTTTTATTGAGCCTAAGTTACTATGGACACCTGACATTGTTCAAAATTGATTAAGATTTTTTTCATTTAAGTAATGTTCTCAATAATATTTTTCTATTTCATAAATACAACACATACTTTTAATTGATATCAAACGAGATTTTTCAAGCAATTAATATATTTCTATAATATCATTATAACACATTACACATCAAACATTCTAAACGCAATAAACAATATCTCATTTCGTTTACCTTCCGTAAATATATGTCATATAAGTCATATTACATGAAAAAACATCATCTTATTTAGTTTCATAACATAAAATACTTGATTTGATCCAGCAACATAATAGTGCGTTTTCCCATTTTTGTGGTAATGGTACTGGTAATGGTATCACTGAAAGCTATATTTGTGTGCGTTTGAAGAACGTAGACACATTCGGCTCACGCACACAAAGAAAATAAAGTGGACACACGAAATCGCTCGTGTTTTGTTCTAGACGCCTCTTCTATGCGTTGTTATTCTAAGGTTCGAAACTAAATGTCGTAAGTCTCAATTCTTATTTCGTTTATAACTAAAGTAGTAATTGATCTAGAGAAAAAATATCTTACATTTCGATAATAAACTATATTTCTTACTGTCAATACTAATTTTAGACATAAAATCTTGATTAAATTTTTATTAATTTATAAAAAAGACATGATTTTCGATTAAAAAATGAATCGAGCGAAATTAATGTTCCAATTACGAAACTGGTCTTAGACATGTAAAGAAAAAGATCCATAAAATCATATACTTACTAAAGTTCCATTTTGATTGTATGCTTGATTATTTCTGCAAAGTTACATACAATTTAGGGAGCCTCCTCTTAAACGCATGACCTGCAACTCACAAGTCTGACCCGCCACCACTGGGCCACCACTGCTCTACCTATATGTATAGTAGAATCTATTACTTTTGATGAATCTATCAGTATTATTTATAACTAATTTACTAAATAAATATTATTTTTCAACCGACGCGACGACCAAAAGAGGAGGTTATCAATTCGACGCGTATATTTTTTTTTTCTCTTTTTTTTTTATGTATGATCACCGATTACTCGAAGACGGCTGAACCGATTTGGAAAATTCTTTTTTTGTTTGAAAGGGTATACTTCGAAATTGGTACCATTTATCACCAAGTCAGGATCTGATGATGGGATCCTGGAGAAATCGAAGGAACTCTTCAAATATTATAGGCACACCTATAGCGTTTTGGGTATTTCTTATAGTAACTTGTGCAGTTGCTCTCAAAAAATACCATTTGGGGAAGTGGAACTGATGATGAAGACCACAGATGGCCGCCGAACCTACTCAATAATAAGTATTTCGTGGATTGCGATTCGAATACTTGAATATGGATGTTAAGCACTTTATGTTCGTCACAATGCATATGGTGATGTAGAGCTGATGGTGAAGTACCAGGAGAACTCCTCAAAAATTAACGGCCCAGCATTGGGAAAAGCAATATTTTGTAAAAGGTTATAAGTAGCTGACATTTAGGCTCTTTTAACTAGGTAAATTAAAAATCGACCAACTAAAAAGAGTTAAATAAAAACTTTTTACCAAAAAATTAAACCGACTCCCAAAAACACTGCAAAGTGAAAAATAACTTTAATTTCGGAAGTCGGTTCCAAAAACGAAAATACAAAACTAAAGACACCGACTACCGAAATTAAAGTTATTTTTCACTTTGCAGTGTTTTTGGGAGTCGGTTTAATTTTTTGGTAAAAAGTTTTTATTATTTAATAACCCATACTAATATTATAAATGCGAAAGTAACTCTGTCTGTCTGTGTTATGCAATCACGTCTAAACTACTGAACCGATTTTAATGAAATTTGGTACGGACATAGTCTAGAGCCTGAGAAAGGATATAGGCTGCTTTTTAATGCGAAAAAAGGGCTGTAAAGGCTTGAAATGCGGCATGAAAATTTGTATGGAAATTACGTCATTTTTAAAGCTAGAAGCTTGAAATTTATTTTTTAGACTTTTGATTAGATATTAATAAATACGACATTCAAATTATGTATGAGTTTTATTTTCAAAATAATTCGTTTAAAAAATTAAAAATGCTGCTGAAAGTCACTATTTCGCGCGGACGAAGTCGCGGGCACAGCTAGTGATGTTATAAATACGGAAGTGGATTTCTCACGAAGGAGACTTGCAATTGCCATTCAGCATGATAATGCTGCAAGTATTATAAGATCTTTTGCGCCATACAGGAACTATCCAGGGTGGTATATTCGAATAGTACCTAGTTAATTAGTAGTCGATTATTTTTGTATTTATTTCATTTACATTTTTTTCTTGTAAAAAGAGAACTAGCAATGTGGGTAGAATTTACATTACTAGCAATCTTGTTAACCCCGTCAACTAAGCTTAATATGCTTGTATCTGTGGTGGTTTCACGGTAATTGTGTAATGCATGGGGTCGAACCTGTGTTTTCTCGATCACAAGTCAAGTTCCTGTATACCTATTTCATCTTATATACGTACGTATTTTATTTACACTAAACTAAAATTAATAAAACAAAAAATATAAATGGTTGCCGGTCTCGGAGACTATGCTGGTTTCACACACAAACACGAAGACATTTTGACTCGCGATTAAAACAGTTGAAACATAGGAACATAATTATGAGGGTAATTGGTTTCTAACTAACCAGCTATGATTTAAAATTTTGAATAGACCTACCCTTCTAATGTGTTTTGTTACTGTTTCTTATTCTGCATCTTATATTCAAATGTTATGTTTTTTTGTTGCATGCTGCGTAATTAGACGACGAAGAAATTATTGTTAAAACCTTAAATCTCCTACAAGTGTATAGTACAATGTTCTTTTGAGAAAAAAGGATTCATCAAACGTACTTACATATTGTTTATATGTATGTTTTTATGCGAAAGATAAGCTTAGATGTTTTAGTAGGCTAGTCGAGGTTCTTTCGTTACGAAAAAGACTGTGCCTTTGTAACGACACAGTCTTTTAAAAAACATAAACATTAGGATTTATTGCCAGATCGTGAGTGCATTTACGAACATTTAAACTCACACACCTACACAAATAGCCAGGCTCGGAACAATCACTGTCTCCAGGTAATACAAGTATTCGTTTCTTGTTAAAATAAGGAAGAATTGCAGTATTTACTACAATTCCTCCTTACTTCGGACTGTAAGTGAAACTCATGTGCTGTCATATGTAAAACTATTTTACTACGGGTAACCAGAAGCCAGCGGGTCTTATAACCAGTTTTACCTACCAGAGATATTGTGTTACCCAGTTACTGGGTTGTGGCGGTCAGATAAGAAGTCACTAAATAATAATGGTATTCAGCAACAAGGTCGACTGGAAACCGTCCCTAACCCAATTAGGGAGAGGCAAGATAGATAACCTTTCAACCAATACATTAATTGACCTTAATTAAATAAACAAGATACAAATAGACATATCTAATGATATGAAACTAGACAAACATTAGATACCTTTCACACGAACACCTGCAGCGATACAATCGCGCGATTTGAAACGCGTGACAATATTGTCTTTGAAGGCTATTGACGCAACACGGCGGATGAAGATAACAATTTGTATAACGTGTTGTGTATTGAATATTTTTGTTTTCTGTCTCACAAAGCATATGCTTATAGACGTTGTTACTGAGGAGAATGTATATTTGTGTTTTTATCCGGCTGTATAAAGAGGAAAGTTTTGATTTAGGTATTGTCTCTTTGAAATGGATAAACTCTAAAACTCCTAGACCGATTTCAGAAATTCATTCATCAATATAAAACTGCCTTATCAGCAAGAAACATAGGCTACTTTCATTTTCAATTTAAGTGAAAAACCTTTTTACGGGAGCGTAGTTTGGAAAAAGCTAGTTTTCTATAAACAATAGGGTAGTTTCCTAAACCTAAATATTTTATTTAGTCCGTCACGTAGTTTAACAAAAAACATTAGACACGTATTTTTAATTTTTTTACGCATTTGAAAAATTCAGACGATGCAGTGAGTTGAAATTTCGCGTGACGTCACACCTCGGTATAATTCTTAGCAATGTGTGACGTCAGCAGCCTCCACTCCTGTACTTTGAAGCTTTCCATTTTTGAGATTTTTTCTTGACTTGAAAAAGCAAAAAATACGTGACCAATATTTTTTTAAAAACCTACCTAGTGGACCAAATAAAATAATTATTTTGTAACACAGGAAACTACCCTATTATACAACGTGTAACGGAAACCCCATATCTATCCAAAAGGACTGAAGACAACATCTGGTATGGAGTCTCTATGCAAAGTTTCAGCTCAAAAGAAGTGACTTATAGAATTGACCCCAAATTATTGGTTTCATATATTTCTTGAATACCAGTAATAACAAACGTGTCACAGCACTATGAGGGTCATCACTTTCCACGTCACTTGCCAATAAAACGATAATACTCTTCGTTCTTCTTAATTTGAAAAATTCTGTCTCTGGTATCAGTGTATTGAAATTTCGAATAAGTTCCAAACATGTAGACATAAGATTACAAAACCCTCGTTTGTTATCATCCAAAGAAGCTGTGCACTTGGTATGTATACACCCTTTAAATTACACGTTGTAGATATATGAATAAACTACTTACTTTTCTTTCTCTTTCTTTTCTTTTTCACACTTACACTCACGCTTACACACGCACACACACACACACACACATAAACACACTTTTAGGTCACTTTAAAGCTGATTTACATCTGTAGCACGTCCTCACTACATAAGGTCCAGTTGAAAACTAGCGTCAGGCAATTTGCATTTGTCTGGCATTTTGCTGAACTGGGCCTATTTGGCACAGCCGTGAGGCACACGAAACGCTGTTTTACTTAATCAAGTTGTTGTTTTAGTTTTATTGAATTACTTTTTTAGTTTTAGTTTTCTTTTTTTTGTATTTATTGCGTGCCTTTACATCTGGGTCAAATAAATTTCATTTTCTTTCTTTATTTCTTCTTCGCTTCCATCATCTGCTTAGTCTTTTAACCAACTTTATTGAGGTCGACTTCCAATTTAAGCGGTTGCAGCTGAGTACTAGTATTTTACATGGAGCGACGGCCTGACTTCCAAAACTCAGAAGCTGGATTACATGATACCCACAACGACTGTCAAAGATGTCTTAATGATAGTCGGAACCTTTCGTGAGGCACGGAGTAATCTCGATATTTTATGATGGTCGTTCATCTACGAACTGACCTAGGTAAGCGTTGCTTAACCTTGAAAATCGAATCGTGCGGCTGTTATTATTCAGCCACGAGCTCCTTTTCCAACCAATTGCCAAATGATATTCATTTTGCAAATCTATATACACTTCTGGACACATCTATTGGCCCACCTTGTATTTTCAGTTTCGTTTGGTCCTAGCTAAAATTTTATATTAGGTCGAGCAAAAAGTTTTTGTGCAGTTTTGAACCTGGCACATTCACAATTTCATTCAATAGTCTTTTTTTGAATTTCGAACACAGAATTTAAAGAAACAAAAGACAATTTGGAGCCTGTTTGTTGATATCAAACAATCGAATACTAAGAAAACTTGGTTTTATTGGTTTACTTGGATTTAATTCTTGAAAAAGTGATTGATATCTTTGCTTTTGCAACAAACATTACTTATTCTTAACATTAAGGTGAGGTTCTATCAATAATCTATGGATACTTCACCTGAAGTCGCCGCCCAAGCTGTGGCACTTATTCAGGCCGGACACAGCCAAAGAAACGTGAGTGCTCAACTTAATTTAAGTCGATCTGCGGTCCGAAATGTTTATCGGAGGTACCTAGAGACTGGCGGCTTTGTTCGTCGCCAAGGAAGGCCACGATCTCGGGTCACAACTGAAAGGCAGGATCGATTCATCGTGACGACCAGCTTGAGAAATCGTCACCTTACCTCCATTGAGATACAAAACCAACTTCGCGACTTCCACGGAGTATCTGTGAGCGCTCGAACTGTTCGGAGAAGGTTAAAAGAACGCGATATGGTACCACACAAGCCAGCTAATGGGCCCAAACTAAAGCGAGCCCACCGAACAGCGCGCCTTCATTTCGCACGCAGTCATTTAAATTGGACACAGCAAGATTGGAGCCGTGTACTCTTTTCTGATGAGTCTAAAATTGTGTTACATGGCAATGATGGAAGGAAGAAGGTCTACCGGCGTAAGGGAGAGCGTTTCGCACAATGCTGCTTTGAAGAGAGGGTTGCTTATGGCGGTGGCTCATGGACTGTCTGGGGCGGTATATCCGCGAGCGGCAAAACTCAACTTGAGGTTGTTACAGGACCACGGCTGCCAACATTAAATGCTGAAAGATACATTCGTGAGTGCTTAGAACCTCACGTGATACCATACGCGGACTATGCGGGCCCAAATTTCCTTTTTATGCATGATAATGCAAGAGCCCATGCGGCCGGCATCGTCAGGGAATATCTTCGGGATGTGAACATCACAGTTATGGACTGGCCAGCCAGAAGCCCAGACATGAACCCCATTGAGCACATGTGGGACGAGCTAAAAAGGCGTGTTAGGGCTCGTCAGCCAGTTGCCCAGACGATGCAGGAGTTGAAAACTGCCATAGAAGAGGAATGGGAGATGATCCCTCAAAATTTCATAGAGCGGTTGATAAACTCTATGCCTAATCGTATGAGAGCTGTGGTAGATGCCCATGGAGGCAACACGCGTTATTAAATTAAACCTTTATTTGATAAAACATGTTTTTTATTCAAAAATTAATTGCCTTTAACAAGGCGCATATCCGACTTGTTAGGCGTAGGTCCATGTCGTATGGTATTCTGAATTCAAATTTAAAACTATACGATCGAAAAAGATGGTAAAATGTATCAGGTTTAAAACTGCATCAACAGTTTTTGTTCAATCTAGCAATCATATTTCGGTAGGGGCCATCGAAACCTAAACTCTAAGGTGGGCCAATAGATGTGTCCAGAAGTGTAGTATAGTTGCTAGTCTATCGGTTACATTTCGGGGAGTGTGCGATAGAATTACACGATCTAATTCCGTCAAGCCCGTTCCATCATCGGACTACAAGACAAACGGCGATGCGCCATCGTTACATGGTGGACATCCCACCTATATGCACTAAACGTTTTGGGAATGCCTTCATTATGCGTACGGCTAAGGAGAGGAATTCCCTGCCGGAGTCTGTGTTTCCCGATAGCTATAACCTAGGGGCTTTAAGTCAAGAGTGAATAGGTTACTTTTAGGTAAGCGTGCTCCATCTTCGACCACATCATCACTTACCATTAGGTGAGATGGTGGTCAAACGCGAGCCTATTATCAATAAAAAAATATATATAAAAGCGAAATACCGCTCACTGTATTTCGCTTTTATATAGAGAAAATACAAGAACCTAGTAGAGCTCTCAAACTTTGCATGGGGGTTCCTTTTAGTAGGTACGTAAATGCTCGCTAAGACGGGATTTTGCGAAATTCCCACGGGATCGGGATTTACACAGGAAAAACTTCCCACGCGAACGAAGTCGCGAGCAACTGCTAGTTGGTAATAAATAACACGTTTACACGTATTCTTTTCTTGATATTAAAGACGACGAAGATGGAATATTTTACCTCTGATTTTGTGTAGATAGTAATGCTGTTCATAAAAACCTGTAGGTACCTACGCCAAATTAATGTCAGCTTCATCAAACCACAGACCGACTTCTGTAAGCGTTTTTCTTCTTTTCTTTATGGGAGCTGAATACTGCCCGACTAGCAGATATAGCTACTTTCATATATATATAACTTATGTTTTCCACTTACTTAATACCTACCCACTTCCTTTTCTTGTCCAGGCAATATTTTAATTCTCTACACGCTGACATGACCTGTTAAAAACTCTCGTCGTGCTTACCACGAGCATTAATTCTCCTTTGTTGGCAACACCGAGTGAAGCTATCGCGAGTGGTGCTGTGGCGGGAAACGAAGAGGTTAGGTACGCCGGTCGACATGGCGCGATCACCGCTCTCTTTGGCTTGCGCTATCGACGCGTACTGTTGCGCTTAGTTTTGCGTGATTAAAGTTGATTGTCTGTATTATCTATACTTGTGATTATACAAGTTCAACCTCACTTTTATCCTGTTTATAAATCCCTAATCAGTAGTACCAGAAAAAGTAGTTAACACCTTGATGTTTGAAAAGGTACCCATGTTAACAGTTGCCAATAGACTGACTTATAAAGGCCAATGTGGATGGGCCTTTAAACACATATTATCTTAGTAGGTAGGTTTATTATTTACTTTCCTCTGTAATAACGCAAGCGTATTAGAAAACAAATAAACATGGTTATTTCAATTTATCTAGATACGTATATTATTATTAAGTACAGAAAAGGGTTAACATTTTGAATAAGTTTCGTTACGCAATTATGTTAAACAAATTTCCGGCAGTGGCTTCGCTCGCGTGAAAACCATTTTTTCAGCGAAATTTATTACGGAAATATTCATCGACAAAGAGAAACAGACAGACAGAAGGAGTAACTTCCGCAATAATACTATTACTAGGGATTAGGTACTCGTATTTTGTTGACGGAACGATTCAAATATTAGTACCTTACACGTATTGAACAGTGATAATGATAATTATACTTTAAAGAGATTTCTACCTCGATAAAAATAAAAAAGGCAAGGATTAATATAATTACTTATTAATGATATTTAAAGCGTCAATAGCCAAATGGCTAAGATGTAGGACTTGTGATCAAGAAGTCGTGGATTCGAACCATTAGGTACACTTGCCGTGAACCCACTCCAGACACAAGTATATTTAGCTTAGTTGGTGGGAATGCTAGTAATGTGAGTTCTACCCACATTGCTAGTTAACTATAAAAAAATAATAATGATGAATAGGTTCATACATGTTAGAGTTTTACGGCTTCAAACATCTGTAAGAAAAACGGTAGCCTAAAAGGATTAATGTTATTGTGTCTGTCTGTCCATTGTTAATTTGCTCCAAATTTATTATACCTATCGATTCTGTTAACATTTGGCACACATATGAACTTCTGTGAGACAAACAAGGACGTGCAGCATGAATAAATATGTGATAATGGAGTCTGTTTCAAAAATACATTTATGTATACTTACGTCAAAACATTTTCAACCGACGACAAAAAGAGGAGGTTATCAATTCGACGCGTATATTTTTTTTTATGTATGATCATAGATTACTCGAAGACGGCTGAACTGATTTGGAAAATTATTTTTTTGATTGAAAGGGTATACTTCGAAATTGGTCCCATTTTCATAAACGTCAGGATCTGATGATGGGATCCTGGAGAAATCGAGGGAACTCTTCAAATATTATAGGCACACCTATGACGTTTTGGGTATTTATTATAGTAACTTGTGCAGTAGCTCTCAAAAAGTACCATTTGAGGAAGTGGAACTGATGATGAAAACCACAGATACTAACTACTCAATAATAAGTATCGAGTAGATTGCGATTCGATTACTTGAATATGGATGTTAAGCACTTTATGCTCGTCACAATGCATATGGTGATGTAGAGCTGATGGTGAAGTACCAGGAGAACTCCTCAACAATTAACGGCCCAGCATTGGGAAAAGTAATATTTTGTAAAAGGTTATAAGTAGTTGACATTTAGGCTCTTGTAACTAGGTAAATTAAAAATAGACCAACTGAAAAAAATTTTTAGCAAAAAATAGAACCGACTTCCATATCAAAACACTACAAAGGCAAAAATAACTTTAATTTCGGGAGTCGGTGTCAAAAACGAAAATATATATAAAACTAAAGACACCGCCTTCCGAAATTAAAGTTATTTTTGCCTTTGTAGTGTTTTGATATGGAAGTCGGTTCTATTTTTTGCTAAAATTTTTTTTTTCACGCTTTTTAGTGGGTCGGTTTGTCATTTATCTAGTTACAAAAGCCATAATGTCAACAACTTATCACCTTTTACAAAATATTGCTTTTCCCGATGCATAGCCGTTAATTTTTGAGGAGTTCTCCTGGTACTTGACCATCAACTCTACATCACCATATGTATTGTGACGAGCATAAAGTGTTTAACATCCGTACTCAAGTAATGGAATCGCAATCCACGAACTACTTATTATTGAGGAGTTTCAGTGGCCATCTGTGGTCTTCATCATCAGTTCAACTTCCCCAAATGGTACTTTTCGGAAGCAACTACTCAAGGTACTATAAGAAATACCCAAAACGCTATAGGTGTGCCTATAATAATTGAAGAGTTCCCTCGATTTCTCCAGGATCCCATCATCAGATCCTGATTTCGTAACAATGGGACCAACTAGAAACTATACCTATTCAAACGCAAAAAGAATTTTTCAAATCGGTCCAGCCGTCTCCGAGTTATGAGGTAATATAAATAAAAAAAAAAAAAAAAAGTTGAAGACGAATTGTAAACCTCCTTTTTTTGAAGTCGGTTAAAAAGAGCGAAATAAAAACTTTTTACCAAAAAATTAAACTGACTCCCAACATTGCAAAGTGAAAAATAACTTTAATTTCGGAAGTCGGTGCCAAAAACGAAAATACAAAACTGGATAAAGGATAAAGTAATAATAAATAAATAAATTTATACAGTCAGTATACAGTAAGCTTTAAAAAAAAATATTATTCGTTTAGAACTCTTTGAGCCCGAGTCTGACACGCACTTTTTATTTTACTATCCCAGAAAACAACATATTTACCTATACTAATATTTTAATGCGGAAATGTATGTTTGTTTTAACGCGCTAATCTTCGAAAGTACTGGGTGGATTTGGATGAAAGCAGCTTGAAGTTTGAGGAAGGTTATGTTTGTATCGTGATAAATTCTAGGGGAACGTAGCCCCGAGCGACTGCTAGTTTATTAATACAAATAAATACAGTTTCAATACAAGAACATAGATTTCCCTTCATCGTAGACTAAAAATATAATTCAAAAAGCTAATTTAAAACATCCATCTCGTATCCCCTAAAGTAACACAAGTAAACAATTCTTGTTCCTTCTCATCTTAAACGCAAATCGTCAAAGCAAGCATCAGATCGAAAGGCACAGTCAGTCACAGACGCGGCATGCACAGCATTAGCATACATTTGCATCACTCAAATCATTCCAACTGTGTTCCGTATAACCAGCGGGAGCGCCATTTTGTGGAAGTTTTGGGCCTGAGGAATATGGAAGATGAGTTCCTTTACATATGCATGTTTTTTAGAACTGTATCTATATTATTGGGAGAAGGTCGTGGCTAAGGAATAACGACCATACGGATTCATCTTCGGTTAAGCACGCTTGCAGAAGTAGATGAATGATGAATGGTGGATGAGCGACCATGGACTACCCGCATATTTATTTTCTCCTGCTGTGTCAAATCTATCCAAAGGCTGTCTGTAAAAAAAAACTTTCAGAAGGCGGTGTCAAAAATTAAAATATGTACAAAACTAAAGGCACCGACTACCGAAATTCCACAAACATACACACACATACATACACACACATAAATACACACTAATACATCCATACATTCTCACACATCAGTACACATCCACATCCGACATCCAAAAATTGCAAAAAGAAAACTGACTGCTGACAAACAGTAGATCGGCGCAGTCCACTGTTGTATGACTAAGCATATTGAATATAATAATTAGCTGAACACTGTCTCTTAGAATACAGGCTAGCCTAGTTTAAGAGGCAGGGTTATTTTATATTTAAGTACAGAAATTTTGTAACATACTGTAATGCCTTAATTAATCTACTTGTTACTTGTTGTCAACTGTTTGTGTTTATTTCTGTAATTGTAATTTTGATAAATAAATAAACTTATTATTATTAAACTTATTATTAAATTAAAGTTACTTTTCCTTCTGCAGTTTTTTTTTGGAAGTCAGTTTTATTTTTTGTTAAATACTTTTTTTTCTCGCTTTTTAGTGGGTCGGTTTGTAATTTACCTAGTTACAAAAGCCTAAATGTCAACTACTTATAATCTTTTGCAAAATATTTCTTTTCCCTATGGCGAGCTGTTAATTGTAGAGAAGTACTCCTGGTACGTCACCATCAGCTCCTCATCACTATAATTATGCATTGTGACGAGCATTAAGTGTTTTACAACCATATCCAAGTAATCGAATCGCTACCAATGAAGTACTTATTATTGAGTTGTTCTGGTAGCCATCTGTGGTCTTCATCATCAGTTCGACTTCATCAAATGGTGCTTTTCGAGAGCAACTGCACAAGTTACTATGAAAAATACCCAAATCGCTATAGGTGTGCCTATAATATTTCAAGAGTTCCTCAATTTCTCAAGGTTTCCATTATCAGATCCTGACTTCATGACAATGGGACCAACTAGAAAGGTAACCCTTTCAAACAAAAAAGATTTTTCCAAATCGGTCCAGCCGTCTTCGAGTTATACATAAAAAGTCGGTTTCATTTTTTGCTAAAAAGTTTTCTTATCATAATACTTCCGTAAGAATAGGTACGATGAGCTCTTTATCAACAGAAGAATCTTCACTACCGGATCATTATTACAGACATAAACAAACTATTACACGTCCTCATTACAATATAAATAAGTGTAGAGACAGTTGAAAAAAAACTGCAAACTGATTTCTCTCGCTCTGGGTAAAGCGGAAGTGAGTGTCAGACTTCTACTGGTTAAAAACCCACCCTGTTCCTTCAGTTGCCCTAATGTTTCGGGGCTGCGGTATCTCCTTAGAACATTCCCGCAACCCCGGCAGTCTACACATCCACTTAGTGTTTTTTGCACACTTATCACGTCCCTTCTTCTCAATCGCTTCACTCTTGAAAGAGTAGTCGTGGTCGTCACGTGGTATCTTTGTGTTGAGCGACACGCTCTATCACCCGCCGCCATTCTTTCCTGGAATGCTTTGCGGCTTTGTTTGGTGTTGCGGGTGGCTGTTTTAACCTGGTTTGTCCACCTCATCGGAGATCGCCCACGTGCTGTGCTGTCTCCAACTTTGCCCTACACCACCAGGCGTTCAAAAGTTATCAAGTTTATGTCTCACTAGCTTATGCCAGCGGCTTCGCCCGCGTGGGAAGTTTTTCCCGTCTAAATCCCGATCCCGTGGGAATTTCGCAAAATCCTTTCTTAGCGGATGCCTACGTCATAAAATCTACCTGCATGCCAAATTTCAGCCCGATCCGTCCAGTGGTTTGGGCTGTGCGCTGATAGATCACTATGTCAGTCAGTCAGTCAGTCAGTCACCTTTGAGTTATATATATTAAGATTATTTCCTGAAACAATATTCAAGCATTGTCAGATAAAACCATCTTGTCTTAGTGTGATATTCACGTGCCTGATAAGAGTTTGTTGACCTTAATATTGATAGTTTAATTCATTGAAGAGTATATGACGGCATTATTTCCGTAAAATTATATTGAGGTTGTTAGTGTGATGGTTCTTCTCTATAGGAAACGACCAATTTCAACCCGAAGCCTATGGGAAATAAAATATTTTGGACTTAATATTAAGGCTATTTGTGTTTGTGAGTTTCAATGTTTGTAAACGCGCCCTCGATACTGGAGAAATTTCTAATATGGGGTAATGTTTAAAAACAGAAAATAGATAGATACCTATATTATTCTTTATTGTACACCACAACAGTAAAGTAAAAAAGGACTTAACAACTAAAATAGGTAATACAATAGGCGGTCTTATCGCTAAATGCGATCTTTTATAGACAAACTTTGGACAAATTTGACACAGAAGAAAATAAATACGCGGGTAGTAACATCTATTACATAAGATACGAAACATGCAGAGTCGGCTAAGGCCGTGCGCGCACTGCCTTGCGGTGGCCCCAATTCCGGTAGTTCTACCGCACCGGTAGAATGACCGCAGTGCGCGCACTTCTATGACACTCCATACTTCACAAATTTTGCGTTTCCAAAACGCAACGCAGTGCGCGCACGGCCTAAGAAGGCACTTTAATTTTGCATGGTTCTCAGTCAAAGAAATGAAAATAGTTCCACGTTTCAAAACGTATAGCTCTATGGAGAAATTACCTACAATAAACTGCATGGACACTCGTTTAAATCATGTTACTTTGGTCGACCAGACAGAATCCCGAACGCCTTGGTTGTAGACATCAACTAGACAGTCTCTTTATTTTAAAGATATAAACAGATATTGACCGAATAAAAAAGCAATTGATGATGAAATTTCACGTTAAGATGAAACGTTCAGAGTTCCTCTCTGTGGGAAGGCATCTGCGTGAAGATCTGTAAATTAGTAGCTAGGCTACTAATTAAAGAGACATAAATACTCATTATTATAAACTTAGGCATAATCTTGAACTGATTTGGACAGCCCCATCGCGGGTATCGAGTTTCGTAATGACTTGAGAGAGATAAGGGTTACCAACGTTACACTAACAATTCAACCAAAACGAGTACAGTAATTAATACCTGCCGAGGTTACGGGAATGTTCTAACGACATACCCCGGCCCCAGAACGTAAGGGCAGTAAAGGAACAGGGTGAGTTTTTAGCCAATAGAAATCTGACACTCCCTTTCTGTCCACCCAGAGCGGGGTCATATGATTATTCCACCGCAAAAAAAAATCTATGTTGACTGACATCAGTGATCGTGTCAGCACCGTATCAGCCTGGGTAATGCTCCGGAGCCCCCCATTTCAAACCTTTCATATCGTGTTTAATGGTGATTCACGGGCTTCTCACGTTTTATCAATCAATGTAAATTCACGCGTGTTTCCCGATTATGTAACCAATTGCCAAATCGTCATCATCTACTTAGTCTTTTCCCAGCTTTGTTGGGGTCGGCTTCCAGTCTATCCGGATTAGGGCTTCCAATCCCGCATCCTGAATTCAATCTCGGTATTTGCGGGACTACGAATTTTCAATCCCGCAGGATCTCGGTATTTGCAGGATCCCGCATATTGAAAATATTCACATTGATATAAGGAAAATAAAACAATGAATTAATCAACTAACTCCACATTTAATCACGTATTACTATTAGTATGAGATCAATCAAATTACACCGTTTTTCTTCACAAAAAACAGTAACAAATACTGAATAAAAAACTTTACTGATATTTTAGGCTACATACTTAGGCTACCACTGACTGAAATTCGGCTATATTAGGCTACTTAAGCTGTGAAAAACCGGCGACATCGGCCCCCGCGTTGTTTGCAACACTGCCAGCCGCCAGTCACGTAGCGATCGCGCTGGCGAGGAGGTCTAGAGGTCGCATGCATGCTTTTTTCAGTCCTGCAAATCCCGCGGATCCTGCGCCCGTAATCCCGCGTCAAGCGGGATTGGAAAATGATGCGGGATCCCGCAATACCGAGATCTCGGTATTCCGGGATTGGAAGCCCTAATCCGGATGCAGCTGAGTACATGTAGCGATTGCTGATCTGACCTTCACAATCCAGTAGCTGGATAACATAATTCCCTTTGGCAAGACTGGTGTCAAAATTTCTGGCTTCTGACGACCCGTAACGACTGTCAAAAACGATGTACAAACGATGATGACGATGCGATGATGTCGTCCGCGTCGTTTCCAACACTGGCGACTCGAGCTATCTCCTTTTTTCCGGTGTGAAAATTATCGAATGACTTCTCCCGCTCGGGGTGGAGCGGAAGGGAGTGTCAGAGTTCTAATGACTAATAACCCACCCTGTTCCTTCAGCTGCCCTTGCGTTCCCGGGCCGCGGTATCTCGTTAGAAAATTGCCGCAACCCCAGCAGACTCTGGCTATCTCCTGGTGTGTGCTTGGATGTGGTTGGCGAATACAAATTTCGTTTTGAACTCGCGATTACAAGTAGCACAATAGAGTTGGCCAGCATTGTAGGTGTGCTTGTAGGAAGGTTTAGATCGGTTCTTGCGGATCTTGCAGCTCTGATAGGCCAGCGGCCACCAAACACAAATGACTGCTGGTACCAGCGGTTTATCTTATTTTCTAATGCATGGAGGCATCTCAATATGTTCATCGTTGATTAACCTTAAAAATCGACTAATCGGCTGTTATATTTTCGCCACGAGCTCCTACACCGATTGCCGAATGATATTCACTTTGCAAAAAGTTAATAAATGACACTTTTACACGTATATTTATCTGAATTGTACGACGTGACCAAAATATCATGTTTGTGGGTAGACAGCAATAATCCTCAACAAAAACGTGTAAGCCGAATTAGTGCCAGTCAACTTTTCTAATCCGCAAATATGTAGTATAAAACAAGGTCGAAGTCTGTATTTTTTGTTTACTTTATCTAAACCAGAATTTAACATGGTTGTCCGTAATAAAAGACTAATAAATGTAAGAACGCGCGATGTAGGTAATTGCCTTTTTTTTTTTTTTTTTTTTTTTAACGTGGTAAAATTATCAAATAAGTCCTCCCACCCCGGGCAGGGTGGGAGGGACTGTCAGACTTTTACTGACTAAAATCCACGGTGTTCCTTCAATAACCCTTTACATACCGGGGCCACGGTAACGGGATGAGTCCCACGACCCCGGTAGGTAATTGCCTTGGATAATGCATTAAGTATAGGTATAATAGGGTGGATTAGTTGACCTTCAATCATTTCAAGAGCAATAGAAAGAACCGTTTGTAACTTAAACTTAACTTAACTTGCCTAGTACTTTCCAACAGCTGGGATACAGGCCTCCTCTCTTGGGATGGGCCGTAATCCATCAGACGGGCCCAGTGCGAAACGGTGGTCTCATGTCTTCGGATTTTTCGGTCGTAGGACATGCCGGTTATCTCACGATGTTTTCTTTCGCTGTTTTCATAGTACAGAGACAGAGAGAGACAGGTGATTATGAAAATAACATAAAGTAACTCGTAAGTCGTAAGCTGTAACCACTGGGCCACAACTGTGAGATAAGAGCGCCTTCACACTAGCGTTGGTCCAGCGTAGGCTTTACACACACGGCGCAGGCGTCACGTTGTTGCGGCGTTTCCTCTGGAGTCAATTGAATTCTGCGCTAAGGCGGCGCAGACGTCACACAATTGCGTTGTCGTTTCGGAAATATCATTAACAAAATGGATTCTGACGAGGTAACTCTGTTGTTGGCTTTGCTTTTAAAAAGTAACGCAGTAACGCGGCGCACGCGTCGCGCACCTACGGCGC
The DNA here is from genome assembly GCA_943138885.2 of Tholera decimalis. Classification (NCBI taxonomy): domain Eukaryota; kingdom Metazoa; phylum Arthropoda; class Insecta; order Lepidoptera; family Noctuidae; genus Tholera; species Tholera decimalis. The sequence goes on from OW964562.2 coordinate 33,100,675, forward strand.
TAGCACAGCGTATTCATTTACCCTCGCACTGACGCCGCGACAACGTGACGCCTGGGCTGCGTAGTCGCGGCGTCTGCGCTGCGCGTACGTTCATCGAGTGTCTACGCTGGACAAACGCTAGTGTGAAGGCGCTCTTATAGTAATCATAATTATTCTTCTCTTAATCAGTAAACGTCAATAGTGATGGTTACTAACATCATACCCAAAATGTCATGTATACCTATTAACATTAGGTAAAATTTGTTTGTATTTAACGGTAATCTTCGAAACAAATGATCCAATTTATTCTAAACGACGCGATGTCGACATCGATGGACGATGTCGCAAGCGAAGTGCTAGATTTTATATATTAATACGTGAAAACAATTTTAAGAAGTAAGAAATAATTGTAATTATGGTCAAATTTCGACCTCTAGCGACCTCTAGTAATAAAAAAACAAAACAAATGTTTCAGGCAGCCAAAATTATGATGAAAATTTCCTTTAACTACCAGATTTGTCCCAAAAACCCTTTCCATAACTTTTTAAATATTTGTATCTAGGCATGATTATGATAAATAAATGCAGTTAAGATCTTAATGATATAAAAAATTTAATACTTTTGTAACAATGAACTAACATTATAAAGACCTGCTATCGCTTCGCCATTCATCGACTCCGCTTTTCAACCGACGACAAAAAGAGGAGGTTATCAATTCGACGCGTATATATATATATATTTTTTTTAATGTATGATCATCGATTACTCGAAGACGGTTGAACCGATTTGGAAAATTCTTTTTTTGATTGAAAGGGTATACTTCGATATTGGTCCCATTTTCATAAACGTCAGGATCTGATGATGGGATCCTGGAGAAATCGAGGGAACTCTTCAAATTTTATAGGCACACCTATGTCGTTTTGGGTATTTATTATAGTAACTTGTGCAGTTGCTCTCAAAAAGTACCATTTGAGGAAGTGGAACTGATGATGAAGACCACAGATGGCCGCCGAAACTACTCAATAATAAGTATTGAGTGGATTGCGATTCGATTACTTGAATATGGATGTTACGCACATAAAGTGCGTCACAATGCATATGGTGATGTAGAGCTGATGGTGAAGTACCAGGAGAACTCCTCAACAATTAACGGCCCAGCATTGGGAAAAGCAATATTTTGTAAAAGGTTATAAGTAGTTGATAATTAGGCTCTTGTAACTAGGTAAATTAAAAATAGACCAACTAAAAAGAGTGAAATAAAAACTTTTTACCAAAAAATTAAACCGACTCCCAAAAAACACTGCAAAGTGAAAAATAACTTTAATTTCGGAAGTCGGTGCCAAAAACGAAAATACAAACTAAAGACACCGACTACCGAAATTAAAGTTATTTTTCACTTTGCAGTGTTTTTTGGGAGTCGGTTTAATTTTTTGGTAAAAAGTTTTTCTACAGTAGAATGTACTTTTTTGCATTAAGGTTCATTATAGGTATGTATAAGATGGTGATGGAGATTAAATTCTCCTGCTCTTATTCAGTGGCAATGGGTCCACCACCATCCACCTATAGAAAAATAGTTACCTGTTTTTTTCATAAGTGAACTCAAACAACAAAAAACCGATATGATAACAAATAAACCGGGATGTGAGCCGACGGTCGGCTATCATTATCAAGCACGTGTGGATCACGACCAGGTCGTACGATGTAGACCTTGGCTGACACGGATACCTATATCAGCTACGGTTTAAGATATGAAGGAAAAAAACTAGCCAGCAACAACATGCAAATAGAATTTTAGTCTCGTTTTTTGGTAATAACATTTAAATTCTTTGCTTTATTTATAGTGTGGTGGGTTTTAATTTAGTGTTAGAATGGAAAAGGCGTTACTTTGCGTATGTTAATAACAAATTAATATTTCATGACAATATTTTATTGTTAAATTCGCCAAATAAACATCACCTTTATTTTCGTAGTATGGTAGTAAGTAGTACCTACCTAACTATTCATAAGTCTGTTTTAAAAATATGTTGTTGCAGTCGAATTTGTTAAGGAATTTATTACCTAAGACATATTGTAACAATATTTTTATGAGCTAGGGTCCATGCCCGGGTCGACGGCGCGTTGTGTTCACAGAACATATACTCCTAAAGGAGTTGGTTGTTCCACGCGCGCCTCAAAGAGCGTCAGCAAGATGACGAGGCCCCCCTGTAGAGGGCCGAAGCCTTTCGGGGTCGTGGGACTTATCCCATTACAGTGACCCCGGTACGTAAAGGGCTATTGAAGGAATACCGTGGATTTTAGTCAGTACAAGTCTGACAGTCCCTACGGCCCTGCCCGGGGTGGGAGGACTCACCTGATGATTTTACCACGCTAAAGAAAAAAAAAAAAAAAAATAATGGTGCTCCTACATCCTTAACGGCCAGTCGGTTTGGATTCGTACCTCGGAAAGTAAGTTAAGCCATTGTTCCAAGCCATCATTTGTACATCTTGAAAGTCGTTAAGGGTAGTCAGAAGCCGTAAAATGTGACACTGGTCTTGCCTCTGCCTCTGGGTTGTGAAGGTCAGACAGGCAGAAGTTCCGTGAAAATAAACTACATGCAGCTGAGTAAGCTGCTTCGGGTTAGACTGGAAACCGACCCTGAAAAAGGCTAAGCAGATAAAATAAAAAAGGTTTAATAAATAAGGTACAGACGCAAGCACATGAAGCTACCCGAAACTGTCAAATTTTCCCAATCAAACTTTAACCTAATTTCTTTAACAATAAAGTTGAAAATCTATTAAAGATATTTGACAGATTGTTGTAGCTTGATGTGCTGGCGTCTGTACATATGTATATTTGCTTTATTGATTAAATCACCGAAGAGTTCTTGTTAAATATGTCTACCATCCTTGGTTGATATACCGTCTTGTCGTACCAAGCGCTTCTCCTCCACAGTTATTGTGCGCACAGCTAAGATGTGGAACTCTCAGCTGGCTTCTGTGTTCCCTGCCACTTATGACCTTTCAACCTTTAAAGCGAGAGTAAACAGGCATCTTCTGGGCTCACTCGTCACATCGTAGACCTCATCTATCGCTTACCATTAGGCGGAATCGAGGTAGAGCGTGGGCTCATCCTGAATAAAAAAAAGTATGGTATGTGACTTGAAAACTGACATTGAACAGAAAATTCAAAAGTTAATCTTAAAAACGTACCTTATGTCCCGTCGAAGATGGTTGAAAAAGTTAAAATATACTTAGCCAAATACTTCGCAAAAATGTTTAAGTAGACAAAGATAATTATTCGTAGTAGGTAAGTTTATTTATTTATTAAAATTATTATGCAACACAAAATGTATAAAGGCGGACTAAATGCCATAGGCATTCTCTACCAGTCAACCATGGGTGGTGAAGAGATAACATAGCAGGAGCATAAAAAATAAACTATGTAGGATAATATATTCAAAATATTTTTTTTATTACAAGTGTATATATATATACGTTTATAACTAAAATAAACTTACATACATATTTATCATAATACATAACAATATATCTTACTTACTAATTTTATAAATGTGAAATTTTGTGAGGATGGATGGATGTATGTTTGTTACTCTTTCACGGAAAAACTACTGAACGGATCTAAATGAAATTTGGTAAGTAGATAGATAGATAGAATATACTATATTGTACACCAAAATTTAAACACACCTATTTAACAATATTGCTTATTCTATGGTTACAATGGCGGTCTTATCGCTGAAAGCGATAGTTCCAGACAACCTTTGGAAGGACTTTAATTTTATTAAATTTAATTTTTATTAAAGTGGGGAGGGCTAGATAGACAGAGAAAAAAAATATTTAAATATTAAAATACTAGACAACCTGGAATAACACTACTTTTTATCCCGGAATTCCCATGTGATCGGGATTTACGCGGGAAAATCTTCCCATGCGAACGAAGTCGCGGGCAGAAGCTGGTATATTAATAAAAGTTACAGAAAAGGGGTTGTGAAAACTCTACTTCCACTATTTGTTATCGGTTATTTGTTGTTAGTTTATCTTTCCTCTCCCGCCTCTAACTTTTACCAACCCCCAAATCTTGTAGCATCCAGGTTCCTAAGACGCCATCGCCAGATGGTCGACTTGCAATCAATCATGGCACCGACTGATATTAATTATCATTACGATACGCGAATCGACAGACAGATATTTTTCACTAGGTGATTGAGTATCATTTTGTGTACGAAAATTATTGAGAGTAATATTTGAGGTGAATAAATTGAGAAATTATACATGAAAAGTGATGATAAATGGGGGAAAAGGTGTTCATTGTTCATTTTGTAATTAATTCTGAATTGTTTTGGGTGAAAGTAGTTGTTGAATCTTATGGTATAGGTTAGGAGTTCTCAGTTACTATGACCGACCGGTTTACAGACCCTTTATTCTTAGTTATCACCAGCATTAGCGACTTAAAAACCTACCTACATCATTGGCTCCAGAATTACATACATTTCTTAAACAATTGCTACATTTCCCGCAATATGATTTTTTATAGTCAGGCATTATGAGGTCAATATGGAATGTAGCCTCCGTGTTCAGCATGAGGGACGCAGAGTTTCTAAGTTTGTTGTATTTCATAATTGCTAACTAATTGCTACTTCACAAATTTTGTACAGACGCCAGCACATCAAGTTACAACAATTTTTTGAACTTTATTGTTAAAAAAATTAGGTTCCAGTTTGATTGGGAAAATTTGACAGTTTCGGGTAGCTTCATGTGCTGGCGTCTGTACATATTAATAATTCAGCCTATTACATTCCCACAGCTAGGGACACAGGCACTATGAGGGAGAATGGACCATAAGGCCCAGTGCAGATTGGTAGATGTCACATTTCTTGTACTAAGACAACGGTTTCCTCACGATGTTTTGTAGTAGTAGTTAGTTAGTAGTGATGGAACAAATTACTCTAAGTAATGTGCCTCACTGGGTTGACACACGACCTGCTGCTCTCAAGTCAGGCCCGCCTAACCACTGGGCCACCACTCTTTCGTACATACTTTTGGGTAAAAAATATAGCTTTTATTAACATGTGGATGAAGAAATGGCATATAATTTGGAAAAGAAAAGTTTTTTTACTGCAGCGAAATGTAAACGAACTTCTTTAGTTTAAAACAATCTGTTGAAGCCAGTTTTATTGCACCTCGGCTGTCGCAGTAGATAAGAAGCACATTGTCATTGCCTTGAACTAGCTCGGCTTGTAACTTCTGAAGCCACGAACCTCGTGGCTATCTTACACCATTGCTATAAATTCTGCTTCTGCTATAGAAAGCGCCCCTAGTCTGTTGTTTACAGGAGTTGTATGATATAGCAGCATTCTGAAAAATAAAAATAAGTATACAATAAAAAATCTAACACCATAATCTTTTTCTACAAAGCTTATACAAAATTCATTACATCTATTTTTCGTAAACATATAATAAATTATTCTATATTAATTAAATTGTGGCAACAGTGTTGGTTATATTATGTTTACCTACTTCCTTCATAATTCATACTTTTAAATCGTAACTAACTGATTTTGTTTCGAAGAAATAAAATAGCCTGTGTATGACTTTCTATCTTATGGAAATGATTTGTAATGATTATGTTGAATTCAGGATATCCTGGTTTGGAGTAAATAGGGCTATGAGATATCTGCAAGGCACTAAGAGTCAGATATATATATAATAAAAAAGAAGATGTAGGATACTGCAATACTATTGCAGTATATATCTCATAGCCCTATTTACTCCAAACCAGGATATCCTGAATTCAACATATTCACTGCAAATGTGCGTACAGCTAAGGAGTGGAATTCCCTGCCGGAGTCTGTGTTTCCCGATAGCTATAACCTAGGAGTCTTTAAGTCAAGAGTTACCTACCATCAGGTGAGATGGTGGTCAAATGTGAACCAATTTTTATTAAAAAAAATGTATACATATAGGGAAATGGTAGCAATGTCTTTCTGTCAAGTTTTACATTTACTTCAATAAAAGCTTCTGGATACTGGTTTACAGTCACACATACCGAATTAACGCAACATTAGATAATGCATTTTTCAATAAATCTTATTGTTGAATTGATTATTAAATAGTAAAGACAAGGATCATCATTTTATCTATGTAACTAATCCACTATTTCAGTCATAATTAAGCAACAAAATTGTTTAGCTTAAGATTTCTGTTAATGTCATAAGCTAATATATCCTCGTGTGCGTTACCCCAGCAAAATAATGTCGAAAATAGTCATTTAAATCTTATAGATAATTAGTTGCCCAGCTTCTGTAATTGTTAAGCACATTTTTAAATTTGTTTCACATATAGTTTTTTAGTTATTACACAAAAACATATTCTGCTGGGGTAACGTTTGAAACGTTACCGCAGCAAAACTTTTTTTTAAATAATGGGAATATTGAAACAAAAATTAGCTATACATTTAGTTGTCTAGACGAGGTAAATGTTACACGTTATTTTGTTTTTGTTCTTTCTTCGGCTGCGAAGTTATTCGAGATTTTGCTGGAGTAACGTTTGTGGTTTTGCTGGATCTATGAAACGGTTAAGCGGATTCTTTTCATCTTTTGTACATGACTTCTTAGAAAGTAGTTTTAATTTGTTTCGCAATAAAAATAACAAAATGACATACCGTTTAAAAGTTATTTAATGAAATATAAAAACACTTCTTTAGGTCCTAACACTCTGAATATGAGCTCTAAAGACTTACTTTAAACGTCATTTTTTAGCTTTTAACTACCTTCAAATGTATATGAAGTTTCATTAGTATCCTGTAGGTAATTAACAAATTATGATGATATTCAGTTCTCTACGTTCACGGTCACAATGCGCGCGGAGTTATTTGGCCACCGATAAACCTGTATACGGTTATATAAACTGAATATTATATCAATATTTAGTTGCTTAATTCAGTTATATACCTGTAAAATTTCAGAGTAGTACATACAATAATTAACGAGATAATAAACTAAAAGTCATTAGGAACTTCAAGACCGTGGTAATCCGAACAAGTTTAAGTGGTTACAAAAAAGCGACCGCGTAGAACATTATGCTATCTTCTAAAATATGTAGGATAATACACCTTAAAATTTCGGTACAGACGCGTACGGCGTACACTGTTAAATACATAACAATATTATAATATCTGTACTATAAACATTATTATTATTACCTTTCAGCTACTTATTAGATAGGTATATATTGTATTATGTGCACCAGTTCAATGGCACAGTTTCACGGGTTCCTTCTATTTGGCAGAATCTTAATACTCCAAAAATCATTTGGCATAACACACTTGGTATAATCTTCCTTAGTATACGAATATTTTTAAGGCATAAAAATTATTTAGTATGTATAATTATTATTTAACCGAATGTTTATATGTTCGAATTAACAATGGCATAAAAAACTTTTGGCAGAGTTAAAATTCTGCACATTTTCGTTTAGCATAACTGCATGCTGCATGCTTGCTTGCAGGTTTACATGTTTCTTACAGGGAAATAAAAACCACGTATGTTCACAATCAAATGTTTTATTAATGTATGCCAAAAGATGGTTCTAACTGTAAATTTTCTGAAAGAATGATGTTTCTACGTTTTAATTATTATGGATATTAAATTTATGCCTAAAGATGATTCTGACTTACATAATTATTCGACTGCAGTATAATATTTTATTATTTTATTTTTGATGTGATTTTTACATAATTTAAGTTAGTCTTAGAATACAACTATCTGTAATATATATCTAGGAAAAAATATTGTGATATTTGAAATTTGTCTACAAAATATTAGGACTTACTGTTTTTAAGTTTAAGAATTATTATTTTACCTGTAAATAAAAATTCTTTAAGAAATATGTAGGTTTTTTTTTAACACTTGTGTACACATCTCTACTAAACTTGTAAGACTATCCTACATATTTTAGAAGATAGCATAATGTTCTACGCGGTCGCTTTTTTGTAACCACCTAAACTTGGTCGGATTACCACGTTCTTGAAGTTCCTAATGACTTTTATTTAATTATCTCGTTAATTATTGTATGTACTACTCTGATATTTTACAGGTATATAACTGAATTAAGCAACTAAATATTGATATAACATTCAGTTTATATAACCGTATACAGGTTTATCGGTGGCCAAATAACTCCGCGCGCATTGTGACCGTGAACGTGGAGAACTGAATATCATCATAATTTGTTAATTACCTACAGGATACTAATGAAACTTCATGTACATTTGAAGGTAGTTAAAAGCTACAAAATAACGTTTAAAGTAAGTCTTTAGAGCTCATATTCAGAGTGTTAGGACCTAAAGAAGTGTTTTTATATTTTATTAAATAAATTTTAAACGGTATATCATTTTGTTATTTTTATTACGAAACAAATTAAAACTAATTTCTAAGAAGTCATGTACAAAAGATGATAAGAATCCGCTTAACCGTTTCAGAGATCCAGCAAAACCACAAACGTTACTCCAGCAAAATCTCGAATAACTTCGCAGCCGAAGAAAGAACAAAAACAAAATAACGTGTAACATTTACCTCGTCTAGACAACTAAATGTATAGCTAATATTTATTTCAATATTCCCATTATTTAAAAAATAGTTTTGCTGCGGTAACGTTTCAAACGTTACCCCAGCAGAATATGTTTTTGTGTAATAACTAAAAAACTATATGTGTAACAAATTTAAAAATGTGCTTAACAATTACAGAAGCTGGGCAACTAATTATCTATAAGATTTAAATGACTATTTTCGACATTATTTTGCTGGGGTAACGCACACTATATCCTCAGTTCAATATTGTTTTGATAAATTGATATTAATCATGAACACTTTTCCTTCCACTAGATATAATACTAATATTTTCGCTGAGCCCATATTGTTGGGTGAACATAAACAGCTTGTCTGATATTTAAAGCTAAGACTACAAAAGAAATTTTCAGTATTATCTGGATGGATAACTTAACTTTATTTTTCAAGTTTGTTACCTACTTTACTTGTATATTATTTCAAAAATACAACTACATAATTATTTTGAGATTTGCGCGTTCAAACAAACAAACTAGCACTTTTCCACTTTATTATATTTGTATAGATTTGTCATACCTTCAAATGTGTTCCATTGGTCATAAGCTGCAAAGGTTTTGTAACTTTTGTACCGCTATTCTTGAAATGTATTCTGATCTTCTGTCTCAGAGTGGTGCATAATTATATCTGGGCTCTTACTTTTGTCTGAAAACTAGTCACTTCCCGCTGCACTCTCCGGCAACTTGTTAACATCTGAAAAATGCAGGTGTTGCATGAGTCTATGGCATAGAATAAGAACATTTACGTTATTACAACATGTCCAGATGTAGAATATTTCTATTTATTTATTATTGTATGCTCTGTTTTTATATGTCAGTCTTTGTAAATAATAAAAAAAAACCTAGATTCCATTCTGTAATCTGTATTAGTAAAACAGTAGGCCTATAAGCTTATAACATACTAATTTGTACACTAATTTTATTATTTGTATCCTTAAGTGTATTGTAAGGTGTACAATAAAGTATATCTATACTAATATTATAAAGCGGAAAAGTTTGTTAGTTTGTTTGTTTGTTTGTTTGTTTGTTTGCTTGAACGCGCTAATCTTCGAAAGTACTGGGTGGATTTGGATGAAATTTGGTATGGAAGTAGCTTGAAGCTTGAGGAAGGTTATAGGCTACTTTTTACCCGACTGCAAAAAAGGAGAGTTATGTTTTTATCGTGATAGAATCCACGGGAGCGAAGCCCCGCGAGAGTACTAGTCTATATATATAAAAGAAAGTCGTGTTAGTTATACTATTTATAACTCAAGAACGGCTGAACCGATTTAGCTGAAAATTGGTAGGGAGGTAGCTTAGAACCAGGAGACGCACATAGGGTATTTTTATCCCGGAATTCCCATGGGATCGGGATTTACGTGGGAAAAGCTTCCCACGCGAACGAAGTTGCGGGCAAAAGCTAGTAATAAATAAGGCTGGAAACAGTGCTTGACCGACGACGGTCAGCGCTGACCGTCAGTCGGCGTAGCTATATCTATGCAAGCCTATGAATGCGCACTCAGCTACGCTGACGATTTTGACAACCGACGGTCAGCGCTGATGGTCAAAATGTACGGTCAGCGCTGACCGTCGGTCGAGCACTGTTTCCAGCCTAAATATCATCATCTGCTTAGCATTTTACGTACTATGTTGCGGTCAGCGTCCAGATTAACCAAATGCAACTGAGTATTAATGTTTTACACGGAGCCACTGCATATCTGACCTCCACAACCCAGTAACTGGGTAACAAAATACCTCTTGGCCAGACCAGTGTACTTACAAAATAATTAACGAATTATAAACTAACATGCGTCCTCCTCTCTCCAACTTTCATGTATGCTTGCCATGATGGGTCCATAAAGATGACTTGTATAATTATATCCCTACTAACTTTGTATAATATGCATTATGTATGCAATAAGGAATGGGGATTTATCTTTAAAAATACTTTACTAAACAGCCTCTTTTTAACATAGCACTGCATACTTAGGTATATAAAACACTTTGTTTGCCTGAATTTACTTTTTCATTGCCAATATAATATTAATTTCCTTTTCCCATACTTCCCACCAGTAGCGCTATCTTGCTGACAACAGTTAAGTAACTATAGAAATGGTGGACTAATACATAGAATTACAATTATAATCATTCAAAAGCATAAAATCACCTTAGTCATCATAAAAGTCAACCATAAGTCAGGATAAATGTGTGTAGTAACCTTGGCATATATTACCATGGCCAGCTTGCAAATGCCTTAATAGACTGTGAAACCCAAGTCAGCCAAAGATGATCTATACCGATGGGGATTTATGGATAGCTCAGATCTCAAATTATATGCAGTGTGATCAAACTGACAATGTCTCACCTTTGATCTTGCTACGTATGCCCTTTCATATGATGATCTTATGTCTGTTATATGGAGATATATAAAATATTTGTGCCATCAACTTACTAAGAAGAAGACAGTCTTTATGGATGCTAAATAAGCTGCAAAATAACTATTTTCATTCTTCTATTTTCGTTTTCTCATTACTTTTCTTCTCAACTCCATACTTGCTGCATTCAAAAGATCTTCATCCTTTACATAATCTTCTTGAACCCTTTTTCCTAATGAAGAATGCTGATCCCTCAAAGCATTGAATTTCCTGCATGAGTTTGGTTTTGATAGAAACTGTGCTGATTTTTATATCCAAGCTCTCTAATCTCATTATCATTGGCTTATATGTACCTAAGTATTTCTTTTCTTGTATGTGTCATGTAATCTAGCCAACATCATCATTTCAAGCCACTGATCCTCCTGAATGTGTAGGCTGACATTATTATATTATTTAAATAGTCATCAAAACTTTTTAGATGATTCTAATGTAGTTCTGGTCAGTGGGTCGTCTTAGGGTATCTTAGTAAAGCTACTCTCTGGTACACACTGCCAAGTGCCAACAAAAGCTTGCTCCCAGTTCTCCCAGATTTCTTTAAGATGCATTCTGAACAAGAACATTTTGATCGAGTCTAATAATAAGATTAGCTTTGATATTGCTTTCTTTGTACCTATCTGTTTTTCCCAGTGACACAACACCACAGTTTCATCAAGCTCAGACTAACCTTGTACGAAATTACGAATTTCCGACTTGCGTAATCGTCTCTTGCGATAAGTCTATAAATATGAAATTGAAATGGATTTTTTAATTCATATGTGACTTTGCACACCCTGCGCGTTCATCATAAAATATCCATCTTCAAAAATTGCCTATAGTATTTTCTTGCTTATAAACCAAGCTCTACCATGAATGACAAGAAAACTAACAGAAGAATCACACAAACAAATTAAAGTTTTCAGAGAGCGCGCTCATAACTTAATTGACAAGAACGTGACACCTGTCAGTTGCTTGACAGTCTAGAACAGTGTTGTCGTTGCTTAAATTTAATTCTGCCGTAGAACTTACAGCTAATAAAAACATACAAAAATAAGAACACAGAAAGCCTTCTGCCTGACTTTTTCCCACGTAAAATCCCGATCCCGAGGGATAAAAGTAACCTATGTATTATTCCAGGATGTACACTATTTACTTGCCAAATTTCATTCAGATCCGTTCAGTAATTTTTGCGTGAAGGAGTAACAAACATCCATACATCTATACATCTATCCTCACAAACGTTCGCATTTATAATATTAGTAAGAATAGTAAGAAGTAAAATAGACACTACAACATTTATGTTTAACTAGCTTGTGCCAGCGGCTTCGCCCGCGTGGGAAGTTTTTCCCGTGTAAATCCCGATCCCGTGGGAATTCCGCAAAATCCTTAACGGATGCCTACGTCATAACATCTACCTGCATGCCAAATTTCAGCCCGATCCGTCCAGTGGTTTGAGCTGTGCGTTGATAGATCACTATGTCAGTCAGTCAGTCAGTCACCTTAGAGTTATTTATATATTTAGAGAGATAAGCACCCATAAATCTTAGTTTTTTTTTTTTTTTAATAGTCAATAGGTAATAAGGAACCCTTAGAAACTAAAATCTTTTCATCTAAAAACCTATTCTATTCAAGTAACTGCTTCGATTGACCTAATAAGCTTTAATATTTATTAATAGGCCTTGACTTACTGAGTCAAATACTGATATCGGAACCTAATCAGCCTCAATAAGGGACAAATTGAATAGTTGCCCGTTGTCAACAAAGCATAACAATGTAGGTAATTTTCATTTGAAACGTCTTCAAAGTGACTATTCATTGGGTGTCTCCAGAGATTACATTTTTATGGTAAAGATAATAATTTTCTCACGACGAAAAGACGAATGTAAATAGTAGGTAGGGAGGGGAGACTATATTGATCTGATACAAATATGAAAATAAGGAAGAAAATCAGTCCGTTGCCAAATCCCATATCATCCGACCGCTAGGCATTAACCAAAGGCGATATTCAGCCAATTTGTTTTAACTACTGAAACCCTAATAGCATCATGGCCGTTGCGCCAGTAATAGCGATACTGTAATTTCAAAGGCAAAATATCGAATATTCTAGTTTCGTATTTACCCAATATTTTGGAGCAAACATGTTCAAAGCTCTATCCTGGAATGTAAACAACATAAATGGAATATAAATGACCTTATTTGTTTGAGAATTAATTTTTGATATTAAATAACAATAATTAAATTACAGTTTTAACATGATCCAAAAAAGTGCAACATAGGAGAAGTTGACATATGAATTTAGCCTTTCAGACTGTGCCTGCAAACTATGTGAAAGGTTTTCCTTTATGTCCGTATTGTACTACGACGAGGCTAGTGAGTAATTAAATATTTCCCGGTCCTAAGGCAGACTGCTTTAAGCGCCAGAGGTTTGTGCAAACATTCGTGCACACATTCGTTTCGTTGACTTCGCGTTTGCATTGCTGCTTCCGTAGCAATGTCTTTATTTGTATTCACAAACATCACATAGGTAGGTTTAGGATAGTACATCTGTATGTAAAGATTTGGTCATTTAAGTCGCTTCTATCTGTATAGAAGCGACTTAAATGACCAAATCTTGTGTTAGGACGTGACAAATTTACTGAAGTGTTTTTTTTATATGTCGGTGAGAAATCCTTAAAAACGCTTGGTCTTTTGAGACATGACCGAAGAGCGTGGGTTTTTAATTGCAATAAAATCACTCCGGTGGTAACAATCAGCTCATCCTATTAGGAGTCAGTCCTATTAGGAGACTCGGGAGCTTTCTGTGCAACACCTATCAGAGGACATCGCTGAAGAGACAATTAAAAATAGGTGTAAAAGTGATCTAAAGCCTTCTGTTAAGTTCTTACCTTACCTTGTGTTATTACAAACCCATGTCAACTACTAGCCTGATTGATCTACTTATTCGTTTTATTTTTCACGGCCCTTCATAATCACATTTTACTTTTTGTTAATTTCACAGAATATCATAAAAAAATAGTTTACATTATTTACATCACAATTTCGTAGTCGTCATTATAAACACTGAAGCTGTCAGTCTACTGCATCGAATTAAAAGTCCTGGTACATTTCTTTATGAAATAATCACTGCTTTGGAAAATAGCAAATTTTGCCGACCACTGAACCATTATAAAATTAATATTAATATCAATAACTAATATTATTTTATAATTATTCACTGGTCGGTAACTTAATCAAATATATCGTTTAACACATTGAACGCCGTGGTGGTCACCGGTGACCCCCATTGCCCAAACGGAACAACCACTAAATTTAATTGGGGTTTCATGTGTTAAATAATTTTAATGATAATTTTCGGCGAGATTCCTCTGTGCCTAAGAAAGCAAGTTAAGCCATCATTTGTATAGTCGTCAATGGGTAGTCTGACTAAAACTGAAACTATTTTTATGATGTTACTGATGCTATTATTAGCTTCCAATACTCTATTGATGTAGGGTATGGTAGCCAAGAAAGGCTAGAAAGCGCGCGCGTGACGTCATAGAAGTGTTTGAAAAAAATAACATAGTCTTTCTTTGTTTCAGATGCACAGTCAAAGAATGCGAAAGTATATCAAACACAAGCTTATGGCTACAGAACGCTATACCAAAAGAAAAAAATAGATATTCCAAATGCTATAAATACTCTATTATAGAGAGCAATTTTGCTGATACTAATAGCTCCTGTACGGCAGATATATTTGATACTGAGAGGAAAGAAAAGTGCACTTCTTATGTTTATAGTGACGAAGACTCTGCGGTTAAAGATGTAAGTATTCATTATGTTCATTACTATCATTATTGCAACAGACATGCGTCTAATTTGGGATCTAAGCTGATTCCCTAACTCATGATTAATATATCTGTCTGATGATTTCCAAATAAGCTAGACAAATTAAAATATTGTGCTGCGGTACCAGTTACATAATCAAGAATGATGTTAAAATATTGATGACATGTACTCAGAAAATTCAATACAAAAATGAACAAACAATAAACAGATTTGGAGAACTTTTGAAAAAATAACATAATTACACAAAAAAAAAGCAATCATGGGTTTACAGATACGACTTGTGTTCTTTTTTAACAACTAGTAGGTCATGGGTTGGAACCACTAGTTTTCATCGTCATCATTGCTCTCAAAACGGCGTTCATGAGGAAACTGGGCCCTAAGACCAAAAATCCGAAGAATTGTGACATATACCAACCCGCACAGAAGCCGCGTGGTGGATCACGGGTATTGCCCCTTATAGAGAGGAGACCTGTCACTGAGTCCCAGAAGTGGAAACGTCAAAGTCTGATTATGTTAGGGTAACATAAAAATAGGTGTAATTGGTTTTGTATTTTCTTTTTTTTTTTCACACCACCTTCCGAAATTAAAATTATTTTTGGCTTTGTAGTGTTTTGATATGGAAGTCGGTTTTATTTTATGCAAAAAAGTTTTTATTATCGCGCTTTTTAGTGGGTCAGTTTATAATTAATCTAGTTACAAAAGCCAAAACTTCAACTATATATCACCTTTCACAAAATATTGCTTTTGAGTGCAGAGCCATTAATTTTTGAGGAGTTTTAGTATTTCACCATCAGCTCTACTTCACTATATGCATTGTGACGAGCATAAAGTGCTTAATATTCAAGTAATCGAATCGCAATCCACAAAATACTTATTATTGAGTAGTTTCGGTGGCTATCTGAGGTCTTTATCATCAGTTCCACTTCCCCAAATGGTGCTTTTCGAGAGCAACTACACAAGTTACTATAAGAAATACCCAAAACGCTATAGGTGTGCCTATAATATTTAAAGAGTTCCCTCGATTTCTCCATGATTCCATCATCAGATCCTAACGTGATGACAATGAGACCAACTAGAAAGTATACCCTTTCAAACTGAAAAAGATGTTTCCAAATCGGTTTGTAAATGACGGAGATATGCGCAAACAAAAAACGCAATGAAGAGTAAACGAAAAGACCGTCAATGTCAATACTTTTTTTAGACTTACGGCTTATCCGATTTCGATAAAATTTTCACGGAACCATTTGGAAAGTATACCCTTTCCAACAAAAAAGAATTTTACAAACCGGTTGGCAAGCGACGGAGCTACGCCCGAACAAACATAAAAAACAAACAAACATAAAAAAACAAACAAACATCCGAATTGAGAACCTCCTCCTTTTTTAGAAGTCGGTTAAAAAGACTTAAAACACTGGCCAAGCGAATCGGACTTGCCTATGAAGGGTTTAGTAGCAACGCGATATTAATTTTTTTATCAGTGTTTGAAAATGACTAGATTTTTTAGCGGTTTTTGAAAATGTGTTATATTTCAAAGACTTACTATATCTCGTTGAAATCAGTTCATTCATTCTATAGCTTATATTTTTTAGATTTTCCAATCTCTTATTTTAAAAGTTCTATCATATTGGAAGTGTCTATGTTTCAAACTATTAACTTTGAGAAATAATGATTTTAAGAGCATTTCTATAGACATCCCGCACGTATAGGTTTGATGAAAAAAATCGTAACGCAGTTCACAGAATACCTATCAAGTTTCAACTCTCTAATCCTAATTGTTTTAGAATAAAGTGGCAGTGATAAATGGACGGATAGTCAGACATGACAAATCCACTAGAATTCCCTTTTTCACCATTCAGCAGTCCTCAGTAATCAGTGCCACGCGACGTATCGCTACTCGTAGCCAGTTATCGTCGTATGATGTCGACAATGTCGGCCCACCGGGCGTTTATCAGAATTTTATTTATATTCAATAGCACGTGCTGGGGAGATGGATTTAATACGGTAACTGTTCTGGGAGTGGGGTTTGATAATCACATTGAGAACATTCCTCAACTGGGCGTATTTGGTGATTTTATATGGGAAATAGAAACTTATAAGTACAACAAATACATAAGTGTACTTGGCTATCCCTTACATCTGTCATAGTTATCTATATTAAATCTTGCTACTTCATTGCTTGTTATCTTGAAGCTCAACAAACTGTTAGGAAAGCCTGATATCCAAGGTGTCGACCTATATTTTAGATTTCTATGGTGTCGACCTTGTGATCGAGAGATCATGGGTTCGAAGCCCATCCTTTACACTAGTGCTAACGGCACTAGTGTAAAGGAACCCACTTCAGACACCATTGAGGTCAGACACAAGCATATAAAAAGTGATATAGTGAAATAGTGTTTATTAGTTAATTAATAATAGTAGTACTTTTTTGCGTAATTATAAAATATGTATTAGTTTATAGTTATTATGTACGTATATTTTTCAGGCTACCAAACGACCATATTTTGGTAGCCTGAAATAAATAAATAAAATAAATAAATATTTAGCTTAGTTGAAGGGGTTAACAAGCGCTAACTGACCCTATCATAGTTGAAACAACTATAAATCTAATGTTGGACACAATACATACTTGAACAAAAACGCCGTAGAGTAGAAACATTAATTTCCTAAAGTGATTACGCTTTTTGTTTCAGTTCGATCTCGGGTGTCAAAACTGGAAGAGGACACTAATAGGCACCATTCACAACTCCGGCTTATTTGTTTCTCTGCCTCTAACTGGAATCATCTCAGATAGATATGGAAGGAAAGTAGCATTATCTATAGCTGCTCTCATGAACTGTATATTTGGTTTCACGAGATCATTTTCTACAAATTATATTATGATGGTAGCTTTGGAGTTTTTTGAAGCTGCTATGGGAGCTGGAGCTTACACTACTGCCTTTGTTTTAGGTAAGAATATAATAATAAAAATACAACTAGAGGTAAATATTAATTCTGACCGTAAAGTACAGAAAAAAAACACATGTTGTTATTTTTAAAAGTATTCTTAAGTACATAATATATGCAATCCTTTTCCTGACAATAACGAACACAAAAATGTATTGTCCAATTTGTTGCAATCGTTCGGAATTTATACGCATACATACATTTTGGCGATTATTTTTAACCACATAGAAGATTTATGGAGTAGTAACGGCCCAGTAGTTAGTTAATTACGACTTCGTATTGTATGTAGTCGTACCAACGATGGTACGACTACCTTTTATGTGTAAATTCCATCATCACCACTGTAGTGTTTAAAACTGACAGTAAAGTTTACATCCATTCATACCGACTGTCTGTCTCTCTGAGTTTTCAATGGAGAAATGAGCCTGGGAATTGTAATTATTTTTCTTTTTGGTGACTTTATGGGGAAATTGCGAGAGAGAATAAATTTCATATTTAGTGGTAAATTGTTAAGATATATGTAATTGCGGACATCAATTACCTAATAAGCATACTTAAAAAAATACTACTCATTATCTACTATTATATTTTTGCTTTAAATAGCTAATAATCGTAATCCCCCGCCTGTTTTTTTAACCGACTTCAAAAAAGGAGGTTCTCAATTCGTCTTGAACTTATTTTATTTTTTTATGTATGTTACCTCATAACTCGGAGACGGCTGGACCGATTTGAAAAATTCTTTTTGCGTTTGAATGGGTATACTTTCTAGTTGGTCCCATTGTTACGAAATCAGGATCTGATGATGGGATCCTGGAGAAATCGAGGGAACTCTTCAAATATTATAGACACACCTATAGCGTTTTGGGTATTTCTTATAGTACCTTGAGCAGTTGCTTCCGAAAAGTACCATATGGGGAAGTTGAACTGATGATGAAGACCACAGGTGGCCACTGAAACTCCTCAATAATAAGTATTTCGTGGATTGCGATTCGATTACTTGAGTACGGATGTTAAACACTTTATGCTCATCATAATACATATGGTGATGTAGATCTGATGGTCAAGTACCAGAACTCCTCAAAAGTTAACGGCTATGCATCGGGAAAAGCAATATTTTGTAAAACGTGATAAGTTGTTGACATTATGGCTTTTGTAACTAGATAAACCGATCCACTAAAAAGCTTGAAAAAATTTTTTTTGCAAATAATAGAACCGACTTCCATATCAAAACACTACAAAGCCAAAAATAACTTAGATTTCGGAAGGCGGTGTGAAAAAAAAAAGAAAATCCAAAACCAATAACACCGACTTCCGAAATTAAAGTTATTTTTGGCTTTGTAGTGTTTTGATAGATATGGAAGTCGGTTCTATTTTTTGCTAATTTTTTTTTTGTTTTTTCAAAGTTTATGTCAACAGAAGAAGTACATAATAGTCAAGTAATCAATGTATCTATGTAAATATCGCCATCCCCGGAGAATAAAATGATAACAGCCATTATCTTAGTTTTAGTGTTATGTCATTTTTGGGATCTGTGGGTGCTAATACATCCGCCCAATATTTTTCCTAATTTTTATACAGGTATTTACGAAGTTACAAAATATTACAATAGTATTCAAAGATTTAAAACAATTCTTAAATTACGAGAATAAAGTGTTAATATAATATTATCCAAATTTATTCCCATTTGTAAGTATGACAAATAGTCATAGAATTATGTTCTCGTGATAAAATATTCGACTAGATAATGATAAATGCAGTTATCATTTCATTCTCGTCCAAAACCACCCAGTCGCTTTGTGTAAGATGTGTTTACCTTGTCACTTTTTAATTAGGAAGCCAAATTCCAAGTCCTTGTCAGTTTCATTTTTACAATATTTATGAGAATAAGACGATATTAAAGTATTATCAGTATCACTTGCTCCATAAAACCCGTAGAATAAAATGATAAGTGAAGAGTACAATACTTGATTCTGGTCAGGCTGTACGGAGAATAAAATTATAAACATTATACAACTTAGATGATGATTAATTTAGACTAACTTTTTATTTTTGAAATAATATCTATATTTTGATACTTAGGCGTATTTCACTAAAACATTTAGAACAAACAAAAAATAACCTTCTTTAAAAGCTGACAATCATCTGACTACGTCCAGTATTTAAGGAGCAGTCAACGAAAACATGTTTTATATTTTTCCTGAAAAGTTGCCTTTTTGTGGTTATCATTTTGTTCTCCGGGGACGGCGATATAATATAGGTATATATCTTTAGAGTTTAGGTAGGATAAATAGCAGTTTCGTAATATCCGCTTTAGACTTTAACTTTTATTAAGTTTTCGTAATTAGGCCACTCTCTTCTCATACGCAAAGATTTTCAGAGGACATCGTTCACTTGAATTTACCTTCATTGGCCGATATCTGTAGGGCTTTACCGAATAATCTTTTAACTTACAACTTGTTTTTTTGCAGCTATGGAACTTGTGGGACCCAAAGGAAGAGTATTTGGCAACACACTAATAAACGTAGTTTATGTTTTTGGCTTGATGACCCTAGCTGGACTATCCTGGCTACTGCAAGACTGGAGGACACTCCTCAGAATAATGTACGCTCCATCTTGCTTGATATTCTCTTATTTATGGATATTGAACGAAAGTATCAGATGGTTGATAAGCAAAGGCAGACATGACGAAGCTTTAGAAATTATTAGGAAAGCAGCTAAAATGAATAAAGTAGAACTAACAGACCAGGCTTTATCACCATTGCATGAGGTGGACAAGAAGCTAAATGAAGAAAAAGAAGAATTTGTTACCGAACAGAAGTCTTCAGTGTTCTTGCAAGTGATTAGATCAAGCATTATTAGAAGGAGATTGCTTTCTTGTTCCTTTTTATGGATCACTTGTACGTTCGTGTATTATGGATTGTCAATTAATTCCGTATCTTTGGCAGGAAATAAGTACATCAACTTTATGCTGGTGGCTTTCATAGAGATTCCTGCCAATTTCACTTGTTTGTTCGTACTGGACAGATTTGGAAGGAAAAAGGTGATGATTATCACTTATATTTTGAGTGCGATCCTCTGCATCAGCTTATCGTTTCTCCCTAAAGGTTAGTGGATTCCTTTTGACATTAAATAATTTTCACTTTTTTTGTACAAATAACACCTACCAATTCACGGAAGTTTGTTGAAGAATTAGAATCGTTTTCATTTATCTCAAAAATACACAAGAAATTCATTCCTTATCTGGTCAACACAGTTTCAACGTAAACTTTATAACCAAACGAGTTGTAGTTTGTGTTCACAATTACTTCGCTTACAATCAAACGGACAAACATAATTTGACGGGAACAAAAGGCGAGTTAGATAATCCTGGAACATTTTACGAGTCGTGGGAGTGTTCTCATTGTGTTTCGAGAAGATGGCTTGGTGGATGAGCCTTTTGTTCCTGAAGTAGGAAGTAACATTAGTGAAGCAAGGGGGTCGGTATTTATGATGGTATCTTGTAATGAAAGATTATTACAGCTATCGATGGCTGGGACTCCCTTCCGGTCAATTATATTTTCCTCCAAGCTACTGGTGCATAGACTACAACAACTTACACGTATTATACATCCTCTGGAATTAGATTTGACTTCAGCATCGTACATTCTCGGAACAGAATGCTGTATCCATCAAAACAACACTTCTTGTACTATAGCGGAAACAAACTCCGACACGAGTTTTGAGGGGATTTTGCTTCACTGTTTATTTAGTAATCACTGCTTGTATAACAGCCTGAATTAATGGAATATTCAAGTTAAACCGATTTCAAAGTCGACGGCGCAAACGGCAATAGTAAAACATAAATAATTTTCGCGGTTTTAACAAACTTAGCGTTTTCGAAATCGTTTGTTTTGCAAACATTCAATTGAATAAATGAATTCGGGATTTCGATTTTAGGATTCGAAAGTAATTATCATGATCTTTGATTTTCGTTGATATAGTTTGATTATCTTGTGTTGATTTAGAGATGAAATTGAGGGCTTATGAAATTGAAAGCAGTATTAATAGTTCTCATCATTTAGGTATTTAGCAAAGGTACATATATGTATGCTTCGTAAACACATACCGTTATTTAAAAATACGTTGGTGTAAATTTGATGTTCTTCATAATTAAAGCGGGTACGGGTACAACGGTACAACCATACCCAAGGTAAGCTATGGGTACAACCCATAGCTTGATTATCTTATTTCTGCTTTAATTATGAAGATCAAAGAAGCTTAGGTTGAGATGTGTATCTCAACCTAAACTTCATTGATCAATGATTTAACACACACATACACGCTGTTCTAACTTATAGTTCCTTGATTACATACAAATTCATTAATTTCTTCTGTATAATCATTCCATCAGATCAAAGCTGGTGGTCCCTCATCTTCTACCTCTCTGGCAAGTTCTCCATCACGGTGGCCTACAGTTCCGTCTATATCTATGTGTCTGAAGTCTTCCCAACGAACGTCAGGCAGTCACTGTTGGCTGTCTGTTCTTCTACTGGCCGAGTTGGTTCTACTTTGGCACCTTTAACCCCGTTGTTGGTAAGTGTGGGAAGATTGGACTTCTCTTTATCTATGTTACATGTTAATACTATAGATAGATGCTACTATTAAAAAAAATTACTCTGTTGTATCTCTGCACATGAGTTCCCACCTAACTACATACATAATATGAAGGTGGTAAAGGGAATCCACAAACGGTACTGTACATTTATAAGTTCCTAAGTTTGTAATCTCCAATTTCAACAAAGTTGCGGGCGAAATCCTAGTTTACATATAAATTAAAACATAGCTGCTTTTATTTATACTATCGTATTTTATTTTCTAAATATATAGAACAAGAAGAATAGCATGCAATGCAAATCTAAGTACTGTTTCATAAAAACAATGTTATTTTGAATGAGATGTGACTAAAGATTTATTTATTTATCCATTGGTATAAGAGTAAGAAGATGTTAATGACAGTGAAATATAGTGGAAAAAGACTGTTTTTATTACTGAAAATCATTTTACTTTTCCCAGGCTTTATACTACGACAACCTACCATCAATATTCTTCGGAACTTTGGCCGTGACAGCTGGTCTTCTAGTCTTCACACTACCTGAAACCATCAATGTGCCTCTACCAGACACCATAGAAGAAGCTGAAATGTTATCTAAAACTAAACGGCGGGAAAACGATGCTTAATACACGAAACAGGCTTTTTGAGTTTGAAAAGATTGCTGTAGGTAATGGCTGTGCACTGTGTGAAAGAATACGAAATACTTCTGTTAGTTCTTTTTTTTCTGCTTGGACCTCAATTTTAATGTATATTGTGATAAAAAAAAATTATAATCATGTTTTTTTTTAATATTAGCTGTCAAGCTTTTCATTTCACCCTTTTGGTGGACTGTATTTTGTCATAATAAACACGTATTTAAGTTAGTAACATCGCGCACAAACCCTATTGCTCAGTGTTACAGTTATCAGAAATCTGAATTTTATTAGGTATAATATAATGAGTGTGAATGTGATTCCTGTGTGGTAAAGCAATCATAGGGAAACACTGGATTTCACTGTGTGTACGTACTGCTTTTAGTGAGATGTGTTGAGAGCTGTTTGTAAGGATTATTTTTAGAAAATATTTATGTTATATAGAAAAAAAAAAAATATAATAGGTGTGAATATTTTAAAGGCTGATGTACCCAAATTTTATCCTTACTTTAATTTAAACTGAATTAAAACTAAATTGAAATTAGTACCACAGAGAAGTCCTTTTGAAACCGAGATCGACTGGTAGAAAGACAAGTAATTATGTGAAATAAAATGAGAGAACGTTCTTGTAAATATTTGCGTCGCATTATATTCAAGCTAAGCAATGTGATTACAATCAAATTATTTTTGGCTATTAATCATAAGTATTTTGTGCCCCACTAAAAATGTTGGTAGGCCCAGTGAGTGAAAATATCTATGCATAATTGTGCCATAATCATTAGTAAATAATCATTTAATGATTAATAAATTTATAAATAAGTTTTATGAGTATCCAGGTGCATAATAAAAATTTGTAATTAATGAAATATATAATACTAAGTCGGTTTTTACCTAAATTAATTAGCTAAGAGTAAAATAAGTGTTTGATTATCGTTTATTGTTTGTTTCTTAAAACTTCAACGGTACAAATAAAACCTGAGACTAATAAATAAAAAATGACCTCAAACAGTTTTTAATAAAGCTTTTTATTTCATTCATGCCTTACCTGATTAATATAACGATGAATTCGACTTTTTGATGGGGTTGATACTCTAGGCCCTAGAGTTCGCTATTCACTAGAGTCTAGTGAATAGCGAAGTTGTAAAATTAAAGATTCCTTATAATAATGTAAACTTTATTATTAATTTTGCCATCATTATATAATATAACCAATTTACAAAATAAATATTTCATTTCATTAATAATTTGCTTAATCTTTTCCGAACTGTTTTGGGGTCGGTTTCCATTATAACCGGATGTAACTGAGTGCTAATATTTTTCATGAAGCGACTGACTAACTGAGTAACACGATACCTTTTGGCAAGACTGGTCCAGATTTTCTGGCTTACTATTACTTACTATATTATATCACTTTTTTTTAAAGAACTAGCAATGTACCTAGCAAGGCCTGTTGGTCTAGTGGTCAGTGGCCCTGACTGCTATGCACAAGGTCGTGGGTTCGATTCCCACCCAGGACAAATCGCTGCTTAAATTCAAAAGGGCCACAAGTCGAAAAGTCACTTTTTTACAGGAGAGCCCGTCAAAGTTTTGATATATGTTTTTGTTTATTATTTTTATTACTCTACGTTGTAAATCTATGTGTTATATATCATCGGATGTATATTTTAAGCCCCTATTTGTCTTTAATTTGACATTTCCTATAAGTTTTACCCAGTTAATAAAAACATCACATAAGTCCCTTTTGATTATAAAAACACTATATAATGTTTATGAATTTTATAAATAAAAAGCCACAACTCAAACAGAAAATAAGTTTTATTGTGTCATTTCATATAATGTTTTTTGTTCATTATACTACTTTTTAGGGTTCCGTAGCCGAATGGACAAAAGCGGAACCCTTATATTTTCGATATGTCTGTCCGTCTGTCTGTCTGTCTGTCTGTCTGTCCGTCCGTCCGTATGTCACAGCCATTTTATTCCGAAACTATTAAGACTATACATGTGAAACTTAGTAGGTAGATGTATTCTGTGAACTGCTTTCCGATTTTAAGAAAAAAAATTAAAAATATTTAAAATAAAGGGGGGTCCCCATACATGGAACTAGAACAGAATTTTTTTTTTTTTCATGAAACCTATGCGTGTGTGGTATCTATAGATAGGTCTATAAAAATTATATAAGGGTTTCTAAAACTAATTTTTCATAAAGTCAATCGATTAAAAGGTATAAGCTTCCAAAGTGGTAAAATGTGTGTTCCCCCCCCCCCTCTAACTTCTATAATAATTGAGTGAAAAATCTAAAAAAAATATATGTCTGTCGATCTTAATGTAAACTTTCAACCAAAATTGGTTTGAACGAAATCGGGTTAGCAGTTTTTGAGATACAGCATATTTTCTAAAACCGCAAATATAACTTTGTAATTCATACAAACACTCTGAGAAACAAAGTTATTTAGCGTAGTTGTAAAAATGTAAATAAGCTAGTTTTAAGAAATTTTTAAGGTTTTTTTTTATTCGTTACATAAATATACATATTATATTATATTATTATAGTTACTACGGATCCTTCATGGGCGAGTCTGACTCGCACTTGGCCAATTTTCGTTTATAACTAAATGGTAGCATATTAGCAATACCTTGCAATAAAATTACAAAAAATCAACCATAAAAAGATACAAAACAAATAAAAAACGTACATTTTTAAATGTAGGTGGGTCAGAATCAGAGAGGTGAGCATTATGGTTCTGACAAAGTTTTTCTTAATAAAATAAAATAATATTACTACAATATTTATTTCAAAATAGAGGTATTACGCATGTTTACAAGGCAATTAACATATAAATTATCTACGATAATTTATTACTTGATTATAAACAAAAACAAGCCTAAATAATCATTCCGGGAACGCGTCCGTATACCATATTTCATAGTTCAGACACGTCAAAAGTATTTACAACTGTGAATTAAAAGTCTCATATTTTAGTATAAGCTTTAAAAAACATTAAATTAAGAATATATACTTAAAATAAAATTTAATTGTTATCCTTTCTTCATATTTTGACAATTCAAATGCTGTCTGACGTTTATCCAATCATTCCGTGAATGCGGAGGATAAATGACGATGTAATATAAACAATATACACTAGATGACGTTAAGTAGCATCAGTGTGAAGTTCACTATTCAAACCAAACGGCCGTGTGCTGTGTTTACGGAAAACAATAATTAATTTTGGTGGTAAGTACAGTTTAATTTGATATGTGTGAAGCGTACTTTAATACCCTGTCACTACGTGAACGCTGTTCGATGATTAGTTTTTCAAAAAATTGCATACTTTTTACAAAATTCTAATAAATATTTCAACTTACTTGTTCATAACCTGAAAAACCAATATCAAACATGGCGGTATTAAGTGTAATCTAAAAATATTTATCGAATAATCATTTCGCGGTACGGTCATTTCGGGAACGTTCTCGGATATGACTGGCGTTCCCAAAATGAAATTCTGTAAACAAAATGATACTGCAATGCTTTTAAACTTAACCATGCGATGTTTTTGTTTTAGGTATCTATTTAGTACGCGTAACAAGGAAAACGATAAAATAAAGAAAAAAGAAGTCAATAAAACGATCATAACAGGACAGCTTAGCTTATAAAAAGCATCGTGTAAAGGCTAATGCATGGAAGCGCAAGTTTTTAGATAAAATGACACCTGAACAAAAAGAGATCTTCCTGACCTGAGAAAATTCAGGAAGAAAACAGGTTAAAACAGATAAAGCGCAGGCTTACAGAACCGTTAAAAATCAGAAACATAAAATACAAAAGATGCAAAGAACAATAGATTAGCTACGAAAAAAGTAGAGAGAAACAGAAAACATTCAAAATAACGCTGATACACCTACTCGTTAAGTTAATGATTGATTTTTTTTGATCAGAAGATGTTCTGTTACTCCAGAAGTTCGCAAACATCTATTATTTGGTGAGGTTTTGACAACCCAACTCAAAGAGACTGTTGACAAATTACCAAAGAATTCTAGCAGCGAGAGGCTTTTTAAAAATACGTCAGTGGCAACCGTCTCAAGAAACATCTTTTGAATAATATGGCAAAATAATTTCTCCGCATAAATAAAAGTAATGATAACATTTTAACATCCAATCGGAGGCATCCAATATTTTTAATCACTAGTGAGATTCGAAAAGAAATTCATAAGTTTTTTGAGCGGGATGATGTTAGCAGAATGTGCCCTGGTAAGAAAGGGAGGCAAACAAAAATGTTCGCTTCTAGAATCGTTAAAAAACTTGCACCCTCAATTTTGTATTGAGACTGGAATTCAAGAATTTTATTCAACACTTTTAAGAGCAAAACCTTATCGGGTAGTGCATCCTATAAAAAGACATCGCGATACTTGTCTTTGTGTTAGGCACGAAAATTTTGAATACAAATTGAACTGACTAGGAGAGCTGCCCCATAATTCTACATCTCAATGTATAAAAGCGTATAGCTGTGACATTTCTTCTTTTACGATTATATGTTTGGTTTATGTGGTGATTGCAAGGAGATCAAACTAGAATCGGGAAGTAATGAAGTACAATCGGCCAAGAAAGTGGTGTACCACCCTAAGGTTGAATATCGCTTGCAGATTCATAGGTGATAAAGATTAGTTTCGCTTGCAGATCGATCTGACAACTTCTATTGCTGTCTTTATCTGATTATTGATAACGACTATTACTGTTTGTAACGTGACAGCTGTTCTTAGTTTGAACTTGATGGAACCAATGACGTCGTAAAATCAACGGCGGGGGGCTGTAGATTTTGATGACAAAATTGTATCTACAAATTCAGAATTGTAATCAACAAGTTACATAAAATTGTAAAGGCACAAGGCGAGTCCACAAACCTACAATTTCTGTAAACTTGTAATTACAATATCAATAAAAAACAAGCTAAAAATAGATTTATCCTTTTATTAAATTTCTACAATCAATTTTAAAATACTTATAACAAACAAAAACATAGCATATATAGTAATATTTAGAAGATATTGAAAATTTTTAAAAATTAGAAACGGGTGTAACCGCCGTTGGCCTCTATAACCTCTAAAAGACGAGACCTCATTGAACCAACAAGCCGTGAGCAAATATCGGTTCCCCGCATTTCCTCCCAGATATAGTTACAGTGACTAATAAGAGCTTGTTTGGTTCTTTCATTTTGATGCGACCATCGTTGGACCATAAGGCCCCAAAGATTTTCTATCGGGTTGAGGTCCGGCGATCTTGAGGGCCACTGAATTACCCTTACGTCAGTGTGTGAACGAAACCAGGCTCTTACGATCCTCGCATTATGAATTGAACAATTATCTTGAACAAAATCAAATTGTGGCACTTCGTTCTCCGGGTAAACATTACGGACTGTCGGTAGCATTGCATTCTGAAGCACGTCGATATAATTTACAGCCGTCGCTCGAGGAGGTAGAGAACACAATTCTCCTACACCATCCGTACTCATCCAGCCCCAAATATTTACGGAAATTCGACCTGATTCTCTATTTGGGATTACATGATCATCTTTATACCGTGTTGAATTATATCGCCAAAGGTGAAGACGTCCATGCTGACTGGATTTAAACTTTTTTCATCACAAAACACTGTATTAGACCAATCAAACTCTAAGTGCTCTCTGGCGAAGTTCAGACGAGCAAGTCTGTGAGCATCCGTCAAATATATTTTCTTGGCGTAATGCCTGTGGTGCAACCCCATGTAATGTAGATGATTCCTTATTGTTTGGGCACTCACATCGAACATCTCCGCAAAATGTTTTGTGGGCTTAAAACCATTGATTTCATATTCCCGTCTCATGAATTCTCTATCGTTATTGGAGAGTGCAGGCCGGCGACCACTTCTTCTGTGATCCAACAAACTTCCCTCCTCTCCTTCACGACGAATCCAAAAGCGGACAGAACGCCTCGATATATTCAAATTCCGGGATATCGCACTGATACTGCTTCCCTCATTAAATTGGGCAATTATTTGTGCTCTTTCGGCAATGGTCAAGTTGGCAGGCATTGAGATGATTTTATATGCAGTTGATTGAAAAATAACACGGAAAATATATCGATTTTTTGCATATATTTGACAAAATGTCAATTGTCAGTTTTCTTTTTCAAATGGAATTCGGTTGTCTAAATAGTTTTTATTACTTTTGTTTGGAAACATTTCAATTGCTTTGTAGAAACTAATGTACTTTTCATTTATACATAGGTTTACGTCATGATAATGTTGTCTCTTTCAGTAATATCTTTTTATAACGAACCTTGTTGTAATTTTCGATGACCGGGAAACTAAATCAAAACTGGTACACCACTTTCTTGGCCGACCGTACCTAGTTCAATACTTTCAGTGCCAAGTAACAAAAGAAGATCGAATCATAAAAGGAGAGAAGACGGCACGGTGAAAGATTTGAAAATGTCTTTAGCTGCGGATATTTCTCCAATGAAAAAGCATGTGTATAGAATTAGCGAAAATTTTAAGGCCAAAAGAGAACTGAAAGACAATTTAAAAGAAACAGAGATAATGATTCAAATCGATTTCGCTGAAAATTATATGTCAAAATATGGGAAAGAGATTCAATCAATTAGATTTGGAGCTTCAAAAAGACAGTAATCTATCCACACAGGTGTTTTATATGCCAAAAATGATACGTCTCTGGAAACTGTTCCATTTGCCACTGTGAGTGATGTGATGATGGGATCATCTGAAATCAACTTTAATAGATCAATTTCCGCAAATTACTTCTTTAACGTGGACATTCAGTGAACCAGGTCTTTAATGTTTATGGTTATTAGATTATAGGTTTAAATTATGATACTCATGTTCCTCATTCCTTATAATAAAGAAAGGTATAATAATACTGTATATGTAATGGTAAAGAATAAAACTGTAATTATGGCCACACTATTGAATTAGGAAATTCCTGTAATGATAGTGATGTTGAGTTAATAAATAAATAAATATTCATGCATGACGTATGTCAAAAACCCGATATTATGTGTTTCAGATAACGTTATTGTCATTTAGGGTACTTGGCTGTCATTTTGGGAACACTCCCATCATTTCCGGGAACATCACAAAAACGGCAATTAAATCACTTTAGAGTTAAATCATGCATATATAAGATAAAATGACATTTGAACTTTGGTATTTATATTATTAATATACTACAAATTGCACGAATATTTATAATAATTTGAAGTATCGTAGTAGAAATTACGATGATTGAAAATTTATGTAGAGTAATTTAAAAATAATTGTTTTTATTTAAAAAATATTCAAAATAACAATATTTTTCTATTTAGCAAGAGATTTTTTACAATTTATTGAAGGTCATTCTTAAATACGTTGGTTAATATTTATTATAAAAATTATTTTAAAGTGTTCCCGAAATGACTTACGACTCTGGCATTATTGTTATAAACAGGTAGAATTTCGAAAATATGTATTTTTGTGCGTGCCTATTCACAGAAAAGTTTCATGACAAATGACACAATAGACTCCTCGTGTTAGTTTTCTTCAAAAGGATACTTAATTATTCAGATTTTTCAAAACCTAAAATGCTCACCTCTCTGATTTTGACCCAGGTACTTTTAGAGATAATCTCAAGATATCCATAATTTTGACTGGAATAAGCAATATCGACTTCTAACTATGTCACATACAAAAACAAAACTTAAAATTACACCAGCTTCTAAAGAAAAAATGTAGTTAAGTTAACAAAACACAAATTGCTTATAAATCTCTAGCACACCATGTTAACAAATTATTAAAATGCTTATTTTCGTATCTAAATTAAACCTTCTCTTAAAATAAATCATTAATTAAAAGGCGACGTAAATCTTTGACTTACAATGAGATATAATATTATGCAAAGTTAAGGTATTTTTCGGAATGTGGCTCTTTTTCACAAAACAAACGTGCGCTCGCACTGGCTGCAGGGTCAGTGCAAAAAGGGCTGTTGTGCGATTAGCTCCATTTTAATGCGAAAATACTGGTTGTCTTTTTCGAATATGAAAAAGAAGGCAGAATTGATACGATTTCGGCTTTAAAAAGGATTTGTAATTTTTTCGACTTGTAGCCCTTTTGAATTTAAGCAGCGAAATGTTTGTGTGATGAGCACGATCATTTGTTCTTTGTCTGGGTGTAATTTATCTATATTATGTATATATTTCTAACTAACATTTGGAAGGACTTTACGAGCTTTCATTAAAATGGGAAGGGCTACAAATACACATCAAAACGGAAAAAACCAATACAATACATAAGTACATAAAATACATATAATGTGTTCTTTATCATCGTGCGAAGAAAAACAAAGGAAAAATCATAAGTTTGAAAGAAAATGATTGGCAAGCGAGCTTTTAAAAACAGCGACTGAGTAAGTGAGTGTCTCCATAAAAACAGAAACATAAATTCTCAAAAGCGCCTAGAATTATTTGTGTAGCAAAACTTCTTCAAAGTGTAGTTAGCACTATCCAGAATTTCATTAAGCTATATAGAGGCATAATCTAGTACCATGTCGACCAAAATCAATCAGGAATTTGAAAACTGTTTCAAATCAGAGGCCTTTCCGTCAAAGCTAATTTCAGATTGTGTATTCCATACTGAATGACTGACGAAGCTATCATCCCAGTCTAATGCCTATACATACTTAGCAATCTACAGATTCTAGCAATAATAGTCCTATGGCTCATAAGTATAGAACTCAAAATTGCCAATCGTGTCGACTAATATCTTAGGCATAGTTTCTACCGTTATGTTCACTGACAACATATTGCTGTAAGTCTATGAACACGGTATAGCATTTATACAACATATTGCTATAAGAATGTTCACGGGCGCAACGCATTATTACATCAAGTCTGCACATTTATACCTACCTATTACGAACATCCAACCAATGGTACTTATTTAATAACAATCTTTTTTATATTTTGACAAAAATAATATACATTTGGTTGTATTAATTTTTCAAAGAAATAAGTGTAGGCACGCTTGTTTTGTCGGTAGGAACGTCCCAGGGATGAGTTATAGGCGTTGCACAGATGGCTCCAAAGTGATATTTAAAGAGGTAACGGGCCTTGATATGTGTTGATGTGTGATCACTGGGGTGGTTTTGTGAGGTAGAAATCCCACACTCCTTTCTCTTCTTCCCCAAAAGTTCAGGTGCCATTTGAAGGTTTCCCCCGATAAAAGAGGTAGGTAGGAACGTACAAATGAGTTTATTTTCCTTACATTCATAAATAAATAAACCGCAAATGTGTTTATTTATATGTTTTGATATGAATCAACTTTGGTATTATTCAAATCAGTTTGGTAAAGTTGTTCTTTATCATTCATATTTATTAGATAAGGCTTTGATTAGTCTAACAGGATATGGGGCCTACTCCGCACCGCGTGGAAGCGCGCGCTTTTTCAAAGTAAGTTTTAGTAAGCATTTTGGTGATGTTACGTAAGAATAAGAACTAACAAAAGAGACAAAGCGCTTCTTCTCTATATTTATTGTGCGCACCAAAGAGTACAAAGTCTATGCGAAGCAAAAGAAAACGACTTATACTATCAATTTCTTTTGTTTCGCATAGACTCCGTAACATTTAGGGCGTTCAATTTAAATATTTTTATTTTTGTATGAAAATCTGGTGAACTAAAATATGGCGAATTTTTAAAAGTCATAGAACTAAAGTTGTTGATTATGATGTTAGTAACATAATCCCGAGAGGTTTTTGGTGTTTTACAATTAACCCTGTATATTTTACGGTCGTTACTGGTAGGCAAAAGCCAGAAATACCTACTGACACTGGGTCTCTCAAGATGGATCTGTCAAGAGGTATTTTGTTACCCAGCAACTCGGTTGTGGAGGTCAGATAGACAGTGGGTCCATGTAAACACTAATACCCAGCTGCATCCGCTTAGACTGGTTGCCGGAAGGCTAAGCACATGATAATGATTTCGGCTAGACAATTACTGTTGTTGTTATAAACTGATTTCCTAATAGACAAAGCATTGTGATGATTATGATATGCGTTCAGTTCGTTACAAAAGATTTTAATTAACTGTTTTTGAAATTTGAACACAAACACTCAAAATAATTTATTGCTGAATTACTAGTTCATAGTGTAGCTATACAACGTGTAAACGGTATATACATACCAAGTACACGGCTTCTTTGGATGATAACAAACGATATGGCCAGGGTTTTCTAATCCTATGTCTATATGTGTGGAGAGACCAAATTTTTCAAATTAAGAAAAACGAAGAGAATTATCGTTTTATTGGCAAGTGACGTGGAAAGTGATGACCCTCATAGTGCTGTGACACATTTGTTATTATTGGTATTCAAGAAACATACGAAACCGATAATTTGGGGTCAATTCTGTGAGTCACTTATTTTGAGCTGAAACTTTGCATAGAGACTCCATACCAGATGTTGTCTTTAGTCCTTTTGGATAGATATGGGGTTTCCGTTACACGTTGTATAGCAGCAGAATGGAAATAAAATTATCTTTATGCAGTAATAAATAGACTAAAATAACCAATGGCCTACACGGGCCTTTTTTTCGGTGGGGAAATCAACAAATTACTCTCAGTTGCCCTTATGTTCCAGCTTAGGCCGTGGTATCCACAGAAATCAAAAATACAGGAGAAGTGGTAAGGGGGCGTATCGGTGTCCGCGCGACATGGCCACAGGGCTCATGTCACAGGCAAGTGGCCGTCTCCGCGAACTAGTGCGCTTTCGACTAGACATGCGCAAAATAAATCTTTTAAAGGAACTAAGATTTATAAATCTTTTTGATAAGAAGATTTAAATCACTCTTTTAAATCTTTAAATCCCAAATAACTCCCATCTTTTAAATAGCTCACTCACTCACTGCATCCTTTTTCTTTTAACCAAAAGCAATGTTTCAGCGGGTGAATTGAATAATCATTCACTTGCATTTTGATCGGCTAGTCAATCAATATTTTATTTTCATATGAAATGTAATCTAACTAGACTTTTAAGATACTCCAGATTTAACACTTTGTGACAAAGACGGAAGAAATAGTATCCAACGAGTACAATATATAGTATCGTTCGTACATGCGAGATTCAATGTAAATTCCAGGGATCATTGCAGTACCTACGCATACACAGAGTTTGAACTTACAAATCATTCTCCGTCTCGTTTTGTCTCGCCTAATCCTGCTATAGTCATTTCACTCTACATCTTTTCATGTTCAATCAATCTGAAATGAACCATAGAGTTAAAGATTTAAAGATGTATTGTGAAAACGAGGGAGTTACTGATTTATACATCTTTTGTGACGGATTTAAATCGTTTTTACGAATCACTCCTGAGTTACACATCTCTACTTTCGACGGCGGCGGCGATCGTGATAACATATATGAATGCCGAGTTGTTCTGTGGTATCTTGTAAAAACCGAAGCCAAAATCAAATCTATGTGAATCATGGAATCACTTACCATATGTAAGTACAAGTATTTTACAATATTTGTCTTTAAAATCATGAAAAACAATAAATCGTAAAATATTTCTTGGTTTTACTATGTTATTTTTGTTTTCAAATATCAGAGCGACTGTACTCCTTTTGCTATAAATACATTGCTCCTTAACCGCTACCTGAGTTCGTCACTAAGTAACTGGACAAGCAATGTAAACATAACATACGAAACTGTATTACGCGGATTCATCGCGTAGTGAGGCCGCCACTTCTTGCGACGAATTAGTGATGTGCTTGTGCAGATCCACTAACGTAGGCTATCGACAGCAATGTCGATTGACGAATGAAATATTGATATTATAGTTTAGGGGTTTTTCAACCGACGACATAAAAAAGAGGAGGTTATCAATTCGACGCGTATATTATTATTATTTTTTTATGTATGATCACCGATTACTCGGAGACGGCTGAACCGATTTGAAAAATGCTTTTTGTGTTTGAAAGGGTATACTTTGAGATTGGTCCCATTGTCACCAAGTCAGGATCTGATGATGGGATTCTGGAGAAATCAAGGGAACTCTTCAAATATTATAGGCACACCTATAGTGATTTGAATATTTTTTATAGTAACTTGTGTAGTTGCATTCGAAAAGCACCATTTTGAAGTAGACCTGATGATGAAGACCACCGATGGCCACTGGAACTACTCAATATATAAGTAGGAATAATAAGTAGTTCATGTGTTCCGCTTCGATTACTTGAATGTGGATATTAAGCACAATATGCTCGTCACAATGCATATGGTGAAGTGAAGCTGATGGTGAACTACCAGGAGAACTCCTCAACAAATAACAGCCCAACATTTGGAAAAGCAATATTTTGTAAATGAATATAAGTAGTTGACATTTAGGCTCTTGTAACTAGGTAACTTAAAAATCGACCAACTAAAAAGAGTGAAATAAAAACTTTTTACCAAAAAATTAAACCGAAAAATAACTTTAATTTCGGAAGACGGTGCCAAAAACGAAAATACAAAACTAAAGACACCGACTACCGAAATTAAAGTTAGTTTTCACTTTGCAGTGTTTTTTGGAAGTCTGTTTAATTTTTTGGTAAAAAGTTTTTTATAACATACGGAAACCTCTAAGAAAATATGTTTAACTTTTATTTTACATGAGAAGACAGAAATAAAAATACGTTGAAAAGTCAAGTGTACAACAAAGTAAAAAAAATAAACAATTTATTTTACGACCGCAGCATGCGTAAGGAGTTCCGACGTCGCCGTCGCTACAATAGTTTATTTTTAAATCTGTCAACCGTTTTAGCCCGGTTGGAAGATCGATGTAAATAATGTTTTTTTACTTATTATGATTTTTTTACAGAGTAGTAGAGAAATGCGTAACCAATATTCGTAACGTAAGTTACTTTAATTTTAGGTTAATAATCGGTGGTGTTTTTTGGTTTAGAATTATCGTATGTTATGCCTTATCCTCATGCTGTTTCTTTATTTTTTATGGTTTTTGTATTTTGCTTCCATTGAAGCTTCGAATGCGTTATAATAATCGGCATGGTTCAGATAATATATTTGTGAATTGAGCTTAAAATAAGTCAATATATTTATGCTATTTATTTGTTATGCATGGATGTGTGTTTGTTTTCATATATTTAACAATTTCTCTACTAACTAGGATTTTTCTTATAACAAAAACCTATTATAACCTACTAAACTATTACCTGCGGTTACCCCACAGGTAATAGTTGCGTAACACACTTACAGTGGGAATCGGTTTCATTATGCTAAATCAACAACACTCACTGCGGTATTTACGTTGTTGAGCAGACCAATATTTCGAACATATGAAGCAATGGATTAGCAATATACGTCAAAATCATTCAGATCTTGATTTATAGTTATTTATAGTGTATAGTATTTATACTTTTCAGCTTCCCAAAAGATGGTAACATAAAAAAGGAATGGATTGATGCCATAGGCATGCCACCTAACTGGTACCCTACAAAAAATAGTACCATATGCTCGGTTCACTTCAACGCAGAAATGTTCTAGTCTCTAAAGAAAAGTCGCAGGCTTTTTGAATGGACAATTCCAAAATTAAGAGTACAACTGATTTTTGCAGAAGTGTGTTAAATTTTATTTTATTACTGAAAGCTATTCTCATGATTTAGGGTATTCATAAAATCAGTCATTCAACTTTTCAGGATTCTATACAACCTATACGGCTGGTATGTTCCGATCAAGAGCGTAATGTAAGTTAACATCGACTTCTATTTGACCTATCACTATGATAATTAAATATTAAGATTTAAGTCGAAAGCGCCAGGGTAGCCCTTAATACTTAGTAGGTAGTAAGTTAATAATAATTATGTTCTTAATAATATGTTTATTGTTATTGTAATATTTTCTGGACATGCCATTTTTTATTTGGTTCATTTTCAGGTGCCCAAAAAAAATTGTACAATAATAAATGGAAGAATCGATAACTTTCCGATTTAGTCAATCACTAGCGTATATGTAAAATAAATTGCTTTTGCACAGCACAACGATAGCGACCGATGTTTTTGTGTGGGTAAGTTCTACAGTGCATGGTAAATACACGCTGTGTTTGACGAAATAAGGTTTATTATTGATTGTATAGTAAGTTCTGATTTAAGAAATGCGGGTGTGTGCGCGAGTGCGTATCTATTGATTTTATTAAACTGCATGTGTAGTTGTTGCCCCGCCCAGCGCCTAACTGGAGACACACGGTTCCGATATAATTTCGTCTGTTGACCAAATCTACTTATTTATTTTATCTATGGTGGTATCTCTCTCGTTATGACATATCTCGTTAGATCGTTTCCGCAATCCCCGACACGAATTTTCCCTATCGAGTCATTGCTGCTGATGCTGACTTAAATTTTTGAACGCCTATTTTTTTTTTCAATATAAATAAAATAAAAATAAAATTATTTTATTTCAAACCACAAGATCCATAGTTTTGTTAGTACCTATTAGGTATAAGTACATGACTTATAAACTATGTTAGTAACACAGATTTATATGCTATAATAGCATACATAGATACATATCATAAATTGAATGAATTCGGAATGAAACTCTTAAACTTCCAATGGTATCCTTAATTAGGGTTCCGTAGCCGAATTTTTTTAAATGTAAACCTGTAAACCTTATAGATTCGTCATGTCTGTCTGTCTGTTTGTCTATCTGTTTGTGTGTCTGTATTCTGTTAACCGATTTACGCTTTTCTCAAAGTCAATCTTTTAAAACATAGACACTTCCAATGTGGTAAAATCAGAAAATAAATTCAATAAAAAAAAAATGTAAAAAATTGAACCGACTTCTATACAACGTGTAATTTAAAGGGTATATACATATACCAAGTGCAAGGCTTCTTTGGATGATAACAAACGATATGGCCAGGGTTTTCTAATCCTATGTCTATATGTGTGGAGAGACCAAATTTTTCAAATTAAGAAAAACGAGGAGAATTATCGTTTTATTGGCAAGTTCCGTGGAAAGTGATGACCCTCATAGTGCTGTGACACGTTTGTTACTACTGGTATTCAAGACACGTATGAAACATTGGTTTCATACGTGTCTTGAATACCAGTAGTTATTATTGAATTTGGGGTCAATTCTGTGAGTCACTTATTTTGAGCTGAAACTTTGCATAGAGACTCCATACCAGATGTTGTCTTCAGTCCTTTTGGATAGATATGGGGTTTCCGTTACACGTTGTATAAAAACACTACAAAGGTAAAAATAACTTTAATTTTGGTAGTCGGTGTCATTTGTTTCGTGTTTTCTTTTTTTTTGACACCGCCTTCCGAAATTAAAGTTATTTTTGCCTTTGTAGTATTTTATATAGAAGTCGGTTAAATTTTTAGCAAAAAAAATTTTTTTGGCGCTTTTTTGTGGGTTAGTTTGTAATTTATCTAGTTACAAAAGCCAAAATGTTAACTACTTATCACCTTTTACAAAATATTGCTTTTCCCGGTGCAGAGCCGTTAATTTTTAAGGAGTTCTTCTGGTACATAACCATCAGCTCTGCTTCACCATATGCATTATGACGAGCATAAAGTGCTTAACATATATATTCAACTAATCTAATCGCAATCCACGAAATACTTATTATTGAGTAGTTTCGGTGGCCATCTGGGATCTTCATCATCAGTTCCACTTCCTCAAATGGTGCTTATCGAGAGCAACTGCACAAGTTACCTACTATAGGAAATACCCAAAACACTATAGGTGTGCCTATAATATTTGAAGAGTTCCCTCGATTTCTCCATGATCTCATCATCAGATCCAAACATGACGACAATGGGACCAACTAGAAAGTATACCCTTTCAAACAAAAAAAGAATTTTCGAAATCGGTCCAGCCATCTGCGAGTAATGAGGTAACATACATAAAAAAAAAAGTTTAAGACGAATTGAGAACCTCCTCCTTTTTTTGAAGTCAGTTAAAAATAAAGGGGGCCCTAATTTTAACCGACTTCTAAAAAAGGAGGAGGTTCTCAATTCGGATGTTTGTATTTTTTTTTATGTTTGTCGACGCATAACTCCGTCGCTTGCCAACCGATTTGAAAAATTCTTTTTTTGTTGTTATAAATGGTCCCATGAAAATTTTATCGAAATCGAACAAGCCGTTTCTGAAAAATCAACAAAAGTCTAAAAAAATCTACATTGACGATCTTTTCGTTTACTCTGCATTGCGTTTTTTGTTCGCGCATACGTCATTTACGAACCGATTTGGAAAGTCTTTTTTTAACCGACTTCAAAAAAGGGGGAGGTTCTTAGTTCGTCTTGAACCCTTTTTTTTTCTTTTTTTTTAATGTAGTTACCTCATATCTCAAAGACGGCTGGACCGATTTGGAAAATTCTTTTTTAGTTTCAAAGGGTATACTTTCTAGTTGGTCCCATTGTCATTACGTTAGGATCTGATGATGGAATCATGGAGAAATCGAGGGAACTTTGATATGGATGTGAAGCACTTTTTGCTCGTCACAATGCATATGGTGAAGTAGAGCTAATGGTGAAATACCTAAGAAGAACTCTTTAAAAATCAACGGCTCTGCATAGGGAAAAGCAATATTTTGTAAAAGGTGATAAGCAGTTGACATTTTGTCTTTTGTAACTAAATTAATTACAAATTGACTCACTAAAAGCGCGAAAATAAAAACTTTTTGCAAAAAATAAAACCGACTTCCATATCAAAACACTACAAAGCCAAATATAATTTTAATTTCGGAAGGTGGTGTGAAAAAAAAAGAAAATACATAACCAATAACACCGACTACCGAAATTAAAATTATTTTTGGCTTTCTAGTGTTTTGATATGGAAGTCGGTTTTATTTTTTGCAAAAAAGTTTTTGATATAAGACTACAAAAAAAAATATGCGGAAGATCTTAATAAAAACTTTAAAGGAAAATTGGTCTGAACGAGATACAATGAGCAGTTATAACTTTTAAAGTTAACTTCAAAAACTGCAAATATTTATAATCTGGTGCCACGGTGTTTGTGGGCGCTCTCCTCCGAAACAGTTCGAATGACTTTTATGCTTTATGTATAGGTAGGTATTTGGTACCAAGGTATAATAGCCCTATTCCTCTATCCTAATTTGCTGTGCCCAACAAGGTCCATAATAATCTATAACTATGTGTATTTTATATGTACCTACCATCTAAGTTCACATTGTCGAATGCAAATAAATGTTCGAGTATTGAGTATAAAATATAGGTATATGGCAGAAGAACGTATGCCGAGTCTGTTAGTATTGATAGGTATATCTAAACTAATATTATAAATAAAGAGGAAACATTTTATTTTATAAATAGATGACCTCGCTGCAGTAATAAACTTACGATACAATAATTAATAGACAACAGCAACTCTAGCATCGTCAATGAGTAACCGTTCTAAAATTAGATACAACGTCCATGGTCATAGGCCTCATGTCTTTAAGGGGCCGCAAGACAATAATCCAGTTTAGTAAAATTGTACTTAGTTTCATCCGTTTGATTATGTGGCCTTGGAGGCCGCTGCTATTTTTTATTAGATCATTAATCAGCCATTTTGAATAATTGACATATATTTTTAGGTCTTAGATATCGACTTAAGAAAAAGAGCTAGCAATAGAGATAACAATAATTTAGTAATAATTATAACTGAAATAACTTTCCGACTCCGATGAAGTAAAAAAAGCTTACCGATGATAACATCTAGGAGCTCCCCACGATTATCGACGAAAGTGAGAATTAAGGCGAGGTTATTCGAAAAAACGTCGTTTTCAATTGTGTTTTATTCGTAGATAACACGGATTTAAATTTTGAAAAAAACATATTACATAATTCATACTTTGATCTTTCTATTTCGGTCATCCGATACACGATTACTTGCATTACACTGCATCTAATTAAATCGCAAAGACAAGTCTAAATTACGGTCTTATTCTTATTTTATTTGAGTTTTATTAAGCTTTGAATAATAAAACTTATACCATAATAAAGGTCGTATAAAGTGACATACATGTCGGTCGTCATAATGTGAAATTTGAAAATATTTATACCATTAATTTCAAAAATAAGTGTTTTCCTATTATTTTCATGTGCGCGGCCGCGCGCCTCGCGTCCTTTAGTCCCGAGCGGAACGTGTTGGAGGTCGGACGTATGCCAATTTTTAGCGCACCTGCCACCCCCGCTAAGTTTGGTTCCGGTCGAGCCAAAAAATCATTATAAAATATTAATTCCTATCGTTTAGTTTTAAATAGTTGTAATATAAATTGTTTTTATTAGGTATTTTAGTTATAATTTAGGTCAGTAAAACTAATGGACAAAATCAACAAAAAGAAGTTGTCATCGCTGGCTCTACGAAGGCTGAATAAACAAAAAAAGTAAGAAGGCTTTGACAATATAAATATTTAGACCTATATAAATATTTTTCTTTACTAACTAGGTTCTTTCTGTATTCTGAGGTACCTACCTAACTACGCGGAATAGATTTGCCAACCGCAAAAAGTGTGTGAACAATTGAATTTGAACCCTATGTCAAAGAGCATAAAGCCGCCGCGTGCGCAAATGCTCTTTTCAAATGTCAGACTCAAAGGAAACTGACAATATTATTATAGGTACCTATTATTATACAAATTAATATTTTACTTTACTAAGTAGATAAGTACCTACGCGGAATAGATTTACAAACCGCAAATATGTGTGTAAAACAAAAACATTTTTGACTTTCTTTCTCCTATAAAAAAATGAAAATGTTTCTTATTTTATTCAACAAAACATTTACAAAAATACCTAAATATAATATAAAAGTACTTACAATAAAAAAGAAATCACAAAAACATGTGTTTAGAGCCTGGGTTCGATCCAGAATACTGATGAATATCAATCCGATTCTTTACTAAACGCGCTAATAGAACGTTAGTAACGCGAGTTGAAATAACTGACCGTATTCGGCTGTATTAGGTTTTATTTTCGTAAATGTACTAATAGTTAAGAGCGCGTCTACAAAATTTTAGAATTCACCCGCACTGTCCTACCCGCTCCTCACATCGAATACGATCGCGCGTGTACCTACGCGCTCGCTCGACGCGTATCTTCTGTAGTAAGTATACGTATAATATTCAGATGAAACAACTGTATTCAAAGTATGACTGCGTTATACAATATTACGAAATGTTATTATGTGTACGCGAATAATACGTAAATAGTAAGTTAGTAGGAGGTGACTATACCACTGATACTGAACACGAATCAATATAAAATCAATACCAAAAGGTAATATTATATTATGTATAATATAATATTATTTTGGCGCGTGATTTTGGTGTGGCGTAAATAATGGATAACTCTGAAACTGTCGATTGGCCAGATTATCATCTATCATTTACCCCACTTATATCGTCATATGCCCATGGATGACCAAATTATTGATATTTTTAATATTTTAAATAAAAATCGTACTTACTCTTACAAAATTAGGTACCATTTCTAAAATTCGTGATATATTTTCCATTTTGTTTTTTTTTTATATCAGTCCTGAATATTTGTATTATCAGATCAGTATCAAGATTTTTTATTACATTCTAAATCAATATTGCAAAAAATACTTATTCTTAAATATTAACATTTTTTTCTACGGAATTACGAAATTTTGGGCCCCTGTATCTATAGTTGCAAAACTTCTGAAAAATTCGGAATAATTCCGGAATACTTCTGGGAAAGTTTCTTTAAATCAGAATTATTCAAAATGAATTTAAATAAAGCCCTCTGTGTGCCGGCCGCTGCCGCCGCGCTGCGATGGCGGTGCGGGGTGCGGTAAGAGGGGAGATGCTCCCCGGAGAAGTTTTCCCCCCGCGAGAAAGATTCGTACCCCGCAATCGAATGTTTCCGAATATTTCGCCCGAATAATTCAATCGAAATTAACGTGTTTGTTTGTTGTGTGGTGGGTGGGTTAATTATTGTTCAGTGCGAGACTACGTACGATACAAGAGTAAAATACAAATGTTTATCTGTTTTATGTTTGGGGAATATACTTAAATATTAAATAAACTCTCTTGTGTTAAATTTCACATCTTATATTTATGTTGAACAGTCTGGCACCTTGTTACTACAGACTATATTAAAAACCATAGAGTAATAACAGAACCATAGAACACCTCCCCTTTTAGAATTAATACAATTGAGTTTAAAACCAATTAACAATTACAAATTAAAATTCTTAATATTAAAGATCTAATCTTGACCTGGGTTTGACATTACGACCACTACGGGTTCTATAGTATACATTATCAGGGATGCTATCAGGAATGTTACCAATATTCTCTTGAGACATATCCTGAGTGTGAGAATTTGTGGGTAACACTTCTGGTACATCATTGTTATCTAAACAAGGCAAAAAATCACTTCTTATAATTTGTTGACTATTAGTAAAAGACTTTCTAAGGTGATGGCTATTACGTCTAAATATTTTTGAGTTGCTATCATCTACTATCAAATAGGATCTTGGTTCTTTACATTTTTTTAAAACTTTTCCCTTTTTCCAATATTTATCTTTATCCGTTCTGTATACAATGTTATC
Organism: Tholera decimalis; assembly: GCA_943138885.2. Classification (NCBI taxonomy): domain Eukaryota; kingdom Metazoa; phylum Arthropoda; class Insecta; order Lepidoptera; family Noctuidae; genus Tholera; species Tholera decimalis. Next base: position 33,144,249 of record OW964562.2, read on the forward strand.
CCCCGGTTTAAACACAATTTCCTTATTTTTTGAGCGTTTGTCATGTTGATACTTAGTAATCTTCTGTTTTACAGTTAATAATTTATGAATATTTGGTATAATTTTAGGCTCTAAATATGTTGAAGATACTGGAATATTAGATCTCAAATTTCTGCTATTTAAAATTTGTGAAGGAGTCACAGATAAACCAGACAAATTGCTATTATTGTAATTAAAAAGATAGTCACGGTAATCCTTGCCATCCTCTAAAGCTTTTTTTACTACATTTTTACTTATATTGACAGCTTTCTCAGCCAAACCATTGCTTCTAGGATAATGAGGACTACTTGCTACAATAGTTATATCTTTCTTTTTATAATAGTTAAGACACTCTTGTGATTTAAAGGGGTTATTATCAGCTATAATTAAACATGGAAAACCCAAGTGAGTAAAAACATCTTGACATGCGTTTATAACAGATTTTGAAGTCTTATCCTTTAAAGGTCTTATCTCTAACCAATGCGACAAATAATCAATAAGTACAAGATAAGCCTTGCCTGCATATTCCATAATATCCATTCCTACTTTATAATATCTGTATTTAGGTATGGAGGTGTTCTTAGCTTTATCAATGACTCAACTCTAGATTTATCAATAGACATACCATTTTCATTAAAAATTTGACCTACATATTTGACTTCCCGTTGCCTAAATTGAAACTTTTTCTCATTAAATACAATTCCTATTTCTTTAGCCTTACTCATCACACTTAGTATTGCTTTGTCATGTTCCTCTATAGTATTTCCCATAATTAATATATCGTCTGCCCAAACAACTACATTTTTTAAATGATTAAAATGAGTCTCAAGTACATCTTGGAATAACTCAGGAGCATTCATCAAGCCATAAGGTAAAACTAGATACCTATATACACCAAAGGGTGTAGCAAAACAACACTTCCATGAAGAGTTTTCATCTAAACTTAAATGATGAAATCCTTCTGAGAGATCCAAAACTGAAAAATATTTTTTCCCATTTAACTTAAAAGCAAGCTCTTCTAAAGTGGGCAAAGACTTGGGTTTCTTTATAATATATTTATTTAAATCAGACGGATCTAAGCAAAGCCTTATCTTTTTGTTAGGCTTTTCAACCAAAACAATACGGTTGATGCATGCATTTTCATTGAGATTATCAACCTTTACAATAGAATTTCTACCTTCTAATCTATCCAATTCAGACTTTAATGGATCCAGTAGACAATTAGGTATCCTTGAAGGCGGATGACATATTGGTTCAGTAATATTCCTCGTTGTAATACTATAGGTGCCTGGCAACTTACCGATGCCCTTAAAAACATTTTTGTGCTCTGCTATAAATTTAGCTTTAAATGAGTCAGAAGTACTTTCCGTACTATGCACCCTCTTAACTAGATTTAAAGAAATACAACCTGGTAACCCCAAGAGCATGGAGTGACAATTAATAACAACAAAATTTTCATAACACTTAACATTTTTGTACTCACACAATAAATTGACCATGCCCAAAGGAGAAACTTTACTGCCTTCAAATGATAGTAACTGTATATTAGTCTTTACAATTTTTAAATTTACTTTATCATTTATCTGATTGAATATTTTTAATGGCATTATGCTGATATCTGCACCAGTGTCCAATTTACATTTTACTGGAAAACTCTCAATATGTATGGTTTCAAACCACTCAGACTCTGCTTTACACTGAGACACTACCGTATTACAGTATACATTTTGACTCTCACTATCTGATGAATTTTCACTTTCACACTGAACTTCTTTAATAGCTTTACTACGCACCTTACAGCTGACCGCAAAATGATTTTTCAACCCACACTTCTTGCATGATTTCCCAAAAGCAGGGCACTGTCGACGTCCATGAAGAGTTTGGCAGCGTCGGCATTTAAATTTATCTTTAGAGTCAGAATTCTTCTTATATTTGTTTGCGTCAACCTCACATGTTGGATTCATTTCTCTAACCTGTAGCTTACTTTGCTCTGAAGTCCTACAGAAGTTTGCAGCTTTCTCCAGGGTTAGTCCATCCAGCCTCAGCAGTTGTTCCTGAACATGCTTGTCAGAGATTCCTTGAACAATTTTATCTCTCAACAACTGATCTTCAATGGATTCTTTAGCTGTGTCACCATAATTGCAATTTAACAACAACTGTTTCACGTCAGTGAGAAAATTGTCAAAACTTTCACCTTCCTTTTGTTTCCGATCATTAAATTTGAACCTTTCAAAAACTTCGTTGGTTCTCGGGCTTACATACTTTTCGATGACCTGTAAGACAGTGTTGAAGTCTCCAGCCTTTCCCTCAGGTATAGGCAATGTTTGTAGTACACGTGCTGACTCCATACCCAACATATTTCGTAGGAGAGCTAATCGAATTTTGTCGCTCGCCTCGTCTTGACCTGTCGATACCAAATAGTCATCGAAACATGTCCGCCATATTTTCCATTCCGCAGCAGCACCACTCGCCCGCAAATCAAAATTCGGAAGTAATTTAACATTTTTATCCATCTTGATACAAATTTTATACTTTCACAGTAAACATTTAACTTTTTATTTTTATTTTTACGGCTGCGCCATGTTTTATGTTTGGGGAATATACTTAAATATTAAATAAACTCTCTTGTGTTAAATTTCACATCTTATATTTATGTTGAACAGTCTGGCACCTTGTTACTACAGACTATATTAAAAACCATAGAGTAATAACAGAACCATAGAACATTATCTATACTAATATTATAAAGCGGAAAAGTTTGTTTGTTTGTTTGCTTGAGCGCGTGGATTTGGATGAAATTTGGTATGGAAATAGCTTAAAGCTTGAGGAAGGTTATAGGCTACTTTTTACGTGGCTGCAAAAAGGAGAGTTATGTTTTTACCGTGATAGAATCCACGGGAGCGAAGCCCCGCGTGAGTACTAGTTTTATTATAAATGGGATTGATTAAGTATATGTTGATATTTTTATAGGTAGATATGTTAGCCTGCGATTAACAGGATTTTTATTCTTTTGTTTCTAGGTAGGTACTCTACTTATTTCGAAATTGAATGCTATTTTTATAAATGTCAGTAGTTGAATAAAAAACCAGGCCTAGCATATTTTATTTGTTTTTTGAAAAAGGGTTACCTATGTTTTTGGTTAGTTTGTATGTAGCTCTGTACGCATCGCGAGTATTCGCGAGTCGCATAGGTAGGTATTAATCATTACCTACCTACTTAACGCGTATAATAGCCCAGCCAATATAAACAATTAAAGGCAAACCTTGCAAGCAAACACGTTTTGATGCGGTTTTCAGAAAAGTATTTGTTATACTTAGGTAGGAGCAGGTTTTGGTATATTAACCGACTTCAAAGGTCGATTTTCCTGGTTTCTTTTGGCAGTTGAAATATTCCCAAAGTTTCGAAATATTTCGGAATACTTCCGAAGTATACGACGGGAATGATTCGGAATTATTCCCGCCAGACTATATCGAAAAAAAATGTACTACACTGCGGTGGCTCATTATTTTAGACTAGCTTTTGCCCGCGACTTCGTCCGCGTGGAATAGTTACTTTGGGCTAACGTTAAATTTAAGCCCGATTTTGAAGCATTCTTCATTGGTGCTCCGCTCCTATTGGCCTTAGCGTAATGATATATATAGCCTATAGCCTTTCTCTATAAATTGACTATTTAATTAAAAATTTTTTTTTCAATTCGAACCAGTAGTTCCTGAGATTATCGCGTTCAAACAAACAAACAAACTCTTCAGCCTTATATATTAGCATAGATAGCTGTTGCCCGCGACTTCGTCCACGTTTCCGTCGTTTTTCGTAAAAAAAAAGTAGCCTATGTCCTTCCTCACGGTTCAGTGATTTAGATGTAACACACAGATTAACTTTCGTAATTTAGTAGGGAAATATAATATGTCAATCTATAATACTGTTGAAAAATATCGCAATACCGAACCGCACAATATTATTGTTAACAGCTGTGCCCGCGACTCCGTCAGCGTGTAACTTCTTGTGTGTTATTAAGTTAATGTATTGGTAATATTGTTTAGATCACGTTCACATGAGGCTTAAGTACGTATAGAACGACAATACTTCAGCGCAAAGCTTCCGGGTAAACTATGTTGAAAGTTGACCCGTCCGGCACGTGAACATAAAGATTTCTAGAACTGCTAACCCGGGAAAGCGCGACGTACAACTGACCATGCGAGAAACCACTGACACCGAGATCTACTCCAGCAACACGAAAAGTCTGCCCTTGAGTCTTATTAATTGTCATTGCATAACACACCGATACTGGGAATCGTGTTCTTTTATATTAGAATGGAAAATTATTTGGTATTATGGGAATTCTAGGAATAAATACGGTTTCTCCTGCACCGCAACCTGTTAAAATTTGAGCCTCGATTATATTTTGTTGCAACTGGGTTACTTTTAGCCGAGTTCCATTGCAAAGTTGTGGTGGTTTTAAATTTCGGAGCAGAATAATAATCAGAAAGCTTCGAACTGCTAAGCTATCGGGAGTTACACGTGTTATTGTGAGTCAACCATAAAAGATAGATATATGTTGTCGTGGGATATTTTTTATATAATTTTATGGAGAACATTTCCGTCATAAATGATTTCTGTGTAGCTTTAACCATTAAGGTTGCACACGCGACGGAAGCTTAAAAATGGAGTAACTTCTCCCGTTTTCCCAACATTTCCCTTCACTGCTCTGCTCCTATTGATTGTAGCGTGATGAAAAGTATACTATAACCAGCTCAGGAGTATGAAAAATATTTGTACCAAGTTTCGTTAAAATCCGTCGAGTAGTTTTTGTTTCTATAACGGTTATACAGACAGACAGACAGACAGACAAAAATTTTACTGATTGCATTTTTGGCATCAGTATCGATCCCTAATCACCCCCTGATAGTTATTTTGTAAATATATTTCATGTACAGAATTGACCTCTCTACAGATTTATTATAAGTATAGATAATTGCCTATTTAATGCAAATTCTAAAATGGTATAATAATAACCAGTATCTTGATAAAGTACAAAGTTATTGCTGTTCGAATCTTAAAGGAGAATTTTTATACAAATTTATTTCAAAATTAAATTACTTTAACACTGCTGTAACTAATTTTAGACTCAAAGAGAATGAGAATTTCCTTAAAATTTGATCACTATGGGTTTGTTGACACCATAAAAGACATTAGTAATTAAACAAATTTATTGAAAAAGAAAATATTCAAGATGTTCGAAGTGGGCTCCTTCAGCTGCTATACACGCTCTACACCTTCTTATGAAGGACCGTCTTAATCGGTGCGCAAATCCTGCCGACGATATTTCGTCAGCAGCCGAACGTATGCGTTGTCGCAGCTGTTCAACTGAAGTGATTTCTTCTTTATAAACTACCTCCTTTAAACAGCCCCAGTAAAAAAGTCCAATGGGTTTAAATCTGGCGAGCGAGGTGGCCACATTCTGAAAATAAAATATTATTTCAAAACAAATTCCTTGTTATACAATCACGTCCACAATAAATTGATTTACAAAAATAGGGTTTAAATACCTAATGGGCATACTTAAATAGGTTCGTAATCGATATAAATATATTTCATCGAACAAACACGGATACCAACTAAAAGCTTGTGTTTATTTTGCATATACTATTCTGCCCGCGTTACCTACGACTATGAGTGACCATAGAAATATTAAATAAGAAGTGGTATAGGTAGATAATTTTTTTTTTATATAGGATACTCGCTAGATCATTATTGTTGTCCATCCGTGTATCTAGATTTTTGGAAGATCTCATAACTACATTATGGGAAAATGATCATAAAATTGTATCGTGAAGAATAACATAACAAAATAGCAAAAGTAAATAGCTACCTATTATGAATGTAATTTATTACCTATTATCCTAATAATCTAATAAAGTACCTACCACGAATTTTTGATATCGTCGTGTCTGGGTGTTGTTTATCTATATATGTATGTATTTAAAAATGTATTTGTCTATGTATATCAGCTGTCTGACACCCATAGTACAGGGTCTTCCTAGTTTGGGGTCAGATAGCCGTGTGTGAAATGTCCCCACATATTATTATGTCTAGTTACCTACTCGGCCCACGAAAGTGCGTAGGTAAACGAATTTAGATCTTGTGTCTCTTAAAATAAAATCTAAAATCACCTGCATAAACTTTCTCGAAAGTATAAAATGTATTTTTATTTTTTCAGTATATAACAAACAAGTAACTCACAAACTTACCTCCGACAATTAGCCATCCTGTCAATTTGTAACTTTTTAAGTTCTCTTTTCAATGTTTTTTTTTTGTTTCCCATTTCACTATTTAGTTCGAACAACAACAACAATTACGATTGAAATGATTATAACTCGGCGCAGCTAAAACACTTGAGCGTAGTCCTCTCGTCTCAACAGAGCGGTATCGACTGATGTGTGAAATAGAAATATGCTTGAAGCTCCCGCAACGAGCGACAGAAGATGACTTCTTGCGCGGAATAAAAACGTAGTATGCGCCAAAAGTGTTTTATCGTAATAAATCCAAAACTAAAAGGAATTACATAAAATGCCTAAGCAAAGCCTTTACTCTTGTTTAAATATAATTATTTATCAAATTTTTGTCGCAATAGGCATTACCATATCGAGTACAAAACGGAAAAACATGAGAATTAGAGGTTATTTCGTGATTTTTTTCTACCAAGGAAATGTTATTATTTTATGTTTTTGATCAGAGAGAGCCCTTGAAAATATGATGTAGTTATTCATATATTTTTATTTTAAGATTTGGTCTGGAATTTTTCATGTAAAATCAAATAGAAAATTGGTAATTTTGCTTTATACGCGCTCTTAATATGGTACAGTCGATCATTCGTCGCTATGACCACAGTATAAAGATCATACAGTAGGTCGACACCTTTGATTTTGTGGAAAATGCCGACAACGTCTAGACAGTATCGCAACGGCCAGGGTTGTCACAAGTTAACAATATTTATTGTTAACTTGTGACAACAGCATGACAATTTCCTACAAAAATATCATTTATTATTTTCGGTAAACTTCGGTAAACTTTATAACTCTCTGTCTTCGGTGTTCGTATCAACTTTACAATGATGATCTGCAGTTGTATGCATCTACGCGGGTGGAAAGTTTGACATACGCTATAGGTATAGATTTAAACCGAGATTTAGATGCTATCAAAACTGGTCTAATTGATTTGGGGTGACTGTAAGCCCCTCAAAGTGTCAGGCCATTGTGATCGGAAGCTCACGTATGATCGTTAGAGTGGCAACTAGTTCACTTCCTCCAATCATTTTCAATTAAAGATCTCGGTTTGCATCTTGACTCTGCTTGGCTGGCAAAGTCAGGTTTGCAGTGTACTGTGTAAGCCAAAGAGTCAACGGGACTATGCGATGCCTGTATCATCCGTACGGCACGGCTACTTTTTTGAGTACTGGTTGCACATTACCTGGCTTCCAGGACACTGGCACCACTCCGGTTTTAATAGAACGCGATACAGGCGAGTATGCGATACAGGAGACAAATCCGGGGTAAAACTCTTTAAGACACGAGCAGGTATTCCTTCCGGTTCACTGGCTTTGTTCACATTTTGACTAGAAAGGGCTTTACGGACTTCCTTTACATGAAATGCAGTTTCCAGCATTACGGAGCCAAAGTGAGGTATTTTAGGTGGTAAGTTAGACGCCGTGTCGAGACGTAAACTTACCGCAAAGACGGAGGCATTTAAATTTGCTTTTTCTTGTGCGGTGTGAGCCAGTGTTCCATCCAGTTTTGTCATAACTAGGAGGCAGCGAAGGACGGTAAAAGTTCGAGTTTCGCTTCGCAGTTTCGGAGTCTGCTGACCCATACTTCTATACTCACCGTATTCCCCTGGGGCATTTATCTGGAGGAGAAAAGGTAGATACCGTTTTCACCAGAAAGTGGTCATACGATCCGAGCGAGGCCTAGACCGATACTGACAGTCTCTGGCAACGCCACGTTTGTGAGCACTAGGTCCAAGCCATTGGGCGTGTGGCCGTCGACTTCTGGAATGCAGGTTGCTTGGTGAACTATCTACTACCGATAAAAAAACTAGCGATAAAAAAACCTGCGGGCCTCTCTACCAGCGTGCTCTGTTTGTTGGTATGGGAACAACTATTCTTTATGGTGGGAATTAAAATCTCTTAGAAAAACAAGCTTTGCCATCGGATATTTGTGCTGGGCCAGTTCAGCTCCTGCAGTTGCCTCCGTAAGGTGGTCGAAGAGCCTAGTCGTCTCCTGTTCACCGTTATGCAATCAGTAAACAACACCAACAAAGAGCATAGATGGTCTTGAGAAAAGTGCTTACATTTCTTTTTCATGATAATGATAAATCAGAAAAAGTTTCACATTTTTGTGTATGTCTACTTTTTTAAGAGTTTTCCAATAAAGTATTCATGTACCAAAGGGAAACAGATAATATGTTGTAAAATGTCAAAAATGTGACATATCGTGTCAGGATCTATGGCTTTTAACTACATTTCGAATCACGCGCACTCCCTAATATTCCCCGTCCAACCTCCATTAAATGCCTTCTCCCTTTTGTATTTACTCGATTTGTTTATGATCTATGTAGATTCATTGAGATAAATAAAATAAAGCTGTAGCGTACTGTATTATCGTTTTAACAGTTCTATGCCATATTTCTAATTTTCTCTTTTCATACTCATTTTATTCCTGCTGCCACTGGTAAACTGGTAACACATTGAGTGAAATACATTTGACATTGCAAAAGCTGTCATGTCATGTTTGCGTACAAAATGATTTTGTTTTTTTTTTACTTCTATTTTAATACTTTTCATCATCCAATATACTTTACCAAACAACCTCCAGCGCTTGTGAAATTGTGGTGAGTCCTCCACAAAAGCCGCAAGAGTTGAAGTTGAAGTCAAATCACGGCATTAGCCAGTTGTGCATAAATGATTGTAGTTTTTAGACAAAAAAATGTGTGCGGTTGAGGAACCCTCGTCGTCTCTCTCGTCAGAAGATAGTCGTAAGTATTTACACTTTTGCGTTACAATTTCTGCCAGTTTAGAAGCCGCGTAAAATAAATTCATTCAAAAAAGTGTTTGTGTGTTGCTATTATTGGTATAACTATTTGATTGAAAAATATTTATATTTTTTTATTTAAAAACTAAGGCTTAGAGGTATTCTGTGTGAAATATTTTATTTCACACAGAATACCTCTAAGCCCTCATTCAATATAACAATAATTGAATTGTAATACAACTCTCCTAATGTAAGTGTGCCTACCTAATACTTGATTTTTTATACTGTGCCATGAAGATTTCGCACCCTTTGGGAAAGTCGAATAGCGCGCGCGGCGTGTAATTTTGAATCATACCCGTATTCATGATCTGCGTGTCAGTCAGATTTTTTATTCACCTTGTCCCCAAAAATAAATAAATATACTTATTTTTAATTATTACTAATTAGGTTCAAGTTTATACAATACGTACCTATTCTATCTATAAACTTGAAAATACTTACTATTAAAACAAAACAAAATAAACATAAACTAATCAATTCAAGTTGATCTACTGCATTGCTCTATTCTGTGACGCATCTTCGTACCTACTTGAGTTCGTGAACTCATGAGCGGTGCGCTTGGCGCGCGCGTTTCCCGCGCGTCGTAATTTGTTACGTTTTGCTATTCGTTGCGGGGGCTGGGGTAAGCGTCGAATACCTACGATGCTCTGGATAACCCGGCCTTCAGGTTTGACATTGATTCTAAGAGATAGCTTCGCTTTCGCGTAAGCCTCCCCCACATTCTTTCAATGTTCCCAGCCATGGGTTTTCCTCCTCCATTTTGGTCCAGCTCCGCCCTCAGGTCGTCACACCTTTATATCGGGTGTCCTCTTTTTGACTCACTCTATAAGTAGTATTAAAATTAGACATGCAAATACATACTTAGTGTAAGTATTGTGGAGGTCTGTTATGCGAGCGGTCAGCCTACCGCACTGGCTGGCATAGTTTGAAATGTTTGAATTTAGATCGCAATGTTGGACATGCGAAGGAATTGTTTTAATAAAAAAGAGACCACGCCAGACCGCCCACAGAAGCAGACTCAATATTAAAATAACGTGAAAATGTAATTAGAATAATCTTCCATAAAAATGTGAACATAATATTATACAAAGTATAAAACCTATCGCGTTTGTATTGAAAAATCCCGAGTACACACACTTCCCCGTTACAGTATGTTGGTCACTATTTAAAACAAACGTTACGGAAACAGTGGAATTCCCTGCCAAAGTCTGTATTTTCTGATAGCTATAAACCTAGATCTTTTAGTCAAGAGTGCCTAGGTTACTTCTAGGTAAGCGTGCTTAATCTTCGACCACATCATCGCTTATTATCAGGTGAGACAGAGGTAAAACGCGAACTCATCATCAATAGCAGCGGTGAGTTTTGGTGACAATTTGATCGTTTTTAGATATTTTGTTGATGAGTTCTTTTATAAAAACGATGCGTCAGTTAAAGGTACACATAGTTTTTTCTCCATCTTAAGGTAGAAGGTTGACATGTAAAGAGAATAATATGAAAAATATGTAAAAATATAATCAATCAGGATGGCGTAGCGTTTGAATTGTTTTTTGATACGAGCTGATAACTATATCAGTTCTTAATGTGGGTTTACGTAGTAGGAATTCACAAATTGTGAGAAATATATTATGAATATTTATGAGCACCCACAAGTTTAAGCACGATTCAAGTTTCTGTTTCACTTGGGTTACAAGTTAAGAAATTGATTATAATATTTAGCTAAAGTATTGCAAAATGTGCTAGCAGACAGAGAAAATGACAACAAAACAATTTCGTGACAGGTGATCGCGGATCCCAAAGAGACACTGAAAATTATTTATTTTATTTATCTTATAGCGGAGTTTGCTTTGAAAGTACTGGGTGGATTTAGTTGTATGGAAGTAGGAAGACGGTTGTACTTTTAACTCGACTGCAAAAGAAGGAGGTTATAATTTTATCGTGATAAAGTGGACGGGAGCGAAGCCCCGCGATGCCATATTATTATAATCATTATATATATATTTATTTCAAACATAGATGATCCATACAGAGTTAACACAATACAAATGACAAACACAAATTACACATAATACGCACACTATACAATTAATATAATCAGTCCCTGTCTGCCGCATGCCTAAAGCCCGATTTACACTTCAACAAGTACAGTAGCGAGTTAAGAACTCAGACAGTTAAGTAATAAGTAGTAAGTTGTAAGTAGCGTCCAAACGTAGGCGAGTGAGTAGTCATAAGTTGCCCGAGAAGAAGAAAAGAAAATAACACGTGTACGCGGCCGCAACCTACAAATTTATGGACTGTACTAGGGATGTGAAATAATGATGAATGAAAAATCGATTAATAAAAATCGATTATTTTCTTAAGAACAATCGATTATTTATCAAATGAAAAATCGATTAATATAACAAAATCGATTATTTTCTTAAGAAAAATCGATTATTTCATTAATCGATTTTTCATGCTAAATATATAATCGATTAATTAAAAATCGATTTTTTATGTACAATGTTACATCCCTAGTAGGGATGTGAAATAATAATCGATTATGGAAATAATCAATTAATAATCGAATTTTTATCAAAAGAAAAATCGATTAATATAACAAAATCGATTATTTTCTTAAGAAAAAACGATTAATTCAAAATTGTTTTTATATGTACAATGTCACATCTAGGGCTTTCAGTCTCGATACATTACTGAGTCCCGGGAAAAAAAAACGAGACTAGGTGTGGTCTCGAAATTCCCGGGAAAAACGAGACTTTCGAGACTATTTCAAAACTAGGTTTCTTATTTATAAGCTATGCAATTAGAGAGTCAAATCAAGATATTTTAATCAAGTAGTTACTTTCATAAACAAATGCAAATTAAAAAAAAACATGTGTTATAGTTTTTTTTTTTCATTTTTGTAGTGGGCACGTAAAAAACAAAGGGCATTTAACCCTAATTTTGTTACAAAAGAAACCCGCATTAGAAAAAGCTCTTTCTGCTTGTACGCTAGATGGATACTACGTAGTACCACTTCGCGCTTTCACAATGAAAGGGGATAGAACCTTTCTGGCGTATCGACGTCACCATTTTGTTTTTTTTAATCGCGGTTCATGATGAAAGTGTGGTATGCATGGCTAGAGGAACAAAAAATGTCCAGTAACCCGTGTTTGGGGTACCGTTACCCCAAAATGTCACGTAAACGTTTGAAGGTAAACATTGACATATAACTTCAACGAAAATCATTAAAAATAGACTCATTACGCATCCATACGCTTATTAGTATTTAGCTTATTAGTCTAACAGTAGAACTGTAGAATTTAACGCTTGTTTGGTTTAGCATTAGCTTCTGAGTTGGTTGATATTTGGTTGATTTGGTGTTATATTAGACTGGTTTAATAATTCGAAATGATATGGTCTAAAGGATATATTGAATATTGGTAATAATTATTAAATGGTAAACCTAAGCTAAATTAGCACTACGATGGTTTGATCTAGTTTGGTTTGAGTTACGCGATTGGTAGTCGAACACGTACTTACTGGTAATAGCTGCGATACATGCATTTATGGAAATGCACGCAGACAAAAGTGCTGAGCTGTTCGGTTGCAAATATTGTACCGAACATATTCCCGAGCACAAGATGAGATAATCGTAAGAAAAGAATAAAGTAATCATCAAATCACCTTAGTTGAAATAATAATACAAGTCAAATGGTAAACAAAATAAAGTAATTATAAGATTGTACACAATTCTTATAAAATAGTAAACATAGTAAAATTCTTATAAAATGGTAAAAAAGTAAAAGTATTTCAAAATGGTAAATAAAGGTAAAATTCTTATAAATTCCAGTAGTTCTTAAAAACATAAATTCTTACACTAGTGAGTCTTCAACTGTAAGCGTACGCTCTTTTCTCACTTTAGGCAACGTAGCCCTTTCCTTTTTACCTGTGCTACGCATAGCACTTGGCCACCGTCTGGCGAAATATGTACTTAAACCTATCGATTCACTCTCACTTTGCTGACGGTCAGCAGTACTCTGCTTTCGCGGTTGCACTTCACTCTGCACTCTGGTTGACTCCGATGTAGTCGCCATAGACTCCTGTCTGTGGTGAGGCTCCGCCCGGCTGGCCGAAGAAGGCGAACTGCATCTCACTCTTTGCCAGATCCAGACTGCTGCCGCGCATAGGACAACTCCCGGCAGTAGATATACAATGGTGTACTGGTGAATGTCATGGAATGATATGTCATCGACCTCTGCTTTGGTGGATTTCAGTGTTTTGATCTGTTCTCCAAGAATGGATAGAGATCTATTAAGACTTATGTCTTCTGGTAATGCAGTTTCCGTTGGTATTTCAACGTTCACTATATGGTTTATTTGGTCGAGCTCTGGTACGAGTATATTTGGTGAAAAATTCAGTTGGTTGGATTGTTGTTGTAAATAATACAGTGTGAAATCTTTACTTTTAATAAAGCATTTCTGAGTCATGCTAATGATCCCTGCTCGAGTCAGCTGACGAACAGTAACTTGATCGTCGCATATGATTTTGATGGAATACGTGTTACAGCAAAAATATAGGTATTGTGACGTTGAGTGCAATTCTACCCATCTGTTTTTGCACGCTGTTTTTTCTGTTTTGCACCTTTGATTTATTGGACTTGTTTCGCAAAAAATTTCGTGTTTTTCCAAATTTAGGATGGGTTTGAAGAGCTCACACATGAAGGATTCGCCGTGATATAAACATGTGTCGAGTTCATGGATGGTTGGTACAAAGTAAGCATCCTTTTTTAGGTTAACTGCGACGTATTCCGATATTGGTATTATGCTGGTCATACTGTAGATGGTTTGTTGCGGAATTGGTATTATCCTATATAATTGAAAACTTTCTCTTGCTATGAGCGGGAATGTAATTTCGAAGATAATATATTTTTCAGTTATCCGAGCTTTTGTTCTCAGTAGCTTGTAGATGTGCTGAAGGTCTGTCTCTATGTTTTCGATTGGTAGGCCTAAATCTTGAGGTATTTGGCCATAGATAATTTGTAGCTCCCGTCTGAGCTGTTCTGGTGTCAATAGATGCAGACTGATTTGACCATGGTAGATTTCTGATATTGTATCGATTAAAGTATCCTGTATCTGTTTCAAGTTTTGCATCATGTTTATGGTAGCTATAGAGACTAATGTGAAGTCCTGTTGTATTGTCATCACATCGATTTCTTGTTGCAGCTTGCTATTAACCTTGTCCAAAGTATTTAAATGTTTATTTATGGTTTTGTGTTGCTTTGCTATTATGTCTTCAGTCCTTTGTAGTACATTGTGCTCTGCTTCGACGATGGATGTCAAGTTCTTCCATAACTGACCTTGGTGTTTTTGATTACGGTGCACAAGTTCAATGTCCTGTCTGTATTTTTCCGCGAAACTTTCGTCTAATACTCCGAACAATGAGTTTGCAATTGAGCCGACCGCGTTGATAAGACCGCGTCGTGTTCGTATACGCTCGCCGTAATGCTGGCTAAGCAGCAGCTGGTTGTAGTATTGCAGTTCATTGTAATCGTGACGTATTTGTAGGAGTATCATATGACAGTGACTTGATTCCATAATTATTTCGCATGTTTTCTCGAGGTAGCTTGTAAAGTCATTTATGGCTTTGTCTCCTTGCCAATATGGAGACATATCAAAGTATGTGACTAGTTTCCACTTATCCCGGATCAATTGCACTTTCCCCACAGTGTCAAAGTACAGAGTTTTATTGGTATTAAATTGCGTAATATTGTATGAAGCTGTTGTTGGTAATATTATACTTAAGAACAGTAATAATGCCATTGCAATGTTTACTATCTTGGGATAGGTCCTGTACATTCTGGTGTTTGGTTGCGGGCTATTACGTGGTTCCTTTTCGGCTCTAGTATTTTGATGCTGTAATAGTGGTTCACCTTTTTGTTTTTCTGGTATGGTTGGCTCTGTTTGGTTTATTGGTAAAACGGATAGTTTAACAATAGGGCGCTTCGTGTAGCCGTTTTTGGTTTTTAAGGTCACTACTCTGACCAGTTCATCTTTTCCTGGATGGACTTCCATCACTCGACCCATTGGCCATTTCCCTGCTGGTAAGTTGTCGTCATGTATCATTACGAGATCACCCACGTTGACGTTCTTCTGGTATTTCGTCCATTTGTTTCTGGTTGATAGTTGAGTTAGGTACTCTGTTTTCCATCTCTTCCATAAATCTTCAAATAATTTCGACACTAAATGCCACCTAGTTCTGGCGTCTTCTGCTGTGTCAATTACGGTTAAACCTGGTTTTGCTGAAAGGAAATGGGCTGGTGTGAGGAAATTTAAATCCTCCGGGTCTTCTGATAGCGCACAGAGTGGTCTTGAATTCAGGCAAGCTTCTAGTTTGGATAACAATGTGGTGTATTCTTCAAACGTAAATTTTTGTTGTCCAATCACGCGTTTGAGGTGGTGTTTGAGACTGCGCACGGCTCTTTCCCAAAGTCTTCCCGCATGAGGCCAAGAAGGTGCGTTGAAATGCCATTCGATTTGTTATTCTGTTATCTCTTTGAAGAAGGATTCATTGAAAATATTTTGAAGATGGTCGTATTCTTCTTGCAGCCTTCTGTTGGCTCTAACAAAATTGGTTCCATTGTCGCTATATATATGACGTGGAGCTCCGCGTCGTGCTGCCATTCTGGTTATTGCAGCTAAGAAAGCTGAGCTTGTTAAATCTGAGACGAGTTCTAGATGCACCGCTTTCGTCACCATACATACGAAAAGCGCTATGTAGCCTTTGGTAGTTTTTATCCCGCGTCCTTTGTTCGCTTTCACTTCCACAAAGCCTGTGTAGTCGACACCACAATGATAGAAGGCGCTTTCAGGGTTCACTCGGGATGTTGGTAGATCACCCATGAGTTGGTATTGTTGGATAGGCTCTTGCTTCTTGCATGTAACGCACTGTCGTATGACTTTCTTTGTGGCGGAATATCCGCTGATTATCCAATAATTTTGTCGAATGTTTGACAAGGTAAGGCGTGCTCCACCGTGGTAGGTTAGCTCATGAGCGTATTTAATGATTAACGTGGTGATTCGATGGTTGTGTGGTAATATTATCGGGTGTTTCATCTCTGAACTTATCTGTGCATTTCTTAATCTACCCCCTACCCGTAGGATACCATCTTGGTCTAGGGTAGGGTGTAATGGTAAAAGTTTACTTTTCGATTGTACGATTCCATTCTTAAGCATGCAATTGACGTCACCGGCAAACTCCATGTGTTGCACACTTTTAATAATCAGCAGTTTTGCGCGACGGAGTTCATGCAATGTGAGATAAGGTTGACGGCCGGCCTTTGCAGTAGGTAATCGTAGTATCCATGCAAAAACGCGCACGATTTTTGCAAAGGAATTCAATTTGTTTAATAGATGGTGAATAATGTTTGGTACGGTCATGGTTGCTTTTAGATGTTTTTCCACAACTACTGCATTCGACTGTCTTATCTCTAAGCTGGTTTTATACGTGGTTTTAGGTGTATCATGGTTTTGAAATGATTGAATCCATGATGGTCCCTGCCACCATAGATCATGTTTTCTGAGCTGGTTAATTTTCAAACCACGACTTGCACAGTAAGCTGGATTTTCCATGGTATTGACATAACTCCATTTTTCTTTTGGTATTATTTAGGTGATAGCTTTCACGCGGTTTGAGACGAATGGTTTCCATCTCGCGGGATCCCCTTGAATCCATCCTAACACTGCTGTTGAATCACTCCAGCAATATATTTCCTGGTTATAAGAATCTATGCAAGTCTGAACCTTTTGCATCAGCTGTGATAATAGTTGGGCACCCATCAACTCCAATCTTGGTATTGATATATCTTTACTAACGGGCGCTAATCTTGCTTTTGCTGTGACCAGGGTTACCTCGTTACAATTATTATGGTTGCTGACTTTGCAATATATAACAGCGGCATACGCCTTATTCGACGCATCACAGAATCCGTGTAATTGCAAGGTATTGTTTTTCTTTGTTCCTAGCCATCGTTTTACTTCTATGGTATTTATGTCTTTTATTTCTCCTCTTAAGTTTAGCCACTTGATCTTGATATCTTCTGGTAGCGCGTCATCCCAGTTAAGACTTGATGACCAGACACTTTGGAATAGCATCTTCATGGTTATAGTTAATGGTGTGAGCCAGCCTAATGGGTCGAAGATTTTCGATATGTCGGAGAGAAGCGATCTTTTGGTTGGTTTTGATATTGGTAATAGCTCCAGTTTTGAGTCAAAAATAAATTTATCCTGTTGCGGATTCCATCCAAGTCCCAGTGTTTTCGTTGAGTCTGACTGTTTAAACTCGTAGATTTGCTGGTTCCACAAATCTTTTTCTAAGTCAGCGAGTAGTTTGGGTTCATTAGTGGCCCATTTTCGTAGATTAAACCCACCCTTGCTGAGTAGTTTTATAAGGTCTGATTTAAGTTGTTTTGCTTGTTCCATTGAATGAGCCCCTCCACAATAGTCATCCATGTAGAAACACTCCTCTAATGCTTTTGCTGCGTCAGGAAAATTGTGTTTTTCCTCGGCAGCTAGTTGTTTTAAGCACATCATTGCCAAAAATGGTGCAGGCTTTGTGCCGTAAGTTATGGTTGTATGTTGGTATGCTTGGATAGGTTGGTATGGTGAGTCCCTCCATAATACTTTCTGGTACGACTGATCTTCAGGATGTACCATTATCTGTCGGTACATTTTTTCGATATCAGCTGTGAAAACGAACTGATACTGTCTCCATTTTAAAATCAGCTCCTGCAGATCTTGTTGTAGGTTTGGACCTCGGTACATGACGTCATTCAAGCTAAGTCCTGATGATGGTATAGCAGACGCGTTGAACACAACACGCAACTTGGTAGTGGTTGACTCAGCACGAGTGACGCAGTGGTGTGGTAGGTAGCACTCTGGTTTCGTATTTGTTGCTGACGTCATCATATGGTTTAAATTAAAATACTCGTTCATAAACATTGTGTATTCTGTTTTCAATTCTGGATCTTTATGTAACTTTTTCTCTAAGTTACGAAATTGTGCCAATGCTAATGGTTTGGTAGACCCTAGCTGTTCCTTGGCTTCTGGTTTGAACGGCAGTCGGACTTGGTATCTCCCATTTTCCAATCTCTCTGTTGTTGACAGGAAATATTGTAAACATTCATGATCTTCGGTAGACATTTCAATCTGCTGGTTTATATCTTCGTTTTCCCAAAATCTGCGTAAATCGTCCGTATTGTGAAGAACGACGTTACACTTGTATCGTGGTGTCATTGTCCCACAAAGCAACCATCCTAATTGCGTTTGTTGGGCTATTGGTTGGTCGTCGCTATCACCCCTCAAAAGGCCATCTAAAGCTATTTTGCAGTATACATCTGCTCCAAGCAATAGGTCCACTGGTCGACTGGTATTAAATTGGGGATCTGCTAAATTAATATTTTGAATATGAGGCCACGATGGTTTTACAAAAGATTTGTTTGGTAGGTGCTTTATTAGGTTGTTCATTATTAAGACGTTCCCTTCTAAGGCGAAGTCGCTATGAATAGATTTTATTCGTATGTTCATCACTCCCTTGCAGCTATTTCCTTTTTCTCCTACTCCGAATATTGTCCCTTTGCAATGTTGTCTTGGTAATTTTAAAACTTGCGCCGCTTTCTCGCTTATCAAGGAAATTTGCGAACCTTGGTCAATCAAGGCTCTCATGGTGTGATATGTACCATCGGATCCCATCACTTTGACTATAGCCGTAGCCAAAAGTGTTTCCGATACCTCATCCCAGGACACATGAGTTGAAGTTGGTACTGGTTCATTATTGGTTACGCAAGACGTGCTAGGTGTGTGCACAGCCTTATGGTTAGATTTTGCTGATATGGTTGGTTTACTTTTCGTAGCGATTGCTTCATGCAATAATGAATTATGCTTGGCGTTGCACTTGCGACATGTTTTGCTAGAAAAACATATTTTATCATAATGGTTGAATAGGCAATTTACGCAACACTTCAGTTTGTTGACAGTTTTTAATTTTTGCTCATCCGACATTTGCAAAAATTGGGGACACATCCAAAGCCCGTGGTCATTGTTACACAATGGGCAGGTCATTGAACGCGAAACGTGGAGTGACTTCCCGTGGTGGTTTATGTTATGGCTGTTTTTGTTAGATGTTTGCTGGTTATAATTAGAATTGAAATTTCTCCTTTGGTTTGCCTGGTAACTCGAATGGTTCTGTGGTTGAGTGGTCGACTTTTGATGGTTTGATTCTTGTTTACGGCGAGATGCTTCCATGGCTGTAAACTTGTTTTCCAGGAAATCCAGAAATTCTTGTAGAATTGGTAGTTCCCTAGGGTTCTTCACTGACTCAATATATTCAGCGAATGATTCACTGTCTAGTTTCTGATCCAACAAAAGTACTAGTAGTGGATCCCAAATAGTGATATCCACTCCCATATTTTGTATAGCATGGAGACATTCTTTGGTGATGTCATGCAGTCTTTTGAACATACTTATGGATGGTTGCTGCATATTAGGAATGTTCAGCAATATGTTCACGTGAGATGTAAAAATAAGTCTGCTGTTGCCATATCTATGGTTAAGTATTTCCCAGCATACTTCATAATTTTCGGAACTAATTTGAAGATGGTGTATCAGACGTTCAGCCTCACCTGACACTTTACTTTTTAAAAACTGCATTTTCTGTGCGTTGGATAAGGATGGGTTTTTATGGATGGTTTCTGTGAACAAATCTTTAAAGGAGGTCCACTGGTGGTAGTTACCCTGGAAAGCCGGAATATCCATCTGTGGTGTGCATTTGTCACGATGGGATACAGACCACATTTTTGAGCTGATCGTTTTCTTCAAATCATTATACATTCGTTCGTATCTGGTAAACTCCTCCTGGTACCAAACATCTTCATTTCCATTTTCGCTTTCTATTTCCCAGTGCAGATTGTCGATGATGGTCCACCGATTTTGGAGAGATTTCAAAGCATCGTCGAACTCCCACTTGCTCTGCAATTGGTCGATTTCTATGGTGGTCACTGTTCTCATGAACGCTCTAAAGTTAATGATTTGCTTTTTAATCAATCCCTCTAACTTGCTGTTTTCTTCTGGTACTGGTATCACACCGTGCTGCATTTGGGATGCCTGAGAACGAGATGAATCCCCTGATTGGTTAGTGGTCCTGGCCTCTGCCAGCGGCTGGTTGACGCCTTGATGCTTTGGTAACAGGTTCTCCATGGTTTTGGTAATTAGTTGCTTGATCGACACATAAATTTCCTCTGCTTTATCGAAACAGTTTTTGGTAAAATATACATGATCAAATTCCGCAAACTCACAACATTTCCTATGGTTACGTTGGTAATCTCTCCAATAATTCTCTAATAACTCCAACTTCCGCTTACAGTAATCTATGTTTTTGCGGTCTGCTCCGTCTTTTTTGATATTGGTTAAAAGTTTAACTAGAGAGTCATATATTTCAGTTTGGTTGATTACTAACTGCTCCATTTTTCTCACGAACAGATAAATTGTTAAGAAAAAGGATATATAAAATGGTTTGGTCTGACCTTATATGCTGCTTACGCTCCACAACTGGTAAATCTCCTCCCTACTTTCCCTACAGACACTTCACACTGGTTGCAAGGTCCCGGTACACAAACACTTCACTGCACTTCGCGAACCGAGGCCCTTAATACCCGAAGGACCATGTAGAATTTAACGCTTGTTTGGTTTAGCATTAGCTTCTGAGTTGGTTGATATTTGGTTGATTTGGTGTTATATTAGACTGGTTTAATAATACGAAATGATATGGTCTAAAGGATATATTGAATATTGGTAATAATTATTAAATGGTAAACCTAAGCTAAATTAGCACTAAGATGGTTTGATCTAGTTTGGTTTGAGTTACGCGATTGGTAGTCGAACACGTACTAACTGGTAATAGCTGCGATACATGCATTTATGGAAATGCACGCAGACAAAAGTGCTGAGCTGTTCGGTTGCAAATATTGTACCGAACAAGAACAAAACCGCGACTATAATTAATTATTTGCCTACTAAATCGCATTGCATCGCAATAAAACGCATGTCAAAGAATTCCACACGTGCGTGTTGGCTGTCTTTCATCCCACCGTATCATAAAATGAATAATAAGTGTTTTGGTATATGTCTTTCTTTAGTACATGTATTAGGCTCGGCATCAAGAACCCCTATCCAGCCTCCTGCTGAATTTATGGATTATGTAATATAGTAGTATTTATGACACGTGTTAAATATATTATAAATTTTTTAAAATATCACATCTTTCTTTTTTTTTTTAACGTGTTAAAATTATCAAATAAGTCCTCCCACCCCGGACAGGGCGGGAGGGACTGTCAGACTTTTACTGACTAAAATCCACGGTGTTCCTTAGATATCCTTCCCTTTACGTATCGGTGACACGGTAATGGGATAAGTCCCATGACCCCGGCAGGCTTCGGCCCTCTACAGGGGGGGCCTCGTCATGTTGCTGACGCTCTTTGAGGTGCGCGTGGAACACAACGCGCCGTCGACCCGGGTATGGTCCATGGTCGGACAGCGAGTTGCCCTTTACTCGCTGTCCGCATGCCCGCGCCTACGGTGGCCGGAGATCGTCGGCCGACGTCCGACGCCGTGGGTGTCTGCCACTGCGGCTGGGCTGGAGGGAGGACGCCATCCTCTCCCTCACACGGTCCGCCTCCTCCTTCGGAAGCATGTCTGCTTCGCAGAAGGAGGCGACCGCTTCCCACTCCCTCTCGCCCCGCAGCATGGCCTCGACCAATGCCTAACGTTAAATTTAACCCCGATTTTGAAGCATTCTTCATTTGCGCTCCGCTCCTATTGGCCTTAGCGTAATGATATATAGCCTATAACCTTTCTCTATAAATTGACTATTTAATTAAAAAATATTTTTTCAATTCGAACCAGTAGTTCCTGAGATTATCGAGTTCAAACAAACAAACAAACAAACTCTTCTGCCTTATATTATTAGTATAGATAGCTGTTGCCCGCGACTTCATCCACGTTTTCGTCGTTTTTCGTAAAAAAAAAGTAGCCTATGTCCTTCCTCACGGTTCAGTGATTTTGATGTAACAGACAGATTAGCTTTCGTAATTTAGTAGGGAAATATAATATGTCAATCTATAATACTGTTAAAAATATACGTATATATATGTTATACCGAACCGCACAATATTATTGTTAATAGCTGTGCCCGCGACTCCGTCAGCGTGTAACTCCTTGTGTATTATTAATTTAATATATCGGTACTATTGTTTAGATTACGTTCACATGAGGCTTAAGTACCTATAGAACGAAAATTCTTCAGCGCAAAGCTTCCGGGTAAACTATGTTGAAAGTTGACCCGTCCGGCACGTGAACATAAAGATTTCTAGAACTGCTAACCCGGGAAAGAGCGACGTACAACTGACCATGCGAGAAACAACTGACACCGAGGTCTACTCCAGCAACACGAAAAGTCTGCCCTTGAGCCTTATTAATTGTCATTGCATAACACGCCGATACTGGGAATTGCGTTCTTTTAAATTGGAATGGAAAATTATTTGGTATTATGGGAATTCTGGGAATAAAGACGGTTTCTCCTGCACCGCAACCTGTTAAAATTTGAGCCTCGATTATATTTTGTTGCAACTGGGTTACTTTTAGCCGAGTTCCATTGCAAAGTTGTGGTGGTTTTAAATTTCGGAGCAGAATAATAATTAGAAAGCTTCGAACTGCTAAGCTATCGGGAGTTACACGTGTTATTGTGAGTCAACCATAAAAGATAGATATATGCTGTCGTGGGATATTTTTTATATAATTTTATGGAGAACATTTCCGTCATAAATGATTTCTGTGTAGCTTTAACCATTAAGGTTGCACTCGCGACGGAAGCTTAAAAATGGAGTAACTTCTCCCGTTTTCCCAATATTTCCCTTCACTGCTCTGCTCCTATTGATTGTAGCGTGATGAAAAGTATACTATAACCAGCTCAGGAGTATGAAAAATAATTGTACCAAGTTTCGTTAAAATCCGTCGAGTAGTTTTTGTTTCTATAACGGTTATACAGACAGACAGACAGACAGACAAAAATTTTACTGATTGCATTTTTGGCATCAGTATCGATCCCTAATCACCCCCTGATATTTATTCTGTAAATATATTTCATGTACAGAATTGACCTCTCTACAGATTTATTATAAGTATAGATATCATACTTACAGTTATAAATAAATGTTAACGTAAATGACAAACCTTTTGCTTTTGTTTAACTACTGCTTAAAAACGTTTTCAAGCTGAGTAACATGTCACATGATCCGCCACGCGATAGTGACATGTCGACTGCGTTTCATTGCGATGCGATTTAGTGGATAAATAATTATTTGTAGTAGTATTCTCGTGCTCCTAGTAGTGTGTAATGTACCTACTCTCTTTCAATAAACATTAGTAATCATAATCAACCTGGGAACGATTATTTAGATACAATCTGATGCTTATAGATACGTAATAAGTCTACTTTTAATGATTGTCGTTGTAGTCATATGTCGATGTTTACCTTCAAATATCTCGGTAATGTGACATTTTGAAGTAGCATGTTACTGATATTTTATGCGCCACAATTTCTAAAAAAAAAAAACAAAATGGCGGTGGGTCGACATGCCAGTCTTCATACAAAAAAGTTCAAACCCCTTTCAATTTAATCAGAATAGTTCCATAATTCAATCTTTAATGCAATCATAATTATGTGTTAACAAGATCTTAATATAAGTAGTAGCTCACATGGACCCTTTCGGGCACAGCAATTTAGATTTAAAATATGTAGACAAAATCCGTGTTATTTGTCAATAAGGTTATTCAGCCTCCACAGATAATACTAAGCTTTAATCTATGCTCGACCGTGCTGCCATTGCCATATCCATAATAATAATAATAAAATAATAATCTGTGGCCCGGCTGTCAACCAGCTTGTCAAAAATTTTCCTCTCAATTCTTTTTGAAGAAATATTTAATAAAATAATAGTTATATAACATGTTTAACCAAACCAAATCCGTTAAAAAAAAAAAAAACAAAATCTAACATACAAGAAGAAATGCAGATCCACCATCACCACAAGCATCTAAGTCTATCTTAGTAAGGAAAATCTTATATGAAGATAAAAATATGTTGACAAGACGCCGGGCACAATTACAACAACCCACTCGCCCAATACCTGCGGAATCGCCGCTCAGCTCCGCCTCGCAGCCGCCGGGACCAGCTCCAGCCGTGAGTGAAGAGACTCCGGCCGCTGCAGTTGCGTCGAGCTCGAGCGACGAATACTTCTCGCCGCCGACGACACCACCACCTGCGCGTCGGCGAGGAAGAGGCCGCCCTCCGGTCGGCTTAGGACTTCGAGGCCCTCCGGCCTCCAATGGGGTCCCCGCTGCCGGTGGAAGTGTGCAGCGCATGCGATGGACACATTCCATTAATGAGAACGTCATGCGCTCATACTATGGGGCTACAGAGGGGGGAACTAACCTGACTGCGTACCGTGGTCGGATGCTCTCTCTGTTTCAGGTACTTGAACCAGCTGTCAACGTTTCGGCTCAACGACTGTCGGATCAGGTGCGGGTCATCCAGCGTAACCGTATGTTGGATGACGCCGTACTTGATAGACTACGCCTCGAATCACGGTGCAGCCGTGTCTCATCTGCTTCGCCACTGGCCGCGATGCAACTACAACCCAGTATCTCACCACGACCCGACCATGTCGGTGAAGATGATGATGACGAGGCTATAACCGTGAGTACCCAGTGCAGTGAACGATTGAGGAGTGCTTTGGAGTGTGCATTACGGGAGTATCGCTCCACACCGCCTGAGCTTAGACCTCGTCTGCCTCGTTTACCCATGCATAAGAAAAATAGGGCGCTAGTGTGTGCTCTAGATTCACTGCTGTCAAATTATTTTGACAATAGTGAAGACCTCACCGATACTCATTCGATCCTATACTGTGCAGCTGTAGCGGCTTGTCGGGTAGCTCATGTCAAGTTTCCAAAGACTGACAGAGTTATTCGACCAGCTGTACCAGCTTGGCAGGGCAGGATCGAACGTCGTATTGCTGAGGCTAGAGCACTCATTGGTAAACTTATCTGCTTCAGGCAGGGCAACACTCGTCCTAGAGTGATGCGCTTTGTGAGGCGGGCGTTTGCGGGGACTGATATCAGTCCTCGGGATTATCTGACCCGCGTCACAGAGCGTATCGACTTCCTGAAGCAGAAAGTCTATGCATGGGCAAATCGAATTCGTCGATATAAGCGGCGGGTGGAGCGATACACTCAGAATCGCACATTCCAAAGCAATGAAAGGTGGGTTTATAGGGCCTGGGAGCGACCTGACCAAGGTGTGACTGATACGTGCCTACCGAATGATGACGCCATGTGTTCGTTCTGGCGCAGCATCTGGTCGGCTCCTGTCAGTCACACTGAAGGTGACTGGATGAGTGAGATCAAGCGCACGTGCGATCTTATACCAGAAATGGGGGCAATTACGATCAGCCCCCAAGATGTAACCCGTGCAGTCCGTCCGTTATCCAACTGGAAATCTCCAGGGCCGGACGGGCTGCACAATTTCTGGATAAAATGGTTTCTAAGCTCGCACGCTCGCTTGGCCGCTCAGTTCCAGTCTGCCCTAGAGCTAGGGTCGCTACCTCAATTCCTAACCACAGGAATAACCCACCTGCTCCATAAATCAGGCAGTACTTCGGAACCTAAAAATTATAGACCGATCACGTGCTTACCGACGGTCTATAAAGTTCTTACATCCATTCTGAGAGCCAAAATTAATAATCACATAGATACAAATTCAATCATGTCTGCTTCTCAGAATGGATGTAGGAACGGGTCCCGCGGTACTAAGGAGCTTCTCCTAATCGATATTGCCATAAACCAACAGGTTCGTCGTTCCCGAAGGAATCTGTCGACATGTTGGATAGATTATAAGAAGGCCTATGACTCGGTTCCACATACATGGCTCATGAAGGTGTTGGAGTTGTACAAAATAAATCCAATACTCCGCACTTTTCTTGAGTCATGTATGGGGCAATGGAAGACGGTCCTCTGCTATCCAGGATGTCGACAGATCCAGGAAAACAGCGAACCGATTAGGATTGAGCGTGGTATTTTTCAGGGCGACAGTCTGAGCCCACTGTGGTTTTGTCTGGCTCTCAACCCTCTCAGTACACTGCTGGAGGGTTCGGGGCAAGGCTACCAGTTGAGAAGAGGTGGTCAGGTCATATCACACTTGCTTTACATGGATGATTTGAAACTTTTTGCCCCCAGCAAATTGCAACTCATGGAGCTACTGAAGGTATCGGAAACCTTCAGTAGTGCCATCAAGATGGAATTTGGGGTGGACAAATGTGCGATCATGCATGTAAAGCGAGGGGAGATTATGGAATCCGTGGGAACTCAACTCTCGGATTCCATACACCTAAGATCCCTCAGCTCAACTGAAACCTACAAGTATTTGGGTAAGTCAGAAGCACTAGGCATCAATGTTGCTTATGTTAAACAGTCATTGAAGGAACGCTTCTTTGGCCGCCTGAATAAAGTACTGAATAGTCTTCTATCAGGTGGAAACAAGGTGCGTGCCTTCAATGGTTGGGTCATGCCAATATTGATGTACTCTTTTGGCATACTCAAATGGACTCAGACTGAACTTGACGCCTTGGACAGGCGGGTCCGCACAACGCTGACTGCAAATCGAATGCATCACCCACGTTCATCGGTGATGAGGCTGTATATCCCGCGGAAGTGCGGGGGTCGTGGCTTTTTAAATGCAAAGACCCTGCACAACCGCGAGGTATGCAGCCTTAGGGAATATTTCCTAGAAGCCGACGTGGGTATACATCGAGATGTGGTAGCGATGGACAAAGGCCTCACTCCGCTCTCCTTAGGTACCGAGAATTGGCGCAAACCTGTAGTATTAGATACTAATGACCGCAGAGAAGTATGGCAGAGCAAGGAGCTTCACGGACGCTATTACCGGGCCCTTCATGGGTCTGACGTAGATACGTTAGCGTCCGTAGCCTGGCTACGTTTTGGTGACCGCTTCGGGGAAACCGAAGGTTTTGTCTGTGCGATTATGGACGAAGTTATGATGACGAATAACTATCGGAAGTATATTGTGAAGGATGGTACGGTAGACATATGTCGGGCATGTCACAAACCGGGAGAATCCATTCGTCACATTATCTCCGGCTGTTCTCGTCTGGCTAACGGAGACTATTTGCATAGACACAACCTCGTAGCCAGGATTATTCACCAGCAACTTGCTCTTAAATACAATCTTGTGGAATCAGAAGTACCATACTATAGGTATGTGCCCGACCCAGTTCTCGAAAATGGCAATATTGCACTGTTTTGGGATCGGTCTATCATCACTGACAGGACTATTGTTGCCAACAAGCCTGACATAGTGGTGATAGACCGATTAGAGCGTCGCACAATGATTGTTGATATAGCAGTCCCCCATGACGAGAACCTCGTGAAAGCTGAGATAGATAAAAAAAATAAGTATCTTGACCTGGCGCGCGAGGTTGTCGACATGTGGGATGTGGAGACAGCAATCATTGTGCCGATAGTCGTCACAGCCAATGGTTTAATAGCCAAGAGCCTCGACCAACATCTAAGGAGGCTCTCGTTGGGCAGCTGGATCAAGGGCCTGATCCAGAAAGCAGTGCTCCTGGAAACGGCGCGTATTGTGAGGAGGTTCCTCTCTATGGAGCCCTGACCACCGGTAGCTTGGACCCTGTTCCCGATACCGGTGGGCTACTATTTTTTATATTTTTAAATGTTTTTATTTTTTATATTTAAAAATGTAATCTATATGTATATATATTAAATATATGGAATAATAATAATAAAAAAATAAGCTGGCAACACTAGCCGTCAAATCAAGTTTTGTTTTCTGCTGTTACAAATAAATTCGCAAAATATAGTGATAAGTTTTCCCATCCAAATTTCTCAATATTTACGAAAAGAGGACAGATTGAACCAAGATAAATAACATAAATCTAAAAAGCAACCGATAATATAACGAAAATGAAGATAATATATAATCCATCGACAACTGTCAAGTGGTCTGTCAATGATACCAATCACTAAAAAATGCAAGAAATAACGATGTTAATAAATAAAACTTGATGATGCTTACTAGAGCAGCTTCGCGACGTGCACGCCCACCACCCCCGGACCCGTCGCTCAGCTCCGCCTCGCCACCGGATTTAGGATTACCAACGTCACCGGCGGCTGCATCCGCGTCGAGCTCGAGCGACGAGTATTTCTCTCCGCCGACGTCGCCAACACCTGTGCGTCGGCAGGGGAG
The DNA here is from genome assembly GCA_943138885.2 of Tholera decimalis. Taxonomy (NCBI): domain Eukaryota; kingdom Metazoa; phylum Arthropoda; class Insecta; order Lepidoptera; family Noctuidae; genus Tholera; species Tholera decimalis. The sequence goes on from OW964562.2 coordinate 33,172,718, forward strand.
AGGCCGGCCACCGAACAGCTTGGGGCTTAGGAGCCAACTGGCTCCGAGTCGGGTCCCCGCTGCCGGTGGTGTGCAGCGCATGAGATGGACTCAGTCCATAAACGAAAACGTCATGCGCGCATATTATGGATCTACAGAGGGGGGAACTATCCTCACTGCGTATCGTGTCAGGATGCTGTCTCTGTTTCAGGACCTAGAACCAGCTGTGAACGTCTCGGCCCAACGATTGTCGGATCAGGTGCGGGTCATCCAGCGTAGCCACAGGCTGGATGATGCAACACTTGATAGGCTGCGCTCAGAGGTACTGAGCAACCATATCATCTCGACCCCGACACATGCCATGGTACAAGCGCCCGCTAGTGGCGCAATGATACCGCGGCTCAATAGTCATAATAATGAGCTAGATGATAGGGTTGTCACGGTAAGTAGCCAATGCAACGATCGACTGAGGAGCGCACTGGAGGATGCGCTTCGCAAGTATAGATCAGTTCCGCCTGAACTTAGACCCCGGTTACCACGGTTACCTATGCATAAAAAAAATAGGGCGTTGGTGTGTGCTTTGGATTCGCTGCTTGAGAACATTTTTAAGAGCAGCGAAAACCTTGTTGATACGCATTCAATCCTATATTGCGGGGCTGTTGCGGCGTGTCGCTTAGCTAACGTCAAATTTCCTAATAACGACGAAGCTATTCGACCAAAACCTGCTGTACCAGTCTGGCAGTATAGGATCGAGAGGCGTATCGATGAGGCCAGAGCACTCATCGGCAAACTATACTGCTTCAAGGAAGGCAATGCACGCCCACGTGTAATGCGTTTTGTACGGCGGGCTTTCTCGGGGACTGGAATCAGCCCTCGAGAATACGCACCCCACATTATGGAGCGCATTGACTTCCTTAAGCAGAAAATTTATGCATGGGCAAGCCGTATCCGACGGTTTAAGCGGCGGGTTGAACGGTACTCACAGAATCGCATGTTCCAGAGCGATGAGAGGTGGGTATACAGAGCTTGGGAGCGACCCAATCAAAATGTGACTGACGTGTGCCGCCCGGATTATACCGCCACGAATTTATTCTGGCGCAACATCTGGTCGGTACCCGTCTGTCATGTTGAGGGTGACTGGATGCGTGAAGTTGAACGCGTGTGTGAAGCTATACCACAAATGGATAAAATAATCATTAACACTTCTGATATAGCCAAAGCAGTTCATCCGTTACCAAACTGGAAGTCTCCAGGACCGGATGGACTGCACAACTTCTGGCTCAAATGGTATAGCAGCTCGCACGCGCTTTTGGCTTCTCAATTCCAGGCATCTTTAGAGACTGGGTCTCTACCAGAGTTTTTAACGACAGGCTGTACCCACCTGCTTCATAAGAGTGGTAGTCCCACGGAACCCGAAAACTATAGACCGATTACCTGTCTATCTACGGTCTATAAGGTTCTTACGTCCATTCTGAGAGTGAAAATAAATATGCACATTGAGTGCAACTCAATTATGTCCGCTTCTCAGAATGGATGTAGAAAAGGGTCCCGTGGCACTAAGGAACTACTCCTTATTGACATGGCCATTAGCCAACAGGCTCGTCGATCCCGAAAAGATCTATCGACATGCTGGATAGACTACAAAAAAGCCTTTGATTCTGTTCCTCATACCTGGCTCATCAAGGTGCTAGAGCTTTACAAAATACATCCAACTCTACGCACGTTCCTTGAGTCATGTATGAGGCAATGGAAGACGGTACTTTGCTATCCAGGATGTCGACCGATTCGAGGAAACGATGAGCCTATATGGATCAGACGGGGAATATTTCAGGGCGACAGTTTGAGTCCACTTTGGTTTTGCTTGGCCCTGAATCCTCTAAGTACAATGCTAGAGGAGTCAGGCCTGGGCTATCGGTTGAGAAGAGGAGGTCAAAGTATATCCCACCTCCTTTACATGGATGATTTGAAACTCTTTGCCCCCAACAACTTGCAACTGATGGAACTACTGAAGGTAACTGAAACTTTCAGTAGCGCCATCAAGATGGAATTTGGTGTGGACAAATGTGCAATCATGCATGTAAAACGAGGAGAGATTATGGAATCTGAGGGAATTGAACTTTCAGATTCCATACACCTTAGATCTCTCTGCTTAACCGAAACTTATAAGTATTTGGGTATGTCGGAAGCTTTGGGCATTAATGTTGCTGACATGAAGCAATCGCTGAGGGAGCGCTTCTTTGGCCGCCTGACAAAGGTATTAAACAGCCTTTTGTCAGGAGGAAATAAGGTGCGCGCTTTCAACGGTTGGGTCATGCCGGTGTTGATGTATTCTTTCGGCATACTCAAATGGACTCAAACCGAACTGGACGCCCTGGATAGGAGGGTCCGTACACTGCTAACCGCAAATCGGATGCATCACCCACGATCATCGGTGATGAGACTGTACATCCCGCGGAAATGTGGAGGTCGACCCTTTTTAAATGCCAAAACTCTCCACAACCGCGAGATTTGCAGTCTCAGGGAATATTTCCTTAAAGCCGATGTGGGTATGCACCGAGATGTGATTGCAGTGGACAAGGGACTCACCCCGCTGACCATGGCTAAAGAGAACTGGCACAAACCTGTTATACTTACCCCAGATGACCGCAAGGAGGTATGGAAAAGCAAGGAACTTCATGGTCGCTACTATCGGGCTCTTTATGGGTCCGATGTAGATTTGACAGCTTCCGTTGCCTGGCTACGCTTCGGGGATCTCTTCGGAGAAACTGAAGGTTTTGTCTGTGCAATTATGGACGAAGTTATCTTGACGAATAATTACCGGAGACATATTATGAGGGACGGGACTATTGACGTGTGTCGGGCATGCTATCGTCCTGGTGAGTCCATCAGACATATTGTCTCCGGTTGTTCACGTCTAGCTAACGGCGAGTACTTGCATAGACACAATCAAGTAGCCAGAATTATCCACCAGCAACTTGCTTTTAAATACAAACTTGTCGATTCTGAGGTACCGTATTACAAGTATGTGCCCGACCCAGTTCTCGAAAATGACCATGTCACGTTGTACTGGGATCGGTCTATCATCACTGATAGGACTATTGTTGCCAATAAGCCTGATATAGTGGTGATAGACCGATACGTGCGCCGCGCAATGGTAATCGATGTTATCATCCCACATGACGAGAATCTCGTGAAAGCTGAGAAAGAGAAACACATTAAGTATCTCGACTTAGCTCATGAGGTTGTTGACATGTGGGATGTGGACTCGGCTGTCATTGTGCCGATTGTCATATCAGTCAATGGGCTAATAGCTAAAAGCTTCGACGACCATCTGTTGAAGCTGGCTTTGCACAGCTGGATAAAGGGCCTGATACAGAAGGCAGTTCTCCTCGATACAGCTCGTATTGTGAGGAGGTTCCTTTCTCTGGAGACCTAACCACCGGTAGCTTGGACCCCGCTCCCGATACCAGTGGACTGCCATTTTTTATATTTTTAAATGTTTTTTTATTGTCACTTTTTTATAGAAAAATATTTAAAAATGTAATTTTTGAGAGGTATATGAAATAAAGGAAAAAATAATAATAAATACATTAATAAATATTGACTGTTGGTTTAATAAATTATTTAATACAGTTTTTATGTTACTGAAGTCTCAAAAGTCTCGTTATTCCCGGGACCGAAGATGTTAGTCTCGAGTCTCGAAAATACTAAAAAATCGTCGAGACTCTCGAAATTTTCGAGACCGAGATTCCCGGGATGAAAGCCCTAGTCACATCCCTAGACTGTACTAAACTCGCCCGTCTACATGCCAGCCAGTTAAGTTGGAGGGGTGCGGGAGACGCGAGAGAGGGGGCTACTTCGCACTGGACTCGCCGAAAAATAGGATCGCGATCTATTTAGCTCAACTTAATCAACAACTTACTACTTAACTCGCTTTTACCGTTCAAACTACATTAACAACTTAACTCGCCAATGACGCAAGTTAACTCGCTACTGTACTTGTTGAAGTGTAAATCGGGCTTTATGCACATAGGCATGTAGAGCCTGCCAAAGCTGCAAAAATTACCATAGTCAAGAAGTTTGTAGGATCATAATATTGATTAGTTGGTAACATTTTGCTCGATAGTATTTATTTTATTCTCAATATTTTTACCATCGTTTTCTTTCTTTCCACTAACCTGTCACGCTATGTCGCTGCACCTCTCTTCGGTCGACTAGTAAAATACCTAAGTCCCACGTTGTACGTATAGTGTTTCAATAATGCATAATTTGTAACAAATATATTAATAGAAGTATATCATATTATAATCGTTTACCACAAGATGGTCAAACTCAAGGCTAATAATAATATTAAAAAGATATTTATAAGGTACTCACATTAAACTTTGCGTTTTGCCACCATCTCACTTGGTACTGGATGGTAAGTGATGATGTAGTCGAAGATGAAGCACGCTTACCTAGAAGTAAGCTATTCACTCTTGAATTAGAAGTTATAGCTATCAGGAAACACAGACTCTGGCAGGGAATTCCACACTCCATCTGCTTAAGAGGAGGCTCCCTAAATTGTATGTAACTTTGCATTAATATTCTGAAACAATCACGCATACAATCAAAATGGAACTTTAGTATATGATGTATTGGATCTTTTTCTTTACATGTCTAAGACCAGTTACGCAATTTATTGGAACATTTTCGCTCCATTCATTTTTTAATCGAAATCATGTCTTTTTTGAAGATTTTTCAAAATTTAATCAATAATCTCGGCTTTTATGTCTAAAATTAGTATTGACAGTTAGAAAATATAGTTTACCAGTTCGGCGAATGGCAGCAACTTACAATGAAGCATTCGAACATACATTTACATGTTCTTTGAAAAAGTTTCGTAGCCTTTTGTATGAGGCACTTAAACATAAGACTACCTAGTTGTTTATTGTTGCTTTTTTGTTTTTATTTACCTAATTTTCTTTTTGAATTGTTGTTTTTAGAACATTAATGTAACAGTTATGCATGAACAGCTCACCTCCTAGTGCCTGTAAGGTCTTATTCATTACTGGTAATCTGTGAACAGCGTTGTGGGCTACATTATTACTTAAGCTGTTTATGTTTTTCTACTTGTAATTTTGTATTTTGTAGCTGTTTGTTGTTCCTATTTAATAAATAATAATAAAAATATTGTCCAAATGTAAGATATTTTTTCTCTTTTCAGCCTGAGGTCGACTGGAAGAAAATGTCTATAAAATAAGTTAATAGACGTATACCACATAATCCTTAATCACCATTCACCAGATGGTCAAACGCAAGCCTATATCAAAAACTTGTAAAGTACTTACATTACTAATAAACTAAAAAAATATAATCCTCATACATCAAACGCTACTAGAATAGATAATCTCATTCCTAAAACAAGAGCACATCATACACACACAAATTGTATACAAATAAGGCTTGGGTTGTGTAATGGTGGTGAGTAAATGGTAATTAGGTGACGCTCGTTTTGTACAAATAGGTATGTATGTATGTACATTTGTGTTATGGGCAGGGCCGCGACGACCTAAGACAGCGCCTGTGTGCAAAATCTATGAAGCGCCTATGATTTTTGTCGTCCTGTTTCGACATAAATATTTTTTAATATTCAAAGTTTGACTGAAATTCAAATTCAAATATTTTAATTCAGATAAAATCCATATTATGGTAGTAGTAGTAAAACTTAGCCTAATGTTAGTATTAATTAAAATTAATAATAATACCACCCACACTTGGTTGATATACCGTCTTGTCGTAGGTACCTAGCGCTTCTCCTCCTCATTTATTGTGCGCACTTCCATCTTTACTGCCGGCTTCTATGTTCCCTGCCACTTATGACTTATGATGAATAATACTATTTACTCGTGCTTTAAAGGCTGAAAGGTCATAAGTGGCAGGGAACATAGAAGCCGGCAGAGAATACCACAGCTTGGCTGTGCGAGCCTAGAAGATGCCTATTTATTAAATAGGCATCTTCTGGGCTCGCTAGTCCCAACTTAGACCTTATATATGGCTTTCCATCAGGCGAGGTCGAGGTCAAGAGTGGGATCATCAGAAAAAAAAAATCACCTTAACCATTGAGTTGTTCGCTCAATCGTACACTAGTCTATTTGGGTAAGTGTGTATTTTATATTTTTTTCCTCACTGAAAAAAAAGAATTGTTGAATGTACTAAAGTAGCGTAGGTTGAGTAATGAACTGCCATAGTCAACCCTTTTCATAGTTAATTTTACTATAACAAGAGTGAATTTAACAAAATCCACTTTGTTGATTTTACATAACAAAACAGATTGACTAAAACTATTTTAAGTATAGTAAAATTTATCGAACAAATATTTGAATACACTAAAGAAAGTTTGTAAAATACTTTCGTAAGAGTTCTCTAAATTTCCAACAGGTGACGCTACTAAATTTGTTCGTAACACTAACAAATAAGAAAGTTGATTTTACTTGACACAAATCATGAGATACGTTTAATATAATTAACACTAGAAATATATACATTTTACACAAGCTTGTCAATAAAATCAACAAAGAAGTTTTGTTTAAACAACAGTACGAGTTTCGCAACACAGTTCTCCAGATATCCGATAGGTGGCGCTTGCTACTCTACTAAAGTTGTTCGTAAAAACTAACAAATTGGAAGATTGATTTTACTTGACACAAATTATGAGATACATTTCATATAATTGACATTAGAAATATGTTAATTTTACGCAAGTTTGTAAATAAAATCAACAAAGAAGTTTTGTTTAAACAACAGTACGAGTTTCGCAACACAGTTCTCCAGATATCCGATAGGTGTCGCTTGCTATTCTACTAAAGTTGTTCGTAAAATCTAACAAGTTAGGAAATTGATTTTAATTGACACAAATTATGAGATACATTTCATATAATTGACATTAGAAATATGTTAATTTTACGCAAGTTTGTAAATAAATTCAAAAAAGAACTTTTGTTTAAACAACAGCGCGAGTTTAGCAAAACAGTTTTCCAAATGTCCGACAGGTGACGCTTGCTAATCTACTAAAGTTGTTCGTAAAAACTAACAAATTGGAAGATTGATTTTACTTGACACAAATTATGAGATATATTTAATATAATTGACATTAGAAATATGTTAATTTTACGCAAGCTTGTAAATAAAATCAACAAATAACTTTTGTAACAACAGTACGAGTTTAGTAAAACAGTTCTCCAGATATCCGATAGGTGTCGCTTGCTACTGTACTAAAGTTGTTCGTAAAATCTAACAAATTAGGAAATTGATCTTACTTGACACAAATTACGAGACATATTTAATATAATTGACATTACAAATATGTACATTTTACACAAGCTTGTCAATAAAATCAACAAAGAACTTTTGTTTAAACAACAGTACGAATTTAGCAACACAGTTCTCCAGATATCCGATAGGTGTGGCTTGCTACTCTACTAGAGTTGTTCGTAAAATCTAACAAATTAGGTAATTGATTTTACTTGACACAAATTATGAGATACATTTCATATAATTGACATTAGAAATATGCTAATTTTACGCAAGCTTGTAAATAAAATCAACAAAGAACTTTTATTTAAACAAGGGAACGAGTTTCGAAGTCAGTTCTTCCCGACAGGTGACGCTTGCTAATCTACAAATACTAAAGTTGTTCGTAAAAACTAACATATTGGAAGATTGATTTTACTTGAAACAAATTATGATATTAGAAACAAGTATGTACATTTTACACAAGCTTGTCAATAAAATTTACAAAGAACTTTTGTTTAAGGTTAAACATTAGCCCGTGACATGACTCGCTATTGTAGGCACATAACGTAGTTTCCATGGGTTTTATCTTCTACATTATATATTTTAGCGTGTTCCGACAACTAACGGCAATTTGTTCACTATGAACTATAAGAAAGCAAAATTATGTCATTATATGCAATATGTTTTAGTATTTGCTGAATACAAATTAAGTGTGTGCATATATACTCATTTGTACAAATCAAAGTTGTATTCGGCAAATACTACAAACATACCGAATACAACAGCATTTAATGAAATAATTTTGCTTTGATAGGTAACATAGTTCATTAATACTATAACCTTAACCGTTAAGTATAGTTACAGGAAATTGTTCCTATGAGACCATCCATAACTTTTTAAGATATTCTGAACTGCATTCACAGATTTCGGAAAAAGTTTACAGTCAGCAAAAAAAATCTAAAATACAAAAAAATGCCAATCGATCCTATTTCATGTGGGGATCAAAAGACTCTATGGGACCATTTAAGTTATGAGTAATAGAAATGACAGCAATCGCCAAATACTTTTTAAGGTCAACTGAAATTTGAGTACAGAAACTACGGTAGGTAAGTCAAAACACCGGGTTCACACGCAGGCATAATCTTCTACAACATAAGAACTAAAAAAAGTAGTTTCTGCACTCAAATTTCAGTTAAATGTGACTTCACATATCCTAAAACCATAAGACAATTTAGACGCTTCTAACGATACTTCATTTATCAAATTATCATAAGTAATTTAGAAGTTATGAGGGAACATAATAATAATAATGAACATACTTTTGGGGTTGTAAATCGGGTGAATGCAAGCAAAGGCAAAAGCTAACAATGTATATTATATACAGCGTGGCATGGACATTGACGCACATCCTGTTACCATGGATTCAGTAAGTACATGATTCTGAATTTTTTTTTTGGGTGGTAAGATCATCCAGTGAGTCCTTCCGCCCAGGGTGGGGCGGAAGGGACTGTCAGACTTTTACTGACTAAAATCCACCCGTGTTCCTTCGGATGCCCTTTAAGTTTTGGGGCCACGGTGTCCTGTTTAGACAGTCCCGCGGCTCCAGCTGGCATTTGGCCCTATGGCGGGTCCTGTCAGTTTGCTGACAGCTCTTTGAGGCGCGCGTGGAACACGACGCGCCGCCGACCCGGGTTCTGAAGCCCCCTGCGTTGAAAGTTTTTGTCGGTTATTAAAAAAAAAAGTTGATGTTCCATACATTTTGACCGCGTAGCTATTGCACTTTTCTGTGAAACTAATGATTTTTTTTTGATAACCGACGAAAAATTTCTTCGCTAGAGGGTCTACAATCGTGTGCTGAATTTACGGTTACAGTTTGCGCGTCGATGTCCCTGCCACCCTGTATATTTGAAAAGTGCTTATTAAGCCCTTTCATTTGGTACCCAATTTTTTTTAACAAAATGTCACATATCCTATAATATTACAAATGCGCGAAATTTCATCCAAATCCGTTAAGCCGTTTATGTGTGATTGAGTCACAAACATCTAAACATCTTCACAAACTTCGCATAATTATAATATTAGTAAGAATAAATATAAAAAAGTAACGATTTAACTCTTTGTTTTGATCTATACCATACCAATATATCTACCTACATGTTACTTAATTAAAATGTTGATTTTACGAAACATCTTTGAGATTTTACTAAACTATAATGTCATTTGACGTGACGTCATACCTATTCTTCCACCAATTCGCGTTCCGTCTCGACTCGATACGACTTAGAGTTGCCAGATTAACACTTCTCCGCCCTTTTTAATTTTATTATAAGTAATTTGAAGTAGGAAATGACGGGAATAATTTTGACTAAAATTAAACGTTTTTAGGGTTCCGTCTAAAGGGTAATAACGGGATCCTATTGCTAAGACTTCACTGTCTGTCTATCACCAGGCTGTATCATAGGCTGCTGTATGATAGCTAGACATTTGAAATTTTCGCAGATGATGTAGGTATTTCTGTTGCTGCTATAACAACAAATTCTAAAAACAGAATAAAATAAATATTTAAGGGTGGTTTCCATACAATAAACGTGATTTTTTGCCGTTTTTGCTCGATATTAATAACGATTGGTACGGAACCCTTTGTGCACGAGTCCGAATCGCACTTGGCCGATTTTTAGACATATTGCATACTGCCTACTGGTCATATCATGTTCGGACGTTTTCAGCGTGACGTGAGCGTGAGCGTTTTAAGATTTATAATATCATGAAAATAAAAAATAAAAAACTTTTATGCGAGTACACGAAAACATGCTTCTCTCTCATTTGTTCCAAGCATCTACAGAAATAAGGTAAAATCTAAATAATGGAAATGAAGTACAGAAAATATGGCCAATACCATCTCTAAATATATTTTGGACTGAAAAAATATGCCAAGGCATGTTACTCGTGCGATTTACCCAATGAAGTAATCGTAAATAAAATAATATATAATATTTTTGGGGGAAAAATTCCAACCTGCATAGCGGAATTCAAAATATCTCGTTGGCAACACTGTTCTTCAAATTCTTTCTATTGACGCGTGCGCCGCGGTGCTCTGTGTTGGATTAGTTAGATATTTAATATTTATATCATTCATAGTTACGCTAAAGTAATAGTAGTTCAATCATTGTTCATAGCAGTTCATAGTGAGTGAAAATGGACTCGACGTCACAAAATACGTTAGGATTTACATTACACTCCAACTTCGCCATAGCACTTCTCGATTTCTGGGGAGTCTCGAAGGAAACACAAGCTGTATTGCAAGGTAAGTTCTTACTTTAGAGATACTGTAGATAAATGTATTCCAAATTTTAATATCACTCCCTGGGCCCTGTCCTTCTTTTTTTAGAATATGACTTGGATGTATTTTGCATAGAAAATATTTCTGATTCTGATATAAATGAGCTGATTCCAAAATCAAGAATAAATGATAGAATTAAATTCAAGGCTAGATTAGCTCAATTTAAAAATGAAAATAAATCCCTGGTGAGTATTTTGTAGTATACCTATTATTGTACCTACTTTCCAGAATGTAGCGAGGCAGAGTGTGGTGAGGCTCGGTAATCTCAAGCACAGGCTTTGCTTGTTTTAAAACTGATTGATTTGTTCATATTATTTTGTTTTTGTACTATAAGAGAAAAGAAGTAAATAAACTACATATATATTACTAGCTTTTCGCCGCGGTTTCACACGCATTAATTTGAAAATGTCCCGCGGTTGTATGTAGCGTGATGATATATAGCCTAAAGCCTTCCTCAAATAATGGACTATCCAACACAAAAATAATTTTTCAATTCGAACCAGTAGTTCCTGAGATGAGCGCGTTCAAACATAGAAGCAATCAAACTCTTCAGCTTAATAATATTAGTAAAGATTATTATTTTAAAGATTTTTAGTTTTGGTAGAAATGTTACTAATGTATCTCAGATCAAATGCTCTTAATAGTATGAGCACTGATCTAGCTGGAGTCAACTTGAAATAGTTTTTTCACATTAATAAAATACAAACTTGTTCGTATAATTTATTATTAAATATTTAATATTTTTCTTTAAATATTTAAGTTTTTTGCAAATATGCCATTCAATATTTATGCTTGACAAAATTCGGCCTTATGATATTATGCTTTTAGAATTTTTAATAATAAATATTATGCCAATTGATATTTATGCCATTTAACAGTATAGGTTTTATGTTTAGGACAAAAAATTATGCGTAGGTAATCATTCAATTTTATTTTTTATCTTTTCAGGTTGAATTAGATTTTGAATTCATGTACCCAAACCATGACCTAGAATAATTGTTCAAAAAGTGGCCAATATTCATGGAAAAAGCATTGCCAATTTACAGTAAAATAAAAAGTTGCGTGGATAACCTGAAAACTTTGAACGACGATAGTACCACACCAGGTCAGTAGATGCTAATTTATTTTCATTATCCTTCCTATCCTACTTCCTACTAATCCTACTTCCTACTAATATTATAAATGCGAAAGTTTGTGAGGATGGATGGATGTTTGTTACTCTTTCACGCAAAAACCACTGAACAGATCAGAATGAAATTTGGTAAGTATATAGTTGGCAGCCAGGAATAACACATAGGCTTCTTTTTATCCCGAAATTCCCACGGGATCGGGATTTGCGCGCGAAAACCTTCCCACGCGTACGAAGTCGCGGGTAGAAGCTATATTAAATAAAGATAATAGATAGTCCTCATTTTTACAGGCTTATCTTTGTAATAATTTTTAACTCCTTGCAGATGTGAGAGATTTAAGAGTCCCAAAATGTATCACTTGAAGATCTTAATAATATGAAGCTATGGTTGAAATTTAATAAAGAGCCTTGGGTAGATGTTGTGGAGAAGTGGAAACTAACAAGGACATTGCGAAAAGAAGATTTATCTGGAAAAGATAAAACCATCCGGGACTTATTTAATGAGTGGCTTTCAATCAAAGCAAGCTTGGGCTACAAACTTGTTCGTATAATTTATTATTAAATATTAAATTTTTTTTTTTAATATTTAAGTTTTTTGCAAATATGCCATTCAATATTTATGCTTGACAAAATTCGGCCTTATGATATTATGCTTTTAGAATTTTTAATAATAAATATTATGCCAATTGATATTTATGCCATTTAACAGTATAGGTTTTATGTTTAGGACAAAAAATTATGCGTAGGTAATCATTCAATTTTATTTTTTATTTTTTCAGGTTGAATTAGATTTTGAATTCATGTACCCAAACCATGACCTAGAATTGTTCAAAAAGTGGCCAATATTCATGGAAAAAGCATTGCCAATTTGCAGTAAAATAAAAAGTTGCGTGGATAATCTGAAAACTTTGAACGACAATAGTACCATAATTTATTTTCATTATATTAAATAAAGATAATAGATAGTCCTCATTTTTACAGGCTTATCTTTGTAATAATTTTTAACTCCTTGCAGATGTGAGAGATTATGTTTACCTAAAACTTATGAGTTCGAAGTTGCCACCCACCATTAAAATTCCAGTTCAACACAGTTCAATTCATTTTACATGTCGCGGTAAGTAAATAAAGTGCGCAATAAATTAAAAAAATAAATAACACAGTATTTGTGTCTACCTGTGGTAGCCGATTCGTTTTTTTTTCTTATTATGACTTGCTCTTTGGTGAAGGAAGACATCGTGAGGAAATCAGCAAGTCTTAAGAACTCAACCCAATGAAGACTTGTGATATTAGTTTACAGGCAATGGGTTCAGTGTGGTAGATTATTTATGACCCAGAACATCTTGTATATTTGTATTTGTTCAACCTTGTATTTGTTCTATTACAGAATCAGAGCGAAATAGTAACAAAGATCAAGCTGCGTCAGGATGAGCACTTGGCCAAAGGACTTACTTGCCAACCACTGATAGTCGTGGTAGGGTCATCGATAGAAGAAATAACCGATTACTATGTCCATTATGAATCAGTCATTTATAAGATCGACACCCTACTAAAAGCAGTAGATGTATGCTTTAAAATTTTCCATGTTTTCAATTTAGAGTACCCGACAGAATGTGTTAACGTGTGGACCTTTATACAAAAATATTTTTACGGAATTGATTTCAAATCTGATAAAAAAATTCAAGTGTAGCTTGTTTTATGGCGGATCTGTCTTAAAACCTTTTTAGACTGAAATTTCTATTTTGTGCCAAATATTTTATTTTGTGATTTGACTGTAAGAATTATTTAGCATATTTTGATAAAACTTAGAAATATTTTTTGTATGTATTGATATAGTATAAAACTGAATTGTAACTGCGTTAGATGTAAACTTATCAATAATGTTAAGTAATATAATATTAAGGTTTTGCATGGCGTTGGTATGTTGGACATTGTGGGCGGATAATTCTTTCTTTTTAGTGCAGAATGGGTCAGCATATCTAACTACCCTTAGAGTCACATGATTGAAGATGATCCCTTCTGGACATCCTTTAAGACGAGCCTTTTGTAAGAGGTTACCGCAACCTTAGTTTTCAGTACATTTAAATATAAATATGTTCATTCATTTAACCATCTCCATATTAATGTGATCCTGGTACTCTAAAATCTGTTCAGTCAGTTATTCCTATCTGTTCTAAGAATGTACATTTTGGGAAATATACATTAGGGGAAAGGTGCATTTTGGAAAAAGTACTTTTTCGGAAGTGGACATTTCGGGAGTTGTACCTACTTTTTGAAACCGGTCTACACTATGGGAAGTGTTCATTTTGAACCTGAAAGCCTTTTATGATTATTTTGTGTCACATTTGTTTTGAGTTGATTATTTTATGTGATATTTCAGTTATTACCTCGCCTGTAAGTGAATTGTTTAAGTTTTATTGTAAAAGCAATTTGATAACAATTATAATAAACTTAATTTTATTCATTTAATATTTTGTTTTCTTTTACTATTTTAGTTATAAACCGAACAAAATTATTGTAACATTTTATCATACAATTCAGATTTAATTTGTTTAACATTTAAATGTGTATTTTTAACAGTTATAATTGGAGTACTTTTTGGTAAATTTTGCTAAACATGTTCTTTTATTTTGTACTGTATGATACCGCTCACTGGCGGGTGATTTTGTCTTTCGTTTATTTTTTTATTGGTAGTTTACTGATTTGTAAATTAGGCAGCTGACTCCAAGTCTCTGGCGACAAAGTATACACGGTGACTTTATTAGTGCGCATAATTTTTGAGGATGTTCGTTCAGTCGGACCATTAGTTTGATGGTATGAATATCCTTATAAGTTATGCGCACTAGTCACGCAGTATATTACGCTACGAGAGATTTTCAGTCAACCAATAATTTACAGCTTTCATGCATAATGGCGAAACATGTTTAATAGAATATACCTACATCCTGTTCGTACATTTTAGGAGAGCGCATTTTGTATATTTTACTACTAAAAGTGAAGTAAAGTATACGAAATGTGCTCTCCTAAAATGTACGAAATGGTATGAGTAAATGTTACAATACTAATTTTACATATTTTATTACAATACCTTACGTAAAATATGCAAAACTTATTTAATGTAATATACGAAATCATACGAGTAAATATCACAAAATTAGTTTTGCATATTTTAAGTAAAATATACTAAACCAACAAGAAGATATCTGGTAAATTGTATGAAATTAATTTCACATGTTTTACCAAACACTTTTAGTTAAACATATTAAAGCAATATCGTTAAATGGACGAAAGTAATATACGTGAAATATGCAGGACTCGATTAGCTGAATATACTAAATTAAATGAGTAAATGTAGCAAAATTAATTTCGTATATTATACATAACACATTTAGTGACATTCATTAAATCTCATCGTGAAATATACAGTACTGGATTAGTTGAATATACAAAATGAAATTAGTAAATGTAGCGAAATCAATTTCACATTGTTTACATAACACGTTTAGTGGTATTTATTAAATCTCATCGTAAAAGATCAAAAGTAATCGACGTGAAATGTACAGGACTTTTTAGTTGAATGTACAAAATGAAATGAGTAAATGTAGCAAAATTAATTTCACATATTTTACATAACACGTTAAGTGACATTTACTAAATCTCATCGTAAAATATCGAAAATAATCGATGTGAAATACACAGGACTTTTTAGTTGAATAAACAAAATGAAATGTGTAAATTTACTAAACGTATGGGTTACATAATCAACCAGTTCTATTTGGTAAAATCAACAATTTCGTGTGTAGGACCTATATTAACCCGCGGATTTGATAAAATTTACGCGGAATTTAGTAAAATCAATCATTCTTTTTTTTCAGTGCTGAAAGACGATTTTCTTTCGTTTGGCAAATACTGCAAAAAAACGCGAATAATAATATAATAATAATAATAATACAGTCCCCCATGATGAGAACCTCGTGAAAGCTGAGATAGATAAAAAAAATAAGTATCTTGACCTGGCACGCGAGGTTGTCGACATGTGGGATGTGGGGACAGCAATCATTGTGCCGATAGTCGTCACAGCCAATAGTATAATAGCCAAGAGCCTCGACCAACATCTAAGGAGGCTCTCGTTGGGCAGCTGGATCAAGGGCTTGATCCAGAAAGCAGTACTCCTGGAAACGGCGCGTATTGTGAGGAGTTTCCTCTCCATGGAGCCCTGACCACCGGTAGCTTGGACCCTGTTCCCGATACCGGTGGGCTACTATTTTTTATATTTTTAAATGTTTTTATTTTTTATATTAATATTTAAAAATGTAATTGATATGTACATAGATTAAATAAATGAAATAATAATAAAAAGTGTTTATTTCTCACCACAAGCCAAAAAATACAAACAATATTTTAATTGAATGAAATTTGTACACAAATTTATTTGAGATATTAACAAAATAGTTGACTTTTTTCTAATCATAAAACAAACAAACAAATATATAAATAAATATTGCTCGTTTAATAGTATGTATAGTACGTTTAAAATACAATAGTTCATGAATTTTCTCTCACAAGTTTATTACAATTGTTGTTCTTGGTTTAAAACTCAAGAAAAAGAACAATATCTTGTGATAGACTCTTGCCAGAAGTAGATTAAAAAAACCTGTATGATGACAATGATTTATTTATTTGAACTTTATGTACAATTACATATAGTGGTACATGGGCCTTATTTTCGGTCATATACGAGTACATATTACAGGTTAGCTACTTCTGATACCAGCGGTTACTTGTATAAAATAAAAGTAGCATAGGTTACTCTTTATCACGCATTAACTAATAAGGCTGTTATTTTGAAATTACAAGAGCTTTTAATTATTTATGAAGGAAATTATATGAAAAGCACATACGACTGCGTAAAGCGTTTTTTGAATCAGTTTTGACATCTTCATCGATAAATTCTCGTGTTCCTTTTCTTATTAGATTCTGGTAACCAGATAATTTCTTTTTTTTTTATTCTAATCACTATTACACATCATGAAAACACATCAAAATAATTAGAAACACACAAACTAAGTATTGTTGCAAGAGCGTGAAAAAATAAGTGTGCACCTTGCACCTATGTTTTAATTGTTTTGACTCTCTCCCTAGGGAGAGACTCACTAGTGAGCGAGGGAACCAGGGAAATCAGGGATTCCCCAATTATAGCCTCACCCATCGCGTCGCGGCTCATCGGGTTGCGTTTAAAAACTCACAGATGGCGTTTGTAATTAGAATGTAGTTAACATTTTTTAACCCAAAGTAGTGTAAAGTTAAGGCGTTAGTATTGTCTTGGGAGACTTTCTTACCTACTCAATTATAAACAATATGTTGTAGTTTAACAAAACTAATTTCAAAAATTAACACTGGCATTACATCCGGCGCCTCTTCTGCCTTGGCGACTGTGTGCGCCGCACACTTCGCACATAGGGATGATGGGAGTGTTACGTTATATCATAAGAGGCACGACATTGTGACATGTGTGCTCTAAAAGGTATAATAATATGTATATTACCAAGAGCATATTGCTTGTGGTGTTTGCCTGTAATTAGTTGTGCAGTTATGTTCCTATCTGTGCTATATCTGTAACAACTGTTGGTGAACCTTAATTAAATGAATAATTATATATTTTTTTATTATTTTATTTATTTTTTATTTATTACTTTGTTAAACATAATTAAGGCTAAAAGGGGAATGAACAATGTGCTATTTAAAGCCATCACTTTATCTTATGGAAATGTATAAATAGTATAAGGAAAATCATAAAAAAGTCGCATTCAATAAACTTGGTGAGACAGATTTTTCACTTTCTATACAATTTTTTTTTTTCGTGGTAAAATCATCATATGAGTCCTCCCACCCCGGGCAGGGCCGGAGGGACTGTCAGACTTGTACTGACTAAAATCCACAGTGTTCCTTCAATAGCCCTTTACGTTCCAGGGTCACGGTAATGGGATAAGTCCCACGACCCCGGCAGGCTTCGGCCCTCTACAGGGGGGCCTCGTCATCTTGCTGACGCTCTTTGAGACGCGCGTGGAACACAACGCGCCGTCGACCCGGGCATGGTCCATGGTCGGACAGCGAGTTGCCCTTTACTCGCTGTCCGCATGCCCGCGCCTACGGTGGCCGGAGATCGTCGGCCGACGTCCGACGCCGCACGGTGGGCTGAAAAACGGCTTTCATAGACTTAGGCATTTTATTTTGCAAGTGCCAGTTTTTGTGCCGGATATCACTTCTATTTGTTATAACAATATACAAAAATGACACCAGAATTGATTCTGCACAAAAACGAAGGAATTATAATTTTTTTACGAAAATTTTGTATGGAGCTAGTATGAAAAATCGAAATATCTCTGAAACGGCAGCGATAACCGTAATATCCTTATAGGAGGTTTTAGTACTAATTATTTATGATTTTTTGACATACGTTACATAATGGTTGTAGGTGCCTTTTTTTTTTTAAATCGTCAAAATATTTTTATTTATTTTTACATATTGAACGTTCCTTTTAGTGTTTAAGTTGAAGAATTCAGAGCTTTAACAACTCTTAACATAAAATAGCATCACCCCTATAGACCTGAAGGACTAGACAGAGGTGTGTAGTATCTTGTTGATCTTGTAAGATTTCCAACAATACCAAATAGTTGAATATCAGTGTCAAAGTGCCCATGCTGTCGCTTCTTTTAGAAAGATAGGGGAATGAAATTGTTAATTGATCATACCCTAAAAGTATGATTACAACATAACCGGACACATAATAATATCGACACAAAAGGAATTTTAAAACCTTGCATACGTTCAAAATACAAAATAACATATTGTGTAGTCATCTAATGAGTCTGATGACAAGTAATTAAGTAATTAGAATGATGGTTGTAGTCTTCTGATTCTAATGAGCCTATTAAGTGATTAAATGATTTGAAATATCTCGCAACAATACCAACTAAGAACTGCATTCACCTTTTTATAATTAGTGAGCTAATGTGATTTGCTAATGTTGATTAGTTCTACTATGAGTTCTACGAAATGTTTTTGACGATTATAAATTTTTATTATCATATCTTTTATAACTTTAATGAGGGTAGTTAACTAATTATTGACTTTATACAATAAAAGGGCTATAATTTTGTTCCATAATTTAGATTGTTCACAACCGTGTAACTGCTAACACTAAAACTATTTGCTTTGCGACTACAAAATCTTAGAATGGAAAGTTTAATCACCAACTTAGATTTGTTTGTTCTTCTAAAAAGTGAGTGTCCTTCATTTAATCATGAAGTATTGTTTAGTGCAATTGTGTCCCGCATAGGCGATTGCCTTTCTGCCGAAGATCAAGTAACTCTCAAAGAATTTTGCCGGAGATTCACGCGAGCTGCTTTAAACAGGTGGCAGAAATCTAAACGATTCTTTGATAAGTTTAGAAATACGTACGGAGAGTGGTTGCAAGCAAATATTGATTGGCCGAGTTGCGTGCAAACTTTAATAAATCAAGAACCAACTGTTGATGAGATACCAAGAGCACGCTCAGTCTCTCCAGAACCTTCGACATCATCGACTGTTGGAACAATGACAAAAAGGTCCCGAAAACCATTCAAAGATCTGGGAAGCAAACAGAAAAAGAGAAGATCTAGTGAGCACATAGGCGAGGATTCCTGTGAATTGGCATATGCAGCTGCAGCACGTTTAAAAGAAGAAGGTTATGAAGATATCGCATCTGTAATCAATTATATGATCAAAAATCCAGAAGCTGCCGTTAAAATCAAGGAAAGCATTAAGAAAACAGTAATATTTACACCAGAGAAAGCACTTGGATTGCTTCTTTCACTTAAGCTTTCAAAGTGGCAATATATTACGTTGCGAGAGACTGCCATTCGGGAAGGTGCTAAGGATATTTACCCATCCTACTATAAACTGCAACAAACTAAGCTTGCATGCTACCCTCCTAATCAATCAGTATCAGTTACGGATTCATCAGCTAGAATTACACTTCAAGCTTTACTTGACATCACGGTGAAGCGGATTCTTCAAAGTCTTTCTGATAATGTGGAAAATAAGCAGTTAAAGCTGATATCGAAGTGGGGATTTGATGGTGCTTCCAATCAAAGCCGATACAAGCAGAAAATGGACGGCGAGCATGATGATTCAAGCATTTTCATGACCTCCTTGGTGCCACTGAAACTAACAGATGGAGATAATACTATATGGACAAACCCGAAACCATGCTCAACTTTTTATTGTCGTCCGGTTCAGTTCACTTTTGTAAAAGAAAGCCATGCAGTTGTCATTGATAACAAAAGAAAAATGGATGAGGAAATTGAGGCCCTTAACCCCACAGAGTGCATTAATAGTAACAGGGTGACTCATAAACTAATGATGACAATGATCGACGCAAAAGTCTGCACGTACCTTTCTGAAGCTAGATCAAATGCATCATGCTACCTGTGCTTAGCAAAACCAACAGAAATGAACCACTTAGATGCTGTAACATCAAAAACTGTGTGTTCTGACATATATGAATTTGGCCTATCATCCCTACATGCCCGTATAAATTGCATGGAATGTCTGTTACACATTGCGTACAGACTTGACTTCAAACAGTGGGCAGCAAGAAGTAATGAGCATAAAGATATGTTACAAAACAGAAAAAAAAACATTCAAAATAAATTTAAAGAGGAGCTCAATCTGTTAATTGATATAGTAAAACAAGGCTCGGGAACTACCAATGACGGGAATACCGCAAGGAAGTTTTTCGAGTTTCCCAATAAAACTGCAGCTATTACTGGGTTGGATCAAAACCTGATAAAAAGATTTGCTGTTATTTTGCAAGCAATAACATCTGACCAATCAATAACATCAAATTTAAAGATTTTGCTCGCAAAACAGCAGAAAAGTACGTGGAATTATACGACTGGTACTACATGTCATCAACCGTACATAAACTATTAATACACGGAGCTGACATAATCGAAAAAAATGATATTGTCCCGATTGGGACTCTCTCGGAAGAAGCCTCAGAGTCTCGAAACAAAGATTTTAGGAGGTTCCGGGAACATCATTCGCGGAAAAGAAGCAGGCAAGATTCTAATCAAGATATCCTAAATATGCTTGTTGTTTCTTCGGATCCTTTTCTAAGTGCACAAAGGCCGAAGTTAGATGCCAAAAGGAAGACAACCTTTTTTGCTGAAACTCTCGACCTAATACAGTTTCCGGAAACTGAGTTCGAGTTTGTAGGTATATCCGATCTGGATTCTGACTCGGAATTGGAGTCCGACAACGAAAGTTGTAAAGAAAATTTGTAAAATTTAATTATTTTTCTTTATGTTCTTTTGTTATTTATGTTAGTTTATTGTACCAATATGTTTAGTTAATAATTTCATAAATTATAGTTTCAAATATGTATTTTGTATAATTGAATTTATTAGATATTATTTTTGTTACTTCTGTTTTATTTAAATTACCTATCAATAAAAAGTTTATATACAGTCTTTTTTTTCACATATTCTTAATATTTGGGGAAAAAGCATGCTTCCTAACGATGTTCTTAACTTTGACACAGTTCATGGATCGTTTTGAACAGTTTCATATGTTAAAATAAATAATGTTAGTACTATAATCCCCTATAAGGATATTATTATTATTATGTGTCCGGTTATGTTGTAATCATACTTTTAGGGTATGATCAATTAACAATTTCATTCCCCTATCTTTCAAAAAGAAGCGACAGCATGGGCACTTTGACACTGATATTCAACTATTTGGTATTGTTGGAAATCTTACAAGATCAACAAGACACTACACACCTCTGTCTAGTCCTTCAGGTCTATAGGGGTGATGCTATTTTATGATAAGAGTTGTTAAAGCTCTGAATTCTTCAACTTAAACACTAAAAGGAACGTTTAAATATGTAAAACTAAATAAAAATATTTTGACGATTTTTTTAAAAAAAAGGCATCTACAACCATTATGTAACGTATGTCAAAAAATCATAAATAATTAGTACTATAACCCCCTATAAGGATATTACGGTTATCGCTGCCGTTTTAGAGATATTTCGATTTTTCATACTAGCTCCATACAAAATTTTCGTAAAAAAATTATAATTCCTTCGTTTCTGTGCAGAATCAATTCTGGTGTCATTTTTGTATATTGTTATAACTAATAGAAGTGATATCCGGCAAAAAAACTCGCACTTGCAAAATAAAATGCCTAAGTCTATGAAAGCCGATTTTCAGCCCACCGTGCGCCGTGGGCGTCTACCAGCACCACTGCGTTCTATACAATATAAAGAACTTTTTATAAGGTCATACCATCGATACGGATAGAAGAAGGGTGGGGTTTTAGTCAGTAGAAGTCTGACACTCCCTTCCGCTCCACCCAGAGCAGGAGAAGTCATTTGATGATTTTCCCACCGGAAATAAAAGGTACCTTGTGCATGTCCACATAAGCTCATTAAAATTGGTTTTTATTTTCAAAGAATGAGGCTTTGAAAGTTAGTATACCTCACCAGAGAGCTAAATGTAATAAACTTCCATAATATTGATTTATGCTAGCTTGCAGTTGTTTCAAGAACACATCTTTAGTCTCTAACTCTGACCATATCGCATACGAAATCCTTCATATTTGATAAGCTGTGTGTTGACAAAGAAAAATGATAAAGAAAATAATATCAATGCAATGACACGTATAAGATGACTCACGTAAATAATACATGAGTCATCTTATACGTGTCATTGCGTCTGGTATTCTGACTGGTGAACCTCGTCTAGACATATCCAGCCATAAGTCCGACGCCATTACTCGAACGCTTAACCTTATAAGGACCGATCTTCGAGAAAGTTCGTATGGGCGCAAGAAATATGTAGGTAGTAAGTACTGGAAACTGGAAATGGATGACTCTATACAATGATAAATGCGAAAGTGTAGATGTTTGATGAAATTTATATCAATGTCTTATAATGTTCCCATGGCTTCGCCACGTCTTCGTTCTTCGGCCACGTAATCCAACACGAGGGATTCTAACGTGGGTTGGTGTATGCAGGATGCCGCATACCTTCGAATTTTTCGGTTCTAGAGCATGCCGGTTTTCTCATTATGTTTTTCTTGGCCATTTTAAGAACGGCAGTGGTGATGAAAATTACATAAAGTAATACTCGTATGCTTATATAGATATTACCCCACCATGATCGGAAATCGTGCACATAATGATTAAACCACTATTGTTCCGCACTCTACACTGTACGAAATTTGTCAAAGAGATAGATTATAGTCCAGGATAGCACATAGGCTGGGGACAACTCTGGAGAAATTGAAGGCGATAGACTTATGTAGAGAGGCTAGGTACATACTTGGGTATAATTTACTTGGGAATATATTTAATGATTGATCAAAAGATACAAGTGTTATACTTTTTTTACTGGTGGGAAACCTTCAGAAGTCGACTGGACTTTTGGGAAAAGATCAGGGAGTGTGGGATGTTTTCCTCGCTAAAACCATCCCAATGATTGCCTGAAGATCAGCACAAGGAAGGGGCCCAGTTACTTCTCAAGAAACTAAGCTGGAGCTCCCTCTGTGCAACGTCTATTAGGGCACATTCCAGGGGAGACTGTAAAGGGATCTCACTCGAGCCTCGCTGAGCACTGTGGCACGTTATAGCTGTGGTACCGTCTTCACTGGTATCACTCAGTGAGAGAACATAGTCCCCACTCTGAGCGCCCGCGACCCCGGAAATCCACTGCCTTAAAGTGAGCAGGGGGCACTCACCTCAAACTATAGACCTATCTCGCTAGTAACGGTCAGTTGGCTTGACCAACAGTTGGATAAGCACATACTTCTTAACGACGCTCAGTTTGGTTTTAGGCCTGGCCTTTCAACCATCCTCTGTCTCAAGCAAACTGTTCAGTACTACACAGACAGGAATACGCCTGAATATGCTTAGATCGAACTTAGATCTTTCAAAAGCGTTTAATAGTTATCACATGACATTATATCATTACTTGAGTATTGGTATAGTCACCAGCAAAATAGAGATGGGCAGGGTCGCATTCGGACATGTACAGGGTTGGATTGTGTTATGACTTATGAGGCAGGGGGGACTCACCTCGCCGCGCCTTTTCCACCTGTATATGAACCGATTGATCGAGGAGCTCAGCAGCACTAAGGTCGGTTGTTCCTTTGATGAGGTATGTATAAATAACATAAGTTACGCGGATCCCGTCGAACGAGTGAATACATGATTTTCAAAGCTGGTACTAAAACCTACCTACTTAACTGCACCTCCTGTCACTCTTTGCGGTTCAAATTTGAAGAGAGTAGATCGGTTCAAGTATCTGGGTCACTGGGTCTCTGATGATCTGTTGGACCATGCGGATATTGAGAGGGAGTGCAGGGCGTTGTCTGTCCGGTGCAACATGTTGGCTCGCAGGTTTGCCCGTTGCTCTTCACAGGTGAAAATAACCCTGTTCAAGTCATACTGCCAGACTTTTTCTGATTCTGTTGGGGTGGCCGCAGTTTTATAGTGCGTCAGCGATGTTCGCTGAGGCCGGTACCGATGACTTTTACGGAATAATTCGGAAAAGGTGTGCATCGCTGCTACGTCGCTGTCGGAGCAGCTCGAACGAGATCCTGAGCGTGTTGTCCGAGCGGTGGGATTCTTCTTTCTTGCGGAGATGGCTGTAGCTGCATGCCAGTGCCTCGACGTACTGACTAAAAGGCCGTTAAGCCACAAAAGGTCATTTTTCACTTTTTAATGTATCCTTAAACTACGTTCGATTTTCCATCTTCTGGTCTAAGAATAATTTTCCTACGATTAATACTTTTCGAGATAGGTACAGCAAATTTGATGAGCAGTTAAACCACATAATTTTTGTCACTTCCTTAGTTAAAAAGCGACTAAACCACAATACTATACATGCAATACTAAAATATAATACAATACTAAAAATCAATCTGGGGGCACGGCAGTGCCCCCGCCAAGTCAAGCAAAAAAGCGGCACGGCCGTACCATTCTTTTCTCAAAGCAATTCAGGCCATTTTCGACCCCCTATAACTTCGTTGTGTATAAAACTAGAAACCTGAATTTTCAGTAACCAAACAGGCATTGTATAAACACGGTATATTTCAAATTTCATTCAATTTGAATCAGTAGTTTGAGAATTATAACAAGTCAAATTTCTTAATTTTGTCACTCACTGACTGACCGATCATCAAAAGTCTATGGCACTTCTAGCAGACATAGAAGCTTCAAATTTAGAATACAATTAGTGTTTAGTATATGAATCAAGGAAAAACTATAATATTTTTCAGTTTCGGTCCAGTTTTCTAGTTACATCAACTGCATAAATAACTTTGTAATCCCAAATAAATTTATAGGATTACAAAGTTACATTTGCAGTTAATTGATCAGTGTACCTGTATAATATAATGAGATAATGGATGTAGATGGGTACTTTTTTGTTCTTGGTGAAAAATATCATCGAATGACTTCTTCCGCTCGGGTGTGTCAGAATTCTACTGACTACAAACCCACCCTGTTCCTTCCGCTGCCCTAAAGTTCCGGGGCCGCGGCATCTCGATGGAACTTTCCCGCAAACCCCGACAGGCAATTGCCCTATGAGGCCCCGTCACTGGTATTGAAAGCTTTTTGAGGCGCGCATGGAATACGACGCGCCGCCGACCCGGGCCTGGTCCTTACCGGACGGTGAACAACCCCTGCTTGCCATCCGCAGGCCCGCGCCCACGGTGGCCCGAAATCGACTCGCGATCCACGACGCCCGGGGCGTCTCCCCCGGCGGCTGGGACACGAGGAAGAGAGTTGCCTCTCCCTCGCACGTTCGGCCTCCTCCTTCGCTAGCATGACTGCTTCGCAGCAGGAGGTGACTGCATCCCATTCCCTCTCGCTTCGCACCATGGTCTAAACCAGAGCAGGGCGCGAGAAGTCGCCGCCGCCGATCGCCTCTACGAGGATACGACGGTGCTCCACCCATGCAGGGCACACCTCGACCGTATGCTCCACCGTGTCTGCCAGTGTAGATAGGTACCTAGATATAATAATTATGTTCAAAGGTAACTTGTTAAATGGTCAACGGAATAAAAAAGCAAGAAGTATTAAGAGTATTAGGGAGTATTAAGTAGAGTATAGTGCTCGAAATTGCATAATTACCTACTTACTTATGGATGAACTTTAACCGAGACGTTTGACGAGTGCGGCATTAATTATTAATTACTAACTAATGCAGAAGACGTACGTGCGTATTCATATATGTGCGTATCAAAGCCTCCGAAAAAAACCCATAGAGACAGGGAGTTCAAGAAGTAGTACCGGAAAATAAAAAAGGAAGGCTACCTACAAAAATAAGAAAGCTCATAAGACAGAGACAGGGCTTTAAGAAAATTCGTTGTTGCTATACAAGAAGTAGAAGGTACCGGAAATGAAAAAAGTAAGACTTTCTACAAAAAGCAATGAGATCCCATAAAAAACAATACTTGTCAAAAAACCAAGTCTCGCAACTCAGTTCTTCTACCATAAAAAGTTATGAGATCCATGTAATACCAAGTCGGTTATTAATTTATTCAGTCCCTACTAAAGGGACCTTGGCCGAGTCAATCTATTTATTTAAAACGTTAAAGATTTTTAATATTGATATGGTCACTATAAGATGTCGTTAGGTTAGATAATTACGTAACAACTTAAGACAGAAGGTCCCTTTAGTAGGGACTGAATAAATTAATAACCGACTTGGTATTACATGGATCTCATAACTTTTTATGGTAGAAGAACTGAGTTGCGAGAGTTGGTTTTTTGACAAGTATTTATTTTTATGGGATTAATATTTACAAAAAACAAACGTTATATTATGTTGTGCACAGAAACTATGGCCACAAAAATAATTTCCCACCACCGTCCTAGCTAGCGTAGTTTTGTAGAAAACTTATTTATACGTTTACTCGAAAAGTACTTTTTGGGGTTGGCGGCTTTATAATTAGTGTAGGGCAGTATATTTATTAACCTGACATCGACATTATTTTGATTTTTTTGTTACATTTAAAATCTGACATTGTTTTTATTTATTTTATTAATATTTCTCATTTTATTTTATGGACATTTTTGTATATAAGGTTGGGGAAAAAGTCTTTTCGCATTATAGTATGTATAAACTTGTAATAAAATCTCTTTGGCTATACTATTTGTATCTGGCTGGTTTTGGTATCATTGAAAGAGATTGAAAGTTTAAATTTTGAAGAATAATTCCAAATTCAAATTAGGAAAATGTGCGATTTTCATTTGTTTTTCGTACTGTCAAGATGAGTGAATCTAATGAAGAAATTCGATACATTTTAAAATTTTACTACTAAATAGGTAAAAATGCAACGCAAGACGCGAAAAAATTGCGATGTTTATGGACCTAGTGCAGTGTCTGTGAGAATAGCACAACTTTGGTTTAAGCGTTTTCAATCCCGAAATTTTGATGTCAAAGGCCGTGCGCGCACTGCCTTGCGGTGGCCACAATTGAGGTAATTCTACCGCACCGGTAGAATAACCGCAATCTCAGGTGCGCGCACTGCGGCGAGAAAAACGCACCTTTTGTCTGACAATGTTGCCATACATACAGATTTCTTCGTATTTATACATATTTTCGATGTGTGATTCAGATTAGCACTCGATACAGATTTTTATACAAATTTCACACTGTATTGATAAAATTAACTGTTACAACTAAAGACAGAACTTGGCAAAATAAATTACCTAGATACCGCATTTATTACGTTACACACACCATTGTACAAATCTATTCTTTATGGTTATTTTTTCTATAAACAACGTTAATTTAAACATTCTAATTAAGTATATGTATTATAGAGAAAATTCCATATTTAGTGATGATGTCGCCAAAAAACAGATTTTCAAGCTCTTACACTGCAAGTACTACGTCAATAGATACCTATGTTAAAATAATGTACTACGGAAATGTATATATCATAAAAAGGCCTACAAAAAAGTCCGTAGTATATCAGTAGTTACAACGTAGCTGAAGAACTGGGAATTGACCACAAAACAGTTCTGGCGCATTTGAAAAAAACTGGGTACACAAAAAAGCTCGATATTTGGGTACCTCACGAGCTCACTGAAAGAAACCTAATGAACCGTGTACTCATTTGTGATTCTTTATTACGACGTAATGAAACCGCACCATTTTTGAAGATGCTGATAACTGGTGATGAAAAGTGGATCATGTACGAGAATAACGTGCGAAAAAGGTCGTGGTCAAAGGCCGGTCAGGCTTCACAGACTGTGGTGAAACCCGGGTTAACTCACAACAAGGTGATGCTATGTGTGTGGTGGGATTGGAAGGGCATTATTCATTATGAGCTGGTACCACCAGGCAGGACCATCGATTCTGAACTCTACTGCGAACAACTGATGAGATTAAAGCAAGAAGTTGAGAGAAAGCGGCCGGAATTAATCAACAGAAGGGCACTTCCCTTCTGTTGATTAATTCCGGCCGCAGTTTTTCATCATGATAACGCTAGACCTCACACATCTTTAGCCACTCAGCAAAAATTAAGAGAGTTTGGCTGGGAGGTGTTAATGCATCCGCCGTATAGTCCTGACCTTGCACCTTCAGATTTCCACCTGTTTCGGTCTCTTCAGAATTCTTTAGACTTATTATTATATTATAGTGTCAGGTTAACATCACGAGAGGACTGCCAAAACCACTTGTCGCGGTATTTTGATCAGAAGTCCCAAAATTTTCTATAGCAATGGGATCATGTCCCTACCTACAAGATGGCAAAACGTTATCTAACAAAATGGTACCTACATACTTTAGTTAAATGTAAATAAACTATATTAAAAAATGTTTTGAATTTTCTTAAAAAAATGCGAAGAAACTTTTTCCCCAACCTATTATTTATTTTGTAAAATTCTAAATTTAATTTCAATTTCACAATTATGATGATGGATTATTATATATTTTTTTATTTTTTTGCATGTATAGTGTAAGCCGACCATGTGTAACTTTCCAATTTTATATTGGTCACAGACCTGAATTAAATTAATTTCATTTTTATTTATTTCGACGTTACGACGTTAGCACGTGTTAGGCGTTGAGTCGGTTATCTTCACGGTCGGTTATCTTCTTCTGCAAACGGGATTGGCCTTTCAGTGATCTCGCTCAGCTGCTTTCTTCTGGATGATCACGGGCTCACAGAAAGAGGACATTGCCCTCCAGTTTTCCATCTCTGTAAGCACCGCACTCAGCACTAATGGAAGAAAAGGAAAGAAAAGAAGCGTCTCAATGAAAAAAGAAACAAAGAAAATGAAAGTGTACAGTTGTACACTTGACCTACATTCAAATTCATTTAACATAAATAATAAAATTGGAAACACACATTCATAAAGAATATAGAGAAAAGAATTAAAAGAAATAAAACTTAAAATAGCATTCTTTATATCAGTCACCACGATAGTCCGCGGTAGATTGTTACTAACCATTATGGATCTTGATATCTGATAAATCTATACTATATAATATTATAAAGCGGAAAAGTTTGTTTGTTTGTTGGTTTGTTTGTTTGTTTGTTTGTTTGCTTGAACGCGCTAATCTTCGAAAGTACTGGGTGGATTTGGATGCCATTTGGTATGGAAGTAGCTTGAAGCTTGAGGAAGGTTATAGGCTACTTTTTACGCGACTGCAAAAAAGGAGAGTTATGTTTTTATCGTGATGGAATCCACGGGAGCGAAGCCCCGCGTGATTACTAGTAAATAATAATTTGAATTTGATAGTGAATTTAATAAACTACAAATAAGTAGGTAGGTATATATAATTATATTCTTAATTTATACGGCTAAAGTAAGCAAAAGTTATACATGTGATTTTAAAGCTCCGTTATTTAAATTACTTCTTATCAGTCCTTGATTAAAACAGCAAAAATACTATGTAGGTACCTAAGTATTTAAATCTGGAACATTGTAGAATTACCAGTCCATTAAATAAAGAGTTGGAATTAAAATCATCTAAAGAGGATAAACACGAATAAACCAGTGGGAATAAAAAAGGTAAATAAGTAGGTAGGTAAGTACCTATATGTGACACATCTGGCTAGCAACCACGTAGGGGTTCTTTTTTGTAACGAACGGCACAAGGTGCCACATGCGATCAGGAATGTTAATTTAATTAGTAAATAATTAATATTTCTATGAAAACGCTTCTTCAACGTTTTTATCATTTTTAAGGTATTTTCAAAGGTATTTTCATAAAAAATTATAAATACATACCTATATTAATTTTTAAGTCACGCCACGTGTGAATACAACTAACTTCCTTTTGGTTCATTAACAGCTGATTCGTTAATTTAAAGTGTAATACACCCTATCTTAAAGTGCTACAAAACATAATTGCTTGAACATTCTCTACGCATGGTTTTTCGTACGCACGATCACGTGATTATCACGCTATCGTTTCACCTAAAAAATATCTAATGGGGTCATCGTCGCTCATTCATTTAGATAGCCAATCGATACCTACTAATGTAGTTATGAGCAATTGTGGTATTTTTCTCATCGTCGCACAACACGACGAGATTATGTTAAAATGCATTAAACATAAAGTGCACATTGCATATCGACTACAACACATCACCAATCCAATACGACACAATTGGATTTCTTGAAATTCGGTATCCAATGCAGGTCGCGCACTGGCATACGTAAATAAGCCGTTTAAATAAACAGACGTGGAGGACGTGTAAGCGATGCAAACAGTTGTAAAGGAAAGCGGCGTAAGCGCGTCGCGCGATAAAATGACGTTTGTGTGACGAGCCAACCCGCTCGGAACCGATGCAGTGTCGGAGCCGCTAGACGATTCGCCTCAGTCCGACGCGCACGCTTCGCCGGCCGGCCATTCTTACCCAAATATCGTACAAAAATCCGTGTCAAATAAACTCCAACTGCTCTTTAAACATCATTCTTCAATATCGTGTACAAAACAGGTGCATTTCTAAGTGTTCTCGTGATTCTTTTAAGGTTATAAACTACACAATACAACGTGGTATTCGGTGAATTGGGTCATGGTGTACAATTTATACGTTTCTCTGTAAGTATTACTTTTTATATTTTCAAAAATCGAACTTGAAATTAGAGTAGTGGTGGCGGTGTAACATTAATTTAGTACGGCTCGATTAAATCGATTATTTTTAGTCGATACCTAGTTGTATTTGGTATCTATTTTTAATATTCATTCCTTTTAGAACCAAGCGATATTTTTGTTCATGTGTTTCAACTAAATTGGAGTACAAATACCACGTAACATCAGAAATGTAACATACGGCTATTTTTACTGTGATCGTATTCCGATAAATATCACTGCAATAATTTACAAATGATTTGACTTATATATAACTGCCAATATTTTTAAAAAGAATTACGTATAGTCCCAGTGTTTTTTAATCAGTTACTGTCACTTATTCTTATGTCGTAAATTGTAGTAGCCGTAGACTGTAGTCAATTAGTCAATAATTATAATTAAAGACTTTTCGACTGCTTTATTGATAACTTATGCCTTGTATTTTAATATTTACCGTTGAAAAATTGTACTTTTGCTTGAGCAAACTTCATTGTCTTGGGTAGCGCGTTTCGTCGTATTGTTAAAAATTACCTGACACCTCTTACAATACAAACAATCCGGGAGTTCAGTTGCGTTATGAATAGCTGTATCTAACGGCTTCAACGTGCTTGCAGACTTACCGTAGGGGTAAAAACTACCCAGCTGATTAAAAAGAAACGATATTCCAAGTATTCTAAGACCTGTTAAAAATAAACATGTTGAAAAACAAAAAGGTTGACTTTAAGTACAATAAAACTTATGAAATAAAAAATCAACATCAACCGACAATATTAAAATTTAGAACCATCAGTAGGTACAACATTAATTGTGCAACACTATTGTAAAGGAATACCACTACAAAGGTTCTGGAAACTACATTTCTGACATGAAAAAAAAAGAAAAAAAAATACGCGTCGAATTGATAACCTCCTCTTTTTGTCGTCGGTTGAAAATTACTTTATCCCTTTCTTTTGTGGAACTGTAAAATGTACGACAGATTAAAATTAAACAGATCAAGCATTACTTTGTTACTGTGGTATTTAAGGGCAACTATTTCAAAACAGCGTTTAGTCATTGAAATAAAGCTTTTATTCCGTTAGCAGCTGTGAATTGATAAAAATAACTTAGTGATTCACTGTCGTCAGGGAAGACGATCCCGCAATGGTAATACATTGGCCTTAGTTTAAATGATAAACACTTTATACTTTTTGGTATTAATTTCGCGGCAACAGATGCCGTCAGAAAGATATTTTGTTGATAAAATATGAGGGAATCCAAACTTATTTTTAACTCTGTCATGAATAATCGATGCAATTTTTTTAATTATATATCCTTTAACTAGTATTTGCGTGTTGCGCGAGGTGCAAGAACCTCGCGTGCTTGTGAAAAAAAAAAAAAAAGTGGGGGGAGATGGGGGGGGTTAGTATTTGCGTGTTGCGCGAGGTGCAAGAAACTCGCGTGCTTGTGAAAAAAAAAAAAAAGGGGGGGGCGAGATGGGGGGTTTAGTATTTGCGTGTTGCGCGAGGTGCAAGCACCTCGCGTGCTTGTGAAAAAAAAAAAAAAAGGTGGGGGGGTGATGGGGGAGATGGGGGGGTGGTTTAGTATTTGCGTGTTGCGCGAGGTGCAAGCACCTTGCGTGCTTGTGAAATAAAAAAAAGGGGGGGGTGATGGGGGGGGGGGCTGTTGCAGAAGTATTTTGAGTAAAGCATTGCCCCTCTAAATGAATCTGAAAAAAAAAATGTTCCAAGTCTTAATTTCCGAGATATGCCTAAAGGGGGTGAGAAGGGGGGTGGGGGGGGCAACTTTGATAAAAGGTTTTTACTTCACCGAGGCTCCTCTTTACAGTGAACCCAGCAGTATTCACTGTAAAAAAAAAAAAAAGAGGGGGGGTGATGGGGGGGATTTAGTATTTGCGTGTTGCGCGAGGTGCAAGCACCTCGCGAGCTTGTGAAAAAAAAAAAAAAAGAGGGGGGTAGGGGGGGGTGATGGGGGGGTGGGTTGCACAAGTATTTCGACTAAAGCATTGCCCCTCTAAATGAATCTGAAAAAAAAAAATGTTCCAAGTCTCTTAGATTCCGAGATCCGCCTAAAGGGGGGGAGAAGGGGGGCGGGGGGGGTGTAACGATACCTTCTACTTCTCCAATAAAAGAGGGTAAAATAGATGTACCATTAAATTTAATATATTAATAATATACAGTATTTTATAAAAACCTGCCTACCTATCTACCTATCCTAGAAACCGGCCTACCTACCTATCTGACACACCCTCAGGAGAGAAGAGGAGGAGGTTTAGAGTATATTACTTGCGGGACGGCTTGGCAGACCACTCCAGGATCGCCTTCTCCTCCACGATGTCTTCGTCGTACAGCAGCTTGAGCAAGGCGGTCTGGCAGTAGGCTCCCAACAAGGCGTCTGGGCAGCAGGCTCTCAGCAAGGCGTCAGGGCAGCAGGCTCCCAGCAAGGCGTCAGGGCAGCAGGCTCTCAGCAAGGCGTCAGGGCAGTAGGCTCTCAGCAAGGCGTCAGGGCAGCAGGCTCCCAGCAAGGCGTCAGGGCAGCAGGCTCCCAACAAGGCGTCAAGGCGGCAGGCTCTCAACAAGGAGTCAGGGCAGCGGGTACTGCACTTCCTCTTCCACCACTCTTCGTCGAAACTCGTCGAGAACTAAACTCTTCAGAAACTGGTCAAAGACTGAACTCCCGGAGATGGCCCCCAGCGCCTTTTATACCCAGCTCAGCGTTCAAAATCCATTCCATTCTCATTCTGTACCAGAATTCAAATTGTAGAGTCCAAAATAGTCCATCTTGCCAGTTATTTGATCAGCCAGTTATATTCGAGCATAATTTATTAAACCTCTTCGATAAAATCTGAGAGTGTGTTTTAGAAATTTATAATTATAATTTATAATGCCGTTAATCAGTAGACAACCACAATATAATATACAATATTAAGCTAGTCCTATCGATAAAAGTGAATAACAATTATATAATAAAAGTATGAACAACCTTTTTAGTCTATTAGCCATTCAGTGACTACAAAGAAGAAGAAATTACAGTTTGTCAGCCTTGACGTAAAAAATGTCATGACAAGAAAATATTTGTTTTGATGGATGAATTATGGATTATGATTACAAAGAAAATGTAAGTTATTTGGTATTTGTAATAACAGATACTATATGTCCCCATCGACCCCGAGAAAATTTTTGGTCTAGAACAAAAATTTTGTAAGGTTAAAATTTATCCACATTCATATAACTTACATGCCTCATTCAATCACACCAACATCTCACGAAGTTAGGTCAGGTAGGATTCACATTCAATGATCACTACTCGACCTGATTAGTACATGACAGTAGGCTTGTTTTCGGAGTCTGTCAGTCCGCTCGCGTCGAAAACCCATCAAATAAAAAACAAGATTTAGCAAAGGCTTATTTTTACGAAGTTGCTAGCCGCTTCGATCAACTTTAGAGTCGATAACATAAAAAACAAGGTTTAGCAAAGGCTTATTTTTACGAAGTTGCTAGCCGCTTCGATCAACTTTAGAGTCGATAACATAAAAAACAAGGTTTAGCAAAGGCTTATTTTTACGAAGTTGCTAGCCGCTTCGATCAACTTTAGAGTCGATAACATAAAAAACAAGGTTTAGCAAAGGCTTATTTTTACGAAGTTGCTAGCCGCTTCGATCAACTTTAGAGTCGATAAATAGTAATAAACTAACTTGGAGAGTTAGAAAGGGAGAAGGTTTGGTAATATGTACCTAAACGCACTTCTAAGTGATATCTGATTAGTTCAGATAGAAGAGAAAAAATAAAAATTAAGAGAAGCCTCTTAAAGTTTAAGAACAAAGTTAAAGAAAGAAATAAAATAAACTATTGAGTTTCAATAAGCCGAAAAGAACTCGATAGTTAAAAGAAGAGAAGAAGATAGAGATGAGTCATGAATATAGTACGAAAGATGAATATATTTACATAATTATATACTTAAATCGTTGTTTAGTTTTTGACGATGAGTGGAGTATAATTCTATCCATGACTGAAAATTAATATTATAGATAGCAAAAGAAGGTAAAGAGGGAGAGGGCAGGTAAATGAGAGGGTTAAAGAGTGCTAAAAAAAACTCAAGAGGATAAATTAAATATAAGAAAGAGGTTGAGTAAGAGTAAGATCACAAAAAAATAAAAAAAAGTGTTATAAGAGGTTAAAGAGGGAATAAACTAGTGGTAAAAGAGGTGATAAACTAGTGTTCGTGTGAAGAGGAAGTCTAGTATAGTGTTAGTGTAAAGAGTGAGTCTCCTATCCTAGAACTTAATATTAAAAAAGAGTCTAAGCCAAAAAGTGAGTCCAAAGAAAAAAGTTACTAGTAATAGTTTTTTTTTGGAATTTTGAAAAAAAATTAAACCGACTAGCTATGATTTTACGTTGGGGGCCAAACTGTAACGATACCTTCTACTTCTCCAATAAAAGAGGGTAAAATAGATGTACCATTAAATTTAATATATTAATAATATACAGTATTTTATAAAAACCTGCCTACCTATCTACCTATCCTAGAAACCGGCCTACCTACCTATCTGACACACTCTCAGGAGAGAAGAGGAGGAGGTTTAGAGTATATTACTTGCGGGACGGCTTGGCAGACCACTCCAGGATCGCCTTCTCCTCCACGATGTCTTCGTCGTACAGCAGCTTGAGCAAGGCGGTCTGGCAGTAGGCTCCCAACAAGGCGTCTGGGCAGCAGGCTCTCAGCAAGGCGTCAGGGCAGCAGGCTCCCAGCAAGGCGTCAGGGCAGCAGGCTCTCAGCAAGGCGTCAGGGCAGTAGGCTCTCAGCAAGGCGTCAGGGCAGCAGGCTCCCAGCAAGGCGTCAGGGCAGCAGGCTCCCAACAAGGCGTCAAGGCGGCAGGCTCTCAACAAGGAGTCAGGGCAGCGGGTACTGCACTTCCTCTTCCACCACTCTTCGTCGAAACTCGTCGAGAACTAAACTCTTCAGAAACTGGTCAAAGACTGAACTCCCGGAGATGGCCCCCAGCGCCTTTTATACCCAGCTCAGCGTTCAAAATCCATTCCATTCTCATTCTGTACCAGAATTCAAATTGTAGAGTCCAAAATAGTCCATCTTGCCAGTTATTTGATCAGCCAGTTATATTCGAGCATAATTTATTAAACCTCTTCGATAAAATCTGAGAGTGTGTTTTAGAAATTTATAATTATAATTTATAATGCCGTTAATCAGTAGACAACCACAATATAATATACAATATTAAGCTAGTCCTATCGATAAAAGTGAATAACAATTATATAATAAAAGTATGAACAACCTTTTTAGTCTATTAGCCATTCAGTGACTACAAAGAAGAAGAAATTACAGTTTGTCAGCCTTGACGTAAAAAATGTCATGACAAGAAAATATTTGTTTTGATGGATGAATTATGGATTATGATTACAAAGAAAATGTAAGTTATTTGGTATTTGTAATAACAGATACTATAGGGGGGACTTTAAAAAATGGTTTTTACTTTACCGAGCCTCCTCTATACGAATCCGTAAAAAACAAAAAATACGGGTCTCGTAGTTTCCGAGATACGATAGGGAGGGGGGAGAAGGGGGGTGAAAAGGGGAGGTTTGGCACTTTTCCCGTAGGTTTGAGAGTTACTTGCTTACGAATCTGTCAAAATATACCCACCTCCCCATCCACCATCTGGGAGAACAATTATGTCAATGAGTGAGTGAGTGAGTCAGTCAGTCAGTGAGTGGTAATTTAGCTTTATATAATATAACTAGTATTTGCTTGTGAAAAAAAAAAGTATTTGCGTGTTGCGCGAGGTGCAAGCACCTCGCGTGCTTGTGAAAAAAAATAAAGGTGGTGGGGAGATGGGGGCGGTTTAGTATTTGCGTGTTGCGCGAGGTGCAAGCACCTCGCGTGCCTGTGAAAAAAAAAAAAAAAAAAAGTGGGGGGGTGTGATAGGGGGGGGGGGTTGCAGAAGTATTTCGACTAAAGCATTGCCCCTCTAAACGAATCTGAAAAAAAAAATTCCAAGTCTCTTAATTTCCGAGATCGGCCTAAAGGGGGGCGGGGGTGGGGACTTTGATAAGTGACTTTTACTTTACCGAGCCTCCTCTATACGAATCCGTAAAAAGAAAAAAATACGGGTCTCGTAGTTTCCGAGATACGTTAGGGGGGGGGGGGGGAGAAGGGGGGGAAAAGGGGAGGTTTGGCACTTTTCCCGTAGGTTTCAGAGTTACTTGTTTACGAATCTGTCAAAATATACCCACCTCCCCATCCACCATCTGGGAGAACAATTATGTCAATGAGTGAGTGAGTTAGTCAGTGGTAATTTAGCTTTATATAGTATAACTAGTATTTGCGTGTTGCGCGAGGTGCAAGCACCTCGCGTGCTTGTTCAAAATAAAAAAACAAAAGTGGGGGGGGGTGATGGGGGGGGGGGGTTTAGTATTTGCGTGTTGCGCGAGGTGCAAGCACCTCGCGTGCTTGTGAAAAAAAAAGGGGGTGGGGGAGATGGGGGGTTTAGTATTTGCGTTTTGCGCGAGGAGCAAGCACCTCGCGTGCTTGTGAAAAAAAAGTGGGGGGGGTGATGGGGGGGTTTAGCATTTGCGTGTTGCGCGAGGTGCAAGCACCTCGCGTGCTTGTGAAAAAAAAAGTATTTGCGTGTTGCGCGAGGTGCCAGCACCTCGCGTGCTTGTGAAAAAAACTAAAGCATTGCCCCTCTAAATCAAGTATTTGCGTGTTGCGCGAGGTGCAAGCACCTCGCGTGCTTGTGAAAAAAAAAACAAACAAAAAAAAAGGGGGCGGGTGATGGGGGGGGGGGTTGCAGAAGTATTTTGACTAAAGCATTGCCCCTCTAAATGAATCTGAAAAAAAAAATGTTCCAAGTCTCTTAGATTCCGAGATTCGCCTAAAGGGGGGGAGAAGGGGGGCGGGGGGGGGGACTTTGAAAAATGGTTTTTACTTTACCGAGCCTCCTCTATACGAATCCGTAAAAAGAAAAAAATACGGGTCTCGTAGTTTCCGAGATACGATAGGGGGGGGGGAGAAGGGGGGGGAAAAGGGGAGGTTTGGCACTTTTCCCGTAGGTTTGAGAGTTACTTGTTTACGAATCTGTCAAAATATACCCACCTCCCCATCCACCATCTGGGAGAACAATTATGTCAGTGAGTGAGTCAGTGAGTGGTAATCTAGCTTTATATAATATAACTAGTATTTGCGTGTTGCGCGAGGTGCAAGCACCTCGCGTGCTTGTGAATAAAAAAAAAGTGGGGGGGGCGGGGGTGATGGGGGGGGTTTAGTATTTGCGTGTTGCGCGAGGTGCAAGCACCTCGCGAGCTTGTGAAAAAAAAAAAAAAAAAAAAAGAGGGGGGGTGTGATGGGGGGGGGGGGTTGCACAAGTATTTCGACTAAAGCATTGCCCCTCTAAATGAATCTGAAAAAAAAAATGTTCCAAGTCTCTTAGATTCCGAGATCCGCCTAAAGGGAGGGGAGAAGGGGGGCGGGGGGGGACTTTGAAAAATGGCTTTTACTTTACCGAGCCTCTTCTATACGAATCCGTAAAAAAAAAAAAATACGGGTCTCGTAGTTTCCGAGATACGATAGGGAGGGGGGAGAAGGGGGGGGAAAAGGGGAGGTTTGGCACTTTTCCCGTAGGTTTCAGAGTTACTTGTTTACGAATCTGTCAAAATATACCCACCTCCCCATCCACCATCTGGGAGAACAATTATGTCAGTGAGTCAGTGAGTGGTAATTTAGCTTTATATAGTATAATAACTAGTATTTGCGTGTTGCGCGAGGTGCAAGCACCTCGCGTGCTTGTGAAAAAAACTAAAGCATTGCCCCTCTAAATCAAGTATTTGCGTGTTGCGCGAGGTGCAAGCACCTCGCGTGCTTGTGAAAAAAGAAATTGGTATTTGCGTGTTGCGCGAGGTGCAAGCACCTCGCGAGCTGGTGAAAAAAAAAAAAAAAAAATGAGGGGGGGGGGGTGATGGGGGGGGGGGTTGCACAAGTATTTCGACTAAAGCATTGCCCCTCTAAATGAATCTGAAAAAAAAAATGTTCCAAGTCTCTTAGATTCCGAGATCCGCCTAAAGGGGGGAGAAGGGGGGCGGGGGGGAAGACTTTGAAAAATGGTTTTTACTTTACCGAGCCTCCTCTATACGAATCCGTAAAAAACAAAAAATACGGGTCTCGTAGTTTCCGAGATACGATAGGGCGGGGGGAGAAGGGGGGTGAAAAGGGGAGGTTTGGCACTTTTCCCGTAGGTTTGAGAGTTACTTGTTTACGAATCTGTCAAAATATACCCACCTCCCCATCCACCATCTGGGAGAACAATTATGTCAATGAGTGAGTCAGTCAGTCAGTCAGTGGTAATTTAGCTTTATATAGTATAATAATAACTAGTATTTGCGTGTTGCGCGAGGTGCAAGCACCTCGCGTGCTAGTGAAAAAAAAAAGTGGGGGGGAGATGGGGGGGTTTAGTATTTGCGTGTTGCGCGAGGTGCAAGCACCTCGCGTGCTAGTGAAAAAAAAAAAAAAAAAAAGAGAAGGGGGTGGTGATGGGGCGAGATGGGGGGGGTTTAGTATTTGCGTGTTGCGCGAGGTGCAAGCACCTCGCGGGCTTGTGAAAAAAAAAAAATCGGGGGCGGGGTGATGGTGGGGGTTGCACAATTATTTCGACTAAAGCATTGCCCCTCTAAATAAATCTGAAAAAAAAATGTTCCAAGTCTCTTAATTTCCGAGATCCGCCTAAAGGGGTGAGAAGGGGGGCAAGGGGGGCGACTTTGAAAAATGGTTTTTACTTTACC
Source organism: Tholera decimalis (assembly GCA_943138885.2). Classification (NCBI taxonomy): domain Eukaryota; kingdom Metazoa; phylum Arthropoda; class Insecta; order Lepidoptera; family Noctuidae; genus Tholera; species Tholera decimalis. The sequence continues at coordinate 33,212,372 of OW964562.2, forward strand.
GAGCCTCCTCTATACGAATCCGTAAAAAATAAAAAATACGGGTCTCGTACTTTCCGAGATACGATAGGGAGGGGGGAGAAGGGGGGTGAAAAGGGGAGCTTTGGCACTTTTCCCGTAGGTTTGAGAGTTACTTGTTTACGAATCTGTCAAAATATACCCACCTCCCCACCCACCATCTGGGAGAACAATTATGTCAGTGAGTCAGTGAGTGAGTGGTAATTTAGCTTTATATAACTAGTATTTTCGTGTTGCGCGAGGTGCAAGCACCTCGCGTGATTGAGAAACAAAAAAAAAAAATGGGGGGGGTTGCACAATTATTTCGACTAAAGCATTGCCCCTCTAAATGAATCTTAAAAAAAAAAAATCCGGGTTGCACTACGGGAGTGCAGAAGTGAAAACTTGAATATTAACGTTGTGCATTTTTGATATTTTGGAATGGTTAGGGAATAATTTTGCACGATTTGCTTTAATTATCAGTATAAAAGTACTATCATTTATGTGGTAGAATACAATATTTATTTATTGCGCTATCGTACACAAACATGACAATTTATATTACATTAAAAAGTTTAACTCTTAGAAAAATCAACTTTCATGTTAACACACACGAACATTCGCGCAAGCGTCCTGCGCCGCCTAAACAAAACAGCAGGCGCAGGCATACATTTTCGCCGCGCCGTAGAATGTCGTAGAACTCTCCGTCCGTCTTACGAATTTTCGATCAGGTCACGTGTCTTGACGCGAGTTTAACATTTTTTACCCATTACAAAAAAGTGCACAACGCCGCTAAAGAAGGTTTCACTTCAAAAAAATCCTTCAAAAATTTACGAAATTTTACGTTTGCCCTGGTTTGCCCATATAAAATTTCCACGACATAAGAAACACTGTATAATGCTCCCTATCTCATTTTCTCCCACGTTAAATCTTATGAATTTATATGTCTGTCTCTTTTTACTGACGCTTTTTCGTTTCATAAAATTTCAAATCACAAAGACGCTAAAGGAGTTTTCACTTCAAAAAACCCTGTTTCTTGCTGCAATTCAAGGCTAATATTTAAATGAGTTTCCCGGTTTATTAAGGTAAATAAAATATAACTTAATTTTAATTACTTTTGTAATAGAATTTACTTAATTAACAATCCACATTATCAATTATTTTAAATAAATCGCTTAAATCCCGACTTGGCGTTTCATTTGAAATTTCCGAAATTTCAAATGTCTCTCGTTCTTAAAGTCATACATGTTTACATTATATAATTAATATAATATAATAATAATAATAATATCCCACAACTTTCACACAACGCCATCTAGTCCCAAACTAAGCAGAGCTTGAATTTTTTTGAATTTGAATTGTAACATTTTTGGAGATGGAGACAGATGGAGTAAACGTAACGCAAGATCCATCATCACGTTACGTGTCATCATCAAACTTAACAGCATTTCAAGGGACAATCGGTGTCGTAATTTGTTTTTCAGCATATGATATATCGAAAAAGCGCGTTCAATTTTAAAATGGTACAGTCATGAATGGAAGTGCAAGTTTGGAAATATTTTCAAGACGCTTATTAAATGCCTACTAGCGTCACAATCATCAAATACTTCCGAATACTGCCTAGTACTAGTACCTACATAGATATACTACTTCCTAGTACTAGTACATAGATAATCTGTAATGTAGTAGTACTAGGCCGCTGACGGCCGCGCGCCCCGCGGGCATATATGTGATGCTTGTAAATGTATGTATGCCCCTAAAAATAGCCCTACTTATTTTTGGGCCCAAAAAAAATCCCAATAAGCATTATTTTACCCTAAATTTGGGGCTAATAGCCCTAAGAAGTTTAATCCTGGATAAAAAATCCCCCTCAACTCGCCCCTCAACTCGCCCCTCAACTCACCCCTCAACTCATCCCTCAACTCATCCCGCACCTCATCCCGCACCTCATCCCTCAACTCATCCCTCAACTCATCCCTAATCTCATCCCTAATCTCATCCCTCAACTCATCCCGGAACTCATCCCTCAACTCCCCCCTCAACTCACCCCTCAACTCACCCCTCAACTCACCCCTCAACTCACCCCTCAACTCACCCCTCAACTACTCCCTCAACTCCACCCTCAACTCCCCTTCAACTCCCCCTCAACTCCCCCCTCAACTCCCCCTCTACTCCCCCTCAACACCCGACGAGACCAGCCTCCCCCAGCCCCCCCCGCCCCCACAGGGTACCCCTCTTACCCCTCACCTCCCTGAACTCCCCACGAGACCTCCCCCCCCCCCGCCCCCCCCGCCCCCTCTCAGGGATACCTCAACCCCCGCAACCTAACTCCTAGGTCCCAACAGATAGATACTGTCGCTTTTTCGTTTCATTAACTTTCAAATCACAACGATGCTAAAGTTTTCACTTAAAAAAAAGTCTTACGCTTTTCGATCGGTCACGTGACCCTGACGCGAGTTTAACAGTTTTTACCCATACAAAAAGTGCTCAGCGCCGCTAAAGAAGTTTTCACTTCAAAAAAATGTTCCAAGTCTCTTATTTTCCGAGATCCGCCTAAAGGGGGTGAGAAGGGGGCAAGGGGGGCGACTTTGAAAAATGGTTTTTACTTTAGCGAGCCTCCTCTATACGAATCCGTAAAAAAAAAATACGGGTCTCGTAGTTTCCGAGATACGATAGGGAGGGGAGAGAAGGGGTGTGAAAAGGGGAGGTTTGGCACTTTTCCCGTAGGTTTGAGAGTTGCTTGTTTACGAATCTGTCAAAATATACCCACCTCCCCATCCACCATCTGGGAGAACAATTATGTCAGTGAGTCAGTCAGTGGTAATTTAGCTTTATATAGTACTAGCTTTTGCCCGCGACTTCGTCCGCGTGGAATAGTTACTTTGGGCTAACGTTAAATTTAACCCCGATTTTGAAGCATTCTTCATTGGCGCTCCGCTCCTATTGGCCTTAGCGTAATGATATATAGCCTATAGCTTTTCTCTATAAATTGACTATTTAATTAAAAATAATTTTTCAGATCGAACCAGTAGTTCCTGAGATTATCGCGTTCAAACAAACAAACTCTTCAGCCTTATATTATTAGTATAGATAGCTGTTGCCCGCGACTTCGTCCGAGTTTGCGTCGTTTTTCGTAAAAAAAAATGTAGCCTATGTCCATCCTCACGGTTCAGTGATTTTGATGTAACAGACAGATTAACTTTCGTAATTTAGTAGGGAAATATAATATGTCAATGACGCCCCGCCTTTTTAGGGTTCCGTAGCCGAATGGCAAAAACGGAACCCTTATAGTGTCGACATGTCTGTCCGTCTGTCTGTCTGTCTGTCTGTCCGTCCGTCCGTATGTCACAGCCATTTTATTCTTTTATTCCGAAACTATTAAGACTATACATGTAAAACTTCGTAGATAGATGTGTTCTGTAAACCGCTTTCCGATTTTAAGAAAAAATTAAAAAATATTTAAAATAAAGGGGGCTCCCCATACATGGAACTGAAACTGAAAATATTTTTTTTTATAAAACCTATGCGTGTGTAATATTTATAGACAGGTCTTTAAAAATGACATTGAGGTTTCTAAAGCCACTTTTTCATAAGGTTAATCGTTTAAAAGATATACGCTTCCAAAGTGGTAAAATGTGTCCCACCCCCCTCTAACTTCTATATTAATGGAGTGAAAAATCTAAAAAAATACATGTCTGTAGATCTTAATGTAAACTTTCAATCAAAATTGGTTTGAACAAAATCAGTTCAGCAGTTTTTGAGATGCAGCATATTTTCTAAAACCGCAAATATTACTTTGTAATTCATACAAACACTATGAAAAACAAAGTTATTTGGCGTAGTTGTAAAAAATGTAAATAAGCTAGTTTTAAGAAATTTGTAAGTTTTTTGTTTCGTCAAGTAAATATACATATTATATTATATTATTATAATTACTACGTAACCCTTCATGGGCGAGTCTGACTCGCACTTGGCCAATTTTTATACCATCAGGCCGTGAGACACGTCGAGCGCGGCGACCAATTCTCAAAAATAATCCTTCGCGCGTGAATACTGAATCATACTATATGATTCAGTATTCACGCGCGATGGCTTATTATTAGCGTATTTCATGTATAACTTTGGTGCTTCTATACCGATTTATATGATTCTTTTTTATGGAATAGTTAATAAGTAATGTTAACTTTTTCAATTAGGGGTGACTGAGAGTGTTATAAACGTAAGAATAAACAAATATTATAATCAGAAAGCTTCGAACTGCTAAGCTATCGGGAGTTACACGTGTTATTGTGTGTCAACCATAAAAGATAGACATATGCTGTCGTGGGATATTTTTTATATAATTTTAAGGAGAACATTTCCGTCATACATGATTTCTGTGTAGCTTTAACCATTAAGGTTGCACACGCGACGGAAGCTTAAAAAATGGAGTAACTTCTCCCGTTTTCCTATCATTTCCCTTCACTGCTCTGCTCCTATTGATTGTAGCGTGATGAAAAGTATACTATAACCAGCTCAGGAGTATGAAAAATAATTGTACCAAGTTTCGTTAAAATCCGTCGAGTAGTTTTTGTTTCTATAACGGTTATACAGACAGACAGACAAAAATTTTATTGATTGCATTTTTGGCATCAGTATCGATCCCTAATCACCCCCTGATAGTTATTTTGGAAATATATTTCATGTACAGAATTGACCTCTCTACAGATTTATTATAAGTATAGAGTGAAAAATCTAAAAAAATATGTCTGTAGATCTTAATGTAAACTTTCAATCAAAATTGGTTTGAACATAATGTATTTGACAACAACATAGTGACAGGCCCGTTGGTATAGTGGTCAGTGGTCCTGACTGCTATGCGCAAGGTCGTGGGTTCGATTCCCACCTAGGACAAATGTTTGTGTGATGAGCACGGTCATTTGTTCTTTGTCTGGGTGTAATTTATCTATAATATGTATGTATTTAGAAATATATATGTATGTTTATCAGTTGTCTAGTATCCATATCACAAGCTCTGCTTAGTTTGGGACTAGATGGCGTTGTGTGAAAAAGTTGTGGAATATTATAATCAGTTCAGCAGTTTTTGAGATGCAGCATATTTTCTAAAACCGCAAATATTACTTTGTAATTCATACAAACACTTTGAAAAACAAAAGTATTTGGCGTAGTTGTAAAAAATGTAAATAAGCTAGTTTTAAGAAATTAGTAAGGTTTTTGTTTCGTCAAGTAAATATACATAATATATTATATTATTATAGTTACTATGTAACCCTTCATGGGCGAGTCTGACTCGCACTTGGCCAATTTTTATACCATCAGGCCGCGAGACACGTCGAGCGCGGCGACCAATTCTCAAAAATAATCCTTATAGTATGATTCAGTATTCACGCGCGATGGCTTATTATTAGCGTATTTCATGTATAACTTTGGTGCTTCTATACCGATTTATATGATTCTTTTTTATGGAATAGTTAATAAGTAATGTTAACTTTTTCAATTAGGGGTGACTGAGAGTGTTATAAACGTAAGAATAGACAAATATTATAATCAGAAAGCTTCGAACTGCTAAGATATCGGGAGTTACACGTGTTATTGTGTGTCAACCATAAATGATAGACATATGCTGTCGTGGGATATTATTTATATAATTTTAAGGAGAACATTTCCGTCATACATGATTTCTGTGTAGCATTAACCATTAAGGTTGCACACGCGACGGAAGCTTAAAAAATGGAGTAACTTCTCCCGTTTTCCTAACATTTCCCTTCACTGCTCTGCTCCTATTGATTGTAGCGTGATGAAAAGTATACTATAACCAGCTCAGGAGTATGAAAAATAATTGTACCAAGTTTCGTTAAAATCCGTCGAGTAGTTTTTGTTTCTATAACGGTTATACAGACAGACAGACAGACAGACAGACAGACAGACAGACAAAAATTTTATTGATTGCATTTTTGGCATCAGTATCGATCCCTAATCACCCCCTGATAGTTATTTTGGAAATATATTTCATGTACAGAATTGACCTCTCTACAGATTTATTATAAGTATAGATAATAATAATAATACAAAGGATGGATACTTTGCGTGACCAGAAAGCTGGCTTTACATTCAACGTGGCAATGCTACTCGTCTTCTGTGCACGTTTCCGGACAAGCAATCAATGTGGAGGTGTATTTTGTTATCTATTTATGTTCATAGTTAGGTTTAACTAGAATATTTTTTTAAAAGAACCAAATAATATTGAGTAATGGCAGTATCATCCATCCATACATCTGTGCAACGGGGATCTTATGAGTCCTGGGATTTTTATCACTTATAGATATTTTCATTTTCACTTTTCATTTACCCGGATTCTGAAAGACAGCAATGGCAATTATCTTATTATGAGTTTTTAAGCTTACATGGTCACTAACAGTATCATTACAACTTTAAACGGGATGTTTACTGTTTCTATTGTTCTGTATTTATTGTTTAATTATATCATTAAAATAACTATTTAAAATCATTAAATGAATTATCTTGCAGTGGCGAAGGGTGAATTTTCATAAAAGGGAAGCCGGACCAAGAAATGCTTACCTTGCTCAAGTGTGATGCGTGAATTCCAGTAACTGTGGCCCTCTGGCTGACTTTGAAATCTTGTAACTTCGTAAATAATTATTTGTTTAATTGAAAATAAGTTGAGACGAGTTGTACAATTTTGCAATAAAACAAATACGGAAGAAATTCGCAAACACGTCTTAATTAAAACATTAATTGTCCATGTCATACAGAGTATCATCGAAAAAGTTACAAATACAGAAGTAAAAAAATAAGAAAGTAAATTTGAATTAATAAGGTTTGAAAATTCCCAATAATAGAGGTATTACAATGCAAAAGTATTAAGACCTCATTGCAACTATAAATTAGTTACAGAGGTTTTCACACTTATCCAGGGCCCATTTAACAAGGTTTCACTGAGCTGAAATTACAGTAAATTGACGAAGAGTGAACCGTATCTTGTAAAACGTTATAAGAAATCGAATCGAAATCATAATTCAACGCAGAAATTTTTATGCTCATTATTTCGATAATGCGAACCTAATTCCCAAAGACTATAAATAATTCCCGTATAAAATAAATATTCAACGTACCTTTTCGGTTTGTTAAATCATTATTTGCTTTGCCCACAATAGTTATTCGTTTCAATCGTACCTACAGTTCTATGAAGGTCTTATGTTAATCTTAAGATTTCGAGAATATCCAACAGGTAAATTAATCTTTAATGATGAATGAATGAATGATGAATTTATTAACAAAGTTATTAGAAATATCAACTCAGTGCTTTGTTTTATTCGACCTGATTCTATCACACAAATTAACAAAATACGGCCAAGGGCGAGTTGGACTCGCTCACCGAGGGTTCCATGCAAACTATCTGCGTATTGGTTCAAATAGCACCAATATCTTCTTACAGTAAACAGAGAAAAAAAAGAATACTTATAAACAGTTTTTATATGCATTTTACTTGTGCATGTGCAATAAAAGACATTGATTTGACCCTAATGATTTAAATTCCCTTGAGAAATCGTAAAATATGCGACATAATTTGTCATATCTTTTATCCTACAACTTTTTTTTTTCACAGCAGCACCCATAAAATTCAAGAGCTACATAACCGATAATTTTAACAAATATAAATACCTACCTTAAATATATAAATAAGATAAATTTCGTTATGTTAATCACACTGATGAATGAATCACAATATTTGGTTTGCGATAAGGTGCGAATGTCAATGCAGACAAAGAGGACGACTTAGATGCATACTGATCAAACGTATGAATTTTTTGTAATTAAAAATATAACCAGCAAAGGGCCCGTGAACCATTCCCTCTCCTCTGTATTATGATAATAGTATTAGAAATGTCTACTACCACTGAAGCCACTTCTAGACGCTCAGTGGAATTCTCTTAAAGTATCTCAAAGGAGCAGCTCACTATCTGGTAAAAAGAGTCAGCAGTAATGATGGATCACTGCCTGCCGGGATTGCACGAAAGATTCTAACAAGATACCGGCCGCGGCCGCTACCAAGGGTAACTGAAGGAACAAGGTGGGTTTTTAGTCAGTAAAATACACACTCCTTTCCATTCCACCCACAGCAAGAGGCATCATTAGATGATTTACCGCTCGAAAAAAGAACTCAAGTGTGTAAATAAGGTCAGAACAATCCAGAACCGTCGGGGCTTGTACTTGTAGTGTTGTACCAATATTTTTGTTTCGCTCAACATGAGTGTTAGTTTGTTATTATCCATTGTCTGCGGTTCTCTGGTTGCATTAGGCATAATTTGTGGTTTTGGGCTTCGGAACGGATGTGATATCACTGCCGCTCATTTGATAATTACTGTTTTGAAAAACATGTCACCATCTGAAGATTTCTGTACTACTAGCTTTGCCCGCGATATTACCTACGCAGTTTTCTCGTATAATCCCGATTCTATGAGAATTCCAGGATAAAAAGTATGTTGCCTTATAACTTCTTGTATCTTCCATTGAAAGTCTCATTAAATTCAGTTCAGCCCATCCAGAGATTAGCTCAGATAAACCGAAAGACAGACAATAATTTAAAAAGGTTGATCTTATTTTTCATTATCGTTAAAATAACTTGTATCGATGTCTTGATTGAGTGTATCCGCAAAATGAGAGCTGCTATTCAAAAGGAGCGTTTGGCAATGCTACGGAACATAATTATTTTATTACTACAATAAATTAATTCGTTTCGTAATGTTGAGGGCGATTGCGAGTTCTATCCCGGACGTGATAATAATAATTCGTGAAACATGTGGATACATAATGAGAAATAGCAAAACAGACAACTAAAAATTATTTCATAGCAAAAACTACGTAACCTTTTTTACGAAAACTGTGCCGATTATGAGATACTTACTTTTGCCCACGACTTCGTTCGCGTGGGAGGTTTTTCCCACGTAAATCCCGATCCCGTGGGAACTCCGGGGTAAAAATTAGTATATGTATTATTCCAGGATGTCAACTATCTACATACTAAATTTCATTGAGTACCGTTCTGTAGTTTTTGCGTGAAAAAGGAACAAAAATACATACATCCTCACAAACTTTCACATTTATAATATTAGTAAGAAAGATTAGTAGGAAGTTAGACGGCACTGGTACAGTTTGTATGGAGAAGGGGTACAGAAAACTTATATTTTTATAACTACGTCCAAAGTTCCAAACATCACAGTTTATTATCAAATTTCCGCTTGGCAACCATAAGTTATGATAAAACTTGCTATCAAATTTAAATACACTATTATGCCGTTTCACAATGCTCAAAGTCAGCCTGTGTCCTGTGGACATTTCTCAGCCTGTGGCAAGTCCCTCATCTTAGCGTAAGACTGACCATTTGGCCTTCCTTACCGCATCTACCAACTCAGATGAATGCCTATCGAATGTTGATCTTTTGATAGAATAGATTCGGTGGTATATTTGACACTTACTGAAATCTTTAGTGTCTATTAGTGAATAATCGTCTAAAGGTATACTACTAAGAGATCTTAGATGTCACGTCTATGATCTATTAATTTGATTTAATTGTTTATTTCATAGTAATTGTGTATTTCTTTATCATACAGTAGCGTAACTTCAATTACGCTATTGTATGTTTTTTTCATTTCATGAAACATGAGACAATTGTCACGAGACTCACAATTATACATCCCAAAAATCTCAGTTCTGTTCCCACGCCCGATTAAGCCAGTCCCATTTTGTTTCCATTTTCAAACCCCTGATGAAATTTAATCGAACCTTACCTGCTCTGTTCATTCCTCAAGGGATTATCTTGGGTCCCTTCCAGATTGTTCACTATGGATAGTTCCCGTCTCATAAAAAGAGCCCATTTTGTTATTGATATATAAAAGAGCATTATTATGTCTCAGAAAGTTATACAGTGAACATAAAACGGTCGCTCCTTTATAATTATGTTCATCGGAGAGTGAAGAAACCGCGGAATGTTTACTGCGTGTAATAAAAACTGAAGAATTTATTAAATTAATAGACTTCAATTTACTCGATTGCCTTCATTTTAAACTGATAACTATTATAAGATATATGTATGTATAACTTTGACGTTGGTTGATATCTTCGTTTTAATATAATGGATTTTTCATGTCAACACACCATGGAAGTCTTCTAAGATGAGATTAATATAATTATATAAAGTTGGGGCTGATGCACAAGTTCAAATATAATGAAAATGTGAATGCATAAAATAATTAGGACTACCTTTGAAATCGACTATGTGAATTAGAAAGATCGGCTTTTGAAAATACACTTATCGCGTATGTGTAAGCTGTTGATATTAAAATTACAGTATAATCATATACTGTTAATTCAAAACGTGATATTTTTAAGAGTTTTAAATATATGGCATTTGAAATCAAAGTCTGAAAGCTTTTTTAGACCTCAATTGTAACTGTAAAACTCTGCTATTGAGGCATGTAAACGACACATGATGCTCATTACGAAACAATATATATAAATAATTTATAGATGCTAACTTACTGCGTATATTTTTCTTGTTATTTTGTGATGCAAATCATAGACCTACGCATACGTTGTAGAATTTAATATTAATTTATTTCATAATGTCGAGTGGCAATGAAACAATATCACGGATGATTTGAATAATGTCGTGTGAATGACCGCGGGATATACAGTATGTTAACTAACAGAGGGCGTTCCCGTTAACCCACAATAGTATAGCATCCATACATGCTAAAAAAATATTACCATTCGAGAACAAAATGTTTTTTTTTTTAATATTCACTAAAAATGTTAAATTGATACGTAAAAGAAACACTGTACACGCGTACTCGAAGGACGGCAACGTCGCAATTTATTTATGAATGCGTACGCGTGTACAGAGTGTACACAAACATTTAGCATGTATGGATGCTATATTATTGCGGGTTAACGGGAACGCCCTCTGTTAGTTAACATACTGTATTTTGTAGTCCTTCGTAATTATTTTTAGACAAATGGAGATTTTCTTGCTACTATTGTTAGTCAATGTGGCTATTTATCTTATGTCTTTGTTAGTAATACTATAAATGCAAAAGTTTGTGATGATGGGTGTATAGATGTATGGGAAAGGAAAGGATGTTTTTTAATCTTTCACGCAGAAGCTGAACGGATCTGAAAGAAATTTGGTATGTAGAAAGTTGAAATCTTAGAATAAAACACAGGCTACTCGTTATACCAAAATTAACACGGGATCGGAATTCACGAGAGAAACCCGTCCCAAGCGAACGAATTTGCGGGCAGAAGCTAGTAATATTATAAATCCTAGAGTTTGTAACTATGGATGGATGGATGGATTGATTGATGAATGGATGTTTGTTACTCTTACACGCAAAAACTATTGAACGGAACTGAATGAACCCTTCCCACGCGAACTAATTTATGGGCTAAAGTTAGTCTTTTATATCTCAAAACAATTAAAATCGAAAACAGACTTTAACAGTCGTAAACTGACATTGGCGCTACGCTAATTTGACGTGGGAAAGTCTAAGTAAAATCCATTCAGTAGTTTTTGCGTGAACAAGCAACAAACATCCACACGACTTTCACATTTATAATATTAAATATAATATTAGCAGGATTAATAGGATGAAAATTTCTGAAATAAATTTTCCTGAAGAATTATTTTCATTTTTATTGTGTGTTAGAATCAGGTCGACTAAAACAAAGCTTTGAGTTTGGACTTCTAATAACCGTGTTCATGTATTCAGATAAATTTACATTAACATCAAAATGTAGACAATTTTGATAACATTTATCTTATGTATAGGTACAATACACACAATTACAAGATAGCTGTATCTAATCACAAATATGTAGGTACTAAGCCATTTGATCAATTTCCTAAGCAAAACTAATATCCTAAGACTGCCATTATACGACTAAACTTTGATTAAATGATAAAGCGAATTATAATTGATAAATTGTGAATAGTGTTAGTAGGACAAATACTTAAAGAAGTACAATTTGTGAATTCGAATTTAATTGATCTAGTGGTTACCGTGTGGTTGAAACTCGACCTTAATTTAAATTATTACTAACGTATAATTACTTGTATAAAAATATTACTTCTCTGCACGTCTTTTCCATAAATAACTTTAACTGTACCAAATATTATAATACTCTTCCGACCGCGTTTTCGTAAAAAGTTTGTGCTTCACGTAACAATGTGTAACAGATTAAGCGGAATACCTCAGACACACCAATTAGAATATTAAATTATAAGTCTAAAACAACATCCGTAACTGAATAAATTGAAACCAAACCTAGACATTTTTTTATAAAATAGTTTTCCTTACTAAACGCAAAACTTATGTGCGTCATACAATATCCTTACGCAGATGCATATACACACAGAACAGATAAAAGAGGTTCTGTGCATATACTCATGCAATGTTAGCGGCCGACACCCACACGAACGCATTTCCTTGAATTAAGATTTGTATTAATTTGTCATGATACTGTGTTTCCATTTTTAACCGACTTCTAAAAAAGGAGGAGGTTCTCAATTCGGATGTGTGTTTGTTTTTTTTTTTATGTTTGTTCGGGCATAGCTCCGTCGCTTGCCAACCGAATTGAAAAATTCTTTCTTTTTTCTTTTTTTCAAATGGTCCCATGAAAATTTTATCGAAATCGGACAAGCCGTTTCTGAAAAATCAACAAAAGTCTAAAAAAATATTTACGTTGATGATCTTTTCGTTTACTCTGCATTGCGTTTTTTGTTCGCGCATAAGTCCGTCATTTACGAACCGATTTGGTAAATTCACTGACCCACTAAAAAACGCGAAAATAAAAACTTTTTTGCAAAAAATAAAACCGACTTCCATATCAAAACACTACAAAGCCAAAAATAATTTTAATTTCGGAAGGCGGTGTGAAAAAAAAAAAAGAAAATACACAACCAATAACACCGACTACCGAAATTAAAATTATTTTTGGCTTTGTAGTGTTTTGATATGGAAGTTGGTTTTATTTTTTGCAAAAAGTTTTTATAAATTAAATGAAAGATTTTTCCGTCAAAATTTAACACATATTTTTTATGACAGAAATTGATTCAGAAGCCAGTTCTGAACCAACTACTTTCAGGAATTGCGTTTATTCTGTTACATGTTGTATATACATAGTTATTATTTGCAGCCCTTTGCGTCACTGCAGCGACCAATACCGTATGTTTCTGATATAGTGTATTCCTTGCCCATGAGTGAGTCAGGGGTCCAATTTGTGGGTGGCCTTCCATCACTACATCTTCTGGTATGCGGTTGCCACTCCAGAAACATTCGAATTCGACTCACTTATTTGGGTGCATTACGCCACTTTTCGGGTAATAATCGGTTGGTTCTCCTATTTCTGATTCAAGCACACAGTAGGTAAATCGTGTTTTGGCAATAGACTGATAATCACCTGATAATGTTTATATTCAGCGCGTCATTTGTTTGCTAACAGCGACTGCTAGGAATGAGCTCATATTTTTTCAATTAGGCGTATCCAAGCACGAGCTAGGAATTTTGAAGACTGCGGTTTAATACCACCACGCCTCGCCTCTGAGAGCAGTGTAAAAGCTGGTGGTGGTGTTGAGAGTAAAGTACAGACTGCAAATGTGTTTGCAAACACATCTGTTAACATCTGTCTCCTGCATACTTAGCTAGTCTCAGTTAAGATGGCCTTTGTGATCGAAATTTGGTCTGAGTGATACAGAAAGGTGATTCGAGAATGTTCTAATGAATACAGTGAACAACGGCAACTGAAGGAACGATGTAGGTTTTTAGTCAGTAAGCGACTGATACTCCCCAGAGCGGGAGGAGTAATTTGATGATTTGCTCCCCATTTTGGGTCTAGTCTTGAACGTAGGCTTGTTCTAATACCCTTCATGCCAGGGTATCTTCAACCCTCATCATCCAGTCTCGACTGATATAGGCCACCCATGTCTTGGAAGGATGGCCGCGTGATCTGCCGTACGGCTCTCATATCATTCGCTTATAATTGCGCAAAGAAGTTACCGTGAATTTTATGAGCATTGGCAATATCTAACACACAACGCATAAGTGAAGGTCAGTATTAGATGTTAGTTTATCTCAAAATAGTGTTTCTTGTACGTCAATCGCACGAAAGTTAATGCACCAAATACATTACAGGAAAAACGTAGCTATCTGTAAGATCGCTTTGTTTATGATTTTATACAAATTGTGAAGATATGAACTGCCGGTTGGTGTTACCGTTTCGATTTGATTTTGTGATCCTTTTTTGTTTTGTGTGGTCTTTCTATTTAGAATTATAGTCTTAGTATTATTAAGTCTGCCTTTTTAAATAATAAAATTGTTTATTTGGACCACCAGAGTTGCATGACTTATAAAACGACCAAACTGCGAATAATTTATTGGCGGGATTAGTGTGTTTTTTAAACAATGTCGTGGTATAAATTCCTCCAAATCCACCCAGTAGGTGCCTTCGAAGTTTAGCGTCTTTAAAAACATACCTTTTCCGCATTATAATATCAGCATAGACGTGAAAGTTTGAGAGAATGGATAGAGTTAAAAACATATATCTTTCCAAGATATAGGTTTTTAACTCTTTTATGCAAAAAATACTGAACGGATCGAAATGAAATTAGGTATGTACATAAATAGAGAAATTTTGTACATATACCAGTCAACTTAATTCAATACGTCAGAGACTTCGACATCAAATTAATGACGACGTCTACACACAAATACATACAATTTAATTTCGTTCGACGTTGATAAACAAACAAATAATAAATAAGACGAGATTTATGCCAATAGAAATCGGAACTTTATCCAGACGTAACTCGGGGCAGGCAAATAAAACATAAATAAGTCTTCAAGTTGATAACTGCGTAAATACTAAATACTGAGTTTACAAGAACTCCCTTAGTATATATTTGTTAATTTGCTTTAAATATTATAGGAATTTCTTTTAAGAAAACATGGGTACCGTCACTATGACAATGCTTGGACAAAACCCATCTAGTTGGTGTTTAAAGATAGCAACAAAGATTAAATAATTAAGACTCGTTGTTTTACAAAGACCTACTTATAACAAAACACAATCAAATAGAATGAAAAAGCTTCTATTTTTACGTTCATCAGTCATTCGCTCTGGTCAGCTGACTTACCGTCATTCACTCCCTTTCCATTTCATTCCTTACACAATCTGTTCACCGAGAAATTATCTTCAAGAACCAAGTTACCATATCGTGCTTCGCTGCGCCTCGGCGCCAGCACATCAAGCTACAACAATTTGACAAATTTCTTTAATAGATTTTCAACTTTATAGTTAAATAAATTAGGTTCAAGGTTGATTGGGAAACGTTATGTAGACTAGATAGTCAGTCGCTTCATGTAAAATACTGGTACCCAGCCAGTTAGACCGACAACCGACCCCAACATGGTTAGGGAGATGTCACAATTTGTTCATAAACTCCTTGACTACCTGGTCCCTCACACTTTTGTCATTCATAACTTTTATTTCCATACAAACTTTGAACCCCTATATCAACGTAAAGGGGGTCATTTATTTAAGGCTACTTTCAACTATTTTCAATTCAAATTTCATCCAAATCGGTGTGGTTTAGCTGTGAAACCGTAACAAATGGATGAATGTAGTATGGATGACTGCATTTCATTCCTCCTCATAATACTCCCCATCTGAATTGATAAGATAAAAGTAGATAAAAAGATAAGTAAGCCATTCACTTTTACTGACGATTAACGTTGCTAACACTTACGTACAACAATATCAATACGAGATAAACGACTAAGCTATAAATAAAGACGTAATAAGATTTCTTAAGTGAAAGTCAGTGAGATTATCAAGCATAAAACGTTGCAAAAGTAAACATTATGATAATGTTTGTATTGTACTATGATGAAAGTGTTATCATGAGTCTTCATGTACCTATAGAAAAAGGGTATTATAACGATTGGAACGGACTTTATAGAAGGAGATTCTCAGTTTATCTTCATGTTATTTTTAGCTGTAATGGTAAAAATATGCAGAATTAACTCAAAAACAAAAAGGCATTCCTTTGCGGTAATGGGCCACTAATTCGCACTAGTCTCGTGTGGTAGATTAGGGCCCATTCACTCTTATAGTGAGAAAGTCTGTGTCTCAACAGTGAGAACGTTATAGACTGATCGTGACGTGTTAAGGCCTATATTTAGTTTTAATTCCGCCAAAAATGAACTAGCAATTTGAGTAGAATTCACATTTACTAGCAATCTTGTTAACCTCCTGCAAGTATGCTAAATATGCGTGTGTCTGAAATGGGTTCACGGCAATGGATGTGTAAAGCTGCGTCTACGCTAGGCGAGCCGAGCATGAGCCGAGCACGAGCGGAACCGTTCTCGGCTTCGTCGTTCTCGGCGTCAAGTGTGGACGCACAACGCGAGCGCGAAGCAAATCCATTTGTGTTCGTCAAAAAACTGACAATAATTGGCGGAGCATAGCCGAGTACGAACGAAATGGTCGCAGCGCGCTCGATCGAGGCTTGTAAGTCGGTCCACACTAGACGAATTGTGTTCGGCTCGTGGTCCGCTCGTGCTCGGCTTGTGATGGGCTCGCCTAGCGTAGACGCAGCTTAACATGCGAAAGGTGTTGGAGTATTTAGCAAAAATAAATCAATCATACTTCAACATTTATCGTTCTCTTTCTAACCCATAAATATTGTTTTTAATGGTCCGAGCCCCGTGTCACCACTTGACTGATATTTCTTATGTGAAACAGTACTGTATTCCCTTAGCCCTGCTTGGGATCACACGTCTTACGTAATATTATTGAAACACACCTTCCGATATATAAAGTAAAGGATAATAAACTATTATTATGTAATGTATTGAATCGGTCTTTCCTTTGGTATCTACCATTTAACCCCAACAGAAGGCGTGATGCCAGCCAAACCCATCATAGGATACCATCCACTTGGTCGATGTACCGTCTTGTTGTACTAAGCGCTTCTCCTCCACATTTCTTCTGTGTTCCGTACCACATATTGTGACTGGTCAGCCTTTTAAACAAGAGTGAACAAGCATCTTCTGGGCTCGCTCGTTCCATCTATCGCTATTATACGCCTGATCGTCAGGCGTATAATGATTATATTAAACGTAGTTATATTACACATCATAATAATATATTAATAGACTAGCTGCTGCCCGCAACTTCATTCGCGTGGAAGGATTTCCCGCGTAAATCCTGATCCCGTGGGAATTCCGGGATAAAAAGCCTATGTGTTATTCCAGGATAACAACTATCTTCTATCCTTGGAGGAGGGTTGATAAGAGGCTTTTTCGCCCATCAGCCACTTGATGTGATATAAATTCTATTTAATAGTACCTATAAAATAAATAAGCCTTTATTTTCTGGGATTTTACAATTATCATACAAACACTTTATACCTATTAATTTCATATACTTGCTCTTATAATAATTATCTAATTAATACGAATCTGAATTTCTCTTACTCTTCTCAGTTTGTCTTTCGACAAAGGCCTCTATACATCACTATAAATATAAATAACAATATCTTTTTTAATCCTGTAATTGATGGGATAAGTTACATAAATATTTATGTATCTATTATGAACATTTATTTATATAAAATTTAAGCATCAAAAAACAACTGTTATTAGAACACTAAATGAAAATTAAGATAAAAGAAGGTTAATTATTAACTATTATTACTTCAATATTATAAATATGGGATATAATCAAAAATAATCAGTCGTACCCAGACTATTCTACTCCCACGCGTATTATTTTTCATTTTAGGGTAGAAGCGCACAGTAAAACAAAATAAAATAGTACTCACATAAAAGCTTATAAACAGTAGTTTCATTGCGAGTCAAAAATAATTTTATTCAAACACGCTTCTTTAAAAAATATTTATTTAAAGATTGAAAAAACGTCAATAAAATATACAAAAAAGACCAAACTCTTTTTTTGGGCAATAATTGGTATGACTTACTATATTATTAATCACGAAAATATTATTACATGAAAAAATATATATCTTCAACTGTACAAGTGCATTAATAAATAGTTGAAAATCGAAACTTTTTTTTTCGAGTTTGTGATGGGCGAAAAAAGCTTCTTATCTACCCTCCTCCTTTCATTAAAATCCATCCAGTAGGTCCGGAGATTAGCGTGTACAAACGGACAGACTTTTTATTTTTTTTTGCAGTGTTACCGTTTCTTAACCCACCCCAATTATTATTTTTGACACATTTTTTTTACTGTTTTATTATATGTATAGATTTATTATACGAGGCATGCCTTTTAAGTTTTGTCGTTTGAAGAAAAAAGCAACTAGAACCTTATAGTACTTTTTATTGTTTTTCCAATGTTTTTCAAAGTATTCACCACGTAGCTTTATACACTTTTCCATTCGCTCAAACCAGTTATTATAACATTTATTCCACTCTAAAGTGGGGGTGTTCAAAATGACTGGCATGAAATTTTAGGAAATGTAAAGAAATCGTTAGAGCTTAGGTCAGGACTGTATGGAGGATGGTCAAGAATTTCTACTTTTTCCTGCTTCAAATACTCAATCGTTTGACGAGCGCTGTGTGAGCTTGCGTTGTCGTGGTGCAGGATGATGCGTCGGCGATGACTTGTGGTAAACAAACTGTGGTATACTACTCTGCGTTAACCGTTCTACGATCTTCAAGTGCAATAGTCGCAACATGGCCGGTTTTTCCAACGAACGTGGCCACCATCTTCTTTGAAGTGCTTCGAGAACGAACAACTTTAGTCAGCTTTGGCTCGTCTTGAAGACCCAGAATGTAGATTGTTGTTTGGAATCAGGATCTTAGGCATAGATCCAAGATTCGTCACCACTGATGATGATGTAGACGTAATTTGACTCTCCTCGGTTGAACCATTGCAGAGTTTTCTTACACCATCTGACGCGGGCCGCCTTGTGATCGTCGGAAAGCAGATGCGGTATCCAACGGCAAACTAGTTTTCTCACACCAAGCGCTTGATGCAAGATCTTCTGAATGGTTGTCCCTGAGATGCCTAATAGAGCCTCTATATCTCGATACATCACATGACGATCTTCGAGAATTAGTTGGTTTGTGAAGGTGGATTTTGGGCGTCCTTCGCGAGATTTGTCACTAACACTAGTATGTCCACGCTGGAATTCTAAATACCAGCGTTCATCACTGAACTCAGATGTTAGCTCTTCAAAACACTGAAGCCGTATCAGGCCTTTTCTAAAGTTGTAGAAAATTATTGCACGAACATTTTCCTTACAAAGATTCATTTTCGTACGTAACCTGACAGATTCTAATCGACGCTGTGACTAAACAAAAGCATTAATCCTAATACTTTCATTTGTTTTGAGATTCAAAACTTAAACACATTCGAATATACAGTTCCAAATTCAAAATTGCCGGGAAATATGGAAACGACAGCACTTAAAAGGCATGCCTTAGATTCTAAATTTCGAAAATGAACTATTCTTTTTTATAACTTTAGAATGTAATAATGCGTCTTTAAACTAATCATGTTTTGTGAATACCCGCAAAATTTGAATCTAAAACATTAGAATATTCTTGAAATCTCTACAAAAGGTCAAAAATTGTATTACTGATTAAAATATCCAACAAGTTCGACACGGTTCAAGTTTTACATGCAAACTTGGTTTTAAACCGAACAATCCGCTTATTCAATGAAACGATAATCTTCAGCTTGTGTCTGTAATTAACGGTATTTAAAAGATATCGCTTAATTTATTACCTCACTAAGATATAATTTATGTGTGTAAACATATATGTATACCTAAATACATATTTAAGAGTCGTTAATACTTTGAAATGGATTTACTTATGTAAAACATACTCCAACTAGCCCTAGCCCGCGACTTCGCGTGAAAATTTTGATGAGTCAGTCGTAAAACTTTTTCTAACCACAAGGTTAGAAAAAGGAAAAGGTGCTTCTAAATTTTTATGTAACAATAAATAATAATTATAATTAATAATAATAATAATTTTTATGTAAAAGTTACATACAAAGTTTGAAGCCCCCTTCACCCCTTTTACAAAACAAATGAAATCGAAACGAATTTAAAATGCAATCCTAAATTCGATACTTGAGTAGGTGGGGATAGATTCAAAATCTAACTGGAGTTCCATTACTTGAGAACCATTCAATTAGGGATTGGAACTCTTAACTATATTTTGAAATGGCAACGCAGTGGAAACGAGATTGACTATCCAATGTGACCCTGATAACGTCAGAACTAGAAAATTGACATAATATTATGCTACGTCATACATGGAGGATGGAGGCTTCACTATTGCATCCCACTATATGTTATCTATGCCCATCCATCCATGTAACAACTGAAGATAAGGAGATTATAATATTAGCTCTAATTTATTGTCCATCAGCAGTCATGCATGTTGCGAGGAAAATAATTTTGATCATCATAATATCATAACAAAAAAAATTGTTTATTGATTCCTGAAATAAATTATTCTATTCTAAATAATAGCGTCAATAGCTTAATGACTAAGATGTCAGACTTCTGACCGATAGGTCGCGGGTTTGAACTCCACCCATTGCACTATCACACACTACACGAAAAGTTATTTAAGTATCTAAATTTTAGAAATTTTTGGTGTGGTAGCTTTTGAAAAACGCATATTTTTTTGTGATTATTCCTGAAACATTCAACATATCGCATATTATATAGATATACTAATAATTGCTCACTTCGATACTTAACTTGAGGGTTACATTTATCTCAAATTATAAATGCAAGTGTAAGCTGATATGGTAATGATAATGATGAACGTCATTCAGTAGGCTTCTGCAACAAATGATCACGTACCATTGGTTTTTTGGCACGTCCTTACGAAAATAGAACACAGTTGATTCCACCAACACCCACCCACACACGTGACAAATGTGTCACTACCTACACGAATACATACTCGTGTGACGGATACGTCACAGTTATTGTACTTGAACCTTTGTGTGCCTTCATTATTTAAATACTCAGTTGCGACAGTCTGCCGTTGTACTCATTTCTACATACATTTTTATCGTGCGTAAAGATGATATGAGCGATGTAGAACAACATCAACCTATACCCACGAGTGGTGTCTGGTTATTTTACTCTATTTCTAGACGTCAATATAGTGTCAATACCCTAATAACTAAGTTGTCGCAATTTGTGATCGAGAGATCGCGGGATCGAACCTCACCTATCACACTCCAGATACAAGCATATATTTAGCTTAGCTGGAGGGGTTAAGGGTAAGACATACCTTTTAATAAATTTTAAGAAAATCCTCTTAATTTAATCTGTTGCCTGCCTTAGCTCAAGTACCTAACCGAAGACCGCCATTGTAACCAAATTTTTATATTGTTATTTAAGTGTGTTTCAGTTATAGGTGTACAATAAAGTGTATTCTACATATCTATGTGGCCACGACAATACAGCCCGTAGACCTAGTCATATCATCCTCTCTGGAAGAGGTTCTACCGCAAGATTTGACGTAGGCCGTGGTCTACGGAGAAACACTGCACAAACACTGGAAATCGGAGCCGTAATGAGTTAAGACCTAAGTTAGTGTCGGTGTTTCGTCTGGGGTTAGTCAGCTAGGAAATGCCGGCCACATCTAGATTAAGCTGACCAAAAACGGTTGTCTTTTTTATCATTCCAAAAATCTGTAGAAGTTTTCCAGGTAACGCGTGCCCTCCTCGAAGAACTGATGATTTTTCCCATCTGTTTGTGTTGCCATCCGTGCTGGTCTTTTTAGCCAATGCAAGTAGTATTGGTAGTATTTCATTTACATTATGTAAATTTCAAGGAAAAAAAAAAGGAAAGCCAAAGCAGTTGTTGTAACGCATCTAAAATGTTTAAAAAAATTACCTACCTAATAAAAACTTTTAATACATCTATTTAGATAAGTAAGCATACTTATATAACAGTAGGTGGGTACATACATATATTTTAAACAGTAGCACAGTCGGTTTTTCGAGATAAATTTGAGATTACATAGATAACAATATTATATACTGGCCTCATCTAGTTTACATTTACGAAAAAAAAGACGTGTAAAAGAGTTATTTATAACCTATTTGCAAAATAAACATCAAAATTTCATTATATTATAATTTCTGTGCGCTGTATTTTTACACTATACCTAATTCATATCAAATCAAATAATATCGCACCCTTAAAATATAAATGGCACTATACGAAAATGTTAATTTTACAGTATGGCCGTTTTAAGTTTTTTTAAGTATTGTATGGGTGATATGGAGCTAAAAAAATGTGAAAAAAGCTTCGTGATCGGGTTAAAATAACAGTTTAACTAACGCTGTTTCAGAATCCAGTGGCATACAATAAAATTATTGATTATTTATCAATGGAGAAGCATTTTAAAAAAAAGTTTTGTATAGTGTCGGTTATAGTTTCATATAGTTATTCAAAACTGTTTTCTTATGACCTCTAAGTTGTTATTTTACCTACATTATAATGATAAAAAAGAGACAAATAAAACAATATAATTACTGAAATAATAAAGAATACTATTTATTTGGCACACGCTCACAGTTCTAAATCAAAACTACCACAAATACTCATAATAACAAATCTATCTAAATCTAGAAAAAGATATTATCAAAATAACAGAAACTTAAAATTTGTGTTTGAATAAAATTCGTAATTTTTTCATTAACAAAATTATGTTAAAATCTTGTTTTTACTACTTACTAATCAATACAAATTATTAGAGGTATTCCAAATTAAATACTAAGGTTAAGTCTTTCAAAGTAGGAACTGTAAAAGTTACGTACAAATCAGCATATTAAAGGTTTAATAATCACAAGAGTCAGCAAAAATATTATTTAACTTACAATACCTAACTTAAACATATAATTTTTCACAAAAAAACCGTAAGTAATTATAAAAAATATTGTATCAAAATCATGTGGGTACATACTATAAAATCTTGTAAAAACTGAATTATGTAAAAACCAGTAGTCTTTTAGCAAAACGGTCTTCAATCTCCAAGTTCTAGGGCACAAAGAAGCCATGTTAAAGTTGTTATTGAAAACTTTTCGGTATGTACATATGTAGCTTTACGTAGGGCAATCCTTGTTTGTAGTTTCATTCTTCTTTGTAGTCTGAATAAATTTCAGTCAATTTTTTTTCATCATCTATAAATTCTCTGGTAGTTTGCTTTCGCAAATAGTAGCTTTCGATGCGAGAAAAGCTGTTAATGTGTTTTTTCACTTCTTCTATCATTTCAGCGGGCACCATTCTGTGGTTTCCATGCATGCCTTTCTTTTCTACTTCTAGAACACCTGTTGACGCATTTTTCTTCTCTACTACAGTTCTTATGCACCTGTCTATAATATCCAGCGAATTTTTGAAGAAGGTTTTGCAAACCCTTTCTTTGGTGCCGTTTACATCAAAATAGAAAGCCATTTTGGGCTTTCTATTGGAATCAATAATTTTGTATTGATATCTGGGCTTTATCTCTGTTATGTTACGAGCTATATATTATCTTTGTCGCATCAATGAAGTCATGACCCAATAATCATCGAAAAGAAGTTTTCGTGACTCTTCAGAAATTCTATCTGAGCATTTCAGCCGACATGCACTTCCACAAATTTGCTTATTAATTTTAACTGGATAAGCGGTTTTCTTTTTTGAGTTTGAAACATATTTTTTGCCTGCATTTCTTAAAATTTTCACAATATTTGTAGTAAGAATCTTAAATTTCTTCTTTCGTTTTTTTTTTGTAATGACATCAACTGGCTGACCTTGAACTAATCCTAATTAAAGTTATTAAATAACTAGCATTACACTCAAACTGCCACTTATACACTTACTCACTGTAAATATTAGAAAGCAAAGAGCAATGCCAAGTGTCCATAGTAACTTTGGCCTAATATAAAATTCTCACGGCCGGCGATGAAAATAATTTTATTGAGTGTGGTTCAATACTAAGAACTATTTCTTAGCATTAAATATTGTATAGAACTTCTAACAAAAAATACTACCATAAATACAAATATGGAATTTTGAGGTTATTACAATTTGACGATATCTATACACGTTTGTAAACGTTAACATTTAGCACTAAAGAAATGACTTCTGTCTAATTAAATAAAAGTACTTTACTTCGGGAATAGAGGTCCACTGCTGTAACAATGAACGAACTTCTTCGCATTCTACTAAATACCTCCGCATTCGGAAAACATTCAATCCACAGTTGTGCAACGTTGTTTGTTAGACATGGTCACAGTAATGGATGTATTTCAACACTTCGAAAAGCAAAAGTCTCAAAAAACAGAGAAGAAAACATAAACGCATGCACTTCGCAAAATCACCGACTGTTTGTGTTTGTAATGTCAATCAATTCCCTTTGTGTCGCTTTTGACACTTGTTCGAGTTTTTAATTTGGCAGAATAGTCGACATCGCCTTTGCTTGCCATATATAAAAATAGAATATAGTTTTTATTCTCAATAATTAAAATATATTTCAGATTTTTTATGTGATCAAATGCGATTATTGTTCACCTCATATTGTTACTATTTTTAGTATATAAAAGAATGCAGAAAACAATAAAGGATTTGAAATAAAAAACAGATTAATTGCAGCATATTGACAACTCAACTTATTTGCGACAATGTCCGGTCAGCTTTTTGTTTATTAATAAATCAATTGTAATGGAGAAGTTCTCGAAATAAATTAAATATAACTTTATAGTTTAGATTTTTTTGTATAGATTCTTATACATTTAAGATAAATGCCGTGCCATTTTAAATTTAAAAGTTGTGTAGGCCAGGACCTGTCTTTGTTCTTTATTTAATAAGTGGCACTTAACACAATGTGCCAGTTTTTAACTCACCTCGACAAGGGTTCCCTCCAGTGACTCGTCGCGATTTGGCGTAGTGCCGGTTTATTAATCACCGACCGCACAAATTGTTAAAAATTCATAAGTGACACTAGTTCATCTAGCGAAAATTAAGCGCATTAGAGCCACAGGGGTTTTTGCATTAGGCGCGTTTTGTCTTACGCATTTTGACAGTATACTTAACTAAAAAATAGCATTTTTTGTATAGTGCCACTTATGTTTTAAGGGTGCGATATGTCGGCACACATTACTGGGTCAGAGGGTTTGATTTTGTAACTCGCGTGTTGTTCGGTATTGCCTACGCGGTTAAATTCCCAATCCCGTGAGAATACCGGGATAAAAGGAAATTTCCTATACCTTCCTCTACATTCCAGTGGCTGAACTGACATACCAGACATAGCAGACCAGAGATTATCCTGGACAAACAGAAATACTGACTGAAAAATATATTATTTAAGTTAGTTCATGTTATAGTGTTGTAAAACTAAGTCTGAACACCTGATGCTGAACACTCAGTTATTTAGAAATTTCAGACAGACACTTCAACTTTATTTACCTATATGTACCATAATATGTCTGACCTTCAGTTTGGTCTGTACGTCCATCGCTATATCAAACCCTACATATCTGCAATTCCGTGCTTCAACTAAACTTTGTTATCTATAGAGTACATTCTATCTCCACTTATCGAAATCGATAAAATCTATATTTATCGTCTGTTATCTCTATTCAAGTTATTGAACTTGCTTACAAGGCTGTAAAATCAGCTTATTAATGTACAAAGGAGACACAGATTCAGTTTATCGATATAATGAAATTGTATTTATTATATTATGACCTTATCTTAAAGCATCCGTTTTGATTGACTCGGCGCCTTTGATCGATCGCTCGATTATCAAGAGTCACCAATCTGCCGAGTCATTTTTCTACTATGTAAGGGTAGACTTTCACAGGCGGGGTCGCGGGAATGTTCCAATTTAACAATAAAATTTAATACCGCGGCCCCGGAAAGCAAGAGCAACCGAAGGAACAGGATGGGCTTTTAGTCAGTAGAAGTCTGGTATTACTTTTCGCTACACTTTCTGGGAGGTGTCATTTGATGATACCCCCTCCCCCCCTCCCCCCAAAGGGTGGACTTCCGATGTGGATTTGAGCCGTATGCAGCTAAATTCTTGTCTGCATAGGTCGGCTGACCTGCACAACCCATTTACTGGGTAACACGATATCTTTCCTTCGGAATTCTACCAACCGACAAGGAATGGATGAGACAGTAACCCAAGCACGTAATGGATGAAACAGTAACCCAAGCACGTAATGGATGAGACAGTAACCCAAGCACGTAATGGATGAGACAGTAACCCAAGCACGTAATGGATGAGACAGTAACCCAAGCACGTAATGGATGAGACAATAACCCAAGTACGTAATTGATGAGACAGTAACCCAAGCACGTAATGGATGAGACAGTAACCCAAGCACGTAATGGACGAGACATCCACGGACCAGCTTCGGCAAACGTTGTTTAACCTTGGAGTTCGGACAGCGCCCTAGTTATTACTAAACCACAAATACTCATTAAGACTCATTAAAGGGGTAAATATTTACGGTAATATTTGTTTAACTACTGTCACTTTTATCTTATCTCCGTTTCAAACCTTGTTAGTGTTACAGTGAATAATCAAATAAAAAATCTTTTGGGATTTTATTTAATACATTGTTGTTTTACTCACTGCTGTCCTCGATGCCCTCTGTCAGAGAAAAGTATATTATGAGATGAATTAGGAACTGAACCCAGTTTCGTGATAATAATTATAAGAGACAGTATCGTTTTGCTGGAAATATGGAAACGAAAATTAAACCAAAGTGAGTCGTTTTTATTCACTGTGGTATTTATTGTATAAGAATTAAAACCTACCTCGTTGGTCTATTGGTTCGATTCCCGGGTCGGACAATAAGTGTTATTGGGTTTCACTCGATGAGCATTTCTCTTTTTTTTGCCATAATTTCAAAAAACCGCTAAAAATAAAAATATATGTATAAATCGGTTTTTTTTCATTAAATCAGGTAGTTTACTTTATTAACCTTTGGATTTTTATAAGGATATCTATTTTATTTATGAATTTTGTGGAAAATGTATTAAAAACTGAATGAAGGTAGATTACAGGTTCTTATTTTGTTACTTTTTATTTCTTAATAAAAACTTTGAAGTAACAATTGATATATCCAGAATAATAATTTTCTTGATACTTCATAATAAACTTAATAACATCATTGCAAGGAAACTCCAAGAAAAGTAAAAGAACATTTTCAAATTAATTGTTTATTTATTTTTTTGTTACCTTTCACCTAAATAAAATTTAAAGTTTTGATAATATGGAAAATAAACAAAATTTACCGATTTTGCGTACTTTTTATTAAAATGTTAAGTATCCTTGAGTCTCTTTATAAGATTCATTGTTTTATATTAAAAATAAAATACGTAAAACATAAAATAAGATCGGATTTTTTTTGGGACAGTAACAAAAAAGAATATTAAGTAACAAAATAAAAAATATAAGGTAACGTCTACAATGTAATACGCGTTATAGACGTTTTGAAGTAATTAAAGTAATTGAAGTACCTACACGACATTCATTATCCTAAAACTTAACAAAGTTTGTTTGATTTTAGTATAATTTCGTTTATTTATGAATAGAAACTCAACATATTGGTAATTTAATAATGCTTATTTGTAATTAGGAACATTGAGGTAGAAAGATCAAATATTCTAAAACTTTACATAGCTTAAGTGGTATCAATTAAAATACACATTTATATAACCTACAAACATAGGTATTCAACATCTGTATTAGTAATTTAAAAACACTTCTTTAAAAAACATTCTAAAAAAAATAGCAAACACACTGTTAATAATAACTATGAGATTAGAAAAGGTGCATCTATTTATTGCAACTCCCGCATTCATCATCGGGATAATGATTATACACGCTGACATATTTGATGATGTTTCAGTCGACGTCTCTGGTGGTGTTTTTTACGTAGCCAAGATATCCGTTGATATTTCCGATGCTGTCTCCGCTAAAACAGCCGTTCTTGTTAAAAAGCTTGCACTGCTTTCTTTTTTTTTAGATTCTGTTTTGTCCTTTTGTTTTTATTTTTCTTCTTTCCACTTTTTTCTTTGCTTATTTTTTTCTGTTTCTGTCATTTCCGATATTTTCTTATATTTATATTTTGATTTTATTCTTTCTAAATTTTGTTTTCTTATTTGTTCCAACTTATCCGGGTTTTGTTTCAACTTTTCTCTATAACGTTTCATTTTTTCTGTCGGAGTAAGTGGCATTTTCTTGCGCTGTTGAATGCAAACGTAGCTTTATAATTCCTTTTTTGTTACTCAAATTTTCCGCTAATACGTTACTGTGCCAAAGTAACAAAAAAAATAGTAACGAAACACTTGTTTAGTTTTTACAAAGTATTATTATAATAGTTAAAATTGGAGTTACGTCTAATATAATTCACTCAACTTTAGTGCAAGTTGTTAAATATTGTGACATGATGAAAGAAAGTAGTCAATATTATCAACTTACCTTGAAACAGCTGTAACAAATACCGGAATTAGATTCGATTTTCGAACTGGAATACGTGTTTCACAATTTTATTTCGGAACAGAACTGACACCTTAATCAATATGGCAGCAAAATGGTATCTGTAGTATTGCCAAGTTAAAATTGTTTAACGAAATAGAAGATTTTTAACTATAACACATAAAAAATGGGTAACAAAAACTGAAATCTATTTTTGGAACTTTTTCCGGGACAAGTTTAAAATTCAATTATATCTGACAAAGTTAAAAAAAAGTACCAAAAAAGCAATGTAAGTAGATCTTTTTACCTCGTAAAATGGTTTAAAAACCAGAACTCAGTATAGTTTCTTTAAACCTTATTAAAATAATTGAGTTTGAAGTAACGGATGGTAGTTTGGGACGTAGGTAGAAGATCCTTGTTTGGGACATACGAATTTTCATACATTGCAAATTTTGGTAGTTTGTATTTATTCATTTTTTAAATTAAATACTATATTTTTATGATATTTTTTAATGATTACTGTGAATTTTAATAAAAAATGTGCTCCTAAACAAAACTGTATCAATAACATACACATTACACAAATGTTATTATCTACAATCTTGTGGGACATTCAACAAATGTATATCGGCAAAAAAAAGAGAAATGCTCAGATAAGATAATCCTACTCCTACTAATATTATAAATGCGAAAGTTTGTGAGGATAGATGGATGTTTGTTACTCTTTCACGCAAAAACTACTGAATGGATCTAAATGAAATTTGGTAAGTATATAGTTGGCAGCCTGGAATAACACATAGGCTACTTTTTATCCCGAAATTCCCACGGGATCGGGATTTCCGCGGGAAAACCTTCCCACGCGTACGAAGTCGCGGGTAGAAGCTAGTATAAGATAATTTATTGGAACAAAAATACATTTTACAAAATTATTGTGTACGAAAATAACCACATTAGGTTAATAAAATTAAATTATTGTTCGAGGGAAACAATTTAACATAAAAAATAATTACTATTAAAAACTAACTTTAAACTAAAACTAAAAACAAATTTAATATAATAATAAGAATGAATATAACTAGGCGAGTGTAATATTGTTGTGCATGTAGGTGTGATATGTGTATGTGTAGTGCGTGTCCGTCAGGTGTTGGTATAGAGTGCGTTTGTATGGTACCCGCCACTGATATGTAAACCACACTCTCTGGTACCCGCACGCAAGCGCGCTCTACGCCACACGTATTTACTCATTTCTCCAATTCTGCATACGAGAGCGTGTGGAGCCATTCATCTAACAATCTTTTGCAGTTAGAAGAGTCTACCATAAGACATTTCTCAGTAGTATGTACCCCGGAGTTTGGAAGTTGGCGATGTGGATACCTCTGCGCCCCAGTAACCCCATGAAGCCGTAGGTCCCGGCTCTCATTTAGGCATCTTTGGCAGTCGTTTCGGGGAGTCTGAAGCCAGAAAATCTGACTCTGGTCTGGTCAACGGGTATCGTGTTACCCATATTAGCGGGAAAGGATCCATCAATAGCTACTCAATTATGCAACCTTTTTTACAAAAGATAGGCTAACTATACAATTCTACAGAAAAATCCTACTTTATTTTATATGCTATTTTATTATTTTTGATGCTTCACCAGGTGCACTAAGATATTCTGTTGCTGTTAGTCAGATTCTCGTAAGATCAAATAATACCCATGTACCAAAACAGAATATTGTTGGTTTTTAGCATTAGAGCAAAATATTAACGCCTAGCGTCTGCCCGCTACATCGTTTGCGTGGGATGGTTTTCCCGCGTAAATCCTGAACCCGTGGGAATTCCGGGATTAAAAGTAGCCTATGTATTATTCTAGGATACCAGTTATCTACTTACCAAATTTCATTCAGATTCATTCAGTAGTTCTGGCGTGAAAAAGGAACAAGCATACATGCATCCTCACAAACTTTCAACTTACAAAATAACTATCAGGGGGTGATTAGGGATCGATACTGATGCCAAAAATGCAATCAGTAAAATTTTTGTCTGTCTGTCTGTCTGTCTGTCTGTCTGTATAACCGTTATAGAAACAAAAGCTACTCGACGGATTTTAACGAAACTTGGTACAATTATTTTTCATACTCCTGAGCTGGTTATAGTATACTTTTCATCACGCTACAATCAATAGGAGCAGAGCAGTGAAGGGAAATGTTGGGAAAACGGGAGAAGTTACTCCATTTTTTAAGCTTCCATCGCGTGTGCAACCTTAATGGTTAAAGCTACACAGAAATCATTTATGACGGAAATGTTCTCCTTAAAATTATATATAAAATATCCCACGACAGCATATATCTAACTTTTATGGTTGATTCACAATAACACGTGTAACTCCCGATAGCTTAGCAGTTCGAAGCTTTCTGATTATTATTCTGCTCCGAAATTTAAAACCACCACAACTTTGCAATGGAACTCGGCTAAAAGTAACCCAGTTGCAACAAAATATAATCGAGGCTCAAATTTTAACAGGTTGCGGTGCAGGAGAAACCGTCTTTATTCCCAGAATTCCCATAATACCAAATAATTTTCCATTCCACTTATAATAAATCTGTAGAGAGGTCAATTCTGTACATGAAATATATTTACAAAATAACTATCAGAGGGTGATTAGGGATCAATACTGATGCCAAAAATGCAATCAGTAAAATTTTTGTCTGTCTGTCTGTCTGTATAACCGTTATAGAAACAAAAACTACTCGACGGATTTTAACGAAACTTGGTACAATTATTTTTCATACTCCTGAGCTGGTTATAGTATACTTTTCATCACGCTACAATCAATAGGAGCAGAGCAGTGAAGGGAAATGTTGGGAAAACGGGAGAAGTTACTCCATTTTTTAAGCTTCCGTCGCGTGTGCAACCTTAATGGTTAAAGCTACACAGAAATCATTTATGACGGAAATGTTCTCCTTAAAATTATATATAAAATATCCCACGACAGCATATATCTATCTTTTATGGTTGACTCACAATAACACGTATAACTCCCGATAGCTTAGCAGTTCGAAGCTTTCTGATTATTATTCTGCTCCGAAATTTAAAACCCACCACAACTTTGCAATGGAACTCGGCTAAAAGTAACCCAGTTGCAACAAAATATAATCGAGGCTCAAATTTTAACAGGTTGCGGTGCAGGAGAAACCGTCTTTATTCCCAGAATTCCCATAATACCAAATAATTTTCCATTCCAATTTAAAAGAACGCGATTCCCAGTATCGGTGTGTTATGCAATGACAATTAATAAGGCTCAAGGACAGACTTTTCGTGTTGCTGGAGTAGATCTCGGTGTCAGTTGTTTCTCGCATGGTCAGTTGTACGTCGCTCTTTCCCGGGTTAGCAGTTCTAGAAATCTTTATGTTCACGTGCCGGACGGGTCAACTTTCAACATAGTTTACCCGGAAGCTTTGCTCTGAAGTATTGTCGTTCTATAGGTACTTAAGCCTCATGTGAACGTGATCTAAACAACGTCCGCGCTCTTGTAACGTCAACCCTCCCCGACCTTTGCCAAACGAGCCAGCCCGCGATACTGAGCCAGTAGCAATAAATACTCCCTTAAATAATATGATCCAGCCTGACCCTTTGCTGTCCACCATCAACGACCCCGCTGAGCCGAGGCTCGTACTCCACAGGGAGTGCCCTTAGCGCGCGGTTGTTTAAATGAAAATATTAGTTTGTAAGCCCTGGCTGGGGGCCTTTAAATTTTAGAGGTCACCACAGGATCGCCCGGTTAAGTAGTATATTAGCCTTAGCGAGCTAAACTACGAGTGGCCCTATCGAAAAAAAAAATGGTCTAAACAATATTACCAATACATTAACTTAATAACACACAAGGAGTTACACGCTGACGGACTGGCGAGCACAGCTATTAACAATAATATTGTGCGGTTCGGTATTGCGATTTTTTTCAACAGTATTATAGATTGACATATTATATTTCCCTACTAAATTACGAAAGTTAATCTGTGTGTTACATCAAAATCACTGAACCGTGAGGAAGGACATAGGCTACTTTTTTTACGAAAAACGACGGAAACGTGGATGAAGTCGCGGGCAACAGCTATCTATGCTAATATATAAGGCTGAAGAGTTTGTGTGTTTGTTTGAACGCGATAATCTCAGGAACTACTGGTTCGAATTGAAGAAATATTTTTAATTAAATAATCAATTTATAGAGAAAGGCTATAGGCTATATATCATTACGCTAAGGCCAATAGGAGCGGAGCACCAATGAAGAATGCTTCAAAATTATCATAAGTTTCCTAAACAGTACACAAAATACTAATGTTATCGTTTCTGAAGTATTATTTAATACACATTTGAATGTAAAGAAGTTAAATTGTGAATTTAAATATATTTGTTCTCAATTCATTCACGCAACATACATAGCGATGAATTACTCGATGTTTATACCAGATTATAGCTCTTTAGCCAATACATATATCTCAGTTGTCACTTAGGGAGATTTTACGGATTGCTTATAAACTGAATTTTAATAAGTATTCGATAGAAAAGCTCAACATTGATACTGCTCCAACTTATACTGACAAATGTACTCAAACAGAAAATAATGAAAATTCAAATCAACAAAATAATAGGCCTCAAAGCAATAACGATTTTTTTTTGGACTATAAACATTTAAACATTCTACACCAAAACATAAATGGTTTGATTACTAAATTAGATGAGTTAAATGTACACTTGTATTCATTGAGTAAAAACAATAACGAAAATCCTATTGACGTTTTATGTATAAGCGAACATAATATGACTGTGGATGATACTAACATGCTTAAATTGCAAAATTTTGTATTAGGAGACTTTTTCTCACGTAAAACCCGCCATGGGGGATCGTGTATAATGATAAGGTCTAACCACAAATTTAAAACTATTCCAGAAGCCAAAGGCTTAAGTATCACAAATGTTTTTGAATGTAGTGGTATCGAACTGACGGACCACAAAATTATAGTAATATGCATTTATAGACCACCCAAAAATAGACGTGACTATATAGATCTATTTTTTTCTAGACTAACTGAGTTATTAAGTAAAATATCGTACAGAAACAAAAAAATTATATTATGTGGTGACTTTAATATTAACACTTTTGAGAAAAACAAAGTATCCAGGCAATTTGAACAATTATTATTAAGTTTTAACCTAACATTAAAAATAAATCAACCCACTAGACTTAATAGCATGACCTGTATTGATAATATAGCACATAATATTAGAGGTTCAAAAACAAAAGTACTGGAACTCTCACTCTCTGACCATACAGCACAATTTTTGACTTGTCCAGTAAAAAAAAGCTACTACATCACACACTGGTTTAAAATAAAACGTGACTATTAACGTATTAAAATTTATAGAATGTATTAAGAATCTCAGCTTTACTGAATGTTACATTAACGAAGACCCTGAAAAAAGCTTTGACTCATTTCATAATTTATTTAAGCTATTTTATGATTTATGTTTCCCTGAAAAACGTGTAAAAATACCAATTGCAAAGAAGCCTACATGGTTAAGTAAGGGTATACGAATATGCTCGAAACGCAAACGCCAATTGTTGTGGAAGTATAGGCTAACTTCGAATCCAAATGATAAAACAAAATTTAAAAATTATTCAAAACGGCTTAAAATTATAATTAAAAAAACCCAAAAGGTCCAAAACAATTATTATATTAATTCAGCTACAAACAAGGGTAAGGCAATATGGAATATAATAAATAATTATAAAACAGTAACTCCGAAAGAAAATATTACACAGATAAAAGTGAAAGACCAACCAGTCACATTGCCCAAGGAAATAGCACAATCATTCAACAACTACTTCATTGATGAAATTCAGTCCATTTCCAGAGGTTCAGTGACAAAATCACTAACATATAATAAAAACTCAAATTCTATATTTTTAAAGCCAACAAATCCACATGAAATAGATCAAATAATAAAAGGATTAAACAACACCAATAGTACAGGGTATGATAATATAAGTACGACAATAATTAAACGAGTATCTAGTCACATAGCTCCAGTAATTAGTAATATTATCAATCAATGTCTAGAATGTGGAGTTTTTCCTTCAAAACTAAAAATAACTATTATAAAGCCATTATTCAAAAGAGATAATTCCGAGGATATGCGTAATTACAGGCCTATTGCATTAATACCAGTGATAGCAAAAATTTTCGAAAGGGTTATATATAACAATTTATATAACTACTTTGAAGTCAATAACTTATTTACTAATAAACAATTTGGTTTTCGTAAAGGAAGATCTACTAGCGATGCTCTTTTTAATTTTCTTAAGAAAGTAATGACGGGTTTGGATAGCAAGCAACAAATGACAGCTATTTTTATGGACATGACTAAAGCTTTTGATCATGTGGATCATAATATACTAATTAATAAATTAGATAGATACGGGATAAGAGGAAATGCCTTAAATCTTATTAGATCTTATTTATCAAACAGGTTTCAAATGACACATATAACGAGAATTGATAAAAAAACAAAATTCGAACATACATACGTGTCAGACCCTAAACTTATTAAATTCGGAGTCCCCCAGGGAAGTATCTTGGGGCCTCTTCTGTTTATTATCTACATTAACGACCTACCAAGATCTGTAGACCAGGAAATTATATTGTTTGCTGATGATAGCACGGCTATTTTCGCTGATAGTGGTCAAGAAAATTTTGAATTACAAGTGAATAAATCTCTCGAAGATATTATCAACTGGCTGACGATGAATAATTTAAAAATAAACATTATGAAAACAAATTATATGTCCTTTACAAATAAAAATACAAATTCAAATAAAATCAATGTAAACTATAAAGGCAAAACAATAAAACATGTCAATAACACAAAGTTTCTAGGGATCCATATCGACTCTGAACTAAACTGGAAATTGCACGTGGATGATGTTTGCAAAAAACTTAACGAGTATTCATATGCTCTCCATGTACTACGAAAAGTTATAAATGAAAATGTTTTACTGAATGTTTATCATGCATATGTAGGTTCCACACTTAAATATTGTGTGGTGTGCTGGGGTAATTCTACTAATAGAGAATTTGCATTCAAAGCCCAAAAAAAATGCATCAGAAGTATATGTGGGCTTAAACAGACCGATTCATGCAGACCGGAATTTAGAAGGTTAAAAATCTTAACCCTAGCGTCAATATATATATTGGAAGCAGCATCAATTACAAAGCGAGATATCAGTAATTACGAGACAATGAGAAGTACTAGATATAAAAATGAACTTAGGGTAGTAAAGTGCAGAACAGTTAAGTTTAAATCAAGCATATTTGGTATGGGTGTTAAAATTTATAATAAATTACCTGACTCTATTAAAAATATTGAAACATTGCCTACTTTTAAATACAAGCTCAAACAATTACTGATACAGAAAGTATATTACACAATCAATGAATTCTTAAATGACAAATGTTTAGACTAAAATTTATTTAATATTATAATAATGCTTAATTTTGACAAATGACAATCGATGCATGTATAATGAACCTATTTTTTCAATTAATGTTATTTCTTCCTTGTTTATTTTCTATTATTTTTTGACATAATTATATAATTGTAAATGTAGATATTGTACACTTGACATATAATTGTAAATTTAAATAATGTAACATGAAATATAATTGTAATTTTAAAATATTGTACACCTTATGGGTATGTTACAGTGATACTAGTCATAATAATAATTTTAAGAACTAATTTTCTACCTGTAACAAACAATAAAATAAATCTGAATCTGAAAAAATCTGAAAATCGGGGTTAAATTTAACGTTAGCCCAAAGTAACTATTCCACGCGGACGAAGTCGCGGGCAAAAGCTAGTTTATAATATTAGTAACATTTATTACTAATGTGCACATTTTTTTTTATAAAAGGAACTGGCTATGTGGGTACAATTCACATTACTAGAAATCCCGACTAATAATTCCTCCAACTAAGCAAAATATACTTGTGTCTGGAGTGGGTTTACGGTAATACTGTAATGGGTGGGATTCAAACCCACGAACTCTTGATCACAAGTCCGTCACCTTAGCCATTAACGACGCAGCTTTTATTATAAATATTTTCTTATTTTATAATAAATATTATAATAACTCGACAGGCCAGTTGTAGAAAAGAAGAAGAATAATCATAAGAATGAAACAAAGTTGACAGTGTGTTTATACAACATATTATTTCGTTTCTAAGATAACAACGGCCGCCTATACTGAAAAAATCTATATGAAGAAGTACATAAATGTTTTGCACCGGGGGCTGCGAGAGCACATACCAAATACCTACTCTTCAACGCGGCTCCCAAATATTCTAAAGGATACTGATCTTAAACATAAACTAAAGTATTGCGTCGACAAATTTGTGTGCATCGCAGTCCACTGGTAATGTGCCCAAAAAACTGGCGACATTGCCACGTTGTATGGCAACGCTTAACCTCTGTCCATGGTAAAATCCAGCCTTTGGGTCACGCGAAGTGTCAACTAGGCGAAAACGCGCCCTATACGTCTTCTCATATCGTCGTTTAAGTTCTATCACCACGTAAGTCATTTTTAGCAACTTTTCAGGAGAGACAAAAAAATGATTAATTTTGTATAGACACATCTATAGTCCCATTTTTTCTTTGAGTATCAAAATAGTTTTTTCAACAATAAAAACATGAATTTTCAGTATAAATCTTGTATTTACCCTAATATCATCAAATATCATGACTGACACCATGATGTCATATTTTTTTGCCAAATCTGGTGTGACTTTTTCGTAATTTTACAGGTTTTTATGGCTCGTACGTTGATTCTGATTAGACGAAACGACGCGTCTTTCAATTCTCTAGCGAATGGCATCAAAGTGTCAAAACAAGATAGAACTTAAACGACGATATGGAATTCTGCACACTTACCAACTTCTAACGTCTCTGTATTCCGTGAGAACACAATGCATCTTATAAATCCACGACAAAGATTAGAACTGTTAAATAATCAATGAGAACTAAACAATAGGATCTAAATGGACGGAATGATTCGTTCACGATTTGGCTGAGTGCTATTGATAAGTAGTTATATTATTAAATAGCTTTGTGTTAATATAAACTAACTAATTATCTTACTTCTTATCTTATCTTACTTCTTACTAATCTTATCTTACTTTTTTCTTACTAATACTAATTATTATAAATGCGGAAGTTTGTGAGGATGGATAGATGTTTGTTACTATTTCACGCAAAAACTACTGAGCGGATCTAAATGAAATTTTGTAAGTAGATAGTTGACATCCTGGAATAACACATAAGCTACTTTTTATCCCGGAATTCCCACGGGATCGGGATTTAAGCGGGAAAAACCTCCAACGCGAACGAAGTCGCGGGCAAAAGCTAGTATTATATAAATTTTACGCTAAAATAAGACCGAATGTTATAGTGTTATGCTAGTCAATTATAAATTGTAAGTAGGTATTAGCCAAAAGATTATTTAATTTGTTTATATGTATTTATTGTATACTAGCTGATGTCCGCAACTTCGTTCGCGTGGGAGGATTTCCCGCGTAAATCCCGATCCCGTGATAAATCCGGGATAAAAAGTAGCCTATGTGTTAATCCATTTCAACTGTCTACTTACCATTACAATTACATACAATTTTATTAAAATCCATCCAGTAGGTCCGGAGATTAGCGTGTATAAACAGAAAAACAATTTTTTTTTTGACGTGTTTCCGTTTCTTTACCAACCTCAATTATAATTTTTATGTAAAATTTAAATGTACAGACACACTTTTTTACTGTTTTATTATACATAGAAGAGGATGGCTCTCACTACAGAAATCTTAATAATAAGGCAGATTTCTGTGGCTCTCACAGTAGTCCATCTTCAAGAGTTAGCAGTGCTTATTATGCTTTGTCCCAGGATGGATGATCTTTGAATAAACACATACCATATGTCGAGACCTTCATGGCGTGGAGATCTCGATGAAGGAAGCACGACTTTAAAAGTTAGTTTCTTCTGAAACTAAATAAAAATACTAAATAAATAAATAAAAATACTGTAAAATAATTTTAAGCTTCTGCTTAAAATTATTTTACAGTATTTTTATTTATAGACTTGCGATTAACACCCATCTCACCTGATGGTCAACGATGATGTGGTCGAAGATCAAGTACGACCCTTTTCACTCTTGACTTAAAGACCCCCAGGTTACAACTATCAGAAAACACAGACTCCGGTAGGGAATTACAGATGAGTTATCACAGTAACTGGGTCGTCAGATTGGCAGATGCTTCACCGTCTCCAGTTGGAAACAGACTAGGCAGTGATCTATTTCAAGTTTGTTTTTATTGGAACAAATTATTCGTTTTTTTTTAGAGAACTAGCAATTCACATTACAAACAAGCTAATTATGCTTGTTCACGGCAATGGTGAAAGAATTCGTTAATAAGAGTAAAGTTGAAACAATAATCATATTACGTTATCATGTCTGGAAAAGCCAAAGCCACCCCTTTTTTAAATGGGAATTCCCTTGACTGTTCGATAGTTTCTATCTTCTCTTTCACACATTTGCTGTCTCACTGTCTGATGTATCAGTCATTATTTAACCGTATAGTGCATTGTGTGTTTTTGACTTTTGATTCTTATGAGTGACAACTTTAGAATTGTGTGGGACTTGAGAAAGAAAATTGATCTATTTAAAAGTGCGGATGTGTAAGATGAGGCATTGCACTGAAGACGAACTGTAAGTTAAAACAACAGCTCAGTTACAACAGTCAGTCTATCCATCCATACTAATATAAAAAAATCTGTCTGTCTTTTACGCTTTTCCATCTTAAGAGTCCCTAACAATTTTACTGCCAAAAAAGAGAAATTACCTACTTTTGTAGAACAAATATCTCAATAATGGCATAAAATATCATTTTTCTTTTAAAACAGCGTTAAACATTGTATATTTATCTAATATGTGGTCAAATTAGCATTTAAATATCTACTCAAAATAAATCGAGCAAGCGCATCGATTTATAAGGCATACTTTGAAAATGTTATTACAATAAAATATGAGCTCCGAATTAAAATAAAAAATAATAATTTGGTAGATAAATACCTGTATTATTCAGAATTAGTTTTTAATTTTATTTTCAATAACGAATTCTTACTCAAAAGCGACGGTTTTGCAAAGGATTTTATTGAGTTTTCTCTGAGTTTACAATTTTTTTTTTAAGTACATCTCCCCATTTTTTTTTTATCAAAAAATAATTTGTTAACTTACTAGTGCACTATATGCCCAATAGTCAGGATTTTTTTAAGATTGTTGTTCACCCCCATTAAGCTAAAAAAGCAGTTGTAAAACCTGGTATTACGTGTTTTCGTAAAAACATGTGTTTGTATTTTATTTTTTTTAATTTATTTTGAGTAGATATTTAAATTCTAATTTGACCACATACTACATAAATATACAATGTTTAACACTGTTTTAAAAGAAAAATGATATTTTATGCCGTTATTGAGATATTTGCCCCACAAAAGTAGGTAATTTCTCTTTTTTGGCAGTAAAATTGTTAGGGACTCTTAACTGCTGAAGCGATTTCTATCAATTTTGGCATCCGGGGTCATACATAGGCAAATAAAGTTGGTTTGAAAAATGTGTAATCACTAGTTTTATACATTTAAGTATGTTGAGATTGTACTGGGTCCTTTAATTTTTATGAAAATTAAGATGTAACCGTCCATTTTCCATGATAACAATTGAGTGATAGCAACAATATCACTATCTATTAGTGTAAAGATTTCGTAATGAGATTACCCTTACACACAAACAACTTTACCCCTTCACAATATTAGTTTAAGTTTGTAATTTTAAACTACTTAACAACGTTCAAACAAACTTGCAAGTTCCTTACTCTTGCAAAAGAACGAAGTTATTTTCAAGATACCTTCGACCTACGTAGATCTAAAAACTTTATAGGAATTGTTAAGAAAAAGTGTTTAACGATAAATTGAGGGCAATTTTAAGATTCGTATACAACGTGTAACAGATTATGCGCAATACCTCAGACACCCCAATTAGAATATTAAATTATAAGTCTAAAACAAATCCGTAACTAAATAAATTGAAAACAAACCTAGGCATTTTTTATAAAATAGTTATCCTTACTTAACGCAAAACGTATGTGCGTCATACAATATGCATACACTCATGCAATGTTAGCGGCCGACGCGACACGCACACAATTTCTTTGAATTAAGGATTGTATTAATTTGTCATGATAGTGTGTTTCCATTTCAAGTTAAATGAAAGATTTTTCCATCAAAATTTAACACCTATTTTTTATGACAGAAATAGATTCAGAAGCCGACTCTGAACCAACTACTTTCAGGAATTGCGTTTATTCTGTTACACGTTGTATACAGTAAATAAACACTCTCTGTTTTTCTCTTAGGTAACTCTTTTTCGAACCCTAAAAAATAACGCAAGATACCTAGGTACTATGCCTTGTATCGTATATTCCTAGTGTATTATAGTATACTCCTAGTATATTCCGAGTATA
The DNA here is from genome assembly GCA_943138885.2 of Tholera decimalis. Lineage (NCBI taxonomy): Eukaryota > Metazoa > Arthropoda > Insecta > Lepidoptera > Noctuidae > Tholera > Tholera decimalis. The sequence goes on from OW964562.2 coordinate 33,253,519, forward strand.
GTGTAGTAGGTATATTAGTTTATCTTGCGTGTGCGTATCAAATTTATTAATGTCGGTTCATTAAATTTCAAGAATAAAAACTTGCAAGGTTGTATGAAACGAGGAAAAATACTCTAAAGCCCGATTTACACTTCAACAAGTACAGTAGCGAGTTAACTTGCTTCATCGGCGAGTTAAGTTGTTATTGTAGTTTGAACGGCAAAAGCGAGTTAAGTAGTAGTACATTAACAACTTAATTCGCCAATGACGCAAGTTAACTCGCTACTGTACTTGTTGAAGTGTAAATCGGGCTTTACGTTATAAAATGCTACTTAACACATAAGATTGTGCCCAATTGTAACAGATACAAAACTCGCGATAAAAAGCATCTCACCGTCTTTCTTGCGTTTTTGCAACTACATATACATAGTATATTAGGGTCTGCTTCCACTTACTAGAAATTACTGAGGAGCAAAATTTTATATGGAGACAACCTGTCTGACCTACACAACGGTAACACGCAAATACTTGGTAATACCGGTTTCTGACTACACATTAACTTCAAAGATTCATTTATCCCGTCTAGTGATCAGCGGGCCTAGACAAAATCCATTTTCTGTAAGCGTTAACGCCAACGGAAAAATTAAATTGTATGGAGTTGACATTTGCTAACCACATGTCACGTGATTGTCATGTGTTAGTAAATGTCAACTCCATACAATTTAATTTTTCCGTTGGCGTTAACGCTTACAGAAAATGGATTTTGTCTAAGCCCGCAGGCATCTTCTGGGCTTGGCGTTCGTTCGATCGTAGACCTCATCTAATATGGTCTAATACCGAATTTAATATGTCCACACTATTGATAAATAATGTATTATCACTACCGCAATTCAGGTTCCCAAGATACAGGTATGACCTAGTTCGGGGACCGCCGATAAAAATAAGAAATCGTCATACAGTTACAAATTAAACAATTGTAGTATAGAAAAGTACATCATTGTAAAATTAAAAAAATATTTTTTTTTCTCTATCTTATCTTTCACTTACCACCATCAGGTGTGATCGGGGTCCAGAGCGAGCTCTTACGTAATAAAAAAATAAAATAAAAAATCTTTGAAGTCGTGCCATTGACAATGTGCTTTCCGAAGCACGGTGGAATTTCCATATGTGAAGACGGTCACCCATTCAAGTAGCGACTCAAGCAAGCGTCGCTTAACCCTGTAGACCGACCCATAACTAACGTGACCAGACGTCCCGTTTTGAACGGGACTGTCCCTTTTTATAGTTACAAATCCCGGTGTCCCCGAAATCAACTCTGGGACGCAAAATTGTCCCGTTTTCTGAAACCGTGCGAAAATTTGGGTAGTCGAGCCGGCTCTTCAGTTCTAAAGGCGATGTTGATAAGTAAGGCGAATATATAAAAAAAAAACGTAGCAAGAGTTTCATTCGTACTTAAAATCACCTATGTTAAAGCAGATTTGTTCCTCTGATAAATATAACTAAACGTTACGGTATATATTTTTTTAATTTGTAACTTTTAAGCTAACTGATTTTTCTGAATATACATATATAAATTTTTAAAAGGGTTTTTTTTTCACTGACTACCTGTTAATTGACCTAAATAAACCGTCCCGTTTTGAGTCAAAGAATTAATGGTCACGTTACCCATAACGGTTGTAATTATTTTATCCACGAAGTCTTCGAAACAAAGGTATCTACTTGTCCATAATTAATCGATCACGATTCATTCGAGTGCTATCGTTTCGCAGTTCAGCGGTTTTGCTTCGGGCCAAGGTTGAGGCTTTGAATTTATTATTTTAGAATAATTTTTGATACGAAACTGTGTCATTTTATTCGGCTTAAGTGTTAAAGATATTAAGTTGTCCTAATTCGGTTGGTTACTAGGTAAATGGCAACGCACATTTGTGAGTTCACAGAGTGTATTCTTTTTTTAGGGTTCCGTAGCCGAATGGAAAAAAGCGGAACCCTTATAGTTTCGATATGTCTGTCCGTCTGTGTGTCTGTCCGTCCGTCCGTATGTCACAGCCATTTTATTCCGAAACTATTAAGACTATACATGTGAAACTAAAAAGTAGGTAGATGTATTCTGTGAACAGCTTTCCGATTTAAAGAAAAAAATAAAAAAATATTTAAAATAAAGGGGGGTCCCCATACATGGAACTAGAACTGAAAATATTTTTTTTCATGAAACCTATGCGTGTGTGGTATCTATAGACAGGTCTTTAAAAATGATATAATAGTTTCTAAAACCACTTTTTCATAAAGTCAATCGTTTAAAAGATATAAGCTTCCAAAGTGGTAAAATGTATGTCCCCCCTCTAACTTCTATAATAATGGAGTGAAAAATAAAAAAATATATATATATGTCTGTAGATCTTAATGTAAACTTACAACCAAAATTGGTTTGAACAAAATCGGGTCTGCAGTTTTTGAGATACAGCATATTTTCTAAAACCGCAAATATAACTTTGTAATTCATACAAACACTATGAAAAACAAACTTATTTAGCGTAGTTGTAAAAATGTAAATAAGCTAGATTTAAGAAATTTTTAAGTTTTTTTTTATTCGTCAAATAAGTAAATGTACATAATATTATATTATATTATTATAGTTACTACGGAACCCTTCATGGGCGAGTCTGACTCGCACTTGGCTTTTTTTGTATTACGTATGAGCCCAGTCTTGACCTCGATCTCGCCTGATGGTAAGCGATAGATGAGGTCTACGATGGGACGAGCGAGCCCAGAAGATGCCTATTTACTCTGGCTTTAAAGGCTGAAAGGTCATAAGTAATAATAATAATAATATATTTATTTATTTCTCCTCACAAATTACAAGCTAACAACAGTGACATCATAAATGTACATCTTATATTACAACTTGTGAGGAGCTGGTGTCTGTGTTAGGCATAGAAATGCCTGAATTACAGATCACCAGGTCCCCACCCAACGGAAAAAACAAAGTATACAATAAAACATTAATTTAAATACTATATTTAAACATGCTCCAGTAGAATTATTTGGAAAATACAAAGTACGAGGAAAAAAAAATTAAACATACAATACTATGAAACTGAAATTAAAACTAAGTGCCTAATTTGAATATGAGTAGAGTGAAATTATTACAAAGTAGAATGATTATCATGTTTGTGTGTGTGTGTGTGTGAGTGTGTGCATGTACGAGCGTGTAATGTGTGTGCGGGTACTAGAGTGAGTTTGTTGGTATCTATATTGGAATGTGTTGTTTAGCATGACTGAAGCAGCTTTTCAGTACGATTATAATCTAATTTTTGTAACCACTCCATCAATACAGATTTGCATTTTGATTTTGGTAATGGATATATACATAATACTTTATTTAATGTATTGTACAAATGAGAACCTTGGTAGCAAAAAAATCTATGTGCTAGACTGGTTTTAAATAAAATTGAAGTGCAGACTCTGTTATTACGTCGTGGATTTTTTAATTTATCTGGTTCATATATTATCAGAGAATGTTGCTTAATAACTGTATAATAAATAAAGAGCTGACGGACGGTTAGAACCTCCCATTTACCATATAACTCTTTTGTAGGATAGAAGAACGGTAGGAATGAACTCACTTTTAACAGTGCTCTTTGTGCTCTTTCTAATTTAAGGAAAGTAGTTTTACAAGCACCTCCCCACGAGGTGATGCAGTAAATTAGCTGTGATTGACAAAGCGCGTAATAAACGGTCTTAACAACATCCATTTGTGCAACATGTCTAACGGCCTTGAAAATCACCATCAATTTACGCACTCTAGCAGCGACCAAATCAATATGTTGGTGAAATTTCATATTCCTATCTATAATTACACCAAGATACTTAGTTGAGTCTGTGCTTGACAGTTTAGGACAGGAACAGTTTATATGATTCTGACAATTACATGAATGCGAGATAACATGGAACGATGGATTAGGCTTATCGTTGGGCCTATAGGATAAGGTATAAGTGGCCGGGAACACAGAAGCCGGCAGAGAATTCCACAACTTGGCAATTCAAACAAATATTTATGAATATTTCTTTCTTATTCAAGATTTTTAAAACGTTAATTATTTGCAAATTCTATTACTTTTTTTTATGTCGGTCCTTATCTGATTCGTTTTCTAAGATGCTTGATCGTCATCACTTTATCATCTCCGAATCTAACCATATTTCTTTGTCTTTAATTTTTTAATGATAATAGGCTCGCGTTTGACCACTGTTTCACCTGATGGTAAGCGATGATGTGGTCGAAGATGAAGCATGCCTAACTAGAAGTAATCTATTCACTCTTGACATAATAAACACAGACTCCGGCAGGGAATTCCACTCCTTAGCTGTACGTACGGACGCCAGCACATCAAGCTACAACAATCTGTCAAATTTCTTTAATAGATTTTCAACTTTATTGTTAAAGAAATTAGGTTCAAGGTTGACTGGGATTTGACAGTTTCGGGTAGCTTCATGTGCTGGTGTCTGTACAATGAATATATTCCTAAAACGTTTTGTCTATATACCTGTGTCTCGTGCTTATTTATTCATACGCACTATTGATTAAATCATTTATGAGGTCTTAAAACCTACAGGTATAATATTGAACTTGTTCGGCTTACCTTCAAAAGTCGCATGTCAACAAACTCCTTAATCACTACCTAACCGGATTTGTGTCCATCAATATTTATCAGTTACTGCAGTGTCTATGCGTGTGTCATATTTTTTCAAAGCCGAAGATCTTTACGAAAATAGTTATCATAAAGCGTCTAGACTCTAACTGACATTGAAGAAAATGATTGGATTACCAACTTGCACACATTCGACCTATATGGAACGAGATATCTCAAACTTAAAATCCAGTATAATGAGACCTTACATTGCTTCCTCTTTTAACACAATCAGAGGTCAAATTATACTAGTTTTTATCACTGACGAATACGGTACAAAAACCACGTGTTGATCTCGTGCATATTAAGAAAAAAATGCTTACAAATTGCACGAGCCTTATAACTCGTCCGTCAAAACAAGATACTGCTGACTGTTTTGAGTACACTGAACGTGCTTGAAGAGCATATTATGAATGAAGGAATTTATGTACTCAAATATTGGAAGGAAGGAATGAATGTATTCAAATATTAAAAAAAATGCAGCAATAGACGCTGTCTGTATTTCACATTTCTATTAGAGTATGTCAAAACATTAACAGTAAATGAGAATAACGAATGCTTTGCGTAAATCCACTCTAATATTGAAATACTGTTTGTTTGTTTGTTTGTCCTTATTTCACTTCAAAACGGAGCAACGGTCGATGTATTTTCTGGTGTTTGTAGTGTAATGAAATATAAGTCTGGATGACAACTGCTTTAATCATAATCAAACATAGACAATCCACAACACCTTCCCCTTAAATAAGATAATAAAAAACTTAAACTCCATTAATTCTACTTAAACACCAAAACATAAAATAAATCATTTCTTAATTATAAAATACATAGGTATACAAATAGTTAAGTCTTACTACGGGTATGTGGTGGCGAGTAAGATGATGGTACATCTATTTTGGTGCTTGGCACATAATCAGTATCCCTATCATCCCCCGAAAAATATTCTTCAATATCAGACAAAATATTGTCTACAGGATCTTTCACAGGCCTTATCAAATGTCGGCGATTACGGCGATAAATACCTTTTTTGTTTCCAATAATATATGAACGTGGAGTCGACGCTTTTCCCATAATTTTGCCACGAACTCTTTTATTTGTGTTTCCTAACATTATAACTTCGTCACCCACGTTCAACTCAGGTAGCAGTTTACAATGCTGATCATACAAATTTTTAATTTTTATTTGTTTCTCCAATATTTTTTATGTTGCAAGTTATCAAAACTTGCTTGTTTTAATAAATCTGGATGGACTGGTAGTCTACAATTTAAACGCCGGCCCATCATTAACTGTGCAGGAGAATTCAAATTTTCCCGTGGTGTATTCCTGTAACTAAGTAAATTTAAACAAAAATCGGATTTACTGTCTACTGATTTTTTTAATATTTTTTTAATGGTTTGAACTGCCCTTTCGCTCTTACCATTAGATTGAGCATAGTATGGAGATGAAGTGATGTGTTTAAAACCCCATTCTAAAGCAAATTTTATAAAATTACGACAAGAATATTGTGGACCATTGTCACTGATGACCGTATCCGGTATACCATACCGTGCAAAATTTTCCTTCATTACACATATTACTGAGTTCGACGAAGTGTCTCTCAAATGTGCGACCTCAATAAAACCAGAATAATAATCAATTAATATTAAATAACTTTGCTTTCCATACTCAAATATATCTGTTCCAATTTTATTCCATGGCAATTCTGGTATAGGTACCGGAATCATAGGTTCCCTACACGGTTTGTTTGCCGTTTCCTGACATATTTTACATCTTCTCACATAATCCTCAATATCTCTTGTTATACCTGGCCAAAATAATACTTCACGAGCACGTCTCTTACAACGATCAATCCCTAAATGCCCTTCGTGAATAATCTTTAACATGTCCCTTTGCATAGAATGTGGTATCAAAACCTGTTTGTCTTTAAATATTACACCATCTACACAGTACAATTCATCTCTAAATGACCAAAAGTATTTTAAATCGTTGTAAGAGACGTGCTCGTGAAGTATTATTTTGGCCAGGTATAACAAGAGATATTGAGGATTATGTGAGAAGATGTAAAATATGTCAGGAAACGGCAAACAAACCGTGTAGGGAACCTATGATTCCGGTACCTATACCAGAATTGCCATGGAATAAAATTGGAACAGATATATTTGAGTATGGAAAGCAATGATGCAAAATCGATCGATCTGCACCAATCCTGAAGTGCCAGCACCACGCGTCTCTAATAAACGTCGATTATCTAATGAAATTTGGTCAACCTGGACAATTTTAATAGCTTTTTCCAGCGTGAGGTCCTCAGCTCTCAATAACCGATCTCTTGCTCCAGTACTCTGGATCCCACAAACAATACGGTCGCGAATCAACTCCTCCTCCAAAATTTTGAAGTTACAATTTTTGCTCAGTAATCGCAATGCTGTAACGTACTGATCAATTGATTCGCCTACTTCCTGACCCCTTGTAAAAAAATTGTACCTTGCTAATGTTACATTCTGTTTGACTCCAAAATATTCATCAAATTTCGTAAGCAATAGATTCAAATCATCCTTATCGCTCTCCTTGTCAAAAGAAAATGTCTCAAAGACTTCAAACCCCTCAGGTCCAATTAAATTTATCATTAAGCTCGCTTGAATACCAGTTTCTTCTTTTTGCACCCCCGATGCTTTTAAAAATAACATAAATTGCGACCTCCAGCGCCGCCATGCGTCAGCCCGACTGACGGAGCTGCCCTCCAAACACAATTCTGTCGGCGGCCGCGCGTGTTCCATAGCGCTCTTGAACCGTCCCTGACGATTTTATAGTCCACAACGTGCCTTTATTACCGACTTAAACCATTTAAATCCAATAAATATCTCACCGCTGTCACCATGTAGTGTAATGAAATATAAGTCTGGATGACAACTGCTTTAATCATAATCAAACATAGACAATCCACAACAGGTGTGTAGATGGTTGAAGAACTAGATATACTATTTTAATTTCGCTGATAAAATACCTTTTCACGTGAGCGAAGCCGCGGGCAGAAGCTAGTTACAATATGTCTTATATCAATATGTCGCTGGTTTGCGAGAATATTGACATAACTCGAAATGCTGTCCAATTTAACTACTTGTGTGAAATAATCATAAATCTAAGTAAAACATCGTGAACTGAGACACTGAGTGTTCCTGTGTCAGTCTCATCCAGGGTATACACGCCATGGCAATAATGTCGTCTGCCCATCTCGCTGGCGGACGTCCAACACTCCTCTTTCCAGTCCTTGGACGCCACTTGGTCACAGCTTTACTCCACCGGCATACAATCAGTACTGGTCAAATAAATTCAAATGACTCCTGAACACAAAAGCAAATTGATAAACATGTTTTCCCCTAATCCCAGCAATACGTTTTCCTAGCATTTTGCCGTGTGATGCATCGATAAATTAGTAGATCTACTTTTAATCTCTCCATCGAGATTCGTTTAAATTCCACCAATGGAACCGTCGATTGTCCACTCGCTTGTACGAGTGGACAATCGAACGGCAAGTCAACGGACTTGGCTTCGAGCCATGGACGCACTTTCTGACTTGAGCCTTATTTTAATTAGCTTAAAAATGCGCTTTGGTATCGTATTAAATCGTTAAGGATCTTGTTACCCAATAACAAAATCATCATATGACTCTTCCCGCTCTGGGACGAGCTGAAGAGAGTGCCAAACTTCTACTGGCGAGAAACACACATGTTCCCTCAGTTTCCCTTACGTTCTGAAGCGGCAGTATCTCTTTAGAAGATTGCCACACCCTGGGTCATTTAAGTTGAGGTCTTTCGAACTTTAACCTAGAGATATTTTTCCCTACAAATTTTCCTGATTTATAGAATCATTTTTATGAGATCTCGTACTGTTCGGAGATACCAGTTTTTAAAGTTAAGTTATCGCTCTTAGTAACGCTTAATGACAGTATTCTCCAACACGCAACAGTCGCAAATTTAAACCAACATTTCCCACGACCAATTAAATAAACAACTGGTTTTGAGATAATTGCGCAACTGATTATGAAACGTTATGATTGCTACAGGTTAGGCAACATGCAATTACTGTCAGGATAATACCTACCACAGACTTATGAAAATGATTGCCACTTCACACATAAGTACTGAAACCCTGAAAGTGAAAAATACATAAGTATATTTTCAACACAGTTACTCAAAAACTGTCTCCCATCGAACGCTTTTATGCTTACAGTCATAGATAAAATAAATAACTTTGATTTCTGTGCTTACAGTGCAATCAAGCAATTTTAAACCTAGTGCAGGTATTTCCTACTTAATCCACTTAATCCTACTACTATTATAAATGCGAAAGTTTGTGAGGATAGATGGATGTTTGTTACTCTTTCACGCAAAATCTACTGAACGGATCTGAATGAAATTTGGTCAGTAGATAATTGACATTCTGTAATAACACATAGGCTACTTTTTATCCCGAAATTCCCACGGGATCGGGATTTGCGCGGGAAAACCTTCCCACGCGAACGAAGTCGCGGGCAGAAGCTAGTATTATAAATGCGAAAGTTTGTGAGGATGGATGGATGTTTGTTCCTCTTTCACGCAAAAACCACTGAACGGATCTGAATGAAATTTGGTAAGTAGATAGTCGGCAGCCTGGAATAACACATAGGCTACTTTTTATCCCAAAATTCCCACGGGATCGGGATTTGCGCGGGAAAACCTTCCCACGCGTACGAAGTCGCGGGTAGAAGCTAGTCTTTTTATATTTCTACACTCGTGCGGAAAACTGTAGCACCCAATGATATACTATAAAATATCATTGGTAGCACCTGGTCGGTGCTTATTAACTAAGATAGTATATTTTTATTAAATCCCTATATAACTTTATAAATACTTAAGGCTTGTCTGGCGAACGGACTAAAAATCATGAGGCAATTCTCTGAAACATACGAGTATGTTTCAAAACATTGTCTTTCTTAGTAGGTTATTTGAAACTCGAAGTCTGATTGTTGCTCGATAAGTAACGGTCATTCAAACCGAGCAATAACCGGCCTGGTTCACAACCCCGGGTGGTAATCAGTAAAGCATGTACGCAAAACGACAAACACCCAGTAGCTATAATACCGCACGGCAGAGATCTAGGAACTAATTTTCACGAACTAATTTTCCTCTCATTGGTGACTACTCCTACACAGCTTTCCATAATACATGTTCTATGGACGAAGACACATCTAGTCTCGTGCCATTCATAACTGACGAGAGCAACATGGCAAGATAGATAGATAGATATATTCTTTATTGTACACCGTAACAGTAAAACAATAAGGACTTTTCAACTAAAAAGGATGCTACATTCGGCGGTCTTATCGCTAAAAGCAATCTTTTACAGACAACCTTACATTTACATTCGATACATAGGAGAAAATAAATACGTGGGTACTCCACGGTGTACTATTTATCTATATAAAATATAAAAACAATAAATAACATTATCAAAACATATATACATATAAATATAAAAAAAAGAAACAAACACATACACATAACAACAAATTAAGAAGAGAGATAAAGATCCTTTACCAAGTTTTTGAAAGACGATAAAGTTTGTACTTGTCTTACTGACACTGGTAGATCATTCCACAGCCGTACTGCTTGAGCTGCGAACGACTTACAATAGTAATTGGTTGCGTGGTAGATTGTTCTGAAATCGTACGTATCTACCTACTCATACCTTTTTTTTTAACGTGGTAAAATTATCAAATAAGTCCTCCCACCCCGGGCAGGGTGGAAGGGACTGTCAGACTTTTACTGACTAAAATCCACGGTGTTCCTTCAATAACCCTTTACGTTCCGGGGTCACGGTACGGGGGATAAGTCCCACGACCCCAGCAGGCTTCGGCCCTCTACAGGGGGGGCCTCGTCATGTTGCTGACGCTCTTAGAGGCGCGCGTGGAATACAACGCGCCGTCGACCCGGTCATGGTCCATGGTTGGACAGCGAGTTGCCCTTTACTCGCTGTCCGCATGCCCGCGCCTACGGTGGCCGGAGATCGTCGGCCGACGTCCGACGCCGTGGGCGTCTACCACTGCGGCTGGGCTGGAGGGGGGACGCCATCCTCTCCCTCACACGGCCCGCCTCCTCCTTCGGCAGCATGACTGCTTCGCAGAAGGAGGCGACCGCTTCCCACTCTCTCTCGCCCCGCAGCATGGCCTCGACCAATGCCGGGCGCGAGAGGTCTCCGCCTATCGCCGCCGTGAGGACACGTCGGTGCTCTGCCCAAGCGGGGCAGTCTTGCACCGTATGCTCTACTGTGTCCTCTGGGCGGCCCTCGCAGTGGTACCTACTTATACCTACCGAAATAATTCTGCTCTAGTGTATGGAATGCTGTCTCGTGAACAAGACTATGCCTTGTATTTCGAAATCCTCATCATCTGCTTAGCCTTTCCCCAACTATATTGGGGTCGGCTTGCAGTCTAACGGGATGCAGTGGAGTGCTGGTGTTTTACAAGACGTGACACCCTATCTGAGCTCCACAACCCAGTAGCTGGATAACACGATTCGCATTGGCAAGACCAGTGTTAGATTTTTCTGACTTCTGACTACCCGTAACAACTGACAAATTTCATTTCATTTCATTTATTTCCAAGTAACAAAACTCAATTGGTTAGTAACAAAATTCCTTAATCCTATGTTAGTACTTAACTTAAATTACAAGATTGGTTCGCGAATCGAAGCTACAAGCTCAACACCGACGTGGAGAGCTTGCAGCAGCAATTCACGAACATACAGTCGAGCCTCACTCACAACGAAGGATTATGTTGGGGCTGGCCCGCACCCGGCGCACCAGGGACGCGCATCGTTTTCGCATCGTCGCATAGAAACAGTCAACGCGAGCTTCAGCAAACATCCCTGATGCGCTACTGAAGCGGCGCAGCCCCATCGACACCCAGAACGCATTATTATACTGAACGCGAAGAGCACTATACGATTTACGAGTATATGCAGCCCACAGGCTGCACGTGTAGAAAGAACAGCAGAATGCACGGAATATGGTTATTTTTACACCAAGTGAGCAACGTACAAACCTGCGAGCTATCATATTAGCTCTAACCGACAATGCCCTTCGCTCCCTCTCAATGTCGTCATTGTCTTTGAGGTCAGCGGTCAAGAGATGTGTAAAGATGTATAAGTCACAGGCTGGGGCCAACCTCGAAGATCACCCTGTGAAGCTGTTATTGTTTAGCCTCAGACTCCTCTTAAGGAACTCAATAATAACAGTAAAACTTTCAACGAAAATTGGTTTGAACGAGATAGTTTTTTTTTTTCTAAAACCGCAAATATAACTTTGTATTTCATACAAACACTACGAAAAACAAAGGTATTTTGCATATTTACTAAGGAACCCTTCATTCTCGGACTCGCACTTGGCCAATTTTTTTAAATTTAGATTACTCATTCCATTTGGTTATATGTGGGCCTTATTGCTGACTGCAATACTTAGCTCACAACTTTTGGTTAAACTGGGTAAACATAAAATAAAAAGGGTAATTATTATTGGAATTGTGGATGATGAACTAGAGATATTTACGGTACAAATGAACCATGAATGAATGGTATACAGCTTCCTCAGATTATTTTAATTATGTACTGAGATAGGATGCAACAGTGCTAGACTGCTAGTATTATGTGTGAAGGGCTACAAGACAACATCCTTTCGTGTCCAACCATCAGAATTAGAAACCGGGAAGTTCAATTAACGGTCTGACATTTTTGAATCAGTAAGTGAAAAGATCTTGATTTCCAAAATGTTTCTCTCTAATGTTTCTTCTTTTAGCACTCCAATCAGAAAGGAATTAAATTTTTTACAAATTTCTTCTGAAAATGTACCTACCACTGCAAGTAGCCATATAATGGTCGAAATTCTTCTATAATTTGTTTGTATATTAGGTTTGAGAACGAGTTTAGAATAACTTAAATACATTAGGTTTTTGTGCTTCTTCTGTATAAACGTTAACCGTCCGTATAATTTTCGTAAAAAGCGTTTTTGTGGCTCACATTGTGTTACCAAATCATTACCTTATCTTTCAATATAAACAAACATACTAGCTGTTGCCTTCGACTTTAGAGAAATGTATGTGTTCCAGATTTACCCGCAATAAAAAGTATCCTACGTCATTCTCCAGCCTCCCAACTATTTCCACAACAAAATTTACATCATTCCGCTGCTCCGTTTAGACGTGAAAAAAGGGTAAACAAACACTATCGAAATGGATAACATTTTTGACATACTCATATCCTTCGTATTCAACGCGATACAGTGTTTAGACGTATCCGTAATCTGATACCGACCTTCGCGCTAAGAGTACGAGGAATCACGCTCCAGTGCACAGCTCATCATCATAAATAATGCCTTATAATGTACGCCAACCGCTGCAGAACTAAGCACGAAATTGATTTTGTGTACATCCTGTTGGTGCGTTCTTTTGTCTGACGCGAGTTTGGAATGCTTTGCATTGACTTCAAAGGAAGTTTGTGATTTTGTGGTCACCATTATGGCTTCATTGGTTTTGAAAGTTAACAAAATATCATTGCCTATCATTGTGATAGTCATTGATTCATAACCTCGTGGCTAAATAATCAGCCGCATGGGTGATATTTTGTGATCTTCAAGATTTGGCGAGGTTGGTTCTTGACATATCTGTGTCTGTGTAGGGTTACCATATGTAAATTGAGGGATGCCTGTCTATGGTACCTAAAATGCCTGAATTTTCAGGAAAATGCCTGTCTAAAGCAAAACGCTGTAGGTAATAAGTAAAAGCCAACAGATAATAATGAAGAAGGATATTTATTACTGATATTTGTCAGAGGACATTATTTTTTTTATAGTTCTTTCTTTTCTAATACATAAACGTAAAAATCTTCACAAGATACGCTCACCGCCGCCACCCGCGCGCCGGTGTCATTCAAATGCAAGCGCGAATCGAGCACGGGCGCGAAATTTAAAAATGCCTGTCTCAGACCAATGCCGGCCGCACGCCTGTCTAAACCTCAAAATGCCTGTCAAATGCGGCAAACGCCTGTCATATGGTAACCCTATGTCTGTGTCCTCTAAAGAGCACCACAGACATTAACGAACATGGTTCTTATATGATTTAATCACTACAGATTGTATGGACTTCAAAAGAGGCGTTGACCTCTGAGTTTGTTTCAGTGTTTCTTCTCAGAGTCAGTTAGAAAACACTGGCCTCATCTGGTTTAAAATTTACGAAAAAAATGACGTTTACAATTGTTATTTTATTTGTAACCTATTTGCAAAATAAACATAAATTATTTCATATTTTATCAAGATTCCGCCATGCCTCGGAAAGTATGGTCAGAAGCCAGAAAAACTAACACCAGTCTTGCTAAAGTGTATCCTGTACCAGCTACTGGGTTGTGGAAGTCAGTCAGGCAGTCGCTCCATGTAAAACATGACGTACTCAGCTAAATCAGTAGCCGACTCCTGCATAGTGTAGAAAAGGCTCAACTGAACATGTTGCATCGATTCTGTGGCTTTCAATAAGTTTTCAAAAGTTTTTTATTAGGGTTCCGTAGCCGAATGGCAAAAAACGGAACCCTTATCTTATAGTTTGTCTGTCTGTCTGTCCGTCCGTCTGTATGTCACAGCCATTTTATTCCGAAACTATTACGACTACACATATGAAACTTGGTAGGTAGATGTATTCTGTTAACCGCTTTCCGAATTTTATTAAAAATTAAATAATATATACATATAATTAAGGGGGCTCCCCATACATAGAACTGAAACTAACATTTTTTTTTTCATCAAACCTAAACGTGTGCGGTATCTATAGACAGGTTTTTAAAAATGACCTTGAGGTTTCTAGAACCACTTTTTCTTAAAGTCAATCATTTAAGAGATACATATGCGCATCCAAAGTGGTAAAATGTGTGTCCCCCCCTAACTTCTATAATAATGGAGTGAAAATAAAAAAAAATGTATGCTGTAGATCTTAATAAAAATTTTCAACAAAAATTGGTTTGAACGAGATCGAAGATCGAGTCAGTAGTTTTTGAGATATAGCACATTTTCTAAAACCGCAAATATAACTTTGTATTTTCTATGCGTAGTTACTACGGAACGCTTAATGGGCGAGTCTGGCTCGCACTTGGCTATTTTTTTTTTTATTTAAAAATGCCTTGAAAAGAACCAACTCGACCCGAAAACCAAAATAATACCAGCTGGCAATGCAAAATTACCAAATGTAGCGAGCCCAAAAATATACCGTATAAAAAATTAACTGAACTGGATTAATCCGGTTTCCGAAACTTGATAACCAGTCACAGCCGGTAGGTATCTGTCGCTGCATTGCGAAATGTTTCGCGCTATCATTCCGTATGTGGTAGACAGGACCTGATGTGGACCGTAAATCATTTTTAGCATGATCGTGTCAATTTCACAGTACACAAAATCTCGTTTTAGATTTTGTCCATTTTGGTAGTGGTGACAAAATTTTGTAATAAGGTATCTGTTTCCATATACAGATACGTGTGAACTTACCTTTAAATCGAAACTACAAATTTCTATTTTGTTTATCTTTTATCTATTTAGTAAGTAATGCTTTATGCAAAAAAAAAACTAAGCTTCATACAGCATTCAATTTACTAAACAGTTAAATACCATATTACAAAGGGCAGATTTGCGTAATATAAAGCAAAAAGTATATAAAAACATAACACTTCCCTTACAGTCGGGTAAAAAAGACCTGATTTTAATAAGAATTAACAAATGTCAGCGGTAGTGAAGTGAATTGAAAAACGCTGTCAAAATGATAATTACACATACATATACACATGATAATTCCTTCCACACGTCGAAACCACGATAAAATTTATTCCAGAGTCAGATAAAACTTTAGAGGACTTCTTTTTTTGCCGAAAAATGTTTTGGCGAAAGGTGCCTGAAGCCGCTGGCAGAATCCATTCCTTTAAATTTTTGAATTTCGACAATCGCATTCGATTGGGTATATACACTACTAATTTTTAATTAGTACAAATACTTAAAGGGCTTATTAGAAAAGGTCTTGTTATTATATATGTAAAGTCTCACTATATAATATTGATAAATAGCAAAGTTATTAGCGTTTGTTTATATCCCAAAATGTCACTCAATTTACGGACATATTGTACAGGCCATTCATGTATTCATTAATCGTGATGTCGCGGTCACGCGGTCTCGCTCAAACTTGCCCCGCCTCCAACAGCTGTTATCGTAATTGTAGGTAGCTTAGACGCATCTTTAAGCTTTACGAATTAAAAAAAAGTAAAATAAAAGGTTCACGAAAAATAATAGGCACTTATTAAATTCAAACTTTACCTACATACTTTAATTGGGCCATTTGCTTGTGTTGTTCAGTATCCACCTGCAGAACTCCATCCTTGGTTCATTATCCACAGTAGTCAATTCTTGACCCTTTCTTTAGTGGTATGGGTGAAATCCAGACGAACTAATGATCGTCTATGCACAGTACTGGCTGATATTAAAATGACGAGCTGCGTCATTCGTACTTCGCCGGGGATCTTCAAAGTAGTCCACTACATCGTCGTAAAAGTTTTGGGCCGGTCTTCCATGTCCTTGGCGATGGGCCGTTGCGCGGAATGATCAATGGTCGAGTAAACGTTGGTAAACATTTACCACAGTCCGAACCTTTGGCTAGCGAGCATTTGGGTACTCTTCCCTGTACATACGAACAGCGGCCACCAGACCAAAAGTACACACGCAACATAGCCACGTACTCCCGAGATGAAAACTGGTAAGCCATCGCGACAGTAAAAACGTAACAACTTATGTTTAAAAAGCACGCGCACACTTCCGCTAACAAATTGGCACTGTTTGTTCGTTCACTCGTTGTAAAAAGGACCGCTGGCCAGAGGGGGCGTGGCTTGAGCTTAGACGCGAGTTTGCCGGGATTTATGAATGACGATCTAACTGGACTAGCACTGCGCGTAGTATTTTCTAGTAGCAATTGTTATGAATGATTGATTCAATTATGAGTTTACCAGTTATGACAAATTTTCGTAGACAATTTTGGGGTTTCGTTTTTTTTACTTTTGACTACATAAATATGATCAGTAAAGGGTACGGATAGAGCCCCATTTTTTTTTGTACTAATTAAAAATTAGTAGTGTATAAATTCAAGTTGAGCTATACGTTATCTGACAAATGATTGCACAGTCTAGACAGGCCCACTCAAATCTGTGTGCATATTTCTTTAAACGATCGTTTCAGATATTAACTTATTAACCTACAAAGATCTCATATAATTTGACAAGTACAGATTGTGTGGACTTTTAAATGACACTTTGACCTTCGAGTTTGTTTTCGGTGTTTCTTGTCAGGGTAGTCAGCTAGAAATTACTGGCCTCATCTAGTTTAAAATTACGGAAAAAATACGTCTAAATGTGTTATTTAATAATCTGCTTACAAAATACAAATCATTAACACGCTTTTATTAGGTAGATAGATAGATAGATAGATAGAATACACTTTATTGTACACCAAAATTTAAACACACCTATTTAACAATATTGCTTATTCTATGGTAACAATGGCGGTCTTATCGCTGAAAGCGATATCTTCCAGACAACCTTTGGAAGGACTTTAAAAACTTTTAAATTAAAGTGGGGAGGGCTAAATTAGTGTACTAACTACATTACTCATAAAAACAGAGAAACAAAAAATATTAAAATAAATAAATGTATATGCAAATATATATATATATATATGCATATAAATACAATGTAATACATAGGTAATTAAATAATACAATAGGTACATATAATGTGTTCTTTAACATCAAGTGGAGAGAAAACAAAAGAATAGTCATAAATTGGAATGAAAATAATTAGCAACCGAGCTTTTAAAAGTAGCCAGTGACTGAGCTTGTCTTACAGACACCGGCAATGCATTCCACAAACGAATAGCTTGCACCGTAAACGATGAGCCATAGAATTTAGTGAAATGTGCAGGCATTGAAAGTCTCAAATTCTCCGATGATCTCAAATCTCTTACATGTGTGTCATGAAGGAACTTAAAGCGTTCTTTGAGATAAAACGGGGTTGTGGGATTGAAAAGAATACTGTAAAGTAATGATAAAATATGTGCATTCCGGCGAAGGCGGATCGGCAGCCACTTGAGTTTAATGCGAAACTCAGAAACATGATCATATTTGCGCAAACCAAATATGAATCTTATACAAAAATTTTGGAGTCGTTCAAGCTTATCTAGCTGCACTTCAGTAAGATCTGGATAACTTGCTTCAGCATAGTCGAGAACAGGGAGAAGAAGGGATTGGGCAAGCGCAATTTTAGTGGCAGTCGGCAGGAAATTGCGCAATCTGCGTAAAGACCCCGCAGAGGCAAACAGTTTGCGGCTTACTTCTTGCAACTGAGGACCCCAAGACAAATCCCTATCAATACAAATACCTAGGTCTTTTACTGAGTCACAGTAAGGTATAGCAGCTCCATCAAAAACGATTTGAGGAAGGGTCACCCAGTTAATTTTGGAACGTAGCCTAGGGCTGCCAACAATAATGACTTGAGTCTTGGCAGGATTAACCCTCAAACCATGATTCAAACTCCAATCAGAAATACGCGCTAAGTCTTTATTCACAATCTTCACCGCCTCAGATAGTTCTTCAACGAGAGCTTGCGAATAAATTTGCAGATCGTCAGCATAAAGGTGATAGGATGAGAGAAGATCATTTGAAATAGAATTTATAAATATGGCGAAAAGAAGAGGAGAGAGAACGCCCCCCTGTGGTACGCCAGCAGTAGTATTGCACCATGAAGATGATGTACCTTCAATGCAAATACGTTGTCGGCGGCCACACAGGTAACTACGAAACCAATCAATTGCTGTTGGAGATATGTTAAGAGAGCAGAGTATACCGAGCAGTACATCAAAATCGACAGTGTTAAAGGCGTTACTGAAGTCCAGTAACGAAAGGACAGTCAACTTCCTATTATCCATACCTGATCTGATATCGTCAGTAATTTTAACTAGAGCTGTGGTAGTGCTATGTCCTGAACGAAACCCGGATTGGTACAAATTTAGGAGTTGGTTTTTACAAAGGAAGGCACTAAGTTGATTGTGGATAAGGCGTTCGAGGACTTTGGATAGGAACGGTAATATGGAAATAGGGCGGAAATCAGAGAAAGAAACAGGATTAGACTTTTTAGGGAGAGGAGTTATCTGAGCTTCTTTCCACAAAGATGGGAAAACACTTGAGGATACGGAATAATTGAGGACATGGCAAATGACAGGAAGAATTTCGTCCAGGATAGGGAGTATCATCTTACGGCTAATACAGTCATTACCAACGGCATTTGACGTTATAGATAGCATGCTCTTCTTAACATCACAACTGGTAAATTGATTAAAAATAAAAGGAGAATAATTGGGAGTGGGAAGAGAAGAAAGATTATTTAGAGTATTGGTTTTAACAGCACCATTGAAGCTACAAGAGGTGGAAAAATGTTGATTGAGCGATTCAAGGTCAATATCCTTAGGAATAGACTCTTGACGTGACTTCCCAATTCCCATAGATCTAAGAAATTTCCAGACTTTAGCTGGATCACCGTTTTCAACGGACTTATGAATGTGGCGGCGTTGGGCATCCCTACAAACCAAGTTGCTGCGATTTCGGATAGCGACGTATTTTTCTCGACTTTCTCGACTAGGTCTGCACTTAAATTTAGACTTTGCTGCTGCCTTTCTTTGTAAAATTACAGGTAAATTCAGCAGGTAGATGCTTAATCTTTACCAAACGAACAGGTGCATGCACGTCATAAAGCTTGTTAAGATTGGAATTGAGGAGGTTCACTTTGTCATCAATCGACTCTGCATGAATAAGATCAGACCAGTCAATATTGCTAGCATCTTCCCGAAGACTTTCCAAGTTCATTCCACCAAAACTGCGCTGAAGAATACTTTTGGGTTTTGACTGGAGGGAGGGGAGGAGGGCGAATTTTGTAGGAAACGTAAATTAAGTCATGGTAGGAGAAAGCGTCGGCCGAACATTGCCCATGCTTAGCGACGTGTTGTGTAGAAGAAACAAAAATGAGGTCAAGAAGCGAAGGAGTACAGTTAGGAAAATGATGAGTTGCGCTTAATGGAAGAAGAGATAGATTGCAAGATTGGGAGACAGATTGGAGTGCGGAAGAGCGCGAATCATTCTTGAGAAGGCAAGTGTTGAAATCTCCCATAACAATCGTATGCCTGTAAGAAGGCACAAGGTTGACTAGAAGACTCTCAAAAGAAGAAAAATAATCGATACGCAGAGAAGGACAATAATAGACACCCAGCAAAACCTTCAAATGGTGTAATTCAAGTTCTAAAAAGAGATGCTCGCCAGCATTCGACGGTGGCGGCTGTGATGAAACGTCAATAATGGAAAAAGGAATATTTGCACGCAAATAGATAGCAACACCACCACCCCCGCTGCTTGTGCGGTCATTCCTTATTAGTTTGAATCCGGGCAAGGAATAGGACGTAGATGGAAGACAAGGTTTCAGCCAAGATTCAGAAACGAGAACTGCATGGATGTCCTTACAGTCCAAACTCACAAGCATATCATGATAATGAGCCGGAATACTTTGAGCATTAATATGGACTACATTTAGATTTTTTGGAACATCGGAAAATTGAGACTGTAGCATGTCAGCAAGGTTTGGAATACTAGTGAAGCTGTCACTACCACTGCTCGCAGAAACGAAACTGTCATCATCACTATTACAAGCAATCATTTGAAAACACAATAAATAATATATATATAAATTGAATATAAATATAAATACAAATTTAAACGGTTACTATTTAAAAGACTTAAAGTCCACCCGCCAGTTATGCGTTAACAGAAAAACTAAATAATAATAATTTATCAGAACCTTAATCAAAACTTATCAAATAATAGTGCGTCATTAGGGCACAAACTGAGCTTATACTTATAGCAACACAGAAACTTAAATAAATAAAAAGACAAACAGAATTTTTGCTTAACGATTGCAATGAAAATTAAATTGTTTCCATAGATAATTTATGCTTAATATGTTACAATTTGTACATAAACGGAACGCAACATTGACATGACACTTGATATGTCAAGTGCCAGAATACCGAAGATTGAAGTGAAGATAGTTCTATGAGAAAATTTTACTAAAGAAACGTAAGGTAGAAATAACAAAATATAAAAAAGAAACAAAGTGAAAGTAAACCGGCAATAAATTAAATTATGAAAATTGTTACCCGAACGACGCATTGAGAGGGACAAATGGACAATTATTTCTTCACCACAGGCTTCCTGTACCTCTTTAGTGGGGGTGCTGAGGTTAGCTTCCCGGCTTGTACCTTATGGACATCCAATTGGTGCTCCGGCTTATCAGCATCAAGCTCAGGCACACTGATAGCAGCAAGCTCACTACAGTTCGCGACCCGTTGCTTACTCCCATCAGCTCGTAGTATATATATATGTCCATGCTTGGTCCAGCAATTCGAGACGCCGAACTTCTCCCGAGCCTTCAAGAAGATCTGATGCCGCGATCTAGTCAAGAACTCTGACAAGGTTATACCAGAGCCTTTTAACGTGGTTTTCGCAAACCAAACCTTATCACGAATATCCATGTCCTGCAACTTGACCACTATAGGCCTAGGCTTTCCAACACTGCTCTGAGAGCCCATTCTGTGGCATCGACGAATGGCAGCAACGGAAAAGCTGTCCAGCTTAAGCTTCTCACGGAACACTGTAGCAACCAACACAGATGTATCCTCGCCGCTAACTTCTGCAACACCATGGACAAGAAGCATCTTCCGGCGGCTCCTCATCTCCAAAGCATCAAGATCCTTGGAAAGGGCCTCCAACTGATGCTGAAGACAGCCAAGTGACTCCAGAACAAACTTCTTAAAACCTGCATACTCCGCTGCAAGACTGTCTGAGGCGATACTGGATGAAGTGCTGGGTGATGACTTGGTCAATTCATTCTCGAATTTAGACATTCTGTCATGAAATTGTACCATTAATTCTGACATTGACCCCTTGAATGATTCCATTATTTTAGTTTGGTTATTGTGAATAAGAGAGTGTAATAAAGGAAATCCACACAACTGGCAGGTAGTATTACTAGTAGAAGCTGTTATTCATCAAAAATTGTGAAGAAATACTATTAATTTTAATTAAATTACAATTTATTTAACAGAGCAAAATTATATGTGTGTTACTTGTTCAACTACCTCCCACCAAAAAACTAACTATGTAATGAAATCTAAGGTAACTAATTTAACCATCTTCCAAGAGTCGTAGCGTAATGAAAATTGGCAGCTGTATGTAGTTCTGATGACAATACAATAATATGGTACTGTCGAACTGATCTGATGATGGAGCCGGAAGATATGAACTGGAACTTCATGATGGAAAATCGTATCATAGCTGTTTTGGATTTCTTAGAAAAGTGTTGTAATGAACTTTGACCACGATTAGGTTTCAAGGTCTGATGATAAAGCCGGAAGATAGGCACTGGCATTCCATGATGGAATATCGTATCATAGTCGTGTTTGCACTTGTGAGAAAGGGCCACGTAATGGACTTTGGACACGATTAGGTTTCAAAGTTATTATAACAAACCTAAAGAAAATCCGTTATCGGTTTTCTTAACTTTTTTGAATTACCGCGTAATCCATAGATTTATTTTTTTATAGATGTCACTTTCAAATCCTCTGGGGTGATCGACCGTTTAATTGTTCACTACTCGTGGGAATAATATGGCAAAAACTACAAAAATGAAAGAGCAACACAAAGAAAACGGAGACTACAAAAAAGAGGAAAAGCGTGAACAATTTTTTTGTTTTTACGTGCATTTATAAAAGCGTGTTTTTCTAGTGATTTTTAAACTATTAATTTATTTATCATCAAACTACACTTTAGCAACATAGCAGTACGCACCTCCAGGAGCGTATAAAACCGCGGGTTAATACTTAAGACCTCACCGTCTGACTCAGCCTGACAATCCTAGCTAATAAACTTACTCCCGTTCATAAATTAAAAGGTCAATTAGTATATCGAGCGGTGGCTAATCGCCACAATTACCAATTGGACGATTAATTTATACAATTAAGATAACTGCGGATTACATCTGCGTCTAAAGGGTGCGCCCGTGTTATGTTTGAGGAATAGGATGGAGAAAAATTGTCTATTCTCTTAGTACAGCCTAAAATAACTCGTTTTATTTGACTGGCCTGTTGGTATAGTGGTCGTGGCCCTGACTGCTATGCGCAAGGTCGTGGGTTCGATTCCCACCCAGGACAAATGTTTGTGTGATGAGCACGAGCATTTGTTCTTTGTCGGGGTGTAATTTATCTATAATATGTATGTATTTAGAAATATATATGTATGTTTATCAGTTGTCTAGTACTCATACCACAAGCTCTGCTTAGTTTGGGACTAGATGGCGTTGTGTGAAAGTTGTGGAATATTATTATTATATTATTATTTTGTAAATATAATATATTATATATCCACAGTTAAATGTGGCATTTTATAAACGCAAATTTTTTTTCAATACGTGTATAGCACTTTAAATAACATTTTGATAAAATGGATTTACCAAACAACAAATAAAATAAAATTTAACTTTCCGTATCGTAGAATACGGAAAGTTTATTTTTACTGTGTAAAAATAAATATAATTGTTTGCTAATTTAATCAATCGCGCATCAATGGCCCAATATACACTACTAATTTTTAATTAGTACAAAAAAAAATGGGGCTCTATCCGTACCCTTTACTGATCATATTTATGTAGTCAAAAGTAAAAAAAACGAAACCCCAAAATTGTCTACGAAAATTTGTCATAACTGGTAAACTCATAATTGAATCAATCATTCATAACAATTGCTACTAGAAAATACTACGCGCAGTGCTAGTCCAGTTAGATCGTCATTCATAAATCCCGGCAAACTCGCGTCTAAGCTCAAGCCACGCCCCCTCTGGCCAGCGGTCCTTTTTACAACGAGTGAACGAACAAACAGTGCCAATTTGTTAGGCAAATTAGGCAATTTGTTTGCGGTGCGGTAGAACTACCGGAATTGCGGTACCGCAAAATTTGTGAAGTATGGACTGTCATAGAAGTGCTCGCACTGCGGTGAGTCTACCGGTGCGGTAGAACTACCGGAATTGCGGCCACCGCAAGGCAGTGCGCGCACGGCCTTAGCGGAAGTGTGCGCGTGCTTTTTAAACATAAGTTGTTACGTTTTTACTGTCGCGATGGCTTACCAGTTTTCATCTCGGGAGTACGTGGCTATGTTGCGTGTGTACTTTTGGTCTGGTGGCCGCTGTTCGTATGTACAGGGAAGAGTACCCAAATGCTCGCTAGCCAAAGGTTCGGACTGTGGTAAATGTTTACCAACGTTTACTCGACCATTGATCATTCCGCGCAACGGCCCATCGCCAAGGACATGGAAGACCGGCCCAAAACCTTTACGACGATGTAGTGGACTACTTTGAAGATCCCCGGCGAAGTACGAATGACGCAGCTCGTCATTTTAATATCAGCCAGTACTGTGCATAGACGATCATTAGTTCGTCTGGATTTCACCCATACCACTAAAGAAAGGGTCAAGAATTGACTACTGTGGATAATGAACCAAGGATGGAGTTCTGCAGGTGGATACTGAACAACACAAGCAAATGGCCCAATTAAAGTATGTAGGTAAAGTTTGAATTTAATAAGTGCCTATTATTTTTCGTGAACCTTTTATTTTACTTTTTTTAATTCGTAAAGCTTAAAGATGCGTCTAAGCTACCTACAATTACGATAACAGCTGTTGGAGGCGGGGCAAGTTTGAGCGAGACCGCGTGACCGCGACATCACGATTAATGAATACATGAATGGCCTGTACAATATGTCCGTAAATTGAGTGACATTTTGGGATATAAACAAACGCTAATAACTTTGCTATTTATCAATATTATATAGTGAGACTTTACATATATAATAACAAGACCTTTTCTAATAAGCCCTTTAAGTATTTGTACTAATTAAAAATTAGTAGTGTATTTGGATGAAACGTGGCACAAAGGAGTGTTTTTATTTACACACGGTTAAGTATTATAGTTATTTATCAAATAAGATGCATAGGTGAAACAAATGTACTCACCAATAACATTTCTTATTATTATATAACTAATAAAAATACATTTTATGTTTAGGGTTAAACTGAACAGGCGCGCAAAAAAAGAAATTATATTAAAATCAAACGAAAAAGAGTATTCGTTTCCTAGCGATAATTCTAAATCTAATAAATAATAAATCTAAATCTCGCGGGTAGAACTGCTGGCATAAGCAAGAAATATCTAATTATTTGAATCAGAAATATCGTTTTAGATAGATACTTTTCATTTTACACCATAACAGAATCAAATAAGAACTTAACAACTACAAAGAGTGTTACAATGGGCGATCTTATCGCTCAAAGCGACAACCTTTAGATAGATTTGACAACAGGAAAAAATAAATATGTGGGTAGTCTATGGTGTTTCTACACAATTATTTATTTTATATCTTTTCAAACGGTCACACAGTAATAACACATTTCATACTTTGTACGCCCTATTGAGGAAAATTCAAATAAATTATTAATAACTTACACGTGTGATAAAAACATAATAAAAAATCGCGTCTTTTGTCTCTTATTTCCTTAAACGCTAATAAAGTCATAATTACGGGTCAGGCCGTTGCGCCCTCATTCCGAGGAGCCCTCGTCCGGGGCGCCCTCACATTGAAAAATTTTGTATTCACCAGTACTTTATCAAGTGTCCTGTTAAAAACGTATAAAAGCCGACCGAGAGCATACCGGAATAACATTTTTGTTAATGTGAGGGCGTCCCGGACAAGGGCTCCCCGGAATGAGGGCGCAACGGCCTGACCCATAATTACCAGTATACTATACACACTGACAATAACATAACTAGCCTATACGTTCCCACTGATGGGAGACAGGCTTCCTCTCTATGAGTAGGTATGAGCCGTAATCTACCACGAGGGCCCCGTACGGGTTTGTAAATGTCGCATGTCTTCGAATTTGTTAGTGCAACACTTTTCTCACAACGTTTTCTTTCACCGTTTTGAGAACATGATGATGTTAATTGCACAAAATAATGTTACTGACCTGGGTTCCCAGTTCCTAAGAGTTTTTTCCGGTGCGAAAATCATCAAATGACTTCTCCCGCTCTAGGTGGAGCGGTAGGGAGTGTCAGACTTCTACTGACTAAAAACCCACCCTGCTCCTTCAGTTGCTCTTGCATTTCGAGGCTGCAGTATCTCGTTAGAACATTCCCGCAACCCCGGCAGAATGTTGCTGACCTAGGATCCCAGTTCCTAAGACTCACAAAGCGCAAGTCGTGTCTAAATGCCGCGCTCTTTTTTCCAAGCAAGGTAGCAAAACGAAACTTCTCGTAACATTTCTGGGAGTACCCACAAACTTTGTTTATTGATTAAAATAGCTAGCAAGTAATCTATACGGGCACGCCGCTATTGCGGCGGTAAGACCCCTCTGAGGAGTGGCTAGATCGGCGTCACGGCGTCCTGACCTACCGTAAGACACAGGTCCTCACCGGACACGGAAGTTTCGGGAGGTACCTGTGTCTGATAGGGAAGGAAGAAACGCCTGGGTGTCACCACTGCGAGGATCGCCCTGAGGACACAGTAGAGCATACGGTGCAAGACTGCCCCGCCTGGGCAGAACACCGACGTGTCCTCACGGCGGCGATAGGCGGAGACCTCTCACGCCCGGCATTGGTCGAGGCCATGCTGCGGGGCGAGAGGGAGTGGGAAGCGGTCGCCTCCTTCTGCGAAACAGTCATGCTTCCGAAGGAGGAGGCGGGCCGTGTGAGGGAGAGGATGGCGTCCTCCCTCCAGCCCAGCCGCAGTGGTAGACGCCCACGGCGTCGGACGTTGGCCGACGATCTCCGGCCACCGTAGGCGCGGGCATGCGGACAGCGAGTAAAGGGCAACTCGCTGTCCGACCATGGACCATGCTCGGGTCGACGGCGCGTTGTGTTCCACGCGCGCCTCAAAGAGCGTCAGCAATATGACGATGCCCCCCCTGTAGAGGGCCGAAGCTTGCCGGGGTCGTGGGACTTTACCGTGACCCCGGAACGTAAAGGGTTATTGAAGGAACACCGTAGATTTTAGTCAGTAAAAGTCTGACAGTCCCTCCGGCCCTGCCCGGGGTGGGAGGACTTATTTGATAATTTTACCACGATAAAAAAAAAGAAAAAAGCAAATAATCTATGTTACAAATGTTTTAAGTTCGAATGTCGGGGCAATGTAATCAACATAAGTACCTACTTTAGTTTTTATATTAAGTTTCATTTTAAGTGAAATGTAAATTTCTTAATTCATATTAATATTATAAAGTTTGTTCGTTTAAACGCGTTTTCTTCGAAAGTACTGGATGGATTTGGATGAAATTTAGTATTTATCCGACTGCAAATAGTAGGGTTATGTTTTATCGCGATAATCTCCACTGGAGGAAAGCCCTGCGAGATCGCTAGTGAATAAATAAATGTATTCTGTTGAAAGGCATTTTAACTGAAATACTAATCCCCAGGGCCATCACTGCTCACTATAAAAGATAAAATTAATTTAAAACTATACTCATTGATAGCTTCGGCGACGAAGAAAGACGAAAGTGATCCTTAGAGAACATACTCTCGGGATAAGTATCTTATTCATGTTTATTAGATTAGGTTTTGATCAGTCCGAATGCCTTCGCAATCGCTCGGTTAATTTATTTATTTATTAAGGTTAACCAACAATTATTACACTACGGCATCACAATTAACAGAAAAACATTAAAACATGTGCGAGTATAATAATTACTTAAAAGGCTAACACAGCATGCATATTACAAAGTTAACAATATTTAGAACATTAAAATTAACATTTGAGACAGTTTCAAGGTAGAAACTAAAATAAATAAACGATTAATGATACAATATATTATGAATAATTTACAATTAATTAACAATGCGATCAGTATTATGGGAACGCTTCCTTCCTCCAACTCTATGGAGGAAATTTTTTACTTATACTCATACTATTTTATCTGTGATTTGGAATATTCATAGTCACATGTTTAATCTTTGTTGTGTTGTTAAATATAAATGATTTCGTTCTCAAAAAAAAAATAACATATACTAAATGGGAATGGAATTATATGGCTCAGTTACAATATTATTTTCTTAGCTAAAGATAAAATACAGTTAAAAAATGTTACTTTGAAAAAGCGTGCGTTTGTTTTTTCAAAGTAACTTTTTAGCACTCCTTCCCTCTAAATCGTCTTACGTAAGTAATGAACGGACCCAAACGAAAATTGTCCCTCTGTTTGTATTTTAGGGTAAATGCTCCATTACAAAAAAAAAATGCAACTGGATTGCACTACGGGGATAAAATCTGTAGCCCTTATTTAAGACATGGTCTAACTGTGTTTCGAATATGTTATTAAACATCCAAACCTGCAAACATTACAAGAATGTCGTCAGACCTTAAACTACTGAAATTCAAGGGTTATTTTTTTAAATAAAACATTATCCCGCATTAGGAATTTCTCCTGTATCAAAGGTGCATCTTTACAAACACCCAGACCCGCTACAACTATTTGTAGGCCATAAAAAGGTTTGTTGCTGAGCGGGAATCGAACCAGTGATATGCAGCGCAGCAGGCAATCGCTCAACCAATACATTAACCGTGTCATCATTGTAGTGTGCTCAGCGATGCTAACAAAATCAAAGTACACAGACATGACCACAAAGCCGTTAGCAACAGAACGTTTAATAATAAAAGGACTGTTATTAATAACATCGTTCCATAATTATAAGCCATAATTAATACAATAAGCGCCACAACTCATCCTATTATGTTGATTGTGTGAATCATTCTCTGATACTTACCTACAGATGTATTAATATTCTTATGATGTGTGGCGAAGTGTGACGATGTGCGATTTGAACCAGGAAGGTACTACCCACATGTGTAGCAAATTACAAGTACAAACCCGGCCATGATTTCTTATACATTAGTGATGAATTGAGCCAAGAGCTTAAATGGGAAATATATGAAATAACAAGAACATTTGCCTTAAAAAAAAGCTATACCTACCAACTTTTAAAATCTAAGTAAGTTCTAAAACTGGCCAAAAATGTTTTATTTTTTTAAAACAAAAGCAGGCAAATTAATAGTTTTCTTTTTAAAAAGAGTAGTAGCAATGTGGTAGAATTCATTGCTAGCAATCTTGTAAATCCCATAAATGTGCTTGTGTGTGGAGTGTGTTCACTGCGATAGTGTAATGGGTGGGGTTCGAACCTGCAACCTCTCGATCACAAGTCCGACACCTTAACCCATAGAAATAAAAAAAAATATCTATGCCTTAACCGTTAGGCTATTGACACCTCAAGCCATAGAAACCCAGAGCCTAAATGCGCGGTACAGAAATGTATGCGTTTTTTTTTATCCATATAAAGTGTTGGATCTGAAATTCCTTTCCGAAGCAAACATATACAATTGTGTCAAGTTTAGTGTCAGCTTCAATAAAATACAACCATTCAATCAACAAAATTACACATAAAACAACAATCGTATGACTATAAAGAGACACAACACTGTGTAGTAAAACAGAAATAGAACCAAAACCGCAGGCAATAAAGATATAAGTAATCTATCTTAATAGAAGAGGCGATTCGAATTGGCGTTAACAATAATTAACTGCCTCGGTGGCCTTGTGGTCGCAAGGGCGACTGCTGAGTAAAAGGTCTCGGGTTCAATTCCCGGGTCGGGTAAAAAGTGCTATTGAATTTTTCCGTGTAAAATATTCTAGTGATAGCCCGGAGTTTGGAAGTTGGTGGTGTGATACACGGAATAGATGAATAAGGTTGGAATGGTAATGTAGGCGTGGCGAGCGCGCCACATTTATGATACGAAAATCATAGCGCGACCGATTAATTCATTCACCGCGTTTAGTGCGCTTCGGATTACTTCGGAACACAGAGCTCTGCTTTAAAATGCCATGTTGTGCAATTATAACCTGTAAAACAAAAAGTTAGACCGCAAGTATAGAGCAAGGAGATATATCTTTCCATCGGTAAGTCGAAAATAACATTTAATTACAATTTTATTTGTAAAAAACATATAAATATTCTGATCACTATGAAATTCCGAACATTAACAACATTATTGCAACAAATTACAAAAAATATACATTGCCTGATCTGTACTCGCTTAATCAACGCAATGACCAAGTCTGCTTACAATGTATGCATGCGGTTGCGTCCTCCACACTTCAACCATTGACGTTTCGTCCTTTGCCCTGATTGGCCGTGGTGCACGACGCATGTTTATAGACAGTGAGTTACAATCAGTAGCAAGCTCTCGATTTAAGTGTGTATGTAATTTATTTGTGTGCGTAATTCGCATACGTAACGGGCCTCTTGCTTCTAGTGAAGCTAAAGAGTGGGAGATAAGCGGCGACACGCGTTCTCATACAAATCAGGAACTATTTCCTTTCTAACCTCTTTTATCTGTTCTGTGGTGTGATAACCCCATTCCTCGGAAAACATGTTAAGCTGTTGGTCCAGCGCCTGACCTCTCTCCAGTCGGATTTTAGTCCCATCGAACAGTAAGAGTAAAGGAACAGAGAGTGCATCTGTACCTGCACATACTTGTGCACTATAATATCTCCTGCGCAGATGGCTAATAAATTATGAGATTAGCCGCCGTGGCTTAAATTGGTTAGGAGGTCATTATAACAATTAGAATATTCAGAAAAAAAAAAAATAGAACCGACTTCCATATCAAAACACTACAAAGCCAAAAATAACTTTAATTTCAGTAGTCGGTGTTATTGGTTTTGGATTTTCTTTTTTTTTCACACCGCCTTCCGAAATTAAAGTTATTTTTGGCTTTGTAGTGTTTTGATATGGAAGTCGGTTCTATTTTTTGTAAAAAAGTTTTTATTTTGTGCTTTTTAGTGGGTCAGTGAATTTTCCAAATCGGTTCGTAAATGACGGAGTTATGCGCGAACAAAAAACGCAATGCAGAGTAAACGAAAAGATCATCAACGTAAATATTTTTTTAGACTTTTGTTGATTTTTCAGAAACGGCTGGTCCGATTTCGATAAAATTTTTATGGGACCATTTGGGAAGTGTACCCTTTCTAACAAGATAAGAATTTTTCAAATCGGTTGGCAAGCGACGGAGTTATGCGCGGACAAACATAAAAAAAAATACAAACATCCTAATTGAGAACCTCCTCCTTTTTTAGAAGTCGGTTAAAAACAAAGGAATTAACTGCCGGTTCCACTTTATTTCTAATGATAGTTTTGTATAGAATTCTAAATACTGTTCTTTATTAGTCCTTTAGGTCCATAACGAATTGATTTGATTCAATTGAGCCTTATCCGTGTGTTTGCTTGTAAAATGCATCAGTTATGCATGTCTATGTAAAAATTGCTTAAAGGATAGCTAACTAAAACAGATAAGTAAAAAAAAGCCAAGAGCGAGTTGTTCTTATGCGCAGATTGTTACGAACGAATCATATTATTTCTTTTCGTTCTCTGCCATCTATAGTAATAAACAATTTGTGGTTTTTCTTTATTTGAAAATTTTATTTATTAGTTATGAAGATACCGCAGGTAGAGGGAGGAAGGCAGCAGGTACAAGTGCGCGAAAGAACACGGGCATTTTTATTATTTCAAAGTTTTTATTTTATTTTATTTTTTTTTTTTTTTTTTTTTATTTAGAATAGGTTCGCGTTTGACCACCATCTCACCTGATGGTAAGTGATGATGTGGTCGAAGATGGAGCACGCTTACCTAAAAGTAACCTATTCACTCTTGACTTAAAGACTCCTAGGTTATAGCTATCGGGAAACACAGACTCCGGCAGGGAATTCCACTCCTTAGCCGTACGCACAATGAAGGTATTCCCAAAACGTTTGGTGCGTATGGGTGGGATGTCCACCATGTAACGATGGCGCTTCGCCGTTTGTCTCGTAGTCCGATGATGGAACGGGCTTGTTGGAATTAAATTGTGTAATTCCATCGCACACTCCCCGAAATGTAACCGATAGAAAACCGATAGACTTGCAACTCGTCGTCGATGTTCAAGGCTCTGGAGCTTTGATTCGACCAGTGCATCGTTGCCAATGAGTCTTTTGGCCCGCTTCTCGATAGACTCAAGCGCGTCCAGTTGGTATTTAGCAGATCCATCCCAAAGATGAGAGCAGTACTCCATACACAACCGAACCTGGGCTTGATAGAGATTGAGCAACTGTTCGGGTGTGAAGTACCGTCTCACCTTTGCTAGGATTCCCAACTTTTTTGATGCTAGTTGAGCCTTAGCCTCGATAAACGGGCCAAAATTGAGGGTAGAAGTTAATGTTACCCCCAGAAGCTCGATATGGTCAGTTATCGGCACAGTTACACCTCGGAAAGTAGGAGCCGGTTCAAATTGGCTCCTTTTTGCGGAGAAGAGACACGCCTGGGTCTTAGCTGCATTAAACTTGACCAGGTTGGCATCGCCCCATTCGGAAACAGCCTTCAAGGTCAAGTTCAAGCGCCCGACCATGTCCTCACGGAGAGACTGGATCTGTGACCCACCAGCTCGCGCGCTGGACACATATCTCTCAGAAACTGTGCTGTCGTCTGCATACCCAAAGGTACCGGGCATTAGCAGATCGTTAATGTGCAGCAAGAATAAAGTTGCTGAGAGAACAGACCCCTTATATATCTATTATAGCCTGGTGATCTGTAATACAGGTTTTACCTTCAACAGACACCAGTCTCTATGTAATGTGCCATGTGACATTGTACTGTGTTCGTTCTTGAAAAAATAAATAAATATTATTATTATAGCTCCGTCGCCTTCCAACCGATTTGAAAAATTCTTTTTGTGTCGGAAAGGGTATACTTTTCAAATGGTCCCATGAAAAGTTTATCGAAATCGGACGAGCCGTTTCTGAAAAATAGACAAAAATCTGAAAAAAAATATTTACATTGACGATCTTTTCGTTTACTCTGCTGGTGAAGGTGATAAGTAGTTGACATTTTGGCTTTTGTAACTAGATTAATTACAAACTGACCCACTAAATAGCGCGAAAATAAAATATTTTTTCCAAAAAATAAAACCAACTTCCATATCAAAACACTACAAAGCCAAAAATAATTTTAATTTCGGAAGGCGGTGTGAAAAAAAAGAAAATATAAATCAATAACACCGACTACCGAAATTAAAATTATTTTTGGCTTTGTAGTGTTTTGATATGGAAGTTGGTTTTATTTTTTGCAAAAAAGTTTTTTTGTAACAATGAGTACACTCTTACGTATATTATTATACATTTCAGACTTAATTCTAAATGCCCTAATATTTAAAGAAGAGCACTGGCTCTACATGCACTATATATTCTTCGCATAAACCGCTATAAAATACAGCGAAAATTACAAAGTTAATTAACTATTAAACTATGAATTGTACATATAAAATTAAGCAATTATTTGCGACGATTATACAAAATTAATTATTACTTTCAGAATTAATTAATTACAATTATTTATTCGACGAATTATTTTTAGTGGCTTTTGTTAATAGTGGGTATGCAAAAGAAAATAATTACGAACTACCCGCTCATTTTTACGTATTCGAGTTCCGTATGAAATCGTAGTTCCATGTTCATATACAAAACAATAAGTGAATTAAATAAGTAATGCTGACATCAGGTTTATCCTAATGAAATGCAGGGATATACATGAATCATAATTATGTTTATGACGCATAAATAGCAGAGTATAGACTTGATCTAGCTCGTGCTGTCAATTATAATTACAATCGTGCATCATATTTATGAAACCTTCATCTTGTAAAACTAGGTACTATTTCCGTACCATTTTTGACCTTTGCTCAACGTGGCTTGTTATTATTAGTATATAATATATAGTTTAGTAATGTTACTGTCATACATAGTTCATTACATTATCATAATCAGCTTATACCGAAATGCCTGCTGTATAGAGGAGTATCTCTGAGAGGGAATGGGCCGTAATGCACGACGCGGGCCCATTGCGTGTTGCTGTATGTCTACATTGGGCCCGCATGTTGAATTCCGACCTATTCATACTCTGTCATATCGAGTAAGCCCGTGTCCCAGCTGTGGGAATAGGCTTGTAGTGTACACCGGTACATACACGAAGTATATCTACGTAAACATACAAGTAGATATAACACTATCTCATGTACTCTCTACGATCGTACGATCATCTGCAGTCACGCGAGTGCCCTAGCGCAGGTTAGATGTATACCAGCCGTATTACCGAGTGTATTGCTGAGCCTGTGATATGATAATACCCGTACGAAGACAGTACAAGGCTGATTATTATTAGGCTGATTATATTATTTTTATATTCAATCCATGTCAAAACTATAAGGTCTTTTCTACCCAAGTCTTACCGTTAGCCACAGTCATCTTCCACTCTGATATAATATCTAACCATAATTATTTTTTCTTTCCAGGTAGTCTTCAAGCCGAGCGAAGCATCTCAATTCTGAGCTATGGAGGAAATCAAGAAAGAAATCAACTTGGACTCTGTCCTCGAAAGCTTGGGACCCTACGGCAGATATAACCTACTTAACTTTGTCTTACTTCTCTTCCCTGTCCTGCTGAGCAGCTTCTTCGAATGTGGATTCATCTTTGAAGCTCAAGAACTGGCTTATAGGTAAGTTATTAATATGAGGGTATTTGCAAAACAACCGACTTCAAAACCATTATTAGCACCAAAAATCGAAAAATAAACTGAATGACATATTTATTGCTAGTAACCTTTAAATAAAACCAAATAACAAAAATGCGCACATGTAGGTTTATTTAATTGCATGCCTTATTTCATTTATAATAAGAGCGAGGTCCCTACACAATACTCATCTGTGTGGATGTGATGTGTCAGTGTGTGAATGGATTTACGAAGCCCATCAAAGGTACTCATCCAGTTTAAATTTAGGAAAAAAAAATGACACGTAAAAGTTTTATTTAATAAACAATTTGTAAAATAAATACATAATAAATACATTATTCTTTAAACCTTATCATTTGTCTTGGCACCGACTTCAACCAGATACTAATCCGGTAGGTAACCTAGCCTTCAGTCCCCCATTTTTGCAATCGTGGAAAACACCATCCTAATGCCATTTGCATAAAAATAATATTAAGTACGAGTAGCTTAATTGTTTAAAAAATAATTAAATCCCATAAAATTACACAGTTCAAGAATTTTCTATTTATATATTATCCTCGCAACATATAAACAACTGCCTTGCCTGTTTTTGTGATAACGACCGCTTTGTCCTTATTTTGCCACCAAAACATGCCCATATTACCATTCAAACTACTACGCAGCTTATTCTTGTTTAGATGATTTGAATCTGATGTATTAAACTTCGTCCAGTTTTAATTCTTTTTACCCGACTGCAAAGGAAGGGTTATGTTTTTTGCGCGTATCTTGTATGTATGTATGTATGTAATATTATTTATTACCTCATATCTCCGGAATCGCTGAACGGATTCACATAATTGAGGTATCGTTAGATTCGTCTTAGCAGCCCAAGTGTTCTTAGATAGGTGACATTTGAAAAAATCAAACATGGCGGCCGTGCGAAGTCATTATACATAACGAAAAAAAAGAAAAAAAAATCGAATACTGCAATATGGGTATCAAATTAAAGGGCTTAACACAAGGATTTCAAAAAGGTATATCATGTTTATCATTAGTGTAATCTAGCAAAAATAATACTAAGAGAAAGTTTAAAAATATGGACTTAGCTCTTTCACTTTCTGAATCCGGTGGGGTGCCATTGTGATACGACCGGGAAAACTATAAAAATGTTAATTAATATTTTAACTAAAAAGTTGAAAAAAAAAGTTATTATAAAACCCGACTGCTCAACTGAAATGCAAGAAACAAGCACATTTTTATTTTAAAAAGTGACAAGCAGGCGGACCCATCCCATTAAAATAAAATCAATTGGGTCTCGCCTGCTTGTCAATTTTTAAAATAAAAATGTGCTTGTTTCTTGCATTTCAGTTGAGCAGTCTTAAACATAGATTTTATGTTTTCTTCTATAGAAATAAACATAAAATAACAAGCCGGTAAGGTTCCCACTGTTGGGACTTAAGCCTCCTCTCTACATGGGGGAATGAGCCGTATTCCACCAAGCGAGCCTAGTGTGGGTCAGTGGATATCGCAATGCCGGTTTTTCTTCGCCGTTTTGTTTGAGTTAAACAATAAATTTAAAAAAAAAAGCTTCATAGTCTGGCTCATCGGCGTACCGTTGCTTGCCAGTCGGTTTTCTACAGATTGTGCTTCGGTCGATCGTCTTCGATCTCCCTTTCACTACCGGTCTACCAAACGCACGGCTGGGTACCAACCACACTTCGTTGATATACCGTCTTGTCGTACCAAGCGCTTCTCCTCCACATTTATTGTGCGCACTTCCAAGCTGTGGAATTCTCTGCCGGCTTCTGTGTTCCCTGCCACTTATGACCTTTCAGCCTTTAAAGTACGAGTAAATAGGCATCTTCTGGGCTCACTCGTCCTATCTTAGACCTCATCTATTGCTTACCATCAGGCGAGATCGAGGTCAAGAGTGGGCCCATCAGTAATAAAAATAAAATACAATTAATTAAAACTTACTGATTCATAAAACGTCTGCAGAAATTCAAAGAAACAATTAATAATGTATATTTATACAGTAAAACCTACTACAGTCTTCATGTCGGTAAGAGTAGTACTAAGACATCGCCATCTATTAATTTATATATTAATAAATAAATTTATGGCAAATATAATATTTCTAACTAGTGTACAATGGGCGGTCTTATCGCACAGGGCGATCTCTTACAGACCAACAACCGTCCTTCAGCCATGTATGGACGTTACGCGATGCTAAGAATTATTTAGTTTCTCAGGACCTTACGAATGACCTCATCTGAAGTCTCATTACATGCCTTTAGAAGTTTTGGTTAATAACTTAAGAGATATACTATGAATGTATATGAAAGATCTTACGATATTTCATCTATTCCCGCATTAGTGTCGCAATGTGTGGGTAATATGGAAGGGAAAGGAGTAAATGACACTGTGACGTCTGACAGGGGAGCATGAAAGAAAAAAACGTGTTGCTTCGAACCCCAGTAACTGGGAAAAGGGCAGGAAGATAATATTTTAAATAATAATGTATTCGAAAACATTTAAAATATCGTCGAATCTCAACTACTGGCCGACCACTATTACCTAATAGACTGGCCGACCACTATGTGTCCTTTTTAGTGGCCTTTTTTACGTGGCATTTAGGTACATGCCACGTAAAAAAAAAAGTACGTTTGATTATTAAAAAATAATTTGGTTAGTTGTAAAAACCACGTGTATAATTATGTGGCAATAGAGACTATTGCCACATATATTTTTTATTCGACTTTTTTTTAATCAGTTGTACTTGTATGTTTGTACCTATGTGGCGTTGTAGAGGCCAAACGCGGGGGCCGATTTTTTATTTAGGCTTGCGTTTGACGATTATCGCTCTTAGTGATAAGCGATGATGTTGTCGAAAATGAAGCACGCTTACCTAGAAGTAACCCATTCACTCTTGACCTAAAGACCCTCAGGTTATAGCTATCAGTAAACACAGACTCCGACAGGGAATTCCACTTCTTAGCTGTACGCACAATGAAAGAATTCCCAAAACTTTGTGAATAGAAAAATATTAAATTAATATAAAGATAAATTATATAACTTCATCTTTTTGCTTCAATTTTTACTCAGTTCTCGTATAATGTATTCGTAGTCACCGAATTACTGCTTTCATCATAAAAATACTTGTAACTATTTTAATACTTGTTATGCCGTTTACGACATTGACCACCTTACAAAGTCATATCAGCATTCATAAGATATTAATTACACCTGTTGGTATTATGATATTTTATAATTACACTTACACATGAATGACTCAGTTACCTACATGTTACATGAAACAGCTGTTTAACTTTTTCTTTAACTAGGTGTAATTATTCGATCTTTTTGGGTAAGATGGTGGTCTAAAACAGAAAATGTTCAATGTCCCAGGTAACTAAGTATCGCTCATAATTTTTAACTCACTTCAAAAAGGAGGAGGTTCTTAATTCTTCTGTATTTTTGTTACGCGATTACTCCTCTAATTGTAAATTGTGTTTGATTTTAATGATTCTTTTTGTTGTTTTAGTTAGTTCAAGTTATATTGAGGAATTCGAATTTCTGTTTTATAAGATTGTAAGTAAATGTAAGTGATTGTAGTTGCATCACTAACAAAAGAATCGATATCAGTACTGAGTTCACTCGGGAAGTAATTTAAGTTCATGATTTGACTCTGCTATTTCTTACGAACGCCTGTTCGTATATTATTGCAAATTAGTGTTCTTTCTATTTGTCTATCTTCGAGGTTAAGCAATGTTTTTCGAGGTCTGTCTATGTATTGGTGACTATCTTTACATATCAAGATTCTTCCGTACCTCGAAAGCCCGTTAAGCCGTTGTTTTCGGCTTTCATTAAAATTAGTACACCTTTGAAAGTCGTTACGGGGGGTGTTTCGTCGTATCGCACCACGTGTGGTTCGGACCGCGTTGTGAAACGCCGAAGAGCTCTTAGGAATTGGCTGTTTCGGACCGCGGTGTGAATCGACCATAGAAGACTTTGAATGGGTTTATTCAAACTGCGAATGGAACAAAAAGTTTTCTCAGTAATAATGCTAAAAGTACGACTACGCACAAAATAAAATAGCGAAAATAAAAAAAAATAAAAATTGTTTTGCACGCATCTGTTACACATGGCTT
Source organism: Tholera decimalis (assembly GCA_943138885.2). Classification (NCBI taxonomy): domain Eukaryota; kingdom Metazoa; phylum Arthropoda; class Insecta; order Lepidoptera; family Noctuidae; genus Tholera; species Tholera decimalis. The sequence continues at coordinate 33,292,134 of OW964562.2, forward strand.
GTCGCCTACTCTACGTAATACTTTTGGTACCTATTTACAACTCTTATTTTTCAACCTACGACAAAAAGAGGAGGTTATCAATTCGACGCGTATATATATATATATTTTTTTTTATTTTTTTTTATGTATGATCATCGATTACTCGAAGACGGCTGAACCGATTTGGAAAATTCTTTTTTTGATTGAAAGGGTATACTTCGAAATTGGTCCCATTTTCATAAACGTCAGGATCTGATGATGGGATCCTGGAGAAATCGAGGGGACTCTTCAAATATTATAGGCACACCTATGACGTTTTGGGTATTTATTATAGTAACTTGTGCAGTTGCTCTCAAAAAGTACCATTTGAGGAAGTGGAACTGATGATGAGGACCACAGATGGCCGCCGAAACTACTCAATAGTAAGTATTGAGTGGATTGCGATTCGATTACTTGAATATGGATGTTAAGCACTTTATGCTCGTCACAATGCATATGGTGATGTAGAGCTGATGGTGAAGTACCAGAAGAACTCCTCAACAATTAACGGCCCAGCATTGGGAAAAGCAATATTTTGTAAAAGGTAAGTAGTTGACATTTAGGCTCTTGTAACTAAGTAAATTAAAAATAGACCAACTAAAAAGAGTGAAATAAAAACTTTTTACCAAGAAATTAAACCGACTCCCAAAAAACACTGCAAAGTGAAAAATAACTTTAATTTCGGAAGTCGGTGCCAAAAACGAAAATACAATACTAAAGACACCGACTACCGAAATTAAAGTTATTTTTCACTTTGCAGTGTTTTTTGGGAGTCGGTTAAATTTTTTGGTAAAAAGTTTTTATACATAATGATGTATTTTAATGTGTAAAAAATATACAAAGTGTCGGTCTCGGTACACACGTTACTATCTCTTTGGTAGTCAGAAGCCAAAAATCTGACACAAGTCTAGGCAATAGGTAACGTGATACTGTTGCTGGAAACCGACCCGAACATGTTTGGGAAAAGCTTAGCAGATTATGATGAAATATCATCTCACAAAAGACAAAAAACCGCCAAACAAATAAAGATTTAAAACAAAAAGACAAAGTCACTACATACTTTATTATTAGAGTTTTGATGTAATAAATGCGAGACAAAAGTAAGCTAAATTATTTTATGCTGAAGCTTCTTCCAGTCAATCTCTCTTGTTTTAATTAGGTGATTGAACTATTATACTTTTAAAATTTATTTAAGGATCGCAAACTGACGTAGGTACTCTCCCAACTTGCTCTGGTCGTTGCTCTCGTAGTGTACCGAAATAATTACTGAGTTATAATACAGTATGTTAACTAACAGAGGGCGTTCCCGTTAACCCGCAATAGTATAGCATCCATACATGCTAAAAAAATATTACCATTCGAAAACAAAATGTTTTTATTTTTTTAAATATTAAAATATTAACTAAAAATGTTAAATTGATACGTAAAAGAAACACCCTGTACACGCGTACTTGAAGAATTGCAACGTCGCAATTTATTTATGAATGCGTGAGATAAGAGATACTAAACCTTGGCAAAGGACATAAGCTATTTGCTTATGTCCTTTGACAAAGGTTTAGCATCTCTGTACCAGTTTAGACATGAAAGCGTAACAAACAAGGTTACTTTCGCGTTTATAATATTTGTAGGGAAGTAGGGATTTTGATGCTCTATTTCAGTTAGTAGTTAACTTAAGATTAAATAGTTTATAACATATTAGCAAAATTAAAAACTACTATATTGCCCACAGATGCGAAATAGATGGCTGCGAGCAACGCTTCAACGATACCTCATGGATCAACTATGCCATCCCTACGAACGAAATCCTCGAAAAGCCAGAGCCTTGCAAGATGTACATACCGCTCAACAACTCCGAGTTCCAATGTCTACCACACAACTTTGACTTGAACAAAACCATGCATTGTCAGAAATTTGTCTATGAAGACGAGTATTCACTTGTGAAAGAGGTCAGTAAAATAGTACAGATTTTAAATCTTGTTAGATTACGTTTCATTAAAATGCCTTGAATGTGATGCTTTGTATAATATGTCTCGTATTCTAGAACGTTACTCAAAAAAAAACACGAGTTTCATTGGTTCTGCTTCGACACGTTATAACCTAATGTAACAAAAGGTAGCCCTCTTAATGTCCACCTATCACTTTTTCTATCCTATATGTAATTCATTCAAGCAATTAACACATGAGTAATGATGAGTGCTTGATTTTCATTCTAGAATACAAACTCAAGAAGCTGTCTAGCATAGCATGTTTTAGCATAGCAGTTGATATAAAGCCAACCAACTGAGAACATTTTCTCGATCCTAAATTACTTATGTGAAGTAAAACTGAAATATTTGCGAAATAATTCGTTATCCTTATTTATGTAATGTATGTGCTTATTGAACTTTCTCATGTCAACTGCTCTGTGAAAATTGTATATTTTGCCAAAAAACCTACGTTATCAACTATAAACGTTTGGTTTAATATATAGTAATTCGCCCTGAATTTAATTTTGGTGGGCAGCTGTATTCCCGAGTCCATATGTGATTTGAACTTTTTAGCAAATTACACGTAGGCTCGTTACCAAGTTATTGGCTTTACATAATAATACTATATTTGTCCGCAGTAATCGATGTACAGGAGGTGGACGCCACTGCGCGAAATATGTAAACTCCACGCTCTAAACATGCTACTTAATTTTAAGACACTTGAGCATTTTATAAATCTCCTTCATCTTTCAGTTCAACCTTGGCTGCCAAGAGTGGAAGAGGGCTTTGGTCGGGACCATCCACAACTGCGGAATGTTCGTCGCCATGTTATTCACTGGCGCCATATCTGATCGATTTGGAAGGAAAATGGCTGTTGGCTTCGCAGCTACCACCAGCTTTATATTTGGTTTCTCAAGATCGTTTGCGCCAAATTATTTGACTTATGTAGCGTTGCATTTCTTGGAGGCAGCCTTTGGTGGTGGATTGTATCCGTCAGCTTATGTATTTAGTAAGTTATTTTTTCTATTATTTACTCTGAATCATTAATATTACACTGTGACCGAACCCAAAGTTATTGAATCGTCCATATAAGAAGAATAATACTAATAATACTCTAAGAACATCATAATCAAAATTAAAAACATTTTTATTCGGAGGAGCTGAGTTCCTTCTCGAGGGAATCATTCGGAATTAGTTAACAACTTCGCAACTCGGCAAGTTAGTTAGTTGCCAACTTAGACTAATATATTTTAGCAGGAGCAGTCATAAAAAGTTCTAGTACTATTTGTGTCGTTTCCTCTAGATTATGAGACCTATGAGAAATGTAGTTTTAAAAGACACAATTGCATTACGGACTATTAGATATCATTAATTACATCCATCGATTGTTACAATGTATTTTTACAAATATCGATGTTTTGTAATGACAGCAATCTAATCTCGAAGATCATCAGTAAACGCCAAAGAACTTATCGATGTGTTTATATTAAAAATTAATGGTATATACCATATTTAGATTAAATCTCTATATAAACATAATTATAATAATAATTATAAATTATTCGATAATAGGTCAGTTAGAGACTATGGATCTCACAAAAATATGTAAACATTATTTTATTAATTCCTCTTCTATTTCCACATAATATCTACTAGGAAAAATGTACTATCTTCAATACCGTTTACCATATACGGCGTTACTCACAACATGCCCATACTTATACTAATTTATTCTTTTACAGTTATCGAGCTGGTTGGCCTCAAACAACGAGTCATAGTATCCGCCATGTGCAATATGACCTTCGTCATTGGAGTAGTCCTCATCGCCCTGCTCGCTTGGGTTATCGACAGCTGGCGCACCTACATTCTCATTCTCTACTGTCCAGCCTTAATCGTTGTCATCTACATCTGGTTCATGAATGAAAGCGCCCGTTGGCTCCTCAGTAAAGGCAAAAGAGACAAAGCCGTGACTGTACTTAAAAAGGCAGCAAAAATCAACAATTTGGATCCTAGAAAACTTGAGCTGGACTCACTAGGAGATCCTCTGTTGAAGGTTGAAAGCCAAACCACGGATAAAAAGTCTCAGCTGTCGAAAGCAATACGTTCTAGTATAATTTGGAAAAGACTGATGATTTGTTCGTTTTTGTGGATGACTTGTTCTCTAGTGTACTATGGGTTGTCGATTAACTCTGTGTCGTTGAGCAGCAATAGGTACGTGAGCTTCATGCTGGTGACTCTGGTGGAGATCCCGGCGTACATCGTGGTTGTGATTGTGCTGGACAAGTATGGGCGGAAGAAGACCCTGGTGGCCACATATCTGACTTGTTCACTGATGAGCTTGCTGTTCGCGTTCTTGCCAAGAAGTAAGTACCTATACATATTGTTAATGCTTGTTAAAAAAATATTAAACCGCCCGCGATTTCTTTCGTTCTTGTGGGAGCCGATATTACCTACGCTATTTTCCAGCGTAAAATGTTGAATTAAATTCTGGGATAAATTCACATAATTCGCCCTGTAGCTTCTTCTATCTTGCAGTGAATTTCACATTAAAATCAGTTCTGCCGTTCAAAAGATTGTTCCAGACAAACAGAAAGACAGACATACGGGTGCACAAAAAAGTTTGTTTTGGTATTGTGCAGTTATTTAGACGATACTCAAAACTTTATTATTATAAAATAATAAGCATTTAAAAAAACACAATTACATATGTTGCAATCACATATAGACACTTCAATTCATTTGTTCTTTGTCTGGGTGTAATTTATCTATAACATATATGTATTTACAAATATATATGTATGTTTATCAGTTGTCTAGTACTCATACCACAAGCTCTGCTTAGTTTGGGACTAGATGACGTTGTGTGAAAGTTGTGGAATATTATTATTATATTATTATTCCATTTATTTAATATATGTACACATAAATTACATTTTTAAATATTAATATAAAAAATAAAAACATTTAAAAATATAAAAAATAGTAGCCCACCGGTATCGGGAACAGGGTCCAAGTTACCGGTGGTCAGGGCTCCATAGAGAGGAACCTCCTCACAATACGCGCCGTTTCCAGGAGTACTGCTTTCTGGATCAAGCCCTTGATCCAGCTGCCCAACGAGAGCCTCCTTAGATGTTGGTCGAGGCTCTTGGCTATTACACCATTGGCTGTGACGACTATCGGCACAATGATTGTTGTCTCCACATTCCACATGTCGACAACCTCGCGTGCCAGGTCAAGATACTTATTTTTTTTATCTATCTCAGCTTTCACGAGGTTCTCGTCATGGGGGACTGCTATATCAACAATCAATGTGTGACGCTCTAATCGGTCTATCACCACTATGTCAGGCTTATTGGCAACAATAGTCCTGTCAGTGATGATAGACCGATCCCAGTACAGTGTAATATTGCCATTATCGAGAACTGGGTCGGGCACATACCTATAGTATGGTACTTCTGATTCCACAAGATTGTATTTAAGAGCAAGTTGCTGGTGAATAATCCTGGCTTCGAGGTTGTGTCTATGCAAATAGTCTCCGTTAGCCAGACGAGAACAACCGGAGATAATGTGACGAATGGATTCTCCCGGTTTGTGACATGCCCGACATATGTCTACCGTACCATCCTTCACAATATATTTCCGATCATTAATTATTATTATTATATTATAATAGTAATTATGTAATGCATAAATTTATTTAATGCATAAAGAGCCATTTTTCAAAATTTGAACGCTCGAGTTTAGGTAAAAATCGGCATATATGCGTGGCGATGCACACATAAACAACACTAATAGTGTAGAGAGAGTGTCGAGTCGGACTAAACAATTTTGAGCTGTTATAATCGTCTTTATAAGAAAGAGATTTGATTACTTAAATGACTTAAGATTTAAAAAATGAAAGACATGTATAAAGTATATATTTAAATGAAAAATGGAAGTTATGTTACAACCGACTTCAACAAAATTGAACTCAAAAGTGTAAAATTGGTGTTAATTAACTAAGAAAAATCACACTTTTTGTGTACGTACGTACGTACGCACGTACATTATGAGTTGTAGTTTCCGATATTTATTTTTTAATAAACTGTTACAGAAGGAAGGTTATTTTTTACGTTAAATTATAAATGATATTTATTTCTACAAATAGGTTACAAGTAAGAAAAAGTGTTGGTGTGTCTATACAAAAATATATATATTCCTGTCATAATTGAACCATATACCGCGCCTTGATTGAGTTTAGATTTTTCAGTTGTGTTGGGGTCTGAAGTTTTCAGAATAAAGCTAGATACACACATCTTACATTTCAAGTAAAATTTGGATATGAGACCAATCCGTTTCTCTTTTTCTATTTTTAGATAGCTCATATTGTAGCTGACCTTTTCACTGTGTTTGCTTATATTGATTAATTGACTCCAAAAGTACTGACAATCTATTATTCGCGTTCCATGCACTTTATAATTATTTAAAAAAATAAAAATTAGCATTTCAGAAATGTTAACTTTGTAATGAAATATACATACGTAAAACTGGAAAAGAGGTAATTGTAATCATCATTATGAATATCTTTTAGTATGGGATCAACCTTAAAATTGCGAAAAAGAATAGACGACCTCGTTCATTTATAAGTGTGCATAACTGGACAAAATTTACTAAACAGCTGATGATGATTTTCACGTTCATAATAATGAGTACAATTACCCCATTTAAGGGTTCATGTATATTCCGTTATACCCTGTATAACATGTTTAAAATATATTACCCTAAAGTTAGTTAGTTTATCTTCAGACAACTACATATCTGAAGATTTTTGTACGTTCAAAATTTTCTACCTATGCAATCATATACAACGTGTAACGGAAACCCCATATCTATCCAAAAGGACTGAAGACAACATCTGGTATGGAGTCTCTATGCAAAGTTTCAGCTCAAAATAAGTGACTCATAGAATTGACCCCAAATTATCGGTTTCATATGTTTCTTGAGTACCAATAATAACAAACGTGTCACATCACTATGAGGGTCATCACTTTCCACGTCACTAGCCAATAACACGATAATTCTCTTCGTTCTTCTTAATTTGAAAAATTCGGTCTCTGGTATCAATGTATTGAAATTTCTAATAAGCTCCACACATGTAGACATAAGATTAGAAAACCCTTGCTATATCGTTTGTTATCATCCAAAGAAGCCGTGCACTTGGTATGTATATACCCTTTAAATTACACGTTGTATATATGATTATACACTGGTGTTGTTTCATATATATATACTGGACAGCAAATAAACCGAGCCACCCGCTACCTAGGCACTTTAATTCGATTTTCTCAAAAACTAAAAAACCTACAATTATCAAAGTTGTACCTACAGAAAGTGCGTTTCATGGTGATTAAAATGAATGGAAATTCATTGGGTTTAATCAATATTTCAGTGGTTATTAAGGATTTTACAAAGAAGAGTCGTTTTCCAGTCGTGACAATCGTTAGTAATGATAAAGTGAAAAAAAAATTAAAGCCTAAAACAAAGATAAAATAAAAAAAACGTTTTTGATCAATATTCCGTATTCCCTCCCCTTGCTCGGATAACTGCCAGCATCCTTGTATTCATCGACCTTACGAGCCTGACGATAAAATCTTGAGGAATTGTATTCCACTCCTCTTCAATTGCGATTCGCAGCTCTGGAAGCCTTGTTGGAGCAGGTACCCGGGCTCGAACCTGACGTTTCAGCTCATTCCATAAGTGTTCTATCGGATTCAAGTCCGGGCTTCGAGCTGGCCAGTCCATCGTACGAATGCTGACGTCGCGTAGATACTGGGTCACCACATGAGCAACATGAGGCCGTACATTATCATGCATCAATTGCATATCCTGTCCGATATATCCTGCGTAAGGTACCACATGGTCTGCGAGGATTTCAGTAATGTAGCGATGAGAAGTCAGTCCACGTGTACGGCCCGTCGGTTCGATGAAAACTAACGCTGTATGTGCTGTTAACGAGATGCCGCCCCAGACCATTACAGATCCTCCTCCATAAGCAACAGTTTCCTCGATGCAACACTGAGAATAACGTTCTCCAGGGCGACGATATACTCTCTGACGTCGATCACTTCCATGTAGACTCACCCTGGTCTCATCAGTGAAGAGTACATTACTCCACTGCTCTAATGTCCAATCCCTATGCTCTCGAGCAAATTCAAGTCGTGCTCGACGGTGTGCTACCATTAATGCTGGGCCTGTTGCAGCTCTTTTTGGGGTTAGGTTCCGTTCCGCAAGTCTCCTTCTGACGGTATCTGAACTTATGACCACTTGGCGTTCGTCACGCAGACTTTGTTGGACTTGAACTGCGTTGAGGTAGCGATTTCGCAGAACAGTAAGGTGGATATAACGATCATCTGCTGCTGATGTAGCCCTAGGTCTGCCCGTACCTGGACGGCGATCGAATTCTCCAGTCTCTAGGTATCGTCTGTAAACTCGTTGCACCGAAGATCTGCTGATTCGAAGCCTTCGAGCGACTTCACGTTGCGCAATACCTGCTTGAAGTAATGCTACAGCTTGAGCTGCTTCCTGAGGTGTTGTATCCATTATTAATCGAAAAAATTAGCAAAAACACACGCGTCTGAGCAAACGATGGACAAAAACTAAAGAAATGATAAGAAATATCCGACTACCCCCATTGTAGAGAAAAAGAACGCTAATTTCAAACTCTGGTGAAAACAGAGCAAATCGTTAGCATTGTGTTTGTTGCTTGATTACAATGTGAGTTGACGGTACTTTTGAATTAATTTATAGTCATTTTAATCACCATAAAACGCACTTTTTGTAGGTATAACTTTGATAGTTGTAAGTTTTATACTTTTTGAGAAAATCGAATCAGAGTTCCTAGGTAGCGGGTGGCTCGGTTTATTTGCTGACCAGTGTAGTTTAGACTATCGCCGTTATTTACATATATTATCTTAAATTTTTCGGCTTTTTTACCAGGTACCTTTTATTTGAGCTCTGATAACTTCCTAACTATTTTATCTTTCTGTGATTATGGCGTTTTCAATATTACCAAAATACCGGGTCCCAAACAAAAGGCACGCTGTAGAAGACCTTATTTATATAAGTAATGCTGTTTCGTATTAACTAAATTCAGAACTAAAGAAATATAGAAAGTCCAAAAAGTATTTACTATTGAGTTCTAAACTTCCGCTAAATCGTCAAGTCTGATGTCTAATGCAACGGGTGGTTATTCCTATAAAATTTAAGATAAGATATGATAATTTACCACTGAATAGACTAGAAACTACACAGTCACTCTGAAGGGTAACTGAAAAGACAATGCTTGATGACGACCTTTCGGTTCAACACCTAAATTGAAGTAACTACATAAATAAATAGTCCAAATAATATTTACTTTTGCGTTCGAAAGTTCCATTGCATCATCAAGCCTAAGGTCTAAAGCTACAGGATTAATACGATTGCAATAAAATTAATTTTATCTTTTATTTTGAGGTGGAAAATGCAATAAATGAGTTTTCCCGCTCTAGGTGGAGGATGGGAGTGCTAGACTTCTACTGACTAAAAATCCACCCTATTCCATCAGCAGCCCTTAAGTTCCGTGGCCGCGGTATCTTGTTATTTATTTATTTTATCTCAAATAAAATAAACTTTGTATTAAAAAATAAACCTGACTTACAAAAAAACACTGCAAAGAGAAAAATAACTTTAATTTCGGAATTCATTATCAAAAACTATACTACAAAACCAAAGACACCGACTCACGAAATTAAAGTAATTTTTCACTTTGCAGTGTTTCCTTTTTAAAGTTTGATTATATGTCGCTTTTTAGTGGGTTGGTTTGTAATTTACCCAGTTTAAAAGCCTAAACGTCAACTTTGTATCACCTTTTGAAAAAATTTTTTTTTTCTAATGCAGGGACGATAGCGTTTAGTTCTCTTGGTACTTCACAATCAGCTCTACTTCACGATATGCAGTGTGACGGGCATAAATTGTTTAGAAATTTTATTCAAGTAATCGAATCGCAACCCACGAAATAATTATTATAGGTGTGCCTATAATATTTGAGTTCCCTCGATTTATCCATGATTCCATCATCAGATCCTAACTTGATGATAATGGAACTCACCTTGAAGTAAATCCTTTCGAATAAAAAAAGAATTTTCTAAATCGGTCTAGCCATCTACTAAAACTACTACAAAAATACAGTCGAATTGAGAACCTCCTCCTTTTTTTAAGTAGGTTTAAAAATAAATCAATAAAGAAAATATGACATTCGTTAAATTGTATTTATAGTTCTACAGTACTGAACAACAGTTAGGGTTTAATTTCTTAAGTGCTTCCATCTTTTGTGATTATTTGTGATTTTTTTTTTCTTAAAACTTTGGTAGCCCCAAATTTAGACTACATCAAATTATTACTTTATATTATAAAAGCAAAAAACTTTTAAACTAAAAATAAAATCGACTTTGCTTTCCTTCGTCGGTGTTTTTTTTTTCGTATTTTCGTGTTTGGACACCGACTTCCAAATAGTTAGTTGAAAAGGGTTTTTAACGCTTTTTAATTTGTAATTTATCAAGTTACAAAAGCCAAAATGTCAACTACTTATGACCTTATAAAAAATATAGCTTCTCCCGATGCAGAGCCGATAATTTTTGAGGAGTTCTCCTGGTACTTCAGCATCAGCTTTACTTCACCATAATTATGCATTGTAACGAGCATAAAGTGCTTAGCCATATTCAAGTAATCGAATCGCAACCCACGAAATACTTATTATTGAGTAGTTCCGGTGGCCATCTGTGGTCTTCATCATCAGTTCCACTTTACTAAATGGTGTTTTTCAAGAGCAACTGCACAAGTTACTACAAAAAATAACCAAATCGCTATAGGTGTGCCTATAATATTTGAAGAGTTCCCTCGATTTCTCCATGATTCCATTATCAGATCCTGACGTGATGACAATGGAAACAATAAAAAAGTATACACTATCAAACAAAAAAATAAATTTTTAAAATCGGTCTAGCCGTCTTCAAGTAATCAGGGAGCATACATAAAAAAATCCGACGAACTGAGAACCTCCTCCTTTTTTTTGAAGTCGGTTAAAAAAGATGTACCTTGCTTCATGAGCATTCTTTAATACTGACTTACAGGTTTTGGAAAAAACTTAGTTTAGGCACCAGTCTCCCACAAATTATGTTTAAATTGTCTGTACCTTATGTCAATTATCTAATGTATTAATTTGTGGCGAGAAAATAAATAAATTCTATTCTAATTCTATTGTTAATGATGCAAAATTATTGCGTTTCCCTTTTTTGACACAATGGTATACACCGTGCCTGTTCTCCGTAGCTAAAACAATTACGTATAAAGCACTAAAAATATTTCTTACAAAAAAATACGTGTATCAAAACCCGCGTAGTCGTAGTATAGTTAGCGTTCTCGATACGTGCGATCGACTGTCGGGACGCGGAAAAAATTGACACACGTCCTACCCTGGCGGGCGCTCGGGCCATACTAAATGGGGCTTTTTTTTTTTTTTTTTTTTTTTTTTTTTTTTTTTTTTTTTTTTTTTTTTGTGTGGCATCTCGCAGGTCAACCTCTGAGGTTGTCGGCTGCTTAACCGGGCTTGCCTGTGGTTGCCTTAATTAATAAATTAATTAAAGCCTCCAGCCAGGGCTTATTAGAAAACTTACAAACTAGGCGACTACACGCTAAGGGCACCCCCTGTGGGGTACGGACCTCGGCTTAGGGCGTCGCAGTGGGAGGGCAGCTAGGGACAGGCTGGATCATATCATTTTTATTATTAATAAGGGAATTTAAAGCTACTGGCTCAGCGTCGCGGGCTGGCTCTGGCAAGGGTCGGGGCGGACTATTACGGGGACGTCGCGGCAGGCCTCGGTGGCGAGGACGGAAGGACGGTCGGTTTTTGTTTTTGTGTGCCACTGTACTTGTTTCCCTACGGCTCTCTTGGAGCAGGGTGATTGCGTCATCGGGAGTGACAAGGGTATGCCTTGGTCGGCGAATCTTAGAGATACGCGAGGGTTCGTATTGGGCGGCCGATACGATAAGGGGATTCCTATGTTGGATTGCAGTATCAAAGAAACGCTTGGAGACACGTTTCATGAACTGCTGGATGGTGGGCATCTTGAGGTCTACGTGAAGAAGCTCATTTCGAACATAAGAGGGGGCTCCCGTGACTCTACGGAGGAATCGGTTTTGAAGGGTCTGCATCTTGTGGAGGAGGTAGGGCTTTGCGTGTGCGAAAACAACGCAGGCGTAGGTCATGATGGGACGGATGACCGCGGTGAAAATACGCAGCTTGCACCTGAGTGATAACTTGCTGCGGGAGCTAAGAATGAAGTGGAGCCTACCTAGAGCGAAAGCGGCGCGCGAACGTGCCTGCTTTATGTGTTCAGCGAAGGAAAGGTGTTTATCGAGGACCACGCTTAAGTATTTGGCTTGCTTTTCCCAGGGGATCGGCTTGCCGTACATGGTAATCGGACGGGGGGAGGGTGGGTTTATCCGCGGCTTAGAAAAGAGGACTGCTTGGCTTTTGTCTGGATTGACTTCGATTCTCCATTTCCGGAACCACTTGGCCAGAGTGTTTGCGGAAGTTTGGAGAGTGCGAGCGATGGCATCGGGTTTAAGACCGGTATAATAGATAGCCGTATCGTCGGCAAATAGGGCTAGCTGAGTATTTTTATGCTTGGGGATATCGCTAGTGAATAGCGTGAAAACGAGGGGGGATAGTACGGAGCCTTGAGGAACTCCTGCGCGAATGGGATGGGGGGAGGAAAGCTCCCCCTCAATTCGGTAACGAAAGCGATTCGATAAAAAGTCCCGTAGGATGAGCACGAGACGGTCAGGCACGCCGAGTTGGTATAGCTTATAGATTAAGCCATTGTGCCAGACTTTGTCGAACGCTTTCGCTATGTCGAAGAATAAGGCTCCCGTTATTGCGCCCCGTTGGAAGCCGGCGCTGACGTGTTCTATGATGCGGTGGACTTGTTGGATACATGAGTGTTCGGTTCTAAATCCAAACTGCTCATTGGGTATAAGACTCTTTGCTTCGGCAAAATCTTTGAGCCGCTTATATATAAGCCTTTCATAGATTTTACCAAGGACGTTGAGTAAGCTAATGGGACGGTAGCTAGACGGGTCAGACTTGGGCTTGCCTGGTTTGGGAATACCTATGACGGTGGCCTGTTTCCAGGTTGCGGGGAACATATTATTGCTCAATGCACCATTGAAGATGGCAGTCATTAGCACTATAAGCTGGGCGGGGAAAAGTTTGAATACCCTATTGGTGATGCCGTCGGAGCCAGGGGCTTTTCGCGGTTGGAGACTTTTAATGATATCCTGGACCTCATCAGGAGTGATGGGGGCCAGTGGATTATCGGGATCTTCGACGGGCGGAAGGGAAGTTCTACGTTCGACTTCGGCGTTCACCATATCGAGGTGGGCTTGGTCTACTGGTTGAGAGCTGGGAGAACACTGGGACTCTAGGCTGTCGGCTAGGCATTCTGCTTTTTCAGAGTTATCGAAGGCGACACTCTTATCGGGACGAACTAAATGGGGCTAGCTTGGACAACGTAATATATAGTAATTTAGAGCGTTCTTAAAATCATGTTATTACAAAATTACATGATCGCATTGTCATAAAAACTATTTATTTGAATTCTTCACAGAACAAAGTTTATTTTGACGTAATTTTTTTATCGAAATTACGCCTTATTAAATGCGAATAATCGCGACAAACTTGCGCTACAGCACTTAAAAATAGACAATAGTTTTTATTTTTTTTTCTAAATAATGCAATAAATAATCTTGAATATTGAACATTAGTTCACAAATCAAGTATATGTCTTATACTATGTATATTTTTTTCACCTGAATTTGTGAACATTAGTCATAGATTCCGGAATCTGAAGTTGACTCTACGATGATATTTCTGTAAACTACTTTTGGGAGATTACTCACCACAAAGCGATGCAGATGTTTTAAGTAAATGTTAAACGATAAAACACTTCATTAATAGTTGATCTATTTTAGACATGTATTTTAAAAATTCAAAGTATGACGTAAGATGGTAAAGCAGGCGATTGAAATCTTAGAAATTTACGAAAAAACGTCTAATGGCTCTTAAAGATTAACAATCCGCCTGCAGTTTCTGGTGCTATCGGGCGACCTGCCGTCCTAGCCCAACTAGCACAAATGGGCTGCATTAGGGCTTTGGAGCGTATCCGATTATTACTTATGGTATTAGACGTAAGCGCTAGAGCTTCTACTATAGACTTAAAGCAGCCGCTTTAGCGCTATTTGGGCGCCATTTTATGCAGCCTAAAGTTCTATTTAACCTGCACAACGGTTGCATAAAGGTTCCTCAATAGCTATAACGATTTATTAACGCTATACTAAAGCTCTCGTAGCGCTACTTTTGAATGATTTTGAACTACTTTGAACGAATGAATTGATTATAGTTCTTGATTGTATATCTTCAATTGACATTATTTGTAATATTTTGGTAAAGTGTTTTCGTCGCCATCATGAAAATAAAACAAAAGTACTTAAGTAAAAGTTTGTATTCTGTATTAGCAAGATATATAAAGATACTTAAAACGCTGTCCAGTTTACTGTAGATATATAAGATAATTTTCGAGTAATTTTAACGCGCTTTTATGATATTTAAAAAATTAACAAAAGATATGTGATATTTTTTATTTTTTATACAGAATAAATTTTATTTCCGTATTTTTACGTGTCGATAACTTACTATTCGCTAGTGGCCGATTGTTTACCGGTACATTTAATGCACATTTAACTGAAAAACCAATGTATATCAACTCAATTTTGCAAGTGAATTATAAGTTTTCTTAAAAAATCGTGGCGTCATTGTAATGTAGTCATAACCTGCAGTTTTAGCTCTAATAATTCCCTTTGATAGTTGTAAGTTTTATACTTTTTGAGAAAATCGAATCAGAGTTCCTAAGTAGCGGGTGGCTCGGTTTATTTGCTGACCAGTGTAGATTTTTCGCTGGTTTTATGAGTTCAGAAATCCTCTCACGTTTCCTCAGAACATCCTGCCAAGGTTACTTCACAATCTGACCGATGGTTTAAGAATACATATTGTTTTTTTTTTCATAGGGCCACTCGTAGTTCAGCTCACTAAGGCTGGTTACTACTTAACCGGACGATCCTGTGGTGACCTCTAAATTTAAAAGCCCCCAGCCAGGGCTTACATACTAATATTTACATTTAAACAACCGCATGCTAAGGGCACTCTCTGTGGAGTACGGGCCGCGGCATAGCGGAGTCGTTGGTGGAGGGCAGCAAAGGGCCAGGCTGGGTCATATTATTATTAATGAGGTTATTTATTGCTACTGGCTCAGCATACATACTGATTTGTATTTATATAGATCTGTCGCTCTTCAGAAATTGTTCTCTTCATAATATAACTGCTAACTGTACATATATTTCATTCTGTCAGTCCATGCATTCTTTAGTAACCTTTGTTGTCATTCTGATGGCCAAAGGAAGTATCCTTTTACATAAATATTGTAGAGGTCTGAACATCTGCCAACAGCTAATCGTTGTAGATTAATATGTAGTTAAATAAACACTACACTTGATCGCTATATCCCAACCAATATTAAAAATGTAAAAGTAACTCAGTCTATCTGGTCTGTTACGCTTTCACGTCTAAACCACTTATCTGATTTTTACCAAATTTGAGAAAAAGATTAGTCTTTGGAGGACGAAAGTTACGTTTTTCATAAAAGAAATCCATTCACGCGAGCGAAGTCGTGAGCAAAAGCTAGTATTTTATAAAACGACGAGGTGCTGGTTGACAAGCTTCATAGCCTGGCTCATCGGCAAACCGTTGCTTGCCTGACGGTTTTCTACAGATTGTACTTCGGGGAGTGCGCGCAGGAGCTCCATGACCTGATTTCTCCATCTCCCTTTCAATACCGGTCTACCAGACGCACGGCTGGGTACCACCCACACTTGGTTGATATTCCGTCTTGTCGTACCAAGCGCTTCTCCTCCACATTTATTGTGCGCACAGCCAAGCTGTAGAATTCTCTGCCGGCTTCTGTGTTCCCTGCCACTTATGACCTTTCAGCCTTTAAATCACGAGTAAATAGGCATCTTCTGGGCTCGCTCGTCCCATCTTAGACCTCATCTATCGCTTATCATCAGACGAGGTCGAGGTCAAGGGTGGACCCATCAGTAATATAAAAAAAGCTAACGAGTTTACCGGTACTCATACACATGTTTAAGTACCCATCGTGATTTTACAAACATTCGTTTTAAAAAAATTCAATATACCTACCAATTTAGTTATTTCTTTTTTTTTTCTTCCTTTTTTTTCCAAGAGATCTTACCCAGCTGTGGTTGTGGCGGTCAGATTGGCAGTCGGTCTTCCAGACTTGAAGCCGGCCCTAACATCGCTGCGAAAAGCCTTGGCAATGATGACGACATGTTCCAAATACTTTAGCGATATTCTTCATCCTATGAAAAATATCGCTTACCTACCTACACGAAGCACGTGAGATAAGACATAAATCGACATACCTACAAACGATTCAAATCAGCGCACGCAATCAGCATACCATACCATAATCTATATTTAGATATATGTATACACAAAAAATGAAGGGCACGAAGTAATATATTAAATTCAATTTCATTACCACATTTATCAGCAAGGCTATCACAACACAAACGGCTAATAGAAAACATCATTATAATATAAACAACGGTTCAATATTATAGTAAACATTATTATTATGCGTTTGTAAACATGTTTTATTTACTACGGAAACAAAATGCAGATGTATTGCAAGTGGAATTAATTAAAGCTGGTTACACATCGGCGGTTTTAATCGTGCGACTAGATTTCTTGTCGCGAACGTCCTGAACGAAATTTGAAGCCTGTCTTAGCAGTAAAACAATCCTACACAATTTATCACTTTTTTTATATAAGGCTCGCGTTTGACCACCGTCTCACCTGATGGAAAGCGATGATGTTGTCTAAGATGAAGCACGCTTACCCAGAAGTAACCTATTCACTCTTGACTTAAAGACCCCTAACATATAGCCATCAGGAATTGCAGACGGCAGGGAATTCCACTCCTTAGCTGTACGCACAATTAAAGTATTCCCAAAGCGTTTTGTGCGTATGGATGGGATGTCCACCAAGTAACGATGGCGCATAGCCGTTTATTTACAGAAACTTTTACCAATAAGTTAGACTCAGTATCCAGTTCCACCACTCTAAGTGTTTTTTTTTTCAATGGACCAAATACCTATTACACCCGAGACCTAATATTATGTGAAACGGGTCCCAGAAACTTCTGAGACAGAGGTTTTTTTGTTTTTGAATGGATTCTAAACAGGTCACGCAAGAATTAGTTGGTGGTTTTCTTAATATTTAATTATTAGCAGAAGTTAATCAGTAAAAATAAAATAACAGGGATTAACTAACGAAATTGAATTAGATTAGAATATTAACAAACTTTAGTTCGTAATAAATAGTACAGGTACAAAACTTAGCCTTAAAACTTAGTGTTAAATTCGAAAGTATCCAATAAAATCTCTACTTCCCTGCTAAATGCGAAAGTAACTCTGTCTCTGTCTGTAAAACTTTCAAGTTTCAAGTCTAAAAAACTTAACTTATTGTGATGAAATTTGGTACAGAGATAGATTACACTTTCGGGGAAAGACAAAGGACTTTTGTCGCCGTAAAATAACTTATTAAGCGAACGAAGCCGCGATCAGAAGCTAGTCTACCATAAATAAATAAATTGAAATGTCTAGTTTCAATAGATTCACAATAAATCGTCAATGTGAAAGCGGTTTTCGCTGACGACGCGTCAGTGCGTCGACCTTGCCAATGTGTGGAAACATGCTATACGTGCGTATACTGCGTTTAGCTTCATAAACGTATGATAAGATTCTAAGTACGAAAGAGATCTGGGACGATAAAATTTTATATAATTCGTTTATTATTACACTACTAGTCGCCCGGGGCTTCGCTCCCGTGGATATTAAAACATAACCTCCTTCTTTTTCAGTCGGGTAAAAAGCCTAGCCTAACCTTCCGCAAGCTGCCACCTACTTGCATACCAAATTTCATGCAAATCTACCCAATACTTTATAATAGTAATTCGTAAAATATTACCCAATAGTAATCTTGTTAACCCCTCCAACTAAGCTAAATATGCTTGTGTCTGGAGTGGGTTCACGGCAATAGTGGGTGGGATTCAAACCACAAGACCGACTTAACAATTAGGCTTAATGACGCAAACTAACTTTCTTTTTAAACTAAGAACTAGCAATGTGGATAGAATTCACATTACTAGCAATGTTTTTAACCCCTCCAACTAAGCTAAATATGCTTGTGTCTGGAGTGGGTTCACGACAATAGTGTAACAGGTAGGGTTCCGCAACATTATTTTTATCCTTTTTTTATAATGTTTGTAATAGGCCCGTTGGTATAGTGGTCAGTGGCCCTGACTGCTATGCGCAAGGTCGTGGGTTCGATTTCCACCTAGGACAAATGTTTGTGTGATGAGCACGATCATTTGTTCTTTGTCTGGGTGTAATTTATCTATAATATGTATGTATTTAGAAATATATATGTATGTTTATCAGTTGTCTAGTACTCATACCACAAGCTCTGCTTAGTTTAGGACTAGATGGCGTTGTGTGAAAAGTTGTGGAATATTATTATTATTATTATGTTCGGCAAATCCGGGACGAATTGATGGCACGGGCCTAAGCCAAGTGTTCATCAATGGGGTCAAGAGTGGGTACAGTAGGGTGAATGATCACTGGCGGTGTGTCAGTGTGGATATTTTGATGCAGGTTATCAGGTTCACATTGCAGGAACTTTCTGACTATCCTGCATGTGTTTAATATCACTGCTTTCTGCAGCAGTTGGTAAATGCTTGGGGGTAAATTTAGAGAATGAAGGGATTGATGAAGTTGTTTGGGTATTACGCCAGTTGTTGATAATACTATAGGGACTATTGTGACTTTTTGTAAATTCCAAAGACGGGTTATTTCGTGTTTTAGCTCAATATTATTATTATTATTTTGGCTAAACATGAACTGTTTCTTAGCTCTTTGGCTAGTTTTATTTTTTACTACATCAACGGGCCAAGCCAAGTCAATGTAGTGGGTTTAAGGTGTGGAATGGGTGTTTTCATTTTCCTCTATCTGCATGAACTTTCTCACTATTCTACAGGTATTCAAGATTGCTGCTTTTTGGAGTGTGATGTAAATGGAATCTTTCAGGTCTATTAATTTGAGGCTATGATGCAGGTGGTTCGGTATAACACCTGTAGTGGAGACAACTATTGGAACAACGTATACTTTTTCTTGTCTTCAAATTCTAGTTACCTCTTCTTTAAGGTCTGCATATTTACTTATTTTCTCTCCTATTGTCTTTTGTAAATTATGCGTGTTCGGGATTGCAATATCTATTAGGTAAGTTATTTTATGAACTTTATCTAGGAGTGTGATGTCGGGTCTATTGTAATGGACGGTCCTGTCGGTTAGGATGGCGCGGTCATAGTATAGCTTATGTGTGGTGTTTTCTAGAACGGTTTGTGGGATGTATTTTTTAATGATGTTTGCTACCTGGTTGTGTCTGTGAGTATAGTCAGTCTGTGTGAGTGTTGTGCATGCTCCTGTAATGTGTTGTATGGTCTCTGGTTGGATGTGACACCTTCGGCATTTATCGTTTGATATTGTTTGGTCTTTGGTTACATATTTCCTGTAGTTTCTAGTATTGAAGATTTGATCTTGTATTGCAATGATAAACCCTTCAGTTTCAGGGAATAAATTTCCTATCTTTAACCATTTATTTGACGCTATTATGTCTATATGCGACTGTTCTAGATCATGAGGGTGTCTCCCGTGCAACACTTTCTTTTTCCATTCCTCGATCTTCTGTTTCTGAGGGTCGTTGTTAATATTGTAAGTTATCAATTCTTCGTTTAAGTTAAGCGGGGTGTAGTTAGCGTCGTTTGAAACTGCAGCTTTATGAATATTACTTGTATGAGATTTTGTGTAAAAGAATGTTTTTAATCTAGCGATTTGTTTCTGCCATAGGTGGTGGATATCTATTAGGCCTCTCCCTCCATGTTGCCTTTGAATAGTAAGCCTTTCTGTTGCAGATTTAGGGTGCAGGTTATTGTGTTTAGTAAGTATGGTGCGTGTAGTTCTTTCTATTTGTTGAGTGTCAGTTTTGGACCATTTGATAACTCCAAATGAATATGTTAGTACTGGTATTGCGTAGGTATTTAAAGCCTTTATTAAATTTTGTCCCATGAGTTGAGATTTACATACTGCGATCACTCGTCTCTTGTATTCAGTGTTTAAGGTGTGTTTAATTGCTGTGTGATCTAATCCTTTAAGTCGTCTGTATCCTAAATATTTATATAAATCTGTTGATTCCATTGCTGTAATTGTGTCAGTATTGTTAACTACATAGTCACCCGGTTTAATTTTACCTCGTGTTATGTGTACTGTTTTACATTTGTCTAGTCCGAATTGCATATTAATGTCTTTACTAAATTCTGTCGTGATTTCTATTAGCTTTTTCATATCTTTTTCAGATTTCGCGTATAATTTAATATCATCCATATATATAAGATGCGAGATAGTGACTAATTCTGTCGTGTGTTTAAGACAGTATTATTATTAATTTTGTATTGTATATTGTAGTGTGTCTTCGTCCGAATAAATGTTTTTCAAATTCAAATTCCATACCCTTAGCCTTTACCTGAGAACTAACCATAATTTCTGTTGCAGACGACTACTGGTCCATCCCTCTGTACCTGGTCGGCAAGTGGAGCGTGACCCTCGCCTACAGCTCCGTGTACATCTACGTGTCCGAGGTGTTCCCCACTAACATGAGGCAGACCCTCATCAGCATGTGTTCCATGGCTGGCAGAATCGGATCGCTTATTGCGCCAATGACGCCCTTGTTGGTACGTGCCCAATACATTTATTGCAAGACAAAAAGTTTCAACATGAGCAGGTTTTTTTAAAGTGGCCACATGGAATAAAAATTATAACTAGAAAAGTCAATTATGTTTAACGAATTAACAGTCTTAACTCCTAGTCCTCTAATCAAGGATTAAACTTATCATATAGTTATTATTTAAAATTAAATTTACTATGAAATGAGGTCCGATACGATGGGATCAGAAGATTATCATGATTATTTTTAGAACGTCTGTACAGTTTAATATCAACTACTACTATTACATAAAAATGTTAACAACTAACCTAAAAACGAACTAAAATATAACTAAGTATACACTTACATAGAAATATGAACGTTGTATGTAGTTTACTAATATTTACTCATACTGCTTTAGTTATTTAGAGGTATAAAATCTCAGACAATCTAAAGTATGGCCTCGCAAATTCATCTCGTAAACTACATAATTATTTTGTACCCATGCCGTTCGAATGTAGAATCTATCATCCTATCAGTCGTATTCTAACTAATACATAGTTTCAGATATTTCAATTGTAAATATGTTAACGAAAAATGTTCAGTTTCAACTCTAAAAAAATATTATGACTTCTTCACTTTAACAACAACAAAATTTAATCAAAACTTTCTCTTTTACAGTCCTTATACCACAAATCCATGCCAACGGTGATCTTCGCAGCCATGTGCCTGATATCCAGTACCCTTGTTCTCATGCTACCAGAGACTCGCAATATGAGACTACCAGACACAATCGAAGAAGCAGAAGCGCTTTCCAAAAACAAAACCAAGAATTGAGGCTGTATAAACTAAACATTTAATTAAGTAGGTATAAACGTACCAAATTATAAAGACATGTGGGAACCTTATAGACTTTTTGTATCTAAAAGCAGCTGGTAATATTGTGAAAAGGGTTGTTAATCCCTGCTTTGTAAAAAGATTTTTTTTTTAATTTTTCAATCTAATTTGTGAGGGTATATTCTTAATTCGACTCATTCGTATTCCAACAAAGTTTACAAAAGAGATTTTGTGAAAAAAATCACAAAATGAGTTGAATTAAGAATAAGCTCGAAGTGAATCCCGGTAGACCCGGTGAAATTGATTTGTATAGAGATAATCAAATGTGCCGTCATGTTATATTATGTGTAGTCCTTTTTTTACAATGCACTCTTATATTTAATTAGTGATCTTACAAGACTAAGTACTTACTTACACAAAATACTTAAATATACTTAACACAAACATGTAAAAATTACTCTTAGATACCAACGAATAATTTTGCGGAATAATATATTCCTATTCAGTTTTCAAGTAGGTAGCTATAGAAACTATAAAACTCGAAATTGAAAATAATTCCATTACTGTTCCGTCGTCTTATTCTTAGTTCTATGAGTTACACGATTCAATGAGCTTTCACTGTCGTTTACAACTTTGTAGACTATTATAGACACTTTGCGAAGCCATTATCATTACTCTCGAACAATTTACTGCTGAAAAACTTGAAATCACGAATTTAAGTTCCACTTACATTGAATATCGGAAATAAAAAACTCGCGTCTGACTTCCCGTTCTGATTTAAACAGTTCCAAATGACTGTAACAGTGATTTTAAAAAAATACAATGGAATAACTACTTTTGTAAATTTCTAATTAAGTTGTAAATCGTAGGCATGTTCCCGAATACACAGTACGTAAATCATCAATAGTATATGTCTTTCATGTTAAGCGAAGAGAAACTTAACTTACTTAACTTAAACTTACTTAAACTACTTAGAGATTTTCTCTAAGTAGTTTAAGTTTTCATGTTAAGCGAAGAGAAACTTAACTTACTTAACTTAAACTTACATAAACTACTTAGAGATTTTCTCTAAGTAGTTTAAGTTTTGATGTTAAGCGAAGAGAAACTTAACTTACTTAACTTAAACTTACTTAAACTACTTAGAGAAAATCATCCTATCATCATCATATAACATTCCCACTGCCAAGACAAGCCTCCTTTAATTGAGAAGGAATGGACTGTAACCCAGTGTGGATTGGTGGAAGTCGCGTGTCTTCGGATTTTCTGTCAGAAAACGGGTTTTGTCATAATGTTTTCTTTCACATTTTTAAGACCAGTGGTGATGATAAAAATCCAAGTTATTATTTCCTTTCCGTTACGCTTAAACCCTGTGAAAATTCATTTCAATACTATAAATTGCAAAATTTAATAGCAATTTTATAACCTTTGTCATATGTTCTACGACAAGTCGAAATTCAGCCTCCCTCCATTTTCTCTTAGATAAATTGTATTTTAACATCCGAAATTCCTTCCTGTGATTGTACTTTTGTATTTATAAAATGTTGGTCCATGGATTATTCGGTTTTTAAGCGGACTAATTGAAATTTCTAAAAAGGCTTGTGTTCGGGTACCTACAAATAAAATCTTTTATAACAATTAAAAAAAATTATCATTACATTTTATTGGTTACTTAACTCGAATATCATTATAAATCACTTTATTTCTACTTAATGTTACTTATATTATTATTTTTAATTTAAGAAGGAATCATTCACAAGACTCGTTCGAAGAGAAGATGAATAAAAATGTAATAAAGGTGTGTGAAGTAATGTTGATTTTATCAGCACAGTTAAGAGAACTTTTTATGAGTATGTCATATGTATGTTGCGGGTTACTTGAAAAATCATTCTAATACGACAACCTAAAATCTCTTGAGAACTTGATTCGATTCGTTTTTTCAAGCATATTGCGATATACACGTACGTAATAGGTTTTTTAGGTTTAATTGTGCTGGAAACATCAACTAACGACATCAGTTAATTTATTTAATTATATTTACGTTAATATTTAACAGTATTTTTGTATTAAGGGTCCACATTTTGAATTCATAGATTTTAAGTTTAGTGTGGGACCAATACCATCGTCCATAAACTGCGTTTGGATTTCGTTTTGAACAGTGTACCAATAATTTTAAAATTTGCATGTGATATGGGATAAAAAGCCTGTCTAATTACAAGTTTTAAAGTATAATTATGTATGCCAAATTTCGTCTAAATGCTTTAAGCCATTTTTGCATGATGGAAACACAAACATCCAAACTTTCACATTTGTAATATTATTATTAAGATTGAGCAGCATTTCCATACAAGAATCATCACATTAATTTCTAAATCAATATTTTGTATGTTACATAGAAATAAATCACTATAAGAACATTCTCTTCGTTGTTTTGACGCATTTAAATTTTAGTTATACGAAGCATTAATAATCACAAGATTACGTATACACTACAAATCTCCCATAAAGCTTTAATTAAACCCAAGTTTTCCAATATGCATGCACGTCTTAACATCCGTGACGTGCATGACAAATGGCTTGAACCAATGAACGACTACTTCAATGATGAATTCCTTTATAATGACTAAATCATCAAGCAATTATAAAGGCACATTAATTTGTTTTATAATTTTCATCATTACTTTTGTTATGATTTCAATGCTAAACATCATAACAATGACAGTTTACCATTTATCATCTATTATTTACTTATAAAAACTAAATGAATATTTAATCACTTTTTGGATTGGATCTTCATCAAAGTAATGATTGTGATGTGATAGATTATCACAAAGCTGTGGCAGATTTAAATTATAGATAATTTTCAAATGCATTGTTAATGCTATTAAGCAGAGATTCACATTGCTGTGTACCTACGGTTCGTAACCCGTGGCTTGGTAATACATTAAATGATGTCAAATGTCATGTTTGATGTTGTGATATGTTGAACAAAATAACAATGTTATTCTACGTTACACTCCGGAGTAGATTAAATTGGTTTTAGAAATTGGGGTTTAGCTATCAACTAAATATTAATTGTTATTGAATATCAAACATTATTAGATATTGAATGTCTATTTCTGGATTGAAAAGAGCAATTTTATATGTTTCTTATCTTTTTAAATTATTTACAATATACTAAGCAAATATTAATAACAAGGATTTTTATGTAAATCATGAGGTTTGTTAAATATAAGTAGATATAATTATGAAACTAATGAACGTCAATTTAAACGTCGTCGATTTGAAATTTTAAACGAATAATCCAATATACAGTATGTTAACTAACAGAGGGCGTCCCAGTTGACCCGCAATAGTATAGCATCCATACATGCTAAAAAAATATTACCATTCGAAAACAGTATGTTTTATTTTGTTTAAGATTAAAATATTCACTAAAAATGTTAAATTGATACGTAAAAGAAACACTGTAGTCTGTACACGCGTACTTGAAGGACGGCAACGTCGCAATTTATTTATGAATGACGGGCCGCGTGTGCGGCGATCTAATTGATTTGCTTATACTATTGCGGGTTAACGGGAACGCCCTCTGTTAGTTAACATACTGTATATAAAAACTTTATGGAAAAGGATTTTCGCGTAGTTTATGGACGTACCTTTTGTAGTGATACCGAATTACTACTGCACCCAGCATTTTTAGTATATTTAATGTTAAAATACATTTTTGGTATTTAATTAATTTAAGTAATTAATTAATTATTATTATAATATTACGATTATTATGTAGTGCGTCAGTGATTGTCATTTATTGTGCTTTTATGATACCTATTTATTACTTGATTTGTATTTAGTACAAATACACTTTTGTTGAATACAGGATTTGTATAATAAACTTTTTGTAAAATACTTTTTTGTGTGATTGCATCATTGATGAACCCTGTTGAGAGTTGGCGATACATTTTATCAAATGAAAATTAAATTACAAAATATAACAAAAATAGTACTCTATGCCATATTTTAGTCTGTGATACAAACTGTCGGATAGACAAAAATTTTGCATATCATCGGTCATTCACCAAGACCTCCTAACTATACATTTTTATTCATAATGCTTTTTCATTGATTCTGCAATAAACCTTTTGTTTAAAAAAAATAACAAAACTTTGAAAACTTTTATGTGCTAAAAGCCCACTTTTTTATTTTTATTTACTACTAACTGTTGCACGTGAC
Organism: Tholera decimalis; assembly: GCA_943138885.2. NCBI lineage: Eukaryota > Metazoa > Arthropoda > Insecta > Lepidoptera > Noctuidae > Tholera > Tholera decimalis. The sequence continues at coordinate 33,318,153 of OW964562.2, forward strand.
TTCTTTCGCAAAGTATAATATACATAATTATATAGTCTATGTTACTCTCCAACTTCTGAACTATTTCCACAACCAAAATCTGATCAATCTACTGCTCCGTTTTGACGCAAAATAAGGGCAAAGAAACAGACACACGCAAAAGTAAGATTTGTATGTATACAACTTTAAGAGTTAATTTAAAAATACTCTCAAAGGTAATATATACAAAATGCATAATGCTTATAGTCGCAGACAACAACAGAGCATCACCCTCTATTTAAGTATTATTACCATAGTAATAGTTTCAGCAAACCTGGCTCATTAAACTCCCCCGCAAGCCCCAACTTACTTTAAATATTTAACCAGGCTTAAGTCATTACTTAAGTATGCAAGGAGCGATGACGTTGATGGTACTCCTGATTAATTATTCTAAAGTATGGTCGCAGTAGTTGTGGTTACGGGTTAATGGGTGATGATGAGTCACTCCGGTATGACGGCTAAGTTCAATGCGGGATCGCAATCACGATTATTGCTGGTAATATAATTTTGTTTTGCAGTTTAGGTGAAAGCATTGCAGGGATTTTGTATGAATCATTTGGTTTATTATCTGGATTGGTAGGTATTATTATTTTGATGATAGGTCTTGATCGCGGATTCGACCGAAACGGACTCGAGATTGAACGACCAAATCCAAGTCATCTTAGTTCTTACTTTTATACTTCCATACTAATATTATAAATGCGAAAGTAACTCTGTCTGTCTGTCTGTTACCTTTTCACGCCTAAACCGCTGAACCGATTGAGCTGAAATTTGGCAAGGGAATAGTTTAGGACCCTGAGAAGGACATAGGATAGTTTTTATCCCCGAATTCCCACGGGATCGGGAATTACGCGGGAAAAAGCTCCCACGCGAACAAAGTCGCGGGCAAAAGCTACATAGTTACTTATGAAAGCGAAAGTTTGTGAGGATAGATGTTTTTTACTCTTTCACGCAAAAACTACTGAACGGATCTGAATTAAATTTGGTAATCCGATAGTTGCCATCCTGGAATAACACACAAGCTACTTCTTATCCCGAAAATTTGTTAAGTAGATTTGTAGAATATTTTCTCTAGTTCGGCAAAGAAACACATTACGTTAACATTATCAGTAGGTAGATAACTTTTCCACAGCTAAGACCACACAAGCCTCATCTCTAAGACAGGGAATGTTATCATTAACCTACTCGGGCCTAGCATATGTCGCATGAATTCGCATGTCTTCAGATTTTCGATTTTAGAACATGCCAGTATTGAAAAGCAATGGTGATGATAAAAATTACACAAATTCGAATAGAAATACATAAAAACAGAATAACAATAAAACGTTCTTTTATTCAAAGTTTCTCCTTGAATGTTAAGAACGTCCGTAGAATATAATTTATTCGCATTTCCAACATGGAAGTCGTGCAAAAATATCTTCAAAACCCTAGAATGCTCCGAGGAAAGCACACATTAAAAAGAAGGCCCGCTACACGCCACAAAGCATTTTAATTTCACAAAAATTGCCTTCTAGAAACAGAGGCGGTGCTATTTTGCTCTTGTTTTTCCGGGTTTTTTGGGGTGTGAAAACGGCCTACAGCAAACTTTAGCGCTCTACGTAACAATGCAGCTAGAAAGAACGAATCGTGGACGTTGAAAATCTGGATATGGCATTCGGAAAACATACACAGTTTCTTGGAATAATTTCACCTTGGTGATACCCCCCAGGTAAAATGAGGAGACTAAAAAGCCTACTTTGTTTACCCGGGTGTTATCACCCAGGTGGACAAAGTGGAATAAACGATAAAAAGTAGAACATATTTAGAAATAAATAATAAACAAAAGGTACAAAAATATGTCGGATATTTTTAGGCCAAAAGGCCATTGACGTTATGATTCAATTGTAAGGTAGATATAATGTTATTTACCCTGTATCTTCGTCTCCTTCTCACACCGGAACCTTTAATGGTTTTACATATTCTTAGTAGGATCCCAAATCGATACAATGTTAGTTGGCAAAAATAGGTGTCCTTGACGATCATTCCTAAATTCTACATACTAGTGCTACGACTTGCAAGATGGTTGTGTTTTGGTTTTTCCATGAAAATAAATAAATAAGGCCTCCTATGTTCTTCACCTCACTATTCTAGAACTAGACAGGCATGAAACATGAACCTTAGATACCTATTTTATTTGAAATATGAGTATACTTATATCAATATCCAGTTCTGCTGATTGTTGGTATTAATAATGAAATGGGGGAAACGCCTCATATATTATAGTCATACGTTTTCTACAAGTAGTACTTGCGGTCATTAGGTGAAATGGCACTAATATGCGAAGACTAAAATGGCCAATGGAACTTCTGTGAACGTAAATATGTTATGAGTTGCAATAAGATATCACTTTCGCTGCCGAGAACAAATCATCATCTGAATTCTTTCATTTCTTACTTAGAAAAGTAGTATAGAAAAAACCAATAGCATTTTTCGTCCAACCCGGGAGTCAAACGTAATTCGGCAGTCGCTCTTGCAACCGTTACACCAACAAGGCAAGTACTTACTTGCTTGCCTTGTTGGTGTTGCGGTTATTAGTTGTTAGGTACTTACCTAACAACTAATAACTTTAAAAAAGTAAATAAAAGGAATAAGAATATTTGAAATTACTTGACCGTTGGTACGCTACGTACATAGATCTTCAAATTTTTATAATCTCATATCAAAATTTGAAGATCTTTGTAGACTTACATCAAAAGATTTAAGACAAAGCATGAAACTGTTGAACAATGGCCCTAGCCAAGGTTGTCTGGTCTTTGTTGTCATAGGTTGTGTATAATTCTACCTGTGCCTTCTTGTGCGTGGGATTTACCCGCGTTGTTTTACACTACTAAGAAATCTAAACATTCTGAGCAAACAATATCTAGACAGACGTATTTTCATATCGTTAACACGGTTTAACAGAGTTTAATTGGCTGCAGAATGTAGAAATTTTATTTAATTATTTATTTAAACTTTGTGTACAATAGTGTTACATGGGCGGACTTAATGCACCAAGGCATTTTCTACCAGTCAACCTTTGGGTTAAAATAAAACTAACTAATAACCTAGGTGAACAAGAAAAAGAAATGAAATAATAAATATAATACTAACTAGTATTTGCGTGTTGCGCGAGGTGCAAGCACCTCGCGTGCTTGTGAAAAAAAAAAAAAGGGGGGGGGGGTGATGGGGGGAGATGGGGGGGTTAGTATTTGCGTGTTGCGCGAGGTGCAAGCACCTCGCGTGCTTGGTAAAAAAAAAAAAAAAAGGGGGGGGGGTGATAGGGGGGGGTTGCAGAAGTATTTCGACTAAAGCATTGCCCCTCTAAATGAATCTGAAAAAAAAAATGTTCCAAGTCTCTTAGATTCCGAGATCCGCCTAAAGGGGGGGATTAGGGGGGCGGGGGGGGGACTTTGAAAAATGGTTTTTACTTTACCGAGCCTTCTCTATACGAATCCGTAAAAAGAAAAAAATACGGGTCTCGTAGTTTCCGAGATACGATAGGGAGGGGGGAGAAGGGGGGGGGAAAAGGGGAGGTTTGGCACTTTTCCCGTAGGTTTGAGAGTTACTTGTTTACGAATCTGTCAAAATATACCCACCTCCCCATCCACCATCTGGGAGAACAATTATGTCAATGAGTGAGTGAGTCAGTCAGTCAGTCAGTGGTAATTTAGCTTTATATAGTATAATAAAATACATTATACAAAATATTGATGACAAAGTTACACAATATCTTACACATAATCATAACAATACAGTGCTTTCTGTAGCACACAGGAATCTGGATATCATTATGTTAAGATGGAGGACCTTAAAGATCGACCCGTACGGCAATTATTGTTTAGCCATGACCTTTTTTTTATTCCAGATGAGCCCATATATGGCGATGTCTACTCTTACCGACATGAAGAATGTAGTAGGTTTTACCACGGTAATATTATCATAGTTTTACTCTACAAATATACATTACTAGCTTTTGCCCGCGACTTCGTCCGCGTGGAATAGTTACTTTGGGCTAACGTTAAATTTAACCCCGATTTTGAAGCATTCTTCATTGGCGCTCCGCTCCTATTGGCCTTAGCGTAATGATACAATATAGCTGTGCCCGCGACTCCGTCAGCGTAAGTTAATGTATTGGTAATATTGTTTAGATCACGTTCACATGAGGCTTAAGTACCTAGAAAACGCTTCGACCGCGAGACGCGTCGAGCGCGGCGACCGATTCTCAAAAATAATCCTTATAGCATGATTCAGTATTCACGCGCGATGGCTTATTATTATAAGCGTATTTCATGTATAACTTTGGTGTTTCTATACCGATTTATATGATTCTTTTTACGGTTTCGTAGCCGAATGGCAAAAAACGGAATCTTTATAGTTTCGACATGTTTGTCCGTCTGTCTGTCTGTCTGTCTGTCCGTCCGTCCGTCTGTCACAGCAATTATAATCCGAAACTATTAGGACTATACATGTGAAACTTGATAGGTAGATGTATTCTGTGAACCGCTTTCCGATTTTGAGAAAAAAATTAAAAAATATTTAAATTGAATAATTGAAGGGGGGCTCCCCATACATGGAACTAAACCTGAAAATATTTTTTTTCATGAAATCGATGCATGTGTGGTATCTATAGACAGTTCTTTAAAAACGACATCGGGGTTTCTAAAACCACTTTTCCATAAAGTCAATCGTTTAAAAGATATAAGCTTCCAAAGTGGTAAAATGTTTGTGTGGCGGACACAACCTCTAACTTCTATAATAATGGAGTGAAAAATCTAAAAAAAATATATGTCTGTAGATCTTAATATAAACTTTCAACCAAAATTAGTTTGAACGAAATCAGTTCAGCAGTTTTTGAGATACAGCATATTTTCTAAAACCGCAAATATAACTTTGTAATTCATACAAACACTATGAAAAACAAATTTATTCGGCGCAGTTGTAAAAAATGTAAAAAAGCCAGTTTTAAGAAATTTGTAAGGTTTTTTTTTTCAAAACAAATTTATTTGGCGCAGTTGTAAAGTTATAAAAAACCGCAAATATAACTTTGTAATTCATACAAACACTATGAAAAACAAATTTATTCGGCGCAGTTGTAAAAAATATAAATAAGCTAGTTTTAAGAAATTTGTAAGGTTTTTTTTTTTCGTCAAATAAATTTGCATATTATATTATAGTTACTACGGAACCCTTCATGGGCGAGTCTGACTCGCACTTGGCCAATTTTTTTATGGAATAGTTAATAATGTTAACTTTTTCAATTAGGGGTGACTGAGAGTGTTATAAACGTAAGAGTAGACAAATATTATAATCAGAAAGCTTCGAACTGCTAAGCTATCGGGAGTTACACGTGTTATTGTGAGTCAACCATAAAAGTTAGACATATGCTGTCGTGGGATATTTTTTATATAATTTTAAGGAGAACATTTCCGTCATGAAATGATTTGTGTAGCTTTAACCATTAAGGTTGCACACGCGACGGAAGCTTAAAAAATGGAGTAACTTCTCCCGTTTTCCCAACATTTCCCTTCACTGCTCTGCTCCTATTGATTGTAGCGTGATGAAAAGTATACTATAACCCGCTCAGGAGTATGAAAAATAATTGTACCAAGTTTCGTTAAAATCCGTCGAGTAGTTTTTGTTTCTATAACGGTTATACAGACAGACAGACAAAAATTTTACTGATTGCATTTTTGGCATCAGTACCGATCCCTAATCACCCCCTGATAGTTATTTTGTAAATATATTTCATGTACAGAATTGACCTCTCTACAGATTTATTATAAGTATAGATATAGATTAATTGTTTCTTTGAATTTCTGCAGACGTTTTATGGATCAGTAAGTTTTAATTAATTGTATTTTATTTTTTTTATTACTGATGGGCCCACTCTTAACCTCTATCTCGCCTGATGGTAAGCGATAGATGAGGTCTACGATGGAACGAGCGAGCCCAGAAGATGCCTGTCCACTCTTGCATGAAAGGCCGAAAGGTCATAAGTGGCAGGGAACACAGAAACCGGCAGAGAGTTACACAGCTTGGCTGTGCGCACAATAAATGTCGAGGAGAGCTCCTCCTCCTTGTCGTGGCCTTAATTTTAATTATTAAAGCCAGCTAGGGCTTGTAAAAACTAACGAACAAAACGCCTATACGTTAAGGGCCCTGTGGGGTATAGACCTTAGCTTAGGGCGTCACTGAGGGAAGACAACTAGGGCAGGTTAGACCGGACATGGATTAATTTGGGACGAGTAAGTAAAGCATGTTTGACTAGAAGTAACCAATTACTCTTCACTTAAAGACACCCAGATTATAGCTATCAAGAAACACAGACTCCAGCAGGGAATTCCACTCCTTGGCTGTACGCACAATTAAACTATTATTATACTATACCAATGACGATCAGGATCTTAGCATGGCCAGCATTTTTCTAAATTATGCCACATCTCGTATTCAAAACCTTTTTAATGCGTGTTCCAAGTCTAAGTCGAGGGATCGTATCTCGGTGCAACAATGGCGGCGCCCAGTGTTGCCAACTCCCGCGAAATCTTCTCGCTAGATTTATTATCTAAAGTCGCTAGAAGTCGCTAAAGCTGATACAACTAGAGACGGATTCCGGATTTACTTACTTTCCGGTTACTGTAGGCCATTAGCAGCCTGGATAGGGCATGAGCAAGTGAAGGAGAATGTACTACATAAGCAATACAATCTTTATAATTAAAAAATAAATCAACACATCAACACACACGCCTTAGGTACAGTCAGCATCAAAATTATTGCCTTAGACGAATCTTCAAAGACTGGTTTCAGCCATCCCTTGAATTCGGGCTCGGTCTCTGATGTTCTTCGATATTTTAGAACGTACTGCTTCTTTTTCGGAGGTAAATCTATAATTTTGTTCACCACAAGTCCACTAAACAGTTCATACACTTTGTAATTACTATCATGGGTAACGAATTAAAAATCATGCTAGGTACAACGTATAAAGAATTTAGAATCCGAATAGAACTTCACTCAAACTAGTAGTGACTTGCGTAAGTACGTAGGTAGGAAAAGTAGGAAAACTACGGAACATAATAAAATACGGGGATTCCCCGAACACATTGCTTTAATGTTACCACTGTTAAAGATAATTTAATTGCGAGTGAGCATTTTTTAAAAAGGTGTTGGGCATAACATCTTTTGTTTTCTTGTAGTTTGAAAAGTCCACAGCTAAGTCGCTAGATCATTTTTGTCGTCAAATCTTTTTCCTTGTCGCTAAGGCTTAAGCAAAAGTCGTCATTTCTAGCGACAAAGTCGCTAAATTGGCAACACTGGCGGCGCCGCGCCCGGCCCTTTTGTGTGTATCACTCGGGTCGGGGCGGCTCCCAAAATATTGCACTTCTCTAAATCGCCACGTAGTGTTGCGATGATTATCGATAGAGTAAACTATCGATATCAGAATAGCAGCATCTTTGGGTTCAGGCAAAGTGAAATTCTGTCGAAAACTATTTTTGAAAGATAAAATATTGATTACATATTATGTGCATAAATTATTATGATCTGCTTATATACAACATGTAACATAATTAATGCACATCCTGAAATTAGTTTGTTCAGAATCGTTTACTGAATCGATTTTTATCGTTTTTAATATCGATATTTTTTTCCAAAGCAATTAAATCCACGTAAATTACAAATTACATTTTCGCTGTTAGTAAAAACAAACTAACTATGAACCGTAAATTAAAGTAGTAACTTTTTAAATGCAGAGATATATTAATTCCGTCATTCAATACACATTACAGAAAATAAAACTCTTTTAAAGGAAGTTAGTCTTAAAAAAACTGTTTAAAGAAGTAAAACTGCAAATTCAGAGTATGTATTATGATAATAACATAACTTTCTAATTGGGGTGTTTGAGGGGGGTGTGCGTTAATTACGATACATGTTGTATATCCTTTCCTATGCTCCTGGTACCATTATCATTATGGTAACAAAGAGCAATTGCATGTTACCATAATGGGAGATTTAGATTTGATCTGTAAAAACTTTTTGAATGAAAACAATATGACCTACCTGGATAACTCGATAGACGCTGCATAAATAAACATTCATACTAGTTTTTTTATTTATGAGTTACCACAACGTTTATATTTACTCTATAATTTAATTTAAATGACCGTAATACGTTGATTGAAGCGACGCTGAATATTGTCCTTTGTGGTTTAAATAATGTATAATACGATAACATCATAAAATATAAATGTGTGCATTAAATAACGTATTTCTATTCGTTACTGATTTGCGGTACAATAGAAAATATAATAATATATGTATCGGTTTACATTGCGTTGATTAGTTATGGGTAATAAGTTTAAAGAAACTAATTTCAAATGTTCAAAAAAGTTTCAAATGATGTATTATTATTGTAATATGAAATAGTAAACAGTGCTAGTTTGCAAGTTAAAATACCAATAAAATTGCTTTGCTACTCTACTCGTCTTATATGCGTCTTGTATGCTTGTCTACTCTGAGATAATTATTTTAAATAAATGTTTGTTTTGCCAACAGCGCGCCGGATATTACAAAAGCTGCAAGAAAATTGTGGTTGTTTCATCAAAAGAATGGTTGAAAATCATTCATTCTGTTATTGGTTTAAGAAAGTTCCGACAAAGATTGCCTGCAACAGTTGTTGACGTCTATACATTTGCCGGATGTTGAATTGGATTAACGTACTACGTAATAAACGTAAACAAATCAAATTACATACGTTAAAAGCTTGATGTTACATTCAACGAGGTGCATTTTGAGCTCGGCTCATAACATGTTTTTATCGATATCGATAACTTCTAACATCCCCATCCCTACAAGTTGACACCTCAGTATAAAGGCTCTTTGTCTGATTGAAGCGCAGACCGCAACCTATCTTCTATCACCACACTATGCTGATCAAGATTACAGGTGCTACAATGAATATTATCATCGTAGTGAAAGAAGAATGACAGAAACGTAGAATACTAACAACTGATACCGATGTATCGGTACATATTTTAGAAGATCATATCGTACCCTCAGACATTTTTAAGGAAACGAGCAAGAGCCGTTTAAAGCGGTTTAAGGCTGTCTTATTTCTACTCATAATTTGGGGTTTCCTTCACCACAAGACTTTAAAATAAGTATTTTAGGATTAGTTTAAAAAAGCAGAAGTGACGGTCGTACCTAAATTATGTACCAGAGAAATATTAGTAGGATAACAACTTTAATCCTTCTGCGAAGCAGTCATGCTAGCGAAGGAGGAGTCCGAACGCGCGAGGGAGAGGTAACTCTCTTCTTCACGCCCCAGCAGCCGCGGGAGACGCCCCGGGAATCGGGGACCGCGAGACGAACCTCGGCCACCGTAGGCGCGGGCTTGCGGATGGCGAGCAGGGGTAGCTCACCGTCCGGTAAGGACCACGTCCGGGTCGGAGGCGCGTCGCGTTCCACGCGCGCCTCAAAGAGCTGTCAGCGCCAGTGACGGGGCCCCATAAGGCCACTGCCTGCCGGGGTCGCGAGAATGTTCTAACGAGATACCGCGGCCCCGAAACTTAAGGGCAGCTGAAGGAACAGGATCGGTTTTTAGTCACTAGAAGTCTGACACTCCCTTCCGCTTAACCCAGAGCGGGAGAAGTCATTCGAAGATTTTCCCACCCAGAAAAAAAAAGGTATATTTACCTACACATTATTTTAATTACGACGGGAATATTCTAACGAGATGAACAGAGAGATGAGAAGGAACAGAGGTATCGCGGCCCCGGACCTTAAGGGCAGTTGATGGAATAGGGTGGGTTTTTAGTCAGTAGAAGTCTGACACACCCTTTCGCTCCATCCAGAGCGGGAGAAGTCATTTGATGAATTTCCTAACGAAAAAAAGGTACTTAAATATAAAAAAAAAAACAGAAGTGTTTCTTTATGCTCTTTTCCTATTTACTAGAGGTTGGTGCAACATGTTTTTGTTTTTGAAATTCTAGTAACATTGTGAAATATAACCGGATGCAGTTGAGTATTAGTGTTTGACATGGTGCGTCTGCCTATCTGACCTCCACAACCCAGTAACTGGGTAACACGATACCACTTGGCTAGATCAGTGTCAGATTTACTGGCTTCTGACTACCCGTAACGACTAACAACATCCGAGACCGACGGCTTCTCGTGCTTTCCGAGGCACGGGGATATGAAGCCACCAACATCCAAACTCCGGGCTACTACTAAAAATTCCTTGCAGAAAAATCCAATTGCACTTTTGGCCCAACCTGGAAATCGAATTCGAGACCTCGTACTCAAGAGTCGCCTTTGCGACCACTCGACCAATTTAGTTTTATAGTCATAAATGTTTTTATAGTCTAGCTCTGTGCTGTAACTATGTGTAGAAGTTAGGAAGATTGCTAAATGATACGGCGGATGATTATAAATAAGCTAAATATATTTTCGGACCAAAGGTATATACAACGTGTAACGGAAACCCCATATCTATCCAAAAGGACTGAACACCACATCTGGTATGGAGTCTCTATGCAAAGTTTCAGCTCAAAATAAGTGACTCACAGAATTGACCCCAAATTATTGGTTTCATATTATGTTTCTTGAATACCAGTAATAAAAAACGTGTCACAGCACTATGAGGGTCATCACTTTCCACGTCACTTGCCAATAATACGATAATTCTCTTCGTTCTTCTTAATTTGAAAAATTCGGCCTCTGGTATCAATGTATTGAAATTTCTAATATGCTCCCCACATGTAGACATACAATTAGAAAACCCTTACCATATCGTTTGTTATCATCCAAAGAAGCCGTGCACTCGGTATATATATACCCTTTTACACGTTGTATATACAAAGGAGCGAGGGAGCACACGCGATGACCACCAATCGTGTACTGAATAGTCGACTGATAATAATGAGTAAAATAACGCACGTGTGCATTATTGATGTATGGTTTCATCGTACACTATGATTCAAAGCAAAGAAATCGCCACAGTGCTCCCAAATCCCCCTAAAACCCAGTACTCAATTCTGTCATTTGATTACAAACTCTAAACCCTGGTAATAAGCAGTAGTTGTACCCAGTTTGTACTTAGTAACTGCAATATACGCAAGTGAGCGTAGCCGAGCGCCTAAGTTACTTGCAAGGCGCTCCAAACTGCTATCCGATGATATTAGAAACAGATTTGCTTGATACGAGTTTTATACGGACAGACATTTTTGTTATTATGTATTACCTAAAGCGAGTGTAAGCTTTAGAGTAATTAAAATGAGATTTTAATATAGTTTTTGTGTAAGTAGTTAGTTTTTAACTTAATTGAAAATATTTACAGTACAGTGATTGATACTAGTAATCAGTTGCATTCGATTGTACTGGAAACACAAGTCATATAAGTAACGTTGTTAATAAATACATTATAAATGTAGAAGCTTTTACTCAGCAATTTTCATAATCCTACTCATAATAAAGATGTGACTGTTTGTAGGTATATTTGTATGTTTGTGTTTCAACCACGCAAGTCACCCAACGTGGCTAAAGTGATTTGGACGAAGTTTGGCATACTTTGGTGCTTTTAGTTTTCAACTTGAAATAACACATAGGCAATTTTTTATCCTGTAAAATATGCATAATTTCCACGAGAATGAAATCACAGGCAAAAGTTATAGTTACTATAAAATATTAATAACAAAGTATTGCTGTGAGCTACTTCAAAGATCTTTTCAAAGATTATCAGATATAAATTACAAGAGTGCACTTACTCCAAGTTGCATCAACTCAATATATTGATGCACTTTATTGGGCTATACTTCGCCTTAAGTAAGTTAAATAAGTATAGTTTGAAACTGGTAGGTACAAACATAAATTAATATACAAAACAAGTATACATAAACATACCCGTACAAATTACTTAGTAAAACTTAACAAAAACAAACACTACCTACTCTAGAATTATTCGAGAACCATAACAATTTGTTGGGTATTGAACACATACATAGGTATATTTAAATGTCCAATTCAAATAGTTTTCACCATCATGTGAATCTATTTATAAAAGCAAAAACGCCACAAACTTTTAAATAGATATTTAGATTTTTATTTTTATTTACCTAAAACATAAAGATAAGGTTAATATGAAAGATGTCATAAACATTGATTGTATGGCAAATATTAAATCTAATTCTTGATCAATTGCAGGTTTTGTGTTCCAAGATACATGCAAGAAACAGTATACTTAATAAAACCGACTTCCATATCAAAACACTACAAAGCCAAAAATAATTTTAATTTCGGTAGTCGGTGTTATTGGTTTTGAATTTTCTTTTTTTTTCACACCGCCTTCCGAAATTAAAATTATTTTTGGCTTTGTAGTGTTTTGATATGGAAGTCGGTTTTATTTTTTGCAAAAAAGTTTTTATTTTCGCGCTTTTTAGTGGGTCAGTGAATTTTCCAAATCGATTCGTAAATGACGGAGTTATGCGCGAACAAAAAACGCAATGCAGAGTAAACGAAAAGATCATCAAGGTAAATTATTTTTTTCGACTTTTTTTGATTTTTCAGAAACGGCTCGTCCGATTTCGATAAAATTTTCATGGGACCATTTGGGAAGTATACCCTTTCCAACAAAAAAGAATTTTTCAAATCGGTTGGCAAGCGACGGAGTTATGCGTGGACAAACATAAAAAAAAAAAAAAAAAAAAAAAAAAAAAAATACAAACATCCGAATTGAGAACCTCCTCCTTTTTTAGAAGTCGGTTAAAAAAAGTTATAAACAGGCAACTATATTATACGATAACTAGATTATGACGACACGGTTGGCGCATTTGTTCTACGATAAGCTGCTGCGCTGCGTGTCGCATGTTCGATTCTGGCATGTAACAAAGATTTGTACGGTCCTTAATGCATAGGAGTAATTCCAATTTTTTGTCTTAACAAGAAAAAAGTTATTACAGATTTTATGGAAAAGTAGCAAAAAGGTGAAATTTGTTTGAGGCTGATGCTTCCTATACTTTCATAGTCAGACATCTGGTTGGCGAACGCTATTTAACCTGTGAGCCTGCTCTGAAATAAGCGTGCTTCATCATCGATCACTTACTATCCGGTGAGATGGTGGTCAAACGTGAGCCTGTAATCAATAAAAATTGGCCAAGTGCGAGTCGGACTCGCTCATGAAGGGTTCCGTAGTAATTATAATAAATATAATATACTTAATATATTTATTTGAAAAAAAAAACCTTACAAATTTCTTAAAACTAGCTTATTTACAATTTTTACAACTACGCCAAATAACTTTGTTTTTCATAGTATTTGTATGAATTACAAAGTTATATTTGCGGTTTTAGAAAATATACTGTATCTCAAAAACTGCTGACTCGATCTCGTTCAAACTAATTTTGGTTCAAAGTTTACATTCAGATCTACAACACATAGTTTTTTTAGATTTTTCACTTAATTATTATAGAATTTAGAGACACACATTTTACCACTTTGGAAGCGTATAAATCTTTGAAACAATTAACTTTATGAAAAAGTCATTTTAGAAACCTTAATGTCATTTTTAAAGACACACGTATAGGTTTCATGAAAAAAAAAATATTTTCAGTTTCAGTTCCATGTATGGGGAGCCCCCTTTAATTCAAATATTTTTTAAATTTTCTCTTAAAATCGGAAAGCGGTTCACAGAATACATCTACCCACCAAGTTTTACATGTATAGTCCTAATGGTTTCGGAATAAAATGGCTGTGACATACGTACGGACGGACAGACAGACAGACGGACAGACATGTCGAAACTATAAGGGTTCCGTTTTGTGCCATTCGGCTACGGAACCCTAAAAAACCTACACTCCGAAGAAATCAAATGGCAACAAGTCGAGTTAAATGGAAAGATTCCCTATTTTTTTTTAAATTGGTAATAGGCTCGCGTTTGACCACCATCTCACCTGATGGTAAGTGACGATGTGGTCGAAGATGGAGCACGCTTGCCTAGAAGTAACCTATTCACTCTTGACTTAAAGACTCCCAGGTTATAGCGATCAGGAAACACAGACTCCGACAGGGAATTCCACTCCTTAGCCGTACGCACAATGAAAGTATTCCCAAAAGGTTTTATGCGTATGGGTGGGATGTAAAATAAAAAGTACTTGCTATCAGTATTTATTTATTTAGTTTATGGAGGATTTACAGCTAATAAAAACACAAAATGAGGAATACATAAACACCAGAGAGCCAATAACAAATCCTCACGTTTAGACTTATAATAAAGTAACGAGCATACAAACAATAACACGCTAATTATATAAATTGAAGTTATTTTACACAGTAAGAAATAAGCAATATATAAAGATTTGCTTGCAATGAGTCAACAGCATATCTTAGTAGATATATTTTAGTTAGTATATCTTAGTTTCTGCCCCTGACTTCGCTCGCGTGAAAAGATTATCAACCGACGACAAAAAGAGGAGGTTATCAATTCGACGCGTATATATTTTTTTTTTTTTTTTTTAATTTATGATCATCGATTACTCGAAGACGGCTGAACCGATTTGGAAAATTCTTTTTTTGATTGAAAGGGTATACTTCGATATCGGTCCCATTTTCATAAACGTCAGGATCTGATGATGGGATCCTGGAGAAATCGATGGAACTCTTCAAATATTATAGGCACACCTATGTCGTTTTGGGTATTTATTATAGTAACTTGTGCAGTTGCTCTCTAAAAGTACCATTTGAGGAAGTGGAACTGATGATGAAGACCACAGATGGCCGCCGAAACTACTCAATAATAAGTATTGAGTGGATTGCGATTCGATTACTTGAATATGGATGTTACGCACTTTATGCTCGTCACAATGCATATGGTGATGTAGAGCTGATGGTGAAGTACCAGGAGAACTCCTCAACAATTAACGGCCCAGCATTGGGAAAAGCAATATTTTGTGAAAGGTTATAAGTAGTTGATAATTAGGCTCTTGTAACTAGGTAAATTAAAAATAGACCAACTAAAAAGAGTGAAATAAAAACTTTTTACCAAAAAATTAAACCGACTCCCAAAAAACACTGCAAAGTGAAAAATAACTTTAATTTCGGAATTCGGTGCCAAAAACGAAAATACAAAACTAAAGACACCGACTACCGAAATTAAAGTTATTTTTCACTTTGCAGTGTTTTTTGGGAGTCGGTTTAATTTTTTGGTAAAAAGTTTTTATTTTCAGTAAAACATGTTGGAAACAGGAATAATGTAGCTTTCTAGTGTAGAAAGATGTTTTTGAAATCGGTCCAGTAATTTTTGAGTTTATTCGTAAAAATACAAATCTTCTCGTCTGCGTACAAATTCCTATAATTTGATACACATTCTCCTTTCATACAAAGTCATCTCTTGTCACTCCTTTTGATATTCATATCAACAAAAAGGAATCAACATCAAGAAATAAACCTCTGTGCTATCTGGAAACTTAAGTTCTGTCAGTCAGGTCCAAGGATATAATTATAGCCTCGGTATTGACAAGTCAGTCAAGCCTTTCGTTTTCACAATAACAAAACAAATTTTTTTATTAGATTTGTATGAATTATTCGAAACTTACGGAACACTTCATTTCTGTGCTCCATTTCCTGCATCTAAATCTGTATATACAATTATACATATTTAAAAGGGAAATACCACTCACTGATTAATCACGAAATCTCAGAAACTACAAATAGTAGGGCTCTCAAGTTTTGCATGGGAGTTCCTTTAAGTACGTAGATGCTCGTTAAGACGAGATTTTGTGAAATTCCCACGGGATTGGGATTTACACGGGAAAAACTTACCACACGAACGAAGTCGCGAGCAACTGCTAGTATGTCATATAGGCTGATTAGTTAATGTTTTACCAGGTTTTTACAAGTTTATGTTACTATCCCAATTTAGCTCATTTGGAAAGTATCAGTTGATTCCAATCTTTTGTGATAAAAAAACAAGCGTAGTTGCCCAACAATCTCCTCTATCTTCCACGGAAAGTCCTATTAAAATAGGTTTAACCGTTCCAGAGATTATCCAGGACAAACAGAAAAGCAGTCAGATAAACATTTAAAAAAATGTTCATGCTACTTGCATCACTTTAGAAAACACATTTTGAAATATATTTTTCCGTCTGATGGTAAAAGATAATGCAGTCAACGATGAAGCACGCCTCTACCTATATACCTAGAAGTAACCTACTTATTCAGTTTTAACTTTAAGACCCCCAGGTTATAGCTAGCAGGATTCACAGACTCCGGCACGGAATTCCAACCCTTAGCCTTACATAAGACACACACAATAATCACAGACAGAGGCCCCCATTTTAATCATTTGTAAAAATATTGCCAAATACTGTTACTGTTTTTCCAGAATGGCAGCACACACAAAACAAGGAAATTAAAGTTATGTATGTGTCATACATGACTTATGACTTTAAGTACGTATATTATTGTTTGCATAATTTCCTCATGCAAATAAGGGCTCAACTTATAATTACTCACCTACGCACGATTATAATTTAGAACCGGTACTTACATAACTATGCTTACTAAGACTGCGTAGAAAACAAGTTTGGATCAAGACCTACCCTACCTTGACACCGGTCCTATCAATCTGAGGCAAACATTGTTTTTATGTGCCTATCGGAAATAATCGTTTATACGTGTTCCGTGCGTTTTTTGTATAGATTTTTTTCTTATTGTCCAGTGGGAGTCACGAGGGCCCTTCATTCGTCCCCCCTCAACCGTATTGACTCTCATGTATGAGACTTCTTCTCCTCATTCATTTTTTCATGAGGATTTCAACATAGACATATCACATTTCATCAGGTGAGATGGTGGTCAAACGCGAAACTATTCTAAATAAAAAAAAAATAAAAAAAAAATAGACAAAAAATTGGTACGGCGCCAGCGGGTGCAATACTTTTTCAAATTGCGGCTAAAAACCTTTTAAGGTTGGGAGGGAGTAGACTATAGTCTACTACGACCATTACGAAGACATACCGGATTTTAGTTTGAATAATATCATATTTATTTCAGACCAAGAATTCATAATTATTACAAACTTAAAACTTATGTTAGTAGAAATACGAACTAAATAGCATAGAAAAAATAAAAATATAAACACACTAGCTGTGCCCGCGACTTCGTCCGCGCGGAATAGTGACTTTTGGCAGCTTTTTTAATTTTTTAGGCTAATTATTCTGAAAATAAAACTCATACATAATTTGAATGTCGTATTTATTAATATCTAATCAAAAGTCTAAGAAATAAGTTTCAAGCTTCTAGCTTTAAAAACTACGTAATTTCCATACAAACTTTTATCCCCTATTTCAACCCTTTACAGCCTTTTTTTCGCCTTGAAAGTAGCCTATGTCCTTTCTCAGACTCTAGACTATATCCGTACCAAATTTCATTAAAATTAGTTCAGTAGTTTAGGCGTGATTGCGTAATACACAGACAGACAGAGTTACTTTCGCATTTATAATATTAGTATGGATTAGTTTTACACATGAACTCCTGCTCTCATACATCTATCCAGTACCTTGGGAAAGGACCATCAATTTTGTTCGACAAGGTGGCGAATACTATTGGTGCTGAATCTAAATCGCTGCAGCATTTACAGTCAGCACCAACAGTATTCGCCACCTTATCGGTACTGGTGCTTAGGTAAATATACACAAACCAAAGCTCATACTTAGGTCCGAACATATGTATAACTTATATGTAGGAAACGCAACTTCTGGGTCACCAGCTCTCTGAATATAATTTTGAAGTATCTACAATTGTTCCGACAATGAAATCATTCTGTAGTTCAAACAGGATTTGTCATCATTGATTTCCGTATTATTTAAAAATCCATACTCTACAGAAAAATGACTGAGTGTGCCGAATTATTTTTAAAACACGTTCACCAACGCCCTTGGCACGTGCTTTCTGTCAACATTTTTTTATAATTTACGTATTATCGTGATTTCACTGACGTCTGTTATTGACGGTTCATGATTTCAAGTAGTGGAACATTTGCAATTGAAAATGACACAGAATAACGTTTCAACAGAGACTTCGTATGTTACGCTTTATTTAAGTATTTCCTTTAAGAAAGTTTTCAGACTTGGCATAGCATAGGTACTTACCCCTACTGTTGATCTGCAGATTGATGTTGGTCTCTAATTGCCCCTTGTATGTATAACACAAAGGGAAATCTGATATCTAAATAATATATATAATAGCAAATTAAATTTAAAATGAAAGTCTTCTGTTTTTTTTTATGTTGACTGAGGAAGCATTTGGTTTTGTACCCATATTATTACGCAGATTGCGCAATTTCCTACCGACTGCTACTAAAACTGCGCTTGCCCAATCTCTTCTACTCCCTATCCTTGACTATGCTGATGCAAGTTATCCAGATCTAACTGAAGTGCAGCTAGATAAGCTTGAGCGACTCCAAAATTTTTGTATCAGATTCATATTTGGTTTGCGCAAATATGATCATGTTTCTGAGTTTCGCACTAAACTCAAGTGGCTGCCTATCCGCCTTCGCCGGAATGCACATATTTTATCATTACTCTACAGTATTCTTTTCAATCCAACGACTCCCTTTTACCTCAAAGAACGTTTTAAGTTCCTTCATGACACACATGTTAGAGATTTGAGATCATCAGAGAATTTGAGACTTTTGATGCCTACCCATTCCACAAAATTTTACGACCAGTCGTTTACGGTGCAGGCCATTCGGTTGTGGAATGGATTGCCGGTGTCAGTAAGACAAGCTCAGTCACTTGCTGTTTTTAAAAGCTCGGTTGCCAATCATTTTATTTCAAACTTATGATTATTCCTTTGCTTTCTCCACACGATGTTAAAGAACACATTATATATTTATTTATTTTATGTACTTATGTATTTGTATATATATTTTTTTTGTTGTATTTTTATTAGTTTTTCCGTTATTAATGAGTATTTGTACAGTAGTACACTAATATAGCCCTCCCCATTTTAAATAAAGCTCACAAAGTCCTTCCAAAGGTTGTCTGGAAGATATCGCTCTCAGCGATAAGACCGCCATTGTAACCAATTTTTTTTTTACAATATTGTTATTTAAGTGTGATTCAATTATTGGTGTACAATAAAGTATATTCTATCTATCTATCTATCTATCTATTATGTAAAATAAGGATTGAAAAAAAATTGCACATATTGCTCTTACAATTTTCAGAGCGTCGTATTACCTAATAAAATAAAGGAAATACCGTAACAATCCATTTACTTCTAGTGAATGGTTAGAAATGAAATTGTTAGAGATATATGCGTACACTTGCTTCTATATCAATAAACATATTAAACGATAAGTACAAAAATTATAAAAAAATACTCCAAATACAATACCAATGACGTTCAATTTTCATACGTACAACACAGGTTTATTTAGCTATGTTGATACGTTTAATAGAAACTTTGTGCACAGTATGTACTGTACTGAGTAAAAAACATATTAGAAGCAGCGGCCTTAGTATGTGTTTGCGATACTATTATCGTGTTCGAAAACTATAGCTTTGTCTCTTTCACACTAATATGGTACGTGCGCAAGAGACAAAGCGATAGTTTTCGAATACGACAAAAGTATTTCAAACTCATACTAAGCACACAGTTTATTCTATGACAGCGCCATCCGGCCAAACCATGGCCGCAGCTCTACCACTATATGCGGCTGGAATGTTCAATTACTGTCCACCACAGCGCAATATCAACCTCCAGCAAATATCCATACAGACACAAGGACAGAAAACAAATATATACATAGAGTTTTGGAGACTTTTGTATGTATCTTGCTGTAAAAACAGAATATTTTATTTCGCACAAAATACGCTCTAGTTTAATTATAGAAAACAAAATAGTTAGGTGAAAGAGAGCGGTTTTTCATGATGTAAAAGTGGTTTTATTATAAAAAGTAGACATTATATAATTATAATATTTATTGAGTTTTTTAGACGTTTTTACCATCTAAGGCCCAGTATCCCACAAAGTAGAGAGGAAAGGAGACGAGAGATGTGCGGAAGATGCGTAGCGGAGAGTAAATGCGTAGCGGAGTGGAGATGCGTAGCGGAGAGGAGATGCGTAGTGGAGAGGAGTAGCTTAGCGGAAACGAGCAGCGTAGCGGAGAGATGCGTAGTGGAGAGGAGAAGCGTAGCGGAGAGGAGCTGCGTAGCGTAGAGGAGATGCGTTACGAAGAGGAGATATGAGCTGTGTGCAGCAGAGATGTGAGTTGTGAGAGCTCGAAACCAGTCATGTGTACATATCCTCTCCTCTCCTCTCTGCTTTGATGAATACCGGGTCTAAACTAAGTATGTGACCATTGCCACTGATGCAAAGCTATGTATCATAAAGGTTATGTAAGTAAAAAGTATATCAAAATCAGAGTAATAACGTAGATCTTAAACAAATAGTAACGGCTAACGCAAGCAAATTCTTTGTAAACAGCTCAATAAATATTTGTTTTTGTATAGCAGCTGTTAATAATGATGCAGTAGGTCGCTGTGTTATGTACCTATTTAATTATGAACTTGAGTAATACATGGCTTTACTTTTTAAATGAAGAAGCGCTGTTTGGCCACAACACTTTGTTTTTTTTTATCACTCCTTCCAATAGGGGGCAGAAACTATAGGACGTCTCCTGAAACGATTCTCTTAAACTCACTGATCACAGATGTTATATGAAAGAAATGACGTGTAAAACATGTTATTTAATAACCTTTATTTGCAAAATAAAGTATCTTATAGTACATTCATAAATCCTTTCTATCGGCAAACTGTTTTATATGTAGTTTGTATGTAATTTGCCCGAATGTATGAATGTAGGTACTACAGGGTGAATAAATAAATAAAAAATCAGGCATTTTCGCCATGTTGGTACGTAGAAACAGCAGCCGAAGACCGAGCGCCTTTTAAAGGTTTCCCCGGTAACAATACGGTTTTTTTTTCTGGGTTAAAATCATCAAATGACTGTTTCCACTCGGACTTCTACTGACTAAAAACTCACCTCGTTCCTTCAGCTGCGGTTCTGCGGCTGCAGTATTACCGTTACCCTATAAGGTATAGGCCCTATAAGTCCCTGTCATTCCTACAATTTGCTCTTTGAGGTGCGCATGAAAAACGACGCGCAGCGCCATCCTCGACTCAGGAGCAGAACTATGATTACGTAAACATTTTTCTTCGTTTACGTTTCCGTGTATATTAAGTACTTAAATACTTCCGATGTGAGTAGTTACTATACTTCTGGACTTTCTGAAGAACTTCATCAATAATGTGTATGTCCTTCTTGGGTTTCCCCTCGCAGTATTTACTTTTAAGGTTGCCTTTTAGAGATCGCCCTGTGCGATGAGACCACTCATTGTACACTAGTTTTACTTTTGTATTCATAGAAATATTTTAAGGTATACATACAATTAAGTATGTTTATAAAAAAAAAAAACAAATACTAACACTATATCTTTTTAATATGCTCATCAGTGCAAACTACATAAAAATCCATTTCGTAGCTTACACGATGTACGCCTACAAACATCTTTAGTAACCCCTTTTTATTTGAACAGCATTGACGAGGACTGGGTTAGTATTAAATTAAGTAATTCTACAATGTTCTTTTTGTAACGGTAATGTTCGCATCTGCGTGCAATTCATAACTATTGACCGCTTAAATTGAATTATTTATTATCATTTTCCACAGCTACTTACCGGCGACGCTTGACAGTAATTAGTTAATTAGACAATTTTCTAGGTACTGTCTATCGTGATAAGCGCTAGTTGAAATCTCGCCTGTCACAGTTATTCGAACCTTTGGCGTCACTAAAGACTTAACAGCAACAATAAAACTTAATCAAAAGATAACCTTAATAAGTAGCTCAAACAATATGAATGGCCTTTTTGCAATTAAGTTTGGGTCGGCATTCAATCTAACCGGATGACTACCAGTATTTTCATGAAGCGACTGCCTTTCTGACCTCAGCATTCCAGTACTTTACTAACTTGAACCTTAATAGCTGTATAAAAGCAGTATGTAACTACTTATAAGATACTAGCGAACCGCCCCGGCGTCGCACGGGTGCAATGTTTTTATGAAATATACTATACAATGTCTTTATATAAGTACATCGTTGACAGCCTTTTTGTCATTCGACATACATGTTCTCTTTAGTAATTACTCTTGAAAGTGCGACACATAATTTACCATGGGAAAAACATTCAACGTTCAAATTACGTTGCATTTTAAATCTGTAATATCTTCGAAACTAGTTATTTAAATTATATTCTGTAAAGGGCAATATTAATTAATATTAAATGCACAATGTATTTATGGTACTTAATTGGATAAGGATTAATGCTGTATTGCTTAAAATCGCTTCGTAAAATATGCTCGTATTTCTCGTAAAAAGTTAAGGATAACAAATGGTTGTTGTGGGTTATCTATAACAGATAGACAGATGCCATTGATGACATTTTTATTGACCTTTTTAAGGTGTACAATACTGTAGTACATTATTTTGATCTATCTCGTAGGGTTCAGCCAGCGTCTGCAAAGCAAGCGCAAAAAAATGTGTTTATTTGTGACATCACATTAGAAACCTCAAAAATTATCAGTGTTCCTCTACTATATTATGCATGTTATATACTTAAAAACCTTCTTATTGAATCACTCTTTCTATTGAAAGAAACTGCATCAAAATCCGTTGCGTAGTTTTAAAGATTTAAGCTTACATAGGGACAGACACAGGGAAGCGACTTTGCTTTATACTATGTTAAGATGAGATATGAACAGAAGGGTTACGTGCAATATTCAAATGGATTTTTTTATTCCACCAAAAACATTTTCATGTATAATGTTGCCAAGACGAGACCATATGGCTCGCACTGTCGAAACGTTATCAGATCTCATGTAGAGCCAAGTTTGTAACTTTACGCGCCTTAAACCTACATACCCTAACTTTACAAACTCTACGCCTGAGTCAAAATAATTATGTTACTTGGCCGTTTTGCTACCGTCACACACACACAAAAATTATAATTAATTTACTGTTACACAATAGTTCTTGTAGTTTAAGAGCTGTAGGGTATAATTTCCAAGTTGTAGAATTTTTTAGTTGTTTGTGTACAAATACTAGCCTTTTTCTTTTGTTCCGAGGTGGAAATCCTCATGGATGTCCTCCGCCCTGGGGCGGGTGAAGGAGTCTGTCAGACTCATACTGACTAAAACCACGCCGTGTTCCTTCGTACACGTGCCGTGTCCTCCTGACAATGACGCAGTGATGACACCGAGCGTCTGGCTCCCTGCCTATGCGACGCAAGTACTTCCCGAAGTAGCCGTGCCCCGAGAGCAACTGCGTCGCCCTAAAAGATAGAGAGCCGTGCCTCCTCCCAAGTCAGTTATTCAGCACTGGCCGGACCGTCTCGATAATAACGAGGCCAGCGGTAGGGCGCATAAGTCCCGCCTTTCCGCCAACAGGACCTGATTGAGCTGTGACCGGCGCAGCGTGAGCTGCTGCTGCATCAGTGCTATATCCCGAGTCCCTAACCTAACCTTGGTAGGTATTGCCTAACCTTCTAGATCGACCCAAGCAACTTTCGTTCCTGAGCCCAGAGAATCTATAGTAATTAAGGCTTGTACCTAAATAACACAGGTTCGCACGATATTCACTACACGAGGACGCACTTACTTTCAAAGAATTATGCGCCTATAGGGATTACACCTGTATTGCCTAAGTAATAACTAATTAGGGGGTACTGTCTTGAGATAATAATTGTTATTATAGTGCCTACGCTCCTTATTACACGTGAAAAACTTACGTTGAAATGATATTACATCATGATGGTTGTTTCGGAATTTCAGCTTTAGTAGCCAATATTTTTATGTTAGGTTAAGTATGGTAGTGGTAAATAAATAAATATGAAAGAAGGCCATGTTGGATGGTCTCTCAAGAATTGGACCGATGATCAGGCTGAAGTTGTAGATGCGATATCTGTTAAATGTGAGATGACAAGGACCGGTTAATGTGGCTTGGGGGAGGTCTATATGGGGAGAGAGACAGTAGATGAAGAATTATCTCAAAACTTTATATCTATTCGACTTTCTTACTACTAAAGTCAAATTTCTAATAGCTAAGGAGTCTAATAGTCGCGGATTCAAACGCCACTTTTGCCGTGAACCCACTCCAGACACAAGCATATTTAGCTTAGTTGGAGGGATTAACGAGATTGCTAGTAATGTAAATTCTACCCGCATAGATAGTTCAAACTTAAATAAAAATAAGCGGCTTTGGCTTATTGTAAGAGTTATTAGCGAATACAACTGTTCGAAATATAATGTACTCACGCGGGGCTTCGTTCCCGTGGATTCTATCACGGAAAAAACATAACTCTCCTTTTTTGCAGTCGCGTAAAAAGTAGCCTATAACCTTCCTCAAGCTTCAAGCTACTTCCATACTAAATTTCATCCAAATCCACCCTGTACTTTCGAAGATTAGCGCGTTCAAGCAAACAAACAAACAAACAAACTTTTCCGCTTTAGTATACAAGTATAGATTTCGACAATAAATTGCAATCACACACCTAAATTTTTGTTGTTTCAATAATCGCTTTACCCACGTAACCGCTGCTAGAATGCCACTCTAGTCCAGAATCTTTCTCGTATTGAGAGACTGCCTACCTGACGTCAACATTTCAAAACTTCGGTAACCCTCGGCAATACTAGTATCAGATTTTTTGGCTTCTGATTATACATAAAATGATAGCCGAGAAAAGTCTCGATATAATTACAGTGAGTGTTCACCAGGGGCGTGCATAGGATTATGACAGGGCATGCGGCGGAGTAAAAACACACAAAAACTTCTTCTTTTATAGATTTTTAGCATAGCCACAGCCACGCATCGTAGCATGGTGGCGATGCGTGGCTGTGGCTATGCTAAAAATCTATAAAAGAAGAAGTTTTTGTGTGTTTTTACTCCGCCGCATGCCCTGTCATAATCCTATGCACGCGCCTGGTGTTCACCCATCCAGTGACTACTGGGTTGGTAGTGGTACCTCAGCAAGTGATGCTTCACTTCGTAAGTTGAACCATGATACCACGAGCCTCAATAACAATTATAGCACACAAGTGACCATAAATCATTACCCTTTTCTCTTCAGGCACCTCAAATAAGGCGAGTAATCTGTTTTCCCTGGCAAAGTAGGTACTTATAATTTGAGGAAACTTCCACAACACTCCCGGGTCAGATTTTCAGTATTCATAATTCAGAAGTTATTCAAGTAAATTACCATTCGTCCTTTAGACCTCTGGGTTTGGTGTAAGGGCTGCCAGGAATAATATATTAAAGAGTGAATATTTTATCCTAGTATCTACCACGCTTATTAAATTCCGAATGACCTGGACTTTGGGATTACTTATCTTTTATATCTATAATTATTCAGTTATCCTTGAAATACGACCTTTATAGCGATACTAGCTAAACTAGCAAACGTTTTGCCATATAAATTATTTCTAGTGAAAAAAAGCGGTCAAGTGCGTGTCGAGTCACGCGCAGTGTAGGGTTCCGTAGTTTTTATAACAGCCAAGTGCGTGTCGTATTCGCTGACTGATCGTTTCATACCATGCTCTAACTAAAAGCCAAACATGACCACCTAACCAATTTGACTTCCTATACAAATCCTCACCTGATCCTACAATTTTGCACGGAAAGTTTTAATTTTTTTTAGAGATTTGTATAAAACTTGTCATATCCTGTGTTTTGAATTTAAATACAGGACACAGAGCTACACTACTCAATCTTAAAGTTATTTTTCACTTAGCGCCATCTATCGACATTTCTATGGAGTTGTTTCAAATTTTCGAGTCAAATACAATTGGTCGACTATTACTCGTAAACTTCTAAAGCCCACTTATATGTGATAGTTTTCCTTTAAACTTCGTTATATATAGGTACTACTGCCGTGACATTTGAATTCCTAACTACAACCGTTTAGTTGGTAGAGGGGGGACACATGACTCTAACGAAAATTGGTACTTTAAAGCTTGATAAGTCACGAACACTTTACTCAATCAAAAAACGGTCTTCCCAAACCCCTTATTTTTTTAAAAGACCTATCCAACGATATCCCACACTATGGAATGGACGAAAAAAAAAATATCATCCCACTTTACATGTAGGGAAGGTACCCTAAATAATTGTTTTTTTTTTAAATTTTATTTCACCACTTTTTCGGCGTCATTAACGTGTATACTCATGCCAAATTACAACTTTCTAGTACCAATAGTTTTTGAGCTAAACCGCGGACAGACGGACAGACAGACGGACATGGCGAAACCATAAGGGTTCCTTGTTGACTACGGAACCCTAAAAACAGGCTACGACCTAATCTCAGTCCTACCAAATAAACCCAAAAAAAAAACTGTGGTCCGAGATTTTCATAAATTAGACTAGCCGACTGGGCAAACTTTTGATGTCTTTTTATTTTTCTTTTCTTGTCTTATAAATATTTAAAACCACAGAAATAAAAAAGCTGATTTTAATGCGATTTCGTACACAAGATACCCACGACTAAATATAATTACTAAAGAAGTTTTTAGAAAAAGAATTTGGAGGCGAAGATACAGATTTTAGCTTTCTATACAAAAAGTAATGTTTCTCGTATTAAAGATTTTTTTATGTTTATAGGCTTGCGTTAGACCACCATCTCACAAACACATACTCTCTGGCAGAGAATTCCACTCCTTAGCTGTACGCACAATGACACTATTCCCAAAACGTTTTGTGCGTATGGGTGGGATGTCCACCATGTAACGATGGCGCATCGCCGTTTATCTTGTAGTCCAATGATGGACCGGAAAGTAAAGTAAATTGTTGAGTTCCCTATACATAAATAAATAAACGATTGTGAATTGATTTTACTTGACCCAGTTAGAAGGGACATTGCCTCTTCGATCTGCTTTTGAGGTCTCCTTGTAATAAATACTAAAACCTTGCACGTGTCACCAACACAATGGTAGCTTGTCAGCCCTACAAGCCAGACACCTTCAAGTAACAAGTTCTCATTCCATAATTACAATGTTGCCTTTTTCTTACCAAAACGCCATTTTGTTTTTACATTTAATCGTGATTAGTTAGAAGTATCAAAGATTTTAGGAACTGTTATATATCCCAACTATTATATATTTTTATGCAAAAATAACTTTGTCAGTCTGTTTGTTACACTTTCACGTCTAAACCACCTTACCGATTTTGATGACATTAGGTGAAGAGATTGATTAAACCTTGTGAAAGGACCTATCCTTCTCTTTTGCTGAAAATAAAAACAAAATAAAACTTTTCACGCGAGGGAAGCCACGAGTTCCTCCTGTCGGTTTATTGAACGTACCGAATGATTATTTAGAGTCGTGGAAAGACTAATTAAAAGAAGCTTTGGCGTCAAATTTGTACAATTATTTTTAGACTGGAAACTTGATATGTTATACGGCCTGACAACATAGCTATGGTCAAAGTAAACAGAGAACAATTTAAAATTGGCAGCCCAACTTTTGCATAAATCCTATGATAAAAGTTAGAGCCAATCTTTTAGTCAAAACACAAATGTGGTCAGGAACTATATCACTTATCTACTTACAATGCTTTCATTATAACTAGCCAGATTTACCTTGGGATAGACCACAGATTTTATAAAAGAAAATCGTGTAAATTCATCCATTTAAATGATCTTCGTGCTCGACAGTATCATAAATCAACAAGGTAAAAGATACAATATTGTCACAGCTATTACAATGATTTACATTCCACAGCAACACTTACAAGTAAGTATATTAATTACTTAATGCCAGTCATTAATTAACAATACCAATAATTAAGTTATTAATGGCGATTTAACCCTTTGACGACCACGGGGACACCCGTGTCCCAAACAAAAAAAATCAAATAATTCAATAACTGTGAAAGTGGTAGGTGTGACTTTAGCTTTAACTACTTTCTGAACATACTTTTTCATTCTATTATCATAGCAATAAAATATTCCAACTGTCAGTCCTTGCTTATGATAATTGGAAATTCATAGTTTGTTTCGCGCGGATTTCATATATTTTGAAAAAGTATTTTTAAGTACAAAATCTGTTCTAAAAATATTATATTGTGAAATATTTACTGGCTGGTAAGTACTCTTTTATTTTGTACACTAATAAAACGTAAATTCATATTGTACGCTTTGATCTGTGATTATAAACATAGAGGGACACCGGTGTCCCTATGGCCCATGCGAGTATTTATCTGTTTCAATATTGCGGTTGTGATGTTTTTTACTATTGCCCATATCTTTTATTTTTATTTGTGCGGATAATGTTTTGTAGAAGATTTACGGTTTTCGAACTCAGGGAAATTGAAATCCAACAGATTTTGATGAATTATAACAGTGACTCTGTAGAAAATTTATTGCTCAACGAAGATGTAAGGCTATTCACACAGGATGATGACCATGTATTTGATGTTGAGATTGAAGTTACAAAACTTTAACTTTATGAATCCAGGAGATCATCACTCGAGCCTTCAACTTCTGCGGTAGAACATGTCAACGAACCACTTAGCGACCATCAACCAGTTTTCAAGTAGACCCAGGGAACATACGCTCTGAATGTATTTGGAAATGTTGAATATGAATTCGGAAAGGTGCAAATCTGTCAAGATTTGGATAACAATAAGTTGACTCCTTTTGAGATATTCCAAAAATTTGACATTTTAGTGCAATTCAAAGTATCAGAATTAGTGCGATACGCTTACCAGAACGGATGAGAATACCATGTTGAAATGCAAGAATTTCTTAGTGTAAACTTAGTAATGGGTTATCATATTTTGCCATCGTTGTGAGACTGGGCAACGGAACCTGACATAGCAGTACCTTTCATAGTAAATGTTATGCCATGAGCTCGTTTTGAAGAAATATGCAGGAATCTACAAATTTTGCAACAACGTAGAAGTACGAGACCCTATTAGACCTAATTTTGACCGAGCCTATAAAATTAGACCTGTCAATGAAAATCTGAATACATGATTCCAAAGTGCCCTCAACAACACTAAAGAACAATCAAGAGACGAACATATAGAAGAATAATAATACTTGTGGTTCATGTGAAGTTCACCTCTGCTACACCAAGGACTGAATTTTTTTCGCTGATTATCATAGTCACTAAAATATAACTTGTGAATTAAAATATCATATTAATAATTAAATACGTATAGTAATAAATAATAAATATGTTTTGTTTTTGTAAAAATAGTAAATTATGAATAAATGTAAAAGACGTAAAGATAAGCTGAATACGCAAAAAGTCAGCCCTTGACGTCCAGAGGGACAAATATGTCCCAAAAAAAATCAGAAAAACCACTAACATTGTTTTTATTTTTATTTAAAAGTATGTTTATTAGATGCCCAATAAATCATCCTAAATAGTCAGAATGATTATTTTACCTCCTATAATCTTATGGTCCTGAAAAGGTTAAAAAGCGATTTATTGTTTTCATTCAGAATACATAATTTCAGTCAGAATCTTAGGGTAAAAACATCGTTTTTTTTTTAAGAAAATACAGTTCCTATTTTTTTTAATTGAAAATTGTTTCGCGTTTGACCACTATCTCTACTAGCTGATGGTAAGTGATGATGTGGTCGAAGATGGAGCACGCTTACCTTGACTTAAAGAATCCTAGGTTGTAGCTATCGGGAAACACAGACTCCGGCAGGGAATTCCCAAAACGAAATGTAACCGATAGAAAACCAATAGACTTGCAACGTTGCAACTCGTCGTTGGAGTTCAAGGCTCTGGAGCTTTGACTCGACCAGTGCATCGTTGCCAATGAATCTCTTGCCCGCTTCTCGATAGACTCAAGCGCGTCCAGTTGGTACTTCGCAGATCCATCCCAAAGATGAGAGCAGTATTCCATACACGACCCAACCTGGGCTTGATACAAATTGAGCAGCTGTTCCGATGTGAAGTACCGTCTCAGCTTGGCTCTTATATAACTTTATGCCCGCCTTCCACTAAAAAAGGGTAATGAGCGGAAACTGAGCTGATGATCTGAGCGGACCGGAGTAAATATAGTTGTACACTTCCACTAAGAAAGAGTTTCAGATTTTGCCTTCCACTGCCAGAGGGCTTTGCGGAGCGAGTGAGGCGGGAAATTAGCGGGGTCGGATGAGCGAGTTGTTTGCCTTCCATTGCCAGCGGCGCGGGGCGATGAGCGAGGAGGCGCAGAAATATCTCAGTGCCAGGCGATCCACAGAGGAAGCAAGTCGCGAGGTAAATTTTGCGATAACGATGTCTGACGATTCCAGTGAAGAGGATTACTTAAATACTATAAATAAATGCTTGCTACTTGGGGGGAGGTGAGCTGAGTCCGTTCAAAACTCGCGTGCGACGCCATGACGCAGCGGACCCATTTTAACTCGCTCAATCCGTTCCGCTTACTCGCTCGCAGTGGAAGCATTTGTATGAAATTTTGCGTTGCGAGTTGAACTGAGTCCATACGGAGTCCGTTGGAAATCCGCTCAACTCTGCGACCACTTTTATAACTCTTTGTACTCTTTTGATCCGCTCAGTCCGCTCATTCACAGTGGAAGCACTTCTATGAAAAAAGCCGTTGCGAGTTAAACGGAGTCCGTACGGAGCCCGCTCCGCTCGCAGTGGAAGGCGGGCATAAGATTTGCCATCATCATCCGCTTAGCTTTTTCTGAATATTGTTGGGATCAACATCCAGTCTAGCCGGATGTAGTGGAGTATTGGTGTTTTACATGGAGCAACTGCCTATCTTACCTCCACAACCCAGTAACTGGGTAACACGATACCCCTTGGCTAGACCAGTATCAGTTTTTCTGGCTTCTGACTAACATATAACATATAATAACATAACGACTTTCGAAGATGTACAAATCAGGGATGTTATGGATATGAAATTTCGGATACGGATTGGATACGGATATAGGAATGATTATTATACCGGATACGGATAAGGATACGGATATGAAATTATTTCGGATTATCCGTTAGTTTCGGATAATTTCGGTTGCGAATATTAGATTCTTAAGGAATTTGAAAAGTAAAATACAAATAGATACATCATACCATAACGTGCTATCTCATCTCATGTAATGATGTATTACATTTTATAACGCGAGAATTTCATTACAATAACCATCGTGTGGCGCTTCATTACGCGTCATGTTTGGAGTCATGGTGTAATGCAACATTCCCCGGTACTAAATGTAATGTCATATAACATCACTTTATAACGCACTGTTTTGCGCATGTCTACTTGTGTGTTTCGCCGCCGCCCGGCCGATCAAAACAACTTGTGATAACGTGTCTCAATAAGGCTCCACCCCTATCCGATATTGTCCGAAACTTTTATTTCGGATTCGGTTACGGTTACGGATAATTTTTTATATCGGATATCTGAAAGTTTCGGTTACGGTTACGGAGCTCCCTAACATCCCTAGTACAAATGACAGCCGGGACCAACGACTTATCGTGTTTTCCGAGGCACGGAGGAATCTCGATAATTAGGCCGTGCGCGCACTGCCTTGCGGTGGCCGCAATTCCGGTAGTTCTACCGCACCGCAAAATTTGTGAAGTATGGAGTGTCATAGAAGTGCGCGCACTGCGGTTAGGGCATGCATTCCGGAATTCCGGAATTTCGTAATTCCGGAATTCCGTAACAATTTTTCTGGTATTTCAATTCCGGAATTGAGAGGAGTAATATCAGAATTCCGATATTCATAAATTTTTGATATTTGGATTATTATTTTTTCTGAACGCAACCAAACTAGTCTGTGGAACTTTCCACAAGCCGCTATCTCCAACCTCCAACTAGTAAATAGTTATCTGTGGCGTTATAGCACTAGTGCAGTAACGTAAAGTAAAAAGCACGCGTTTCTAATACACTGCATTATGGACCTAATAGCGGTTCATAAAGAACCACTTTTTTAGAGTTGATAGGCTTTCGTTTGACTATAATCTCACCTGATTTTGAGCGATGATATGGTCGAAGATGAAGCACGCTTGCCTAGAAGTCACCTATTCACTCTTGACTTAAAGACTCCCAGGTTGTAACTATCAGGAAACAGACTCCGGCAGGGAATTCCACTCCTTAGCCGTACGCACAATGAAAGTATCCCCAAAACGTTTCTTGCGTATGGGTAGGATGTCCATCATGTAACGATGGCGCATCGCCGTTTGTCTTGTAGTCTGATGATGGAACGGGCTTGGTGGAATAAGACTGTGCACTTTACGAGCAAATGTGTTGAAAAAACACTAAATTGATTGTTCTTTCAAAGAAACTTACATTTTATTACTTGACACTGTTGAAAGTACAAAACAATAAGAATAAATATTTCGATATTATTAATAAGTATCGGTGTCGCACCTCTAGAGCAGAAGCGAGCAATGTCAAGAAATCCGTGCCAGCTGCGCCACTGTCGTCATAGAATGACAAAAAATTACGTCATGATGGACAATAGTGCTGTGATGGTATTGACTTGGTTTTACCGATTGTTGATTCTATTTATGGATTTAAATAGTAATAAAATCCGTAAATGTGACACAAATTATTACATTTATGTCATAAAGGACAAAGCGGGTTGAAATAAAACTTAACACAAGGATGGTATGGCTTTCGATAGGGTGTGGCACGATAGCCTTATTGCTAAACTTTATTCTTTCGGTATACCCACTGAACTTTGCGTTTGGATAGAAGACTTCCTGAGAGATCGGTCTATTCGAGTGGTTATTGATGGTTGCTCGTCTGGCCAATTGGCTATTAATGCCGGGGTCCCTCAGGGGTCAGTTCTCTCAGCAACTTTATTCTTGCTGCATATTAACGATCTGCTAATGCCCGGTACCTTTGGGTATGCAGACGACAGCACTGTTGCTGAGAGATATATATCTAGCGCGCGTGCTAGTGGGTCACAAATCCAGTCTCTCCGAGAGAAAATGGTGGGGCGCTTGAACTTGACTTTGAAGGCTGTCTCTGAGTGGGGCGACGCCAACTTGGTCAAGTTTAATGCTGCCAAGACCCAGGCATGTCTTTTCTCCGCAAAAAGGAGCCAATTTCAACCTGCTCCATTCCGTGGTGTAACCGTGCCGATAACTGATCGCATCGAGCTTCTTGGGGTTACGTTGACATCCAACCTTAATTTTGGTCCGTTTATCGAGGCTAAGGCTCAATTGGCTGCCAAAAAGTTGGGAATCCTAGCAAAGGTGAGACGGTACTTCACACCGGAACAGCTGCTCAACCTCTATCAAGCGCAAGTTCGGTCGTGTATGGAGTACTGCTTGATGCACTTGAGTCTATAGAGAAATGGGCCAAAAGGCTCATCGGCAACGAGAAACTGGTCGAAACAAGACTCCAGAGCCTAGAACATCGGCGACGTGTTGCAAGCCTGTCAGTCTTCTATCGGTTACATTTCGGAGAGTGTGCGATGGAATTGCACAGTCTTATTCCACCAAGCCCGTTCCATCATTGGACTACAAGACAAACGGCGATACGGCGATGCGCCATCGTTACATGGTGGACATCCCACTCGTACGCACGAATCGTTTTGGGAATACTTTCATTGTGCGTACGGCTAAGGAGTGGAATTCCCTGCCGGAGTCTGTGTTTCCTGATTGTTATAACCTGGGAGTCTTTAAGTCAAGAGTGAATAGGTTACTTCTAGGCAATCGTGCTTCATCTTCGACCACATTATCGCTTTACATCAGGTGAGATTATGGTCAAACGCAAGCCTATCAAATATAATAACAAAAAAAATCTTTATTCAAATTAAAGCCTATGTTAAAAAAATATTGTCAGTTTTCCATGAGCTTTATCGATATAATTTCGACCTCACTACTATTTTGTAGGTTTAAAAGATGAATTCGAAGCTTGGCGCTGAGGGCACGCTTTTGCTTTTTTGACGTGGTGGTCAAAAGGTTAAAAGACTGATATAATTATAAATCTTGTTTGATTTGAAACAAACTTTAAAAGTTTCCAGAATTCCGGAACTGGTTCCGGAATTCCGGAATCAGATTTCCAGTATTGGAACTCAGTTCCGGAATTGAGAACCTTGCGATATTGCATGCCCTAACTGCGGTCAGTCTACCGGTGCAGTAGAACTACCGGAATTGCGGCCACCGCAAGGCAGTGCGCGCACGGCCTTATGTTAGGATGGTCTGGTCACCTATCCACGGTCCGACCTCATCAAGCACCACCTTCAATCACCCGTGCGACTATTATTATTCAGCCACAAACTCCTCAACTGCAAGATATATATTTAAATGAAAATAACTGGTGGAATCACAGCAAAGCTGTACAAACGAATAAAGTAGAAAGTGGGAAGCAAAGCACACATTTGAAGCTACTTGTCGGATAACAATCCCTCTGAGTCAAAAAGTTTCAATCCCACAAAGAGCTTGGCTCCAGAATAGAGTTGGATAGGGATGGGATATGACGGGAGAAAATATCGATATTTATTTTTAAGGATTGTAAAAACCGACACCGAAACCGACCTGCTGTACAAACCGACTGATAGCCTGACAATACTACGGCTTAAAGAATTTAATTTAGCAAATAAAGAACTTTATGGTTCACTAACATATTGAAAAAAGTATTACGTACTTATCGAATACATACATAAGCCTGAATATTCCTAACGGACGTGGTCTTCAAGGGCTTTCTTAAATGAATATAAGTTTGTTTACTCCGTTTTAGTCACATTATATAGATCAGCTCTCTCATATAATATGATTTTCTACCATAGTTTATTCTAAGTGCTCTTTCTTAGTTCTAGTTTGTCTCAACGTCTTGTATTGTAAGAATTTATATTCTTTCATGTTTTTATTTTATTTTTCTTCTTAGAAATCGTTTTAGGGTACCACAGCTACCACAGTAAATAAATGAAAGCAACGTTTATATTAATACATGAGCTCCAACTCAACTAAAATTACGAAACTAGTAAAGTAGGCAGAATTATAGTTTCGATAACAATCACATTTGATAGTTCAATCAAAGCTGCATAATCCTTACAACATCATGTGTGTTGACTGCTCAAATCGCTTGAAAATCAAATGTTGAGTCATTTTAATATCGCACATCGTTACGTACATTCTTTAATAATCCAATGCTATATCTATGATAAATAATACAAGATAAATGCTAAGATCACTATCACACCATGACACTTGAGTTTTGTCTCGCAAAGGTAAGTAAGCTCGACATAATTCATGGGTCTTGAATAAAGCTTCATAAATAATGCAACAAATGAGTCAGCATATACAATGTTTGCAAAGTTCTAATTCTTAAATCGCTTATTTTTTATCCCGAACAAATCGAATGGCATAATTTACTTCCGCCAAATCCGTGCTACGGACAGCGATGCACCACTGTTACATGCTGAACATTCCTCAAAAGATTTTTTCTCTGAGAGATATATGCTGGATTATGTGTCATAATAGCTACATTTTTTTTCTAAGTATTGATGATAAAAATTAATGACTTCGAGACAAGTATTCTTCCACTTCAACCTCAACATCATAGCTTATCTGCTGAAATAGTAATCAAACATACACACGTCTATTTATTGTAAAAAAATGCATGTCCTGGCAGGATAGGCGTCCGGAGTGAAAACAATGAAAAATAAACTAGTGTACCTTATACATAATTTTATCATACTCGACATAACATAAGCGTCGCAACCTCTACACTCTATAGTTATAATTCAACATAATGCAGTATTGTCTATCGCATTCGGCATTTTGCACTAATCTGTTAGTACAATGCGCACGGAGCGTGCTTTTTCATAACAAGTATTTAATCGCTAGAGACTGGTTTTGGCGACCTGACACTCATTTTGAACTTTTTCTTTTTAATAATTATAAGCAGTAGAATTTATCTAGTAAACATATAAAACTGCTATTTCTTATTATGTTATGTAGGTATTTTTTAAGTTTGTCATCTAATTTAATTAATAATCATATTTTTAACGTCTTTAATATTAGACTGCCACTTTTTGCTAAGATTGCTGAAATATAAACCTTTTTGGCGCAGCCGTGAAATACACACAGTTATCTTTTTATTTTATTGTCACATTTTTAAACTGAATGCACGCAAGTTATAGTCAAATATTTTTGTTCCTTTCTTTTAATAGTCACCTTCATCGAGACAAGCTTGTTAACTCTAAGCCGTCTATTCATTCTAGTCAAGTCTATTAATTCGTCTATCTAAGTTGATAAGCTATGTGCGATTAAAAGTGTTGATCAACAGGGTTAATTGGCCCTAAATTAAATTTAATCGATTACTCAACCTTATTTCTTTTGACTACAATAACGACAATTAAGCCATAAATAAGCGATTATCAATGCCGCCTCAGGTCATAGCCAATCTTATCACCTTGCAAATCATTCAAGAATCTCGGTTTATTTTAAAACAGGGAATTTGAGTCAAAAATAAACTGGTCGCAAGGTCCATATCCATAATTTCAAATTAAACTTTAATAAATAATTGTACAAACGAAAATTTACTTTCACCAAAAAATACGACCTTTTTTAAAAATATCGATAAAGTGTCGGTACATCACTAAACCACAGGACGCGCAATATCGAATACTAGTACACGTCAACGATATAAAACACGGAAATCTCTTGCGATACGAGTGTTGTGCCCACCAATGTAAATTGTTGGTGCTATTGCATTATACGCTTATCTGATGTTGGCAGAGGAGCTGAATTTTTATTTTAGTCGAATTTAGAGGCTGATTTAAAATAAGAGGTAAGTTGAAGATGGCACAATATCTTCGTACAAGACTTACGTTACAATATATTTCTAGTAAGAGCTCATTCATACGTCACACTTTATGGGGAATAGAGGAGGGGGGGCATCGATGAAGATGACATTGTTTGGCAATGGCAATAGGTGGGAGGACACAAAATTTCGTAACGTCACAATTCTAAATCTTAAACATTTGTATATGGAAGTATTAAAATACGAAATTTGAACTACTTTTTAACGAGAATCTTTAAAACATTTCCAACTCTATCTGCATGAACAATAATCAAGGAATAAGAAAAAGGATTTTTTTTAATTCAGAATGAGCTCCCTCTTGACCTCGATCTCGCCTGATGGTAAGCGATAGATGAGGTCTACGATGGAACGAGCGAACCCACAAGATGCATGTTTACTCTTGCTTTAAAGTTTGAAAGGTCATAAGTGGCAGGGAACACAGAAGCCGGCAGAGTATTCCACAGCTTGGAAGTGCGCACAATAAATGTGGAGGAGAAGCGCTTGGTACGACAAGACGGTATATCAACCAAGTGTGAATGATATCCAGCCGTGCGTCTGGTAGACCGGCAAGCAACGGTTCGCCGATGAGCCAGGCTATGAAGCTTGCCCGATACCGCCTCGTCACCTATATGCCTTTTAGCCATGCGGTCGATCGAGTACAGTGCAGCAAGTTGGTATTTTGCAGAGCCATCCCACAAGTGGCTGCAGTACTCCATGCAGGAACGGACCTGTGCTTTATATAGATTCAAAAGGTTAAAGGTCCAGGCGTGAAGTACCGCCTCACCCTGTGTAGGATTCCTAGCTTTTTGCTGTAGTCTGAGCTTTGGTCTCGATGGTTGAGCCAAAGTTGAGGTCTGACGTCAACTCCATGCCCAAAAGCTCCAGGCGGTTGGTAACTGGCACAGATGCACTTCAGAAAGTAGTGGATAATTGGTATGGGCTCTTTTTAGCGCTGAAGAGAAAGAAGCCTGTGTTTTCAAAGCGTTGAATTTGACCAGATTGTCGTCGCCCCATTGGGAAACGAGATTTAAGGTCGAATTCATACGCTCTACCATGGCCTTTCTAAGAGTGGCAATTTCGTCCTTGCCAGGTCTAGCACTGGATAAGTATCTCTCTGCGACTGTGCTGTCATCCGCGTACCCAACTGCTCCCAGCTGAAGTAGGTCATTGATATGCAGCAGAAAAAGAGTCGCAGAAAGTACAGACCCTTGAGGAACACCGGCATTAATTGCCATAAGATCCGACGAAGAGCCATCGATGACCACTCGGATCAACCGCTCACTCAAGAAGTCGGAAATCCAGTTGCATAAGCTAGCAGGAACACCGAATGCAGGAAGCTTGCTTAGCAGACTAGCGTGCCAAACCCTGTCAAAGGCCTTTGAGATATCGAGGGACACCGCAAGGGCTTCACCGTGTTTCTCAATGGCCTCGCCCTAACAATGCGTGACATACACAAGAAGATCTCCGGTGGACCGACCACGGCGAAAGCCATACTGGTGGTCACTGAGGAGCTCATTGTCTTCAAGGTTCAACTTGTTGTTGAGTACCCTTTCCATCACTTTACAAAGTATGGAGGTTAAGGTGATTGGTCTATAATTGGCAGGATCGGCACGGCTTCCCTTTTTGGGTACTGGTTGTACATTAGCAAGCTTCCAGTACACTGGTACCACTCCGATTCTGAGGGAAAGGCGATACAGGCGAGTCAAGACAGGTGACAACTCTGGAAAACAACTTTTAAGGACTCGGGCAGGTATTCCATCCGGTCCACTTGCCTTGTTCACGTCTAGACTACAAAGGGCTTTACGGACCTCTTTATTGTGAATAACAATTTCCCGCATTATGGAGTCGCAGTCAGTTAGTTACGCGGTAAATTAGACCCTGTGTCAATATGCGAATTTTCCGTAAAGAGGGAGGTAAGTAAAGGGGAATGCCCATCAGCCACACAAAAAATGCTTGAAATGAACAACAATGAAATATATGCCAAATTGCACTACAAATCGTAGGGAACGCATAACAATTTCAATAATTATCAAAAAACTAGGTAGAAACCAGTTCCAACTATTTTTCTAAAATATAGGTTAGGTCAAGGTTAAGAATTAATATGCAATAAATAAACAACAAAACAGCGTTTAAATGTTTTAATCATCATTAAAAACCACTAATATGTATGTCATCAAGAAACTGTGCAGGAAGATAGATATTGGATTGGTACTGGGCCCATACTAAGTACCATATTATTGACATAGTACGGGCACAGGTAGCAACTGTTCGCCGTTCCACTAGGCAGTTACAATAACGATGCTGTAGAGTTCTACTTCCAGACAAAGAATTGTTAACTATTATGTAAACAAAATATATTTTTTGAGAAATATACCTACTTTGTATTTTTCCTCGTAGTAAAAAACAATTAACCGGAAGAGCTAAATCCTCAACCAATGATTATCCATTTCTCTGCTTATCTCAGTCTTATACATACCATTAGCTCGTGTATGCTCGCCATAGTATGAACGAGCCTGTTTTATTTGGTAAGTTCCACATGTCAACAAAACAATTTCCGGAAAAGCCGAGTCGTCGTTTAGGCGGGTGCAAAAGTCCGTGTTGAAAAATGGGTAACGTGTGCAGAAGTCAAATCAAAATCCTTAAAAAATGGCCACAGTCGTCGTTAAATATCCTTAAAAGCAATCTGTTTAAAACTCAAGTCGCACACGCAAAACCATAAATCAATCAAGTAATCAATCTATTCTATTTTTTGTTAATAGCAAGTGGAGCCGATGTCGACTATTGAAAAAATTAAATGCAGTAATGTCAAACTGTCAGACGTCAGTAAGGCAAAGGACATAATTATGATTCATACAGCCTACGATACGTTTTTCATTTTGAAAATAACTTGATTATAATTAATATTGACACGCATATATATTGTTTTAATTACATTTACTGTATAAATAGGTCGAATTATATTAAATTCATGATTACTGTGCAATAACTATAAAATAGTTCGATAACTATTATTTGACGATTCTTGTTTGGCTGAATGTCGATTACTCACGTCAAATAAACACTGACCACCAACAAAAAAATAAGAATGGATTAGACGGTTATCAAGTTAAATATTTTTATGATCGTGATATTTTCTCCCTAGGTTTACGAACTTGAGAATTATTTTATTATTCATATTTTATTCTCAACAGAATTAAGGACTATTAGTAGTTTCTGTCCATCTCAAGCAATTTTTAGGCGTTCCCCTTTGCTTTCTCTTGCGCGGTATAAGCCATTGTTCCATCCGGTTTAACCATGGGAGGTAGTGAAGGACGACAGAAGTTCGTCTCGACCGATTTGGCGAGGGACCAAAACTGCTTACTGCCCGAAGGGTAGGTTCCCAATTTAGCCCCAATTCATCCAACATGGTCGAACCGAACCTTCCGTAAGACCCGTTTGCAGACCTTAGCGGTAGAGTTTAACGCTGTCTTCAATGCGTGGACACCGATACTAGCGCTGCCGCCACTGCGGGCCGAAGCCCAGGCTTGGTAAGCCTGATCCTTGCGCAATTGTGTCAAAATGATATATTTTTCATTATGACATTATTTCCTTTTTTCTATTCCACACAACGTCACACAAGATCGTGGTGAGTTTCTATGTGTAGGTAACCCTATAAAGTATAGTAAAATAATACCATTGTTTAAAGCAGGTAGTACATCTGACCCAGCTATTTATAGACCAACTTCAGTACTACCCATCTTTAGTCAAATATTTGAGAGGAGAAGCTAATTGGAGAACAAAAGATTTTTAGTAGACATAAATTATTACATATGAGGTATTTCCTAGCTGAGTACCTTGAAAAGTTGATGAGAACCAAGTAGGTTTATATCTGTGGTGCTCTTTTGAGGAAAGAAACAGATTTGAGTGGACCTGTCCGTACATTGTAACGACATATTTGTCAGATATTGTAAACTTCAAGTTAGAACTTCAAGAAGCTCTAAGGTTTTGACAAACGAACCTTATAAATGTA
Source organism: Tholera decimalis (assembly GCA_943138885.2). Lineage (NCBI taxonomy): Eukaryota > Metazoa > Arthropoda > Insecta > Lepidoptera > Noctuidae > Tholera > Tholera decimalis. The sequence continues at coordinate 33,359,022 of OW964562.2, forward strand.
AGGACATTCGGATAAGCCATATAAAGTACTCAAAATACCAGACTGCGTTAAATCCACCTACTTCAATCATTTATTTCTATTGACTTAGGTTCTAAAACTTGGCACACTCCCTGACTATTTCAATTTATTTAATTTGTATTCTATGTTAATCTGAGACCCCATAGATTTACTGAAAAGGCCATAGTTTCTCATAAATTTATAGTCGGAAACTTTTAACTGGCAGTTGGCAAGCAAGTCAAAGCGAAGATTTATTGAGGATTATTGATTCTAAAAGAATCATTTGCACAGAAATAGGAAACGGAAAGAAGATAATGATCAATTTACAGATACGGGGAGATGTGTAAAAATATATGATTAGGTCAATTTTATTACCCGACTGCAAGGAAGAACGGTTTTTCGCGCGTATCTTGTACTAGCGATCCGCCCCGGCTTCGCACGGGTGCAATGTTTATATTAAATATACTATAGAAAGTCTTTATATACATCGTTGACAGCCTTTTTGTCATTCGACATACATGTTCTCTTTAGTAATTACTCTTGAAAGTGCGACACATAATTTACCATGGGAAAAACATTCAACGCTCAAATCTAAGCAACATAGGCACGCGCGCCGTGCCTCCGCCGGCACCGCGCCGCATCCGCTATATCATTGCATTTTAAATCTATAACATCTTCGAAACTATTTATTTAAATTATATTCTGTAAAGGGCAATATTAATTTATATTAAATTCACAATGTATTTATGGTACTTAATTGGATAAGGATTAATGCTGTATTGCTTCAAATCGCTTCGTAAAATATGCTCGTATTTCTCGTAAAAAGTAAAGGATAAAAAATGGTTGTTGTGGGTTATCTATAAGAGATAGACAGATGCCATCGAGGACTTTTTTGTTGACCTTTTTAAGGTGTACAATACTGTAGTACATTATTTTGATCTATCTCATAGGGTTCAGCCAGCGTTTGCAAAGCAAGCGCAAAAAATGTGTTTATTTGCGACATCACATTAGAAACCTCAAAAATTATCAGTGTTCCTCTACTATATTATTCATGTTATATACTTAAAAACCTTCCTATTGAATCACTCTTTCTATTGAAAGAAACTGCATCAAAATCCGTTGCGTAGTTTTAAAGATTTAAGCATACATAGGGACAGACACAGGGAAGCGACTTTGCTTTATACTATGTTAAGAAGATGTATGTAATATTCTTTATTACCTCATATCTCCAGAGCTGTTTGATGGATGTACATAACTGAGCTAACGTTAGATTCGTCATAAGCCGGCTCTACACGTTGGCAAACACAGTGGCGAATGTAGTGGCCAGTGCCTATTCGCCAACGTGTAGAGGGGGTGTTTGTGCACCCAACATGCACAAACACCCCGTCTACACGTTGGCCAATAGGCATTGGCCACTACATTCGCCACTGTGTTGGCCAACGTGTAGAGCCGGCTTTAGCAGCCCATGTAGCCATGTTTGTGTGACGTTAAGTCATAAGCAGGAGGGACCCATTCCATTTTCATAATTATATTATGTGCATATGTGCTTGTTTTTAACCGACTTCAAAAAAGGAGGTTCTCAATTCGTCTTGAACTTTTTTTTTTAATTTATTTTACCTCATAACTCGGAGACGGCTGGACCGATTTGAAAAATTATTTTTGCGTTTGAATGGGTATACTTTCTAATTAGTTCCATTGTTACAAAATCAGGATCTAATGATGGGATCCTGGATAAATCGAGGGAACTCTTCAAATATTATAGGCACACCTATAGCGTTTTGGGTATTTCTTATAGTACCTTGAGCAGTTGCTTCTGAAAAGTACCATTTGGGGAACTTGAACTGATGATGAAGACCACAGATGGCCACTGAAACTCCTCAATAATAAGTATTTCGTGGATTGCGCTTCGATTACTTGAGTACGGATGTTAAACACTTTATGCTCGTCACAATACATATGGTGATGTAGAGCTGATGGTCAAGTACCAGGAGAACTCCTCAAAAATTAACGGCTATGCATCGGGAAAATAAATATTTTGTAAAAGGTGATAAGTTGTTGACATTATGGCTTTTGTAACTAGATAAATTACAAACCCACCCACTAAAAAGAGTGAAAAAAATTTTTTAGCAAAAAATAGAACCGACTTCCATATAAAAACACTACAAAGTCAAAAATAACTTTAATTTCGGAAGGCCGTGTCAAAAATGAAAATATATACAAAACTAAAGACACCGCCTTCCGAAATTAAAGTTATTTTTGCCTTTGTAGTGTTTTTATATGGAAGTCGGTTATATTTTTTGCTAAAACGCTTTTTTACATTTCAGTTGAGAAGTCAGGATTTTTAGATTTTTTAAATTATTTTTTTTGTTTTCTTTGTCAATTCAATTAACGTCTATTTTCAGACAGAGTCCGTAGTTTTAGTACCTAACAACATTACTTAAAATCTAGTGTTAGTAAATACAGACATAAATATCACAATACATACAGTGTGGAGATTCATCTACCTCTGTAGCATAGGGGAATCCCACTGATCTACAAATACACTGAGTATAGTGTGGGTACTGACACGAACTGAAGAGCAATACCATGGATGCTCATTCTCACGCCGACTCACGCGGTATCACGTCCCCGGAGTATTTTGAGAAGAGTTTCGCGATAATCGCAAAACTAGTGACACCATTATTGCAATAACGCATAGCTGGTATCTGTTCATTTACTTCACTGGACAGGTTCCCGATACAAGTAAGCAAAGTTCTAAGGAAGAACTTTTCCTATAGAGGTCCTTTTTCGAAATCCCGTTTTCCAGATATAGGAAAGAAAATCAACACTTATTGGTTTGTAGGTAGATCTATACCTAGGCCTTTTATCAATGAAACTGATTGTGTCTAGACTTAATCAGATTCATTAATGATTCTATGATATGACCTCTTAATGAATAGACCTTACTGTTGATTGGACTGAGATTTGATTACGGAAAGTTATCGTTTTGAGATAATTGTGAGGCCTTTATTGCAGCCACAACTACCCATTTTCTTTCTGCGGTCTATTCCACTCTAACTTACTAATTATAGCCGTCCGTGTTCGCTCACTCCCTTGCGCTGGGGCGTATGGGAGTCCTTAAATATTTTCCAACAAAGCTCCTGACTGGTTACAAATTACCTCTCAGGTTGCATTTACCTTTCAGCAGCAGCATTAACTCACTTTAGCTCACAACAGGTGAGCTAAGGCAAACTTTTTTTATTGATTATAGGCTCACGTTTAACTACCTCACCTAATAGTAACCGATGTACTGTGCGGCCGTCGGTTCTTGACGACTCCGAACTTCGCGCAGAAGGTTGCGCAGTAACTCTTTTTAGGAACCAAATGGCGACGTGCGGGGGGCGGTGATCTAGGCTAGAGATTGACCTTATGTAAATACAATCGACCCTTTAATCGATCAAATATCGCAATCGATAGTTTTAGTTAGAATTTATTCATTTTTGTTTATATAATACATTAAACGAAATAAGATTTACAAACATAGTGAATTTTGTCGTTAATAAACGAGATTTCGACATTAATTAAAAAAAACTAGAAGAACTTCCCTTTCGCGACTGTCAAAAATAAACAAATGCCAATCAGTACCAACCGACTTAAGTGCGTATACTACTCACGGTCTTTCATACAAAATAACAAGTTGGAAAGGAACATGCTTGGAATTGAAAGAGCCGATTTTCACAAAACTACACATAAGCAAATATCTACGCCCTAATAGATTGAAAGATTTTAGTTTAGGACAAATAATTGAGAGGAATAGAGCAATAATAGCATTTTTTTTTTTATTGTGATTACAATATAACTCGTTTACTGTCTTTTCAAAACTAAAAACTTGCCAGGCAACACTGATGTTTGTATCAATGAAATAAAATAATTATTTTTCTTGTATTCAACACTAATACTAGGAGTACATACTCTATGTGGTTTCCGAGACACGGAGGACTTTTGGTATGTAATGGATGTCCAATCCACGGACCTGTTCGGCAAGCCTTGTTTACCCTTGAAGATCGACCCGTCTCTATTTTCTTTATTATTTAGCCACAAGCCATTTACACTATTGTTCAAAACTCCAGTACTAAGTTTATTCACGACAAACAACTTTAATAAAGCGCTGTGGTTAAGAGTTAGCTATTAAATTACAAATTATATTATTGTGGTTAGCTCGAAATAAGTGGAGAGATACACGAGTTTTTATTTTTTAACCGACTTCTAAAAAAGGAGGAGGTTCTCAATTCGGATGTTTGTTTGTTTTTTTTTTTTATGTTTGTTCGGGCATAACTCCGTCGCTTGCCAACCGAATTGAAATTTTTTTTTTTGTTGAAAAGGGTATACTTCCCAAATGACCATCTGGATATATTTAACTCCAAAAAAGGTATGTTTAGGAAGCAACTTTTATCCTCTGTACATGTCGATTTACCTAATCAGATCCTAACAGAAGTAAAATAGTACGAGATTAAGTATGTACACTACATGTATGAGTATGGTACACTACAGGCATTCATCATACACCATATACCTACACACACACATACACACACACACGCGCGCACGCACCAAGACACAGTCATTTAATACTCCCCATGCACACTTCTTAATACTGTATAATAATGTTAATCTTATAAAAAAAATATTTCCTACATGTTTGTTACTAGTGAATAAATTGTAAATCCGTAATTGGCTGTAAGATTAGATTTAAGTTACTATAAAACATTGTTTTAAGAGCTGTGGATTTTGTTATAAATAAATAAATAAATAAATAAATAAATAAATGATCCCATGAAAATTTTATCGAAATCGGACAAGCCGTTTCTGAAAAATCAACAAAAGTCTAAAAAAAATATTTACGTTGATGATCTTTTCGTTTACTCTGCGTTGCGTTTTTTGTTCGCGCATAACTCCGTCATGTACGAACCGGTTTAGAAAATTCACTGACCCACTAAAAAGCGCGAAAATAAAAACTTTTTTGCAAAAAAATAAAACCGACATCCATATCAAAACACTACAAAGCCAAAAATAATTTTAATTTCGGAAGGCGGTGTGAAAAAAAAAGAAAATACAAAACCAATAACACCGACTACCGAAATTAAAATTATTTTTGGCTTTGTAGTGTTTTGATATGGAAGTCGGTTTTATTTTTTTGCAAAAAAGTGTTTATGTTAGAATGTTAATTTACAGATTATATGATGCATTGAAAAGGTTCTTCAAACTCTTACTGCCTCGTTCAGTCATCTCGCTAGAGGAACTTCATTTGCATTAACCAATAGTCTCATGCATATAATAAATAATAACAATCTTACGATCGAACGGTATTTGCAATTTTACGGTGAGCAAAAACCGCGCAAGGAAGGCCCCTTTTAGTCTCCTTTGCGTTCTGGGGCCACTCTGTTCGTTCGAACAGAGTGGGTTCTTAGTCAGTAGAAGTCTGACACTCCCTTTCGCTCCACCCAGAGAGGGAGAAGTCATTTGATGCTTTACCTCCCCGAAAAAAAATTATATATTATTATACACATAGACGCGCTGCTGTAGCCTTGCAAAGACTCAATGCCCTGCAATTTTCCACACAATTAGACTTAGGAAACACTAGAAAGTGTGCTAAAAATTAAGGACATTCCAACGTCGGTAAACATTCAGCACGCGAGTCTACCGTCCTTCCTTATTTGTGATGTTACATAGGCATGTTAAGAAGATGCGTATATTGTGTTGTTGATAAGACGATGACTCAATAAACTATGACAATTGTCAAATTCAAATAAACAAAGATCGGCTGGTTGACCTTAATTGTCACGGTCAGTTTTACCCTACATGGATGAAATGGAAGGCCAAAATCACATGTCTTTGGTTCCCTCTTTTATAAATGAATAACATTATGGTGTTATTAGTCTGTGTTTAGAGTACATTAAAGAGTGAGCCAGCAGGCGTTTCCACTATGCGCTATACGATATTTTCGAGACTGAAACTTCGTCACTTTCAAATGCAAGATAACACGTCTAGATTCACTTGGAATAGCAGACAGTTTTTTCCATCAAATAAGTTCCATCGACAGGCGCTGTTTTGAGTGCTCCGCCGCAACAAAATTTTGAATTTAAGACTCACAAAACATCTACGTTTCATTAAGACTCGCGCCTAAAAAACAAGGTCGGCCCGCGGATGGGTGAAAATCTTAACACATCCTTAGAGATTCCTCCGTGCCCGTAAAAGCATGGTAAACTTTTGGCCCCGGCTGTCATTTGCACATCTTTTAAAGTTGTAACGGGTAGTCAAAAGCCACACAATCTGACACCAGTCTTGCCAAGGAGTTTTGGAGGTCTAATAAGGAGTTGCACCGTGTAAAACACTAGTAGGCTCAGCTGCACCCAGTTAGACTCGAAACCAACCTAGACATACTTTGTAAAAGGATAGGAAATCATCCAATGACTGCCTCCCGATCTGGGCGAAGTGGGAGGGTGTGTCAGACTTTTACTGACTAAAACCCATCCGTGTTCCATCATATCCCCTTCGTGTTCCGAGGCCGCGGTAACTCTTTCGAACAATTCCGCAACACCGGCAGGCAACGGCCCCCTTGTGGGCCCCGACAATTTTGCTGACACTCTTTGAGGCGCGCGTGGAACACGACGCGCCGTCTAGACCGGACCTGGTTTCAGTCAGGCGGCGAGCTACCCATTGCTCGAAACCCGCAGGCCCACGCCTACGGTGGCTGGGAGTCACGACGCCCGGAGCGTCTCCTGCGGCGACTGGGGCGCAAGGGCTGTGAGGGCCTTGGGACCCACCTCTCCGTCGCGCGTCCCGCCACCTCCTTCGCTTGTATAACTGCTTCGCAGAAAGAGGTAACTGCTTCCCATGCCTCCTCGCTCCGGACCATGGATTGAACCAGATCCGGAAGCGAGAGGTCGCCGCCTATCGCCCCTACGAGGACATGTCGGAGCTCTGCAGGCGGGGCAAACCTTCACTGTGTGCTCCACCGTGTCCTCAGGGCGATCCTCGCAGTGGTGACACCCGGGCGTTTCCTCCCGCCGAATCCGACACAAGTAACACCCGAAACAACCATGTCCGGTGAGCACCTGCGTCAGGCGGAAGGTGAGGACGCCATGACGCCTCGTTAGCCACTCCTCAAAGAGGGGACTTACCGTCGCTATTGTGGCATGCCCAAGCTATAATAAGAATGACGCCGATCAAATTTATCTATCATTTATTTTAATGAAGGAAGACCTTCATAGAATTGCCGTCTGGTCTGAAGAAAATTGGCTGTCACTAAACCCAACAAAGAAAAAGTACCTGGTATTCGGCATGAAACAGCCACTGTCTAAACTACACACAATCTTTAAACTAGAATTGATGGGTGAACATATCGACGGAGTTTTTGAAGAGCCGAATCTTGGCATGAGGCCAAGATTGCGCAATGGACAAGGACCTCCGGTTCGAAAATAAACGAATTACCAACTGGAGGTTCTCTATAAGATGAGGCCTTACTTGTTTGATACACTACACGAGCAGCTTGTTGAGACTCTAGTATTGTCTAAGTTACAGTTTAAATTAGACAATACTAGAGTCTCAACAAGCTGCTCGTGCAGACACAGTTACCGGCCCGCGTTTTCTAGCCCGCACAGATAGTCTCAGTAACTGCCTTTTTTTCGGTGGGAAAATCATGTATTTACTTCTCCCACTCTGGGTAGGCCGGAAGGGAGTCTCAGACTTCTACTGACTAAAAACTCACCCTGCACCTTCGGTTGCCCTTGTGGTCCAGGGCCGCGTTATCTCGTTAGAATATTCCTGCAACCCCAGTAGGTAATGGTCCTCTCAGTCCCCGTCAATTCTGCTGACTGCCTTGGAGGCGCGCGTGGAACACGACGCGACGCCGACTTAGACTAGGATCCTTACCGGCCGCAGATTGGCTTGCGATCCCCGACACCCGAGGCGTCTCCCGCGGCGGCATGAGCGTGAGAAAGAGAGTTGTCTCTCCCTCACGCGTTCAGCATCCTCCTTCGCTAGCATGACTTGACAGTAACTGCCTGGATATGAAATGGTGCTAAGTAAGTGATTAAGTATCCAATTGGCATTATTTAAAGGTAAACAAGAAATTAATAATCTGCAAACGTGCAGAGCTAGACCGTGAAACCTGGGCATAACGTATTGCTGACAGATAGAGTTTATTTCACAATAGTGTAGTTAACAATATACTTGCATTTAGAATAGAATATTTAATTCGCCACAACCGACTTCAACAGATGGTAAAATTTGTTTTTTTTAGGAAAGCAATATCGATATTGGATACCTAACTTCAGTTTTCCATGATGGTTTGTGTTTAAAGGCGACGAGATCTTCAAATAGTTATTAAGACGAAAATGGAATAACAACTCCGTATGTATTAACAAAGGCATGGGATTGGGTGCAGGCAAAGATTCATCGAAATCTATTCAGCCCTCGAAATAGACCCAGATATTTTATTTCAGCACATAAATCTATCACAATATAATACGGATGATACGAATATAATTTTCTTTTTATTACTTACTAAACTTATTGAGTCGTCCGAGCTCCTTAAACTTCTAAGTTGAGCTACGCGAATCTGACAAAAATGCTTGCATTTCAGGGACGGGCCTGCTCAAATCTGTGTGTTTCTGTTCTCAAAAGAGCACCAGAGGTATAAAAATGGTTGAAAACTTCAAAAGAGACGTTGACCTCCGAGTTTGTTCCGGTGTTTCTTTTCAGGGTAGTCAGTAAGAAATACCGGCCACATCTAGTTTACATTTAAGAATTTTTTCTTGGACTAGGACGTGTAAAAGTGTTATTTCCAAATTAAAAATCATTATCATCATTTTCATTTGCCATCATTTACCTTCATTATCAGAGGTCGGAATTAGGTAGAGTTATTTATGTACTTACACTGATTTCATACAACAAAAGAATAAAGTGGATATGCCCCAAATCCCGGGATTCATTTTGAAGAGCAGAAACATTCCGTGATTTTTTTTAATAAAAAGTTATTTACTTTTACACAATTTAAACCACTGCACGCGCAACGTTGCCAAATTTACATAATATTGGTGGTCACACGGGATTGTCTGTTAGAAATCCCGGGAAGATCCATATTAATATCAACATTTCGATGCAAGTACATAAATAACTCTACCTAATTCCGACCTCTGTTCATTATATTCATTGTATACTCAAGATAAGCAACAGTTGAAAACCAGCATCAGACAAAATGTCTTGTGACATTTTGCCGAACTGGCGCGGGGCACACAAATCACAATGCACTCTAAATTAAGTATTCTTTTTGTTCCTATATAGTGTGTCTACGATATAGATTTTATTCTTCTTTCTAACAATGTCCATGTCTGAAAATTTATTTGCAGACTTCAGTGATTGAAACCTAGATTTTTATTACTAACTTTATCACCAAATGCTATTCGTGCATTTACAAGTGTGAGAAATACTATTTATGTACCGTAGCTGAATGGCGAAAAACGGAACACTTAGGTATATTACAGACTAGCTTCTGCCCGCGACTTCGTACGCGTGGGAAGGTTTTCCCGCGCAAATCCCGATCCCATGGGAATTTCGGGATAAATAGTAGCCTATGTGTTATTCCAAAATGTCAACTATCTACTTACCAAATTTCATTCAGATCCGTTCAGTAGTTTTTGCGTGAAAGAGTAACAAACATCCATCCATCCTCACAAACTTTCGCATTTATAATATTAGTAGGAAGGAAGTAGGAAGTAGGATAGTAGGATTAGTAGGATAGGATAAGATATTAGTAGGATAGGATAGGATTCGTCATGTCTGTTTGTCTGCCTGTCCGACCGTATATTACAGCCATTTTATTCCTAAACTATTAGGACTACAGAGGTAAAACGGACACAAATTAAAGGGTGCCCCTTTAATTTGTGTCCGTTTTACATTACATGGATATGAAAGTAAAAAATAATTTTGATCAAACTTATCTAAGAGGTTTTTAAAACCATCTTTTCTCAAAATCAATCATTTGAAAGATAGACACTTCCAAAGTGATAAAATGTGCCCCCCCCTCCCAACTTTTAAAAACAACACATATAACTTTGAACTATAACCATGAAAAACAAAGTTAATTTCAAAATAAGAACAAAACTGCTGAACCAATTATGATGAAATTGTATACATATAACAACGTGTGATATAAATTGCGTTTGTATATATTTGATATAAGTTACATGTTGTTATACAACGTGTAACTTATCTATTGCAAGAAAGAGGAAATGATAATTATTATCATTTTCTTTGAAATAGTTAAATTTATTATATTTACTTTTAAGGGGTTGTTACATTACTCTTTACATATATTATTTCCATATATTTTTTCGTTCATTCGTTGGTGAATCAAATAAATAAATAGATTTATGGTAATAAAGTTTGCTCTAAAATAATACATGAATTGTGAAGGTGTTTTTTATAAACACGGTAACAAATACGTTATTAATACATAAACACAAATATTTAATTTTGAATGAAATTGACCTCCAAAACATTTAATATCAATGAATATTTTAAACCGCGGCCGCGTAACGTAAGGGCAACCTGAAGGAAAACAGTGGATTTTTAGTCGGTAGAAGTCTGACACTCCCGCTCCACTCAGAGCCGGAGTTATTAGACGGTTTTACTTCTGAAAAAAAAGGTCTGTTATTGCTTTTAAGTTTCAACCTACTGGCTGATTTTTTCAAATCCACGCGGCCGCAGTCGAGGACTAAGTGCTAGTACTTATACATAAATAAACAATCGTCTTACTTTATACATATGTCATAGAAAAACCGAAACATTGCTAGCGAAGGAGAAGTCTGAATGCTTGAGGGAAAGACAACTTTCTACCTCGCGTCCCAGCCGCCGGGGTGACACACCGGGTGTCGGGGATCGCAGGTCCAATCTCCGACCATTGTAGGTGCGGGCTTGCGGGCGGTGAACACAGGTATCTCACCGTCCGGTACGGACCAGGCCGGGTCGGCACGTCGTGTTCTACGCGCCCCTCTAAGAACAGTCAACAGCATTGACCGGGCCTGACAAGGCTATTACCTGCTAGGAATATTCTAACAGATATCGCCGCTGGAACTAAGGGCAATTGAATGAATAGGATAGGTTTTAAGTAAGTAAAAAATAAAACCCACTTCCCAAAAAAAACACTGCCAAGTGAAAAATTACTTTAATTTCGGGAGTCGGTGTCTTTAGTTTTGTACATTTTTTCGTTTTTGACACCGCCATGACCTGATTCCTCCATCTCCATTTCACTACCGGTCTACCAGACGCACGGCTGGGTACCATCCACACTTGGTTGATATACCGTCTTATCGTACCAAGCGCTTCTCCTCCACATTTAGTGTGCACGGCTAAGTTGTGGAATTCTCTGCTCCTGTCCAGGCTTCTGTGTTCCCAACCTCTTATGACCTTTCAGCCTTTAAAGCAAGATTACAATAGGCATCTTCTGGGCTCGCTCGTCACATCGTAGACCTCATCTATCGCTTACCATCAGGCGGTCAAGAGCGGGGTCATCCGTAATAATAAAAAAACACCTTCCGAAATTCAAGTTATTTTTCACATTGCAGTGTGTTTTTTTTTGGGAAGTCAGTTTTATTTTTTGGTAAAAAGTTTTTGTCCTCGCTTTTTAGGGATCGGTTTGTAATTTACGGTTTACCTAATTACAAAAGCTTCAATGTCACCTTCTTATCATCTTTTTCAAAATATTTAGCTTTTAATTGTTGAGGAGTTCTCCTGGTAGGTACTTCACCATCAGCTCCACATCACCATATGCATTGTGACGAGCATAAAGTGCTTAACAACATATCTAAGTAATCGAATCGCAACCAATGAAATACTTATTATTGAGTAGTTACAGTAGCCATCTGTGGTCTTCATCATCAGTTCCACTTCACCTAATGGTGCTTTTTGAGAGCAACTGCCCAAGTTACTGTTAAAAATATCCAAATCGCTATAGCTGTGCATATTTTAAGAGTTCCCTCGATTTCTCAAGGTTTTCATTATCAGATCCTAACTTCATGACAATGGGACCAACTAGAAAGCACTTTCAAAGAAAAAATAATTTTCCAATTAAGTGTAGCTGTCGTCGAGTTTAATCGGAGAACATCCATAAAAAAAAATTAAGACAAACTGAGAACCTCCTCCTTTTTTGAAGTCGGTTAAAAAGACTGTCAATTGATGATTTTCCCATCGAAAAAAAGGATTCGTATGATAGTGTAGATATGTATAATTAATTATGTAGATGCCTTTGCTAAGAATGTGTTCAATAGCTATCTTTCGATCATTGGTGGTGATACAATAAGAGTAAATCAATTAGAACCAACGAACCATAACTTTTAGTTACACCACTTCTCTGATGCGCAGGAGCCATACTGGACTGTCTTCATGATTCCGGTGTGGAAGGAGGATGGAGCCATAGAAGACGCATCTCTTTTTCACAACGGAACTATGATGCAATTGGCGTATATGACGACAAAAAGTATGTGCAAATTCACCCTGTTAAAAAAAGAACCAAGTGTAGTTCTTAGCAACCGATTAACCGATAACTCGCGGTCGGACACAGGTTTCCGTTGCTACGCGTTTGTTTATAAAACACGTCTGCTATTACACAACACCAATAGAAATACGTGTAAATAGTAGCTAAGTATGAGCTTGAACCTTATCGTATGTAGGTACCGTAATACTGGTGGTTACCAAAGTTCGGAGAAGACGAATTTTCAAACATGAAGAAATGGAATTTTAGTAGTAGGTATAGAGTTAAATTATATATTGGCTTTGATATTTTTGTTCCTCTAGTAAAGTAATAAAAAACTGGCCAAGTGCGTGTCAGACTCGCCCATGAAGGGTTCCGTAGTAACTACGCATTTTTATAGTGTTTGTATGAATTACAAAGTTATATTTGCAGTTTTATAAAATATGCTTTATCTCAAAAACTGCTGACCCGATTTCGTTCATACTACTCCTTCTTCTTCTGTAGTGTGGTTTCCGCACTTAGTCTCTGCACGAGACCATTGTGCGTGAGCCGTGTCGGCCGTCACTCCATCCAGCCAACCTCCCTCCAGAAGCAGATCAGGTCTTTCGGTCTATTCAGGGTATCTGTAGGGGAATTTAATAGCCCGAGGGTTCGTTTCCGTATTTCGGTGATTTCCGTGCAGTCTAGCAGCACGTGTCCTACCGTTTCCTCCGTCCCCATGCATGCCCTGCACAGGGGACTGTCCGTTATACCTATTGTGTGATAGTGATTGTTCAGTGTGTTCGTTCAAACTACTACTACTACTTTCGTTTTGGTTGAAAGTTTATATTAAGGTCTACGGCATATATTTTATTTTTATTTTTCACTCCATTATTATAGAAGTTAGAGGGGGGCATTTACACACATTTTACCATTTTGGAAGCGTATATCTTGTAAACGATTAAATTTATGAAAAAGTAGCTTCAGAAACCTCAATGTCATTTTTAAATACCTGTCTTTAGTACTACATACGCATAGGTTTCATGAAAAAAATTTTTTTTATTCTGTTTCAGTTCCATGTATGGGGCCCCCCTTTATTTTAAATATCTTTTATTTTTTTTTTCTTAAAATCTGAAAGCGGTTCACAGAATACATCTACCTACCAAGTTTCACATGCATAGTCTTAATCATAGAAAAAAAATTATTTATGGTCTTAATAATTTCGGAATAAAATGGCTGTGACATATGGACGGACGGACAGACAGACCGGTTTTTGCTATTTGGGTAAGCTACCCCTGCTCACCGTCCACAAGCCATTGTATGATGTGCCCTGTACTGTTCGTTGGCATTATCCAGTCCATCAGTTCACGACGTTTTGCGTGACAAGGATAGAAGAATATCTTCAACACGTGTAACTTCTCATTTTCCCACCGAATTTACAAATCAGACTGAAGCGACTTATGTATACTAGCATCCCAGTAGAGTTTAATTCCGGGGTTGCGGAAATGTTCCAACGAGATACCGCGGCCCCAGAATGTAAAGTGCCCAGTGAAGGAACAGGGTGGGTTTTTATTCAGCAGAAGTCTGACACTCCCTTCCGCTCCACCCAGAGCGGGATAAGTCATTAAATGATTTTCCAGACCAAAAAAAAGTAGGTTCTTATTGTACAAACTCAATTCGTTATTGCGTACCATAATGAATATATAATATCATGGGCGGGCACAGGATTATGACACTGGTAATGCGGCTAGGGTTGCCAACTTTTTTTGACGAAAAAGCCTACGTCTACACACCTGTTGTCATTAAAACTACTTCTTGCACAGGTGTTGTAGTCGGTTGGGTGCTAGATGGGTCGGGTTCACTTAACACTTCCTGTATCAGTGTGTCTTGGCACTCTTGAATGAGTTGGGTTCTTTGTTTTTTAACAAATACATCTCTAGAAGTACTAGCATCACTCATCCTTTTTCTGCGGTCTTCCTGGCAATAAAGTTTTGTAATCACAACTCCATCTACCATGATTATGCTCTTGCTTAATCTCTTATTATATTGATAGCCATATCTTTCTCAATCTGAAATATTTTTAAATGTTATTTTAAAGCCATAAATGTTGATGTATTTAGTGGTAATAAATATCATTGAATATTGAAATATTTGTGGCTATTCAGGTATAATATAAAAAAAACATCTCAGTTATCTAACCTTAAAACAGTAGAATAACTATATTGTAAAAATGTTTTTAAGTTAGTAATAATAACATGTTTACTTACTTCAAAATGATTCTGACAGAAGAAAATTACCGAACTATCCTTTATTTCTGCGTGCAAGTTGTAACTACTACTACGAACTTTAACATTTTTTGGAACGGTTATAAATAGCTTCTCTCGCGGTAATAGCGGGTATAAATAGCATCTTTATCATTGTATTTATGCACCCTGGTACTGCACACCATTTATAACTCATTTTTTCCAGTAAATTACAGCCAGAAACTTTATTAAACTACATAAAACGACAAAACTTCGATTTGACTTCCCCAATGTTGATATACAAACGTGTGACCACAGAACACATATACTCCTAGCGGGGCGTGCTGGTTTTGACAGCTTATATAATCACTATATTTTGTAATGCTTTTTTTTAAACGAAATATTTATAAAATATGAAAATAAATATTATTTGTAGGGTCCTTATACACCAATAAATAATATGAGACGGTTTTTTGAAACCAGTCAAATAGCCTATTCTGTCTATTATTTTTACTCGGAACGACAACGAACATTTCCGAACTTTTGTGTCATGCATACGTAGTATGTCTATGTAGTCTGTGGTATCATGCCGCAGGACCGGCGGCTTTAGACATTCATGGGTGTGTGCGTTTGCGAACTTGTACGGACAGTAAAATTACTTCACACATGCGAACAATTTTCCTGCGTGAATCCACGGCATGACTTGGGAATTAGGTACATTAATTCGCAGCGCCTGGCAAACAATGTTTGTGTGCTTGCAAATTGGTGCTATTTATAAAATATTAGGCGTTTTTAAGTTATTATATTTTGTTTATTCATTTATTTACTATTAATTAAAGTCATCTAAAACGTACGAACGTTTTATTAAAATATCTGTGAATGGCAAGTACAGCACTGCATTTCTGCATTCAAGGAGCGCACGCCCGTGTATAATATATATATATATATATATGTGTAGTTGGTAGAGAAATTATTATATTAGTCTCAATTATGGACCCTATCGGCCACAGCATAGCAGCATTTAACATGATTCATTTAATTTTACTTAAGTAAGTTATACTGTTTTATTATAGACGCCTAAACCATATTAAAATTTCTCCAAAAATATTAATATGATTTGTAGTTACTGCATCACATCATACGTCTGCTATCTATTTAGTCATTTTGAATATTGAATGTATGAAATGGTTATATTAAGATTATTGTTCACTGTAAGATTTTCCTGCCTCTAAACGTGATGGCTTTTAATTGGCTCACTGTCTACTATACTATATATTTTTGTGTATTTAATAGCTGTTAGTCCTCCATACTTCTTAAATAAATAATTTAATCAATGAATTCAATTTTAGAATGATGTTTACTGTTTTTTTTTTAATTATATACGTTCGTTAGACAATTCTTAACCATTTTCCTTTTCCCATTTTCTAGATTCTTTCTTAAATAAATAATTTAATCAATGAATTCAATTTTACTTTTTTTTTTAAGTTATATACGTTCGTTAGACAATTCTTAACCACTACTCATGGCCCTTTTCCCATTTTCTAGATTATTGTTACCAATAAACGTAAACTTCTGCGCTTACCTCAAAAGACTTAAGTTTATGACGGTTCTCCATAACTTTCATTTTCAGAAATGAAAGTATTTGCGTAATTTATTGTTTCCGACAACATTGTCACTAAAGAGTTAGCAGTACCATTCGGTTTACACATAGAAATATATATATCTATGGGTTTACACTCTGCAAGTATCAATAAGGTTTATAGGCTATTGAAGCGTCAATAGTCTAATGGCTAAGGTGTCGGATTTGTGATCAAGAGGTCGCGGGTTCGAACCCCACCCATTACACTTGCCGTGAACCCACTCCAGATACAAACATATTTAACTTAGTTTTGCTAACTTAACAAGATTGCTAGTAATGTGAATTCTACCCAAATTGCTAGTACACTTTAAATAAATACATAATAATTATTTATTTATTTTTATTTTTACCCGACTGCAAAGGAAGGGTTATGTTTTTCACGCGTGTCTTGGTATCTTGGTATGTATGTATGTATGTTTGTAATATTCTTTATTACCTCATATCTCCAGAACCACTGAACGGATTCACATAATTGAGGTATCGTTAGTTTTGTCTTAGCAGCCCAAGTGTTCTTAGATAGGTAATATTTGAAAAAATCAAACATAGCGGCTGTGCGAAGTCAATATACGTAGTGAAAAAAAAAATTTTTTTTTCGAATACCACAATTTGGGTATCAAATTAAAGGGCTTATCATAAAGATTTCAAAAAGGTATATTTATCATTAGTGTAATACTAGCAAAAATAATACAACAAGAAAGTTTAAAAATGGACTTGAGCTATTTCATTTTCTGAAACCGGTGGGGTGCCAATGTGATACGACCGGGAAAATTAAAAAATTGTTAATTAATATTTTAACTGAAAAGTTGAAAAAAAAGGTATTTAAAAAATATAAAATCCTGACTGCTCAACTGAAATGCAAGAAACAAGCACATTTTTATTTTAAAAAGTGACAAGCAGGCGGACCCGTCAAATTTAAAAAAAAAATACGTTCAATTGGGTCCCGCCTGCTTGTCACTTTTTAAACTAAAAATGTGCTTGTTTCTTGCATTTCAGTTGAGCAGTCGGGTTTCTTAGATTTTTTAAATAACTTTTTTTTTTATTATATATTAATAAATACATTTTTTCTCGAGATTGACTTCCTCCACCATGGAGCGGCGAAGGGGTCTGTCAAACTTGACTGACTGTCAACTAATTTAAATGTTCCCTTGTACACTTGCGGCGGGGGCTGCGGCAGTACATACCCTTCAAAACAGCCCCCGATTGATAGCACATTAACTCTCAAGCAGAATTTATGTTATTGAAGAGGAAATTGTCAGTCTTATGACGCTTAGATATAAAACAGGGTGATAAAATCTACTTGGGTATTACATCTTGACTATAAATATATCATTGCATACTGTAATATTAAACTAATACCTCAGAAATATATCTAGCGTGAATATCGCCAATAATCTTGGTGAAATTAACATATTATAGATATATATTTTTCAGAAGTATTTGTTTGGTGTAGATTTCCGCAAAGTAAATGATTGTATTTTAAAAGTCATGTGGTTTGGATTAATTAAAAAAAAAATGTTTTCTTAAGTGATTTTATAACCTTGTAGAGTTGTAGACTGCCAGGCCAGACGAAGGACTTTCTTAATTTAGATGTACATCCCTTTTTAGATATAAAATATACCTTAAAATTTTTATTTATACTTCTGCCTTTAAACAAAAAGTTTTTATTACAAAAATAAGGCTGAATCTGTAATAGATACTGCTGCAATGCTTATCCATATGAGCCCGATGATCTGATTCGCTGGTTTTACAATGCATCGTGCATCACCCATACTAAGTATCTCGTATTAACGATCAGTAAACAGCTTAATATATCCTGTCAATAAGTGTACTTCTCATAGTAAAAGTAGTGTAAATATTCATAGTCAATGTTATCGTAAGTAAACTGCGCTACGATAGTTAAAATGAACAATAAAAAGCATAGACTGAGTCCGTCGCGCGCACTATCGAGCCGGCGACCGACGCCGCACGCGCGTTCCATATTCAAACAAAATTTTCAATTAATTACCTTAAGTGTATTTTATTTTTCTTAATAATCGTGATAGTGCTGTGCCACAATCATGGATCCGGAAAAAAAAACGAGTTCGGAAGTGACAGTGGACGATATTTTGACGGTTCTAGGACCTTTTGGGAAGTTCAATGTTTACAATTACATTTTGATATTGTTTCCTGTGTTTTTGGCGGGAATGTATTCTTCGGTTTACAACTTTGAAGTTATGGATCTCAAATATAGGTGAGCTGTTTTGATTAATTTAATAAAATTTATTTGAAGGTTTTAAATGTAACTAACTAACCTATAAATTAAATTAAATAATTCAAATTAAAATATAAAGAAGTTGCTAAGCCTTTTAGTAAATATAAGAGACATTATAGATTAGATTCTAAACTACTAAAAAAAATAAAATGTATTTTGAAATAACAATATACTGTATTGTTTTTTTCGTAAGTTACCTACTTATTTTAGTGCTGGTTCGATTTATGATTGCTACTTCATAGCGTTAACAATTTTCCTTCAAAAGTTTAGTTTGAACTAAATTGTGAGGCATTTGTAAAATGATAAAAGAAACTAGTGGCTTGCACCGATTTCATTCATTGAAAATCTCTAAAATGGTCTTCCTCTATGAACATTAAGTGTGATTTTGCAATAGTTTTAGAGACACTGATCACTGGAAAATAATGAAAAAAATCTTAAACGTATTTTTTTTATATATCGCAATATATAGATTTTTCTCAAAATTAACCCTTTTGTCGGTGGAAAAATTATCTAATATCTCCTCTGGGTGTTGCGGAATGGAATGTCAGACTTCTACTTACTAAAAATCTACCCAATTCTTCAATTTCCATTACGTTTATAGTTACCCCCTGCCTTCGATTTCAAGCTCAATAATACATAATAGAAAGTGATTTAAACGGCTGATTCCTATAAGAACTTCATAATTATCAAATAAGTGCCCAAAAAAAACTTTATTCAAAATAAAACCACTGATCACCGATTAGTGATTAAATCTCGATTACAATCTTTTGTTACTTTGATCCATTAGGGTAGCGTACCTACGTGAGGTTCCGACTCTCGTGTCAAGTACGCACTCCTAGCGAAAAAAAAGCCTAATTATATTATAAATACTTCAACCGATTTAAAAGTATATCAATTACTGTGGGAAAATCTATAGTTTATTGTACATTATTAACACTTTAAAAACATACATAAAAACCCTGAAGTACATACACCTAAAAATAAACAAAAATATGGCATCCAGAAGTTCGTGCGCATCGCTGTCCACTGGTAATGTGCCCAAAAGATTGGCGGCATTGCCCCGTTTTATGGCAATGCTTAACCCTCTGTCCAAGGTAAAAGCCAGCCCTTGGGTCACGCAGAGTGTCAACTAAGCGTCTGAATATATCTTTAAATAATTTGTGAAAATTAATTATACCTACTATGTAAATTAATTCATTAATTTAAAATTTAATCTCCAAGATGTAAAATCAAGTTATAAGCATGGACCTCTATTAATTGTGTATAGGTAGTTTCTGACGTTTTATAAGTGCCCTTGTAGGGCTATGAGAAATAAAATATTTTGAGTTTGAGTTTGATTAAGGAACTGGTTAAGAATTTTGTAAGGAACAACAAAAGTCCTGATTATAAAGCAATTTTGGTGAAATAGGTTGTTCTACGAACATTAAGCTTCACTTTCACATTGACTAATTTACGGAACATCTAGAAGCTATTAGTGAAAAGCAAGGTGAAAGATTATATCAAGACTTGCAATAAATTGAGCTGATTTATATTTTTTATGGACTTTTTGTGAGGAGATATTATAAAGATTACGGGTATTATTCTTCCTATCTTTTGCTATGTTGGAACCAGCTTAAAGTCTAACTGAAAACTGCTAAACTAAAAAAAACCTGTAGCACCTTTACAACCCAGTAACTGGGTGACACGGTCCTTTTAGTGTCTGGCTATCAGCCTCGACTCACAAAGATCTATAAGTGTAGAACTAAAGATAGCCAGGAACAATGGCTTATCATACTTTCTGAGACATGGAGTTTAAATTTTAGGTATGTTATAATTTATCACTCATCCACAGAACAACCTCTCATCACGAAACCAGCTCGAAGATCGAAGTAAACGGTTGTTAATATTTCGCCAAAAATAAATATTCAATTTTTCTTGTCCTTATAATTCAGATGAGTTGCCCTATTTCTATTCAAATATTTTATCCACAGATAAAAAAAAGGTTTTCGCTTGAAACCTTTGAAGCCTCCGCGGAGGTTCTATAAGTTCAAATTTGGAATACCTACCCATATTTTTGTAACAATTCATAATGTACATAAGAAGGGATAGGTCAGGTATAAAAATAACGGTCGTGTTAGTAAACACAGTGTTGCGTGGAAGAGACATTTGACTCACGTTATTGTTTCTGCGTGAAAATGAGTACTTTCTTGTCAACTGGATATACACAATACATACGTACATAATTATGTATAGTGACAGATAGTGGTGATATTAGGTCTTATTTAAGATTAAAACTATTACTGAACAACAAACCATAAATATGTCTAGATTTATAGAAGAAGTCGATAGAATACCGAGAATTTTCAAGGCTCAGTATGTAATTCAGATATTTTTCAGAATTTTAATTTTAATTTTTCGTTCAACACGAAAATAGGATAAACAATTAAAGTTTCATTTACAGGACTAATAAGAGGTCCTGTAAGTGATGAACATTCAACATTTTAAGGGTAAGTCCAAACAGACACGGTTGTTTGACACTTCCCAAATACTATAAAACCACTTCCCGTGACCCAAAGGCAAATGCCAGAACAGAGAACCAGAACATAATGACCATTGCCATACTGGCGGGATGTCCATGTCCATTGTTTCCTGCCGTGGTAACATCCACATTATTTGATGCAGGGAGGGTCCTAGCTGACTACCTTGAGAAGGAACACAAAAAAAAATCTCTGACGTCAATGTTTTTTTGAAGTCGATACAATTCATAGTCGTCAAATCGCTTGAGGAACCGTGCACCACACAGAATTGAGTGGATCTGTCCATACATTGCAAGTATTTGTCAGTTATTGTGTAGCTCAACTTGGAATTGTCATACTATAACTGTAGTTGTCAATTGTATATGTTTGACAGTCGTTACGGACGTTATACTGAAGCCAGAAAATCTTGCACTGGTCTTGCGAAGGGATATCGTGTTACCCAGCCTCGAGGTTGTGGAGTTCAGATAGGCAGACGCTCTATGTACAGAAGCCAGCACATGAAGCTACCCGAAACTGTCAAATTTTCCCAATCAACCTTGAACCTAATTTCTTTAACAATAAAGTTGAAAATCTATTAAAGAAATTTGACTGATTGTTTGCGTCTGTACAACACTAGTACTCAGCTGTATCCAGTTAGACTGGTGGTGATCCTGGCGAATAGAGATTTTATTTTGACTTTTATTATAATTACTCTTTGTCAATATTTATACAACGTGTAATTCAAAGGGTATATACATACCAAGTGCACGGCTTCTTTGGATGATAACAAACGATATGACAAGGGTTCGGTAATCCTGTCTTCATGTGTGGAACTAATTAGAAATTTCAATACATTGATACCAGAGACTGAATTTTTCAAATTAAGAAGATTGAAGAGAATTGTCGTGTTATAGGCAAGTGACGTGGAAAGTTATTGACCCTCGTAGTGCTGTGACACGTTTGTTATGATTGATATTCAAGAAACATATGAAACTGATAATTTCGTATCAATTCTTTGAGTCACTTATTTTGTGCTGAAACTGGGCATAGAGACTCCATACCAGATGTTGTCTTCAGCCCTTTTGGATTGATATGGGGTTTCCGTTACACGTTGTATACTAATTTACAGAGTACATACTTAGTGTGTTTATCACTTAAAAAGATAAATAACGAGTAAACAAGATTGAGATAAGATCAGGGATCAACAAAAACTCTATTGTAGGTACTTTCATTATTCTTAGACATTTTCTTTGGTTAAAGAACTTTTGTCGTGAGCTGTGACAGTCGATACAATTTCTAATTTAGTTCATTGCTAAGTTTAGGTAAGGTTAAAAGTATTAAACGATCTATTTATGTACATGTAAAAAACTACTCAAGATAAAAACAAAAACAAACAGTTTGTTGTACAAAAATAGGATAATTGAACGGATTTTTTACACATTTTAAAAACCTTCAAAAAGGTACTACAGTTATTCTAAGAAAAACTTGAATAACCTAAAAAAATACCGTTGTTCTTGAACAGAGAAAATAATTGTGTGTGACGATATTCATAATTATTGAGAATTTGTGTGATAGTGGTACTGGCTACAATTTCTTTAAAAGCGTTTAATTTCTCTATTTTATTCAAAAGTCAAATTCAAAATGCTCTTTATTAACGACGGTATGCAATTACCCATATTATCAAATCAATAATTTTGAATTCGAAAGAATGTGAAAGATCGCTTTTAGCGATAAGACCGCCCATTGTATACCCTTTTTAGCTGTTAAGTCCTTATTTGTTTTCTGTTATGGTCACTTATGGTGTAAAATAAATAATCTATCATCTATATTGACTATAAAACATGATTGCGCAATTGCTTACAACAGTAATTTATTTACACTCATTTTTAGTGATTGATGTGATTTGCACGAAATTTTATACTTACTTAGGTACCTACCTCTGTTCATCTAAAAGGTGTTTTGTTCAGCGATTTTATATATTTTGCTTCACAAATCATTTTATTTTAGTAAAGTCTCCAAATCAATATACGTAGGTACAGCTAGATTTCTATAAGTAGTCTCCTATATAGCTGAATTCCATAGATTTTTTACACTGGAAATATGCATAGTTCCTTCAGGATACGCCACTATTACAAAGCCAAGGCAAAAAAGCATCTATACGTGCAATGGTAAGTCATATTTTTGTAAACAAGCTGGGTAAATTGTATAATATGAGGTGACTACACATTGGAATCTGATTCACAATGTTTCTGTCAATATGCAACACTTAGCACAAACTGTAACTTAATTCCTTGAATGAATGTTTCTTTTGATTGCATGCGCAAGTAAGATGTTTAAATCATGACATTATTTTTTGTTATTCTTAGTTTTAAAAAAAGATAACGGTTTACTAGGAAGATGGTATTGATTTTTAGGGTTCCGTACCTAATGGGTAAAAACGGGGCCGCTATAACAGCATATACTAAAAATAAATTAATAAAATATTTAAGGGGGGCTCCCATACAACTAACGTGATTTTTGCCGTATTTTTATAGATATTGGTACGGAACCCTTCGTGCGCGATTCCGACTCGCACTTGGCCAGTTTTTTGTCATTTTGATCTCGTAATCAGTTGCCATAAATAAAAAATATCCTTGATGATGCATCACCTTGTTTATATTGCTGAAATTAAATCGTACCGTACTTGCAAATATGTTTAGAAAACTCATTGACACATGCACACTGCGGTTTTGCCAAAACTTTAGTACACAAACTACTTAGCTGGTGATTTTATATTTCCTGCCTTGATAGACATTAGCGTATGGATAATAATTAAATTTATCCGACCGCTGAACCGAAACATAAAGATAATATCTATAATAATTTATTTATTTATAACAGCTTAAACTATCATTACAGGGTTTACCCTAATGCGACAGTTAAGAACTTAAACTATATGCTTAAAAAACCAAATTAGAAATAAAATTAACACTAACAACATCATTAAATAAAATTATTATACCATCAAAACACAAAACATAGCATAACATAATTACTTAAGTACATAAACATCCCCACCAACTGTGTCCCCACGTTGTCGTCGTGGTGGGGCTTGCGTGTTTCGATGATCTCTGGGGCCATGCCGGTAGAGGCACTCATGACGGACGGGCCCAGAGGGAGAAACCAGACCAAGAGGGACACACCGGGGGAAAGGCGCGCCGCCTGGAGGATCGAGCAGCTAGCTCGAGCTTCTAGACGGCGCGGGGCCCGGTCTCAGAGATCGGGTCAAGGGGGAGGAAAGGTTCACTTCCGGTATGCGTCTAATCTTTAGACGTAACCGTGAAGTGAACCAGGGGAGGGGAAATGGGAGATAGGGTCGGAGGAACTCACCTCATTAAAAAAGTAAACAATATGGCAGACAAAGTTTTTGGCAAAGATACCCAGGCGGGTCCCAGCTGCTCCGCAGCTGGGGAGTCCCACACCGGACACGTCCGGTCAGTCCCACCGTACTCTGGGGGGGACAACAAGAGCTTTTACCCCAATTTTACCCCGGCAGTCGCCGCATTGAGCCAGGGAGGCTCACGTGCCCGTGAGGTGGAGTCGCTGGACTTGTCCAGCACGTTCACCTCACCGGCACCGAACGTTGAGCGAGCGCAGAACGCCGCTCCGCGGAGGAGAGGGGCGCCGGTGCTCGGGTCGGAAACCGACTCGGCATCGGACGCCGAAAGCTTCCAGAGCTTGATCTCTGGGAGCGCAGTCAGGAGTGACGAGGGGGGCGCCGACAGGAGGAAGGAGTTCCTCAAGCGCCCCCGCAACGACGAGTCGTCGTCGGAGGAGGGGCTTGTCTCGGCCCGCAAGATCCCCACTAGCGTGCGGGGTAAAGGCCGAGGCAAGACCTCGGGGAGGGGGCCTCCCTCTGGAGAGCCCAACACTCGTCTGGCCCCGAGCGAGGCCAAACTAGAAGAGGCCGTGGCGGCGTACCATCTCGCGGAAGCGCAACCACAAGAGCAAGGAGGACGCGATCGGCGAAGCCATGGCCTCCATCATGGCGGCCGCGCGGACTTACGGCATGGCTCCGGCTGCAGGGGACGATATGTCCGATCTGCGGCCGGAGGTCACCCGCCTGACTGCCGCCATAGAGGCTCTCCAGAGGGAGAACGCCGCCCTTAAGGCGGACCTGGCCGCAATCCGGGGAGACGGCCAGCGGAATGCGCCGCCGCGGGGCCAAAAGGAGAAAGGCCAGCCCACACCAGCGGAGAACTCGGTTCTCGACCTGGTGCGACAGGAGCTGGCCGCCTTCCAGCAGCGGTTCTCCGTATTGGAGAGCCGCGTGCTGCGACCCCCGCTGGCGGCGCCTTCGTACGCGGCTACGGCCGCGTCCAAGCCTCCCCGGACGGCGACGAGGCCGCCTCAGGCAAAGACGGCCACTGGGCAGACGGCCCCAGTGACGGCGGCTCCTGCGAGGGCGAAGACGGCCCCGGCCAAGCCCAAACCGGGCCCACCAAAGCCGCCTCCGACCCCGACACCTGCGGGGCCGAAACAGGCGGCCAAAGGGAAGAAGGCCCAGGCCGGGAACCAGCCGTCCCAGCAGCCTCCTCCAAAGACTCCTCCGGCCGGCGCCGACTGGCAAGTGGCCGGGGAGAAGAGGAAGGCTGCTGGCGCAGCCAGAACCTCGCGGAGACGGGAGCGACGGCGGAGGCGAGACGCCGCGGCGCGATTGCGCGCCCCCAAGACCGCGGCTGTAGTGATCACACTGCAGCCGGACGCGGTGAAGAGGGGCGTGTCGTACCGCGACGTGCTGGCGAAGGCGCGGATGGCGATCGACATCTCGGAGCTCGGCATCGTCGGCGGCCTCCGTCACCGGGTCACTGCGACGGGGGCTTGGATGCTGGAGATCCCCGGCGCGGCCAGTGGCCCTGCCGCTGACGCTCTGGCCGAACGGCTCAGAGCGTCCTTAAATGCGGAGGAGGCCCGAGTCTCCAGACCCACCAAGCGCGCAGACATGCGCATATTGGGTCTGGATGACTCCGTGACGGCCGAGGAAGTGGTGGCCGCCGTAGCCAGGACTGGGGGGTGCCCTCCCGATCAGGTGAGGGCGGGCGCCCTGCGTCCTGGCTTCACGGGGGGGCAAACCATTACGGTTAGCTGCCCCGTCCCGGCGGCCAAAAAGATCCAGGAGGGCGGAAGGCTCCTGGTTGGTTGGGTGTCTGCGCAGGTGAAATCCTGGACCCCAGACCCCTGAGGTGCTTCCGCTGCCAAGTGGGCAACCATGCGGCATGCGTGTGCAACTCGGAGGTAGACCGCAGCGATAGGTGCTTCCGCTGCGGTCAGCCCAGTCACAAGGCCGGCTCGTGCTCCGCCCCACCTCACTGCTTCGCATGTGAGGCGGTTGGCAAGCCGGCCGATCACCGGGCTGGGGGCAAGTCCTGCGCCCCACCCACCAAAGCCAGGCGCAGAGGTAGGCCCTCTGCCACTGTCGTCACCACCACCGCCGCCGCCGCCGCCGCCGCCGTCGCTACTGCCGCCGCCGTTGTGGCTGAACCCCCGCGAGGGGCCCTGGAGGAGGCTGCAATGGATCCCGATTAATGGCCCCATTGCGCTTCCTCCAGGCGAACATCAACCACTGCGCCGCTGCTCAGGAACTTTTGCTCCAGAGCATGGCGCAGTGGTTGATCAACGTCGCCGTGGTCGCCGAGCCGTATTTTGTCCTGCCCAGGAATAACTGGGTGGGGGACTTGGACGGCTCGGTGACCCTCGTTTCGTCGGCCGCCGCCGGTACCCCGCCCCTCGATCGCGTCAAGAGAGGGCGTGGGATCGTCGCAACACGGTTCGGGGAGATCGCTGTGGTAGGCGTTTATTTCTCCCCGAACCGAATTCTCGCCGAGTTCCAGAACTCCCTAACGGAGCTGGGAGACGTCGTCGTCGCCCTCGGTTCCCTCTCCGCCCTCGTCCTCGGGGACTTCAACGCCAAAAGTCCGGCTTAGGGTTCCCGGTCCACGGACTATAGGCGGGGCAGGATGCTCGAGCACTGGGCCCGTGCGCAGGGCCTGGTGATCGAGAACCGGGGTTCTGTCCCCACGTGCGTGCGGTTTACGAGCGAGTCGGTGGTGGACGTTACGTTCGCCACCCCTAGCCTGTCACCGCGCGTCACCGACTGGCGCGTTGTGGAGGAGGTGTAGACCTATTCCGACCACCGGTATATCCGGTTCGACGTCTCCGCCCAGACCCCAGACGCGCCGGTCCGACGGGACCTGAGTGGTCCGCGATGGGCGCTGAAGCAGATAGACCGGGAGCTATTCCTGGAAGCCTCGATCGTGCAGGCCTGGGGGTCACCCCCGGACAGGCCTGCCGACATAAACGACGAGGCGGAGTGGTTCCGGGAGGCCATGTCGGAGATCTGCGACGTGGCCATGCCCCGGGTCCGTCAAGGACGCGCCCGGCGTCAGCTGTACTGGTGGTCGAGCGAGCTATGCGCGAAGCGTGCGTTGCGGCGCGACGCCGGTACACCAGGTTCCGCAGGCGCCGCACCCGACCTTCGGATGCGGCGACTGTAGAGGCGGAGCTGTACGAGGGCTACAGGGCAGCGAAGGCCGTCCTCCGAGACGAGATCTGGCGGGCCAAGGAACTGGCCCGGGAGGAGATGCTGGCGACTCTGGACGGGGACCCATGGGGCCGCCCCTACAAGTGGGTGCGAGAGAAGCTCCGCCCCTGGGCTCCCCCGTTGACGCAGAGTCTCCAGCCTCAGTTCTTGGAGGACGTGGTGAGCGCCCTGTTCCCATCGCGAGGGGAGCACGCTCCCCCGCCCATGGCTCCGTCTCCGACGGAACCTGAAGCTGGCGCAAACGCGGACCACAGTGACGACAACGTCTACAACGCTCCAGAGGTGACCGAGGTAGACTTGAGAGTGGCGGTACAACGGCTCAAGGCCAAAAATACCGCCCCAGGACCCGACGGCTTGCCAGAGAAAGCGTGGGTCCTGGCCTCGGAGACTCTCGGGCCTCGACTAGGGGGGCTCTTTAGCGCATGCCTGGAGCGGGGCCAGTTTCCGCTTCGCTGGAAGACGGGAAAGCTGGTCCTGATCCAGAAAGCCGGGCGCCCTGCGGACTCTCCGTCCGCACTCCGGCCCATCGTGCTGCTCGACGAGGTGGGCAAGCTCTTGGAAAGAGTAATTGCAGACCGCCTCTTCGGGCACCTGAATCGGGTGGGCCCGGATCTTGCGGAGTGCCAGTTTGGCTTCCGCAGGGGGCGCTCGACGGTGGATGCCATCATGCGCGTGAGAGCCCTCACGACGGGGGACGCGGTATCCCGGGGCAGGGTCGTCTTGGCGGTGTCTTTGGACATCACCAACGCCTTTAACACCCTGCCCTGGAGTTGCATCAGGGAGGCACTCCGGTATCACCTGGTGCCGACCTACCTCCGTCGCATAGTCGAGGACTACCTGACGGACAGAGCCGTCATCTACCCCGGTCACCGGGGAGAGTGGAACCGGCGAGAGATGTCGTGCGGTGTCCCACAGGGATCGGTCTTGGGGCCGCCCTTGTGGAACATCGGATACGACTGGGTGCTGCGCGGCGACCTCCCTGACGGCGTCAGCGTAGTATGTTACGCTGACGACACGCTCGTCCTGGCGCAGGGAGAGTCGCACCAGGCGGCGGCCGACCTGGCGACGCAAGCGGTTGCGACAGTCGTTCATAGGATCCGGCAGTTGGGACTCGACGTGGCGCTGCACAAGACCGAGGCCATGTGCTTTCATGGCGGTCGGAACGCGCCACGGTCCGAGTCCCACATAACGGTGGAGGGGGTTCGCATCGGCGTCGGGAGGACGATGAAGTACCTGGGACTCGTCCTCGACAGCCGGTGGAACTTCAGGGAGCACTTCCTGAGTTTGGCCCCAAAGCTGAACCGGGCAGCAGCCGCCTTCAGGCGACTCCTGCCTAATCTCAGCGGGCCAAACGCCTCCTGCCGAAGGCTGTACGCCGGCGTCGTGCGGTCCATGGCCCTCTACGGGTCCCCAGTGTGGGCCCTGTGCATCCGGACGCGACCACTAAAGTTGGTCGCATGCCAGAGGGTCATGGCTATCCGAATGATCCGGGGATACCGCACGATCGCCGGCGAATCGGCCAACCTCCTTGCTGGATTGCTGCCCTGGGATCTGGAGGCGACTGCCCTCCAGCGCGTCTATGAATGGCGCGTGGAGGCGCAGCGCCGGGGCGTATCCCCGCTGCCTCGAGAAGTCGAGGCGCGGCGGGAAGAGCTCCGGCGCGATCTCAGGGCAGTATGGAGGGAACGACTGTCGCAACCGACGGCCGGGCACGCCGCAATTGCGGCGGTAAGACCCCTCTTTGAGGAGTGGCTAGATCGGCGTCACGGCGTCCTGACCTACCGCATGGCGCAGGTCCTCACCGGACACGGAAGTTTCGGGAGGTACCTGTGTCTGATGGGTAAGGAAGAGACGCCTGGGTGTCACCACTGCGAGGGTCGCCCTGAGGACACAGTCGAGCACACGGTGCAGGACTGCCCAGCTTGGGCAGAGCACCGACGTGTCCTCACGGCGACAATAGGCGGAGACCTCTCGCGCCCGGCCTTGGTCGAGGCCATGCTGCGGGGCGAGAGGGAGTGGGAAGCGGTCGCCTCCTTCTGCGAAGCAGTCATGCTTCCGAAGGAGGAGGCGGGCCGCGTGAGTGAGAGGATGGCGTCCTCCCTCCAGCCCAGCCGCAGTGGTAGACGCCCACGGCGTCGGACGTCGGCCGACGATCTCCGGCCACCGTAGGCGCGGGCATGCGGACAGCGAGTAAAGGGCAACTCGCTGTCCGACCATGGACCATGCCCGGGTCGACGGCGCGTCGTGTTCCACGCGCGCCTCAAAGAGCGTCAGCAACATGACGAGGCCCCCTCTGCAGAGGGCCGAAGCCCGCCGGGGTCGTGGGACTCATCCCGTTACCGTGGTCCCGGTATGTAAAGGGTTATTGAAGGAACACCGTGGATTTTAGTCAGTAAAAGTCTGACAGTCCCTCCCACCCTGCCCGGAGTGGGAGGACTTATTTGATAATTTTACCACGTTAAAAAAAAAAAAAAAAGTACATAAACATAAACAAAGCACAAACATAAACACAAACACAATATAAAACAGAAATTGAGTGTTATTTTGCTTGTAGCATAATATAAATAGTAATACCCTTGCAAATTCACTCAAACAACATGTAAACACATCAATCTGTGTTTGAAGGTCGTTGATGGTACGGATAGCACTGGTAAGGGGTGCCTTGGCAAGCAGGTTAGTTCTGGCTGTAGGTACCAGTAGCAGTGGCGGGCTAATAATAAAAATATTATTATTAGCCCGCCGTTATAAGATAAATAATAATAATTTATCTTATAACGTTCCGACGGCTCAAACACGGGCTTACTGTACTATTTCTTCTCATAAAAGAAGAAATGGTCCGTACCGTAATCTCCCACACAGGCCCTCTGCGGGTTGGTAATGTTACATCTCTACAAATTTTTTATTCTAGGACAGGCTGGTTACGAATGTTACGATATTATACGATACGATACACTTCACTTATTTGAGAGCAGTAGTCATTATATAAATTACACCACCTTCGAACCCAGTAGGGTTTGAACTCATGACCCTGAACTCGGTAAGTTTGGCTCGTGAGCACTGGGTCACCACTGCTGATTTTACGTATAAGATTAAAGTTTTAAATTTCGAAAAATACGAGATCATAGTCATTGTCGCCGTTTAGATGGTTTGATGATATTAAATTATTAATCATAAAAAATAGCAAAGAATTACAATATACTTATCTGATTTCCAGGAAACGAAGTAAGTAAAATATTTCGTATAAATAAATAACTATTCCCAGCGGATTCAGCCTCATTATAGGCGAAAAATATCCTAAAAGTGGGATAAGAAATGTGTATTTTTTTTATTTGCTATGTCTTGCTATGCATATACAATAAATAAGTAATTTAAACGTGATTAATTACAACCGCACATATATTTTAAAGAGAACTAGCAATACGTTTAGAATTCACATAACTAGCAATCTTGTAAACCCCTCCAACAAGGCTAAATATGCTTGTATCTGGAGTGGGTTCTCAGTAATAGTGTAACGGGTGGGGTTCGAACCCGCGACCTCTTGATCCTTAGCCTTTAATTAATAAAAATAGAAGTATTTTCTTAAAACGTTTACAGCAAAGTTTTGATTATTTTATTAGATTCACTAGGGTTAGAGTTGTAAAAATACCGTATTATACCAAAAGGCTATGTATTAAACAGGTATTTTATTATAACTTACGGTATTATTGGTATTTTATGTATTTTATATTTTTATTCACTTCTTAAGATCCTGCAATATTACGAAGAGTTTTAGTTTAATAAATAAAATATATTTTAAGTTTCGATCGTATTCTATATTTTAGAATGACTAATTCTAATTTAATGATTACTTAGTAATTAAACTTCACAGATATTATTATAATATTATATATCCGTCTATTTTTCATTATTGTGTTTGTTAAATATTTAAATATACCGCACAGTAGGTACGATTTACTGCGTGATCGGCCTAACAATCTTCGTCTTCGTGACAGCAAGTTCAAGAAAGTGATGATGAAGCTGATTCAGCTGAAAGTACGTTGTTAGAAAACATTGTTGCGTCGTCTTCTACACAAAAGGATTTAGATATGGAGGTAGTAAATCCTCTAAATCACAGGTTCACTAGGGAGACCATAGACTCGTAAAGGCGTGGGGCGTGGGCTACGTCTGTGTTGATTTATATGGACCTTGTATTAAGATACAGAGAGGAGCAGAATTTAATTTTGAATAAAAAGAGTTTGTGATTCTAATAAGTTTAGGAACCTCTTAAGTTCGCTATAAATAATTTTCTAATTGGCTTGTTCTTTTTCCTTTAATATTTTCATTGTGTCTAGTTTATTTTTATGCTAATAATGTTGAATCTGATTATTAATACTAATACAAATTTAAAAAACTTTTTACCAAAAAATTAAACCGACTCCAGAAAACACTGCAAAGTGAAAAATAACTTTAATTTCGGTAGTCGGTGTCTTTAGTTTTCTATTTTCGTTTTTGGCACCGACTTCCGAAGTTAAAGTTATTTTTCACTTTGCAGTGTTTTTTTGGAGTCGGTTTAATTTTTTGGTAAAAAGTTTTTATTTCACTCTTTTAAATTGGTCTATTTTTAATTTATCTAGTTACAAGAGCCTAAATGTTAACTACTTCTAACCTTTTACAAAATATTGCTTTTCCCAATGCTGGGCCGTTAATTGTTGAGGAGTTCTCCTGGTACTTCACCATCAGCTCTACATCACCATATGCATTGTGACGAGCATAAAGTGCTTAATATCCGTATTCAAGTAATCGAATCGCAATCGACTCAATACTTATTATTGAGTAGTTTCGGCGGCCATCTGTGGTCTTCATCATCAGTTCCACTTCCTCAAATGGTACGTTTTGAGAGCAACTGCACAAGTAACTATAATAAATACCCAAAACGTCATAGGTGTGCCTATAATATTTGAAGAGTTTCCTCGATTTCTCCAGGATCCCATCATCAGATCCTGACGTTTATGAAAATGGGACCAATTTCAAAGTATACCCTTTCAATCAAAAAAAGAATTTTCCAAATCGGTCCAGCCGTCTTTGAGTAATCGATGATCATACATAACAAAAAAAAAATATATATATACGCGTCGAATTGATAACCTCCTCTTTTTGTCGTCGGTTGAAAATACCATTTCATGTGCATTTCCTCCGTATTCAGTAGGTATTTTAATGATTACTCAGATAATTTACTTAAAAATATAGAAACAATCGATTTATACATAAAATACCGTAGCAAATGGTATAATACCGTATTATACGGTATTTTTCGTTTTATACATTTCAATACAAATGGTATAATACAGCACTTACATCTCTAACTAGGGTACTTAAAAATGCGATTGGCTACAGCGCTGATTCCCGCGCGTAAAAAATACATAGCTATCCGGCTAAGTTCTGTTAGGGGGCAACAGTTTTTAAAACCAGTGGTCGCTTATTGGTCAAAATTATACCATAATTTTAATTATTTCATATGCATTATTATAAAGAAATATTAGCTTTCTGCATTACTTCTCCATATAACCTTTGACCGTGCGTTTCATATTCTGCGTGATTTTCGTCAAAAGGGGTTCACAGTTTTTGTTCACGTATTATTTGGGTTATTAGATTATTTAGAGGCGGAACATTAAGCTATCTGAACCTTTAATAACTTTTACAAACTCTAGTGTCTTCAAACCTTTTAATTTGCTTGATTAGTTTGAAGACACTAAATAATACAGTACATTTCCGGTCTTTATTTAACACGAATGTCAATATACTCAAACACACATATAATTAAAAGTTTCTTCCTTTGTGCATTCTCTGATAAGC
This sequence comes from Tholera decimalis, assembly GCA_943138885.2. NCBI lineage: Eukaryota > Metazoa > Arthropoda > Insecta > Lepidoptera > Noctuidae > Tholera > Tholera decimalis. The sequence goes on from OW964562.2 coordinate 33,392,549, forward strand.
TTCAAACAAATAGGTTATGGAAGGAACAGAACTCACTTTGATAATAGTGATAATTATATTTACTGATAAAGTGGAAAAAAAAAACAATAACAAGCAACCCGGAGTTTGACAGACGGTCTTGTGAAACCCCGCCATGGGCAGCGCATAAAACCGTTGCTGGCCGAGGTTGTGCGAAGGTTTTGACGATATATTGTGACCCCGGAACTGAGGGCCGCCTATTCTGTCCTTCTACAACGTGTAATTTAAAGGGTATATACATACCAAGTACACGGCTTCTTTGGATGATAACAAACGATATGGCAAGGGTTTTCTAATCCTACTTATGTCTACATGTGTCGAGCATATTAGAAATTTCAATACATTGATACCAGAGGCCGAATTTTTCAAATTAAGAAGAACGAAGAGAATTATCGTTTTATTGGCAAGTGACGTAGAAAGTGATGACCCTATAGTGCTGTGACACGTTTGTTATTACTGGTAGGTATTCAAGAAACATTTAAAACCAATAATTTGGCGTCAATTCTGTTAGTCACTTATTTTGAGCTGAAACTTTGCATAGAGACTCCATACCAGATGTTGTCTTCAGTACTTTTGGATAGATATAGGGTTTCCGTTACACGTTGTATAATGTTGTGTGTGTGTTAAGCCGGCTCTACACGTTGGCCAACACAGTGGCGAATGTAGTGGCCAATGCTTATTGGCCAACGTGTAGACGGGATGTTTGTGCATGTTGGGTGCACAAACACCCCCTCTACACGTTGGCGAATAGGCACTGGCCACTACATTCGCCACTGTGTTGGCCAACGTGTAGAGCCGGCTTTATAATAACGAGATTTCTATTCTATTCTAAAGGTCAAACTTTTCGGCTTCAATTCTGATTGAAACGGCGGGGCTGGAGATAGTGTAGGGCACAAGTAATGCACTCTCTGTTCCTTTAGTATCACAGTACGATGGGACGGCAATCTACCACGACTGGAGAGACATCAGCCGCAAGTTTATATTTCGGTTTATTATTTGTGGATTAAATTACCAACTCAAGATTCTTTAGCGGTACATATAGTTTTGATCATTTTTAGGGTTCCGTAGTCAACAAGGAACCCTTATAGTTTCGCCATGTCCGTCTGTCTGTCCGTCTGTCCGCGGTTAAGCTCAAAAACTATTGGTACTAGAAAGTTGTACTTTGGCATAAGTATACACGTTAATGACGCCGAAAAAGTGGTACAATAAAATTTTGAAAAAAACAATTATTTAGGGTACCTCCCATACATGTAAAGTGGAATGATATTTTTTTTTTTCGTTCTTCCCATAGTGTGGAATATCGTTGGATAGGTCTTTCAAAAATATTAGGGGTTTGGTACGACCGTTTTTTGATTAAGTAAACCGTTCGTGACTTATCAAGCTTTAAAGTACCAATTTTCGTTAGAGTCAAGTGTCCGCCCCCTCTATCAACTAAACGGTTATAGTTAGAAATTCAAATGTCACGGCAGTAGTACCTATATATAACGAAATTTAAAGGAAAACTATCACACATAAGTGGGCTTTACAAGTTTACGAGTAATAGTCGACCAATTGTATTTGACTCGAAAATTTCGAACAACTCTATAGAAATGTCGATAGATGGCGCTAAGCGCCAGTTGTATCGAGCTAGTTTCTTGTGACGATTGAGTAGTGTAGCTCTGTGTCCGTATTTAAATTCAAAACACCGGCTATGACAAGTTTTATATAAATCTCTAAAAAAAATTAAAACTTTCCGTGCAAAATTGTCGGATCAGGTGAGGATTTGTATAGGAAGTCAAATTAGTTAGGTAGTCATGTTTGGCTTTTAGTTAGAGCATGGTACGAAACGACCAGTCAGCGAATACGACACGCACTTGGCTGTTATAAAAACTACGGAACCCTACATTGCGCGTGGCCCGACACGCACTTGACCGGTTTTTTTTTAATATACAAATTATGGCAAGATCTACAATGAAGATTCCCCAACCTTATCCTAGGATGTCTAAATAATGGTATCTACAGTATTACAAAATCTGTCATGAAATTCCACACAGTTCCACAAACTTCCACCTTACGAAACATAGATTAAATTGGTATATTATTATAAAATACTGTTGAAATCTCAGTGTTTGATAAGTATATCGAGGAATACACGTATTGTGTCACTTACTTATGTAATCACAATATAATCTATTATTAGTTGACATCATAGAGATATGACACATCTCGACCGGAAAATGAGAATCTTCAACTTTCAACTAATCACTAACATATAGATTCTTTATCTAATTACATACGAAAGTATGGTGTTGAAATTTGAAGACAAAAGGAAAAAAAGAAAATGCGTTTATTTGGAACCAGCAAAGGCCGGCCTTTTTCTGATCCGACCTTTGTTGGTGCCAAATAAACATTCTTTTTTCTTCTTTCTTTTCTTTTGTCTTCAAATTCCATCAGTATTTTATAATAATATACCAATTTAATCTATGTTTGATAAGGTAAGTTGTACTGAGTGGAATTTCTCGACAAATTTTGTAATTCTGTAGATACCATGGTTTAGAAATCCTTCTAGAGCTATCTACAACATGTATCGTAATTAACGCACACCCTCAAACACCCCAATTAGAAAATTATATTATTATCGTAATACATACTCTGAATTTTTAGTTTTACTTGTTTAAACAGTTTTTTATGACTATAACTTCCTTTAAATGAGTTTAATTTTTCTGTAATGTGTACTGAATGACGGAATTTATATAAATCTGCATTTAAAAAGTTACTACTTTAATTTACGGTCCATAGTTAGTTGTTTTACTAACAGCGAAAGTGTAATTTACGTACATTTAATTGCTTTGGGAAAAAAAATTATCAATATTAAAAACGATAAAAATCGATTCAGTAAACGATTCTGAACAAACTAATTTCAGGATGTGCATTAATTATGTTACATGTTGTGTATTATAATCACCTATCTTCTAGATCAATATATCATACATACATATAATAAAACAGTAAAAAGTGTGTTTGTACATTGGGTATGAATTTACAAAAAAAAATTGGTTATGTATTTGCTCAGGCTCAACCAGTCCTTGGGTATTGCGTGACCACGTGGGGTGGAGCGCACAAAAGTTCCATGCTTCGTATAGAAAAGGCACAGAGGGCTGTTCTAAGGGTCCTATCAAAGAAACCAATCCGCTTTCCGACATCTGACCTCTATTCACTTTGCAAGGTCCTCACGGTTAGGCAGCTCATCGTACTACAGACTGTACTCGGAAAAACACAAGCAGATACACTACGACCCAAATTATAGCACTGCAAAACACCTCGCTGACAGAGTTTGCAAAATTGTACCATGTAGAATAGTAGTAGCGAGAAGACATTTCAAGTTTATCAGCTCCAAGCTCTACAACAAAATAAATAAGAAACTAAATATTTACCATTTACCCCGAACCTTTTTAAGAAGGAAGCTGACAGAGTGGTTGAAATCGCTGTCATATGATGAAACTGAGAACTTGTGGATACTTAAATTGCACAAACAAACACCCAAACTCTCACTTTACCTACTTTACTTTATATAAGGATGCATGTTTGTATGTTTGTTACCTTTTATCATCTATTTGGAACATGTCGTACAGGTAGTCGTAATGGGTCTGATTTTTTGTGGTTTATGTAGTGTATTAACGCACCCATGATACAGTAGCAAGTCCTGTATCCTGAGTTCCTGACCAGTTTAATAAAGATTAAAATAACGATAATATGGAATATTAAATGAATCGGCAGTTTTTGCCTTATCATTAATCTGAGACAGATTGTACTTCGGAGGGTGTGCACAGGAGCTCCACGTCCTAATCCGTTCATCCCCCTTTTACTACCGGTCTACCAGACGTACTGCAGGATACCATCCACACTTGGTCGATATACCGTCATGTCGTACTAAGCGCTTCTCCTCTACACTTATTGTGCGCATAGCCAGGGTGTGGAACTCTCTGCCGGCTTCTGTATTCCTTGCCACATATGACCCGTCAGCCTCTAAAGCAAAAGTGAACAGGCATTTTCTGGGCTTGCTCGTTCGATCGTAGACCTTATTTGATACTTACCAACAGGTGTGATCGAGATCAAGAGCGGGCTCATTCGTAATAAAAACAAGACTTTTATCCAGAATAACAAAACAGCCTTATAATAACTTAAAAACACTAAAATTAGTGTCTATTTTGCCCTTTTTACCCACGGCGTTCCAGCCTTATTAGAACCTAATAGCTTGGTATGTGACGATGATGGCGGAAGACCTCATGAGATATCATTGATTCTATGAAAGATACGTAGATCTTTATTTATTTGTATTTTTTTTTAATCTTTATCTTCGTTTCCCTTTTCTTATTACACGCTATTTTAGGTAATCCCCAGTAACTGATCCTTCCGTAAAAAAACACTTTAGCGCAGTCTACCCACTTTAAAGCCTACAACGATTATGCAGTAACTTAGAATAGGTATCCTACTTTTTTAGCGTCAATAGCTCAATGGGTAAGTTGTCGGACTTGTGATCCAGAGTATCTAGAATCTCTGTATGTTAACATGGTCACTCATCTACGGACCAACCTCATAAAGTGTTGCCTTAGCTTGAGATCGAACCGTGCGGCTGATATTATTTAGTCAAAGGTGTTTTTAAAATTGTAGTAATTAACGTTCAGTAATGCCTGTCTTAACACGTTCGCTGACGTTATGACAGTACGTCGAGGGACGGGCCACTTATTTTTAGGGTTCCGTAGCCGAATGGCAAAAAACGGAACCCTTATAGTTTCGATATGTCTGTCCGTCTGTCTGTCTGTCTGTCCGTCCGTCCGTATGTCACAGCCATTTTATTTCGAAACTATTAAGACTATACATATGAAACTTAGTAGGTAGATTAGGTATTCTGTGAACCGCTTTCCGATTTTAAGAAAAAAAAAATATATTTAAAATAAAGGGGGTCCCCATACATGGAACTAGAACTGATTTTTTTTTTTCATGAAACCTTTGTTTGTGTGGTATCTATAGTTAGGTCTTTAAAAATGAAATGAAAAACCACTTTTTCATAAAGTCAATCGTTTAAAAGATATAAGCTTCCAAATTGGTAAAATGTGTGTTCTATAATAATGAAGTGAAAAATCAAAAAAATATATAAGTCTGTAAATCTTAATGTAATCTTTCAACCGAAATTGGTTTGAACGAGATCGGGTCAGCAGTTTTTGAGATACAGCATATTTTTTAAAACTGCAAATATATCTTTGTAATTCATACAAACACTATGAAAAAAAAAGTTATACTACTACTACTACTAGTTTTAAGAAACTTTCAAGGTTTTTTTTATTCGTCAAATAAATATATACTAATTGTTCAGGACTACAATAAGGCCAGTGCAACGGTAACTGGACGGTCTGAACTGTCCACGGAACGTGGAGCTTAACGTTGCTTTCAATGAACAATAAACTTACAAAAGGCTCTTCGGCCTACAACAATATATTCAAATAAATAATCGGTACCACTAACCTTCTGTGCTGGGTTCGCCAACTTCGACCTTCCTAGGTCACGCCCAAGTGGGGTTTGTATGTAATATGAGGTGAGTAAGTGAAAAGTGTGATGTAAGTCACGTGTTGTAGAACGTTCACAAGCCCCAGTCTCCAGATGGCGTGGTCCAAACAGCATCACAGCCCAAACTCACACCGGATTGAAGCTATTTATCACTACCTTTTCCAACAAATGCGCGTGCCACGCGATGGCATCAACCCGGCGATAAATCCAAAAATATCCCGGGGTTTTCGTCAAATGGGGATTACAACTTCAAACAATAGTTAACTCGCGACCCAATTATCGGTTTCAACAGGCGATTCCAAACGATATTTTTCCAATTATAATTAACTCAACAGGGTCCCATGACCGACATTTTTAACAAGCAAGCAAAGTCTATCTGTCAGGTGAAAAAGTTATGTCAAGTGTCAACATCAAAAAGACAATAGAATTCAAAAATACATTTGGGACGCAACACTAATATTATATTATATTATTATAGTTACTACGGAACCCTTCATGGGCGAGTCTGACTCGCACTTGGCCAATTTTTAAGAGTACGTCGTCTCACGATAATTTTTCACATAAGTATTATGAAGAGCAGTATCCACTGTAATATTATAAGCAATTTCATATTTTTTACTGCCGTAATACGAGTATTTTGTGGGTAGTTTCATATTGCTTGCTTGTGCACGAGTACTACGTTGATTTGTAATTTAGTATGGAAAATTCTACTGTCGTAATGTGGTGTCAGGGTAAGTGCTCACTGTCAGCGAACGTGTTAATTAAATAAAGTGGCATAAAATTGTAGTGTGGTCCTCATGTCATGTTCTAGTTTCATACTAGAACATGACATGAGGACCACGACCGCTCTGGCAAGAGCGTGCCGATTGGGAAGATGAAAAAAAAAGCCTGTCATGAGTGGCATCAGAGAGTATATAACCAGTGGTTTTATAGTCTTTGGGTGGCATAGAATGGGCGGAAGGCATAATTTTATGTATGTATATATAATAAATAGTATTTGCGTGTTGCGCGAGGTGCAAGAACCTCGCGTGCTTGTGAAAAAAAAAAAAGTGGGGGGGGGAGATGAGGGGGTTTAGTATTTACGTGTTGCGCGAGGTGCAAGCACATCGCGTGCTTGTGAAAAAAAAAAAAAAAAGGGGGGGGGGGGGTGATAGGGGGGGGGGTTGCAGAAGTGTTTCGACTGCCCCCTTCTTCATAGCCCCCTCTAAATGAATCTGAAAAAAAAAAATTCCAAGTCTCTTAATTTCCGAGATCCGCCTAAAGGGGGTGAGAAGGGGGGCGGGGGGGGGACTTTGAAAAATGGTTTTTACTTTACCGAGCCTCCTCTACACGAATCCGTAAAAAAAAAAATACGGGTCTCGTAGTTTCCGAGATACGATAGGGGGGGGGGAGAAGGGGGGTGAAAAAGGGAGGTTTGGCACTTTTCCCGTAGGTTTGAGAGTTACTTGTTTACGAATCTGTCACAATATACCCACCTCCCCATCCACCATCTGGGAGAACAATTATGTCAATGAGTGAGTGAGTGAGTGAGTCAGTGGTAATTTAGCTTTATATAGTATAATAATAATAATATATCCTTTATTTCAGGCAACTAGACATACAAAACATTGAACAAATACAAATTCTTATAATAAACCAATACATTACATAAATATATACATACATTCTCGATGCCATCCTCACTGACATTTTAAAACTTATAAGTTAACTAGTATTTGCGTGTTGCGCGAGGTGCAAGCACCTCGCGTGCTTGTGAAAAAAAAAAAAAAAAAAGAGGGGGGGGTGATGGGGGGGGGGGGGTTGCACAAGTATTTCGACTAAAGCATTGCCCCTCTAAATGAATCTGAAAAAAAAAATGTTCCAAGTCTCTTAGATTCCGAGATCCGCCTAAAGGGGGTGAAAAGGGGGGCGGGAGGGGCGACTGAACAATGGTTTTTACTTTACCGAGCCTCCTCTATACGAATCCGTAAAAAAAAAATACGGGTCTCGTAGTTTCCGAGATACGATAGGGAGGGGGGAGAAGGGGGGGGAAAAGGGGAGGTTTGGCACTTTTCCCGTAGGTTTGAGAGTTACTTGTTTACGAATCTGTCAAAATATACCCACCTCCCCATCCACCATCTGGGAGAACAATTATGTCAGTGAGTCAGTGAGTGAGTGGTAATCGAGCTTTATATAATATAACTAGTATTTGCGTGTTGCGCGAGGTGCAAGCACCTCGCGTGCTTTTTATAAAAAAAAAAAAAATGGGGGGGTGATGGGGGGGGTTTAGTATTTGGGTGTTGCGCGAGGTGCAAGCACCTCGCGAGCTTGTGAAAAAAAAAAAAAAAAAAGAGGGGGGGGTGATGGGGGGGGGGGGTTTACAAGTATTTCGACTAAAGCATTGCCCCTCTAAATGAATCTGAAAAAAAAAATGTTCCAAGTCTCTTAGATTCCGAGATCCGCCTAAAGGGGGGGAGAAGGGGGGCGGGGGGGGGACTTTGAAAAATGGTTTTTACTTTACCGAGCCTCCTCTATACGAATCCGTAAAAAACAAAAAATACGGGTCTCGTAGTTTCCGAGATACGATAGGGAGGGGGGAGAAGGGGGGTGAAAAGGGGAGGTTTGGCACTTTTCCCGTAGGTTTGAGAGTTACTTGTTTACGAATCTGTCAAAATATACCCACGTCCCCATCCACCATCTGGGAGAACAATTATGTCAGTGAGTGAGTGGTAATTTAGCTTTATATAATATAACTAGAAGAAGCACCTCGCGAGCTTGTGAAAAAAAAATTAAAAAAAAAAAGAGGGGGGGGGGTGATGGGGGGGGGGTTGCACAAGTATTTCGACTAAAGCATTGCCCCTCTAAATGAATCTGAAAAAAAAATGTTCCAAGTCTCTTAGATTCCGAGATCCGCCTAAAGGGGGGGAGAAGGGGGGCGGGGAGGGGGGACTTTGAAAAATGGTTTTTACTTTACCGAGCCTCCTCTATACGAATCCGTAAAAAGAAAAAAATACGGGTCTCGTAGTTTCCGAGATACGATAGGGGGGGGGGGAGAAGGGGGGGGAAAAGGGGGGGTTTGGCACTTTTCCCGTAGGTTTGAGAGTTACTTGTTTACGAATCTGTCAAAATATACCCACCTCCCCATCCACCATCTGGGAGAACAATTATGTCAGTGAGTCAGTGAGTGAGTGGTAATCTAGCTTTATATAATATAACTAGTATTTGCGTGTTGCGCGAGGTGCAAGCACCTCGCGTGCTTGTGAAAAATACTAAAGCATTGCCCCTCTAAATCAAGTATTTGCGTGTTGCGCGAGGTGCAAGCACCTCGCGTGCTTGCGAAAAAAAAAAAATGGGGGGGTTGAGGGGGCGGGGGGTTGCACAATTATTTCGACTAAAGCATGGCCCCTCTAAATGAATCTGAAAAAAAAAATGTTCCAAGTCTCTTAGATTCCGAGATCCGCCTAAAGGGGGGGAGAAGGGGGGCGGGAGGGGGACTTTGAAAAATGGTTTTTACTTTACCGAGCCTCCTCTATACGAATCCGTAAAAAACAAAAAATACGGGTCTCGTAGTTTCCGAGATACGATGGGGAGGGGGGAGAAGGGGGGTGAAAAGGGGAGGTTTGGCACTTTTCCCGTAGGTTTGAGAGTTACTTGTTTACGAATCTGTCAAAATATACCCACCTCCCCATCCACCATCTGGGAGAACAATTATGTCAATGAGTGAGTGAGTCAGTCAGTGGTAATTTAGCTTTATATAATATAACTAGTATTTGCGTGTTGCGCGAGGTGCAAGCACCTCGCGTGCTTGTGAAAAAAAAAAAAAGGGGGCGTGTGATGGGGGGCTTTAGTATTTGCGTGTTGCGCGAGGTGCAAGCACCTCGCGAGCTTGTGAAAAAAAAATAAAAAAAAGGGGGGGGGGTGATGGGGGGAGATGGGGGGTTAGTATTTGCGTGTTGCGCGAGGTGCAAGCACCTCGCGTGCTTGTGAAAAAAAAATAAAAAAAAGGGGGGGGGGGTGATGGGGGTGATGGGGTTAGTATATTCGTGTTGCGCGAGCTGGAAGCACCTCGCGAGCTTGTGAAAAAAAAAATGGGGGGGTTGAGGGGGCGGGGGGTTGCACAATTATTTCGACTAAAGCATGGCCCCTCTAAATGAATCTGAAAAAAAAAATGTTCCAAGTCTCTTAACTTCCGAGATCCGCCTAAAGGGGGGAGAAGGGGGGCGGGGGGGGGGACTTTAAAAATGGTTTTTACTTTACCGAGCCTCCTCTATACGAATCCGTAAAAAGAAAAAAATACGGGTCTCGTAGTTTCCGAGATACGATAGGGGGGGGTGAGAAGGGGGGTGAAAAGGGGAGGTTTGGCACTTTTCCCGTAGGTTTGAGAGTTACTTGTTTACGAATCTGTCAAAATATACCCACCTCCCCATCCACCATCTGGGAGAACAATTATGTCAATGAGTGAGTCAGTGAGTGGTAATCTAGCTTTATATAGTATAATAACTTGTCTTTTTTATCTTCCCCAGATGTTCAGTACCAGAATGCGAAGACAATCCCGACCATATAAACTTCACCATCCCCCATGATAATGATGGGGTACCAGCAAAGTGTCTCCGTTTCGCTCCATTTCCGAATGCGTCTCACTTTGGAAACCTGAGCCAGTGTTCCCCGCACTATTACGACACTTCCACGGAGATCGGATGTGAATCTTATGTCTACTTGGAGGAGCATTCTATTGTCAAAGAGGTAAGGTATCAATTATTTATTTTGTGTTGTATTCCTTCGTCAACACTTAAGTATAATTACTCCGGAACTCAAGGGCAACTGGAAACACGGGGTGAGTTTTTAGTCAGTTGAAGTCTGACACTCTTCCGCTCCACTCAGGAGGAGTAATTTAATGATCTTACCACCGAACAAAGATAATAACAATTTAGTCATATAAGTTCCCACGGCGGGAATACAGATAACTATGAATCATAAATCATTTAAATTCCTTTGACTTTTGGTCATTTAATGAATGTCAGTTATAATACCTATAAAAGTACTTAAAAATCTACCCGTCGGGCTTATACAGATAAATTACAGTATTAAATTAACAATTAGTAATAACTCAAGTCATAATGAAGTCAAATAATAATTCAAAATATCGATGTCAACAATTGAAACATAGTTAAAGATACCATTTCAAATTACAATATAAACAAGTCATTATCATTATGTAATGGAATGTCAAAATTAAACGTCAAAAATAAATAAAATACAATTAGATAGATAAAATATACTTTATTGGAAACCAATAATTTAAACAGCTCCCAGCCTAGAGCCATTTTTATCCCTTAACCCGGAAACGAATTATGTTAATATTAGGATCTAGCAGTAGCTCGCGACTTCGTTCGCGTGGGAAGTTTTTCCGTGTAAATCCCAATACCGTGAGATTTCGTGATTAATCAGTGAGTGGTATTTCGCTTTTATATATCGCACCCTTAGTAATATAAGGGTACAACTCAAAAACGTAGATTTTTGAGAAATCGCGTTTCAAGATTCTGGATTCCTACATTACAGATATTTTTTCAAATAACATGCTTATTATTTAAATTAGCCAACTGATAAGCTAGTTAACCGGTTTGTTAACTGGTTAGTTAACCGGTAGCGAATTTCATTTTGAGCCATTAACATTTAAAACCTCTGTTTGCAAAAAATTTGACTTGATTCCTTATATTACTGAGGGTGCGATATATAGATTAAGTGTCGCCCGTCTGTCTGTCTGTAGACGTCGTTCGCGTGGAACGTTCACATATTTGCCTGGAGTTCAAAGTAGCCTATGTACCTACTTTTATAGACTATAATCTATCTCTGTGCCAAATTTCTTACAGAGCTGTTCAGCTGTTTTGGCATGTATGAGTAGCAAACCTACATACACCCAGAACATTAGTATAGAATACATGTTAACACGTTCGCTGACAGTACGTCGTTAGGCGGGAAATTAAAATAGTGCGTTATTATGACAGTACGTCGAGGGACGGGCGTCTTGGAAAATTCTACTGTCGTAATGTGGTGTCAGGGTAAGTGCTCGCTGTCAGCGAACGTGTTAATCATAATATAGTTATGTGTAACAAGAAGTCATCTTATCAACTATTGTTTTAATAGTACACAATGTAACTGTAGTCAACACAAACAACCAAACGTACAGTCACATCTTGTCGAGTGTCATAAGGCTAAGTCCACCTGTCTGTCTAAATATTTACTTGATCGGAAGCCTTTATTTATATGAGGTAAGACTAAACAGTGGCACGCAGCTTTGCTTCCATCGATTCATGCTATTTCACTTTCTCTGTACCTTTTATTAGTGATAGACTCAGTTTTGACCACCATCTCACTTGATGGTAAGGGATGATGTGGTTGAAGATGAAGCACGCTTACCTAGAATTAAGTAAGAGCAGACAGGTTATAGAAATCAAAAACACGGACTTCAGCAGGGTTTTCTACTCCTTAGCTATACGCACAATTTAAAGTATTGTTAAAATGCTTCGTGCGTATGTACCACCCATACGAGTACGCACAAAACATTTTCGGAATAATTTCATATAACGATAGCGCATCGTCATTCGTTTGTACCCAGACGGTGGAACGGGCATGGTGGAATTCAAAAATTTTATAATTTCATGCAAATTTATACATAATTTACCAAGTAAAACTAGGCTCAATTAAAATTTACAAACAAAATAAACTCAGCTAAAACATCATCAAAAAATTCGTCCTCAAAGTTTTCAGCTGATAATGTACCCAAGAGACTGGCGGCATTGCCACGTTAATTCGGTTCACTTTAGCCATAGTGTAAGTAGATGAAAATACGTGGAAAAATGGCAGATCGGCTTACTGTTGGGAATATTGATATAATTACATATCCCCGTTACAAATTAACATATTTAAGCGACAATAGCCTAAGTAATGACTAAGGTGTCGAAATTGTGATCGAGAGGTTGCAAGTTCGAACCCAACCCATTAAACTATTGCCATGAACCCACTCTAGATACAAGCATATATAGCTTTTGGAGGGGTTAACAATATTGCTATTAATGTGGATTATAACCACATTGATACGGTAAAGATTATATGCGCAGGTGAGCTGTTAAAATAAATCCAAGTTTATTCAATTGGATACCATCACAACAATATTGCCAATATCAATTTATTATTGATAAGGAAATTCTATTGTCTTTGGTGCCATAATTTTTTAGCGAACACTGAGATTCAATTTGTTTTAAAGAACTCCTAAGTATGTAACTTATCTTATCTTAGCTTACTTCTTACTTAATATCTTACTTCTTACTTATAATATAATAATAATTATTATCCTACTTCCTATCCTACTAATCCTACTTCCTACTAATATCATAAATGCGAAAGTTTGTGAGGATGGATGGATGTTTGTTACTCTTTCACGCAAAAAATACTTAACGGATCTGAACGATATTTGGTACGAAGGTCGTTGATAACCTGGAATAACACATAGGCTACTTTTTATCCCAGAAATCCCACGGGATCCGGATTTACGTGGGAAAAATCTCCTACGCGAACGAAGTCGCGGGCAAAAGCTAGTATTATTATTATTAATGCGAAAATTTGTGAGGATGGAAGGATGTTTGTTACTCTTTCACGCAAAAACTACTGAACGGATCTGAATGAAATTTGGTAAGTAGATAGTTGTCATTCTGGAATAACACATAGGTTACTTTTTATCCCGAAATTCCTACGGGATCGGGATTTGCGCTGGAAAACCTTCCCACGCTTACGAAGTCGCGGGCAAAAGCTATTTCATACATAGTTGCAAGAATAAAATTTTTACGAAACTGAACCAATGCCAAAATAAAATCTATTTATTTACTCCTTCTTCTTCTTCTTCTTCGTATCGATGGTAAATCGCGTACTTTATATGTATTGGGCCCAATAGGTCTTGCTGGTCTCGCTTTCAGTGGATTTTATAAGGTCTTCTAATGTACATATTCTTGGACCATTAGGACACTTCAGCTGTTCCAGCGCTTTACTCCTGAAGAGTTCGTGTCTAAATAAGACCAGCCGCATGGGTAGCTTAGTGATCTTCAAGGTAACCAACGCTAGCCGAGATTGGTTCATGGATGACCATATCGATGTCGACCTCCGTGTAAACAAATAAATATCTTGAATCACGGAAGAAAGTACGTTGAGCCGTTAGTCTCGGCTGTTACAACGTGTAACCGAAACCCCATATCTATCCAAAAGTGCTGAAGACAACATCTGGTATGTAGTGTCTATGCACAGTTTCAGCTCAAAATAAGTGACCCAAACAATTGATAACAAATTATCGGTTTCACATGTTTCTTGGATACCAATCATAACAAACGTGTCACAGCACTACGAGGGTCAATAACTTTCCACGTCACTTGCCAATAACACGACATTTCTCTTACATCTTCTTAATTTGAAAAATTCGGTCTCTGGTAACAATGTATTGAAATTTCTAATAAGTTCCACACATGTAGACATAGGATTACAAAACTCTTGCCATATCGTTTGTTATCATCCAAAGAAGCCATGCACTTCGTATGTATAAACTAGTACTCACGCGGGGCTTCGCTCCCGTAGATTCTATCACGATAAAAACATAACTCTCCTTTTTTGCAGTCGGGTAAAAAGTAGCCTATAACCTTCCTCAAGCTTCAAGCTACTTCCATACCAAATTTCATCCAAATCCACCCTGTACTTTCGAAGATTAGCGCGTTCAAGCAAACAAACAAACAAACTTTTCCGCTTTATAATATTACTAGTACTCTCGCGGGGCTTCGCTCCCGTGGATTCTATCACGGTAAAAACATAACTCTCCTTTTTTGCAGTCGGGTAAAAAGTAGCCTATAACCTTCCTCAAGCTTCAAGCTACTTCCATACCAAATTTCATCCAAATCCACCCAGTACTTTCGAAGATTAGCGCGTTCAAGCAAACAAACAAACAAACAAACAAACAAACAAACTAACAAACTTTTCCGCTTTATAATATTAGTATAGATAGTATAGATTAAATTACCCTTTAAATTACACGTTGTGTAGGTACATCTTTGGCAGTAGTTAAAAATCTGACTTTAACTTTGCCAAGGGATATCGTGTTTCTCAAATACTGGGTTGTGGAGGTGAGTACTAGTGACTGACAGACAGGCAGTCACTCCATGAAGAACAATAGTACTCAGCTGCATTTAATTAGACTGGAAACTGACTCCAACATGGGAAAAGTCTAAGCGGTGATGAATGACGCAACAGCTAGTTTTTGACATTACTCGAAATGTACCTTCATACCTTACGTGGGTTTCTTAATTGCAAATATGTACTAACAATAGTAGTCATTCGCTTCGACAGTCTGTTTATTATAGGGAAAAGGCTTGTGATGAAAAATGTTTTGCACGTGAGCGGGTGGTGCGGCACGAAGGTGGTTGCACCAAGTGAATCTCACTGGAGTCAGGCTTGAATTCATTTTCTCACGCGCTCGTTTTGATTTTCTGATAACTCCTGAATCCGTCTGAATAGATTTTAGAAATTTGAAATAAGTATTTTTATTTTAGTTTTAATAGATGGAACAACAAACATAATTATAAGAACAACTAGAATAAATTTTGTTTATAATGGAACCAAATACGCTGTCTACAGATAAATAAACATAAGAGTAAAAGAGAGTATCCTCAAGAGTTAGACGTATACTATCGCAACGTTCTTGTAGAAAAGAAGAGGAACAATCCTGTAAAACATTGTTTCATTATATCTCGTAGTGATTTCGCATCAATTTTCAGTGGGCCTTGAATTTTTTCGGCATTTATTTTTGATAATGTCAAAAAAATGAAATCATTGTCATTATTTAAATAGATTTACACAAAACCTTTACAAATTATACGCTTTATGTCCTTCCGTATAAATCACTGTGCATTATTGAAAATTGCATTTTTTTTTAGCTTATGATCGACATAACAAGGAACTTTAATAAATTAATGAATTATCTTTATTGTGCTAAAAATACATAATTCTAAGTTTAATACACCCTTTGTTCGGCTGAGAAAATAATCGAATGTAACTTCTCCCACTCTGGGTGGAGCGAGAGGAAGTGTTAGACTTCTACTGACTAAAAACCCTTCCTGTTCTTTCCACTGCCCTTACGTTCCGGAGCCGCGGTATCTCATTAGAACATTCCCGCAACCCCGGCAGGTGGTGGCCCTATGGGGCCCCGTCACTAATGCTGACGACTCTTTGAGGCGCGCGTGGAACACGACGCGCCACCGACCCAGGGTCTGGTCCTTAACACGTTCGCTGACAGTATGTCGTTAAGCGGGAAATTAAAATAGTGCGTTATGACAGTACATCGAAGGACGGGCCACTTATTTTTAAGAGTCGTCGTCTCACGATAATTTTTCATATAAGTATTATGAAGAGCAGTATCCACTGTCATATTATGATCAATTTCATATTTCTTACTGCCGTCACACGAGTATTTTGTGGGTAGTTTCATATTACTTGCTTGTGCACGAGTACTACGTTGACTTGTCATTTAGTATGGAAAATTCTACTGTCGTAATGTGGTGTCAGGGTAAGTGCTCACTGTCAGCGAACGTGTTAAGTTAAATACACCCTAGAACCCACACTAGGGTTCCCTGTGATTTGGGGTCTCTTTCCGTCGAGGTGACTCTGTCTTACAATATGTAATGACAGTTGTAAAACAGCGGACTTATTCCACAGTAATTTTAACCTTTAGGTGAAGCAGAGACATTAACGGCTTCAGCTGTACTTTGAGCGTTTTTCTGTCCACAAAGAATTCATAACTTTTTGCTCTTTCCGTGAAAGTAGGTACCTAATAATAAATTATTGGGTGAAAGTTATTTTTGGTGTAAACTTTTCCTTTGATTGCTTTTGGATGATCGTTTTTAAGAATTCGTTAATACCCGCTCAATAAAATTCATGTTTTTTTTTATATGTATATACATATTTCGTAATAAGTCTCTGTGCTGTGATGTTAGAAGCAAACGCTCTTTGCAAATAGGAGACCGAAAAAAAAATTGGTTCGGTACCTATAACCATAGATAACATAGCCTAACCGAAAATGTTTTATGAAGTACATTTATACATATATTAATACGTGAAGTATAAACTTTTTATCAATTTTGACCAAAATTACGTGGACGGAGGACTGTGAAATTAGGTACAGTTAAAGTTTATATGCAGGAGAAGGAGTGCGAAAAGCTAATTTTAAGCCATTTTTTTACTCCACTTCTAGGTAAACGTGCTTCATCTTCGACCACATCATCAATTACCATCAGACGAGATGGTAGTCAAATGCGAGCCTAATTTCAATTTAAAAAAATTGAATTGTATAAAAATGTGAAATAAATTAATCTATGGTCGAATTGTGACCACTGGGCCATTAGTTCTAATAAAAAAGTATTTCAGTCTGCCTAAAAGCCTCTTTCTTGATTTAAAGTCGGTTAAAAGTAACGATTAATTGCATATAAATAGGAACCAAGCAGTTTCCTGTACAAAATCCCCGCCAACCAATTGGGGACAATTTAAGCATTGCATAGCAACAATACAATGTATAATCGGCATAGCAATTTACGCCGAACCTATTTATCATGGAATATTATAATAATGATTATAATTTTAATAGTTAGGTTGCTCACAGAAGCGTTACCAGACGTGTTAATAATGAAAAATATCTATATATAATGAAGTGGAAGTTGTATGCAGTTGACAAATTATTTTTCAATAGACTTCCTCGAAAACTAGCTCTTATCGCACTACGATTAGGTTCCACGTGCAATGTATTTCACACTCGTGGATTTTTTTAATTTTTCACTCACGAGGGTTTATCGTTCCAGATTTTGCCACAGATAACATTAAACAACTATTCAATTCCCTATATTTGGCGGTGATTGTTTTTTTTTTTTCACAGTAAAGAGGCGCTTGTTTTTAAGGCCTTATATTTAATGAAAATTAAAGTTGTGTTTATGAACAGAATATCAGAAATAAACATTATTATTTATAAAACAATTTTGCTTTTATCAATAAATTAACATTTGTGTTCCAAATAAAAAAGAATATATTTTATTTTAAAATGAGGCTGTTTTGCGTCTTCATACCTTTGCTTTAACCCGCGAAGATAAAGCGCGGGGAAAAATAATTAAATGACAAAAATACTTTTCGTTCTATCATTTTATTTCTTCGAAAGTGTATTGAAACACGTCGTTTGATACACGTGGACTTTTGTTACTGCAGTACTCGGCTCCATAACCCCTCGCCTAGCGGCTTGGGCGTAACAAACTTTCTCCACTTCTTTAAACATTAGGTATACTCGTTTCTAGTGTGTCATTATTTTTAAACCTGTGAATTCGGAGGGAAAACCACCAAATGACTCCTTTACTCTAGGTGGAGAGGAAGGAAGTGTCAGGACTTTGCTGACTAAAACCCATCCTGTTCATTCAGTTGCCCTTGCGTGCTGGGGTCGCGGTATCACGTTAGATTTTTTTTTCTGCGTGTGGAAATCTTCATGGATGTCCTCCGCCCTGGGGTTGACGGAGGGGTCTGTCAGACTCTTATTGACTAAAACCACACGGTGTTTCTCTCCTTCACTTCTAGCTGGGGTGCGAGGACACGTTAGCGTTCTCCACAATCACCCCAGCAGTGACGGTCGTTTACCCCATCTCAGATGAGGGGACAAGTGAGCATCTCCTCACCCTGTCATAATTTTAGAAAGGTGCGCGGAAACACTACGCGACACCTGCTCGGGCCTATATGATCGGATGCCAGACTTCCCCAAGTCTGACACCCACAAGCCACATTACGGGGGATGGAAGAGGGCATTGTCAGCCCGCCTCTGTCGCCCAGTCCTTCGAACGCGGCTCGGGACGTCGCCCTCTCCCTCTCTGCCGCTTCTTTTGCCACCATGACCCGCTCTGTGAAAACGGCCACTGCTTGCCATGACCTCTCGCTCCCAACCATAGATTTGATTATGGCCGGCAACGAAAGATCGCTCCCCACCTTAGCAATCAGGGCATTGCGGTGTTCAACCCACGCTGTACATTCGCCAAGCGTATGCTGTGCTGTATCCTCGCTGCCGTGGCAATGATGGCAGCTGGATCACGTTAAAATATTGCCGCAACCCCTCTAGGTAATGGCTCTATTGGGCCCCGTTTATGCCGCTGACTGCTTTTTAAGGCGCGCGTGGAACACAACGCGACGGCGATTCGGGATTCTTATTATGATTGAATGCCATTTTAATGGCATAATCTCTTAAGACTTTTGGTAAGATTTTACTCTTACAAGGAGGTTTATTAGCCAGCCATACATTACATAAAGAGTACCCATAGGAAATTTTAATAATTTCCCACTTACTGCAAAACCTTTGAATTCTCCGAAACTAAGTGCAAATAGGATCTTACGCTTTAATTTATAATTTCCTTTGACAAATTATTATTGTATAAATGTTTACCGGCCATATTGCAATTGCTAATAGTATTTTAATAATACTGCCGCGCGAGCGATAAGAGCAGTAAGTATGTTTTGCATAGTTTTGAGTAATCGCGGCGTGCAAAGTTTTTGTTACAATTTTGTTTTTCCAGACTTCTATTTTTAAGTTATATTAATTATGATGGTTGAAACGTGTAGCCCAAATAAAGCACTTTTATATTTTTCACTCAATAAAATTGTATATATATTTGAATAGTTTTAAATAACGAAAATCCTTTTATATCTAGTGTTAGTTGAAGCAACTGAAATATCAATTGCTTAGAATAATAGCAGTAAGTAGTAAGTTACTGCTGTTATTATAAGCAAGTAATACTAGGGTTAGGTTATAGCTTAGGAATAAAAACAAAGTGTTAGATAAAAAAACGTTCTTGTTTATTAATATTTCTTTACTTACGTATTATTATTATATTAAATAATAACGAGGATTCACTATCTGAGAACAATAAGGTATTAAAAATATAAACTATCATACAAGTTTAAATCAATCTTTCTTACTTTGAAAATCTTATAAAATCTTTATAAATGTTTATTGAGCTCCATTCTACTCTCGTATATTATTTCAAAAAACTTAAAAAATATATAAACATTGGCAAGTTAGCCATATTTCAAAGTAACAAACAAAAAAACAGCCTTTCTATGTCCACAATTTGAGATCAAACTAAGTTAAAATACTAAAATTTAAAAAATCAAACATAATGTAAGAAATAAAATAACAAAACCTTTTTTTGGGGTGTCATGAAATAACAAAACACATAAAACTATCTAGCAAAACTTAATACTATACACTTTATCTGAAACCGGTAAATTTAACCAAAACCCCTTTCTGTTATCTGGCATTAATTCTAACAGTTTCTTTAAAATCTCACTCTTCGTATATTCTGGAATTCCTCTGGGTGTCAATTTTGAACTGAATTCAGGAAAAGTTCTTGATTTCAGGCACTTTAACTGTAAAAAGTCTAAACTTTGTACTTGTCCGTCAGCATGGTTAGTTTTGTATTGCAGTGTGAACTCGCCTCGATTTGCGACTAAAACCATAATATCCTTAAGGTACACTCTAGGTTGTACTTTCCTCATTTCATGTTGCGAAGATAGGTCGATATAATTGTAAAAATTATCGACTTCCATTATTTTTACAAAGGTTTTTCTTGAGTTAGCTTACTGCACTGCATCAACGAAGTCGTTAAAATCATAGACCTTATTTTATTATATCTCTCCTAAGTAATTAAGGCAAAAGAAAAACCATGGTTTACTTATTACATCGACAGTATACACAGTTACTGCACATAACTTAAGTAAAAGTAAAACCTAAAAGATAGAGCTTTACTTGCTAACCCGAAGTAACTATACTTACTGTTGTTATGTTAAGGAAGATTTTTCATTTATTGGACTTACTGCCTTTATCCTTAACGAAATTTACTGGTTCCCGATAATCTATTAAAACAGGAGTCAGCACATCTGGTAGAGCTCATTGAGCTGATTCGGGATCAATATTTAACTCATTTTGTCAAAAATTTCACTTACTGCTGATATCGCTAGCGCGGCAGAATACTGAACATATAAAGACGATTTTGATTGATACTTGTTGACGCTGAAACATCTGAAGAATAGGGTAGGGTTTTTGGCAGTAGAAGTCTGGTACTCCTATTCGTGTCACTCAGAGAAGGAGGAGTATTGATTTTCTCCTCGTTAAAAATACTCTATGACTACACTCAAATAGGCAGCAAATAAATCTTACAGTTAAACGACTAAGCTATAATAAAAACCGATCTACACAGAAAAACAAAATCATATTATAAACAAAATACATTATTTATTTATACAATTATGTACCCATTATATCTAACTTATTAGTCACACAACGTCATTGCTTGCAAGTCTTAGAACAGTAGCTATGATGAATTGATAAAATAGTCCATTCACCACATGTATGTATACAATGTATGTGACGATGTTATTAAACTCAATGTTACTACGACAAAGTCAAGTATATGTATCAGTTAAAGATCTTATTCATCGAGATAAATATACTTTTAACAGCAAAAAGCGTATATCTTAGATTATAATAAATTTCCTGATTGATATTGTGACACCAATCAGGAAATTTCCAGTGAGCTAAAAGTCATGATTTTTCTCTGAGCCGCTGACAGTTTACATGGTGTGTACATAGTGTGATCCAAATTAAATGCACAAAGTATGTAAGTAACATATTTAATTGAATAGTACTATACATTTCTGGGTGAGAACCCTCTGCGGTTGGAGCGGAAGACTTCTACTGACTAAAAGCCCACCCTACTCATTCAGTTCCTCTTGCGTTCCAGGGCCGGGGTATTCTGTTAGAACATTGGGACTGGTCCTTACCGGACCTATTGTTAACAATAGCTTCATAAATACCTCATATTTTTTGGAATATATTTGTAAAAGATAAAAATGTGGGTTCTAATTAGATTAGACTTTTCGTACATCTTTTTAAGATATACAACGTGTAACGGAAACCCCATATCTATCCAAAGGGGCTGAAGACAACATCTGGTATGGAGTCTCTATGCACAGTTTCGGCTCAAAATAAGTGACTTAAAGAATTTATACCAAATTATCGGTTTCATATGTTTCTTGAATACCAATCATAACAAACGTGTCACAGCACTACGAAGGTCGATAACTTTCCACGTCACTTGCCAATAACACGGTGATTCTCTTCGTTCTTCTTAATTTGAAAATTCTGCCTCTGGTATCAATGTATTGAAATTTCTATTATACTTCACACATGTAGACATAGGATTATAAAACCCTTGCCATATTATTTATTATCATCCAAAGAAACCGTGCACTTGGTATGTATATACCCTTTAAATTGCACATTGTATAATTCTATAGTACATTATTTTGATCTATCTCATAAGGTTTAGCCAACGTTTGCAATGTAAGCATACAAAAATTAATTTGTTTCGACATCACATTAGAAATCTCTACTATTGATATACATGTATAACATAGAAATCTCCCTCTTAAATCACTCTGTCCATTTATGAAAACTGTATCAAAATTGGTTGCGTATTTCGAAAGATCTAGGCGTACAGATGCGGGACCTAATTTATTTTATATTTTGAAGAGTTGCGGATAATTATATAAATTCACAATCAGTCCATTATTTTTTAACTAAAATAGAGATCTTTCTAAATTTAACGTGTGGTATTTAGATGATTGAACTCTAGGAGTTGATGTAGACACCGTAATCAAAGATTTAATTTTCCTGAAAGAGCAGTTCCAATCCATCGGCCTTGACCTGAACCACTCAAAATATGAACTCTATATCTATGAAAACACTGACAGACAAGCGACACTAAACAAATTCCATACCAAAAATATCAAAATTTTGCAAAAAGTTCATTGCACCTCCTAAGTCCTAGGCTCCCCAATTTAAGAAGAAAGTTTTCCCTCATTTATTGATAGCAAAATTAATCATTTTAATTATATTTCAGAAAGGTTTTTCCAAATTAACATACATTCAGCTTACACCCTCATAAGATATTGCTGTTTTGGTCCAAATTTTATGTAATTTCTCCGTTCTTCTCCACTATGGAAGCAATCTCAGCTCTTGGACAAAATTGATTTTATTATAAAAAACACCCTTACATCAATTTTAAATGTGGCTCTGGATGACCGAGCGTGGCTGCAAGCCACACTACCCATTCGTTTTGGTGGGCTCGGCATCCGCAAAATTTCCAGTATAAGCCTACCATCGTTTTTGTCTTCGGTCCGCAGCACTGAGACTTTAACCAAGAAAATTCTAACAATCTCAGGTTAACTACGAAGTGCCGTGTTTGACCTATGTAGTTAATGCCAGGAAAATGGCTTGCCCGAATACGGCGTTGCCCGAGAACCCGTCTTCCCAGAGATAATGGGACGAGCCGCTCTGCAGTGTTTGGTACGGAATAACCTTTTAAATACGTCAACCAATACTGCTGAGCGTTCGTGCCTGTTAGCTGTGGGTGAATGGGAGTCAGGCCGTTGGCTACAAGCCTTATCTTCTCTTAATATACTATGTTAAGTGACAAGTGACAACACCTCCCGGATCGCTACATGTCTGCATCTGGGTGCTCCCAGCGGAGCTTCACATCGCTGTCAATGCGGTGCGGCAGTCGACCGCCTCGGACATCATTGCCTTTCCTGCAACAAAAGCTCTGGTCGGTTAGCACGGCATGCCAGCATAAATGACATCATCCATCGGGCTCTTGTCACCGCTGGAGTACCATCTGTTTTAGAACTCAACGGCTGGGCACGAGACGATGAGAAGAGGCCAGACGGGATGACTATAATGCCTTTGAAGTTGAGTTGACACCCTTGCACCATCCCATCTTCTCAGTATAGCGGGCTGTGCTGGGGCAGCAGCTGCAGGTGCAGAAAATCTCAAACGGCGCAAATATAACAACCTATCTGGGAGCTATATGTTTGAGCCGTTTGGGGTTGAAACGTTAGGACCATGGGGTCCCAGTGCGCATCGACTCTTTCGTGACATCGGTAAACGATTAGTCGACTCCACAAGTGACCAGAGGGCTGGCCTTTTCCTTGGACAGAGAATCAGCAATCCCATTCAACGTGGCAATGCGGCCAGTGTTCTGGGCACTTTTCCCATCGATAGCGATGTTGACGAATTTTTCGATGCCCTATAATTTCTTTTTATTTTCGCCTGTATATACTTTGTTTAATTTGTAGACCTTTATTATTGTGATATAAGAAAGTATTTACATAAATTAATATTTCAAGATTTTTGAAATAAAATAGAGTTCTATATTCTAATCAAAAAGCCTAAAATGTATCGAATCAGTTCAGCTGCACGTGTAGCGATTTCTTAGACCAGTAAATACGTACATAATTAAACCCATGCAAGCGTGTATGGATCTGATACAGTTCAACGATAAGGAATTTTAATATGTATTGATATCGTAAATTAGTCAAGTGCGTGTCGGGAAACGCATATTGGGGTTCTGTAGTTACAAATGCAATTACGTTTGAAGTTAAGTTATTTCTATGGAATTTTTAACTATTCTATTACATTTTATATCAGAGTCCCAGTGGTTACAAGCATGACCAGAGTTGTAGGTTGTGGGTGCAACCCTTGACGTTGCTTTGTGTAATTTTTTATCATCACCGCTACCTTATTTATTTATTTAATGACACACCAACGACTTATTCGCTAGATCGAATAAAGAATTGTTACAAATAGGAATACTCTACTTATAGTGAATTCATCACTTACACAGCACTTGTATAAGGCACAGTACTTGTATAAGGCACAGCACTTGTATAAGGCACAGCACTTGTATAAGGCACAGCACTTGTATAAAGCACAGCACTTGTATAAGTAAAACCCTTATCACAAAAAGGTGAAGGAAAACATCAAATCCGAGAACATACGATCACTAACCCGCAGTGGGCCTGCTTGGTGGTTTATGGCCTATTCCCTCCCATAGAGAGGAGGCCTGTGTCCCTGCAGTGAGAATGTCATGGTTTAACCTCTCAAGGACCGCCATATTTACGTAAACCATCCGTCAAGCACCGCGGGCGGGCTATTATCGTATGCCAGCGGGGCTCAACTAATACTGGTTTACTGGCACGTTTTTGTGCCGTGAGGGCTCTAGAGGTTAATTATGTTAAGTCGGTTAAGTAGGATTGGTGTAATAAGGTATTTCTAGGATTGGCAAAATCATAAAGTAAATTTTCAATAGCCTAATGACTATTACTACTATGTCGGACTTGTGATCGAGAGGTCACGGGTTTGAACCCCACCCATTACACTATCGCCGTGAACCCACTCCAGACACAAGCACATTTAGCTTAGTTGGAAGGGTTACCAAGATTGCTAACAATCATCCCACTCATACGCACAAAACGTTTTGGGAATACCTTCATTGTGCGTACGGCTAAGGAGTGGAATTCCCTGCCGGAGTCTGTGTTTCCCGATAGAACCTAGGAGTCTTTAAGTCAAGAGTGAATAGGTTACTTTTAGGTAAGCGTGCTCCATCTTTGCCACATCATCACTTACCATCAGGTGAGATGGCGGTCAAACGCGAACCTATTTATAACAACAAAATAAAATGCTAGTTTTCTTAAAACAAAAACTGCACTTTTGTCTTCATGGGGGCATACTCTGTGTGATCGCATATGTATGCAGTTAAATATCTACCTACTTAGCTCTAGTATGGCAATAAACCGAGCAATATGTCAATCAGTTTATATTTCCCATTAATTGAACTACTATGGTTTGAAAAAGTCATTGTTTGTATCATTAAAGTTCCAGTCCGATTCACAATTGACAAAAAAATCGGTGAACACAAAAAAATATATACAGTCGAATATAGAACTTCCTTCTTTTATGAAATCGGTGAAATATCACTTTGCTATGCGGAAAAAGTCGCTGTCGTAAATAATACAATCGATAGTAATGTTGAGAAAAACGTGCAATCGAACACAATCATGGGTGAAGGTCAATACATCATTACTGGACAGTTATCAACAGTCACCTTTACTCGTAAAGGTACCTGGGCATATCCTGCCAGCCTTGTCATCAGTAACGGCTTGCCTGTCGGATAGTGCATAACTATTGTTTCTTAATATAGATAAGATACTGTTAAGCCTAGAACTCACCAAAGTTGAGACATACGGGGTGGAGAGAAGACATGTAAACAACTCTATATAGATTAAGTTTTATTCTGTTATGCTGCGAAATGTCAAAATATAAAAGATTGATCACATGACATTTTGACTGCGTTTGTCAATCTCATACGTTGCTTTCGCCGAGCTATTCTGACGGAATCACACTTGTCTAGGTCCCACGGTTGAACGTCCTCTCAAAGATATGAACAGCGTGCTGCTAGAATGTCAGTGTCTCATTTTTGTATAAAAATAACAAAAGCAGTATAGGTACATAATTATACATATACGTATCAATATGTATTCTGCTGTTTTCAGTAACTGATTATTCCTTGCTCTTAATTTTAGTTTTTAATTATATCCACTCTGGTGTTCACAATCAACACATGGAGAGAACCCTGGTTCCTCTTAGACCGCTACGGAGTTCCATGTACAACCCTGTTAGGCGTCCTCCCTGGGGAGACTGTAAAAATGCAGGGAGTTGTATTTTTTTATTTAAGAATATCAAACAGTACATGAGAGCTCACCCATCTCTTGTCTCCGTTTTGTAAATCTCAGCATATTTCCTGTTCATATTGGTGGAGTCTGAGCTTAAGTGCCGCATCAATGCATAAGATAGTGCCGCATCAATGCATAAAATAGTGCGCTGATCACGAATATAATACTTTTATTAAGAAAATGAATACCACCCAATGTTGCAAGCTACTTGTGCTATAGTATTTTTAAGAGAAAATCATCGTAGATAACGTGTAGATACAGAATGTTAATTTCAGAAATGATTAGCCATTTCAAACTGTGTAATGTTCCTAACAATAAAGTACCTACCTAAACCTATTGGCACAATTTCAGGCTTTAGACATTTTGGGAATTGGTAAATGGATGTTTTGGGACTTAAACAGAATGAAGTTTGGACTTCTAATAGATATAATTACTGAAAACCTTACGGTAGTAGAAATTGTTTTTCAACACACTTGCTCATAAAATGGCTCTAATTTCACCGCAATCAGGCACATAATGACACCTGTAATCAAACTGTGACTTTTTCTTTACTATTATTCACAAGTGAGTTATAGGTTTTTTTTTTTAATTGATTGAGTTGCTTTGTTTTTAAAAAAGTTTCGAAACAAAAAAGATCGTATTCAATTGTACAAATAAATTAATGTACCTACCTATTGCTTGCTGGTTTCATGCAACTTCGTATTTAAATAGATAAATTTCAACTTGTACGTTTTTAATAAATACAACTTTCACTCAAATATAACTTTCGTTTTTTCTGTGATAAACAAAACTTTGAATTACCCATTTTGTACGTGGCTAAAACGCTATCTGAGAAAAGCCAAAAAAAAGAAACCTCATTCTTTTAGTCTATGGCCGATCTGTTAGATGCGCGCGCATAGGAAAACTGATTAATTTTTCCCGCCATTGCGAAAAAAATTTCACAACTCGTTTTCACTGTTGAAATTATAGTTATTTTCTTCACAAGTATGTTGAAAAACGTCGTATGATACACGTGTGTATTGATGATTACCGTCCTCGGCTCTCTTAAGACCCTCACCTAACGGCTCGGATCTCAATGACGCCTCAGCGGTAATCACCAACATTACACACTTGTACCATAATGTACTATTACCATTATTGAAAGTACTCTTTTTTGGAGAGAAATCATCAATGACTCCCTCGTCCTCTGGGAGGAGTGGAAAGGAACGTCAGTCTTCTACTGACTGCAAACTCACCCTGTTCCGACAGGTGCCCTTGCATTCCAGGACCGGTGAATCTCGTAAGAATATTTCCGCAATATATTGAAAGTACCTAGCTGGTCATTGCTTGATAAGGCTATTTGTATGTATATTACGAAAAAAATAACAAATAATCTGAAACAGCACAAAAAAAAATGGTAGGTGACACAAAAGACCAATCAATGGCATTTCACTGATTCGATGACCGTGAATAAAGGCCCGTTTTGATTTCCGCACTAGTATCGAAACGCATTGAAAATCTAATTTCACAGTATACGACCTGTGTCGTAATGTGCCGTGACACCTCACGTTTCAATTGGACGATTTCATTGTTGGAAAACTCACAATGTATGTTGCGTCGAGTCCTTGTAAGTGATATTTTCAGACAATAATAGCTTCTGCCGGAGGCTTTGACCGCGAGAAAGATGAAAAACTTGTTTGGCTTAAATTTCTTTTAATCATTCATGATATACGCTCGCGTTGGACCACTATCTCACCTGATGGTAAGCGATGATGTGGTCAAAGATGAAGCACGCCTGCCTAGAACCTAATCTATTGCGATTGTTCAAGAAATACCTACCCTATAATCTTTCACATTACAATTTTTAAGATTAGGAAGATAGAAACAATTAATTCCTAATAATCTTATAGGACTAGTAAAGCATGTTTGCCTTGAAATAACTTCAAACAAGTTATATTTTCAGGTATGTCTCTATTGTCCCTTTTGCCGTTGAAATAATTTTTATTTTCTGTTTTTCCAGTTTGACCTCGCCTGCCAAGACTGGAAGCGATCCCTAGTGGGTACAGTTCACAACGCAGGATTTTTCATCGCAATTCCTCTGACAGGACTCATATCAGACAAATATGGCCGCCGTCCCGCGCTCGTGTTCGCTGCGGTGGCCAATGGCGTCTTCGGAGTCATTCGGGCATTGTCGGTCAATTACGACATGTTCGTTGTATTTGAATTTTTGGAACCGGCGCTGGGTGGAGGAGTTTATACGGCGTGTTTTGTTCTGGGTAATAATTCTTTTTATTTATTTAACCTTTGAAAGCTTACGATTATTTTCCGTAAAACCTATTCCCATTCTCTAGACTATTGGATTAGGGTTCAATTCTCGGTTTGGAGAACAAGTTATTCGGTTTACTACTGGGATATCTCAGTAGTATCTCGAAGTTTGAATTAGCACCCATGTTATGGCAATAAATCTACCCCCTCTTAGTTAGGGCTGTGCTATTTATGTTTATGTCCCTACCTGTATTTCACATATACAGGTCAAGAATGTTACCTTTAATAAATGTAAGTATCAAAATACATACTCCGCTAACACAACCACGGCTCAATAATTGAGGTCGTTGTACGCGGAACACTGACTTCAGAAGTACCACCATTTTCCTTGAGATTCGAACGGCGAAGGCGAAGTAACAGTTCTAACGGTATGTATATAATAAGCTATCTAGACATTGATTATGTTGTAAAATTAACATGACATTTTAATGGTGAATATTTCGTAGTAAACTTGGTAGTTAGAAGGATAATTCTAAAGTAATATTAACCTACTTAAGCATGAGCGGAGAAAATAGTGAAAAATGCTATGGTCCGTGTAACGAACGATGGTTTCAAAGCATGACCAACATTGTTAGCACCTGAACGCGCAAACCATTCTAATTTAGAAGGAAAGTCGATTAAAGTGTTTTCATAGTAATTATAGTCGAGTTTTTCGTTTCGGTTAATAATAATGTGTTGTTACTGGCAGTAAACATAAACTTTTTTTTAAAAAAGTTTGTGGATTTGTTGAAGCTTTTTTGTATATTTTGATAATCCGTTTAAATGCCTTCGATAGTTTTGCCACTTAGTTATTGCGATATCGAAAAGAAAATTAACTGTATTTTTATACTTAACTAGTACCTACTCACGTGGGGCTTCGCTTCCGTGGATTCTATCACGGTAAAAACATAACTCTCCTTTTTTGCAGTCGCTTAAAAAGTAGCATATAACCTTCCTCAAGCTTCAAGCTACTTCCATACCAAATTGCATCCAAATCCACCTAGTACTTTCGAAGATTAGCGCGTTCAAGCAAACAAACTTTTCCGCTTTATAATATTAGTATAGATATGTTACCGTATATTGCAGTCATATACGAACTTACTACCTTCTACGTTACATACAATTGTAATTGGTAATTGATATAAAGTCCGATCTAATTGAGAACCACAAACATTTATTGTACTTTATTATTCCTGCTTTATAAGGAGCAAACATCGTAGACTCGTTGGAAAGGATAATTAGTTAATAATTGACGCAATTATATTAGGAATGTAATCTTTCAATTTAGGCGAGTAATGTCCGAATCCAACTAAACTTTCGTCTCCTAAATAACCTACGTATATACTCAAATATAGACAATCTTGGGAGACAATTTTGGATTTCTGTCTTATGTATTTCAAACCGCACATTTGGAGATTTGGAGCTACCTACCCAATAGTCACATAAAGCGAATTTTCAGGATTTTGTACCTTTAATACACAAAGTATAAGCAGCCTAGAGAGGGAATAAAGAGTGCACCCTGTATCTGCGCACATACTGGTGCACCATAATATCTCCTGCGCAGTTGGCTAATCGATTATTAGATTGGCCGCCGTGCCCGTGGCCGAAATCGGCCAGGAGATCTATCATTTCTATTATACGTTGCCAGTACCGGGTTAAGAGCCTCCTTTCCTTTCTATGAGAGGAAATGGCCCGTAATCCACCACTTGGACCCAGTGCAGGTTCGGTTCGTAGATGTCGCATTTCTTTGGATTTTTGGCCCTAAAACATAGCCAGTTGCCTCACGATGTTCACCTAAACCACATTGAGAGCACATGTGATGAGTTAAATTACACAAAGCAATGTAGTACCTACCTAGGTTTTAACAGACGAGCTACAAGACGTACCTATAGATATAAATAACGTAACCTCATACAGGGCGGCGATTAGGTTATCACATTAGGTATTACAAGTTGTTATCAGTCCGTTAAAATAATAAATTAATTAATTTTACTAAAATTAAGAAAATGCATTTTTCAAACAAAATAAATGGCGTTATTGGTAAAAAATAAATAATCATTTATAATATTAGTATACTGACCTGTAAAAGCACCAACGCCGCGGCGCCGGCGCTGGGGGAGCAAGCACCGAGTGATTGGTCAGCTGATTACGTTTATGCAATACATGATGTTGTGAAATATTAAAATGGAAAAAAGGTCCCACGGCTATAATATTGTTTATTATTAAATTATTTTTAACCGACTTCTAAAAAAGGAGGAGGTTCTCAATTCGGATGTTTGTATTTTTTATTTTTTTTATTTTTTTTTATGTTTGTCCACGCATAACTCCGTCGCTTTCCAACCGATTTGAAAAATTCTTTTTTTGTTGGAAAGGGTATACTTCCCAAATGGTCCCATGAAAATTTTATCGAAATCGGACAAGCCGTTTCTGAAAAATCAAAAAAAGTTGAAAAAAATAATTTACCTTGATGATCTTTTCGTTTACTCTGCATTGCGTTTTTTGTTCGCGCATAACTCCGTCATTTACGAATCGATTTGGAAAATTCACTGACCCACTAAAAAGCGCGAAAATAAAAACTTTTTTGCAAAAAATAAAACCGACTTCCATACACTACAAAGCCAAAAATAATTTTAATTTCGGAAGGCGGTGTGAAAAAAAAAGAAAATACAAAACCAATAACACCGACTACCGAAATTAAAATTATTTTTGGCTTTGTAGTGTTTTGATATGGAAGTCGGTTTTATTTTTTGCAAAAAAGTTTTTATAATTGTACATGACAAAATACCTAATATAGAGTACGTGGTTTCAATTAATATGATAACCTAATCGCCACGCTGTACACTAACTGAAATAGATCTCACTAACTGAGATAGATATTCTATGTCAGTTTGATCTATTTTAGAATATTCAACCTTTTGAAAACGTCTGTCTTTACTCAACCAAATTAACAAACAACTCAATTTAAAAAGCAAAGCAGGAGTATTTACCCCAATTTCATCACCAAATTAACGTCGAGCACAAAAAACCGAAATTAGAGTTTGTCCTAAACAAACTGGCTAGAACACAGTTTGAGACCTTCCTCTACAAATACTGGCTTCTAACCTAAGTGACAGGCCTGCCATAATATTTAAGGCTCGAAATCATCCTGACTTTGAACATGGATTTGTGGACACTTGGTCACTATTATGTGAAAATTAGCATTTTCAAAATGTCGATTTGTAAAGCTGAAAGATATGTACCTAAACAAGCAAATTGAAAATGAGAACCGTTCTTCAGATTTATATACGTATCTACATTAATATTATAAAGAGAAAAGATTGATTGTTTGCATAAATTCTTTCACCATTTTAAACCTTCAGCAAGTAACATAGGCTACTTTAAAGTAGCCTATTCGCTGAAAAACAAACCTTTTCACGCGAGTGAAGTCGCAGGCAGAAGATAGTGTTTTATATTCGAGATATGCGAACATAAAACTGAAAAGCTCATTTCTTCTTCATATTTCAGAGATCATCCCGTTGTTAACGGTGTCCTTCACCCCTACAAGATTTTGAATGATTTAAACCACATCCTGTTACTTATAAATTATTTTACCTCCACGCTATTGAAAATTTTATGATTTTCTTTAAACTCTTAAGAGTATGATTTACCATAGTTGTCTTATATACAAGATGTTTTAAACTGAATGCCTTTGTCTAAAATGGTAAAAGGTCTAACATTAACGCTGATGACCAAAAGTCCAATGAACCGATTTAGACAAATTAAACAATTTGCCGCTTCATTGCCTTTAATAGTCCCGTTTTAGCAATCTTGAAATGTCTCTGTTCATTCAGAATATTTTTATCAACTGCCTTATGTTTTTGTTGCCGCTTTTCTTTTATTTGAATAATTTATAGCAGTTTTTATAGGTCGTAAAAAGACTAACATTCACTTCACTGTTGTACTTTTTCTTTTAGTACCAACATAGCTTATTAAAAGTAAATTTTATTTAAATATTTCGGTCTCAAGATAGTTTAAATTGGATCCAGGAGTCCGAAGCAAATAAAACATGTCATGCAACAGAAAATGATTCATCATTACCTACTCAAAGCATTCCGTTTTTGTTGCATATATTATTCCTGAAATACAGTATCACGAATTCAATCAAAATACGATCTTTTCAATAGATAATTGGTTGATATCACTTAAGTCCATGAATCATAGATGACTTTGTCAGGCAGTTTTTGCTCATCAACCGCACTTATATTTATTGCAATTGTCACCAATATTAGCAATCTAAAATTAGTCATTAGCACCCAAATAACCTTCGCGATTGATTGCTTTATAATTCAGTTGAAACTAATCTACGATTTTTTGTAGGTCATCTTCCGGTCTTTGTTTTAGATCCTTTCTTGCAGTGTTCATGGGAAACCGGTAGTTAGGCTTTGTTACTTCATGGGGACCAAAAAATTTGCCATTCACACCATTTTCGTTTTTTGCGACAACCCAATCAAGCGTCATAAGATGGGAATTACGAGTCATTGCTTATTTGATTTTCAAAAAAATATGAGTGAGGCATCGACCCTTGATCGTTCTTCAAATAAAACAATCTGAATATTGAAAGCAGCTTGAACATTTTTATTTTAAGGGAAACTTAAGAGGATGTTTTCTATTTATTTAATTTTTTCTTGTTTCAGCATTGGAACTAGTCGGACCAAAAGGTAGAGTCTTCGTCAGCCTCCTCTTTAACACCATGTTTATCCTCGGTGGAGTCACAGTCACCTTACTCTCCTGGTGGCTCCTCAACTGGCGCTACCTCCTCTTCATCATTTACACTCCTGCAGTCTTTGTCTTCGTTTACACCTGGACTCTCACCGAAAGTTTCCGATGGCTCTTCAGCAAGGGGAGATACGAAGAAGGTTTGAATGTTCTTAGCAAATCAGAAAAGATGAACAAAGCTAATGTGCCCAAAGAACATTACGAGCAGGTCGAAAAGCATGCTACCAAACAGAGAGATGATAGAAAATGTGAAAACGTAGAAAGAAATCAATCAACGTTCAACCAGCTCTTAACTTCACCAATGATTTGGAAAAGATTATTCACTTGCTCTTTCCTATGGATATCTTCGACCCTAGTGTACTATGGCCTTTCGATTAATGCCATAGAATTATCCGGGAATAGCTATGTGAATTACATCGTGATATTGGTGATAGAAGCACCTGCGAATATCTGTAAATTGATTTTCTTAGACAGATTTGGCAGGAAGAAAGTTATTGCTACGGCGTATTTCATGACGGGATTGATTTTGATCAACTATGGATTTGTTCCAGGTATATTTTAAATTTTATAAAATAGTTAATAAGTATAATTATATTAACACATAGGTGGTTTAAAAAATAATATAGTTTAAACATAGAATTACTAAATAATCTGTATGAAATAAGAAGTGAAGCACTTTTGCATGTTTGTGCACTTATTGAGAACATTTCAGCTTTGCCTTAAACGATCTAGCAATTGCTTGGGCTAGTTTTAAATTCCATATTTAAAAAATGTATATCGATTGATATTAATACAGTATTAATACCAATCGATATACATTTTTATAGTTAGTTAATATAAATATTATCAGCTCATGGATTCTAAACTAACCTTACACAACCGATATAACTAAGTTTATTATTATACGCATTCCCAATGTATTTAAATGGTAATATTATAACGTAAACTGTTTAACATTTTTAATGCGTTTATACACATCGTTATTTTATTAGATAAACAAGTTAATTACATCCTCATACCGACTGTTATGTGAAAACATTGTATTTGTTTCGTCAGATTTTAATTTAATGATTTTAAATTTACGGTTTATATACAGATTTTCAACAAGCATAGTTATTTCGATGTTAAAGCCGTTTGTGCAAGACTATTGAATATCATCATCTTCATTTTTTAGGATGTCATAAAATTTATACAGTGTAGTTGTAAAACACTATATATACTTAGCTTAATCCCTTAGGTATTTTCTAGCACGCCACAAAAACGGGAAAAAAACCCTATGAATATAGTACCAACTTCTTGCATCATTATTAGGACTGACCTTTGTAGTTGAGATTAATGTAGATACATGCCTTGAAAATCTTCCTTTCATTCTTTGTAACACTGCTTGCTTCTGTCTTATCAGGCCAATTTGTAGATTTGAGGATTATATGGGAATATTACTTACTTTGGTAATGTTCGTCAAGTCATTCTGGTTTCTTAAAGTTCTAAGTTGAGCTACGCGGTAACTTAATGCTTGCACAGATAATCAGAGATTAACCAACATACTTTACATACGATTTGACCAGTACGAATTGTGTGGTCCTCAAAAGAGACTGAACTCTGAGTTTATTTCGGTGTTTCTTCTCAGGTTAGTTAGCTAGAAAATACTGGCCTATGTCAAAAGATAATATAAAGAGGATGATTTTTGATTAAATATTTATTTACTGTCTATCTTCTGTTACAGCCGGCAATTGGTCAATACTCCTTTATCTCGGTGGAAAGTTCTTCATAACGTTAGCATATAACTCGCTATATGTGTTTGCTGCTGAAGTATTTCCCACAAACTACAGGACGTCCTTATTAGCCATGTGTTCTACTATCGGAAGGATAGGATCTACCGTTGCACCTCAAACGCCTTTACTTGTAAGTATATTTTTCGTAGCTTCAATATCTATAAAAGTATCCATAACTGACAAATGCTTGATTCTGTCCTCTAAAGGGCGCCACAGATATAAACCTACATGGCTCTCATATGATAGAATCACTAAAGATTGTATGGACTTTAAAAGAGATGTTGATCTCTGAATTTATTCCAGTGTTTCTTCTCAGAGTAGTCAGTTAGGAAACACTAGCCTCATCCAGTTTGCATTTACGAAAAAAAATGACTTGTGAAAGTGTTATTTATAACCTATTTGCAAAATAAACATCATTATTTCATTATTATCATCATAATGATCTCAAATTGTCAGCGTATTTTTGAGAAAATCTATAATCGATCATTTATTGTATTCCATATGTGTTACACGGGTGATTTCATACAATTTAGATCAATATGGACCCTGTCGGGCACAGCAATAATTAGAAGAGAGGAAGAGGGCTATTTATATTATTATCAATTTTTTAAGTATTCAACTTTAACATAAATTATATTACTATTACAATATTTATGATTTTCAATTATTATTAACTATTTATGTATGTATTATTTTATTGGTCTTTATATATTAACAATTATAAATAAACAAAAATAAAATTCATTTCATTCAGGTCTGAGACCCATTTAAAATAAAAAAGTTACACATGAGCCATGAGCTTATACTTATTATACGTATACACGGTAAAAAAAAAGAAAATAATAATTGAGAAAATGGAATTAAATTTAGTATCATACAAAAGTGTCAATAAAAGAAATTAAAAATGTCAGAAACTAAATAAAAACAATGTCAGATTACAAATGTCACAAAACAAAAAAAAAATATTGATTTCGCAAATTACTAACTACGCAATAACCCATGTACATAAAAATTGCAAAAATAGACTAATTTCTATATTGTGTATAATTTGTAGTTGTATATTTGTAATATATGTTATTGAAAATTTTATTTTGTAAACGATATTTAACCATAATTATACACAACTCAACATAAGGATTAATTAAAGATTCTCGATTCTTGGAGTCGAACAAAATAAGATTTTTTGTACATAACGATTGACAAGGCTGTATGATTCCACGACCTTCGCCTGCCTATTTCAACAACAATAACAAACAGCCCAATAAATAGGTACTTACCAAAGAAAAAAAATATTAATTATATATATTTTTTTGTTTCCTTGGTAAATTAATTGGTCATAAATAACTACAACGTGTAACGTGTACAGAATAAACACAATTCCTGAAAGTAGTTGGTTCAGAATCGGCTTCTGAATCAATTCGAAATGGAAACACAGTATCATGACAAATTAATACAATCCTTATGAAATGAAATGAAATGATAATTATTCAAGGAAATGCGCTCCTGTGCGTGTCGGCCGCTAACATTGCATGAGTGTATGCGTCTGCGTAAGGATTTTGTATAACGCACATACGTTTTGCGTTTAGTAAGGATAACTATTTTATTAAAAAATGTTTAGGTTTGGTTTCAATTTATTTAGTTACGAATGACTTATGATTTAATATTCTAATTGGGGTGTCTGAGGTATTGCGCTTAATCTGTTACACCTTGTATTGATAATATTATTGAATCACTTGAATATATTTTTATATTTTTTCTTCCGCAGACAAGGTTCTACGAGTATCTTCCAACGATGATTTTCGGAGGAATGGCGGCATTGTCAGGATTCTTAGTACTCACATTACCAGAGACGAATAATCTTAAGTTGCCAGACTCTCTAAGAGAAGCAGAGGATCAAGATAAAAGAAAAAATGTTGAGGAAACAGTAGAAAAAACAGCAGAGAATAAAACTAGGTTATAATAGCAAATATGTATGAAGTTAAAAAGGAATGGTTGGAACAAAATAGTGAATTAAAGGCTGAATAACAGCATGCTATGCCAGACGCTAAAAAAGGCCAGAAAAAAGTGACATTTCATATTTTAAGGGTCTGTTTCATTACTTTTTTCAGATTTTTTTATCAATAAGATAAGCGTGTAAACATAATATCAACGTCATCAACGTTTAAACTGGTTGTAAGTCGTACCAACATACGCAAAGGTTTAAAAAAAAACTACAGATCGAACAAAATATTGTTATTAGTTGAATATGGATAAGAGACATTGATAACAATGATCTGCAGTGCAACAGGTGGTCTTGTTGGAATCATTAAGACTGACACTACTTTTTTTAAAGTCAGTAATTAAAAATCTTGCTTTATAGAGTTTTTTAACTGACTGTTTCAATCATGTGTGCCACTCCTAATTATTTCATAGACTATAGAACTTTATGATTTAACAGTAACGTGTATAGAATATTTTAAGCGTGACCTCGCAAACTAAAAAGTAAAATTTTCGTCTTATAAATAAAAGCGTTAGATCCGTCATTAGGTTTTCAAATCAAACAATTTAAAAAAGAAACCTATTAGCGGGTCTGACGCTTTTTGACATAAGTGAGAAAAATAAATGTTGCCATGTTTGACGTTAAAAAACTAAGAGCATGACAACCGGAGATAGTAACTCACCGTTACTGCTTAAGTAGAAGATTGGTTTTAGGTTGCAAAAAGGCATGTAGAACACGAGACGGTTATGTAATTATAAAATGGTGTTTTTCAAGTGGTCATGTCAGTGGCCAATGGTCATTTCAGGTGGATGCAGGTTTAAGAAGTTTGATTTGACTGCTTGAACAGTCAATTGTTTTTTGTTGTTGTTGTAATTGTTACTTTACTTTATATACTGAAGGACACCCTTAACCTCTAGAGCCCCAGCGGCACAAAAACGTACCAATAAACAAGTATTAGTTGAGCCCCGCTGGCACAAAATTTGTGTGCCAGCGGGGCTCAACTAATAGTTGACGTTAATAATGGCGGTCCTTGAGAGGTTAAATATGCCCACGGACTTCTAAGCCTGGATCCGCATAGGGAAAATTCAAGTTGCTGAGGTTTTATAGCATTGGCCCAGGAAAGAGATAAGTAGAGAAAAATGAAAGAGGCATACACTCGTCGAGAGGTCCCTAATAATTGCAAATATAATAATTAAATATTCAACACTTGGACATACTAACAATGAATGTAATAAAAAAATAAAAAAAAATGCTTTAGTATCTAAAATTAAGTGTTTAATCCATTTAAAAATATCTTAAATACCTCGAGTCTAAAAAAGGGGACAGTGCAAAACAACAGCAGTTTTTATTCAAATATTGTTAAATAAGTTAGCAAGGCTTGTGATTATTAATACTAAATTACACGTAAAATTATAATATGAATGTGATAAGAATGTTTTAGAAATTTTTGTAAAAAAAAATGAGCTAGATCTACCACGACTATTGTTTGGTTTCTTTTACTATAGTGTTTCTATTGAGTTTTGTGTATAAATTGTATCACTCTTACATATTGTGTTAATGGTACAAAATTTGTATTTTCATAAATGTTAGGTAGTTGTTAATCAGATGGTGAGCAGCGGTAGCTCCACAGATCATATAGTATGATCCACGGAATAGATGAATAAGGTTGGAATGGTAATGTGGGCGTGGCGAGCACGCCACATTTATGATTCGAAAATCATAGCTCGACCGATTAATCCATTCACCGTGTTTAGGACGCTTCGGACTACTTTGGAACACAAAGCTATGCTTTAAAATGCCGTGTTGTGCAATTATAACCTGTAAAACAAAAAGTCAGACAGCAAGTATACAGCAAGGAGGTATATCTTTCTATCGATAAGTCGAAAATAACATTTAATTACAGTTTTATTTGTAAAAAACATAAAAATATTCTGATCACTATGAAATTCCAAACATTAACAACATTATTGCAACAAGTTACAAAAAATATACATTGCCCAATGTGTACTCGCTTAATCAACGCAATGAGCAAGTCCGCTTACAATGTACTGCATGCGTTGCGTCCTCAACACTTCAACCATTGACGTTTCGTCCTTTGCCCTGATTGGCCGTGATGCACGGCGCATGTTTATCGACAGTGAGTTACAATGAGTAGCAAGCTCTAGATTTAAGTGTGTGTATTTTATTTGTGTGCGTAATTCGCATATGTAACGGGCCTCTTGCTTGTAGTGGAGCTAAAGAGTGGGAGACAAGCGGCGACACGCGTTCTCATATAAATCAGGAACTATTTCCTTTCTAACCTGTTTTATCTGTTCTGTGGTATGATCTGTGGGTAGCTCACTGAGTGGTAAGGACCAGGCCCTGGTCGGCAAAAGAGCAGTCAGCAGTATTGACAGAGCCCGATTGGACCAATGCCTCCTGGGGTTGCGGGAATGTTCTAACGAAATAATGCGGCCCCAGAACGCAAGAGCAACTGAAGGAATAAGGTTTGTGTTTAGTCAGTAGTAGTCTGACACTTACTCCCGCTCCCGAGCGGGAGATGTCACTTGA
Source organism: Tholera decimalis (assembly GCA_943138885.2). Lineage (NCBI taxonomy): Eukaryota > Metazoa > Arthropoda > Insecta > Lepidoptera > Noctuidae > Tholera > Tholera decimalis. Next base: position 33,432,107 of record OW964562.2, read on the forward strand.
TGATATTTCCCGAAACCAAGATACTTGTATGTATCTCGAATATACTTAGGTTTGAATGTACAAATAATACAAAGCAATTATAGACAAGTAGGTATACATAATAATATTAGTTAAATAAGCAATTTTGTAATCATTTGAGTGATTTGGGATCTGTGGAATAAAATGGCGAGCGAAATAAATCTTCTCATCTTTTTTTAAATGAATGATGTGTTTACTCTACTTTGGCTATTTATTCAATTAGCCACCTATTTTACCAAATGAATATCTAGAAATAATTGACCCACTGATCCTATATTGCTCTCTCTTTCTTCATATTGTTGCTTACGACGATTGCTTAGTTCTGTAATGCAATACCTAATACTACCAATTTTAATTTTATTACCAATACAATTGTAGATGATATCGTGATAATAGAATAAATTAAGTATTTTTTAAGCTACTGTTTTGATTTAATTCCTTATCCCCTAGTCTTTCACCATCTAAGTACATAATTATAAGTATATGTATAATATTTAATAATTATATTCATTTCATACACTTACAGCCTCAGATATAAATAGTGATACGTGTAATCTCTAAAACCGCAACTAAATTATTATTTATTAAAAAAATAAGTAGATAGAGACAATATACCTAATATATGCAGAATTGAATCAATACTTAATATTATTAATGTGAAGTCCTAATGTTTGTTTTTTTGAGCTTCCATCACATCAAAACTAAATTTGTTAATGCAACTACAACATTGTCAACCACAACTCCCATATACAGGCATAGCCTAGTTTGAGGATCACCGGATAAGCTTCTTAAAAATGTGATCGCGAACTTTAACAGTTAGCTTCCACCTAAAATAGACTAAATAAAGAAAGATAAAAAAATAAAACTAGTTGTTCACCAATCCATTTAACTACATTTATGTTGGCAACCATCGCTCAACCTTAAATATGACCCCGCGTGACAGTTATTATTTAGTCACGAACTCCTAACGGTAAAAACTTTTAAGTCGACAGCTACTCGTGAATTGTTCAAAAACTCTGAAAGTCATTGAAAAATAATCTACAAAAAAGCCATTCAGTTCCTAGACCTTTTGGTGGCATTAAAATAAATAAAACTGGCAAACGATAAAACCCAAACGTTCACGTCCGAGTTTTAATTTGAAAACGGATTAAAAACTGACGTATCACCCCTGTGTTTGAACCAATGTTGGATAAACATTGGCGTGGGGTGAATCCGAAAATTTAAAATGTCTAAAACGTGGTTAACTGATTGAATAAGTTATCTACCGAAATATCATTGTACTGTTGGTATAATATACCTAACCATAAATTTATCCTAAACATTGGCTTGGGATGGATCCGAAAATGTAAAATATCTACGACGTTCTGGTTACCCATAAATAAATAATAAATAAAATAAAAATATTTATTTGACACAGAGTAAAGACAAACATAATTTGGCATTCCTGTGCTTCAGACAAATTTTATATATATTATAAGGTGTATTACCAAAAGGTACTGAGATAGGTACTGTTTCCCAAACTAGGCTGGAGCCTGTATGTTGGGAGAGCAATCAGACCGACAGAGAGATTATTTACACTTAACAAAAATAGAGGCTTCTGTCTTTCACTTAGTACAGATTATGGTTATTAAGTGAGCAGTATGCATTTACGATTGTTAAAATATTACAATAAATTAAAAAAAAAAATAAGTTAAAAAGTAAAAATTAAGAATTAAATAAAAATGTAAAAATTAAAAACTAGAAAATAACTTAGTACATTATGCTTTTGTTTAGGTGTGTGCGTAAGTGAGAGTGTGTGGGTATGTTTGTGTGCGTGCGTGCCTGTGTGTTAGAGGGTACGTGTGTGTGTGAGAGAGAGCGTAAGCGTGTATTTTGCTTTAAGTTTTGACAAATGATGGATAGTTTGTGACTTTATGAATTTGAGCAACTCTTCCGTCGTTTCATAATCGAGTTTTTGTATCCACTCAGTGACATTGATTTTTACTGCATGTCTATTTGTGCGCGCAATATTTAACTTTTGTTTGCAGTGTTGTAAATTTTGCAGCTTAGACTACAAAATTGGCGTCTACCAAATGAGATCTTGTAGGGCTCCGAGAAAAAGATAGGTTTCTTGCTACGTTTATTTGGGTTTGGGGCAGGTACAGACAGATCCTTTCGGAGAACATAAGTCGGAGCACATAAAGCTGGCGAACAGTAAGAACTTTCGAGTCTGCATACTAATGTACTGTTTTAAGTAGAACTTTCAGCACAGCTCTCTGGGCTCGCTCTAAGTAGCATTCATTTATGCATCCAGTATTGTATCAACAATACTAGATGACAGATTGTCATTTGAAGTTTGAGTTTCTCTTTTGGCATTGTATCTCTCAGGGATTTAAATAGATGTATTAAACGTCTAACGCGTGCTGTCATTAAATCTAAATGTTTATCCTGCAGCAGACTCGGATTTTGTTAGTTCGTAGCAGGCACAAGCTTGTGAGGACGAGCAGGTGTGGACTTTGACAGAAAAATCTTGTGGAGGTAAGCTAGGTTTTGATATTGAGAATTTTTAGCCAGTTCATGACTTTACTGAGGGAATATTCTGCTCTCTCCTTAATTAATTGCCAATTTGGGCCCAACACTAATATTGTTGTATCATCTGCGTACCTATGTAAAAATGTCAGTGTATGGCAGTGACAGTGTGCAGAGGTAATTTATGAAGAGAAGGAAGAGGGTGAGACCCAGAATACTCCTTTGTGTGACGCCATAGGAAACCTTGTGCTCATCACTCACGTAGCCTTCTACTTTAACCGACAATTTTCTATCTTTGAGGTAGTCTTCAAAAATTTAAACGGTGTACCTCTGACACCACACCTGTCAAGCTTATCTAGGAGAATAGGGATAGAGACCGTGTCGAAAGCTTTGGAAAGATCCAAAAATATGTATAGACATTTGGTTTTCGCGTCTAAGTTTTTACTTATTTTAGTTGTTAGCAGTTGAAAGACCCGAGCGAAAACCATATTGATTTCTAGCCGAGATATTGCTTAGAATTTTTATCTAAATATGTCCTGTAACATAATCTACCAATAAAATGATAATAACAGTCAACTTGAGTAAAATATTATAGAACAAGGTTCCTTGCCGGAAGATAAATTGTTCAACCACTACTTAACTACTGATTACAAACTGCAAGCCACATGTTAACATTTAATAATATGTTTTCGGCCCAACGGAACTTATCGTAACTACCGATTAAGTAAGCGATATTAAAATACCAAACATGTTAAATTATTTTTTAATATGAATGATTAGGTACTCTTTTAACTCATTCTTGCATTTGCCTTTTAATACTAACTGGTGATAATTTCGTAGGTAAAATTCGACCGTTGAAAATTATTTCAAATGCATTATTCTTTAAAAATCTCTTATATCTATAAAAATCTTCATATAAACTTTAAGTATGCAGAATTTAATAGATGCCGTCCACGTAATTTTCGTAAAAAGGGGTAAGTCTTGTACAAAGTTTTTGCTTAACGTGTATTAATGTTAAGTAACGTAAATAATAATCAAACTTGCTTACCAAAATTATTTTTAGTTGGTTTAATTAATTATAATAATTATAGGTATTTTCAAGTTGCACTCGTATTCGCAAATATTCTTTACGTCAAAAACATATGGCGCCAACATTCGCGCCAATATAATCCAACTAACATTTTTTTTAAACATTCCATTCCACAGTCCTTTGCATCTAACGGGGAGCGTTCATTGTAATTATGCGTTTACTACGTGATCCCATTTCGTTGAACGTGACTGCGTGGACTTGCAATATTATAAATATAAAAAAGCCTATTCATTTTACTGATAGCCTTTGTAGATAAGCTGATAACGGATGTGATTTTTTATGTGTATTTGTATTTTATGTTGATTTATAAATGCAGTTTCATTTTAAAAAAATGTTTTGTTACATTCAAACTAAAATCTGGCGTCTCTAAAACTTATAACATAGCATCCAAGTCATAAAATACTATATTCTCGTATATTCTCTTAATCAAATCTTTATTTTGATCTGCTAATTTTATTGTAAACTGGTATCCAAATACACGAAAAAAAAATATAAACAATTTAAATTAAAGATCACCAACCTAACTAACTGTACGAATACGTGGGTAATTCTATTGAAAAATTCTTCGAGTCAATCTGAAAAGTGTACAATCTACACTACGACGTATTAAAAAGTTCCTATTCTCGATTTCCCATATAAAGTCAAAGGCCCAGCACATCAGTTCAATACGAAGAAAAAAAGCTGTTCCCGCTATTTTGTCGAGTTAGGTACGTAAGTCAAAATTAATTGATCTTTTTGCATACATTGGCTGATGTTATAATAGTACATTGTGTATTAAGGGCGGTAAGTAAGGAATTACGATCGAGACTCTAGTAGAAGCCCGAAGTCGGAGACAGGGCTTTCTGACTCGAGGTTCGTAATTCCCGTACCGCCCGTGAAACATACAATGTTTTTCATCAAATTTGCGAATAAATAAATAAAATTATAGGGCAGGCAAAACTTATTTATTAAAATTTATAGTCACTGTTTGGTCACTGTACATCATTAATTGTTTTTGCTGCATGGATAATATCTGGCGGTGTTACATTTAAATCACACTCATCGGACGACGCCGACGACATTTTTTATAACTTTTTTACTTGTCTTCAAATACAAACGGTAAATAATTATGAATTATAGCTTTAATACACAAGTCAGCACATCTACTATTACGTAACTTACGAAATAAGTGAACTTTTTTTTAAGCGGTTGGCGGGCGGGCTTTATGACCACACCACAGATTATACAAATTTTTCGTTCAGAAACGTTAAGGGCAAATACTTACGTAGGTATACTGCCATGACGGAGTGGGACAAAATAAAAATAATTTCGACGGTTTGATACAAAAAAGTATTAAAATCGATTATTAAGAACATTAGTTGAGTATTTAAGTAACATGTAGCGAGATTGCAATGACATTCCTGTTTAGATAATATTTTAAGAAAATTTTTCAATTGCGTGTAAACTCCTTGCTTGAACTTGCATGACCTGTGTGCTGTGCTATAAATTTAAAAAAAAATACTTACCGACCTTGGGTTTCATGACAAAAAAAAAGCCCGAGGGTTTTATATGGGGCATTACGGCCAAGTTAACCTGTATGTTTAGATACTGTTTACGTCCAAGTGTGATGAAATAGTAGATTATTAACCAAGGGCTGTATGACATCAATTGCATACGAGGTTTTTGGCGCCTGAGCGAAGCGAAGGCGCTAATTAACCCGAGTATGCAATTGATGCTTACGCCCGAGATAAATACTCTGCTTTACATATCGATTGTGAGGTAAGTAAACAACAAGACAGCAGGTTTCAATGAACATTTATTAAGAAGAAAAAAATGTGTATTTAATTAAAATTAATAGTAAAATTATTACAATTTGTAAGAGATATGGTCACGTTCTTTTTAGGTATATTTATAGTTTGAATATGAGTTTGTGATGATAAGACTTGAGTTTGAGTGACTTGAGGTTCTTGCATCGTAAATGGCGGCAGTTGACTGGTACTATTTTCTTCATTAAAAAATGGCTCAGATGATGTGCTTTGACGTGGTGATTTTAAGTTTATATTTTCTGTTATTTTAGAAGTAATTTTGCTTTTGTTTGCCATCGAATCTTCGATATAACCTTCGGCCACTTTGCTGGACTTCCAGCCGCCGTGCCTTTTTAACAGAGTGAGGTTGGCTCCCGAATCAGCCAATAGAGTCGCTGATGTTCTGCGAAAGCAATGCCCGGTGTATAACTCTACGTTACTCAGTTTTAAATATGTGGCTATTTGCTTTGGCATGCCTGTAAATTTGTTTTTTCCTATTACTTGTCTGTGGCATTTTTCTTTACTGTAATTAAGAAAAAAACGATTTGTATCCACGTTTTCAGGCCGAAGAGCTTGATATTTTTCAACATAATTTGCAAATTCTTCATGCACAACAAATGACCGGTCAATTTTAGTTTTCGTGTTAGGCAGTTTTATGAGTAGTAATTTGTTATGTTTTTCTACATTTTCTATTGTCAAGTTTGTCAATTCCACGGTTCTGCAGGCTCCCGATATCCCAAAAATTAGAACAACCTGTAAAAAAGACATAAGTTGTATTAAAGGCACCAAATTCGCATAGTATTTCTGTGAAATATTTTGGTAACTTATTAAAAAGGGCAAGTAAATACGTAGGTACCTTTATTGCTAAATAAATTTCATCCGGAGCTTCATTTAAGAATTTCTGTACTTCTTCTGCAGTAAATACCTTCGATTTCTTGCTTTTAAAGCCGTCAGACTGCCTTTTCAAGAAAGCAGTAAGTTTAGAAAAATCTTTCAAATTCACGTCATGTTTTGTCATCATTGTAGATTTTAGCATGGAATAAAAGCACCATAAACTGGAAGGTTGTAGCCTCTTAGATAATTCATCAAAATATGATATAAAAACACTTTCAGAAAGAGATTTCACTTTTTTTTCTGACCGCCATTTCATAAATTCGTCGTATGCCTTTACATATCTTTCTTTCGAGTTCGGCGGTAATATATTTTCGACAACTGTTTTTGCCCTTTCTTTAATAAAATCGGGCGTTAGATCTATGTCTTCGTCACTAGACATGTTTAAAACTTTTGAAAAAGAACTCAAACAAGAAAATTAATTATTTTCGCGATGCTTTCGCGCCTACTAATAGACTGCCTTTTTTTTTCACGCACGCAAGCGCGTCCAATCTTGCGGGCCAGTTTGATTTTTAAATCGATTCCATCTAACATACGATGTGGAAACAAATAGTTCCATATTTAAAATAAAATCTTTATAAAATAAATTGTCTAGATTCCGATTCGAGTAATTAATCGATACCGAGAAAAAAAAAATTAACTTTTTAAAAATATTCTTCGTGCAGTATGAGTATGACAGTTCTTTTTTCAAATTCCAAAACCTATGCTGTAATGATAGTCATACACCCCGGCATTCAGGGGTGTAAGGGTGTACTTACAGAGCAAGAGATATGTAAAGAAATTTACTGAAGATTCCACTATGAGTATTGAGTTTATCTCCAAAAAGTGACTTTGACCTCCGAGATTAATTCGGTTCTTCTCCTCAGGGTAATCAGCTAGAAAACACCGGCCTCACATAGTCTAAATTTACAAAAAAAATTACAAAAATGATTAAAAAAGTCATTAAGTAATTTGCAAAATACATCAACGACCAGATTAAAAAATTACAAAGTTATTACAAATCTTCCAGCAAAATTGGGTAGCACTACACAAGTACACACCAACTGTAGTCAATCTATGAAGACTAGGTAGGATGAGGATAAAACCAAGATTACAATAAAGAAGTCCTTTTAGTCAGATTTTGGTAGGACTGTCATCATTATTGAGGAGCCCGTGGCCCGTACCTAAAATATCACAGACTGATATGAATAACTTGATCTATCAATGACCGGACATTACTTTAGCTTGATGTGATATTGATAAGCGATATCACCGTGTAAAAATCAATCTTTCTATCACACTTTCACAGGCTTAGGACCGAATTTGAATTTAGTTCTATGCTCTGCGCACCGCGCCACGGCCGCAGGGTTCGTTTTTTTCAAGGTTAAGCAAAGCTTGTCAAGGACAGTCCGTGGATGGGTGTATGACCATCTTTACAAATGTAATTGCTTCCATGCCTCTAAAAGTAGATTAAGCCGTGGGTGTCGGTTGTCATCTTTCACGGTCGCTACGGTTCGTCAGAAGTCAGAAAATCTGAGACTAGTCTTTCCAGGGGGTAACATGTTTGATGTGTGTGCCGAGCTACTGGGTTGAAAAGTCAAGTTACTTACTCAGCTACCTACATGCGTTTAGACTGAAGCCAACATAGTTGAGAAAAAGGCTAAGTAGATGAGATGAGGGCTGTCATAACCCCGGATTGGCCCATATTACCTAGCAGGTTCAGAGGGGGTCTTCCAACCGGGGTCGTTAGGTTGAAATGTTCAAAAATAAGCAATAAATTTTAAAAAAAAAATCGGAATAAAAATATAAAACTACACCGCCAAAATTTACCGACACATACTTTATTTAGGATTCAAAAGGCCAATTAGAAATTGAATTCAAAAAATGTTTTTCAAATTACGAACTGTAATCGTAAAACAAACCAAATAATTGAACAATTACTTACTCCAAAATGATAACTCGGACAATATTTAACAAAAAGTTTATCCTTAAACAAATCTAATATCCCTTTATTTAGATTTACACTGTTGGGTAAAAAAACTGGCAACATTCGGTCAGAGAGCAAACGTTATTCGGGCAAAAACAATTTGTAAGTTTTTGTTAGAGAACCCTTGGGCCCTTTTGGCTGAATACATGAATACGTTAGGCCGAAAATGGCCTTTATGATAGCTATGGTTTTTCACAAAGCTCGTTGGGTTAAACTCTATAATGTATGAGCGATTTTATTTAGAATCTTGAGAAAGGGAATAAGGATTTTGACTTGACTACTGGGTAAACAGGTCGAGTTAATGCGGAATAATGGCAACTACATTGATCAAATCTCGCCTATCAGCGTATTACTAGGTAGACAGAAATATCAAAACAAAGAATACGGGCTGTGGTGCGATTAAAAACCCTAAATTACCCAAAACAACAACGGAACCGATTCATCATGTTTCGCATACTAGTGTATATTTCCGTATAAAGTAACCTAAGCTACTAGATACTTTTTTTTTGTTTGATATGTTTAAAATTTATAATAATACCTATTTGATATTTTTTGTCGTCCAAAAATAAATAACAAATGAAATACAGATGTTTAACACTAGCGTCTGGCTACCGGGCACGCCGCAATTGCGGCGGTAAGACCCCTCTTTGAGGAGTGGCTAGATCGGCGTCACGGCGTCCTGACCTACCGCATGACGCAGGTCCTCACCGGACACGGAAGTTTCGGGAGGTACCTGTGTCTGATGGGAAAGGAGGAAACGCCTGGGTGTCACCACTGCGAGGGTCGCCCTGAGGACACAGTCGAGCACACGGTGCAGGACTGCCCAGCTTGGGCAGAGCACCGACGTGTCCTCACGGCGACAATAGGCGGAGACCTCTCGCGCCCGGCCTTGGTCGAGGCCATGCTGCGGGGCGAGAGGGAGTGGGAAGCGGTCGCCTCCTTCTGCGAAGCAGTCATGCTTCCGAAGGAGGAGGCGGGCCGCGCGAGGGAGAGGATGGCGTCCTCCCTCCAGCCCAGCCGCAGTGGTAGACGCCCACGGCGTCGGACGTCGGCCGACGATCTCCGGCCACCGTAGGCGCGGGCATGCGGACAGCGAGTAAAGGGCAACTCGCTGTCCGACCATGGACCATGCCCGGGTCGACGGCGCGTCGTGTTCCACGCGCGCCTCAAAGAGCGTCAGCAACATGACGAGGCCCCCTCTGCAGAGGGCCGAAGCCTGCCGGGGTCGTGGGACTCATCCCGTTACCGTGGCCCCGGTACGTAAAGGGCTATTGAAGGAACACCGTGGATTTTAGTCAGTAAAAGTCTGACAGTCCCTCCCACCCTGCCCGGAGTGGGAGGACTTATTTGATAATTTTACCACGTTAAAAAAAAAAAAAAAAAAAAAAAAGCGTCTGGCTACGAAAACTAGCGTTGCTTTTGTTCGCGTGGGAGGGATTTCCCGCGTAAATACTGATCCCGTGGGGATTCCGGGATAAAAAGTAGCCTGTGTGTTATTCCAGGATGTCAATTATCTATTTACCGAATTTCATTTAGATTAGAGTTTTTGCGTGGAAGAGTAACAAATATCCACATTCATACATCTAAGTAATAAATTTCAAATTCATGTGTCCGCTGAATTTGAAATCCTATTATCCTAAATAAATTAATAAATCACTATAATAAAAAGTGATAGTTTGTTGAGACAAATCGTTTGATTTATATTGTAACGGGGACTGAAAATTTACAGAAATAAACATTCTAAATACCTAGTAAACAAGAAAAAGATAAGCGTCAAAAATCGAAGAATATATTTTTAAGATATTTATTTAAGAAAAAAGCTATTGAAGTCACCAAGAGTCGCAAAACGCTTGTCCGTAACTACTTTCCGCTTAACTTGTAAAAAGGAAAAACTCGGCTTAGTGCCGGTTGGTCCAGCACATAGTGGGATCTATAAATCTAACTAGTGGTTGACGAGGATCCTGGAGGCGGCACCGAAGACCTACAACCAGCTGCGTGCTATCCGGCAATGTTGATCTAGGGCGCCGCCGAAATGCCTTCTTTGGCCTCGCGGCGCCCTAAGCCACCACCGCGACTGCGCAAATTTTTGACGTGTGGTGTCATTTATTGATGTTTTTATTAATCAGTGTTTTTCCTTGGTTTTTTATTATTTAATTTATTTACTACTTTAGTTGCTAAGTTTAATTTTTCTTTAAACATAATCTGATAAATGTTGAGTGGCAGCAGTGATGTGTTGTGTAATAGTGCCGATCAACCTTAAACATCACAAAATATTCTGGAGAGGTGTCCTCTATGCACCCAGGCACGGTTTTTTAAAGGTAAGCGAGGTCTGAAAGTACATATTGGGAAGGTACACAAACCACCCAATGTATCTTCTTCAGACCCCGTTATTTCTTTAACACCTACATCATCTTGTTCCAATTTGGATCCGTTTTGGAAAACCCTCTCAAAATTCAAAAACTCTGTTCCGGTTTTAAAGCGAATTCCCCGCGGCGCTAGACCTGTAGTGGCGCAAAACCTAGCAGGATGCGTTCGCCTTGCCGCTCGCGAGAACTCTCAAAGTGCCTGGGAACATCTGCTTACCTTCCCGTATAGGATCCTACATGTTCGAAAGAATTTAGCAACCAAAAAAACTTTAACTTCACAAATTAAAGAAAATTGTAATATTTCGGCCCATATTCAGGATGCAAAATTACCGACACAGAGGGTTACTTCCACAAGAAGTATATCCCGCCTGGTCGAATCTAAATTAGGGGAAGGTGACATTAGCGGAGCTGCCAGGATACTTTTCAGTAGTGATGTGGTGGCCCCGTACTCTCCAGATACTCTCGCAGCTCTGGAGAGCAAACACCCTGCCCCAGCGGATGGTCTTTCCTTTCCCGACCCCCCCAATCAGGACATAAACACCCTCACCGTTACAGGTCAAGAAGTGATCACAGCCGTTTGTTCCTTCCGAAGCGGCTCTGCTGGCGGCCTCGATGGGCTGAGTCCGCAGCACCTGAAGGACCTACTCAGCTCAGGCGCCGGACAGTCTGGTGAGTTGCTTTTGAAGGAGCTAACGGCTCTGATTAACCTTATGCTCTCGGGCCAGGTGAACGAAGCCGTCACCGATATCTTGTACGGGGCCAATCTATGTGCCCTACGCAAGAGGGATGGCGGCATCCGTCCCATTGCCGTGGGAACTACCTACCGTCGTATGGCAGCCATGATTTGCTCCAAATTTTATGGTGAGGATATTTCGACCAAATTTCAGCCCCTGCAACTGGGTTACGATTCCAAAGGGGGTTGTGAGGCTGCCGTACACGCCTTGACGACCTATTTAAATTCAGGTAAAGGCGAGGTCATCTTGAAGGTTGACATCAAAAATGCTTTTAATTCAGTCAATAGGGACACTTTGTTGGCAGAAACTAAAAAAGAAGTACCACAAATTTTTAGTTTTCTTTGGCAATGTTACAGACATCCAACCAAATTGCTTTATAAGGAAAACCTTTTGGAATCAGGTGTTGGTTGCCAACAAGGTGATCCCCTCGGGCCAGCGATCTTTAGTTTAGCTATTCACCCAATCATTCGACAGCTAAATTGCAAATTCAATGTATGGTATCCGATGATGGAACCCTGGGAGGTGATGTAGACACAGTATTAGATGATCTACAGTTTTTAATAAATCAACTCCATTCCATAGGATTGGACCTCAACCTTTCGAAGTGTGAACTATTCATATCCGACAGTACTGACAGACAACTGACACTTTCAAAATTCAACGCAATAGCCCCAGATATCCAAATTGTGGATAAAAGTTCTCTTCGTCTTCTTGGGTCTCCAATTTATGAGAATTCCTTTCCCGATTTTGTCAAGGAAAAAATACAAAATTTTAATGACATCTCGGACAGATTATACCAAATTAATATGCATTCGGCCATCATCTTAATTCGTTACTGTTGTTTTGGACCTAAATTAACGTACTTTCTTCGTTCTTCACATCTATGGCATCATCCTCACCTTTTGGAAAAAATGGACCAAATTATTCGCCAAACTCTGACAGGAATTTTAAATGTGGCTTTGGATGACCGAGCTTGGGCGCAAGCTACTCTTCCCATTTGTATGGGTGGTCTCGGCATCCGCAAAATTAATAGTATCAGTCTACCGGCTTTTATGTCCTCGGTACACGGCACTGAGAAATTAATCAGGAATATCCTAGCTCCGTCACTGGTTGATTCCAATGTGCCGTTCTTCACCGAGGCTATAGATACCTGGAAACTCGCTTGCCCGAACCTAAATCCACCCGACAATCCATCATCTCAGAGGCGGTGGGATGAGCCGCTCTGTAGAGCAGTTCAGAGTGACCTTATTGCCACATCTGCTTCGGCTGCAGAGCGTGCGCTCCTGCTGGCTGTGGGTGAATGGGAGTCGGGTCTCTGGCTTCACGCACTACCGTCATCGAACATAGGCACCTTGTTCGATGATACTACATTCCGCCTCGCTGCTTCCTTTCGATTAGGTGCTCCCCGTTGTTCTGCTCATCGCTGCCATTGCGGCGAAGTTGTCAACAGCCTCGGTCACCACGGCCTTTCATGCGGCCGCAGTGCGGGTCGCATAGCACGGCACGCGAATATTAACGACATTATCCGACGAGCTCTTGTCACTGTCGGCGTTCCAGCTGTATTAGAACCCAATGGCCTGGCCCGCGACAATGGCAAAAGACCGGACGGCATGTCTTTATTTCCTTGGAAGATGGGTAGGCCTTTAGTGTGGGACGCAACTTGTGTCGATACTCTTGCGCCATCCCATCTTCCTAGCTCGTCTTGCTGTGCTGGCGCTGCCGCTGCGTCTGCTGAAAACCTCAAGCGGCGGAAATATAATAACCTTGTTGGTAGTTATATTTTCGAGCCGTTTGGGGTTGAAACCTTGGGGTCGTGGGGTCCGAGTGCTCACAGATTATTTAAAGATCTATCCAAACGCCTAGTTGACACTTCGCGTGACCCAAAGGCTGGCTTTTACCTTGGACAGAGGTTAAGCATTGCCATACAACGTGGCAATGCCGCCAGTCTTTTGGGTACATTACCAGTGGACAGCGATGCGCACGAATTTCTGGATGCCATATTTTAGTTTATTTTTAGATGTATATATGTAGTTTAGGGTTTTTTATTTAAGTCTATAAAGTGTTAAAAATTTATGTTAAAAAGAGGGAAGTATACATTCATCCTAACAAAATTTCGCAGAAAAGTAGCGTTATTGCATTCGTGATAAAGACTTTTAAATACGCTCATATGTAATTCATGCGGTGTTCACTATAAGGGCTTGCAGTTTAGTTTGTTCTTGAAGTTATATTTGAATTTAATTATACTTAATTGTATTGCCCGATAGTAAAAACAAATACTCATCAGTGTTTGTGAAATTATCTTATCTAATGGTCGCCTAGATACCGAAATTCAAACATAGTTCATTCCTACAAATATTCTGTCTGTCTGTTACGGTTTCACGCCTAAACCAGTGAACCGATTATGAGGAAATCTAGTATAGAGATAGGTTAAGACCTTTGATATGGACATACGCTACTTTTTTTGGCCAAAAAAAAGGTATTCACGCGAAGCCGCGAGCAGAGGCTAGTTTTCATATAAAAATATTCAAATAATTTTCGAAAAAAGGAATACAACGTTTTTGCTTCACATACCTATTAATAAGTATGCAGATAGATAAGTAAGTACCTACTACAAGTTATCCATAAACGATACGCTATTAACGCTATCACCCCATTATAGCACCTCAACTGTCCTTTCCACCTAGCTTACGATTGATTGCGGTCCGCCACGCAATGACGCGGCTAAATTATAGCCACTGCATCGATGGCCGTAAAAAAAATTATACAAATGTTCCCATCATATGAACGCAGTATTTTATTGTCACGTTTGGTACCTCTGTAAGTGTGAAGTTTTGTTGTATGTGGGTTTAAATATGGAACTTGTTTTGTTTTTTTATTTGTTTTAAATAGGCTTACGTTTGACACCATCACGCCTGATGGTAAGCGATGATGTGGTCAAAATTGAAGCACGCTTACCTAGGAGTAACCTGTTCACCCTGGACCAGGAAACACAGACTCCGACAGGGAATGGCACTCTTTAGCTGTATGCACAATCAAGGGCGGATCCAAGAGGGGGCCACTAATAATTTTTTTAAACATTGTTAAGCTAGATAATACTCCAGTTTCTGTCGTTGTAAACGAATATCGGCAGTGGATGGCCAAGTGGCAGCGGAGTCAGGAAATACAAATTATAACTTCTCGTGACTTGACCACGATTATGTGACACCCCCCCCCCCCCCCCCCCCCCCGGCACCAAAGCTGGATCCGCCCTTGTGCACAATGAAAGTATCCCTAACACGTTTTGTGCATATGGGTAGGATGATTTTATGAGTTTAAAATTGTTGTTGGATTTAGAAGTTAATAGTTCGGATTTGTGGGCCAAGCATATTTAACGTCAACTCTTAGAAGAGACTAAGGCTGCGTTTCCACCAGAGATGTGCGAGGATGCGTAGCGAGGGATGTGTTTGTAAAGAACCAATAGAATCGCTTCATTTACCTCGCCTCGGTCAGCACAGCTCTGGTGGAAACGGCTTAGCGGAGCTAGATTTTTGCGCATACAAAACAAGCGAGGGATGTGTGCGAGGGATGTGTGCGAGGGATGTGTGTGAGAGATGTGTTGCGAGGAATGTGTGTTGAGAAGGATGTGTTGTGAGGTTTGCGCATCCTCGCACCACACAATAATGCGCATTTTCACAGCTCCGCTACACATCTTCGTAGGCACATTTTCATCGCACAGCTTTGTTGGAAACCCCCACACATTTTCACAGCACAGCTAGACATCCTCGCACGACACATTTCCATCGCACATCTCTGGTGGAGACGCAGCCTAATGCTACAGAAAAATATCTCGAGTTAATTCCGCCAAAAATTTGTTGTTCAATCTTGCATGCAGTACCTATGCAGCAACGCCCTCCATTCCATTCTGTGAATGTCATCTTTTCTAAGTGCTTGACTCTACCTCGACTCAGCCTCACTTAGTCAAAGATATTTTTTGATTGAGAGTATAAATGATAAATTATCTTTATTTTGCAAATCGGTTATTAAATAACACTTTTACATGTCATCTTTCTAATAAAGTACGTAAATTTAAATTAGATAAGGCCGTTTCCTAACTGATTACCCTGAGAAGAAACACCGAAACAAACTCAGGGGTCTATCTATAACTAAATCGAGAAGAGCATCTACACAAAACCTCCTTCAAAAGTACCTTAATATGGGTATGAGAAATAACCGTAGAGGTCAGTCCAATATACAACGTGTAACGGTAACCCCATATTTATCCAAAAGGGCTGAAGACACCATCTGGTATGGAGTCTCTATGCACAGTTCCAGCTCAAAATAAGTGATTATCGGTTTCATATGTTTCTTGAATACCAATCATAACAAACGTGTCACAGCACTACGGGGGTCCATAACTTTCCACGTCACTTGCCAATAACACGATATTTCTCTTCGTTCTTTTTAATTTGAAAAATTCGGTCTCTGGTAACCACAGAAATCTTAATAATTAAGATTTCTGTGCTGGTAACAGTGTAAATAAGTTCCATACATGTAGACATAGGAAAAAAAACACCCTTACCATATTGTTTGTTATCATTCAACGATGCCATGCACTTGGTATGTACCTTTATGCGTTGTATATACACAGTTACTAGTACATAACAAAATGTACCCAGAACTGTACTACTCCTCTATCTAATACTACTGAAAATACAGACGTAATGGTAAGTTAGCTTCCTGTTTAATTAACTCATCTGACCAAGGCAGTTTCCAACGCTCTACGATTCATCTTACTATCCGGAACAGCTCAAAGTGATGGACAGTCGAGTATCATCTTATCCCTGCGGTCACCAAGACGCTTTATCATTGCGGTTCTAATAGGTATTACGTAGGCCCTCTATTTATTAGAAACCTATACAGTAAATTATAGGTGTGTATCTACTATTTGAAGCTATAAACCGTGGCCTTTAGATTAAGGCGCAGCCCATAGCAGTTTGTAGATGTTTGTACCCTGACAGCCCTAAATCTGTATCCTTTAAGTTTTATCCATTCAAAGGTTATCTGTAAGAGATCGCCCTGTGCAATTACATCGTACACTACTTTTACTTTTTGTACCACTGAAATATTATAAGGGGTCGAATAAAGTATATAATAATAAACAGACATACGAAAGGATACCGTAAAATAACCATTTTTTGGTTGCACAGTTTGCCGTATTGCTACATATGTATATGTCGGAGTTGGTTGTCAATTACAATTAGTTATTGTGGGTATTCATCATATTTTCTTAAGAGTTGATTTTCTTGTTATGAATTTAAGTGATCTTTCAGTATCAATTACTGTCTGATAAATCGAAACATAATTTATTAAATACTTAGTGTACGCACTAATTGGTTTTTGACAACTTATTTCGATAAGTGTGACTGATAGTTTTGATCAAAACAATGGATGACATGTTTCTTTAATTTAAACTTTGTGAAATCACCATTGTTTATTAACGATAATTACTCTTGTATTATTTGATTATTTTATAACATAAGTCTCATAAGATTTAGTACGTTTTGTATCAAGTAAACACGTGACGCACTTCCTCGCGCCAATGGACAGAGTTGGAGGGAATTCAATGTGCAGGTATCGTCTTATAAAAGACCGTGCACTTGTTAAGCTCATCAGTCTGTCTTCGGATCTGACTCAAGAAAGAGCTTTCCTGCTCCCGACAAAACTGTCGGTTTATTTGGTACAGCGCTGCTGTATATTTACAATAGCTGTATAACCCTGCTAATAATAAGCAAGCGGATACACTTTGTAATTGGGTGGATTGACCACTATACGAACTGTGACCTTGAGAGGGTCTGTTCACCTAACTGTATTCTTTGTAATTGGGTGGCTTGGCCACTATACGAACTGTGACCTTAAAAGGGTCTGTTCGCCTAACTGTATTCTTTCTTTGTAATTTGCTTTATCTTGTACCTAGATTGTATGGACTTTAAAAGAGACGTTGACCTCTGAGTTTGTATCAGTGTTTCTTCTCAGAGTAGTCAGTTAGGAAACACTGGCCTCATCTAGTTTGCAAAGTAAACATCATTATTTCATTATTAGTAAACTCAGTAAATAAACATCTGTGTTTGCTTATACCAGCGTATTTATTCCAATAAAATCGGGACTCCAAACCCTGATGCTGTACCTCTCCTCCCGCTCCTCCTGATCCTACATCAGAAGTGGGATAGTCTTTGACGCCCACTGGGATAGTCTTTCCAGCCTCTGGGATAGTTCTTTCCAGCCACTGGGATAGTTCTTTCCACCCACTGGGATAGTTCTTTCCAGCCACTGGGATAGTTCTTTCCAGCCACTGGGATAGTTCTTTCCACCCACTGGGATAGTTCTTTCCACCCACTGGGATAGTTCTTTCCACCCACTGGGATAGTTCTTTCCACCCACTGGGATAGTTCTTTCACGCACTGGGATAGTTCTTTCACAGCACACTTATTTTGTTTCCGTTAATTGAGTTTTTGGTTCATAGTCCGTGTGATTTTATTTTAAGAGGGTACTTGAATGTAGGTCACGACTGTCAGATTGCTTTGCAAGTACTTCTCGCTAGTTGGTTTTGGTTAGCTGTACGTTTGTTATTGTCGGATTGTTTTGCAGTTATTTTTAGTGGTGTTTTTGTTTTATGATTTTTGTGGTTTTTCGTGATTGTTTTTGTGATTATATCGAAACAACATTTTTACATTTCAAGTTTTGATCCGAATTTACATTATATCGATGATTAGTGTGTGGAGTGATTATGAGTCTTTCGATTGTCTGAAAGGTGACGCTCGATCGTGGTTAAACGAGTGTATC
Source organism: Tholera decimalis (assembly GCA_943138885.2). Classification (NCBI taxonomy): domain Eukaryota; kingdom Metazoa; phylum Arthropoda; class Insecta; order Lepidoptera; family Noctuidae; genus Tholera; species Tholera decimalis. The sequence goes on from OW964562.2 coordinate 33,450,283, forward strand.
TAGCGATCGTACGTGGAGTAATTTTAAGAGGGAATTTAGGCCGTTCAATTTGCGAATATATTGGCCGACATGAATACGAACTCGGAAGTATCCAACGTCTGCGGGTTACGTACCTCGTTCATTGCTTCGTTTACGTATAGTGCGAGGACTAAGTGACGAATTGATTTCACCAATTATTATACGTGGTATTACTGATCCTAATATCAGAGTGGCTGCAACAAATGCTAAATCATTTCCGAATGATTTAATTGATTTTTTCTCGATTTACATTAAACCGGTTAGTTCTAAAAGTACAACTACGAATTCCTTGCCAAGGATACGAGTAGTACGTCTGGTACTTCGATATTCAAAGACTTGTTTTTGTTTTGGTATCGCATAGATCCGAACCATGTTCTTTTGTAAGAAACTGGGTCATAAAGTCAACACTTGTTTTGCCAAACAAAGATCTGAATCGGCAAACAAGGACACAGTTGGTTAATTGTTGTAATGTTTTAGTAACCAAGAAATGTAGTGAGGTAGTAGTAGCGACTATTATTCAAGACTTGTGGGTAGTCGTGTTAACAGATAGTGGTCCCACATTTTTGCTGTTAGGTAGTCAAGAAGTAGAAAGTACCTCTAATGTTACATTGCCTGTTTAGTTTCATGGATTGTGTCTTGATGTTGATTTATTCGTGGTGTCGTGCTATACCTACATAAACATCTGATAATTGTAGGTACGACTATTTTAAATACAGAATATTTATCCGAATAGGGTAGTAAGATAATTGAAACTTGGATTTCAATATTATTCCAATCATGACATTCTAGACATTAAAATCTAGTAAAACTGTAGATCTCATTTTATTGCGTTACAGTTATAATAAATCAATAAATCTTTGGATGTGTTCGTTTTTGGCAATTGAGATTCAGCATTTGGGATGGATGATTAATAATCAGTCAGTTTGTGGGCTTAACCGTTTATTGTAGACGTTATAAAGCTGACTTCTTCATCATGTATTGCTGTGTTGATCATAACTACCTTTTTGGTCTGGTTAATTTTATCTGAGGTTTGAAACAATCTAGTAAAACTGTAGATCTCATTTTATTGCGTTACAGTTATAATAAATCAATAAATCTTTGGATGTGTTCGTTTTTGGCAATTGAGATTCAGCATTTGGGATGGATGATTAATAATCAGTCAGTTTGTGGGCTTAACCGTTTATTGTAGACGTTATAAAGCTGACTTCTTCATCATGTATTGCTGTGTTGATCATAACTACCTTTTTGGTCTGGTTAATTTTATCTGAGGTTTGAAACAGGCTACCCTGGTTAATTTTATCTGAGGTTTGAAACAGGCTACCCGACAGTTCACTGTAAATGTCTTACTTATTTTTTGTTTGTTACCAATAGATGTAGATTGTTCTGTTCCAGAGTGTCAACTTTCATAGTATGGTCAAGTATGGATATGGGTTGTGATACACATCTGGGCCTCAATCGCGCTATTTTTTTTCAACCAAATCGCAACTGAACCGCTGCCATATCACAACTTTTTGACCGTTTTCGTATCGCGCTAAAAATTTGACAGCGCGTTGAGACGCAACGCGGTTGTAACTGGAACGTTACCGCTGTCAAGTGTCAAACGAAAAGTTGATCAGACGCTACTTTTTTAGGATCGTTGGCGCATCGTTGGATTATTTTCTTTTTGTTGTGAAGTGCTTCCGAGTGAAAATCTTGAAAAATCAAAGATTACCATGTACGGCTACATAGATTTATTGCAGATATCTCATGAATACGATGTAGCGGTGGCTAGAGCCGAAACCAAAAGGAAAAACATAAAAGCTAGACTTAAGTGTGACTCTTACAGTGATCGTCGGTCAGTGGGTCGTCATAGGGGCGGTCGTCGGTTTGTGAAAAGATATAGACTCACAAAAGAATTACCCCGTGAATTAATTTGCAAGTTGACTCCGCACATGCCACCCGTTCTCCATTCAGATGCTTTGGATGTTGAAACCAAGGTAAGGAGCGTAAGGGCAGATGTGATGATTCCTCTGTAAGTGATCAATAGCATTATCGCCTTTACTAGAAGCCTTTTTTCTTGTATAAAAATAACCATAAATCAACCAACTTGTTAAAACTATGTGTGCATAGGTCAATCAAATGATAACCTGAATTTTGTTTTAGGTTTTGGTTGCATTGGCCTTTTATGCTTCTGGGCCCTATCAGACCATTGTTGGAGACAGCAGGAACCATTTTATTTCCCAGGCCAGCGTTTCAAAAGCTATCCGGCAAGTGACAACAGCCTTGAACAATCCGGCAGTCATAAATGAATATATAGCATTTCCATTCAAACAATGTGAGAGGGAACAAGTTAAAAGAGAGTAAGTAGCATATAGTCTTCATTTTAGATATTCTAAAATGAACCCATGTTCAAGTTTTTAAGTACATAATTGTATATAATATATATAAATATTTTCAGTTTCTACCATAAGTTCAAACAAACATGAAGAACGATTTTTTAATAGAAAAGGATACCATTTGTTACATGTTATGATAGTGAGTATCTATTATTATAATTTTATTCTTTCTTGCCAGTGCTAGTTCATATAATTATTTTTTTTTATTTTTTTCAGATATGGGATTCTAATTTAAATATATTGTGTGTGGGTGCAAGTTACCCTGGGTCCACACATGATAGTGTTGTTTGGGCCAACCATCCATTGAATGGTTATATAGAGAGGCTCCACATAAATCATGGAGAAAATTTGTATCTTTTGGGTATGTATAAATTGAGTATAATTTATGTTTTAATCTTCTGATACATCGTGAAATTAACTTTTAATACTTTTTTGGTTATTGCAGGAGATTCAGGGTACCCTTTGAGACCGACAATGATGACACCCATCTCAGAGCCAAGGCTAGGCTCTCCAGAACAATATTACCAAAGACTGCACTTGACCGCCGGAAATGTTGTTGAACGCTGTATAGGTGTTTTAAAAGCTCGCTTTAGGTATACCTTGAATGTCATACCATTGTTATACTGGTTGATATGGTTTATAATGTGATATAATAAAGGGATTTGCCCTTGCAGGTGAGCAGCTTGTGAGCGCCAGTTGACAGAGGGCGCCGGTCTTGGCGCCAGGCAAGAGTGGCAACGCGGCGCACGTTCTTTTATTGAGCTGGAGCTTGGCCGCGCACGACAATGGGTTGCTCATTCAACGTTTATGGACAAATAGGAGTAATCAATTATTTTAGTGTAGTGTATTTCTTTATTGTTGAAGATGGAGGAGGCCTTTACCCGTAATTGGCGTCTCCAACCTTTAATAAAAACTAACAATACTAACTAGGTTAAGTTAAATCAGAAATCTATTGATTTGAACCTGACCAGAAAAAGAAAATGTATATTTTGTTTTAGTTTCCTTCTTTAAAACTGTTTATGAATAAAGGCTATTTGTATTTTTAACACATTGTTATTTTTATTGATCTAGCAAAGTATGTTAAAATGTAGATTATCACATACCATAGTTTTATTAAGGTGCATATAATGGTGGGAAGGCCAAATTGTGTGCCAAATTTCAAATTAAGGAGAACCAAACAAAATTAATTTATAATATAATTATATTTAAGTATTAAAGTACAATTAAGAACATAATACTAATAACTAACAGAGACATCTTAATCTGGGTGGTGATGTTGTTGGGCATACTGAAACAAAACATAAGTGTTATGATTATGATGTTACTGACAAATAATGCTTAGTAATATAATTATTTTATGAAATTATATTTAAAGAAATGTTTGTATTACCTTTATATTGGCTGTCCTCTCCTCTAATGGTGACAATATGGGAGCATTACTGGGTCCACCACCAGTAGCTCGTTGGTTCGCATTAATATTCACCAACTTTGACCAAACCCGGCACTTGGAGTCATTCCACACCTGACAAAAGAATAAAACAACAATATTATTTTAGTTAGGAACACTCGGCGTATAACATCCACTTTTATCTGCCTCGATGATACTCACCTTTGTGTTCGGGCAGGCCCTTCAATATTAAGATATGTGGCACACTCATTCCATAAGCGTGCCGCAACTTCACGAGCCTCTTTAGACTTAACTCGTCCAAGAGCAAGGTCTCGATGCTGCTCTAGGAATTGCACCATCTGCTCAATTTGCCGGACCGTCGTGCATCTGCGACGCTCATCCATTTCCACCAAGAAGTAAAAAAAATAAGAAGTGAAGTGTTAGGAAGTGTGTGAGTGGTTTATGAATCAATCACACTCCTAATGAAATGATAACAACTAATGAATGCGGCTGTCCAAAGAGTATAATATATCTTTGAATGTTTATTTACGTTTAAAAATTGCTTACCTTTCAAAAGTTCAAGTACAGACCGCGGTTTCAGCTGTCGAAACTAGAGGTGCATACGTCAAAATTTATTACTAAACGCTCGGATATACACAAACTAAAAGAACATCACTAACGATTGACGTAACGAAACGTTCCAACTTCTATTAGGATTTGAACTTTAACGCAATACCAAAATAGGAACAGTTGAATGGAAACTTAACCGTTGCCGCAATTGTACCGTAACGTTGTCATAAACGTTTGCAGATGTTTGAAATTAGCGCGATTGAGGCCCTGATGACATCCGAGAAGTCAAATCAGATGGCAACTCCACTCACTCGAAGTCAGGTACAAGACGTCGCTATCGAAAACTCCAGTCCAAACAGAGAACCAGAGGATGTCTGAACGACTTCGTTCAAGTCAAGAGGACCAGGAAACCTATGTCAACCGAGGTTGCAAGGCGCCTCGTACCGTTCTAAATTATTTGCCTTTTGTTTTAGAAATCTGGCACAGTCGACAGGGAAGCTGGACTCCTGCATGCGAGGGCTATCATGTGGTGAAAGTACTCCCACGTGGTCGTTACGAACTTCAGTGTTTTGCCGGCCCGCATTGGAAGTCAACACAAGCAGCCCTGAGTATAACTAAAATGCCGAATACGATAAAGCCCGTTATGATAAAACTAAAGCTATTTTGAAAAAGTTCCAAGTTGGAGACTTTGTACTTATTGCTAATGAGGAACGAAACCAAACTAAATTATACCCTAAATATAAAGGTCCTTATAGAATTTTAGAAGTATTAGATGGTGATAGATATTTGTTAAAAGCTTTGAGTAACAATAGAATTTACAATACAAATATCCCCATGATCGTGTACGAAAAATGCCTGAATGTCCAGTTACTGTTAGTGATGATGTCAATACTGACACTGATGATGATTCATCTGCTGCTGACATAGCATTGCTGAGTTGGCAAGTTGTCTATGATGACTCTTGTCTGGGCTTGGAGGTTGATCTTGACGCCTATGCGGGTTGTTCTATTCGACTCCAAGTTATTTACTGAATCCCATGGTGTGATTTCAGTTGGAGGTTGATCTTGACGCCTATGCGGGTTGTTCTATCTTGACGCCTATGCGGGTTGTTCTATTTGACCTTATTCGTCGAATCCCATGGTGTGATTTCGGCTGGGAGACTATGTCTCTAGTAAAGCTATGTGTTGTCAGTAACAGTTTAGTAATTTTGAATGGTTGCGATGCAACTGCTATTGATAATGATAATTTTATTTGACAAACTCAGGACTTTTCGTTACACAATACTTTTTGAATGCTTTTTGAATGGTTGCGATGCAACTGCTATTGATGATAATAATTTTATTTGATAAACACGGGATTTTTAGTTTCACCATACTTCTTGTTAAGGCTTTTGATTGTCAGAAAGGCCGATCGATATTCACATGAGATTTTATTTTTCAGGATCACACGAGGTCGTGTAGAACGTCAGTTCTGGCCGTGTCGGAGTTGGTTGTCAATTACAATTAGTTATTGTGGGTATTCGTCATATTTTCTTAAGAGTTGATTTTCTTGTTATGAATTTAAGTGATCTTTCAGTATCAATTACTGTCTGATAAATCGAAACATAATTTATTAAGTACTTAGTGTACGCACTAATTGGTTTTTGACAACTTATTTCGATAAGTGTGACTGATAGTTTTGATCAAAACAATGGATGACATGTTTCTTTAATTTAAACTTTGTGAAATCACCATTGTTTATTAACGATAATTACTCTTGTATTGTTTGATTATTTTATAACATAAGTCTCATAAGATTTAGTACGTTTTGTATCAAGTAAACACGTGACGCACTTCCTCGCGCCAATGGACAGAGTTGGAGGGAATTCAATGTGCAGGTATCGTCTTATAAAAGACCGTGCACTTGGTAAGCTCATCAATTCCCTGATTCAGGTATACTCTAAGTATCTGGCTATGTCAAAAGCCATTTTGCCAACCTTTTTAAACAGCCATAATGTATAACACGGCTAGTAAGAGATTAAAGCCCCGATCCCTAAAGCTAGGTTACTTCAATGCCAATGGCATCACCAATCAACGGGACGAGATCGCGACTTTCCTTCGCGATCATAGTCTCGACATCCTTCTCGTCCAAGAGACCTTCCTCAAACCCCACCTTAGGGATCCCAAGATAGCCAATTACCGGCTAGTTAGGAACGATAGGACTAGATGCCACAGAGGTGGCACTCTAATATATTATAGGAACTCCCTGCACTGCATCCCTATGGATCCGCCGCCCCTTGCCCACTTAGAGGTATCCGTTTGCCGGCTAGGCATGACGGGCCATCCCTCTATCACAATAGTATCCGCGTACCTCTCACCGTCCAACGTAGTAGATGTAAATTCATCGATAAACGCCTCACTTCGAAGCGACCTTACCGCCCTTCTTGACATGAGTGACTCCGTCCTTATGGCGGGGGATCTCAATGCCAAACATCCCGCATGGTGTAGTCGTATTACCAACCCCCGTGGGAAGGTACTATACGACCTTTGCACACCTCTCCACATAGATATCATAGGTCCTATGCGGCCTACTCATTACCCGTTCGAGCCATCCCACTTGCCCGACGTACTCGACATTGCCCTCCTGAAGAATGTGAACTTACGTTTGCACTCTTTAGAGACGGTAGACGAACTTGACTCTGACCATAGACCGGTGATCATGGAGTTAACTCCGAGATCGGGTCCCTATGACCCTAACCGCCCCCCCCCCCCCCCCCCCCCCCACACAGGTGATCACTGACTGGAGGAAAGTAGGCGAATTGCTGAAATCCAACACGTCTTCTCACCTGGACAAGATCCCCGACCACATCCAGTCCGCCGCCGACACGACGGCTGCGATCGACTCACTCACAGAGCACGTACAATCTGTCTTGAACGACTGTTCAAAGGAGATTCCGGTGTCAGAGTACTGGCGCCGGAAACTCCCGGACGATGTACGGGCCCTGCTGACTGAGAAGAACGCAGCAGTCCGTGCCTACAGAGCTTTCCCCTGCCAGAATAACAAAACTTTCATGCGGTACTTACAGCGCAAAGTAAGTAACAGCATTAGAGAGTGGCGTGAAGCCGGCTGGGACAAGACCCTGAGCGAACTGGAACCCACCCACCATGCCTTCTGGCAACTTCAGAGGAATATGCGCGCCACTGAGGTTGCCTCAATGCCTCCCCTTATCCGCCCGGACAAAAGCATTGCCTTCGACGACGAAGACAAAGCCGAATGCCTAGCCGACAGCCTGGAGGCCCAGTGCTCTCCCAGCTCCCAACCAGTCGACCCAGCCCACCTTGCCCACGTGGATGCTGAGGTCGAACGTAGATCTGCTCTACCCCCTGTCGAGGACCCTGATGCTCCCCTCCCCCCTGTCACGGAAGACGAGGTGGAGGGGATCATCAAGAAACTGAAACCTAGGAAAGCTCCCGGGACTGACAGACTGACCACTAGGGCACTTAAACTCCTCCCACGTACGATCATAGTCCTACTGGCTGCCATCTTCAATGGCGCCTTGTCCAACAACTTGTTTCCACAAGCTTGGAAAGAGGCTATAGTGATAGGTATCCCAAAACCCAAAAAGCCCAAGAACCTCCCGACTAGTTATAGACCCATTAGTCTGCTCAGCGCCCTCAGCAAGGTCTACGAGCGGATTATTCTTAATCGGCTCAAGGACTTTGTCGAGGCAAAGAGCCTAATCCCTAACGAGCAGTTTGGCTTTAGAGCCCATCATTCCAGTGTCCACCAAGCCCACCGCATCGTAGAGCACATTAGCGGCCGTTTTCAACGCGGTCTGGTGACGGGGGCCCTATTCTTTGATATAGCGAAGGCTTTCGACAAAGTCTGGCACAATGGCTTAATTTATAAGCTTTACCAACTAGGTGTGCCGGACCGTCTCGTGCTCATCATTCGAGACTTTCTGTCGAACCGCTCCTTCAGATATCGTATCGAAGGAGCGCTTTCCACTCCCCGCCCTATCAGAGCCGGCGTCCCTCAGGGCGCCTTGCTCTCCCCCCCACTCTTCACGCTATATCCCCAAAAAGCCCCCAGTAGAGTTCTCCCTATTTGCCGACGACACGGCCATCTATTACTCGGGACATAATCCCGACATAATCCCGATAGCATCGCTCATACCCTCCAGACCTCAGCCAACGCACTAGGCGATTGGTTTAGGAAATGGAGGATTGAGGTAAATCCCGACAAAAGTCAAGCAGTCCTGTTTCGCAGGGCTCGCCAACATAGACACTTCACCGCCCCCCGCCCGATCACTATGTTCGGCAAGCCAATCCCTTGGGAAAAGCGAGCCAAATACTTAGGTGTGATCCTTGACCAGTTCCTTAACTTCAGTGAGCACATAAAGTCGGTTCGCTCGCGAGCCGCTTTCGCTCTCGGTAGGCTCCACGCCTTGCTGAATAAACACAGTAAGCTCTCCCTTAGATGTAAAATCCGAATCTACACGACATGCATACGTCCTATCATGACGTACGCCTGTCCGGTGTTTGCTCATGCCAGTCCCAATCAGATCCATAGGATGCAAGTCATTCAGAACCGTTTTCTCCGAAAGGCCACGGGCGCGCCCTGGTTCTGTAGGAATGAGGATCTCCACGTAGACCTCAAACTCCCGACCATAAAGCAAGTGTTGAAACGCATGTCAGTGCGTTACTTCACCTCTGCTGATACTCACACAAACCCCCTGATCGTATCGGCCGCCCGATACAGACCCTCCAAGATTTCTCGGGTTCGTCGCCCGCGTAACGTCCTAGACGAGCCTGACGACCCCACCACCATCCGACAAGAGAGCAGTAGGGAAACCAGCACTCTTAGAAAATACAAATACAAAACGCGTTCCTTATTCCGGCCTCGCCGACGAGGCCCATCACGACGTCCGCGTACTTGTAATGAAAATCCTCCCCGACCTTTGCCAAACGAGCCAGCCCGCGATGCTGAGCCAGTAACAATAAATACTCCCGTAAATAATATGACCCAGCCTGTCCCTTTGCTGCCCTCCCAAAATGACCCTGCTATGCCGAGGTCCGTACTCCAGAGGGAGTGCCCTTAGCGTGCGGTCATTAGTTTTTAAGTATATTTTAGTTTGTAAGCCCTGGCTGGGGGCCTTTAATTTATTAGAGGTCACCACAGGACAGACCGGTTAAGTAGTACATTAGCCGTATAGAGCTAAACTACGAGAAACTACTAAAAAAAAAAGCTCATCAGTCTGTCTTCGGATCTGACTCAAGATAGAGCTTTCCTGCTCCCGACAAAACTGTCGGTTTATTTGGTACAGCGCTGCTGTATATTTACAATAGCTGTATAACCCTGCTAATAATAAGCAAGCGGATACACTTTGTAATTGGGTGGTTTGACCACTATACGAACTGTGGCCTTGAGAGGGTCTGTTCACCTAACTGTATTCTTTGTAATTGGGTGGCTTGGCCACTATACGAACTGTGACCTTAAAAGGGTCTGTTCGCCGGGTCTGTTTGCAAAGTAAACATCATTATTTCATTATTAGTAAACTCAGTAAATAAACATCTGTGTTTGCTTATACCAGCGTATTTATTCCAATAAAATCGGGACTCCAAACCCTGATGCTGTACCTCTCCCCCCGCTCCTCCTGATCCTACATATAGTATATGTACACATACATATACAAGCCCAAAAAAATACAACGTAGCTATAGTTAAATGTGTAAGCAAAACACTTAGGTATACAAAATATTTTCTAGAAATCTTTAAAATAAAATGCAAAAAAGAACACGAAAAAACGATTTCGTCTCTAAATGCTCTAATTGATATATTTTTTTCTATGTTCTTATTACCATCGGGAAGGAAATTGAATAATTTGAACATAGCAGTGCATGTTTATAAATCAACTAAAGCTACGAATCATCTTTCATATTCCAATATAAAAAGGGCGTTTTAGGATGCACCGCCTTAAATGCTTAACTTAATGGCACGGTCGTGGGTTCGCAGTTCGTGGCTTTGATGTATTCGAATTTTAACAGGCGTTTTAAGTTTTATCTAGGTAATTTATTGAATTACCACTCTTCTCGAAATGTTGAAAGAAAACATTGCTTTTTAGCGTAACCAGCATCCTACCGGGGTTATGGCAATGTTCTAACGAGTTACCAGAATGCAAGGGCAACTGAAGGTACAAGCAGGGTTTTTAATTAGCCAGTAAAGTCAGATAATCCGTTCCTCCCACTCAAAGTGGGATATTTGATGATTTTCCCACAGGCTAAAAAAGGTGACCAACATTACCTAGAACTAGGGTTGCCATCACCAAATTTGTCGGCTCCAGACAAAGACTTATAACCTCGGACATTTAGGTAAAATCACAGTTTTTCCCCGGACACCGTAGAAAAATATATTTTTGAACTTCAAACTAAAAACAACGATGTTTAATTATAGTTTTTATTTACTGATAAAGTGATAACATTGTAGAGCTTCAGAACTTTTTTAATAACAGTCTCTTTCTTTTCATTTAATCAACGTAACATAAACAATGAGATGAAATATAATAGGAAAATAATAATAGAGATCGTGCTTTTTGGTATCCGTAAGATCAATGTGTGTCCGGGTTTTACCTGGACGCTTATTGGGAAAATCCCCCTGGACGCCCCCGGACGCTCTCCAAACTAGGACAAATCCGGGAAAACCCGGACGGATAGCAACCCTACCTAGAACTAAAAAATCTAATGTAAAGAACAACTGATCACATTAGCTAAGACACTGCTATTCCTAATAGGTCAGATTCACCTACGTTTAGCCAATTTCCCAACACGTTACTTTTATTGTATGTAGTTTGATTAAGTAAAAATAGGTAGTTAGAGTTAGGTATGAACTATGCATATTGCTAATACAGTCTGTAACTGAAAAAAATCTCATCTTTTGGGAAAAAATGCCGAGATTAAGTAACGCCGACTTAAATGTAAAGTTAAGTTTAGTTCTGTATTAATAGTGGTTAATAATAATTTACCTACTATGAACCACGCCATCGCTTCGGGGGCCAATGCATTTAGTAATTCAGTACCAACATTACTCTACGTTGCACACTTATATGCGTTGGACGAATCGGGAATTAATCGAAATTCATCATGCAATGTGTTAGTACACTGACTAGCTGTTAGGTTTATTAGGGAAAGCTTCGAAATTGGACCTCGCCAGACAAACCTACATCACTCATCAATCTGCATTGGGCCCGCATGGCCTGTATCCCAGCCGTCCCAGCCTGCCGTGGGAAAGGAAACGTGTCATTTCAGGCAAATTTATATAGATACTTTAAACAACAATAAATTAACAGTAATACACATAAACCTCATGATTTATTCACTCAAATCCCCTCTAACAGGCCGTCAACAATTAATTCCAGCAATATCTCAGGAGATCGCAACTGATATACGACCTCCTTACTGCGTTCGCGCCATCACTCAACCAATCCAATATGGCGGCCGTAAATCGCTTCAAGTCATCTGTTAAGTGCTGTGTTGGTATGTAATTAAGCATTCCCGCGTTGAATCAACGCTGTACACAAATTAATGGTGGGTCACCACGTTGGGACATTTGGTATTGCGAATTCCGCTTGCAGCGGCACCTGTGTGCGAATGTCTGTATTACATGCGCTTACGGACGAGTTGTAGGTATTAGCTGACGGTGCATTGTAATGAAATTTATGCTTGGGACCGCAATTTCTGTGATTGAGGACCAGTTCCTAGGCGGAATTTCAAATTATATCTCGTCTAGACATTACATTCGCACATTTGCATACAAGTACCTACGTATCCCAAACCTAAGGATCTACCTTATAATCATGGGTTTCCTATTAGAATCTCTCGCTCGCATTATGGGTTAATATTGCTAAGACATTACACGATCATGATGTCATCATCTGAAGCCAGATAAAAAGGAGAATAACGTCAAACCTTGTACTTTCCAGATCGGCAGAGCTAGGTTTAAAATACTTTCTTAACCGTCTCTAAGAAATTCATAAAGACAACTCATTCATAGCTAACAGACTAGAGAAACATTTATCGCGACAGAAGAAACAGAAATGGTTCACAAAACCACAACGTTGTCAAACAAAATTCTTATTTCAAAGAAAGCCGAGGAGAAAAGACTGCCAGTGACACCAACTGACTTTTTTCCATCTTCTGCCGCAGTTAAATAATAGTGTTCATTATAGCAGCTGACGTTTTTGCGCAAGTTGAGCCCACAAAGGGTGTCGGGACGTAAATGCAAATAACTGTCACAGTCCAAACGATTTTATGAGGATTTTCCCCGTTTGATTTGTTAAGACTTTTCCTTATGGTTGGCTAGCTTTTGTGGGATAAAGATATCACCATTTAAATGTTTTATAGAAACAATTTGAGCGAATTATCTTGCTTTAACTATGTTCCTATGCTCTTGGGAATACCCAGGTAGGATGATCAAGGGTTCGTTGTAGCATTGAACCGCATTTTCAACCAATTAAGATAGAGTAATTCTGCTCTTCTAATAGGTACTAATTCGTATGTCCACAAAACCATACATTTCCCCAGTAACCCAGATTCCTTACACCCAATCTGTAGCCACACAATAGCTTACAATAAATCGACCAAATCTAAGTAGCAATCCAGGTGTTACACTGGTATTTGCAAAATGTCCGCCACCGTGCTATGTCGTGCATTCAAGCTCTATCCGCAGTATGTAGCTGGGATTGAGAATAGAACAGAAGGTTGACTACTTACAATAATCAAAACCAGACGTAAATATACATAGACGGATAAACCCATATATGCGTATTGCGATTTCAATCCATACGTGCATTCTAGTAGCAAAATTATCTGACATATCTCTAACTTAATCTGCACAGGTGGGGATTTTTAGATAGCTCTGATCTCATACGGCGTTCCACATGCCCCGTCGCATGTAGGTACTATTGACGATCTTATGTCTGCACCAGCGAGCGGAATTCGCGTAGAGTTTTGGTCCAAATTTATATAAAATATTATTGCCATCGACACGCTAAGAAAAAGAAGAAGTAGCAAAGTGGTTGATAGTGTGCGCTGGTCTTCCAGTTCGTACCAGCTCACCACTAAGCCAAACAAATCGGTACTCTAAATACACTTGTTTTCATTTACAACCGAATGAAATTATTCACGTGTTCAAATATTTTATTATATAAAAGTATGAAAACAGCTTACGTCGACTAACGTTGTCAATCTGCATTAGTTGCCACTTTTATGCGTCCGAAAAGCGGCAACAGCTACCAGCATTTTCTTCGCTTCGCTTTCTCAATTCATATAAACTAATCTATACTTCTATACCAATATTATTAAGAGATAATGTTTGTATGTAGGAGATTATTGTCGAAACTATTAGTCCGATTTTAAAAAATGTTCATAACTGGAATCCTACGTTATCAGGTTATCACTGAGTGATATAGGCTACATACATTAAACTAAATACACTCGAGAGCAATGAATCCGGGTCACTTAAAGAATCCTAAAAATCTCGGAAACTAAACATGCTAGGTTAATGCAATAAATTGTATTTAATAGACAATGCAATACTCCTTAAATGAAGGTATTAAAACTTCTTAGTTATTGTAAAGTTATATCATAAAAAAATCAAATTTGAAAAAGGGCCACTTTCGAAGATGGAACTACGAAATTACAGCATTTGGTTTTGCTTTTGTTTGTAATCTGTCATTTATGTGGGTACATAAACCATGTTGATAGTGCTCTATATTCATTATTCAAGCTGAAATTATGTCGCTTACGCCTGAAGAATGCACCAGAATACTTACAATGCTGGAAACCGGCCGGAGTCAGCGCGATACAGTCAGGACTGTCGGTGTGTCGCTGTCAACAGTACAAAGAGTTCTCCGACGTTACGAAGAAACTGGTTCTAACCTACGCAGACCAGGAACGGGCAGAACCAGGTGTACCACAGCACGAGAAGAGCGATACTTGGTGAACACCATGCTTCGAAATCGCTTTCTCACAGGAAGTAACCCAAGTGCATGAACAGTAAGACGTCGGCTTGCTGAATCTAACTTAAAACCCCTTAGACCTGCAAACGGCCCTAAACTGGAGCGTGGGCATCGTATTTCAAGACTAAGATATGCCCAGAGCCACGTAAATTGGAGTATTGAAGATTGGTCAAAAGTTATGTTCTCCGACGAATCAAAATTTATGCTCTACAAGCACGATGGAAGACACAGAGTGTATCGAAGACCAGGGGAAAGATTCAAGCAAGCATGCATCGAAGAAAAAGTAGCCTACGGTGGTGGGTCTGTACTTGTGTGGGCCGGAATTTCTTCTGAAAGTCGCACAGAGCTGGTGATCATAGAAAACGGCTCTTTAACTAGCGTAAGATATGTGGAAGAAATCCTCAATGATCACGTTGGTCCATTTATGGTCAATTTAGGTGAGGATGCTATATTTATGCATGACAATGCCCGACCTCATACAGGTAGGATTGTGAATGACTACCTTCAAGAGATGAACATTACTCGTATGGAGTGGCCAGCGCGCAGCCCGGATATCAACCCGATCGAGCATGCTTGGGACGAGCTAGGCAGATGCGTAAAACAACGAAACCCTCCCCAGATCACGCTTCGTGAGCTCAAAATTGCTCTCACAGAGGAATGGGAGAATATTCCCCAAAATCGTATAAGGAACTTGGTGTACAGCATGCCAAACCGCGTAAACGCAGTAATGGAAGCACGAGGAGGCAATACGAAGTATTAAAATTCAAGAAAATCGTAATAAAGTTCAAAAATTTCATGTTTCCTATTTTTGTTTTAAGGAGAGATCAGCAGTTTTTTTCTTTATGTAATTTTGTGTTAATAAAATGTATGGTGACTCATATTTTTTTTACTTTCATTTAAGGAGTATTACACTGTCTATTAAATACAATTTTTTGCATTAACCTAGCATTTTTAGTTTCCGAGATTTTTAGGATTCTTTAAGTGACCCGGATTCATTGCTCTCGAGGGTATCTTTCCACGTGAGCCATGCCGCGGTTAGAAGCTAGTTGTCTATATTTGCGTCCGCTGTCCGTGAAGCCTGCCTAGTGCCTATGTTTTCGTACACTTTCACACATTGAATTGAGCCGGCCTGCTGCACCTAACTCTATAGTGGCACGGCTCAGCAATAAATCGCGTCGGTCCTGAGAAATGCTTCATTACAAGTCGCCACACCACTCGACTGCAATACGGTACTGTGGACCTGATAAGAACGGAAAGCAATGCTGGGTGCCCGGGGCTATTTATGATTGTCCAAGTAATAGCCAACGGGCTATTAGATTGTATTGTAACATTCTTATATCGAGGAGGAAATTCAGGTACTTCAGGCGATTTAATTCTTGGGTGTTGGTCTGCGGCGTTTTCAGTGTTTATTCACACAGACGGCAGAATACACAATGTCTACTAAGCACATAAAATCTGGAGGTCTTTAAGTAAAAAGTAAATATGTTACTTCTAGGTAAGCGTGATTCACTCTTCAACCACATCATCGCTTACCATCAGCCATCAGGTGAGATGGAAGTCAAACGCAAAAAGAAAACGCAAAGAATCATGGGAAAACCTATCGGTTATTTGGGCTGACTGAAGTTTAAGTTCTATGACCGGCCTTTTATTCTAGGTGTAAGAACTTAACGGTACCAAAATTTACTAGGTATTTCATTCATAAATATTGACGAACCTGAGGATTATGTGACTAAGCGTTGAAAATGCATTAGGTACCTAGTCAACGGCAAAAGGTCTCTGACTAGGTACAATTTTTTGAAAAATGGTGTCCAATTATGATTCGACAGGCGCTAACATCCATCATACGTCCTGCAGCTTCGTATTTAGACTAGGAAACTACTTTCACTGTGTGTACAGCTAAGGAGTGGAATTCGCTGCTGGAGTCTGTGTTTTCCGATAGTAATAACCTCCCCGGCTTTAAGTCAAGAATGAATATATTACTTCTAGGTAAGTGTGCTGTTGCGGAATTGTTCGAATGAGTTACCGCGGCCTCGGAACACGAAGGGCAAATGATGGAACACGGATGGGTTTTAGTCAGTAAAAGTCTGACACACTCTCGCGCTTCGCCTAGATCGAGAGGCAGTCATTGGATGATATCATCCTTAAAAAAAAAGATAAGTGTGGTTCATCTTCAACCACATCATCATTCACCATCAGGTGAGATGGTGGTCAAACGCAAACCCCTATAAACAATTTAAAAAAAACTGGGGAGTATTATGCTAAGCTTAGCTTTAATTTTCTTTTTTTATAGTTGATAGGCTTGCGTTTGACCATAATCTCACCTGATGTTAAGCGATGATGTGGTCGAAGATGAAGCACGATTGCCTGGAAGTAATAACCTATTCACTCTTGACTTAAAGACTCCCAGGTAATAACTATCAAAATAATAATCAATCGTGCTCAAACATTACCTACTTTCAAAAAAATGGTGAAAGAGCATTACCTCTCACTATAATTTAATTTTTCCCCTCCTTTCTCTATTATGATTTTGATATGTATTAGTATATATTATATTCATATATATGGTATGTATTTTTTATTATTATGTTTAATTAGTATGATGTTGTACACTGACAGCCCTAAATCTGTCTCCTTTCATTTCTATCCATCCAAAGGTTGTCTGTAAGAGATTGCCCTGTGCGATAAGACCGCCCATTGTACACTAGTTTTATTATTTGTATCTTTAAATGTATTGTAAGGTGTACAATAAAGTATATAATAAATAAATAAATAAATAAACTATCAGGAAACACAGACTCCGGCAGGGAATTCCACTCCTTAGCCGTATGCACAATGAAAGTATTCCCAAAACGTTTCGTGCATATGTGTGGGATGTCCACCATGTAACGATGGCGCATCGCCATTTGCCTTATAGTCCGATAATGGAACGGGCTTGGTGGAATAAGACTGCAATTCCATCGCACACTCCCCGAAATGTAATCGATAGAAAACTGATAGGCTTGCAACACGTCGCCGATGTTCTAGGCTCTGGAACCTTGTCTCGACCAGTTTCTCGTTGCCGATGAGCCTTTTGGCCCGTTTCTCATTTAAATCTAATATATACCTACTCACAGATATATTTTCAAAGACCAGCTAATAAAACACCTGTGTACAAATCAGCTGTTCAGCACAATTTTGCTAATTAAGTGCCTACTTGTCAAAATTGAAGAAACAATAGTTTTGCACCTTTGCTATTAATACCTTTTTCTGGGTGGGATAATCACCAAATAACTCCTCCCGCTGTGGGCGGAGCGGAAGGGAGTGTCAGACTTCTACTGACTAAAAACCCACCCTGCTCCTTCAGGTGCTCTTGCGTTCCGGGGCGGCGGTATCTCGTTAGAATATTCCCGCAACTCCGGTTGCTATTAATACCTACCTGGAAAATAAGTTCCGTTTAATGTACAACAACCTATAATACTAGCGATATAGGTGGCTACACGTGAAATAAGTACCTATTGTCAGTGTAGATACAAGGTTCTAGGTAAATTCTTGGTCGTATGTTGGCTTTGTTGGGCCTCGCTCAAGCCACAAATGGGTCAAAGCATATATACTCAATGCTCTAGCGGTTACCGTTATTTGGACGAGCGTATTAGCAGCATGTGATGTACACCTAGCTGAATTAATTGAAGTAGGAGAATATTGGTTAAGTATATCTACTTTTTGTAAACTACACTGCCCCTTTGGTATATTATTTGCTTTTTGTTGAGAGACGGCTTGGAGTTATCAGCAGGCCACATAAAACACTTCTCTAAGTCTAGCCATCTCCACCGGTCCTTTTAGACTCGTATCCAGTGAAATCTCGTTACCTCAACCAGATAATGATATCAAAGACAACCGGGAAAAAGATTGTTATAGCAGGAGACTTTAACATAGATTTACTAAAGTCTAATAGACTTTCTGCTACATTTGAGTCTCTACTATTAAGTTACAATTTACAACTAGTATTTAAGGAGCCGACTCGCATGGCCAGCCAGACATGCATAGACAATTTTGCGCACAATTTTAGTAAAGCATGTAAAAGCGAAGTAATAGAGTTTGCATTATCAGATCACACAGCACAGCTACTTCAATGTCCCGTTACAAAGGCGTGTGCCATAAACTATTGGTATAGTACAAGAAGAGATTACAGTAAAGAAAACATAGTTAAATTCAATCACTGCATGCAAAATATTTCTTTCTCAGAGATATACGATACGATCGATCCTGATATAGCTTATAATGCATTTATAGATACTTTAAAGCTGTTTTATGACTTGTGTTTTCCGCTTATTCGAGTCAAAATAAACGTAATAAATAAACCTAAATGGGTGTCAAAAGGTGTTAAATTGTGTAGCAAAAGGAAAAGAAAACTACTATGGCAATTGAGATTAAATCCCAGTCGAGACAATAAAATAAAGTTTGTCAACTATTCTAAGTTACATAAAAAAATTATAAATCTAACACAAAAGGCACAAAACAACTATAGAATAGAAAAAGCCACAAACAAGGCAAAAACTACGTGGCAAATAATAAACCGAAAGAAATTTAATACTCCCAAACATCAAATTGATAAAATTAAAATTAATAATAATAATATATTAGATCCTTTTTTTTTTGTTTTTAACGTGGTAAAATTATCAAATAAGTCCTCCCACTCCGGGCAGGGTGGGAGGGACTGTCAGACTTTTACTGACTAAAATCCACGGTGTTCCTTCAATAACCCTTTACATACCGGGGCCACGGTAACGGGATGAGTCCCACGACCCCGGCGGGCTTCGGCCCTCTGCAGAGGGGGCCTCGTCATGTTGCTGACGCTCTTTGAGGCGCGTGTGGAACACGACGCGCCGTCGACCCGGGCATGGTCCATGGTCGGACAGCGAGTTGCCCTTTACTCGCTGTCCGCATGCCCGCGCCTACGGTGGCCGGAGATCGTCGGCCGACGTCCGACGCCGTGGGTGTCTACCACAGCGGCTGGGCTGGAGGGAGGACGCCATCCTCTCCCTCACGCGGCCCGCCTCCTCCTTCGGAAGGAGGAGGCGACCGCTTCCCACTCCCTCTCGCCCCGCAGCATGGCCTCGACCAAGGCCGGGCGCGAGAGGTCTCCGCCTATTGTCGCCGTGAGGACACGTCGGTGCTCTGCCCAAGCTGGGCAGTCCTGCACCGTGTGCTCGACTGTGTCCTCAGGGCGACCCTCGCAGTGGTGACACCCAGGCGTCTCTTCCTTACCCATCAGACACAGGTACCTCCCGAAACTTCCGTGTCCGGTGAGGACCTGCGTCATGCGGTAGGTCAGGACGCCGTGACGCCGATCTAGCCACTCCTCAAAGAGGGGTCTTACCGCCGCAATTGCGGCGTGCCCGGCCGTCGGTTGCGACAGTCGCTCCCTCCATACTGCCCTGAGATCGCGCCGGAGCTCTTCCCGCCGCGCCTCGACTTCTCGAGGCAGCGGGGATACGCCTCGGTGCTGCGCCTCCACGCGCCATTCATAGACGCGCTGGAGGGCAGTCGCCTCCAGATCCCAGGGCAGCAATCCGGCAAGGAGGTTGGCCGATTCGCCGGCGATCGTGCGGTATCCCCGGATCATTCGGATAGCCATGACCCTCTGGCATGCGACCAACTTTCGTGGTCGCGTCCGGATGCACAGGGCCCACACTGGGGACCCGTAGAGGGCCATGGACCGCACGACGCCGGCGTACAGCCTTCGGCAGGAGGCGTTTGGCCCGCTGAGATTAGGCAGGAGTCGCCTGAAGGCGACTGCTGCCCGGTTCAGCTTTGGGGCCAAACTCAGGAAGTGCTCCCTGAAGTTCCACCGGCTGTCGAGGACGAGTCCCAGGTACTTCATCGTCCTCCCGACGCCGATGCGAACCCCCTCCACCGTTATGTGGGACTCGGACCGTGGCGCGTTCCGACCGCCATGAAAGCACATGGCCTCGGTCTTGTGCAGCGCCACGTCGAGTCCCAAAATATATTAGATCCTAAGGAAATTTTTGATACGTTCAACAACTATTTTGTTGACAAAATACAGCCCATAATTAATGACGGTAGTCTGCGTAATCCACAACGTAAGATATCCACAAGATGTAAGTCGATGTTTATGGCACCAAGTGTACCAGATGATATATTTAAAATAATAATGTCACTGAAAAACACAAAGAGCGTAGGTTACGACGGCATCTCCACGAAAGTGATTAAATCTGTAGCTAAGAAATTATGTGTCCATTTAAGTTATATACTTAATCTCTGTATAGCTGCTGGCGTATACCCAGATACTTTGAAAATTGCCATTGTTAAACCTCTATTTAAAAAGGAAAACAGAGAGCTAGTGGAAAATTATAGGCCAGTCGCGCTGATTTCTATTATTTCAAAAATATTTGAAAAATATATTCACAAAGAGCTACATAAATATCTTGACAAATATAATATTCTGTGTGAGCAACAAAAAGGATTTAGACCGAGAAAATCAATAAATATGGCGATTTATGATTTTATATATAATGTTATAAATAATGTGGATAAACGAAATCCAGTCTGCGCCATTTTTTACAATATGACGCAGGCATTTGACTATGTCCACCATCCAACATTGCTAAAAAAACTGGAAGCTTATGGTATAAGGGGTAATGTTTTAGAACTATTTCAATCTTATTTACAAAATAGACGACAAATAACCGAAATTAGCAGGATAAATGTAATTAATAAACATGACGAGATATTTAGATCAGAAATGCGAAAAGTTAGTTATGGGGTGCCGAAGGGTAGTGTGTTGGGGCCCTTGTTATTTATAATATACATTAATGACTTACCGGAATGGATCGAACAACCATTGACTCTATTCGCAGATGACAGTACCGTGACAATACCTTCGAAAAGCGTTGATACATACCAAAGTGACATTAATAACTCGTTAAAATTGATTATAAAATGGTTAGAGGAAAATAACTTAAGAATAAATTTAAATAAAACAAAAATAATCCAATTTAACCAACGCATGACAGATATGGATAATCTCAAGGTGCAATATAACGCTAATAAAATTAACGAGGTAGATAGTACTAAATTTCTTGAGCTAGAAATAGATAAAAAACTTAGCTGGAAACAACACATTGAGTTACTTTGCAAGAAACTAAGCTCATCTGCATATGCTCTATATACCTTAGCGGCAATTGTAAATCTAGACGCATGCCTTACTGCATACTATGGTATAGTTGAATGCCATCTGCGATACGGAGTTATCTTTTGGGGTAACTCAACAGAAAAAGAAACTGCATTTAAGGCACAAAAAAGATGCATAAGGTCTATTTTTAAATTGAAAAGTACTGATAGCTGCGTGCCATATTTTAAACAATATAAATTATTAACCCTACCATGTTTGTACATTTTAGAAATGGCAGTGTTCGTAAAATTAAACCCAGATCGCTTCGCACGAATGGCTGACGTATTTCCACGGAATAGGCGTGACAATAGTAGTCTATGTACCTATCCCTAGAGCTAGAACAACTCTGATGCGCAAGAGCGTCTAAATACCAAGTTGTTGGAAGGACTATAATTTGACATTATTCAAAAAAAGACTTAGGAACTTTTTAGTGGACAAAGCTTATTATAGGGTTGAAAATTTTTTATTGGAGAAAGAAATTGTTTGACTATTTTATATAATGTATTTAAAGAAAATATTAGAAATTGTGACATTAGTTATATTATTGAG
Source organism: Tholera decimalis (assembly GCA_943138885.2). Lineage (NCBI taxonomy): Eukaryota > Metazoa > Arthropoda > Insecta > Lepidoptera > Noctuidae > Tholera > Tholera decimalis. The sequence continues at coordinate 33,472,346 of OW964562.2, forward strand.
TGATGAATCAGTATTATTTTATGTTTTGAATGAATCGAATAGTTGAACATTGATAATTATTATTGAATGATGAATTAGAATTATATAATGTAATGGAATAGTAAATATGTATTTTAAATGTACTCTGTACTTTTGCATGCCTTGTAATTGGCAAAATATGGCTGTTTCTGTATTTATATTATGTACCACCATGACTTGTACCCGTATTTGCAAAATAAAATATCTTTATCTTTATCTTTATCACCGTTCCACCTTGTGGGAAGCCTTCCAGCGCTGCGGAATCCGGTAGCTTTCTTTTCTTAAATTAAAACTAGATGAGGCCGGTGTTTCCTGACTACTGTGAGAAACACCGAAAAAAGTTATCTCAGCAGTAAGAACGATAAAGACTTGTGTGCTATACGTCTTGTTATGTCTTCCTAAATATACAACGTGTCCCATAAATCAACGTCAAACCGAAAACGGACAATAAGCCAAGTCGTGACAGTTATTATTTTAAAAAATCTTGGTCGTGTACTTTTCAAATTTCATGAATTCAAAAATAAATCTCATAAAGTGACACCCTGTGATGATCTTTCAAGTGATGTGACTACAAATATTAACGTTTCGTCAGTTTTTTTTTTTTGTGATAGGTATAGGCCTAACCATGAATATACCTTCTGTAAATTACAGTTAAAAGATTAAACTGTACTGCCTCAGTTTTAAATAAAATATTAGATTTTTGCTCATACCTTGAATTCAAAATGATTACATCACCCAACTTTAACATCTTGTACTATAAAAAAGTGCACTACACTATTTTTCCAGTAACTTTAAAGATGACGCGTTTATTCTGGATTCCAAAATGGTACCTATGCCACTTACTAATTCGACTTCTTAAATGAGGAAGAGAAGTAATTTGTTAGGTTTAGGTGCGTTTGTTGAAAAAGTTTATTTAGTTATGATATTTTTAAATCAGATTTATTTATTACCGCGTAAATCCCGATCCCGTGGGCATTCCGGGACAAAAAGTAGCCTATGTGTTATTCCAGGATGTCAACTATCTACTTTCCAAATTTCATTGAGATCCGTTGAGATTTTGCGTGAAAGCGAGCAACAAATTTACATACATGCTCACAAACTTTCGCATGTATAATATTAGTAGGATGTTCGAACTGCTTGCCTCAAATCCGTAATTCAAACTCTTGATCGCGTAATAAGACGGGAATATCTTCTCGAGTTGATGTATTCAGCGGTGTCTGGTTGTGTATTTATTGGAAGAAATGCCACTGAACTTTTACAGCAGCATGTGGTATCAACAGGCTGGGCAGCGCATTAGGCACTGGCTGCACAGCGCATTATGCTCTCAAAATACGAGAGTTTTTCAATCGAGCATACCCCGATAGGATATTGATTTCTGGGACACATTTTATACAAAGAAAAGAAAATTATTTAAAACAATATATGTATAAGTACATACTTTACCCATACATAAAGAGCTAAACTTCAACACTTCATATTATACTGCTAATAAATATAATTAAATCCCCTCCTCGTCGTGCTACCAACTTTTTCCGCCAGTGGGATAAGAAAGAATTGTCAATCCTCGTCGTACCACTGAATGATTGTTGCTCTACCAATAATTAAAAAAAATCTAAAGACAGTTTCGATAGCATAAAAAACAATAAAATTATAACTTCTAATGAACGAAATTATAACTTCTATGTTGTAAAGATTTCTTAATTTTTCTAAAAAATATACCGATACTAATTACTTGGTTTACTAATTCCATTTGCATTTGTAATACAAATTCATCTTTTTATTGGTTCAGTACCAGTCTGCCAGTAGAAATATTTAGTCCAAACTGCATTATTTATAATTTAAATTATTTCAGGCACCATAGAGTTGTGTTGTGGAAAATTATGTTTAAGACATCAATTATTTATAGAGCGATATTTAAAGAGAAATTAAGTAGCGCTACCTCCCTTTCCCTTGAAATTTTCAAAGACTAACTAAACAACCGGACTCTACAGGTGAAAAAGAATTTTCCAAATCGGTTCAGCCGTCTTCGAGTAATCGGTGACCATACATAAAAAAATATATATATACGCGTCGAATTGATAACCTCTTCCTTTTTTTGTCGTCGGATGAAAATGGGGAGTATATAAGTGACGAAGTAGCAACTACTTATGGTGTACCTCAGGGAAGCGTTCTAGGCCCTACCCTCTTCCAGATATACGTCAATGAGTTATGCAGAATGTCCATCTCCAATTCCAAGATCATTGCGTATTCAGACGACACCGCAGTCATAGTTTACGGCCCAACTTGGGATAGTGTTAAGCGCTACGCAGAAAAGGCAATAACAAGAATAATGAAATGGCTAAACCTAAACCTACTTACCCTAAATTGCGATAAAACGACGTTCATTCTATTCTCTATCCGGCGTAACAATTTGCCCGAAAAATCCTTTTCCCTAACAGCGCATACCTGTTCAAATCAATCCGCATTATGCTTATGTCCGATACTTACAAGAACTGACCACGTAAAATATCTGGGTGTCCAAGTTGAAGGAGGCTTACGATGGGACAAACAGGTTGACGCCATTTCCACTAGATCTATGAAACTTTTGCATGTTTTCAAATCCCTTAGAGACTCGGCTGCGCCCGAAACCCTGAAGATGGTGTACTATGCATTATGTCAATCTATTATCGGATATTGCATCACAGTATGGGATGGTGCAAATACAACCAGTCTTCTGAGGGTTGAAAGAGCGCAGAGAGCCGTACTGAAGGTGATGTCGCGTAAACCTTTTCGCTATCCCACTACGCAACTATACGCAGATTGCAAAGTACTTTCAGTCCGCCAGCTTTTTGTACTCCAGTCTACTATTAGAAAACATGTTAGCGTTCCACCAGCTGACCCCACAAAAAGGAAGAAACTTCCGTTAGGTACCCCTCACAAAACTACCTTTCACAAAATTAAACATTGTCCATCTAAATAAATATGAAATAAAATCAAAATTAACCAAATGGCTACTGGAGCGTGACTATCTACAAACAGAATCCTTACTTAGTACGTTGTCTAACTACCTACACATCAGGCGCGTGCATAGGATTATGACAGGGCATGCGGCGGAGTAAAAACACACAAAAACTTCTTCTTTTATAGATTTTTAGCATAGCCACAGCCACGCATCGCCACCATGCTACGATGCGTGGCTGTGGCTATGCTAAAAATCTATAAAAGAAGAAGTTTTTGTGACCGATTACTCACAAAAACTTCTTTTATAGATTTTTAGCATAGCCACAGCCACGCATCGCCACCATGCTACGATGCGTGGCTGTGGCTATGCTAAAAATCTATAAAAGAAGAAGTTTTTGTGTGTTTTTACTCCGCCGCATGCCCTGTCATAATCCTATGCACGCCCCTGCTACACATATCTCCAAACACGCGCACCCACACACTTCACACAAAGCAAACATCATACATACTTACACTAAACATATAAAACATACATACATATACACCATCACACAAACACACACACACACACACACACACACACACACACACACATACATACTAATTTAGGAAAGTTTTTAAACTGATCTTTATTAACATCAATCGTTCGGGTAGATCGGCACAGTCCACTATTGTATACCTATAGCATCTCATTTTAAGCTGAATCACTGTCACTCAAGATACAAGTTCCACCCTTGTTTGAGAGGCAGGGTTTCCCTTATTGTGTACAGATTCCAGTCCCTGGATTGTTTTGTATTGTTTCTACCAAAGCTCACTCAATTTGTTTTTATGTAAAACATGTCAAATCTGTATTTTATGAAATAAAGATATTATTATTATTACTACCTTCACTGTATCATCTGTATTTAGTGGTAAGACAGGAATGACAATTCCTTCTCGAACGAATACCTACTTCAGGAAAATATCTTGTGTTAGAAACTAGAGCCAAAAACTAGATGATCAATCTTGCTTGCAGTATACAGCACCGCCCTCCCGTCCGCAATTATATGCACATTCAGAAGGGATGCAATAAAAACACACCACATGAAAACAAACCACACACATTAACACTAGATATTTTCCTGAAGTATTAGTTTGATATGGATTTCCAGAAAGTAACGCCCGATTCCAGTCTGTAAATTCCTTTTCGTGCCATTGGTGGAGCTAATTGGTGGCACGACGGTGAAGAAGGGGCTAAAAAAGTTACAAAACTTTTTTAAAGTAGATTTTCATGAAGTAATTCCTTGATTCTTTGTTCTGTTACACATTCCGACAGAAATGTTGACTGGCCTAATTCCTTGGAACATTCATTCAAATAAATACAAACTGTGATTAATCAAAAACACCAGTTAAAATTAAACTAGAGAAATGTGCTGAAAATATAATTTATTCCTATAATATAATATTTTATCAACTTTCATCAAAAACAATCTTTTTACCTTCAAACGGTAAAATACCAGATTTCTTCTTCTTAGCTTCCCATGATGGATGCAATTTCTCTGGTTTTTCATCATTATTCCTGTCATTTCTATTATTAAATCCTCTTTTATCATTAAAATCAGTGTTGAAAGATTTCCTATCGTTAAAGTTTCTTTTATCATTTTGTTGCCTATCATTGAATTTGCCTCTAAAACCATTTCCTCTATCATAACCATTTTGTTTATTAAATCTATCCTCATTATTGTAATTATTATTTTGTCTAAGTTTACTTTTAGGGACTAAGCCAAACTGGACTGCTCTTCTTAATTTTCTGTTTCCTCTGAAATGTTCGTCTTTTATCTCATCAGGTGCTCTAGGTTCTACTACAGACATATAGTTCTCTCCTGTTGATGTTATAAAAAATGGATCTACGATTTTGTTTTCCACTGCAGGTGTATCGGAATCTTTCTTTAATTTCTTTTGGAGTATTTTCTCATTGAAGTGTTTAGTTTTGTCCAATTCTTTTTGTTTCTTTGCTGGATTCTTTTTGACAATATCTTTAAGTGGAACCATATTTTTAATCTCTTTAGCTGCAACTGTCTTAGTTTGAACAACCTCTTTTTTCACAGTTTTTGATTTAGCTTTACCTAAAGATGGTTTGACTTTATGACTGACTTTTAAAATGTTACTAACTTTTTTGTTATCTTCATCATCACAACTTTCTGCAGGTGCATCGCTATGATCTTCGAAAACTTCTGAATCATCCTGTTTTTCTCCATCTTCAGTCTCAGAATCAGAACCAGATTCATTTTGTCCCTCTGATTGATCACCATCATCATCACCTGAAACTTCAGTTCCATCATTTTCATCGCATGATATTTCATTTCTGTTATCCTCATCACCAGAAAGGTCATCATCATCTCCACTCAATTTACTATTATCAGCCATAACAACTTCTTCAACATTCCAATTTCCTGCAGAGTTGACAACTTTATCATGCTTTGCCTTTTTCTTATTCTTCTGTTTTTCTTTAGCTTCCTTTTTCATTTTTCTCCTTTCTAGTCGAGACATGAATAGATCTTGGATGGGGACATCAGAAAATCTGCTTCTTATGAATTTATACTTGTCCTGTAAGGCTTTGTGTAGAAGTAATCTGGCACATGCTTTGTCTTCGTCAACTTGTGGTTTATTCAAAAAGGTATTTAATTCTCCCTTGTGTGTTACTATGAATTTTGCTAGGTCCTTTGGTTTGATTTTCTGTAAATCACAAAATAATGAGTATTAGGTAAGGATAATGATGTTTAAAAATATTTATTAAACCTTTATGTACAACTAGCTTGTGCCAGCGGCTTCGCCCGCGTGGGAAGTTTTTCCCGTGTAAATCCCGATCCCGTGGGAATTTCGCAAAATCCTTTCTTAGCGGATGCCTAAGTCATAACATCTACCTGCATGCCAAATTTCAGCCCGATCCGTCCAGTGGTTTGGGCTGTGCGTTGATAGATCACTATGTCAGTCAGTCAGTCAGTCAGTCAGTCACCTTTGAGTTATATATATTTAGATAGTGGTACATGGGTGGACTAAATGCAGCAAGGCCTTCTCTACTATACCTGGACTTCTAATTTGATGCAGTAAACTCAGTTTCTGAGTTGTCAGATAACGACAACTACGAAATTGTGATGAAACTAAATTCATCGATTCAGGAATAAAATCGAATAACTATATAAAATTGTGTGAAATTAACAAAAAGTAAAATGTGATTATGAAGGGATGTGAAAAATAGATCATGATAATGTTTTTATTTTTTGCAACATGCCTGGCCTGTACCTGTAGCCATTCCAATGGGGTTTAGGTCCCAGTGGTTCTGGGGCAGTCGTTTTAATAGTAATCTCACGCAATTTATTGAAATATTCATTACATGAAACAATTTGCAAAAGAGTGGTTTTATCATGTTTGGTTAAATATGAATATTTTTTAGTAAAAAATGGATTTATTTATAATCAAATGTTACTTCTTAAAAATAAACGATAATAGTATACATAATTGAATTAAATCCTATCCTACTAATCCTTCCTACTATCCTACTAATATTATAAATGCGAAAGTTTGTGAGGATAGATGGATGTTTGTTACTCTTTCACGCAAAAACTACTGAACGGATCTGAATGAAATTTGGTCAGTAGATAATTGACATTCTGGAATAACACATAGGCTACTTTTTATCCCGAAATTCCCACGGGATCGGGATTTGCGCGGGGAAACCTTCCCACGCGAACGAAGTCGCGGGCAGAAGCTAGTAAGTTATAATTAAAAGAAAACACAAAATATCAAAATATTTGTAAGAAATAGGATTTCAAATAATATTATAATATGAGCCACACAGGTCATAGTTTTTCAGGTTAAGCAACACTTGCTGTGGTCTGTCCCTGGATGGGTGATCATCTTAAGATATCTTGATTCCTCCACACCTCGGAAAACATGTTAAGCCATAGATCCCAGCTGTCATATCGACACGCCCTATCAACAATGTCGGGTCTGAAAATATGCAACTTTCCAGCAGAGCAGTTTAAAAGCACGATAAAAATGTTATTTTATGGATTACGATTATATATATGGATATTGGATATATGACACTCATTCCAAAATCCAAAATCGTAATCCATAAAATAACATTTTTAATCTTTATAATCTTTATTCAGTACTAAAGGAAAACAATAACAATAGTTCGTGATTGAAGCCTCCTTTTAAGCAAATAGTGCCTGTAATAGGAGACTCCGCTCTTCCATAACTTTAAACAATGATCATTTTATAACTAAATGTATCTTAAATTATAATAACATGCATATGTATAAATCTAAACGAGTAATGTGTTTTGTGTATGTGTAACTGTGTGCATGGGTGTATTTGTTTTTGTGAATGTGTGTGTGTGTGTGTTATTTTATTTGCTGTAAGAGTAATTCAGTATCTTCATAGGTAAGATTCTTTAGCCAACTTTCTAGTGTTCTTTTACTTTCACTTAATGTTTTAGTGTATATATATCTCTTTATTTATCTTATTATATAGCATAGCACACTGTTTGTCATATTGCATGGCAGCAAATTTAGTTTTGGTTTGTGGAACTAGTGCAATAATGTCTTTTCGCCTTTTCCTTAATATGTTTACATCATATGGTAGGGTCTTATGTTTTTTTAGAGTAGTGTAAACAATGTATAATTTCCTAACAGAAAGCAGCCCGCTTATTTGATAAAGGCTTTCTGTGGGGTATCTAGCTTTTTTAAAATACATTATTTTTAATAATGCGCGGTGTCCTCATTCAATTTCTAGAAATTTTGATTTTGCAGCACCCCCCCCCCATATTGGGATACAGTATACCAAAACTGATTGCGCTAGTGCCATATAGATTTCATTTAATATATTTCTGGAGGGACCCTTACTTTTATTTTTATTTATTTTTGTGCGAACGATAAAACATAAGGTTTTAAATATCCACCCTAGTTTCCTTAGCCTTCCATTAACGTGTTCCAGATGAGGGTACCAAAATAGCCTTTGGTCAATTATGACGCCAAGATATTTTGTTTGCGATACTTTATTAATTTTGGGACAACTGCAGTTGTTATGTAAAATTTTATCGCAAGAATGTATTTTAATCGTAAAATCCTCATCCGGTTGCGAATGATTGGAAATGCTGAAACAGATGTAATTCGTTTTTGATGTATTTAGGGTAAGCAGGTTATCATTGAGCCAGCTAGCAATTTGGGCCATACCCAACTTAAATTTTTATCGTGCTTTTAAACTTTAAACTGCTCTGCTGGAAAGTTGCATATTTGCATTCTTGATAGGGCGTGTCGATATATACATCTCTGACAATAATTATGGGCAGTCAGAAGCTAAAAATCTAACACCATTCTTACCCGGGAGTATCATATTACCCAGCTAGCATAGGGTACTAGGTTCTGGAGGACAAACAGGCAGCTCCATGTAAAACACTGGTACTCAACTACATTCAGTTATACTGGAAACCCACCCTAGCTAAATTGGTAAAGGCTAAGCAGAGGAATATATGCTGTGGCTAAACAAGATTTACTATTTACCTTTATAATCAAGACTTCCTTTACAGCAGATGCCGCTTTTCTTTTCAGCTTCTCTTGTAGTTGTTCCGGAGCTTTCTTTTCTGTCAGTTGTTTGGCCTTCCTGGTCAATTTGTGTATTATCTGTATTTTCGCCTGATTCAGTTTCTTTTTAAGTAATATCACCTTAAATTAGCATAAGAAACATATATTAATCAAAAGATTTAGTTAAAGCAGATTATTTTCATTTTGAGGGTGTTGTAAATAGTTTTAATCTCCATACGTTAAACCTCTTATATTGTATCTTAGCAACTGTTGTTGTCTGTCAGTTTTTAAAAAAATGTCCTTATGTTTTTATCATCTTACTAAATATATATATCTGCGCATATCTCTGAAGCTCCCTTTCGTTTTATTTCCAACAGGTTATGGGCCCAGTCCATAACTTTGTTGACGCTAAATTTGTAGGGAGTGAGTAGAATTTGTTTCTTCTCAAGATGCAGAAAAGTGAAACGGTCACCATACAAAAATTGATGGGCCAATCCAACTATGGAACATGGTCGTTTGCAATTCAAATGTTTCTAATAGATCATGATTTATGGGATTGTGTTGGAGAAACATTTATTGTAGACACAGAAGCTGAGAAAAAGCGAGATGCCAAAGCACGAGCTAAAATATGCCTATTAGTTGCCGAAAACGTGTACCCCCTCATAACTAACGCTAAGACGGCACGTGAGACATGGTTAGCTCTGCAGAAAGCATATGCAGATGCCGGTTTGATGAGGAGACTCTCCCTTTTGAGAAAGATGTTCAGTTTGAAACTGTCAAGTTTTCAAAATATGGAAGCATATGTCACTGAAGTACAAGCAACTCAACAAGCCTTGCATAGCATTGGAGCAGCTCTAGACGACGAATTTGTCGGAATCATCATGTTGGCAGGTTTGACAGATTCATATAATCCATTAGTGATGGCAATCGAGCATTCTGGTGTGAAAATAACAACGGAGTCGATTATATCAGCGCTACTAAAGGAGGGTCAACGCCAGCAGTCCCCTGATGTTCAAAAGATTGATGATTCAGCATTGGTGACTGATACAGCTGCAAGCGGCAGTGGAGGGCGGAATCGAAGAGGAGAGATTATTTGCCATTCTTGTAAGAAAAAGGGTCACTATAAGTGGCAATGCAAGCAGTTTAAGGTCAAGCGTCAAGATAAAAACTCGACCGCAAATATGTTGGCCAGTAATAATGTTAAATCGGACTTTTTAACTTTTTTATCTGCTCCAGGTAGCAGTGGTAGTTGGGTTATTGATTCTGGCGCTACGTCTCACATGACGCCTAATCGCACACTTTTGATTCCGGCTAAATCATGTTCCAAAATAATAACATGTGCAAATAATCAAAAGATAGTTTCGATCTCTGAAGGTCCTGTGAAACTGAGCCTGCGTCATGCTCATGAGGGCCGTAAGTTGGGAATAAAATTAGATGATACTTTAGTCATTCCTGAATTAATAACCAATTTGATGTCCGTAAGTAAGCTTGCAGATCAAGGTAAAGTTTGCATTTTTGATAAAGATTATTGTAAAATTTTCGATTCTAATGTATTTGTAGATGGTAAACCTTTAATCTGCGCACCACGTAGAAACGGTCTTTATGTCGTAGATATGGATAGTGATGGGGCAACGGTCTTTTTAGAAGGTAAGGGTTCAGAAAATTTCGAACTGTGGCACCGTAGGTTGGGCCACCTATCTGCTCCTCAAATGGAGATTTTGAAAAAGATTGTCATGGGCCTACACTATGATAAAAGGGTTAAGAAAGATCCTTGTGTTCCTTGCAGTCAAGGGAAGCAGTGCGTGCAGAAGTTTGCTAGAAAAAAGAATGGTTTCAGAGCTTCTGATATTCTGGAATTAGTTCATACTGATGTAGCTGGTCCTGTCAATGTGGAGAGTTATGGAGGTAATAGATATTTTCTATTGTTTGTCGATGATTTCAGCCGAAAGATTTTTGGATATATTTTGAAATCAAAGGATGAAGTGCTACAGAAGTTTAAAGAGTTTCAAGCTCTAGTAGAGAACCAGACCGGTAAGAAGCTTAAGCGGCTGAGAAGTGACAATGGGACAGAATATACTAATAAGGCTTTCCAGGCTCATTTAGCCAAGTGTGGGATAGTCCATCAGACGAGCGTCCCCTACACACCACAGCAGAATGGTGTAGCGGAGAGGAGTATTCGAACGATTACTGAGATGGCAAGATGTATGCTTCACGATAGTAATCTTGATAAGAAATTTTGGGGGGAAGCAGTTGCTACTGCGATTTATTTAAAGAATCGATCGCCGACTATGGCTCTTGTGAGAAAGGTTCCCGAAGAAGTCTGGACAAACTGCAAGGTGGATGTGTCAAACTTGAGAGTGTTTGGCTCCACAGCACAGATACTTATAAAGGATGGTAGTCGAAAGAAGTTCGACTCAAAGACCTGTGAGCTTGTTTTCGTTGGTTATAGCGAAACCACAAAAGGGTATCGATTTGTTGACTTACAGAATCCGCGTCGAATAATAACCGCACGTGATGCTGTTTTTAATGAGATGACCAAGACAACCAACCTGGAGGATGAATCGCTCAGTGGTAAGCATTCTAATGCGACTTCTAAGATAAAGTCAGTCGAAGTCAAAATTCCTTTGTCTGCTAAGTTGGACTCTGATGAGGAGAGAAGTAGTAGAGAATTAGAAGAGTCAGGAACGACGACGTCGGCAGAAAATACTACTGAAGAATATTTTCATGACTCTTTGGATTCGGAGTTTCCGAATCCAGTGGTGAATTCTGAACCAGTTGGGGAAGAGCAGCCTGTTGCTAGGCGCTATCCTATCAGGATTCACAAACCTAAAAGATATGATGACATGGTATATAATTACCACATACAAAACGATCTAAACCCAAGCTCGGTTAAAGAAGCGATGGAGCGTTCTGATAGGGATTTATGGAAAAAGGCCATGAAAGAAGAATATGATTCCCTGATGGAAAATAAAACCTGGGAATTAGTTGATCGTCCAAAGGACGTTAACGTTGTAAAAAGCAGATGGCTATTCAAATTAAAAATTGGTGCTGATGGCACAGTCCAACGGCACAAAGCCCGACTCGTCGCGAAGGGGTATTCGCAAAAATTTGGAGAAGATTACACAGAAACTTTTGCTCCCGTTGTTATCTTCGATTCGTTTACTGCTGGGTTTGTCTGCAGAAATGAACTTAAAGGTGCACCATATAGACGTTACCACAGCGTTCCTTAACGGCGATTTGGAGGAAGATCTGTATATGGAACAGCCTGAGAGTTTTGTCTCGAAGATTAACCAGGGCAAAGTATGTAAGCTGAAAAAGGCAATATATGGCCTTAAACAAGCTGCACGTTGCTGGAACGTGAAGGTACATGACCACATTATTAAAAGTGGATTTTCTAGGTCAAATTATGACTCTTGTGTTTACATTAAAAAGGGGAAGGACTCCATTCTTGCTATTGCATTATACGTCGATGATTTTTATATTTTTGGAAGCCTATTAAAGGATATTGAGGACACCAAGAAGGCAATAGCAAAGGCTTTCAAGATAAAAGACTTGGGAGAGGTAAAAGATTGTTTGGGAATCAATATTTCTCAGACTGATGGGGAGATTCACCTTTCTCAGGCCAATTTTGTAAAGAAGATCCTAGAAAAATATGGAATGCAAGATTGCAAACCCGTAGTCACTCCAATTGAGCCTAACCTACGGCTTGCAAAAGGGGAGAAGACTGAGGATCTTCGCTACCAGGAAATAATGGGTTCTCTTATGTATTTGTCCTGTGGTACAAGACCGGACATAACATTCGCTGTCAGTTATTTAAGCCAACTTAACTCGTGTTGGTCAAACGAACACATGGTGGCACTGAAGAGGGTACTAAGGTACCTGAAGGGGAGGCGAGGCGAGGTAGCTACCAAAAAACACCAATCCGCAGGGAACGATCAGGTAGCGGCTAAGCGAGCTCTCAACGAGAGTTTAACACCTCGGGGTGAGCATAAGCGGCCGTGTCTTGATCAGTCCAAACGGATTGACACCAAAAGCTACGCCCAGGCTGCTAGTGAGTCTCTTAACGTCGCGATTACCTGTGGACGGACGGGATTCATCAGCCAGGAAGTATCCAAACAGGTTTTAGCGGCGATTCACGAGCAGTTAATGCTTGCGGCCTTCGCCTCTTCACAGGGCGCTCCAGGGCTTACCTTTCACGCTAAGCCCGTCTTCGCCGGAGGTGTCCTCAAACTGTGGTGCGGCAACGACCACACCTTGGAATGGCTGAGGAAGACAGTCTCGGGGCTGACTCTCCCGGCTAGCACCTCGCTAGTCGTCAAGAGTCAATCGGAGATCGAGAAACGCGTGCGTTGCGGTATTGCAATCCCTGACGACATGGATCTGTACAAGGACCCGACCTACATCGGGCGAGCCCTCTGGTTCCAGAACCAGTGGGTCGACGTCAGGAGGTGGGTTCTTCTGCACGCCGAAAAACAAGCAGCATGCTGGTTCGTGGTGCTGGCCATTCCGGAGGAGCAGGTACCGATCCTGATGGTGCATGATCGCCGACTCTCAATTGGTCTAGGGTCGGTATACATCAAGTATCAGGGCGCAAATGGTAGGTATACCGACATCCCTCCAGGATGGGACCAAACCGCACCACCACTAGGTGCGCAAGACAACCCGGCTACAACCACGGCGGACCCAGCTACTAAAGCAGAACCAGCCAATGTGGACGCCGTCCTTGCATCGGGAGGGGAGTTGGATGACATCACACTGTCGCCAGCCTCTCTCCCGGGTGGGGGTGACTTCGACGACTTGCTAGCTGGGCTACGACTGGGGGTGGACGACGAGGGTTCCGTCAAAGATGGCTCCCAATTCGTCCAACTGTAAAGTCGTGCAGGCGAACCTCCACCACAGCCAGACCGCGACGGCTCAACTTCGCAAGTGGCTGGAGGTTCAACATACGGCCATTGCCCTGATCCAGGAGCCGTGGGTCAGAGGAGGCCACGTACAAGGACTCTCCAATCTCGGAGGTAAGCTTCTTGTTAACACGAACCATGACAAACCGAGGGCGTGCATCTACGTCACAGGTAATGTTAAAACACAGTTCTTATACGACTTTTGTTGCAGAGATGTCTCTGCAGCAAAGATGACCATACAGCAGGGGCAAGCGGAGAAAGCGATCGTCTTTGTCTCGGCTTACATGCCTGAGGCGGAGGCACCACCCCCTCGGGAACTGGCCCGCCTCGTGACCCACTGTGAATGCAGGGGGGATGAGGTCGTCATCGGGACTGACGCTAATGCACATCACCCCTTATGGGGCATGGATACACAAAACGAACGGGGTAAGGCTTTAGTAGAATTTTTGTTCACAACTAACCTATCCCTTCTGAATACAGGCTCCGAACCAACTTTCGTAACCAAACGCAGTCGAACAATCATTGACCTAACACTGGCAACGGAGGGTGCAGCGGAACTCATCAATGGGTGGCAGGTATCTGACGAGGCTTCTTGCTCTGACCAGGTCTGGTTACTCCTAAACTTCCACGACGTAACCCGCGAAATACGGATAGAGTGGCATACACACGCAGCCTTGTTACAAGGCTTGTACACACAAGCGACCTGGTGACACTGGTTGACGCGAATCAAATAGACGCGTATGTAGGCCAGCTCACCGAATCACTGATCAGCAGCTACCACTCTGCATGCCCAGAAACCATACCGCGCGACACACCGGGTAAACAGCCCTGGTGGGGCGTGGATCTGGAGCGCAAACGCAAGAAGGTAAGAAAGGCATTTAATAGAGCCATGAATACATGTAGGGAGGATGACTGGGAGGTTTACTATGCCGCCAAATCCGCCTACAAAAAAAGCATCAGATTCAGACGAACCACTGGGTGGCGAAAATTCTGTGGTGAAATTGAATCATGCCAACAAGCAAACAGGGTAAGGAAGATACTGGCACAGCAGACCACTTCTGGGCCAGATTCACTTCGTAAACCGGACAACACACTGTCCACATCACCGGAAGAAACGAGGCGCATCCTAATCGAAACACACATCCCAGGTAGCGTCCTCGCACAGGTAACCGAATGGACGGACGTAACCCGAACGCCATCGGACGAGGATTGGCAATACGCTCGCAAGATGATCACGCTGGAGAAACTCCAGTGGGCCATCCGAAGCTTCCAACCTTTTAAGGCGCCAGGTCCCGACGGAGTCTTCCCGGCCTTACTTCAATGGGGGGGCAACTCTGTTGTGACGAGACTGGTGCCCCTAATGAGAGCGTGCCTGGCATTTAGATACGTTCCAAAGGTATGGAGGGAAGTGAAAGTCATATTCATCCCAAAGCCAGGTAAGAGTGACTACACGAACGCAAGATCATACCGCCCAATCAGCTTGACCTCCTTTTTGTTGAAAACAATGGAGAGAGTGTGTGAAAGGGAGCTACGAGACGGCGCTCTAAAAACAGTACCACTGCATGGTAACCAACACGCGTACAGCGCTGGTAAGTCGACCGAATCCGCTCTTCACCAGGTAGTCACCGTGATTGAAGAATCGATTAACCAAAAGGGTTCCTGCCTGGGTACGTTCATAGACATCGAAGGAGCCTTCGACAAAACAAACTTCTCCAGCATAAGCGCCGCACTCTCCAGACATGGGGTACAGCAGGTACTTATTGATTGGATTACAAATATGCTAAGCAAACGTGTGGTTCGCCTTGAGGAAGACCAGCAGGTAGCCTTAATAGCCAGAGGCTGTCCACAGGGCGGCGTGCTATCACCTCTCCTCTGGAATTTAGTGATCAATGACCTCATCACACAACTCAACGCTCACCGTTATTACACAATAGGCTATGCAGACGACCTCGCAATCCTCGTGCCTGGGAAGGTAACAGGAACCATCTGTAACCTCACCCAGCAAGCGCTACGCATCGTGGAGCGATGGTGCAGGGAGTATGATTTGTCGGTAAACCCCACTAAAACCGAATTAATCTTATTCACCCATAAACGAACTCTAGGCCTTCATCGCCTACCTAAGCTGTTCAATACAGAACTCCAGTTGTCTAGTGAGGTTAAATACCTGGGGGTCATTCTGGACTGTAAACTAAACTGGAGCAACCATCTAGACTACAAATTAAACAGGGCATGCATCACCTTCTGGCAATGCAAGAAAATGATAGGTAAGAAGTGGGGCTTATCCCCAAAAAACACAATGTGGTTGTACAATGCTGTAATTCGGCCGATGATTACCTACGGGGCCGTGGTGTGGTGGCCCCGCACCAAGCTTGTCACAGCCGTAAACAAACTGCAACGCATGCAAAGGCTGGCCTGCGTGGCGATAACGGGCTGCATGAGAACTACCCCGACAGCAGCTGTGGAGGCTATGCTGGGGCTCCCGCCGCTCCATCTGTTCATACAACAGGAAGCGACGATGGCAGCAGTGCGTCTTAAAACACTGGACCTCTGGGGTAAGAAAGAAACACAGCACACTGCTCTGCTTGAGGAACTCAATAACGAGCTCCCCATAACGAAGGCAGTTAATGACAGGGTGCCCAAACAAATCGTCTTTGACAAAAAATACAGAATCCAACTGTACGAGGATCACCGCTGTGAGGGGCTGTGTCCCTCTGAGGTGCGTGTCTTCACTGATGGTTCCAAAACAGGTACTGGTACTGTTGCGTCCCAAATGTAATTTTGAACGCTCTTTTTGGTGTGGCAACATTCTATTGTCTTTGACGTTGCACTTGACATAACCTCTTTTGACTTGACAGATTGACTTTGCTTGGAAAAAATGTCGTCCGCGTTTGGGACTTTAATTTGATTGTAATTGGTAAAATATTGTTGGATTCGCGTGTTGAAACCGATAATTGGGTCGCGAATAATCTAATTGTTGAAGTGTATTCCCCATTTGTTGAAAACCCCGGAATATCGTTGAATCATACGCCGCCTTGTCGTCGGTCGGGCCGGCACGCGGAATATAATTGAAAATCGAATTGGATCTCACGAAATATGAACAGATTAATTGTGTTCAGTGATTGATTGAACTTTGTAAGCTCGGATTAACAAGAATCCAGTGATATTTCTCGGAACATATCGCCTTATTGCGTCACCTCGTGGCACGCGCTTGGTGGAAACGAGTTGGGTGTGATGCTGAGTTGGAACCGCGCCATCTGGAGACGGCGCCTTGTGAACGTCCACACACTTGACTTACATCACACGTTTCAGTTACTCACCCCATTTTACATACATCAACCACACTTAGGGCATGACCTTTGAAGGTCGAACTTGGCGTCCCCAGCAATCAGGTTAGTGGTACATTTTTGTTATCATTATTAAGCAACGTAGGGCTCCGCGTAATCGCGGACGGTTCGACATACCAGTTACCGTTGGCTGGGCTTGGGGTCGAACACTTTGGTATGCAGAGCGTGGTTTAATATAAAATTGGTAGCAGAAGCGCGGCTCTTATAATAATAAGATCCACTGGTTTAATTGGAAGTTTTGAATATTGTTGAAAACTTAAAACTTGAGTTTAATTACTTAACATAACTTGTAACTTAATAAGTTTTGAATATATTACCATGTCATCCGGGCTATCTATTTGAAGTTGTATTTGTAATTTGTATTGTAGCCTCTTTCATTGCATTGACAGGTAGGATTTATTTGTGAAATTAGGAATTATTGGTATAATTTGGTATAATTTGGTACATAATTTGGTACATAATTTGGTATTTGTTGCAATTAATAATTGAATGTCATTGATCTGAATTTGAAAGGTTATCTAAATAATAATTACACATAGTCTAACATAATAGGACTTGAATTGTGTGTATTGGTTATTGCATTTATAGTAATTATTGGATTGTTGATAGAGATTCTCCGGCTCAATATTATACTTCAATTGTTGTATTTAATTGTTGGTGTGATCCTGCACAATATATACATTGAATTGTTATTTATTTTGTAACTAGCCATCCTTAGCAAGCTAGATTCATACTTGGAATAAGTACAGGGTTGGATTTAGACTTGAAATAATTGAATTTGAATTTTTATTTTGTTGAATATATTTGGTCGACTAATAAGTCATTGCTGTTTGTTTAATATTTGATTGTTGGTTGTTGATTGTTGTTTTGTATTA
Source organism: Tholera decimalis (assembly GCA_943138885.2). Taxonomy (NCBI): domain Eukaryota; kingdom Metazoa; phylum Arthropoda; class Insecta; order Lepidoptera; family Noctuidae; genus Tholera; species Tholera decimalis. Next base: position 33,489,991 of record OW964562.2, read on the forward strand.
ATATTTGATTGTTGCAATGGCCTCATTAAGGGCAGTCAGGGAGGCTGCTGCGGGATTGACCTCACAGTTGAGATGGTTCACATCGGCAGCTGCAACTGTTGAGCGTGTGGAATTGGAGGAGCTCACCCTTGCTCGGTATGGGCAAGTGATTGAGAGGATCAAGTCAGCTGATGCTGCGCTCACGCGCTTCAACGAGTACATCATGGACGTGGATTTGGGGGTGATGGATCAGACAGCCCGCGATAAGATTTTGGGTGACTATGACCAGATTATCCACCTGGGGGATGTCATATGTCTACGAGCGCGGGAAATTTTGAAGAGCCGGGTGCCTGATGCGGCCAAGCCGCAGACCCCTGTTGTTGCAGGCCCTGGACTATTGAGTAGGCTGCCCACCCTGGAGCTGCCACATTTTGACGGTCGCTTGGACCACTGGCTGGGCTTCCTAGATCTCTTTGAGAGTCTTGTCGATGCACGCTTGGACCTCGGACCTGCCCAGAAGCTGGCCTATTTGTTGTCTGTCCTGGAGGGCGAAGCCAGAGCCTTGGTGCAGCACTTGCCGGTGACGGATTCCTCTTACCCGACCGCTCTGGAGCTTCTCTCCCGACGGTATCAGAACAAGCGCTGCCTGGCTGATGTGCACATCGACCAAATTTTGGGGCTACCGGCCATTGTCAGCACGTCGACGTTGCGCACTGACTTGCTGAACCCGTTGGTCTCAGCGACCAACGCTTTGAGACGCTTGGAGTTACCGGTAGAACATTGGTCCTACTTGTTGGTGCACATAGTGCTGCAGTTGCTCCCCGCGGAGTTGAGGTCACGTTTTGAGCAGAAGTATGGTGGGGATAGTGCCACCCATCTTCCCCCCTTTGACGACCTCCTCAAATTTTTGGAAGACGAGTGTCGGTTTGCGGATAACACTCGTGGCGCCACGCGGTCGCCCCCACTACCTTCTCAGCCCAGAGACAAGGGACGGACTAGGGCCCGGGGGCCTGTTGATGTTCCCCCCGCCCCCCGTTTTGCTGGCGCCCGGAGTCCTCGGGCTAGAGGGCCTGTTGATGTTCCCCCCGCCCCCCGTTTGGCTGGCGCCCGGAGTCCTCGGGCCAGAGGGCCTGTTGATGATCGCCCCGCCCCCCGTTTTGCTGGCGCCCGGAGTCCTCGGGCTAGGGGGCCTGTTGATGATCGCCCCGCCCCCCGTTTGGCTGGCGCCCGGAGTCCTCGGGCTAGGGGGCCTGTTGATGTTCGCCCCGCCCCCCGTTTTGATGGTGCCCGGAGTCCTCATCATTGTGACTTTTGTAAGGCAACGGGGCATGTCATGGTGCGTTGCCGGGACCTTTTGAATTTGCACGTAAGTTCCCGCCGCCGCATTGTCAACGCACGCCGTTTGTGCTTTTCGTGCTTGGGGGCCCACTTCCATCGGGACTGCCCCGACCCCCGCCCCTGTAGAATTTGTGATGGGTCCCACTTGGAGATTTTGTGCGCCAACGCGAACCGCTCCAGCAGACCAGCTTCTGAGGGGGGTTCGCGCAGGGGGGGGTACCCCGGAGACGAGCACCGGGCTGAGACCCGCGATTCCGTACGCCGCTCTCCACCCCCCGCGCAAGTTGAACGGGAGCCCCACGAGCGCCATTTGGTCTTCCCTCGTCAGGGAGAACGCGCATTGGCTGCCAGGCAGCAGTGGCCGGGTCGGCGCCGCTGCCTTTCCCCTCCGTTGGCGGAACGTCCCCCGCTGGAGTCGCGGCCTCCGCCATTCGGGCATTCGGTGGGATATGCCCCTCCAGTGATGGCGAGCGGCTTGGGACACCGCGCGGACGAATGGTTTGATTGTTGGCCTCGTCGTGAACGAAGGCAGCCTGGAAGCGGCGATCGGTCGCCGCCCAGACATCACTAAGAGATTGACGCCTGCCCCGCTAAAGGAACCCCCCGATCAAGACGGTTTTGTTGCCAACGGCCTCGGTCACGGCCTGGGGACCCTTGGGTGACTCGATTGTGGTCTGTGCCATTTTGGAGACGGGAGTCCGGGGTTGCCTTTTGTCTTCTTGGTTAGCGGGACAGGTTGGCCTGAAGGTGAACGACCTTTCAGGCAAGATTTGGGGAATTGGCGAACCGGCTGACACCACTGTTGAGGGAAGGACCTGGTTTGAGGTCACCCTTGTGAGTTGTCCTTACCCTAAAATTGGTGCTCCTGCCCTTGTTGTAACTGAACTTGGTACAATTGTTGGTGACTGATCGTCACACTAAGAACTCGCATGCCGGTTGCAATGCGCTGTTGGCCATTCTGCAGCGAGAATTTTGGATTTTGTCGGCTGATCGCGTCAATGAGGCGAGGCCCTTTGCTGGCGTCGTAACGGATTTTGTTGGTCCCCCTTTGTTGAAGACGTCCACCCTTCGTAATAGCAGGATTGTTGGGGCTTATTTGTGTGTTTGTCTGCCTGTCAACCAAGGCAGTACATTTGGAGCTGGTAACCTCCCTCTCGACAGAGGCCTTTGAGGCGACTTGGGAAAGATTTGTGTCTCGCCGTGGGTTACCTTCGTTGATTAGGTCTGATTGCGGTACGAATTACAAGGGTACAAGTAACTATTTGAAGGAGCTATACGCCTTCCTTAATGAGAGCCAGGTTGATATTGGTAATAGTTTGGCCCGCCGAGGGGTCACTTGGTTGTTTGACCCGCCAGCCTGCCCCCCATTGGGGGGGTATTTTTGGGGCCGCGGTGAAAGCGGCAAAGGGACGCTGGCGGAGATTGTTGGGAGACACCGTTCTCACCTTTAATGAACTAGCTACGGTATTTGGCCGCATTGAAGCTGTGTTGAATTTGCAACCTTGTCAAGACTTCCAATTGATTAGCGGACGGGTAGGCCCGTCCGGGGGGGGTAGATGTTGCGTCCCAAATGTAATTTTGAACGCTCTTTTTGGTGTGGCAACATTCTATTGTCTTTGACGTTGCACTTGACATAACCTCTTTTGACTTGACAGATTGACTTTGCTTGGAAAAAATGTCGTCCGCGTTTGGGACTTTAATTTGATTGTAATTGGTAAAATATTGTTGGATTCGCGTGTTGAAACCGATAATTGGGTCGCGAATAATCTAATTGTTGAAGTGTATTCCCCATTTGTTGAAAACCCCGGAATATCGTTGAATCATACGCCGCCTTGTCGTCGGTCGGGCCGGCACGCGGAATATAATTGAAAATCGAATTGGATCTCACGAAATATGAACAGATTAATTGTGTTCAGTGATTGATTGAACTTTGTAAGCTCGGATTAACAAGAATCCAGTGATATTTCTCGGAACATATCGCCTTATTGCGTCACCTCGTGGCACGCGCTTGGTGGAAACGAGTTGGGTGTGATGCTGAGTTGGAACCGCGCCATCTGGAGACGGCGCCTTGTGAACGTCCACACACTTGACTTACATCACACGTTTCAGTTACTCACCCCATTTTACATACATCAACCACACTTAGGGCATGACCTTTGAAGGTCGAACTTGGCGTCCCCAGCAATCAGGTTAGTGGTACATTTTTGTTATCATTATTAAGCAACGTAGGGCTCCGCGTAATCGCGGACGGTTCGACATACCAGTTACCGTTGGCTGGGCTTGGGGTCGAACAGGTACGGGTGCAGGAGTCTTTTCGGAGGATCTCAACATTCGTATAGCCAGACCTTTGGGGGTCTACAACACAGTGTTCCAGGCCGAATGCCTGGGCATCTCACTGGCAGCTTCGGCCATCATAAACAGGGAAGTTAAGGACCACTCGATACGTATACTTTCGGACAGCATGGCGGTCCTGCAAGCACTGAACAGCCACATAGTTAACTCCGGGCTGATCTTGGAGTGTCACAATCTCCTTAACCAGGTTGGTAGACACAACAATATAACCATTCAATGGATCAAAGGACACAGCGACTCCCGAGGCAACGATGCAGCGGACGAACTCGCTAGAAGGGCGTCGAGTATGGCGATTATGGGACCTGAACCCATTGCACCACTCCCCTTCGGTTATCTGCGTCACCTGGTAAGGAAACGCACCAGAGACCTACACCACAAACTATGGGAGGACCATGGTGAGTGCAGGCAGGCCAAAGAGGCTCTCCCGACCCTTGATGGCCGCTTGTCGAAACAGGTCCTTAGACTATCTAAACCGCAAATGCGGCTGGTGACAGCCGCCCTTACCGGTCATGGATCATTTAATAAACACCTCTATCTAATAGGAGTCACAGACAGCCCACTCTGCAGAGCCTGCATGGAGGAGGACGAAACAGCAGCACACCTGCTACTAAGCTGCCCTGTAGTCGCGGATTACAGGACTAAATACTTCGGCAACCCAGGTACCCTCCGAGAAATGGTAAGCAAAACAAGGGCGTTGCTCGCCTTCCTGGAGGAACTGGCATGGATTGAGTGAAGAGAAATCTTACCCCTTACGCAAAATACGCGCATGGTCGTGGAGTTGCGGACACCTGCCCGACATACATACATACATAAGGTACCTGAAAGGTACTATTAAGAGAAATTAAGTAAGACACAACAATATAACCATTCAATGGATCAAAGGACACAGCGACTCCCGAGGCAACGATGCAGCGGACGAACTCGCTAGAAGGGCTTCGAGTATGGCGATTATGGGACCTGAACCCATTACACCACTCCCCTTCGGTTATCTGCGTCACCTGGTAAGGAAATGTACCAGAGACCTACACCACAAACTATGGGAGAACCATGGTGAGTGCAGGCAGGCTAAAGAGGCTCTCCCGACCCTTGATGGCCGCTTGTCAAAACAGGTCCTACGACTGTCTAAACCGCAATTGCGGCTGATGACAGCCGCCCTTACCGGTCATGGATCCTTTAATAAACACCTCTATGTAATAGGAGTCACAGACAGCCCACTCTGCAGAGCCTGCATGGAGGAGGACGAAACAGCAGCACACCTGCTACTGAGCTGCCCTGCAGTCGCAGACTACAGGACTAAATACTTCGGCAAACCAGGTACCCTCCGAGAAATGGTAAGCAAAACGAGGGCGTTGCTCGCCTTCCTGGAGGAATTGGCATGGATAGAATAAGAAGATCCCTACCCTTACGCAAAATACGCGCTTGGTCGTGGAGTTGCGGATACCTGCCCGACATACATACATACATACAAGGTACTATTGATTACAAATTATCTTTTAAAAAGACTGGTAAACCGTTGGTTGCGTATGCCGACGCAGATTGGGGGAGTAATGCGGATGGGCATTCGTTTACCGGCTATGTTCTTGTTTTTGGTGGTGCTGCAGTGTCATGGCAAGCACACAAACAGCTATGTATAGCGCTGAGTACAGCTGAAGCTGAGTACATCGCTATTTGTGAGGCTTCCAAAGAAGTAGTTTGTGTTAAGGATCTTTGTGAAGAACTGACAGGAAATTTTGTAACTATTGATATGTTTAGTGATAGCCAAAGTGCCAATAAGATGGTCTATAATCCTATTGGTAAAAGGTCTAAACATATTAATATAAAATACCACTATGTTAAGGAGTTAGCTGAATCCTAAGTGATATGCATCAAATACTGTGAAACTGGTTCTATGCCAGCTGATGCCCTAACTAAAGGTTTGGGCAGTGTTAAGTTTAAGTTTTGTTTGCAACGTATGGGGATTCAGTGGGGGTGTTGTAAATAGTTTTAATCTCCATACGTTAAACCTCTTATATTGTATCTTAGCAACTGTTGTTGTCTGTCAGTTTTAAAAAAAATGTCCTTATGTTTTTATCATCTTACTAAATATATATATCTGCGCATATCTCTGAAGCTCCCTTTCGTTTTATTTCCAACAGAGGGCATGTTTGATGACCAGTGAGTTTTGTGAATGTTATCAATGTTAAACGAGATAAGCATCTTCACTATCTTTTTTTATTTAGCCGTTGATATCCCAATGCTGAGTAAAGGCCGCCCCCAAATCCTTCCAGGTTCTCTTTTCAAGCGCCACTTCGAACCAACCAATGCAATGTGGTCACTATTTTTACTGCACAAACATTCATCAAAAGTTTCTTCAGAATCAGATGAGATTTTTTCATTCAGATGAGCAGTAACAAGTGGGCGGGCATGGGTGCCAAACCTGTTACTGCTCATATAGCAGAATCAATCGTTATACAACAATTCACTATACATAAAATGTTCTATAAAGGCAATTAATATGGTTCCGTCGGCAATACCTGTGATAATTCTGCATAGCACGGCCTAGTTGATGGAGATTTAAAAAAATACGAATAATAATATTAGGCTAATGCAGACAACAGTAAGTTAGTAATTGCTAGAGTATTTAAGGAATGTCCGTACCTCAGTGTTAAATGCTTGTTTCACTGCTCCAACTTCCATTTTCTTCAAATATTAGGGCTTATTACTAAAAAATAGGTTATATCACCAAATGTATCTTTTACGTCCTTCAAGATTGTAAAATAAGGTAAAGATCCAGTACAACAATTTCTTGTTATTTTTTATAATTTATATAGTTGATTTTACTGAAGAAAGCAATGTTTTATTTAAACTTTTAAATTACTCGTGTTGCAAAATTTATCAACACAAAAACACATTTCTAAATTGAAATTGACAGTTGATAAATGTCATTATGTCAAATGAATAATGATAATGACATTTACTTGTTTTTAGGGTTCCGTAGCCGAATGGCAAAAAACGGAACCCTTATAGTTTCGATAAGTCTGTCCGTCTGTCTGTCTGTCCGTCCGTCCGTATGTCACAGCCATTTTATTCCGAAACTATTAAAACTATACATGTGAAACTTAGTAGGTAGATGTATTCTGTGAACCGCGTTCCGACATTAAGAAAAAAAATTGTCCCCATACATGGAACTAGAAAATATTTCTTTTCATGAAACCTATGCATGTGTGGTAGACAGGCCTTTAAAAATGATATAAGGGTTTCTAATGGTGAACGCAGACCTAGCCGCACCGCAGTCTCTACAGTCCCCGCAGTCATCGCTTTTTGTTAATGGCCTCGCACATCTATCCGCGCCGCAGTCGCTGCAGTCGTTCCCGTCAGTGTTGCCAGATTTTTGAAAGCATTATCTATCCGAAGATTTAAAAAATCTGTATAAAATCTGTATTTGGTATTGGTATTTTGCTCTTTTGTGTAATTTTATCTGTAGGTGCTATAATAGGGAATAAGCAAGTAATTATTTATACGAGAATAAGTAATTTTATTATAAACCGTTGACAGAGATTCTCTGTCTACTTTACAACTCTGGCAACACTGCGCGCCGTGGATGCGAATGACGTCATCCGCGCTGCGTGCGGGTGACGTCATCAGCTGCGTCTAGGGGAGTTCGGTCGTTTCAGGGACTGCGGCGACTGCGGCGCGGGTAGGTGTGCGAGGTTGCATAGAACTTCATATAAAGAATTCGAATGCAAAGACTGCGGCGCGTGCGGTGCGGCTAGGTCTGCGTTCACCATTAAGCTACTTTTTCATAAAGTCAATTGTTTAAAAGATATAAGCTTCCAAAGTGGTAAAATGTGTGTCCCCCCCTCTAACTTCTATAATAATGGAGTGAAAAATAAAAAAAACATATTTCTGTAGATCTTAAGGCCCTATACTACCTCAAATGGCTTAGGATGAGCCTCCGTCATGTCGAAAATACTGCAGCAATAATTTTGAAATAAATATAAATAGTAAACTTGAGGATTAATGTTAGGTGCTATGTTTGACGAAAACACGTTTCCATAAAATTTACTTGATAGAAAAAAAATCCAAAGTTACCTGCAAACCGAACAATAAACCGCTGGTATTCAAAAATAACTTCAAATTAGATAATGAAACTTTGCATATTAATTGAGCTGACTATAAAGCAGGTCTTATGTTATTTAATTTTTTTTAATTACCATTATTTTCACCGTAATAAGAAATTAACTAAATTATCGGTGTCTTGGAGTCTTTTCCCTGCCACCCTGTTTCTCTTGCTCGCGAGACCGCGTTCAGTAGTGTGCGAGCGAGATAAAGAGTGAGAAGCGCTGAGGTAGTATAGACCCTTAATGTAAACTTTCAACCAAAATTGGTTTGAACGAAATCGGGTCAGCAGTTTTTGAGATACAGCATATTTTCTAAAACCGCAAATATAACTTTGTAATTCATTCATACAAACACTATGAAAAACAAAGTTATTTAACGTAGTTTTAAAAATGTAAATAAGCTAGTTTTAAGAAATTTGTAAGGTTTTTTTTTTATTCATCAAATAATTATACATAATTATTATATTATATTATTATAGTTACTACGGAACCCTTCATGGGCGAGTCTGACCTAGCCGCACCGTGCGGCTAGGTCTGCGTTCACCTTTGATGGTACTGTCAAACCAACTGATATAATTATCTATTACTGATATTCTAGTTAATCTTACTGACCACCGCGGATTTAATTTCTTTTAATGATGATATATATAAATGAAAATTATAATTATTTTGATACAGAGAGCTTTTTGACGTAAGATAATCGTGTAAAGCCGGTTTACACATTTAGAAAACATAAAATGCTATGTATTTGGTTAAGTCTAACTGAATTAAAATCGACTAAATGTTTATGACATCTTGCTCCGCTGTCAAGTTGTTTGAACAAATTAAAAACAAAACAAATTCTTTCTGGTCGGGTCTATCAATCCGAAAAGTACGTAATATCTTTCTAAAAAATATTTTCCATGTAAATCTATGTAATCCGAGTGTTTTTGTGTATTGTTACAGTGAATTTTAATTCTACATAACAAGATAGTAGTGCCGGAGTACTTATTTCACCTTTACAGTTTCTGTGTTTGTTACTTTCAGCATGGCTCCTCGGTTTGAGTTAGCAGTCGGTCTCCGAAAGGGACATAAAACCACAAAAATATCCGCTGGCAGGAAGGGTATTACTGACAAAGCAATCAAAATCAGACCCGCCAGGCTAAAGGGTGTAAGTATTACAACAATATTTTTTTTAAATTATCAATACGACGAGGTTATGTTTTGAACATTGTAAACGTTGTGAATATGGATTTCTATCCTAAAATCAAATGTTACCGCTAACATTAATAGTAACTTCATCACCGAAAAGTACCATAACAATCGCAAAGAGAGTTTTATTTATTTTTGCGTTCCAAAGACACCTCGTTTCTCTGAATTTAGCATAACACGCCAGTGAATTCAGTATTTCAAACTTGTCTACATAGGTGAAACATACTATCTGTTATTGATAGGAATACATACTATGTTGCTCACTATTTGTTTTTAATAGGAATACGTACTATGTTACTCAGTCTCCAGTGTGTAACAGAATTCTAGCTAATTTTCCTAAAGCTACTCAAAACATTTTCTATTACAACTCTACTTGTTTTGTGAATCTACTTGTACAGGGAATACTAATAATCTAGGCGAATCATGAAGTTATATTTGCTAACAAATGTGTCTTATTTGATTTCAGCTCCAGACCAAACACTCCAAGTTTGTGCGTGACTTAGTACGTGAGGTTGTTGGACACGCTCAGTATGAGAAGAGAGCAATGGAGTTGCTCAAGGTTAGTAAAAAAAAAATATACCATTTAGTGCATCGTTGTTGCGCTTGCAAAAGGCGCTATGTGGTGAATAGTCAATTTACGTTCTTTTATGAAGTTTCAATCGTTATTTTAGTACACACATGCTGTAAAAACAGCTATCTGATAAACGCAATATTGAAAGGTAACTCTTTAAATATTTCGTTTATTAGATAGCTGTTTTACAGCATGTGTGTATTAAAATAACAATTGAAACTGTATAAAAGAACTAAAACAAATATTTACCACATAGCGCTTTTTGCAAGCACAATGACAGTATGTATGTTCGGTAGGTATCTGCAACTCCATGACCAAGCGTGTATTTTGCCTAAGTTTATTCCATTATAATATTTATCCCTCATAGAGAGGCATTAATCCCAGCTGTGGGAATGTTATAGACTGAATTATTATTAACTGTGCTAATATTAAAAGGAGGTAAAATTTGTGTAAGTTGGTATGAAGGGGGGTAATGGTATGGTGTATTATTTGTGAGTACTATAGGCTAATAATTATGTTGAATACCACACGAACTAAGTTACAGGCAAAGTGCTAGTCATGTAATATTTGTATGGGTGCACAATAATGTCTAGAAGCATTGCACTCTTCTTTGTCTTTTACCACACAAATTAAGTTACAGGCAAATGCTACTCATGTAATATTTGTATGGGTGCACAATAATGTCTAGAAGCATTGCACTCTTCTTTGTCTTTTACTGCTTATAACAAACAGTTCAAATAGTATATTATGCCAGCAACAATTGCATTTAACCTCAAATGACACGGTACTAGCTGCTCTAACTGTTGGTATTAGCCTATATGGATCCAATCAAGCATTCTAGTTACAATATAATAGTTAAAACTGTTAAAATTTAATTTATTATTACTTATCAGCCAGTCTACCAATTCTTCTTAAACACAATGGCTATGACCAAATGTCCTAAGTCCCCTAGGTGGGACACAGGGCATCTACATTGCTTCACCAATGCATTATATCTTGGGCTATGAACTTGTAAAAGCTATAAATACAAATGGCAATAACCTAATGGCTAAGGTATCATCCTTGTGATTGAGAGGTCCCAGATTAGAAACCCACCTATATACACTATTGATGTGAACCTATCCAGACACAAGTATATTTAACTTAGTTGCGAGAGGTTAACAAGCAATTGCAAGTTTTGTGAATTATAATACCCACATTGCTAGTTCTCTTTTTAGTAAAACATAATAAAAAAAGTATAATTTTCCATATAATTAATAATACTATGACAACTCTGATAATTTTCTGTTTTTTAGGTCTCAAAAGACAAGCGCGCCCTGAAGTTCTTGAAGCGTCGTCTGGGCACACACATCCGTGCCAAGAGGAAGCGTGAAGAACTCAGCAACGTCCTGACACAGATGAGGAAGGCCGCTGCACAAGCCCATCACGCCCACCACTAAGTGACTAATAAATTAAGTAATACTTATGTGGAGTTTTATTGGAGCTTAAGACCTTATAATTACCACATTATAACCATTAGCATTTTGAGATTTTTAAATATCATTAAAAGAACTGGCTGGCAATGTGAATAGGACTCACACTCAGAGATCTGTACCATAAACCACAATTTTAGTCTAGAGACACCATCAATTTTAATTGATTTTTACTGAAAATCTCAAATGTCTATGGCTATCTGATGCTGCTTGTTGATAAACAGTTGGAAAGCAGTGGCTCACCCTTCAGTCACTGAATTATTTTATAAGTTACATCATAAAAAATACCAATTTGTAGCACTGAAAATACTTGTTGCAATCCAAAATAAAATCATACTTTTTTTTTTCTGGGTGGGAATATCATGACTCCAACCTCGGTGTAGCGGAAGGGAGCGTCACTGACTAAAAACCCACCCTGCTCCTGTTGACCCTGCATTCTGGGGCCGCCGTGTCTCGTTAGAACAATTCCCGATTCCCGCAGCCCCGTAAATAAAAGTAGGTATACTACTGTTGTAATTTTAAAGAAGAATCAGTACTCGGGTCTAAAAACTACCTATGTCATGTTTCAACGTTTAGGCAGTGCCTAGTATTATAATTTGAATGTGTATGGTTATGGGAACTACAATTTTTGTAAACCTTTATTGTCCCATTGCTTGGCAATGGCATTCTCCATTTTTTCAATCCAACCTTTTTTTGGTATCTTCCCTGGTCTATCTGTCAGGAATAAGTCGAAATCGTCACGCCAGCGTTTCTTAGGTCTTTCTCAGTTACGACGTTCATCTTGAGGCACCCACCATGTGAGCCCATCAGGCGACGCTTCCGCGGAAACGTACTCCATGACCCCTTAATTCGATGTTTCCTTATATACGATAATTCAATATTACGTCCTTTAAAATAACACCTCGGATAGTAATCTACATACCTAGTTCTAGTGCTAGTAGTAGTGTCTCGTAGTAACAGAGACTGAACTCTTCAGTTTTTGGGGTCCTCTCAAGGCAAGCTCGGAAACGCCTTATCTAGTTAAATCTATACTTATAATAAATCTGTAGAGAGGTCAATTCTGTACATGAAATATATTTACAAAATAACAATCAGGGGGTGATTAGGGATCGATACTGATGCCAAAAATGCAATCAGTAAAATTTTTGTCTGTCTGTCTGTATAACCGTTATAGAAACAAAAACTACTCGACGGATTTTAACGAAACTTGGTACAATTATTTTTCATACTCCTGAGCTGGTTATAGTATACTTTTCATCACGCTACAATCAATGGGAGCAGAGCAGTGAAGGGAAATGTTGGGAAAACGGGAGAAGTTACTCCATTTTTTAAGCTTCCGTCGCGAGTGCAACCTTAATGGTTAAAGCTACACAGAAATAATTTATGACGGAAATGTTCTTAAAATTATATAAAAAATATCCCATGACAGCATATATCTATCTTTTATGGTTGACTCACAATAACACGTGTAACTCCCGATAGCTTAGCAGTTCGAAACTTTCTGATTATTATTCTGCTCCGAAATTTAAAACCACCACAACTTTGCAATGGAACTCGACTAAAAGTAACCCAGTTGCAACAAAATATAATCGAGGCTCAAATTTTAACAGGTTGCGGTGCAGGAGAATCCGTCTTTATTCCCAGAATTCCCATAATACCAAATAATTTTCCATTCCAATTTAAAAGAACGCAATTCCCAGTATCGGTGTGTTATGCAATGACAATTAATAAGGCTCAAGGGCAGACTTTTCGTGTTGCTGGAGTAGATCTCGGTGTCAGTTGTTTCTCGCATGGTCAGTTGTACGTCGCTCTTTCCCGGGTTAGCAGTTCTAGAAATCTTTATGTTCACGTGCCGGACGGGTCAACTTTCAACATAGTTTACCCGGAAGCTTTGCGCTGAAGTATTTTCGTTCTATAGGTACTTAAGCCTCTTGTGAACGTGATCTAAACAATATTAGGGTGCTTCTTCGAGTAAGGCATTCTTCGGTGATTTTCGTGGCAATTTTCAAATTCATTTTTTTTTAAATTTGATTTCAGAATCTTAAAGTATACATAAAAGTAATACTTTTTATAAAAAAGGCACCTCAGAGAGCGATATACTTACAGAGATAATAGAAGTTAAAAAAATGGAGGCCACGCTAATCACAAAACACCCCACGAAAATGAATATTTTAATTTGACTTTTTCAAATGGGTTACTTATTGTTACTTAAGAAGTTATTTTATTACAAGATAAAAAAAAATAGGTAGGTTACTAGGGCAGAAAACTTTGTTTTAGCAGAATCAGTCCAACTTTATTTATTATTTGTTAAAGAAATTACAAAAATATAATACAAATTTAAAGGTTTCAAAAATAATAAAACTTTATCAGTCATTTGTTAGGAACTTAATCAGTATTTATTATTATCACAATCATTTACTTCCTTATTTATATATTTTTTTATAAAATGGTCAAATCGGAATCGCTCGAGTTTTCGTCGGCTTTGGGGTCATCAGTTCTTCGTATTCTATGGTCAAGCCTGGATTATTATCTGACTAGTTCAATATCATCCGTTGATCGTTTCAAATCATAATTCTTATGTGGCGTTTTTGTTTACTCTTATTTCTGGAATAAACTCATTAAGTAATAAATTGTTCTATTCTTAATATTACTAGGTACTTATAAAGACAGAAACCCATCGAATATGACATTTTAAGTTTTGATTTAAACGAATTTACATTTAACTAAAGTAATAAAAAATATTTTCATTCATAACTAGTACAAAACTCAAAGTTATTTCATTTGCATGGTCAAAAATTGATTTGCGTGGGTCAAAACTACCACGTAAACCACGCAAATCATGACCACGAAAATCAAAATAAATCCTTTATGCAAAAAATATACAAAAACCGTTTAAGCAAATAAACTGTGTTTTGATTATAAGTTACGTTACCTTATATTTGTTCGCTACAATATTTTATTAAATAAATAAATTCACAGACACCAGAGATAATTGTACCACGCAAATCAAAGTTTTGAGAAACCAAACCCACGCAACGAAGTTCTTCCATCTATTTTTTGAAAACTCGACGCACCATCACACAAGCACTCTGGCCAGCCGTCGCAGCGCGACTGATTGTAACTAGAATTACGATGATGTCTCAATGGGCCGCGAAAAGAGAGATGTGTGAGTGAAATTATAATAATCCACGCAAATCAGCAATTACCTCGGGACAGTTACATTTAATTATTTTTTAGGAAATTTAGTTCTTTTAGAACTATGGTCTATTTTTTCATAGCATTGTGAACTTCTAAGGACTTCGTGGTTTTTTTTTGGTAAGCATGTAGCGTTTAGTTTAAAATATATAATTTACTAAGTGACCAGATCGGGGCTTAGGACACTACACGAAAATCAAAGAATGGGGGTATTTTATTTTTTTATGATATTTAATTATAAAGATAATTGAATAATAATCAGTAATCCTGTTAAGAGAGAACATAAGGTTTGCGCGAAAAAAAAAATGGCTTGCTGACTTTTCGATTTCTATTATTTTTAAGTAAAGCCGCTTGAAAAACCTGTCCAAAAGAATGACCCATTACCGATACATTAACTTAATAACACACAAGGAGTTACACTCTGACGGAGTCGCGGGCACAGCTATCTATACTTATAATAAATTAACAATAATATTGTGCGGTTCGGTATTGCGATATTTTTCAACAGTATTATAGATTGACATATTATATTTCCCTACTAAATTACGAAAGTTAATCTGTCTGTTACATCAAAATCACTGAACCGTGAGGAAGGACATAGGCTACTTTTTTTTTTACGAAAAACGACGGAAACGTGGACGAAGTCGCGGGCAACAGCTACCTATACTAATAATATAAGGCTGAAGAGTTTGTTTGAACTCGATAATCTCAGGAACTACTGGTTCGAATTGAAAAAATATTAACAATTAGGGGTTAACAAGATTGCTAGTAAAATAATTATAATTAAGTTACTGAATATCGACTAAAAGAATTGTCTATTCTTATAAAAATCGACTTCATTTTGTACAAAATAAGCTGTTGCCCACGATTTTGTTTGCGTTCGCAAAATTTAGCACATTTCACCGGGATAAGAAGAAGCCTTGTTTAGTTCCCGGTAAACTGTGTGCTATTTTCCAGTGATTGCACACAAATATACAAATATCCTTCCTTTCTCAATTATACAAATATAAATATTAGTAATATATTATTTTCTCTTTCTTAAGTTCTCCTGGTACTTCACCATCAGCTCTACATCACCATATGTATTGTGACGAGCATAAAGTGTTTAACATCCGTACTCAAGTAATCGAATCGCAATCCACGAAATACTTATTATTGAGGAGTTTCAGTGGCCATCTGTGGTCTTCAGCATCAGTTCACTTCCCCAAATGGTACTTTTCGGAAGCAACTGCTCAAGGTACTATAAGAAATACCCAAAACGCTATAGCTGTGCCTATAATATTTGAAGAGTTCCGTCGATTTCTCCAGGATCCCATCATCAGATCCTAATTTCGTAACAATGGGAACAACTAGAAAGTATACCCATTCAAACGCAAAAAGAATTTTTCAAATCGGTCCAGCCGTCTCCGATTTATGAGGTGACAAATCTATAGGTACTTATAATAAATCTGTAGAGAGGTCAATTCTGTACATGAAATATATTTCCAAAATAACTATCAGGGGGTGATTAAGGATCGATACTCATGCCAAAAATGCAATCAGTTAAATTTTTGTCTGTCTGTCTGTCTGTCTGTCTGTCTGTATAACCGTTATAGAAACAAAAACTACTCGACGGATTTTAACTAAACTTGGTACAATTATTTTTCATACTCCTGAGCGGGTTATAGTATACTTTTCATCACGCTACAATCAATAGGAGCAGAGCAGTGAAGGGAAATGTTGGGAAAACGGGAGAAGTTACTCCATTTTTTAAGCTTCCGTCGCGTGTGCAACCTTAATGGTTAAAGCTACACAAATCATTTCATGACGGAAATGTTCTCCTTAAAATTATATAAAAAATATCCCACGACAGCATATGTCTAACTTTTATGGTTGACTCACAATAACACGTGTAACTCCCGATAGCTTAGCAGTTCGAAGCTTTCTGATTATAATATTTGTCTACTCTTACGTTTATAACACTCTCAGTTACCCCTAATTGAAAAAGTTAACATTATTAACTATTCCATAAAAAAATTGGCCAAGTGCGAGTCAGACTCGCCCATGAAGGGTTCCGTAGTAACTATAATATAATATGCAAATTTATTTGACGAAAAAAAAACCTTACAAATTTCTTAAAACTAGCTTATTTACATTTTTTACAACTGCGCCAAATAAATTTGTTTTGAAAAAAAAAACCTTACAAATTTCTTAAAACTGGCTTTTTTACATTTTTTACAACTGCGCCGAATAAATTTGTTTTTCATAGTGTTTGTATGAATTACAAAGTTATATTTGCGGTTTTAGAAAATATGCTGTATCTAAAAAACTGCTGAATTGATTTCGTTCAAACTAATTTTGGTTGAAAGTTTATATTAAGATCTACAGACATATATTTTTTTTAGATTTTTCACTCCGTTATTATAGAAGTTAGAGGTTGTGTCCGCCACACACACATTTTACCACTTTGGAAGCTTATATCTTTTAAACGATTGACTTTATGGAAAAGTGGTTTTAGAAACCCCGATGTCGTTTTTAAAGAACTGTCTATAGATACCACACATGTATCGATTTCATGAAAAAAATATTTTCAGGTTTAGTTCCATGTATGGGGAGCCCCCCTTTATTTTAAATATTTTTTAATTATTTTCTCAAAATCGGAAAGCGGTTCACAGAATACATCTACCTATCAAGTTTCACATGTATAGTCCTAATAGTTTCGGAATAAAATTGCTGTGACAGACGGACGGACGGACAGACAGACAGACGGACAGACATGTCGAAACTATAAAGATTCCGTTTTTTGCCATTCGGCTACGAAACCGTAAAAAGAATCATATAAATCGGTATAGAAACACCAAAGTTATACATGAAATACGCTTATAATAATAAGCCATCGCGCGTGAATACTGAATCATGCTATAAGGATTATTTTTGAGAATCGGTTGCCGCGCTCGACGCGTCTCGCGGTCGAAGCGTTCTCTAGGTACTTAAGCCTCATGTGAACGTGATCTAAACAATATTACCAATACATTAACTTACGCTGACGGAGTCGCGGGCACAGCTATATTGTATCATTACGCTAAGGCCAATAGGAGCGGAGCGCCAATGAAGAATGCTTCAAAATCGGGGTTAAATTTAACGTTAGCCCAAAGTAACTATTCCACGCGGACGAAGTCGCGGGCAAAAGCTAGTAATAATATAAATAAGTTAGATGTAGGTATATTTAATATTATCCTAGCCAAACCAATGTCGCCAGACGCTGCATTGGTATATTCACTAGTTAGTTTGTAAGTTTGATGTAATTAGATTAGTTTATGATGGAACTAGCGTAACATATTGTTAAAAGTTTCTAAAATAAATAAAGATAAAAAAAAAAAGTTCAAGACGAATAGAGAACCTCCTTTTTTTGGAGTCTGTTAAAAAGATGGCGGAGCAAAAACAAGTTAATGACACCTAGTTTTTTGAGTAGATTTTCATAACTCCTATACATTTTTTTTATCAATCTATATATATAAAAGAAAGTCGTGTTAGTTACACCACTTATAACTCAAGAACGGCTGAACCGATTTGGCTGAAAATTGGTAGGGAGGTAGCTTAAAACCTGAAGTTTTTTATCCCGGAATTCCCACGGGATCGGGATTTAAGCGGGAAAATCATCCCACGCGAACGAAGAAGAAATGGAGAGTAGGGTAGGGGTAGGGTTGGTGTAGGGTAGGGGTAGGGGTAGGGTGGGGGTTGGGTAGGGTAGTGGTAGGGGTAGGGTTGGGGTATGGTAGGGGTAGGGTATCGGTTGGGTAGGGGTAGGATACCACGCGAACGAAGTCGTGGCGGGTCAGCTAGTATGTGATAAAACATTTCTCAGTCTTATTAGCATTTACTCGTCTTCGACCGAACTTATAATGTTTTTTGATAAGGTTGTCTTCTGCTTAGCTATACTTGCCTGTGGTGGCTTAGATTACAATTATTAAAACCTCCAGCTTATAAAACTTATAATCTTGGCGTTTACACGCTAAGGGCATCCCCTGTGAGGTACGAACCTGAGCTTAGGGCTTAGCTGAGGGATGGGTACTAGGGACGGGCTGGATTGAACTAATAATGACAAGGAATCAGCCTGCTGTTCTTTATACTACTAGCTATGCTGTGTAGGAGTCGATCTTACCTATACTTGGTTTGCCCACGTAAATCCCGATCCCGTGTAGCCCTATAACCTCCTCTACCTTCCAATGACAGGTCCGCTTGTCTTCTGGATAGGTCCGCTCAAATCTGCGCGCTCCTTTCCCCAATAGACACAACAGACATGAACTTTCATGCTTCTCATATGGTTTGATAAATACGAATTGTAGGACTTTAAAAGAGACGTTGACCTCTGAGTTTGTTTCGATGTTTCTTCTCAGAGTAGTCAGCTAGGAAACACCGGCCTCATCTAGCTTAACTTAAAACACAAAAAAATGACGTGTAAAAATGTTATTAAATAACACTTTTACACGTCATTTCTTATATTTATTTTGTAAATTGGATACAAATTTTATAACCAATTTACAAAATAAATATTTCATTTCATTTCATGAAATAGGTTCTAGAGATTTGCCCGGTTAAACAGAAAGACAGACAACATAAGATGTTTGTGTTTTAGTATCGCGTCAATAGTTCACTATGTATAAGCTCTTGAAAAACACATATTTGGAAATCACAGACTGTCACTTCAATTAAATTTATGTTATTATAAATATCTGTCGACTATGTCCAGTCTCCCACAGTGACTTAATTCTAACGAATAGGCAAATTTGTACCTATGATAACTTATCTGCTTAGATATGCATATTTACTTTTACAAAGAGTAAAACCCAACAAAATTACATTTTCTTGTCCAAGAATCAAACCTTGACTGCTACGTCTACCAAAACTAGACCAATGACCGATAAAGAATTGGACCGAGGCATGATTATTTAAACTTTCCATTAAATGAGTAGTATGGCAACACCGCACAGCAGTATTGGTAAGTAAGGTCAGCAACGAAACGCAGTTAACAAAATAACGTAAACAGATTTCACGAGGTCGCTAGTTTCATACAAAGTGATATACAACTTACAACTTATTCATCATTCTAATAATTCATACAAAATCTTAATAAATTATACACTAAAACCTTCCTCATGAATTACTCAAGTATTGGTCAAATACGCATGAAAATCTGTTCAGGACCCTACAGACAGACGCGGCGGAAGACTTAGTTTTGTAATATGTAAGGATATCATCATACCTATCCTTCGTATTTGTTACCATTGTTTCAACAGTTAAGGTAAATAGAATAGTAAGAAGTGTTCCATTTTTCTTTTTTCTGTGTTATGAATACGTCAGTGTGCCATCAATTCTAAATTTTTATTTGACTTTTGCTGTAGACCGTATCTTCTGCGTTATAAATATTGCGCCAGGGCCTTGATTGATTGGTAATAGCAGGTTTTCTGATTCAGATTCAGAAGTCTATTTAATGTCAGATATTGTACCTACACACAGAGAATATGAGCAGTAGTGACCAAGTTGTTACAGGCAGGTCTCGAGTGGCAGGTTGTGGTTTCGAACCTAAGCAGGCACATTACTTTCTGTAATTGTCCGCATCACCCTGCTCTCACGGTGAAGGAAAACACCGTGAGGAAACCGGCTTCGGCCCATTCTCACTTATAGAGAGGATGCCCTTAACTAGGGTTACCATATGACAGGCGTTTGCCGCATTTGACAGGCATTTTAAGGTTGGTTTAGACAGGCGTGCGGCCGGCATTGGTCTGAGACAGGCATTTTTAAAGAAAGAAATCGGCTGACAATTGAATAAGTAAAAGCAATATTGATTACTCAGGAAAATTACAAAACTGTATCTTGTGAAGATTTTTACGTTTATGTATTAGAAAAGAAAGAACTATTCAAAATAAATAATGTCCTCTGACAAATATCAGTAATATTAATATCCTTCTTCATTATTATCTGTTGGCTTTTACTTATTACCTACAGCTTTTTGCTTTAGACAGGCATTTTTCTGAAAATTCAGGCATTTTAGGTACCATAGACAGGCATCCCACTATTTACATATGGTAACCCTACCCTTAACCCAACAGTGGGAATGTGATTAGCTGATTATGTTATACTGTCTATACAGAAAGGAAAATTTGAAAAATAACATGTTGTTTATTCTGCTGGACAATAAACATTTTTGCAAAACATATTTATTGTTAACATTTTATCTTTGAACTGTGATTGTGAGTTTATGACGCTCGTTGTACCAAGAGGGGGTCTCGGAAAGGTCGGAGGGTATCAGGTTGCGTCAAGAAACTCGAGGAGATATGACGCTACGTGGCACTTCTCTCATTACTTTTGCATAGCAGTTAATATTACGTGGACTGTTATCTAAGTGTGAATATACCACGAAAGTTGGTAACTAAACATACTGCGCTATATTTAGTTTATCATCATTACATCAGCCCATATACTGCCGAAATATAAAGTGTCCTGTGTACCTAATGAGCGTGAATGGCAATTTTGTCGATGAAGTCGGTCTTTACTAGATTCTTATTTAATCTTGGGTTCAAAAATATTGAGAATTTTTTATTCAAATTTTGTGTTGTTAACTTTCTTTGAAAATTGGATGAAAACTTAACACGACTCCGTTGAAATAAGACAGAAGGGCAAATCCTATCCTTCTACCTAGAAGTCTATTACGGACCCCCGAGTCCACAGTGCGTCGAGTTCCACGCGCGCCTCAAAAAGGGTGGTTACCTATTTGTCCGTTGAAGACTGACACTCCATGTCCGCTCCACTTAGAACTTTACCACACTAAAAAAAGGTCTATGAAGGAGTCGAGAAACATCTCTACAAGATTTCAGTGGGCTGCATGATTTTAGTGCCTTTGGTATTGCAGGTCAAACTCGAGTCTCTTAATGCGGGTATTGTAGCGTAAATAAAATTAAGTGCTCAGTAAAACACAAACCGCTACTTAACACGTTTAATTTTGATTAAAAGGAAAAAGATAGAAAACAAGTACTTAATTAAAAAATATAAAAAAGTTAAATATTAGTTATTATTGGGAACCTTTCAGTGATGGCGTGGGTTAACTTAGCGGAAAGAAAAAGAATGTTATCGAAAGTATTATGCAAATATTTTTAACTTACCTAACAAAAAAATCGATTGCAATCGGTTATAGCTAGGCGAATACGCAATATTAGTAATTTTAGTTACAAAAACACTAAGAGCATCCAACGCGTCTTGATAGGCCTTAGGTTAGAAAGAGTTTTTGACGTGAGAATTTTTAGATTAGAAATATACAAATTAGGTGCACTATTTAAAATAGAACTCTTGCTGCGAAAACTTGGTAATTCCTGGACGGCTGAACACGACTGTGGGAAGTAACGTAGAAATCACGGAGCCACTGCGCTGCGGAGTCCGCATCTACCTCGTACTCGCTTCAGGCCTTTGAGATGGACGTCTCAGGCACAGGATGTGCTCGGATATCGGGCGAGAACGCCCCGACCTCCGTCGTCGATAACCGACGTCGCTTGCCCGTAGGGTGGAGCCAAAAATTGGCTTGTAACGGGATCAAATTAACCAGAAAATCACCCACAGACTATACTTTTGCTAGGACACTTTATATTTTTTATTGGGTTTACACCAACAGAAAAAAAACTTTCACTTCATAATTTCGATATTAATCACAAAAAATAAGGTCGACCATCACTTATCGAGTCCCAAAAATGTAATGACGCCGTCGAAAGGCAAACAACCGACGATTTTTTCACGATTCCTGGTTCAAATGTGAATAACAGCTATGAAGAAAAAATTTTTATTGAAAAGTTTGCATTAGGATTGGAGGAGGTTTTAACCGTAGCGGTTTTACGCTACAGTATGTGCATCTGATGTAGCCCAAAAAGATTAAAGTATGGTCTATTTCCAAAAGTCGTCGTCAACATCCTTCAAACACGAACGCCAGGAACGATGTTCCATGGTACTTGACTTGGTTATCGACTATCATCAATCAATCATCATACATTGACCATCGTCCGACCACAAGATGAACAGTGATGCGCCATCGTTACTAGGTGGACATCCCACCCATACGCACAAACGTTTTAGGAATATTTTCATTATGCGAAGTCCCTGCCGGAGTCTGTGTTTCCTGATAGCTATAACCTAGGGGTATTTAAGTCACGAGTAAATTTATGTACCTTCCAGGTAAGCGAAGAAGCTGCATAAGATTTGCAAGCCAAGAGGGCTTGGAAATCTTATGCAGCTGGGTCGTCATCGCGTAATATCGAAGGACGGTAGGAGTCAGGCCGTGCGCGCACTGCGTTGCGTTTTGGAAACGCAAAATCTGTGCAGTATGGAGTGTCATAGAAGTGCGCGCACTGCGGTGGAATAAACGCGTGCGGTAGAGTCACCGGTGGCCCCGGTCATTCTACCGGTGCGGTAGAACTACCGCAATTGCGGCCACCGCAAGGCAGTGCGCGCACGGCCTAAGGCCGTGCGCGCACTGCGTTGCGTTTTGGAAACGCAAAATCTGTGAAGTATGGAGTGTCATAGAAGTGCGCGCACTGCGGTGGAATAAACGCGTGCGGTAGTCACCGGTGGCCCCGGTCATTCTACCGGTGCGGTAGGACTACCGCAATTGCGGCCACCGCAAGGCAGTGCGCGCACGGCCTACCCTAAAACAACGGTATCGTAACTATACATCCGTATAAGTGTATAGAAAAAATAAACAAAATTGAAGGGTCTGGCTCTGATTTCCAAATCCTAACTGTTCAAGTGCTTACTTATTTACCGGATACTAAAAAACAAACAAACCCTATGTCGTCTATCTGTCTGTTTTTCTGGTTGTTCGGGCTTTTGTATCTCTGGAAAGGCTGAACCGGTATAAATGGGACTTTCACTAGAAGATAGAGCATATAGAACACTACATATAGGTAATAGCAACTCTCAGGCGATCAAAGGCGCGAACATAAGTACTTAGCTCGACAACAGCAACACTCGCTGAAGTAAATGACACAGAAATAATTTCCTGCATACTTATGCAGGAAATTATTAATCAAATTATATTAGGATTTACTTAATCATACTTATGATTAAGTAAATCCTCAGAATGGTCATCTCTTATAGATTAAAAACTACGCCCCCTGAATAATATGGAAGCAAATTATATTTACTCACGACCAGACTGATAAGAATTATCAATGACACGATATTTAAACGATAGTTTCGTTCCTAAGTTCCCATATCTATCTATAGATCTAGATACTATAAGTAGGTCCGTACAATAGTTGTACGTAATCATTTTGTTTTCGTTTCAAGAAAAACTGCATCTTTTCTTAGAGTGAGTAGGTGGTGTGTTAATATGGTGACGTGCCAAGATTTAGGTGAGATGCGATCGGTAATGAAAGTCCGTTGACGCTAACCGGTATAATGAAGTAGTGTACACTGTACAGTATTACGTCTCTAATAGGGAACACATTTTGGTACTTATTACTGGTCGTTGTCGGCGACATTGTTCGCACAATTTTTCACACATACTCACATCAGTGGTTATGAAAATAAAAAAAATTGGCCAAGTGCGAGTCGGACTCGCCCATGAAGGGTTCCGTAGTAACTATGATAAATATAATATACTTAATATATTTATTTGAAAAACAAAAACCTTAAAAATTTCTTAAAACTAGCTTATTAACAATTTTTACAACTACGCCAAATAACTTTGTTTTTCATAGTATTTGTATGAATTACAAAGTTATATTTGCGGGTTTCGAAAATATACTGTATCTCAAAAACTGCTGACTCGATCTCGTTCAAACCAATTTTGGTTGAAAGTTTACATTAAGATCTACAATATATGGTTTTATTTAGATTTTTCACTTCATTATTATAGAAGTTAGAGGGGGAGGGACACACATTTTACCACTTTGGAAGCGTATATCTTTTAAACGATTAACTTTATGAAAAAGTCATTTTAGAAACCATAATGTCATTTTTAAAGACCTGTCTATAGATACCACACACGTATAGGTTTCATAAAAAAATATTTTCAGTTTCAGTTCCATGTATGGGGAGCCCCCTTTATTTTAAATATTTTTTATTTTTTCTCTTAAAATCGGAAAGCGGTTCACAGAATACACCTACCTACCAAGTTTTACATGTATAGTCCTAATAGTTTCGGAATAAAATGGCTGTGACATACGGACGGACGGACAGACAGACAAACGGACAGACATGTCGAAACTATAAGGGTTCCGTTTTTTGCCATTCGGCTACGGAACCCTAATAATAATGCCTCAGTTTGAGCCCCGGTCTTCAATTATCTTCATGCCAAATTCATGAAAATCTGTTTAGCCGTGAAAGAGTCGGACAGACTGACTTTCACATTTATAATATTTTTTATGGATTTATTTATAGTAGATGCCTAACATATTATAAAACAGTCTCCCGCCGCATCTGTCTGTCTGTATAGTCGCGATAAACTCAAAAACTGCTTAACAGGTTTTAAGGGGCTATATCGCAATGGATATAGTGATTAAGAGGATGGTTTGGGTGTATAATTAATTATGTTTTGTTTGAATTAGAAAAAAAAGTAACAGTGCGAAGCTGGGCTGTGTCACTTATTTCAGACCAAATATTATCACATACTTAGAAAGGCATGTTAAAACTAAAACACAGAATGGGCGGCCTTGCAGGTAGCACATTGGTACAATTACCTATAAACTAACGACTTTTGGCCATGCGTGCATTATTAGACAGAAAATAAAATAAACAAATAAGGAAAGCTATTATTTATCCTCAGTATTCCTCAGAATGCGGGACTAATTCATCATTTGGTTTTTTTCAACTTATTTTGTTATGTGAAACTTTGTTGCGTTATAGGGTAGGTCAAGATAGAAAAAAGAACCGGTATTTGTGACCCGAGCCCCCGCGAACAATTGCCTTTTAAAATCATACATAAGTACATGTATTATTATACTTCTTATAGAAATTCATAAATAAAACCTAGATTGCTTTCAAAGAAATTAGGCCACATAGTTTCGGAGATTGGTGAATGGTCATAAATTTTCTTGAATTAATTCCAAATTAGGACAATAAATTTATATTTTAACTAGTATTTGCGTGTTGCGCGAGGTGCAAGCACCTCGCGTGCTTGTGAAAATAAAAAAAAAATAAAAAAGGTGGGGTGATGGGGGGAGATGGGGGGGCATAGTATTTGCGTGTTGCGCGAGGTGCAAGCACCTCGCGTGCTTGTGACAAAAGAAATTGGTATTTGCGTGTTGCGCGAGGTGCAAGCACCTCGCGTGCTTGTGAAAAAAACTAAAGCATTGCCCCTCTAAATCAAGTATTTGCGTGTTGCGCGAGGTGCAAGCACCTCGCGTGCTTGTGAAAAAAAAAAAAAAATGGGGGGGGGGGGGGTGATGGCGGGGAGATGGGGGGGGGGGGTTGCACAAGTATTTCGACTAAAGCATTGCCCCTCTAAATGAATCTGAAAAAAAAAATGTTCCAAGTCTCTTAGATTCCGAGATCCGCCTAAAGGGAGGGGAGAAGGGGGGCGGGGGGGGGACTTTGAAAAATGGTTTTCACTTTACCGAGCCTCCTCTATACGAATCCGTAAAAAAAATACGGGTCTCGTAGTTTCCGAGATACGATAGGGAGGGGGGAGAAGGGGGGGGAAAAGGGGAGGTTTGGCACTTTTCCCGTAGGTTTCAGAGTTACTTGTTTACGAATCTGTCAAAATATACCCACCTCCCCATCCACCATCTGGGAGAACAATTATGTCAGTGAGTCAGTGAGTGGTAATTTAGCTTTATATAGTATAACTAGTATTTGCGTGTTGCGCGAGGTGCAAGCACCTCGCGTGCTTGTGAAAAAAGCTAAAGCATTGCCCCTCTAAATCAAGTATTTGCAAGTTGCGCGAGGTGCAAGCTCTTCGCGTGCTTGTAGAAAAGAAAAAAAAAAGGGGGGGGGGGTGATGGGGGGATGGGTTGCAGAAGTATTTTGACTAAAGCATTGCCCCTCTAAATGAATCTGAAAAAAAAAATGTTCCAAGTCTCTTAGATTCCGAGATCCGCCTAAAGGGGGGGAGAAGGGGGGCGGGGGGGGGACTTTGAAAAATGGTTTTTACTTTACCGAGCCTCCTCTATACGAATCCGTAAAAAGAAAAAAATACGGGTCTCGTAGTTTCCGAGATACGATAGGGGGGGGGAAAAGGGGAGGTTTGGCACTTTTCCCGTAGGTTTGAGAGTTACTTGTTTACGAATCTGTCAAAATATACCCACCTCCCCATCCACCATCTGGGAGAACAATTATGTCAATGAGTGAGTGAGTGAGTGAGTGGTAATCTAGCTTTATATAATATAATCTAGCTTTATATAATATAACTAGTATTTGCGTGTTGCGCGAGGTGCAAGCACCTCGCGTGCTTGTGAAAAAAACTAAAGCATTGCCCCTCTAAATCAAGTATTTGCGTGTTGCGCGAGGTGCAAGCACCTCGCGAGCTTGTGAAAAAAAAAAAAAAAAAAAGAGGGGGGGGGGGTGATGGGGGGGGGGTAGCACAAGTATTTCGACTAAAGCATTGCCCCTCTAAATGAATCTGAAAAAAAAAATGTTCCAAATCTCTTAGATTCCGAGATCCGCCTAAAGGGGGGAGAAGGGGGGCGGGGGGGGGGACTTTGAAAAATGGTTTTTACTTTACCGAGCCTCCTCTATACGAATCCGTAAAAAAAAAAATACGGGTCTCGTAGTTTCCGAGATACGATAGGGAGGGGGGAGAAGGGGGGGGAAAAGGGGAGGTTTGGCACTTTTCCCGTAGGTTTCAGAGTTACTTGTTTACGAATCTGTCAAAATATACCCACCTCCCCATCCACCATCTGGGAGAACAATTATGTCAGTGAGTCAGTGAGTGGTAATTTAGCTTTATATAGTATAATAATAACTAGTATTTGCGTGTTGCGCGAGGTGCAAGCACCTCGCGTGCTTGTGAAAAAAACTAAAGCATTGCCCCTCTAAATCAAGTATTTGCGTGTTGCGCGAGGTGCAAGCACCTCGCGTGCTTGTGAAAAAAAAAAAAAAGAGGGGGGGGGGTGATGGGGGGGGGGGTTGCACAAGTATTTCGACTAAAGCATTGCCCCTCTAAATGAATCTGAAAAAAAAAATGTTCCAAGTCTCTTAGATTCCGAGATCCGCCTAAAGGGGGGGAGAAGGGGGGCGAGGGGGGGGGACTTTGAAAAATGGTTTTTACTTTACCGAGCCTCCTCTATACGAATCCGTAAAAAACAAAAAATACGGGTCTCGTAGTTTCCGAGATACGATAGGGAGGGGGGAGAAGGGGGGTGAAAAGGGGAGGTTTGGCACTTTTCCCGTAGGTTTGAGAGTTACTTGTTTACGAATCTGTCAAAATATACCCACCTCCCCATCCACCATCTGGGAGAACAATTATGTCAATGAGTGAGTGAGTGAGTGGTAATCTAGCTTTATATAATATAACTAGTACTTGCGTGTTGCGCGAGGTGCAAGCACCTCGCGTGCTTGAAAAAAAAAAAAAAAAAGGGGGGGGTGGTGATGGGGGGGGGGGCTTAGTATTTGCGTGGTGCGCGAGGTGCAAGCACCTCGCGTGCTTGTGAAAAAAAAAGGGGGGGTGATGGGGGGGGGTTTAGTATTTGCGTGTTGCGCGAGGTGCAAGCACCTCGCGTGCTTGTGAACAAAAAAAAAGAATAAAAAAAAAGGGGGGGGGGTGTTGGGGGGTTTAGTATTTGCGTGTTGCGCGAGGTGCAAGCACCTCGCGTGCTTGTGAAGAAAACTAAAGCATTGCCCCTCTAAATCAAGTATTTGCGTGTTGCGCGAGGTGCAAGCACCTCGCGTGCTTGTGAAAAAAGAAAAAAAAAAAGAGGGGGGGGGGGTGATGGGGGGGGGGTTGCACAAGTATTTCGACTAAAGCATTGCCCCTCTAAATGAATCTGAAAAAAAAAATGTTCCAAGTCTCTTAGATTCCGAGATCCGCCTAAAGGGAGGGGAGAAGGGGGGCGGGGGGGGGGACTTTGAAAAATGGTTTTTACTTTACCGAGCCTCCTCTATACGAATCCGTAAAAAAAAAAATACGGGTCTCGTAGTTTCCGAGATACGATAGGGAGGGGGGAGAAGGGGGGGGAAAAGGGGAGGTTTGGCACTTTTCCCGTAGGTTTCAGAGTTACTTGTTTACGAATCTGTCAAAATATACCCACCTCCCCATCCACCATCTGGGAGAACAATTATGTCAGTGAGTCAGTGAGTGGTAATTTAGCTTTATATAGTATAACTAGTATTTGCGTGTTGCGCGAGGTGCAAGCACCTCGCGTGCTTGTGAAAAAAAAAAAAAAAGGGGGGGGGGTGATGGGGGGGTTTAGTATTTGCGTGTTGCGAGAGGTGCAAGCACCTCGCGTGCTTGTGAAAAAAAAAAAAAAAGGGGGGGGTGATGGGGGGGTTTAGTATTTGCGTGTTGCGCGAGGTGCAAGCACCTCGCGTACTTGAGAAAATAAAAATGGGGGGGGGGTGATGGGGGGAGATGGGGGGGCTTAGTATTTGCGTGTTGCGCGAGGTGCAAGCACCTCGCGTGCTTGTGAAAAAAACTAAAGCATTGCCCCTCTAAATCAAGTATTTGCGTGTTGCGCGAGGTGCAAGCACCTCGCGTGCTTGTGAAAAAAAGTAAAGCATTGCCCCTCTAAATCAAGTATTTGCGTGTTGCGCGAGGTGCAAGCACCTCGCGTGCTTGTGAAAAAAAAAAAAAAAAAAAAAGGGGGGGGGTGATGGGGGGGTTTAGTATTTGCGTGTTGCGCGAGGTGCAAGCACCTCGCGAGCTTGTGAAAAAAAAAAAAAAAAAAAAGATGGGGGGGGGGGTGATGGGGGGGGGGGTTGCACAAGTATTTCGACTAAAGCATTGCCCCTCTAAATGAATCTGAAAAAAAAAAATGTTCCAAGTCTCTTAGATTCCGAGATCCGCCTAAATGGGGGGAGAAGGGGGGCGGGGAGGGGGGACTTTGAAAAATGGTTTTTACTTTACCGAGCCTCCTCTATACGAATCCGTAAAAAGAAAAAATACGGGTCTCGTAGTTTCCGAGATACGATAGGGGGGGGGAAAAGGGGGGGTTTGGCACTTTTCCCGTAGGTTTGAGAGTTACTTGTTTACGAATCTGTCAAAATATACCCACCTCCCCATCCACCATCTGGGAGAACAATTCTGTCAGTGAGTCAGTGAGTGGTAATTTAGCTTTATATAGTATAATAACTAGTATTTGCGTGTTGCGCGAGGTGCAAGCACCTCGCGTGCTTGTGAAAAAAGAAAAAAAGGGGGGGAGATGGGGGGGTTTACTATTTGCGTGTTGCGCGAGGTGCAAGCACCTCGCGTGCTTGCGAAACAAAAAAGTTTTTGCGTGTTGCGCGAGGTGCAAACACCTCGCGTGCTTGTGAAAAAAAAAAAAAAAAGGGGGAGGGGGGTGATGGGGGGAGGGGTTGCAGAAGTATTTTGACTAAAGCATTGCCCCTCTAAATGAATCTGAAAAGAAAAAAATGTTCCAAGTCTCTTAGATTCCGAGATACGCCTAAAGGGGGGAGAAGGGGGGCGGGGGGGGGGGACTTTGAAAAATGGTATTTACTTTACCAAGCCTCCTCTATACGAATCCGTATTAAAAAAAAAATACGGGTCTCGTAGTTTCCGAGATATGATAGGGAGGGGGGAAAAGGGGAGGTTCGGCACTTTTCCCGTAGGTTTGAGAGTTACTTGTTTACGAATCTGTCAAAATATACCCACCTCCCCATCCACCATCTGGGAGAACAATTATGTCAATGAGTCAGTGAGTCAGTGAGTGGTAATCTAGCACCTCGCGTGCTTGTGAAAAAAAAAAAAAAAAATGGGAGGGGTGATGGGGGGAGATGGGGGGGGGGTTTAGTATTTGCGTGTTGCGCGAGGTGCAAGCACCTCGCGTGCTTGAGAAAAAAAAAATGGGGGAGATGGGGGGTTTAGTATTTGCGTGTTGCGCGAGGTGCAAGCACCTCGCGTGCTTGTGAAAAAAAAAAAAGTATTTGCGTGTTGCGCGAGGTGCAAGCACCTCGCGAGCTTGTCAAAAAAAAAAAAAAAAAAAGAGGGGGGGGGGGGTGATGGGGGTTGCACAAGTATTTCGACTAAAGCATTGCCCTTCTAAATGAATCTGAAAAAAGAAATGTTCCAAGTCTCTTAGATTCCGAGATCCGCCTAAAGGGGGGGAGAAGGGGGGCGGGGGGGGACTTTGAAAAATGGTTTTTACTTTACCGAGCCTCCTCTATACGAATCCGTAAAAAACAAAAAATACGGGTCTCGTAGTTTCCGAGATACGATAGGGAGGGGGGGAAGGGGGGTGAAAAGGGGAGGTTTGGCACTTTTCCCGTAGGTTTGAGAGTTACTTGTTTACGAATCTGTCAAAATATACCCACCTCCCCATCCACCATCTGGGAGAACAATTATGTCAATGAGTGAGTGAGTGAGTCAGTCAGTCAGTCAGTCAGTGGTAATCTAGCTTTATATAGTATAATAATTGAAATTATTTGTAAGCGAACAGCGATGCGTCATTCATGGTGGATATCCCGCCCATACGCACAAAACGTTTTGGGAATATTTCCATTATGCGTACAGCTAAGGAGTGGAATTCTGTGTTTCTTATATCCTGGGGATCTTTAAGTCAAGAGTGAATAGGTTATTTCTAGGTTAGAGTGATTCATCTTCGACCACATCATCGCTTACCATCAGGTGATATGGTAGTCAGAGGCGAACCTGTAATTAATGAAAAAAGGATTTTTTTAAGAGACAGCTTTTTTACATATAGCATTCGGAACAGTTTCAATAACAATTGGGTACGTTTTTTAGGGTTCCGTAGCCGAATGGCAAAAAACGGAACCCTTATAGTTTCGACATGTCTGTCCGTCTGTCTGTCTGTCTGTCCGTCCGTCCGTATGTCACAGCTATTTTATTCCGAAACTATTAGGACTATACATGTGAAACTTGGTAGGTAGATATATTATGTGAACCGCTTTCCAATTTTAAGAAAAAAAATAAAAAAATATTTAAAATAATGGGATACCCCATACATGGAATTGAAACTTAAAATATTTTTTTTCATGAAACCTATGCGTGTGTGCTATCTATAGACAGTATAGACAGGTCTTTAAAAATTACATTGATGTTTTTAAAGCCACTTTTTCATAAGGTTAATCGTTTAAAAGATATAAGCTTCCAAAGTGGTAAAATGTCCCCCCCTCTAACTTCTATAATAATGGAGTGAAAAATCAAAAAAATATATTTATCTGTAGATCTTAATGTAACTCAACCAAAATTGGTTTGAACGAAATCAGTTCAGCAGTTTTTGAGATGCAGCATATTTTCTAAAACCGCAAATATAACTTTGTAATTCATACAAACACTAAAAAACAAAGTTATTTGCCGTAGTTGTAAAAAATGTAAATAAGCTAGTTTTAAGAAATTTGTAAGGTTTTTTTTTTTCGTCAAATAAATATACATATTATATTATATTATATTATTATAGTTACTACGGAAACCTTCATGGGCGAGTCTGACTCGCACTTGGCCAATTTTTTAATTTATACCCTAAACGTCATCCTATAGATACTCAAAATGTTACACCTCGTTTGGGTTACAATGGTTTATTTGTGGGTAAACTACAACAGAATCGGTCCAGTCTAGACTAACAGATGGACGAACTAAACAGTGCACCTGTAAGGGTTCCGTTCTTTCGTACGGCCGGCCGTTTGGATTCCTATAAAAACTGACATGAGATGTGTGGTCTTTTTTCGGGGCGAAAATCTTCAAATTACTCCTTGTGCTCTGGGTGAAGCCGAAAGGGAGTTTCAGAGTTCATCTGACTAAACCCCACCCTTTTTTTTTCTGGCTAGAAAAATAATCATATGACTCCAATCACTGTTAGTGTCAGACTTCTACTGACTAAAAACCCACCCTGCTCCTTCTGTTGACCTTGCATTCCGGGGCCACGCGGTGTTTCGTTAGAACAATTTCCGCAACCCCGTAAGCCAGTGGCTCTATCGGGCCCCGTCAATGCTACTGACTGCTCTGTGAGGCGCCCGGAACAAGACGCGCCGCCGACTCGTGTCTGGTCCTTACTGGACGGTGAGCTACCCCTGCTCGCCGTCCGAGAACCCGCGTCTACGGTGGCCGGAGATCAGCTCATGATTCCCGACACCTGGGGCGTCTCCCGCGCCGGCTGGGGCGTGAGGTAGATAACTGTCTCTCCCTCACGCGTTCAGCTTCCTCCTTCGCTAGCATGACTGCTTCGCAGAAGAAGGCGACTGCATCCCATTCCCTCTCGCTCCGCACCATGGTCTGAATCAAGGCCGGGAGCGAAAGGTTGCTGCCGCCGATCGCCTCCACGAGGACACGGCGGTGCTCCGCCCAAGCAGGGTACACCTCGACTGTATGCTTCACTGTGTCCTCACCCTGCCCCTTCCTATCTATGTATCTTGTAAGTACATTCCACAACCATTTTTTTTTCGGGTCGGCAAATTTTCGAATGACTTCTCCCGTTCTGGGTTAAGCGGAAGGGAGTGTCAAACTTCTACTGACTAAAAATCCACCCTGTTCCTTCAGCTGCCCTTAAATTCAGGGGCCACGGTACCTATCTCGTTAGAACATTCCCGCAACCCGTGGTTTCCCACCACCCTGGAATATGTGGTCTACTGGTAGCCCCATACCTATATATGAAGGCCAGGTACTGAAGTAGAAACCTAATTACCTAAAGTACCTACTCCGTACTGGTGCATCGCGTTACATAATGTATTGATCGAAGCAGACTATGACAATGCCAATTGATGTTCTCCAATTCTTTGTTACACAACCTTGAACTTCACTAAACGTTGCTGTTGACTAGTGGAACTTCCTTCACGCACTGAATAAAGTAGATAAAGTGAAGAGTATTACTCCATAATTATACAGGATGGGGCAAACGGAATGTCGTATGTAAGTACTTAGGTACCTGATATGAATTGACTACCATGATTATTTTTTATTAAATGAGATCTTTCAAAACTTACGCCACTGTGGTACCTAATTGCTTTTACAATATTTGCTTTCAAGGCTTCAAGGTCTATTAGTTTGTGGTGATAAGCGCCATAATCAAGACTTGCGACATCCACCTACCCGCAGATGGATTACGGCCTATTTCGTAGAGACAGGGGCGTAGCTACCGCCGTATTTGCCGTATCAATTATACGGGGCCCCCGGGCCACGGGGGCCCCCAAAGTGTGTAAGGAAAAAGAATAAAAACTTTCTAATTTATTTTATTTTACAAATGACAAAATTCTATAAAGCAATTCCTTTTTTTCCCGCCTTAAGCGTGCGTTCAAAAGTTGGCAACACTACATCGTTATGGCGGGCTGCGGGACTTCCCCGTTTTACTTACTTCATCTTCAACTCAGCGGGGAATCCCCGGGAATCCTTCATCGATATCGCGATGTACGTGTACGTTGTTGTACTTTGCATTGGATGTTAAACCACGGAGTGCAGTGCACTGTTTATTTACGCGCTTTATATAAATGTGCATTACATTGTAATTCAGTACAAACAATATTGTTCTTCTGGTTTAGCAGTATTAGTAACGATTTGTAAAAGAAATGAGTGAAAGGAAAAGAGATTATCCCAGCGGCGCTGAGAAAAGAAAAATTAAACAGAAAAGGGACGAGGTTATAAAAAAAAGTGCCCAAAATTTCTTCATTTTTTCAGAGACAAGATACTGTGAGTGATTTAGATTGGAAAGGTAAGTACTACACTACTACCCAACCCATTTATTAGGGGCCCGTAGTGATAAACAAGGAAATCTTTTAATTTCGGTCTGTCCATCTGTCCGTCACAAAAAGTTGTCTCCCCCTCGATTTTCACAATTATACTGTTTTTAGGGTTCCGTGCCTTGATTAAAAAAAAACAAAATTCTAACTTATCTATAGGATCGATTTTTTCTATGTTTGTTTATCAGTCCGTATCGTATCGTTAATTGCGTGTTGAGAACTTCAGATGTGCAGACTCGCTTTCGGGTTCTCGTTTTGTATGGCCACTACACTACGCGCTGCGTTTAAATAGCATGCAGTAATGCAAAAAAATAGTAATGCACGGACGGGCTGCAGGTGATTTTGTATCTACTAATAGGTACGAGCACAATCCGCGTAGAATCTGTGTGCGTCTGAACTGAACACTCTCTAACTGTGACCCTTAGTAACGTTATTTATTTATATATAACTCTTTTTAGTTTAGTATCAAAGCATTCGTATTTATTTTTTAACAATTACTCGTTTATTTTTAGATTCTTCTGAAGCATGTTCTTCGTCACATATCCATCCGGAAATAGAAGAAAGCCAAGCACATACTTTATCGGATGTCCATCCAGAAATCGAGGAACCCCAAGTCAACGATTCTGATATATCTGCAGATAATGCAGATTGTAATATAATTTCATCAGATAGAGGAAATTTTGGTGACAATTTAACTGAATGCGAACGAAAAATAATTTTTAAATTGGGTCCATTTAAACCACAAGGACCATTTCCAAAAGTTTCAGAAAATAACTGACTTTTTCAGCTTATTATTATTCATATTTCAATCAGGCAGGCATAAAAATTATAAGACCATGGTTATGTTATTCTAACGTTTTAAACAAACCGTACTGTCACTTCTGTTGGTTATTAGCAGATCGTCAAAACAAATCGTACTCCTCTGCTTGGGTTAACGGTGTTTCGGTTAGAAGCAATTTCACACAAACTATTCTTGACCATGAAAAGTCACAGCAGCATATTAGTGCCTCACTCTCTTATAATAATTGGTTGCAAGGAAATACCATCGATACTCTATTGAAAAGTGAAATCGATAGTAAAATTACATTCTGGAGAGATGTACTGCATCGTATAATTAATGTTATAATTCTGATTCTGGCAATTTTATGGCAATTTCACGTCTGCTATCTAACTATGATGCAACTTTAAAAGAACTTTTTCTAAAACCGAAAGGTGAAATAAATTATTTAAGCCCTACGATTCAAAACGAAATTATTAGTTTGCTTGGTACTAACGTTAGGAACAGTATTATCTCAGAAATTAAAAAAGCTCCATTTCTGACAATAATTCTGGATACAACACAAGACTTGTCAAAAATTGACCAACTATCTGTAGTTTTTCGATATATCTCGGTTACAGAAAATGATGATAATGTGCCTAAAGAAATAAAAATCTGTGAGTCCTTTTTAGGATTCATAGCAGTAACCGATTGCAGTGCTGCAGGTCTGAAAACTGTCATTTTAAATTTGACTAAAGAAAATGGAATTGATTTGACTAAATGTAGAGGACAGGGATACGATGGAGCAAATGTTATGTCGGGTGTGTATGGAGGATTACAAACCCTAATAAAAGAGCATGCTCCAAATGCCGATTATGTTCATTGTGCTGCGCACGCTTTAAACTTGGTTTTGAACGATGCTGCGAGACATGTTCGTGAAGTATCGACTTTTTTCGATAATTTAGAAAAAATATATACTTTTTTTGGCAATAGTATAAAACGCTGGGCTATGCTAAGTGACGATTCATCTGAAAAATATTTGATTACCCTTAAAAAGGTATGTCCTACCAGATGGTCTTCTAGGAACGACGCTTTATTAGCAGTAAAGAAAATTTTTTTTACTAATCATGAAAACTTTGTACCAACTAAATTTAATTTCAAATAAAAAAGATGAACGTGAAGAATGTAAAAGTATAATTCATATTTTAGAGAGTTTTGATTTCTTAGTGCTCGTTACATTTTTTTCTTCACTATTTGAAATTATTAATCCTGTTTCTAAAGCTCTACAGCATGACAATAATGACTTACAGAAATCTAGTATTTTATTAAGTAATCTTTTATATAGACTGTGCCAATTAAGAAATCAGAATTCATTTAATAGTTTGCTAAATGAATCCAAAGATTTAGCAAAAAAGTGGGGGGTAACAACTGTTTTTAAAAACAGTAGGCGAAAGATAACGAAGCGTTTTTTTGATGAGTTATCACAAGATGAGAGAATTTCCGACCCGGAATCCTATTTCAAAGTCAATGTATACTATTGCTGTTTAGATATATTAATTTCTCAAACTAAAGAAAGATTTCAGAGCCTTTGCAACCTGAGTAGTATATTCGAAATATTACAACCGGAGAAACTCCTATCTTCTTCAAGCGAAGAGATATTAAACGCTTCCGGAAAACTGTCTGCTAAATACAGTAAAGACATCTCACTTAATCTTTGTGACCAATTAAAGGCTCTAAAAACATGCTTAAATTCTGAAATTAAAAAAAATTATTCCATTAAAGAACTCATTGAATTATTGCTAGTAAATTTCAATAGTCTTGCATCCAGTTTTCCCGAGGTAATCACAGCATGCTTTTTATTCTTGCCATTACCCTTCCAGTTACAACCGCAACGGCAGAAAGAAGTTTTTCAAAATTAAAACTAATAAAAAATTACTTAAGAACTTCGATGGGACAAGAACGGCTGTCAGACATCTCACTATTGTCCATAGAGGCAGAAACTTTAGAAAAACTAAAATCATCATCAGCCATAAATGATTTAATAAATCAGTTTGCCGATAAAAAGGCAAGGAGAGTGAATATTTAAAATTCGATTTTTATTTGTAAAATGGGTAAATTATGTGATAAATAAATATTACTTCTCACAATATTTTTTTTCTTTTGTGAAAAATCTTTACCTCCATATAAGGGCCTCCAAAAAAATTTTTATACGGGGCCCCGACAAGGCACGCTACGCCACTGCGTAGAGAGGATATATTATGTGCCCCAGCAGCAGAAACGTTATAGGCTGTTAAATGTTTATATTGTGTGTAGTTTCATAATCGCAAGATTTCAAAAAACTCCAAAGGAAAATATCTGGCGCTATTAGTTCTGGCCATCTGGTTAGCCAATTCAAATCGCTAAAACAGTACGGTAAATGAGTAGTAAGAAAAAATCCGCGCTCTTCAGGTGTATGTTTGTTTTCAACCGACGACCAAAAGAGGAGGTTATCAATTCGACGCGTATATTTTTTTTTTTTTTTTATATATGATCATCGAGTACTCGAAGACGGCTGAACCGATTTGGAAAATTCTTTTTTTGTTCGAATGGGTATACTTCGAAATTGGTACCATTATCGCCAAAGTCAGGATCTGATGATGGGATCTTGGAGAAATCGAGGGAACTCTTCAAATATTATAGGCACACCTATGGCGTTTTGGGTATTTCTTATAGTACCTTGTGCAGTTGCTCTCAAAAAGTACCATTTGGGGAAGTGGAACTGATGATGAAGACCACAGATGGCCGCCGAAACTACTCAATAATAAGTATTGAGTGGATTGCGATTCGATTACTTGAATATGGATGTTAAGCACTTTATGCTCGTCACAATGCATATGGTGATGTAGAGCTGATGGTGAAGTACCAGGAGAACTCCTCAACAATTAACGGCCCAGCATTGGGAAAAGCAATATTTTGTAAAAAGTTGACATTTAGGCTCTTGTAACTAGGTAAATTAAAAATCATCCAACTAAAAAGAGTGAAATAAAAACTTTTTACCAAAAAATTAAACCGACTCCCAAAAAACACTGCAAAGTGAAAAATAACTTTAATTTCGGAAGTCGGTGCCATAAACGAAAAAACAAAACTAAAGACACCGACTACCGAAATTAAAGTTATTTTTCACTTTGCAGTGTTTTTTGGGAGTCGGTTTAATTTTTTGGTAAAAAGTTTTTAAATAATTTGTAGGTCTTTTGTAGATCTACATGACTACATATATCTCTGTCGAAGGAGAAAAGTATTAGATGTAATTTAATAAAAATCTAGGTAACAAATTTTCATTTTACCCCTCCCTGTATTGTAATACTGTACATGTAATAGACACATAGATGAACACCTAAATATCTTAAACCATAAGAGCTATTTTTGTAATTTCATGTGCGGTTCCCGATGATATACTTATAGGTTACTGCCTTAAAATATCGTGATATGATTGTTTTTCCGAAACTTAATCATTAATCAAGATAGTGTGTAATTATTACACTTCTCTTCACTCTTACATATAGACAGGTCTTAAGCTCGTTACCTCTATCTTACCTGGTTCTTGCTCTGCAGTCTGTAGAGGGAATTTTTGCTGCTAAGCACCGGTTCCTGCAATGAGTTCTCCTGGGTCTGGTCCAATGTAATTCAGATTTTCAAATAGTGTTTCACAGTGACAGACCGAAGACTTTACTGGTGCGCATAGAACTCGGACATAAAATAGGTATATTATACCTACATAGCTCTAACAGACAACCTTTGGTGCCGCAAAAGGAAATATTGGCTGTGGTAATTATTTACCCAATCGATACCAATAATTTCACATATATTACCATGGGTATATTACCAAGTACAAGTAAGATGTGTGGTGTAATGTGTAAACTATAGTTGAGTACCACAGATCACACCCAAACTGAAAGTACGTCCTTAATTCAGCAAGAATATGTATTTAACCGGCCCGTATCAGCAGTTTGTTTATTTCGCTAGCTTAAAATGTCATCTGGGGTCAGAGGAATGCTACAATACAAGCGATATCTTATTAAAATTAACAATTTTATAATAAGTTTAACTTATGTTCTGACCCTGACTCCGGTCTACGAGATTATAATGAGTGGGTTGTTGGCGGTGCCTGCTCCTGTGGCGGATCATAAAAAGCAACTAATCTATGGGGCTGACATAATCACTCTGAGATTAAAGCCTTTTTCCAAATAAAGATATAAAAAAACTAATATATACTAATAAAATTTTCTCCGAAACTAATAAAGCAATTAGGTAGTAAGGGACATTATATTACTGGGTAGTCTATTTACTTATAGGTCTAATTATTTAGAAAACCACGCGGACGAAGTCGCGGGTGAAGTGCTGGCATCTTGTTGGATTGCCGTCCCATTGGGCTATGACTGACTGTAAAACGAACAAAGTAGTGCACCTGCGCACATACATGTGTACTATAATATTATATCTCTGGCGCAGATGGCTAATCTTCACTGAGATTGCCGCCGCAGCCGAAATCGGTCAGGACTATTATTATTATTAGTTATAGTTTACTAACTGAACGAACATAGACTTTTATCTTGAGAAAATCCGCTTCGTTTCACAACGGAACCTCGGGCAACAGCTAGTTTTATTATAAACATGGAAAGTGCATGTCATTTTGCCACAATTATTAACTAGCAAAACCTTGAAAATCAGAAAATATTTCTGCAGATATTTTCGAATGAAAGGTACCAACAGTAAACTGGTACCACAGTCCATATCAAAGGGCGCAGGTAAGGTACCGCTCCATTTTTAAACCGTGTCATTCACTAATTACATTAAAATTCAATACAAACGTGTTTGTCAAGTAGATACTTGCCAGCTAACCGTGCTTTTTATAAAATTAACTCTTAAACAGCAGCAGTGGTGGCCTAGTTGTTACAATTCGAAGTCGTCTTAAACATAGGCACTAGGAAGGCACGCTACACAGACACAGAAAACATCAAGATAGTCTGCATGTCCTAAGGAAGACGACATGTGACATCCATCAAACAGCGCTGAGCTCGTAGTGGATTACGGCTCATTCCCGCTCATAGAGATGAAGCCCAGCAAATGGAATTATATAGGCAGGCCCATCTTTCCCTCTAGGCACTCTGCGCACGTGCCCTATTGACCGAGAGGAATTGGAGCCAATTTCGACCACAGCGACTGCATTCCCTTTAATTGATATGTGTCCTCACATGCCTGATAAAACCTTTTTTTTTCAATTTTTATTTCATGAAAGGAGCCTCCACAAGCTGCGTCACTTAAATCGTTCTGCGATTCTAACACCTGACACACTCAGCAACGCAGTCTAGCTGACCAATCTTTTCACCACAATGGTATACCAAGATGGCTCTTATCAGAGCCACGACCAACGCCCCTCTTTAGGGTCTAATAACATAAACGATTATCCTAAGAGCCTACTGACTTTTGAAGTAGCTGTGCGAGCACAATTTTTAAGCCTGCAATACATGTTGGCCAAGCGTAGGCCAATGCGAGCGTTGGCAAACAGGTGCAAGGCAAGAAACAATGTCCACACGTTCGACAAGTTCGTAGAACGCCAATGCAGACGACCAATGTAGAAGAGGGTCTGTACACTGTCCACGCGTTGGCCGAGCGCAGGCGAGCGCCTTTGATTTGTGACCAAAAACCGACACCGATCCGAAGTGCGTCAAGTGACCACGAGCAACGGCGAGCGAAGACAAGTTGCACCAAATGAGCTCTATACACGTTGGCGCTGGCCTTCACTCGGCCAACTAGGCAAGTGACTCCGAGCGATAGCAAGACAAGGCAAATATACCGTCTACATGTTGGTATTGGCATTCACTCGACAACGCTCGGCCAACATGTATTGCAGGCTTTAAGCCGGCT
This sequence comes from Tholera decimalis, assembly GCA_943138885.2. Taxonomy (NCBI): domain Eukaryota; kingdom Metazoa; phylum Arthropoda; class Insecta; order Lepidoptera; family Noctuidae; genus Tholera; species Tholera decimalis. Next base: position 33,530,656 of record OW964562.2, read on the forward strand.
CTACACGTTGGCCAACACAGTGGCGAATGTAGTGGCCAGTACCTATTCGCCAACGTGTAGACGGGGTGTTTGTGCATCTTGGGTTGTATTGGAATGATGGCCGACGAGTTGGCGCGAGATCCGTGTGGTGTCGGTTTTTTGCAAAAGATCAAAGGGTTGTTGGCCGAGTATTGGCTACCGCGTCCACACGTTGGCCGCGCGTTTAGTATGCTACGAGCTCCCAGAACGATCGCACGCACCTGATTAAACATTTTAACCGACTTCAAAAAAAAGAAGGAGGTTCTCAGTTCGACTTGAACTTTTTTTTTATGTATGTTACCTCATAAATCGAAGTCAGCTCGACCGATTTAGAAAATTCTCTTTTCATTTGAAATGGTATACTTTCTAGTTGGTCCCATTGTTATGAAATCAGGATCTGATGATGGGATCCTGGAGTAAGCGAGGGAACTCTTCAAATATTATAGGCACATCTATAGCGTTTTGGTTATATCTTATAGTATCTTGTGCTCTCGAAAAGCACCATTTGGGGAAGTGGAACTGATGATGAAGACCACAGATGACCACCGAAACTACTCAATAAGTATTTCATGGATTGCGATTCGATTACTTGAATATGGATGTTAAAGCACTTTATGTTCGTCACTATGCATATGGTGATGTAGAGCTGATGGTGAAGTACCAGGAGAACTCCTCAAAAATTAACGGCTCTGCATCGGGAAAAGCAATATTTTGTAAAAGGTGATAAGTAGTTGACATTATGGTTTTTGTAACTAGATAAATTACAAACCGACCCACTAAACAGCGTGAATTTTTTTTTTTAATTTTTTAATTTATTTTGGGCGATGTAGTGTTTTGATATGGAAGTTGATTTTATTTTTTGTTAAAAAGTTTTTATAGTCACGCGTCGGTAACAACTCGTGTAAACAAAATGTCAGTAATGACTAATAACGAAGAAACTTTTCGGTTTATAGAGCTCTACCAAGCCATAAATTGTTTGTGGAACCCAAGAAGCAGCAGTTAGCGCCTTAATATCCATTTTAATAAATACGTCCGCACATTGGCCTGAACCGTAGCAAACTGAACGACCTTCCAACGTGTGGACGCTATCACGAACTCTTGGCCAATATGTTGGCCACTACATTAGCCACTGTGTTGGCCAACGTGTAGAGCCGGCTTTACATGTGAGGACTCCGTTCACGTACTATAGTGTATTCACGGAGACGAGTTAGTAGAGCGCTATCTCCCTCACACATTTATTTAACTGCGATTGGTCAGTGAAAAACGCTAAGGCGGTGTACACAGTACGAGTACTTTTTAGTCTTCTCATACTTCCCGTACTGTGCAGACGTGCTGTTGACAGAAATGTGGAAGCAATGACTGAAAGATTCATAATAAATGTAGGAAACGACGACAGTAGTGATAGTACGGAGAGTGATGATGATGATGATATGTTATAAAGTTGTATAGGTAGATATTATAATATAATAAAGAAAGTTTAATAATTAACTCTCGGTTTTATTTCTTTCCTTCATATCCATCAGATATATAAAAAAGTAGGTACCCATAAAAAAATTCTATCAAATAAATGTCTCTCAATTTATACGACAGACGAAGCCGCAGGAATAAACTAAGCGAACTTTAAGAAGCGCAGTGTGAACGCACATTTACATTTCTAAGGTATTGTTAACGCCCACTGACCCTAAAAAAGTTTTTTTTGTCTTTGTCATTTGTATGATAATGTGCGATAGAGAAGGCGCTATACTAACTCGTCTCCGTGAATACACTATAGTAGGAGATGTTAGTTGGTTTATTTTTGAGACTAATCTCGTTTAGTGTCCGATTCTCGCCGTCTTTGATCTTCAAATGGCGGTTAGCGGCTTGCATTTCGCAGGAGGAGTCAATTTTACATCCTTTCATATGCCTCTTTTATCTCAGTCCATGTAAAATACTAGTACTTAGCTGCATCCGATTAGACTGACTGACCGACCTCAGTAAAAGGCGATGATACTAAATTTAAAAAAAAAAAAACAATAGGTAATTGTATATTTCTCTACTATCTGCCATGATTGTGCAATAACTGATAGCTCCTAATCTAGATCGTTGCGTTAGTGTGTATTGTTGTGACGGATAGACGCACCCACTGACAAACAATTTACATCATTGGCCCGTGACCTTAGGGTCAGTTTTCATATTGATACAGTTATGAATTGTACTGTGATGTAAGGAGGTCATTAAAGACTATAATAAGTAGTGACAATACTGAGTCTTGAATGAGATGAGTCGAGAGCTGAAAAGATCTAAAATATCATCTGGTTAGCAGCTATTCCCTGTATAATAGTAGGTACCTAACTACCCACATTGCGCCATTTTAAGTTAAAATATTCCTATCATGTAAAAGGTAGTAGGATACTTACATCAATTCACACATCAGGCTTCTACTAAGACATTCCAAAACGGGATAAAACAATGCTCGAACGAGGATTTGTACCCCAAGACGCTTAAAGTTATGGCTTGCCACCAACCAGACAGTCTTACCCCTTCAATAAATTAATGACAGCAAAAAGCTACGGAACAAAAATATATTGTACCTACCTACTTGTTCTCTGATTGTACTTTATTACACAGTTCAATCAGCGGAGGAAACTTCAGTCTTTTGCATTAGCGTTAGCGGTCGCTTAGAAATCGATAAATGAAACCTTCTGTATGACCGACTTTCGTGACAGTTTCACTAACATTGTTTGGTGGAGTTACCAAGGGCAATAACAAGAACATTAAAACGTTATGTAACCTGCCCGTTTAAACGCCTTTTCATTAAAATTTGGTAGGTACTTATAGATGTATGTTTAAGGTAGACCACTTGGTCCAGCAAAAAATTTGGTACCGATCGTTTTATTGTGTCGCCCTTTGGGTCAGGTAACGACTAACATGGTAATTTGGGACACCAATCTTTGAGGCTGCCTGAGATTCCGGGAAGTAAAAAAAACGGAACCGCATTTCTCTTGTAAAGAATGGATACATTTACTCCGAATACTACAGATAGTCAAGGTCTGTATTAATTAAAAATTGATTTTATAATGACAACCCTCGCTTAGTGTTACCTTCACGAGTTATTATGCAACCCCCGTTTCTTTAAGAGCTCTTTGGTCTGAAAACTAATTAAGTAGCTAGATACGATAGTAGGTCAAGGAAGTTATTAATTCAGCGCTGGACAATGATATTATAAAGTACAGATATGTTACGTTCATAGTAATTTGCGTTGAAATTTGTTCCGCGTAGTAAAAACTGCACACATCACGGATATCTATGGCACACATTGACAAGTTTTACTGATAAGTAGAACAAAAGATACGAAACAACACGCAAGTGAAAGAGATAGGTATAATTCTAACAGTTGCGCTTTAAATGAGTCCTTGTGCCGTAGGATAACATTTTTATAGCCGTAGAGTGGACACTCGATTGAAAAGTAAGTACGTAGGTAAGAAATTAAACATCATAATGGTTAATCACGGATCAAGTATTACCACTAATGTTTTTATTCAGCTTAGCCCATTATATTCAAAACTAAAATAGAAATTAATAGTCATTATGTTAATGAAGTAATTTATGATCAGTCATAACAATAATTGTATGATTCGAAAACTTCGTCAAATCGGAACTTCATCTTGGATAAAGCAGGTGGAAAGCTAGTAATCAATAAATAATCAATTACATGACACAACTATAGGTTTCATAATGAAATGTCATGTAGCGGTTTCTTACCTATACTAACCAAACAAATTCAACGTTGGCGAAAATGCAATCAACAGGTAGCTGACATTTTATAAAACACTAGCTTTTGCCCACGACTTCGTCCGCGTGGAATAGTTACTTTAGGCTAACGTTAAATTTAACCCCGATTTTGAAGCATTCTTTATTGGCGCTCTGCTTCTATTGGCCTTAGCGTAATGATAAATATAGCCTTTCTCTATAAATTGACTATTTAATTTAAAAAAAAAATTCAATTCGAAGCAGTAGTTCCTGAGATTATCGCGTTCAAACAAACAAACAAACTCTTCAGCCTTGTATTATTAGTATAGATAGCTGTTGCCCGCGACTTCGACCGCGTTTCCGTCGTTTTTCGTAAAAAAAAGTAGCCTATGTCCTTCCTCACTGTTCAGTGGTTTTGATGTAAGAAACAGAATAACTTTCGTAATTTAGTAAGGAAATATAATATTTCAATCTATTATACTATTGAAAAATATCGCAATACGGTACCTCACAATATTATTGTTAATAGCTGTGCCCGCGACTCCGTCAGCGTGTAACTCCTTGTGTGTTATTAAGTTAATGTATTGTTAATATTGTTTATATCACGTTCACATGAGGCTTAAGTACCTATAGAACGAAATTTTATACCTTCGGGCGAGAAACGCGTCGAGCGCGGCGACCGATTCTCAAAAATAATCCTTATAGCATGATTCAGTATTCACGCGCGATGGCTTATTATTAGCGTAATTCATGTATAACTTTGGTGTTTCTATACCGATATATATGATTCTTTTTTATGGAATAGTTAATAATGTTAACTTTTTCAATTAGGGGTGACTGATAGTGTTATAAACGTAAGAGTAGACAAATATTATAATCTGAAAGCTTCGAACTGCTAAGCTATCGGGAGTTACACGTGTTATTGTGAGTCAACCATAAAAGATAGACATATGCTGTCGTGGGATATTTTTTATATAATTTTAAGGAGAACATTTCCGTCATGAAATGATTTGTGTAGCTTTAACCATTAAGGTTGCACACGCGACGGAAGCTTAAAAAATGGAGTAACTTCTCCCGTTTTCCCAACATTTCCCTTCACTGCTCTGCTCCTATTGATTGTAGCGTGATAAAAAGTATACTATAACCCGCTCAAGAGTATGAAAAATAATTGTACCAAGTTTCATTAAAATCCGTCGAGTAGTTTTTGTTTCTATAACGGTTATACAGACAGACAGACAGACAGACAGACAGACAGACAAAAATCTAACTGATTGCATTTTTGGCATCAGTATTGATCCTTGATCACCCCCTGATAGTTATTTTGGAAATATATTTCATGTACAGAATTGACCTCTCTACAGATTTATTATAAGTATAGATTATGCAGGCTGCATTATGTTTTATAAAATGTTTTAGTTACCTACGTCTATAATTAGAACTGCATTTTTTTAAGCATTGTTCGACCACATTTCGAAACATGTTTGTTAGTACTTTGGAAGTGATTGCTACATATCCTGCTGTTTTTTGATGTTATCCAGACTGATTCGCTTTTTTGTTTACGAACAATTGCGATCCAATCTTGAAATCGAACCTGATCCCTCGGAAACCTAATTCAATAAAAAACAGTTATAATCCTCAATAATCAGTCAAATGAACTTTAGTCAACAAAATTGTAACACAAAACAAATTAAAACAAGTCAATCAATATCGCTTCTACACTTGTAAACTTTTAACTAATCTATGTCCGCACGCACGCATCCTTATCGCTCTCGCGACAAAACAAGTTTGCTCTCTCTGTCTTCACCTACATATGGCTCCTAAGCATAATTTATTGGCAAGTTTTGAAAATAAATGAAATATAATAAATAATCTTAATATATTTGCATTCTCACATGTGGTATGAGATCCTTTGTATTTTGTTTACTTTGGAAGTATAATTCATACACTTCCGAAACTCACACGATGGCATTTTTCATAAATAAAATCTAAAGACACGGGTATTACGGTGCGGCACGCTTGTGGTTGCGTTCGACGCAGACTAGTTGCAAGACGTTCCAATTAGCTCGTGTTTGAGTCTTCACGACGCGCGCGCCTATAACATATCTGTACTATAAAATATCATTGGCGCTGGATAAGTTTCCTAGAGACGAAATCATATATACGAGGGTATTCATCTCTCTTTAAGTAAACTATCAAATAAGTAAAAAAAAACTATTAATTAAATTCGCGAATCTAAAATTTTGTACCCCTTTTTACGAAAATAACGCGCGCGCTGTATGAAATTTGGCACGGTCAAAGTTTATAAAACTAACATTTATAATGTTCATAAGTACTTAAAATTTAAAGGATTTTCGACAACTGGGCCACCTCTAGTAAAGATAAAAGGAAATCATCGACTATTTTATCATTCGAGTCCATCTTGACATGTAATTGAATTAAGATCTTGATGTATGGACCTACCTTTGCAGCTACATCACGTCAAGGCTACAATGTAGTAGACGTTTGCATGTATTTAAACTGTTGGTGGTAAATCAACGTTGTAAATACTAGTTTTTGACAATCATTGAAAAAATCATAGTCAACAAAGAAGAAATTCTATTATTAAACGAATACTCAATTTGGCCAATAAAAAAATTGTTTAGTTAAATTCTTTTTATTATCTTAATCATACTTATCAGAACCAAATATACATAATTCTTTTTATATAAATTTAGAAAAAAAATATACAATATGAGGCAATTTGTTTGTTTTTACAGTACATCAATCTGATTCTAATTTACTATTATTTGCCAAGTAATAGCCTTGAATAATGTGCTGCATTAAAAACGCTTAGCCAATTTCAAATTGGTTATTACAGTAATTTAGAATTGTACAACAATTTGTAGATTATTTTTGTGTGGCTTTTTTATGAAAAGAAAATGTAAAACTGAATACATTTTATTTCTAGGCAGTTGTAATATAAACAACTAGATTGAAAAAGAAAAGAAAATTCATTAAAATACACAGCAGGATGTCATATAGCTTTACTATTCTTTTAAAAATATTAAAAAGTTGATAAATTTAGAATTGTACAACAATTTGTAGATTACTTTTGTGTGGCTTTTTAATGAAAAGAAAATGTAAAACTTAATACATTTTATTTCTAGGCAGTTGTAATATAAACAACTGGATTGAAAAAGAAAACAAAATTCATTAAAATACACAGCAGGATGTCATATAGCTTCACTATTCTCTTTTAAAAATATTAAAAAGTGATTTCATGTTTATGATTAACCATATTTTTAGGCACACTTCATACTTCCCGAATAGAAAAACTTAACAGTAATCTTATTATTTTTACACGTTCATTGAATAAGAATTGTTTGTCTAGTAAACAATATCAAAAACAAGGTCTTCTTGATAAAATGGAACTATCATAAAAATTGCTACATCACTTGTTTATGAATTGTCACCAAACAGGGTTCAATTGGATGTCAAGCCAAAAACTAAATTGATCAGACATTTACAAAAAAAAAAACAGCAAATACACTTCTTGGTTGGATAATAGCAAAACACTAGTGATTTTGAATTTCAGTTTCTAAACATAGTTTTCATTTATTTGACGTCGGGTATTAACAAATATGTGGCTATGCAAGTGTGTATAAATGCTAATAACTAGTGTGTGTGTTAATAAGTATGAAATTAGAATAGATACTCTTAACATCCTAAATATTCTTAAGAGATACATAGTTTAACAACTAAAGTGTCTTTTATTTTAAAAGCTAACAATTGATTTTGTCTATAAAAACAGGTTTAGTGGGGTTCGCAGGAGAAAATTATGGAGGTTAAAAGCTAAAAATACAAATGCAGACCTAATTTCCAAAATTCATAATGGAGTAAATGGAATGAAGTGTTATCTGGCAGAATAAGTATATTAAGTTTAAAACTCCATTCAAAATGATAACATACCTATAAAACATTAAAATGACATTTGCAGACATAAAACTGAGGGTAGTCTAAATATTTAGTCAACAATTATAATCTTTGCTTTAAAAACTGTATAAAGCTGTTTTGCAAACTGCAACTCATTTTTTGTATAAAATTGGCTATTTCTTCCAAGAGTACCAGAATTTTCTCTAAATAATACATTTTATCTTCTTAACAAATTAATCACTTACTAAAACATTAAAATGACATTTGCAGACATAAAACTGAGGGTAGTCTAAATATTTAGTCAACAATTATAATCTTTGCTTTAAAAACTGTATAAAGCTGTTTTGCAAACTGCAACTCATTTTTTGTATAAAATTGGCTATTTCTTCCAAGAGTACCAGAATTTTCTCTAAATAATACATTTTATCTTCTTAACAAATTAATCACTTACTTGCTTATCGCCATCTCGGATTCCTAACAGGATCATACCCAGATAACTGAGCTCCCAGCAAAAAACTTCACTTTCATAGCTCAATATAAACTAACATTTTTTTTTCATAACAAATATAATGTAACACTAAGATTTACTCAAGCCATTATAAGAGTAATGTTACGAGTTACATGCCATTTTATTTTATGTTACGAATCATAACACTCACCTACATTAAAGTAAAATATCGTGTAAAATAAGAAATTATACTAGTATGGAACATTAGAAAATAGGTAGGAAACAGATTCGCCATTGTGTGTACGTCTCACGGCCTCCGCAAGCATCATAGACACATCAATACACTGGATTTTAGGGCACTCCTGCATGTGCCTCTCTTGAGGAATTGTGTTTGTGACGACAACAGCTTCTAAGCAAGCATTGTTGATCCTTGAGATAGCTGGTCCAGAGAAAATACCATGGGTAAGTATGGCATACACTTTAATTGCTCCTGCTTCAATCAGTTTCTCTGCAGCATGACAGATAGTTCCACAAGTGTCTGCCATGTCATCAACAAGAATCGCAGTCCGATCTTTTACATCACCAACAAGCACCATTGAAGCGACCTCATTCGCTTTTTTCCTCTCTTTGTGAATAAGAGCAAACTCAACATTTAACCTGTCAGCAATAGATGTCACTCTCTTGGCTCCTCCAGCATCAGGAGACACCACAATACTTGTCTTCCAGTCAGGAATATTTTCCTTTATCCATTTCAAGACGGCAGGTTCAGCAAAGAGGTTATCTACAGGAATGTCAAAGAATCCTTGAATTTGAGACGCATGGAGATCCATCGTGATGATATGGTCTGCACCAGACACCGACAGGATGTTGGCGACCAGTTTAGCAGTGATGGGAGCCCTGCTTTTGTCTTTCTTGTCTTGACGCGCGTATGGGAAGCACGGAATAACGGCTGTCACCCGAGACGCAGATGCAATTTTGCACGCGTTAATCATGATCAGTAACTCCATTAGATTGTCGTTTATCTCGCCGCTGCCGCTCTGTACTATATAAACATCCTCGCCACGTACAGATTCACCTATTTCCACACATGTTTCCATGTTACTAAACTTCTTGGTTACAACTTTTCCTAGATCAATGCCTAAACGATCGACGATCTTCTGCGCCAAGTCTGGGTGGGAGCTCCCGCTGAACACTTTAATGTTAGGCATTCTGGTAGTTAGAGGTAAGTATAGGTGATCTAATTTATTTACTACTTCTTGTATGGTTACGGTTGATTTCATCAGCACAGCACCGATACGACCCTTCGACCGTCACTCGCGGTATATGCGACGGGAATAACAAGATGAACTATTTATGTGTGTCTAATTACCGATAAGAGACATCAGCGGCAACGTGGGGACCGCTGCGCCGCGCTGTAAATACGCACCGCACTTGACCACACTTCACGCGTTCGCCTTGTCTCAACTCGCACGTTTTTTATTTTACTAAAATTGATTTGACCTGTCAAGAATGTCAAGAACATTGAACTGTTTACGTTACGAACCGTGTGCCAAAACATTTAAAAACCATGAAACTCTTTTCTTTATCATTCTGTGGCAGTGTAAATTTATTAGTAACTCAAAAATGCTATTAAAATCGATTTCAATATGATTTACTGTTTTAAGAAATACGCTAAAAATATTTGTGACTATTTTATTAACAAGTTTTAACAAGTTGGTTTATAAAACGAATGTACTCTGTTACCAGTATCGACTATCGAGTTCAGAGGAAAAGTATGTACCTTGAAAAAAAAAACTCTGGCTAATTAAGTTTTTGTGGGTTTCTAAACTGTTGCAAAAAGTTCCGGAACATGGTGTGATAGTAAAAATTTTGATAATTAGTTTGGGTTAAATTGTTAGCATTTCGTAAAATACACTATTCTTTGAACTGAAATAGTCATAAAATTATGCTAGCGATATTTAATGAGCAATTAGTCGTTCCAAAAAATCGACTAAACAATAAAAAAATATTTCACTATGCTGTGCCATTACAAAAAAAGGAAATATTTTGTTGTTATGTCAAGTCTAAACAAGTCTTATTACTTCTTATGGTGAACGCAGACCTAGCCGCGCCGCACGCGCCGCAGTCTTTGCATTCGAATTCTTTATATGAAGTTCTATGCAACCTCGCACACCTACCCGCGCCGCAGTCGCCGCAGTCCCTGGAACGACCGAACTCCCCTAGCCACAGCTGATGACGTCACCCGCACGCAGCGTGGATGACGTCATTCGCATCCACGGCGCGCAGTGTTGCCAGAGTTATAAAGTAGACAGAGAATCTCTGCCAACGGTTTATAATGAAATTACTTATTCTCGTATAAATAATTACTTGCTTATTCCCTATTATAGCACCTACAGATAAAATTACACAAAAGAGCAAAATACCAATACCAAATACAGATTTTATACAGATTTTTTAAATCTTCGGATAGATAATGCTTTCAAAAATCTGGCAACACTGACGGGAACGACTGCAGCGACTGCGGCGCGGATAGATGTGCGAGGCCATTAACAAAAAGCGATGACTGCGGGGACTGTAGAGACTGCGGTGCGGCTAGGTCTGCGTTCACCATTAAACGTTAGTGATATGCCACCTCAGAATAAACACAACTTGAGTTAACTGGGTGAAATGAAACTGAGTAAATGATTCGTTTTCGTAACAATATTTAAAAAATTGAACAGGTTCAGAATAAATATGTATGGGGACCATTATAATTAAAGTAGGTAGAATTTAAATAAAAAAAACTTTTTAGCAAAAAATAGAACCGACTTCCATATAAAAACACTACAAAGGCAAAAATAACTTTAATTTCGGAAGGCGGTGTCAAAAACGAAAATATATACAAAACTAAAGACACCGCCTTCCGAAATTAAAGTTATTTTTGCCTTTGTAGTGTTTTTATATGGAAGTCGGTTCAAGTTTTTGCTAAAAAGTTTTTTTTTTTTCACTCTTTTTAGTGGGTCGGTTTGTAATTTATCTAGTTACAAAAGCCAAAATATCAACTACTTATCACCTTTAACAAAATATTGCTTTTCCCGGTGCAGAGCCGTTAATTTTTGAGGAGTTCTCCTGGTACATCACCATCAGCTTTACTTCACCATATGCATTGTGACGAGCATAAAGTGCTTAACATCCATATTCATGTAATCTAATCGCAATCAACGGAATACTTATTATTGAGTAGTTTCGGTGGCCATCTGGGGACTTCATCATCAGTTCCACTTCCTCAAATGGTGCTTTTCAAGAGCAACTGTACAAGTTACTATAAGAAATACCCAAAACGCTATAGGTGTGCCTATAATATTTGAAGAGTTGCCTCGATTTCTCCAGGATCCCACCATCAGATCCTGATTTCGTAACAATGGGACCAACTAGAAACTATACCCAACCAAGGCAAAAAAAAAAAAAATTCAAATCGGTCCAGCCGTCTCCGAGTTTTTTTTTTTTTTTTTTTTCTTTTTTTCTGACTTCGCACGGTTTGTGCATTTAGCCAATGTCATGTTTGTTATTTTATTTATTTATAGTGTAGGAGAGACAAAGGTAGGGAAACTGGAATTTATCAATATTTAAAAATAAAAATAAAAAACGGAATTTAGGAAAGTATAGGATCAGTAGGGCTGTAAAGCTAAGTAGCTAAATATTACAATTTAATATTATTAATGGTGATGAATGAAGCTATACATTGATATACAGGAAAACTATTTGTACAAAATAAAAAAAGAACTGAAGTAGGAAAAGGGATACGGAGAGACAATAGATCATGGAGAAAGGAAGAACGGTCATAAAGAGGACAGGAGAAAAGAATGTGGTTCAAGTCGCCCACATCTGTGCCACACGAGCAATTGGGATCTTGGATAATTTTAAGTTTGGCAAGATGAGCCGGAGAGCTAACGTGACCGAGCCTCATCCGTATGAGAACGGACGTTTCCATCTTGCCAAACTTAGCCCTGCCAAACCACGGTTTATCCGAAACGCCGGGGTGGATCAAAGAAAAATAACGGCCCTTTTGTCTACTGCTGATTTCCCAGGCCACCTTCCAGGTGTCCAAAAGAAAAGTTTTAGGTAGATTTACAATGTCTGAAATGAAATTTATGTATGGAGCTATGTCCCCACACTGCACCGCTTCACCGGCGAGAGAATTCGCCACTTCATTGCCCTCGATTCCAGCATGAGCTGGAACCCATGCGAATTCCAATGTATTACCCTCAGTTAAGGTTCTGTACGAAAATTCCCTTATTAGATAAATTATAGGAGACTGGAATTTATGTGTCGTTGGAGATTTGTTGATGGCTAGAAGAGCACTTAGACAATCTGACAAAATTATGACTTTTTTGAGCTTAAAAACACGACTATATTCAACAGCTTTTAAAATGCCAAAACATTCTCCTGTAAAAACGGAAGTCTCCGGAGGAAGTTTTATTTTTTGAACTATATTGTATTGCGAGTGGTACGTGCCAATGCCTACACAGCCCGTCGGAGAACGCTTGGAAGCATCCGTAAAAATGTGATGATATTCCGAGTGTTCAGCCAGAAAATTATTGAAAGTTATATGACAAACTGGGTCAGATTTACTGGAACAGTGAAATTTTAAAATGGGATTGAAATGTAAACTATCATAACTACTGCTAAATATGGGAAGTTTGTTGGAGCGGTGAATTGGAGAAGATAGAGAAAGGTATTTTTTATAGCTTATAACTAAACAAGGAGCTCTTTTATGGGACCAGTAATCTGAAGAATCAAACAGCGTCACTAAAGTGTCAAGTTTAGAAATGAGAGGATGAGTTGAGAACTGAATAATTCGGAACAAATAATTATCAGAAAGGAACTGTCTTCTAAGGTATAAAGGAGCTTCCCCACATTCGACCTGTAAGGCATTTATCGGACTCGACTTCATAGCACCCGCAATAATTCGTAGTGCTTTAGACTGGATGCGGTCCAATTTTTTAAAAGCCATAACACTACCCGGTTCGAGAATAAATAATCCATAATCTAATGTGCTTCTGATTATAGCGTTGTAAATTAATTTTAGAGAAAAAGGATGTGCGCCCCACCACACACCAGAGAGGCATCTAAGCATGTTTAGGTGATTTTCACATTTGTTAACTATATAATCACAATGAGGAACACTACTTAATTTACAATCAAGTATTACACCTAGATATCTGAAATTATCTTTAATCGGTATAGGGATTTCCTTATAAAATATATTTATTGTGGGAATATTTCTCTTTCGGGTGAATAAAACGGCCGCGCTTTTAGACGTGGATATATCCAAGCCGTTTAGATGTAACCATGACTCCAAATTAGATAAGGTGGAATGAATAGCCTGACTAGCTTGTTCGACGGATTGGCTTGAAGAATATAACAACAAATCGTCGGCATATTGAAGAACCCTAACATGGTCAGATAAGGACGAGTCTAAATCATAAGTGTAAATATTGTATAGAAGGGGACTGAGCACAGAACCCTGTGGAAGGCCTTTCCACACAAGGTGAGATATCTCTTGATCTCCAATTAACATACTAATAGAGCGTTCAGTCAGGATATTAATAATAAAATTAGACAAATTCAATGGAACTCGTAAGGCTCTTAATTTATTTTGTAAAACTGATAATACAACATTATCATAAGCTGAATTAATGTCAAGGAAAACCGCGACCGTGGATTGGTTATTAGAAAATTAAATCCGAATATCCGATGTTAAAATGCTTAAACAGTCATTGGTACTTCTACCTTTTCTAAAGCCATATTGTGATTCAGCCAAAAGACCTTTACTTTCAACAAACCATTCTAGGCGATTTTTAATTAAGTGTTCCGCTAATTTCATCAGAACTGAAGACAAAACTATGGGACGGTATGAAGAAGCGTCAGATGGGATTCTATTTGGTTTAAGGAATGGCAACACTATTTGACGTTTCCATTCAACAGGTATGTTACCTGTGGTCATAATAGAATTGATAAGATGTAAATAATAACTGAGGGCGTCTTCATTTAAATTAGCAAAAAAAGAATATGGGATGCCATCACTGCCTGGTGCAGAATCCTTAGTTTTATGAATAACACCCTTTAATTCAGTAAGAGTGAATGGGCCATCTAGAGTCGTATGTGTGTCTTGGTTATGGGATCCGTTGGTTATTGACAGTATTGGTATTGGTCATGCGCGTGCACAGGATTATGACAGGGTATGCGGCGGAGTAATCGGTCCCAAAAACTTTTTCTTTTATAGATTTTTAGCAAAGCCACAGCCACGCATCGCCACCATGCTACGATGCGTGGCTGTGGCTATGCTAAAAATCTATAAAAGGCAAAGTTTTTGTGACCGATTACTCCGCCGCATACCCTGTCATAATCCTGTGCACGCCCCTGGTATTGGTAAGGACAGGTTAGGGTTAATAGCCTCAGGAACCCAAGGCGGCGCTAAATTATCTAAAAATTCGCTGGCTAAAGAATCAGGTATAGGGGAAGGGTTCTTATAAATGGATCTGAATCTACGGATATTACGCCAGACAATCGTTGGGTGGGTGTTCGGTGAAATTGATGAGCAGAAGTTACGCCAGGATTCAAATTTTTTCTTCTTAAAGAGTTTATAAGTTTCTTTATTTATGTTAGTAACAGTTTCAAAATTAATATCAGACATATCAAGGTTATAAATGTGTTCCGCCTCTTTACGTTTGTTAACTAATTCAGTACACTCAGAGTCCCACCATGGAGGCGAGGGAATTGTACTACTTTTGTTATTTTTTACAGGAAAAACTTCATCTGCAGTTTCAATTAACAAAAGTGCTAAAGCTTCAGCACATCTGTTTTCATTGCCATCAGAAATTACAGGCAAGGAGCAAAGCTTACTGTCAACAATGTTTCTAAATTTGTCCCAGTCATTATTATTTCTACTAGGCATTTTATGTTTTAGGTTAGATCTCCTTGAAGATGCCTTTGATTTGGAAAGAGGGTAAGAAATAACTATTGGAAAATGGTCACTACCATGAGTGGAGGTTAGAGTATGCCAAATTAACGAAGAGGCTAAATTTGGAGAACATATAGAGAGGTCAATTGCACTTTGATTTTGGTTGGGATCTGAACGACGAGTAACAGCTCCTGAGTTCAAGATGCATAAGTTATGTAAGTCTATTATATCTAGTAATTCCTCACCATGACAATTAGAGACAGAACAACCCCATGATTGGTGATGGCAATTAAAGTCCCCCAATATTAAGAAAGGCTTTGGAAGAAAAGAAAAGAGATTATTCATCTCTTGAAGAATAGAAGAAGAAGGGTGAGGAATGTAAATAGAAACAAAACAAGTTTGGTGCACTTTAATAGCTACAATAGAAATTTCCTCACTATGAGGAGGTAATGAAACAATAGAGAAAGGAATAGAGTTCTTGATAAGTATAGCTACACCACCATACCCATCAGATCTATCCTCCCTAATGGTTAAATAACCATTAATTTTAAAAATATGATTTGATTTGAGCCAAGTCTCTGCTAAAGCAAAGACAAATGGCTCATATTTGTTTAAAAGGTATATAATATCACTCTTTTTGTTTACTAGACTGCGGCAGTTCCACTGGATTATATTGGATGTGTTGTCCATTATGAATGGATTGAGGTACATTGAAAGTTGAGGCAACGTTGGACGGTGAGGAGATGTTGAACTGAGAAAGAAGATTGTGTAATGCAGAAAGGAAATCATTTATAGAAAAGTTAACATCATTTTTATCATTATTTTGATTATTAGAAAAAGCACAACCATTAGATGGCTGAGGGATTTTAAAATCATTAATAATATCATTATGGGCCTCTTTATTATAACCTTGTATAGATTTGGGTGGGGAGTGTGGTTTCAGGAAGACAGTCTTTTTATAACTACTTGAAGCCTGCATTCTATTAGGTGAAGAGATTGATGGAGTATCTGCATAGTTTTTAGAAGGAGAAGATAAAAGTGTGTCAGCATATGATTTAGTTACTGGGGGATATACTTTTGCTGCTTCAGCATAAGCAACTGAGCTATGTGCCATGTATGATTTAATCTGTTTTTGTCGAGAGAATTCAGGACAAGACTTATTAATGGCATAGTGAAAGCCAGAGCATAGACAACAAGATGCGTTTTCTAATTCCCTTTCACAGCTATCTCCAGTATGGCCTTGACCACATTTATAACAGCGAGGTTTAGACCTGCACTGAATTTTGGTGTGCCCAAAACGACAGCAATTGAAGCATTGTACAGTGGGAAAAATATATAAATCAACAGGTAATGCATTATAACACATAAAGATTCTTTTAGGTAGAACCTGTCCATCAAAAGTAACAACTATGGATTGGGATGGCTTCCAAGTGGTTGTACCATCAACAACAGATTTAAAATTAAGGCGTCTGACTTTTAAAATTGGACCGCAACCAATCGGAACTGTAATATTATCAATAACTTCCTCTGGAGACCATTCTGCAGGAATACCACGCACTAGACCTATCCTTGTAACATTAAAAGTGGGTATAAAAGCTTTGTAATTATTTGTTTCCAGACTCCTATGTGAAATAAAAGAATTTGCATCCAGAAAATTGGAAAATGCGAGAGAAATTTTATTACGCCCAATTTTTTTGACGCTACCATTAATTATGTTTTGAAAGGCGTTATGTTTAAGAAATTTACCAAATGTGATTGGGTGCAATGTAGTAGCATCATCAGGGGAAATAGTTTTCTTCTGTAAATGAATAATATAAGGTGCACTGTCGGTTTTGTCGTATGCTTTACGACCAATTTGCGCAGGAACAGCTACGGATGGAGTATGAAAATTAGCAGTAATGGTTGGTATTTCAGAGCAAATAGATTCTGTTAAAGTTGTTGTAGGACTTGTAGGATCCATGCAACCACAACCCGACGACTCGGAACCGTGGTTTTTTCGGGTGCGACGGCGTTTATTACAGTGCTTGCACACATGTACGCGGCTTCTTTTCAGGTGACGAGCCGAGGACGACCCATCAGTATCCATGCCTGACTCATTGCTTACAGTAACAAAATTGCCTGCCGGGGGAACAAAGTCCCCCGGGTCTGGCGGGTCGTTCATTACACGGCTTCAACAAAAAAAATAAGTAAAAACTTACCACTACCGAAGAAAAAAACTACAAAATTATAAATTAAAAGAAACTAAAGCACTAAAACTAAGACTACTGATCCTATAAAACGTATTTAAAAATAATTTATCTCAAAAAAGGACGCGTCCGCCAAGTTGAACGTTTCCCGCGCTTTTTTTTTCCGTCTCCGAGTTATGAGGTAACATACATAAAAAAAAAAAAAAAAAAAAAGTTCAACACAAATTGTAAACCTCCTTTTTTTGAAGTCAGTTAAAAACGAAATGTATTTATTTATTTATGTTTTATGTATTTAGGATTAAATTTTTGTAACATAAATAAAGTAAGTATTTCTATTAATTAACAACAAAACTATAATTATTTGTATGAATCTGAACACTGTTTGCGCTTAGCATGTCCATTCACTGGCGATTCAAATACATCCCAAACAACAGATTTCCTTTTAGGTCCCGCCATTTTTTCTATACAGTACCTAATAATTCGAATAACTAACAACAATAACAACCGGCACTCCAAAATATCCTTAAATCTGCAACAATGCAATTATTATGTTGGTGTGACATTGACATAATTGACATTTGTAGGGAATTAAATGAATGAATATAGTCATAAATGATCGGCAAACTTCGCGCCATCTCAGTGTCTGTCATTCGGCTGACGCGCTAGGGCAGGAGAATAGGCATGGGTAATATCGGTTTTACTCTGTATCAATCGTACCTATGTATCGGTTTTGAATATCGGATATCGCATCTATATATTTCAATATCTATATATTGGCTGAATCTGTGTGGAACTCTGAAACGAAACTGCTATGTAAGATACTGTGATTTTTAGGTTTCGGTTTTGTTCGATATATTTAACATCTTATATTTTTACATCATTATATTTTATTTGTAACTGTATACTCGAAATCAGTGAATGTATTTTTTGTGTAGTGTTGACACTCCAGCGCGCATCGAACACGCGTATCACAATATCAGTTTGAACCGAATATCATAGTGCGATACCGATATTGTGTGGTGTTTTTATTTTATGACTCATCATACCAACATCAACGCATTCTATTCTATTCTATTTTTTGTTAATGGCAAGTGGAGCCGATGTCGACTATTCTGCCAATGTCTAAAGTAAATTGGAAAAGCAAGTGTGTATGATTAGAGACAAAATGGAATTAGAAAAGAAAAAAGACAAAAGGTCAATTCAGAACAGGAATGATAGTCACTGGGTACGGTTGAACTTGTTGGGTTAGTACAGGACTGAAACAAACAAAGAATAAAAATACATAAATATTATAGTTGTTAAACGATTACATAATATTATACCTCAACCATACAGACAATGTTTGGTACTCCGGCTTACAGTTTTATATTGTTGTGGCGGATGAAACTCATCAGCGCCACAAGCAGTTCTGGTGAAGGGAATGTTAGAAGGGAAGAGAAGTTAATGGGAAGAGGGATCTTGAATTTCGGAAGAAGAAATAATTGTTGGTAGAAGTTTTAGGAGAAGTTCAATAACAGAAATTGTATTACTAGAAGAAGTATTATAGTTAAGAGCACAGCCATTGGGCTGAGAAGGTTGGGGAGAATTAATTATTTGATTATGAGCTGATTTGTCATATGATGGGGAAAGTGGGGCATGTGTCTTGGGTTTTAGTGTCACAGTTTTATTATAAGATTGTGATTTAGTAGCATTGGCATAGTTGCGTGAGACTACCGGGATAATTTTACTTGCCTCGGCGTACGGAATTGATTTTTCAGCCATCATAGCCTTGATAGCCTTCTGTCTACCATGCTCAGGGCATGACTTGCTATTAGCAAAATGGCTCCCCGAGCAGAGCACACAGAAAGCATCTTTTTCAGGGATGTAGCAACCATCACCAGGGTGGTCGTGGCCACATTTGTTACAACGCGGTTTGGATCTGCAGAGATTAGCCACATGACCAAATCTGCAACACTTGCGACACTGGATTGTGGGGTAAATATATTGTTCAACAGGGAGGGATGTGTAACAGCAGTAAATCCGTTTTGGGAGAACTTGGCCATCAAAAGTAATTACACAAGTTTCTGTGGTTTTCCACTCATTAACACCGTCTTTCTGTATTTTCCTATTAATGCGGCGAATTTTCAAGATTTGCCCACATCCTGGGGGCACAGACAAGAGAGTTATAGCTTCATCTTCTGTGATATCTATAGGTACACCGGTTACAACACCCATCCTAGTTATATTGAATGTGGGAATAACAGCAAAATAACTAAATTTTGGCAATACATTATTTGCCAGGAAAGAATTCGCATCTTGAGGGGAGATAAACTCCACAGAAACTCTGTTACGGCCAACTCTTTTAACGCCATCGCGTATTATATTCCTAACATTATTTTGGATTAAGAGGGTGTCGAGCCTACGAGACGCGCGGAAAATAGGTATTTACTGCAGCGGGCTAGTCGTGTGCGTTGTCACACACCAATGACAAGTTCGCTCGAGGCCCGCTTGCCGTTGCACGACGAAGTTTGCTAACTTTGCATTTTATAATTTTTTGTCGTTATGTTGAATAAACTTGTAAAACGAATATTAATTATTTAGATGGTTTTATTTATCACACTAATATTATAAAGGCGAAAGTTTGTGAATGAATGTGTCTGTTTGCATGTTTGTTACTTCTTCACGCTCAAACGCCTGGATGGATCTAAATGAAGCAAGTAGGTACGTAAATAAATCACAAAAATAAATTTAATAAATTATACCTATTATATAAAAATTTACATTTGTTTTTACTGTAGTAATACATTATCCGTTCCCTCACTATTCATCCTATTGCAATAAAACTTTGATTTTATATATTAAACTCCTCAGATTTTTTTTAAAGAATACTAGCAATGTGGGTACATTTCACATTACTAGCAATCTTGTTAACCCCTCCAACTAAGCTAAATATGCTTATGTCTGGAGTGGGTTCACGTCAATAGTGTAATGGGTGGGGTTCGAACCTGCGACCTCTCGATCACAAGTCCACCGACCTTATCCATTAGGCTATTGACGCTTCGAAACTGGGTAAGTAGCAAGTTAGGGTAGATGGGTATGCAGTACTTATTTGAATATTAAAACCAGTATGAAATAAAAAAAAAAATAATTATGTAATGTCATAACAAAACCAGACTGAAATAAGTTTTGTTTATTAAAATTTCATTTAGTGCTCGTTTAAATTCTGATGTACTGTCATATTTTTAATAACATTCGGTACGTTATTATATATACGTGGGGCCATACCAAAAAAACATTTTTTCATTAATGCTGTCTAGCGAACTTACTTCGCAGAAAATATAAGCGTAATTTATTTCATAACAATATATGTATCAAGTGTAATTTAATTTAAAAGAAAAAAAATAAATAAAAGAAATCTCTAAATCTAATGTTATATTGCTTATTATAACATTTTACAAAAATTGGCCAAGTGCGAGTCAGACTCGCCCATGAAGGGTTCCGTAGTAACTATAATAATATAATATAATATGTATATTTACTTGACGAAAAACTAAAACTTACAAGTTTCTTAAAACTAGCTTATTTACATTTTTTGCAACTACGCCAAATAACTTTGTTTTTCATAGTATTTGTATGAATTACAAAGTTATATTTGCGGTTTTAGAAAATATGCTGTATCTCAAAAACTGCTGACTCGATCTCTTTAAAACCAATTTTGATTGAAAGTTTACATTAAGATCTATAGATATATATATATATATACAACGTGTAATTTAAAGGGTATATACATACCAAGTGCATGGCTTCTTTGGATGATAACAAACGATATGGCAAGGGTTTTGTAATCCTAAGTCTACATGTGTAGAACTTATTACAAATTCCAGTACACTGATACCAGAGACCGAATTTTTCAAATTAAGAAGAACGAAAGGAATTATCGTGTTATTGGCAAGTGACGTGGAAAGTTATTGACCCTCGTAGTGCTGTGACACGTTTGTTATGATTGGTATTCAAAAAATATGTGAAACCAATAATTTGGTATCAATTCTTTAAGTCAGTTATTTTGTGCTGAAACTGTGCATAGAGACTCCATACCAAATGTTGTCTTCAGCCCTTTTGGTTAGATATGGGGTTTCCGTTACACGTTGTATATATATATTTATATTTTTCACTCCATTATTATAGAAATTAGAGGGGGGCACACATTTTACCACTTTGGAAGCGTATATCTTTTAAACGATTAATTTTATGAAAAAGTGGTTTTAGAAACCTCAATCTCATTTTAAAGACCTGTATATAGATACCACACATGCATAGGTTTCATGAAAAAAAAATATTTTCAGTTTTAATTCCATGTATGAGGGGCTCCCCATACATGGAACTAAAACTGAAAATATTTTTAATTTAATTTAAATATATTTTAATTTTTTCTTAAAATCGGAAAGCGGTTCACAGAATACATCAATCTACCAAGTTTTATATGTATAGTCCTAATAGTTTCGGAATAAAATGGCTGTAACATACGGACGGACGGATGGACAGACAGACCAGAAACCAGAAAACCCGGCTCCTATCGCCATAAAACTGCTTACAGAATTATCGTTCAGATTGAGGTCTGTAGGGCTATCTGTCTGGTTCTTTACAATTTATTAATTCTATTTTTTTCGACACATTTGGCAACTAAAATAGAATTTCGATAGAAATCCTTTCTTAGTTGCAACTAGAGAATACAATCCCGAGCATGTTTTTCAATCCCGGGATTACGTGATTCTTGATGCTGAATCCTGGGACCCTGGGGCTATCCCCGGATTAGACTATGTGGTTTCTAATTGGTCTCAAATGTAAAAAATTGGCCAAGTGCGAGTCAGACTCGCGCATGAAGGGTTCCGTGTGTAACTATAATAATGTAATATAATATGTATATTTATTTGACGAAAAAAACCTTACAAATTTCTTAAAACTAGCTTATTTACATTTTTTACAACTACGCTAGATAACTTTGTTTTTCATAGTGTTTGTATGAATTACAAAGTTATATTTGCGGTTTTAGAAATATGCCGTATCTCAAAAACTGTTAACTCGATATCATTCAAACCAATTTTGGTTGAAAGTTTACATTAAGATCTACAGATACATATTTTTTTAGATTTTTCACTCCACTATTATAGAAGTTAGAGAGAGGGATACACATTTGACCACTTTGGAAGCTTATATCTTTTAAACGATTGACTTTATGAAAAAGTGGTTTCAGAAACCCCCATGTAATTTTTAAAGACCTGTCTATAAATACCACACACGCATGGGTTTCATGAAAAAAAATATATTTTCAGTTTTAGTTCCATGTATGGGGTAGTAGTATGTTCCTTTATTTTAAATGATTTTTATTTTTTTTCTCAATATCGGAAAGCGTTTCATAGAATACATCTACTTACCAAGTTTCACATGTATAGTCTTAATAGTTTTGGAATAAAATAGCTGTGACATACGGACGGACGGACAGACAGACAGACAGACAGAGAGAGAGACGGACAGACATGACGAAACTATAAGGGTTCTGTTTTTTGCCATTCGGCAACTGAACTCTAAAAAACGAGTAATTTCTTAAAATATATATTTTTAATTTTGGTACACTACACATATCACAGTATAGTAAGAAAAGAAAAAATGACAAAAAGATACTATACTTTGTAAGAAATAAAAAGACAATAAAACTTATTTCGAATTTTGAAAATACAATCGTAGAAATATCAATGCATCCAAGGTTTGACTTCCAAGCCTGATTCGTTTATTACCAACATAAGCAGCAGCTGAAAACGCTCGTTTAGGTTTTAAACTGGTTGGAGGAATAGACAATAGATACTTATATGCTGTTTCTAAGTGATATCCACTAATTCCTCCATTTTCAAACAGGCTTATTTCACGTCTAATACTATATTTTGCCAACACCGATTAATTTTGTATTTGTACTTCACGATCTGGGGATTTCATACTCTTATCAATTTCCAGCTATAACTTTTCCTTTAGTGTCAATTGGGGTTGGGATTGGGAGGTTTGTGGCCTTAACTCATCATCTGTTTGTGATCCTGATCTTCCTTCTTCTTCTTCCGTGTCATCTCGACTTTTAAGTTTTTTAACAATACACTTTATTTGCTTCTAAACTAAAGCCGTCTGTGTAGAAACTGGAAATAAGTCATGCCATTCCAAATCCGATAATAACTGAAATTTCATCATCTTTTCATGGATTTTGTAATTAATTCAACACACCAGTCAAATCATCACTTCGTCGTTGCTTCATACGTTCCACTAAGGATGTTTTCATTTTTTGGCAAGTGTCAGCACTTGCCAAAAAATGATTATGCTAGATAGTTGTTTTATAAGAAATTTCAAAGCGGAATCAGCTGTGCATAAATTAGCATCTCGCCGACAGATTGCTTCTACTGTCAATTTAATTGGGGTCAGCACATCAACAATTTTATTTACCAATTCAAAATCAACTTCTTCCAAACGAATTGGATGATTGAGATCTATAAGAGCTTTTTGAATGTAAAAGATAAAATCGCTCCAGCATTGTTAAAAGACTATTCCACCTGGTTTTACAGTCCAAAAGAAGTGGCAGCTCTTTTCCATGTTCAATTTTCATTTATTTTTGAAGTACTGTTTCATTTTTCAATGGTGATCTTTTGAAATACACTCTACAACTTTGCGGATTTTCTTTATCAGCTCATTAATGTTTTCATCTTGTGTTAACTCTGGTATGTGTTATAGCGCAAGGTCATTTTGTGACATTAAGATTAAGTCTGATTCAGGACTGTCTAAGTCTTCTAAATGTTCATCATCATGGATGTCGTCCATATGATGAACAGCCACTGGTGGTTCATTTATAGTATCATCTGAGGTAGAGCTGTCTTGCAAATAATTATGTTCATCATAAAGCCAGTATCCAGGGAAATATCAAATATACTTAGACGCTCTTTCAATATACGAAGACAATTTTCAGCCATACTTTCATACTTCCATAAATAGGAACAAGTTCTAAATTCCAAATTTTTTTTATATGAATTAACGTTGACAGCCATGTATGGTTTATTGGATGTTGAAGTCCACTTGTCGAAAGAAAGACTAAATCTTTCACCTGCACTTTTCAAATGTTTCAATTCTGCAGTTACTTGCTTTCTGATTTTTTCACTGTAATTCATGACACGTTTTTGAATGGTGACGGCTGACTTTGGTAAATCCGTGTATTTTGCAAAGAGAAATTTTCTCGAATCATCTGAAATTATGAATATACTGAATGGAAATCCATCTAATGCAATCATTCTTGCCAAAACATCATCGAGGCTATCGTCGGCACTTTTAGTAAAATAATCATTTAACTTTCGCTTGGCTGGCGGCGGTGCTGTGTTCAGACTATCAGAATCTAGACTTGTTGAAGCTGATATAAGCTTGATGTTATGTTTTGATGACAAATGTGTATGTAATCCCTTAGTCGATCCATCCAAAGTCTTGAGAATGGCTGAGAATCGGTTACATTTGGCACTATTCCTATCCTTCGCAACTAAAAAATAGCTCCACATTGACGTCGTATCACTGTGTTTTTTATGTTTAACAAAGTCTCCCGCCATTTGAAATACTTAATTTCAGATAATTGACTTTTAAATTTAAATGACGTAGGTCGTGGGTTTAAATTTAGAAAATATCTTGTAATGAACAAAGTTTTCAATATAATTAAGCATATCTTAAAACTGGAAACATATCTTACAACTATACAATAATATAGGTTATCCATCAGAATTAGGACAGGCTTTAATGTCCTCTCATACCTAATTAACCTGTATTATAGATACATTGTAAGAATGATATTTTAAAAGAGTAACTGTGGAGTTTCTTGCCGGATCTTCTCCATAGAAAACGACCAATTGCGAACCGTGCCCTGCGCCAAACTGCTGACGTTTTATAAGTGCCCATGTAGGCCTATGTGAAATAAAACATTTTGAGTTTGAATTAATTTTTTTCTTAAAATTCAAACGCGAGCCAAAAATAAAAAAAAAAACACAAGAAACAGTAGTAGGTATCTCTACTACTATTTTTTAAGAGATAACATAGAGCAATCATGCCAGTAGCGTGCTACCAGCGCACCACGCACCATGAGACCATAAGTCTAGTTTAAGCATATATTAACGGGAACCCGTATGAAATTAGTACTTCCCACAATATGATTATAAATTAAAGCCTGTCTGAATTCTGATGGATAACCTATATTATTATATAGTTGTAAGATATGTTTCCAGTTCTAAGATATGCTTAATTATATTTAAAACTTTGGTCTATACTGTCGTATGGACCAATTAATACAGCACAATGGAATTACAAATAAAAAATATCCGATAAGTTGGGCATCATGTATGTCATTGATATACACTATAAAAAGGAAAGGGCCAAGAATTGAACCTTGCGGAGCACTCATATTGGCTAAGGATCCTGCAGATGTCGCTCCATTAACAATAACTTTTTGTTGCCTGATTGATAAATATGAAAGAACAAGGTCAGCAGAACACGAAACCACGAACTCCGTAATGGTGTAATTTACAGATCAGTGTTTTGTGGTCAACGCAATCAAAAGCTTTGGAGAGGTCACAAAATATGCCAATTGCATCCTGAGATTTCTCCCAAGATTCCAGAATGTGACGGGTGAGCGCTACTCCTGCGTCTGTTGTTGACCTACCTTTCGTGAAACCAAACTGCCGACTATGCAGAATTCCATTTGAGTTAAAATGTGATAGCATCTGGTCCAGTATGATTTTTTCGTATATTTTGCTTAATGCTGGAAGCACATATATCGGTCTATAGTTAGAGGGATCACTCTTACAACCCGACTTTAAAATTAGTAGTACTTTACTATTTTTCATTAAATCGGGAAAATTACCGCTGTCTATACATTAATTAAATGTGCCTGTTAGGATAGCAGCAATTGAGTCAATAATATTACCAAGAACCCTAACAGATGCACTCCATAAGTCATCAGTGTTTGTTATGTTAAGACTTTGGAATGCTTTTTAATTACATCAATAGAAATGGGCTTAAATGAAAATGTTGGTATATCCTTATTGAAGTTTTCCTTTAAAAAAGATTCTGCTAATAATGGCGAAGAATGTAGAGATTTAGTAACCTCTACTGGAATATTGGTAAAGTAATTTTCCAACTTCTCAGTCACTTTTGACTTATCTGAGGTGACCTGATCATCGATGTTCAAAGTCAAATCATACTAACCCTATTGGTTTGTGTTTCCAGTTTCTTTGTTTATCACCTTCAACACAGTTTTTATTTTATTGTTAGAAATGCTAATTTTATTACTTTCTGATTTAGATTTAGCTTAGGGCGCATACTCTTTTAAATATCTTTGAGTAGTTTCTTACATAATTATGGAAGGCTTCATCGGAAGTCAATGATTTTTCATGGTATAAGTTGTATAAATTGTCTCAGCTTATTCTTATTCCAGCAGTGGCCCATTCATTAAATTTAGATTTATTACTCATTTGAAATTTTTTATTTGGACATGCCTTACTAAATTCGTGGCATAGTGAAGAAAATAATATCCTGTAATTTTCATTGGGGTCATGGGAGTCAAAATTGGCCATTGAAAGATTACTTAACATGTTATAATTGCCGCTTTTTAACCAACTCAAATGATACTAGTTGACCTGTATGGTCAGACCTAACTCCACTAATTTGAGACGAGTATTTTATGGCAAAATTAGTATAAATATTATCTATGCATTGAGCTGATGTTGCTGTTATTCTTGTTGCTTCCTTGTATGTGCATTTTAAGTTAAATGAACCAAACAGTGAAGTAAGCTTGCAGTGTTCAGGTGAATTTACTAACAAATCAATATTTAGGTGACCACAAACAAAAACTAATTTATTATCTCTTATAAGCTTAGGTACTTAAAATTTCTCCCATTATCATTAAGAATGATGACAAGTTAGATGCTGGTGGTCTATAAACACTTAAGAAAGTTTGGCCTTCAACTTCTGTACATGCTCCCTCCTCACACAAGCAATCAACAGAGCAAGCGGTGATATATTTTTGTTCCTTATATCTAAGAGAATTACTACGTAATATTAAAGTACCACCTCCTACTGAGGACCTGTTATATGTACTAGTAACAGAAAAATATTAATTTTAAACAACATTCTATCTGGTTTTAGTCAGGTTTCACAAAAACATAAGATATCTATATCATATTTAGCTATTAACATTTCCTCATCTAATATTTTGCCGGAGAAACGATTTATATTCTGATGATATAGTAAAATTGTGTTATTATAACTCTCCTTTGTCACATCTAAGGGTTTAAACAATTAATTTCAGTATTATTAGATACCCTAGATAATACTGAATAGTCACTTAACCTAGGATCAGTTAAATTGTCAATAACCCAGTGTAAATTGTAAGCTAACAAAGTAGCCAATGAACTTGCGTCGTAAATTCTAAAATGAATGTCAGGATTGCAATCGGTATGCCCAAAAACCTATTACACGATGTTTGATGCAATATTTTGCAATCGACCACGTTTGCTGAGCAAGCGATATAATGCGGTCGCACTAAGTTCGCCGCGAGCTTAGTGTATTTCGAACAGCAACCGGGTGCACTCATTTTCATCATTTAGCGATAATTTTAGCCCTTACGTTACTTTGTTAATTATACTTAGCAATAAACCCTTGAAGGTTATCAGTGTATTTAACTTAGTAGACACACACGATATCCATATTGAATGTTGGAGAAAAAGTTGCATCCACCAAGGATGCAACTTTTTCTCCAACATTCAATATGGATATCGTATGTGTTTTAAATTGGATTTCAAAATGAAAGCCAGATTTGCAATCACCACTCCCAAAAACCCATTACACGATACCCATATCGAATGTGTGAGAAAAAGTTGCATCCGCCATCTTGGATTTTAAAATGAATGCCAGATTTGCAATCACCACCCCCAAAAACCCATTACACGGTACCCATATCAAATGTTTGAGAAAAAGTTGCATCCGCCATCTTGGATTTTAAAATGAATGCCAGATTTGCAATCACTACCCCCAAAAACCCACTACACGATACCCATATCGAATGTTTGAGAAAAAGTTGCATCCGCCATCTTGGATTTTAAAATGTATGCCAGATTTGCTATCACCACCCCCAAAAACCCATTACACGATACCTATATCGAATGTTTGAGAAAAAGTTGCATCCGCCATCTTGGATTTTAAAATGAATGCCAGATTTGCAATCACCACCCCCAAAAACCCATTACACGATACCCATATCGAATGTTTGAGAAAAAGTTGCATCCGCCATCTTGGATTTTAAAATGAATGTCAGATTTGCAATCACCACCCCCAAAAACCCATTACACGGTACCCATATCGAATTTGTGGGAAAAAGTTGCATACGCCATCTTGAATTTAAAAATAAATTCCAGATTTGCAATCACCACACCCAAAAACCCATTACAAGATACCCATATCGAATGTTTGAAAAAAGTCTTCATCATCACTTTCACTTCCTCAAATGGTGCTTTTCGGGAGCAACTGCACAAGGTACTATTAGAAATACCCAAAACGCTATAGGTGTGCCTATAATATTTAAAGAGTTCCCTCGCTTTCTCCAGGATCCCATCATCAGATTTTGATTTCATAACAATGGAACCAACTAGAAAGTATACCCTTCAAACGAAAAAAAAATTCCAAATCGGTCCAGCCGTCTTCGAGTTTGAGGTTACATACATAAAAAAAGTTTAAGACGAACTGAGAACCTTCTCCTTTTTTTTGAAGTCGGTTAAAAAGCAATAATAACATCACAAAATAGAAATACGTACTTTTTATGAGAATGGCTTTTTTTTCGAAAATTTGCGCCAACTTTCTTCTAATAATATTTTTTTTTTTACATTTTCCCATAATAAAACAAATATTGAAAAAAAAAAATGTTAAAGAAATACCTATATATTGAACAATAAAAAGTAATTGTTGGGTATGCATAATAAATCGTACTCAAAAAAACAAAAAATATGACTTATGTTATTCAACGGATTGCTGCAATACATACGTACACAATAGATCGCGAATTATCATTACCGGCGAAACGCTCTACGATGAGACGTGACCCCTCTCTGAGCTCCCGTGGACGACTGAATTTTCGACCGGTGTACGTTGCGTATGGTTCAAAATAGCGCGCAAATTAGAAGAAAAAATTAAAATTAAAACAACCAAGTGACATTTTTGAAATGTTAAAGCTGTAAATGATAGTATGATAATTAGAGAATAATATGAATTGAAGTTTATGAAAAAATTCAACAGTTTACTATCAAAATTCAGCGACGCACGAGCATGTTTTGTAAGGATTTTTGTCCAACTTTATGTATTTTTGTTTAATAAACTATAAAATATTTTTAAATTTTGCCAACTATGTTTGCTAACACATTTATTCTAGTGTTCATTACATATTTTTGTATGGTAATTAAAGTACTATTATAGGTTACATTCCTTTAGTTGTGAAGACCGTTTTGAGTTATTTTACTCGGCGCAGGCTTAAGAATTTTCCAAAGTTCACGGGATGTAATGTTGTTCCAGCATTTGGTTGGGTTTCAATTCGAGATACATGAACTATATATGGACCCTTATCCGTTACGGAGTATCTAATTCGACCAATTTGGCTTTTAGGTTGTTTGCTTGGTGGTGTGGGTATAGGAGCTTCATCGTCAACAGGACGTTTTCGTGAATATTGTGTAGTTGGAGTCGAGTCCATGCCTGCGATGTTATAGACTACATCTGCGAATTGTGATAGTGGGTCACTAGGAAAAGGGTTTGGGGAAACTGAGATGTCAGGGGGACCGGGATCAGGAGGTTTATTTAAATCCATCTTAAAACTAACACTGGGACAAGCACAATACAAACCTGTTTACGAACACAAGGACAACACAATTCTATAAAAACAAGTCACAAACGTATCAACAATCACTCAAAAACAATAAAATTTCACTAGACACACGTGCTATCCAAGACACCCGTGGCGAGAATCATCAACGCATTAGATACGCGGATATCTGATATATAGATTCAGTGCCGTCCGATATATAGGTATTGGATATTGTACCAATATATAGGTATTGTATCTATATACGATTTGTATCACCCACTCCTACGGGAGAATTAAAATCGACTAAACCAAGTTAAAGAGAATTCAACTCGAGTTGACTCGAGTTAAGCCCAACTCGAGTTAACTCGAGTTAGTAACTCGAGTTGATACATCACTACTAAACGTTACTGTCAAATTGAAATCAAACCGCAATTTACCGAGGCTGTCGAAATAAACTGAATTGTTTCATTTTTAATAAATGCTTGTTTACTTTTTACCAAAACAATGTGACGCGGAGTGTTTTAATTAATAATTAGCAATAAAATAAAAAAAAACAATTATAGCAGCAGCAATGGGTGAGGAATTAATACATACCAAATGTGACAAACAGAAACTAGTTCGATGTATGGAATGGTTGCAAAAACAAAATAATGAAGACACGGAGAAGTTATCATTGGAAAATAAGAATGATATTCAATTTATTATACAAACTCATGCTGCTAGGAAGAACTTTTTACTGGCTGTGGCTGAAGACGATGCTACTGTTCCCGCTGGTGTCAATGAGCGTTCACTGGAACCTCAAAAAGTGGTGAGTGATTAGTATTTAGTTAATAATTATATCATTGTGCGATCAGTCAGAGAACATTACTGTATTGGGGTGGTAATTTTTGTTTATTGTTGAAAAAATTTCAGCAGTATGATTCAATGAAGTTATAATAATTTTAAATTAACCTTATAGACCATGTTAATTGTTTAACCAAGAAGGACAACTATATTAGGTATTCCTCATAAATTATATGTCATTATGTTCAAAAATCATCATTCCTTATTTCATTTTCTTAGATGTTTAATCTGAATGATTCAGTGGTATCAGAGTAGTAGTTGTAGTTCCTACTCTTAATAAAATTGATATTTGGTCCAACATGTCATGTCCATGTTAATTATGATATTCATAGTAAAAATACCACATGCTACAAATGCACCCTAAACTTAGTTAATTTGTTTTTAAACATGCTTTAAGTTACTATAATGACTTTAAGTAGTAGAAAACACACAACAGATGGAATAATTTGAAGAGCATATAATTATATGGTTACAAAAAATAAAATATGTGCATTTTATTTTAAACTAGCTATACCCGGAATGTTTGGGGTCTTTCCAATATGTGCATGTCGCAATTTTTAGGGTTCCGTAGTCAACAAGGAACCCTTATAGTTTCGCCATGTCCGTCTGTCTATCCGTCTGTCCGCGGTTTAGCTCAAAAACTATTGGTACTAGAAAGTTGTACTTTGGCATGAGTATACACGTTTATGACGCCAAAAAAGTGGTAAAATAAAATTTTGAAAAAAATAATTATTTAGGGTACCTCCCATACATGTAAAATGGGATGATAATTATTTATTTCCGTTCTTCCCATAGTGTGGGATATCGTTGGATAGGTCTTTCAAAAGTATTAGGGGTTTGGTAAGACCGTTTTTTGATTAAGTAAACCGTTCGTGACTTATCAAGCTTTAATGTACCAATTTTCGTTAGAGTCAAGTGTCCCCCCCCTCTATCAACTAAACGGTTGTAGTTAGAAATTCGAATGTCACGGCAGTAGTACCTATATATAACGAAATTTAAAGGAAAACTATCACACATAAGTGGGCTTTACAAATTTACGAGTAATAGTCGACCAATTGTATTTGACTCGAAAATTTCGAACAACTCTACAGAAATGTCGATAGATGGCGCTAAGCGCCAGTTGTATCGTGCTAGCTTCTTGTGACGATTGAGTAGTATAGCTCTGAGTCCGTATTTAAATTCAAAACACCGGCTATGACAAGTTTAAAAAAAAATTAAAACTTTTCGTGCAAAATTGTCGGATCAGGTGAGGATTTGTATAGGAAGTCAAATTAGTTAAGTAGTCATGTTTGGCTTTTAGTTAGAGCATGGTACGAAACGATCAGTCAGCGAATACGACACGCACTTGGCCGGTTTTTATAATTATTTCCAAAGAATTTTTTGGTCCAGTAACCTTCAGACCGGTCTTCAGAACACCCTGCAAGGTCGATTACAACCTATGGTTTAAGAATGCATAAAAGACAAACATACTAATATTGATATTTAATATTACCTAAAGGCTGAAATTCAAACATATTTATAATTATTTCAATTAATATTTATATCAAATTACAATAATTTGCACTCCTCCATATAAACATCAACTGTCATAAATTTCAAACTCATCAGACAGCGCAATTATTTTCATAAAAAGGGATACAATGTTTTTGCTTCATGTCTAAATATATTTGTATAGAGAGATTGATTATATGTGTGTATTGAATGTCACATTCCGACCCTCGCAAACTATTAATTCCCCTCTATTCTGCACAAATTTACACATACTCATTTAACTACACTTCTGGACACATCTATTGGCCCACCTTGTATTTTCAGTTTCGTTTGGTCCTAGCTAAAATTTTATATTAGGTCGAGCAAAAAGTTTTTATGCAGTTTTGAACCTGGCACATTCACAATTTCATTCAATAGTCTTTTTTTGAATTTCGAACACAGAATTTAAAGAAACAAAAGACAATTTGGAGCCTGTTTGTTGATATCAAACAATCGAATACTAAGAAAACTTGGTTTTATTGGTTTACTTGGATTTAATTCTTGAAAAAGTGATTGATATCTTTGCTTTTGCAACAAACATTACTTATTCTTAACATTAAGGTGAGGTTCTATCAATAATCTATGGATACTTCACCTGAAGTCGCCGCCCAAGCTGTGGCACTTATTCAGGCCGGACACAGCCAAAGAAACGTGAGTGCTCAACTTAATTTAAGTCGATCTGCGGTCCGAAATGTTTATCGGAGGTACCTAGAGACTGGCGGCTTTGTTCGTCGCCAAGGAAGGCCACGATCTCGGGTCACAACTGAAAGGCAGGATCGATTCATCGTGACGACCAGCTTGAGAAATCGTCACCTTACCTCCATTGAGATACAAAACCAACTTCGCGACTTCCACGGAGTATCTGTGAGCGCTCGAACTGTTCGGAGAAGGTTAAAAGAACGCGATATGGTACCACACAAGCCAGCTAATGGGCCCAAACTAAAGCGAGCCCACCGAACAGCGCGCCTTCATTTCGCACGCAGTCATTTAAATTGGACACAGCAAGATTGGAGCCGTGTACTCTTTTCTGATGAGTCTAAAATTGTGTTACATGGCAATGATGGAAGGAAGAAGGTCTACCGGCGTAAGGGAGAGCGTTTCGCACAATGCTGCTTTGAAGAGAGGGTTGCTTATGGCGGTGGCTCATGGACTGTCTGGGGCGGTATATCCGCGAGCGGCAAAACTCAACTTGAGGTTGTTACAGG
Organism: Tholera decimalis; assembly: GCA_943138885.2. Lineage (NCBI taxonomy): Eukaryota > Metazoa > Arthropoda > Insecta > Lepidoptera > Noctuidae > Tholera > Tholera decimalis. Next base: position 33,564,356 of record OW964562.2, read on the forward strand.
ACCACGGCTGCCAACATTAAATGCTGAAAGATACATTCGTGAGTGCTTAGAACCTCACGTGATACCATACGCGGACTATGTGGGCCCAAATTTCCTTTTTATGCATGATAATGCAAGAGCCCATGCGGCCGGCATCGTCAGGGAATATCTTCGGGATGTGAACATCACAGTTATGGACTGGCCAGCCAGAAGCCCAGACATGAACCCCATTGAGCACATGTGGGACGAGCTAAAAAGGCGTGTTAGGGCTCGTCAGCCAGTTGCCCAGACGATGCAGGAGTTGAAAACTGCCATAGAAGAGGAATGGGAGATGATCCCTCAAAATTTCATAGAGCGGTTGATAAACTCTATGCCTAATCGTATGAGAGCTGTGGTAGATGCCCATGGAGGCAACACGCGTTATTAAATTAAACCTTTATTTGATAAAACATGTTTTTTATTCAAAAATTAATTGCCTTTAACAAGGCGCATATCCGACTTGTTAGGCGTAGGTCCATGTCGTATGGTATTCTGAATTCAAATTTAAAACTATACGATCGAAAAAGATGGTAAAATGTATCAGGTTTAAAACTGCATCAACAGTTTTTGTTCAATCTAGCAATAATATTTCGGTAGGGGCCATCGAAACCTAAACTCTAAGGTGGGCCAATAGATGTGTCCAGAAGTGTACATAATTTTTAGTATTTTATGCTTGCAGTCCCGATATAAGCTGCGTGTCGCCAACCTGCAAATGGAATGTGAATGGCAGTCATGTAGACATGCCTTCATAGATTACAACCAGTACCAGAAACATGTCCTCAATCACTCGTCAAACTTACATGTTATTGAGACGGAGTCTAGTGGTTAGTATTAGAAAGTTTTTCTTTTTCAGCTGTGCCCATTTTAGGGTTCCATAGCCAAATGGCAAAAACAGAACCCTTATAGTTTCTTCATGTCTGTCTGTCTGTCTGTCTGTCTGTCTGTCTGTCTGTCTGTCCGTCCGTCCGTCCTTATGTCAGCCATTTTATTCCGAAGCTATTAAGACACATGTGAAACTTAATAAGTAGATGTATTCTGTGAACTGCTAAACCGGGGCTAATACATGGAACTGAAACTGAAAGTATTTTTTTTTTCATGAAACCTATGCATATGTGGTATCTATAGAAAGGTCTTTAAAAATGACATTGAAGTTTATGAAACCACTTTTTCATAAAGTCAATCCTTTAAAAGATATACGCTTCCTAAGTGGAAAAATGTGTGTCCCCTCTAACTTCTATAATAATAGAGTGAAAATTCCTAGCAAAATGTATGTTGTAGATTTAATGTAAACTTTCAACGAAAATTGGTTTGAATGAGATCGGGTCAGCAGTTTTTGAGATATAGCATATATTCTAAAACCGTAACCGTAATATAACTTTGTAATTCATACAAACACTATGAAAAACAAAGTTATTTCGCGTAGTTACTACGGAACCCTTCATGGGCGAGTCCTGACTCGTACTTGGCCAATTTTTTATTACATATGCAGCTTGTCCTGCGTAAATCTTCATCACCTGGGAATTTTGGGATAAAAAGGGTAGCCTATATGTTGCTCTATAAATATGTAAAGTGTATAATTTTAATTTACCTATTGCATTGGGTAATGGTAGATTTGAGTTTGCAAATAAATAAAGTCCTCTATCTTCGCGCTTGAAAAGCCCCATCAAAATCAGTTCAATTGTTACTGAGATTAGCCCTGACAAACTGAAAGACAGACAACATGGTTTTAAAGTTTGTGTTTCTGTTATGCATAAATAACTTAAAGCACTTGAGACAATATCAATCAATAAATCATTTATTCTCTCTTCACAAAGTTACCTTATACATAATTAATCTAGTACAATTTCTTAAGCTGTATTCTTTGTGAGAGACTGGTGCCTGAAATAGGTTTTTGGAAAAAAATCTGTGTTACAGGTCACCAGGCCCCTTCACGGCTATTACTTAGATTAGCTTTACTTAGGTGCCGTGTAAGGAAAAGGGAGTAAACATTATTAAAAAGAAAAAAATAGAAATAGAAATGTAGCTAAGACACAAAAAAAAAAACAAAATATAAATTAATAAAAGAATATAACTAAAACCTAATTAAGCAGAAATTATTAACTCGTGTTGTGAGGTGGGTTGTGTGAGTGAGAAGATTGTGTAGTTTCAGTTTGGTTGTGTGTGATATTTGTCGGTTGGGTGAGGAGTGTGTGAGTAGAGGTGATAATAATGTGTGTGAGGCAAGTATGGAGAGACAGAAACATAGTTATTTTTAAATCACAGATGGAGACTTCAATTCTATTTATGTGTATGGTTCATTATACTTGGGTAATATTAAGCCTGAAACACAAAAAGCCAGTATGTGAAGACCTCTTATTATAAATTTAAACTCCATTCTATTCTAGTCTAGCTGACAGTAAGACAGCAAAGTACTAACAAAAAAGAAGTTCCATTATTCATGCTTATCATGTAAAGTTATGCAGTGGTTCTATACATAATTATAATATACAGTATGTTAACTAACAGAGGGCGTTCCCGTTAACCCGCAATAGTATAGCATCCATACATGCTAAGAAAAATATTACCATTCGAAAACAAAATGTTTTTATTTTTTTGTAATATTAAAATATCCACTAAAAATGTTAAATTGATACGTAAAAGAAACACTGTACACGCGTACTTGAAGGACGGCAACGTCGCAATTTATTTATGAATGCGTTCGTGTATACAGAGTGTTTCTAAATAGATAAAAACATAACCTCCTTTCTTTGCAGTCGGGTAAAAAGTAGCCTATAACCTTCCTCAAGCTTCAAGTTACTTCCATACCAAATTTCATCAAAAACCACCCGGCACTGTAGTGCGTTCAAACAAACAAACTTTTCTGCATTATAATATTAATGTAGATTTATTAATGAAAACATATGAACACATTATGTTAAAAGTGAATATGCTGATGTAATAATTGATTCATAAATTATGTTGTTGATATACTGTTACTTGTTGATATTATGAGCCTTCACAAGTTTAATGTCATTTCATGTGTAATGTAAATATTGTATACATTGTATGTTGTCAGATGAGATACACAACAACAAACCTATAGGTTAGATCCTATGAAAACCTCAGCCTGTTTAGTTCTGTATAGGTATTGAAGTTGTTTATACTCATGAAATAAACAAACAAAATTTAGAAGCGCCATTAGCCTAATGGCTTAGGTGTTGGCCTTGTGATCGAGAGGTCCCGGGTTCGAACCCCACCCATTACACTATTGCCGTGAACCCACTCCAGACACAAGCATATTTAGCTTAGTTGGAGGGGTTAACAAGATTGATAATAATGTGCATTCGAGGATCTACGATAGACCTCATCAATCGCTGACCATCAGGCGTAAAAAAAATAACTTGCAAAATCTTTTCCATTTTGTTACCAGCTGAATATGTGTGCCTCTGGGACGTGTGCGGCCACAAAACATCAGACTTCAGTGAAATGGTGCGTCACTTGAACTACCATGCTTACCATGGCAAGTTGTTGGCTATCGGCTTCAATGGTAGGGCCACACTAGATCTAGCCCCATGCAAGAAGGACTCAAGCAAACGGAACCAGATACCAACACAAGTTAATGATTATACTTGCATGTGGGTCGGCTGTGAGGATAATGTTAAATATAATTCTATCCAGGTAAGTGTTTCTTTATTAATTTAAATCTTATTGCACATAGTACAGTAGTGCACTAAATACCTTAAGTGGTTAGCCTGGAACTAAAATGTATGAGAGAGTAAAGTATTCTCTAACAGTCAGCTAAGGGTGGTGTAGAGATAACATAGCACTTTTACATAATTATGCATTATACACTAGATGAGCCTAGGGACACGGTATCGATAAGAAAGTATTGATATTGTACTCATGAGTAATATCGAAAGAAAAGTATCAATACTTCAAAGTATCGAGTACTTTTCTTAGGGCTTAATGCGCATACGTCAAGCCGTCAATGTCAGTCAGTAACGTCAATTTAGCTTTAGTACAGTAGGACAGAACAGAACATCAACACTCATGGTATTGGTACAGTCGGCCAAGAAAGTGGTGTACCACCCTAAGGTTGAATATCGCTTGCAGATTCATAGGTGATAAAGATTAGTTTCGCTTGCAGATCGATCTGACAACTTCTATTGCTGTCTTTATCTGATTATTGATAACGACTATTACTGTTTGTAACGTGACAGCTGTTCTTAGTTTGAACTTGATGGAACCAATGACGTCGTAAAATCAACGGCGGGGGGCTGTAGATTTTGATGACAAAATTGTATCTACAAATTCAGAATTGTAATCAACAAGTTACATAAAATTGTAAAGGCACAAGGCGAGTCCACAAACCTACAATTTCTGTAAACTTGTAATTACAATATCAATAAAAAACAAGCTAAAAATAGATTTATCCTTTTATTAAATTTCTACAATCAATTTTAAAATACTTATAACAAACAAAAACATAGCATATATAGTAATATTTAGAAGATATTGAAAATTTTTAAAAATTAGAAACGGGTGTAACCGCCGTTGGCCTCTATAACCTCTAAAAGACGAGACCTCATTGAACCAACAAGCCGTGAGCAAATATCGGTTCCCCGCATTTCCTCCCAGATATAATTACAGTGACTAATAAGAGCTTGTTTGGTTCTTTCATTTTGATGCGACCATCGTTGGACCATAAGGCCCCAAAGATTTTCTATCGGGTTGAGGTCCGGCGATCTTGAGGGCCACTGAATTACCCTTACGTCAGTGTGTGAACGAAACCAGGCTCTTACGATCCTCGCATTATGAATTGAACAATTATCTTGAACAAAATCAAATTGTGGCACTTCGTTCTCCGGGTAAACATTACGGACTGTCGGTAGCATTGCATTCTGAAGCACGTCGATATAATTTACAGCCGTCGCTCGAGGAGGTAGAGAACACAATTCTCCTACACCATCCGTACTCATCCAGCCCCAAATATTTACGGAAATTCGACCTGATTCTCTATTTGGGATTACATGATCATCTTTATACCGTGTTGAATTATATCGCCAAAGGTGAAGACGTCCATGCTGACTGGATTTAAACGTTTTTTCATCACAAAACACTGTATTAGACCAATCAAACTCTAAGTGCTCTCTGGCGAAGTTCAGACGAGCAAGTCTGTGAGCATCCGTCAAATATATTTTCTTGGCGTAATGCCTGTGGTGCGACCCCATGTAATGTAGATGATTCCTTATTGTTTGGGCACTCACATCGAACATCTCCGCAAAATGTTTTGTGGGCTTAAAACCATTGATTTCATATTCCCGTCTCATGAATTCTCTATCGTTATTGGAGAGTGCAGGCCGGCGACCACTTCTTCTGTGATCCAACAAACTTCCCTCCTCTCCTTCACGACGAATCCAAAAGCGGACAGAACGCCTCGATATATTCAAATTCCGGGATATCGCACTGATACTGCTTCCCTCATTAAATTGGGCAATTATTTGTGCTCTTTCGGCAATGGTCAAGTTGGCAGGCATTGAGATGATTTTATATGCAGTTGATTGAAAAATAACACGGAAAACATAGATGATACATATAAATACTGAGATAGATGCGCCACTCTATGATTCGAAAATTGAGTTTTTTACCCTGATCGCCAGGTAGCGTAACGGTAGTTTAATACCGAAAAAATCCGATAGGTGGCGTCTACCTGACATGTTAATAATATTTTCTTATTTTAAAGATTTTAGAAGTACTAGATTGATTGAAATAAATATTCTAATCGACAAAAGATTAAATCTTTGATTTTAGAATATTTATTTCAATCAATCTAGTACTTCCAAAATCTAAAGATTAGATTTTAGAGGCTGGCAAAAATTAAAACACGGTGAAGGAAGATGGATTTAATTATTTTTTATATTTGTGATTTTTTGGATTCATTATAAATCAACGAAACATAACAAATGAACGAACTACTGATTCAAATTTAATTGAGTCTAAAATAGGCAACAAATCATACCACAATTGGAAATGGAGCGAGTTATTTTTTAAGCACTGCTTATATATTTTTGATGACCCCTTGTAAGAATGACCATTAAATGATTCGAAGAGCTTATCAAATAATAAATCTCTGCACTCTTTGGGCAGAATGTTGTGTTCTGAAACAAAATATTAATGTTGGTTAATAACATTTTGCAAAATTTGCTAGGTAACAATAATGATCCAAATATGTGAAATTATAAACATACTAACTCGATAAAAAACGTAAAGCGCTAGACACCCTCTGGCTGAACACTTGTGCTGCATATTTTACCTTCATTTTAGGTATTTTATTACTCATCACATGTTTTTCTAATAATTTATTAATTAATCGAAATTTGTCAAACTGTTTTTGACAGTTTTATATTTTTCTTTTTTCTTTGTTTTTCATAAACAAGCGAGGTGTATAGAGTCTATGATGCAGTAAAATTAAAATAATGCCATTTAATTTAGTGATTTAGTGAATTAGGTGCCTATATACATTAAATAATGCTTTATGAATTTTTCGATACAAATAATATTTTTTATTAATTTTGATTATCATATATGTATAAATATATCGTAGCGGCTGCCATCTATTATCAAAACATACGCATTACGTACAAAACTAAGTTGACCCCAGACATAAGATGTCACTAGTTTTTTTGGCAAATTTTGTGTCTGAAGTTTCTTCGGGAGTTTCACCCCCCTGACGGAAAATATATCGATTTTTTGCATATATTTGACAAAATGTCAATTGTCAGTTTTCTTTTTCAAATGGAATTCGGTTGTCTAAATAGTTTTTATTACTTTTGTTTGGAAACATTTCAATTGCTTTGTAGAAACTAATGTCCTTTTCATTTATACTAAAGGTTAAAATGTCATGTACTTATATGTGACATATGACGTATGAATACTAAATACATAGGTTTACGTCATGATAATGTTGTCTCTTTCAGTAATATCTTTTTATAACGAACCTTGTTGTAATTTTCGATGACCGGGAAACTAAATCAAAACTGGTACACCACTTTCTTGGCCGACCGTACACTAGTGTAGTAATAGTACTATAAAAAAGACAACTGTGATTTTACAAATTATTATTATATTATTTTAGCTACATATTATAGTACCCATTCCTCCTCCGTACAATCGCTAATAGATATACAGCACGGAACGATAGGTTCTTTTAGATGGCACACATTCACATTTAATAAGTCAAATAATAGTCAAGCACAATAACGATAAACCGGAGAAAAACAAATCGCGAGACGAACACGAAGAATAATACAAATAATACGGTTTTGTGGGATATCGTTGTATACTATAAGAACTCCTACACCTGGACAGAAGAAGCCTGCGAATGGTGGCGGGGACCATCACTGGGCACTGCTCACTGAACAAACACTATCACACAATAGGTATAACGGACAGTCCCCTGTGCAGGGCATGCATGGGGTCGGAGGAAACGGTAGGACACGTGCTCCTAGAGTGCACGGAAATCACCGAAATACGGAAACGAACCCTCGGGTCATTAAATTCCCTTATAGATATCCTGAATAGACCGAAAGACCTGATCTGCTTCTGTAGGGAGGTTGGCTGGATGGAGTGACGGCCGACATGGCTCACGCACAATGGTCTCATGCAGAGACTAAGTGTGGAAACCTGACTACAGAAGAAGATGAAGATTATAAGAACTACATTGTACCTTATAAATAATAATAACAAAACAATTTACTAACGGCGAACGATTGAGGGATTGAATAGTGAAGGACAGGATCTGAACTGTGAACAGAAAGACTGAAGGAACGATTTCGAGCTCAATGTAATGATTTAAAAGGTTCAGTTTAATTGAACCAGATGGCGTTGCCCTCCAAGATTTATTGGATACGCTACCTGTCAAAAAGTACTCATTGAGTAAAAGTATCGAGTACAAAAGTATCGGTATCGAAACGAAACGTACTCGATACCACAAAGTATCGATACTTTTTCGTGTCCTTAGATGAGCCTATAGCGCGATAGGTAGATTATTGCACTATGCTTATACCAAATTTCATTCGATTCGGTCCAGTACTTTTCATAACAGAGTGGTTTTGTGTCAAAAATATTGAAATTTCGGATTATTAAAAAAAAAAAAACATAATTTCGAAACCAAAAGTTTTCGCTTAACTAAAGTATGTTTTAAATGATCACTTATGATGCTCTCAAGCTGAATAAAAAATCTTTGGACTACTGTAAACGGGCCATCCTGTATCACTAGCGCCCCGGCTTCGCACGGGTGCAATATATTAATAATATGCATACATATAAACCTTCCTCTTAAATCACTCTATCTATTGCTGAAAACTGAAATAAAATACCTTACGGAGTTTAAAAGATCTAAGCGTACAGACAGCGCGAGCGACTTTGTTTTATATTACAGATTTTCTCAGGACTTCTCAAGTCAGAGCTTCTTTACCATCCTTGCTCTATCTGCCCATTGTATATTCAAACCCTGCTTACCTAATCTGCATGTGAATATTGCTACCAAGTTACATACGTTTTTCATTATCCTTACATAATATAAAAAGAAGTCCCCCTGTTGCGTCTGTCTGTATGGACGCGATAAACTCAAAAACTACCAGACGGATTTTTGTACGGTTTTCACCAATAGATAGTGTGATTCCTGAGAATTATATTATGGTTTTGTGTAAATTGGATGAAATACGACGATAATATAAGTTCAACATGTCGGAAAAAATTAATCGAAAACGCTGCCAAAACCTTTTGAGTTATAACAAAACAATGTGGTGGGATTGTTTCTCTTTTATAGATCTACAAAAAAGTCCGCTTGTGAGTTAACCTTGGGAGATAGACATAATTATGCATATTGCCAATATGTCTATCTCCCAAGGATAACCCACAATAACCATTTTTAGGGTTCCGTAGCCGAATGGCAAAAAACGGAACCCTTATAGTTTCGACATGTCTGTCCCATTTTATTCCGAAACTATTAGGACTAAACTTGGTAGGTAGATGTATTCTGTGAACCGCTTTCCGAATTTAAGAAAAAAATTAAAAAATATTTAAAATAAAGGGCCTCCCTTTATTTTAAATATTTTTTAATTTTATTTCGTAACTGTTAGGACTATACATGTGAATCTTGGTAGGTAGATGTATTCTGTGTACCGCTTTCCGATTTTATGAAAAAAAAAAAATTAAAATAAAGGGGGGCTCCCCATACATGGAACTAAAACTGAAAATATATTTTTTTTCATGGAATCGATGCATGTGTGGTATCTATAGACAGGTCTTTAAAAAAGACATCGGGTTTTCTAAAACCACTTTTTCATAAAGTCAATCGTTTAAAAGATATAAGCTTCTAAAGTGGTAAAATGTGTCGTAGTCGTCCCCCTAACTTCTATAATAATAGAGTGAAAAATCTAAAAAAATATATGTAGATCTTAATGTAAATTTTCAATCAAAATTGGTTTGAACGAAATCAGTTCAGCAGTTTTTGAGATACAGCATATTTTCTAAAACCGCAAATATAACTTTGTAATTCATACAAACACTATGAAAAACAAAGTTATTTGACATAGTTGAAAAAATGTAAATAAGCTAGTTTTAAGAAATTTGTAAGGTTTTTTTTTCGCCAAATAAATATACATATTATATTATATTATTATCAGTGATCGGAGTAGGTAGATTGATTTTTGGTACTTGTATCATAAATGCACACAGAAAGAATAACATGGATAAGCCATTTTCCCGGAAAGTAATTCCGGTATTTCCGGATTCAATTAAACATTGTTAATGTTGGTAGTGATATTATTCCTACTCAATTCAAAATTTAAAGGAAGGTATAAAAACTAAATTAATTCATTATTTATCTGTTGAATAATAAAAACAATCTAATTCCGATCGAAGCTTTAATTTTTATTTTTTTATTTTTAGCCTTTTATGGCTAGAACTTTTATAGATAGACATAAATTGTTGCACTTAAATTTAAATATTTTCATAGTGGTCATGGTAATTTGCATTAAGGGTAGAATAAATGACGGGACCCCATAGAGGGCCAATGCCTGCTGGGGTCGTGAGACTGTTCTAAGGATGCACCACGACTCTGAAACGTAAAGGGCATACGAAGGAACAGGTTGATTTTAGTCAGATTTTAGGACCAAAAAAAAGGGGTAGAATAAAGAAAAAAGATAAAAATCAACATTGTTTATCGTTAAATATGTACATTTTACATTTATTCACATTTTTAATCTTCATCGATTACAATGTCAGCATCCTGGTAATCCTGATCTTTACAATTAAAATATATAACTATGAGTTTCTCTATATTTTCAATTTTCAACCTATTTCTTTTAACATCTAAAATCCATTTATATATGGAAAAAGACCGTTCTACATCTGACGATGTCAAAGGAGCAAATTTTAAAAAAGGTATTAAATTATGTGCTTCATTTTTTTCAATGGCCTCACTATATTCTGTAAGTGTGTCTAAATCTGGGTTTCGTTCCATAACACATTCTATTTTATTTTTTATATTTTCTGAATTGCACTGATTTATAGCATCTCTGACGTTGTCAAATGCTAAAAGTGAATCTGTCAACGATAAATTATGCTTTTGCAATTCTTTTAAAGACAAATGAATTATAAAATAATTGTCTTTAATGTAATTTAAATCTTCTTTTAAATTTTCTTTTTCTATAATATTTTTTGCCTCTCGAATAGATACCGCATCAGAGCTGCTTAAACAAGATAATACTTCTTTTATTTTTTCAAAGTTTTGAGCGTAATAAAATGCTGCCTCTAACCAAGTGCCCCATCTTGTAACAACTGGTTGGGGAGGTAGCGGCAAATCTGGATATTTTTCTTTTAAAATTTTGACTCTACTTGGGGCTTTCAAAAATACCTTTTTAACATTTGCTATTAAAATGTTAACATCGTGATATTCTAACCTAATTTGCTCAGATACGCGATGAAGAGAGTGCGCCAAACATGTTACGTGCTTCATTTCAGGTAAGTATTGTTTTAAATTTCGTCCTGCAGACAGCATATATGCAACGCTATCAGTGCAGAGGACAAGAATGTTACCTACCTTCGATTCAAAAGAATCTTCCCAAAAGTTTCCAAACATTCTAACACAAATTGCGTGATTGTTTGTCCATTAACTACAGTTAGCATTTTACATGCTACCAAATAAGGTCTAGTCAAATTGCTAGGATGTAATGGTTTTATTAAAAAATGGACTATATAGCGACCTAAAAAGTCTGTCGTTTCATCTAATGATATCCATAGTTTCTCATTTAAATTATAAAATTATAAAATTTTGCCGAATCGAATTGATTTTATTCTTAAAAAACTTGTCCAAGTAAACTTTCCGTAACTGTGATTCATCTGGCAGAGTACGATTAGTACACGTACAACAACAGGTACTACACATATATTTTTTAAAGAAATCTTGAAAAGTAGTATTTTTCATCTGAGAATTTTTTAAGAACGAAATAAAATTCCTCTTCGGGCCGCTCAAACTTTCCCTGGTGTACTGCTCCTTCGATATGTCTTTTAACGTTTCCTTTATTTATGGTTTTCAAATGGCTTTCACATTTTGAACAGTATATTGTACCACTAGCGTGATCGTAAATTAGTTCGGGATGACCGGATATCCATTTTTCTACAGTTTCAGCCTTGACGTTTGCCATATCTGAACTCTGTTGTAGAGATGGAACCTCGTATATATCACCTAAAACAAAGACATGAAAAAAATACATTTTATTTAGTTTATTTAGCTTACTCCGTTTGTTTTATTTTTCGTGGATCAAATTTAATCATTGAAATTTCACCTTCTTCCTGTCAACCGATTGATCTAAAATTTGGTATTCGCCTTTGATTCTGGTGACAATACAATTATGTATATTCAATATTATTGTCAATCCAAAATGGCTGCCGCTACAAGATGGCGGACAACTTAGTTTTTTTTTCAATCCCATCAATATGGGTATCAAATGAAAGGGCTTGTTACGTAGAATATTTTGTAGAGAAGTAGATAAGGCCTATAGTAATTTATTTAACCAATATATTGCAAGAGGACACAGCACACAGGGCATTCAAATTATATACGGATTCTAGTAAAATGTCGGTTAATAGTGGAGTTAGCTGAATTGCGACTACATTACTAGAATATCATAATTTTGTTTCGCACTAAGCTCACTGGTTCATACTCTATTAAAGATTTAACAATATTAAGACTCATGGTATGTTCAGCAGGTTAAGCGAACAAACACAATACTAAAAATATTCTTATAGTACATCCAAACATGCTTTATACTCCTTGTAACTAGTAAAATATTACTTACCAAAGCTTGGTTTAAATATGTAGATCCAATTCAATAGTGAAAAATCTGAGTCCGTATATTCGAGCCAAATCGTGGTTTAGAGCAGATTCCAGAAGTCAGTATGTACACAAGCCAGGGTCAAGTAACGTTTTCACAACACAGTAACAAACAAAGATGCGCACTACGAACCGAAGTAAACGAGTGAGCTACCTGGCATGTCGTCGGCGGGCGTACGCATTGTTCTGATAACCGGTTATTGTACCACCCATGATCCTTTGTTCTGATTGGTCGTTGGGTTTTGTCAAATCGTGACTGTGTGCTGTTAAAAAAAATATGAAGAGTAATAAAGAATAATATTGCTAATTTTATTACAATTCCTACGTTTTTTTTTGAGGATGGCAAATCATCAAATGACTCCTTCCACTCTGGCAGAATAAAATTCCTACATAAGTTCCGGTTTTTTTTTAATAATCCACCAATTCCGGAGGAATGTCCATATTAATATATACGTTTCGGATCAATGACCCCATTTCAATCTACCTACTCCGATCACTGATTATTATAGTTACTACGGAACCCTTCATGGGCGAGTCTGACTCGCACTTGGCCAATTTTTATTTCTTTTACAAAGTACAATAAAATTATGGGTTATTTACGATGCTATTAGAACATTGGAATAAGAGGCACCCCTTTAAATCTGCTACAGGATTATCTGAGAGGGAGAAAACAAAGGGTTAAGGTAGGGAAATGTGTGAGTGCCGAGGCTGAACTGACCTTCGGAGTGCCTCAGGGCTCCATCCTAGGGCCAACGCTATTTCTCATTTATATAAATGACCTCTGCAACTTAAAATCTACCAACACTAAGGTTTTCTCTTATGCGGATGACACTGCCTTGGTCATCACGGGAAATTCGTGGGACTATAAAATGGGATGCTGAATCTGCACTGAGTACCACTGCCCTGTGGCTGCGAAAAAACCTGCTTACTCTAAATACCACTAAGACCAATTACATGTGTTTTACAATCGACAGTAGGAATCAACCTTGCAACGGGTATAGTCTTAGGATACACAACTGCTATAGTATTGACAACAACTGCAACTGTCCCACTATAACTAAAGTAAATACTACAAAATACGTGGGGATCATGATTGACGAAAGATTGTCCTGGCACTCCCAGATTGATCAAATCGCTAACAGAATCAGGAAGTTGATCTGGATCTTTAAAAACCTCAGACATTCTGCCAATGTTGAACTTCTAAAAAAAGTATATGTTGCTCTGGCACAGTCAATCATGATTTACTGTATTCCAGTATGGGGGGGAGCATCTAAAGTTAAATTTTTGGAGGCAGAACGTGCTCAAAGGATACTTCTCAAAGTCATGTCATTCAAAAAACTTAGATTTCCAACCGTGTCTCTTTATTCTATAGCTGGCCTGCTTAGTATGCGTCAATTGTATATTCTACATGTCATTTTAAAAAAAACATAAGGCGCTTCCGGTAGATTCCAGAATTTTAGCAAAGAGACGAAGTGACATAGTAGTTAAAACACGCCAATTTAAAACATACTTCGCTAGACACCAATTTTCAAATCAATCTTCTCACTTATATAACTCCATTAATAAAGTTCTTAACATATACACAAAAACTGCTCTGGCATGTAAACAAATGGTGACAGAATGGTGAACTCAAATCTCTTTACTACGGATACGGAAATTTAATTGTCCATATTATTAAGTAGTCTCTGTGTTGTGTATATATTTTTAGGTTTTATATTTGTACAAGTTATAAAAAAAAAATGTAAGTATAAATATCTATGAATCTCTATATATTCTCACAAACTCATACACATGCACATGCATATGCACAAACAAACACACGTACACACACCCTCACACACACACAGACACAAACGCATTCACACACACACTCACACACACTTGAAAATCGTGTAAAGAATTCATGCAAATACATTTGTTATTCTAATTTAATATATTCTAGTTAAGGGAGTGCGGCTTCTCCTGGCACAGGTGTTTTCACACTTCAAAGGAGAAGTCAACCTCATTATTGTTAAGACAAATTTTGTTATTGAATAAAACATTTTTCATTTTCATTTTTCATTTTCATTGAGCATTTAATGTAGAACATAATTTATTTTTATTGTATATCAATAAAATGAATATCTTATGACTTATCGCAAAATAAAAATTCCCGGGCAAGAAATTAATTCAGCAAAATAATATAAGCAAATGTAAACTCTACCCGAGTGAAGCCGGGCCGGTTCGCTACTTACAGATATAATTATGTACGTCAATATTAAAATTAAATTAACAAGATCAAGCATTAGCTTCTGTTAATAATTACAATAATTTATTAATCATATATTTTTTGTGTAGTTTCCTCCTTTGTCTTTATTATTATTAATAATAATAATTTAGCCTTATCCTTTAGCCTTTCCCACTGCTGTGACACAAGCTTCTCCACTAACGGAGGCATAGTTTGCGCCTTTCATTTTGTTGATAGGAAACTAGAGTCTAGACAGCTTTTCTTACAATATTCACGGTACGGTTACAATTTCATATGGGGTTCTAAAGCTTATTATAGAATTTAATAGTATTAACACATTAATTTGAAAATTAATTGGCATTAGAAAGTGAAGGATCAGGTAGCTTAAATATTTTGGCTAAAAAGATCAATAAATAAATTACAATAAATATAAACATAAATAATTTATTAATTATTTATGTCAGCAAATAATCTTTATTTCTTTTTTGTCTGGTTTCGTCGTAATCGTCGGTAATTAAATTTCTGTAATGTGTGTAGTCTGGGCCTGATTTAATTTTACCTTACTTTTTCAGCTGTTTCTAGACCATGTAAGAAGCCATACAAACTGTTCAGACAATATGCTGTGCTCATGGGCTGGTTGTGGAGCTATGTTTCCTCGGAAAGAGATGTTAACGGTCCACGTTAGAAGCCACACAGGGGAACGGTTGATTGCTTGCTACCACTGCGGACAACATTTTGCAAATAATAGGAAACTTAGCGATCATTTGAGGAGGCAGGTATGTTATAATCATGTTTTCATTTTTAATTTAGAAAACTGATTTTGAGTAATATCGTTCATGCAACGTATTTATTAGAGAATAATATGTGGATTTATTCCCATTGACGAAATTTTGAAGTTGCACTTTGCTTGCTTGCTGGTTGTGTAATATGATGATTCCTTGATGTAATTTGACGACTTGTTGTCAAATCGAAATCATGTGCAAACCATGTACGTTAATGTCTGTGGCGATCTTTTTAGTAAATTAAAAAAGGAAACATTTAATTACCCTCCTTTTGGGTTCCGATGTAGTCTGGTTAAAAAAAAGTAAACTGTTAAATAGTCTTGTTCTTGTTAAAAAATAAATAGCTGTTCGTTAGTCTCGCTAAAACTAGAGTACGGCTGGACCGATTTCATCCATTTATTACATTTTATATATGTATAAACATATAAACTATTATTTACATTTTTTTTAAATTTCTTTACTATAAAACATTTATAAATATAAAAAAACATATAAGATCCAGCTAGTGCAAGAACTACGGGCACGCCGCAATTGCGGCGGTAAGACCCCTCTTTGAGGAGTGGCTAGATCGGCGTCACGGCGTCCTGACCTACCGCATGACGCAGGTCCTCACCGGACACGGAAGTTTCGGGAGGTACCTGTGTCTGATGGGTAAGGAAGAGACGCCTGGGTGTCACCACTGCGAGGGTCGCCCTGAGGACACAGTCGAGCACACGGTGCAGGACTGCCCAGCTTGGGCAGAGCACCGACGTGTCCTCACGGCGACAATAGGCGGAGACCTCTCGCGCCCGGCCTTGGTCGAGGCCATGCTGCGGGGCGAGAGGGAGTGGGAAGCGGTCGCCTCCTTCTGCGAAGCAGTCATGCTTCCGAAGGAGGAGGCGGGCCGCGTGAGGGAGAGGATGGCGTCCTCCCTCCAGCCCAGCCGCAGTGGTAGACGCCCACGGCGTCGGACGTCGGCCGACGATCTCCGGCCACCGTAGGCGCGGGCATGCGGACAGCGAGTAAAGGGCAACTCGCTGTCCGACCATGGACCATGCCCGGGTCGACGGCGCGTCGTGTTCCACGCGCGCCTCAAAGAGCGTCAGCAACATGACGAGGCCCCCTCTGCAGAGGGCCGAAGCCCGCCGGGGTCGTGGGACTCATCCCGTTACCGTGGCCCCGGTATGTAAAGGGTTATTGAAGGAACACCGTGGATTTTAGTCAGTAAAAGTCTGACAGTCCCTCCCACCCTGCCCGGAGTGGGAGGACTTATTTGATAATTTTACCACACTAAAAAAAAAAAAAAAAAAAAAGCCCACCGGTATCGGGAACAGGGTCCAAGCTACCGATGGTCAGGGCTTTTGAGAGAGGAACCTACCAATTCGCGCCGTGTCCAGAAGTACTGATTTCTGGATCAAGCCCTTGATCCAGCTGCCCAACGAGAGTCTCTTCAGATGTTGGTTGCGCCGTTTCCAGAAGTACTGATTTCTGGATCAAGCCCTTGATCCAGCTGCCCAACGAGAGTCTCTTCAGATGTTGGTGATTTCTGTATCCACATCCCACATGTGTACAACTTCGCGAGTCGGATCAAGATACTTACTCTGGCTCACGAAGTTGTAGACACCGCTCTCATACACTCAAAATATGGGAACGAATCATCAACAACCATCTCAACAAA
This sequence comes from Tholera decimalis, assembly GCA_943138885.2. Taxonomy (NCBI): domain Eukaryota; kingdom Metazoa; phylum Arthropoda; class Insecta; order Lepidoptera; family Noctuidae; genus Tholera; species Tholera decimalis. The sequence continues at coordinate 33,581,419 of OW964562.2, forward strand.
ATCTGTGAAATATCTCCAAACCAGTTTGGCTTCACAGCATCAAGTCAACCACGGATGCTGTACAGGTAGTTAGAATCATGACGGAAAATATAGAATTAACAGCAAAGATTTGCATCTGCAGGAACGACTAAACATATGGACGCAAGCCCTGGAAAAGTACAGCCTGAGAGATAGCAGGAGTAAAACGGAGTATCTAAAACGTCCTTTCAGTGGAAACACTACTCCAGAGACTATTCACAATTCACATTGGTACGACGCCCATACCCACAATAAACCAATTTAAATATCTAGGCTCTATATTAACGAGAGATGCAAACGTGGACGCTGACATTACTCGCAGAGTCAGCGCCGCATGGCTGAAGTGGCGCTCATTAACTGGCGTGCTTTGTGATCCCTGTATCCCAATAAAAACTAAGGGGAAAGTATTCATATGGGCAGTGCGCCCGGCGTTACTCTACTGTACCGAGTGCTGGACAGTCAAAAAGAAACATTAGCAAAAAGTACATACCAACGAAATGAAGATGCTTAGGTGGACGGGAGGTGTGACTAGACACGATAAAATACAAAACGAGTATATACGAGGCAGTTTCAAAGTCACACCAATCGCTGATAAAATTATCGAGAATCGCCTTCATTGGCATGGTCACATCAAAAGACTCCAACAGGACCACGTTGTAAATATTGCCCTAAAACTTCCGGAACAAAAACGTGGCAGGGGCCATCCGTCATTAACCAGGTGATCACAGATAAAGAGAGACCTCGAGAAAGCCCAATTGCCTGAAACGACAACCCAAGACAGACTGGCCTGGAGCAGGAAAGTGAGGAAACCCGACTCCAAATGAACTGGGATCAGGGACGAATATAAATATTGTTAATTCTTCTTTTCTAGTAGCCACTGTAAGCCAATATAGTGACTCTAGGTAAATAGATACCATCTTGACTCTGTCTCAGGAGTGGTAAGTATAATCAGAAAGTGAGAAGCACCAGGAGAGGCCTAATAAACTCGCACTTGGAGTTGTAGTAAACTATAGAACCTTACACTGCGCGTGAGCCGATACGTACGTGCGTGATTTTTGTTAAGACTTATCATCAGATTATCAATCTCAATAGACCGTGAGAATGTGACGTCACAAGTCTATTATTGTTGTGGGCATGCCCATCATACCCACAACGGTGGATCCGCCCTTGCTGGTGAACAATCCTGGCTACAAGGTTGTGTTTATCAAATAGTCTCCGTTAGCCAGACGAGAACAACCGGAGATAATGTGGCAAATGGATTCTCCCGGTATGTGACATGCCCGACATGTGTCTACCGTATCATCATTGACAATATATTTCCGATAGTTATTCGTCATCATAACATCGTCCATAATCACACAGACAAAACCTTCGGATTTCCCAAAGAGGTCACTAAAACGTGGCCATGCTACGGACGCTTATAAATCTACTTCAGACCCATGAAGGGCCCGGTAATAGCGTCCATGAAGCATCTCCTTGCTCTGCCATACTTCTCTGCGGTCATTAATATCTAATACTACAGGTTTGAGCCAATTCTCGTTACCTAAGGAGAGCGGAGTGAGGCTTTTGTCCACCGCTACCACATCCCTTTTCTAGTTTCTAGTAATTATTCCCTAAGGCTGCATACCTCGCGGTTGTGCAGGGTCTTTGCATTTAAAAAGCCTGAGTCCATGACCTCCACACTTCCGCGGGATATACAGCCTCATCACCGATGAACGTGGGTGATGCATCCGATTTGCAGTCAGCGTTGTGCGGTCCAAGGCATCAAGTTCAGTCGTGAGTCCATTTGAGTATGCCAAAAGAGTACATCAATACTGGCATGACCCAACCATTGAAATTTGAAAGCGCGCACCTTGTTTCCGCCTGATGGAAGACTATTCAGTACTTTATTCAGGCGGCCAAAGAAGCGTTCCTTCAATGACTGTTTCACATAGGTAAGCAGCATTGATGCCTAGCGCCACTGATATACCCAAATATTTGTAGGTTTCAGTTGAGCCGAGGGATCTTAGGTGTATGACTCTCAGATTATGGAATACGAGAGTTGAGTTTCCACGGATTTCATAATCTCCCCTCGCTTTACATGCATTACCCCACATTTGTCCACCCTAAATTCCATCCTGATGGCGCTACTGGTTTCTGGTTAAGGTTTCTGTTACCTTCTGGCTCAGACTGTCGCCCTGATAAATGCCACGCTCAATCCTTATCGGTTCGCTGTTTTCCTGGATCCGTCGACATCCTGGGTAGCAAAGGACCGTCATCCATTGCCCCATACATGACTCAAGGAAAGTGCGTAGGGTTGGATTTATTTTGTACAACTCAAACACCTTCATGAGCCGAACCGAACCGAGTCATAGGCCTTCTTATAATCTATCCAACATGTCGACAGATTCCTTCGAGAACGTCGAACTTGTTGGTTTGTGGCGATATCGATGAGGAAAAGCTCCTTAGTACCGGGGGACCCGTTCCTACATCCATTCTAAAAGCAGACATGATTGAATTAGTATATTGTGATTATTAATTTTGGCTCTCAAAATATGTAAAAACTTTATAGACCGTCGGTAAGCACGTGATCGGTCTAGAATTCTTTTTTTCCGCTATATTTATGGAGCAGGTGGGTTGTTATATCACACCTTAGTCAGGTCGCTCTCAGGCTCTATAAACCCCTGGGGTTGCGGGAATGTTCTAACGAGATACCGTGGCCCCGGAACTTAAGGGCAGCTGAAGGAACAGGGTGGGTTTTAGTCAGTAGAAGTCTGACACTCCCTTCCGCTCCACCCAGAGCGGGAGAAGTCATTCGATGATTTTCCCACCCAGAGAAAAAGAAGGCTCTATAAACCCACCTTTCATTGCTTTAGAATGCGCGATTTTGAGTGTATCGCTCCTACCGCCGCTTATATCGGCGAATTCGATTTGCCCATGCATAGACTTTCTGCTTCAGGAAGCGGATTATTATATTTGTTATGTATGAAGTATTATTAGTCTGATATGAAGTAAGATCTGCATGATATGTAGTATGATCAGCATGATAAGGAGTACGATATTGTTATGTTCCCAGAACGTGTACCCGAACTCGCCGTACGTGTGCGAGGTGTGCGGCGCGCGCTGCGCTACGGAGTACCTGCTGGGCGAGCACACGCGCCAGCACGTGTCCACGTACGCGTGCACGCTGTGCGACATGTCGGCCACGTCGCCCGCCGCGCTCGCCAACCACGTGCGCTACCGCCACCTGGCGCGCCGGGACACGCGCGCTCACGCCTGCCCGCACTGTCTATACAAGTCAGTTTATTTTGTATTATATAAAGCTAAATTACCACTCACTCACTTATTGACATAATTGTTCTCCCAGATGGTGGATGGGGAGGTGGGTATATTTTGACAGATTCGTAAACAAGTAACTCTCAAACCTACGGGAAAAGTGCCAAACCTCCCCTTTTCACCCCCCTTCTCCCCCCTCCCTATCGTATCTCGGAAACTACGAGACCCGTATTTTTTGTTTACGGATTCGTATAGAGGAGGCTTGGTAAAGTAAAAACCATTTTTCAAAGTCGCCCCCCTTGCCCCCCTTCTCACCCCCTTTAGGCGGATCTCGGAAATTAAGAGACTTGGAACATTTTTTTTTTCAGATTCATTTAGAGGGGCAATGTTTTAGTCAAAATAATTGTGCAAACCCCCATCACCCCCCCAACATTTTTTTTTTTAAAGTGAACAATCCACCACTTCAAGCACGCGAGGTGCTTGCACCTCGTACAACACGCAAATACTAGTTATTATATAAAGTTGATACGACAGAGAGGGTTTCCTTTAAAATGCCTATACTAGGTACCATTTTCAAGCTCTGTACTAAAAATCAATTAAATGGAGCAGTAGTTTAGCCGCAAATTATTATTTTTTTTTTTAATTTTTTGCACCATTTGAACACGATGTATCTTTCCTAACAGCTGATTATGTCTAAGCATAGGTGCCGTTGTTGACGCTCTGACGATATTTCACTAAAAAGTTGGCAATGCAAACAAGGAAGCAATAAATACACACACACTTGCACTTTCATTACGAGAGTGAAGATCATAGCAAAACATCCCGCGCGTAAAAGAGACAAAAATAGGTCAGTTTGTTGCATCCTAAATTTTTGCGATCGGTAAGTGGGGGCTCTAAAAAACTTGTTTCCTCAGTGCGCCGACGCTTTCCTTTCGGAACGTATGGTTTTACGAATTCGCGCGCTGACAATTTTGTTTTGTTATTGTGATAGGACACTAAATAAGTTTAAGACAGTATTTCTTTTTTTTTATTGTGACAGGGACACGTAACTTTGAAGTGTATGCCTCAGAGGTAAATACAATCCGCGAGTTGACAGTATGTTTAAAAATTTAAAACAACTATTTAATTATGTAAATCTATTGATATGACGCACAAAATAGTACAAATAAAGAAAATAATATTATCAATTTATTTTATTTTCCCTTGAAAAAAATGAGATTTTTTATCTGTGAGTCACGTGATTAGAAACGCCAATCAGAAAACGTGACGTCATCGTTCAATATTTTGACAGCTGATAGGTCATCTTTGGTTGGTGCGTAAGACAAAATAAGGAGTGTCACGAGCGTTTGTGGCGAGTACATGTGGTTTTGTCTCTCGCACCGTTTTTTGGCTATTTCTCTACTTTTTTTTGGTGGTTTTTGGGTGTACTTTACGTGTTTGTGCTCATCTTGTGTTTATATTTGTTTGTGTATGTGATCTTACTTTTTTGGTAAGTTTTTAATCTACCTATAATTAAGGTTTTCTCTACTGGCCTATGCTGAGTGACAATGGCGGATGACGAACGGCCCCCGGGCCGCCCGCCAGACCCTCATCCCGCTCAGCTACAATCGCAAGATCTTTTGCCGCATGTTTCTATTCTGACGGCTCCACTGTCTCAATTTGAGACAATGGAATTTGAAGTGGCTTCACAAAAGAGGAAACATATTGAATATCATCTTCACAACGACCCTGCGAATGCCACTGACGAAAATCCTTCAGCGTCTAAACGCGACCGGGTCACGGCTCCGTCGTTGATTTCACGCACTAAGTACTCGCATTTAGACAGACAACCATTTTTAGTTTACGCATCACTTCTCGAATCCGATCCAGCCTCTGGCACTACCCTCCATCCTATAAAATTCGGTAAATTAGTACAAAAAATGAATATCATGAATATTGTAGATGGGGGAATAAAGAGAATAGGAAGAAACAGGGTATCAGTAGAGTTCAAGGGCCCGGAAGATGCCAATGCATTTATCGACAATGATGCAATTAAACAAAAAGGTTTCACAATGATGATTCCCATTTTCAACATCACCAGGATGGGTGTTGTGAGGGGCGTCCCCTCTGATTGGACTGACATTGAAGTCTTGGATGCCCTGAAGTCCCCACTTGGTAAGGTGTTGAAGGTGAGGAGATTGAACCGCAGAGTTTCCAATGATGGGAAATCGGAATGGATTCCTACATCAAGCGTAGTAATCACATTTGATGGTCAGAGCCTCCCGGATCGAGTTTTCTGCTGCTTCAATTCCCTTCCAGTAGAAATCTATAATTTTCCCACTGTCCAGTGTTTCGGGTGCTGCAAGTACGGACACACCAAAACTCAATGTCGGTCAAAGCCACGGTGCTACCGCTGTGGTGGGGACCACTTTGGGGACGGGTGTACTATTGAACAGCCTAAGTGCTTTTATTGTACGGGTGCTCACCCTGCGAACAGTCGTCAATGCCCGGAATTCCTGCGTCAGCGGAACATCAAGTCCACCATGGCTAAGGAAAATATATCTTATTCTGATGCAGCCAAACGTCATGCCCCCTCCTACCGATCTTTTGCAGACGTTACATCGTCAGCCCCTCCTACACAGACTATTCACCAGAGTCCTAATCATGATCCCCGTCCTCCCCGTCTCCCTATTCCTAATTATACCTCCCATTCTCAACCCCCTACTTCTTCCTTCAGTAAAAAATTTATAACTACCCGTCCAAAGCCCCATACACCCCACCATCCTGGTTATGACCGTAGGGCCCACCAGGATATTATTAACAGTTACTCTTTCCCCCCCTCTCCTAACGGTTGTGCTCTGAATCTGCTCGACCACACTCCTACTCATAATGAGAATGAAGAGACTATTAACACTATTATTACCTTACTTTCCACCTTACTTTCCAATTATTCATTACCAGACCACGTTGCCGACAACATAGTCAATAAAATTAAAAACCGCAACATTCCATCTCATGCAGTGGAACACCAGAAGCGCACTCCCCAAAAAACATGAAATCTGTCACCTTATTAACTTGCATCAACCTGCAATTTTTGCAATCTCAGAGTCGTGGCTAACTCCACGACTCCATTTTAATTTTCCTGGCTATGGCACTCTCCGGGATGACCGCTCTGACGGTTATGGCGGGGCTGCTATGCTAGTGAACAATCTTCTCTCTTCCTCCCCTCTATCCCTTCCTCCTCACGGAGATGAGATCAATGCTGTAGGTGTCACTATCCTTGGCATTAATTTTATATCTGTCTATATTCCTTCCCCCAACCCCTCCTCCTTTCAATACATTCGTAATATATGTTCCTCATTAAATCCGGTTATCATTTTGGGAGATTTTAATTGCCACCATTCCCTGTGGGGCTCTGACCATTCTGATACCCCTGGTTTGGAGTTGGTTGATCTGTTGGATGACTTAGGTTTATGTGTTGTCAACGATGGTTCCGCCACTCGCCTACCTAGACCTGGCCAGAGTAGAAGTTGTGTAGATCTTACTCTGTGTTCAGCTTGTCTGACCGCCCAGTTGGAGTGGAAACGACTAAACCTCACGTATGGTAGCGACCACTACCCAATATGCACTACTCTGATCAATAGGTCATTACCTCATAGGGATAACCCTCCTCTTTTAAAATATAGGCTTACAGGCGCGGACTGGGACTTGTACTCTCAAACTCTTGAGGATATAATTCCCTATTTGCCCCAAGTTTCCCCAGGCAACATAGATGACTGTATATTGAAATTTTCCAGTGCAATTTCTTCAGCCGCGGATAACAGTATACCTCTTAAAAATTCAGCCTCTGGCAAACTATCATCTCCCCCCTGGTGGGATCGGGAATGTTCCAACATGGTTAAATCCCGAAATGAAGCGGAACTTAATTATGCTCAAAATATGTCCACTGAAAACCTGATCGAGTTTAACCGGATTAGTGCGAGATCCAGGCGTCTACTTAAAAAAAAAAAATATGAAGGGTGGAAGAAATTCTGCTCTTCACTTTCCCCTTCAACCCCTTCCTCTCTTGTTTGGCAAAAGTTCAAACGATTTAAACGTGGCTGCTCCGTCCGAAACTCCTCATCTATGCCTAGTGACATTGCAGAACCATTCATGAATAAACTGGCTCCCCCCTCCGCTCCTCTTTTGGGAGAATGCCCCTCACCGTCTGAGGAGGGGGAAATTTCCAATGACCCTTTAGATGCCCCCTTCTTGGTAAGCGAACTGGACGCAGTGCTCAAACACGTACATGACTCCGCCCCGGGCATAGATGGCCATCCATATTCGTTTTTTAAAAAATTGGGGTCCCGCAGCCGCCAATACCTTTTATCAATAATCAACGCATGTTTTATTCTCTCTCATATCCCTGATACTTGGAAAACGCAGCTGATAATTCCTATCTTGAAACCAGGGAAGTCTCCTGATTGTCCGGATAACTTTCGACCCATTGCTCTGTCTCCTGTTATAGGTAAAATACTGGAACATCTTATAAAGAACAGGTTGGAGTGGTTGGTTGAAAGTCGAGGTCTTCTAGCTAAATCTCAATTTGGTTTCCGAAGGGGAGCTAGCACAATGGATAGTATTGGCATATTTATGACCGATGTCCGGATTGCCTTCAGCAAAAATGTTCTGTTCTAGCGGTCTTTCTCGACATTTCAGCAGCTTACGACAGTGTCCTTCTTTCCGTACTCAGAAGTAAATTACACCAGCTGAGTATCCCGGTAAAGATACTTAACTGTATCTGTAACTTGTTGGCTGGACGTACTATTAAGCTCCATGTTCCAGGAGAATCATATGACCCCAGAACTGTTTGGCGTGGGTTACCCCAGGGTTCAGTACTAAGTCCTCTTTTATACAGTATTTACACCTCTGATCTTCACAAGTCCCTTAACAGCGACTGCCAGATTTTACAATACGCAGATGACCTATGCTTATATATTCCCTCCTCGTCCGTAGATCTTGCTACGGTATCCATGCAAATATCCCTTAACTCCCTAAACTAGTGGTTAATCTCACATGGCCTTAGCTTGTCAGCTCCCAAAAGCTCCGTTGTAGTTTTCTCACGTAAACGTTTAACTCCATATGTCCACCATGAAATTGAAGGATCCCCAATCAAGGTCGAGGATAACGTGAAATTCCTTGGGGTCATTTTGGACCGTAAATTATCTGGTGTCCTTCATCTCCAATATGTAACCAGTAAATGCGAGAAAAACCTTAATATGCTACGAGCTCTAGCGGGTGTTTGGTGGGGTGCTCATCCTTTTACTCTTAAACTCATATACAATGCGACAATAAGAAGTTTATTGGACTATGGGTCTTTCCTCCTGGAACCCTGTGGGAAGGTTGCATTGGCCAAGCTAGAAACTATTCAGGCGAAATCCCTCCGCATTGTACTAGGTTGAATGAGATCCACTCCTACCAACGCACTGCAAGTTGAGAGTGGTGACCCTCCCCTTCTTCTCCGTAGACAATACCTGGCCGATAAATATATGTACAAGGCATATCTCCTTAGTGATCACATTGTTCTTTCTAAGCTTTCCATACTAGATAACTTATGTAGACAAAGCGATTATTGGAAAAATAAAGACCCCCCCTTGATCCTTAATTCATTTAGGAATATTCGGAATGTAAAAGACAATTCACCCATCCCTCAGTGTAATAAACTTCCACTTTACACATGTCCATATGAAACTCTTAATTTTGTCCCAAAGATCTCTTTTATTGGAATAAGTAAGGACACCACCAATGCTAATGACCATTTTCTTTCGACTGTTAATAACAACTGGCCTGATCACTACAAATTTTATACCGACGCTTCTAAATTAACCACGGACGGTAAAACAGGCATTGCTGTATATATTTCCAACTCCCAAATATTCCTTCAGTTCCAGTGCCCCCCCGAGTCTTCGGTTTTTACTGGGGAATGCATTGGAATTCTGGAGGCGTGTCTATTTATTTCCTCTCATTCAACTATTACAAAAGCAGTCATCTTTTCTGATTCCATGAGTGCTCTGGAGGCAATAGTTAAAAATTCATTTAACGATAACCTACGTAGCCCAATCATTGTTGAAATCAAAACTGTCCTACATTCTTGTTTTAGAAAAAACATTGAGATAATATTAGTATGGATTCCTAGTCATATGAATATTAGGGGCAATGAGCTTGTAGATGTAGCAGCTAAGAATGCGGTCAGCAGCAATCTTGCAGATAAAAAACATTATGCTGTTCAGGTCTATGACCTGATTCATAAGGCCAAAGTAGATCTTTTTAAATCCTGGCAAGACCTTTGGTCCCAATCTAGCAAGCATAAGGCTACCTTGTTTGCATCTATTCAACCAACCATCCCTCCCAAGCCTTGGTTCTATAAATACAAAGAAGCATCCAAAACCGTCACATCTGTTATATGCAGAATCCGTATTGGCCACTGCTGTACCCCAGTTTTTCTCCATAAAATTAGGGTCCGGGACAGTTCTTTGTGTGAGTGTGGACTGGATGATGGTACGCTGGATCACATATTTTTAAACTGCCCTTTGAATAATGTTTCCTCTTTTGATAAAGTTACTACAAAATTGAAAATTCAAAAACCCATTAATGTTCGTCATCTCCTCTCATTTTTCCCTAATCCCCAAATTATTCGTGCTTTTATTAAATTTATTTCCAATAACAATATTAAACTCTAATAATCAGCCATTAAAAAAAAAATGTATATACTACAAACCGCATCTATGTAACTAACTATTACTAACTTCTATGTTATGTGTTTGTTTCAGGGCTATAAGGATTGCCAAAAAAAAAGAATCATAATATACCCCCTGCAAATATATATTTATTAAAATACCCATGTATAGTCACTACGCGACACTGGCAGAAATTGCCGAAGTTTTCGGCAGATTGCCATAACAAAAAAAAAAAAAAAAAAAGACAAAATAAGAAAAGAATAATTAACTAACTTTTTAAGTTGTTAGGTACTAACTTCTTCTGGTTCATTTGTCTTATCGTCCTGTAATAGTTGTTCGATGACTTCCTTTTTTTGTCTTTTTAAAAAAGCAGTTCGAGGAGTGGCTGTGGTTCGTTTTTTCGATCAGGTTGACATGCAAATTTTGGTGGCAAACATATGGGTTTCATTAATATTATTTTAACAGAACCTAACAAATGGTATTCAGTGTAGTTCTCCATGTCATTGAGGAGCTGAAGCATAAATACTTATATATTATTGTAGTACCTACTTCTTCAATAAATTCATAACATAACCTTTAAAGTGGTTAGGATTATTAAGTACAATAATATTATGTAAATAATAATATGTATTGCGGTAACTTTTTACTTACATCGAAATGATCTTCACAAAAAATAAATTTGATTTGGCTGATACATTTTTTGCATTAATTCGAGCAAGTTCGAACCACTTCTTGCGAATATCTCTTTTTAAAAGGACATGAATAAATATGTAGTTTCATGGGTGTTTTTATAGTAGTATTCCCACAACAAGGTACTGCACAGCACTGATCATAATTTTTCACGTTCATAATAGAGTAAAATGTCATAAAATACCCGAAGTACATTTATGTGCCAAATACCGGAAAGTTGTTTTTTGAACGATGACGTCATACGTAGTCACGTGACCACAATGCCACGATTTAGGCCATAGTTTTTTAATAATTTAAAAATAGAATTATATTTTAATTGAAAGGTTAATTAATGAATAAAATATTATTTTATGAGTACACGTGAAGCGTTTCGAAGCGTTTCAAGCAATTTTTGCAAAGTTGTCAACTCGCGAATTGTTGAACTAAAACATAGGATTATTTTAGCATTTCACAAATTAAAGTGCTTAGCGACGGACAGTGATTTAATTAGAAAAATAAATAACAATATTCTCCGTCGGTATAATTTGTGCATTAATGTGAATGAAGTACACATCGAGAATTTAAAAATTTTGTGTGTTCGTTTTTGTGTACCGCCTCGGGCCTCGAGCTCGACACGAGTTAACACACGCCGGCGTGCGCGCGACGTTGCCGCTCTGTTACCTAGGCATCTTAGGTCAGTCAAATTTCTTTACAAAGGGTGTTTACGTTTTATTCTGATTTGTTATAGCTATTTAGTTTGTTTGAAAAAAATATTTTCTCATTTTTGGCGCTTTTTATCGAATTAATACTAAACACGTAAAGTATACGTAGTGTAATTTAATGCCCCTCTGTCGTATCTACTCTGTATTTTTCCCTTCCTCGCCACCGAGGCGCGCCGCGTCGTCTCCGTAATTACCCGCCCCGATGTCACCGTAATTACACGCACGACGTCCCCGTAATTACCCGCCCTAACGTCTCCGTAATTTCCCGCCCTGACATCTCAGCAATGACCCTCCCTGACGTCCCCTTAATTACTCGCCAGATGTACCCGTAATTACTCGCCCGATGTACCCGTAATTACTCGCCTGACGTCCCCGTAAACACTACTAGCTCAATCTATCATCCATTACACGGGCCCACGGTGTAATGGATTACCGTTCATTCCCTCTCATAGAGATTAGGCATGCATTCCAGTAGTGGGAATGTTAAAAGCTGGTGTTGTATAGTAAACAAATAGAACTTAAAGTGCGCTAGGTCATTAGAAAGGAACAGGGTATATCCTAATGGTGGTGATAGGATGAAAACGCCAGTAAAATTATAGTGAACTGTATTCTAACGTAAACGGTTATAACAAGCAGATAATTAAATAAAGAAATTAGATGGCGAAATGGCAAGTATGCGCTTAGTAAGGCGGACGATGACGCAGTCGTTGTGCCGACCGGCGCTCGCTCATCGTTGCACCGCCCCGCGCGCCCGCAGCCCCGCCGCGGTCTCCGCGAGCGTAGTGATGTTCTCAACAGTCATCAAAACAAAGAAGGTGGATGAAATCCTGAATTTTACTTCGTAATCGCTTACTAAAACTAATAAATATTTTATAAAGAAAATTAATGATGATTGAAGGTAATCAATGAAGATTATGAAACTTACATGGTCATTCTCTATTCATTCACACATTATAGAAATGGTCGTCTACACAACACGTCGCTAAGCATGGGCAATGTTCAGCCGACGCTTTCTCCTACCATGATTTAATTTACGTTTCCTACAAAATTCGCCCTACTAAGTCTAAACCCAAAAGTATTCTTCAGCGCAGTTTTGGTGGAATGAACTTGGAAAGTCTTCGGGAAGATGCAAGCAATATTGACTGGTCTGACCTTGTTTATGCAGAGTCGATTGATGACAAAGTTAACCTCCTCAATTCCAATCTTAACAAGCTTTATGACGTGCATGCACCTGTTTGTTTGGTAAAGATTAAGCATCTACCTGCTCCGTGGCTAACAGATGACGTGAAAGTAATTTTACCAAAAAAGGCACCAGCAAAGTCTAAATTCAAGTGCAGACCTAGTCGAGAAAAATACGTCGCTATCTGAAATCGCAGCAAGTTGGTTTGTAGGGTTGCCCAACGCCGCCACATTCATAAGTCCGTTGAAAACGGTGATCCAGCTAAAGTCTGGAAATTTCTTAGATCTATGAGAATTGGGAAGTCACGTCAAGAGTCTATTCCTAAGGATATAGACCTTGAATCGTTCTTTTATTTTTAATCAATTTACCAGTTGTGATGTTAAGAAGAGCATGCTATCTATAACGTCAAATGCCGTTGGTAATGACTGTATTAGCCGTAAGATGATACTCCCTATCCTGGACGAAATTCTTCCTGTCATTTACCATGTCCTCAATTATTCCGTATCCTCAGGTATGTTTCCATCTTTGTGGAAAGAAGCTCAGATAACACCTCTCCCTAAAAAGTCTAATCCTGTTTCTTTCTCTGATTTTCGCCCTATTTCCATATTACCGTTCCTATCCAAAGTCCTCGAACGCCTTATCCATAATCAATTTAGTGCCTTCCTTTGTAAAAACCAACTCCTAAATTTGTACCAATCCGGGTTTCGTTCAGGACATAGCACTACCACAGCTCTGGTTAAAATTACTGATGATATCAGATCAGGTATGGATAATAGGAAGTTGACTGTTCTTTCGTTACTGGACTTCAGCAACGCCTTTAACACTGTCGATTTTGATGTCCTGCTTAGTATACTATGCTCTCTTAACATATCTCCAACAGCAATTGATTCTGTTTCGTAGTTACCTGTGTGACCGCCGACAACGTATTTGCATTGAAGGTACATCATTTTCATGGTGCAATACAACTGCTGGCGTACCACAGGGGGGCGTTCTCTCTCCTCTTCTTTTCGCCATATTTATAAATTCTTTTTCAAATTAACTTCTCTCATCCTATCACCTTTATGCTGACGATCTGCAAATTTATTCGCAAGCTCCCGTTGAAGAACTGTCTGAGGCGGTGAAGATTGTGAATAAAGACTTAGCGCGTATTTTTGATTGGAGTTTGGATCATGGTTTGAGGGTTAATCCTGCGAAGACTCAAGTGACTATTGTTGGCAGCCCTAGGCTACGTTCCAAAATTAACTGGACGACCCTTCCTCAAATCATTTTTGATGGAGCTGCTATACCTTATTGTGACTCAGTAAAAGACCTAGGTATTTATATTGATAGGGATATGTCTTGGGGTCCCCAGTTGCAAGAAGTAAGCCGCAAACTGTTTGCCTCTGTGGGGTGTTTACGCAGACTGCGCAATTTCCTGCCGACTGCCACTAAAATTGCGCTTGCCCAATCCCTTCTTCTCCCTGTTCTCGACTATGCTGATGCAAGTTATCCAGATCTTACTGAAGTGCAGCTAGATAAGCTTGAACGACTCCAAATTGTTTGTATCAGATTCATATTTGGTTTGCGTAAATATGATCATGTTTCTGAGTTTCGCATTAAACTCAAGTGGCTGCCGATCCGCCTTCGCCGAAATGCACATATTTTATCATTACTTTACAGTATTCTCTTTAATCCTACAACTCCGTTTTATCTCAAAGAACGCTTTAAGTTCCTTCATGACACACATGTAAGAGATTTGAGATAATCGGAGAATTTGAGACTTTCAATGCCTGCACATTTCACTAAATTCTATGGCTCATCGTTTACGGTGCAAGCTATTCGTTTGTGGAATACATTGCCGGTGTCAGTAAGACAAGCTCAGTCACTGACTACTTTTAAAAGCTCGGTTACTAATTATTTTCTTTCCAATTTATGATTATTGTTTTGTTTTCTCTCCACATGATGTTAAAGAACACATTATATGTATTGTATAATTTAATTACCTATGTATTGTATTGTATTTATATATATATACATCCTAAAATCTTTTGACGTTGGCATGTCTCTCTTTTCCTCGTGGGGTCTGCTTACAGAGGTAGAGAGAGAGAGAGAGAGAGAGTTAAGTACTTCTGGTCATCAGATCCTCAGATAATGAGTCACATAGGTGATGAAGGCCTAGTGTCTCCGTCGCCGTGTAAAGACCGGTTTCCAGCAAGTACATGGTAGGATCTTATGAAGTTAGTAAAAACTAGTCAATTTACAAACTGAGCTTCTCTGAACACGAAAGTGCAACCAAAAGTACTGTGGGCTTTCTCGTTCAAATCTGGTGCAGCCCGATTGAGTATATAGTACATCCATCTTACAGTAGTTTGCAGCCAAATAGCATTCCTGCAATTAAGGTCACCAGGCTATTGAACGTCCGTATATAGCTATTGACGTCCGTATATACCTATTGCACGTCCGTATATATTGTGGTTATTGATGATAGGCTTGATTCTGACTACTATCTCACCTGATGGTAAGCTGCATTTATTGTGTGCACGGCCAAGGTGTGGAACTGTCTGCCGGCTCCTGTATTCCCTACCATATATGACCCGTCTGCCTTCAAAGTAATAGTGAACAGACACTTCTGGGCTCGCTCATTCCTTCTTAGACATCATCTTTATTAATAACTAGCTTTTGCCCGCGACTTCGTCGGCGTGGAATAGTTACTTTGGGCTAACGTTAAATTTAACCCCGATTTTGAAGCATTCTTCATTGGTGCTCCGCTCCTATTGGCCTTAGCGTAATGATATATAGCCTATAGCCTTTCTCTATAAATTAATAATATTTAATTTAAAAAAATACATTCAATTCGAACCAGTAGTTCCTGAGATTATCGCGTTCAAACAAACAAACAAACTCTTCAGCCTTATATTATTAGTATAGATAGCTGTTGCCCGCGTCTTCGACCTTATATCCTTATATCTTATAGCATGATTCAGTATTCACGCGCGATGACTTATTATTAGCGTATTTCATGTATAGCTTTGGTGTTTATATACGCATTTATATGATTATTTTTTATGGAATAGTTAATAATGTTAACTTTTTCAATTAGGGGTGACTGAGAGTGTCATAAACGTAAAAGTAGACAAATATTATAATCAGAAAGCTTCGAACTGCTAAGCTATCGGGATTTACACGTATTATTGTGAGTCAACCATAAAAGATAGACATATGCTGTCGTGGGATATTTTTTATATAATTTTAAGGAGAACATTTCCGTCGAAGGAGAACATTTCCGTGAAATGATTTCTGTGTAGCTTTAACCATTAAGGTTGCACACGCGACGGAAGCTTAAAAAATGGATTAACTTCTCCCGTTTTCCCAACAATTCGCTTCACTGCTCTGCTCCTATTGATGGTAGCGTGATAAAAAGTATACTATAACCAGCTCAGGAGTATGAAAAATAATTGTACCAAGTTTCGTTAAAATCCGTCGAGTAGTTTTTGTTTCTATAACGGTTATACAGACAGACAAAAATTTTATAGATTGCATTTTTGGCATCAGTATCGATCGCTAATCACCCCCTGATAGTTATTTTGGAAATATATTTCATGTACAGAGTTGACCTCTCTACAGATTTATTATAAGTATAGATAGATAGGCTCACATTTGACCACCATCTCACCTGATGGTGCAGCGACGATGTAGTTGAAGACTAAGCACGATTACCTAGAAGAAACCTATTGACTCTTGACTTAGAGAGCCCTAGTATAGCTATAATAGATACTTAATACAGTATCACTCCATAGCTATAAAATGAAATTTCTCAAAACGTTTTGCGCGTATGGGTGGGATGTCCACCATGTAACGGTCATTGACACGATTCATCGCCGTTCGTCTTGTAGTCTGATAATGGAATGGGCTTGATGGAATTAGATTGTGCGAGTCCATGACACACTCCCTAAAATGTAACCGATAGAATTGCATCGTGTCGCCGATTTTCAAGGCTAAAAAGCTTTGACTCGATCAGTCCCTGGTTGCTAATGAGACGTTTGGTCGTTTCTCAAATGAGTCAAGTGCATGAAGATATTCCGATGGGAAATACTGGCTCCTTTGCTAGGATTTCCAATTATTAGCAACCAGTTGAGTCTTAGCCGCGACAAACAGACCAAAAGTAAGGGTCAACGTTACCCCAAGAAGCTCGCTATGATCGCTTATCGGCTCGTTTTCACCACGGAATGATGGAGCCGGTCGGAAACGCGAGGGTCCAAGCGGCATTAATCTTAACCAAGTTAGCCTCAACCCATTCGGGACAACCTTTAAGGACATATTAAGCGGCCCATCATGACATCACGTAGACCGAATCAGAAACCCACTAGCATGGATGCAAGATATATATCCTTCAGCAACTGTGCTGACGACTGCATAACCTTAAGTACCGTGCATTAAATAGCTATTGAACGTCCGTATATGGCTATTGAACGTCCATAAATAGCTATCGAACGTCCGCATATAGTTGTATATAACTTCCGTATTTCGGGCACTCTAATAGATAGGACATGGTTTTAACAGGCAAGAGTGCCCGAGTGCGAGATTCGCAGTCGAGAGATTGTTTTCCAAACTGGCTTCTGTAGGTCACGTCCGGGAGGTAGATGCTCCTAGAGCTGAACGATATTAGGCAGACGCGGAAGCAGTATTAATTCCACAACACTTTTCTTACATGTGAAGGTTCATCTCGGATGGACCGAGATCAGCGAAAAAAATATATCCCGCACTTTAGTCTACCTGGTATTGTTAAATTTTCGTAAAGAAGATGACGGGAATCGATTTGTTGTTTGTATTTATCAAGCGCGCATGCGACTTCTTATGACAATGTTTTACTGCGGCCGGTTCTTACATTGAAGCTCACGTGGTTGATCATGTATTGAGGTAAAATAAATACAAGAAGCTCAAAGACACAGTGCCCTATCCAAACATACTATATAGTTTGGCAATACAATACCCATTTGGGAGGTTTGGCTCTTGCGCACATGCTGATGGCGCTTTAGCGTGGGGAAATGTGAGCCCATGGACATAGCTCTATTCTCGCAAATGGTTGACTTAAAATGTCCAAAACCTAGGAAGACTTCAGATACGCTATAAATAACAGTCTCATCATTGTGGTTGGGAAGTGTGTATTTTTGTATCGGAATGAGCATAGAAAAACATATAGAATGGTAAACGTATGTTTCTTTCACACAAAACATATTTTTCTAGTGTCTTTTCTCTCTCTCTCTCTCTTTTTAACCGACTTGAAAAAAAGGAGGTTTACAATTCGTCTTGAACTTTTTTATTTTTTTTATTTTTTTATTATGTATGTTACCTCATAACTCGGAGATGGCTGGACCGATTTGGAATTTTTTTTTTTGTTCGAAAGGGTATACTTTCTAGTTGGTCCCATTGTTACGAAATCAGGATCTGATAATGGGATCCTGGAGAAATCGAGGGAACTCTTCAAATATTATAGGCACACCTATAGTGTTTTGGGTATTTCTTATAGTACCTTGAGCAGTTGCTTTCGAAAAGTACCATTTGGGGAAGTTGAACTGATGATGAAGACCACAGATGGCCACTGAAACTACTCAATAATAAGTATTTCGTGGATTGCGATTCGATTACTTGAGTACGGATGTTAAACACTTTATGCTCGTCGGAATACATACGAGGAGATATGGTGGTGTAGAGCTGATGGTTAAGTTCCAGGAGAACTCCTCAAAAATTAACAGATATGCATCGGGAAAAGAAACATTTTGTAAAAGGTGATAAGTTGTTGACATTATGGCTTTTGTAACTAGATAAATTACAAACCGACCCACTAAAAAGCGTGAAAAAAAATTTTTAACAAAAAATAAAACCGACTTCCATATCAAAACACTACAAAGCTAAAAATAACTTTAATTTCGGAAGGCGGTGTGAAAAAAACAGAAAATCCAAAACCAATAACACCGACTACCGAAATTAAAGTTATTTTTAGCTTTGTAGTGTTTTGATATGGAAGTCGGTTCTATTTTTTGTTAAAATTTTTTTTTGTATCTCTCTATATAGTTAATTAGTAGTCAAGTTCTTCTGGTCATCCATCCATCGTTACGAAGGCCTAGTCTCTCCCTCGGAGGAAGGTCGGTGTCTCGGCGAGTACATGGTGGGAACATGTGAAGATAGTAAAACTGGTCGAATCGCAAACTGGACTACCCTGATGCGCGAGCACTGTGTGATTTTTCGTTCAAATCTGGCACAGCCGGACCGGGTATAGTGCTTCCATCTTACAGTAATTTGCAGCCAAATAGGATTACCTTAAATAGATCGTATTCCTGCAATAAAAGCCGCTAGGCAATTGAACGTCCGTATAAAGCAATATGACGTCCGTATATAGCTATTAATAAAATAAAATAAGGTTTGGATCTTGCGCACGTACCGATTGCGCTTTATCGTGCGAAAATGTGAGATAGATGTACATACCTCTATTCTTTCAAAATTGCATTTATCGACGCGAAAGTAAATGTCCGAAACTTATGAGGAGGAACGAAGTAAGTCTGAGTAACTATGTGTTACTAATAATATCAAAAATTTTAACTACTTTTCAGAGTTAGAGTTAGTGGTCATTAAATGAAGCTGCAATAATGTTTATTTATTATTAAAAGATTTTATGTTCCTTCTTTTAATATTGCAAATTGAAAATGTGTTACACATAAATCCAATATATTAAAATACAAATCAGAAACTCTGTCAAGCATGAGGTGAGCGAGCTGGCAACGTCGCAAGTGCGGACGCCAAATATGCAGATTCGCAGTCAGGAAGTCCCCGAGATATACGGCTGTGAATATACGCGCTACAGCAGCGCCTCACCTGCGCTGAGATTTCTTAGGGAACTTTTTATTATATATTTGCAACCATTTATCAAATTTTTTGGCTTCTATCGAATTTTGTCCTACGGCTAACCAGGACCAATTGGACCTAAGTGCCACCGACCAAAAAAGTGGCGTCCGGTATGCGGACGCCAAATGCCGGTGGACGCCAGTTTAAATGTACTTTTTTCTTCAGAGGACGGCTAATTGGTTGCAGGATAAATATATATATATATATGTATATATATATTTGCACATATATATATATGTATATATATATACTTGCACGTATATTTATTTATTTTAGTATTTAAATAACTTTTGTTTCTCGGTTTTTATGAGTAATGTAGTAAGTACACTAATTTAGCCCTCCCCACTTTAATTAAAGTTTATAAAGTCCTTCCAAAGGTTGTCTGGAAGATATCGCTTTCAGCGATAAGGCCGCCATTGTTACCATAGAATAAGCAATATTGTTAAATAGGTGTGTTTAAATTTTGGTGTACAATAAAGTATATTCTATCTATCTAACTAATAGTGTCAAAGCTGAAATTCTACGACCATTTAGAAATAAATGTTTTTATTTATAAAAAGAGAACTAGCAATGTGGGTACAATTTACATCACTAGCAATCTTGTTAACTCCTCCAAGGCTCCAACTAAACTGGATATGCTTGTGGGTGTGGGTTCACGGCAATAGTGTAATGGGTGGGGTTCGAACCCGTAACCTCTCGATGACAGGTCCAACACCTTAGCTATTAGGCTATTGACGCTTCAAGATTTTTATTTAAGAGTTTTTGCCAGTGAACACCGGGCCAAGTTAACATATTGTTACGAGCAGGGTTCGGGATAGAAATAATTAACGCCAATTAAACCAAAATTATCACTTTAATTAAATAAACACAGAATAAAAATGTACAGTTAATCGCACTACAATACTTGCCACTTAACACTTAAATCGCACTAAAATTCACTTGTAGAGTTTCTATGTATGTAGTATCTTCTAATAAGACTGACTCTCCGCGTTCCTTTGCGAGCTATTTATACCGCGATGTGTTCCAGGAAATTCATGTACAATCGACTCACTGCCACTGATGATACTGGCAAGAATGTTCCAGAAGCTTCTCGACATACTCAGTACTGCTACTCGCCGCCAGGCGGCGTTAGTGTCTCGAACGTTCTAGAAGCCGATGTTTCTCGACATACTCAGTACTGCTCTCGCCACCAGGTGGCGTTAGTGTCTCGAACGTTTTAGAAGTTGATCTAAGTTTCTCGACTCGACGTACTTGTTAAGCGACTGGCGTAACAGTATCTTGCCTTCTAAGAAATTAAACGCTGAATTTTAATGTAATAATTCTTCTTTCATCTTCCCCAGAGCCATAACAAAATCGGACCTCCGACAGCACATACTAACACATAAAAAGAAGAAAAAGAAAAAATCCATTAAAAAAGAGAAATTTTCTGATGAAGACAATTCGGACTCCGACTGTTATGAAGTTAAGCAGGAAACGAAGAGTTATGCTAGGAAATATGCGTGTCACCTGTGTCCTGAGAAACAGATGAAGATATTTTCTAGAGGGAACCGGTTGACCACGCATTTGGTGAAGGAGCATGGGGCCCAGTGGTCCTTTGGACATAGCAGGTTTAGGTAAGATTTCGTGTTGCCTCTCGTATATTTTTATCACTAGTTGTATAAGTATAATTAAAACTTAAAACGGGATATTTACCATGTGTATTTATTGTTTCTATTTTCCGATATTTTGGCAATGTTGCAAGCGCCCATGATCACGGATGAACAAAAAAATCCATTATTAACTGAAAAATATACTAATTCTAGCTGACCCAGCAAACGTTTTGCCATTAAAAATAGTAGAGCAAGAGCCCACGACGGCCAGACCTTCGTTATTGTATAAAAGCTGAAAGTTTGTCTGTGCATGTCTCCTATACAGGTAAGTACGACCAGCGACTATAGAGTTTGAGTTGTGGTTACTTGGGCAGGTAACAGATAAGGTGTATAAAATAGAAAATAGTACCTAAAATTTGTTAAAGTGTCAGACTTCTACTGATTAAAAACCCACCCTGTTCCTTCAGCTACCCTTAAGTTCCGGGGCCGCGGTATCTTGTTAGAACATTTCCGCAACCCCGGCGGGTGCCAGACACCCCTAAACTTTAATAAATTATAATTATACTTTCGTTATAGTATAAAAGCTAAATTTTATATATGTTACTTGGGGACCTATAAAAAAATGTTACCTCAATAGCCGAACACTTTCAATGTTTTTTTCATCCCCCCATCTCGGAAAGAGTATTTTTGCTTTTCGATATCTGAGTGCAAAAGCCGTTTTTATCCGCTAGAGGATAAAGTAAATTGAATTTAGAACATCGTGTGTACTAAGTTTGTGAATTCAAAACATCATTAAACCTATTTACTTATACCTCCATGGGGCCGAATTTATCATTATATACATATAAAAACTCAGACTCTGGAACCTTCTTGGTGTACTTACCTTTTTTTAATTTGCTTTGAGCGCAATTTTTTTTTTGCATTTAGTCCTTTCCTCGCTGAGGTGGGATGAAAAGTTACGTGTTGCACTCGAGTGCAAAGATTTTTCACCTCGTGCTCTTTTGATTCCCTCGCTGACGCTCAGGATTCTAATGTTTGAATCACTCGCTGCACTCGTGATTCAATATTAGAATCCTTCGCTTGCTCGGTGATCAAAATTGAGCACGCGGTTAAAAAGCAACTTTGCACTCTTGTATAACAAATAACTATTTCATCACACTTGCACGTAAACAGTATCTAAACATACAGGTTAACTTGGCCGTAATGCCCCATATAAAACCCTCGGGCTTTCTTTTTGTCATGGTCGCAAGCCCAACCCAAGGTCGGTAAGTAATTTTTTTTAATTTATAGCACAGCACACAGTACATGCAAGTCCAAGCAAGGAGTTTACACGCAATTGAAAAATTTTCATAAAATGTTATCTAAACAGGGATGTCATTGTAATCTCGCTACATGTTATTTAAATACTCAACTAATGTTCTTAATAATCGATTTTAATACTTTTTTGTATCAAACCGTCGAAAATATTTTTATTTTTTTCACTCCGTCATGGCAGTATACCTACGTAAGTATTTGCCCTTAACGTTTCTGAACGAAACATTTGTATAATCTGTGGTGTGGGCATAAAGCCCGCCATCCGCTTAAAAAAACGTTCACTTATTTCGTAAGTTACGTAATAATAGTTGTGCTGACTTGTGTATTAAAGCTATAAATTCATAATTATTTACCTTTTGTATTTGAAGACAAGTAAAAAAGTTATAAAAAATGTCGTCGGCGTCGTCCGATGAGTGTGATTTCAATGCAACACCGCCAGATATTATCCATGCAGCAAAAACAATTAATGATGTACAGTGACTATAAATTTTAATAAATAAGTTTTTTCTGCCCTATAATTTTATTTATTTACTCGCAAATGTGATGAAAAACATTGTATGTTTCACGGGCGGTACGGGAATTACGAACCTCGACTCAGAAAGCCCTCAGTCTCCGACTTTGGGCTTCTACTAGAGCCTCGATCGTAATTCCTTACTTACCGCCCTTAATACACAATGTACTATTACATCTTGCCAGACACATTGAAAGTCCGCTGTATGTGCGAGCGCGAGGTAAAAACTGTTCAAGTGGGTGCGAGTGCGGAGTGAGATAGGGCGCTTAGTCGACTACGATCTTTTACTGCGCATCATCTGTTATTTAGTGATGTATTGAACTATTATGCGTAGTTACAAACAACGTTTTATACTTAGAACAATGACGCATAGAACGATAGTACGAGTGCAACTAAAACTTAGCCATTTTGGCTAACTTTGCTCGACGAGCTGTCAGTACTCAAGGTCACATTCTGCCGAACAGAGCTCGCGAGTAAATAATTTAAAACGACCGTTTGTAGCGTAAAGGGATGTCATAGTCCTTCAGGAAAACAAAAAACGTGTAATCAAGTTACATTTCACAAGTAAATACTTACATTTTTAACCGACTTCTAAAAAAGGAGGAGGTTCTCAATTCGGATGTTTGTATTTTTTTTTTTTTTTTTTTTTTTTTTTTATGTTTGTCCACGCATAACTCCGTCGCTTGCCAACCGATTTGAAAAATTCTTTTTTTGTTGGAAAGGGTATACTTCCCAAATGGTCCCATAAAAATTTTATCGAAATCGGACGAGCCGTTTCTGAAAAATCAAAAAAAGTTGAAAAAAATAATTTACCTTGATGATCTTTTCGTTTACTCTGCATTGCGTTTTTTGTTCGCGCATAACTCCGTCATTTACGAATCGAATTGGAAAATTCACTGACCCACTAAAAAGCGCGAAAATAAAAACTTTTTTGCAAAAAATAAAACCGACTTCCATATCAAAACACTACAAAGCCAAAAATAATTTTAATTTCGGAAGGCGGTGTGAAAAAAAAAGAAAATACAAAACCAATAACACCGACTACCGAAATTAAAATTATTTTTGGCTTTGTAGTGTTTTGATATGGAAGTCGGTTTTATTTTTTGCAAAAAAGTTTTTATATACATTATATTTACGTAAATCGACCATCAAACAAAATTTCTAATAACCTAACTTATCACAATACAATGTTGCTATCCGTGAGGAAAAAAATACCCATATTGATTTCTTTTGTGCTTATTTTTAGGGTTCCGTAGTCAACAAGGAACCCTTATAGTTTCGCCATGTCCGTCTGTCTGTCCTTCTGTCCGCGGTTTAGCTCAAAAACTATTGGTACTAGAAAGTTGTGTTTCGGCATGAGTATACACGTTAATGACGCCGAAAAAGTGGTAAAATAAAATTTTGAAAAAAAAACAATTATTTAGGGTACCTCCCATACATGTAAAGTGGGATGATAATTTTTTTTTTCGTTCTTCCCATAGTGTGGGATATCGTTGGATAGGTCTTTCAAAAATATTAGGGGTTTGGTAAGACCGTTTTTGATTAAGTAAACCGTTCGTGACTTATCAAGCTTTAAAGTACCAATTTTCGTTAGAGTCAAGTGCCCTTCCCCTCTATCAACTAAACGGTTATAGTTAGAAATTCAAATGTCACGGCAGTAGTACCTATATATAACGAAATTTAAAGGAAAACTATCATACATAAGTGGGCTTTACAAGTTTACGAGTAATAGTCGACCAATTGTATTTGATTCGAAAATTTCGAACAACTCTATAGAAATGTCGATAGATGGTGCTAAGCGCCAGTTGTATCGTGCTAGCTTCTTGTGACGATTGAGTAGTGTAGCTCTGTGTCCGTATTTAAATTCAAAACACCGGCTATGACAAGTTTTATACAACTCTCTAAAAAAAAATTGAAACTTTCCGTGCAAAATTGTCGGATCAGGTGAGGATTTGTATAGGAAGTCAAATTAGTTCGGTAGTTATGTTTGGCTTTTAGTTAGAGCATGGTACGAAACGATCAGTCAGCGAATACGACACGCACTTGGCTGTTATAAAAACAACGGAACCCTACACTGCGCGTGGCCCGACACGCACTTGACCGGTTTTTTGTTTAAAAAAATATAGTTTTGGCGACAGTTATGTATGCGTCAAACTAAACTATATTTATTTACAGCTACTACCTACAGTGTTTTATAACTACAAGTTACTGTTACTTCGAAGAGTGGCATCATAAAGATGACAATTTTATTGATTAAGATTTTTTTCATTTAAGTAATGTTCTCAATAATATTTTTCTATTTCATAAATACAACACATACTTTTAATTGATATCAAACGAGATTTTTCAAGCAATTAATACATTTCTATAATATCATTATATCATCAAACATTCTAAATATCTCATTTCGTTTACCTTCCGTAAATATATGTCATATAAGTCATATTACATGAAAAAACATCATCTTATCTAGTTTTATAACATAAAATACTTGATCTGATCCAGCAACATAATAGTGCGTTTTCCCATTTTTGTGGGTAATGGTCTGGTAATGGTATCACTGAAAGCTATATTTGTGTGCGTTTGAAGAACGTAGACACATTCGGCTCACGCACACAAAGAAAATAAAGTGGACACACGAAATCGCTCGTGTTTTGTTCTAGACTAGGGGGATGTGGTTTTATAATTGATATTTCTTCAGTTTTTCAGTTTTTTTTTGTGAAATAAAAGTGAAATTTTAGTAAAAAGTGTTATTATGGGAGATACATTAATTTGTTTCGTTTGTAATAAAAGTGATGGTAAAATAATATTTTTCTCGGAGGAAATGTTAAAAAATGCAAAACTTTTTGAAAACCAGAAAAAATATAACTTTAAATATAAATACATTATTTAGCTTGATGAGTATACAAAAAATGGGTATCACCGGGAATGTTATAAAGCATTTACAGGAATTATGAAAAAAATACTTCAAGCTTTTTTGTGGGTCGGTTTGTAATTTATCTAGTTACAGAAGCCAAAATGTCAAGTACTTATCACCTTTTACTAAATATTGCTTTTCCCGGTGCAGAGCCGTTAATTTTTGAGTAGTTCTCCTGGTACTTCACCATCAGCTTCACTTCACCATATGCATTGTGACGAGCATATTGTGCTTAATAACCATATTCATGTTATCGGAACGGAACCCATGAAATACTTATTATTCCTACTTATATATTGAGTAGTTCCAGTGGCCATCTGTGGTCTTCATCATCAGGTCCACTTCACAAATGGTGCTTTTCGAATGCAACTACACAAGTTACTATAAAAAATACTCAAATCACTAACGGTGTGCCTATAATATTTGAAGAGTTCCCTCGATTTCTCCAGGATCCCATCATCAGATCCTGACTTGGTGTCAATGGGACCAATTTCGGAGTATACCCTTTCAAACAAAAAAGAATTTTCCAAATCGGTTCAGCCGTCTTCGAGTAATCGGTGATCATACTAGAGGTGGGCAAAGTGTATCATTTTTGAGATCAGAACATTTGCATCTCGATCACTGAAATGATCCGGAACACTGATGTTTCATTTGGCTCATTTGGATCATCGCCTCAAATGACTCAGTAAACGCCCGCGACGCGACGTCATGTATAGAAACGTAACATTCTTGCGTTGCGGGCGTTTACTATTGAGACATAGAAATGTTTTGAGGCATCAATACTGAATGTTTTATGTCTACATATTTATTGTAATAATAAGTGTGATTATAAATAAAGTCGATCTTCGTGCAGAGGATACAACAGTCATCAATATTTAAAGTAACTCAGTGTATCTGGGTCTCTCTCTCTCGCTCGCACACTGCTCAGTCGCCACACGAGCGACGCGTCGCGCGAAATGAGCCAGAACAAGTAATGTTTCAGATTCAAATGATGCATTTGAAACGTTGTTACTGAACCAATCTTTTGAATCACTTCAATGATTCGAATCAGTGAGTCGGTTCCGTAAAGAGTTACACACGCCTAGATCATACATAAAAAAAAATATATACGCGTCGAATTGAATACCTCCCTCTTTTTTTGACGTCGGTTGAAAATCGACAAAAAGCAAAGAAAAACAAAAACCAGCCAGACATTAAAACAAAATCCAGAGTACCAGGAAGCTTTCAAGAACTTCGGTAACAGCGAATTAATTGAAAATTTAGATCATCAATGAAACGTCTTTAATATTATTCAGAGATTTATATGCAATGTTTTCAATGTCCCTAATGTAATTGATGTGGATGCCGCTAGACTTCAATATTCATCGACTCGTATACAGTTTAAGATACGAAGCTTTTGACCGAAAGAAGTTGCGAAAAGAGAATGCCAGATACTCTACAACGTGTAACGGAAACCCCATATCTATCCAAAAGGACTGAAGACAACATCTGGTATGGAGTCTCTATGCAAAGTTTCAGCTCAAAATAAGTGACTCACAGAATTGACCCCAAATTATTGGTTTCATATGTTTCTTGAATACCAGTAATAACAAACGTGTCACAGCACTATGAGGGTCATCATCACTTTCCACGTCACTTGCCAATAAAACGATAATTCTCTTCGTTCTTCTTAATTTGAAAAATTCGGCGTCTGGTATCAATGTATTGAAATTTCTCATATTATGCTCCACACATGTATACATAGGATTAGAAAACCCTTGCCATATTGTTTGTTATCATCCAAAGAAGCCGTGCACTCGGTATGTATATACCCTTTAAATTACACGTTGTATAGACTTTTGTCCTACTCAATAAAAGTCATTAAGCATGCAATATGCAACATCTTATTATATATTTATTACTGATAACTAAACATTAGTCCTGAAACCTGTAAAATTTACGGTTTTCGTTTAAAAATAAAACAATAATGACATTGATTTATAGGTTAGGTGGTGTAGCTATATAATTGTTAAAATAAATTATTATAAATATGATTATACGTACCTATTGCAACAATACCCACGAAGTAAGAAGAGTTTGTAATGAAGACACAATGTGTCTTAACATTCTGGCGACATTCAGGTAACAATTTATGCACCGCAACATCCTTCACCAAATCACAAACATTAATCGGAATCCGTGATAACTAGCACAAAACAAAGTTAGTGTTAGTGTTATGTAATGACCAATTTGCAAAATAAAGATCATTTATCATTTAATAATGTTTACTGAACCGATCACTTTTTACAAATTTAGATAAAAATTTAACCGTAAATCAATTTAATTAAATAATAATAAAGCCCATTATTCTGAACTGCATATAATCATTATAATTATTTATATTTTTGGTTTCCTTATAAAATGTCACGCAGTTCAGCGTGCCTCATAGCATAGACCTCCTCTAACCTTTTCCACTGGGTTCGGTCCCGCGCTACCCGTCTCCAATGATGTCCCGCCGTGAGCTTCAGATCGTCTTCCTATCTCGTTTGTTGGCGACCTCTGCTTCGTTTTCCGTCTTTGGGGTACCAGTCAGAGACAATTGTGCTCCATTTGTTTTGTGTATCACGGATCATGTGTCCGGTCCACCTCCACTTCTGTTGGTCTTTTCGGGTAAGTATATCTGCTACTTTGGTTTTGTCCCTTATTTTGCTACTTCTCACTTTGTCCTGTTTCTTTATTCCTGTCATACTTCTCTCCATGGCTCTCTGACAGCGTTCCAGCTTTTCTCTGTGATGTTTGGTGAGTGACCAGGTTTCGCATCCATAGGTAATGACCGGAAGTACACAAGTGTCAAATACTTTCCTTTTTGTTGACATGCTTTGTTCCTTGGATTTGAAGATCTCTTTCAATGACCAATACTTCTTCCAACCATTTGCTATTCTTCTGTTAATTTCTTTGGTGGTTTGGTCATTGTGGGAGATAATCTGCCGCAGGTAGATGTATTCTTGTATGTATTCAAGTGGTTCATTGTTAATTTTTATAGCTGTTTGTTTGGAGTTTGTGAGCAGTTTTGTGTTTTATTTGTTCATCAGTAGCCCTACTTTCTCACTTTCTTCGCTAAGTTTGCTTATTATTTCTAAAAATAAGATGTAACGGGTTTTCTTCGAACAGGATTATATCGTCAGCAAATCTTAAATGGTTCAGTTTTACACCGTGTATGTTGAGGCCGAAGCCTTTCCAGTCCATTTTGCGGAAAATACTTTCTAGTACGGCCGAGAACAGTAGGTCTACTCCGAAACCACAAAAACGAAGTATCGGCCGAATGTTCGGGCGTTTCATACTACGAACTTCATTCTATTTCGTTCGGTCGGTTCGGAGACGACCGAACTTCATTTTGACGTTTGTTGTATCGTAAACCCTACTCTGAACGAAAAAAGCCCGACCGATAATTTGAGTTTGACAAGAGTTACATCGTGAAATTAATGTCAAAATTCACGACAGCAAAATAGGTCTCTTGAGTATCGTAAGTATCGATTTTAAAGAATTATTACAATTATCTTGAGTTTTATGTTTGTTTAAAGTGTTAAAGTGAATGTGTCATACTTAAAATTGTAGCGAAATGGCAAATACTTATACAATTATTAGAAAATGAACGAAATCTTTAATATCTTTAAATTTAAACTATTATTATTATAGATTTCGTTCGTTTTCTAATAATTTTATGAGTCTTTCTTTCTGTCTTTGTCTAAGTTACTCGAAATGGATAGGTGAACTATATTAAAAACAGTTTCTTATTTCTAGTATGTATTAACATTCTTTTTTAGCTTTGTTAGTTGTACATTCAATATAATATTTAAGTAACCATTAGAATTATTATAATTTCTTCTTTGCTATTGTAGATTTATATTAAGTAGAGATAATATTAGAAACTGTACAATCTACAAGAAATAAAAAGCTTCATTTTATTTATAATAAACAAAATATATTTTTATTAATCACTAGGAACACTTAACTCTTTCCTTACTCAAATTAGCCTAACTGAATTAAATACTATGCCAAAAATTGCAACTAGAACTAACTACTTTAATTTTCTATAAGTAAATAAAATTAAAAATTATAGTTTGAAAAAAAAACGCCATTTGAAATAAAATAAGCTTTCAAAGCTTATTTTTAAACTAAGTTTTTATACTCTTGATTGCAACTGCGCTTTGATCTGCTGCACATGCCCGCACAACTCTACAACAGCCATCCTTATGCCAGTTAGTTCCACGTTCCTTTGTTCTTCAAGGATCAAACAATGTTCATCTGATTGAAAAAGTCTGTCACGCACAGAGCTTTCAGCTTGAAGAGACTCGGGATGCCGCCGAGATTCTCTGCGCTGTCGTGTGGCTGTAAAATGACAGAACATATGACCAAAAGGAGTATGTAAGAATTCTAGCAGATAGCGTTCTGTAGTTTCTGTCTACCCCCATGGGAAAAAGGCTTGAATTTATGTATGTATGTATTAAAACTTAACATAACAGTAGGTAGATACCTACTATATTAAGTGTTGAATGCGTGTCACATCCTTTTTATACACCAACTATATTATAAGCATAACTGCTTGACAACAAAAATTTGAATGGTTCTGTAATGATAAATCCTAATTTATTCAATTAAAATCGAAAACTAGTTTAAACAATAAAGAAACTCTTTTGAATTTTAATACTTAGTCACAATAAAGCACAGATATTCGTAAAAAAAAAATACTGGACTGTTCATAAAAACATGTAGGTATGGTTGTTCTTGCAATTCACATCAAATACACGCATGCGCATAAACTCATGGATGTACAAAATTAAGCTCAACAAATATGTAATGCAATATTTAAGTAAAATGAGTTGGATAATAAATTGCATCAACCACAATATTATAGTGACAAAACCATGGACATAACAATAATTTATTGAAATTTAGAATGTAAGATATTCGTCTAAATTTTAGTACTTACCTACCTAAGTGGATACGTACTCAATTAATCAATCAATGAAAACTTACTTTTTGCCACTGTTTTGTGGTTTTGGTACAGCCGCCCATAGCTTTTAGCGTGGTCCGGTTTTCATCTCACAGTCGATGATTCAAAGTACGACCATCGATACTCCTCAAGTTGCCTTTAGCCAGTTCTCGATGCTCCTCAAGGAAATTGAGGAGAGCATCAATTTGTGCCGATGTCGGTCCGGACATGGTGACTTGTTCTTGAAGAATGTTTGTTCATAACTTCATTTTCAAACATCCAAAACACGAACATGAGAAAACGATAAATCCAAGTAGCATTATTTTTTGTTGATATGATGTCGTAACTTAACTTGAACACTTAACACTTCAGTCAGTCACTTGATGCTAAACGACCGAAATACGGTTATCGCTATAATATAACGATAGCAACAGACGAGATTTGGTTTGAGTTTAAATATATTTATTCCTGCGGTTTTAAAAACTCAAGCACCGCTTGTTTTTGTCCTACTTGTCATTCTTTGACTTTTTTATTTTGACAATCGGCATAGGCAATCTCTATGTCTGCTATAAATATCAAAGAGTATATATAGTAACTAGTATAATGGTAAATATATTGTTTTTTGAGAAATATTACAATTTTCGTAGTTATAAATACTGGATTAAAAGTAAAGTCCAATTTCCTTATTATAAAAAATAGTTTTATTCTGTAATTCAACAGTTAAATTATATCGAAATGAACATTAATGACTAATAAAACCACAACGATAAAACGTTCAACTCTAGCAGTACATTTCATTCGGTCTTACACTCACCGAACATTGGACTATGGTGCCGACCGAACTTTACCAGTCCGATCTTTGTTCGTAGTAGGACAACAATTTAATGTTCGGTCGTCTTTCGGTCGGTCCCGAACATTCGGATGTGTCAGTTCGGAGTAGATCCCCAGTTTCGGTGATAGGGGGTCCCCTTGTATTACACCTCTCTTGATCCTAAACTTTTCTCCTAGAGTTTCAAGTTGTATCCTCGCTTCACTATCTGAGTAAATGTTGTTGATGATTTCGACGTATTTCGAAGGTATCCCTTGTTGTTCCAGGCTCTCCCATATTGCTTTGTGGCTTATGCTGTCGAATGCTTTGGAATAATCAATGAAAGCCATATACAGGTTTTTGTTGTATTCCTTATATTTTTCAACTATTTGTTTAACTGTATGTATATGATCCAGTGTTGAAAACTATTGTCGGAAGCCAGCTTGTTCTCGTGGTTGGTTTTCATCGAGCGTTTTACTTATTCTTTCCAGTATAACTTTCGAGAATACCTTGTAGATGTTCGACATCAGGCTTATAGGTCTGTAGTTTCCTATGTCTTCTTTTTGTCCTTTCTTAAATATATGGATGACGTGTAATGTTTTCCACTGTGTGGGAATTATACCGGTCTTCATTATTTCGTTGAATATTGATGTAAGTATGGGCAGCAACTCTTCAAGAGTGCCTTTAAGAAGCTCGTTTGTGATCCTGTCTGGGCCGGGAGCTTTTTCTGTCTTCTGACTGTGTATAGCTTTTGCCACCTCACTAGGCAGTACTTTTGGTTCTCTTTCCATTCGGTTTCCGTCAATTTGGTAGTTTTTTTGATCGCGTTTAAGCTTTTCGCCTGGGTTCGAGTACAAATCTTTGTAGAATTTAGTAGCTGTTTTGTTAATAGCTTTTCTAGATGTAAAAGTGTTCCCTTGTTTGTTGAGTTTTGGAATCCAATCTTTGTTTATTTCTCTGAGTTCTTTTTAGTGCTTTCTTTACGCCCCCTGATCTCATTATATGCCATTCTAGCGTTTGTTGTCTTGTATTCTTCCCGTCATTCCTGATGTTCTTTCTGATTTCCTTACTTAGTTCGGTTACTAGTTTGATATTTTCTTTTTTAGGGTGGTTTGAGAGGAGATTTTTCCTTTTTTCTATAAGTTGTAGTGTTGTGTCAGTTAGCCTGTACTTGCTATCTCTCCTGTTTTCTGTGCTGGCTAGAGATAGTTGTTTTTCCAGTTTTCCATACTTTGTAAGGACATCAGTGTTTCTGTTTTCTGTTGTTAATTCATAATTTAATTCGCTTAAGGATTTGGCAATTTTCTTTAGATAGAAATCAATTTAATTACTGCCAGAAAATAATAAAAGACAAACGTCAAACTTATAAAATATGAGAAGAAACACGACAAATAAACATACACACATCAACACTGTCTAGGGATATTTTGGATTTACTCAATTTACTCAAAATTTATTAAAAATAACATACAACATGCATATATTTTTATAAAAGCCATTTATTAGACTACACTCCAGAATAAAAGAAAACTATTCTTTTTTGCGTAAACAAATTTTAAATTATTTTTGTAAAACTAACAATGAATGTGTTTCTCAAGAAAAAGTGAAAAATAAGGAAAAATTAATCTGTTTTTAACAGTTATGTGAAAAACCAGTAGTCAGTAAAACCACCCATGACGTTAATAACGGTCCTGCAACGGTTTTTCATGCTTTGGATTAAGTTATCCAAGTCTTGCTGCGGTATATTGTCCCAGGTCCGGCTAAGATGCTAAAAAGTTGCTCTGCCGTCGCAATGTTTGCAGGGAAATTCCTCAAAGCCCTTCTTTGGAGCATGTCCCACGCGTGTTCTATGGGGTTTAGGTTACGCGATTGAGCGGGCCAGCCTAAGACCGATACGTCGTGCTCCTGCAACCAGCTCGTCACCACTCTCGCTGTGTGCGGACGGGCGTTATCGTGCATGAGCGTGAATTCTTGGTCCATTTTGTTTCATTTGGTCGTTGGGTGTAGATTATTGGTACTAGCACCTCGTTACGGTATTTTTCAGCCGTCATGGTGTTTCTGATTCAAACGAGGTCTGTTCTTCTACCAACACGAATTCCCGCCCAAACCATAATTGTCCCGCCGTGGTATGAATGGACTTCCTGAGGATATTGCAGACGGCTCTCACGACCAGGAACTCGCCAAACAAGTACTACAAGTACGTGTATCGGGATGAAAACCGAACCGGGACTCATCGGTAAATAGCACGACAGGCCACTGGTTATCTTCCCAAAGCAAATGTTCAAGAGCCCACTCTATTCGTCGTCCACGATTTCCTCGGCGTAGTGCTGGAGTACGAAGCGGTCTGCGAGCATGAAGTTTAACTTCACGCAGCCTTCTCCTCACAGTTTGGTCACTCACAAGCAACTGGTGTTCTGACTGGAGCCTCTGAACCAACTGCATGCCCGTAACATTTGGTTGTCTTCTCGCGGCAACTTGCAA
This sequence comes from Tholera decimalis, assembly GCA_943138885.2. Taxonomy (NCBI): domain Eukaryota; kingdom Metazoa; phylum Arthropoda; class Insecta; order Lepidoptera; family Noctuidae; genus Tholera; species Tholera decimalis. The sequence continues at coordinate 33,615,429 of OW964562.2, forward strand.
AAATCGGTCTTGTTGTTGAGTGGTTATGCGCTTCCCGCCTGAGTGTCTTTCAGCCACTTCACCACGATAACGAAAACGTGACCATAACCTGGATATCACGTTTTGTCTTGTTCCAATCTCCTCAGCAATACTCCGTTGAGTAGCCCCAGCTTGGAGCATGCCTATACTGCCTTTAACATTTCCTCTCTGGTTAAATGGCGCCGCTGCATGATGCACACAATAACATTAATTCGAAATTAATCAATAACTTGTTATAAAACTTAAATTTGACACAAAAAAAACTTTTTGCAAAAAATAAAACCGACTTCCATATCAAAACACTACAAAGCCAAAAATAATTTTAATTTCGGTAGTCGGTGTTATTGGTTTTGTATTTTCTTTTTTTTTTCACACCGCCTTCCGAAATTAAAATTATTTTTGGCTTTGTAGTGTTTTGATATGGAAGTCGGTTTTATTTTTTGCAAAAAAGTTTTTATTTTCGTGCTTTTTAGTGGGTCAGTGAATTTTCCAAATCGGTTCGTAAATGACGGAGTTATGCGCGAACAAAAAACGCAATGCAGAGTAAACGAAAAGATCATCAACGTAAATATTTTTTTAGACTTTTGTAGATTTTTCAGAAACGGCTTGTCCGATTTCGATAAAATTTTCATGGGACCATTTGGGAAGTATACCCTTTCTAACAAAATAAGAATTTTTCAAATCGGTTGGCAAGCGACGGAGTTATGCGTGGACAAACATAAAAAAAAAATACAAACATCCGAATTGAGAACCTCCTCCTTTTTTAGAAGTCGGTTAAAAATAGCCAAAAACTACTGTAGGTAAATGAAACCCTTGGACTTCGCTACTATTATGCCGCGTAAATCTTTTGTTTTTAATTTATTTTTTCAAATATAATTTTTTTTTTAATATTTAGAATAGGTTCGCGAGCTATCGGGAAACACAGACTCCGGCAGGGAATTCCACTCCTTAGCCGTACGCATAATGAAGGTATTCCCAAAACGTTTTGTGCGTATGGGTGGGATGTCCACCATGTAACGATGGCGCTTCGCCGTTTGTCTCGTAGTCCGATGATGGAACGGGCTTGGTGGAATTAGATTGTGTAATTCCATCGCACACTCCCCGAAATGTATCCGATAGAAAACCGATAGACTTGCAACTCGTCGTCGATGTTTAAGGCTCTGGAGCTTTGACTCGACCAGTGCATCGTTGCCAATGAGTCTCTTCTTCTCTTGAATCGGTCAAAAAGGTTTACAAAATAAGCTTTCTCCAAAAGAATTTGGAACTGGCCAGTATTTTTTGAGTATACAAAATATCCCTAGACGGTGTTGATGTGTGTATATGGCCGACCATAGATTAAAAAGTGGCTGACTGTCATGATGAAAGAAATAGAAAGCGCACTGAACAGGTTAGACAGCACAATCTACCATTATTTACCCCGCAAACTCCATACTCTTTTTTTCCCATTGAAGTTGCGGCTGCCTGGATCCGACACGCACTTGTCTTGATTTTTCTCAGTTTACCTCGATTCTAAATTCAACTTTCCGATTGAAAGTTTGAAAAACTGAGCTTGCTTTCTAAAGCATTGTATATATGTTTCCTTTTATTTTTTGGACTATTGGAGTTCTTCTTCTATATATATTTAGTTATAGTATACATATTTAGTTCTTATATTTATTTGATTATGTGTGGCAGTTTGAGTACCGGTGTGGCCTACTCAACGTGGCAATGTCCATACTTTGTTTATTTTATTTTTTAAGTTTACTAGCAATCTTGTTAACCCCTCCAACTGAGCTAAATATGCTTGTGTTTGGAGTGGGTTCACGGCAATAGTGTAATGGGTGGGGTTCGAACCCGGGACCTCTCGATCACAAGGCCGACACCTTAGCCATTAGGCTATTGTTCGTCAAATCGTTGAGCTCCTTTAGTTTTAAGTTGAGCTACCCAGTAATTGACAAATTATTGCACTATCCGGACAGGTTCACTCAAATCTGTGTGCTTCTTTTCTCAAAAGAGCACCACATACATAATAGGTTTATGTTTATGGTTTATATTATTTTCTCATATGATTTGACCATTACGAAGTATAGACTTCAAACGAGACATTGACATCTGAGTTTGTAGTCAGTAAGGAAACACAGACCTAGCTTAATTTAAAACGGAAAAAATTACGTGTAAAAGTGTTATTTATTTATAACCAATTTACAAAATAAAGATTTCATTTCATTCCAAGTACTTACTTCAAATGTTTCAGGTATCAAATGAGCGAAGACGGCATGTACAGGCTGACAACGACCCGCTACGAATCCTTAGAAGTCTCCGAGAAAATAATGGACGGCTATACGAGCCCTAAAGTGCCTCTAACAAGCCTAGATTTCCAACTAAGACAGGTTGCGGAACCAACAGAGTCCACGCCAAGATGTTTCGAAATCACTTTGAAGAATGAAGACATTGAAATGGGAGAGGATGATAATCCATTAAAAGATGCAGAAGATATAAAACCGGTGATTAAAGAGAATAAAGTCGAAATCCTCATGTGTGACGTCGATGAAGATGGGAATATTATATGTTCTGAAGTTATTGATAATAAGTGTGATTTGATACCGAAGTTGGAGAGATAGCATGTTTTGTAAGTTTTAGGTTCTTATTACAGAATGAAACTCGAGCACTGATCTCTGTTTTAAACTAGTTTTGAGTCGAGATTTTATTTTAGAATGTTCCTTGTAGTGTAATGTTCAAGTATACATTCATTGATCATAGTTCAGCCAGGTACGACTTTATTCTAGATCGTTACTCAGTTGTAGATTTCCTTATCAGTTAACGATTTCTTATTCGCTTTTCAGTAGTATTATATGATATAAAAATCCTAATTGTTGGCGAATTATGATGAAATTACATTTTACTTTGCAAATTGGTTACAAATTACAATTTTATACGTAATTGTTGAAAGATTGCCTTAACACCATTCACTTTCAAAAATTTGCTTTTACAAATTCTGGAATAAATATTTATATAGGGAAACCGTGCAACACATTTTTTTCTTAAAAAAATGTTATTAAAGTAAATTGAATTATTTCCGATCATTCGCAGATCAGAACAGCGAAGACCAAGAAAATAAAACGTAAACGAAAACAGACTGATGCATAGACAATAGATATTCTCTGCTTGAGGTCCGATTTGAATCTCGATTTAGCCGAGTGAAGTTTGATTACCGTTCTGGAATATGACCAATGCTCAAGTGCAGATTCTATATTTAAACTAAAATCAGGTGGTTTAACCCATTCATTGCCACTTAAATTTTAAAAACAACACCTAGGTGCCACTTAATATTTTTGTGGATTACAATAGAAAAGGCGTAATTAAATGTGGTTTTAATTACAATAACCCCATAAATAAGAAAATCCCATTTTAAAATGGTAAACGCGCCATATGCGTTGGTGGCACTGGTAAGCGAAATTTAATCGCTAGTGCCATTCAACGCGCCATTTGCGTTGACTTTTGGATGGTATTATGCAACAAGGTCTGGGAGACTGCTGATGCCTGCATGTGAATATTGGGCAATTCCAGCAATATAACATAGAAAACATAAATAAAATACATATGTAGGTATCGAATTGATAACTTCCTTTTTTTAAGTTGGTAAAAAATATAAGTCACGCATACAGTTTGACGTGATTTGTTCTATAAATCTTCATGCATAAACCTATCCAACTAAGATTTATACTGCTATGCCAATGAACAGGCCGTATGCGTGCATGTGATTTATTTTATAAATGCACGATAAAACAATGGAAAACTGTGATAAAATTGAGGTTTACCGCTTACCTTCACCTCCCAATTCACAAATATATGATGAACACTAGCTAGATCTTAAGATATTTGTTTATCAAAATAGACCTAAGGAGCAGCAACCGTTTTTTCCTTGTCAAAACAAGAAAGACAATTCGAAGCAAAAACCATCAGTGTTTCCAAATAGGAAAATTATTTCTAACTGTGAGTTGTGCCATATATTTAAATAAACTTCTACCATTTATAAGCAAGAGCAAAAAACTGCAGAGGGTCAACGCAACTGGTGCGTTGGTGGCATGACGTAGTAATCTCGATCAACGCAAATGGTGCGTTGGTGGCATTGAAAGGGTTAAGCTCAAACTGGACTCGAGTAACGTTATGTGATATGGACCTTAGTTTGTTGTATGTTTTGAACTGTTTAATTATCAAGGTTAAGAAGGAGGTAGATAATTCACGTAAACTTTGAAGCAGTAACCTAGATTTCTGGAAAAAATATAAACCCCAGAGCGTCCGCCTTTTCGGCACTGCCGCTCGCAGCACTAGCCACCTCGAACAGCCGCGCACCCGTGGCAGCCTGCCTGAGGGTGACGGACTGGTTGCCAAGATCTAATCCTGGGGTGCCTGGCAGAAAACCTCCCCGAGTGCTCAGTGGCTGCTGGTCCTTTTGGTTTTTTGAGGACGAGCAGGCGCTGGGCCGGTGCACCCTGGGTACGGGCCACAATCTTCTCGTGAGGGATGGGAAAGAGGAGATTGTTGTCCGCGGCGAATTTCTAACTAAGGTAAGGTTTAAGCTTGGAAAAAAAAACTTAGGTTAGGTTACATTAGTTTTCCGGCGGCTGGCGCCCAAGTTGATGGGCACAGCGGGCGCGCTTTCAACGTTGCTTCCCAACTTGGGGGGGCCCGAGCGCCGCCAGTAGGCGGTTGTACGTGGGAATCGTGTGATCCATGGCCCTGTGTGGGCACTGGACATGACGGCCAGCACTCTCGCCATTCTGCGCAAACCGCAGAGGGCGATGGCCGTCAGTCGTCCGCGGGTATCGCACGATTTCCTACGAGGCGGCTTGCGTTCTGGCCGGATCCCCGCCATGGGACCTAGAGGCGAAAGTACTCGCGTCAATATATCGATGGCGCGAGGAAGAGCGGGCACGGGGCTCGAGGCCGGTGCAGCGGCAGATCGCGCTGCGCCGAGAGGAGCTCCGTGAGGTCTTGGTGCCGGAATGGCGGCAAAGGCTTCTGCGCCCTACCGCCGGCCTCGCTACCGTCGAGGCGATCCGGCCAGTACTCTACGACTGGCTCGGGAGAAGGCACGGCTCCCTGTCGTTTAGGGTGACGCAGGTGCTGCCGGGGCACGGCTGCTTCGGCAAGTACATGTGCCGCATAGACAGGGAGCCGGACGCTCGGTGCCACCACTGCGTCCATTGCGGGGAGGACATGGCGCAACACACGCTCGCCGAGTGTGTAGCTTGGGAGGAGCAGCGCCGTGTGCTCACAAATGAAGTAGGAGGCGATCTGTCGCTGCCGGCCGTAGTGTGGAGGATGGTCGGTAGCGCAGAGCCGTGGGACGCGGTGGTGTCCTTCTGCGAGGACGTGATATCGCAGAAGGAAACTGCGGAACGGGAGAGGGAGATCTCGACCCCCTTTCCCGGCCGCAGAAGGCGCACCGGGCGCAGGGGAAGGGTGGACAACGCCTTTTTCCGGCCCCCATGAATGGGTCCAGAGGGGCGAGGGACTTGGGGAAGTCCCCGCCCCCTATTCGATGGAACCGAGTCGCAGGCGCGCGCGGGTGTCGGCGCGCGCCTCTGAGGCGATGCACGGAGTAGTTCAACACCTCACTACCCTGTGCAGGAGACGAGGCCGGGACAGACCCGGCCAGCACTAGTGGGGCTGCGGAAGAATTTGGTTTCCCGCGGCCCCTCACGCACGTGCGAGGAGACACCGGGGTGGATTTAGCCGGTAAGAATCCGGCACGCCCCTCCGCCATTCCCCAGGCGGAGGTAGTCCATGAGGATTTTCCCCGTTAAAAAAAAAGGTTACATTAGTTTACCGAACAGCGGGCGGTATATCCTGCACTACAGGCATTCGCGGGCCTCGGGAGGCTTAAATACCCTCCCACTAAAGAGCGGCCACATCACCGTGGGGAAGTGATGTGTGTATTACCCAATTCTCGTAATGAAATGTTAGAAGAAAACGATTGTGCTTTGTCGTGCGTTCCGGTTGAGGCCCGGCGCTCGCAGGTATCCGGGCCTGCGAGTGGACAATTAGTGACCGATGGATGCGCAGAGGTAGGCGACCAGGCCCCTGTAGCGGATATGGCTACTGGAAGCGGTGTTATGTCATGCGATCCGGTTGACACCCGGCGCTCGCAGGTATCCGGGCCTGCGAATGTTAAATTGGTGACCGACGGATGAGCAGGGGTAGGCGACCAGACCCTGTAGCGGATATGGCTACTGGAAGCGGTGGTAATCGGTCGCGTGGGACGTCTTCCATTAGGAAACGTCCCGTGTGCCAGTCCTCACACGAGGAAGGCCTACCGGCCCCAAAGTTGCCGACTTCGAGGAGGGGTCAGCAGGCATCGAGAGGGGCGAGTGCTTCGCAGCCGCGGAGGGATAAGCACGGACGGTTTGTGCGCTCGGCGGCTAATGAAGCAGAGACTAACATGGGGGTCACTACGGAGGACCCTGGCGATGGCGATGAAAGCTGTGCCTCGCTAGGGAGCTCAAAGGCGGAGGTCAACGCCGCCAAGAGGCAGCAGCGCAAAGCCGTCGCGACCGACGAAGTGTACGGAAATGTCTAGACGCGCTCGCGAGCGACGAGCTGCTCTGGCGGCGGAAGGGGGAAAGCCATCCGCGGTGGCCTTGAGCCAGCTGGCTCTGGATAGGGGTGGACTTAGTCCTGGAAGGTTGCCACCAAGTCCGGCAGCCTGAAGGGCACGTTCACCCGTGGCTTAAAGGAGGCTACCGCGGACATCAGGGAGGCGGTTGGCACCCTCCTCAACAGAACGGCCTCTGACGAGGTCGCAAAGTTGCAGGAGGAAAACAGTCGCCTCCGGAATGACCTGGAGGACCTCCGGCGGCAAGTCGCTGCGCTAAGCGAGGAGCAACAGCAGCGACGCACGTCCTCCGTTGCCGCACCTGTAGTGGCCCCGACTCCCGCACTGCGACCGGCAAGCCCTCGTACCGACGAGGAGGTCAAGCGCATTGTCCGGCTCTGCGTGCTCCATTGCGGGAGCATGGTAAACGCTCGGCTGGAGGCGATTTCTCGGCGTCTCCCGGCGGAAATCCTCCGTCCGCCTCTAGCGGCTGACACGCGGAAGACTGAGGAGCCGCCGAGACTTGCGCCTCAAAAGGGGAAGCCCGCGGAGGGAGCTCCTCTAGAGCGACCAGTCCACGACTGCCGGGTCTAAGGGTGAGACCTGGGCGAAAGTCGTGGGCCGCAAGAAGGCCCGCAAAGCCGCCAAGAAAGCCGCAGCAGCTGCATGCGCCCCCGGTGGAACCACAAATGCGGTTGCGCAGCCTGCGCGGCGGACTGCCAAAGGTAGCCGCTAAGGACTGACGATACATGCCCCGCGTTCCGAAGCTGTGACGCTCACGCTACAGGGCCCCACAGTGCTTGCGTCCACGTCGCGTCCCCTGGAAACGACCCAGCCTGACCACCGTAACGGAGTGGCAGACTTGGTTGGCCAAAGTGCACTGTGATCTCGTAGACTACTATTTTAATACTATTTTAACTTGCCTTGAAAGTCTACGAACCCGCGGAGGTTAATATGCCAAAACCAATGCGGGACGCCTCCGGGCGCTTTTTAAAAACAAAAGGCCCTTCTCAGGGCCAACCCAAAGGCCCTTCTCAGGGCCACTCCGACGCTTCGGCGTCAGAGGCCAGCCGCGCGCCGTCTGCGGCTAGCTTCTTCCGAGGGGCGGACGAGTCGTCCGATAACGGCTCGCTAGTGTCGGACGCGAACGACTCTCGGTCGCAGAAGCGGTCGCAGCCGCGGAAGCGGCTTCGATCGCGGAACGGTGGGTCCGAGGGCTCCTCGACCTCGGGGCCGTCGAAGGCTAAAGAGCCGACGATGGCGGCGTCTACCCACGTCGTTGGGCTCGCGGACGCCCAACGCCAGTTGGACCTGGGTCGGAAGGCGCAGCTCCAGCAAGAGCTGGAGGAGCGGCTTGCCGCCAAGGAGGAGCGGGCGCACATTGCCCGGGCCAAGACCGGGTACGGTGCGTCCCGCATCCTCTACGCGGACTACTCCCTAGCGGAGCTAGAAAAAATGGCGGAGGAGGAGAAGGAGGAGATAGTGGAGGTCGCCTCTAAGTCCTTCAACCTGAAGGGGACCTTCCAGAAGGCCCTGAAATGCAGGGCCGCGAGCTTGCGCGGTGTCGTCGCAGAGCTTGTCAAGCGGAAAACCACCGACGAGACGCGGCAACTGAAGGCGGAGGTTGATCATTGCGGGCGCCCCAATAGCCCAACGCGTGGCGCGGGCCTGCCGCACGGTTGGCTTCGCGGTGGCATGCACTCTGGCAGGCACCCCTCCTTGGGAACTCGAGGCGTGGGTGCTCGCCCGAGTGTATGAATGGACGGCGGGGCGGAGGGCGAGAGGGGAAAGCCAAGCCCCGGAAGAGCGGGAGGCCGTCCGGCGGGAGGCGAGGGACGCCATCGTCGTCCATTGGACGGGGGACCTCGCGGCCGCAGCCTTCGGCCGCCGAACCCTCGACGCGATTGGGCCAGTCCTGCGAGACTGGCTCGAGCGGTCGCATGGACTCCTCTCCTTCCGTCTCGTGCAGGTGCTGTCCGGACACGGTTGCTTCGGATCGTACCTGCACCGAATCGGGCGGGAGGAGACGGCGCAGCACACCCTCGAAGTGTGCCCAGCTTGGTCCGAGCCGCGCCGCAGTCTCATCGCGGTGATCGGACCTGACCTCTCGCTTCCCGGCTTGGTTAACGCCATGTTGGGGGACGAGGGGTCCTGGGCAGCAGTCGCCTCCTTCTGCGAGCACGTCATGTCCCAGAAGGAGGCAGCGGAGCGCGCTCGGGAGGTCGATCCTCACGCGGCGCCTCTCCGAAGGCGGAGGAGGGGTCGGAGAAGACGTCAGTTTGATAGTCATCTCCGACTCCTCCCAGGTGGAGGCCAGCAGGCAACGGGTGCGGGGGCATCATGGCCAGGTGTTCCCGGCCATTCTCGTAGCCCCCCAACCTGGGGGGAGTGCGGGGCCCGCCAGCTAGGCGGGCATGCGCTGGGATGGCCGTGGAAGTCAAGATTCCCATAGCCCTCCCATTTGGGCGCAGTGGGAACACCGCTGGGTCGTTTAGTGGGTATACCGGATTCACGGGGAGTCCCACATACCCTTCCCGTCCCCCGACGGGTGGGCATGCGTAACGCATTTTTCCCAGCGTCAAAAAAAAAATGCGAAGGTTGATCGCCTGCAGTCGGAGGTCTGCCAGCTTCATGAGAAGCTGGCGGAGGCCACGGCCCGCCGGCCGCAACAAGCCGAGACGAGCCCTGCGGCGGGGGCCCCCGCCTCCTCCAACCTTGAGGATACCATCCGCAAGGTCGTGATGGAGGAGAGGGCCTTCACGAGAGCCTGCTTGGCAGGCATAGAGGACCGGCTCCTGCCGGAGAAACGCTTCCGACCGCCGCTTGAGGCGGACAAGAGGCGGTGGGAGCCGGGGCCGTCCTCCTCTCAGGCGGAAGACGCCCTCCTCCCCTCAACCACCCCGTCCAACGAGTGGACGGAGGTGCACAAGGGGAAGGGGAAGGGGCGGCTGGTCCCCCCAAAAATCGCGGCCGTCGTGGTGACGCTCACCGCATAGGCCGCGGGGCGAGGGGAGACCTACGCCTCCATCCTGGTGCGGGCGCGTGCCAACGCCGATCCCACCCAACTGGGGATCGGCAGTGTGTCCTGCCGGCGGACCCAAGCCGGGGCTCGAATTTTCGAGTTCCCGGGGGCAGAGGGGAGTGTCCACGCGGACCTCTTCGCAGCCAAGCTGCAGGAGGTCATCGCAGACTCGGCCAAGGTGGCCCGACCGGTCAAGACGGCGGCCATAGAGGTGGCCGACCTGGGCGACTCTGTCACCAAGGAGGAGGTGGTGGCGGCGGTCGCAGCGATGGGGGGCTGTGGCGTCGACGCGGTCCGAGGCCGGGACATAAGGCCCAGCCGCGGCGGCATGGGCACCATTCGCCTCGAGTGCCCAATCGCCGCTGCCAAAGCCGTCCTTGCCAAGGGACGGCTCACCGTGGGGTACAGTTCGGCCGCAGTCCGGGCACTTGAAGCCCAGGCTCTGCGGTGTTTCCGGTGCTTCGGCATCGGACACACCCGGCCCCTGTGTCCGTCCACGGTGGACAGGACGGACGCATGCCTCCGTTGCGGCAAGGGGGGCCACAAAGCCGCCTCCTGCAAGGCCGCCACGCCGCACTGCGCGGTATGTGCCGCCAGTGGCTGCCTGGCAGGCCACGTTATGAAGGGAAGGAACTGCAATTTAAATATTTAAACTAACAAAAAAAATTAAATTTTGTTGGGCCAAAAATCAACTACTCTGACTACGAACTCTGTTCGCTGATACAAACATAAGATCATCATCTATCATGTTATTATAATAAAATTCTTTATTGCCAAATATATTAGGTTTTTGCCACATTAATGTTGAAATTCCCTGGCTCCTGAACTATTTGTAAACTGTATGACGGAAGCCGGTCAAGGCATCAAGTGTACAGGACACGGTATGCGGAGCAAGATAGAAGGTGGACCATTAGATGCTGGTTTCACATTTCTTTTCAAAACCGATGGCAAACGCTATTATCTATAGGTACTAATATTATAAAGCGGAAAAGTTTGTTTGTAAAAGGCGCTTATCTTCGAAAGTTCTGGGTGGATTTGGATGAAATTTTGTATGGAAGTAGTTTGAAGCTTGAGGAATGTTATAGGCTTATTCGACTGCAAAAGAAGGAGGTTATGTTTTTATCGTGATAATGTCCACGGGAGCGCCGCGGGACTGCTAGTTACTTCATAAATGTATTATGAATTAGCAGTTGCTCGCGACTTCGTTCGCGTGGAAAGTTTTTCCCGTGTAAATCCCGATCCCGTTGGAATTTGGCAAAATCTCGACTTAGGGAGCATCTACGTACTAAAAGGAAACCCCATGCAAAATTTGAGAGCCCTACTACTTGTAGTTTCTGAAATATCGTGATTAATCAGTGTGTGGTATTTCACACTTTGTTTTCATTCATTAAAATGAAAATGGATAAATCTAAGTAATTTTGATGAATAGATATGTTTATAGTTAAATTTTATTAGTTATTTAAACCAAGTAAATGATAAAAAACACTTTCCTTAAAAATACACGCAAAAATATGTATATATTACCCTTACAACAGCGAACATAACATTTCTGATGTTGAATAATTAAATGGATATGGATTTTTACTCTTCTGACTCACTCAGACCTAGGTATGGTCAGTCAACAAACCAAAAAAAGTTATTAGGTAACAAAGTGGCAACGTAGCGCGGCGTGTGTTATCTCTTGTTTTGGTCAGATTTATCGCTTTAAGGTGCAACTCATCAAGATCATTTGCAACTAAACTATTCCTATTTAAATGATTTTTGGTATAGAGCTTGAAAATTGTACCTTTCCTTTAAACTGCGTATAGTATACGCAGTTTAAAGGAAAGCCCCTCGGTCGTATCAACTTTGTATAGATCATTGTATAGATAGATAATTAATAATTCTCGGGTTATGTTTCAAAGTTTGTGTGATTTTTGCGTATTTTGACATTAAATAATAAATGAGTATACTTTTAGTTGTAAGGACAAGGCTTTGTAAAATTGTGCTGTGCATAGTATTTAAAACATTAGATCAATAAGTATTCCCTGATAGATGTAGATATTCTGAGCCTGAGATGTTTTTCAAATTTTGGAACAAGAAACTCTTTGACAGATATAGTAAAGCTCAAATTCCATTGCAACCGATTTTAATCGACTTCAAAAAAGGAGGAAAGTTCTCAATGTAACTAATTGTGTATATTTTGTTGTTCAACAATTTTTTTTTTTAATTTGAGAGATTTTCCATTATAAGGTTCCATTTAAAGATGTAAATGTATGAGAATATTATTTTGCAAATTAGTAGACAGTAAATAAATGGATACTACTTAGATTATAAACTAGTGTCCTTAAATTTTTAATACAAATGAGAAAATATAAAGTGATTAAGGTGTTTTTAGATATGGCATATACCTACTAAGTAATATCCCTCATTGTAATCTATCTCATTACAAAACTAAATAGAGCATTTATTATAAGCTTTTGTATTTGAACATTGTATACAACAAATTATGAGCTGTTTTATTTGGAAGTCAGGTTCGATCCCCCCAACCAAGAACTCGGTAATGTGCTATTATGGGTTTATGCTGTTATGTCAAATTTGGCATCTATAGACCGGAATACACCCTAGCAATTTTTTTTAGATTTTTCCTAATTATATTTACAAAGATATCATGACACACATGATATTACACATACGTGATGATATACCACACAAAATTGTTAGCTCGTCTCCATCTCAGTACTCTGGGTCGGCTGAATTTTTATTCCTTGAGATTACTTTAAATCATACCAAAGTTCTACTCGCGGTATTCTACACCCCTAATTTACATATTAATTACTTTGACTCCTTAGAATCATCTCTTAATGAACTTTGCCCTGCGTACGAGCTAGTGTTGCCCAAACGAGAGTCTCGCAAGAGTCTTGCAATTAGCGATTATCCTATTGCTATTTATGAAACGGTATGTGAGATCTCAGAACAATGTAACAGACTCTGTTTGGGCAACACTAGTACGAGCACGTTATTTTAATGGGTGACTTTAATACATGCTTACTTAAAGACGACACTCGTTCTGGCAAACTTCGTACTCTCTTATCCTCTTTTAATCTTGAAATTATACCTCTATCTGCGACTCATAATTTTCCCAACTGCACGCCTTCTCTATTGGACCTAATGATTGTTTCTTCACCTAGCAAAGTTGCTGAGTTTGGGCAGCTTACTGCAACCTTTTCTTATCACGACCTCATCTTTCTTTCCTATCGTATCCGATCTCCCAAACGAAAACCTCGCTTCTGCTATTTACGTAATTACAATGGCCTTGATCTTGCTGAGTTAGCAAGTGATGCAGGAGATATCGACTGGACCTCCGTAGTTGAAAGATCCAGTATTGACGAGAAAGTCAGCTGTTTCAATTCCGAGCTATTGGGTCTCTATGACAAACATGCACCGCGTCGGCGAATTAAAGTAAAACATAATCCTGCTCCTTGGATTACTGCTGAAATCAAAGATGCTATTGCTCGTAAGGATAAAGCGAAGAGTAGGTATAGACGTAGATCCACGGAGCAGAATTTTGATCACTTTAAAATTATGCGTAATCGCTGCAATCGTATGTGTCGAGATGCTAAAAGACGCTATTTCCACGAATCTCTTATTAATCGAAAGTCCTCTGATGTCTGGAAATTTCTAAAGTCAGTTGGCATCGGCAAATCACCCTCTAATACTTGTGAAGATGTTGACATATGTGCTCTTAATAGACACTTTTCTCTTCCTCCTGTTTCTCTTGAACCTAGTGTCAAAATTTCAACTTTACAAGAGCTCACTGATTTGCCTTTACCAAATTGCCCAACTTTTAATTTGACTTCTGTTTCTGAAGACGATGTTAAAAAATCTCTACTTTCTATTTCCTCCTCGGCTGTTGGTCATGACAATGTGTGTTCGAGGATGATAATACCTATTCTACCTCAATTGCTCCCCATTCTAACTCACATTGCTAACTATTCCTTATTTTCTAGCTCATTTCCTAGTGCCTGGAAACAGGCACATATAATACCTGTTCCCAAAATAAACAATCCATCGTCCTTATCTCACTTCAGACCTATCTCCATTTTACCTTTCCTTTCTAAAGTTCTCGAACATATTGTTCATGGCCAAGTTTCTAGGTACCTTACAGCACACAATCTAATTTCCCCTTTCCAATCTGGATTTCGTACTGGTCACAGCACAGTAACTGCACTTCTGAAAGTCACCGACGATATCCGCTGGACTATGGACAATAAATCACTCACCGTATTAGTCCTACTTGACTTCAGTTGCGCGTTCAACTCAGTAGATTTTGACATACTTCTTGGTGTCCTTCGTTCATTTAACTTCTCGCCTTCTGCACTATCCTGGTTCGACTCTTATCTTCGGGGTCGCTCTCAGTGTGTCCGCCTTGATGAAAAAATTTCTGATTGGTGTAATCTCACTGCTGGTGTGCCTCAGGGTGGCGTTCTTTCTCCTCTTCTTTTCTCTGTCTTTATTAATACAGTTACTCAGATCATCACCTCGAACTTCCATCTCTATGCAGACGATTTGCAGCTATACCGACACTTCTTGCTGGCTGACGCGGACTCGGCGATTAGTGCTATGAATTGTGACTTGGAGAATATTAGTCAGTGGGCTAAATCATACGGATTACAGATTAATCCGTCCAAGTCCCAGGCTATGATCTTAGGTAGTCGATACTATCGCTCTGCGCTTGACACTTCCTCTTTGAAGCCATTATCCCTTAACGGCTCGGTCATTGCGTACACGGATATGGCAAAGAATCTTGGTGTATTACTTGACAGCAATCTTTCTTGGCGAGCGCAAGTAAGTAAGGTTAGTCGAAAGGTGCACTTTTCCTTCCACTCTTTAAAATCCCTTCAAAGCTTCTTGCCTTTCAAAGCTAAAATCTCTTTAGCTCAAACTTTAATCCAGCCGATTATTGATTATGCCGATGCCTGCTATTTGGATGCCACTGAGGAGCTCTTATGTAAGCTTGAGCGCTTGCAAAACTTATGTATTCGCTTTGTTTTGGTCTGAGGAAATACGATCATGTCTCTCAGTTTCGCAAGGATCTCACGTGGCTCCCTATCCGTCTTCGCAGGAACACTCGAATATTATTCCTTCTGTACAACATCCTATTCAATCCTGCATATCCTAGCTACCTGCGCGATCGTTTTTCATTCACTCGTCCTACTGATGCCCTTTGTAGATCCCACCTTAAACTCCATCTCAATTTCCCATCCCTAAAACCTGTTTCTATTCCCACTCCTTCTCCTTTCATGCAGTACGACTGCGGAACTCACTTCCCGCTAAAATCCGCGAAGCTAAATCCATTAGTATTTTCAAAAAGCAGGTCAAAGATCATTACCTATCTAACATCCCGTAATTTTATATATTTACTATAGGTATATATTTTTATAGCATTAATATAAATATGTATTTTAATTCTATGTATGTATATATTTATTAAATATATCATGTTAGTTTAATTTTATAGCTAAGTATGTTTTATATCGTAATTAGTATTTATACACACTGTGTCTATCATCTCCTCTTCAACTCTCCTGTCGCAGGTCTGCTGGAAGAAATTTCTTAGGAAATAAGCAGCACCTTTGTGCTCTTTTGTCTGTATTTATTTTTTTCCTTTATAAGTGTCATGTGTGTACATAAATAAATAAATAAAGATATTTTATGTAGGTATAGAATTCTAGGTATTTTTTTTCTTTAGGTTTTGAATAAAAGGAATTTCATATCAATGACACAGTGAACATTTCGCAAAAAAATTGCTTCGGTATAATACATCAGTGACTTCAATAATCCCACTAGTTGAAAACATATTTGATAAAATCACTAAATCTTTTCTCCTGTAAAATTTTGATTTTTCGATTACCGAGTTCTTGGTTGGGGGGATCGAATTGTATATATGTTAAAATAATAAATCTTTTCAATTATCGATGTTTTAATTTATTCTTACAACAATAAATACAAGCAATCAGCCTATAATATTCCCATTGTTGGGACACGGACGGGCCGTAATCTACCACGCGGGCCCAGTGTGGGTTCGTTGCTTGGTGAACGATGAACATGAAATAATTTGTCATTAAAACAATGACAGGCTTATTCATAAAGACATTCTAGACATATTGTATAGTTGCGATACTGAATAATCGATTCTAAATTCAAATGAGTTATGATATAGAAGATATGTATTGCTGACTAGTTTTTAAACTAAAGCTTAAGAATTTTTTTATAGAACAATAATAATTACCTTAAAAGAGTATTTAAACATATTTAAAACTATTTTTTTTTATTTCGGTTCTATATACTTTTCATTTGTATTATGCATTGTAACCTTATTTGGGTATTTTTGTATTGTCTTATTTCATTTCAGTATGTGAAAATAATTTGTTCTTGACATACCTAATGTATTGACTAATTTTATTTTAATAATTAATTTTTCTTTTTAAGCCTGTATTTTTTTATTTAAAGTTATTTATTATATAACAAAATAAAACATTGAATTTTAAAAAACATTGCTAAACCTAACTATGTACATAAAAAAAAAAAACACAAATCATCATTATTTTTTCCTAAATAATAATGTTTGCATGCCTAAGATAAGGTAGATTGTACAAGGATCACCTATTTTATTGTAACATCTATTTTTTATGTACCTATAATCTATGCAAATAAATTTACTTTACTTTATTATACTTAATTCAGGAAATTATACTAAAGGAATTGTTCATTACTATAGATGTGTGTTAATTTGCTAAATGTGATATTGAATTAAAATACTTATAAGGATAAACTTGTTTATTATTTTTGTAACAAAAACATATAAAAAGCAAACAACTTGACAATAGCATTAAAATTCACAAACATTGTTTTTAGATGATTTTGCAGAGTAACTTTGTCTGGAAGCCAGCAACTCTCTGAGGCCCATTACTCAACCGACTAATTCTGATATTTAAATTCTTAGGAAACAGTTATCTAGGAATATAAAAATTTTTAGGGGCACATACTCGAAGTGCTACCATTCGGCAACTTACTCAAAATTCTGTCAGCATAATGATAGGTAGTTAGATACTTGAAATGTTCAATGTATTTGTATTGTGTCTATAATACATAAACATAAAAAATAGATTAGGTACATTAGTTCCTGGTTTAGAAAGTATTCTTAATTCTGCAAAACCATAACCAACCAGCCAGCATTTACTTAAAACCAAACTCTTTGAAACTTTCTATCAGCCGGTCCGCTTCTCTGAATCCTGACTCCACGGCTCCGTGGCAATCACTGTGTTTATGATGCGACGTGGCTTCTCCAGCGAAGCAAACGACGGGGAACTTGTTGGGATGGTACAGGGGCTGTGATAGCTCGATGGCACCGCCGCCTTTCACTTCCGTGTAGACTGTTCGGTAAGCGTAGGCACCGCGGGCGAGAGGGTTTGAGGCCCATTGTGATCTGAAAAAAGTTTCTGATAGTATGCTAGATACTTATAGAAGATTTGTGTTCGAAAAGCTAGGGATACTCCCAAGTGTGTTTTGGTTTCATAATGCTTTATAGGAATAGCCCAGACTGTAAAGTTGAATAGGGCTACGAGACAGCTATAAATTTCTCTTGATGCTGCAAACAGCTGCAAACAATGCACAGATATTACTTTTTTATTGATTGGCCACTCACAGTTACCTTAACAGTTAACCTAGGAGTTTGTCAGCTTCCGAGGACTTGTCTGCCTTGTAGCGGTCTTAATTTTATAATAATTAAAGCCAATAAAAACTGACTTACTAGGTGAGTGCTCGCAAAGGGCACCCTGTAGGGTATGGACCTCGGCTTAGGGCGTCGCTGTGGTAGGGCAGCTAGGGACGGGCTGGATCGGACAAATATTATTTTGGGACGAAAAGCCTCTAGCAACGGTTGCGGGATTTTTGGGGATCATCGCGATGGGCCTAACACTGGCATCAATATGCTTTAAACGAGATTCCAATCAACAACTAAAGTAATATTTTTTGGTAAATGAATAAAACATTTTGTATTTGTATTTTGTACTTTATGACGATCGATTTCTTGTTTGTGCGCGCTGGTTTCTTTACGGCTCTTTTGGAGCAGGGTGATAACGACAACTGTAGTGACTAGTGGTTTGATTGGCGAATCTTGAAGATGTGGAAGGGATCGAATAGGGCGGCCGATGCAGTTAGTGGAGGCATTTTGAAACTTCTTCTGTTCTTCCGTTAAGGTTTTATATGTTGGGCCGACTTGTTGGTCCGTGCGTCCGCATCTGAGACCACACTCGACAAACGACATGCGTGAAATTATAAAACGTTCGGCATAAACTCACCTCAAAATATTGTTAATCGGTGAAACATCAAACTTCTTTTTGATAACAATATCAATAAGCTTCTGAATGCCCGCCTTCACCTCATCAACGCTTAATTTCTCCATAGCTACAGCCCCATTACCATAGATCCAAAATAGTATAACATTTGGCTGGTGATCCACTGTCCAAAGACCAAAGATTTCTGTGATCCATTGGTCCTTTCCTTCGAATTGGGCCTTATCTTCATCTCTCCATAACAGAGTGATTTTTGTGGGAGTTTTGGGCCACCATGGTTTCTCGAATTCTACGTAGATTTTATCCAGGATACACATATTTTGGTTTTGGATTGCGTTCACTTTTTCGGCTGGCAGTTGGGGGTAGAAGAGTTGTTCGTGTCTGTAAATAA
This sequence comes from Tholera decimalis, assembly GCA_943138885.2. Lineage (NCBI taxonomy): Eukaryota > Metazoa > Arthropoda > Insecta > Lepidoptera > Noctuidae > Tholera > Tholera decimalis. Next base: position 33,633,773 of record OW964562.2, read on the forward strand.
AAACATACGAAAAATATAAGAAGACTACCAAATTGACAAATACAGAGTAGTAGTATATAATTTTCTCGTCGCGGTAATCCTAACTTTATTACCTACGTATGAGCCCGCTCTTGACTTCGATCAAGCTTGATGGTAAGCGATTGATGGGGTCTACAATGGGACGAGCGAACGCAGAAAATGCCTGTTTAGTGTTACCGTTTTGTCGATGTGTGGGAACACTCCCACGCATCGACGAAACTGTAAACTGCTTGACGCCGAACTCTAGTGGGAGACAGGCAGGACTGCAGGACTCTAGGGTCGCGAGTCAGGTGGGTGAGAGCCACCGCGAAAACCCTTATGGATATCCGCCTTGGAGCGTTCTAAGGGGTCTGTCTTGAGCCACCCCATGTTTCCTCGCATACCTGCGCCGGGCGCCGCGGAAGCACGTAAATACCCTTCAACTCGGCCCTCGACTAGTGTCCACCCATCTCTGCGGGATCCTATCAGATATACAGACTAAATGAGTGGTTGACCCTGAGGTCAACAGCTCATTTATATCTACTTATAATAAGCCGATGACGCGCGAAGGCGCGAAGTCTACGTTCCCACTGCCGGACATACCTAGGCCTTCTTGAATGGGACTGTGCCTCATTCCATTCCCTATTCCTCCATAATCGTAGCAGTATAATACATATGCTTATTTTCTGCGTCCTATTATTGAACTGAATAAATTGCAAGTTTATATTTCAGTAAAGCGCCATAACTCAGTTTTAATAGACAGTTATAATGGTTATATTTAGAGTTAACTGAACGGAAATGTGTCTAGCTCGAAAGCTCTCATTTGTTACGACGCCACGCCACACATTAGGTACAGACGTTAATCGTGTTTACAGAATTTACATGAACTGTTAACAGAATTAGTGTTCAGTGCTTTATTAATCATTTGCATGGGCTTGTTTATTTACTCTATATTTTACACGTAAGCGCTTTATTTGTTAAAAGTGGAACAAATAATTTGTTCAAACGCTCCGTTGCGTTGGTCTAGTTATAGTTGAGTCGTATTAGCACGATATTATAGTGGTCATCTCTTCTTTGATTGATTGATCTCTTTGAAGCAGTCCGAATATAAAATGTACATCGTTTTTTAAATAATAAGAAACATCATCTAGTATCACACACAGACAGAGGTCGTTTGTGGACGGTTTTTTTATATCACTTTTTGCAAACTTTTCCCACTGTAAAATCTATTAGGATAGGTACGTTATTATGATAAGCAAGGTAAGCATAGAACCCATTCCATCACACGTTGTGACAATAACTTATTGGGATTTTCCCTCAGGAGAAATTCATTTCTCGGAAGTTGCATGGAGTCCGTCCAACAATTATCACGCCCTACCTATATTGTTTTTTTTTTTAATTGTTGCATTAAAGAGAGGACTGACGAGAATATTTAGAATGCATTATACTACCTACTGTTTTTATAGGTCTGGGCAGAGGTACTTGGTGCGGCAATAGCCTTATGTATGGCTATGGTGTCGGCTTTCGAACCCCAACCCCAACTATTTCCGTGAGCCCATTCAAGACGCCAAGTACCTATTAGCATAGCTGGAGGGGTTAACAAAATTGCTAGTGATGTGAATTCTACCCACAATGCAAGTTTTCTTATAAAAAAAATTGTGTGTTCTAACGAGATACCGCGGCCCCGGAATCTAAGTGCAGTTAAAGGAACGGGGTGGGTTTTTGTCGGTAGAAGTCTAACACTCCCTTCCACTCCACTCAGAGCGAGAGGAGTCATTTTGATGAAAAAAGTTGTATGATTACAACTTAAAACGGTATATTTAGGTACCTGTTTTAAGTTCTAATGATACTGTAGAGACCATGTTAGCTTAAAAAGAAAAAAAATGTCTTGTAGCTGTATAGATTTCAAATTAATATACAAACATATAAATACCTAAATCATAAATAAAACGATAAGCATTTTACTAATATTACGGCTTAAATTAAATGTTATGGTTTGGACGACGTGTGTTTCTTTTCAAGGAAGTCAGCTAGGAATACGGTGTCACATAAAGTTTAAACTGACCAAATAAATATCATATACAGGATGGCAGGGACATCGACGCCAATAAAATTTTCAGGTTTTTTCTGCAAATTTTTTACTGAAAACTGTTTAAAATCATTGTTTCTATCTAACCCAATAATATTTTAATTAAAAAATAAAATTCACTTGTTTCACTTAAAACAGCAATGTAAATGAAACTCGAAAGGGCTACCTGATCAGCTGTTTTGCTAGAGTTCATTTGCGAGGTCAACGCAGCTGATCAGGTAGCCCTTTCGAGTGAATTTACTTTTTTTTTTAAGAAAAAGCCGACGAAAAATTTTAACGCTGGGGGTTCCAGAATCATGTACTGGATCTATGGTAAGCGGTTGTGCGTCGATGCCCCTGCCACCCTGTATTTTTGTTATAGTATGCATGCTGCAAGATTTATTTCAAATACCTAGGTAGAACACTTTTCCTACGTATTTAAAAAATCTCTCACCTTTCTTTCAAAACTCCAACTGACACGGTAACAATTACACTCTTAGCTGCATACAAGCTTCCATCCTTGCACTTGACTTGTACCAGCGGGTTGCTGGGGTCGATGCCGAGTTGTGTGATGCCCCAGCGAATATTCTCCACTTCTTTGTTTAGGAGAATCTGTAGAGGTATCTCCTTTGATGGGTCGGGGTATTTGTTCTGGAAAATTAAGGAATAAATCAATTTTAGATTGTAACAAGCGATCCGGCCCGACTTCGCACAGTCACATTCTGCTAATTCACACATAACCTTAATCATTTTTATACGAAAGCCTTCCTCTTGAATCAGTCTACACCTTACTGAAATTCGCATGGAAAATTATTGGGTATTTTTTGAGTATATCGCGAACAGGCAGGGAGACAGATGCTTTGTTTTATAATATGTAAGGACAAGCTTGGTAGGTAGGATGATTGAATTATGGGCTGGTGATGGCAGTGTCCCACTTCGCCTTCTTCCACTTATCCCTATCCAAAGCTGTTCGTACCCCATCTTTTAAGATAAGAGTGGACCTCATCCCGGGGCCAGCCGTGTTGTCATTTACTGCTGCTCGGGACACACTGTGTGGTTAGTTATGCTCATAGCTCTTCCGGCATGCGAAAGTTTAAATTGAATAATATTTTATATCACACTACACGCATATATTGTTGCATCCAACTGGATATAATCGGTTGAGATCACTTTAACTCCTTCACCGGTGGTCGGTGATATGTCTTAGTCTTGTCGGATTGTCGTCGCATTTGACGATGACAGTGCAGTTATTTTTGCGCACGCACTTGAGCACTATAATATTTTTTGGACTTGCCTAATCTCTCCTTTGTGATTGACATACGTGATAAAAAGTCGCCGGAAGATTTATTTCATTTTATTACCTTTTTAAAACAATAGGCGGTCGCATAATATCAACCGATGGGTCAGTCCCATTTTTTGATATTGCATTTATTCAGGAGCGCACTTTACAGGTTAGAAAATCGTCGTAAGGCTCCATATTATATCAAAGTTCTTAAAATATATATGCAAACAATCAAACATACCATCAAAACGTCAAGAACAGTCTTGTATCCTCTTCCCTTCCAGTTTAGGAAGGGATCCCCTTCACTTGGCCACGATTCGGACAGCACTTTCAAAGACTTCCCACTCTTCGGGTCGTCCTGGCCACCCAGGTGGTTGTTCCTTTCAAACCATTCGATGAACGAGCTGGATAGCTCGGGGTCTTTCTTTAAGGTGGCGTTTGATTTAGCTCTGAAAATAAAATGTTCATTTTGGTTCGCATAATGGATGGTGGGTAACATATAGACGGTCTAATTAATATAATCGGATTGTGTGAAAGCTGAATGTGTTACCGGACAGTTGGCCCCGGCTACCCGGCAACCGGTACATTTGAAAAGGCATACAGTACTATGCGTCCGGCCGCCGGCTAGCCGGTAGGCGCCAACTGGACACACAGTGGTGGATCCAGTGAGTACCCGGTGACCGCTTGCCGGGAAAATTACGCCGCATGGCCATACACTTCGCCGCCGGATTTCCGGCGCCGCGCCGGCTACCCGGCAACCGGTACATGTGAAAAGGCACTCAGTCTCACATAACATCACAAAACGTTTTGTGCGTATGGGTGGGATGAACTAAATTCTATAGTCTACTCACGCTCCCCTAACAAATTGCGATATAGATTGCTTGAGGTTCTTATCGGCACCTGCCAATTCGTCTCCTAAAGCCTTCAGGATACTGTTGGCTTCGTCTTCAGGCAACAGTTCGCCGTTAGAACGCACGTAGAAGTTGGTATCAGGATCTGATCTTCCCAGAAGACCTAACGGGTTCACCATTTCAAAGATAGCGTTATCTTTCTCACCGTGACACCTGGAATTTGTTAAATAGGAATATGTGAAGAGGAGAAGGAAACTTATTGAGGATACACTGATCTCACATCAAAACGGAGATCTATGACTTTGTATATGACCTATGATGAATTACTTAAGGATGACTTCCAAAAGCTTTGACAATTGACGGTTATAATAAGTCGCATAATGGGTACAAATCTATACTACATACATACATATAAATTAAATAGAAGATTCTGTCTATGATTTCAAAATAACTGTATTTTTTCAAGTAGGTTATTATAGTTAGATGACACGAAAACACAAACTTTTCAAATTTTGTTTAGCTTTCTGTTTCATCGGCCTAATCTCTAGAACATCTGAACTGATTTTCATGAGCCTTTCACTGTAAGATAGAGAAGGTTCTAGGGCAACATCATTCAGTGTGCTTGGGTATTTTTGTCTAAGTGTAAATACTAGTATCTGTTTATTTACTATAGTCATGTGCTTTCTAGATTTTACCTCGAGTTTCGAGTGTTATGTTTTTTTTTTTGTGGCCAGTTCTTTGATGTCCACGTTCTTTAATTAAGTAGTCTGTTGTTTATTTTAATGTTTTTAAGACAAATCTTGTTAAACTTACTGTCAGTCTCACATACTCTTTTGATTATGTTTTGTTTAGCTGCAAGTCTTCAAATATCAGGATAGCTTACCATGCAGCGCCGATATCAATAGACTTTCCCGCGAATTCCGTGGTACAGACTCTGCCACCGATCCTGTTGCCAGCCTCGAGGCCCAAGACTTGAAGACCTGCGTCGTGCAGCTTCCTCATAGCCGCAATGCCGGCCGCGCCGCACCCAATCACAATCACATCCATTATTCGACTGTAAAAAGAGATTAATTATGTACATAAATATCTGCTTCTAAATTGAACTAAAGATCTTAAGGAACATGGTGGGATTTTTTCGGGCGTAAATAATCAAATGACTCCACCGGCCTTAGGTGGAGCGGAAGGGAGTGTCAGACTTCTACTAACTAAAAACCCTGTTCCTTCAGTTGTTCTTGAGTTACGGAGCCGCGGTATCTAGTTGGAACATTCCCGCAACCTGCTTTTGATTGTATCTTTGTGAATAAAAGACCTTAAGATCTTCGGTTTAAGCTACTTACGGGGTTACCTACCTATAATAATACTCAATTATTTATATTTAAATAAACTGTTTATAATATACCTATGTGTCTACCGTTTTTTTTTATATAATTATACACTTAGTATAAGATTTCTAATGCGTTCAGCAGTACTGACAAGATCGACCAATACTTCGCCAATAATGTCTATGCTACCTACGTACGTACCTTCCGCACGGGCATTGAGTGAATTAAAATGATACATTCCATTAGTAATTATAATTAAGTGAGTAGTTTGCTACTTAATTGAAGCGAAATGTCAATGTTTAAGCCAAATGTTTGTTCTGTAATATAAAACACAAATTCCCATGTATTTTTTAATCACTTGCGTTTGACCACTATACCCGATGTAATGCGATGATGTGGTCGACGATGAAACACGGTTACCTAGAAGTAACCTATTCACACTTGACTTAAATACCTTTAGGTTATAGCTATCAGAAATCACAATCTCGGCAATTCCACTCTTTAGCTTTACGGACAATAAAATAATTCTCAAAACGTTTTCTTGCTTATGGCTGGGATGTCATCATGTCCCATGTAACGATGGCGCATCGTCGTTCGTCTTGTAGAGTTGTAGTCCGGTCATGGAACGACAATTTTATTAGAATGTGCAATGCCATTGCACACGCCCCGAAAGAAGATTAAGCTATCATCTAAAACTTATTATTGGCTGTTAGGCCATATAGAATAACAAAGCAGGCTCACTGTTGCAGCAACTACGAAACAGTGGCAACAGCCTCCTCAAGACAATCGCGGCGCGATTACGATTCAGGCAGCGATAGTTTATTCCGATTCGGTTCTCTGTTGAACCTGACTGCTACAGAAGGATAATAGTATGTTTGCCATTATTTGATTATATTTGGATAACTTAGTACGGCTTATTACCAGGGCCGGATTAACCATTAGGCAGAGTAGGCAACTGCCTAGGGGCCCCGCATCCACTAGGGGCCCAGTGCAAGCGACAAGTTTTTTTATCGAACGACAATTTTTATGTGCGTGTGAATCGAAACATTTGTATTTAGTACTTAGTAGAATTAAAAAAAAAAAAACTAAATCCTCTTTAAAATGAAGAAAGACTTTAATAAAAACTTGGAGTAAAATACTAGATTGTTTTTATAAACACTGCCTTGAAAAAATCGGCGAAAGAACGAGGCAAGTTTAATTATTGTTTTCGAGTAATTAGTTTACTTACTTAACGGATTTCATTAATATTTTATGTAAATTGATTGAAATATAACGATTATAGTTGAAGTCGCAAAATATCTTGCCACCTGAGAGCTTTACTCGCATACGCCGCGTTGACCAGCTGAGATACATTAAAGTAATATACTAGAAAATTGTAGATCTACAATAATAATGCTACAAAAAAGTCCATGATACATATCTCTCTCCTACGGTTGACTCACAATAACTACTTTTATTTTATGTCCAAATATTGATTAAAAATATTACGTTATTTTCGAAGCTGTTTTCAATATTTATTTATTAATTTGTATGTAAATAAATACGTTTATTAACTTCGGCATTTAAAGCAGATTCAAATTTTCCTGTACACTAAATGAACCAAGTAAATTCTTTCGAAGATATGATAGATTCCAAATTTTATGTCAATAAAAATTATTAAGTTGGAAAGAGCGACTATCGCAACCGAGGGCTGGGCACACCGCAATCACGGCTGTAAGTCCCTTCTTTGAGAAGTGGCTTGAGAGACGCCACGGAGACCTCATCTTCTGCCTGATGCAGGTGCTTACCGGACATGGGTGTGTCGGGAGGTACCTGTTTCGGATACAGCGGGAGGATAAGACAACAGCCTATGTCGAGAATCGTATCCAGGACCACGAGGTGACACCGATTTTAGCGACACACGATTCGGTCAGTCAAAGTAAGAAAGGGGGCCCAAGAATTCCATTGCCTAAGGGCCCCTGACAGGGTTAATCCGGCTCTGCTTATTACATAGGTAGGTACAGAACAACCAAATATCAATATAACATGCATTAGGTAGAGAGGTACTCGCACGATCTTACATTATAAATACGTAAGCACAGCCGAAACCTCTTACCTTGGTAAGTATTTGTAATACTACCTTTCTATATTTTATTTTTGTGGAACACGCTTGGCTAGAAGTAACCTAATTAAGATTATCAGGTATAATATTTAGAAATGATATGTACATTTCCCCCACGGAAGAGGAAATTGTAAAACAAAAGAGCTCTTAAAAAATACAAATAAATTAATAACTTACGCCACTTTTGCGAATTAAATGGAGTCTTTTGTCACAAATAACTATGCCGCCACACAGCAGAATATAAACTAAAGATTCATCTGTTTATTCATTCGATATCTCACATTATTACTTGTTACGTAATATTTGTACTCGGTGGACAATGATGTTATCAATTTTCGCTTATTGTTTTATGTAAATACGGGTATGGATACAAATGCTTATCTACATAGGCATTTAATGAATTATTATCATGCAATTAATATTTAAAAAGTGAAAAGCATTTCTTTTTACAAACTTTTATTTAGGTTGCGTTATTCATTTGTCAGTTCCTATATCTGGGTCAAATCTTGCGAGTGAATTTTTAATCAGTTAATCAATTCAGATGAAATTTTGCATACACGTTTGATTTAGATAACAATGCATGGTGCGCCATGTTGGATTTAAAATGACGTAACAAAACGTCATTTTAAATCCAACATGGCGCACGGCCTAATATGGCTGATTAGTTCGTTTTCGTCTATTTTTGTGCACTATCGTGATATGGGTATCAAATGCTTGCTGAAAGCTTGTTCTTTTTAAAAATATAATTTTAACTAATATTTAAGTAACTAATATTTGATTAAGTTTCATATTTTTTTATCGATTGCAAAATCGTTGCTACACTGCATGCAATGGAGGTCTCAGTGACTCCTTTAAAGGGACCTTATGGTTTTCAACCGGTTGAGAAACGTGTGATTGAGTTTTTCCATCAGTAATTTCTCAACGGTAATCTATCTCTTGCGTGATTCTTCTTACAATTGGGAGGAACTACGAAACTATTGATATATTTGTTAAAAAAAACGGACGGCACCCTTGACCACGCTATGAATTTCTCCATTCATTTTGGTATTAGGTAGGCAATTAAAAGTAAAAAGGGAAAGTCTGGAATGGTGCTCCGTTGTTGGGAATAGGACTAAAAATGGACAATAGGGTATCCGATTGCCGAATTACGCAGGTTATTAAAATTTAATACAGCGCATACACTGTTAATTTGCGCTCATAGAATGCTATAATGACGACACGATTGCTGCAGTGTTCTGCCGTTCTGCGTGTCTGGTTCGATTCCCGCGTCGAAATAAATGTTTGGATGGCCTTCACATGGCTGTTCCGGAACTGAATGTTTGTAAAAATGCATCCATGATACAGGAGATATTACTAGTGCGGGCCATTATTGTTTTTATAATAAAGATTTTTTTTTTTCACAGGCGTTTTCTGAGAATTGTGTAATTAACACTTTTTATCTGACCTAGGAATTAGGACCCCAAGCCCAGCAGTAGATCAAACTAGTTACATACTGAAAATGTTCGATGATTTTGGTGTTGGGTAATTTAGGAAAAGTAATATGTAAGTATGTAGCTATTACATCCATGAAATTAGGTCCTGTGTGTAAGGACAGCACTTTCTCCCAGTCAACGGCGCGTCTTGTACCACGCGCCCCTCAAAGAGCAGTCAGCATTCAGCAACAATTACGGATTGCGATTGGGTCTGCTAGGGTTGCTGGAACTTTCTAAAGAGATACCGCAGAGTGTTGTCTGACACACAGTTTGACACTCTCTTCAGCTCCACCCAGACCGGGAGAAGTAATTTGATGATTTTAACCACGAAAAAAAATTGTTCTTTCGGTGCAACAAACACAATAAGCGAAATATCAATAGGTAAAGCTTATTCAATAGTTTTCTCTCTAATTTCCATAGACCAAGATTTCAACCTTTCATACGTTTGCTTTAGGTTTTTTACCTACCTATACTAGGTGTATATTTTTTCTAATCAAGTTAATCTACGTATCGTGGTAGCTTTTAGTTCCCACCATGTTAAGAGCTACTCTGCTTACCCGTAAGGTATTGTACATAATAGCCACTGGTTTAGTTAAATCACTTATTACTAGAGCCAGTAGTAACAGGATCAGCGGCATTCTTATACCCATCCCTGTGACACGCGACGGGTACAGGTACCATGAATTGTGCGTAGTATACTGTAGGATGACTACTGCATATTACCAACCATTCATTATAGTAGATGATTTTTGGTAGTTTATGCCCCCCCCACTTGTTTTACATAAACATATTATTATGTATTACCTTAAGGCTATTTCTATTGTAACATTGCCATTTCACTTGAAGGTGCAAATAAACAATTTAATTTATTATTTTATTTTATATTTATTACGTAACAATATAATGACTGCCTCGTTGTTCGAGTCTTCGCAAGCGCGACTGCTGAGTACCTACGAGGTTTCGGGTTTTATTCCCGGGTAGGGCAAAGAGTGCTATTAGGTTTTTCTGTAAGAAATTTCTCAGTAGTAGCTCGGAGTTTGGAAGTTGGTGTTGTGATACCCCCGTGCATCGGCGGCTGTCATTTGAACATTTTTGACTGCCGTTACGGATAGTCTGAAGCCAGTAAATCCGGATACTGGTTTAACCAAGGGGGTATTGTGTTAGGTCAGATAAGCAGTCGCGTACTAATACTCAGCTGGATCCGCTTAGACTGGCAGCCAGCCAAGTAGATAATGATGACGTAACAATGTAATGGAAAAATGAATACACGTGTTTTTTTTTATTTCAGTTCTATGTATTTTTTATTTGTATTATGCATTGTAACCTTAGTTGGGTTATTTTTATATTGTCTTATTTCATTATAATCCAGGAAATTATACTAAAGGAATTGTTCATTAATATTGGTGTGTGTTGATTTGCTAATTGTGATATTTAATTAAAATACTTATTAGGATAAACTTGTTTATTATTTTGGTAACAAAAACATATAAAAAGCAAACAACTTGGCAATAGCATTAAAATTCACAAAAAATATTTTTGGATGATTTTGCATAGTAACTTTATCTGTAGTTTTCTGAAGCCTGCAACTCTTTCTGGGGCTGATTACTCAACCGACTAAGTCTGATATTTTAATTAATACGAAACTGTTATCTAGGAATGTAAACATTTCTAGGGGCCCTTACTCGAAGTGCATCCAATCGGTATCCTATTGAGAAGTCTGTCAGCATAATGATAGGTAGTAGATACTTGAAATATTCAATGTATTTGTATTGTGTCAAAACATAGATATAAAAAAAAACCAAAAGTCAAAAATATGTAATTAGATTTTTACAAGGATCTTTTCCCGCCGAATTAAAATGTCAGAAAATAAATAAAATTACTTAAAACCAAACTCCTTGAAACTTTCTATCAGCCGGTCCGCTTCTCTGAATCCTGACTCCACGGCTCCGTGGCAATCATGATGTTTATGATGCGACGTGGCTTCTCCAGCGAAGCAGACGACGGGGAACTTGTTGGGATGGTACAGGGGCTGTGATAGCTCGATGGCACCGCCGCCTTTCTCTTCCGTGTAGACTGTTCGGTAAGCGTAGGCACCGCGGGCGAGAGGGTTTGAGGCCCATTGTGATCTGAAAAAGTTGTTTTTATTAACTGACTTCAAAAAAGGAGGTTCTGTATTCGACCAGTATGTATGTTTGTACATCCGCGATTTTCTCAGAAACTACTGATCCGATTTTGATCGTGTTTTCGTTGTTTGAATAGCATTTTGTTTGTTTGAAGCATATTTTACAAGGAAGGTTTTAGTATACAACACATCAGGTTTTGATGAAGATAAGCGATAGAACTCTTCAACTAAGAACAGAAATCTCCCGCAATTGCTGCCCTCGTACATCTATGTACTGTTTAGCATATCAGCCTATTAATATCAACACAGCTGAGCCATAAACCTTCTAGATCACGTCAGAATTATTGTTTAAGTGGATAAAAAATACGTGTACAGCAAACTCTCTTTTTAAAAATTAAGTAGGAACAGTATGTAGGTATCTCAAGTAACAGAAGCAATGATACACTAAAAAACATAAAATAAAAACTATTTTACAAAAAATTTAACCACCTTCAAAACTTAAAAAAAAAACTACTGCACTACAAAGTGAAAAAAAAAACTTAAAGATTGTTTCATTGGGTGTATAATTCCATTCAAAATAAGGGCTAGGTACCTACTCACATGGCTGAAGTCGGTGCCAAGATAAATTAATAGGTTTTGATCACCTTGGGTGTGCCCCAGAATGCAGCGTACTATGTCTATCAAATTTATAATTTTTTGTAAAAAAGTTTTTATTAATGTATCTGATACTATGCTAGTTACTTATAGAAGATATAAGTAACTAGTTATAAGTAACTAGCATATATATTGTGTTGCAAAAGCTAAGGTTACTCCAAGTGTGTTTTGGTTTCATAATGATTTATAGGAATAGCACAGACTGAAAAGTTGAATAGGGCTACGAGTCAGGTATAAATTTCTCTTGGTGCTGAAAAAAATGCACAGATATTTCTTTTTTTTATTGAGTGGCCACTCACAGGTTAACCTAGGAGTTTGTCAGCTTCCGACGACTTATCTGCATTGTAGCGGTCTTAATGTTATAACAATTAAAGCCTCAAGCTTATAAAAACTAGCTTACTAGGTGACTACACGCAAAGGGCACCCTATAAGGTATGGAACTCGGCTTAGGGCGTTGCTGTGGTAGCTAGGGATGGGCTAGATCGGACGAATATTATTTTGGGACGAAAACCTTCTAGCAATGGTCGCAGGGATTTAAGGGGATCATATGTTTCGATATGCTTAAAACGAGATTCCAATGATCAACTAATGTACGATTTTTTGGTAAATGATTAAAATATTTTGTATTTGTATTTTGTACTTTATGACGATAGATTTCTTGTTTGTGCGCTGGTTTCTTTACGGCTCTTTTGGAGCAGGGTGATAGCGACAACTGTAGTGACTAGAGTATGCTTTGATTGGTGAATCTTTAAGATGTGGAAGGAAGGGATCGTATAGGGCGGCCGATCAGTTAGTGCAGTGGAGGCATTTCGAAACTCTTCTTCTGTTCTTCCATTAAGGTTTTATATGTTAGGCCGATTTGTTGGTCCGTCCGCATCTGAGACCACACTCGACAAATGACATGCGTGAAATTATAAAACATACGGCATAAACTGGCACAAACTCACCTCAAAATATTCTTAATCGGTGAAACATCAAACTTCTTTTTGATAACAATATCAATAAGCTTCTGAACGCCAGCCTTCACCTCATCAACGCTTAGTTTCTCCATAGCTACAGCCCCATTACCACAGATCCAAAATAGTATAACATTAGGCTGGTGTTCCACTGTCCAAAGACCATAGATTTCTGTGATCCATTGGTCCTTTCCTTCGAATTGGGCCTTATCTTCATCTCGCCATAACAGAGTGATTTTTGTGGGAGTTTTGGGCCACCATGGTTTCTCGAATTCTACGTAGATTTTATCCAGGATAAACATGTTTTGGTTTTGGATTGCGTTCACTTTTTCGGCTGGCAGTTGGGGGTAGAAGAGTTGTTCGTGTCTGTAAACAAAATCATACGAAATAAATAACTAGACTACCAAATTGACAGAGTAGTAGTTTCATATTTTCTCATCGCGGTAATCCTTTTTTTATTACCTACATATGAGCCTGGTCTTGACTTCGATCACGCCTGATGTAAGGTACCATGGGACGAGCGAGCCCAGAAGATGAATGTTCAGATTTACCCAACAAGGCACTGCCACGCATCGACGCGGCCCCCGACTGATTCTGGCCCGTGCTCGTGCCATCTGATATACAGTATTTTGGTCGACCGCTCATCTATATCTTGACGTTGTAACTGCTCGGACATAGGTCTTCTTGAAAGGGACTGGGCTGCATTCGATTCCCTATTCCTCCATAACCCTGGCATTATAGTAGGTACCTATGTATGCTTATTATGTCCTGTTACTGAATTGAATAAGTTGCAAGTTTGTTTGCAGTTAGTAAAGTGCCATAACTCAGTTTTAATAGACAGTTATAATGGTTATATTTAGAGTTAACTAAACGGAAATGTGTCTAGCTCGAAAGCTCTCATTTGTTACGACGCCACGCCACACATTACAGACGTTATTCGTGTTAACAGAATTAGTGTTTAGTGCGTTATTAATACTTGGAATGGGCTTGTTTATTTACTCTATATTTTACACGTAAGCACAAATTTATTTGTTGAAAGTTCAAACCGCTTAGAACCGCTCCGTTGGTCTAGTTACTTATAGTTGATTCGTATTATCACGATATTACAGTGGTCGTTAACCATCTCTTCTTTGATTGATTGGTTATTATCTCTTTGAAGGAAACTGAATATAAACTGTGCATCGTTTTTTTTAAATAATAAGAAACATTGAGTATCAGTACATCGAGGTTTTTGTCCACTGTAAAATGAAAAAGCTATTAAGATAAGCAAGGCGTGCATGGAACCCATTCCATCACACGCTGTGACAATAAGTTATTGGGATTTTCCCTCAGGAATTTTTTATTTTTCAGAAGTTGCATGGCGCCCGGCCACCAATTGTCTCGCACCTTACCTATTGTTGCACGTAAGGGAGGATTGATGACAAATATTTATAATGTATTATACTACTGGTTTTTTAGGTTTGGGCAGTAGGTACTTAGTTGGTGCGGCAGTAGCCTCATGGATAAGGTGTCAGCCTTGTGGCCGAGAGGTCGCGGGGTCGAACCCCACCATATTTAGCCTAATTGGAACTATTGGAAGGGTTAACAAGATTGCTAGTAATGTGTATTCTACCCCCTTTGCAAGTTTTCTTTAAAAAAGTCTGTGTGTTCTAAAGAGATATACGAAACGTAACGGCAGTTGAAGGAACAGTCTGGGTTTTAGTCAGTAGAAGTCTGACACTCCCTTCCGCTTCACCAACAGCGGGTGGAGTAATAATATGATTTTCCCAACGAAAAAAAAAAATAGGTCTGCACATATACCTAAAACGTAAAGAATATATAACGTGTAACGCTACTGAAAGTAGTTGGTTGCGACCAACTACTTTCAGTAGTTGGTTGAGAATCGGCTTCTGAATCGATTTCCGTCATAAAAAATAGGTGTTAAATTTTGACAGAAAAATCTTTCATTTAACTTAAAATGGAAACATAGTACCTATCATGACAAATTAATACAATCCTTGATTCAAGAAAATTGTGTGCATCTCGCGTCGGCCGCTAACATTGCATGAGTGTATGCGTCTGCGTAAAGATATTGTATGACGCACATACGTTTTGCGGTTAGTAAGGATAACTATTTTATAAAAAATGCCTATTTTTGGTTTCAATTTATTTATTTACGAATGTTGTTTTAGACTTATAATTTAATATTCTAATTGGGGTGTCTGAGGTATTACACGTTGTATAAGCGTTTTATTACAGATAATCATTTTACTCATATTGCGGCTTGAGAATACTTTCTCCGAACTATTTCCTACGTTTGTAGATAATCTCTCACCTTTCCTTCAAAACTCCAACTGACACGGTAACAATTACACCCTTGGCTGTATACAAGCTTCCATCCTTGCACTTGACTTCTACCAGCGGGTTACTGGGGTCGATGCCCCAGCGAATGTTCTCCACTTCTTTATTGAGGAGAATCTGTAGAGGTATCTCCTTTGATGGGTCAGGGTATTTATTCTGGAAGATTAGAGAATACATCAATTTTAGATATTAATTAACGAGGGATCTGGCCCGGCTTCGAATAGTCTCATTTTGCTCATTTCACGCATAATATAATAATTTTTATACGAAAACCTTCTTCATGAATCACTCTAGGTAGATCTTACTGAAATCTGAATGAAAATTTGTTTGGTAGTTTTGAGTTTATCGCGAACATACAGAGAGACAGACGCGGCATAAGACTTTTTTATGTAAGGACTAGCTTTTTAGGTAGGTTGATTTATGGACTAGGTTGAGTGAGTACCTATCCATAACGACAGCTTATTGTTATTAGAAGTCATCTGTGTCCCACTGCAGGATTAAGGCCTCCCCTACTTCCTTCCACTTATCCCTATCCAAAGCTGATCGTGGCCAATCTTTAAGATAAGTCGAGCTCGTCCCGCCACCTTGGCATGGGCATACGGGCATACTGCGTTGTCAGTTACTTATGCCCATAGCTTTCCCGGCATGTCAAAGTTTAAATTAGTTAATTTTACATGCATATATTGTTGCATCTAACTGAAAATTAAAGGATGACATCCATTTAACTTTTCTACTGAGTCCCGTAAGGTGGTCTTGTCGGATTGCCGTCTCATCTGACGATGACAGGAAAGGAACAAAGAGTGCACCTGTGTTTACGCTAGATATGAGCGCCGATGGTCAATCTGTCGGCGGCGGCGCGCCGTCTTTTTGAAGTCGGCGGCGGCGCACGGTGGGCTGAAAATCGGCTTTCATAGACTTAGGCATTTTATTTTGCAAGTGCGAGTTTTTTGCCGGATATCACTTCTATTAGTTATAACAATATACAAAAATGACACCAGAATTGATTCTGCACAGAAACGAAGGAATTATAATTTTTTTACGAAAATTTTGTATGGAGCTAGTATGAAAAATCGAAATATCTCTAAAACGGCAGCGATAACCGTAATATCCTTATAGGGGGTTATAGTACTAATTATTTATGATTTTTTGACATACGTTACATAATGGTTGTAGATGACTTTTTTTTAAAAAAATCGTCAAAATATTTTTATTTATTTTTACATATTTAAACGTTCCTTTTAGTGTTTAAGTTGAAGAATTCAGAGCTTTAACAACTCTTATCATAAAATAGCATCACCCCTTTAGACCTGAAGGACTAGACAGAGGTGTGTAGTGTCTTGTTGATCTTGTAAGATTTCCAACAATACCAAATAGTTGAATATCAGTGTCAAAGTGCCCATGCTGTCGCTTCTTTTTGAAAGATAGGGGAATGAAATTGTTAATTGATCATACCCTAAAAGTATGATTACAACATAACCGGACACATAATAATAATAATATCCTTATAGGGGATTATAGTACTAACATTATTTATTTTAACATATGAAACTGTTCAAAACGATCCATGAACTGTGTCAAAGTTAAGAACATCGTTAGGAAGCATGCTTTTTCCCCAAATATTAAGAATATGTGAAAAAAAAAAGACTGTATATAAACTTTTTATTGATAGGTAATTTAAATAAAACAGAAGTAACAAAAATAATATCTAATAAATTCAATTATACAAAATACATATTTGAAACTATAATTTATGAAATTATTAACTAAACATATTGGTACAATAAACTAACATAAATAACAAAAGAACATAAAGAAAAATAATTAAATTTTACAAATTTTCTTTACAACTTTCGTTGTCGGACTCCAATTCCGAGTCAGAATCCAGATCGGATATACCTACAAACTCGAACTCAGTTTCCGGAAACTGTATTAGGTCGAGAGTTTCAGCAAAAAAGGTTGTCTTCCTTTTGGCATCTAACTTCGGCCTTTGTGCACTTAGAAAAGGATCCGAAGAAACAACAAGCATATTTAGGATATCTTGATTAGAATCTTGCCTGCTTCTTTTCCGCGAATGATGTTCCCGGAACCTCCTAAAATCTTTGTTTCGAGACTCTGAGGCTTCTTCCGAGAGAGTCCCAATCGGGACAATATCATTTTTTTCGATTATGTCAGCTCCGTGTATTAATAGTTTATGTACGGTTGATGACATGTAGTACCAGTCGTATAATTTCACGTACTTTTCTGCTGTTTTGCGAGCAAAATCATTAAATTTGATGACATCGATCTTCTCACCAGATGTTATTGCTTGCAAAATAACAGCAAATCTTTTTATCAGGTTTTGATCCAACCCAGTAATAGCTGCAGTTTTATTGGGAAACTCGAAAAACTTCCTTGCGGTATTCCCGTCATTGGTAGTTCCCGAGCCTTGTTTTACTATATCAATTAACAGATTGAGCTCCTCTTTAAATTTATTTTGAATGTTTTTTTTTCTGTTTTGTAACATATCTTTATGCTCATTACTTCTTGCTGCCCACTGTTTGAAGTCAAGTCTGTACGCAATGTGTAACAGACATTCCATGCAATTTATACGGGCATGTAGGGATGATAGGCCAAATTCATATATGTCAGAACACACAGTTTTTGATGTTACAGCATCTAAGTGGTTCATTTCTGTTGGTTTTGCTAAGCACAGGTAGCATGATGCATTTGATCTAGCTTCAGAAAGGTACGTGCAGACTTTTGCGTCGATCATTGTCATCATTAGTTTATGAGTCACCCTGTTACTATTAATGCACTCTGTGGGGTTAAGGGCCTCAATTTCCTCATCCATTTTTCTTTTGTTATCAATGACAACTGCATGGCTTTCTTTTACAAAAGTGAACTGAACCGGACGACAATAAAAAGTTGAGCATGGTTTCGGGTTTGTCCATATAGTATTATCTCCATCTGTCAATTTCAGTGGCACCAAGGAGGTCATGAAAATGCTTGAATCATCATGCTCGCCGTCCATTTTCTGCTTGTATCGGCTTTGATTGGAAGCACCATCAAATCCCCACTTCGATATCAGCTTTAACTGCTTATTTTCCACATTATCAGAAAGACTTTGAAGAATCCGCTTCACCGTGATGTCAAGTAAAGCTTGAAGTGTAATTCTAGCTGATGAATCCGTAACTGATACTGATTGATTAGGAGGGTAGCATGCAAGCTTAGTTTGTTGCAGTTTATAGTAGGATGGGTAAATATCCTTAGCACCTTCCCGAATGGCAGTCTCTCGCAACGTAATATATTGCCACTTTGAAAGCTTAAGTGAAAGAAGCAATCCAAGTGCTTTCTCTGGTGTAAATATTACTGTTTTCTTAATGCTTTCCTTGATTTTAACGGCAGCTTCTGGATTTTTGATCATATAATTGATTACAGATGCGATATCTTCATAACCTTCTTCTTTTAAACGTGCTGCAGCTGCATATGCCAATTCACAGGAATCCTCGCCTATGTGCTCACTAGATCTTCTCTTTTTCTGTTTGCTTCCCAGATCTTTGAATGGTTTTGGGACCTTTTTGTCATTGTTCCAACAGTCGATGATGTCGAAGGTTCTGGAGAAACTGAGCGTGCTCTTGGTATCTCATCAACAGTTGGTTCTTGATTTATTAAAGTTTGCACGCAACTCGGCCAATCAATATTTGCTTGCAACCACTCTCCGTACGTATTTCTAAACTTATCAAAGAATCGTTTAGATTTCTGCCACCTGTTTAAAGCAGCTCGCGTGAATCTCCGGCAAAATTCTTTGAGAGTTACTTGATCTTCGGCAGAAAGGCAATCGCCTATGCGGGACACAATTGCACTAAACAATACTTCATGATTAAATGAAGGACACTCACTTTTTAGAAGAACAAACAAATCTAAGTTGGTGATTAAACTTTCCATTCTAAGATTTTGTAGTCGCAAAGCAAATAGTTTTAGTGTTAGCAGTTACACGGTTGTGAACAATCTAAATTATGGAACAAAATTATAGCCCTTTTATTGTATTAAGTCAATAATTAGTTAACTACCCTCATTAAAGTTATAAAAGATATGATAATAAAAATTTATAATCGTCAAAAACATTTCGTAGAACTCATAGTAGAACTAATCAACATTAGCAAATCACATTAGCTCACTAATTATAAAAAGGTGAATGCAGTTCTTAGTTGGTATTGTTGCGAGATATTTCAAATCATTTAATCACTTAATAGGCTCATTAGAATCAGAAGACTACAACCATCATTCTAATTACTTAATTACTTGTCATCAGACTCATTAGATGACTACACAATATGTTATTTTGTATTTTGAACGTATGCAAGGTTTTAAAATTCTTTTTGTGTCGATATTATTATGTGTCCGGTTATGTTGTAATCATACTTTTAGGGTATGATCAATTAACAATTTCATTCCCCTATCTTTCTAAAAGAAGCGACAGCATGGGCACTTTGACACTGATATTCAACTATTTGGTATTGTTGGAAATCTTACAAGATCAACAAGATACTACACACCTCTGTCTAGTCCTTCAGGTCTATAGGGGTGATGCTATTTTATGTTAAGAGTTGTTAAAGCTCTGAATTCTTCAACTTAAACACTAAAAGGAACGTTTAATATGTAAAAATAAATAAAAATATTTTGACGATTTAAAAAAAAAAAGGCATCTACAACCATTATGTAACGTATGTCAAAAAATCATAAATAATTAGTACTAAAACCTCCTATAAGGATATTACGGTTATCGCTGCCGTTTCAGAGATATTTCGATTTTTCATACTAGCTCCATACAAAATTTTCGTAAAAAAATTATAATTCCTTCGTTTTTGTGCAGAATCAATTCTGGTGTCATTTTTGTATATTGTTATAACAAATAGAAGTGATATCCGGCACAAAAACTGGCACTTGCAAAATAAAATGCCTAAGTCTATGAAAGCCGTTTTTCAGCCCACCGTGCGGCGGCGGCGTCGGCGGCGCGGCGTAACTTTTCTTTAACTACTTTAATTTAAGAGAAGAAATAAAAACATAATTTACGTATAAATTAAGATTTATTGTAATTTTGACGAGACAAATTGAATTGACAATATAAACTAAAAAAAAAAAAACAAATTAACATTAAAAGTGTGATATTTAGTAACTTATCTGTAAATTAACAGGAAATTAGGAATATGAAACCGTTTTAATTAATATGTTCAGCGTATAATAGGTTCAGTCAGATAAAAGATGAAATACCAATTAAATTCAAATGTCGGTTTCTCGTTTGCAATGGCTATAGTTGTCATGAATAAATATTATTCGGTTTACCCTTAAGGAATTTAAGCAAGACCTCTTTGCGGTTATTACCTGCCCTGCAACAGAGAAAACTCTTTCGCTTGGCGTACTTGTCGCCGGTACAAACAATATTGCTCGAGCCAAAGTTGACAGCCATGGCAAGGAGATCTTTCTGTCTTTCCAGAACATTAATACACCACCGTCGTATGGCTGAAGATCTTTGACACTAGCTGTGCTAAAATACTTCCAGCATTTTCAACCACGCTGTCTATTTCACTTTCACTGGATGTACTGCTGTGCTTATCAACCAAAAACATAAAAAAATTAGACGGTGCAGGCGCGGAACTCGGTCCAGGTGTTGCATCTCTTATTGGGTCAATAACATCCTCCTTTTTCAAAATATTCTTTAAAAATTTTGTCAAAAATGCTACCTTATTGGTGTCTTGATTTTCCATGTAAATGTCGATTTCTTTAGTTGATTGAAACCTACAATCCCATAAAGTAGCCGCCACAATAGTGTCTGTAACAGGAAAGCGATGGTCCAAACATTGCAACATGTTATTTTTTGGTCTAGTGACAATGACAGTTTCCTCGTCGTTACATTCTTCCAACAATCTTCTAATTTCTGATTTAAAAACCAATGATAAATTAACCGTGGTTTGAGATTCAGCACTTAAACATTCCACTGTCGTCTTGAATTTATCAAAGAACGATGTTAAGCTGGTAATTAAATTGTACTCATTCTCATCTAGTAAAAGAGCACTGCGACCTATATCAATCAACATGTCTCTAATGGGTCGGCGATTTGCATTGTGGCTGATGCTTGTTATCATCATAAGCATGCTGTGCTATCTCGTTGGTGTACTCATCTTTATAGTTGGGGGGCGCTGATTCCAGCTTGTCGAAACCTCGTCTAGGTCAAAATCATTCGATGAAGTTTCGTCATCCGAGTGGTTTATATTTTCCCCAATATCTTCAAAAAATGAAAGCAGATCACGTTGTTCCTTGCTGGCAGCGGCTTCTAGTTGAGAAGCTTTATACCTCAAGTGCTTGACTATTTTCTTACTTAATGATTTAAATAATTACTTTTCTTTTATTAATGAGGCAAAGAACCGCATCAGTGTTCTGAATACCATCCACGGTGACTAGATTATGCAGAGCATGGCCCAGGCAAAGATGATTTTTCATATTCAGTAAATCAGCAGCTCTTTTCATATTACTGCCAGAGTCAGTCACAAGGACAATATCTTTTTGTGGAATCTGAAATGTCCGCAAAATACCTTGAATTTCGTCTTTAATCTTTTCACCTGTATGTTTTCCAATAACTTGTTGGGTAGCTAGTGTGAATTTCAAAAGTTTCATCTCATGAGAAATATAATGGAAAGTGCAGGTTATATAATTGCGACGTCTAAATTGGTCTGTCCACAAATCTGTTGTTAATGCACCAAATCTTAAATTTTGTTTTTTAATAATACTCTGTACATATGTTAACATACTGTTATATAATACATCTTCTAGCCCCTTTCGAGCAATATTATGCCGTGAGGGTAGATCGTCATCAGCCACAATTATATTGTATTTTAAGAAAAAATCAATCATGGCTTCATCATTAATGCTGTCGAATGGCAATAGTGATCTGGCGAACGATAGTGCTAGATCGCGCGCTAGCATCCACTTGTCTTTTTTTCCACCAGTTTCATCAATTTTTTGTGACTGGTTTTGATTTTCTCTGTACGGAAAAAAGACCCTTAATGTTGGCTACTTTTTTTTCTATTTTCAGTATCTTCTAAGTTAAGTTCATCCTTTAAATGACGCAGTAAATTGCTCTTGGCTATATTTTTGCTGTAGGCCTTAATGAGGGCTCTGAAACAAAATTAAAGATTTTCGTTCAAGCTCCCAAAATCCTAATAAAAACGTAATATACCAAACCTCACGGAAATAAAGATCAACATAATATAATACATAGGCAATTAAAAATATGTCAGCTAGTAAAATTTTATAGTTAATATATTAGCAATGTTAGATAGAAACAAGACCATAAGAAAATCATAAAACACAACTTACTTATTAAATAGCTTTTTAAGCAGGTTATTAACCTCGTAAAAAAGCTATCAACATAGGTAAGTAGGTACCAATTTAATTATTTTAATAGGAGGTAGATAAACTTACTTGGAAAATTGCACATCGCCATCTTTTTCTTTCGCTTGTTTCAAACAAGCGTCGCAAAACAATTGGTCGCCCAACTCTGTTCGTTTTCTTCTCTCAATATTAACAACTAACTGACCAAAATAGGTCCAACAAAAACTGTGTTTGTTTGCTGATAACTTGGACCACACAGAAATTGTAATCTCAAAGAGTTTCGTTTTATAAACGTCTACATCTAGTGCCGCCATTTTGCCAGCATTTATTATCGTGCGTTCGGTTCGGTCAGCGTGTTAGCTTAAACTAGGCGTGTGTAACTCTTTACGGAACCGACTCACTGATACGAATCATTGAAATGATTCAAAAGATTGGCTCAGTAACAATGTTTCAAACGTGTCATTTGGATCTGAAACATTACTTTGCTCTAGCTCATTCCACGCGACGCGTCGCTCGCGAGGCGACTGAGTATTGAGCGAGTGAGAGAGGAAGTCAGATAGTGATACACTGAGTCACTTTGGAGCAAAAGTTCCTTGCTACGGAGTCGCAACTTCGCGAGTGAGCGCGCTACATCATTACAATCTGTACAAGTTAGAAAGAGATACAAAATGATATGTATCACTCATACTCTCACAAATTTTCGTTGTCGTTAAAGATGCACGTAAAAATGACCATTAAGGAACTTACGTTGCAAATACTATACGGTCGATTTTTGCAAGTTAGAAAGAGATACATATAAAATGATATGTATCACTCATACTCTCACAGATTGTCGTTGTCGTTAAAGATGCACGTAAAAATGACCATTAAGGAACTTACGTAGCAAATACTATACGGTCGATTTTTGCATATAATGTTTACACTAACAAATTTTGTTTATGTTCGCTCGCGCCAATTTAGAAAAACATTTTAGTTCTCTCTGTATAGTATATACGATTTGTTTGCATACTGTAGTGATTATTGTGACTTACTTTCTTCCTAATTTAGAATGAAAAGACTTTACGTGAAAATTTTGTGTAAATATAGGTATCTACATTGAATTACGTCAATTATAGGTTTAGTTTACTAGATAAGTGACTTTTGCCTAATAAAGTATGAAGGAAGAACGATTTTATTTATAACCCAACTTATTACAATAAAAAATTACATATTAAACATTCAGTATTGTTGCCACATAACATTTCTCTGACTCATTAGTAAACGACCGCGACGTAATGCGTAATGTAACATTCTGTATCTTATATCCTTTGAGCCGATGATCTAAATGAGCCATATCAGTGTTTCGGATCATTTCAGTGATCGAGATGCAAATGTTCCAATCCCAAAAATGATACACTCTGCCCACCTCTAGCTTAAACTGAACGCCGCCCGCTCGCGCTCGGATTCGGCGCGCCGGCGCGGCGCTCATATCTAGTTTACGCACAATCTTGGGCAATATTATATTTTTGGGCATTCCTAATATCTCTTTTGAGATTGGCATACGTGATAAAAACAATAGGTGGTTGCACAACCCATGATTTTAATGATATTGCTTTTATTCAAAATCGCACTTAATTTTAAAGAGTAGAAAACCGTCGTAAGCCTCCAGATATCAAAGCGAAGTACATACTTAATGTGCAAACATACCATCATAACATCAAGAACAGACGTGTATCCTCTTCCATTCCAGTTTAGGAAGCGTTCCCCCTCACATGGCCACACTTCGGACAGCACTTTTAAAGACTTGCCACTCTTCGGGTCGTCCTGGCCACCCAGATGGTTGCTCCTTTCAAACCATTCGATGAAGGAGCTGGATAGCTCAGGGTCTTTATTTAAGGTGGCGTTTGAGTTAGCTCTGAAAATGAAATGAAGGATAAAACTGATGATGATGTTGATGAGATTTTATGATAGGTAATATATCGACTTTCTCCGTGCCTTGGAATGCGTGTTAAGCCGTTGGTCACCCCAAGTAGCAAAATAATGTCATATAAATGATATAATAACGTTTTTTATTTAACTTTCAGCCTTTTGAAAATGGTTTTTGCAGGCGCGTCAGCGACAATAACGTTGAGTAAAAATCCTGTAGACGTTGTAAGTTTAACTAATAAGGTTTGTAATAGTTTCTGATAATATTCTTACATAACTACATCATCGTATTATGCTGGTGGTCGGTCAGGGTTATAAGACAATTTGTGTGACAATTTATTGTGTTGTGAAAAAAACTTATAAAAAATTGGCCAAGTGCGAGTCAGACTCGCCCATGAAGGGTTCCGTACCCAACGAGCACATTAGTGGAAATAGCAGCCTATTTTGTTACTTTCGGCTGTAAAATAGCGGTTTAAGGGTTCAAAAAGCAGTTCAAAGTTGCATATCTGCATCCGTAAACGTCTATAGCTATAAAAGTTACTTAAGGTGCTACAAGCTGAATCAAATACTACCCTAGCCTTCACAGTAGTCCACGGTAGATCTCATTTACCACTTACACCTTTATATGAGACTTACGAAGGTCATTCTGCCACTCACAGCTGTACAGTGGTTTCCATTGTAACTTTTATAGGTTATAGTTATAGTAACCACTATTATACTACTATAAGTTTCATTATAGAAATAATAGAAACTCTTATGCATACTATAGTTACAAAAAAATCATCAGTGTAACTAAGGCCTTTAGTAGCAATAGTCATTCCTTGCAGGCTCAATCCATTCGCCATTTTACAGCCGCTTTTGTAACTATTATAAAACATTTAATAAAAAATGGATGCTAAACGATGGAAATTAATAAAGAAAAGTGGAGGTTATCGCAGGAAAGTACGCAAGGTTTATGAAAACCTGCTAAAATCGTCAAACATTGCTGAACATTCCAGTGAATCTGCTAATCATCTAATACTAAAGTATTTTAATTTTTAAGCTTTTAATTTTAAAGAATATTAATCTCAACATTTCACAAATCACAAACTTAATAAAAAAAGCCTATTCTTGGGTTCTTATTGTATAAAGATATCAGTCTCAACATTTGGATTTGGCGCAGTACCATCACAGGATCCATTAACCTCTTTAGCCAAATTACGGTTTTTTTGTGCATCGTTCTCATCATCATTAGGCAATATCTTTTCAATCGGAATATTGTCTTCGTTTGACAAATTTTCTTTATTTATTTATTTATTTATTTATTTATTTATTTATTTATTTAATTTAATTACAACGGTTATGTTTACAACCAATTACAGTAACTAAAATTAAAAGAGACAATTCTAAAATATACAAAATAAACAAAGTAAAAAGTAGGTTAACGTTTTAACAACACTTTCATGAATTCTTCTCACAGTACATCTGACATACCAATAAAATCTTCATCCATCCATCCGCAAACAGATCGCTTGTTGGATTAGAATCCAAGAGATCATTAAGCGCGGCCAGAGTGCGAGGAATTGGCGACTTAGCACGTGCAACAGTACGACATGGAGGCACGGCAAACAGCCTGTGCTTTTTGCCCCGGCAGTAATTGTCTGGGACAAAGAAGCGCGCCAGCAGATGTAACACATCAGGAGCGTCAAGAGTACCACGGAGCATCTTACAGGCTACTGTGAGCTGATCTCGAGCTCGCCTTACCTCTAGGGAGTTGTATCCGAGGCAACCCAGTAAGAACTTTGTCGGATAGAGGTAAGGATAGTAGCCATGTTTCTGCTTATATAGGTACCTAAGGAACGCTTTTTGAACCTTTTCTAATAAAAGTGCGTAGGTACTTTCATGTGGATTCCACACGCAAGAGCTGGTTTCCAGCTTAGTACGCACGAGCGCATTAAATATTATTTTGATGGCATGAGCGGAGCGAAAATCGCGGCAATTACGCAGAACAAAACCTAACCTTTGGTAGGATTGTTTAGCTACCATGGCCATATGGTCGTGGAAGGTGAGCTTTCGGTCGAATGTGACTCCCAGGTCTTTCATGGCTGTTGACTTTGTAATGGTATTATTATTTAAATTATATTCAAAATTAACTGGGTGCCGCATGCGACCGAATGTCATAGCGAAACATTTGGACGAATTAAACTCCATCTTGTTGTCTACACTCCACTTGTAAATGGCGTCTATATCTTGCTGCAGTGCCAAACTGTCACGCTCGGAGTTTATTTCCAGGTATAGTTTCAAGTCGTCAGCATACAAGAGACATCTAGCATGAAGCAGAACTTGAGGAAGATCGTTGACCATGATGAGAAATAATAAAGGCCCCAAAATTGAGCCTTGACTCACGCCGGAACGCGTGTGATAGGTACCTGACACGTACATACCAAGCCTAACAAACTGCTGTCGATCACGTAGGTAGTCTGCAAAGAAACGGAGGAGAGATGGTGCGAACCCTATTTTGCTAAGCTTCATTAGCAGCACGTCATTGTTGACCCTATCAAACGCCTTCCGGAAGTCGAAGTAAAGTACGTCTACCTGACGCCCGCGGTCCAAACTAGACGAGATATAATCTACTAGCGTCAGGAGATTTGTGTCAACTGACCTTTTGCTTCTGAAACCGTGCTGTTCATTACAAAGGTATTTGTTTATTTGCTCATAGATAGCGTTATGGAGGATGTTTTCGAAGATCTTCGCCGGGGAAGATAGGATTGCGATAGGGCGGTATTCTTCAACGGAACTTTTGTTTTGGGTCTTAGGAATAGGTGCAACTCTAGAAACTTTCCACTGAGAGGGATATGTACCAGTCTGCAAGGCTAAATTAAAAATGTGGCAAAGAGGATCAATGAAAATATTTCTTAAGTCTTTAACTATGAAGGGGGGGATATTGTCGGGACCAATAGAACTGTTAGGTTTAAGTTTTTTTATACCTTTAACAACGTCTACATGGCACAAGGGGGGTATATTTATGTAATTCTTTATTCTGATCTAGCGATATTTCCCATCCTGAAGGGCAGATTGACAGCTCTTCCTTGTCTGCATTTATAGTTTTAACTATTTTAAAAGACATTCTGTAATAAAACAATAATAGGTAGTTAATTGAAATGTTTAAACTTCATATTATAGTATAAGTAGGTATAACTAAACCATAAAGTAACCGGATCTTATTTCTACCGACAACAAAATAATGTAAACTATTATTGAGACGTTTGATGATTATCTATTTGAAAAATAACCTGTTTCATGTTTATGTAGAAATATCGGGTGTAAAGTCAAGTATCGTAATTAAAACACCGTAATCTTGGATTTGTTTTTAAAGTTGAGAAGCGTACAATGTCTATGTTAAGTGAACGTTTTTAAGGGTAGACCACGGATCTCCAAAATGGAAACCATTCGAATAAGTACGTAACTAGATCTTATAACCTCAAAAACAGGAAGATAGGAGCTTTTTGTGGCTGTGAGTTGCACTAGGGGAACAAAAATCACTGGAAGCGTTAGAAGGGTGAAAATTAGCGCTATGATTCTCAAAAGGGAGTTATTAGAGCTAAAACTGCAGGTTATGACTACATTACAATGACGCCATGATTTTTTAAGAAAACTTATAATTCACTTGCAAAATTGAGTTGATATACATTGGTTTTTCAGTTAAATGTGCATTAAATGTACCGGTAAACAATCGGCCACTTGCGAATTGTAAGTTATCGACACGTAAAAATACGGAAATAAAATTTATTCTGTATAAAAAATAAAAAATATCACATATATTTTGTTAATTTTTAAATATCATAAAAGCGCGTTAAAATTACTCTAAACTTATCTTATACATCTACCTACTAAGTTTCACATGTATAGTCTTAATAGTTTCGGAATAAAATGGCTGTGACATACGGACGGACGGACAGACAGACAGACGGACAGACATATCGAAACTATAAGGGTTCCGTTTTTCGCCATGCGGCTACGGAACCCTAAAAAGTAAGTCAAACGTTTTAGTAATCCTTATTATTTATTAATTTATTATGAAGAAAGCTTATTGTGGTAAAAGATGAAGAGTGGTGACTACTGGGGAATTTAAAATTTTCGATGATATATATTGTTATCTTTGTTAATATTTTAATGGGCCTTCATAATATTGGTGTTTCAATATTGTTTATGAAATTAAATACATTAATTTTCATCAATGGTTTCCGCCATATTGCCAAATAGTCACTGGGCGACTACATTTAGACATGTATATTAACTGTTGGTCTTATACGGATTTTTATATGACTTATGCCATCCACCATGACGGTTGCAATTAGGGTTCTGTTAGCTGTTAGTTAATAGAAAAACCTTTGTGTATAGTTATGGAAATACTACTGTATTTTTTGTACACATTTCGTAAGCGAATTTCTCATAGCGTTCGGTTAAATTTTAGTTTAGTCATAAATTGATACTCGGTAAAGCAGTTTAAATAAAATTTTCAAATAAACATTTATACTGATAAGTAGTACGGGTATGTTTTACTATTTATTGTTGGAATTAGTACACTGAAAAGTGCTGAGATAGAGGTCACTCAAATGTTAAGCATGAACGACACAGAAGAGGAACAAAATTAAGATTGTTGTACTTTTTTTTTTTACTTTTTCACGAGGAATATTACAAGTGATTGCCCATTTTTATACATCTTGCCGGAATTTATCATCTTTATTAAGTTCTTCAGAATTTATGTCACTCATTACTGAGGAGTTGTCTTCTTAATAGAAATCGTAATTATTTAATGTGTCTAAAAATGATTTGGGTAATATAAACTTACGAATGAATCTGTTAAAGGACCTTTTCATGCAATATCTAGTGTGCCTTCTTGTAAAAGATGATGAGGGGAACAAATTTGATTTGTAAAACACTTGTCCTAACTGGATCCAGCATTTACCGTATTAAATTTAATGTTGAAAAATGTAAGGAACCACTTTCATTTTTACCACTTTATTCTTGACTGGCCACAGTTTCTTCCAGATTTAAATGTAGATATTGTTAATGTATTCAACAATAATAATTGATAATTTTTATTAACTTTTCTTCTAAAACCACACCATCGTTTAATTCTTTTCCACTTTTTGAAATTCACAATTAATATTATATTTACTGAAAAATGGCGACGGAGTTATATAGGTAAAAGTTGCTAATTATTGTTTAAATAATCAATTGACTTATTACTTATTATATAAGTTATATTAGAATAACGTTTCAACCAAAAAGTTACTTAAAGGTGGGAGTATACGACCTAGTATGACGGTTTTATAATGGTTAGTATAAAATCATTACATCACAGTTTGTTATTTAAGTGTTGAATAAAAGGTTCAAAATTTACAAAACATGACGACCCATCACTTTTTCTGACTTAACGTCATATAACTGTCATATAAAATAATTGAAATAACGTTTACTAGACACATTAACATGACTTAAATTATATAACTAATACGTCGAACTGAATACTACTTTACAACTGTTTAGTTGCTGCAAAACTGTTATAAAGCCCATACATGTCTGTTAGTTGTATATTCTAATATTATGTAACTTTTTTGCTACTTGGGTACATCTTTGGCAGTCGTTACGGGTAGTCAGAAGCCAGAAATTCTGACACCAATTTTGTTAAAGGGTATCGTGTATAAACAGCCATCAAAGACTTTCCACTTCAGATTTTCTGTTACCGGTACTGGGTAAAATACTAGACGCACTTTTAATTAAATCTTAGACCATAGACTCAGGTTTAGCCATACTTCAAAAATCATGGAGAATCTTAATATTAGAAATCGCGGTGAAAGGATATTGCTATAATATGCTTTAAGTGAGACAAATAAGTCTGGTATTAATTTTCCTTTATACGGGATCTTAGAACCTCGTAGCAAAGGATTTTTTTAAATATTGATAATAGTCGCGTTTAACCACTATTTCACTATTAAGCAGTGATGTGGTCGACACTCTTGATTTAAAGGCCCCCAGGTTATAACTTTCTGGAAACGATGACTGCGGCAGGGAATACCACTCCTTAGTCGTACGCACACTGAAAGAATTCCCAAAACGTTTTGTGCGTTGGGTGGGATGAACTAAATTCTATTGCCTACTTACGCTCCCCTCACAAATTGCGATATAGATTGCTTGATGTTCTTATCGGCACCTGCCAATTCGTCTTCCAAAGCCTTCAGGACACTGTTGGCTTCGTCTTCAGGCACCAGTTCACCGTTAGAACGCACGTAGAAGTTGTTATCAGGATCTGATCTTCCCAGAAGACCCAATGGGTTGACCATTTCGAAGACAACGTTGTCTTTCTCACCTAGGCACCTGGAATATGTTATTTAGGAATATGTGAAGATGAGAAGGAAACCTATTGAGGACACACTGAACTGGTTAACCACATGATCTACTGCGGGTATAAGGCACATGTTAATGATAAGGTATTACTCCAAGAAGCAGTTGCATCACATTGTCTATTCTAGCAGAACTATTATAATTTACTTAAGGATGACACCGAAAAGTGACGGTAATAGTATTTGTTGCATAATGCGTACAAATCTTTACTACATGCATATAAATTAAAATTTAAGTTTCTGTTTGTGATTTCAAAATTGTGTTTTCTCGAGAACTTATAGTTATTTATATGACACTAAAACCCAAAAAAACTTAAAAAATGTTGTCTAGCTTTCTGTTTCTCCGCGCTAATATTACGGGCGGTAACGTATATATTCTCATACTCTTTTGGTTATATTTCGTTAAGCTATAAGTCTTCTATAGAAAATAAATAGATAGATATGCCTGTATCAGTTATAATCTCATGTTAAGCTTACCATGCAGCGCCGATATCAATAGATTTTCCCGCGAATTCCGTGGTATAGACTCTGCCACCGATCCTGTTGCTAGCTTCGAGGCCCAAGACTTGAAGACCTGCGTCGTGCAGCTTTCTCATCGCCGCAATGCCAGCCGCGCCGCACCCAATCACAATGACATCCATTATTCAACTGAAAAAGGGGAAATAATTATGTACATAAATATCTGATTCTAAGCTTTTAAGCTTAGTTTTAGCTTTTTAACCGACTTCTAAAAAAGGAGGAGGTTCTCAATTCGGATGTTTGTATTTATTTATTTATTATTTTTTTTTTTTTTTATGTTTGTCCACGCATAACTCCGTCGCTTGCCAACCGATTTGAAAAATTCTTTTTTTGTTGGAAAGGGTATACTTCCCAAATGGTCCCATGAAAATTTTATCGAAATCGGTCGAGCCGTTTCTGAAAAATCAAAAAAAGTCGAAAAAAATAATTTACCTTGATGATCTTTTCGTTTACTCTGCATTGCGTTTTTTGTTCGCGCATAACTCCGTCATTTACGAATCGATTTGGAAAATTCACTGACCCACTAAAAAGCGCGAAAATAAAAACTTTTTTGCAAAAAATAAAACCGACTTCCATATCAAAACACTACAAAGCCAAAAATAATTTTAATTTCGGAAGGCGGTGTGAAAAAAAAAAAGAAAATACAAAACCAATAACACCGACTACCGAAATTAAAATTATTTTTGGCTTTGTAGTGTTTTGATATGGAAGTCGGTTTTATTTTTTGCAAAAAAGTTTTTTTTTATACAGGGTCAAGTCCACTCAGGATGCAGTTATAGCGCTAACGTCAGAAATCACAGAGAAGGTAGATAAAGGATATATTAAATGCATCACTGTTTCTAGACCTGATAAAAGCTTTTGACACCGTATCTGTCCCCATCCTTTTGCAGAGACTTGAGGCTATAGGGATTAGAGGCAAGGCTCTTTCGCTTTTTAACAGTCATGGTAGGAAACAACAGGTAAAGGTGGGCAATTTGTACAGTAGTGATAAAACGTTGTTATCGGTGTGCCGTAGGGCTCTGTGCTCGGCCCGCCACTGTTTCTAGTGTATATTAACGAACTCTGTAACCTACGAAACAGTGGCGGGAAAATCTTTTCATATGCGGACGTTACGGCCATTGCTTACTTTGGCGACACCTGGGAAGGAGTGCGTACTAAGGCCGAACAAGGATTAGTTATTATAGATAGGTGGCTCAAAAAGAATTTGCTTACCCTCAATACTGACAAAACAAATTTCATTTATTTCTCTCCAAGTGTAAGGTCTAAAGCCTG
Organism: Tholera decimalis; assembly: GCA_943138885.2. Classification (NCBI taxonomy): domain Eukaryota; kingdom Metazoa; phylum Arthropoda; class Insecta; order Lepidoptera; family Noctuidae; genus Tholera; species Tholera decimalis. The sequence continues at coordinate 33,666,388 of OW964562.2, forward strand.
TACTAATTTCAATATTCGCATCCATATATGTGCAAACAGCGTAGGGGTAAATTGTAACTGCATACCCACCGAACAAATACCGTCTACTAGATATCTGGGAGTTATAGTAGACGGGTGTCTAGCGAGGCACTCACATATCGAGGTAATTATGTCACGCGTTCGTAAATTTATATGGATTTTTAAAAATCTGCGCTATGTGATGCCTCAAAAGACACGCAACAATATTGATATAGCACTTGCGCAGTCAGTAATCAGTTCACATACTGCTTACCAGCTTGGAGAGGGGCCACAGACTAAACCTTTACAGTTGGAAAGAGCCCAAGGGTCACTTTTAAAAGTTATTTATTTTAAGCCTTACAGATTTCCCACAGTTGATCTATATAGAATTAGTGGCCTATTATCCGTCAGAAAACTATAGGTACCTTTTAAACATCGTTCTATACACATACCAGTTAACCAGTAAAGCCAGGCTATGAGGCGAAAAGATATTATGGCTCACTCCCAAAGTGTACAAAAGGGTTTTTGCAAGGTGTCAGTATGTATGCCAATCAGCTTACATTTACAATAAAATTTATAACCGAATGGTTAAAAAATTAACCTATGAGGAAACAGAGCACATTCTAGCTAGACTTAGCTGACACTGGAAAAAATGATTTCCTCGTGATCACATTGTGGTATTTTTAGGGTTCCGTAGCCGAATGGCAAAAAACGGAACCCTTATAGTTTCGATATGTCTGTCCGTCTGTCTGTCTGTCCGTCCATCCGTATGTCACAGCCATTTTATTCCGAAACTATTAAGACTATACATGTGAAACTTAGTAGGTAGATGTATTCTGTGAACCGCTTACCGAGATTAAGAAAAAAAAATTAAAAAATAATTAAAATAAAGGGGGGTCCCCATACATGGAACTGGAACTGGAATTTTTTTTTTTCATGAAACCTATCCGTGTGTGGTATCTATAGACAGGTGTTTAAAAATGATATAAGGGTTTCAAAAACCACTTTTTCATAAAGTCAATCGTTTAAAAGATATAAGCTTCCAAAGTAGTAAAATGTGTGTCCCCCCCCCTCTAACTTCAATAATAATGGAGTGAAAAATCTAAAAAAATATATGTCTGTAGATCTTAATGTAAACTTTGAACCAAAATTGATTTGAACGAAATCCGGTGAGCAGTTTTTGAGATACAGCATATTTTCTAAAACCGCAAATATAACTTTGTAATTCATACAAACACTATGAAAAACAAAGTTATTTGGCGTAGTTGTAAATAAATATAAATAAGCTAGTTTTACGAAATTTGTAAGGTTTTTTTTTGGCAAATAAATATACATATTATATTATTTTAATATATTATTTTATTTTGACATTAATATTTACTTTGTAAAGTATAATATATGTATATCGGCGCAAATACAATAATTTGTCTATTAAAATAATTGGAATGATTAAAGTTTAATAATCTGATTGTTTTACAAACTATTAATTGATTTTTAAGATGTAAAATTAACGTTTAACATGTTTCAACCTAAAGCATTGTAATTTAAGTAGTTTAATATTTAACTAGAAAATGTGGGTACATGTGTGACAATCCCTCTATATAAGGCCGCACTGTGAGCGCCAGATTTAGTTTCATTCTTGTTCGAGCCGCTGGACAGTGCGGACCTATCTGTGAAGTCGTTACGCTGTCAGTTGAATAAACGAGTCTCCGGTAACATTAACAAGTGCTTTTATTTGAAAATCAAACATGAGTGATCACCAAAAAAAAACATTCGTTACGTCGGCTGAGCTGACGTCACACTTTTTAAAAACACATACGACTCCGTCTCTCCGTCATCAGAAGTGGGATTCACTCACTTGAGTTGAAGTAAAACAGAACGTGACGTCCTGGATAGAAGCCGCACGGGTCAAGTGGCCGTCAATGCTGAAATATTGAGCTGATGAACCCTGGTGAGTCGTATTCATTTTATTTTGATTCCGGGGTCGAATACTCCCTGAAATATTATTTTGCGTCAAAGTTTACGCGTAAGTGTGTACATAAAATTGTAATTTTCTGATTACTTTAAATTGATTTGAAATGTGTAAACAAAAGTAACCTGCAAATTTCATTTGAGGTTATAATTAATAACCTGCAATCATAGATCTTGCCTAATTCCCGTAAAATTTTCGAATATCGCAAAATATTCTCTTTCTTGAAATTCAATGCCAACAGTAGTAGTGCAAGTATTAGTTTTGTATAGCTTTGTTTAGTGCGCCGAAACACATAAGTGTATCGTGCGCCGAAATACATAACGTTGTTACGCGAGCTAAGGTTTTTTCGTTTTCCACCTAAACAACTGGAGACCGGATAACCGTATCGGCGGTGTGATCTATTCCACGAGCCAGTATGGCCGAACAACAAAAGTAAGGTCGCGGGTTCGAACCCCACCCATTATACTTGCCGTGAACCCACTCTAATTTAACGGGAAAGCTAGTAGTGTGGATTCTATTTACATTGCATTGCTAGTTCTCTTTATAAAAAGAAAAAGATAAAGAAAAAGAAACAAAAAAAAAACATTCTTCGAGAACCTCCGAGAAATCTACGAGAACCTCCGAGAAATCTACGAGAACCCCCGAGATATCTACGAGAACCCCCGAGATATCTACGAGAACCCCCGAGATATCTACGAGAACCCCCGAGATATCTACGAGAACCTTTTTCTTTCTTGTTTCTTATATTGACAAACACAAAAAAAATACTAAATACTGGCAATGTGGGTGGAATTCGCATTGCTGGCAATCCTGTTAACCCCTCTAACTAAGCTAAATATGCTTGTGTCTGAGAATATCATAAAAGGATGATATTCTCAAAATTTAATAACAAAGATATTTGAGAGTTTGTGTAACAGTTAACATAAACCAACACAAGTACCTTACAAATATTTAATAATAATAATAAAAAAAAATCTTTTGCTACATGTAAATCCTCCGTACATTAGGAGAACCTCCAGAATGAGAATATTATAAAGGAATGATATTCTCAAATTTTAATAACTGAACTACATAAAACATCACAAGTTCCTTACAGATATTCTACTCAAAAGAAGTGTAATCTTTTGTTACAGGTAAAACCTCCGAAAACTCTACGACATACTCCGAGAACTCTACGAGAACCTCCGAGGAATCTACGAGAACCTCCGAGAACTCGTTATGATATTCCTAAAACATTATTTCACAACATAGAAAGATATTTGTGTTTGTATAACAGCTGATGATGACAGGTTATCTGTTTTGTTTAAATTTTGTATCACAATTCTTTAGTTTGTATCCTTCATTTTTTCAATATTTTGTAAAGCTTTCTCTTACATTGTGTAAATGAATGATGTTTTGAAAAGAGTAACTGTGGAGTTTCTTGCCGGTTCTTCTCCACAGAAAACAACCACTTGTGAACCGTGCGTAGCTTCTCATTTTTTTATTGTTATCCGAGACTCTTTAGTTAGTCAACGAATTGCTTTACATAATATTAACTTTTAATAAGTGCCTTTGTCAAATAGAATATTTTGAGGCTGGTGCAGAGCGCGCACCGCCTGTCAGCATGGCCGTATCGGCGCAAATACAATAATTTGTCTATTAAAATAATTGGAATGATTAAAGTTTAATAATTTGATTGTTTTACAAACTTAATTGATTTTTAAGATGTAAAATTAACGTTTAACATGTTTCAACTTAAAGCATTGTAATTTAAGTAGTTTAATATTTAACTAGAAAATGTGGGTACATGTGTGACAATCCCTCTATATAAGGCCGCACTGTGAGCGCCAGATTCAGTTTCATTCTTGTTCGAGCCGCTGGACAGTGCGGACCTATCAGTGAAGTCGTTACGCTGTCAGTTGAATAAACGAGTCTCCGGTAACATTAACAAGTGCTTTTATTTGAAAATCAAACATGAGTGATCACCAAGAAAACATTCGTGACGTCGGCTGAGCTGACGTCACACTTTTTAAAAACACATACGACTCCGTCTCTCCGTCATATATGTATTTTTTTGAATATTTCCTTAATTATGTACTTAAATGCGAGGATTATGTTTTTATTTTTTAATTTTTAAAATCCATATATATTTTTTTTCTCTCTCTTTATTACGACGTTGTCTGACAGTTTGAGTATTTTAGTGACCTACTCAAATGTACCGTCTTTGGCATTGCTCGTCAGGTCGTTGAGCTCCTTAGTAGTCCAAAGTTGAGCTTACAGACTAACTGACAAAGGCTTGCACTGACGGGACGGGTCTACTCAAATCTATTTGGTCTTTCCTCAAAAGGCCATTTCAGACTAATCTACATAATCCTCATAAACGATTGTGAATATGTGCACTATGTAGGTTTTTTATTATTTTTTTATTATTTATTCGAGTTAAACATAATAAATTGTCTGGCAGTTTGAGTGCTTTTTGCGGCCTACCTAAAGGTCCTTACCTTGGTATTGCTCGTCAAATCGTTAAGCTCCTTGTTCTAAGTTGAGCTATACGTCATTTGACAAATGCTTGCACTGTATGGACAGGCCCACTCAAATCTGTGAGCATCTTTCTTCAAAAGACCGCCTCAGATTGAAACCTACAAGGTTCCCATATAATTAATTCAGTGTAGATTGTATGGACTTTAAAAGAGACGGACCCCTGAGTTTGTTTCGGTGTTTCTTCTCAGGGTAGTCAGTTAGGAAACACCGGCCTCATCTAGTTAATATTTAAGGAAAAAAATGACGTGTAAAAGTGTTATTTAATAACCAATTTGCAAAATAAAGATCATTTATTATTTATTTATCATTATATTATAACAGTTACTTCGGAACCCTTCATGAGCGAGTCCGACTCGCACTTGGCTTATTTTTATTTAACTTTGATTATAACGGCACTAACTGAGAATAATTACTTAAATTCAACACTAAACGCACACTTACTGGATTACCTGCCTATAATATTGCTTAATTATTTCTATTTAAATGAGCTAAATGAGATAATGATTTCTATTTATAATATACTTGTGTCTACCGTATTTTTATATGATTATACACCGTCTTTTGTCTGGGTGGGAAAATCATCGAATAACTTCTCCCGCTCTGGGTTAAGCGCAAGGGAGTGGCAGACTTTTACTGACTAAAAACCCACCCTGTTCCTTCAGCTGCCCGTAAGTTCCGGGGCCGCGGTATCTTGTTAGTACATTTCCGCAACCCCGGCGGGCAATGGCCTTATGAGGCCCCGTCACTAATGCTGACAGCTCCTTGAGGCGCGCGTGGAACACGACGCGCCGCCGACCTGGGCCTGTTCCTTACCAGACTGTGAGCTACCCCTGCTCACCGTCCATAAGCCCGCGCCTACGGTGGCTGGAGATCGGCCCGCGATCTCCGACGCCCAGGGCGTCTACCGCGGCGGCTCGGGCGTGAGGCAGAGAGTTGCCTCTCCCTCGCGCGTTCGGCCTCCTCCATCGCTAGCATGACTGCTTCGCAGAAGGAGGCGACTGCATCCCATTCCCTCTCGCTCCGCACCATGGTCTGAACCAAGGCCGGGAGCGTGAGGTCGCCGCCGTCGATCGCCTCCACGAGCACACAGCGATGCTCCGCCCAAGCAGGGCACACCTGCACTGTATGCTCCACCGTGTCCTCTGGATGGTCCTCACAATGGCGACACCGGGGCGTATCCTCCCGCTGTATCCGAAACAGGCATGTCCATTCAGTACCTGCGTCAGGCGGAAGGTGAGGACGCCGTGGCGTCTCTCCAGCCATTCCTCAAAGAGGGGACTTATCGCCGCGATTGCGGCTTGCCCAGCCTTCGGTTGCGACAGCCGCTCTTTTCATGCTGCCGTGAGATCGCGCCGGAGATCGCACCGGAGACCATCCGCTGAGCCGCGAATTGCCGCGGTAGCGGAGTTTCACCCCGGCACGGCCTAAGATGGCTAATTAGTTCCTTTTTGTCTGTTTTTGTGCACTATAGTTATATGGGTATCAAATGCTTGCTGATAGCTCGTCTTTTTAAAAATATTTATTTAAGTAATATTTAATTAAATATTGATTATTTAAGTTCCATATTTTTTTATCGATTGCATAATCGTTGCTGCAAAGAATGCAATGGAGGTCTCAGTGTTTCCTTTAAAGGGATCTTATGGTCCATAATCGTTTGGGAAAAGTGTGATGAGTTTTTCCATCAGGAATTTCTCAACAGTATTCCGCACTTTTGCGTAATTTAAATAATACATTTTATATTGTTTGTATTGTTTTTTTTTTTTTCATTTTATTGAAGGTTTGCGTTTGACCACTATCTCACCTGATGGTAAGTGACGATGTGATCGAAGATGGAGCACGCTTACCTAAAAGTAACCTATTCACTCTGGACTTAAAACTCGTAGGTTGTAGCTGTCGGGAAACACAGACTCCGGCAGGGAATTCCACTCCTTAGCCGTACGCATAATGAAGGTACTCCCAAAACGTTTTGTGCGTATGGGTGGGAAGTCAACCATGTAACGATGGCGCTTCGCCGTTTGTCTCGTAGTCCAATGATGGAACGGGCTTGGCGGAATTAGATTGTGTAATTCCATCGCACACTCCCCGAAATGTAACCGATAGAAAACCGATAGACTTGCAACTCGTCGTCGGTGTTCAAGGCTCTGGAGCTTCAAGTATCAATAGCCCAATGGCTAAGTTGTCTGACTTGTACGGCGAAGCGCCATCGTTCAGCGCTTCGCCGTTTGTCTCGTAGTCCGATGATCTTGTGTGTGTATCATTGAGGTAATATGTACTACGTAGTACATATCAATGGTGTGTATCGATTTTGTGTGTGTATTGATTTTGTAATGTGGGTTTTGTATGGGACTATTATTACCTGAAATAAACGTATTTTCTTATAATATCTTCTTACAATCGGAAGGATCTACGAAAACTAGTTACGGCTCCAATAATTTTGGTACTACGGTAATTACGTGTAGGCCTGGAATAGTGCTCCATTGGTGGCAATAGAGGACTAAAATGGACAATAAGGTGTCATACTTAGTTTAATTGGTCTTCGAATAGTCAGTCAGTCTAATTAATCTTAATTAAGGTCAAAGAATTTACTAATAATCGTGTTTCTTAATCCTCCCTTATCGATTAGTGAATTACGCAGGATATTTCATACAGCGCAAATCAACAGTGTATAATGTTAATTTGCGCTAATGGAATGCTATTGTGACGTTGGTGTTATACGGATGGCGCACTGCGGGTCACAGGTTTGATTCTCGCGTCGAAATAAATGTAGTGCCTTCAAATGGTTGTTCCGGGACTCGATGCTTGTAAAAATGCATCTACGATACAGGAGACATTACTAGTGCGGGCCATTATTTTTTAACCGACTTCAAAAAAAAGGAGGAGGTTCTCAATTCGTCTTGAACTTTACCTCATTACTCGCAGATGGCTGGACCGATTTCGAAAATTCTTTTTTTTGTTTGAAAGGGTATACTTTCTAGTTGGTCCCATTGTCGTCATGTTTGGATCTGATGATGGGATCATGGAGAAATCGAGGGAACTCTTCAAATATTATAGGCACACCTATGGCGTTTTGGATATTTCTTATAGTACCTTGTGCAATTGCTCTTGAAAAGCACCATTTGAGGAAGTTATGCTCGTCACAATGCATATGGTGAAGTAGAGCTGATGGTGATGTACCAGGAGAACTCCTAAAAAATTAACGGCTCTGCACCGGGAATAGCAATATTTTGTAAAAGGTGAAAAGTTATTGACATTTTGACTTTTGTTACTAGATAAATTACAAACTGACCCACTAAAAAGCGTGAAAAAGAATTTTTAGTAAAAAATAGAACCGACTTCTATATGAAAACACTACAAACGCAAAAATAACTTTAATTTCGGAAGGCGATGTCAACAAAAAAAGGAAAATACAAAACAAATGACACCGACTACCAAAATTAAAGTTATTTTTGCCTTTGTGGTGTTTTCATATAGAAGTCGGTTCTATGTTTTGCAAAAATTTTTTTTAATAAAGTTATGATTTTTCGGAGGCGTTTATTGAGAATTTCCGAAGGGAAAAATTTATTAGGCCGTGCGCGCACTGCGTTGCGTTTTGGAAACGCAAAATCTGTGAAGTATGGAGTGTCATAGAAGTGCGCGCACTGCGGTGGAATAAACGCGTGCGGTAGTCACCGGTGGCCCCGGTCATTCTACCGGTGCGGTAGAACTACCGCAATTGCGGCCACCGCAAGGCAGAGCGCGCACCGCCTGAATTAACACTATTTATCTGACCAAGGAATTAGGTCCCTATGCCAGTAGATCTACTATATAGCAGTAGATCAAGCTGGTTACATCATGTATCGTATGTATATCTATACTAATATTATAAAGCGGAAAAAATTGTTTGTTTTAACGCGCTAATCTTCGAAAGTACTGGGTGGATTTGGATGAAATTTTGTATGGAGGTAGCTTGAAGTTTGAGGAAGGTAGGTTTACTGTTTACCGGAATGCTAAAGAAGGAGGGTTATGTTTTTATCATTGTAACTAAAATATATACCATGTCCATCCATGAAATTAGATTCTGTGTAAAGTAAGGTAAGGTGCGTCGTTGTTGAGAACCAGCAGCAATGACGGGGCCCGATTGGGCCAGCCAGTGTTGTGGGAATGTTCAAACGAGATTAAGCCAGGTGCAGTCGTAGCCTACAATTTGGGGAGGGGGGGGGGGGGTCACTAATAATAAAATATGGCAAGTAAATAAGTTTATTGGCAAATCGGGTGATAATATTTATGGTATAGGTGATAGTTTTATTTTGCAAACATTCAGGAGCTTTTTCAATTTGACGTGTACGATTTTGGGGGTCATGTCCGCTGTGGCAGCCCCTCCGGACCGCGTCTGCTAAAAATCCGCCATGATCGAAGGAACATGGGAACATGAGAAGTCTGACGCTCCAACAAAAGCGGTAGGAGTCATATTATGATGATTTTCCCCCAGAGAAACGTTCGTTCGAGGCAAACCACACAATACTTACAAGAAATATCAATAGGTAAACCCCTTCTCAAAGTTTTTCTCTCTACTGAACCAAGATTTCAACCTTTGATAATTATGTTTATACAATACTATGTGTATATTTTATCTAATCAAGTTAATCTACGTATCATCACAGCTTTTAGTTCCCACCTTATTTAGAGCTACCCTGCTTGCCCATAATAGTAAGTACTTACATAATAGCCACTAGTTTAGTAAAGTCACTTATTACTTAGAGCCTGATAGAGCCAGTAGTAACAGGATCAGCGGCATTCTTAGACCCATCCCTGTGACACGCGATCGACTGGTAGAGATACCATGCGTTCAGCGTAGGATAGGATGATTAGATAGATAGAATAAACTTTATTGTACACCAAAATTTAAACACAGCTATCAATAATATTACTATTACTGCCTATATGGGATCAACCATTTATTACAGTAGATGATTTGTGCCAGTGTATCCCCCCCCATCCTTGTTTAATGTATATTACGTAACAACGTAATGAAAAAAAATTATAAATGTTTTTTTTCAAAGAAACAATGTTAGGTACGCTTGTTTTGTATATAGTAATCGACTTTAGTTTTATTTAAAAGTTTTTCTTTATCATTGGAGGGCGCCCACATAATTTTCTTTAGTAATAATGATAAATGGATGGACCAAGTGGATACGTAAATTTTATTGCTTGGCAGGACCAAGCGTAAGAATAAATCGGCCTTATAAAAATGGTAACGGTTTGACAAATAGACCAACTAGTTTGAATATGAGGTTTAATTAATAAAGTGTTTTGTTATTATTATGAACAACTTCTATTCATTGATTAGAATCTATTTATTTAATTTGAAAGTCTTACTACTGGATAAACAAAACAGAATGGAAACAGTATGGGGAACTATATAAATATACCAATAACAAGTCTTTACTTATAAAACAGACTACTAAATTCAAGAACGCGAGTGAACAACACAGACTCACTGACAACAACAAAAAATGTTAATAGTATTAATTAGGATGACACGAAAGATGTGATGTAAACCTTCATACAATTAATGGAGAAAAAAGAACAAAAAAATGTTTGATCTGTTGCTAACTTCACTTGCTGTGAATTATATTTACTCTTCAAGACAGTCTCCTTTAGTGTAAACTCATGGTGTCCTTACATAAGATGCCAGTTTTTGCTTGACGAGCGGACAACGTCCTCTGGCTTATGTAACATGTTACGAGAAGACTATAAATACATAACACCAGTAGCTTTCTTGGAACCAAGTTCTAGTAGGTATGGTAGCACTTTCTGGGTACTACCAGACGGTAGGCTAGGCGTAGATCTGGAACGGATTTGTATACCTAATAATTAGCTTACGATTTGCTCGTAAAAGCTCAGAGGAGAGTATTTATTTATGACTAGCGACCTGCCCCGGCTTCCCACGGGAACGTTTGTTACGACATCACATTTCAAATCACTGAATTTCCCGGCTTTTCTGTACTATAATATGCATGTATTATACTTATAAACCTTACTCTTGAATCACTCAATCTATTGCTGAAAAGTGCATTAAAATCCGTTGTTTGGTTTAAAAGATCTAAGCGTACAGACGGCAGGAGCGACTTTGTTTTATTCTATGTAAATAAAATATTATTGTCTAGTACTTAAGTTATTCGTTGTCTTCAAAGACCAGACAGACAAGTTTAAATAATTTTTAACAGCAGCGGTACATAGATACCTAACGTGCGTAACCACAGAACAGAAAATTAAGTGCGTGACCATCTTTTTTTCGTGTCAAAGCGGGTCGCCCTCGGACTTTAGTATACAACGTGTAACAGAATAAACGCAATTCCTGAAAGTAGTTCGTCCAGAATCGGCTTCTGAATCGATTTCCGTCATAAAAAATAGGTGTTAAATTTTGATGGAAAAATCTTTCATTTAACTTCAAATGGAAACAGTATCATGGCAAATTAATTAAATCCTGAATTCAAGGGAATGCGCTCGTGTGCGTGTCGGCCAATGACGTATTATAATAGACGCGTCATATTCCCACAAAACACCTCTCAAAAACGGCACGAATCACACACATAGAGAATTACTATCTAATACGTGTAAAGAAAGGGACAGAAAATAAATGCCATCTTTAGGTACACCTGATGTTAGAGAGAGATGAATATACATCTTTAGTTAACAACCTCCCCTAACGTCACGTGACTGACTTCATTCATACGCTAGCCGCCATTAGCCGTGTAGAAAAATTAAAATAAAAAATGTATTTCTGTTGATAGGTATTTACCTATGAAATGACACATTTTGACGTCTGAAAACACACAAAGGCATGCTTTTTTCCTAATTTTCTTTTAAAACACATTTTCAACCGACGACAAAAAGAGGAGGTTATCAATTCGACGCGAATATTCTTTTTTTTTTTTTTATGTATTATCATCGAGTACTCGAAGACGGCTGAACCGATTTGGAAAATTCTTTTTTGTTCGAATGGGTATACTTCGAAATTGGTACCACTATCACCAAAGTCAGGATCTGATGATGGGATCCTGGAGAAATCGAGGGAACTCTTCAAATATTATAGGCACACCTATGGCGTTTTGGGTATTTCTTATAGTAACTTGTGCAGTTGCTCTCAAAAAGTACCATTTGGGGAAGTGGAACTGATGATGAAGACCACAGATGGCCGCCGAAACTACTCAATAATAAGTATTAAGTGGATTGCGATTCGATTTCTTGAATATGGATGTTAAGCACTTTATGCTCGTCACAATGCATATGGTGATGTAGAGCTGATGGTGAAGTACCAGGAGAACTCCTCAACAATTAACGGCCCAGCATTGGGAAAAGCAATATTTTGTAAAAGGTTATAAGTAGTTGACATTTAGGCTCTTGTAACTAGGTAAATTAAAAATCATCCAACTAAAAAGAGTTAAAAAAAAAAATTTTTAACAAAAAATTAAACCGACTCCCAAAAAACACTGCAAAGTGAAAAATAACTTTAATTTCGGAAGTCGGTGCCAAAAACAAAAAAACAAAACTAAAGACACCGACTACCGAAATTAAAGTTGTTTTTTGGGAGTCGGTTTAATTTTTTGTTAAAAAGTTTTTTTTTCTTAAGATGTGTAGTGTAGCGATCGCGACACAGGTTCGTGCGTAACTAAACAGACACGAGGCACTTACCTTGATTTCAACTTGCCATTTTAGAGCGCGGACAACGTATCTATAGTTTATTATATATCGTTGGTGTCGGCCGTTAATATTGCATGAGTGAATGCGTCTGCGTAAGGATATTGTATGACGCACATACGTTTTGCGTTTAGTAAGGATTTTATAAAAAAGTCTAGGTTTGGTTTCAATTTATTTAGTTACGGATGTTTTTTTAGACTTATAATTTAATAGTCTAATTGGGGTGTCTGAAGTATTGTGCTTAATCTGTTACACCTTGTATAAATAAAAATATAATGTAGGGTAAGTCGGTCTAAGATGCCATATTTAAGAGCAAAATACAAATTATGGTTTAAAATGTGAAGTTAAATAATTGTCGTATCTTACCCTCACTGGCATCTTAATTCTAACACCAACTTACCCTAAAAACCAAATTAAATATTATAAATAATTTTGCGACAAAAAACTACTTTACTACAACAAGATCGGTTCAACGGTTTAGGCGTGAAATATAACTGACAGAGTTAGATACTATAAAGGAATTTGGATTAGTAAGTATCTATAAGTACTAGCTTCTGCACGCGACTTCGTTCCGTGTGGAAGGGTTTTACCGCGTAAATCTCGATCCCGAGAGAACTCCGGGATAAAAAGTAGGTAGCCTATGTGTTATTCCAGTATGTCAACTATCTAGTGTAGGTACCAAATTTCATTCAGATCCATTCAGTAACTACTTTTTGCGTGAAAAAGTAACAAACATACATCCATCCATCCATCCATCCATCCTCACAAACTTTCGTATTGTAAGAAGTAAGATTCGGTGAATTTCGCAATAGATAAATGAAGTGAGCTAATAAGTTGAATGAGGCTGAAATGCATTGCCGTCTACGTAAACAACTGTAAAGCAATACTATTATAATAACATTCAATGTATCAGTGCATGCATGGCTTTGTATCGGTTCGCGCGATGTTCTTGTTCGCTTCATTTATCGTTTATCCCATTCTCGCGTGTTAGTCGCTCGCTCTCGCTTGTTCCTGACTCTGCGTCTACGCCTTCCGCGCGATTTTAGTAATATTTTAATGTTTTTTGTCCAAGCGGAACATTTTTGATCTCCTTGGGGACAGCGGGACAGACAGCCTAAAATCAGGTCAATATCTCCAAAAGCGGGACGTATGGTCACGTTATACATGAACGAATTTGATGCCACCTCTAATTAAATGTAGGTACGTACAGCTGTCCACAGTAGTTAAAAAAAAACTAATAAATAACATCGGTCAGCTATAAGATGAATTAAATAACAGAAGAATGAGAGAATTAATTCAGTTTTAATTTGATTAGACGGCATTTTATGTATAATTTGGTAGCTCCAGAACTAGCAAAATTCTTTGACGTTGACCTTATTGTAGATTGTAAATAATAGTCAGGTTCCTACTTACTGAAACTTATGTCCAAATATGTATAAATCCGTGTCTTGATTGACGACGATACCTATCTAGTCTATTGTCTGAGTCTGACTGTGGCGCGGTGACTCTGTGAGTTTTATTTGATCAAGATAAAAATAGATTTGACCTTGTATTGGCCTTTGTAGTGACGTTTTAGCTGTCAAATCAACATCAACTCCAGTTGAGAATTTGAAATATTTGTTGCATATCCCTACAGGTAGGTAAAACACTAACGTTTTGTTTAAATAGTGATTAGTAGCTTTTTAATCCGAATTCTATAAAAATATAATAAATTGAAATGAAATTATGAATCTGCAAAGCAATAGGCTCCACTGTAGTACTATTTTTTAAATGAATAAACCCGTTAGTGTGAAGTTCGTACGATCTCAGTCAAGGCCGGTTCCATTCGTGAATTTGATTGGTTACGCGTACGCCGATGCTCAATAGTTTGAATGATTTTACTTACTTAATCAACGCATAAAGATACCTATAGATGGATTAAGTTTATGATATTTTTTATACTTATGCAAAGACCAGCATTGTGTCGACTTTCATTGAAAAACATTTACAAAATAGACAATAATAAAACGATTGATATCTGAACCAGTTTCTAAAATAACAAAGGAGCAACGATTGAAACTTGATATTACGTTATGACTGCACTTTTATGAATGAAATTCTACACATAGTTCCAAGAATAATAATGAAGACCTGCACAAATATGTCTGTGTCATATGCAAATGAATTATGCAATGCGGCCTTTTTAGAAGTCTTTGTGAAACATTTATGTTTGCCCGTTCAGTAACACTTAACGACTGTATGATAAGGAGGTAAGTAGAGGTATAAGTCGCATATACTATGGGCCATGCTTACGTCCTTTGATAGGCTACAAATCCAGACGTCGCGCATCGCTACTGAGAAATTCCTAATTAATATTCCAATCACACTATGGCCTTCCGGGAATGGAACCAGGGTCCTGCAACTAGATCCCGAGTCGACGAGGACGCGTCGTATTTTACGCGTTCCTCAAAAAGCAGTCAGCACTAATGACAGGGCCCTATAGGGCCATTGCCTGCTGGGGTTGCGGAAACGTTCAAACGAGACACCGCGGCCTCGGAATGCAAAGAGAACTGAAAGAACAGGGTAGGGTTTTAATCAGTAGAGAGAGAGAAGAGAAACTGTTTATTTGTTTCTCTTTTTGAGCAATGGATTGATATGATTTTCTGAGAAACGATAGTTTAAGGACTGGATAGTGACATTGAGTACTTTACTTACGCTTAAAAATTTCACGCGAGCGAAGCTATGGGCAGAAGCTAAGGATTAAAGGCGAGTAGGCAATAGCAAAATTGTCGGGGCCTATAACGGGGCCGTTGCCTGCCGGGGTTGCGGAATTGTTCGAAAGAGTTACCGCGGCCTCGGAACACGAAGGGCATATGATGGAACACGGATGGGTTTTAGTCAGTAAAAGTCTGACACACCCTCCCGCTTCGCTCAGTTCGGGAGGCAGTCATTGGATAATTGCCCATCCTTAAAAAAAAAGGCAGTGGTTGTAAGTCTTTGAAATAACTTACATGTGCACTGTAAATACGTTTTATTTTACAGTCCTATTAACATGGAAAGTTCTAGACTTCTAGGAATCAGCTGACCTCTCTTTGAGTGCAGGTTGGAGAATGTAATATGTAGGTATAAGTGGCATAATGACACCTATTTCTTTCACTTCTTGAAGTAGAAGTTTACTGTTGAATATAGGGGTGCCATCACCAAAATCGGTGGCCCCAGACAATGACTTCATAAACCCCGGACATTTGAGTAAAATCGCAATTTTTCCCCGGACACCGTAGAAAAATATGTTTTATCTTCATTTTTATTTATAGTTTTAGTCAGTGATAACATTATAGAGCTTTCATTTTTTTTTTTAAGTAATTATTCTTTTCCTTTATATTTGGTACCTAACTTTTTGGTAACCGTAAGACCAATATATGTCCGGGTTTGAACCGGACACTAATAGGGAAAATCCCTCCGGACGCCCCCGGACGCTCTCCAAACTAGGACAATTCCGGGGAAATCGGACGAATGGCAGCCCTAGTTGAATAGTGAATTTGGAGAGACCACCACAATTTTGCCAATACAAGTATCACGTACGTACAATGATACTATCAAACGCAGAACTTTGTTCGGTAAAATGTAATTTAGACGATGAGAAATAAACTAATAGTAAATTAATAATCGATATTTTATCCACAGACATTATAACAGTTTTTATAATGTGTTACCAGACGGGGAAAACGGCGTAGGTACCTCAGTAACAAAAAAAAAACGTTTCGTATGGTACTGTTGAACGATACGAGTACGCTAAAACTATATTTTACTAAATATACAGTACTGACTTATGTAACCTTATATCTACATATTTCTGAGCCATTTCAGGTCTAACCTGACATACCGTGGGGTCCTTGTGCTCAAAGCCTTTTCTAAGAAATTTCGAAAAGGTTGATTGACACTACCCGCGAGGCCGCGACCTAGCTAACGTTTGGCTATTACTTTGGGCAAAAGCTAAACTTTGCCATACAACGTGGCAATGCCGCCAGTCTCTTTGGTAAGTTACCAGCCGATAGCGTACAGGAAGAACTTTTTGGTACTTTATTTCAGTTGGTAGTTACATTTAGTTTATAAATTATACGACAAAAATAATAAACAAAAAGACCCCTTAGTGTCTGAAGAAAGATGAGACATCTTTCAAGGAGACACTAAGGTTTTTCTTTTCGTTCTGGTGCAAAGTCCGTTGTCAAGGATAAACCTGGCATGTTAGTAACAGTATACACGACTGTGGTCGACATACGAGGGCAGGTAAACTAATATTAAAATATTACATTTTAATATCCCGTTACGCGATTGTTACTTGCGGTTTGGGCAGCGCGTCTTTCCCACAGTGCAATATTGTGGCATTTAAAGCTGGAGTGAAGAGTTGCCAAGCAATAAAATTATCTAGTGCATTTTTTTATGAGTCTGGTAACATTCCTTTGTCATTTCCTGGTTCATTGATTCAAGCATTAAACAATTCAAACGTGTTCGTTTATACCGGATTGGGCAACATTCTTTTCTTATATGGAAATGATTACTCTTTATGTGAGAACTAGTTGGTTAAACCTAAAACCGTTTAGTTTAAGTTATTTTACATTTTTGAGACTGAATGAAAACTATACTAAAACTAGATGATAGTCGCAACGTTCTTCGCTTAAAAAATCCTACATTTTCCCGGGATATAAGGTAAATAAAAAACCCGTTTTATTCTGAGGTATACCTTAACTAAATGACTGTAATGTTTCATCTATATCTGTTCAGTCGTTTTTGCCTGAAAGATTAACAAACATCCACCCGTCGATTCATCCTCATATGATTTCGTATTTATTTTAGTAGGATGAATTAGAGCATGGAATATCGGAACCTTTTCGCAATACCGGTTTTGTTTCGATATTCAATTTTTTAATATCGGTATTCCGGTATTTCGATATTTTTCCGATATTATTGAAATAAAATGATCAAATTCGTTTTAACGTTGTAAGGGTCCAAATATTAGAATTTAGAGACTGTATCAAAGTGTGCTCTGGAAATATTAAATCACCGTCATTTATTATTAAAAATATTTCATTGCAATCTTATATCAATTCGAATTTAAAAGTATGATACACAAAAAATGACAATTTCTTAACATACTCTGCTGTGTCATTAAATAAAAAAAATCAACACAAGTTAAAATAAGTAATTGAGTAACATAATATACAACGTGTAACAGAATAAAGGCAATTCCTGAAAGTTCAGAATCGGCTTCTGAATCGATTCCGTAATACAAAATAGGTGTTAAATTTTGACGGAAAAATCTTTCATTTAACTTAAAATGGAAACACAATATTACACATGTACATTAATACAATCCTTAATTCAAGGAAATGCGCTCGTGTGCGTGTCGGCCGCTAACATTGCATTGTATGCGTTTGCGTAAGGATATTGTATGACGCACATAGGTTTTACGTTTAGTAAGAATAACTATTTTATAAAAAAATGTCTAGGTTTGGTTTCAATTTATTAAGTTACGGATATTGTCTTAGCCTTATAATTTAATATTGTAATTGGGGTGACTGAGGTATTGCGCTTAATCTGTTACACCTTGTATAAATAAATATTACGTTAAACGCAAGGAAGTAGATATTCAATGGGAGGGGTGACTACACAGTCATCTTATACGAAGACTACAGCAATTCAAGAAATCGCTATTGCTGAAATATGGAATGAAAATATGGAACGTCAGATTTAGAAATTCCCATTTAAGAGGTCCATAAAGCTCTTTGCAGACTAGACGAGAACAAAGCCAGCAGGCCGGATAGAATACCTGCACGAGTCTTAAAAAGTTGTGCTCTGGAGTTGTCACAAGCAACCAAGATGTGTAACCAGTACCCAAAAAAACCTCCAAAATCTGCAAAGTGATGGATAGGGTACTCAATAATAAGCTGCTAGCATACCTTGAAGACAATGAGCTCCTTAGCATCTTCTTCTTCGTATCGATGGTAAATTGCGTACTTTATATGTATCAGGCCCAGTCACGCAGGTCTCGTTCAGTAGCGTTTATTAGGTCTAATGTACACGTTTTTGGGTCATTTGGACACTCCAGCTAATGGGACATTGTTTGATCAGGAACCCGTAATCGCACTGGATGTCAATTTGGCATATAATGCCTCATTTTGCTAAATTGTGCTTGCAGCGACCTACGTGGGTTCGCAGTCCATTGATAGCTTTCCAAGTAGGCCACAGCAAGTCAAGTCCAGGTCGCAGATGTTCCTTAGGCTGAACGGAATTAGGCGGTGGTGGAAGGTAGTTTAGCTACTTAGTGACCACCAGTATGGCTTCCGCCTTGGTCGGTCGACCCGAAATCTTCTTGTGTATGTTACGCACTGCTGGGGCGAAACCATTAAGAAACACGCAATGCTCTTGTAGAGTCCTTCAATAACTCAAAGACCTTGACAGGGTCTGGCACGCTAGTGTACTGATTAAGCTTCCTACATTTAGCATCCCTGCTGGCTTCTGCAACTGGATTTCTGATTTCTTAAGTGAGCGGTCAATCCGAGCGGTCATCGATAGCTGCTCATCGGATCTTATGGCTGTCAATGTCAATGCGGTATTCTTAAGAGGTCTGTTCTCTTTGCTACTCTTTTTTGCTGCATATCAAGGACCTGCTCCAGCTTTTGGGTACGCGGATGACAGCACAGACTTAAAGATATACTTATGCAGTGCTAGAGCTAGCAGGGATGAAACAGACTGTCTTAGAAAGGCCATGTTGGAGCAAATTAATTTGACCCGACAATCTGGTCAAATTCATTGCTTTGAAAACACAGGTTTATCTCTTCACTGCTAAAAGGAGCCAATTTAAATTATCTCCTACTTTTAGAGGTGTTTCTATACCTATCAGTTACCAACCACCTGGAGCTTTTGGGCAAAGAGTTGACGTCCAACTGAAACTTCGGCTCAACCATTGAGTCAAAAGCTTTGACTGCAGCCAAAAAGCTGGAAATCCTGCACAAGGTGAGGCGATACTTCACACCTGTACAGCTTTTGAATTTGTATAAAGCACAGGTCTGTTCTTGTATGGAGTACTGCAGTCATTTGTAGGATGGCTGAGCAAAATACCAGCTTGCTGCACTTGACTCGAATAACGCGCTCTGCGTAAAAGACTCATAGGCGATGCAGTGTTAGCAGACAAGCTTCAGCCTGGCTCATCGGCGAAACGTTGTTTGCCTGTCGGTCTTCCACAGATTGTACTTCGGAGAGTGTGCGCTGGAACTCCATGATCCGATTCCTCCATCTACCTTATACTAACGATCTACCAGACGTACTGCATGGTACCATTCTCACTTGTTCAATATACCGTCTTGTCGTACTAAGCGATTCTCCTCTACATTTAATGTGCGCACGGCCAAGGTTTGGAACTATCGGCAGGCTGCTGTGTTCCCCTCTACATATGACCCGTCTGCCTTCAAAGCAAGTGTGAACGTGCAACTTCTGGGCTCGTCTTTGAGATACGATCTTATTTTGTTGCACGTATGTACATAATGCCGGGCCCAAGTGTTGTACACTTTTATATGGAAATAATCATTTATAAATGACACAGTAGCATACATATTATTATAATTAACCGATAGGTTTTGTTTACATTAATTAAATTCAATGAAATAGGTAAGTTTCTATTGCGTCTGGTTTTTATTTGTTATAAAATATCGAAAAACCGATATTTGAAATCCAATATCGTTTTTTTCGATATCGGATTTATGGTCCGATATTCCGGTTTTTCGATATTATCGAAAACCGGTATCCATGCTCTAGGATGAATCTTCCACGCTTACGAAGTCTTGGGTAACACAAAGAGTAATATAAAATATCTGAGATACCATCCTGCATCCTTTTGTCGGTGTATAATCATTTTTATTTAGTTTGCTTCTAATCAAAATATTTTATTTTATATTAAACAGCGCTGAAACAGCTTTTTCAGCAAAATTAAATTACCAGAACATGTCACCTAGGTCCTTTCGCATTTATAATATTAGTAGGGAGAGAGAGAGAGATCTTGTTTGAGTCCAGTCATGTTCGTCAGTATCGGCGTACAAATATTTCACATAGTTGATGAGAGTAATTACAAATAATCAAAACATTAACTCAAATAGGCATCTACAAAGTTGAAAAATTTAGAAATCATATAAATTTAAAATCATTCTTATCCATAATTTCAATTGTCAATTTAGTATTACAGTCAAATATAGTTTAGTATTAATGTCCAGATTCTATATTAATTACATTGATATTCAATACTATTTAGGTCAACAGAAAAAAATAATAATATTAATGTCAGGAAAAAGTCTCAGTAGTTAAGTCGATCAGTCAAAAGAAAACACTTTTTCGTTTACAAATTCAGAGACACAATAGTATGCCTTTTGCGAAAGAAACATTTTTAGTTGATGCTTGAATGCCTTACTATTTAGCTCCTTCCAACGTTTAGGCAAAATGTTAAATATAGTGGGCGCCATGCAGACGATACTTTTGCGCATGAGTTTCGTTTTAGCTGGATAGACTCGAAGAATGGTTGAATATCCCGTCTGTTACGCGGTACCCCGTCCTGGAGACGTGGAAACAAATTGGGGTTTGTTTTACCAAACATTGCGGTTTCGAGGATGTAAAGACAAGGAAGAGTCAGTAGCTAGGGATTTTTTTAATTAAGATAATTATTAATTTAAGATATAAATAAATAAAATAAACAATAATATTACTAACCTACAGTCAGTTAGGCGTTCGACAAACTAATTATAACTATGTAGCTACGTCTTAGCAAAAACGCATTAGCACGCTTAATTTCCATTGAAACCTCCTGCGATTTGGTCAACGCCTTTTTCCTGCGTAAGCGCATGCTCCAAGTGAGCAAGGCACACGTTGCAGGCGCTAGATATTTTTTGTGATAACTTGATATATGTGCACCTGCGCGACAGGTGTGCACGTGCCATGGGTGGGCTCGGAAGGAACCACCTTCGGCACGTTAGGTAGATATTCTGGAAGAATTCGAGAAATCCTTTGGAGGCTGGCCTCGCTTGCCGGGAAATAACCTATTCATTCTTTGTTTTAAGAATCCCCAGGTTGTAGCTATAGGTAAATATAGGATCCAGAAACGAAGCGTATCGTTGTGATAAAATCATATTTTATGATAATCCGGTTACAACAATCCAGTCTCTAATAGTCAATTTTAAAACTTCACCGGCCCTTCATTTAATTAATTCATCATTGTCATAATCAACGTTCACGCTGCTGGGGAACAGGCTTCCTTTCTATGAGAGGGTCGCAATCCACAGGGGTTGGTGAATGTCGCATATCTACGAACTTTTCAGTCCTAGAGCTTGCCACTTTGTAGCTGGAGTGGTGATGTTGAAAATTTTAAATTACACAAAGTAATGTGCCAGCCTGGGTTCGAGGCTACGACCATCAAAATATAATAATAGTTTAATGGCTAAGTTGTCGGCCTTGTGATCGAGAGGTCACGGGCTGGAACCCCACCCATTACGCTATTGTCGTGAACCCATTCCAGAGAATATTTCGCTTAGTTGGAGGGGTTAACCAGACTGCTAGTGGATGTGAATTCTACCCACGTTCTATAAAAAAAAGTTTATGAACTTTTAAGTCCTAGGGCATGCCAGGTTCCTCACCAGATTGAGAACAGTAGTGATGTTGAATGAAATGTGCCTGTCTGGGTTCAACCAACAACTGGTAAGTCAGACCTGTAACCACACCAGGGTTGCGGTAATGTTCTAACGAGATACCGCAGCCACGGAACGCAAGGGCAACTGCAGGAGTAGGGTGGGTTTTAGTCAGTAGAAGTCTGACACTCCCTTCCACTCCACTCACAGCGGGAGGGGAGTCATTTGATGATTTTCCCAAAAAAGGCCTGTTTTTTTTTTACAAAAAAGGCCACTATATATTTAATTGCTACATCTGAATAACATCAAATGTCAGCCAATTGTACTTTGAAAACAAAGGCTGCACAGGTAAATGGCAGTCCGTTCAATTACGCCTTGTTTAATTGCAACGGCCGTTTTTAGAGTCAATTGTAATTGTCTCTGAAGATCTACGGAAGATTATTTTATCAGGTGTGAAGGTTCGTAACTGACGTTTTCTGTATAATATATGATACTTTTGTTTTAGGTTTTGCAGGTGATTTTCTTAGACGAATTTGCTGTTTGGTTGACGTCCAATATCTCCTACAATACAAATGCTTTATTTTTTTTTCATGAGGCGCAATTTCTGAGTCTTAATCTGTACTTATATTATAATTTGAAACATTATGTGTAAGGATGGATGTAAGGAACTTCGTTACTCAATCCCGCTAAAACTGCTGAACATATTTGTATGCATTTGGCGCAGAGATAGATTTTAGTCTGAAAATTTTGATAGATAGATCTATTTAATTTTCTCGCGTCCGAAGTCGCGGATAACAACTGGCTTGAACATATGTCTTATTGAGATTAAAAAAATGACTTTTTTAATATTTATAAAATCTTTTTGATTCTTAATACTAAATCTTAATTAATACTTAATAAGATCAGTTTCTGTATGAAACTATGCAAATTTTTAGAAGTATTCCAGTACCCTCCATTGCGGTGCTCTTTCTCTTTAAAGCGCATTTTACTTAAAGTTCTTTGTTAAAGTATGTTGTTATCATAAAATCCATTAGGTACACTTTGATTTCCTGTTTCGTTGGACGGTGGATATTATTTATTCTACTGATATTTTGCAAAGAAAGTGCTATGGTAACACTGTATTAGCTTTGTGGCATAAGAATCACAGTTATCCTTTCCATAATTATGATAACGACATATCGATTTTTCACATGTTATTTGATGATTTGATTGACGGACGCGCTAATCTTCGACAGTACTGGGTGGATTTGGATGAAATTTGGTATGAGAGAGATTGTTTTTATCATGATAAAGTCCACGGGAGCGAAGCCCCGCGCAACTGCTATTATTTTATACAATCAATCTCAGGTTATATAAATATACATATTGGCCACCGCCCGATCACTATGTTCGGCAAGCCAATCCCTTGGGAGAAGCGAGCCAAATACTAAGGTGTGATCCTCGACCAGTTCCTAAACTTCAGTGAGCACATAAAGTCGGTTCGCTCGCGAGCCGCTTTCGCTCTCGGTAGGCTCCACGCCCTGCTGAATAAACACAGCAAGCTCTCCCTTAAATGTAAAATCCGAATATACACGACATGCATACGTCCTATCATGACGTATGCCTGTCCGGTGTTTGCTCATGCCAGTCCCAATCAGATCCATAGGATGCAAGTCATTCAGAACCGTTTTCTCCGAAAGGCCACGGGCGCGCCCTGGTTCTGTAGGAATGAGGATCTCCACGTAGACCTCAAACTCCCGACCATAAAGCAAGTGTTGAAACGCATGTCAGTGCGTTACTTCACCTCTGCTGATACCCACACTAACCCCCTGATCGTATCGGCCGCGCGATACAGACCCTCCAAGATTTCTCGGGTTCGTCGCCCGCGTAACATCCTAGACGAGCCTGACGACCCCACCACCATCCGACAAGAGAGCAGTAGGGAAACCAGCACTCTTAGAAAACACAAATACAGAACGCGTTCCTTATTCCGGCCTCGCCGACGAGGCCCATCGCGACGTCCGCGTACTTGTAATGAAAATCCTCCCCGACCTTTGCCAAACGAGCCAGCCCGCGATGCTGAGCCAGTAGCAATAAATACTCCCGTAAATAATATGACCCAGCCTGTCCCTTTGCTGCCCTCCCAAAATGACCCCGCTATGCCGAGGCCCGTACTCCACAGGGAGTGCCCTTAGCGTGCGGTCATTAGCTTTAAGTAAACTTTAGTTTGTAAGCCCTGGCTGGGGGCCTTTAATTTATTAGAGGTCACCACAGGAAAGTCCGGTTAAGTAGACTCACAGCCTTAGTGTGCTGATCTACAAGTGGCCCTACCTAAAAAAAAAAAAAAAAAAAACCCTATATCTATCCAAAAGGGCTGAAGACAACATCTGGTATGGAGTCTCTATGCACAGTTTCAGCTCAAAATAAATGACTCAAAGAATTGACACCAAATTATTGGTTTCATATATTTCTTGAATACCAATCATAACAAACGTGTCACAGCACTACGAGGGTCAATAACTTTCCACGTCACTTGCCAATAACACGATAATTCTTTTCGTTCTTCTTAATTTGAAAAATTCGGTCTCTGGAATACCAGAGACCGAATTTTTGAATAAATCAATAGTGTATTGGAATTTGTAATAAGTTCTACACATGTAGACTTAGGATTACAAAACCCTTGCCATATCATTTGTTATCATCCAAAGAAGCCATTCACTTGGTATGTATATACCCTTTAAATTACACGTTGTATACTTATACAACGTGGCGATTAGGTTATCACATTAATTGAAACCACGTAATCTATATTAGGTATATACAATTAAAATTATTTAATAATAAACAATATTATAGCCGTGGGAACTTTTTTTTCATTTTAATATTTCACAATATCATGTATGGCATAAACTTAATCAGCTGACCAATCACTCGGCGAGTGCTCCACCGGGCGATCTCCTTCGAGGCGATGTCAATTTTTATATTTTGTTAGCTCAGAACTTCACCAGTTCCACGGCTTAGCAAGCATGTTTTTAATTTGAAAATAAGCTTCAAAATAAATAATATTAATTTATTCTAATTTATTTATTTCTTCATAAAAATTGTAGATTGTTTTACCAAAAACAGTGAAATCAGTTGTTTTTTTTCAATTAATGATAAATTTGTTTATATAGCTTTTTTTTTTTAACGTGTTAAAATTATCAAATAAGTCCTCCCACTCCGGGCAGGGTGGGAGGGACTGTCAGACTTTTACTGACTAAAATCCACGGTGTTCCTTCAATAACCCTTTACATACCGGGGCCACGGTAACGGGATGAGTCCCGCGACCCCGGCGGGCTTCGGCCCTCTGCAGAGGGGGCCTCGTCATGTTGCTGACGCTCTTTGAGGCGCGCGTGGAACACGACGCGCCGTCGACCCGGGCATGGTCCATGGTCGGACAGCGAGTTGCCCTTTACTCGCTGTCCGCATGCCCGCGCCTACGGTGGCCGGAGATCGTCGGCCGACGTCCGACGCCGTGGGCGTCTACCACTGCGGCTGGGCTGGAGGGAGGACGCCATCCTCTCCCTCACGCGGCCCGCCTCCTCCTTCGGAAGCATGACTGCTTCGCAGAAGGAGGCGACCGCTTCCCACTCCCTCTCGCCCCGCAGCATGGCCTCGACCAAGGCCGGGCGCGAGAGGTCTCCGCCTATTGTCGCCGTGAGGACACGTCGGTGCTCTGCCCAAGCTGGGCAGTCCTGCACCGTGTGCTCGACTGTGTCCTCAGGGCGACCCTCGCAGTGGTGACACCCAGGCGTCTCTTCCTTACCCATCAGACACAGGTACCTCCCGAAACTTCCATGTCCGGTGAGGACCTGCGTCATGCGGTAGGTCAGGACGCCGTGACGCCGATCTAGCCACTCCTCAAAGAGGGGTCTTACCGCCGCAATTGCGGCGTGCCCGGCCGTCGGTTGCGACAGTCGTTCCCTCCATACTGCCCTGAGATCGCGCCGGAGCTCTTCCCGCCGCGCCTCGACTTCTCGAGGCAGCGGGGATACGCCCCTGCGCTGCGCCTCCACGCGCCATTCATAGACGCGCTGGAGGGCAGTCGCCTCCAGATCCCAGGGCAGCAATCCGGCAAGGTGTTTATATAGCTAAAAACATATTTACAGGCAAATATAAAAAGAACGTATAGGGCATCGAATAATTCGTCAACATCACTGTCAATGGGAAGTGCCCAGATACTGGCTGCATAGCTACGTTGAATGGTAATGCTGATTCTCTGTTCAAAGAAAAGGTCAGCCCTCTTGTTACTTGAAGAATCTACTGATTAATTATTATTATTCGAGTGAATTAAGTTAAATTAGATTAGACTAGCTTGTGCCAGCGGCTTCGCCCGCGTGGGAAGTTTTTCCCGTGTAAATCCCGATCCCGTGGGAATTTCGCAAAATCCTTTCTTAGCGGATGCTGTGGCGTAGTGGTTTAGGTGGAAGAATTAAAAGAAGACCACAGAAGTTTACAGCATTTATTTGGTAGAGGGGTGGGTTCGTTCACTAAGGGTTCCTTCCACTGGTCGAAGGTATGTGGATGGTAGTGCCCTGGGCTTAGGCCGCGACGCACGCAGACCGGCGGGCCAACCCCATAGCAGGCAGCGACCACGTGTCAGACGCAGAGGTTATGCAGGGCAGGCCACGCGAGTGGATGTCTCTCCTGCGGGTAGCCGCGGAGGCAGCTTGACACCCAACTCGCACGCGGCAGGCGCAGGCAGGCAGGCCACGCGACAGGGCGCCTCTCCAGCGGTTATACGCAGAGGCAGCGGTGACACCCGTCGCGCGGCAGACGTTGAGGTAGTTGATATTAGAGATGAGAGTGTAGAAGAAGAAAAGAAAAAAACCCTGGAATCAACACGAAGGGTGTTCCGTAAGCGTGGTGCCAGGAATCGTGAGCGCCAGCGATGCGTGCGTCTCCCAGCCTTAAGCCCAAGGAACAGCTTCAGGGAAACGAAAGGAAACTCACCATCGCGGCGGTTCACAAAGGTTACAGATAAGCGTGCGCATGCCGCGTGCAACGATATAGAAGGTAACCGCGTGGCAAGGCGTTTAAGCTCGTAGCTGCTATGACACAGCAGGAAAGGTATGCTGCGACATGCGGACGCTTCACAAATTTAGAATCACTAGTGGAAAACAGATGACAATGAAATAGCACAGTCATGTTCCAGACGGAAGCCATCTTCACAACCGGGCAATTATATAAATTTACAAACGCTGCAGATTATGGCGAAACAAGAGGATTGCACACAGACACATGACAGATGACAAAGAAATAGCACAGTCGTCTGTTTTCCACTAGTGATTCTAAATTTGTGAAGCGTCCGCATGTCGCAGCATACCTTTCCTGCTGTGTCATAGCAGCTACGAGCTTAAACGCCTTGCCACGCGGTTACCTTCTATATCGTTGCACGCGGCATGCGCACGCTTATCTGTAACCTTTGTGAACCGCCGCGATGGTGAGTTTCCTTTCGTTTCCCTGAAGCTGTTCCTTGGGCTTACGGTTGGGAGACGCACGCATCGCTGGCGCTCACGATTTCTGGCACCATGCTTACGGAAGCACCCTTCGTGTTGATTCCAGGGTTTTTTTCTTTTCTTCTTCTACACTCTCATCTCTAATATCAACTACCTCAACGTCTGCCGCGCGACGGGTGTCACCGCTGCCTCTGCGTATAACCGCTGGAGAGGCGCCCTGTCGCGTGGCCTGCCTGCATAACCTCTGCGTCTGACACGTGGTCGCTGCCGGCTTCGGGGTCGTCCCGCCGGTCTACGTGCGTCGCGGCTTGAGCCCAGGGCAGTACCATCCACATACCTTCGACCAGTGGAAGAAACCCTTGTGAACTGAATCCACCCCGCTACGAAATAAATGCTGTAAACCTGTGGTCTTCTTTTATTCTACTTCCACCTAAACCACTACGCCACAATGCCTACGTCATAACATCTACCTGCATGCCAAATTTCAGCCAGATCCGTCCAGTGGTTTGGGCTGTGCGTTGATAGATCACTATGTCAGTCAGTCAGTCAGTCAGTCAGTCAGTCAGTCACCTTTGAGTTATATATATTTAGATATAGTTAGCTTTGGAATTGGTATCGAAATAAATCGAACAACATTTGAATCTGTTCTTATTAAAAATGTTAAGATGTTGCGATACCTATATTATCGAAGTTGCAATAAGTATTGCATATTTATTTAATCGCCTATCTTTGAAGAAATTAAAAAAAGCACTCCATTCAAAACGCCACTCTGTGAAAGTCGTCAAAATCGCTTGAGAATTGGTGATCACACAAAAATCAGGCAAATCTATTCTTCTATACTTATAATAAATCTGTAGAGAGGTTAATTCTGTACATGAAATATATTTACAAAATAACTATCAGGGGGTGATTAGGGATCGATACTGATGCCAAAAATACAATCAGTAAAATTTTTGTCTGTCTGTCTGTCTGTCTGTCTGTCTGTCTGTATAACCGTTATAGAAACAAAAACTACTCGACGGATTTTATCGAAACTTGGTACAATTATTTTTCATACTCCTGAGCTGGTTATAGTATACTTTTCATCACGCTACAATCAATAGGAGCAGAGCAGTGAAGGGAAATGTTGGGAAAACGGGAGAAGTTACTCCATTTTTTAAGCTTCCGTCGCGAGTGCAACCTTAATGGTTAAAGCTACACAGAAATCATTTATCACGGAAATGTTCTCCTTAAAATTATATAAAAAATATGCCACGACAGCATATATCTATCTTTTATGGTTGACTCACAATAACACGTGTAACTCCCGATAGCTTAGCAGTTCGAAGCTTTCTGATTATTATTCTGCTCCGAAATTTAAAACCAACACAACTTTGCAATGGAACTCGGCTAAAAGTAACCCAGTTGCAACAAAATATAATCGAGGCTCAAATTTTAATAGGTTGTGGTGCAGGAGAAACCGTCTTTATTCCCAGAATTCCCATAATACCAAATAATTTTCCATTCCAATTTAAAAGAACGCAATTCCCAGTATCGGTGTGTTATGCAATTACAATTAATAAGGCTCAAGGGCAGACTTTTCGTGTTGCTGGAGTAGATCTCGGTGTCAGTTGTTTCTCGCATGGTCAGTTGTACGTCGCTCTTTCCCGGGTTAGCATTTCTAGAAATCTTTATGTTCACGTGCCGGACGGGTCAACTTTCAACATAAGTTACCCGGAAGCTTTGCGCTGAAGTATTTTCGTTCTATAGGTACTTAAGCCTCATGTGAACGTGATCTAAACAATATTACCAATACATTAACTTAATAACACACAAGGAGTAAGGCCGTGCGCGCACTACCTTGCGGTGGCCGCAATTGCGGTAGTTCTACCGCACCGGTAGAATGACCGGGGCCACCGGTGACTCTACCGCACGCGTTTATTCCACCGCAGTGCGCGCACTTCTATTACACTCCATACTTCACAGATTTTGCGTTTCCAAAACGCAACGCAGTGCGCGCACGGCCTTACACGCTGACGGAGTCGCGGGCACAGCTATTAACAATAATATTGTGCGGTTCGGTATTGCGATATTTTTCAACAGTATTATAGATTGACATATTATATTTCCCTACTAAATTACGAAGGTTAATCTGTCCGTTACATCAAAATCACTGAACCGTGAGGAAGGACATAGGCTACTTTTTTTTACGAAAAACGACGGAAACGTGGACGAAGTCGCGGGCAACAGCTATCTATACTAATAATATAAGGCTGAAGAGTTTGTTTGTTTGTTTGAACGCGATAATCTCAGGAACTACTGGTTCGAATTGAAAAAATATTTTTAATTAAATAGTCAATTTATAGAGAAAGGCTATATATCATTACGCTAAGGCTAATAGGAGCGGAGCGCCAATGTAGAATGCTTCAAAATCGGGGTTAAATTTAACGTTAGCCTAAAGTAACTATTCCACGCGGACGAAGTCGCGGGTAAAAGCTAGTTGAGAATAAAGGCATACTCCTTTTTTGAAGTGGGATAAAAATTTAACCGCCCATTGTATAACCTTTTTTAGTTGTTAAGTCCTTATTTGTTTTTCTGTTATGGTGTACAATCTATACTTATAATAAATCTGTAGAGAGGTCAATTGTGTACATGAAATATATTTACAAAATAACTATCAGGGGGTGATTAGGGATCGATACTGATGCCAAAAATGCAATCAGTAAAATTTTTGTCTGTCTGTCTGGCTGTCTGTCTGTCTGTCTGTCTGTCTGTCTGTATAACCGTTATAGAAACAAAAACTACTCGACGGATTTTAACGAAACTTGGTACAATTATTTTTCATACTCCTGAGCTGGTTATAGTATACTTTTCATCACGCTACAATCAATAGGAGCAGAGCAGTGAAGGGAATTGTTGGGAAAACGGGAGAAGTTACTCCATTTTTTAAGCTTCCGTCGCGAGTGCAACCTTAATGGTTAAAGCTACACAGAAATCATTTATGACGGAAATGTTATCCTTAAAATTATATAAAAAATATCCCACGACAGCATATATCTATCTTTTATGGTTGACTCACAATAATACGTGTAACTCCCGATAGCTTAGCAGTTCGAAGCTTTCTGATTATTATTCTGCTCCAAAATTTAAAACCACCATAACTTTGCAATGGAACTCGGCTAAAAGTAACCCAGTTGCAACAAAATATAATCGAGGCTCAAATTTTAATAGGTTGCGGTGCAGGAGAAACCGTCTTTATTCCCAGAATTCCCATAATACCAAATAATTTTCCATTCGAATTTAAAAGAACGCGATTCCCAGTATCGGTGTGTTATGCAATGACAATTAATAAGGCTCAAGGGTAGACTTTTCGTGTTGCTGGAGTAGATCTCGGTGTCAGTTGTTTCTCGCATGGTCAGTTGTACGTCGCTCTTTCCCGGATTAGCAGTTCTAGAAATCTTTATGTTCACGTGCCGGACGGGTCAACTTTCAACATAGTTTACCGGGAAGTATTGCGCTGAAGTATTTTCGTTCTATAGGTACTTAAGCCTCATGTGAACGTGATCTAAACAATATTACCGATACATTAACTTAATAACACACAAGGAGTTACACGCTGACGGAGTCGCGGGCACAGCTATTAACAATAATATTGTGCGGTTCGGTATTGCGATATTTTTCAACAGTATTAAAGATTGACATATTATATTTCCCTACTAAATTACGAAAGTTAATCTGTCTGTTACATCAAAATCACTGAACCGTGAGGAAGGACATAGCCTACTTTTTTACGAAAAACGACGGAATCGTGGACGAAGTCGCGGGCAACAGCTACCTATACTAATAATATAAGGCTGAAGAGTTTGTTTGTTTGTTTGAACGCGATAATCTCAGGAACTACTGGTTCGAATTAAAAAAATATTTTTTAATTAAATAGTCAATTTATAGAGAAAGACTATAGGCTATATATCATTACGCTAAGGCCAATAGGAGCGGAGCGCCAATGAAGAATGCTTCAAAATCGGGGTTAAATTTAACGTTAGCCCAAAGTAACTATTCCACGCGGACGAAGTCGCGGGCAAAAGCTAGTAAAGAATATAAGTATCTATCTATCTATCTAATACGGCTATTAAAACAAGTACCTAACACAACAGACAAGAAGACCAGTTATAAGTCACTAAAACTCACCAACTAACAATAGAGGCTCCTCATAAAGTTTTGTACCATAAAGATTATGTCGTATTCTAGTTGAGACAGAAGATGGACGCCTCTTTATAATTGTGAACTTGATTGCTGGAAGACAGGTACACAGGCACATGGGTGCAGGTTTTTGTGCCCCTCTAATGAGTCTACGTAATCATAGACAGGCTTCAAGGGCTGTCAACTAAGAGTTTTGAATTTACAATAAAATCTCTATGGTTTTCATTACTGGGGTGGCTTCAAGGACTGTCAACTAAGAGTTTTGAATGTACAATAAAATCTCTATGGTTTTTAATACTGAGGTGCTAGGCAGAGATATCCCTTTAATATTGATCCCAAATAATTTGGGGCAAGAACAAGAATACAGGAGGACGATGAAAAGGGCAAGAAAGGTCAATTTCCTGTAAGAAAAATGAAAGTAATTTCAGTTGATCAGTAAAAGCTCAAATGTACCTAGCAGTTGTGTCATGTAAGACAGGCACACTTGATAGGATTCTATACGGCTTCCCTTTTTAAAACTTTCATCCTTCAGTTCCATTCTAAGCAAATTGCACGTTCGCTAAAGTAAGAAAAGTTAGTCGTCTAGTTACGAATGAAATGAGCAATTATTGTATTAATCAATACTTCAAATACAATGAAGATGTTTACCAATCAGTCAATTAAAATACCACACAAACAACAGTGACATAACACGAAGCTGTAAATGTGATGTTTTGTAAACAAAGCTATTGTAGTCATCAATAGGCTGCTTGTTTATCCAAGGAATAGAATAGTGTCATTAAACAGTCATCCTTCTATTGTTGAGGTGGACAAGTTGACCGATGAGGCCTAGCTAAGTCCTGCAGCCCTCCGGCTGATTGACATACATACGCGCGCGCGCAGGTACGAAGCGCCGTCAGTCGTCCCGCGTACGTCAACCGAGCGCCCGCGTCGTTGTGTCGAGCAACAAAACCGGCCCGAATGCCGGAGAACCAGTCGGCGAGATGGCGAGTCTCGGCGCGCTAGTAGCGCCATGTTGAAACACGCGCAGCGGCCGCCGGCGGCGAACGATGCCGACCACCGCTACCAGAACATGCCGCGGCGGCCGCACCACCACCTGCCCCTTAACGTATCGACCCTGGACTCCTCCAAGCACTCCGTCGGCGGGACGTCGGCGAGCGTCAGCCCCGGCGCGCAGCCGGCGACGACTCCCGCCCCTGTGTCAGTCGTCGCCCCCATACCGGTTGCGTCTCCCCCGAAGCTGGCGAATGGAAACGCGACAGGCCTCCCGCCGCCCCGGCCCGCGCCCGTCAGGAACAGGAGCACTAGAGCGGCCACGGAGGAGGCCCTGACGTCGCTAGCCTTGCTATGTCTTGTCAGCCTGTTGCTGGCGCTCCTCGCGCTGCTGTTCTTGCTGAAGATTTCGGCGCCCGCGACCAGTGCCCCCGAGGAGTTCGCAGTGGTGTACGAAGTGACATTAGCGTTGTGTGCGTTGACGCTATCATTGAATCTTTGCTGTTTGCTCGTGTGTGCAATACAGTTCCTCTTTGCTGTGAAATTGGTGCATTCCCCCTCAGCGCCTAATGGACGGTAAGTGTTTCAAACAATCTTGTTTTGTTTACTCTGAGACCCCCAGAATCAGAACGATCTCTACAAGAGATAGGAATCCGAAGATTACCAACACAAATATTATAATCTGTTAGGTTATTACTTGCGGCATGCGTCGCTGGCTCAGTTCCGAACAGACTTATCTCAATTCAGGTTACTCTTACACAACGGCATAACTGTAAGAAAACTTCAAGTTTTCAACTCGACTATCGGGTTTTTTAATATTTTTCGTATAATTAATGCTATAACTGTTGCTGGCAGAGACCTCTAAGGTTTATTATGGAATTCGGTAGTTTATTGAGATTGTTTTGCTTTTATCAGCTTGTATTTGTGTAAGGTAGAGCAGGTGTTAACGGTCCGAAGAGGCGGTTATTTGTGAATGGTTCGATAAAAAATGCTCAATGTTCAACGGTTGATACTGGCTCGCACGCGCCTAGGCCGTTCTTTATCAAGTTTTTGAATCCGCATTTATACTTATTAAAATTGTTTTCAGTTGCGTGAGAATATGAGCCGTTATGCTCTCACAAACCAATAGGTATGCTGTACAGTTGTGTTAATTCGCTGAGCTCGTTAGCTACTGTTATGGTTTTTTCCTCAAGATGTTGATTGCTGCACCTTTTATGGCATTTGGAGCCGGTTACTTCATAGACATAGGTAATCTACTATTCTTTTTATACGAATAAAAAACCGGTATACTTATATCAAATCGAGAACTACAACAAAATAATATCACAAACGTGAACAAACGTCTACAATAAAAAGGTTTCTCAAGTTACTACATTACAATCAGCTGGTCACTGGTAGCCTTCAAATTCAATACTCATATATAATCATATATAATAATCATATTCAATAGACTTCAAAAAAAAATCCCACTAAAAGCTAAACTAAAATAAAGCAAGCTAATACACAATTTTATGCGCACATCATTCCACTTTCACGATAGTGGAAGATTCTTGCCTGAAATGCTGGCGATGATTTCTCGAAGAATCTTGAAGTTCATAACGCCAGCAATAGCTCGAAAAGATGAATCTTTGAAGAATTTTCCAAACATAATAATGATGCCTACCTATAAATCTAATGTGATTGAAATGAATTCAATGTAACTGTTTTTGCAAGTGCTTGTTGTTATTTACATGACACTAAAGAAAAACAAACAAACTTTAAAAATAATTGTTTGTTCTGTTTGTCCGTGCTAATCTCGGCAATAGCTGAACCGATTTTAATGGGACGTCACAGTACGATATAAGAGATTATAGGGCTACTTTATATTTCGGAATCCTCCTGGTGAAAAACTGCATAGGTATATAGACTCCTACGCAAACGAAATCACGGCACGACTAGTCTTGAATAAAAAAGTGAATCTAACCCAAAATTAATAGTCTACTTTTCAAGCTAAACAGTGATTTGGGAAAGGCAAGCATGTAGGCCAGAGCATGCGACCCCATGTTACGTGCCTCAACCGGTATTGCCTTCCGGGTTTCTCGTATTTATACCGTGACCGCATAGCTCAGGGAGCACTAGCACAGAGACAGGTCACATGGTGCTATTTTGATGTTTTAGATAACGAAAATGTGTATGAAATAGCTAAAGAGAGAAAGAACCAGTCTTGGAAAGAATAACTAGATAATTTGTTGTGTTATTGGAGTGCTCAATGATGATGAATGAAATTTTTGATTACATAGATTGAATATTACAAAGATTTCTATTAGAATGTGTGAAAATTCTGAAGAACATAAAACTAGAGTTAATTTCGTTCATAACATAATCAGTCTATATGTCGTTCCTATTGCTGGGACTGGGCACCAACTTTCACTGGGCCTGCATGGTAGATTACGGCTCCTTATCTGTTATCATCTCGTCAAAATTCACTTTACCTATCCTAACTATAAAGAATACTGAAGTCTAAGCAAGACATAAGTCCTAAGACTACAAGCAATAATTCTGAAGTGTTCATACAATCGCCATTAACATGCCAATGAGCGTTCATGGTCAGAGGGTAGAGGTGATTTAAAAGACACAACAACAATGAACTAAGCACGACCACAAAATAAAGCATAAAGTAGGCAAATCATTTTCTACTTTGTATAAGAACCGGTTGTAGAGGTCTCTCGGTTCTGACCTTTGGGGACTGCAAATTGTTGTGAGCAATGCCATCAGCGGTATTCCGACACCAGCTTTTATTATAGAAGTTGTAGGCAGAAAGGCTGTTAGTAATAAATTACCAAATTAAACCAGTCTGGAAGTTGATTGTACGTTATAGTATCAATTTCACCCTATGGGGGACGTTT
The DNA here is from genome assembly GCA_943138885.2 of Tholera decimalis. Classification (NCBI taxonomy): domain Eukaryota; kingdom Metazoa; phylum Arthropoda; class Insecta; order Lepidoptera; family Noctuidae; genus Tholera; species Tholera decimalis. Next base: position 33,701,735 of record OW964562.2, read on the forward strand.
TGACTAGATTCTGGCCGTAACTTCGTTCACGTGGTGGGAATTCCAGGATAAAAAGTAGCCTATGTGTTATTCAAGGATGTCACTATTTACCAAGTTTCATTCTGATCTGTTATTGCGTTAAAGAGCAACAAACATAATTATATCCTCACAAACTCTGATTGTAAATTCCTGACGATGTAACGTGGCAAAATGTCGTGATTCTTTAGTTCAGAGTAAAGCAAATGTGATGTGCCTATCCACAAAATGGTGCACCGATATTTTAAGTGATATTTATTTTTTAACTCGGTTAAAAATAACACTTTTACAGTTAGTTAGTTTAGTGTTTCCTAGCTGAATTACTAAGAAGATATACTGACACTCAGAAGTCAAAGCCTCTCAAATGTATATTGCATTGGCTGTGTTTTTCGTTGGTCTCAAAAGAAGACTGGAATTGGAAGCGTCAATGGCTTAATGGCTAAGAGATGTCGGACTTGCGATCGAGAGGTCGCAGGTTCGAACCCCACCCATCACACTATTGCCGTGAACCCACTCCAGACACAAGCGTATTTAGCTTAGTTGGAGGGGTTAACAAGATTGCTATTTATGTGAATTCTGTACAAATTGCTAATAATCTTTATAAAAAAAGACTGAATATAAAAGTCACAATCAGGGAGCTATCACAGTCAGATTCCAAAATATATTTTACTGATGAGTCTATCAGTGCGGATGCAGTTAGATTCACTGTGACATTCTCCCTCGATCACCAGATCAGATAATGTCAACAAATAAACGAAAAGAAAAAGACAAAAAACGTTTGATAATCTGTACCAATATTATACTTAAATGCGAAAATGTAAATGTTTGGATGGATGTGGTTACTCAGTCACGCGAAAACTTCGGAATGGATCTGAATATTTGGTAAGTAGATAGTTGACATCCTCGAATAACACTACACAGAGGCTACTTTTTATCCCGGAATTCCCACGGGATCGGGATTTACGCGGGAAAACCCTCCCACGTGAACGAAGTCGCGGGCAGAAGCTAGCATATAGAATAGAATAGAATATACTTTATTGTACACCAACATTTAAACACACCTATTTAACATTATTTCTACATAATAACAACTTCAGCTAGACCTCCCACATTTCGATCCATATTGAAACGTCGCACGGTGGGCTGAAAAACGGCTTTCATAGACTTAGGCATTTTATTTTGCAAGTGCCAGTTTTTGTGCCGGATATCACTTCTATTTGTTATAACAATATACAAAAATGACACCAGAATTGATTCTGCACAAAAAGGAAGGAATTATAATTTTTTTACGAAAATTTTGTATGGAGCTAGTATGAAAAATCGAAATATCTCTGAAACGGCAGCGATAACCGTAATATCCTTATAGGAGGTTATAGTACTAATTATTTATGATTTTTTGACATACGTTACATAATGGTTGTAGATGCCTTTTTTTTTTAAATCGTCAAAATATTTTTATTTATTTTTACATATTAAACGTTCCTTTTAGTGTTTAAGTTGAAGAATTCAGAGCTTTAACAACTCTTAACATAAAATAGCATCACCCCTATAGACCTGAAGGACTAGACAGAGGTGTGTAGTATCTTGTTGATCTTGTAAGATTTCCAACAATACCAAATAGTTGAATATCAGTGTCAAAGTGCCCATGCTGTCGCTTCTTTTAGAAAGATAGGGGAATGAAATTGTTAATTGATCATACCCTAAAAGTATGATTACAACATAACCGGACACATAATAATATCGACACAAAAGGAATTTTAAAACCTTGCATACGTTCAAAATACAAAATAACATATTGTGTAGTCATCTAATGAGTCTGATGACAAGTAATTAAGTAATTAGAATGATGGTTGTAGTCTTCTGATTCTAATGAGCCTATTAAGTGATTAAATGATTTGAAATATCTCGCAACAATACCAACTAAGAACTGCATTCACCTTTTTATAATTAGTGAGCTAATGTGATTTGCTAATGTTGATTAGTTCTACTATGAGTTCTACGAAATGTTTTTGACGATTATAAATTTTTATTATCATATCTTTTATAACTTTAATGAGGGTAGTTAACTAATTATTGACTTTATACAATAAAAGGGCTATAATTTTGTTCCATAATTTAGATTGTTCACAACCGTGTAACTGCTAACACTAAAACTATTTGCTTTGCGACTACAAAATCTTAGAATGGAAAGTTTAATCACCAACTTAGATTTGTTTGTTCTTCTAAAAAGTGAGTGTCCTTCATTTAATCATGAAGTATTGTTTAGTGCAATTGTGTCCCGCATAGGCGATTGCCTTTCTGCCGAAGATCAAGTAACTCTCAAAGAATTTTGCCGGAGATTCACGCGAGCTGCTTTAAACAGGTGGCAGAAATCTAAACGATTCTTTGATAAGTTTAGAAATACGTACGGAGAGTGGTTGCAAGCAAATATTGATTGGCCGAGTTGCGTGCAAACTTTAATAAATCAAGAACCAACTGTTGATGAGATACCAAGAGCACGCTCAGTCTCTCCAGAACCTTCGACATCATCGACTGTTGGAACAATGACAAAAAGGTCCCGAAAACCATTCAAAGATCTGGGAAGCAAACAGAAAAAGAGAAGATCTAGTGAGCACATAGGCGAGGATTCCTGTGAATTGGCATATGCAGCTGCAGCACGTTTAAAAGAAGAAGGTTATGAAGATATCGCATCTGTAATCAATTATATGATCAAAAATCCAGAAGCTGCCGTTAAAATCAAGGAAAGCATTAAGAAAACAGTAATATTTACACCAGAGAAAGCACTTGGATTGCTTCTTTCACTTAAGCTTTCAAAGTGGCAATATATTACGTTGCGAGAGACTGCCATTCGGGAAGGTGCTAAGGATATTTACCCATCCTACTATAAACTGCAACAAACTAAGCTTGCATGCTACCCTCCTAATCAATCAGTATCAGTTACGGATTCATCAGCTAGAATTACACTTCAAGCTTTACTTGACATCACGGTGAAGCGGATTCTTCAAAGTCTTTCTGATAATGTGGAAAATAAGCAGTTAAAGCTGATATCGAAGTGGGGATTTGATGGTGCTTCCAATCAAAGCCGATACAAGCAGAAAATGGACGGCGAGCATGATGATTCAAGCATTTTCATGACCTCCTTGGTGCCACTGAAACTGACAGATGGAGATAATACTATATGGACAAACCCGAAACCATGCTCAACTTTTTATTGTCGTCCGGTTCAGTTCACTTTTGTAAAAGAAAGCCATGTAGTTGTCATTGATAACAAAAGAAAAATGGATGAGGAAATTGAGGCCCTTAACCCCACAGAGTGCATTAATAGTAACAGGGTGACTCATAAACTAATGATGACAATGATCGACGCAAAAGTCTGCACGTACCTTTCTGAAGCTAGATCAAATGCATCATGCTACCTGTGCTTAGATGCTGTAACATCAAAAACTGTGTGTTCTGACATATATGAATTTGGCCTATCAGCCCTACATGCCCGTATAAATTGCATGGAATGTCTGTTACACATTGCGTACAGACTTGACTTCAAACAGTGGGCAGCAAGAAGTTATGAGCATAAAGATATGTTACAAAACAGAAAAAAAAACATTCAAAATAAATTTAAAGAGGAGCTCAATCTGTTAATTGATATAGTAAAACAAGGCTCGGGAACTACCAATGACGGGAATACCGCAAGGAAGTTTTTCGAGTTTCCCAATAAAACTGCAGCTATTACTGGGTTGGATCAAAACCTGATAAAAAGATTTGCTGTTATTTTGCAAGCAATAACATCTGGTGAGAAGATCGATGTCATCAAATTTAAAGATTTTGCTCGCAAAACAGCAGAAAAGTACGTGGAATTATACGACTGGTACTACATGTCATCAACCGTACATAAACTATTAATACACGGAGCTGACATAATCGAAAAAAATGATATTGTCCCGATTGGGACTCTCTCGGAAGAAGCCTCAGAGTCTCGAAACAAAGATTTTAGGAGGTTCCGGGAACATCATTCGCGGAAAAGAAGCAGGCAAGATTCTAATCAAGATATCCTAAATATGCTTGTTGTTTCTTCGGATCCTTTTCTAAGTGCACAAAGGCCGAAGTTAGATGCCAAAAGGAAGACAACCTTTTTTGCTGAAACTCTCGACCTAATACAGTTTCCGGAAACTGAGTTCGAGTTTGTAGGTATATCCGATCTGGATTCTGACTCGGAATTGGAGTCCGACAACGAAAGTTGTAAAGAAAATTTGTAAAATTTAATTATTTTTCTTTATGTTCTTTTGTTATTTATGTTAGTTTATTGTACCAATATGTTTAGTTAATAATTTCATAAATTATAGTTTCAAATATGTATTTTGTATAATTGAATTTATTAGATATTATTTTTGTTACTTCTGTTTTATTTAAATTACCTATCAATAAAAAGTTTATATACAGTCTTTTTTTTTTCACATATTCTTAATATTTGGGGAAAAAGCATGCTTCCTAACGATGTTCTTAACTTTGACACAGTTCATGGATCGTTTTGAACAGTTTCATATGTTAAAATAAATAATGTTAGTACTATAATCCCCTATAAGGATATTATTATTATTATGTGTCCGGTTATGTTGTAATCATACTTTTAGGGTATGATCAATTAACAATTTCATTCCCCTATCTTTCAAAAAGAAGCGACAGCATGGGCACTTTGACACTGATATTCAACTATTTGGTATTGTTGGAAATCTTACAAGATCAACAAGACACTACACACCTCTGTCTAGTCCTTCAGGTCTATAGGGGTGATGCTATTTTATGATAAGAGTTGTTAAAGCTCTGAATTCTTCAACTTAAACACTAAAAGGAACGTTTAAATATGTAAAAATAAATAAAAATATTTTGAAGATTTTTTTTAAAAAAAGGCATCTACAACCATTATGTAACGTATGTCAAAAAATCATAAATAATTAGTACTATAACCCCCTATAAGGATATTACGGTTATCGCTGCCGTTTTAGAGATATTTCGATTTTTCATACTAGCTCCATACAAAATTTTCGTAAAAAAATTATAATTCCTTCGTTTCTGTGCAGAATCAATTCTGGTGTCATTTTTGTATATTGTTATAACTAATAGAAGTGATATCCGGCAAAAAAACTCGCACTTGCAAAATAAAATGCCTAAGTCTATGAAAGCCGATTTTCAGCCCACCGTGCGTCGGAAGCAACCAAATACTTCTTGTATCGGTTGGAGTAAGGCCAAACAATTAGTGTTGTAACAATAGATTGTCGTTAGCCGCTCTATACACTTCGTTAGAGAGAATATACGCGTAGCATTAAGCGGGATTGAGTCCAGCGTTAACTCTTGAATGCTTGATTCAAGCATCATAAAATGGAACTGCATTGAATGTTAGTTATTTGATCTTGAAACCGATCTAATAATAGAAGTAAGACATTAGGATCGAATAGCATTAAAAAGACGTTATAAGATTTTTGAAAAAAAAATAATTTTGTTGCGATAGTAGTGGTGATAGCTCTATGATATTACTGAAACATATAGTGTTAGTTTCGCCAAGAAAGACTCTTGTTTCCCTCCTTAATATGGCAGTAACTCTGTCTGTGTTTCTTTCACTTTCACGTCTAAACCGCTAAACCCATTTAGATATAGATAAGACCTTAGAGTAGGACAAGGGCTACTGCTGATTTTTTTTAATGTAGTTACCTCTAAACGGCTGAAGTATGGGTTGAACGTATGAAGGAAAAATCGTGCGAACGAACTCGCGGGCAACAACTAGTATCTACCAATTACTTTTCTAATAATATTGCATCGAACCATGATGTTGCAGCTCTTGCAAAAAGAAGCATCTTGCTCCAAACTCCTCTATCATTTAGAAAACATAAGTCCAAACCACATATTCAATACTCATATCCATTACAAGAAATCTATTCTCGTCATTTTCATAGAAACACGACCAAAAGAGTTCAAATAACATATTTCTTAAGACTTATCGGTCTATAACTGCGTACAAACTTGTTTTCTAAGCAAGAATCGGCCTGTGTTCATAATTTATGGCAAAATCGGGAGGCAGGTGCAAACTTCTACTGAGAAACGCGTAACAAACGAGATGGCAGAACAACATCGATATTTGCATAATACATTGCTGGGATAAATCAGCTGAAACAGAAGGAAAACACTGAAAAGTCATCAATGTATCGCAATCAATACAAAACGGCAACAATATGAGGTTAAGTATTTCGGAGAATGTCAGTCTTATGTAAATTGCAGACAAATGCATATTTGGTGTTACGGTTTCGAATAATTTCCTGTAATTAATTTTGTAACATTTAGACAATGTGGTGTTGAAACTGTATCACTATTACTTGGATTACTTACCTGGACATTAGGAAGCAAAGGAAACCAAAATATAATCCTTCATAAGAAATAGGTACATAATTTATCCACTAACCAAAACGATATAGATAAAAGCCTGCACATGAATCTATAAATTGCTACAACTTTTTAAATGTGAGATGGTACTTCACACCCGAACAGTTGCTCAATCTCTATCAAGCCCAGGTTCGGTCGTGTATGGAGTACTGCTCTCATCTTTGGGATGGATCTGCCAAGTACCAGCTGGACGCGCTTGAGTCTATTGAGAAACGGGCCAAAAAACTCGTTGGCAAAGATACACTGGTCGAATCAAAGCTCCAGAGCCTTGAATATCGACGACGAGTTGCTAGTCTATCGGTTTTCTATCGGTTACATTTCGGGGAGTGCGATGGAATTACGCAATCTAATTCCGCCAAGCCCGTTCCATCGTCGGAGTACAAGACAAACGGCGATGCGCCATCGTTACATGGTGGACATCCCACCTATACGCACTAAACGTTTTAGGAATACCTTTATTGTGCGTACGGCTAAGGAGTGCAATTCCCTGCCGGAGTCTGTGTTTCCCGATAGCTATAACCTAGGGGTCTTTAAGTCAAGAGTGAATAGGTTACTTCTAGGTAAGCGTGCTCCACTTTCGACCACATCATCACTTACCATCAGGTGAGATGGTGGTAAAACGCGAGCCTATTATCAATTAAAAAAAAATGTACCTGAACGTGGACCAACTAGCCTTATTTGGGATAGCTAAGTTAACTAAGATACGATTGCGGAAATGTTCTAACGAGATACCGCGACTCCGGAAAGCAAGGGCAACTGAAGGAGCAGGGTGGGTTTTTAGTCAATAGAAGTCTGACACTCCCTTCCGCCTGGTTGAATTATCCCACCCAGAAAAAAAAACCGGTCAAGTGCGTGTCGGGCCACGCGCAGTTTAGGGTTCCGTAGTTTTTACAACAGCCAAGTGCGTGTCGTATTCGCTGACTGATCATTTCGGACCATGCTCTAACTAAAAGCCAAACATGACTACCTAACTAATTTGACTTCCTATACAAATCCTCACCTGATCCGACAATTTTGCACGAAAAGTTTTAATTTTTTTTAGAGATTTGTATAAAACTTGTCATAGCCGGTGTTTTGAATTTAAATACGGACACAGAGCTACCCTACTCAATCGTCACAAGAAGCTAGCACGATACAACTGGCGCTTAGTGCCATCTATCGACATTTCTGTAGAGTTGTTCGAAATTTTCGAGTCAAATACAATTGGTCGACTATTACTCGTAAACTTGTAAAGCCCACTTATGTGTGATAGTTTTCCTTTAAATTTCGTTATATATAGGTACTACTGCCGTGACATTTGAATTTCTAACTACAACCGTTTAGTTGGTAAAGGGGGGACACTTGACTCTAACGAAAATTGGTACTTTAAAGCTTCATAAGTCACGAACGGTTTACTTAATCAAAAAACGGTCTTACCAAACCCCTAATATTTTTGAGAGACCTATCCAATGATATCCCACACTATGGGAAGATCGAAAAAAAATAATTATCATCCCACTTTACATGTATGGGAGGTACCCTAAATAATTGTTTTTTTCAAAATTTTATTTTACCACTTTTTCGGCGTCATTAACTTGTATACTCATGCCAAAGTACAACTTTCTAGTACCAATAGTTTTTGAGCTAAACCGCGGACATACAGACGGACATGGCGAAACTATAAGGGTTCCTTGTTGACTACGGAACCCTAAAAAGAAGACCTAAGACGAGAGTTTTAATCTGGTATAGGTACAGACGCCAGCACATGAAGCTACCCGAAACTGTCAAATTTTCCCAATCAACCTTGAACCTAATTTCTTTAACAATAAAGTTGAAAATCTATTAAAGAAATTTGACAGATTGTTGTAGCTTGATGTGCTGGCGTCTGTACAATCAGTGACTATATTGACATCCATGTTTTAAATGCGAACGTGTATTTATTTGTCCTTCAGTCACGTCAAAACGGAGCAACGTATCGATGTGATTTTTGGTGTGGAGATAATTGAAGAGATGGAGAGTAACGATGCTACTTTTTATCGACGAAATAAAATATTTCCCGCAAACGAAACCGCGGGTATAAGCTAGTCATATGTAAAAAGTGAATTCAAAAGTTTAATGCACTTTCAAATGGCCACAGGCCTGGTCGACCACATTCTCAAAATAATGACATTACAAACACATTCTGGACACATTTTGTTCTATGAAACGTGCTTGTAATATAAGTTAAACGCTAAGCAATATAAACAGGCTACTGACAGTGACAAACTAAATTAGTATTTGAATGGCGTACGTATCATTGATTTAAACTGTCGTAACTGTGTGATGTAGTGGTTTTATAGTTTGTAAACAATGTACCAAAATGTACAGTACCGAATGTATGCATTGATAAGGTTGCTTTCATACGAGGATAAGGCATCCGAGATTGAGAAAAAAAAATAGTGTGTTAGGTTTACTAATTACTTGGTACTCATAAAGAACTCAGTTCATCAAATGACTAATTATAATAACTTATAGCAATTACCTACTATATTTTAACATAAAGGTACAGAGATCGAACGGTATTTATGAATCTTATTATACACATATTTCTTAGCAATAGCAATCGATTGACATTCTTTAATGGTGTTTGGTAAATCATTATATAATTGTTTATCGTAGCATCATCTCTTCTATTCTTTTTTCGGTGTAAAAATCATCAAAAGACTGCTGTCGTTCTGGGTGGAGCGGAAGGTTTCCTAACGGACTCTATCCTGAGAAAAAACAACGAAAAACCCAGAGGTCAACGAAGAAGGTGATCTTAAACACATATGGCCACAGTCCATTTGGCCAATAGGCCAATCTGCTTGCGTGGTCTTCTCTCTAATTGATCTTGAATAAAAAGGATCGTATCGACCTTCGAGCAAATCGATGCATTCATGAAACGTATGGATGTTAGTTTTTGTGCTGAAGTGAATGGATTTTGTATGAACAGCCTTATTACACACAGTATGTTGTCGTGTTTTAATAATAATCATCTACATTCTGCAGTAAACGGCCTGGTATTTGAATAGCAGTGTAGGCTGCAAGAATACCCAGTTAGGTAGGCATCTACATGAAATGTTTTGTGTGTGACTTTAATAATGGTCCACCTAATCGATTTCGGCCACGGCGCGGCTTCGGAAGGCACGTATAAGCCGGTGGTCCCGGTTGCCAAATGGCGGTCGTCAAAATAGACCACGTCAGAGGCCCTTGAGGCGGTCTAGAAATTCTGACACTAGGGTGTATGGGGTCGTTAGACCATACTACCCATACGATAGGAAGAAGAAGACCAAAACAAAACTACCAATCTTTCCGACCGCGACGTCAGAAAAAACACCTAATAAAGGATCAAAAATACCTTTGAATAAACTTTCTCATGAGAAAAGACGTTTAAAAAGCTCCTGCCTTTTGTTGCGCTCTCGATCGTGTGAAATTGAATTCCTTTTATTTGCGTCTTATTCAACTGCATGCATTTATGCTATAGCAGACCCTTCGTGTCATTAAAACTGCGAGTTTATAATTTGTGTTTTTGTGAGATGCTTTTTATAGATTTGTTATTTGATTGACTAATAAAAGTATGTATGGGAAGCTCATATTTCTGAACACGCTTGAAACTGGTATCTTCTGGGTTCGCTCGTTTCATCGTACACCTCATCACCAGTATTGAACGAAGTCAAGAGTGGGGTCATCCGTAATAAACTTCCATCTTCCACCACATTGTGATAGTGATTTCTTCCGTGTTAAAAAAATATCATTCATTTTAAGTCTCAATACAGACTTTCAAAAAATTCTTGTTTGTTCAAATTAATAAAATAGAAAAGATCAAAATTCAAAAGCTTATAAGTAAACTTGAGATAGAGCGAGCTGGCTGGTAAAAAGTGTATCACGCCGTGAATTTACGTGTAGTATTCTTTTTTTTTAAACATTGACACATTGCTCATTTCTTTTTTAAAATGATGGATGAGCCCTCTCTCCTTTTTCTCCTGTATAGTGGGTATATTTTTACCAACGCTCAGACCCGGAACTACTATTTATGGGCAGAAAAATTCATTCCGGTGCGGGAATTGGACCGCGTCATGCAGAGGAACAACCAATCGCTCAACCAATCATTTCAACTGACCGTATTGTCTTCATTTCTTAATTAGAGACATGTCCATTATTTTATGATAACCTAAATGTAGGAAATAATAGAAAATTATTGATATGGTTAATTACCCATCGTGGCTCAAAGAATGTCGCACCCAACATCTTTGCTACCCAATAACGGAAATCCGTGATGTTACATATCAAGGCTCGTGAACGAACCTCATATGGAATTCTCAATAGTTACATATGTTTCATACCTAAGATCATTTAAGACCGGTTTTTAATACCATATGAATGAAAATCAAACCTTATTCGGTTGTAACAAGGATTGTTTTATCACGGCAGATTTTGTTCTGATCAATGAATTGTGATTGATATATTCTATGTCAAATTAAGTGCTAGAATTGAGTCGGGTTGGTATTCAAATGTCTTGACGAATTCTTTATTCTTGTTTTTTCCCCGTGTCTACAATCAATGAGATAGATAATGGAAATAGAAAAACATGGCAGATAAATTCTTCATGTTCGTTACAGAATAAAATCCGTTTGTGGTTAAACATTATATAATATAGGCCTAAGGGATTGAAGGGCATTGAGACCTTCATGAAATCAGTACAAGATAAGTCGATTTTCAAGGGATCTGGTCACTTGTAAATTGACTTATCTAGCTAGCCTTTCATCGGTCAAAGAGTCAGCATTGCCATTGAACGTGGCAATTCAGCCAGTGTTGAGAGCACTTTTTCCGGAACGGTAGTGTCGGACTTCTACTGACTAAAAAGCCAACCTTGTTCCTTTACTTGCCCTAACGTTCTGGCATTGCGGTATCTCGTAATTTCGCAACCCCGACAGATTATATTATTAGAGCTACGTTATTAGAGCTAGAACCTACATGATATTTTATCATCGACTTTCTGACAATCGGGAAGCGTGAGTTACACTACAATTTTTATGATAATAAAGACTTACAGACAAGTAATCAGCTCCACGCATCGTTCCGGATAGGTATAAATAGCAGCCATAGAACATAATTTACTGTAATAACATTAGTGAACGATGGTGGGCGACCTTTCACCATTGATTTCTTCTAAAAAGTTTCACAGTACCGTTCATAATTTCGCTCTTTTCTTGTCGATAAGGAAAAGATCACGATAAACTACACATTCATTTGAATCAGTCTTTATGGTTGTCGTAGGTGTTCGATATTTGAAACGAGTTCTATTTTTGTCTAGAACTTCTTTATTTTATTTTTTTCTCTATCTTGTGCAATTTTGGACTATGTTTGACCTCTGTACTATCTAGGGCCTCCATAACTAGCTTTGAAAATCAAATATAGCTAACTATGATCCCTGATATGATCATTTACAAAATACTTACCTACATCTATCTCCTTTCTGGCAGTTTTCACCAAAATCGAATGGTATTAGATAATATACCTAAATGATATTCATTTTAATTCTTCAGTTTCTTTCGTTTTAAACTGAGATTTCAGATGAAATACCAGAATAAACTCACACATCAATGTCTCTTTTGAAGTCCATAAATTGATATGAATAATATTTTTTTGTCTGTGTTTATCTACAATTCTTCAGAATATGTCTTAGTAACTACGTCTAAAACCAAATAATGATCGATAAACCACTTAAAGTTGTTTCAGAAATTCAGAGGTTCAAAATTAAATATTATTTCAACAGTCAAGCCATGAATTTTAACTCATCGACTTGAATTCCGAACACCAAAAAATAGAACAAAATCCAAGGGCCAGTCCTTGGGCAAGGCCGCCCGGACTATCCCAATTATTTCCGGTGATCTACGAATACAGTTTTTTTGAAACATTTCTGTGGTCAGTTCACTTTGGAATTCCGAATTTAAAGTTTGTATGTATCATTTTGATTTAATGTTACGTGCGTACGAAAGAGTTTAATAGCAAGGTGGTATATCTGTTTCTTTTACTTTGTTTTTTTAATTGTAATGGGAGGTTTCATTTCATAAGAAGGACATTCTCGTTATTTTTTTGTTCCAGTATGTTGAAAGCTGGAAGTTTAGGGTCATAAAGTCATAAAAGTAGGTTAATTTGATCGAATAAATATGTAGCTCTTTCTTTACTTCACTGACTGATATTTTTATAGATATATACATATACATTACATTTCCTTGGTACATAAGATCATACGTAAATATAATACTACTCTAACACGTGCCAAGTTCACCGACACTACCTCTTGTTAATGTGGACACTTTTCAGTAATTACTGTTACGGGCAAGTGATAAAGTAACTCTAAGATAAAGGAGCTAACGAGTTGGAAAAAAAATAAGATCTTATCTAACGCATTAGACCGTAGTATGGGCGATTACTTGATGAATCTCTTTTCCATGGGAATTGAATACTTTCCCCGAATTAAACGCTATGTGCTGTTCCAGATTATAATCTGTCTCTGTGCCTGATTTAGTAGTAAACATTCATACATCTGTATGTAGGTTATAAATTATTACTGACGAATCAAAGCTTGGTACATACATAATAGGGATTAACTTTCACTGAATAGGTATATCATCCTTATAACATATATTGAATGGGAACGGAAGACAAATGTATACAAGAATAGGCTTAACGAAGTAAAAAAGATATATAATGTATAGAGTAAACAAACGTATTGAAGCCCCTTTAATCTTCGTTTTCAATCTATAAGTACCTACATATAAAATTATATACTAGGCCATACTCCACAGAAGCATCAAAGAATTAAAACAATCTACAAAACTCCAAATCAATTTGAATTGCAAAAAAAATGGAACACAATCTATTTAAATTAGACCTATTAATAAACTGACATTTAAAATATATCTATTAGGACTATTCTAAATTCAAATTCGACCGTTGGAACTCTCAAATTAATATCCAATTTCGTAGATTTTACTTGGTTGAGTATTTGAACTACAAAATGGGACTTGAAAAATCAATCGAGCGGTTAATAGTGTCATTTGTTCATTTGAATTGCATTAGATTCAGTCGTCTGCGTTGACCCAGTGACTGTTGGCAAAGTTTTGCTTAGGAATACTGTTAGCCGTAAGTGAATAAATAGATTCTTCATTAATAATGTACCAAGGATCCTACTGCCATCTGGTCTTAGCAATGATTTAAAGGGGATCCATGTTGAACTCAGGTTGTTGCAAGCATCCCAGATTCCAAAAGTAGATTTGTAGAATGAATGCTGGATTTTATGGTAGTAGCCATAGTGTTTATGTAATTGATTGGAAACTATCAACACTGATAAAAATCTTTACGTAAGCCTCAGCAAGTAATTTCTTGAAATAATCACGTAATGTTACTTTTAACACTTAATTAAAAAATGAAGACGATACAGTGAGTTCAAATTTTACGTGACATCACGCCATGCATTTTAGCAAAAAATGACGTCACCTGCTATTGATATTTTATCGATTTTTATTGATTTGAAAAGACCAAAAATAAGTACCTATATAATGTTTTTGAAAATGTAAAGATGATGGAATAGAATAATATTTTTTCTACACAGGAAAATACAATTATTCGTTATTTTAAACATCATTGCTGGGACATAAGCCTATGAGTGGGAATGGGCCGTAATTCAGCACTCGGGCCCAATGCTGGTTGAAGGATAACTTTTTATTAAGTTGTTTTTATTTACATTGTTAATAAAAGACCGTATTGCTGTCACGTCTAATTTCAGCTCTCTTAAAAGTCCTTATCACGAAACGACAATCAGCATCAACAAACATCATTTTGACCTAAACCCATGCACTCAAAAGCTTAACCCAAAACACTTTTTATAAAACTTGATATTTAACACCGTGATATAAGTCGACGACACTATTGTGGTGTTCTGCTCTAGTTGTACTGAATGTGTAACCGAGCCGAGTGAATCTGCCGTAACTTATGCGTCAGTTACGCCTTGCTGTGTCTTCTGTGACCAACTTATAATTGTTGGGCTTTCGATCGTGACAAGTCATTGTCTGGGACTTTGGAGTACGGTGTCTGTTCTTTATCAAATGGTATAAATGAAAGAAAAACGTTTCTATAGCACAGACAATCAAGAAATTATAATCTAGTTATTTACTGATCTTTTACGACTGACGAAAATTTTGCATTGACAGATTATTAATAAGCTTGTTCGGTTTACAATTTTATTTGATTTTGTTTTTGACATAACGTCATTGCTTTTTTTCATTGCTTTTATGTACCTATCTTGTTTTAAATAGAGCGGAATCAGGTGTTTATTATTTTGCGGAAATCCATAAATATTTTCCTGTACCTACTATTAGTTCCTTGTTTTGAATGGTGCTGTACATAACGCTTGAGACCTCACTGCATTGTGGAATACATAAATTAACTAATTAATTACAACACCACGGCATTAACAACTGATTACCAACTGATTACTAACTTGCGAACGCACATTTTGTTAATCCTGATTTACTTCTTGAAATTTTATTTCCACGCTTAACATGATTATCGACATTAAATTCCATATCAATGCTCTTAAACACGTTACTACCTGTCCCAACACGCTTCTACTAAACTGTGTAACTTCAGTTGACTTGCACCTGGCTTTGATAAACGTGTTATCTTCTTCCTGCGAAGGGATGGGAGCATAAAAAAAAATTATTCTTGTCTACTCTATAGTTACAGAGTACAAGGTATTTCCGCTATAAAGAATGTTGCCTTCACCGTTGACCGGATTGCAAGGGTCAATGTCTCGTCTTGCGTACTCATCTCTTATAGTAAGTAAATGCTCATTAGGAATGTGTTAGCTGTTCTGTGAAGATTTCTAAGTTATGTCATCATTTTCATTGGCTTTCTGCGTTTTTAAGTCTTTGTCTTCTTCAACAGATTCCAAGGCATTATTCTATATGAAATATTTTTTTAATGTGACTGTTTTTTATATTAAAAAGTTGGACCAGGCAGACGTCGTCTTTCCCGAAAAAGCCCATCTGCTAGGTCTAGTTGCGTTATCAAATCATCCAGGAAATCAATCAACTCAGTCGTTTAAAAGGAGTTAGGTGACAAACACACATACATCAGAATTATGTATATTAAGATCATGGCCTCAGTGTTACGTATTGGTCATTCACAACTTCCTCCATAAAAGCGCGGGAGGCGCCAATAGATTACTAGTGTTATAGAACATGATATACCTACGCGATGACCTTGATGACGACAGGTTTGAAACAAGCGGGACATTAGCGGTTACATATGATGACGTGACGTTACCTGAATATGTTAATTGCTTACCTGTTGAAATGGTATATTAATGCGGATTTATTATATTTTAAGTAGACCTATTAAGCCTACATATATTTTGCCAGAATGAACTTGTGAATAATTATATACCTAATATAATATAATAATGTTAGACTTCGTTCGCACGCTTTTTCATGTGAACTTTCCACGTTAAGGGTTCAGTTTCAAAAAAAATATTACTATTGTGTTGCTTATGATTGAACTGGTGTCCTCAACTATCTCCATTACAAATATTATTGAATTAGAAACAGCGGTTGATGTGAAAGCATAACAGACAGGCAGACACATTCGTATTTATATGTAATATGGTAAATTTTACTTGTGTCCGTAAACAAAGCACAAGATATTTCCTAGTAGTGCTAGATAAGAGGCAATCTATACTTATAATAAATCTGTAGAGAGGTCAATTCTGTACATTAAATATATTTCCAAAATAACTATCAGGGGGTGATTAGGGATCGATACTGATGCCAAAAATGCAATCTGTAAATTTTTTGTCTGTCTGTCTGTCTGTATAACCGTTATAGAAACAAAAACTACTCGACGGATTTTAACGAAACTTGGTACAATTATTGTTCATACTCCTGAGCTGGTTATAGTATACTTTTCATCACGCTACCATCAATAGGAGCAGAGCAGTGTAGGAAATGTTGGGAAAACGGGAGAAGTTACTCCATTTTTTAAGCTTTCGTCGCGTGTGCAACCTTAATGGTTAAAGCTACACAGAAATCATTTCATGACGGAAATGTTCTCCTTAAAATTATATAAAAAATATCCCATGACAGCATATGTCTATCTTTTATGGTTGACTCACAATAACACGTGTAACTCCCGAGAGCTTAGCAGTTCAAAGCTTTCTGATTATAATATTAGTCTACTCTTACGTTTATAACACTCTCAGTCACACCTAATTGAAAAAGTTAACATTATTAACTATTCCATAAAGAAGAATCATATAAATCGGTATAGAAACACCAAAGTTATACATGAAATACGCTAATAATAAGCCATCGCGCGTGAATACTGAATCATGCTATAAGGATTATTTTTGAGAATGGGTCGCCGCGGTCGACGCGTCTAGCGGCCGAAGGTATAAAATTTCGTTCTATAGGTATTTAAGCCTCATGTGAACGTGATCTAAACAATATTACCAATACGTTAACTTAATAACACACAAGGAGTTACACGCTGACGGAGTCGCGGGCACAGCTATTAACAATAATATTGTGAGGTTCTGTGTTGCGATATTTTTCAACAGTTTTGTTTTTCTTATTATAGATTGACATATTATATTTCCCTACTAAATTACGAAAGTTAATCTGTCTGTTACATCAAAATCACTGAACCGTGAGGAAGAACATAGGCTACTTTTTTTTACGAAAAACGACGGAAACGCGGACGAAGTCGCGGGCAACAGCTATCTATACTAATAATATAAGGCTGAAGAGTTTGTTTGTTTGTTTGAACGCGATAATCTCAGGAACTACTTTTCGAATTGAAAAAATATTTTTTAATTAAATAGTCAATTTATAGAGAAAGGCTATAGGCTATATATCATTACGCCAAGGCCAATAGGAGCGGAACGCCAATGAAGAATGCTTCAAAATCGGGGTTAAATTCAACGTTAGCCCAAAGTAACTATTCCACGCGGACGAAGTCGCGGGCAAAAGCTAGTATAAAATAAATGAGATAACTAAAATTATTTGTGATAAAAGAAAATACACAATTTTCATTTAAGTGCCTTAATATTATCAAGACTCACTCTTATTGGAGAAGAATCTACTGAGTCTTCAACAAAACCACAAGTATGAGAATGACAGCGTAAGACAAAATTACTGGAAGAACTACATTTAAAAACGTAGACAATTTATTACGCAGTCATATACAAACGGTGGAAAGACATTAAATACGAATCTTGTTTTGTAGGCATTCAATGACTGTCTATACTAAGTTAACAAACAGGTCATTGGCATGGTCAGTCAGTAGTATTAATTCATTCAATGTTGTTAAAAATAATTTTATTTCAATAATTGCTAATTCCATTGTATTTTCATTATTGAGTATACCGACACGAATCGTGAGTTATGAAATTATAATGTTACTTTTCTATCACGAAGCTTCTGAGAGGCCATGCGTGCAATAAATTGAGTGGTGAAAACGATTAGTGGGTACCTAATCTTACAATGGGATGTGAAAATATGATAGGAGGATTAATCTATCCAGCCTATTCACGCATAGTAATAGTATTTAAAACTAGTAGTTGCTTTGCCTTTTCTCACGTGAACATTATCACGATAAAGATATAACCCTCCTTTAGTGCAGTCGAGTAAAAAAACCTTCTTCAAACTTGAAACTGCTTCCATACCAAGTTTCATCCAAATCTACTCAGTACTTTCGAAGATTAGCGCGTTCAAACAAACAAACTTTTCTTCTTTATTATATTAGTATAGATGTGTCCGTTTCCGCGCATAAATCGTTAAATTTTGTTGAAACTTGGTTAAAACTATTCAATATTTATTTAATTGAGACAATACTAAACGATTCCATAAATATACAAGGTGTCTCCAAGGAAAGTTTATATTTGTTTACGCGAATTTTACAAAAATGGTAACTATGGCGCGAAGAATTTTTCCAATTGCCCCATTGAATTTTATAGCGGTGCAGCTTTAGATCTGTGTGCAAAATGCGGGTGATGATCTATTCACATTAAAACTACTTGCACGCTTTCGAATGGAGAGGTCGGGATCATCACGAAAGGTCCGATTAACCCATTCCACGTTCTCTTCCGTTCTCAATAATCTTGGGGGTTTTGGTTAAACTAGTGTTGAACCGATCTCCTCAAAGTTTTTTATTCATTTCCAAGTGATAGGAATGCTTGGCGCATCATTTAAGTGACGAAAATGCCGCAGAATTACTAAGTGAATAGGTTACTTTTAAGTAAGCGTGCTCCATCTTCGACCACTTCCCATCAGGTGAGATGGTGGTCAAACGCGAAACAATTTTCAGTTTAAAAAAAGTTTGTGTAGTTACGTACAATGTGCGATTCGTTTCTCAAAAACGCCAGTGTCTAAATTCCCAAGAGCCAGGCTACAGATTGACATAATTATCCCTCGCGCCCCGCGAATCGTTGCATGTACGCAGCAAGCTAAACAAAATAATATATAAACAAAGCAGGCAAATTCTTTTGAGACACCTTGTTACATCAAATTCAGATTCTCTCATCTCAATTCACAGCGTGTGTGAAAAAACAAGATGGGATGACCTAAATCTTTATCAAGAGACACATTCTTGAGAGGTTAAACTGATCTCGCCATAACAGGTTCCCATATGGTCAGTTTAAATTATAATAAAAATATTTCACGAATGCATAAATAATACTCGAAAAAAGGTGTGTTTGGTGAGATAATTGACATGAATATTCTGCGCGTGGGATTAAGATGATTAAAAGCTGAACTGAACTAAGTTTTAATTAAGTTAACTAAGTTTGATGTTTTGACGATAGCCTGGAAAGGTAACTTTTGAGACATTTACTAATAAAGATAGATAGATATAGAATAGGTATACTTTAGTGTACACCAAAATTTTAACACGTCTTACAAATTGCCTAAGGTTACAATGGCGATCTTGTCCAAAAAATCATGTTCTGCTCAGCTCAAAGCCGTCCACTCTTGGTCATAGACCTAGAAATAAATACTCTAATAGGTAATTTATCTCATCTATCGCTTACCATCAGGCGTAATCGAGGTCAAGAGCGGGCTTATCTATCTATATCTATATCTATACTTATAATAAATCTGTAGAGAGGTCAATTCTGTACATGAAATATATTTCCAAAATAACTATCAGGGGATGATTAGGGATCAATACTGATGCCAAAAATGCAATCAGTAAAATATTTGTCTGTCTGTCTGTCTGTCTGTCTGTCTGTCTGTCTGTCTGTCTGTCTGTATAACCGTTATAGAAACAAAAACTACTCGACGGATTTTAACGAAACTTGGTACAATTATTTTTCATACTCCTGAGCTGGTTATAGTATACTTTTCATCACGCTACAATCAATAGGAGCAGAGCAGTGAAGGGAAATGTTGGGAAAACGGGAGAAGTTACTCCATTTTTAAGCTTCCGTCGCGTGTGCAACCTTAATGGTTAAAGCTACACAGAAATCATTTCATGACGGAAATGTTCTCCTTAAAATTATATAAAAAACTAATATTATAATTATAAAGCTGAAGAGTTTGTTTGTTTGTTTGCTTGCTTGAACGCGCTAATCTCAGGAACTACGGTTCTGATTTGAAAAATTCTTTCAGTGTTAGATAGACCATTTATCGAGGAAGGCTATATACCATCACGCTAAAACTAATAGGAGCGGAGCACTAATGAAGAAGGTTTCAAAATCGGGGGATTTTGTTTCCACGCGTACGAAGTCGCTGGCGGAAGCTAGTCCGTAATAAAAATAAAAAATAAATGAATATAATTCGTATTGCAGAACAAATAACAAATAATTCTTAAAGTCGAGCCTATGAAATGTTCGACAAATGGACGCTTAATAAAACAGTCTGTGGTTTCTTTACTTTTCAAGTTCGCTAGGTCACCGGGCGTGGGTAAAACTGGCTTGCCCACGCGCACACTCATTACATCGACGAATCCTCGTTTTGCTGTATTGAAGACCATGTTCGGAATTCTGGACTATTGGTTACGTTACTGGTTTTTGACGTGATTCCAATGAGCGTCAACGTCATCATCTCAACAGACGTTTAAGAAAAATGCATACTTTTGAAAGCTTTATTGCAAGTGACAGGTCAGTAAAGAATTGAGGTGTCGCGAGGTCAAAGTTTACTATACTTCGCGAATCGTGATGATAGTGTTTCTTTCGTCAACAAATTATGAAAAATTAACGGTGATAACGCGTCTTGCAGACACCGTTACTATCGCTAAAACTCGAAAACGGCTTGATCGATTAGTTTTTTTTTTGTTTTAATCGCATGAATGATGGGTTTGTTGTCTTTGTAAAATATTACCTCCGAACTTAAGGGCAGCTGAAGGAACAGGGTGGGTTTTTAGTCAGTAGAAGTCTGACACTCCCTTCCGCTTAACCCGGAGCGGGAGAAGTCATTCGATGATTTTCCAACCCGGAAAAAAGAGCACCTACTGATTTGTTTACTTAAAAACATTCATTCATGGAAAGCTACCTTCTCTATGAGTGAGTGTGTATTTTATTCCGGAAAAATCGCACGTTCCGATTGGATAAACCGTAAAACTCTGTTGTTTGTCACCGGTTGCAACTATCAATCGGTTGTAATAGTTTAGATTACTTTATAAACTGTTAAGTAAACAGAAATTTCGAATAAGTACACACTATAGTTTTAAATTATTCTTATTTCATTGTGAAATTACAATGTAACGCGATTTATTCCAACCACGCTTGAAAAGAATTCAGCGAAATTAAGTTTGCCTATGTTGATTGCTGATAATGTAGCTTTACATTAGTGAAAGAATTTTCTAAATCTGTCCCAGTAGTTTCTGAGTTTACTCGTTACAAACATTCCAAAATACAAATATGTGTTTCCTGTTTATAATATTAGTACCTACCTATACTCCGGTGGCATATCCAAATAAAATTAAAATGAATTAATAAGATATTCAAATGGTACCGTACTGAATTAATATCTATAATAAGCTGTTGGTAATTAATTGTGGGAAGTTTATTTGTTTGACATTATAGTCATAGGTACATACATAACTAAAAGTAATTAAGATACAGAAACTGAAATATGTGTAAAACTTGGAATAAAGTAGGTATCTATTCCAATTACAAGCAAGCAAACGCACGAAGTAATTGTCACGATGGTAATCCTCGCTACGTCCGCAAGCGGATGACAAATAGTTGTAATTTGAGCCAAATATCTATTCGCCGGTCTCATTATCAATGGCAATCAAACTGGGCATTTATTCCGCTGGAAACACGAACGCTTCCATTGGATACGTTTTGAAATACTTCGTTGGATGGCATCAAAGTAAAACGGCAGATATTAATGTATTCCCTTATTTTTTTTTTTACTGGCACGGCCATTTACTCTTACTGTGTCATTTGCACTTATAACGGGGTCTTCATAGTGCTTTCAACAGTGCCGAAATATCAGAATCTCAAAACTAAAAGTATAGGTACGTACAGGGTAAGTATCCCATTTTAAATTCTAATGAAATCATTCAACTTATTATAACAATAATCTAGTTCGTAAGTGATTTTCGAGTTGGTTATTTTCGTTGACGATATTTTTCTATATGCCGTATGCCTAGCTATACAGTACTGAATTGCGCCTGCGCAACTGCTCAGGTACGCAATAACCCCGGCTGTAGGTACATACATATTTTAATGTTTTGTATGTGGCTACCTAAGTACGTACTTAAAATTACATCGTAAAATGGCACGTTTAATTAAATTCCAATTACTTTGCCAATGTTCACACGAGGATATTGGACACATCCAATATCCTCTCATTACAATATTTAAGCCAATAAAAGAATGGAAAAGCTTAAATGCAGCCGTGGTCCCGTGACCTATACATAATTTTGTGAAACTTACATAAAATGGAGAGGCTCAATGTCAAATAACAATGTTTATAGAGTCAGTTTGTATATTCAGAAAGTTGTATCGTGGTTAAATGTTTTGATGACTACATTGCAGGTTATTTGGGCAGGACCAATAATTAAATCTGTTTCTTATTTAGACTTAGTCTTACTCAATATGGTAGATAAATTAGGCTTAGTAGTCGAACAAATAGATTATGGACGCTTGTCTGTGTAAGGCATAATTAAACAAGTGTTTCCTTACAACGAAACTGACCGAGATTCCAAAATTTATTTGATTCCTGTTAATCAACCTTTCACAGCAATTGGGAACATTTAGGAACTAATTTAGCGAGGCTTCACACGTTCTTAAAGAGCGAAACGAACAATTATATTGTGATTATTCAGCCCTGCTCAATCTAGCGAGATGTCGTATGACAATTGACTGAGACTCCCAAATAGTCCCAAAGACTCTCTATGGATATGTGTATTAGCAGTTGCGCTGGGCGTCGCTCCCGTGAAATTTATCTCGATAAAAACATCCTTTTTTGCAGTCGGGTAAAAAGAAGCATATAGCCTTTCTCAAGCTTCAAGCTACTTCTATACCAAATTTCATCTCAATCCACCCAGTACTTTCTATATTAGCGCGTTCAAACAAAATTTTCTGTATTATAATTATTATTTATTATTGATAATAGGTTCGCGTTTGACCGCCATCTCACCTGATGGTAAGTGATGATGTGGTCGAAGATGGAGCACGCTTACCTAAAAGTAACCTATTCACTCTTGGCTTAAAAACCCCTAGGTTATAGCTATCGGGAAACACCGACTCCAGCAGGGAATTCCACTCCTTAGTAAATTAGTATAGATACCTATGCCTTGACTAAATGTCAATACAATAGCTTCATACCGCTTTACAATTACTACAAGAATAACGAGAGAAAGAGTCTTACGCCGGTTTCGCCGCAGGGGTAATTGCTACTCAAACGCATCATTTTATTTATTTTTAAAACATATAGAAAGTCTACAGTAAAGAAAATTTTAGTTTGAGTTATAAATAGCCTAATGTAAATTTTTTTTAAAGAATAATATTTCTTTTTTCAAAAATAACATTTCACCCTAATGCCATTTGATACTAAACATATCGACATGAAGCCATTAAAGTAGCATTTCTTAAGTTACTTTCTTGAGGATGTAAGGTAACACCACGGAAGTAACACCGGATAGAATGTAATTAAAGAAATAGAACTAATGATATAAAAACAGGCCTCATCAAAATTATGCTATGATTCTTAATGCACGTATGTTACTTATAAGTACTTGCATAATATTTCAAAGCCGTATTGTGAGTATTTCTGGAGGAACTTTGGCTCCTAAAACACAGACTCTTGGTCTAGTTTAGGCATCCTAAACTAGACCAAGAGTCTGTGTTTTAGGGTCTGTATTAGTCCGCCTTTGAATTTGACATTGATGTAAAATTAGCACTTAAGTTATGCATGTAATGTACAATAAATAGATAATAAATTGAATTGAATTATGAGAGGAAGTGCGAAACAATTAAATGGACATTTCATACCTATAATGATCACCATGATACAGAGGTACACTAGACTTATGACAAGACACCATCTTCATGAGACGTTCATAGAAATTTCAGAAATACTATTTCTTTTTCTAGTTGTACTCCAAAAAGTGACCGTTATGTTCCGATGTCGTTTTTCTGTCACAGAAGATAGGTTATACTTGTATCTTTGAACTGATTTGGTTCAGTCCAATTGGCTGTTCCGACCGCGACAGACATACGTATGGTCAGATAATTTTACATTCAGACGTAAGTAATCATAGAAATATACTAAACTATGCAGCTATTAAGCTATGCAGTCACTAGATTTCTATTTCATTGGATAAGAACAAGGTCTAAAAGAACAATACCTGCTAGAGCAGTATACAGAGTTGATACGACAGAGGGGCATTAAATTACACTACGTATACTATACGTGTTTAGTGTTAATTTGATACAGTTAAAAAATAAAAAGAGCCAAAATTTTTTTTTTTTTTGCAGTCAATACTTCTTTAGCGGCGTTGTGCACTTTTTTTGTAATGGGTAAAAAATGTTAAACTCGCATCAGGACACGTGACCTAATCGAAAATTCGTAAGACGGACGGAGAGTAGACAGCCGGCGCGGCGTAGGAGAGGAAGTATTTTTTCAAACAAACTAAATAGCTTACAAATCAGAGTAAAACGCAACCACCCTTTGTAAATAAATGTGACTGACCTTAAATACCTAGGTAACAAAGTGGCAACGTAGCGCGGCGTGTGTTATCTCTTGTCTTGGTCAGATTTATTGCTTTAAGGTGCATCTCATCAAAATCATTTGTGACTAAACTAGGTTCTCCTATTTAATTGATTTTTGGTACAAAGCTTGAAAATGGTACCTAGTATACGCAGTTTAAAGGAAAGCCCCTCGGTCGTATCAACTCTGTATATTCAACATTATCAATCATGAATTCATTTTATTATGTTTTAGTTTTATCGGGGGGCTTGTAATCAGAACCAATCTAGATCAACATAAAAGAAAGACAGGGAACCATTACTCATTACCCTCTCCCGCATTTATTTCAATTACTTTAAACCCGATGACGGTTCAATTCCCTCCCAGTAATCTCGTCTACCATGGTATGAGGTAACTGGTTTACACTGCTATGGATTCCGACCTCGGTGCATAGACAAAGAAATAGCGGTCCTAGCATATCAATTAGCTGCATAAATTGTACTGCCTGTTGGTTAGAGCATCGGCATTTGTGTGATGGTAATGATGGAACATTTGCTTTATAAATTATGAGCTGGGAAAATACACTTTTGTGCTGCGAAAATGTTATAATTAAATATATAAAAGAAATAGGTATGACACAATTTCAAATCTTAGTATGTTTCCGATACGTGTTATCTTTATCCTTACTAATATTATAAATGCGAAAGTAACTCTGTCTGTCTATGTGTTACGCAATCACGCCTAAACTACTGAACCAATTTTAATGAAATTTGGTACGGAAATAGTCTAGAGCCTGAGAAAGGACATAGGCTGCTTTTTAATGCGAAAAAGGGCTGTAAGTGGTTAAAATAGGGGATGAAAGTTTGCATTTAAATTACGTAATTTTTAATGCTGGAAGCTTTTTTTTTTTTTTTTTTTTTTTTTTTTTATTTAGAATAGGTTCGCGTTTGACCACCATCTCACCTGATGGTAAGTGATGATGTGGTCGAAGATGGAGCACGCTTACCTAAAAGTAACCTATTCACTCTTGACTTAAAGACTCCTAGGTTATAGCTATCGGGAAACACAGACTCCGGCAGGGAATTCCACTCCTTAGCCGTACGCACAATGAAGGTATTCCCAAAACGTTTGGTGCGTATGGGTGGGTTGAAACTTGAAGCTTGAAACTTATTTTTAGACTTTTAATTAGATATTAATAAATATGACATTCAAATTATGTATGAGTTTTATTTTCAAAATAATTAGCCTAAAAAAATAAAAATGCTGCCAAAAAAAGAAAGTCACTATTCCGCGCGGAAGAAGTCGCGGGCACAGCTAGTATAGTATAAAACAAAGTCGCTCCCGCTCTCTGTACGCTTAGGTCTTTTCGTACGGATTTTAATGCAGTTTTCAGCAATAGATATAGTGATTCAAGAAGGTTTATATGTATAATACATGCATATTATTAGTACATTGCACCCGTGCAAAGCCTGGGCGGGTCACTAGATTATTTATAATATGCAGCCTATAATTAAGGTCAATCCTATAAAGGGTTCTCCAGATGAGGAAATTGTACCATTAAAGCGTACATTACAAGCTTCCTGTACCGTCGAAAACGGTTTTTGAACTAGAAGCCGAGAGTTTATTTCTCCTTTAAGAATAGTTGATTTACGATACTGAAAAAGAAAAAAGTGTGAAAAATAAAATGACTGATTAAATCATAGTTATACGGGTTTTATTGAGGACTAACGGTAACGCTAACCTACACAAGAAATGACTTCCTAGGTATAAGGAACTAAAAACTGTTTTTTTTTTTTCGAGTTAAACAGCAGTAAAGTCTGAAAAACTATGAAAAACAGACATTACAAAAGAATATTGTGCACAAATAACAGAGATCACAAAAGGTGAATTTTACCGAGCAATTTTTCACAATAGACTTGCAATATGGGCGTTAAATTGATGACACGGATTTAGAAGCGTGACCGTTCGAGGATTTTCTACAGTAGCGGGAAAAAATTAGCTTAATGCTCGTTGGGATTCTTCTTATCAGGCGCCGTCACGCTCCTTGTGTTTTAAGCGTAAACTTACATAATTATATGTGACGGACATTAATTGCAGAAGTGCATTTTGTTGAAAAAGACTAATCGATGATTTATCCTTTTATTGACACCTTATTTCACTTCTTCAGACTTCTCACTTACATAAATAGGTATGACCATAGGAATAACTAAATTGAAATGAACCCCGGTTTTTTGAAAAAAAATATGAAAATCTAGTGATGCAATTGGCTCTTCAAAACTGTTTAAAAATATCGCGTAGAAATATCGTGATGACTTGTCGCAATAATATTCGTTCGAGACACTGGACCAAAGACTATAAGTTATATACTCTATGCACTGGACCTTAATGAGAGATTTACGTAGGGCCTGTTTCATTTTTTAGGGGAAACTCATCAGATGACTCCTCCCGCTCTGAGTGGAGTGGAAAGGAGTGTCAGACATCGGCTGACAAAAAACTCACCGTTTCTGCTGTTGAGCTACGGTTCCGGAGCCTTGGTAACTCGTTAGGACATGCCCGAAAACCCGACAGAGGGCCGGTATCTGAATTAAATATTTGGAGTGAGAAACAAGTCAAACTTTACATCAAAGTTTGAACAATGCTCAACTTCAGGCTATTAACTCAGAAAGGATGTAAAGATGCGAGCGGTAGTGAGTACCAACTTTAAAAGGTACATCGATTCGATAACCACACATCGAACCAAAAACATCGTTTAGCAAACCAATCGTAGAGAAAACCGACAATGTAGATAAAGCGCGCTAATAAAACAGTAGCTTCATATCGATTCCGATTAATCGATTACACTTAATTAAATACTAAAATGGCGATGGATAAATCAGTTTTAAAAGGACAACGCCTATTTATAGTTGAGCGGCGAATAAAATGTGAGACGATAACCTTGGCTTTACTGAGATAGCTAACACGCAATATGCAAGTAAATGTTTGTTTAAATGCTTTTAAAATTAGGCTCGAACTTAATAAGGCGACAAAGTTTGTGGTCAAGATTTCATGGATAGGTTTTTTTTTTTGCAAGACTGACTTGTGGGACTTTAGTCAAGAGTGGGTTAATTGTTAATTATGTTTTAATTAGAGAGGAATTTATAGGGCAAGACAGGATTAGTTGATAAATATCATGAGATGACCTTGCGGTCAATGCGAGGCTATTTTAGTAAAGCCGTAGAGATCTTTGCTGAACGAGACATCTACGCTTTAGTTAAGGCCTGTCTATATCTGGTGTTGGTGTGCGACCCGTTAACTTAATAAGGCGACAAAGTTTGTGGTCAAGATTTCATGGATAGGTTTTTTTTTTGCAAGACTGACTTGTGGGACTTTAGTCAAGAGTGGGTTAATTATGTTTTAATTAGAGAGGAATTTATAGGGCAAGACAGGATTAGTTGATAAATATCATGAGATGACCTTGCGGTCAATGCGAGGCTATTTTAGTAAAGCCGTAGAGATCTTTGCTGAACGAGACATCTACGCTTTAGTTAAGGCCTGTCTATATCTGGTGTTGGTGTGCGACCCGTTAGCGTTACCCTGTTATGTCTTTAACAACTATATAAGTAGTGTTTATAATAAGTGGTCTACAAGTAGTTTACCGCTTCTGATGATTATAAACTGCGGGATGCCAGCTTTGCTAGTTACCAGTACCGTTGCTATGGCAACACCAAACATATTTCTGTAACCTGCTGAGTGTGGATTCCGATGGCCACATTACCCTCAAGAATGCCCGTTGTCGCTTATTAGGAGACCAAGTTTAGAAGTGCCGTTTTCCGCTGGGCAAAGATGGCTTCGTAGTTTTAGTGGGCATTTCGTAATTGGCTTAGTGTGTTTTAAGAATGATATGCTGCCAGTATGGCAATGAATGGTATCTAAAATAAAGTGGTCAAGGCATTTTTGCTTTAAGAATAAACAATATATTAAGATGAGACTACCATAAATCATTGCAGATGTAAGATGTGTCTGTGCAACGTCTGAGAAAGAGAACGGAGCACCGTTTTAAAAAAATAATTCCAAACACATTCACACTCGAGCTTGACATCTTTTTAAACAAAATTCCAACATACACCGTAATTTACAAACTATTTTAAATTCTGCACGCATATTTTCAATACGGATCCATTTAGCTTACAAGAAGATAAAATGCATAGCGAAAATTCTTTGGCGTCACCTACAATAGCATTCCACAGCTTTGTTGCACTTATACCAAACCAGTGTAGCATTCCGAATAAATGAGCACTATTTAAAAGTGGATGCTCTTTCTCTCTTTTACTCCAGGGTGGATGGAAAAGGATGAACAGCTGTTAGTTTATTTCACTATTTAGGCAATGAACGGTTGGGTAGTATTGTTTGGATAGGAATTTGATGGCAAGATAGAAAGTAAGACTAATGCTTTCAGGTGACGTTGTCTGCAACTCCGATATTAATTACAATATCAATTATGAGTTTGTTTAAAAATTACGTCATTAAAAGGACAGTAAATGATTGAATTAGTAGATTTTTTTAAAATCAATTTATATATAAAGCCATTACACTAATGCATATCGGAATTGTAGATTCAGTCTGTTTGTAGTACAAGCATTAATATTACTTTATCTCTTCGTATTTAATTACACATCACTTAAAGATGATCAAGATGATGTGGCTGACGCTGGAGCACACACGCCTAAAAGTAACATATTCCCTTACAACTTAGAGACACGGTTTGTACTGGAACAATTCCGGCTCGCTATTCCCAATCACTGAACCAACGGAAAGCTTTAAGTAGCCGTAGCGAATAATAGTAAAACGAATGCAATACAGCCCCACGGATCTCAGAGAGATGGTGCCCACAGAACAGATAAAAGGTGCCCAAATGCGAGCCTATTATCAATAAAAATAAAACAGAATATAACTGCGGAGGAGTAAGAAACACATATTTTCTGCATAAAGACAAGTTATAGCTACATTACTATTAGATCACTACTACTACTCTTACCTAGATTATATACTGTGGAGGTCTGCTATGCGAGCGGTCAACCTATCGCACTGGCTGGTATAGTTTGAATTTAGATCGCAATGTTGGACATGCGAAGGAATTGACAGAGCGGTCTGGGACTCCGCCGGCATAGCAAGATCGACATCATTTTAACTTGAAAAATACATTCAGATTGTCTTCCATAAATGTGAACATAATTATATACAAATTAGTATAAAACCTATCACGATAATATTGAAATTCCGGAGTACACACACGCCCCCGTTACAATACTTAGCCTTTTCCCAACTATGTTGCTTTTAGTCTAACCGACTCCCGGATCGACTGTCTATTGAACCTCCACAACCCACTAGCTGGGACCCTTGGCAAGACCAGTGTTAAATTTTCTGGCTTCGGACTACCTATAAATGACAACCAGGACTAACAACTTAACGTGCATTTCGAGGTACGGATAAATCTCGATATCAAACCCATCAACGGGCCGACCTCGGCAAGCAACGCTTAACCTCAACCCGTGTGGCTGTTATTTTTCAGCTACGAGCTGCTAGCCCTCCATACTATCTGGTCATATAAATTGTGGCAGCGTATATTATACAGCGTACTAGCTTCCGCCCGCGACTTCGTCCGCGTGGAAAAAACATCCCGCGATTTTGAAACATTCTTCATTAGTGCTCGGCTCCTATTGGTTTTCGCATGATGATATATAGCCTATAGCCTTCCTCGATAAATGAGCTATCTAACACTGAAAGAATTTTTCAAATCAGAACCGTAGTTCTTGAGATTAGCGCGTTCAAACAAACAAACAAACAAACTCTTCAGCTTTATAATATTAGTATAGATTACCAAAACGTTTTGTTAGTGGGTATGCAAAATTATCAACCTGTTTCATTAATCACACGCACCATTTAATTTTAGACTATAATTATCATTAAAGTGAGGTCTTAATTTACTAGAAAGAATTTTAATGGAACATGTCTTACCGCTGTCCTATTTTAGAAAATCTCGGTATATTACCTGCCTGCACGACGCACAACATAACATTACCCTATTTCGTAAGCACCGCAAAATGTTCCCATAAATTTATGTGGACTTTTGTAATTTTTACGTCCCTGCCGGTCGTTTTGACTTCCTTATGCATAACTTTGCATTTATTTACAATATTTTTATTGAATTACACTAGTTCTAAATATGAATGCTGTAAAAGCGAATGAGATGAGATCACGTTTATTATAGGTATTTCAGCTCGTTTATTTTTTTAAGCTACCAATAGTCCTTTAAAATTAATTCGTAGTTATTAGTATGGATCCTTATTTGGCTCTAATGACTTAGTGCAATACACCCGTGCAATGATTGATTCGTAGATTGCGTTAGTTCACAATTACTCAGAACGACGCACGTGGGCTGAAAATCGGCTTTCATAGACTTAGGCATTTTATTTTGCAAGTGCGCGTTTTTTTGCCGGATATCACTTCTATTAGTTATAACAATATACAAAAATGACACCAGAATTGATTCTGCACAGAAACGAAGGAATTATAATTTTTTTACGAAAATTTTGTATGGAGCTAGTATGAAAAATCGAAATATCTCTAAAACGGCAGCGATAACCGTAATATCCTTATAGGGGGTTATAGTACTAATTATTTATGATTTTTTGACATACGTTACATAATGGTTGTAGATGCCTTTTTTTTTAAAAAATCGTCGAAATATTTTTATTTATTTTTACATATTTAAACGTTCCTTTTAGTGTTTAAGTTGAAGAATTCAGAGCTTTAACAACTCTTATCATAAAATAGCATCACCCCTATAGACCTGAAGGACTAGACAGAGGTGTGTAGTGTCTTGTTGATCTTGTAAGATTTCCAACAATACCAAATAGTTGAATATCAGTGTCAAAGTGCCCATGCTGTCGCTTCTTTTTGAAAGATAGGGGAATGAAATTGTTAATTGATCATACCCTAAAAGTATGATTACAACATAACCGGACACATAATAATAATAATATCCTTATAGGGGATTATAGTACTAACATTATTTATTTTAACATATGAAACTGTTCAAAACGATCCATGAACTGTGTCAAAGTTAAGAACATCGTTAGGAAGCATGCTTTTTCCCCAAATATTAAGAATATGTGAAAAAAAAAGACTGTATATAAACTTTTTATTGATAGGTAATTTAAATAAAACAGAAGTAACAAAAATAATATCTAATAAATTCAATTATACAAAATACATATTTGAAACTATAATTTATGAAATTATTAACTAAACATATTGGTACAATAAACTAACATAAATAACAAAAGAACATAAAGAAAAATAATTAAATTTTACAAATTTTCTTTACAACTTTCGTTGTCGGACTCCAATTCCGAGTCAGAATCCAGATCGGATATACCTACAAACTCGAACTCAGTTTCCGGAAACTGTATTAGGTCGAGAGTTTCAGCAAAAAAGGTTGTCTTCCTTTTGGCATCTAACTTCGGCCTTTGTGCACTTAGAAAAGGATCCGAAGAAACAACAAGCATATTTAGGATATCTTGATTAGAATCTTGCCTGCTTCTTTTCCGCGAATGATGTTCCCGGAACCTCTTAAAATCTTTGTTTCGAGACTCTGAGGCTTCTTCCGAGAGAGTCCCAATCGGGACAATATCATTTTTTTCGATTATGTCAGCTCCGTGTATTAATAGTTTATGTACGGTTGATGACATGTAGTACCAGTCGTATAATTCCACGTACTTTTCTGCTGTTTTGCGAGCAAAATCTTTAAATTTGATGACATCGATCTTCTCACCAGATGTTATTGCTTGCAAAATAACAGCAAATCTTTTTATCAGGTTTTGATCCAACCCAGTAATAGCTGCAGTTTTATTGGGAAACTCGAAAAACTTCCTTGCGGTATTCCCGTCATTGGTAGTTCCCGAGCCTTGTTTTACTATATCAATTAACAGATTGAGCTCCTCTTTAAATTTATTTTGAATGTTTTTTTTTCTGTTTTGTAACATATCTTTATGCTCATTACTTCTTGCTGCCCACTGTTTGAAGTCAAGTCTGTACGCAATGTGTAACAGACATTCCATGCAATTTATACGGGCATGTAGGGATGATAGGCCAAATTCATATATGTCAGAACACACAGTTTTTGATGTTACAGCATCTAAGTGGTTCATTTCTGTTGGTTTTGCTAAGCACAGGTAGCATGATGCATTTGATCTAGCTTCAGAAAGGTACGTGCAGACTTTTGCGTCGATCATTGTCATCATTAGTTTATGAGTCACCCTGTTACTATTAATGCACTCTGTGGGGTTAAGGGCCTCAATTTCCTCATCCATTTTTCTTTTGTTATCAATGACAACTGCATGGCTTTCTTTTACAAAAGTGAACTGAACCGGACGACAATAAAAAGTTGAGCATGGTTTCGGGTTTGTCCATATAGTATTATCTCCATCTGTCAGTTTCAGTGGCACCAAGGAGGTCATGAAAATGCTTGAATCATCATGCTCGCCGTCCATTTTCTGCTTGTATCGGCTTTGATTGGAAGCACCATCAAATCCCCACTTCGATATCAGCTTTAACTGCTTATTTTCCACATTATCAGAAAGACTTTGAAGAATCCGCTTCACCGTGATGTCAAGTAAAGCTTGAAGTGTAATTCTAGCTGATGAATCCGTAACTGATACTGATTGATTAGGAGGGTAGCATGCAAGCTTAGTTTGTTGCAGTTTATAGTAGGATGGGTAAATATCCTTAGCACCTTCCCGAATGGCAGTCTCTCGCAACGTAATATATTGCCACTTTGAAAGCTTAAGTGAAAGAAGCAATCCAAGTGCTTTCTCTGGTGTAAATATTACTGTTTTCTTAATGCTTTCCTTGATTTTAACGGCAGCTTCTGGATTTTTGATCATATAATTGATTACAGATGCGATATCTTCATAACCTTCTTCTTTTAAACGTGCTGCAGCTGCATATGCCAATTCACAGGAATCCTCGCCTATGTGCTCACTAGATCTTCTCTTTTTCTGTTTGCTTCCCAGATCTTTGAATGGTTTTCGGGACCTTTTTGTCATTGTTCCAACAGTCGATGATGTCGAAGGTTCTGGAGAGACTGAGCGTGCTCTTGGTATCTCATCAACAGTTGGTTCTTGATTTATTAAAGTTTGCACGCAACTCGGCCAATCAATATTTGCTTGAAACCACTCTCCGTACGTATTTCTAAACTTATCAAAGAATCGTTTAGATTTCTGCCACCTGTTTAAAGCAGCTCGCGTGAATCTCCGGCAAAATTCTTTGAGAGTTACTTGATCTTCGGCAGAAAGGCAATCGCCTATGCGGGACACAATTGCACTAAACAATACTTCATGATTAAATGAAGGACACTCACTTTTTAGAAGAACAAACAAATCTAAGTTGGTGATTAAACTTTCCATTCTAAGATTTTGTAGTCGCAAAGCAAATAGTTTTAGTGTTAGCAGTTACACGGTTGTGAACAATCTAAATTATGGAACAAAATTATAGCCCTTTTATTGTATAAAGTCAATAATTAGTTAACTACCCTCATTAAAGTTATAAAAGATATGATAATAATAATTTATAATCGTCAAAAACATTTCGTAGAACTCATAGTAGAACTAATCAACATTAGCAAATCACATTAGCTCACTAATTATAAAAAGGTGAATGCAGTTCTTAGTTGGTATTGTTGCGAGATATTTCAAATCATTTAATCACTTAATAGGCTCATTAGAATCAGAAGACTACAACCATCATTCTAATTACTTAATTACTTGTCATCAGACTCATTAGATGACTACCCAATATGTTATTTTGTATTTTGAACTTATGCAAGGTTTTAAAATTCCTTTTGTGTCGATATTATTATGTGTCCGGTTATGTTGTAATCATACTTTTAGGGTATGATCAATTAACAATTTCATTCCCCTATCTTTCTAAAAGAAGCGACAGCATGGGCACTTTGACACTGATATTCAACTATTTGGTATTGTTGGAACTCTTACAAGATCAACAAGATACTACACACCTCTGTCTAGTCCTTCAGGTCTATAGGGGTGATGCTATTTTATGTTAAGAGTTGTTAAAGCTCTGAATTCTTCAACTTAAACACTAAAAGGAACGTTTAATATGTAAAAATAAATAAAAATATTTTGACGATTTTAAAAAAAAAAAAGGCATCTACAACCATTATGTAACGTATGTCAAAAAATCATAAATAATTAGTACTAAAACCTCCTATAAGGATATTACGGTTATCGCTGCCGTTTCAGAGATATTTCGATTTTTCATACTAGCTCCATACAAAATTTTCGTAAAAAAATTATAATTCCTTCGTTTTTGTGCAGAATCAATTCTGGTGTCATTTTTGTATATTGTTATAACAAATAGAAGTGATATCCGGCACAAAAACTGGCACTTGCAAAATAAAATGCCTAAGTCTATGAAAGCCGTTTTTCAGCCCACCGTGCGACGCGGCGAGAATATAAACTATAGAATTTTGATCAGTATCATTATAGACGAAATAATCAATTGCAATCATCCAGCCAACTCAAAAACTGCTATTATTGAGGCTTAGATACAACGTCTTTAAAAATCAGTGTTGAGTAAATTTAAATGTACATAAATCTATCCCTTGACCAATGTAAAAACCATTTCTTAATGCCTCGTAATACAGACTCCTATTACCGCGGTGAATTATCTATGAATGTATGTATTTTCTTTATCATTGCTATGATAGGAATAAAATCTTCAATACAAACTAGAACAATATAAAGGAATATACTCCTATTCCCGTTACTTCTTTGCTTTACTCGTTAAGAGCCTATACTACCTGAAATGGCTTAGCATGATCCTCCGTTATGTCGAAAATACTGCAGCAATAATTTTGAAATAAATATATGGTAAAGTTGAGGATTAATGTTAGGTACTATGTTTGACGAAAACACGATTCCATAAAATTTTCTTGACAGAAAAAAAATCCAAAGTTACCTCCAAACCGAACAATAAACCGCTGGTATTCAAAAATAACTTCAAATTAGATAATGAAACTTTGCATATTAATTGAACTAACTATAAAGCAGGTCTTATGTTATTTACTTTTTTTTTAAATTACCATTATTTTCACCGTAAAAAGAAATAAACTAAATTATCGGTGTCTTGGAGTCTTTTCCTTGCCACCCTGTCTGGCTTGCTCGCGTGACCGCGGCCAGTAGTGTGCGAGCGAGATAAAGAGTGAGAAGCGCTGAGGTTGTATAGGCCCTTAATGTCAATATGTCATCCTTCCTGTAGGCAAATAAGTACGCACATTTTAAGTCTATACTCAAAAACGCATTAAAAAGACGGACACAGACTTCATAAAAAGTTCAGTACATTAACAACCACATTAAAATTTTATTCAGTGGCTATTCAAATCAGATTACACTGGACGTTTCTTGATATATATTCGATCATATACATTTTATACAGCAGTTAAGTGAATTCGACCTTCAAGTTGATTTTATTTTCGTTTTGGAGCTTAAGCGCGATTACTTTGCACTGTGTTTCATACAAACTTTTAAGTTCTTATTCTTGGATAGGTATGAACGATTTGTATTCCAAAAAGTTTGTTGCGAAAGTTGGTAGAGTTCTCACAGGGTGAAGTTTAAAATCTGTCTGAATCGTCGTAAAGTATAAACGCTCTTTGCACTGTTTTATTGATTTATCTGTTTTTTCCTGCCGATGCATTTTGCCTAGCTTTCTAATGAAAGAGTTTTTGCTGTTGGATAGAATTTCGTAAACAAAACGTAATCAGCCTATAACTTCCCACTGCTGAAACACATGCTTTCTATCTATGAGATGGGATAGGCCGTAATCCACCTCTAGGGGCTAGTGTGTGGGTTGGTGGTAGGGTTGCCACCCGTACTTTATAATAAAGTATTGTACGTTATTTCAGGTAATTGTACTCTATACTTTAGGAGAACAATAAAGTACACGAAAATACTTTATTTCGCATGATTTGATTTCTTTAGGATTTTGAAAAGTTTTGTCGTAATAAACAAAGCGTCTCTGAATTTGATAAAAAATAATTTACTTATTGACCTTAATTATAAAAAAATATAGACTGTAAAGATACTATTGTTTAGTAGAGATACTAATTTGATACAAACCGCAAAAAGTAATAAGAAATATGTTTTTAAACATAATTAGCTGCCGACCCCGGCTTCGCCCGGGTGCAATTTTTCTTTCGGTATCATACAGTTTTCTTTCTAAATCCTATCCAGACAATTACGAACATAAAAAAGTAGTCAAATAAATGCAGCTGTTCTGAACTAATGCGCTTACATAGATATACATTCGGCAATTAAATTTTAGTAAGCAACTCGCCCTGGCTTCGCATGGGTTCTTTACGGAAAATATAAAATAGCCTATGTTACTCCGAGGAGATGTAGCTTTCGGTAAAATTAGTTGAGTAGTTTTTGAGTTAAATCGTAACAAACAAAAAATCAATCATCTTTCCTCGTTATACATAATATTAATTTAGATGATTAGGATTAATACCGTATTAGTGTAAATACCTTTCACATTACCGCTTTATAATTGCCAATTTTTTAAAGTATATTAAAATGGACATAGGTAGGATGTTATCTTTAACATATAAACATATGCCATCGCGGACTTTTCTGTAGGCATATTTAAGATACACAATTACACCATACATTGATATACTACATAAACTTTCGGACTCCCCCGGCTCGGAAGCGAGGCGCCGGGTCAAATCACGGCGACACGAAATTAATTTCGTTGTGCATTATTTTGATTTTTCTATATCTCCTAAGGTATTCATTTAATCTGCATGGGGTAAAGGGAAGAATTAATCTTTATAAAATGTTCAAGCCAACTAACTATTTAAAATTATCAGGATTAATACAGTATTTATGTAAATAGCTTTCCAATTACCGCTTTGTAATTGTCCATTTTTTAAAGTATTAAAATGGATATATACGAGCAGTATGTTATCCGTAAGAGATAAGCATATGCCATCGCGGAAATTTTTGTAGACCTTTTTAAGGTGTACAGTACTGTAGTACATTATTTTGATCTATCTCGTACGGTTCAGCCAGCGTTTGCAGTGTAAGCGCAAAGAAAAATTGTTTATTAAGACATCACATTAGAAACCTCTAAAATTATCATTGTTTCTCTACAATATTATGCATGTATTATACATATAAACCTTTCTCTTGAATCACTCTATCTATTAAAGAAAACCGCATCAAAATCCGTTGCGTAGTTGTAAAGATCTAAGCATACATAAGGACAGACAGCGGAAAGCGACTTTGAGAATAATTTGTACTTTATTTTGATGCTTTGTACTTTTTTTCTTACCTATTTTAACCAATGTACTTTAACTGCAAACAAAAAAGGTGGCAACCCTAGTTGGTGGAGAACAAAAATAAACGTAATTTAAGATGAGGGCTTGCATTTTAAGTGTTTGTGCCAATATTTCTCATACAAAAACATATCACTTAAGTACAAACCCGTCAATGCGGTCATACTTACGTTAATTGCAGCAAAATATCAATATAATGACACCTCAATGACTGCTAAGTGAGTAAGTAGCGTGTGTCTTGTATTTGTGTCAATTACTTATTTAAATTTTTTGAAAGAATGATCTTTCTAGTAGCGACAATACCCAGTAGGTACTTATGACAATTGTGTTGTTAAATAATTGGCTATCATTTAAACTGCTTTCAACAAGCTTGTACTTTACTTAAGTATATATATTTTTACTCCTCGCAGATTTTTTAAAATAAAGTACCGTATAAGGTTGTATAAATCCGTATTCATAAATCGTTCACAGTTTCTATTTGTGAAAATCGTATCAAAATCCGGAGCGTGTTTTAGAAGAATTCTGTGGCGAAACAATCGGAGGCAGAAATCGACTTTTATAAAACTTTATTTAGAGATTGGAGATATAGATGAGATACCTATGTAGGTAGTCCACAATTAGATCTAAGTAAATAATCTGAATCATGTCATAAACTTCATGTTTTTTAGGCTGGTTAATTCGGAGTGAGCTTGTTTCAGTGTTTCTTCTCAGGGTGATTAGCAAGAAATTTAAACTGACAAAAAAAACGATGTTTAAGCAGTATTTGTTACCTACTTACAGAA
This sequence comes from Tholera decimalis, assembly GCA_943138885.2. NCBI lineage: Eukaryota > Metazoa > Arthropoda > Insecta > Lepidoptera > Noctuidae > Tholera > Tholera decimalis. The sequence goes on from OW964562.2 coordinate 33,740,557, forward strand.
TAAGTATAATTTACTAAATATATTTATTTTGTCTTCGTTACATACTTATACATAGTAATATTTCAAAATAGTAACTTGTAAGTTTTATAGCTCGTAAACGAGTCAAGCTGTGAGCAACATGCTATTTTAAGGTTTAATGTATGGACAAGTGTCATTTTATTGCACTACATACGTACTACATACGTAGGTACATGAACAGTTTACCTGGACTTCATCTATACCGTATATTTTTTTCTTTTCCTATACTTTTATCGTTACTATCCCAGTAAAATCTTAACGAAATTACTCGTAACAGCAAACATGGAAAATCTCTTGTACGTTACTACAATAACTAGAAAAGTATCGATATAAATTTTATTAATAAAGTGCTTTTCTAGCTGAGCTAGCGAACGAAAAGCGAACTATTTTAGCAATATAATTGTCCAAATATGAAGAAATAATAAATATTTTTTTGGTAAGTATATTTAATAAAGTACCTACGTCAAAAAATTTAAACATGCTCTACCTATTCGATAAACCAGCAAAATCTACTCAAAAATCACAACGAACACGAAAAAATACAACTTCCCTTTGCATGTTCAAGTTCCCCCATAAAATGCACCGGCGATTATTTTCAAGTTAAATCAATATTACTATAACGAGGTATAACTACGTCGTTTACCTGTGCGACCTTGAATGAAAGGGGCAGGTAGGCACTAGTGTTGTGGCGGGCTGAATGATTTGTAACGGACATTTAAAAGTATTTTGCTTTTTTATATATGGTAATTTTATTATAAGTAGCATCGAGTCTAGAACGTTTAAGAAAGTAAACAAAAAAACATTTCTTCCTCTTAATTTTTTCGTGCATACAATTTGCATTTCATTTTCTTAACATTTTAATAGGGTTTATAGAGTTTCTAGAACGGAACATCGGTTTCTAATTTCCCATATTTATTCCAAAGTACAGTTGCAGTTACTAGGACCGAGAATAATCGATTGTACCAATAATTTCATATGATTAATCGATTAGTTAGCGTAGTACGTGCTGTTGATAACAATGTGAAAAATTGCCTTTTATTATAAGAATTCAAATTGGATTTTTAAGAATTAATAGAAAGATGTCCATGAAGTTTCGTCTAAATCAGCTTTTTTCCAACTAGGTACATAAATGTTAAGGTCAGCTTCTAGTCAGATCGGATAAAAACTTAGACAACTCTATAGCTATGCAACGAATACCTTTGGGTAGATTGGTGTCAGATTTCCTGGCTTGTGACATCTACGCTTGTGTGACTGTGAAATAATTACAGAAAAAACCGAGTGCTTAACATGCATTTCATGGCACGAAACTTTATGGAAGAACTCTTTTCCTTTGGACAAAATGAGTGACTAGCAAAGATATATAATGACTAGTCATTCAATTTGTCGAGAAGATTGTCCGTAGAGATGTTTTTATTTAGTCGCTAGCTATACGCAGAATGCGTTGCAATGCCACGTAAAGTAATAGTGTTATTTTTTCACTGTATCGTCGTTGCGCTTACAAAAGGCGCTATGTGGTAAATATTCGTTTTCGTTCTTTTATGCAGTTTCAATCGTTATTTTAATACACACACTTCTAAAACCATTCGTATAATAAATAATACCATATTATATTATTAGGAAGTTCATAAATGACGGGAAGTCATACTTCACCTGGCATCGTAGTGGCCAATCTGGGCCACTGTGTAAACACTAACCATAAAACCTAACTGTATTGACACAAATCTAGAACAAGGCCACCGATAAAATTGTATAATGCATTGTTTGATAACGTAAGTAATAGCATTACAATACGTCAATACTATATTATAGATATGCCATTATAGATCACTTATAAGTTCTAAAGTGTGAACAACGTCATGCCTGTTACGTCTGATGGATATCAGACTATTAAGAGTTGTTACACAACTTTTTAATATTACAACTCTGTATCATCATAATATCATTTTGATATGTCCGGATCAGGTAGTTATTAGTTTTTACTTCATAGGATTTCTTCTTTTCTAATTATCTTTCGTATTTGTCTTGTCCGAACATAATGAAAACGGGCGACAAATGTTGCCAGGCCAAAATAAAAATAAATATGTTATGAAATGATTTATCAAGCAGGCTACAAACAAAAGTACAACATACAATCTTCTTACATGATTACGCAGCGATTGTAGATTCCATACGTGTTCCATACGCAAAATATGGCGCCAAAAGAACCCCATAACCGCCATATATAGCAGTAACAACAAAACGAACGTTACTTTTACAAAACACCAAGGAATGCTTACGAATTTGTTGAACCCAACACTTAAACCAATTTGTTGGACCCAACAGTTGGCCTAAATGGAAAAGGTGTACCCCGGCTTTTAAGCTGAATCATTTTGGAATGCGTTTGAAAATTTAGAGGCCATCTTGAATTTCATTCAAACAGATGTATCGATGATAAAGTTTATTATTTAACACTGGTTTTGATATTATTATATTATGTAGGCCTTTGCTCAATCTTCTTTTAGTTTATCTTACTAGTCCTAAACGTTTAATTCTAGGATTTAATTTTAGGGGTATCTCTATTCCTTAGAGCATTTAACCTCTATTCGGGTCAAATAAATGGTATCTTCCGATCACTTCTTGTCTTGATCAGCTAAAATTCAAAAATTAACTAGTTCAAAAAAACTAAGCATAACTAACAATAGCTAAATGTCATAGGAAGGGAATTGTCTTAAATCGCATAGGAAGGGAAAGTGGAAATTACTGTTAGATGAGACATAAAATAGAAGATAAGTTACAAAGAGTAATGCAATTTTAAATGATGCAGAGAATTTCGCTACAACCTGTAATTATAGACGTACATAATTCACCCATCAAGGTTAGGTTAGGTTATATACTATGCAGATAAGTGATTGGAAACGATTAGTATCTATCGAGTAATAAATCAAAATGTATTCCAAATATTGAATAATGTTAGAATACACTTACTAATTTATCATAGTGCAATATATAAGATCACACAATGACAAATTATTAGATTTTAGATTGATAGTCTTGCAAAACAATCTGTAACCCGTGATGCACTATCAAAGCAATAGACAGATAGTTACTAAACCATTAGCTAAATGTGCCCAACTTCTCCCAACATTGGCCCAACTCTAAAGCCGGTTGCACATACCTGTTGTCAGGAATTTCGTTGTATAGACACTGAGAGTATACCGGTTTCGTCAGCTGACGCGTAAGAAAATGGCGGCAAGCGTGCGAACGAAGATTGATAACCTAATCTTGTAATTTTTGTAATCGTTTTACATGTGTGGGAATTTGATAACAATTATTTAATTGATAAACACTATTGTTTAAATTATTTAAACGTGGTCTGGCTATTTTACAGTTATTTAATAAGTGTAGCAGGTTAGGAATAAGGATGAGTAAGTGCAGGGAAAGAAGAATGAAATTGGTCCACCCACACTTCCATTAGTTTTGAACGACCTATCCAATGATAAGTAGGTACCGCACAGGCGCACACTATGAATTAGGCGAGATAAAAAAACCCTCTTTACGTTTAGGGGGAGAAACCAAAAAAAAAGTTTTTTTACATGATTTTATTTTACCACTTTGTCGGCGTGATTAATATTTATATCCATGCCAAACAGCGTTCTAGTACGTACCAATAGTTTCTGAGCTATGCCACGGCAATTAAAATAAAATAATATATACTTTTTAATAATAAAAAATAAGTTAGGAAATACCGGCCTCATCTAGCTAAACTAAACACGCAAAAAAAACATGACGTGTAAAAGTGACATTTAGTAAATACTTATTAAACTATATATCTACCTTGAAAAATAACTCGAACCAAATTCAGCACTAGAAATAGGTACGTAAGCAATCACTGCAGCACGTTTTTCGCGAGTTATCGAAAAGTACTGTTCGCAAAAATACGACCCTCACGTTAAATAGTAAACTAAATACTGATAAAAAAATTAATGCAGACTCCCTAGTCATGCAAAGATAGACAGTATCAGTGATAAAATATTGATAACACGATTATAGTGTTGTAATGACAAGCAGAAATATATCACCAAAATAGTGTCGCCATGACTTGTTTCTTTACTAATCATTCTTATCATTTGTTAAAGTCATTATACCTTGATTTTTTTTTATTACGAATGAGTCCGCTCTTGCTCTCGATCTCACCCTGATGGTAAGTGTAAGATGAGGTCTACGATTGAACGAGCGAGCCCAGAAAATGCCTATTCACTCTTGCTTTAAAGGCTGACGGGTCATATGTGGCAGGAAACACAGAAGCCGGCAGAGAGTTCCACAGCTTGGCTGTGCGCACAATGAATAAATTAATACGTATATTAAATTAATACGTATAATAAATTAATACGTATAATAAATTAATACGTATATTAAATTAATACGTATAATAAATTTATATGTATCTAAGGGTGCTTTTTCACCAGGGATATCAGCACCTTGAGAACGGATAGGTGAGTGTTTCAACTCTCCGATTGTGAAGCTGTTTATGCAGATGGTAATAGATACTAACACTAAATAATAAGCTACCTGATAGCTTATTATCTTATTTCTTTATTTTTTTAACGTGGTAAAATCATCAGATGAGTCCTCCCACCCCGGGCAGGGCAGGAGGGACTATCAGACTTGTACTGACTAAAATCCACGGTATTCCTTCAATAGCCCTTTACGTACCTGGGTCACGGTAATGGGATAAGTGCCACGACCCCGGCAGGCTTCGGCCCTCTGCAGAGGGGGCCTCGTCATGTTGCTGACGCTCTTTGAGGCGCGCGTGGAACACAACGCGCCGTCGACCCGGGCACGGTCCATGGTCGGACAGCGAGTTGCCCTTTACTCGCTGTCCGAGTGTCCGAAATAAAAGTCCTTGATATTTTAGGCACCATTACTAGGGCGAGCTTGTGGTTAAATAATAACAGCTGCACGGGTCGACCTTCAAGGTTAAGCAACGCTAGCCGAGGTTGAACTCTGAATGGGTGACCATTTTAACATATCGAGATTCCTCCGTGCCTTGTAAAGCACGTTAAGCCGTTGGTCCCCGCTGTCATTTTTGACACTCATTTCTGGACATTTTTGCCAGGTGCTACGGGTAGTCAGCCAGATAATCTGAAACTGGTATAGCCAAGTGGTATTGAAATGAAATGAAATATTTCTTTTGTAAATTGGTTATAAATAACACTTTTATACTACACCTGCTTGGAAAGTACCTTGATACTTTATCAAATTTACGGTAGAAAGTACGTCATTGCATATCGAACAAATATGCGGGGAGAAAACGCATCTGAGCGGGAGAGAAAAGTGTATGAAAATCCATTTCTTACGTGGTTTTTCTTTTTTAATTTTGGGTAAGACTATGCGCCGGTAACCTAAATATCAAAAGCCAAAAAGTTTTTACAGTGAGTTTTTATCTCCAAGTTCGCAAAATGACACTGGCCACTAGCTGTGTGTTGGATGATGTCGGGCTGGCAGTGCGACCCTGCAGCGGCAGGATAAACAATTTGAAAAAAGAACATGTGATAATTGCAGACGCCATTTTCAATTTGTGTGTTGTTTGAGGATTCAGTTTTCGTAGAAAGTAAAATAAAACTATCAAAATGATAAGTAGTGATAGTGATGATGAAGCTCGTAGGTGTAGTATAAAGCACTATGTATCACTCGAGAGAAAGTGCGATTCCCGATCTCGGGTGTTTTAAAGCCCTCGCCTACGGCTCGGGCTTCAAACGACACCCTCGACGGTAATCGGTCACTTTCTCCTCTCGGTGAACAATGTACCTACACGTCATGTTTTTTTTGCGTTTTTAGTTGAGCTAGATGAGGCCCGTATTTCCTAACTGACTACTCTGAGAAGAAACACCGAAACAAACTTAGAGGTCAAAGTCTCTTTTAAAGTCCAGACAATTTGTATTTGTATATGAGAAGCATGTAGGCAAGGGCGGATCCAGGGGTTATGGGTTCATGACCCAGCCCCCTTGGGCTGAGTCCAGGACCTAGGTGGACCACTAAACATTGTTACTAGATAATACTCCAGTTTCTGTCGTTGTAAACGAATATCGGCAGTGGATGGCCAAGTGGCAGCGGAGTCAGGAAATACAAATTATAACTTCTTGTGACTTGACCACGATTATGTGACTCCCCCTGGCACCAAAGCCGGATCCGCCCTTGCACGTAGATTCATGTCTGTGGTATTCTTTTGAGGAAATAACCACGCAAATTTGAGCGGACCTGTCCAGACAGTGCAAGCATTTGTCAGTTATCGTGTAGCTCAACTTAGAACTTAAGGAGTTCAATAATTTGACGAACAATACCTTCCAAAGTAAGGACATTGTGTTGGAATCGGTTTTTATTCTAACTGGTTAGTTAGAATGATGGCCGACTCCAATAAAGTTGGAAAATGCTAAGCCGACGATGATGATGACAATGTTTCGCTTACATAATATGTAATATTAAAATGTAAAGGGGTGGGATCCTGGTGTCCTGTAACATAGGCCTCCAGCCTAGCTTAGGCACCAGTCTCCCACAACATAACTAATTACCTAAATTATGTACCATTGGTCCAACAGTATAATTTAATTTATGTATATTGTGGAGAGAAAATAAATGTATTGTATTGTTCAGGGTGCAATCGTATTCATTGATGCACATAGCATAGATGGTGGAAATGGATTCAACTAAGTTTTTATATGAATGGATGCGTGGTATACCTAGATGGTCGCCAGTGGTGTATCTAGCTATGTTTAGAGCAGTGTAATCTATACTTATAATAAATCTGTAGAGAGGTCAATTCTGTACATGAAATATATTTCCAAAATAACTATCAGGGGGTGATTAAGGATCGATACTCATGCCAAAAATGCAATCAGTTAAATTTTTGTCTGTCTGTCTGTCTGTCTGTCTGTCTGTATAACCGTTATAGAAACAAAAACTACTCGACGGATTTTAACGAAACTTGGTACAATTATTTTTCATACTCCTGAGCGGGTTATAGTATACTTTTCATCACGCTACAATAAATAGGAGCAGAGCAGTGAAGGGAAATGTTGGGAAAACGGGAGAAGTTACTCCATTTTTTAAGCTTCCGTCGCGTGTGCAACCTTAATGGTTAAAGCTACACAAATCATTTCATGACGGAAATGTTCTCCTTAAAATTATATAAAAAATATCCCACGACAGCATATGTCTAACTTTTATGGTTGACTCACAATAACACGTGTAACTCCCGATAGCTTAGCAGTTCGAAGCTTATTAGATTATAATATTTGTCTACTCTTACGTTTATAACACTCTCAGTCACCCCTAATTGAAAAAGTTAACATTATTAACTATTCCATAAAAAAATTGGCCAAGTGCGAGTCAGACTCCCCCATAAAGGGTTCCGTAGTAACTATAATATAATATGCAAATTTATTTGACGAAAAAAAAGACCTTACAAATTTCTTAAAACTAGCTTATTTACATTTTTTACAACTGCGCCAAATAAATTTGTTTTGAAAAAAAAACCTTACAAATTTCTTAAAACTGGCTTTTTTACATTTTTTACAACTGCGCCGAATAAATTTGTTTTTCATAGTGTTTGTATGAATTACAAAGTTATATTTGCGGTTTTAGAAAATATGCTGTATCTCAAAAACTGCTGAACTGGTTTCGTTCAAACTAATTTTGGTTGAAAGTTTATATTAAGATCTACAGACATATATTTTGTTAGAATTTTCACTCCATTATTATAGAAGTTAGAGGTTGTGTCCGCCACACACACATTTTACCACTTTGGAAGCTTATATCTTTTAAACGATTGACTTTATGGAAAAGTGGTTTTAGAAACCCCGATGTCGTTTTTAAAGAACTGTCTATAGATACCACACATGCATCGATTTCATGAAAAAAAATATTTTCAGGTTTAGTTCCATGTATGGGGAGCCCCCCTTTATTTTAAATATTTTTTAATTTTTTTCTCAAAATCGGAAAGCGGTTCACAGAATACATCTACCTATCAAGTTTCACATGTATAGTCCTAATAGTTTCGGAATAAAATTGCTGTGACAGACGGACGGACGGACAGACAGACAGACAGACAGACAGACAGACGGACAGACATGTCGAAACTATAAAGATTCTGTTTTTTGCCATTCGGCTATGAAACCGTAAAAAGAATCATATAAATCGGTATAGAAACACCAAAGTTATACATGAAATACGCTTATAATAATAAGCCATCGCGCGTGAATACTCAATCATGCTATAAGGATTATTTTTGAGAATCGGTCGCCGCGCTCGACGCGTCTCGCGGTCGAAGCGTTCTCTAGGTACTTAAGCCTCATGTGAACGTGATCTAAACAATATTACCAATACATTAACTTACGCTGACGGAGTCGCGGGCACAGCTATATTGTACCATTACGCTAAGGCCAATAGGAGCGGAGCGCCAATGAAGAATGCTTCAAAATCGGGGTTACATTTAACGTTAGCCCAAAGTAACTATTCCACGCGGACGAAGTCGCGGGCAAAAGCTAGTAATAATATATAATAATTTATTTATTCTTCAATAAGTACAAAAATAAAAACCATATAAAAAACAAAACATTGACTTTAGTGAGGTGAATGTACAGAGGCATTTTAGTTAGAGACTCCCAAACTGAGCTATGCTCGTATCTTGGATAGTCAGCGGTCAACCGCGCAGTTTTCGCATACACATAACATCACCGTCCTATTTCGTGCCAAAATATTACATTACACTTTTATTTTACATAACTAGCTTTTGCCCGCGACTTCGTCCGCGTGGAATAGTTACTTTGGGCTAACGTTAAATTTAACCCCGATTTTGAAGCATTCTTCATTGGCGCTCCGCTCCTATTGGCCTTAGCGTAATGATACAATATAGCTGTGCCCGCGACTCCGTCAGCGTAAGTTAATGTATTGGTAATATTGTTTAGATCACGTTCACATGAGGCTTAAGTACCTAGAGAACGCTTCGACCGCGAGACGCGTCGAGCGCGGCGACCGATTCTCAAAAATAATCCTTATAGCATGATTCAGTATTCACGCGCGATGGCTTATTATTATAAGCGTGTTTCATGTATAACTTTGGTGTTTCTATACCGATTTATATGATTCTTTTTACGGTTTCGTAGCCGAATGGCAAAAAACGGAATCTTTATAGTTTCGACATGTCTGTCCGTCTGTCTGTCTGTCTGTCTGTCCGTCCGTCCGTCTGTCACAGCAATTTTATTCCGAAACTATTAGGACTATACATGTGAAACTTGATAGGTAGATGTATTCTGTGAACCGCTTTCCGATTTTGAGAAAAAAATTAAAAAATATTTAAAATAAAGGGGGGCTCCCCATACATGGAACTAAACCTGAAAATATTTTTTTTCTTGAAATCGATGCATGTGTGGTATCTATAGACAGTTCTTTAAAAACGACATCGGGGTTTCTAAAACCACTTTTCCATAAAGTCAATCGTTTAAAAGATATAAGCTTCCAAAGTGGTAAAATGTGTGTGTGGCGGACACAACCTCTAACTTCTATAATAATGGAGTTAAAAATCTAAAAAAAATATATGTCTGTAGATCTTAATATAAACTTTAAACGAAAATTAGTTTGAACAAAATCAGTTCAGCAGTTTTTGAGATACAGCATATTTTCCAAAACCGCAAATATAACTTTGTAATTCATACAAACACTATGAAAAACAAATTTATTCGGCGCAGTTGTAAAAAATGTAAAAAAGTCAGTTTTAAGAAATTTGTAAGGTTTTTTTTTTCAAAACAAATTTATTTGGCGCAGTTGTAAAAAATGTAAATAAGCTAGTTTTATGAAATTTGTAAGGTTTTTTTTTCGTCAAATAAATTTGCATATTATATTATAGTTACTACGGAACCCTTCATAGGCGAGTCTGACTCGCACTTGGCCAATTTTTTTATGGAATAGTTAATAATGTTAACTTTTTCAATTAGGGGTGACTGAGAGTGTTATAAACGTAAGAGTAGACAAATATTATAATCAGAAAGCTTCGAACTGCTAAGCTATCGGGAGTTACACGTGTTATTGTGAGTCAACCATAAAAGTTAGACATATGCTGTCGTGGGATATTTTTTATATAATTTTAAGGAGAACATTTCCGTCATGAAATGATTTGTGTAGCTTTAACCATTAAGGTTGCACACGCGACGGAAGCTTAAAAAATGGAGTAACTTCTCCCGTTTTCCCAACATTTCCCTTCACTGCTCTGCTCCTATTGATGGTAGCGTGATGAAAAGTATACTATAACCCGCTCAGGAGTATGAAAAATAATTGTACCAAGTTTCGTTAAAATCCGTCGAGTAGTTTTTGTTTCTATAACGGTTATACAGACAGACAGACAGACAGACAGACAGACAAAAATATAACTGATTGCATTTTTGGCATGAGTATCGATCCTTAATCACCCCTGATAGTTATTTTGGAAATATATTTCATGTACAGAATTGACCTCTCTACAGATTTATTATAAGTATAGATTAACAACTTAGTTTAAATTACATTGCGTATGTTTCATATTGTGTACAATAAAGTGTATATCTATCTATCTATATATAATTTAATTAAAAACTTCAAAGAATAATAACAAGAATAAGGGTTTTTTTAGCGATGCAACGAATACTACTTTTACGAATACGAATATTAAACCTACTATTTGGCGAATACGAATACGAATATCTCGCTATGGTAATAAAAGACTTATTTATTTGATGAATGTTTACTCTTCTAATATTTAAAATTTACGACAGGCAAATTTTTATTTAAAAAACATACTTTTTGTAGATTTTCTGGTTTTAGGCGATTTCTTTTTTCAGTCTGGGTGTTCCCAGCCGTTGAAAAAAGTCTTTCCGAGGCGACTGTACATGGCTTCAGTGAAAAATATTTTTGTGCGAGTTTTTTCAGACTTGGAAATTTTTCAAATCTGCAGTAAATAGAGTTGCGTACAAAAATATTAGTTTTTAAATATTCGTATTAGTATTCGCCGAATACGAATATTCGGTAAATGTCTACTATTCGGCGAATACGATTATTCTACAATTTCAATAAGTTTCTCAGTCTCACCATAACTCAACAACTTTAACCAATCATTTAATTCCTCTTTAAAATTGTGTTTATTTAGTTCATGTAGTTTATTTAAGAGGGTGTCGAGCCTACGAGACGCGCGGAAAATAGGTATTTACTGCAGCGGGCTAGTCGTGTGCGTTGTCACACACACAATGACAAGTTCGCTCGAGGCCCGCTTGCCGTTGCACGACGAAGTTTGCTAACTTTGCATTTTTTAATTTTTTGTCGTTATGTTGAATAAACTTGAAAAACGAATATTAATTATTTAGATGGTTTTATTTATCACACTAATATTATAAAGGCGAAAGTTTGTGAATGAATGTGTCTGTTTGCATGTTTGTTACTTCTTCACGCTCAAACGGCTGGTGGATCTAAATGAAGCAAGTAGGTACGTAAATAAATCACAAAAATAAATTTAATAAATTATACCTATTATATAAAAATTAATGTTTGTTTTTACTGTAGTAGGTAATACATTATCCGTTCCCTCACTATTCATCCTATTGCAATAAAACTTTGATTTTATATATTAAACTCCTCAGATTTTTTTTAAAGAATACTAGCAATGTGGGTACATTTCACATTACTAGCAATCTTGTTAACCCCTCCAACTAAGCTAAATATGCTTGTGTCTGGAGTGGGTTCACGTCAATAGTGTAATGGGTGGGGTTCGAACCTGCGACCTCTCGATCACAAGTCCGACACCTTATCCATTAGGCTATTGACGCTTCGAAACTGGGTAAGTAGCAAGTTAGGGTAGATGGGTATGCAGTACTTATTTGAATAATAAAACCAGTATGAAATAAAAAAATATAATTATGTAATGTCATAATAAAACCAGACTGAAATAAGTTTTGTTTATTAAAATTTCATTTAGTGCTCGTTTAAATTCTGATGTACTGTCATATTTTTAATAACATTCGGTACTTTATTATATATACGTGGGGCCATACCAAAAAAACATTTTTTCATTAATGCTGTCTAGCAAACTTACTTCGCAGAAAATATAAGCGTAATTTATTTCATAACAATATATGTATCAAGTGTAACTTAATTAAAAAAAAAAAAAAAGAAATCTATAAATCTAATGTTATATTGCTTATTATAACATTTTACAAAAATTGGCCAAGTGCGAGTCAGACTCGCCCATGAAGGGTTCCGTAGTAACTATAATAATATAATATAATATGTATATTTACCTACTTGACAAAAAACTAAAACTTACAAATTTCTTACATCTAGCTTATTTACATTTTTTGCAACTACGCCAAATAACTTTGTTTTTCATAGTATTTGTATGAATTACAAAGTTATATTTGCGGTTTTAGAAAATATGCTGTATCTCAAAAACTGCTGATTCGATCTCTTTAAAACCAATTTTGATTGAAAGTTTACATTAAGATCTATAGATATATATATATATATATATATATATATATATATATATATATATATATATATACAACGTGTAATTTAAAGGGTATATACATACCAAGTGCATGGCTTCTTTGGATGATAACAAACGATATGGCAAGGGTTTTGTAATCCTAAGTCTACATGTGTAGAACTTATTACAAATTCCAGTACACTGATACCAGAGACCGAATTTTTCAAATTAAGAAGAACGAAAAGAATTATCGTGTTATTGGCAAGTGACGTGGAAAGTTATTGACTCTCGTAGTGCTGTGACACGTTTGTTATGATTGGTATTCAAAAAATATGTGAAACCAATAATTTGGTATCAATTCTTTAAGTCAGTTATTTTTCACAAGAAATAGTAGTAGGTATCTCTACTACTATTTTTTAAGAGATAACATAGAGCAATCATACCAGTAGCGTGCAACTAGCGCACCACGCACCATGAGACCATTAGTCTAGTTTAAGCATATACTAACGGGAACCCGTGTGAAATTAGTACTTCCCACAATATGATTATAAATTAAAGCCTGTCTGAATTCTGATGGATAACCTATATTATTATATAGTTGTAAGATATGTTTCCAGTTCGAAGATATGCTTAATTATATTTAAAACTTTGGTCTATACTGTCGTACAGACCAATTAATACAGCACAATGGAATTACAAATAAAAATATCCGATAAGTTGGTCATTATGTATGTCATTAATATACACTATAAAAAGGAAAGGGCCAAGAATTGAACCTTGCGGAGCACTCATCTTGGCTAGGGATCCTGCAGATGTCGCTCCATTAACAATAACTTTTTGTTGCCTGTTTGATAAATATGAAAGAACAAGGTCAGCAGAACACGAATCCACGAACTCCGTAATGGTGTAATTTACAGATCAGTGTTTAGTGGTCAACGCAATCAAAAGCTTTGGAGAGGTCACAAAATATGCCATTTGCATCCTAAGATTTCTCCCAAGATTCCAGAATGTGATGGATGAGCGCTACTCCTGCGTCTGTTGTTGACCTACCTTTCGTGAAACCAAACTGCTGACTATGCAGAATTCCATTTGAGTTAAAATATGATAGCATCTGGTCCAGCACGATTTTTTCGTATATTTTGCTTAATGCTGGAAGCACATATATCGGTCTATAGTTAGAGGGATCACTCTTACAACCCGACTTAAAAATTATTACTACTTTACTATGTTTCATTAAATCGGGAAAATTACCGCTGTCTATACATTAATTAAATGTGCCTGTTAGGATAGCAGCAATTGAGTCAATAATATTACCAAGAACCCTAACAGATGCACTCCATAAGTCATCAGTGTTTGTTATTTTTTTTTTTTTTTTTTTTTTATTGTAATTCACAAAACTGGTGTACAATCACACATTAAAACATAAAACACACAATATAATATGCCAGATTGACACCTACTAGATGTGAATCTAACATGCACAATAATAAGTCACTTACAATATTTAAGACAACGTACAAATTGCCGAAACCTAAATATCCAACGGTAACGAAAAATAGACAATTTAAATATGGTATATATAACAAACAAGGAGAGAAAAAAGGAGAGAAAAATGATACATAATAAAAAATATGTTTCTACATTATATCCCGTAATTTGGCTTTTACTGAGGTTACAGACCCAGCAAAGATATCTATTTCGCCACGAACGGCGTTAGCTATGGAAAGTATGCGGCTTATTGGAGAAAAATTTCCTAAATTGGTTCGAGTATGAGGCTGGACGAAAGTTCTTCGATTAACTAAACGACTACTACTGCGAGGGATACTGATGTTTACCTTTTCTAAAAGCTCAGGAGAATCTATTTGACCATTTATGACTTTGAATAAGAACATGAAATCTAATGATTTCCGACGCGTACTTAATGATGTCATTTTGTAATGTCTCAACCTAGAACTATACGAGTTTAGACTGCGACATCTGTTATCAGAATACGATAGGTGATACAGAAACCTCTTTTGAACACGTTCAATTCGATCTGAGTGTACCTGATAAAAAGGGTTCCATACCACACTACAATATTCCAAAATACTCCGAATAACACTGTTATAAATTGCAATAGTCAATGCTGGTTCCCCAAAGATCTTCATTTCCCTGACGATGAATCCTGATAATTTAGATGCCCGGCTGATCATGTGGTCATAAATTATTTATGTTAAGACTTTGGAATGCTTTTAATTTACATCAATAGAAATGGGCTTAAATGAAAATGTTGGTATATCCTTATTGAAGTTTTCCTTTAAAAAAGATTCTGCTAATAATGGCGAAGAATGTAGAGATTTAGTAACCTCTACTGGAATATTGGTAAAGTAATTTTCCAACTTCTCAGCCACTTTTGACTTATCTGAGATGACCTGATCATCGATGTTCAAAGTCAAATCATTCTAACCCTGCTGGTTTGTGTTTCCAGTTTCTTTGTTTATCACCTTCAACACAGTTTTTATTTTATTGTTAGAAATGCTAATTTTATTACTTTCTGATTTAGATTTAGCTTAGGGCGCATACTCTTTTAAATATCTTTGAGTAGTTTCTTACATAATTATGGAAGGCTTCATCGGAAGTCAATAATTTTTCATGGTATAAGTTGTATAAATTTTCTCAGCTTATTCTTATTCCAGCAGTGGCCCATTCATTAAATTTACATTTATTACCCATTTGAATTTTTTTAACTGGACATGCCTTACTAAATTCGTGGCATAGTGAAGAAAATAATATCCTGTAATTTTCATTGGGGTCATGGTAGTCAAAATTGGCCATTGAAAGATTACTTAACATGTTATCATTAAAAACATCAATTTCTTTTTAGTTAGTGTCCTAAACTTAATAGTTTTATTTAATTGCCGCTTTTTAACCAACTCAAAGGATACTAGTTGACCTGTATGGTCAGACCTAACTCCACTAATTTGAGACGAGTATTTTATGGCACAATTAGTATAAATATTATCTATGCATTGAGCTGATGTTGCTGTTATTCTTGTTGCTTCCTTGTATGTGCATTTTAAGTTAAATGAACCAAACAATGAAGTAAGCTTGCAGTGTTCAGGTGAATTTACTAACAAATCAATATTTAGGTGACCACAAACGAAAACTAATTTATTATGTCTTATAAGCCTAGGTACTTAAAATTTCTCCCATTATCATTAAGAATGATGACAAGTTTGATGCTGGTGGTCTATAAATACTTAAGAAAGTTTGGCCTTCAACTTCTGTACATGCTACCTCACACAAGCAATCAACAGAGCAAGCGGTGATATATTTTTGTTCCTTATATCTAAGAGAATTACTACGTAATATTAAAGTACCACCTCCTACTGAGGACCTGTTGTATGCACTAGTAACAGAAAAATATTAATTTTAAACAACATTCTATCTGGTTTTAGCCAGGTTTCACAAAAACATGAGACATCTATATCATATTTATCTATTAACATTTCCTCATCCAATATTTTGCCGGAGAAACGATTTATATTCTGATGATATAGTAAAATTGTGTAATTATAACTCTCCTTTGGCACATCTAAGGGTTTAAACAATTAATTTCAGTATTATTAGATACCCTAGATAATACAGAATAGTCACTTAACCTAGGATCAGTTAAATTGTCAATAACCCAGTGTAAATTGTAAGCTAACAAAGTAGCCAATGAACTTTCGTCGTAAATTCTAAAATGAATGTCAGGATTGCAATCGGTATGCCCAAAAACCTATTACACGATGTTTGATGAAATATTTTGCAATCGACCACGTTTGCTGAGCAAGCGATATAATGCGGTCGCACTAAGTTCGCCGCGAGCTTAGTGTATTTCGAACAGCAACCGGGTGCAATCATTTTCATCATATAGCGATAATTTTAGCCCTTACGTTACTTTGTTAATTATACTTAGCAATAAACCCTTGAAGGTTATCAGTGTATTTAACTTAGTAGACACACACGATATCCATATTGAATGTTCGAGAAAAAGTTGCATCCACCAAGGATGCAACTTTTTCTCCAACATTCAATATGGATATCGTATGTGTTTTAAATTGGATTTCAAAATGAAAGCCAGATTTGCAATCACCACCCCCAAAAACCCATTACACGATACCCATATTGAATGTGTGAGAAAAAGTTGCATCCGCCATCTTTGATTTTAAAATGAATGCCAGATTTGCAATCACCACCCCCAAAAACCCATTACACGGTACCCATATCAAATGTTTGAGAAAAAGTTGCATCCGCCATCTTGGATTTTAAAATGAATGCCAGATTTGCAATCACCACCCCCAAAAACCCATTACACGATACCCATATCGAATGTATGAGAAAAAGTTGCATCCGCCATCTTGGATTTTAAAATGAATGCCAGATTTGCAATCACCACCCCCAAAAACCCATTACACGATACCTATATCGAATGTTTGAGAAAAAGTTGCATCCACCATCTTGGATTTTAAAATGAATGCCAGATTTGCAATCACCACCCCCAAAAACCCATTACACGATACCCATATCGAATGTTTGAGAAAAAGTTGCATCCACCATCTTGGATTTTAAAATGAATGCCAGATTTGCAATCACCACACCTAAAAACCCATTACACGATACCTATATCGAATGTTTGAGAAAAAGTTGCATCCGCCATCTTGGATTTTAAAATGAATGCCAGATTTGCAATCACCACCCCCAAAAACCCATTACACGATACCCATATCGAATGTTTGAGAAAAAGTTGCATCCGCCATCTTAGATTTTAAAATGAATGCCAGATTTGCAATCACCACCCCCAAAAACCCATTACACGGTACCCATATCGAATTTGTGAGAAAAAGTTGCATACGCCATCTTGAATTTAAAAATAAATTCCAGATTTGCAATCACCACCCACAAAAACCCATTACACGATACCCATATCGAATGTTTGAAAAAAGTCTTCATCATCACTTTCACTTCCTCAAATGGTGCTTTTCGGGAGCAACTGCACAAGGTACTATTAGAAATACCCAAAACGCTATAGGTGTGCCTATAATATTTAAAGAGTTCCCTCGCTTTCTCCAGGATCCCATCATCAGATCCTGATTTCATAACAATGGAACCAACTAGAAAGTATACCCTTTCAAACGAAAAAAAAATTCCAAATTGGTCCAGCCGTCTTCGAGTTTGAGGTTACATACATAAAAAAAGTTTAAGACGAACTGAGAACCTTCTCCTTTTTTTTGAAGTCGGATAAAAAGCAATAATAACATCACAAAATAGGAATACGTACTTTTTATGAGAATGGCTTTTTTTTCGAAAATTTGCGCCAACTTTCTTCTAATAATATTTTTTTTTTACATTTTCCCATAATAAAACAAATATTGAAAAAAAAATGTTAAAGAAATATATATTGAACAATAAAAAGTAATTGTTGGGTATGCATAATAAATCGTACTCAAAAAAACAAAAAATATGACTTATGTTATTCAACGGATTGCTGCAATACATACGTACACAATAGATCGCGAATTATCGTTACCGGCGAAACGCTCCACGATGAGACGTGACCCCTCTCTGAGCTCCCGTGGACGACTGAATTTTCGACCGGTGTACGTTGCGTATGGTTCAAAATAGCGCGCAAATTAGAAGAAAAAATTAAAATTAAAACAACCAAGCGACATTTTTGAAATGTTAAAGCTGTAAATGATAGTATGATAATTAGAGAATAATATGAATTGAAGTTTATGAAAAAATTCAACAGTTTACTATCAAAATTCAGCGACGCACGAGCATGTTTTGTAAGGATTTTTGTCCAACTTTATGTATTTTTGTTTAATAAACTATAAAATATTTTTAAATTTTGCCAACTATGTTTGCTAACACATTTATTCTAGTGTTCATTACATATTTTTGTATTGTAATTAAAGTACTATTATAGGTTATATTCCTTTAGTTGTGAAGACCGTTTTGAGTTATTTTACTCGGCGCAGGCTTAAGTTTATTATAAAGCCTGGAACTTAATGCGTTGTATTGTCGCAGTGCGAAAGCCGTTCTACATCTCACAGAGGGGCAAACAAGTGCACCACTTCATTTTTCTAAAATTTCTGTATGTAGGGGAAGTAGTGTAGGTACCTATAGTACCTAGCTAGATCAAGCTGCGTATCTTCCTCTCTCATCTTCCTTGCGGCGCCGCATCTTCATAGCTTACTAGCTCCGCTACATCCTAGCATCAGTGGAAATGAACATGTAGTTTAATAGTTTAGCTTTTAAATTCTCGCAAGCATAGCGGTTTAGCACATCTCTGGTGGAAAGGCAAACTAATCTCGACAATCTCGATAGGTAATAAATGTAAAGCCGGGTCCGCTGCGACGTGTTTTCGTGTTTGCAAACAGTATAACATTGTTTGCTAACCGAATATAGGCGTGGCTTAACAGTTTGGTTAGCAAAAACACAATAACATGTTTGCGTCTCGAATGGATAACATCCCCCGCGTTCGCCTGCGGGGAGGGAAAGTGACGCATTTTGTATTCGCGCTCGCTAGAGGAAGACGGAATCGTTCGAAGAGTGTGTTGATTGTGTATGACAATTCTCTTTGGTTTGTGATGGAATGGAATAAAGAAAATACTTTGCCTTTTAATACTTTATTTTCTTCTCTATATCTGGTAAAATTAATGATAACAGCTCTTGATAATCACTTTCTGAACATCTAAAACTAAACAAAAACATTACTACAATTGGCGCAGCGGACGGGCGGTTTTACTAACATGTTTTGCTAAAATGTTTTGATAACATGTTTTGTTAGAAAATTGGCGCAGCGGACCCGGCTTAATAGGTTATTATCAAGATGGTCGTGTAGGTACAATCGTCTATCACAACTTTGCTTAGAATCAGATGAAACGTAGGTCAAAAGCGAGCCAGCCAATTATCATTAAAAAAAAAGCTATAAAAACGAAAGTAGATACCTAAAACTTTCAACGTTGCCTTCTTATTTTGAAACTGTGAATGTTTTTATATTTTCTTATAAAATCAGATAAGTTGATATCTAATTTTGAAGTTTTTTAATTATAGGTATAGAGAATGTTAAAGAGAAAACATGCGAAAGCTTCACAGTTTTTAAATTTGTAGGTATACAATACTGTATACCTACAAATTTAAAAACTGTGAAGCTTTCGCATGTTTCATCTATACAGATAGGCTTGTGCCAATGGATACTACTTGCGGGCATGGAAAGCTAGGCACGGCTGTACTATCCAACCTATTTAAAAAACACAAACTTTGCCAAACTGGTTCGCGTATTTATTGAAAAAATCAAATTCCCCGAACTGCGATTTGTGTGGCATAGTTGAAGACGTGCAATACCTCTTAAGTGTTAATGGAATGTGTCCGGTACGATACAGATTGAGAGCTTCTGATGATTACTTTTAAACATAAGTAGAATTAGAATAGGCGCTTTCCATGAAATACTTTCATCTTCTTCATCTGAAGCTGCTAAAAATGTGTATGTTAAGTATTTAAATTGTAATTCTTAATAAAAAAAGTGTACTTATAGTTTAATTAGGTTACGATGGAATTGGCATATAAATACTTAAGGTATAAAAATTCCTTAAATAAATAGAAAAACAAAACAAGCTATGCCCATCCGTTTCTCTCGCGAAACAAGTTTTCTGAAACAAAAATTAGACAACAACAAAAACGACAATATTAGGGACCCTTATAGTTTCGTCATTTCTGTTTCTGTCTATCCCGTATGTCATAGGCTTGTGTAGTACATGTACTATGTACTGTTAGGACGCAATTCCGTCATGTGAACTAGAACGAACTATTCTCTTTCTGTCGCTCAAATCGGTCATCTAGTACAGTGAACTAATCACCAATCCTAGCGACATCCAGACGCGAGAGCCGAGTAAGAACGGCTGAACGAATAAGTGATGTACGAACTACGATAACCTGGAGAACGAGAAACTGTGCCCGGTCATTTATGTGCATAATCTATGGCCCGGGCGTTCTATGGCTCTTTGATAGTAATTGTTTTCGATGTTTTTATTTGTTATTTTAACTTTGTTAAGTGAAGTTACTCAACAGTAACAATAAGTTCAAGTTTATGTTGCTTATGCTTGGTTTTGTTTCGTGTGGATTGTAAAAAAGAAAATATGTATATAAAAATGAAGATCACTGTAAATATTTGATTTTTAAATACGCCATTTTAATAATTCATTCAATATTACTTATTTAAATGATATTCAAATTATTTAAAATGTATCATAATTAAAATGATAGTCCTAAGCCTGCAAATTATGAAGGAAAATCAAATATGCATGTATTCCATCACGTCTGACTATGCGTCTGACTGATGTCTTAATTATCGATGAACTAAAATGAACTAATAGTATTAGAAGACCGAACTAGTACATTTGAACAATTGTACTAGTTCGGAGCGTTCCTGTCAGTGACCGAGTATGAACAAGCCTAGTATGTCACAGCCATTTTATCCGAAATTATTAGAACTATACATGTGAAACTTGGTAGGTAGATGTATTCTGTGAACCGCTTTCCGATTTTAAGAAAAACATTAATAAAAAATAAAATAAAGGGAGCCGTGGAATTGGAAAAACGTGGAATTACGTGGAACTAAAACTGAAATATTTTTTTTCATGAAACCTATGCGTGTGTGGTATCTACAGACAGGTGTTTAAAAATGACACTGAGGTTTCTAAAACCACATTTTCAAAGTTAATCGTTTAAAAGATATACGCTTTCAAAGTGGTAAAATTCCCCCCCACCCCCCCCCCCTCTAACTTCTATAATAATGGAGTGAAAAATTAAAAATAAATATTATGCTGTAGATCTTAATGTTAATTTTCGACCAAAATTGGTTTGAACGAGATCGGGTCAGCAGGTTTTGAGATACAGCATATTTTCTAAAACCGCAAATATAACTTTGTAATTCATTCAAACACTATGAAAAACAAAGTTATTTGGCGTAGTTACTACGGAAACCTTCATGGGCGAGTCTGACTCGCACTTGACCAAATTTTTTATTTTAAATATACCTACATGTATTAGTTTCTGCCTGAAAATAATTTTCAGCAAAAAAGTAGCGTCTAAGGTAAGTAGTAAGGTCTAATTTATCATATACCAAAATAATTTTATCAAAATCAGTTGAAGTGGTTCAGACGTGAAAGTGTAACAGACAGACAGTTACTTTCGTATTAATAATATTATTCCGAGGCACTACTATGTATTTACTTAATTGTATAGTTTCCAAGCGTTATTTTTTTCAACGCTAATGCCTTGTTTATGGTCGTTTTTATACTTTTTGTAGGTTGAACAAACTTGAGATGAAATCTTGTATTTGCATAAAGATTAGCAGTTAGTTACTTATGTGGCTACTATTTGTTGTATACGGTTACGCTATGAATTTTTCACAGTTATTTTATTATTACTTCTGTACATTAAAAAAAGATGTTTACTCAATTTTTTCCCTATTGCATGGAAACGATCGGGTGACATAAGCATCTTTAGAACATTATTTTTTAAGCTACGAAAAAACGGAGGAGGCTCTTTAGTCAACGCGTATTTTGTAAGATGTTATTATTTTAATCACGCGTAACTTTTTACTAAGTAGTTTGATTCTAGAGTTGTAGCTTCGTTTGATTCTAGAGTATTTTTTCCAAAGTTTACAGATAGAACTTTATTAGCTTACGTTTATCATCTTACATACTTTAACAATAACTATAAATAAACTAATATAATTACTAAACCTAACTATGTACATAAAAAATTTAAATAAAAAAAAACAAGCTTAGGCGTCAAAGTACTGCTCCACATCACTGTCGTCCGGAAACGTACCTTGAAGACTGGCAGCATTGCCACGTTGTATGGCAATGCTTATTCTTTGGGCAAAGAACGAGCCAGCCCTCCGGTCACGCAAGGAATCGATCAGCCGGCGAGTTAATTCCTTATATAGGAGACGCGCACTCGGGCCCCATGACCCAACCGTTTCGACCCCAAACGGCACAAAACTGTAATTACTAGAAAGGTTACAGTATTTGCGCCGTTTGAGGGCCTCTGCAGTTGCGGCTGCTGCACCAGCACAGCTCGCCGTACTTGGAATATGAGAAAGTTTAAGTTTTTGTAGTTTTTTTCAAAGTTTTAGTTTTTGAAGTATTCGATTACGAGAATCTACTTTTTAATCGAGGTGTAAATCGTCATGAATAAGCGTCAATTGCCTAACCGAGTAATCGAGAGGTCACGGGTTCGAACCCCACAATTTACTCTATTGCAGTGAACCCACTCTAGACAAAAGCATATTTAGCTTAGGTGGAGGGGTTAAGAAGATTGCTAGTAATGTGAAATCTATCCACATTGCTAGTTATCTATACTAATATTATAAAGCGGAAAAGTTTGTTTGTTTGCTCGTTTGCTTGAACGCGCTAATCTTCGAAAGTACAGGGTGGATTTGGATGAAATTTGGTATGGAAGTAGCTTGAAGCTTGAGGAAGGTTATAGGCTACTTTTTACGCGACTGCAAAAAAGGAGAGTTATGTTTTTACCGTGATAGAATCCACGGGAGCGAAGCCCCGCGTTAGTACTAGTCTTAAAAAAAAGGAAACGAAAATGAGGATGAAGGTCTGTTAGACCAGAACTGAGTAAAACCACCCCGGTGCTCTTTCGTTCGGCGTCCGGAGCTGCCAGTGCCGATGTGACTACAGCAGCCCCGGAGTGGCATCGGTCTGCAAGCATCAGATCTCGTCCAGACGGTAGGGGGAGCGTCACAGCTCTCCACACATCTACGAGAGGCGCGCGTGGAAGACCACGCGCCCGCTATCATTCTCGAATCTTGCTGGTAGCGACGGATGACCGCGAAACTGACGCAGTCGCCATACATACCACTGTAACACAGAACCTCTTCCTTTGAAAAAGGAAATCGTTTGATATATCACTGCGTAGAAGCGAACAATTTAAGATGGAGTACGTAACTGTTTAAAATCAAATACAGAAAAATTCATGAATCTCAAAAAAGACCACTATCCAAGCGAAGTTGAATGGCGTTCCTGTACTTTTTGCCCTGACGAACACTAAAACAGACATGGTGAATTCTTTCTGCAGCCAATCTTTCCCAGACAACGGTAATTAGGGTCGTCACGCGAACACGAAATAGGGTCACAACGTAATAGCACCTAAGTAAATATTTTTCGACTACTCCACACGACTGTCGTCATACTCTTAGTTACGAAAGAGGCTGAGCTTGAGATTAGATGAGGATGCAGCAGAAT
Source organism: Tholera decimalis (assembly GCA_943138885.2). NCBI lineage: Eukaryota > Metazoa > Arthropoda > Insecta > Lepidoptera > Noctuidae > Tholera > Tholera decimalis. The sequence continues at coordinate 33,764,347 of OW964562.2, forward strand.
TTACGTATGTGTATACCATGTAGCACCTGCTTTTGAAACGAAGAGCTCTTAGTATGGGCGATGGAAACAACTATCGCTTTCCATTTTTTTTTTACTATAATAATATGTCTCGGCTTTTATATGTCATTGTGTGTATATGTACAATATTACTTGTGTATTGTATATAAGTAAATAGTAAGTACACTAAGGACTACCTGCGTATTTATTTTCTCATTCTGGATCAAATCCATCCAGTAAAAGACCGCCCATTGCCCTTCTTCTTTAATAAATCCTTATTTAATTGTTTGGTGTACCATAAAGTACATTATATATGTATATCTATCAGTAAGTTTGGCGGTTAAGCGATCGACTGATATGCTGCTAGTCGCGGATTCGCACCGGGACAAATGTGTGTGTATGGCCCTACAAATATTTTTTCCGGGTCTGGGTGTTAATAAAAATGAACTAACAATACAGGAGAAATTCCTAGTATTGCAAAAACAAGAGTTCTGAATATAAGTACACATATACTAAGAAGGAAGAGGATTGATTGCACTATTTTTGCCATGACAACCCTGGTTACCCTTTCTTGTTATGTCATTATAATAATATGTATGACCAAGGATCTTCTACCTACTAACAAGTTCCTTGTGTATGACTCAGCAAATTACAGAATACCCTATCCGTTTTGGTTGAATGGCGCGAATAATCGTTTGATCGACGAATATTTATTTAGTTTTTATTTCCAACTAAGTTGATAGATTGTCTTTTGTTTTTTTTTAGTTAGTCTTCTGTCTACACTTTCTAATAGTTTGAGAACTGAGTGGGCTCAGTGCGGGTTAGAACATGTCTTTGGATTTTCGGACTTAGAACATGTCCGTTTCTTCACAATGTTTTCCATCAACGTTTTGAGAACAGTGCTTATGATGAAAACTATACAAAGTAATGTCCCCGCCTGAGTTCCAAACCACGACCTTCAACTCCTAAGTCGTGCCTGTAACCACTACTGCTCATGGTTGTTCATTAGGAAAATAGTAGTTGTATTATAGGTGCATCGTCACATAATATCATTAAATATACAAAGGGTGCAAAAATCATTTGAAAGTGTCAATATAGAGTTTCTTATCTGTTATCCTCCATAGGAATCTACATTTTCAAAAAGACCTTGATTATCTTTAATTAATTTTCTTTAAATCGTGCATTTTGATGTTTAAGTTAACGTCTAGTTGAAATAAATAAATTGTGTACCTATGCATGATTAGAAGCTATTCAAGCTTCTAATTGTCAATAAACACACTTACGTCATGCCTTGTTTTTATCGGTGGGAAAATCATCAAAAGTCTCCTCCCTGTTTGGGTGGATCGGAAGGGAGTGTCGGACACCTACGGACTACAAACTCTCGACAGTAAAAGGTCCCACAGCCCCGGCAGGCTCTTGGGTCCCGTCATTGGTGTTGTCTGCTCTTTTAGGCGCGCGTTGAACACGACGCGCCGTCGACTCGAGCCTGGTGTTTACCGCAGTCATTAATTAATTAATTTTATCCTCGCATTGGAACGCGTTGCAGCGATTACATCAATGGAGAGCTGATTTCGTCAGAATCTAACATTCTGCGTGCAGTGGTGTTGCTCAAATCCAATAGATGATGGATGGACTGTGTTTGTTGGGTCACTCGCACTCACTTGCATACAGCATCAGGCCACCATATCATTAGTTTTTCATATGGGAATTCATGTAGCTCTCATACTAGTAGAAAAAATAATGTTGGGAATTTATTGGCTTTTCAGATTTATGGAAGTGAAAATTATTTAGTGAGCTACCCCTGCTCCCTGTCCGCAAAGCTATGTCTTAGGAACAACTTTAGCAATTTAACAGTACTAATTAAAATCCTGCTTTTAAAAATTCCACCACAGCAATTAATTTTCAATTAAAACACTATGTTTAACCGATATCCACTAATTTTAACAGCGTATCTTCGGTTGTTGAAACCGTTCTATTGCTCCCAGTAATTGGTAGTAACATGAAAACTGAACGTAAAACTTACTTGGAGAATATTGATACTAGTAGTTTTCTCGTTTTTACGATTCAAGCTTAGTTTCTGATTACGACTTGTAAGGTTCTATATTCTTGTAGGAATTTAATCGAGTTGGTCCAAATTGGTGCGCTGACTTCATCCTAGGTGTTGTGTTAAGTGCAGTATTTTTCGGGTACCTCCCAGGTTTTCCAACTTTATATACAGTGTAAGTCTTTATAATGTGCATATATCGAAATGAGGGAATCTTTACTTAATTTTATCAACGGTAAAAATATATAAAAAATCTAAATATTTATTTTTTATGGAATTTGTTCGTTACTGTGACCCCAGTGAAAACAAAACGGTGTAACTTTTAAAATAAATGATCTATCACGATGAAACAAACTCCGTACTGATTGGAAGTCATTAAGCGTCCTCATTAAAAGGAAATTATAGACAAAAACTACCCTCAATTGAAAATAAACATGTTTTTTTTATCAAAAATCTATTTTTTTTTAAATTAATTTTTACAATAATTGTAAAATTCCTCAATAAGACGCCCCCATTACCGACAAAGTAAAAATTGTATGTTTATAACAAAACTTTAACACTTGATAGAAAAGGTTATTTTTCTATCAAGTGTTAAAAGATGGCACTCTGAACGCGCAATTTATTGTTGTCTTAAGGATGGTTTATTTGGGATGATAATTAATACAAAAGAGTTCAATTAAAACCATTTATTATTTTCCACAAAATTTAATGCATCAGGTTCTCAAAATGTCCACCTCGTTGTTGAAGGCACAAAGCCGTGCGAATTAAAATTTGATGTGTTACTCTCCTTGTCATTTCGGGATCATTGCGAATATCATTCGCACAGTATATTAAGCGGTCACGCAAATCGGCCTCACTGTTGATAGGGGTACTGTTGACGCGTTGCTTCATGGTCCCCCATAGGAAGTAATCAAGGAGCGTAAAATCGGGTGCACGCGCAGGCCACCCTACAGGTCCTTGCCGGCCGATCCATTTATCAGGATAATTATCGTTTAAAAATAATCTTACAGTTGTAGCGTAATGGGCAGGGCATCCGTCTATCTGCAGAAACATTCTTCGACGCAAAGCCAGTGGTACATCCCCCAATAACTCAGGTAGTTCATTTGTTAATAGACTTAAAAATCTTTCACCGGTCAACGTTCTCGGCAATATCAATCATAATCAATCAAATTATTCAAAGATCAAAGATCCAATCATAATTATTTATTGAAAATCATTTATTGAAAATCGTAATTGAAAAGTCGATGAACGTTTTAGTTTCGGGTTTTTACCTGCACGGTACCATCTGTGTAAATTTCGACAGTTAGTAATACCGTCTCTAGTGAATGTCGCTTCGTCCATCCATAGTATGGTTCTCGGAAAGTTTGGGTTTGCTCTGGTTTTTCTTTGAATCCAAGTGGACATCACACACCTTGGACGCCAGTCTACGTCTTCATGTAGATGTTGCACCCTTTAGTAGTGATAAGGATGCAATCCTTCTTTCTTTAAAATGCACCTCGCTGATTTTTGGGATATTCCGTGACGAAGAGCCAGTCGTCTAGTACTTATGGATGGATCAGCAAACAAATCACTCAATACTGCTTGTTCAATAGCCACATCAATAAGTACTTGAGACGGCTCACGTCGATCTTTACTTGATCCAAATCCAGTGATCGACAATAGTGTTGCCCAAACGAGAGTCTCGCAAGAGTCTTGCAATTAGCGATTATCCTATTGCTATTTATTAAACGGTAGTTGAGATCTCAGAACAATGTAACAGCTCTGTTACATTGTTACAACAATGTAACAGCTCTGTTACATTGTTACAACAATGTAACAGCTCTGTTACATTGTTCTGAGATCTCAACTACCGTTTAATAAATAGCAATAGGATAATCGCTAATTGCAAGACTCTTGCGAGACTCTCGTTTGGGCAACACTAATCGACAACCTTCTATGAACTTCCTGGAAGTTGCGGGCAGATGGCACTGGCTGCCTGTTAGGAAACGCAGCTATGTAAGCTGCGCGCGCAGCTCTGGTACTTCCTCGTCACACTCCATAGTAAAAATTAATGTCGGCAATGTGTGCCGGGGAGAATTCACTTAAACGTGGCATTATGTAGCAGCGAAAGAAAGTTACGAAACTCAGTTAGCAGCGAACGAAAGTAACGAAACACATGAAGCAGCGGCGAGTAATTCGAAGTGACTGCTTTTTTTTGTGAGTGGCATCTCGCAAGTCTATCTCTGAGGTTGTCGGCTGCTTAACCGGGCTTGCCTGTGGTTGCTTTAATTAATAAATTAATTAAAGCCTCCAGCCAGAGCTTATTAAAAAACTTACAATCTAGGCGACTACACGCTAAGGGCACCCCCTGTGGGGTACGGACCTCGGCTTAGGGCGTCGCAGGGGGAAGGCAGCTAGGGAAAGGCTGGATCATATCATTATTATTATTAATAAGGGAATTTAAAGCTACTAGCTCAGCGTCGTCGCGGGCTGGCTCTGGCAAGGGTCGGGGCGGACAATTACGGGGACGTCGCGGCGGGCCTCGGCGGCGAGGACGGAAGGACGGTCGGTTTTTGGTGGTTGTGTGCCACTGTACTTGTTTCCCTATGGAGCGACTGCCTGTCTGATGCCTATCATAACATAATTCAAGGTCCCTACGGTTGGCCCTACCTCCCCGCACCCCGACCCGCGTAAATTCACAACAAAATTCACAAAAATGGTTATCTACCTGCTAAACAATAGTGCGTAGCCATACGCCAGGCCTTTATTTGAGAATTGATAAGAAATGTTTGGAACATGCAATTTTTACCATTAGGTGGGTCATACGATGAAGAATAACTTAAAGTAATAAAAAGGTAGGTAGGTAATGGGGGCGTCTTATTGAGAAATTTTACGATTATTGTAAAAAATTAAGTCGGTTAAAAAACCAGATTTTTGCTAAAAAAACATGTTTATTTTCAATTGAGAGTACTTATTTTTCACAATTATTATTTTATGAGGAAGCCTAATTACTTCCAATCATTATGGAGTTTGTTTCATCGTGATAGATCATTTATTTTAAAAGTTACACCGTTTTGTTACTACACTGGAGTCACATTATAGAACATTTTTTTTTAGTAAAAAAAAAAGATTTTTTTGGTATTTTTACCGTCAACAAAATTAAGTAAAGATTCCCTCATTTCGATATGTGCACATTATAAAGACTCACACTGTATATCTATATCTAAATAGAAGAGTATTTCAGAAATTCTAGCTGACTCGGTGGCATCTTCAATACATTTATTGCATTCTACAAAGTGAACTAAGGTGGTAGGTACATAGAAAATATGCATAGTTATAGATCATTGTCGACCCTTTGATCCCATTATCGCTTACCATCAGGTGAGATGGTTGTCAAACGCGTGCCTATCAACGAATAAAAAATCTAAACCGTGTACTAGCAGCTTCTGACATTTCATAAGGGCCCATATAGGTCTACGTGCTTTGAATAAAATCTTATACTAGACATACATGCAGATATCGACACTCATTATTTCATTAATTTATGAATAAGCTGCATTGCTTTCCAAGAACCATCAACCAACACTCTTTAAAATGTCTTAAAGATAAGTTAAACTTATTAACTTAAAAAAACGTTAAACTTATTTTAAAAAGTACACTTGTAATAAATATTTCTGCTAATGCTTGTGTGTGATTATGTTTTGTTAGCTAAAACATTGTAACAGATATGCCATTATCTTGATTACTTAAAGTTTTAAGGGAAGCTCTATAATCTGTAATGGTTTTGTTTCGGTTTTGGGTTATTTTGTTGATGCACTCGATTTAGATATCTAATCTCTCTGAAACCACTTCTACAAAATGACTACCAACTAATTGACTTCTGCATTTGTAATGACTATGGAACATAGACGTATTGCTATTATTTCGTGTGTTCTTAATGACTTGAGTGAGTTGAAAGCAAACGAATTTTTTTGTAAATATTTAAATAAGGTTAACAGTACTTATACGAAACTGTTCTATAATTTAATTTATTTACTATGGGTCAATAAACAGCCATAATATAATAAACATACATTTAACAATATAGGTACTTGTATTTACAATATAGCAGTGCACTACATTATCCACAATATGTTAACTTGCAATATTAGATTATAAAGAGCTACTAAGTTGGCATTACACAGACGTTAAAGCTTATTGAAAACAATATCTAAATATATATAAATCAAAGGTGACTGACTGACTGACTGACATAGTGATCTATCAACGCACAGCCCAAACCACTGGACGGATCGGGCTGAAATTTGGCATGCAGGTAGATGTTATGATATGACGTAGGCATCCGCTAAGAAAGGATTTTGCGAAATTCCCACGGGATCGGGATTTACACGGGAAAAACTTCCCACGCGGGCGAAGCCACTGGCACAAGCTAGTTAGATAGATAGATAGATAGAATATACTTTATTGTACACACAATAATTGAATAACACTTAAATAACAATATTGTAAAAAATTGGTTACAATGGCGGTCTTATCGCTGAGAGCGATATCTTCCAGACAACCTTTGGAAGGACTTTATGAGCTTTAATTAAAATGGGGAGGGCTATATAAAATAATAAAATAAAATTGTTCAATATTTAAAGAAGGAAAGTGATATAATTTAGCTAATAAATATCGTGTTATTCTAGTTACCACAGATAAGAAAAAACTATAAAATCAGCTATTAAAGCAATATTAAAGAGAAAAATACATAACACAAAGCAAATTAAGCTTATGCAAGACAAATTATTGATTTAATTAAATGCTGGTGAATCTTTTGAGGAGCTTGTGGCTAATAACAGCCGTTCAAGTCGATTTTGAAGGTTAAGCAACGTTCGCAAAGGTCGATATGTGTATGGTCATTATGAACATAGATTTCTCCTTGTCTCGGAAAGCACGTTACGTCGTTGGTTTCGGTTGTCATTAGTACACTTTTGACAGTGACATGTCACCTCAGACTGACATAGTCGGGACAAGGTTTATACTAATAAATTTTTTATTCTAATTTTCAATAAAGAATTTGAATGTAGAATCTTTATTGAAAATTGGAATCTTATCACTACTAAGTTAAGCATGTATTGAGATTTTTCTTTTATGTAAAAGCCTGAATATTTATTTTGTATTTTTTTGTAGGTATTTATGACTAAGGCTGTCGGTTCTGCCTACCTATATTTACTTATATGGTGATGGCCTACAGACCCAGTGTGAGGATTAACATAACACTTTGGTCCATTGTTACATAACATGTCACAGAATAGTGATTTGTTTTGCAATAACTCTTTAAAATGGTATTTTGAGCATTATGCTGCATTTTTTATTGTCTATTTCACGTGGGTGTTTTTGAATAAGACAAAGAACTAATAGAATTATTATGCTGTACCTACATATATCTCGATGGGTTAACGTTAGATTTATAATCACGCTAATTTAGGTCTACACGTGTTTTACACACCTCTGTTTTATTATTGATCCACGGGCTCCTCAGCCCGTGGATCAATAATAAAAGCCGCACGAGTCGGAGTACAAGGTTAAGCAAGGTTGGTCAAGGGATGGGTGAGCATCTTAACATATCAAGATTCCTCCTTGTTTCGGAAAGCACGTACCCAGCTGTCATTTGTATATCTTTAATAGTCTTTCTGTTAGCCAAAAAATCTAACACCAATCTTGCCAAGGGGTATTAGATTTTACCCAGCTACTAGATTGTAGAGGTCAGATATTGATTGATTGGACGGCACTTCCCCAGGTTTCTTTCAATAACACCGTCATACCTTTCAGTCACACTGTGAAGAACCTGGGAATACACATTGACGACACACTTTCTTGGACTAAACAGTTACAGGGAGTTAGTCGTAAAGTATTTGCGTCTGCAGGCTCCTTGAGACGCCTTCGTAATTTTCTTTCCATCTCCACTAAAATTGCAATTGCACAAACTCTACTTCTCCCTATTCTGGACCAGCTATCTCTACTTGACCCAAAACCTAGAGGAGAGGACAAGCTAGAGCGACTTCAAAATCTCTGTATCAGGTTTATATTTGGCTTGCGCAAATATGACCACGTTTCTAATTTCCGTGCTCAGCTCAAATGGATTCCTATTAGGTTTCGCCGAAATCTTCACTTACTTTCTCTACTTCATAATGTGCTATTTATTAATCCTTTCACTCCTTTTTATCTTAAGGAACGTTTTCAGTTCCTCCGTTACACACATTCTAGATCCTTGAGATCATCAGAAAATCTAGAGTTGAGTATTCGTATGCATTCCACTTCTTTCTTTGACAAATCTTTTACTATACAGGCAGCTCGTTTGTGGAATGCATTACCCATAGAAGTGAGGCGTGCTCAAACGCTACCAGCGTTCAAAAGAATGGTGAAGGAGCATTACCTCTCCCTATAACTTTTCCCCTTCTTTCTCAATTATACATGTAATATTTATTAGTATGTGATTTTGGTATTTTATATTATTATGTTCAATTAATATTATGATGTTTGTACACTGACAGCCCTTAATCTGTCTCCTTTAAGTTTGTCCATCCAAAGGTTGTCTGTAAGAGATCGCCCTGTGCGATAAGACCGCCCATTGTACACTAGTTTATTTTTTTTTTGTATCCATAGAAATATTGTAAGGTGTACAATAAAGAATATAATAAATAAATAAATATATGTAGGTAGTCGCTCCATGTAACATACTCTTACTCAGCTACATCCGATTCGATTGAAAACTGACCATAGTTGAAAAGGGGTTGGAAAAAGATTATCATTTTACCAACTATCTACTATGGCTAGGGCTGCCATCCGTCCGGGTTTTCCCGGATTTGTCCTAGTTTGGAGAGTGTCCGGGGGCGTCCGGGGTGATTTTCCTAATAAGCGTCCAGGTAAAAGCCGGACACACATTGGTGTTACGGGTACCAAGAAGCACGATCTCTATAATTATTTTCCTATGGTAAGGAAATGCAAATGAAAAGGAAGAGACTGTTATTAAAAAAGTTCTAAAGCTCTACAATGTTATAACTTTATCAGTAAATAAAAACCATAATTAAACATCGTTGTTTTTAGTTACAAGTTTTAAAATGTATTTTTCTACAGTGTCCGGGGAAAAACTGTGATTTTACCCAAATGTCCGGGGTTTATAAGTCTTTGTCTGGGGCCGGCAAATTTGGTGATGGCAGCCCTAACTATGGCAGATAATGATATTTTACACATGACAATAGATTTTTAAACAAGACCTTTATACCCTATATGCCGTATATAAATACTGGCTTAGTTATAGCTTACTGCCCGTGACTTCATTCGCAAGTGAGGTTTTTGCCGCGTCAATCTCGACCCCGTGTGGAATACCGGGAAAAAAATAAGTACCTTATGTGTTATTCCAAGATGTCAACTATCTACTTTTTGAACCATTCATTCGTTTTTGCGTGTAAGAGTAAAAAAAAACCACACATATAACATTTACAATATTAGTAAGAAATACTAGTCTATTCTTTATATTTTTGGCTGCGTTTACACAATCCACCAAACTTTCACCACGAAAGTCTTTTGTATAATCATCTCCTTTCTAGCAGACTTTTTATTGTTATTTTTAACCACAATTTCGTAAGAGCTCCGGATGCATTAGGTAATTTAAACAAACTTGTGTCGGTTATGGTAGTAAAACTAGGTAACGTAAATATCTCTGTTTATTAAATAATTTTACCTACATTCAGATCTGTATGTTTATGTTCTTGGTAATATCCAAATAAAAAAATGTTACACAACTTTGTGAAATATTTCCAGAATTCAGATCAGAAATATAATTATGGTGATAGATCGTATGATTTGGGATAAACTTTATACTTATCTGATTAAATTAATTGTATTTACGTTGATACAAAACGAAATATCATGTTATCTGTTAGATAAGTCACGATAACGATCGTCGGTAGAAGTCGAAATTTCTTGGGCCCGAAATAAATACAGTCAGTAGTCAGTACCTAATTATCTTAAGACGATAACGTAAGTAATAGAACAAGTTGTTTGAAAATGTATTACATAACAATATGTATTTCGTTACATACGTTAAATGGTATAATGTAAATTATACCATTTAAATATAATGTAGAGTATAAGATAGTCTCGCTATAACTCTGGAACTGCTGAACCAATTTGAATAATTTTGAGTGTATGGAAAGTTTACAAGAAAAGATATGAAAAACATACTGACAATACGAAGTTCTCCAGCTCAGCTAGTTTAAAATAAAATACGGAAACATGCGCTCTTCAGAAACTAGGTCCACGTTTCCAATAGGTCGTTTCCCTGAGTACTTTTTTAAATTATTTACCATTACCCCAATTCCGTTTTACCCTCACCTCCCCATCAAAAGTATCGACAAAACTGCCGTTGTTGTTACGCAAGGTTGGATAACCTACGCGCAGTGTTGCCATATATACAGATTTCTCCGTATTTATACAGATTTTCGATGTGTGATACAGATTAGCACTGGATACAGATTTTTATACAGAATTTTCTAACTCTATTGTCTGTCAAATTACCATATTCAACTTAAAATAGAATCAAAATAAATGACTTAGATACCGCGTTACACACCATTGTATGATCCTATTCTTTGTGGTTATTTTTTTTTTTTCACAATCAACGTTAACTTTTAGTGTGGCAGGATTATAAGTTTCAATCACTCTGCTCGGGAAATCCCCAAAAGTTCTGCGTGCTCTCCAAGGTACTTCGCTCTCGCATTCGTCGTTGTAGTGCGTGCGAAAAATACGTCAATAGTTAATAACATAGGTTCAAACTTTTACTTAATTTAATATTCATATTGATTGTGTTTTTGTGAACCATTATGGCATCTAAAAAACCCAGAGTGATGCAAAAGTTTAATCGGAACTGGATGGAAGATTCTTCATATAAGGCGTGGTTGAGACCTAGTAATATAAGTGATTATTTTGCTTTCTGTACATTTTGTAATTCAGATCTATCAGTTGGAAGTGCTGGAAAGAATGATCTCTTTAGACACGCGAAAACAAACAATCACCATAATTTAAGTCCTGGTGGACCTAGCTCGCAAACATTATTGACAGATTTATTTTCAAACAAAAATATTGAACCAGTCAAAAAAGGAGAGATTTTGCTCGCAGCGTTCATAGCTGAACATAAAATTCCCATGAACGTGATGGAACACTTGCCACAATTGATAAAAAAACGTGTGTCCGGATTCACAAATCGCAAAAAGTATTAGTTGCGACAGAACTAAACTACTACGAGTACAAACGCTTTAAATCAAGAAGATATTGAAACATTCAAACTCAAATGCCTTGACTTTTTTATTGAAGGGGCAAAACAGGTAAAAAAGGTACGATTTCACCAATGATGTAATTAAACAAATGCAGTTTTTTGACCCACAAGTTGTTAAGTCTCGTAGAATTGATTCATTGGTCACTTTGGCAGTAAAGTTTCCAAATTTGATCTCAGTTGATGAACTCCAAGAACTAGACAGAGTGGCGGTTTTTGCGAAATAATAAAGACCTAGCGCCTGATGATTCAGAAGACCTCGAAACCTTCTGGTGTAATGTCATTGCAGCCCGTGATCCTACTAACTACAGCAATCAATTAAACCCAACGCTGTACAAATTTGTTTCTGCAATCCTAAGTCTACCTCATTCTAGTGCTGCTGTAGAGAGGATCTTCTCGTCTATTTCAATAAAGACAAAACAACGCAATAGACTTTCTTTTGAAGGTCTTTTGTATACAAAGCAACTGATTGGTGAAAAACCTTGCTATAACTTGCTTGCTTGATAATAAATTACTGTTGAATTTTGACAAAAATATGTATGACTGAAAAAGTAATTTTTATTTCGTTTGTAATGTTTAAATTTTGAAAAGTGTGTTTGTTTTAATTATGTTTTTAATTTTACTATAATTATACATACGTTTTTAAATAAAACTTCAATTTTATTAATTAGTGTATGTTCTTATTTAATATACGATAATCAAACCTTATCACGTTAGTACTTATCCCTTGTTTTTCAAAAGAAGCAATGATGATGATGATTAATATTCTATTTTGGTTAATTTGGTTATACAGATTTTAAGTTAAAATAGCATACAGATTTAATACAGATTTTAGCAGTTTCTACTACAGATAAAAGGTTCAAAGCATCTGGCAACACTGCTACGCGCGTGTTCCCTATCGCCTCAGTCTACCCTAGAACCAGTGGAGCAAGACGAACCGTTGCAATGGAGAACCGTTGGCCCCCATCTGTCATCGGAAGTAGGTACTTGCACTGGATTAAGTAACCGTCAATTTGTAAGAACACAGGTACCTGTCATTCATTCACTATGGTAAATATTAATTCATGTTTTTAGGAAAATAGAACTCGTTGGATAAGCGTTAATAAGCGATAATATCATCACTGGTAATCAGTGAGTTGGATAGTGGTTATGTGCCACCAGGCATTGGTCACTTGTTAACAGATTTTAGTCATATAAACACATTATTTCAACTGAACTACGTATCAAATAAGTCAGGACGCATTCTTGATCTTGCTTTGACAAATTTAACTTCCGGTACCGTCACTTCTGCTCCAAATCCCCTAAGTACAATTGACCCTTTGCACCCCCCTATTGAAATTTATTTAAAATCTTATAAAGACGTTAGACTCCCTTACAATAGTAATAAAAGACTTAATTTCTACAAGATGGATTATAATAAAATTTGTGGACACTTAAATGAGAAAGATTGGAACCTTCTATTTGAGGGCACTCGCGATGTGAACGATATGCTTAGTATATTCTACGACGAAATTAAGAATATTATTGAAATGCAAAATCCCCCCACCACACGTAAACAAAAGACATACCCTCCTTGGTTCGATAAAAACTTAATAAGAACTTTAAGAGAAAAGGAGAAGACTCGCCAGCGATACAAAATATATAAGAACCCCATGGATGAGCTTGAACTAAAGCTGCTAAGTAAACGGTGTTCCATTATGGCTACCTCCTGCTACAATAAATATGTTAGCTACCTGGAAACTGTAATAATGAAGGATCCTAAACGTTTCTGGGCTTATATTAAGGACAAGCGAGGTGGAACCAGTTCGTATCCCGTAACAATGACTGACGGTATTACATCATCCTCTGATGGCATCCATATCTCAGAAATGTTCGCGGCTCACTTTTCTTCCATGTACAGTCAGCAGAGTGTGGCTCATCACCCATCTCCCTCTAAATACATGCAGGACATGTTAGCTCATAGTTTACCTTTGACGGCACCAATGATTGAAATTGACACCTTGTTCAATAAATTAAAATCTTTGGATCGTCGTAAAGGTGCTGGACCTGACGGAATCCCTCCTTATTTTGTCTCTATGTGTGCTTCGTCCCTGGTAACTCCTTTATTGCTAATATTTAATCGTTCGCTTGCCACCGGCATATTCCCAGATGCTTGGAAGATAGCACAAGTTGTACCAATCCATAAATGTAGCGATCGTAATTATGTAGGTAATTATAGACCAATTTCGATATTGTCTACCTTCGCCAAAGTGTTTGAGTCCTTGATTTGTCCCTTCATTCAGTCTCATTTGAATCTTTACCTTAGTAATTCCCAACATGGCTTTGTGAGTTCCAGATCCACATGCACAAACCTAGTGACATTCACGGAGACCCTGGTGGGTGCCATTGACGCAGGGAAACAAGTTGACGTGATCTACACCGATTTTAGTAGGGCCTTTGATCGCGTCCCGCACAATATACTTCTATATAAGTTAAATGCTTACGGCATCACGGGCTCCCTCCTTGATTGGTTTAAATCATATCTCGATGGTCGTTCTTTCTTTGTTGTACTCAATGGCTACCGATCAGGCTCCTACATGGTTACGTCTGGTGTCCCTCAGGGATCACATGTTGGTCCAGTTGTATTTAATTTGTTTGTTAATGATCTCGCCAATGAATTGAAATTTTCTCAGTGTTTCATGTATGCTGACGATTTAAAATTCTGCAGAGTAATTGAATTGGAACTTGATGTTGAGCTGCTGCAGAATGATATTGACATACTGGTAAAGTGGTGTGATGATAATGGTATGAGCTTAAATACCAACAAGTGCTATCATGTGAAGTTCACCAGAAAAAATAAATTAACACAATCTACCTACCATATTTGTGGCAACTTAGTCCAGGAAGTGGAGCAGATGAGAGATCTAGGAGTTTTGTTTGACAGGCAGTTGACGTTTATACCCCACATTGAAAATGTAGTCAAAAAGGCCTCTAGAATGCTTGGGTTTGTTATGAGAAATGTTACCTGCTTTCGACATAACAAGACTAAAGTTTTACTTTATAATTGTTTGGTTCGTAGCTCGTTAGAATATTGCAGCACTGTATGGAGACCTCACTATGCCACACACACCCTAAGATTAGAAAGGGTACAGAAACGATTTCTGTGGCATTTAGCATATTATTCCAGGATTGCTAAAAAGAAACCATCGTATAAAGACAGACTCTTACATTTCAAAATGATATCCCTAGAGAAAAGAAGAGATTTACTGGATTCAACATTTTTATTTAAAATTTTGCGATATAAAATTGACTGTCCCCAATTGCTGAGCAATTTCAAATTCCGTGTACCCACAAAAAGCCCACGAGCTCCTATTACCCCATTACGTCCTCCCCTTCGTAGAACCGTCTTGGGTGCTAATTCTGCTATTCCCCGTCTATGTAAATTATTAAATAGCTTCAGTGATCTTGTCGATGTACACTCCGACTCACTTAAAAAGTTTAAAAGTACTGTGTATAAAAATTTGTAAGTGTAAATGTGTTAAGTTGATATGGATTGCATGTAATCCATTTTATTTCTGTGTTTAATCTTAGTTTTTATTTTAATCTCCATTGTAATTTTCATTTTTCATCTCATTCATTATATCTTATTTTGATTTTTCTATTATTTTTCATTGGATTTTTGTTAGATTTTTAGTTGAATTAAGATTTTTATTTTAGTTTTAGTTTTAATTTTAGTTTTGATTTTAATCCTATGTTTATTAACTTTATTGTGTTCTATAACGGATAACTCTTCTAATTGTAAGTCACCACTCTATCATGTAATATGTACCTATTGCACGATGTGCTTACCTGTAAGAAGTTGACACACTAATCCATAAACCTACTGAATGTATTCTCTATTTGTATCAGTGTATCTAACTGTTGGTGAGCCAAATAAATAAAATAAAATAAAATAAAAATAAAATAAATCAGATTGATTCCCGGGTCGGTGAATGTGTTATTGGGTTTTCAATCTAAATCAAATCATGAGTGGCCTCTCGCAGATCAACGTGCGAGTTCATTGTCTGCTACTACACTATTAAATATCAAGCAATTATTAAATACGCCGTGTTATAAATAACAAATAGAGAAGGCAAATTAAAACAAATGAAAAAGTAATTTTTACCAGTTCTTTTTAACTTCGTACGAGTCCGCGTTTGTTCTTGATGACGCCTGATGGTAATAGATACATTACCATACGATTATAGGTCTACGATGGAACTGAAATTAAAATGTATGTAACTATGTACATATCTCTTCCGTGACAGATTTATGGGCTGTCCGTTTTTACTCGTAATTCGGGTTCTATTACCTAGCTAGGGGATTGAAAGTAGTTTTTAAGGTCAGTGTATATCAAAATCAAAAATTACAGGAATTCAGAGTTATTAGGTCGCTTTGCGTCTAAGAGTACGGTATAAAAATTTCCACCCTTGCGAAGGACCAGCTAGATAAACATATTTAGCAGAATGTGGATACAGTTATATTTAGATATATCTCTGCATAATCTCATCGTGCATCGGGAATAATATTCAAATTCAAATTCTTTATTTCTTTGCCAACATGGGTAGCAGATAGTTATTGTACATTAGGGTGTCCCGAAAAATTTTTTTTTCGCTTTCCGCTACTCAAGCCCCCTCAAAAGTTGCATTATTAGTTTTAGATTACCGTAAAAACAATAAAAAAACATTAAAAAATATCTTGAGGGTTCTACCGGCATTTTTTATTATTTTTTTATCACTTAAATAACCCTCCAGTCAATGTCGTCTATTCTATTTTATGTACATTATTCCCATTTTATTTTTTATTTCATATCAATGAAAATGTGTGAAACCCTAGTTATGATTTGCAGGCAACGACAGGATTTTTTTCTGTTAGGAATTGGTTTGGAACAAACTCGCAAAATTCATGTTTTAACTTGTTTTTCTTAAATTCTCTACTTCTACTGTGAGGCAGTTCGTCTCATTTCTATTGCGGTTTAATTGCTGTAAGGTGTCGCTCTGCACTTCCTTGTGATAAAATATGTGTTTTTGTTATATATAATAATGGGTTCAAGACGAAGTGAGACTACTTGTGCTATTTTGGGATCATATAAAGAACTTGACGATCGCCACCCAACTAGCACAAATGGGCTGCATTAGAGCTTTGGAGCGTATCCGATTATTACTTATGGTAATAGACGTAAGCGCTAGAGCGTCTACTGCAGACTTAAAGCAGCCGCTTTAGCGCTATTTGGGCGCCATTTTATGCAACCTAAAGTTCCATTTAACCTGCACAACGGTTGCATAAAGGTTCCTTAATAGCTATAACGATTTATTAACGCTATACTAAAGCTCTCGTAGCGCTACTTTTGAATGATTTTGAACTACTTTGAACGAATGAATTGATTATAGTTCTTTATTGTATATCTTCAGTTGACATTGTTTGTAATATTTTGGTAAAGTGTTTTCGTCGCCATCATGAAAATAAAACAAAAAGAAGTAAATGTTTGTATTCTGTATTAGCAAGATATATAAAGATACTTAAAACGCTGTCCAGTTTACTGTAGATATATAAGGTAATTTTCGAGTAATTTTAACGTGCTTTTATGATATTTAAAAAATTAACAAAAGATATGTGATATTTTTTATTTGTTATACAGAATAAATTTTATTTCCGTATTTTTATGTATCGATAACTTACTATTTGCAAGTGGCCGATTGTTTACCGGTACATTTAATGCACATTTAACTGAAAAACCAATGTATATCAACTCAGTTTTGCAAGTGAATTATAAGTTTTCTTAAAAAATCATGGCGTCATTGTACTGTAGTCATAACCTGCAGTTTGAGCTCTAATAACTCCCTTTTGAGAATCATAGCGCTAATTTTCACCCTTCTAACGCTTCCAGTGATTTTTGTTCCCCTAGTGCAACTCACAGCCACAAAAAGCTCCTATTTTCCTGTTTTTGAGGTTATAAGATTAATTATTTGTATCCTTAAGTGTATTGTAAGGTGTACAATAAAGTATATAATAAATAAATAAGATCTAGTTACGTACTTATTCGTTTAGCATCCATTTTATTAAATGTTTTATAATAGTTACAAAAGCGGCTGTAAAATGGCGAATGGATTGAGCCTGCAAGGAATGACTATTGCTACTAAAGGCCTTAGTTACACTGATGAGTTTTTTGTAACTATAGTATGCATAAGAGTTGCTATTATTTCTATAATGAAACTTATTGTAGTATAATAGTGTTTACTATAACTATAACCTATACAAGTTACAATGGAAACTACTATGCAGCTGTGAGTGGCAGAATGACCTTCGTAACTCTCATATAAAGGTGTAAGTGGTAAATGAGTTCTACCGTGGACTACTGTGAAGGCTAGGGTAGTATTTGATTCAGCTTATAGCACCTTAAGTAACTTTTATAACTATAGACGTTTACGGATGCAGATATGCAACTCTGAACTGCTTTTTGAACCCTTAAAGCGCTATTTTGCAGCCCAAAGTAACAAAATAGGCTGCTATTTCCACTAATGTGCTCGTTGGGCAGTTACCAGTGATAAGTGACGTTATCAAATTCATTTTGTTTACTAAAAATGAACTAAAACTACAGAAGAATGGGAAAGATCCTTCTAACACAGAAGTTTTTTCAATCGTTTCTGGAAAACTTGATACGATTTGGACCAAAGCTTCAATTCCTATCGTTTCCAACGTACGAGTTACCCAATTGCTGAAATCATATTTCGACAAATACCTGTCATTGATAAGATATTCCATAAATAAAAGAAATGATAGTTACGAAAGCAAAGTGAAGTGCTTTTTGGAATCGTCGAACAAGCTCTTCGATATTGCTGCTTGTAAGTGCACTTCGTTTGACATTTGTTCCTGCATAAAACCTAAGAAAGTTCCTATTTCTGAAAGAGACTTTTTACTGGATCAAAGAAGTGATAGAAAAATGGCAATAAGCGGTATAGACACAAAAGAAACAGCAAGACTTTTAAAGAAACATCAGAGACAAGAAAATTTGAATCGGAAAGAGTCAGAGCACGCATGTTTTCCCAGTGCATCACTAAAAACCAATCCTGTTCCGGTGCGCGAGTTGCCACCTCGACCGCAGTCGCCTGTAACCTTTCTGTAGCCTGTGTGTCTTTCTGTAGTGTTTTTGTGTAGCCTTTCTGCGAATAGTGACGTGCCTGTAAATGAGACTCCATCTACTTCGTTGAATCGGAACACTCTGGCGCTGCCAACAGTAGCTAAGGTATGTGATCGGTATGGACTATCAACGCGATCTGCGGCTGCGGTCGCTTCGGCGGTCTTAGCTGACGTAGGATTGGTATCTTCCGAAGATCTAAGTCTTGTTATTGATAAGAATAAAATTCATAGAGCTGTTTCAAAAGCACGGACCAAGGCCAGCAAAGACATTGATACGATTGTAATAAAAAGTATCTACTTTGATGGACGAAAGGACAAAACACTCATAAACGAGAAAATAGGCGATCGGTACCACCGCAGAGAAGTCTTGCAAGAACACATTTCAGTTCTCACAGAGCCGGGATCTATTTATTTGGGACATAGGACGCCAAGTCGTGGCACTGCCAAAGGGATCGTCTCTTCTATCATATCTTTGTTAGAAAATCAAGGGTTGAACTTGGATGATGGAATGTGATCTGTGTAGGGTGCGATGGTACTGCTACGAATACAGGTTGGAAGGGAGGTGTCATTCAATACCTGGAAAACTATTTAAAGAGACCGTTGCAATGGTGTGTTTGTATGCTTCACGAGAATGAATTACCGCTTCGTCATTTGTTCATGTCTCTGGATGGTAGCACATCTGGGCCAAAAGAATATTCAGGACCTATTGGAAAACAGCTAGCTGCTTGTGAATGTAAACCTCTAGCGTCTTTTTGTGCAGTGTCTGGCAATTTGCTAGTATTACCTGAAAATATTGTGAAGGAACTAAGCACGGATCAAAAGTATCTGTACGAAATGTGTCATGCTGTGATGGCTGGTTCCTGTTCCCTTGAGCTAGCGAACCGCCAACCTGGAAAAATGGCGCATTCGAGATGGCTCACTACTGCCAATCGCATACTCAGACTTTACGTAAGTACTGTTTCGCCGTCAAATAATTTGCAGCTGCTTGTGAACTACGTGGTCAAAGTTTACGCTCCTGTTTGGTTCCTAATCAAGCAAAACTCATCATTTAAAGATGGAGCCAAGCATATTTTTCAAATGGTTATATACTCTCGATTTTTGCCTGATAGTCAGAGATCTATTGTAAATTCGGTGATCGAAAGAAACGCTTTTTTTGCGCACCCAGAAAACTTGCTTATTGCCATGTTATTCGACGGTAGAGAGCATATTCGAGAGCTTGCATCTCGCAAAATATTAAAGGCCAGAGAAGCAGAAAAGAGCAACTCTCGCAGGGTATTTAAAGCACCAAAGCTTAACTTCTGTGCGCGAGACTACACCGATATAATATTTTGGCAAGAGTGTGAAATATCAGCTCCACCAATTTTGCGACACGTCTCCAACGATGAACTTAGAATTAAGGCTAAAGAACACATCCTCGACATTATTGACTTTCCCTGCCGCACACAGTCAGTGGAAAGATGTGTAAAACTAGTGACGGAGGCTTCTCAAAGCGTCACGGACGCTACAGCTCGGGATGGTTTTATTAAGAACAGATTAAAATCTCGCTCAGAAATGCCTAATTTTGGTCACAAAAACCAGTTCCGTTTTTAAAGTTGCCATTGATTATTTTGTCTTTCAACTATTTTAAACCTTGCTTTAACTCATTGTTGTACCCTTAAATTTAATAAAAACCATTTAAATATTATTTTTGCATGATTTATAGTTTATATTAGGAACCCCTAAAAATAGCAAATTTGAAAAACTTCAAGGACTGGTAGAGGCCTCAAGATGCCGGATATCTAATTAAATTTTATAATAATCGTAATATATGTGTCAAAACGCAACTTTTGATACCTCTTGCGTAGCCGTAGCTCATTTTTTTCCCCCATACATGAACGGGACACCCTATTGTACATGTTTTGTTTGTGTTCTCCATGCTCTGGGCATGCAAAAATTTTACACATAAATAAATTACAGTCTAGAATTAAATTACAATAAAAATAGAATAACACGCTCGATATCAATAATTAGTACAAAATTATTTAATGGGAAAGTCATTATATTTTTCAATGTCAAGGAATATTTGGTAGTCAATAATTAAATAAAATTATCAAAGTAAGTAAGTAATGAAATGTCAATTGAATAAATGAAATACTGGATAAATAATAATTCTGTGTTACACATGTAATTGTTATTGATAATTAATTTTATTGTCCGTAAGGATTCCCTTTTAAATATTCCTTCACACTGTAATTCACCTTATAAGTTAGAAATTGCTTTAGCTTCCGCTTAAATACGTGCAAGTTGTCTAATTGTCTATGTCTGTAATACAACATGGCAATTTATTATACATTTTGGATGTCATGCAATATAGATACACTGGAGCTCATTAAATAAGTTCGGCAGGGTACAGTCTGAATTTTAATTCTATATATAGCACTTCGGAATTTTTACATACATTTGCATATTACTTTTGACAAAAAGCCTCTTCATTTATCAACCGACGACAAAAAGAGGAGGTTATCAATTCGACGCGAATATTTTTTTTTTTTTTTTATTTTAAATACCGATTACTCGAAGACGGCTGAACCGATTTGGAAAATTCTTTTTTTGATTGAAAGGGTATACTTCGAAATTGGTCCCATTGTCATCAAGTCAGGATCTGATGATGGGATCCTGGAGAAATCGAGGAAACTCTTCAAATATTATAGGCACACCTATGGAGTTTTGGGTATTTCTTATAGTAACTTGTGCAGTTGCTCTCAAAAAGTACCATTTGAGGAAGTGGAACTGATGATGAA
The DNA here is from genome assembly GCA_943138885.2 of Tholera decimalis. NCBI lineage: Eukaryota > Metazoa > Arthropoda > Insecta > Lepidoptera > Noctuidae > Tholera > Tholera decimalis. The sequence continues at coordinate 33,785,618 of OW964562.2, forward strand.
GACCACAGATGGCCGCCGAAACTACAAAAAAATAAGTATTGAGTGGATTGCGATTCGATTACTTGAATATGGATATTAAGCACTTTATGCTCGTCACAATGCATATGGTGATGTATAGCTGATTGTGAAGTACCAGGAAAACTCCTCAAAAATTAACGGCCCAGCATTGGGAAAAACAATATTTTGTAAAATGTTATAAGTAGTTGACATTTAGGCTCTTGTAACTAGATAAATTAAAAATCAACCAACTAAAAAGAGTGAAATAAAAACTTTTTACCAAAAAATTAAACCGACTCCAAAAAACACTGCAAAGTGAAAAATAACTTTAATTTCGGAAGTCGGTGCTAAAAACGAAAATACAAGACTAAAGACACCGAGTACCGAAATTAAAGTTATTTTTTACTTTGCAGTGTTTTTTGGAGTCGGTTTGATTTTTTGGTAAAAAGTTTTTTGAGATATCAGATCTCATATATGAGGCTAGGTAATTAATTAATTATTAAATATCGTGATGAATTAAATCGTCCACAGCAAAGACTATAGAAAATGAAAAAAATCGCTTTCCCCTTCTGAACTCTTTATCGAAAATTAACTTACTAATTAGCCCTAGATATCTTGTGTATGTGTACAAGTCTCATTAAAATCGATTGATTAATTTCCAAGAATAAGGCTTTGAAAGTTTCTATGTGAGACTACAAGAAACTATTACACCGTTAGTCTTGTAATTTAGTTGTATGTTAAGATCTGAACCCGGGAATAAGCATGAGAAAACCAGTGACATCCATTCATGCGACAACGTAGGTCGTGGACAAACGTGTGATCGTCTATTGTTCTGCTAACATTGTTAGGTCTTATGACGGGAACGAGTTTATCGCGGTTACTTCCTAGGTACTTTAGAACCTACTCATCATCACCTACCATTGCCTCACAGTTGTATGCTCATTGTTGTTCAGTCCCTCTCAATGGTCAGTGCATGTGTCCCCATATTAAAATTACTAACAAAATAAAATACCTGGGTATCATTATAGATGACACCCTTACTTTTAAACCACACATAGAAGCTTTAAATAGTCGAATTCGTAAGCTTATATTCATATTTAAAAAGCTGCGATATATAGCAGACCCGAAACTAATAAGGCAAGTTTACTTTGCTGTATGTCAGTCAATTTTGACGTATTGCATTACCTCATGGGGCGGGGCAGGTAAAACTTTGTTACTACCCATCGAGAGAGCGCAAAGAGCTATCCTCAAGGTGTCTACTTGTCGCCCTTTCCTTTTTCCCACTAACCTTCTCTATAAATCTTGTGAAGTACTAACAGTTCGTCAGTTATTTATAATGAACACCGTACTAAAACAACACACAGCGCTTCCCTATTGCACTGAATTTACTAAAAAAAGACGGAAAGATTTAGTTTGCCTTAAAAGAAGTACAAAACATGCTTTCACAACCAAATTTTATATGTTCCTTGGACCACTACTTTATAACAGACTAAACGCAAAATTAAACATTTATTCCCTAAATTATTGTAACTGCAGGAAGACTCTCAAGGAAGCTCTTCAAAGTATGTCCTATGAAGACACAGAAAAGTTATTACTAGTACTAAAATAGAGATAGTTCGTATTTTATTTAAATGTAATTAAGATTAAGATTAAGAGACTAAGAGTATTTTCATATTATTTACACCTTTATACATTACCTAAGATGACGATATACAGTTTATTTTATATAAATGTGATTATTTAAAAAAAAATTAAATACCTATTCTCGCCTGAAACACAGGATTACCTAGTTCAGGCACATGACATGTGTGAACTTAATGTAGTAAGTGAAATTGTATTTAATATTTACCTTAAGATTTTGAATAAACATTTTTATTTTTTATTTTATTTATTTTATCATCATCACCCGCAGCCTGACTTCACTCACTGCTGGATGTAGGCCTCTCTTTGCTTGTGTTTGCCGAGCTCCACGTTCAGTAGCGCGCAACAGTAATTATACTAGTTGTTGCACGCGGCTTCGTTCATAAGAAATCAGCGATCGCATATCATATCGCGAGCTTTATAGCTCGCGATATGATATGCGATCGCTTTTATAAAAATTCTTAAATTAAATTAAAAGTATTAAATTAAGTACCTAAATCTTTTTTTATAAAAAGATATGCTAATGTACAATGTCACACTATAATCTACTGCTGTGCCCAATTTTATCTAGATCAATTCACTCGTTTTGGCTTGATTGAGTAACAATCATCTATACATCAATAAGTACTTATAATAAAACAGTAAAAATATGTCTGTACATTGAATATATTTACAAAAATAATTGAACGGGATAAGAAACAGTTATACCGCAAGAATTTAAAACAAAATGTCTGTCTGTTTATCTGTTTGTGTACCCGCCAATCTCCGAAACTACTAGACGGACAAGCTTGAATTAAACCTTTATTGACAGATGATATAAATTAATCTTACCTATAACATTCAGTTACGAACTATAAACTTGGCCAGAAGAATATTAGGTACCTACCTACTCGTTAACGGCTTTAGTAAATATTAGTTGATGCCTGTGACTTCATTTGCGTTTTTCCCACGTAAATCCCGATTCCGTGGGAAAAAATATATTCGATATGTTGTATGCAAAGATATATAATTATTATAATACGTCATTGGTTGTATGTGTATATCTTCCACTGAAAGTCCCATTAACCTTTTCACCGCCAACGGACACAGAACGCAGACGCCTCTCCTGCGCCATACTATAAATGTATAACGAAATATATAGTAAACAGTAGTGGTGCGGTATTATCATATCGATGAATGAGATTTATATGCGGTAAGTTCAGTTTTATCTATAACTAGCAGTTGCCCGCGACTTCGTTCGCGTGGGAGGCTTTTCCCACGTAAATCCCGATCTAGTAGGAAATTCCAGAAATCCTTTCTTAGTGCTCCCCCACACACTCCAAGGAACATACATGCCAAATTTCAGCTTCTAGTGCCCAGTAGTTTCGGCTGAGCGATGTCTGTCAGTCAGTCAGTAACGGAAGCATTTTATATATTGATGATTGATTTTACGAATATAAATAAAAACTGATTCAATATTTCCATGTTTGTTTTATTTCGCAATATATAAAACAGAAAAAATTGTAAGTATCAAAGAAAAAAAAATACATAAATCAATTACAGCTATAGGAAATGAAGTTAATGATATCATTCTTTAACTTCATATCAAGTCTTTGGCGCGCAGAGCACGTTAAATTTGATTCTGATTAGGGATCCGGAAATCCGGGCAAACCCGGACGGATGGCAGCCATACCTATAAGCGACGCTTAGTTTGCGGCTTACCGAATATTTTACATATTGAATTCTTACTTTTTGATTAATTAATGTTAAGTTCCTACTATTATTATCTATTTGGACATGTAGAAGATGATTCTGAGGCATTACTATCTCAGATTCATCTTCTTTTGGTTCAACACCCCACAAAATATTCCGAGTCCGAATCGACACCTAGTACTAAATATGTTTAAAAGCGCATCTGAATCTAGTTCTTCATTCATTTTGCTACCTATTTATTAACTTTTAAGTAAACAGAATAGTATTTGAAAATAAGTTAAAGAAGGATGCGTGCACGCTGACCCAATTTATTAGTACTGCGGTATGGTGAGCAGTACGCTTATGACCTCACAGAACGATTTCTATAGAAGTCCGTAGCGCCCAACGCACAGACAACCAACAGCTTTATAGAGATGGGAATACAATTAGCGACAAGCATTGCTAACCACTATTTCATTCCGAATTCGTACCCTTCTGAAAATCGAAATTCCCTTATTTTTACTTTGTTATAAAGTAGTTGACTATAACAAAGGGAAAATAGACGAATTTCATATTTTACTGACCTCAAATTGTTTTGATAATAATAATTGAGAACATTTCAAGAGGCGAAATCAAACAGTGATAACTTTCGCATCACACCACTGGGTAACTTTATATCAAGTCCTTGACGTTCAGAGTACGTACAAATTTTCGGTATTATTGTTTTTGCTAATTTTAAGATGAATAAAGGTTGTTTTGGCAATGAAGATAGGCTAGGCAGGCAGGGGCTTCTTCAATGATGATCAGATAAATATGACAATGAATTTATTTCTGACTGTTACAATTTTTAAAAGGTTTGGGTATATATACTTTATTTTCAGTTCAAAAAAAGCACACTGGTGGCGCGGCACTCGCAGAACCCTCTCGAACAAACGTCTTCGCCGTCGAGTAGTAGATGGCGCTGCTTGTCTTGACATTTACCGATCGACTTATAAGATCTGTCTTGAAAAGAGCCGTCCTCTCATTTTACCAACAGGTGGCGCTGCTTGACGCAACATGCCGGCCGCCTTGGAAGAACCGTCTTCCAACTAAACAGGAGTCACGTTGGCTTCGTTTGTTGAAACCGGCAGCGGGCAGATTTTCGAGGAAGCACGCTTGATCGTGCCTGTTGATGTTCGGATTTCTGCAACTCTCGAGACGCCATCTTTCCCTGGGAACAGATGAATAATCCTACCCATTCTCCACTTGAATGGTGGCAGGTTATCTTCTTTAATGACGACAAGACTATCCTTAGCAATGTCATCTGTATTGTGTGCCCACTTCGTTTTGCGTTGCAGCTCGGACACATATTCTTTGGACCACCGCTCCCAAAAGTGTTGTCGCAGCTGTTCCAGCCGCTTGTAGCGACAGGCAGGCGTAGATGTCGTCGTGTTGTCTTCACTGGCAGGCGCAGTCAACGGCCGGCCGATTAGAAAGTGAGCAGGTGTGAGTGGTAGGTAATCGTTTGGATCTGCGGACATAGGTGACATAGGACGGGAGTTCAGGACGGCCTCAACCTGTGTCAATACCGTACCAAACTCCTCATAAGTTAGCTTAGCATTACCTACGACACGTCTCAAGTGATACTTGCACGACTTCACTCCTGCCTCCCATAAACCACCAAAGTGAGGAGCATAAGGCGGAATGAAACTAAATTTTATATTATTACTACTAGCAAAATCAATTATTTCATTACATTTTTTAAATATAGTTGAAAGCTCCCTTTCAGCTCCAACGAAGTTCCTACCATTATCAGAAAAAACTTGACACGGCTTCCCGCGTCGTGATATGAATCGTTTGAATGCCAATAGATAATCCTGAGTGGACAATGAACCAACTAATTCTAAATGCACAGCTCTGGTAGCGAAACAAACGAATAAACAAATATATCCTTTAATTAGTTGTGAACCTCTGCCTTTGCGATTCAATATAGATATTGGCCCGGCATAATCAACACCACATCGCATGAATGGAAATCCAGCTTCTAAACGTTCTACCGGGAGATCACCCATGAGTGGAGTCAACGTATTTCCTTTCATGCGAATGCAGGTAACACATTTATGAACCACTAGCCTTGCTAAATTACGTGCTCCCAGCACCCACCATCTATCACGCATGGTCGCCACGAGGAGCTGAGGTCCAGCGTGAAGTAAACGTTTGTGTTCGTATGAACACAATAACCAAGTAAACCGATGTTTACGACACAACAACACTGGATGTTTCTTATCGTAATCAAATTTTGAATTACTAAGTCTACCACCGACACGAATTATATTATCCTTATCTAAAAATATACTTAAACCTAATGTTTTATTACTACACTTATTGGTTAACTGCACCTTTTCTTTTAGGTTATGATATTCCTTACTGAATGATTGTGATTGAACTAAACGTGTCAACACAAATAGCGAAGTATTAATCTCGTTCACGGTCAATGAACCGGTTTCGCGACCTTGACCGACACGCGATGCACGTAAGTTAGAAATGTAACGTAAGACATACGCGACTGTTCTTTGCAAACGATTAAAACAAGAAAACCTTTCAAAATCAATTATAATATTAGTTTTTACGTTTAATAAATTTGTAGTTTTAGAACATTTTAATTCCGGTAACTTACTCTGAATAAACTCAATTTCATTAGTATTTGCTGCCAACCAATTTGAAGTCGGTTCACGGAGAAAGGTCGGACCATACCACCACAAACTAGTGTTGTCACCTTTTAGTGAATCAAAGAAAACACCTCTCGATAATGTATCAGCAGGATTCTCCTTACTTTTAAAATGCAATCCATAAATTCACAATACATTTTTTTTATACTGTGGTAAACGATCTAGTTTCCTTTCTAAAGATAAAAAAAACGCTGTTTAGCAGAATTATGTGAATCACCCAAGCAATCAGGCGATTGTTTAAGTGGCATTCCTACAGAAAACCTACCGTGCTGATCGCGTTCAGTAGTCTGCAAGAACGACTCTTCACAAAAACGATCCTCCTCAGTAATAACGGGAGGAATATGTACTTCTTCGATTTCCCAGAACTTTCGTAATTGAGAATCAACTAACGTCAAATTGCACAGCACATCTGTCATGCTAGGTGCTAATAAACGATTATTATTATAAACTGGACCGGATATAATCCAACCTACCATCGAATCTTGTAAGTACGGACCGGTGTGCAGTTTTATTTTATTTTCCTTTAGCAAATCCCAAAAGACATCCGCGCCTATTAATAATTGTATGTCACTCGGTACATAAAATGTGGGATCTGCAAGTAGAATATTGCTAGGTATATTAATAGCATCACTATTAACGTGTGTCGAAGGCAACTTCGAAATGATACTAGGCAACACTAAACAATGTAAAGTTGTATTAAAATCATAAACTTTAGAACGCATATTAATATCGCACTTGTGATTGGACTGTGAAACGGTTTGTCCAACGCCACAAACACGTATAGTGGACTGTATTATAGGTATTTTCAAACGTTTACATAAGCTTTGAGCTATAAAACAATTTTGACTGCCGCTGTCAAGCAGAGCGCGAACTGTGTGATATCTGTTATCACTATCAGCAATCTCAACTAACGCCGTAGACAGCAAGACAGTCCGTAACGATTTAGCATTATCTATGAACGCGTTACAACTACGATTATCAATATTGTCAGCTGTTTTACTAACGCAGTGTAATACAGAAGACTGTGGAAACGTATTATTAATAACAGAAAGTTGTGGTGACGTATTTTGAATAACGCTAATAGTGCCAACATGAATTAACGCATTATGGTTTTGTTGACATAATTTACAAGGACCGAACTTACAATTTTCAATTGTGTGAGTGTTTGTACGTAAACAGTTTTGACAAATGTTTTTTGACTGAACAAAATTTAGTCTTTCTTGTACCGACATATTTAAAAACTTAACACATGAATATAATGCATGATTACCACTACATAACGCGCATATCAAGTTATTTTTATTTGTTTTACTTTTACCTTTACTACCTGAGACCTTATCATTATTATTGGCACTCGCATAACTAAGTGTAGTTTGAGAATTAGACTGTTTTTTATGATCAGCTGACTGTTTACCCTCATGTTTATTTTGTGAATTTGACTGATTATTTTTACTGTTACCTGCATTAATCATGTCTAACATGTCAGACCTATTATTTAAAAACGTTAATAAGTCTTCTAGTTTTAAATGTTTTGAGGTTTTGTTAGAATCACTGATAAGTGAGCTTCTGTAGTTCTCCCACTCGCGATCAGTAGCAGAATCAAGTTTACTGACAACTAAATAAATGAGAAGCATATCCTCGAGTGAAGATTCCGGTTCTTTAAGAGAATTTAGGGCTCTCAAATTACGTAAAACGCAATCTACTAACGTTCTGATCTGTGCCGGACATTCCTTACCCAGTGAAGGTGCCGCAAACAAAGCTTTTACATGGTTGTGTATCAATAGCCTATTATTTTGATACCTAGCTTTAAGTAGGCTCCACGCGTTACTATAGTTAGGTGCAGTGAACTCTAACGAACTGATAACATGTAACGCAGATCCACTGAGAGACGATTTTAGGTATTGAAATTTCTGTATAGAATCTAAGTCGTCGCGATCGTGTATCATTGAAATATACGAGTTCCTAAATTCTAACCATTTATCAAAGGAACCGTCAAAGACAGGTAACGTAATTTGTGGCAATTTAATAGGCACAGATTTCCCGGAAATGCACTGAGAATTATTTAATCCGTTTTGTTCACAGTCGCCTATCATGATTTTCGCTGTAGCTACAATCGAATAGTATTGGCATTCAAACGAATCTCTGTAATCTAAATGAGACAATAATTCTTTTTAATCCACAATTCTTTCGATTTTAGCTTGCACGTCGTTAAACTCGGCAAAGAAAATGGCTGCGGAATGAATACGCATTTGCAATTGAGTTTTAACCACCGAATCTAAACTCGTTCTATCTAACTTATTAATATAATTTGCGAATAATGTTAATCTACATTTAATTACACCACGTTGTCTTTTAAGATCAGACATCTGACTATCTAAACGAGAAACAGTTTCATCCTCACTCATTTTGGTAGTTTACGAAAGTAGGTACTCACAGTTTTGCGTGTTCAGTCGAGTTTTATCACCTGAAGACGCCCTCACCGAGGCCAATAGATCTGATCTTGACCAGTTCTGCAACGTTTTAGGTACGATATTAACACAAGGTGAAGACACAGGGTTAGGAGGGAAAAGGGCAACTGGATAACCTGACCGTTGCTGGTTGTTGCATCAATGGCTTCTGCTCAGTAATTTGTGGCTGGGCTTCCAATCTCCTCAACGTACTTCGGTCAGTAGGCCGTCTTAGGGGCGGCGTACTTCCACTTCGAAGTTCCACTCGCTTCCTGACTTCTTCAACCAGGCTCGTCCCGTGGCTGATATCTTCTATGGGGCTCGAAGGTCCAATGTTTTGGCAATGAAGACAGGCTAGGCAGGCAGGGGCTTCTTCAATGATGATCAGATAAATATGACAATGAATTTATTTCTGACTGTTACAATTTTTAAAAGGTTTGGGTATATATACTTTATTTTCAGTTCAAAAAAAGCACACTGGTGGCGCGGCACTCGCAGAACCCTCTCGAACAAACGTCTTCGCCGTCGAGTAGTAGATGGCGCTGCTTGTCTTGACATTTACCGATCGACTTATAAGATCTGTCTTGAAAAGAGCCGTCCTCTCATTTTACCAACAGGTGGCGCTGCTTGACGCAACAAAGGTTCTTTTGTGTGGAAATATAAAGAAATTGGCCAAGTGCGAGTCAGACTCGCCCATGAAGGGTTCCGTAGTAACTACGCCAAATAAATTTGATTTTCATAGTGTTTGTATGAATTACAAATTTATATTTTCGGTTTTAGAAAATATGCTGTATCTCAAAAACTGCCTACCCGATCTCGTTCAAACCAATTTTCGTTGAAAGTTTACATTAAGATCTACAGCATATTTATTTTTTTAGATCTTTCACTCCATTATTATAGAAATTAGAGGGCCCCCCTCGGCACACATTTTACCACTTTGGAAGCGTATATCTTTTAAACGATTGACTTTATGAAAAAGTGGTTAGAAACCTTAATTTCATTTTTAAAGACCTGTCTATAAATACCACACCCGCATAGGGTTCATGAAAAGAAAATATATTTTCAGTTTCACTTCCATGTATATTTTAAATATTTTTCTTAAAATCGGAAAGCGGTTCAATACCTACCAAGTTTCACATGTATAGTCCTAATAGTTTCGGAATAAGTGTACCAGATATCTAAAAATCAATAAAATGGCTGTGACATACGGACGGACTGACAGAGAGACATGACGAAACTATAAGGGTTCCGTTTTTTGCCATTCGGCTACGGAACCCTAAAAAACAGGGTACAAAACAGTGCTATCATAAATAATAAAATCAAAGAAGCTGTTAAATACAGTAAATTTTTTTTTTTTAATGTGGCTGAAAATGAAGTCGTGGCGCTGGTGGCACGAAAATCCAGAACTTCCATAGAAGTCTGTGGCAGTGAATAGGTTACCTAAAGTCAGTTCAGCCGTTCCAGAGAATAGCCCGGAAAACAAGACTAATACACAAGAATGATAATTTGTTTGAAAAGACTCACAATTATTTTGAAATCACAGACAGACACTACAATCTTATTTATATGTATCTATAGATTGCTACTATCCTATTCGTTAGTTTTGCTCCGGTAGGTCAAAAGTTAGGCGACCAACTCTATTGTTCAAGAGCGTTAAGTAGGTATTTTACTCAGCTCATATCAACATGATTGTCTATGACTCGGGAATTAACTTACGCATTTTAAGTTAGGTAGGTACGTGAAAAATCTCTCTTTATCAACAAGGGACTACATAACCCACGGCTTCTGCGATGATATTATATTATCAATCAGTCACAGTAAATAACGCGCGTTTAGAAATTATTTAAGTAAAATGAATTTGCTTTATTTTCCTGAAACTGGGACCTAGAGACACTGATACTACTTCGCCAAATAAACGTATTTACAGCACCAGGTTTTGTATTCTCTGGTGACTTATAAACAACCCTGAAAAACTACCTACCTACCAAATATTAACTGATAACCATGAAACGATTCGGAAATGTTGAATTTAAGAACTGCAATGTTTATAGCTCGTCTGGAACTCGTAAAAATAAAGTCCACTTGGTTTGATTGCATTATTCCGAACAAATGCAACAAGTTCGAAAAGATAACATATCGTATAATTCAAACAAGTTTATATTAACGATGTTGTAATCAATGATCATAATATCCATCAGAATACGCCAGTGTCACTGACATGCAGCCAAGGATCTTCTACCTACTAACTGGATTGCTTACGAATGATTCAAAGAATACAGAAAGTCTTTCTTAGTTGTTAAACAATAGAGTATAAACTTGCACGCATAAAACTGAAGGAACTATTCGTTCCGAGCGAGACAGTGCCGTGTGTGGATTGTGTCCCTTTCTTCTGTGTGTCAGATTAAAAATATTTATTTCAATGGTAATTTTTTTGACCTGTCTGTTGTAGTAATAACACCTAGTTTTAAACTTCTTTGGAATTCTATCTTTAAAATGAATTGCCATTATTACTGTATGCATATTAATTAAAATTAAAGTTATTTTACCATGCAATCACAAGATGTTTAAAACAAAAAAAAATGGAATTTGTAACAATTAGTAGTGATATATTATACTATACATGGCAATTACTACGTTGCTGTCTGACGTTTACTTGACATCTGTATGTTTGTAAATTTGCATTATATTTAATTTTGTGAGTTTTCGTAATATTAAAGTGCAAGCTACTGTAACCATGGTAAGAACGTGTTTTGTGGTTAATCGCAAGAGTGAAGGGTACCTACCCCGGGTCTGGAATTTCCTTTTTTAAGTAAGTTTTGTGACTTTGTTTACAAATTGCATTTAGGGTGACTATATTTTCATTGTAAAAGTGGATGTTCTTCTCTTTATTCTTCTTATTTATTATTGAAGTGAAAACTTCTTTAGCGGCGTTGTGCACTTGTTTTGTAATGGGTAAAAAATGTTAAACTCGCGTCAGGACACGTGACCTGATCGAAAATTCGTAAGGCGGACGGAGAGTCTAAGAGATAAACTTTTTAATGTAATATAAATTGTCATGTTTGTGTACTACAGCGCAATAAATAAATATTGTATTCTACTATTCTACGATAATTAAAGCAATTCGTGCAAAATTATTCCCTAAACATTCCAAAATATCAAAAATTCACAACGTTAATATTCAAGTTTTCACTTCTGCCGGCACTCCCGGAGTGCAACCCGTCGTTTTTTTTTCTTTCTTCTCATTATTTATTATTTTTTGTTATTTTAAGCTTTCCTATAAATGATGATCGAGACCGGTGGCTCAGTGTTCTACACAGAAGAAGGTCAGAAACGGTTCCAAAATTTGTAGCAACCATTTCAAGCCCGAAGAAATATTGCATTTCGAAACAAGGTCAAATGATGCAATTCCATCCATTTTCCCTAAAGTAGGTTTTAAATCTTTACAAATGACATGAAGATCACCGTTTCGAAATAGAATATGAGCGTAGCAAGATGAATTTTCATTTTGAATCTATCTTAACCATAAATACTAAAATATTGTTCTCATCAATCTATTATTATTTTAGATTCCTGTTAAAGCGAAACAAATAAATGTATTAAGTACTATAATATTGAAACCCACTAAAGAAAAGAATATACAACCTGTACTGGGCACATTCAAAGATCTGGTAAGTGAAAGTTATGAAAGGAGTCAAATTAATAAGCATAAAAGTCGATATTTTAGTTGATTTATTTACTTTTGCTTAGCAAATTGATGGCAAAAATATTTTATATCATTTTGGCCAAAAACTCAGCTACGCAAACTTGCTTACAAGTGTAGTTTATTATATTAATAATAGTAATTATTAATATATAACTTAATTACTTAACTCTTATCCACTGCAGTTAGTTAATGTCGACAAATAATAATAATAATAATAATTCATATTTTAAAGATTATTTTCATACTTTTAACTAATAATAGTGTAATACATTTTTTAGGGTTGTGTGTCAAGCCAATCTTGTAACAAACCTGCAGCTGCAACATATGAGGAACTAGAAAATATAGAACCAACCTAATAATAATAACCTTATAATTGTCATTCGATCTGACCCCTTTATATTTAGAATTATGTTTGTTAATAATATTGATTTCTAACCTTAAATAGCACATGTGGTGTTAGCCTGTAATTAATTGTTACACTTATAAATGTAATATGACTGTTTCATACAAATGTATAGTGTAAACAATTGTAGGTTAACCTAAATAAATATATACATAAATAAATTATATCTCTTCTGTTATTCTTTCTATTTATAATCATCGTTTTTCATGGAGGGTTTTATTAGTTTTAATTATATATAAACACTAGTACTAACGCGGGGCTTTGCTCCCGTGGATTCTATCACGGTAAAAACATTACTCTCCTTTTTTGCAGTCGCGTAAAAAGTAGCCTATAACCTTCCTCAAGCTTCAAGCTACTTCCATACCAAATTGCATCCAAATCCACCTAGTACTTTCGAAGATTAGCGCGTTCAAGCAAACAAACAAACTTTTCCGCTGTATAATATTAGTATAGATTGCATCATTTTCAATTTCAATTCATTTTATTTTTAGTATACTGGTTCTGACCGTACAAGTGTCGAATAAACGTAGATTACCAATTAATGCACGTTTATTGCCTATCAAGGCCAAGCCTTCGAAGAATTGCCAGCTAGTGATTCTGTTATTAATTCTGTATCTGCAATAATTGTATTTGTATCACGGGTCTTAACCACTTTGAAAGTTTATAATTCAACGCAATAAAGTCTGCTTAACAAAACCAATTTTGCATTTAGCCCGCATAAGGAAGGGTTTATTATAGAAATTAGCGCTCAATATAAGTTCCTCAGATATATATTGAGAACTAGCTTTTCGCCCACGTGGAATTCTGTTATATCGCGCTACCGAGCAACTATTCAAAAATCTGAGATAGAAAGAACCCTATATAGATCCCAGGGTTTTAAACTATCTCCATGCCAAATTTTTTCGAAAGCGGCTCTGTGGTTTAACCGTGAAAGCGTAACAGACCGACACAGACCTTTGTATTTATAATAGAACTAGTACTCACGCGGGGCTTCGCTCCCGTGGATTCTATCACGGTAAAAACATAACTCTCCTTTAAGAGTAGCCTATAACCTTCCTCAAGCTTCAAGCTACTTCCATACCAAATTGCTTACAAATCTACCCAGTACTTTCGAAGTTTAGCGCGTTCAAGCAAACAAACAAACTTTTCCGCTTTATAATATTAGTATAGATTTATTTCTTTCTTGCTATTTAATAGGTTGTTAAGAAAAAAAACCGGCCAAGTACGAGTCGGACTCACGCATGAAGGGTATTTTTATAGGTAGGTAATGAATGGTACGGAACCATTACCTATAAAAAGCGCCAAAAAAATCACAACTGTTGTATGGGAGTCTCCCTTGAATATTTATTTTAATAAATTTTTAGTATTTTTTGTTATAGCGGTAACAGAAATACATCATTTGTAAGGTTAATAATAAATGTCTTAAAAAAACCTGCAAATATTGCATCAAATAAAATTGTCCTTACGTTTATCACGAATTGATATACACACTACTAGAAAGAGATAGCTAGGTCCTTCGAGGGTATACTCTTCGGAACGGATTTGAGCTTCGCGTCCGCATTCCAGTTTAGGTACAAGTTCCTTGCATGCAGCAAATGATACAAACAGACTTATTTTGAAAGCTATTCCACGGCCAGCATGGCCGTTTGATAAACTGACTTTGCAAATTACCAAGGTTATACTCGATCAACAGGTGCCGTTCCGTTACATGACTGTTCAAACGAGTTTTCATTAAAATCGACTTCTTATAAAATACAATCGATTAAATCTTTGTGTTTCCTTTAAATAATTGCAGCTCCTGGATTTCGGAACAGATAATATATGTAAAACGAAATTCTTGTGTAAAACAAACGAGATCGATTTTAAGCTGATTACGGCTGGAATTTGGGGCACGCTGCGTTTAATGCATTTCAATTTAAAAGTTGTTGAATCAAATCTGTTGTGAAATTTCGAATATTGGTATCTTGTAGGTTTCTTTGTTGATATGTCATCATAATTGGCTTATCCTTTTCCTAACTATGTTGGTGTCGGCTTGCAGCCCCACCGTATACAGGGTTAAATGTAAAACACTGAAAACCTCTCAGGACTATGTTACTAACATCATAATCAACAACTTTTGTTATATGACTTTTAAGAATTCGTCATATTTTAGTTCACCAGATTTTCATACAAAAATAAAAATATTGAAATTGAACGCCCTAAATGTTACGAACTCTATGCGAAGCAAAAGAAAGCAATTTATACTATCGCTTTCTTTTGCTTTGCATAGACGCCACATGCGCTTAGGGCGTTCAATTTAAATATTTTTATTTTTATATCAAAATCTGGTGAACTAAAATATGACGAATTTTTAAAAGTCATAGAACAAAAGTTGTTGATTATGATGTTAGTAACATAGTCCTGAGAGGTTTTTGGTGTTTTACTATTAACCCTGTATAGCTGAGTATTACATGGAGTGCTTTACATGGAGCGAGTGCCTATTTGACCCAATCCACCCAGTAGCTGGGTAACACGATACCCTTTGGTAAGACCAGGTCATATTTTCTCTAAGCTTCTGTTTACCCGTAAGGACTGTCAAAAATTTGCAAATGACGAGGTACTGAGGATATGTTTAACTTAAGACGGTCACTCATACCCGGACCGGCCCGCGGCTTGGGCAAGCGTTGCGTTTTTGTAGCTATGTATTGATCTGATATTACGCCATGAGAACTTTTCATTGAATTGTTAGCTTAGTTTAGACTTAATTTTTTTATTGATAACAGGTTCCCGTTTCACCAAAATTGTGAGTGATGATGTGGTCGAAGATGGAGCACGCTTACCTAAAAATAACCTATTCACTTTTGATTAAAATAGTTCTATGTTTTTAAACCTGCATCAAACCATACTAAACTATATTTTTTCTTTACTTCCAGATCAAATAAATACCTGCAAAAGTCAGCGATCACGAGGGTATGCGCCGTCGGAGGTTTCTTTATATCCATACCGGTATTTTTAACAGGTTCGTGCCATTACGTTGTTTATAATTACTGTTTGGTTCCCTTTCGTATAGTAGAACCACTCCAGCTTCCCACGACTTTATAAAAAGCCTACTAAGACATGTTGATGGGAACTAATGATTTGGAGCGTATCTTCTATTGACTTGATTAGTGAGACGTGTTTAGAATGCAACTCTGTAAGAAAAACTATAGACAGAAATGAAAATGGATTTTAGCGATCTAAGTCATTAGGCCATGACCACTGGAGGGAATGGAGGGAGGCCTTTGTACAGTAGTGGGACACTACAGGCTAACATAATAAGTCATTAGACTACGCTTCTTTATAAATGCTTGTTAAGTTTATATAATTAGGCTAAGATAAAATGTATACTTAGTTGTTTATTTTCCAAATAAATAAATTAAAAAAATCATACAAGCTACCTTCCAACTCTCAAGCGGGGGTTAACGATACTGCCTTTCTTATATGTATAAACCTTGGATAAAAATATTATTGCTTTTTGTGCATGCGATGCTAACCTTTAAGTACCTAAAAGTTAAACTAACCTTAGCTGTAGTACCCAATGTAAACTTTGAGTATAAACAGTTGGCCAATAAAGAAAATAAAAAAATGGTTTCTACTGCAGCACCAATGCCAGATAATGTATGTTGCTCTAAATGATAACCCGACCTTAAATGAGTACTATACCTACCCAATGGTAAACAGTTGATCAAGTCCCAATTGGCCCAAACTTCACGCTACCATGTTACAACCATCACTAACTCAACCCCTTTAAATTCCAGGTATAATACTTTACACATTCATTCAATTCCATTCGACGCCAGCGATAGTGACATCGGTGTTCATTGGCGTTGGCATCATCTTCTGTGGTTGTGCGATGGTCCACAACGTTTTCGTATGGCAGAAAGAGAAAACGAACTTAGTAAAAGCATTTCGAACTCAAGAAGTGAATACGTCTACAGCTTCGCCAAACTTGAATGCGTCGAATGGAGTGATCATTGGGAATGGACACTTGAATAACACTGGGATGGGAAACTTGAGTTTTCATAGCATGACTGCCGGTGGTGCGTATACGCATCCCATTACGCTGTTGCAGCAAGGAGGTCCATATATCATAAGGTGAGAAACGATTGCTTCTTAAAGAGTTTGATTTTTGTGTTTTCACACGATTTTCTTTAACAAAGATAGAACACACAGAAGTAGGGTCATGTTACGTTACGCTAAACATGCAACGTTCCCGGTGAATTCTTTTTGATGCCAGAAAACTGAACCGAATACTTCGAGTATACGAGTAATTCATATACGAGTTGTAGACTTCAACTTCAACTTCAACTCTTGTTAAATGGCGTTTGTGGAGGAGCCACCACAATTTTGCCAATATCACGTGTAGAATAATAGACCATCAAACGCAGGAGGTTGTGTTAAGTATCTTGGTTGGTGATGAAAAGAAAAGTATTAAAAAACCCAACATTATTTTGTACGCAAACATGATATGACAGCTTTTGTAATGTGTTACTAGTTTACCAGTGGTAGAAGGAATAGAATGAGTAAATTAGGAATATGGAACAGAACTGTTAAAAGTATAATACGCTACAGCTTTATTTTATTTATCTCAATGAACCTACATAGATCATAAACAAATCGGGTAAATACAAGAGAGAGAAGGCATTTAATGGAGGTTGGACGGGGAACATAAGGGGGTAAAATATCATATAAAGAGAATCGTAATTTGGGACAGCTGAAGAAAATATGGTCCACGTTTCCTTCATCCAAACCGCACTCACAAAGCGAGTTGTCCTTAATCCTAAGTTTGGCCAAGAAAGAGGGCGAACAGCAATGATTAAGACGTAGACGGCAAATAATTGACTTTGTAACATCATTTCCACGTCATTGGGATTGTTGAGTAAGAATTAACATGACAGTTCAGGCTAGAAAAGAAAAAGTAATACATAAAGAATTTGAGTATATAACTGGAAAAAGCAATGCAATTTAATTAGGCAGTGGATTTCCAGAAGATTCACTGTCTCACTCGCGCTTCCTTAGAACATCCTACCTACTACAGTAAAAACATACACACATTTATTTTTATTTAGAACGAATTCCTATCATAAAATAAAAGAGGAAGCTAATAAAACATAATAAAAATAATGCAATATTTACCTTTTCAGGCCTCCAACTAGTACACCTCCAGGCGAAGGAGCAGTGACTCCCGGCGTCCCTGCTGCCACCATCGACTTGAGTCACGACACGCACGAGCTCAGCACGCTCGTATGAGCCGCGCCGTGTCACTTTATACGAAACACTTCACTATATTCCAAAAGTTGACTTTGTGACAAACTCTTCTTCATTCGAATTGACTTTATTCGAGATGTAACGTTGTTATAGCTGACGCGCCGCTTTATTCGAAAAGTTGACTTTATTCGAAAACATCTTCAGTTAAAAATACGTGTTGGCTATACATAAATTGTTTTGGCAGTCATAGACATGTTTGTATGAGCAGTAACGTGTAACTTTTCGCGATTTGAAAAATCTACACGGTACAGCCTATTTTAAAAAGTATGATTATCAGACGCCTTACAATATACTTCTATTCTACCAGTATTTTGGTAAATGATGAGACTAAAATCTGAGACAAAAAGTCCTGGAGTATTTGAATGCACTGAAATAACACTCTTTTACGATTACGTTTTGTACTTAGTACAATCACTTCATGCAAAATGTCGACTTTATTCCACTTGCCAATTCTGTGAAACTCACTTTGTGCGAGTTGATTTCATTCGTAGTTGTCAATGTGTGACGGCGATGTCTTAATGTGTGAGCGTCCCATTGGTGGGAGTTTGTGTGTGTGGATGAGGACGAAAATGTGTGATTTATGAATTAATTTATAATTTTTGCTCTTTCGTTTTGAGATATTCAGATGTCGATTTGTATAGTAAAATGAAGTGTTTTCAAGATTTAGATTTAGTCCCATCATCAGTTATTCCGTCAAATTTGCATAGGCTAGTCTATTTGCCTTAGAATGTTATACATAGTGCCTTATATACTTATTAGAAAAATATAACACCTTAGGTGATATAAAAATATAGGTAACACTGTCCCCGACAAAGCTTTAAATAACGATTTAAATGTAGAAGCACGTACATTATTTTCTACAGACATTTCAAAATCTCAAAGCGAAAGAGTCGTAAACTTTCAGCATCAGCTGATATCTTTAACTCAAAGGCCATAATACGCCTATAACATTGTTCTTTTTGTATATTGTGGTAACTGTAAATATTGTTTCTCTAGTTTGTTTTAAAATTGCCATGTTTTTATTTTAATTAGTTTTAATAAGTCTTCAAATGGTCTTGCCACAAGTTTGAACCGTGATCGCTTGATTTAGGGGCTATTTTAATTTGGGCGAGTGATCGGATAAATATTTCAGCTTTTAAGAGTTTACGCTTAAGTTGCTATAATTTCCATATCAACTTTAATCACTCGCACAAATTCAATTTAAAAAAAAAATGTTGCAACCGACTGGCTGATTTAAGCATAAGAATTGAATTTCAAATGTAATATTTTTCATCGTTTCATTTGTATTAAAATACACATGAAACAATGGAAAATCAAATGAAATAATTTAATAAGTTATTTTTATAATTTATTTTCCTTTTACATATTTTTGACAGATTATAATTAAAATAAGAATTCAGCCCATATTTAGCACTAAAGAATGTCTGTTGAATGGATTTAAAATAAGAATGGTTTTATAGCGATTTTAGTGTTACAATTGAAACCCACCAATCTGATCATAGGCAACGACATAGGAAAAAACATCCAAAATAATAATAGTGTCAAAATGTATATTTGTACATAGTGTTTTTACACAGAAATCAGGAGGCCTAAATTTATTTATTATTATTTTCTTTAAAACTGATAACATTTTCTATTTTTGCTGTAGTTCATTTTATGTGAGACTAAAAAATTAAATAATTAAAAAAAAGAATACCATTTTATTTTCTCACAATACATTTAAAAAATATTATGATTATAAGACTAGTTTCTGCGTCCCTCCTTCGCCCTGGAAAAAGAAAATATTGGAGATAAGTATAAGTACAGAATTATACAGGGTGTCTCAAAAGAAAGTTTATATTTGTTTAGCTTACTAACGGGCCAAGAGACTTATTGACAATGATGCTCTGGTCTAGTCAAGCTCCAGAGCCTTGAACATCGACGACGAGTTGCAAGTCTATCGGTTTTCTATCGGTTACATTTCGGGGAGCGTGCGATTGAATAGGGTATTTGCCTGTAGTAGTAAAAAAAGACGATGTTTTGCATATAGTTAGTATAGATGCCAGGAAATTTAAAAAACAGTTTTATTTCTAAAAATAATTCCACATTTTTAATATTTTCATAATATAAAAATTATAATTTTTAATCTGTGTGTCACGTGACCGCAAACGCCAATCACGAAGTGTGACGTCATTTTTCTCAAAGCTGTCAAACGTATCGACTTGTCATACGAGATATTAATTTTGTATTGAAAAAAAAAAAAAACGTTCGTAGGTGTTCTTTTTGTGTTATTTTCCAGAAAACGGCACTACTAAATATTGGTAATATAATTTTAAACTCATAATGAAAGAAAGACGATAGAAATCCTAACCTCAAAAACACTTGGTTGTTTGAGAAACATGACGTCATGCGACTTAGTGACTGCGATGGGTTTTTGGGCGGAAGAATATTTAATTTGAATTTTATTTTCAAGTTTCACCAATGTTACCCACAAATTTTTTACAAAAAACATTTTTTGTAGCTTAAAATTGATCAATAATTAAATCTAAACTATTTTTGAAAAATAGGCAAATACCCTATTACACAATCTAATTCCACCAAGCCCGTTCCATCATCGTACTACATGACGAACACAAAACTTTTTGGGAATACTGTTATTGTGCGTACGGCTAAGGAGTGGAATTCCATGCCGGAGTCTGTATTTCTTGATAGCTATAACCTAGTGGGTCTTTAAGTAAAAAGTGAACAGGTTACTTCTAGGTAAAAGAGCTTCATCTTCGAACACCATCAGAAAAAGAACTGGCTGTGTGGTAGGTTTATGTATATCGGTAGCCAGGCTCTTCTCCAGTGAACTTAGTCACTATGGAGCATAGTGGCTAAAGTGTCAAACTTGTGATCGAGAGGTTGTGGGTTCGAGCCCCACCCATTACATTATTGCCGTTTACCCACAAGCATATTTAGCTGAGTTGGAAGGGTTAACAAGCTTGTTAGTAATGTGAATTCTACCCACATTGCTAATTCTTTTTCTTTTTTAAATCAAGTTTTGCAATAAAAATTGTTGGATATCGTTTTAGTGTTATTTGTGTCCAGAGAAGAAACGTCAAAACAAACTCGACCTGCCCAGTCAGTGCAAACGTTTATCAGTTATCATGTAGTTCAACTTAGAACTTTGAGAAGCTCAACGATTTGACAAGCAATACATAAGTAACGACATTTGGGTAGCCCCATACAGTACTCAAAGCCAGAAAATCATGGATATCAAAATGAAAATCATCTATACAGGGTTATTGGTAAAACACTGACTGAGAGGATTCTCAAAACTATGTTAGTAACATCATAAACAAGAACTCTGGTTCTACGACTTTTATTAATTCATCATATTTTAGTATGTATGTATCATATATATAGTTCATCAGATTTTTATACAAAAATAAAATTATTTCAATTGAACACTCTAAATGTTACATAATCTGCGAAGCAAAAATAAAGCGCCAGTAATGTAGGAAAACTGATAGTACAAAAGGCAGCGGAATGTGGGTAAACTAATAGTACAAAAGGCAGCGGAGGCGATCTTGAAGGTTTGTTTTTGGTAAATGTATTATGTTTTCTAAAAAGTCGTAGAACAAAAGTTGTTGTTTATGATGTGACCTACCATAAAAAGAACAACCTACTTAGTTCGCGCATTCACAATAGCTTAAGATTATGCAGATAAGGGTCTGAAATGGTAAAATACACTTCTCATCAGAAAAATCGAAACACTTCCGTTTTTATTGATTCTGTCCTAATTTAACACAAAAGAGTTTTCATTCCATGGAAAAAATCACATGATTGTATAGCTGGCAGTATGGCCATTACAGTGATAAGCGAAAATTCAAAATTAGAATTTAATTTGTTTATCCTGTAAATGAAATGATTCACTGTTTTGAGACAAATGAGTGTTTAGAGTTGGAGTACATTTCATCTTTGAAAACCAACAATTAGCGCGTATCTTGCGTACTTTGGGACGTCTGAAAAAGTTTTTTTTAACATATATATATACTTCGCCCGCAGAAGCCGTCCAGCGTGTTGTGACTGAAACATTGCATCTAAGCCTGTTTATAGAGTCTACAAACGCCATCGAGAGACTGGTTTGTTCACGCGCCGTTCAGGGTCTGGCAGGAATCGGGTCAGTTCTGAGCGAGATGATCCATTTATTGTTCCATCCATTTATATACATTTATACTTCTTTACGAAATCGACGCCTAATTGCTTTCAACTGCAGCAGCAACTTCAT
Source organism: Tholera decimalis (assembly GCA_943138885.2). NCBI lineage: Eukaryota > Metazoa > Arthropoda > Insecta > Lepidoptera > Noctuidae > Tholera > Tholera decimalis. Next base: position 33,807,726 of record OW964562.2, read on the forward strand.
GTTGTACGTAGGTTGGCTGTAAGTGACTCTACAATTAGAAGAAGGTTGAAGGAACGAAGACTGGTACCGCACAAGCCAGCAAATGGTCCGAAATTAATTGCGGACCATCGAAGAGCGCGCCTTAACTTTGCACGTGAGCACCTAAATTGGTCATACCTCTAGTGGAACAAAGTCCTCTTTTCTGATCAGTGTAAAATTATGCTGTATGGTAACGACGGAAGGAACAAGGTCTACAGAAGAGATGGAGAACGCTTTGCATAATACTGCATTGAAGAAAAGATCAGCTATGATGGCTGTTCGGGGACGGTTTGGGAAGGAATCTGCGCCGACGGTAAGACAGAGCTTGTCTTTGTGTCTGGGCCAAGTCTGCCTGCACTAAACAGTCATCGGTACATCGAACAGTGTCTTGAGCTTCACGTGATGCCCTATGCACATTTTATTGGCAACGGTTTCATATTCATGCACGACAATGCTAGGGCTCACACCGCGAGCGTCGTACGAGATTATGTTACCGAAGTCGGTATCTCCATTATGGAATGGCTAGCAAGAAGCCCGGACATGAATCCGATTGAACATCTATGGCATGAATTAAAGAAACGAATTTGTGCAAGAGATACTGCCCCAGAAACACTTAGCCAGCTGCAAAATGCAATGCAAGAGGAATGGAATGCCTCATCCGATCGACGAAGAACCGTATGGAAGCAGTAATAAGAGCTTGGGGAGGGAATACAAGTTATTAAATAAACGTTTCTTAGCTTTTTTTTCATTTACGTGTTTTGTTTCAATTAATCAATGATACAGATTAAAAATGACTTGTTAAACAAAATACGAAACCTATGAAAATTTAATTTGAATTTAGAACATTAATTAACATTAGGATTTGAAATCCTCATATTATTCACTATTAAACGACATTTGACATATATTCCTAAATATACACATATCATTTCATTTATTTATTCATTTAACATTTTTCTGATTATCCTAACAAAACATCCCTACACACAACTTGCAAGGTGTTTCGATTTTTCTGATGAGAAGTTAAGAATTGGTCAGCATCAAGATGGCGGGACCAAGACACCAATTCAAAATGTATCAAATACAAGTGTTTGTACTACATAATAATATGTACAATTTGTACCCTAAACAAGAAATTTGTACCTCTAACAGTAAAGAAAGTACGTCCAGACGACCAGGTTCATCTGAAAGCACTACCGAGAGACTGGTTATTCACACACGAAGACTTAGTACTACATATGTACTTGTATAGACTCAATTTCCAATACGGTTGTAAGTGCCAAACTAAAGTTATGTTATTAAAACATTGGTCCCGCCATTATGATGATTCATGTTATCGCTGAATTCATATGAAAATCGTAAAAAAATCGTAAAAAATCGAATGTGGTAACTTAGTACTTCCTTAGTACTTATACATGGGGAATTTTCTTAGCCATTAGGCCATTGACGTTTTTTTTAAGGATGGGAATCCAATGACTGCCTCTCGATTTGGGCGAAGCGGGAGGGTATGTCAGACTTTTACTGACTAAAACCCATCCGTGTTCCATCATATGCCCTTCGTGTTCCGAGGCAGCGGAAACTATCTCGAACAATTCCGCAACCCCGGCAGGCAACGGCCCCCTTGTGGGAGGCTATTGACGCATAAAAGCGCATTCTTAGCACGGGACTTAGCTCATCTTTGGGTTGGATCTGCTAAATACCAACTGGACGCGCTTGAGTCTATCGAGAAGCGGGCCAAGAGACTCATTGGCAACGATGCACTGGTCGAGTCAAAACTCCAGAGCCTTGAACATCGACGAGTTACAAGTCTATCGGTTACATTTCGGGGAATGTGCGATGGAATTGCACAATTTAATTCCACCAAGCCCGTTCCATCATCGGACTACGAGACAAACGGCGAAGCGCCATCGTTACATAGTGGACATCCCACCCATTGCACAAAACGTTTTGGGAATACGTTCATTATGCGTACGGCTAAGGAGTGGAATTCCCTCCTGGAGCCTGTGTTTCCCGATAGCTATAACCTAGGAGTCTTTAAGTCAAGAGTGAATAGGTTACTTTTAGGTAAGCATGCTCAATCTTCGACCACATCATCACTTACCGTCAGGTGAGATGGTGGTCAAACGCGAACCTATTTTTAATAAAAAAAAAAAAACAAAAAAAAGATAAATCATAGTTACCGTTTCATTCCTTGATATAACCCTGTGTAGTACCCGCTCATGTACCAGCTGATTAACATAGACGATATAGCTTGGTCCTCCGAATCTGTGCGGTCTATAGACGTGGCGAATGCCGTCGGTGGCGGTGGCATCGGCATTTCTGCAGAACCCATCTGCTGACGAAGAAGAAATATTTAAAAATCTTAGGACAACACCGATAAAAGAATAATAATAATAAGCTTATAACGTTTCTACTGCTGTGATACCGCGTCGCCTATCACTTAATTTTTTTTACTGTTAATTAGTCGTCTGGCCACCATCTCATCTAGCAGACATGCTTACCTATACGTAAACTATTCACTCTTGACTTGAAGATCCCCAGGTTATAGCTATCAGAAAAAACAGACTACAACAGAGTATTCTACTTCTAGTGCGTAAGGGGGGAATAGCCACCATGAAACGATGGCGCATCGCCATTAAATGAAAGGAAATGGGTTGTACATTAATATTATACAACGTGTATCGGAAAGGGTATATACATACCAAGGGCACGGCTTCTTTGGGTGATATCAAACAATATTGGAAGGGTTTTTTAATCCTATCTCTACATGTTCGGAAGTAATGAGAATTTTTAATACATTGATACCAAATATAGTACTAGGCGCACAGAATTACGGAAGAGATTTATCGTGATATTTGCAAGTAACGTGGAAAGTTATTGACCTACGTAGTGCGGTGACAAGATTGTTATGATTTCACTTTAAGAAACTTACGAAACCGCAAATTTGGTATCAATTTTTAGAGTATTTATTTTATTTTGAGTTGAAACCCTTCCAGTATCGTTTGATATCATCCAAAGAAGCCGTGCCCTTGGTATGTATATATCCTTTCCGTTACACGTTGTATATGCGAGTTTGTATACTAATTATGTTTGTTGGTTGGTTAGATGTTTGATAAACATCAGGGGCGTGCACAGGATTATGACAGGTCATGCGGCGGAGTAATCGGTCACAAAAACTTTGCCTTTTATAGATTTTGAGCATAGCCACAGCCACGCATCGTAGCATGGTGGCGATGCGTGGCTGTGGCTATGCTAAAAATCTATAAAAGAAAAAGTTTTTGGGACCGATTACTCCGCCGCATACCCTGTCATAGTCCTGTGCACGCGCAAGATAAACATACAGAACAAAACATATACGGAACTCTTTATAAGAGAGATCGGGTCCAATGCGGGTTTGGTGGACGTCACATGTCTTCGGATGTTCAGTCCTGAGACATATCGGCTTGTTCACGATTTCTCGTTCACCATTTCCAGACTAGTGATGATGATGAAAACTACACAAAGTAATGTGCTTGCCTGGTTTCAAACCCACGACAAACAAGTCGTATACATAACAACTGGGCCACCTCTGCTTTCCTAAAAATAAGGTTGTGATAAAAGAAAGGATATAACATAATTATGTATTTAGCAAACACATACTGTACATAGAAATAGCACAAAACTGATTTGCCAAAACTGTTAAAAAATAAAACAATTTCAGCGATACGTTAGATTGTCTGATGCTGCAGCGTTGCGAGAAGTTTTAAACTAGCCATACAATACAGAACATATCAGCCACATGAAAAAATAAAAATTTCAGTGACTCTATATTTTATCAGCTGCTCTGACTATTGAAAATTGTTTTTCAATCATTAGAAATCCTTACTTCTTGGTTTTATTCCCGAGTTTGAAATATATTTATTTAAGAAGTATGGAGAACTAACAGCTATTAAATATAGGAAATATCTAGTATAGTAGATAGTGAGCCAATTAAAAGTCCTCACGTTTAGAGGCAGGAAAATCTTACAATGAAGACTTGATATGAAATCTTAATATAAACCACATCGTACAATATACAACATGACTAAATAGATGCATAGCAATAACTACAGATATTAATATATTTTTAAAGAAAAAGTCGTTGCGTCTTCTGGCTGCTATCACACATAGAAGTTATAAATTAATGTGCTATACTCATTAAAAATTTAGGCGGTCGTGGCTAAATAATAATAGCTGCAAGGGTTCATCTTCAAGGTTAAGCAAAGCTTATCCAGATAAAAGAGGTTAGAAAGGAAATAGTTCCTGATTTGTATGAGAACGCGTGTCGCCGCTTGTCTCCCACTCTTTAGCTCCACTACAAGCAAGAAGCCCATACGTATACGCATTACGCACACATTAAAACTGCACACACTTACCTCGCGGGCTTGCTACTGATTGTCACATTAACGCAAACACTGTGCGTGACGTGCACCCACATACGCGCAAAAGCAATTTATTTCTCATACATGTTACGGCGTCCAAAAGGTCGATAATCGATATCGATAAAATTACTGTAATTCTAAAAATGTTTGTTACTCAAGTTTTGCAATTGTTCGCTATAATTTCGGAGCGGTACGAATAGCGTGGACCTTCTAAAAACTTATAAATAAATATGTAAAATTAAGAGGGAACATCCATTACAGCCACGATATTCAAATTTTCTTTCGTTTTTTGGTAATTGTAATTTAGTTTTACGTCATCATGTTGTGACATAATGTAATTAATTTCATGTGACTAACCCTGATTTGCATTCACAATCAGCTGTAATTTAGAAGACAAACATTTGATATACTTAAATAGAAGTCATGTGATTGTTTTACACTAACTATTGCTTGCAATGATCTTTTTATAGCCAATTTGGTATGAAATCAAAATGAAGACAAACATTTGATATACTTAAATAGAAGTCATGTGATTGTTTTACACTAACTATTGCTTGCAATGATATTTTTATAGCCAATTTGGTATGAAATCAAAATGAAAACATCAAACTTTTATTACTCTGTTTGACTGGTTATTTCTTCTACGTTGAATACAGCCTGTTTTAGCTTGTGTTACGATTGCAATGGTAGATTTTAGTAATGACTGTTAAAATAAAGAAAATGAGATTTTTCAGTAATCAATTCAATTAAATTCACCTAACCATAACGAAAAAATCATTTTAACGATTTTAACCATGAATTTTCAGTTTACAACTGTATAGACCCAATAAACACGGCTTCATATAATAATATCCACAAAAAATGATCTAGTTTTATAGTATATAAATTATACACTACTTACTGTGATATTTTTTGTGGAGAAGCTCCTGTTTTCAATTATATTTTACCTATCTTTTTTTATCTAATCGATTTTTGCAAAATGTATAGAGCAAATTGCACTATATTTAAGTAGTAGGTATCCATTAATTTCTACCGGTTGCCTTAATCCATAATTGTCTAATATCTGTTGGAATCCTAGTAATAGTATGTATGTGTTCATTATAAACTGCTAACCTCAATCAAAATTTTTGACGAAAACACCACTCAGAAACTAAATTGATAATCACGATATTAACAATAATTGGTAGTAATAAACAAAGGTATTTTAATTGCAATAATACTGGTAAATAATCATTTGAATACATTCATAATATCGACAGTGTTTACTTACAACTTGGTACAACACTATCGATACGCATGGAATTTCGCAGCATTCATGTATTGGCTCGATGCTCGCAATGAACGCAATACGTTGCGCGATCGCTTGCGTACTACAAGATCCTGCCAATTATAGACCAATCGCCTTAACCTCCATACTTTGTAAAGTGATGGAAAGGGTACTCAACAACAAGTTGCTGGCATACCTTGAAGACAATGAGCTCCTCAGTGACCACCAGTATGGCTTTCGCCGTGGTCGGTCCACCGGAGATCTTCTTGTGTATGTCACGCATTGTTGGGGCGAGGCCATTGAGAAACACGGTGAAGCCCTTGCGGTGTCCCTCGATATCTCAAAGACCTTTGACAGGGTTTGGCACGCTAGTCTGCTGAGCGAGCTTCCTGCATGCGGTGTTCCTGCTGGCTTATGCAACTGGATTTCCGACTTCTTGAGTGAGCGGTTGATCCGAGTGGTCATCGATGGCTGTTCGTCGGATCTTATGGCAATTAATGTCGGTGTTCCTCAAGGGTCTGTTCTTTCTGCGACTCTTTTTCTGCTGCATATCAATGACCAACTTCAGATGGGAGCAGTTGGGTACGCGGATGACAGCACAGTCGCAGAGAGATACTTATCCAGTGCTAGAGCTGGCAGGGACGAAATTGCCACTCTCAGAAAGGCCATGGTAGAGCGCATGAATTCGACCTTAAATCTCGTTTCCCAATGGGGCGACGACAATCTGGTCAAATTCAGCGCTTTGAAAACACAGGCTTGTCTTTTCAGCACTAAAAGGAGCCCATATCAATTATACCCTACTTTCCGAAGTTCATCTGTGCCAGTTACCAACCGCCTGGAGGTTTTTTACATGGAGTTGACGTCAGACTTCAACTTTGGCTCAACCATCGTCCAGTCCAGAGCTCAGACTGCCGCAAAAAAGCTAAGAATCCTACACAGGGTGAGGCGGTACTTCACGCCTGGACAGCTTCTGAATCTTTATAAAGCACAGGTCCGTTACTGCATGAAGTACTGCAGCCACTTGTGGGATGGCTCTGCAAAATACCAACTTGCTGCACTGGATTCGATCGAGTGCAGGGCTAAAAGGCTTATAGGTGACGAGGCGGTATCGGGCAAGCTTCATAGCCTGGCTCATCGGCGAACCGTTGCTTGCCTGTCGGTTTTCTACAGATTGTACTTCGGGGAGTGTGCGCAGGAGCTCCATGACCTGATCCCTCCATCTCCCTTTCACTACCAGTCTACCAGACGCACGGCTGGATACCATCCACACTTGGTTGATGTACCGTCTTGTCGTACCAAGCGCTTCTCCTCCACATTTATTGTGCGCACTTCCAAGCTGTGGAATTCTCTGCCGGCTTCTGTGTTCCCTGCCACTTATGACCTTTCAACCTTTAAAGCAAGAGTAAACAGGCATCTTCCGGGCTCGCTCGTTCCATCGTAGACCTCATCTATCGCTTACCATCAGGCGAGATCGAGGTCAAGAGTGAGCTCATTCTGAATAAAAATTTAAAAAATTGGCCAAGTGCGAGTCAGACTCGCCCATGAAGGGTTCCGTAGTAACTATAATAAATATAATTTAGTATATTTATTTGAAAAAAAAAAAACTTAATAATTTCTTAAAACTAGTTTATTTTCAAATTTTACAACTACGCCAAATAACTTTGTTTTTCATAGTGTTTGTATGAATTACAAAGTTATATTTGCGGTTTTAGAAAATATGCTGTATCTCAAATACTGCAAACCCGATCTCGTTCAAACCAATTTTGGTTGAAAGATTACATATAATTATCATTTTTTTAGATTTTTCACACCATAATTATAGAAGTTAAAGGGGGGGACGACATTTTACCACTTTAGAAGCGTATATCTTTTAAACGATTAACTTTATGAAAAAGTGGTTTTAGAAACATCAATGTCATTTCTTAATACCTGTCTATAGATACCACACACGCATAGGTTTCATGAAAAAATATATTTTCAGTTTCAGTTCCATGGGGAGCCCCCCTTTATTTTTTTTATTTTTTTCATAAAATCGGAAAGCGGTTCACAGAATACATCTACCTACCAAGTTTCATATGTACAGTTCTAACAGTTTCGGAATAAAATGGCTGTGACATACGGTCGGACGGACAGACAGACAGACAGACAGACGGACAGACGGACAGGCATGTCGAAACTATAAGGGTTCCGTTTTTTGCCATTTGGCTACGGAACCCTAAAAAAGATGGTATCCACGTATTGCAAGCAATGTATAATTTAGCTTCTAATTGCGATTGTGTAGTTTTTGTCTTCAAACTACATAATACTTTTGTAACAATTACAAATATCACTCGTATTTTAAGGTTTTAGGACTTAACGGTAAAAAGAAATCCCTTCTCGGTCTACAATACACACCTGGCGTCTTTTCCGAGAGGGTATGATAACGAGAGACGGCATAATTCCATTTTTTCGCGGAGCTTCGTTCGTTGATACCTACAATAAGAACGCGACTGTAGGCCGGTGAAGCGAATTTCGGTTGAACTATGAGCGTTCACAACATGAGCGGCGCGCCTGCCCCGCCCACAAGGCCCTTCTAACCTCTTTTATCTGTTCTGTGGACCCGGATGTCATTTTTACATGTTTGACAGTCGTTACGGGTTGTCAGACGTCAGAAAATCTGACACCAGTCTTAACAAGGAGTAACATGTTACTATGCTACTGAAATGTGGTCAGGTAGGCAGTTGCTACCTGTGAAACACGAAGTCTCAACTACGTCCGTTAAGACTGGAAGCCGACGCAAAGATGGGAAAAGGCTTAGAAGATGAGGTCTCATATATATATTTTTTTAAATAGATACTTACAGAAGTCAACATAGAAAAATTTGGCATTGGTGGAATCTCGGGTAATTCAAAACCATTGAAGTTCATGTTTCTCGCTTGGTTCTTCTTCTTTTTCGATGGTTTTTTCTTTTTTTGTGATGTTCGATCTGAAATTGTAAATGTTCGCATTTTAGAGAATCGAAATATAAAACAACAAACGTAGGAACCTCTCGATTAAAAGTCCGACGCCTTAGCCATTGAGAATGGACAATTGCTATCTTAATTTAATTGTATAGGTGCTAGCTTCTGCCTGCGGCTTCGCTCGTGTGTCTGCATTGGGTGTTCCAGTTTCCGAAATCAATTATAGCCTACATACGATTCGACTGTATCAAACATATTTTTAACCCGGCGTCTGCTAGGTTGGGTCATAATGACGTGATGTTTTTGAATGCGGGTAATTAAGGAAATAATAGTGTAACGTTACCACGCTTCTCAGTAGCACAGTTAGTGCCCCGCTTCCCACGTTTCTTATGTCAACTTAGACGGTGGGCGCCTGCACAGGAAGATAGACGCGGTCAAACAACAAAAAGGTAAATATGGCCCAACTATACATTCGATGATACCATTTCATGTCAATTACGTTGTGTTCATTATTTGATTATTTCGTTTATTTATTTGTACCGACATTACGTATATTACATTATATTTTATTATTTTTAGGTTATATTTAAATAATGGATAAAGAGGAACGCGAAAGGCAGCGTATTCTGTCAATATTAGAAGAAAGCGAATCGGAAGAAGGTGAAAATTCTTTGGAAAATGAGGAAGATGATCACCGAGAGTGATACCGAGCAAGAGGCATCAGACAATGATGATGACGATGATGATGACATTTTATAATGTGACAAAGGGTGGGGTAGACGTTGCTAACGAACTCTGTTCTACCTACAATGTTTGTCGGAACTCAAAAAAATGGCCTTTGACCATGTTTTACGCCATGTTGAATATGTCAGCGATAAATGCATATATATTTATAAAGAGAACACTAATTTACAAAATCTGAAACGGCGTAAATTCTTGAAAAACTTGGGTCTTGCTCTTATAAATGATCATTTGAGCGCTCGCAAGGACGTAGTTCATTTACCAAGAGAGATGCGCAAAAGAATAAGAGAGTTTACAGGAGAAACATCAGAGGAGCCCCCTGCTAAGTTCGTGGTGTTCGTAAACGATGCCAGATATGTCTCGCTAAAAAAGATAGGAAAACTACCCATACCTGGCACGGATGCAACAAATTCATCTGCCCTGCGGGCCTAGACAAAATCCATTTTCTGTAAGCGTTAACGCCAACGGAAAAATTAAATTGTATGCAGTTGACATTTGCTAACCACATGTCACGTGATTGTCACGTGTTAGTAAATGTCAACTCCATACAATTTAATTTTTCCGTAGGCGTTAACGCTTACAGAAAATGGATTTTGTCTAGGCCCGCTGAACATATAATTTCTTTCTGTGGCGGTTGCGGATGTTATGTACATTTATGACGAGTTATATATCCTAAATAAATAAAAATAAAGCAGCTATGAATGTAAAATTAAAGTATATGTTGCAAAGACTTAATAGTGATATAACAAAAAAGTTTCATTGAAATTCGTCTAGTCGTTCCGGAGATTAGCATGTACAAACAGAGACATTTTTTAAAATTCTTGTTCCATTACTGTTTCACCCTCCTCAATTATGTACAGACAAATTTATTTAACTGTTTTATACTCATTTTAAAATATATTGACCATGGTCTTAAAAAAAAACTGCTGACTATCTCGTTGTAACTAATTTTTGTTGAAATTTTTAATTAAGATCTACAGCATACATTTTTTTGATTTTTCTCTCAAACATTTTAAAAGTTAGAGAAGGGGGGAGGGTGCATTTTACCACTTTGGAAGTGTCTATCTTGTTAAAGATTGATTTTATATAGTATGCCTAATAGTTTCGAAATAAAATAGCTGTGACATACTGATGGATGGACAGACTACAGGCTTGACGAATCCATAAGGGGTCTATTTTTTGCCATTCAACTACGGAACCCTAAAAACTATTCAATGGCTTGGTACCGACATCAGTCGTGTGAGTAGTTACCTAGCCAATATTAAAACAGGAGTTCAGAAAATGATTACATTGCACGAAATCCTTACCATTGCTATCAGGACTAGGCATCCGGTCACTGCAGCCCCGGTCATCTATATTGGGAGATAGGCAGCCGTCTTGCACCTGATCTTCCGTCGCCTCTACGATCTGACGAGCCCTTGCTTCCTTTCCGTGGGAAGGCATTAACACTTCTAAAGGTACTATTTCTTGATTCTCATAGCCTGAAATATTGAAAACAATGATGAGCTTAACTTGACAGGATAGAAACCTAAAGCATTATACATCATCTTTCAGCCCATATCCCATTTAAGTTGGCGCAATAAATTTTATTTGACTAGCGCGCACACGTACAAACACACGCACACACATAATCATGACACGTAGTTTAATTTTTGATTTTAAGTTAGTATAATTTTCATTTATCATATATTTTGCTATTGTTTATCAAAAATGTTACTATAAGTATACTGTTTGTAAGCTGTAACAACCCTCCTCGTTACGAGTTAGGTGTTGTAGCTGCTTTGTAAATTCTGTTTGCTTCTGTATTGTTTTTGTTACATAATAAATTATTAGTTTAAAAAGCACTAGAAAAACACGCTTTTATAAATGCACGTAAAAACAAGAAAAAAATCCGTTTTCTTTGTGGTGCTGTTTCTTTTTTTTGTAGTTTTTGCCATATTAATCCCACGAGTAGTGAACAATTAAACTGTTGATCCCTCGAGAGGATTTGAAAGTGACATCTATAAAAAAAGAAATCTATGGATTACGCGGTAATTCAAAAAGGTTAAGAAAACCGATAACGGATTTTCTTTAGGTTTGTTATAACCTTGAAACCTGATCGTGTTCATAGCCCATTACGTGGACTTTCTCACAAGTGCAAACACGACTATGATACGATATTCCATCATGAAGTTCCACTTCATATCTTACGGCTCCATCATCAGATCAGTTCGACAGTACCATATTATTGTATTGTCATCAGAACTACATACAGCTGCCAATTTTCATTACGCTACGACCCTTGGAAGATGGTTAAATTAGTTACCTTAGATTCCATTACATAGTTAGTTACATACAGGTCGACCTAATAAAAGCGTGTTAAAAACAATTTATTTATTCTGACGTCACAGTATCATATTCTCTTTTTTCTTTCAAATGATTCCTCACCCAATCCCTCTTTCCAATCCAATTCCTCTTTATCCACCCCATCCACCATCACTCTTTTAGTCACGTGTGCATCATCCCCCCTCATCACATGTACCATACCAAGATAGCACCTTTCAATTTTTCCGTAGTGTCACTGAAAAACATCCTCCTAAACCTAAAGCTACATGGTGAGATTTAAACAATGTTATTATATGAAATTAATCTCTATTAAAATGAATTAATAATAATTATGTTATTAATATTATATATTCATTGTCAATTAAGGATTACTTATTTGTTATAATTATTTGCTTAGCCTTTTCCCACTATGGTGTTGGGGTTATCTTCGAGTCTAACTGGATGCAGCTAATCCTAGTGTACTTGGACTCGGCAGGTGGCGCTGTGATGTAAACAAAGTATTTGATTGTGCTCTCGTATATTATATCTCTGAGAACTCCACACAGGACGCCTTGTAATTTTTTATAGGGACCTCGAACCAGCTCATGAAATAATCTCTACACCGCACATAATATCAATAGGCGCATAATAATTTAACGCACAAATCGGAAAACCTAAGACCTACGAAAATAGAGTGTTGGGTAAATACGGTCACGGTAATAGAAGCCAAAGACAGACTCATACAATACACATTCGAAACACAATCTAAAAATATTAAATACCATGTTCAAGGCAAAAGACGGGAACAGATGGACATGGATATCGCCAGACAAAAAGACGAGAAATGAGATAGATTAACTACCAAGCCGCACTTATTTACAAAATTCGAGGTCATAAGTTCTCTATATTTTGGAACAGATCACAGATTATTTTTATTTATCCACTTTAATTTTAATTCTGGAATCTTCGGAAATCTTAAATGAAAACATGCATGTCACACAGAAAAAAAACCTTTAGAACTTCCTCCTTTTTTAAAGTCGGTTAAACGTAGATAACGTATAGTAGCTGAACTGATTTTTTTTTAATTATTTGTAGTTATCGATATCGTATTCAGACGTTAAAGTTAACAGCACAGATTTTTACGATAAAAATACAAAGGGAAAGAAAGGGATAAAGGTTCGTGTACCGTAGTCAATATATAGGTGCAAAAAGCCTCATAGTTTTCGTGCGTCGGGGCACTGTATGTGCGGTCAAGTGGTTTTATAGTCTTTGCTCACAACTCAAAACATTAAAAACTAAAATTGAACGACTCACATCGTAATTAAATAGTGCGCATAATAAAATTAAGTCACTATCACTCACGAATAGCCAATTAAAGAAACAAAACGACGAACTAACTAAAAGAAACGACTTCCTCAGAAAAATTAATAGCCCCGCCAAACCAAAATCTACTACAAAGAAAACCACAAACAGACATACTAGTAGTAAAGAGACCCAAACCGAAAATTATAACGTATCTGAAAACACAAATGATGAGACTAATACAAGTGAAACAACACAAAAACTCCGAATATCGCCACAAAGTAAGACCCACAGTAAGCAGACCATTAGTATTGATGAACCAAAAATATGATTATTAAGCAGCGAAACGTCAAATATATTGTACACAGCTACAGAGGAAACTAACCTGCGAAACTACGAGATTTGCTACTATCGCAAACCAAAACGTGGACTCAAACAAATATTTGAGAATATTGACGTAAAGGTTAAGCACTTGACAAGTAAGGACTATTGTATTATTTACTTCGGTGAAGAGGACTTCCGAAAAACGCAAAACCTACATTAGTCACGTTTATTCGAGAAAATTTAATTGCATTAACCCACACTAATATTATTATTTGTATACCGACCTATAAATTTAAATTTAATGATAACTATTATGTAGAACATCAAAATTATGGAAATACTCTATGGCCTATGCAATAGTAGGATTGAAACATTTAATAACCTTTTATATATGGATACACAGACATTTAATTACGCTTACCTACTGAACTCTAATCTCAATCTTTCATATAACTACGATATGTATAACCAGCGCACGGGCGCATTGAATAGTAATGGCACAAAAATTGTGGTATCAGACTTACAGGAGCTTGTTTTGACAATAAGCAAACTTAACAATGTAGAGTATTCACAGTTTCATAACACAGACATAATATCTACAGACTCACAACAACAACAGCGTATCAAAAATGCTATAATATAAACATCCTATACCAAAACATAAAAAGCCTCAAAAATAAACGTTACCTACTATAAGCAATCACGAACGAACATAAATAGATGCGCTTTGTTTTACAGAAACATGGATTACAGAACTAAACAGAGACCTACTAAGTTTGGAAGGGTATAATACTATAGCTGCCAAATACTGCCGCCCAACCTATGCGGCCGGCGGTGTGTGCATATTCTTAAAAGACATTATTGAATATAATTATATTCGAAACGTGTGCAGTAGAGATTCCTAATATTAATCTTTTATTAATAGTCATTTATTAGCCGCAAAAAAATAGGGAAGCCGAAATATTTTATACTTAACTGGAAAAACTCCTACATAAAATAAACACATAATTATAGGCGGGTATTTCAACGTAAATATCCTTGAGAAAAATCGCGATTCATTTAATCTTCTTAATACTATGACCACTGACCAGGTACAACTTTCGACAACTAGTGACAGAACCAGGGGCGTAGCTACCGCCGTATTTGCCGTATCAATTATACGGGGCCCCCGGGCCACGGGGGCCCCCAAAGTGTGTAAGGAAAAAGAATAAAAACTTTCTAATTTATTTTATTTTACAAATGACAAAATTCTATAAAGCAATTCCTTTTTTTCCCGCCTTAAGCGTGCGTTCAAAAGTTGGCAACACTACATCGTTATGGCGGGCTGCGGGACTTCCCCGTTTTACTTACTTCATCTTCAACTCAGCGGGGAATCCCCGGGAATCCTTCATCGATATCGCGATGTACGTGTACGTTGTTGTACTTTGCATTGGATGTTAAACCACGGAGTGCAGTGCACTGTTTATTTACGCGCTTTATATAAATGTGCATTACATTGTAATTCAGTACAAACAATATTGTTCTTCTGGTTTAGCAGTATTAGTAACGATTTGTAAAAGAAATGAGTGAAAGGAAAAGAGATTATCCTAGCGGCGCTGAGAAAAGAAAAATTAAACAGAAAAGGGACGAGGTTATAAAAAAAGTGCCCAAAATTTCTTCATTTTTTCAGAGTAAAGAAAAATTTTTTACTAATCATGAAAACTTTGTACCAACTAAATTTAATTTCAAATAAAAAAGATGAACGTGAAGAATGTAAAAGTATAATTAATATATTAGAGAGTTTTGATTTCTTAGTGCTCGTTACATTTTTTTCTTCACTATTTGAAATTATTAATCCTGTTTCTAAAGCTCTACAGCATGATAATAATGACTTACAGAAATCTAGTATTTTATTAAGTAATCTTTTAAATAGACTGTGCCAATTAAGAAATCAGAATTCATTTAATAGTTTGCTAAATAAATCCAAAGATTTAGCAAAAAAGTGGGGGGTAACAACTGTTTTTAAAAACAGTAGGCGAAAGATAACGAAGCGTTTTTTTGATGAGTTATCACAAGATGAGAGAATTTCCGACCCGGAATCCTATTTCAAAGTCAATGTATACTATTGCTGTTTAGATATATTAATTTCTCAAACTAAAGAAAGATTTCAGAGCCTTTGCAACCTGAGTAGTATATTCGAAATATTACAACCGGAGAAACTCCTATCTTCTTCAAGCGAAGAGATATTAAACGCTTCCGGAAAACTGTCTGCTAAATACAGTAAAGACATCTCACTTAATCTTTGTGACCAATTAAAGGCTCTAAAAACATGCTTAAATTCAGAAATTAAAAAAAAATATTCCATTAAAGAACTCATTGAATTATTGCTAGTAAAATTCAATAGTCTTGCATCCAGTTTTCCCGAGGTAATCACAGCATGCTTTTTATTCTTGACCCTTCCAGTTACAACCGCAACGGCAGAAAAAGTTTTTCAAAATTAAAACTAATAAAAAATTACTTAAGAACTTCGATGGGCAAGAACGGCTGTCAGACATCTCACTATTGTCCATAGAGGCAGAAACTTTAGAAAAACTAAAATCATCATCAGCCATAAATGATTTAATAAATCAGTTTGCCGATAAAAAGGCAAGGAGAGTGAATATTTAAAATTCGATTTTTATTTGTATAAAAACTTTTTTGCAAAAAAATAAAACCGACTTCCATATCAAAACACTACAAAGCCAAAAATAATTTTAATTTCGGTAGTCGGTGTTATTGGTTTTGTATTTTCTTTTTTTTCACACCGCCTCCCGAAATTAAAATTATTTTTGGCTTTGTAGTGTTTTGATATGGAAGTCGGTTTTATTTTTTTGCAAAAAAGTTTTTATTTTCGCGCTTTTTAGTGGGTCAATTTGTATAATATAAAAGCCAAAATGTCAACTACAAAAAACTAAAAACGCGCGAACAAAAAACACAATATAGAGTAACCGAAAAGATCATCAAGGTAAATATTTTTTTTAGACTTTTGTTAATTTTTCAGAAACGGCTTGTTCGATGTCGATAAAATTTTCATGGGACCATTTGGGAAGTATACCCTTTCCAACAAAAAAAGAATTTTTCAAATCGGTTGGCGAGCGACGGAGCTATGCCCGAACAAACATAAAAAAAAAAAAAAAAAAACAAACAAACATCCGAATTGAGAACCTCCTCCTTTTTCAGAAGTCGGTTAAAAATGGGTAAATTATGTGATAAATAAATATTACTTCTCACAATATTTTTTTCTTTTGTGAAAAATCTTTACCTCCATATAAGGGCCTCCAAAAAAATTTTTATACGGGGCCCCGACAAGGCACGCTACGCCACTGGACAGAACCTACCCGAGTACCACATCAAGTACCACATGTATTGACCTAATATTTACAAACGCACGCGACAAACTCCATTTAGAAGTATTGGAGCTTTTTTTTTAACGTGGTAAAATTATCAAATAAGTCCTCCCACCCCGGGCAGGGTGGTAGGGACTGTCAGACTTATACTGACTAAAATCCACGGTGTTCCTTCAATAACCCTTTACGTACCGGGGTCACGGTAATGGGATAAATCCCACGACCCCGACGGGCTTCGGCCCTCTGCAGAGGGGGCCTCGTCATGTTGCTGACGCTCTTTGAGGCGCGCGTGGAACACAACGCGCCGTCGACCCGGGCATGGTCCATGGTCGGACAGCGATTTGCCCTTTACTCGCTGTCCGCATGCCCGCGCCTACGGTGGCCGGAGATCGTCGGCCGACGTCAGACGCCGTGGGCGTCTACCACTGCGGCTGGGCTGGAGGGAGGACGCCATCCTCTCCCTCACGCGGCCCGCCTCCTCCTTCGGAAGCATGACTGCTTCGCAGAAGGAGGCGACCGCTTCCCACTCCCTCTCGCCCCGCAGCATGGCCTCGACCAATGCCGGGCACGAGAGGTCTCCGCCTATCGCCGCCGTGAGGATACGTCGGTGCTCTGCCCAGGCGGGGCAGTCTTGCACCGTGTGCTCTACGGTGTCCTCAGGGCGACCCCCGCAGTGGTGACACCCAGGCGTTTCCTCCTTTCCCATCAGACACAGGTACCTCCCGAAACTTCCGTGTCCGGTGAGGACCTGCGTCATGCGGTAGGTCAGGACGCCGTGACGCCGATCTAGCCACTCCTCAAAGAGGGGTCTTACCGCCGCAATTGCGGCGTGCCCGGCCGTCGGTTGCGACAGTCGTTCCCTCCATACTGCCCTGAGATCGCGCCGGAGCTCTTCCCGCCGCGCCTCGACTTCTCGAGGCAGCGGGGATACGCCCCGGCGCTGCGCCTCCACGCGCCTTTCATAGACGTGCTGGAGGGCAGTCGCCTCCAGATCCCAGGGCAGCAATTCGGCAAGGAGGTTGGCCGATTCGCCGGCGATCGTGCGGTATCCCCGGATCATTCGGATAGCCATGACCCTCTGGCATGCGACCAACTTTAGTGGTCGCGTCCGGATGCACAGGGCCCACACTGGGAACCCGTAGAGGGCCATGGACCGCACGACGCCGGCGTACAGCCTTCGGCAGGAGGCGTTTGGCCCGCTGAGATTTCCGATGAGAGGAGTCGCCTGAAGGCGGCTGCTGCCCGGTTCAGCTTTGGGGCCAAACTCAGGAAATGCTCCCTGAAGTTCCACCGGCTGTCGAGGACGAGTCCCAGGTACTTCATCGTCCTCCCGACGCCGATGCGAACCCCCTCCACCGTACCCGAGTACCACATCAAGTACCACATGTATTGACCTAATATTTAAAACGCACACGACAAACTCCATTTAGAAGTATTGGAGCTAGGACTCTCAGACTACAGGGGAATAGAAATTAGTTTACCTACCCACGATCCAATAAGTAATAAAAAACAAATATCAAAAGAGGATCTATAATAAACAAAACATAGACTCGTTTAAAAAACAATTGAAAAAACTAGACTACAGTAAAATAATAAGCGAAAAGCAAAACGTAAATACTAATTATCTGTCATTTCATAACATATTACAAAACATATTCAGTCTATACCAAAGAAAACCGCAAAAATTAAAGAGCTCGTCTAAATCATGGCTAACGACTGGATTAATTATTTGGATATTAAGACTGCATAAAAGACAACTAAAGGCATTAATGACTACAACCAGCAACAATATATTGGTTAAGTACTATAAGCGTTATAAAAAAAATCCCAAGAAAACATTAGCCCAGTCTAAAAAACTAAACTACATAAAAATAATAAGTAAATCTGAAAATAAAACCAAAATAAGGTGGCAAATAATTAAGTAGCGCACAAATAAGATTACCAAAAAGCCAATCAATAACATGAAATTGCGTGTACAGAATACTGTGACGTAAAACGCGACTATCGTTGCTAACGCTTTCAATGATTATTTTGTATCAGTGGGAAAAACGGGTACCGCAAACGGGAATGTTTATCCAAACGGCCGTCCTACCTAAGACCTGTTGACCCGAACGAAATTAAGTTTATTATAAAAAGTTTGAAAAACAAGCGAAGTTATGGGCATGATGAGCTGAAAATATCGATAGTGAAACCGCTTCTCAGAAAGGGAGACCGGCTAATACTGGTAATTATAGGCCGATAGCATTGCTACCGACCTTCTCAAAAATATTGGAGACTGCTATGTCAAAAAGACTTTATTCCTATTGCGAAAGATATAAAATATTCAACAACAGCCAGAATGGGTTCAGGAAAAATAGATCCACGACATTAGCGATATTTAAGTACACCCAAGAAGCTTTAAATATAATAAATAACAAAAACTACGCTATAGGGATTTTACCGGACATGAGCAAATCCTACGACTGAGTTTCATACGAAATTCTACTTAATAAATTATACGCAATAGGTGTTAGAGGTACAGCACACAAATGGTTCTGCTCGTACCTAGAAAATAGGTCACAATGCGTAAAGATAGAACATAGTGACCCACACACTGTGGCCCAGAACAGACTTAGGTACAGCACAAAAAGACCTCGAGAAGCTGCAACGACTCGCATGTGTGGCGATCACCAGCAGCATGAGAACTGCACCCACTGCCGCTCTACAGGCCATGCTGGGACTACCACCATTGCATCTCATAGTACGAGAAGAGGCTGCCCTGGCAGCCTTCAGACTCGCCATATCCGGAGCACTCTTGAGGGACTCCAGGATCAAGCACACACGCATCATGGAGGACTCTGTCAAACGACAACCTCTGATGGCTGCACCCTATGATAAGATTACAAAGACACACCACTTAAAAAAAAACTACCAAATACAGCTCATGCCGGAGCCAGAGGACAACTCAGGACCCAAGGATCTTAGAATCTACACTGACGGCTCAAAGACAGACACTGGAACTGGAGTTGGAGTCTTCTCCAACGATCTCAACATAAAGATATCCAGACCGCTAGGCAAGCTCAACACCGTATACCAGGCGGAATGTGTGGGCATTATCCAAGCGATCCATGCCTTGGAAGCCAGGAGAGTTACGGATAGCCACATCCGTATAC
This sequence comes from Tholera decimalis, assembly GCA_943138885.2. NCBI lineage: Eukaryota > Metazoa > Arthropoda > Insecta > Lepidoptera > Noctuidae > Tholera > Tholera decimalis. Next base: position 33,827,538 of record OW964562.2, read on the forward strand.
TTTCCGACAGTGCCTCAGTACTACAATCCCTAGGGAAAAATTATATCACATCTAAACTCATACTAGAATGTCACAACGCGCTGCAACGCTCGGCAGTCGAGAACCGCAACACTGACACTACAATGGATAAATGGCACAGCGGATCACTCGGCAATGATGCGGCGGATGAACTGGCCAGAAGGGGGTCCAACACGACGGTTTTCGGACCAGAGCCCATCGTGCCGCTCCCCCCCACCCAGCTGCGCACATGGTTAAAAGAACACACACACGATCAAGCCCAGAAATGTTGGTCCTCGGCACCAGGCTGCAGGCAGTCCAAGGAGGCGATGCCAAACCTAGACAAAAAACTAAGCAGGCGCCTCCTACACATGGACAGGAAAAGCCTGCAAATGGTGGCGGGGTCCATCACCGGGCACTGCTCACTGAACAAACACTACCACACAATAGGTGTAACGGACAGTCCCCTATGCAGGGCATGCATGGGTATGGAGGAAACGGTGGCACACGTGCTCCTAGACTGCACGGAAATCACTGACATACGAAAGCAAACCCTCGGGTCTTTGAATTCCCTTACAAACATCCTGAATAGACCGAGAGACCTGATCTGCTTCTGGAAGGAGGTTGGCTGGATGGAGTGACGGCCGACACGGCTCACGCACAATGATCTCGTGCAGAGACTAAGTGCGGAAACCAAACCAAAGAAGAAGAAGAAGAAGACCCACACACTGGCCAAATAACACGCGTAAGATCTAAAAAGCATAAATAATAACGTCAATACCACAAGGCAGCGTTTTGGGATGCTTATTATTTTTAGTTTATATTAATGACCTCCCCAAAGAAATTGATGCTCAAAGTATTTTATTAGCTGACGATATTTCCATAATTTTTCCTCACACCGATAAGGAAAATCTAAACTAAAGACCATAACTTAGAATCAAATTTTGACAAAACAAAAGTAATGCAATATAGACCATACCAAAAACGGAAATTGGATATAAACATAGGTATAACAACATAAAAATAGAATGCATAAACGAGTTTTAAACTGTTAGGTTTGACTGTAGATACCAATATAAACTGGACAACCCATATAGACACATTGGCAAACAAACTAGCCAGCTTTATATATGGGTTGCAGAAGCTTAAAAGAGCTACCGGTTTTAAAACTGCTCTAACAGCATATTATGCTTATGCATACTCCTGGTTTAATTATGGTACCGTGGTCTGGGGAAATAGTGTAAACAAAGATAGAATATTTATTTTACAAAGGAAATGTATCCGAATTCTTGCCAATATAGATAACACAGAAAGCTGCAAGTCATTATTTGTAAAATATAAAGTTCTTACTCTAACTGGTATCTACATTTAGAAGTAAGCAAATTCATAAGAAAAAACCAGTCGCTATTCCCGCTCACTTAGACCTTCGCCCACAACATCGCAGTGTTAGACGTCAAATCAAAAATGAATGTAAGGCTAATTCAAACACAAAATTAACTATGTTCCATTCAGGACCTTTAGCCATGCGCATTACAATATATAATAGGCTTCCAAACTCAATTAAGGACATAGAGAGTACGAAAATAAATTCAAAAACAGTCTCCAAAAATACCTTACATTAAAATTCACACCTGTACACAATGCATACAGCACATACTATTATTGACTATTTTTATCTAAGCTCTAATATATTTTATTTAAATTTATGAATGGAAATTTGACAGACTGTAACATTTATTTGATACTAGCTTCCGCCCGCGACTTCGCCCCCGTGGAAAAAAAAATCCCCCGATTTTGAAACATTCTTCATTACTGCTCCCCTCCTATAGGTGTTAGCGTGATGATATATAGCCTATAGCCTTCCTCGATAAATGGGCTATCTAACACTGAAAGAATTTTTCAAATCAGAATGGTAGTTCCTGAGATTAGCGCGTTCAAGCAAACAAACAAACAAACAAACAAACAAACAAACAAACAAACAAACTCTTCAGCTTTATAATATTAGTACAGATTAAATTTAGTATTCTTGTTTAAGTGGTTTTTTAATTATTATTTTTTATTATTGACTCTGTAATATGTGACATTTATTTACTGTTAAATTTAGTATCATTCTTTGAGTTGTTTGTTTATTATTGACACTGTAGCACTTGAACCCTGCTAGGGCACAGCAATATAAATAATTATATTGCTGTGCCCTAGCAGGGTTCATGTATGAAACCTATATAACCTATTTGTAACAACTTGTAAACTACACGAATGCAATAAATGATGATTATGATTATTGTATTTTACATTTAATAACTTAAGAATCTCAATATGTTAAGATGGTCACTCATTCACAGACCAACCTGGAAAAGCAATGCTTATCCTCGAACACCAACTCTGCTATTATCTAGTCTTATCATAGTCTTTAAAAATGACATTGAGGTTTCTTCAACAATTTTTTCTTAAAGTCAATTGTTTAAAAGAAAGTTATTTTGCATAGTTATTGTGGAACCCTTCATGGGCGAGTCTGACTCGCACTTGGCCAAATTTTTTATAATACAACATTAATAATAACCAATAATATGCAGGCATGTCACCCTGACCAAACAATGGAATGAGGGAACAAGTGACAGTTTGTTATTTTAAACTGTCTATGATTGGTCAAAACTCTATGTGACTAGCACTCATTCCCATCTTCAAAGAACACAATCATCACGACTTGTATTTCAGCATTAAACATCAGCATCGCTTGTTGCCGATGCGGATGCTGATGCTGACATTAAAAACAATAATCAGTGGATGCTGATATTCACACAACCCTGTTAAGATTGTAGATTCTTACCTAAATATCTGACAATGCATTCATCGTTGTCCACCAGTTTAGCAATAACTGCTTCATACTCCAATCCATCTTCACAGAACACTAGCCGGCAGGGCATGCCAGCTCTCCATATTCCTTCCTTAGGTGTTTCATCAATCATCATCATATTGGAAGCTCTCGACACTTGATCTTTCTTCATTATTGACTTTCCACATTTCTTTTCTTTTTTTAACAGATGTACAGCTGTGAATATTAAAGTTTACAGTGAGAAAAAAAAATTAAAGAGTAAAATTAGTTTGTAATTTTATATGTAGGGTTTTTATGTTATCTCCAGAACCAATGATCCAATTCTAAAAATTTTTTCATTGGTAGTTATTGGGGAGTGCTATAGGTTATAAATTATTTCGAAATCCAAGAAGGCGCAGGCGAAGTGATAGTGTTCATATAAACTAATAGGTTTGCCAATTTATTTTTTAGTTTTATAAATAGGAATAAATTTTTCAAAACTAAATATTTTTGGATTGGCTGTAGGAATTTTAGATGGTCAAAACCATAATAAGTTATGAATCTGTTCTATTATAATTATTTCAGCATAATGCTAGACTGCAAGATGTAAAGTCAAGTAAATAAATTGAGGGCTGGCTATTCATACAGGTTGCCATCATTTTCATTATTCATCCAAGTGTCCTACTGCAGGAAATAGCCGCCCGTGTATGGGTCCATCAGTTTGACTAGTAATAAGCATCGCCATTCTGGATAAAATCTTAGGAGCATGTAATGCATTACAGAATGCATTAAAGAAAACTTAAATAAGGTTATCTTATTCAACCATACCAAACTTCGCTGCTACAGTAAGCAGCCATTACCCCAGAATTAGTTTCTAAGAACCGTAATGCCGTAGAAAAAAGAGAATACTTACATTCTGTATTTCGGTCGTTTAATGGACTTGGAGTATTCGTTGACATGGCCACACGCTTCGCCACCTCAATGTTAGCGACCCTTACAGCCTTGTCATAGGCCTCGTTAAGCTTTTTATCATCCCATTGATCATCATCGTCAGTATCAGACTGAAACATAAAATAATATAATAAAAACCTCTACCAAAATCAGAGGAAAGTTAAATTCGTCTGTAACTTACAATATTCATCCCCTTCACGTATAGGACTTCACTTTTGGACATTTCAAGCTTATGTTACCCTGTTTACTAGATTTTTTTGTGCTTTTGTCTGTTTTAAAACACTAAAATTTACCACTCAAACAATTTTCCGCAGCTCAGAACTAAGCAAATTTTGAGGATTTTGTTCTGTGACAGTTATTTATTTTCTGTCTTTACCTTTTGACGCACAGATAACTTTAAATTAAACCATAGATATTTGACGTCCCAAAGCCAAGCCAGTGTTGCGAACAACGCGGGGGCAAATGTCGCCCATTTTTCTTAGCTTAAGTAGCCTAATATAGCCGAATTTCAGTCAGTGGTAGCCTAATTATGTAGCCTAAAATATCAGTAAAAATGTAGTTTAAATCAATTTATTTTTACCTACTTTACTTGCTTAAAATGCTGTTATTTTTTTATGCACTCATCGCGCATAATGTATGTGCCAATAATTGATCGTGAAACAAATACTTTGACACACATGCTGCACGAAGCGAAATGAAAATGAATTGCGTTTACACTATAAATAAATAAATAATATTCATTTTCATAAAAGTAGGTACAATTTTCTTAATATTATTAACCCTTAAATGCACGATTTTTTTCTTTTTTTTGAAAAAAATATATTTGTTAGTAAATATGTTTTATTTTACAGGAAAAATTGTAAAAAAAATAATTATTCAAATTTACTGTACTTTTTTTTCAAAAATGTTATTGTTGTTTTAAAACCACATTGCGCATTCATTGGAATTGTGCTAGTATGGATTTGATAAAAACAATAATCTGTTTTGAAGCTGTTTATTTATGGGTTATTGTGGTAATCAATTTTTTTTTGGTGTCACACAAAGAGACTTAACATTTTTGGCACATTTTAAAAGTAAACCCTGAACATTTTGGGATCTTACACCTTTGCTGCTTATCCGTCCAAACTGCCCAGTGAGAGGTCTGGTCCAAACGCTCATCTTTTGATGGAGCTGCTTGAGCTGGACCTCGGAACTTCTTCAGCTCAAGTTTTCCTTGTAAGGGGCCCTCATTAGGCCGACCATGTTTAGCTCCATTTGTAGGTAGACCAATTTGACACAGTGTATCACCAAGTTCTAGCCTAAACTTACCTACATTGAGGAGTTTGTTGTTGCCCCTTATCGAATGTACATTATCCATGAATTTATTATTGTGAGGTCCAGAAAATGGTAAAATAAACGCATTGTCCACTTGCGGCTTTACATTGTAATGTGGTAATGACCTATCAACGAATCTAACAAATCTACTCCTCCCATATGCGCATTGTACTCTCGAATGACCTTTGGGCATGGAACAGCAACTCTTTCTTTTTTAGATATGAGATCCAGTTTGAACCCCCAAACAAACCCCACAAGGTTTGTTTGGGAGGTATTGCTTTATGTAGTGGCTCAGTTTCGTAGCACATATGCGTTCGTCGATGGAGAGCCTTTGTTCTATAGGAACCTTCCTAAATTAGCTGTTGAGCGTCGCCTCAAATGGTCTTTTTTGTAGAGCCTGTCATAATCCGGATGATATCTGGGTAAGCACTGCACTGTGTTGCATCAAAGCCTCTGGTACTTGAGTTTCTCCCCTAACTCCCCTAAAAATTAGCCTGTCTTTATCACTAACAAGGTTTCTTTTTCGCCAAATGACAGGTCGATTTATCCTCCCTAGAAGTCTCTTGCGATGATATATTGGTCACAGGTAACGGTTGTGGAGAGAGAGATGGGGAAATCGGGGTGGGATTGGGGAATGGGGATGGGAGGGTCTTGCATATTCTTATTATCATTAGTTACAAGAGGAGGATCAATATCCATCAAATCAGGCTGAGTATCCTCATCTTCAAGGTCTCGAAGAACATCTTGTACATTTTGATAACTGACCTTCATCTTCTACCTCGGAGTCTGACCCATCTAATCCGTCTTTGGAGTCCTGAAGGTTTTCTAAATATGATAAAATATCCCGTTCTAGTAAACGTGATATGCTGAAACGTAAAAGAAGAGCCCTTCACCAAACATGCAATTATTTACACAGCAATGCGCACTGTGGTTTTCCTACAACAAACGGATTTAAGCTTATGTCTACAAAGATATCTATTATTTTCAATTTTTTGTAATTTATACGTATAATTGATGATATAAACAAGCAAATATAAATAATTTTATAAACTTACGTAATATTTATTGAAGTCCAAACACAGTTTCAAAACTTGGTTCGCGCCCAAAAACAAACTTTCTTCAAAGTGACATTTCACATTTAAATTGTGTCAAAGTAAAAAAGCATTATTTATGGCCATTACGAAAAATAAGTATAAATATGTTCAAAAACAAGAATTAGTAGTTACAATTACTAAAAAAACATAAGAAGTTCCTCATAATCTGTGGTTTTCAGTATGTCGTTTTTAAACAACACCGCGCATTTAAGGGTTAACACTAATTGATTTGCTTGCGTTTGACCACAATCTCAACTGATGTTAAGTGATGATGTGGACGAAGACGAAGCATGCTTGCCTAGAAGTAACCTATTCACTCTTACTCTTAGCTATAACCTGGGAGTGTTTAAACTCCCAGGTTATAGCTATCAGAAAGCTCAGACCCCGACACAGAATTAATTCTTATCACATCATGGCATTCTAAATTTGGTTACAGATAAAGATAAATTCACGGTATTCCCCGAAGCTAACTAAACATAAACAAAAAGGTGGCCTCAAATCAACTCAACATATTTTATTTTACATGGCCACTTATAAAATGACACAAGCTAGTGCACGGCACGAAATTGGTCGATTCCTATGGAGAAGAACCGGTAAGAAACTCCACAGTTATTATTTTCAAAATATCATTCATTTTTATAATGTATCCATAGTACTCGTTTAAAAGGTATGATAGTTACCAATTCACACCAAACAGTGAAAGATAAAAAATATTAAAAATGAACGCATTGTAAAATTAAACAATATAATTTTTATTATTTATTAGTAATAAAAACTAAACAAAAAATAATCAGTGCAATCAGATGGATTATCGTAGGGAAAAGTACAAACAAACAAAATAAAAAGACACACTCACTAAAGTGGAGATGTTAAGAGACTAGTTAATAACACAATCACAATAAGCCCGAGCCACATTGTGCAGAAGGAAGGAATTCATGACTTCAACGTAGTACTCAATCTAAAATATGCTTTTTTGATAAGGGTTTTAAATTTTCACACAGACACAGAGTTTGGTAACTTGTTATAAAAGCGTATGCTGTTTATGAAGAATAACTTGCTAGTCTTGGCTACCATTTGGCTTTCATTTAGGTATAACAATTTCACGCTTATTGCGTGTATTTATTGTGAGAAGATCACTTCTAATCTAAAAAGTCCTAAGTTTATGCGTATAAATAATATGCTTTCTAATAAATAAAGTGCGTGCCATCCATTCTTTCTTAGTATCGCAAACCTTTTACATTAATCTGCATGGGACATCTTTTTTTTTATTAAGCTCGTTTATGACAGACAGATTGAATACACTTTATTGTACACCAATAATTGAAACACACTTAAATAGCAATATTGCTAACAATTTAGTTACGATGATGGTCTTATCGCTGAGAGCGATGTCTTCTACTTTCCAGATAACCTTGAACCTGAAGTCCTGAACTGAAGTAGCCTAAAAGGCGACCGGTCGCCTTTCACGTTTTTTCGTCACCGATTCTCTTCGTGAGTAGCCTAAATGGCGAAAAATCGCCTACGTTGGCAACACTGAGCCAAGCCGTTTTTGTCTGTGGTTTGAGAGGTGAGACTCATGCAGAAATTTAGTTTTAGTCGAGTAAATGTGAAGTATCTATGGCCTGACCAAATATAGATACTATAGTTATCTATGATGGTTGCTAGGATACTGTTAGGTAAAACATAGTGTATTAGTATAAAACATAGTGTATTCAATGATATTTTATAGTACAGATATGTTATGGGCGCGCGCGTCGTGAAGACTCGAACACGAGCTAATTGGAACGTCTTGCAACTAGTCTGCATCGAACGCAACCACAAGCGTGCCGCACCGTAATACCCCTGTTCTTAGATTTTATTTATCAAAATTGCCATCGTGTGAGTTTCGGAAGTGTACGAATTATACTTCCAAAGTAAACAAAATACAAAGGATCTCATATCACATGTGATAATGCAAATATATTAAGATTATATTTTATATTTCACTTATTTTCCAAACTTGCCAATAAATTATGCTTAGGAGCCATATGTAGGTGAAGACAGAGAGAGCAAACTTGTTTTGTCGCGAGAGCGATAAGGATGCTTGCGTGCGGACATAGATTAGTTAAAAGTTTACAAGTGTAGAAGCGATATTGATTGACTTGTTTTAATTTGTTTTGTGTTACAATTTTTTTGACTAAAGTTCATTTGACTGATTATTGAGGATTATAACTGTTTTTTATTGAATTAGGTTTCCGAGGGATCAGTTTCGACTTCAAGATTGGATCGTAATTGTTCGTGAACAAAAAAGCGAATCAGACTGGATAATATCAAAAAACAGCAGGACAATGTAGCAATCACTTCCAAAGTACTAACAAATATGTTACGAAATGTGGTCGAACAATGCTTAAAAAAATGCAGTTCCAATTATAGAGGTAGGTATCTAAAACATTGTATAAAACAATGCTGCCTGAATAATGTTTTATAAAATGTCAGCTACCTGTTGCTTGCATTTTCGCCAAAGTTGAATTTGTTTGGTCAGTATAGGTACTTACAAAGAAACCGCTACATGACATTTCATTATGAAACCTATATTTGTGTCATGAAATTGATTATTTATTGATTACTAGCTTTCCACCTGCTTCATCCAAGATGAAGTTCCGATTTGACGAAGTTTTCGAAACATGCAATTATTGTTATGACTGATCATAAATTATTTCATTAACATAATGACTATTAATTTCTATTTTAGTTTTGAATATAATGGGCTAAGCTGAATACAAACATTAGTGGTAATACTTGATCCGTGATTAACCAAGTTAGATGTTTAATTTCTTACCTACGTACTTACTCTTCAATCGAGTGTCCACTCTGCGGCTATAAAAATGTTATCCTATGGCACAAGGACTCATTTGAAGCGCAATTGTTAGAATTATAGCCATCTCTTTCACTTGCGTGTTGTTTAGTATCTTTCATTCTACTTATAAGTAAAACTTGTCAATGTGTGCCATAGATATCCGTGATGTGTGCAGTTCTTACTACGCGGAACAAATTTCAACGCAAATTACTATGAACGTAACATATCTGTACTTTATAATATCATTGAGTGTATTACATACTCTTTGATTAGTATTACATACTCTTTGCTGTTAGGATTTTTTCACGACTTGAAGTTGTCACTTATAATATAAAACACTGCGTACTTTTATTTCTTTATTTTCAACAATATTTAACATGGTAGCAGAGCGTGTACGAAATAATAACTTTTGAGTATCCGAAATGTCCAGCACTAAAATAGACCCTCTAACTAGAGAGAACTATGACACTTGGGTGATACAGGCTGAAGCTGTTCTCGTACGACACAAATTGTGGAAATACATCGAGACTGATGCTGCAGTGGTTGATAAAGAAGGCGATAGACAGGCTAGATCTGAACTCATACTTATAATCGCTCCTTCTGAGCTTAAACAAATTAAAAATTGCACTACTGCTAAAGCATTATGGGAAAAATTGAAAGACACGTACGCCAGTAAGGGACCTGCAAGAAAAGCATCCCTTTTAAAGCAACTGATCCTAACAAAATTAGAAGGACACGATGTAAGAGTGTTAAAAGTATCGAATAGTTCTCTTACCAAGATGTTGTAAGTGTGGGATCCTTTGTTCAAATAAATTACTTTTTCATTCCCAAAATCCTTTACAAAATTCTAAATTACATTCTATACATGTTTGATAAAATTGGTAAACTGCTCTAAAAACTAAATCATTTATGATCGACCATATACAACCACTCCGACAACGACTATATCTTCAACTCACAATATTTTCTACTTGACTTTTCTTTTCATCTATCTTGTCACATTTTAAAAACATTCCTAACAACATTTTGGTTTTAAATGCCATAGACTTAAAAACCTGCCAGTAAACCATAGACATAAAATTCTATAAAACCAATATTACAACAAAGAGCTCATCTAAACAAGTTCATGGATATCGTTGACAAATTGGCAGACATGGACGTAGCTATTAATGAGGACTTATTAACAATCATGATGTTATACAGTCTCTCAAATGAATTTGAGAACTTCAGAGTCGCTATAGAATCGAGAGACACTCTTCCGAAGCCAGAGGAGCTTCAAATTAAAATAATAGAAGAATGTGAAGCACGTCATAGCCAAAACATGATTCATAACGACGAACCTGAATCCTCTTTTCAAGAAGAAGCCCTATACTCATCCTGTAAAGTTTGCAAACGTAGTGGTAATATCTTCAAACGCAAAACTCACAAAATTTGTACCAATTGCTGGACGAAAAACAGTAAGAAGCATAATAAACATGCAAATATTTCTCATAAGAACAATTTTGCTATACAGTGCTTACTTACACATAATGAAAAATCTGAAAACAGCATTTGGGTTTTGGATAGCGGTTGTACGTCTCACATGACTTATCAACGAGACTTACTTAAAACTATAGAGAAAACATCCGGAAAACTACACTTTGCAACTAAAGAACAAACTGCAAAAATTGAAGGAAAAGGTACAGTCTCCTTTGTAACAAAAAATGGTAATGGCATAGCCTTTACACAGCTAAAGGACACTCTGTATGTACCTAGCCTATGCACCAACTTGATGTCCGTCAGTAAGATGACAGATTATGGCTGTTCTGTCCTCTTCACAAAGAATAAAGCGACGGTCTACAATCCAAAAGTTTGAATAACCCTCACCGCATTTAAACAAGGAGATGGTCTTTATTACATCAAACCTAATAAACATGAGCGCAACAATCTGGCCAATCATAATGATGACACTGATTCGATTCCAATTGCCAAAAACAAAGCGAACTCATCAAACATCTACGACTGGCACAGAAAACTTGGTCACATGAACGCCAAAGATCTGAAATATGCACTTAAAAACGAGAATTTGATTGGGTTGATCTTTGATGCTTCTGAAACCTTGGCAGAGTGTGAAATCTGTATCCAAACAAAAATACATCGAGTACCTACCCTCCGTGAGAAAACAACTCAACGAACAACAGAACGCTTTGAAATCGTTCATAGCGATGTATGTGGACCAATCAGAACGCCCACAGTAAGCGGAAACAAGTACTTCGTTACTTTTATAGACGACTATAGCCGATACAGTCGAGTTTACATGATTAAAAGCAAGAACGAAGTCTTAGAAAAATTTAAAGAGTTGAAGGAGTTAGCGGAAACGTACACTGGGAACAAAATCAAGTTCTTACAATCAGATAATGGTACTGAGTATGTGAACAAAGAGTTCAACGCGTCTGAAACATTGCGGGATACAGAGACGTCTCACCGCACCCTATACCCCAAACCAAAACGGAGTTGCTGAATGAAAGAATCGTACCCTTGTGGAGAAAGCGAGAGCAATGATGATTGACGCACAGGCACCATTAAAATTCTGGGGCGAAGCAGTATTCATTGCAAACTACCTATCAAACAGGAGTATAAGCAGCGCCATTCAAAACCAAACGCCATTCGAGCGATGGGTTGGGAGAAAGCCATATATTAATAATTTATACGTGTTCGGTTGCAAGACCTACGTTCTTATGAAAGGCACTAACGGTCACAAATTTGCACCAAAGGCAATTCCTGGCATGTTTGCGGGTTACTCAGAAACATCAAAAGCTTTCAGGATCTTCATACCCACGAAGAACAGCATCATAACTTCAAAAGATGTTAGGGTATTGAAGACTATGTTCTACGATGAACTAAATAAAAATGTGATCTCCAGACTTCTCACTGATTTAGAGTTCTCACACGAACAATCTAATAAAACGCCATCGCAGCAAACAACGCGCAAACGAGTGGATATTAAGCTTGACAATCATTAAGGAGATGATCAGCAGCATGACAGTAATAGTGACGCAGATGATCAAGATGAAACGCTGCAACAAAGTTTAGTCGATAGCACTGAAAACGTTCGACAAGTGGAACCAGCAAATAATGAAAGTGAATACGAATCTCTTTCTGGATCTTTTACCGCTGTCGATGATGATGAACCTGATACTGAAGCTGAAGAAAATGCAACCGGTCAAACGAGGTCTTTGAGAGACAGGTCAAAAATCACAGCTCCTAAGCGCTACGATGATTTTATTCTGGCAGCAGCTGAAGAAATCGAAAATCTTCACAAGCCTAAAGAGCCTGAGACCCTCAAAGAAGCCATGGAATCTCCTCACAAAACAAAATGGCTAGATGCTATGCAGAGTGAAATAACTTCACTGCATGATAACCAAACCTGGGATTTGGTTGATTTACCCAAAGGACGAAGAGCCCTCCCTTGCAAATGGGTGTATAAAGTAAAAATGAATCCTGATGGTACTGTCGATAGGTATAAAGCCAGAATGGTTATCAAAGGTTACTCACAGCAACCTGGAACTGATTATGACAAAACATTCAGTCCAGTGGTTCGTCTGAGCACCGTACGAGCTTTACTTGCTATAGCTGCTCGAGATAATCTTAAACTACTTCAATTCGATGTTTCAACCGCCTTTCTAAACGGCACAGTAAATGAAGACATTTACATGAAACAGCCTGATGGCTATCAGGATGGCACCAAACGAGTCTGCAAGCTAAAACGCAGCCTCTATGGACTGAAACAAGCACCGCGCTGCTGGAACACCCGCATTGCCGAATTCTTAAGGAATTCTGATTTCCAACAGAGCGAAGCGGATCCATGCTTGTATGTTCGAATCAGAGGACAATCTAAAGTGTTTATTGGTCTTTATGTTGATGACGGACTTGTAGTATACAATACTACCAGAGCAGGAGACGAATTCATCAAGGAATTGCAAACAAGGTTTAAGATAACTACGAAACCTGCGTCATACTTCCTTGGAATGGAAATTAATGTCTGCAAGGACAAGACCATCTCATTATGTCAAAAGGCCTACACCAAGAAAGTGTTAGAAAAATATAGAATGTCCAACTGCAAACCAGCACCAACGCCAATCATCAAAGAAAATGAGAAGGCAGAAGAAGAGGAAGTCAACACGAATTTCCCATATAGACAAGCCGTGGGTTCTTTGGCATATTTATCAGTAGGCACAGGGCCTGATATTTCATATGCCATGGGTGTCGCATCTCGAAACCTTGCAGCACCTACTAAGAAAGATATCATGCTGGTAAAACGGATCTTCCGGTACTTGAAAGGTACCCAACAGAATGGACTAACCTATACGAAGAAGTCCCCTCCACGCTTAGTCTGTTACAGCGACGCAGATCATGCAGGAGACCAAACTACTGGAAGGTCGACATCTGGAATGGTGTGCTTATTTTCTGGAGCTGCTATTAGCTGGAGACGCCAGAAGCAAACGACAGTCTCCATCTCCTCAACTGAAGCGGAAATTATAGCAGCAAGCGAATCTGCTCAAGAGATTTTATGGTTGAATCAGCTTATTAACAACTTGATTAAAATTGAGAAACCAGTACTGAACCTGGACAATGAATCGGCTGTAAAACTTGCGCATAACCCAAAGTATGAATATCACAAGCGCACCAAACACATCAAGCTGAAACATTTTTTTGTAAGAGAATGTGTTAGCAATGGAGACTTTGACGTAATTCATGTTCCTTCGGAGCAGCAGTTGGCTGATATGTTAACCAAACCACTGTTCGGCCCAAGGCTGCATTATTTAAGTTCAGCATTGGGATTAAAGAATATATTACCATAATATTCTTTAAAAAAAGTTCCGAGGATGTGAAGTATCTATGGCCTGACCAAATATAGATACTATAGTTATCTATGATGGTTGCTAGGATACTGTTAGGATTTTTTCACGACTTGAAGTTGTCACTTATAACATAAAACACTGCGTACTTTTATTTCTTTATTTTCCACAATATTTAACAGTAAAGTAATCTATTTGTGATCTGTAATTTCAAATAATTAAGACGATATTTTCAATAATTGAACCTAATTTATTTTTATTTCAATCTAAACATGGAACTGTTCTAATTTCATCAATTACCAAAATGTATACTAGACTGATAATACTATTAGGTTAAAAGCTCTATGTATACAAGTAGCGGCACGAAACTTTAGCGGTGACCGTTATTGCGCAGAAATAAAAATTAAGGTACCTGAGGGGGGCTAGTGGGATGAAGGGCGGGCGTTCGTAGCGCCGATTGGCTCTCCAGCCGCATTATGTTCCCCGCGCCAATACGACGCTCCGAGGACATCCCGTGTACAGTCGCGTCATTAATTGTATCGTTATTGCTGTTAATTTTTGTTGTTGTTTTTTTTAACCGACTTCTAAAAAAGGAGGAGGTTCTCAATTCGGATGTTTGTATTTTTTTTTTTTTTTTTTTTTTTTTTATGTTTGTCCACGCATAACTCCGTCGCTTGCCAACCGATCTGAAAAATTCTTTTTTTGTTGGAAAGGTTATACTTCCCAAATGGTCCCATAAAAATTTTATCGAAATCGGACGAGCCGTTTCTGAAAAATCAAAAAAAGTCGAAAAAAATAATTTACCTTGATGATCTTTTCGTTTACTCTGCATTGCGTTTTTTGTTCGCGCATAACTCCGTCATTTACGAATCGATTTGGAAAATTCACTGACCCACTAAAAAGCGCGAAAATAAAAACTTTTTTGCAAAAAATAAAACCGACTTCCATATCAAAACACTACAAAGCCAAAAATAATTTTAATTTCGGAAGGCGGTGTGAAAAAAAAAAGAAAATACAAAACCAATAACACCGACTACCGAAATTAAAATTATTTTTGGCTTTGTAGTGTTTTGATATGGAAGTCGGTTTTATTTTTTGCAAAAAAGTTTTTATTGTAAGTTTGAATTTGTTTGTTAAATTTAGTTTTTTTAGTTTGTTTGTGACTTTAAAGTGAATATACCTAGAAGAAATACTGTTTTGAAAAGACAGGCAAGGAAAATGGTTTATGACGTGAATTGCACTTTAAAAAGGGAATCTAACAAATTAATTGATTCTTTGAAACAAATTAAAAGTGAGATTGACGAAGCTACAAATACTTTACTCAGTCTTTCGGACAGCTCTGTAGATTCAGATTCACTGTAGATTCTCTGAGTCAGATTAGACTAAAATCTAAAATAAAAAAAAAATTAACAAATTATGTTTTTATTTTTATACTCCCCACAAAACTTGTTAAAAATGATATCTTAGGTACCTACTATAAATCCTTGGACGTTGGCATTGGAGATAAACTATTTATTAAAGTATAGGTAATATTATTTGCATGCGCGACAGTACTCATGCGCAGGTATCTGTTGAAAGAGGATAAATGAGAATTTAAAAGAAAGAACATTTTCAAATTGAATTGTTCTATATGTGTCACTCATCACTCATCTGTCTGTTCTTGTCATGCTTTGCAAAACATAGTGTATTACATACTCTTTGATGCTTTGTAAAAATCTATATTAAATAAAAATTCACGTATTTGGATCATGGAACCTTACTTATTTTATTTCTAACATGGTAGCATGAGCGTTTAAATATTAACATTTGAAAAATTGTTAATAATGTATACCGTACGTGGAGCAGTTGGCGATGGTAGCGGTGCGCCGCACCGTTCTGGGAGATTAGTTGAAAGCATCGAAAAACTGGATGGAGCGTCAAACTACGCTACTTGGAAGGTGCAAGTAGAATTTTTTCTAGTAATGGAAGATCTCTGGGATTTTATAGAAGAAACCCCATCAACTGCTGCTGGTCTTAAGATGGATAAGAAGGTACGTGCAAAGATGCTGTTAATGGTTCAACCACATTGTTTGGTACATGTGAAGAAAGCAACTACAGCCAAGCAGAGCTGGGGTGCTTTAAAAGCTGCCTTCGAAGACCAAGGAATTAATAATAGATGTCGATTGCTAGGACGACTAGTTAGTCAGAAGCTGAGCATGTATAGTAGCCCACGAGTCTATGTCACTGAGATACTGTCGCTAGCCAATCAGCTAGCAGATATGGGCAAAGAAATAGATGATGAGCTACTGGCTGCACTTATGCTACAAGGACTAGGAGAACAGTACGAGCCGATGAGGATGGCTATCGAAAATAGCAATATAACGTTAACAACAGACTACGTTAAAACTAAATTGCTACAGATTGACATTACTTCAACACATGAGGATTCGTCGCAGAATGCTTTGAGTGCTGCTGAAAAGAAAAGCTATTGGAAAGCAAATGGAAAGGGTAAAGGAAAGATAGCAAATAAAAAGATTGAATGCTATGTGTGTGGGGAAGGACATAAAGCTCGTTTTTGCCCCAAGATGCATTACAATCATGCACATACCACACATACGGCACTCCATACCTATAGAAACGTTTCGCAAGAGTGGATTTTGGATTCTGGAGCGTCATTTCATATGACCAACAGGAAAGATTGGCTAAACAACTATGAGAGATTGAATGAGCCAGTCCAAATATCATGCGCGAATGGGAATAGGGTGGAAGGTGAAGGCCGAGGTGATGTCTGTTCAGATGAGTTGAACGTGAGTGTAAAGGGAGCTGTTTTTGTGCCAAAGTTAGCTACGAATCTATTAAGTGTAAGTACATTAGTGAATCGAAATTTTGTGGTAGTATTTTCGAAAAGAGGTTGTGAGTTGTATAAGTCAGAAGAATGTCAAGTGAATGGGAAGGCTGAGTTGGTATGTAAGGAACAGAAAGGTATTTATGTAGTAAAGCCTAATTCTAACCCTCACATGTTTTCAGCTTTAAAAACAAAAGTTGATGACGAAGTCCAGCTATGGCATCGCAGACTTGGACATTTGGGACTTGACAACATGAAAATACTACGTGACAAACTGGCTAGAGGTATTAGTTTCAAGGATCCAGATTCAGTACAATGTGTGTCGTGTTTGAAAGGTAAGCAAACCACATTAACTTTTCCGAAACAGAAGAGTATGCGTGCTACTGAACTTCTTGAATTAGTACATAGCGATGTTTGTGGGCCAATAGAAACTTCTTCATTTGCGGGGTATAAATATTTTCTGACGTTTATTGACGACAAATCGAGAAAAACATTTGTTAATTTTTTGCGGAACAAAAGTGAGGTCTTCTCGAAGTTGGTAGAGTTTAAAACACTTGTCGAAAATCAGACTGGTAAAAAACTCATGGCGATTAGGACGGACAACGCAACCGACTACGTCAATGAACGTGTAAATAATTTTCTGCGTAGTAATGGTATTACCCTCCAGCTGACAGTGGAATACACACCGCAACAGAATGGAGTGAGTGAGAGGGCAAATCGTTCAATTGTAGAACGAGCCAGAAGTATGCTTGAAGAAGCGAAACTTGACAAGAAGTATTGGGCTGAAGCGGTCAATACTTCGGTTTATCTGAAAAACAGATGTCCTACACGTGCTGTTAAAGGGATGACGCCTGAAGAAGCATGGTCTAAAAGAAAGGTTGACCTGAGGCATTTAAAAGTATTTGGTTGCCGGGCGTTTATGCATGTTCCGAAAGAGAATCGAAAAAAATTTGACTCAAAGACTAAAGAACTACTGTTTGTCGGCTATTGTGAAACAACTAAGGGTTATCGACTTTTAGACCCTGTAACCCATTGCTTGTACAAAGCAAGAGACGTAGTTTTCTTTGAAAATCAAATCAAGGTTCATGCAAACGATACTAAAGAAATTGTAGAAATGATGCCATCGGATGACGTCTGGGAGAGACCTTCAATGATCCAAGAAGTTAATGCTCCTAATGAAGCTCGTCAAGTAGAACAACATGAAGAGCGACAAGAAAATGATGAATTTTTTGAATGTGGAGAATTGGAAGTTCTTGAATCTGAACAGCCTGACAGTAATAGTTCTGAACATAGTTTGGAAAACACTTGTGAACAACAGTGTGTGGAAAATACAGTTGAAGGAGTAGATGATTCTGAAACTGAAGTGCAAGGCAGTGAAGGTCCTGTACTGGAATGTGAAAACACGCACGATGTTCCTGAAAGAAGATATCCTCTTAGAAAAAGGAAATTGAAAAATTTCGATGATTACATTCTCTATTATGCAGAAGAAGATATAAAGGAAGACCCTATAACTATAGAAGAAGCTTTATCAAGAGTTGATAAAGATAAGTGGCATAAAGCTTTTCAAGAAGAGCTTAATGCATTAAAGAAAAACAAAACATGGGAGTTAGTAGAAAAAGCACATGGCTACTGCGTAGATTCTAAATGGATTTTTAGAATAAAAAAAGAGCCGGGGAAGATAAGGTACAAGGCGAGACTCGTAGCCAGAGGTTTTTCTCAAATAAAAGGGGTTAACTACAACGAAACTTTTGCACCTGTAATACGCCACAGTACTTTGAGGCTACTTTTGGCGCTAGCTGTTGAAAATAATATAAAAGTTGATCAGATGGATGTCGTTACCGCATTCTTAAATGGAGACTTAAAAGAGAAGGTCTATTTAAAACAACCGAAAGGTTTTGAAGAAAAAGGTAAAGAAGGACATGTCTGTCTACTGAAGAAAGCTATTTATGGTCTAAAGCAAGCTCCCAGAGCATGGTACGAGAAATTGAAAAAGGTGTTGTTAGACATAGGTTTCAAGAGATGCGAAACTGAACCATGTGTTTACAGAAGAAAGAAGCATGACTGTATGATGTTTTAAGCAGTTTATGTAGATGATATTCTTATTTTTTGGAACAATGAGAAGGAGAGAATAAAATTGAAAGAAAAACTTAAAAGAAAATTTGAGATGAAAGATCTAGGTGAGGTAGATGTCTTTCTTGGAATGAAAATCAAATGTCAGGACAACTCTATACAACTCAACCAAACTGAGTATCTTGAGATTCATTCCGCTTCCGACGCTCGCCCGCGACAGTCGTGCCGCTCCGCGCTCTCGATCGTTCCGTGCCTGAGTCATCGCAACGCTTCGTCACGCCCGCCGTGACGTCACTCGTAGTCGCCGACTACGACGCCTGGTCCGGATCCGCCTTTTTCGAGGCGGTGAAGGATTTCCTGTTTCTATAACAGAGTATCGTCAAAAACAATTTGGTTTGGCCCCTTCAGGGTAAAACCACAGTTTCGTGGTCCTTGGTTGGAAACCTCACGGTGTCAACAATACCAAGGGGGTGCTGACCCGACGCACCCGCTGATCCCCTTCAGGGTGAAGCAGTCAATTGGAGTCGAGTGCTAGGTTTTGGCCTTGGGGGATCTCCTAGTCAAACCTAGTTACTGAGTTTCCTTTTCAGCTACACACCTAGTGTCGGTTGGGTGTGTCTACCCCTTCGCACTAGACCCAATAGGGCCCGGTTCGCACAATAAGACTGGCGACCGGTTACAAGCTTAGGGCTCACCATTAGGTACTCACCTCCCAGTCTCTACCCGACTGGGAGGGTTACACATCCCCGGACTCATCCACCTGGGGAGTTAGGTCAGTTAGGCTTTAAATAGGTCCCCCGCGGGAGAGAAATCTCCAAAATTTCCCCATTAAATTTTTGATCCATTCGCCAATCATGGCAAACTCCAATATTTTGGAGATATTGCTAAAAATCCTTAAGGAAAACCCTGCTATTTCCGCCAAATATGGCGGAATAATCCAGCGTGAAATCGCTAACTGTCCTCCGGCTACCGAAGCCAACGTCGCTGATTTTATTGACGCACTTGACAGCCCATTATCTCCCCCGCTTGCTGATCAAGGCATTCCGGTTGGTCAATTCACGGAAGTGTTTATCAACTCCGATCCCATTGTTCATCGAACAACGAACGACTTCCAGGTAGATAGCCCTCTATCGCTCCCGCCCGCCGACAATGTCGTGCCGACCGCCCAATTCTCGAAATCATCCATTGTTTCCGGCCCACCTACTAATCCCATTGTTCATAAAACAATGGACGCCGCGCAGGTGTGTGCTGCAGTTGAATTCCGTGAAATGGACACCACCGAACCTGTGTCCAATAACAACTCCGACAATGATTTGTCATCATGCCCCTCGTCCTCGGAAGACGACTTTCAAGTCGTCACCGGTGGCAAGAGGAAGAAAGGGAAACCTCCCAGGCCAGCAAGGCCAAAAAGACCACCACGTCGCCCCCGTCCCCAACTCAAACGCCCGTTCGACCCGCTAGCCCCGTCCCAACTACCTCTGCTCGCGCGCAGAATAGTCGTCCCCCCAGCCCGATAGCCCAAACTTCCTCAGCCCAAAGGAAGCAACGCCCTCCGCCCCCCTTTTACATCCAGGACAAGAGTAAATGGACTGATGTGTCCAAGATGTGTGTTGATCGAAAGAACTACTACACAAACGCCCGTGCCTGCCAAAATGGCATTAAAGTCACCGTCCCTACGTCGAACGACTATAGGGAACTATATCGCGCCCTCCGTGAAAGGAATATTTCCTTTCACACTTTCTCCTTCCCCGAGGACACGCCCACTCGTGTTATTATTAAACGTGTCCCTAAAGAAATCCTAGTACAGGATATTAAAGACGACCTTGCCGATCAAGGTATACCAGTGATCGCCGTCCATCGCTTACATAAAGCGAGAGGCGGTGAATTGTACGACATGATTCTTGTCATTTGTGAACCAACCGAAGGTCATCACCCGATTTTCAAGATTAAGTCCATTTGCTCCCTATCCGGTATCTCAATTGAAAAGCCCTACAAAACCACAACAGTGGGACAATGCCACCGTTGCCAACTGTATGGCCATGCGCAGAGCAACTGCTATGCGACACCCAGATGCGTCAAGTGTCTGGGCGAGCACAGCACTGCGGACTGCCCTCGGCCTAAAGACCGAACCCTCTGTTCGGAACCACCCAGCTGCGTTCTCTGCGGCCAGACCGGTCACCCGGCAAACTACCGCGGCTGTCCCAAAGCCCCCAAACTCGCTCCTAAATTAGCGAAGCGCGCCAACGCCCGCCAACAAAGAGAGGCACCTTCCTCTCAAATTCCCCAACGTCTCGCTCCTCAGAGACCATCCCCGTGGAACAGGCTAAACCACGAAAAAGCCTTTCCCTCCTTGGCCACTGCCAAACCTTTGCAGGCACTGATGGATATACCCATCGTAGCGCAGATCCTGCCTATAGCCGTGGCTCCAGAGGCCACAGCCAGTCCCCAACCCGAGCCTCAAACCACTGCTGCTCCTGCAGCCAAACAACCGCCCAATCCCTCACCCGTCGCGCACGGCGAGTCTTGCGGCCAGACTCTACTGCGCCACTATAGAATATTTATGACCCGCCAAGCCAGGTCTCTCCGCGATGCCCTTCTGGCTGCCGAGCAGCAGAATAACGGCAAAGTTACGACGGCAATGTACAGCCAAATATTCAGCACACACAGTGATGTCGTGCTAGGCCTCGACCAGATGGATGCGATGGACTGATCCAATGGATTCCCAACGCACAAACCACACTAGGCCTCGATCCCTCAAATTAGGTTTTTTCAACGCCAATGGCATTTTCAACCAACGCGCCGAAATAACTAAATTCCTCCGCGACCACCAATTAGACGTCCTCCTTATACAGGAGACCCTTTTGAAACCCCACCGCGCTGACCCCAAAATTGCGAATTACCGTCTAGTTCGCAATGACAGAACACGCTGCCACGGCGGCGGTACCCTTATTTATTATAGAAAGGAGTTATACTGCATCCCTCTGACCCCAGCCGCGCCTCTCTCTCACCTAGAGTACTCTGCCTGTCGACTAGGCATGACTGGTCATCCTCCGATAACCATCATCTCTGCCTACAATCCCCCACCATCGGTCGCGTCTCTTGCTTCAGACGATCCTATCGCGCTCACCAGCGATCTCACGACTCTCTTTGGCCTGAGTGACTCCGTCTTACTAGCGGGCGATCTCAACGCCAAACACCCCGCTTGGAACAGCAACACGACAAATGCCAGAGGCAGAATCGTGTATAACCTAGGCGCGACCCTAAACTATGACGTCATCGCTCCGATGACTCCCACCCACTACCCACACGACCCCAACCATAATCCCGATGTCCTCGATGTGGCGCTCCTAAAGAATGTAAACCTCCATTTACACTCCATAGAAGCGCTTCACGAGCTCAACTCGGATCACCGTCCCGTTATCCTACACCTAGGTTCCCGCTCGGGTAACCATGATCCTACCCAACCTCCTCCGACCTAATTGATCACCGACTGGAAGAAAGTAAGTGAAAAACTGAAATCCACCACGTCGCCTCAATTGGACACCATTCCTGACCACATAGTCTCAGTCGCTGACACGACGGCGGCGATCGACTCGCTTACAGATCACGTACAATCCGTCCTGAACGATTGTTCAAGGGAAGTTCCTGTAGTGGAAGACCACCGCTGGAAAATCCCGGACGATGTACGGAATCTGATAACCGAGAAGAACGCAGCCATCCGTGCGTACAGCGCTTTTCGCTACGCCGCAAACAAAGCTCACATGCGCAACTTACAGCGTGCTGTAAGGAAACGCATTGCCGAGCAGCGTAATGCGAGCTGGGACAAGATGCTGAGCGAACTTGAGCCCACCCATCTTGCCTTCTGGCAGCTTCAGAGGAAGATACGATCCACTGAAGAGGCCACAACGCCTCCTCTCATTCGTCCCGATAAGAGTGTCGCCTTCGATAACTCTGAAAAAGCAGAATGCCTAGCCGACAGCCTAGAGTCCCAATGTTCTCCCAGCTCTCAACCAGTAGACCAAGCCCACCTCGATATGGTGAACGCCGAAGTCGAACGTAGAACTTCCCTTCCGCCCGTCGAAGATCCCGATAATCCACTGGCCCCCATCACTCCTGATGAGGTCCAGGATATCATTAAAAGTCTCCAACCGCGAAAAGCCCCTGGCTCCGACGGCATCACCAATAGGGTTTACAAACTTTTCCCTGCCCAGCTTATAGTGCTAATGACTGCCATCTTCAATGGCGCATTGAGCAATAATATGTTCCCTACAACCTGGAAACAGGCCACCGTCATAGGTATTCCCAAACCAGGCAAGCCCAAGTCTGACCCGTCTAGCTACCGTCCCATTAGCTTGCTCAACGTCCTCGGTAAAATCTATGAAAGGCTTATATATAAGCGGCTCAAAGATTTTGCCGAAGCAAAGAGTCTAATACCCAATGAGCAGTTCGGATTTAGAACCGAACACTCATGTATCCAACAAGTCCACCGCATCGTAGAACACGTCAGCGCCGGCTTCCAACGGGGCGCAATAACGGGAGCCTTATTCTTCGACATAGCGAAAGCGTTCGACAAAGTCTGGCACAATGGCTTAATCTATAAGCTATACCAACTCGGCGTGCCTGACCGTCTCGTGCTCATCCTACGGGACTTTTTATCGAATCGCACCTTTCGTTATCGAATTGAGGGGGAGCTTTCCTCCCCCCATCCCATTCGCGCAGGAGTTCCTCAAGGCTCCGTACTATCCCCCCTCGTTTTCATGCTATTCACTAGTGATATTCCCTAGTGATATTCCCAAGCATAAAAATACCCAGCTAGCCCTATTCGCCGACGATACGGCTATCTATTATACCGGTCTTAAACCCGATGCCATCGCTCGCACTCTCCAAACTTCCGCAAACACTCTGGCCAAGTGGTTCCGGAAATGGAGAATCGAAGTCAATCCAGATAAAAGTCAGGCAGTCCTCTTTTCTAAACCGCGGATAAACCCACCCTCCCCCCGTCCGATTACCATGTACGGCAAGCCGATCCCTTGAGAAAAGCAAGCCAAATACTTAGGCGTGGTCCTCGATAGACACCTCTCCTTCGCTGAGCACATAAAGCAGGCACGTTCGCGCGCCGCTTTCGCTCTAGGTAGGCTCCACTTCATTCTTAGCTCTCGCAGCAAGTTATCACTCAGGTGCAAGCTGCGTATTTTCACCGCGGTCATCCGTCCCATCATGACCTACGCCTGCGTTGTTTTCGCACACGCAAAGCCCTACCTCCTCCACAAGATGCAGACCCTCCAAAACCGATTCCTCCGTAGAGTCACGGGAGCCCCCTTTTATGTTCAAAATGAGCTTCTTCACGTAGATCTCAAGATGCCCACCATCCAGCAGTTCATGAAACGTGTCTCCAAGCGTTTCTTTGAAACTTCAATCCAACATAGGAATCCCCTTATCGTATCGGCCGCCCAATACGAACCCTCGCGTATCTCTAAGATTCGCCGACCAAGGCATACCCTAGTCACTCCCGATGACGCAATCACCCTGCTCCAAGAGAGCCGTAGGGAAACAAGTACAGTGGCACACAAACACAAAAACCGACCGTCCTTCCGTCCTCGCCGCCGAGGCCCGCCGCGACGTCCCCGTAATAGTCCACCCCGACCCTTGCCAGAGCCAGCCCGCGACGCTGAGCCAGTAGCTTTAAATTCCCTTATTAATAATAATAATGATATGATCCAGCCTGTCCCTAGCTGCCCTCCCCTGCGACGCCCTAAGCCGAGGTCCGTACCCCACAGGGGGTGCCCTTAGCGTGTAGTCGCCTAGTTTGTAAGTTTTTTAATAAGCCCTGGCTGGAGGCTTTAATTAATTTATTAATTAAGGCAACCACAGGCAAGTCCGGTTAAGCAGCCGACAACCTCAGAGGTTGAACTGCGAGATGCCACACATAAAAAAAAAAGAATCTTGAGAGAATTTTGAAGAAATTTGGAATGAGTTCCTGTAAGAGTGTAAAGACTCCTGTTGAAAGTGGGATTAAACTTGTAAAACCACAGGATAAAAATTACATTCCACCAATGGAACTGCCATACAGAGAACTAATTTTTTTTTTTTTTTTTTTTTTTTTTTATTTATTTATTTATACACACAAGTTGAAAGACATACAGACAGAAAATACAATACATAAAGTTACAAAACACAAAAGAGTTAGCAATTTTTTCAAAAATTTTGCAAAATTGGTTCGTTAATGTACTTAGCCGTATGTTCAAGACCGGATATCTCATACGCAGTTAGCTATTTGAGCCAATTTAACAGCTGTTACGACAAAACACATTGGGCAGCTGCAAAGCGTGTGCTAAGATATTTGAATGCAACCAAAGAATTCGGACTAACATTTAAAAAGACGGGGAATAAGCTTGTTGGTTATGTAGATGCTGATCACGCAGGCGATGTGTGTGATCGAAAATCATACACTGGTTTTGTATTCACACTTGGAGGTGGTCCCATAGCATGGGAAAGTCGTAAACAAACGACAGTAGCACTCTCAAGTGCAGAATCTGAATATGTGGCACTTTCAGAGGGGTGTAGAGAGTCTGCATTCTTAACTGCACTTCTAGCCGAATTGACTGGAATTAATGAAGTCGTAGAATTATTAAGTGATAGTCAGTCTGCGATTCACATTGCTGAGAATCCAATGCATCATCGAAGGACAAAACATATAGATGTGAGGCATCACTACATTCGGGAAATGGTGAGAATGGGCAAGGTAAGGCTAAGTTATCTTCCGACGAACGAGATGCCTGCAGATGTTTTTACGAAAGGGCTTAGCAGAGAAAAGCATGAAAGATGTATGAAAGGAATGCAAGTTTGAGGAGGAGTTGGACTGGCTCTAGGATCTCATTTAAGGAGGAGTGTTGAAAGAGGATAAATGAGAATTTAAAAGAAAGAACATTTTCAAATTGAATTGTTCTATATGTGTCACTCATCACTCATCTGTCTGTTCTTGTCATGCTTTGTAAAAATCTATATTAAATAAAAATTCACGTATTTGGATCATGGAACCTTACTTATTTTATTTCTAACAGTATCCTCTACATTTCGTTCAGCGCTAGACCTACTATTTGACATTTATGAGGTGAGGTCTCAGGGAAACTAGAATGATGAACACTGTCTCATATGATTTTTAGTCAGTAGAAATCTGACACACCCTTCCACTTGACCCAGAGCGGAAGAAGTCATTCGATATTTTTACCACCCCAAAAAAAAAGGCACCAACGTGTACTGTTATTCCTCATATGTGAGGAATAAAAGTACACGTTGGTTGCCACATGTGAGCACGTGGTTTCGGATAGGTAATTACGTACGAGTCTACAACTTGCGCGCGGGCGTCGCACTGACGTCGCGCGCGCCCCGCTCGAGTAGCGAGCGGTGCGAGAGAAAGAGAAAGACATAGCTACAATATACTCGCACTTATTCGGTATATCGTAGTGGAACGCGGTTACGGGATTCCCTGACTGGTCTCGAGTGGGTTGCTACACATGACATTAAAATAATATCATTAACGTTATTTAGCTAATAATTGTATTGCGTGCGCGACAGTACCCATGCGCCGCAATCCCCTCCGCGTATCGTTCAGCGCTAGACTTACGTGCCGCTACTTGTACTCCTGCTGACAAACTGTACTGTACTGTAAACAAATGCCTTGACAAGAAACCATTATGCCAGTAAGCGTTCCAAGGTAGACAAAAAATGTGTTTTGATGACTTAAATGTTCTTACTAAATATCACGGCCCCGGAACATAAGAGCGTCGTAAGGAATACAGTGTGGTTTTTGGCAGTAGAAGTCAGACACTACTTTCCGCTCTACATTGAGCGGGAGACGCAATTTGATGATTTAGCGCCAGTTTAGCGCCAAAATATAAAATAGGGCTCAGGTGGGCCGCTGTTAGAAAGAGGTTTGCAATAGTTTACCTTCAGACTAGCTGGTGTGACAGACTGAAGGATCTTTTGAATTGAGTATGACAACTGTGTGGTAAACTTATTGAATATTCTGAGTGTGCGTTTTTGTAATTAATAATAAAGATGTAATACTAATGTTCTCTTTAATTACATCCACTGTGCAAACTAAGACCGCTTAGAGAACTCTAGAAGATTATTTGTGTTTACTAAAGAAATACCTTTACGGCCTCAAACAGGCGCCTTAGTCGTGGAATTTGAAGTTACATTCAGAACTAGAGAGTTTGGACTTCGAGCAATGCAAAAACGAACCATGTGTTTATACGAGGAAAACTGGCAAGCATATGATTATCTAAGCAATCTATGTCGATGACATTCTTGTATTTTATAACAATGAGCAGGATATGAAAAATGTGAAACAAGAACTCATGAAAAAGTTCAAAATGAAGGACTTAGGAAAAGCAGAGCTATTCTTGGGCATGAGGCTCAAACAAGAGAATAACTGTATTACAGTCAATCAGGAGGAGTATGTCGAGAAGCTTTTTCAGAAATTTGGAATGACAGACTGTAAGAAAGATAGTTTCAACTCCTGAAATTCTTGGTCAGCATTTCGAAAAACCAAAAGGGTTGAAATCAGATGAAAAAGTTAACCAGATGCCGTACAGAGAACTTATAGGTTCTTTAATGTACTTGGCAGTCTGTACGAGACCGGACATAGCTCATACAGTAAATTATATGAGTCAGTTCTGTACCAACTTCGAGGAGATTAACTGGACAGCAACAAAACGAATCTTAAGGTATCTCAAGGGTACAAAAAGTATGGGACTTAAGTACTCAAAGATATAAATGGCAAGATTCAAGGTTTTGCGGATGCAGACCACGCAAGTGATCTGGTGGACAGAAGGTCTTACTCAGGCTATATTTTCAGGATGGATATTGGAGCTATCTCATGGCAAAGCGCTAAGCAACGCAGTGTTGCCATGTCTACAGCAGAAGCTGAGTATGTAAGCCTATCAGAAGCTGCAAAAGAAGCAGTTTTCTTGAAACGTTTCCTTAAAGAAATAATGGGTAAGGAGGAGTCACACATTCAGATTCATAGTGATAGCCAATCGGCAATGGCAATTGTACAGAACCCCGTGGACCATCAGCAAATCAAACATATAGATGTGAGGTTTCATTTTATTCGAGAGACTTTGGAAGATGGTGGCATTATGTTGAAATTGTTGAGGATATCAAATTGTTCTTACCAAGATGTTGTAAGTGTGGGATCCTTTATGCAAATAAATTACTTCATTCTATAGTTTCACTGCGTTTTATTTCATTCCAAAACCCTTTACAAAATTCTAAATTGATCTAATACATGTTTGATAAAACTTGGTAAACTGCTCTAAAAATCTAAACCATATGATCGACCATATTCAACTGACTTCGACTACGACTATATCTCCAACTAAAATATTTTCTACTTGACTTTTCTTTTCATCTATCTTGTCACATTCAAAAAACCTTCCTAACAACATTTTGGTTTTAAATGCCATAGACTTAAAACCTGCCAGTAAACCATAGACATAAAATTCCATAAAACCAATATTACAACAGAAATACCTAGAGACCAAGTATATGGTTGCCGATATTTTGACCAAGGCAGTTTTGAAAGATAAGCACGAGTTCTGTCGAAGAGAAATGGGTGTGTGTCATTGTGCGTGAGTGATTGAGGAAGCTATCAGTGTATGAGGAGCATGAATTGGAGAGGAAGTC
Source organism: Tholera decimalis (assembly GCA_943138885.2). NCBI lineage: Eukaryota > Metazoa > Arthropoda > Insecta > Lepidoptera > Noctuidae > Tholera > Tholera decimalis. Next base: position 33,855,964 of record OW964562.2, read on the forward strand.
TGATGGAAACGATTGAGGAGTGTTAGAAAGAGGTTTGCAATAGTTTACCTTCAGACTGGCTGGTATGACAGAATGAAGGATCTTTTGAATTGAGCATGACAACTGTGTTAAAACTTATTGTATATTCTGTTTGTGCGTTTTTCTAATTAATAATAAAGTTGTAATACTAATGTTCTCTTTAATTACATCCACTGTGGAAACTAAGACTGCTTAGAGAACTCTAGACTTCACAGCCGCGACGGCATGGCATCAACCACGGAATATATGAATAAGGTTGGAATAGTAATGTAGGCGTGGCGAGCGCGCCCTATTTATGATACGAAAATCATAGCGCGACCGATTAATTCATTCACCGCGTTTAGTGCACTTCGGATTACTACGGAACACAGAGCTCTGCTTTAAAATGCCGTTTTGTGCAGTTATAACCTGTAAAACAAAATGTCAGACAGCAAGTATAAAGCGAGGAGGTATATCTTTCCATCGGTAAGTTGAAAAAACTTTTTAGCAAAAAATAGAACCGACTTCCATATAAAAACAGTACAAAGGCAAAAATAACTTTAATTTCGGTAGGCGGTGTCAAAAACGAAAATATATGCAAAACTAAAGACACCGCCTTCCGAAATTAAAGTTATTTTTGCTTTTGTAGTGTTTTTATATGGAATTCGGTTCTATTTTTTGCTAAAAAGTTTTTTTCACGCTTTTTAGTGGGTCGGTTTGTAATTTATTTAGTTACAAAAGCTAAAATGTCAACTACTTATCACCTTTTACAAAATATTGCTTTTCCCGGTGCAGAGCCGTTAATTTTTGAGGAGTTCTCCTGGTACATCACCATCAGCTCTACTTCACCATATGCATTGTGACGAGCATAAAGTGCTTAACATCTATATTCAAGTAATCTAATCGCAATCCACGAAATACTTATTATTGAGTAGTTTCGGTAGCCATCTAGGGTCTTCATCATCAGTTCCACTTCCTCTTGCTTTTGCTTTTCAAGAGCAACTGTACTAGTTACTATAAGAAATACCCAAAAAGCTATAGGTGTGCCTATAATATTTGAAGAGTTCCCTTGATTTTTCCAGGATCCCACCATCAGATCCTGATTTCGTAACAATAGAACCAACTAAAAAGTATACCCATTCAAACGCAAAAAGAATTTTCGAAATCGGTCCAGCCGTCTCCGAGTTATGAGGTAACGTACTTAAAAAAAAAAGTTCAAGACGAATTGAGAACCTTCTATTTTTGAAGTCGGTTAAAAATAACATTTAATTACAATTTTGTTTGTAAATAACATAAAAATATTCTGATCACTGAAATTCCGAACATTAACAACATCATTGCAACAAGTTACAAAAAGTATACATTGGCCGATGTGTACTCGCTTAATCAACGCAATGACCAAATCCACTTACAATGTATTACATGCGCCACACTTCAAACAATGACGTTTTGTCCTTTGCCCTGATTGGCCGTGATGCACGGCTCATGTTTATCGATAGTGAGTTACAATCAGTAGCAAGTTCTCGATTTAAGTGTGTGTAATTTATTTGTGTGCGTAATTCGCATACGTAACGGGCCTCTTGCTTGTAGTGGAGCTAAAAAGTGGGAGACAAGCGGCGACACGCGTTCTCATACAAATCAGGAACTATTTCCTTTCTAACCTCTTTTATCTGTTCTGTGGCATCAACGGTGGTTCGATAAGCCAGATCGGTTCTATCCCCGTTCAATAAACTGATACCGAAGATCGAATTTTTAAAATTAAGAAGAACAAAGAGAATTATAGTTTTATTGGCAAGTGAAATGGAAAGTTATTGACTATTTCACCACTAATACACTGAACTTTACATACACACTTACTCATTACGCTATATACACACATACACTCTATACCACCCATATGTACTTGAAATATTAGCTTTAATTCTTATTTTTTTTATTATATCACGTTGATTAATCTATTCGTTCTCCAATTTTAATTATTTATTTAGGATACAGATATTATATCCATTCCAGCTACAAATTGTAACGTTGTGCTTAAAATAATGAATATTTATTATAAAGGAAGGGTAAGAAGGGGAAGGAAGGGAAGGGTGGAAGACGGTGTCGACTGTGATATAAAGTCTGGCAAACGAAAGTAGAGACTGAAAAAGCGCGGCAAATTTAAAAAATATCAGCATAGCAACCCCAAAACTACTATTAAATACCTGGAATAACTATATTTGATACTTTAGAATTATGTATTTTATTTCATCGGAATAAAAATACAAGAGATATTTTAGGTAGGTAATAGTTTAGATATTGTGTCTTAATTCGATAAAAAAAAAATAATCAGTATTCTAAAACAGTTCTGATTTATTCACTATAGTCAAAATCTGAATGTAAGACTTCCATGTAGAAAGTTTCATTAGAGTCACTGGAGTCATTGTTTCCTACGTTAATTATAAAACTTTCTAAATTATTTTCTGTAATTCTGTCCCTTTATTTATGTTTATTTTCAACATGGATGACATGATCAGTCATTTTCTTTCACTCCTCGGGAGTTATATTTTCAAACGACTCTTTTATAAATTTCTGTAAGTCCACTGAGCAATATTTTTACTTGCCACTTTACGTTTAGCCAAACTCCATACTAACTCAATGGCATTTAGATCACAGTGGTATGGGGGAACTCGCAATACCTTGTGCCCATTCTGCTTCAGAATTTCATCAGCTTCATATACTGGCTCTGGTAGATAGATAGATAGATAGAATATACTTTATTGTACACCAAAAATTGGAACACACTTACATAACCTTATTTCTATAACTTTGGTTACAATGGCGGTCTTATCGCTGAGAGCGATATCTTCCAGACAACCTTTGGAAGGACTTTAAAAGCTTTAATTGAAATTGGGGAGGGCTAAATTAGTGTACTACAAATACTCATAACGGAAAAAAAACTAATTGAAATATGTAAGTATATATATATATATATATATAAATACAATACATAATTATATAAAATATATAAATGTAATGTGTTCTTTATCATCGTGTGGAGAAAAACAAAGAAATAATCATAAATTTGAAAGAAAATGATTGGCAACCGAGCTTTTAAAAGCAGCGAGTGACTGTGCTTGTCTTACTGACACCGGCAATGCATTCCACAACCGAATAGCCTGCACCGTAAAAGAATGGTCGTAAAATTTAGTGGAATGTGTAGGCATCAAAAGTCTCAAATTTTCCGATGATCTCAAATCTCTACCATGTGTGTCACGAAGGAACTTAAATCGTTCTTTGAGATTTCTGGTGTGTTTCGTTTTAAACTTTTTCTCTGACGATATAAAATTCGTTAATTTTGTTACGAATAGCATCTATGTCGAAACTATCTATGTCAGACACTGTGGGTTTATATGGCCTTTACGCGCACCTTCCTTTTTAATTCTTATTAATGTAGTAACGCTCACTTCTGTAAAGAATGGTAAAACAAAATGATTAGGTTTTCAAATCATGAATTCAATTACATCTTTATAAAAGTTATGTACTCCTAGTAAAAACTTACCAGTGATTGAAGCTATTTTATCCAAGTACTGATTCTGGGTTCTTATCCTATCTTTCTGCTCTAAATCCGTAAGTTTTTCAATTAGACATGGGTAATATCGGTTTTACTCTGTATCAAATCGTACCTAAGTATCGGTTTTAAATATCGGATATCGCATCTATATATTTCAATATCTATATATTGGCTGAATCTGTGTGGAACTCTGAAACGAAACTACTATGTAAGATACTGTGATTTTTAGGTTTCGGTTTTGTTCGATATATTTAACATCTTATATTTTTACATCATTATATTTTATTTGTAACTGTATACACGAAATCAGTGAATGTATTTTTTGTGTAGTGTTGACACTCCAGCGCGCATCGAAGACGCGTATCACAATATCAGTTTGAACCGAATATCATAGTGCGATACCGATATTGTGTGGTGTTTTTGTTTTATGACTCATCATACCAACATCAATGCATTAGATACGCGGATACCTCATATATAGATTCAGTGCCGTCCGATAAGATAAGATAAGATAAGATAAAATTTATTTTGTACATAAGAAAAGACACGCAATACATAAGAGAAAAGAAAAACAGTAGGTTGTACAGCAAATCTAAAAATAAGTGTCAGATTTCCGGCACCTAAACTAGGTACGTAGACCTGTATCTTAGGAGTCGGAGATATTTCGGCATTGGCAATAAATAATACGACCGTGACATTTCGGTTACAATATTTCTGTTGTGAACAGCAAAAGAAGGTTGTGTGTGTGTTTATGAGTGTCTGGAAGGTTTGTGTGTGTTTGTGTTTGTGGGTGTGTGTACGTGCGTGCGCGGGCGACGATGTGCTCATATGTGTGAATGAGAGATAGTATGATTCCATAGGAGTATAAATAGATTTAAGTTTCGATACACAATATTTTTTCTGCTTCGTCATAAGATATAAGAAGTAGCCAGTTCTTAAGTTTTTTTTTTAATTCGTGAGTGGTGAGTCTATAAATGGAAATAATTTTATTAATTTTATTATAAATACGTGAACTTTGTGCTAAAAATTGACGACTTGCAAATGCATATCGACAAGGGATTGCTTTGCATACTGGAAAACCTTTGCGCCTTTGAAGTAGGTTTTTGTCTAGAGGAAGAGTACGGTGTCTTCGCTGGATAGAACGGAGGATATATAGCTGTCTGACTGTGAGGATTTGTGCGTCAGAATATAGCTGGTCAGTAGAGAAGTCTCTTGGTTTAAAGAGCATCACTTTCAGTACTGCTCGTTGTGCGCGTTCAGCACAGAGCATTGCGGTTTTGTAAGTGCCACCCCACACCGGAATGCAGTACATAATGATAGATTGACATAGGCTGAGGTACACCAGGGTCAAAGTCTCGGTATCAGCAGAATGTCTCAGTTCTTTAAAAATATATATCAATCTTCTAACTCTAGAACACAGGGCGTCGATATGTGCGTACCAGTCCAATTTTTCATCTATAATCACTCCTAGGTATTTTATATTGGGTACAACGTTAAGCGTCCGATATATAGGTATTGGATATTGTACCAATATATAGGTATTGTATCTATATACGATTTGTATCACCCACTCCTATTTTCAATAGGTTTCACTATCTCATCAAGCCCTGCTACATCCTCCAGATTTTCTATAAAAGAACAAAAAATGTTAAAAACCATGCAACATTTAATTGTATGTAAAATAACCATAATGTTTAACATTCTATAAAATGAATGTGAATCAAAATATATAAATATTTTTCCTCGATAAATATAAATTGTGAATTAAGACAAAGTATCAACTTTGTAGTGTCATACTAACTATGAAATCGAACACCACACGTAAACAATCTTGTTTTTGTTTGAATTCGGCGTCTTTCTCCTGTTGTTTTTCTTGATATTTAGACATCATGCGAAACAACATCTCCCGTACTCCACTTTTTTTTTTTTTTTTTAATAGTTTTGTTCATTTTTCGCTGAATAAACGCTATTAACAAGATCACAACAAATCACCATCAACACGCCATCTTGTTTTGAAAATTAAGTTTGACATTAGTTTAGCATTGCCATATAAAAACTTTGCAAATAATTCGAGTGTCTACTTTCGTTTGCCAGACTATAGTTCAGGGCTTCCCTAACTGTGCGTCGCAACGCCCTTGGGGCTCCGCGGTATTATCCCAGGGGCGTCGCGAGGTGATCTAAATGTTTTGTTTTTTGTGTTTTATTTTTTTAATTACTTATATTTAGATGCTATTTGGAGTTTTTTCTGACAAATTGTTAGTAAGCTAGAGCTACAACTAGTAGATAAATGTATGGCAAGAAGGCCAGGGCGTCGCAAAAATATGGCAAGTTTCCAAGGGCGTCACGGTTAAAATAAGTTTAGGAAGCCCTGATATAGTTCATACTAGTACAGTCGGCAACGTAAACTCTGTTGTTTTTGTGTTTTGTAAGGTGTACAATAAAGTATATCATAAATATATAAATCTTTATTAAATTAGTTAATTAAAATTTAATACACCAAGCGCGCCAGAAGTTATTCTAGAAAGATTTAATCTTTCTAACTTCTGGCGCGCTTGGTGTGAGTTGCCATTGTCCCAAAAATTGCGAAATAGACGGGGTAAACCAAGAGACTTGGTTAGCCACAGACAATTGATATTGTATATGTCAATGTTTCAAATGTTTCAATGTGAATTGTGAATTTGTGAAATGAAATGTCGAACCTGGACAACCTCATTGCTTTCAAGCAGATATTAGCTAAGTCCAGAAAATTCTTTAAAAAGAAAAAACGCGAAGGTTGGGCAAAATTTTGTAGTTCGCTGAGTCCATCCACTCCGGTTTCGGTAGTTTGGCGTAAAGTTAAACACTTTAGGAGCAGTTTAGCACCCATCTCTTCGAATAATATCACGGAGGAACTGGGATACCGGTTTTTCTCTAAAATCGCTCCAGCTTATGTTCCAACTAAGGAAGACGCCAGTGTTGGCATTGAAGATGTAGACAACACTGACGACCCTATGAACAAACCATTTAGCTTGGACGAACTAAAAACCGTGTTATCCCATGTAAGAGACTCTGCCCCAGGAGTGGATGGATTCACTTACTCCTTTATTTCTAAAGCGGGTCCAAAAACTCACGAATATTACCTGGATTTGGCTAATTTCTGCTTTACATCCGGCTTCATTCCCACAGAGTGGAAGGTTCAAGTTGTTATTCCATTATTAAAACCAGGTAAAGATCCTAATGATCATTGCTCATACAGACCCATCGCCTTATCGTCCATACTTTTAAAACTTTTAGAACATTTAATTAAAAATCGGTTAGTGTGGTTGGTTGAAAACAGGAGACTGCTCCCGACGACTCAGTTCGGCTTTGGGAAAGGTCTGGGCACGGCTGACAGTGTAGGTATCCTCACGTCAGAGGTCCGACTGGCCCTCAGCAGGAATGAGTCTGTGGTTGCTGTCTTCCTGGATATATCAGCTGCCTATGATTCAGTCCTCCTCCCCAAACTCAGGCACAAGCTGCACGAGCTGAGAATCCCGGGTAGGATTTCTCGCATTATTGGTAGCATATTTTCCAACCGCACAATTAAATTAAGATTCCCTGGGGCTGACTCCGATCAAAGAACTGTCTGGAGAGGATTACCTCAAGGATCTGTTCTTAGTCCCCCACTATACAATATTTATACAGCTACCTTGCCCTCATCTCTTAACTTCAACTGCAAAATCCTTCAGTATGCTGACGATATTGCTTTGTTGGTCTGTGGCAGTTCCATTCAGGATGCCGCTCTTTCAATGAATATCTCCCTCTCCTCACTAAACCAATGGCTTCTTGATCACGGTCTGTCATTAAGTGTGCCAAAGAGTACAGCGGTCATCTTTACCCGCAAGTGTTCTGTACCCCCAATAGATATAAATATTGATGGACAAACCATCCCAGTTAAGAATAGTGCCAAGTTCCTGGGAGTAACTTTAGACTCAAGGTTGACTGGAGTTGATCACATTAACAGTGTGGTTAAAAAATGTGAAAAATCTGTATCAGTTCTCAAGGCCTTGGCTGGGGTTTGGTGGGGAGCTCACCCCTACACCCTTAAACTGATCTACAATGCATTGACCAGAAGTGCTTTAGATTATTGCAGCTTTTTGTTAGAGCCCTGCAACAAAGAAGCTCTTAAAAAATTGATTAGCATCCAGTCAAAATGTTTAAGAATTGTCATTGGGGCCATGAAATCCACTCCCATAAATGCACTTCAAGTTGAATGCGCAGAACCCCCTCTTCACCTTAGGAGACAATACCTGGCAGATCGCTTTCTGACTAAAGTTTTTTCGCTTTCATCCCATCCTTTGCTCCCAATTTTACAACAGATTGACCTCTCAATTAATAACTCTCCCTATTGGAATAATAAAACAGTTCCTCTATTGATAAATAGGTACAGAGAGCTTAAACACCTCTCCGCGCCAGTTTGTCAATACTCAACTCTCCCGGTCTTCACCACCACATACGAAACGATTCATTTCGAACCCAAAGCCGTTTTGGGACTGGGCATATTAAAGAATTCCCAAAACCCTAGAGATGACTTTGAGTCAGCTGTTAAGCGGTATTGGGAAGGATGGAATTTATTTTTCACTGATGCTTCAAAACTATCTGATACCGAATCCACAGGGGTTGCTGTTTATTTTCAAAATTCAAAAATTGCTTTATTATTTAAATGTCCACCAGAAGCATCAGTATTTACAGGGGAGTGTATTGGTATTTTAGAAGCCATACACTATATAAAATCCCATCAAATAACAAGATCAGTAATTTTTTCAGATTCGCGTAGTAGTATCCAGGCCCTAAAACAAAATCAACTTTACAGCAAAATTAATAGTCAAATCATTATAGATATTAAGAACTTGTTATTTGATTGCTCCCAAAGCGGCTTAGACATCGAGATAGCCTGGATCCCCGGCCACTCGGGTATTGTTGGCAATGAGTGCGCTGATTCGTTAGCAAAGTATGCCACATCGAATCCGGCTGATCGAAAGCATTACGTAGCACAGAGCTATGATTTGCAGAATGGTGCCAGACCCAAGTTATTTAACTTGTGGGCTGAAACATGGAAGTCGACCTCAAAAACCAAAGGTAAGTACTATGCCGCTATACAACCTGAAATTCAGAAGAAACCCTGGTTTTTTAAATTCTCTAAATTTTCCAAGAAGACTGTTTCGTCACTCTGCAGACTTAGACTCGGACATTGTTGTAGCCCAGTATTCTTGCATAAAATACATGTCCGTGACAGCTCCCTGTGCGAATGCGGCCTTGCTGAGGGTACCCTAGATCACATTTTCTTCTCCTGCTCCCTAAACAATAGATCCTTTGACTTATACCAAAAACTTCCCAAATGCAGTATTCCTCTCCCAACCAGCTTCCATACCCTTCTTACCCACTTTTCTCCTAAATTAATTAATCTCCTATCTAAATTTATAACAGATAATGAGATTAAAATGTAATTAGTGCGTAATATGTGTATAGTTATTGTGTAGATAATAGTCTGTGTTTTATAATATATATGTAGTATACTATATCTTAGCTTGTATATAGTAGATTATATGTTTAACTCATGTGTTCGTCCTTGCAGCTGAACTAACAGCTACCACAAAGTACAAAGTTCGACGGCCTACCTTCGCTGCCGTCATAACATGACACTGGCAAAATAGTCGACACCGGCTCAGTTGCCAAAGAAGAGAAGAAAAAAAAAAAAAAAAAAAAAAAAGAAATGTCATTATTCGTGTTTGTCTTGCTACCGGCTTCCTTGTTTTATATGGTCATGGTAAACTAGGTTACATGTAATTCGTGTAGTTGCACATATTAATCATATAATATATAATATAAGCCACTAAACTTTAATCGTATATAAGTAACGTTTTCTATTATAAATATTCGAAAAATGGCTCAAAATGATTTGACTAACTCTGGTGCCTCTGGAATCGATTTGGAGGTGAAAACTGAGCTAGAAGAATCTGATGCTAGCTTACTTAATGAGAGTTCACCTGATTTTATACCTCTACATTCGAGTCCAAAGCCAGAAATTCAAGAAATATTAAATAATGTATCAAAAGGAAATAATGGAAATGGACATGAAAAAAATGGCCAGAAGAGAACGCAAACGGCACCGTTAGATACAGTAGATGGAACTAATAAGAAACCTCGCATCAACACACCGGAAGACAGCAATATAAAAATTGATAATATAGTTGGGGATATAACAAACTTGAACAAGGATATTTTTAAAGAAGTAACCAATGCTGTTAAAGCATCAAATGCAACAGAACATAAGAAAAATGATAGTGAGAATAAGGCTAAAGTTAACTTGATGGGAAATGTGGATGAAATGGACCTATCAAGTGATGCAGAGGAGTATTACTTAACAGTTCATAACTTGCCAACTGAGTGGACTTATCTTGAAATCAAAAATTATTTGGATCAACAGGTGAGTATTGTTGGCAGGTGTGTGTTAGTGAGTGTAACTTAACCTGGGTAAAAGTCTAGTAAATAGTAATCGGCTGCAGGAGGGGGTGAGGGTGGTTCTGTCCCCTCCTTCCTGGCACCACTCCCATGAAAAGGTAACTCACCGTTTGCGACAAAAATGACTTTGTAACCTAACCTCAAAACACTCTAAAGTAGTCTAAAAAGCGTAGTGGGAGCCCCGCGAAGCGGGGCTCAAAGGTTTAAAAAAAAATCGGTTGTCTGTAAAGTCGGTTGAATGACGATAGTTGAATGTGACAATGTCATAAGAAAATACTAATGGAATGGTTGCATTTTTCAAAACAAAATTTTAATTTTACATCACTAATACTGCACTTCTCATGACAATGGAAGAATCCCTACACAGTGACGTTATCTCTTAGCGTTTTATGATAGCCTAGTACTTGACTCGTTGAGTCATACATAAATGTCAAAGAATCCCTACACAGTGACGTCATCTCTTACCGTTTTATGATAGCCTAGTACTTGACTCGTTGAGTCATACATAAATGTCAACTTATAGATCCAATTTGATTTGCTTTGGAACACCTCAGAGCGAAGTAACGCCTCATGAGTCATGTATTTTCGTGCGTGCAGCCAGCTTCATCGAATTATAAGACGTTGTCACGTCAAAAATAACCATGAAGGGGATGGCGAGGTCTGTTCGCTTGCTTCGCTCGCTCACTAGATCTCGCCATCCCCTTCTGACCTAACCTGTCCGAGTCAGGGTGCCCCAAGTCCCGAGTTCACTTCGCTCGCTCTATGATCTGGTACACACATACGGTCAGCCTCAAAACACTCAAAAGTTGCCAAGCGTAGTAGGAATGGTTTCAATGGTTTAAAAAAAAAAACCGTGAAAGGGATGGCGCACAGAACACATTCACACAACTCGAAGAGAAACGGAATGATCGAAATCGAATGAGACATTTGACACAAACACTTTGATCAACAATTGTACAATTGTTGGTCGAAGCACAAACGGCGTCTTTTTTTCCGTTCTGTTTTATCGATTTTGCTGTAGATTTTGCATGATATTTTACACCACAGACAGATTTGGTTGTCGATCACCCATTTTAACATTCCATTTTCGCTTTTAGCTTATTTGAGGTTAGAAACTTATTAAAGTTATTTTGTAATTTTCTCGAAAAATATGCATAACCTTTTAATAAGAGTGGTAGCGTTATAATCCGGGACCCAAGCCCTACCAGTTTTAACCAGTTTTACCCCCCGAATCCTGCAGCTGGTTTCTAGATCCAAGCCCAAACATACCTTTTCAAATTGTCTGTTTATTTTATGTTACTCCTGGCATTAGCCAGGAGTAACATAAAATAAATAAATAGATATTAATCTAGAATGGTATAATGGATTTACATGGGATTTTTACTGGAAGCTAATAGGGTATTATAATCTACTGTTTATCCTGAATTTCCCATGGGATTGGGATTTATGCAGGAAAATCTGCATTGGTAAATTAAGCTCCTACATGAATAGTCATACAGCTTTTGGCACTAAAGAGATTAAAGTAGCCACATTAAATACAGACAACAGTTGATTCACCCGATAAGTTAAGCAATGTTTGCCAATCGGTCAATGTATGGTTGACTATTTATTATGTTCAGAAAACAATAAAACACATTCGTTTTGGAAATTATGTATTGCAGCTAGGGAGCTGACTATGTGAAGTAAAATGTCACATTTTTACCTTCTACCTACATTCATCTACAGTAGATGAATGTCATTGGCAATTAGCATCAAGGTCAATGACATTTTTGTGATATATAATTTAAATGTAGAGAATCTACATTATAATTATATAACACAAAAATGTACCCACTACTCCCTGTATGGCACCTATCAACATAGTGTGCTCAAATTCATAACATGACACGATTAACTTCTTACTGAGACCCTTCTGATTCTTTTCTTATGTTGATGTCTTTTTGTTCTTTTTTAACATAGATGCGGCTCGTGTTTGTCCACCATTTCACCTAGAAGTAACATTTTCACTCTTGATTTAAAGACCTCCAGGTTATAGCTATCAGGAAACAGATTCTGGGAGGGAATTCCACTCCTTAGCTGTATGATCAATGAAAGTATTCCCAAAATGTTTTGTGCATATGTCCACCAAGTAATGATGGTGCATTGCCATTCATCTTATAGTCCGATGATGGAACAGGCTTTGAGGAATTAGCTGTGCTTCGGCTTTCACTTGATGTTTATAATGTTTCAGTGTGGCCATGTGGAAGAAATGGAGATGTTGAAACATAAAAAATCCAAGAATTGTGCTATAAGGTTAACATTTCAAAACATGGAGAAATGTAAAGATGTTTTTAAGAAGCTTGAGAACAAAACTGTTAATGACAACAAGCTCAAAGTGAAGATAACTGGTAGGTATGAAGCTATTTGTTTTCTAAACCTGTTAATCTTAATTTTAGTTTGTAAGTATTGCTGATATTGTTTGAATCAAACTTAATGGCGGCTGTGAAGCACTACAGAGCAGTGGTGATAATATAAATTACACAATGTAATGTACCTGATGGAGTTCGAACCCGCGACCTGGAACTCGCTAGTCAGGCCCTTAACCACTGAGTTACCATTGCTCTGTTTGAAACATAAAAGTGGGGCAATAGTGTAATGGGTAGGGTTCGAAACCGCTACCTCTTGATCACAAGTCCGACGCCTTAGCTATTGATGCTTCCTTCTATCCTGCTTCCTTCTACTTCCTAATTTGTGAGGATGGAAGGGTGGGTGGATTTGTGTTCCTATTTCATGCAAAAATTACTGAACCGATTTAGATGAAACTTTACTGTAATATAAGAAAAAGAACACAGGCTACTTTTTCCCAAGATTCCCATGGATTTTTGGGATTTACGCGGGAAAAACTCCACGCGGGCGAAGCCGTTGGCACAAGCTAGTTGTAAATAAAATTATTTTTATTTTCATTTTTTTACAGATACATACACAACATTTCCTATGGGTGACATCATTCCGAGTTCTCAAGATGGTGCCGTCACAAACACAACCTTAGCTGTTACGTAAGTATAGAACGGAAGGCGAAAATCCATACCAAACTTATATGTACATGTACTTTAAACTAAAGCGTTAATAGCCGAATGGCTAAGGTCCTCGTACTTGTGATAGAAAGGTCGTGGGTTCAAAACCCATCCATTACAGGTGTTCAGGCGAATATAAAAAGAATTTATCGCACAACGAAAAAGTCGGCAACATCGCTGTCGATGGAAAAGGTGCCCAGAACATGGCTGCATTGTCACATTGAATGGCTGATTCTTTGATTGAAGAATCTTGTATCAACTAATCTTATGCTGATTTCACGAAAGACTCGTTGCGCACTCGCATCCCATGGACCTAATGTTTCAACCCCAAACGGCTTAAAAAAATATTTCTCCCTATAATAAGTTGTACAAATTGTGATGAAACTTATCATCGATTTTATAACATTGAAGCGCCAATAACCTAATGCGTAAGGACTTGTGATTGAGAGATCGCAGGTTCGAACCCCGCCCAATATTCCACTCTTGACACAAGTATATTTAGCTCAGTTGGAGGGGTTAACAAGATTGCTAATAAAGTGAATTCTACCAAATTGCTAGTTCTCTTTTTAAAGAAAAAAAAACTTATACTTTAACATTGAACATCTAGTTCTTGGCAGTATTAACTAAATATTTCCTTTATCTAAAATATAAGTTTGCTATGTAAGTTGCAAATAAATTTACTTTAACATGCTTATGGTTCCTCAACTCTCTTTAATTTCAAGAGTCATAAGACACATCCGAATAACTATTTTTTTTTTGATAAATGTTTCGCGTTTGACCACTATCTCATCTTATGGTAAGTGATGATGTGGTCAAAGATGGAGCACGCTTACCTAAAAGTAACCTATTAACTCTTGACTTAAAGAACCTGTTTCCCGATAGCTTTGACTGCTAGGTTATAGCTATCGGGAAACAGACTCCGGCAGGAAATTCCACTCAGCCGTACGCACAATGAAAGTATTCCCAAAACGTTTTGTGCGTATGTTTGGGATGTCCACCATGTAACGATAACGCATCGCCGTTAATTTATAAAAATTCAGTATTCATCCATACAACATTTCCTAGTAAAAAACACCTTACATTCCATGTTAGTAAAAAATAAAATAAATATTATGAACTAAAAACTAATTCTTGTATTTTCCCGCACCATGAGCTCATTCAAATTAGTTTATTTATTTATTGGCAGGCGCTGGAGACCAGATCTGGATTCGTTTGATACTGACCCTGAAGGCCTATATGGCTTAAGGCCTGAGTTTCTGAAAGCATTGGGAATAAAACCACCAGTTACTAAAATGGTTCATGTGACAAATGTAAGTATTTTTTATTACTGACTAGCTGCTGCCCGCAACTTCGTTCGCATGGGAGAATTTCCCGCGTAAATCTCGATCCCGTGGGAATTCCGGGATAAAAACGTAACCTATGTGTTATTCCAACTTTTTTATTAAGATGTCAACTATCTACTTACCAAATTTCATTAAAATCCATCCAGTAGGTCCGGAGATTAGCGTGTACACACAGACAGAGTTTTTAACTTTTTGCCATGTTACGGTTTCTTAACCCACCTCAATTATTATTTTTGTATAAAATTTAAATGTACAAACACACTTTTTTACTGTTTTATTATATCTATAGATGAGCACGCTTTTAACCTCGGTCATGCCTGATGGTAAGCAATAGATGAGGTCTACGATAGAACGAGCGGGTCAATAAAGTAATATAGAGAAGTGCTTGGAACGACAAGATTGTATGTTGACCAAGTGAGGATGGTACCCTGCAGTATGTCTAGTAGAGCCTTAGTGAAAGAGGTAGAGGGATCAGGTCGTGGAGCTCCCTCGTGTTTTTTTTTGTGTATATGAGCTCAAGCTACCCCCTGATGGGCAAAGGCCTCCCTAAAGGCCACCTCGCACGTTGTTGCGAAATTAAAAAACCCTTTCACAATCGAAACGAACTCCAAATACATTGCTTCGTATATTTCAAAAATCGTTGGTACGAAAACGTAAAACACCAGATTGCGTTCCATTGCATGTTTGTTTATTGTGCCTGCAATGTCAAAGTGAATGCATACATAATTATGTATATGTCGACTAATTCTGAAGAAGAACATGTTACAGTAATCGCCACGAAAGTTGGCAAGGTTTTGGCGTAGTGGGGGTAAGTTCGCGCATCGTGCACTTAGTGGAAGAAAAAATTAGTCACTGTAGTGTATGTAGATATCAATATATCACACTACAAATTGATAACAGTATTATATATAACGTTGCCTCGGGCGCATACGTCGCTAGGTTATAAATACCGGTCCGCGTGGTGGGGGAGTCAGTCGTTGTCGGACTGTCGTCCTGTGCGGTGGTGCGTTGGCGAGTCAACTATGTACTATGGATATGTGTCAACTATGGACAATGGATATAAACAAATCAGCATATTCTACATTGGCGACGAGGATAAAACCGTGAGTTTTCATATTTTATCAACCTAAAAGGGAGATTATTGTGTTGTGTTCAAAAGAAAATAACATTTATTTTTAAAAGTAAATTGAAATAAAGTTGTTTATCTTACAAACAAAAAGCCTATCTGGCGCTTGTTTTGATTATCGGTCAGTCTGTCTGAGGATTTGCCTACTAGGGATAGGAATCAGACATTCATTGTATGGACTTAATGGCATAATTGTCACTCTGGTGGGCGAATGGATTTATTGTTGAGTGAACGTGAGAAAAACAAGAGGACAATTTATATTTTCTTTTCTGGAACTATATATAAGTAATGAATCGTTATATTCACACAGTCACAATATTGCTATGTAACTAATTAAATACTATCCTGGTGGTAAACAAAAACATACTGATTTAATTGGGATAGGCAGAGATATGTGATGCCACCACATTTTAGCAGTCACGTTAAGCATGCCCTGTGTCATTAACCCGATGCCCGTTCAGACTTCTCTATTTTATTGGAAAGTTTCTAATGGAAAAACTGAGTGACGCCACCCGACCTGGGAAACAAACCTGAGATCTTATGCTTAGTTATTTCATTTGTGATATATGATTTGTTCATCTACGAAGAACATAATTATTATACACCAGTGTTCAGAAAAATAGAACAGCAGTTTTACTATGGGTGGGAAGAAGATTTCTAATCTCAGATACGCTGATGACGCAGTATTGCTTGCACAACATACGTCAACAATGAGAGAAATGGTGGAGACATGAGACATAAAGTGAATTGTTGGGGTATTCCGTCAACAGAAGCAAGACCAAGCTTATGATTGTTGATAGCGCCGGCTTACTTAGTAATATTGACCCTGCTCCTGGCATAGACACTGTAAAAAGGGTTTTGTACCTAGAAGCCTATATAAAGAATGATGGTGGTTGTGACGACGATATAAGATGGAGGATTGGAATGGCAAAAGATGCTATGACCCGATTGCAGAGAATCTGAAAGGACAGTAGAATTTCTTAAAAAATGAAGACCCGTCTAGTCCGTGCGCTTGTTTTCCCGATTTTTCTGTATGATATTGAAACGTGGATGATTCGAGAATCTGACAGGAAGAAAATAGATGCAATCGGAATATGTGTCTGCACATATGTGTCTATTCTGAAAGAGCTCTGTATCGAAGATCGTCTGTCCACAATATACAGCATCCTGAGCTACTTCGGCCACATTGTTCGACGCCAGGATGATCTGGAGAGGCTGCTTTGAGGGCAAAATATCAACAGGGCGGTCCCCGTTACGGTGGTCGAAGCAACTGAAGACAAACAGCTCTCACAGTTTCAAAAAAGTTCTCCGTATAGCAACTGATTGCAACAAGTGGAAAAGCCTAACAAGCCACTGGAGGTTGAATAACCATTATTTGAGATCGCGATCTTCAGCCATGAAGGATCAACTGCAGAGAGAGATATGATTTGTTTAAAAATAGATCAAAGAGCAAATAAATATATAAAATTTTGAAGTGTGCAATAGAATATACCTACTGGTC
This sequence comes from Tholera decimalis, assembly GCA_943138885.2. NCBI lineage: Eukaryota > Metazoa > Arthropoda > Insecta > Lepidoptera > Noctuidae > Tholera > Tholera decimalis. Next base: position 33,873,017 of record OW964562.2, read on the forward strand.
ATTAAATTGACAGTTATCAAAGGTCAACGGTAATCGCAGTAGAATACTTACTGGTCATTAAATTGATAGTTATCAAAGGATAACAGTAAATTGCAGTAGAACACCTACTGGTCATTAAATTGACAATTATCAAAGGATAACGGTAATTGCAGTAGAACACCTACTGGTCATTAAATTGACAGTTATCAAAGGATAACGGTAATTGCAGTAGAATATCTACTGGTAATTAAATTGACAGTTATCAAAGGATAACGGTACTTGCAGTAGAACTCCTACAGGTTATTAAATTGACAGTTATCGAAGAAACTTGACTGATAGTATGAATCAGGGCTGAAAGTATGAGCCTCCATTAAATTGGGAAACTTGTCTAGAAGTATGAGCCTTCATTAAATTGGGAAACTTGTCTGGAAGTATGAGCGCCTATTAAATCGAGAAATTTGGATGAAAGTATGAGCCTCCATTAAATTTGGAAATGTGGCTGGAAGTAAGAGCCTTCACAAATTGGAAGTAAGAGCCTTCACAAATTGGAAGTAAGAGCCTTCACAAATTGGAAGTAAGAGCCTTCACAAATTGGAAGTAAGAGCCTTCACAAATTGGAAGTAAGAGCCTTCACAAATTGGAAGTAAGAGCCTTCACAAATTGGAAGTAAGAGCCTTCACAAATTGGAAGTAAGAGCCTTCACAAATTGGAAGTAAGAGCCTTCACAAATTGGAAGTAAGAGCCTTCACAAATTGGAAGTAAGAGCCTTCACAAATTGGTAGTAAGAGCCTTCACAAATTGGACGAAATATGTGTGATATTTGATTATGAGGACGATATGAGGACTAATGGAGGTTCCCTACCTTCAGTAGGAATGAGATGAGAATGCTAGAAGCGGGCAGTCTCGACCTACCTGGAAGCTGCTAACATAAAGTTGTGAGAAGAAAGCGGGCAGTTTCGACCTACCTGGAAGCTGCTAACATAAAGACTTGTGAGAAGAAACGTGCTGCACTGCTGTGCTGTTGCAAGACGATCTAATTACAAAAAAAAAGGTTTAGGAAGAGAATTTTACAAACAGGAGACGCAATAACACTAACAGATAATTATAATTGTTGAAGCAAAATATAACTACTCTTGAAGCCGTAAGTCGACATATAGAAGATTTTGGAGGATCAGCACATTAACTGGGAACAGAATAAGGAGCATGATATAAAGGATAAGAAGTGGAAAAGAAAATCAGGATGTGGAACCTGTGGGAGCTCAGGACTCGCGTCTCAAGACAGCAAATTACCAACTAAGATTGGTACAAATGTGGGCCAAACTGACATTTTAGAAAATACTGAAAGACAATGAGATATGATAACACGGGACAGAGGGAATAAAAGGAAATATGAGAGAAACAACAACACGCATCGGAATAATTAAATAATTTTAAAAATGAAAAGAGACGACAAAATGATGTCTGCTATCGTGAATATTTGAGGGCATATCTGAACACATCAGGAAAGTTAGTGATAATTGTATCACTTGAAAAGTAGCCAAGCCGCACTCTGGAAAATTTCAAATATGATAGATAGTGATACATTGACTAAAAGCGCTCGACTTGAAGCGAGTTAACAAATACTCTCCATGAGCATGTGAGAAGTTCCTCGAGAATTAGATGTCATAGGTGATGAGAGTGGTAACGGCGTGTGCACTCGTAGTCATAACCCTTGACCGCAGCTCAGGAGGGACATGTAGCGATGAATCTGTTTATAAGGAATCGATGAAATGATTCTAGTAAGATGATGGGTAGATGCTTTATATGAGGGACACATCTGATGTTGTATCTATTGAGAATCGTTGGTACGATTACAGCCTATAGCTGTTCACAGATTACGATTCGGTTTTGCCGGGAACTTTGTTTTGTTGAACGTGTTTATTGGACCTTTTCTTTTAAGGAAGAATACTGTGCAGGAGGCACTGTGAAAAACCCTAGTGACAGGGCATTGTGTTTAATCAAAGTTCATTATGGTATGAAGATAATAAAGTAATGAAATTAGAGTTTGTGAGAGAAATTGGACGAAATTTAACCCAAACTCATGGGACCATTTTGGACGGTGACCGTTATACACTGAAGTCTTTAAGTTTCAAGCGTACCTACAAATATGTACATGCCAGGTTAAGGCGGATGCCAGCAAGGCACGTACCAGTTGATTAATGTTGATGTTGATAATAATGAATTTGTTGATGATGAGAAACCTTTTGTTGTGGTAGAAGTTCGAGTAAGGGGTTCTATTGGCCATATTTTGCTCGACCGTACCAGTAATTATTACGTAGTCGTAGTCCGGTAAGACTCGGGATCTCATGAGGCAACTCAAGTAGTCCATGGGTGCGCAATGCGCATTTAACTCTGGCGAAGGTTGGGGTCTGGAGAGACCGTAGAGTAAAGTCTGAGGCAACTCAAGTAGTCCATGGGTGCGCAATGCGCATTTAACTCTGGCGAAGGTTGGGGTCTGGAGAGACCGTAGAGTAAAGTCGGCAGGCGATGTTCGACACGGACGATTCACATCATCAAAATGCGTACAGAACTTTTGATCCGTGCGCTGGATGTGTGACAGCAATGCGATTATTGGTCGGTTGGAGAACCATAACGTTGGAGCTTATACTCAAGGGTTTCTGTAAGCTTGGCAGTTTGGTTGTAGTAGAGTTGGAGAAGTACCATATAAGCTGCCATTTGATAATGATAGATAAATCTGCAGTGAGGAGTTAATAATATGCACTGAAAGGAATATAGTTATGCACACACGGTACTAAGAAGGATATAGTCAAAGTTTAAACAACGCGTTTTGGACGCAACATGCCATCCTGCAGAAAAAAGTAAAGACGGAGACAAAAGTATTCGAAACTCCATAACTGGGAACTATTGAAGGCCAATGGGAAGTTGTGAGTGGTCCAACTAAATAAATTAACAGAGGAGAAGATACAAATAGATCAGAAAATGGAACAGAAAAAAAGAGGAAGGGTAAAAGTAAATAGTTGAAGATATGAATTAATGATAAATGAAATAAATGTCTCATTAAACTTTCTGGTTAAAAATAAAATAAATTAAAACAAGGAAGGGATGTAGTGTATGTAGATATCAATATATCACACTACAAATTGATAACAGTATTATAACGTTGCCTCGGGCGCATACGTCGCTAGGTTATAAATACCGGTCCGCGTGGTGGGGGAGTCAGTCGTTGTCGGACTGTCGTCCTGTGCGGTGGTGCGTTGGCGAGTCAACTATGTACTATGGATATGTGTCAACTATGGACAATGGATATAAACAAATCAGCATATTCTACAGTCACTTTTATTGCTTATCATTATTCTATGGTTATTGCTATCAATTATTTTTAATAATGTTTGTTTTGAAGAAAAAAAGCAGAGAAATTCGTGACTTTATTAGGTGTTATAAGTAAAATATATACATTTAAAAGCTGTTTTTAAATTACCCTAGGCCGCTAAAACTTTCTTTTATGGGCCGTCGAATTTTGTGTCGGGGAGGAAGCGGAGAGGTGGGGGGGAGTAGTCCCACACCCCTTGTATCCCCACCCTGCGGAACACCGTGGTTATGGAGAAACAGTAAATAGACTTAGGAATTCATGGTTATGAAATATCGTCGCTGGAGGAGTCGCTGTCGTCTTAATGATAAAACGTTCAGTGACTGTGTCGACTATATGGTCGCTTTTGATATAGTCATTTTAATTTTTTATACTTTCCCACATAATTTCAACCATTCATCGGCTCCCATTAACGACACTTTATCCTTAACTAACTCCATTACACTGGTTACATTCCACGTAATATGTATTTTTGGTGGCTACATAACCTTTGCCGCCCATGCATGTCCCATTTCTATGGGATTTAAGTCCGGATGGTAAGGCGGCAATCGCAGAACACTATGGTTGTGTTCGGCAAGTATTTGGTCAATACAGTATTTTTGTGTTGTTCTTTATACATTTTAATCAGTTTGTATAACTGAGGCTTGAGCATATCTTCCTCGTATGCTATGTCTTTTTCGGTCAACCACCTTTGCATGCCCGCTTTCTTGGCATTCGAGGTAGGTGCAGGATCGTACTGCTTGTTATGGTACAATGCGTTATCTATTACTAACACTGCATTTGGCGGCAGGTTCGGTATTAGTTGGGTGCGAAGCCACTTTGTGTAATTATTGAAATTCATGTTGTCATGAAAATCCCCCGACTTTGTTCCAGCTTTAAATAAGAGCAGTGCATTGGGAACAAATCCAGCTTAGGATCCAGCATGCACTATCACAATATGTTGCCCTTTCGAAATGGGTTTTTAAGCCCCTTTGATGATCCATCTGTCCACGCTTGAGAACCTGTAATAAGAGATATAATGATTAATTTTCAAGTATATCTCTCTTTACATACAGACAATTTCACAGGACATAAATATGCGAGAACAAAATATGATAACTGTTACATACCCGAATGAGATGAATCAACAGATGACTCATCTGTGTAAATAATCGGTCTTCCTTCTTCCCTATATTTAGTGAGTTTTAAGGAATTCTATCCTTAGTAATTTAATGTTAGATTTTTCAATAAAAACTTTTCTGTTGTTTTCGGCTTTTTTCCACCGGAAGCCTAAGTTATTAAAAATCCTGCGCAGACTGATCTGCGACCCATTAAAATTGATGTCATCTTTTAGTTTTTTTCTTAGCTTTTCTACTGTGGGCAACTCTTTATTTGTAATGTGGTAATTGTGGACACATGTTCTTACCACCGATTGGTTAAAAGTGTCGATCTCTGTGAACGACTTTGTTTTATTTCTCTTTTTTCCTGGTGTCCTAAAGACAGTGAGGAATTTGGAATTTTTGCCTTCCTTAACTATACGCCTAACTGTCCTTTCTGACGTTTCTGAAGTCCGTTTTACGGACTCTTTCATTTTGAGCTTCTTTTTCCATGAAACAGTACACATCGTATACCATTTTTCTCGCATGCCTGCGTAAAACGGTATTTGATCCTGGCATTTTAATCAACGTAATACAAAGTAAATTTAAAACAACAACTAAGAAACAAAAACAAAGTACATTTCGGGTACGCAAGTGTATTCGGGAGCAAATTGAACGAGAACTACTGACGCTGTCATACCCCGCGTCCCGCTGACAACCCCTGACACCTAAAAATCGACTTCTGCGCATTGAACGACTCTTGCCAAGTTATTTGGCGAGAACTATACCCAGCTATTGATGGTTGTCTGATAGGTAGTCGCTACATATATTATGTTTGTGAACGTTAGATGTGAATGTAAGATTTTCGTTATACAACATGATGAATTAACGCACATCCTCAAACAACCCAATTAGAAAATTATGTTTTTATCATAATACGTACTCTGAATTTTTAGTTTTACTTGTTTTAACAGTTTTTTTCTTTAAATGAGTTTCATTTTATTTTTATTATTTTTTTTTTAATTTAGAATAGGTTCGCGTTTGACCACCATCTCACCTGATGGTAAGTGATGATGTGGTCGAAGATGGAGCACGCTTACCTAAAAGTAACCCATTCATTTTTCTGTAATGTGTACTGAATGACGGAATTTATATAAATCTGCATTTAAAAAGTTACTACTTTAATTTACGGTCCATAGTTAGTTTGTTTTACTATACAGCAAAAGTGTAATTTGTAATTTGCGTAGATTTAATTGCTTTGGGATAAAAATTTCATTTTTTTTAAAATTAGAAACGATAAACATTCATACAGTAAACGATTCTGAACGAACTAATAAAACAAAATAAAACTAATTTCAGGATGTGCATTAATTATGTTATATGTTGTATATCCTCACTATAAGTAAAAGTAAAGTACCTACAAAGTTACAAAAAATTGGCCAAGTGCAAGTCAGACTCGCTCATTAAGGGTTCCGTAGTAACTACGCAAAATAACTTTGTTTTTCATAGTGTTGGTATGAAATACAAAGTTATATTTGCAGTCTAAAATATCAAAAAAATAAACAAGCATGGTAATATTTAAATAAGTAAATAGAAAATGTGCTATATCTCAGAAACTACTGACAATCTCGTTCAAACCAATTTTAGTTGAGTTTTTATTAAGACCTAAGCATATATTTTTTCATTCCATTATTATAAAAGTTAGAGAGAGGAGGGGGGGGGTTACCACTTTGGAAGTGAATATCTTTTAAACGATTGAATATAAGAAAAAACGGTTTTATAAACCTCAATGTAATTTTTAAAGACCTGTTTATAGACACGTATAGGTTTGATAAAAAAAAAAATAGTTTGTCCTATGTATGGGTAGCCCGCCTTAATTTCATATATGTTTATTTTTTAATTTTAACAGAATACATCTACCTACCAAGTTTTATATATGTAGTCCTAATATTTTCGGAATAAAATGGCTGTGATATAGGAAAGGACAGACAGACATGACGAATTTATAAGGGTTCTGTTTTTTGGCATTCGGCTACGGATAAGTTCACTTAAATATGAGAACCTTAACAAAAATATCTTAAATATAAATATACTGTTGGTTGGACACTTTAACAGCCGATCACGTAATGATTACATGATGCCGCTCTTTCCTCAGGACGCTGATCACGTAATGAGTACGTGATCAACTTTCATACCACTTGTTTAAAAATCACGCAATGAGTATGTGATCGGCGTGCAACCCAATCGAGCGGGTTTCTTTAGCTACGCACACGTGCATCAATCATCAACATGGGGTGCAGGGTGTAGGCGTGGTGAAGGGTTGTTTTTGACTGCGGCGCGCCAGTAAAAATATGGCAATAGTGTGCAAAATTTTTGCTGACGTAGGAATGAAGGAATCTGGCAAACATGGATGGAAGGAAACACTTTATTACTGTCCAGACTGTAATATACCTCTTTGTTATTACCCTTGTGTAAAAAAATACCACATAATGATCTTGATGAATGATTATGCAGGTTGAAGTAAGTATTATGTTGTTGTAAGAGTTTTTCTTTTTTTCATTTTCGCACCCTATCCAACGTTTATTTTGAAATATAAGAATAACTAATAATAATATGTTTTTTAATTAAAATTTTAAAATAGAAAACACATAAAAGAAATTAAAAAAAATTATGCATATAGATAGCACTTATAGTTATTTTTTTTTTAATCTTACAATATCTTCAAAAATGGCTGGCGTACCAGATAATGCGAGCTAAATAATGGTCGGCTGTCAAAGTGTTAATCTATTTTTAATTAAACATATTTATTGATGAGGAGTCTCTAATTACTTTTGGTATAGTTGTCGCCAAATAACTTGGCAAGAGTCGTTGAATGCGCAGAAGTCGATTTTTAGGTATCAGCGGTTGTCAGCGGGACGCGGGGTATGTCGTAGCGCCGCTCCGAGCGCGCGATTGTTGCGTCAGTAGTTCTCGTTCAATTTGCTCCCGAATACACTTGCGTAGGTACACGAAAGTTGTACCCTTTGTTTTTGTTACGAGTTGTTGTTTTAAATGTAGTTTTTGTTACGTTGATTACAATGCCAGGACCAAATACCGTTTTACGCAGACTATTAAAACGTCAGAAAGAACAGTTAGACACTTTAGTTAAGGAAGGTTGAAATTTCGAATTCGTCACTGTCTTTAGGACACCGGGAAAAAAGAGGAATATAAGGGGTAGCAGTTTTATTAACTAATTGTGACGACGAGAACATATTATTTTTTTTAAATTGTTGTTGCTTGCGTTTGACCACCATATCACCTGATGTTAAGCGATGATGTGGTCGAAGATGAAGCACGCTTACCTAGAAATAACCTATTCACTCTTGACTTAAAGATTCCCAGGTTATAGCTATCAGGAAACACAGACTCCGGCGGAATTATTAGTGTGCATGTGTGGATTGTGTGGTATGTGTATAGTTTTTGTAGTAAAAATCTGAATAATAAATTGTGATTTTTCTCGCCAGTACAGATGTGACAAATATGAACTAAAAGAAGTGATGGAACTGGCTGGTCACGTCCTTATGTGTTCTGTAGTAACAGCGATGACTAAATTCGCCAAAGTCATGTACAGTCATCCCTTAGAAGCTGTTCAGGTATGGAACATAATTTATAATTAGCTTGTAACGTTTTAACTGCTGGGAAACTGGACTCATCTATATGAGAGGGTGATTTCTAGATAATTATGTTGCTTAATATGTACATGTATCTATACACTATATTATTATACACTGTGATTTGAAAATAAATCTGTTTTCTTAAGTGGGTGCTTATAGTTATTTGCAAAATACTAGAATAAACAAACTTTTTAAAAAAATTTGTAGGTTAGTCCAGGCATTTTTTTGGTAGGAAAATCATCTAATGACTCCTTCTTCTCTGGGTGGAGCTCAATGGAGTGACAGACTTCCTGTTAATATATTTTTAAAAGGGTTTAGTTATTATTTTCTTTGGAGGTACGGGAACCTAGAAATGGCTGTTGGATCGAATTTTACGGCATCAGAAAGTTTAGATATTGCAAACACTCTAAATGATAATGATCTTTATTTTGAAAATTAAATAACACTTTTACACGTCATTTTTTTTCGTAAATTTTAACCAGATGAGGCCGGTGTTTCCTAACCCTGAGAAGAAACACAGAAACAAACTCAAGGGTCCGTTTCTTTTGAAGTCCATACAATCTATACTGGTAAAAGTATATGGATAAAACTTTGATAAAACACTCACGTAATCTTCAAGTGGTTCAAAAGATAAAAGCAAGAAAATTATTTGAAGCGACGTAATATTGTGCTCGTTTTGGGTCGGGTATATATCCGGTTATGGACGGAAAAGTTATTTCAAACAACGTTATCATTTAATTTAGAGTAAGATTAACAATTTAGGCTTTTAACGAAGTCTAATTAAAAGTTCTAATGAACAAGTTGATGAGCAAAAGCTTCGAAAAGTTATCTTTATTAATTTTAATTTCAATAGATTTTCGTTAAACCCATTTTACCTCATAAAGTGCTTTATCTAATGTTTTACTTTCAGGCAGTTTCAATGTTGAATGGGCAAGTGTGCTATGGGGCTCCCCTTCAAGTTTCCATGGATGCAATCCCAGAAAACTGTGTTGTATTACCTAAAGGTTTGGCCAGCATTGGCCAAGGGTTGGGTATCAAAGCTAGACCAATTCGCAACATAGTCCAACAATACCATAAATATGCCATAAAACAAAGTTCTACCATAAACCCCGTAATATTTTCCGAAATAGATTTTACGAACGAGAATACAAATAAAATTAAAACTGATGAAAATTCAGAAGAAATCGAACAAAAAATTAAAGAATTTGTGAACTCACGTCCAGATTGTAATGTTGTGAATCCAATCATAAAAAATGTTACTGAGAGTGGGAGCTCCGATGCAATGAACGCTACTGATTCAACGTCAGGACCAGGCAAAGTCTCCAAGAAAATACGTAAAGATAAAAGAAATAGTATAGGATCTTCTCAAGATCAGATTAATAAAGGACCTGAAAAACAGCAGAGTAATTCGCCTCAGTTGGCAGGTTCTGGTTTTGGGTCCTCTCTCCATCCTCTGGTTAGGCTGAATAGTCCAAGTGGCCCAGGCTTTATGCAACCGAATAGGATGATGAATCCTCCTTTGCGCAACCCTCCACCTATGCGCAACCCTCCACCTATGCTTGGTCCTGGTCGGCCTAACTTTGGACCTAGGCCTGGACAAGAAATCCCTCCCTTTCGTCCCCGGGTTCCCTTCCATCCACCCCCGATGCAGCGTCCACCGTTTCCGCCACAGAGGCCTCCTTTTGGCCCTCCACCTGGTATGAGGCCTCAAGCTCCGCCAGGGCAATTCAATGGGCCACTAGCTAATCTAGGAAATAGTGTGAATGTCAAGTTTTTTAATGTGAGTATTGACCGGTTGTTGTTTTAATTTTGTACAGTTTTAAAAATAAATTATAATATGTATGTCACCGTAATATTGCAATAACCGTTCGATTATAATATATCACCGATTACGCGAGATTGTAAACTATCGAACTGAAATCGTTTGATTACAATCTGTCACTCGTAAAATTGCCAACTGTCCTAAGGCTGTTCTTGATTGGTCGGTTTTGCTTTAGGACATTCATGGACCATATAGTTACGAATCAAATACGACCAATCAGCGCGCGAGTTGCGTTTCGTTGTTTGTCATTTTATAATATCACGATTTCACTTCGATAGATATAGGTATAATCTATAGATAATAATGCGATAGTATACTCGCGAGATAGATGATAATTTAACGGTATTTGCAATTTTATAATGAAATTTACCTATACAGCGTTACTGGTAACTCGACGTATTCCATGCAGGACGTCATAGCATGGTTAAACTGTAACAAAATAAGCCACCAAATGTTCTACCGCAGTTCAGTAGCCTTCGAGATATTTAGATTTTTTGTGCCGGACCGGAGAGAAATTGGAAAAGGCCCGTTGATGCTTCTCGGCTGGCTATTACTTTACCCAAAGGCTTGAAGAATTGCCGCAACCCTCCAACTGAGCTAAATATCCTTGTATCTGAAGAGGGGTCACGGCAACAGTGTAATGCCCTCAATGACTGCTTAAATAAAACAGTGATACCTAAAATGTACAATAAAATTGATGAAATTTTCAGTTACCGCCATCCACGACATTTCCTTTGCTCTGCGACCTGTTAGCCCAGTGCGGGCAAGTAATGTCCGTCCAGCTGACCACTCCAGGATGTGCTGTGGCCACGTTCGGCCATCCCTCCCACGCCGAAAGATGTGTCCGTATCCTTTGTTAAGAAGAAAATCTTCTAATATAATATAAAAATTTATCAAGATTGCAGACTTCTATGTTTTTATTAAATCATTTCGACAACTAGGCAAGTTCACAAAAAACTCGTATGTATTTCCTCACATGACTCACAATATACATACATTTTAGGTGCTTTCTATTGTTTCATCTTCGTTTACACAAATAAAGTTTCTAGACCGTCCAGGTCCAGAAGCATCTATCTAGAATATCCGCCTTCGCGTGTTTTGCAATCTATACTAACACGTGTTTCATTATATTCCTATATATGTTATGTGAGTATAATGAACATTGCAAATGTCATGCAACGCGGCCCGACCCCGCTGACATTTTTATCTTTGACTTTAACGACTGTTACGGGCAGTCAAAAGCCAGAAAATCTGACTCGGGGTATACCAAGGCGCTAACTTGTTACCCAGTCACTGGATCGAGAGGTAAAGGTTAGATAGGCGGTCGCTAAATTTCACTAATTTTGAGAACTGCAATTTTTTTGAAATTGAAATCCATTTATTCGGTGAGCACACGTAGTGTAATTTAATGCCCCTCTGTCGTATCAACTCTGTATATTTTTTCTTTATTAGGTATGCACAGCGTAAATTTTAATAAATAATTTCCTTAACAAATTAATAATCAGAAAGTTTCAACGGTATGAACATGGATGGATTCATAATTGAAGTTGGCTTTGCTTAAAACTTGGTAAGTATGCATTTATTTGTCCGTGAAGTGGCTAAATAATTTTGCATGTATTGAAAAGTATACAGAGATATTGATGTTTTTAGAGTCAAAGATATTAAATTAGGCAATTAGAATCAATCATGCGTTATTTTGCGGAAATCCATTCCAAACTAATACTTTAGAAAAAATATATCTGGTGTTCTTTCCGCTAAAAACCAGATATTCGTTCTTGCATACAGTATACAACGCCGTCCCGCCCGCAAATATATGCACATGCAGAAGCTATGCAATAAAGAACATACCACATGCAAATGCTTGCGTATAATATGTGATTATGTGGTATACACCACACTCAACACGTGTAATGTATATAATGATGATAATTAATGATGTGATACTTTGTGACTAAACGCTTACTTGAAGCTATTTTGTGCAAAAAGTCAAATTCAAAGCTTTTATTTCATATAAACAGTACATCAGGCACTTATTAATTTTTAAGGTTGGTCACTCAAAGAAATGAAGTTAATCGCACGTTCCTAAGCGTAGATCTCTTAAAGAAGAACGTGCAAGAAACTCCAAGGACACTCTTTTCAATCATGTTATTTTGGTAGTCATAACATCGGGGTAACATTATTCTTGTTTTCTTCTATTTTAACAGAAACATGTACAACTTACAGAAGATTCCAAAATGTCATGCAGTAAAAGAAATAACAATGAATAAAAATGGCATAACTATAATCAAGGAATGGGTACAGACGCCAGCACATAAAGCTACGCGAAACTGTCAAATTTTTTCAATCAATTTTGAACCTTTCTTCCAATCCATCTTTAACGATAATTTTGAAAATCTATTAAAGAAATTTGACAGATTGTTGTAGCTTGATGTGCTGGCGTCTGTATAACGAGGAAAAGCAAACAGCATTACAGAAATTAAGAAAAACAATACAAATAGGATAACAAAAAAAAAGGAATTTTTGGGTCATAATCTCACAGAATCCCTAAACATTCACGACACATACATCCATACATTGCTGCAAACAAAACACCTGAGTGTGGTGTCAATGCCAGAAAAACATTTAGTATTGCGTACGCTTGAACCAAAAGAGAGCTAGAATGTGGGTATAATGAACATAAAACATATATATATATATATATCAGACATATTTATCAGAAAAAGTTGAAAATAAGCCTGACGTGAATCAACACTATTCAGCTCAATCATTTGGAAAAAAAGATCCATAAAATCATTCATTGTACAGTTTTCATTCCTATTAACTTTTATGGTAATGTATTAGTTATTTAAGGATTATTTTAGTTACTACTTAGTTGTAATTACTACTATCATATAGATTTTAGCGAGGTTCTTGTAAGACTTTTTCATATGGTTTCTTTCAGGTGCTTGATCCTGTTATTTATAGCAAACATATATATTTTGTTTTCGTTTTAATTTTCATTTTAAACATTTCTGTCGCGAGAATTGAATAGAAATTGACTTCTAGTCGCATATTAATAGAGTTAGGTACCTTAGTTTATATATAAATACAGATTCAAGGAAGTCTAAAATAGTCTTCATTTAACTCTAGAATTTGTTACTAATTGTGTCTTCTTACTTTCTAATGATTATTTTACGACTTCAGTCAATATAGTTTTCAGAATAAATCTGACTTGTAACGTGTGAGCGCGACTCGATTTTATAACAATAACAAAAAGCAAGAATAATAACAATAACTTTTATTACTAGAAAAAAGTGTAACAATTTTTAAAAACTATTCCGCACTAGGATACCCTTTGTCGCAGGATATGGATAACTCGTATGTAAATTGGAGACGTGTAAATTAGTGTGTCAACTAAAAAAATAATAGATAATATATTTTATTTAGTTTTACATCAACCTGTTTGACCTTAAGCTGCTTTCATGTATACCATACATTAGAAATTAGTTTTAAATAAACTAATATTAAAATATAGGTATGTTTACTAAGTTTTAATCTCTTACTAACAAACGATAAGTTTCACCTTTATATAATATTATTTTATATTAAATAACTTTATAATCTTTCTTCATAAGTTGTAACCATACTGTTGGATAACTTTGCCAAATGGCATGTGGTTTAATATTTTCTTTAAGATAATTATTTAGAATGAAACATATTAGTTTACTTGGTGCAGGTTACACACATTTTAGTTTTCTATTTTTGTTCTAAAACTTAGTGATTAATATTAATGTACGTTGGGATATCCTTATTTTAATGGTTTATTTAGTATGTTAACAAATATACTAAACAATGTCATTGCATCTTACTGTAATTCAATATTTTTGCTTAGCCATAAGAAAACTAAAAATATTCTTGATGGATCTTGATCTTGAGTATTAATCAATTAGTTATGTAAATTAATTATAAGTTGTTTTAAGGTAAGAAATATTTTTAACTGGCAACTTTATGCTTTTAAGTAACCCATGTCTCATATTAAGCTTAAGTTAAAGTCTTACTAAATGTATTCACTGATTATGTTTAAGCAATAGAATGTATGTAGGTAAGTATGCCATTAGATTTTTTTTTCGTCATTAGTATTTCTTTTTAGTTTCGCCTTTCACAAAAAATGATTGGTATTCTAATATTAAACCTAGTTTTATACCTAGATTATAATTCGCTGTAAAGTTATTATAATTTTAGATTATCTTATTACTAAGTATTTTAAGTGCTCCTTCTTTCTGATTGAAGGCATACAAAACGAATAAACATAATGATGATAATGCTTAGTTTCATTTATTTAGCCAATCTTTAATTAATGATCCTTGGTTGAGTGGTCGCTAGTACTGAACATGACGTCTTGGGTTCGATTCCCACGTTTTAAACTTCCCTGCAAAGCCTGGAGTTTCGACAACCTGCCATTATAGAAGCTAGCACATACATTGGTTCTAGTATGATCTCCAATCTTTAACTTCCTTTTAAATTCAATTTATTTATTTAACACGTTGATCGCCAAGAAAAAAAAAAGCATCTTCCCGTTCAGACCGCGTCGGTCAGTGCTGGCCGACAACTAGACTTGCCGTTCGGGCCGCGTCGGTCAGTGCTGGCCGACAACTAGACTTGCCGTTCGGGCCGCGTCGGTCAGTGCTGCCCGGCGTTTAATATCTCCATAATTAATTAATTCATGACTAAAGTTGACTTTTGTTAATGAAAACATACATTTGGACATTAGATATAAGTATCTAATTTTTTTTTGAGGTTGGTTTCCCGTCAAACTAACAATTAAAAAAACATTTGGTCTAAATTTGGATAGAACTGTGATTTTTGCTTGGCCTAAAGGGAAAGCTCACTGTCGGTCAGCACTGACTGCGTTGGCGTTCAACGTGTTAAGTTACCATGACTCATTTGTTACTAAAAGTTATCCTACTTAAAGGTTTTATCTTAAAGATTTATGTTATAAACCGTCGTTATTTTCATCTGCTTAGCCTTTCCAAACTTTGTTGGGGTCGCTTCCAGTCTAACCGGATTGCAGCTGAGTAGGTACTAGTGGTTTACATAGAGTGACTACCTATCTGACTTCCACAACCCAGTAACTGGGTAACACTACCCCTCAGCAAGACCAGTGCCAGTGTAAAAATAAAATATGACTATAGGAAAATTATCTTCTTATATATTATAATAAATTAATAGTTTAAAAAACATTAGGAAAACACGCTTTTATAAATGCACGTAAAAACAAATGTTGCTGTTTTTTTTTTGTAGTTTTTGTCATATTTTTCCCACGAGTAGTGAACAATTAAACGGTCGATCCCCCCAGAGGATTTGAATGTGACATCTATAAAAAAAAATATAAAAGAATTACGCGGTAATTCAAAAATGTTAAGAAAACTGATAACGGATTTTCTTTAGGTTTGGTATAACCTTGAAACCTGCTCGTGTTCAAAGTCCATTACATGGCCTTTCTCACAAGTGCAAACACGACTATGATACGATATTCCATCATGGAATGCCAGTGCCTATCTTCCGGCTTCATCATCAGACCTTGAAACCTAATCGTGGTGAAAGTTCATTACAAGACTTTTCTAAGAAATCCAAAACAGCTACGATACGATTTTCCATCATAAAGTTCCCGTTCATATCTTCCGGCTCCATCATCAGATCAGTTCGACAGTACCATATTATTGTATTGTCATCAGAACTACCTACAGCTGCCAATTTTCATTACGCTACGACCCTTGGAAGATGGTTAAATTAGTTACCTTAGATTCCATTACATAGTTAGTTACATACAGGTCGACCTAATAAAAGCGTGTTAAAAATAGTGGTTCGTTAGTCTCACTAAATTTAGACAACGGCTGGACCGTATTCCATTTTTTTTTTGTATTATGTTCCCTTTCATATAGGGAAGCTTTATAAGCTCACAAAGTCCGTTTAAGTATAGTTGTCCATAAGCTTTAGCAGGGCGAGGTGTTTCTGGGGATACAAAAGGCATTGTATTCGCATCAGGCGTAATCCCGTGATGTGTTTTAGGCGTAAATGTGCCTGGTTTTAAAGGTAAGGTTGAAGGGTGCCAAAAGTTTTGGTATTTTCTGCTGTTGGTTTCGTTACGATATTTTTTTTGGAAATTACGTCTGTAGAGTCAGCTAGTAATTAAAGTCTATTTTGTTGCATTCAGATATAAGATGCTTATCTCGTAATGGAAGGCCCTGTCTCCTTTAATACAGTTTCTTTTTTTTTACTAGTACAGGATTGGTGATAATTTCCACCTATAATTGTAGCGTCAATAGCCTAATGGATAAGTTGTCGGATTTGTGATCGAGAGGTCTCGGGTTCGAACCCCACCCATTATACTATCGTCGTGAACCCACTCCAGGCACAATATATATTATATATTTATTTAGCATATTTAGCTTAGTTGGAGTAGTGGAAAAAATTATGTCATGTTTTTTTGGGACAATAAAATACTCCCAACATACTTAAAGTTGTCGGCTACCTAACCCTTTGCATAAGACAGGATATGTTATGTATCTACCTACCTTGAGTTTATCTATTTCTTAACGCAATGGATTTCATGTACTGCTGTAGTTCAGCAAGCTTAAGAGCTTACACCTGATGGTGTTTCATACAAATAAAGGCCTTATTCTTGGAAATTAAAGGAACGAATTTAATGATACTCTGTAAGCATACCTAAGATAACGAAGACTAAATAGTTTAGAACTGATTCAGAAAGAGAAAGCAATTCAGTTTTATATAGGTAGATAGTGATAAATCAATCTCTCAGCGCCTCGGAACTCATTCAATAAAGTTACGAGGTAAGTCCTAGCCTATAGTTTCAGACTTTCAGTAAGTAAGAAGAAATCAATTTAGAGAAAACAAATGTTTGTATGTTTGTCCTGCATTTGTTCTTAATCCATTGATCTGATTGTGATGGAACTTTGGCGGGGTGATCTGAGAAGGCGGAAGGGGGTTTCTGAACCATAAAAAATCCACAGCCGCAATTACAATTTTTTTCCCGCAATAGCTAATTAAAAATATATTTTTGGCTAGCTTCTGTCCGCGACTTCGTTCACGTGGGAGCATAATTATGTGTTATTCCAGGATGTCAACTACACGTTCACTGTACATGACCCACCTGTGGGTAATTTTGGGTTGGAATAAGACGTCCGTGCCACACATGTGGGTCACTGCTCTTTTCATACATAATGGGTTCTAACTTCGTGGACGTAACAGAAACATACCAATATTGTATATGAACGTAGGAGCAGTGATATAGGTATAATAAAAAAACAATGAGTCATCAATTTTTTTTATTTATTAGGATGATGTTTTTCTAATGAGCTTCATTAAAACATGCAAAACACGGGTTTCTAGCAGAAAAGGCATTCTATGTCTGTCTTTTTAGGGTTCCGTAGCCGAATGGCAAAAAACGGAACCCTTATAGTTTCGATATGTCTGTCCGTCTGTCTGTCTGTCCGTCCGTCCGTCCGTCCGTATGTCACAGCCATTTTATTCCGAAACTATTAAGACTGTACATGTGAAACTTAGTAGGTAGATGTATTCTGTGAACCGCTTTCCGATTTTAAGAAAAAAATTAAAAAATATTTATAATAAAGGGGGGTACCCATACATGGAACTAGAACTGAAAATATCTTTTTTCATGAAACCTATGCGTGCGTGGTATCTATAGACAGGTCTTTAAAAACGATATTGAGGTTCCTAAAACCACTTTTTCATAAATTCAATCGTATAAAAGATATAAGCTTCCAAAGTGGTAAAATGTGTGTCCCTCCCCCTCTAACTTCTATAATAATGGAGTGAAAAATCTAAAAAGAATATATGTCTGTAGATCTTAATGAAAACTTTCAACCAAAATTGGTTTGAACAAAATCGGGTCAGCAGTTTTTGAGATACAGTATGTTTTCTAAAACCGCAAATATAACTTTGTAACTCATACAAACACTATGAAAAACAAACTTATTTAGCGTAGTTATAAAAATGTAAATAAGCTAGTTTTAAGAAATTTTTAAGGTTTTTTTTTATTCGTCAAATAAATATACATATTATATTATATTATTATAGTTACTACGGAACCCTTCATGGGCGAGTCTGACTCGCACTTGGCCAGTTTTTTGATTTTAGACGTGCCTCAGTAACTGAACGACCTTCATCTTTTAGTTTTTTGTAACATCCACTGCACATTTTCGGTGGATTCTGCCATTCAAATGCCTTTCTAATTTTATCAACTTTATTTCTCGTTTTTGAAAGCAAAGGAAATAGTCATAAATTCTTCCTTTAGCCATAGATAACGTAATTTTTCATAACTTTTTAACCTCTAACGTCCATGACATACCTACATGTGGGTCACTCTGCAAATTGGGGGTAAAGGGTCCCCCCTACTTTTATGGCCCTTATGGACCTGAAGTGGTATAAAGGCAATTATCTCAGTAAATAGGAACGAAAACCTAAATTGGACGTGAGAGATAATTTCGATATTGTGGCTGGACAGTGAACGTGTTACTTACCGAATTTCATTCAAATCCCTTTAGAAGTTTTGCGTGAAAGAGTAACAAACGTCCACACATTTATACACCCATCCTCACAAACTTCCGCATTTGTAATATTAGTAAGAAGTAAGAAAAGAAAAAAAAGAAGTAAGAAGAAAGAAAGAATCAGTAAAAAATATAGTTACCTACTCATTCGATAGTACATGTTAAATCACATAATGTTTTGTATGGAGCAGTTCTTATCAACACCCCTTAAGTTATTCAAAGCGAATACCGCAGTCAATGGGCGTTAAATTGATTTGTGCATATTGCAGGAATGCCGCCTGTTATAATAGCAAATAGCTTAGCTAATTAGCTTTACTGTGTTCTGAATTACAGTTAATAACGCTATTATGTTATGGATAGGTTCATTGTTGCGTGCCTCATTACGGTCTAGATAAAGTGGCGAGGCTCTGGGAAGCTTTGTTTTTTTCAACCGACGACAAAAAGAGGAGGTTATCAATTCGAAGCGTATATATATATATTTTTTAATGTATGGTCACCGATTACTCGAAGACGGCTGAACCGATTTGGAAAATTCTTTCTTTGATTGAAAGGGTATACTTCGAAATTGGTCCAATTTTCATAAAAGTCAGGATCTGATGATGGGATCCTGGAGAAATCGAGGGAACTCTTCAAATATTATAGGCACACCTATGACGTTTTGGGTATTTATTATAGTAACTTGTGCAGTTGCTCTCAAAAAGTACCATTTGAGGAAGTGGAACTGATGATGAAGACCACAGATGACCGCCGAAACTACTCAATAATAAGTATTGAGTGGATTGCGATTCGATTACTTGAATATGGATGTTAAGCACTTTATGCATATGGTGATGTAGAGCTGATGGTGAAGTGCCAGGAGAACTCCTCAACAATTAACGGCCCAGCATTGGGAAAAGCAATATTTTGTAAAAGGTTAGAAGTAGTTAACATTTAGGCTCTTGTAACTAGGTAAATTAAAAATAGACCAACTTAAAAGAGCGAAATAAAAACTTTTTACCAAAAAATTAAACCGACTCCAAAAAAAACACTGCAAAGTGAAAAATAACTTTAATTTCGGAAGTCGGTGCCAAAAACGAAAATAGAAAACTAAAGACACCGACTACCGAAATTAAAGTTATTTTTCATTTTGCAGTGTTTTTTGGAGTCGGTTTAATTTTTTGGTAAAAAGTTTTTATTCAATTGACATTTGATTGGTCCTTTGCAAGCCTTAATTTATATAATATTTTTTAAGCAACAAATAATAATAACAATGTAAATTGGAGCAAAATGTTGCTTTTCCCAATGAAAAGCAATATTTTGTAAAAGGTTATAAGTAGTTGACATTTAGACTCTTGTAACTAGGTAAATTAAAAATAGACCAACTAAAAAGAGTGAAATAAAAACTTTTTACCAAAAAATTAAACCGACTCCCAAAACACACTGCAAAGTGAAAAATAACTTTAATTTCGGAAGTCGGTGCCAAAAACGAAAATGCAAAACTAAAGACACCGACTACCGAAATTAAAGTTATTTTTCACTTTGCAGTGTGTTTTGGGAGTCGGTTTAATTTTTTGGCAAAAAGTTTTTATTATCCTTTAGCGTGTCGATGGCAAAAATGTTTTAAATATGTTTAACCCAAAACTCAGCTACGTCTTACCTAGAAGAAAGACATATTCACTATTGACTTAAATACCCCTAAGTAATAACTATTCTCTAATCATTAATCATACACACTTGTTTTTCCAAATTACTTTACACATTCGCAGAATAGTCGACATCGGCTCCACTTGCCACTTGAAATACACAGTACTGCTACTCGCCGCTAGATGGCGTTAGTGTCTCGAACGTATTTGAAGTCAGTCGAACTTTCTCGATATACTCAGTACTGCTACTCGCCGCTAGATGGCGTTAGTTTCTCGAACATTCTAGATTTCTGTCGAAGTTTTTCGACGTACTTCGCTAAGCGACTGGCGTAACAATAGAATAGAACTATTAGGAGTTATAGAGTCCGGCCACGATTCCACTGCTTAGTTGTACGCACAATGAAAGTATTCCCAAGAACTCATTTGGTATTTGGGCATTTGTTCATCTTTGGCAGTCAGTACGGAAACAGAAAATCTGTCACTAGTCTTAAGCCAAGGGATGTCGTTCTTGAGCTGTGGAAATAGTGCTACCCAGCACTATTTAATTACTGCAGCAGACTCTATCTCCTCCATCGGCTCCATCCTCTCTATCCTCCATTCTTACAGTAATTTTGATCGGTATGTTGTCCGTATACGCCCAGCGCGTTCCTATAGCACTGTCCTCTAGATTACGATGCTGTAAAGTAAAGAACGGGAAGCACGTATCTTATGTAGCAACAATGTAACATCGACGACCCCCCCAAAAGCTTATTTTTTTCCCCTTTGGCAACTGAGCCGGTGTCGACTATTCTGCCCTCCGGAGTATATGTGTTCTGTGATTCTGCCAGTGTCATGTTATGACGATGTACCAGGACTTTTAATTCGATGTAGTAGACTGATAGTTTCAGTGTTGTAAGATAATGACGACTACGAAATTGTGATGTACCTAACTAAATTAATCGATTCGGGAATAATAGCGATTTAAACAATATTTTTAATAAGTTTGTGAAAAATTTACAAAAAGTAAAATGTTATTATGAAGGGACTTTATTTGTCAAAGACATTTGTCAGTTTCATAATCAGTTGGGACGATTACAATAACAAAAAATTGGCCAAGTGCGAGTCAGACTCGCCCATGAAGGGTTCCGTAGGAACTATAATAATATAATATAATATGTATATTTATTTGACGAAAAAAAAAAAACCTTAAAAATTTCTTAAAATTAGCTTATTTACATTTTTACAACTACGCTAAATAACTTTGTTTTTCATAGTGTTTGTATAAATTACAAAGTTATATTTGCGGTTTTAGAAAATATGCTGTATCTCAAAAAGTGCTGACCCGATTCCGTTCAAACCAATTTTGGTTGACAGTTTACATTAAGGTCTATAGACATATATGTTTTTTAGTTTTTTCACTCCATTATTATAGAAGTTAGAGGGGGGGGACACACATTTTACAACTTTGGAAGCTTATATCTTTTAAACGATTGACTTTATGGAAAAGAGGTTTTAGAAACCCTTATATCATTTTTAAAGACCACACACGCATACGTTTCATGAAAAAAAATTATTTTCAGTTCTAGTTCCATGTATGGGGACCCCCCTTTATTTTAAATATTTTTACATTTTTTTCTTAAAATCGGAAAGCTGTTCACAGAATACATCTACTTACTAAGTTTCCTACTACTTACTAACTTACCTCCAGCCAGGGCTTATTACATACAAACAAGGCGACTTCACGATAAGGGCACCTCCTGTGGGGTACGCACCTCGTCTTAGAACGTCGCAGGGGGAGGGCAGGCTGAATCGGATCATGAGACTGTGGCGTGGGGTATGGCGTATATCTCTAGTATAGAGTACCGTGATCTTTTCTCTTTCAAACCGTCGCGTCGGACGATTCCTTTAAAACTGGCCGTATGTCATACCTATCTATAACTCTATGGTTATGCATTCGTAACGTGAAGCCAATACGGGCGTCATGCGTGTCCGTTAGATACAAATGGCCGGTTATTGTAGCGGTATTGACACATTAAATTAGTCTTATCATTGTTTTCAGAGAGTTTAAATTGGCTTGTAAATCATAAGTGGGAAGCTAATGACGAAGTTGGGGTCTACCTATAGCGTAGTGTCGTGAAAAGCCTTTTTAAAGTTAGCTACAAACTTACGCTTATTTAATGAAATGTATTTTTGTTACATTAATATGCAAATCTTTAGTACTTAATTAATTGCAATTTTTAATAAATATCCGAATAACATAGTTAGACGTGGGTTTTTGTTTTTTTTTTTCACATTATTTGGAAAAGTTCTTTTATAACCTTGCTTTGCTTAGACCACATTATTGCAACTTAGTAGCTGGGTAAGACGATACCCACTGGTATGAATGTTGTCAGATTTTCTGTTAAAGACCAACGGCTTAATATATTTTCCAAGGCAGGAAGAAATATCGACATGTTAATACTGACATGTATCCACGGACCGGCAAGCGTTGGTTAATATTGTAAATCAAACCGTGCAGTTATTATTTCACGAGTACTTATAAAAGAGTTATTTAAGTTTAAATTGAATACCATACATCAAATGTTATAATCATGTGTGTTTCTGAGATTTTTTTTTGTTATAGGTGAAACCGCGTTTCGAGTCGAGTCATCTAGGACGTTCAAGTCCAACTTCTATGAGGTTCCGCGCTGGTTCGGAATGTTTTTCTTACTTCAGATAGTGTGGAAGTAGGTATAATATTGTTGGCAAAAGACCAAGAGTACGCAGTCACAGATGATCGTCTGATCAGGTGTCCGAAGAACAGACATGCCGATATCTCAGGCTCCATCAAGACGAATACCATAATACATGGAGAAGACTATTACAATGCTTCCATCGAAGCTACGATCCTCAGCACTGATAGACCGATTTAAGGAAGAGAAAAATACTATTGCGGAAGTTGAGCATAGAGATTGCAACTTACGCAGGTATTTGACAATTTGATTTTTTTCTAATAGAACCATAGAGATCGTTTAGTCATTCTTTTATGCATTACTCAAATGAGATTAGCTATTTTAAATATATATTCTCAAGTTAAAAAGAAAGTGAGTCTTCAAAATTAAGAACTTTAAGTTAGACGCATGAATTAAGACTTCATTTTAACAAGAAAAGTTGTAATTTATTTCGCTATGCAAATCTTATTCTAGCATTGCTGAAAATGCAATTTTAGAGACTTTTTTCTTTGGCTGTGGTCATAATCAGATAGTAAGAAATTATTTTTTGACATTAAATAGTCAGTATGTTTATTACTTTTTTTCTTCGTTGTTCTTTTGAATTAATTTTGTTCTAAAGAAATAATATGTAGGAAAATACTAGAAGTACTATTGCTTATTTTAATTTTGATCGTACGAGGGCGACACTGAAAGTTTTTAGAAATGGCCACTTGTAAACGATATAAGTAATAAAAAAAAAAGTTCAAATTTCGAAAATGGAACTCTGCCAATATTATTGTGTATGTATTTTATTCATTTGTCATTCGTTTACGATTTGGCGGAAAATTGAAAATTGTCTGTGTCATGTCAGCATGAATTTAACGCGAGAAAATGTTCGTGCAATGATTTTTTATGACTTTCGATGTCATTTAAGTCAACAAGAAAGTTATGATAGACTTCGATTGGCCTTTCACGATAAAGCTCCATCTCGTGCCTATGTTTACAACTGGTTTTATGTGTTTAAACGTGGTCGTACTAATCTCACCGATGATCTGCGTGAGGGACGGCCTTCTACGGCGACGACTAAAGATAACATCAGTTTTGTGCGGCGTATGATAGAGACTGACAAAAGAGTGACTTATCAGCAGATTCGGACAAGCTTAGGCATCGGTATGAGTCAAGTGCACAAAATCTTCCATGAACATTTAGCGGTCAGGAAGCTTTTTGCCCGGTGGATACCTCATAATTTGACAGAGGCCCAAAAACTCCTTCGTGTTGATTGGTGTCGTGAAATGGTTCAAAGATTTAATAACGTAGGTGACTCAAATGCTGTGTTCGACATACTTACGGGTGACGAAAGCTGGATTGATTGTTATGATCCTGAAACTAAGAGACAGTATTGTCTGAGTGTTTCCTTTCGAGGAGTTGCCAACTAAAGTGAAGAGTCGAAGCGTGGGAAAAAAGATGGTGGCCTCGTTCTTTGGAAGGACAGATCATTACGCAACAATTGTTTTAGAGGATCGAAAAACAGTTAATGCAGACTGGTACACTAACAATTGTTTGCCACTTGTCTAGGAAAAATTTCGGGAGAATCGACCTCGCAGTAGGATCCTACTTCACCACGACAACGCCTCGTCGCACACCGCCAAGCAAACAATCGACTATTTGACGCCGTCAGACGTGGAATTACTGGGTCACCCGCCCTATAGCCCCGACCTCGCACCTTGCGATTTTTATTTATTTCCGAAAATAAAAAAAAACTTCGAGGAAAATGTTTTATGGACGCTGAGGCTCATAGGTGACGAGATTCTGACAGGCAAGCTTCACAGCCTGGCTCACCGGCGAAACGTTGCTTGCCTGTCTATCTTCTACAGATTATACTTCGGTGAGTATGCGCAGGAGCTCCACGACCTTCATCCCCCTTTTACTACCGGTCTACCAGACGTACTGCAGGACACCATCCACACTTGGTCGATATACCGTCTTGTCGTACTAAGCGCTTTTCTTCAACATTTATTGTGCGCACAGCCAAGGTGTGGAACTCTCTGCCGGCTTCGTGTTCCCTGCCACATATGACCCGTCAACAAAAAAAAAAGAGGAAGCAGTGGCTGCGTTTCAAAATACCGTCGAAGAGACCCCTAAGGACGAGTGAGTAAAGTGCTTTACTCAGTGGTTCCATCGGATGCAGCGATGTATTGATGTAAATGGATACTATTTTGAAAAGATATAATAAAACTAATAACTTGCTAGTTTGTTCAGTTTTTGATTTTCTAAGAACTTTCAGTGTCACCCTAGTATCTAGTAGGTAGGCAGGTAATGCATTCATGTTTTTGTTATATCAAATGTCCCACTAGGCAATCGGCACCTAACTAAAGGCGCAATTACACTTAATCGTTAGCCCGTATTCGGGTGCACGAAAGACGTTGGAACTAACGACCGAGTGTAATTGCGCCGTAATTTAATTTTGTATCGTTTCTAAAAATTGTCTTTCCATAAGTTCTCACTATTCCCAAAGGACACGCTGGAAGTCTTACGTCACATATTCCGGAGGAACATAAAGAAGAAAGGATGTTATAATAAAGAGGTCAAAGGAAGTAGGGACCTCCTTGATGCTGAAGATCATGCAAATAGCTTCTACTGCGAATGAAGGTACTTATTGTATTTTTGTATATTGCTTTCTTACTTTTGTAAGGTGTAATTGGGGTAACTGAAAAACTTTCGAAGGGCACCAAGTTATTTATGAGTTATTACGGGAATAAAAGGGTAATCTATAAATACGTACAATTTAATGAAATTGAAGTGCCTGTCTGTGAATTCAAAATAACTGTTTTTTTTTTATAATTATTTAGCCGATATTAAAACACAAATAGTTTTTAATCCTTGTCTGTCTGTCTTTCTTTCAGTTTGTCCGCGCAAAACTATGAAACTCCTGCACCGATTCGGACGGACCTGGCATAGTTACAGTTGGACATAGGAGTTACTGTCTATTCTAGCATGTTCCATTGGGATGAAATAATTTCACGACCAACCAATATACTCCGAATTTCAATGTGCGTTTATCATTAACATATACTGTCTGGTAAAATGAATATATATACTATTAATTGGATTATATATAGAAACGTACATAATCCATGCCGCAATTTGAAATTTACTTCTTATTTTGAATTTCTGCAATTAAGCTGTGAGCATGTATCCGAACGACGTACTTATTATTATTTAATAATTCATTATTCTTTATTAATATGTTTTCTGTAAACCCCTAACTTGCGGGTGAACTTTTAAATGAAATATGTATATTGAATACATGCACCTCAAACTTTATACATAATCTAAATTAAAAAAAAAAACATTTTATTTCACATAACCAGATATGACCATGGGCACATATAAAACGTCAGAAGCTAGTTCACGGTTCGTAATTGGTAGTTTCCTATGGAGAAGATTCGGCAAGAAACTCCATGGTTATTCTTTTCAAAATATCATTCATTTTCACAATGTATCCATTATACAGGTTGAATAGATATGGGAGAACATTATACAGTGTGTTAGGTTAAACGAGGGACTTATTGAGGGAGGGTATTCAGTATTCGATTCTAGTCTCAAATATGTGAAAAACCTATAACTTACATTTTTGACGTAATTGTCCAATATAATACATTTATCATGTACACTAAGGCGCAAGATGTGAATGAAGTTGTAAACAGTACCTAAAGTAATCACGTGGCAAAACACGGCCCGATCCTCCCAAAAAAGTAAGCTCGTGTGTAAACTCCGCCCCCGCGGGAGTCCCCCCGAGGACTTTTGGTATGGTTCTGTCTGTTATTTATCAGTGTTTCTTTTTGTTCATTTTTTTATTAGTATCATGTAAGCATACACTATTGTAGGTTTGAATATGTCCCTCGTTTAAACTAACATACTGTATAATAATGGACATAGCACAATGCAATTACAAATAAAAAATTGAAAAACGAATTTAAGACTACTGCTTTATAAAACATTCTTCTTCTTAGCGTTTCGATATAAAATATTAAAATAAACTTGACAAAAATAACAAAATTACATTATACTAATGAAGGATGGAAACATTGTAAAATCACTTGATCTATCCAAGCTTATTTGTTTTAGGTACGGTGGGATACAACAGTTTGGAAACAAGAAGGGATCTAGCGTTGGCATCGTATGGCCTCTATTTATTTATTCGAATTAGAACGCCTTGCAGCAATTGAACCAATCGAGAGCTGAACTTACTGTGCGCAGCAGGGTGCTCGAATTGAATGGATCGCACCCTTACTTCATATGTAAATTCATGTCTCACATGTGAAAATAAGCTTGTAATATAATAATAATCGCCTTACAGTGTTCCAGGGTAACACAAACAATCCGGGTGGGTTACAGAGCATTGGTTTGTTCGTGCCTAATGGGTACGCGCAGCGCCGTAGACTGCCTGACTTGCTCACACTGCCGCGTGGTCGAACCAAACTAATGGCCAATGTCCCACTATCGCGGACTATGCGCACACTGAACCGGGTTGATAATGAAATAGATTTGTTCTTTAGTTCATTAAGTGAGTACGCAAAAGTAGCATTACCTACATTTTTTATGCTATGAAGTAGTGTGATGCTGATGACTAATGGTTGTTGATTATTCTATTATTCATTGATTATTTTATTAGTGTGTTTCTATTGATTATTCTTATTCTATTGATAATGATTATTTTTTTATTTTTGGTTGATTGATTATGTTAATTACTTGAATTGTATTGGATTGATTTTATGAGTGAACAGAATTTTTAGTTATTTTTAAGTTATTTATTCTTCTACAATATCACTTTGGGAAATCCTGTAAAGATAGCTGTAATGTATGTAATGAAATAAATAAGTCTGATTAGTAACAATTCTACTACCTATGTATATGTATATTATTATTTATGTATGTATATGTATATTAAGATGCCATTTCATATTATTCGTTTATTTTTTGTGTATTTTAATTATTGTTTGTAACGTGACGTAATTGTGACGCTGAGAGTTTTATATCTGCTAGCAGTGACAATGATAGCTTCAGTAGTATCCCGAATTTTGCTGACACACTTCAGTCCAAATTTTCTGATGCTCGCAAAAATCTGAATGTAGTCCATATTAATGCTCAAAGTATATTCAAAGTACTCATTACCTGATATGCTTGCAAGTCTGGATTGTAGGGAAATCCATGTAATCCTTGTTTCGGAATCCTGGCTAAAACCTTGTCTCTCGTCCACATTCTATCTTCTTCTTAGCGTGTCGATGACAAATATTGCCATCGTGTTGAAAGTATTAGCCAGTCAGCGCCAAGAATCGCTGGCTTCCCAGGACGCGCCGGACGTATAGTGGCTTAGGGTTTCTTCCCATTTGTAAACGCTACCTTTAAGTGCTAACCACCACCCCGGTGGCAAGCTCGAAGGTGGCAGATGGGAATAAAGAGGAGATACGTCGCTCATGGAGGCTCCTTTCATGCACCGCTCCACATCATATTCCTCAGCTCGATACCAACTAATATTTATCTACGTGCAAATATTCCTTTTGCAATTATTGATATTTCTACAAATACCAACGTCGAATGCTGTCATGCATCTCTTATTAGAAGTTGATTTACACCATTTGAAGGTCTTGCTGGGTGTCTATTATTGTCCTTTTCTATGTCTACTGTTGTTTTTTTCTAAACCTTATGCCCCTTTACAGGCACACTATCGTTATAGCGGATTTCAATACTTCGCGCTCTTCCTCACTCCTATCTATCTCCTAATCCTGCAATTTATCTTTTCTTGCATTAAGCACAACTCACCATTTTCCTAACTGTGCTCCTTCGCGGCTTGACTTCGTTTTTTTTTTCTTCACCACGTTGTTAAGCATGACCAATGTTCAGATGACGTTTTCTTCTATCCCGATCTAATTTAGCTGTCCTTCAAAATTCGTCCTATAAGTTAAAACCAAAAATGATTCTTCTGTGAAGGTCTTCGTGAAGATGCCGACAATATTGAATGGTCTGATTTTGTTGATGCACTATCGATTACTGACAGTCAACCACCTCAATTCCAGTTTGAACAAACTCGACAACTTTCGTGCAGCTATTCAGTTGGAAAATAAGTAACCATCTGCCTACTCTGTGATTGTCAGATGTCTAGAATGTTATTTTAAAAAACCTAGCTTTTGCTACCTGGGGTGCTGGACAGGAAACCTCCATAAAGTGCATAATAATTTATTTGTAGTATAAACACAAAAAAAAGTTATAAATTAAATGTACTTGTATGTGTTGGTTACTAACATAGTTTGTAAGTCATGTGTAACAAACAGGTCCGAAATAGTTCCTATACTCCGAAATACGAAGACCCTGTTTTCGGTAAGGACATGCTCAGTGAAATTTCTTTTTATGTTTTTAATTTTCTATTGTATGTTGTTGTGTGTTTATCACCGAATAAATGTTATTCAATTTATAATTTTTCAATTTTAATAAAATAAACTTTATTTTTTATTTTTAATACCTTGTAGTGATTCAGTAAAAGACCTGCGGGCCTAAAATAGCCACTTTGTATGAATCGTATTAGGATAACAATATGAATCATATTGCAGATCGTAAAATGGTCACAAATTGGCAATTCATAATATGATCTGCGTTCAATTCATATCCCGCAAATCATCTGTTTGACAGTTTTGTATGGAGATTCGTAAAATGGTCCACTAATGATGAATTGATTTAGTGTCAGTTAGCAGAATCATACGGAGTTACGCAAGACCAACATCTTTCGATTCATTTCGCAGATATTTTTAAGAAAAATAATATAATGGCAGATTTAGGACCCTTGAGCACGCGCGTTACGGAAATAATTTTATATCGCCGCCGAAACGTAGCTCTTCGGAAACTGGAACTGGCTTTTGAAATGCCAGTCTCAGAATTTATAGGACTATATCGGCTAAATAACAGTGTGTGTCGTGACCTCATACATGAGTTGGAACCGTACCTTAGCCGAGGAGGTGGAATAAGTGCTGGAGGTGGAATCATTAAGAAGGTAGTTATTATTTACTAAGTACCATTACATAATATAGAGGTGAACAACATAATATAGCCATTTATTTACCCCCATTATTTGTATTTTAGGTGTTGTGCGCACTAAGCTTCTGGTTCATAGGGGCTAGTGCACACCATAAGATGCATCAAGTGAGTGTATCTAATTGTGTGAGAGCTGTCTCATAAAAAAAAAATTATCCACATTCCACAAATTCGGGAAGAACGGAGCGTCATTAAAAATGGGTAAGTTAAATAAATCCTTTATTACATTTAAAATACGCGGGACAGCCCAGTGAATAAAGATCGCACTCTCTGTGGACATCGAGGCAAATGGTTACATACATACATCACATATTTATTACAAACTAGCTTTTGCCCGCGACTTCGTTCGCCAGGGAGGTTTTTCCCGCGTAATTCCTGATCCCGCGGGAATTCCGGGATAAAAACTATCCTATATCCTTCCCAGGGTCCTAAACTATTCCCTTGCCAAATTTCATCTAAATCGATTTGGCGGTTTAGGCGTGAAAAGGTAACATACAGACAGAGTTACTTTCGCATTTATAATATTAGTATGGATGGATATAACCATGCTATTCCTGACCATTAATAGTTTACAATTTTCAGAATATGAAGAGATGTTTTTTAACCGAAAACGATATCACTCTTTAAATGCTCAAATAGTAAGTATATATACATAGGCACTTGCCCCAACACAACTGTGTTTGCTCTCATAAACATAGTTATGTTCACTTTGCTGTTACTAGGTCCCTTTAAAATATTATACTTACCATATAACCAGGGAATGCTAAGTACTTCAATTAAACAATAGGCATTTTTAGGCAAAACTATTTATTAACTAATCAATTTTTAATAACATAAATCTAACAATCATTTTAATATAACTATAATTTAAAACTAACATATTTCCTTCAAGGCTTGTGACTCTGATTTGAATATAATTATTAAGTGTGGATGCTAGCCATGGAGGGGCAGACCATGGCTCCTTTATATGGAACCACCATATACTCAAGTCCCAATTAGAGGATCTTCACCAGGCTGAAAATGAAACAGTGTGGTTTTTAGGTCAGTATTATTTAACATTACCATCCCACTATGGCTGGTTTTATAACTAATGCTTGTGTATTGTTACACAACATTGCCAACATTGCTAGGCTTCCGGTAACAACATTATCACCTCAAGATGAACAACATGAGGCAAATATGCAGGTCAGTAATTTACAAAGAAATCAAATTCAACCATTGTGAACATACAAAACTATTGAAAGATTCTGATAATAATAACACTAATAAGCCTATGAAAATTTAACATTGAAATTTATGTTTCAGATAACTAATACACAGATTGGAACTGCATCACGAAGAAACCACCACCTAGCTGTTGGTGAAGCAATGAGAGATGATCTTGTACAGCGACTTTGGTCAACATCATGATGGTTTAGATTACATTTATTTCACTTTGTTATCAATTTTTATGTTTTATTTGGCTAGGTAAATGTTAAGAATATAATTTATTTTCTGCATTAATATAGTGCAAAATAACATAACCCACAAACCTAATTATATCCAATATGTTACTAACATACTGTAAACAAATTTTAAAACATAAAAATGTGATTGAGCCTCGGAAACTCTTGCTACACGTCTTGCCATTTCTACAAAAACACTTACTTTCTTATAAACAGTCCGACTCTAACGAAATCCGCTAGGAAAATAATCGAATGCTTTGTAGAAATGCATTCACGAAATTTACAAGAGGTGCAGGCACAATCAGTTTTTTTAAACAGCACGAACTCTTGAGTTGTTGAATATGTAGAAAACCACTTGAAACCATGATTTATAGTTTCCGACTCAGACAAATGTTTTGAAATTTGAATTAACATTGCACAACTCTTTAAATTTAAGTTGATGTTGACGAATAAGGGACAAGGGAACCTAATTATTATTTATTTGCCGTGACCTGAGGGGTTAATACTAGCGATGGCCGTTTTGTAACATCAATAGTTGTACAACTATCTATTTGAGTTTACAACCATCACTCGTTTTCTAACCAAGCATAACTATCTATTTTCACAACGTACGTTATGACAATAACTGCAGCTGTAACAACCATCGGTTGTTTTGTAGCGCATAATAACCGTAGCTATCTCACAACGCTCTAGAAATCACGCAATAGATATCGTAGTTGAAGTTGGCTACGTAGCTGTATCGCAACGGTTAGAGCGAGAAAAATATAGGATAGGTAGCGCGTCTCGTTCGCACAAAAGCAAAGATGGATGGTTATGATTTATTGCATAATGTGACGAATCTTATAAACACGAACGTCGATAATTGAATGACTAACTTTCGCCACTGAAAAATATTATTTGAAAATTTAGTTTGGTTTTGACCTTGATACCCGCAAGTGTTCCATTTCCCATTTCTCCACGATTGTTTTTAGGGTTCCGTAGCCGAATGGCAAAAAAAGGAACCCTTATAGTTTAGATATGTCTGTCCGTCTGTCTGTCTGTATGTCCGTCCGTCCGTATGTCACAGCCATTATATTCCGAAACTATTAAAACTATACATGTGAAACTTAGTAGGTAGATGTATTCTGTGAAAAGCTTCCCGATTTTAAGAAAAAAAAAAAATAAAATAAAGGGGAGTCCCCATACATGGAACTAGAACTGAAAATATTTTTTTTTTCATGAAACCTATGCGTGTGTGGTATCTATAGACAGGTCTTTAAAAATGATATAAGGGTTTCTAAAACCACTTTTTCATAAAGTCAATCGTTTAAAAGATTTATGAGCTTCCAAAGTAGTAAAATGTGTTTGTCCCCCCTCGAACTTCTATAATAATGGAGTGAAAAATCAAAAAAAAAATATACGTCTGTAGATCTTAATGTAAACTTTCAACCAAAATTGGTTTGAACGAAATCGGGTCAGCAGTTTTTGAGATACAGCATATTTTCTAAAACCGCAAATATAACTTTGTAATTCATACAAACACTATGAAAAACAAAGTTATTTAGCGTAGTTGTAAAAATGTAAATAAGCTAGTTTTAAGAAGTCTTTAAGATTTTTTTTTATTCGTCAAATAAATAGACATATTGTATTATATTATTATAGTTACTACGGAACCCTTCATGGGCGAGTCTGACTCACACTTGGCCAATTTTTTTTTCTAAAGTCATTAAATTTTGTATGTGTGTTGAATTGAACAATAAGTAATTTTCATCTATAGTGTTAATAATTGTAAATAAATCTAACTTTTTTGACAATATCAAGTACTTACTTTCTTATTGCAAAAAACCTAAGCCTAAGCCTGGATAAGTACGAAACAAAGTTGACTGTATATTTAGTATCAATTGTAACTGCAACAGATATCACGTTATAAGGCGCCTTCTATACGAGACGTTGTCGAAATAGATAGTTGTCAAAATAGATAGTTTTCACAACGTTATTTGACAACGGACAACGGCTTCGTTACGTTATTAGAAAAACTCATAACGACACATGTCTAGTTAATACAGAATTACTGTATATTACTTT
The DNA here is from genome assembly GCA_943138885.2 of Tholera decimalis. Lineage (NCBI taxonomy): Eukaryota > Metazoa > Arthropoda > Insecta > Lepidoptera > Noctuidae > Tholera > Tholera decimalis. The sequence goes on from OW964562.2 coordinate 33,906,367, forward strand.
TTTTTTTTTTTTTTTTTTTTTCTTCTTTGGCAACTGAGCCGTTGTCGACTATTCTGCCAGCGTCAAGTGTGACGGCTATGTGAGGTGAGCCGTCGAACTGTGCACTTTGTGGTATATCTATCCTGTTAATAGCTAAAAGGACGACACAATTTTTGTTAGTTAACATAGAATATTTTGTTTTATTACTATTTATATATATTTATAAATATATATATATATATTTTAATAATTAGAAATATCGATATGAATATATAAATGATTATATTGCTACACACAGACCTACATTTTGATATCATTGTCTTTTAAAAATTTGGATAGGAGCTGGATAACTTTAGGAGAAAAATGTGTCAAAAGGGAATTGAAGTTAATAGGGAGGGGGATTTTAATTTTAGAAAGCATATGGTACAAGTCGAAGGATTGGGAGTTGGAAGGACAAGAAAAGAAGATATGGTCCAATGTGCCATCGTCAAGGCCGCATTCGCACAAGGAAGTGTCACGTACTCGTATCTTATTAAGGAATACTGGACTACAGCAGTGGCCGAGTCTCAGTCTACACAGGGATGAGACAGTTCTTTTGGCTAGTTTTGGGCATTTGAAAAACCAAGGTTTCCGCTGGATGACCGGTTGGATACTAGCATAATGCCTACCCTTGAGTTTCGAAGATACATGCCATGCTGCAGACCACGTGTTGTGAAGCTTCAGTTTGGTGTCTGAACGTAGATCATAACTGTGAAGAATGTAATGTCTTTGATCCACAGGGTTGGATGTCGCATACTTTGCCAGTGAGTCCGCGCACTCGTTACCGCAGATGCCCGAATGGCTGGGAATCCAAACTAGCTCGATGTTCAAATTGCTGTTGTGACAGGTGAATAATAGGTTTCGGATGTCCATTATAATTTTGCTATTCGTTTTTGACTTTAATTGGTTTTCACATAGAGCCTGGAGGCTACTACGAGAGTCTGAAAAAATTACCGAATTTTTAATTTTGTGTGTGAGAATGAAGTTGATAGCTTCTAGGATTCCAATGCATTCTCCTGTAAATACAGAAGTTTCTGGAGGGCATTGGAATAAAAGAGCTATCTTAGAATTCTGGAAGTATGTTGACACACCTGTGCACCCTGTTGTCGATAGTTTAGATGCGTCCGTATAAAACAAGTTCCAACCTTCCCAGAATCTCCTAACAGCTCTGTCGAAGTCGGCTTTTACGTCCTGGGAGTTTTTGGAAATACCAAGACCCAAAACGACCTTTGGCTCGAAATGGACTAACTCATACGCGGAAGAAAAAACCGGGAGAGAGGGGTATTGGCAAACAGGTGAAGAGAGGTGTTTGAGCTCTCTAAATCTATTTATCAATGGAATATTTTTATTGTTCCAATAGGGTGAGGCATTAAGAGAGAGGTAGATTTGCTCTAAAATAGGAAGTAAAGGGTGGGACGATAGAGAAAACACTTTCGACAAAAAGCGATCTGCTAAGTATTGTCTACGAAGGGTAAGAGGAGGTTCTGCACATTCAACCTGGAGAGCGTTTATGGGAGAGGATTTCATGGCTCCAAGTACGATTCTAAGACATTTGGCCTGGATAGAATCTAGTCTGCTTATAGCTGCTTTGTTGCATGGTTCTATTAAGTAGCAACAGTAGTCTAGCACGCTCCTGATAAGCGCATTGTAGACCAGTTTTAAGGTGTATGGGTGAGCTCCCCACCAGACACCTGCCAAAGCCCTTAGAACCGAAACCGAACGTTCGCATTTTTTTACCGTGTGGTTAATATGATCCACACCCGACAGTTTGGCATCAAGGACAACCCCCAGAAACCTGGCCTTCTCTTTGATTGGTATGGTTTGGCCATCAATATTGATGTTAACTTGGGGTATACTGCGTTTGCGGGTAAAAATAACTGCTGTACTTTTTGGAGCGCTTAATCAAAATGATCTAAAAGCCATTGGTTTAACGAGGACAATGATACGTTCAAAGATTGGACAGCAGTCTCGATAGACTTGCAACAGACCAATAAAGCAATATCGTCAGCATACTGGAGAATTTTACAATTAAAATTTAAACACGAAGGGAGGTCTGACGTGTAAATATTGTACAAAGGGGGGCTAAGCACGGAACCCTGAGGAAGGCCCCTCCAAGCTAACCTTGGCTCAGAGCCCTCCCCAGGAATCCTTAGTTTAATGCTACGTTGTAATAACATATTGGAAATGATCTGACATATCCTAACCGGGATTCTCAGCTCTTGCATTTTCTGCCTGAGAAGTGGGAGGAGGACAGAATCATAGGCAGACGAGATATCTAAGAAAACTGCTACCACAGACTCATCTCTACTCAGGGCCAACCGGATCTCTGATGTGAGGGTACCCACACTATCAGCTGTACCCAAGCCTTTTCTGAAGCCGAATTGAGTCGTTGGCAGCAGCTTCCTGTTCTCAACAAACCATACCAGACGGTTTTTAACTAGGTGTTCTAACAACTTGATAAGTATGGACGATAGAGCAATCGGTCTGTAAGAGAAATGATCACTAGGATCTTTACCTGGTTTTAGTATGGGAATCACAATTTGAACCTTCCAGTCAGGGGGAATATATCCAGAGGAAAAACAATAATTGACTAAGTCCAGATAGTACTGGTGGGCTTTATCCCCAGCTTTGGATATGAAGGAGTATGGGAATCCATCCACTCCAGGAGCAGAATCTTTTACACAGGCGAGTACCGATTTAAGCTCCCTCCAAGTAAATGGTCTATCCAATGGGTCATTTGATGGAGTATGTGGGTCAGTAGAGACGCATTCATCTTGGCTAGGAACATAAGCCGGGGCTATTTTAGAAAAAAACTGGTGGGTTAGGTCTTTGCCTATTATGTTCCTGGAAGGAGGCCTCAAGTTATTCCTAAATCCTTTTAGTTTGCTCCAGACTACTGAAGCTGGAGTGGATGGACTTAGTGAATCACAATATTTCCACCAACCTTCTCTTTTCTTTTTCTTGAGTAATTTTCTGGACTTAGCCAACGCATGTTGAAATGCAATGATGTTATCCTGGTTCATATTTGCATTGAATTTCCGTTCAGCCTCATTCCTGGCTCTGATCGCAGAGGAGCACTCCCTATCCCACCATGGCGGGGATGGGATTTTGCCAGTTGAAGGTTTTTTGGAGGGGAAGCAATCATCAGCTGTTGTGGATATGATATTGGAGAACGACAGAAAGCACTGTTGAGCATTTGCGTCATTAATAGGAGGAAGAGAGGAGACCCGGAGATCTAAAATTTTGGAATATAAATCCCAATCAACCGAGTTCAGTTGATATTGTAATAGGGGAGGGGGAGAGTTGTCAGGGATGGATCTGGTAGGGATTTCCACCATGATGGGGTAGTGGTCACTCCCGTATGACATATCTAAACGACTCCAATTAAAAAGACTGGCTATATTTGATGAACAGATTGTTAAGTCAACACAGCTGTTCCTCTGCCCTGGCAAAGCCCTACGTGTGGAAGAGCCATCATTAATAACACAAAGGTCCAGTTCATCAAATATATCCACCAAGCCCAAGCCAAAGCTGTCGCAGGTTTCTGAACCCCATCTATAGTGATGACCATTGAAATCACCCATAACAAGTAATGGACCCTGGACATTACTGAGTAAATTTTTAATTGTATGTAGATCTTCAGATTGTGGGTGAGCAATGTAAAAACAAAAAATATTTATATCCTCAGCCTTGACAGCGACAACATTAATGTTGTCACCTAAAAAGGGTAAAGGAATTGGGGAAAATGATACTTTGTTATTGATGAACAAAGCACATCCCCCATATCCATCTGGTCTTTCCTGTCTAACATCACTGAAGCATGGGATCCTGAAGTTACTATTAGGGTAGAGCCATGTCTCAGCGATGCTGCAGACTGATGGTTTATATTTATTAATAAGAAAGAGAAGTTCAGGCTTCCTGGGAGCAATACTCCTCACATTCCACTGAAGAAATGTTAGGGGATGGAACATTATTGATATAATTAACAATTGATGTCAGTTTGTTGGCAACGTGGTCAGTTAGTGTTTGTCCAGGGTTTGCTAATACTGTCATTAACATACTAGAAATTATATTTAAAATGCTTGCTGAAGGGACAGGGCCGCTTGCACTTTCCCGAGGGTAAGCGCAACCGTTTTGGGAAGGAGAGAAAGAGTAATTCTGGGTGAAGTCTTGATGGACCTGTTTATCAAAACTAGGAGAGAGAGGGGCATGGGATTTAGGTTTAAGAAATACCGTTTTACGGTAGGATTTTGGAGTTTGTGGAATTGGTCTGGAGGACTGGTATGGACTGGATTTTGGTTTTAATGGAAGACTAGAAATTTCAGCATATGACCTTGAGACTCGGGGGAGTACTTGACTTGCTTCCGCATACGAGACAGACTTTTCAGCCATAAGAGCTTTTATGCTCTTTTGCCGGCCAAATTCTGGGCAAGCTTTGTTTGTGGCATAGTGGTTACCAGAACAAGACACACAAAAAGCAGTATCGGAGGGAACTTGACATGCATTACCTGGGTGGTCTTCACCACACTTAAAGCATCGGGGTTTTGATCGACAGACTGTTTGGGTGTGACCATACCGACAACAATTAAAACACTGTACAGTTGGGTACATGTATTGTTCTACGGGAAGCGCAGAGTAAAAACAATAAACTCTTTTGGGTAATGTTTGTCCATCAAAAGTTAAAATGACAGTTTGAGTAGGTTTCCATTCAGAAACATCTAGGGAGGTTATCTTTCTATTCATTCTTCTAGCCTTAATAACCAAGCCACATCCAGCGGGAACCTTGATGTGTTCTATTATTTCATCTTCTGTCCATTCAATGGGAACATTTCTGACTAGTCCTAACCGTGTAATATTAAATTGAGGGATAGATGCAATAAAATTATGTTTTAATAATATCGGACTAACCAAAAAACTGTTTGCATCCTGGTAAGACTTAAAATCTACTGATAATTTATTCCTTCCAAGACGCTTGAGGCTTCCAAGTACGACATTAAAAAAGTTATTCTGTTGTAAAAACATACCAAATTTGATGGGATGTAATACAGTTCCAGTAGTCTGGCCGTCTTTAAGTGACACATGTACCACATACGGAGCGTTGTCTCTCGCTGTGTATGAACTTCTGCCAATCGTGTGTTTTACTTGTTTAGCAGGATTTATCGGAGTAGGCGGGGGAGAAGCAGCGGGTCTTTTTCTGTGGGCAGGTTCGGAATTCATTTGGTTTGGTATAACATCGTCGTCGGGGAGGGTAACCGTTAAAATAGGAGAGAGGTCAAAGGAATCTGGGGGGTCGGGTGGTTTTTTGTTATCCATGGCGGAAAACAGATAAAATTATAAGGAATATGGCAAGTTTAGGTTAAAACAACACTCACTACTAAATCACAAGCACAAAGAATAATCCCGATTGAAGTTTACACTAATAAAAGTAACTTAAATCGAAAAAATTCCAATCACAAAACAAAAGCACGCTAACAACCTTCACCGATACCAACGAAAGTCCGTATATTACTTTACTCTTTGGAGTTACGTTACGGCATGACATTGACAAGCTGCCGATATTAAGAATGTTGCCAGTCTACTAAGTTAATTTCTCAGATCTAAGAGCTTATTTGCCATATTTCGTTGATTATTTGCATCCAATACCTTAATTATGTACTAATTACAGAAATTCTGCACAAATAACTTACTCGGCTAATAAAAACTGCAAAGGAAAAATAACCGGTAAAAATACGATCTTTACTTTTTTCCTGCGACAACATTAACACCAAATATGATTCTGCTTTGCGTACGATTCTTCTAATTTTGGTAACCATTTTACGAATAATAGAGGAATTGCTTAGGATCTGCCGGGAATTCATAAAGTGATTCACTTTTAGCGGAATTGCTCTATGTGGCCTTTTTAAGCCTGCTGGTTTCCCCAGTTACGTCAGGTGAGCCGCAAACTATTTGCGTATGCGGGGTCTTTACGCAGATTGTACAGTTTTCTCCCTAATGCTACTAAAACTGCGGTCGCCAAATCATTTATTCCCTATCAAGATGTCACTGAAGCACAACTAGATAAGCTTGAGCGACACCAATTTTTTTGCATCAGATTCTTATTTGGTTTGCGCAAATATGATCATGTCTTTGAGTTTCCTAATAAATTGGCCCGGGACTCAGTTTTTGCGCAGCGAGATGTCCCATAACTCTTTAAAATAGCTTATCAACTAAATATTGAAAGTTCGTTCCAGAACTGGGCCAGATGACATGAACTGTTTAACAATAACGTCAGCGCGTATCCAGAAACACTTTTGACGTGAATCGACGTGTGAAGGCTTTAAAAACAACGTATTCATTCTATAATTTACATATTAATGCACATGTGAAAATATACGACAGTATATGAATATTAATAAACCGTCTGTCGATTATTTATTTGGGGGTATTTTGTATAAAAATTGAAGGTCATATGCATCTTTTATTGCTTTATGTTTATTTAAACTTTGAAATGAGTTGGTTGATTACGTAACAGCCAGCCTGTAACGTTCAATGCTGGAACACAGGTACTCCTCTCTACAGTATGAATATTATGATTGATCTCAGTTAAATATTTTTGTCTTTTTTTCTGTAGATTTTATGTTAAAAATGATCATGAGTTTCGATCATTTAAGAGACCAAAGATGTCTGTTTAGTCCAACGTGAAATGAAACGCACCCTTTTGGTTGGCAACATTTTTCTATGCTCTTTGACTTTTGACTTGACAGATAGACTTTTCTTGGTTCCGGTTGAAAAAAAGGTCGGTCATGGGACCCTCTTGTGATTTAATTGTAATGGGTAAAATATCGTTTGGAATCGCCGTTTGCAACCGATAATTGGGTCGCGATTAACTATTGTTTGAAGTTGTAATCCCGGATTGACGAAAACCCTGGGATATTTTTGGACTTATCGCCGGTTTGTCGCCACCCGCGTGGCACGCGCATTTGTTGGAAATAAGTTGTGCTGTGATGCTGATCTGAACCGCGCCATCTGGAGACTGACGCCTTGTGACCGTTCAGAACACTTGACTTACATCACACTTTCATTTACTCACCTCATATTTACATACATACCACATTTGGACGTGATCAAACAGATCCTGGTTGCCGTCTACAGCTCAGGTGAGTGTTGTTTGAATATATGGTTTGTAGGCCGAAGAGCCTTTTGTTTATTGTTGTTGAAAGCAACGGTAGGGCTCCACGAACCGTGGACAGTTCGGACACACCAGTATCGTTGCACTGGCCTATTGTAGTCCTGAACATTTTGGTAGCAGAGCGTGGTTTTATAAGATCCACTGGTTTAATTGGAAGTTTTGAATATTGTTGAAAATAACTTTAGTTTAATTACTTAACATAACTTATAACTGAATAAGTTTGGAATATATTACCATGTCAGCCGGGCTCAAATAGTACTTGTAGTTTGTACTGTAATTTGTAGTGCTAGCCCCTTGGTATTGCATTGACAAGTAAGATTTATTTGTGAAATTAGGAATTATTGGTTGTATTTTGGTACATAATTTGGTATATTGTTGTAAAAGTTGTTTGGTATATTTGTTGCAATTAATAATTAAATGTCACTGATCTGAATTTAAAAGGTTATCTAAATAATAATCACACATAGCCTAATATAACAAGACTTGAATTGTGTGTATTGGTTGTTGTTTATAGTAGTTATTGGACTGTGTTGATAGAGATTGTCCGGCTCAATATTATACAGTCAATTGTTGTGTTTATTGATGTTTATTGGTGTTGATCCTGCACAATATATACATTGAATTGTTATTTATTTTGTAACTAGCCATCTGTACCAAGCTAGATTCATACTTGGAATGGGTACAGGGTCGGATTTGGACCAAATAATTTCACCCGTGTGCCTGAGAACTGGAGTTCCTTTGCGGATACCTTCGGGGGGAAGATCAGTATTTCGGGCCGTTGCACCCTGGGATACGGGCAACAATTTCTTATTTGGTATCATTTATATAAGGGGTCTTGTTTTCCGTATGCTAATATTCTGTCTCGAGGGGCCCAGAGGCGGCCAAAGGAGGGGAAGGAGGATCCGTTAAATTTGTGTCTCTCTGAGTAGTAGAGGAGCTCAGCGGTGGAGATAGAGTGGACTCAACGGGCACTAACCCTGCTGCCGGTCTAGTCGCCGCGCTAATAATAGTGAACATAGATACTAGTAAATGCTCGCAGAAAACATTATTCCTTGAAAAAAAAACTTATTTTTTATCAGTAACTAATACTAATAACAGCTCTCAGTGAGCATATTTTAACTGGTCAAGGAACAAAAATAAATTGTAAACCAGCCTAACTACATTTAATAACTTAAAATCAGTGCACAAAAATTTATTTGTAGTATAAACACAAAAAAAAGTTATAAATTAAATGTACTTGTATGTGTTGGTTACTAACATAGTTTGTAAGTCATGTGTAACAAACAGGTCCGAAATACTTCCTATACTCCGAAATACGAAGTATTTCAGACCCTGTTTTCGGTAAGGACATGCTCAGTGAAATTTTTTTTTATGTTTTTAATTTTCTATTGTATGTTGTTGTGTGTTTATCACCGAATAAATGTTTTTCAATTCAACAGGGTCGGATTTGGACCAAATAATTTCACCAAAATAACAACTTAAATTCAATTGTTTCAAGTCCAAATCCGACCCTGTACCCATTCCAAGTATGAATCTAGCTTGGTACAGATGGCTAGTTACAAAATAAATAAGCGTAAGCGAAATACGTTTTTAGATGAAACCGAGTTATATGTACAATGGTCGGGTGCTGTTAGTTGTTTGTTTAGAACTTAGCGGATGAAGAATGACGAATCTCTGGCAATTGAGTGTAAATTATAGGTAGGTTAGGGGGCTTCGATAGGAGCTTAGCATTTCTAGAAAATGACCTATAGTAACTTGTCCAGCCAGCAGACTTAGCTGGGCCTCTTGAATAATTTGATAATTTATTACACTATTAGATTTGCGTTGTTTTCGTTTACGTTTCGAATTAGCATCTTTTTTAAAGGCCACAATCAGGTCTGATAAGTTGCGGTTATATTTTTAATATTTTTATGCACCCAGGTGAATAAAGTTAACTTTTAGTATACTTAATGCACCTGGATATTAACAAAAAGTTTGGTTAATACATCTAGGTGAATTAAATAAACTCCAGGAGATTTTTGGGACATCTAAGTAAGACCCTTAACGACTGTCAAAAATATACAAAACATAGCCGGGAATAACGGTTTAGCCTAATTTCCTATGTTAAGAAGAGCTTCTTAACATAGGAAAGCAGGCTACCCATCCACTGACCGACTTAAAGATCGACTCGTGCTGCTGTTATTACTTAGCCACAAACTCGTAAAAAAATTAATCAAATTAAAACGAAAACAGTTGACAGCATCACGCGATATCGTTGTCAATTAATTGAAAAGGCCCGGAGTTTGTCGAGCAAATATTTTTGTTGAGCCAAATTTTAAATATCGAGGAGAACACTCAAATCAATTTGGTTCATCGACATTGCATAGGTATCTGTGAGCGTGAATTTTCTGTGGTCAAAACATTTAATTAAAGCGCCGGTTGAACTATTTTGTGACATGACCAGAATTTATATTAATCAATCATCATTTGAAACTAGTTTTTTTATGCAGCTTCGGTTATCTAGTTGGAATGGCGCCTAGGGTCGACTGACCCTACGGAGACGGTTAGGTTATACATGAGAGATTATTCTCTCTATAATTTTTCCCCTCCTTTCTCTATTATTCATTCGATATTTATTAGTATTTGGTTTTTAGTATTGTGTGTATTTTATATTATCATGTTTAATTAATATTATTTATGTTGTTTGTAAACTGACAGTCCTAAACCTTGTCCTTCAAGATCTGTCCATCCAAAGGTTGTCTGTAAGAGATGAACCTTTATCAAGCACAAGTTCGGTCGTGTATGGAGTACTGATCTCATCTTTGGGACGGAACTGCCAAATACCAGCTTGATGCATTTGAGACTATCGAGACACAGATAACGGGCCAAAAGGCTCATTGGCAACGAAAAACTGGTCGAGACAAAGCTTGAACATCGGCGACGTTTTGCAAGCCTATCGGTTTTCTATCGGTTACATTTCGGGGAGTGTGCGATGGAATTGCACAGTCTAATTCCGCCAAGCCCGTTCCATCATCGGACTACTAGATAAACGGCGACGCGCCATCGTTACATGGTGGACATCCCACCCATACGCACAATTCTCTGCCGGAGTCTGTGTTTCCTGATAGCTATAACCTGGGAGTCTTTAAGTCAAGAGTGAATAGGTTACTTCTAGGCAAGCGTGCTTCATCTTCGACCACATCATCGCTTAACATCAGGTGAGATTATGGTCAAACGCAAGCCTATCAACTGTAAAAAAAAATAAGAGATTTACATTCAAATTTTTCCTCTGTTTTTTCTAGTCTATGGTAAACCCATTAGTGAACATCTAAAGAAAATACGTTCGGTGGTTTTGGGTTAATAGCTTCCAGACACAGTCAGACGCGCCGGGGATACTTTGTTTAATAATAATAAACTTTATTTATTCATTTTGCTTCAAGAAGATTTACTTTCATAATAACTTTGCGCTACACCTCACACTATTATACCCTGTGTTGTGGGGTCCAGCCTCCGTCACGTTTGCTCTTATTACGTAAAACAGTTAGTTATTCGTAAAATTAAGTGTAGAATTTTGAAGGTGTTAGTGTATACGTGCATGTGTATTGAAGAGTGTAAGTATGTGGTGAGGGAGTGAAATGTGTAGTGTAAGAGTGTGGTTCGTTTGGGGTAGATACCAGAAATATGCGAAATTTTCATTTAGTGATAGTTTCACAAGTGTGCGTGAGCCAGTGAGCCTATCATGTATATCTCATGTGTATCATATACTTGTTATAAATCCATAGCAGCTGGTATAATAGTCGATATCTTGTTCGACCTATAAAAACTGAAATTGTTCATACCCATATTTTCCTTCAGTTCATAATTTATTATGACATTTTATTCTGAAGCATTTTCCAACGTTTCATTACTGGGAGTGTCGTTATCCGGCGGACGCGATAACCATGGATACGGGATTATTGTGCGGACTCCATTAAAACGGAACGCTATGTAAACCGCAACGCAAATGGCGTGGCGATTCGATTAGGATTATCTTCACTTGTAAGGCTTAAGTATATGACTTATATTTTGATAAAATGATGCAATTGTTTTAATTGCGTTGGTAAGTAAACTTCTTACCACTTGGTGTAGGTACTTAGATATGTAGTTTTCTGGATTCTCGTGAGTTTTCAAGTAGATTGTACTTAATTTGTAGTAATTAGGTAAGTAACTTTCAGACTTAGAAAGTGTCTAAGTTTATATTATGATTTATTTCTTATTATTTGGCATTTGGAACACAAAATATTTGTTTACCTATAAGTTTTCCTTCTCATCTCAGTTTTCAGATATCATGCTTCAAAAACGGATTAATTTTTATATAAAATCTAGTTACACAGATCTACAAAGGGAACTATTTTATTTAAACAGTTTTCAATAAAAAAAATATGGTGAAAAGAATAAGTCTTGTTCACTCCACTGCACTTTGAATCGACTCTCTAGATTGTCCCAACACTGAAATATAGATGTATAAAATTTTTAATACAGTTTTTTTATACAATAGAGATAAAATAATGTGTATGGAAAAAGTATTCAATATTTCAATATTTCATAATTCAGTTATGGAAAACCATATTAGGTGGAAACACATAAATCTACCCAGAGTTGATGCATTGAAGAGAACAAGACTTTTACCTAAACATACTTATTTATTGAAAGTTGTATGAGTAAAGTGGTTTAAGTACTTTATACAAAGGCATGCTATGAAATATGCATAAACTATCAACAAATATATCAACAAAATGCATGTTTTTATAAAATTAACATTTTCTTAGCTAAAGCATAAATAAGTAGAGGTATTAACTATATGTAGTAGCAGACCTCAGTACCCATGTGTAACCTCTCACTGTGTTATGTTTCATACAGGTGATAACTACTATAAAAGTATCTTGCTAATAATGTGTGTTCAACATTGGAAAAAGATTGCTTAATAATCCGACAAAATAGCAAGACTAATTAATCAGAAACAGAAGTGTCTCCAAAATCTAGCAAACAGTAAGTGGCTAAAATTAATTTCCGGCTAAAAGTCAAAGGGCAAGCAAATTGCTGGGCCGCTTCAAGCTGCTAACGAGAGCCAACTTTGAAGCCAGACCCGCAGGCTAACGACTGGAAACGCGCCTAACAATGCACTGCGGGGAACGAAAAGCGAAAACTTTTTTTATTATAAGGTTATTGGCTGGTTTTTTTTTTTTTCAGAAAGGTAATTAGAAATAAGTTTTGGACAGAATGTTGCTGTTTCAGAAACTTTGCCTATCCTTATAAGGCTCCAGTCCTAGCTTATTGGGTTTTCGGCTAAATGGGTCACATGATACGTCTAGTAGATGGCTGGTCCCATATTTGTTTTTTTTTTTATGTATTACCTTTGTGGAGTTTAGATGTCTCGCTTCATTTCAGCCAGATAGTTCGAGTCCTAAGCTTATAGTGATTAGGACTCGTTATATCGGGAAAGCATATTTGCTTTCTAAGTAATCTTGGGCACTGTATGGATTAAATAAAATCCATATTTCGATTGTGTTATTGTGCCGTTAAAATAAGGTTTGTAAGTAAGGTTAAGCTTTGACAAAAATATGCAAAAGGCAAATGTTGATTACACCAAAAACTCGTGTTTCGTGATTAGTCAAGAATGTAGTTAAGGGTAGTAAGAGTGAGTATAAATTGCTAGCAATTTGCATCACTTTCTGCATGTGCATATATTTGCGGGTGGGAGGGTAATGTTGCGTACTGCATGTATTCGTACTGTAGTATTGTATGCAAGTATTCACAATTTATTTTTGCCAGAATTTAAAGTAAATATATGTAGGATTTGATCAAAAAGGATGCATGAAAGTTTATGGATGGTAGGTATAGGGACTTTTATAATAAAAGGAAGAAGAATGACGGTGGTTTGAGAGGACGGGACGTGGGGGTTTTGTTTTCGAAGAGGAATCTGGAGGATTTTTTTTTATGGTGAAATTACAAAAGAAAATAAACCACGTTGTATAAAATCGAATGATTTTATTTCCACGGTCCCAAAACTACATTTTGGGGGCTCGTCCGGGATCGCGGCAACGTGCAATACGACGAACATCAAGACGGAAGACGAAAATTACCTACGATTAAAAAGACGAACATCACGACGAAAGACGAAAATTACGAGTAAGTCGACGAATATCGAGACAGAAGACGTTAGACTCAAAACTGGGGGCTCGTCAACCTAATTACGCTCACGCCACAACCACGCAAACGCGAAAAATGGCGGAAAACAAAGACGGTAAAGACAAAGACTTATTTTTCAATATGTATGACATGACCAAGTTCAGTGGCGAGGACCATACCTACTCTTCGGCGAAATGGGCACAAGACCTGGATGACAACGCGGAGATATTCGGTTGGTCTCCTCAACAGCGGCTCATCATAGCCCGTAGATCCTTGACGGGAACAGCAGAACTGTGGCTTAGAACTGAAAAGGTTCATAAAACCTTTGACGATTTAAAGGCGGCCGTGCTCAAAGAATTCCCGGATACCGCGAATAGTAAGGAAATGCACGAGCTCATGGCGGCGCGCAAGAAACGTAAAGAGGAGTCTTATTATCAGTATATGCTGATAATGAAAGAGATGGGAAAACGAGCCAAATTCCCTGATTACGTCGCAATTCAATATATTATAGACGGTATTACGGATCATGAAAACAATAAGGCGATTTTGTACGGTGCGGTCACCTACCGGACCCAGCGCTGAAAGAAAAGTTGGCGGTGTACGAAACCATCAAAAAAAAAGCTGCTAAACAGATCGCTGTAAAACGAGTTGTTACGCAATCGGGCGGAGATTCTGCGGCATCAGGCCAGTTTTGCTATAATTGTGGAGAAAAAGATCATCGAGCAAACGCATGCCGTAACGGAGTGAAGTGTTTCCGGTGCAATGAGTTTGGCCATATAAGTCTCAAATGTACGAGTACCAATCCAAGCGCAGGAAGCAGCGGAAGTTCAACGAGCAAGACGATGTCAGTAAAGCAGCCACAAAGAGCGGTTGGATCGTCCAATCTGCAAGGGCGTTTTTCGGAGAACAGTTCGGGAGCAATCAAACACTCGGCTATGTTCGGGGCGACATCGGCAGCCAGTCAGACCGCATCGAGCTGCCATGATGAAAATTTCAAGACAGATGTCACAGATGTCATGGAAGTGGTAAACAAACCGAGTGACCGACAACTCAATCGTAATAAAGCGATTAAATTGGTGAAAGTGGGCGATAAATCAATTAATGCGCTGGTAGATACAGGTAGTGATGTAAATTTAATGTCAGAGGATTTGTGGAACGAGATAGATGTGCCATGTGATAACGATAATACGATCTTGTCTGGACTTGGACTCTATAAAGTAAGATCATCCGGAAAGATTTATATTAGTATACTTATTGATGGACAGTGCTATTCCAATGTAATATTTCATGTAGTGCCCAAAGGGTCAATGCCCTACAGGTTAATCATAGGACAAGAGTTCCTTCAAAATGTTGTGATGGTAGTTCGTGAGGGTGCTGTGTTGTTGTTGACGCAAGATGACGAATGGTTGGCTAGGGTGAATTGTTGTGTGACTGCAATGGATCTTACAGGTCACATCTCCGATACCAATATAAAGACAGAAGTAATGCGGCTAGTTGAAGAGTACAAGCCCATTTATACCAAAGAAGCTCCAATAAAGATGAAGATAGTGCTAAAAGACGAAGTACCAATAGCTCAACGACCCCGGCGGATATCACTCGTCGAACAGAAGATAGTAGAAGAACAGGTGGATGAGTGGCTACAAAAAGGAATAGTACAGGTTAGTTTTTCTGAATATTCTAGCCCATTAGTGCTGGTTAAGAAGAAAGATGGGTCAACTCGAATTTGTGTTGATTACCGTCTAGTAAATAAGAAAATAGTGAAGGATGAATTTCCGCTACCGATTATTGATGACCTCATTGATAAGTTGAAGGACTCAAAAGTATTCAGTGTTTTGGACCTTAAGAACGGATTTTTCCACCTCAAAATAAGTGAGGAATCGGTGCCCTATACTTCTTTCATAACTCATCATGGACAGTTTGAGTTTTTACGTGCACCTTTTGGTTTGTCCACCTCACCTAAATATTTTATGAGATTTGTTACGATCATTTTCAGAGAGTTGATAATGAGGGGCATCATGGTAATATTCATTGATGACATAGTAATTCCAGCTAATTCAGAGAGTCAAGCACTGGAGAGACTAACTCAAGTGTTAGATGTAGCTGCACAGTATGGATTAGAGGTAAATTGGAAAAAGGTTAGACTTATTTCTCGTGAAATAGAATATTTGGGTCACTTGATCAAAGATGGTGAAGTAAGACCAAGCCCGGAGAAAGTTGAAGCAGTTGCGAGGTATCCGGAACCTAAAAATATTAAGCAAGTCATGGGTTTCATTGGTTTAACATCTTATTTCAGGAAGTACATCAGAGATTATGCAAAGATTGCCAGACCATTGACGGATCTGCTGAAAAAGGAAGTTACATTTATATTTGAAGATGAGCAACAACGTGCTTTCAACACATTGAAGCAGAAACTGACCAGTGATCCTGTACTAAAGATATACAACTACAATTTACCAACAGAGTTACACACTGATGCATCCAGTCATGCTTTGGCTGCAATATTATTGCAATTACACCCAGATGATGAGTTGCATCCTGTGCATTACATGAGTCATAAGACAACTGATGCTGAAAGCAAATACTCAAGTTATGAGCTGGAAGCACTTGCAGTCGTAGAGGCTGTGAAGAAGTTTAGACATTACCTATATGGTATTCATTTTAAAATTGTGACGGATTGCAAAGCCTTCGAACAAACATTGAAGAAGAAAGACTTGACACCAAAAGTAGCAAGGTGGGTATTCATGTTAGATGAGTATGATTATGAGATCGAGCACAGAGCAGGCTGTAGAATGCAACACGCCGATGCTCTAAGTAGGAACCCATTTGTGGCAGTGGCGGTGAGCCTACAAGAAGAGATAAGACGAGGTCAGGAGACAGATGAAGAGCTCAACGCTATCAGACAGCTGATATTGAAAGATAGACATTATCATGACTTTTGGATGGATAATGGCATTCTGTTCAAAGGTGAAGATAAGAAATTAGTAGTTCCAAGGATCATGGAGAAAGAAATAATACGAAAAGTTCATCAAAATGGGCACTTTTCAATAAGAAAAATGAAAGAAGCCGTAGGAAAGGATTACTATATCAGAAACCTGGATAAAAGGATTGAAGAAGTAGTTCTAAGCTGTATACCCTGTTTATTAGCAACCAGGAAAGAAGGAAAGCAAGAAGGCTACTTGAACTCAGTAGATAAAGAAGGAATCCCGCTGCATACATTACATCTGGATCACATAGGTCCATTTACAGAAACAAGGAAGCAGTATAACTATATCCTCACCATGATAGATGCATTTACGAAATTTACATGGCTTTTTCCTACCAAGTCCACAACAAGTGCAGAAGTGTTGAATAAATTACGACTTCACCAGCAGACTTTTGGTAATCCAACGAGAATCATAACAGACAGAGGCACAGCCTTTACCAGTGGAGATTTTGAGGAGTATTGTTAAGATGAGGATATCCAGCATGTTAAGATTACCACCGGAGTGCCTCGAGGGAATGGACAAGTAGAGAGAGTTCATCGTATCTTAATTCCTATGTTAACCAAGCTGTGTATAGAAGATAAAGCACTGTGGTATAGACATGTGGGTCGAGTCCAGCGTGCTATAAACAGCACTTACCAAAGATCAATAAATACTTCACCATTTCAGTTACTTACTGGAACAAAAATGAGATGTAAAGAAGATATTAACGTGCTTAATCCCCTACAACAGGAAATTATTAATTGTTTTGATGAAAATAGAGAGAATTTAAGGTTGAAAGCCATGCAACAGATTCAAAAAGTACAGGATGAGAATAAGAAGACCTACAATGAAAAGAGAAAACCTAGTTCAACTTATGAACTGGATGATCTAGTGGCCATCAGGAGAACTCAGTTCGGTCCAGGCTTTAAAATAAAACCTAAGTTTTTGGGACCCTACAGGATTACTAAAATTAAAAGAAACGATAGGTATGATGTTGAGAAGCTGTATGATACCACAGAAGGACCAAAGAGGACGTCTAGCTCAGCCGACAACATGAAGAGATGGACAGGTAAGGATGAATGATTGTGAATATTGATTGTTTGTGTGTCTAATAATACTGCTTAGTACCCTCACGAATACTAGGTCATGTGTTATTAAATGCTATGTAAAGCGCTGTTATGTCAGAACATGATTATTTTTTGTGTTTTAAAAATAAGAACATGTTCCGCATTCAGAATTTTATTGTTATTTTATGTAAAGTGTATGAGTGGTGTATGAAAGAGTTATGTCAGGTGTTAATAAGAGGCATATCTGAGGGCAGATATGAGTGCAGGACGGCCGAATGTAGGATTTGATCAAAAAGGATGCATGAAAGTTTATGGATGGTAGGTATAGGGACTTTTATAATAAAAGGAAGAAGAATGACAGTGGTTTGAGAGGACGGGACGTGGGGGTTTTGTTTTCGAAGAGGAATCTGGAGGATTTTTTTTATGGTGAAATTACAAAAGAAAATAAACCACGTTGTATAAAATCGAATGATTTTATTTCCACGGTCCCAAAACTACATATATTTCTATACTTAGTATTCATTAATTATGGATTACTGCAAACTAACGTCTACCCATCATGTGGGATGATCAACTATAGGCAAGGCAATACATTAATTATGTAAGCATCTAAAAAGTACCGGACATATCAGACCAAACTTACATACCGACTCTATATTCTCACCGCAGCGTTTCCACTTTCCATCTACGATATGTAATAGATTATTTTGCCCTGTTACTATACTTCACCGCACCTAACTATCGGATTACATCAGGAGCACATCAGTTATTTACGTACTAACGTACGATATCCACAACCTGTCTGCTAGCCGACGATCGTGTGGGAGAAAATCTAGAGAAATGGGTAAAAGTAGTCCGATTTAAAATTTTGTTGGACTTTATTTTATTTCAAGTGCTTTTGACGGTAAGTACTTACTGGGTACGTAGGAGTTTCGGAGTATTTTGGCCGCATTTTTTCCTTTAAATCCAGTCAAAGATTGACTATAAAAGATTTCTTTTAGCGATAAGACCGCCCATTGTATCACCCTTTTTAATCATAGTTGTTGTCCTTATTTGTTTCTGTTATGGTGTACAATAAAGAGTATATCAATTTTATCTATCTGTGTAATTTTGCGTTTTTAATACAGTTAGTGGCCAGGTCAGCCAATAGAAAAGTCAGTAAAGGTCATTGGATCCTTATAAGTGTAATTGCAAGGGTTCTTACTAAGGCTTCGGCATGTGTTGAACGTACCTGTGCAAGTACCTGCTTGAAATAAGACAGGCAAAATGATAAAGACAAACTTAACGCCTTATATTTTGAAGAATTATTTTTAATTAACTATAAATGTCCACGTTTACAAAGGCCATTTTATGCTCTTATTAAAATAATTGAAATAAAAAGTAGATATTATGTATGTTTCAAAGAAAGCTTCTGCTTTCATAGTTTTAAAGTATATACAGTAAGTATACTTTTATGGATGCCGTGTTGGCATAGGTACCTAAGTAAGTATATAATATGTTTTGCTGAAAACAAGCAGTGCCTCGCGGTAGCAAGTTGCATGTAGTCAGACGACACATGTAGATACGTGGTAAAGCACTAAGTAAAAGCCATAAAAAACACAAAATCTGTTCCTTTGCAATGGCTATGGCTTTTGATAACAGCCACGAGTTTATTACGAAAAAACCCTATACCATACCGTGCCTATACTGTATATAATATTATATAATTTAAGTTGCATACCAAATAAATAATATAATAATAATTTAAAAAAATATTCTAGTGAATGTATATTTATGTTATTTATTTATTTGTTCCCAACCGCCCCCAGTGGTGGCGGTTGGGAACAAATGTAAAATTTTATCCCAACGACCACCAGTGGTGGCAGTTTTATTGGTGGCCGTTGGGAATAAGCCTACCATCATTACCGCCCATTTCTATTCTTTTTATGTCTCAAAAATTCGCAAGTGTGTGAAAAGTCATATCTTGCCATTTAATCTACCTTTAATGGCTATGAGCGCCATTTTATGGAGAGACGAGGCAAGAACCTTGTGGGTGTAATTACTTTATCAATATCTTCGAAGTTTAGTATCTTTATATACGTGGGAGACTAATTTAGGGCTTAGTTTCTTGGGCGTAAGTAAAGGGGAAAATTGAACTAGGCGTTGATAAATAACTTTGCGGCTATTTTGGTGTTAGGAACCGATAGATGCTCAATCAAAAACTTATGTTTCATATAAATGTAATCAGCCTATAACATTTCCACTGTTGAGACACAGGCCATCTCTTTATAAGAGCCAACGGGACGTAATTGACCACGTGTTCTCAGAGCGGGTTGGCGGATGTTGCATAAAAATTATCGGTCGGTGTTTTCCTTCGACGTTTTGAAAACAATGGTGATGATGAAAATTACATACATTATTTTGCCGGTTCGGATTTTAACCTACGACCCTACTCATAACTCGTGCTTGTGATCACTAGGCCACCACAGCTTACAGGACTTTATTCTTCATACAAAGTATGTAAATTCGCATCTTACTGAGATTATGAATAAGAGCGGCCTGGTTGTCATAAGCTGCTTTGTCCAACCTGTAAGTGTCCAAGCAGACTCCGAGTACAAATTGGCTGAAACAATGAAAACGCGCTCAATACCCTACCACATCAAGTTAAAAATTTGCTAACGTTTCCTAATGCTCTGGTACCAGCATGCTATAGAAACCGGCATGGACACCCAGTGATGACAGCATCAAAGATATAATAACTAAGTGCTGGCCTTTTCAATATTAATTTCAATCAAAACCTAGATAGGGAGGCAGGTACCAGGTACCAGGACTTCATAGAACACAGGAGCATTGAACTTAGCCAAAGCGGCGATATGAGTCATTGAACGTTTAATCACCGAAGCTAACATTCACAAGGGTCGCATGAGTCATATAATACATACGTATATCAAACGAGCAGTGAACTATCTAAGTACAAAGCATCATTGTTGAGTGCCTCCCCTGTGAGCGACCACTCTTTGTAATGTTATAAGGAACAAAATCTTTTGTTTAATTCTAATACTTACTCCTTTTGTTACCAACCTTTTATGTGAATTTACCATTTTGTGGAACTTGGTGGCTTTAATCTTAAATAGGTAGGTATTTCTTAAATAGAATTCCGAATTCAACCATTTCATTTTTTTTTGGGTTGGGATTGTATATTGGATTTTAGAATTAACTATTTTTTGCATTTTCTTTAACTTGTTGTGTTTTGTGGATTTGGCCATTTTTTTTTCTTTCTTTCTATTACTTGGATCAGGACATTTTGTCCCTGTATTCCGTCCCTATCAGTATTTGTTAGAGAGTCAGTGAAGTCTTTGACAGAAGCCGATTTCATCCACACTTGGTTGATATACCGTGTTGTCATACCAAGCGCTCCTTCTTCACATTTATTGTGCGCACAGCCAAGTTGTGGAACTCTCTGCCGGCTTCTGTGTTCCCTGCCACTTTGACCTTTAAGCTTTTACGGCAAGAGTGAACAGGCATTTTCTGGGCTCGCACGTTCCATCGTAGACCTCATCTATGACTTACCATCAGGCGAGATCGGGTTGTAGAGCAGGCTCATCCGGAATAAAATAAATAATTTAAAATGATTTATTTTCAACGTGCTTGCAGTCTACAATTTCTTCTCCATCTGGGTTCTGTTCTCAAACACAAACGTTAGATACAAATGCTAACAGTGGGACAGGAACCAACTGATACTAAGACAAATATTTGTGCCAAGTGGGAATTGAGCTCGTGATCTGTTGTAGATAGAAGCCAATCACTCAGATAGTGGTCCAATGCAATTATACTGAGCTGTGGATAGTTGTAGATGGCTTTTAGTGTTTCTTATTTGTACACACCTTAAAAATATCTACTAGTATTTACTTAGTTATAATTACGAAAGTTTGTGAGGATGGGTAGGTGGATCTAAATGAGATAGGATATAAATGAAATCAGGTGTGTAGATACCTGAAATCCTAAACTAACACATATATGCTACTTTTTATCCCGGAATTTTCACGGGATCGGATTTTATGCGAAACTAAACGCGTAGGTAATCTCGACTCCTTCGCGAACGTAGTCACAAGCACAGCTACTCCAAATAAACCAAGCCTTGATCATTGATTGCAATCAACGCTCTTCAGATCCCAATACAGATTGCAGATGTGCATCGTGTAGCACGTCACTGACCATTAGCTACTGACAGACTTTTTATTAAACCTTGCCCTAAAGTAGGAAGTTCTCCTGTATCTATGGCGCATTTTTACAAACACCCAGACACCTATCAAATATTTGTAAGCCATTCAAACATTTTTCCCGGTGTAAGATTCGAACCCATGAACGCAGCGCAGCAGTCAATCCCTCAACCATTGCGCCAACTGTGTTATCAAAGCTTGCCAAGCCAAGCCAAGTGAACCTTGTCTTCTCATCAGGGCTCGGGTATATATATTTTCGAAACGTAAACGATTTGTTACGGTTACGTTCGAGCAGAACATTTAAAAAACGTTTTTGAAGAAGAACAAAATTAAGATCGTTCCTGGTAATAAAACGTTTTAAACCGTTTCTTTCCAAGGTTTGGGTTCGAAACTACGGACTTCGTGCTCAATTCCGTCGTTTCAAATAAAATGATCTGTGAGTCTGTTATGCTCTGAGTAATCAACTAAACTAGTTTATGCTTTCGCGCTGCGCTGTGCGCGAATGCGTCCTGCGGAGTAAATCGGTTTTAAAATAAATTATTATTTCGTTTTCGTTCCGAACAAAATGATGTACTTCTTTGCACAAAAAACTGTTAAAACCATTTTAAAAACGTTATTGTAAATAACGTTTCCGAGCTCTGCTCCTCATCACGTAGATAAAGTAAGTTCTTTTGGTGCCACTGCCGGCCCCGATAATATTATACTAGTCCCTCCGTAAATAATCGATCATACCGCTCATAAACTTATAAACGGACCAAGGCGATTGTTGTTATAATGGAATTATGGAGAGAATCGACTAACTCTATTGTCCGTTGTAAGTTTTATTAACGAGAAAACTTTTGTGCTTTCAATGTTCGTTTGATGTCGTACTGTTTCGGCGTTTTCCGATTTTATTTTGATGAAGTTTCGGCTTTATTGGTCTCAACTCAAAGGCCCATTATTGATATATAATGTACCTGAGGTAAGAACTTTTTTACAAGTTTTCCTTGCACAGAAATTACGGAACTTAATTATACATGCCTAGAATATATTCTCGACGATTTATATTTTTTTTATTTATTTTTTTTGACAGGCCTGTTGGGACAGGCCTGTTGGTCTAGTGGTCAGTGGCCCTGACTGCTATGCGTAAGGTCGTAGGTTCGATTCCCACCCAGGACAAATGTTTATGTGATGTGCACGATCGTTTGTTCTTTGTCTGGGTGTAATTTATCTATAATATGTATGTATTTAGAAATATATATGTATGTTTATCAGTTTTCTAGTACTCATAGCACAATCTCTGCTTAGTTTGGGACTAGATGGCGTTGTGTGAAAGTTGTGGAATATATATTATATTATTTTTACCCGACTGCAAGGGACGGGTTATTTTTTTTTTATTAAAATTATTTTTAAAGCCAGAACAAGAATTTTAATTAATTCTCCATACAGACTTCATCTGTTTGCCTAATGAACTTCTAGAAAAATATTTTTCATATTTGAAAAGTAGTGTTTGTTGGATCCGAGTAGCGAGTGGAAGATACCATTCCCACGTTTGGGCGAGAAAGATTCATAGTAATTACTTCCCTCTCTAGGGTGTAAATAAAAAAGAACTAAATTTGGTTAGGCGGTCGGCTGCAAAAATTCCAACATAATTAAGAAAAAAAATGCTGCGGTCTTGTGAGTGCATAAACAGTCTGTATGAATTTAAAAAAAAAACTAAGTGGGTCCGCCCGCGGCAGTGACGCGGTGTGTTCCATAGTTAAAATTTTAAATAGACTACATAATTTGGCGGGACACTAACTCTGTAAGCTGTATCGAAATCTAGGAGACTAATAATTACCTTATTAAAAATGAGTTCAAGTGATTCTGAAATGTTGACGCAAGATTCTGGTAAAGACGAGGCAAATACAGTCATCGAAAATAGTTTGCCAGAAATTTCAAAGGAAAGATACTTAAATACATACAATGACTTTATGAAGTGGCGAGCAGATCAGAAAATAAAATCTTTTTCCTAAAAGAGTCCCTTTTTAGGGTTCCGTAGTCAACAAGGAACCCTTATAGTTTCGCCATGTCCGTCTGTCTGTCCGTCTGTCCGCGGTTTAGCTCAAAAACTATTGGTACTAGAAAGTTGTAATTTGGCATGAGTATACACGTTGATAACGCCGAAAAAGTGGTAAAATAAAATTTTGAAAAAAACAATTATTTAGGGTACCTCCCCTACATGTAAAGTGGGATGATAATTTTTATTTTACGTCCTTCCCATAGTGTGGGCTATCGTTGGATAGGTCTTTCAAAAATATTAGGGGTTTGGCAAGACCGTTTTTTGATTAAGTAAACCGTTCGTGACTTATCAAGCTTTAAAGTAACAATTTTCGTTAGAGTCAAGTGTCCCCCCCACTATCAACTAAACGGTTATAGTTAGAAATTCAAATGTCACGGCAGTAGTACCTATATATAACGAAGTTTAAAGAAAAACTATCACACATAATTGGGCTTTACAAGTTTACGAATAATAGTCGACCAATTGTATTTGACTCGAAAATTTCGAACAACTCCATAGAAATGTCGATAGATGGCGCTAAGCGTCAGTTGTATCGCGCTAGTTTTAAGGAAATAATTAGAACAAATGGCCCTAAATAGTCTAGTTCAAACCCAGGTTTTGGTGTGTATAGCAACCCACGGTATTACATTGACATTGCTGGAGGTGACCACTGTGTAGCAGTATTTTTCGAAATAAATGCAGTGAAGAAGCTTTTTATAGATCACGCAAATGTCCCAACAGTCGCGCAGTCTTGTAAGTAATTTACTATCGCATAACAGTCCTTGCATAATATTTGGAGTTTTTAATGAAGACTATCTCCGTAACGACAACTGCAGTTTTCAAATTAATACGTGACGCTGGTTACCAGTCTTTATTACAACCACTTCCTTATACACGCGGTGGTACTCAAATAGATCATATTTTTTCAAATTTCCAGTTGGATTTTATAATTCCTTCTTCAGTTACTATCCCCCTATCTGGGCCCGTTTTTAGAGGGAATGCAAATTAATGTTTTTATTTATTGAAGTGAAAACTTCTTTAGCATCGTTGTGATTTGAAAATTAATGAAACGAAAAAGCGACAGTATCTGTTTGGACCTAGACCTAGACCTAGAAGTTAGGTCGCGGGGGTTGAGGTAGCCCTGAGAGGGGGGCGGGGAGTTGAGGGGAGTTGAGGTGGGTCTCGTGGGGAGTTGAGGGGGGAGTTGAGGGGTGAGTTGAGGGGTGAGTTGAGGGGTGAGTTGAGGGGTGAGTTGAGGGGTGAGTTGAGGGGTGAATTGAGGGGTGAGTTGAGGGGTGATTCGAGGGGTGAGTTGAGGGGTGATCTGAGGGGTGAATTGGGGGGGAGTTAAGCGGGGAGTTGAGAGGGAGTTGAGGGGGAAGTTGAGGGCGGAGTTGAGGGGGGAGTTTTTGGGGGAGTTGAGGGGGAATTGAGGTTGGAGTTGAGGGGGAGTTGAGGGGGGCTTGAAGGGTGAGTTGAGGGCTGAGTTGAGGGGTGAGTTGACGGATGAGTTGAGGGGGCGTTGAGTGGTAGTTGAGGGTAGAGTTGAGGAATGAGTTGAGGGGGGAGCTGAGGGGGAGTTGAGGGGCGAGTTGAGGGGGTAGTTAAGCGGAGAGTTGAGCGGGAAGTTGAGCGGGGAGTTGAGCGGGGAGTTGAGCGGAGAGTTTAGCGGGGAGTTGAATGGGGAGTTGAGGGAGGTCTCGTGGGGAGTCGAGGGGGTTCTAGTGTGGAGTTGAGGGGGGTCTCGTGGGGAGTTGAGGGGGGTTGAGGTAGAGAGAGAGAGAGTGTGTTTCTTATGTCGTGGAAATTATATATTGAGGGGGGAGTTGAGGGGGTAGTTAAGCGGAGAGTTGAGTGGGAAGTTGAGCGAGGAGTTGAGCGGGGAGTTGAGCGGTGAGTTTAGCGGCGAGTTGAGTGGGGAGTAGAGGGAGGTCTCGTGTGGAGCCAAGGGAGGTCTCGTGGGGAGCCGAGGGAGGTCTCGTGGGGAGCCGAGGGTGTCTCGTGGGGAGCCGAGGGGCGTCTCGTGGGGAGTTGAGCGGGGTGTTGAGCGGGAATTTGAAAAATTTATATGATAAAAATTTTTAGGGAAATTTTATATGCCCATACGTATACCTGTTGACCCAAACTTAGTAAAGATTTTTAATCCAGGATTAAACTTCTTAGGGCTATTAGCCCCAAATATAGGGTAAAATAATGCTTATTGGGATTTTTTTGGCCGCAAAAATATGTAGGGCTATTTTTAGGGGCATACATACATTTACAAGCATCATATAAATGGCCGCGGGGCGCGCGGCGGTCTGCGGCCTAGTACTACAACATTACAGATTATCTATGTATGTACTAGTACTAGGAAGTAGTGTATCTATGTAGGTACTAGTACTAGGCAGTATTCGGAAGTATTTGACGATTGTGAAGCTAGTGGGCATTTAATAAGCGTTTTGAAAATATTTCAAAATTTGCACTTGCATTCATGACTGTACCATTTTAAAATTGAACGCGCTTTTTCGATATATCATATTATACTGAAAAACCAATTACGAAACCGATTGTCCCTTGAAATGCTGTAAAGTTTGATGATGACACGATTAATTTTAAAACATGATTGTGGATCTTGCGTTACTTTTATACTCCATCTGTCTCCATCTCCAAAAATGTTACAGTTATATAATATAAACATGTATGACTTTAAGAATTCCGAAATTTCAAATGAAACGCCAAGTCGGGATTTAAGCGATTTATTTACAATAATTGATAATGTGGATTGTTAATTAAGTAAATTCTATTACAAAAGTAATTAAAATTAAGTTATATTTTATTTACCTTAACAAAAACGGGAAACTCATTTAAATATTAGCCTTGAATAGCAGCAAGAAACAGGGTTTTTTGAAGTGAAAACTTCTTTAGCGTCGTTGTGATTTGAAATTTTATGAAACGAAAAAGCGACAGTAAAAAGAGACAGACACATAAATTCATAAGATTTAACGTGGGAGAAAATGAGATAGGAAGCATTATACAGTGTTTCTTATGTCGTGGAAATTTTATATGGGCAAACCAGGGCAAACGTATACCTTTCAAATTTCGTAAATTTTTGAAGGAATTTTTTTGAAGTGAAAACTTCTTTAGCGTCTTTGTGATTTGAAATTTTATGAAACGAAAAAGCGACAGTAAAAAGAGACAGACACATAAATTCATAAGATTTAACGTGGGAGAAAATGAGATAGGAAGCATTATACAGTGTTTCTTATGTCGTGGAAAGGTTTCACTTCTACCACGTGTGAATTGCACACATGTTTTTTTTTATTATTTTGCTATATAATATCAAACACAAAGCTCCCCCAGCAAACTACTTCCTCAATTTTATTTTTTGTGACTATTGAGTAGTATAGCTCTGTGTCCTGTATTTAAATTCAAAACACCGGCTATGACAAGTTTTATACAAATCTCTAAAAAAAAATTAAAACTTTTTGTGCAAAATTGTCGGATCAGGTGAGGATTTGTATAGGAAGTCAAATTAGTTAGGTAGTCATGTTTGGCTTTTAGTTAGAGCATGGTACAAAACGATCAGTCAGCGACTACGACACGCACTTGGCTATTATAAAAACTACGGAACCCTACACTGCGCGTGGCCCGACACGCACTTGACCGGTTTTTTTTTTAAAGTGTATTTCTTACATACTTCAATGGACTATCTGGCAAAATAAAGCCTTCTACGCTATGGAGCAGGTATTCAATGCTCAAGAGTACACTAAGAGTAAAACACAATGTCGATTTGAAAAGATTCCATAATCTAACATCGTTTCTGAAAAGATAGTCCCAAGGGTTCAAGAGTAAAAAATCTAACGTTTTCACCTCTTACGAAGTGGAAACATTTTTAAATGAAGCCCCGGACGAGATATATTTGGCCGTGAAGGTAAGCTGTAAACGTTTATCTAGGTAGGGAGAGGTATTTTACTTTAAAAACTAAACATCGATCCCAACGAATTTACTTTGATGTGTTATTGATAGGTTTGCAAAAAAAAGAGGCAATCATAATAATCAAACAGACTAGATTGCGTAAATTGAGAGGAAAGACGTTGGATAGGCGTGCATGTCTGGAGTAAAAGATGTCTGCTTTTTATTTTTTCTACATAGGTACCTAAAAGATTAATAGTAATTGAAGAAATCATGTTTTCCACAGGTGGCATTGATACTCGGTATAAGCGGGCGGCGCCTGCAGAAGCAGTGAACTCACAAAGGACATTGTTCTGGCTCCATACATGTCACGCCTAAGAATCGTTTGAATCGAAAATGACTTAGATAGACTCTAATTATTTTATGGAATCATAGTAAATCAATTTTTACTAACGGACACTTGAAGATACAAAAATAATCAATTCATCGAAATCATGTTCGAAAATAGCCATGTAGTAAGATTCACAGAATTCTTTATACACAGCCGAGTCTACCAAGTATGCAATCTGATCAGGGTCCTTAGCCAAAGTAACATTGCTTCGTAGCGAGACGATATCTACATTTATTGTCGTCTCTGATTGTCGCGATCGTTGTGTCGAACAGTGTCGAATTGTTTAGTGATGTGCCAACCCGGAATAAACACAACTCGAGTTAACTCGAGTTGAAATTCACGTAACTCGAGTTCAACTCGAGTTAACTGGTTGAAATGAAACTGAGTAAATGATTTTTCGTAACAATATTTAAACAAAATTGAACAAATTCAGCATAAATATGTCCATACATTATAATGGTCCCCATGGACCATTATAATTAAAGTAGGTAGAATTCAAATAAAAAAGAAATGTATTTATTTATGCTTTATGTATTTAGGATTAAATTTTCATAACATAAATAAATTAAGTATTTCTATTAATTAACAACAAAACTATATTTGTATGAATCTGAAAACTGTTTGCACTTAGCATGTCCATTCACTGGCGATTCAAATAAATGCCAAACAACAGATTTCCTTTTTGGTCCCGGCATTTTTTCTATACAGTACCTACCGGTACTCCAAAATAACCTCAAATCTGCAACAATGCAATGTTGTGTTGTTGTGACATTGACATAATTGACATTTGTAGCGAGTTAAATGAATGATAAAAAGAAAAGTTATTTAAAAAATCTAAAAAACCTGACTGCTCAACTGAAATGCAAGGAACAAGCACATTTTTATTTTAAAAAGTGACAAGCAGGCGGGACCCAAAAGATCGTATTTTTTTTTTAAATTTGACGGGTCCGCCTGCTTGTCACTTTTTAAAATAAAAATGTGCTTGTTCCTTGCATTTCAGTTGAGCAGTCGGGTTTTTTAGATTTTTTAAATAACTTTCTTTTTTCAACTTTTCAGTTAAAATATTAATTAACATTTTTTTTTTAATTTTCCCGGTCGTGTCACATTGGCACCACACCGGATTCAGAAAGTGAAAGAGCTCAAGTCCATATTTTAAACTTTCTCTTTGTATTGTTTTTGCTACTATTACACTAATGATAAATATGATATACCTTTTTGAAATCCTTGTGGTAAGCCCTTTAATTTGATACCCATATTGTGTTATTCGAAAAAAAAATTTTTTTTTTCACTATGTATAATGACGTCGCACAGCCGCAATGTTTGATTTTTTCAAATGTCACCTATCTAAGAACACTTGGGCTGCTAAGACAGATCTAACGATACTTAAATTATGTGAATCCGTTCAGTGGTTCTGGAGATATGAGGTAATAAAGAATATTACAAACATACATACATACAAGATACGCGCGAAAAACATAACCCTTCCTTTACAGTCGGGTAAATAGTCATAAATGATCGGCAAACCTCGCATTAACCTCGCGTATTCAAATCGACTAAATCGAGTTAAAGAGAATTCAACTCGAGAATTCGACTCGATCTAAGCCCAACTCGAGTTAGTAAATCAAGTTGACACATCACTAATCAGTGTCAGTCAAGAAGTGGCAAATCGGATCAAAAATCAAAATCATCAAACCCGTGAACTTTTTATTTGTTGTTGCTTTTAATGATAAGAATAATTATATAGTGAGTGTTGCGTTTAATCTTGTTCAAATTATAATAAAAACAATATTTTGACAGTGGTAAGTGAATAGAGTGTTATTACTTTTAGATCGTCTCCAAAACTTAATGGTATTCAAAATAAAACGATGTTGCAGTAATCTGTATTTTAATTTTTAGTGATAAAACATGAAATCAAGAGTGCGAGCAAGTCCCGAACAATTGTCAACGCTGCTTGAGTATATGGAAACGTAAGTAAATCCACGTTTTATTCATGAGTATGTAATGTAAACAATGACGCGATCTTATCAATGAAATACTTATATTGAATCTTTGTTTGTTTATGTTACAGTCATGGTGACCTGGCGAGGCCTCTTGCTGGATCACAAGGTCGGGTAAGGTCAGACCGATTATGGTCTGAACTTACCAACATTTTGAATGCTGTTGGCGGTGGTGTCAGCAAGACGACAGACAAGTGGAAAAAGTAAGGACCTAATGAACATTTTTGGATAGACTGGTGTGATGCTAGCAATCCTAGCTATGTTTTCAAGGGTTTTGCACAAGTAGACACACCCTTGCGGTTATGAAGGTTGGCTTGTCATTGATTCTCTGTTATTACTAGACTGGGAATTTTCGACATGATTATGATCAGTCTCTGACACCCATAGTTCAAGCTATGCTTTGGGGTCCGATGGCCATATGAGAACATGCCCCGGATGTTTATTTACTTTTCAATTAATTTCAAAAGTACTTACCAAATTTTTGGCTTTTTAATCTCATTTACACTTATAACATACTTATGACTATGACTGATCTAGGTGTGGGCAGATTGAAAGTCTAAAACGAAAAAAAGGCATTGACCATAAGGCAATCATGCAAGAGGGACTGGAGGTGGGCTAACAAGCAGGCAAACCTTGTCAGCTAGTGATGAAAGAGCGCTGGCTATAATGGGTGCTTTAGCAGTGGACG
This sequence comes from Tholera decimalis, assembly GCA_943138885.2. Lineage (NCBI taxonomy): Eukaryota > Metazoa > Arthropoda > Insecta > Lepidoptera > Noctuidae > Tholera > Tholera decimalis. The sequence continues at coordinate 33,936,916 of OW964562.2, forward strand.
AGCAAGTCTCTGTAGAAGAGCTAGGATTTAATGTAAGTATTTTACATCTTCAAGGCTCATGCTCAATAATGAGCTAATCTTCTCTAGTAGGCAGATGTTTTATAAAATATTCAAATTTCTATTAACAATTGTCAATCAACAATAAAAATAAATGATGTTAGTTAATGGCAACAAAAGTTACTTAGTTAACATGAAAGACACCATTTCATTTTTATTTTTTGATTATTTAGTTTAAATTGGTTTAAGTGGTTATTAATTAGTATTTGTAAATATTATATATATAACTGAAAAAATGTTGTCATAATTTTTACATAACTACATCCTAAAATAAATATTGTTTTCAATAATACATAATTTCATTAATATATATACATTATTTTAATAAATCTACCACAACCAATCTTTTTCAGGGACCTCAATGTTCTGCATAAGATGATCCCGGCGCCCAAGATGATACAGTATATTTTGGAAATTGTAGATGGTAAGTCTAGATTCAAAATATCATAATATTTTTTATAGTGAATTTTTATTATGTAAGTACATAATGTAAAATCCCTCCCCAAAAAGGAAACCTCAGTTTTGCTATTTATATTCTATATCTGTGTGGGTCAATTTTCATCCAAATTTGTTCAGCCGTTTTTGCGTGATTGACTAAGAAACAAACAAATATCCAAACCTTCACATTTTACAATATTAGCAGGATTTGATTTAAGAAAACATTTTCAACAAACAAAGGAGGTATCCATAAATTGTCCAAAGTAACACTCATTTTCTTTTGCAGAAACTCCACAACTGACATCTTCACCACAACCTTCCACTTCACAGCCATCAAATAATTGGCTTCTGCCTTCCTCATCCCAGATGCAAACACCACCACCCCTCCCGCTCGTGCGCACTCCACCTTCGGCTTAAGGACGGGAGCCTGGCTTGGACATGACGTCGTGTGTACATCTCTTCCTGGGATCCTGGTTCAGCATTTGATATAGGTGTCATCAACCAGAACCGCTGTGAATAGCTAGAATCTCCTAAAAAAAAATATTTTTTTGTTAATAGACTACTCCAGTTCTAATAAAAAATTGCATAATCGTTGTTTATTTGTAGTTATGCTCACTTAAATATAGTAAATTACTACTTGGAGTATAAGGCCATTTCAGATGTCTCACTATTTACAATAACCTTTTTTACTTACCTAATAACCAAACGTGTTCACCACTTTCATAAAGCCCTTGCATATATGTGCCCACGTGACTCGCAGACCATATGTGGGAGTCATGTGTAGCATCACCAAATTTTGCATTAACATTTGTTATGTGTAAGTCATAATCACACATCTGAAAAGAAAATGAAATAAAACTATAGGTAGGTATTGTTTGGTTTCCACAAAGAACCAAATTGCATTGGAGAGAAGGGATTTAATTGAGTGCTGATAAATAAAGTTACTTAATCTGATATATCATATACTTATTTCTTTACATGATATGACATATAATAAATATAATAATAATAGCCCTTAATTATTAGAATTAAGGTACCTACTTACAAAACAAGACGTTTTATAGATTTTACAATAATATGCCCCTTTATTTCGCTGTGCTGCTTGGCATAGGCTTCCTCTAACGTTCTTCATTGAGTTCATATGATAAATAAGGGATATTTTATATTTATAAATACATAGTTATATCCATAGTTTCGATGAAGTTTGTTAACCACATAGTTTTATATTATGATTAGAATTTAATGATATCCTTTTCTATTAAAAATCATATGTTCTTCCTCAACTGGTCTTGTGATAGCAATATTAGGTACAGTCAATGCACCCATCACACCAGGCAAATTATGTGTCCTTTGAAATCTGTAAATTATTTTACAACAAATACCAAAAAGTTACTATTGAGGTATGTAGGAACCTAAGAAAAAATTTTAATTAGGGATTTGACCTATTAAAAAAAAAATACGTACTTATCTTTAATTAAGGATCTCTCGTGTGGCGTTTGTGGATACACTATCCACCTGCTGACCATCTAATTGTGATTAAGGGCGTTCACAAATCACGACCTCCTTGATGCAGCGACTTGTTGTCCGCTGCGTCAAATACTGGCCCACACCCACAATTTTTTTGTACAACCCTGTAGCCAATAAGCTAAGAGCACACAGCACCTGAAAAATACAATAATACATAGGTAGGTACCTATTTGGGTTGATGTGATTTTATTTTAATTTACAGCAGTTAATAAAGTATTGTGCGCATTGTGCGGTACCACAAAATTATTGTTGTATAGTATAAACTAAAGCCGGCTCTTCACGTTGGCCAACGCAGTGGTGAATGTAGTGGCCAATGCCTATTGGCCAACGTGTAGATGGGGTGTTTGTGTACCCAAGATGAACAAACACCCCATCTACACGTTGGCATAAGAAGACGAAGATGCTTTAACCCAAGTTATAAAGTGCGTTATGCCTGCATTACCTATAATTAAATTGGTTTATTAATGTAAAATTTCTTACCTTTATTTCCAGGGGAATTTCAGGGGAACCTTTTAATCCAGCATGACCTTTTAGGTCGTTACATAACTTCCTAAATGTTTTTTTATTAAGCCTGAAATGTTGAATAAACAACAATTCTGGCATATCCTCAATTGTTTCCAATTGCCGTCGCTGTCTTAATCGCTTTTGGCGCCTCACCCAGGTGTTCTCGTTATTGTTTCATATTGAATACGACACGCACTTGGCTGTTATAAAACCTACGGAACCCTACACTGTGCGTGGCCCGACACGCACTTGACCGGTTTTTTGGTTACTTTACCGATGATAGGTGACGTTAGGTGATGTGTTTAGTTTTACCCTTCCTTTATAATTTCGGCACAGTTTAATAGCGCATACCATCATTTTATCACTGTTATTTGTTTATTACTTAGCGCGCATAATACGTAGTGACACCAAAGCGACACGATCGGCACTAATCACTAATCGGCGGGTAAGAACTTATAAGCCAACAGCTGGCTGATATTTTTTGACACGTTTGCGTGCATTTGCTCCATCTAGAGATTATATGATTTAAGGATTATAAACGAAGAAATAAAAACGCATTAACCACTTAGTGTCAAAAATCAGCTGTTGAATGAAATCCGGCCAAATTGTTTCAATAACTACAACGTTTTAACATTCGTTTCGTTATCTTTTTTGGCGATCACGATCGAAGCGAAGGCGAACACTGAAAGCGCTGCTTGTCTACGCATAGTACGCATTTGTATGGGATAAACACGATAACGATTCGTTGCGAATTTATAACATTGTCTACCAACTTGCGATAACGATGTCGATTGACCACGTGACTTGTGTCAATCCCATACATTTCAGTCTTTTCTAACTTCGTTATCGTTTTAAATTGTTACTTTGGCTAAGCCCCCAGAGTCCGTTATCAAGCCAAAGTTGTTAGAATAAAACCATAAAACGCATAGAAAATCGCAAAGAAAAGAACTTTGCAATAAAAATTGGAACGAAATGAAATATAAGCACACCAGTGTTGCCAATTACGAAAAGCTATAATACCACGCCAGAAATTCCCGATTTCAGATAAAAAATAATGAAATACATTTACTTCTCCAGCTAGTCAATTCAGGTATTTAAATGAATAAAGTGTTATATAAATATTTTTTAGATATTAATTTATTTATTGTCAATAATAGGATACAGTGCCTATTTGATTTATTGAATTCATATTATTATGTACCTATATGTGATCAACTCAATTTCAGAAATAATCAGTCAATTGAACAAACGAATGTGAGCTTCACTAAGTGAATGAGACAAAGCGTCGGACTGAAGAAGCATGGGGTATTTCCCGTCCTCAATTAGTTGACGATTGTATATTATTTACTAGGGTTAAATTAATAACGTAACCCATTCAATATTTTATTATTATTTCTATCTATACGTTGAAAATACCCGAAATAGTCCGGATATAATCAATTTCTGATTTAATCCAGACAACCGTCCGTATTTCCTGAAATCGGGGAAAAATCCCGTAAATCGTCATCACTATCTGGCCAATAGACATTTTTTACGGCACAACGCATTCGTTAATCGTGACCCAACTTTTTATTTTGAATTTATTTATTTCAAGTGTCCGTGGAATACTAAAATATGTTTCAAGCAGTATAAAAAGAAATGAAAATTGTCGCAACCAACTACTTCAAGGGAGTCTGCGCCATGGATTCCACCGTCTAATCAAATACTGGAGTCTCCTACTTTTACAGAAATTCAGCACAGCCAAATTAAAAGCAGCGTAAATATTCCAAACAAAAATGCAACTTAAAATTTCACAAATTGTTCTAATTTTACTACTTATGTTATTATTATCAATAAATATTAAAAAAAAAACTATTTTTTTTTACTTTCCTTATATTCGAAATGAAAAGTAGAGTGCTTAACACGGGTGAAAGACATCAATTCCTACTTAGACTGTAGCCACCCTCACTGTGCTCGGGCGTCTAAATACCTCGTATGGGAATTGATTCCTTTCGACCCTTGTGTAACAACCTACTATGCATCCTTACTTATTTATTTATTTTTTTATTAGGGACAAAAACAGTTACATGTTAGGATATTATATTAATATTCTTAAGATATATAGGTAAACACATAACCCATACTATTGTTCACGGATTAAACAACAAAGTCTCCCGCGTCTGTTTGTCTGTCTGTTCGCAATAAATTCAAGTTGGGGTTTCACCAATGGATAGAGTGAGTCATGCGAGTGATTTTAGTGTGTAATTTATTAATGTTTAGTATGAATTTAGCGGATGAGGTCTTACCAAGCCGGGCCAAGTCGCTAATAAAAGAACCTCGAATTGATACTTACTTATCTAGGTAGGTACAAGTACAACTGCGGATGATTTTGTACTCGCACTTTTTTCATTCGCACACTGTATTATTCATGGTACCTCAACAACAAAACCACTACAAACTTGAATACAGCCCAACGCAAAGTAAAGCAAAATATAAATATTCAAATAACTGAACAAAAGACTAAATCTCCATACCGACCCTTTTCCAAATACAAAGCAGTTGGATTTACTTAACAGCCACTCAGACAGCCAGCCTATTATTTAAAAATATCATCGCCTAAGTAAAGGGATGGCTAGCAGATGAAACGGGGGCGGAAACTCAATCAAATTAATTAAGGGACCTATCCCACCGAGTTTGCGTGCAAAATCAATTTGTGTCCAAGTCCCACGGTGAAGTTGGGATGAGTAAGGGTTTAGCGTATGGCAGCATTTTACGAGGCATCTGAACAGCTGGGACTTTTTGCAGATTTTGCGCTTTTATAAAATTATGCCCAGTTACAAAGTGGTTTTCGGGGTTGCGGGACTGTTCTGGCAAGATACGCGTGGTCCTGGATAGAAGGGCATCTGAAAGAACAGGGTGGGTTTTTAGTCAGTAAGAGTATGACACTCCCTCTCTCCACTCAGAGTGGAAGTAGTCATTTGACAATTTTTCCCCCGATAAATAAAAGTGGTTCTGGTGATAATAAGACGCCAGATGTGGAAAAAATATTTCAGATTTGTTCCACATCTGCCGGAAAGGAGGATCAGACTTTTACTGACTAAAAACCCATTCTGTTCCTTCAGTTTCGGGGCTGCGGTAACTTGTGAAAACATTTCCGCAACCCCGGACGAATCCAAGGCTTAGTAAGGTATATGTTTGGAGTGCAAAACCTTTAAATAACTAATTGAAAGACTCGACCAGCTATCGTTTTATTGCACTTGTGACATTCTTTGGAATGTTATAGAGTAGGTATCCAAAGGTCACTTGGTGATTTCATTATACTGATCTATGAAAATTATAATATTTACATATTTATTTATTTAAGGACAACCAACAAAGCATACACCAATAAACATGTTGAAAATTAAAATATTGTTACAAACAATAGTGTAGCCTTAATTAAAGGCTGCCACGGCATGCATTAAACAATAAGCGTGAAAGTAGATATTAAACAAAACAAAAAAAAAACTTACTAACATTGCAATGGCTAGCTAGGTATTACTAATTGCTAATAACTAATATAGTAAATATTGTATGTTATTTGAAGTTTAAGTTTAAAGTTATCAGGTTATATTTGGCAGGAAAGAGACTCGGAACGGAAATTCCACTCCTTAGCTTGTACGCACAATGAAAGTTTTCTGCGTATGGGTGAGATTACGCAACAGATAAAACAGTGAGATATCCAACATATAACGAGTTCTAAGGTATAGAGAAATAGCTTTTTTTGACAACAATTCATTAGTTTAAAAAAAAAAAAAACAAATAGTGTGTCATTTAAATTATATAAACACGTTGGTTCTTCAATTTCAAAGAAGCTAAATCCCCAGAAATCAAACATTCTAATTATAAATCATACCTTTAAATCAAGAGGTTATCTTTCTATAATATATCTAGTTTTAGAAAAACCAATAAAGATTCTTTAATCTTTACTTCTACATATAAGTAGCTCTACTCCATATCCCGTAGAAAGTTCCAAGAAATTGAATTTTCGCCGAGTACCTATATAGAGCCATGTTATGCAATAACTTGTTAACCCACAAAAATATGAATTTTAAGTTAACGCCATCTAGCTCTTGTAGCCAGTCTCCTGAACCCTTAAAAAAATGCAGAGGCATGTACTAAATTTATAAAAACGCCATTTACCAAAAAAAATTACTTTAAAGTTTTGTTTTCTGTTCGTTATGGCTCGTTAATCTGAAGAAGAAGAATCTTTCAACAGTGGAGATGTAACAACGTTAGCACAGTTGAAACAGGATTTACATCTTAAATGTCATAATACTGCTTCATGTTCGTTAATTTATAAACATTTTGAGCGTGACTTAAGCTATAATGATTCAAATATAGGTAATATAGAAGAGTCTATAGATACTTCTCAGTTAATACATCTGGATGATTTAGATATTGTCTCTAACAGCCTTTCCAGTATGTTTAATGATTACGATGACAAAGGAAACGAAATGATCGCGGAAATAGAAGTAGTAGCTTCAACTTCTAATACTGGTAACGTTGTTCAAGATTGTATAGATACGTCTGCAACACAACTGACTGAAAATGATAATAATCAATCAAGCATTTTAAACTGCATCGAACAACCACAATCAAATCGTGAGAATGAGCATCAATTAGAGAGAAATAATATCGGTAGACCCAAGCGCGGAAGAAAAAGAAAAGTAGAAGACCAGCCTAGAAAAGAGCGAAAACGAAGAACCAATGTGAACGAAAAGTATATCAGTGCGAAAGGAAAAGAAGTATTACCAAAAAAAATCGACAACACATACCATTGTGATTGCAAAAAGAAATGCACAACGATCTTGTGAATTGATAGCCGGAAACAGGTATTTGACCAATTTTGGTCTCTTGGGTCATTCGAAGGTCGATGTGCTTTCATTTGTGGTAAAGTAACACAAACTCATAAACCTAGGACGTATACTTCGTCAAATTCAAAGAGAATAATTGTATTCACGAAAATATATGGTTTGTGATACCGAAATATGAAAGAAAACGTTTTTGAAAACCTTATTTGTCAAAGTAGAATCGATGTAGCGATACAGAAAAATAATAGATCATCTAATTTCAAAGACAATAGAGGAACAGCTAGTGGTGGCAAAAATAAAATCAATGAAGATGACATTAATCTAATAGTTGGCCATATTGATTCGTTTCCCAAATATATTAGCCATTATTGTAGAGGTAAGACTGATAGTCGTTATTTGAATACTGAACTCAACCTTTTAATAATGTACGATTTATTTAAAGCTAAATATCCGACAAATGAAAACCTACCGAGTTTTGCAACATTTAACAAAATATTTTATGAAAAATTTAACCTTAGATTTAAAGCCCCAAAAAGTGACACATGTAAAACTTGTGACACTTTTGCAGCTAACATAAAATCATTAACAGGCATAGAAGCTGAAGAAGCTAAGAAGCAACGAGATTTGCATATTAATAAAGCATCAGAGCTTAGAAAGCAAATGAATGCAGATCTAAATTTGGCGTCAGAAAAAGATACTGTAGAAACACTTCCTTTTGGTATGCAAAAAACCCATCCACTTCCAAAAATACCCACTAATATAGCTTATTACAAACGGCAGTTAAATTTGTATAATTTAGGGATTTATATAGGAAGTAGTAAACGCTTAATTTTTAACTTATGGCTTGAATAAGAAGGTGGAAATGGTACTCAAGAAGTTGGATCCTGCTTGCGAAAGTACACTTTGAATAACATACAATCCCCAGTAATGGATCTAATCTTTTGGGCGGATTCTTGTGGAGGGCAAAATCGTAGTATTAAGTTAGTTCTCATGTTAATATATAACATGCAACATCACACATCTTTACAATCGATTACATTGTGGTTTCTTTTGTCGGGGCATAGCTTCCTACCAAATGATGCCAATTTTGGTATTATAGAATCACAGTTGAAAACGCAACAAAGGCTTTACACTCTAGAAGATTATTCAGAAAGTATTCAGAAGTCAAAGAAGAAAAAGAGTTTGAGGTTTCGAGAATGATACCCTTTGATATGCTCTCTGTCAGGCTACTAGAACAGGCTATAACAAATAGAAAAGTTGACAGTGCTAAAAACAAAGTTAATTGGTTGAAACTGCATGAGATTGTGATAGAAAAACAATTTCCCTCTATTTTCAAAGTCAAAACCAAAATTGCACAAGAAGATGCTCAGATATTAAATCTAAAGAAGGCAGGGAAAGGCCGTAAGCCTGTGCTGAAGAATATTAATTTGCCCGAATGCTGGCCAAACGAAAAGTCTTAGAGTGTAGAAAAATTAAAAGATCTAAAAGAATTAATGAAACTGATACCGACAGACGTTAAACCATTTTATGATTTCCTAAAACATACTCCAGGTGTTTCTATTGATGAAGATATAGATGGATATCATGTTGAAGATATTGAACAGCTATCAGAGGATGGAGAAGACTGATGTCTTATTTTTGATTATTTACCGATGTGATCTCTTATCGATCTCAATTTTGTTGATTTTTCAAATTTATAATTATGTTAGTATTTTTGCTGCATTTTTTGTTACCTTGTTCTGTCCCACTGCTGGAAAAAGGCCTACCCCATTTCTTAATTATTTTTATTAATTAACAATAATATGTCAAGGGCTTGCAAAACATTTTAGCACTTAAAAATGCTCTGGTTAAATTTTGCAATAAACTATTTGGGCTTAAATGTTTGTTTCAAAAATCTTAATATCTTGATTGTAATTTCGCAATAAACAATTCATCATTATTTAATTTATTTTTATTTTCCCTATAACTCTCACTCTATTAATTTGTGTTTGAATCACTACAATACATGATGACCTATTTAATACGTTTTGGATACAATCAGAATAGCTATTATATATTATAGAGTATTTTTTGTAGCTGTAAATTTCTTTGAGCTGAGATTTCTCCGGTTTAGGTTTTTTAGGGTTGACACGTTATTGCATAACATAGCTCATTATGTGGTAAAAGACTCGATAAAACAAATTAGAACCAATTGTATTTACTTGATAGGAACATTGACTTCTGACTGGATACATTATTGTTTTAGTTTTCGATTAACGTAACAATTCAATAAGATTCAGTGGTAGAAAATAAACGAGGAAAAGCCCTTATTAGCTTAAAGAACTATACGTGATCGCTACTATTGTAGTTGACAAAATACTTATCCAGACTCTCAATGGTTTGGTCCCAAGATATCATGTTTCTACTCAGTCTATTTAACAAGGAAATACCTGCGTCAGCAAGTTTAAATTTCAGGAAAAAAATTACGTAAGTACAGAAGTATTATTATTAGCCAATTTTCAAAATAAATATAATTTATCAATATAGATCATATTTATTTTATATGATGAAATACAAAACTTCTTGTAGTATGAAAGTGGTTAGAAAATGACCACTCAGTTCACGTATTTTGCTTCCATCTGCGTAGGCAGTCATGCTAGGAAGCGCGTCCTCTTGGATGAACGCGTGAAGAGAAACAACTCTCTTCTCCACGCCCCAGCTGCCGCGGGATACGCCCCGAGCGTCGTCGGGGACCGCACGCCAGTAGTCAGTAGTAGTCTGACACTCTCTTCCGCTCCACCCAAAGCTAATGATAATTTCCCCAAAAAACTGGCTGAACACAGTCATGAAAAGAGCTTTGCCTTGGAAGGATCTCTTTAGTAAAACCTTTCAGTGCTGTTCAGGACTGGCACGCCCTTCGGCAATAAAGAACAAGGATATGAAGAGTTAATGTTTACAAATATGTTGAAGCAAATTCTGTCTTTTCAGAAGTTTTTAAAGGACTTTATTTGTGCTTGTAATTGGACTATGGGCAGGAGCTCTTCAGTAATAGGTTTATTTAATTAAACGCAAAATGTAACAGTTACTTTACTGAACTTCAAAATTTTCTACCAGGAGATGGCGCTAGTCTCAACAATGTGATTTTAAAAATGTGGAAACATAGGATTGTTCTATGTGCAGACCTTTGGGGGGACTACATCTATCAGTAGACACTTATTAGCTGAGATGTTGGTACTAGAAAACTTACTTTACTCGTGTAATTATTACAACCACCACTCCATGCTATTTGCTCTTAGCAGGGTCTACAGAAAGTTATAAAAAAATAGTTTCGAGTTGTAACACTTCTCTATAGTTACCAACAACCAGGTCAGACTTGTAAAGTTGTAATAAAATGAAGTGTCGCAAGATGTCCCCAAGTTTGTGATCATTCACACAACGACGGCTACCGTTTGAAACTTCGCTAACTCCTGAAGTCCTAACAGAATAGCGGTTGCTCTGAAAATAGTAAATCTGAGACGGTACTGCAAACTGCGGTGAAAAAAATTTAGAGTTATAAGTTATATTTATTTTGCAAATTGGATGTAAATAACACTTTTACACGTAATTTTTTGTATTAACAACTACATGAAGTCGGTGTTTCTTAGCTAACTACCCTGAGAAGAAATACCGAAAAAAAAACTCAGAGATCAGCGTCTGGGCACGCCACAATAGCAGCGGTAAGTGCCCTCTTTGAGGAGTGGCTTACGAGGCGTCATGGCGTTCTCACCTTCCGCCTGACGCAAGTGCTCACCGGACACGTTTGTTTCAGGAGTTACTTGTGTCGGATTCGGCGGGAAGAAAACGTCTGGGTGTCACCACTGCGAGGATCGGCCTGAGGACACGGTAGAACACACGGCGAAGGCTTGCCCCGCTTGGGCAGAGCTCCACCGTGTCCTCGTAGGGGCGATAGGCGGCGACCTCTCGCTCCCGGCCCTGGTTCAATCCATGGTCCGGAGCGAGGAGGCATGGGAAGCAATCACCTCTTTCTGCGAAGCTATTATGCAAGCGAAGGCGAGGTAGTGGGGCGCGCAAGAGAGAGGCGGGTCTCAAGGCCCTCACAGCCCTTGCACCCACGTCGGCAGTCGCAGGCTGACTTTCAGCCACCATAGGCGTGGGCCTGCGGGCAGCGAGAAATGCGTAGCTCACCTCTCGACTGAAACGCGTTCCACGCGCGCCTCAAAGAGTGTCAGCAAAATTATTGGGGCTCAAAAGGGGGCCGTTGCCTGCCGGGGTTGCGGATTTGTTCGAAACAGTTACCTACCACGGCTTTGGAACACGAAGGGCATAGGATGGAACACAGATGGGTTTTAGTCAGTAAAAGTCTAACACACCCTCCCGCTTCGCCCAGTTCGGGAGGCAGTCATTGGATGATTTCCCATGCTTAAAAAAAAAACAAAAGAGATCAACGTCTCTTTTGAAGGCGTCACAATCAAATCAAACAATCGGCACTGGTCAAATGATATGAGAACTATGTATGTTTAAAACTTGTTTAATGTACAGTAAGTACCTACTGAAGTCGCGAGTCCCCACTATTAATTTTGATGCAATTTATCTTTATAAATATTTATTGATTAAAAAAAGTAAAAAATACGCGTCCGCATCTCACCTGATGGTAAGTGATGATGTGGTCGAAGATGGAGCACGCTTACTTAAAAGACACCTAGGTTATAGCTATCAGGAAACACAGACTCCGGCAGGGAATCCCACTCCGTAGCCGTACGCACAATGAAGGTACTCCCAAAACGTTTTGTGCGTATGATAGATAGATAGATAGATAGATAGAATATACTTTATTGTACACCAAAAATTTAAAAATACTTACCACCATGTAACGATGGCGCATCGCCGTTTGTCTTGTAGTCCGATGATGGAACGGGCGTGGAGGAATTAGATTGTGTAATTCCATCGCACACTCCCCGAAATGTAACTGATAGAAAACCGATAGACTAGCAACTCGTCGTGGATGTTCAAAGCTAACACTAATTAGATTTGCAATATATTGATGGTTTTAACATGCCTATTGTGATGTTCAAACTAGAGTCAGATTTTTTGGCTTCTACCAACTGCTGGGAACACCGTCTTAACGTGTTTTCCGAGGCATGGGGGAATCCATCCACCACCGACCTCGCCAAATGTTGCTTAACTTTGAAAATCAATCCGTGCCGCTGTTATTATTTAGTCTAGCCACGAGCTCCTCAGCACTATAATCAGGTTACTGTCCAAAAAGAGTTAACATTGCACAAAAACTGTCGAAAATGAATAATGGAAAAAATACCGCACTCTTCTAAACAGAGGTCACGAACTCACAACTTGGAGAATTGAAAAAATTGCATTAAAACTTGTAGTGTTTGCCCATTGTACACATGGGAGAAAACCCGAAAGTTTCCATGTTTGGATGGAGTCGGATGCGGTATCTTGCTATCGGAAAACCGTATTTTAATATAGAGTTGGTGTGTTTTATTACCCTTTTGACGTATTGGTTTCCTCTTCGTCGTTAAGGACCTCTGCTAAGGATCGCGACCACTATACGCACACGTGTTTTCAAGTCAAACGATCTTACGATGTGACGAAATGTGACGATGTTTGACGAGCGGTGGAAGGGTTCCTATATGTCATGACGTCATACTTTAAATTCGAATGTACTACATTTAAGTATTAAAACTCGACTAAATATTGAAATACTTTAGAATATTTCGACTTTTTTCTGTATGAACGGATATAGAGTCAAAGAATATAAATTCGGAACTTTGCTTTAATTTCATAATTTCTGGTTTTAAAATTGCTAAACGTGTAATGTAACAGGGGGTGCCCACTAATATTGTGACAGACAAGGATGGAAGGAGGAGGTTCTATAAAAACCATGAAATTAGTGTGACGAAAAATTGTATGCAATGCCCCTTGTGACATTGATTGTGGTGGCCAATTTCTGTGGTCCGTTACTGTTGCTGAAAAAATATAAAGTAATCATTATCTGCTTAGCCCTTTTCTAACTATGTTGGGGTCAGTTTCCAGTCTAACAGGATGCAGCCGAGTATTTTGGCCTTGGCCGGACCATTGTCAGATTTTTTGGCTTCTTTCTGACTACGGGTATCCAAAATTAAATTTATTTTATTTTACATACGCCTACATGGGCACTCATAAAACGTCAGAAGTTAGTGCATGGTTCGAAATTGGCCTATGGAGAAGAGCCGGCAAGAACTACACGGTTACTATTTAAAAAAATTCTTGATTTTCACAATCTTTGCATAATAGATACAATTTTTTATTTATTTCTTGGTGAGGACAATATAGACTAATTGACATAATAAAATGTAATATAACTAATCAGAATTGAATCTCAGAGTCGGTGTTCACGTATTTACATTAAAAATTAACTTTACAAAACTGCAAATAGATAGATAGATAGATAAAACTTTTATTGGTCAACAGAAGACACAACACACAAAAGCACATGAACATAATTACAACACATAAATTACAGAAAAAAAGAACAGAACAAACGTATACAACCAAAAATATAATAAATTAGAAAGAAAAGAAAACATACTTAAAAATGTAACACGAAACATTGGTGTGGTGTGTGTTTCCAAATTGCACCAAATGGGAGTTCAGCTCAGCATGTGCCAGGCAAATATGCCTGACGCTGGTATTCTGCTGGATCCCAGTAGCCGTACTTACGGACGTCGAGCAGGTGGCGTACAGTAAAATAATAAAATTAACATTAGAGTAAAGCTAAGTGTTCTGGAATTGTTTGTGTAACATTTATGTAATACTTATTATACTTATTATTATGCATAATATTAATAATTTTTTTTATACAGGGGCAGCATTTCCGATACTGGCATTAAACTGATGCTGCGGGAAAATATATTAGAATCAATTCATGATTTTAAATATTTACTAACAAAAAAACTGGTTTCTTTGTAAAAAAAAAAAAAAAACAAAAAAAAATATCTGAAAATAAATAAATAAATTGGCTGTTATCATCATTGTGTGTGTCTTTGCCTACAGCAGGTACCTACTACCAACTTTAAATTACGGAAATGTTCGCCATCGCTTCACCCAGTTCCTTCTGTGAATTTATAAGAAATTGTCGAAGCCGACTTCTAAAAGTTTCAATTGTTTTAATCTGTCTTATCGGTGGGGGAATATTGTTCCAGCATTTGGATACAGCGTACCTGAAACTGCCTCTAAATAAACTAAAGCGACTCGCAAATATGTCCAAATGATACCCGGGACCAACGGATTAATGATCTTTCCGAGGGTCGGGTGTATCACACCGCCAACTTCCTAACTACTGAGAAATTTCTAATAGAAAAACTCAATAGATACCTCATACTCAGCAGTCGCATTTGCGACCGATAGAATAAAAAAAGACAATAGATACTAATTATATTGATAGGTATTAACATGAACAGTTATTGTTTCAGTTTATTCAATTAAGTAGTCAATTATTTTATGAAGTAATTACTAATTATGCTAATGAGATAGTACATATTGTATTGTAATAATAAACATTTTAATTTTGTTATTAATTGATTCTATTAGCGCTAATTAAATCAGATAAATTATGCGATACGTTACGATAACGATATCAATATTAATTTATTGTTTAAAGCCAGAGAGATATCTGATATTATTAATTTAGAACGGGCTATTACGCGGCTTGACCATTACAAATTGGGCAGATGTGCCCTACTGACTTACTTACGCAATACTTAAATGTAAGTCCAGCAGCTTACTGGGTCGGCTTCGTTTGGGTTCCAATATTTAGTAGAAAATTAGAGTAGAATAGAATAATTTTTATTTCCATTGTTACCCTGCTGTACTTTAATCTAATACTATAATTATTTAATCAGTAAATATGTGAACATTTCTTTTTGTTGATCGGTGGTTCCCAAACTAGGTCATACCTGTATATTGGGAAAAGTCAACGCAGCTTACACAGTATGTTATGGTTGTTCGTTCCTAATGCTGGGGATTCCTTTCTATGAGAATGAACCGTAAGCCACGCGGGAACAGGTTGGTGGATGATATATGGCTAGCCTGGAACTAAAGTGGTATAAGTAACATTTTCATGTTAATTATTCTATGAGCAGTTTTGAACATAATTACAAATTAATAACTCGTGGTACTGTAAAGTGGTCTGTGTCATTTTATCACCAAAATAACATTTTAGAATTTATTGATTTTTTTGGTCTTGTTTATCACGTAAGTTACCTATATAAGGATGGCCAGGGTTGGGCAGTATTTGAATTACTTGTAATTAAAATACGTAATTGAAATACAAATACGTATTTGGTATTTGTATTTCAATTACTTCTTTAAAATGTAATTTGTAATTCGTATTTCAAATACCTGACGCCGAGGTATTTTGTAATTAGTATTTCAAATACTTGGGGCTTCAAAATACATTTTAACATTAAAATACCTTTAACCTTCATTCATTTAGCGATCGTGAGTGTGAGAGCGAGGCGAGACCGCGAGAGTGTAATGATGGTAAAGCAGCCACAAAACGCAAAAAAATGGAATAACGTCAAATTGTCAATGTCAAGCTAAGATGTCAATTTGTCAAGTCATAACGGTTTGTTTTAGATTTTTCCAAACACGGAATATAAGCTTCTGTTCTGTGTAGAACGAACGAAAATGGTTCAAACAATTTAACACAAGTTTGTGCTCATCAGGACCTGTAGAAAGATTGTTTTTTTAGCAGGTTTTATTCATTCTCCAACAGGAGGCTGTTTGTCTGACAGTACATTTAAAAATTTAGTGTTCATGAAAGGATACTCTGGTTTTACTGATTAATTGAAGTTTTTTCTCTCTACTTTTCAGCCCGTGCTGGTCCTCAAGTCTGCTATTGCAATAGTGCCACAATGGTCTATCATTGATTTCCTAATTGTCGATCGATGCCATTGTCATTTTGCTAAAAGATCGTAATCTGTTAAATTCATAATGGTCTCCTAGTAGAATAGGGTAGTTTCCTAAAATATTTTATTTAGACCGTCACGTAGTTTAACAAAAAACATTGGACACGTATTTTTTATTTTTTCACGTAATTGAAAAATTAAGACGATACAGTGAGTTGAAATTTCGCGTGACGTCACACCTCTGTATAATTCTTAGCAATGTGTGACGTCAGCAGCCCCCTCTCCTGTACTTTGAAGCTTTCCATTTTTTTGAATTTTTCTTGACTTGAAAAAGCAAAATATATGTGACCAATATTTTTTGAAAATCTACCTAATGGACCAAATAAAATAATTATTTTGTAACACAGGAAACTACCCTATTGTGTTATAAATTGACATAGTTGTATTGCCATTATTATAAAACCTGTTAATAGAAATGTAGTAAAACTATACAATTCAATAATATTTTAGCTGTCAAAGTCAAATGTGACATTACTGCTTACTGACGTTCCATCTGTTTTTTATTTTTGGCGGCCGGTGTTTTGATCTATTTTGATTTATGTGTTTTAAATTATCTTAAATAGATAAGCCTATATTTATTACAATATAAAATGGTGCTAATTGACCAAATTTCGGTTGGAACTGTAAAAATTTTAGCAGATTACCGCGTAAGGGTTCCCGCCCACGTCAGACTTTTTGTAGGACAGATAATCGGGCCGATTTTTCCTCCGATTCTCAGGACCGATTTTGTGGTCGACTCAACGCCTACGTCCGTCACTTTGTCTGTGGCTATCGAGGGAGCAGCACATTATGGACAGAGAGAATCTCATGAATATAAGGAGGAAGGTGTATTTACAGAGGAAATGATAAATGATAATGATAAATGATGAACACTCTGATGAATACTTATTAGGCCCCCCTGCTTTACGTAAGTAAGCAGGCAGGTCTGACGTCACCGAGGCTCTTTAACATTTTTGTCACCCATCTAATTGAGGAGCTCAGCAGCATGTATGTTGGATGGCCATATTGATGAGGTATGTGTTAATAATCTAAGCTATGCTGATGATATGGTGCTGCTGAGCCCCTCAATTGGTGGCATGAGGCAATTGTTAAAGGTGTGTGAAAGTTATGCTGCAGAACACGGCCTGAAGTATAATGAAAGTAAGAGTGAGTTTAAATGCAATAATAAGGATCCCAGCTATATACCACCCTTACTAAATGGTGTACCATTGGGCCTTGTTTCGAAATTTAAATATCTTGGGACATATAGTTACTGAGAATTTATGTGATGGTTTGGATATAGAAAGAGAGCGCAGGGCATTGTCGGTGCGTGGTAACATGTTGGCACACAGGTTCACTTGGTGTACAGCTGAAGTCAAATTAACATTATTTAAAGCATTTTGTCAGACGTTTTACAGTGGCTTGTGGGAGAACTTTACACAAAAGGCCTACAATGCCTTGCGCGTCCAATATAATAACGTGTTCAGGGCACTGTTTCGTCTTCCTTGATACTGCAGTTCTTCCGGCATGTTTGCGGACGCTCATGTCGAAGACTTTTATGCGATTATGCGCAAGAAGGTTGCGTCGGTAATGGCATGAGTGCGAAGGAGTCGTAACAGTGTTTTCAGGATGGTGGGCGATAGAAGTGACACTGTCCTGCTTAGTAGGTTCACAGAACTCCATGTTACGGGGGTTCGGCGGGCCTGCTGAACGGGAGCATGTGTCATTTGTTTTGTTGTATTTGTAACTATAAGTTATCTTTTTACCTATTTATTGTGATTTTGTGTGTATTATTTTAATTTTTGATTTTTATTTTAATGAATCAAATTAATTTATAATAATAATAATAACACGAACAATAATAACATAATTTTAATCTAATCTATGGACTGTGTCTGAAAATAAATGATTTTTATTTTATTATTTTTATTTACTATATTTATTTATTTATTTATTATATACTTTATTGTACACCTTACAATATTTCTATAGATACAAAAAAATTAAACTAGTGTACAATGGGCGGTCTTATCGCACAGGGCGATCTCTTACAGACAACCTTTGGATGGACAAACTTAAAGGAGACAGATTAAGGGCTGTCAGTGTACAAACATATAATTGAACATAATAATATAAAATACATACAATACCAAAATTATATACTAATAAATATTACATGTATAATTGAGAAAGAAGGGGAAAAGTTATAGGGAGAGGTAATGCTCCTTCACCATTCTTTTGAACGCTGGTAACGTTTGAGCACGCCTCACATCTATGGGTAATGCATTCCACAAACGAGCTGCTTGTATGGTAAAAGATTTGTCAAAGAAAGAAGTGGAATGCATACGAATACTCAACTCTAGATTTTCCGATGATCTCAAGGATCTAGAATGTGTGTCACAGAGGAACTGAAAACGTTCCTTAAGATAGAAAGGAGTGAAAGGATTAAATAGCACATTATAAAGTAGAGAAAGTAAGTGAAGATTCCGGCGAAACCTAATAGGAAGCCATTTGAGCTGAGCACGGAAATCAGAAACGTGGTCATATTTGCGCAAGCCAAATATAAACCTGATACAGAGATTTTGAAGACGCTCTAGCTTGTCCAATTGGTTTTGGGTCAAGTCGAGATAGCTGGCATCAGCATAGTCCAGAATAGGGAGAAGGAGAGTTTGTGCAATTGCAATTTTAGTGGAGATGGGAAGAAAATTACGAAGGCGTCTCAAGGAGCCTGCAGACGCAAATACTTTACGACTAACTTCCTGTAATTGTTTAGTCCAAGAAAGGGTGTCGTCAATGTGTATTCCCAGGTTCTTCACAGTATGACTGAAAGGTATGACGGTGTTATTGAAAGAAACCTGGGGAAGTGCCGTCCAATCAATCCTGGAGATAGTACGAGAACTACCAACAACAATAACCTGAGTCTTAGCAGGGTTGATTTTCAGCCCAAACTCAGCGCTCCAGGCACCAATTCGAGCAAGGTCCATATTAATAGCTTTAATGGCATCAGCTAACTCTACGAGTGGAGCTTGGGTGTAAATTTGGAGATCATCAGCATACAAGTGGTAGAAAGAAGATAGTCGTTGAGTGATAGCATTTATAAAAAGTACGAAAAGTAAAGGAGATAAAACGCCACCCTGTGGCACACCGGCAGAGGTATCACACCAAGAAGAAAAGGAGTCCTCAATGGAAATACGCTGCCGACGACCAAACAGGTAACTACGAAACCAGTCAATTACCGATGGAGATATGTTAAACGAGCGGAGAATGCCAAGCAAAATGTCGAAGTCAACTGTATTAAACGCATTACTAAAGTCTAGTAGTGCAAGTACAGTTAACTTCCCCATCTCCATGCCAGACCTTATATCGTCCGAAATATGTACGAGTGCAGAAGTAGTGCTGTGACCAGGACGAAAACCAGATTGGAAGGGATTCAGAAGATTGTACTTAGAAAGGAACGAGCTAAGTTGTTGGTGGACAAGCTTTTCAAGGACTTTGGATAGGAATGGGAGAATAGAAATAGGTCGGTAGTCAGAAAAAGATGCAGGACGAGTTTTTTTGGGTAAAGGGATAATTTGGGCGTCTTTCCAGGCTTGTGGAAAGACACTACTAGAAATTGAGAAATTTAGGATGTATAGAATGAACGGAAGAACGTTATCAAGGATGGGAATGATCATCTTACGGCTGACACAGTCACTACCCACAGCATTGGACGTAATCGACATAACACTCCTTTTAACATCACAAGCAGTAAATTGACGTATGACAAAAGGAGAATAATCAGGTATCGGAAGTTTAGAAAGATAACTTAAAGTAGCAGTTTTAGTAGCCCTATCTATTGATGGCGAAGTAGAAAAATGACTATTAAGTGAGTTTAATTCAATGTCTTTAGGAATCGTTTCATGAGACTTTTTCCCGATACCTAATGTTTTGAGAAATTTCCAGACCTTAGCTGGATCACTACTCTGAACCGAATTATGGATATGTTGGCGTTTTGCATTTCTACACACCTTGCTGCAGTGATTTCTAATCGAGATAAATTTCTCCCTGTTGGCGTCACTAGGTCTGACTTTAAACTTAAATTTCGCCGCTGCTTTTTTATGGATTAAAAGTTTTATTTCATCCGTCAGCCAAGGCGCCGGAAGATGCTTAACCCTCACAGCTCGAATAGGTGCATGTCTGTCATAAAGCTGAATTAGTGCAGTAGTCAAAAAATCAACCTGTTCGTCGACTGATGACGAATCAACCAGAGGCGTCCAGTCAATGTTGTTGGCATCCTCTCGAAGACAATCAATGTTCATCCCATCAAAATTGCGAAGCAGAATAGTTTTGGACTTATGCTTAGGGGGGCGAATTTTATAGGATGTGAAAATTAGGTCATGGTAGGAAAAGGCGTCTGCTGAGCATTGACCGTGCTTAGCGACGTGACTAAGAGATGAGACAAAAATTAGATCAAGCAATGAAGGAACTGCGTTAGGAAAATGGTGAGTGGCACCAAGATCAAGAATGGAGAGATTGGTTGATTCTACGATATGAAAGAGAGAATTGGAACGAGTGTCTTTTTTAAGGAGGCACGTATTAAAGTCACCCATTATTATACTATGACTGTAAGAGGGAATTAAATTTTCTAAAATACGCTCCAAGGAAGAAAAGAAATTAATTCGAAGAGAAGGGCTGTAGAAATGATAAATGATCTTTATTTTGCATATTGGTTATTAAATAACACTTTTACACGTCATTTTTTTTCGTAAATGTTAACTAGATGAGGCCGGTGTTTCCTAACTGACTACCCTGAGAAGAAACACCGAAACAAACTCAGGGGTCCGTCTCTTTTAAAGTCCATAAAATCTATACTGGTTTAATTATATGGGAACCTTGTAGGTTTTAGTCTGAGGCGGTCTTTTAAAGAAAGATGCTCACAGATTTGAGTGGGCCTGTCCATACAGTGCAAGCATTTGTCAAATGACGTATAGCTCAATTTAGAACAACGAGCTTAACGATTTGACGAACAATACCAAGGTAAGGACGTTTGCGGGCCTCGCAAAAGCACTCAAACTGCCAGACAATCATGTAAAGGAATCATGAAAGGTTTGTCTTCGGCTTTTGAGGAACATTTGTTGATCCAATAATCTCTCAGAGATTATTGAATCGCAACACTTGTCCTTCCCTCGCAAGTGCATGCGACTGACTGTCGGTGAGTAGTGTGCGTTTTACGCTACATTTCCGAACGTTCCATTTTTCACCAATAATCGGATCGGTCGGGATGCGCCGATTTTATTTCTGACCAACTTTTTGTAGGACGTGCGCGTTGCATTATTGCTATCAGTGTGTTCTATTTTTCTCCTACAAAAAATCGGTCACCAATTATCAGACGTGGGCGGGCAGCCTTAGTCAGTCATTAATTTGTCATTGTGTACGAGATTACCATTCTAAGCCATTTCTTTCAATGGAGTGTCAGTGGTTGAACATTATAATAATAGATTACCAAACTTGTCAAAATCTACAAATAAAAAATTGGCCAAGTCGAGTCAGACTCGCCCATGAAGGGTTCCGTAGTGACTATAATAATATAATATAATTACCTTACAACCTTACAATTTTCTTAAAAGTAGCTTATTTACATTTTTTACAACTACGCCAAATAACTTTATTTTTCATAGTGTTTGTATGAATTACTAAGTTATACAGGGAGTCCGCCGGCAGATTTTACACTTTGAACAGAGCTCACGGCGACTAGCAAAGCGTCTGCGGGGGAAGCGGGGTATCATTCGGCGCGGTAGTGTTGCGGCCTTGCGGGTTGTTTAGTAGCCATGAGTCAGTGGACGGGAGCGCACTGCACTTTTGCGGTTGAGGCGTATTTCGCGAACAATAATTCGATCAATGTGGCGAGGCGTCGGTTTTGTTCTCACTTCGATATCCGACGAGTAAAGGATGGTCCGTCAAACCAATTGATATGGTACAGAAGTTTAGAGGAACTGGATCAGTCAGAAATGAGCCTCGGCCTGGACCTTCAACGACTGTTACTACTCCTGAAAACGCAGAACTTGTGAGACGGGAAATTATGACAAATCCGCGTAAGGCTGTTCGAAAGATTGCAGCATCAACGGGTTTGAAAAAGACATCAGTTCACAAAATTATTTAAAAAAAATTGAAGTTCCATCCATACAAGCTCCAAATCATCCAACAATTGAAAGAAGATGATTTCATAAAAAGGCAGAATTATGCTAGAGTCCTTCTGGAACGATTTTCTACACCTACGCGGTTATGTAACATATTTTTAGTGACGAGGCGCATTTTCACATCGGAGGGTACGTTAATAAACAGAATATGCGTTATTGGAGTGCGAGCAATCCAAAAGAAATCCATGAAAAGCCTCTCCACAGCCCGAAGACCACAGTTTGGTGCGCCATTTCTGGAAATGGCTTAATTGGACCTTATTTTTACGACAGAGGTGAAACCGTTAACGCATATACTGTGCGATGCTGGACAACTTATTTATACCGGAGCTGCACTGTCATGCTAGCTACAATAACAGAACCCACTTTCAGCAGGATGGGGCTACGGCACACACCTCCAGGGACTCAATGACTAAACTCAGACCACTTTTTCCTGGAAAATTGATAAGTCGCTTTGGCGACATAGCCTGGCCCCCTAGATCACCTGATCTGACTCCTTGCGACTTTTTCCTGTAGGGATACCTCAAATCTCGTGTCTACAGCAATTCGCCATCAACGATAAAGGCCCTGCAAGAAAATATCCGACGCGAGATTGCGGCTATCACTCCAGAACTTTGCAAGAGAGTTTTCGCCAACATGAAAGAAAGATTGCAAGAATATTTGCGGCTAGAAGGACGCTATTTGAGTGGAGTGATTTTTAAAACCTAAAATCGGCATTATTATTTTGTATGATGATAAATAAATAACTTTGCCTTTCTTTATAGTTTTGATTCATTTTGTTTTTTTAAGTATAAAATCTGCCGGCGAACACCCTGTATTTGCGGTTTTAGAAAATATGCTGTATCTCAAAAATTGTTGACCCGATCTCGTTCAAACCAATTTTAGTTGAAAGTTTACATTAAGATCTACAGACATATATTTTTTTTAGATTTTTCACTCCATTATTATAGAAGTTAAAGGGGGGAGTGACACATTTTACCACTTTGGAAGCTTATATCTTTTAAACGATTGACTTTATGAAAAATTGTTTTAGAAACCCCTATGTCATTTTTAAAGACCTGTCTACTATATATATACTACACACGCATAGGTTTCATGAAAAAATAATATTTTCAGGGTTCCGTTTTTTGCCATTCGGCTACGGAACCCTAAAAATCAGTGATCCACCATTCCGACACCATTGCAATAGCAGACTCGGCCCCTGGTCTAGATTACTTATTTTGTATTTTGTAATTTGTATTTCAATTAAAAATAGCTAAAATACTGTATTTTGTATTTTATATTTCAAATACCTTACTTAAAGATATTTTGTATTTCGTATTTTAATTACTTGCGATATAGTATTTTGTAATTTGTATTTCAATTAAAGCAAAGCATGTATTTTGCCCAGCCCTGAGGATGGCTAAGTTTTTTTTTATTCAGAATGAGCTCACTCTTGACCTCGATCTCGCCTGATGGTAAGCGATAGATGAGGTCTACGATGGAACGAGCGAACCCAGAAGATGCCTGTTTACTCTTGCTTTAAAGGTTCCATAGCTTGGAAGTGCGCACAATAAATGTGGAGGAGAAGCGCTTGGTACGACAAGACGGTATATCAACCAAGTGTGGATGGTATCCAGCCGAGCGTCTGGTAGACCGGTAGTGAAAGGGAGATGGAGGAATCATCATGGAGCTCCTGCGCACACTCCCCGAAGTACAATCTGTAGAAAACCAACAGGCAAGCAACGGTTCGCCAATGAGCCAGGCTATGAAGCTTGCCCGATAGCGCCTCATCGCCTTTTAGCCCTGCGCTCGATCGAGTCTAGTGCAGCAAGTTGGTATTTTGCAGAGCCATCCCACAGTTATCTGCTTAGCTGCCATAAAATTTTTAATCTGCAATATAACTTACATTTATAAGTAAAGTGACTTCGTGCATCGCGTTTGATTTGCTATTTCAAAATGTTTATTTTGTGTCATAGACCACTTTAGTTCCAGGCTAGCCATATGTCGTCAGATTTTCAGTCCTAGAATATGTCGATTTCCTGACGATGTTTTACATCACCGCTTTGAGAGCAGCGAGTGATGATGAAAATTACACAGTAAGTAATGTACCTAACTGGGACCGAAAACACGACCTTCAACCTGAAAGTAGTGCCTGATAATATGGGGCCACCACAGCTGTTATTAAGGTTTCATAGCCGAATGGCAAAACACGGAATCGTTATAGACTCACATTTCACGTTTATCTGTCTGTCTGTCCGTCCGTATATTTTATTCCGAAACTATAATATAAGTTTAATATAAATAAAAACCGGTCAAGTGCGTGTCGGGCCACGCGCAGTGTAGGATTCCGTAGTTTTTATAACAGCCAAGTGCGTGTCGTATTCGCTGACTGATCATTTCATACCATGCTCTAACTAAAAGCCAAACATGACTACCTAACTAATTTGACTTCCTATAAAAATCCTCACCTGATCCGACAATTTTGCACGAAAAGTTTTAATTTTTTTTAGAGATTTGTATAAAACTTGTCATAGCCGGTGTTTTGAATTTAAATATGGACACAGAGCTACACTACTCAATCGTCACGAAGCTAGCACGATACAACTGGCGCTTAGCGCCATCTATCTACATTTCTGTAGAGTTGTTCGAAATTTTCGAGTCAAATACAATTGGTCGACTATTACTCGTAAACTTGTAAAGCCCACTTATTTGTGATAGTTTTCCTTTAAATTTCGTTATATATAGGTACTACTGCCGTGACATTTGAATTTCTAACTACAACCGTTTAGTTGATAAGGGGGGGGGGACACTTGACTCTAACGAAAATTGGTAATTTAAAGCTTGATAAGTCACGAACGGTTTACTTAATCAAAAAACGGTCTTAGCAAAACCCTAATATTTTTGAAAGACCTATTCAACGATATCCCACACTATGGGAAGAACGAAAAAAAATAATTATCATCCCACTATACATGTATGGGAGTAGGGCGTCCAATTCCGCAGCCTGAATTCAATCTCGGTATTTGCGGGACTACGAATTTTCAATCCCGCGGGATCTCGGTATTTGCGAGATCCCGCATATTGAAAATATTCACATTTATATAAGGCAAATAAAACAATGAATTAGTCAACTAACTCCACGTTTATTTACGTATTACTATTAGTATTACATCAATCAAATTACACCGTTTATTTATCACAAAAAAACAATGAATTAATCTACTAACTCCACATTTATTCCAGTATTACTACTAGTAAGAGATCAATCAAATTACACCGTTTATTTATGACAAAAAGAAACAATGAATTAATCTACTAACTCCACATTTATTCCAGTATTACTACTAGTATGAGATCAATCAAATTACACCGTTTATTTATCACAAAAAACAATGAATTCATCAACTAACTCTACATTTATTTACGTATTACTTGTTAGTATGAGATCAATCAAATTACACCGTGTTTCTTCAAAAAAAAACAGTAACAAATACTGAATAAAAAGCTTGACTGATATTTTAGGCTACATACTTAGGCTACTACTGACTGAAATTCGGCTATATTAGGCTACATAAGCTGTGAAAAACAGGCGAGATCGGCCCCCGCGTTGTTTGCAGCACTGCCAGCCGCCAGTCACCGAGGGATCGCGTTCGCGGGAGGTCGTATGCATGCTTTTTTTCAGTCCCGCAAATCCCGCGGTCCCCGCATTCGTAATCCCGCATCACGCGGGATTGGAAAATGACGCGGGATACCGCAATACCGAGATCTCGGTATTCCGGGATTGGACGCCCTATATGGGAGGTACCCTAAATAATTGTTTTTTTCAAAATTTTATTTTACCACTTTTTCGACGTCTTTAACGTGTATACTCATGCCAAGGTACAACTTTCTAGTACCAATAGTTTTTGAGCTAAACCGCGGACAGACGGACAGACAGACGGACATGGCGAAACTATAAGGGTTCCTTGTTGACTACGGAACCCTAAAAATAGGCTCTCCATATATGGAACTGGAACTTAAACTCTTTTTTTCATCAAACCTACTTGTCTTGTCTGTTAGTAAAACCATTTTTTTAAAGTCAATCATTTGAAAGACACTTCTAAAGTGGTAACATTTGTCCCCCCCCGCTCCCCCCCGCTCTAACTAATAAAATAAGAGAGTGAAAAATATATGATGTAGAATTGGTTTGAACGAGATACAGTTTAGCAGTTTGGAGATCTAGCACATTTATGAAAACTAACTTTGTCATTTATACAAACACCATGAAAAACAAAATTATTTTGCGTAGCTACTTCGAAACCCACCCCTAAGACGACCCACTCACCGTGACACATCGGCGAGTCTGACTCGCACTTGACCAATTTTTGAGATATCAGCAAATTTAAAAAAACAGCAAATATAACTTTGTCATTATACGTAGGCACTTCCTTTTCTTCCGGTATCTTATTCACTAAGAAATACTGTTCTAAGCGCCAATTGTCACTGTGCACTTTGAACTCTGCTACTTTACCGATCGACATTTCGTGTTATTTCTAATAACAATAATTATTATCGCACTGATCACGCGTAGAATCAACTGTCCTCATCGCCACTGAAGAAAATGGGAGTAGTCTGAATACCGGGAATGAAACAACAACTTGACTATATGGCGTATAATCGCAGATTGAAAGAAACACTACAATTCTTAAGTTTATATTGATAATCTTTGAACAATGAATGGGTTTTTTTTTTTTTTTTTAACGTGGTAAAATTATCAAATAAGTCCTCCCACTCCGGGCAGGGTGGGAGGGACTGTCAGACTTTTACTGACTAAAACCCACGGTGTTCCTTCAATAACCCTTTACATACCGGGGCCACGGTAACGGGATGATTCCCACGACCCCGGCGGGCTTCGGCCCTCTGCAGAGGGGGCCTCGTCATGTTGCTGACGCTCTTTGAGGCGCGCGTGGAACAAGACGCGCCGTCGACCCGGGCATGGTCCATGGTCGGACAGCGAGTTGCCCTTTACTCGCTGTCCGCATGCCCGCGCCTACGGTGGCCGGAGATCGTCGGCCGACGTCCGACGCCGTGGGCGTCTACCACTGCGGCTGGGCTGGAGGTAGGACGCCATCCTCTCCCTCACGCGGCCCGCCTCCTCCTTCGGAAGCATGACTGCTTCGCAGAAGGAGGCGACCGCTTCCCACTCCCTCTCGCCCCGCAGCATGGCCTCGACCAAGGCCGGGCGCGAGAGGTCTCCGCCTATTGTCGCCGTGAGGACACGTCGGTGCTCTGCCCAAGCTGGGCAGTCCTGCACCGTGTGCTCGACTGTGTCCTCAGGGCGACCCTCGCAGTGGTGACACCCAGGCGTCTCTTCCTTACCCATCAGACACAGGTACCTCCCGAAACTTCCGTGTCCGGTGAGGACCTGCGTCATGCGGTAGGTCAGGACGCCGTGACGCCGATCTAGCCACTCCTCAAAGAGGGGTCTTACCGCCGCGATTGCGGCGTGCCCGAATGAATGGGTTTGATGTTTGCAAAATGTTATTTTACCTACCACTATAACATGTTATTGTTTGATTTTTAACCGACTTCTAAAAAAGGAGGAGGTTCTCAATTCAGATGTTTGTATTTTTTTTTTATGTTTGTCCGCGCATAACTCCGTCGCTTGCCAACGGATTTGAAAAATTATTATCTTGTTAGAAAGGGTATACTTCCCAAATGGTCCCATGAAAATTTTATCTAAATCGGACAAGCCGTTTCTGAAAAATCAAAAAAAGTCTAAAAAAAAAAATATATATTTACGTTGATGATCTTTTCGTTTACTCTGCATTGCGTTTTTGTTCGCGCATAACTCCATCATTTACGAAGCGATTTGGAAAATTCACTGACCCACTAAAAAGCACGAAAATAAAAACATTTTTGCAAAAAATAAAACCGACTTCCATATCAAAACACTACAAAGCCAAAAATAATTTTAATTTCGGAAGGCGGTGTGAAAAAAAAAGTCGGTTTTATTTTTTGCAAAAAAGTTTTTATTTTTAATTAAATAAGTCTACAAAGATCTCCTTCCGATGTATAACTGATTGTGTCCTTCTCAATCAATCATCTCAAAGGCGAAATAATTTTATTGCAATTCTCAGAACATTATTATTTCAGCGTTAATATAAAAAACTTAATCTCAAGCTTGATCTGTATTACTGTGGAGACTTCCAACCCAATAAAGATATCTCATTAAGCTCAAACTGAGCGGACGGCATTTTGAAGTCAGACTTCATTTGTACTAACTAATACTATAAAAGTAAAGCGAATTTGTTTGTTCGCAATGTTTGGGTTGCCAGTGTTTTAGTTTTGAATCCATCCTGATTTTTTTTGGGTCAACTTTTATAACATTTTCTGTTATCCTTTTCGATTGGACCCGCAATAGATACTGATGTTGCAATCTCAAAATGAACGCTTAAGTTGAGCTATTCGATTCGTTATTCTATTTCGCTGTGGGTCACTACAAAGAGACAATATTATTATATCAAACGTTTTTAAATGCAATAGGTAATAGATTATGTAATAAGAAAAAATGCTTATAAGAATTTTGGCCTTTAGAGAAAGGCAGTTTAATGTTAGATTCACACAGAGCTAAAACTATCTCCTTGAATTTCTGTCCATCCAAAGATTATCTGTAAGATATTGCCATTTGCAATAAGATCGCCCAATGTACACTAATTTCTTTTTAATTTTTTCACGGTGTATATTAGGACCTAACAAAGTCCTATGATCTCTACAGCTATCATATTTTGGGTTCCCAAGATACAAACACTGGTATTTTAACAAAACTGAGGTTCATAATGAAAAACCGAATATAACTGAACCTTTTCAACGTTCAAGTTTCAAGTCTCATGTCGACGTCGTTTCAATCTGTGGTTCCGAATTACGTAAGTATGAACTCACTTACAAGAGGAGAAAAATTAAAAGTTATTCCGCACACGTAAAGCCGCGGGGAAAATCTAGTTTTATAATAAATTACATTTTAACAAATTCCACTCCAATATCTCAGTTTCTTTTGGATTAAAAAATGGAGCTAAGAGTCGGCGTACACTTGCGACATAGTTTTCGTTACAGTGTTTTAGAATATACTTGATAATGTGACTATAATAAGTAAGGATACTAAAATTCATTTAAAAGTGTTTTTAAAGGTCAACCCTTAATTGCTTGCAAAGATTTTCCTAAAGTAGACTTTCCTGCTTTTTTAAGGTTGGTGTCTGAATTTAATTCTATGTAAGAAATCTGAATAAAGACTTCCGCACATCAGTAATTAAACTAGGTGTACCGTTAAAAAGTTGTTATGGTTAATTTACCTCTGAGTATTTTTAGTAAAGAACGTGTAACATAGGTATGGAGGATAGGTTTCCAGACTACAGTTTAGCAAATAAGAAAGGAGTCAGAAATCAAGGGTTACTCAAGTAAAAAGTAATTTAAACTTTTTTTCTCACGGGGATAGGTAGAGGCTCCTCATTATTATTATTATTATTTATTCCTTTTGATTCGTTTACGTTCACACAACAAGTCAATCTAATGATTGGATGCGAGAGCTCATCGCAAGCTGTGGTCGACCCTGTTATTCGTGTTGTGGTATTGAAAGAGGTAGCAGAAAGGGAGAGGGAGATTTCCTCTACTCTATCGATCTATGTCTGACATCATCTATAAAGTGAATTGAGGGTTACGGACTTGGGGAAGTCCGACATACCATATAGGGCCATGTTAAGCTGTCGCGTCGTGTTTTCGTGTTGCTTTTTGTGGGGCATTGACATTGAAATTGAAAACCATTTATTCGGTGATATACACACACAACAAAAAATTACAAACATAAAAAATAGCACTAAGAATTTCGTTGAGCATGTCTACACAAAAGGGTTACCAACTCAGCATTTGCTGGGCGAAAGACACCCAGCGCTGGTTTTCAGTTGCCACACGGACGAGGGCAAAAAGACATTATATCAAATGTTTCTCTTTTCCGCCCGCCTCTCTTAAATTATGAAAAAATGAGAAGCTGATCTCTTCTCCCTCTCATGACGAAGAGAAACACCGTGTGCTTTTTGTCATTAGGAGTCTACCCCGAGGCGGAAGACGTCTATAAGGATTTCCGAAGTCAAAAAATAGGTAATCTATCTAACCATCTCTCGGTCTAAGTTAAATTGTAACAGCCGCAAGGGTTCATCTTCAAGGTTAAGTAACGCTTGTCGGGGCATGTTTTTGGATGGGTGACCATCTTAAGTTCCGTTGATCCCGGTTGTCATTTCGACATCTTTGAAATAAGTTTCGTTTAGTCAGAAGCCAGAACATCGGACACTGTTCTGGCCATGGAGTTTCATATTACCCAGCTCCTGTGGAGGTCAGACAGGGATCACTTCATGTAAAACTAGAAGGTAGTCAGCTGCACCTGTTTAGACTAGAGGCCGCCCCTACATAGGCAGGAAAAGGATAAAATATGGTCAAAGTTAAATAGAGTATTGAAAAAACTTACAACAACAACACACAACCACCATCTCACCATCAGGTGAAATGGTCTTCCGCCCAGCAAATGTTGAGTTGGTTCAATGATTATTTTTATACTTTTTTTATAATGTTTGTAATTTTGTATTGTATATTGTTGTGTGTGTCTTCGTTCGAACAAATGTTTTTCAATTTCAATTTCAATTCCAAAGGTAAGAAAAAAAAACAACAATAATATTAATCGTTAATGTTAGCTGAATCTAATGCAGAGATGAAACTCGATTTCCTCCATCGGGCACTAAAGTCGAAACGACTCCAGGCCAACGAAAAATCTGTAATCTTTTGCATAAGAAAAGAAAAGTAACTTGCTCCTTGAGGCAACAAAATTCAAGGTAAGTTAGACCTGAAGATTCGAGTAAGTTTAGGGATAATTACGATCTTTATTACCAAAAGTCACGACTATCTGGGTCAGTAAAATGTTTTAAAAGATTTGGGTTAGACTCAAGATTATTCGATATCATACAAACCGTAGATTACTACTCAAGTAACCACATTTTTCTTTTCTTATAAAGAGAACTAGTGAATTGTGGATAGAATTAACATTACTAGAAACCTTGTTAACCCCTCCAACTAAGCTAAATATGCTTGTGTCTGGAGTGGGTTCACGGCAAATGGGTGGGGTTCGAACCCTCTACCTCTCGATGACACGTCTGATACCTTATCCATTAGGCTGTTGTCGCTTCGATTTTGCCATTAGGAATCGTCCCAATACAAATGAAGAAGTTATTCTTTCTCAAAATATTTAAAGAAAATACATTAAAGGTTTAAGAATATCTTTATTTCTCAAAGGAATTGCTTACATAATTCGCTTACAGAAACAATATTTTAAAATAAAATTAACAACGCGCACAGATGAGTACGTACATATAAAATAACAGATAACATTAACTCGATCGTAAGTAAGTTAACTAAGCACAATATGGATGTATGATTTGATTTTTACTAGATGTGGCATTGATGGCACAGTCTGTTATTAGCACGTTTGTTATTATTAGACTATTTTATTTTAGTTTATTATTCCGTTTATATATTTAAGGTACATTTACTTAGCTTTAAGATACAACTCAACTTATGACCTTTCAGTCTTTAAAGCAAGAGTGAATAGGCATCTTCTGGGCTCGCTCGTTCCATCGTAGACCTCATCTATCGCTAACCATCAGGCGAGATTGAGCTCAAGAGTAGGCTCATGCCAAAAACATGTTCACAGGACAACCAAAACAACGAATATAGTATGAAACGAATATTGACGACATGATTGGCGCAATCATTGAGTGATTGACTGCTACGCTGCTTATGGCGGGTGTGAAATGCACTCATATACAGAAGAAATTCTATACTAATATTATAAAGTGAAAAAGTTTGTTTTTTTGTTTATTTGAACGCGCTGATCTTCGAAAGTACTGGGTGGCATGGGATGAAATTTGGCATGGAAGTAGGTTGAAGCTTGAGGGAGGTTATAGGCTATAGTTTTAAGGTAGGTATGTTATATTTTTTACCCGACTGCAAAAAAGGAGGGTTATGTTTTATCGTGATAAAGTCTACGGGAGCGAAGCCCCGCGTGTGCCAGTTAGATATAAAGAGGTAATATTTGTTTATGAGTATGTATGTTTGTAATTGTGCATGTAGGGAGTAATCTTAGGAATTAATAAACCAATTCTAAAAATTCTTTCTTTGGTAGTAAGATGCATTATTGGTGATATATGCACCTATACGCACTAAATGTTTTGGGAATACCTTTATTGTGCGTACGGCTACGGAGTGGAATTCCCTGCCGGAGTCTGTGTTTCCCGATAGCTATAACCTAGGGGTCTTTAAGTCAAGAGTGAATAGGTTACTTTTAGGTAAGCGTGCTCCATCTTCGACCACATCATCACTTACTATCAGGTGAGATGGTGGTCAAACGCGAGCCTATTATCAATAAAAAAAAAAAAAAAACAAAAATAATAATTATAGGCTATAAACCATTTCGAAATTCACGCAGACAAAAGCGCGAGCACTTCCGTGGACTTTATCACGACAAAAACATAACCCTCCTTTATTTCAGTCGGGTAAAAAGTAGCCTATAACCTTCCTCAAGCTTCAACTACTTCCCTACCAAATTTTATCCAAATCCAGATTAGTGCGTTCAAACAAACAAACTAACATTTCCGCTTTATAACATTAGTAGGTATAGATGAGGCCGGTGTTTCCTACTTGACCTTTCATGTCCCTATTTGTAGACCTCTGGATAGGTTTCGAACGCTGAAATTATCGTCATCTATTCAGCTTTAAGAGCTACGCTATATACAAGGTGTCTCAAAAGAAAGTTCACATTTAAATCTTTTTTTAAAAGAAAAGTCTTAGCTTTATTGAAAAAATGTTTATTTTATATTGAAGTACACTGTTTGGGAATTTATTTTTAAAAAATAACATCGTCCAAATGTAAACCGTTGCGCTCTCGGCATTCATTTAGTCGGGCACTAAAATTACCTATGACAGCTCGGCAGGTAGTCTCCGTGATGGCTGCCATTTCATGACGGATATTTTCTTTTAATTGTGCCAGGGAAGTCGGTTTATTAGCGTAAACTTTTGATTTGACATAACCCCACAGGAAAAAATCCATAGGCGTTAAATCGGGACTCCGTGGAGGCCAATTTATGTCACCTCGCCAGGAGATTAATTTGTTCGGAAAAATTTCTCGAACTCGAGGCAGAGATCTGTTGGACGTGTGTGAAGTTGCTCCATCCTGCTGGAACCATGTTCTTTGGTTGTAACCAGGAAAGTTTTGCAGTTGGGGTACGAAAAACTCGTCTAACATCTCCACATAACGCTCTGAATTCACTGTGAGTGTGCGTCCCCTTCCATCTTCAAAAAAGTAAGGGCCGATAATTCCTCGCGCCGACATCGCTGCCCATACGGTGACTTTGGGTGAATGTAGCGGTTTCTGATGTTTTTGTTTTGGGTTGGTTGCACTCCAGTAACGACAATTTTGCTTGTTTACATGCCCATTCAGGTGAAAATGGGCTTCATCGGAAAACAAGATGTTGGTGAACGTTGGAAAGCGCTCAATCATCTGATTTACAAAGGCAAGCCTCTGACCAGCATCTTGAGGCTTCATTTCTTGCACTAACTGAATTTTGTACGGGTGCAGCTTTAAATCTTTGTGTAAAATGCGGCATAATGAAGATCTGTGCACATTTAAAGCAACAGCACGCTTCCGAATCGAGAGGTTTGGATCATCTCGAATAGACTGAGTAACACTGTCCACGTTTTCGGCTGTTCTTGATGTTCTTGGTCGCCCAGATTTTGGTTTCTCCAGAGTTGACCTAGTCTCTTCAAACTTCTCAACCCATTTTGCAATGAGACGAGTGCTAGGCGCATAATTTAAGTGACGAATATGTCGAATACTGCAGAATTTTCTACGCGCTACAGTCGCCGAATTACCGTTTTTGTAAAACTCACGTACGCACAATGCACGGTCCGCACCAGAGAAACGCTCCATAGCGACTAAATTCCCAAGAGCCAGACTACCGACTGACATACCCCCCGCGCCCCTCAGAATAGTTGCTTTCGCGTAATAAGATAAGCAAATGTGAACTTACTTTTGAGACACCTTGTAGTTATAAGAGATTTCCTTTCCTTTAAAGCAAGAGTAAATAGGCATCTTCTGGGCTCGCTCGTCACATCTTAGACCTCATCTATCGCTTACCATCAGGCGAGATCGAGGTCTAGAGTGTAAAAAGAATAAAAAATCCTAAGTTATGCAAAAGCAAAGTTGTGTGATTCACTGATTCACTGATCATCAAAATAGAACTAATACTTCCCATAAGCCTAGAGCGCTGAAATTTGGCACAGATGTAGGGTTTAATGCCCATATAAAGGGCTATCCAAACTTAGTTATCCCTTGTTACTCATGGACGATCTGGAGTACTTGTGTTATTTAATAGCCGATTTGCAAAATACCCATTTTTATCATTTCTCACCATTAAAGTACTAGAATTGGCCCTAAAAACATCTTAACCTATTAACGTTCAGTTAAAACCAGACTAGTTAAGTAACTATCAATAACGCCAACAGTAACAGAGAATTTAGATCAAACGAGTAGAAGTGGATCCAGTCAATAGACGGTCTGGAGACTATTCAATTAGAAATGTGTACAATGAATCGCTTTCAGCGGGAGACAAAGCGCTGACTTTGCTTTAGCTTTAGCTTGGAAACAAAGATGGTTGTAATAGCATTACTAAATGTATGTGTGTAAATACTGTTTTAGGATATAAAAGAAACGAACATAAAAAACCAGCCAAGTGCGAGTCAGACTCGCGCACGAAGGGTTCCGTACCATTATCTATAAAAACGGCAAAAAAATCATGTCTGTTGTATGGGAGCCTCCCTTAATTATTTGTTTTATTTTAATTTAATTATTTATTTTTAAAGTGAATACCTGTTGCCGTTATCAATATCGACCAAAACTGAGCAAAAAAATTACGTTTGTTGTATGGGAGCCCCCTTAAATATTTATTTTATTCTATTTTTCAGTATTTGTTGTTATAGCGGCAACAAAAATACATCATCTGTGAAAATTTCAACTGTATAACTATCACGGTTCATGAGATACAGCCTGGACTGACGGACAGACAGACGGACGGACAGCGGAGTCTTAGTAATAGGGTCGCGTTTTATCCTTTGGATACGGAACCCTAAAAATGAATAAACTATACAAGAAAGGGGGGAAGACGAGGAGAACGGGGAGAAGGGATAGTAAGTATTACAAATATTCGTTGTTTATGTAGTTTTTTGTATTACAGCAGTCCAAGTTATATAGCCATGTATGTTGTCTGAAGGCAATAAACACAGCTTTATGCGTAAGGCTTACTTAATTTTTGTGCAAAAAAACTGACCAACAGCGAGTAAGTACGCGTCAAAAGCTTTTTATTTGTATGGGCCAAGTTACCTATTCTGTAATTAGAAAAATATGTATTAGTATTATAGTTAATTAGTAACTTATAATGAATGTATTTTTACTATGGATGGTCCATAGCCTGAAATAAATTTCATTGAATTCGGTTATGTGGTTTAGTTGTGAAGTTGTAAGAGACAGATTTGTACTATGTCATTTATAATAACAGTAGAGATGTAAGTATACTTATTCATACAAATCTTATCTATACATATAATAAAACAGATTTAAATTTTAAACAAAAATAATAATTGAGGTGGATTTAAAAACGGTAACACGGCAAAAAAAAGTCTGTCTGTTTGTCTGTTTGTACACGCTAATCTCCGGACCTACTGGATGGATTTTAATGAAATTTGGTAAGTAGATAGTTGACATCCTGGACTAACACATAGGCTACTTTTTTATTCCGGAATTCCCACGGGATCGGGATTCACGTGGGAAATCCTCCCACGCGTACGAAATTGCGGGCAGTAACTGGTTTGTAATAAATCATCAGAATCAGTTAATCATCATGGTGTCGGCTTCTAGTCTCAACATATGCAGCCGAGTACTAGTGTTTTACATAGAGCGACAGTCTATTTAACCCCTACAACCTAGCGATACCCCTTACAAGAAAGTTTCTCATTTTACACAATACAATTACTTAGTCTAATCCCGCCAAGCCCGTTCCATCATCGGACTACGAGACAAACGGCGAAGCGCCATCGTTACATGGTCGACATCCCACCCATACGCACAAAACGTTTTGAGAATACTTTCATTGTGCGTACGGCTGAGTGGAATTCTCTGCCGGAGTCTGTGTTTCCCGATAGCTGTAACCTAGGAGTCTTTAAGTCAAGAGTGAATAGGTTACTTTTAAGAAGCGTGCTCCATCTTCGACCACATCATCACTTACCATCAGGTGAGATGGTGGTCAAACACGAATCTATTTTTAATAAAATAAAAGCTTCTCCGACTGTCAAAGATGTATAAATGACAACCGAGACTAAGGCTTAACGTGGTTTCCAAGGCACGGAAGAATCTCTATGTAAAGACGGGCACCCATCCCGGGACCGAGTTTGGAAAACGTTGAAAAACCTGAACTGAATTAATTAACTCGAAACAAAAAGTACACGATTCAAGATTCATTTATTTATACAAACATGAGTATACATATGTTATTTATTTATTTATTTATTTGCACAGTAAAATGAAAACATATATGTACATACATTGAAATAGGATGGAGTTACATTGTTTTGTTATACACAGTAAATGTATTTGGAGACTCTAGCACCCTTGCTAAGTTGACGAGACAACTTGTATTAAAGGTGCTAGGCCCGACCCTTTTGCGATGCTTTGTTTAAAATTTAACTTAGAAATGGGTGAAGCCGCTTATAATCTTACACAAGTTTGGTAGATACAGTTTATACATAATAAATTATTTAACAAAAATAAGGAAACAAAATAAAAATGCTAAAAACGAAAGATGTAGAGTGTAAGGATGTGTTGGTGTGTGAGTGTGTGTGTTTGTATGTGTATAAGAGTGAGTGTATGGATATGTGTGTGTGTGAGTGTAAGTCGGGGAATGTTTTGTGATGTCAGAGGATGTCTTAAGTGTTATGAGATGATAACAAGAGCTCCGTGTTGTTGTAGTTAAGAGTCTGGAGCCAAGTCAAAAGTATTTTTTTGAGTGATAAATATGGAAGTGAGTAAAACTTCAATATTTTATTAATTTTGTTATATAGATGGGGGCCTTGGAAACAAGGAAACCTTCTTGTAAAAGAGAAGTGACAACGAAAGGGTTGGCTTACTTTGTCTATGCGTCTGGTAGTGATTACCTCGTAGGGTGTTTTTTGGTGCTGTTGTAGGACTGTGTTAAGCACAAATAATTGTCTGACTGTGATTTTTTTTTTTTTTTTTTTTTTTTTTTTTTAGGTAGGGCCACTTGTAGATCAGCACACTAAGGCTGTGAGTCTACTTAACCGGACTTTCCTGTGGTGACCTCTAATAAATTAAAGGCCCCCAGCCAGGGCAATTAAAGGCCCCCAGCCAGGGCTCTGACTGTGAGCACTTCACAGTTCTTATATAGTTCTTCTGTTGGGAAGAGGGTGGGGCGGAAGGTACTGACTTTCAATACTGCTCTCTGAGCACGCTCCAGTTTCAACAATATCGTCTTAGGAACACCCCCCCCAGGCACAAACACAGTAAGTTAGAAGAGACTGACAAAGTGCGAAGTATGTACTCTTTATAATTTGGGGTTCAGCAACGTAGCGAAGTGTCTTAAAAACAAAGATTAGTTTTCTGACTCTTTTTGTTAAGGTATCTACGTGTGCTGCAAAACTCAGGCCATTGTCAAGTATCACTCCAAGGTATTTAAGAGATTGACATCGCTCTAATTTTGGACAGGTACAAGCAATAGTACCAGGCTGTAAACAGGAATGTGCTACCAAGGCGTAAGTGTCTGGAGGTTGAGAGCAATTTCGTATGGTGAAGGTGAGAATGTTAGTTTTCTCCGTATTGAGAGTGAGGGTATGAGTTCTAAGCCAACCCATAACAGTATTGAGTCCTTTTTGTGCTGAGTTGAAGGTATCTTGCATACACAATAATCGACTATATCTAACTGATCTTATCAATGAGTTGCAACACTGTTACCTTTAACGTAACAATTATAATATTATTCATGGCAACCCACAGTGTTAGCAAACACAATAATCGACTATTTCACTATTTTGTTTGTGGGTTGCAAAACGATGATTATTTGTGACAGCCCATAGAGCTATTTCTGTTTCTTAAAAAGGCGGTACACGCGTTAAATTGATTCATTATACGGTCAACGTTTAAAAAGCTAACTGAGACGACAAAGGAGGACTCGGGTCGATAATTACTGTAAAAGAACTATTAATTAAGAACTATTTATCATTAAGAACTATTAAAGTGATTGTGAGAAGCATAACCAGTGACTATTCTTTCACATACAAGGCACGCAGGTTGTTCACAATAAGAAAATAAAATCCGTCATATTTGGCCTTCTTGGCATACAAATATACAAGAAAAGTAAATAAGAAGACGTATTGGAATAAAGCTAAAAATATGATATAATTGTCAACTAAAATAAGAATCAAATTATTTAAATAATACATTGTCGATTTAAATTAATTCAGTCTAAATATAAACAATGTCAAAATAAATTATCAATATTATACAAATGTAATTAAATATTTGTTAAGTGTATATAAAAAAAAGCTACAAACATTATTAAGTGTCCTAAATTAACCATTTCATGTTCTACCAAGTTTCCTCGTGTTTTGTTGATGGCATTGCGCAAATAGCGACTTGCCAATTAAAAAAAAAAAAAACATAAAATTGTCACATCAAAAAAATTAAGTACATAATATGTATACAATGATCTAATTATAATTAATGTCACTGTAAATTATACAAATTACAATAAACTCTTGTTAGATTTCTACTTTGTCATTTAAAAATTCTAAAATACTATAATATGCTTTCCCAACTAGATATAATTTAAGCCGTTTTTTTAGTATGTGTGCACTTAGTACCCCTTTGGGGATATGCGGAACAGGGTGTAAAGTCCCGCATTCCCATTGAAAAGGGAGGATCCTCCGACCAGACAGGTGTTTTGTCTGGTGGGCAACTGCCCGATGTTTGTGATCGGGTGATTTGTATGTATGCTAGTTGTGCGGTAAACTTTGCTTGCGCGATACAGGATAGTTTGTATGTTGCGAGATAGATGTCGCTACATCACTCCCCTCCGAGACCGGAGGTCGTAGCAGGATGAGTCGTCCATACATCTTGTGATGCTTGCCGGGCCAGTGGAAGGTAGGTTCCAGTGAGTCGGAACCGGAAGTCGCATAGTTCGCGGTGAGTCGGAACTGTCTGCGGTGCTGCCCCCTTTGAGTCGGGGTGATATCCCAGTGAGTCGGGATGATACTCCAGTGGGTCGGAGTAGTCGGGGTGATACTCCAGTGGGTCGGAGTGATGCTGCATGATCTCCAGTAGGTCGGAGTGGTGCAGTGCTGCGTAGTGGCTGGCTGTTGCGTCGACCAGGAGAGAAGTGCGTCTCTGCTTGCTGACCGGCCGAAGTGCAGGGTGCTGTGCCAAGGTTGCTGAAGAGGCTGAGGGTGATGACCAGGTATGCGCGCGTCCGCTGCATGCTGGTGGTCAGGATACCCGTAGAAGCCGAGGGTGCTGGCTGGCTGTATGACTCGCTGCTCGAAAGCTTGAAAGAAGTGATGATGCCGTCACGCTGAACTAGCTCTGCACGAAGGCTGCGCTGATGTTCATGCCCGGGGTCACCAGTTTGGGGATATGCGGAACAGGGTGTAAAGTCCCGCATTCCCATTGAAAAGGGAGGATCCTCCGACCAGACAGGT
Source organism: Tholera decimalis (assembly GCA_943138885.2). Lineage (NCBI taxonomy): Eukaryota > Metazoa > Arthropoda > Insecta > Lepidoptera > Noctuidae > Tholera > Tholera decimalis. Next base: position 33,977,188 of record OW964562.2, read on the forward strand.
GTTTTGTCTGGTGGGCAACTGCCCGATGTTTGTGATCGGGTGATTTGTATGTATGCTAGTTGTGCGGTAAACTTTGCTTGCGCGATACAGGATAGTTTGTATGTTGCGAGATAGATGTCGCTACACCCCTTTGGAAGTTTATTAAATATTAACACATGCAGTACACATGGTAAATATCCCGTTTCAAGTTCTAATAATACACACTTATAAAAACGAATCAGTTAATCATTGTACTTTTTTGCCACACTGATTGGATATATCTGTTTACTACGATATACTGCAATGCATTTTTCCAATTTCCGTCGCACGCTCACATAACAGTATTTAAACCGAAACCCATTCATCTAAATACAATTAACCGGACCTCACTTCCTGTCAGAAAATACGCAAAACGAAAAATACGCGAAATGAATAATACACCGAACCGTATTTCCAGCGTATTTTAAAACTACGCCATGTGCACATTGGATTGGTATTCCGTTCCGTTTAAACAAAGGTAATGGAATGCGATATTTCAATATTAACTTTGATTGTGGCTCTGCTTGAATTTATGCAGCATTTTTATTTTAATGGAATTTTGCTTAATACCTATACTAAAATCGTACAAAATACTTAAAGAAAATGCTAGATTCTTGGGATGTCTGACTGTCTATCTTAATTATAATTCTATACATATATATAAATACATATAATAAAACAGTAAAAAAGTGTGTCTGTACATTTAAATTTTATACAAAAATAATGATTGAGGTGGGTTAAGAAAAAGTAAAAAGCAGTCTGTCTGTTTGTCTGTTTGTACACGCTAGTTTCCGGACCTACTGGATGGATTTTAATGAAATTTGGTAAGTAGATGGTTGACATCTTGGAATAACACATAGGCTTTTATCCCGGAATTCCCATGGGATCGGGATTCACAGCGGGAAATTTTCCCACGCGAACGAAGTTGCAGGCAGCAGCTAGATATAAATAAATAATGTTTAATTCGAACAATCAAGTTCATATGGGTTACTAAAAAGTAAGCACTTAAAAACTATGCTAGTTGCAATAAATCACAGTATCAATTTGCTTTTAAAATTAATTAGTCCATCATTACATTACATAATTATGTAGTTCAAGCAAGTTGTTTTTTATAAAAACCCATTATACACTTATGTATCAGAATTTACGAAATGAAGGACAGTTGAACAGTCATATAAGTACTTACTTATTATGTTCAAGTTAAAATTATTAAGTCTAGTTTAAACTCAACAAAAAGTTTGAAGTGTAAATGTTTTATTTTTAAGCTTCGTTCGTTCAAAATAAATATTATTTATCATTATCAATAATTTATTAACTGTAGTATTAAACACATAAAAAATCTGTACAAAATTGTAAAGAAGGTAAATATACATTTCTTTTGATTTTATTACATATTTGGCCAAGCTGTATTTCACTTAAGTATATGGAAAGACCTCTTTAGATTTAGGCTCTAGTGAAACCTTTTCTAAATGAGCAGAAGCTTTTAGTAGTTGCATGGTGATAAGTGTTAGGTTCAGATCACCCCAAGAACTTTAGATATCTCTTTTGTAAAGAAAAAAGCTCTTCTAGCTGTTAAGCCTTTATCGGGCTATTGTGCAGTAACTACACATGCAAGTAAAATGAACTGTTTGACTGTGAGTTCAAAATAACTGTGTAATCTCAAGTGTTTATAGTCATTTATACATACTTAAACACAAACAAACATTTCTATTTGTCTTTTTGTTTGACATCAAAATCGGTTCAGCCGTTCCTGAGATTAGCCCGGATCTCTGGAACGGCTAAACCGATTTTGTTGAAACTTTACTCGAACATAGATGGGGTTATAGGCCCACATGTTGCGACATCATGGCTCACTGGGTGCATATACACGTGCATGTGTCCGGGGTGACAGGTGAGCGCGGCCGGTATAGGAAATGATGTGTATTTTATTGTTACTAACATAGTATGTAAGTATCGTGTACCTACTAACAATATTTAAATGTATGTAACGTTTGTTATTAACATAGTTTATCAGTCATGTATAATACTAACAAAACTATGGATCTTGTGGTCTGAAATCCTTTTTTTTAAATATAGGATATAGGTTTTTTTCCTGGAATTCAAGCGAGATCTGAATTTATGCGGAATAAACTGCGTAGATAGAATCGATTCCAACGCGAAGCAATGCGAACCAAGTCGCGGGCACAGCCCAGAAGCAAGGGCAGTTGAAGAAACAGAGTGGGTTTTTAGTCAGTAGAAGTTTCTCTTCCTCTCCTAGAAAACTAGTCTGTAATAACCCGGCACCAACAATCATACACTTCAATTTGGCTGATAAGATATTCCGTTAGCCGAAATATTAAATACCCTCGTTTTAATGCCCTCCTCTAAATAGCCATGTTCTTGCGTCCCTAACAAGATAGGCATACTAAAAGTGCTAGGTCCTGTAACTTTAGTCTTAATTGTATGCGTTAACCTTGAACCCAGTCCCTGAGCTCATGAAATTTGGCTAGTTAACTATGCTGGGATGAAACTCGCATTTAACGAGTCGCTTAAAACCGTAGCGGGTCTGTATTTTAGATTTGTTTGAGTTCGACTCTTGCCTGGAAAAAATAAGAAAATAATGATTTATTCTTTATTTATTATTAAATACATACATGCAACGATCTTTACAGGAATTCCCAATGTGATAGTGTAGGAAAAAAAAAAAACATTTGTAAAATTCAATTTAATCATGATTAGTGTTGCCCAAACGAGAGTCTCGCAAAATCAATTACACAAAAATATGATCATGGAAAAAATAAATAATCAGAATTTAAAAATAATCAATGGATAAAGAATAATCAATGAAAAATCGTCATAATAATGTATGTAGTGTACTTCTAACCGAATTTTAAAAGGAAGAGGTTCTCAATTCGGGTGGTGGGTCATACTCAGAAAAACTGTACATTTTGGATTTGTAACTAAACTGATAGGTGCCGATACTGAGAATCTCCGTTACGAAACCGATGTCATAAGGCATCGTACACACGGATTGGGTGAAATAAAACATTATTTTTGGAGTATCACTTTTATTGACGTGACAACGTCTTATAATTCGATGAAGCTGGCTGCACGCACGAAAATACATGACTCTTGCGGCGTTACCTCGTTCTGAGGCGTTCCATTTAATGGTACGTTTACACGCTTGCCAAGCCTTGGCAAACTGCAAACAGTCCCAAGCCTCCACAAATCTCGTTTGGCGTTTATACGCTTGTGAATGCGTCAGTCTGCTATATACATCCAAGCATGGCGGACACCGAACTTGTGACGGCTATTGCATTTGGTTTAACGTACTTTTATTTGAAATGTAAGCAAAGTGAAATAAAAAAAAAAAAAGGAGAGCTCGACGACAGCGAAGATGGTGGATGAAAAAGATTCATCATAATCGTACCAGGTAACTACTATTTTGATTTAACCATTATCTGTTGCAGTTGAGTTATGCCACAATACTTACGATATATTTTATTTGTTACAGGCAATTTATAGAAGAGAAATTTAATGAACTTTTATATGAACCATCTGGAGAGTTTGATAACTTCTGCCGAATGAGCTATTCTGATTTTGAGTTTTTACTGCAAAAAATTTCACCAATGATATCCAAGCATGATACAGACTTCAGATAAGCTATACCAGCCAAATTTCGTCTTGCCATTACGCTACGATTTTTGGCATCTGGTCATTCTTACAAAAGCCTTCACTACTTGTTTAAAGTATCTGTCTCTATGATATCAATAATCATTCGTGAAGTTTGCCGAGCTCTTAATGAAATTCTAAAGGATCTAGTTAAGGTAGGAAGGTAGGTTTAGATTTTTATTAGTTTTAAAGTTAGCCGACTGCTTTATTGTTTAATTATTTATTCATTTAAATAAGAATTATGTCGACGAATCAAAATCTTCGAAAGCATTCGTAGAGATAACGACGAATATAATGCATTGCAAAATTTACCACAAATACCACGGAGATCTCCGGTGAACGCCAGAGAAGTCAGGGAAGAATTTACTTCATATTTTAATAGGATTGGATAAGTTGATAAAAATGTATAAATAAATGTAGGTATAATAACTAACGGTGTTTTTTTTATTTAGAATAAATTAATTTATTTACTTACTGTTTCGGTGTTTATCCCTTCATTGCAAGTATGTACTGGTAGTAAAAATGACTCCATGGTTTCGTAAGCATACCAAGTTGGATTGTATATTTCTTCGGCACCTAAAATAAAATAAAAACATCGAAAATTAAAGCGAGATAGTTGCAGAATAATCGAGAAACTAACCAACGCTTTTAAACATAAGTTACACCTTGCTAAGCAGACTATCAAAATAATTATAAATGTATCGTAGGAACATACCTGCGCCAGAACGCATAGATTCACGTTTTTTTTTCAAGTGCTTGCGAAAAGTAGTCATCAATATCTCTTTTTTATTTCCTTTACTGGCCTTCCAGTAAGTTCAGCAAGACGAATCCATGCATCTGCTTGTTTCTTCTTATCTTTATGATTTGCATCTTTCGGATTCCAGATGCATGGTTCCATTTGGTAATGTTCCAGAAACGAAAGACTCTCCTCGTTCGACCAGCAACTCATTTTTTATTTATTTTTTGTAAAATCAAGCAAGCGTGTACTCGCCGCGAGATCACAATGGCTACTAAACGCGGACCAACATGTAAATGCATCGCAAGCGCTTGCCGCAAACGCCCTTTGATCTGCGTAAAAAAACCGACACTCGCCTGGATCGGAAGCAAGCAGGCACAAGCCCACGCAAGCCAAGCCAAACGCCCTTTTTACATGCTTGCGATTGTCGATCCTTGCCAAGGCTTGGCAAGTGTGTAAACGTACCATAAGGCTTGAAGTGCAAGCGAGAGCGCGGAACGAGCGACAAAGTGGCATAATCAGCCTCCGCGTTCGGCAGCGTTCGACATCTGTCTCTCTCCTACTTGAATGAGCGATGCGTCCGCATGGACAGCTGCCATAAAATAATACACTTGAGAGCAATAAAATCACACACCTCTTGTAATTTGGTTTATAACTGTTTTTTTTCTTAAATCTAAAGATATTGGGTACAAATCATTAGGCAAAATAAAGAATACAAGCTTAGCTTTAAAAAAACTCAAAATTAAAATCATTGACCTTCACGTAACTCACAGAAACCAGCCGTACACCAAATTCCCTAAATTTCCCAAATTCACCCGTTAGCATTGTCACTACTTGCACTCCTTTTACCCGCAGGTATAAAAGGATCGTTTTTTTTTGGAATTCTAATCGCGTTCCGTATTCCGGCCTCGCCGACGAGGCCCATCGCGACGTCCGCGTACTTGTAATGGAATTCCTCCCCGACCTTTGCCAAACGAGCCAGCCCGCGATGCTGAGCCAGTAGCAATAAATACTCCCGTAAATAATAATATGACCCAGCCTGTCCCTTTGCTGCCCTCCCAAAATGACCCCGCTATGCCGAGGCCCGTACTCCACAGGGAGTGCCCTTAGCGTGCGGTCATTAGTTTGTAAGTATATTTTAGTTTGTAAGCCCTGGCTGGGGGCCTGTAATTTTTTAGAGGTCACCACAGGAAAGACCGGTTTTGTAGTACATTAGCCTTATAGAGCTAAACTACGAGTGGCCCTACATAAAAAAAAAAAAAAAAACAAAAAGGAATTCTAATCAGTTGCATACCAAAGGTCAACGTGATAACATCTCTACTGAAAGCATATGGAAAAATATGGATACCACGCCCGCAGAAGCCACTCAAGTTGTTGCCTTGCTCGAAGCAGGCCTTAATCAAAGTGAAGTTGCTCGACGACTAAATTTGAGCCGCCACTCTGTTCGTTGTATGTACCAGAGGTTTCAAGAGACCGGTGGCTACATTCGGCGACCAGGATCTGGCCGGCGACGAAGAACATCAGAGCGTGATGACCGCTTTCTTGTGTCGAGGTCTTTAAGAAATCGGCAACTGAATGCGGTTCAACTGGGACAAGAGCTTCGAGAAGTTCGCAATGTCAGTATAAGTCGGTGGACATTCAGAAGAAGACTTGGTGAAGCAGGACTGACTTCACATCGCCCAGCAAATGGTCCCAAATTGACCATAGCTCACCGACAAGCCCGACTACAATTTGCCAGGGAACATTTAAATTGGACGTATGACTAATGGCGGTCTGTTATGTTCTCTGATGAGTGCAGAATGACATTACATGGTCATGATGAACGCTCTAGAGTCTACAGGTCATCAGAGCGATTTTCACAATGCTGCATAAGCGAACGTGTGGCTTTTGGCGGTGGATCGTGTATGTTTTGGGGTGGCATAATGTTGGACACTAAAACTGACATTGTATTCATCACTGGAGCGAATACCGGCCCGAGATCGAGAGGTTTGACGGCTGCACGATACGTCGAAGAAGTGCTCGAAGGACATGTGAGGCCGCATGCGTGGCTTATGGGAGAAGATTTTCTCCTAATGCACGACAACGCGAGACCGCATGTCGCTAGAACAGTTTGCGAATACATGGAAGACGTTGGAATCACCGCGATGGAGTGGCCAGCTCGTAGTCCTGATCTCAATCCGATTGAGCATGTCTGGGATGAGCTAAAAAGAAGAGTTCGAGCAAGAAGCCCTGCTCCTACGCGCCTCCGAGAGCTTCAACTTGCCATTGAAGAGGAGTGGAACGCTATACCACAAGATTTCATGGTAAAATTAATACGGTCCATGAAAAACCGATTAAGAGCTGTAATTAAGGCTAGGGGAGGGAATACACCTTATTAATAAACAATTTGATCAAGAATTTCGAGTTTGATTTTCATTATTTCTTAATCAAAATTGGGTAATTTTACCCGTTTGTTGGGTTTTGTGCCGTAAAACCTCTTATGGGTATTTTTTACACTGTATTTGATATCATTAGAAAGGTAATGAGGTAGACTTTCAATTAGTGTGTGTGTTTTTTAAAATATTTATTCAGATTCATAAAAAAAACTGCCTTAACAAAGAAAAGTCAAGGTGTGCGATTTTATTGCTCTCAAGTGTACATTTACATGTTTTCGTCAAGTATGAAGTGAAAAGTGAATGTGGTGTCAATTGTTTATAGCAACCAACCATTCCATCAGTATTTTCTTATGATGTTGTCACGTTCAACTATCGTCAGTAAACCGACTTTACAGACAACCGATTCTTTTTTAGATTAATTAAAAAAAAGAAACTCTAAAATATTACTTATAAACAAAATAAAGTTATACCAAGAATAACAAAGGAATAACCTTGTCTTTTCTGAAATGGGGATGGAAAATTTAGTTAGGTTAATGATTACCACATTAACATACCTACAACCTACAATATGAATATATACATAGGTATGGTTGTGTATGTATATGTGAATATGTTCCATTTTGATATATTTTTATTTGCGTGAACTTCCTCCTAAATATTAACGCACTTTTTATTATTCTGAACTAAGCTTAATAATTTCTCAGTTTCGTAACATAACGAAAATGAGAATAAAATCTGAGAAATAATAATCTCTAAAAATATTTTTACGTTAACTACGTATTTATCGCACAAGCCCTGAGCTTATTCGTTAAGATAATACAAAAAGCAAGAAAAGGACATAGTAAGTAAACCAGAATATAATAAACTTCACACAATAATAGTCGTTTATTACCCTGAGGTATTTTTTTTTGTAAATATTCACTTGATACACGTCTTAACTTCACGACTACGGCGAAAACAAAAAGGTAACCACCATGTGATTTTGACGTAAGTAATAATGATGCTATAATAGGAAAAATAGTTATACCACTGTAAATCATTGTGTTTCAAATTTTATTGCGTGATACTAACCTTGAGTAACGAAACTTCATAATTTTGGGACAAAGATTGTTTAATTAAAATAAATTCTTCTATATGCAATTTACGAAAAAAAATTGTCACAATTAGTTACTTGATTCATCAAGAATAATATAACCACATTCAATATTACATAAAGCGATGAGTATTCGTAACAAAACATTTCTGAAAAAGTATAGCGATCTTTGGGACACTAAAAAAATGTATGAAGATATTTTTAGCAATGTTTTGGCAGACAGGCCTGTTGGTCTAGTGGTCAGTGGCCCTGACTGCTATGCGCAAGGTCGTGGGTTCGATTCCCACCCAGGACAAATGTTTGTGTGATGAGCATGATCATTTGTTCTTTGTCTGGGTGTAATTTATCTATAATATGTATGTATTTAGAAATATATATGTATGTTTATCAGTTTTCTAGTACTCATTGTACAAGCTCTGCTTAGTTTGGGACTAGATGGAGTTGTGTGAAAGTTGTGGAATAATTATTAATTATAATTATTATTACCCAAAAAATATACTCTTTTAATGAAAGGAGACGGGGATTTCTGGGCCATTTTGCAATAAGTTGAGATATGGTTTAAAAAAAGCGTCATGTTTTTCTATTTCTAAATACAAAAAAAATAGCCTAATTCACAATCTAGAAGACGAGAAATCTTAAAAATAAGTTTTGAGTCACGAATAAAATGGGATATCGATTACTATAATCGATTAATGTGAATGAGTTATTGACAACAAAACTACTTGCACCATATCAAGATTCAATCAAGGTAAATATTTATTTAATATTATTAATTTTATTTATTATTTATTAAATTTTTTTTATATCATAGTATTTATTATTAATTTAAATACTGATATTATGTTAATTGTAATGTATTTACATTACAATTAACATAATATCAGTATTTTAAAATAATAAAATATCAACATATTATAAAGAAATCTTAAAGTCAATTCTCGTTTACAAATCGATTTATTACTTGTGTTTGGCTACTGTATTTTTTAATCTGTGCTGACAGTGACAGTCACAGAATACCCTTTGACAGTTCTAGAATGTCAATAATCACTGATCACTCGTAGGGATGTGACATTGGACATAAAAAAATGATTTTTAATTAATTGTTTATTTATTTAGCATGAACAATCGATGAATCGATTTTTCTTAAGAAAATAATCGATTTTGTTATATTAATCGTTTTTTTCTTAATTTATACTAATAAACTAAACTGTTTCAAAATCTCAGAAGAAATGCCATCATAGATGCACAGATAGCGTTAATGTAGTATTATGGAGATTGTATTCTTTGGCAGTTCGCGTTCCGGGCTCTGGGCCAGAACACCAAACTTAATGATGGGGAGTTGCAGATAAAAGATCGCGCCGGATTTCTATCCGCTGAGCCGCGACTTGCCGCGGTAGGGTATTTTCACCCCGGCTTAGCACCTCCACGCGCCAATTATGCACGCGTGCGAGGGCTACTGCCTCCAGATCCCACGGCAGCAATCCGGCAAGAAGGTTCACCGCCTCCCCAGAGATCGTGCAGTATCCCCGGGTCATCCGGATAGCCATGACCCTCTGAGACGCGATCAGCTGGCGAGCTGGTCACCGCTGCAGATTCAGTGCCCAGACAGGGGCCCCATCGAGGGCCATGGACCGTACAATCCCCGCATATAGCCTCCGGCAGGAGGCGTTTGGCGCCCCTAGATTGGGTAGGAGCCACTTGAGTGCAGCCCCCGCCCGGTCCAGTCTTGGAGCCAAACATCGGAAGTGTTTGAAACATCATCTTCCTGGGGTATCTCCAAATTATTTGGACATTAGAAAACTCATTCTAATGTTCTCCCACTAAATACAATACAATTAATATAGTAAACAACTGTCTATTTTAACAAAATAGCAATCATATTAAAAAAATTTGCTGTGTAGAATAGGTTGTTGCCAATTCATTGCATAACCTCACTTTTACAAAACCTCCTATAACTCTGCTCCCAGATTGCCAAAATTCGCCGAATTTTCAGTGATGCTTTGTTAATATATAAGCTGTTAATCGACACTAATTTCATCTTTTTACACCTTGGCCCAAGAATGTATGAACGCGTTTCCGTCTCCTTTAAGTTAAAATACGAGGCTAATCTTCATATCAATAGACAGATTGTAACGAATATGCATAGGTGTAGCTTTTGTGGCACGCACAAGAGGAGCCGGAGGAGGAGGTACAAGAGAGGCTTCCTCAGCAGCCGTTAACAAAGGTCTTCCTGGAGACACACCACGAGGGCCCACGCCGCCAATTCCACCAACGCCGCCAAAGCCATTAACTTTTGCGGGACGGCTTGGCAGACCACTCCAGGATCGCCTTCTACTCCAAGATGTCTTCGTCGTACAGCAGCTCGAGCAAGGCGGTCTGGTAGTAGGCTCCCAACAAGGCGTCGGGGCAGCAGGCTCTCAGCAAGGCGTCAGGGCAGCAGGCTCCCAGTAAGGCGTCAGGGCAGCAGGCTCCCAACAAGGCGTCAGGGCAGTAGGCTCTCAGCAAGGCGTCAGGGCAGCAGGCTCCCAGCAAGGCGTCAGGGCAGCAGGCTCCCAACAAGGCGTCAAGACAGCAGGCTCTCAGCAAGGCGTCAGGGCAGCAGGCTCCCAGCAAGGAGTCAGGGTAGCGGGCTCTCAGCAAGGAGTCAAGGCAGCAGGCTCTCAGCAAGGAGTCAAGGCAGCAGGCTCCCAGCAAGGAGTCAGGGTAGCGGGCTCTCAGCAAGGAGTCAAGGCAGCAGGCTCCCAGCAAGGAGTCAGGGTAGCGGGTACTGCACTTCCTCTTCCACCACTCTTTATCAAAACTCGTCGAGAACTAAACTCTTCAAAAACTGGTCCCAGACTGAACTCCGGAGATGGCCCCCCGCGCCTTTTATACCCAGCTCAGCGTTCAAAATCCATTCCATTCTCATTCTGTACCAGAATTCAAATTGTAGAGTCCAAAATAGTCCATCTTGCCAGTTATTTGATCAGCCAGTTATATTCGAGCATAATTTATTAAACCTCTTCGATAAAATCTGAGAGTGTGTTTTAGAAATTTATAATTATAATTTAAAATGCCGTTAATCAGTAGACAACCACAATATAATATACAATATTAAGCTAGTCCTATCGATAAAAGTGAATAACAATTATATAATAAAAGTATGAACAACCTTTTTAGTCTATTAGCCGTTCAGTGGCTACAAAGAAGATGAAATTACAGTTTGTCAGCCTTGACGTAAAAAATGTCATGACAAGAAAATATTTGTTTTGATGGATGAATTATGGATTATGATTACAAAGAAAACGTAAGTTATTTGGTATTTGTAATAAATACTATAAGATATAACAACAAAGTGGGGAAAAAGTAAATAGCTGACTGCTATGCGCAAGGTCGTAGGTTCGATTCCCACCTAGGACAAATGTTTGTGTGATGAACACGGTCATTTGTTCTTTGTCTGGGTGTAATTTATCTATAATATGTATGTATTTAGAAATATATATGTATGTTTATCAGTTGTCTAGTACCCATACCACAAGCTCTGCTTAGTTTGGGACTAGATGGCGTTTTGTGAAAAAGTTGTGGAATATTATTAGTTGTGGAATATTATATTAAATATTTACTTAAATATGAAGTAGCAGGACAAGAAATAAAACCAAATGTACACTTTTTCCGAGTATGACCCTGGTATGTTTTTTTTTAATTTATGTTCACTGATTACTCGAAGACGCCTGGACCGATTTGGAAAATTCTGTTTTTGTTTGGAAGGGTATACTTTCTAGTTGGTCCCATTATCGAACCCCATGAAGTCAGGATTTGATGGTGGAATCATGGAGAAATCGGGGGAACTCCTCAAATATTATAGGCACACATATAGCGATTTGGGTATTTTTTATAGTAACTTGAGCAGTAGCTCTCTAAAAGCGCCATTTTGTGAAGTGTAACTGATGATGAAGACCACAGATGGTTACCGGAACAACTCAATATTAATTATTTTATTGGTTGTGATTCGATTACTTGAATGTGGTTGTTAAGCACTTTATGCTCGTCACAACGCATATGGTGAAGTGGAGCTGATGGTACCAGTAAGTACCAGTAGTACTTTTCAACAATTAATAAGAGAAAAGAAATATTTTGCAAAAGGTGATAAGAAGTTGATATTTAGGCTTTCAGTTACTAGATAACTCCCAAACCGACCCACTAAAAAGGTAGAAAAAACTTTAATTAAAAATAAAAACGACTTCCAAAAAAACATTGAAAATTGAAAAAAGTATGTAGGCGGTATTGATGTCTCTGTGGTGTTTTTTTTTTTGGAAGCCGGTTTTATTTTATTTTCGCAGTACTAATTCAGACTCTCGCATATTGTACGCCATAAACAAATGTCTTTTATTGCACCTAGTAGGAATTTAAGTCACTAAGTAGTTTTGTGCGGTAATTGTGAAGAGAAATAAAATAAATTTAAAATATTTCTTCATTCTCCTTATTATACTCAAAAATGTCGATTTTTAAATATATTTCTATAAAAAAAATATAAAAAAATGGCAGTCCACAAGTATCGGGAGCGGGGTCTAAGCTACCGTTGGTTAGGTCCCCACAGAAAGGAACCTCCTCACAATACGAGCAGTATTGAGGAATGCCTTCTGTATCTAACTAATCTGTCTAATCCAAGAATCTGTCCAGTACCGAACAAAGGCATTCCGACGGATGGTCTTTGAAGCGTTTAGTCATCAGCCCATTGGCGGATACGACAATCGACATAATGACAGCCGAGTCCATATTCCATTCCATTCCAAATTATTATAATTATTGTTTGAATTCAAAACATGAAAAAAACACCCTAAAAGGTTTATTTATTTATTTGTATAAACAAACGTGTAGCAGCCGCATTAATTGAAGCGGAAGCTGTAATAAATGAGCGAAGGGCAAATAGAATAAGTAATCTGGATTCCGGACGTCTAACCTCACGTTCAATCCTTTGCAATCCGCTTTCCAAGGATTAGTTCCATTCACACGGTGCCCGACAAAACGTTCGTTATGACAACTGATTTATCGCTAAGAAATGTATGGGTTTAGTGAAAGTTTAGGAGTAAAGGGGTGGATGCAAGAGACGGAACAGTGAGTCGGTATGTTGGGTCCTTTAATGTCCGTGCTGCGCGCCTTTGGAATTATATTCCATATACTTTTAAGCCTGCAATACATGTTGGCCGAGCGTTGTCGAGTGAAGGCCAATACCAACATGTAGACGGTATATTTGCCTTGTATTGCTATCGCTCGGTGTCACTTGCCTAGTTGGCCGAGTGAAGGCCAGCGCCAACGTGTATAGAGCTCATTTGGTGCAACTTGTCTTCGCTCGTCGTTGCTCGTGATCACTTGCCTCACTTCGGATCGGTGTCGGTTTTTGGTCACAAATCAAAGGCGCTCGCCTGCGCTCGGCCAACGTGTGGGCAGCTCTACAGACTATCTTCTACATTAGTCGTCTGCATTGGCGTTCGACGAGCTTGTCGAACGTGTGGACATTATTTCTTGCCTTGTACCTATTTGCCAACGCTCGTGTTGGCCTACGCTCGGCCAACATGTATTGCAGGCTTAAGGGATAGGGAGGTCCTCGTGGGTAAACAATAACGGCCGGACGAATTGATCTTCAAAGTGGGGCAGCGCTTGCCAAGGTCAGCCCGTTGATGGGTGGCCACCTTTACATATTGATATTCCTCCGTGCCTCAAAAAGCACGTTAAGATTGATCCGAGCTGTCGCGTCGGTATTTTCGACATAAAACTGTGGTCAGACGCCAGAACATCAGACACTAGTCTTGCCAAGAGGTACTTTGCTACCCAGCTAATGGGTAAAACACTAATACTCAGGCGCATCAAATGAGAAAATATAACATAATAACTTTACTCAGAGCCAAGGTTCAATACAACATTCCAAAGGAAACTAAAAGTACACCAATTCAGAAAAAGCTAAGCAGCTGACGATGATGTATATCGCACGCTTAATAATATACTGACTTAACTCAAAATTTTCTTAAATAGAGTTTGATAAACTTACGAACTCCTACTAACGCCATTTATGAACTCAGCTCTGAATCTAAACCAAATCGGCACGTTTGACCAAAAAATTCGATGTTCCGTCTCTTTTACTCCCATAAATTTTTACGTCCGTGTCAGAGTGATAATGACATAATTCAGTTTGCGTCAAACGTTGTTGGTGTGAAGTTGTGCAGCTTTGATCGGATAGTGACTAATTTGTGTTTAAGACGGTTTATTTCCAAATTCGGAGGTAAGTTTATCCGTTTTGTTCCATATAACATTGACCGATTTAGAGTTAAGTCTGTTTATTATTAATAATGGTTAAAATATTATGGTCGTATTCAGTTTTAAGTCTGTTTACTTCTAAAACTTTTTTTTTTTTTTGACTTTTTAATAGTTAGGTCTGATTCATATTAAAAACTGTTATAATTTTCAGAACGCCATTGATATCATTGCTAGTTAAGTCAGTATTTTACCATATATTCGGTAAATTTACTAACCTAATATGTAATAAGTCTGTATCTTTTTAAAAGTTCTAAAATAATGTAGGTATTAAGTAGGCAAATTCGAAGATGAATTATTTTTATAATAATTAATTCATCCTTTGCAATTTGAATTGTTTAATAATAACAAATATTTTGTTTTAGAATGTGTTCGAGATCGAAAAAGATGCTGGAGCTAGTCCAGTCTAGAGACATAAGCGGTGAAGATGAGCTTCTAGAAACAACTTTGACTGAAAATATACCTATGAATTATCCTAACTGTGAAACATCAATAATTGATGAAACAGTTCAATCAACGTCGATTAATGTTGTTGTAAGCAATTTATATTATGTGTAAGATAGTTGAAGCTTTTAGCATTTTCATCCACTCTCTTAGTTAGCGTCTAGTTGCATTTGAATTAATATTTCGTTTATTTTTAGATGCTGTCAGACATAACTAACAAACCAGAAAATCAGCGTTATGGAAATGTTACCGAATTTTTTAACCAAATTGTAACAACTTCGGACAAAAATGCTGATCTCAACCAAAAGAACACCGATAATGATGATTACTTTGAAGAAAGTGACGTAGACTTAAGCGACGAAGACCCCACTTTTGAATTACAAAAAAAGAAAAATATTTTACCAGTATATCAGCGGTCACGTAGTTTATCTTCCAGTTCAAGCTCCTCCTCCAGTTCGTCTTCATCATCAGATTCAAGTTCATCATCTTCAAACTCCTCTGATTCTCCTAAACAGTTCCCTAGTGAACCTTGTTCTTCTGGCCACACTTTACAAGAAAACCAAGAAATAGGTACAAATTCGACGACAGAACCTAAATCAACAGATTTAACAGAAATAGTTAGAGAAGAAAGAAACCTGACTACAGTAGATGAAGCAGTAACAATAGATAGAGAATATAATGTTGAAGAAGAAACAGAATTTCAAAAAAAAAGGTAGAAAACGCCCTAGAAACGAAGATAATTGGAAACAAAACAAATCAAAGAAACATAGAAACAAAGGAAACGAATACATAACATGTCACGATAATTGCAAGCTTAAATGCTTTGACAATATCACAGCTATCCAAAGGCTAAGTATTTTCGAGACATGTTGGAAACTTGGCGATATCGACAGACAGCGATCATTTGTAGCGTCATGTATGTATGATATTATGCCTAGATATCGATATACTAACGCTATGCAACCGAGACAGTGTAACAAATCATTCCATTTTGTTGTAGAAGGCAAATCCATACGGGTATGTAAATCTTTCTTTATGCGAACCTTAGATATATCCGATCGCTTTATTCGTACTGTCAAAGATAAAACAGACCAAAATGGCTTCGTAAAAAATGATCAGAGAGGTAAGCATATTCATCACAAAAGAGTCGACGAAGCAATAATATTAGACATTAAAACATTCATTAATACAATACCACGAATAGAATCTCATGTAATGAGATTCTATTCGTGGTATGAAGAGATGAAGTTTGCCTTGTGTACAAGGCAAACTTCATCTCGGGAGTATATAGATGGGGGCAAAACTATCGTTGATCTTTACAGAGACTTTAAGGAATTACAACAAAAAAACAACAAACCTATCCCTAAATATTGTACATTTTATGAGGTGTTTACAGAACATTTTAATATAGCCTTTTTTTGCCCTCGTAAAGACCAATGTGACTTTTGTATACAATTCCATAATTCTACACCAGATCAGAAACTACGTTTACAAGAAAAATATCATGCCCATTGTCAAGAAAAAAAATTGAGCCGCCAAGAAAAACTTAATGACCGGTATAAAATAGATAATAAAAACAAAGTTCTCGCATTTGATTTGCAAGCTGTTCTGCAGTCACCACGAGGTGATACATCAGCTTTTTACTATAGGTCAAAACTCAATAGTTATAATTTCACTATCGCTCTGTTGAATAAAAAAGATGATGGCCACCTTAAAAATTCATACAGCGATGTTCATTGCTTTTTCTGGAGTGAAACGGATGCAAAACGCGGAGCCAATGAAATTGGTTCGTGCTTGCTAAAGTGTTTCGAAAAATTGTCTAGAGAATGTAGCGATGATGATGGTCTGAACCTTATCTTGTTCTCTGACAATTGCTGTGGTCAAAATAAAAATAAGTTCATAGTAGCGCTTTATCTTTATGCAGTGACTCACTTAAATATCAATTCAATAACACATAAATTTCTCATAAAAGGACACTCGCAAAATGAGGGAGACAACGTTCACAGTCTCATAGAAAAAGAAATAAAAAAGAACCTAAAACCAGGTCCTATATATTGCCCTCATCAATATGTTACGATTATTAAAAACGCCAAAAAGACCGGAAAGCAGTTTCTTGTTAATGAACTAACATTTGAATCCTTTTTCGACCTAAAAAAGCTACAGGAAGACTTTGGATATAACTTCAATATAACTACAGATGGCAATACAATTGTGTGGAATGATATTAAAATTATTAAAGTCATGAAAAGTATGCCATTTTCATTTTTTGTAAAGAAGTCATACATGCAAGAAGAATTTGAAGAAGTATGCGTGAGAAACAAACGCAAAAAAGTCCTGCCTTTATCAGAAATAGAACTCAAAAATGCATATACAGGAAAACAAAATTTAACTGAAAATAAAAAAAAGGATCTCAGGGACCTACGGACAAAAAATTTAATACCAAATTTTTATGCTGATTTTTATAATTCTATTCTGTAATGGTGATGAATGATTACAGAATTTAATTTTGTTTACAGCCATAACCATTGCTACTCGTATATTATTTTGGAATACTAATTTTCTTAGTGCTACTTCAGGGATATTTTTTTTAAGTAAGATCTCATTTTAATTGTAACATTCCAAGACTGATTGTGCCATTTAATTGTAGTATTTATGTAATTATGTTTAGAATTAGGTGTTTATGTTGAAGATCAAACTTTTAATTTTTTTTTTTAATAATCTTAAGTACTTACTGATTATGTCCGTACTGATTATGCCATTTGATGATAGTTATTTGAAATAAAAGTGATTGGGTAGGTATGTTTTTACTGTTTCAAAAAACTTTACAAAAATAATCTCATATTGTAAGATCCTCAAATACTGGTTTTGCTCATTCTAGTACTAATGTACTAAGTATTTTTCTTATTTCTTAAAGTATAAAATTTAATGGTTTTTTTTTCATTTGCTTTAGAGTTTTTAATTATTTTTAAATAAAACTATTTTTTCAGCAAAAAGTATGACTACTTTTTATTACTATAATGACCCAAAAGCTAATACGGCAATTAAATCCTATTCTGTCTTAATAAGATACTGGCATAATATTTATTAAGCCACCAACATATTTATTTTAGTTAATCACATTTAGAAATAGACTGACCTAACTCTAATATACATTTTTTAAGTTAAATTAAAACAAATAAATATTTTTATTATAGTAAAAATTACTATTATTTCTAACTATGAATTTCATTGTTTACAAAATAAGTTTTATTTGACTTCAATTTACTGATAATTTGCAAAGATTCAAGAAAATAACTGGACCTAAGTGTGATTTCTAAAAAGTTTTATGCGATTTCCCAAAAAACTACTTTTTTGAATTGAGTCAGTATATTATTAAGCGTGCGATATGTTCTATACAGTACACCAAAGACTACCCAAAGAACTGCTTTCCTTTAATTTGTCTATTTTAATTCCATCCAACCCTTGATTGCTTTTAGGCGATAAAACTGACCATTGTGTACATAGTAAAGTATTTTTTATTCTATCGACATCAAAAAAATTATCTGAGCGCAACTGTACAATATATATATGTATACTGTGTCCGGTTCAATGAATATTTGTAGCTAATCCTTTCAGAGCCTTTTGTTCGGACATTCTGTTATCGACACTATACAATATACCCCCGAGGAATCAGTGTGTGTCATTAACTTTGTTTTGTATATATGTCCTGAAGTATTCAACCTTTACAAAAGATAAAATCTTTCGGACCCGAGCCCTTCAACCCAGCTGCGCACATGGCTAAAAGAACACACAATCTAGCCCAGAAATGGTCGTCCTCGGCACCAGGCTGCAGGCAGTCCAAGGAGGCGATGCCAAACCTAGATAAAAAACTAACCAGGCGCCTCCTTCACCTGGACAGAAGAAGCCTGCCAATGGTGGCAGGGACCATCACCGGGCACTGCTCACTGACCAAACACTACCACACAATAGGTATAATGTACAGTCCCCTGTGCAGGGCATGCATGGGGACGGAGGAAACGGTGGGACACGTGCTCATAGAGTGCACGGATATCACCGACATACGGAAACAAACCCTCGGGTCATTGAATTCCCTTACAGACATCCTGAATAGACCGAGAGACCTGATCTGCTTCTGGAGGGAGGTTGATTGGATGGAGTGACGGCCGACACGGCTCACGCACAATGGTCATGTGCAGAGACTAAGTGCGGAAACCAGACCAAGAAGAAGAAGATAAAATCTTTGGAAACAGTTGGTATAGAACGTCTGTAATACACGAAGGGTGCAGCAGGCATTGCTTGCCAGGGTTACAGGACTGTTGTACCAAGATACCACAGCTCTGGAACGCAAGGATTTTTACTCCATAGAAGTCTGACATTGCTTTCCGCTCAACCCAGAGCGGTAGGAGTCATGCCATGATTTACCCCCTGAAGATATGGGTAAGTATAGCAGAGATTGTAGGTGAGGAGAACCTACAGTATCCCCAGGGATGTGCCTAGTAGAGGTTCTGGAGTGATAGATAGATAAATTCTTTATTGTACATCATTACAGAAAAACAAATAACTAAAGGACTTAATAACTAAAGAAGGTGATACAATGGGCGGACAAACGGAGCCAGCCAAGTTTTAAGCTTGGGAGCCGTATGACTTGCATTACCAATTTGTAATATCGAGCTTCTAATTTCAAATAAAAGAAAAAAATATTTTATCCTATAAAATAAAATCACTTTTTAATTCATTCATTCATTTATTTATTTCAATCATCTTTGGATCATACAAATTAAATTTAAATGAATACAAAAAGTAAATATTATAGTTAAAAAAGCTTACATATTTGACACACTTTAAAATAATATTTTAACATTACTCAGCACGTGAACCATGCAGCAATAGTTCACGTACTGACAGTCAAAACGTTCTGCAAAAGCGTTCAGGATACTATTGCGGCTGTCCCGCACCTAACGCAATAGAAATGTGCACCGCTTGCGCATGATTGTGTGGAAGCAATCCACACGCGCCTCGGCGAACATCCCTGACGCGCTACAGAAGCGAGGCCGCCCCTAGAGCATCCTGAGCGCGTTGTTGTATTGGACGCGTAAAGTGCCGTACTGTTTCTGCGTGTAATCCACCCACAGACTGCCAGTATAGCAAGACGTGCAAAAAGTCCTAAATAGGGCAATTTTGATGCTCCTCGAACACCACATTCGCTCGAACAGACAGCGCCTTACGTTCCCTTTCAATGTCTGCATCGTCTTTCAGGCCAGGGGTCAGTAGATGTCCAAGATACTTAAACTTATCAACCCTTTTAAGTGGGCAACCGTTAAGCTTAATTAATGGTACGTTATCTGGACACGTCCCACTAGCCTGAAAGACCATGCACTCACTTTTATTTGTATTTTACAACAACCCGTGTTCCTTAGCATATTTTTTACAGATGCCAAGCAGCCTTGACAAACCACAGACAGAGGCGCTCAGCAGAACCATGTCGTCAGCGTAACTGATATAGTTTAGGCAGACACCTCCAATATCCATCATGTTAATACTTTGTGACAGCTGCCTTCGAAATTA
The DNA here is from genome assembly GCA_943138885.2 of Tholera decimalis. Taxonomy (NCBI): domain Eukaryota; kingdom Metazoa; phylum Arthropoda; class Insecta; order Lepidoptera; family Noctuidae; genus Tholera; species Tholera decimalis. Next base: position 33,997,358 of record OW964562.2, read on the forward strand.
CCTGCTCTACAGCTCCAAACTAACTAATATAATATGATTTGACCAATTCGAATTCTATAGACTTTAAAAGAGACATTGAAAAAAAACAACACACAAACTCAGAGGGAGTTTGTTTCAGTGTTTCTTCTCAGAATAGTCAGTTAGGGAACACCGGCCTCATCTTGCTAAACTTAAACCGGCAAACAAATAACGTGTGAAAGTGTTATTTATAACCAATTTACAAAATAAATATTTCGTTTCATTTCCTACTTGTATGTATGTATGTATGTATGTCGGGCAGGTGTCCGCAACTCCACGACCATGCGCGTATTTTGCGTAAGGGGTAAGATTTCTCTTCACTCAATCCATGCCAGTTCCTCCAGGAAGGCGAGCAACGCCCTTGTTTTGCTTACCATTTCTCGGAGGGTACCTGGGTTGCCGAAGTATTTAGTCCTGTAATCCGCGACTACAGGGCAGCTTAGTAGCAGGTGTGCTGCTGTTTCGTCCTCCTCCATGCAGGCTCTGCAGAGTGGGCTGTCTGTGACTCCTATTAGATAGAGGTGTTTATTAAATGATCCATGACCGGTAAGGGCGGCTGTCACCAGCCGCATTTGCGGTTTAGATAGTCTAAGGACCTGTTTCGACAAGCGGCCATCAAGGGTCGGGAGAGCCTCTTTGGCCTGCCTGCACTCACCATGGTCCTCCCATAGTTTGTGGTGTAGGTCTCTGGTGCGTTTCCTTACCAGGTGACGCAGATAACCGAAGGGGAGTGGTGCAATGGGTTCAGGTCCCATAATCGCCATACTCGACGCCCTTCTAGCGAGTTCGTCCGCTGCATCGTTGCCTCGGGAGTCGCTGTTCCTACTTAGTAACTGAAATAACTTTGTAATGTTATTGAGTTATCTTATTGATGATTGATGAAAGGAGCTCGTGGTTAAGTAGAAACAGCCGCACGGGGCGCTCGTAAAGGTTAAGCAACGCTTGTCAAGGTCAGTTCCTGGATGGGTGACCATCTTAACATATTAAGAAAGTACGTTTAGCTGTTGTAGACTACAGATCCGTGTCCAAAATGGATGGGTCATATGAACCACCAGGTGACGTATATAGGACGATATAAGAGCATAAAATAATAAGATTCAGCACTTCGTTTGTAAGCTGTCCAACTGAGTGCTTTGCTTTGCAGTGCTTAAATTTATGTTGTTTCAAATCACCCCCGGACCACGGAAAGAGAGGGGGTTGCAACCCTGGATTTTTTCCCTTGTCGCAAGATTTTTGTACGGCGTTGCGGAATAATGGATTAGAAGCAGTATTGAAACAGTATGAAACTGATGCCGTACAGAATGAAATGACCAAATTTACCCTGGAAATTATGGGAAAAAAAAAATTACCGACTTTGAGGCGCACCATTTTTTTACGGCACTGCGCGCTTTCTTATTATTTTTCATGGATCTATCGATGGTAAAAATGCCGTACAAAAATATATGACCAAAATGTACTCACTCTACCTGCACTTTTGAATTCTCACCAGCACTCAGTTGGACAGCTTACAAGTAGTGTTGCCCAAACGAGAGTCTCGCAAGAGTCTTGCAATTAGCGATTATCCTATTACTATTTATTAAACGGTAATTGAGATCTCAGAACAATGTAACAGACTCTGTTACATTGTTCTGAGATCTCAACTACCGTTTACAACACTACAGTTACAAGTGACGGCATAGTGCTGAATCTTATTATTTTATGCTCTTATATCGTCCTATATACGTCACTTGGTGGTTCATATGACCCATCCATTTTGGACACGGGCCTGTAGTCTATTGTTCCTGGCTGCCATTTGTACATCTTTGTCATTCGTTAGGGGCAGTCAGAAGCTAGAAAATATGACAACAGTCTTGCTAGGTGTATCTTGTCAGTCAGCTACTAAATTGTGGAGGTCAGATAGGCAGTCGCTCCATGTAAAACTCTAGTACTCAGCTGCGTCTGGTTAGACTGGAAGTCAACCCTAACATAGTTAAGAACGGGCACGCCGCAATTGCGGCGGTAAGACCCCTCTTTGAGGAGTGGCTAGATCGGCGTCACGGTGTCCTGACCTACCGCATGACGCAGGTCCTCACCGGACACGGAAGTTTCGGGAGGTACCTGTGTCTGATGGGAAAGGAGGAAACGCCTGGGTGTCACCACTGCGAGGGTCGCCCTGAGGACACCGTAGAGCACACGGTGCAAGACTGCCCCGCCAGGGCAGAGCACCGACGTGTCCTCACGGCGGCGATAGGCGGAGACCTCTCGCGCCCGGCATTGGTCGAGGCCATGCTGCGGGGCGAGAGGGAGTGGGAAGCGGTCGCCTCCTTCTGCGAAGCAGTCATGCTTCCGAAGGAGGAGGCGGGCCGCGTGAGGGAGAGGATGGCGTCCTCCCTCCAGCCCAGCCGCAGTGGTAGACGCCCACGGCGTCGGACGTCGGCCGACGATCTCCGGCCACCGTAGGCGCGGGCATGCGGACAGCGAGTAAAGGGCAACTCGCTGTCCGACCATGGACCATGCCCGGGTCGACGGCGCGTTGTGTTCCACGCGCGCCTCAAAGAGCGTCAGCAACATAACGAGGCCCCCTCTGCAGAGGGCCGAAGCCTGCCGGGGTCGTGGGACTTATCCCATTACCGTGACCCCGGTACGTAAAGGGTTATTGAAGGAACACCGTGGATTTTAGTCAGTAAAAGTCTGACAGTCCCTCCCACCCTGCCCGGGGTGGGAGGACTTATTTTTCATGGATCTATCGATGGTAAAAATGCCGTACAAAAATATATGACCAAAATGTACTCACTCTACCTGCACTTTTGAATTCTCACCAGCACTCAGTTGGACAGCTTACAACTAATAACTTTGTTTTTCATAGTGTTTGTATGTAAGTTATGTTAGCGGTTTTAGAAAATCTGCTATATCTCAAAAACTGCTGACCTGGTCTCTTTCAAACTAATTTTGGTTGAATGTTTACGTTAAGATCTACAGCATATTTTTTTTTTAATTTTTCACTACATTACTATAGAAGTTAGAGGGGGCGGGACACACATTTTACCACTTTGGAAGCGTATTTCTCTTAAACGATTAACTTTATGAAAAATACCTGTCTATAGATATCACACGAGCATAGGTTTCATGAAAAAAATATTTTCAGTTTCAGTACCATGTATGGGGTGCCCCCCTTTATTTTAAATATTTTTTCTTAAAATCAAAAAGCGGTTCACAGAATACATCTACCTACCAAGTTTCACATGTATAGTCCCAATAGTTTCGGAATAAAATGGCTGTGACATACGGACGGATGGACAGACAGACAGACATGACGAAACTATAAGGGTTCCATTTTTTGCCATTCGGCTACAACCCTGAAAAGTGTAGTTCCGTTAATGTATTAGCTTTTATAAAATAAAAATTGGCTAAGTGCGAGTCATACTCGCCCATGAAGGGTTCCGTAGTAACTATTATAATATAATGTAATATGTATATTTATTTGACGAATAAAAAACAACCTTTAAAATTTCTTAAAACTAGCTTATTTACATTTCTACAACTACGCTAAATAACTTTGTTTTTCATAGTGTTTGTATGAATTACAAAGTTATATTTACGGTTTTAGAAAATATGCTGTATCTCAAAAACTGCTGACCCGATTTCATTCAAACCAATTTTGGTTAAAAGTTTACATTAAGATCTATAGACTATATTTTTTTAAATTTTTAACTCCATTATTATAGAAGTTAGAGGGGGGGTGGACACATTTAACCACTTTGGAAAATGGCTTGCCCGAATACGGCATTGCCCGAGAACCCATCCTCCCAGAGACAATGGGACGAGCCGCTTTGGAAGCTTATATCTAAACGATTGACTTTATGAAAAAGTGGTTTTAGAAACCCTTTTAAACATTTTGAAACATTTTGAAAACTTGTCTATAAATACCACACACGCATAGGTTTCATGAAAAAAAAAAAATGTTTCAGTTCTAGTTCCATGTATGGGGAACCTCCTTTATTTTAAATATTTTTTATTTTTTGTCTTAAAATCGGAAAGCGGTTTATAGAATACATTTACCTACTAAGTTTCACATGTATAGTAGGGTGTCCCGAAAATTTTTTTTTCGCTTTTCGCTACTCAAGCCCCCTCAAAAGTTGCATTATTAGTTTTAGATTACCGTAAAAATAATAAAAATAACATAAAAAAATATCTTGAGGGTTCTACCGGCATTTTTTTAAATTTTTTTATCACTTAAATAACCCTCCAGTCAATGTCGTCTATTCTATTTTATGTACATTATTCCCATTTTATTTTTTATTTCATTGATAGTGAAACCCTAAGTCATGATTTGCAGGCAACGACAGGATTTTTTCTGTTAGGAATTGGTTTGGAACAAACTCGCAAAATTCATGTTTTGACTTGTTTTTCTTAAATTCTCTACTTCTACTGTGAGGCAGTTCGTCTCATTTCTATTGCAGTTTTATTGCTGTAAGGTGTCGCTCTGCACTTCCTTGTGATAAAATACGTGTTTTTGTTACATATAATAATGGGTTCAAGACGAAGTGAGACTACTTGTGCTATTTTGGGATCATATAAAGAACTTGACGATCGCCAGTTACCAGTGATAAGTGACGTTATCAAATTCATTTTGTTTACTAAAAATGAACTAAAACTATATAAGAATGGGAAAGATCCTTCTAACACAGAAGTTTTTTCAATCGTTTCTGGAAAACTTGATACGATTTGGACCAAAGCTTCGATTCCTATCGTTTCCAACGTACGAGTTACCCAATTGCTGAAATCATATTTCGACAAATACCTATCATTGATAAGATATCCCAAAAATAAAAGAAATGATAGTTACGAAAGCAAAGTGAAGTGCTTTTTGGAATCGTCGAACAAGCTCTTTGATATTGCTGCTTGTAAGTGCACTTCGTTTGACATTTGTTCCTGCATAAAACCTAAGAAAGTTCCTATTTCTGAAAGAGACTTTTTACTGGATCACAGAAGTGATAGAAAAATGGCAATAAGCGGTATAGACACAAAAGAAACAGCAAGACTTTTAAAGAAACATCAGAGACAAGAAAATTTGAATCGGAAAGAGTCAGAACACGCATGTTTTCCCAGTGCATCACTAAAAACCAATCCTGTTCCGGTGCGCGAGTTGCCGCCTCGACCGCAGTCGCCTGTAACAGAGCTTTCTGCGAATAGTGACGTGCCTGTAAATGAGACTCCATCTACTTCGTTGAATCGGAATACTCTGGCGCTGCCAACAGTAGCTAAGGTATGTGATCGGTATGGACTATCAACGCGATCTTCGGCTGCTGTCGCTTCGGTGGTCTTAGCTGACGTAGGATTGGTATCTTCCGAAGATCGTCTTGTTATTGATAAGAATAAAATTCATAGAGCTGTTTCAAAAGCACGGACCAAGGCCAGCAAATACATTGATACGATTGTAATAAAAAGTATCTACTTTGATGGACGAAAGGACAAAACACTCATAAACGAGAAAATAGGCGATCGGTACCACCACAGAGAAGTCTTGCAAGAACACATTTCAGTTCTCACAGAGCCGGGATCTATTTATTTGGGACATATGACGCCAAGTCGTGGCACTGCCAAAGGGATCGTCTCTTCTATTATATCTTTGTTAGAAAATCAAGGGTTGAACTTGGAAGAGGTGATCTGTGTGGGGTGCAATGGTACTGCTACGAATACAGGTTGGAAGGGAGGTGTCATTCAATACCTGGAAAACTATTTAAAGAGACCGTTGCAATGGTGTGTTTGTATGCTTCACGCGAATGAATTACCGCTTCGTAATTTGTTCATGTCTCTGGATGGTAGCACATCTGGGCCAAAAGAATATTCAGGACCTATTGAAAAGCAGCTAGCTGCTTGTGAAAGTAAACCTCTAGCGTCTTTTTGTGCAGTGTCTGGCAATTTGCTAGTATTACCTGATAATATTGTGAAGGAACTAAGCACGGATCAAAAGTATCTGTACGAAATGTGTCATGCTGTGATGGCTGGTTCCTGTTCCCTTGAGCTAGCGAACCGCCAACCTGGAAAAACGGCGTATTCGAGATGGCTCACTACTGCCAATCGCATACTCAGACTTTACGTAAGTACTGTTTCGCCGTCAAATAATTTGCAGCTGCTTGTGAACTACGTGGTCAAAGTTTACGCTCCTGTTTGGTTCCTAATCAAGCAAAACTCATCATTTAAAGATGGAGCCAAGCATATTTTTCAAATGGTTATATACTCTCGATTTTTGCCTGATAGTCAGAGATCTATTGTAAATTCGGTGATCGAAAGAAACGCTTTTTTTGCGCACCCAGAAAACTTGCTTATTGCCATGTTATTCGACGGTAGAGAGCATATTCGAGAGCTTGCATCTCGCAAAATATTAAAGGCCAGAGAAGCAGAAAAGAGCAACTCTCGCAGGGTATTTAAAGCACCAAAGCTTAACTTCTGTGCGCGAGACTACACCGATATAATATTTTGGCAAGAGTGTGAAATATCAGCTCCACCAATTTTGCGACACGTCTCCAACGATGAACTTAGAATTAAGGCTAAAGAACACATCCTCGACATTATTGACTTTCCCTGCCACACACAGTCAGTGAAAAGATGTGTAAAACTAGTGACGGAGGCTTCTCAAAGCGTCACGGACGCTACAGCTCGGGATGGTTTTATTAGGAACAGATTAAAATCTCGCTCAGAAATGCCTAATTTTGGTCACAAAAACCAGTTCCGTTTTTAAAGTTGCCATTGATTATTTTGTCTTTCAACTATTTTAAACCTTGCTTTAACTCATTGTTGTACCGTTAAATTTAATAAAAAACATGTAAATGTTATTTTTGTATGATTTATTGTTTACATTAGGAACCCCTAAAAATAGCAAATTTGAAAAACTTCAAGGACTGGTAGAGGCCTCAAGATGCCGGATATCTAATTAAATTTTATAATAATCGTAATATATGTATCAAAACGCAACTTTTGATACCTCTTGCGTAGCCGTAGCTCATTTTTTTTCCCCCATACATGAACGGGACACCCTAATGTATAGTCTTCATAGTTTCGGAATAAAATGGCTGTGACATACGGACGGACGGACAGACAGACAGACATACAGACAGACAGACAGACAGACGGACAGACATATCGAAACTATAAGGGTTCCGTTTTTTGTCATTCGGCTACGGAACCCTAAAAAAGAGATTTTGTGAAGGTTCGATGTAACTACTACGCTACAAATATATAAATAATTTCCTCATACTAGGTACTGGGTCATTCTAGGTAATAACTTATAACATGAAATTCAAATATACCTAATATGTAAATAAAACAGTCTTTATTACCTATTCGTTTCGACAATGAATGGCTACAAATTGTCACTTCTTGTAGCGTAAATAAAATTAAGTGCACAGTAAAACACAACCGCTACTTAAAACGTTTAATTTTGATTAAAAGGAAAAAGATAGAAAACAAGTACTTAATTAAAAAATATAAAAAAGTTAAATATTAGTTATTATTGGGAACCTTTCAGTGATGGCGTGGGTTAACTTAGCGGAAAGAAAAAGAATGTTATCGAAAGTATTATGCAAATATTTTTAACTTACCTAACAAAAAAATCGATTGCAATCGGTTATAGCTAGGCGAATACGCAATATTAGTAATTTTAATTACAAAAACACTAAGAGCATCCAACGCGTCTTGATAGGCCTTAGGTTAGAAAGAGTTTTTGACGTGAGAATTTTTAGATTAGAAATATACAAATTAGGTGCACTATTTAAAATAGAACTCTTGCTGCGAAAACTCGGTAATTCCTGGACGGCTGAACACGACTGTGGGAAGTAACGTAGAAATCACGGAGCCACTGCGCTGCGGAGTCCGCATCTACCTCGTACTCACTTCAGGCCTTTGAGATGGACGTCTCAGGCACAGGATGTGCTCGGATATCGGGCGAGAGCGCCCCGACCTCCGTCGTCGATAACCGACGTCGCTTGCCCGTAGGGTGGAGCCAAAAATTGGCTTGTAACGGGATCTAAACAAAAAAGAAACTTCAGACCACCGATGCAAGCTGAATCTTTGATTAATTATGAAACTAGTGCGAAATGGATCGAAAAGAAAAAGACGACAATACATACCAAATTAACCAGAAAATCACCCACAGACTATACTTTTGCTAGGACACTTTATATTTTTTTATTGGGTTTACACCAACAGAAAAAAACTTTCACTTCATAATTTCGATATTAATCACAAAAAATAAGGTCGACCATCACTTATCGGGTCCCAAAAATGTAATGACGCCGTCAAAAGGCAAACAACCGACGATTTTTTCACGATTCCTGGTTCAAATGTGAATAACAGCTATGAAGAAAAATTTTTTTATTGAAAAGGTTGGATTAGGATTGGAGGAGGTTTTAACCGTAGCGGTTTTACGCTACAGTACCCCATTCCCAGTAAAAAAAAATTGAGAGTAGCAACCCTAAAGGTGAGTGGCAACCCTAAAGGAAAGGTGAGTGACAACCCTAAAAGAAAGGTGGTTGACAACCCTAAAAGAAAGGTGAGAGATCAACCCAAGTGAATGTATCAACCCAGTGAGAGGGTGACAACGCTATAACAGATTGACACCACAACAACAGATTGAAAACACAACAACAGATTGAAAACACAATAACAGACTGACAACACAAAAGGGATAGCATCAACCAAGAGTGAAAACCATAATATACAAATTAAATAAACTAGCCTAACTAACTTTAAACTAAATACATCAAATCAACAACATCGAAGTGCAGCTGATACTGAATAAAATTGAAAGCCGGCCTCCAGTTTAGACGTTAACAGTGCGAGCTTCAGATGCGTCTCCTAAACCTACATTAGAATAGAAAAACAAACGATAGATCTAGAGTAATATTCTTAAATATATATAGGAACAAAGAACAATAATCAACACGAAACAAATAAGAGTTGAGATTAAGAAATAACTTAAAAATACGACGAAAACTCAAAGGAAGTCAAACAAAAACTCGAAGTCGAACACAAAAGCTCGAAGTCAGATAAAAACTCGAAGTGAGACACGACTCAAAGTCCAACACGACTCAAAGTCAAACACAACTCAAAGTCAAACACGACTCAAAGTCGAACACGACTCAAAGTCAAACACGACTCAAAGTCAAACACGACTCAAAGCCAAACACGACTCAAAGTCAAAGACGACTCAAAGTCAAACACGACTCAAAGTCAAACACGACTCAAAGTCAAACACGACTCAAGACTGAATTTAAGAGCTTAAGTTATAGAGGGATAAGTTAGAAGGTTTAGTTAAAGAGAGAGGGTTAAGTTGAAGAGGGTGGACCTTAAATCAAAATCAAAAATACGACGCCTAATGAGATGAAATGGTTATGAATAAATATTAACTCCAGGGAGGAATGAGGGTCGAAATAATAAAAAAGGTGTCGTTGATTGAAAACTAATGGCCTAACATAAGTAATGCTGATTAAGTTAAGAATATGGAACAAATTAATTCATTTAAGTCATTTAAGTATGTCTTTTATATGATATTGTCCAATATGATGAGAATCACAGTCTTGTAGGACATATGTAGTCATGGAGATGACTCTGATCACACGACATTTAATGAAACGAGGAGCAAGCTTTCCTGTAAAGTATTCAGCAGCTGACGATTTTGAAAAATTACGCCTCCATACAATGTCGCCGGCATTAAGTGTAATAGCCGTCCGGTTCGTATTGTAATTTCGTGAATTACGGAGAAAAGCAGAAGAAAGGTTGTCCGCTACTTTTGCGTAAATCTCGGCGAGCGAAGTCAGATTACTCGCGTGTTGTTCCCGACTTTCAGCTAAATTAGTGCTTAGAGTCTGGTTATTCGCACGCGATGAATCCATACAGACTTCTCTACCGAATATGAGAAAGTTTGGCGTAAACCCTGTGGCTAAATTAATACATGAATTGAGGTAAAGTTTGACCTTGGGTAACAATTTAGCCCAATTCCTTTGGTTCTCGCCAACCAATATGCTCAAACAAGTAACGACACTTTGGTTATAACGTTCTACCGTGTTTGCTTGTGGAGTGTAATAAGGGGTATATGTAGGGGATTCAATGCGAAACGATCTAAGAAAGTTTAAAAACTGATTACTACGAAAAACGGTAGCATTATCACAGAGAATAGACCGTGGAACTCCGAAGTTAAAAAATATTTCAGATTCCAAAGCTTTTATAACTGAATTGGCGTCAATCCTTTTAAGGGGCACTAACCAAACATATTTAGAAAAAACATCGACCATAGATAAAATGTATTTGAACCCATAATAAGCGATTGGAAGCGGTCCAATAACGTCGATAGAAATCATTTGTAAAGGTAAAGAAACTTCCTTTGGATAACACATATGACCACGTGGTTGGGAATTCGCGATCTTATAAGCTTTACAAACCTCACATTGCCTTAAAGTCTCAGAAACATCTCGAAACATATTTGGCCAGTAAAAGTTATCCTTGAGCTTAAAATAAGTCTTTGAAACTCCAGGATGTATAGAGAGAGGATTATTATGAGCTTCCCATATAGCGGATTTAACTTTTTCAACGGGTAAAACTACGCGCCAAGGATCAGAGCACAATGATTTAGTGATTGGCATGCGTCTTAACAGAACACCGTTCCGAATGGCGTAAGCTGGAAACATTTGAGGGGAGTCACGAGCCCCTAAATACACCTTTTTATACCATCTATCATTGGTATGGTCAGATCCTTGATCGAATGTAACCGGACTCGCGTACATTCTAGATAAAGCGTCTGGAACGACGTGTTGCGACCCTTTGCGATGAATGATATCAAACGTGTATTGGGAAATCACAGTAGCCCATCGCGTCAAACGCCCTGAGGGATTACATAGTGTGAGGAGCCATTTCAAGGCCATATGATCGGTTATAACAGAAAACTTCATTCCATCTAAATAACAGCGAAAATGCTTAATGGAATCAAGAACGGATAAAAGTTCACGTTCAGTTGTACTATAATTGCGTTCTGCTTTTGAGAATAAGCGTGAATAATAAGCGATAGGATGTTCAACACCATCGAACTTTTGAGAAAGAACTGAACCAAGACCAACAGCTGACGCATCACATTGCAAAATGAAGGGCTTCGAGAAATCTGGACATGCCATAACGGGAGTATTGATGAGCGCATCCTTTAATTTTAGGAATGCTTGATCGGCGGCATCATCCCAACTTATAGGGTCACGACCCTTCTTTTTTCCTATAAGGGCAGTGAGTGGAGCTATTATAGAAGAAAAACCATCAACAAAACGCCTATAATATGAGCATAACCCAATAAAACCACGTAGTGACTTAGCTGTAGTAGGAGCGGGATAATCCCTAATAGTATCGAGCTTGCTGGGATCAGTTTGTAAACCCTTTTCGTTAATGATATAACCCAAATATTTCAATTCGCTTTTACAGAACTCGCATTTTTTTAGGTTAATAGTTAAACCGGCCTCCTTGAGACGGTCTAGTACTTTTCTAAGGAGCGAGAGGTGACTATCAAAGTCTTTTGATATTATGATTAGATCATCGACGTAACCGAAAACGCAATTATCACTGGTCGAAGTGAATTCAAAATTGACGATCATATCAGTAAGGCGCTGCATCTCGGAAGCTGCATTCGTGAGACCAAATGGCATTCTGACGAACTCAAATAAACCTCGTTGTGGAACTATGAAAGCGGTTCTTTCACAACTCTCATCATCAGCGAGGGGAATCTGCCAAAATGCACTCCTAAAATCAAGAGAACTTATATACCTTGCACCTCGAAGGTTGTCAAGAATATCGTGAATACGGGGGAGCGGATAAGAATCTCTAGTAGTAACGCTATTCAATTTCCTACTATCAACGCAAAAACGTACAGAACCGTCCTTTTTGGTAACCATCACAACAGGACTGGCCCATGGAGAACGTGAGGGACGAATGACACCCATCTCCAGCATCTTATCGATTTCCTCATTGAGCAACTTTAACTTAACAGGTGAAAGAGGGTAAAAACGTTGTCTAATTGGTGGTCCAGTAGTGTTTATTTTGTGTGATAGCCAAGTAGATAGATAGATAGATAGATAAAACTTTTATTGGACAACAGAAGACACAACACACAAAAGCACATGAACATAATTATAACACATAAATTACAGAAAAAAAGAACAGAACAAACGTATACAACCAAAAATATAATAAATGAGAAAGAAAAGAAAACATACTTAAAAATGTAACACAAAACATTGGTGTGGTGTGTGTCTCCAAATTGCACCAAATGGGAGTTCAGCTCAGCATGTGCCAGGCAAATATGCCTGACGCTGGTATTCTGCTGGATCCCAGTAGCCGTACTTACGGACGTCGAGCAGGTGGCGTACAGTAAAATAATAAAATTAACATTAGAGTAAAGCCAGTGTTCTGGAATTGTTTGTGTAATATTTATGTAATACTTATTATAATTATTTGCATAATATTAATAAACAATTTTTTTTATACAGAGGCATTTCCGATACTGGCATTAAACTGATGTTGCGGGAAAATATATTAGAATAAATTTTTAGTTCATGATTTTAAATTTTTACTAACATAAAATACAAGTTGTTTTATAAATAAAAATATATATATCTGAAAATAAATAAATAAATTGGCTGTTATCATCATTGTGTGTCTTTGCCTACAGCAGGTACCTACTACCAACTTTAAATTACGGAAGTGTTCGCAATCGCTTCACCCAGTTCCTTCTGTGAATTTATAAGAAATTGTCGAAGCCGACTTCTAAAAGTTTCAATTGTTTTAATCTGTCTTATCGGTGGGGGAATATTGTTCCAGCATTTGGATGCAGCGTACCTGAAACTGCCTCTAAAAGCAGCTGTCTTGTGCGGTTGAGTAGCAAGCTGTTGCGAGCATTGTCTGCTAGCGCATTCCCGTCTACCAGCGATCCAGCTCAATTTGTTGTAAAGGTAGCTCGGTTGCTTGTACTTTATCACTCCAAACAGAAGGCAAGCCAAATGCAACTTACGACGCGACTTCATTTTGAGGATCGTGTGCTTATTTAAAAATGGTGTTACGTGAGTTCTCGGTGGAATTGTAAAGCAAAATCGAGCGCAGGCGTTTTGCACCCTCTGGATCAGACGATCAGTTCTTGCCAGCAGTCGAGGGCCAATAACTGTATCCGCGTAATTTAGATTTGAGAGTACGAGTGATTCAACAAGTTGGACTCGCAGCTCTTCCGATAGGTAAGGCCTTATTTTGTAAAGGACCTTCAGCCGATAAAAACAAGTACGCACTGATACTGCCACATGCGCTTCGTACCTCAACTCAGCGTCCATGTTCAGACCCAGATTACGTGCCTCACTGACTCGTCTGACCGACTCACCCAGCAGGATAACGTTAAGCGTTGCCGGTACGACACCGATTTGGCACTTGGTTCCAAAGAGCAAGTATTTAGACTTAGTAGGATTAAGTTCCAATCCATTGTCCTTAGCCCAACATGCTATATTGTTGAGATCATGGTTGAGATGTTCTAACGCAATGTCATAGTCACTCGGCTTAAAAGAAATGTAAACTTGCACATCGTCAGCATAAATATGATAACCACAATAATTGAGAGAATTTATAATGTCCGCACAAGTAGTCTTACCAAGGCCAACTTTATCGGATGAAATGACATCGAATTCCTCAATGACCCGTTGTAACTTTAGCTCTTGGTCTGGTAATAAAACGTTACGAGGGTAAATGTATCGAACCTCGCTAATGCAATTAATCTGAGGAAGGGATTGAGAGTCAGAGGGAAGGGTATGTGAGTCAGGAGGTAGGGAATTAGAGTCGGGAGGAAGGTACATATTACATTTGATATTTTTGTTAAAAGCTTGACTAAAAACTGAAGTCAAACCGAACTTATTCCAAAATTCGATACCTAAAATAACTGAAGAAGACATAGAACGTGCTACTAAAAATTCGTGGACAAAAGTCGTACCATTAAACTTAACTGGGAGAAAGATAGTTCCTAAAATATCAATAGGAGAGTTATTAGCGGAAATAACACGTGGGCACTGAACGTTTGATTTTAAAGAAATACCCAGTTGTTGGGTTAAACAATCACTAATAAGGGACATTTGTGCACCAGAGTCAAGTAGGGCTTTAACGACCCGGTTACACAATATGATCTCGATGAAAGGACGGTTATCAGACGAATCGGACGCTACCCCCGGTGACACTGTACGGAGTAATGCGTGTCGCCGGTGGGCTAAACATTTTTTTGGATTGCATTTTGGGCAATCACGAGTTATAAAACCAGGTGTGCGGCATTTAAAACATAGCATACCAGGGAAATCAGGGCAAGTACGATAGGGGTGTCCCGTTTTATTGCATTTTGGACAGATTTGTGATTGATTTGTTGCGCTTGAAACTAATTTTGTAGATTTGGGCAAAAAACTTTCAAAATGCGATGCAGTGTCAATGAGCGCATCTAAGTCAGTAAATTTATGTATCGATAAGCATGGAAAATATCTAGGATGCATGTTGTGAGTGATAATTTCTAATAGTTCAGATTTATCGACTGGTTTACGTAATGTATCATTCAATTGAGAAATCTGATGCACAAAATGTAAAACAGGTTGATCTGATTTCTGTTTTGTATTTCTAACTTGTTGACCGGTTTTAAACTCGAAATCAATTTCTCCGAATGTATTGAAGAAATTTTCTTTTAATTCGGGGTAAGTCATATCAGGTCGACGGATTGACCTATAATAATTCAAGGCGCGACCGGATAACACTTCGTGGAAGCGTTTAAGCAGATATCCGTCAGTTATGTCGTCTGAATCCTTCTCTTCTTCGATACTGGTAAAAAAATTTCGAACACTGGTATCTCCAGTATAATTTATGTTCCATTTTCTTAGCGAAAATCGTTTTAGAAGGTAACCGGGACAGTCCTCGGATTTCATAGGAGAAGGTAAGTTAGAACGACTAGTACCCGGAGTGGGCCTAGGTGGAATGGGAGGAGGTCTAGAAATAATAATACTTTCGTGTAAAGGAGTCTCACCGATAGAACCTTCTTCGGACATTTTTAAACACAAAATAGAAATATATTAAATGAAAGAGAGCGGGACTTAGCAGGAAATCGTTAGATATCGTGCCGTAATATCGATACGGGAAGAAGACAACAAAATGAACGTCAAAGGAATCCGCTGGGCTAAGAATCCAACAAAAACAGATACTAGCAAATAGCAGAAAAGCAAACAGTCGGGCTAAAAATAAAAAAGGTAGACACTAGCACACGACCATTCAAAAAGCTTACCTTTGGTCACGATGCCTAACCATCCACACATCAAACACACTCTACGGGAAACTAACTACCGCTACCTACTGGGATAAAATAAAACTCGGGATAGATACGTATATTTTGGGAGAAAATAAAAGAATTGGAGATTGGGTATAGTTACAAAGTTAATCTTTAAAATTGAATTTCACAAACATCACACAATTTAGCAAAGAACATAAATTCAGTTAGCAATTCCATAGTCCAGTCGTATGAATCGGGAAAACATTCAAGACAGGTAATCCTTTTAACTTCCATACGGGTATCTGACCAATTCTAAAACCTGAAACTCACAACAAGAAAGGTGAAAATTAAAGATTGCTCTCAAGAGCAACCACACACGAGATAACAAAAAAAAAAAAGGTATTTTAGTAATAATTAATATGCAAACTTACTTTAATTCGGGCGCCATATTGTAGCGTAAATAAAATTAAGTGCACAGTAAAACACAACCGCTACTTAAAACGTTTAATTTTGATTAAAAGGAAAAAGATAGAAAACAAGTACTTAATTAAAAAATATAAAAAAGTTAAATATTAGTTATTATTGGGAACCTTTCAGTGATGGCGTGGGTTAACTTAGCGGAAAGAAAAAGAATGTTATCGAAAGTATTATGCAAATATTTTTAACTTACCTAACAAAAAAATCGATTGCAATCGGTTATAGCTAGGCGAATACGCAATATTAGTAATTTTAATTACAAAAACACTAAGAGCATCCAACGCGTCTTGATAGGCCTTAGGTTAGAAAGAGTTTTTGACGTGAGAATTTTTAGATTAGAAATATACAAATTAGGTGCACTATTTAAAATAGAACTCTTGCTGCGAAAACTCGGTAATTCCTGGACGGCTGAACACGACTGTGGGAAGTAACGTAGAAATCACGGAGCCACTGCGCTGCGGAGTCCGCATCTACCTCGTACTCGCTTCAGGCCTTTGAGATGGACGTCTCAGGCACAGGATGTGCTCGGATATCGGGCGAGAGCGCCCCGACCTCCGTCGTCGATAACCGACGTCGCTTGCCCGTAGGGTGGAGCCAAAAATTGGCTTGTAACGGGATCTAAACAAAAAAGAAACTTCAGACCACCGATGCAAGCTGAATCTTTGATTAATTATGAAACTAGTGCGAAATGGATCGAAAAGAAAAAGACGACAATACATACCAAATTAACCAGAAAATCACCCACAGACTATACTTTTGCTAGGACACTTTATATTTTTTTATTGGGTTTACACCAACAGAAAAAAACTTTCACTTCATAATTTCGATATTAATCACAAAAAATAAGGTCGACCATCACTTATCGGGTCTCAAAAATGTAATGACGCCGTCAAAAGGCAAACAACCGACGATTTTTTCACGATTCCTGGTTCAAATGTGAATAACAGCTATGAAGAAAAAATTTTTTATTGAAAAGGTTGGATTAGGATTGGAGGAGGTTTTAACCGTAGCGGTTTTACGCTACATTCTGTACGAAAAGGAAAGAACTTAAAACATGTTTAAAAGGTTTTTATATAGAGAATACGTAAAAACTTAAAAATGGAAGTGTAAAATTCTGCCGTGCAGATCCTAAAATGCAGTAACAGGCTTTTTGTCATTTTTTTGTTGAATATTGAACCTTAATGGACACGTTATAAGGAACATGAAGATCTAATCAGGGTTTTGTTAGGATGCTTTAAACTGTTAAAAAATCAAATTTGTGAAAGCAGTAACTTAATTTTTCATGCCTAAATATATTACAATACCAACTAAAATACAGTTATAGCAGTTACGTCTACCACGATCTGGTACTTTACCAAGTTAAACGCAGTAAATATCTATATTACCACAAAAAAACTGTATTCTATACCCAAAAAAATATTGAGGGATATAAATTAAAACGCAGTAAGTAGTTTTTGTACCAACAGTGTTAATACTGCATGGTTGATCTTTAGTTTATTTCACATGAACTACAGATTAAAATGCAGCAAAGTACTAAAATGTGGTATTTTATTTAGTGTTATTCAAGTAAGTTTATATCGTGAAAACCAACTAAAGTGCAGCATAATCAAAACTTCTTTCTTTTACTTTTATCGTAATATGACTTTTAAGTGTGAAGATACTATTTAAATTGCAGTATGTTAATTATTTACTGTAGTATAGTCGGTATATTTCAAAAGATGAAAATAACTTAAATGCTAATTAAAACGCAGTATGACACTTTGTTACTGCATTATAATTGGTATCTTGAACGCTTTTACTAATTTCACTGTAGTACAGGTCATATTTTACTGCGTTCTAGTCAGAATTTGTCGCTATCTCTCTCGCTCAATCAGTCGTGTTCGTGTGTCGACCGCTGCCGCGGAAGGAAGACGTCTGCGCCGCGCCAGAGTGTAGGCAGCCACTTGCCACTAACTTTGGAATATCCAGCTGGGCCATGACCAGCTTCACACAACTAGCCTGGACACAACCAGCTTCGACACTACCAGCTCCGTCACAAATAGCTTCAACACAGATACTATCAATACAATTAGCTTTTATAGAAATGGCTTTGTCTCCCCCAAATCTGACCCAGCTTGTTCCAGTACAACTGTCTCAAGAAGATCAAACATCTGCTTTATCGATTCTCCCTCAGTCTGGTCTAGCGGATTTAGCTACGACAGAAATAGCTTCTGAACATTCATTCAATAATCTTGTGACATTAGAATATTTATTATGTTCTGAGGTTTTGCCAACTTCAACAGATATTTTTCAGACCGCGACACCTTGAGCTAAAACACCAGTTTTTCAAGATTCTGACGACTCGGTAGCAGATAAAAATTATATTCCTGTGCCTTCATTAGAAAGTAGTTTATCAGATCATACGCAAGCAGTCGGAAAAGGAATCACCAAAAAAAGAAAAAGTAAAATAAGAAAAACTATAACTATACAAAAATCTAGGAAAAAGTTAAAAAAGAACCTTGTCTAATATTATATCAGACCACCGTTTCCCAATCTCTGCAAAAAACTATGTTCTTTGAGTTTTAGTGAGGATAAAAGGCAGATTGCCTTTTATCATCACTAAAAAACTCAAAGAACACAGTTTTTTTAGTTAGACCATAGACCAGTAATCAGGATGGATAGATTATTCATGCTGATTACTGGTCTATGGTCTGGGAATCCAGAGGTCTTTTTCTTAAGGGTCTAGTTCATACCAATGAATGTGCTAAGACAAATATTAAGACCAAAAAGAAACGCTACGTAACTCACAAATACCATTTCTTTTATTTATACTTATATTATATGTGATACTAATTAATTCCTCATTTATATATATCAAATACACTCAAAGTACCTTCCTCGTATTCTCATTTACTATTTAATACTATGTGCCATATTTTTACGATTAAATTTTTTTATAGAGTTATTATTTGTATGATTATTTTGCCTATTTTAAAACCCGGGTAAAGGCTTCCTACGTCGGGGGTCAGGTCTCCCATCCAGGCGGGAGATATTAGCCAAATGTCACTTTGGTAGAAATCTTAATTACTCATTAACTATTAATGATGTATTAAACTTTCATATTAGAAAATATAGATAAATAATGCAGCTTCAGATACAATAAATAGGTAAGTAAGGCAATTGGTAAGTATAGAAAGATTTATGAGCATTTTAGTGGAAGGCGGGTATACTCTCTCGGACTCCCCCTAATAGGTTGGGTTCGAACACTATATTACGATATTAGTATAGATATCGATGTATCTTAATTTATAAATTGATAATCACAGTCAAAATTCAAAGAAAAAAATGTTTTAATATATCACATAGTAGGCCATGGCCTTATAAAATATGGGCACTTATAAATCGTTAGAAACTAGTGCATACATAATGTAAGTGGCAGGCTTTCCAAACACTTCAGCGTCAAAAGCCTGACGGCTAAGGTATCGAACTAGTGATCCACAGGTTGCGGGTTTGAACCTGACCCATTAAACTATTGTCATGTACTCATTACAGACACAAGCACATTAATCTTAGTTTGAGAGATTGCTAGTAATGTGAATTCTACCCACAAAGTTACAAAAAAAAGTGAAAACTTGAGTTTTTATTATCTAGATAGCTTTAAATTTATTCACTCGTATCTATCATAGGCTGCTTTTCATTCCTGAAAGAATTACATCATCAAATGATGTGCAATATGTGTAATGTGTGTACCCTATTTTATTATTTTTATATTTATGCATGCCATATATAGATGTATCGAATGTTGAGCATTTATGTTATTTTTGATAAGTACTTTTGATATTTTTTGTGATTTGTTTTTAGTTATATATAAATGTGCCATTTAATTGAAAGATCTCATGTTTCTTGCGAAACCAAAAAGCTTTAATCATTTATTTTTTTATCGAAATGTATTTATAACCGCTTGTGTTCAAAGCACCTTAAATTTAATTTACAATTACCTTATAATATTATAAAATAAACGACAATTTTATACATATATAAATGTATTTTTTTCTGAAAATTCCTACCTAAAACATACTCGTAAGTTGGAAGAAATTGTTATATACTACATGTGCAATTAGTTCAAGACACAAATTAAAATGCAGTAAAGAAAGTCTTATGCTGCAAAATAGTCTGCAAAGTAGCAAAAAAATTAAAGTTTTGTAGTATCGAGTATTTTTACCGCAATTTAATCTGCATATGTGTAACTTTTTGCGTGCAGTAACTGCTAAGATTAAAAAAAAACCGATTTTACTTAAAATCTAATAAACTAAATTAACATTTGTTTTTGTAAATACCATCTTTGTTGTCGCTTAGTCCTCGTAGCAATAAAAATATGCACCATACACGTTAATAATACAAAAAAAAACAGTGTTTAAAGTTTTTCGGTTTCTCGAAACCGCTTTTTTCCTCATACTGCACTTTAGGGCCTGCACGGCAGAATTGTGCGCAAAATTTACAGAGCATTTACTTGTACTTAATAATATTTGTTATCACATTAATCATAATATTGGTTTGCAACTATCGATTATCAATCGCACCAGACACGCATAATTCTATTGTAAATAAGAATTCAGTAATAATCAGTGAATACTTTCTACGATAAGATAAATTATCAAGCATATTCAGCACTTGATGAGACATCATTAGTTTTTGTGGATTCTTATTTACCAGTCGTTCTACAGTGGAAGCATTGAAGTTTTAATAAATCGTGAACAACTGTGAACTTTAGTGTACCTCAGATTTGCAGCTGCACTTCACGTGTATTATGGAACACGATAATGAGGAGGCGGAACGTTCAACTCAAGAAACATTAAACAAAGACAGATTATTAGTGAAATGGTTGTGCTTGGATTTGGGACCTTTCGATATGATTGATCATAACGGCTTCCGAAGGTATGTTGAAGATGAGAATTACACTTTGCCATCTATGACGAAATTTTTGGAAGAACTGATTCCTAAATACTACAATGCAGCAAGGTCAGAACTGAAGCAAACCTTGGATTCGGTACTTCATGTGTCGATCACAATAGAAACCTGGACGTTGCGAGTGGTCGGTAGCGATCGTGGTCGAAAGATGTGGACTGCATCAGTACACTTTGTACATCAAGGCAAATTTGTTTCTCACACTTTGTTCACAATAGAGAGAAATGTGAACACAGCTGAAAATATAGCCAAAGTGCTAAGAAAAAGATTAAAAGAATGGAGAATCTTACACAAAGTGGTGTGCTTTGTTACGAGTCACGAGTTCAATGACCCAAAAAACGGTTTATATCGTGCACTGACGAATTGCTTGAAAATACCGCACGTATTTTGTGCAGTTTCTGAGTTAAACTACAATGTTAATGAAATGTTAAAGTATTTGAAATTTGAAAAAATTGTGAAAGCGTCTCAAAGGTTTTATTCGAAGATATCCAAGGATGAGAAAAAACATCAATTCTCATGGCATATCCCTTATACTGCTTTGAAAAGAATTAACGAACATAAATTTTCCGCGTTTGAAGAGTTTAATTTAGAGGAAATCGAGGAATGCGTTCAAATTTTAAAATCATTTGAAGACTTTACAAACATTTTATCTAGTAAAGAATATCTAACCTTATCTTATATAATTCCTCTAATGGTGGGTATAAAATTAAAAATAAGCAAATTATCACCAACTACTGAACGGGGAAAACAATTTAAGGAGAGACTTGAAAAAGCAATTGGATCAAATTTCGGCACTAAAGAACTAAATCAGGTTGCAGCAAAGGCAACATTCATGGACCCAAGATTTAAAAAAGCTGGTTTTATGACTGAAGAAGTTGCTAATGCTGTGCAAGAAGATGTGATAATTGAATTAAATAAATCTCTCCAAAAGAATACAGAAGCGCGAACTTTTAACATTGCAACGGAAGAAGAACCAACTGCAAGAGATGCTGGAAATCTATTGTTTTATTTGGACGAAAGAGTAAACTATACTACAGATGATGACCCTTGTTTGCGGGCACGTATTAATGTGGAACACTACGTTAACATGCCGTATGTTCATCATAATTGTAACCCTTTTCAATTCTGGGAAGACTTTAAAGGTATTTCCAAATATCACAGTGAACTGATTAAAATGTTTAAAAAATATTTATGTGTGCCAGCGACTGCAATGCCTGTTCAACCAATATCTGGTGCTGTGCCTACGTGTATGAATTTTAATGAGCGTAGAAAACTATTAGATCTTAAACATGTTAATGAAGTTTTGTTCTTACATAGTTACTATTCTAGAAATCCAAAATAATATAAATAACAAAATATATTTGTATACTGTTAGGTAATCTTATTGCTAATTTAAAATAGTTGCCATTAAGAAACCCTATTATATAAGGGGAAACTAAGGTACTTTCCTCGAGAAGGAATAGAGGTGTCCGTCTGATCGAGCTAGGAAATCTATAGGTTTAAACCTTAAGCCGGTTAACATGGCCTATTGACTTCTGTTTGCCTAACCCTGCGTGGTGGGACAATAGGAAACAAGATTACCCATGGGGCATGTAATACTCACGGTTGATTAATGGTGAAAACACATGGCTGCAGGATTCGACTGGCTGGAGAACGGGTGCGAATATTGTATTGGCGAATCCTTTTAAAACGTGGAGTCCTGTAATGAATATCCAGGGATCAGTATAATATCCTTTTAACGACCTGGGAAGGACTCAGAGGTCACTTCCAAACACCAATACACCAAAATCCTTACCTTTTAAAACATGGAGCACATGAATTGTGGGCTCTCCGAAATTTCTAGAATAATGTCTATAATGAAAAAATAATTTCACTTCCGTTTATTAAGTATTTTAACCAAAAGCTGAAAACTATTAAGTTATTATATAGATATTAGTTCGATGGCTTCCAATCAATTTGCTAAAATCAACTAATGTGGATTAAAAACTAAAACTGCGAATCGGCAACCGCCAGATGTCGCCTCCAACTGTCAGAAACTGACGTACAACTGAATGACATTTGGAATGTAAACGACCGCACGATGCAATTGCTCTAATTTATTGCGAAAGCCTTTTTAATAGGGTTTTGAAAAGTGATTCAACGTCAGAAACTGTTACCAAAGAGTCCAGTGACGAAGTAAAGATGAAGGGATGTTCCTATTATATAAATCGCAAAGTCCTTTACACAAACTACATTGAGCATTTCACTTGGAAACCGAGATCAATATTGGAAACCTCACAATTTACAACGCATGCCCACAGGTAAGTCAGGATCAAAATAACAACGTAACACAATGTACATTGCCTTTGCTTAATGGCAGTGGTGTGGACACCACGCGGGCGGTTGCGGTTATTGTCCCAAAGTCCTTCAGTTATGTACAGACGCCAGCACGTCAACCTACCCCAATCTGTCAAATTTTACTAATCGAACATTAACCTTCCACTATTGTGATAAGGTTGAAAATCTATTAAAGAAATTTGACAGATTGATGTAGGTTGATGTGCTGGCGTCTGTACATATACAACGTGTAATTTAAAGGGTATATAATTATACAGTCTGTGTCTTTATAATGTGAAAATATCAAAATGGAAATGGGAATCTTTACTTAATTTTATCGACGGTAAAAATATATATAAAAAATCGAAATATTTATATTTATTTTTTATGGAAATTTAAAAAATTTTGTTCGCTACTGTGACCCCTGTGTAAACAAAACGGTGTAACTTTTAAAATAAATGATCTATCACGATAAAAACAAACTCCATAATGATTGGAAGTAATTAGGCGTCCTGATAAAATGAAAATTGTGAAAAAAAAAACGGCCCTCAATTGAAAATAAACAAGTTTTTTAGCGAAATTTTTTTTTTTTTTTTCATATTTTTTTTTATTATTAAAAATAGGTTCGCGTTTGACCACCGTCTCACCTGATGGTAAGTGATGATGTGGTCGAAGATGTAGCACGCTTACCTAAAAGTAACCTATTCACTCTTGACTTAAAGACTCCTAGGTTATAGCTATCGGGAAACACAGACTCCGGCAGGGAATTCCACTCCTTAGCCGTACGCACAATGAAGGTATTCCCAAAACGTTTTGTGCGTATGGGTGGGATGTCCACCATGTAACGATCGCGCTTCGCAGTTTGTCTCGTAGTCCGATGATGGAACGGGCTTGGTGGAATTAGATTGTGTAATTCCATCGCACACTCCCCGAAATGTAACCGATAGAAAACCGATAGACTTGCAACTCGTCGTCGATGTTCAAGGCAATGAGTCTCTTGGCCCACTTCTCGATAGACTCAAGCGCGTACAGTTGGTATTTAGCAGATCCATCCCAAAGGTGAGAGCAGTACTCCATATACGACCGAACCTGGGCTTGATAGTGATTGAGCAACTGTTCGGGTGTGAAGTACCGTCTCACCTTTGCTAGGTTTCCCAACTTTTTTGATGCTAGTTGAGCCTTAGACTCGATAAACGGGCCAAAATTGAGGGTCGAAGTTAGTGTTACCCTCAGAAGCTCGATACGGTCGGTTATCGGTACGGTTACACCCCGGAAAGTAGGAGCTGGTTCGAATTGACCCCTTTTTGCTGAGAAGAGACACGCCTGGGCCTTAGCTATTAAACTTGACCAAATTGGCATCGCCCCATTCGGAGACAGCCTTCAAGGACAAGTTCAAGCGCCCAACCATGTCCTCATGGAGTTTTTAGAGTTTTTACAATAATCGTAAAATTTCTCAATAAGACGCCCCATTACTTACCTTTTTTTATTATTTTAAGTTATTTTTCATCGTATTAGTCCCTAATGGTAAAAATTACATATTTTTAACTCAATCCCAACATTTCTTATCAACTGTCAAAGAAAGGCCCAGCGCATGGCTACGCACTATTGTCACCTATTGTTGAGCAGGTAGATAACCTTTTTTTGTGAATTTTATTGTGAATGTGCGCGGGTCAGGGTGCGGGAAGGTAGGGCCAACCAAAGGGACCTTGAATTATGTTATGAATTATGATAGACGTCAGACGGTCCAAATTATTCGCCGTTGCTACATGTGTTTCGTTACTTTCGTTCACTGCTGCCTGAGTTTCGTAACTTTCGTTCGCTGCTACATGATGCCACGTCCGGCACACATTGCCGACATTCATTTTTACTATGGAGTGGGACGAGGAAGTGCCAGAGCTGCGCGCGCAGCTTATATAACTGCGTTTCCAAACAGGAAACCAGTGCCATCTACCCGCCACTTCCAGGAAGTTCACAGTACTTACTGATGTGGCTATTGAACAAGCAGTATTGGGTGATTTGTTTGCTGATCCATCACAACGTCATTTAGTCTAAATATAATTTTAATTAGGAACTGGTACTTAGTTACAAAGTTTTTGGTCTCTGTAATCGAAAAACTAGGCTCGAGATCAACAATTGCTTATAAAATAGTAAAAATCAACACAAATTATAAAATATTTGTTTTTTGTCAAAGGTCAAACACAAATCAACTTGAAAAAATAAACTCTTATCACAAGTGTCATGTCTCAAAAATGACAATTGTCAAACTAGTATTTTTTATTGACAGTTAGGGCATAATTGCTTCGCACACTGCAAACACACATGTTTATTCTCTGACTTATTTAAAGTTATCTGTGATGTTTATCGCATGATATACATTGATAATTCGATTTACGGTTCAATTTAGGAGGACAACTAGCACAGGTTTTCCGTATTTTCAGTCTGTTTTCAGGATTTTGTGGTTTAGGTGGCAAATCAGAACCCAGAATACGCACCAAGTTGATTTTTATATCACGTGGAATATGAGTATTATAAACTCTGCGCTTCATGTGTTGTAAAACCGTGTTTCTCGGCCGGATATTGATGAACTGTCCCCGATCAATGGTATTGGCACCATCAGCTTGATAAAGAACATGGGCATTCACTGTACTTATGTCTAACATTCGATAAAAAAGTACCATGGGCCCCTTTCGCGATCGGCGACTGCAGGTGTAGATGGCGCATTTTTTGTCTATCTCATCAACTCCTCCTTTTGTGGAGTTGTAATAAGCTATCATTTCAGGTTATCCTGTCTTCTCGTCAATCGGCTCACAGTGGTGCATTGAAGAAATTGAACACACAGTTTTCCTTTCTTTGGAACATGAGACATCAAAGTCATATTATTAGTAAATCCGTAGGGTGTAGATCCCACATCTCTTGTTTTAGATGGCTGGAACTCCTTAGGAAGTTCTCTTTTGTTTTTTTTTTTAAAGTTCCTACACACGTCGGTCCTCGTTTCTTTAGTGCATTTACCAATTCAACCGATGTGACCCAGTTGTCGAACGTTACATTGCGATTACTGTTGTGAATGGGTTTCATCAAGCGAATCACTGCTTGTGACGGAACTATAGAAACTTCTTTTCATCGTTTGTCAAAGTTTCACCATCAGATCCTTTTCCTCAATAAATATAGCCATTATAGAAATAGTTAGTCTTAGAATCGCACATACACATCATTTTCAAACCATATTTGGATGGTTTGTTTGGCATATATATGACAAAAAAAGAACGACCTCTGAATGCCATCAACATTTCATCGATCGTTGCGCACTCTTCAATGTTGTACAGGGTTTGACAGTTATTCACAAATATTCTGCATATGTTTGAAATTGCAGCCAGCTTATCATTCTCTCTTCTTTCATTTCGGTCAGCCCCATTATCAAACCGTAAGCACAGTAACAAATTCAGAAATCTTTTTTGCGACATTACACATCTAAAAATATCCCTTCCCGTCCCATCAGTGGCAAAGAGGTACTCACAGTTTTCATGATTGGACTTGAACACAGCTGTATACATAAGAAGACCAAGAAATGCGTGTAATTCGACCATATCCATGTCTTCGTTTATTTCTGGTCAGGATCGTTCTCCTTGAATCGAAACAAAATGCGTAGGTATTTACGCTGATCAACAGGTATACAATTGCGAAAAAACATCTGCTTAATATCAGCATTTATAGCGATAGGAAATAATCTAAAGTTTATTAAAAGAAGAAACAAGTCTGTTTGTAAATTTGGACCGATATGGAGTACATCATTTAAAGATAAACCTGTATGAGTTCTAGCACTCGCATCCAATACAATGCGCGGCATCGGTTTGTCTAGCCGAACGACAGCGTGATGAGGAATGTAGTACCCGTCATCCAAAATGTTCGATTCTTCGACTTGACTTAAGTATCCATTATCTATGTATTCTTTGATCACTGCGTTATAATTTTCCTGCAACATCGTCGTTTGGCGGAGTATTCTCTCCAGCACAACGGCACGCGGCGGTGCGGGAGTCACCTAACTCAGCGGGATCCTTACTAAAGGGTAACGCGACAGTATAACGTCTCGCATCGCCACATGACAAGGTCGAGGAAAAAATATTCTCACATTCGGTTTTCTCAGGAGATAAAAAACGTTTGTTTTCAACTTCTTCCAATTCCCAAAATTTTTGTAGCAAATCATTAAGGGCTAATGCTGTGAAAGAAGAGCTAGGTAAATTTAAATTATCTTTACTGTGCTGAAAATCACCCATGAGGACATACCCGAATGTGGTCAACAATGCGGGCGGCGCATGTGAACCTAAGTCCACCCTATTCCCCAAATAAATATACAGAAACAGTTGAGCGCCTAACACTATGTCAATATCACCTGGAATATTCCAGCTTAAATCAGCGAGCGGAAGCGAGTGGAAGTCTATATGACTATCTCACTTAATATGGTTCGATGGTAGCTGGTCCGTAATGCCCTCAACTACTAACGCGTGAATACTATATTTTTGATGCGAGTGTACGCGAGACTCGATATCTAAGTAACCTAACTAACCTATTATCGGTCACGATACGGAACCAACCCCTTTGACAAAGGAATTACTCTAAATTAAGTTTTCTACAACAGGCTGTAGTTATTAAATTGTTTTGCGAACCGCTGTCAATTAAGAACCTCACTATAATTTTATGGCCCGAACTATTATTATAAGACCCGCCGCCCATTACAACTTTTTGTCACCGTGACTTATTGTTACTGTCGCCTGCTGTCACCCTCGATGCGCTCACTGAGGTGACTTCTTGGGTAACAAATCACGTTCTAGACATGGGCGTTACTAGTTATTTTTGATAACCGTTATCTAACCGGTATTTAGTTGCAATAACGCTATTGATAACGGTTACTGAATAACGGTATCACAAATGCAGTTAATCTAACTATTCAGTTGTTGTATCTCTATAGTTATTACAACAACTGGATAGCTAAAATAACCACAGTATGAATATAACAAGGAGTGGAGTAAAGGGATTATAACGATACTGGTAATTTCCCTTCATAGCTTTCTTCTAGGCTCAGGACTAGCACATTTTTTATATGAAAAATATACAAAAAATTCGGCGCATTTCAAAATCATCATATTCACATTGATTGATTAAATTAACATGGCTTGCTAACTCACCTTTACCTAATAATCACTATCATCTTAATTATACTATTTACACAATGGTCAATTAATCAATCCTACTGTTATTATAAATGCGAAAGTTTGTGAAGATGTATGTATGTTTGTTGCTCTTTCACTTAAATACTACAGAACGGATTTCAATTAAATTTGGTAAGTAGATAGTTGAGATACTGGAATAATACATAGACTACTTTTTATCCCAGCATTCCCACGGATTCGGGATTTATGCGGGAAAAACCTTCCACGCGATCGAAGTCGCGGGCAGAAGCTAGTCTCATCATATTATTACAGTGTCAACTCTATATAACTACACTCTAGGGACTTCGTGTATTTTGATATTATAGGAAAAAAACTATATTAGAAAATGAAAAATATTTGAACGCTATTTCGTAGTGTGTTTTTTGTCATTTTCATCTGACGTCTTTTGCTGCACCAGTAATTTTGTTGTATTTTTTAGTTTGTAATCCACGAATCCTACTAATAACCGTCTACACGTGCAATTTGTGAATAAAAAACAGATGTCGTAAAAAGTTTAGTATTTATGATGCCGACAGTCGAGTTTATTACGTACTAGAATAATAAAGTAACAAAAGAACCTATAGCTCCGCAGTTTTTACTAATTTCGGCCACTTAAAAAGTACATTTTATTATTTAATTTCTGTCGTTATTGAGACTGGGTGTAATGATTATAGAGTGTACCATTATATGAAAGACAAGCTAAGCTTTAGGGAGTTGAACGACACTCGATTTATTTCATTTAATTCATTTTTATAAGTCAGTTTATGTCTACACAAGTATACCTAGCACTAAATACTATTATTAAACTGTGTTTGCATTATCTATATACATACTTAAATTTAATACACAACTACGATTACGCACTTAACTTTTATAAACTAAAGAATTTGAATAGTCTCTTCTCAGAAAAATAATAAATCGTCTCAAATCTCCAAAAAACAGAAATCATAAAACAATTAACAAGTTCTTCAAATAACCAACAAGAAAACCGACAACCGACACTGGTACTAGTATAATTCACTCAATAATTCGAAACATACACACACAGAAACATGTTGGAAAAAACGTCATTACATTAAACATAATAATAATAAGTAAGTTATAACAAAAAAAAAACAATGTAATCACAACAACATTTTCCACATATTACTTATACATACGCTAAGAGGTAGATGAAGAGTTAAGCTAGTTAGTTCCGTTTAGTTCACATTCAAGTAAACTATTATATTTTAATAACTCAACAAACTTTCAAATTAGTCAGCAACTTCAAAATGACTGGTATCTAATATATTTAGTTCCTTAATAACTTTAGTTCTAAAAGTATTTCTATTTAGTAAAAATATCTGTGATAACCGATGAACACATCAAAACTGTTCATCATTAGACCAGCAGTTGGTATATACGACCATAATATTTCCTTAAGATATTCATGATAACCAATGCATGCCAACAAAACGATACTCGCATCTTCTCTTTCTTGCACCTAATTATCGGCTAAGTGAGAGAGGGAAGGCATGGTTGCCAGTTGCCGGTTGGTTATCATCGGTTTCGGTTTCTAATGTTTTCGTAGTTGCGCGTTGAGTTGTAGCTACTCGCTCGCTACTCGTACTCTGCAGATTGATAACCGTTGCCGGTTGAGACGATACCGATACCTAACGTTATTGCTAAGGCAACCGTTTTCAGTTGCGTTTTGTTATAACTGACACATGTCTATCGCGTTCATTTTTGTAATGGACTTCAACGAGGTTGTCAAACTAATCTGCTTATACGCTTATTTTAAATAATATGTTTTATTATATGCTTTTCGTTTAAACGCCCATCTTTACGGCTGAGTGACAAAAAGTCACCAGTGAGCGGACTCCCATAGTATGTACAGGGCGAGTGACAGTCACGTCACTCCGGTACTGCCTGTCGCTGCAACTTTTTGTCACCGTCTTATCAAGTCACCATAATGAGCGCACTCAGTATAGTTTTCATAGCACTTGACTAAGTGACAAAAAGTCACGGTGACAAAAAGTTGTAATGAGCGGCCGGTCTTAGATAACAGAACGGTCGTCATAGACTTCGTATCAGCTGCTAACAACGCGGCTGTGATATGGGTAGGTGACGTTTGTATGACGTCACACGAATCATGCAGTCACCGGTGCAGGAATACCGACTTTATCGCACTGATAATAAGAGCGCGGTACCGAGGCGCAAGCCGGAGCAAGAGAACACGGAGCGCAGAGCGAGGGGTGCGTGGGAGGCGCAATGGACAGTGGTGCCGCTGGGGTAGACGTCATGGCTACGTTGCAGTTCGTCGATTCAACATCAGCTGTATGCGGCTGTTTACAATTTTTATCGAAATGTAATAAACTATGATGACGTTTTTTACATACGTTACAGACTGAGGTCGACTTGCAATTATTTAAGCCGTGTGCCAAACTCAGACAATTCGCGCAACCATATTTGGCTTTGATAAACTCAAACCTAGTTCTAGGAATCAACGCTGATTTAAACTTAGCGCAGTTATACATGATCGCTATCTTCACAATACGCGCAACTCGAAATCGAAGTCGCGTGGGTAGAAGCGGAGGAATCAGTCGGCTCACTAACAACAAACGTTTTCGTCTGCATACGTGATTCGCGAGGTACGGTACCAAGGGGCCGATTTACATCAAACGAACACAGAGCTTGAGCTAGAACAAGAGCGTTCTTTCGTGATCTTTTAGTGTAAACGAAAACTCGTATTCAGCGTTTACATCAAACGAACAAAGAGCTAGAGCTAGAACAAGAGCATTCTTTCGTAATCTTTTAGTGTAAACGAAAACTCGTATTCAGCGTTTACATCAAACGAACAAAGAGCTAGAGCTAGAACAAAAGCATTCTTTCGTAATCTTTTAGTGTAAACGAAAGCTAGATCATCTGTTCTTTGCTCATTCGTGTCAATTCTGTGGTAGGTATTGGTAGTGCTTCGCTATGTCTGACTCTGACAGCGATATCATAATTGCAAGTGCTGCATTTATTATTTTGTTTTATAGTGTTCTTACGTCGGATCCCACAGACATCTGGAATTTTGGTAGGCTTCTATCATTAATAAACATTTTTCTTTAGACCAATCCATAATTTAATCGATAAGATATGTATACAATCACTAGAACACAAGAACACTTTGAAGAGACCGCTTAGGGGCGCGAGCACGTCCGAACGCGCAAGAACGCTGTAAGCAACTGTTCGCGCGCTCTAGCGCCGTTTACATCGAGCGAGCGAGCATTCTTAGAACATTCCATAGAATCTTTGCGAACGCACTAAGAACAACGAAATAATGCTCTACGCCTGTTTACACTAAAAAAATTGACATAGTGGGGGTAGAATGAGCATTCGCTCGTCTGATGTAAATCGACCTTGAGACAAATTCAAGCGTGCTAATTAATATCTTTGCCAGATCTTGAACAAAAGTAATCAACAATTTATTAGTGTGTATTTCAACATCACGAATGGAAAGTTCAAACGATTGACCAGTCTATGAATCTATTTTTCTCATAGCACAATGCACAACACAATTCGCCAGATCCGGAATTCCAAGTAGTTTCAAGGCAGAAAACGATGCACTAAATGTTTCAATGAAAGAATCGAGATTATTTGCGTTATATGAACAACCTTTTAAATCTAATATATTATTAACCGTACAATTCGACCTTATCGACTTGTACGGTTTTTATTATTTAGGAACATGCTTCTTAACCTGTAATGTTAAATATCTATCATTCTCACATTTAGCATTTATAGAATTAGTATGTATAACGCAAACCCCGGTATAATATCTCTTTCTTAATCCTGGAATTTTTTACAGTGATTTCTCCAGTTGAATAAGCACAACGGATTTAGCATTGATGTATTCGCTTTCCTAATGGTGCGGTGGTAACTACACTCAGACGACTCGATATTTTATGGAAATTCAATCTTTTACGTGACATTTTTTTTATTTTTACTATAAATTTTTAATACTCTGGAGTTTGAAGAGATGTGGTTTGCATTCAAACTGATAGTTTTTTCTCGGTAATAAAACTTTTTTGATACAAATACAACTATAAATCCTCATTTTATAACTCCATTATAATTTTGCTAATCGTAAATTTATTCTTGTATTTAAAAAGCAGCAAAATATGCCACAATATAATCTCATCGACAATCAATATCTAATTATTGTATGGAAATTATTTGTGTTTCTTTCTGATGTATTGCGACTGCGGTGCAAATTAGAATGTTTTTTAATTAAATAAAAGAAACATCAAATTGCAGCGATAAAAAATGGTCTATTGTACTGGGCATTCAAGGACCGGATTCTGTTATTGCTTCATGTGCAATACTAATATCAACTTGGATTTTTATTTCTAACCTTTATAGGTTTACCTTTATAGGTAGGTTTTCAGGTTCGAAATTATTTTCGAACCTGAAAACCATGGAAATATATCTGTAATATTCTATGAACTATTATAATTTGTTACAATGATGAATGAATTACGTTTATGGAATTTTTAATCTGAAGTAAACTAAATATATTTATATGAAATTCTTTTGAGAGTTTTTCTTTTTCAAGTTGGTCGATTATTTGTAAACTTGCGAAACCTGCTTAGCGGTGATAGTTTTCCTTTCAATTTTTTATGTATACTGCTATCTGCATATTTTCTATACATTAAAAACAACGGTTGATTTGGTAGGAGGGGATGTTCATATTAAGGAGAGAAGAAAAGGAGGTTATGACCAGCTGCTCTCATAGATTTAAATAGACATTATGCAATTATATTTCTTACCATAGAATGCATTGAACAAGATATAGTCTTCGAAAAAATTGCTGAATGAGAGTTGTTTACCTTAAAATACAAAACCTTAAAAATATGTACAGTTTCGTAGGTGTGAGTGATATTTAAAACCATACCAAATTATAGCTACACAGCATCAAAAGATACCCTGAAACACGACTCAGTACGATAATATATTTTTATACAAACATTTAATAAATACAATAATTAAAAGCGTATAGAATGGTAATAATTTGCTAGAAAATAATTTAATTTAAACCCAGATTCTCCGTTAACAACGTTTCAATGACGGGACATCTTCTATAGCTGTGTTACATTCTTTTGAGCCCTCGTGTTGGATTGGCAAAAGGGAAAACCACCCAATAGTCCTAGACAGGCATTCGTTGCATCAAGATCAAGCGAGAAACATATGTTTTCCTTATATTCTAAGAAATTATTCTGTATCGGTTCGTATCAGTTGTTTTGATTAATGTCTGGAAAGGTATTACTAATATTTTTATCGCATCGATGGATCAATAAAACCGTAAAAAAGTTTTAACTTTTTTTACAAAAATCTGAATTAGGAGCTTGCTTGTTCTCAGAGTATTCAGACGTCTTCACCGCTAGGGACAGAATTGTCCCAATGTCGCATTCAAAACAAATGTATCATCGAGAGTCACCGTAAACTCATAGAAATAAAGTGACTACAGAAATTCTGCCTATGACGCCTAAAACTCGGGCAAAGCCAGCGAACAAGCACAAGTTTAATTCAGGCCGCAGTCTTTGTTCTCCAGCGCCCCAATTAAAGCTGTCACACTATACGAATATCCCTCTATCCATAAACACATTTTTTGTAAACCGGTAGTGGTTGCGATAAATTGGATCCAGTCGTTCACTAAATAAGGTTTCTTGGTGACGTCAGTACCGGTTACTCTATGGCGTTATGTTCCTGTTATTTCCTTGGTGGAAGGGGAGATAAACATATTTCCGCTGTTAAGGGAATTGAAGTTAAATAAAAGATAGATACATAAATATAGATGCGAATGTTATAAGAACGATCTTCTGTATTATCCTTTGGGAGTAAGAGAAACGAGTGTTTATTCCCGGAGGATTTCGCTGATATTTGATGTTATAAGAAGCTATGCCGATATCGGTCATTTTGTATTCGGGAAGCTGTACTTGCTTTTTTTGTCAAATCAAAATATTATATAACAATAGCAGAATTAATTGTTTCTTTAACATCTAATATGGCTTAGGCCCCCAGTGGTTGAGGCACCTGTGGCCGAAACCCTCGATTCGAACAATTTAATTCAAAGCAATTTTTGATCAAATGTACCATTCATAAGAATTTTTATGTCGTTTTTTAAAACATCCGTCTGACACTCAGGCTCAGGCAGTGGCGATCTATTCTCTCTGTTATTTGATAGATAACTTTTGTGTAGCATGAAAAATACTTTATTATTATAGTGAAAAACTTTTCTCATTTACAGTAAATGTTAAAAAACTAAATGAAAAAGCACAAAAAACGAAAGATATTAAATTAATCGAATCGGGGGGTGTCGGCAATAGGTGCCTCGACCACTGGGGGCTTAAGCCACGGACGCGTTTTTTAAATGTCTTCGAGACATGGGTTCCGATATGCAGATATCAGTTAAATTCATACACAGTTAAAAATTGTCATCAGTCAAAGGCTCCTATTCTCCGTTTAAAAAAATAACGCGGATGAATGAGAATAAAATGTGGCATGATGAAGCTAATATTTTTATGAGAACTTGTGGAACTCGTCGCTAAATAATAACAGACGCACGCGTTGATCTTTAAGGTTAAGAAACGCTGCCCGAGGTCGCTTTGTAGAAAGGTGACCATTTTAAAGTATCAAGATTCCTCCGTGCATCAAAACGCCCGAGCAGTTTTTTTATTTTTGTGAGTGGCCTCTCGCAGGTCAACCTCTGAGGTTGTCGGCTGCTTAACCAGGCTTACCTGTGGTTGCCTTAAATAAAAAATAAATTAAAGCCTCCAGCCATCGTTTATTATAAAACTTGTCGTCCGAGCAGTTGGTCCCGGCTGTCATTAGTACTTTTTTTGACAGTCGTTACAGGTAGAAAATTTGATACTGGGTACCCAACGATACCCTTTGGCAAGACCAGTATTAGTTTTTACCCAGCTAATGGGTTGTGGTAGTCAGATAGATAGTCGCATAAGGCTCAGCTGCATTTGGTTAGACTGGAAGCTGACCCGGAAAAGGCTAAGTAGTTGCTGATGACGATTTATAGGTATGTGAACGTTTGAACTTTAAAGGAGACGGAAACGCTTTCATACATTCTTGGGCCAAGGTGAAAAAAGATGTAAAAAGTTGAAATTAGTGTCGATTAACAGCTTTTAAGTTTTGTCGTTTGAAGAAAAAAACACAACTAGAACCTTATAGTACTTTTTGTTTTACAAAGTATTCACCACGTAGCTTAATACACTTTTCCATTCGCTCAAACCAGTTATTATAACATTTATTCCACTCTAAAGTGGGGGTGTCCAATATAGCTGACTTGAAAGCGTCGACTGCTTCTTCACCGGACTGGAACCTTTGATCACGAAGACTTTTCTTAATTTTAGGAAATGTAAAGAAATCGTTAGGGCTTGGGTCAGGACTGTATGGAGGATGGTCAAAAATTTCTATTTTTTCCTGCTTCAAATACTCAATCGTTTGACGAGCACTGTGTGAGCTTGCGTTGTCGTGGTGCAGGATGATGCGTCGCTTTGAGTTAGATTTTCGAAGTTCGGCGATGACTTGTGGTAAACAAACTGTGGTATACCACTCTACGTTAACCGTTCTACGATCTCCAAGTGCAATAGTCGCAACATGGCCGGTTTTTCCAACGAACGTGGCCACCATCTTCTTTGAAGTGCTTCGAGAACGAACAACTTTAGTCGGCTTTGGATCGTCTTGAAAGACCCAGATTGTAGATTGTTGTTTGTAATCAGGATTGTAGGCATAGACCCAAGATTCGTCACAACTGATGATGTCGTAGACGTGATTTGACTCTCCTCGGTTGATCCTTTGCAGAGTTTTCTTACACCATCTGACGCGGGCCGCCTTGTGATCGTCGGAAAGCAGATGCGGTATCCAACGGAAAACTAGCTTTCTCACACCAAGCGCTTCATGCAAGATCTTCTGAATGGTTGTCCCTGAGATGCCTAATAGAGTCTCTATCTCTCGATACGTCACATGACGATCTTCGAGAATTATTTGTCTCACAGCAATGATGTTATTTTCAGTGAAGGCGGATTTTGGGCGTTCTTCGCAAGATTTGTCACTAACACTGCAATCCTAAATACCAGCATTCGACAGTCCGCAGACATAGGGCTTCATCACTAAACACAGATGTTAGCTCTTCAAAAAACTGAAGCCATGTCAGGCCTCTTCTAAAGTTGTAGAAACTTATTGCACGAACATTTTCCTTAGAAAGATTCATTTTCGTACGTAACCTGACAGATTCCAATCGACGCTGTGACTAAACAAAATACTTTTAACTGTTTTGAGATTCAAAATTTAAACACATTCGAATATAGAACAGTTCTAAATTCAAATTTGCCGGGAAATATAGAAACGACAGCACTTAAAAGGCATGCCTCGTATATTAACAAAGCATCACTGAAGATTCGGCGAATTTTGGCAATCTGAGAGCAGAGTTATAGGAGGTTTTGTAAAAGGCTAAAATAAAGGTAAAAATTGGCAACAACTTGTATAATACAGCTGATTTTTTTTAATATAATTGCTTTTTCGTTAAAATAGACAGTTGTTTACTATATTAGTTGTGTTGTATTGAGTGGGAGGTCATTAGGAAACTCAAAAATAATTTGGAGATACCCCAGGGAGATGATGTTTAAAATAAAAACAACTTTTTTGAATAATAGTTATCGTTTATTCAATTTCAATTATAATCTAAAAAGCTCGTGTTAAGAAGGTGGCGGACTCTTGCTGCAAGAGAACGACGAAAGACAAACACTGCGGTAGCCAAGTTGTTGCGCTTCATCAACAAATGATTCTTGAACCAAATCCCAACAAACTTGGCAAACATAGTCCCTGCTGTTTACCTGAAAGATGAGAAAAGTTTTAATGTCATCAAATCATGATTACAATAAAATATACCAGCAGTTAGGTTTTAACTTAAATGTAAACAATCTCCATGTGCCTTTTATTATGTATGTTACTATAGTTCCTGCATAACGTTTATGAAAAATAAAAGTAGAAACCTGTAGACCAGCATTGTAGACACTAGGTAGCTAGAAAAGGTGCCTTCAAGTTTGTACTTACAGGTTGTGGTGTACGCCAATGACGAATCACTGACAGTGTCGATACATCATCTAAAGCTCGTCGACCAACTGTATTATAGCGACTAGTCGCTATACCACAATTAACACAGCGATCCATGGTGTCAATATCTAATCGATATGCAGGCTGTAAAATCCAAATAAGTGAGCCAAAGTCAGACGAGAAAACGATATTATCCGTGTCCGGTATGATAGCAAGGGTCGTACAAGTTTTGCAATATCAGAAGTCCGTAGGAAGAAAGCAGTGGTCGAGGAAAATATCAATAAAACAACGGGAAATACTCAAAACGCACGCGCGTGAAACGTTACTACTCTATTCTATTTTTTGTTAATGGCAAGTGGAGCCGATGTCGACTATTCTGCCAATGTCTAAAGTAAATTGGAAAAACAAGTGTGTATGATTAATGATTAGAGACAGAATGGATTTAAAAAAGAAAAAAATTGGGCAAGTGCGAGTCAGACTCGCCCATGAAGGGTTCCGTAATAACTATAATAATATAATATAATATGTATATTTATTTGACGAATAAAAAAAACCTTAAAAAGTTTTGAAAACTAGATCATTTACATTTTTACAACTACGCTAAATAACTTTGTTTTTATAAGTGTTTGTATGAATTACAAAGTTATACGGCTCAACGGCTCGACGGATTTTAGCTTGAGGGGTATCGTTAGATTCGTATTGACTGTGAAAGTGACACTGGGTATATCAAAATAAAAAAAAAAAACAAAATGGCGGATTTTTGGCGCCATATTATGCCTTCAAAAAAGTTTTATTTCTCAAAACCTATCGAGTGGGGTATCAAAATAAAGGGTTTTAAAAGGTGATTACAAACATATATACAACTTATTTGGTTAAAAGTAATTCAAAGTGACAAATCGTAAAAAACACGTATCAAGAACTAAATCGTCTGCAAAATCTTTCACATTTGTGAACTAAAAAGCTGGAAATAAAAAAAGTTATTAAAAAAATTAAAAAACCCGACTGCAACCTTATACTAAAACTAACTGAAAAGCTAATTAAAACAAGCCGATTTTAAATTAAATAAAAGTTGGAAGCAGGCGGGACCCATTTGAGTTTGAAACTATAATAATGGTATGTCTATAGATACCACACACGCATACAGTCATGAAAAAAAAAAAAATCAGTTTCAGTTCCAAGTATGGGGAACCCCCTTTATTTTATATATTTTTTTTTTCAAAATTGGAAAGCGGTTCACAGAATACATCTACCTACCAAGTTTCGCATGTCCTTATAGTTTCGGAATAAAATGGCTGTGACATACGGACGGACGGACGGACAGACTACAAACAACAACTATATGCGGAATAAGGGTTCCGTGTTTTGCCATTCGGCTACGGAACCCTAAAAAATACTGGCATAATACAGGGACTAAACCTTATCATTAATCTCAGAACTACTTAAACTTTAAATATTTTTAAAAGTTAATGTCTTATGTTAAGTTAGGGTACAGTTTTTATGTAGCATGTAAGTAGATTTTTAAAGTAATGTAAGTATGGTAAGTTACTAAGTTCTATAATGCTTTCCTTCCTTAAGTTAGCTACTTGTAATAGCTTGGGTCGGCTACCTTATATCTTTAAAGTTAGGTTGTTAATTTGTTCAACTTTTAAATTATACTGGGTTTTTAGGGTTCCGTAGCCGAATGGCAAAAAACGGAACCTTTATAGTTTCGATATGTCTGTCCGTCTGTCTGTCTGTCTGTCTGTCCGTCCGTCCGTATGTCACAGCCATTTTATTCCGAAACTATTAAGACTATACATGTGAAACTTAGTAGGTAGATGTATTCTGTGAACCGCTTTTCGATTTTAAGAAAAAAATTGAAAAATATTTAAAATAAAGGGGGGTCCCCATACATGGAAGTAGAACTGAACATATTTTTTTTTCATGAAACCTGTGCGTGTGTGGTATCTATCGACAGGTCTTTAAAAATGATATAAGGGTTTCTAAAACCACTTTTTCATAAAGTCAATCGTTTAAAAGATATAAGCTTCCAAAGTGGTAAAATGTGTGTCCTCCCCCTCTAACTTCTATAATAATGGAGTAAAAAATCTAAAAAATATATGTCTATAGATCTTAATGTAAACTTTCAACCAAAATTGGTTTGAACGAAATCGGGTCAGCACTTTTTGAGATACAGCATATTTTCTAAAACCGCAAATATAACTTTGTAATTCATACAAACACTATGAAAAACAAAGTTATTTAGCGTAGTTGTAAAAATGTAAAAAAGCTAGTTTTAAGAAATTTTTAAGGTTTTTTATTCGTCAAGTAAATATACATATTATATTATATTATTATAGTTACTACGGAACGCTTCATGGGCGAGTCTGACTCGCACTTGGCCAATTTTTTATAATCTTCGTCATCTACAAGTATATCTATATACATATATAAAACAGTAAAAATGTGAGTCTGTACATTAAAATTTTATACAAAAATAATAATTGAGGAAAATTTAAAAAAGTCTGTCTGTTTGTCTGTTTGTACACGCTAGTCTCTGGACCTACTGGATGGATTTTAATGAAATTTGGTAGGTAGACAGTTGACATCCTGGAATAACAAATAGGCCATTTGGCTTTTTATCCCGGAATTCCCACGGGATCAAAATTTACGCGGGAAATCCTCGCACGCGAACGAAGTTGGGGGTAATAGCTAGTTATAAATAAAGAAAGTAACAGAAGGACATGTGTGTTCTCCACCTGTGGAGCACAGACTTGGTTTTTGACTAATATCCAAAAGTCCAAACTTAAGGTTTGCCAACGTGCTTTTTTTAATGGGAAATCATTCAATCACTGCCTCCCGATCTGGGCGAAGTGGGAGGATGTGTCTGACTTTTCCAGACTAAAACCCATCCATGTTCCGTCATTTGGCCTTCATGTTCCGATACCGCGGTAACTCTTTCGAACAATTCCGCAACCCCGGCCCGCAGGCGCGCACCTACGGTGGCAAGCATGGCATTATGTTAAGTGTTAAACTGCATTAGAAACACCACACTGCGCTCATATGAAGACGTGTTTTAGTGCAATACGAGTAACTACCTATATTTTACCGAGAGTGTATTTGTATACATTGGGATTATTTTCATTTGTTTTTAACCGACGAAAACACTCAGTGCCTTTTCACATGTACCGGTTGCCGGGTAGCCGGCGCCGACTGTCCGGTAACACATTCAGCTTTCACACGATCCGATAATGTATTATTAGTAGGTATACTATAATAGGACGATAAGTAGAAGAGTATGATAAACATGTGCGTGATCTCGCTGTGGTTGTATCTGGGCGACTGGCCGCCAGTGCGTCTGAAAGCATGCTGTACAGTATATTGTGAAGCCGGCTCTACACGTTGGCCAACACAGTGGCGAATGTAGTAGCCAGTGCCTATTCGCCAACGTGTAGAGGGGGTGTTTGTGCATCTTGGGTTGTATTGGAATGATGGCCGCCGAGTTGGCGCGAGATCCGTGTGGTGTCGGTTTTTTGCAAAAGATCAAAGGGTTGTTGGCCGAGTATTGGCTACCGCGTCCACACGTTGGCCGCGCGTTTAGTATGCTACGAGCTCCCAGAACGCACGCACCTGATTAAATATTTTAACCGACTTAAAAAAAAAGAAGGAGGTTCTCAGTTCGTCTTGAACTTTTTTTTTGTGTATGTTACCTCATAACTCGAAGTCAGCTCGACCGATTTAGAAAATTCTCTTTTCATTTGAATTGGTATAGTTTCTAGTTGGTCCCACTGTTACGAAATCAGGATCTGATGATGGGATCCTGGAGAAATCGAGGGAACTCTTCAAATATTATAGGCACATCTATAGCGTTTTGGTTATATCTTATAGTATCTTGTGCAGTTGCTCTCGAAAAGCACCATTTGGGGAAGTGGAACTGATGATGAAGACCACAGATGACCACCGAAACTACTCAATAATAAGTATTTCATGGATTGCGATTCGATTACTTGAATATGGATGTTAAGCACTTTATGTTCGTCACAATGCATATGGTGATGTAGAGCTGATGGTGAAGTACCAGGAGAACTCCTCAAAAATTAACGGCTCTGCATCGGGAAAAGCAATATTTTGTAAAAGGTGATAAGTAGTTGATATTTTGGCTTTTGTAACTAGATAAATTACAAACCGACCCACTAAAAAGCGTGAATATTTTTTTTTTTTTTAAGTTTTTTTTGTCGTTGTAGTGTTTTGATATGGAAGTTGGTTTTATTTTTTGTTAAAAAGTTCTTATAGTCACGCGTCGGTAACAACTAGTGTAAACAAAAGGTCAGTAATGACTAATAACGAAGAAACTTTTCGGTTTATAGAGCTCTACCAAGCCATAAATTGTTTGTGGAACCCAAGAATCGCAATCCATGAAATACTTATTATTGAGGAGTTTCGGTGGTCATCTGTGGTCTTCATCATCAGTTCCACTTCCCCAAATGGTGCTTTTCGAGAGCAACTGCACAAGATACTATAAGATATAACCAAAACGCTATAGATGTGCCTATAATATTTGAAGAGTTCCCTCGATTACTCCAGGATCCCATCATCAGATCCTGATTTCATAACAATGGGACCAACTAGAAAGTATATTTCAAATGAAAAGAGAATTTTCTAAATCGGTCGAGCTGACTTCGATTTATGAGGTAACATACATAAAAAAAAAGTTCAAGTCGAACTGAGAACCTCCTTCTTTTTTTTGAAGTCGGTTAAAATGTTTAATCAGGTGCGTGCGATCGTTCTGGGAGCTCGTAGCATACTAAACGCGCGGCCAACGTGTGGACGCGGTAGCCAATACTCGGCCAACAACCCTTTGATCTTTTGCAAAAAACCGACACCACACGGATCTCGCGCCAACTCGTCGGCCATCATTCCAATACAACCCAAGATGCACAAACACCCCGTCTACACGTTGGCGAATAGGCACTGGCCACTACATTCGCCACTGTGTTGGCCAACGTGTAGAGCCGGCTTTATACAGTACCTACTACGCGTCCGGCCGCCGGCTAGCCGGTAGGCGCCAACCGGACGCACAGTGGTGGATCCGGTGAGCACCCTGCGACCGCTTGCCAGGCAAATTATGCCAGTATGTGTGAAAGGTAATGTACATGGCCATACACATCGCCGCCGGGTTTCCGGCGCCGGCTACCCGGCAACCAGTACATGTGAAAAGACACTCAGGAGCTTCTTTAGCCGACGCGTAACTTTTTATTGAGTTGCTCAATTTTAATTTGATTTGATTATACTTCTAACTACTATAAAATTAATAGTTTGGATTGAATTTGTAATTCCATTATACTGTAAATGGTCGACACTGTCCTCTCATACTTGATTAACCTGTCTTATGGATACATTGTAAAAATTATATTTTGAAAAGAGTAACTTTGGAGTTTCTTGCTGGTACTTCTCTATAGAAAACCACCAATTTCGAATCGTGCCCTAACTGTGTGCCCATGTAGGCCTATGTGGAATATAATATTTTGATCATCATTATCATTAAAATTGTTAAATTGATTATTTTAAACATCTGCACGCCATCGTATAGTCAAACATGTCCGAACTTTATTTTAATTTTTATGTTATCTGACATGCGTTTACGCGGCATGTAATTATATATTTAAACTAAACTCATTGATTAGCCTTCTCCTTTCCTCTTGTTTCTTGAAGAAATTCTTTTGTAGACTATGAAACTCCTTGTTAATAAAACTAATAGATACTCGAAGTAAATTAAAGTAATAGCGTCGCTATTTCAAAGTTACCTACAGACAGAAAGACAATGCAAAACGTATATCTAAAAGAATGTTAGAGGATGCACTTTTTCTTTTAATTCCCGATAGTATCTTAACAGAGTCGTTTAAAGTCTTTTGCTTACAAACTTTTACCTTTTTTCTCAGAATGCAATTTACTTAGATTAATTGTGCAAAGTTTTTTGTTAGCTTTGTCTGTAGTTGAGTTGAGACTAAAGTGACGGATACAGTGGCGAGGAAATGGAGTAGCGAGGTTGTGGGGCGGACATGATAAACTTGGGAAAGAAAAGCTGAATTAATTATAATTCTCACTTCTTCTTACAAATATTGTAAATGCGAAAGTTTGTGAGGATGGGTGTATAAATGTATTTACGGATGTTTGTTACCCTTTCACACTAATACTATTGAACGGATTTGAATGAAATTCGGTGAGTAGATAGTTGTTATCCTGGAATAACACATACAATTTTTATCCCGGCAATCCCACGGGATCGGGATTTACGCCGACAAACCCTACCACGGGAACAATTCGTGGGCACAAAATAGTAATCTGTGTTTATTATAAGTAAAATCAATCGCTGAAATGTCTGTACGCGCATAACTTTGGAGTCTGCACAAAAATA
Source organism: Tholera decimalis (assembly GCA_943138885.2). Taxonomy (NCBI): domain Eukaryota; kingdom Metazoa; phylum Arthropoda; class Insecta; order Lepidoptera; family Noctuidae; genus Tholera; species Tholera decimalis. The sequence goes on from OW964562.2 coordinate 34,041,084, forward strand.
TTGTTTATTGCTTATTCTAGATGAGCCCACTCTTGTTCTAGATCGCGCCTGATGGTAAGTGATAGATGAGGTCTACGATGTGACGAGCGAGCCCAGAAGATGCCTATTTACTCGTGCTTTAAAGGTCATAAGTGGCAGGGAACACAGAAGCCGGCAGAGAGTACACCTTGGCTGTGCGCACAATAAATGTGGAGGAGAAGCGCTTGGTACGAAAAGACGGTATACCTACCACGTGTGGATGGTACCCTGCAGAGCGTCTGGTAGATCGGTAGTGAAAGGGAGATGGAGGGATCAGGTCTTGGAGCTCCTCCTCTTCGTTATTGTTTTGTTCGGAATTATTAATGAAATAGAAGTAGGTATATCTGTGATTTTAAAATAATTGTGTCCTAAGTACCCACACAATTAAGAAACAAACGAACTTTTTAAAACAAAATTCCAAACTTCAAGATGCTAGCTGCTAAAGTGTTACAGATGAAATATCCCAGTTAAGTTTTTCTTAATATGGCAATGGAAATCACCAAGCCGTGATACTCAGCAGGAGCGCTAACAACTGCAAGACCAAACTGCCATAGAAAAGGCTGAATTATCTATACCGTCGGCTTACCGCAAGAACTCACTAACTACAAAAAATCATTAAGTACAGATAATAATACAGCTAAACTCGTCTCGATTAGATCTTTATAAAGCAAAAACGCATTTAATTCTAGCTTTTCAAATTTGGACGTTATGACCTGGGTATAAAGTCGATAATTACCATTTTGAATTACTTGATTCTTCGGAACTCGGTAAAGTACAGTAATAGTTTGTAACAAATACAAAAAACACGAAAAAGCACATTTTAATATAAAATAAAAGTCATTTATGTGACTTAATACTTTTTTAAGATACGCATTATGCACATCACTTTAGAACAGCATTTGGTTAAAGTTCATTAAGTGCAATTAGTGACTTCTTGAAATCTATAATTTATGACAAAAAATCATTAAATAATTTTAAAGACTTTTGTTTCAACAAGGGACGGTTATTATTTACAGTTTTAGTTTGGTTAAAATACTTATTGTTTCTTAGCGATTCTTTGTATTTTAAGGTAAATGCTCTCTATTCATTAGTATACAAATTAACTGCAGTTAGTTACTTTTGATAGACTCTGGTGAACACTCTTTTTTACTTTTAATGAATTTATGTTTGCGTAAGAGTGCGCGCAATTGACACACGCGTAATACTATCACGCGTCGGAACACTGCTGCGGGTAGAAGGGGGAGGGTGTCCCTGCGAACCGAGCGGCAAGAGTAAGAAAGGCGCGCGGGGGGCCCGAGGGCGCGCGTGCCACCTGGCCATTTCGCCGCGGGATTGCATCGATGAATAAAGTGCGTTTAGTTAGAAACCAACAGTTAATGACTTCTGGAAAAATGCAACGAAATTATAACTTTAAGCCGGGACGAGGTAGTAAGATGTTGGAGAAACTTGAAAATAAGGAAAATATTATGATGAAGGACATAATGGATAATGTAAGTGCCTACTTATTTTATTATTAGTAGGTAATTTGCTGCGTATTGTTTACCGTGGACGCCAAAAGTTGCGGTCCCACGGCTCATTAATCGACGACGACGGTTCCTTTGATCCTGAAGATAATAGAACTACTGAAAACGCGGAAGTTGACAGTGACGATGTCGAACCGGAAACTAAAATACCAAAAAAAATTTAAGACAACTAGATGGCACAAGACAAAAGAAGATACTTATGATAGAAATATACAAAAAAAATATCGGTCACAGTGCCTACCGTACAAAAACTATAAAAAACTATTACAGGCACCCAAAGCTCCTAAGGACGGAAATTGTAAGTTAGTGTAAACTGAATTGTTTGTTGAATTTCACAGAGGAAGATCGTATCCAAATTTGCAAATCTTACTGGGGTTTAGGTGATTACAGTCGTTAGAAAGATTTTATACTTATGAATGTTACAGTTAATACACCTCAAAGACGTTTAGTAAATGCTACCAGGAAAAGAACTGTATCGCGCACTTATTTTTTAAAAACAGATAAGCAAAATATCAAAGTTTGTGAAAAATTCTTTAAGAACACTCTTTGCATATCTAATGGCCCTATTAACAAAGCATTTGCTGATGTTGGAAGTTCGGGTAGTTTCGAAGGGGTAGATAGACGTGGCAAGCACGCGGCACATAACAAAACGAAGCAGGAAGATGTGGACTTTATCAAAGGTCACATCGAGTCATTTCCGACTATGGAGTCACACTACTGTCGAAAAACTTCATCTAAATACTATTTAGATAACGCCCTATCTATTTCAAAAATGTACGAACTGTACGAGGAAAAATGTAAAACAACACTCAAATCTCCTGTTTCAATAAATGTGTATCGAAACATATTTTGTACACAGTATAATTTTGATTTTTATAAACCAAAGAAGGACCAATGCTTATTATGTCACAAATATAACTGCGCCAAAGCACAGGGCTCACCCGACCTTGCTACATGGCAATAAAAATATGACGAGCACATACCTTTAAAAGAACAAAGCCGTGAAGCTAAAGAGGCAGACAAAATTCGGGCTAACGAAGATGAAAACTTTATGAAAATTACGTTAGACTTACAAAAGGTACTTCATATGCCATCTAGTAACGTCTCACTTCTGTACTACCTAAGGAAATTGAACGTCAATAATGCTACTATTTACGAAGCTCGTTCTCCAAATAATGGCCTCTGTTACTTGTGGTCTGAAGTTGATGGGAAGAAAGGAAGTGATGAAGTGGGAACAGCATTATATCAATGGATTAAACGTCTACCATCTTCCGTAACAGAAATTTCTATATTTTCATATACCTGCGCAGGCCAAAATAGAAATCAGTTTCTGTTATGTTTGCAGCTGTATTTGGTTTTGTTTTGGTTTTGTCGATGATCGATATTTGCAATATCATTAGATTAGCCAGGTCTAACAGAAAATTAAAGAAAAGCACCATTACAAAGAAACCCTACGAACCTGTGGTCATGGACTACAAAGATATAATAGACCTGAAGGATTTAAGAAATAATTTAATGTTGAATCGATCTATTGGGCCGGATGGCGAAAAAGTTCAGTGGCTAAAAGTTAAAAGCTTTAGGTTTGAAAAAAAGAAGCCTAACATCGTTCAGTACCGTTATGACTTTAAGTCAAACTATAAAGAACTGGATGTGTCGAAAAAGGGAGCAACTGAAACAGCCACCCAGATTAATCTGCGAATGCGCAAATTACCGAACGTAGAAACTTTAAATAAAAAATTTGATTACAACACTTACGTGTTGAAAAAAGCTTACAACAAAAATCTTCCTATAACCAAAGCGAAGAAAAAGGATTTGATGAAAATGTGCACAGAAAAAATTATACCCCCTAAGCTGCATCACTGGTACCAAAACCTACCAGATAGGGAAGGTCGAGATATGTTACCAGAAGAAGAATATTCGGAAGAAGAATATGATTGAGTAGTAGAAATATGTTTACTACTTATTTCGTTTATTTAGTTACCATGTTAACTTTTATTTTTACTGATTTAGGTGCCATTGTGAAATTTTGCAATTTTAGATTGTTTTTTTTAAGAATTTGTTATGAGGCTAAAGAAGACTTGTTATGTTAACTTTTAAGACCGATTAATACCAGTTGGTTCCTTTGAGAAACTAATCTAGTGTTAGTACTTAGTCTAATTTAAGAAATGTTTAATTCACTCTTAGTGTAGAGTTTCAATGACAAGAAGTCATTAACTTGGTTTTTAAGCTTTAAAAAAAATATCCGTCAACATTTTTTACTTCTTTTGTTTGATTTTATTAATAAATATATTTAACTCTTTAACGCTGTTTTTTTTTTTACATAAATATATATTATTTATGATTTTATAGGACATCTAATGAAATCAAAAGTAATTAAATGATTTCTCAATGTTTAGTTTTGGTCACTTAATGAGTTCTTGCGGTAAGCCGACGATACAACGTTTAACGGAAACCCCATATCTATCCAAAAGGGCTGAAGACAACATCTGGTATGGAGTCTCTATGCACAGTTTCAGCTAAAAATAAGTGACTCAAAGAATTGATACCAAATTATCGGTTTCATATGTTTCTTGAATACCAATCATAACATACGTGTCACAGCAAAACAATAACTTTCACGTCACTTGCCAATAACATAATAATTCTGTTCGTTCTTCTTAATTTGAAAATTTCGGTCTCTGGTATCAATGTATTGAAATTTCTAATAAGTTCCACACGTGTCGACATAGTTAGGATTACAAAACCCTTGCCATATCGTTTGTTATCATCCAAAGAAGCCGTGCACTTGGTATGTATATACCCTTTAAATTACACGTTGTAGGTATATCGGCCATAATTAAAATAACTTCGAGTGAATACAAAAACTTGCTTTCTGCACTCCTCCATATAAACTTCAAATCTGGCAAATTTTATACTCAGCGTAATTTTCGTAAAAAGGGGTACAAAGTTTTTACTTCACGTATTAATATACTACGATTTGACAAAACCAGATTTTATTATAACACCTGTAAATCAATATTTAACGTTAACCTATTTCCAAAAGGTCATTTCACCCTTTAATCGATTCAATTTTCAATCCAATCAGGCCCATTCTTCATGTCAGGAACAATTAATCAATCATTGATAAAGTGATAGAAAAGTCGAATTCGCATCAATTCACACGAACGAATTAGGAGCTGTACGATGAAGACATTGCCTTATACTAGTGCCAACCAATTTGAAACCTTGTCGCTAAGAAGTTACAGTTTAATTTTGCCTATAAGATATATAAGGGTGAGAACACAAAGAGGCCACACTTTGGAACGATGTCTTTACCATCGTCTTTGTAATTTTCATTCGAGTTTCATTTGTATAAAACACAGAACATGGAATTACTACGCAGCCCGGAGCGACTAAAAAACTTTGTTTAGAAAACTTTAGTTTTATTAATTAGTATGTTGTATTCGTGTCAGTAAATTTTAAAATGTTTCTTCGTTATTTTACTCTTTCTAATATTATAAATGCGAAATTTTGTAAGGATAGATCTTTGTTACTCTTTAACGCAAAAGCTCCACCTTCGACCACATCATCACTTACCATCAGGTGAGATGGTGGTCAAACGCGAACCTATTATCAACAAAAAAAGCTATTGGACGGATCTGAATGAAATTTGGTATGTAGATTGCTGAAAACCTGGAAAAACACATCGTTTACTATTTTACCCAGAATTCCCACAGGATCGGGATTTAGGCGTTAAAGAGTAACAAACATTAATTTATCTTAACACACTTTCGTATTTGTAATGTTAATAAGATTATTCCACTATCTTTGGGAATCAACCATAATTATTAAAAAAAAAAAAACTAAAAAAACCCCTATTACTCAAAATGAAAAATGGTAAAAGAAACCTCAATATCATTTTTAAAGATCTCTTTAATGATACCCCATTTCACATAGTTTGTCGATCATTGAATTTTTATTTTTGACAATATGGCGCCTGATTGTCGTTGTGGTGATTTGGTTTTATTTTAATCTATCCTATGACACTTGCGTCATCAAGACTAATCTAACAATGTATCATTTATCCAAATCCGTTCACTGGTTTAATAGTTACGAGGGAACAAAAAAACAGACATACATACATACACCCTCCTACTTGCTTCGCTGCACTCAGGTAATTAGATTAGATTTAAAGTTAGATAAAATTAGATTTAAATGCGTCGCTTAAATTGTCTCAATCGGATGCAAGAAATTATCCATATTTATTAGTTAAGATATCACAAATTAAAAATAAAAGTCAGTATAAAAATATTTGATTTTCAGGTAAACATGTAGCTTATAGTATACTAGCGCGGGGCTTTGCTTCCGTGGATTTTATCACGATGTCACATGGACCTCCTTGTAGATCTCTTTGCAGTCGGGTAAACAAGATTCAAGTTACTTCTATACCAAATTTCATCCAAATCCACCCAGTACTTTCAAAGATTAGCGCGTTTTAACGAACAATTAGGCTTTTCCGCTTTGTAACATTAGTATAGATATATTAATATACTAGCAGTTGCTCATGACTTCGTTCGCGTGGTAAGTTTTTCCCGTGTAAATCTCGATCCCGTGGGAATTTCGTAAAATCTTACTAAAAATAGTAGTTTCTGAGATTTCGTGATTATTCACTTAATCAGTGAGTGGTATTTCGCTTTTGTATATATGTATAGATAGATTAATAATATAGGTATATTATTATAAATATTTTATTGATATTTAAACGTATTTACATTTCCAATTGTAGCCCTGACTCCTATGTTACTTTGTGTAATTGTAATCATCTCATCACATCGTGAAGTATGACCTCGGATCCAAAATACAAAGACATGCGCCATTCAACAACCCGCCATTGGCCACATAATGGATTACTGCCTCATAGAGAGGTAGCCCGTGTCTCAGCAGTGGTAATGATATAAGCTAATTATGTTATGTAATAAATATAAAAATGATATGAATTAAATACCTTTTTGACAAAAGTAAACTTGCTCTTTCCAATTCCAATCCAATTCGATTTATTTATTTCTCATATATCTAGCTCTATTAGTGGTTAGTATCAATTGATACTTATACTTATACAGGGTTATTGGAAAGATGTCCCGATCCTGTTAAGGGCGTGTAGATGAGGTCATTAACTAACAAATGAACCGTAAGTTTCTAGGCCTAAAGTATACCATTATCGAGAAAAAAATTCTTATTTATTAAATAGCGAAAAAATTAAGTTGCGCATAATAAAAAAAACATAAAACAATTAAAAACCTCCGTACTTTTGAAAAAAGAAATCCAATACTTATTTTATTTTTATGAATTTTGCAACGTCTTATGAAATAAATATTTTTTTCTCCTAAAAATCACTAATCTATTTTGACGGCGGAACATTTTATTTGTTAGTTAATGACCTCATCTACACGCCCTTAACAGGATCGGGACGTATTTCCAATAACCCTGTATATGAAATACAGAGTTGTGAAATCTTGTCTTATTTCACAGTGCCAACCTCAATTTGTACCCAGAGCGAGAGTATCGGACACTGATATTTGGTAGATAACAACCTCAGGATGTCATTATTGCTGCCTCGCACTCTAACTAACAGAGATGATACCCGATTGCGTCTTAAAGCTATCACTTCCTATGAGTATATGGCGTTAGACATTAACACACTTGGTTTGTGTAAAAAGTTCTGACGATGCCGTTTATTAGAAAGTACTGTTTTAAAGGTGAAAATCTTCAAATGACTCCTTCTGCTCTGGGTGGAACGGAAAGGAGTGTCAGACTCCTACTGGCTTAAGCCCACCCTGTTCCTCCAGTTGCCCTCGCATTCCGGGGCTGCGATGTCTCGTTAGAACATTCCCGCAACCCCAGGCAGGCAATGGCCCGATTGGGTTTTGTTATTAGTGCTTTCTGCGCCACCGCGACGACCCAGTAATTGCCCATCGCGACCTTTGCTAGAGCCAACCCGCGTCGCCATCGCTGACCCAGTATCTTGAAATTCGTCCCAAAATAATTCTCCGATCCAGCCTGTCCCTAGCTGCCCTCTTCCAGCGACGCCCTAAGCTGAGGTTTGTACCCCACAGGGGGTGCCCTTAGCGTGTAGTCGCCTTAGATTTTAATTTAAATATAAGCTCTGGCTAGAAGCACAGGTAAATCTTCAATATAAGCCCTGGTTTGCAGCACAGGTATATCCGGTTAAGCATAGTTGTCAACCTATGCTTTATGCTAGAGACCACTAACAAAAAAAAGTATTGAGCGGATTAGTAATATCAACAAATAGGTTAGATAGTGCCTCTACAGGCATCTCCGTGTTCTGTGGTTTGAGGTGTCGGTATAATTCTGAATGGGGATTTAAATGCATAACATTATTGCGCTTCTGTTGACAAAAATGTGTCATTTTGTTAACGTATCAGCCGTTTATTTTTATTGAAGAAAGTTGTTGTTCGTGAAGACGTTATTTTAACTGCGAGATAACCGAACCTTGTCCGTGGCGTTGTGTCGGTAGATAAATAACTCTTTAAAATATTTTCAAAAGAAAGTCTTACTTTGTATTGCTGCCATTATTGTTATAGCCGAAAGCGGATTTATAAGAATTGTAGGGAAGAGCATGCAAATTAAGTTACAGAAAAAATACATGCTCTTCTTAAAAACAATTATAAATCCGCTTTTCATTTAGAGTCATAATTTCAAGACTATCTGACCAAAGAAGTTACGCAGACGTGGTCCGATGTAGTAGTGTACCAAAAAACATTACTAACTCAAAATTTGACCTAGTTGGAAAATGTCCTCTCTGGAAAATGACGTACATGGCATCTGACTTCCTTGGAATCTGACGTCTATTGCCACTTTCGTCCCATTGTAGGACATGGGCCTCCCCGCTTAATACAGACAAATCAAAAGGTGCCTTTCCAGAATAAATATAATCGAAAACTGAAAGTTATTTTTATTGTAGGTACGTGAGAGGAGCTCGTGGCTAAATAATAAGAGGAGCACCCTCAAGGTTAAGCAACGCTTGCCAAAGTCGGTCCGAAGATGGGTGATCTTCACATATCGAAATTTATCCGTGCCTTTGAGAGCACGTTAACCCAACCGGCTACTAGGTTGTGGAGGTCAGCTAGATATTCATTTACTCCACGTAAAACACTAGCACCTTCTTAGTATTTAATAATAATAATAACAAACGTGTCCTAATTGTGTCCTAAGTTTAAACTTATCGTATACACAACCCACAACATTTTCCTCAGATTACTGTTTACATTTATATACAACTAGCGACCCGCCCTGGCTTCGCACGGGTGCAATGTTTATATTAAATATACTATAGAATGTCTTTATATACGACGTTGACAGCCTTTTGATAGGGCCACTCGTAGTTCAGCACACTAAGGCTGGTTACTACTTCCGGAGGGCGAAGCGCGGCCTGCGATGCGCTATTTATTGGCACGCGCGCCGCGGCCGCGGCCCTTCGACGGCACCGCGCCGCAACCGCTATGTCCTTGCATTTTAAATCTTTAATATCTTCGAAACTATTCATTTAAATTACATGCTGTAAAGGACAATATTGATTTATATTAAATGTAAAATATATTTGTGGTACTTAATTGGATAAGGATTAATGCTGTATTGCTTAAAATCGCTTCGTAAAATATGCTCGTATTTCTCGTAAAATGTAAAGGATAAAAATGGTTGTTGTGGGTTATCTATAAGAGATAGACATTTACCATTTCGGACATTTTTGTAGACCTTTTTAAGGTGTACAATACTGTCGTAAATTATTTTGATCTATCTCGTAGGGTTCAGCCAGCGTTTGCAATGCAAGCGCAAAAAATGTGTTTATTTGCGACATCACATTAGAAACCTCAAAAATCATCAGCGTTCCTCTGCTATATTATGCATGTTATATACTTAAAACCCTTCCTATTGAATCACTCTTTCTATTAAAAAAAAAAACTGCATCAAAATCCGTTGCGTAGTTTTAAAGATTTAAGCATAAATAGGGACAGACAGACGGAAGCGACTTTGCTTTATACTATGTTAAGAAGTGTACCAAATTTAGCGCAATACCTCAGACACCCCAATTAGAATATTAAATTATAAGTCGTAAAACAACATCCGTAACTAAACAAATTGAAACTAAACCTAGGCATTTTTTATAAAACAGTTATCCTTACTAAGCGCAAAACGTATGTGCGTCATACAATATCCTTATGCAGACGCATACACTCATGCAATGTTAGCGGCCGATACGCACACAATTTCCTTGAATTAAGAGCGCGCCTAAAGCCAGCAAAATTTTAGAATTCACCCGCACTGCCCTACCCACTCCTCACATCGAATACGATCGCGCGTGTACCTACGCGCTCGCTCGACGCGTATCTTCTGTAGTAAGTATACGTATAATATTCAGATGAAACAACTGTATTCAAAGTATGACTGCGTTATACAATATTACGAAATGTTATTATGTGTACGCGAATAATACGTAAATAGTAAGTTAGTAGGAGGTGACTATACCACTGATACTGAACACGAATCAATATAAAATCAATACCAAAAGGTAATATTATATTATGTATAATATAATATTATTTTGGCGCGTGATTTTGGTGTGGCGTAAATAATGGATAACTCTGAAACTGTCGATTGGCCAGATAATATCTATCATTTACCCCACTTATATCGTCATATGCCCATGGATGACCAAATTATTGATATTTTTAATATTTTAAATAAAAATCGTACTTACTCTTACAAAATTAGGTACCATTTCTAAAATTGGTGATATTTTTTTCATTTTGTTTTTTTTTTATATCGGTCCTGAATATTTGTATTATCAGATCAGTATCAAGATTTTTTATTACATTCTAAATCAATATTGCAAAAAATAGTTATTATTAAATTTTAACATTTTTTTCTACGGAATTACGCAATTTTGGGCCCCTGTATCTATAGTTGCAAAACTTCTGAAAAATTCGGAATAATTCCGGAATACTTCTGGGAAAGTTTCTTTAAATCAGAATTATTCAAAATGAATTTAAATAAAGCCCTCTGTGCGCCGGCCGCTGCCGCCGCGCTGCGATGGCGGAGCGGGGTGCGGTAAGAGGGGAGATGCTCCCCGGAGAAGTTTTCCCCCCGCGAGAAAGATTCGTACCCCGCAATCGAATGTTTCCGAATATTTCGCCCGAATAATTCAATCGAAATTAACGTGTTTGTTTGTTGTGTGGTGGGTGGGTTAATTATTGTTCAGTGCGAGACTACGTACGATACAAGAGTAAAATATAAATGTTTATCTATACTAATATTATAAAACGGAAAAGTTTGTTTGTTTGTTTGCTTGAACGCGCTAATCTTCGAAAGTACTGGGTGGATTTGGATGAAATTTGGTATGGAAATAGCTTGAAGCTTGAGGAAGGTTATATGCTACTTTTTGCGCGACTGCAAAAAAGGAGAGTTATGTTTTTACCGTGATACAATCCACGGGAGCGAAGCCCCGCGTGAGTACTAGTTTTATTATAAATGGGATTGATTAAGTATATGTTGATATTTTTATAGGTAGATATGTTAGCCTGCGATTAACAGGATTTTTATTCTTTTGTTTCTAGGTAGGTACTCTACTTATTTCGAAATTGAATGCTATTTTTATAAATGTCAGTAGTTGAATAAAAAACCAGGCCTAGCATATTTTATTTGTTTTTTGAAAAAGGGTTACCTATGTTTTTGGTTAGTTTGTATGTAGCTCTGTACGCATCGCGAGTATTCGCGAGTCGCATAGGTAGGTATTAATCATTACCTACCTACTTAACGCGTTTAATAGCCCAGCCAATAAAAACAATTAAAGGCAAACCTTGCAAGCAAACACGTTTTGATGCGGTTTTCAGAAAATTATTTGTTATACTTAGGTAGGAGCAGGTTTTGGTATATTAACCGACTTCAAAGGTCGATTTTCCTGGTTTCTTTTGGCAGTTGAAATATTCCCAAAGTTTCGGAATATTTCGGAATACTTCCGAAGTATACGACGGGAATGATTCGGAATTATTCCCGCCAGACTATATCGAAAAAAAAATGTACTACACTGCGGTGGCTCATTATTTTAGACTAGCTTTTGCCCGCGACTTCGTCCGCGTGGAATAGTTACTTTGGGCTAACGTTAAATTTAAGCCCGATTTTGAAGCATTCTTCATTGGTGCTCCGCTCCTATTGGCCTTAGCGTAATGATATATATAGCCTATAGCCTTTCTCTATAAATTGAGTATTTAATTAAAAATATTTTTTTCAATTCGAACCAGTAGTTCCTGAGATTATCGCGTTCAAACAAACAAACAAACTCTTCAGCCTTATATATTAGCATAGATAGCTGTTGCCCGCGACTTCGTCCACGTTTCCGTCGTTTTTCGTAAAAAAAAGTAGCCTATGTCCTTCCTCACGGTTCAGTGATTTAGATGTAACACACAGATTAACTTTCGTAATTTAGTAGGGAAATATAATATGTCAATCTATAATACTGTTGAAAAATATATTTCATGTACAGAATTGACCTCTCTACAGATTTATTATAAGTATAGATAATTGCCTATTTAATGCAAATTCTAAAATGGTATAATAATAACCAGTATCTTGATAAAGTACAAAGTTATTGCTGTTCGAATCTTAAAGGAGAATTTTTATACAAATTTGATTTCAAAATTAAATTACTTTAACACTGCTGTAACTAATTTTAGACTCAAAGAGAATGAGAATTTCCTTAAAAATTGATCACTATGGGTTTGTTGACACCATAAAAGACATTAGTAATTAAACAAATTTATTGAAAAAGAAAATATACAAGATGTTCGAAGTGGGCTCCTTCAGCTGCTATACACGCTCTACACCTTCTTATGAAGAACCGTCTCAATCGGCGCGCAAATCCTGCCGACGATATTTCGTCAGCAGCCGAACGTATGCGTTGTCGCAGCTGTTCAACTGATGTGATTTCTTCTTTATAAACTACCTCCTTTAAACAGCCCCAGTAAAAAAGTCCAATGGGTTTAAATCTGGCGAGCGAGGTGGCCACATTCTGAAAATAAAATATTATTTCAAAACAAATTCCTTGTTATACAATCACGTCCACAATAAATTGATCTACAAAAATAGGGTTTAAATACCTAATGGGCATACTTAAATAGGTTCGTAATCGATATAAATATATTTCATCGAACAAACACGGATACCAACTAAAAGCTTGTGTTTATTTTGCATATACTATTCTGCCCGCGAAATATTAAATAAGAAGTGGTATAGGTAGATATTTTTTTTTAATATAGGATACTCGCAAGATCATTATTGTTGTCCATCCGTGTATCTAGATTTTTAGAAGATCTCATAACTACCTACATTATGGGAAAATGATCATAAAATTGTATCGTGAAGAATAACATAACAAAATAGCAAAAGTAAATAGCTACCTATTATGAATGTAATTTATTACCTATTATCCTAATAATCTAATAAAGTACCTACCACGAATTTTTGATATCGTCGTGTCTGGGTGTTGTTTATCTATATATGTATGTATTTAAAAATATATTTGTCTATGTATATCAGCTGTCTGACACCCATAGTACAGGGTCTTCCTAGTTTGGGGTCAGACAGCCGTGTGTGAAATGTCCCCACATATTATTATGTCTAGTTACCTACTCGGCCCACGAAAGTGCGTAGGTAAACGAATTTAGATCTTGTGTCTCTCAAAATAAAATCTAAAATCACCTGCATAAACTTTCTCGAAAGTATAAAATGTATTTTTATTTTTTCAGTATATAACAAACAAGTAACTCACAAACTTACCTTCGACAATTAGCCATCCTGTCAATTTGTAACTTTTTTAGTTCTCTTTCAATGTTTTTTTTTGTTTCCCATTTCACTATTTAGTTCGAACAACAACAACAATTACGATTGAAATGATTATAACTCGGCGCAGCTAAAACACTTGAGCGTAGTCCTCTCGTCTCAACAGAGCGGTAGCGACTGATGTGTGAAATAGAAATATGCTTGAAGCTCCCGCAACGAGCGACGGAAGATGACTTCTTGCGCGGAATAAAAACGTAGTATGCGCCAAAAGTGTTTTATCGTAATAAATCCAAAACTAAAAGGAATTACATAAAATGCCTAAGCAAAGCCTTTACTCTTGTTTAAATATAATTATTTATCAAATTTTTGTCGCAATAGGCATTACCATATCGAGTACAAAACGGAAAAACATGAGAATTAGAGGTTATTTCGTGATTTTTTTCTACCAAGGAAATGTTATTATTTTATGTTTTTGATCAGAGAGAGCCCTTGAAAATATGATGTAGTTATTCATATATTTTTATTTTAAGATTTGGTCTGGAATTTTTCATGTAAAATCAAATAGAAAATTGGTAATTTTGCTTTATACGCGCTCTTAAGGATTGTATTAATTTGTCATGATACTGTGTTTCCATTTTAAGTTAAATGAAAGATTTTTCCATCAAAATGTAATACCTATTTTTTATGACGGAAATCGACTCAGAAGCCGATTCTGAACCAACTACTTAGTACTTTCAGGAATTGCGTTTATTCTGTTACACGTTGTATATGTGTATCTGTAACATTTGCTGTGTTTTTTTTTACCGAACTTAATTTTATACTCGATAATTAGTTTCTTAAGGTGTGTATGTTTTCTAACAAAAAATGGGTTTCTGTGTTCTGATATACATAAATTAATTATTATGATGGAATCAATATAAAATATTTACCATCAGGCAAGATTGAGGTCAAGATTGAGCTCATTCGTAAGAACAAAAAAAAAATGCAGTAGCACCTAATTTAACAAACAATTACTACAAATAAATTCTACAAGATTTGCTTTGAAACTGTAGTAGGTAAGTATAAAATCTTGTTACTCGCGTTCACAATAATTAAGATAACCGTCTTCGTCTTAACTCGGAACCGCTCGGCTCCCGTCGGCTTCCATCGCCAGCTGGATAATGAGTGTTTAATTGGCAATAATCATCATTGTGGAATAAAGAATCTTTCTCGTTCATAAAGGAAATTGTAAAGAAAATGGAAGTCTTTGTGCTAATATGGATTATGCAAGCTTTGAGGGACGAATGGCGCCCAGGCGCATATTTTAATAGCAGTGGCGCGGGGCTTTTCTGCAGTCGGTTAAAAACAAATTTTATCCAAATCCACCCAGTACTTTTGAAGATTTGCGCGTTCAAACAAACAAACTTTTCTGCTTTATAATAATAATAAAGATGTTATGATGTTTTTAGTTTAATTTCCGTTAAAATGACAGGTGAACGTTATGGCGAAAATATTTGTCTATTTTCGTTGGACTCGGGGATGATTCAACACTTTTTCTTCCGTCTTCTTCTTTTTTAACGCTGGAAGGCTGTTTCAAGACAACCTTTCGCTATTATTCCCGCGTAAATCCCGATACCGTAAGAATTCCGGGATAATTAATACTCGTAGCATGTTGCCCTATAACTTCTTCTATCCTCTACTGAAAGTCCCATTAAAATTGGTTCAGCTATCCCAGAGATAAGCCCGGACAACCAGAAAAACAAACAGATATGTTTTAGTATCGTGTAAGTAAATATAACATACACAACTTAACATATACAACTTTTTTTTATTTTTTTTTATTGATAATAGGCTCGCGTTTGACCACCATCTCACCTGATGGTAAGTGATGATGTGGTCGAAGTTGGAGCACGCTTGCCTAGAAGTAACCTATTCACTCTTGACTTAAAGACTCCCAGGTTATAGCGATCAGGAAACAGACTCCGGCAGGGAATTTAGAACAACTATTTTGAAATCACAGACACTTCAATATTATTTAGGTACTTCTAATGTTTAGATACCTATTTTTGCTATTAGTGTTCCATGAAATGTACAATATACAGGCGTATATGACACCACATTAACACCACATCTATGACATCACATTTAAAATAACGACATCTGTCTTGTTTTAGTTATACGGTCAGCACAAACGTTCTAAATAATATCCGAGCGTATATTTGATGATATCAAAATGAAACTGTTGACCGTGTTAATCAAAGAAGTGGATGAGGTACCGTATTTATCTTCCTCTTCAAGCCAAGCCAAGCTATCAAGATCGTCCAAGGAAAGTGGTTTCCTATGAAGTTATATTAGTATTTTATGAAGCCGATGTTTACGATGCGGTTTAATAAAGAATGCCTTAGTTCTTAGTGCACTTAGGGTTTCGTGTGAGGATATAAAAGTTGAGCTTATTGGAGTCGTAGATTTAGAGTGTGGGGTGTGTTAAAAAAGTGTAGCCTGCAGTGTGGGATATCAAAGGTGCATTGTAAATGTTCTGACGTTTTGAAAATCGCCTTCACCAACCGTGTCGTCAAACTTGGTGTACGTTCGGTGACACGGTTGGCTCAGTGGTTAAACGATTGGCTGCTAATCTACACGTCGTGGTTTCGATACCCGCACGGTACAATTGTATGTATGGCCTGTATGGCCTACACATACTTGTTCCGAGTTTGGGTGTTTACAAAATGCTTTAAGGAAAAAATTCTAGAAGAGAATAAATGTAGTCATAATGTCACTATCTAATAAGGCTATCAATAATACAATATAAGACAAATAATAAAAAATACAATCATTATAATGCGAATTTAAACAATTAGGTAAGGATGCAAACAACTATTTATTATGCAATGTTATTATAATGCAAAAAATACGAAGAAATGTAAATTATTATAAAAGTATTTCAGTCTAATACATTATGTCGATTGTTATGTAGTTATGATGTTTGTAATGCTAAAATGTGTGCATAGAATAAAAGGTTTTTTAATTTTAATTTAGTTTATTAATGTCACTGTCTACAGTCGCTTATCACCTCAAAAGTCATTATCCTTTTTCCAACTATGACGTGATCGGCTTTTAGTCTAACCGGATGCAAGTAATTATCGCTATTACTAGTGTTCAATCAATCAATCAATGTATTTATTTGTGTACACAGGTCTTTTTTTTTTTTAACGTGGTAAAATTATCAAATAAGTCCTCCCACCCCGGGCAGGGTGGGAGGGACTGTCAGACTTTTACTGACTAAAATCCACGGTGTTCCTTCAATAACCCTTTACATACCGGGGCCACGGTAACTGGATGAGTCCCACGACCCCGGCGGGCACAGGTCTTAAGGTCTAAATATTTTATAAATGTATCTCTGTGTCCTGTCACAGACAGTAGCATACTAATTTAAATTACAGTCATCAAAATAATTACATTCAGAAATTTGTCACAGTATAATATCCACTTACAAATTATATAATACAAAACAGTCAATAATAATAATAATCAATATCAAAATAATCGATAAAAAAACATAATAATTAAAAATAAATACTTAGTCACTTTTTCAATAGTATAAGTAGTAAACAATAATAAAATTTACAATACTTAAATTACCTATAATAATTAGTCGACAATAACAAAATTAACAATAGTCAAATTCATAATAATTAATTTAATTAACAATTAAATAATATTATCTTCCAAGAATTCTGTCACACTATAATAAGCTTTTTGCGCTAGAAATTTCTTAGAGCAGTCTCATTTAGTCGTTTCCACTGTTTCGGCAACTTATTAAAGATAGTTGGACCCATACATACAATACTTACGTGTAAGTGCAGTTTTGGCTTTGTGTGAGTGCAGTTTTGGCTTTGTGTGAGCAAACCTTACCATTATCTCGTGTGTTAGTAGTGTTTTATTAAAGATGTAAATATGACAACCAAGCACAATGTTAACGTGCTTTGCGAGTCATGAAGCACTTTCACTATGTTAAGATGGTTATCCATCCGCGAACTGACCTTGGAAAGCGTTGCTTAACCTTCCAAATCGACCCGTGCCCCTGTTATTATTTAGCCACAAATTCCTTATCGCCTCAAACGTAAAGTCATATATAAAAGCAAGGTACTTAATCATTCCCACATTGTAACCAAGTTTCAGGTTATCTACGACAGAATACTCGCCATGTATCCTTTATAATGGGACAGGTATGAAAGAAATCGTTTTACCTAACATTATTTCTGATCATAATCTTGCTGAGCGGTGGTTTACGGTGAT
Organism: Tholera decimalis; assembly: GCA_943138885.2. Lineage (NCBI taxonomy): Eukaryota > Metazoa > Arthropoda > Insecta > Lepidoptera > Noctuidae > Tholera > Tholera decimalis. The sequence goes on from OW964562.2 coordinate 34,058,732, forward strand.
GTTATTACATTGGATGTAAATTGTGGGTTTTGTTGGATGATGTTGGGAAAGATATGATAATGTTCTCTTGGTTTGTATGAGCAGATTAGAGCAGTGTTTTGTTTACCGATGAAAACAAAACATGAATGGTTTGTGTGTGGAGTAATATGCAAACAAAAAAATACAGAGACTCCCCTAGTCAGTTCTGTATATTTATTTAATTATATACCTTACTAGCAGTCAATCGGGGCTATCCGTGGACTTTATCAAGATAAAAACATAATCCTCTTTCTTTTTAAGTCGGGTAAAAAGGCTTCATGCTGCTTCTATACCAAATTTCGCACAAATTTACCAAGTACTTTCGAAGATTAGCGGTTTTAAGCAAACAAACTTTTCTGGTTTACAATATTTATTTAATATTTCTACAGATACAAAAAGTAAAACTGTACTATACAACTGGCGGCCTTATCGCACAGGGCAATCTCTTACAGACAACCTCTGGATGGACAGAACTTGAAGGTTTTTATTGGTAAATAAACTCAAACTAACTTAAATTGCTGCTACGAAGTTAAAAGAACGAAACTATTAATTAAATAGAATTACAAACAATTTACTCCGTCATGTGTTCTGAAAGCCTAGTTAGCGTAATTAGCAAACTTTTTAGAATAGAATAGAATGAATTAATTTCTGACTTAAAAATTGTCTATATAATGTTAGTAACAAAGGTCTTATAATTTTTTTAGTGTTAATGTCATTCTCTAAATTCACATTCAAATAAAATAAAATAAATTCCAATAAAAATCCAATAATGTCAAAAAAAAAACAATGATATAGATAAATACAAAAAATAAAAACATTGCGTCATCTCGTCATGTGAAGCCGAATAAGCCTCCCTAGCACTGCAGACTCCGGCCTTTCTGATATCATCTTCAGAATTCCGTTGGAGCTCCCCCGGATCCTACACATCAGAGATGCTGCTTTTTTACGCATTATGGCATAAAAGTCGTCGACACACATGCCTGAAGCGCTACAGAAACGTTGGAGCCCCACCAGAATTCTGAAAGCATTGTTATATTGTACGCGAAGAGCGTTTAGGCCCGTTGCGTGTAGCTGGTCCATAAAGCGCTGGTGTAAAAGCTTTGGCTGTAGGCCCTGAACAGTGTCACTTTAACGTCTACTGTACACCTTGCACCATCATATTAACACGAACCGACAAGGGGACTTGCCTCTTACCATATTTTTGATAACATTTTCCACGTCTTTTCTGGAAAAGCCTATCAAATTTTCTGACTGGTAGATATTCACACCGGGCGCTGCAGCACCAGAAGACAGCGAAGGGACAACTTTAAAGTGATCCTTGAACAAGTTGGCTATACCCTGAGCATCACTACATACCCTTATCATATACCTCCTCCGTATGGTAGCTATTCCTCGAAGCGCTACCATTTTGAAGCGCACCTAATGAAGCGCTCCTTTTTTATTCCTCGGAGCGCACCTTTTAGTAGCGCTCCCAATAGCAATTAAAAATATTAAAATTTTATTCCTTGAAGCGCACCGCACATAATATATAATAGTTACCAGTGTTGAGAGTAGTAAAAATTCAAATTAATAATCAGCAACTAAGTCTTATATAGATTTCATTGTCTAAGCAGGCTAGATGTCGCCTTACATTATGTAATGTCCCTTCTCGCTTACTCACTTGTTTTTGGATTGGATTGCTATAATGTAAGCCGTCATGTTGATGGGTGTTTTTGCTATGTCATATTACATTTTCATAATGTTAAATTCATTTATAGTTTTTTTTTAATGATACGTGTATAAAACTGCATTTACGATAACACCACAAAAAGTAATCTTGTAATTATTATGTAGGTCCTGCTGCAATGTAATTATTATACGCATATCATTTATATTATATCTGTGCGTTTTATTTATTAATAACATCCTCTTTGTTGAATACACGTTACTCTTTGAATACACAATAACATTGGTGTTTGAATACACATTATAGTGCCGATAGCAAAAAATATTTTTCTGTCAGTTTAGTACTTTTGGTTAAGCAAGTTTGATGATGATGATGCACAAATGAGTTTAAAAAAATTAATAGTTTAAAAATCACTAGAAAAACACACTTTTATAAATGCACGTAAAACAAAAAAATTGTTCGCGCTTTTCCTTTTTTTATAGTCTCTGTTTTCTTTGTATTGCTGTTTCTTTTTGTAGTTTTTGCCATATCATTTCCACGAGTAGTGAACAATTAAACGGTAGATCGCCCAGAGGATTTGAAAGTGACATCTATAAAAAAATAAATCTATGGATTACGCGGTAATTCAAAAAGTTTAAGAAAACCGATACCGAATTTTCTTTAGGTTTGTTATAACCTTGAAACCTGATCGTGTTCAAAGTCCATCGTGGCCTTTCTCACAAGTGCAAACACGACTATGATACGATATTCCATCATGGAATGTCAGTGCCTATCTTCCCACTTCATCATCAGACCTTGAAACCTAATCGTCGTCGAAGTTCATTACAAGACTTTTCTAAGAAATCCAAACCAGCTATGATACGATTTTCATCATGAAGTTCCAGTTCATATCTTCCGGCTCCATCATCAGATCAGTTCGACAGTACCATATTATTGTATTGTCATCAGAACTACATACAGCTGCCAATTTGCATTACGCTACGACCCTTGGAAGATGGTTAAATTAGTTTCCTTAGATTCCAATACATAGTTAGTTACATACAGGTCGACCTAATAAAAGCGTGTTAAAATATAATTTATTACTAATATTTTTAATTGCTATCGGGAGCGCTACTAAAGGGTGCGCTCCGAGGAATAAAAACGGAGCGCTTCATTAGGTGCGCTTCAAAATGGTAGCGCTTCGAGGAATGCCTCTTCCAGAATGCTCGGAAGTTTTTCCCTGAAACATGTTCTGCCAAAATATCCATCTCAAGTTGTTTTTTGTGATTTGGAAAAACTTTAGCCTCGATTTAAATACTTTGCGTATTGTATACATGTCGTCATATTATTTGGTTTGCCACATGACACATACCTACTATACGCCTGCCTAGTCACACTGTGAGCCATCCTTACATGCTTGTTCCACCCTACCACACTCTTAACTTTCCTTTAAAAAACGTGATAAACATTTAAGGAATACTTTCATTGTGCGTACGGCTAAGGAGTGGAATTCCCTGCCGGAGTCTGTTTTTCCCGATAGCTATAACCTAGGGGTCTTCAAGTCAAGAGTGAATAGGTTACTTCTAGGTAAGCGTGCTCCAAACGCGGACATATTATCAATAAAAAAAAAACAGGTTTGCTTTGTACAGAAGCATAACATAATATGTCTATAACATCATTATATAATTTTATTTTTTACTGTAATAATATAATTATGTAAAGTTTATCCATACAAAAATATGTATGAAGTCAGGCATCATCTGGGTTCGCTCGTTCTACCGTAGACGTGATCAATCGCTTACTATCAGGTGTGATCGAGGTCAAGAGCGGGTTGATACGGAATTTAAATAAAACTATAATTATAATAAACAACTAAAATAAACTATAATAAATAACTAAAATTATAACAAAACTATATATGTATTGATATCATGACGGTTAACTGTACAGAATAGAGAAAAATGTGTTGCGACCACCTCAAGTATTATGGGATATTGGCAGAAAAATGATTATGATAAAAGGTTTGTTTTGTTTTAGGTATTGGGAGAACTGCAACCCTTTTATGGATACTCTAGAGCCATCAGCCCAGTTCATCATGTTGTGCTGGCGCTCCCGCTACGACTGCGGAAAATCTTAAGTGGCAAAAATATAGTAATCTCAGTGATAACTTTATTTTCGAGCCGTTTGGGGTCGGAATTCTTAGACCGTGGCGCTCACAGCTTTTTTAAAGAAATATCGAAAAGGCTGGTTGACACTTCCCGAGACCCACGGCTTGCTATTACTGTCGCCAAAGATAAGTTTAAGCATTGCCATAGTAAGTGGTAATGCCGCCAGTCTCTTGGACCCGTTAGCAGCCGACAGCGTCATTGACGAAGTTTTTGTTTATAATTATATATAATTTATTTTAGTTTGTAGTTGATGTATTGTAGCTTGTTAAATATGTGTTAACTATAAAATGATAACTGTGTATGAATGTTGAATGAAGGAACAGGAACTCGATTGATCACTCGGCTTACTCAGCCGTTTGCTTCTGAAATGTGTGGTCATATGTGATGGTAATTTTCTGTATCTAATATTTGTAGAGAAAAAAACCATTTTGGATATTAAAAGTTGCTGGTATTTTTTCAAATGAACCCTGTATGATCCAGATTTAAGAAGTCCTTTGTGAGACTTTTTATGCTAACTGGGGTGATCGGGTTTTGTGAAAATAATTTAATAATTTAAGCGTCTTATGGATAAGATGTTGGACTTGTGATCGAGAGGTCGCAAGTTCGAATCCCACCCATTACACTATTGTCGTAAACCTACTCCAAACACAAACATATTCAGCTTAGTTGGAGGGGTTAACAAAATTGCTAGTAATGTGGATTCTACCCACATTGCTAGTAATATATATTTTTTTTAAATATTATAGTACACCTTACAGGCAGGCAGAAAGATAAGCAAACTTATTTCAAAACTGGTTGAGTAGTGTGTTGGTACAGAATTTATTTAGATTAATCATTGTCTGATTAATATTTTCCCAACTGTCTGGTTAGGTTCCAGTCTATTCGTAGGCAGCTGAGTACTTGTACTAGTGTTTTGCATGGAGCGAATGCCTATCTTTCCTGTGTACCTTGGCAAGACTGGTGAATATCTTTTTTTCTGGCTTCTGACTACTACTACTGACCTGTAAAGAATTTCGAAGATATACAACGTGTAACGGAAACCCCATATCTATTCAAAAGGACTGAAGACAACATCTGGTATGGAGTCTCTATGCAAAGTTTCAGCTCAAAATAAGTAACTCACAGAATTGACGCCAAATTATTGGTTTCATATGTTTCTTGAATACCAGTAATAACAAACGTGTCACAGCACTATGAGGGTCATCACTTTCCACGTCACTTGCCAATAAAACGATAATTCTCTTCGTTCTTCTTAATTTGAAAAATTCGGCCTTTGGTATCAATGTATTGAAATTTCTAATATGCTCCACACATGTAGACATAAGATTAGAAAACCCTTGACATATCGTTTGTAATCATCCAAAGAAGCCGTGCACTCGGTATGTATATACCGTTTAAATTACACGTTGTATAAATGTCCGTCGGAACCAACGACATAACGTATAAATATCTATGTGTTAAGTTCTTCCATCCACGGACCGACCTTCGCAAGCGTGGCTTAACCTTACCGTGGCTTACTTTGTAACATGGCACAACGATACATTGGTCGAATCAAAGCTCCAGAGCCTTGAACATCGGCGACGAGTTGCTAGTCTATCGGTTACATTTCGGGGAGTGTGCGATGGAATTACACAATCTAATTCCGTCAAGCCCGTTCCATCATCGAACTACAAGACAAACGGCGATGCGCCATCGTTATATGGTGGACATCCCACCTATACGCACTAAACGTTTTGGGAATACCTTCATTGTGCGTACGGCTAAGGAGTGGAATTCCCTGCCGGAGTCTGTTTCCCGATAGCTATAACCTAGGGGTCTTTAAGTCAAGAGTGATTAGGTTACTTTTAGGTAAGCTTGCTCCATCTTCGACCACATCATCACTTTTCCATCAGGTGAGATGGTGGTCAAATGCGAGCCTATTATCAATAAAAAACAAAAGTAGTTTTAAGTTAATTTGCTGCGCCCTAATAGGGTAATGTATACATTAGTTATAATTAAGCCATCCCTGTAACTGCGTGTACATTGTGCAATAAATAAACAAACCTTGAATATTGTACAAACTGCTGTGATTATTTAACCATGTATTCTTCCCTAATGTTATACTTATATGGATATTAAAGGAGTAATGTAAGTACAGCATGTCTGTTTTAGTTTAAGACCCTGTCTTGTGAGGCGTCTCAGATATTTCACACTAATTACTCGAAACGGTACAAACTTCTACTTATGGAGATTTCCATGTATCCAATCGCCCTTAATTTCCCACTAAGAAACGGCAACTTTATCCAAATATAGAAGCGTCGCCTGCAGCCACGAATATTCAAGTTTGATGAAAGATTCTTCGCTAATTGCATTGTCAAAACGACGTCTTTCCTATATTAATTTATTATAGCTACACTATAAACCAGAGTGCGCGACACAAAGGAGGGTAATGTTTATATCAGTCTATGTATGTTTGTACCTATATGGCGTTGTAGAAGCCACTCTGGGTTAAGTCAATAAAAGTCTGATATTCTCATCTGTGACCACCCAGAGCGGTAGGAATCATTAAAATTTGATGATTTCCTCCCCGAAGAAATAGGGAGCATCTATGTATACAACGTGTAATTTAAAGGGTATATACATATCAAGTGCACGGCTTCTTTGGATGATAATAAACGATATGGCAAGGGTTTTCTAATCCTATGTGTAAGTACATGCACGGTGTACATGTGTGGAGCATATTACAAATTTCAATACATCGATAACAGAGACCGAATTTTTCAAATTTAGAACAACGAAGAGAATTATCGTTTTATTGGCAAGTGACGTGGAAAGTAATGACCCTCATAGTGCTGTGACACGTTTGTTATGACTGGTATTCAAGAAACATATGAAACCAATATTTTGGGGTCAATTCTGTGAGTCACTTATTTTGAGCTGAAACTTTGCATAGAGACTTCATACCAGATGTTGTCTTCAGTCCTTTTGGATAGATATGGGGTTTCCGTTACACGTTGTATAAGGATCTTGATTTAGAAAAGCGTTAGCGGTTCCGAACAAAGTTTAAACTTTATGGCATCCGGCACAGTATTTACATACCTATATTTAAAAAAAATACTTTAGCCATCTATAGTTCTGTTGTTCAACTGAATCTGTCGAGTACACTCATCGGATCAAAATAATCTTTGAATTTGCATTTAGTGAAAATTTTAACTCACACTTAGCTTCTAGAAAGAAAATGGCACCGCTTAATTCAACGAAGTTGAGATTACTCGAAATTGTCTGCATAGCGCGCCTTCCTACAACTTCTATAACAAGAAACTCCTAAACAAGTATTTAAGTAAAACAGTTTTCAGTAATTTTCATGACCTTTAGTGCAATCTAGAAGTTTAGCTAATTTGCAATTTTTCATTTAATTCAGTTCTCACATAGACGTTATAAAAATCATGCATATGTCGCTAAGGTGTTGGACGTGTGATCGAGACGTCGAGGGTTCGAATCCACCCATTACCGGTTACCAAGATTGCTAGTAATATGAATTCTACCCACATTGCTAGTTCAGAATAGAAATATATATATATATACAACGTGTAATTTAAAGGGTATATACATACCGAGTGCATGGCTTCTTTGGATGATAACAAACGATATGGCAAGGGTTTTCTAATCCTAAGTCTACGTGTGTAGAACTTATTACAAATTCCAATACACTGATACCAGAGACCGAATTTTTCAAATTAAGAAGAACGAAAAGAAAGATCGTGTTATTGGCAAGTGATGTGGAAAGTTATTGACCCTCGTAGTGCTGTGACACGTTTGTTATTACTGGTATTCAAGAAACATCTGAAACCAATCATTTGGGGACAATTCTGTGAGTCGCTTATTTTGAGCTGAAACTTTGTATAGAGACTCCATACCAGATGTTGTCTTCAGTCCTTTTAGATAGATACGGGGTTTCCGTTACACGTTGTATGTATTTGTTTATCTATAGTTATTGTAGTATAATAATTATAATATAAAATTTTATTTGTATGGGCCAATAAATAAATTGATTATAATGAAATAATGATGTTTATTTTGCAAATAGGTTATAAACAACACTTTCACACGTCTTTTTTTCCGTAAATGTAAACTAGATGAGGCCAGTGTTTCCTAACTGACTACTCTGAGAGAAACACTGAAACAAACTCAGAGATCAACGACTCTTTTAAAGTCCATACAATCTGTAGTAATCAAATCATATATGAGCGCCATGCAGATTAATGTCTGTGGCGCCCATCACACAGATTTGAGCAGGCCCGTCCAAACAGTGCAAGCATTTGTCAAATATCACGTAGCTCAACTTAGAACCTTAAGGAGCTCAAACGATTTAACGAACAATATCAAAGTAAGGACATTTGGGTGGGCCGTATAAAGCACTCAAACTGCCAGACGGATTGATAATGTTTATTTATTTATTTACTAGCTTCTGCTGGTAAGCTATGTGTTGTGTGCTTGTCTGTTGCCCATTGTATCACCCTTTTTAGGGTTCCGTAGCCGAATGGCAAAAAAGGAACCCTTATAGTTTCGTCCTGTCTGTCTGTCCGTCCGTCCGTATGTCACAGCCATTTTATTCGGAAACTATTAAGACTATACATGTGAAACTTGGTAGGTAGATGTATTCTATGATACGTTTTCCGATTTTAAGATTTTTTAAAATTAAATATTTAAAATAAAGGGGGGCTCCCCATACATGAAACTAAAACTGAAAATATTTTATTTCATGAAGCCTATGCGTGTGTGGTATTGAAATTATATTGAGGTTTCTAAAACCACTTTTTTCATAAAGTTAATCGTTTAAAAGATATACGCTTCCAAAGTGGTAAAATGTGTGTCCCCCCCTCTAACTTCTATAATAATGGAGTGAAAAATCTAAAAAAATATATATTTCTCTAGATCCTAATGTAAACTTTAAAACAAAATTAGTTTGAACGAGATCGGGTCAGCAGTTTTTAAGATACAGCATATTTTCTAAAACCGCAAATATAACTTTGTAATTCATACAAACGCCATGAAAAACGTTAAAAAGTTATATAAAGTTATTTGGCATAGTTACTACGGAACCCTTCATGGGCGAGTCTGACTCGCACTTGGTCAAATTTTATTAGTTGTTAAGTCCTTGTTTGTTTTACTGTTATGGTGTACAGTAAAGAATATAATATCTATCTATCTTGCGCATTTGCTCGCGTGTAAAGTTCTGCAACAGATGTTCCAGTATCCGAAATCAATCAAATCAAGGATTCCGGAATAAAAAGTAACTTATAATATACTGCCCTACTAACAGCCGCACGACGCTTCGCTGCCTTGGAATTTATCACGATAAATTTGGTATGACGTAATGAGGAATGTTTCTCATTACGTACCAAAGGACAATGCCCAAAAATGTATGGACACCGTCCCCACCTTTGTAGCACTTTAAAATCTACGTCAATCGAAGGGCCCTAGTCATGTTATCTTTTTATTGTATAACAGCGAAAGTGAAATGTCTGTCCGAAAAAATTAACAGTGACATGAAAATACCGGGGACGTTCTGAGCATTGTTCTTTAACGTTTAAACAAACGAACTTTTCATCTTTATAATAGATAACCCCCTGTATATTCCAGTGAAGCTTTTAATTCGCTCGGACATACTAAAAAAATTGGCCAAGTGCGAGTCAGACTCGCCCATGAAGGGTTCCGTAGTAACTATAATAATATAATATAATATATAATATATATTTGACAAAACCAAAACAAATTTCTTAAAACTAGCTTATTTACATTTTTTACAACTACGCTAAATAACTTTGTTTTTCATTTTGTTTGTATGAATTACAAAGTTATATTTGCGGTTTTATAAAATATGCTGTATCTCAAAAACTGCTAACCCGAGTTAGTTTTTTTAAGAATGTGTAAATAAGTATAAGCGCTTTAGAAACCACAGCTGCTTTGAAATTATATACAGAAGCTTCAATTTTATTCATATGTAAAGATTTCTGGGTGCTTTGTTTTTGTTTGTATTAGTTCATATCGAATGTTGATGCATTGTTCTTAATTACAACCTTGTTTTGAACATCTATTGTGTTTTTATTTATTTATTAGGGGACAAAAAACAGTTACATGCCAAGCTTAATAATAGATTCTTAAATTAACACAAAAATGAGATATACTATTATACTTAATCTATTCTATATCTATGTTACTACACATGTAACCCACACCATTGTCCACGAAATCACAAAAAAATATTAAAAGAAAACAGACATATAGTTTGCATCATAGGTAAATGATAATTAAAAAGAAGGATAAAAAGGTTATACATACTTATGAAGTTAGTATCTCTATTGCTCTTGCCTTAAAACTATGTTTAGAAAGAGTAAATATGTCAAGCTCCATGAAGTACGTGTTGTATGTATCAACAAGGCGACGAAGAGGCACGCGCACCCCGGCATTAGTCTTACACGAATTTGTATGGAATAATCGAGGCACACGCACCCCACGACACATGACAGATCTAGGTACTATATAATGTAAACCATTTGACAATGGAATGCAGTCGAATCTGTTAGTACATATTCCATGCAGCATCATTACACCCAGTAGAAATCTTCTAGATTCCAGACTAAGAATATTATAGCGTTTCAATAATAGTTCATAGGAGACTTTAGGACGATAACATTTATAATTCATAGTACGTAAATACTTTTTCTGAACAATTTCTAGCCTATCTTTGTACTTATCATATAGGGGATCCCAAATTTGGACGGCGTATTCTAATTGCGAACGAATTAGAGTTGTATATAATGTTAAGAATGTAGAGGGTCGTACAAAGTTACTTGAAGATCTCATCACTAGTCCATACATCTGAAATGCTTTTTTTACAATATTGTCAATATGAACATCAAAATGCAGTCGAGAGTCAAGCGTAACACCCAAGTCGCGGACAAATTGAACTTCTTTAAGTCTAATATTATTTATTGAGTAATTAAATTTTATCTGATTTATATTTTTAGTAAAAGATATTGTGTAACATTTAGGAAGGCTGAGGAAGAGTTTATTTTTGAGGCAGTATTCATAAAATCTATCAAGGTCGTGTTGTAAATAATGGCAGTCACGAATGTTTTTACAGGTAGTATAAATTTTCATATCGTCTGCATACATCAAGAAATTTGTGTTGATAAAACATTGTTTTATGTCATTGATGAACAATACAAAAAGAAAAGGGCCTAATACTGATCCCTGAGGTACCCCGGATTGAACAACAATAGAGTCAGATTCATGCCCATTAATGACGATCTTTTGAGTCCTATTGTAAATATATGAAGCAAACCATCTCAATAAATTGCCGCGAATGCCATTAAAGGCAATTTTTTCCATAAGGAGGGTGTGATCCACCTTGTCAAAGGCCTTCTGAAAATCCGTGTAAACTGCGTCAACTTGTACCCTGCGATCCATATTCTCAAAGAGGTAATTCACAAAAGTCATCAGGTTAGTGGTGGTAGAGCGCCGTTTCACGAAACCGTGTTGTTCAGGTATAATAAGATGACGGATATGAGGATATAGCGTACTGTGCACAAGTCGTTCAAAAACCTTTGACAAGGTGGAGAGAATGGAAATGGGCCGGTAATTTTCAACATTATTTTTATCACCACTCTTGTAAACAGGGGTGATAGAGGCTCGTTTCCAGACAGTAGGAAAGATCCCTTCTTTCAAACACTTATTGAAAATTATATGTAAGGCGGAAGATAAGTGGTCAGCTGTTTTTATGAAGAAGGAAGGTGGTATGCCATCGGGTCCAGCTCCTTTATTAGAATCCAGTGATTTTAATGCTGTACGTATTGATTCTATTGACAAGTAAATATCAGAGATACATGGGGAATTGTCTTCATAGCAATTAGATGGTTGCCATTGGTCTGGGTTAAATGCAGAGGGTTCGTATACCGAACAAAAGAAAGTTGAAAACAAATTGCATATTTCCTTGGGGTCATCGGAAGAAACATTTTTGTAAAACATATTAGCCGGGTACTTAGCTTTGCCTTTTTTGGAGGAGACATACGACCAGAAATACTTACTAGATTTAGAAATACTGTCTTCAACTGATGTCATATACCTCTTATAACATTCAACGGCCTCACTATGAAATAATTTGCGATAATTTGAAAATTGAATATAATCAGAGTGATTGCCATATTTCTTCCATTTAATCCATGCGTGTTCTTTAGTTTTAAATATTTTTATTAGAGAGGGTGAAAACCAGATCGGAAATTTTGAGTTTTTAGTATAAGTTAATGGAATATGTGACCTCATAACTCTATATATAGTTTCATAAAAAAAATCAACAGCCTTCTCAGAAGAAAGGCGAGAGAGTGACTCTTCCCAGTCTATATCGCCTAAGTCATGTTTAATGCAATCATAGTTTGCTTTGTAGAAGTTGTATCTGCGAACCTGGTGGCATTTCATTGGTTTGTTATGCACATCTAGGTGAGTTAGTATAGAAAATGGAGGGTGGAGGCTATCAGGATTTACCAACACATTGCAAGGCACCGCTTGAGGGTCAGCGTTAGAGATTATCAAGTCTAGCACACGACCTAAACTATTTTTTGTGAAATTAAACTGTATACCATTTATCATATTTATAAAATTAAGTAATATACGTCCTATAGAGTCCGTGTGACGTGCAATGGCATGGTTGCCTTGTTGCACCCAATCAATCTCAGGTAAATTATAGTCACCAAAGAAATGATATGTATTGCAATTGGGATTATTAGCTAACACTTGCAGCATGTCTAAGTACTGTTCATATACCTCTGCACTCATCGCTGGAGGTATATACACGACACCAATAATGTGACGTGTGTGCTGCTGGGTGGCAGGCAACTGTACCAATACGTGCTCAATTTCAGAGTTAAACAATTGAGTTGTCAATATTGTAGCTCGCAATACACGAAGCACCGCAATCAGAACACCACCTCCATCTTTTTTGTGAGTCGCAATACGGTCACGGTCACGTCTAAAAACAACATATCGATCGTCAATAAATTCATTATCACGGATTTCAGGAATAAGCCAAGTTTCAGTCAGAACGATAACGTCATAAGAGTTACTCAATATGTTCATATAGAGTGTTTGCAACTTTGTACGAGTACCTCTACAATTCTGATAGTAAAACGTAATGTTATTAGTAGCCATTAGTAACAGTAATATAATAAATCTGTATTACGTAACACTTACTACCCAACTCATAATACGTAAGCCCGATGTCTACAGTTATATAATAAGTTAAAGATAAGCCAGAACTACAAATGAGTTTATGTTTGCTGCAGTGTTTATACTCCAAAGTATTATTCAATATTATACATAAATGTTTAAATGGCACAAAAAGATTCGACAGTATTAAATATAAAAAAACTAGAATTAAATTTGAGATATTTTTAAATTTAAGCAATAACAACCAAAATATATTAATATAACATTTGAGACTGACATACCCATTCACTAAATTTATAAACCTGTCAAATAAACATATAGAGAAGGAATAAAGACAAAGCTTAGTATACCTAGATAATGTAAACAAACTGTGCGAACATAGGCATAGCTATGAATCTGGGTTTTCAGTACACTTTTTCTCATTCAAAACAATCTTTTTAAGATCTTCCCCAGAACGTATAGCAATTGATGAAAATCCATCCCGCTCTCGTACAAGCACTGTCCCATTCCTGACCCAAACGTATTTAAAACCGATTTCATTAGCAATCTTCTTGGCTTCTCGAAATAATGATTTATTATTTAGGGTTAAATGTTCATTAAAATAAACCTGTACTGAGGCACCAGAGATGCCTAACTGATCCGACTTCAGCCCCTTCTTTTGACGACAGGCACTTAGAATGTTATCACGAATAATACGTGTTCTAAATTTTATTATAATATTTTTAGGTTTTCGATCATGTTGTTTGGCATGTGGTACTCTATGTATCGATATGATATCATTATGAGACAGGGGTAAGTTAATAGCGGACCCAATGGAATCCACGATGGCAAACAAATTTTCATTTCGCTTCTCTGGTAAATTACAGATTTCAATGTTACATGAACGTGCCTGCTGCTCCATTGCCTCAATCTTAGCCTCAAGTTTAGCCACAGCTTGTCCATTCATACCGTTTCCCATGTCATTCAAGCGTTTAACATTCTCTCTATGTTCTATTTCCAGATTTTCCAGACGAGACTTCATCTCCTCATAATTTAAATTAAAAAATTGAATTGATTTCTCAATCTCAGAATATGACCTCTGGATATTGAGATTTTGTTGTTTTAATTCTGATACTTCTGCGGCTATTTTGTTAAGAATCACATCCTGATCATCTTTCCATGACTGCAACATAGTCCTCAAATCCTCGAACCTGTCAGTCTCCGTGCAGTCGTCGTCGCCCCTGAAGCGTTTTTTGCTCTGCCGTGTTGTGACGTTATCCATTTTATCGATATTTAATTCAGGAACAGATGCAGCAGAAGACAAATCAGGCTCTGAGTGAGTCTCAAGTAACGCGACGCCGGAATTCTGGGGGGGTGACCGCAAAGTGCGAGGCATTGTTGCTCGACGTATTTGCTATACAGAACGAGTAAAATAATTCGGCAGAGTTGCAGTCGATATAACTCGGATATTTCGTAAAGGCGGCTAGATGATAACTTGGCCCAGCGCGCAAACACTCCGCCTCCGTTTATCTGGCGACGCAAGTTCGATCCGCGCGATGTGCAAAACTTTTTTCGATTGTTTAAAAAGAGTTTTTCAAATAAATTTGAACATCCATGCAATGTAGGAGCTCACAAAATGTTCTGTCCTGCCTTAACTCCTCCCAGTGGGCGTAAGCCTCAGGTAACAGCACCGCAGGAGTGACAAGGAATTGAAAATGGCAAAAACAACCAATTGTAGCACAACAAATCACAAGTACACAATATTCACAGCGCGATGCGACACACGTCTGTCCGCTTCCAATAAAAGAACGAAACTGAACACTGGTGTTTTGAACACTCGTCCGTTATAATGTTATTTTGTACAACATTATCGCAAAGTTGGCGTGAAATGAATGTCTAATTTCAAAATGAGATAAATCCAGACCGTTGCCGTGTTGAATTAAATTAGTTTTCCATTTGGAAACAAAGCACGGTCCAGCTGACTTTACATAAAATATGCGACGCGTCACTCCGAGAGGGTACAGGCACGAAAATATAATAAAATTTTACATAGATACATACTATCTAATCTTGGTATTTTATAAATATAAGAACGTTGTTATCAAAATTAATGAGAAGTTCAACACTATTTTTTTTACATAAAATTATTATTAAGAATAAATAATTTTCATTTGCTTAATTTGCAAATTATTTTAATGTCTCTTATGGGTTGATGGATGTCGCATGTCTTCGGATTTTCGGTCCTATTACATGCTGGTTTCCTTACGATAATTTTCCTTTATTCAGAGCAGTGATGATGTTGTAAATAACACAAAGTAATGTGGCTGTCTGGGTTCGAACCCTCACCCTGCAACTCGTAAGATGTGTCTGTAATCACAGGGCCACAAGGCTCAGGCTCTAAGTACGGACTTGATCGAGAGAATGCGGGTTCGAACCCCATTCATTACAATACTGCCGTGGATGTGTTCACGGCAATAATGTAATCGACACAAGCATATTTAGCTTAGTTGGAGAGTTTAACAAGATTGCAAGTAATGTGAATTCTATCCACTGGTTCTCTTAAAAAAATCACTATTACCGGGAACTCACTTCATACACAAGCACATTTAGCTTAGTTGGAGGGGTTTCAGATTGCTAGTTCTCTTCGAAAAAAAATAATATCACCCCCATGTAATATTTACAACAAAATATTCTGAAGGTATACCTGGAATGGAGTGACCACAACCAAATACTTTTAATCTTGAATTCCTTTTCCACACCATAGTCGCCATGCAACAGACCCATGGGGTATACTATTCTTTGAACGTAACCGTAATTTCAAATTTACCCACATATTCATTCGACTCCTCAAGAGATATACTTTAGCACAAAAGTGCGGATCAAAAGGTTATGGGTACAAATATTACGGATCGTTTATGCATGACCAACAATGGTTTGTAAATGTGCTGACCGTACCTGTAGGCCAATGAGAATGTTTGGACAGTCGTGTGGTGAAGTGTTTGTACGGATAACAGCAAAATTAAAAATGTGACAGATTTTTTAGGACCATGAAACGAATAAATGTGTAGGTACGTAGAAATGTAACGTTGATTTAATGCTGAAATCAGAGTGATTTATTTTATTTCAGTTGTATATCGTATCCAATGATCAAGATTTGTTACTTTCAAATGTATGTAATAAATTATAAACCACGATATCTCTTAAATAAAATACCGAAATTCACGCGGAATTATAAGAATCACATTCTGGATATCTTTATGGCCAAAACGCAGATTAGTTTTTGTTTGAAGCACCTCTGAGATAATGCTGTAAAGACAGCTTGCTTAGCACTTATATCCTAACTGGGTAATTTTTTTGCAAACGGCTGCTTATTTACATACTTTTACGAGCTGGGGTTCGGGATAGAAATAATTTACACCAATTAAACCAAAATTAACACTTTAATTAAATAAACACAAAAAAATCAACACAGTTATTCACAATACAATACTTGTCACTTAACACTTAAATCGCACCGAAATTCACTTGTAAAACTTCGAATTATATCGCGTCGTATCTTGAAATAAGACTGCAGATCTGCGCCCCTTTGCCATCTATTTATACCCCGGTCTATGAGTTCTAGAACATTCTTGTAAAATCGACTCACTGTTTATACTGCTAAGAATATTCCAGAGCTACTTGAGATACACAGTAGGTACTGCTATTCGCCGCTAGATGACGTTAGTGTCTCAACTAGATATACTCAGTACTGCTACTCGCCGCTAGATGGCGTTAGTGTCTCGAACATTCTAGATTTCTGTCGAAGTATCTCGACGTACTTCACTAAGCGACTGGCGTAACAATACTATACAATTGACTAGGCATGCGTCCGATATATCAAAACGAATTCAAAATCAGATTTCAAACACAAATCGTTTCGTATCGATTTCTCAAACTTGAAGATCTGATTTTAAAATCTACCTAGCCGAACCAAACGCAAACGATCTACCATCAAACGAATCGACGCAATCGAAATCCAAACGCAAACTGGTAAGTTTGCGTTTGGATGGATTTCGTTAGAAATTCGCTTTCTCTCTTTCTAACTAAGCGTAACATAGCGGAGTAAAAAGGATAGCGCGAATTTTGTGATTTAGATTTCGGTTTTCGAAAATCGAACAGACATTATAATGCTATCAATATCATCTTTACTGCCAAGTATTTAAAGACTACATTTTCGAGATTATACGTTGATGTATTTTGGTTTATGCTTCAATGTTTCTTGGAAAAAAGGATAGCGCGAATTTTGTGATTTAGATTTCGGTTTTCGAAAATCGAACAGACATTATAATGCTATCAATATCATCTTTACTGCCAAGTATTTAAAGACTACATTTTCGAGATTATACGTTGATGTATTTTGGTTTATGCTTCAATGTTTCTTGGAACTAACAGAAATTATTGTAAAAATACCGATTTTTAAATGCGCTGGAAAAGTTTTACGCGTAATCTAAATCATAAAACTTTTCTGCTAGTCCTAAGCCTAGATTAAAGCATGAAGGAAAATCGCGCAATCTCTATCTGATTCCAACGAAATCTAAGTACCTACGCAAGCGAATTGGCGAGGCTAGATCGATAAGCTAAATCGGATTTCTAAAATCAGATTTTGAAATCTATTTTGAAATCTGAAATCGGATAAATATCAGTTTGCGTTCAAAACCAAAAACGCCCATGTCTACAATTGACGACGGCGAACTGAGGAGCTAGTAGCTAAATAATAAAAGTCACGCGTTTCGATCTTCAAAATTAAGGGGACTACAAGAGCTAAACGCGTGTTTTATAATGCGTTAAAGTATATGATTCACTGCAGTTAACACAATCAGAAAAATATATGATATTCTTCAGGATATAATCTAGTTAAGTAGTGTGTTGAAAACATAATACAACAAATTTTAATTCATAGAAAAAAATCACAAAGATACCTCTAAAAAAATCTTTTAACGAATAAAAACCATATTAAAATACATACGATCATTCTGATTTTTTGACAAATTATTCAACAAGAAACATACTAACGAAATAGTGTTTTATTTTTTTAATCCAATCAATACATTTTCTGTAAATCGCGTATTATTATTTCGCAATATAATACGTACGCATGTGTGCGTAAACGCCTGTGTACCGACAGTGCCGGCCAACGCCTGTTGCTATATGGACGTGTCGCTTTTCTCGCCGATTTATTTCGACTCGGAATTGTTTGTAGTTATTGTAAAGTTTCGTCTGTAAATTCATTATTTTATTTATAAATTCATTTTTTATATCAATTTTCTATAAATAATCTTCTTTTTTTGTAAATATAAAATACTTTAGGTTAAAATAGCGTAATTTGATTTCAATTTTATTTTATAAATATGGGAAATAAAGTGAAGCCTAAAAAACGTTCATATAAATCAAACGCCGTACATATGAACGATGTTAAAAGGTAAGAATATTTTAGATTACTAAATTATTTCTAAAATATTATGACACATTATTGGAACCGTCTCAGTATTGAGCACTTTATTTTACTCGAATACGGTCCGTTATTTCATTACAATTCCTAAGTTCTAGTAGCGTGTATAGTAGTGAATCGGATTGGCAACCGCCAGTGTCCTGGATCAAACCTAGGGTCTTATTTTGTCTTTTTGTCACTTCTATTTTATTGAAAGTACTTTTATATTATATTTAGATATTTTTGTAAATATTTTGTTGAATAAAAAAAGAAACGAAAAGAAGAAAATGTCAACGCCGAAGTTATTTTCAATGAGTAAGTATCGACACATTATCTAGGCTATAATAAAGAATAAAACAAAGTAAGAAACATTTTGTTTCAAGACCGCGGTTTATTGATATGGGCAGTAATGTGCATGACAAAATATCTGATTGATTTGAAAATTCAGATGTTGCTTATTGTCATATATAACTAAGTAAGAGAATAGGTATGTACCTAACTATGAATGTTAGTTGCCTAATCTTTTATTTGTAGCTCAACAATTTTACGAAATGAATACAAAAAATTGGCCAAGTGCGAGTCAGACTCGCCCATGAAGGGTTCCGTAGTAACTATAATAATATAATATAATATAATATGTATATTTATTTGACGAATAAAAAAAACTTAAAAATTTCTTAAAACTAGCTTATTTACATTTTTACAAATACGCTAAATAACTTTGTTTTTCATAGTGTTTGTATGAATTACAAAGTTATATTTGCGGTTTTAGAAAATATGCTGTATCTCAAAAACTGCTGAACCGATTTCGTTCAAACCAATTTTGGTTGAAAGTTTACATTAAGATCTACAGACATATTTTTTTTTAATTTTTCACTCCATTATTATAGAAGTTAGAGGGGGGACACACATTTTACCACTTTGGAAGCTTATATCTTTTAAACGATTGACTTTATGAAAAAGCGGTCTTAGAAACCCTCATATCATTTTTAAAGACCTGTCCATAGATACCACACACACATAGGTTTCATGAAAAAAAATATGTTCATTTCTAGTTCCATTTATTTTAAATATTTTTTATTTTTTTTACTTAAAATCGGAAAGCGGTTTACAGAATACATCTACCTACTAAGTTTCACATGTATAGTCTTAATAGTTTCGGAATAAAATGGCTGTGACATACGGACGGACGGACATCGGACAGACAGACAGACAGACAGACAGACGGACAGACATATCGAAACTATAACGGTTCCGTTTTTTGCCATTCAGCTACGGAACCCTAAAAAATGAAATCTAAAATGTACCAACTTCTGAACCACAGAACTAGAAAATTTAGAATTGACATTTTCACGCAGTTTTAAAATTGACATGGTCACTAAATCTGTCTTAAAACGGGATATTTACTACTATATTTTGGCACAAGTAATATACAGGGTGGCAGGGACATCGACGCACAAACGCTTACCAGGGATTCGGTACATGATTCTGGACCCCCTGCGTTGGAATGTTTCGTCGTTTTTTTTTTAACTTTTCAGGATTTTTCAGTATTTTTTTACTGAAAACTGTATAAAATCATTGTTAATTAAAATATAAAATTCACTTGTTTCACTTGAAACAGCAATGTAAATAAAATTCGAAAGAGCTACATGATCAGCTGTTTTGCTAGGGTTAATTTGCGAGATCAACATAACTAATCAGGTAGTCTTTTCGAGTTTTGTTTACATTACTGTTTGAAATAAGTGAATTTACTGTTTTGTTATTGCGTCGGATTTTTCGTAATTTTATGAAATTAAGAAAAAGCCGACGAAAACTATCAATGCAGGGGGGTCCAGAATCATGTACTGAATCCATGGTAAGCGGTTGCGCGTAGATGTCCCTGCCACCCTGTATTTGTTGTTTATAGTTTCGTCATGTCTGTCTGTTTCTGTCTGTCCGTCCGTCCGTCCGTCCGTCCGTCCGTCTTCCGATAAACCGCTTTCCGACTTTGAGAAAAAAAAAATAAAAATAATTAAAATACATGGAACCTCCCCATACATGGAAGGCTCCCCATATATGGAACTAAAAACTGAAAATATTTCTTTACATGAAACCTATGCGTGTGTGATATCTATAGACAGGTCTTTAAAAAATGAGATTGAAGTTTCTAAAACCACTTTTTCATAAAGTAAATCGTTTCCAAAGTGGTAAAATGTGTCTCTCCCTCCCCCCCCCTCTAACTTCTATAATAATGGAGTGAAAAATCTAAAAAAATATATGTCTGTAGATATACACTTTCAACCAAAATCGGTTTGAACGAGATCGGGTTAGCAGTTTTTGTATTACAGCATATTTTCTAAAACCGCAAACATAACTTTGTGATTCATACAAACACTATGAAAAACAAAGTTATTTGGCGTAGTTGTAAAAGTGTAAATAAGCTAGTTTTAAGAAATTTGTAAGGTCTTTTTTTGTCAAATTAATATACATGTTATATTATATTATTATAGTTACTACGGAACCCTTCATGGGTGAGTCTGACTTGCACTTGGCCAATTTTTTTCAGTTGTTTCACAATCGAAACTCGAAACAAATAACAAACATGGTAAATAATGTCCCGCTTTAATTTGTAATGAATTTCATTACCACAAACTTTTTGTATTTTTAGATTGGAAACTGTGGCATCACAGAATGATCACGGTCGTGAAGTTATTGATAAAAGTACATATTCATCTGAGCAAGTATTAGAAGAAACCTTTAATACACAGGTAATATTCAAAACTTCAACCGCACGTTACAGTAACATAATTTTGCGAGTTGTGTAGAATTAGTTTTATAAATAAAAATGGTATAATTCAATTTTAGGTGGCTAGTGCTACTGAAGAAAGTCATTGTGATGTCCAACCTGAAAACCAAGAAACTGATGGGTTAAATTATAGTGCAGAAGTAAGTTATTCCGTGAAAACATACTTATTTAAAATTATTTTAAGTTAAAACAATGTTTTATGATATAAAAAAAAAATTATTAATTTATTTTTACAGACGGAAAACTATACTCCTAAAAAGAACATACAAATTGGACGCAGGATTATTAATGTTTCCTATTTTTTTTAAAGCTGTGTGAGATCTCAAATCACGGACCATTAGACTGCGGGCTATCTTCTCTTGAGTTAGTTGGTGAAAAGCTTCACGGCTTATCTTCCAAATTTACTTTTTTATGTAAAATGTGTAAACAACAATTTGTTATCATTAACGACAATGATAATTGTTTATCAATAAATACATGTGCTGTAGCTGGTGCAATTTC
Source organism: Tholera decimalis (assembly GCA_943138885.2). Classification (NCBI taxonomy): domain Eukaryota; kingdom Metazoa; phylum Arthropoda; class Insecta; order Lepidoptera; family Noctuidae; genus Tholera; species Tholera decimalis. Next base: position 34,080,499 of record OW964562.2, read on the forward strand.
TATTGGTTGTGGTCATTCTCAGCTACAAGAATTTTCATCAGCCATGAATTTGCCAATGATTTTCCAAAAAACATACCAAAAGAACCACAAATTACTGTCGGAAAACTGGCAGCAACTGGCACAACAGTCCATGGATCAAGCAGCTGAGGAAGAGAAAATTATGGCTATAGCAGAAGGCAGGGTCACAAAGAATGGTACGCCTATCATAGATGTGATAGCAGATGGTGTGTACGGTAAAAGGTCGTACAAAAAAAATTATTCAGCTTTATCCGGCGCTGCTGCAATCTTATGTAGAAAAACAGGCAAACTTTTATATTTGGGAGTCCGAAATAAATATTGCTACCATTGTGATCGTGCCGAAAAGAAAAAAACAACAGTGCCTGAACATTTATGTTTGAAAAACTATTCCGGTCCGTCCACAGGAATGGAGAGCGAAATTATAGTGGAAGGTTTTAAGCAGTCATTAGCTACCCACGGTTTGATTTACGGACGACTAATATCTGATGGTGACTCAAGTACTTATTTCAAAATTTTGCAGGCAAGACCTTACCTTGATATTACCGTCGAAAAAGTAGAATGCAGAAATCATTTACTGAGGAATTTTTGTAACAAAATGATGATATTGCAAACTGAAACCAAATATTTAAAAAGTCACAGAAAATTATTGACCATATCGCGAGTTTTGAGCATGAGATCCTGCATAACCAAAGCAATACAAAAAAATAAAAATGATCCCTGCCCAGAAGAGCAAAAATTATTTGAGGACATTTTACAAGCACATCATCACGCTTTTGGAAACCACATTGAATGCAAAACACATTTCTGCAAAAAAACGGGAGATTTGGAGCAAAATGATGTTCCAAGTGACTTTCAGCTAAGTTCTCTGTGGCAGAGAATTAGTATAATGATACAAATTATTGCTGGCCATGCTCGAAGTTTACTTCATGACGTGGACAGTAACGTTGTAGAACGCTATCATAGCATCATAGCAAAATATGTAGGAGGAAAAAGAGTTAATTTTTCCCTCAAAAACTCATATCAGACGCGATGCATTGCGTCAGCAGTGTCGTTCAATGAAGAAAATGCACTTTCGAAGCTTTATAAAAAAATTACCAATAAGAGCCCAAGAGGCAAACTGAAACTGTGGGAAGAAAGAAAGAAGAAACAAAAACACCTTAGTAAAAGATATATAAAAAGAAAAAGAAGGCTTGTTTTCAGTAAAAAACAAGACGATAAGGATTATGGCCAGTCCTGTGAAAAGCCCGATATGCCGGTAGAAATACTGGATAAACTGAAAAACGAGTTTATGAAAAAAATTAAAAAGTCTGATTTGGAACGAGCAACAATTGAAAGAAAAACTGTTTTACAAAGTGATAGTGGAGAATGGCTAGAGATGTGAAGATCGTTATTGACTGCATCCAATTTCGGCAGAGTTATAAAAAGGCGTATTAATACACCATGTGCTAATTTAGTCAAAGATATTCTTTATCGGAACAAAATTGACCACGTGGAATCTATTAGACATGGCCAATTGAATGAAAAAATCGCACTTGCACAATTGGCTGTACAAGAGCGCAAAACGATTAGACCCTGTGGTTTATTTATAGACCAAGAACTATGTTTCTTGGGTGCAACGCCTGATGGATTAATTGGAGAAAATACTGTTGTAGAAGTAAAGTGTCCTTTGACAGCCCACAAAATGGGCCTAGCAGCAGCAATTGAAAATAAAAAAGTAAACTTCTGGCAAAAAACAAAAACTAGTGAACTAGCCATCAACAAAAAACATGCTTGGTATTACCAAGTTCAAGGACAGCTACACGTAACCCAAAAAAAAAATTGTTTGTTTGCCGTATGGGAGAATGAAAAAGAAAAGCTGAAGACGGAAATCATTCAAAGAGATGATACATTTTGGGAAAGAGAAATGAAAGAAAAATTGAAAAAGTTCTATTTAGACTGTATTTTACCTGAGATACTTGATCCCCGAATTTCAAGAAATATGAAAATTCGTGGACCATACGTAAAAAATAGAGATGAAAATACAGATAGAGATAAAAGTGACAAAAAAGACAAAAGCGAAATGGAATGAAAGCAAACTGTTCCGGTGCAGCAGTTTGTTTTTTCTCTGCACGAGCACATACAAGGCAGTATTTGTTTTGGATGCCTAAAAACAAAACTTGTTGTAGTAGAAAACTAAATTTTGAAGATTTGTGACTTGAGTAATTTTTTTCCAAAATTTGTGTATTAACATTGCGCTCCGTATGCGTAAATACGTCAAAAAATCACAAAATAAAATTATAATAATTAGCTTGTTTAATTTTTATGTATCCTTCCTGTTCGTTCACCTGTCCATCCATCCACCCAGTCCGTATCCCACCCTTTTATTCGTCTCTCCTCGCATCCGTAGGTATGTTCACTTCACACGCTGTATTCTTATAAACCGTATATTGCGAAAATAAAAATGACGAAAATAAACTGCTATTTTATACAAAAAGTTTATTCACTTGGAAAAAAATAATTGAAACAGCTGTTTTTATTGCGATTTCAGAGCTGGTGCCATAGTAAAACTTGTTCATAATTATGAGTACAATAACCTCCTTCGGTATTACTTAAACTCTTTTGTTACACCCTGTATATTATTTTTCTTCAGAATCCACCATCAAACTTTTTGGTGGTTTTTTTTTATTATATTATTCTTGATTCTGAAATAAAATATCTATAGGAATAAAAATTATTGATATTAACCGACTTCAAAAAAAAAAGGAGGAGGTTCTCAATTCGTCTTGAACTTTTTTTTTATGTATGTTACCTCATAACTCGGAGACGGCTGGACCGATTTGAAAAATTCTTTTTGCGTTTGAAAGGGTATACGTTCTAGTTGGTCCCGTTCTTACGAAATCATGATCTGATGATGCGATCCTGGGGAAATCGAGGGAACTCTTCAAATATTATAGGCACACCTATAGCGTTTTGGGTATTTCTTATAGTACCTTGAGCAGTTGCTTTTGAAAATTACCATTTGGGGAAGTTGAACTGATGATGAAGACCACAGATGGCCACTGAAACTACTCAATAATAAGTATTTCGTGGATTGCGATTCGATTACTTGAGTACGGATGTTAAGCACTTTATACTCATCACAATGTATATGGTGATGTAGAGCTGATGGTGATGTACCAGGTGAACTCCTCAAAAATTAACAGCTCTGCACCAGGAAAAGCAATATTTTGTAAAAGGTGATAAGTAGTTTACATTTTGGCTTTTGTAACTAGATAAATTACAAAAAGCGTAAAAAAAAAAAAATTTTAGCAAAAAAATAGAACCGACTTCCATATAAAAACACTACAAAGGCAAAAATAACTTTAATTTCGGAAGGCGGTGTCAAAAATATAAAAGAAACTACAAAACAAGTGACACCGACTACCGAAATTAAAGTTATTTTTGCCTTTGTAGTGTTTTATATGGAAGTCGGTTCTATTTTTTTGCTAAAAATTTTTTTGATAACCTAATGAATTAAATAAAAAATAAGAGAACAAAACTATGCACATATTTTAAAATAATAACAACACGAAAATATGTAAATATCTATAAATACATAATATTTAATAAATAAGACAACAAAAAGCTATACCGCGAATGAGATTCGATCTTTGTGATCGCCGCGGAAACGCGCTGCGAAACCCGAACGGTGACACACTGGACCGCTCGAGCTCTGTAAACCAGCCGCGAAATTACGATGTTAAATGTAATGAAAAACACGCATCGACGAAATTCGCGCGGTGCACCCCGCAGTAGGCGGGACTACTCGTGTCCCACTTCATCTGCTTCACCCCCTCAAATGAGGGGGTGCGCGGGGCATTCTCTGTGATGTGTCTGTGAGTGCGCCCGATTGAGCAAGGTCAACGGGATTATAATGCGTCTTAAGCAATGTTTGCTGAGGTCAGCCCGTGGTCGGGTAACCATCTTTCTTTTGTGATATTCCTCTATGCCTTGACAAGTACGTTAAGCAGTTGGTTTTTTTTTTGTTCGTTAGTTTATTAGGTATAGTAAGAAGTCGGAAAATCTAACACCAGTCAAGGTGTAATCTATTACTATGTTGTGGAGGATTGGTAATGGCTTCATATTCTAAACTATTACCTCAGATTATATAGTTTTCAGATTCAAACGGCGAAGCGCCATCGTTACATGGTGGACATCCCACCCATACGCACAAAACGTTTTGGGAATACCTTCATTATGCGTACGGCTAAGGAGTGGAATTCCCTGCCGGAGTCTGTGTTTCCCGATAGATATCATCACTTACCATCAGGTGAGATAGTGGTCAAACGCGAACCTATTTTCACACAACAGCACTCCAAATGAACCAATTGGAGCACCTTTGGCCATGTCTATACTTTTAATATAAAGCGGTTTGTTTGTGTTAACGCGCTAAACTTCGTAATTACTGGGTGGTTTTAGATGAAATTTCGTGTGGGAGTAGCATGAGGAAGGTTATAGGCTTTTTACTCGACTGCAAAAGAAGGAGGTTATGTTTATATCGTGATAAAGTCTACGGGAGCAAAGTCCCGCGCGATTGCTATTATATGATAGTTGTACCTACAATGTGTAATTTAAAGGGTATATACATACCAAGTGCAAGGCTTCATTGGATGATAACAAACGATATGGCAAGGTTTTTTTAATCCTAAGTCTACATGTGTAGAACTTATTACAAATTCCAATACACAATACCAGAGACCGAATTTTTCAAATTAAGTAGAACGAAAAGAATTGTCGTGTTATTGGGAAGTGACGTGAAAAGTTATTGACCCTCGTAGTGCACGACACGTGACACGTTTGTTATGATTGGTATTCATGAAATATATCATGACGCCTTAGAGTGCAAACCTCGTAAGTGAAAAAGGAGTAACTTTTCAGGAGGAAGAAAAATCTGCGTGCTATAAAATTTTTGTACGGTTTCATTTATGTTTTTTTTTAATTAATTTATATGTAAATTGAACCCTATTTTATGTGCAGAACTGTTCGATATTATGTATAATATTTTTCATATTATATATAATATCGAACAGTTCAGAAATGCATAATCCATGACCTGATTACGCTAAACTGACGACGCGATGCGAGTGTTTACGAGGTTCTCACTTACTTTCATAGATAGCGTTTCGAGTATCGAATGAACATATTAGTGAGATCAGGATGTGCATTGCTAGGATTGCTTTCTGGAAACGCAATAAAAAAGAAATTAGAAAAAAATGCACTCCCGAGGTTTTCACTCTGTGTCTGATGGGTAAGGTAGAGACGCCTGGGTGTCACCACTGCGAGGGTCGCCCTGAGAACACAGTCGAGCACACGGTGCAGGACTGCCCCGCCTGGGCAGAGCACCGACGTGTCCTCACGGCGACAATAGGCGGAGAACTCTCGCGCCCGGCCTTGGTCGAGGCCATGCTGCGGGGTGAGAGGGAGTGGGAAGCGGTCGCCTCCTTCTGCGAAGCAGTCATGCTTTCGAAGGAGGAGGCGGGCCGCGTGAGGGAGAGGATGGCGTCCTCCCTCCAGCCCAGCCGCAGTGGTAGACGCCCACGGCGTCGGACGTCGGCCGACGATCTCCGGCCACCGTAGGCGCGGGCATGCGGACAGCGAGTAAAGGGCAACTCGCTGTCCGACCATGGACCATGCCCGGGTCGACGGCGCGTCGTGTTCCACGCGCGCCTCAAAGAGCGTCAGCAACATGACGAGGCCCCCTCTGCAGAGGGCCGAAGCCCGCCGGGGTCGCGGGACTCATCCCGTTACCGTGGCCCCGGTATATAAAGGGTTATTGAAGGAACACCGTGGATTTTAGTCAGTAAAAGTCTGACAGTCCCTCCCACCCTGCCCGGAGTGGGAGGACTTATTTGATAATTTTACCACGTTAAAAAAAAAAAAAAAAAAAAAGGCGACGATATGAAACCAATAATTTGATATCAATTCTTTGAGTCAGTTATTTTGTGCTGAAACTGTGCATAGAGACTCCATACCAGATGTTGTCTTCAGCCCTTTTGGATAGATATGGGGTTTCCGTTACACGTTGTATAGTGATCTCAGGAAAAGGCTAGGCAAATTGATTTTTGTTTATTTTTCTTTTCACCAGGTAAGACGATTGGCTTTAGGAAATGATTCTAAAGTGAATCAAAGCATGCCGGCCGGCCTTGCCATTCACCGAATTATTTTAAACATAGCAAAATTAAGTCAACACACTCAATCATCAACCGGGAATAATAATGTTAATTAAACGGCTAATGGAAACCATATAATCTGGTGTTCGTTACAAACAAAGTGAAAGTTAATCAATCTGTGTCATTTAAAAAGGTCTTTCAGCGAATTTAGTTATTTGGGCCAAATCGCTAATGCCTCAAAGCGTTGTGCGTGTAATAAATTGATTCGGGGTAATTGTAGCAAATTTAGCTGAAAGGCTTGAAAGGGCCTAAATATAGAAAATGTTTTGTAAAGTATTTATTTAAATACTAAGGATTTATTCTGGCTTGAAAAGGTCAAGAAAGGAGGTCAGGCTGGAAAGGTCATGTTTTAAGTTAATGAGTAATTAGTTCTGAATAAATATTATTTATTTATCACTAGCGACCCAGCCAGGCTTCGCATGGTCTCTTCCTGCTACTTCACTCAAAACCTTAATAAATTATACACTAAAACTTTTTTCATGAATCACTATATCTATTGGAGAAAACCGCATGAAAAAAATTTTGCAGTTTGAGTAAATAGCATATTTTGCCCGAACTGGTTTATGGAAAGAATATTGTGTTTTAGAATAGTAGCAACAACTATTAGCACTTGATAAAACACAGCTATTTCAAGTTCCCCGACACTTCAAATTATCAGTATTTATTTAATAATAAAATTTTATTGTAGATTTAGATTGTTTGTCTATATGTTCGTTTCTGTGTTACAGGCGAGTTGTAAACGTTTTGTTTCTTTTAGAATATTAAAAAACTCTAAACGAAATACTTGTAGATTATAATTTATTTATGTACACACAAGACACTTAAAAGAGAAAAATAAAGACAAAAGAGCACAAAGGTGCTGCTTGTTTCCTAAGAAATTTCTTCCAGCAGACCTAGATTTATGTGTGTTTTCCCGATGAAAATAAGACACCATTAGTCTGTCTCTCTCCAGGTTGCTAACAAACATAGAATATTACCTAAGCGCCGTATCGTGTCTATAATTTACCAAAGCTACCGAAGTTGTTAGTTAATAGGAATATACTCTCAACCAAATAAATGCAAGTTAGCTCCCAACCAAAAGCAAGTCAAAAGCCGTGCATTTGAATGTCAAACTTAGCTGATTATCTACCAATAACATTCCTCGTATTGCAGTCCTATGAAGCACGTTCGTTCGTTTCGTACTAACACGTTCGTATTTCGAACGGCCACTCTCGAACGTGCAAAATACGCCTTTTAAATTTAAGTGGCGTTCTTACTGGACTCGTACGTGTGCGTCAAGATTTTGAGATATGGCTAAGTAGAATGTGATTTTTATAGATGGGACTGTTTGGTTTCGTTTTATCGGTGTCAATGAGGTTTTAAAGTGTTAAACGGTTTTGTTGAACGATTTGAAAAGGTAAAAAAAGGGATTTGTACCTTAGAAAATATTGAATATGTGTGAATGGCAATAATAGTAGGTGGGAGTGATTTATTTAATGGAAACGTATTATTGAGAGTCTGAAAGAAGAGTTCTGGCACTACCCTATATAAATTAGGATATATAACTTCAGACTAAATAAGTAACAGTTAATACTTAAACTGAAAAGAACACAGACATACGAAACACTCATTACATAAACAAACAATGACAAATGTATTAAATACTACATAGTTGTTTTGAGTAAATCCCGATCCTGCGGGAATTCCGGGATTATATGTAGGTAGCTTATAAGTTGTACTATAACCTCCTCTATCTCCCATTCAAATCGGTTCAGCCATTCCAGAAATTAGCTTGGACAAACAGCCAGACAGTTTGTATTTTTAACCAACTTCAAAAAAAATTGGACAAGTGCGAGTCGGACTCGCCCATGAAGGGTTCCGTGGTAACTATAATAAATATAATATACATAATATATTTAATTGAAAAAAAAAAACAAAAAACTTAAAAATTTCTTAAAACTAGCTAATTTACAATTTTTACAACTACGCCAAATAACTTTTTTCATAGTATTTGTATGAATTACAAAGTTATATTTGCGGTTTTAGAAAATATACTGTATCTCAAAAACTGCCGACTCGATCACGTTTAAACCAATTTTGGTTGAAAGTTTACATTAAGATCTACAACATATGGTTTTTTTTAGATTTTTCAATTCATTATTATAGAAGTTAGAGGGGGCGGACACACATTTTACCACTTTGGAAGCGAATATCTTTTAAACGATTATTTTTATGAAAAAGTCATTTTAGAAACCTTAATGTCATTTTTAAAGACCTGTCTACAGATACCACACATGTATAGGTTTCATGAAAAAAAATATTTTCAGTTTCAGTTGCATGTATGGGGAGCCCCCTTTATTTTAAATGTTTTTTAAATTTTCTCTTAAAATCGGAAAGCGGTTCACAGAATACATCTATCTACCAAGTTTTACATGTATAGTCCTAATAGTTTCGGAATAAAATGGCTGTGACATACGGACGGACGGACAGACAGACAGACGGACAGACATGTCGAAACTATAAGGGTTCCGTTTTTTGCCATTCGGCTACGGAACCCTAAAAAGGAGGTTCTCAATTCGTCTTTACCTCATAACTCGCAAAAGACTTTTATTTTATTTTTAGTTTTTTTTATTTATTTAAACGATTATAAAAAAATAAAATAAAAAAAACTTTATTTTATTTTTATTTTTTTTATTTTATACGTACCTACGTCTATGGATAAGTATGCGGAGATGAATAATTTGAACACTTGTACGGAAGCAATGGAAATAAATGTGATTCACTTGTCCGATTATTAACCGACTTCAAAAAAAAAATATAACTATAAGCACTTGAGTAATTATTTTTTTTGGAACCACAGACAGACCCTTTATTTTATGTATAGGTACAGATTAAAATGATTGTTGTTACAGATTTTTTAAACGCAAATATAGCCAACACAGATGCCAAATTAAAATCGAACCGGGCGACCTGGCGCTATCTGGAACTGTTCAGAGAATTAGGCTAAAGTAGCCTATGTTCTAAATTGCAGAAACCGGTGCTGTGGTAGAGTCAACAAGAGATAGCAAGCTAAGACTCCTCAGTAGTAAAATTTTCGGGGCCCACTAAGGGGCTGTTGCCTGCCGGGGTTGCGGAATCGTACGAAAGAGTTACCGCGGCCTCGGCACACGAAACCCATCCGTGTTCCGTCATTTACCCAATGACGGAACACGGATGGGTTTTAGTCAATAAAAGTCTGACACACCCAGACACACCATATGGTGAAATAATGAAATAATGTAATAATGATGTTTCTTTTGCAAATAGGTTATAAATAACACTTGCACACGTCTTTTTTTTCGTAAATGTAAACTAGATGAGGCCAGTGTTTCCTAACTGACTACTCTGAGAAGAAACACTGAAACAAACTCAGAGGTCAGCGTCCCTTTTAAAGTCCAGACAATCTGTAGTGATCAAATCATATGAGAGCCATGTAGGTTAATGTCTGTGGCGCCCTTTACAGGACAGAATGAAACAGATTTGAGCAGGCCCGTCCAAACAGTGCAAGCATTTGACAAATATCGCGTAGCTCAACTTAAACCTTAAGGAGCTGGAACGATTTGACGAACAATACCAAAGTAAGGACATTGTTCGTCAATGTCTTGCACTGTTTGGACGGGCCTGCTCAAATCTGTTTGATTCTGTCCCATCATAATTTCCCATCTCTAAAACAATAAAGACTCCTACCTCAAAGGGGTTCAGAATCTGAAGGAATGTTGTAACGAGATACAGCGGCCCCGAAATACAAGGGCAAATGAAGAAATAGGGTGAAGTAGAAGGAGTCATTTGATGATTTAATACCGAAAAATAGGGTACAGAATTGGGTTCAGTTTGCCAAAGTTTAGTTGGAAATAAAAGGAAGAAAGGGAGCCTTCATTATGCAGGGGGACAATACAATATAATTAGGGTTAAGTATATTTCGCAAATAAAAAAATGAAATTACGCATAAATATAAACTCAAAACGCTAAATCTCGCTTTTATTCGCCAATAAAAAAAAAGAAAATTTAAACTCACGTATTTATTGACATAATCATTATAAGGTCTATCTATTGAAAAAATTAGTTAAAAGCTAACATTGTGGTTGTTTCTATGTTTTCCTGCGTCATTTAGGCGTCAACACCGTTGACTGGGCTGTGGAGGCTTTGTATAGCTGCATTTGCAAATCTAGGGTAGCTAAATTTTGTTACTAATAAAATCTGTATGACGTCAACAGAAGTTTCTTGTTGAACTATGTTTAGTAGCTGCCTGTGGAAATGAAGATATTATCCATCTAAGAGTTCATCCTGTGGTATCTCATTGAAAAATAGTATTTTTGGAGAAGCTCTCCAGCGTTAAGTTCGTGTACAGAGACGATGTGGTTACGGCTGCTGCTACTGATGGGCAAAATAATTTTCCGATGTGTAAATAAGATTCGTTTGTTTGACAATTTATCCAAGCTCTTCTGCGCTGCTGTCTTTACACTGTGTTCTTGATCGAATTCGCCATTTTCGTTTGACAAAAAACTTTTTACCAAACAATTAAATAATGAAAAATAACTTTAATTTCGGTAGTCGGTGTCTTTACTTTTGTATTTTCGTTTTGGCACCGATTTCCGAAATTAAAGTTATTTTTCACTTTGCAGTGTTTTTGGGAGTCGGATTAATTTTTTGGTAAAAAGTTTTTATTTCACTCTTTTTAGTTGGACGATTTTTAATTTACCTAGTTAAAAGAGCCTAAATGTCAACTACTTATAACCTTTTACAAAATATTGCTTTTCCCAATGCTGGGCCGTTAATTGTTGAGGAGTTCTCCTGGTACTTCACCATCAGCTCTACTTCACCATATGCATTGTGACGAACATAAAGTGCTTAACATCCATATTCAAGTAATCGAATCGCAATCCACGAAATACTTATTATTGAGTAGGTTCGGCGGCCATCTGTGGTCTTCATCATCAGTTCCACTTCCCCAAATGGTATTTTTTGAGAGTAACTGCATAAGTTACTATAAGAAATACCCAAAACGCCATAGGTGTGCCTATAATATTTGAAGAGTTCCCTCGATTTCTCCAGGATTCCATCATCAGATCCTGACCTGGTGACAATGGGACCAAGTTCAAAAAATACCATTTCAAATAAAAAAGGAATTTTCCAAATCGGTTCAGCCGTCTTCGAGTAATCGGTGATCATACATAAAAAAAAATATACGCGTCGAATTGATAACCTCCTCTTTTCGTCGTCGGTTGAAAATACAAAAACTTTTTCTACAAAATTTCGTGGAAAATTATAGAAAACACAATATTTAGCACTAATTAGTAAATTTCGCGTTTATCGCATACGAAAATTACGTATCTTTAAATATAATAGATGACACGGTTTCCGCAGTGGTTGAGCGATTAGCTACTACGCTGCGTGTCACGGGTTCGATTCCCGCTCCGATACAAATGTTTGTATGACGTAGAAATAGTTGTTTCGGATGTTTGTAAGAATTCTTACTAAGATGAGACATAAGAACTCACGATACATGAAAAGTTCCTAATGTGGGCAAATGTTTAAAAAAACTTAATTCTTTAGTATAAAACGTAAAAGCAAGCTATTGATGTGCGATTGCATGATCATGAGCAATAATGCACTTTTAAAAATTTATGTTAAAAACTAATAAATATGCTTATATGTGCTAAAACATATAATGCACTTAAATGTAATATTTATTTTTATATTTGCACGCCGAAATTAAAGGCAGAATAAGATAACAATATTGTACACTTTACCAACATTCTGTACCTTATTTATGCAAATAAATGAATTTGAATTTGATTGCTATAAAGACCATTTTTAAAAGTGATGGTGATTGCTTCGATTTCGGTATCGTAAAACATTGTTGATGGCAGTACTGTAACAAAATAATCGTTTACCGTTCGTACTCGGCTGTCACGCCTTTTTCATGTCCTATACCTTTATGTAGTTTTTATTGTTGTACGTTTATTTGTACGTTGAATCAACAACTGAAATCCTACTCAAAAAACCTCTTTCTTAAATTCATTAACCGTCAACAGACTGTAGGATCCGTAAGTCAAATTAATTCGAAGAAATCCTACATTTAGCCGATGTGGCCTCACCACAGGAAAAAACCTCAACGTACCCACAAAAAGTGTGCAAATAAAGGGCCAATTTAACAGTCGGCTGGTGAATCCGTCGAAGGCTGACGAGGGTACCAGTAAATACGTACTAAAGAGATTTTCATTATTTGCCTCGCTTCTCCATGCTACCTACGTCATCCCCAAATGTGTATGCGCCTAGTGGGTGTTTTAAAAAGTTCCCGTTTATTGTATCGGTCTGATTTGGGTTCGAGTTCCCAGAATATTCAGTGTTCGTCAGATTCTGGCTTCTGTAGAAGTAATACAATATAATCGACTTAATTCATTTTCTTAACACAAATTAAGGAACAGGTAATCAACCGAGTGTGTATGTTTTAAAACGAATTTGTGACCAGGCTGGCATCTAGACTAAGCTTTTTTTCAAACCTGTTTTTTAGGTAACTAGGCCTCCTATTCAGATTAATGAAGTCTGGGATAATGTACTTTTGCGTAATGGAATTGGAATAAGTTAGAATTAAACAAAATAATGATTACCAATTGTAATCAAGAATTGTGTGTTTACAAAGCTATCGTTTTGCACCCGACTAGGACGCGATAATTTCATCATGAGTCTTCAGTGTGGGAGAGAGATAGAGCTATCCATGGTGTAAAGCACTATCCCTTTTACATAGCATTTTGATGATGACTATGACACTTCAAAGTAGAGACTGATAGCGGAAAGCTCGCTCATGGCTTGTATTGTGACGTCATTAGACATGGTGACTTAGGTGAAAGAAGGAAACCAGCACATTCTAGAACCAAAAATTATACGACATTCACCAACCTGCATTTGCCTCGTGTGGTGGATTATGGCTCATTCCGTCTCACAGAGAGGGGGCCTGTGTAGTGTTATGCATCTTATTTCATGGATTTGGAACAGAAAACTAAACTGCGTGCCCGACACACACTGGATCCGTTTCTTTTACGGTATGTGCTGTACTAAACGCAAATAGACCCTTTTTCTACACTTTCCTTATTATTTCAATGTTTATGACATTAGGGGAACAGGAAAGCTAGAAGTACTTACGCTATTAAACAGACCCGAATGCGTTCGTCGATGTGTTTGGAGATCGGACATTTTTGCTGATAAAGAAAGTCGAAAATTGTTCCGTCAATAGTGCCATTTTCACAACCCCTTTCCTGTAACCCTGTTTTAAGTGTTTTTTGAAGACTTGCTGACCACCAACTCGAAGTGTTATGTAAGGAGGAAAATCCATACACATATTATAAATGCGGCAGTGTGTTGGTTTGTCCTTTTTTATGTCAGAATTGACATTGAGCACCAGTATGATGAGATTTTTGGTGTAAAGATAGTTGAAGAATTGCAGAACGACATGCCCAATATTTTTTGCCAAAAAAAGTTAGTTACGCGAAGCCGAGGGTCGGGCACGCCGCAATTGCGGCGGTAAGACCCCTCTTTGAGGAGTGGCTAGATCGGCGTCACTGCGTTCTGACCTACCACATGACGCAGGTCCTCACCGGACACGAAAGTTTCGGGAGGTACCTGTGTCTGATGGGGAAGGAAGAAACGCTTGGGTGTCACCACTGCGAGGATCGCCCTGAGGACACAGTAGAGCATACGGTGCAAGACTGCCCCGCTTGGGCAGAGCACCGACGTATCCTCATGGCGGCGATAGGCGGAGACCTCTCGCGCCCGGCACTGGTCGAGGCCATGCTGCGGGGCGAGACGGAGTGCGAAGCGGTCGCCTCCTTCTGCGTCATGCTATCGAAGGAGGAGGTGGGCCGCGTGAGGGAGAGGATGGCGTCCTCCCTCCAGCCCAGCCGCAGTGGTAGACGCCCACGGCGTCGGACGTCGGCCGACGATCTCCGGCCACCGTAGGCGCGGGCATGCGGACAGCGAGTAAAGGGCAACTCGCTGTCCGACCATGGACCATGCCCGGGTCGACGGCGCGTTGTGTTCCACGAGCGCCTCAAAGAGCGTCAGCAATATGACTAGGCCCCCCCTGTAGAGGGCCGGAGCCTGCCAGGGTCGTGGGACTTATCCCATTACCGTGACCCCGGAACGTAAAGGGCTATTGAAGGAACACCGTGGATTTTAGTCAGTACAAGTCTGACAGTCCCTCCGGCCCTGCCCGGGGTGGGAGGACTTATTTGATGATTTTACCACGTAAAAAAAAAGCGAAGCCGAGGGTGGAAGCTAGTTTATACATCTATGCATATAAATAAACTTGAAATGTATATCTGTGTCTCAAGTGTCTATAGTTATTTGCATAAAATTTTTATTTTTCATCGCCTTTAGAATGGAGGAGTTTCGCCGTTCAGCTTGAATTGTATCTGATGACGTATAAAATTAACTTATTAGACAACTAGCGACCCGCCCCGGCTTCGCACGGGTGCAATGTTTATATTAAATATACTATAGAATGTCTTTATATACATCGTTGACAGCCTTTTTGTCATTCGACATACATGTTCTCTTTAGTAATTACTATTGAAAATGACACATATTTTACCATGGGAAAAACCTTATTTATTTTATCTATGGGAAAAACCTTCAACGCTCAAATCTAAGCAACATAGGCACGCGCGCCGTGCCTCCCCCGCGCCGGCACCGCTCCGCAACCGCTATAGCCCGATTTACACTTCAACAAGTACAGTAGCGAGTTAACTTGCGTCATTGGGAGTTAAGTTGTTAATGTACTACTACTTAACTCGCTTTTACCGTTCAAACTACAATAACAACTTAACTCGCCGATGACGCAAGTTAACTCGCTACTGTACTTGTTGAAGTGTAAATCGGGCTTAAGTCCTTGCATTTTAAATCTGTAATATCTTCGAAACTATTTATTTAAATTATATTCTGTAAAGTGCAATATTGATTTATATTTAATGCACAACGTATTTATGGTACTTAATTGGATAAGGATTAATGCTGTATTGCTTAAAATCGCTTCGTAAAATATTTTCTTGTAAAAAGTAAAGGATAAAAAATGGTTTTTGTGGGTTATCTATAAGAGATAGACAGATGCCATCGAGGAATTTTTTGTTGACCTTCTTAAGGTGTACAATACTGTAGTACATTATTTTGATCTATCTCGTAGGGTTCAGCCAGCGTTTGCAAAGCAAGCGCAAAAAAATGTGTTTATTTGCGACATCACATTAGAAACCTCAAAAATTATCAGTGTTCCTCTACTATATTATGCATGTTATATACTTAAAAACCTTCCTGTTGAATCACTCTTTCTATTGAAAGAAACTGCATCAAAATCCGTTGCGTAGTTTTAAAGATTTAAGCATACATAGGGACAGACACAGGGAAGCGACTTTGCTCTTTATACTATGTTAAGATATACATGAGTAGGTACTTGCAAATAAAATCGATTCGATAAATTCGAAATTGCAGACAATTAGATATCGATGAGATATTGCCTAAGATATATACAACAAAATAAACAAGCTGCTTAGTTCAATAGAGCACTTCCGATATACAGACAACCGGTTTATGTATGATTCACATTAGTGCATCATACATAAACCGGTCAAAACCATAACCCTCCATTTTGTTTCGCCATAGTCGGGTAAGTTATTTATAGTTGGGACATCGTCGATGTGTTGCAGCCTATCGGTTTTCTATAGATTCCATTTCAGGAAGTGTGTGATGGAATTACACAATTTAATTCGGCCAAGCACTTTCCATCATCGGACTACAGGACGAACGGCGATGCGTCATCAGTATATGGTGGAGATCCCACCCATACGCACAAAACGTTTTGGGAATACTTTCACTAACCGGAAAAACGTTCAAAGACAAGGTGTGGATTTGATGTGAATTCCCTGTGTCTGTGTTTCCTGAGACCTGGGGGTCTGAATAAGTTACTTCTAGGTCAGCGTGATTCATCTTCAATCACATCATTGCTTACTTGACACACATGACGTGTAAAAGTGTTATTTATAACCAATTTACAAAATAAATATTTCATTTCATTTCATTTCATTTCATTTGATCAGGTGAGATGGTGGTCAAACGCGAGCGTATCATCATAAATAAAAAAAATCTAATATTAGTAGGATCTATGATACAAGAATCTAAAACACGGTATTGTAACGAATATTTCAACAAAGGTAAAACCACAACCATTAATCACAACAATCACCATTTTTACAGCCCCCATGAGAGCAATATGCCTGGGCAAATGGAGTTTAGGTATTTAAAAAAAGTTTGTTGAAATCTGTGAAAATATGGCGGTCGTTTCGCGCATGCATGGACGTGAGCAGAACAACCAATGTTTGTTAATCGCATATAAAGTTTTATTGTGACGTTGTTTGGTTTTTTAAATTGATTTTTCTGAATTGCCGCTTTTTAATTATTTTATAGAAGCAATTTTGCGAATGTTTTTGTATTTTGCCGGATCGAATTAAACTAGGATAAGGAAAAGAAAGAAAGAAAATAGATTTATTTGCGTTGCGGTGTCATACGATGGCAAAATATGCATCACATAAACGCAAAATGTTGGTAGGTACTAAAATAGAAAAAAAAAACATTTTTTACAAAAAAATAACAAGACAGGGCCTGCAGTGGTGGAAAGGCACCAGTCCAGGGTTGTGTTGAAGAGTGAGTGTTCCCACAGCCCCTAACGCAAGTGTGCAAGAGAACACGGCTTGGTTTTAGTCAGTTACCGCGGATACCGTGGCCCCGGAACTTAAGGAATAGGGTCGATTTTTAGTCAATAGAAGTCTGACACTCCCCTCCGCTTCACCCAGAGCGGGAGAAGTGTTTTTGAAGTCCTGGCGAATGCAAATTCGCCCTGGTTTATATGAATCCACATTACGCCTCTGCGTATTATCAAAACAAGGGCGTAATCTAAGCCTAATTATCTGCTCATTCACACCGCTAGCCAATAACAGTACCAAGCAGATTAAACATATCGAATGCATTGAACGATCGCCAGTATCATACGGAAATATCGCATGGGACGCAATTACGCGGCGCGTACTATTATCGCGTATGAAATTAACCCGCGCTATTGACAACGCGTACCCTTTATATCACAAACCGTTCTTATAATTAATATCGCATAGTGTCGTATGTTTGATGTGAAATGTACTCAACAGTTTAAGATTATTTGCTTGTAATTTTGGAAATGAAAACAAAAGAGGAGTTTCGAAATTAAGGAGGTTTATTGAAACAACATTAGGTCGCTTTAAACAATTTCTATGACAAGAAAACAGATCTATAAGGCATCAAGTTTAATTGACATTTCAGTCTTGATCTAACTTTCTTAAAACCATTTTCAGAAAGATAATTATGTAAAATATATAAAAGAACGAAACCTCGTTACCCAATTTGTATGCATTTATTAACAATAATGTTCAAAATACCTTGGACTGACGCATGGTTCTGTCACCAGACTACATCTTATGAACCGTGACAGCTAGGCAGTTGAAATTTTCACAGATGATGTATTTCTGTTGCTGCTATAACAACAAATACTTAAAACAGAATAAAATTAATATTTAAGGGCCTTCAATACAACAAACATAATTTATTCCCGATATTAATAAAGGCAACAGTGTGAGGGGATCAGATTAGGGTATCAGACCGGAATAACTCTAATATTTAGTTATATATTCACTTTTAAAATAAATTATTAAATAGAAAAACAATTAAAGGTGTTACCATACCATACAACAAAAGATTTCACGCCTTTTTTTGTAGAAGTGGTATGGAACCCTTACGGAACGGTTACGGAGAGGAAATGGGATGCAGTCGCCTCCTTCTGCGTAGCGGTCATGCTAGCGAAGGAGGAGGCCGAACGCGCGAGGGAGAGGCAATTCTCTTCCTCACGCCCCAGTGGCCGCGGGAGACGCCCCGGACGTCGGGGATCGCGAGCTGATCTCCGCCCACCTTAGGCGCGGGCTTGCGGACGGCGAGCAGGGGTAGCTCACCGTCCGGTAAGGACCAGGCCCGGATAAGTGGCGCGTCGTGTTCCACGCGCGCATCAAAGAGCTGTTAGCACCAGTGACGGGGCTCCATAGGGCCATTGCCTGTCGGGGTTGCGGAAATGTTCTAACGAGATACCGCGGCCACGGATCTTAAGGGCAGCTAAAGGAACAGGGTGGGTTTTTATTCAGTAGAAGTCTGACACTCCCTTCCGCTTAACCCAGAGCAGGAGAAGTCATTAGATGATTTTCCAACCCAGAAAAAAGAGGCTTGTCCCAAAAATATGTGAAATTTCTACGCATTGAAGTCACAGTAATATGACGTAGTATAATTTTTTTATTGTGAAACCTAATTATCTAAGACTTTTTTTAAAATTATTACATTTTCTCTCCCTGAAGCCGTTGTATATCTACCCTTCTCCTGCCAATGCGGCATATTTACAGGAGAAGACAGTCAGACATCTAAGCTTATCAGTACTGGTCAAGTAATACCGGCACCAACGCACTAAAACTAATTTCCTCTAGTCGATGTTACAAGGAAAGGATAAGCTTCACACACAATGTATGTACTTTAATATACACTTTAGAATATAAAGTAATATGTTCGAGAATATTTTAAAAGAGACTCGGTACAGTTAGCGACAAAAGACTGTTATATATAATCTTATTTGACACTAGCACTTCACCTGCGACTTCGTCCGCGTATATTTTGAAATAATTTATGGTAATAATAATTTATAGGATTTTTTTTTTCACAAATAATGTCTCATCTTGCTACCGATAAAAAACTTTAAGCATTGAATTGTTACTTCCGGTGATTACCCCCAACATACAAACTTACAAATAAATTTTACCTCTTTATAATATTAGTACCTAAGTATAGACAGAGTAAAACGGCAGCGTGGTAGGCTCAGAAAGAGATGGCGGGAGGAGCTGGACCCATTTAAAAATCAGGTCGCGAAAGATGGGAGCAAGAAATGGTGGTCTTTGCCTTGCAATGAGACAGCATAGGCTCATAATAATAGTAATAATATGGTACTATGATTTTTAATAACTCATCAATGAATGGACGTGTGAAAGCGACTTCACTAACTAGAAAGATTTTTTTAGAGTCAGTAGTCATCATTTGTGTATGTAATATAGGGACATTAAAATGTTTTGAAAACAATTTTGATAACAGTTCCTCCTGACGGTATGGCCTATTTCAACAGATTAGTCAAGTAATAGAATATATTAGAATGCACAAATGTGGGCACAAATGTAGCTACTCTCTGTTTCGTTATCTTATAGACCGATGATACGGCACAATCAGAAAGATATTAAGCGCAAAAGCAACAGTTTTACATGTTTTCTGAGGAGTATGGAGGTGTCAGGACTATCTAGCTAAAACCTAAGAACATGCTCTTGTCGTCGACCTAGGTATCAAGCTGAACTCCACGCTTGCAGTTGCGTTATCAGCCACGAGACTAAGAGGACAATCAAATGTTTATATAGAGAAGTATTTGAGAGGAATCTTGAAACCTGCCCTGAAGTAAAATATTTCGTATGAATTAAAATTAAAATTTTAGAAATTTCGACTTTAAGACATTTTTACCGACTGTACTTACTACCAAAGCTACGAGAATTTAAAAATAACAGTCTTTCCGGAATATTATTATAGGAGAAAATTAATGTGTACAATGTTAAAAGTACAATGTTTAAAGTGGTACACTTTATTTCGCCAGAATTTATAAAATTATACAACATGTAACGGAAAGGGTATATACATATCAAGGGCATGGTTTCTTTGGGTGATACCTATCAAACGATATTGGAAGGGTTTTTTAATCCTATATCTACATGTTCGGAAGTAATGAGAATTTTTAATACATTGATACCAGAAACCGAACTTTTCAAATTGAAATAAGCATCAAAGAAGAGATTTATCGTGATATTTGCAAGTAACGTGGGAAGTTATTGACCTACGTAGTGCGGTGACACGATTGTTATGATTTCAATTTAAGAAACTTACGAAACCGAAAATTTGGTATCAAATTTTAGAGTATTTTATTTTGAGTTGAAACCATTCCAATATCGTTTGATATCATCCAAAGAAGCCGTGCCCTTGGTATGTATATACCCTTTCCGTTACACGTTGTATATACACATTATGCTGCTGAATTCTATAGGCTGTGCGTCAGTAGCATTTTGTGTGTAATGTAAGTAGGTAATGGATAATTTCAGTATAAATGTTTTTGTCTTACCAATTAGATAAGATAAATCATTTCTCGATGGAGAACTCAGACTAAATAATAGGTTTCTTTAGTCTGAGATGGAGAACGCTTGCCTAGAAGTAAGTTTTTTCTTTTGACTAATAGTCCGAGAGATTGAAAAACTGGTTGTAACTATCAAGTAACCGCTTATTGCTGTGATTAAGTTTGACGTCGGTATTTTCTGGTGGGAACACGACACATTATCAGAAACCAATTGTATGATGTGCTTACCTATAAGAAGTTGATATACTAGTCCATAAACCTACTGAATGTATCTCAATTTGTATCAGTGTACCTAACTCTTGGTGAGCCAAATAAATAAAATTAAAAAATTAAATTAAATTCCACTTCTAGCAGGTATCACAATGTTTTGGTAATACGTCAGACCAGCTAGAAGCGTCATGCTGAACCTATGTCTTGTAGTCCGATGACTGTATTCTGGATTAAGAAAAAATCATAACAAATACTAATATCATCGAAATCAAATATCGATTAAAAGAGCATTACCTTTCCTCTTAACTGTGTTAATTATTTATGTATATATTTATATTATATGTGTATATATTCTAACATTATGTATTTATTTAAGTATATGTTATTTTTATTGCATTATATATATGTGTAGGTATATTTAATACTAGTACTCTCGCGGGGCTTCGCTCCCGTGGATTCTATCACGGTAAAAACATAACTCTCCTTTTTTGCAGTCGGGTAAAAAGTAGCCTATAACCTTCCTCAAGCTTCAAGCTACTTCCATACCAAATTTCATCCAAATCTACCCAGTACTTTCGAAGATTAGCGCGTTCAAGCAAACAAACAAACAAACAAACAAACTAACAAACTTTTCCGCTTTATAATATTAGTATAGATTTTAGTTTCAGTTTTAGATTTCACATATTCATATTCATTTCTTTTCTTGTTCTCACACACTATTGTCTACATTTCTTTTTCACTTCTCCTTCCGCAGGTCTGCTGGAAGAAATTTCTTAAGAAATAAGCAGTACCTTTGTGCTCAAATATTATAATTATATTGTATCCTAATGTATTTTACTGTGTGTACATAAATAATAAAATAAATAAATAAATCATCATCTGCTTAGCCTCTTCCCAACAATGTTGGTCGGCATCCAGTCTAACTTGATGCGGCTAACAATAAGTATTAGTGTTTTACATGGAACAACTGCCTATCTAACCTCCACAACCCAGTAACTGGGTAATACGATAACCCTCGGTAAGATTGAAGCCAGATACTTATCTGGCTTCAAACCACCCGTAACGGCTGTAAAAGATGTCCTAATGACAGCCGCGACCAATGGCTTAACGTCCGTTCCGTGGTACGGAGGAATTTCGATATACAGCATGTTAACTAACAGAGAGCGTTCCCGTTAACCCGTAATAGTATAACATCCATACATGCTAAAAAAATATTACCATTTGAAAACAAAATGTTTTAATTTTTTTTAATATTAAAATATTCACTAAAAATATTAAATTGATACGTAAAAGAAACACTCCGTACACGCATACGCATCCATAAATAAATTGCGACGTTGCCGTCCTTCAAGTACGAGTGTACAGAATGTTTCTTTTACGTATCAATTTAATATTTTTAGTGAATATTTTAATATTAATAAAAATAAAAATATTTTGTTTTCGAATGGTAATATTTTTTTTAGCATGTATGGATGTTATACTATTACGGGTTAACAGGAACGCCCTCTATTAGTTAACATACTGTATGTTAAGTGGTTACCTACTCAAGTATCGACCTCGGCCAGCGCAGCGACCCGTGCGGGTGCTATTTAGCCACGAGCTCCTTTAAATAAAATACAGATTAATACAACATTTATGTTTATAAAAAATGTTTCCACTTTACAAATAATTGAACGAGTTGTATTCAAACTTCCATTTTCAAACATACAACCTCGATTTATCGCTGGATTTAACCGTCGAAGGAAAATATCGAAAACTGTTGTTCGAAATAAAATGGGACGTGGTTGGTACGTTTGGACTAAAGTACTGTCAACACTGTTATTGGAAGAGATTACTAAGGGTGTGATTCCACAGATAGGCACAGATAATACTTACTCTTTTTGGTGATACACATAATATATTTAGTTTACGTGTTTGTCACATAGAAACGTGGGTAAACTATATTTGTTGTTTTCAGGAATCTACCCTGTAATAGAACATAGTCGTTTTGATATTTGTTGAATAGTTTTGTTTAGAAATTGTTAATCTATCTATCTATACATATATTATAAAGCGGGAAAGTTTGTTTGTTTGTTTAAATGCGCTAAACTTTTCCAGCCGACTGCACAAAAAGGAGGTTTATGTTATTATCGTGACAAAGTCCACTGGAGCGAAGCCCCACGCGACTTCATCAGTAGAGCTTTGTAACAGGAATATTCCTAATATGGGTTCCAGTCTTCACAATATCAATCCTAAGCATGTTTTATTTTTTATTTAAAAGGTAAAACAACACATAATTACAATATACAGAAAGACACAAGCATATTCAGCTTAGTTTGAGGGGTAAACAGGATTACTAGTAATGTGACTTCTACCCACATTGCTAGTAATCATTAAAAAAAAAAGAATAGAAAATAAAACATATGAAATTAGAACAATTTTGTAGCCTACAGCGCTGTTCACAGATTAACTGCGGAATATACTAACAATTATTTGTGTTCGTTACATACATATACCTACAATGTGAAACGGAAACCCCATATCTATCCACAAGGGCTGAAGACGACATCTGGCATGGAGTCTCTATGCAAAGTTTCAGCTCAAAATAAGTGACTCAAATAATTGATACCAAATTATCGGTTTCATATATCTTCATATATGGTTTCATATATATCATATTTCATATCTCTTAATCGCTATGCCAAAAACACAGCGATCGCCGCCGCCGTCAAAAGAAATCCAACACTCGTCTTCCAACCCTGATATAACTTATACCTCTCAAGACATTGAATTTTTAAATATCACCTCTCGTTCCAAAAAACCACGCTTTAAGCTGCCTTCCAGCGAGCTGCAGGATTTTAAGGATGAAATAAAGGAAATGTTAACATCGTGGAAGAAATATCAAGATCAAATTCTGCAGAATCTTCGTTCGGATGTGGCTGAAGTAAAGTTGCAAAATGAAAAGATCCACAATTGCTACTTGGAAATGGAAAAAGGTATCATGTTTACAAATGCAAAATATGAAGAAATTAAGTCCAGTGTCGAGGAGCTTGGTAAGGAACGGACAAAATTATTAAACCATGTCGAGGACCTAGAGAATAAAATCAGGGATATGCAGGTTAGCTCTCGTAGCTCATCTATTGAAATAAGAAACCTGTTACCCACTCAGATAAATTCACCACAATTGCTTTCTCTTATAGTTGATACTTGCAAGGCTCTGAATGTCGATATTCTTCCATCCGACGTTCGTGATGTATATAGCATTCCCAATAAGGAAGGCGACAAGAGATCTATCATAGCTGAATTTCAGACCGTCACCCTCAAGAATAATGTCCTTGCTGCAGCTCGAAAATTTAATAAAAACCGAGAGAACTCTGAAAAATTGAATACTGAACATATCGGTGTCTCTGGAACCCGAACACCTATTTACATTTCCGATCGATTGTCTAGCACCACAAAAAAGCTCTTTTTTGAATCCCGCACTTTCGCTAATACAAATGGCTTTAAGTTCTGCTGGACAGCTAATGGTAAAGTCCTACTGCGCAAGGAAGAGGGCCAGAAATCCATCATCATAAGATCCAAGCAGTGCTTGGAAAAACTTGGTGTTCAAAAGTGACTACCCAGTGAAAACATATGTGATGTTATAAATAAGCAGTCTTTTTTGTATATATGTAATCCATGTTTTATCGCGTTCATTACTTTTTCTTTTAAAAACTTAACACATACTGCAATTCATGTTCTTAAATTTATTTATTTACATACACTCTTGCACATTCCTCACACACACAATTACAACTCACAGTTCAATACAAATATAATCACACTTACATTATCACACAAGATCATTATCAATACACAATCTATACAGAAGCAGGCAAAGTTTCGTCCATTATCCTTGCACACGACTTTTTTTCCTATTCAAATATCACGCAAACAGGCCACATCTTTAGATTATCTATTATTTTCCAATGGCTGTGATAAATAATATAAATTCTGAATTAGACACAATAAACGTAGGTAATTCTTTGACTTGTAACCCAGAAGACTGCCATAAATATATTAAGAATTCCAATGCACTATGAAAGTCCTACATTTAAATATACGAAGTATAAACAAAAATTTTGAACAATTACAGGTACTCTTACAATCAACAAACATTAGCTTCGATATCATCGTTTTGACAGAATGCTGGCTAAGTAAGGCAATTAACTTACCTATATTACAAGGTTTCCAAGCATGTCGTACAGACATAAACTCGAACCAGAATGATGGAGTCGTTATATTTGCCAAACAGAGTCTGCAAGTCACAGTGTGGGAACCTACGTTTATGGGAGGAAATTGTCTGGTTTGCCAAATAGATGACAAAAAAATTGCCATAGTGGTAGTCTATCGGTCCCCATCTAACAGTTCGAGGGAAAGTTTTGATATGTTCCTGGACAGCTTAAATAGTATTTACACTAAACTTTCCACATGGAAGAACATTGCCCTTATTGGTGACTTAAATATCGATATTAGGATGAGCATAGAAATGACCGAAGTCTAGAGTACCTCATACTTAATTCATCGCATGGACTGGTACCAACCCATCTTTTGCCTACTAGAATTGAAAATTGTCTTGACCACGTGTTCATAAAATCTGATCTACCTACCACCACGTTAGTTCTAGAATCACACATTACAGACCATAAACCTCTAGTTCTCACTATCGCTAATGCAAATCCGAGTCGCAAGACATGTTACTATTCTACTTCCGTAAATTATGAGGCAATTAAGTTAGAGCTCGAAAATTTAAATCATACGGCCATTTATCAATTAGACGACCCAAACTCAATGATGGATACTTTTATATCTATGTTAACTTCGGTGATTGACAAACATACAAAGTGTATCAAGATACCAAATAGAAAAAGGACCCTCAAACCCTGGATAACACCAGGCCTGTTGAGGTGTATACAGAATCGCGATAAAATGCATACACGATCAAATAAAGAACCAAACAATTTAATTCTTAAACTAACCTATACACGTTACCGAAATTTTTGCAATAACCTACTTAGGAAATTAAAAACTGCCTACGAAAGGAATATAATCGAAAAAGTGAAAAATAATCCCAAGGCCCTATGGAAGACAATAAAAACTATTACTAACACAGCTAAAACTAAAACCAGTCCTCTTGAATTATTGAAAATAAGTGACAGCCCTCAAGCTTCTATAAATGAAGTTGGTAACTTTTTCAGCTCTGTGGGAAAAAACTTAGCAGATAAAATTTTGTCACAGGGTCAGTGTCCTGCAAGATTGAACAGCCAGGTATCCAGTAATATCACCCAAATATCTCCCACTAACTCCCTCGTGCTGCTAGATGTAGACGAAAATGAAGTGGAGTCTCTTATTTTGCAGCTGCGTAATGACTGTGCTGTAGGTTGGGATCGCATATCACCTATTGTACTGAAAACAAACCGTCTGACACTGTTAAAACCCTTGACGCATATCTTTAATAGCTGTCTCCGGAAGGGTGTTTTTCCGAACGCACTTGAAAAAGCGATTGTGCACCCAATCCATAAGGGTGGGAGCAGAAGCTGTGTTAACAATTATAGACCTATCTCGATTTTGACAGCTCTTTCCAAAGTTCTGGAAAGGATTCTTAGCAACCGGCTCAAGAAATTCCTGGATAAATACAAGATTATAGCAGATAATCAGTATGGTTTCCATACTGGTGTCTCGACTGAAGACGTAGTGCTTGATCTATCACAGTTGGTTGCTGGGAATCTTGATAGGAAAACTAAATGTCTAGGAATATTTCTTGATCTTTCAAAAGCATTCGACACAGTTTCTGTTCCCATACTTATTGCCAAATTGGAAAAGATCGGTGTAAGAGGCATAGCACTGCAAATTTTCATAGATTATCTGAACAACCGTACTCTAAGAACCAAAATTGACAATTACTTCAGTGATGAAGTAATCATGTCCTACGGTGTGCCTCAAGGTAGCATTTTGGGGCCTATGTTGTTTCAGATATATGTAAATGATTTATGCAGAATGTCCCTCCCCAACTCAAGGATCTTTGTATATGCAGATGACACCGTAGTCATTGTCGACGGTTCAACATGGCATGATGTTAAGAGTAGAGCGGAATGGGCACTTTGTGAAATAATTAAATGGCTTAATATTAACCTGCTTACCCTTAATTGTAACAAGACATCATATGTTCCATTCGCCATCCGTCAGTGTACCGCACCAGACCACAATTTTTCAATTATAGCACACACTTGCTTACAGCTGTCATCGTCATGCCAATGTCCAACACTCACACGTACTGATCACGTTAAATACCTTGGTGTTCAAATAGATTACGCTGGAATAAACACATTGATACCCTAACTTCGAGAACACTGAGACTCATACATTTCTTCAAGTCACTTAGGGTCTCAGCAAGCCCTGAAACGTTAAAGATGGTGTTTTATGCTCTCTGTCAATCCGTTCTTGGGTACTGCATCACCGTTTGGGGTGGTGCAGCTATAACACACTTTCTGAGAGTGGAGAGAGCTCAGAGAGCAATACTGAAAGTTATGTTACGACGACCCTACCGCTATCCAACAACCCTACTCTACGAAGATTGTAATGTACTAACAGTTCGAAAGCTTTTCGTGTTGCAATCCGTTCTCAGAAGACACTCCAGCGTTCCTCTGTCCGATCCCAACAAACGAAAAAATATCCCCCCGGGTACACAACATAAGACCGCTTTTGCTAAGCGCCAATTCTTTACACTAAGCACATTCATATACAAGAAAATTCATAAAGAACTAAATATTCTCGACTGCAACAAATTTAAGTTGAAAGCTAGGGTGATGGAATGGCTACTTAAACAGGACTATGCACAAACTGAATCACTACTCAAGTACATTGCCTAAACATGGCACTTCTGTAAAAACACCACTCACACTACTCTCATACAAAAACTCACTACACACACACCATAAACACACATACACATCTCCATACACTCACACACATTTTGCGGTAAAATTACTTATTTAATTATCTTAAGTTATTTAATATTTTAAGTTATTGTTAATTTACTTCTTTTCTTTCTTAGATTGTATTAATATGTAAATCTGTATGTTCACAACAACAATAGGCTGGCACAAGTCCGCAATTGTATGATCCTTATTTCTAAGCGGAAAACTGTCTCTCAAAATACAGGATATCCTAGCTTGAGAGGCAGGGCTCACTATATCTGTATACAGACTTTTGCAGCATTGTTAGCATCTTGTCAATCTGTGTAAATGATGTATGTATATTTGTGGCAATAAATTATATTATTATTATATTATTATATATGTTTCTTGAAACGTGTCACAGCACTACGAGGGTCAATAACTTTCCACGTCACTTGTCAATAACACGATAATTCTCTTCCTTCTTCTTATTTTGAAAAATACGGACTGTGGTAACAATGTATTCTAATAAGTTCCATACATGTAGACATAGGATTACAAAACTCTTGCTATATCATTTGTTATCATCCAAAGAAGCCGAGCACTTGGTATGTATATACCCTTATACTTCGTTCACATTGCTAGGAAAGACCGTGGCAACGTCGAGACGCTCATCGTGTCCGGTGAAGTAAACGAGAATTGGCTTCGTTAACGCAGACCCATACGTTGGTCTGGTCAGATCTACGGTTCATAACGTCTTCCACACCAACAGAGATAGAAACTATTGGAAAAACATCATATGTATGGAAGTGATGCAGAAGGGAGGTCACGGCCCTCAATAATGAAGAATACGATGCAAGGAATTAAGCCTCAATAGCTTAATGGCTAAGGTCGGACTTGTGATCGAGAGGTCACAGGTTCGCCACCCATATAAGTATATAAGTTTTGGTTAAGTGTAGTTTATTTATAATTACTGTAATTATAAATAAAAAATATTTAGCTTAGATGGAGGTGTTAGTAAGATTGCTAGTAATGTGAATTCTGCGCACATTGGTAGTTTTTAAAAGTCTTTAAAAAAAAAGGAGGAGGAGGATCTGTGTTCGTTAATATTGTTACGAGCTGGGGTTCGGGATAGAAATAATTAACGCCAATTAAACCAAAATTAACACTTTAATTAATGAAACAAAAAATAAAAATTTAACACAAATATTCGCACCACAACACTTGTCACTTAACACTTAAGTTGCACTGAAATTCACTAGTAAAGTTTCGATTATATCGCGTATTCGCCTCGTAATAAGACCGTCTCTTTGCGCCCCTTTGCGCTCTATTTATACCCCAGTCTATGAGTTCGAGAACATTCTTATAAAATCGACTTACTGTTAATACTGCCTAGAATATTCCAGGAAGCTACTCGAGATACACAGTACCACTATTCGCCACTAGATGGTGTTAGTGTCTCGAATATTCTAGATTTATGTGGAAGTTTCTCGACGTACTTCCCTAAACGACTGGCGTAATAATATAGTAAATTACTGCAGTTTGAACATAAATTATATTTATTATTATAAAAGATTGTTATAGTAAACGTTTAAGTGTTATCATTCATTACGTATACAGCTTTTGTGAAAAGAGGTCCTCAGCTCCACTACGTTTTATCGCATCGCTTAGCTTTCTTACACGACAAAAGTTGGAAGCGCATCCTAATATATCGGCAGTCGGAACAAGCTGGGCGTGGCGGTGGTAAGCTGTGTTGCATATTGATGGGTTGTGATAGTCAACGGATATGCAATTAAATGTATTGTTAAATTGATGTTCACTTGCACGGCTTTCTGTGGCTGGATTTACCAACATATTTATTTTTTCGCCTCAATTGTGAAGTGTTGTATTAGTTGCTGATTCATGAAGGTAGGAATTTTAAATAATGGTTAGTTTTACTAGTAATATAAAAGTGAATATTTGTGAGAATGAAACAGATATCTCTACTACTATATTGTATGGGTGGAATGTCCACCATAAATAATGATGGCGCATCACTGTTCGTCTTGTAATCCGATGATGGAAAGAAAAAAAAGTAAGAATACGATCTGACTCTTTGTACAAGTGAGTTTCAATGTTTGAAAACGCACCTACAATACAGGCATCAGTCCCGATGACACTATCAAATCAAAGGTTTTCTGTAAAAGATCGCTTTTAGCGTGAAGACCGGTCATTGTAACACCCTTTTTAGGGTTCCGTAGCCAAATGGCAGAAAACAGAACCCACAAAATGTAGAAAGGCGGACTTAATGCCTTCATTCTTCATTTTCTTATTGCATGCCTTCTTATCATCCTGCTCTAAGAGAACCGTTGGGAAACAAGCATAACACAGATACACAGAACCGACCGCAACTTAGAGCATAGTCGCATAGAGTTTTAGTTTAGCTTTGTAATTATTATAATTCAGGCCACCACAGGCAAGTCTGGGTAAGGAGCTGATAACATCATAGGTTGACCTGCAAGTAGCCCCTAAAAATACCACAGTATTGGTTTCCTTCATGGTGTGGCGTAACGGTTTTCTTTTAAAAGTCACTGGGAGCATCAGTCAGTGCTGACAGTATAATATTTGCGAGGGAACCGGTTTGTCCTAGGACTAAAAATACGAAGCCATGTAACATCTATTAATCCGCACTGGACCCACGTGGTAAATTATGGTCCATTCCCTCTCACATTGAGGAAGCCTGCATCTATTATTATATTATAAAAGAAAATAATTGAAATTTGGGAACTCAAGAAGCCCTGGTAAATAATAACGCGTCTGTAACGTAATAGAATAGAGCTGAATAGTTCTTTCAACGCTTTTCCTTTGCGATGGAGCGAACTAAACTCGTTAACTCACTGAATAGATAATTTAAACACGATTTTCTTCACAACACTCCCCCGGGGAAGGTTGAGTTAAAAAATTGTGAGAATTCAATTTTGTGCTTTTTTAAACGTGGCCATGATTGTATTGATGTTTGTACATGATTCTTTTTATTAATACATCCTTGACGTAAAAGCTTTTGGATAAATAATAAAATGAACATTCAAGGTAAAGCAACACTGGTGACCATCGTGACATTTAGATTACATAGCTTGGCATATCTTACCAAAGGATATCATGTTACACAGTTACCGGGTGTTAGCTATCGGATAGGACGTCTATCCAGTCCAGTTAAACTGGAAGGAAACAGTTGAAAAAACTAGGCATGTGGTGTAAGGGTAAAGTGGCTTTTATCTTCAAACGGTGTTCTATTTTTAAATCGTCTTTGACTATACATACCTATATGTATTGACATTTGACATTACAGGTAGGCTGTTCTAAATTCCACCCGATTTTGTGGATAGGGAAATAAGTACGGACAGAACCGTTACGAGATGGGAAGATACGATAAGATTGATATAAGATGCATTCTATAGAGAAAACTGGAATAAGAAGGCCTACGCCCATAGGCCCTGCGATGTACCAGATAGGTTAAAATAAAATCAGAAAAGGCAGCATTAACGGCTCCGAAAAAAAAGCATATATTCATCATCAAACTTCCAGAGATGGCCCAGACAAACAAAAGACGGACAGATTTTTGATTATAATATAAGTGTCGTGTAAATAACTATAAACACTTAAGAAAACACGGTTATTTTGTAATCCCAAACCTTTTTTTGGCAGGAAAAACATCAAATGCTTTCTCTCACCATGTTCCTACAGTTCCCCTTACGTTCCTAGGCCTCGGTATCTCGTTTGAACATTACCGCAACCACGGATGATAAAAAAAAAAAATTTTTAAACTGTGTCGTTTAACATGTCTAATGAATCAGTTACAAAAACTCTATGATTTTAAAAATAACATACAAAAATTTGATTCACGCAGAACCTTTTGCGCGGGAGGTCGACTCTTACTACTTGTAAGTATTTAGAGATCCGTTACTAGATACTTACACATCGATGTGTCCAAACTTGTGTCCACAAACACGCTGTAGCTAACCATCTCACATGCAATACACTTCCGTAACCACAGCGTATACAGGTTGCACTCGGGTTAAGGGGCCTACCACCAGCTCTTATAACAGTATTATTATAATCTTACTTTGACTTTTCGTACCATGACGTCCTTAAAATAACCTAACTTTAATGTTGAAACAATGTTATATTATTAGCGATTTTGGTGACGTCACCTCTAAAAGTTCATTCAATTCGTACCATGACGTGACTTTTGACAACTAGCAATATTGTTTTAGTGTCAAATTTAGCAATCTTAAAAAAGTTCCTCGGACTCGACGGAAATATTATTGTTTTGCAAATTTATATTAACTAAGAACATTTTCGTGGCATATAAAGTAAGTTAAATATATTTATTTACGTAAACTTGCTGAATGAATTGTGTATGTAGAGATTTTAGTACATAGTTAATTCATTTATTGTTTGATTCTAGATGGCGAATGCATACGAAATATTTGAGTTTTTGGAAGCTGACAACGCAAAGTTAAGAATACAAGAAAGCGTCGTCGTGTGCAGCTACGTAAGGAATGCGACCCCTTCAATTTAGACGAAGCTGAGTTTGTTAAGCGATACAGACTGACAAAGGTTCTAGCATATAACCTGTGCAATGAGTTGAGGCAAATGTTGAAGAACCCTACAAAATCTACAGACTTGTCTGTAGAGACGAAGGTAATAACCTTATTTCTACCGCGAATACCACTAAAGTAGTGTATTGTATATTTGTCATTTACCACTTTTATGTACCTATATACTTACTAAGTTATATTACTTTTGTCTAGGTGTTAATTGCATTATCATTTTATGCAACTGGTTCATACCAACGTCCAGTAGGCAGTAGTGAGGGTCATTTTGTGGCTCAGCAGACTGTCTCTTGAGTCATCGCACAGGTTACTGCGTGTCTTAACTCACTGCAGATGAGACAGAAATATATCAAATTTCCAGTGAATGATCAAGAACGTAACAGAATTAAAATGGAGTAAGTATATACCTTTTTTATTACAATATTATGTTAAGTCCTTGTTTAGGTGTAGAATGAGGCACTTTGCTAAATGATAACAAATAACAACAAAGAATAGTTAAAAATGAGTAACAGTTGATAATTGAATTGTAAGGCATGTTTATTTGTGTGGCATAATTTTAGAGTGACTTATATCCAGCAGTGGACTATGATAGGCTGACATAATAAAGAGTTAAATATTATCATCATTAATGGTGATTTTAAATTCTTTATTTTGTTTATTAGTAACTAAGGTATATTTGTAAAAAAATACCATCTATTGCAGATTTTAAATTAACTTATTTGTTGCAGATTTTACAATAAAGCATTACCATTCATTGAATGTTCAATTGGTAAGTGTTTGATTATACAGTATAGATAATAAACTAACAAAAACGAGTAATTTTAAACAAAAATGTAAAAAGTTCTCTACTCATTTATTACTTAATATAAGAGATCATAAAACAAGTCTTAAGTTATACTATAAATATGGCACTTTACAGTCTTTCAGATATTAATTTAAACATTTTCAGGTTTGTGATGCGGACATGCAAATAATAAGTGTAGATGCAAGTCATGGTGGTGCAACTCATGATTCTTTTATATGGGCTATTCATCCACTAAGAGCTCACTTGGAAGATCTTAGCAACACAGAAGATACTTGGTTTCTTGGTGTGTATTGCATCCATTTGATCTTTTATTAAAAAAATATTTTGTATTTAAATTCAACTCATAACTTTGGTCAATAATAATTTAAATTAACTTTGTTTTCAATAGGAGATTCCGGATATCCTTTGAGAAAGACCATGATGACACCAATACTGGATGCGGCACTTGACTCACCGGAAGCACACTACACTGACTTGCATGTCCGTGCAAGGAATATCGTTGAGCGCACTATTGGTCTTCTCAAAGCACGTTTTCGTTGCTTACTTGTTTACAGAGTCTTACACTATTCACCAGAAATAGCTGGCTCTATTATAAATGCTTGTGTTATATTACACAATATTTGCAATAGGGCTAACGTATCTGTGGAACAATTGGACAATGAAGATGTGCTTCAAGGAGTCCAATTACAGCAACAAGACAATGCGAGTGAGCAGCCACGTCGTAATAATATCGCTCTGCAGCAGGGTTTGGCTACTCGTGATTCTCTTGTACAGCGGTTGTGGGAAAGGCGGCATTTAAGATCCTGAAACACAAAATATACAATATTTTATTTTCATTTATATGTATATTTTTTAAGTTACATCGTCTTTTTACTGTATTTTTGTTTGTTTAATTAAACTTGATTGCTATTTTAACATTTTTTTTACTTATGTCATAGTAGACACATTTAAAAAAAACCCAAATTCTATTAATATCTACATATGTGCAAGGTCGTGGGTTCGATTCCCACCTAGGACAAATGGTTGTGTGATGAGCACGATCATTTCTTCTTTGTCTGGGTGTAATTTATCTATAATATGTATCTATGTATTTAGATATATATATGTATGTATCAGTTGTCTATAACTAGTACTCATAGCACAAGCTCTGCTTAGTTTGAGACTAGATGGCGTTGTGTGAAAAATGTGAAAAAAAAAATTCTATACTCAGTTCTGGATAGTACCTATATAGTTTATCGGCGATTTAAAGAAGGTAGACATATTTAAGTTTTGTTCCTTTCAATCCTCGTTGCTGTATTTCCAAATGCTGTCAATCCTCACAGCAGACTCGGAGTGTAGTTGTGTGGAACGGACGAGCGCGCGTCTGGCAGCCTCCAGTGACTGTGGAGGCGCTTTCGACGTCGCGGGCAACAAGGTAGGAGTTCTGCGGGAGGAGCGAGCTGGTGGATCTTGGACTATAAGTTCCAGAGGTACATTTTGAGGCGGTGGGTTTAAGATGGGCTCAAAATTTACATTTTGGTTAGGTAAAAGGACTGTTGGATCTAGGAGCGAATGGACATTTTGTAGGATGGATTCTGAAGCAGGGGAATCTTGTACATCCGCATCTATTATAGCAGCACCAATCTCTAGAGGCTACAAAGAGAAAGCATAAGAGTTATGTTTTTAATATTATAAATGATGCTAAAGAGTGTGCATTCTGAAAGTGGGCAACACCGCAAATAACTCAAATATTTCGCTGTTTTGATTAATTTGGCAATATTACAAGTTTGTATGTATGGATGTTTGTTACCCTTTCACTCAAAAACTACTGAATGGATTTGGATAAGATTTGGCACACAGATAGTTTATAACCTGGATTAACACATAGGATACTGTTTATCCCGATGAAGCCACGGGATCGAGAATTATGCAGGTGAAACCGCGGGGCGTAGCTAGTTATTAATATTTTAAGTCTCTAATTAGTGATATTTCATATTTCCATACATTAATAGTAACAAATTAATAAAAACAGGTAAATATTTGACAGCTATTTGCTACGTTTCCAACTTTTAGAAAATACGCTCATAAGTACTCATGTTTTCTTACTATTTCCACCTGAACACTTGGCAAACCCTGGCCAATATCTTCTCCTGTATTTAGAGGACTTTTCAAGGGCCTCTCAGTGGAAGGCCCTCCCCTAGACTGCACATGAGAAGTCCGTAAAACAGCAACCCGCTTTTTAAGTTTGGCCTTGTAATCTACCCAGTACTGAAATAAATATTGTTTAATTTAATATTGATACGTTATATGTATCTACATAATTTAAATTGACAAAATAAAAAGTAATATAGTTATTTTGCTCCAGCCAGCCCAATCTTTATGAACGCCTTCACCTTGCGAGTTCAATATTTCCGCAATCTCGTGCCACTTTCTTCGTGAGTACCTACTCCTTGGCTTGTAGAGAGCGATTATGCGCAGTAGCTATAGATTTGTTTGAAATTAAAAATTCCCAGAGTATCTCTAGCTGCCGCCCGGAAACCCGATTAACTCTTCGGCTGCAAAATTAATAATTAAACACTAATCACAGTCTGACCACACAATGGTTCGAACTATCTTCGTCAAAACATTACAGAAAAATATTTCTTTGTTTTAAATCGTATTCACTGAGTAAACGTATTTATCTTATCTTGATTCCAAGTCGACTTTGTAGCCAGTTATATCAAAATATATTATAATAAGTTCAACCACTAACAACCACTTGTAAACAAAAAAATCGTCACATTGAGTATCAAATTGCGTTCCAGATAAGAACACATTTTGTTCCGATTCATATCATATGACAACTTAGCCGTAGCTTATTTTTATTTTATTCAATTGTTTTATCAGTTTTCAAAGCAAAATCTTTTAATATTTTTGTCAATTTCATGGAAATTACTCATAAAAAATAGATTCTAATGCTAAGTAATATTTTTTAAGCAAAAGAAAATAATATTTTGCTTCAAGACCATACTTCGTTGCAGCGATTCGGACCAACGTGTGAAAACTAATGAAAAGGACAGCGCTATACAATTCATATAGCGTTGTTTCTTTTCTACTATAGCAGGCAATAGACAAATCTTACAAATAGTTCATTCTTTCCCAGCACTAAGCAGGTATAAAACAATATTGAACGATGAAGATCATGGTACGAATATGAGTAATGTTATTGCAGGCTTGAAACAAAACTCTCTTGAAATAAGATTGTTTCGTAAAACATTGTGGTAGGCCTGCAGAGCTTTGACAAACAATCGATACCGCGGACAAATATAGAACCGACGTTGTAATGCAGGTACTACATTATAGACGGCCTTTTTCGTTCCGGGAAGAAAATCATCAGACTAATTATGCTAAATTAGTTTAGTATGTCTTAAATAAAATTGGCTTGGAATACAAAGGCCAAACAATAATATCAACAGTATTTGTGTGCCTTACATTTTTCAACCGACGAAAAAAAACGGAGGTTATCTGTAATGTATTAGGATGGTTTTCTGTAATGTGTACTGAATGATGGTATTTATATAAATCTGCATTTAAAAAGTTACTACTTTAATTTAAGGTCCATAGTTAGTTTGTTTTTACTATACAGCGAAATTGTAATTTGTAATTTACGTAGATTTAATTGGTTTGAGACAGGGTGTGCATTAATTATGTTACATGTTGTATATATTTTTTTTATGTATGATCGCCGATTACTCG
Organism: Tholera decimalis; assembly: GCA_943138885.2. Classification (NCBI taxonomy): domain Eukaryota; kingdom Metazoa; phylum Arthropoda; class Insecta; order Lepidoptera; family Noctuidae; genus Tholera; species Tholera decimalis. Next base: position 34,117,233 of record OW964562.2, read on the forward strand.
AAGATGGCTAAACCGATTTGGAAAATTCTTGTTTTGTTTGAAAGGGTATACTTCGAATTTGTTCCATTGTCACCAAGTTAGGATCTGATGATGGGATCTTGGAGAAATTTAAGGAACTCTTCAAATATTATAGGCACAGCTATAGTGATTTGAGTATTTTTTATAGTAACTTGTGTAGTTGCATTCGAAAAGCACCATTTAAGAAGTGGACCTGATGATGAAGACCACAGATGGCCACTGGAACTACTCAATGTATAAGTAGGAATAATAAGTATTTCATGTGTTCCGCTTCGATTACTTGAATGCGGTTATTAAGCACAATATGCTCATCACAATGCATATGGTGAAGTACCAGGAGAACTCCTCAATAATTAACGGCCCAACATTGGGAAAAGCAATATTTTGTAAATATATAAAACTGCCCGCGACTTCGTCCGCGTAGAAGTTGAAAATATTCCACGGGATCCCGTCCCCGGGATAAATAGTATCCTATGTTTTATTCCAGGACATATTTATCTATCTGTATGCCAAATTTCTTTCAAATCCGTTCACCCTTTATAGCGTGATTTAATAACAAACATCCATCCAAACTTTCGCATTTATAATATTAGTATAGATATAGATTTACAATCCCATTTATAGGGTTCCGTAGCCGAATGGCAAAAAAACGGAACCCTTATAGTTTCGACATGTCTGTCCGTCTGTCTGTCTGTCCGTCCGTCCGTATGTCACAGTCATTTTATTCCGAAACTATTAAGACTATACATGTAAAACTTGGTAGATAGATGTATTCTGTAAACTGCTTTCCGATTTTAAGAGAAAATTTAAAAGATATTTAAAATAAAGGGGGCTCCCCATACATGGAACTGAAACTGAAAATATATTTTTTCATGAAACCTATACGTGTGTGGTATCTATAGACAGGTCTTTAAAAATGACATTAAGGTTTCTAAAATGATTTTTTCAAAGATATACGCTTCCAAAGTGGTAAAATGTGTGTCCCCGCCCCTCTAACTTCTATAATAATGAAGTGAAAAATCTAAAAAAACCATATGTTATAGAACTAAATGTAAACTTTCAACCAAAATTAGTTTGAACGAGATCGAGTCAGCAGTTTTTGAGATACAGTAAATTTTCTAAAACCGCAAATATAACTTTGTAATTCATACAAATACTATGAAAAACAAAGTTATTTGTCGTAGTTGTAAAAATTGTAAATAAGCTAGTTTTAAGAAATTTGTAAGGTTTTTGTTTTTTTTTCTTTTTTCAAATAAATATATTAAGTATATTATATTTATTATAGTTACTACGGAACCCTTCATGGGCGAGTCCGACTCGCACTTGGCCAATTTTTAAATATGAAAGATTTCGCCTATGACTTCGTCCGCGTGCAATTTTTACAGGCGGTGTTTTTTTTCGAATTAAATACAATACTAATCTAAGAGCTTTCAGTTCTTTAATGTCCCACGGCTGGACAGGATACTCAATGGTAATGTAGGCAAATTATTTCAATATATCCCGCTGGCTAGATAGATATAATAGAGTGTTTTTATACCGTAACTATACGGATAATAAAATAAACGTGGTAATATTTAATAATATAAAATTTAAGTAAGGGCCCTGTTTAATTTAAAACTTCTCTGTATACAATATTTGAGGTTCTTTTATTTTCCGGTAACAAAATAATCTGCTTTTCAAATGATCGAACTCGTGATAGATCAACATATAGGTAATTGCCCATTGGCTTATATTTATTAGTTTTTAAGATTAAATTTTTAACACTTTATAAAAACCCTAAACTACATAGGTAATACGTCTAAAAGTAAATTAAAATATGGCATCCAGAAATTCGTGCGCATCGCTGTCCACTCGTAATGTGCCCAAAAGACTGGCGGGATTTGCCCATGGGAAAAACATTATTTTCGTAAGTCAATGCCAACTAAAGAGAAAGTTGTTGAGATGAAATGAAATGAAATGAAATGAAATGAAATGAAATGAAATATTTATTCTGTAAATTGGTTATAAATAACACTTTTACACGTCATGTTTTTTTGCGTGTTTAGTTTAGCTAGATGAGGCCGGTATTTCCTAACTGACTACTCTGAGAAGAAACACCGAAACAAACTCAGAGGTCAAAGTCTCTTTTAAAGTCCAGACAATTTGTATTTGTATATGAGAAGCATGTAGGTTCATGTCTGTGGTATTCTTTTGAGGAAATAACCACGCAAATTTGAGCGGACCTGTCCAGACAGTGCAAGCATTTGTCAGTTATCGTGTAGCTCAACTTAGAACTTAGAGAGAGGACTTGTTTATAGTCAGGGCAAAAGATGTTTTTATGGGAAACTGGAGTCGCTTAAACGGTATAGGCAGGTCCGTAGGAATCATTGGCATTCTCGGGATGTGCGCCAAATGGCCAGTTCCTGGTCCGATGAGAATAGTCGCCACAATTAAGTTATCTTTTAAATCTTTAATTAGTAGCCTTGTGCCATTACACAGATTGGGCGGGTTTAAATTCCTTAAAAGCATAATAGGCGTTCCAGTTTTCAAGAGCAGTTCGTGGCAGGCCAGATGGATTCAAGGAATTTAAAAATTCTTGCGGATAATGGACTACATCCTCGACATTGCACACTGTATCAATGGACTTGTAAATTTTGAATTGACCGGGGACTTTTTGTAAAATTAGGTTATTGATTTCATTGACTGTATCTGTCTGTGACATTTTTTGGTGAGACGATAACCCTTGAACAAAGCCAATGAATGTCTCTATCTAATAAATATTCAAGGTCTGGATAAACTGCATCTATGAGTTGCTGCAAATTGTGAACTATTTGGCCTACAGTCTCATTTATAACGATTTCCGCAACGTTAGTGCCCAAGGTTTGAGAAGAAAAAGACCCTTCTCCAACTTTGAGTAGCTGTTGTGGAAAATCGTTATCTGTATTTCCGATTAGGTAGGCTCTCATATTAGTTCGTAAGTTTAACATTTGGACCATACTCCATAGAGGTGACGATTTAAGACACGCCTTTATGATGTCCGCATGGGTCCCTTTTGTGATGACGGGAAGTGTCTGCCGAAAGTCACCAGCAAACACAAAGGTGACACCACCCATGATAGCAACTGAATTTCTCAAGTCCTTAAGCGTTCGATCCACTGCTTCAACATGAGCTCTATGGATCATTGTGCATTCATCCCACATTATCAGCGACGTATTCTGTAATAACTGTCCACGGGGCCCATTTTTGCGAATTAAACATATCGACTGCTGCTCCAATGAACTGAAACGTAAGTATGTTGAAAAAGCTTTTTTTTACATAAACCCTCCTATATCTGCTAAAATATAAAATATAAATATTTAAGACGGACCAGATTGCCATACATTGTTTTCAGTTTTATGCAACTGTTTAGGCAGCGCATGCAAATAATTCTATTTTAAGAGGTACAATTTTCCGACTTGCTTCACAAAGATCTGCTAGAGAGCTCGGTTGATATGCATGATATAAAGATAATTTATAGCCTATAGCACTCAGGGATAATGCAGCTACATGTAAGCGAAAGAATTTTCAAAATCGGTTCGGTAGTTTCAGAGATTACCCCTTACATACAAACTTACAAATTTTAATTTTACCTCTTTATAATTTTAGTATAGATAAGTAGATGACATTTAGGCTTTTGTAAGTAAGTAAATTAAAAATCGACCAACTAAAAAGAGTGAATCAAAACTTTTTAACAAAAAATTAAACCGACTCCCAAAAAACGCTGCAAAGTGAAAAATAACTTTAATTTCGGAAGTCGGTGCCAAAAACGAAAATGCAAAACTAAAGACACCTAATACCGAAATTATAGTTGTTTCTTATACAAGATTGCAAAGTTGCTTTTTAACCGCGTGCTCAATTTTGATGACCGAGCAAGCGAAGGATTCTAAAATTGAATCACGAGTGCAGCGAGTGATTCAAACATTAGAATCCTGAGCGTTAGCGAGGGAATCAAAAGAGCACGAGGTGAAAAATCATTGCACTCGAGTGCAACACGTAACTTTTCATCCCACCTCAACGAGGAAATGACTAAATGCAAAAAAATGTCGCGCAAAGCAAATTAAAAACAAAAGTAAGTACACCAAGAAGGTTCCAGAGTCTGAGTCTTTAACAAATTTAAAAAAATTGAATGATAAATTCGGCCCCATGGAGGTAGAAGTAAATAGGTTAATGATGTTTTGAATTCACAAACTTAGTACACACGATGTTCTAAATTCAATTTACTTTATCCTCTAGCGGATAAAAAAGACTTTTGCACTCAGATATCGAAGAGCAAAAATACTTTCCGAGATGGGGGGATGAAAAAGTTATTTTTCACTTTGCTTTGTTTTTTGGTAGTTATTTAATTTTGTCGTAAAAAGTTTTTATTTTAAAAAGTAACGTGAATTATACCCACATTGCTTAATCTTTAAAAGAAAAATCAATCTTGTTAACCTCTCTTACTAGGCTAAACATGCTTGTGTTTGGAGTGAATTCACTGCAATAGTGTATGGTGGGGTTCGAAACCGCAACCTCTCGATCACAAGGCAAGATGCCAGGCACCATAGCAATTAGCCTATTGACACTTAAAAAATAATATTAGGTACAGACGCCAGCACATCAAACTACAACAATCTGTCAAATTTCTTTAATAGATTTTCAACTTTATTGTTAAAGAAATTAGGTTCAAGGTTGATTGGGAAAATTTGACAGTTTCGGGTAGCTTCATGTGCTGGTGTCTGTACATATTTTATGTGGTCACCCTGTTCCTTCAGTTGCGTGCGTTACCGGGGACGTGGAATCTCGTTCGGACATTCCCGCAGACAGAGGACGGATCAGTGGTTGTCGAGTGGTAACGAACTCGTCTTGCGAATTTGTTCGAGCCCAGGCAGGCACTTCACTTTGGGCAGTATACAACGTGTAATTTAAAGGGTATATACATACCAAGTGCATGGCTTCTTTGGAAAATAACAAACGATATGGCAAGGATTTTGTAATCCTAAGTCTACGTGTGTAGAACTTATTACAAATTCCAATACACTGATACCAGAGACCGAATTTTTAAAATTAAGAAGAACGAAGAGAATTATCGTGTTATTGGCAAGTGACGTGGAAAATTATTGACCCTCGTAGTGCTGTGACACGTTTGTTATGATTGGTATTCAAGAAATATGTGAAACCAATTATTTGGTATCAATTCTTTGAGTCAGTTATTTTGTGCTGAAACTGTGCATAGAGACTCCATACCAGATGTTGTCTTCAGCCCTTTTGGATAGATATGGGGTTTCCGTTACACGTTGTATATACCATCGGGCATGTCTAAGGATTGAAATTCCGAAGACATGCGACACTGGATCAACCCACACTGGACCACGGTGGATTACGGCCATTTGCCATCAAACTGGGTTTTTCTTGGAAGAATAGGAGTGATTCACTATGTATTTTGAAATGTTTGAACACATTCTACACTTCTAACTTAATTGCATTGTACGAGTACAATTCGTATCATGTGGTGGTTCATGTTACTCCACGTGAGGCCAAATTTTGGCTTCAATAATGTTGCCATCGTTTCTTCAGCAGTTACATGCATACAAGGAAGAAGTGTAGGGGAACCTGTAATGTACTAAGGCCAGTTTTTCGTTTTTTTTTTTTTTAAATAATGGGGCTAGTTAAACTTGTTTAGTGTGCATGTATGTAAAGATCATTTAATTAACTACATAATTCATTCATAAAATTGTATATATATAAAAAAAATGGGAATACTAGCTGCCAGAAAAATAAAGAATAGCTGTCCTAGGTACAACGAACCAGATATATTTTTACCGTGTACGTTGTGCCTTATATTATATATATATATTTATTTATTCATCAGACAAAAATATCCATACATTTGTTAGTAGGTGCTCTTAAATTAATGTTAGTATCTTAACTTATAATTAACACACAGCGCATTACAAAATTATTTTAAATAGAATTAATCAATATAATAAACAGAATGTGTAATTAATAAAAATAAATAATTTAATTAATTAGACAGAGTAGATTCAAATTGAAATAAATACTTGTATTAGCTTTAATTTATTTATTTTCTTTTGAATTATTATTTGAAATAATTAGATAATCACTTTAGAATTTACAACTAGCAATTATTCCATTCCATCTTTTATTCCCGTATATGAGATTGTTTTTAGTTCCGCGTCTTTAAATATCGCCACATCAAATTTAGACATACAGTCAGACATACTATTGCATTTTTATATTATTTGCATCTATAGATAAATTCGAAAGTTTAGCTGTCCAAATGTATGGTTGTATGAATGTTTGTTTGTTACTCAATTACGTAAAAATTGCTAAACGGATCTGAGTGAAAAATCACACTGAGATAGATTTTGGTCTAGAATAGCACACAGGCTACTTATATTACCGGATAAATGTACGAAATTGTAACACAGGCGAAGTCGCGGGCAAACGCTAAGCGATAAATATAAAAGGCCTGTTCATGACGACGAACTACAAGATCTCTAAAATAAGTTAATCGTACAACCGAATTCTGTGCTATCTACAAAGTCCCATACTTGGCAAATTCCCGACCTCCTTGATCGCTTAGCAACACATTTGCCGTTAGTCTAACGTGTCCTCAATTCCCCCTCCCTATTACCCCTTACACCGCGTTAATAACAAGATGTTATCTCCTTTACGTCTCTGACATCAAAAGAAATGATTTCGTTACTAAGGATACATTTACAAAATACTTTCTGTATTCAATTCTAAAGTTAATGGCGCGAAAAAAGACATTGATGTCAAAACCGATACGGTTAAAAAGGCAAAAGCGTTTCATACTGTCGCGTTTAAGATAAAAATATACACTTTTATTTAAAAAAAAAATAAACATTGTCACGCAAAAAAGGTGATAAAAGCAACTGGTAATAATTTACGAGTCTCCGACGACACCTTTATTAAATTTTTAATTCTTCATTCTGAAAGCCTTTTCGCTTAAAAGGAGAAAGTTCGAGATTATTCTAAGGAACATCTGTGCTTTCTAATGGTGCTATTAAGCCTTTTAAATGTTAAATTCTTTCGAAGAGAGAAAGATCTTTGAAGACTATTTTAATACGGAAATGTGGGAAAATTCTTGTGGTATCTTTTAGAAGTTTTTTTACATAATTACTTGGATGTTATTTGAGTAACATCAATCTGCGTAATTATATTTGAGTTTACTTTGTCGCTTAATTTGCTTTGACTCAGAGACATGAAGGGTTGTATCTCTTTTGTTAGCATTGGCTGTGTGTGATCATTCGCGTATTCTGTGTGCTATTGTTAATTAAAATAAGTTATCTATATACACTACATTTTCAAATTATATTCAACTAGCTTCTGCCCGCGACTTCGCTCGCTTAAGAGGGTTTTCCCCTGTAAATCCTGATCCCGTGGGGATTCCGAGATAAAAAATAGCTTATGGGTTATTCTAGGTTTTTAACTATTTACATTCCAATATTATTAAAATCTGTTCGGTATCACATCCCCTATTTCAACTCTTTAGGGGTCGATGTTTGAAAAATAAATGTAAGATATGTATGTTTGACTCTGGGTCTTCTACTATTTTCATTCTAAATTTCATCCAAATCGGTGCTGTAGTTTAGCCGTGGAAGCATGACATATAGACAGACGAACTTTCGCATTTAGCATTAAAAATAATTAAACATTTCACCACACTAGGATTTTTTTTCTGTATCGTAGGTGCAGTTTTAAAAACAACTAGATCCGGAACAACTATTTCTAGGCGCGACATGCAGCGTTTCCGTGTGTGAGCCGATCGCTTAACTACTCCACCAACAGTGTCCTCGAAAAAAAGTATTAGTAAAATTTATTCATACATTTTTTTATACAACGTGTAACGGAAAACCCATATCTATCCAAAAGGGCTGAAGACAACATCTGGTATGAAGTCTCTATGCACAGTTTCAGCACAAAATAACTGACTCAAAGAATTGATACCAAATTATTGGTTTCATATATTTCTTGAATACCAATCATAACAAACGTGTCACAGCACTACGAGGGTCAATAACTTTCCACGTCACTTGCTAATAACACGATAATTCTCTTCGTTCTTCTTAATATAAACATTCGGTCTCTGGTATCAGTGTATTGGTATTTGTAATAAGTTCTACACACGTAGACTTAGGATTACAAAACCCTTGCCATATCGTTTGTTATCATCCAAAGAAGCCGTGCACTTGGTATGTATATACCCTTTAAATTACACGTTGTATAGCACCAGTTACGTTACGTAATCACGTCGGCTCCGGCCTTTCCTGAAAACCAGTGCTATGTCATTGTCTCGTTTGGTGGCACAGCATTATGCTGAGCGATTGACGGGGCCAACAGGGTCATTGCGTGTTTGGGATGCGGGAATGTTTTAACGAGATACAATTTATACCCTAGACTATAAGAGCAACTGAAAAAATAGGGTGGATTTTCAGTTAGTAGACTGCTGACACTTCCTTCCGCTCCACCCAGAACGGGATTTCGAGGGATCATGATAATTTTCCCACCAAAAAAAAGATTAAGCTGAGCGATGACCGTACTTTTGTACTCGTATGTATATGACGCATAGGTATATTTCCTCTGGTTTAAATTATTATTGTACTTCGTCTCTCATTTTCCTATGTGAACTACGAAATACATCTGAACACTGCTATAGTATGTTAGGTTGTGCTCGGAAGGGGTTTCACTTCCGCGGGCTATCTCACTTCCTGGGGCATGAAACTTCAGTTTTTTGCAACTAAATCCATATGAAGGAAGTCAGGGATTACCCGGTACAATGTTATCTCCCCCCCACCCTGTTTTGACACCCTCATGACCACCTATTTAGAGTCACTTAAATAACTTCTCAAAACCTTGAAATTTTTTCTTTTGCTTTGTAATATGTAATCTGTCGATTTCTCTATACATACATATATGGTGTATATTTAGATTTCTCATTATGTTTTTAAAAATAACGATAAAGACTGATAAACATATTAATTTCCCTTCCTTGCGTTGGTCAGTCAAGTAAAAAAAATGTTAAATACGCTGAGAAGCTCTATAATGTTAATTATTGTTATTAAAAATATATCTTTTAAATTAAATAAACTATTTACACGCACTTTTGAAGTGTCAAGTTCCATTTGTCAAAAACAGGAAGTAAGTTTTGCAGCAAAATATAATTTGAATATAGTATTGTGGCTATTATTTAGTTCAAGAGAATTCCCCACTTAAAGACTTACCTATAGCGAAAAAAGTCTAGTTTAGTTAGTCTGACAGGGAGTTGAACCTAACTTGGTTAATGAAACAATCTTTTCCACATTTTTTTGTCGAGGTACGTTTTTGGATGAACTCAAAACGACTAGCCTGATTCCAAAGATTCTTTCAACAATATAAAGCTATATTATTAACATGTAACACAGGCTATATTTTAGTTTAAAAATCTCTTCAATTCCACACCGGGTATAAAAGAAGTAACGTTGAAAGGTGAATACGCTGGATAGTTTTTTGATGTAATCTAATTAAAATTTAAAATACACAGATTATTTATACGTACTTTTACATTGACACGGTCCGTTTGTCAAAAAAAAAACGGGTTGCACTCCGGGAGGGCCGGCAGAAGTGAAAACTTGAATATTAACGTTGTGCATTTTTGCAATTTTGGAATGGTTAGGGAATAATTTTGCACGAATTGCTTTACTTTAATTATCACTATAAAAGTACTATCATTTATGTGGTAGAAAACAATATTTATTTATTGCGCTATCGTACACAAACATGACAATTTATATTACATTAATTATCACTATAAAAGTACTATCATTTATGTGGTAGAATACAATATTTATTTATTGCGCTATCGTACACAAACATGACAATTTATATTACATTAAAAAGTTTGCGCAGGCATACATTTTCGCCGCGCCGTAGAAAGAGAGGGGGATACTTCCTCTCCTACGCCGCGCCGGCTGTCTACTCTCCGTCCGTCTTACGAATTTTCGATCAGGTCACGTGTCCTAACGCGAGTTATACATTTTTTACCCATTACAAAAAAAAGTGCACAACGCCGCTAAAGAAGTTTTCACTTCAAAAACTGTTATTATGTTCGGCAGTAAAATATAAGTAGGTAGTTCTAATATAATTATGTGGCCATATTTTATTTTAATAATTATATGAGAAATGAAAGAAGGTTAGTGTAGATATTCGGAAATTAGGATGAACTTAACCTGGAAATATGTTTAAGCTCTATTTTTTCCTGGGTTGTAAAATCATCAAACGGCTCCTCCCGCTCTAGGTAGAGCGGGAGGGAGTGTCAGACTTATACTGACTAAAAACCCACCCTGTTCCTTCAGTTGCCCTTAAGTTCCTGGACTGCAGTATCTCGTTAGAACATTCCCGCAAGGATATACAACGTGTAATTTAAAGGGTATATACATACTAAGTGCATGGCTTCTTTGGTTGATAACAAACGATATGGTAAGGCTTTTGTAATTCTAAGTCTACGTGTGTAGAATTTATTACAAATTCCAATACACAATACCAGAGACCGAAATTTTCAAATTAAGAAGAACGAAAAGAAATATCGTGTTATTGGCAAGTGACGTGGAAAGTTATTGACCCTCGTAGTGCTGTGACACGTTTATTATGATTGGTATTCAAGAAATATATTATGAAACCAATAATTTGGTATCAATTCTTTGACTCAGTTATTTTGAGCTGAAACTTTGCATAGAGACTCCATACCAGATGTTGTCTTCAGCCCTTTTGGATAGATATGGGGTTTCCGCACAGAATGTATTTTTAAAAGATCCCACAAAAAGTTCTCTTCGCAACAAAAAATATAATCAAAAGTAATAAAAGTAAGTAGGTATCTAGGTACGTAGTATGAGCACTTTCAGTTTCCTATTCTCTGAAATAGGCAGTGAGATAAGTACTTGGGTTTAATGGCGGCGGTTAAAAGAACAAGTACATAATATTCCTTTTACATACCACGATGTTAGAGCTGCCATTTATTTATAAGTTACACTATTCCCTTCTTTACTGAAATGGAAATAAATGCCCTAATGTTATCAGGTATATTTATTTAATTTGAGAAAGAATACAATTTTATTTTAAATAAAAACCCTAAACTACAAATACACACTTAAAAATAAACTAAAATATTGCATCCAGAAATTCGTGCGCATTGCTGTCCACTGGTAATGTGCCCAAAAGACTGGCGGCATTGCCACGTTGTATGGCAATGCTTAACCTCTGTCCAAGGTAAAAGCCAGCCCTTGGGTCACGCGAAATGTTAACTAGGCGTCTGGACAGATCTTTAAATAATTTGTGAGCACTCGGACCCCACGACCCCAAGGTTTCAACCCCAAACGGCTCGAAAATATAACTACCAACAATGTTATTATATTTCCGCCGCTTGAGGTTCTCAGCAGCCGCAGCGGCAGCGCCAGCACAACAAGATGAGCTAGGAAGATGGGATGGCGCAAGAGTATCGACACAAGTTGCGTCCCACACTAAAGGCCTACCCATCTTCCAAGGAAATAAAGACATACCGTCCGGTCTTTTGCCATCGTCGCATGGGTTCTAAAACAGCTGGAACGCCGACAGTGACAAGAGCTCGTCGGATAATGTCGTTAATATTCGCGTGCCGTGCTATGCGACCCGCGCTGCGGCCGCATGAAAGGCCGTGGTGACCGAGGCTGTTGACAACTTCGCCACAGTGGCAGCGATGAGCAGAACAGCAGGGAGCACCTAATCGAAGGGAAGCAGAGAGGCGGAAAGTAGTATCATCGAACAAGGTGCCTATGTTCGATGACGGAAGTGCATGGAGCCAGAGACCCGACTCCCATTCACCCACAGCCAGCAGGCGCGCACGCTCTGCAGCCGAAGCAGATGTGGCAATAAGGTCACTCTGAACTGCTCTACAGAGCGGCTCATCCCACCGCCTCTGAGATGATGGATTGTCGGGTGGATTTAGGTTCGGGCAAGCGAGTCTCCAGGTATCTATAGCCTCGGTGAAATGCGGCACATTGAAATCAACCAGTGATGGAGCTAGGATATTCTTGATTAATTTCTCAGTGCCGTGTACCGAGGATACAAAAGCCGGTAGACTGATACTAGTAATTTTGCGGACGCCGAGACCACCCACACGAATGGGAAGAGTAGCTTGTGCTCAAGCTCGGTCGTCCATAGCCACATTTAAAATTCCTGTCAGAGTTTGACGAATAATTTGGTCCATTTTTTCCAAAAGGTGAGGATGATGCCATAGATGCGAAGAACGAAGAAAATACATTAATTTGGGTCCAAAACCACAGTAACGAATTAAGGTGATGGCCGAATGCATATTAATTTGATATATTCTGTCCAAGATGTCATTAAAATTTTGTATTTTTTCCTCGACAAAATCGGGAAAGGAATTCTCATAAATTGGAGACCCAAGAAGACGAAGAGAACTTTTTTCCACAATTTGGATATCTGGGGCTATTGCGTTGAATTTTGAAAGTGTCAGTTGTCTGTCAGTACTGTCGGATATGAATAGTTCACACTTCGAAAGGTTGAGGTCCAATCCTATGGAATGGAATTGATTTATTAAAAACTGTAAATCATCTAATACCGTGTCTACATCGCCTCCCAGGGTTCCATCATCGAGATACCACACATTAAATCGAATTTAGCTGTCGAATGATTGGGTTAATGGCTAAACTAAAGATCGCTGGCCCGAGGGGATCACCTTGTTGACAGCCAACAGCTGATTCCAAAAGGTTTTCCTTATAAAGTAATTTAGTCGGATGTCTGTAACATTGCCAAAGAAAACTAAAAAATTGTGGTACTTCTTTTTTAGTTTCTGCCAACAAAGTGTCCCTATTGACTGAATTAAAAGCATTTTTAATGTCAACCTTCAAGATGACCTTTCCTTTACCTGAATTTAAATAGGTCGTCAAGGCATGTACGGCAGCCTCACAACCCCCTTTGGAACCGTAACCCAGTTGCAGGGGCTGAAATTTGGTCGAAATATCCTCACCATAAAATTTAGAGCAAATCTTGGCTGCCATACGACGGTAGGTAGTTCCCACGGCAATCGGACGAATGCCGCCATCCCTCTTGCGTAGGGCACATAGATTGGCCCTGTACAAGATATCGGTGACGGCTTCGTTCACCTGGCCCGAGAGCATAAGATTAATCAGAGCCGTTAGCTCCTTCAAAAGCAACTCACCAGCCTCTCCGGCGCCTGAGCTGAGTAGGTCCTTCAGGTGCTGCGGACTCAGCCCATCGAGGCCGCCAGCAGAGCCGCTTCGGAAGGAACATACGGCTGTGATCACCTCTTGACCTGTAACGGTGAGGGTGTTAATGTCCTGATCGGGGGGGTCGGGAAAGGAAAGACCATTCGCTGGGGCAGGGTGTTTGCTCTCCAGAGCTGCGAGAGTATCTGGAGAGTATGGGGCCACCACATCACTACTAAAAAGTATCCTGGTAGCTCCGCTAATGTCACCTTCCCCTAATTTAGATTCGACTAGGCGGGATATATTTCTTGTGGAAGTAACCCTCTGTGTCGGTAATTTTGCATCCTGAATATGGGCCGAAATAGTACAATTTTCTTTAATTTGTGAAGTTAAAGTTTTTTTGGTTGCCAAATTCTTTCGAACATGTAGGATCCTATACGGGAAGGTAAGCAGATGTTCCCAGGCACTTTGAGAATTCTCGCGAGCGGCAAGGCGAACGCATCCTGCTAGGTTTTGCGCCACTAAAGGTCTAGCGTCGCGGGGAATTCGCTTTAAAACCGGAACAGAGTTTTTGAATTTTGAGAGGGTTTTCCAAAACGGATCCAAATTGGAAGATGATGTAGGTGTTAAAGAAATGACGGGGTCTGAATTAGATACATTGGGTGGTTTGTGTACCTTCCCAATATGTACTTTCAGACCCCGCTTACCTTTAAAAAACCTTGCCTGGGTGCACAGAGGACACCTCTCCAGAATATTTGGTGATGTTGACGGTTGATCAGCACTATTACACAACACATCACTGCTGCCACTCGACATTAATCAGATTATGTAACAAAATTAAACTTAGTAACTAAACTAGTAAATAAATTAAATTAAATAATAAAAATCTAAGGAAAAACACTGATTAAAAAAAAAACGTCAATAAATGACACCACGCGTCAAAAACTAGCGCAGTCGCGGTGGTGGCTTAGGGCGCCGCGAGGCCAAAGAAGGCATTTCGGCGGCGCCCTAGATCAACATTGCCGGATGGCACGCGGCTGGAGTTATGTCTACGGTGTCGCCTCCAGGATCCTCCTCCTCGTCGTAATTTTATAACAGTCTATCTTCACTGAAGTTATCGTCCGAAATCGCTAGTCTAGCTTTTTTATATCAAAAGCTTTTTTATATCATCTGCTTTGCCTTTTTCCAATTTTGGGGTCAGTTTCCACCAAATAGATGCAGCTGAGTACTAGTGTTTTAGTGGAATTACTGCATATCTAAATAAATATTTCTTTCTTTCTTTATCTGACCTCCACAGCCCGTAGCTGGGTAACACAATACCCCTTAGCAAGGCTGGTGTTAGATGATGATTTTTATTTCAAATTTTTTGATAAAAATCGGGATGAAAAATATTTGACGTGCTTGTTGACGTGTGTTGACGACAGTTATGAGGTTATCAGGTTAGGTGAATTAATTAACCCCAACAATGACCGTTACGTACTTATGCTAAACTAGGATAGTATGCTTTCGGTTGTTAAGACCTACAGTTATTTCAAATAAGCACCACAAAATACACGATCAAGAAAGAGGAATCGAATATTCTGTGTATTGAACTTAGTAAAGCAGCCCTCTTACTTAAAAGTCTTTAAGTCGAGAGTGAATAGGTTATTTCTAGGTAAGCGTGCTCCATGTTCGACCACATCATCACTTACCATCAGGTGAGACGGTGGTCAAACGCGAGCCTATTATCAATAAAAAAAATAAAAAGAAGTACTTTTCCAATGGCTTTATATTTTAAATTTAATACATTTTAAAAAAGAAATTGATGTCATTTTCAACCGACGACAAAAAGAGGAGGTTATCAATTCGACGCGTATATATATATATTTTTTTTTTTTTTTTTATGTATGATCATCGATTACTCGAAGACGGCTGAACCGATTTGGAAAATTCTTTTTTTGTTTGAAAGGGTATACTTCGAAATTGGTCCCGTTTTCATAAACGTCAGGATCAGATGATGGGATCCTGGAGAAATCGAGGGAACTCTTCAAATATTATAGGCACACCTATGACGTTTTGGGTATTTATTATAGTAACTTGTGCAGTTGCTCTCAAAAAGTACCATTTGAGGAAGTGGAACTGATGATGAAGACCACAGATGGCCGCCGAAACTACTCAATAATAAGTACTTATTGAGTGGATTGCGATTCGATTACTTGAATATGGATGTTAAGCACTTTATGCTCGTCACAATGCATATAGTGATGTAGAGCTGATGGTGAAGTACCAGGAGAACTCCTCAACAATTAACGGCCCAGCATTGGGAAAAGCAATATTTTGTAAAAGGTTATAAGTAGTTGACATTTAGGCTCTTGTAACTAGGTAAATTAAAAATAGACCAACTAAAAAGAGTGAAATAAAAACTTTTTACAAAAAATTAAATTATTTTTATATTTTTATTATTAATAATATTTATTATTTATAAAAAATTAAATTATTTTTAAATTATTTATATTAATTAGTAGTCGGTGTCTTTAGTTTTGTATTTTCGTTTCGTCGTAAATAAACTTTTTACCAAAAAATTAAACCGACTCCCAAAAACACTGCAAAGTGAAAAATAACTTTAATTTCGGAAGTCGGTGCCAAAAACGAAAATACAAAACTAAAGACACCGACTACCGAAATTAAAGTTATTTTTCACTTTGCAGTGTTTTTGGGAGTCGGTTTAATTTTTTGGTAAAAAGTTTTTTTCATTAATAAATGCTATTGCTTCGAGTTTATGGAGGACATTATTGACTGTAATTGTGAGTTAGTATGTCAGTACTTAATTGTAATATAAGCACTCATTGAAAATAATGTCATAACTTTTTGAAATGTCCAACTATAATTTTGATTAATTTTGTATGTATGTTTGTATTTTTCGAGTAAACTAATCGATCTATTTTACCATATCTTTGAAACAACACACATTTATTTGATTTTACGTCCTGCAGAGGTTGCAAATCACATAATTTTTACACATGTTGCTAGTACTCTTTAAAATTTTGATTAAAAAAGTACTTCAAAATGCCTGCCCATCACTACTTATTTATTTATTTATTTATTTACACTATATGCACATAAGTACAAAGGCGGACTTAATGCCGTAGGCATTCTCTACCAGTCAACAATGAGTGGTGAATGGTGATAGTGTGGGAGGTGCAATATAAACGTGTGAAGTAAAATTAGAAAAAAATATGTATAATAATAGTAATAACACAAAAACCCTAGTATCATTAAAAAATAGAAATCTACATAAATAATATATATGAATAAATACTTATATAAATACATACAAATATATATATACTTCATAAGGATATAGCTGGGAAAAGGTGCTGCATTAATTTCCACAGCGACATATATTTTAGTTAATTTTAAAGATAATTAATTTATACCTAGCTGGGTTTTGATATAGTAAATAAACGGTTGTAGCTGAAATCGGAACTTGAAAGAAGAATAATTTTGTATTAAAAACTTTTTAGCAAAAAATAGAACCGACTTCCATATAAAACACTACAAAGGCAAAAATAACTTTAATTTCGGAAGGCGGTGTCAAAAACGAAAATATATACAAAACTAAAGAAATTAAAGTTATTTTTGCCTTTGTAGTGTTTTATATGGAAGTCGGTTCTATTTTTTGCTAAAAAGTTTTTAATACAAAATTAATAAATATTATTAATAATAAAAATATAAAAATAATTTAATTTTTTGTAAAAAGTTTTTATTTCACTCTTTTTAGTTGGTCTATTTTTAATTTACCTAGTTACAAGAGCCTAAATGTCAACTACTTATAACCTTTTACAAAATATTGCTTTTCCCAATGCTGGGCCGTTAATTGTTGAGGAGTTCTCCTGGTACTTCACCATCAGCTCTACATCACTATATGCATTGTGACGAGCATAAAGTGCTTAACATCCATATTCAAGTAATCGAATCGCAATCCACTCAATAAGTACTTATTATTGAGTAGTTTCGGCGGCCATCTGTGGTCTTCATCATCAGTTCCACTTCCTCAAATGGTACTTTTTGAGAGCAACTGCACAAGTTACTATAATAAATACCCAAAACGTCATAGGTGTGCCTATAATATTTGAAGAGTTCCCTCGATTTCTCCAGGATCCCATCATCTGATCCTGACGTTTATGAAAACGGGACCAATTTCGAAGTATACCCTTTCAAACAAAAAAAGAATTTTCCAAATCGGTTCAGCCGTCTTCGAGTAATCGATGATCATACATAAAAAAAAAAAAAAAATATATATATATACGCGTCGAATTGATAACCTCCTCTTTTTGTCGTCGGTTGAAAATGACATCAATTTCTTTTTTAAAATGTATTAAATTTAAAATATAAAGCCATTGGAAAAGTACTTCTTTTTATTTTTTTTATTGATAATAGGCTCGCGTTTGACCACCGTCTCACCTGATGGTAAGTGATGATGTGGTCGAACATGGAGCACGCTTACCTAGAAATAACCTATTCACTCTCGACTTAAAGACTTTTAAGTAAGAGGGCTGCTTTACTAAGTTCAATACACAGAATATTCGATTCCTCTTTCTTGATCGTGTATTTTGTGGTGCTTATTTGAAATAACTGTAGGTCTTAACAACCGAAAGCATACTATCCTAGTTTAGCATAAGTACGTAACGGTCATTGTTGGGGTTAATTAATTCACCTAACCTGATAACCTCATAACTGTCGTCAACACACGTCAACAAGCACGTCAAATATTTTTCATCCCGATTTTTATCAAAAAATTTGAAATAAAAATCATCATCTAACACCAGCCTTGCTAAGGGGTATTGTGTTACCCAGCTACGGGCTGTGGAGGTCAGATAAAGAAAGAAAGAAATATTTATTTAGATATGCAGTAATTCCACTAAAACACTAGTACTCAGCTGCATCTATTTGGTGGAAACTGACCCCAAAATTGGAAAAAGGCAAAGCAGATGATATAAAAAAGCTTTTGATATAAAAAAGCTAGACTAGCGATTTCGGACGATAACTTCAGTGAAGATAGACTGTTATAAAATTACGACGAGGAGGAGGATCCTGGAGGCGACACCGTAGACATAACTCCAGCCGCGTGCCATCCGGCAATGTTGATCTAGGGCGCCGCCGAAATGCCTTCTTTGGCCTCGCGGCGCCCTAAGCCACCACCGCGACTGCGCTAGTTTTTGACGCGTGGTGTCATTTATTGACGTTTTTTTTTTAATCAGTGTTTTTCCTTAGATTTTTATTATTTAATTTAATTTATTTACTAGTTTAGTTACTAAGTTTAATTTTGTTACATAATCTGATTAATGTCGAGTGGCAGCAGTGATGTGTTGTGTAATAGTGCTGATCAACCGTCAACATCACCAAATATTCTGGAGAGGTGTCCTCTGTGCACCCAGGCAAGGTTTTTTAAAGGTAAGCGGGGTCTGAAAGTACATATTGGGAAGGTACACAAACCACCCAATGTATCTAATTCAGACCCCGTCATTTCTTTAACACCTACATCATCTTCCAATTTGGATCCGTTTTGGAAAACCCTCTCAAAATTCAAAAACTCTGTTCCGGTTTTAAAGCGAATTCCCCGCGACGCTAGACCTTTAGTGGCGCAAAACCTAGCAGGATGCGTTCGCCTTGCCGCTCGCGAGAATTCTCAAAGTGCCTGGGAACATCTGCTTACCTTCCCGTATAGGATCCTACATGTTCGAAAGAATTTGGCAACCAAAAAAACTTTAACTTCACAAATTAAAGAAAATTGTACTATTTCGGCCCATATTCAGGATGCAAAATTACCGACACAGAGGGTTACTTCCACAAGAAATATATCCCGCCTAGTCGAATCTAAATTAGGGGAAGGTGACATTAGCGGAGCTACCAGGATACTTTTTAGTAGTGATGTGGTGGCCCCATACTCTCCAGATACTCTCGCAGCTCTGGAGAGCAAACACCCTGCCCCAGCGAATGGTCTTTCCTTTCCCGACCCCCCCGATCAGGACATTAACACCCTCACCGTTACAGGTCAAGAGGTGATCACAGCCGTATGTTCCTTCCGAAGCGGCTCTGCTGGCGGCCTCGATGGGCTGAGTCCGCAGCACCTGAAGGACCTACTCAGCTCAGGCGCCGGAGAGGCTGGTGAGTTGCTTTTGAAGGAGCTAACGGCTCTGATTAATCTTATGCTCTCGGGCCAGGTGAACGAAGCCGTCACCGATATCTTGTACAGGGCCAATCTATGTGCCCTACGCAAGAGGGATGGCGGCATTCGTCCGATTGCCGTGGGAACTACCTACCGTCGTATGGCAGCCAAGATTTGCTCTAAATTTTATGGTGAGGATATTTCGACCAAATTTCAGCCCCTGCAACTGGGTTACGGTTCCAAAGGGGGTTGTGAGGCTGCCGTACATGCCTTGACGACCTATTTAAATTCAGGTAAAGGAAAGGTCATCTTGAAGGTTGACATTAAAAATGCTTTTAATTCAGTCAATAGGGACACTTTGTTGGCAGAAACTAAAAAAGAAGTACCACAATTTTTTAGTTTTCTTTGGCAATGTTACAGACATCCGACTAAATTACTTTATAAGGAAAACCTTTTGGAATCAGCTGTTGGCTGTCAACAAGGTGATCCCCTCGGGCCAGCGATCTTTAGTTTAGCCATTAACCCAATCATTCGACAGCTAAATTCGATTTAATGTGTGGTATCTCGATGATGGAACCCTGGGAGGCGATGTAGACACGGTATTAGATGATTTACAGTTTTTAATAAATCAATTCCATTCCATAGGATTGGACCTCAACCTTTCGAAGTGTGAACTATTCATATCCGACAGTACTGACAGACAACTGACACTTTCAAAATTCAACGCAATAGCCCCAGATATCCAAATTGTGGAAAAAAGTTCTCTTCGTCTTCTTGGGTCTCCAATTTATGAGAATTCCTTTCCCGATTTTGTCGAGGAAAAAATACAAAATTTTAATGACATCTTGGACAGAATATATCAAATTAATATGCATTCGGCCATCACCTTAATTCGTTACTGTGGTTTTGGACCCAAATTAATGTATTTTCTTCGTTCTTCGCATCTATGGCATCATCCTCACCTTTTGGAAAAAATGGACCAAATTATTCGTCAAACTCTGACAGGAATTTTAAATGTGGCTATGGACGACCGAGCTTGAGCACAAGCTACTCTTCCCATTCGTGTGGGTGGTCTCGGCGTCCGCAAAATTACTAGTATCAGTCTACCGGCTTTTGTATCCTCGGTACACGGCACTGAGAAATTAATCAAGAATATCCTAGCTCCATCACTGGTTGATTTCAATGTGCCGCATTTCACCGAGGCTATAGATACCTGGAGACTCGCTTGCCCGAACCTAAATCCACCCGACAATCCATCATCTCAGAGGCGGTGGGATGAGCCGCTCTGTAGAGCAGTTCAGAGTGACCTTATTGCCACATCTGCTTCGGCTGCAGAGCGTGCGCGCCTGCTGGCTGTGGGTGAATGGGAGTCGGGTCTCTGGCTCCATGCACTTCCGTCATCGAACATAGGCACCTTGTTCGATGATACTACTTTCCGCCTCTCTGCTTCCCTTCGATTAGGTGCTCCCTGCTGTTCTGCTCATCGCTGCCACTGTGGCGAAGTTGTCAACAGCCTCGGTCACCACGGCCTTTCATGCGGCCGCAGCGCGGGTCGCATAGCACGGCACGCGAATATTAACGACATTATCCGACGAGCTCTTGTCACTGTCGGCGTTCCAGCTGTTTTAGAACCCATGCGACGATGGCAAAAGACCGGACGGTATGTCTTTATTTCCTTGGAAGATGGGTAGGCCTTTAGTGTGGGACGCAACTTGTGTCGATACTCTTGCGCCATCCCATCTTCCTAGCTCATCTTGTTGTGCTGGCGCTGCCGCTGCGGCTGCTGAGAACCTCAAGCGGCGGAAATATAATAACATTGTTGGTAGTTATATTTTCGAGCCGTTTGGGGTTGAAACCTTGGGGTCGTGGGGTCCGAGTGCTCACAAATTATTTAAAGATCTGTCCAGACGCCTAGTTAACATTTCGCGTGACCCAAGGGCTGGCTTTTACCTTGGACAGAGGTTAAGCATTGCCATACAACGTGGCAATGCCGCCAGTCTTTTGGGCACATTACCAGTGGACAGCAATGCGCACGAATTTCTGGATGCAATATTTTAGTTTATTTTTAAGTGTGTATATGTAGTTTAGGGTTTTTATTTAAAATAAAATTGTATTCTTTCTCAAATTAAATAAATATACCTGATAACATTAGGGCATTTATTTCCATTTCAGTAAAGAAGGGAATAGTGTAACTTATAAATAAATGGCAGCTCTAACATCGTGGTATGTAAAAGGAATATTATGTACTTGTTCTTTTAACCGCCGCCATTAAACCCAAGTACTTATCTCACTGCCTATTTCAGAGAATAGGAAACTGAAAGTGCTCATACTACGTACCTAGATACCTACTTACTTTTATTACTTTTGATTATATTTTTTGTTGCGAAGAGAACTTTTTGTGGGATCTTTTAAAAATACATTCTGTGCGGAAACCCCATATCTATCCAAAAGGGCTGAAGACAACATCTGGTATGGAGTCTCTATGCAAAGTTTCAGCTCAAAATAACTGAGTCAAAGAATTGATACCAAATTATTGGTTTCATAATATATTTCTTGAATGCCGTAGGCATTCTCTACCAGTCAACAATGAGTGGTGAATGGTGATAGTGTGGGAGGTGCAATATAAACGTGTGAAGTAAAATTAGAAAAAAATATGTATAATAATAGTAATAACACAAAAACCCTAGTATCATTAAAAAATAGAAATCTACATAAATAATATATATGAATAAATACTTATATAAATACATACAAATATATATATACTTCATAAGGATATAGCTGGGAAAAGGTGCTGCATTAAATTCCACAGCGACATATATTTTAGTTAATTTTAAAGATAATTAATTTATACCTAGCTGGGTTTTGATATAGTAAATAAACGGTTGTAGCTGAAATCGGAACTTGAAAGAAGAATAATTTTGTATTAAAAACTTTTTAGCAAAAAATAGAACCGACTTCCATATAAAACACTACAAAGGCAAAAATAACTTTAATTTCGGAAGGCGGTGTCAAAAACGAAAATATATACAAAACTAAAGAAATTAAAGTTATTTTTGCCTTTGTAGTGTTTTATATGGAAGTCGGTTCTATTTTTTGCTAAAAAGTTTTTTTCACGCTTTTTAGTGGGTCGGTTTGTAATTTATCTAGTTACAAAAGCCAAAATCTCAACTAATTATCACCTTTTACAAAATATTGCTTTTCCCGGTGCAGAACCGTTAATTTTTGAGGAGTTCTCCTGGTACATCACCATCAGCTATACTTCACCATATGCATTGTGACGAGCATAAAGAGCTTGACATCCATATTCAAGTAATCTAATCGCATTCAACGAAATACTTATTATTGAGTAGTTTCGGTGGCCATCTGGGGTCTTCATCATCAGTTCCACTTCCTCAAATGGTGCTTTTCGAGAGCAACTGCACAAGGTACTATAAGAAATACCCAAAACGCTATAGGTGTGCCTATAATATTTGAAGAGTTCCCTCGATTTCTCCATGATCACATCATCAGATCCAAACGTGACGACAATGGGACCAACTAGAAAGTATACCCTTTCAAACAAAAAAAAAATTCCAAATCGGTCCAGCCATCTCCGAGTTATGAGGTAACATACATAAAAAAAAAGTTCAAGACGAATTGTAAACCTCCTTTTTTTGAAGTCGGTTAAAAAGATATATTACAGACAACCTATGGATGGACAGAACTTAAAGGAGACAGATTTAGGGCTGTCAGTGTACAAACATCAGCAATGATATTGATGATCAAAAACATACACGAATAAATATCAAATGCATCATTGAGAAAGGAGGGGAAAACTATGTATATTATAATAAGGTTAGGATTTGTCGTCTTAAACTAATATCTCGTTTGACAAGTCGACACGTTTGACAGCTTTGAGAAAAATGACGTCACACTTCGGTTGACGTTTGTGGTCACGTGACACACAGATTAAAAATTATAATTTTTATTTTATGAAAACATAAAAAATGTGGAATTATTTTTAGAAATAAAAATGTTGTTTAAATTTACTGGTATCTAAACTAACTATATGTAAAACATCGTTTTTTTTTACTACTACAGGCAAATACCCTATTAGCCTAAGTGTCTATGGAAAACTGAAATAAAATAATGTTGCAAGATCATTTCCAAAAATTGGCTCCAATTATCGTCTAAAAATTATTTGGGTCAAATCGATGTCCATATATAAGGAATGTACTGAGCTTAGTACATTCGGAAAATACTCGCGTCCCGATCTCATGTAGAGGTCATTCACCCTGTGAATCTAATCATAGAGATGTGCTCATGATAGCAACGGCATCCAGAATGTAACAAATTGCGGTAGATTTTACGCACTCGACTTGTCCACAGTATTTTGTCTTCAAGATACCTATTTTTCTTTTCCTATGAAATACAGTTTGTTAATCTATACCAGACGAATCCCTGTGGGATCTACCAATTACATACTTCTTGAAATTTTAAATGAAAAAGTATAGCTTTTCATGTTTTTTTTTTATCAAAGAGAAAAGCAATTACGTTGCGCAATCGGTTCCATATATTATCTAATATATAAAATTCTCGTGTCACAATGTTAGTTACCTTATCCCTCCGAAACGGCTTTACTGATTTTTACCAAATTTTATATGCATATTCAGTAGGTCTGAGAATCGGCTACTATCTATTTTTTAGGGTAGGGTTAGGGTAGGGTAGGGGTAGGGTTGGTGTAGGGTAGGGGTAGGGTAGGGGTAGTGTAGGGGTAGTGTAGGGGTAGGGTAGGGGTAGGGTAGGGGTAGGGTAGGGGTAGGGTAGGGGTAGGGTAGGGTTAGGGTAGGGATAGGGTAGGGGTAGGGTAGAGTTAGGGTAGGGGTAGGGTAGGGGTAGGGTATTGATAGAGTAGGGTAGGGTAGTGTAGGGTTTGGGTAGGGTAGGGGTATTGCTATCGGTTGGGTAGGGGTAGGATACCACACGAACGAAGTCGTGGTGGGTCAGCTAGTCTTACATATAAATATTATTATTAGGTCTATATTTCACTTTTAAAAATTAAAATTATGATTTGGCTTGCCGCAATTGACTCGACTTAAAGCCGAGCCGATCGACCGGTTGGCAACCACTGATCTATACTAATACTAGCTTCTACCTGTGGCTTCGTTCACGTGGGAGGGTTTTCCCGCGTAAATCCCGATCCCATGGGAAATCGGGATTAAAAGTAGCCTTTGTATTGTCCAGGATGTCAACTATCTACTTTCTAAATTTCATTCAGATCCATTCAGTAGTTTTTGCGTGAAAGAGTAACAAACATCCACACGTCTATACATACATCCTCACAAACTTTTACATTTATGATATTAGTAAGAAGTAAGATTATAAAGCGGAAAAGTTTGTTTGTTTGCTTGAACATGCTTATCTTTGAAAGTTAGGGGTGAATTTGGCATGAAAGTAGCTTTTTTTTTATTACTGATGGGCCCACTCTAGACCTCGATCTCGCCTGATGGTAAGCGATAGATGAAGTCTAAGATGGGACGAGCGAGCCCAGAAGATGCCTATTTACTTGTGCTTTAAATGCTGAAAGTTCATAAGTGGCAGGGAACACAGAAGCCGGCAGAGAATTCCACAGCTTGGCTGTGCGCACAATAGCTGTGGAGGAGAAGCGCTTGGTACGAGAAGACGGTATATCAACCAAGTGTGGATGGTACCCAGCCGTGCGTCTGGTAGACCGGTAGTGAAAGTGAGATGGAGGAATCAGGTCATGGAGCTCTTGCGCACACTCCCCGAAGTACAATCTGTAGAAAACCGACTGGCAAGCAACGGTTCTCCGATGAACCAGGCTATGAAGCTTGAAGCTTGAAGCTTGAGGAAGGTTATAGACTTAGCCGACTGCAAACGAAGTAGGGTTATGATTTTATCGTGATAAAGTCCACGTGAATAAAGCCCCGCGTGACTGCTTGTATTTTATAAAGGCATTACCTTCATGATGAGTCTCCTAAATGCCTCGAAAAGAATACTAAGCAGTTGGTTCAGGCTATCATTTAGAAGATTTTTTTTTTATTGTTAAAGGCTTGCGTTTGACCACTATTTCACCTGATGGTAAGTGATGATGTGGTCGAAGATGGAGCACGCTTGCCTAGAAGTAACCTATTCACTCTTGACTTAAAGACTCCCAGGTTATAGCGATCAGGAAACAGACTCCGGCAGGGAATTCCACTCCTTAGCCGTACGCACAATGAAAGTATTCCCAAAACGTTTCGTGCGTATGGGTGGGATGTCCACCGTGTACCGATGGCGCATCGCCGTTTGTCTTGTAGTCCGATGATGGAATGGGCTTGGCGGATTTTCCGAAGTCAGACCATCTGACTGCAGTCTTATCGAGGGATATTGCATCACTAAGTTACTGAGTTTTAAATGTTAGATATGCGGTCTATCCATGTAAAATTTAACTGCATTCGGGTAGACTAAAGTGGCTACAGCATAGCTAAGGAAAGCCTAATTATTCTGTTTATATCAGCTTCCAGAATAGGTTAAGTAACTTTAAAAAGTAATATAATAATATACAAACTCAAATAATTCAGACACAATTTTGCATTATTATGTAATCGGTCGATGTACAAGATGAAGCTTCGTGTAATTTCCCACATTAGAGATCTTCCCACATTTTCAAATTTCAAAATGATTGATTGTTGTGTCTCTATAGAGAAGAACGTACAAGAATATACATTGGTATATGTAAATATGCTTACATAATTATTACTCATTTTCAGGTTGTTAGTTTTGTGTTAATTAGCAAAGTGGGACCGGACGAAGCCGAGCCTGGTCGCTAGTCGTATATAAATCAAATTGTAATAGAAATGGAACTTTCGTTATAGTAAAGTAGGTACCGCATTACCTACTGGTAAAGATCAAAGGTTTGTGTGACCGATATTATTACATCAGTAGTTGGTATTACGCGCGTGTAAGTTTTTATATCTCTATGACAACCTCTATGATGATAATACCTTATAAATACATACAGTATCATTTATTTTATCTTTTCTGTTATACTTTCTGTTATATACAGGGTGGCCTATTTACATTGGTCCAAAGATTTTTTTCCACTTAAGAGCATCATAAATGATCATTTGAAACATACTTTAGTTAAGCGAAAACTTATGGTTTAGAAATTATGTTTTTTTTTTAAATTACCCGAAATTTCAATATTTTTGACACAAAACCACTCTGTTATGAAAAGTACTGGATCGAATCGAATGAAATTTGGTACAAGCATAGTGCAATAATCTACCTATCGCGCTATAGGCTCATCTAGTGTAAATAACTAGACTAGATTGTAAAAAAAAAACTTAATTTCGAAACCATAAGTTTTCGCTTAACTAAAGTATGTTTTAAATGATCACTTATGATGCTCTCAAGCTAAAACAATTCTTTGGACCTCTGTAAACGAGCCACCCTGTATATTGTGTTTATATTTCTTTTATTTTCTGTTATAAGGTATAAGTCTGGGTAAGGTCTAAGGTATAAGTGTGCATTCTGTATAGGTTTTATTGCATCTTTTTTGCATGTGCATAAGGCGTTCCTTTCAGGTTCTTCTCCATAGGAAACGACCAATTATAGCCGTGCACTAGCTTAGACCTATGTGTAATAAAATATTATTAATTTTGGATATCTGTTTTTCTTTTTAACCAATTTATAAAAAAGGAGGAGGTTCAATTAGTCGGAATCTTTTTTGAAGTGAAAACTTCTTTAGCGGCGTCGTGCACTTTTTTTGTAATGGGTAAAAAACCTGATCGAAAATTCATAAGACGGACGGAGAGTAGACAGCCGGCGCGAAGTAGGAGAGGAAGTATCCCCCTCTCTTTCTACGGCGGCGCGGCGGCGCGGCGAAAATGTATGCCTGCGCAAACTTTTTAATGTAATATAAATTGTTATGTTTGTGTACGATAGCGCAATAAATAAATATTGTATTCTACCACATAAATGATAGTACTTTTATACTGATAATTAAAGCAATTTGTGCAAAATTATTCCCTAACCATTCCAAAATATCAAAAAAGCACAAAGTTAATATTCAAGTTTTCACTTCTGCTGGCACTCCCGGAGTGCAACACGTCGTTTTTTTATGTCTCTACCTAATTACCCAGAGAATAATAGTCACAGACTTACAGGTAATTTTACTTGAGACGACGAAATTAAGCCACGCGCCGCTATCAAATATCAACATCAACAGAATTAAATCCATATTTTCGTAAACCATCGTTTTATATTGAACATAACGTGAAAAAAAACGGTCTTATTAACTAAGAACGATATCAAATTCCTTCGTTTCCAAAAACGACTTTATAACGTTCCTTTCGAACGTAACCGAAAAAATTGTTTACTTAGGTATTTAAGGCGAAAACGTTTTGACAATTATACCGGTATCCAATCCCTGAAAATGACCCATAAGCCGTGGTCGCATCGTGCCCGTATCGCTAGTTCTAAACCCTCACAATATCTCCCCCCAGTTCACATAACACGAAGTTGTACCGAATACTAGATACGGTTGCTCTGTGCCTTCGATTTTATGCATAGAATTATATCTTCTAGTGTTATGTCTGTTCTGTCTTTTATATTAAGCTGTGTTAGCTAGTTTTAATTGTGCTTCTATAGTGTCGGCAATTAGAGGTAAATCGGTTAGGAGGTAATCCAGATGCATGTTTGTATCTGGGGTGGGGTGTGTAAGGCCGATATATTATTCAAAGGATTTGAATATTGTTACGAGCTGGGGTTCGGGATAGAAATAATTTACGCCAATTAAACCAAAACTAACACTTTAATTAATTAAACACAAAATAAAATTTAACACTATTATTCGCACCACAACACTTGTCACTTAACATTTAAATCGCACTGAAATTCACTTGTAAAGCTTCGATTATATCGCGTATTCGCCTCGTAGCAACTGACTTCTGCATTCCTCTGCGAGCTATTTATACCCCGGTCTATGAGTTCTAGAACATTCTTATGAAATCGACTCACTGTTTATACTGCCCAGAATATTCTAGGAAGCTACTCGCGATACACAGTACTGCTACTTGCCGCTAGATGGCGTTAGTGTCTCGACTGATATATACAGTACTGCTATTCACCGCTAGATGGCGTTAGTGTCTCGAACATTCTAGATTTATGTCGAAGTTTCTCGATGTACTTCACTAAGCGACTGGCGTAACAATATCATATTTTGTATGGAATAATAGTCTTTCTTACCGATTGCGGCCACGGCGACCAATCTCATAACTGATTAGCCATCGGCGTAAGAGATATAAAAATAAAAAATAAAAAAATTAAATAAAATCTTTTTATTTCAGACTTATTGGGTATGTGTGCAGGTACAGGTGCACTTTCTGTTCCTTTATTCTCATTACCCGATGGGACAGCAATCCGACACGACCGGAGAGAGGTCAGGCGTAGGACCAACGACTTAAGACCAGGCAGTCTAAAATAATTTTCAAGCAAGCTCCGCCCCCATGCACCCCGGTTAAGCCGTTGATATTAAACGTTAACGTAGCAGTAATAAAGTTGAATATCGCGTGCGCTCTTTCACCATGTTCGGTTTCGAAACTGTCGTTGTGTGCTAAACGCTAACGCAGCGGTAATAAAGTTGAATATCTCGTGTGCTCTGTTACCATGTTCGGGTACGAAACTAACTGTCGTAAGTCTCAATTCTTATTTCGTTTATAACTAAAGTAATAATTGATCTAAAGAAAAAATGTCCTATATTTGGATAATAAACTATATTTTCTTACTGTCAATGCTAATGTTAGACATAAAAGCCGAGTATTCTTGATTAAATTTTGAATAATCTTTAAGAAATTAATAGTTTAACAGATTTAACAGATGTTACTGTTTCTCTTTTTGTAGTTTTTGCTATATTATTCCCACGAGTAGTGAATAATTAAACGGTCGATCCCCCAGAGGATTTGAAAGTGACATCTATAAAAAAATAAACCTATGGATTACGCGGTAATTCAAAAAGGTTAAGGAAACCGATAACGGATTTTCTTTAGGTTTGTTATAACCTTGAAACCTGATCGTGTTCAAAGTTCATTACGTGGCCTTTCTCACAAGTGCAAACACGACTATGATACGATATTCCATCATGGAATGCCAGTGCCTATCTTCCGGCTTCATCATCAGATCTTGAAACCTAATTGTGGTCAAAGTTCATTACTAGACTTTTCTAAGAAATCCAAAACAGCTATGATACGATTTTCCATCATGAAGTTCCAGTTCATATCTTCCGGCTCCATCATCAGATCAGTTCGACAGTTCCACATTATTATATTGTCATCAGAACTACATACAGCTGCCAATTTTCATTACGCAACAACCCTTGGAAGATGGTTAAATTAGTTACCTTAGATTCCATTACATAGTTAGTTACATACAGGTCGACCTAATAAAAGCGTGTTAAAAAAGACATGATTTTCGATTAAAAAATGAATCGAACGAAAATGTTCCAATTACGTAACTGGTGTGTGCATGTAAAGAAAAAGATCTATTATATCATATATACTAATGTTCCATTTTGATTGTATGCGTGATTGTTTCAGAATATTAATGCAAATTTACATACAATTTAGGGAGCCTTCTCTTAACGTGCTTTCCGAGGCACGGGGGGTAATTACACCATCATACCTACCTATCTTGTTATTTTAATTATATATTCATATTATTTTTATGTTATACTAGCTTCTGCCCGCGGCTTCGTTCACATAGGAGGGTATTTCCGCGTAAATCCCGACCCCGTGATAATTCCGGGATAAAAACTATCCTGTCCTTCTCAGGGTGCTAAACTATTCCCAAGCCAAATTTCATCTAAATCGGTTCAGCGGTTTAGGCGTAAACAGACAGAGTTACTTTCGCATTTATAATATTAGTATGGATATGGATAGTATATACATAGTATAGTATGGAGTATGGATGTATTCCTTGACAGTAATCAATTACTAAACGAATCAATTTTGGAGGTTAAGCTTTACTTGCTAAGATCGATTCGTCTGTCATAAATGAATTACTGAGACCCTATGCCCCGGAAAACTTTTTCTGGCTAAAAAATTTTTGACAGTCATAAGTAATCGGATAGTCAGAAGCCGAACGAATTGTCACCAAGCCTGCGAAAGGGAAAAATAAAAAATACAAATACAGACCAGATACTGGGTTACTCGGGTAGAAAAGCAAGTCATTTCATTAAACCATCCACACTTGGTTGATATACCGTCTTTTCGCACCAAGCGCTTTTCTTCCACATTTATTATACGTACAGCCAAGCTGTGCAACTCTCTGCCGGCTTCTGTGTTCCCTGCCACTTATGACCTTTCAACCTTTAAAGCAAGAGTGAATAGGCATCTTCTGGACTCACTCGGTCCACCGTAGACCTCATCTATCGCTTACCATCAGGAGAGATTGAGATCAAGACTGGGCTCATTCCGAATACAAAAAAGAAATTAAAAAAAAAATCAGACCGAACTTACCAAAGAGTGGAATTGGCTTCCGGAGTCTGTGTTTCTTGATGGTTATAACCTTGGGGTCTTTAGGTCAAGAGTGAATACATTACTTCTAGGTAAGCGTGCTTCATCTTCGACCACATCATCGCTTACCATCAGGTGAGTGGTCATACGCAAGAGTAAAAAACAACTAAAATATATGTTTTTAAACAGGTTAAAAATATGATTCGTTACGCCTAAGATTTTTTAATATTCAATTTAATATTGACGAGCGGAATTAATACTAATAGTTGTTCCCTTCCCAGATAATAGATATAGAAATAAATAAACAATAGTTATCTAAGAAAAAAAGGGT
Organism: Tholera decimalis; assembly: GCA_943138885.2. NCBI lineage: Eukaryota > Metazoa > Arthropoda > Insecta > Lepidoptera > Noctuidae > Tholera > Tholera decimalis. The sequence goes on from OW964562.2 coordinate 34,148,469, forward strand.
ATCGGTAGTACGTTAGTGGCATTTGTTCAGGCTTATCTAAGGCGGGATTTAATGTTACTGTCTGTAACCTATCGGTTGGTATATTGCTTCTCGATAACGTGAGACTTATATTAATCACTGGTTAGAAAGATAAAGAAGCATTTTCACACACACTACACACCGATTTCTTATTTCCAAAAGCCTAACCATTTGCTTGGTTAGAATGATTAGCGTATTCTAAATTCGAATCTCTCTTTAAAAATTTAAATAAAAATCTACTAATTAGTAGGTAGCTAAACTAACCTCCATCAAAAAGTGTTCCATGAAATGAAATTCCATTTTGAATACAGCTACCAGCTGTTCAAGTATATGAATGGCATATTCAAATTATATTTTAACCGACTTCAAAAAAAGGAGGAGGTTCTCAATTCGTCTTGAACTTTTTTTTATATATGTTACCTCATTACTCGCAGATGGCTGGACCGATTTGGAAAATTCATTTTTTGTTTGAAAGGGTCTTCTTTTTTTCTAGTTGGTCCCATTGTCGTCACGTTTGGATCTGATGATGGGATCATTGAGAAATCGAGGGAACTCTTCAAATATTATAGGCAAACCTATAGCGTTTTGACTATTTCTTATAGAAGCTTCTGCAGTTGCTCTCGAAAAGCACCATTTGAGGAAGTGGAACTGATGATGAAGACCCCAGATGACCACCGAAACTACTCAATAATAAGTATTTCGTGGATTGCGATTAGATTACTTGAATATAGATGTTAAGCACTTTATGCTCGTCACAATACATATGGTGAAGTAGAGCTGATGGTGATGTACCAGGAGAACTCCTCAAAAATAACGGCTCTGCAACGGGAAAAGCAATATTTTGTAAAAGGTGATAAGTAGTTGACATTTTCGCTTTTGTAACTAGATAAATTACAAACCGACCCACTAAAAGCGTAAAAAGAAACTTATTAGCAAAAAAATGGAACCGAGTTCCATATAAAAACACTACAAAGGCAAAAATAACTTTAATTTCGGAAGGCGGTGTCTTTAGTTTTGTATATATTTTCGTTTTTGACACCGCCTTCCGAAATTAAAGTTATTTTTGCCTTTTGTGTTTTTATATGGAAGTCGGTTCTATTTTTTGCTAAAAAGTTTTTTTTAATTGAAGATTTTTTTTGTAATGTTAATTCGAGAATAGATAATTATTTTTTGTCTTTTAACTGACTGAAAGTGTCTTTGAGAACACGTAGAGCGCAGGAACTGAGTGATTGGCTGCAGTGCTGCGTATCTTCAGTCCGATACCTGCACAGGAACAAATAGTTGTTCCAGGCGGAGGACATCCATGAGGATTTTCACCTCAAAAAAAAAAAATGTCAGGGTACTTATTATACACGATAATTAATAAAGTTTATATATATCGTTACGAACAGTTACACCAGCAATTAAACAAATTTTTGTTGGGCTGTACCACATCTTTTCTAATCATCATTATCATCTTAGCCTGTTTCTAAGTCGGGTTCGGCTTCCAGTTTAACCATTTGCAGCTGAGAACTCCACTCCACAACCCAGTAGCTGGGTAACACAATACCCCATGGCAAGAATACTGGTCTCTGACTACCTGTAATGACAAGGTCAAGGTGCAACTGTACCTATTACCGACCGCCTGGAGCTCTTGGGCATGTAGTTGACGTCTGACCCTTCGACTCACCCATTGAGTCTAAAGCTCAGACTGCAGCTAAAAAGCTGGGAAACCTACAGAAAGTGAGGCGATACTTCACACCTGGACGGCTTTTGAATTTATATAAAGCACAGGTCCGTTCCTGTATGGAGTATTTTTTTATTTATTTACTTATTTAATAATTTATTATCAGGTTACAAAGACCCATAGATATCTTAACCTAAATGCCTTAACCTAAATAATACATAATATTATAACAATTGTGTTAGTAAATAAAAATTTAATACTATGTTATTAATTATTGCAGTCACTTGTGGGATGGTTCAGCAAAATACCAGCTAGTTGCACTTGACTCGATCGAACGCAGAGCTAAAAGGCTCATAAGTGACGAGGTTCTGGCAGGCGAGCTTCACAGCCTGGCTCACCGGCGAAACGTTGCTTGCCTATTTTCTACAGATTATACTTCGGAGAGTGTGCGCAGGAGCTCCATGACCTAATCCCTTTATCCCCCTTTTTCTACCGGTCTACCAGACGTACTGCAAGATACCATCCACACTTGGTCGTTATACCGGGTTGTCGTACAAAGCGCTTCTCCTCAACATTTATTGTGCGCACAGCCAAGTTGTGGAACTCTCTGCCGGCTTCTGTGTTACCTGCCACATATGACCCGTCAGCCTTTAAAGCAAGAGTGAATAGGCATTCTCTGGGCTCGCTCGTTCGATCGTAGACCTCATCAAGAGCGGGCTTATTCGTAATAAAAAAAAGACTTCCAGGACCAAACGTTAACGTGCTTTCCGAAGGTGCTGAGGAATCTTGATTTGTGAATATGATCACAAACTTAGATATACTAATAACCACATCCAATATGATGGTATGTTTTTTTTTTATTAAAAAGTAGGTTCTCGTTTGACCACCATCTCACCTGATGGTAAGTGATGATGTGATCGAAGATGGAGCACGCTTACCTAAAAGTAACCTATTCACTCTTGACTTAAAGACTCCTAGGTTATAGCTATCGGGAAACACAGACTCCGGCAGGGAATTCCACTCCTTAGCCGTACGCCCAATGAAGGTATTCCCAAAACGTTTTGTGCGTATGGGTGGGATGTTGATGATATTGTTCTGTACTTTCGTACACACATCGTTAATATTCTGGCCTACTTTAGATCTGATTACAAATACCTTAGCAAAACCATTATCTGCAATCAGATACGCCAATAAAAACCCAGAAAACCGTCCAGAGAAAATCCCCATCACTTCATTTTCCAACTATATTGAACTCGGCTTCTAGTCTAAGCAGGTCCAGCAAAGTGGGTATCAGGTCATCGAGTGACTGTCTATTTGACTTTCACAACCCAGCAATAAGTTGGTACGAAAACCCTTAACAAGAAAAATGAAGGGACCAAAGCTTAACGTGCTTCACAAGGCACGGGGTAATCTAGATATAATAAGATGATAACCCATCCACGGACTGACCTCACCAAGTATTGCTTAACCTCGAAGCTGGACTCTTACGGCTATTATTATTATCCACGAGCTTCTCCAGAGTAAACCACCATAAAACGGAAATCAATAGGCTTTAATAGATAGGCTCATAAAACCCTGTCCGTTGTGGATTTGGATGACTTACGGTCTAGTTTAGTTTACTTATATAATTTAACAAGATCGATTGATTTATATATGGTTTATCTTGTAGCTTGTCCCTATGTATGGTAATGGAGGTCGTTAAGTTAAGATAAGATCATTTTATTTGTTCAAACATGAGTAAACATACAAAAGAAATGAATGCAATTTGTTTAAAAATCATATACATTGGTCGTCATGTTTGCCATATTTATGCAATGGCATACAAATATTTAAGTAGGTAAATAAATGCAGATTATTATTGTTCAAAATTTAGTATTAGAATGATACGGTTAATAAAATTATATAATAATCAGTCGGTGTTATTGGTTTTGGATTTTCTTTTTTTTTCACACCGCCTTCTGAAATTAAAGTTATTTTTGGCTTTGTAGTGTTTTGATATGGAAGTCGGTTCTATTTCTTGCAAAAAAATTTTTTTTCGCTCTTTTTAGTGGGTCGGTTTGTAATTTATCTAGTTACAAAAGCCATAATGTCAACAACTTACAAAATATTGCTTTTCCCGATGCCCCGTTAATTTTTGAGGAGTTCTCCTGGTACTTGACCATCAGCTCTACATCACCATATGTATTGTAACGAGCATAAAGTGTTTAACATCCGTACTCAAGTTATCGAAACGCAATCCACGAAATACTTATTATTGAGAAGTTTCAGTGGCCATCCGTGGTCTTCATCATCAGTTCAACTTCCCTAAATGGTACTTTTCGGGAGCAACTGCTTAAGGTAGTATAAGAAATACCCAAAACGCTATAGGTGTGCCTATAATATTTGAAGAGTTTTCTCGATTTTTCCAGGATCCCATCATCAGATCCTGATTTCGTAACAATGAGACCAACTAGAAAGTATACCCATTCGAACGCAAAAAGAATTTTTCAAATCGGTCCAGCCGTCTCCGAGTTATAAGGTAACATACATTAAAAAAAGTTCAAGACGAATTGAGAACCTCCTTTTTTTGAAGTCGGTTTAAAAAAAAACAACTTTACATAATTCAATAATTTAAATATAACAGTCACAGTTCACATGTATAAAGCAGTCAAAACCAATAAGTAAAAGTTATTACAGTCATTTAAAGTAGGTAGTCAATTAAAAGGTAAAATTTAGTCATTATAGTAATTTTAAGTTGCCAGAATTAATAGGTAAACATTATAATAGTCATTAATTAAAATACTTTTCACATAAATATCCTTTATCGAGTAATAGGCTCTTTCTGCTAAGAATTAAGTAAGAAGCGGTATACTTACTGGTGATATAATAATATATAGTATACAGACTGGTTTTTTTTTAAGATTTTTTTTAAAGAAAATTATCTATTTGGCTAGAATTCACATTACTAACAATCTTGTTAACCTCTCTAAATAAACTAAATAATATGCTTGTATCTGGAATGGCTTCACGGTAATGTTTTAATGGGTGAGGATAAACCAGTTTGAATTAGACTTAAACAGAAGGTTCTAAAAGTGCGTGTTTATATTTAAGAGTGATGTTATGAATCTGCTATATTTACAATAAAGATTTCGCTGGTGGAAATATTGAAAATGGTGAAGAAAAACATCGTGAGAAAACCGACCGCAATATCTTAGGACCAAAAATTTGAAGACATGACATGTGACATCTACCTATGTACCTGCACTGGGCCCACGCGGTATGAAAATAATAAAATAAATTTTATTTTCTCTCCACAAAGGAAGAAGAAGACATTTCCATTTGCCCCAAACGTTTGCACGTACTTCATTGCATTGTAAACATAACAGTTTTAGCGCAATCCTGTTTGTACATAAATACTCATCAGTACGACAATACAGGCTTGCTGACAAACATTGGCAAAGCTTCAAGACAATTATAATTTGTACGTATGCCAATGTTTGTCTCTGCGAAGTGGTGACTGATGGAAACATACGAGATGGGAGTAGGAGCGGGGACGAATGACTTTTATTTTTCAAACTCAAACTCTCAAACGTTTTATTTCACATAGGCCTACATGGGCATAGGCTAACAAAACGTCAGAAGTTAGTAAGTTAGTGCACGATTGGAAATTTATACAAGAAACTCCACAGTTACTCTTTTAAAAATATTTTTTTCACAATGTATCCATGATACATGTTGATTAGGTATGAGAGTCTTTAGCGTCCATGATCCCAACATGTTTTCTTTTTTCGATAGATGAGGTAGGCGATAGATTGGAACCTAGAAGCCGGCAGAGTTCCACAACTATTTCATTTAAAGAAATAACTACGATGCCTGACATAAAAGATTAATTTGTTTTTATACAAGACATCTAAACATGACATTGCAGACGAAGCACTTTTATTAGTACGCGTTAATATTTGTTTTTGGTTGTCTAAGCTGTGAGTGGACTAGGGACAACATTGCTTGCTAGGATCGCCCTGCCGCCGTGTCCTCGTAGGAGCGATAGACAAGGACCCCTTGCTTTTAGCCCTGATTCAATTCATGGTCCGAAGCGAGGAAGCATGGGAAGCAGTCATCTCCTTCTGCGAAGCAGTAATGCAAGCGAAGGAGGTGGCGGTACGCGCGAGTGAGAGGCTGACGTCAACGCCCTCACAGCCCTTGCGCCCAGTCGCTGCAGTAGACGCTCCGAGCGTCGGGAGTCGCAAGGTAAAACAAGCCGACAATCAATCAAATGAGGGATAAACTTAAAACAGCAGATTGATTTGATTTACAAGAATACACAGTTAGTTAATTCCTGTTCTAATTTTTTTAAGCCACTGAAATGTTGCGTTTCATTAGTTTATTAGAAATTGGGAAAATGCTATTATAACTTTTACTTCACTCGTTATACTCAAACAACCTATATGCTGGAAATGAATGTTTTAATTCGTTATTTGCGCGCCCGTTCCTTGTGTAATTCCGTAGGTTTCCAAGCTAACCCTAGCATATCAGCGTATGCAATCTCATTGGTATAGCACAATACTAAGATTTATTCCCCATTAGTATGACCCGCGGCTTCACTCGGGATTCTGACCACGTCTGAAATGATCCATGGAAATATGGTTATAATCTTGAAACACATAATATATTGTGCTTGGCGTATTTTATTGAGTGGTGTTTGGAAAAGGACACATTTCTTGGAATATGTAGCATGGTATTGTGGTATGAATAGTAATGAAGCTATCTGGGTCAGTGGATACTTATTGTGATACAAAAGAATTTGCTATTAATTTGCAGATTAAATGACTTTTGCTTCCATAATATATAAACATGTTAATACGTATACACAGTGTGGAGGAATCGTCATATTACTAAAGCCACCAAATTCAGGGTCCAAAGTCACGCGTGAACACTCTTGTGTGTGTGTGGTATTTTTTTATTAATTCTGTATTTCTTTAATCAAATATGACTTTTTTATAAATCTATTTTTAATATATTTTTCCATCCAATCTGGTCATTTTATATACCTATTTTAATGTCTATACGAGACCGTTGTTGTACAGTACTCTTATATCCATTATAGAAATTACATTGTGCTATGGTAAGTGGTCTATATTGTCCTCTCTTAGCTATGTATAAAAACAGTATTATGAAATTGAAAACATAATTGATTTTCAAAATGGGAACATTGTAAAAATCAATTATGAGTTAACTTTGGTTAACTTGGAGTTTCTTGACGGTTCTTCTCCAGATCAAAATTATCAATTCAATCCGTGCACTAGCTTCTCACGTTTTAGTAGGCCTATGTGAAATGAAGTATTTTTTCTTTTACGCAGCACGGATGTGGACACGGCGCGAACTGGAAAAGGGGTAAATAGATCTCTGGAGACATGATACTGGATGAGGATACTCGAGATACCGTAGGCGGCGTTCCGTACCAACGTGTACATACTCCAGGAGCTTGGCATCATGTACCGTCAGTCTATACTGAACTTTTTTTTAAGTTTTCCTAGAGAATGAGAGCAGTTTGATGTTTCTATAGCAGTCTCTCTTTCTTCATTAACGATTTTGTAGAATACGGACTTTCGAAACTCTGTAAAGGGTCAACGCTCTTCAAGCTGCATGTATTTTTATTGGCAATCAATATTTATGTAGACAATTTTATGTGGGATATGTCTGTAAAAGCTAGCTAATGACAAATTCTATCTAAAGATTTCAATTTCTGATTCAATTTTGAATATTTTCTGAACAAAAGAATGACTGAATTTTAACTTACACAGCTTGGCGTTTTTGTTCGTAAATGTATATTTCTATGTGCAAACTATACCTATATAACAAATTGTATTGTCTATGTGTAATTTTGAAATAAATGTGTGTCTCAAGTCTCAAATACTTATGTGTACTTTACACGATTCTAAAACAAAAACAAACTTTTTGTTTACTTTGTCTGAAAGTTTTTCAGTTTGTCCGGGCTAATTTCCGTAACGGTTGAACCGACTGTAATTGGACTTTCACTGGAAGAGGAAGTTATTTTGGATTGGCATTAACTCGGGCAAAACCTATGACGTGAACGAAGTCGCGGGAACAGTTAGTAAAGAATAAGAATAAGTATAGGATAATGTCAACCTTAAATTATTCAGACCAAGGCAGGATGAAAATAATAATAAATCAGACAGACGAACAGACTTCACTTTACTATACGTTAAGACCAGAATATTAATTTATTAATCTAGATATAATTAGAACCATATTATTTCTAAGTTAGTTTGTTCGAGTTGGAGCAGTAATAGGACGTCATAACATCTGCTTTCGATTCCATGTTTATTGGCAAATGAACGAAAAATTATAAGATAAGGGTTGCTAGATGCTATTAATGTTTTTGTACCTACCTTATATGATACACTTCCGCAGAATTTTACAGTATACATACAGTGTACTTACCATAGTTAAAAGCGTCTGTGTACATATTTCTTATATTTATCTCTATATCGCACCTTTAGAATTGAAAAATGATTGTTATACACAGAACGACTTATAAACATGTATTTTAGTCGTTCCGTGTTTAAAAGTCATTTTCTGAAAATTTAGAATTATACCACTTAAATTCTAAATAATTATGTCATATTGAAATGTAAACAAGTCCAAGGGGTGGGGACCCTGCAACACAGATTCACCGTCTAGTTAAGGCACCAGTCTCCTACAGTACTTTATCAAATTTGCTTAACATTTAGATCTAATGTACCTAATGTATTATAAAACACTGTATTGTGGTGAGAAATAAATAAATTCTATACTACTTCATACTATAGCTTTATTGACCCATTTTTTTTCACATTACTAGCAATGTTGTTCATCGCTCCAATCCTTCTCTATATGCTTGTATCTAGAGTGGGTTTACGGCAATAGTATAATGGATGGGGATCGAACCTGTGACCTCTCCATCACAAGTCTGACACCTTAACCATTACGCTATTTTCGCTTCATTTTTCATTATAGTTATGGTGGCGAAAGCCAACGAAAAATATTCATTGATGCAAGAGATATTATATGGCTAGTTGAGAGCAGAAGTAATCCAAGTGATCTTTTGTGACTTTTGAGATATTAATCAGAACGCGTTTTTATTGATTTTAAGAGTGTTTAATAAATTAGTTGCAAATTATTTATGTTTTATGATAGATATTAACTTAAGTTATGGAGTAAAGTGGTGAAGTTATCTAAGAAGCACTTCACTTCGTCACTTGGATCACAACTCCACTAACAAATTATGTTTTTAACGGCTATGCAGAAATGTAAAACATTGGATTTTCTTCGGAAAAATGGCTCGTACCTTGTATTACTTCTGCACTAACTAAGTTGTGCAAAAAGTGACTTAACTCTGTTTTGACAAAAAGGTCACTTGGATTACTTCTCTCTCATCTAGCCATATAATAGTACACAATTTTGGTTACACATTGAGCTTAAAGTCAAGACATGGACCTATAATACCACTGTATGCAGAGGACCTCAAGCAAAGAGGTAGAGAACCACACGATGGGAAGACGACGATAATAATTATTTTGTGCAGGTAAAGAATATTCCGCAGTTCAGTTTTAAGTCCCAATTATTTTTCCAATGATATGAGTCATACTTGATTCAATAAACGATTTTTCTTTTTCTTCAATCCTTCACCTAAGATTTCCGATAGTGATATGCTATAGTAGAATAGCATATAACATCAGTCCACTTTTGAGCCGTGAGCACCTGCTCAAGGCTAAATGGCACTCACTGAAGATAAGCTTAAAAGAAAAAAATGTTTATGGGAAGGGATGGGATTAGCTTCCCACACTGTAATTACCCCACATTTTGCATGCAGTGATGCTGTCCTGTCATTAAAGAAATCTTATTAAAATTAAGAATAGTAAATCAAAATATTCCAGCCTACATATATATATATATTCTTAAAGTCTTGCCTAAAATTGTATTAATTTTAGAAATTGGTTCGACAATAATTATCTCCCTAGGGGACGAAAAAATTGTTATCCTCTGAGTAAAGTAGAAGGCTATTGAAATATTGAGGCTTGGTAAATTGGTGAACAAAATTAAGATTTTGTTTTAAACAAAGTAATAATATCTTATATAGTTGACTTAGATTCTGGCCGTGATTTCATCTGTGTGGACTTAAAAATTGAATCCAGAGATAGTTATAATCCTGCCGGGTTTGCGGGAATGTTCTAATGAGATTCCACGGCCCGGAAATGCAAGGGCAGCTGAAAGAACTGGGTGGATTTTTAGTCAGTAGAAGCACAGATGACTAAATAGTTACTTCGTAACAGATACATCACTCTCATACAAAAGCGAAAATACCTACGCTATAATAACCTACAAATCTTATTGATAATATCAGCTGTTTGCAGCGAGAAGAAATGTACCATAAGTACGCAAACAGAGAGTTGACATCAGGGATGAAAATGGCGAAAAATACTCATTTGTTTTTTTCGCAACTTTGAATCTTTCCAGTGAAATACATGTAACTTTGGAATAATACAAATTTAGGGCTTTTTGAAAAATACAAATTTACATGTATAATACGTGTATTAATCAATGTATTTTTCATAAATTAAAATGAATGAAAAAAAAAACAAACAATGATAATGGCACTGTTTATAATAAATATGTACTTTATTTATTATTAGGTATACTAGGAGAAAAGTGTTTTTATTTACAAAAAAGGTTTCTACAATTCAATATCACTATTGCAATCGTCAACCTGAACGTCGCGCGTCGTCTGGTTCGTCAATTGTAACATCATCGTTGATATCGTCTTTAGCATTGACAAATTTTAGATTCCAGTTAACAAAAATTAATTTATTCAATCGATCAGCTGTCAAACGGTTGCGATCTTTGGTGTGTGTCAAACAAAGACCAATTTCTCTCACTAGTGGCTGATGATGGTGGATTACTCAAAACTCTTATGGCATCAGAAAATGGCTTTGAGTGACACAGTCCTAGCCACCAGTCATGTGGGTGAAGATGAATTATTTTCCATATTCATAATAGGACTCCACAACAGCTCGTTACTCCAAAATTGATTCGTGTGTGTGTGAATAGACAATACATCCGCAACCTTTGATATAAAATGTGTAGCAGGGTAATATTCGTCGTCATACAATGTAAAAATACAATGTAAAATACATGTAAAAAACGGAAACTTGGGAAAGATATTAGATAGAGAAGAAAGTTTCTGTATGTTATTGAAAAATACAAAGTCCGATTGAAAAATACATGTATTTTACTTGTGATTTTCAACCCTAGTTGACATTGTTTTGCCCACCGCGCGACCCACGTCATCGAGTGAATGTCCTAGGGTTGTATATGATGATATTGGTAATAAAACGAATATAGAAAAACAATTATTTTTATTTGTTGATCGAATATGTTTCAGTTTAATAAAATGATACATGCATTTTCCTTCCCTGAATTCCCGATTATTAAATTTAAGCGATGAAAATATCCGAAACGGCGTTAATAATTTTAATTTTAATAAAATTCCGCGCAAATTAATAATGAAAAGGGAAACAGGACCAAAGCGGAGGAAAATCAATTGTTTTTAGGTCGACCATTATGACGTTGTCAAAATTATTTAAAAAGGCTCAGGCAGGCGTGCGGCAGCCCGCTGTCGGATGTACCGACGACGATACGCGAAGCGGTAGGCATATAACGCGCGGCCTTGAGCGAGTGCCGGACGCTTGGTAGAAGTCTGATACTCCCTTCCGCACCACCCAGAACTGGAGAAGTTACTCGACGATTTTCTCACCCGGAAAAAGTGACAGTTATGATATTCTGGTGCTCTAGTAGTTTGTAAGTTGTACTTCTAACCCAGCCCGTCTCCAACTCTACTTTTCTATCTTTCATATAAGACTTAATGTGTCGTTCTTCGATCATATAAGACTTAATGGAACGATTGTAATGAAAAGTTGAGGGCAAGATCACGTGGGCGTTCTCAAGTCAATTTAGCACAAGAGGCTCTTGTGCTAAAGTGACTTGAGAACGCCGAGAATGAGAACGATCGAGACATAACCACTTTGGCAAGACTGCTTGACTAAGAACAAGTATCACTCGAGATTTAAAACTACATATATGCCTTACTTCTCTTAAAAATATCCAGTGTTTCTTAATAATATACTTTATTGTTTGTTTTTTTTTTTCAGAATGAGAATCGTTTATTTGTTAAACAAAGTACGTACTTTGTACGATCGATGTTTGATATCTTTCCTTGTACGTACGAGTAGGTTACAAGTAAAGATCTCAAATAATTAATTATTGACCGCTATATTTTGCACTTTTTGGCATACCTATATAGTAAAAATAACATAATTATTTCATAATTATATAATTATTTTTTGTAAAGAATAACGTTGCCTCACGTTTAGAATTGTTCCTGTATTCTGTGGGTGCGTTTAGAAACATTTAAATTCATAAACACCTCGATCCGGAAAAACTGTCAGTAGGCCACAAAAACATTTGTTTCGGTGGGGGAATCGAACCTACTACATGCAGCGCAGTAGCCAATCGATCTATACTAATATTTTAAATCTATACTTAATATTATAAAGCGGAAAAGTTTGTTTGTTTGTTTGAATGCGCTAATCTTCGAAAGTACTAGGTGGATTTGGTATGACAGTAGCTGCTCAAGCTGTAGCAGCTCAAGGACGATTATTGGCTACTTTTTACCTGACTGTAAAAAAGGAGGGTTATGTTTTCATCGTGATAAAATCCACGGGAGCGAAGTCCCTCGCGATAGCTAGTATTATATACAACTACCCGCTTTATAGCCGAACCGGACTGCTATAGCATAAATTATAAGATATGTTCTATATAGGGTTGCCACCTTTTTTTGCAGTTAAAGTACATTGGTTAAAATAGGTAACAAAAAAAAGTACATAGCATTAAAATAAAGCACAATATATTTTCAAAGTCGCTTTCCGTTGTCTGTCCCTATTTATATGTATGCTTAGATCTTTAAAACTACGCAACGGATTTAGATGCAGTTTTTTTTAATAGATGGAGTGATTCGAGAGGTAGGTTTATAATAAATGCATAATATAGTAGACTAACTGATAATTGTAGAAGTTTCTAATGTGATGTCTTAATAAACAATTTTTTTTGCACTTACATTGCAAACGCTGGCTGAACCGTACGAGTTAGATCAAAATAATGTACTACAGTAGTATACACCTTAAGGTCTTAAAATGGGCAATTATAAAGCGGTAATTGGAAAGCTGTTTACACAAATACTGTATCTACCTTATCATTTTAAATACGTTAGTTGGCTTGAGTATTTCATGAAAATTTTATTTTTCGCTTTACACCATGCAAATTAAATGAATACCTTAGGAGATATAGCAAAATCAAAATAATGCGCAACGAAATTAATTTAGTGTCGCCGTGGTTTGATTGGGCGCCTCGCTTCCGAGCCGGGGGATTCCGAAAGTTTATGTAGTATCCTACCTATGTCTATTTTAATACTTTAAAAAATTTACAATTATAAAGTGATAATGTAAACGGTATTAACATAAATACGTTATTAATCCTAATCATCCAAATTAATATTATGTATAACGAGGAAAGATGATTGATTTTTTGTTTGTTACGATTTAACTCAAAAACTACTCCACCAATTTTACCAAAAGCTACATCTCCTCGGAGTAACATAGGCTATTTTATATTTTCTGTAAAGAACCTGTGCGAAGCCAGGGTGGGTTGCTTGCTAAAATTTAATTTCCGAATGTATATGTACGTAAGCGCATTAGTTCAGAACAGCTGCATTTATTTGACTATTTTTTTGTTGTGTTCTATAAGTCTGGATAGAGTTTGGAAAGAAAATTGTATGAACCGAAAGAAAAATTGGACCCGGGCGAAGCCTGGGTGGGCAGCTAATTATATTTAAAAACATATTTCTTATTACGTTTTGCAGTTTGTATCAAGTTAGTATCTCTACTAAACAATTGCATAGCATCTTTACAGTCTATATTTAAATTAAAGTAAATAAGTAATTATTTTTTTATCAAATTCAGAGACACTTTGTTTATTACGACTAAACTTTTCAAAACCCCAAAGTTGACGTCAGACCTCAACTTCGGCTCAACCATCGAGTCCAGAGCTCAGACTGCAGCAAAAAAGCTGGGAATCCTACACAAGGTGAGGCGGTACTTCACGCCTGGACAGCTTCTAAATCTGTATAAAGCACAGGTCCGTTCTTGCGTGGAGTATTGCAGCCACTTGTGGGATGGCTCTGCAAAGTACCAGCTTGCTGCATTGGACTCGATCGAGCGCAGAGCTAAAAGGTTTATAGGCGACGAGGTGCTGGTTGCCAAGCTTCATAGCCTGGCTCATCGGCGAACCGTTGCTTGCCTGTCGGTTTTTCTACAGATTGTACTTCGGGGAGTGTGCGCAGGAACTCCATGACCTGATTCCTCCATCTCCCTTTCACTACCGGTCTACCAGACGCACGGCTGGGTACCACCCACACTTGGTTAATATACCGTCTTGTCGTACCAAGCGCTTCTCTTCCACATTTATTGTGCGCACAGCCAAGCTGTGGAATTCTCTGCTGGCTTCTGTGTTCTCTGCCACTTATGACCTTTCAGCCTTTAAAGCACGAGTAAATAGGCATCTTCTGGGCTCGCTCGTCCCATCTTAGACCTCATCTATCGCTTACCATCAGGCGAGATCGAGGTCAAGACAGGGCCCATCGGTAATAAAAAAAAATACATGCGAAATAAAGTATTTTCGTGTACTTTATTGTTCTCATAAAGTATAGAGTACAGTTACTTGAAATAACGTACAATACTTTATTATAAAGTACGGGTGGCAACCCTAGTTCTATACTACTAATATTACAAATGCGAAAGAAAGTCGAAGATAGATTACGATTTATATTTATGAAGGAAATTCGGAATAGCATATAATACTTTTTGCTGATATTTGAGACTTATGCGATCGAAACAGCAGGGCGTAGTTATTTAAGAAGTATGGAGGACTAACAGCTATTAAATACAGAAAATATATAGTATAGTATACAGTGAGCCAATTAAACGTCCTCACGCTTACAGGCAGGAAAATCTTAAATTGAACACTTAAAACGTGTATAATCTTAATATAACCATAATATCATAAATACAATATTCAAAATGACTAAATAGATAGCAGATATAAATAACACATACAACACAGTAACTACAATATTAATTATTTCTGAAAAAATCAAGGCCTAGGCGTCTTCTGGCTGCAATCACACTTGTTACAAATGGGTCAAAATCGTGCTGCTTACACCGGTTATTAAAGCTTCTGCTTGCACGCACAATATAATAAATGCAAATGTGTGTTTTTTTGGTTTGTCCTTTTCTTACGTCAACACGGAACAATGTATCGACGTGACTTTTATTGGAGTCGACAGAAGAGTGACCATTGATTGACATAGGTTACTTTTTCAGATAAATGACTTATTTTCACAGGAACACACATTTTAATCAAAAAAGCATACTGCTGTTACTGGTGTGATAACGGTATTAATTGTGATTTAAAATTTGATTTCATCACAAAGAACCAAGCGAACAGAATTTATATTTGCATGTCAGCGAAGCGACGATCAGAGATAGTACATAGTCATATAGTTTTACGCCATCACGGATAACCCGCTGAACCAATTTCATGCAATTTGGCATGGAGAAAGTTGAAGTCCCATAATGAAACAGGCAGGGTTAGGGTTCCGTAGCCGAAAGGAAAAACTTACAGATTTTTCATGTCTGTTAGTACGTCCGTACATCACAGCCACTTGTCTAAACTACTAGGACTACACAGTTAAAACTTAGTAGGTAGATGTGAATGATAAATAAAACTAAAATAAAAATCGTAAAAACCTCGCCCATTGTACACTAGTTTTAATATGTGTATCCAAATTTGTATTGTAAGGTGTACAATAAAGTATATAATAAATTGAGGTTCCTAAAACCATTTTTTCACAAAGTCAATCGTTTGAAAGATTGACACTTCCAAAGTGGTAAAATGTATCTTTAATTTAAGGTGTAGATCTCAATGCAAACTCAACAGAAATTGGTTTGAATATTTTTGCGCAGAACATTTTGAGTTATTATTATTAACAGTTTTGGAGATATATAACGTTTTAAAAACCGCAAAAATTACATTTTCACCTATACAAACACTATGAAAAACAAAGTTATTTTGCGTAGCTACTACGGAACGCTTCATGGGCGAGTCCGACTTACACTTGGACATTTTTTCCTAGGGGGCACGAATACGAGATGAAAGTTTGTACGAAAAATAATGTAACCGAAGTCACGGGTAAGAGCCAGTTTGTAATAATAGAAGGATAAGTAGAATCTACAACGGTTATGACAACGGTCAACAGGGTGCACCTTGTGCGTACCGAAAATATTACTAGCCATAAGTCACGTTCGCCTATCCGAACTTCCCATCCCTTATCTTAGCGTTGGCAGAAAATATAAGGAGACGCATAAGCCGGGCCCTGCATAGCACATTTATCAATGTCTACATGCGTTGATATATTCTTGAGGTTCGAATCTGAGGACGGTAAAAATGATGAGGTTCAAACGGGGTTAAAGTTTTGGTAAGCATACAGATTAGAATCAGACTTTGAGCAACACGTGTCGAGTATGGGTTTAGATTTTTTTTTAAGAGAATTAGTAATGCGGATAGAATTCATATAGCTAATCTTATTAACCCCTCCAAATAAGCTAAATATGCTTGTATCTACAACGTGTAATTTAAAGGGTATATACATACAAAGTGCATGGCTTCTTTGGATGATAACAAACGATATGGCAAGGGTTTTGTAATGCTAAGTCTACGTGTGTAGAACTTATTACAAATTCCAATACACTGATACCAGAGACCGAATTTTTCAAATTAAGAAGAACGAAAAGAATTATCGTGTTATTGGCAAGTGACGTGGAAAGTTATTGACCCTCGTAGTGCTGTGACACGTTTGTTATGATTGGTATTCAAGAAATATATGAAACCGATAATTTGGTATCAAATCTTTGAGTCAGTTATTTTGTGCGGAAACTGTGCATAGAGACTCCATACCAGATGTTGTCTTCAGCCCTTTTTTTGGATAGATATGGGGTTTCCGTTACACATTGTATAGAAGATTCATGGCAATATTGTAATCGGTGGGATTCGAATCCACGACTTCTCAACCACGAACCGACACCTTAGCCATGTATATATGTATGTATATATATTGTCGCTTAAAATTGCATGTTGTATTGCGCGACTTTCTGCATGTGCATATATTGAGTCATATTTCTGTTTGTGCTGCGGACTGCACGAACAGCTGTTTAGCTAAATTAATACTAGATATTGTTTTGAAATATTAATTCGGCACCGAAAAAAATTATAGGTGTATGTGAAGTTGTCGATTCCTAGCATGAAAATTGTATCTTTTACATGACCGTGGTTTAGGCGCAGAGTAGAAGTGACATAAGAATAAGAATAAATTTATTGGACCAGAGTTACAGTAATTTTCTTAACCTATACAATTAACATACCGAGTATAATAATCTTGTCTGTAAATAAACTTTGTTTTATTAAAAAGGATGTCAGCGGCCTCCAAACTAGGCGGCGCATGTATCTTGCAGACCAGAGTTGCGTTAATAAAAGATTTTTTTTGCGTTATCCCTGCACCATGGATAACGCAACAAATTAAAGAGATTATGGCTCGCAGGGATAAAGCTAAGAGCAGATATAAGCGCAGACCTGAATCTCTCTTATTACAAATCGTTACGTAATCGCTGCAGTCATCTGTGTCAAGATGCTAAGAGACGCTATTTTCACGACCAACTCAATAATCGCAATTCTTCCGATGTATAGAAATTTCTCAAATCTGTAGGCATAGGTAAGTCACCTACCAACCAGTGTAAGGATGTCAACCTCAATGATCTAAATAAGCATTTCTCTTTCCTTCCCTTTTCTCTTGATCCGTCTGTTAAAGCTGCGACACTAGAGAGTCTTTCTAGGTTGCCGTTACCACTTTGTCCTCTCTTTAAGCTTAGCGATGTTACTGAGGATGACGTTAAGAAGTCTATTCTTGCCATTACTTCTTCAGCAGTCGGTAATGATAAGTTGTGTTCAAGAATGATAACTCTTATCCTTTCCTCGTTACTTCCTGTTCTCACTCACATCTTCAACCACTCATTTTCCTCTTGCTCCTTTCCGTATGTTTGGAAACAGGCTCACATAATACCTTTACCTAAAACTAACAATCCTACTTTATTAACCCACTTTAGACCCATTTCTATCCTCCCTTTTCTCTCTAAAGTTTTTGAGCACATAGTTCATAGACAATTATCATTTTTCTTGGCGTCAAACTCGATAATATCCCCTTTTCAATCCGGTTTTCGCCCGGGTTACAGTACTGTAACCGCGCTTTTAAAAGTGACTGATGACATCCGCTGGGCAATGGAGAATAAGTCCTTGTATTGCTGGACTTCAGTAGCGCATTCAACTCAGTTGATTTCGACATTTTACTTGGTATCCTTAAATCTATCAATTTCTCTCCTTCCACTTTAGCCTGGTTCGGATCTTATCTTCGAGGACGTTCTCAGTGTGTTCGCCTGGAGGAGTCCTTCTCTGATTGGTGTAGCCTCACTGAGGGTGTTCCTCAGGGTAGCGTTCTCTCTTCTCTTCTTTTTTCAATTTTCATAAACTTTGTTACCAGAGTAATCTCCTCTAGTTTTCATCTCTACGCAGATGACTTGCAGCTTTACCGTCATTTTACTGTAGTTGACGCGGGTTCTGCAATTGCTGCAATGAATCATGACCTGGCTTGCATCAGCGTTTGGGTTAAGTCATTTGGTTTGCAAATTAACCCAACTAAATCCCAGGCCATGATCATTGGCAGCAGATTCGTTCCCAGTGCGGCTGTTGTTGCATCTCTGATGCCTTTATATCTCGACGGTGTTCGCATTGACTATACCGAAACCGCTAAAGATCTGGGTGTAGTTATTGACTCCAATCTCTCGTGGCGTGCTCAGGTCAATGAGGTCAGCCGAAAGGTAAATTTCTCCTTTCATTCGCTGAAATGCCTTCAAAGTCTTCTGCCCTTGAAGACTAAAGTTTCTTTGGCACAAACACTTATTCAGCCGATTATAGATTATGCCGATGCCTGCTATTTGGATGCTACCGAGGAGGTATTAAACAAGCTTGAGCGCCTGCAAAATCTGTGCATTCGCTTTGTATTCGGTCTTCGAAAGTATGACCATGTTTCTCACTTTTGCAAGGAACTCAAGTGGCTCCCAATCCGTCTTCGCAGGAACACTAGGATTTTGTGTCTCCTCTTCAACATCTTACACAACCCGTCTTACCCTTCCTACCTGCGTGAGCGCTTTTCTTACGCTCGTTCTAGCGACGTACCGTGTAGATCACACCTTAGATCCCTCCTTAAATCTCATCCTCATAAAACTAGCTACTACTCTTGTTCCTTCTCTGTCCATGCTGTAAGATTGTGGAACTCACTTCCGCCTAGCATTCGTGATTTAAAAACTATATCTTTATTCAAATGTCGATTAAAAGAGCATTACCTTTCCTCTTAACTGTGTTAATTATTTATTTATATTATATGTTTATATATTCTTACATTATGTATTTATTTAAGTATATGTTATTTTTATTGCATTATAAGTATGTGTAGGTATACTTAATATTTTAGTTTTAGACTTCACATATTAATTTTTATTTCTCTTCTTGTTCTCACACACTATTGTCTACATTTCTTTTTCACTTCTCCTTTCGCAGGTCTGCTGGAAGACATTTCTAAAGAAATAAGCAGTACCTTTGTACTCAAATATTATAATTATGTTGTCCTATTATATTTTACAGTGTGTACATAAATAATAAAATAAATAAATAAAGTTAGAATAGAATATTTATTTGCGTAAAACATGGTATACAAGGGTGTTAAATACAAATTGAGGTACAAGCATGTTTAGCTAGGATAAAACATAGCATGCAAAATTTTAAAGACAAGTTAAGCAACAACAATCGACATCGTCATCAACATTTTTTATCTATAAATTCTTTTAAACTATAAAAATTACATTCGAGTAACCACTTATGAAATTTAATTTTAAATTATTTTGTATTTAAAGTTTTGAAACGCCTTGGTATTTTATTATAAATGCACACACACATTGCCAAGCAGTTACTATTGTGTTTAGACAGTCTAGGCAAATCATTTAACACTAGTTTATATGGATCTCGTCGGTTCAGAGGATTGACATCATTTGCAGTCTTAAATAGTTGCTTAATTTTCATAACAAACACACATATTTCGTAGATGTAAAGCGACGGTAACGGTAACAAACCAAGTTTTTTAAATATTGGTCGACATGAGTCGTCGGGCTTAAGTCCACAAGTTGCTCTCATGCACTTTTTTTGAGCGATAATGCTCTTTGGAAGTCAGTGCTGTTACCCCACATTATTAGTCCATAACGTAACAACGATTCGACGTACGCGTGGTATGACATTACAGCAGATTTTATATTAGTTACATTTTTTATAAAATAAAGTGCTTAATTTAAAAATAAAACTATAATTAAAAATAAAACAAAACGCGACATCATCTGATTAGTCTTTTCCTAACTAAATATGATGGGATCGGCATCCAATCTTTCCGGTTGCAGTTGAGTGCCAGTCGTTACATGGAGAGACGGCTTATCTGACCTCCAAAACCCAGTAACTGGGCACAATACCCCTTGGCAGGACAGGTGTCAGATTTTCTGGTTACTGACTTCTCGTAGCGACTGTCAAATTTGTGCAAATGACAGCAGGGATCAACTGCTTTTCAAATCACGGAAGAATCACAATAGAAAGTGAGATTTATTTATTTATTAGTACTCACGCGGGGCTTCGCTCCCGTGGATTCTATAGCACACGGTGCAGGACTGCCCCGCTTGGGCAGAGCACCGATGTGTCCTCACGGCGGCAATAGGCGGAGACCGCTCGCGCCCGGAATTGGTCGAGGCCATGCTGCGGGGCGAGAGGGAGTGGGAAGCGGTCGCCTCCTTCTGCGAAGCAATCATGCTTCCGAAGGAGGAGGCGGGCCGCGTGAGGGAGAGGATGGCGTCCTCCCTCCAGCCCAGCCGCAGTGGTAGACGCCCACGGCGTCGGACGTCAGCCGACGATCTCCGGCCACCGCAGGCGCGGGCATGCGGACAGCGAGTAAAGGGCAACTCGCTGTCCGACCATGGACCATGCCCGGGTCGACGGCGCGTCGTGTTCCACGCACGCCTCAAAGAGCGTCAGCAATATGACGAGGCCCCCCCGTAGAGGGCCGAAGCCTGCCGGGGTCGTGGGACTCATCCCGTTACCGTGACCCCGGTACGTAAAGGGTTATTGAAGGAACACCGTGGATTTTAGTCAGTAAAAGTCTGACAGTCCCTCCCACCCTGCCCGGGGTGGGAGGACTTATTTGATAATTTTACCACGCTCAAAAAAAAAGAAAAGCTTCAAGCTACTTCCATACCAAATTGCATCCAAATCCACCCAGTACTTTCGAAGATTAGCGCGTTCAAGCAAACAAACAAACAAACTTTTCCGCTTTATAATATTAGTATAGATTTACATGGGAGACTAACAACTACTTATATTAATCAAGAAACAGTGTGAAAATTTGACAGCCAATTACAGGTCTCAAGTTAAGGAACACTAAACGACATAGTACTGTCAGCAGGAAAACGGTACACTTAATATAACGCTAATAACATTATAATATGTAAAAACCTAAATACAACTAAATTAAATTACATGATTACTTAAAACTAATTATTACTTAAAAAAATTAAGGCACCTTAGAAATAGAAATAAATGATATTCTATTCTATTCTCGCTGATGACACTACTAAATGGATCAATGTAATGCTGCCTGTACACCTCATTAAAGCTCCTGCTTGCACGCAACACATACGAATTCTGTCTATATTTCGAGGTAGAAAGTGGCATTTTTAGCGGTGGATAGAACCGTTTAGACTTGCAAGGAACATTAAAATAAAATTTTGATAATATATCAGGGCTGTTCAGGACTGCAATAGGCCCAGTGCAACGGTAACTGGGGTGTCCTAAACTTTCCACGATACGTGGAGCTTAACGTTGCTTTCAATAAACAAAGTTCTTACAAAGGCCTACCTGTACTAGGCTTCGGCCTACAACCAATATCAAACAGTTACAAATAACACTCACCTGAGCTGTAGACGGCAACCTAGGATCTGTTTGATCACGTCCAAAGTGTTTGTATGTAATATGAGATGAGTAACTGAAACGTGTGATGTAAGTCAAGTGTGTTCTAGGACGTTCCCAAGGCGTCAATCTCCAGATGGAGCGGGTCCCACAGCATCACAGCCTAACTCGTTTCCACCAAGCGCGTGCCACGAGGTGACGCAATAAGGCGATATGTTCCGAGAAATACCCCTGGATTCTCGTCAATCCGGGAGTACAAAATTCAATCAAACACTGTTCACAATCAATCCGCTCATATCTCGTGAGATCCAATTCGATTTCCAACAAATTCCGCGTGCCAGCCGACCGACGACAATACGGCGCATAATCAACAATATCCCGGGGTTTTCGACAAATGGGGATTTCAACTTCAAACAACAAATAATTCGCGCCCCACTTATCGGTCTCAACAGGCGAATCCAACGATATTTTACCAATTATAATTAACTCAACAGGGTCCCGACGACCGGCATTTTTTCCAACCAAGCAAAGTCTATCTGTCAAAGTCAAGTAATGTCAAAATCAAATTCTTTATGTCAAAAGGGTGCGTTCTGTTTCACGTCGGACCGAACATCTACCCCCCCCCGGACGGGCCTACCCGTCCGCTAATCAATTGGAAGTCTTGACAAGGTTGCAAATTCAACACAGCTTCAATGCGGCCAAATACCGTAGCTAGTTCATTAAAGGTGAGAACGGTGTCTCCCAACAATCTCCGCCAGCGTCCCTTTGCCGCTTTCACCGCGGCCCCAAAAATACCCCCCAATGGGGGGCAGGCTGGCGGGTCAAACAACCAAGTGACCCCTCGGCGGGCCAAACTATTACCAATATCAACCTGGCTCTCATTAAGGAAGGCGTATACCTCCTTCAAATAGTTACTTGTACCCTTGTAATTCGTACCGCAATCAGACCTAATCAACGAAGGTAACCCACGGCGAGACACAAATCTGTCCAAAGTCGCCTCAAAGGCCTCTGTCGAGAGGGAGGTTACCAGCTCCAAATGTACTGCCTTGGTTGACAGGCAGACAAACACACAAATAAGCCCTAACAATCTTGCTATTACGAAGGGTGGACGTCTTCAACAAAGGGGGACCAACAAAATCCGTTACGACGCCAGCAAAGGGCCTCGTCTCATTGACGCGATCAGCCGACAAAATCCAAAATTCTCGCTGCAGAATGGCCAACAGCGCATTGCAACCGGCATGCGAGTTCTTAGTGTGACGATCAGTCACCAACAATTGAACCAAGTTCAGTTATAACAAGGGCAGGAGCACCAATTTTAGGGTAAGGACAACTCACAAGGGTGATTTCAAACCAGGTCCTTCCCTCAACAGTGGTGACAGCCGTTTCGCCAATTCCCCAAATCCTGCCTGAAAGGTCGTTTACCTTCAGGCCAACCTGTCCCGCTAACCAAGACGACAAAAGGCAACCCCGGACTCCCGTGCCCAAAATGGCACGGACCACAATTGAGTCACCCAAGGGTCCCCAGACTTTGACCGAGGCCGTTGGCAACAAAACCGTCTTGATCGGGGGGGTCCTTTAGCGGGCAGGCGTCAATCTCTTAGTGATGCCTGGGCGGCGACCGATCGCCGCTTCCAGGCTGCCTTCGTTCACGACGAGGCCAACAATCCAAATATTCGTCTGCGCGGTGTCCCGAGCCGCTCGCCATCACTGGAGGGGCATATCCCACCGGATGCCCGAATGGCGGAGGGCGCGACTCCAGCCGGGGACGTTCCGCCAACGGAGGGGAAAGGCAGCGGCGCCGACCCGGCCACTGCTGCCTAGCAGCCAATGCGCGTTCTCCCTGACGAGGGAAGACCAAATGGCGCTCGTGGGGCTCCCGTTCAACTTGCGCGGGGGGTGGAGTGCGGCGTACAGAATCGCGGGTCTCAGCCCGGTGCTCGTCTCCGGGGTACCCCCCCTTGCACGAACCCCCCTCAGAAGCTGGTCTGCTGGAGCGGTTCGCGTTGGCGCACAAAATCTCCAAGTGGGACCCCTTACAAATTCTACACGGGCGGGGGTCGGGGCAGTCCCGATGAAAGTGGGTCCCCAAGCACGAGAAGCACAAACGGCGTGCGTTGACAATGCGGCGGCGGGCACTTACGTGCAAATTCAAAAAGGCCGGGCAACGCGCCATGGCATGCCCTGTTGCCTTACAAAAGTCACAATGATGAGGACTCCGGGCACCATCAAAACGGGGGGCGGGGCGGACATCAACAGGCCCCCTGGCCCGAGGAAACCGGGCGCCGGCAAAACGGGGGGCGGGGCGATCATCAACAGGCCCTCTAGCCCGAGGACTCTGGGCGCCAGCAAAACGGGGGGCGGGGGGAACATCAACAGGCCCCCGAGCCCGAGTCCGTCCCTGGTCTCTGGGCTGAGAATGTAGTGGGGGTGACCCCGTGGCGCCACGAGTGTTATCCGCAAACCGACACTCGTCTTCCAAAAATTTGAGGAGGTCGTCAAAGGGGGGAAGATGGGTGGCACTATCCCCACCATACTTCTGCTCAAAACGTGACCTCAACTCCGCGGGGAGCAACTGCAGCACTATGTGCACCAACAAGTAGGACCAATGTTCCACCGGTAACTCCAAGCGTCTCAAAGCGTTGGTTGCTGAAACCAACGGGTTCAGCAAGTCAGTGCGCAACGTCGACGTGCTGACAATGGCCGGTAGCCCCAAAATCTGGTCGATGTGCACATCAGCCAGGCAGCGCTTGTTCTGATACCGTCGGGAGAGAAGCTCCAGAGCGGTCGGGTAAGAGGAATCCGTCACCGGCAAGTGCTGCACCAAGGCTCTGGCTTCGCCCTCCAGGACAGACAATAAATAGGCCAGCTTCTGGGCAGGACCGAGGTCCGAGCGTGCATCGACAAGACTCTCAAAGAGATCTAGGAAGCCCAGCCAGTGGTCCAAGCGACCGTCAAAATGTGGCAGCTCCAGGGTGGGCAGCCTACTCAATAGTCCAGGGCCTGCAACAACAGGGGTCTGCGGCTTGGCCGCATCAGGCACCCGGCTCTTCAAAATTTCCCGCGCTCGTAGACATATGACATCCCCCAGGTGGATAATCTGGTCATAGTCACCCAAAATCTTATCGCGGGCTGTCTGATCCATCACCCCCAAATCCACGTCCATGATGTACTCGTTGAAGCGCGTGAGCGCAGCATCAGCTGACTTGATCCTCTCAATCACTTGCCCATACCGAGCAAGGGTGAGCTCTTCCAATTCCACACGCTCAACAATTGCAGCTGCCGATGTGAACCATCTCAACTGTGAGGTCAATCCCGCAGCAGCCTCCCTGACTGCCCTTAATGAGGCCATTGCAACAATCAAATATTAATACAAAACACCAATCAACAACCAACAATCAAATATTAAACAAACAGCAATGACTTGTTAGTCGACCAAATAATCTCAACAAATTAAAAATTCAAATTCAATTATTTCAAGTCCAAATCCGACCCTGTACTTATTCCAAGTATGAATCTAGCTTAGTACAGATGGCTAGTTACAAGATAAATAACAATTCAATGTATATATTGTGCAGGATCACACCAACAATTAAATACAACAATTGAAGTATAATATTGCTCCGGACAATCTCTAACAACAATCCAATAATTACTATAAATGCAATAACCAATACACACAATTCAAGTCCTATTATGTTAGACTATGTGTAATTATTATTTAGATAACCTTTCAAATTCAGATCAATGACATTCAATTATTAATTGCCACAAATACCAAACAACTTTTACAACAATATACCAACTTATGTACCAAATACAACCAATTCCTAAATTCACAAATAAATCTTACCTGTCAATGCAATAAAAGGGCCTACAGTACAAATTACAAATACAACTTCAATTGATTCAACTTCAATTAGATAGCCCGGATGACATGGTAATATATTCAAAACTTATTAAGTTTTAAGTTGTGTTAAGTAATTAAACTCAAGTTTTAAGTTTTAAGTTTTCAACAATATTCAAAACTTCCAATTAAACCAGTGGATCTTATATTATAAGAGCCGCGCTCTGCTACCAGATTGTTCAGGACTGCAATAAGCCCAGTGCAACGGTAACTGGGGTGTCCTAAACTTTCCACGATACGTGGAGCTTAACGTTGCTTTCAATAAACAAAGTTCTTACAAAGGCCTACCTGTACTAGGCTTCGGCCTACAACCAATATCAAATAGTTACAAATAACACTCACCTGAGCTGTAGACGGCAACCTAGGATCTGTTTGATCACGTCCAAAGTGTTTGTATGTAATATGAGATGAGTAACTGAAACGTGTGATGTAAGTCAAGTGTGTTCTAGGACGTTCCCAAGGCGTCAATCTCCAGATGGAGCGGGTCCCACAGCATCACAGCCTAACTCGTTTCCACCAAGCGCGTGCCACGAGGTGACGCAATAAGGCGATATGTTCCGAGAAATACCCCTGGATTCTCGTCAATCCGGGAGTACAAAATTCAATCAAACACTGTTCACAATCAATCCGCTCATATCTCGTGAGATCCAATTCGATTTCCAACAAATTCCGCGTGCCAGCCGACCGACGACAATACGGCGCATAATCAACAATATCCCGGGGTTTTCGACAAATGGGGATTTCAACTTCAAACAACAAATAATTCGCGCCCCACTTATCGGTCTCAACAGGCGAATCCAACGATATTTTACCAATTATAATTAACTCAACAGGGTCCCGACGACCGGCATTTTTTCCAACCAAGCAAAGTCTATCTGTCAAAGTCAAGCAATGTCAAAATTAAATTCTTTATGTCAAAAGTGTGCGTTCTGTTTCACGTCGGACCGAACAAGGGCTGTTAATTGAATTATTAAGTCTTCAATAAAAAAATACAGTCAGAAACGTCACGCCGAATATTTGACGAGATGATGTCATCATCTATTTGACTACAGAAAAAATACATAAAACTCAACGGTTGTAGTTTTTTCAGTTCCAGCTATCTTCCTAGTTGAAGTATTCAAATAAAGAACTCGTTTCTGCCCGCGACTTCGTTACTGTGGGAGGGTTTTCCCGCATAAATCCCGATCCCGCTCGAATTCCGCGATAAAAAATAGCCTATGTATAGCATATATGTATATATACCAGGATGTCAACTATCTACTTATCAAATTTCATTCAAATCCGTTCAGTAGTTTTTGCGGGAAAGAATAACAAACATGCATACATCCATAGATCCATCCTCACCAACTTTCGCATTTATCGCTGGTTTGCGAGAATATCTATGTAACACGAAATGCTGTCCAATTTAATTAAATACTTGTGTGAAATAATCATCAATTTAAGTATAACATCGTGAACTGAGACACAATGCCAATTTTGCGCCGACGTTCATCAGAAAGAAACAGTGTTATTATTAATTTGAGACAAAACACTATATTTTATTTGCATAAAATATTATTATAAAATAATATGGAATCCAACATGATTTGCTTAAAGCATGCAAAGCTCCTCTGTGAGAGAGACTAGGCTTGGGTTTGAGTCAAACCCAGGCCCAGTCTCTGATGAACGTCGCGTCGGTGCAAAATTGGAATTGTGTCTCAGTTCACGATGTTATACTTATGATTATTTAATATTAGTATAGACATATTGATTAGTATCTTTTTTATATCAATAAAAAAGATACTAATCAATATGTCTATACTAATATTAAATAATCATATAAAATATCAAATAGGCTCGCGTTTCACCACCATCTCACCTGATGGTAAGTGACGATGTGGTCGAAGATGGAGCACGCTTGCCTATGCACTCCTGACTTAAAGACTCCCAGGTTATAGCGATCAGGAAACACAGACTCCGGCAGGGAATTCCACTCCTTAACCGTACGCACAATGAAGGTATTCCCAAAACGTTTTGTGCGTATGGGTAGGATGTCCAGCATGTAACGATGGCGCATCGCCGTTTGTCTTGTAGTCCGATGATGGAACGGGCTTGGCGGAATTAGATTGTGTAATTCCATCGCACACTCGTTGAAATGTAACCGATAGAAAACCGATAGACTTGCAACTCGTTGTCGATATTCAAGGCTCTGGAGCTTTGATTCGACCAGTGAATTGTTGCCAATGAGTCTCTTTGCCCTTTTCTCGGTAGACTCAAGCGCGTCCAGGTGGTATTTGGCAGATAAAATGGTAATCGTGAGGAAAATTCCACACAGATTTGAGTGTAACTAAATATATCTAAAGTACGCTCTTTTGTCAGTACTCGCGATCTCAAGAGACTTAATCTGTATTCGAAACATTATGTAGCAAGATTAACAAAAATAAATACATATTACATGGACAACCGAAGATATATTATTATTTATTCGTTTTGTTTCCCATCCCCAGAGAAACCTTTGATTTCGTCAGCGTATTTATTCAAAAGGATTTCTTAGTAAATCTTTATTTTACCTCACAATAATGTTAAATAAATAATGTATTATTTTGAGATGATTTCTGCGTAAGAATCAGCATATAAAAGTAGGGATTATTTTCTTAGTTTATTTAGAATAGAGTAGTAGATGTATGTATATAGTTTCATAGGCTTAGTCTGGTATCTTAATACATTAAACACGTGTAACTGGGATCTCAAGGTGATCTTGTTCCATCATCGGGCTATAAAATTAACAGTGATGCAAGTTATTAATTGTGCTAAAATAGCTATTAAAGATTTTATTATAATCATGTAATTATAAGACTTGATAGTTATGCACCTAGTTATCTAATTGTTTTATAGTTATATCCAGTGTTTTGTTGTATTTATAATTATATGTTATGTTACACGTATTTAAAGATTAATGTGTTAATATATATAGGTGAATATTTATGATAATATTAGCACAAATCGCCTGAAGCACAGGTTGACCTAGTATACGCACAAAACGTTTCAGGAATAATTTCATTATGCGTACGGCTAAGGAGTGGAATTTCCTGCCAGAGTCTGTGAATCCTAATAGCTAATAAACTTGGGGTCTTTAAATCATACGTTAACATCATTGCTTACCATTCGGTGAGTAAAACAGGGGATAGTATAGACCAATTAACAAAGTACTAAAGTTGTTCATGTAAACTTTGATCACCCTGAAAAAAAGGTACAATAAACTTTTGTTTTTTACCATATTGCATTTCTAAGTTTAGAACTGAAAAAGTTACATACAAACTATCATCTCGTTTCCTCCCCCCCCCCCCCCCCCCCCCTTGGAAGTTTCCAAAAATCCGTTCTTACCAGATGTCTACTAACTATAAACTACGTTGCTGCCAAATTTCATCATTATATGTCAAGCATTTTTTTTTATATTTCACCTTTGTGTGAATCAAATATACCTACCTAGATAAAAATGAATCGTAAAAAATGTAGGTATGTACGTGCATAACTTCGAAACGCGTTCACCAAATTGGATGATTATTCTTCTTCTTCTTCTTTGGGTTCGGTTTCTGCACTTAGTCCCTGCACGGGACCATTGGGCGTGGGCCATGTCAGCCATCATTCCATCCACCTAACCTCCCTCCAGAAGCAGATCAGGTCTCTCGGTCTATTCAGGGTGTCTGTCAGAGAATTCAATGACCGGAATGTTTGTTTCCGTATGTCGGTGATTCCCGTGGACTGTAGGAGCACGTGTCCCACCGTTTCCTCCGTCTCCATGCATGCCCTGCACAGAGGACTGTCCGTTATACCTATCGTGTGGTAGTGTTTGTTTATGGGATGATTATTTCCTTGTTATGTAAGTTACTGTCGGGACAAGGACATTACACAAGACAATATTTGAAAATAAAAATAAAAACGGAATCTAAGTACGAACACAGACTAAAATCGCGAATAAAATGGAAAAATCATCTGTACCTATTTCAGAATTTTGTCATTTGTTATAGCGGATAGATTAGACTCCATCATGACAAAAGGCGAGAGAGCGACTAATGTCGCATTGGGGATATTTTACCTGTAAATACGAACTACCCGTTTTGTGCCCATTCATCATCCGTATACCGTCCAAATAAGACTGGATTTGTATGTGATTTTACGTAGCTCACAATTTGAGCCTTATTATTATAAGCCCACGTGGAAATGTAAATCATAAGTTATAAACCAAAATTGAACATGGGTTTATGAACAGAATTATCTATTTGGAGTTTCTATTGTATTCTTACTTTATATCTTTATGTTCAAAGTCAAATGTACCTCTTAGTTTCTTTAAACATTCTCGGATTAAGCCAAAGCTTTTGTTATACTCCAAATATAGAATAATTGGCTTAGCATCGTTTTTGTTTCGTAATAAATATTTCATTGTTAGCTCCTGCCTGCTCGCATGTACAGTTCAGCATTGTTGTTGTTCCAATTTCCAAAATCGATTATAGCCTTTATGTTGCCCAGAGTTAATATTAGCTATATAACAAAAAAGTTTCATTCTAATCCATCTCGTATTGCAGGAGATTAGCGTGTATAAACAGATAAACAGGCACACATTTTATTTTAAATTCTTGCTCTATCACTGTTTATAATAAACCCTTCTCAATTACTTGTTTTTGTAAACATATTATTGAATATAAAAAAAACATATATTGAACAGTAAAAAGCCCTTTTTACTGTTTAGTTATATGTATTGATGATGAATATCAGGTTCACTGTCCAGGCTCTACAGTGGGAATGAGTCCAGTTATGTTTTTATTTATAATACGGTATATTTGTGGTTGAAATGTATACATATGTGTTATAAAATATTTATACTCTACTGAAATTGTTTTTTTTTTAACACAGACCACATAAATGGTCTGTGGACTCGTAGCGCTTCCAGGACGGTATAAATTTTTGTTCTACAAAATAAATTTTCTAGTCACTTCCCGTATTTTTGTTACTTACTTACCCATTTTTTAGCTAATTTATAAGTTATGAAACAAAAAAACCTCGAAAAAAAATCATGTCCCTGTGTTGACACTTTTTATTTCATACCCTTTAGAAAAAAAAATATATCGAGTTTTTCCGTATGTCCCAGCTTTTTTTATAATCCTTATGATATGTCCTACCAAGACCGCATTAAATATGAGACTTTCTCCTCACGTCCACAGTATCAGCTGGCTTAGAAATTGTACGGGTGAACATACCGCATACGGTCTGTGGACTGATATGGAAGTCTCTCTACAGACCGTAAGTGGTCTGTGGACATTGAACCTGATGTTCGTTTTCAAAAATATCTGTTCATTGTTACCACTGGTTTATTTCCAATTTAAAACGGCCCATGTTATTACATTATGTCTCTACTTAATTGGAGAACACGTATTTCCGTTTACGTTTACCGTTTGGTTCTATAGAAATATAATAATAATATAAACTTTAGTTTATTATTATATTTATTAAAATTATAATCGCTAAAGTCTGTTACGTTTTCGTTGCTAAACCGTTGCACCGATTTTGATACCTACTTCTGATTTATATAATTCTGATAACTTATCAAGAAACTGCCCTTAATGTGCTGAAATTGAGTGTATGAAAAATCGTGGGAATACAGTCGGGGGCTACAACTAGTTTCCGATAATTAAAAATTATGTTTTGGGCTTAGGAAAGAAAACAAATGTTGTTTCACCAACAGTGTGAGTCTGGCTTGAATTTAATTCTATTAGAGCCTGCGCGCACTAGCGATTTAAGCTGGCCGATAGTTTTATCGGTCAGAGGATCAGTATAGAGTTATATGGCAGTGTGCGCACTTGACAATGAACAGTTGTACGACCGAAATATCGAATACGACTGCCCGATCCCTATTCGATTAAACTATCGAACGACTATCGGCCGATTACATATGTGCATGAAGTTGTATGCGAGTACGCGCATTAAATTCAACTAAACTGTCGATCGACTATCGACCGATCGTAAAGTCAGTATGACGCAGTATGTGTGTGCGCGCACTTGTCAGGCGATTTTTCAGTCTGTCTGTGCGACTACAAAGGGAATGTGTCGGCCGAATTCAATCGAATAGTGCGCGCACCGCCAGGAGACTAAACTATCGAGCGACAGTTTGAGCATAATCGTTGTACGATTGCAACTGAACTATTGGCCAACTTAAATCGCTAGTGCATGCAGGCTCTTAGAATATAAAAGCTTTTCCATTAAAAACAACATATTCACTAAAAAGAAGAGAAAAAAAATCTAATAATAATTCCAGCTATTCACGGTTTTCAAAAACAGAACACAGCCATTTTCCAAAGACAATATCCCCTCTAATCTATATAAGGTGGGTACACAACAAAGGCGTCACCCAAAATGACGTCATATCTCAAATATGACGCGGCACTAAGGTGAATTTCTAAAGATATAGGCCCCGGGCACACGAGCGTAACAATACAAATTGCGGTGTATCGTTGACCCTTGTCATTTGTCGCTTAGTCATCGATATAAAGTATAATATTGTCTTGTCTTTTGAGGATGATGACCTAGGGAGGTTTTTAAAGTGAAGAATGGTTGCTTGTATGCTTTTATATGTAAAATGTGTATATGCCTAATATTGCGTACGGCTTTGAAACCCTAGTCGAGGTAATGGTTTTTGATTAGGGAGGTTTGCGTTAAACCTCATTGTCCTTTGAGGATTGTGATTAATTTTTCTCGCAAAAGGTGCTTTAATTGCTAACAGTGGAAGTATTCAAGTTATGTGTTATTGTACTGGTATTCATTGTATTCTTTTTTTAAGGTTCTGTACTACCGCAACATAGAACCCTTATTCGATTACTGTTTTCCGCAAGTCCAATACGACCATTTTTCTTAGTAACTCAAAGAAATGAAACTCTATAAAATGCTTTTTCAGTTCAAATATAACATTGATGTGAATAATAAGTGGATAATGTCGTGAGTTACAAATATACCAATACTTTTGTTATCATTTGTAATTGTAATCACATTTGTGTAACTGTTTGTTTTCCCAAATGAAATAAATAAATAAATATCCAACTGAAATTGTGTAACAAATACTTGGGTCTACGTTCACATTAACTATTACCACACACGTACCACATCGCCGCTTACCGTCAGGGGCCTACCCCTGACGGTAAGCGGCGATGTGGTCGAAGATGTGCACGATTGCATAGAAATAACCTATTCACTCTTGAATTAAAGCCCCCAGATTATAGCTATCAGGAAAACGTCTGTGACAGGGAATTTCCTGCCTTAGTTATACGCGCAAAGAAAGTATTCGCAAAACGTTTTGTGCGTATGGGTGGGATGTCCACTATGTAACGATCGCGCATCGCTGTTCGTTTTTAGTCCGATGATGGAACGGGCTTGGTGGAATTAGACCATGCAATTCCATCGCACACTCTCCGAAATGTAACCGATGTTATAAGGTTTATATACATGTGATATAATAAAGTTTGGGTACAAATAAAAATAACCATGGAATAAATCCGTGAACAATCAGTGCCAGGAACCGAACGATTTATGAATACCAAAGTTACCATAAAAAGGTACCAATAGCACAGTTACACGACTTTTACTTCCGGACATCAAATATCGGTGGATCTATTACCCAATAATGGTTTTATTGCATTGGCTAAAGAAATTGGGAGCGTTTTCCGGGTATTTTTTATTGTTTTTATTTTTGTATTTCTATTGAATGAACAGAGGGAATGAACAAATTTATGATATCTTCTAACGGTACGGTATTACTCTTTTTATAATCATATGCAATAAAAAAAAACTGAATTTGGAAACCGAGTAAGGCTGTCTTACTTGGTATCTGAATTTATATTTTGCTTTTGAGTATTTAACAAACTTAACTTGAGCCTGAAAACCTATCAAACGATGTTATTAAAGTATAGTTTTTTAGCGCGCGATAGCTCCAACAGCCTGATCATCGCCGACAGGATGAATAGTTCAATAATGTGGCACTGGATGACGACTCACGGAGCGTCATTCACATACATTAAATAATTACTTATTGAAGTGTATTTTACAATATTTTTTCTAATTTGTCTTATTATTATTGTATTTTATATTTATTTTGAATGTGTTTTTATTTTTTGTTTGTGTGTAAATGTGTTTCTATATGGGCTTTAGTCTGAAAATGAGGTATTTTTTTATTTATTAAAAGTCTTTAACTCCTTAAACTGAAGTAATTCCTAAGAAAATAGTTCGCTTAAAGTTTTATTCATTATTCAGTCTAAAATTTAAGATCTTACTAACATAACATAACATTCACACAGCTGGGAGGCCTGTGGCCTCTTTTCTATGGGAGGAAATGGGCCGTAATTTCACGTTGATTGAAAAGCAAGCAGACTGATATATACGGCGTCTTCTTACGCGACCCAGTAGATTTCCATCCTACCAGTAGATAGCGGGGTTCCCAGGGTTGCCGGAATGTTCTAACGATATCTCGTCCCTTGAGTTCCTGTCTGTGGTATCCCACAGCCCCGGATCTCAAGGGCAGCTGAAGGAACAGAGCGAGGTTTTTGTCAGTAGAAGTCTGACATTCCCTTCCGCTCCAACCAGAGCGAGAGAAGTCATTTGATGATTTTCCCACCGTAACATAAAGGTATCAGGGTTCATATCTTTTACCAACCTTGATTAAATAATATCAGTCTCTGCTACGAAAACTATTTATCTAAAGTGTCTCAAAAATGTTAGCGTCAATTTTTTTTTAAATTACTTTAGAGCCTGCTGTTGACCTCGATCACACCTGATGGTAAATGTAAGACGAGGTCTACGATCGAACGAGTGAGCCCAGAAAATGCCTATTCACTCTTGCTTTAAAGGCTGACGAGTCATATGTAGCAGGGAACACAGAAACCGGCAGAGAGTTCCACACCGGTAGTAGAAGGGGGATGAAGGGTCAATATACTATACATCAGTTCAAACATGTACGATGGTTTAGTTTCGCGTTGTTCTTCTCATTATATCGTTACGGCAAATTGCTTGTCGCTCAAAATATCATTTTGTCATTAAAAGGTGTGAAGTAAATAGTTAAAAACCACACAGAATGGAATTAGGCGTTACTTTGTGGAAATCTATATCAAAGTTAAACTTCAGGAAATTATTTAACGTTAATTCCGCAAAAATTTGATGACCAGTCTTGCCTGCAGTATGCGTGTTTTCTTGAAATAAATAAATTGTCACCCTAAATTAAAAGCTTTAGTGGTGATAATCGCTACAAATAAATTTTGTAGGTAGGTCTGCATACTACTCAATCAACACAGCACCTAAGCGAACGCCCTAAAACCCTTTGAAACCGTCACCTTCCATCTCAGAGAAAGCAGAAGCGTCATTAAATAGTAATTTGGTAAGACCGCTACAAACTATTACGTCAACCGCGAACAGTCATTTGACACAGACGAACAGACTAGACAACATTGTTATGTTGGTAAAGTAATACGAGTCGAGATTGAAAGGGATTTCTAAGGTTGGTAGTAAGATATTCAAAGGACATATTGGAGACAAGTTTTTGGTGGCATCATTTTAAGAGTAGGTTTTAATTTAATTGGTTTTAAGTAGCCTGGAGTTTGGAAGTTGGAGGTGTGAAAGCACTTGAAGCCGTACCTTACTCATGGCTGTGATGCTGCATGGCATATGTAATAACAACTTTGACTGCTGTGATATCACCAATAAACTTTGTTATGTTGTACCCAGAACTGTATTACGGCGGGAGGCGCGCGTGCCCCGGCTGTTTCACACTGTGAAGTGCAGAACCAATGCTGGCGCAAGGGCGCCCCTGCGTCGTCTCTTAGAAACATATAACACACACGTTTTCGATATTGATATATTTTCATTATCTCAATCAAAATTTAATAAAAAGATGGCTATTCAATTGCTTGCACAATAATTACTACTTATTTTAACTAACCCAAATCGCCTCCATTGCGTGATTTTGTTTTAAGTCTACTTAATAGATTATTCCGCGGACATTGATGTGGGTTACATGTTTACCTCTATTACACTAGTTTGATATTTACTAAAATTATAACATGTAACTGTTTTATGTCCCAATAAAAAAAAAAAATTAAAATAAAATAAAATAAAGCCGTTGCTCCCGGCTGTCATTTGGACAACTTTGACAGTCGTTAAGGGTAGTCAGAAGCCAGTAACTCTGACACTGATCTCGTGACTGGTCGTCAAGGGATATTGTGTCAGTCAGATACTACTACTCCGCTGCATCCGCTTAGACTCAAAGCCGACTGCAATATGGTTGGGAAAAAGCTAAACAAATGATGAACACATAAGTGTTCAATTTCTGGTTACAAATATTGTGGATCGTGACTGAATAATAACACCCGCGCGGGTCGACCGTTAAGCAACACTAGCCGAAGTTGGCATGTATGTGTGACCAACTTAACAAATCACTGGTTTTCGAGAATATCGACATAACTCGAAATGCTGTCCAATTTAACTAGATACTTGTGTGAAATAATCATAAATTTAAGGGCCTATACTACCTCAAATGGCTTAGCATGATCCTCCGTTATGTCGAAAACACTGCAGCAGTAATTTTGAAATAAATATATGGTAAAGTTGAGGATTAATGTTAGGTTACTATGTTTGACGAAAACACGATTGCATAAAATTTTCTTGATAGAAAACAATTCCAAAGTTACCTCTAAACCGAGCAATAAACCGCTGGTATTAAAAAATAACTTCAAATTAGATAATAAAACTTTGCATATTGATTGAACTAACTATAAAGCAGGTCTTATGTTATTTACTATTTTTTACTTACCATTATATTCACCGTATAAAAACTTTTTAGCAAAAAATAAAACCGACTTCCATATAAAAACACTACAAAGCCAAAAATAATTTTAATTTCGGTAGTCGGTGTTATTGATTTTGTATTTTCTTTTTTTTTCACACCGCCTTCCGAAATTAAAATTATTTTTGGCTTTGTAGTGTTTTTATATGGAAGTCGGTTTTATTTTTTGCTAAAAAGTTTTTATTTTCGTGCTTTTTAGTGTGTCAGTGAATTTTCCAAATCGGTTCGTAAATGACGGAGTTATACGCGAACAAAAAACGCAATGCAGCAACATGCAACGAAAAGATCATCAACGTAAACATTTTTTTTGACTTTTGTTGATTTTTCAGAAACGGCTTGTCCGATTTCGATAAAATTTTCATGGGACCATTTGGGAAGTATACCCTTTCTAACAAGATCAGAATTTTTCAAATCGGTTGGCAAACGACGGCGTTATGCGTGGACAACATAAAAAAAAAAAAAAAAAAAAAAGAATACAAACATCCGAATTGAGAACCTCCTCCTTTTTTAGAAGTCGGTTAAAAAAGAAATAAACTAAATTATCAGTGTCTTGGAGTCTTTTCCCTGTGCCAGTAGTGTGCGAGTGAGATAAAGAGTGAGAAGCGCTGAGGTAGTATAGGCCCTTAAGTATAACATCGTGAACTGAGACACAATGCCAATTTTGCCCCGACGTTCATCAGAGACTGGGCCTGGCTTTGAGTCAAAACCAGGCCAGGTCTCTCTCACAGAGGAGCTTTGCATGCTTAAGTTTTAAGCAAATCATGTTGGATTCCATATTTATAATAACATCGTATATTCTATGTTTTATGCAAATAAAATATAGTGTTTTGTCTCAAATGAATAATAACACTGTTTCTTTCTGATGAACGTCGGTGCAAAATTGGCATTGTGTCTCAGTTCACGATGTTATATTTAAATTTATGATTATTTCACACAAGTATCTAGTTAAATTGGATAGTAATGAAATAATGATGTTTATTTTGCAAATAGGTTATAAATAACACTTTCAAACGTCTTTTTTTCCGTAAATGTAAACTAGATGAGGCCAGTGTTTCCTAACTGACTACTCTGAGAAGAAACACTGAAACAAACTCAGAGTTCAACGTCTCTTTTAAAGTCTAGACAATCTGTAGTGATCAAATCATATGAGAGCCATGTAGGTTAATATCTGTGGCGCCCTTTAGAGGACAGAATCAAACAGATTTGAGCAGGCCCGTCCAAACAGTGCACGCATTTGTCAAATATCGCGTAGCTCAAGTATTTCGAGTTATGTCGATATTCTCGCAAACCAGCGATATTAAGATTCCGTTTTGCTTTGGAAAGCATGTCAAGCCGTTTGCCGCTGATGTTATTAGTAGGCTGAAATAAAAAATTAATAAAATAAATTTACGTCTTTGACAGTCGGTACGGGGAGTCAGAAGGCAAAAACTCTGACACCATCCTTGCTATAAAGGATCGTTTTAACCAGGTACTGATACTACTACTCAGTTGCATCCAGTTGGGCTGGAAACTGACCCTAACATATTTGGAGAAAGGCTACGCCGAGTATGATTTAATTATAAAGAAACTTACACTTCTCCAAAAATGAAAATTATATATTTTTGTTTAATTATAATATTATCCTTTAACAATATTTTAGCTTTCTCCCATCTGCATCATTTTCGTAAAAAGGAGTAAAAGTTTTGCTTTATTTATTAGTTATTAAACCTATAGATATGTATACATGATACTAAGTTACAGCAGGGATCTTTGACTATATTTTAAAAAGAATTAAGAATTTTAGAGTAACGAATGTAAAGCTGCGTCTACGCAAGGCGAGCCGAGCATGACCCCAGCACGAGCGGAGCCGTTCTCGGCTTCATCGTTCGCGGCGTCAAGTGTGGACGTACAACGAACCTACAACGATCACTGTCCTCGAAAGTAGTTTTCCGGAGTGTGCTCGCGGCTTTTGGCGAATATGGACGATATTAATATTGTGGCAGCAGCTGCTATTGCAGCGTTTATTATGGTGGTAGTCAGCAAAAAAAGATAAAGGCCTAGACGAGTCAAGGCCAAGACAAGTCCCATATCAATGGATTATTTTGATATGATTCAATTAATTGCAAGGAAGCATCTTCTGTCCATGTTTCCATGATGCTCAATTCGAGCGACCGATGTCTGTCACTAAACACTTTTCGGAGCACAGCCGAGTACGAACAAAATGCTCGCAGCGCGATCGTTCGAGGCTTGTAAGTCGGTCCACAATAGACGAATTGTGTTCGGCTCGTGCTCGGCTCGTGATGGGCTCGCCTAGCGTAGACGCAGCTTTACGTATAAATTTTTATTAAAGTACCACTCTTCCTCTCGCAGTTTATTAAGGCAACAATATAGCCACTCAAAGTAAAATACGTATAACAGAAACATTTCCATATTTTAACATAAAAGTTTTGTAATACTCAGTTATGTATTATACATCACAGGAATAACACAAAGTAAAGCTTTCGGACTAAGTATTTGTACGAGGATCAAGTGAATTGGAGCTCAAATCATAAACAGAAATACGAAACACTGGATTTCTATAAAAATATATATATACCAAACCTAGACTGATACTCAAATATTGTGATAAAAATTCACAGCCAGAAGTGCGTCTGTGTTCTCATGCCAATTTGGAAAATGTGAGATATAGGAACTAGAATGAAGACAAATAAAAGTAAATGGATGTATTACATTTATTCGTTTCGTTGAATCGAGGTCGCTAGCGTGATTCAGAGAGCCATATTATAGTCGCTGATGGAATGCTACAAGCCACTGACGATCAATAAAAAGAGATTATCTGGCATAATTTAACAGGTCCTGTTTTTCCGGTGGGAAAATTATCTAATGGCTTCTACCGCTCTGGGTGGAGCGGACGGTGTCAGACCACTACTGACTAAAAACCATTCGTTTACTGTGCAGGCTATTCGGTTGTGGAATGCATTTCCGGTGTCAGTAAAACAAGCACAGTCACCCGCTGCTTTTAAAAGCTCGGTTGCAAATCATTTTCTTTCAAATTTATGATTATTTCTTTGTTTTTTTCCACACGGTGTTAAAGAACACATTATATTTTTATTGTTACGAGCTGGGGTTCGGGATAGAAATAATTAACGCCAATTAAACCAAAATTAACACTAATTAATTAAACAAAAATAAAAATTTAACACAAATATTCGCACCACAACACTTGTCACTTAACACTTAAGTCGCACTGAAATTCACTAGTAAAGCTTCGATTATATCGCGTATTCGCCTCGTAATAAGACTGCCTCTCTGCGCCCCTTTGCGATCTATTTATACCCCGGTCTATGAGCTCTAGAACACTCTTATAAAATCGACTCACTGTTTATACTACCCAGAATATTCCAGGAAGCTATTCGAGGTACACAGTACCGCTATTCGACGCTAGATGGTGTTAGTGTCTTGACTAGATATACTCATTCCTGCTACTCGCCGCTAGATGGCGTTAGTGTCTCGAACATTCTAGATTCATGTCGAAGTTTCTCGACGTACTTCACTAAGCGACTGGCGTAACAATATATTTTATGTAATTGTGTATTGTATTTACATATATTTATATATTTTAATTAGTTTTTTCCGTTATAAGTATTTGTAGTACACTAATTTAGCCCTCCCCATTTCAATAAAAGCTTTTAAAGTCCTTCCAAAACTTGTCCGGAAGATATCGCTCTCAGCGATAAGACCGCCATTGTAACCAAAGGTATAGCAATAAGGTTATGTAAGTGTGTTTCAATTTTTGGTGTACAATAAAGTATATTCTATGTATCTATCTTCTCTGTCCATACGTTCCGGGGTCGCGGTATCACCCTTGTTAGTTGTTAAGTCCATAATTTTGTGTAACTGTTATGGTGTACAATAAAGAATATATCTATCTATCTCGTTAGAACATTCTCGCAACCTCGGCAGGCAATGGCCCTGTCGGGCTCCGTCAATGCTGCAATTTGACTGTCCTGCAGTGACTAAATAATAAAAGCCGCATGAGTCGAATTGAAATGGGTGACCGTATTAACACATAGAGATCCCTCAGTGCGTCAGAAAACACGCTAAGCCGTTTGCTGCCTGTTTACAACGAAACCGGAACGCACTAATGCTCGCGAACCGAGCATCACCACACAAACATGGAACGCGACGCGATGACGAGATCCTGTGGCGGCCATCTTCTCTTCCCTTTTTCTGTGACCAAACCGAGCAGCGCTCACGCATTACCTATGTCGCGCTCCCTAACACTGTAAAACTTAAAGATAACTTCTCAAACGAATAAACGAATGTAAACAACTAAACTTGGACTTTGCTTTGATCATTCGCCACCAACACTGTCATTTCATCTTTGACAGTCGCCATGGCTAGCTAGAAAATGTGACACTAGTCTTGTGCCACGGGGTATCGTGTTAATCGGGTACTGGGTTTTGAAGGTTAGATAGGCAGTTATCCTCGTCCCCGTGTAAAACACTGGTACTCGGCTGCCAAATTCAAGCCAATCCCTACATACATAGTTGGGACAAGGATAAACCAATGGTTATGAATTCAACTCGTCCAGTGTAGGACAAGTTATGTAGCACAAGAATTAGATACACATAAAAAAATACACTGAAAACAACTGTGTAATCTATGTTCCGCATATTTTTTTATCTTAACTGAAGTATCCTG
Source organism: Tholera decimalis (assembly GCA_943138885.2). Classification (NCBI taxonomy): domain Eukaryota; kingdom Metazoa; phylum Arthropoda; class Insecta; order Lepidoptera; family Noctuidae; genus Tholera; species Tholera decimalis. Next base: position 34,189,848 of record OW964562.2, read on the forward strand.
ATAAGCTTAGCACTTGACTCTTTTCAGAGCAATTAATACGAGAAGCAGACTCCGGGATGTTGAAATGTTACATAGAATTTTAGTGAAGGCTTATTGAGCAGGTGGCAGTCAAAATATTTCATTCCGTTTGATTACCTAGATAACTTGCTACTAGTGCTAGTTAGTAAGAGGGCAGTTTGTTACAGGCACAACTTTGAAGGTCTTGGTTCAGAACCCAGCCAGGTGCTTTCAAAATTATCAAGGAAAACAACAAGAATATTCTAGGGTCGCAAAATCCGAAATCATGCTACGTCCACCAACTTATACAGATTGTATCCTCGTGGTGGATAACAGCCAATTTCCACTCATAGTAAAGGGGCCTGTATCTCAGCAGTCGGAACGTGATAGACGAAAAGTTATGTTTTTTATGGGGTTCGTTGTATTATGGGAACAGTAACATTTTTTTTTTTTTTTAGGTAGGGCCACTCGTAGATCAGCTCACTAAGGCTGTGCGTCTACTTAACCGGTCTGTCCTGTGGTGACCTCTAATAAATTAAAGGCCCCCAGCCAGGGCTTACAAACTAAAATTTACTTACAGCTAATGACCGCACGCTAAGGGCACTCCCTGTGGAGTACGGGCCTCGGCATAGCGGGGTCATTTTGGGAGGGCAGCAAAGGGACAGGCTGGGTCGTATTTAAGGGAGTATTTATTGCTACTGGCTCAGCATCGCGGGTTGGCTCGTTTGGCAAAGGTCGGGGAGAATTTCCATTACAAGTACGCGGACGTCGCGATGGGCTTCGTCGGCCAGGCCGGAATACGGAACGCGTTCTGTGTCTGTGTTTTCTAAGAGTGCTAGTTTCCCTACTGCTCTCTTGTCGGATGGTGGTGGGGTCGTCGGGCTCGTCTAGGACGTGACGCGGGCGACGAACCCTAGAAATTTGGGAGGGTCTGTATCGGGCTGCCGATACGATCAGGGGGTTGGTGTGGGTATCAGCAGAGGTGAAGTAACGCACTGACATGCGTTTCAACACTTGCTTTATGGTCTGGAGTTTGAGCTCTACGTGGAGATCCTCGTTCCTCAAGAACCAGGGCGCGCCCGTGGCCTTTCGGAGAAAACAGTTCTGAACGACTTGCATCCTATGGATCTGGGCCCGGGCACGCCGCAATTGCGGCGGTAAGACCCCTCTTTGAGGAGTGGCTAGATCGGCGTCACGGCGTCCTGACCTACCGCATGACGCAGGTCCTCACCGGACACGGAAGTTTCGGGCGGTACCTGTGTCTGATGGGTAAGGAAGAGACGCCTGGGTGTCACCACTGCGAGGGTCGCCCTGAGGACACAGTCGAGCACACGGTGCAGGACTGCCCAGCTTGGGCAGAGCACCGACGTGTCCTCACGGCGACAATAGGCGGAGACCTCTCGCGCCCGGCCTTGGTCGAGGCCATGCTGCGGGGCGAGAGGGAGTGGGAAGCGGTCGCCTCCTTCTGCGAAGCAGTCATTCTTCCGAAGGAGGAGGCGGGCCGCGTGAGGGAGAGGACGGCGTCCTCCCTCCAGCCCAGCCGCAGTGGTAGACGCCCACGGCGTCGGACTTCGGCCGACGATCTCCGGCCACCATAGGCGCGGGCATGCGGACAGCGAGTAAAGGGCAACTCGCTGTCCGACCATGGACCATGCCCGGGTCGACGGCGCGTCGTGTTCCACGCGCGCCTCAAAGAGCGTCAGCAACATGACGAGGCCCCCTCTGCAGAGGGCCGAAGCCTGCCGGGGTCGTGGGACTCATCCCGTTACCATGGCCCCGGTATGTAAAGGGTTATTGAAGGAACACCGTGGATTTTAGTCAGTAAAAATCTGACAGTCCCTCCCACCCTGCTCGGAGTGGGAGGACTTATTTGATAATTTTACCACGTTAAAAAAAAATATGGATCTGGGCCGGACTGGCATGGGCAAACACCGGACAGGCGTACGTCATGATAGGACGTATGCACGTCGTGTAAATTCGGATTTTACACCTAAGGGAGAGCTTACTGTTTTTATTCAGCAAGGAGTGGAGCCTACCGAGAGCGAAAGCGGCTCACGAGCGAACCTTCTTTATGTGCTCATTGAAGTTAAGGAACTGGTCTAAGATTACACCTAAGTATTTGGCTCGCTTCTCCCAAGGGATCGGCTTGCCAAACATAGTGATCGGGCGGGGGAGGGTGAGCTGTCTATGGTGGCGAGCCCTGCGAAACAGGACTGCTTGACTTTTGTCGGGATTTACCTCAATCCTCCATTTCCTAAACCAATCGCCTAGTGCGTTGGCTGAGGTCTGGAGGGTATGAGCGATGCTATCGGGACTTTTTCCCGAGTAATAGATGGCCGTGTCGTCGGCAAATAGGGATAACTCTACTGGGGGCTTTTTGGGGATATCGCTAGTGAATAGCGTGAAGAGTGGGGGGGAGAGCACGGCGCCCTGAGGGACGCCGGCTCTGATAGGGCGGGGGGTGGAAAGCGCTCCTTCGATACGATATCTGAAGGAGCAGTTCGACAGAAAGTCTCGAATGATGAGCACGAGACGTTCCGGCACACCTAGTTGGTAAAGCTTATAAATTAAGCCATTGTGCCAGACTTTGTCGAAGGCCTTTGCTATGTCAAAGAATAATGCCTCCGTCACCAGACCGCGTTGAAAGCGGCCGCTAATGTGCTCTACGATGCGGTGGGCTTGGTGGACACTGGAATGATGGGCTCTAAAGCCAAACTGCTCGTTAGGGATTAGGCTCTTTGCCTCGACAAAGTCCTTGAGCCGATTAAGAATAATCCGCTCGTAGATCTTGCTGAGGGCACTGAGCAGACTAATGGGACGATAACTATTCGGGGAGGACTTGGGCTTATTGGGTTTTGGGATGCCTATTACTATAGCCTCTTTCCAAGCTTGCGGAAACAAGTTGTTGGACATGGCGCCATTGAAGATGGCAGCCAGTAGGACTATGATCGTGCGTGGGAGGAGTTTAAGTGCCCTTGTGGTCAGTCTGTCAGTCCCGGGAGCTTTCCTAGGTTTGAGTTTCTTGATGATCTCCTCCACCTCGTCTTCCGTGACGGGGGGGAGGGGAGCATCAGGGTCCTCGACAGGGGGTAGGGCAGACCTACGTTCGACCTCAGCATCCACGTGGGCAAGGTGGGCTGGGTCTACTGGTTGGGAGCTGGGAGAACACTGGGCCTCCAGGTTGTCGGCTAGGCATTCGGCTTTGTCTTCGTCGTCGAAGGCAATGCTTTGGTCCGGGCGGATGAGGGGGGGCATTGTGGTAACCTCAGTGGCGCACATACTCCTCTGAAGTTGCCAGAAGGCAAGGTGGGTGGGTTCCAGTTCGCTCAGGGTCTTGTCCCAGCCGGCTTCACGCCACTCTCTGATGCTGTTACTTACTTTGCGCTGTAAGTACCGCATGAAAGTTTTGTTATTCTGGCAGGGGAAAGCTCTGTAGGCACGGACTGCTGCGTTCTTCTCAGTCAGCAGGGCCCGTACATCGTCCGGGAGTTTCCGGCGCCAGTGCTCTGACACCGGAATCTCTTTTGAACAGTCGTTCAGGACAGATTGTACGTGCTCCGTGAGTGAGTCGATCGCAGCCGTCGTGTCGGCGTCGGACTGGATGTGGTCGGGGATCTTGTCCAGGTGAGGTGATGTGTTGGATTTCAGCAAGTCGCCTACTTTCCTCCAGTCAGTGATCACCTGTGTGGGAGGGGGGCGGTTAGGGTCATAGGGACCCGATCTCGGAGTTAACTCCAAGATCACCGGTCTATGGTCAGAGTCAAGTTCGTCTACCGTCTCTAAAGAGTGCAAATGTAAGTTCACATTCTTCAGGAGGGCAATGTCGATTACGTCAGGCGTTTGGGATGGCTCGAACGGGTAATGAGTAGGCCGCATAGGACCTATGATATCTATGTGGAGAGGTGTGCAAAGGTCGTATAGTACCTTCCCACGGGGGTTGGTAATACGACTGGACCATAGGACCATGCGGGATGTTTGGCATTGAGAGCCCCCGCCATAAGGACGGAGTCACTCATGTCAAGGAGGGCGGTAAGGTCGCTTCGAAGTGAGGCGTTTACCGATGAATTTACATCTACTACGTTGGACGGTGGGAGATACGCGGATACTATTGTGATAGAGGGATGGCCCGTCATGCCTAGCCGGCAAACGGATACCTCTAAGTGGGCAAGGGGCGGCGGATCCATAGGGATGCAGTGCAGGGAGTTCCTATAGTATATTAGAGTGCCACCTTTGTGGCATCTAGTCCTATCGTTCCTAACTAACCGGTAATTAGCTATCCTAGGATCCCTAAGGTGGGGTATGAGAAAGGTCTCTTGGACCAGTAGAACGTCGAGATGATGGTCGCGAAGGAAAGTCGCGATCTCGTCCCGTTGATTGCTGATGCCATTGGCATTGAAATAAGTAAATAAGCTTTAGGGATCGGGGCTTTAATCTCTTACTAGCCGTGTTATTGTTGTTTAAAAAGGTTGGCAAAATGGCTTTTGACGTCAGGATACTTACAGTATACCTGAATCAGGGATTCAATACTACGACAGGCCACGACCTCCGTTGCCATTTGGATGGCGCGGGGGGACTGGAAGAATTGGAATGTATTCGCTAGGATGAGGAACGGATCGAGTTCCAGCTCATCCGAGCGAGGGGGTGACTGGGGAGGAGGAGGCTGAGAAGCCATAACGACCGGAGCGGGGGGCGTGATGGGTTGATCCATCAGCCCTGGGACTTTTGGCCTTAGTGCCGGGAAGTTTTGGGCGTGATTCGCCGCCGTCCAAGGAGTTGGACGCTGGGGACTGAGGGTCTGGGGGAGCTCAGATGAGAGTGTAGGACACTCTCGTCCCTGGCGTGCGCTAGCGCGCGTTGCCAGTTTTGGGGCGGAGGTTTTCGGGGCTTTCGGACAGCCTCGGTAGTTTGCAGGGTGGCCAGATTGCTGGCACAGCACGCAGCTGGGCGGGTCTGGGCACTGGGACCTATCTTTGGGGCGATTGCACTCGGCGGTGCCGTGATCGCCCAGGCACTTTACGCACCGAGGTTTGCCGAAGCAATTCCTCTGTGCAAGGCCCGTAAAGCTGGCAAGGAACAGTAACATCATCACACAAGTGTAAGTAAATATAAAGAGAGCAGTTGAAACGGTTCACCCATACAATTCCTCAGTAACTCGCAGTTTCTATAATATCTTAGATTGATAACATTTTTGATTTTCTTAACACGTTCGCTAGGCGTACGTGTACAGTACGTCGTTAGGCGGGAAATTAAAATAGTGCGTTATGACAGTACGTTGAGGGACGGGCCACTTATTTTTAAGAGAACGTCGTGGAAAATTCTACTGTCGTAATGTGGTGTCAGGGTAAGTGCTCACTGTCAGCGAACGTGTTAAATTATCCTCACTTTACACTACAGCAAGCTTTTCAGATATCTGTAGGATATAAAGGTAATACAAAAAACTCTTAAAACTTACTACCCAAAACAGGTTTACCACTAAAAAATGCAAATCTCTACTTGACCTAGTATTATACTACGCCAACGCAATCTGTATCAACAAGAGTTTTTGTACAAAAATTTTATAAAAATGTAAAATTCAAAACACATTAACTTTTGAGCGGTCGCGCGGTGTCGAATAGACCGATAGGACTACACGCCTATTTGTTTACAAGCAGACTAATTTTGTAGTAAACTAGGTCCAACTTGATATTTAATCCTATATTTGACAGGTACTAATTATTGAATCTCGTTGCTAATTAATTTAAAATTTAAAACATATGTATGAAATGAAAATACAAACATGACTTTTAAAGAATCATATCTTGTGTTTAGTGTGCATGCTTGGTTCCTTACCTTATCAAATTAACGAGGCTTATTTATTTTTATTCTGGATGAGCCCACTCTTGACCTCAATCTTGCCTGATGGTAAGCAATAGATGAGGTCTACAATGGAACGAGCGAGCCTAGAAGATGTCTGTTCGTTAAAGAATAAAATGAAAATGTTTGAATATAAAAAAAGGTTGTCCTTTAAGAATACGTGCGACCATCGCCGTTTCAAAGAAATACGCGCCCGTTTGAGCTTTAAAACCGTCTGCGAAATACTCTTTGGTCTGCAAACAAGGTCAAAAAGATTCAGGTTTCTTTAAAGTAGTGCATTTGGTCGGAGATAAGCTCGAAATAGGTGAGATCACACAAACGAAGGTGCTTCGGCGTCGTGCTGATAAAAGACTGGACACACAGTAGGGCGATACGCTAAGTGGCCGTATCGGTGTTCTGAATTATTTTGTTGCAACTAATACTATATTCTAAACATATAGTACATAACAAAAAACTTTTTACCAAAAAATTAAACCGACTCCCAAAAAACACTGCAAAGGGAAAAATAATTTTAATTTCGGAAGTCGGTGCCAAAAACGAAAATACAAAACTAAAGACATCAACTACCCAAATCAAAGTTATTTTTCACTGCAGTGTTTTTTGGGATGGGTTGGGTGTGATTGGGATTTTTTGGTAAAAAGTTTTTATTTCACTCTTTTTAGTTGGTCCACTTATAATTAATCTAGTTACAAAAGCCTAAATGTCAACTACTTATAATCATTTACAAAATATTGCTTTTCCCAATGTTGGGCCATTAATTGTTGAGGATTTCTCCTGGTACTTCACCATCAGCTTTACTTCACCATAAACATTATGACGAGCATATTGTGCTTAATAACCACGTTCAAGTAATCGAAGCGGAACACATAAAATAAATATTATTCCTACTTATATATTGAGTAGTTCCAGTGGCCATCTGTGGTCTTCATCATAAGGTCCACTTCACAAATGGTGCTTTTCGAATGCAACTACACAAGTTACTATAAAAAATACTCTAATCACTATAGGTGTGCCTATAATATTTGAAGATTTCCCTCGATTTCTCCAGGATCCCATCATCAGATCCTGATTTGGTGACAATGGGTTCAATTTCGAAGTATACCCCTTCAAACAAAAAAGAATTTTCCAAATCGGTTCAGCCGTTTTCGAGTAATCGGTGATCATACATAAAAAAAAAATATACGCGTCGAATTGACAACCCTCTACTTTTTTTGTCGTCGGTTGAAAAATAGTTTCTGTGAACTACCTTTTAGCAGTCTAGTATTACTTTTAGATCTTGGGTATTTTAAACCAAACTGCTTTAAACATATTTATAGACTTGATGTAGCATTCCATTACCGCACCATACTTAGTAATAATGTTAACACGTTGCATTAAAAAACGTTATTATGATATAATTATTGTATTGAAGTAAACGAGATAACGTTTGTTCCCAAAGGCAAGTTTTTCTCAGACTTTTCGAGATTTCTATCCATACGCAAAATAGCAGCTTGGTCGTGGGAGTTTCGGACACGTGCCCGACATATGTACAGTACATACATGACATTTGCGCCAACTAGTGGCTTTAGTAACCCCTTTAATAAGTAGAAATTAATTTATTTTTAAATTGATAAGAGATTAGTTTGCAGTCCGTGTCAATATGGTAGAAAACTACTATAAGTTGTTGATAACCTTGTTACGATGCCAAGATGCTAGCTCAGCACATTTGCAAACAAGCACGAAGCATCAAATTCCACGAGTAGCGCTTCCCACGGTAACGACGAGTCCCTGGGCTTTTTCCAACCTAACATCGGTGGGAACAGACACTCGCGCTCATCGCGTATAATTTACCTACTTTTATTTTACTTTTAATTTTGATAATTTTTAAGAACTTTCAAGAACTTTTGTGAACATTTATTAAACTATTTTATTATATGAAACGGACTTTATTCTAAAAGTTTCCCGACACGCCCCACACACGTATCTACCTGGCCTTTGTTTCCGCTTGATTTAAATATTACTAGTATCATTATATTATAAACATAACATTTATGTTTTATTTCGCTATTTTTATCGAAAAATCGCATTGAAGTTTTCTCAATTTCAATGCGATTTTTCGATAAAAATAGTAAAGTCTTGGGAAGAAATATCCAAGCAGTTACGATGTCTAAACATTACTGACGGAAGTTGCATTTTTTCGCAAAAGTAACTACTCCTGTATTGTGGGTGCGCTTAAAAACATTATTATATGTATAGATAACACTACATAAATATAAACTGCCAATCACTTAAACATTGCGCCAACCATGTCGTCTAAAATCTTTTGTATCTAAACTTCTGAAAAAACAAATTCATATTTTGCACATACTAAAACTGTATGTGATCTTTCTTTATCTTCTATTTTCAAAGCATTGTACTTATCTACTTGCAATTTAATGCTTTGAAAAACAACATTAAACTCATATTTTAGGGGAGACAAGATAAATAGAGTGATAGTCAGCACATTCTATGAAACTATTTGTTGAAAGATTGCTACGAAGATTTATTTTTTGGACCTTATCCATAATAGCGCATTTCTGTTATATATTTAGGGTTGTCTTAATCTCAGATTCATAATAATATTGACTTTCCCACGGAAGACAAAATCTTGAAAACTTTAATGATTTTTTCTTTAAGCCCAAAGAAAAAATCATTAAAGTTTTCGAGTGGGTTCTTGGGTGGCTTGATTCGCTATTTTATCTGGTAAGTGGCGCTGCGGACGCGGTTTTTTAAACTAATAATAAATTAACCTTACCAAAAAAGCGAAATACCACTCACTGATTAATCACGAAATCTCAGAAACTACAAGCAGTAGGGCTGTCAAATTTTGCATGGGGGTTCCTTTTAGTAAGTAGATGCTCGCTAAGACGGGACTTCCCGAAAGCGAAATTCCCGTGGGATCAGGATTTACACGGGAAAAACTTCCCACGTGAATGAAGTTGCGAGGAACTGCTAGTATACAATATTTTTAACAATAAATAATAATTATTATTGAATGAGAAACGCGATGAAACAAAACTCCAGAGCCATGAACATCAGCGACGTGTTGCAAGCCTATTAGTTTTCTATCGGTTTCATTCCGAGGAGCGTGCTATGGGATTATTATTATTATGTTAGCCTGTAGTGTCCCACAGCTGGGCAAAGGCATCCCTCCATTTCTTCCAACGGTCATGGTTTTGCACCTCATCCTTCTAATTCTTAAGAAAGGCATCCAGGTCACCCCACCATCTTATTCGTGGTCTGCCGTGGCCACGGAATAGATGAATAAGGTTGGAATGGTAATGTAGGCGTGGCGAGCGCGCCATATTTATGATACGAAAATCATAGCTCGACCGATTAATTAATTCACCGCGTTTAGTGCGCTTCGGATTACTTCGGAACACAGAGCTCTGCCTTAAGATGCCATGTTGTGCAATTATAACCTGTAAAACAAAAAATTTGACCGCAAGTATAGAGCGAGGAGGTATATCTTTCCATTGGTAAGTCGAAAATAACATTTAATTACAATTTTATTTGTAAAAAATATAAAAATATTCTGATCACTATGAAATTCCGAACATTAACAATATTATTGCAACAAATTACAAAAAATATATATTGCCCGATGTGTACTCGCTTAATCAACGCAATGACCAAGTCGGCTTACAATGTATGCATGCGGTTCCGTCCTTCACACTTCAACCATTGACGTTTCGTCCTTTGCCCTGATAGGCCATGATGCACGGCGCATGTTTATAGACAGTGAGTTACAATCAGTAGCAAGCTCTCGATTTAAGGGTGTGTAATTTATTTGTGTGCGTAATTCGCATACGTAACAGGCCTCTTGCTTGTAGTGAAGTTAAAGAGTGGGAGATAAGCGGCGACACGCGTTCTCAAACAAATCAGGAACTATTTCCTTTCTAACCTCTTTTATCTGTTCTGTGGCCGTGGCCACGCGGTGATATCTCAGGGCACCAATCCTGTGTCTTACGAGAAAGCAGTCGCTTTCAAGTTGGGCAGCCTTTTGAGCCACATCGACGATTGTGATGGGATTGCATAATTTAATTCCACCTAGCCCGTTCCATCATTGGACTTGATGAACGGCGATGCGCCTTTCGCCAGTACATGGTGGATATTCCACCTATACCCACAAAACATTTTGTGATTACTTTCATTGTGCGTACAGCTAGGAAGTGGAATTCCCTGCTGGAGTCTGTATTACCTGATTAGCCTCAACTTGGGATTATTTAAGTCAAGAGAGAATAGGTAACTTCTAGGTAAGTAAATAGCAATAACTAATGTTTAACATTTTGGGCTGTGGATTGCTTGGGTCTGAGGTAGGTATAATATAGGTCCCTATCTGTTTGATGTAAACCTAACTAAGTACATAAAAAAACCGGCCAAGTGAGGGTTCCGTACAAACTTGTAGGTAAATTTTAAACATATTTTTATTATATAATGTAACCAAAAGTTTATGCTTTTCGTAATTTTTCCTTTATCTGTACCGTAAGACGTTGCTTTGTACCAAATTTCAATATTCTGAGCTCACGGGAAGTACCCTGTAGGTTTTGATTCCCTTGCGAGTGTCGAAAATGCGGCATAAACGGCTGTATCTTTTGATTTCGTTGGCTTAGAAGTTTAATTTTTCACAGCTCTTAGGGACAGTAGACTTGAGTATTTGATATGAATTTCAGCTTGATACCTCCACGCGTTCCAGAGAAAAAGGGTCTTGACAGACATATATTCCTTTTGAGGTACGGAATCCTAAAAATAAATAAAAATTGACTTAGGCGTCGAAGTACTCCTCCACATTGCTGTCGTCCGGAAACTAGCCCATTAATAAATAGCTTATATATAATAGACATAAGTTAAATTATTTCAACACTGTGAGTTATGTTACTCGAATAAATAAATGAATTATTTTTATTATAAAAACAGTATCAAAAAACTTTGAAGCCGGACATTTGTCGGGTTGTGTTTTGTTTGCCGTCACTATTGTGTGTGAAGTGATAGTTTTATAAGCTTTTTAATATGTATTAGTTTATTTATTTTAGACGGTTCCCATATATTTTAACCAGCAAAGATTGTATGGACTTTAAAAAAGACGGACCCCTAAGTTTGTTTCGGTTTTTTATTCTCAGGGTAGTCAGTTACGAAACACTGGCCTCATCTAGTTTAAATTTACGAATAAAATGACGTGTAAAAGTGTTAATTAATAACCAATTTGCAAAATAAAGATCATTTTCAACCGACGACCAAAAGAGGAGGTTATCAATTCGACGCGTATATTTTTTTTTTTTTTTTTTTTTTATGTATGATCATCGAGTACTCGAAGACGGCTGAGCCGATTTGGAAAATTCTTTTTTTGTTCGAATGGGTATACTTCGAAATTGGTACCATTATCACCAAAGTCAGGATCTGATGATGGGATCCTGGAGAAATCGAGGGAACTCTTGAAATATTATAGGCACACCTATGGCGTTTTGGGTATTTCTTATAGTAACTTGTGCAGTTGCTCTCAAAAAGTACCATTTGGGGAAGTGGAACTGATGATGAAGACCACAGATGGCCGCCGAAACTACTCAATAATAAGTATTAAGTGGATTGCGATTCGATTACTTGAATATGGATGTTAAGCACTTTATGCTCGTCACAATGCATATGGTGATGTAGAGCTGATGGTGAAGTACCAGGAGAACTCCTCAACAATTAACGGCCCAGCATTGGGAAAAGCAATATTTTGTAAAAGGTTATAAGTAGTTGACATTTAGGCTCTTGTAACTAGGTAAATTAAAAACCATCCAACTAAAAAGAGTGAAAAAATAACTTTTTAACAAAAAATTAAACCGACTCCCAAAAAACACTGCAAAGTGAAAAATAACTTTAATTTCGGTAGTCGGTGTCTTTATCATTTGTAGTTATTAATAAAGTATGTAAGTATTTTATTTGTATAAACCAAGTTTGCCTGAAATAAATAAATTGATTGAACAGGCGTACGTCCAACTTGACAAACATCCTACTTCATCAGGACATATACTAAAACCTTCCTTCCTTCCCTAGTTCCCTGGTACAAATGGCTCTTGTAACGACCAGTGTCCAGTCTAAATTGTTTTGTTTATTACCACTGTTTCTGTCGCACTGAAGATTAGGAGGCCCTTAAACGAAGTTTAAGGCTTACAACTGATGTTAGAGTTTAAACTAGGGTTAGTTTCATGTTCGTTTATCTTTAAGTACCTCTTAATGTAGTGTTGTATTGCCGACATAAGATAATCTTGTCTTGAGAATAAGAAGAATTTATACATATTTTGTAATATAATTATTAATATATGTGTAGGTATAATGAATATATTAAATTTATTTTTGTTTTTATAAAGGTAAGTCCACGTATTAATGAATAAACGGGGTTGCGGGAATGTTCTAACGAGATACCACGGCCCCGGAATGCAAGGGCAATCGAAGGAGCAGGGTGGGTTTATTCAGTAGAAGTCTGACACTCCCTTCCGCTCTGCCCATGGCGGGAGGAGTCATTTGATAATTTTCCCTCCCAGAAAAAAAAAAACTAATGTTAAATATGATTGAAGCGGTTGCGCTGTTTCGAATCGATCGTACTGGATGCATTTTCGTTCGTATTATCCAGACTTCTAGTCAAAAGAGTTACATATTTCCAGAAGTTTTGTGTGTGTTCGAAGAAACATGTTTTTTTGGTGGGTGCACTGGGCCCCTAGTTGTTGCGGGGCCCCTAGGCAGTTGCCTACTACGCCTAATGGTTAATCCGGCCCTGCCTAGAAGTAACCTTGACATTAAGATTCCCAGGTTATAGCTATCAGGAAACATAGACACCGGCAGGGAATTCCACTCATTAGCTATACGCACAATTAAACTATTCTCAAAACGTATTGTCATAAGTCGGCAACTTCGAACTGCTTCCACAAACTTAGTAACACACGGTTGGTCTGTCATCATAAATAAACATTTTGGACTCATATTGTACCGTCGCGTGTCGTACATCGTAGTAACACGTGAATCTGTGTGTAATGGCCCCACGAGACAAAATATTTTGTGAATAAATATAAATCACATGCAAAAACAACCGTAGTAATTTGAAAAAATATACTGAATCTGTAGTTGATTGTGATGAAAAAGACAGAAAGGTATGGTCAACACTTCTCACCAATGATATGTTTGATTCGCTATACCTAAGTGTCTTAGCGAAGATTTTTAATGATTAGGGAATAATTTTACTATGCATACAACTGAGGAGTGAAATTCCCTGCAGGAGTCTGTATTTTGTGATAGCTATAACCTGGTTGTCTTTATTTTAAGGATAAATAAGTTACTTCTAGGTAAGCGTGCTTCGACCGGGTGTCGGGCAAAATATATATTTTGAGTCAGTCTCCGCAATTCTTTAGATATTATTTAATCCACGAGCTCCCCAATAATAATACGTAAAGTCATAAAAATGTCCAATAAAATCATAATAATACAACACTTTGCAGCCCCACTGTGTTAAGAATATACATCATCTTTGAGAATACACGCAAGATAATGTTTACATTGGTAATCTCGTTACACATCTAGTATTTATTATGAACACCTACTGTTCTGTGGATTTATATCTACGTACCTATATTTTTCTTGCTACATTTTTCTAAGATAGTAATTTAGTAATTTAGTAATAGTAATTTATTTCTCAAAAAACTTAGTACTAGTTTACATAAATTATAATTTGGCAGTGTATAACATTGTAAACTGGATGTAGCTTTTGTAACCGAACTAGGCAATGCCTGTGTTTCAGTTATCAATGCCATTTCCCAGGAGTTTTAATAAAATCGCCAACAAAGTGTTTGCAATAGTATGGAGTACTTATCTGCTAAGATTAGAATATAACATTAATTACACAAATTAAGAGTTAGTAAGAGCGGAAGTGATTATGAGAGTGTGTGCAGTATCTGTGGAGTTTGATTTAAGTGTGAATGCGTGAAGTGTATGTAAGTGGTAGTATGTGTGTGAGTGGTGGGATGTAAGTGTGTGTTAGAGTGTGTGAGTGTGTGACTAGGCTTGGGTAAGTTGAGGATTGAGGTATACATGTGCGAGTGTGTTTGTGTGAGCATGGTTTTATCGCAAAAGGTTATTTTACTTATAATTTACATTTAAACCTAATTTATAATTACTGTACAACATTAAGTAATAGTTCAGTTTCTTCATAATTAAGTTGTTGCAAATATTTACTTACAATTGGCTTACATTTTGATTTTGTCAGGGGATGTATATTTAAAATTTTATTTATTTTGTTATAAAGGAACGGGCCGAGAAATTCAAAGAATTTTTTAATAAATTTAGTTTTATTATTTGTCCGTTCCGTACATACATTTAATCTACGACGTGTACATGCAAGTTTGTCGTAGGGCACTATCATATGTTGTTTTAGTATGATGTTTAGTATAAAGAGTTGCCTTACTGTTAGAACCTCACATATTTGATAGAGAGAGACCGTCGGAAAGAGAATTGGTTTGAAAATGCATACCTTTAGAATTGCACGTTGGGCAACCTCAATGGACTTCATTGTTGTTTTACTAGAACCCCCCCAAGATGAAATACAATAGTTTAATATAGACTGACCGAGGGCAAAATAAATTCGTTTTAGAAGGTATGGTTCAGCAACATGCCGCAGATTTTTAAATATATATATAAGTTTACGCACACGAGAGCAAAGCAGCCTAATATGTTCCTTGAAATTTAAATTACTGTCGATTATTACGCCCAAATATTTGATGGTCTGAACACATTCCAATGACAAACAGGCACAGTTGGCTTCTAGGATACATTTGTGAGAGATAATTTTATAACTACTGCTGTGGTTTGACATTTTATTAATGCTGAATAAGGCATATTTTGTTTTGTCCACATTTAAGGTCAACATATTTGCGTGAAGCCAGCTTCTGGTTATATCATAACCCCGCTGAGCAACACTATATACCTCATCCCAAGTATTTGCTGCAAAAACTAAAGCGGTATCGTCCGCGAAGGAGATGATTTCGCCTTGAGTGAGTTTGAGACTTGTGAGTTCGTTTATGTAAACGAGAAAAAGGGTGGGTCCAAGGATGCTACCCTGGGGTACACCGTGGGTGATAGGAAGGTAATCACTTTTGCATTGACCTACACGGACACACTGACTACGACCAGATAAATAGCTCTCAAAAAGTTCCAGTTGGGTACCTCTTATACCAATGTGATCAAGTTTGGTCAGTAAGAGCGGAACAGAAATCGTATCAAATGCCTTTGCCAGATCGAGAAATATTGAAAGACATTTTCTCCCCTTATCCAAGTTTGAACTGACCAAGCTAGTAAGTTTGTTCACTGCTTGTTCTGTGGACTTACCATGCCGAAAACCATACTGATTTATGGATAATATTTTATTATTTTCTAGATAATTTACGAGGCGACTGTTCATAATTTTTTCAAATATTTTCGATATTGCTGGTAGTATGGATATTGGCCTATAATTATTGATACGATTTCTGTCCCCACTCTTATAAATTGGACACACTTCTGATCTTTTTAAGGAATCAGGGAATACGCCAGATTGTAGACTATCATTGATAATTTTCGAGATAGGACTGCTTAAAATATCCTTATGCAGCTTTAAAAAGTGACCACTAATCCTATCACAACCTGGAGCGCTTTCACTTTTTAGGCCCATGATAATTTGTTCAACTTCCTGTTTATCAGTGTCCATCAAAACAAAAGAATTTTTCTGCTTACAGACATCAATATAATTTTGAAAATCTGTATGAGGTACACTAGTTTCTTTTTTTAATTTCTCAGCTAACGAGGCACCGACATTTATAAAATAACGATTTATCGTATTTAGAGAAAACCATTTTCTTTGCTAAAAGCGCTTGATACCCTCTTTTTATCTAATGTTATGGAGCGTTTAGACTGTTTTGGCGGTTGGTAATTTACTTAAATCTTTACTTTCCTATGGTACACTTTTTAACAGGGCGAAATTAACATATAATATGATTCCTCCGCACTTCTCGGAGGGGAAGGGAGTGTCAGACTTCTACTGACTAAAAACGCACCCATTACTTGAGTTTCTCTTGGTTTAGGGGCCGTAGTATATTTAATGCGGGAGCATTGGGCCTGTCAGGTCCCGTCATTGCTGCTGACTGCTCTTTGAGAGATGCGTGGAACGCGACGAGTCGTCTGCTGTAATACAGTATGTTAACTAACAGAGGGCGTTCCTGTTAACCCGCAATAGTATAGCATCCATACATGCTAAAAAAGATTTTACCATTCGAAAACAAAATGTTTTATTATTTATTAATATTAAAATATTCACTAAAAATGTTAAATTGTTACGTAAAAGAAACACTCTGTATACGCGTACTTGAAGGATGGCAACGTCGCAATTTATTTGTTTCTTTTACTGTGTTTCTTTACAATGAAACAAAATGTCTTAGTATTTTTTATTAAATTTCTCTGCAACTGATTGACATTGGGTGACCAGTTGTTCTGTTCTTAGTTCAAAGTAATTATACTGTTATTTAACATGAAAATTCTAATTGTCTCCAGAGCTCGTTTCCGGGTGACAGCGATGTGTAGGATTTGAATGGAATGGAATGGAAACTTCGGTGGGAATATCATCTAATGACTCCTCCAGCTCTGGGTGGAGCTGAAGGGAGTTTCAGACTCCTACTGACTAACACCCACCCTGTTTCTTGTGTTCCGGGTAACTGAACTGGGTAACTGAACGGAACTAAATGTATGGGGAGTACCCCGAACATTTCATTGAACTGAAACTAAAAAAAAACCTTTGCTAAGTGTCTGTAGATAGGTTTATAAAAATTACATGATTATTTTATTTGGTTATGTAGAAAACCTACAAACCTAAACCTATGTATATGCAAGTGTGTACAGTCCTCAACAAAACATATCTC
Source organism: Tholera decimalis (assembly GCA_943138885.2). NCBI lineage: Eukaryota > Metazoa > Arthropoda > Insecta > Lepidoptera > Noctuidae > Tholera > Tholera decimalis. Next base: position 34,206,635 of record OW964562.2, read on the forward strand.
GAATACAAGAATAGAGATTTCTGTCCCACAAAAGAATAATATATGTGCATGTTACGCGAGATTCATTGAGTTCACTTTGTATCCGACTGTACCACGTATTTTTATGTAAAGTGACCGGTTTGGCTGGGATTGTACGTTATGTACGTATAGTTAGGCAAAATTTTTAAGAGAGTACTTTGATATTTTTGCGGAAATATATTTGAATTCACAGAGCCCTGTTTCCCTTGGTATACTCCGAAAAAATGCGGTAGTTATACAGTTGAATTGCAGGTATATTGCCATGAACTGGATCAGACTGCATAAACCTGTATTGATGATACTCTTAAATGATTTCTTATTTTAGTTTTGTAATTATTTCTACATACACATAAAATATCCATAAATAGAATCAAGCTCTTTCTTAAAAAAACATGCATTTAGAACCTGTTTCTTTTCTAAATTATATACTATTAACCTTTTCACCGCCAAGCACTTCTATAGAAGTTCGGGATTTTCGTGCCACCAGCGCCACAACTTCTATAGAAGTTGTTCATTTTAACTATCTTATTAAAATAAATTTACTGTGATTAAAAGCTTTGTTTCATTTTATTATTTAAGATAGCACTGTCTACTACCCTGTTTTTTATTTATCTACACAAAATAAGCCCTAGTTTGTCCTAAAATCGGCAAAAACAGAAACTCCGAATTTTGTTACTTTCCTCAGAACGCCAATCACTTCATATCAAGTTGGCCAGTGATGTGCCGTGAAAGGTTGATTTCACCATTGAAATATTTATAAATACAGAAAGTTACGAATATCGAAAACAATTTGAGGTCAATAAATATTAACTTAGTTATCTACTTCATTACAAAGGATAGTAGATGAATTTCGACCTTCAGGTAGATGCCGATACGTAATTATAAAGTTGTTACCAATTCTTGTCGATAGTTATTTTCCCATCTCTACAAAACAATTGGTCGTCTATGCCCCTGTGCGCCACCGAGTGCCACGAACTACTATAGAAGTTGGTCAGTGACGTCATAGGCGTGCGGCTGTCAAGGTCACTTTGGCATAGTGCAGCACACAATCGGATTCGCGCGCACGCATCTTTCTTTCTTTCACTTGATAACAAACAGAAAAATGAGTGAAGAGCTTGATTCGGACGAACTTCTTAAAATTTTGCAAGGTGTGGAATCGGACTCGGAGTATTTTGTGGAGAACATTGAACCAGAAGATAATTCTGAGGTATGTCTAATTGGATGATAATAATAATGTTTATTCATCAAAGAGTAGGAATTCAATAAGTATGTAAAATGTTCGGTGAACCCAGTATCTCCAGATGCACTGTAATTACAGTAGATTTAGGTACTGTTTTTGTACTCTATACACTATTATGGTAAATACAGTGTATGAAAGCACTGTAATTTTAACTTTTTTAGAAATTCTTTTCAAAGAAAAAAAAGGAAACCTAATTGCAATTCGTATAAAAATCATCTAAATGGATGAAACGTAACGTTATATTGTAGATATTATGATTTATGTACCTATTCTGTGCTTATATCTACTTGGTCATATTATTATGCGGAAAGGGGAATTACCTAGCAAACTGTGTCGCTATTTCTTAGTGAAATTATGTAGTTAGATTTTAGTTTCGTGTATGGGTTTCAATTTGAGGAAAAAACACAGGAATAAACAAAAATAGAAGAAAGAAAGACCATAGACCCCATCCCTGATCAGAATCGAATTCAACGTGCCCTCAGTGCCAATAACTTGATATGAAGTTAAAGAATGAGATCATGAAACAAATAGAGATGTACCCCATTCCTTATAGTTCTAATTGAGTTATGTATTAGTTTCTTTGATACTCATAATTTATACTGTTTTTTCTTATTAAGGATACTGTGAAATAAAACAAATCTGGAAATATTTAATCAGTTTTTATTTATATTCGTAAAATCAACTTTAAATCTTAACTTTACGCGTACAAATCTTATTCATCGATATGACGATATCCCCATCACTACTGTTTACTGTATATTTAGTTATACATTTATAGCTTGGCGCTCGGCGAGGCATTGCGTTTTGTGTACGTTGGCGGCGAAAAGGTTAATGCATGTAGGGTCTTGCAATGAATTGCGAGAATGTCGTAACGAGATACCGCGGCCTGGAAACCAGGTAACTGAAGGAACAAGATAGGTTTCTAGTCAGTAGAAGTCTGATACTTCCTTCCTCTCTACCCCAGAGCGGCAGGAGCCATTTGATGACTTTCATACCGAAAAAAAAGGTTCTTACAATGAAATAATTCTACGGTTGTAAGAGACACGATAAGAAAAGATCTATAGATATTTTAACTTCCTCATGTGATGGAAAATGTAGTGTGTGCGGAAATGTAGTCCGCTTTCCTATAATGGTAGGTCATTATAGGAAAGCGGACTACATTTCCGCACAAGATCCCATTAAAAACGAAAATCTCTCAAAAGACTTTTAGCAAACGATATAAGCCAACACGCCAGCCATACAGTGATTTCCCAGAAACTACCATTTGGCTTACATCGTCAATTTTCGGTTCCCTCCGAAACTGCGAAAACTGAAAGCCCCAAATTCGGCTCCCAAACACTTCATTTTCCGTCAAGGCATATATTGCACCGTCCATTACCGGGTAACCGTAAACCGGGATTTTGGTGCAAATCGTTTCGTGAAGATGAGCAGAAATGAATGTCATGCCTGCTAAAGAGGGCAGTTTTAATGAATGTGCTGATGGAAATACAATCAGTGGATTTTAGCTTTTATATCTCATTTTGGTATTGTATATTTTTAATGCTTTCGGTTTTTTTATTAGTGATGGCTAGTGATTGATGATATCTACGATGGACCGAGCGAGCTCAAAAGACGCCTGCTCACTGTTGCTTCAAAGGGTTGAAAGAATAGATGAAATGGCCTCAAGAATATGATACAAAATTACTTTCTCTATCCACAAAATAATGATGTTAACATATCTCGTTGTTCATAAACATGTTAAGTATATACATAGTTTATTAGTTATGCATTGTTTACATGGAAACATCTAACTACCTAAATATGAAATTTCCTCTTTTGAGTCAAATTCATCCAAAGGATGTCTGTAAAAGAGCGTTTTTAGCAATAATACCACTCATTATTAGACCCTTTTATTTTTGTAGCCCGTATTGTAATTCATATTTACAAAACAAGAAAGGGAATATCCTACACCTATCATATTTTTTATATATAATATAATTTAAGGATTAGAAAAAAATCAACGCGTCCCAACCGTTTGTGATTACAGCAAATAAACATGTTTACTTTCATCCTTATGTTTAAAATTAATTAAGCCCATCACAGCATAGAAAAACAAACCACATTCATTTTTAGATATTTTTTGTTTGAAAAACTGGACCTCTGTAAGTCAAAAACCCGACAAAACATGTAATTCTTATTTACCCATATCAAATAAAATAAAAAAAAAACATTCGAAAACAAAATGGGCGCATTATCAAATTTCCAAACATGCATATTCTATAGCTGTGTTACAAAGGATCTGATACCGCCCCAGGCTAACAGTGACGGTACACAGGATCCATTTGAACACGTATTCATAAATATATCTACATGTCGGCTTTAGGGTGCTTTTGTGAGGTGCGAGGTAGCTAAGCGGTACGGGAGTAGGTAAAAATTGGGGTTTCCAGATCAAAGAAGATCTGGAAACCCGCAATTTTCACCATTCATTATAGAATCATTTCAGATCCAGAAACACCTAATTATAGTCATCATTCATTACTTCTAAATAGTACTTGCAAAAATATTCTGGCTTGACTATTGAGTGGTCTTTATTATTTAACCATTTAAATGTAATAGATATCATGAGTAATTTAGATATTCAATATAAATGTGAAACATTTATCTTATTGAACATTCGTAATTATGTACATTATAATTTATCATTACATATTCATTCAACAATTTGATGACGCGGAAATTGGAGCAACAGTATAGTCTATTCGACACGACAGACAACGAAAATGAAGTGCGCTCGCTATTGTTTTTTTTTTTTTTTTTTTTTTTTTTTAGGTAGGGCCACTTGTAGATCAGCACACTAAGGCTGTGAGTCTACTTAACCGGACTTGTCCATCGCGCTGCCTTATATATGCAGCGTAGTAATGATTTAGTTTAAATGTTATGACGTAGAAATAAAAAGTACCTACTATATTTTTAAATGCTTTTATTTACAATAAATATTTACACTATATACTAACCATTTAAAAAACAAATAATAATATAACTATTATACGTCTATTTTTTAAACATCAATTAGGTACATGAAGTTGAACTGAATTTTTTCACTATTTTAGCAACTAAATACTCGATTTCAGTCATTATGTCATCAATATCACTACGGACTAAATATTGTATATTGACGCTTGCACTATCGGGGTCATTGTCCATTTCATCCATATGACGACCTTCCACATCGTGTACAATTATTTTTATAATTCGGTGAACATGCCCAGGCTCTTTACGTGTGATAAAGGATGTGTTTTTAAAAGGTTTTGATTTTTTCTTCTTCTTTATCTTTTTCTCTTGTATTTTTTGCTGTTTACTCTCTTCACATGCTTGTTCCGCCACTTCGGCATACCAACTTTCTCGGTCTTGAGCATAGTAAAATGGATTAAGAACTGGATCGGAGCATTCTATCGAATTCTGAAATAATGAATAATTTTATGCTATTAAACAGCATCAAATGTGAATTCAATTGCTAATATCGAAGATCACTTAGATACTTACGTTACATTGTTGGTTAATGTTATCTAAAACAGGACTGTAGGATGGTGAATGTGACATATTTAATTCTATGTCCCGACTTTGTTAAAAACCTGGAAAAAATACTCGAAATTAATATTTTGTTAACCGATATTATATCTCAAAACAACGATTGCAGTTGAAACATAGTGTTATATAGAAATGAATAATTATGTACCAGACCTATATGTATTAAACATCGATTATACTGTCTGATAACAATAATGTTGGATAAAATAAGTAAGAGTAATATTAAAACTTACCAATGTTATACGATAAAGCCAGTTGCAACAGTCAAGTATAGAATTGGAATAGATTTTAAATGATTTTTCTCTCTATTTATATACTCGTACCCTAATTTAATTTTAATGGATAGAGTTCAAAATCGCACTTTTTAAGTTAGATATATCTATTTCCAAAAAGGGTATAGTGAAATAGGAAACATAAGACATTACGACACCTATTATTTTATTGTTTATCATAAATATATATTTATATATACATATTGATAAAATAATACTACTGTTCACGGTAAGTAATCGTTTTCATACATTTTATTTAGATTATTATTAGGCGAGCAAACTCATGGTATGTTAATAGCATATCAAAGCTGCACCGTAAGCTGATTTCTTTTTAAGGAGACGAATCAAAACAATATAGCAATATTGACATACTAATGTTACGTTTGGTTTCACCTGTTATTATTGTGATATTTTTAAAGCTAAGGTATTTTAAATTTTGTCACAAATAGAATGGTAAGTAATGTTTTTATTTGTTATTTGTTCATAAATTAAGGGTGATTGATATATCATCACGTTTTAAATTCCCAGTTAGGCAGATGAGTATTTCACTAACTATTTGTTAGTTATATTATTGGGCCCCCGAATAGACGAGTCTGTTACCACCTACAATATTTCGACACAGTCGGATAAAAATAATAATGAGTTAGTAGAACAATATTGTTTACAATATCACATCACAAACCTGCATTTGGATGCAGATAACTGACACAGCATTTTCTATACACATGCCTCTTCCCAAATTTGGGATAATATGACGTAGATTTATCACTATTTAAGCGTCCCACTGCTGAAGTTCAACCACAAAACACCTCTTCCAGAGCTACCGGCATCATCGTACATCAAATCTTCGCTGCACTATTTAAAATGTAAGTGGCATTATTTTATATATTTAGTAATTCTATTGTTCAACTATTCTTATAACAGGGGAACTCCTTAGACGAGTGCTAGTAATCTCGACTATTGAGCATGAGACATTGGGTTCAATACCCAGGAAATTGAGGCATAACGATATCTTATTGTATTATGTAATTAATAATTATTCTAATATTCATTCGTATATGTATGAAATGTATACACTATTCTAGTGTATTGGCACGGAAAGCCAGGACTGCAGGTTCGAATCCTGCTTATGAATTGATTAAATTGCATAATTAATAAATATATTTTATATTATTTCAGGTCGCTAGAGAACGCAGAGACTCTCTTCCCGTCTGACAACGAAGCGCAACCTCCAGTCGCAAAAAAGACTAAGAAAAGGAAGCAGGTGCAAACTCAAACGAAGGAGCCGGAGGCGGCAGCGCGGACTGCATCGTATTCCCCATTGAGAGCAAGTCCGGTGCCGAGCACGTCGCGGTCAGCTCCAAAGAAGCCGTATTTCAAGCCCGTACCTCCAAAGAAGACTACAGCTTACGACCTCTTCGGGACTGACAGCGAAGACGAGGAGAAAGAAGATGTCGCTGTTCCCGGTAAAGCTCCAATACAATTAAATTCGTATATAACTCGACGTCTTGCTAACGGTCATTCGCGCCAAACGTATGAGCATAAGCCCGGTACGCACTATATAGATTTGAAAGTGTACCGGTGCGATGAAATTAAAAACGTTCAGCCAATTAACAGATGGCGCCAAGCAATAGTTACTGTGAAAAATCAAACATCTGACAACACAGATGCATGGCAACACCTGACTAATTTTATTATAGCAACTAGAAAAGAATTCGTAAAGTGTCCACCAACCTTTGTTAGCAACTATTACTAAAATATTAGTATTTCATTATTAATATCCTATTACTTTAAATACTATTTTACCACGAGTTACTTGCTTATTTACGACATTTAATTTTAATCATTATCTCAATATTACGTGATGATTTTTATGTGCTAGTATTCTGTTAAGTGTTTTTAAGTTTATATGATTATTATGTGTTAAAGAAATATATTCAAGAATTAAAAATTCATTGTTTTGTTTTCTTACAGTTTCACCAATTCCTGGAAAAATAACAAATTATAATCATATAATGACTTGTGAAAAATGTCATATTGAAATACCAAAAAATGAATATCACTATCATGTGAGAACGAATTTACATAAATCTAATTGCATATTAAAAACCAAATATGAAAATATTGATATTATTGCTACGGCTTTTAGAAAGAGAATAATAAGTTACAAACTGAATCCATCGATGGAGTACCTTACACCTGAGGAATTCCTAATTGATAATCAGCATCAAGTCATAAAACTAATTAATGATTGTCTAATTAAACATAATTGTGTTAAATTAAACTTCGAGCTTTATGCTTACTTTATTCTGTCAAAATCTGATGAGCAACAGCTTAAGTCATTTAACACAAAATTTAACATCATATACAAAAATACTGATATACATGAATTCTATATGAATACAATAAACACATTTGAGAGGAAACTCTCTGAATTCCAACACTGTGAATCTGGTTGGTCTTGTTTCTCTATAAGTCACCTGGAAATTAATATAAACAGATATTCTCCTTTAAAGGGCGGTACTTACATAGATTTGCCGCATGTAATACAAAAAACGAGAAGTTGCTTAAATATAAAAAACCATGATAACTATTGTTTTTTGTGGTGTGTTGTTGCAGCATTATATCCAAAAAAATGTAATGTTTGCAGGACAAGTTCCTACCCAAGTTTTTCATCAGTATTAAATATAAATGGTCTATCATTTCCTCCATCGTATAATGATATTAGAAACTTTGAAAAGATAAATCCTACTATAAGTATAAACGTATATGGATTGGATGATAAAAATGCAGTCACTGGTCCGTTATATGTGACAAATTTAAGAAAGACACACCATGTAAATTTATTATATATTGAAAGAAAAGGCAATGGACATTATTGTTTGATAAAAAACCTATTCAGATTAGTCAGACGTCAAATAAGTAAACATAAAGGTAAAATGTATTTATGTGAGACGTGTTTACAAGTTTTCACGAGTGCAACAAAATATAGTACCCATACTACATGTCCTAATATATTAACAGTATTACCTGAAAAAAATAGCATTCTTCAGTTTAAAAACTATGAAAGAAAACAAAAAATTAATTTTGTTATTTATGCAGACTTTGAGAGTATTTTGCTAAACTGCAACATAAGTAAAACTGAAAATACCCCAACATACAAGGTTCACGAACCTTCATGTTTTGGATACTATATTTGCTGTTCACATAATTCGGCTCTAAATAAATATGTAGCATATAGAGGGCCTGACTGTGTGGAAGTATTTATAAAATATTTGCTAAATGATGTAGATAACATTAACAGCATCCTATCGAATAAAATGCCCGTGGCCCCTTTAACCACAGACCAAGAAAACGAATACAAAAATGCTACAAAATGTCACATCTGTAACGATCTGCTCTTTGATGACAAAGTAATGGATCATGATCATATTACATCTCAGTACCGAGGCGCCGCACACTCCCATTGTAATTTAATGTTTAGAGTTTGCCCGTTTGTGCCTGTTATTTTCCATAACCTAGCTGGCTATGATTCTCACTTATTTATTAAAGAATTAGCGAAATATGAAGGTGCTTTTAAAATTATACCTAAAACCAAAGAAAAGTATATGTCTATCACGAAATTATTCCACAGAAAGAACAGTTCAAGGCCTATTCAAATTAAGTTTATAGACTCCTTTCAATTTCTTAATTCAAGCTTAAATATATTAGTTAACAATTTGTCTGAATCTGATTTTGTTAATTTGTCAAAAGAATTTTCAAATGTTAATTGTAATAAGTTAAAACTACTACGACGAAAAGGAATATACCCCTATGATTACATGAACGCAATATCGAAATATAATGAGAATCGACTACCACCTAAATATTGTTTTTACAATAGTTTGACATGTGAACATATTAGCGATCATGAGTATAATCACGCTCAATATATTTGGCAAACATTTAATATTAAATCGCTCGGAGAATATACAGATTTATATTTAAAAACCGACGTGTTACTACTTTTTGACGTCTTTGAAAAATTTAGACAAACTTGTTTGCATCATTATCAACTTGATCCGGCCTACTATATTACTGCACCTAGTTTAAGCTGGGATGCGATGTTATTGTATACCGGTATTAAATTAGAATTAATTAATGATGTAGAAATATACGAGTTTCTGAAGAAAGGAATTCGTGGAGGCTTGGCACAATGTTCTCTTCGTTACGCTAAATCAAATAATAAATATTTACCGAATTACGATGCTTCTCAAAGGTCAACATATTTAATTTATCTCGACTGTAATAATTTATACGGTTATGCGATGACAAAAAAAAATGCCTATTTCAGAATTCCGCTTTTTATCAATCGACGAAATAAATACTATAAACGTACTATCAATATCGGATGATTCTGAATATGGATTTATTTTAGAAGTAGATTTAACCTATCCCGAAAATTTACATAATAAGCACAGTGATTTACCGTTTGCGGCAGAGAAGTTCAAACCTCCCGGAGGCAAAACACCTAAATTAATTGCTAATTTATATGACAAATTCAACTATGTAATACACTACGTTCACTTAAAAGAATGCTTGCTGAATGGACTTATTTTGAAGAAAATTCACCGTATCTTAACTTTTAGACAGGAAAACTTTTTACAAACATATATTGACCTGAACACTAGCTTACGCCAAGCTTCAACAACCGTATTTGAAAAAGATTTTTTTAAACTCCTTAACAATGCTATATTTGGTAAAACTATTGAAAATAGACGCAAACAGGTTAATGTAAAATTAGTGACCAATTGGGACGATTATAATAACAAAACAAATAAGCACCTCAGTGCGGAAAAGTTAATTGCGAAACCAAATTTTAAAAGTATTAAGATTTTTTCTGAAAATTTTGTCGCTATTCAATTGAGTCCTGAAAAAATTATTTTAGACCGACCTATCTATATCGAATTTTCAGTTCTAGAATATGCCAAACAACATTTATATAAATTTCACTATAATTATATTAAAAACAAATATAAAACTCAGGCAAGACTGTGTTATACAGATACAGACAGTCTTCTTTATTTTATCAGCACTGAAGATTTTTATGAGGACATAAAAAACGAAGTTGGACAATTCGACACAAGTAATTTTGAGACTAATAATTGCTACAACATGCCGAGAGTAAATGCTAAAATTCCAGGACTATTTAAAGATGAATGTGGAGGTGAAATCATAAGTGAATTTGTAGGATTGAGAGCTAAGCTTTATTGCATAAACAGCCTAAAGACTTGCATAACAAAAGCAAAAGGAATATCGAAAGCTGTAACTAATCGATTAAAACTATGCCATTACAACAGAGCTTTAACAAGTGATACAAGTTTTAAATGTAAAATGAATATAATTAAATCAAACAATCATGTACTGTACTCCCAAGAAATTCATAAAGTAGTATTGAATAAAAATGATGATAAGAGGCAGATACTTGCGAACCAAACAGAAACTTTACCATGGGGTCACTGTGAAAGCATATTTTAAAAATAAATAAAAATTGATATTATAACTCAGAACATTACATTGCAAATGTTCTATTATAAAGTTCTTTCTTCTAATAAATAATTAAATTGATTGAAATAATCTATAAGTAATTTTGAAGATAAAATACAAGTCAAATTAAATAAAATAAATAAACTACACTTTGATACTTTATTTTAATTAAAATGTGTAGTCATAGATTTAACTAACATATAGAATAGAATATACTTTATTGTACACCTTAAAAGTAGCTCATCTACCATGTAAGTATTTTGTTAAATCATTCTGATCTTTTAAATAAACTATAAATAACATTAAACTGTGCTTTTGTTTTATTTTTTATATTATTATTACCCATGTCATTTTATTTTTACTAACAAATAACTTTTATAGATAAAATGTAGGTCTTTGTGGAGGTATATATTGGTATGTTAAATAGTAATAATATTAATAGGCAAGATGAAGTTGATCAAGCAACCCATATCCTTAAACGTTAATAATATAAACTTTAGTGACTCTCCTCACCACATCAGGCATAGCCCTTTATTACCTAATACAATTCGTTGTATAATATGTGGGCCATCTAACTGTGGTAAAACAAACGTTATGATCAGTTTAGTGTTACATGAAAATGGACTGAAATTTAAAAATTTATATCTTTATTGTAAAACTTCTTTTCAACCTAAATATCGCTTTTTGAGCGAAGTGATAAGAAGAGTACCACAGATTAAATTCTATGAGTTTAATGATGGTAAAGAAGTCATGGCTCCGAATGAAGCATTGCCGAATTCTATTTTTATTTTTGATGATGTTGCAACCGAGAATCAAACCCATATCCGTAATTATTTCTGTATGGGACGACATAAACAAATCGATTGTTTCTATTTATCTCAAACCTATTCAAAAATTCCTAAGTAATTGTTACGTGATAATGCAAATTTTCTTATAATATTTAAACAAGACGATGTGAACCTAAAACATATTTATGAGGAACATGTCAGCCCTGATTTAATCTGGAACCAATTTAAAGATATTTGTAAAACAGTTTGGACTAATATTTACAGTTTTGTGCTTATTAACAAAGAATGTCCATTAAGTAATGGAAGGTACAGAAAGAATTTCGATACATTTATTAAATTTGATGGGAGTTGAGTACCTGATATAATTATGAATAACATTCAAAAGAAAACTAGTATTCGTTCTTCTTTAAGTGAAAGCAGTCGTCGAACATAAGATGGATAAAAATATTAAAATAGAATTAATGAAATCTGTAGACTCCATAAAGAATAAAATAAAACAAATGAAGACTCAGGAATATGCCATGAACTTGTCACTTGATAAAATGCTGAAATCTGTTACCGATCCTCTTAAAACCCTAGTTGATTCGAATACATCTATTATAAAAAATAGGGATGTGGAAAATACATCTTTCAATAATACAGATGACATTGAATCTAATGACAATAACACCAGTTCACTTACGAAGTTTGAAGACTGTTACGATAAACAAGATTATGAACAATTAGTTGAGAAGTCACCCAAAATGGAATTACCAGATGATTTAGAAATTTCATTAGAGGGTCCTGATATTTATGGTATTCACGATGGTCTAAATGTACCATTTGGAATAAGAAGTGAAAAAAGAACATTATTAATGGGAAATTCAAAAGTATCATTTTCTAAAATTGATAATTTAAATAACGATAATGTCACATTGATTAAAATCGATGATAAATCCTATAATTTAACTCCTGGTCTGAAAGAACTCTTACTTCGACAGAAACCAGATTTAAAATTAATATCCAGCAAAGATAAACTTGTATACAAAGATATATTGCATTATATAAATGCTCATAAAAGAGACTTCAATCCTAAAGGGCAAATAAAAGGTGATAAAGGAACAAAATACCGTACAATCATCAGACCGCTGTTTTCCGAAGTATTAAATGAAACCACTAAATTTGGAGGAAACTTGCCTAAGCTTAAGAAATACAAAAATAACACTGATTTAGTATATTGGGATGATCCTAATGAATTGGTTGACAGATTAAAGTTATTAGTTGCGTCAAAAGATGCTGGCAACACAAATCATGATAATGAAATTTTATCAATAATTGAAGAATTAAAAGAAGCCGACATTATTAAAGAATAAATAGTATGAATAATGTGTTGTTTATTTAGTATCGCATAGAACTTGATAAAAGACATATGTAAACTGAGACAAAATAAATATGAGTAAAGCCGAAGTGGTCAACGAAATCCATAAAAATGCAAGAGTGAACTTTTCACGAAGATCCGTTATCATGAAAGATATAGATGATCTATGGCAAGCGGATTTAATTGATATGCAATCAATTTCTAAGGAAAATAAAAAATTTAGATTTATTCTCGCCGTCATTGATACATTTTCGAAGTACGCATGGGCCTTTCCTTTGAAATCTAAGACCAAAGATGTTATAAGTAATACTTTCAAGAAATTGTTAAGCAAGGGACGTGTGCCTAAAAATCTGCAAACGGATAATGGGACTGAATTTTATAATAGTACATTTCAAAAACTTATAAAATCTTATCGTATTAATCATTATTCAACATTTTCAACAAAAAAACCTTCCATAGTAGAGAGATTTATTCGAACACTGAAATCCAAACTGTATAAAGAATTTAGTTTAAAAGGAAACTATAAATGGATAGATAATACTCTTGATAATGTTGTTTATAAATATAATCACACTCAACATCGAACAATTGATGAAATTCCTGCAAACGTAAATAATAAAAACAAAAAACGTGTACGGGAAAGATATGTTAGTTTGTTAAAAAACGTTAATATGAAAAGTAAGTTTAAAGTGAATGATTATGTGCGTATTAGTAAGTATAAGGGTACTTTTGAAAAAGGATATACACCCAACTGGTCAACAGAAATTTTTAAAATTAAAAAAATACAAAATACAACTCCTATCACTTATTTAATTGAAGATACAACTAGAGGCCGGCCTATTTTAGGTGCCTTTTATGCACAAGAGCTTCAAAAAACAAAACATCCTGATGTATATCTAGTGGAAAAAGTCCTAAGAAGTAAAGGAAATAGAGTTTTAGTGAAATGGTTAGGTTTGCCTCCTTCTGAGAATAGTTGGATTGATAAATCGAATAAATTGTAATAAGTTTATAAGAGTTTACAATACTATTTATTAAGTGTTCAATCTATTAATTATCAGTCTTATGATGAGCACTGGAGAGAGCAGTCTTCTCAATTGGTTAATAAATAACTTACCAGTCGAGTTACATTTACCAGGCTACAATTATTGTGGACCTGGCACAAAATTAATTAAAAGACTAAGACGTGGAGACAAAGGTATTAATAAATTAGACGAATATTGCAAAGAACATGACATCGCTTATCACAAGTCTACAAATTTAGAGGACCGTCACAAAGCAGATTTAGTTTTGTTAAAAATGGCGAAACAGCGAGCAGTTGCCCCGGATGCTAGTCTAGGTGAAAAACTTGCAGCACGTTTAGTACGCAATGCTATGTCAACAAAAGTTAAAACTGGTTCTGGCCTAATAAAAGGTAGCAGTAAGTGTTTTCAAAAAGAAACATCTGAAAAAGGGTTAAGAAATAAATTTAAAAGTGTTATTGCCAAAACGAAAACACAAATAAAAAAAATAAAACCAAAATGCAAGAAAGTAGCAATAGAATTAGCTATGACTGCTGCCAGAAAATTAGCTGAGAATTCATCAATTAAACTTCCTCGAGTTATTCCTATACCAAGAACTGGTGGAGTGTTGCCTTTGATTCCTATTTTTGCGGGATTATCTGCGGCTGGAGCTCTAGCAGGTGGTGCAGCTGGTATTGCAAAAACCATAAATGAATTCAAGATGGCTAAAAAGTTGTTAGCTGAGTCGAAGAGACATAATGAAAAAATGGAAGCTCATTGTATAGGAAAAGGACTACACCTTAAGCCACATAAAGATGGGCTTGGAATTTTCATATCCAAAGAAAAAAACTAAGATATCGGCTACCCAATCGAGCTTTAACTAACTTAGACATTTTAAAGTATGGAAATAGGATTCCATATTTTAGAGGTGTCTTTATGAGAGATAAGCTACCTAAATACCCGTACAAAAAAGAATGTGGAGTTATTAATTTAGATAGCTCTAAAATCCCTGGCTCTCACTGGGTAGCCTATGCAAAATACAATGATTACATTGAGTATTTTGATAGTTACGGAAATCTTAAACCGCCACAGGAATTCATAAAATATGTTGGTTCCAAAGTGAAGTACAATTATGAAAATATACAACGTGACCATCCTTTTAATTGCGGACATCTTTGTTTAAACTTTTTAAAAAACTTTTGGTGTAGCGGAGTTATAAAATAAACGTGATCTTTTATAATAGTTCAGTACATAAGTATGTCTACTACGGTTACCATCTCTGGAAATAAATCAGAATTAGTTTCATACTTTCAACCACCACTTCATTTAACTGATCAATATGAGTGCGGTTTACTATATTTTTCAGTATTGAATTCAAGACGAGATCTTTCTGTTAAAACTAGCAATCTGTCTGTGATCAAAATCGAATGTGATCTTGTGTACGGTTCATACTGCAACGGATTACCAACACATTTTATTCATGAATTTGTATCTGATACTGCTTTAGGTCATCGTTTTGTAGAGATACCACAAAACGTGATTTACTTTCCAGTGAACAAAAATACAATTTCATCCATATCTGTTAAGATTGCTGACCAATTCGGTCACCTTATTAACTTCGAAGAACAACATATTCAATTACGTCTGCATTTAAGAAAAACAAAATGATTGTATATTATAAAAACACCGCAATGAAAATAAATCGTCGTATTTCTTCTGCAACCACTAAGGAACACAGACGTAATATAAAATTAAAAAAATTGACTAAAGCAAATAAAAACTTCCTTAAAGCCTTGGGGCTTAAAGTTTGAATATGCTACAGATTACTGAATTACCACACTTCGACAGTTCGATTGAAAGTTATGAAATCCATTCATACAATCCCTACAATAACACCTTTAGGGAAAACGATGAAATCAGAATTCCCATACATCAGCAAGACATATACGTGCTACCATCAGCCAGTTCAATTTACATCGAAGGTCAAGCAAAACTCTTCGGAAAAGATGGGAATCCGATTAAAAAAGCTGTTACGTTCACTAATAACCCTGTTATCTCTTTGTTTCAAGACATCAGATACGAAATAAATGGCATTGAAATAGACCGTATAAAAAATTCGGGAATCACGTCAACAATAAAATCATACATTTCATTAAATGAAGCAGAAAACAAAGTTGCGGCCTTATGGGGTTGGAATCTAACAGGATTCCAAAGTGATGGACATTTTAGTGCTGTGATACCATTAAATAAGGTTTTAGGCTTTGCGGAAGATTACAATAAAATTGTGATAAATTGTAAACACGAACTTATTTTAAGTAGAAGTAACTCTAACTTCAACAGTGTTATTCTTACTGATGATGTTGTTCATTTCCAAATAGATATACAAAGAGTTCAGTGGAGGGTGCCACATATAAAAGTGTCAGATCGAGAACGACTCATACTTTTAAAACATTTAGAAAGAGATAAACCTATTCAGATGGCCTTTAGAAATTGGGATTTATATGAATATCCTTTACTCCCTAAAACTACAAAGCATTCTTGGTCAACTAAGACTGCTTCGCAATTGGAAAAGCCCAGATATGTTATATTTTGTTTGCAAACTAATAGGAGAAATAATAAAACTAGAGACAGTTCAATATTCGATCATTGTGAAGTGACCAACGTAACGCTGTTTTTAAATTCACAATACTATCCATATGAACCTATGAGTTTAAAATTTTCTGAGAACAAATACAGTATATTATATGAAATGTATGTGAAATTTCGTCAGTCGTATTACAACAGTCCTGCAGATCCATTGTTAAACCTAAACGATTTTAAAGAAAAGGCACCTTTGTTTATCTTAGATTGCTCAAGACAAAACGATAGTCTAAAAACAGGTCCGGTGGACGTACGACTGGAAGTGGAAAGTTCCACACCAATACCAGATAAGACAACTGCGTACTGTTTGATTATAAACGATAGACTTGTGGAATACAAACCTCTCAGCAACATTGTGCGCAGGTTATCATGATTGCCATTGTAGATATTCAAGGCTTTAAAACAGAAGCGAATGAATTTATAGCAAAAGAAATCGCTATAATATATAACAAAAAACTACAAGTATTTTTGATTAAGCCACCATTTCCATTTAAAAATTTAACGGTACCAGAAAAGAAGCAAGTTAGTTGGATTGAACGTAACAGAAAGATATACTGGAGTGAAGGATTTGTACCTTATTCCAATTACCAGAGTTTGATTTCAGACATATTGAGAGATAAATGTGTCTACGTCAAAGGTTTAGAAAAAGTGTTGTGGTTAAAGCATATTTTAGAAAATAGTAATAATAATATATTCAATTTAGAAGATAAAGGTTGTTCTAGTTTGATAAGTTTATACAATCAATACAAATATTCTAAAGATTTATATAACTGTATTTATCATGACTCTGTGTGTGCTTTAAAAAATGTATTGTGTTTAAATAAGTGGTGCTTTGATAATAAAATTTTAAATAAATAATTTCTTGTTTAATTTCTAAAATATGTTACGGTATATCTTCGGGTTTTCTATCCCCTCCCAATCATTTCCATTATAAGTTGCTGACAAGAGCTGGGCGATGTCATTCTAACATTAGAATTATCTGTATCCAGACATAGGAAATGAGTGAATATATCATGAAAAATGAATACAAACCACGATATGATATGTACAATAGTTTTAAAATGCGTGAATTTTCATTTAGTTATTACTGGAGGGCGATTAATTCAAAGAAAAGGTTAGTAATGGAAATGGCTGACGCTGGATTCTTTTATTTTGGAAATAGTATAAATGATAAAGCAGCATGTTTCTCATGTGGAGGGGTTATAGAAGATTGGGAGATTTACGATGACCCATGGATGCAACATGCTATTCATTTTCCTCAATGTTTTTATTTGAACTCTGTAAAAGGAAAATATTATATTGCTAAGTGTCTGAAAGAGTACCTCACAAAATGAGTCAACTTGTGTTTACAGTGTATCCAGATGATTGAGACTTTCTATGCTACCAGATACAACCAGAAGATAAAATTCCTTTTTTATATAAATTATAAATAACAGTCCTATAATCTAGTAAACATTTAATAAATATATTTCGGTATAATAAGAGCAAACGCATTTAATTTAACGCCCACTAAATATCATGCACAAGAAACAGGTCAGATCAGAACAGGTTAGAATATTATTTAAAATATAATAAATACATAACCAGACAACAGATCAGACCAGGTCAGAATGTTGTACCAGTTTTCAAATTACAACACAGTCACAGCTTCAGTTCAGTTCAGTTCTTATACCAGTCTAAATATTTTCCAGGTACTGCTTAGAAGTAATGAATGATGGTTGTAATTGGGTGTTTCTGAATCTGAAATGATTCTATAATGAATGGTGAAAATTGCGGGTTTCCAGATCTTCTTTGATCTGGAAACCCCAATTTTTACCTACTTACGGGGATGCAACACGGAGTTTTCTTTTTTCGGTGGTCAAATCATCAAAACTCCTCTCACGCTCAGTGGAGCGGAAGGGAGTGTCAGAACTCTCCAGAAAAACCCATCTTGTTTCTTCAGTTGCCCCAGTGGCCGCGGTATTTCGTTAAAATATTCCCGCAAACCCCAGCAAGCAATGGCCTTGTCGGACCCAGAGCCGGATTAACCCTGTCAGAGGCTCTAAGGCAATGGGATTCTCGGGGCCCCTTTTCTTACTTTGACTGACCAAATCGTGTGTGAACTGAGGAAACGCATATTAAGGACTGTGGTTTTTAATATATTTGTTTACTTATTCCCAGATTTGTTCTAAAATTGTTTTAATTCTACTACTAAATCTGACAATTTGTATTTTGTGAGATAACAGTGAGGTCCCTAAGTTCACATTAAATTCTCGTTCGAAGAAGCATGTTTTCTTGGTGCGTGCACTGGGCCTGGGCCCCTAGTTGATGCGGGGCGCCTAGGCAGTTGCCTACTCCACCTAATGGTTAATCCGGCCCTGGTCAGACCCCATCAATGCTCCTGATTGTTCTTTGAAGCACGCATTGAACACGGCTCTACCGTGTCCTTCGGGATCTGTTGCGGAAATGTGAATTACAGTTGAGTGGCGTAGTGGACTCTTATCAGCAGTTACAAACTCGGTCGCACAAATTTCTCCCTCTAATTGACAATCAGATAATTACATGGAGCGACCTATCTAACCTCCACAACCCAGTAACTGGGTAACACGATACCCCGTAACAACTCTCAAACATGTCGAAATGACAGCCGGGACCTACGGCTTATCGTGTTTTCCGAGGCACGTATCACACCGCCAACTTTCAAAATCCGGTCTACTACTGAAAAATTCCTTATAGAAATACCCAATAGCACTTTTGTTCGACCAGGGAATCAAATCCGAGACCTCGTGCTCAGCAGTCGTGCTTGTGACCATTCGACTAACGAGACAGTTTACGAGAAACCCCCTTAGTATTAATATAAAGAAATTGTTTGGCAAAATGGTTCAATAAACAAGTTATTAAAAAAAACAAACACAGTCATACTAGCGAAGGAGGAGGCTCAACGCGCGAGGGATAGGGAACTCTCTTCCTCGCGCCCGAACCGCCGCGGGAGACGCCCCTGGCGTCGGGGATCGCGAGCAGATCTCCGGTTACCGTAGGCGCGGGATTGTGGACGGCAAGCTTGCAAGTAACCCAGTTGCAACAAAATATAATCGAGGCTCAAATTTTAATAGGTTGCGGTGCAGTAGAAACCGTCTTTATTCCCAGAATTCCCATAATACCAAATAATTTTCCATTCTAATTTAAAAGAACGCAATTTCCAGTATCGGTGTGTTATGCAATGACAATTAATAAGGCTCAAGGGTAGACTTTTCGTGTTGCTGGAGTAGATCTCGGTGTTAGTGGTTTCTCACATGGTCAGTTGTACGTCGCTCTTTCCCGGGTTAGCAGTTCTAGAAATCTTTATGTTCACGTGCCGGACGGGTCAACTTTCAACATAGTTTACCCGGAAGATTTGCGCTGAAGTATTTTCGTTCTATAGGTACTTAAGCCTCATGTGAACGTGATCTAAACAATATTACCGATACATTAACTTAATAACACGCTGACGGAGTCGCGGGCACAGCTATTAACAATAATATTGTGCGGTTCGGTATTGCGATATTTTTCAACAGTATTATAGATTGACATATTATATTTCCCTACTAAATTACGAAAGTTAATCTGTCTGTTACATCAAAATCACTGAACCGTGAGGAAGGACATAGGCTACTTTTTTTTTTACGAAAAACGACGGATACGTGGACGAAGTCGCGGGCAACAGCTACCTATACTAATAATATAAGGCTGAAGAGTTTGTTTGTTTGTTTGAACGCGATAATCTCAGGAACTACTGGTTCGAATTGAAAAAATATTTTTTAATTAAATAGTCAATTTATAGAGAAAGGCTAATATAAGGCTATATATCATTACGCTAAGGCCAATAGGAGCGGAGCGCCAATGAAGAATGCTTCAAAATCGGGGTTAAATTTAACGTAAGCCCAAAGTAACTATTCCACGCGGACGTAGTCGCGGGCAAAAGCTAGTCACAAATAAAATTTGTGTGTGTACTGCCGTAACACTGAAGGAATAAAAGTATCAAATAAAAATAAGAAAATATCCTGTGTGGTTGCGGGACAGTTCTAAAGAAATACCGCAGCCCCGGACGTAAGGGCAGGAAGGAATAGGGGTAAGTATTTAGTCAGTAAAAATCTGACATTCGTCCGCTCCCTCTGCGTTCGAGAGGAGTCATTAGATGATTCCCCCCCACCCGCCAAAGAAAGGGAGCCCCGTACAACAAATGTAACTTTCTTGATTTATGGTAGGGAATACTTTGTGTGTGAGCCCAACTTCGAATCAGCCGGTTTTGTGAATGTATGCACAATTAACCCGGTTAATAATGTTACTGGCATGTTTAATGGGCCCCATATAATATAGTTCCATTCGTGATAACGCAAAAAGGATTTCATTCATACATACATTACATTAAATAAATTACTGGATCAAAAGATGAGTATTTCTACTACTATTTCAAAAGCTATTAAGAACTTAAAACGAATGTTCAGTTTAAACAAATTTATTTCTCAAAAGAACATGGGTATATACTTCACTTAAATATGAGAAACTTAAAATAAAACTATCTTAAATATAAATACGAGTGTTGTCATTCGATCTATCGAGTACATTTTGTAGATAGGTTATGAATTTTTTTGGCCAAATAAAACCTTAATCTAATCTATAATACAAAATGTAAAAATCTTAAATACTTTGTGGGAATACTTTGTGTGTGAGCCCAACTTCTAATCAGCCGGTTTTGTGAATGTATGCACAATTAACCCGGTTAATAATGTTACTGGCATGTTTAATGGGCCCCATATAATATAGTTCCATTCGTGATAACGCAAAAAGGATTTCATTCATACATACATTACATTAAATAAATTACTGGTTCAAAAGATGAGTATTTCTACTACTATTTCAAAAGCTATTAAGAACTTAAAACGAATGTTCAGTTTAAACAAATTTATTTCTCAAAAGAACATGGGTATATACTTCACTTAAATATGAGAAACTTAAAATAAAACTATCTTAAATATAAATACGAGTGTTGTCATTCGATCTATCGAGTACATTTTGTAGATAGGTTATGAATTTTTTTGGCCAAATAAAACCTAAATCTAATCTATAATACAAAATGTAAAAATCTTAAATAAAAATATTGTCATTTGATCTATCGAGTACATTTTGTAGATAGGTTATGAATTTGTTTGGCCAAATACAACCTTAATCTAATCTATAATACAAATTTAATGTATTATTGATGTGGTATCTCTTAAATTTGCGCTCCCTCAAACCATTCAGTTTGATGAATAACTATTCAGTTATTTTATCTTGTATTATTATTTCTTTTATTATGATAGAATCAAATTTCATAACGCCAGTGATTTTAGACCGGCCACAATATTAGATTAAATAATAACATTGTACAAAAAATATCCAGCGCAAAGGTCAACTGAAACCCATCTGGAGGTTTTTAGATAGGCTGTTAGCGCATTAAATTTCAAGCCACGTGTAAGGGAGTAGTAAAACAATACATAAATAAGTTTCTTAGTACATTTAACAAGGAGAATGGACTGAGCTTTCTTTATCCAAGTATCATGTAAGTACGAGACGAAAATTTGGAGCCGAATAAAGAAGTCTTTTAATAGTACTATTTTTTTAATTCAGGCAATTTTACCCATACTAACAATATAGATACAAAAAAAAATAACTATAAATAGAACAACACATATAACTTAATCAAAACGAATACAATATAACTTCAGTTATTGGCGATGTCCTGCATTGTGTGTCGCGCGGTGTCCGGTAATCGGCCTCGAAAACGTCGAAAGTATCACCTTTTCCCGAGTGATCCAGAAGTATGGTGATGTGTTTGTAGTATCCATGTAATTCTTTTGTATGCATTGCCCACAGGGCTGAAAAGTGACTTGTTAGAACTGAAATTAGTCCATTTACATTTCTAAATGGGTCACGTCAGAGCCTAGCAATATTGTCACATCCAACTAAAATAAATAGTATCTCTATCAGATTAGACAGGAATTGGCCGCACTTTTCCTTTCAATTCACCGTTTCTTTCTACAGTCACCATTTTGTAACGGTAGTGCTCAGTCTATTCTTCATCTATGCAAACTACCTATCTGAAATACTCAAACTTGATTCAAGTACTCATATTATGTACAAGTTAGGCTACAAAGACATTTATTAGGTAGAAAGCCATAAAAACTAGCTCACGTTTGTAATAATAGTCTTCTATTAAGTACAAACTTTTATTACAACTAAAACTGGTACGTTTTATTTGTATTCCAAGTTTACTGTGGATTAGAGTCATTTATTGCGTAAGTTATAATCTTTGATTTAGGTACCAGTAGAACAGGTAGGTAATTTTGATATAGATCTCTTTTTATTTTGTGGTTTGAAACATTTCAGATTTGTAGGGTAATATTCCCTAATAATTTAACACGTTCGCTGACAGTACTTACGAAGTAACTATTTAGCAAGGATCTTCTACAAGTTCCTTGCTATTTAGTAATCTGTGACAGTACGTCGTAAGGCGGGAAATTAAAAAAAAATATCAAAAAATAGAACCGACTTCTATATCAAAACACTACAAAGCCAAAAATAACTTTAATTTCGGTAGTCGGTGTTATTGGTTTTGGATTTTTTTTTCACACCGCCTTCCGAAATTAAAGTTATTTTTGGCTTTGTAGTGTTTTGATATAGAAGTCAGTTCTATTTTTTGATAAAAATTATTTTCACGCTTTTTAGTGGGTCTGTTTGTAATTTATCTAGTTACAAAAGCCATAATGTCAACAACTTATCACCTTTTACAAAATATTGCTTTTCCCGATGCATAGCCGTTAATTTTTGAGGAGTTCTCCTGGTACTTGACCATCAGCTCTACATCACCACACTCGTATGTATTGCAACGAGCATAAAGTGTTTAATATCCATACTCAAGTAATCGAATAGCAATCCACGAAATACTTATTATTGAGTAGTTTCAGTGGCCATCTGTGGTCTTCATCATCAGTTCAACTTCCCCAAATGGTACTTTTCGAAAGCAACTGCTCAAGGTACTATAAGAAATACCCAAAACGCTATAGGTGTGCCTATAATATTTGAAGAGTTCCCTCGATTGCTCCAGGATCCCATCATCAGATCCATCAGAATTTTTGAAATCGGTCCAGTCGTCTCCGAGTTATGAGGTAACATACATAAAAAAAAGTTCAAGACGAATTGAGAACCTTCTTTTTTTGAAGTCGGTTAATAATGCGTTGCGACAGTACGTCGAGGGACGGGCCACTTATTTTTAAGAGTACGTCGTCTCACGATAATTTTTCATATAAGTATTATGAAGAGCAGTATCCACTGTCATATTATAAGCAATTTCATATTTCTTACTGCCGTAATACGAGTATTTTGTGGGTAGTTTCACATTGCTTGCTTGTGCACGAGTACTACGTTGGTTTGTCATTTAGTATGGAAAATTCTACTGTCGTAATGTGGTGTCAGGGTAAGTGCTCACTGTCAGCGAACGTGTTAACTTCCGCAAGATGTATGTTAGGGATCTGTACTTATATGAAGCGAATTGGAGCAGCTTGTGGGTAAATAATAACAGCTGAATGGGTCGATCTTCAAGGTAACGTAACGTTTTTTTTTTAATAAATGCACCCGTCATCACAGGGTATTGTGAGCTTACTACCTCCAACTTAATTGGAGACAGGTAAAGTAACGTTGGTCGAGGTCAGTCTGTGGATGGGGACCATCTCAACGTGTCTCAGTGTGCTTCCGAGACTCGCAGGAATCTTGACGATTCCTGCGAGTCTCGGAAGCACACTAAACCGGTGGTCAGACATAAAAAGTGCTGTCTACAGAACCGCTTTTAAATTAAAATTAAAACAATTCCTATTGAATAAGAGTCTATATGCTGTAGAAGAACTCTAAGTTATTGCTCTATAATTGTGTTACTTTTTATTGGATTTTATTCATTAATTTAGCTGCACATTTTATAATTGTTATTTTTAATTCATTCTGACATTATTTGCTAATTTATGTGTAGTTAATGTTTTTATTGTAATTTATTTTAAATTTTATAGTTTGATCTTGTTTAATTTTTTGATGACATTTAAATTTATTATTTTTAAATTGTTGACATACAAAGAAAAATCCAAATTTACTTATTTTATTTTATTGTAAAACTGTAATATTGCAATTTATTTATGTGTGTAAATTCAGATACAAATTACTTGTTTATGAATAAATGACTATGGTCACGGCGGCTGTCATTTGTACATCTTTGAAAGTCGTTACGGGTAGTCAAAAGCTAGGAAATCTGGCACTAGTCTGGCCAAGTAGTATCGTGTTACCCAGCTACTGGGTTTTGGTGGTCATATAGTAAAACTTCATGGATTTCATGGATTTGCCAGTGCACGTTCTACGAGCACAAACCTAGTACCCTTTACTGAAATATTAATAAAAGCTATCGACTCGGGTCAGCAAGCCGACGTTATATACACTGACTTTCGCAAGGCATTCGATAAAATATGTCACAAAATATTAATACAAAAGTTGAGCGCTTACGGCATCACAGGCACCTTTCTAAAGTGTTTGAATTCGTATTTAACAGACAGAACCTTTTTCGTAGTGGTTAACGGTTTTCAGTCCACTGTATATAAAATCTCCTCAGGCGTTCCCCAAGTTTCACACCTTGGACCAGTCTTATTCATCTATTTTATCAAAATGATAAAATATGTTGTGGTTCGTAAACATACGTAATTATAACGTTCATAACGGCCATGGTAGACCACGCGGTCTTATTGCGGTTTGGTGAATGTCATTTCATCACCGTTTTGAGAGCTGTGGTGCTGCTATAAATTATACAAAGTAATTTCAGTCTGACTGGGTTCAGACTCACAGCCTACAACTCGTCATCTACTCCTCTTAGACCACCGCTCTTATGTGATTCATTCGTACCAAATTAAAACATTTCACTCAACACACGAAATTAATTTTACGAACACAGAAAGCGGAAGTCACAGATCTTCTTAAGCTGAAAGCTAAATCTGCAACGTTGGAAAGGCAGGGTAGAATCTTCGAACAAGGATTAAATAAGCTTAGTGGCTCAACCATCTAAGTACTTCAATGCAAATAAAGCGAAAAATTTTAGTAGTCAGGAGAAACTTGGGTTATTATGGATGAAGGAAATGAAAGAAGTTTCTTTGTTAAGTCGATAGTGAGTTTAAGAGTGTATAATTAGTTCCTTGCAAGCGTAATGCAACTCATGAACACTTTGAGCAAGTTTGCGAAGGAAAAAATTGAAATGCTGTGTTCTATGCTATCATTGAATACTACATTTATAATGTATGTTTATTTTTATGTTCGTAGCGGTTAGCGTCCCACTGTTGGGCTTTGCCCAGCGAAATCCAGGTTTTCTTTACGAGCGCCGCTTCAGACCCCCCCCCTTTATGTTCCCCGATTACTCGAAGACAGCTGGACCGATTTGGAAAATTCTTTTTTTGTTCGAAAGGGTATACTTTCTAGTTGGTCCCATTATCATCACGTCAAGATCTGATGATGGCATCACGGAGACATAGTGATGATAGTGATTTGGGTATTTTTATAGTAACTTGTGCAGTTGGTCTCGAAAAGCCCTATTTTGTGAAATGGAACTGATGATGAAAAGCACAGATGGCCACCAGAACTATATAAGTATTTTGATATTAAATATTTCGTGGGTCGCGATTCGATTACTTGAATATGGTTGCATGGTAATGCACTTTATGCTCAATGCATAAGTTGAATTGGAGCTGATGGTGATGTACCAGGAGAATTCCTCAATAATCATAAAAATTAATATACGAGTATATTTATCATTCTAAAACAAGCTCACAAGCAGTGGTACTTAAATAATATTTTGTTAAACAAAGGGCTAAATCTACACAACATTTCTTTAACAACATGTTTTTTAAATCCCCATTTTGTGTTATAAAAAAAACTGCAAACCGTAAAAATCTCCCATCATATTAAGTCTGAATATAGCTAAGCGACACAAGCCCACCGTATTAAAAAAAAATAACGTCCCTTCCTCAACGAGGAAGTTCACCGCACTATTTTACTTTTTACGATCACTTTGAAAAAAATTCTACAACGTTCTATGCGACGGGAATTTTAATATATGGGCGCTGGCTACCGGTGCTGCGGTTCTGAAATTGAGTATTCCTTTTTTGAAGTAAAGAAGGCTTAACATTGAGGCGGCAACGGATCAAGGTTTGTTTATTTTTAGAATAAAATTGTTTTGGAATTCCAACCGTTTTAGTTTAGTGGTGTCATTTTTTTTTAATTTCTTTTGCATCGTGCGTACACTTTTAATATGATGAACTGCCTCGTGATCGCAAGCGCGACTGTTGAGAACAAGGTCTCAGGTTCGATTCACGAGTCGAGCAGTCGGGCTTGGAATGCAGTCGCTTCCTGCTACATTTTTATTTCTTTCTTAATTTTTTTTATTTTATAAATATAACTGACGACGAGAAAAAAATTAAATTCGTGTGGTTAATCGGTAAAGTTGAAGGATTTGACCTATCAAGCAAAAAGTGGCAGGCGTAAATCAGACGCGTGGAACAATTCATAACCTTCAATGAAGAGTGAATCAAATCCCAGCTAGAAGTTGTACCACAACAACTCCGTTTTATCTCAAAGAACGTTTTAAGTTCCTTCATGACGCACATGTTAGAAATTTGAGATCATCGGAGAATTTGAGACTTTCAATGTCTGCATATTCCATTAAATCTAAGCTCATCGTTTACGGTGCAAGCTGTTCGTTTTTGGAATGCATTGCCGGTGTCAGTAAAACAAGCTCAGTCACTTGCTACTTTTAAGAGCTCGGTTGCTAATCATTTTCTTTCAAATTTATGATTATCCTTTTGTTTCCTCTCCACATGAGGTTAAAGACCACATTATATTTGTATATAATTACTTATATATTGTATTGTATTTATATATTTGTGTGTATATATATATATATATATATACAACGTGTAATTTAAAGGGTATATACATACCAAGTGCATGGCTTCTTTGGATGATAACAAACGATATGGCAAGGGTTTTGTAATCCTAAGTCTACGTGTGTAGAACTTATTACAAATTCCAATACACAATACCAGAGACCGAATTTTTCAAATTAAGAAGAACGAAAAGAATTAGCGTGTTATTGGCAAGTGACGTGGAAAGTTATTGACCCTCGTAGTGCTGTGACACGTTTGTTATGATTGGTATTCAAGAAATATATGAAATCAATAATTTGGTATGAATTCTTTGAGTCAGTTATTTTGTGCTGAAACTGTGCCAGCCAGATGTTGTCTTCAGCCCTTTTGGATAGATATGGGGTTTCCGTTACACGTTGTATATATATATTATTTTCTGTTTTATGAGTACACTAATTTAGCCCTCCCCACTTTAATTAAAGTTTTCAAAGTCCTTCCAACGGTTGTCTGGAAGATATCGCTTTTAGCGATAAGACCGCCATTGTAACCATAGAATTAAGAAATAATGTTAAATAGGTGTGTTTAAATTTTGGTGTACAATAAAGTATATTCTGTCTATCTAATGGTAAGCGATGATGTGGTCGAAGATGAAGCACGCTTACCTAGAAATAACCTTTTCAAAGTATTCAGTCTTGACTTAAAGACCCTGAGATTATTGCTATCAGAAACACAGATCCGATCGGGAATGCCAGTCCTAGCAAACCGCACAATTAAATTATTCCGAAAACGTATTAAACATATTTACGTATTACTTCGTAAACAATATATTGTCTGAACACATTTATTGTAATACCAACTGAGTCTCCCATGAAGCAATCTCTGATTGCAATATTTCAATAGGTAATGTATAATTATTTGTCATACATAAAATATCAGGGCGTGTTAATGAATACCAGTAAAACGTTCACAATAAAATTAATTATCATAATGTTAACATGAAACGTGCAGTTGCAGCCTGAAAGTTACGAATAAAACGATGCATTTCAGTTTTAATAATATGATATTATAACTAGCTACCCGCCCCGGCTTTGCACGGGTGCATTACACTAATAATATGCATGTGTCAGATATATAAATCTTCCTATTGAATTTCTCTATCTATTGCTGAAAACTGCATTACAATCTATGGCATAGTTTAAAAGATCTATGCGTATGATGCATACAGACAGCGGGAGCGACTTTGCTTTTAGCGGTTAAAAGCAAAGTCACTCCCGCTGTCTGTATGCATCATACGCATAGATCTTTCGATCGACGCATAAAAAGGGGTGTTATAAGTTTGACGTGCCTGTGTGTCTGTATTTTTGTAGCATCTGTAGCTCCTAAATAAATGGACCGATTATGATGCGGTCTTTTATTCTTGTGTTTCGTTTGGTTTCTAACGACTGATAAAGGATAATTCTTGTTTTACTTTTTAAGAGCTGTTTCATTAACTAATAAGTATTTTTGCATTAGTGATTTTTTATACTGTGTAAAAATAATTCAGCCTGCTACGTTCCCAGCACGTGCACAGAACTCCTCTCTATGAGAGGGAATGGGCCGTAATCCAGTGCAGATTAGTGGATTTGTTGCTCCTAGGAGTTACGTACCCCTACTGAGCTACGGTTTTCTCACAATAATGATGTTTATTTTGAAAATCCTTACTGTCTTACTACTTACGTCTGCCTGTGTGTTACGCAATCACGCCTAAGGGTGTTTTTAATATCGTGCGGATTTCATCACGCACGCGGGATTGCCCCGCATGCGTAACACACGCAAGTGTCATTTTTATACAAGTATAATGCGTGGAATACGCACGCGGGACGCGGGGTGTGATCCGTGGCAACAGACCCATGCGGGGACTCCGCGCGCGTGAGCACTTCTATGAAAATCAGTGTGCGTTTTACTGTCATGCGGGGTGCACGCGCGCGTAGTACAGTCACATTTAAAATGAAAATTGACACAGAACGTGTTATAATTGAAGTGCATCTGTAGCCGTGCTTATGGGATAAATCCCATGAATTATATAAAAACAAAGTTGCTAGAGACGCTGCCTGGAAAGAAATATTAAAGGAACTAGCACCAAATTTCGAAAGTTTGAGTGAAGAGGAAAAGAAGAATGAAGGTGTACCTACTTTTCATTATTACGATCAGTTTCATTTTTATTTGTTTTTCTTCATTGATCAAGAATATAAAGGATAGTGACTTAACACTATAACAAAATTCACACAGAACACGTCCCATTGTATCTTTATGTAGGTACACTTATACATTTGTAGATATAATTAAATAAAACCTGTCAATTTTTTTTTATCTCTGTGTGTATTTAGAGTGATAATATCAACACAATGTTAAAATTGTTTATGAAATAAATAAATAAATTATTATTTCAAAACTCGTCCTTATTGTTATACATGCTGTGATCTCGTCTTCTTATTCCGTCTTTTATAAATTAAGTATAAATTTCAATAATTTTCTGAGTTTATCGTTCATTGTACACAACCACAATGCGTGGCAGCCCGCAGAAAACTAAATCGTGGGCTAGCGTGTCTCACGCTGCGTGAAATTTTCCGCATGCGGGCCAATCCCGCGTGCGTGATAAAATCCGCACGATATTAAAAACACCCTAAAGTACTGAACCGATTTTAATTAAATTTGGTACGGACGTAGTCTAGAGTCTGAAAAAGGACATAGGGTACTTTTTAATGCTATAATAAAAAAAAGGGCTGTAAAGGGTCGAAATAGGGGATGAAAGTTTGTAGGGAAATTGCGTCATTTTTAAAGCTAGAAGTTTGAAACTTATTTTTTAGACTTTTGATTAGATATTGATAAATAAATACGACATGCAAATTATGTATGAGTTTTGTTTTCAAAATCATTAGCCTAAAAAATTAAAAATGCTGCCGAAAATCACTATTCCGCGCGGACGAAGTCGCGGGCTCAGCTAGTAGGTTATAAATAACATTTTTACACGTCATATTTTTCGTAAATGTAAACTAGATGAGGCCAGTGTTTCCTAACTGACTACTCTGAGAAGAAACACTGAAACAAACTCAGAGGTCAACGTCTCTTTTATAGTCCATAAAATCTGTAGTGATCAAATCATATGACAGCCATCTAGGTTTATGTCTGTGGCGCCCTTTAGAGGACAGAATCAAACAGATTTAAGCAGGCCCGTCCAAACAGTGCAAGCATTTGTCAAATATCGCGTAGCTCAACTTAGAACCTTAAGGAGCTCAAACGATCGCATCGCATGAAAACACAATATATCTCAAGTAATAAATATATAAATTAGATTGTTTAATGCGATTGCCAAGTCAATCTATTTATTTAAAACGTTAAAAAATAATAATATTGACATACGTAACATCTTAAGAGAGAAGGTCCCTTAAGTAGGGACTGAATAAATTAATAACCGACTTGGTATTACATGGATCTCACAACTTTTTACGGTAGAAGAATTGAGTTGCGAGACTTGGTTTTTTTGACAAGTATTGTTTTTTATGGCATCTCATTTCTTTTTGTAGGTAGTTCTGCTTCTAGGTAAGCGTGCTCCATCTTCGACCACAACATCATTTACCATCAGGTAAGATGGTGGTCAAACGCGAGCCTATTATCATTTAAAAAAATAACAAAATTGGAAAATATTTTAGTTTTTCCTTGATTCATACACTAAATACTAATTGTATTCTAAATTTGAAGCTCTATGTCTGCTAGAAGTGCCTTAGACTTTTGATGATCGGTCAGTCAGTGAGTGACAAAATTAAGAAACTTTGACTCGTTATAATTCTTAAACTACTGGTTCAAATTCAATGAAATTTGAAGTATACCGTGTTTGTACAATGCCTGCTTGGTTACTGAAAATTTAGGCTTCTAGTTTTATCCACAACGAGGTTATAGGGGTTCGAAAATGGCCTGAATTGCTTCGAGAAAAGTATGGTACGGCCGTGCCGCTTTTTTGCTCGACTTGGCGGGGGCACTGCCGTGCCGCCAGATAATATAAATTACTCAAAGTGACCTGTAACTCACAAGACGGGCCCGTGACCACTGGCCCATCACTGCTCTTTTTAGTTTTATCCTACAAATATTATAAATGCGAAAGTTTGTAAGGATGGATGTATGGATGTATTTAAGTAGGCACTCTTACTCTTTTACGCAAAAAATACCGAATAAATTAGAAAGAAATTTGGTTTGTGAAGAGCTGAAAATCCTAGAATATCACATAGGCTACATTTTATCCCGGAATTTCTACAGGATCAGGTTTTGCGTGGGAAAAACCACCTATGGGAACGAAGTCGCGGGCAAAAGCTATTAATAGTTAATTTAAAATTTTGTCCTCAAACAGAAAAACCTCTTTGTTTACCGTAGTGACCTTCAGCATCAAGACAACAACCATATGGTTGTTGTCTTTTTGTCTTCTCACTAAGTGGCTACGTACCTATGCCTTCATACCAACTCAGAAAAATATTTTCTATAACTTTAAAATTAATTTTTTTATTGTAAACTTGTTATAAATATTTTTTCCCCTAATTTTTTTAGTGTTTTTAGTTAAGCTAAATAAGGCCGGTGTTTCGTAATTGACTACTGAGAAGAAACACCGAAACAAACTCAGCGGTCTTTTAAAGTCCATACAATTCGTATTGGTCAAATCATAATTATAAGCATGAAGGTTCATGTTAGTGGTGCTCTTTTGAGGAAAGAAGCACACAGATTTGAGCGGACTTGTCCTGACAGTGTAAGCATTTGTCAGTTATCGTGTAGCTTAACTTCGAACTATCTGACGAACAATACCAAAGTATGGACATTTTGGTAGGCCACACAAATACTTTAACATTTATTATGCTCCAAGCATTTACAAATGTGTGCTCTCGCGGTAAATAATAGTCATATGAAAACTTTATTTCAAATCTTCAAAACATTATCCACATTGCTCCTCAAATCCCACAAAACAAAGAGGTAACAATCTATTAGGATGACAAATGCTCGTGCAAATATCAGAAAGCATTATCCCGATAAAGGGGAAGTCTTATTTCAAGCTTTAGCGACTTCGTTTCAACGCTGCGATTCAATTTATTTTAACAAACGATGCATTTTCCACGGGTGTGTATTTATCGGTGTATTGACCTTTTTCTAAATGGTGATGTTCTTTGGATTTTGATTCCATGAAACCAGATTTTATTAAAAGGTGTAATTTTTTTTATACAATCAATTTGCACGTTTACCTTCTTGGTAAGGTGTTATTATTTTGATTTTTTTTTATTATTGTTAGGCTCACGCTTGACCACCTTTTCACCTGATATTGAGCGATGATGTGGTCGAAGATGAAGCACGCTTGCCTATTTTCTGGGTGGGAAAATCATCGAATGACTTCTCCCGCTCCGGGTTAAGCGGAAGGGTGTGCCAGACTTCTACTGACTAAAAACCCACCCCCTTCAGCTGCCCTTTAGTTCCGGGGCCGCGGTATCTCTTTAAAACTTTCCCACAACCCCGGCAGGCAATGGTCTTATGGGGCCGTCACTGATGCATGCTTGCCTAGAAGTAACCTATTCACTCTTGTCTTAAAGACTCCCAGGTTATAGCGATCAGGAAACACAGACTCCGGCAGGGAATTCTACTCCTTAGCCGTTCGCACAATGAAGCTACTCCCAAAACGTTTTGTGCGTATGATAAAATTAATTTCCAATATACATATATTATGCACGGATGAACGATATTGTATGTTTGTTAGCAACCTGAGGAGTGAAAGGCTAATGGTATGTTATTTTCATCGGGAAAACACACATAAATCTAGGTCTGCTGGAAGAAATTACTTAGGAAATAAACAGCATATTTTTAATTGATAATAGGCTCGCGTTTGACCACCATCACACCTGATGGTAAGTGATGATGTGGTCGAAGATGGAGCACGCTTGCCTAGAAGTGACCTATTCAGTCTTGACTTAAAGACCCCCAAGTTATAGCGATTAGGAAACACAGACCCCGGCAGGGAATTCTGCTCCTTAGGGAAAGCTACTCTTAAAACGTTTTGTGCGTATGATAAAATTAATATATTATCCAAAATATATTATGCAAGGATGAACGATATTCATGGTTAAGCTAAGTATGTCAAGATCGGTTTGTGAGTTGGTGAATTTATTACAAACCTAGAATTTACCGCGCTTCGGTTATTACATTACACTTTTGGATCTGGCTGTCATTTGTAGAATTTTGACACTCCTTTCAGGTAATAGGAAGCCCAATATCTGATACCAGTTTTGAGGGTTGTGTTAACCTGTTACTGAGTTATAAATATAAGCTAATAAATTAAATAAATAAATTATTCAAATAACATGTTTACAGAAAAGTACAGATAGTCCAGTAAGTTAATTGTATATAATAGATTTTAGAGGGTTATTTAAGTGGCTGAATAAACATTGGTAAAAAGATGATATGTCTCAAATTCAATAGAGTTGAAATACAATGCTTAGGCCGTTCGCGCACTGCCTTGTGGTGGCCGCAATTGCGGTAGTTCTACCGCACCGGTAGAATGACCGGGGCCACCGGTGACTCTACCGCACGCGTTTATTCCACCGCAGTGCGCGTACTTCTATGACACTCTATACTTCACAGATTTTGCGTTACCAAAACGCAACGCAGTGCGCGCACGGCCTTACAGTAATGTAGCGACCTGCCTGTTGGTTTATAAAAACCATCGATGATATGAATTGAAAATAATAAATTAAATTATAATCGCTTAGTTAAAAAGAAGATGATGGTCAAAGGCAATCATCAATATTTAAATATCAATAAAAATAAATAAAAAAGATACAATAATTATAGCTACATTTAGTCAGACTTGACTGAAAGCCAAGTAGAAATAATTGGCACAACTCATAATTAACTTTGGCCTTTACGTAAACTAAGTAGGTAGGGCTTGTGTTCCTCAGAAACAGTTAATAACAAAAAGTCGTTATTTTTTCTGAATAATTATATTAATGTACGACAAGTTATATTAACCCTCAAGCGGGTGCGTATTTATATGAAGCAGTAGCGGATGTCAAAGGACCATTTTATTAATATAGCATCATATTTTTTATATTCAGTATAAGTTGTCTATTTTTGAGTTAAAAAACAATTCATTTGAATCAAAAATACATAAGTACGTATTTATTTTTTGTGCTGTGTCAAATGCATCCAAAGGTTGTCTGTAAATGATCGCTTTTAGCGATAAGACCGCCCATCGTTATACCCTTTGTAGCTGTTAAGTCTTTATTTGATTATGTTATGGTGTACAATAAAGTGTATATCTATCTATAATCTTCGGCTTCGCTCGAGTGTAATGCATCAGGTTTCCAGTTTCCGAAATTATATCATTTGTAGCCAGATTGTCCCAATAACTATACAATAAAAAAGTTTCACTCAAATCCGTCTTGTAGTTAGCGTAGTTAGATTAGCGTATAGAAATTGACAAACTTCCCTTTCCGGTGTCAAAGAGTAAGGACGTGTTGCTGTTGCTCCTCACAAAATAATTGAAATCAAGTGTCTAAGTTAACAAAAACAATAAAAAACTATCAGATGTGTGGTGATAAGTGGTGAAAATACGTGGTGGACAACCAAATAGCAAGATAAAAACATTTACTTCGATATCTAGATCGCCGAATAGGTTAGAAAAATCTTTTTGACGTTGACAGTAAGTTGAATACCAACATACCGAGAGAAACATCCATAGACCATGCTTAGTGCACTTAGGTGGTGTTACCAAGGCGGTTCCAAACCTGTGTTGCTAACTTTGAGCAAGTGTTGCCAGCTGCAAACAAGTGTTGCCAACTGAAAACAAGTGTTGCCAACTTAAAACTAGTGTTGTGATCTTTGACCAGTACAGTGATTCCTTACCCTTACGCACCTCGCGCCGGTGTAACCTATCTATATAATATTACTCTATGCTCTTCATAATTAAACGACGCCTGGTACTTCTACACCGAGTGAATCATCAACATGCCTCTTCAGCGCTCACCCCCGCCTATCTCACCTGCCTCCACGTCTGCCCCTGAGTCGGGCTCCACACTCTCTGTGGTGTGTGCACCTGAGATAATATGTGAATCGGATACTGCATCTGAGAGAAGCGGTAGCAGAAATGTCAGCGTTAGACATAAACGCAGACATGGCGATGACGACATCAAGGAGCTGAAAGGGTTGATCTCATCTTTATCGGCTAAGGTAGACCAAAGCTTTCTTGAACTCAAGCAAAACAACGCAAAACTCAAAGTAAGTTTGCAGTTTATGTCAGATAAATATGACTTGATTTTTAAAACACTCCAAAACCTACAAGAAGCTAGAGCAGAAGATAAGAAGACCATTCAGAAATTAGAAGAAAAAATTGAAGTTCTTGAGCGTAAAAGTAGGTCAGCTACCTTAGAGATACGAAATGTACCCATCTGTTTGCGAGATGACAGGAAGTTTGAGACGAAAGAAGATGCCACCTTGATTGTGAAAACCTTGTCGAAAGCTGTGCAGGTGGATATCCAAGACTGTGATATAAAAGACATATACAGAATCCATACCCACAAAGAAGGCTGTAAACCCATCATAGTTGAGCTAAACAGTGTCCTAAAAAAGGACAAAATAATACAGGGGGTTAAGAATTACAACAAGAAGAAACCACATGAAGGAAAATTAAATACTGGTCACCTAAGTCTACCCGGACCTGTCAAACCTGTGTTCATATCAGAAGCCCTAACACCCAACATACAGAAATTATACTATGCAGCTCGGCAGTTTGCAAAGGAAAATGGTTACATGTACTGCTGGACTTCACGTGGTTCCATATTTCTGCGTAAAGCCGAAGGTGAGCCTCAAACTCGAATCGAATCCGCAGTAAATCTAAAACTCTTATCTAAGAAATGACTATCCTGTACAAACTATCTCATTGTCATTTCTCACAGTTTATTCATTATAAAATATTATTATTTTAAGTTTAGTAATACAGTAACTGCTCATATTTGTTTGATAGTAACATGTATAGTTTACCTAAATAGTACAATTAGTCAATATTTAGTAATTATCTATTATTTACATCCAAAGCCTTTTCTTTTGGAAGCTGTTTTTATCAATATCTCACTGATTTATGATGTAGTTCACCTTGAAAATAATTTATTTAATTTCTTGTACGAAACAAAGTTTGTTATGAAATACTACACAACACAAATGCAATTACACACTCAAAACATTCACACTAAACACTACCATAAACTACTTATTATAAATAGAATAAACACATTAAATATCAAATTATTCACTATATTACTTACACGACTTACTAACACAAATGATATACCCTGTGGCACAAACATATTATATTGTTCATTATTATTTAAAATTATAAATTCGATAAGGATAACTTAAATAAATTTATTGATTCTGTTGAATCATTTAATATCTCAAGACCGTATGTGAGTTTGCCAGATCAATGCAAGAGGCATATAAACCCTTCCAAACCAACTTTGAACATACTGCATGTTAACATCCGAAGCCTAAATCGAAATTTCGATGGTCTTAATGTCTTAATACATTCTATTGATGTTAAATGTGACATAGTGGTCCTCTCGGAGTGCTGGTTAAGCAAAGTGATAGATATTCCCGTACTAACTGGCTTTACCTCAACAAGATCCTCATTTAACAATCAAAACGATGGGGTGGTGGTTTATGTGAATTCTGTTTTGTCTCATAGGATAAGTGAACCGGTACTCCAGGACGCAAACTGTCTTATCTTGAGGATAGGTCTAGACACAGCTATTGTTGCAATATACCGGTCACCTTCAGTCAAAAATATAGAAAATTTTCTCAGCTCCCTAAACAATATTTTAGAATCTCTAGCCTCAACAACAACAGTGGTAGTGATTGGAGATTTAAATATAAAAATTCGAACAGATAATAATGACTCTAACTCTGAAGAATATTTAAATACAATGGCATTTCACGGGCTCCTACCTGCCCACATTTTCCCCACTCGCTTTGAAAACTGCTTAGATCATGTATTTTTAAAAAACAGATAGACCCTCCACAACTTTGGTCCTAGATTCATATTTTACAGATCATGCACCTATCCTGTTTTGTACAGAACGAAGCCCTCTTAATACTATAAAACCTAAAAATGTGATACGGCATTTAAACTTGCCAGAAATTATTAGCTGCTTAGAAAACTCCGATTACTCAAGTATTATAACTAGTACAGATCCCAATGAAAGTGCGGAAAAACTGATCTCTATTATATCAGATGCAATCAATCAAATCAGTACACTAAAAAAAGTTCCTAACAGAAAGCAGACTATTAAACCATGGATGACTTCGGGTCTCCTAAGGTGCATGCGAAATCGGGATCAACTCCATAAAAAAGCAATACAAAATCCTAAAGACTTCAATGCTAAACTAATATATTCCAGATATCGGAATTACTGTAACAACTTATTGAAAACTATTAAATGCAATCATGACCAACAAGAACTTATGAAGGCAAATAGAAATCCCAAAGCAACTTGGGATATCATAAAAACTATTAGCTACCAAAACACGTCACCCATAAGCAAGTCA
This sequence comes from Tholera decimalis, assembly GCA_943138885.2. NCBI lineage: Eukaryota > Metazoa > Arthropoda > Insecta > Lepidoptera > Noctuidae > Tholera > Tholera decimalis. The sequence continues at coordinate 34,244,583 of OW964562.2, forward strand.
GGAGAACTCCTTAATATGTGCAGTGATCCAAAGTCTTCCGTTAATGCTATAAATAAGTATTTTGCAAATGTTGGAGCGGATCTTGCTAGGCAGGTTGTACAACGTGTATCTCGCCGTAACTTTGAATTTGACAGCTTAATAAATCCTCAAGGTAACTCAATTGTATTACTTGAAACCGATTTCTCAGAAATAGAAAATATAATTATAGAACTAAAACAGAATTGTGCAGTAGGTCACGATGGAATACCAGTCTCTGTTATCAAGTCTGCCAGACATGTACTTGTTCCAGCAATAACCCATATTTGTAATTTATGTATCCTACACGGTATTTTCCCTGACACTTTTAAAAAGGCTTTAGTGACACCAGTATTCAAGGGTGGGGATGGTGACCGTGTTGAAAACTATAGGCCTATATCTGTACTCACCACACTGTCCAAAATTATGGAGAAGGTTCTGAACAAAAGATTACTTAGCTATCTTGAATTCAACAACATACTTGCGCCAAATCAATACGGTTTTAGGAAAGGCGTATCAACTGAGGATGCTGTTCTTCAACTGACAAACCAAATTGTGAATAATCTTGATTCTAAGACTAAAACTATAGGTATATTTCTCGATTTAGCCAAGGCCTTTGACACGGTCTCTACTCCTATCCTTCTGCGTGGTTTAGAAAGCCTAGGAATAAGAAATAACGCTCTAAACCTCTTCCGTGATTATCTCACAAACCGTTACCAACGAGTTCCTCCTCCCCCCGGACTATAGTTGCAAAACTTCTGAATAATTCCGAATAATTCCGGAATACTTCGGGGAAAGTTTCTTTAAATGGGAATTATTCAAAATGATAAATTCATTTTGAATCATTCTGATTTAAAGAAACATTTAATTATTTATTAAGATTTCAACTTTTTTTGCTGAAAAATCGTATTTTGCATCGATCGTCGATCTCTGTGCGCCGGCCGCTGCCGCCGCGCTGGCACCGCGACGCGCGCACCCGACTGCCACCGGCCACGAGTCGTGCGTGCAGGCGATGGCGGTGCGGGGTGCGGTAAGAGGGAGGGGATGCTGCTCCCTGGAGAAGTTTTCACCCGCGCGAGAAAGATTCGTACCCCGCAATCGAATGTTTCCGAATATTTCGCCCGAATAATTCAATGGGAATAAATGTGTTTGCTTGTTGTGTGGTGGGTGAGTTAATTATTGTTCACTGCGAGAGTACGTATGTACGCTACGAGAGTAAAATATAAATGTTTATTTTATTATAAATGGGATTGATTAAGTATATGTTGATATTTTTATAGGTAGATTTATTAGCCTGCGATTAACAAGATTATTATTCTTTTGTTTTTAGGTAGGTAATATCGGCCAAAGATACGCATACTCACTGAAGAAAATATTTCTGCGGAAGTGCAGCTAGTGACAAACCACATCCCTTCCTGTTTTCGCCCAATTAGAAATAATATGCATTTTGTGAGTACAGGGCGTGTAACATTATATTAATACTTACTATTACGACCACTACTAAAATACGCTTCGTGCATCCTATTGGTCAAAATACATGCATTAGGCGATCGAGTTGTAAGTCATGCTATGCGATTATAGCCTTAAATGTCAGTTGTGAAATAAAAAAACCAGGCCAAGCATATTTGATTTGCTATTTGAAAAAGGGTTACCTATGTTTTTGGTTAGTTTGTATGTAGCTCTGTACGCATCGCGAGTATTCGCGAGTCGCATAGCAAACACGTTTTGATGCGGTTTTCAGAAAAGTATTTGTTCTTACCTACTTAGGAGCAGGTTTTGGTATATTAACAGACTTCAAAGGTCGATTTTCCTGTTTTTTTTTGACAGTTGAAATGTTCCCAAAGTTTCGGAATATTTCAGAATACTTCCGAAGTATTCGATGGGAATGATTCGGAATGTTTCCCGCCAGCATCTATACCCCGGACACAGTATCGAGCGGACGTATTATCTTTACTCGCGAACATATTATTTTGCTAAAATAGTTTAAAGTGCCGTAATCTGTTCTAAAGTTACACTAATACGTGCTCAATAACACATATAACAAACAGTGTAAAAACCAAATCTGTGCATTAACTATTATCGGAGATATAAACGAAAACATTTCTAAAGTTATAAAAGTGATCGTTAAAAACCTCGTTGTCTTTGTCTCGAAGTGTGTCACCTTTGTATGGGGTCAATGACACACGTCTAAGTCACTAGAAATAGTTTAAAGAGTTCATTTATTACGCTCTATTCAACACGGTAACGGTGGTCGTGAAGTGGAAGCAGCTCGGTCACACACAATAGTCCGAGTGGCGCGAGTTCGAGTCTTGCGAAATTTATTCGCTTTTTGGAAGTGGTTTTTTTTTTTTTTTCACTGAGTTTGCGTAAAGATTTGCAAACATATCTGCTAAACGACCACATTACCTGCTTGTTCTGCTAATATATAATACATATATAATTGGCTAATTAATTAACGACGACCTGTGAGCTAATCTTGACCCGTCAATAACTTACGTACTCACAACAACATTGATTACTGGTGACTTCGTCATTCTACTGCTTTCCTTGTACTTATTTTGGGTAAAATGCCGTTGAAGCGCACTCCACCACCGCTGCCAGCTGCTGAGATCTCTGCTCGAGTGGAAGCCGCTCCGAACCTATGTGGTGAACTGGAGCTTAATGTATATGATGATCATGTCACATCCCGGATAAACAAACGTATGCGAGTGGGCTCTATGGAAGATGAATCCCGGTCACAGTCAGAGTCAGATTTTGTGAGGGAAATGCGACAAATGTTATCTGACTTCAAGGTGGAACAAGATAGGAAATTCGAATCACTTCAAAGCGTAATCAATGAAATTAAAGAAAACACAAATGACATACACAAAAACGTGCTGTTCATGTCAAATCAGTATGAAGAGATGAGATTACAGATAGAACATTTAGAAAGCGAAAGGAAGAATAACCTCGCCTATATCCAAAACCTCCAGGACAGAGTAGAAACAATGGACAGGAATCAAAGGGCATCTAGTGTTGAGATTAGAAAAATTCCCAGTAAAAGCTCAGAAACCAAAACCGACCTTGCGAATACAATCAGCAGACTTGGTAAGATTATGAATATCGTTATTCAATTATCAGATATACGTGACATCTATAGAGTCCAAACAAAAACTTCAAACAAATCGATAATTGTTGATTTTACCTCCGCCCTAACAAAAGAAAGCTTTCTCCAGTCCCAGAAAAAATTCAATAACCAACACCGAAGCAACAAACTTAATACTCAGCACCTACAATTGGATGGGCCACCAAATCCTGTATATATATCGGAGAATCTCACATTCAAGGCTAGGAAACTATTTTTTATGGCACGAGACTTTGCTACAGAGTACAATTACAACTTCTGTTGGACATCACGAGGTCGAATATACCTGCGGAAGAGGCAAGGTGAGCCTTATTCCCGTATTGACGCGGAAGATGATTTATTGAAGCTTAGATCAAAGCAATGACCAGTTAAATATAAAACGTCATTTTTATTTGTATTGTATGTTACTATAAGCTGCATGAGATATGTTTATTATACCAATGTTTATAAAATCCAATTAATTATTAGTCTAAAAATTATGCATCACATTAATCAAATAAGTTGCATGAAACATGAATTCATAAGTTTTAAAATTGTCTTATCATTTAAAAGCATATTGTATTACATTATTAAACAAAAAGTGACACAAATTTTATATTACAGTAGAATAATCACACACACAAAGACATACAACTTAAACACCGACACAAAACAAACACCTTTCAATATAAAAACACAAACTACAAACAGCGATTTACGTACGATTGAGCCAATATCAACTTATCAACTGAATGTTCATAAGTACCTCGGGTTAAATGGAAGGGTTTTTTTTTCCTCCTACCCACATCATAAACAAAATACATAAACTAACCTTCACACATGCTAACTTGCTCATTTTAGAGCTGCAAAATGGCCAAAAAATGCACCATGTTATTATGCTTAATAATATTTGCCTAGTTTGTTCAAATTCAAAGATTACTACAGTACTGCCATCTTGTTACCAATGGCCACCTTAAACTTCGATTTGAATACTGTAGCCAATAGCATTGATAACATTCATATTGCCACATCGTTTGTTACCGAACCGGGTCAGTGTTCTAAGTATTTAGGAGTTGCAAAAACTATGAACATCTTACACATGAACATACGCAGTCTAAATTGTAACTTCAATGAACTAAATGTTTTATTAATGAGCATGGACTTAAGCTGCGATGTAATTGTGCTATCAGAGTGCTGGCTGAGTAAAGTTACGAACATACCCGAGCTTCCTGGCTTCGTTTCGCATAAATCCAAATTTTACAATCAGAACGACGGAGTGGTTGTTTACGTATCCACACAGCTTGATTCTTATACACGTACTGAACCTCCTTTTGTTGATGGAAACTGTCTTGTAATTAAACAACAGAGTACAGCTCTTATTGCTATGTATCGTTCCCCTTCATACAAACAAATTGACAGTTTTTTGAATAGCCTAAATGATGTCCTATCTTCTTTAAGCTCATTCAAAACTGTTGTTATAATGGGGGATATCAATATCAACATCAGCCCGAACAGATGTGATCTCCATGCAGACGAGTACCTTAGTCTGACAGCCTCCCATGGCCTCCTACCAGCACATGAGATACCTACCCGGGGCGAGAGCTGTCTCGATCATGTAATGCTTAAAACTAATCATATCTCAAAGGTTTTTGTATTAAATACATGTATTACTGATCATTTTCCAACTTTGCTCTGTGTTGATCTAAGACTGAACCGTAATAAAACTATGAAAACTGTGAGTAGATTAGACATAAAATCCGCAAAAACTGATGTTAAAAATACAGATTTCACCTCAATTATTTCAGCAAATGATGCTAACCTTGCAGCCGAAAACCTCGTTTCCATGTTATCTAATATAGTTATGACTAACACTAAAAATGTTACGATTCCGCATAAGCAAATAATTATTAAGCCATGGATAACGCCTGGCCTTTTAAGATGCATTAAAAATCGCGATAAATTGCACATGGAATCAAAAAAAGACATTGAGAATATGGTGAAGCGTGTCACGTACACTAGGTATCGTAACTATTGCAATTTACTTTTAAAAAAACTAAAGAAAGTCCACGAGCAGGATGAGTTTGAAAAGGCAAAGGGTGATCCTAAAGCTACGTGGAATGTTATTAAGAATATTGCTCAGCTTAATCGGCAAAAACCCGCACCTGATGAATTGCTGAATATTTCAAATGATCCAATTTCTTCCATAAATGTTGTTAATGACTTTTTCGTTAGCATAGGGAAAAAATTGGCTCTCTCTATAATTTCTAAGCAAAAACAGAGTAATTCGAATACTACCCCGACTCCCTTTTCACCTGCAAGGAATAAACAGGTTCTTAACATGACAGGTAACTCGATGGCTTTGATGGATGTTGATGAGAGAGAGGTTGAGATAATTATAATGGGTCTTCGCAACAATTGTGCAGTAGGATGGGACGGAATCTCAGCCAATTTTCTGAAAGAAATACGAACATTTATTTTGCCTTCCCTTACACATGTTATAAATTTGTGTTTCTCGAACGGTGCATTTCCTAAGGTATTCAAGAGAGCTCTTGTGGATCCTATCTTTAAGAGTGGGGATAGAGGCAGTGTCACGAACTACAGACCGATCTCAGTATTGACCACAATCTCTAAAGTTATAGAGAAAGCACTCAATACACGTTTAATTAGCTTCTTAAATACAAACAATATTCTTTCACAAAATCAGTTTGGATTTAGACGTGGTAGGTCTACTGAAGATGCTATTATTGATTTGACAGAACATATCAGTAGGAAACTTGATTCTGGCAACAAATGCATCGGTATTTTTCTGGATCTGTCCAAGGCTTTTGACACTGTCTCCGTGCCCATCCTTCTCGATAGACTAGAATCCATAGGAATTAGAGGGGTTGTTCTTGATATCTTCCGTAATTATCTTGCTGAACGCAGTCAGACCGTTAAGATCGGTTCTCTTATTAGCAATGAGCAGCAGATCACGTACGGTGTGCCCCAGGGCAGTGTGCTGGGTCCCACCTTGTTTTTAATTTACATTAACAATCTATGCATGCTAGCTCTGCCCCATACTAAAATTCTGTCATATGCTGATGACACAGCACTGCTAGTTGATGGTTCGGACTGGGAGCAGGTCAAAATATACGCTGAGGACAATCTTAGGCTAGTTATGGATTGGTTGTCTGATAACCTTTTAACACTTAACCTTGCTAAAACGTCAGTTGTATGTTTTTCTTTATCAAAAAAATCCCAACCAGAGACATTTTCCGTACGGGCACATGGCTGCGATTCTGCAAACCCCTATTTCGATTGTTTGTCCATTGGGAGCAGCTCAAGTGTAAAGTACCTTGGAGTTCAGGTGGATTGTTTGCTAAGCTGGAAAAACCATATTGATGCACTAGTTCCTCGTATCCGTAAACTCATTTATGTGTTCAAGAGTCTCAGATCTGTAGCGGATACCAAAACATTGAAAACAGTTTACTTTGCGCTTGCCCAATCTTTGATGGGCTACTGTATTTCTGCCTGGGGTGGCACCTTTGCAGTCAGTAGGTATGTTACGTTTAGAGCGAGCACAAAGAGCAGTCCTAAAAGTCATGTGCAGAAAACCCTTCAGGTATCCTACCACACTTCTTTTCAAAGAGTGTGAGGTCTTAACGACTAGACAACTATTTGTGCTCCAAATAACATTACGCAAACACACCACCATATCACAGGCCTTAAAATTACGAGAAAGGAGGAAAGCGCAAAAGAACGAGGTTGTGCAAGACAGAGAGGCACAAATCTACTCTAGCTCAAAGGCATTACTGGATTTTGGGTTCACATGTTTATAATAAAATAAATGCGGTCTTAGATATCTGCCTACTTACCCGACATCAATGCAAAATCGCTGTTAGTGACTGGCTTAAGAGTCTCAATTATAAGGAATCTGAGAGACTTATCAAATTGGGGTGACTCTTAGAATCATCAAATGTTACACATACACAATCGCACACTATACACACAGTTGCAGTCTATACACATTACCACACACTCTACATACAGTCGCGCACTACACACAGTCGCACACTACACACAGTCGCACACTACACACAGACGCACACTACACATACAGTCGCGCACTATTCACACCTGTTTTGTCTTGTATAATTTCAATGTTATTTTAATATTTTTGTTATTTTAAGTTATTAGTAAATTATGTTAATGTCTTTTTTTTATATAAATTTTATTGAGTGATATTATTTGGTCCGGAGGAAGGTGACGGCATTCATGATACAGGGTAATCCTAGTACGAATGCCAAAGCACTCCTTATTATGATACTATATTATGTACCTACAAATAAATAAAAAAAATAAAAAAATAAAGTTAAGGTAGACGACTACATCAGTGACGATGTCAAGCTAACCTTTGGCGTACCACAAGGCAGCGTACTGGGGCCTACCCTTTTTCTTCTGTTTGTTAACAGATTGTGTCAGCTGTCAATCCCACACTGCCAGATACTTGTATATGCAGATGACACTGCGCTTATCGTGAGTGGAAAAACATGGGAATCTACTCACCATGCAGCTGAAAATGCTCTTGCCATAGTAATGGATTGGCTTTCATTAAATCTACTAACGCTAAATGTCTCTAAAACACACTTTGTCCCTTTTTCAGCGAACACTGCTACACAACCTAGTATGCCAGACATTCGAGCCCATAGTTGTCACTCAACACGAACTCGTTGCAGTTGCCCTAGTATAAATAGAAGCTCTTGTGTTAAATATTTAGGCGTGCACATTGATAACACATTAAGTTGGCACAAACATATCAGCGTGACAGTTACGCGTGTTCGCAAACTATTGTTTCCCATGAAAAAACTAAGAAGTGTAGTTGACGACCGACTGCTTAAAACTGTTTATTTTGCCTTGGCTCAGTCACTTCTTACCTATTGTATATGTGTCTGGGGTGGTACATTTAAAACGTATTTACTTCGCCTTGAGAGGGCCCAAAGAGCTGTCTTGAAAGTCATGCTTCACAAACCTTACCTATACTCGACTACCCAGCTTTATAAAGATATATCTGTACTTACTGTCCGACAACTCTGTGTACTAAACATCACTCTACGTGTACACTCATCATTGACCTATGACTCAAAATTATTAAAGCAAATTAAACGGCGTAAAGATCCTGTATGCCCGCTTGCCACCGCCAAGATTGCTCTGGGGAGGAGAAGCTATCCGTATCTTAGCACTCGTCTTTATAATAGTATTAATGAAACCTACAACATATATTCTTTACCGAAATTTAAATTTAAAGCTATAGTTAGTTGTTTTCTTCAAAAGTTAACCTACAATGAAACTGAAGAATTTTTTACAAAAAAGGCCTATTAACATTCTATTAACATTCTTTATGATGACATACAAAACATACATACACACCCCCTCACATACACCCACAGATCACCCACACCACAACAACACATTCACTCTCATCACACCCACACATACACCCATCCTTTCTTTGCTTTTTGTTTATTTTAGTTTAATAATATAAATTATAATATAAGTTAGTTGATTTGTAGTATTAAGTTAAACTTTGGTTGTATATTTAAAGAAACTGCCACAAAAATGTAAAAAACTGTAAAAGGAAGGCGCCTGTGTCTGTAACACAGTGTATACTAGCACAGACACAGACGTACACTCTGTCTCAAAAAAATAGCATTGTTCCTTATAAAATGTCGATTTTGTTTTGTTTTTTCTATTTATTGTGATGGACCAACTGTATTTGGCTTTTTGGTAATAAAGTTTTTATTTTTTTTATTTATTTATTTTTTATTTTTTTTATTTAAAATTATTATTCTATTACTGTTTCTAAACCTCCCTCAATATTTTTTGTAAATATGACTATTCAATGTATAGAAATACTTTTTACTGTTTTATTTTATGTATTGATAAGGAAAACCAACACCACTAAGCCAATTACAGGTTTTCACTGGTTAAGTAAAAATTTGAAAAGTTACATAAGTAGATGTTTTTCTGTATTATTTGCTACTAGCTATACTGTGTGCGTTGCAATGACACGTAAACTGGCTTTTAGAGTTCCGTAAGAGGGTAAAAACCGGACCCTATAACTGTGACTCCGCTATCCGTCAGTCTATCCATCTGTCCGTCACCAGGCTGTATCTCATGAACCGTGATAGCTAGACAGTTGAAATTTTAACAGATGCTGTATTTCTGTTGCCGCTATAACAAAAAAATACTAAATACAGAATAAAATATAAATTGATGTGGGGCTCCCATACCTATAACTATCGTGATTTTTTTTACAGTTTTTATAGGTATTGGTGCGAAACCCTTCGTGCATGAGTCCGACTCGCACTAGGCCGGTTTTTCTTTTTTATCCACTGGATTTTTTGGTCCAAAAAACCCCTTGCGTCCCATCAGAATACTCTACTAAAGTATCATCAGAATCTAATCGATGATTTAAGAAAGCATAGAGCAGATACGATGTTTATTTACTTAGGTAATTATGTGTTGTAATAATGATTAGGTATTGAATAAAATATTAATTATAAATGTAAGTCTAGTTTAATATTAAACGTGTCGTGTAATCCTTTCGACGACGCCTGCTTCGCGACTGAACTCAATCAATTCTCTTCTCCACTAGAAGCGCGGAAACGGAGAAAATGTAGTCGTTTTCATTCATAATAAAAACCCCATCCACTACGCTATTGCCGTGAATCCACTCCAGACACAAGCGTATTTAACTTAGTTGGAGGGTTAACAAAACAATGTTGTTGCGTCAAGCAGCGCCACCTGTTAGTAAAATGAGAGGACGGCTCTTTTCAAGACATCTTATAAGTCGATCGGTAAATGTCAAGACAAGCAGCGCCATCTAGTACTCGACGGAGAAGACGTTTTCGTTCGATCCTGCGCGCGCCGCGCCGCCAGTGTGCTTTTTTTTTGAACTGAGGATATATATACGCAAACCTTTTTTAAAATTGTAGGTAACAGACAGAAATAAATTCATTGTAATATTTATCTGAGCATCATTGAAGAAGCCCCTGCCTGCCTTGCCTGTCTTCATTGCCAAAACAAATGTGATAATGTAAAATCTACTCACATAGTATCTTCTATCATTAAAAAAATACAGGCTACTGAAAACTAGGAATATTTGTGACTAGAAATCCGGTTAAAATGTACGAAAATGTATCGAGTTCGGTCGATTAGACACTATGCGACCACTGAAGGTTAAAACACAGGTACCTAACCTGAATTTTTAATATCACTTGTAATACTCCGGCGAACTAATTAACATTCTCTAATAAGACTTATTAATATGAGTAAAAAGAAAATTAATAATGCCTTCATTATTCTCACTAAAAGTAAATGTAGGAGAAATTTACCGTCTATAACGTAATAATAAATTTCTATTTTTAGTGTGTTTGTACCACAAACTGCATTTAGATATTTGGGTTGTATTTTAATTCCTTAAATTGAAATATTCCTAGTTTTATTTCTTAATTTTTAGGGTTCCGTACCTCAAAAGCATAAAAACGGAACCCTTATAGGATAACTTTGTTGTCCGTCTATCTGTCTATCAAGACACTTTATTTCAGGAACGCATGGAGATACCGAGTTGAAATTAACCACTCAGGTCTATGGTTCCTTGAAGCTGTAAAAAATCAAACTTCTAAATTAACGTTGAAAAAGGTTTTTAAACCGTAAATAATGCATATTTCAACACTCTCAAGGAAATCAAGGAAATTGATAAGGTACTTCTCGTACAAATTCAAGGAAAAATCTGAAAGCTATACATTTGCAAATAAATCATTAAAAATATAGCCTCATAGTGGTCGAAATAAAATTGAAGCTACAGTTTGGCATGAAAGTCCTGAAAAGGAATTAAAATATTATTTTGATTATTGGCTTTTTATTGGTTATTTAATTATGTCAAGCAGTTTGAGTACTTGTGTGGCCTATCCAAATGTCCTTACTTTGGTATTGTTCGTCAAATTGTTGAGCTCCTTCAGTTCTAAGTTGAGCTACACGATAACTGACAAATGCTTGCGCTGTCTGGACAGGTCCGCTCAAATTTGCGTGGTTTCCTCAAAAGAATATCACAGACATGAACCTATATGCTTCTCATATACAAATACAAATTGTCTGGACTTTAAAAGAGACTTTGACCTCTGAGTTTGTTTCGGTGTTTCTTCTCAGAGTAGTCAGTTAGGAAATACCGGCCTCATCTAGCTAAACTAAACTTAACACGCAAAAAAACATGAAGTATAAAAGTGTTATTTATAACCAATTAACAAAATAAATATTTCATTTCATTTCATATGTTTACAAAACACATTCTAAATGCAGTGCATTTGTTTAATATTTATACTTTTTGTTGATATTGCATAAATCACCGAAATCACCTAATAAAAATAACAACAAGATCACTTGACAAGGTAATTTGAAGAAATTATTTTATTTTTCATTATTATAAGTAATTGAAAATGTTTATTTGCTTTTATTTCAATGTTCTAGGCGGAAGCTGAACAAGCGTTTCAGGGCATTACAGTTGACGACTGGAAAAATCATGTCAACCAACACGTCGTGAAAATAAAAAAAGGTTATTATCGAAGGTGGCAAACTTTGTATGTGTAGTGACATTGAAAAAAATATCATAATTAGAGCGAAGATAGCCAGCAGAAGGTGAAGGCTCACACCAAGGCATGGATGAAGACTTCAGGCGAGGAATTCTTAGAGGAAAAAATTTTTGACTCTGAATAAAATTTTTGACTACGATAAGTTTTAGATTTATTTAGAACTGTGATTTAGAACACGGCGAGACTTTTTTTTAAATCACCAACTACGGAATATTTTTTCTGTGGTTAGAGAAAATTTTAGATTTGTGAAACATAGTCGCACAGTAGGAAGGCTTTCAACTTATCACTATGATGTAAGAAACCTTATTGAATTGATGTAGGGTCTTGTTAAACATACAATTGCCTCACATAATGTGGGATCAGTTGACATAAATAATTGCAAATGTTCCAGGCAGTGGCTGAACAAGCGTTTCAGAGCATTAATTGTCAAAAAAACTATGTATGAATTATTTATTTATATTGAATATACATTATACACTTATTACGTTATATCGTTGCGTTATATACATTCGTGCGTATCGCTGTCCACTGGTAATGTGCCCAAAAGACAGGCTGCATTGCCACGTTGTATGCCAATGCTTGATCTCTGTCCAGGGTAAAAGCCAGCCCTTGGAGTACGCGAAGTGTCGACTAGCCATCTGAAAAGTTCTTTAAATAATTTGTGAGCACTATACCAGGGTTTCAAACCCAAACGGCTCGAAAATATACCTGACAAGTATAAATTAATATATTAAAAACTAAGTTTTTATAACAAAACTAAAGATTTTAAAAGGGGCTATGAGACAACTCTTTACACGGAACAATTGGGTTACGTACCTACCTACGTAAAGCATGCAACTGTTGGATATCGAACTTCCAACATCTTACTCGACACTTCCACTCCTAACGCCAGCTAATTAGCTCAATAACTAGAATTCCTGGTAAGAAATTTGAAGATCCAGTAATCTCACAATCTGCTGATGCATAGTAATTTTCCGTAGCATAAACTAAGCTAAGACCTCACTAAACGCTAGCAAACGAGGCACTAAGATTAAGGTAATGTTCAGGCGGGAGACAACACAGCGTTCTCGGCGCCCGGCGGAGCGCCAGCGAATGTTTCGCTCAAACTCATTTTAAAATCCATTCCGTTTCTATGTGCGGTACATGGTTATGTATTCTATATTATGTCTGTAAATACATCTTGCTGTGTACACGGTTCTTCTTGAATTGTAATTTCTGTTGCATTTTCAATGTTTGTTCGTGTATCTTGATTTCTATGTTGTTTTTATTGATATTGCTTGTGAAATAAACTACATATCAACTTTCATAGTACACATTAGATAGATAGATATACTCTCTATTGTACACCATGACAGAATTAAATAAGGATTTAAAAACTACAAAGGGTGTCACAGTGGGCATTATTATTATCTCCTTGGCTTTCTCCCGACTACATAATTAGTTGAGGTCGCCATACAGTCTAACTGGATGTAGCTCAGTACTAGTGTTTTAGATGGGGCGATTGCCTGTGTAACCTACACAAACCAGTAGCTGCATAACACGATACTCGATATAAAGCTGCGTCTACGCTAGGCGAGCCGAGCACGAGCGGAGCCGTTCTCGGCTTCGTCGTTCGCGGGGCGTCAAGTGTGGACGTACAACAAACCTACAACGATCACTATCCTCGAACGTAGTTTTCCGCAGTGTGCTCGCGGCTCTTGGCGAATATGGACGATATTAATATTGCAGCAGCCGCTGCTATTGCAGCGATTATTATGGTGGTAGTCAGCAAAAAAAGAAAAAGGCCAAGACGATGGGGATCTACAAATCTATATAAAGTGAGATCCAATCAACAAAATTTAGATTTGCGAACTATTTTGGGAGGTCAAGAAGCAACTGGCCAATTTAAGAACTTTCTTCGAATGACATCGACAAACTTTGACCGCACATTGCAAAACAATTGTAACAATGATTAATTTAATTGCAAGGAAGCATCTTCTGTCCATATTTCCATGATGCTTGGTTCGAGCGACGGACGTCTGTCACTAAACACGTCCACGAGCGCACTACTAGCGCGAAGCAAATCCCTTTGTGTTCATCAAAAAACCGACAATTGGCGGAGCACAGCCGAGTACGAACGAAATGCTCGCAGCGCGCTCGTTCGAGGCTTGTAAGTCGGTCCACACTAGACGAATTGTGTTCGGCTCGTGCTCCGCTCGTGCTCGGCTCGTGATGGGCTCGGCTAGCGTAGACGCAGCTTAAGATATATGATACGTCAGATTTTTTAGTTTTTTGTTTTTTCGTCAAATATTTACAAATGATAGTCGGGACCATCGACGAAATATGCTTTTGAAGGCACGGAGGAATCTCAACATGTTATGATGGTTATCCACCCAACAGACCAACCTCGGCAACCTTTGCTTAACCTTGCAGATCAACCCGTGCGGCTATTATTGTTTAACCACGAACTCATGTAATATTTACAACGTGTGACGGAAACCCCATATCTATCCAAAAGGACTGAAGACAACATCTGGTATGGAGTCTCTATGCACAGTTTCAGCTCAAAATAAGTGACTCAAAGAATTGATACCGAATTATCGGTTTCACATGTTTCTTCAATACCATACATAACAAACGTGTCACAGTACTACGAGGGTCAATAACTTTCCACGTCACTTGCCAATAACACGATAATTCTCTTCGTTCTTCTTCATTTGAAAAAATCGGCCTCTGTTATCAATCTATTGAAATTTCTAATTCGTTCTACACATGTAGACATAGGATTACAAAAACCTTGCCATATTATTTGCTGTCGTCCAAAGAAGGCGTACGGTTGTTATGTATATACCCTTTAAGTTACACGTTGTATATTAATATTAATTTCTTGGAAGAAAATCTTAGATAACCATTTCCAACGGATTTATGTTTCTTAGTAATATTACTTCGTGAAAAGTTCGTTTTAGTTATCTGGTTTCAGGTTTTCGAGCTATTCAGTAGCAGAAGATATTATATTTTCACCTTATTAGCCTCCCAGCTTTTATAAATTGTATTGCGAAAACCATTTGCCTTTTTAAATCTGCTCAAACGCTTACCTTTTATTAAATATATAATCATTCCATTTATTTTATTGAAATCGCAAGTTTCATGCAGAATTTGGTTAACAAAATCTTTATGTATTGAGTAAAGTAGAGAAATGTTTTCAAGGCGTAAATTAATTTGTTATATCTAGACACGTGGCAGTGTGTCCAGACAAGTTCAATAAAACGAACTCGCAACTTGCCATGTGTAAATTACAAAAACCATTTCTAGCTACTTTTGACCCCTTCAACGCTCATAAACTACTTAATCTGTATACATACTTAAAATCTGATACATTTTATTAAAGGTAAGTAGTACAGAATTTAAAATTTCATTAATTAACCTCTCTTTAATAATAATAATTAATTGTTCTCTCAGCAACTTTATTCTTGCTGCACATTAACGATCTGCTAATGCCCGGTACCTTTGGGTATGCAGACGACAGCACAGTTTCTGAGAGATATGTGTCCAGCGCGCGAGCTGGTGGGTCACAGATCCAGTCTCTCCGTGAGGATATGGTTGGGCGCTTGAACTTGATCTTGAAGGCTGTCTCTGAATGGGATGCCAACCTGGTCAAGTTTAATGCAGCTAAGACCCAGGCGTGTCTCTTCTCCGCAAAAAGGAGCCAATTCGAACCGGTTCCAACTTTCGGTGGTGTAACCGTGCCGATAACCGATCATATTGAGCTTCTTGGGGTGACTTTAACTTCCACACTCAATATTGGCCCGTTTATCGAGGCTAAGGCTCAGTTAGCATAAAAAAAGTTGGGAATCCTAGCCAAGGTGAGACGGTACTTCACACCGGAACAGCTGCTCAATTTGTATCAAGCCCAGGTTCGGTCGTGTATGGAATACTGCTCTCATCTTTGGGATGGATTTGCGAAATACCAACTGGACGCGATTGAGTCTATCGAGAAGCGGGCCAATAGACTCATTGGCAACGATGCACTGGTTGAGTCAAAGCTCCAGAGCCTTGAACATCGACGACGAGTTGTAAGTCTATCGGTTTTCTATCGGTTACATTTCGGGGAGTGTGCGAGGGAATTACACAATCTAATTCCGCTAAGCCCGTTCCATCATCGGACTACGAGACCAACGGCGAAGCGCCATCGTTACATGGTGGACATCCCACCCATACGCACAAAACATTTTGGGAATACCTTCATTGTGCGTACGGCTAAGGAGTGGAATTCCCTGCCGGAGTCTGTGTTTCCCGACAGCTATAACCTAGGAGTCTTTAAGTCCAGAGTGAATAGGTTACTTTTAGGTAACCGTGCTCCATCTTCGATCACATCATCACTTATCATCAGGTGAGATAGTGGTCAAAAGCAAACCTATTTTCAATTTAAAAAAAATGGTTATCGACATATTTTTTTATTTTTAAATTATTTTAAGACCATTTCATCACCGACATGTTTATGAAAATCACTTTTAGAACTAAAACATAATCCACTTCTAGATGACTTATAAATTTAATATTTGGTACAATGAAACGAAAAGATATGAAAACTGAAAAGAATTGTTATTTAGTATCAACAAAGTAATAATAACATCCAGTATGAAACTAAAGTAAGTAATACGAGTAGATTAGACAATAGTTACTACGTGTTAGGTAAAATATACATACTTTTAATAAAAAGGTACTAATTTAATAGTACAAACTTGCAAAGCATGAGAGCTAGTTCAATATTGAACTTGGCTCTCATGTTTTTGATGAGATTTATATTTTTAAAGAACATGACTCTTTCTATAGCGCTAGTCAATAACTATTATAATGAAAACTTTTGCGGAAATATGCATACAAAAAGCCAAATAAGCAAAAAAGCCAATACAATAAAATTTAGCTGTCTGTCTGTGATTCCAAAATAACTGTGTTTTCTCAAGTGCTTATATGTAGTTTTGTTGTTGTTATGTAAGAAATAAGATACGATAATAAAACACGAAACATATTAAAAAAATGTTGTCTGTATTTGTTTGTTTGGGTTCATTTCTGAATCGGCTAAAACCGATTTCAATGTGACCACTTTTTGTCCTGGAATTCCCACGAGATCGGGATTTACGTGGGGATAACCACGTAGGTAACATAGACTCTCATGCAAACGAAATCGCGGGCACTGCTAGTCAGAATGTAATTGTGGTTAAGGGCTACAAGTTGTAGAAAGTAACCACAATATGCCACGAGAGTTTTTGTATGCTGCGGAGACGTCAACTCTGCGGGAGAGTGAGAAGCAGAGTATAGATGCTTTGAAGATGTGGTGTGGTGGACGGAATTTCGTACAAATGCTTCCATACTCCAAGAACTCGGCATTAAGCACCGCTTCTCTTCTATAATCCAGGCTCGCATCCTTACTATCTTTGGGCACTTTTGTGAAGGGACCACATCACGCCTACCATACAGGGTAGAGTTGAGATCACGAAGCCGCGCGGAAGGTCATGGACAGGTCAGATAAGAGCTGATCTCGATGAACTAGTGCATGAATGTACCAGGAAGGCTGCTGCAAGAGGCGAGTGGCGGCGTATAGGGAGGCCGGTCACTTAACCGAAATAACGACCACGACCACTCTGCTAAGAGTGAAACGGCGAAAAAGAAGAAGGGCTAGGAACGATGATATCTCTAAGGCCGCTATTCCACTGGCGTTTTACGAGCGTTGGCGTCTCTCCAACGTCGGCGCAGCGTCAACGTTGCGCAAACGTGACGTTGACGTCGCGTTGTCGCGTGGCAAGCATTAACGTCCGCTGAACGTGACGTCAACGTCGCGTCTGCGCAGCGTTGACGCGTTCCAGAGACGCCAACGCTCGTAAAACGCCAGTGGGATAGCGGCCTTATCTACTCGATTATGTGCTCTGTGAAACTGATGGACAACGGTGGTTAATTTGGTAAATTATTTGGCGTGAAATCTATGTGTAGGTATTGTGGAAGCTGTTTTTGTTGGACTGATGTTACGTTATTCGAATGGTAATGAGAGATCGGTTTTATTCAATGATAAATGAAGAGAAATTGTTTACATTTTATTTCAGTTGTGATTTTATTGATAAATATATCGCAACATAACTTTGTATTTTCCGGAGGTTAAAATGCGAGATCTATATGTCCATTACGTACATAATAGCTGCATTCGTATATTTGTTTATCTTTTAATGTTATTTAGTATGTTTTTTTAGTTTGCTTTTAGCGGTGGTGTGTCGTGAATTCGAACCCAAGTAGAGCAAATTACTATTTTTGCAAAGTTTTCATCATTACCACTGTTCTCAAAACTGTTGAGGAAATATCGTGATAAACCGGCATGACCAAGAACCAAAAAATCCGAAGGCCACCATACACTAATCCGTACTGGGCCCGTGAGGTGGATAACCGGTATTAAGTCAGGCCTGTTGGTCTAGTGGTCAGTGGCCCTGACTGCTATGCACAAGGTCGTGGGTTCGATTCCCACCCAGGACAAATGTTTGTGTGATGAGCACGATCATTTGTTCTTTGTCTGGGTGTAATTTATCTATAATATGTATGTATTTAGAAATATCTAACTATGTAAGTTTATCAGTTGTCTAGTACTCACAGCACAAGCTCTGCTTAGTTTGGGAATAGATGGCGTTGTGTGAAAGTTGTGGAATATTATTATATTATGTGGAATATTATGGTTACGGCCCATTCTCTCTAATAGAGATAAGGCCTATATCCGAGCTGTGGGAACGTTATAACGCTGATTATACAACGTGTAACGGAAACCCCATATCTATCCAAAAGGACTGAAGACAACATCTGGTATGGAGTCTCTATGCACAGTTTCAGCACAAAATAACTGACTCAAAGAATTGATACCAAATTATTGGTTTCATATATTTATGGAATACCAATCATAACAAACGTGTCACAGCACTACGAGGGTCAATAACTTTCTACGTCACTTGCCAATAACACGATAATTCTTTTCGTTCTTCTTAATTTGAAAAATTCGCTCTCTGGTATCAGTGTATTAGAATTTGTAATAAGTTCTACACACGTAGACTTAGGATTACAAAACCCTTGCCATATCGTTTGTTATCATCCAAGGAAGCCATGCACTTGGTATGTATATGTCGCAGGATTTTCATAAAATTAGGTTTTTGATCAAAAGCCAAGGTTTTTGATGAAAAACCGGAAGATGACACATTTTAAACTCAATTTCATCATAAACCTGTAACATCACAT
Organism: Tholera decimalis; assembly: GCA_943138885.2. Lineage (NCBI taxonomy): Eukaryota > Metazoa > Arthropoda > Insecta > Lepidoptera > Noctuidae > Tholera > Tholera decimalis. Next base: position 34,263,573 of record OW964562.2, read on the forward strand.
GCAAACACCGGACAGGCGCATGTCAGAATAGGGCGTATGCACGTGGTAAAAATGTGTAGTTTACATTTTAGGGAGAGTTTGCTGTGTGCATTCAGCATGCAGTGTAACCTGCCGAGAGCGAAAGCGCCTCGCAAGCGAACCGACTTTATATGCTCTTTTAAATTGATTTATTTGACTAAGACAAAGCAAACCCGTGATTTTGACAAGAACTTTATCATAAACCCAGACTAGTTCAGGTTTTTGATCAAAAATCTGGATTGTTACAGGTTTATGATGAAATTGAGTTTAAAATGTGTCATCTTCCGGTTTTTCATCAAAAACCTAGGATTTTGATCGAAAACCTAATTTTATGAAAAACCTACGACATATATACCCTTTAAATTACACGTTGTATAGGTATGTTATGTTTTAATATCTACTTGCAGTATTTATTTTGTATTTATTTCACTTACACATGGTGGCAATATTTTTAGACTATCCTTTCACAATCATAATTTTCGCACCTATATTTACTTGTAGCTTCTGTCCGCGACTTTGTTCGCTAGGGATAGTTTTCCCGCGTAAAACCGGCAACTCACGGCAAACGGCATAAAATTCTGTGTTACTCCAGGATGCCGACTATCTACTTACTACATTCAAATCCGTTGGGTAGTTTTTGCGTGAAAAAGTAAAAAAACATCCTCACGAAGTTTCGCATTTATAACATTATTGATTAATCTATTAGTTCTCCAGTTTTAATTGTTTATTTATGATTCAGATAATAATATGTTAATAGTATGAATTTCAATTGTAATACATTAGGGTGGAAGGCGCTGTCGACTGTGATACAGTTCATACTAGTACAGTCGGCAACGTTATCTCTTTTTGCTGTTTTGTGTTCCCATTGTTATAATTACACATAGATTAAGAGATAATAGTAAAAATTTAAGAGATAAATAAATAAACTATAAACGATTAATAAGATATATGTGTAGTTACACTTATTGTTAAATATTACCAAAAGATAAGAAATAGATTATTGGTGAAATATGTAATACATAATTACAGAAGGTAAGTCATTATACTGTGATTCATTTGACTGGTCCCATAAAATGCTAAAATGTATTTTCCAGAATATTTCTAAAATACTAAACCAGTTTCCGTGAATCGTAATCGTAAAGTAGCTTCAGAACTCTCTAATAAACTAAAAACACTAAGTACACGAATAATTATGACAAAGTTTTAGTAACATTAACTAACCACAACAACGGGCAAAGCAGACAGAAATAGTTTGCGCGACCCGGGGCTGAGTAATAATAACTTTAATTTCGGAAGTCGGTGCCAAAAACGAAATAACAAAACTAAAGACACCGACTTCCGAAATTAAAGTTATTTTTCACTTTGCAGTGTTTTTTGGGAGTCGGTTTAATTTTTTGTTAAAAAGTTTTTATTTCACTCTTTCCTCAATACGTACTCAAATAAGCCACCACCAATCGGCCGTAGTAAAGATAATGTCTACAGATGGGGATTTAAATATGGCTACGTTTTAATAGACCACCTTCATCTTGCTCTGCATGCCCTGTCACCTGCACTCTTGATAGATAGATAGATAAATACTCTTTATTGTACACCATAACTGAATTAAATGAGGACTTAAAAATTAAAGGGTGTTACAATGAGTGGTCTTATCGCTAAAAGCGATATTTTACAGATAACCTTAGGATGGATTTGACACAGCAGGAGAAAATAAATATGCGAATAATCCATGGTGTACTATTCACTTATATACAATACATAAGTAATAAACCACATACTCAATAAATATAAATGCACATAAAAAAACTGAGATATATAAAAATAGAGCCCGACAGATGATGTCATTTATGCTGGCACGCCGTGCTATCCGACTGAGCTTCTGCTGCAGGAAAGGCCATGATGTCCGAGGCGGTCGACTGCTGCACCGCATTGAGAGCGATGTGGAGCACCGCTCAATACTTGTTTGATAAATTAAATTACATTGGGAGTATTTTATTTTATTTATTTTTATTTTATTTTATTTGAATAAGTACAGAGATAGACTACAGACTAAGTCATTTAGTACAGCTATAACAATATAGATTACATAAATCTTAGATCCAATTATTACTGTACACAGCATAAGCCAAAAAACTTATTTAAAAAATCTAAAAAACCCGACTGCTCAACTGAAGTGTAAGAAACAAGCACATTTTTATTTTTAAAAGTGACAAGCAGGCGGGACCCAATTAACATATTTTTTTTTTTAAATGGGATGGGTCCGCCTGCTTGTCACTTTTAAAAATAAAAATGTGCTTGTTTCTTACACTTCAGTTGAGCAGTCGGGTTTTTTAGATTTTTTAAATAAGTTTTTTTTCATCTTTTTAGTTAAAATATTAATTAACAATTTTTTAGATTTCCCGGTCGTTTCACATTGGCCCTCCACCGGATTCAGAAAGTGAATCCATATTTTTAAACTTTCTCATTGTGTTATTTTGCTAGTATTACACTAATGATAAACATGATATACCTTTTTGAAATCCTTATGTTAAGCCCTTTAATTTGATACCCATATAGTAGTAGTTCATAAAAAAAAAATTTTTTTGACCATGTATAATGGCTTCGCACAGCCGCCATGTTTATTTTTTTAAATGTCACCTATCTAAGAACACTCGGGCTGTTAAGACAAATCTAACGATGCCTCAATTGTGTAAATCCGTTCAGCGGTTCTGGAGATATGAAGTAATAAAGAATATTACAAATATACATAATTACATACATACATACAAGATACGCGCAAAAAACATAACCCTTCCTTTGCAGTCGGGTAAAAAGTAACAGTTATTTACTACAACTAACGAACACACATGTGACACATGGGTGACCATTCTGGCTGGTCGTCTTTATAACATAAAAACTTTTTACCAAAAAATTAAACCGACTCCCAAAAAACACTGCAAAGTGAAAAATAACTTTAATTTCGGTAGTCGGTGTCTTTAGTTTTGTATTTTCGTTTTTGGCACCGACTTCCGAAATTAAAGTTATTTTTCACTTTGCAGTGTTTTTTGGGAGTCGGTTTAATTTTTTGGTAAAAAGTTTTTATTTCACTCTTTTTAGTTGGTTGATTTTTAATTTACCTAGTTACAAGAGCCTAAATGTCAACTACTTATAACATTTTACAAAATATTGCTTTTCCCAATACTGGGCCGTTAATTTTTGAGGAGTTCTCCTGGTACTTCACCATCAGCTATACATCACCATATGCATTGTGACGAGCACCAAGTGCTTAATATCCATATTCAAGTAATCAAATCGCAATCCACGAAATACTTATTATTGAGTAGTTTCGGCGGCCATTTGTGGTCTTCATCATCAGTTCCACTTCCCCAAATGGTACTTTTTGAGAGCAACTGCACAAGTTACTATAAGAAATACCCAAAACGCCATAGGTGTGCCTATAATATTTGAAGAGTTCCCTCGATTTCTCCAGGATCCCATCATCAGATTCTGACTTTGGTGATAATGGTACCAATTTCGAAGTATACCCATTCGAACAAAAAAAGAATTTTCCAAATCGGTTCAGCCGTCTTCGAGTACTCGATGATCATACATAAAAAAATAAAAAAAATAAAAAAATATACGCGTCGAATTGATAACCTCCTCTTTTGGTCGTCGGTTGAAAATATGCCTTACATTTTACAGACTTTCGAAGATACTATTTTATACACACGGACTTAGAAAATGAAGAATTGAGAATTGTGATGAGAGTAATGAACATTATAATGACATCGAGACGAACACGTCTAAAAAAATATTTTAACAAAATAAATTACAGACAACAAAAGAAAAAAACACTACTGCACTGAATACTGAAAAATAATAATTGGATGTCGTATTTAATTTATAATTAGGGCGGTACCTAGGTACGTACCTGGTTGAAGTAGGTGCCAAGCCAATTGATGGTTTTGATAGGTTACGTATAGTATGGTGAACGGATTAGTCAGTCAGGGTCGTGAATCGCTGACTGCCAAGTGCGCGCCGGACTTAGTACATACATCGGGTAGGCTCCTATCATGCACCTCAGCATTCTAAATTAAAAATAAACAACTTCCAATTTTTGCATGAAATGAGCGCATCCGCCGAGCGAGATCGTGAGATAGCCGATACTGCTAGGAGAAGGAGGCTACGCGGAGACAATTAATGAGACGCACACGTGCCTAAACTAGTCCACCAACCAGGCAGTCCACAATCTCGGCCAAAATAAAATTTCAAAATGAGTTAATTACTCTTCTGTCACGTTCTTCGTCATTACTGAAGCTTGTTTCCGTCTTAAAAACAAGAAGTTAGTAGCCTCGGTCGTAAATCTTCTCCATCCATTCTTGTTTTTGGCTTTCTTCTACGCTGACGTGGCTGGAAGGCCCGTGAGTATTGTGATCTGATATGTATAAATAAATTCATTCAACAACGAGAAATCAATCAAAACAGAAACGTGTCACGTGCCACGACTAAATAACTGTTATCGCTGTGAAAGGGGTACCTATGGAGCAACATGAAATCAAACTAAACTGTACTAAAGCAGCTATAACCGGACTTAATTTCTTAAAAAATAGGTCATTTCAATAAGCTAAACAATTCTTTCCGAAATTTTATAGAGAATTTTAAATGTAAAAGAAATTTCGCACGTCAATTATTTCATAGTAAGCGGTGAGACAAATATGAGTCATGATGTATGCATTTTTTTTAATGTTAATGCATAGATAACAAATACTTCATTGTAAATACACAAAAGATAAACAACATATTTTCGATATCTAGGTACCAGCAGACCACCTTCTTCTCCTTCTTTGGTCTAGTTTCCGCACTTAGTCTCTGCACGAGACTATTGTGCGTGAGCCGTGTCGGCCGTCACTCCATCCAGCCAACCTCCCTCCAGAAGCAGATCAGGTCTCTCGGTCTATTCAGGATGTGTAAGGGAATTCAATGACCCGAGGGTTTGTTTCCCTATATCGGTGAGTTCCGTGCACTCCAGGAGCACGTGTGCCACCGTTTCCTCCGTCCCCATGCATGCCCTGCACAGGGGACTGTCCGTTATACCTATTGTGTGTTAGTGTTTGTTCAGTGAGCAGTGCCCTGTGATGGTCCCCGTCACCATTAGCAGGCTACCTCTGTCCATGTGTAGGAGGCGCGTGGTTAGTTTTTTATCGAGATTTGGCATCGCCTCCTTGGACTGCCTGCAGCCTGGAGCCGAGGACCACCATTTCTGGGTTTGATCATGTGTGTGTTCTTTTAGCCATGTGCGCATCTGGGTGAAGGGGAGCGGCACGATGGGCTCGGGTCCGAAAACCATCATGCCGGACCCCCCAGCAGACCACCATAAGAAACCCTCACAAAGGACATTTTAGATGTGCGTGCTCATATTAGAGTTCATTTGATAGTAGCCTAGCCTTTACTCAAGAATGTTGGTGTCGGCTTTCAGTCTTATTGGATGCAGCTGAGAACTAGTGTTTTACATAGAGCGTCTGAATATCTGACCTCCACAACCCAGTAACTGGGTGACACGATTTTCTTTAAATTACGAATGAGCCCGCTCTTGACCTCGATCACACCTGATGGTAAGTGTAAGACGAGGTCTACGATCGAACGAGCGAGCCCAGAAAATGCCTATTCACTCTTGCTTTAAAGGCTGACGGGTCATATGTAGTAGGCAACACAGAAGCCGGCAGAGAGTTCCACACCTTGGCTGTGCACACAATGAATGTTGAAGAAAAGCGCTTAAGACAAGACGGTATATCGACCAAGTGTGGATGGTATCCTGCGGTATGTCTGGTAGACCGGTAGTAAAAGGAGGATGAAGGGATTAGGTCGTGGAGCTTCTGCAACCTGTAGAAGCCAGGCCTATCTCATGGCTAGACTAGTGTCAGATTTACTAGCTTCTGTAACGACTATTAAAGATGTCGAAAGGACAGCTGGGACCAACTGTATGAATCCGAGGCTTGGAGGAATCTCGAAATGATATCTGCTACATTTTTGTTTTGTACTTTTAAACCAGTTGCTCATGCAACTGGTTTAAAACACAATCTCGGCCAAAATAAAATTTCAAAATGAGTTAATTACTCTTCTGTCACGTTCTTCGTCATTACTGAAGCTTGTTTCCGTCTTAAAAACAAGAAGTTAGTAGCCTCGGTCGTAAATCTTCTCCATCCATTCTTGTTTTTGGCTTTCTTCTACGCTGACGTGGCTGGAAGGCCCGTGAGTATTGTGATCTGATATGTATAAATAAATTCATTCAACAACGAGAAATCAATCAAAGCAGAAACGTGTCACGTGCCACGACTAAATAACTGTTATCGCTGTGAAAGGGGTACCTATGGAGCAACATGAAATCAAACTAAACTGTACTAAAGCAGCTATAACCGGACTTAATTTCTTAAAAAATAGGTCATTTCAATAAGCTAAACAATTCTTTCCGAAATTTTATAGAGAATTTTAAATGTAAAAGAAATTTCGCACGTCAATTATTTCATAGTAAGCGGTGAGACAAATATGAGTCATGATGTATGCATTTTTTTTAATGTTAATGCATAGATTTTTTTTATTTTTTATTATAAAGTTCTTTATTAACGTAAAAGGTTTACATAATAATTGTAGGACTTACATACTAAGCAACAATTAATAAATCTAAATATTTACACTTTTACAGACTATAGGCGCCTTTTTAAGTATTTAAATAAGCAAGAATATAAACTATTTACAACATAAATCATCATACTACTAAATCTATATTGTTGAGCATATGAAATCATTGAATTGATTTCACTTACATAATTAGGGGGTAGGAGAATTTAAATACGCGCAAGCGTAAGTGCTACTAGATACTGTGACTCAGGCCAAAGCGACCAAACGGCCGTGGCCACCAACATCGGTCGAGCTACCGCGCCCCGCGCTCCGTCGCATGCAAGCGGCGAGAGCGGGGGAGCGCTTGCGCATCGCACGGCTCGTGCTACGACGCGTTATCAGTATTATGCGCGAACAATACGTAGTGATGTGGGAGCTTGTATGTACCGTATCCATCGATATTTCGCAAGTCTGTTTGTCCTAGGTCGGCAATCAATGTATTTTTATGACATTTATTTTTAATGTAAAATTTGCGTGTTAATTTTAAAATATATTGTGTAATGCTAGGTAATTTGATGTTAGCGTGAAGAACTTTAAGGTTAGTTTTAAATGGAGTATTATATGCAATTTTAACTGCTTTATTTTGGAGAATTTGTAACAGGTTGTAGTTTGATTGACAAGTACTGCTCCATACCGGACAAGAATAGGTGATGCAAGGTCTAATTAGTGTTGTATATAACCTTATTTTTGTGTTAGGACTGAGTTTACTTTTGCGGTTAAGTATAGGATTTATGGAGCCTAGTGCTTGCGCTCCCTTAACACGTAATTTAGCTATATGTTTTGTCCAGTTGAGCTTGTTATCCAACACAACACCTAGATAGCGAACTGCTGTGCTCCAAGGAATTGACTGTCCAGCAATCTTTAAAGTTCTCTTAGGGATGCTACGTTGACGTGTAAAGAGTATCGCTTCAGTCTTAGATTCATTCAACTTAAGCTTCCATTTATTGAAGTAAGACTGGAGCAATTCGAGGGATAGCTGAAGTCGGCTAATGATTATGTTAACGTCATCATCTGTTGTGTAAGACGCTGTATCATCAGCGAAACAGGCCAAGTGAGTACGGACTTGTACAGGCATGTCATTCACAAAAAGGATGAAGAGGTAAGGACCGAGCACGGAGCCCTGGGGCACCCCTGCCGACACCGTCCAGGGTGAAGACCTGTTAGAGCCAACGTGTACCACAAACTTGCGGTTACTAAGGTAAGACTGGATCAATTTTACCAAATCAATTGGAACTCCGTACGAGATAAGCTTGTATAACAGGCCTTCGTGCCAGACGGTATCAAAAGCTTTCTCGATATCAAGAAGAAACATACCGGTAGACTGCTTGTGATTGAGATGATAGGATATGTGTTCGGAGACCCTAACCAATTGTTGTACCGTGGAGTGAGATGATCGAAAGCCAAATTGCTCATTCCTGATAATCTGCTCAGTGCAACGTCGCAACCGATTATAAATAATCACTTCAAACACCTTGCCCAAGACCGGGAGAAGGCTGATGGGCCTATAATTGACTGGCAAAGTGGCGTCCTTTCCAGGCTTTTTAAGTGCAATAACTTTAGCAGTTTTCCACATACGGGGAAAATAGCCTAACTTGATGCAACCATTGAATATTTTGGTTACATACACAACAGACTTTTGTGAAAGATTTTTAAGCATAATGTTGTGTATGCCATCGTCACCTGGAGCCTTCCTGGTCTTAAGTTTACACAAAACTTTCCAGACTTCAGCAGGCCGAACAGGTTGCTGCAAATCACCGGTGACGTGATTATTTAAGAGGGCTGAGGCTGACTGGACATCCGCCTCGACACCATCACTAACCCAATCACGAGTTAGAGTCATGTTCATCGCAAAGCTATCTGCTAGAACATTACATTGCTCTGGAGTGGTTGCCGTTAATGTGCCATTGGTTGTTTTAAGTGGGGGTATTGCGTCAGATCTGGGTTTTAGAGATTTTGCCAGTCGCCATACATCATTGCCAGGGTTATCAACTTTTGAAAGTTTTGAGTTCCATATTTTATCGTGATATTTGGTTATGGTTAAATTAATTAGTTTTTGTAATTTGTTGATAGCTGATCTTAACTGTCTTTTCTCTATGAGCATTGCTTTTTGTTCCTTACGCCGTAATTGATTTTTATAGGTAATTAATTTTTTAATGTAGTTAGGTAGCGCACTGCTGGTGTTTACATGTACCTTCGCAGTAATAAATTTGTCTCTGGCTCTGGTAAGGCATTGATGTAAGTGACTTACGGCGTCGTCAATTTCTGACTCAGTCTTAAATACCTTAGAGCTTAAAAATATTTGTTGATCAAGAAAAGATCGGTATTTCTTCCAGTCAGTGTCACAGTAACGATAGATTTTGGGGATTGGTTTGCGAGGGCAAAAACCATTGACTGTAAACAGCAAAGGAAAGTGGTTAGATGATAGGGCAGGTAAAGCCCGAATCTCATGAATACTATTGACATTCAATGATAAAACCAAATCAGGATTGGTGGGAGTAAGATCAGCTCGATAGTTGACTTGAGTAGGTGTGTCCGGGTAATGTATAACGTAGTCATGGTTCAACATGTGATGGAACAGTATATTTCCTCGAGTGTTAACATAACTACTATTCCAGTACCCATGGTTGGCATTAAAGTCACCCATTATTACCACATGGGGCCCTAGCGAAAATAAAATATCTAAATCATTGCATTCAAGTTGCAAATTGGGAGATTGGTAAGCCGAGACAAAAACATAGTCCTTACCACCTATTTCCAGTCTTATAGCAATAGCTTCAATATGTTTGGTTTTGGGAATAGCGATTTGTCTAGCGTAGAGCCTATCATTGACCAATATTGCCACTCCTTGCCCTCGACCACTATGGTGTTTATCTTGTCGATAGCAGATGTAACCTGGTGTACTTAGGGAGGTATTACAAGTAAGTTTTGTTTCACAAACAGCTATTATATCGATGGATAGGGTACATACTGCCAAATCAAGTAATTCACTTATTTTAGAACGTACTCCGTCGGAGTTCCAGGATAGAAATCTTAACTCATCAGAATTATACATAGTGTCCAAGGTGAGTTAAGACTAACATAACTTTGTCTAGAGTAGACACACAGGCAGAAAATTGTGGTTTAAGATTTTTAACACAGATTAGTATTTCTAACATCTCTTTAGTTACAGGGTCATCCGATGGTAGCTCTAGGTGGTCATTTGAAACAAAATCATAGTTTGCTTGAGTTTTGACTGCTGCAGCATATGAGGGTTTCTTCGATGTAAGGGGTACATCTGTAGGATATGTAGTCAGGTAATTTACCGTGGAGGTCTTTGGAGGAAGGTTTTCACGCCTTGATTGAACGCGCTTCAAATAAGCAAGACGAGTCTCGCACTTATGGTAATTTGCAGGGTGGTCCTGGTCACAGTTACAGCACCGTGCTGGCTCGGTCCGGTCTTTTTTAGGACATTCGCTTGTAGCATGAGGTTCTGTACATTTCACACACCTAGGTGGCATATTGCAGTTTCTCGAAGCGTGACCGTAGTTTTGACATCTATAACATTGTGTTCCGGCAGACTTTTTGGGCATAAATTTTTGTATAGTAACCACGCAATTAAATAAATATTTGATTTTGCGAAACTTTGAAATATCCGTTGTAGCTGGAAGTACTACTAAAAAAGGTGGGCAAGATAACGTACTCACTTGTTGAGTCTTCATTTGTGAGACTGATGTTCCTGGAAATCCTAATTTATCAAGTTCTGCAGGTAAATCATCTTCAATATAAGAAGGTAATCCTTTTATCACCATTTTAGGTACTTTTTCGTCTTTACGAGTGTAAGTGAGAAAAGCAGCGTTTTCTTTGCGGAGTCCTTCCTTCACGTTTTGATGGGCGTCCGTTGTGTAACAAATTACAGCAACTTTGTTATTAGCTCTATACTGAAGATGAAACCTATTTGTGAAACGTGAGATTAGGTTTTTAATGAATGCATGTGTCCAGTCCTTCTGTATCTCCAGAATCAGGGGTGGGATATGTCCCGACTTTTTTGTTCCGGTTGAGGCATCTCTGTAGTGGATATTCGTTGTTGATTCACCTCTGTCATCTATAGAGAGGTCTTTATATTTATTATGCAGCGGTAATTTTCGCGATTCATCAAACTTTTCTGAGTTTCGAGAGATAGCCGGGCGTTTAGCAGACTGCCAAGGGCCAACGAGGTCTTCTCCGGGTCTTTTTGAGTTGAGGTTGCCGGTAGAATCTGACTTCTTTAGAAACTTGTCCATTCTTGAAGTAGGCCTGCTATCGATAAATTGTCGATATTGCAGCGAGGCATCACTAGCGATGGTAAACAACTGACACGGTGGGGTTAGACTATTACGCGCACGAGCACACGAGCCGAGCGCCGTACGCGCAATTCGAGAGTTCCACACCTTGGCTGTGCGCACAATGAATGTTGAAGAAAAGCGCTTAAGACAAGACGGTATATCGACCAAGTGTGGATGGTATCCTGCGGTATGTCTGGTAGACCGGTAGTAAAAGGAGGATGAAGGGATTAGGTCGTGGAGCTTCTGCAACCTGTAGAAGCCAGGCCTATCTCATGGCTAGACTAGTGTCAGATTTACTAGCTTCTGTAACGACTATTAAAGATGTCGAAAGGACAGCTGGGACCAACTGTATGAATCCGAGGCTTGGAGGAATCTCGAAATGATATCTGCTACATTTTTGTTTTTTACTTTTAAACCAGTTGCATGAGCAAGACTTTCAGTACTGTACGTTAGGAGCTCTTCCACTCTCCTTCTCTTCTGTAGCGGGCTTAGATCCACGGACGGTTTTCTGGGACTCACGACTGATGTTGATGTTCCGACACTGCACGTCTCCGGTCCACAGGATGTTGATGCACCCTCATTTATAGCGTAGTCAGAATTAGAACATGGTTGCTGTTCTACTGACACTACAGAAGGGGTCTTCTTTTCCCTCACGAGCTCAGGCCATTTTATGTCCTCTTGCAGCCATGTCTCATATTTTTTTATGAATGTACGTGTCGTGCAATTACTCGAGATCCATTTGTTCCTCAACGAGCACACATAAGTCCGACAGCACCCATCTACGGACCAACCCCGGCAAGTTTTACTTTACCTTGAAGAACAACCCGAGCAGCTGTTATTATTTAGCCAAGAGCTCTTTGACACTGGCAAAATAAAAATAAAATAAACTACTTTAAAAAAACGATATAACTATAAACTTTTTTGCGCTCGGGGTTTTTTCAACACAATGGTATTGTATTCTATTGTACCTACAGTAGATGGGAGTATTTTTTTTATTACTCATGGGCCCACTCTTGAGCGATAGATGAGGTCTACGATGGGACGAGCGAGCCCAGAAGATGCCTATTTACTCGTGCTTTAAAGGCTGAAAGGTCATAAGTGGCAGGGAATACAAAAGCCGGCAGAGAATTCCACAGCTTGGCTGTGCGCACAATAAACGTGGAGGAGAAGCGCTTGGTACAACAAGACGTTATATCAACTAAGTGTGGATGGTATCCAGCCGTGCGTCTGGTAGACCGGTAAACTACAAACCAATCATGCAGCTGCAGGCCGATTGCATTGCCAAATAACCACGCACTCTTCTAAAAGACCCTATTAAAATGGCTTATTATTACATATTATTAGTCCTTATTTAATTCAGTTATGGTGTACATAAGAGAGAAATATATATATATATATATGTATCGATTATCACAGTAACAGAATTTAAGTAAAGGTCAATGTTTTAAAAATGACTCTACAAACACAAATAAACCATTCTACCTCTTCATAATCTGAACTCAGATATTTTTATTGCAAACTTTGTATGAACTTTGAGCATTCATGAAAGGCATTCAAGTTAAAAGGTAGGCGTTTGAAGAGATTCCAAAGAAAACGAGTTCTAACAATGGAAAAATGAAATCTGTGTGTTTAATAACATAAATGTTTTAATCTTCCCACGCTTTCTACCCAATTCGTTAGGCATACAATAAAAAAAGAACAGTAAAATTGCGAATGAAATATATAAACTCGCATGAAAATTATTAACAGCTCATTAAAAGAAAATGAATATTCGAAAATTTCAAAAGTCAATTCCAGGTGCGTGGGGTAAGTGAAATTTTACGATCTCATTCGGAAACTGTGAACGTAAAATGAAAATATTAATCCCGAATAATTTATAGCCTGAATGTAATCTTAAAATTTAAATAAGATTAACTGCCTCAATTTGATATTATTTGCTGTTTTCAAAACAGCCTGTGTTCTTTGGAGGCTAGACCGAGATACATAGGTATACTATACAGACTTACTACTCCTACATATTATGATACACGTGTCAGTATGGTAGGTATATAGTTTTGAGTCCATTTGTCGCTGTTTGAGCACAAAAGAGCACTACAGACGTAAATCTTCATGGTCTTCATAATATTATGATTTGACCAATACAAAATGAGTCGCTGGAAAAGAGAGTTTGTTTCGGTTTTCCTTCAAAGGTTACTCAGTTAGAAAACACTGGGATCATCTAATTTACACTTAAAAGAAAAGAAAATTACGTGTAAAAGTGTTATTTTCAACCCCTTACCGAACTCTATATAATATACAACGTGTAACAGAATAAACGCAATTCCTGAAAGTAGTTGGTTCAGAATCGGCTTCTGAATCGATTTCTGTCATAAAAAACAGGTGTTAAATTTTGACGGCAAAATCATTCATTTAACTTAAAATGGAAACACAGTATCATAACAAATTAATACAATCCTTAATTCAAGGAAATGCGCCTGTGTGAGTGTCGGCCGCTAACATTGCAAGAGTGTATGCGTCTGCGTAAGGATATTGTATGACGCACATACGTTTTGCGTTTAGTAAGGATAACTATTCTATAAAAAATGTCTAGGTTAGTAGTTTCAATTTATTACGGATGTTGTTTTAATTAAATATTCTAATTGGGGTGTCTGAGGTATCGCGCTTAATTTGTTAAACTAGAAACTTCATCTAACGATGAATTCAAAAAGTTATTATGTTATTATAGTGTTCAGGATTATTCAATAGAGCATGTAAGAATATATTGTTCTCAGAAATATTGTTGACGTTCACGAGACATGCTACTAATGCACTAATTTAAATATTGACATTATTATTACTTTGACATTTATTTACCAATCATAAATTATTTTGACATTTTTATTTAATACTGTATGACATTTTGTACACACACTTGACATGCGCCGCCGAGGCCGGCCTAGAAAAAGATGGCGAGATGACCTAGATGCACATTGCGTTGGTTGGTCCGAAGTGGTGCTTGAAAAGAGAACCTGAAAGGATTTGGGGGAGGCCTTTGCCCAGCAGTGGGACATCAATGGTTAAAAAAAGACATTTTAATTAATTTAGTAACATTATTATTTTGCTTATGTTGCATTATTTATAATTATTGTATAAGAATGAATTACATAAATACATACAGAGTTTGTGTGCAAAGTTTAAGCACGTTGTAGAAGTAGCTTAAAACTTAAGGAAGGTAATAGGCAAGGCAAGGCATGGCTTTTTACTTCTAGTAGAAAACATAACCTCATAAGTCTAGTAGTCAGGTCGAGACTTTGACTGACTTTTTACTAGACTGCAAAAGAAGAAGATATTCTACCGAATTTCTTAAAATTAAATTAGCAACTGCTTGGTTTTATTTTATTTACTGATAAGATAAGGAGATTTATTAAGGAAGCAGGGGTGGTGATTGGAGACGCTTATTATTACTTGTTTTCGTGATTTATTTTCCTGTTTGGAGTGAACAGGAAGCTTACTGGTGTTGGAATTTGTTTATTCAACATATTTTAGACGAAAGCAGCAAAGGGTGCTTGAGCATGAAGTGGGAAGGTTAGGTTTTCCTGGCTCATGAGTCGGAGAGATCTTGTGTACTTAAATCATTCAAATCTTGCCACTTTAGTATTGATCAATACTTTGGTTTTTTTTTTATTTCAATTCAAATTTAAACATTTTTTATTTAACATGAGCATGTAGCAAGTGGCATCGATTGGTAGTTTCTTATGGAGAAGAGTTGGCAATAAAGGAAGTATTTGTCAGACAGTCTTGCACAGTTTTACATAGTGAAAAACCATAGTAACTTCACATTATTTTCTTTTTAACCGACTTCAAAAAAAAGGAGGTTTACAAATAACTCGGAGACGGCTGGACCGATTTGGATAATTCTTTTTGCGTTTGAAAGGGTATACTTTCTAGTTAGTCCCATTGTTACGAAATCAGGATCTGATGATGGGATCCTGGAGAAATCGAGGAAACTCTTCAAATATTATAGGCACACCTATAGCGTTTTGGGTATTTCTTATAGTACCTTGAGCAGTTGCTTTCGAAAAGTACCATTTGGGGAAGTTGAACTGATGATGAAGACCACAGATGGCCACTGAAACTACTCAATAAAAGTATTTCGTGGATTGCGATTCGATTACTTGAGTACGGATGTTAAACACTATATGCTCGTCGCAATACATACGAGTATGGTGATGTAGAGCTGATGGTGAAGTACCAGGAGAACTCCTCAACAATTAACAGCCCAGCATTGGGAAAAGCAATATTTTGTAAAAGGTTATAAGTAGTTGACATTTAGGCTCTTGTAACTAGGTAAATTAAAAATCAACCAACTAAAAAGAGTGAAAAAAACTTTTTTACAAAAAATAGACCGACTTCCATATCAAAACACTACAAAACCAAAAATAACTTTGATTTCGGAAGGCGGTGTGAAAAAAAAAAGAAAATTTAAAACCAATAACACCGACTACCGAAATTAAAGTTATTTTTGGTTTTGTAGTGTTTTGATAAGTCGGTTCTATTTTTTGTAAAAAAGTTTTTATTTACAACAGGCTTGATGACGTTTTATTTTAGAAATATATTAACAAAAGAAATATAATTCAGTTATAAAAAATTTATATGTTATGTGAAACATGGTCATTTTTTTTCCAAACAGCGAAATATTCGTCGCCTTAAACTTTCCGAATCAAAATACTATCTAAAAATTCAAGTGGCTTTTTTGCTTTCCGACCTATTCGCCCGTGTGTTACAGATTCACGTTTAATCCCGAAATGTTGGCAAAGCGAGATTTACCTACTTAGCTAGAATTTAGCTGGGATACCTGGAGTCTAGATATGCATTCATGCACTAAATGTCACGTTCCTGGAATATTACAGAAGTTTGAGTTATGAGGTCTTATAATTTTGCTCATTTCAACTCCGTTAGATATAGGATGAGGTATATGAATTTGGAACAGATCGATTTGAGTATTGTTGGTTAGTAGAATAGAAAATACTCCTTATTATGAACACCATATGTTAGAGAAAAATATCAATTAAAACATTACAAAGGGTGGCAAAATTATCACTACACTCTTTGCGTTGTAGTATGGTGCCGGTGACAGTTTCAGTAACAATTCGTTTCTCTCTTGAAAGTTGCCGCGATTTACAAATTATGACTTAGTTTTTCAGCTGTACCACATTTGTAATATATTAAAGCATTAATAACTGTAGTAAATTAAGTTAAATCCAACCAGAATGTTCTAGTTTACAAATAAAATCAAATTGAGTGAAAAATTAAGCAAAGTGTTATGCGTATAACGTAACGCCATAGACGTATTTAGTGATGGGATGTACTGCTACGATGTATAGTCGACATTTTTTATAATAAAAAACGTACATTGTGTGTAGGTCAATTTTTATTGTTAAAAGGTCTATAATTATACAACAGAACATTTATAGGGTAAGGTTGCTTAAAAGGTTGCTAAGAAAAAATACATTTTATTCGTCTAAACTCATATCAAAGTCAGGAACATCTGAATTGTTACTCAATTCATCATCTGAATCTGTGACGGATATTATTAATAATGACTCAATTGGGTTATTGTACATTCGCCACAAAGTAAATTCGTCACAAGTCTGCATAGGTACATATGTTTTGCATAAAGTACTGGTAGAAAACAAAGTTATCGATTTTAAGCGGTTGAAATAAAAATTATTTCTAAAATCTTTCTTTTCTCTCCTGCGCTCCTGCACATGCTATCACGCGCTCGCTCGCTCGCTGTATCTATCTCTTTCTATCCGTACCGGTCAAGGCATTAGTCCAATCATCCAGTGACTCACTTAACGTTGTCGATGCGCGTGTGGTGTTCTCAATGTTTTTTTTTTTTTTTAGGGAGGGCCACTCGTAGTTCAGCACACTAAGGCTGTGTGACTACTTAACCGGTCTATAAGGGTGTTCTCAATGACTATAATAAGAATTATTATAGTTTTCTATAGGTGTTCTGTTGCAAATGTGATCTGCTTAATATTGTAGTTACCATAGAGTTATAGCACATATTATATTATTATGGCTAAAATTTCCATTATTGGCCGTTGATTTGGAAGTTCATATTTTTTTGAGATAGTACTCATAAATAGAAAACTTTTTACATATTTTAAGTTGCGGAGATTCATGATTTATTTGGAAATATAATTGATTATTTGCATCGATTTTTGGTCTTGATCAATTTAATTTTTTACTAACTTATTTATTTTGCACTTACATTAAAACATGCATATAATAATTATGATCTTTCAGATCATATTTACGAAAACTGAAAGAGGACGGCGAATGCTTGGAAGTGTATGGAGATGTTCTAATCATTCGTGCAGCGCAACTATCAAAATTTCGGAGAATATTGACATCTGAATTTTGCATTAAGCGGCCCACAAGTGTCAACCAAATGTAGAAAAAACTGAAGTTATAAAGATATAAATCTTTGTAAGGAAGCAGCAGCGAACACAAGTACACCTATGCCTCAAGTGTATGAAGAAGCTTTTCAACCAACCAAGGATACGGGTAATGAAATATTAAATGCCATACCGAAATTTTCGAAGATTTCGCGAACACTATACAATGTGACGAATCGTAAACTAAATGTGCCCAAAACGCATTTTTCAAGATACAAAGATGTTATTATTCCACAAAAATATAAACATTATTTTTTATTATTCGATGATGACAGTGAAACTTTGTGAAAACACTTGAAATACATTTTTATTTAGGATTAGGCATGTCACGCAGGTCACGCTGTCCTTGACAACGTGGGCTTAAAAACAAACAAAACCTGATAATATTAGCGTATATTTTAGCTGTAACTAGAACTGTGATTATTATGTGAATTTCTGTGATTATGAAAAATAAATAAATACCGTTTTATTCTTTATTGTTTGATTTTTCTGCTGTCTGTACGGTAATAAACAATATGGCGGATTTTTTTCATAAAAATAGAGTTGTCGCGAGTTTACACATACTTTTTTTGTGGCGAATTTACTTTGTGACGAATGTACAATAACCCACTCAATTATGTTGTCAATATGTATGTCACGATCCCAATCAGACATAATGTCCCGACCAGATCGACCAGTCTTCAGGATGAACATTATTGATGGTCTGCTGTAATAGGGCCAACATGTTATTTGCCGTAAATGGCGGCGAAGTATTATTTCTTGCGGCGTAACCTAAACATAAACGATCTTATGAAAAAAAAGTATTAAAATACTCTACTTAAAATACTTTATTTCATAAGTAGGTAATGCTAAAAATTACACTTGAAATACGTTTAATATAGTATCTGGTAATGTTTTTAAACTACATGCTACGATCGGAAAGCTATTTTTTTTTATAAAGCTTCAAAATGGGAATTGAAATTAAAAGCATACTTTTTATTTGGGCCCAAATCAGCTCAATAGCGTTATACTGGCAGTGGTAGTCGAAGGACCTGGTGGCCTTTTTCTTTTGCCATCTCGTCCAGAGCATAGGTAGTTGTTGTTGGTGGCTTATGACGCCGGACTAAGGCAATAAGCTCCGTCTTTAACATTTTTATATATGCTGTAACTCCGTTTTCACTCAGCCTCTTCACTAACTCGCTTTTGCGGTTGGATTGGTTTGGGGGTTTATTAACTTGTACCGAAAGGTGCGTTGTCCATTGTTATGGTCATAGGCTCTTTTAAATTATTTAATAGACCTATGAACCAATTTTTAAATTTTTCGTAGTTCATCTCCTCATGATACTCCGTAGTTTTTTTTACTTAAAAGCCAGCAAACAATTAGGGACGAATTCACTTGCTGTACCTGCGTGACAAATAATAAGGCGTTCGCCTTTGCTCTTTGACACACAATTGTGCCATATCGTCGGTCCAACTTTTACCCACTGTGTGTTTGGCGTTTAGCCACGTTTCATCCAAAAAGACAACTTTGCTCCAATCACTTATGTTTTTGGCCTTCCTTAAAAATGTACATCTTGCTAGGGTAATGTCAGCCCTCTCCATAATAATCTTCCTTTGTTAAGTTTTTTGTAAACAAAGCCAATATCTTTTATAACTTGCCGCAACGAAGTAATATCGCCTTCGAACAAGTCAGCTTCTTTTAATTATTTTAGAAGCTTGAACAATGTGGGTAGCTCCATTCTTCTATAATAATCATAAATATGATTTTTAATAGCAACCTTAGCAAAATCATCTACATCTGTGATTGGCTTCACCTTGGTTCGCTTTTTGTTGGGTGTCAATAATTTATTTTCAGACATCCCATCTTGGCCAATTTTCTATTAATTGCGGCTAAAAACAGTATTGCGGCAAATATCAAGAGCTTCGGCTACTCGTTCTACAATTCGTTTCAATGGTAACAACGGTCCATTATTTTGTTGTACTCTTTCAAAGTATTCTCGGAGGCGAACAACAAGCTCCCTGGCCTGACTACCCAAAACAGTTTTTGTTTGTATGCTTTTTTTTTTGTTTTCTTGGTAAAATTATCAAATAAGTCCTTCCACCCCGGGCAGGGCCGGAGGGACTGTCAGACTTTTACTGACTAAAATCCACGGTGTTCCTTCAATAACCCTTTACGTTCCGGGGTCACGGTAATGGGATAAGTTCTACGACCCCGGCAGGCTTCGGCACTCTACAGGGGGGCCTCGTCATATTGCTGACGCTCTTTGAGGCGCGCGTGGAACACAACGCGCCGTCGACCCGGGCATGGTCGATGGTCGGACAACGAGTTGCCCTTTACTCGCTGTCCGCATGCCCACGCCTACGGTGGCCGGAGATCGTTGGCCGTCGTCCGACGCCGTGGGGGTCTACCACTGCGGCTGGGCTGGAGGGAGGACGCCATCCTCTCCCTCACATGGCCCGCCTCCTCCTTCGGTAGCATAACTGCTTCGCAGAAGGAGGCGACCGCTTCCCACTCCCTCTCGTCCCGCAGCATGGCCTCGACCAATGCCGGGCGCGAGAGGTCTCCGCCTATCGCCGCCGTGAGGACACGTCGGTGCTCTGCCCAAGCGGGGCAGTCTTGCACCGTATGCTCTACTGTGTCCTCAGGGCGATCCTCGCAGTGGTGACACCCAGGCGTTTCTTCCTTCCCCATCAGACACAGGTACCTCCCGAAACTTCCGTGTCCGGTGAGGACCTGTGTCATGCGGTAGGTCAGGACGCCGTGACGCCGATCTAGCCACTCCTCAAAGAGGGGTCTCATGGTAATAACAACAAACTCAACAAACAAACTTTAAAAAATAAAATAACAAACTCAACAAACTTATAACAAATAACAGTTTAACAAAAATGAAAACAAACAATGAAATCATAATACGTGTCACATTAAGTCACAAAGCGCTAGCACTTGTACTCGTACTCACAGCATCGCACGGTTAAACAAAATGGCCACCGCACCGATGCACCATAGAGCAAAAATGTTGTCACGAAAACAAAAAAAACATAAACCCGATTTTGATTATTTTATAAAAGTACAAAGATAATTATGTAGCCATAAAACATTTATATTGATAACTTTATACACTTAGTTACATTGCACAACTGAATAACACACTAATTTTCATAACAATATTAAAGAGAACTAGATTTATGCTCCGAGTATCGTTAGCGCTAAAAATGAATTGCATAACGTCACATCCCTAGACATGTGGTACTGACAGATGCAACGTCATACGGGCAATTGTCACCCGCACCATGCTATAGTGCAAGTAGTGTAAAAGCGATCTTTGAATGACTACCTATGGGTGTATTTAAAAGGAGATACAGACATACAGTGTCTACTGTAAACTATAATCTACACTCGTAATACACACAAATATACTTATATGTTTGTGTCGGGGAAAAAATCGAATTACAACCTCTTCATAAACTAATAATCCCGAAAAATAATCTCGGTGGCAATAATATGGGCCATGCGAACGACGCCGCGGAAGAAAGCAAGCGTTAGATTTATCGATAACATTCGATCACACGCGGCGTATCGTATAACTGTTTACCGAGATGTATGGTGAGCATTCGTCATCCGACCGATTATATTTCTTTTAAGCCGATATCGAACCAGGATTGTATGTCAAGTGCAGAACTTGTAGGGCCTGTGGATTAAAAAAATACGTAGATATTTGTTTCGTTTTTTATTGTATTTGTTCAGTTCGTTGATGTAAGTAATAGGCTATTCATCATCAATGTTGGCAACTAGGCACTGAAACAGTCAAAGCTTCAGAGCCTTGAACATCGTTGACGAGTTGCAAACCTATCGGTTTTCTATCGGTTACATTTCAGGGAGTGTACAATGGAATCGCAAAATCCAATTCCACCATATTTCGGCACTGTTGCGAGTGCCATGATCACGGATCAAAACAATAAATATCGACGGTTAAAAGGAAATAGGGTATAAGCCACATTTTGGACTGGTATTGTTGTATCTTTATTTTTGTCATATTTCCTGATTGGAAAATTAAAAACTGTATTAGTTTTCACGATATTTTAATAAAAACATACATCAGTTTTTCTAAAATTCTAAAATTTGAACGGCTGTCCTAAAAATTTATTTTTTGTCGCTTATACCCTATTTCCTTTTAACCGTCGAAATATATGGTAAATTTCCCGTTTTAAATTAGACTGATTATGTTAATGTTTTTACATTATACCAGTAGGTAGTCACAATATCTTTAGCTAGCTAAAGATAGCTAACATCACAATCGATATCAATCGATAACATTCACATCTATGATATAAATAGCATGTGAAAGATCACATGCTATTTATTATCATAGTTGTGAATGTTTCAATCGTTCAAACATCTTTCCTTTTAAAGATCTCTCCAGACGCCTTGTTGACACTTTGCGTGACCCAAGGGCTGGCTTTTACCTTGGACAGAGGTTTAGGCAATGCTCCCAAAAGACTGGCAGCATTGCCACGTTGTATGGCAATGCTGCCAGTCTTGTAGTGCACTGGTAATGAGCCCACATTACCAGTGGACAGCGGTGCGCACAAATTTCTGGATGCCATATTTTAGTTTATTTTTAGATGTATAAATGTAGTTAAGGGTTTTAACTTAAGTGTTTAAAGTGACAAAGTATTAATTTTCGCAAGGTCAACTCTATATCTGTATGTGTTATTCTAGGATATTCTATTGATCCATACTGTGGCGATCATAGTAAACGAACGTATCGAACGCATTTATAATGTTAGTAGGGATAGTATATTATACAAACTGGAACAACACATAAGCTATCATTATAGAAAATGAGCTAAATTTCCACGCGGACGAAGTCGTGGGCAATATCTAGTGGTCTATAAAAATAATAGGCTACAAAACGTAAACAGGTGGAAGAAAATCCCTTTACACCTTTAAATAGGACACTATTGAAACTAGAACAATTTTCAATAATTTATCTATTATCAAGAAACTCACGAATTAATATATTTTTTTAAGAAAGATAAAAGTTATTACGATTATAGTCTTATTCCTCAGATTATAAGGTTGGAACAGTATCGATAGATTTAATGGTGAGGTGCGACTGCTAGCGGATATTTTGGAAAATTATTAAAATAACTAATAAAGATAATTGCTAAAAGTGGGTAAAATGATTAACAATGGCTAATTTTAAGATTATCAATTTGTTCTTATTTGTTTCTGTGTTAAATTAAATTCACGTAGGCTTTTCTCCAATCTAATTAACTATTAGCTAACTTTAACTATACGGCTCCTCAATTGTAAAGCCTTTGATACTCATTTTTTTACCTCGATTTTGGTGTATTATGTTTATTTGTCTCTCACTCGCCTTTTAAAATTTCTAAAAAATTAAAAAAAAAAAAAGTTTTTAAGATTTTTGATCTGTTCAGTTGTAAGTCATCGTTAGTAAAAAAAAATTGCTAATGAGATATTTATAAATTAAGTCCTAAGCACTCCTTAAGAGACAAATTTAAGGAGATTAATATTATGACTGTGCCATCTCAGTACATATATTTATGACAATCTCTTGTATGCACACAAAAATATTAATCTGTTTAAAAAATACAGTGATATTCATAGTGTAAATAGAAGGAACAAAGACACATATGTCATTCCTAAAACAAGGTTAAAAAAAAATAGGTGTTTCGTTTAGATGCCAATGTATACGTTTTTATAATAAAATTCCTAGCCATATTCAAGAATTAAGTATTAATAAATTCAAATTATTGATAAAACGTAAGCTATGTCAGAAAGCTTTTTACAGTGTTAAAGATTATATTGAGGACAAGAAGGCTTGGGAATGAGATGCTCCAGTGATATACATATACGTGTGCCTTTTTTATTTATTTTTAAAATTTTGTTTGATGATTTATTTTTGATTGATTAAAATTTTGCTTTCTTAAATATTGTATATACCTATTAAATTTGTTTTTGTTTGTTGTTTTTTATATATATATATATATATATATATATAATTATTTCATTATTGTAAATGTGAGGATAATGTAGGTTATTCTTTCTTCGTTGTTTTTACTTTCACTATAATTTATTTAATGATGTCAAGCAGTTTGAGTACTTGTGTGGCCTACCCAAAGGTCCTTACTTTGGTATTGTTCGTCAAATTGTCGAGCTCCTTAGGTTCTAAGTCGAGCTACACGATAACTGACTAATGCTTGCACTGTCTGGACAGGTCCGCTCAAATTTGCGTGGTTATTTCCTCAAAAGAATAACACAGACATGAACCTACATGCTTCTCATATACAAATACAAATTGTCTGGACTTTAAAAGAGACTTTGACCTCTGAGTTTGTTTCGGTGTTTCTTCTCAGAGTAGTCAGTTAGAAAATACCGGCCTCATCTAGCTAAACTAAACTTATTACGCAAAAAAACATGACGTGTAAAAGTGTTATTTATAACCAATTTACAAAATAAATATTTCATTTAATTTCATTAATTATTTCACCACTGTATTTGACGGTGCAGGGAAACATCGTCTAGGACTGCAAATGCAAAGACATGCGACTTCCACCAACTCTTCCAAATCAAAATCTCATAAATCCAAATCTCACGTGGGCTCACTTGATGGAATATTGCCCATTTCTTCTCATAGAAAAGAGGTTTGAGTTCCAGCAGCGTTAACGTTATGGACTGATAATACAGGGTGGGCCATGAATTAGTTAACATTTGAAAAAATCGTATAAAAAAAACCATTTAACATATTTTAGAAATCGTTTATTTACGAGAAAGCTAATTAGTTGTAATTTTTTTTTTTTTAATTATTTTGTCTAAATGACCACCGTTTCGGTTTTTGCACTCATCTAAGCGAGTCCTAAAGTTTTCGAATACTCTTCTGCAAAGAGACCGCGAGATCGCCGACATCTCTTCGATGATTTTTTCTTTAAGTTGACGCAGTGTATTCGGTTTATCAATGTAGACACGACTCTTTAAATAACCCCATAAAAAGAAGTCTGCTGGTGATAGATCTGGACTTCTGGGTGGCCATGGGATGTCACCCCGTCTGGATATCAGCTTTTCCGGAAACATGTCTTTGACCACCGGCAAGGACTCGTTCGATGTGTGACACGTGGCTTCATCTTGTTGAAACCATGTGTTACGATTATAGCCAGCAAATTCCAGTAGCATCGGTGCTAAGAACTCCCGTAACATTTTCACATACTCGGCAGAATTAACAGTAACTGAACGGCCTCGAGAATCTTCAAAAAAGTAAGGTCCGATGATTACTTTTGCTGAAATTGCAGCCCATACAGTTACCTTAGGAGAGTGAAGTGGCCTCTCATGTTTAGCTTTAGGATTTTTGCTGCTCCAATACCTGCAATTCTGTTTGTTTACATGTCCATTTAGGTGGAAATGGGCTTCGTCAGAGAATAAGATGTTGTTTAAATTACTGAATCGAGTTAACATTGTTTCGGCATATGACTTACGCAAATTTAAATCATTAGGGTTTAGTTCTTGCACTAGCTGGATCTTATATGGATGTAATTTCAAATCTAATTTCAAAATACGGCGTAATGATGTGCGGGATAATCCTAATTCAGCCGAACGTTTGCGTGTCGATAAATCTGGATCACGTCGAACAGAAGCGGAAACTTGCTGCACGTTCTCTTCGCTCCGAGAAGTCCGCGGGCCGCCGGTTTGTTTCACATTTAGTGTAGATCCCGTCTCTTCGAACTTCTTCACCCATTTCTTTATTAAAGGAGCACTTGGACACTGACTTAAGTCGTGTAAACCATATTCAACGCGAAATAAGCGTCTCACAGTAATGAGCGAAAAGTTGTTTAAATAAAACTGTTTCACGCAGTAAGCGCGTTGCGGCCCCGTGAAGCGATCCATTGCGACTAAATTTCCAAGAAGCGAGCTAGTGCCCCCGCCCGCGCCCGCGCCCCGCGCGGCAATTGTTTGCGCGGTAAGTTACATTTAAATGTTAACTAATTCATGGCCCACCCTGTATAAGTTTTTATGCTAACATGGTCACTAACAGTGTCATTAGAACTTAAAACCGGATATTTACCAGTTGTATTTATTGTTTCGAGTTTCCGATATTTCGGCACTGTTGCAAGTGCCATGATCACGGATCAAAACAATAAATATCGACGGTTAAAAGGAAATAGGGTATAAGCGACATTTTGGACTGGTATTGTTTTGAAATCCGACTGTTTCTTGTGTTCTATTATCTTTATTTTTGTCATATTTCCTGATTGGAAAATTAAAAACTGTTTTAGTTTTCACGATATTTTACTAAAAAAATACATCAGTTTTTTAAAATTCTAAACTTTGAACGGCTCTCCTAAACATTTCTTTTTTGTCGCTTATACCCTATTTCCTTTTAACCGTCGAAATATATGGTAAATTTCCCGTTTTAAATTAGACTGATTATGTTAATGTTTTTACATTATACCAGTAGGTAGTCACAATATCTTTAGCTAGCTAAAGATAGCTAACATCACAATCGATATCAATCGATAACATTCACATCTATGATATAAATAGCATGTGAAAGATCACATGCTATTTATTATCATAGTTGTGAATGTTTCAATCGTTCAAACATCTTTCCTTTTAAAGATCTCTCCAGACGCCTTGTTGACACTTTGCGTGACCCAAGGGCTGGCTTTTACCTTGGACAGAGGTTTAGGCAATGCTCCCAAAAGACTGGCAGCATTGCCACGTTGTATGGCAATGCTGCCAGTCTTGTAGTGCACTGGTAATGAGCCCACATTACCAGTGGACAGCGGTGCGCACAAATTTCTGGATGCCATATTTTAGTTTATTTTTAGATGTATAAATGTAGTTAAGGGTTTTAACTTAAGTGTTTAAAGTGACAAAGTATTAATTTTCGCAAGGTCAACTCTATATCTGTATGTGTTATTCTAGGATATTCTATTGATCCATACTGTGGCGATCATAGTAAACGAACGTATCGGACGCATTTATAATGTTAGTAGGGATAGTATATTATACAAACTGGAACAACACATAAGCTATCATTATAGAAAATGAGCTAAATTTCCACGCGGACGAAGTCGTGGGCAATATCTAGTGGTCCATAAAAATAATAGGCTACAAAACGTAAACAGGTGGAAGAAAATCCCTTTACACCTTTAAATAAGACACTATTGAAACTAGAACAATTTTCAATAATTTATCTATTATCAAGAAACTCACGAATTAATATATTTTTTTAAGAAAGATAAAAGTTATTACGATTATAGTCTTATTCCTCAGATTATAAGGTTGGAACAGTATCGATAGATTTAATGGTGAGGTGCGACTGCTAGCGGATATTTTGGAAAATTATTAAAATAACTAATAAAGATTATTGCTAAAAGTGGGTAAAATGATTAACAATGGCTAATTTTAAGATTATCAATTTGTTCTTATTTGTTTCTGTGTTAAATTAAATTCACGTAGGCTTTTCTCCAATCTAATTAACTATTAGCTAACTTTAACTATACGGCTCCTCAATTGTAAAGCCTTTGATACTCATTTTTTTACCTCGATTTTGGTGTATTATGTTTATTTGTCTCTCACTCGCCTTTTAAAATTTCTAAAAAATTAAAAAAAAAAAAGTTTTTAAGATTTTTGATCTGTTCAGTTGTAAGTCTTCGTTAGTAAAAAAAAATTGCTAATGAGATATTTATAAATTAAGTCCTAAGCACTCCTTAAGAGATAAATTTAAGGAGATTAATATTATGACTGTGCCATCTCAGTACATATATTTATGACAATCTCTTGTATGCACACAAAAATATTAATCTGTTTAAAAAATACAGTGATATTCATAGTGTAAATAGAAGGAACAAAGACACATATGTCATTCCTAAAACAAGGTTAAAAAAAATAGGTGTTTCGTTTAGATGCCAATGTATACGTTTTTATAATAAAATTCCTAGCCATATTCAAGAATTAAGTATTAATAAATTCAAATTATTGATAAAACGTAAGCTATGTCAGAAAGCTTTTTACAGTGTTAAAGATTATATTGAGGACAAGAAGGCTTGGGAATGAGATGCTCCAGTGATATACATATACGTGTGCCTTTTTTATTTATTTTTAAAATTTTGTTTGATGATTTATTTTTGATTGATTAAAATTTTGCTTTCTTAAATATTGTATATACCTATTAAATTTGTTTTTGTTTGTTGTTTTTTATATATATATATATATAATTATTTCATTATTGTAAATGTGAGGATAATGTAGGTTATTCTTTCTTCGTTGTTTTTACTTTCACTATAATTTATTTAATGATGTCAAGCAGTTTGAGTACTTGTGTGGCCTACCCAAAGGTCTTTACTTTGGTATTGTTCGTCAAATTGTCGAGCTCCTTAGGTTCTAAGTCGAGCTACACGATAACTGACTAATGCTTGCACTGTCTGGACAGGTCCGCTCAAATTTGCGTGGTTATTTCCTCAAAAGAATAACACAGACATGAACCTACATGCTTCTCATATACAAATACAAATTGTCTGGACTTTAAAAGAGACTTTGACCTCTGAGTTTGTTTCGGTGTTTCTTCTCAGAGTAGTCAGTTAGAAAATACCGGCCTCATCTAGCTAAACTAAACTTATTACGCAAAAAAACATGACGTGTAAAAGTGTTATTTATAACCAATTTACAAAATAAATATTTCATTTAATTTCATTAATTATTTCACCACTGTATTTGACGGTGCAGGGAAACATCGTCTAGGACTGCAAATGCAAAGACATGCGACTTCCACCAACTCTTCCAAATCAAAATCTCATAAATCCAAATCTCACGTGGGCTCACTTGATGGAATATTGCCCATTTCTTCTCATAGAAAAGAGGTTTGAGTTCCAGCAGCGTTAACGTTATGGACTGATAATACAGGGTGGGCCATGAATTAGTTAACATTTGAAAAAATCGTATAAAAAAAACCATTTAACATATTTTAGAAATCGTTTATTTACGAGAAAGCTAATTAGTTGTAATTTTTTTTTTTTTAATTATTTTGTCTAAATGACCACCGTTTCGGTTTTTGCACTCATCTAAGCGAGTCCTAAAGTTTTCGAATACTCTTCTGCAAAGAGACCGCGAGATCGCCGACATCTCTTCGATGATTTTTTCTTTAAGTTGACGCAGTGTATTCGGTTTATCAATGTAGACACGACTCTTTAAATAACCCCATAAAAAGAAGTCTGCTGGTGATAGATCTGGACTTCTGGGTGGCCATGGGATGTCACCCCGTCTGGATATCAGCTTTTCCGGAAACATGTCTTTGACCACCGGCAAGGACTCGTTCGATGTGTGACACGTGGCTTCATCTTGTTGAAACCATGTGTTACGATTATAGCCAGCAAATTCCAGTAGCATCGGTGCTAAGAACTCCCGTAACATTTTCACATACTCGGCAGAATTAACAGTAACTGAACGGCCTCGAGAATCTTCAAAAAAGTAAGGTCCGATGATTCCTTTTGCTGAAATTGCAGCCCATACAGTTACCTTAGGAGAGTGAAGTGGCCTCTCATGTTTAGCTTTAGAATTTTTGCTGCTCCAATACCTGCAATTCTGTTTGTTTACATGTCCATTTAGGTGGAAATGGGCTTCGTCAGAGAATAAGATGTTGTGAAAATTACTGAATCGAGTTAACATTGTTTCGGCATATGACTTACGCAAATTTAAATCATTAGGGTTTAGTTCTTGCACTAGCTGGATCTTATATGGATGTAATTTCAAATCTAATTTCAAAATACGGCGTAATGATGTGCGGGATAATCCTAATTCAGCCGAACGTTTGCGTGTCGATAAATCTGGATCACGTCGAACAGAAGCGGAAACTTGCTGCACGTTCTCTTCGCTCCGAGAAGTCCGCGGGCCGCCGGTTTGTTTCACATTTAGTGTAGATCCCGTCTCTTCGAACTTCTTCACCCATTTCTTTATTAAAGGAGCACTTGGACACTGACTTAAGTCGTGTAAACCATATTCAACGCGAAATAAGCGTCTCACAGTAATGAGCGAAAAGTTGTTTAAATAAAACTGTTTCACGCAGTAAGCGCGTTGCGGCCCCGTGAAGCGATCCATTGCGACTAAATTTCCAAGAAGCGAGCTAGTGCCCCCGCCCGCGCCCGCGCCCCGCGCGGCAATTGTTTGCGCGGTAAGTTACATTTAAATGTTAACTAATTCATGGCCCACCCTGTATAAGTTTTTATGCTAACATGGTCACTAACAGTGTCATTAGAACTTAAAACCGGATATTTACCAGTTGTATTTATTGTTTCGAGTTTCCGATATTTCGGCACTGTTGCAAGTGCCATGATCACGGATCAAAACAATAAATATCGACGGTTAAAAGGAAATAGGGTATAAGCGACATTTTGGACTGGTATTGTTTTGAAATCCGACTGTTTCTTGTGTTCTATTATCTTTATTTTTGTCATATTTCCTGATTGGAAAATTAAAAACTGTTTTAGTTTTCACGATATTTTACTAAAAAAATACATCAGTTTTTTAAAATTCTAAACTTTGAACGGCTCTCCTAAACATTTCTTTTTTGTCGCTTATACCCTAATTCCTTTTAACCGTCGATATATATGGTAAATATCCCGTTTTAAATTAGACTGATTATGTTAATGTTTTTACATTATACCAGTAGGTAGTCACAATATCTTTAGCTAGCTAAAGATAGCTAACATCACAATCGATATCAATCGATAACATTCACATCTATGATATAAATAGCATGTGAAAGATCACATGCTATTTATTATCATAGTTGTGAATGTTTCAATCGTTCAAACATCTTTCCTTTTAAAGATCTCTCCAGACGCCTTGTTGACACTTTGCGTGACCCAAGGGCTGGCTTTTACCTTGGACAGAGGTTTAGGCAATGCTCCCAAAAGACTGGCAGCATTGCCACGTTGTATGGCAATGCTGCCAGTCTTGTAGTGCACTGGTAATGAGCCCACATTACCAGTGGACAGCGGTGCGCACAAATTTCTGGATGCCATATTTTAGTTTATTTTTAGATGTATAAATATAGTTAAGGGTTTTAACTTAAGTGTTTAAAGTGACAAAGTATTAATTTTCGCAAGGTCAACTCTATATCTGTATGTGTTATTCTAGGATATTCTATTGATCCATACTGTGGCGATCATAGTAAACGAACGTATCGGACGCATTTATAATGTTAGTAGGGATAGTATATTATACAAACTGGAACAACACATAAGCTATCATTATAGAAAATGAGCTAAATTTCCACGCGGACGAAGTCGTGGGCAATATCTAGTGGTCCATAAAAATAATAGGCTACAAAACGTAAACAGGTGGAAGAAAATCCCTTTACACCTTTAAATAAGACACTATTGAAACTAGAACAATTTTCAATAATTTATCTATTATCAAGAAACTCACGAATTAATATATTTTTTTAAGAAAGATAAAAGTTATTACGATTATAGTCTTATTCCTCAGATTATAAGGTTGGAACAGTATCGATAGATTTAATGGTGAGGTGCGACTGCTAGCGGATAATTTGGAAAATTATTAAAATAACTAATAAAGATTATTGCTAAAAGTGGGTAAAATGATTAACAATGGCTAATTTTAAGATTATCAATTTGTTCTTGTTTGTTTCTGTGTTAAATTAAATTCACGTAGGCTTTTCTCCAATCTAATTAACTATTAGCTAACTTTAACTATACGGCTCCTCAATTGTAAAGCCTTTGATACTCATTTTTTTACCTCGATTTTGGTGTATTATGTTTATTTGCCACTCACTCGCCTTTTAAAATTTCTAAAAAATTAAAAAAAAAAAGTTTTTAAGATTTTTGATCTGTTCAGTTGTAAGTCTTCGTTAGTAAAAAAAAATTGCTAATGAGATATTTATAAATTAAGTCCTAAGCACTCCTTAAGAGACAAATTTAAGGAGATTAATATTATGACTGTGCCATCTCAGTACATATATTTATGACAATCTCTTGTATGCACACAAAAATATTAATCTGTTTAAAAAATACAGTGATATTCATAGTGTAAATAGAAGGAACAAAGACACATATGTCATTCCTAAAACAAGGTTAAAAAAAATAGGTGTTTCGTTTAGATGCCAATGTATACGTTTTTATAATAAAATTCCTAGCCATATTCAAGAATTAAGTATTAATAAATTCAAATTATTGATAAAACGTAAGCTATGTCAGAAAGCTTTTTACAGTGTTAAGGATTATATTGAGGACAAGAAGGCTTGGGAATGAGATGCTCCAGTGATATACATATACGTGTGCCTTTTTTATTTATTTTTAAAATTTTGTTTGATGATTTATTTTTGATTGATTAAAATTTTGCTTTCTTAAATATTGTATATACCTATTAAATTTGTTTTTGTTTGTTGTTTTTTTTATATATGTATATATAATTATTTCATTATTGTAAATGTGAGGATAATGTAGGTTATTCTTTCTTCGTTGTTTTTTCTTTCACTATAATTTATTTAATGATGTCAAGCAGTTTGAGTACTTGTGTGGCCTACCCAAAGGTCCTTACTTTGGTATTGTTCGTCAAATTGTCGAGCTCCTTAGGTTCTAAGTCCAGCTACACGATAACTGACTAATGCTTGCACTGTCTGGACAGGTCCGCTCAAATTTGCGTGGTTATTTCCTCAAAAGAATAACACAGACATGAACCTACATGCTTCTCATATACAAATACAAATTGTCTGGACTTTAAAAGAGACTTTGACCTCTGAGTTTGTTTCGGTGTTTCTTCTCAGAGTAGTCAGTTAGAAAATACCGGCCTCATCTAGCTAAACTAAACTTATTACGCAAAAAAACATGACGTGTAAAAGTGTTATTTATAACCAATTTACAAAATAAATATTTCATTTAATTTCATTAATTATTTCACCACTGTATTTGACGGTGCAGGGAAACATCGTCTAGGACTGCAAATGCAAAGACATGCGACTTCCACCAACTCTTCCAAATCAAAATCTCATAAATCCAAATCTCACGTGGGCTCACTTGATGGAATATTGCCCATTTCTTCTCATAGAAAAGAGGTTTGAGTTCCAGCAGCGTTAACGTTATGGACTGATAATACAGGGTGGGCCATGAATTAGTTAACATTTGAAAAAATCGTATAAAAAAAACCATTTAACATATTTTAGAAATCGTTTATTTACGAGAAAGCTAATTAGTTGTTATTTATTTTTTAAAAATTATTTCGTCTAAATGACCACCGTTTCGGTTTTTGCACTCATCTAAGCGAGTCCTAAAGTTTTCGAATACTCTTCTGCAAAGAGACCGCGAGATCGCCGACATCTCTTCGATGATTTTTTCTTTAAGTTGACGCAGTGTATTCGGTTTATCAATGTAGACACGACTCTTTAAATAACCCCATAAAAAGAAGTCTGCTGGTGATAGATCTGGACTTCTGGGTGGCCATGGGATGTCACCCCGTCTGGATATCAGCTTTTCCGGAAACATGTCTTTGACCACCGGCAAGGACTCGTTCGATGTGTGACACGTGGCTTCATCTTGTTGAAACCATGTGTTACGATTATAGCCAGCAAATTCCAGTAGCATCGGTGCTAAGAACTCCCGTAACATTTTCACATACTCGGCAGAATTAAGAGTAACTGAACGGCCTCGAGAATCTTCAAAAAAGTAAGGTCCGATGATTCCTTTTGCTGAAATTGCAGCCCATACAGTTACCTTAGGAGAGTGAAGTGGCCTCTCATGTTTAGCTTTAGAATTTTTGCTGCTCCAATACCTGCAATTCTGTTTGTTTACATGTCCATTTAGGTGGAAATGGGCTTCGTCAGAGAATAAGATGTTGTGAAAATTACTGAATCGAGTTAACATTGTTTCGGCATATGACTTACGCAAATTTAAATCATTAGGGTTTAGTTCTTGCACTAGCTGGATCTTATATGGATGTAATTTCAAATCTAATTTCAAAATACGGCGTAATGATGTGCGGGATAATCCTAATTCAGCCGAACGTTTGCGTGTCGATAAATCTGGATCACGTCGAACAGAAGCGGAAACTTGCTGCACGTTCTCTTCGCTCCGAGAAGTCCGCGGGCCGCCGGTTTGTTTCACATTTAGTGTAGATCCCGTCTCTTCGAACTTCTTCACCCATTTCTTTATTAAAGGAGCACTTGGACACTGACTTAAGTCGTGTAAACCATATTCAACGCGAAATAAGCGTCTCACAGTAATGAGCGAAAAGTTGTTTAAATAAAACTGTTTCACGCAGTAAGCGCGTTGCGGCCCCGTGAAGCGATCCATTGCGACTAAATTTCCAAGAAGCGAGCTAGTGCCCCCGCCCGCGCCCGCGCCCCGCGCGGCAATTGTTTGCGCGGTAAGTTACATTTAAATGTTAACTAATTCATGGCCCACCCTGTATAAGTTTTTATGCTAACATGGTCACTAACAGTGTCATTAGAACTTAAAACCGGATATTTACCAGTTGTATTTATTGTTTCGAGTTTCCGATATTTCGGCACTGTTGCAAGTGCCATGATCACGGATCAAAACAATAAATATCGACGGTTAAAAGGAAATAGGGTATAAGCGACATTTTGGACTGGTATTGTTTTGAAATCCGACCGTTTCTTGTGTTCTATTATCTTTATTTTTGTCATATTTCCTGATTGGAAAATTAAAAACTGTTTTAGTTTTCACGATATTTTACTAAAAAAATACATCAGTTTTTCTAAAATTCTAAACTTTGAACGGCTCTCCTAAACATTTCTTTTTTGTCGCTTATACCCTAATTCCTTTTAACCGTCGATATATATGGTAAATATCCCGTTTTAAATTAGACTGATTATGTTAATGTTTTTACATTATACCAGTAGGTAGTCACAATATCTTTAGCTAGCTAAAGATAGCTAACATCACAATCGATATCAATCGATAACATTCACATCTATGATATAAATAGCATGTGAAAGATCACATGCTATTTATTATCATAGTTGTGAATGTTTCAATCGTTCAAACATCTTTCCTTTTAAAGATCTCTCCAGACGCCTTGTTGACACTTTGCGTGACCCAAGGGCTGGCTTTTACCTTGGACAGAGGTTTAGGCAATGCTCCCAAAAGACTGGCAGCATTGCCACGTTGTATGGCAATGCTGCCAGTCTTGTAGTGCACTGGTAATGAGCCCACATTACCAGTGGACAGCGGTGCGCACAAATTTCTGGATGCCATATTTTAGTTTATTTTTAGATGTATAAATGTAGTTAAGGGTTTTAACTTAAGTGTTTAAAGTGACAAAGTATTAATTTTCGCAAGGTCAACTCTATATCTGTATGTGTTATTCTAGGATATTCTATTGATCCATACTGGGGCGATCATAGTAAACGAACGTATCGAACGCATTTATAATGTTAGTAGGGATAGTATATTATACAAACTGGAACAACACATAAGCTATCATTATAGAAAATGAGCTAAATTTCCACGCGGACGAAGTCGTGGGCAATATCTAGTGGTCCATAAAAATAATAGGCTACAAAACGTAAACAGGTGGAAGAAAATCCCTTTACACCTTTAAATAAGACACTATTGAAACTAGAACAATTTTCAATAATTTATCTATTATCAAGAAACTCACGAATTAATATATTTTTTTAAGAAAGATAAAAGTTATTACGATTATAGTCTTATTCCTCAGATTATAAGGTTGGAACAGTATCGATAGATTTAATGGTGAGGTGCGACTGCTAGCGGATATTTTGGAAAATTATTAAAATAACTAATAAAGATTATTGCTAAAAGTGGGTACAATGATTAACAATGGCTAATTTTAAGATTATCAATTTGTTCTTATTTGTTTCTGTGTTAAATTAAATTCACGTAGGCTTTTCTCCAATCTAATTAACTATTAGCTAACTTTAACTATACGGCTCCTCAATTGTAAAGCCTTTGATACTCATTTTTTTACCTCGATTTTGGTGTATTATGTTTATTTGTCTCTCACTCGCCTTTTAAAATTTCTAAAAAATTAAAAAAAAAAAAAGTTTTTAAGATTTTTGATCTGTTCAGTTGTAAGTCTTCGTTAGTAAAAAAAAATTGCTAATGAGATATTTATAAATTAAGTCCTAAGCACTCCTTAAGAGACAAATTTAAGGAGATTAATATTATGACTGTGCCATCTCAGTACATATATTTATGACAATCTCTTGTATGCACACAAAAATATTAATCTGTTTAAAAAATACAGTGATATTCATAGTGTAAATAGAAGGAACAAAGACACATATGTCATTCCTAAAACAAGGTTAAAAAAAAATAGGTGTTTCGTTTAGATGCCAATGTATACGTTTTTATAATAAAATTCCTAGCCATATTCAAGAATTAAGTATTAATAAATTCAAATTATTGATAAAACGTAAGCTATGTCAGAAAGCTTTTTACAGTGTTAAAGATTATATTGAGGACAAGAAGGCTTGGGAACGAGATGCTCCAGTGATATACATATACGTGTGCCTTTTTTTATTTATTTTTAAAATTTTGTTTGATGATTTATTTTTGATTGATTAAAATTTTGCTTTCTTAAATATTGTATAATATACCTATTAAATTTGTTTTTGTTTGTTGTTTTTTATATATATATATATATAATTATTTCATTATTGTAAATGTGAGGATAATGTAGGTTATTCTTTCTTCGTTGTTTTTACTTTCACTATAATTTATTTAATGATGTCAAGCAGTTTGAGTACTTGTGTGGCCTACCCAAAGGTCCTTACTTTGGTATTGTTCGTCAAATTGTCGAGCTCCTTAGGTTCTAAGTCGAGCTACACGATAACTGACTAATGCTTGCACTGTCTGGACAGGTCCGCTCAAATTTGCGTGGTTATTTCCTCAAAAGAATAACACAGACATGAACCTACATGCTTCTCATATACAAATACAAATTGTCTGGACTTTAAAAGAGACTTTGACCTCTGAGTTTGTTTCGGTGTTTCTTCTCAGAGTAGTCAGTTAGAAAATACCGGCCTCATCTAGCTAAACTAAACTTATTACGCAAAAAAACATGACGTGTAAAAGTGTTATTTATAACCAATTTACAAAATAAATATTTCATTTAATTTCATTAATTATTTCACCACTGTATTTGTTTTACCACTGTCTACACGCAAATTTACCCAAATAAAAATCTTGTAAAAACCTCATGCAAGTTCAAATACCGTCGGTTTCCCTCCACGCGGAAATATGGGAAACCGCGAACTGACCAAGATGAACGATGCAATAATATACTTGGGCAGTTTCGCCTTCCGCCTGAATAGGGGAAAGGCTGAGCCCCGATTTGCGTAAATTTGAAGTTATACCAATTTTCCACCGTTTTGCGCTTGAATGTACCAATTTCAGGCGTCACAATTTTGGGTCTCAGAATGTCCAGACATGGACAAAGGACTTATGGGGCAGTATGATGGATAATTGAGGACTATACGTCTTTGTTTCTAACGCTTAACGCATTTAGTGGTTTTCAACATAATTAATAGTTTTTATTTCAATAGTATCTGACCTTATCTAAAAGGCACCTTCACAAATGGCAAAGGTGCCTTTCCGTAGACTTGATGATTTTCGCAAGACATCAGCTTGAGTAATTTAACTTCTAGTATCGAATTGGATATGACAGAATGCTATAGGAACAGCCATATGGGTCGGGCTTCAAGGTTAAGAGACTCTCGCCGAGGTTAGTCCACAGATGGGTGACTATCCTAACATATTACTATTTTATTATATTTCTCCATATCTTGGAAAGAACGTTAAGCCATTGGTCGCAGCTGACACTTATTTATCTTTGTCAGTCGTTATGGGTAGTCAGGAGCAGATAATCTGACTCTAGTCTGATAAGTAGTCACTCTAAAGTCGCGTACAGACTGGTAAAACGTATCATGAAATGTAACATGCAATGAAACAATTTGCCGTCCACATTTTCGCAATGTATCATGCAATGTAACAGAATTCCCATAGTGTGGACGGCTTGCGCGCACGAACCGTGCTCAATACGCGCACGAACAGAGCATTTCAACTCATGCGCGCCACGATCCGCCATTTGTCGGTGTGGACGGGTTGTGTGTGTCTGTACTGCGGAGCGCGCGCGAACCATGGAAGAAAACACAGCTGCTGCAGAGGCTACAGTTGAATCATGGAGTGAAGAAAAAGTAATGCAGTTAATTGAGTTGTACAGAACAAGAGAAAGCCTTCGGTGTCTTTTTATCACGTGATTGATGACAATCAATGAAGCACCAGCAATCAATGTAGCCACTAACTGGTCATCACGATCCTTTCTCTTCGCGAGTTCTCGATAGACTGAGCTATGTTCGCCGCGCGCAAGCCGGAAACAGATGTGAATACGTACATACTCGGTTCGTGCGCGCCCTGCGTCCACCTTTATGAAATGCTCGTTTCATGTTACATTGCATGCTACGTTTCGCAAATCTGTACGCGGCTTAAGTAGTACTCTAATAGTTAGCTCTGCATCCGGTAAGATTGTAAGCCGACCAGAACATAGTTGGAAAAAATCAAGCAGATTATGATTGAACTTGATTTACATTCATACAACATGTAACAGAATAAACTCAGTTCCTGAAATTAGTTGGTTCAGAATCGGCTTCTGAATCGATTTCCGTCATAAAAAATAGGTGTTACATTTTGATGGAAAAATATTTTATTTAACTTAAAATGGAACACAGTATCAAGACAAATTAGTACAATCCTTAATTTAAGGAAATGCGCTCGTGTGCGTGTCGGCCGCTAACATTGCATGAGTTAATGTGTCTGCGTAAGGATATTGTATGACGCACATACACTTTGCGTTTAGTAAGGATAACTATTTTATAAAAAATGTCTAGGTTTGATTTCAATTTATTTAGTAACGGATGTTGTTTTAGACTTATAATTTAATATTTTAATTGGGTGTCTGAGGTATTTCGCTTAATCTGTTACACCTTGTATACATAGGATAGGCATCACTAGGCCACTCAGACTAAACCAACGGTAGATCAATTCTTAACAACTACTTAAGACAGCAATTTTTATATTGAAATGGAAAATCCCTCACCTCTTCTAAATAAGTTCGTTTTGTACACTCAAAACGAGCTTATTTAGAAGACTGTTTTAGTAACAAATTAGTCCATTCATTACTTAAATACACCCTTAACTAAACTGCGTTCTTATCTAAATAAGTCAAATTTACGTTATAAATTTGGTCTAGATTTTGATTCGACTGGTTTCAAAAGCGTTCTTATTACACAACACTTAACACTCGTTTCTTACGGTAACCGCAAACGCATTAGTTATTGTGAGAATTCCTGATCAGTCGTGCGTCACAATTTTATCCTCTTACCCATTGTTAAACGGGTAGTCCACTACAATAGTTACAGTACAAGTTCCACTTGAAGAAACTCTTGGGCTAAGCGTTGGGACAGAATAGGTTCAGAAGGCTGGCGCCATACAAAGGGCGTAAACGACCAGATATTTTTTTATTTATTCATTTTAATAAGAGGAGTTTGTGGTTAAATAATAATTGCAGCCCTGGTTGATTTTCAAGGTTAAGCAACGCTTGTTGAGGTCGATTTATGGATGGGTGAAAATCTTAACAATTCGAAATTCCTTCATGCCTCGGAAATCATTAACCCATTGGTCTTGGCTGACATTTATACATCTTTGAAAGTCGTTACGGGTAGTCAGAAGTCATAAAATCAACACTGGTCTTGATTTCTGAAGTCTGAGGGTGTATGCGTTTTCGTTGTACGAAGGTAATTATCTGTGTATCTATTTATTTTGGTGTTAGGATATATTTACGTGAAGTACACTCAGGCCAGGTACGGTCACAGCCTGGAATTTGGGGGGGGGGGGGGGGGAGGGGGATACACTAACAATAAAATTTTCTCTATTGCACAATACAAATTTTATTGCACACATTATAAAACAAATGGAAGTCTTCTATTTCTATTGACAAATCAGGAGATAATATTTGGAACATCTTATTTTGCAAAATTTTAGATGATTTTCTATTTGGGGTGTATGATTTTGGGGGGAGGGGGTCATGTCCCCTGTGA
The DNA here is from genome assembly GCA_943138885.2 of Tholera decimalis. Classification (NCBI taxonomy): domain Eukaryota; kingdom Metazoa; phylum Arthropoda; class Insecta; order Lepidoptera; family Noctuidae; genus Tholera; species Tholera decimalis. The sequence continues at coordinate 34,303,083 of OW964562.2, forward strand.
CCCTCCCCCCCCTTCGGACCACGCCTGACTCAGGATGTACGAGTATTATTACTGAGTACAGTGTATTATGTCAATTAATACCTAACGTATGTGTATACATTTTTGTGTTATTAACATTTGTGATGGGTGTAGCTAATTAAAACCTCTTAAATATCATTCTGTACGTATTATGTTTTTATAAAAGCAAGCTATTTTTTAGCTAATTTTTTATCTGTTAATTTATACATTCGATTATTGTAACTTGATAAATACAATATTATAATATAAGAATTAAGTTAATTATAATAATTATTATAATTCCAGATATAACAGTTAATTCGTACGGCGTCTACATTAACTCTTCCGTCACAGACCAACTGGAAGACATTTGGTTTTTCTTTTACCCTGAAAAAGTAAAACGTGTATGTAGGTACATAAATTAATAAAGATTAAAATAGGAGATATTTTTTGGGGTTTTTATTCATCATGTTTTTTTCTCAGGTTTTTTGGAACTCGGTCATGTCAAATTAAAATCAATTAAAGTGATAATCATTCTACATTAGTCTACATACGCTTAGTCGCTTGTCTTATGCAATAAGACCTCACCCCTAGCTCCCCGGAATTTCATTTAAGTAAAAAGTATCACAAAATATTCTCGTCACTTTTAAAGAACTCATAATGATCTTCAAAAGTGATTTTATGCTTTTAAGCAAAGTAATGAAGCGTCACTTTTTAATGTTCTTCCTACTATCGTGAGATGACGAATAAGACGAAAGAAAAGGGACGAGATTACTTAAATTATTATCTATTCCGAAATTGTCGTTTGTTTTATGAAGATGAAATGTTAGAAGAAGATTCCCTTTTCTTTGGATCTTGTGCAAGACTGGGCTGGTATGGGAAGTCGGTATTTTCTCTCTCTTGTATCAGGACATACAGAAAATAAAATGTCTTGGTTTAATAAATAAATTTTACCCTGTATAATTTAATCCAATGAAATAATGAGTCTCTGTGAATTAAATGGATTTTTTATAACAATATTTGTGAATGAGCTTTTACCTATATGTGATTTTGAAATAGTAGTAAGGTACTTACTATTTTTCGGTTAGTATACAGAAGAGTATTACATTTAATTAGCATTCTTATTATAAAAAGGCTTGTATTGATTTATGCTTCTTGCTTGCTTGCTGCTTCTTGGACCTGTCCAAAGCATTTGACCCGGTTTCTTATAATATCCTTTGGGATAAACTGGAAAAAGCTAATATCCCACCTGTAATAATTAATATGTTTAAATTCTGGTATAGACACCAGGTCAACAATGTGCGTTGGGCAGGTGCTTTATCTGATCCATATAGGATGGAGTGTGGGGTGAGACGGGGGATTGAGCTCACCAACGCTCTTTAACCTATATGTCGACGCGTTGATTGGCAAGCTCAGCAGCATCAGGGTCGGTTGTCTGTCTGTCTGTCTTAATAATAACAGTTACGCAGACGACATGGTGCTACTGAGTGCGTCAATCTGTGGTCTTAGAAAGCTGGTGGCCATCTGTGAGGAGTATGCTAACTCACATGGTATAATTTACAACTATAAGAAAAGTGAGCTCATGGTCTTTGGGGCCAGGGGTCCTATTTATGTACCACCAGTTTACCTTAATGGTATGCCATTAAAGAGGGCATACAAGTTTAAATATCTAGGCCATGTACTTACCCCTGACCTGAAGGACGATGGGGACATTGAACGTGCGCGGAGGGCATTGTCGGTTCGAGCGAAAATGATGACCCGCAGGTTTGCTCGTTGTTCAGTAGAAGTTAAAATTACTCTTTTCAGAGCATAGTGCACTACGTTCTACATGAGCAGCCTGTGGGCTAGGTACACTCAAAAATCATATAGTGCCCTCCGTGTACAATACAATATCGCATTCAGGGTTCTGTTGAGACTGCCTCGCTACTGCAGCGCGTCAGGAATATTCGCGGATACACATGTGGATTGTTTCTTTGCCACAATGCGTAAACTCTGTGCATCCCTGGTGTGTTGGGTGTGGGTTAGCAACAACTGGATTTTGTCCCTAATCGCGAGCAGGCTGGACTGTTCGTATGTAAACCGCTGCTGCGCCATTTCCTATGGAATGGTGTTGCCGCGGTAAAGCGTCCTACAGTTCAGCCTCTATATATATGTAGTTCTTAAAATTAATTTACTATATTTAAGTTTAAGTTAAAATTATCATTATATTATTACTAACATAGGATGAGTGCTACTAACAAATGAGTCATAGAAACTTGTAATAAATTGAATTGAATTATTTAGGTATTATGCCGTGGTATTATGTATCTAATTCAAGATTTTAGATTGAGAATATACGTTCAAACCTAAGTAATTGTGTTTTATTATAATATTTTGACTACAGTACCCGCAGGTAGCTTTAAGCGATTATTGATTTTTTAATTTAGGTTCAGGTCAAATAAAGAAACTTAAGAGGACCCGCGGGTCCAGTAGCGAACGGGTTCCGTTGGCCGATGTCTCGATCAATCTGCTTAGTAATTTCTCAAATTGAAGGGCCGCTTCCTGTGTAATTGGAGGCAGAGTTATTTATTTACTAGCTTCCGCCCGCGACTTCGTCCCCGTGGAAAAAAAATCCCTCGATTTTGAAACATTCTTCATTACTGCTCCGCTCCTATTGGTGTTAGCGTGATGATATATAGCCTATAGCCTTCCTCGATAAATGGGCTATCTAACACTGAAAGAATTTTTCAAATCAGAACGGTAGTTCCTGAGATTAGCGCGTTCAAGCAAACAAACAAACAAACAAACAAACAAACAAACAAACAAACAAACTCTTCAGCTTTATAATAATAATAATAATAATAATAATAATTCTTTATTTTCAGACAACAATGATCCAGCGTGTTAGTAAACAATAATATAACTTATTACTAGTGTTAGTAGTTAAAATACAATAGAGAAGAAGACAGACCATATAGTATTGTGAAAAGGACATCCCCGAATTAATGGTTAGTGAATGTCCTTCTCACAAAACTTTTAATAATCGGAGAGTCGATACTCTCCGCCACAGTTTTTAGAATGCTGTTGCCACTCGCCCGCAACCTTGACAACAGCGACGCGGTTCTCTTGCGAATGACGGCGTGGAAGCCGTCAACTCGGTTTTGCGCAAACATAGCAGATGCGCTGCACCATCGTGGCAGTCCCAACAGCATCCTAAAAATATTATTATACTGAACGCGTAGGTCATCCAGCGTTCTTTTGGTATAGTTGACCCAAAGATTCCCCGTGTAAAAGCAAGCGTTATAATATTAGTATAGATTATATATTTTATTGTACACCTTACAATATTTCTATGCAAAAAAAAAATAGTGTACAGTGGGAGGAGGCAAAGGTATTACTAGTATTTTATATAATCTGACTTTAACAAAGCAGTGACTGGGAAACACAAAGCCAAAACTGGTATAAGATTTTCTGACTTCTTACTTCCCGTAACAACTACTAAAAATGTACACCTACAGCTTATCGTACATAGGCATATAAGGTAAATAGCAATACCAATCAAATTAGCCTGTTTGGCAAACCGTTGGAGTATGTAACTAGCTACATATACCTCGGCAAATTGATATCACTAAGAGACAGCAACGCAGAAGAAGTCGAATGTAGGGTAAATATGAGCTGGAGGAAGTTCTGGAGCTTAAAAGAAATTCTGAGAGGGCCTTCTCCTTTCCACCTGAAAAATTTAAAAAGACTGTTATGGACACCTGTTTTCTACCGACTCTCACGTACGGCTGCCAAAAATGGACAGTTGGACATACAATAACAAAATAAAAACAAAAATTGTAACCAGTCAAACGGCAATGGAAAGAAAAATAAGAAAAATCAAAAGATGAGAAGCGGACACATAACAAAAAAGACAAAACTAATAGATGCCCTCAAGTATGCTCAGTTACACGGATGAAAGATGGACAGCAGAAGTGACAACATGGGAAGGACCAACCCTCCCATGTTGTCACTTCTACTGTCCATGTGTCACTTATACGGGCAAAAGTAGAAGAGGCCGTCCAAAGATCAGATGGCTCGCTGACATCATAGCAATGGCAGGAAAGAAGTGGAGAACTAGAGCGAAGAATAAGAAAACATGGACTAAGCTGGAGGAGGCCTATACCCAATATTGGGTTCCAACAACAGAATAAAAACGGATCAGAAAAAAGAATAAATGAACTGTAAATTGTAAGGTAGCTGGAAATAAAGTGTTTTTTTTTTTAACTTGATAGGCTTGCGTTTGAATATAATCTCGCCTGATGTTAAGCGATGATGTGGTCAAAGATGAAGCACGCTTACCTAGAAGTAACCTATTCACTCTTGACTTAAAGACTCCCAGGTTATAACTATCAGGAAACACAGACTCTGGTAGGGAATTCCACTCCTTAGCTGTACGCGCAATGAAGGTATTCCCAAAACGTTTCGTGCGTATGGATGGGATGTCCACCATGTAACGATGGCGCATCGCTGTTTGTCTTGTAGTCCGATGATGGAACGGGCTTCTTGGAATAAGACTGTGCAATTCCATCGCACACTCTCCGAAATTTAGCCGATAGAAAACTGACAGGCTTGCAATACGTCGCCGATGTTCTAGACTCTGGAGCCTTGTCTCGACCAGTTTCTCGTTGCCGATGAGCCTTTTGGCCCGTTTCTCTATAGACTCAAGTGCATCAAGCTGGTGAATTATTATTTTATTATTATGTTAGGGATGGTCCCAATCCATGAAAACACCTCAGCATGCGTTGCTTAACTTCCAAAGCCGTATAGCTATACGGGCCACACGGCTCGATCGTCGAAGTTAAGCATGGGTTGGTAAGGTCAATCCGTGTATGGATGCCCATCTTAACATATCAAAATTCTCCGTGCCTCGGAAAGCACGCTAAATCCCGCTAATTTTCTATCTTAGACAGTCACAGTCAGAAAACCTGGAAATCTAACACTGATCTGGCCAATGGGTACCCAGTAACTGGGTTGTAGAGGTCAGATAGGCAGTCACTCCGTGTAAAACACTAATACTCAGCTGCAAACGGTTAGATTGAAAGCAGACCCTATTATAGTATATATATAGGGTAGTGTTGCCCAAACGAGAGTCTCGCAAGAGTCTTGCAATTAGCGATTATCCTATTGCTATTTAATTAACGGTAGTTGAGATCTCAGAACAATGTAACAGAGTCTGTTACATTGTTCTGAGATCTCAACTACCGTTTACAACACTACAGTTACAAGTGACGGCATAGTGCTGAATCTTATTATTTTATGCTCTTATATCGTCCTATATACGTCACCTGGTGGTTCATATGACCCATCCATTTTGGACACGGGCCTGTAGTCTATTGTTCCTGGCTGCCATTTGTACATCTTTGTCATTCGTTAGGGGCAGTCAGAAGCTAGAAAATATGACAACAGTCTTGCTAGGTGTATCTTGTCAGTCAGCTACTAAATCGCTAATTGCAAGACTCTTGCGAGACTCTCGTTTGGGCAACACTAATATAGGGAAAGGATTAAGCAGATGATGTTAATGTTTTCTTAACACGTTGAACGTCAAGAAAAAAATGCATCTTCCCGTTCAGGCCGCGTCGGTCAGTGCTGGCCGACAACTAGACTTGCCGTTCGGGCCGCGTCGGTCAGTGATGCCCGGCGTTTAATATCTCCATAATTAATTAATTAATGACTAAAGTTGACTTTTGTTAATGAAAACATACATTTGGACATTAGATATAAGTATCTAATTACTTTTTTGAGGTTGGCTTCCCGTCAAAAAGACTTTTGGTCTAAATTTGGACAGAACTGTGATTTTTGCTTGGCCTAAAGGGAAAGCTCACTGTCGGTCAGCACTGACCGCGTTGGCGTTCAATGTGTTAAGGTATTAATAATTTATTATTGAGAAAAATTTAGTGTAAATCGCTATTAAGCGGGGCCACGAATATTAATAGCAATGACGTTTGCAGCCGCGCGGCGAATCAGCGCTCTGTGTATTGAACCGTGCTAGGAGCGGTCAGCCGCACTGCCGGCTTCCGGAGCCGTGCTCGAACTGTATCGGTATCATCTAATCATGCGATAGTTAGTTCATGGTTCCACAGTTGTTTGCTGAATAAATGGTTGGAGTAAATCCAGGGAGTCTAGAATCTTCGAAGAATTTGATATAGGTTTTTGTTAATCTAAGTAAGTCCAAAGTAGGTCGTCGGACAGTGAGTTGGGCAGTTGAGATGATGATGATGAAGACCAAAGTAAATCCAACTCAAAATACATGAATCAAGATTTTCAAGAAGTTTTTTAAATGTGATACTACGGCGGAACAAAAGGGATCTCTTCTGCCCAGAACAGGAAGAGTCATTGGATGATATTAGTAAAACAAAAAAATAAAGTACATTCTCGTTACTTTGTTTTGTTAAAGCCATTGTAAAATACCTTAGTCTATAACTAAGTTACACGATTTTCATCTTACGAAAGGTAAACAATGTAACTACTTATGTCTTATATTATGTTCATACGTCGAAAATTGATCACTTAGCTAGTAGCAACACGTGGCGGCCATTCGTTATAAAAGTCAGAGGTAACTAACGTGGTGGTTTAAAACGTTAGCGTTCTATGATTTAGTACGGTTCTGTCTGGTCGTTAGTTTGATCCAGCTCGTCCTACCATCTTCTAAGAGGTCTACCGCGACGCCTTCTAGCTGTATCGTTGCATGTGGCAGACGTGACCAGCTCAGGCCCACTTCAACTTACGGTCGAGGTGTGCCCTGCTTGGGCGGAGCACCGTCGTGTCCTCGTAGAGACGATCGGCGGCAACGACCTCTCGCGCCCTGCTCTGGTTCAGACCATGGAGCGGAGCGAGAGGGAATGGGATGCAGTCACCTCCTTCTGCGAAGCAGTCATGCTAGCGAAGGAGGAGGCGCATAACACCACAGGGTCGTAGTGCGGATTAGTGGCTGTAGGATGTCATTGGATTTTTGGACCTAGTACATGCCTCACGATTTTTTGCTTCTCCAATTTGAGCGCAATGGTGATGGTAAAAATGACACCAAGTACAACCGTGTGAACAAGTAGACTGCCTATCTGGGTTCAATCTCGCGACCTTACAACTCATAAGTCATACCTGTTGCCAGTTGGCCATCACTGCTCCTCTAATTTGTCAAAAAAGCGTTAAAGCTACCAGACTGATATGTTTTGGACATAGATCGTCGTCGTAACGTAATCAACATGACTTTCAGGTACTAAAGAAACGAGGTCATAGAACTCAGAAGTTTCAAAATATCAACCCTCAATTGTTTTAAGATCCAAATGTGGTTCCAAATAGAAACAAATAAAATAACCTAGCCTTGATATCCATATTTGATAAAAGACGCAAAACGAAATCATACACATTCTGTACTGGTACACTGTTCGTCCCACGTGATAAAATATAAATAATTATGTTCAACAAATAATGGTTTGCTGCTTTTGTTCTGGAGTTTGCTTAGGACCATTGTTTGATTGTTCCTCTACAGTAACGTTATTATTGACACAATGTCGTGTGTGGCCACAATATTATGTTCACTAGCTTCTGTCGTTTTATAACTGTCTAAGTACGCCTGTGTGAAATGAATTAATCTTTTTTGATTTGAATGATTTTCGTTCTTTTTTATCTTTGTAAGAGCAGAGTTGTGGCGCAGTTGTTACAGGCACAGTTTAAGAGGTGTAGGTCGTGTGTATTTCTTTGTATAATTTACATCAACATCCTGTCTTTAAGTACTTTAGGAAAATATTGTCAGACAACCCATTCTCTGGCGGACGGACGGACGGCCCATTCCCTGGCGTCGCGAAGAGAGGTGGCCTGTGTCTCAACAATGAGAATATAATAGGCTGGTTCTGTTGTTTTATATTAACCTAGAAAGCTCAATTTGTTGACCTTGGAAAGCGTTGTTTTAGCTTGAAGATCTACTCGTGCGGCTATTATCATTGACCCACGAGTTTCTCTCTTAAGAAAAGGAATACATAAATCCATTTTAAGAGTTAAAATAACGGATGCAATCCACAGTAAGGACCAACAGTCCAATACGCTTGACTACTCGCCAAGTGCCGGAAGGTAGACATGTTACTGATCTTTTCTGATTAACCGAAAAAGACAAATTGAATGAAAAAGCAACCTTTTGCCGTACAAACTTTTGCCTACCAACCGACTATGGGCTAATAAAGGGTCCCTTTATAAGGAATACGTCTAAAAGTTTCGCGACTCATTCAATCTTTTATACCATTAATCTTCAATGTCTGGTGATGACGTGAGTAAAAGCTGAGTTTCAGGGTAAATGTCTACGCACTATAATTCCGTCTAGATAGTGATCTTACACAGTCACTGTATGATTAGGAAGTTTTTTAAGTGCGAACAAAAACTTCATTTAATTATTAATTCCCGCACGCAATTATATTTTAAGATAACATGAAAGCTAGCAAAGTGATGGCTCAGTGCTTATAGGCACATTACTTTGTGTAATTTTCATCATCACCGCTACCCTCAATCTCAAAGCGGTGAAGCAAAATTTTGTCAAGAAACCAGAATGTCTTTTTTTTTCCGGGTGGTAAAATCATCGAATGAATTCTACCACTCTGGGTGGAGCGGAAGAGAGTGTTAGATTACTACAGATTGGCTAAAACCCACCCTATTCCTTCAGCTGCCCTAGCGTTACGGGGCCGCGGTATCTCATTAGAATATTTCTACAAATAAATAAATAATAATTTTAATTAACATTAGAAGGTATAGAGAATAACTGAAAGAGAAGTCTGTCTGAACGCGTGCGTTAACATGAGTGTGTGTTTTGAATAGCTTAATTTACTGTACTGACGAAATTAATTTTTCAGTGTCGTCATAGACATAATATTAATATTAATAATACATTGCATAATTTGACTTATAATAGTGATAAATTTCAATTAATTGATATTAACAATTACCTTGGTAATAGTTTTTATTTGACAAAAGATAGATACTATCTTTCCAATTATTGTAGAAGACGGATAGCTGTGTCGCTATCATATTATTTTAGTATTACAGCCAAGATTTTGGCTAAACAAGTTGCTTCTATTGAGCAATGCATTGACATTCATAATAATTCAACCAATTGCTTGGTTTTAAGCAATGATATTAGTGATCATTTAAATTAGAAATCATGACAACAGAGGCAATCTCTAGCAATAATGCAGAGAATAATATTATTACATTAAATTCAAATAAAATTCATAAATTAGTAAATGGGATCAACCTGGTGCACCAAAACATTCAAGGATTATTGAACAAAAATTTAGAAGTGGAATTATTTATAAATTGTAACAAGGTTGATATTCTTTGCATTACCGAACATTGGTTAAAAAGTCATGAAATGATGTTTAATTTTAGTAATGACCAGGTTGGTAGTTCATTCAGCAGAAGTAATGCCATTCGTGGTGGCTCCTTAATTTTAGTACATAATGACCTTAAATTTAAAGAACGTAAGGATATAGTGAGCCTGTCTGTTGAGCGAACTATTGGAATAGCCTGTATAGAATTGGAGCAGTTTATTGTATTAAGTGTGTACAGACCCCCCTCAGGTATGTATGACTTTTTTGAAAAGGTAATGGATGAAGTGTTACACAAGATTAGTAATTCAAACAAGTACATTGTCACTTGTGGGGATTTTAATGTCAATTTGTTAGAAAACTCTGGTTTAACTACCAAAATTATAAATCTGTTTCGGTCCTATAATCTTGATAATTTATTCACAGAGCCAACAAGAATCACCCCTACCAGTGCTACATGCCTTGATAATGTTTATACAGATGTATCAGTTAAACACAAAGAGATAATTAATTTACTAGAATCAGATCATAGCGGGCAATTAATTACTTTCGAATGTAAAAATAATAAAGCGGCTAAAAAACATATCACTGTTAACCCAAAAACTGTAAGTCGTTTAGAAACTTTCAAAGATAAACTTAGACATAGTTTACCAGTTTTGACGACCCTACATGATCCTAATCATTTATATAAGGACTTTTTTAATATGTACTGTAAGCAATTTAATTCCACTTTTTTACCTAAAACCATTTCAATTAACAGTACTGTATCTTTCGGTGATTGGGCTACCATTGGTATTCACAAAAGTAGAACTCGTCTTTATGAATTGTACAATGAAAGAGCACATATAAACACTGTTGAATTTAATTTGTATGTTAAGAAATATTCAAAATTATTTAAAAAGGTTTGTTGTATGGCAAAGACGCGCCATTTGAGTTCTAAGATCAAAAATAGTAATAATATTATTAAAACGACTTGGGATATCATTAACAGTGAAACAGGCAAGTCTAAAAAACGGTGTAGTGACTACAACCTTGTAATCAATGATGAAATAATTAAATCTGACGCCCAGGTTGCCGCGGCTTTTGAAAACTTTTTTGCAGAGATCCTTGTATCAACAACAAAATCTTTGGATTCCTCAACCACCGCTGCAGAGTCTCTGCTAAAAGAAAATGTTAAAGTTTGTGATTCAGTATTTAATTTTCAACATGTTTCTTGTAAGGATATAATTAAAACTTTTAACACATTGAATGTAAAAAAGACAAAAGATTTGTGGGGTAATTCTGTAGACATCGTCAAGTCCATTATTAATATTGTAGCTCCTAGTTTAGTATTTATTTTTAATAATTGTATTGATTGTGGCGAGTTTCCTGACTTAATGAAGTATAGCAAAACTATACCATTGTTTAAAGCAGGTAGTACATCAGACCCTACTAATTATAGACCAATTTCAGTACTACCCACTTTTAGTAAAATATTTGAAAAATTAATTTTAGAGCAGTTACAAAGGTTTTTTAGTAGACACAAATTATTTCATTCCAAACAGTTCGGTTTCACAAGGGGTCGTTCAACAACCGATGCTGGTGTTGAACTTTTAGGACACATATATAATGCATGGGAAGACAAATGTGATGCCCTGGGCATCTTTTGCGACTTGTCCAAGGCATTTGACAGTGTTCATCACGAAACATTGGTCAGAAAACTACACCACTACGGAATTCGGAACTCCTCTTTGAATCTTTTTACTTCATATTTAAGTGACAGGATTCAGAGAATCAATGTAAATGGAAAAATATCCCCAGGATCTGTGGTGACTATGGGTGTGCCACAGGGCTGAATTCTTGGACCATTTTTGTTTCTTATATATATAAATGACCTGCCTTACCTCATAAAGGATAACAATAAAATTGTGTTGTTTGCAGATGACACTTCACTTTTGTTTAAAATTAAACGTCAGCAACCTGATTCTGACGACATTAATAACGCCCTTTCAGAAATAGTACATTGCTTTAATGTTAATAATCTTCTTTTGAATGAAAAAAAAAACGAAATGTATAAAGTTTACGATGCCTCACGTTAGACAAGTGCCAACTACTGTTTTGATAAAGGGTAAAGAGTTGAGCCCTGAGAATGCAACAGTGTTCTTGGGTATTACTCTAGATGCTAAGCTTCAGTGGGGTCCACATATAGATAAAATATCCAAAAAACTGAGTTCTGCCGCATATGCAGTTAGGAAAATCCGAAATTTAACTGATCTAGAGACGGCTCGATTAGTTTACTTTAGCTATTTTCATAGTGTAATGTCGTACGGTATTCTTTTGTGGGGAAATGCCGCCGATATTCAGACAGTCTTTGTTTTACAAAAAAGGGCTATTCGTTCAATTTATAAATTAAGTCCTAGATCCTCCCTCAGAGATAAGTTTAAAGATATTAATATAATGACTGTGCCTTGTCAATATATTTATGAAAATATTTTGTACGCTCATAAAAATAAAAATTTGTTTAAAAAGTACAGTGATATCCATAACATAAATACTAGAAATAAACACACATTTATTGTTCCTTCAACTAGGCTCAAGAAAATTGCGGGCTCATTTAAATGTCAATGTATACGCTTTTACAATAAACTTCCCAGTCATGTGCAAGAACTAAGCCTCAATAAATTTAAATCATTTGTGAAGCAGAAACTTTGCCAGAAAGCTTTTTATTCTGTTAAAGACTATCTTGTGGACAAAAATGCCTGGGATTAAGCTGCTCCAATTACATATGTTGAAATTCTGTTTTGTTTGATTTTTCTTATTACTCATTTTTTTTTGTTTTTTATTGTGATGATTATTTCATATACATTTTGATATGACAATATTATTTACTTTTTTAAGTAATAGAATATACTTTTTTTAAATTTTTATTCTTTAACATTTTTAATTTTGTTTATACAAGATGACAATATTATTTTCTTTTCAAGTATTTTTTTTTTTGTGTAATAGCAAAAGCTATGTTGTGAATATGAGAGACAACGAATATTATTAATAGATTACCACACTGTCTGGCAGTTTGAGTGCTTTATACGGCCCACCCAAATGTCCTTACTTTGGTATTGTTCGTCAAATCATTCCAGCTCCTTAAGGTTCTAAGTTGAGCTACGCGATATTTGACAAATGCTTGCACTGCTTGGACGGGCCTGCTCAAATCTGTTTGATTCTGTCCTCTAAAGGGCGCCACAGACATTAACCTACATGGCTCTCATATGATTTGATCACTATAGATTGTCTGGACTTTAAAAGAGACGTTGACCTCTGAGTTTGTTTCAGTGTTTCTTCTCAGAGTAGTCAGTTAGGAAACACTGGCCTCATCTAGTTTACATTTACGAAAAAAAAGACGTGTGAAAGTGTTATTTATAACCTATTTGCAAAATAAACATCATTATTTAATTATCATTATTTCATAGACAACTCGGACAGGCAATGGCTCTATGGGGCCCTGTTACAGTGCTGATGGCTCTTTAAGGCGCGCGTGGAATACGTTGCGCCGCCGACCCGGAAACCATCAAGTCCTAGATCCTTTTTTTTTAAATAAAAATCATTGAATGACTTCTTCCGCTCTGAGTCAAGCGGAAGGGTGTGTCAGACTTCTACTGACTAAAAACCCACCCTGTTCCTTCGGCTGCCCTAAATTTCTGGGGCCGCGGTAACTCGGTAGAACTTTCCCGCAAAGTCCTAGACCCTAAATCCGATGATATGCAACATCTACTAACCCGCACTGGGTCCGCGTTGTGGCGTATTCCATCCCCCCATGGACTCTCGAATAGATGATATCATGAGTCTCAGCAGTAGGAACGTTAAAAGCCGATTATATTATGTGGAAAACTAACAAAACTAGTCATAAATTGCCACTCACATATACGCCACTCAAAAACCGATCACACACATATTAGCGCTAAGGATATCCTGTATCAAGTTACGCTTTGGAGAAACGGTAACAGTTAGAAAAAGGTTAACAGGCTAAGTGACTTGCTCTGGAAATGTGCCAAAGACCAAGAAAAATGTCCAATCGCAGAGTGTGTCATGTCATTGAGACCATTAAATATATTTATCTGCTATCCAACTTTTTTGAAACCTGCGATTTCATGCGATACTAGTTGTTGTTTGCGACTTCGTTCCCCTGCAAGTTTTGCATATTTCTTCGGGAGAAAACGTGAGTGAAAGGTATCTCTGTGATGAATTTCAACCAGATTGGCCCAGTGATTAGTGAAATAGCTTATGTGTAACTATACATATTATGTGTAACTATACATATTATGTGTGTTTCATCGAAATGCCTTATGCCACTTTTCAACCGACGACAAAAAAAGGAGGTTATCAATTCGACGCGTATCTTTTTTTTTTTTTTTTATGTATGATCATCGAGTACTCGAAGACGGCTGGACCGATTTGGAAAATTATTTTTTGTTCGAATGGGTATACGTCGAAATTGGTACTATTATCACCAAAGTCAGGATCTGATGATGGGATCCTGGAGAAATCGAGGGAACTCTTCAAATATTATAGGCACACCTATGGCGTTATGGGTATTTCTTATAGTAACTTGTGCAGTTGCTCTCAAAAAGTACCATTTGGGGAAGTGGAACTGATGATGAAGACCACAGATGGCCGCCGAAACTACTCAATAATAAGTATTGAGTGGATTGCGATTCGATTACCTGAATATGGATGTTAAGCACTTTATGCTCGTCACAATGCATATGGTGATGTAAGCTGATGGTGAAGTACCAGGAGAACTCCTCAACAATTAACGGCCCAGCATTGGGAAAAGCAATATTTTGTAAAAGTTTATAAGTAGTTGACATTTAAGCTCTTGTAACTAGGTAAATTAAAAATAGACCAACTAAAAAGAGTGAAATAAAAACTTTTTACCAAAAAATTAAACCGACTCCCAAAAAACACTGCAAAGTGAAAAATAACTTTAATTTTGGAAGTCGGTGCCAAAAACGAAAAAAACAAAACTAAAGACACCGACTACCGAAATTAAAGTTATTTTTCACTTTGCAGTGTTTTTTGGGAGTCGGTTTAATTTTTTGGTAAAAAGTTTTTATGTATGCAAACATGCACACATACATACATATATCCAAATTGACAAATTTATAATAATGGTAAGATTTAGTAAAGATATACCTCTTTTTAAAATAAAATCTCAGAACAATAGTAACAGCATTAGTAAAAAACTAACCTGCTTAAAAAAAGAGCGCGGTCTGGATGTCATAATGCAGTTAATCATCCATTAGTACCACTTATGTCTGCAGTTGTTAGGTTTAAATGTTTAATACTTCGGAAATATGTGTTAAAAATTTTTATTCTTATAAGGGCAAGCTCGTGGCCAGACTATAACAGCCGCATGTGTCGACCTTCTATGTTAAGCAACACTTTCCGAATACATTTAATAGATGGGTGACTGTCTTAACATATGTGCCTCGGTAAGCACGTTAAGTCCTGGCTGTCTTTTGTACGGTGGCCGGCACATCAACCTACTCCAATCTGTCAAAATAATTTAATAGATTTACAACTTTATTACAACATGATAAGGTTCAATCTCAATTGGGTAAATTTGACAGATTCGGATAGCTTGATGAGCTGGCGACTGTACATCTTTGACAGTCATTACAGGTATTTAGAAGCCAGAATTCCAAGTCCACCAATCTTGCTAAGGGCTATCGTGTTATCCAGCTAATGAGTTGTAGAAGTTAGATAGGAAGTCGCTCCATGTTAAACATTAGTACTCAGCGGCATCCAATTGAACTGCATATCTCTTTTTTTATTACTGATGGGCCACTCGACCTCGATCTCGCCTGATGGTAAGCGATAGATGAGGTCTAATATGGGACGAGCGAGCCCAGAAGATGCCTATTTACTCGTGCTTTAAAGGCTGAAAGGTCATAAGTGGCAGAGAACACAGAAGCCGGCAGAGAATTCCACAGCTCGGCTGTGCGCACAATAAATGTGGAGGAGAAGCGCTTGGTACGACAAGATGGTATATCAACCAAGTGTGTCTGATACCCAGCCGTGCGTCTGGTAGACCGGCAGTGAAAGGGAAATGGAAGTTTCAGGTCATGATTCTCCTTCGCACACTCCCCGAAGTACAATCTGTAGAAAACCGACAGGCAAGCAACGGTTCGCCGATGAGCCAGGCTATGAAGCTTGTCCACCAGCACCTCGTCGCCTATAAGACTTTTAGCTCTGCGCTCGATCGAGTCCAATGCAGCAAGTTGGTAGCACTCTAAGCAAATAATCATTGTCCGTAATAATAATACGAGTAATTATGAACTCGGCAATCATTGTACCGATAGTCATCTCAGCCAATGGCTTAATAGCCAAGAGCCTCAACCAACACCTCAGGAGGCTCTCGTTAGGCGGATGAATCAAAGGCTTGCTTCAGAAAGCGGTACTCCTCGATACGGCGCGTATCGTCAGGAGATTCCTCTCTATGGAGCCCTGACCGCCGGTAGCTTGGACCCTGTTCACGATACCGGTGGGCTACTATTTTTTATATTCTTAAATGTCTTTTTTTTTAGAGAATATTTAAAAATTTAATTTATATGTATATATTGGAAATAAAGGAAAAATAATAATTATTATTTATTCATGTTATAACGGCTTACAAAATACCAATTTTAACCAAATCCATACTAATATTATAAATACGGAAGTAACTCTGTCTGTGTGTTACCTTTTCACGCCTAAACCGCTGAACCGATTTAGATGAAATTTGGCATGAAAATAGTTTAGGACCCTGGGAAGGACATAAGAGTTTTTATCCCTAAATTTCCACGGGATCGGGATTTATGCAGGAAAAACCTCCAGGCGAACGAAGTCGCGGGCAAAAGCTAGTAAGATATATACAAAACCACTATACACTTTATAATAAGTAAAATCGATGCCTATTTCACACACTTAGACCAATTTGCTCAGAATATTATCTAAGAACAATCTTGAAAGTCCAAGCCTACGTCAGAATTTTCATACGCAAAATTAGTAGGAGAAAGTTACATAACTGAATATTTAAGAAGTTGATTAATGCTCACACATTGTTGCAGGATAGGTTGCGGTTACGTCATCTTGCTTAGATGGTTGATACATTGGTAGGTACATATTCATATACATATTCTATATGTACGTAATTACACTTACAGCCGTTATGTATGGCGCTTGATTTATTTTGTTAGGAGCTTGTTGAGAAATTACGTTGGGTAAAATATTATTAATGGCTTTCGGTGGAGCAAACTGAAGTTTTTGTGGCTACATTATAATATTAAAGATATAATTTTCTTCGGGTATTGTAACAGACTCTTGATAATAATAGAATGTGTCAGGTTTTTGTTCTTCGCAAAGGTCAAGGTATATAAAGGTATAGGTATAAAATTCGCGTCTAGACACAAGGTCTAACATACCACCTAACATACCTCACTGCGACTCCGTAATGCCGGAAATCGCAATTCACATTAAAGAGGTCCGTAAAGCCCTTTGTAGTCTGGACGTGAAAAAGGCCAGTGGGCCGGACGGAATACCTGCCAGAGTCCTAAAAAGTTGTGCTCCAGAGTTGTCACCTGTACTGACTCGCCTGTATCGCCTTTCCCTCAAAACTGGAGTGGTTCCAGTGTCTTGGAAGCTTGCTAATGTGCAACCTGTACCCAAAAAGGGTAGCCGTGCCGATCCTGCCAATTATAGACCAATTGCCTTAACCTCCATACTATGTAAAGTAATGGAAAGGGTACTCAACAACAAGTTGCTGGCATACCTTGAATACAATGAGCTCCTCAGTGACCACCAGTATGGCTTTCGCCGTGGTCGGTTCACCGGAGATCTTCTTGTGTATGTCACGCACTGTTGGGGCAAGGCCATTGAGAAACACGGTGAAGCCCTTGCGGTATCCCTCGACATCTCAAAGGCCTTTGACAGGGTCTGGCACGCTAGTCTGCTGAGCAAGCTTCCCGCATTCGGTGTCCCTGCTGGCTTATGTAACTGGATTTCCGACTTCTTGAGTGAGCGGTTGATCCGAGTGGTCATCGATGGCTGCTCATCGGATCTTATGGCAATTAATGCCGGTGTTCCTCAAGGGTCTGTTCTTTCTGCGACTCTTTTTCTGCTGTATATCAATGACCTACTTCAGCTGGGAGCAGTTGGGTACGCGGATGTCATCACAGTCTCAGAGAGATACTTATCCAGTTCTGGAGCTGACAGGGACGAAATTGCCACTCTCAGAAAGGCCATGGTAGAGCGCATAAATTTGACCTTAAATCTCGTTTCCCAATAGGGTGACGACAATCTGGTCAAATTCAACGCTCTGAAAACACAGGCTTGTATTTTCAGCGCTAAAAGGAGCCCTTTTGAATTGACCCCTACTTTCCGAAGTACATCTGTGCCAGTTACCAATCGCCTGGAGCTTTTGGGCATGGAGTTGACGTCAGACCTCAACTTCGGCTCAACCATCGAGTCCAGAGCTCAGACTGCAGCAAAAAAGCTGGAAATCCTACACAAGGTGAGGCGGTACTTCACGCCTGGACAGCTTATAAATCTGTACAAAGCACAGGTCCGTTCCTGCGTAGAGTATTGCAGTCACTTGTGGGATGGATCTGCAAAGTACCAACTTGCTGCATTGGACTAGAGCTAAAAGGCTTATAGGTGACGAGGTGCTGGTGAACAAGCTTCATAGCCTGGCTCATCTGCGAACCGTTGCTTGCCTGTCGGTTTTCTACAGATTGTACTTCGGGGAGTGTGCGCAGGAGCTCCATGACCTGATCCCTCCATCTCCCTTTCACTACCGGTCTACCATACGCACGGCTGGCTATCATCCACACTTGGTTGATATACCGTCTTGTCGTACCAAGCGCTTCTCTTCCACATTTATTGTGCGCACAGCCAAGCTGTGGAATTCTCTGCCGGCTTCTGTGTTCCCTGCCACTTATGACCTTTCAACCTTTAAAGTACGAGTAAACAGGCATCTTCTGGGCTCGCTCGTCCCATCTTAGACCTCATCTATCGCTTACCATCAGGCGAGATCGAGGTCAAGAGTGGGCCCATCAGTAATAAAAAAATAAAATAGAATTGTTTCGGGAATGTTTCAACAAGATACCGTGGCCCCGGAACACGAGGGTAAGTGAAGGAACGGGGTGGGTTTTTAGTCAGTGGAAGTCTGACACTCCGATCCGCTCCTCTTTGAGCGGGAGAATACATTTATTTATTTATTTGGTTCACCAACGGCTGTTTACACTGATAAATATAGTTAAAAGTATGGATATCCAAGAGTAATAGTTTAACGAACCACTTATGGATAAACACCACATATGCATATTAACTTAATTTAAGTAATCTAACATTTGTCTTTGATTTTTTCGGGGGAAAGACATCAAATGTCGTGTCATTTGATATATTTCCTCCGAAAAAATAATGATAATTAACATAAACATACTGTTTTCCTAAATATTACGCTCCGCTTCTAAATCTGAGTAGCAATTGCCTATCTGAACTTGACAAACCGGAATCTGAGTATGTAGGAACCCTTGGGCGTTTGACTATCAGTAATGACAAAGTTTAACAAATGACAGCCAAGGTCAACGCCTTGGTTTCGGAGGCACGAAGGAGTCTTGTATATGTAATGGATGGTCACTCATCCACCGACCAAGGTAAGTATTGGGTTATTCCCCGAGTACCCCAATCCCCGAGGCCCCGGTTCCGGAGAACTCCGAATACGATAAATATGATTAGATTTATTTTTCTGTTTTACCGGACTGCAAAGGAAGGGTTATGTTTCTGTCTATTGTTTTCAACTTGTACAGTCGACATAAAAAGTGTTTAAATGTATGAGTTTAGAAATACATAAGACGAAAGCAGTTTATTTGTTTTTTTTTTTCATTATCAAAAAAACTTTTTTGCAAAAAATGAAGTCGAAATAAAACCGACTTCCATATCAAAACACTACAAAGCCAAAAATAATTTTACTTTCGGTAGTCGGTGTTATTGGTTTTGTATTTTCTTTTTTTTCACACCGCCTTCCGAAATTAAAATTATTTTTGGCTTTGTGGTGTTTTGATATGGAAGTCGGTTTTATTTTTTGCTAAAAAGTTTTTATTTTCGCGCTTTTTAGTGGGTCAGTGAATTTTCCAAATCGGTTCGTAAATGACGGAGTTATGCGCGAACAAAAAACGTTTTTTTAGTTTAAAGTTTTTATAGACTTTTGTTGATTTTTCAGAAACGGCTTGTCCGATTTCGATAAAATTTTCATGGGACCATTTGGGAAGTATACCCTTTTCAACAAAAAAATAATTTTTCAATTCGGTTGGCAAGCGATGGAGCTATGCCCGAACAAACATAAAAAAAAACAAACAAACATCCGAATTGAGAACCTCCTCCTTTTTTAGAAGTCGGTTAAAAATTCCGTTGAACTAAGAAACTCCTCTTTCTTTAAAGTCTTTTTTTTAAATCAGTTAAAAATAACTATTGTGATGATAATTAAAACCTGGGATTACTTTAGGAGACTATATTGTATTCTCTAATAATAATATTTACCTTAACCAGGTAAGGATTTATATTTTTTCCTGATCCTTTCTAGTCAAGTATAATAATTTCAGTAAATAACTAAATTTTATTTCACATATCATTTGCTGACGTTACTTTAAAGCTAAACTAACTTTTAGTTGAGTTTAACAAGATAATAAATCGGGGTCCTCCGGGACGGGGGTCTCGGGGATCGGGGTACTCAGGGAATAACCCCAAGCATTGCTTAACCACAAAGATTGAACTAGGCAATCACTATTATTTAACTACGATCTCCACCTAATTAATACGTGGTTAAGCTCTCACATATTATTTTTTAACATCCGTTATCGTTAATAGAGTAGCTTTCAGGACTCCGGAAATAGTATTCTGTAAGTTATTATAACACAAAAATCTTATTGAAGGTAAAATAATTTGGTATATTTTCTCAAACTCTAAACAATTCCCTAATTCTTTTTAGCGGATTGATGTCCAATACATTTAATAAATACTAGTATTTATTAAATGTATTGGACATCAATGCCATCAATGCGTTAAAAGGCGCCTCGTATTTTAGCTAGCAAAAGCTAGCTTTTGCTAGCTAAAATACGAGGCGCCTTTTAAAGGTTTCCCCTGAAAATAAAAAAG
Organism: Tholera decimalis; assembly: GCA_943138885.2. Lineage (NCBI taxonomy): Eukaryota > Metazoa > Arthropoda > Insecta > Lepidoptera > Noctuidae > Tholera > Tholera decimalis. The sequence goes on from OW964562.2 coordinate 34,323,578, forward strand.
AAGGTTATTGACAGTTATGAGACGCCAAGCAGACACTGAACTTCAGGCCCTTCCCTGGCTTAAGACCTTTTTGACCTTTTGTTACGTACGGCATATCCTAACCAACCGAAAATTGGTATAATTAACAATAGTCGGTTGGTTGCTAATGCTAACACTTTAACCACCACGGACTTAAAAAGCTTCAACCGGTCATTAGATGATGAAGTAGACCACTTAAATAGTATGTTTTAATATAAATGGGCCCTTGAATAGCAAAAATAAGTAATAAATTTAAATAAATAAATAAATAAAAATCATAAGTAACTTTTAAACTAATGAGTCGGTTAGGAAACACCGGACTGATCTAGCTTAACTTAAAACACAAAAAATGACGTGTAAAAGTGTTATTTGTAACCAATTTACAAAATAAATATTTCATTTAATTAAAAACGGACAGGAAACTTCGTTATTATTCTTTTCTAATAAAAATATATATATTTTCTAATATTCATACTTCCTTCCGCAGCAGAGTTTGGTCAACGAAACCTGTGTTACCAATATAACAAGTACCTCTGTTCCACCCTGCTGAATGTTTTCCTGTACATTAAGGGTGCTTTTCCACGTAAAGTACGCGAGGATGGGTAGCGATGCTGTGAAACGGTATATTCCTGAGTTGTGTGATCGCTGTGGATAGCGAAAAACCCTTACATCTCCCATACATTCGTCGCTTTATATCGCTCACACACACTTCTCGCTCAAGTCCTTTGCAAATAAAAGGTCACATAGTTGGTAGGGAAATATATAAGACACAATCATGGAATGGACCGTATCTGGTACAGCATAGAACAAAGTAGAAGAGGGGGAAGAATTCTGTGTGTTTAACGTGATACATTTATTCATATCTAGGTAATTGAATTTAAGAATTGTAGTCATTGTATTTAAAATTATTTACATTCCTCACCTACATTCAAACATATTTCCCGTTTTTTAGGGTTCTGTATTTCAAAAATAATAAACAGAACCCTTATAGGATAACTTTGTTGTCCATCTGTCTTTCTGTCCGTCTATCTATCTGTCCCTTTATTTCGGGAACGCGTGGAGATATCGAGTTGAAATTAATGCTACATTCTCAGGTCTACAGTCCCTTGAAGCTGTAAAAAGTCAAACTTCTACATTAACGTAATATAAAAGATAGGGCCGTTTATTTTTTTGTAATATAAATACAAGCTCGTTTTACCAGAGCTGTGTTAACCCATGTATAATTATAAAATTATGTGATCTCATTAGTAATTCTTTTTCCTATTAGCCACCTAGCATTCTCGCACACGTGTAATGTGAAAGCATCCTTAAATGAGTAAACTACATAATACCGTTATCAAACATTCTTAGCACTAAGCAATTTAGTTCACAAATACAAACTCATATAAGTTTGGGGCAATTCCGAACGAAGTATATGCACTATTCTGTAGAGCATACAAAATGCTTAAGCGGTAGTAGGATTTTGTGATATTATTAACTTAACTTAAACTTAACTTAAATTTAAATAAACTTAAATTTTAGACAAACTTTTCACAGGATTTTATTTAACTTGCAATTTATGTATTTAAATTATATACACAACTTAACCTAACTATGTTGAAGCGTCAATAGCCTAATGACTTAGGTGTCGGACTTGTAATCGCGAGGTTGCAGGTTCCAACCCCATCCATTACACCATTGCCGTGGACACACTCTAGATTTAAGCATATTTAGCTTAGTTGCAGTTAGAGGGGTATGAAAAATTGCTAGAAATGTGAATTCTACCCACATTGCTAGGTCTCCATATATATAAAAAAAAAAAAACATAAAAAATAACAAAAAAATCTTAGGCATCGAAGTACTAGGCATGGCTGTCGTCCGGAAACGTGCCCAGAAGACTGGCAGTTATTTGGGCAAAGAACGAACAGCCCTTCTGGTTACGCTCGATCATCCGGCGAGAGAATATATTATGTATGTAGTATGTATGTATGTTGGGGTGGAATTTTTGAGCAGAATTTGCAACCAATAAGATAAAATTTTGCAGTCATCTTAAATCGAATAAGACGGACAGCCGAAGAAGGAAAACTAGTTATTTTTTGTGAACTGCTTTGATATGAATATCAAATGAAAGGGTTTGCTGAGAGGAATACGAAAGCAGTATAAAAAGCTTGTTTTCTTAAATATTTTTTACAAACAATTTATCATTCGACCGTGGTCAAAGATGAAGGGTGAATCTTACGGGACTTATTTTTAAAGATTTATTAGGGAGACGTTCTTCATAACAATAGTCACATTGCCAATTTTAATGTGAGTAGTGAGTATTAAATGGAGCAGAGCTGACTATTTAAATTCCCAACAAGCAATCAGTGCTGCATTACGTCTCATATTGTGTCGTTTGCAAATATGGCGGTTATTTCGATTGAGTTAAAGTTCATTGTAATTGACTATGTTTGAGTCCGCTTTGGTAATGTGTTCATTGCATCATCGTTTACATAACTGGAATTATCCGTCGGCCATTCTTACTATGTTTGCTGGACAGCACAATTACAAAACAAGACATATAAGGTATTTTTAGGGAGGCTTATTCGGCTTCACGTGACATAGTATTTTTATTTTTATCTATATTATTGGTATTTTATTTTTTGTCATTATTGGATTTTTATTGGATTTTATTTTATTTTGATATGAATTTAGAGAATGACATGAACTCTAACATAGTTTTTAAGACCTTTGTTACTAAAGTTATATGGACAATTTTTAAATCTGAAATAAATGTGTTCTATTCTATTTAACAGTTGCATTGTATAATAATTATGGCTTCAGTTTTGTCTGTAAGAGATTGCCCTGTGCGATAAGACCGCCCATTGTACACTTGTTTTATTATTTGTATTGTAAGATATACAATAAAGTATATAATAAATAACATATTCAGATTCCTCCGTGTCTCGCAAAACACGCTAATCCGTCAAATTCCGCTGTCAATTGGTCATGTTTTACGGGTATTCAGAAGACAAAATCTGACATTAAGTAGTCTTCCCAAGGGGTGTCGTGTACCCAGCTTGGTAAATGGAAGTTAGAAAGGAGTAGCTCCATGTAAAACACTAGAACTCAGCCTCGTCCAGATAAACTGGAAGAAAATCCTAACATAGTTGGTTGAAGCTGATGACGAATTGCAGGTTCAATTGTAAAACCAATACACATAAAACGTTATGGAAAACATCATTTTGCGTACAGCTAAGGAGTGGAATTCTCTGCCGGAGTCTGTGTTTCCTGATAGCTATAACCTGGGGCTCTTTAAGTCTTAAGTGAAAAGGTTGGTAATCTTTATCTTTGACCACATCATCGCTTACCATTAAGTGAGGTGGTGGTTAAACGCGAACATATCAACAAAATAAAAATACATAAAATCTGTGACACATAGATACAAGTTATTTAACTAGGTCCAACAAAACTCAATGAATATATAGCTCGATATAGCTACGAATACCACAAGGTAAAATACCGACGAAAGATCCATCAAAACCACAGTCCCCACACTTCCGCCCTTAGCCACACAAAATCACAGATATAAATAATTACCTGCACAAACCAAGCGAAAATATCTAAATTCGCGGCCTCTTCCTAATTGTTCCATGGACGGAGACAAATGACCGTCAGGCCGTGACGTCATCCATCCCGCTGATAACGACATGCCAGCAGGGGTACCAGAAGTTTTACTGATAATAATGATGACGCAAGATTTTATGGGGTCTGAAGTTTGACCTATTAATGTTGGGTGCCGTGGATTAAAGTATGTGAGTTAGTTAACTGTTTTTTGATGTTGGATTCTTAAAAAGAGCAACTTTATTTAATCTCTAGGACTGTAAGTATGCTGGGTGTACTTGAAGATTCTTCATGTTAATTCACAATTAGTATTGACCAATAACTAAGAAGTCGCGACTAATCTTGACTGCTTTGAGCCCAATACTGTACTCCAAGACCTTCTGAAAAACTTTGCTAATAAGGTGAATCTCTTTGGGCCTGATTGGGTCAATATCAGCCAGGGTTGCGGGAATGTTCTGACGAGATACCGCGACCCCGGAACGCTGGAACGGAGTAGATTTTTAGTAAGTAGAAGTCTCACGCCCTTCCGCACCATCTATAGCCGGAGGAGATATTTGATGTTTCCCCCGAAATCATTTGCTAAACTATACTAATATTATAAAGCGGAAAAGTTTGTTTGTTTGTTTGCTTGAACGCGCTAATCTTCGAAAGTACAGGGTAGATTTGGATGAAATTTGGTATGGAAGTAGCTTGAAGCTTGAAAAAGGTTATAGACTACTTTTTACGCGACTGCAAAAAAGGAGAGTTATGTTTTTACCGTGAGAGAATCCACGGGTGCGAAGCCCCGCGTGAGTACTAGTAATACATATAATGGAAGGTTTTATCGGGTCTAAAGTTTGACCTTTTGAATGATGTAAATAAAAACGATGTGTGATACCCAACTGTTTTTTGATGGCGGATTCTTCAAAAGAGCTATTTTATTTTATCCTCTGAAAAAGGACTTGAATTGATATTGACCACATTAAAACCATTACAGAATAGGTACATGAGTAAAGATATGATAATTTACGGCTTACTCACAGTAAGATAATTTCCCGAATAGAAAAAATATAATTATATACAGTGAGGAAGCTAAATTAAAAAAAAAAATATATTTTTGCCAATTTAAATAAATAACACATTGATAAAGATAAAACGCATTTTTTTTAACAGAAACAGTATGTTTTGCAGCTTCCATATAACAGAAAATATGGTAGCATATTTCCTTCCAAAACTGCACTGTGTTTTACGAAAGCGGTAAATCACCACGATCGTTGTAAAATTGGGACATAATTCTTTTGTAAATTCTATGAAAGTAATAAATTTTGAAAGTAGACTCCCAGGGTACTGTTATTTACTGCTTTACTAACGGGGTTTGTTTTACGGTTGTCCAAAAACTTTGCAGATAAGTGTTATAGTAAAACCTATGTTCTCTCATATCGTCCCCTTATTACTGAGGATCGTGATCACCAGGTTACGCAGCTTTAATGATGGCTCTCTTCCAGTCCCTGAAATGAAATATTTATTTTGTAAATTGATGATAAATAACACTTTTACACGTATTTTTTTTTGTGTGTTTAAGTTAAACTACATGAAGCCCTGTCTATCACTTTTATCACTGACTGGTGTTTTTTTTTTTGAAGTTGGTGCTTCTTTTACTTGGTCAAACCATCTGGTGGGCGAATGACCTCGGGCGTTCTAGCCTTCTTCTCCACCAAAAATGCCAGTCATTTCCAGACGCATTGTTTTCTTCGCATTTTGTGGTCAAAGGAGCTTATACGTCTCAGCCAGGCAAACAAATATAATTTAAAAATTAGGGAAGGCAGGTATATTACTTACTTTATTTGTATATAGGCACAATGTACATTTCCTACCAAACAACTACGGGGAAGAGACTGCGTGGCAGGTGCTTTTATGGTGAAGAAGAAGAAAGCGTGAAAATCTTGATTCCTAAAATAGTAAAATACTCATACATTAAGTATTACATGCTGAATATTCATCATCATTCGTCTCAGCTTATTTTTATCAAAGAAATTCCTCAACTTTCGTTCAAATGCATACTGCCTGGCAGCCATTATTTGTTATTTATTGATATTGAAACCCTCCACTTGAAATAATTTTTTGCTTTCATAATAAATCGAGTAGACTGTAGACTGGAAGAAGTTTTTTCCAAAAGGACTTAAATTATGAGTATTCTGATAAGCGTGAATACCTCCCTTCTGTCTATGAACGTTTGAGAAAATCATTTCGAATATCAAACATTCTTCACAAATTCTAACCCTACGAAATAGATTTTCCGCATTACTGCCAAATACTCTCACACTTAACCTACTGCCTCACAATCTTGGGTTGTCAGCAAGAAAAATAGGCTTCCAATATCACCGGGTGCGATCGATACCTCAGAATTCACTGAAAATTTCTTTCGCCCCAGATTTGTACCACAGAAGAGTGCTTACAGAAGTCCAACTCCGAGCGACAACACGATCACAAATAAATATTACCAGTAAACTTGCAATCACTGTATAGTACGTGTGATGTGTCACTTGTACGTGTCACACATTTATGCAGTCTTTCAAGCTATTTCGCAACATGTTTCTTTCTATATTGGATTGATAACGTATAGAAACACAGTTAGTAGGGCGTGATTCCAGATAGTGTATTTTGACTTAAAAACGTGTCAAAATCAGACTTTTATGACTAATTTTGTCATGTTTTCAGGCTAAAGTTTAATAAATACTAAACTCAAATTCAGGTAACTAGTTTATAGAAGTTCAAATTCAATGCTTACGGTTTTCTATAGGAATACGAACGGTGAAACGGGGTTTGTTATTTACTTTAAGCAGTATGTAAATAGGCGTTGCGTGCCTTAATGTTTAGAGGTTTGCCTCTAGGTACGTCGGCTTCATCTTCGATCAATGAGATATGATCAATGGGAGCCTATCAGCAACAAAAAATAAGTCAAACAGTTGCGCTTTTTTGTTGTGTTGACTTTTTGTCCAGTGAAAGTTTTACGAGTATCAATCTATTCTGTAAAAATATTACTGTGAAGACATAAGTCAGTTGAATATGTAGTGGCCTGTCAATCTAGTGCCATTATTTAGTATCGTTATCGTTCTTTTTTTGCCATTACACTAGGTTGAACTTCTGTACCGATTTGTACTATGTCAAACCGTTTCTCAAAGGACAAGTCGGGCAGTTTCTTTTGTATCCAATCCGGTTAATGATGGCTGTGAAGAAATAGGAATATTGCTTTGTACTCGTGGCCGGTGTGATTGGTACGATCTCTTTAAACTTGATTTGAAAGATTTATTTTTATTTTGCGAAATGATTGAAGCTTATACTTACCTCAAACATTTCAAATTTTTACCTGAGCTAAGATGTACTTAGCTCAGGTAAAAATTACCTATTATTAATTAATTACCTACGTAGGTACTTACCTCAGGTACGTACCTGTTTTGCGTTGTTGTAAAACTTCTTTGCTTTCAATAATATCTGTTTTGTGAAAATGTTTCTTCTTCGTCTACAGTTTTTTTTATAGTTGATAGGCTTGCGTTTGACCATAATCTCACCTGATGTTAAGCGATGATGTGGTCGAAGATGAAGCACGCTTGCCTAGAAGTAACCTATTCACTCTTGCCTTAGCCGTACACACAATTAAAGTATTCCCAAAACGTTTTGTTCGTATGGGTGGGATGTCCACCATGTAACGATGGTGCATCGCCGTTTGTCTTGTAGTCCGAGAATGGAACGGGCTTGGTGGAATAATACTGTGCAATTCCATCGCACACTCCTCGAAATGTAACCGACAGACAACTAATAGGCTTGCAACACGTCGCCGATGTTCTAGGCTCTGGAGCTTTTTCTCGACCAGTTTCTCGTTGCTGATGAGCCTTTTGGCCCGTTTCTCTATAGACTCAAGTGCATCAAGCTGGTATTTGGCAGATCCGTACCAGAGATGATAGCAGTACTCCATGCACGGCCGAACTATAGTTATTGGATAACCGTTTGATACAAATCAAAATTTCTGCTTCGTAAACAATGCTATACCTTTGAACCCGGCCGTCAGAAAAAGGTGTTCGACAGTCAGTTTTGGAATGATAAGTCATTATATCTGATGCCAGTCTTGCACAGTTACTGAGTTATGCATTACAGATATGCAGGCGATGCCATGCTTGTCCGAAACTGACCACAAAATTGCAGAGAATAAAAGACTTTAAGGCTAAGAGATTAATACGCGAAGCACAAACTTTGGACCCATTTTTACGAAAAAAGCAATCAGAGAAGATTGATGTTTGGCACAACTCCAGTTTGTATGGAGAAAGAGTCCAGAAAGTTTTTTTTAATTGCTTGGCCTACATTGTGTCTCACTGCTGAGCCCTTTTTCCTTCCAAACCTCTCTATCTTGGGCAATGTCAGACCATGTTTGCCCCGCGATCGTGTTATTCCGAATTCGAATTTCGATCACTGGGCGACCCCTGGGCAACACTAGTATTTAAAATTGTACTAAACTAATACTTTAGACTCATTCTTTCTTCAGAAAATTATCCAGTGTTATAAGCGGTTTAACAGAATGAACACTACCTACATATTTTTCTGAAGAAAGAATGAGTCTAAAGTAATTAATTATTAGTATGGCCCAGTGGTCGCCCAGTGATCGAAATTCGAATTTCTTTTTTTTTAGTTTGGTATGGATTTCCGCAAAGTAACGCCTGATTCCATTATGTATAAAATTTTACTAATATATTTCAGCTACCGCACTAACTTAAGTAGTTAGTAAGTAACTTCAACACAATGGCTACGTAATTGATCTCTGTAAGTTAAACCCAAATGACAGTCTTTAAAAAATTAATCCGCATTTTTTTTCGAGCCCAACATTCCTAGTCGCTGCGCGTCGAAAATTTTAACTTTCGTAGTAAGTAGATAAGAAAGTCAGGGCTTCCGCGGTACAGTTGGGTCGCGTGTGACGATAGTTACTTGATTGCGTCTCTTCTTCTCAAAGTTATACCACGTCGTCACTTCGTTGCTTCTTTGACATCTGTCGTCTGAATAAATGATTAAAGATTGTGTTAAAATTCTGAGTTGTAACTCTTTGTAGTTCGTGGTTAGTTGAATGGTGATATTTTTTTTGAAGAATTAAAGCTGTCTCGGATGAACTGCTGTGATGGTCATTCGTGATCGTAGCGCTTGTAACAGTCAAAACATCATAAAGTCGAAACAATACATACACATTGTATATATCCCGTTTTAAGTTCTTACGACAACAATGTTTCATTTTCAAAAATTGTTCTGCTCTGTATGTATTTCTCCTGTATCATAATGTATTTTTCACAAAAATCCAGACCTGGAACAACGTTTGCGGGAATCAAACCCACGACACGCAGTGCAGAAGTCAGTGCAGAACTCAACAACTGTGCCAAAAGTGTCGTAAAAGTCCCTTTGACAAGACTTACTGCCACGCGGTGCTCCGCTCGCCTAGTTTATAAATTAAAGGCTATATTTTATTATCCTGTATACGAATAAGCAATACTGTTAAATTGCATCAAACACCTTACAGTAGATTTCAATCTTTGGTTTTGTTTTTTGTTTAAGGTGCCAAAGTTTTCACGCATACTTCTTGAAAATATGGCTTAAATTTTTTTGTTGATAGCGCGATGTCTTTCTTATTTCTTGATCCAAGGGCGTTCTGTAATTTATAGGGTATTTAAACGTGATGATTGAATCCTTAAAATAACTTGTAATCATCACTTACCAGACGGTGGTGAAACGCGAACCTATTATCAATAAAAAAAAAAAAAAGTATTTATAATCTCATCTATTATTAGTATTTGAAGCACTCAAACAGCGCTCACGTATAGCGATACTGAAGGCTTAGTAAAGCAAAGTAGCTTAGTATTTAGTTATCTATTTTAAATGATGTTTAAAAAACCCTCAATTCCTCATGAAAGAAACCAAATGAAGTAAACCAAGTTATCAAGTTTCCTGACCATTTAACACCAGTGGAAGCATTCGAAACAGAAGTGTTTTAATCAAGAATTTTGAGATGCAGATTAGTTTGCAAGCAACGGGCATACCGGCTGAGCTGCAACGAGAATAACTAAGAGTCCTCAATCAGGTGCGGCTGGCCACAGCTCAAGAATGCAGATCACTTGCGTTTTAGCTAATGTAGTTTAAGCGTAAATTAACATCCAGGGGTTTCGGAATTGTCCGAAAGAGTTATCGCGGCCTCGGAACACGGATGGGTTTTACTCAGTACAAGTAAAAGTCTGACACACTGATTATGATGTTAATAACATAGTCCTGAGAGGTTAACGGTGTTTTACAATTAACCCTGTATATATATGTTAATACTTACTTATTAAATTAACTTACTGTGTGTATATAATAATGCTTGCACTGTTTGGCCAGGTCTGCTCAAAACTCTGATTTTTTTTTGTAAAAAAAGCACCACAAGTATAACGTACATGGTTCTCACTTCTCATATGATTTGAACAGAAGACCGAGTACCACCGTCTCGATGGCATCTGAGTTTGCTTCACTATTTCTTTTTAAGGCAGTCAGTTAGTACACACTGGGCTTATCTAATTAAGACGCTGTGTGTCAGTTTTCCAAATTAAGTAAAGAGAATCCACTCCCATCAATGTGAGGGCAGGAAAACTTTCTACGCTGATTCAAAGTATCATAGTATCGATTAAAAATCTGCTTATTATCTCCATTCTACACTAATATATTGCTGAGGTTGATTTGTGGATGGGATATTTCTCCGTATCTCGGAAAGAACGTAAAACGTCCCATTCAGCTTTGAAAGTCGTTACGGGTAGTCAAAAGCCAGAATATTTGACACTAGTCTTACTAAAAGTTATGGTGTCTTCCAGTTATTTGGTGTGGGGAGTCAGCTAAGTAATCGGTATTTGGGGATACGCGGAACAGGGTGTAAAGTCCCGCTATTCCATTGAAAAGGGAAGATCCTCCGACCAGATAGGTGTTTTTGTTCAGTGGGCAACTGCCCGATGTTTGTGATCGGGTGAATTGTATGTATGCTAGTTGTGCGGTAAACTCTGCTAGCGCGATACAGGATTTCTGTAGTTTTTTAGTTTGTATGTTGGCAGATAGATGTCGCTACAGCTCCATGTAAAACACCAGTTCTTAGCTGTATCCGGTTAAACTGGTAGCTGACCTCAAAATAGGAAATTGCTAAGCTGATAATGAAGATGAATTAAAATCTCTATTTTGAAACTAGTGTTTTTTATTAATATGTAAGTGAATGAACATCTCGCCTCGGTGATGAGACAATATACGAGATGTTCATCCACATCATTGCTCGAACTATAATAGCGGTCCCATAAATGCTACCCTAAACTTCGTAAGCAAAAAACTATCCCAATTTGCACCTGGCAGGGACAAATTAAGGGCATATTTTTTGCAATATTACGCCCCCGAAAAGAAAATGAGGTACGAGAACGTCCGTTACTGGACTTATTGTTTCTTGTAAGTAGTACTGATGATAAGGAAATAACGTATATACTTAATATGCGTGTAATCACTCAAATAAAATAACTATAACGAATGTGCGTAATTACTCAAGTAATATGAAGATGAAAACATTATTTTGTTTTTTGATAGTAAAAGACAAGAAGTACCGGTAAAATTCATACTAATGTCTGATAAAGATCTATTTATCTATCTTAAGATATGCTTTAAATATATAGATAGATATACTCTTAATTGCACATGATGACAGAAGACAAATAAGGATTAACAACTTAAAAGGATGATACAAGGAGCGATCTTATCGCAAAAATAAAAATTTTAATGATTTTTATTAGCCACCAAATATGTAAATCACACTACAATGGAGCTCTGTTTCCTAAGCCAGGCATAGTCTGTATCTCAGGAAAACCGTACCTTCCCTACAAGTTCAACTGATTGGTTGAATATTAAAAGTAAGATTGAAAAGATCCTTATTGTAATGGGATGTCAAGTTTATATTTTGTACTAGTATGTCGGTAAATATTACTTTTAGTACTGTATGTTTAAGTGTGTGTATGTGAAATACAACCTGTATATTATAAATGCGTGTTTGTTCTCCTTCATCTACGTGAAAACAGAGCTTCTGATCCAAATGATTTTTGTGTGAAGATAGCTAAAAAGCTGTAAAGTCACCTAGGTAACTTTTTTGCTAAAAAATAATCTTTTCACGCGAGCGAAACCTCAGAATTTATTTTGGGGTAAAATTGTAGGCGAGAGATACTAAGGTACAATAATTATATAACATAACGTAATCTTAATTCTCTCAAAAAGGTACAACATGGGTTTACAGAATATAAGTCACAACAAGATATAGACCTTAGTGAGAGCTGGAGTCTGTACTCTGTTATAGATAGATAGATATATTATTTATTGTACACCATAATAGTAAAACAATAAGGATTTTACAACTAAAATAAAGATTAAAAAAGGTGATACATTGGGCGGCCTTATCGCTAAAAGCGATCTTTTACAGACAGCGTTTGGATAAATTTGACAAATAGGAAAAAATAAATACGCGGGTAGTCCACGGTATCTATATAAAATATAAAGACAATAGATAAAATTCTCAAAACATATATATACATATAAAAACCTGGGCAACCCCAACAGCATTCTCAACACATTATTGTACTGAATGCGCAGAGCGTTGTAAACCTTCTGCGCCTACCTAATCCACAGGCTGCACGAGTAAAATGATTGGCAGTATGCCCTGAACAAAGTCAGCTTTACTTTAGTAGTACATCGTGCAAACCTGCGAGCAAGCATGTTGCCTCGGGCTGCCAACGCCCTGCGCTCCCTATCAATATCCTTGTCAGCTGTGAGAGAAATGCAATGTGACGACATTAACAGTTGAGTTAGTTATTACTGAATTGATCAACTTTTCAGAAACCGGATGTTAGAATGATAAAATTCAGAAATAAAGACAGATAAAACTAGCCTGTTTGAAGGCAGTCAAAAGGGCGTGGTCATTCTGAAAGCTTCTACACCGAACCGGCTTTAAAAATATTCTTGTACACGTTACGCCCAGCAACCCACACACATCACTACGATGTATGCTCAGCCTACGTAGGCACCAACAGCAAACAGAACACTAAGCTGACTTCATTCGCACAATACAGATGATCCATGTCGCGAACAGGGTGTCCTATTTGTTTGGGACAAATATTTACAGGCCTCAAGAAATTTGTTCCAGCTGTGTGCTTAGGTGTTTGTGCACGTGGTTTGAATGTACTTGTGCACTGGCTAAGCCAGCGGCGTTTCTTGAGTGGGAGGCGTTAAGTTTATTTACGGTCTTAGCAATACGAATTTGGTAAACATTCTACTTATAAATGCTAGTTACTAGCTTCTGCCCGCGACTTCATTCGTTCGCAAATCACGACTTCGTGGGAATTCCGCGAGCTTTTTGCGAGAAAGAGTAACAACCATCCATGTATTCATCAATCGTAACAAAGTTATTTTTTTTATTTAAGTGTTTAAAACATTTCTTTTACATTATTTTATTTTTACTTATCCATTTTATTGTATCACTGCTGGGTGCCAACTGAAAACCAGTGCTGGCTGTCTTTCGCCCAGTGAATGCTGAGTTGACATGCTCAGCGCAATCATTGTTATGTTTATAACTGTATGTAAAATGTATGTTGTTGTGTCCGTCTTTATTCGAATAAATATATTTCTATTCTATTCTAATAAATCATTAATTGGCTATTATTAAGTGAATACGGGGCAAAGATGGTATATATATCTATAGTAGAAGAATAAACATGTACGCGGATAATATACTCAATACTCAATACTCAATTCTTTATTGCATTCCACAATGTAGGCTTAGGTGGTAAACAAAATTTTTTTTGAGACAATCATGGACCCTGACGGGCACAGCAAAAGTAAGATGTGTGGAGAGGACTTATCATTTAAGTATCTTATAATCTAAATTATTCTAAAAACTTAAACACTAAAATTACTAAAAACATTATTTTTCGAGTTTCAATGATTTATCATTCAAATATTCGTTGACACTGTAGTAACATTTGTTCAATAATAACTTTTTTAACTTATTTGTAAATAAATGGAGTTTTTTTTCTTTTCTTATTGATTCGGGTAACATATTGTATATTTTTATTGACATGACTAAAGGACTTGTTGAATATATTTTTAAGCGGGATGATGGTAGGTTGAGTCGGTTTTTGTGTCGGAGTGTGTATCTTGTTTGAATGTCTTCCCGTTTAGTGTAAAAGTCTTGGTGTTTATGAGCGAATTTGCATAATTCAAGTATGTATATACAAGGCAAAGTTAAAATATTTAGTTCTATAAAATGGGGTTTGCAACTATCTATCTGTTGTATATTTACCAGGATACGAATAAATTTCTTTTGAAAGGTGAACAGTGTAGGTGCATCTGTACTGTATCCCCACATTATAATACCGTAGCTAAGCCAAGCATAAGCATAGGCATAGTATGTAACCAGGGCAGTCTCTAAATTTGTGGTTTTTTTGACTTCACGAAAAGCGTATAAAAATTTTGAAAGATTTGATTTTATGTTTTGTACGTGTGACTTCCAATTTATATTTTTGTCTATTGTTATGCCTAATAATTTGAATTCATTGACTGTTTCTATTTTATGGTTATTAAAAGAAAAGAGTGCATTTAGAGGATTTTTTTGGTGGGGATGGAAAGTTATGAGTTTAGTCTTTGAAAAGTTGATTTCAAGGTTGTGCTCGTTCATCCAGGTTATTATTTTACCGAGAATTTCATTAAGGGTACTGTTTAGGTTCGTGTTGTTATGACATTGGGTGAGAATGGAGATGTCGTCCGCAAATAAAACGCAAGGTCCGGTTTCTGCTATAAATTTTGGGAGATCATTGATGTAAATGAGAAACAAGATATCCTGGGATTGGCCTGTTTCGTATGCACTAAGCTAAATGTTGCCGGAAATTGAAGCTCTGTTGCGTCAAACAGGGTATTGTGGTTAACCGCAAAAGAGATGGAGGAACAAACTGGACGAAATAAATGATAGTGGAACGTCACTGATGTTAGCCTGGATTACCTGAGGTTACACTGAACTCGCTGCAGCAAGGTTTGTACTGAAGGCTTAGTGAATGAACCTGTATTGTCAAAGGCTTCCCTTTACATATTTTACTAGTTCTGCCCGAGGCTTCGCTCGTTTGAAAATATTTTTATTATTCCAAAATAAAGACTGCTACTTGATCACAATGTAGCTTTCTATTGGTGAAAGATTTTTTCAATCAGGAAAATCGTTTTTGGTTTTACCCGTTACCGACAAAAAAAAAACAAATTGTCCAATATAATAGGTATTAGTGTTGATTAATTTCCATTTTATTATTATTTTTAAGTCTCTGAGTTTTACTAGAAATTCTTCTGTCGTGGTAAAATAGCCAGCTCCGAAACATAACTTATAAACATTTGTTGCAGTGCGAGAATCAAACCTGTGACATGCAGTGCAGCAGCCAATCACCCAGACACTGAGTCAAACGTGTCGTCTGTTTTATTTTTATTTTTCATTGATAATAGGCTCGCGTTTGACCGCCATCTCACCTGATGGTAAGTGATGACGTGGTCAAAGATGGAGCACGCTTACCTAAAAGTAACCTATTTACTCTTGACTTAACGACCCCTAGGTTATAGCTATCGTGAAACACAGACTCCAGCAGGGAATAACACCTTTAGCCGTACGCACGATGAAAGTATTCCCAAAAGGTTTTGCATCGTCAATTGTCTTGTAGTCCGATGATGGAACGGGCTTGGCGGAATTCCATCGCAAACTCCCCGAAATATAACCGTCTCTTAAGATATTAGCAAAAATTACGTGAGATAATACTAAACTGGCTGCAGCAAGGTTTGAAACGGAAGCTTATTAAATAACCTGTATTCTCAAAGGCTTCTCTCTATGTTTTTACTGGCTTTTGCCCGAAGATTCCCTCTCGTGAATTTTTTTCCAACAACTTAAAGTACCTCATGTGACTAGCTAACTCTGTCACTATTTTCATAATAAAAACATATCGAACCGTTGTTCCATTTTGAGGTGAATACGTAACATGGAAGCGTTTACAAACATTTAAATTTTTACATTTCTGAATGTAAAAATCCAGGTCTGCCTGGAACTACCATTTCTAGCCTAGGCCATACAAATATTTGTTCCACAGCGGGAATCGAACCTGTTCGCCAGCCGTATCGTCATAATTATGTTTCATGCTGCTTCAGATAATTTTCATCGATACAAGTCACATATGTACAAAATCTACACATTAATGAACTACTCAAGAATTAGGTGTCCGTTGGTTAGACGAAAATTAACAGAAACTTTTAGCTTAAAATTATACAATGTAGGAACTAGAAACGTAGTGGATATACACGAAACATGAAACGCATTGTCATTACAAAGGTGGGACGCATTTCAAACAAATGCAAATTCAAACACAACTCATGCACAATGGAATAGTCTTTTATAAACTGACTTTTTAAAAGGACATTCTAAAATTCGAATTTTGTTGACTGGTAGACTGATTTAGTTTCTTCATTATGTAAGGTATAAATTGTTAGATAAGTACGTTTTACTTGTGTCAGTTTTCAAAAAAGCAAGTTTTAAATAAAAAAAAAAAACAATGACATGAGCTATTGCTTCTTACCAAATTACGTGATTCTATTTCAACGGGAAAGGTTATATTAAAGTCCATAGTTTTGATTATCTTATGAATTCACAAAATATGCAGCATAAACAGGCATCTTTTAATCGCGTTGATTTACAATTTCATGGCGGCTGAAAGAAACTAAAATAGATTTAAATGTTTTATGTAAATTTCAATCTGAAATCTCCGCAATCTTGAGAAAATGGGTCCTGATAGATGGACTGAAGGTTTTAGGTATGGAACCTTTTTTTTTTTTAAGGATGGTAAGTCATTCAATGACTGCCTCCCGAAATGGGTGAAGCGGGAGGGTGTGTCAGACTTTTACTGACTAAAACCCATCCGTGTTCCATCATATGCCTTTCGTGTTCCGAGGCCGCGGTAACTCTTTCGAATAATTCCGCAACCCCGGCAGGCAACGGCCCTCTTGTGAGTCCCGACAATTTTGCATACACTCCTTGAGGCGCACGTGGAACATGACGCACCATCTACACGGGCCTGGTTTCAGTCAGGTGAGCTAGATACGGAACACTAAAAATAAATTTTCTTGATCTACAGACTTAAAATTGAGTGCAATAACTTGAAAGTAGGTTCTTTTCACACTTTTCTTTCTGTGAGGTACTGCTCAACGTTTGAGAGCCGCGAGTATCACTTAAGAAGTTCTGTACACCGCTCCTAGAGAAATCGGGTAGTGCTCTTGTAATGAAATGAAAAGTGCTTGAGAGCAATTTTTAAGGCACTCAGTGAAAACTTGTCGTATGTCAATATGTGACATGTGGGGGTGATTTTAGCGAGAAAATTTGGCGATATGTACATAAATATCCCCAAAACAATATATACATATATATTAACAAGTACCTAATGAACATTTATTAGGTACTATAATATTGAATAAATTGTACAGTAAAAGCATATAATTTTTTTAAGCAACGGGTCATAATTTAGAATAGCGAGAATTACTAATGTATGGTGGAGTTACGATTTTATAAAATAATGGATTACGGCCTCTCATAGAGCGGAGGCCGCGGAAATGTGGAATGTGGAAAAGTTGAAATGTAATAGACTGAATTATAATTATTTATTTATTTATTTAAGGACAACCAACAAAGCATACACCAATAAACATGTTACAAGTTACAATATTTATTACAAACATTAGTGTAGCCTTAATTAAGCGTGAAAGTAGAGATAAAACAAAACAACAAAAACAACTTACTAACATTGCAATGGTTAGCTAGGTATTACTAATTGCTAAAGCTTTTGCTTTAGTACCAACATAGCATTTCACATATTATAAGACGAATGAACAGTTAAATAATAAAAAAATATAACTTGATATAAGTGGAAAGCTAGAAGCAAAATAAAATTATTTTTATTTTTTCTAAAAATGCCCTATGTAAGACAGACTTGAATTTGTGTAAGGAATAAGAAATGTCAATATCAACACTAGGCAAGGCAGACAAGCGACTATATTGAACCTGCATTCTGTTAATGGTGGAAAAATTACCCAGATTGGTTTTAAAACCCTTAGCGCGAAGTAACTGATATCTAGATATACGAGCTAGTTTATAGGGCACATTTATGTTTATCAGACTGAGTAACCGCGGACAATCAATGTGATTGTTTATTAATTTGTATAGAATAATATTTATAATCAGTACCCAGGAATTTCTCGCGTATCGGGGTTTACATTTTAATACATTTGCTGAACCATTTGATTTGGTGCGGTAACCGAGCCCACAAGCCACAGCATAAACTTTACAAGTGTTGTCATAAGCCCTACAACTCTGTTTATATAAGGCAACTGTCATTTACAATTATTATTTATTTGATAAAGCAAAAGATATGCTGCCAATATTTTTGATAATCTAATTGATTTTTTTTTAATATGCTACCATGTTATTTCTGTTACTCTCGCATTGTATTTCTAAGGCTTGGTTGCCTTTCCCTTTGGTTGGGTATTTTTATAACCAACGCTGGCAGGAAATTCTGATTACGATGCGAGTAAAGTTTCTACCGCGAAGTGTTTTTAGGGTTCCGTAGCCGAATGGCAAAAAACGGAACCCTTATAGTTTCGATATGTCTGTCCGTCTGTCTGTCTGTCTGTCTGTCTGTCCGTCCGTCCGTATGTCACAGCCATTTTATTCCGAAACTATTAAGACTATACATATGAAACTTAGTTGGTAGATGTATTCTGTGAACAGCTTTTCGATTTTAAGAAAAAAATATTTAAAATAAAGGGGGTCCCCATACATGGAACTAGAACTGAAAATATTTTTTTTCATGAAACCTATGCGTGTGTGGTATCTATAGACAGGTCTTTAAAAATGATATAAGGGTTTCTAGAACCACTTTTTAATAAAGTCAATCGTTTAAAAGATATAAGCTTCCAAAGTGGTAAAATGTGTGTGTCCCCCCTCTAACTTCTATAATAATGGAATGACAAATATAAAAAAAAAATTTTGTAGATCTTAATGTAAACTTTCAACCAAAATTGGTTTAAACGAAATCGGGTCAGCAGTTTTTGAGATACAGCATATTTCCTAAAACCGCAAATATAACTTTGTAATTCATACAAACACTATGAAAAACAAAGTTATTTGGCGTAGTTGTAAATAAATGTTAATAAGCTAGTTTTACGAAATTTGTAAGGTTTTTTTTTGTCCAATAAATATACATATTATATTATATTATAATAATTACTTCGGAACCCTTCACGGGCGAGTCTGACTCGCACTTGGCCAATTTTTGGCACAGATAATATATTTCAATATACTGTAACAATATTTAACACGTTGAACACCAAGAAAAAAAATGCATCTTCCCGTTCAGGCCGCGTCGGTCAGTGCTGGCCGACAACTAGACTTGCCGTTCGGGCCGCGTCGGTCAGTGCTGGCCGACAACTAGACTTGCCGTTCGGGCCGCGTCGGTCAGTGCTGGCCGACAACTAGACTTGCCGTTCGGGCCGCGTCGGTCAGTGCTGGCCGACAACTAGACTTGCCGTTCGGGCCGCGTCGGTCAGTGCTGGCCGACAACTAGACTTGCCGTTCGGGCCGCGTCGGTCAGTGCTGGCCGACAACTAGACTTGCCGTTCGGGCCGCGTCGGTCAGTGCTGGCCGACAACTAGACTTGCCGTTCGGGCCGCGTCGGTCAGTGCTGGCCGACAACTAGACTTGCCGTTCGGGCCGCGTCGGTCAGTGCTACCCGGCGTTTAATATCTCCATAATTAATTAATTAATAACTAAAGTTGACTTTTGTTAATGAAATGACATGACATTTGGACATTAGATATAAGTATCTTTTTTTTGGAGGTTGGCTTCCCGTCAAACTATCAATAAAAAAACATTTGGTCTAAATTTGGATAGAACTGTAATTTTTGCTTGGCCTAAAGGGAAAGCTCATGTCGGTCAGCACTGACCGCGTTGGCGTTCAACGTGTTAATAAAGACGGCCATTTGTGAAATAAAAATAAATTACTCCATGCTTATAAAAACACAACAATATACCTATGTGTGAATTTGAGTATTTATAAATACTAACACTTGGTAATAGCTAAGGTTTCGGACTTGTACTCGAAAGGTCACAGGTTCGAAGCCCACCCATTACACTATTGCTGTGACCCCACTACAGACACGAACATAATTATACAGCTTAGTTGAAGGGGTTAACAAGTAGCAGTACTGTAAGGTGAATTCTACCCAACAAGTTCCAATTAAAAAAAAATCGGGTTGCACTCCGGGAGTGCCGGCAGAAGTGAAAACTTGAATATTAACGTTGTGCATTTTTGATATTTTGGAATGGTTAGGGAATAATTTTGCACGAATTGCTTTAATTATCAGTATAAAAGTACTATCATTTATGTGGTAGAATACAATATTTATTTATTGCGCTATCGTACACAAACATGACAATTTATATTACATTAAAAAGTTTGCGCAGGCATACATTTTCGCCGCGCCGTAGAAAGAGAGGGGGATACTTCCTCTCCTACGCCGCGCCGGCTGTCTACTCTCCGTCCGTCTTACGAATTTTCGATTAGGGTCAAGTGTCCTGACGCGAGCTTAACATTTTTTACCCATTACAAAAAAAGCGCACAACGCCGCTAAAGAAGTTTTCAATTCATAAATAAAAATAAAAAAAACTTCTTTGAAAGAATTTTGACTCCCGAACCAGGAAAAATGTTTATATAGCCTACAGATAGTTGTTTCTGTCTTTAAGTGTTTGTGAACTTACATGTTCTGTGTCTAAGTATTTGTGTACATTAAAGTTCTTAAAAGTAATTGCACTCACGGCACAAGAGAAATTTCTAGTGAAGCAACGGAAAAAATTACGAGTTTAATACTAAATTAAATTTTCTCTCAGAAAAACTTTGAATTTTCAAGAAAGATCACATTTATGAGTAGGATCCTGTATACAAAAGCTCATATATGATAATAATTAAGTTAAACTAGGGACAAATTCTTATTAATTAATTATTCATATACGGCAGTCACTGTTTAACACTCATCCTCATCTAAATATGTTTCCCTATTACTCCTAAATGAGACATTTCATGCTTAAGCAAGTCCATGCGTAATCCTCTTTCATAAATATATTCATCAACACACATAATGGGATTATTACAAAACTTTTGTTGTAAAATCTAATTTAAATGCGAATCTTAATTAAAATTTACAAACAATAGAAGATTTAGGAACGAATCTGGTTAACAGGGACGTTTCTCGAAATGTTTTTAATTAATTGCCTTAATTCAAATGTCTAGTTATGTTTATTTATTAACTTTAAGAACGCATTTTGTTGTTGTTGTTAATTACTGTTCATTTGGGTGTTATAAAAAGCTTGAGGATTTATAGTCGCTTTACCAGACACATTTTCCTTAGTTAATAAACAGCTACACTTCGTTGGTCTAGGTCATATGTGCGACAGCTGAATATAAAGCCCGGGATTTTTTAACCCCCGTTTTCTTCATTCCTGGGTTCAATACCAACTGGACGCGCTTGAGTCTATCAAGAAGCGGGCCAAGAGACTCATTGGCAACGATGCACTGGTCGAGCCAAGCTCCAAAGCCTTGCACACTGACGACGAGTTGCAAGTCTATCGGTTTTCCATCGGTTACATTACGGAGAGTGTGCGATGGAATTACACAATCTAATTCCGCCAAGCCCGTTCCATCATCGGACTACGAGACAAATGGCGAAGCGCCATCGTTACATGGTGTACATCCCACCCATACGCACAAAACGTTTTAGGAATACCTTCATTGTGCGTACGGCTAAGGAGTGGAATTCCCTGCCGGAGTCTGTGTTTCCCGACAGCTACAACCTAAGAGTCTTTAAGACAAGAGTGAATAGGTTACTTTTAGGTAAGCGTGCTCCATCTTCGATCACATCATCACTTACCATCAGGTGAGATGGTGGTCAAACGCGAACCTATTTTCAATAAAAAAAAGGCAAAAAGTGCTATTGGAGTTTTCGTAGTAGTTTGGAGGTTAGTGGTGAGACACCGAATGCTTCGGAAATTACGTTAAGTTGTTGGTCTCGGCTTTCATTTGGGCATCTTTGACAGTCATTACGGGTAGTCAGAAACCAAGAAAATCTGACAGTCAGTGGTCTGGACAAGAGGTATTGCGTTACCTACCTACTGCGTTATCAGATAAGCAGTCGCTCCGTGTAAAAACACTAATACTCTGATGCATCCGGTTAGGCCGGAAACTGACTTCAAAGTAGTCGGGAAAAGCCTATTTCGGGAATAGCAGCTACATAGAAATCCACGTGGATGAAGTCGCCTCTCATTACAACGTGTAACGGAGACCCCATATCTATACAAAAGGACTGAAGACAACATCTGGTATGGAGTATCTATGCAAAGTTTCAGCTCAAAATATAACTCACAGAATTGACCCCAAATTATTGGTTTCATATGTTTCTTGAATACCAGTAGTAACAAACGTGTCACAGCACTATGAGGGTCATCACTTTCCACGTCACTTGCCAATAAAACGATAATTCTCTTCGTTCTTCTTAATTTGAAAAATTCAGTCTCTGGTATCAATGTATTGAAATTTCTAATATGCTCCACACATGTACACATAGGATTTGAAAACCCTTGCCATATCGTTTATTATCATCCAAAGAAGCCATGCACTTGGTATGTGTATGCCCTTGAAATTACACGTTGTATAATGGAACAGTAAAAAAAGTGTGTTGATTACATTTTCTTAAGGCTCACATGAAAAGTCTTTGTCATTGTTCTTGTTATATTTTTAAACAGCCTTCGTGACGCGATAAGGGATTATACCATTTGTTGGTGAACTATTTCTATGCACATGTACTATCGGCCAAAGATACGCATGCTCACTTAAGAAAATATTTCGGTGGAAGCACATCCCTTCCTGGTTTTGCCCAATTAGAGACAATATACATTTTGTGAGTACAGGGCGTGTAACATTATATTAATGCTTACTATTACGAACACTACTAAATACGCTTTGTGCATGCTATTGGTCAAAATACATGCATTAGGCGATCGAGTTGTGAGCCGTGCTATGCGATTATAGCTTTAAAGGTGAGCATGCGGAAGATTGGTCGGTAGTACCATAAAACAAAGCCAAATTCGCGTTAATACCATTACTCATCTCGCATTTATGTACAAAGTTTTATGTAAACAGTAAGCAGGAAGCCAGTCTGGAGCTATCTCTCATTCCGTTACATTTGAGATTAGCGGACCAACATAGAAACTTGTTTATTTAGGTTTATATGTGAGGGTTAAGTGATGGCTCGAGGCCGAGAAATAGAGGGAAGGAAAATACAGTTTCCTTTGTTACACTTCGGGGAGTGTACGAAGGAACTAGACGATTTAACTCCACTTATCGCTTTCCTCCGAGAGCAGTAGTGGTGAAGTGGCCTGACTTGCGAGTTGCAGGTATGAGTTCGAACCCAGTGAGGCACATTACTTTGTGTAATTTACATCGTCGCCATTACTGACTCAATGACCTCACTGTCGATCTGATAGCTTTCTCCCAACATACAGGCTCGAGTCCAATTTGGAAAACAGTTTCTCAATATCTTTTGGGTAATACACCTTATAATGTCACACTATATAAAATTACAATTTGTCTGAAGCGCACGGATGTGTAATTGTGTATATATTTATTGTGTCAAATAAACTTTTAATTTTAATTACTTGCTCTAATAATTATCGGTAAAAGAAAACATCGTGTGGAAACCGGGATGATCTTGGATCAACCATTCGAAGACATGAGACCCGGGTGGTGGATTTCGGCCCATTCCCTCTCATAAAGTGGTGCCTGTCCCAGCAATATGAACGTATTACAAATAAATATCGCGTTCCTCTAATACCTATTACATTTTTCGAAATGAACACTCTATTGAAGGATTTGCTGTTCACGGGTAAGCGGAGCTTCTAAGAGTTGTTAGCAAAACTGTCGCAGCCCACTAGGGGGCGGTTGTCTGCCGGGGTTGCGGAATTTTTCTAAAAGGTTACCTCGGAACACGAAGGGCAAATTAATGACGGAATACGGATGGATTTTAGTCAGTAAAAGTCTAACAATGCCTGCTTCACCCGAATCGAGAGGTCGTCATTAGATGATTTTCCATATATAAAAATAAGAGTAAGTGGTAGGCAAGCGGTCACGTAGTCCTACACCTACGCGTTGGACTGTCCTAATAAAAACGAGTTTATGTAGTCCAAAGTTCTCGAGATTCTGAAGACCGAAGGAAGTGGAGACGTATCGCAGGGCTGCTTCATCTAAAGAAAAGTCATCGTAGTAAACCACTACCATCGTGTCACAAATGAACAACTGAGGGGATTCTCATTTCATAGCTAAAATGATGATCTCTCTCCAACTGACCGTCTTTATTTCTTAGGTTTTGTTTGTTGTTTTACCGACTGTAGACCTTAAAGATAGACCCATGCGGCGTTTATCATTTAGCCACGAGCTCCTCTTGTGACACACTACATAATGTTTTCTAATCATATTTTCGATAATTCGTCACCCATATATTGTATTCATCCTACCCATACTCACAAACAGCATCACATGCAGCTAATAGTTGGAATTTCCTGCCGGGATCTGTGTTTCCTTAAAGCTACATCGGGAAGGTCATTAAGTCAACAGTGAATAATTTACTATGGAGCAAGCTGTTCATCGCTGTTAATTAGATCATCACACCAGGTAAAATTTATTAACGAGGTATCAACATATTATAATAATGTTTAAAAAAAAATATCGTATATTTCTGCTGGATTGGTGTGTATTATACAACGTGTAATTTAAAGAGTATATACATACCAAGTGCACGGCTTCTTTAAAAAGGATAACAAACGATATGGCAAGGGTTTTGTAATCCTAAGTCTAGGTGTGTGGAACTTGTTACAAATTTCAATACAATGGAATTTTTCAAATTAAGAAGAACGAAGAGAATTATAAAGATATTAGTGTTATTGGCAAGTGTCGTGGAAAGTTATGGACCATCGTAGTGCTGTGACATGTTTGTTATGATTGGTATTCAAGAAATATATGAAATCGATAATTTGGTATCAATTCTTTAAATCACTTATTTTGAGCTGAAACTATGCATAGAGACTCCATACTAGATGTTGTCTTCAGTCCTTTTGGATAGATATGGGGTTTCCGTTACACGTTGTATACATATTGCAAGTATGTATTTTTAGATCTACAAAGAATCATAGACGTATTTGATATTAATTTCAACTTACCAGCCCACGTTCCTAAGTAAAATGGTATTAACAAACGGCCATCAAAGTGAACCTATAAAGTGTCCGTTTTTCTTTTTGGTGGTTTAACCCCAAAAACAATCTAGAAGATTCGTTATACAAGGTGTAACAGATTAAGCGCAATACCTCAGACACCCCAATTAGAATATTAAATTATAAGTCTAAAACAACATCCATAACTAAATAAATTGAAACCAACCCTAGATTTTTTAAATAAAATAGTTATCCTTGATAAACGCAAAAGGTATGTGCGTCATACAATATCCTTACACAGACGCATACACTCATGTAATGTTAGCGGCCGACACACATACGAGCGCATTTCCTTGAATTAAGGATTGTATTAATTTGTCATGATACCGGGTTTTCATTTTAAGTTAAAAGAAAGATTCTTCCGTCATTTAACACCTATTTTTTATGATGGAAATCGATTCAGAAGCCGATTCTGAACCAACTACTTTCAGGAATTGTGTTTATTCTGTTACACGTTGTATGTATAAAGAACCTACGTTAAATACATACCGTGATAACTGTACCACGTCTCACAGTAAGAATTCAAGTACTATTTTGTTTTAATACAAAGATTGAGGATTGTCTAAAATTTCAAGAGGATCTTAAAAGACTCTCAGCATTCTGTCATGACAACAAACTACAACTTAGCATCTCTAAATGTCATTGTATAAATTTTACAAGAAATAAATCTGTCATCGGTACCGAGTACAGGTTGGATGGTATAGTATTGAGTAACACCTCAATCGTACGGGATCTTGGTGTGATCTTTGATATTAAAATTTCTCTTAATCAACATGTTGAAAAAATTGTCAATAACTCATTCAAAATGTATGGTTTTGTAATGAGAGCATCCACCGAGTTCAAACGTATTTCCACCTACCTGTATTTATATAAAACGTTAATACGTTCACAGGTTGAATACGCGGTGCCAATTTGGAATCCTTTCTATCAAAAATATGTAGATGAGATCGAGAACGTCCAGCGGAAGTTCCTTCGTGCCATGCACTATAGATGCCACAAAGTATATTTGTCATACCCTCAACTGTTAAATAAGTAGAACATGGTGTCATTAGAATCTAGACGTAAGCTACTAGAGGCCAATACTCTGTACAGTATCATTCATAATAACTTTGACTCAATCGAACTCACAAGTAAATTATGTTATAGTGTCCCTCGCACAGTTAACAAACGCAGCGTCCGTGCCGGGACATTGTTTGCTGTAAATTCTTGTCGCACCAACTCTGGTTTGCGTTGTCCTACTCGTCGTATGGTCGAGACCTACAATAACTATTTTATAGATATTTATATTTTTATTTTTTCTAAATCTAAATTTAAATCTCACGTACTAACTGTTTTAGCTGCGCAATGTATCACTTGATATTGTAATGATGTTTGGTACATATTATTGTAAATTCATATTTTAATCCTATCTGAGTTATGAATGTGTAATATTTATAATAATTTGAGTCCTCTTTTTAAACTTAGATTATTTTGTTATCAATTTTTATTCTATTTGTGTTTTAATGATTTATTTTGTATTCTACCTTTTGTTTTTAATAATTTTAATTTATAATGTTTGAATTTTAATGTTATAATATTAATGAATATTTGAATTGCTTATCTAGCGGCATATATTGTTTATATTATATTTATAATACGCGGATAATTCAGTGGTCTGCAATATTGTTTACACACTGAATGATTTATTCTTATGATTTTACTTTATATTGTAGCTGTTTATTGTCCCCTAAATAAATAAATAAATTCCATTGGGCCCACGTCAAATCCCGCCTATTTTCTAGGTCATACTTATAAAAAAAATATCTAAAAGGTGATATAAAAATATATCTACTAAAATGATAATAAAATTGGGTAAAATTTTCGCAATAATTCTCCTGATAATGGATTACGACGTTTGATTGACACCTTTGCATTAGCAAAATGAAACAGTTGTCTTTACTTAGGGTTCGAACAGATAATCATGAAATCGACCTAAAAATATAGACGTTGTACTTTATTTTTTTCGGAACAATAAAAGAATACGTTATTAATCCCAATTCAGCTGCCAATTCAGTTTTTGAGAGCCAAATGTTTTTCTTTTTGTATTCATGATAGTCTCACGTTTGACCTCTATTGAGACAGAGGTCAAACGTGTTAACTGATATGTTCAACAACGATGTGGTCGAAGATGAAGCTAGCTTGCCTAGAAGTAATCTAATCTTGACTTAAAGAAGCTAGAGGTTATAGCTATCAGGAAATACAGACTCCGGCAGGGGATTCCACTGCCTCGCAGTACGCAATGAAAGTATTCCCAAAAAGTTTGTGCATATGGGTAGGGAGTCCTTATGTAACGATGGCGCATTGCCGTTCATCTTGTAGTCCGATGATGGAACGGGCTTTGTGGAATTAGATTGTACAATTCCATCACACACTCCCCAAGATTACAGGCATTATTTTTAAAGGACATTGTTCCGGCTCCATACATGTCACGCCTAAGAATCGTTTGAATCGAAAATGACTTAGATAGACTCTAAATATTTTATGGAATCATAGTAAATCAATTTTTACTAACGGACACTTGAAGATACAAAAACAATCAATTCATCGAAATCAAGTCCGAAAATAGCCAGGTAGTAAGATTCACAGAATTCTTTATACACAGCCGAGACTACCAAGTATGCAATCTAATCAGAGTCCGCTATGAAGCCAAAGTTGTTAGAATAAAACCATAAAATGCATAGAAAATCGCAAAGAAAAGAACTTTCCAATAAAAATTGAAGCGAAATGAAATATAAGCATACCAATGTTGCCACTTACGAAAAGCTATAATACCCGAATGCCACGCCAGTAATTCTCGATTTCAGATAAAAAATTACGGAATACATTTTCTTCTTCAGTTAATCAATTCAGGTATTTAAGTGAATAAAGTGTTAAATAAATATATTTTAAATATTAATTTATTTATTGTCAATAATAGGATACAGAGCCTATTTGATTTATTGAATTTATTTTATTATGTACCTATATGTGATCAACTCAATTTCAGAAATTATCAGTCAATTGAACAAACGAATATGAGCTAAGTGAATGAGACAAAGCATCAGACTGAAGAAGCATGGGGGATTTCCCGTCCTCAATTAGTTGACGATTATATATTATTTACTAGGGTTAAATTAATAACGTAACCCATTCAATATTTTATTACTATTTTTATTTCTACCTATACGTTGAAAATACCCGAAATAGTCGGATTTTATCAATTTCTGATTTAATCCAGACAACCGTCCGTATTCCTGAAATCGGGGAAAAATCCCGTAAATCGGCAACACTATCTGGCCAATGGACATTTTTACGGCACCACACATTCGTTAATCGTGACCCAACTTTTTATTTTGAATTTATTTATTTCAAGTGTCCGTGGAAAACTAAAATATGTATCAACCAGTATAAAAAGAAATGAATATAATTTATATTCACATCGGTTATATAGGCCAAAATTGAACAATATCTTTTATGACATAAATTTAAACACATTTATTTTTTATTTTTTATCAATACATATAATAAAACGGCAAAAGAGTGCGTCTGTATGACCTTTCAGCCTTTAAGGCACGAGTAAATAGGCATCTTCTGGGCTCGCTCGTCCCATCTTAGACCTCATCTATCGCTTATCATCAGGCGAGATCGAGGTCAAGAATGGGCCCATGAGTAATAAAAAAAAAAAACAAAAAAACATTAAATATAATTACAAAAAAAAATTGGAGGGTTAAGAAACAGAATTGCAAGAATTAAAAATTAAATGTCTGCCGTCTATTTATCTGTTTGTAACCGCTAATCTCCAAAACCAATAGACGGACTTGAATGTTTTTGGAAACTGCAATAACTGTTTAAAGACCATACAGACATTATTTTGTTTAATTGTGGGAATCGAATCCACGACACACGTGGCATCGCTTAACCATTGCACCAACCGTATTGAGCTTGAATACAATAGTCAACATTTTTATAGTATTCCCGATATTACTAATATTTAAATAAGACGTTTGAGGCGTGATTAAATATTGACTAAACATTAAAATGTAATCATGTAATCAGTATAAATATCTATCCATTAAAACTCTCTTTTGTTTTAGAAAGAACACTTTTTTTAATTGACATTTGATTGGTCCTTTACAAGCCTTAATTTATATAATATTTTTTAAGCAAAAAATAATAATAGCAAAGTAAATTTGAGCAAATCTTTATTATTCTTACGTTGCTTGATAAAAGGCAATTCGAGATATTATTAAATTTCTTACATAAGTTAATGAAATGAAAATTGAAATAAAATTTAAGGAACTATAAAACAAAACGATATTTTCCAACAAATAGGATGTTGGAAAATATCGCTTTTCCTACAATTTTAAATTAATTTTATGTTTCAATCTATTATATATATATATGTGAGGTAAGAAGAGGCTTCGATCAGCTCACAGTAGCCTTTAAAACTCTACGTGGACAAATTGACTGCCCAGACCTCCACAATCGTTTCTGTAGACTGAATGTCCCCGGTAACTGTCTTGGTCGTCGGAGTCAACGTCAAAAATTATTCGCGCGGCCACTATGTCATACAGTCGCCAGAGCCCAGTCCCCAATGTGTCGCACCCTTGAGGTGCTCAACGCCCTCCTGATTGAATATTCTGAATGTGATGTGTTTGTTCATGGATGGAGAGAAATTATACGAGTGTGTTTGATGTTTTGCGAGAGAAAGTGTGCAAGAGTGTCCACTGTTCCGTGTTAGTTTCAAAATAATTTGTAATAGTTTGTAATGTATATTATACTTGTTTACGTGTTTGTTATATGTACCTTTTATTTCTAAGTTAATTAATGTAATTGGTTTTAATCGTTTTAATTAACTATAAATAAATATTCTAATGGATAAGGTGTCAGACTTGTGATCGAGAGGTCCCGAGTTCGAACCCCACCCATTACACTAACGCCGTGAACCCACTCCAGACACAAGCATATTTAGCTTAGTTGGAGGGGTTAACAAGATTGCTAGTAATGTGAATTCTACCCACATTGCTAGTTAACATTAAAAAAAAAATCTATGTAATCCCAATTCTGGGAAAATGCTATTGCATTGAGTATTTTAGTGCCAAAAGTTTATACTCAACTTAAACGTAATATGATCAAAAAGCACTTTTTAATTACCAACGAATTATAAAATAAATTATAAAATAACAGCCACCCATGTCAATCTTAAAGGTCAAGCAACACTTGACCGGTTCGGTCTTTGGATACGTTTAACTTAATATAAAGAATGTTCCATGCCTCAGAAACCACGTCATGCTGATTGTCCCTCCGCTCATTTGCACAACTTTGCCAAGCCCGTTCCATCATCGGACTACAAGACAAACGGCGACGCGCCATCGTTACATGGTGGACAGTTTTAGTGTTTTTTAGACATTTTAAGTGAATTTTGTTTTTTTTTTTATTACTGATGGGCCCACTCTTGACCTCGATCTCGCCTGATGGTAAGCGATAGATGAGGTCTAAGATGGGACGAGCGAGCCTAGAAGATGCCTATTTACTCGTACTTTAAAGCTTGAAAGGTCATAAGTGGCAGGGAACACAGAAGCCGGCAGAGAATTCCACAGCTTGGCTGTACGCACAATAAATGTGGAGGAGAAGCGCTTGGTACGACAAGACGGTATATCAACCAAGTGTGGATGGTAGCCAGCCGTGCGTCTGGTAGACCGGTAGTGAAAGGGAGATGGAGGAATCAGGTCATGGAGCTCCTGCGCACACTCCCGAAGTACAATCTGTAGAAAACCGACAGGCAAGCAACGGTTCGCCGATGAGCCAGGCTATGAAGCTCGTTCACCAGCACCTTGTCGCCTATAAGCCTTTTAGCACTGCGCTCGATCTCTCTGTTTCTGTTATTTTAAAACGGAATATCCTTGGGCGTTTCTCTGCGGGTGGCGGATTGAAATTTATTTTTGTAGATAAAGAAAATTTTGTCTTTTATGTTATAATTATGAACGAGGGAAGAAAAATGAAGAACTATAGATGAAAGTTCTTGTGACAATGTATCAGGATGACTAGATAGAAGACCCAGACGTCATAAACACAAAAAGAAAAACTGCTATTGCTCTTTTTAATAGTAATAGTATTTATTAACCCTTTCAGGACCATAAGATTATAGGAGGTAAAATAATCATTCTGACTATTTAGGATGATTTATTGGGCATCTAATAAACATACTTTTAAATAAAAATAAAAACAATGTTAGTGGTTTTTCTGATTTTTTTTGGGACATATTTGTCCCTCTGGACGTCAAGGGCTGACTTTTTGCGTATTCAGCTTATCTTTACGTCTTTTACATTTATTCATAATTTACTATTTTTACAAAAACAAAACATATTTATTATTTATTACTATACGTATTTAATTATTAATATGATATTTTAATTCACGAGTTATATTTTAGTGACTATGATAATCAGCGAAAAAAATTCAGTCCTTGGTGTAGCAGAGGTGAACTTCACATGAACCACAAGTATTATTATTCTTCTATATGTTCGTCTCTTGATTGTTCTTTAGTGTTGTTGAGGGCACTTTGGAATCATGTATTCAGATTTTCATTGACAGGTCTAATTTTATAGGCTCGGTCAAAATTAGGTCTAATAGGGTCTCGTACTTCTACGTTGTTGCAAAATTTGTAGATTCCTGCATATTTCTTCAAAACGAGCTCATGGCATAACATTTACTATGAAAGGTACTGCTATGTCAGGTTCCGTTGCCCAGTCTCACAACGATGGCAAAATATGATAACCCATTACTAAGTTTACACTAAGAAATTCTTGCATTTCAACATGGTATTCTCATCCATTCTGGTAAGCGTATCGCACTAATTCTGATACTTTGAATTGCACTAAAATGTCAAATTTTAGGAATATCTCAAAAGGAGTCAACTTATTGTTATCCAAATCTTGACAGATTTGCACCTTTCCGAATTCATATTCAACATTTCCAAATACATTCAGAGCGTATGTTCCCTGGGTCTACTTGAAAACTGGTTGATGATCGCTAAGTGGTTCGTTGACATGTTCTACCGCAGAAGTTGAAGGCTCGAGTGATGATCTCCTGGATTCATAAAGTTAAAGTTTTGTAACTTCAATCTCAACATCAAATACATGGTCATCATCCTGTGTGAATAGCCTTACATCTTCGTTGAGCAATAAATTTTCTACAGAGTCACTGTTATAATTCATCAAAATCTGTTGGATTTCAATTTCCCTGAGTTTGAAAACCGTAAATCTTCTACTAAACATTATCTGCACAAATAAAAATAAAAGATATGGGCAATAGTAAAAAACATCACAACCGCAATATTGAAACAGATAAATACTCTCATGGGCCATAGGGACACCGGTGTCCCTCTATGTTTATAATCACAGATCAAAGCGTACAATATGAATTTACGTTTTATTAGTGTACAAAATAAAAGAGTACTTACCAGCCAGTAAATATTTCACAATATAATATTTTTAGAACAGATTTTGTACTTAAAAATACTTTTTCAAAATATATGAAATCCGCGCGAAACAAACTATGAATTTCCAATTATCATAAGCATGGACTGACAGTTGGAATATTTTATTGCTATGATAATAGAATGAAAAAGTATGTTCAGAAAGTAGTTAAAGCTAAAGTCACACCTACCACTTTCACAGTTATTGAATTATTTGATTTTTTTTGTTTGGGACACGGGTGTCCCCGTGGTCGTCAAAGGGTTAAAAGTATTAGTATGTTAGTAATTAGTTAGTAATAGTAATTAATTAGTTAATAGTATAAAAATACCTTCTACCTGCTAGTCTATCGGTTTTCTATCGGTTACATTTCGGGGAGTGTGCGATGGAACTACACAATCTAATTCCATCAAGCCCGTTCCAACATCGGACTACAAGACAAACGGCGATGCGCCATCGTTACATGGTGGACATCCCACCCATACGCACAAAACGTTTTGGGAATTCATTGTACGAGGGGCGGCTGAAAAGTTTTGAGCCTAACGTATTTAAAATGCTGGTAAATATGTATAACAAAATTATTATTCAATATAGTCCCTCTCTATTTCAATACACTTCTTACATTTCTTATAAAGAGCTTTTAACCCGGTCAAAAAATATTCGCCGTTTTTGTCTTCGAAATTTTCATTTACGGCCATCTTCATTTCTTCGTCACTGGAAAATCTCCGTCCCCGAAGGTCGTTTTTCAAACTTGACAAGAGAAAATAATCGCTAAGAGCCAGGTCTGGACTGTAGGGTGGGTGGTTAATTTCTTCGAATCCTGTCTCAGCGAGGGCACGCCTTGCAATTCGCACAAGGTGGACGGGCGCGTTGTCTTGCAAAAACAGGACTCCTTTCGCCAGTTTGCCTGTCCGTTTCTGAACAATCACTTGATGTACCTTTGTTGACAATGCGGCATAGTAATCTCCGTTCATTGTAGTATTTTTAGGAAAGCAATCAATGAACATAATACCATCACAATCCCAAAAAACAGTGGCCATAAGCTTGGACGCCGATCTTTCCACTTTGAACTTCCTCGGCGGCTTTTCTCCCTTTTATATCCACTGCATTGACTCCTGTTTTGACTCCGAATCGTTTTCTCGAATCCAGGTTTTATGGACAGTAATAAAACGAGACAAAACATCGTCGGATTATCGCAAAAGATCTCAAAAAACTCCTGCGAAGTTGTGACTCGACGTTGCATGTCCAGTGGCGTCAGCATTTTCGGCACCCATTGCGCGAACACTTTTTTCATGTGCAGGTGATTATGCAAAATGTTTCCGATTCATGCCTTGCTAATGCCCATGGCTTCAGCTATTTGCCACAACTTGATTCGTCGATCTTGTAGAACAATTTTTTTTACTTTTTCAACGTTTTCTTCGGTAACGGTGGTGTTTGGGCGTCCCGACCTGGGATCATCTTCGAGCGACTCCCTGCCGTGCTTGAACTCTCGGTTCCAACGTTTAATGGTCGCAAATGAAGGTGTAGACTCTCAATAAACTGTTGACATCTCTTCAAATATTTCCGTCGGCGTTTTGTTCATCTTTGTTAAGAATTTTATGACAGCTCTGTACTCCAATTACGTGCAAAGTGCGGATGACTCGGACATGGTGACGTTTATGGTTCAATTACTAAAAGCGTAATGATGCTAATGACACGAAACTTGACATATATATTTCTTGGGATACCCGCAATTAGTGGTATGATGCACAAGTAATTAGTAATACTTAAAGGTACTTAGGCTCAAAACTTTTCAGCCGCCCTGGTACGTACGGCTAAGGAGTGGAATTCCCTGCCGGAGTCTGTGTTTCCAGATAGCTACAACCTAGGAGTCTTTAAGTCAAGAGTTGTGCGGGATAGTGATATGTAATAAACAGATATATTGTGGCGTTTTTGGTTTAGGAGGTGGAATAAAAAACTAATAGACCACAGGTTTACAGCATTTATTTGATAAGGGGGGTGGGTTCAGTTCACAAGATTCTCCACTGGTCGATGGATTAAGGGAGGTACTGCCCTGGGCTCAGGCCGCGACGCACGCAGACGGGCGGGCCGACCCCGTAGCAGGCAGCTCGCGCGCAGATGGGCGCAGAGGTTATGCGGGCAGACCACGCAATAGCGCGCAGACGGGCGCAGAGGTTATGCGGGCAGGTCACGCAATAGCACGCAGACAGTCACAGAGGCAGCGTGACACCCGTCGAGCGGCGGACGTAGAGGTAGTTGATAGTAGAAATGAAGAAGGAGAAAAAAATAAAAACCCTGGAACCAACACGAAGGGTGCTTCCGTAAGCGTGGTGCCAGGAATCGCGAGCGCCAGCGATGCGTGCGTCTCCCAGCCGTGAACCCAAAGAACAGTACCCGGGAAACGGATGGAAAACTCACCATCGCGGCGGTTCACAAAGATTATAGATAAGCGCAAGCATGCCGCGTGCAACGATATAAAAGATAACCGCGTGACAAAGCGTTTAAGCTCGTAGCTGCTATGACACAGCAGGAAAGGTATGCTGCGACATGCTTACGCTTCACAAATTTAGAAACACTAGTGGAAACAGATGACAATGAAATAACACAGTTATGTTCCAGGTGGAAGACATCTTGACAACCGGGCAATTATATTAATTTACAAACGCTGCAGATTATGGTGAAATAAGCGGATTACGATTTGGCAAGATGGAGAGAAAATGGCAGATACGACGAGCACTTACCCTTGGGCACAGAGGGGTTTCTATATTAGTTACTTGCAACTTTAGGCGGTGAAATAGAACTAAGCCAACCAGAGGTTAGAATTTATAGCCGGTCACCGCATAAGTGTTGTCACTTCGTGAAACCATAGACATTAGAGATTAGTGTGGTAGTCGACTTCTAGTTTAATCGACTACAACGCTACAATATGTATAGTGAACCGTGACATATAGTAAACAGATATATAGTGAACGGATATAGTAAATAGACAGTGATATACACTTAACTGAATGATTATAGACTCTGTATTTAATAGTTTTAGTTCTATACACGAAAAATAATAGTTTTAAGCGATTACTATAAGGAATAGATAGCTTCATGAATGTGTCGTACATAGAACTAGAGGTAAACATTAGTACATAGGAGTTATTTCTTTAAATGTTACGTTTTTTGTTGATTTTATATTTTTCTTAAATAGAACTTGTGTGTCTGGTCTTTAAATCAAAAGTGAATAGGTTACTTCTAGGTAAACGTGCTCCATCTTCGACCACATAATCGCTTACCATCAGGTGAGATGGTGGTCAAACGCGAGCCTATTCTAAATAAAAAAAAAATGGTTACGTGTAGTCAAAAGCAGAACAGATACTGATCTTGCCAAGGAATATCGTGTTGCCCAGCTCCAGGGTTGTGGAGATTACTCAATCCAGAGTTGCTTCATGTAAATATTGTTTCTCAGCTGCATGCTGTTAGACTGAAAGCCGCCCTAAATATACTCCAATATAATGTTACGAGCTGGGGTTTGGGATAGAAATAATTAACGCCAATTAAACCAAAATTAACACTTTAATTAATTGAACACAAAATAAAAATTTAACACAATTATTCGCACCACAACACTTGTCACTTAACACTTAAATCGCACTGAAATTCACTTATAAAGCTTCGATTATATCGCGTATTCGCCTTGTAATAAGACTATCTGCACCCATTTGCGATCTATTTATACCCCGGTCTATGAGTTCTAGAACATTCTTGTAAAATCGACTCACTGTTTATACTGCTAAGAATATTCCAGAGCTACTTGAGATACACAGTACTGCTACTCGCCCCTAGATGCATGGCGTTAGTGTCTCGACTAGATATACTCAGTAATGCTACTCGCCGCTAGATGGCGTTAGTATCTCGAACATTCTAGATTTCTGTTGAAGTTTCTCGACGTACTTCACTAAGCGACTGGCGTAACAATAACAATACGTTTAGGGTGCTAATGGGGTTTGTCCCGTTTCTGCAATGCTCCAGGGGTGTTTGCAGAAGTTCGCTATTACACAGTAATACGTAACAGGTGCAAGAAAGCACTAACAGCATCCTAAAGATGATTTCCAGCCGACTAGATTGTGCGATCGTGAAGTATCAGTATAACGATGTGCAGTTATGTGATTGTGGTTTGTGATGTGCGAGATTTAATTCGTAGTTTACGAATTATACTTTTTTTATTGATATTAGGTTCGCGTTTGACCACCATCTCACCTGATGGTGATGATGTGGTCGAAGATGGAGCACGCTTCCCTAGATGTAACCTATTCACTCTTGACTTACATACCTCTAGGTTATAGCTATCGGGAAACACAGACTCCGGCAGGGAATTCCACTCCATAGCCGTACGCAAAATGAAAGTATTCCCAAAACGTTTTGTGCGTAGGTATGTATGAGATGCCCACAATGTAACGATGGTGCATCGCCGTTTGTCTTGTAGTTCACTAACATTGTCATAAGTTAAGTTTTTCAACAGTCAGGAAAAAGCTTAGCAATTATGATGATATTTTGATTACCAAAGAATTTTAATTCAGTAATCCTAAAAGTACTTATAATAATGTTCGATCAAAACAACTGAACTACATAAACAACAACTATCAAAGTATAGACCAACTCTATTACTTATGAAAAAAATATCGGACACCGGTTGATAGGAGATTAGTAAAGTATTCGTTATTGACACTATGATTGATCATATCAGCTTATCAGGCACGTCGCAGATGATTGATCAGTGAGAACGACACTATTGTGTGACCAGTGCTGGTGTAGGGATGGGATGTGTGTGGTTTCAAATTGTTATAGCTGACTATTTCATAACACTAACAAATTTCATTTAAATCCGTTCAGTAGTTTTGGCGTGAAAGAGGAACAAACATCCATCCATCCTTAAAAACTTTCGCATTTATAATATTAGTAGGAAGTAGGATAGGATAGGATAGGAAGTAGGATATACATACGTCACTATAGTCATCAAGTTTAAATAACAAAACAGAAAATGACGTACTAAAGTGTTATTTAATAACCAATATGCAAAAAAAAACATTTAAGGACTTGGAAAAAAGAATACACGTACTTTTACCAGTTTCCTTGGTGTTCATGTAGTAACTACTGAGCAGACAATGTAATTGTTTTTTTTTTATGTTTGTTCGGGCATAGCTCCGTCGCTTGCCAACCGATTTGAAAAATTCTTCTTTTGTTGGAAAAGGTATACTTCCCAAATGGTCCCATGAAAATTTTATCGAAATCGAACAAGCCGTTTCTGAAAAATCAACAAAAGTCTAAAAAAATATTTACATTGATGATCTTTTCGTTTACTCTGCATTGTGTTTTTTGTTCGCGCGTTTTTAGTTTTTTTGTAGTTGACATTTTGGCTTTTATAACTAGATTAATTACAAATTGACCCACTAAAAAGCGCGAAAATAAAAACTTTTTTGCAAAAAAATAAAACCGACTTCCATATCACAAAACACTACAAAGCCAAAAATAATTTTAATTTCGGAAGGCGGTGTGAAAAAAAAAGAAAATACAAAACCAATAACACCGACTACTGAAATTAAAATTATTTTTGGCTTTGTAGTGTTTTGATATGGAAGTCGGTTTTATTTTTTTGCAAAAAAAGTTTTTTTTAATTCCTTATCATCTGATTAGCCTTTTTCAAACTTTGTTGCGGTCGGCTTCCAATCTAAGAAATTACCGCCGGGACAAACTTTCTTACGGGCTTAACGTGCTTTCAGAAGCACGACGGAATCTCGGTCTGTTAAGATCCGTTCCTGCGTGGAGTATTGCAGCCACTTGTGGAATGGCTCTTCAAAGTAACAACTTGCTGCATTGGACTCGATCGAGCGCAGAGCTAAAAGGCAGTATCAGTTTAATAAATGAAGTGATGCAATTAAATAATGATTAAAATTTAAATATCAAAATGTCAAGAAATCTCAGAATATAAATGTGAAATAAACAAGTATAAATTTTGTAAATGCCTTCTATTTAGATTATAACCAAAGAAATTAAATTACAAAAATGTCAATAGCTTAAAATCTAATGTCAAATTTAATTATCATGTCATACAATTTTCCCCATTGTCCTAAAAGTCATAAATGAAGGTTTCCTTTAGTCAGAATCAGTATTACAGGCCTGTATGGAGTATTGCAGTCACTTGTAGGATGGCTCAGCCAAATACCAGCTAGCTGCACTTCACTCGATCGAACGCAGCGCTAAAAGGCTCATAGGCGACGAGGTGCTAGCGGACAAGCTTCATAGCCTGACTCATCGGCGAACCGTTCCTTGCCTTTCGGTTTTCTACAGATTGTACTTCGGGAGTGTGCGCAGGAGCTCCATGACCTTCACTACCGGTCTACCAGACGCACGGCTGGGTACCACCCACACTTGGTTGATGTACCGTCTTGTCGTACCAAGCGCTTCTCCTCCACATTTATTGTGCGCACAGCCCTGTGGAATTCTCTGCCGGCTTCTGTGTTCCCTGTCACTTATGACCTTTCAGCCTTTAAAGCACGAATAAATAGGCATTTTCTGGGCTCGCTCATCCCATCTTAGACCTCATCATCAGGCGCGATCGAGGTCAAGAGTGGGCCCATCAGTAATTAAAAATAGAGATGGTGACCCATGCACGGATTGACCTCGACTTATTGATCGATTTATTGAATTTCGGTGATATTTTTTATTTAATCTTTATACAACGTGTAATTTAAAGGGTATATACATACCAAGTGCATGGCTTCTTTGGATGATAACAAAATATATGGTAAGGGTTTTGTAATCCTAAGTCTACGTGTGTAGAACTTATTACAAATTCCAATATACTGATACCAGAGACCGAATTTTTCAAATTAAGAAGAACGAAATGAATTATCGTGTTATTGGCAAGTGACGTGGAAAGTTATTGACAATCGTAGTGCTGTGACACGTTTGTTATGATTGGTATTCAAGAAATATATGAAACCAATAATTTGGTATCAATTCTTTGAGTCAGTGATTTTGTGCTGAAACTGTGCATAGAGACTCCATACCAGATGTTGTCTTCAGTCCTTTTGGATAGATATGGGGTTTCCGTTACATGTTGTGCAAGCAGTATATATCAGGTAAAATTATTTATTTTAAATTTAATGTATTTTGATTTAATATAATTTTAACGAATTTTTATTTATTAGAATTTGATTTATTTTAATTTAATTCATTTCATATTTTGCTTTTGCTGGAACAACGCTCCTTATTTGGAGTCGGGCGTTGGTAGCTGCGCCACAGTTTTAACTTTAGCCTACCATCGTTGAATTGTTTGCTTATCTATTATTTTTGTTCCAAATAAACAATTTTTATTTTATTTTAATGTAAAATTTTATAACAGTGTTTTAAACATGGATTGAAGGAAAAAAACGCGTGTTGTAATTGGTCGCCGATGGTGGCGAGTCCTCATTCGTAGATAGAATATGTGGTGTCCCGCTGTGTTGATAGATGGCACTAGTAGATGCGCCAACACTGGGCAAATGTTATTATTAAGCCACGAGCACCTCAGTTGTTTTCAAATTAAGCGTGTTTATGATTTATTTCTATTAAACAGTCCTCCTGACCGATTTCGGCTACAGCGGCCATTCTAAGCGGAGATTAGCTATCTGCATAGGAGATAGTGCACAAGTATACAGGGTGGCAGGGACATTGACGCGCAACTGCTTACCATGAATTCAGTACATGATTCTGGACCCCCCTATGTTAAAATTTTTCGTCGGCATTTTCGTAATTTAATAAAATTAAGAAAAAGCTGATAAAAAATAAAAATAGCAAATTTACTTGTTTCACTTAAAACAGCAATGTAAATAAAAATTGAAAGGGCTACCTGATCCGTTGTGTTGACCTCGCAAATGAACTCTAGCAAAACACCTGATCAAGTAGCCCTTTCGAATTTTATTTACATTTCTGTTTTAAGTGAAGCAAGTGAGTTTTATTTTTTTTTATTTGAAATCTCTTTGGGTTAGATAGAAATAATGATTTTGTACAGATTACAGTAAAAAAAATCAGAAAAAAAACGTAAAAATCTTAGAATAATAACGCATAGAAGAGGCGTCTAGAACAAAACACGAGCGATTTCGTGTGTCCACTTTATTTTCTTTGTGTGCGTGAGCCGAATGTGTCTACGTTCTTCAAACGCACACAAATATAGCTTTCAGTGATACCATTACCAGTACCATTACCACAAAAATGGGAAAACGCACTATTATGTTGCTGGATCAAATCAAGTATTTTATGTTATGAAACTAAATAAGATGATGTTTTTTCATGTAATATGACTTATATGACATATATTTACGGAAGGTAAACGAAATGAGATATCGTTTATTGCGTTTAGAATGTTTGATGTGTAATGTGTTATAATGATATTATAGAAATGTATTAATTGCTTGAAAAATCTCGTTTGATATCAATTAAAAGTATGTGTTGTATTTATTAAATTGAAAAATATTATTGAGAACATTACTTAAATGAAAAAAATCTTAATCAATAAAATTGTCATCTTTATGATGCCAGTCTTCGAACTAACAGTAACTTTTAGTTATAAAACACTGTAGGTAGTAGCTGTAAATAAATATAGTTTAGTTTGACGCATACATAATTGCCGCCAAAACTATATTTTTTTAAACAAAAATAACCCCACCATACCACCCATACGCACCAAACGTTTTGGGAATACCTTCATTGTGCGTACGGTTAAGGAGTGGAATTTCCTGCCGGAGGCTGTGTTTCCCGATAGCTATAACCTAGGAGTCTTTAAGTCAAGAGTGAATAGGTTACTTTTAAGTAAGCGTGCTCCATCTTCGACCACATCATCACTTACCATCAGGTGAGATAGTGGTCAAACGCGAACCTATTCTAAATAAAAAAAAAAATAAGCACAAAAGAAATCAATATGGGTATTTTTTTCCTCACGGATAGCAACATTGAATTGTGATAAGTTAGGTTATTCGAATTTTTGTTTGATGGTCGATGTACTTAAATATAATGTATAAAATGTAAGTATTTACTTGTGAAATGTAATTTGATTACACGTTTTTTGTTTTCCTGAAGGACTATGACATCCCTTTACGCTACAAACGGTCGTTTTAAATTATTTACTCGCGAGCTCTGTTCGGCAGAATGTGACCTTGAATACTGACGGCTCGTCGAGCAAAGTTAGCCAAAAATGGCTAAGTTTTAGTTGCCTCACTTTTTGCACTCGTACTATCCTTCTATGCGTTGTTATTCTAAGGTAAAAATTAAGAAAAAGCCGACGAAAAATTTCAACGCAGGGGCGTCTAGAATCACGTACTGAATCCATGGTAAGCGATTGTGCGTCGATGTCCCTGCCACCTTGTATACACAGGTACTGGAGCACTCCATGTTCCTTTACTCTCATAGCCCGATGGGACGACTATCCGAGACGACCGATAGCTCAACTTGCTTTCCGAAGCCACACCACCAACTTCCAAACGTGCTTTTTGCCTAACCCAAGAATCAAACTCGAGATCTCGTGCTCACCAGTCGCGATTCTATGTTGTGTGTACACAAAAAGAAATTAATAAAGCATTACCGCCAGCTTTAGAAAAAGAAAATCTTCCTGTAGTTCTTGTTCTATTTTACATTGCATAATTAAATTTTAGACATAGTTTTGGTTTTTAATCCAGATTAATACAAGAATTCAGTAAAGGATAATTGAGCTTTAAAAACAACTTTGGATCATAAACTAGGTAGGGTACTTAGAATTGCCGCGTAACGGAAAACCTGTAGGAAGTAAAAACCCATTAATTACGTCTAAACTAAACAAAAGTAAGCTCAGAGTTCCATGTGCCAAAAGGCAAAAGCCTTTGAAAATTAAATATTCGTTTGTGTAACATTTTAGTAGCATACTTTGTATAGCAAATTTTCTGAAACAAAATCTTTTTCTACACAAGGTGAATTCAACTTTAAAATTATAAGAATAAGGTACACGTTTGTTTGTGTGCTGTGTAGAAGAAATAATAGAACTATTTATGCTGTTGAAATATTACAATGTTTGTTCTAGCAAACCGTGTGAACGACGTATATTTAATCCCGCGTTGCCAATCATTTGTGGCTAGTGTAGTCATTTGGCTAATATTTTGTGGTTAGGTCTGTTTGGTCTATTGGGGCCAATAATTGTGATGTATCATTTATAAATTAGCTTCAATGAATTTATATGTGAATATACAACGTGTAACGGAAACCCAACAACATCTGGTATGGAGTCTCTATGCAAAGTTTCAGCTCAAAATAAGTGACTCACAGAATTGACCCCAAATTATTGGTTTCATATGTTTCTTGAATACCAGTAATAAAAAACGTGTCACAGCACTATGAGGGTCATCACTTTCCACGTCACTTGCCAATAAAACGACAATTCTCTTCGTTCTTCTTAATTTGAAAAATTCGGTCTCTGGTATCAATGTATTGAAATTTCTAATAAGTTCCACACATGTAGACATAGGATTACAAAACCCTTGCTATATCGTTTGTTATCATCCAAAGAAGCTGTG
The DNA here is from genome assembly GCA_943138885.2 of Tholera decimalis. Classification (NCBI taxonomy): domain Eukaryota; kingdom Metazoa; phylum Arthropoda; class Insecta; order Lepidoptera; family Noctuidae; genus Tholera; species Tholera decimalis. The sequence continues at coordinate 34,366,672 of OW964562.2, forward strand.
CACTGCGTATGAATAAACCCTTTAAATTACACGTGAGATAGTGGTCAAACGCGAACCTATTTTCAATAAAAAAATAAAAATGTTCAATATAATATTTTTTTGAACTAGCCTAACTAGAAAGAGAACTAGCTTAAATTGCTAATAATGTGAATTCTACCCCAAATGGTAGAATTCACATTACTAGCAATCTTGTTAACTGCCACAAAAAATAAACTAATGACTCTTTCCGCTCTACGTAGAGCGGAAGGGAGTGTCAGACTTATACTGGCTAAAAACCCACCATTTTCTTTCAATTACCATTACATTTTGAGGCTGTGGTATATCTTATTGAGTATTTCGCAGTCATCTTCCCTGGGGTCACTTAGTGGATCAGTCTCATTTAAAAAAAGAAACTGAGAACCTTGAAATTGAAATGAAAACAACGCCATTTGAAATGTTCAAACTAGCCATTGAAAAAGCATTTTTAGAAAATAATGCCTCCTTACTTACCTATTACCTAAGTAGTAAAAGCATATTGACTTCATATTGACACAAAAAGTGACTTCATTACCAGAATAACAGTCACAATAAACTTGATCTATTAACAGTAACCGTTATCATAATACGGATAATAAACGTCAAAACGTCACTTACATCTGATATATCCGTTTTGGGAATACCTTCATTGTGCTTAGGTACGTCTAAGGAGTGGAATTCCCTGCCGGAGTCTGTGTTTCCAGATAGCTACAACCTAGGGTCTTTAAATCAAAAGTGAATAGGTTACTTCTAGGTAAGCGTGCTCCATCTTCGACCACATCATCGCTAACTATCAGGTGAGACGGTGGTCAAACGCGAGCCTAATCTGAATTAAAAAAAAAAATTGATCGTTGTAGGATAATTTATCAGTTTACTGCTAGTTGTGACAAGTCATTCAACGCCAAAGATATGATAGAGTTGGCATTGTTATATCTTTTCATACGAACAAGGTACATATATCTATGTGTGTTACCATTCACTCATAGTAATTGATTGATTAAGTAAAAATATGATATTTGCTTTTCTTTTCTAGCAAAGCCCAGCGAGAGACTGCGTGCCGCGAAGCTGAATACCCCGGTGAACATTTCCCGTCTTCACTACACCACTGACGCAGAAGACGGATCTATACGTGCTCCAAAGGCTGAAATACGCGCCGAGAGTGCAGCTGCTGGAGTCGCATCGCAATGTCAACTTCACGGTATTAGTTGTGCGCATACCAATATGCTTCCTGCCTCAGGTAATGGAGGAAAGCTTTTGGCCACAGTAAAATAAGTGATACTAACATAGTTTTTAAGTTTTATTTACTCACTCAATTTTAAGTATAATTATTGTGTATACTTTAGGTTAAGCTATCTATGGGTCTTTGTAACCTGAGAATAAATTCTTCAATTTAATTAATGTTTTACATGGAGTGACTACCTACCTAGAGTTGCCATCCGTCCTGGTTTTCCCGGATTTGTCCTAGTTTGGAGAGCGTCCGGGGGCGTCCGGGGAGATTTTCCCAATAAGCGTCCAGGTAAAACCCGGACACACATTGGTCTTACGAGTACCAAAAAGCATGATCTCTATTATTACTTTTCTATGGTATCTATTTCATCTCATTGTTTATGTTATGTTGATTAAATGAAAAGGAAGAAACTGTTATTAAAAAAGTTCTAAAGTTCTACAATTTTATCACTTTATCAGTAAATAAAAACCATAATTAAACATCGTTGTTTTTAGTTTCAAGTTCAAAAATTTATTTTTCTACGGTGTCCGGGGAAAAACTGTGATTTTATCCAAATGTCCGGGGTTTATAAGTCTTTGTCTGGGGCCGGCAAATTTGGTGATGGCAACCCTATACCTATCTGACATCTCAGTAGCTGGGTAATAAGATACCCCTCGGCTGGATGAAACATGATTAATCTCGTTAGGTTAAGATAGTCACCCATCTACAGATCGACTTTTGCAAGCGTTGCTTAACTTTCTTATTTAGCCATGAGCTCCCATTTTCTTAACCATAATTGATATTAAATTATGTGGTTTGCTAATTATATAATCTGACTCCAACATAGAAAGTGACGAATTTGAAAACAATTACATTATTTGATTAGTAGAGAGAACATGCATAGGTACATATGTATATCTGACGAATTTGGGAAAAGGTGAATCTGATGATTTATTTATTTATTCTACTTTATCGTACGCCTTGAAATATTTTTATTGCTACGGCCAGACTTGAAGGCGAAGATTCGTGTTCGCGTTGTCACGATAAAGGTTCGTGTTTGATCCATGACGAAGTGCCTGGTCACATCAAAAAAAACTTCACGGCGTCGTGATAATGCAGATCGTCCCAGTCAACTAAAGCGCGTGAAGTATAGCTAACCGCACGAACTTTGTAGCGACAAAACCCTTTGATGTGCGGCAATTTACCGACAGCGGCGCGAAAGGCATTCGTATTCGCGAAGATGATTCACGATAGGACGAATTCTTTGGCCAGACGTGTCACGACAACGCAAATCTTCGCGTTATCGTGATTGTGTAGCCGCAGCATATAAAAATAAGAAGTAAAACTAGTGTACAATGGGCGGTCTTATCACACAGGGTGATCTTTTACAGATAACCTTTGGATGGACAGTATTTAAAGGACAGACTTAAGGCAGTCGATGTACAAACAACGTAAAAAATATTTATTGAACATAATAATAAAAATACATACAGTATACAATATAAAAAAATATACTAAAAGATATCAAATGTATAATTGAGAAAGGAGGGGAAAAACCATGCTTTAAAAATGTTTGCTTAAATATGTAGGTAGTTATTCGTAAATACTCGTCTATTTGTACCAAAATCAACATATTCTGTGTCAAAAACATTACCGCATCCCAACTATTTCTCAGTAGAAACAGTTTTTCTAGTATATACCTATATAAAATAGTTTTATACAGTACTATGCCATTCACTCTACGCTATTCCCATTAACTTCTAATAAAGTCGGCTCTTACCCTCCCTGTTAGACACGCTTGGCCAAAAACACTTAGTCCCTTTACACGAGAAAGGATAAGGTAGAACGGATTCATGTGTAGCCTTTTTTCGTTTAAATAGGCTTTCAAAATATCAAAAACCGGAATGAATGGAATGATTTTACTAAAATATACAGGGTTCATTGTAAAACACCGCTAACCTCTTAGGACTATGTTACTAACATTATAATCAACAACTTTTGTTCTATGACTTTTAAAAATTCGTCATATTTTAGTTCACCAGATTTTCATACAAAAATAAAAATATTCAAATTGAACATCCTAAATGTTACAAAGTCTAAGCAAAAGAAAGCGATTTATAATATCGCTTTCTTTTGCTTCGCATAGAGTTTGTATGAAATCTGGTGAACTAAAATATGACGAATTTTTAAAAGTCATAGAAAAAAAGTTGTTGATTATGATGTTAGTAATATAGTCCTGAGAGCAAGGGCGGATCCAGGGGGGGGGGGGGGTCATGGGGTCATGACCCCCCCTGGGCAGAGTCCAGGACCTAGGTGGACCACTAATTAAAATTTTTAAACACTGTTGCTAGATAATACTCTTAGTTAAAGCTGGATCCGCCCTTGCCTGAGAGGTTAACGGTGTTTTACAATTAACCCTGTATATTTGTTAGACTAAACCAAATACATATTTTATCTATAGGCCGTTAGTTTTGAATCGGGATTCGTTCTTGCACATAACGCGACATTGTTAATGCTGATGGCTTCTGACTACTCGTAACGATTGTCAAAGAAGTCTACATGACAGCCGGAACCGACGGCTTAATGTCTTTCACACCGCCATTATCCGGGCTACTACTTAGAAATTCCTTACAGAAAAAAACAATAGCACTTTTGAATTTTGAGAATTGAACCCAAGATCTCGTGCTCAGCAGTCGCGCTTCACTCGTCACTCTAATTCATAAAATATATTCAATTTAGAAGTAAGAAAAACAAAGTTGGAAAGTAGGTTTAGTATTTGTATGAAAAAAATATCTTTGATGGCTAAAATATCAGATAGTTTCAGCCTTAGGCCACTTTTGTTCCCAGTCTGAATGTCAACATACATTTGCGTCCCATTGTGTATAATCTGTATTTACAACGGCCGCCATCCTAAATAATGAGCCACTCAAGTTATGGGAAAGGACATGTGCCACTGTTTATGGTAACGCTATCCATAAACAATGGAGGTCGTGTAGTTTGTGTACTTAGACATGCAGAATGAACTGAATTTGTATGAACAGAAAGAAAGCTACAACAATTTAACCAAGCAATCTTTCCTTTATTACAATTTTTTATTTATTTGCCTGCATATTTGAGTAGTAATAATATTGAATAACAGAGGTGAAATAGGATCTCCTTGTGCTAGCCTTTTGTTGGTCTACCTAGTTAATTCATTTGTGGAATTGTTTTCTTTAATTTTAATATATATCTTTTACTTAAAAAAAATGTTTGCAAAAAATAGAACCGACTTCTATATAAAAACACTACAAAGGCAAAAATAACTTTAATGTCGGTAGTCGGTGTCATTTGTTTTGTATTTTCTTTTTTTTGACACCACCTTCCGAAATTAAAGTTATTTTTGCCTTTGTAGTGTTTTTATATAGAAGTCGGTTCTATTTTTTTGCAAAAAAAAATTTTTCCCGCTTTTTAGTGGGTTGGATTTTAATTTATCTACAAAAGCCAAAATGTCAACTACTTATCACCTTTTACAAAATATTGCTTTTCCCGGTGCAGAGCCGTTAACTTTTGAGGAGTTCTGGTACATCACCATTAGCTCTACTTCACCATATGCATTGTGACGAGCATAAAGTGCTTAACATCTATATTCAAGTAATCTAATCGCAATCCACGAAATACTTATTATTGAGTAGTTTCGGTGGCCATCTGGGGTCTTCATCATCAGTTTCACTTCTTTCAAATGGTGCTTTTTGAGAGCAACTGCACAAAGTACTATAAGAAATACCCAAAACGCTATAGGTGTGCCTATAATATTTGAAGAGATAGATAAATTAATAATAATAAAATAATTACTGACGGGCGAACGCTTTGACTCTTACATGTGAATGACATGTGATTACATGTGAGTGAATATTTCACTTCAAACACGGAGCGCTCAATCTATTCTTCATATTTCATGTTTGTGGTACTGGAACGCGTTTTGTTAACCGCATCGTTAAGTCACTTATGGTTTATTCATGTAGTATTTTGAGTGAATTTGTATATTAGGGGAATGTTTAAAGTGGCTCGACATTTTCGTGGGTTTATTTTTGCAGTGTCATAGTGATAAAGTTATTGAATTTATGGGGGTAGACCGTTAAAACGAAAAGCTTATTTTAAAAAAAAACGGCGTACCGCAATTTTATACCGTGTAGCCAATTTATCCTGTAAATAAGCAACGATAATTCAGCTCAGTTTTTGGATTGGCAGTGGTCTTTTTAACCGAAAGGTTAACTGTTAGAGAATACCTTGTTGCACTAAATCCACCCATGTACCACTATTGTATAATAATAATAATAATAAATGTAATTAATATGTAAATAGATTGAATAAATGAAATAATATTAATAATAATAATAATATTCCACGACTTTCACACAACGCCATGTAGTCCCAAACTAAGCAGTGCTTGTGCTTTGAGTACTAGACAACTGATAAACATACATATATATTTCTAAATACAAACATACTATAGATAAATTACACCCAGACAAAGAACAAATGATCGTGCTCATCAGACATACATTTGTCCTGGGTGGGAATCGAAACCACGACCTTGCGCATAGCAGTCAGGGCCACTGACCACTATAGCAACGGGCCTGTAAATTTAAGAAAATCTGTAAAAAATCCGTATTTGGCATTGGTATTTTGCTCTTTTGTATAATTTTATTTGTAGTTAACTACCTAGGTGCTATAATAGAGAATATGCAAGTAATTGAAATCTTGCATTGTATTGGACCATAGATAGAAACGATGTGGGTTATGTTTTTATGAGCGCGAGTGTTATAAAATAGATTAAAATAAAAAGAAATCACCACAACGATAACCAGGCACCATATTGTCAAAAAAAAAAAACTTTTATTTTTATTCGTAATTTATTTTACAATTCATTATTTTATGTTGCGTGTTTTTGAGGAATTTTATTATAAACTATTGACAGAGATTCTCTGTCTACATTATAAAACTATCATTTGAGGTAATTCTGTATAAAACAATGGAATGTTGAAAATCTGTATGGATACCGCGAAATCTGTATAACTGGCAACACTGAATTCAGCTCAATTTTTGGATTAGTAGTGGTCTTTTTAATCGAAAGGTTGACTGGTAGAGAATATCTTGTTGCACTAAGTCCACCCATGTACCACTATTATCATATCTTTTTTATATTTTTATTATCATAGCTTTTTACTAACTATGTAGGAGTCAGCAATCTGGCCGCTAGCTACCAATCTAACCGGATGTAGCGGAAGCAAAACACTAATAGTGTTTTACGTAGAGTGACTGCCTATCTGACCTCCACAACCCAGTAACTGGGTAACACGATACCCCTTGGTTAGACCAGTGTCAGATTTACTGACTTCTGACTACCCGTAACGACTGACAAAGATGTACAAATTAACAGCTGGGACCATCGGCTTCTGAACTCCTATTACTGAGAAATTCCTTAGAGAAAAACCCAAAATCGTTTTTTTGCCCGACCTGAGAATCAAACCCAAGACCTCGTGGTCAGCAGTCGGGCTTACGACCACTCGACTGCAGTACATAAAGTTCTTTTCTACCACCCTCTCACCTGATGGTAAATCATCATTAATTACGAACGCTATGTTAAATTGTAAACTTGTCTACGAATTGTCTATTCGCTTGTTCTGACCACGTGATTTAGCGCTGAGGTTGTATCATTCCCATACATTATCATTGTTTTCTACAAGCGTTGACGATTGTAGATTGTCATCTTGGCTAGGCTTGCAGTTTGTACTTACCTTAGATTCAATAAAATTATCATGACCTGTTATTTAAATGACAGTCTATATTTCCATAAATCAAAAAGACATTACAATAGGCCAGTTATTCAAGATTCAACTGTTTTCTGTGATGTAATATATAACACTGTTAATTACCCAACTTGTTTTTGTAATCTTCATCTCTTACCAGCTTATCGAAGATGAAGCACGCTTACCTTGAGTTACCTATTAGTGTAAATAAATTTGTGATCTTAGTTTTATTTATTTATATGTTTGTAATTTTTTATTGTATGTTTTTGTATGTGTTTATCACCGAATAAATGGGTTTCTATTTCAATTTCAAAAATCTTCCTTATGAGTTGATACCTGCACAGTTTTTTTTGTGACAATATCATCAAATCAAACAAAAGCCTCTCTGTGTGGAGAGAAAGGGATTGTCAGACTTCTACTATCTTAAAACCCACGCTTTTCCTGCCCTTGCGGTCCGTGGCCGCGTATCTCGTTAGAAAATTTCCGCAACCCTGCGTGGCTCTGACGTTGGCCTCATTAGAATCCTATAAGGTACCGTGCACGATGGACATGACATGATTATAACACGTCAATTCATTTGACTGCTTTTTTACGATATCGATGTATTTAGGCTTCTTTATGTATTTCGCTTGCTGTTTTGGAATTTTCAAAGCTGCAATTTTTAATTAACCAAGCTGTGGAAATTCTCCAATGACCAGGCCTCAAAATTGAATAAAAGCCGAAAAATTACCCAATAAACAATATCCAGTCAAAACAAAAACCGTTTTCACGTAATTAAATGATTCCCCTTGCAGAAACCGTGACCCAAAAAGTATTTCAACCTTTATGTAACCTATCCTATCATATAACCATATGTTGGACATAAAACACATTTTTAACGCCATAATACTTGGCAATGCTAATCAGATTCCAAGGGTTATAATCTAAATTACGCACCCCTAATTACGTTCTATGTCCCTCGTGAATATTAACACCCTGTACGTGTATACAGCAGGTGTTTATACTAAGTAGTGTTTAAAATTTATGACATGAGTCTTGAAATTATGTTTTGAAATGAAAATAGAGGTGACTGGTTTCAAAAGGAAACATTTTTTCGTCTTAATAATAGTGGACGCTTACCACCAAATTATTATAATGACTAGCGACCCGCCCCGGCTTCGCACGGGTGCAATGTTTATATTAAATATATGTACTATAGAATGTTTTTATATACATCGTTGACAGCCTTTTTGTCATTCGACATCCATGTTCTCTTTAGATTCTCTTGAAATTGCGACACATAATTTACCATGGGAAAAATATTCAACGCTCAAATCTAAGCAACATAGGCACGCGCGCCGTGCCTCCGCCGGCACCGCGCCGCAACCGCTATGTCCTTGCATTGTAAATCTGTAATATTTTCGAAAATATTTATTTAAATTACATTCTGTAAAGAGCAATATTGATTTATATTAAATGCACAATGTATTTATGGTACTTAATTGGATAAGGAATAATGCTGTATTGCTTAAAATCGCTTCGTAAAATATGCTCGTATTTCTCGTAAAAAGTAAAGGAAAAAAATGGTTGTTTTGGGTTATCTATAAGAGATAGACAGATGCCATCGAGGACTTTTTTGTTGACCTTTTTAAGGTGTATAATACTGTAGTACATTATTTTGATCTATATCGTAGGGTTCAGCCAGCGTTTGCAAAGCAAGCGCAAAAAAATGTGTTTATTTGCGACATCACATTAGAAACCTCAAAAATTATCAGTGTTTCTCTACTATAATATGAATGTTATATAATTAATAACCTTTCTATTGAATCACTCTTTCTATTGAAAGAAACTGCACCAAAATCCATTGCGTAGTTTTAAAGATTTAGCATACATAGGGACAGACACAGGGAAGCGACTTTGCTTTATACTATGTTAAGATTTGAAATTCCTTGAAACGGTACTAGCCTATAATGGCTAAGATGTCAGCCTTGTGATGGAGAGGTTGCAAGTTCAGAACCCACACATTACACTTTTGCCATGAACCCACTCCAGACACAAACATATTTAGTTTAGTTAGAGGGGTTAACAAGATTGCTAGTAATGTGTATTCTACCCACATTACTACTTTGTCTTTTATATGGAAAACAAAATAAGGCTCCCATTTCTGGAATAGGGGCCACTCAGTGAGAGAGAATGGGACGAGATCCACCGCGCGAGCTCACATATTTTTTTTTTTTTAAATTCTAGATAGGCTTGCGTTTGACCACCATCTCACCTCATGTTCAGCGATGATGTGGTCGAAAATAAGGCACGCTTGCCTAGAAGCAACCTATTCACTCTTGACTTAAAGACTCCCAGGTTATAGCTATCAGGAAACACAGACTCCGGCAGACAATTTCACTCCTTAGCTGTACGCACAAGGAAATCATTCCCAAAACGTTTTGTGCGTATGGGTGGGATGTCCACCATGTAACGATGGCGCAACGCCGTTTTTGTCTGGTAATCTGATGATGGAACGGGCTTGGTGGAATTAGACTGTGCAATTTAGTTTATTTTAGTGGACTGCATTTGCGGTGCGAAACAAACGATTGACAACTTGGAGTGGAACAGGTACTACAGGGTTGTTGGAGAGTAGAATAAGGATAGGAATGCACAAACCTTTTCACAGAAGCCACGGGCAGGTCGACACCGGTGTCCAATTCTTCCTTCTTTCTTTAACTGTCCTTTACAAAAATCACACACCAAACACAAACACAAATTGTTGTTACTCAGTCTGTGAAATACATAACTTTGGTCTTAGGACATGCTACTTTCATTAAAATATTTTCTTTCATCGTTTTATGAGCAGATGATAGTGTAAATTACACAAAGTAATGTGCCTGTCAGCCTTTGAAACCATGACAACCACTCAGAAAATGAAGCAGCAATTATTAGTTATCTATAGAATGTGAAAAACCACTCCTACTTTTTCTATGAACTCATTTTCGAAAAAGTTCTTAGCTTATTATTTGGTTCTAGATATCTTGTATACGTATAACATGTGTCATTCATACAGGTGCTTTAATTTCCAAAAATAAGACCTTGAAAGATTGTATGAATCACCATAAGGTTCGCTCAAACGCTCTTAAACTGACGCCTATTCTGATGATGTGACCAGTCAACCCCATTTTCTTTTCAAAACATAATTTCAAGGCTCATATCATAAATATTAAACTATTTTATTTGTGCTAAATATTTTTGACAACTTTTGTATTTGAATATCTCTAGCAACGGTGATTCATTTCAGTTATAACAAAGGAACCGACCCAATTATATTCTGAATCAAACTAGTACCAATTACCTGCCACTTGATATTGTTCCGAACTCATTGATACGGACTGAACACAAACGCATGAATAACTTCCATTAATTATGTTTACTAACGTGGTACATTATCATTAATTATATACGTAATTATGAGTGAGTGTTTATAATTATATTCTGATTTTATGTAAACATTTCACCAAGCTCATTTCATCATTGGACTACAAGGCGTTGCGCTATTGTTACATGGTGGATATCCCACCCATACGGGACAAAACGTTTTAGAAATACTTACATTGTGCGTAGGTACAGGTAAGGACTGGAATTCCCTGCTGAATTCTGTGGATCCAGATAGCTATAAACATGAGAGTCTTTAAGCCAAGAATGATCAAGTTCTTTCTAGGCAAACGAGCTTCATCTTCGACCACCTCATAGCTTAACATCAGGTGAGAGGGTGATCAATTAAAAAGTATAAATTGTTGCATGTAGTTACTTTTAGTAATATTGATTCGCAATCATTTAACTATGCTTTAACGTATGTATGAGTCTGTGCTCAGCGTAGTGCGGTCTGCCTATGATAAAAATCAATCTGTTTTTATCAAAGCTACGACACGATTGGCAGTGGTTGAGCGGTTGGCTTTCTGCGTTGCGTCTCACGAGTTCGATTCTTGCCCGTAACAAATGTTTGTATGACCTACAGACAGTAAGTTGTTCTGTGTCTGTGCATGTGAGCTTAAATGTTTGAAAACGTAACCACGATAGAGCAGTAATTTCTGGGGTGAGACGCTACTACTTTTAGCTTTAATTGATTGAAAAAAAAAAGAACAATAAATGTTACCCGTTTTAATAGAAATAATAACAGCCACATGGATTGATTTACCTATTTACCTTAGTATATCGAGATTCAAGCACGCTAATCGTAATAATACGCTCTCCTTACTCGCTTTCACCCAACGATCTTCCTTCAATTTATACACATAACTTTGAGTGTATCCATAATAACTAGATTAACTGTGAATGCAAACCTATCGAACTAGCCAAATGTCTAACATACCTCGGTATGAAGGTGGATGAGAACTTTTCGTGGGCAAATCATGTAGAGTATTTGTGTTATAACATAGGATATTACTAGGTAAGTTCTACCATCTTAGTTTCAAGGTGCCAACCAGTACTCTCAAGTGCCTTTATCTACAATTAGTCGACCACATACTAAGTTACGCTCTCCACTGCTATGGACTCACATTTAAAATTTATTTAGATTTATTAGAAGTTCAGCAAGTTAGATTTTTTAAGCTATTAGTTAGCAATAAAACAAAAAACTCATGTAAGGACAATTATTATAAGCTCTTCAAAATTTGTAAAATTCTTCCTAATAGAGTAAAGCATAAATATCTCCTCCTGGTAAACAGTCATGGCAGTTGGGAGCGTCACTCGCTAGTTACCCATAACCATGCAACGAGGACAGTATCTGCAGGTAAATTTAATGTACCTACAGTAAAAATTACTTTGGTGATAGAATAAGCGAGTACCTTACTTACTCAATACATTGCCTGCAGATACCTTAAATCAGAATACAAACAGTAGATTTGTAAAAGCACTCAAGAAGTGGTATATTAGTCTTTTTTAATTTTGTTTTTATTCAATATTTTCAAGTATTTTTTAATTTTATTTTCTACAGTTATTTTTACTCGCCAGTCTTTACAGTTTGGCGAGAATACATAATTATGTACTTACCTATATACCTTTTGTGAAATATAATTAATGTGATGTAATTCTCTCCTTTACTTTTATGTTATAGTTATTTAAATATGTATGTGTATGTTTCTATAATGTGTATGTCATAAGAAATGTATATCTAGTTCTTTAAATATCTGTACTCACAGACAAACCGTGTAAACGGTTCAAATCAAATCAAATCAAATCAAATCAAATCATTTATTCGTGTGACTTTTGGTAAATACAGAATGTCAGATAAAAATATGAAAGCGCTCAAAAGTCTACCCATTGGGCTTACACAGGTTAATAAAGTTTGTAAATTATTAATAAAAATCACAAATTGCTCAACTAATACAAAATCGGAAATTAAAACAATGTCAAATTATACAGATTAAAAATATACAATAAACAATGTCAGGAATTAAAACAATGCCAAATTATCCAGATTAAATATATAAATATCAAAGTCAAAAAAATAAATAATAAAATGTGGTTAAAGATACCAGTGTGAAATTACATATAAACTAGTCATTATCATTGTATTATTAAATGTCACAATTAAATGTCAAAGAATTTATAATAATAATTATATTCAATAAAAATAATATTAAAAAAAAAAAAATTATCGCTCTATTTTGTCCTCCAGAAACTCCGAAATATTATAATAAGATCTACTTATGAGAAAGCTCTTTAAATGTTTTTTGAATAAAACTACGTTTAGGCTTTTCATTGTTTCTGGTATGTGGTCATAGATGATTGGCGCCATGCAAAAAACACTATTACGCATCAGTGCTGTTTTGGACTGCCTCGAACACAACATGTTGGCATGTCGTCGACTACGGTTAATTCTGTCGGATAGTTTGGGGAATAATTTTGGGTTGGTTTTAACAAATACTGCAACTTCAAATATATACAACGAAGGTAATGTCAGTATTTTGTGTTTTATAAAGAAGGGCTTACAGGTGTCAGTGCTTTTTAACCCAAACATAGCCCTGATGCACTTTTTCTGGGCTTTAAATATTACTTCCCTATTTGTTGAGTTTCCCCAGAATATAACGCCATATCTTAAGATTGAACCAGCCATACCATGGTATGCTGTAACAATAGCATCTGTTCCTATTACTGGCGCTAGTTTATAAAAAGCATAAGCCGATTTACTGAGCCTCTTCGCCAAGTCTATCGTATGCGCTTTCCAGTCTAGTCGTTGATCTATCGTCAAGCCTAGGAATTTAGCCGTGCTTACTTGATTAATAATTTTATTGTCGTACTGAATTGTCAAAGGTATATTTTTACGTTGGTTAAATGTCATTAATTTTGTTTTGTCAATATTTATCTTAAGGTTATTGTTATTAAGCCATGTTATAATTGAGTGCATAGTATTGGTAACGTCAGAATTATATAATTGCTTGTCTTTACAGTCAATGGTAACCGTGCTGTCGTCGGCAAATAGTGTCATATGATGTTTTGTAACTTTTGGTAGGTCATTTATATACAATAGAAATAAAGGAGGGCCGAGTACGCTCCCTTGTGGCACACCATATGTGACTGTTCTATCACGCGAGCGATAGACCCTTTCGTTCTTCGTTTCAGGATCAACTTGTGATATTTCTACATACTGCTTGCGGTCCTTTAAATAGGACTCTATAAGCTGTAGGATATTTCCTCTAATTCCATAGGCTTCTAACTTATTAAGTAGAATATTGTGATCTACGTAGTCAAAGGCTTGTGTCATGTCACAGTAGATTGAACATACTGGTATATTGTCATCAACATTTGCTATTACTTTATTAAGAAAGTCGTATATGGCCATATTAATAGTTTTGCCTTTTCTAAAGCCTTTTTGTTCTTCAGTTAAAATGTCACGTGTTACTAGATAGTTATGAATTTGTTCATATATAAATTTTTCAAATACCTTTGAGAAAATAGGCACAAGTGCAATAGGTCTATATGACTCCGTTTTATCGCTTTCGCTTTTCTTGTATAGAGGCTTTACTACGGTAGTTTTTAGTTTACTCGGATATATGCCACGCGTAATGCTTAAATTAACTATATAACTCAAAGGGCTACTAATGCTATCTGCCACATATTTTATCGATTCTGTCGATATATTGTCATAACCTACACTCTTAGTATTTTTTAAGGATTTAATAATTCGTTTTATATCGTCCGCGTGGCAAGGTGCCATAAACATTGAGTTATTAGATTTCAGTATGTTTGAAGTAATTTGTTGTCCAGTATTTATTTATTATTTATTTATTTACACTTTATGCACATAGGTACAAAGGCGGACTCAATGCCGTAGGCATTCTCTACCAGTCAACCATGAGTGGTGAAGAGATAGTGTGGGAGGTGCAATATGAACGTGTGATGTAAAATTAGAAAAACAAATATATATATATAATAATAGTAATAACACAAAAACCCTAGTATCACTAAAAAATAGAAATCTGTAAAATAATATATATAAATAAATACTTGTATATTTATATATATACAAATATATATAATAAAGAAGCAAATGAAAACCGAATGTGGAAATTCTGCTTATTGGTGTAGAAAATAGTTCCGCAATTTCTTTTTAAATGCATAGCGACTGTCAGCCTTTCTGATCTCGAGAGGAAGTGCATTCCAGAGGAGAATCGACTGGATATGAAAAGAAGAATGAACAATGTCAGATGTATGAGAAGGGCAGAGTAAGAGAAGATTATTGGATGAACGTAGATTCTTATTGTGTGAAGAACATAGAAATTGAAAGTGAGGCATTAGATAAGAAGGAGGGCTGGGAGAGTTGAGTAAAGAGAAAAGCGTTGTCAAAGCACGCAAACTTCTCCTCTGGCGAATGGTCATCCATTTAAGCTCAGATCTGAAACTTGAGACGTGGTCATATTTCCTTAAATTAAATATGAACCGAATGCAGTTATTGAGGATACGATCCAGCTTATCGAGCAAGACCGCATTCAGGTCAAAGTAGCACACGTCACCATAGTCGATTAATGGGAAAATTAAAGTCTGCACAAGCATAGTCTTCGTCTTAACAGGCAAAAAGTTTCTCAGACGATACAAGGAACGCAAAGTGCCATTGGCCCTTTGGCTGACACTAGAAACTTGATTTTGCCAACCAAGTGTCGCGTCAAGATGCAAACCGAGATCTTTTACGCTAGGGCTGATGGGAATGACGGCACCATTAAAAATAATAGGTGGAAGAGAGTTAGCCACCACTCTACCCATCATGCGTGAGCTACCAATAATGATAGCCTGACATTTTGAGGGGTTTACTGACACCCCAAATTTGTCAGACCAGCTATTAATAGCATCCAAATCTCGGTTTACATCCCTTATAGCATCCGACAAACCTTCAACTCGCACAGCAGTATATAATTGTAGATCATCGGCATAAAGATGATACGAACACCGAAGACAGTGAGTTATAAAGTTAATGAAGACAGAGAATAATAATGGAGAAAGAATACCGCCTTGTGGAACACCAGCATCCAGACCACGCCAATTTGAAGATCTCTCATCAACGCGGACCGACTGCTGACGTCCCCGAAGATGAGAAGTGAACCATTCCAGCGCCTCGGGAGAAACCATAAGATGGGAGAGGATAGCTAGGAGTATATCGTGACTGACGGCGTTAAAGGCATTTGAGAAATCAATTAATACTAATACAGTAACTTTAGTATCCTCCATAGCTTCTCTAATGTCGCCAGTCACTTTAAGAAGAGCAGAGGATGTACTGTGCCCGGGCCTGAATCCAGACTGGAATGAGCTTACAAGATTATTCCGGTAAACAAATCCAGAAAACTGTTTGTGAACACAGGCTTTGAGCACTTTTGACAGGAAAGGGAGAATGGATATAGGTCTAAAATGGTTAGGTAGTGAAGGATTTGATATTTTAGGAAGTGGACGGACATAGGCCATACGCCACAAGGATGGGAATTGTCCGGAATCCAGGGAATAATTGATGATGTGGGAAATTGGTGGGAGAAGACAGTCTAGGATCAAGGTAATCATACCCCGACTGATTTCATCGTGACTCACAGCCTTGGATTTGATGGATAGTATAATCTTTCTAATTTCATCCAAAGTCGCCGGTGAAAACTGAAATGGTTCAATGATTGGACCAGGTAAACAAGTGATGAAATCAACCGTCTGAGACAAAATAAGGGGGTCCAAATGACAACTTGTAGTAAAATGACGGTTGATATCATCCAAAACGATCGCTTTAGGAAAATCTACATGACTTGACCTACCAATACCGAGAGTTCCAAGGAATTTCCAGATATCGGCAGGTGAGGAAGTTGAAATGTTTTCAAGAATATGGCGGCGTTTAGCGTTACGTATCACCTGATTACACCGATTCCTTGCAGCTTTGTAGGCATTCTTTTTATCTTCACTGCGATCCTTTTTATACTTCCGAAAGGCCCGATCCCTGCACCTCATCGCTAAACGAACCCCTGGTGACATCCAAGGAGCTGGTAGTCGCCTTAGTTTAACTTTCCTAACAGGAGCATGTTCATCGTAGAGGGCAAGGACAGCCTGATTGAAGATACCAAGTTTGTCATCAATGGTCTTTGCTGCTGCAAGCTGGCCCCAATCAATATCTGACGCATCTTTACGCAGCTTCTCAACATCTATGCGCGCATAACAACGCATGTGCAGAACTTTAGGGAGAGGTTTTGGTGGCTTTAAGATATAGGATAGGAAAATGAGATCATGATGGGAGAAGCCAGGTGCAGGACATTGGCCATGAGATGCAACCAAAGTGGGAGTGGATGTTAGAATCAAGTCGAGCCACGTATCAACACCTGACACATTAAAATGAGTGGGCTGCAGTGGAAGAACATGAAGACTAACGGAATCAATAATGTGAAGGAGTTTTCGGGAGGAAGGGGTTGAGCGAGAAAGGTCCGTGTTTAAATCTCCCATGATGACGCA
This sequence comes from Tholera decimalis, assembly GCA_943138885.2. Taxonomy (NCBI): domain Eukaryota; kingdom Metazoa; phylum Arthropoda; class Insecta; order Lepidoptera; family Noctuidae; genus Tholera; species Tholera decimalis. The sequence continues at coordinate 34,383,619 of OW964562.2, forward strand.
ATGTGCATACTCTGAACCTATGGATTCAAGCGCTAATTCAAGGTCGGAAAAATAGTCAACGGCAGGCGGGCAATAGACAACACCAAGTAGGGCCTTGACACCTTTGACGTAAATTTCCAAAAAGAGGTATTCAGCAGAAGCGCTGTATTGTGAAGGAGAACTGGCAACTATTTTATAAGAAAAATCACTGCGAAGATAGACAGCTACACCACCTCCTCCCTTTCCAATTCTATCATTCCGGATAAGCAGGTTAAATATTGTCAATGAAATAATCGTTAAAAGTATTAGCTATGTCACGTGGATGTTTTATTATTTTATGTCCCATTTTTATGCTCATTATTGTATTCTTAGGTAACTTTGGTTTTGACTGATTTATGATATCCCATGTCGCTTTTGATTTGTTTAATGATGATTTTATTTTATAAATATTTTGAGCACGCTGTGTAAGTTTAACTATCCGCTTATATGTAGAGGAATATGTTTTATGTTTTGTTTTGTTTGCTTCACTTTGGTTGAGACGATAACGCCATAAAAGTGCTCTTTTCTGTTTACTGCAAGTTCTAATTCCACGAGATACCCATAGAGGTCTTTGGTGCAATCTTATTTTGATTTTTCTTAATGGGAAGCACAAACGATAGAACATGGAAAATGTCTCTAAAAATAGGCTGTAAGCATTATCCGGATCATCGCAAAGATATACATCCGAAAAAGAAATGTTTTCTAGACATTCTTTAAATTTCTTCATATTGTCTAAACCAAAGTCTCGTCGTATTACATACCAATGATCTATGAGGAAAGTTTTTTTTATATTACACTTTAAGATTTGACTGGTATGGTCTGACAATGCCCATTCGATTACATCAGCTTTACATTTATTTCCAAGATTATGCGCAAAGTTGTCAATGCATGAATTACTTTTTAATCTAGTGGGTTGTTTAATTTCCAACTTTAAGTTATAATTAAGTAGAAGACATTCCAAGGCTAAAGATATATTGCTACGTTTTAGTGTGTCTATATTGAAATCACCATATATTATAATATTTCGGTTTTGTTTCTTTGTAAGTAATTGTAATAATTTTTCAAAGCGATCAAAAAATGAGGTTAAATTATTTGTTTTTGGGATTCTATAAATACAGACCACAATGGTGCGCGATTGCAATAGTTCGATAGCACAACATTCAAATGATCTACTTATTGCTAATTCATTTATGTCAGGTAAATCTATCCACTGTAGTCCTTTTTTAACTAAAACACAAGTACCATCTCGTTTTATGTCTGTTCTACTAAAACATGCGGCTAGATTGTAGTTGGGAATAGCGAGATTGTCTTCATAGCCTGACATAATGAAATGTTCAGAGATGCAGATGACGTCAATGCTGATATTCTTCATATTAAGTTCTTCAATGCATACAGTGAGAGCATCTGCTTTATTGAGGAGTCCTGCTATATTTTGGTGCATAATATGCAGATAGTTATTATAGAAATAACTGGTTACTTGGATTTTCCTCAGTCTGTAAAGTCTTCTTTCGATTGATTTCTATATTAGGTATGTCATATTTTTTTAAGCCTTGTATGAAGTTGTCAATATCTTTAAAAATAGTGTGCATGCCAGAGTTATTAAGCGATCCATTATGTTTTGAAAACATTGTGTAGTCATTTGCGAGATTTTTATTTGTGTCCAGGAAATATGCATGTTCATGCGTCAACGTGTCAAGATAGAGTAGATTGTTAAATATTTCTACTCTCCAATTGTACACATTTTTGTAGTCATTGTATTTGTATGTTGGAGTACAGATAATAACATTCGTGTGTTTTATACTTTGCAAAGCCATTCTTATACTTAGTACCAGCTGGAAATAGTCATTAGTTTTGTTGAAGTCTTCCTCCCCTATTAATATTATACAAAAATCATTGTATGTGAAATTTTTTAATATGTGTTCTATGTCACGTAATAACAGTTCGGTTTTACAGTCCGTCATTATATAATGACATATTTTGTCTGAATGTTTATTGAGCGTAGTTCCTGCAATGTCTCTTACTTTATTTTTGCTGTTTGTACTCAAAATACAGATATTACAGTTAGTCTTTTCTAATTGTACTTGTTGTTTAGATTTTGGATTTGATATAGTTGTTGTTGTAGTTTTATTTTGCAATTTTGAGGTAGGTATTTGTTTTTCAGTTTCTGTTTCTAGAGATGAGGCTGCTTGTTCTAAACGCGCATTGATTTTTTCCGCACACAATTTTGTTGGAGATAAATCAGTTTGTGTTGTCTGATCACTAGTATTTTTATGTATTTTTTGCATTATTGAGATATCTTTGAAGGGGGTAGGTTTCCTTGTTTTGCTCTTCCTGACACGACTTGGTGTCATACTTGTACCATCTGACAGACTAAGATTTTTATATGTTTCAGCTACTTTCAAACTTTTATTCAGGTCCGACTTTAAACGAAAGTTTTCAGCATTTAAATTTTCTATTTCTTGGTGCGCGCTAGTTAACTGGTTTGTTAGTTCCATTATCTTGTCATTCAATTCAATTACTGTTTGACTTTCATTGAGTGACGTGTTCGGAAGGCTCAACATAGTGGTATCAAAAAGAGGAGACTCAGTTCCTGTGATGTCGTTAAGTGAGCTTGCTCGTTGGGGTCTATTATTGCGATATGTAATATTTTGTTCGTGATCCATGATGGTAATTTTCAAAAATAAAAGAGTACTTCGTGTATTGGAACGTAATCGTAATCAAGTCGTAAAAGACTAGTATTCAAGGTAAGTCGCAGTTGGGAGTGCAATTTCCGAACGAATTTTATTCTGCCAGCAATTGTGTTCTGTTTTGTGATTGGCTAATGAGTAATACGTAGTTCTTTGTTTACATGGAAAAAATGTGTTTTTAAAATCGCAACTGTCCTCCAAAGAGATTTTTTCATGTTATGTTTGATTTAACCAGAAAAAATATTGTTGTAGTGCCAATTGTGTACATAAATGTGTGATGGCCAACCTGCATTTGTGTGTTGTTGGTTTGTTGTCCAATATAATCCAAGTTCACGGCTTATTATGGTGTAGCACTGTTGTTGTCGTATTTCATTGGAAACAAAGTTTTTATGTTAGATAACACTTTCACTGATACTATTCCAATTCTAGAATACACATATGCACTGAAATGGCACGTATAACATGTAAAAACTATTATTGTGTACAGAACTTTTGGAAAGCAACTTTCACAGGCGAGATTTTTTTTTTTTTTTTTGGTTTTGTGGGACATTGGCTTATTTTATGGAAAGCACTCAAGAAGTGGTATATTGGTCATTTATAATTTTTAAATTTCTTTTTATTCAATATTTTGAAGTATTTTCTTTTATTTTCTACAATTAATTTTTACTCGCCAGACTTTTTACAGTTTGGCGAGAATACATATGTAACTATATACCTTTTGTGAAATATAATTAATGTGACGTCATTTTCTCTTTTACTTTTATGTTATTTAAATAATATTACATAACATGGAAGTAAAAGAGAGGAGTGTGCTGATGTATGTTTCTGTAATGCTGACGTATCTCATAAGAAATTTATATCTATTTATTTAAATAAACCGTGTTAACGGTTTTGTGGGGCATTGGCTTATTTTTAAGATGCCAATGTAACATGTTTTAATAACAATAAAAATAAGTCATTGGTCCTGGCTTTCATTTGTACATAACTGACAGTTACCGGTAGTCAGAAACCAAAGAATCTAACAGCGGTCTTGCCAAGGACAATCGTGTCACCCAGTTACTGGATTGTGGAGGTCAGATAAATAGTCGCTTCATGTAAAACACTAGTAATCAGCTGTATCCGGTTAGACTAGATATGATATGATATGTTTTCTTTTTGTTAGACCCACCACGACATAGTTAGAAAAAGGTTGAGTAGATGATGGTACCCGTCGTTAAAAAATTGCCTTTTGCCTGTAATACTCATTAATAATGTTTATTTCTTCTCACATAAGATTACATAAGGTTGCATAAATGTTGTGGTTACAGATGTGATGTTAGAGACTTAATGGGGCGTGCAAGTGAAAGCTGATCGCAGATGGCGCCACCACCGTAAGAACCTTTGTCACTGTCAGTGTTAGTTAGATTGTGAGATAATTTAGTTATCTGTATCATCTATGGTTATCTGTGGTGAGCTAAACATTTATACGCTTCGTATTTTTTATTTTCATTTCATTGATTTCAATTGATTTCTTTACAATTTTCCGATTAAAGAACATAATACATGTTCTTTAATCGGAAAATTCTCAATAACTGTCTCTAATTTAGGAATTCACTACAATTTCCATAGTGTTACATAGAGAAACTGCTTTGTTATTGGTAAGTGTGCTACTAGCGCCACTTTGACAGTTGCACGCCCCATTAAGTAAGACCTCTGTTCTTCAAACTAGGAACATCCTGTGTCTTGAAAAACAGTTGCATGAAGTAGGTAAATTAGGGCAGGTTGACACAATTTAGTAGCGATAATAGTTAGACTTAGGTACGTTTACAACAAATAATAAACATTTATCTTTGTAAGGGTGAATTTTTGCATTTATACATATCCTACGATTCTTGGTGAGTGAGTTGGTGAGGATTATGTATTCTGACTAAAGGAAACCTTCATTTATGACTTTTAGGACAAAGGCGAAAATTTTATGACATGATAATTAAATTTGACATTAGATTTTAAGCTATTGACATTTTTGTAATTTAATTTCTTTGGTTGTAATTTAAATAGAGGACATTTACAAAATTTATACTTGTTTATTTGACATTTATATTTTGAAATTTCTTGACTTTTTGTCATTGGAATTTTATTGTTATACTGATGTTAAGTAATTATGTTATGCTATGTTTTGTGTTTTGATGGTATAATAATTTGATGATGTTGTTAGTGTTAATTTTAATTCTAATTTGTTTTTTTAAGCATACAATTTAGGTTCTTAACTGTCGCATTAGGGTACCTGTAATGATAGTTTAAGCTGTTATAAATAAATAAATAACTAAATAAATGTTGTCACAAAATTTGCATGCCAAATTTAGTAGGCGAAATATGTAGAACTATTGTGTATCTGTTATAATATCTGTAAAATACCATATTTCTGGCAAATAAATAAATCTAATCTAATCTAATCTCTTTCTGTCTAAAAGCCATTATTTTTGTTGACAGACACACAACATACACACAACATTTTTCATGCAAAAATAGTAGGTAGGTATTCTGTATTCTCTTTGTTAAATCCAGGATTACATCATGATTAATGCTTACTATGTGTACCCACGAGGTATTTTGAATTTATCCATAATAAATTCTACTATTACATTTCATATTACTATTTTTGTATATGACTTCATGTAATTTGTTTTATGTGATGATTTATGTGCAACGTTATACATTAAAATAATTTCTCGGTAAAAATTTTATTTTTCATAAAATATGGTGGTAGATTTCAATGATGGAGTAGGAATGTGTTATAATTATCGTGCTCAAGCCATTATCGACTTTAGTTCATTAGATATAGAGTAGAAATTAATATAATAATAATAATATAAGACGTTTAATTTTCTCAACACAAAGTAACTTAAAGCTAAAAATTACAGTAAACTAAAGTAGGGGTTTGACTTTGTGAGAGACTGGTGCCTGAAGTGGGTTTCAACGAGAACCTGTATTACAGGTCACCAGTTCCCTCCCGCGGCCTGAGATAACTAACTTAAATAGTGGATAGAGAATTGAATACAAGAATGAAGCAATATTACTTAAAGACTAAAAATATGAAAATTATTGTTTACATACATGAGAAGACGTGGAACCAGTTTGTTAAGTGTATCGGTGTATGAGATTGTTATGCAGTTTGAAGAGTGTAAATGTATGAAAAAAGAGCTGTATGAGTATGCGTGATGACAGTAAGTACAAAACAAGAAAAACAGTATTATTTCAGCGGGACCAACAAATCCTCAGTTCCCTTGTAGTCAAGGCTTTTGAGAAATTTAAATAGTTGATCTTTACATTTTAATTTAGTGAGGGGGTATATATTGAGTTTATTATTAAGTTTGTTATATAAGAACGGCCCCAGAAAGAAGAAGAAATTATGAGAGTGCGCAGTTTTAGTGGATTGCGTTAGACACACCCTACCTTTTCGGCGTTTATCCATGTGGAGTTTTGTATCGAAAGGCAAAGATGAATGTTGCTTTAGCACCGTACGGAGTATGAATATTTGCCTAACAGTCAGAACGTCCCATTCCTTAAAAAGATCGACGGTTGGATAAAAAAAGGGGAGACCGGCTGCAACTTTGAGTATGGCACGCTGTGCCCTCTCTACTTCAATCAGGTGACTCTTGCCGGTACCACCCCAGGAAGTAATACAATACTCGATTAGGGATTGGCACAGAGCATCATAGACCATCTTGATAACCCGCCTTTCAGCTGCATATCTCAAAGTTTTAAATATATAAATTAATTTCCGCAATCGGGATACCAGGAGTTTTGTGTGTAATTTAAATGTCAGGCATTGATCTATGATGACTCCTAGGTATTTAATATCACCAACTCTCTGAAGAATAGGACAGGAGCACGGTGAGGTTTCAGTAACACAATCATGACAACAAATTATTCTACTTTTGTCATTAATATTTTAACTGTTTATTATTTTTTGTTGTTTTTAATTTGGTGGTTTGTGATGTTGACAGGTGATATTAGTCTTTTTTGGAGGGTTACCTGTTTTACGTTATTTTTTTTCTAGCTTCAGGCAACGGCAAAGTTCAGTGGCGTATTTGTTGTATATTTATTTAATAAAAAAAAACGCAATAATAGGTACTAGGAGAGTTTATAGCGATGTTCACATTATGCTTTGAAGAGAAATTATTTGTGGCTGGCTTCAAGAAGAAAACAATCCGAATGGTTGAAATTTGATTAAATACTAGTTCTGTCCTCTGTGGTAAAGTAGGGTAGAATATTTGGAGTAAATTTATTTTTATACTATTTACTAATTAATTACTATTACTAACTAATTACTAACATATCAATACTTTTAATAAATACTATTACTATTAAAAAGAGCAATAGCAGTTTTTCTTTTTGTGTTTGTGACGTCTGAGTATTTTATCTTGTCATCCTGATACGTTGTCATAAGAACTTTCATATAAAATTCATCATTTTTCTTCCCTCGTTCATAATGATAACATAAAAGACAAAATTTTCTTTTTCTGCAAAAATACATTTCAATCCGCCACCCGCAGAGAAACGCCCAAGGATATTCCGTTTTAAAATAACAGAAACAAAATTCACTTAAAATAAAACCGTGCCTAGATGGGTCATTCTGCTTTTCGTCGAACACGGATGGTACTGAAAAAAATACTGTTTAGTAGACATAGACGTTTTTACCTACATAGCGCTTACTTGAGCTCCACAAACCAGTAACTGGGTAAACGAGCTGACGACTCGAGTTTTGCAAGACCTGTGAACGGTGAAAATTCTTTGCCTATATAAAGCATGCCGAAAGCACGTTAAACGTTTGGAGCTCAATGTTTTTAGATGGTCAGCCAAAAATGATCACACCTCAGTAACCGTTGTTTAATCTTTTAGATTGTCCTAAGGCTGTAATTATTAAGCTACAAGCTCCACATTAAAGTTAAAATATAGTATCAAAATTGTTTCTTCCATTCGGCAACTAGTTTCTGTCCGTCGAAAAGTAGAATGACCCAGATACGGTGGCCGATTCAAATTACACTGTTTGGCCAAAGAATGCCAAAGGGGCTTGAAATACCTAACCAAATTGGAAGGGAACTAGGCGGTGGCGAGATAATTACCTAAATAAACAACTGAATAGAGCCTCCTTTGTGAAACAGAAGCGCGTCTAAAGAGTTCGTTGTAAAAATCAAAGGAGGGTTTGTATAAAATTGTTTTCGAACAATTTTTGGCAGCTAAAGAAGTTGGGATTTTTGGAACTTCTTACTTTATGATGAAATTGGAATGGAAAGTGCTGTTTTATTTTGGTTTATAATTATAACCTGAAATAAGGGCCTAAAGAAATACCTATTCGATAGCGTGGACATTATGAAATGCTACATTGTGAATTTATGTAAGAATAAACAAAGATAATTATTAGAGATGCGCCAAATGTAGATTTAACCGAATACGAATGTTCGGTCCAAAAGGTAACGAACCGATGTTCGGCCGAATCATTCGGTTCAATTCTGCGCGGTAAACAAGTTTTTTTGATTTGTTTATATACATAATTATGTTAATACTTGTGTTGATGCCTAAAGATAGTCGTTATTATATGTATTGTATTCTAAAAAATAACTGAAAAATGTTGTTACACAAAGCAGTGAATCTTAAAATTATTAATTTAGAAGAAATTTAATTAATCATTTGTAAAAAAGAGCAGAAGTTCATTTGATTAAAACTTTATTTTAATATATTGTTAAAATTAATCTTTTTTATTTGTCAATAAATATTTGGTGAAGAAAGTAGTGTTTCTTTCATTTACAAAAAACTATTTCCAACTTTAGGAATAAACCACACTTAATTAGTAATTAGTTAACCTTACTGTTAAATGAAATGGTTGTTTTTAATACCAACAATAATTTAAATATTTGCTAATTATTCGTCAAATCAAAGGAACAGTCGGCCGAATACGAAACATGGAAAAATATGCCGAATGTACCGAATACGAATATTCGGCCGAACATTCGGCGTATCTCTAATAATTATCATTAGATAATTACACAGTCTGCCAGTTTGAGTACTATATGCAGCCCACTCAAATAAATACTTTGGTATTGTTTATTAAATCGTTCGAGCTCCTAAAAGTTCTAAGTTGAGCTACACGATAGCTGACAAATGCTTGCACTGTTTGGACTGGCCATCTCAAATCTGTGTGTTTTTTCTTTTAACGAGCACTACAAACATATAACTATATATTACTCATATGATTTGACAAATACAGATTGTGTGGACTTCATTTCTTTCAGTATTTCTACTCAAGCTTCCTAGTTTGCCGTTGTTTCCTAACAACGGCTTCATCTAGTTTAGATTTAAAACGAAAGAGAATGTAATAAACAAAAATGTGTTATATCTTATTGCATATAAAGATTGTCCGTCAAAATATCATATTACTTTTTATGATGTTTTCTAACTTGCACACCACGGTAAATATCTAGTCACCAACTTATATCCAAAAGACATGTTTTCATTTCAAAATTTGCGCATGTGTCATAGTAAAGCAATTAAAAAAAGTGCTGTGGACACATTAAGCGGACAGCTCTATCCGCAAGTTTGCTCAGATTCCACGCTCGAATCAACTGTGTTGACACAATCATACATTCAGCATAGGTTGGCTAAGTCTTCTACAATTGAAGGATAGAAATTTGAAATTTAAATCGAATTAAGAATTACAGAAGTCATATTTTCACGTTAAGAAGTTTCGTAATTGGAATTATGTAGTACCTACTACAATTATTATATGTTATTTACAAGGAGTTTTTGTTATTTAATTTATTGTTCAGTGTTCACAATATAGTACCGAACGGTTCGACAATATCGTATAGAAAATGTAGTAATAGATAAGAATCTCCGATATTGGGGCGGTAGATACGACTACACGCAGTCATGTAGATATACTACAGGATTGCCGTGTCCCACGCGGCTTAGATTTATAATTTAGTAATATGCTATTACTAATACTAAGTTATAAGTTCACATGTTACCAACAAATACGGAGTCCAAATCCGAAATAAATTATATTTATTTAGACCTAAAATAAGAAAATTTACTACCATTATTTAAGTAATAAAAACAAAGTTAAATAAACTAGGGTAGAAAACCAAGTGAAAACTTAAATGTTTTAAGAACAATATACGTAATTGAACAACGAAAAGTCAAGCTTAAAGTGTAACTTAGCAAATAAAAACACGGCACATTTGTAAAACACAAATATTGTTGTTTTAAAAGTTTAAGCATGCCATCTCTCCCTCACCGGACTGTTGGCTCACAAAATAAACACAACTTGAACAGTTCAAGTAACGTTCAAAGTTACTTTTTGTGTTTTGATGCGTTTTTGTTTCTACGGGCTCTTTGGAAAAATATGGCGGTGCGGTTTTCTGAGTAAAATTACAGCGGCGTTAATGGGAAGGAATTGTGTTTATAAGTAGATGGAGTGGTTTCATTTTTAAAATATGTATTGATGGATAAACGCTTTTTTATTCATGTTAACCATCTCACTTGTCCTCAAGGTAAGTGATGATATTGTGGTCAAACATGGAGCACGTTTATCTTGAAGTAATCTATTCACTCTTCACTTAAAGACTTCCAGGTTACAGCTGTAACAAAACAAAAAAAAAATATTGCTTTTTATGAATTAGCTTCTGGCTTTCAAGGTAGCAAAATCATACTAAACTGAGGAGTGGCAAATCACAGCGATCCTTATCTAACGACCATACACCGGTCAAGCAAACACTGAGATTAATTAAGATTCCTTATTAATTAGTCTATTGATTAATATTAATATTATAAAGAGATATTTTTTTTTTTTTACCTGTATGTTGCATTATTTCGAAATCCACGCGGACATATTTGCGAATGAAGTGCTAATTATATTGATGGATGGAAACCGGAAGCAACGGTTTTTGGTTAATTTCCTCTGACAAATTCATATTTAAACTGCGAGATGGCTACTGAAACAACGTGCTCCCGCAAAATCACGTCATTTAAAATTCAACCAGCTTATTTCATTTCCAATGCTGGGATATTGGCCTAGTCACAATATTCATGAGAGCATGGGCTACTATCATCACGCGGGCTTAGAGCGAGTTGGTACTTGGTAGATGACGTGTGTCTTCGTCACGTGTTTTTCTTAATCTTTTCGAGAGCAGTGATATATATAAAAATTATTTATTTATTGCACAATGTACACGCAGTTACAGACATGGCTTATAACTAATATAGGTATATATTACCCTGTTAGGGCGCAGCAAATTAACTTAAAACTAACATGTTGCAAAGTAAGGTAGGCTAGTTTAGTAATACTAAATTTTATATTGAATAAGAATATATACAGTATGTTAACTAACAGAGGGCGTTCCCGTTAACCTGCAATAGTATAGCATCCATAAATCCTAAAAAATATTACCATTCGAAAACAAAATATTTTTTTTTTATATTAAAATATTCACTAAAAATGTTAAATTGCTACGTAAAAGAAACACTCTGTACACGCGTACTTGAAAGACGGCAACATCGCAAGTTATTAATGAATGACGACTCTGACTCTGAATGACTCTGTTAGTTAACATACTGTATATATTATAAGTAATAATTATTATATAAAAATAATTTAGAGGTTTTTATCTTCCATAAATTCTAGAATACTATAATATTTTTTTAATAATTGTAATGATTTTAATTTAGCTTTAAATATACCTACATCATATTTTGGTGATCCTTACAATTACACAATGTAATGTGTCTGCTTGCCTTCGAAACCACGACCTACAACTCGTAAGTCTGGACTATACCTACTGGACCATCACTGCTTTCACTCTTTCTTATTAAATCTGATCATCTGCTTAACCTTTACCCAACTATTTTATTTATTTATTTATTTATAGTTAATCAAAACGGTACAACAACAAATACATTAATTAACATAGAAATAGAAATACATTTATGAAAATAATAGTAATAATTGTTATTGAAAATTGAAATTATTAACAAAACATTTATTATAATTAAACATTTATTGTACTAAACTTCCAAGCTGTGGAATTCTCTGCCGGCTTCTGTGTTCCCTGCCACTTATGAACTTTCAACCTTTAAAGCAAGAGTAAACAGGCATCTTCCGGGCTCGCTTGTTCCATCGTAGACCTCATCTATCGCTTACCATCACGCGAGATCGAGGTCAAGAGTGAGCTCATTCTGAATAAAATATATATATATATACAACGGAAAGGGTATATACATACCAAGGGCACGGCTTCTTTGGATGATATCAAACGATATTGGAAGGGTTTCAACTCAAAATAAAATACTCTAAAAATTGATACCAAATTTTCGGTTTCGTAAGTTTCTTAAATTGAAATCATAACAATCGTGTCACCGCACTACGTAGGTCAATAACTTTCCACGTTACTTGCAAATATCACGATAAATCTCTTCCGTAATTCTGTGCGCCTAGTACTGTAGTAGCCTAGCGTAAAGGCGGTGTTCTATTGATGGTGTGAGAAAGGAGATAGGATTAAAAAACTCTTCCAATATCGTTTGATATCACCCAAAGAAGCCATGCCCTTGGTATGTATATACCCTTTCCGTTACACGTTGTATAAGATAAAAAACTTTTTAACAAAAAATAGAACCGACTTCTATATAAAAACACTATAAAGGCAAAAATAACTTTAATTTCGGAAGGCGGTGTCAAAAACGAAAATATATACAAAACTAAAGACACCGCCTTCCGAAATTAAAGTTATTTTTGCCTTTGTAGTGTTTTTATATAGAAGTCGGTTCTATTTTTTGTTAAAAAGTTTTTTTTCACGCTTTTTAGTGGGTCGGTTTGTAATTTATCTAGTTACAAAAGCCATAATGTCAACAACTTATCACCTTTTACAAAATATTGCTTTTCCCGATGCATAGCCGTTAATATTTGAGGAGTTCTCCTGGTACTTGACCATCAGCTCTACATCACCATATGTATTGTGACGAGCATAAAGTGTTTCACATCTGTACTCAAGTAATCGAATCGCAATCCACGAAATACTTATTATTGAGGAGTTTCAGTAGCCATCTGTGGTCTTCATCATCAGTTCAACTTCCCCAAATGGAACTTTTCGGAAGTAACTGCTCAAGGTACTATAAGAAATACCCAAAACGCTATAGGTGTGCCTATTATATTTGAAGAGTTCCCTCGATTTCTCCAGGATCCCATCATCAGATCCTGATTTCGTAACAATGGGACCAACTAGAAAGGATACTCATTCAAACGCAAAAAGAATTTTTCAAATCGGTCCAGCCGTCTCCGAGTTATGAGGTAACATACATAAAAAAAAAATAAAAAATAAAGTTCAAGCTCCTTTTTTTGAAGTCGGTTAAAAATTAAAATTAAAATTAAAATGGAACAGTAGACACTCTCGCATACTTCCTCTCACAGAACACCAGTTGGGATCGGCTGCCAGTATAACCAAATGCAGCTGAGTGTAAGTGTATTACATAGAACCATGCCTATCTGATCTCCATAACCCAGTAGCTGGGTAACACGTGAGAGACCTACCCGGCCAAAGAGGTATGGAACGCAGCATGATGAACATTAAAAATATACAAAAAATAAGGCACATAGACATAAGAGCAAAAACAAAAACGACTGATGCTCTTAACCATGCAAGAAAACTTAAAAGGAAATGGGCCGGACATGTAGCGCGACTCAAAGATCAGAGATGGACAAGAACCGTAACATTATGGCATGGACCTCTGGGCAAACGTCATAAAGGTAGACCACATGCGCGCTGGGAGGATGACATCAAGAAAATAGCTGACCACAATGGCAACAAATAGCACAGGACCGAAAAATGTGGCAATCTTTGGAAGAGGCCTTCACCTGAGAGGGGTTCCTAATATAATAATAATCAAATATTTCAGTGTAATATTGTAAACTTAATTTTAGGAAATAAAAGGCTTTTTATTTTTATTTATTTATTTTATTATACCTACCCGTACCAACTATCAAAGATGTTTCTATAACAGCTGGGACTAACGGCGTGAAAAGAAAGAAAGAAAGAAAATAAAATTTATTTGACCCAGATGTATGCTTTCCGTCACACGGGGATATCACACCGCCAACTTCCAAACTCTGGGCTATTACTGAAAATTTCTAATAAAAAACACTTTTTAGGGTTCCGTAGTCGAATGGCAAAAAACGGAACCCTTACAGTTTCGACATTTCTGTCCGTCCCTCCGTATGTCACAGCCATTTTATTCCGAAACTATTAAGACTATACATGTGAAACTTGGTAAGTAGTTGTATTCTGTGAACCGCTTTCCGATTTTAAGAAAAATATTAATATTTAAAATAAAGGGGGCTCCCCATACATGGAACTAAAACTGAAAATATTTTTTTTCATGAAACCTATACGTGTGTGGTATCTATAGACAGGTCTTTAAAAATGACATATGGGTTTCTTAAATCACTTTTTCATAAAGTCAATTGTCTAAAAGATATACGCTTCCAAAGTGGTAAAATGTGTGTCATCCCCCCCCCCCTCTAACTTCTATAATAATGGAGTAAAAACCTAAAAAATATATGTCTGTAGATTTTAATGTAAACTTTCAACCAAAATTAGTTCGAACGAGATCGGGTAAGCAGTTTTTGTGATACAGCGTATTTTCTAAAACCGCAAATATGACATTGTAATTCATACAAACACTATGAAAAACAAAATTATTTGGCATAGTTGTAAAAAATGTAAATAAGCTAGTTACAAGAACTTTGTAAGGTTTTTTTTTTACCGTCAAATAAATATACAAATTAATATTATTATAGTTACTGCGGGACCCTTCACGGGCGAGTCTGACTCGCACTTGGCCAATTTTTTATTGATCTCTTATTACATATAATGAACCTTATATTCAAACGTATGATAATACACGTAAAACACTAATGTGGAGCTAAACCAGTCTTACATCTGGATTTTAATAAAAAGCAACAACACAATAGCTTATTTTGTTGTTAAAGCTACATTACTTTAGCAATAAGCTGTAATGTACATAAGTGAGGTTTTACGCCAGTGGTTCTCAATTTGTAGTTCTCGAAATATTTTTCTCTTGATGTTTTTATTTTGACTTTAAATTCGCACTCAATTGACAGAGAACGGAAAAACTTTCTGGGATTTAAATTATTAAGAGTTTAAGAGTCAGTTTCAGTTGAAGATGAACTTTTATGGATGATACGATATGACTTAATTGTTAATTAATTTACAAAATCATGATATTAATAATTATAACAGATGTTTTACTGTCCTATCAAGTGATTCAAATATTGTCAGTGTGGTTTGATAAGCGACGATGTTGGTTTTGTACATAGATAAAATAAATAAGTAGATTTGGTCAACAGACGAAATTATATCGGAACCGTGTGTCTCCAGTTAGGCGCTGGGCGGGGCAACAACTACACATGCAGTTTAATAAAATCAATAGATACGCACTCGCGCACACACCCGCATTTCCTAAATCAGAACGTACTATACAATCAATAATAAACCTTATTCCGTCAAACACAGCGTGTATTTACCATGCACCGTAGAATTTACCCACACAAAAACATCGGTCGCTATCGTTGTGCTGTGCAAAAGCAATTTATTTTACATATACGCTAGTGATTGACTAAATCGGAAAGTTATCGATTCTTCCATTTATTATTGTACAATTTTTTTTGGGCACCTGAAAATGAACCAAATAAAAAATGGCATGTCCAGAAAATATTACAATAACAATAAACATATTATTAAGAACATAACATTACATAGTTATTATTAAGTACTACCGACTAAGTATTAAGGGCTACCCTGGCGCTTTCGACTTAAATCTTAATATTTAATTATCATAGTGATAGGTCAAATAGAAGTCGATGTTAACTTACATTACGCTCTTGATCGGAACATACCAGCCGTATAGGTTGTATAGAATCCTGAAAAGTTGAATGACTGATTTTATGAATACCCTAAATCATGAGAATAGCTTTCAGTAATAAAATAAAATTTAACACACTTCTGCAAATATCAGTTGTACTCTTAATTTTGGAATTGTCCATTCAAAAAGCCTGCGACTTTTCTTTAGAGACTAGAACATTTCTGCGTTGAAGTGAACCGAGCATATGGTGCTATTTTTTGTAGGGTACCAGTTAGATGGCATGCCTGTGGCATCAATCCATTCCTTTTTTATGTTACCATCTTTTGGGAAGCTGAAAAGTACGAAAAGCACTTATTTATCATTTACATACATCCTAAGCTACTTCTTAACGTCACCATATAATAAGCATCGCAATAATTACGTAACACACTATAAATCAAGATCTGAATGATTTTGACGTATATTGCTAATCCATTGCTTCATATGTTCGAAATATTGGTCTGCTCAACAACGTAAATACCGCAGTGAGTGTTGCTGATTTAGTGTTACGCAACTATTACCTGCGGGGTAACCGCAGGTAATAGTTTAGTAGGTTATAATAGGTTTTTGTTATAAGAAAAATCCTAGTTAGTAGAGAAATTGTTAAATATATGAAAACAAACACACATCCATGCATAACAAATAAATAGCATGAATATATTGACTTATTTTAAGCTCAATTCACAAATATATTATCTGAACCATGCCGATTATTATAACGCAATCGAAGCTTCAATGGAAGCAAAATACAAAAACCATAAAAAATAAAGAAACAGCATGAGGATAAGGCATAACATACGATAATTCTAAACCGAAAAACACCACCGATTATTAACCAAAAATTAAAGTAACTTACTTTACGAATATTGGTTACGCATTTCTCTACTACTCTGTAAAAAAATCAAAATAAGTAAAAAAACATTATTTACATCGATCTTCCAACTGCGCTAAAACGGTTGACAGATTGAAAAATAAACTATTGTAGCGACGGCGACGTCGGAACTCCTTACGCATGCTGCGGGCGTAAAATAAATTGTTTATTTTTTTTTTACTTTTTTGTACACTTGACTTTTCAACGTATTTTTATTTCTGTCATCTCATGTAAAATAAAAGTTAAACATATTTTCTTAGAGGTTTCCGTATGTTATAAAAAACTTTTAATTTACCTGGTCGATTTTTAATTTACCTAGTTACAAGAGCCTAAATGTCAACTACTTATATTCATTTACAAAATATTGCTTTTCCCAATGTTGGGCTGTTATTTGTTGAGGAGTTCTCCTGGTAGTTCACCATCAGCTTCACTTCACCATATGCATTGTGACGAGCATATTGTGCTTAATAACCACATTCAAGTAATCGAAGCGGAACACATGAACTACTTATTATTCCTACTTATATATTGAGTAGTTCCAGTGGCCATCGGTGGTCTTCATCATCAGGTCTACTTCAAAATGGTGCTTTTCGAATGCAACTACACAAGTTACTATAAAAAATACTCAAATCACTATAGGTGTGCCTATAATATTTGAAGATTTCCCTCGATTTCTCCAGGATCCCATCATCAGATCCTGACTTGGTAACAATGGGACCAATTTCAAAGTATACCTTTTCAAACAAAGAAAGCATTTTTCAAATCGGTTCAGCCGTTTCCAAGTAATAGGTGATCAT
Source organism: Tholera decimalis (assembly GCA_943138885.2). Lineage (NCBI taxonomy): Eukaryota > Metazoa > Arthropoda > Insecta > Lepidoptera > Noctuidae > Tholera > Tholera decimalis. The sequence goes on from OW964562.2 coordinate 34,400,943, forward strand.
ACATAAAAAAATAATAATAATATACGCGTCGAATTGATAACCTCCTCTTTTTTACGTCATCGGTTGAAAAACCCCTAAACTATAATAGCAATATTTCATTCGTCAATCGACATTGCTGTCGATAGCCTACGTTAGTGGATCTGCACAAGCACATCACTAATTCGTCGCAAGAAGTGGCGGCCTCACTACGCGATGAATCCGCGTAATACAGTTTCGTATGTTATGTTTACATTGCTTGTCCAGTTACTTAGTGACGAACTCAGGTAGTGGTTAAGGAGCAATGTATTTATAGCAAAAGGAGTACAGTCGCTCTGATATTTGAAAACAAAAATAACATAGTAAAACCAAGAAATATTGTAAAATACTTGTACTTACATATGGTAAGTGATTCCATGATTCACATAGATTTGATTTTGGCTTCGGTTTTTACAAGATACCACAGAACAACTCGGCATTCATATATGTTATCACGATCGCCGTCGAAAGCGCACTAGTTCGCGGAGACGGCCACTTGCCTGTGACATGAGCCCTGTGGCCATGTCGCGCGGACACCGATACGCCCCCTTACCACTTCTCTGTATTTTTGATTTCTGTGGTTTTATAGGAGTCAGTTCACTAAGGATTTTAGTCGGTCTATTCTATTACCACCACACTGTAAAAACTTAGATGAGGTGGCCTCGAAGTGGGCTGTCACCTTTATATGACGTCCACTTCATTAAATATAGCGCAGCCGTGAGTAACTCGTAATTATATATCTTCGTGTTCGCAAGTACCTAAGTTATTTTGTTTCCTTTTTGTATCCTATAGGGTGCTTTGTGGCGTGTGCCGAATAACACTTTTTCTTTCTATACTTTCTAAATTAGTTTCATAATAATGCACTTCTAGTATATTAAAGTTTGGAAACCATTTGCTTCAGAACATACAGTTACCATTATCATCTAGCATATAATAGCAAATGAACCGTATAGTAAGTATCGTAGGTCTCAGAATCCTATGCGTATGACTTTTAAAGGTGTAATGAAATGAGCGCATTATATTGTTTATGGGTTAACATGGAGATTTTTTACGATTTTCTCCCTCTAGAGAGATAAGTGAAAGTCTACGACGTAATAACATAAATTCATGGTGCTGTTTCACGTGTGTGTGGGAACATTTGCTTTTATTTAACGTAAAAATTCGTAATTTGGACCTGAATAACGGGTTTTACGCGGGTCTTTTTGACTTTGGTTGGCTGTCTGTGTTAGATTGAAAGAATGCATCCCCCTAGATTCTTGTCTTTCATTATTTAACCCCCGACGCAAAAAGAGGCTAAGTAAGAGTATGTTAAGTTAGTTAGTTAAGAGCTAAGTTTGACGTGTCTGTTTTTCTGTATGTAGCATCATAGCTCCTAAACGAAGGGACCAATTGATGTGATCAAGATGGTTCTTAGCTATAATTTATCAAGATCTGTTCAAGTATTTAAAGGTTGTCACGGGTTACTTAAAATTTAAAATTTTTCTTTCTCATGTTGCCACTAAGAGCGTTATATATTATGACCAGAGGTCGGAATAAGGTAGATTTATTTATGTACTTGCGTCGAAATGTTGATATTAATATGGATCTTCCCGGGATTTCTAATAGACAATCCCGTGTGACCAACAATATTATGTAAATTTGGCATGATCGCGCGTGCAGTGGTTTAAATTGCGTAAAAGTAAATAACTTTTTATTTAATAAATCACGAGATATTTTTACTCTTCAAAATGAATCCCGGGATTTGGGGCATATCCACTTTATTCTTTTGTTGTATGAAATCAGTGTAAGTACATAATTAACTCTATCTAATTCCGACCTCTGATTATGACTTAAGATGTTAAAAGAACTAAGTATAAGTTTGTATGCTTGTCTATACTCATCCTCATAGCCGTTTTCCAATTATGTCAAAATCGGCTTCTAGTCTAATGGGATGCAGCTGAGTAATAGCGACTTTTATCTGACCTCCAAAACACAGTATCTAGGTAACACGATTCCCCTTGATAAGGCTGGTGTCAGCTTTACTGACAGGTGACTAGAAAATCTGACACAACAACTGTAACAACTGTCAAAGTTGCACAAATCATAGCTTGACAAGACTTATTTTTTTTTTTTAAATAGGTTCGCGTTTTACCACCATCTCACCTGATGGTAAGTGATAATGTGGTCGAAGATGTAGCACGCTTACCTAAAACTAACCTATTCACTCTTGACTTAAAGACTCCTAGGTTATAGCTGTCGGGAAACACAGACTCCGGCAGGGAATTCATCCCCTAGCCGTACGCACAATGAAGGTATTCCCAAAACGTTTTGTGCGTATGGGTGGGATGTCCACCATGTAACGATGGCGCTTCACCGTTTGTCTCGTAGTCCGATGATGGAACGGGCTTGGTGGAATTAGATTGTGTAATTCCATCGCACACTCCCCGAAATGTAACCGATAGAAAACATAGACTTGCAACTCGTCGTCGATGTTCAAGGCTCTGGAGCTTTGACTCGACCAGTGCATCGTTGCCAATGAGTCTCTTGGCGCGCTTCTCGATAGACTCAAGCGCGTCCAGTTGGTATTTAGCAGATCCATCCCAAAGATGAGAGCAGTACTCCATACACGACCGAACCTGGGCTTGATAGAGATTGAGCAACTGTTCGGGTGTGATGCTAATGCTTTCCGAGGCGCCGAAGAATGTCACAATGTCAAGATGGTCACTAAATCGCAAACCGATAAGCGTTGCATAACCTAAACAATAAACATGTGGCTTTTATTATTGTTACGAGCTGGGATTCGGGATAGAAAGAATTTACGCCATTTTTTTTTAATTACTGATGAGCCCAGTCTTGGCCTCGATCTCGCCTGATGGTAAGCGATAGATGAGGTCTAAGATGGGACGAGTGAACCCAGAAGATGCCTATTTACTCGTGCTTTAAAGGCTGAAAGGTCAGTGGCAGGGAACATAGAAGCCGGCAGAGAGTTCCTCAGCTTGTCTGTGCGCACAATAAATGTGGAGGAGAAGCGCTTGGTACGACAAGACGGTATATCAACCAAGTGTGTGTGTACCCAGCCGTGCGTCTGGTCGACCGGTAGTGAAAGGGAGATGGAGGAATAGGTCATGGAGCTCCTGCGTATACTCCCCGAAGTACAAACTGTAGAAAACCGACAGGCAAGCAATGGTTCGCCGATGAGCCAGGCTATGAAGCCAAAATTAAACCAAAATTAACACTTTAATTAAATAAACACAAAATAAAAATTAACACAGTTATTCACATTAAAATATTTGTCACTTATCACTTAAATCGCACTGAAATTCACTTGTAGAGCTTCGATTATAATATCGCTTCGTATCTTGGGATAAGACTGACTCTCTGCGTTTCTTTGCGATCTATTTATACCCCCATCTGTGTTCTAGAACATTCTTATACAATCAACTCACTGCCTATACTGCCAAGAATGTTCCAGAAATATCTCGATAGTTATACTCAGGACTGCTACTCGCCGCCAGGTGGCGTTAGTATCTTGAACGTTCTAGAAGCTGATGTTTCTCGACATACTCAGTACTGCTACTCACCGCCAGGCGGCGTTAGTGTCTCGAACGTTCTAGAAGTCGATCTAAGTTTCTCGACTTAGCTAAGCGACTGGTTTTGATTATTAAGTCATGAGCTCCATAATCTTTTATGATTATCAATACGTTTTCTTACTAATAATAGGCTCGCGTTTGACCACCATCTCACCTGATAGTAGGCGATGATGTGGCCGAAGATGAAGCACGCTTACTAAGAAGTAATCTATTAAATCTTGACATAAATATCCCCAGATTATAGCCATCAGGAAGCACAGATAAAGACAAGAAAATTACTTCATTTAGCATTGAATTAAACAGTTCTATCTCACTGCAAAGCCTTCAAAGTTATGTTTTGTATTTTGGGTTTATGATAATAATCAAAGCTCTTGATAACGCCAAAACACTGATTGTGAGATAAATTTGTTACGAGTTTCAGTAAAAGTAGCGCTTCAAATGTTTACGACAAATTTCCTACAATCCCGCTTATATTATTGAAGCTTGTCCCATTTCTAGACTAAAACTTTCAAAGATATTTAACGTAAATGTATTAAGTTAGCTATTTGTAAGCCCGTCTTTTTTGTTCACCATTACTTATTCCTAATGTCAATCCCTAAGGAGCTTTTAATGTTTTCTACACTTAAAAAGTACTGACGATTTTTCGATATCTCGAACCTAAACTTTTGGGATATCCTAACTACAATATGAACGTGGGAACCCTCGAGAACAATTCATTTCATTCAAACGCAAATCTGTCTACTTCAAGCATAGATTACGGTCTGAGCAATATCGAGCAATCTGTATCTACTATATGTCTGACATTAATTAATTTTGATTGTGTAACATAATTAATGTATTAAATGTTTATCTATAGTAACGGCTCAGTTGGTTGCTGAATAATTAAATTAAATTAATTGTTTATGAATTAAATGCCAATGTTGTAATACCTTATTGTTTTTCTCTTGGTCTGGCAGTGTACTTCAATTGTTTGTAGAAATAAGTGATCTTTTAAAACATGTTAAGGTTCTATTTGGCTACCCAACAATAAGAACCTGTATACTCGACAGATCGCACGGCAATTTCAGAAGATATTTTTGTATTGGAGTTTCTCATATTTAAGTGAATAAAGTATGTATTTCGACGCTTGAAAGGCAATCATAACTAAGCAACATTGAGTAAACTTTACAGGAGAGCGATTTACAGTTCAAATATTAACAAAAAAAAATCATAAAAATTTTCCTAATTGTTCGATTAAAATGATGTTAACACTCCTAGAAATCATTTTTTTATAGCTATCCAAATTGTCAAAATAAGACACCTGACACTTTTAAAAACACCGGTTTGTGTCGGTTAGATAAAATTTACCTGATTTGATAAACAGGTAAAATTATCTAAATCATCATTGTAGTGTGTGCAGTAACATGTAAAAATAGGTAAACTTACTTAGTTTAGAATTTTGAAACATAAAGATTGATCTAAAAAGATCTGACAGTTTAAAATAAAATAAGTAAATTTAAAACCTAAGCATTCTTTAATGGTTTTTGTGATTTTGGAAATTGTATCTTAGTTATTAAAATTACTCCAAACCTCCCTTCATAACCGACATTTAACCAAGAACTGTATAGGTAAATATTATCATGCACAAAAATAAATTAAATCAATTATTATTGAATAAAAGTATTTATTGAAAATTAAACAAATACGCTATGTAGTGCCGACCAGGAAACTAATTATGACAACACACACGACAGACATCAGTCTTAGATTAATATATTTTTAATTTAACAATTATTATTGCTGTCGCAATTATAAATTACCTAGCATCTTCATCATACAGTTTCTAAAAAAAATTATATCTCACAATTGCTTTTGATATGGGAAGCTGCGATCGATAACAACGTAAAAGAGATACCTTGGTTTTAGACTGAATTTCAACTTTTTTTTTTGATAATAGGCTCGCGTTAGACCACCATCTCACCTGATGGTAAGTGATGATGTGGTCGAAGATGGAGCACGCTTACCTAACAGTAACCTATTCACTCTTGACTTAAAGACCCCTAGGTTATAGCTATCGGGAAACACAGAATCCGTCAGGGAATTCCACTCCTTAGCCGTACACACAATGAAGGTATTCCCAAAACGTTTAGTGCGTATAGGTGGGATATCCACCATGTAACGAAGCCGCATCGTCGTTTGTCTTGTAGTCCGATGATGGAACGGGCTTAGCGGAATTAGATTGTGTAATTCCATCTTACACTCTCCGAAATGTAACCGATAGAAAACCGATAGACTAGCAACTCGTCGTCGATGTTCAAGGCTCTGGAGCTTTGATTCGACCAGTATATCGTTGCCAATGAGTCTTTTGGCCCGTTTCTCAATAGACCATCCAGCTGGTACTTGGCAGATCCATCCCAAAGATGAGAGCAGTACTCCATACACGACCGAACCTGGGCTTGATAGAGATTGAGCAGCTGTTCGGGTGTGAAGTACCGTCTCACCTTTGCTAGGATTCCCAACTTTTTTTATGCTAATTGAGCCTTAGCCTCGATATACGGGCCAAAATTGAGGGTAGAAGTTAGTGTTACCCCCAGAAGCTCGATACGATCAGTTATTGGCACGGTTACATCTCGCAAAGTAGGAGCCGGTTTGAATTGACTCCTTTTTGCAGAGAAAAGACACGCCTGGATCTTAGCTGCATTAAACTTGACCAAGTTGGCATCGCCTCATTTCCGAATGACAATGAAATGATAAAATGACAGCCTTCAAGGACAAGTTCAAGCGCCCAACCATGTCCTCACGGAGAGACTGGATCTGTGGATCTGGAAAAACTGTAAACCATTGTGATGGTGCGTAAACAGTTGTATTCTTCAATCTATTTTCAATAATAGCATGCACTGTATCTACACATAAAATCAATATATTTGATATCTTTCTTGGATTTTCTTTTTCCAACTTTACTTTTAATTGGATTTGATACGGTAGATTCTTTACTTTCATGCCGATGTAGACGGTACATCATGATCGGACGTAAGTGATGTATATTGTGTGTTTTCCTCAACCTGGTGATCATTCAAAGTCGGATTTTCAATGTCTGGTTCAGCAGTTAAAGTCATATTAAATGCGTGATCAACCGATATACGTGGAGCAGTAATCGATGCAGTCGTTTCAGTGTGATCTGTTGTGGTGCATAAACTATCGGCAAGAACCGGAAAAGCTAAGTCTTTCGAAGTGTCAATGCTGATAGAAGCTGACTCTAATGTTTTGTTGAACTGTTTGTGTTGCTATTAATTGACGAAGCCGCAGACTGCAAAAAAAATCAATTCGATTATGTCAGATTTATACCGTGTATTTTTACTAAGTGAAACTACAAGATAAATAACTACTGTTTATTTGTCTTGTAGGTACTCAAACAAATTATAAAAAAGCAACTCATTTTTAACTGCAAAGATAATAAAATTGATTTAAAATTAGTACTTTGTTTCATCTAAAACATAATAGGGTTTAAAAATAATCCGAAACAAAATGCAGTTTTGAAATAGGTACTACCTTTGCATAGTTTGATTGAATACTTACCATGTCTTCATAGAATATGCGCCAAAATGTGAAGTACGTCCTCCCTAAGCGACGGCGGGTGCCTGAATTAGAACCTGTATAGACGTGTCACGATGCGTGTCGCGCATACCTACACGACGTTTTTTAACCTCGTGCGGTTCTTTAGCGACGAGAAAATATAATTTTGCGTACGGGTAAATTTATCTACGCGCCATTGTTAGCCATTTAGCAAATCAAGTAAGACTATCTAACCGACATCATTAGTATTAAGCGTTGTCAAATAAAAATATCTAAGAATAAAAAATAAATATTATGATATACAAGTAAAAATATCTAAGCTCTAATATTCTTCCACTTTATTTCAGGCTAACTTATACAAATGACACTGTCACAAAATATATTATCGAGTTAAAATATATAACCACATAAATTACAATTGCTTTATGTAGGTAAAATCTACTAAGTAATTTCAAAGGAAAAATTCTTAACAAGTAAAAATACTTCAATAAAAATAAATGAAAAAGTCAATACATGAAAAACCGACTGAGTTCATATTCCTAATTGTTAGAACGTCATAACTGCTAGATATTCAAAAAATCACTATTTTTTGGTCGTTTAGTAAGCACAAAATGTAGATTTTACCGAAATCACGCAATATCTAAGCGACGATAAAACTCGTCGTAGAACTATGAGACCTAGACCAAACGACGCAGAAAAATCTGCCGGTTCGAATGGTATACATAACTCATTTTACGGATTTATGTCGCTTAGTTAGGATTGCCTTTCAAGCGTCGATTTTCTTTTTGCTAAATAAATGAAAGTAAGAGACCATACTTCATAATGCAATCTTCAAATTGTTGATCACTTAAATATATGCATATACTTTGGTGTAATTTATACTTAACTCCTATAGCATATACCTTCATTTAATCCTCCATCTAATCCATATTAGTAGGTACAAACCAAAGCATTTCTCATTTTTTTCCGGTTGGAAAAATCATCGAACGACTTCTTCTGGGTGGAGCAGGAGGAAGTGTCAGACTTCTACTGACTAAAAACCCACCTTGTTCCTTCAGTTGCCCGTAAGTTTCGGGGCCGCAGTATCTCGTTAGAAAATTCCCGCAACCCCGGAAAGCCTTTCTCCTAAAATCTTGTGTTTGTAAGCGGCGATGACAAAAACGCCGAGTCAAAAAGATCAACAATTTCCAAATCCTGCTACGAAATTAAACAGACAAAAACGAAACAGCTGACGAGTAAGACAAGCCACGACACATAACAGAGCTAGGCAGCCTGTGCTTACCAAGGGATATTTACAATTAGAAGAAACCCTGTTGCTAAGAACCACGGATTAAAAAGTTGTGTGATTCCCATATAGATTAGCAAAATGACAAGTGAATTGACAAGGTGCTTTGTTTGTAATTTTAACGCACACTTGTAACGTTAATCCTCCCCGAGCTTTGCCAAACGAGCCAGCCCGCGATGCTGAGCCAGTAGTAAAAAATCACCCTATTAATAATAATATGACTCAGCCTGACCCTTTGCTGCCCTCCACCAACGACTCCGCTATACCGAGGCCTGTACTCCACAGGAAGTGCCCTTAGCGTGCGGTTATTTAAATGTAAATATTAGTATGTAAGTCCTGGCTGGGGGCCTTTAAATTTAGAGGTCACCACAGGATCGTCCGGTTAAGTAGTAACCAGCCTTAGTGTGCTGAACATAGAAATGTAAAATACAGGAGAAATGGTAAGGGGGCGTATCGGTGTCCGCGCGACATGGCAACAGGGCTCATGTCACAGGCAAGTGGCCGTCTCCGCGAACTAGTGCGCTTTCGACGTCGATCGTGATAACATATAAGAATGCCGAGTTGTTCAGTGGTATCTTGTAAAAACCGAAGCCAAAACCAAAACTTTATGAATAATGGAATCACTTACCATATGTAAATACATGTATTTTACAATATTTGTCTTTAAAATCATGAAAAACAATAAAACGTAAAATATTTCTTGCTTTTACTATGTTATTTTTGTTCTCAAATATCAGAGTGACCGTACTACTTTTGCTATAAATACATTGCTCCTTAACCACTACCTGAGTTCGTCACTAAGTAACTGGACAAGCAATGTAAAAATAACGAAACGATACTGTATTACGCGGATTCATCGCGTAGTGAGGCCGCCGCTTCTTGCGACGAGTTAGTGATGTGCTTGTGCAGATCCACTAGAATAGAATAGAATAGAATAGTCTTTATTTGCTTGGAATGTAGGTACATAAAAATAAGTTGTTAAATACTATAAAAGAATCCATGTACATTCTGCCTTAGTGTGGCATGCAAATGTATTATGTTGCAAATAAAAAAGTGCTATAAAAATTGATTATAACATATAAAAATGATTACGACAAATAAAATTGATTACAACAATAAAATTGATTACAATATCTAAAATTGATTACTTACAACAAATAAAATAAAAAATATTAATGCAAACAGAAATTAATTCATATATAACAAATTATTGTCATTTAGGAAATCTTGCACAGAATAATAACATTTATTAACAATTGTGTGAAGTGTTTTTTAAATTTTTGCAACGGTAAGTTTTTAATATTGTCAGGTATTTTATTATAGATTTTAGGAGCCATACAAATCACATTTCTTTTCATTAAGGTAGTTTTAAATACGCCTGTGTGCAGTAAATTCTGGTATTGACATCTCATAGCTGTACTTCTTTTTCTTGTTTCTATTAAAGTTGCAAATAGACATCGGTTTATTAGAACAAATATTGCTACTTCAAGGATATAAAGGCACGGGAAAGTTAATAATTGATGAGATTAAATATAGGTACACAACTGTCAGTTGATTTGAGGCTAAAGATAGCTCTCAGGCAGCGCTTTAAAGCTTTGAAAATGCTTTCTCGTTCACTACAGTGACCCTAAAAATAACACCAAATCTCAAGATAGAAATTACTAGACCATGATAAGCAACTAGTATTGTCGGCAAATTAATCTTTTTTGATAGATTACGCAACATTTATGCAGCTGTGCCTAAACGTTTACATATATCTTCTGCTTGCTGCTTCCACGTTAACTGGCTGTCAATTAAGATTCCTAAAAATTTCGTACAACTTACTTTTTCTATAGTTTGACCATTGTAATTTATATCCATATCTCCCGTATATAGTCGTTGGTAAGAATTCATGATTTTTTGTTTCTCCAGTAAAAATAAAACAATAGTCTTGTATTGTGAAGTCTTTTAAGTTGCCTTCGACGGTGGATAACAACTCTTCTGTGGTGGCGTTATGTAGTCAATAATGACTGTAGTCAAATTTATCGGAAAATACTTCCTTGATTAGCGGTAGTGTTCCTTTAGTACACCTACTACTCATTAGAGCGAGTCTATTTTTATGTTTCGGTCGAGATACGCCTACTGTTTTTTTTTGGAGCAACATTACCCATGTGTAAAGTATTGATTTGTGGCAGTGTGTCATACTTATAAGTCATCTCGGAAGTCTGAGTTTGTTTGTTGTGAGTGTCGCCTTTTATATCGTTGCAGTACTTGACAGAAGTCTTGGAGTCGTTAGTTGGAGTTGGATGAACCTTTTGCCGAATGGATTTTTGTTTGCTCGATGATGATGGTATATTACTTTTTCAACCAGGCGTTAAGCAGATCTTTTTATGAGCATGTCTCGACGGTCTTGAGGGCTTTTTGCAAATAGGATTTTAATCGGAAGTTTTCGCTGTTGAGGGTCTATTTCCTGATGAGCACTCAAAAGTTGCATCTTAAGTGTATTTATTTGTTCAGTTAAGTTGTTTATAGTGTCGTCATCATTACAATCGTGCAGGCTGTCAGGCACGCTCATCATCGTTGAGTCAAGTATAGTTTATTACCTGTGTCTGATGGGTAAGGAAGAGACGCCTGGGTGTCACCACTGCGAGGGTCGCCCTGAGGACACAGTCGAGCACACGGTGCAGGACTGCCCAGCTTGGGCAGAGCACCGACGTGTCCTCACGGCGATAATAGGCGGAGACCTCTCGCGCCCGGCCTTGGTCGAGGCCATGCTGCGGGGCGAGAGGGAGTGGGAAGCGGTCGCCTCCTTCTGCGAAGCAGTCATGCTTCCGAAGGAGGAGGCGGGCCGCGTGAGGGAGAGGATGGCGTCCTCCCTCCAGCCCAGCCGCAGTGGTAGACGCCCACGGCGTCGGACGTCGGCCGACGATCTCCGGCCACCGTAGGCGCGGGCATGCGGACAGCGAGTAAAGGGCAACTCGCTGTCCGACCATGGACCATGCCCGGGTCGACGGCGCGTCGTGTTCCACGCGCGCCTCAAAGAGCGTCAGCAACATGACGAGGCCCCCTCTGCAGAGGGCCGAAGCCCGCCGGGGTCGTGGGACTCACCCCGTTACCGTGGCCCCGGTATGTAAAGGGTTATTGAAGGAACACCGTGGATTTTAGTCAGTAAAAGTCTGACAGTCCCTCCCACCCTGCCCGGAGTGGGAGGACTTATTTGATAATTTTACCACGCTAAAAAAAAAAAAAAAAAAAAAAAGATAAGTTAGTCATAGAACCAGTGTTCTGTCTACGAAGTGTGATATTATCTGAATCCATGTTTGTTATTCGTGATTGTGAGGCGCCCTCTGTAGCACGTTTTTGACTTAATTAACGTGTAGTTTGTTATTTAAATAATGATAAAATTAATCTCACAAAAAGTACACGACTGAGTGCCCCGGATTCGAACTTCAGCACTTTGTCGCCGCAGCCACGTAGTAGATTAAGTTGAAATTAAGTAGCATATGTTAAGGGTCAAAAAATTTAAATTTTGCAATGCGGTGGGTATTACTAATGTGTTAGGATTTTTTTCCACTTGATGACGGTACACTTTTGTTTATGACAATAATGTTAGCACTTTTTATTTACAAAATGTTCACTTTTAACACTGTTTGGTCGATTGTTTATATTGATTCTGATGATAATCACTGTTATTGTTACTTTTAATTGTCACTTTTGTGGTTCATTGCAAATAGTCCTGGTTACTATTTTAACACTAATTATTTCAGTCGCTATTGAATTTGTCACTTTGATAACGTTTCTACTGGTACACTGCTAACGTAGGTTATCGACAACAATGTCGTTTGACGAATGAAATATTGCTATTATAGTTTAGGGGTTTTATAACATACGGAAACCTCTAAGAAAATATGTTTAACTTTTATTTTAAAGAATAAACAATTTATTTTACGCCCGCAGCATGCGTAAGGAGTTCCGACGTAGCCGTCGCTACAATACTTTATTTTTCAATCTGTAAACCGTTTTAATTCAGTTGGAAGATCGATGTAAATAATGTTTTTTTTGCTTATTTGGATTATTTTACAGCGTAGTAGAGAAATGTAAAGTAAGTTACTTAAATTTTAGGTTAATAATCGGTGGTGTTTTTAGGTTTCGAATGATCGTATGTTATGCCTTATCCTCGTGCTGTTTCTTTATTTTTTTTATGGTTTTTATATGTTACTTCCTTTGAAGCTTCGAAAGCTTTATAATAATCGGCATGGCTCAGATAATATATTTGTGAATTTAGCTCAAAATAAGTCGATACATTCATGCTATTTATTTGTTATGCATGGGTGTGTGTTTGTTTTCATATATTTAACAATTTCTCTATTAACTAGGGTTTTTCTTATAACAAAAACCTATTATAACCTACTAAACTATTTGTAAAGGAATGGAAATAGTCATGAAAACAGTTTGTCTCATGGATGATAAATTTACAGTTAAAAGTAAAAATGGAAAACAGGAACTCATGGCAAAAGCTTTGCCACATTTCATAGGATTAGATATCTTTGATAATATTAAGTTTCACCAGTTTGAGCAGTCCCCGATGAATAATCACATAATATTTCTTACCAAAACAGTCAGAAAATATATGAATTTAAGATTACACTTTTTTTTTCACAATAGGCTCGCGTTTGACCACCATCTCACCGGATGGTAAGTGACGATGTGGTCGAAGATGGAGCACGCTTGCCTAGAAGTAACCTATTCACTCTTGACTTAAATACTCCCATATTATAGCGATCAGGAAACACAGACTCCGGCAGGGAATTCCACTCCTTAGCCGTACGCATAATGAAAGTATTCCCAAAACGTTTTGTGCGTATGGGTGGGATGTCCATTGTGGACATCCCACCTACGGTAACGATGGCGCATCGCCGGGCTTGGCGGAATTATATTGTACTAGTACTCTCGCAGGGCTTCGCTCCCGTGGATTCTATCACGGTAAAAACATAACTCTCCTTTTTTGCAGTCGGGTAAAAAGTAGCCTATAACCTTCCTCAAGCTTCAAGCTACTTCCATACCAAATTTCATCCAAATCCACTCAGTACTTTCGAAGATTAGCGCGTTCAAGCAAACAAACAAACAAACAAACTAACAAACTTTTCCGCTTTATAATATTATATAGTATAGATAATTCCATCGCACACTCCCCGAAATGTATAATTATTATGTACTATTTGACAAAAAAATGCCACCCCAGTAATATCAAAGCGTCAAGTGCTACACAAATACCTCCACTTCACAGTTCAGTGAGAAAACTTAAAGTTAAAGAGTACTTAATTATAATTAGGTTATGTTATGTTCTTAATAATATGTTTTTTTTTATATGCCGGAGTTGGTTGTCAATTACAATTAGTTATTGTGGGTATTATTCATCATATTTTGTTATGAGTTGATTTTCTTGTTATAAATTTAAGTGATCTTTTAGTATCAATTATTGTCTGATAAATCGAAACGTAATTTATTAAGTACTTAGTGTACGCACTAATTGATTTTTGGCAACTCATTTCGATAAGTGTGACTGATAGTTTTGATCAAAACAATGGATGATATGTTTCTTTAATTTAAACTTTGTGAAATCACCATTGTTTATTATCGATAATTACTCTTGTATTATTTGATTATTTTATAACGTAAGTCTCATTAGATTTAGTACGTTTTGTATCAAGTAAACACGTGACGCACTTCTTCGTGCCAATGGACAGAGTTGGAGGGATTTCAAAGTGCGGGTATCGCCTTATAAAAGACCGTGCACTTGGTAAGCTCATCAGACATAGACCGGTTAAGTAGTTACACAGCCTTAGTGTGCTGAACTACGAGTGGCCTTACCTAAACAAAAAATAAGCTCATCAGTCTCTCTTCGGATCTGACTCAATAAAGAGCTTCCCTGCTCCCGACAAAACTGTCGGTTTATTTGGTACAGCGCTGCTGTATATTTACAATAGCTGTATAACCCTGCTAATAGCGAGCGGATACACTTTGTAATTGGGTGGCTTGGCCACTATACGAACTGTGACCTTAAAAGGGTCTGTTCGCCTGACTGTATTCTTTGTAATTGGGTGGCTTGACCACTATACGAACTGTGACCTTTTGGGTCTGTTCGCCTAACTGTATTCTTTCTTTGTAATTTGCTTTATCTTTTACCTGATAACTATTTTGTATTGTTTGTTTATTACACGACTACATGGCTCTCATATGATTTGATCACTACAGATTGTATGGACATTAAAGGAGACGTTGACCTCTGAGTTTGTTTCAGTGTTTCTTCTCAGAGTAGTCAGTTAGGAAACACTGGCCTCCTCTAGATTGCAAAATAAACATCATTATTAGTAAACTCAGTAAATAAATATCAGATTTTGCTTATACCAGAGTATTTATTCCAATAAAATCGGGACTCCAAACCCTGATGCTGTACCTCTCGGCACTCCTCCTCAACTCCTGTCTCCATCCTGATCCTACATAAATAATATTTTCTGGACATGCCGTTTTTCTATTTTCAGAAGCCCAAAAAAATTGTACAATAATAAATGGAAGAATTGATAACTTTCCGATTTAGTCAATCACTAGCGTATATGTAAAATAAATTGCTTTTGCACAGCACAACGATAGCGACCGATGTTTTAGTGTGGGTAAGTTCTGCGGTGCATGGTAAATACACACTGTGTTTGATGGAATAGGGTTTATTATTGATTGTATAGTATGTTCTGATTTAAGAAATGCTGGTGCGTGCGCGATTGCGTATCTATTGATTTTATTAAACTGCATGTATAGTTATTGCCCCGCCCAGCGCCTAACTGGAGACACACGGACACACGGTTCCGATATAATTTCGTCTGTCGGCCATATCTACTTGTTTATTTTATCTATGGTGCTGAACTACGAGTGGCCCTATTATATAAAAAAACACCACGCGGCCTTAGTGCGTGTAATAGATATGAACAATAAAACATATTTCTAGCTCATGTTGCGTAATGTATTAGTACCTATAATTCTTAAACTTATTTCATGTTAGTAGGTAAGTACATCAGTACATTCTTTTATTCTCCCACCGCACGAAAGTTTACTCAAGTTGTTTTAGTTATAAGATGAAGCTTGAAAAATGCATGACTGTGCTATATACCTCAGTTATCCTTTTAGGCGTTAGTTCAGCAAACATTTCAACAGCGCAATCTATCCTCTCCAACTTTATTCGTGAACATTTTTCTAGAACATTCCTTCCAAATGGCTCTCGCTTAGTTTCTGAGTCGGCGTACTGCACCTTGAAACGTTCCAGCATTTTCATTTCGAATGTTGTTTGACAAAAAATGTCGTTTGAAGGGTTTGTTTGCGTCAAATATTGAAGGGAGCTCGTGGCTTAACAATAAAAGCGTTATTCGTTACGTTTTCCGTGCGTCAAATAACAGCCAACTAGTAGTATTGTCGGGATTTGACAGGACCTTTGCCTGACGTGGTTGCGGGAATGTTCTTATGAGATACCGCGGCCCCGGGTCACAAGGGCAACTGAAGGAACAGGGTGGGTTTTTTGTCGGTAGAAGTCTGACACTCCCTTCCGCTCCACGCACAGCGGGAGAAGTCATTTGATGATTTTCACACCGACAATAACAAAAAAATGGTATCGAGGCAGTTACTGGGATATGGAGGATAGAAGCGTAGTCTCTTCATGTAAAATACTTGTAGCCGAATAGTCGAGAAATGGCTACGCAAAAGATGATTACGGTGCAATAAAGTATTCATCGAGAAGGCTTTTAGTATTGGTTGAAGCCTAGAGAACAAACATAAGCTAAAATCAAACTCTAAGGACTACAAGACAAACGGCGATGCACCATCGTTACATGGTGGACATCCCACCTATACGCACTAAACGGTTTGGGAATACCTTCATTGTGCGTACGGCTAAATAGTGGAATTCCCTGCCGGAGTCTGTGTTTCCCGATAGCTATAACCTAGGGGTCTTTAAGTCAAGAGTGAATACTTTTAGGTAAGCGTGCTCCATCTTCAACCACATCATCACTTACCATCAGGTGAGATGGTGGTCAAGCCGCGAACCTATTATCAATAAAAAAATAATAATAAGAGTGGATGATATTTTTCACAACAACTAACCACGCAGACAAAGTCACAGGTGGAACAACTAGTAATATACATGTAAAATATTAATCGGCAAGCCTCTGTTTCAAGGACACTTATAAAAAGCTTATTGAGAAAATTCGGTGTTCAAAACACCTGTGACCCTTTGATGAAAACAGGTATGATGTTTTTGTTTCTATGTATAATTTCAAAACTAAAACTCAGCAATTTATTCCCGAACAAACTTGCTAGTAACACGAAAACAAGTACCCACAAACTTAACAGCGGGTCTAGGCTTTTAACTTGGGTATAGCATACCAAAGATATCTGGAATATTCTAGACTTTGTTAGGTCATAACCTTTGCAGCTAGCTGACGGGAATTTAATCTAGTCTTCGCTTTTGCGTTCGTACGCTTGAAATTTGTCGAAATGGTGTTGTGTCTCGTGTAACATAACCTAGGATTGGATTTGTCTATACTAATATTATAAATACGATAGTTCATATGTATGTATAGATTTATGTTAGGTACTCAATTATTGGATGAAATTTGACACAAAAAGAGATTATAATCTGGAAGCGCACGTAGGCTTTTTATTCTATGATTTACATGGCATAGATTAACAAAATTACCCCGCGCACAAAGGAATATCGGCTAGTACTTAGTATTATAATAATCAAATCAAACGTGCTTCGGAGAATATAGATAGGTAAAATTTGGTGCAACGCAAGACAAAAATACAATTCATATAAATCACGTAAGAAAGAGGAAAATGAAACAAACAACAAGAATAAACATCATGAAAGAAAGTGACATAACGGACAAAAAGACGAGAACGGTGTGTCTAGAGTTTGTACCAAATGGAGGCCCAACTTAGCATGTGCCAGGTAGTAAATCCACTAAACTACTAAAACACACATCGTTATAGCCTTTTATACTAACGCACTAAAAAAATAACTTAATTCATTTATAACCGTGTATTTAGATATTTTGGTTAATGAGCAATCGGAAATGTATGGTTGGCGCTACTTTCCAAACAGCGGTGTCAAGATCTTCCATGAAATTATGACCTTTAAGGATTTTATATTAAGCTTATCGATTCTTAGAATCCTATCCTATCCTACTAATATTATTAATGCGATAATTATTACGTGAGGATGTATGTATGTTTGTTGCTCCTTCACGCAAACACTACTGAACGGATCTCAATGTAATTTGGTAAGTAGATAGTTGACATCCTGGAATAACACATAAACATTAATCCGGAATTTCCAAGGGCTTGGAATTTAGGCAGTCAAAACCTCCCACGCGAACGATATCGCGGGAAAAAGCTAGTTTTACATAATTATCTACGATGTACTAAAAGCTCAAAAATATATGAGTGAAGACTTTGAGTGTGATTCTGACTGCCCGGAATGTAACGTAATTTAATAGAGTGGGTCGTTTCATTTTCTCAATAATCATTATATCGTAATTCGTTCAGGTTCAAACGTTTGAGTGGTGTCTTTGAATGGTTATAATTGAATTTTGGACTAATTTGGTTCGTTCAAAGTATTGAGCGGGTCGACACGATTTGCACTGTGTCCGATTTTTTGCATGATGGTAGATTAAGGACATAGAAACTATGTATACGCGTACTATTCACTTCGGGCAGAAGTTAACGAGTTTTCACGGACCTCTGGGTGCTAGAGCAAGATTCGATTTATAGGCCGTGTGCGCACTGCGTTGCGTTTTGGAAACGCAAAATCTGTGAAGTATGGAGTGTCATAAAAGTGCGCGCACTGCGCTGCGGTGGAATAAACGCGTGCGGTAGAGTCACCGGTGGCCCTGGTCATTCTACCGGTGCGGTAGAACTACTGCAATTGCGGCCACCGCAAGGCAGTGCGCGCACGGCCTTATTGTGTTTGTGTTGCGTTTTTTGTGCAGAACTTTGTCGTAGAAGGTATTGGTTTCATCATTGGTATGTTTAATTCCGACGACGGGAATAGTATTGTGGTCGAATAAACAAAATGAAGCAGCTTAGCAGCTATATTACAGTTCTCTATTAAAATATTAAATGAAAATAAAATGGTATACACATATCACACTATTCATTTTTATATATTACCTAGGAGTCTTTAAGTCAAGAGTGAATAGGTTGCTTCTAGGCAAGCGTACTTCATCTTCGACCACATCATCGCTTAACATCGGTTGACATGGTGGACAAACGCAAGCCAATCAGCCATAAAAAAAAAAATCATATTAATTTTAGTCTGTAACTAAATCAATAATGCACAATGAGTAAGTTATACGATAAAAATAATAAATTGAATTATTTTTAATAAATATGGTTTGTGATACAAAATGTAAATAAGCGAGTAGCTCCTGACTAAATCATAACAGCCGTATGGTTCAAGGTTAGGCAATTTTCAAGGTTAGGCAATCTTCAAGGTTAGGCAGCGCTTACCGAGTGTGGTCTGTGAATGGTTGTTATTTGTATATCCCTGACATTCATTACGCTTAGTCAGAAGCCAGAAACTCTGACACTGGTATTTCTATAAGATATCGTGCTACCCAGCAACCGTATTGTAGATACCAGAAAAAGTCGTAGTTTAGTTTAATATAAATATTTTCACTTTCGCTTTTTTAGTTCAAACTAGCTTTTGTCCGCAACTTCGTTTGTGTGGGAGGTTTTTCCCGCGTGAATCCCGATCCCGTGGGAATTTCGGTATAAAAATTATCCTATGTCCGTCTCCTGGTACTATGCTACCACCCTACCAATTTTCAGCCAAATCGATTCAGCTGTTCTTGAGTTATAGGGTAACTAACACGACTTTATATTCTATTATATAAAGCTAAATTACCACTCACTGACTGACTGACTCACTCACTGACATAATTGTTCTCCCAGATGGTGGATGGGGAGGTGGGTATATTTTGACAGATTCGTAAACAAGTAACTCTCAAACCTACGGGAAAAGTGCCAAACCTCCCCTTTTCCCCCCCCTTCTCCCCCCCCCCCCCTATCGTATCTCGGAAACTACGAGACCCGTGTTTTTTTCTTTTTACGGATTCGTATAGAGGAGGCTCGGTAAAGTAAAAACCATTTTTCAAAGTCGTCCCCCCCGCCCCCCTTCTCCCCCCCTTTAGGCGGATCTCGGAATCTAAGAGACTTGGAACATTTTTTTTTTCAGATTCATTTAGAGGGGCAATGCTTTAGTCGAAATAATTGTGCAACCCCCCCCCCAATCCCCCCCCCCCCTTTTTTTTTTTTTTTTTCACAAGCACGCGAGGTGCTTGCACCTCGCGCAACACGCAAATACTAGTTATACTATATAAAGCTAAAATTACCACTGACTGACTCACTCACTCACTCACTCATTGACATAATTGTTCTCCCAGATGGTGGATGGGGAGGTGGGTATATTTTGACAGATTCGTAAACAAGTAACTCTCAAACCTACGGGAAAAGTGCCAAATCTCCCCTTTCCCTCCCCCTTCTCCCCCCTCCCTATCGTATCTCGGAAACTACGAGACCCGTATTTTTTTTTTTACGGTGTCGTATAGAGGAGGCTCGGTAAAGTAAAAACCATTTATCAAAATCGCCCCCCCCACCCCCCTTCTCACACCCTTTAGGCGGATCTCGGAATCTAAGAGACTTGGAACATTTTTTTTTCAGATTCATTTAGAGGGGCAATGCTTTAGTCAAAATACTTCTGCAACCCCACCCCATCACCCCCCCCCCCCCTTTTTTTTTTTCACAAGCACGCGAGGTGCTTGCACCTCGCGCAACACGCAAGTACTAAACCCCCCCCATATCCCCCCATCACCCCCCCCCCTTTTTTATTTTCACAAGCACGCGAGGTGCTTGCACATCGCGCAACACGCAAATACTAGTTATATTATATAAAGCTAAATTACCACTCACTGACTGACTGACTGACTCACTCATTGACATAATTGTTCTCCCAGATGGTGGATGGGGAGGTGGGTATATTTTGACAGATTCGTAAACAAGTAACTCTCAAACCTACGGGAAAAGTGCCAAACCTCCCCTTTCCCCCCCCTTCTCCCCCCTCCCTATCGTATCTCGGAAACTACGATACCCGTATTTTTTTCTTTTTACGGATTCGTGTAGAGGAGGCTCGGTAAAGTAAAAACCATTTTTCAAAGTCCCCCCCCCCCCACCCCCCTTCTCCCCCCCCTTTAGGCGGATCTCGAAAATTAAGAGACTTGGAATTTTTTTTTTTCAGATTCATTTAGAGGGGCAATGCTTTAGTCGAAATACTTGTGCAACCCCCGCCCCCCCATCACCCCCCCCTATTTTTTTTTTTTCACAAGCTCGCGAGGTGCTTGCTCCTCGCGCAACACCCAATTACTAAACCCCCCCCATCACCCCCCCCATTTTTTTTTATTTTTATAAAAAGCACGCGAGGTGCTTGCACCTCGCGCAACACGCAAATACTTGATTTAGAGGGGCAATGCTTTAGTTTTTTTTACAAGCACGCGAGGTGCTTGCACCTCGCGCAACACGCAAATACTAGTTATATTATATTATATAAAGCTAAATTACCACTGACTGTCTCACTCACTCACTCACTCATTGACATAATTGTTCTCCCAGATGGTGGATGGGGAGGTGGGTATATTTTGACAGATTCGTAAACAAGTAACTCTCAAACCTACGGGAAAAGTGCCAAACCTCCCCTTTTCCCCCCCCTTCTCCCCCCCCTATCATATCTCGGAAACTACGAGACCCGTATTTTTTTCTTTTTACGGATTCGTATAGAGGAGGCTCGGTAAAGTAATAACCATTTTTCAAAGTCCCCCCCCCGCCCCCCCTCTCCCCCCCTTTAGGCGGATCTCGGAATCCAAGAGACTTGGAACATTTTTTTTTTCAGATTCATTTAGAGGGGCAATGCTTTAGTCGAAATAATTGTGCAACCGCCCCCCATTTCCCCCCCCTTTTTTTTTTTCTTTTTCACAAGCACGTGAGGTGCTTGCACCTCGCGCAACACGCAAATGCTAAACCCCCCCATCTCCCCCCCACTTTTTTTTTCACAAGCACGCGAGGTGCTTGCACCTCGCGCAACACGCAAATACTTGATTTAGAGGGGCAATGCTTTAGTTTTTTTCACAAGCACGCGAGATGCTTGCACCTCGCGCAACACGCAAATACTAGTTATTATATTATACTATATAAAGCTAAATTACCACTGACTGGCTGACTGACTGACTGACTCACTCATTGACATAATTGTTCTCCCAGATGGTGGATGGGGAGGTGGGTATATTTTGACAGATTCGTAAACAAGTAACTCTCAAACCTACGGGAAAAGTGCCAAACCCCCCCTTTTCCCCCCCCTTCTCCCCCCCGCCTATCGTATCTCGGAAACTACGAGACCGGTATTTTTTTCTTTTTACGGATTCGTATAGAGGAGGCTCGGTAAAGTCAAAACCATTTTTCAAAGTCCCCCCCCCCCCCCGCCCCCCTTCTCCCCCCCTTTAGGCGTATCTCAGAATCTACGAGACTTGGAACATTTTTTTTTCAGATTCATTTAGAGGGGCAATGCTTTAGTCGAAATACTTGTGCAACCCCCCCCCCCCCATCACCCCCCCCTCCTTTTTTTTTTTTTTTCACTAGCTCGCGAGGTGCTTGCACCTCGCGCAACACCCAAATACTAAACCCCCCCCATCACCCCCCCCATTTTTTTTTTTTTTTTATAAAAAGCACGCGAGGTGCTTGCACCTCGCGCAACACGCAAATACTTGATTTAGAGGGGCAATGCTTTAGTTTTTTTCACAAGCACGCGAGGTGCTTGCACCTCGCGCAACACGCAAATACTAGTTATATTATATAAAGCTAAATTACCACTGACTGACTCACTCACTCACTCACTCATTGACATAATTGTTCTCCCAGATGGTGGATGGGGAGGTGGGTATATTTTGACAGATTCGTAAACAAGTAACTCTCAAACCTACGGGAAAAGTGCCAAACCTCCCCTTTTCCCCCCCCTTCTCCCCCCCCCCTATCGTATCTCGGAAACTACGAGACCCGTATTTTTTTCTTTTTACGGATTCGTATAGAGGAGGCTCGGTAAAGTAATAACCATTTTTCAAAGTCCCCCCCCCCGCCCCCCCTCTCCCCCCCTTTAGGCGGATCTCGGAATCCAAGAGACTTGGAACATTTTTTTTTTCAGATTCATTTAGAGGGGCAATGCTTTAGTCGAAATAATTGTGCAACCGCCCCCCATTTCCCCCCCCCTTTTTTTTTTTCTTTTTCACAAGCACGTGAGGTGCTTGCACCTCGCGCAACACGCAAATGCTAAACCCCCCCATCTCCCCCCCACTTTTTTTTTCACAAGCACGCGAGGTGCTTGCACCTCGCGCAACACGCAAATACTTGATTTAGAGGGGCAATGCTTTAGTTTTTTTCACAAGCACGCGAGATGCTTGCACCTCGCGCAACACGCAAATACTAGTTATTATATTATACTATATAAAGCTAAATTACCACTGACTGGCTGACTGACTGACTGACTCACTCATTGACATAATTGTTCTCCCAGATGGTGGATGGGGAGGTGGGTATATTTTGACAGATTCGTAAACAAGTAACTCTCAAACCTACGGGAAAAGTGCCAAACCCCCCCTTTTCCCCCCCCTTCTCCCCCCCGCCTATCGTATCTCGGAAACTACGAGACCGGTATTTTTTTCTTTTTACGGATTCGTATAGAGGAGGCTCGGTAAAGTCAAAACCATTTTTCAAAGTCCCCCCCCCCCGCCCCCCTTCTCCCCCCCTTTAGGCGTATCTCGGAATCTACGAGACTTGGAACATTTTTTTTTCAGATTCATTTAGAGGGGCAATGCTTTAGTCGAAATACTTGTGCAACCCCCCCCCCCCCATCACCCCCCCCTCCTTTTTTTTTTTTTTTCACTAGCTCGCGAGGTGCTTGCACCTCGCGCAACACCCAAATACTAAACCCCCCCCATCACCCCCCCCATTTTTTTTTTTTTTTTATAAAAAGCACGCTTGCACCTCGCGCAACACGCAAATACTTGATTTAGAGGGGCAATGCTTTAGTTTTTTTCACAAGCACGCGAGGTGCTTGCACCTCGCGCAACACGCAAATACTAGTTATATTATATAAAGCTAAATTACCACTGACTGACTCACTCACTCACTCACTCATTGACATAATTGTTCTCCCAGATGGTGGATGGGGAGGTGGGTATATTTTGACAGATTCGTAAACAAGTAACTCTCAAACCTACGGGAAAAGTGCCAAACCTCCTCTTTTCCCCCCCCTTCTCCCCCCCCCTATCGTATCTCGGAAACTACGAGACCCGTATTTTTTTCTTTTTACGGATTCGTATAGAGGAGGCTCGGTAAACCGAGCCTCCTCTATACGAATTTTTACTTTAGTAAAAAACATTTTTCAAAGTCCCCCCCGTTCCCCTTCTCCCCCCCTTTAGGCGGATCTCGGAATCTAAGAGACTTGGAAATTTTTTTTTTTCAGATTCATTTAGAGGGGCAATGCTTTAGTCGAAATAATTGTGCAACCCCCCCCCATTCCCCCCCCCCTTTTTTTTTTTTTTCACAAGCTCGCGTGGTGCTTGCACCTCGCGCAACACGCAAATATTAAACCCCCCCCCCATCACCCCCGCCCCCCCCCACTTTTTTTTTTTCACAGGCACGCGAGGTGCTTGCACCTCGCGCAACACGCAAATACTTGATTTAGAGGGGCAATGCTTTAGTTTTTTTCACAAGCACGCGAGGTGCTTGCACCTCGCGCAACACGCAAATACTAGTTATACTATATAAAGCTAGATTACCACTCACTCACTGACTCATTGACATAATTGTTCTCCCAGATGGTGCATGGGGAGGTGGGTATATTTTGACAGATTCGTTAACAACTAACTCTCAAACCTACGGGAAAAGTGCCAAACCTCCCCTTTTTACCCCCCTTCTCCCCTCTCCCTATCGTATCTTGGAAACTACGAGACCCGTATTTTTTTACGGATTCGTATAGAGGAGGCTTGGCAAAGTAAAATCCATTTTTCAAAGTCGCCCCCCTTGCCCCCCTTCTCACCCCCTTTAGGCGGATCTCGGAAATTAAGAGACTTGAAACATTTTTTTTTCAGTTTCATTTAGAGGGGCAATGCTTTAGTCAAAATAATTTTGCAAACCCCCCCATCTCCCCCCATCACCCCCCCCCATTTTGATTTTTACTACTGAAAAAACTGTTGATTCTTACTTTTAACTATAAACGGGCCTTCAATTTTTTTATGCCATGCCCTCCCCTCCCCAACCTCCCCTGAAATTTAAAAGGCTGTAACTTCATAACGGTTAGAGATAGCCATTAGGTGTTTGAACAAATATTATAGTAGGTGTCGAAACCTGTCCGGTGGTACGTACGGCTTGCTAGCGGCGACGACAGGTTTTAAAAGTGAACAATCCACCACCACAAGCACGCAAATACTATTACAGTTCTTTTATATATATAGATTTAATATTGATGTTAGCAATTTGTAGAGGTATCTCTTTGTAATGTCGTGAGCCACTAATATACCAACACTTTTAGAATCACTTATAATATTAATCTCATTTATGTACTGTTTGTTTTCCTAAATGAATAAATAAATAATAATTATATTACCTTTAAAACCATCAAGCGTGCGTGGAATCATTCGAAAATGCAAGGGTCGCGTTTAACCTTAAAGACCTATGCGAGATTTTGGGATTTAATATAATTTATATTCAGACATTATCTAGTTTTGAATAAGGACACAATTTCTTTGTACCAAAAAAATAATAATAATCCGGTTTCATTAGATTAGAAACCGAGTACGCACAGTTGTACACCAAATACAAGATTCGTTTCTATCTGTTATCATGTGTCATATGTGTGTACTGTGATGTATCAATCACATTTTTAATATTGGTAATTTTGGTCTATTTTAGTACAGAAGCAACCATCTCTTCTCGTCAATATTCAGGTGCATGTAGTCCTTTCGACGCATGTTCCGTAACTTAAACAAATGCATCTAGATGCCTGGAAATGGAGAAATGTAGTAATTTTCAAATGATGTTCAAATGCAATGAAATAATGACAGCTGGCTAATGATGCCACTAGCCTGTCATTATATTATTACATTTGCTTATGACAAAAATCTGGATAATATGTACGAAAATGTTCCAAGTGCAGTCGATTCGACGCTACGCGAGCACTCAAAGGTTAACCTCGCTTAAACTTTCGTCAAATCTCATGTACACTAACTGACATTTACTTTCTAGTTATTAAAAAACTTCACGCCATTATTATCATTTTTACGATCAAAGAATAAAATCAGCATAAGAATTTAATGACTGATCTATGTGAAGCCACTTGCCTTTCCGCTTCACTGAGTTCCCAACTTATGAGATGCAGATTTGGAAGACTTTATGAAAACGTAGATAGGGTTGACTTTTCTGTGGCAAGACTAGAAAATATCGTTTTCAGCATGTTTGTCATATATGACTACGTCGACCTCAAAAGTAGGACAATATAGTGCAGCATTAGGCAGAATTGCGTTTTAGTGACGTTTATGATATTCGAAATGGGGCAATTGCTTAAAATTATCGTTACGTCTTACGAGTTTTTTAGACTGTGTCCTTGTGATTGCTATTGAATAAAGAAGTTTGATGAGCTAATCAAGGGTAGAGTAGAAATAAATTTTTTATCACAGTATCGAAAATTATAGATAACCATTGTGTTATAGGCGCGACATCGATGCTTATGGGTCTGGTCCGGGATATTACTGGCACAAAGACAGTAGAAGTGGGCAAAGTGGATCATTTTTGAGATTGGAACATTTGCATCTCGATCACTGAAATGATCCGGAACACTGATATGTTTCTTTTAGCTCATTTGGATCATCGGCTCAAATGACTCAGTGAACGCCTGCGACGCGACGTCATGTGTAGAAACGTAAGATTTTTACGTTGCGTCTCGGGCGTTTACTATTGAGACAGAAATGTTTTGAGGCATCAATACTGAATGTTTTACGTCTACATATTTATTGTAATAAGTGAGATTATAAACAAAGTCGATCGTCGTGCATACGATACGAGAGTCAATAAATAGTTAAGGTAACTCAGTGTCTCTCAGTCCTCCTCTCTCGCTCGCTCACTGCTCAGTCGCCACACGAGCGAATCGTCGCGCGAAATGAGCCAGAGCAAAGTAATGTTTCAGATTCAAATGATGCATTTGAAACGTTGTTACTGAACCAATCTTTTGAATCACTTCAATTATTTGGATCAGTAAGTCGGTCCCGTAAAGAGTTATACACGCCTAAAAGAAAGTAACCTCAGTGTAGAATTTCAGATCGGGCACGCCGCAATTGCGGCGGTAAGACCCCTCTTTGAGGAGTGGCTAGATCGGCGTCATGGCGTCCTGACCTACCGCATGACGCAGGTCCTCACCGGACACGGAAGTTTCGGGAGGTACCTGTGTCTGATGGGAAAGGAAGAGAGGCCTGGGTGTCACCACTGCGAGGGTCGCCCTGAGGACACAGTCGAGCACACGGTGCAGGACTGTTCAGCTTTGGCAGAGCACCGACGTGTCCTCACGGCGGCGATAGGCGGAGACCTCTCGTGCCCGGCATTGGTCGAGGCCATGCTGCGGGGTGAGAGGGAGTGGGAAGCGGTCGCCTCCTTCTGCGAAGCAGTCATGCTTCCGAAGGAGGAGGCGGGCCGCGTGAGGGAGAGGATGGCGTCCTCCCTCCAGCCCAGCCGCAGTGGTAGACGCCCACGGCGTTGGACGTCGGCCGACGATCTCCGGCCACCGTAGGCGCGGGCATGCAAACAGCGAGTAAAGGGCAACTTGCTGTCCGACCATGGACCATGCCCGGGTCGACGGCGCGTTGTGTTCCACGCGCGCCTCAAAGAGCGTCAGCAACATGACGAGGCCCTCCTGCAGAGGGCCGAAGCCTGCCGGGGTCGTGGGACTTATCCCATTACCGTGGCCCCGGTACGTAAAGGGTTATTGAAGGAACACCGTGGATTTTAGTCAGTAAGAGTCTGACAGTCCCTTCCACCCTGCCCGGGGTGGGAGGACTTATTTGATAATTTTACCACGATAAAAAAAAAAGTGTAGAATTTCAGATGGAAAATGGTATGTAAGAAATGTTTTATTTTTTATTATAGATAGTCAATCTAGCTGTGGATTCTTATTTTCCATTAAACTCTATGCTTCTGTAACATTATCACCTGCTTAGCCTTTTCTATGTTGGTGTCAACTTTTAGTCTTATTGGATGCAGCTGAGTATTAGTGTTTTACATGGAACGACAGTCTAACTGACCTACACAACTTAGTAAATTGGTTACACGATATCCCTTACTTATACAACGTGTAACAGGATAAACGCAATTCCTGAAAGTAGTTGCTTCAGAATCGGCTTCTTAATCGATTTCCCTCATAAAAAATAGGTGTTAAATTTTGACTGAAAAATCTTTCATTTAATTTAAAATGGAAACACAGCATCATGACAAATTAATACAATCCTTAATTCAAGGAAATGCGCTAATATTGCACGAGTATATGAGTCTGCGTACGGATATTGTATGACGCACATACGTTTTGCGTTTAGTAAGGATAACTATTTTATAAAAAATGTCTAGGTTTGGTTTCAATTTATTTAGTTACGGTCTAAAACAACATGTTTTAGACTTATAATTAAACTAGCTTCCGCCCGCGACTTCGTCCGCGTGAAATAGTTACTTTGGGCTAACGCTAACTTTAACCCGCGACTTTGTTTATATAGGTGAGTAAGTACTGGGTTTTATAATCTTATATCATGTAGATTGTAGGTTCCCAACTAGCAAAAAATACTCTTACAAATATCCCAAGACCATATTTTTTTCAGTCTTATATCACACTTATAGACACATATAAGTGTGGATTTGGGCGCACTTTATAAGTATATTCACCCTTACAATTGACTTTTAATGGTCTCGCGAAGTGTATTTTCGAACTTATAAAACTCTTGCTAATACTTTTATAAGGAAAAACAAACTTACAAGTGACTTACAAGAGCTTGCTTTAAGGACAAGTAACCTTAAAGACTTCTTACGAATGCTATTTTAAGTGTAATATCACTTGTAGCCCTCTTTGTGATCTCCTTATAAGAGTGTAATCACCAACGGTAATCACAAACCACCGCCGCGCCGTGAGGTAAAGAGAAACTTTGGGAAAATAATTAAAGAACGTAAGTATTATATTTTATTTCATTTTCCTAAGTGTGTAAGCTTAGTTTGTCACGCATTTTAAGCGATTATTAGGTTGCGAAGTAGTTTTTCTCGATTATTTTGAAATTTGAATAACAGTATTTTCACGGGCCTTCTCAAAAATGTGTCCTTTATTATATATAATTATAATTATTTGTGAGATAATATTCAAAATGTCGCCATTACGACCAACCACGACTCATAAGTGCTTTATCAGAACAATATAAGTCCAGTATTCTTGTGTAAGGTTTATATCGCCCTCGTAAAAGTCAAATTAAACCTAAAACCGTTATCTACACGGCCATACTACTCATAATTTAGGGTTCCTTAATAAGTAAAAGCAAACCCAACAACGAAGTCATTATAGGTACAAGTAAATAATTAATCCACTACGTTAATCAATGTAAATACGCTTATATTATGTTTTAGGACAAATACACACAAAGTATGGTTGCAGTTATGGATGTCGACTGTTTCATAAGTAAAAAAAAGCTCCGAATGCTTAAGAATGAAACTTGGCCATTGAACATAACGCACTTTGTATTGTGTGAAAAATGTATAGCCTGTGGATATCCTACTTCAAAGTTCCTGCCCCAACATTTTACAATGGCCCAAAATGATATCATGACTTTATTGTATTTGGATTTCTTCTGGTGCGCAGGCTGCCATAAATTTGCAATTTACGACCACTACTCAAGTGATGAATGTGAATTGTGTAACTAATTAGCCAATAAACTTCTATTAATTACATAATAATATATAAATAAAATTATAAATATATCGTTGAAATCATAACGCACTTTCAAGCTACATATTGAAAAACTTTGGGTAGGTAGACTTTTTAATACTTAGGTCGTTATTTTGCACGGAACCTTCAAAAATATTTTTTGTGTCAGTTGCACGAGATGCTCGGAGAGATACTCGATATTTCTCGTGTCAAACACAACACGGAAAATAAATAACACTTAATAGAGAATTGTTAAGACACTTGTAAGACTTTTAAAAGTGCTTCTACTCTTTAATATGTCTTAGGTGAGATAATCACACTTTTAAAATACTCGTTCAACAGAAGTCTAATAAAACACTTAGTATAGTCACTTATAAGATTAAATGTACTTATAAAATGCATTTATAAGTTTTAATTAAGAATCAAAGGGAATTAGACTTGTAAAAGGCGCTTATAAGACCAGTGCTCTTATTAATACTATATAACGTTTTCTTATATACGTCTATAAGCATAATGTTACAAGTATGAATGCTCTTAAAACTTAAATATACTTATAAGATGACACTATAAGAGTTTCTGGCTTAATCAGAACACATATAAACCTTATATGAAACCATAGCTCTTACAAGCTTTTGTTTGTAAGGGTACTAAGGGTTTCTGGCTTAATCAGAACACGTATAAACCTTATATGAAACCACAGCTCTTACAAGCTTTTGTTTCTGAGGGCATTTTGCTAGTTGGGTTATTCTCAAAAATACTAAACTAATGTTATTTTAAAGTACTTCTGCGTACACTATATTTTTAGTTTTGTTTTTTTCTGGCCGGTGATGTTATTTTAAAACTACGATAGCTCCTAAGATATTAACTTAAATCGAATGATGTAAAGGGCAATTTTGATTCAAATTAAATACTTGTGATGAATAACGTATTTATTTGGATAAGGATTAATATCATGTTTATAAAAACACCTTCGTAAATAACAAATTTGGTTAGCATAAAAAGGTTTATAGTGAGCTAACCTTAAAAGATAGACATATGCTGTCGTGGATTTTTTTTTAGTACTTTTAAAGAGGAATAATTCTGTCATACATGATTTTTGCGAAACTTTAACCATTTACGCAGCGCACGCAGCGGAAGTTCTCAATAGGAAAAAAAATCCCCCGATTCTGAAACATTATTCATTAGTTCTCCGCTCCTATTGGTCATAGCGTGATGATATATATCCTTCCTCGATAAATGGGCTATCTAACACTGAAAGAATATTTAAAATCAGAACCGTAGTTCCTGAGATTAACACGTTCAAGCAAACAAACAAACAAACTCTTCAGCTTTATAATCTAGAATACTATATAATATTATAAAGCGGAAAAGTTTGTTTGTTTGTTTGCTTGAACGCGCTAATCTTCGAAAGTACTGGGTGGATTTGGATGAAATTTGGTATGGAAGTAGCTTGAAGCTTGAGTAAGGTTATAGGCTACTTTTTACGCAACTATAAAAAAGGAGAGTTATGTTTTTACCGTGATAGAATCCACGGGAGCAAAGCCCCGCGTGAGTACTAGTATTATATAAAATAAGTATAGATATTCTAATTGGGGTGTCTGAGGTACACCTTATATTATCCATCTTATTGACAAGTGTCAACATTTTCAGGTTTCTAATTATCTGTAACGACTGTCAAAAATGTCCAAATGACAACCGAGAACAACTGCTTAACTTTTTGCCTGAGGCACGGCGGTATCAGCTCGCTAATTTGCACCACCCGGCTATGAGAAATAGAAAAAAAAAACCCAGACCTTATGCTCATCACTTACGCTTGTGATCAAAAGACCAACAAGGCAGTCTTACATGCTTCTGTAACAATAATACTATGTATACAAGGTTGGGAAGACAATAACACAATAAATGAAAACACCGACTATACTAATCCCGAGGAAACCATAGTGGTCATAAAATTAGATGGGACAACAACAAAAAAATTATACTTTCAAATAATCTAAATAATACAGGTAAAAGTATGGAATTGCCGTTTTATAGTGAAAGATGCTTTGAAATGACTTAAAACCTTCATGGTGTGAGAGTTTTTGTGCTTAAACGCAGGATATTTGACCCTGTTTTTCGTTTTTGTTTTTCTCTGGGTGGGAAAATCATCAAATAACTCCTCCAGCTCTGGGTTAAGCGGAAGGGAGTGTCAGACTTCTACTGACTAAAAACCCACCCTGTCCCTTCAGCTACCCGTAAGTTCCGGGGCCGCGGTATCTTGTTACTACATTTCCGCAATCCCGGTGGGCAATGGCTTTATGAGGCCGCCGATCCGACCCGGGCCTGGTCCTTACCGGACGGTGAGCTACCCCTGCTCGCCGTCCGCAAGCCCGCGCCTACGGTGGCCGGAAATTGGCTCGCGATTCCCGACACCCAGGGCGTCTACCACGACGGCTGGGGCGTGAGGAAGAGAGCCTGTGGGAAAATATGAAAATATAAAAATATCCTGAATGCATTTTTTGTACGGACTAAGGAGATCATCATTTAGGCTATGATAAATTTATGATCGTATTGTCGTCTCCACTTTGTATATTATAATAGATATTAAACAAGAAATCACTTGCAGTTGTTATTTCTCCAGCATCAATGGTTTGGCATGAAGTCCGCCTTTGTGTTGCATGAAGTTTAAATAAATTGGATATAATTAAGAGTTTATCACTGAATGCAATTAAGATTAACTTTATGTGATCAAAGTAAACGATTGTCGAATGCCGTTTTATTTGCTCTGCGAAAATTTCTAGGAATTTAAGGCTGCTGGAATCCGCAGCGGATTGAGAAAAACAAACGGAAATGTTTGGTTAATTATAAAGTGAAAGAATAATTAATAAATATGTTTATTTAAGGGACAATAAAGGGACAATAAAAAGCTACAATATAAAGTAAAAACAAGAATAAATCATTCAGTGTGTAAACAATATTGCAGCCTAATGCATTATCCGCGTATTATCAATGTAATATAATATATGTAATGTATGTAATATAAGTATGTTACTTAATTATAATAATAACTAGCTTCAGCCCGTGACTTCGTTCGCGTGGGAAGGTTTTCCCGCGTAATCTCAAACTTACGGGAATTCCCGTAGTGTTTCCCTACTGTTGGGACACTCTCTAAGAAAGGGAATGGGCCATAATCCACCACGCAGGCTCAATGCGGGTTGGTGGATGTTGCATGTCTTCGAACTATCGGTCCTAGGACATGCGGTTTTCCTCACGATGTTCACCTTCATCGATTTGGGAGCTGTGGTGATGATATAAATTATACAGAGTAATGTGCCTAAGTGAGTCCGAACCTATGACCTACAACTCGCAAGACAAGCCAGCTACCACTGGGCCGCAACCGCTCTTCGGTAGGCGTGTGTAACTCTTTACGGAACCGACTCACTAATCTGAATCATTGAAGTGATTGGTCCAGTAACAACGTTTCAAATGCATCATTTGGATCTGAAAAATTACTTTGCTCTGGCTCATTTCGCGCGACGTTCGCTTGTGTGGCGACTGAGCATTGAGCGAGCGAGAGAGGGAGACTGAAATAAACTGAGTTACTTCAATTATTGACTCTCGTATCCTATGTACGAAGGTCGACTTTATTCATAATCTCACTTATTACAATAAATATGTACCTAGACAAAAAATTCAGTATTGATGCCTCAAAACATTTGTGTCATCATAGTAAACGCCCATAACGCAACGTAAGAATGTTACGTTTCTATACATGACGTCGCGTCGCAGGCGTTTACTGAGTCATTTGAGCCGATGATCTAAATGAGCCAAATGAAACATATCAGTGTTTTGGATCATTTCAGTGATCGAGTCGCAAATGTTCCAATCTCAAAAATGATACAGTTTACCCACCTCTAACGCAAAGCAATCTCGATATGTTATGATGGTCCGATAAACCATGAACTGATTTCAGCAAGCGGGTGTTATTATTGTTACGCCAGTCGCTTAGCGAAGTACGTCGAGAAACTTCGACAGAAATCTAGAATGTTCGAGACACTAACGCCATCTAGCGGCGAGTAGCTGTACTGAGTATGTCGAGTCGAGACACTAACGCCAGTAACAGTACTGTGTATCTCGAATAGCTTCTGGAATATTCTTGGCAGTATAAACAGTGACTCAATTTTACAAGAATCTTTAAGTCAAGAGTGAATAGGTTACTTTTAGGTAAGCGTGCTCCATCTTCGACCACATCATCACTTACCATCAGGTGAGATGGTGGTCAAACGCCAACCTATTTTGAATAAAAAAAAAAGGTTCTAGAACTCACAGACCGGGGTATAAATAGATCACAGAGGAACGCAGAGGGCAGTCTTATTACAACAATAAACTCTATTATAAGTGAATTTCAGTGCGATTTAAGTGTTAAGTGACAAGTTTTATAGTGTGAATAATTTTGTTCATTTTTATTTTGTGTTTACTTAATTAAAGTGTTAATTTTGGTCTAATTGGCCCTAATTATTTCTATCCCGAACCCCAGCTCGTAACATTATTTAGCCACAAGCTACTTACCAAAATAAGAAAAATAAAAGAATTGTTCAATTTAAACAACTGGCGGCTTTATCATAATTATTATGGAAGGGAAAACATTCACTCATACCTACAAAACTAACTGTCAATAACACTGACTTTTAAAAACCTTATTTTTATAATGAATACAAAGTAATAAATTATGCCACAATCGCGTCATGTTCGATTACCTAAGTAGGTGGTATGTAAGCCAGCATTTTTTGCTGGAACTACTTGACAAACTCCATTATAAATGAGGATCGCTAACGACCTATTCTTGACTAACACTATCTAGAATAACGCCCTAATGACACTAGATGAAGTTGTCTGAAGCCTCTGCATAGGGTGACTATAAAATCGGGTTTCAATGGATACTAATGTATTTTACTAGGTTCTTTCTGGCAGCTTCGCCCGCGGTAGTTGCTTTTACTGCCATCTAGTGGTATTAAAAATAACATATGACCTATTCTGAGACCAACCAATTATACATAAAAAAACCGTGAACTATATATAACTATACAACGTGTAATTTAAAGGGTATATACATACCAAGTGCATGGCTTCTTTGGATGATAACAAACGATATGGCAAGAGTTTTATATTCTTATGTCTACATGTCTGGAACTTATTAGAAATTTCAGTACATTGATATCGTGTTATTGGCAAGTGGCGTGGAAAGTTATTGACCCTCGTAGTGCTGTGACACTTTTGTTATGGTTGATATTCAAGAAACATATTAAACCGAAAATTACTTTGACATTTATTTTCGCTTCTTTTGAGCTGAAAGTATGCATAGAGACTCCATACCAGATGTTGTCTTCAGCCCTTCCGGATAGATATGGGGTTTCTGTTACACGTTGTATAACACGAGATTTTTAATAGTAATTAGTTAGCCAAGTGATAGTAATATTATTATTGATTTTGAATAGTAATATTAGTAGTAGTAGCGAATAGATAGAATCCGCAACGAATACATTCGCGGAAGCTTAAAAGTCGCATCAATTACCGAAAACACTACTGAAGGACTTTTTACTTATGGTAATGTAATGGGGCGCAGCGATGATAGCGTGGTACAAGTTGCCTTAAACCTGCCAGGAGAGAAAAGAAGGTTGACGCCATTAACCTGGTAGCCATACATAAAGACATATTTCAAGAACTCCCAATTGTTCAATGTTTAGCCAGGTTAGAACTCTTTAAATCAAGATTACTTGTACTATCAAGTGAGACAGTCGTCAAACGCGAGCTTATAATCAATAAAAAAGGCCAGTGAGGAAATTATTTCCCAAATAATGGGAAATTAGGGCAGCTGAAGGGACAAGGTGGGTTTTTAGTCAGTAAAAGTCTGACCACGCTCCACACAGAGTGGGATAAGTCATTCGATGATTTTCCCACCCAGAAAAAGAAAATGGTTGAATAAAGAAGAAGGATTAATCAGCCAAGTATGTAATCTACTATGGAATCCTGTAATACTGTGATATATATAGGATTACGTAGATGATTCTATAGGTAACAATGAAAATCACATCCGTGACATATAATTTTTTGTATACGCTATATCGTATAAATATTTTTACCTAACATTATAATGTTCATATCATCTATGAAATTCGTACATATTTTTTTAATTTAAATGTGATTCAATTTCAATTTATAGCTACTAGGGATCATATGTTAACAGCAGTTTATTTCGTATAGGAGTAAAAATTCTCTTTTGAAAAAATCTTTTTTAAAAGAAGTTTTACAAACTCAGAATCGAAAAACGATTTAGTGTCGTTTGTAACACTTTTGAAGCACCTATCAAATATTACACTCGTTGTCATACGCCATTTTATATGCCAAGATTTTATTTTACTACTATGAAGACGTGATTGATATATTTATAACCATGCCAAATTACAGCATCGACGACATAGCGAATCAACAATGTATTCTTTTCTAACTTTTTATATAAGGAATCCTTAAAAATGTTGTTACTTTCACAGTACTTGTCGAGTATATTACTGTTGTTAGCTTGCATCATCCCACTGTTATGTACAAAAGTTAACCACTAGCCGTTAGTTTTATCCAGCTCATTCCGCCATCTTTCTCGAAGTCTACCGCGACGCCTTCTAGCTGTGTCGGGGCTCCAAAAAGTGGTGATTTTGGCAAACAACTCATTGGGCATGCGGCAGAAGCGGCCAGCCCAAGACCACTTCGATTTAGCGACCTCTTTAGAAACGTCAGCAATGTCGGGTATATACACGAATAAATACGTAAATAAAACGTCTTTTGAGAAACAATTTTTATATTTTGGGAAAACTTTCATAGTGCGTTCAGCTAAGGAGTGGAATTCCCTGCCGGAGTCTGTGTTTCCTGATAGCTGAATAGATTACTTCTATGCAAGTGTACTTCATCTTCCACCATCAGGTGCGATCGTGATAAAATGCAAGCCTATCAACATTTAAAAAGTCTTTATTAGCAAATGAATAGTGACTTTGATTATTTATTTAACTCAAATTATTCAATAACAATACACTCTTTAATTCTGCCAAACTGTAGAACAGTGTGTCAGCAGTAGATGTAATTTAAATTAATCTTAGATGCACAAACTTTAACCAACGTGAAAACTATCTTTTCAATTTATTCTTATCCGGTTTGAAAACCAAACTTGCTAACTCAATCACTGCACTGTGCCACATTCAAAGTTTGAGACATTTCTTAACTTAGGAAGAGAGGAGGTGGAGAATAAATACAATGTATTCGATTCCTAAGTCGCGAACTCCGCGAATATAACGCCAAAATACATAAATCCTGTGTGCAGATCTTTTAACAGTTAAAAAAAAATAAACTCGTCAAAAGGTTTTGTTATAACATGAAACCTGAATTTGTTTTTGACTATGATATGTTTTATGTATGGACATTATTTATTTATTAAGTTAGTTACAGTTCTCAAGTCAGTGACTTTTTAGGCTTTTATCCATAATTAATATTAGAAATGCGAAAGTGTCTCTGTCTTTCAGTTCCGCCTTGTTGAAATTTTGTATGGACATAGTTAAAGACCTGGTGTCAAACATACGTACGGGTTTTCGTTTAAGAAATCAACTCTTTAGGGAATGAATATTTCATCAAAAAAAAATCAACAAGAACGAAGTCCTGAGTTTCTCTTCGAGTCCGATGTTTCCCTTCATAGATTTGAATACAGTGATGATATATTTGTATAAATTACACCAAGAAATTTGCCTGACTGGGTCTATACACCACAACAACCACGACTCGCAAATCCGGGCCGTATCCACAGGGCCACTACAAAGAGAAAGCTTAAGAGAAAGAATCATAAAACCCCCAAAAAACTAACCCACTTAAAAATACGCACTTAATTCTGTCCTATATTACTCACGAACACTCAGTCCCCCTACCTATAGAACGTGTTGGAACCGCGAACACCTCCAGTTATAAAGGTGTGGCCACGTCAGCGTTTATCGGTCGCGCGCAACTCATCAATCTTGCTTTCGTTCAGGTGATATGTCACGTGTCCATTCAACACGATTTTGTGTGGGACGTATTCAACTAAGGTTACAAATGACGTTTTTCTGTTATGTGAACGGTTAAGCGGTTTCGATAGTGTGTGTTGGGGTTTATGATATTTTTTTTCTTCTTTTGTTCCCTTTGATAGAGTAAAGGCTTGGTTTTGGAGTGAATGTTATGAAGTTCTGAATATGAAAAATGTGTTTTAGGTTTTTTTTTGTATAATCTGTCTAGAACATGTTTAGCGAGAGTCTAGAAAAGGTGTTTTGTTATTATTTTTCAAGTAAAATGTATCTTTAAGTGACCAAAAATTCGAAGATTGCCTTATACATGCCTCATTGAGCAGTCAGCAGCATCGACGGAGCTCGACAGGGCCATTGTCTGCCGGGTTCGTGGGAATGCTCTAACGAGATACCGCGGCCCCGGAACGAAAGGGCAGTTGAAAGAACATGGTGGGTTTTTAGTCAATAGAAGTCTGAGACTCCCTTCCGCCTTCAAGACGTATTCAACAAAGGTTACAAATGACGTTTTTCTGTTATGTGGACGGTAAAGCAGTTACGATAGTGTGTGTTGGGGTTTATGATATTTTTTCTTCTTTTGTTCTCTTCGATAGAGTAGATAGCAACTGAAAGAACAGGTCGGGTATCTAGGCAGTAGAAATCTGACACTCCCTTCCACTCCTCACCAAGAGCGGGGGGAATCATTTGATGAATTTCCCCCGAAATAAACAATAAGGTCTTCTTTATTTAAAAGAAAGCCAGTGTTCCAGAAATAAGACCTTACACTTAAGTTCAATGTACTACAAAATGAAATTCAAAGCGATTGAATTAAACTGTACCCATTTAAATAATTTCATAACCTATATAGCATCGATATCCCCATGTGGTCAGACGTTAAGATGCCAGACCTATACGTTATTGGATTAAGGACCTAAGAGAATAAGGATCGATATGACGTCCGGCTTAGTCAATAGTCATATGATGCCATATTGGATTTGAATATTATGTACGTACCTACTATACCTTGTACCTTTTTTTTCCCTCTTGGCGGGAAATACGCTGAGATGGTAAAACAGACAAAACTGAAAGTATGAGAGGTTGAGTAATTTGCAAAGAATGTCACCTTTATTTTATTTATTTATTTTATTCATTTGGCTCACCAACATTTGGATACACTGATACAAATTGAGAATATATCAATAGGTTTATGGACTAGAATATAATATCAACTTCTTACAGGTAAGGCCATCATGCATTAGGTACATATTACTTGATCAAGTGGTTACTTACAATTGGAACCTTTAATTTGAACTCTTGATTTTGTTAAGAGGCCACACAATTTTGCCAATAACACGTACGTACAATTACATACTATCAAACGAAGTATGTTATTCGGTGAAATAGAATTTGGACCGTGATAAGTAAAGTGTTCTTTTTATTTTTAACCGACTTTAAAAAAAGGAGGTTCTCAATTCGTCTTGAACTTCTTTTTTTATGTATGTTACCTCATATCTCGGAGACGGCTGAACCGATTTGGAAAATTCTTTTTGCGTTTGAAAGGGTATACTTTCTAGTTGGTCCCATTGTTACGAAATCAGGATCTGATGATGGGATCCTGGACAAAATTGAGGGAACTCTTCAAATATTATAGACACATCTACAGCGTTTTGGGTATTTCTTATAGTACCTTGAGCAGTTGCTTTCGAAAAGTACCATTTGGGGAAGTTGAACTGATGATGAAGACCACAGAGGGTCACTGAAACTACTCAATAATAAGTATTTCGTGGATTGCGATTCGATTACTTGAGTACGGATGTTAAACACTTTATGCTCGTCGCAATACATACGAGTATGGTAATGTAGAGCTGATGGTCAAGTACCAGGAGAACTCCTCAAAAATTAACGGCTATGCATCGAGAAAAGAAACATTTTTTAAAAGGTGATAAGTTGTTGACATTATGGCTTTTGTTTTTTACCAAATTACAAACCGACCCACTAAAAAGAGTGAAAAATTAATTTTAACAAAAAATAGAACCGACTTCCATATCAAAATACTACAAAGGTAAAAATAACTTTAATTTCGGAAGGCGGTGTGAAAAAAAGAAAATCCAAAACCAATAACACCGACTACCGAAATTAAAGTTATTTTTAGCTTTGTAGTACTTTGATATGGAAGTCGGTTCTATTTTTTGTTAATTTTTTTTTGACGTTGATCTCTGAGTTTGTTTCAGAGTAGTCAGTGTTAGACCGTTCCCTATGTCCCTATGTGATGAGGGGAAGGATGTCTTCAATGAAGTCGTTTTATTGTTTCTTTTAAATATAAACGTATATTATAAAATTACAATAGGGTTTTTTGAGAAACACATGCGACGCTAACGAAATTTCCGTGGAGAGAGTATATCTGTGAAGGCTGCGACGGTGCTGCCACCCACGGGCAGCAGAGGATGATTCTTTGCTATATTCATGCCGAAGAATACTTGCTCCTTTCGCCGCTAGAGGGCGTTGGTATATTGAACATACCGGCCCCTTTGGAAGTACCAGGGTGTTGTCTTCCAACACGAAGTACTCGTCGCTGTAGCTTCTTGATTATTCTGACTGTAACGGGCAGATCTTTGAGAACGATCGCCGTATGGTGCCGTGCGCTGTACGGATTTCAGCTACACGGGATATTCCGTCAGGTCCAGGGAATACTTGCGTTATTCGACCCAGTTTCCATTTGAGTGGGTGAACGTTCTCTTCTTTAATAAGAACTAGACTGTTTGGTGTGATGTCCTCACTATTTTCCTTCCATTTTGTTCGTTGTTGGAGTTCTGAAACATACTCTTTCGACCATCGTTGCCAAAAATGTTGTCTAAGTTGCTCCACACGGTCGTAGCGTCCCAGTCTTGCAGGCGCGATCGTCGTCAGGTTTTCGCAGATGGGCGCAGTCAGCGGTCGACCGATCAGGAAATGTGCTGCAGTAAGTGGAAGGAAATCGTTCGGGTCTGAGGACAGAGGGGACAAAGGGCGTGAGTTGAGAACGGCTTCAATTTGCGTTAATACCGTTTCAAACTCCTCACGTGTTAGTTTGGCATTGCCAAGTACCCGCCGTAAATGATACTTGCAGGACTTGACTCCCGCTTCCCACAACCCAACAAAATGAGGACTATAAGGGGGTATAAACGTTAAACGAATTTAATTATTATTAAGAAAATCTAAAATATCATTAGTATTATTAAAAATAACTGATAACTCCTTTTCAGCTCCAACGAAATTCTTTCCGTTGTCTGAAAATATTTGATATGGCTTTCCACGCCGTGCAATGAAGCGTTTTAATGCCAAAATATAATCCTGTGTACTTAAACTGCCTACCAATTCTAAGTGTATGGCTCTGGTCGTAAAACATACAAATAAACAAATATATGCTTTAATAAGCTTAGCACCTCTGCCTTTGCGGTCTAATATGGACAATGGTCCCGCATAGTCTACACCACATTGCATGAAAGGAAAACTAGGCTCTAACCTTTCAGAAGGTAAGTTGCCCATCAGAGGGGTCAATACCTTCCCTTTCATGCGTTTGCATATGACACAATTATGTACTACCTGTCTGGCTAAGTTGCGAGCTCCTAAGATCCACCACCTTTCACGCATAGAATATACCAAAAGTTGAGGTCCAGCATGAAGTAGTCGTTTGTGTTCATATTCACACAACGACCTTGAGAAACGATGTTTATCACTTAATAATACAGGATGTTTTTTGGCATAATTAAATTCAACCGCGTTAGATAGCCTACCACCTATACGAATTATATTAGAATTATCTAAAAATATATTTAAACCCGATATTTTATTATAGAATAACTTATTTTTGTTATTATTATTAGCATTTAACGGTATATTATTTCTTAATTTTTGATATTGTTCACTAAACGATTCTTGTTGAACAAAACGGGTCAACGTATCGAGCGATCGCTGTAGCTCTTCTACAGATAACGAACCGGTTTTACGCACAAACACGCCGTCGCGCGTCGCCGCTCGTACATTATCTATAAATCGCAATAGATATGCACAAACTCTTTGCAAATGAATAAATGATGAAAAACGTTCAAAATCAAACAATGAAGTTAATTGAATGGAGTGTAAATTTAAAGAGTCAGATTTAGTTTCGGGTAAATCAACGGATGACAATTGTTTATTATTAGTCTTTGGCCACATGAGACTAGATTCTCGTAGAAACGTAGGGCCACACCACCAAGTATTATTATTATCGTACTTTAAAGTGTCTAGCGTAGCACCTCGCGTTATAATGTCCGCAGGGTTCTCGGTGCCCTTGACATGTCGCCAAATTGTATCACATGTTAATTCATTTATTTGTACGACACGATTTTTTACAAAAGTTTTGAGTAGATGCGGTGACGTACGCAACCACCCTTGCACGATAGTGGAGTCAGTCCAGAAATAAACTTTATCGAAATTTAAACGTAAGGACTTTTTTATTTTATTATATAAGTTTGCACCTACTACAGCTCCGCATAGCTCAAGCCTAGGAATGCTAACTGCCTTTATAGGCGCCAATTTACTTTTAGCACACAATAAACGCACTGAAACGGGTATGCTATTATTACAATTATTAAGACACGATCTAACGTACGCGCACGCTCCGTAGGCATTTTGAGACGCGTCGGTAAATAAATGAAGTTATTAATTAATTAATTAATTTTCACTAATTGTGTAACGAGGTATTTTAATATCGCATAAATCAGCAAGAAAATTATGCCATGTAAAATGAATAAAATGTCATTTTGTAATGGCGGCCCTATATGCTGCACATTATTTAACGATGTGTTCGACGTACTCGCGCTTGCGTCGAACACAACGCGTAATTTTATAGTGACACTATCCTCCCGGTAAACACCGTGATGAGGTAAGATGTAATGCGGTTTACTTAATATATCAGGAACATTCTTTGATGCGACTAGGGTCATGTGACCTAGTGCCTCATATTCGCGTATAAATTCACTATAAAGTTTTTTATAGTTAGGAAAACGATCTAACTTTCTTTCGAGAGATAAAAAACGATTTTT
The DNA here is from genome assembly GCA_943138885.2 of Tholera decimalis. Taxonomy (NCBI): domain Eukaryota; kingdom Metazoa; phylum Arthropoda; class Insecta; order Lepidoptera; family Noctuidae; genus Tholera; species Tholera decimalis. The sequence continues at coordinate 34,443,542 of OW964562.2, forward strand.
AGCCATGTTGTATGAATCACCTAACGACTCGGGTGACTCCTTTAAAGGAATGCGAACAGAAAATCTAACGTGTTCATCACGTTTTGTAGTCTCTGTAAATATTTTTTCACAATAGCGGTCATCTTTTGACATAGCATTAGGTAAGTCAGAGTATCAATTTGAACGAAATTACATTGAACTCTTTTAGGTTTGAACGAATGATTATTACAAAGACGGCCAGAGATGATCCATCCTATTTTGGAATCGTACAGATATGGACCACGACTAAGCTTTATTTTATCATTATTTAATAGATCCCAAAATATGTCCGCTCCTAAGAGTACATCGATGTCCGACGGAACGCTAAACGTAGGGTCCGCGAGCGAAATATGATTAGGTATATCTATAAATTGACATTGAATGTCTAACGAAGGTAACTTTGATGTAATACGAGGAAGAACCCAACATTGGATATTTGTATTAAAATCATTAACTTTAGAACGAATGTTTACTTTGCAGGTGTGGGTACTTTTTGTAACGCTTTGTCCTACACCCGAAATATGAATTGTGGACTGTATAATAGGTAATTGTAAACGATTACATAACGATTCTGTGATGAAACAATTTTGACTTCCGTTGTCAAGAAGTGCTTTAACTGTATGATAATTATTCCTTGAATCAGGAACATCTATGAGTGCCGTCGACAACAAAACCGGTTGTACAGCGTCACTGCACGTGAGTACATTGCGCTCGGAATGTACTTGCGTATCAGCTGATTGACTTACGCTTGGCAACGGATGCGAAACAGATGTGGATACGGCCATACCTATTCTCTCGCTAGACGTGTTATTACTATGAAGTAACGTATTATGGTTATTTTTGCAAATTTTGCATGGACCATATGAACATTCGCTTGGTAAGTGACTATCAGTCCGAATACAATTTTGACAAAGCTTTTTAGTTTGCACAATTGTTTAGTAACTATTCCTACTACTGTATTGTTGTCTCACTCTTACATAATCTCTCTCTCTTCCGTCCGTGTCTCAAAACAGCACGCTTACCTCTTACTTAAATATAATCAATTTAATTGTCTAAACCTAATACAAAAGTCTGCAACCTATGTAAACAGTGTTATTAAAGTGCTTATCTCATTATATAGTGTTTGTGTAACAATCAGTTCGTGGTTTTATTTCAAAATACCAAACATAAAATTGGTTCTTCGAGCCGTCTATAAGCCGCCATATTTGCCAGCGCCAAGCCAACATCATACAACGTAAAACCCGACTGTTTTACCGACGCGACGGAACGAGCTCTCAACGTCTAGCGCCACCAACGGAGCTAGAAGACAACAAAATAGCCTCACAGGCGCGCGACCGTGGTCGCCCCGGTACACCGGACATCGTTTTTCTCTTTCACTCGCATGCGCTAGCGCCGCTGCGCTGCTCTGACTTGAATTGCCCCGCCATCTCTAAAAACGACAAGTCGACAACACGCTCCGCAAAAAGAAATCGTGGAAAATCAGTGTGAATCATATCTAAATATCTACTACAAATACATTACAATATTGAAAAGTACTACGTGCATCACAATTTCACATAATTTTCAAAAAAATGCCCCTCAACAAACTGAAGGTCCAGAGAGGTGCTCTAAAAGGAAAACTAACAAGAATCATGAACTTCGTCGATGGCTACAGTGAAGACCACAACACTAATCGTGATCTTGAGGTCAGGAAATTGGAACTCGGCTCCATGATTCAGCGCTTTGAAGACATACAGTTGGAAATAGAAATAGCGGACATTGACCCTGACCATCAGTCAGCACATGAACTGGAACGAGAAACCTTTGAAGAACGATACTACAGCACAATGGCTAAACTCGAGGAATTGACAAATAATTCACAACAACAATCGGCAAATCTATCCATTGGACATAATTCTACAACTGTGCATGAGTGCAACAATAAAAAACCACGTGTCAGGTTACCGCAGCTTGAACTACCGAGGTTCGATGGCGACATCAGACAATGGTCAACCTTCAAAAACATATTTTACGCATCAGTGGACAACGCGGACTTACCTGTGGTGAATAAAATGCAATATTTGAAGTCTGCCCTCGCTGGAGAAGCCGCCGGTCTTATCTCGTCATTGTTAATCACAGAGGAGAATTACGAAAAAGCATTGAATATCCTATCAAAAAGGTATGAAAACAAATCTATTGTTGTTAACTTTCATTTCAAAGCTATGTTAACGAAGCTCAATTTAATTACAAAAACTAACTTGAAAGACTTTTTAGTTACCTTGCAGCAAAGTCTAGACTCATTAAAGTCAATTAACTTGCCTGTAGAAAGCTGGGATGCTTTACTTGTATTTTTAATTTGTCAAAAATTGGATAACTCTTTACGTGCTGCATGGGAAATAAATAGAAAAGAAAACACCATAGCAACATTAGCTGAACTATTGGAATTTTTAAATTTACGGCGTACAGCATTTGAGATGTTAAATGATAACAAAACCAACGATAATTCAAATGTAAAAACAAGTCATTTATCATCAGCAACATCTAATTTATCTTGTATATTATGTCAAAGCAAACATACCTTGTCTAAGTGTCCTCACTACCTAGAACTAACTATACCTAATCGTATACAGCTTATTAAAGCTAAACTCTTGTGTTATAATTGTCTACAGCCTTATGAATCTAAGCATAAGTGCTCAAAATATAAATGCTTAAAGTGTCACGGTAGACACCACACAAGCATACATATGGATAAGAACCAACTACAGGTCAGTCATACATCTACTACATTACAAGACATACCCTAATCATCACAAAACATATTACCTACTACTACATTAAATGAACACCCGCAAGTGCTACTACATAATAATATTTCACCGCAAACACAGAAGTCTTCTACAACTTCTCAGCTCGACTGTACACAGTCATTACATACTAACAATTCTCATAACAATCCCTCAACTTCAACTGTGCTAGTGTCCAGTGTTAATAAAAATCAAATTCTACTCTCCACAGCTATCATACGCATACAAGGCCCATCAGGAAAGTGGGTGAATGCTCGTGCTCTACTGGATGCTGGAAGCGAAGTAAACATTGCTACCCACAGACTTGCTACTCAACTGCAGCTTAAACTAACAGACAATGCTTGTCTCATACAAGGTATTGGCAACAGCCAAAAGCCAACACAAGTGAGTGCTAATGCCATTATTTCATCTCGCTATAATGACTACACTGCCAATCTCTCATTGATTATTATGGATAAAATTACTGTGCCACTACCACATACATTCATAGCTACGCACACTTGGCCTATTCCTTACAAACAAGCGCAAACACTCGCCGACCCAACCTTTTATATTCCAAGTACAATAGACATACTCATTGGTGCTGAACTATTTTATTCTATTATGCAATCTGGACGCATGAATCTTGGTCCTAATCTGCCATATCTTATAGACACTGCTTTCGGGTGGGTTGTTTCTGGTCCAGTTGCCATGGACAGCAGCTTAGCTACCTTGCTCAGTGCTCATGTTAGCATGTGTGTTACCTCTGAGTCCTCTAACTCAACAGATCAATTGCTACAATCTTTTTGGGAGCAGGAGGAACCTGTTTCTAAGAAAAAGATGCTCTCACCCATGGATAAATACTGTGAGCAGCTCTTCAGTTCCACAACTATACAAAACAAATTAGGACATTACATAGTTAACTTACCTATTCAAACACACAGGATTAAAGAATTAGGTAATTCATTCAATATTGCTTACAAATTATTACTTCAACTTGAATCCAAAATGAGTAAGGACCCTGAACTATATAAACAATATAAGGCATTTATTCACGAATTTATAGATCTTGGCCATGCTCATTATATTAATCATTTCTCACCTACAGAACTAAATACATACTATATGCCACACTTTGCTATCTTGAAACCTGATAGTGTTTCAACAAAGTTACGCACTGTATTTAACGCTAGTGCAAAAACGTCATCTGGAATATCTCTTAATGATATCTTGTATAAAGGTCCCAATATATACAATGATTTATTTGAAATTATTATCAGATTTAGGACATATAAATATGCATTTTCATGCGATATAGTTAAAATGTTTCGTGGTATTTTTATTAATCCGCAACAAACTAGACAACAAAGAATATTATGGAGGAGACTCTCCAAATGAGAAACTTAAGTGTATTGAATTAGACACAGTTACTTATGGCACAAAAAGTGCACCCTACTTAGCATGTCGTACAATGTTATATTTAGCCGAAAAATACACAAAGTCACATAAATTGGCAGTTAACTGTATAAAAAATAGTTCATATATGGATGATTATTTATGTGGAGAAAAATCTAAAGAAAAGCTTTTTCAATTATGTTCAGAACTTATTGACTTGTTAAGCAAAGCTGGATTCAAATTACACAAGTGGACATCTAATCATCCAGATTTATACAATTATTTAGCAAGCATAGACCCTTTATTCAAAAACCTACCCTTACAAACTTCACAGAAAGATAAAGACATAGATGTTTCAACTACTTCTACTTATAACTTTATACCACCTACCTCAGTGAAAACCTTAGGTATTACCTGGTTGCCTGCTGAAGATACACTTCAAGTCTTTATCCCACATCTTACCAATATCCCTTGCACAAAAAGGAATATTTTGTCCCAAATAGCTCAAATTTTCGACCCTATAGGACTCTTAGCACCTGTCACTATATTAGCTAAAATTCTGATGCAAGATATTTGGAAACAGAACACTGATTGGGATTCTCTTGTTTCACAGGAGATACAAACCACTTGGCAGAATTTTATTAATCAATTGCATAATTTAATAAATATTCAAATACCTAGATATTATTTTACAGATAATCCTAACAATATTATTTTAATAGGTTTTTGTGACTCTTCAAGTAAAGCATATGGTGCTTGTTTGTACTTACGGGCTACTTATCCCAACAAACAGCCTACTTGTACTTTGGTTACCGCCAAATCTAAAGTCTCCCCTATTAAAAAACAACAATCAATCCCTAGATTGGAATTATGTGGAGCACTTCTTTTGGCTCAACTTACCAATAGATTTATTGCTCTAACAAAAGATATAATTACCATAAATCAAATACATCTCTTTACAGACTCATCCATCGTACTCAACTGGATTAGATCACCATACAAATCTAAACATGATACTTATGTCACACACCGCCTTATGCAAATTATTGAAACTACTCAAAGTCGTGATTGGTATTACGTCAACACTAAACAAAATCCCGCTGACTTAATCAGTAGGGGAGTGATGCCAACTGCCTTACAGTCATGTACCTTATGGTGGCATGGTCCATCATGGTTGTGTCAAGATATTACATCATGGCCTATAACACATACACCACAGCCAACTGAGTTCACTCAGGCTCAACCAGGAAAATCCTCACCTTATCAAAGTGGTGTGTTTACTGCTTCGGTAACACCCCATATAAATTATAGTTCATTCTATGAGAGCTTTTGCAAACATTCAAATTTCACAAGTTTGATCAGATCTATGGCCTACTTATTTAGATTCATACATAATATAAAAAATAAAAACAAACTCACATCTTATCTATCTATTTCTGAGCTTAAAAATGCACATGACTTTATAATAAAAACATGTCAATATAATTCATTTTCAAAGGAAATTCATGAAATACAGTTCACTCACACAAACGTCTCTCAACACATAAACACAAACAAGGTAAAAACATATACATTTACATCAAGTCCACTTAAGAAATTGAACCCCTTCTTAGATGACTTCAATCTTCTAAGAGTAGGAGGTCGTATACAACACGCAGATATACCTTACAATCAGGCACACCCTATATTACCTGCGAAAGATCATATAACGTCTATCATTGTACAACATTATCACACTAAATTATTACATGCAGGTATTCAATGCACTCTTTATAACATGAGATTGAAATATTGGCCTATTAATGGCAGATGTGAGGTGAAAAAATGTATTCACTCCTGTGTTCGATGCATTAGATACCAGGGCAAGGTCTGTGGACAGCAAATGGCAAGTCTCCCAGCACCTAGAGTGAATTTAACACGTGCCTTCACTCATGTAGGAATCGATTTCAGTGGTGCTATATCTATTAGAAATTCAATGACTAGAAATTGCAAGTATTCAAAGGGATACATATGTTTATTTGTGTGTCTGTCTACTCGTGCCATTCACCTTGAATTGGTGACTGATATGTCATCTCAATCATTTATTTGTGCTCTAAAAAGATTTGTCTCCAGGAGAGGTATACCAACTTGTCTATACACAGATAATGCAACTAACTTTAAAGGTTCCAAAACCGAATTACATGATCTGTACAAAATGTTTAAAAATGAAACTTGTTATAGTAATATACTCGACTATGCATCTGCAAACTGTATAGAATATAAGTTTACAATTCCACTAGCTAGTCACATGGGTGGCATATACGAAGCTGGTATAAAATCAGTAAAATCTTTACTTAAGAAACACTTGTTTAGCACTAAGTTGACATATGAGTTTTTTTATACCATATTAACACAAATTGAAAGTATTCTTAACTCAAGACCTTTATATCCATTAACAGACTTACCTTATGATTTAAATTGTTTAACTCCAGCTCATTTTATCATAGGTACAGCTTTGACTGACCTACCTGAACCCAATTTATTAGACCTAAATGAATCTAGACTTAATATCTATCAGAAAATTATACAAATTAAACAAAAGTTTTGGAAGCAATTTTATTGTAATTATTACTTGTCGGAACTGCAATCTAGAAATAAATGGTTACAGGTACAAAATAACTTAAAGACTGGTGATCTTATTATAATTAAAGATGAGAATACACCACCCACCTTTTGGCCCTTAGGCAGAGTTATTTCTACCAATAAAAATAAAACTGATGGTTTAGTTAGATCAGCAGTGATTCGCACTTCTAAGAGTGAATATACTAGACCTATTCATAAATTAATTTTATTACCTAATAAACTTGTTCTAAATTAATTAGAATTAAGCTACTATAATTAAGTTGTACTTCTTCGTTACTATTAAGATTTTTCTTTGTTACTATTAAGTATGTAAACTTGTGTGTCAAAATACTGTAATAGTAAAACTAACTTTAAATCTTATTATACTATGTATGTATTAATACCTATACATCTTACATCTATAGTTGCTTTTGTTAAAAATTCAGTTATTCAATTTTGATGATTGTATAAACTTACTTAATACTCTTATATTATAGTATGTAGCTTTACTTTAAAAATAAGGTGCGAGAATGTTTAGTAACTATTCCTACTACTGTATTGTTGTCTCACTCTTACATAATCTCTCTCTCTTCCGTCCGTGTCTCAAAACAGCACGCTTACCTCTTACTTAAATATAATCAATTTAATTGTCTAAACCTAATACAAAAGTCTGCAACCTATGTAAACAGTGTTATTAAAGTGCTTATCTCATTATATAGTGTTTGTGTAACAATCAGTTCGTGGTTTTATTTCAAAATACCAAACAACAATTATAAGTCTATCTTGCACGGATAAATTTAAAAATTTCGGACATGAATATAAATAATGATCACCACCGCAGTCAACACAAACACGTCTTTGTTTATTATTATCTGAATTATTTTTATTGTGAGTTGAATTACTAACGTATGAATGTGTGACAGGTTGCGAGTTTATGTTGTTTGATTTATTTGCGTATCTTTTGTTTTGATTGTAATTCGACTTAAGAGAGTCTTTTTTATTGTGCTTAGACGAAGAAACACCACTATTATTATTTGACTTTATCATTTCCAACATATCCGCACGGTTTCTTAGAAATTCTAATAAATTAACTAATTTAATGTTATTTGACTCATTTTTAGACACAAGGGAACCTTTATGTGTTTCCCACTCGCGTTCCGTGGACGGATCGAGTTTAGAAACAATAAGATATACGATTAACGTGTCCCAAGTATCGGTTGGTTCGTTTAATGATTTAAGTGCTCGCAAATTACGTAATGTTGAATCTATTAGTTTCCTAATTTGATCATACGATTCGCTTTGAAGTGACTGAACAGTAAATAACGCCTTTACATGATTTTGTACTAACAAACGATTGTTATGAAACCTATTTTCTAGTAAATCCCATGCGTGTAGGTAGTTTGGAGCAGTGAATTCTAACGCACTAATTACATGAGAGGCAGAACCACCAAGTGACGATTTTAAATAATGAAATTTCTGTATGTCGTTAAGATCTTCACGATTGTGTATCATAGTGAGGATACGAGTTCCTATACTCTAACCATTGATCATACGAACCATCAAAGGCAGGTAAATTTATTACTGGCAACTTAATAGACACAGGATTACAAGTTTGATGGGAAAAAGATTGGTTTTGTTCACTATTGTTAGGATTCATTAAGCACTTCGCGTCAGCCATGATGGAAAAGTACTGATGTTCAAATGATTCGCGGTATTCTAATTGAGTAGATGAATCTGAATCATCAATTATTCGTTCAATTTCACCTTGAATATCATTAAAACTTTGGAAAATAGTGCAAGTTGACTGCATTCGCAAATCTAATTCCGTTTTGCTATTGGAATTTAATGTTAATTTGTCTAATTTTGAAATAAATTTCTCAAATAACGTAAGTCTGCCTTTCAGCGTGCCTCGCTGCCTTTTTAAATCAGCGAGACGTTTATTTGTCATAGTGCTAACACCTAAACAGGAAGATTTAGACCTTTCTCTTATTTTAACGGGGCCTGAATCGAGGCAAATTGCAAACACTCATCGTCACTCATTTTGGAAGGCTATCGAAAGCACGAGTACTTACAGTTTCCCGCTCAGCACCACCCTGGCGCAGCACCGCACAACACAACGAACAACTAAAACGTAAAAATAACGATATTAACGTAAAATTGTTGGACACGGAGTAGGGGGATGGGTTTTGTGACCTGACCGGATGCTACTTGCTGACAATCCTGGACAATCCTCTTCTCCAATGCCTTTTGATGCGACGCTCCACGTGGCCGCGTGGTTCTTCGTATATCCGACTCGTAAAGGACCAAATGTTAGACCGTTCCCTATGTCCCTATGTGATGAGGGGAAGGATGTCTTCAATGAAGTCGTTTTATTGTTTCTTTTAAATATAAACGTATATTATAAAATTACAATAGGGTTTTTTGAGAAACACATGCGACGCTAACGAAATTTCCGTGGAGAGAGTATATCTGTGAAGGCTGCGACGGTGCTGCCACCCACGGGCAGCAGAGGATGATTCTTTGCTATATTCATGCCGAAGAATACTTGCTCCTTTCGCCGCTAGAGGGCGTTGGTATATTGAACAGTCAGGAAATATCGAGCTCATCTAGCTAAACTTAAAACACAAATAACATGACGTGTAAGTGTTATTAATCTTATTAATAATCAATATAGAAAATAAATATTTAATTTTTAGTGTTAGACCCCTCTTTGAGGAATGGCTAGGTCGGCGTCACGGCGTCCTGACCTACCGCATGACGCAGGTCCTCACCGGACACGGAAGTTTCGGGAGGTACCTGTGTCTGATGGGGAAGGAAGAAATGCCTGGGTGTCACCACTGCGAGGATCGCCCTGAGGACACAGTAGAGCATACGGTGCAAGACTGCCCCGCTTGGGCAGAGCACCGACGTGTCCTCACGGCGGCGATAGGCGGAGACCTCTCACGCCCGGCATTGGTCGAGGCCATGCTGCGGGGCGAGACGGAGTGGGGAGCGGTCGCCTCCTTCTGCGAAGCAGTCATGCTATCGAAGGAGGAGGCGGGCCGCGTGAGGGAGAGGATGGCGTCCTCCCTCCAGCCCAGCCGCAGTGGTAGACGCCCACGGCGTCGGACGTCGGCCGACGATCTCCGGCCACCTAGGCGCGGGCATGCGAACAGCGAGTAAAGGGCAACTCGCTGTCCGACCATGGACCATGCCCGGGTCGACGGCGCGTTGTGTTCCACGCGCGCCTCAAAGAGCGTCAGCAATATGACGAGGCCCCCCTGTAGAGGGCCGAAGCCTGCCGGGGTCGTGGGACTCATCCCATTACCGTGGCCCTGGAACGTGAAGGGCTATTGAAGGAACACCGATAACAATAATCTATATATATATATATATATAATCGAAATACCACTCACTGATTAATCACGAAATCTCAGAAACTACAAGTAGTAAGGCTCTCAAATTTTGCATGGGGATTCCATTTAGTACGTCAATGCTCGCTGAGACGGGATTTTGCGAATTTCCCACTGGATCAGGATTTACACGGGAAAAAGATCCCGCGCGAACTAAGTCACGAGCAACTGCTAGTATTTTATATAAGTCTGGGCCCAAAATTCAGCTTCTGTACTCTTGACGTAATTATGTCTGCATCAGCGAGCGGAGTTCGCGTAGCTGAGTAATATGTAAAGTAAATAAAAAACGGATTTATTTTGTATACATAATATCAAAAGTGCTAAGAATTAGTAATTGGTTAAGTAGAAAACCAATCGCCGAAATATATGTACGCATGTGTGTCAGGACAAGGTTTTAATAAATTTAATAATAAATTTAAAATATCTTTCAACCTCTTAGTTGGAGGGGGGTGGGGGAGGGCAATTGACTCTTACTAAAATTAGCACTTTGGAGCTTAATATTTCGTAAACGGATCACTGAATCGGAAATTGCTCTTTCCATAGTCCCATTATTTTAATGACCTGTCCAACGATACCCCACACTAGATAGACGAGATAAAATAACATCCCCTCTTTACTTGTAGGGGGAGCAACATAAGAATAATATTTTTGCTACATTTCAACGTTCTAGTACCAATAATGTCTGAGCTAAGCCGCGGACAGACGGACATGGCGAAACTATAAGGGTTCCTTGTCGACTGTCGAACCCTCAAAATGATGAAACAAACCTAGAAATAATTTTTAAAACCTATTCATTTGACAAAATATTGAGCCGAGTTTAATTTATTCATTTTGATAATATGGCGTCTGATTTTCGTTGTGATGAATATTGATAACTTTTATATCTTTAGCGACACTCGCAAGGTTAAAACAAATCTAACGTAAGAATAATTAAAATCGGCCCACGCGTTTGGGCTCTACAACGCCACATAGGTATAAACATACATACATATTTACATAGACTTTAATTACACATTACCCTCCTTTTCGTCTTGCAGACGAGTAAAAATATAGAATTAACGCATCTTTACTCTTTGTTCTTACGCAATTTTGAAGAAAGTTGTAGTTAGAATGTGCTTACTTTTATCAAACAAAATAATTTTTTTATTAAATTTGGTCCACTTTATTTAAATAATTTATGATTTCTTTCAATACAAAACTTTTTATAAAAAGCCATCTACCATTTTATTTACCAAATGGAACCTTTTGGTAGGAATTTTCTTCTTGGATCCAATTTTAATTCTGTTCGATCAAGAAGCGTTCGTCGTGAACTATGCAAACACTTCTTCATTAAGAGCGCCTTTGTCTTATACTCTGGGGCTCTGAGAATTTATTGGAAATTAAATCGTGTGATAGTATTTCACATTTAACATTAGTAAAGAAAGTTGCGGATCATAAAAATATTTTTGTACCTATGTATTTTTCATGATTTTTTTGCCAATCATAAACATTGTTTATTGGTTCTTCTGAACATAATATGCCAGGGCAACATTCCGTCCCAAAAAGGTGTTGCAGGGTTTAATCGCACCTGCGGAAATGTTCTAACGAGATACCGCAGCCCCGGAACTTAAGGGCAGCTAAAGGAACAGGGTGGGTTTTTAGTCAGTAGAAGTCTGACACTCCCCTCTGCTCCACCCAGAGCGGGAGAAGTTATTCAATGATTTTCCCACCCAGAAAAATAAAGGTATACTTTCCGTCCCAAAAAGTCTGAAGAGCCACACTCCTCCCCTCATCAGAGATGGACTATGATGCTAAAAACTGTCATTATGTGCGGTGATTATGGAGAATGGCAACGTATCCCCCAGAAAGAAGTGATGACAGACCCTTCTGTCATCTACAAGGCAAAGACATCCATGAGGATTCATCTACTTTTAAAATGGTTCGCTTCCATCTAACCAGTTGAAATTGAGTACCGGAGTTTATCATGAAGTGACTGCCCTAACAAGCGAGCAACAGGTTCATATAATTATATCAACTTATTTAACGATAGATTTACGTTTATTCACAAAACTAATTTGCATGTATACATTCTTCTTCATATATACACTGGTCTTCTTTGGCCTGCGTCACCATTAAATGAGGTACTTTCATACGAGAAGAGCTATACAAATAATTTTATTTATATTACTAACGAGCAAACTTATCTGAAATCAAAGGATAATTTTCTAAGAATTTCTTGTGTCTACACCTATACGAAGTTGATAACTTTTTCTTTGTACGAGTTTATTTTGATAAAAGCTCGATTCCCAAAGCATTCAGATGGAACTAATTAAAATGTTCTTGATAAACGTATGTATATTGCTTACTAATGAAAGGATTTACTACTGATGAAATTGGTTTGTTTGCATGACGTAACTTTGACCTTGACATTCCCGTTTACCCATAAGCACAAATATTGACATCAGATATCAGATTACTTGTAAATATTTTTGACTTGAAAACTTATACACATAACATAATCAGCCTATAATATTGTTGCGGAATTGTTCGAAAGAGTTACCGCGGCTTCAGAACACGAAGGGCATATGATGTAGGGTTGCCAACTTTTATTAGAAGAAATAGAGTATATCTAATTTCAAAGGAGGTAAATAAAGAGTACGGATTTATAACAAAGAACCATTTACTAAAATAGGCATTTGGGTACTTTTTGCAGCACATAACAAATTTTAATTTATTTTAAAAGAATTATACGACTCCAAACATTCTAAATCTAAGTTTACATAGATCAGGAGCTCATTTTTAATAAAATTCGTTTTATTTTAAGTATAATATGCTTGACTGGCACTAGTATATTAAACATTGTGTAAAAGAGTATTTTAGCGTCCTCTATAAGTGTAATAGATTACAGAGTACACCTACATGATATAAAGTACAATACTCTATTTTAGAGTACGGTTGGCAAGCCTAATATGATGGAACACGGATGGGTTTTAGTCAGTAAAAGTCTGACACACCCTCCCGCCTATATCGGGAGGTAGTCTTAGGATGATTTCCCATCCTTAAAAAAAGCCTTTAATGTTCTCACTGCTGTAACATAGACCTCCTCTCTATGAGAGACAATGGGCCATAATTGGTGTATTACGGCCCATTGCTTCTCATAGATACCTCGCATACATACCACCACGGGATACTAGATGGATTTCGGGTTGACTAAAACTAAGAAAAAAACGATGCTTTTAACATGCTACATTTAAAAGCTCAAATAAATTCGAATATTAAAAACGCTATTCCTCCCCATGTCGCGGGTGTCGTGGCCCAACAAGACGTGCTTCAAACGAGAAAAATCAACTGCGAATATAAATATTTTTTCCACGGGACACCAATGACTAATGACGGATTGAGCGTCCGATAAAAAACTGCCTTAGGTCTTAGAAATATGGTAGATGTGCTTTTTATGTAAATTGTGAATACTTTGAATAAAAATCTTTTATTTTATGTTGGTAGTTATCGAAAATAACTTAATTTTGCCTTCTTTTTAATATTCGTTCAGTTTTCAGTTTAATCGGATGCGGCTCAGCAATTTTTTAGATTTGTTTATAGGCATGAGTTAGGCACTTAAGCTACTTTACCATACTAGTGATAAGCTTACTTATAGTAATAGCAATGTGAGTAGAATTCACATTACTAGTAATCTTGTTAAGAGGAGGTTCCCTAAATTGTATGTAACTTTGCATTAATATTCTGAAACAATCACGCATACAATCAAAATGGAACTTTAGTATATGATTTATTGGATCTTTTTTTTTACATATCTAGACCAGTTAGGTACGTAATTGGAACATTTTCGCTCGATTCATTTTGTAATCGAAAATCATATCTTTTTTAAAGATTATTCAAAATTTAATCAAGATTATTAGAGTATTGTCAAGAGTATTGACAGTAAGAAAATATAATTTAATATCCAAATATAGGACTTTTTTTCTCTAGATCAATTATTACTTTAGTTATAAATGAAATAAGAATTGAGACGTGCGACATTTAGTTTCGAACCCGAACATGGTGAAAGAGCGCACGCGATATTTAACTTTATTACTGCTGCGTTAGCGTTTAGCACACAACGGGAGTTTCAAACCTGAACATGGCGAAAGAGCGCAAGCGATATTCATCTTTATTACTGCTGTGTTAGCGTTTAGCATACAACGGCCTAACGGGGTGCATGGGGGCGGAGCTTGCGTAAAAATTATTTTAGAGTGCCTGGTCTAAGCCCTCCAACTAGGCTAAATATGATTGTGTCTGAAGTAAGTTCGGGGTAATAGTGTAATGGCAGCAGGGACGCGCTAATTATTCTAATGATAATTATACATGTGAACGTTTGGATATTTAGTATTTCCATCACGAAAAGGACTTAAGAGATTTGAACTAAACTTGGCAAACATTTTTCTTTCATTTGGCAAAAATCCGCATGGATGGCCTCCATCTTGAGGAGGGATTAGTCAGACTCCTACTGACTAAAGTCACACGGTGTTTCTCTGCGTCATGTCTTGCTGGAGTGCGGTGATACGATGGCATTCTTCAGCGTCACCCAAGGAGATATAGCTTACAACCTAAATTAAGCTGCATTTTTTATCTCGTGGAGCAATAACTAGGGAGGAAGTGACATATGAATGTGCTAGGTAGATGGTTTACTAAACAGCAGTCAGCAGCATTGACGGGACCTGACAGGGCCATTGCCTACCTCGGTTGCAAGAATGTTTTAACTAGATTCCGTGGCCCGAAACGTAAGGGCTAGGGAAAGAAACGGAGTGGATTTTTAGTCAGGAGGGTTCGGGAGGAGTCATAAGATGATTTTCCCACCGAAAAAGAAAAGATAAGTGGTTCTCATGGATAGTAATATTTTGAAACACGAATTGAAGACGGCTCTGTCGATGAAAGCTACAAAGTGATAATCAATACACTATTCTCTCAAGGGAAGCTGCGAATAGAATTGTGTAAACTATAAATTTACTACACTGAACAAGAATCGTTTGGTTACTAAACTTTTTTTATATACAAATTGTTAAAAATTAAATCTTCTTTATGAGGAGTCTTGATATGTTTTGGCTCAAGACTTAGTTGTTTGCTCGTATTCAATTACCTATGCCATTCGGACTAACGTATAACTGTAAATGAACGGAGACGAGTACGCCCGTATTCGAACAGCTTTCGTTTGTTTCGTGCAGGAACCGAACGTGAATATAATAATGTAATAAATGCATCGGGTGCCCGAATCCGAGTAACGCCTTTCGTACAGCCGAATACGGCCTAACGACCAAGTTTTAAAGATGGTTACCAATCCACAGTTGACCTTGGCAAGCGTGGCTTAATCTTGAACATTGACCCGTGTGGCTGTTATTATTATTTGTTATTTAGCCACGAGCTCAACTATCTAAGAAAGAAAATAAGAAATAAAGTAGCTCCTAGTCAGTACCCAGACTTTGGCAGTGAATTCCATTCTGTAGTTGTATAATATGCACAATGAAAATAAGAACAATTTTAACTGAAATTGTCAATAACAGGGATCAGAAAATATTGAAAATTATATTTTACCTGTTCAAAATAGCATTAGGTACCGGTAATCTGGAGAAAACTATTGAAATAATATATCTTCTTTGTTTCTTGGGTACGATATAATCAAAACATGCATATTATAGGTGCCTACTTATGTATGTTCAAATTTCCGTTCTGTCGTAAATGTATGCGAACAATTTTTTATATGGACGCGATAAAGTTTTATACGTAAGTCAGAACAGCCTCCAAACATTCATGGTATCTTTGTGTTAGGGAACGCCTTTGTGTTGTTGCAGTAAAGGTGATATTTGCAGAACACTTCGCATGCTTTTTACTTTATATTTATTTGATAGTTTGTTGAATGTTGATGCGGTTTTATTCCGTTTGCTCGGAAATAGTAATACCTTTTTTTCGCTACGTAGCAAAAATCCACGGAGCAATAGTGGCCCAGTTATAACGGACCAGACTTGCTAGTTGCAAGTCGTGGCTTCAAACCCAGTAAGGGACATTACTTTTTGTAACTTATATTTCACTGCTCTCAAGTGGGTTCAATCCGAAAACATCGTGAGGAAATCGGTTTGTTCTAGGACTAAAAATTCGAGTAAGTATAACATCCACCAATAGGAACTGGGCCCACTTGGTGAATTACGGTCCATTGCAGTGGCAACATAATGTTCCAACTGAATAATTATAATTAACAAGAAGTCTTACTCTACTCCTAAAACATTTATTGCGCCACTTTTGCTTCTCAGCTAAAACATGGATCTGCCAAATACTAACTGGACGCGCTTGAGTCTATTGAGAAGCGGGCCAAGAGACTCATTGGCAACGATGCACTGGTAGAGTCAAAGCTCCAGCGCCTTGAACATCGGTTTTCTATCGATAACATTTCGGAGAGTGTGCGATGGAATTACACAATCTGATTCCGCCAAGCCCGTTCCATCATTAAGCTACGAGACAAACGGCGAAGCGCCATCGTTACATGGTGGATATCCTACCCATACGCACTAAACATTTTGGGAATACCTTCATTGTGCCTACGGCTAACGAGTGGAATTCCCTGCCGGAGTCTGTGTTTCCCGATATCTATAACCCAAGAGTCTAGGGGACAGGGAGGTGGAACGGGTGGCTTCGGCTTTGGACTCCCCACACCCCGCAAAACGCATTGACCTGGAGTTCGTCAGCCTGATCGACCGTGAGCAAGTCGATGCCAGCGCCGACCTGGAAGTAAAAATATTTACTGATGGGAGCAAGATAGGGGGGCGCCTCGGTGCCGCACTATCCATTTGGAGGGGCGACGCCGAGGCGCGCGTAATCTTGTTAGCGCTGCCGAACTACTGCACGGTCTACCAGGCGGAACTACTGGCAATATGTCGAGCGACCAGGGAAATCCAGAAGCTCCCGGCAGCCAGCTTCGGTTTGTATAGCGACTCCATGGCGGCTCTCCAAACAGTGAAAAACCAGAGTTGCCTTCATCCCCTGGCAGTGGAAACCAGGGATAATATTACATGTATCGCCCACCAGAACAAGGTTGTTAAATTGTTCTGGATAAAGGCCCACGCAGGATTTGAGGGTAACGAGAGAGCGGATCAGCTGGCAAAGGAGGCCGCCATGAATTGCAAGAGGAAGCCTGACTACGACCTGTGTCTGGTTTCATTCATTAGGCGGCACAATAGAACGTTGACGCTTGCTGAATGGAATCGGAGGTACACCTCGGGTCAGACGGCCTCAATTACGAAAATATTTTTCCCAAATGCAGTGGAGGCGTATGGGACGATCCGCAAGATGAAGGTAGACGCAGTGACGACACAAATAATGACTGGGCACGGTGGGTTCTTCGAATACTTGAATCGCTTCAAGTGTAAGGGGAGCACATCGTGCATCTGCGATCCAGGACAGAGTGAGTCCGTTCCTCACCTGCTTCTGGAGTGTCCGCTGTTTGCAATGGAATGGTTCGCATTGGAAAATGTCCTAGATGCAAAACTCGAGTTAGGAAATTTAGAGCAGATTATATCAGGGAAAAAGAGAAAAATATTTTTAGATTATTGCAAAAAATAGGTAAAATAGTAATAAACAGAAACAAGACTAGATAAACCATGTTTTCAATATATTTTGAAAAATATATCTATGTAAACATGGAATAAAAGAAAATAAAATGTAAAGATATTCATAAATAATTTAGATTAAAATAAAATATTGTATAAAATATAAGTAGTAAAAATAAAAGTAGTAATAAGTTTGTAATTATAGTGTATAAGAATAAGCTAGAATAAGAAATATTGTAAAAAATCATTAAAAACATTTGTGTCGATGAATACATCCCTGTCCCTAAAATAAAAAAAGAGGAATAAGAGTACAGAATAGGGAAGTAGAAGGGCGTCCTACCCTTAGAGATAGAAAGAAGAATGAATATGAGAAAGAAAAAGTATGTAGAATGTAAGTACGAGAGGAATGAAAGTAAGAACTGGAATGAATGTACAGATTAAAATAGGCTCCGATTATGTTGGAGGTAGTGGCACAATGCCCTGTGATGACGGGTGCATCTATTAAAAAAAAAAAAACCATGAGTCTTTAAGTCAAGAGTGAATAGGTTGCTTTTAGGTAAGCGTGCTCTATATTATCACTTTCCATCAGCTGTGATGGCGGTCAAACGAGAAACTATTTTCAATAAAAATAAAAAAAACGTAGGAAGGCGGAAGTTTTGGGGGACTGTCGTCATTTAAATTTTTGTCGTTCATAAAGTACGCCTTTTTGCACTTATCCAAATAATAAGACTTATAACAACTATATGAAGGCCATACAAACTTTAGTCAGGGTGTGGAAATCGAACCTGCGACACGCAGTCAATCGTTCAACCACTGCGCCAACCATGTAGTCATAAATAAAGAGTATTTTTATACATCTCCATCTTGTCCCTACCCAATGAATACAAATCTAAGTATCAAAGTTATAAAGCGGTAATAAAAATTAACTTTTCACAACTTATTATTACAAACCCTTCCGCGAATTCCTTTTAACGCCTCTGAAACAGAGATATTAATGCAAACATTAATTATTTGAGTTCCAAACACCAACAGGCTGTTTCTTTGACGGGCAGCAATTAAGTGGCTATAAATAAATCTAATTAGGCTTTCACCGGAGTCGTAAAACCTTCCCTCGTAATCGTTTTATGCTGTCTTCGAGAGTAATTGTGTGCGAAATGCGTATTAAGTCATTTGGGGACGAATGATTGTTCACATACAATTTGATACATTATTATGCAAATCCAGACAAAGTTATTTAAACCTTTTTTTGCGATCAGTGTTTTGATGATAAAAATCAACGGAAGTATAATGTAGTTGCAAGTATGTTTCCACAATATCATGAGTACGTCGTCCAATCAATCATCTAATGACTCTATCGAACACCGTCATTAATTCCGACTGCTCTATGAAGAAAAAGAAAGAAAGAAAGATAATTGCGTTTATTGGCATGAAAAGCAATTAATAAGAAAAACACATTATGAACAACAACAATAATAATAATAAAAAAAAACACTATTGAGCCAAAAAGGTGTCAGTTTAGCATAATGTTAGGTAGTAACCCTAAGAATTGCCACCTTACGCTGATTTTCAGCTGCAGCCCACAGAGGGAGGTTCATCTCCCTCATATACCAGCAATATATAAGCATCCCAACGAGAACATTAGTGGAAATAGCAGCCTATTTTGTTACTTTGGGTTGTAAAATAGCGGTTTAAGGGTTCAAAAAGCAGTTCAAAGTTGCATATCTGCATCCGTAAACGTATATAGCTATAAAAGTTACTTAAGGTGCTATAAGCTGAATCAAATACTACCCTAGCCTTCACAGTAGTCCACGGTAGAACTCATTTACCACTCACACCTTTATATGAGAGTTACGAAGGTCATTCTGCCACTCACAGCTGCACAGTGGTTTCCATTGTAACTTTTATAGGTTATAGTTATAGTAACCACTATTATACTACTATAAGCTTCATTATAGAAATAATAGAAACTCTTATGCATACTATAGTTAAAAAAAATCATCAGTGTAACTAAGGCTTTTAGTAGCAATATTCATTCCTTGCAGGCTCAATCCATTCGCCATTTTACAGACGCTTTTGTAACTATTATAAAACATTTAATGAAAATGGATGCTAAACGAATAAGTACGTAACTAGATCTTAATATAATATTCCACAACTTTTTCACACAACGCCATCTATTCCCAAACTAAGCAGAGCTTGTGATATGGATACTAGACAACTGATAAACATACATATATATTTCTAAATACATACATATTATAGATAAATTACACCCAGACAAAGAACAAATGACCGTGCTCATCACACAAACATTTGTCCTAGGCGGGAATCGAACCCACGACCTTGCGCATAGCAGTCAGGACCACTGACCACTATACCAACGGGCCTTATAACCTTAAAAACAGGAAAATAGGAGCTTTTTGTGGCTGTGAGTTGCACTAGGGTAACAAAAATCACTGGAAGCGTTAGAAGGGTGAAAATTAGCGCTATGATTCTCAAAAGGGAGTTATTAGAGCTAAAACTGCAGGTTATGACTACATTACAATGACGCCATGATGTTTTAAGAAAACTTATAATTCACTTGCAAAATTGAGTTGATATACATTGGTTTTTCAGTTAAACGTGCATTAAATGTACCGGTAAACAATCGGCCACTTGCGAATAGTAAGTTATCGACACGTAAAAATACGGAAATAAAATTTATTCTGTATAACAAATAAAAAATATCACATATCTTTTGTTAATTTTTTAAATATCATAAAAGCGCGTTAAAATTACTCGAAAACGAAGATATATAAGATAACTTATATATCTACAGTAAACTGGACAGCGTTTTAAGCATCTTTATATATCTTGCTAATACAGAATACAAACTTTTACTTCTTTTTTATTCTATTCTTTTTTACTTTTTTTATTTTCATGATAAATAAAATATTACAAATAATGTCAACTGAAGATATACAGTAAAGAACTATAATCAATTCATTCGTTCAAAGTAGTTCAAAATCATTCAAAAGTAGCGCTACGAGAGCTTTAGTATAGCGTTAATAAATCGTTATAGCTATTAAGGAACCTTTATGCAACCGTTGTGCAGGTTAAATGGAACTTTAGGTTGCATAAAATGGCGCCCAAATAGCGCTAAAGTGGCTGCTTTAAGTCTGTAGTAGACGCTCTAGCGCTTACGTCTATTACCATAAGTAATAATTGGATACGCTCCAAAGCCCTAATGCAGCCCATTTGTGCTAGTTAGGATGAATGTGAACTGAATACTATAAAACTTTTATTTGAAAAGAGTAACAATGTTGTTTTTGTCAGGTCTTCTCCGTATACCTTTGCGAATGAACATTAGAGGTACTTTCCTATACTACTACTTTACTATTTACTGATGTAAATTTTTTCCTTCAAAAGTGTCTTTTAATAATATCCAATTGAAATAAATTAATTTCATTATCCTTTATTGTATGTCCTATTAACTGCTATATTAGATTTAACGAGACTACTTATGTAAATGTTTTCCTTCGAAAGTATCTTTTAATAATATCCAATTGATATAAATTAATTTCATTGTTCTTTATTGTATGTCCAATTAACTGCTATATTAGATTTTACGAGACGTCACATGGACAATGTTACGTTGATTACTTACACATAAAAATCAATCAAGACCTTTCTTGACTAGACTACGGTTTCTAGAATAATATCGAAACCATTTAGTAGTTTAATAAAATCCTAGGAATATCTATAGTAATTAGATTTATTAATGCATTATTTGTGAAGGTCTTTTAGTAAGGATAATCCTTATCCAAATAAATACGTTATTCATCACAAGTAGGTATTTTATTTTAAACGAAATTGTCGTTGACATTGATTTCAATGAATATCTTAGGAAATATTAAAGTGTTCAAATAGCTGCAAAATAATGTTTAACTAAACGCGCACGCCCTAGTAACTCAGCAACGTAATACAGCTGCTCAAAGTAATACTGTTCGCAGTAATTTTAAAATAATGGAATATTTACTATTATTGTAGGTTTTTCTTCAAATTAACGCGGTTTAAATCGCTGGGCACAGCTAGTTATGATAACTATATTGTGCAGTTCCGAATCGATCCCACAACACGCAGCGCTGAAGCCAATGTTTGAGTCACTGCGCTAACCGTGAACTCAAGTTCAACTCAAGTTAAGTCATGCGATTGGCTGTTGAAAACCCAATTAAGGGGTAAGATTTGAGAAACTTGACCTACATTCATAAGATAAATGTCATTTGTCATTTAGGTTGTTGATTGTTTGGTTTCAATTTATTTAGTTACGGATGTTTAATTGGTCTTTTCAAGCCAATAGATAACCTAACAAATATACAAAATTATGTACTAAAATACAAACTAGAGTAAAGCATCAAAAAATTGATCCTCAACGCTGTTGGCTGGCAACGTACCCAAGATACTGGCGGCATTGCCTCGTTGTATGGCAATACTTATTCGTTGACCAAAGAAAAAGCCAGCCCTAACGTGAATTAGGCACTTTGGAGGAACAGATAACGTCCATACTTCTACAACGTGTTATTTAAAGGATACACATTCCAAGTGCAGGGCTTCTTTGGATTATAACAAACGATATGACTAGGGTTTTGTAGTCCTATGTCTACATTTTCTGGTATCATTTCTTTGAGTCATTTATTTTGAGCTGAAACTGTGCATTAAGGCTTAACTCTATACCAGATATTGTTTTCAGCCCTTTTTGATAGATTTAGGGTTTCCGTTACATGTTGTATACAAAGATTGTCTTAATCTTTATTTAGCCTCGTCATGGCCGGCCTCATCTACTTACATTTTATGAACTACTAGCACTTCGCCCGCGATGTCGATTTTGAAACAATTTCTAGCCTACAATTTCTTACAAGTGATGCACCTTACTACCAATAAAAAAAAATTTGATCATAACTTCAGGACATACCACCATAAAATCTTGCATGCATAACCTCCTTATAATATTTGTGTGCACGACAACAACATAATATAGCGCCGCCTGCTATTGTTAGATTTAAGTACGTACCCATATAAGGTAACGACGAGGTAGAACAGTAGATAGCGACGGAGCCCGCCGTCGCTTTACCTTATATGGTCAATCGCTTCACGCGTTGCCATTGGTCGATAGCAAAAATATGGCCGATTCGCGCCCCTCGCGGATCGGTGCATATAAAAACCCCGAAGCCTGGCAATGCGAGGGCGAAATAAGCCCTGGCTGGAGGCTTTAATTAATTTATTAATTAAGGCAACCACAGGCAAGCCCGGTTAAGCAGCCGACAACCTCAGAGGTTGACCTGCGAGATGCCACTCACAAAAAAAAAAAAAAACTATGCGAGGGCAGTCAACCGAAATTCTCTTCCTAAGCTTACTCCCTACAATTTGTATTACCTAAAATATGTAAAGACTATAAATAAAGCCATTTAATGTAATGTGTTCATTTAAATACAGTCCACTCGCTACAATTTGTAAAGAAATATGTGTTATTTATTACCAGTTCGCAAAATAAATATAATTTATCATAATCATTTAGTCCTCTCAGCAGTTGTACATATTTTCTTTTTATAATTTGGAATGTTATTTTTATTGAATATCATAGCATTTATATTATAGTTCAAATTAGAAATAATAATGCTCATAAAAGTGATGTTTGTTGGATCGTAAGCGTTTCATTATGAATATAAACCCCACTCCATTCATCAGTACTATCTGTCTAGTATTAATGCTGAAATGGATCTTTTTCGTGCAGCCGTGTAGCACGCAAGAGCTTTTTTATTTTCACTTTTATTTACTTGTATTTTTGGATGAGTGTGTGCCTGACAAATTGATGCCAAATAAATCTTTTTTCTTTCATCACCATTTGAGTCTGTAGCCATTGAGGGTCCTTGAGGTGGAAATCCTCATGAATGTCCTCCACCCTGAGGCGGGAGAAGGAGTCTATCAGCCTCTAATCGAATAAAACCACCCCGTGTTTCCTCGCATACTTGCGCCACCTGGAACACGAAACGCCGCCGACCCAGGCTTGGTTCTTGAACCTCGAGATTTGGTCGTTTCCTGAGTGATCTGGGATCTTGTATACTGAACAAGACCCACCCTCAAGAGCCTCCTTATCGGTTTACCTGGCTTACCAACTCACTTCTCACCTTTCAGCCCTATCAACTGTTCTATAAGCAATATATTCTGCACACTGCTATCACAAGAATATTACTATTAGAAAAGTTCTTGTCGTTATGAGCGATCAAATGCATTAACCTAGAATTATAACCATTAACCAAGAACTATCCTGCAATTTATATTTGTTGGTTTTCATAAAATTTGGACTTTAAATGGCTTCTGAGTTAACCGATTCCCCGTTTTCATTCAGTCAGTAGGTAGAAATATAAAAAGTTGCCTCTATCTTAGTAAAAATAAACATGACATTAATTAATTGTTTAGGGACTAAATTAATTAAAATTAAATTCAAAGCTAACGAAAATTATAAGAAAAGCTAATATATTATGGCATCGCCGTCGCATCATCGTCCACTGGCAATGTGCCCAAAATTTTAGCGGCATTGGCATTGTCGTATAAAACGGCAATCCTTCAAAACCTATCCAAGGTCAAGCCCTTGAGTCACGCGAAGTGTCAACTAACCGTCTTTAAAGATCGGAATAAATAATTTAGTTTAATAAAGACTGGCACTCGCTTCATGTAAAATAATCGTGAAATCCAACCCTAATATAATTTATAAATAGCTAAACAGACGATGGACAATAATCACTTAAGGCTTATTTCACTCGACTTGAAAATCAAATAAAACTTTGCACGTCTTGTCTGATTTAATCGAAGTGCTACGTCGTTTCGTAGCAAAAGCGTAGCATTTCGACCCAATTTCGTAGCGTTGTAGCGTCGTTGTAGCCCGTAGGTGATTGTGGGAACTCGATACTTATTCGTCTGCTAGTTTGGTACTTATTTAGTAGAAGTAGCTCAATAGGGTGGGCATTGAACTTATGACCTCGACAGTTCAATTTTTATTAAACTGGTGATGGTGTAAAGGTTGTATTTATAGGAGTTCTTTGATGTTAATGAAACTGTTATTAATAAGTACATACAGTACAAGTATAAACATTACTGATATGACGTTTTGGGTTCAATACCCGGGTCGGGTGGAGTGTTATTGGGTCTTTTTCATATGAAATTTATGAGTACCAGCACGGTGTTTACATTAAGGTTCGATTAGGCGTCACACCGGACAAACGCAGGTAAAGGTGTACCTCTACAGCGTCTCACTCAAATGTACAATGAACATTTTAATAATACCCTTATATTTTTCCTAAATAAAAATTCTTCTCAAAATGAAGTTACAAAGAATTACATCTTGAGGTAACTGATTACGAACGAATATGAAACGATGCGCTTCCCTGGTGCGCCGGGTGCGGGCCAGCCCCAACACAATCCTTCGTTGTGTGGCGAGCAGGTGAGTCTGTGTGTTCGTGAATCGCTGCTGCAAGCTCTCTACGTCGGTGTTGAGCTTGTAGCTTCGATTCGAGAACCAACCTTGTAATTTAAGTACTAACATAGGATTAAGGAATTTTGTTACTAACCAATTGAGTTTAATTACATGGAAATAAAATAAAATTGAAAAAAATAATAATTTAAAAGTTTATAGTGATATAAAATGTTAACATCATTATCTGCTTAGCCTTTCCTAATTATGTTGAAGTCAGCTTCCAGTCTAACCGGATCCAGCTGAGTATAAGTAAATAAGAAATAAGTGTTTTACATTGAGCGATTTCCTATCTGATCTCCACAATCCAGTTGCCAGATATCGCAATACCCAGACCAGTGTCAGATTAGTATCTGACTAACTATAATGACTGTTAAAGATGTCCAAATGAAAGCCTCTCCCCCCTCGCACCCCAGCCGCCGCAGGTGACGCTCCGGGCGTCGGGAGTCACAGGGTGACTCTCAGCCACCGTAGGCGCGGACGTGCGGGCTGCGAGCAATGAGTAGCTCGCTGCTCGACTGAAACCAGTCCCGTGAAGACGGCGTGTTGTGTTCCACGCGAGCCTCAAAGAGTGTCAGCAAAATTGTCGGGGCCCATAAGGAGGCCGTTGCCTGCCAGGGTTGCGAAATTGTTCGAAAGAATTACCGCGGTCTCGGAACACGAAGGGCATATGATGGAACACGGATGGGTTTTAGTCAGTAAAAGTCTGACACACCCTCCCGCTTCGCCCAGATTGGGAGGCAGCTATTGGACGATTTTCCATTCTAAGAAAAAAAGTATCACACCGCGTACTTCCATACTCTGGGCCAGTACTGAGATTTTTTTATAAAAATCCCAACAGCACTTTTTGCTTTTTTATTTAAAACCATTATGCAAAACTACAAACGTAGTGTAAAGCATTAATAAATTCACCCTCAACGCTGTCTACTGGTAACGTACCTAAGAGACTGGCGGCATTGTCTCGTTGTATAGCCAATGTTTAGTCTTTGGCCAAAAAAATAGCCAGCCCTTGGGTTACGGAAAACGTCAACTATCCTTTTCGATATTTCTTTAAAAAGACTATGAGCACACGGGCTACACGGTCCGAGAATTTCGACCTCAAACTACTCGAAAATATAGTTGTCACCGAGATGACTATATTTACGCCACTTGAGGTTTTCCGCAGTGGGAGCGCCAGCACAACATGATGAACTGGGAAAATGGGATGTTGAAGGATTTCAATGAATGTACATGGCTAATTTCTGGCTGTATTTACCACCTGTATTTTTATTGTACCAACATTCGTGCAAATAAATTATTGATTGATTGATGGCGCGAGAGTATCGACACAAGTCTCAAGACCTACTCATCTTCAAAAGAAACAATGACATACCGTCCGGTCTTTTACCATCGTCACGTATCAAGCCAATACGGCTGTTCAATTAGTTCCAATACGACTGGAACGCCGACGGTGATAAGGGCTCGTCGGATGATGTCGTTTGAATTGATACTTTTTGTTCAGGAGACCCCATGCTTAGCAATTGCACTTCCAGCCACTAGACTAACGAGGCAGAGTGATATAAAATTTTTAATGGAATAATAGTGATAGCTGACAATAAATATATTATTATTATTATTATTATTATTATAGCTAGGTGAACAGACACTATGAGTCTTCGTCTTGATTTTGTTTATGTACTTTACTGATATGTATAACATGTAATGTTTGTTTCTGAAATAAAATCATTGTAAGTGAACAGCTTTGACTTCGGTCCTAATATTTCCAGGGATGGGCCGAAATTCGGTTCACATTCGGTTCAACCGAATTTCGGCCGCTTGAACCGAACTTCGGCATTCGGCCGAAATTCGGTTCGGATGCCGAACATTCGGCACAAGAAAAATAATACTTACTTTCACTATTTTGACTAAAATTTTATAGAACTAGAATAGCATTACTGTTATAAAATTATGTCTTTTACTCACTCATGCACATTTATTTTAGTTACGAACATGGTAAATGTAAATCTTAAATTAAATCGGTTCTTCTTATTAGTCTTGATTGACTTGAATATGACATTCATTAACTACCCTTTAGTTAATGAATGTTTAGTTTGTGAATCAAAAACGTGATTTTTTAATTCAATTTACGAATTGTAATCCAGATGTTTGTTAGAAGAATAATAAGTTTATTTAATTTTTGTAATAGTATGTCTAATTATTATGTCAAATTAATACTTATTTTTCAAATTAACAAACATTTTTCATCTATCTACTTACTCATATTTAAAATTTACTAGAGGCAGGCTATGGTGCAAAAACACCAAAAACTCTGCCTTATCTGGCAGAAATTTGTAACGTTTTTTTTTTCTTATACGTTTCCTGCCTCCGATAAAAGTTGCTCAGAACATACAGAGCTTCCAGGATACGATAAATATATTCGAGATTGAAGTACTTAAATGCGTAAACAAGTCACTGCTCTCGAGAAAGCGCGCGAAATTAAACCGAAATTCGGCCGAACTTCGGCCGATCTTTTCATTTTAACCGAATGTTCGGCCGAAGTTCGGATTCGGTTCAAACCACATTCGGCCCATCTCTAAATATTTCATTTTAATTAAATAAATTTTGTAAACATAAATTTTAATCAGATACCGTTTAGAAACGTTAGATAAGCATAATTATTTCAAGGTGACTTCTAAATTATTTTGATGAAGTGAAGATGAAACTTTTGCCAAGCTGTTAAATCGTCACAGAACATTCCAAATAGTTTTAAAGTTATTTTGATTGAAGTTATTAAGGCTTGAAATTATTCAATCTGTTTGAAATTCTTCGTTATTGAAACTGGCTTTTAAATCATTTCAAAAGTAATTCATAAAGCAATTCGAGAAAATGATTGCGAAAATGTTCAAAACTTGCTATGAGTACTTACATTTTTAACACGCTTTTATTAGGTCGACCAGCATGTAACTAACTATGTAATGGAATCTAAGGTAACTAATTTAACTATTTTCCAAGGGTCGTAGCGTAATGAAAATTGGCAGCTGTATGTAGTTTTGATGACAATACAATAATATGGTACTGTCGAACTGATCTGATGATGGAGCCGGAAGATATGAACTGGAACTTCATGATGGAAAATCGTATCATAGCTGTTTTGGATTTCTTAGAAAAGTCTTGTAATGAACTTTGACCACAATTAGGTTTCAAGGTCTGATGATGAAGCCGGAAGATAGGCACTGGCATTCCATGATGGAATATCGTATCATAGTCGTGTTTGCACTTGTGAGAAAGGCCACGTAATGGACTTTGAATACGATCAGGTTTCAAGGTTATAACAAACCTAAAGAAAATCCGTTATCGGTTTTCTTAACCTTTCTGAATTACCGCGTAATCCATAGATTTATTTTTTTATAGAAGTCACTTTCAAATCCTCTGGGGTGGTCGACCGTTATATTGTTCACTACTCGTGGGAATAATATGGCAAAAACTACAAAAAAGAAACAGCAACACAAAGAAAACGGAGACTACAAAAAAAAAAGGAAAAGCGCGAACAATTTTTTTGTTTTTACGTGCATTTATAAAAGCGTGTTCTTCTAGTGATTTTTAAACTATTAATTTATTTATAACAGTTTTTTGGAAGTATTGAAACATTTTTTTATGTATTTCGTACCTAAACAATAACGGGTTGATCGTCAAGGTAAAGCAATGCTTACCGGGTTCGATGCGAGGATGGGTAACCGTCTCAGCATATCAAGATTAATCCGTACGTACCTCGGAAAGCACAAAACATAAAAACTTTTTTGCAAAAAATAAAACCGACTTCCATATCAAAACACTACAAAGCCAGAAATCATTTTAATTTCGGTAGTCGGTGTTATTGGTTATGTATTTTCTTTTTTTTTTTTCACACCGCCTTCCGAAATTAAAATGATTTCTGGCTTTGTAGTGTTTTGATATGGAAGTCGGTTTTATTTTTTTGCAAAAAAGTTTTTATTTTCGTGCTTTTTAGTGGGTCAGTGAATTTTCCAAATCGGTTCGTAAATGACGGAGTTATGCGCGAACAAAAAAGGCAATGCAGAGTAAACGAAAAGATCATCAACGTAAATATTTTTTTTACTTTTGTTGATTTTTCAGAAACGGCTTGTCCGATTTCGATAAAATTTTCATGGGACCATTTGGGAAGTATACTCTTTCTAACAATATAAGAATTTTTCAAATCGTGGACAAACATAAAAAAAAATAAAAAATACAAACATCCGAATTGAGAACCTCCTCCTTTTTTAGAAGTCGGTTAAAAACAATAGTAATTAGCTGCTTTCGGTTAGATTGGAAACTCACCCTGACGTATTATACAGTATGTTTTTGTTTTATTTTATTTATTTAACTAACAGAGGGCGTTCCTGTTAACCCGCAATAGTATAAGCACATCAATTAGATCGCCGCACACGCGGTCCGTCATTCGTAAATAAATTGCGACGTTCCCGTCTTTCAAGTACGCGTGTACAGAGTGTTTCTTTTACGTATCAATTTAAATTTTTTAGTGAATATTTTAATATAAAAAAAAAAACATTTTGTTTTCGAATGGTAATAATTTTTTATCACGTATGGATGCTATACTATTGCGAGTTAACGGGAACGCCCGCTGTTAGTTAACATACTTATGCTATGATTTTTTGAACAGAATCTTAAACAACTACGTAGTGGAACAGAATTGTTTGTGGATAACATTTTAATTTTCTAGCAGTTCCTACATTTATTTATGGATGTGCATAGCATGTTGCCAACTCATTATCAACATTATTTCTAGGAGAACGGCACCATCTCTCCTTAACACTAACGCTTAGGCTAACGTCTAGCCTAGGTAGGAGAATAGTATGTCATTCATTTTGTATTACATTATAGAACCTAAACTTGAAGAATGCCAACGATTGTAATCTTTGCAGTCTCATTGTGATATAAATATTATAACTTACTTATATTACTGATTTTAGCTAAAAGACGTTCACTCCTGTACAAAGGCCTCCCCTCTCCCCTCTACCCCAAGTGTCTCCTATTAATCGTATTCTCGTGACCTTAACAAGGAAAACCTTGACGAAATACTAACGTTCTAACTACAACGTACCAATCTAAGACGAACATAATCAAACATCGCATAATCACAACGTGCAAAATGATCTTAAATGATCTAACCCACGCTGTATGTACATGGTGCCAACACAACACCAAAGAATATCGAAATATGTAGAAGCGATACATTTTCAATAATCGATTGTGACAATCTACATAAATTTGACAATTTTAGAATGAAAGCGCCCTAACTAAAAAAAATGCATTTTTTTAGATTGACCATGAGTTTTAAAAAATATGTCTATATTTTGTTTTAGTTGTAATGCGCTGCAGGCTGAGACATAGGGTATAAGCCTAGTTCGGCATCTGATGTTATTAAATAGGCACAAGTTCTTATTTGTTAAGCTTATCCACTGTTAATAGAAAATAACTCATTTGTTTGTAGCACTTATCCTACGTTATGAAATATACTTTACCACCTACTTTCAGACCTACCTATTTGATAGTTCTGAGAATAGGTGGTGGTAAGAACACAAATATGCATAAAAATTGGTCAATCCGTTTCGGAGAAGATCATCCAAATCCACTCAGTAATTTCGTAAAAAAGACTAGTGCGTTTAAACAAACAAAAAAACTTTCCGCTTTTTAATATTAATCTAATTTTTAGAGTCAATGGGAAATCATTGGTTTAAATATAATTATGTTGGGTCCAGTAGGTAGCCACGTTAGTCACGACCACAGTGGCATTAATCAGGTCTTCTAAAGTGCACGTTTTCAGGCATTTTGGACACTCCAGCAGATGGGACATGGTTTGCTCAAGAGCACCGCATTTGCACTGGATGTTACTGAATGTTACCGATCTCTCGCTTAATTGTGCCTGCAGCGGCCTACTTGGGTGCGCAGTTGGTTGATTGATTTCCAAACTGGCCGCTGCAGTATAGATGACATTCAACAAACTGTTAAATGGCAAACATTAACTAGCAACGATGATACAAAATGAGCGAGGTATCGAAAATGAGTTTAGACACCGTTGGCTACTAGCTTAGTTTCCCTTTAAGCTTAAATATTAGTACTATACATACTAACTTATAAAAAAAATATTTAATCTTAACTAAAATAGAGCATCAAAAAGTGTTCCTCAACATCGTCGACTGGTAATGTGTACGGTCTTGTACACGTCTCTTTACTTACGTAAAGAAACTTATGGCATTGCCACGTAACATGGCAATGCCTGGCGTTAAGATCAAATTTCGTTGAAAAGGCTGTCAGCCCAAAGGCCCCACCAAGATTAAAAAGTGTCACAAATCATAGAAGTCTGCAAAAGTCACTAATACTCTGAAAGTTATCTGCTTCGCCTTGTCCAAAGTATGACGAGGTCGGATGCAGTCTAACTGAATTCAGTTCTATATGGAGCGATTGCCGATCTGAACTCATAACCCAGTAGCTGGGTAACATGATGCCCCTCGGTAAGATTAGTGTAAGATTTTCTGGCAGAGTCCGACCACCCGCTACGACTCTAAGATCTACAAATGACAGCCAGGACCAATGGCTGAACATGCTTTCCAAGATATGGAGATATCTCGATATGTTAGGATAGTCACCCATCCGTAATCCGAATTCAGAAAGCGTTGCTTAACCTTGTAAATCAACCAGTACGGCTGTTATTATTTAGCCACAGCCTATTACCAGGCGTCCGTCACTCGCTCAAGGCCACGCGTTATATGCCTACCGCTTCGCGTATCGCCATCGGTACAACCGACAGTGGGCTGCCGCACGCCTGCCTGAGCCTTTTTAAATAATTTTGACAACGTCATAATGGATCGATCTAGAAACTGTTGATTTTCCTCCGCTTTGCTCCTGTTTCCCTTTTGATTATTTATTTGCGCGGAATTTTATTAAAATTAGAATTATTTACGCGGCTTCTGACATTTTCGACACAAAAATTTAATAATCGAGAATTCAGGGAAGGAAAATATGCTTCTATCATTTTATTAAACTGAAACACCATCAACAAACACAAAATCAACTAATAAAAAATAATTGTTTTTCTATATTCATTATATTACCAATATCATCATATTCATCATATACAACCCTAGGACATTCGCTCGATGACGTGGGTCGCGCGGCGGGCAAAACAATCTCAACTCTCTGTGTGCGTACTTATGGCACATTTCTTCTCGCTGCAAACAGCTGGTATTATTATTAAGATTTTGTAGGCTATTATAGCGTAGGTATTTTCGCTCTTGTATGAGAGTGATGTATCTGTTACGAAGTAACTATTTAGTAATTTGTGCTATTACTCTAAAAATATCAATTTATAAAGTTGCAGTTCTAGTGTAAATAAAAAATTGCCTGTTTTAAAAATAGAATAAGCTTTTAGTACTATGGCTTTTACGTGGTAACAAAAAGTGGGCCAAATCTCCGGCTTTCAGCCGACCCCTTTACACAATACGGTCAGTGACCTTGATAATAAAGTAGTAGGTGTCTCTTCTATTCAGAATTCTTAATCTTTGTCAACCCGACTCGCGGATTACGTGGGTTACACGAAATCTCGTCAGTAATGGCTTATAGTAACTTAACTCGTCACCTTGGCATGATAAGAACGGTCTCATAAATGGGATGGCTACCCTCACTATGACGGATATTTTGGCTTGTCGGGGGCACTGAACTCTTCTTTAACGAGGTTCAGGGATCAAGTTGAGTCATTTTAATCTTAAATAATGGGCCTGGCTGTGTTGGAGACATTGACAATATTTTTAAAATTTTCTTAAAAAGTTGAAATATACTATGCTGTTTTTTTCTGATTTAAGAATATTTGAAAATTAAGATTTTAAATACGATATGTAAATAGACTGAAACGCACCATGCATACATTATTTAAATTGTTCTCTATTGGAGTACAATACAAATAAACCTAAACTTTAACCAAAATTTCTTAGAAAACATACTATGATTAGGTTTAAAGATACTTCATTCTCAATAAAAACATAATTTTGTACATACATATAGCTCGTCATCGCCAGCTACAGTTTTAGTTGTAAACAATTCATTTTTGCATTTTTTGAGAAACGAACATATTGAAAGGGTTTAATAAATTAATTTCTCCAAAAATGCTTTATTCGGAACTTTATGCTGGCCTAGTTGAGATTGTAATGCATTGAAAGAGTACATTTCTTATATGTAAAGATATTTGATGTAAAACTGAGCTCCTTCAAAAGTGTATAAACATCTATTGATTTCAATGAAATATAGCATTGAGTTAAAAACAAGATTTAAATGAATCTGTGGATGATTTCACAGCCAATTTCTGCTTGAGACTTACATATCAAATTCTAAAACTAAACGTGTAAGCACAATTGCTACATGTGAGGTTTCCGTTCACGTAATAAAGGAAGATGTTAAACGGCGGTTTATTTTTAAGATGTTCTTGCTTATTGTCCGATTCTCGCTGTCTCTAATTTTGAAACTGCTTAAGTTTGTGCTGAACAGCCCCAATTCAATCCAAAAATCTATTGGCCCCTATAAAATTATAAAACCTTTCAAACTATATTTTAATTAACACTAGACAATTTTCTGAATTATTATTCAGAAAATTGTCTAGTGTTAATTTCGTCAAGACCTAGATGATCCATCTTGCACGCAGTAGGCAGCACCCACCCACAAATATATGTACAGAATGGATGCAGTAAAAAAAACATGCCACATGCAAACGAACCACCTAGATCTTAACTCGTCGACTATTGGACTGCCACGGAGCAATTTAAATTTTCTGAAGTAGATATAAGTTTGGTATAGACTTTTGCGCAATAATGCCTGATTGCATTCTGTATAAAACCTTTCATTTCTTATAGTTCCCATCTATAATCTGATGGACGATTCGGTGTTGTGTAATAAAAGAAAACCGCATTGCACTATATCTCAAGGATTACCACAGAAACACCAATTCTTGTCAGTACCGGCTTACCGTAACTTAACTCGTCAAATACAAAGTGTTAACCTCCTTTTAAGGATTTCTATGAACCAATGAAAGATGCGATTACGAATGTGTGAAGAGGGGTGAGCGTGATTTTGAAATACGAATGCGGAAAAGATTTGTACGGAAAAGGGACTGCAGATAATGTCGGTCTCGAAGCATTGAGAGGCCTTGGCAAACACTGCTACAAATGGCAAAACGTTGCATACAAATCAATTATATTTAGGGAGTTTTGTTATTCATAGAAATTATCCACAGGTCACTACTTATTTATTTGGGAAAATTTGGGAAAAATAAACAACTCATGTGTGTTATAATACAATATAGTATGTTATATACAATGTTAGTGAGTTTTGTTATTCATAGAAATTATCCACAGGTCAGTACTTATTTATTTGGGAAAATAAACAATTCGTGTATGTTATAATACAATATAGTATGTCATTTACAATGTCGAAGTTTAATACAGTAAATAAGTACATTAAGTACAAATAAATAAAACCTAAATACTACATCAAACATTTAGCTTACTCAAATGTTTTGTTTATCAAAATCCTTTTACCTATAATTGCTTTGAGACAGAAAGAAGATATCGAAATGGTATGACTGTATACGGGTTATTGGTAATCCCGATCCTGTTAAGGGCGTGTAGATGAGGTCATTAACTTACAAATCAACCCTAAGTTTCTAGGCCTAAAGTATACCATTATCGAGTTTTTTTTTTAAATATTAAAATAAAAATAGGACTTTATAAAAAATTAAGTTGCGCATAATAGGAAAACATAAAACAATTAAAAACCTCCGTACTTTTGAAAAAAAGAGATCCAATACTTATTTTATTTTTATGATTTTTGCAACGTTTTATGAAATAAATATTTTTTTTCTCCTAAAAATCACTAATCTATTTTGACGGCGGAACATTTTATTTGTTAGTTAATGACCTCATCTGCACGCCCTTAACAAGATCGGGACGTATTACCAATAACCCTGTGTATTTAAATCTCGCTCACCAGTATTTTATTCGTCTAGAAGTCGTTGCAAAAAGCAGGTAAGTATCCAACTTTTCTTGTTTTTTTTTTCTGTGGGAATATCATGTAATGACTCTTCAAGCTCTGGGTGGAGATGATAGGAGATTAGGACTTCTACTGACGATAAATCCACCCTGTTTCTTCAGTTGCCCGTGTGGTCCGTGGCCACGGCATCTCGTTAGAACATTCCCGAAGTCTTAAAGGTAAGCATGGACCTCTCGTCTTATTTAGTCTTATTACTAGGTACAACATTAGAACTATACAACTTGTAACGGAAAGGGTATATACATATCAAGGGTACGGCTTTTTTGGATGATATCATATATATTGGAAGGGTTTCAATTCAAAATAAAATACTCTAAAAATTGATACCAAATTTTCGGTTTCGTAAGTTTCTTAAATTGAAATCATAACAATCGTGTCACCGCTCTACGTAGGTCAATAACTTTCCACGTTACTTGCAAATATCATGATAAATCTCTTCCGTAATTCTATGCTCCTAGTACTGTTGTAGCCTAGCGTAAAGGCGGTGTTCTTTTGTCGGAGCGAGAAAGGAGATACGATTAAAAAACCCTTCCAATATCGTTTGATATCACCCAAAGAAGCCGAGCCCTTGGTATGTATATACCCTTTCCGTAACATGTTGTATTTAGTTACGCCAGTTGCTTAGGGAAGTACGTCGAGAAACTTCGACAGAAATCTAGAATGTTCGAGACACTAACGCCATCTAGCGGCGAGTAGCAGTACTGTGTATCTCAAGTAGCTTCTGGAATATTCATGGCAGTATAGGCAGTGAGTCGATTGTACAAGAATGTTCTAGAACGCAGAGTGAGGGGTATAATAAATAGATCGTAAAGAGACGCAGAGAGGCAGTCTTATTATACGATACGAGGCGATATAATCGGAAATCTATAAGTGAAAATCAGTGCGATTTGAAGTGTTAAGTGTTGTAGTGTGAATAACTGTGTTAATTTTTATTTTATGTTAACTTAATTAAAGTGTTAATTTTGGTTTAATTGGTGTTAATTATTTCTATCCCGAACCCTAGCTCGTAACAATATTATAATTAACAAAACAAAATAAAATGTAAATGCCGACGACGGTAGCTGATGGCAACATTGTTTTAATACACCACAAACTCATTTACATTGCACATTCATTCTTAATCGGCAGCAATTGAATATGTATTGCTTCTTTTGTTTAAGTAATTATCTGCTGAATGTAATTATGAAACACGCAATGACTACGGTACATATGACAAAATGAAAGCATGCACATGTTGCCGATTGCATAATTTCATTATTTTGTATGTAAAACTATCGAATTTTGTTAACAGCCGCAAAAGCCACAATATTCAAAATTGCAGTGCATGTTCCGGGCATTATTGACAAAATATGGCGTCTTATATCAATCATATGTTTTTTAAAACTAGGTATTGCCGGCAGACATTGTTCTGCCCGATTTCTCTAAAACACATTATCATTATTTTTTTTTAATGTTATAAGCTGCTCCGACAGGTTTCGTTCTGTCAAAAGTGATTGGCCTGTCGCAGCCTAATTGAAATAAAATAACATTGAAAAACTTTAGTAACATCTAATGTGATAATAATCTAAGTTCATGCAACCTCTTTTCATGCAAAATACTGCACCAACGCATAAAATAAGTGATAAGAACATAAGTTCTTATCACTTATTTTCCTTCATATTATTCACGATTACTGATCATCATTAAGTAAAATAACACAATTTTGTACGCAATAAAAATTACTATAAAACAAAGTGCAAGTGCGCCTTTGTTTTCCTTTGGTTGACATCAAATGTTTGACAGCTGGGGACGGAGTGGTTTTTATGGGAAAAGAAAATTGTTGTTTTTACTATTGTCCTCATACTTTTTACGTTTTTTCTCCCCATAAAAACCTTCCTTAGACTTCATCAAACACAACAAAAAAGGAATCAGTCAAATCGGTTCAACCGTTCTCGTTTTGCGCTTAACAACAAATTTAACGATTCATTTTTAGAGTTCCGTAGCCGAATGGCAAAAAACGGAACCCTTATAGGTTCGTCATGTCTGTCTGTCTGTCCGTCCGTCCATATGTCACAGTCATTTTCTTCCAAAACTATTAGGACAACACATGGGAAATTTAGTAGGTAGATGTATTCTATGAACCTCTTACCGATTCTTATACAAAAAAAATATATATGAAATTAAGGGGGGCTCCTCATACATGGAACTGAACCTGAAAATATTTTTTTCATCCAACCTATACGTGTTTGGTGTCTATAGATAGGTCTTATAAAATGACATAAAGGTTTGTAAAATCATTTTTTCCTAAAATTAATCGTTTAAGAGATAGACACTTCCAAAGTGGTAAAATGGGCGTCTCTCTTTGGGTTGAGCTCTCGACGTGTACGGTTGTGTTGTGCTTAGTTTTGCGTTATTAAAGTTGAGATTGTCTGTATTGTCTATATTTGTGAATATACAAGTTATTCCTCACTTTTGTCTTGTTTATAAATCCTTAATCAGCAGTAGCAGTAAAAATAGTTAACATCAGAAGTGGGATAAGAAACTGCTTGCCTTTGCTATGAGTACTTAAAAAGAAAAGCAAAACTAAGTGCAAACGTAATTCGTGCTAGATACGCGTCGAGTAGCAGCAGGGTAAGGTTGGCAGAAACTGTGAGTACAAATCCGAATATCCTGATGAAAGGTACCTGTGTTTGAGCCGTGTGACTTTGTGACTGAATTTAATCGAAATTGATACATCTACGTTTAAGTGGTCAGATAGTATTGTTTGTTATCAAGTTAAACTTAATACTTAGATCAAAGTTTCCGCTAAGAGACGTAACGAGTGTGTGATTACGTATCCATAATATGTGACCGGTTTGC
Organism: Tholera decimalis; assembly: GCA_943138885.2. NCBI lineage: Eukaryota > Metazoa > Arthropoda > Insecta > Lepidoptera > Noctuidae > Tholera > Tholera decimalis. The sequence continues at coordinate 34,481,718 of OW964562.2, forward strand.
TTGTGGTAAAAAAAGGATTTCTTTGTCTTTTAAAGTTAAAAAGAAATATATTTGGCTTCATGTAGGTAGCTGAATTTACAAGAAAGGTGACGTAAAAGTATTATGTAAAGAACCAGATTGAACGAAAACGTGTCGGGAACGGTAATTATTATACTATTATTGTCTGTAGTACAAGTCAGTAGAGGTCAGTTTTTAAAATTCGTGACTTTTAGCGGGTTTTCTGCATAGTTATGTCTATAAACCAGGACATGTAACTTACCTTCTATAAAACTACTTAACTTCTATAAAAACAGAGTGCAAAATCTAAATAAAATTAATAAAATTAAGATCTTAATACAAACTTTCAAATGAAATTAGTTTGAACTAGATAGATAAAGTAGTTTCTGAGATGTAGCACATTTTCTAAAACCGCAAATATAACTTTGTATTTAATACAAACACTATGAAAAACAAAGCACTTGGCCAATTTTATTTATATAGATTACGTCTTTTAGAGAAAACGATGAATATTTCTTTATACATTTTTGTTTCGATAAAAAGCAATAGCCATTAAATAAAACAAATAAGAACAACCGAAGTGCTACTTAAAAAGTCATAACAATATTTTAATGAGTTCTTATTATATGTTTGAACTATTACCTAAGCACCGTTTTTCAATGAACAACTATGTTAATAATAATAATAGGGGAAGTTTATCAGCAGTGTTGTTTTGTACAAAACTTTACATTCTCTGAGTTGCCTTTTCCAAGAAAGTTAAAATGAGCTTCGCAAAGAAACAATTAGTTTCCTTTTAGTACTAAGAAATAAGTTAGAAAAAGATTAGAAAACGGTTAAGATAGAGTGGAGCACAATACAAATAAATTAAAACTCTTTTAGCCATTTCTTAGAACTCATTCTATGGCTTTAGATAAAGTAGCATTGATATAAAAAACCAAGATATCACAATTAAGTAATAGTAATAGTAGTAGTAGTATTAATTAAGTAATATCACTATGCAGAGCTTTGTAGTGATTACTTTAAATATTTTTTTTATTGATACCACTTGAGTTAAATACCTCCCTTATTAAAAACATTTCAAGATGTTGGTCAAACGCGATCTGATAATCAAAAAAAAAATTTAAATATGAGAAAGTCTCCCATCCAAAAAAAGGACAAATATCCGTAAACATTGCTTTACCTTGAAGGTTAACCAGTGACCCTTACTTACAGTTGCTACTATTTTAACTACGACCACCTTTTGAAAATACATATACATCAAAATAAAATTAACATTCAATCATACTAAAGTCAACATCTAACCCCTCACATTCGTTGAATACGATGATTAAGACATCACGCGTAGGCGCCAATGCCTCAACCCTCTAACGCGATGGGGGAATAAATCAAGGCACGCAGGTACAAATGACTCTAATGTGCCATGATGTGCAGGTGCCCCAGTAATGAAGGGTTAACTGTTCAAGTGTAACGTTATTAAATTAGGTTTTATGGTAAAGCTGGTAGATGTGTTCTGTATGTGTGGGGTGAATTAAAACGGAGTAAGGTACGATATTATATTAAGCTACATGTGTCTACGACTTGACTGTAACGAGACAGCTAGCTGTGGAAATCGATATAACCTAATTACATTTTTTTCGTATGAATGCCGACCTGAAAACATGCCTATTTTATCTTTAAACTTATTTATGTTCCAGCGTAAGTCCCATAAAAATCAATATTCTGCTGTTCCTTAGATTAGCCTGAATAAACAAAAAGACAAACAAACGTAGTACTATGTCCATGTAATTAAGTATAAGCACAACGACTTGAGAAAACACAGCTAATTCAAAACCACAGACAGAACACTTAATCTTGTTTATATCTATAGATTAGTGATAAATGCTTTTCTATTTAAGATCTTTGTGGTTTGTATGTTTTTATTCATAACATTACTTGCATTGCTCTGTAATGTAATATGACTGAACTTTTCATGTGAAATAAATTTTCGCAGTACTAACCATTGGTTTTGTAGTACCAAGTACGAATTGTGAAAACAATACAAACACAGTGGTGATTGCGGAAACAACACTCATTAAAATTTCGAACAGAAGTAATAGTCAAACTAGAACAAAAAGTTACACATAAAACGCAAACACTATGACATTTGTTCTGAAACAAAACATTCCATTTCAAATACAACAAAAACTACATGCAATCCTGAACGCAGAATAAAACCGAATCGCCGGCTCAACCATAAATTGTAAATGACAAAAGTAAATATGTTTGCTGATCTGTTTGTGCATCTCCTTCAAACAACCAAAATAAATGAATACATTTAGGTATATTCTGAAATGATTTATTTGTATGCGAATGGGAAACACGCATTCCAAAAATAAATACGAAACACGTGCATATTAAATGTGGAGGGCATGCACATGTATAGCCAGCCCTTGGATCACGGGAAACGTCAACTATCCTTTTCGATATTTCATTAAAAAGGCTGTGAGCACACGGGCTACACGGTCCAAGAATTTCGACCTTAAACTACTCGAAAATATAGTTGTCACCGAGATGACTATATTTACGCCACTTGAGGTTTTCCGCAGCCACAGTAGGAGCACCAGCACAACATGATGAACTGGGAAGATGGGATGTTGAAGGATTTCAATGAATGTACATGGCTAATTTCTGGCTGTATTTACCACCTGTATTTTTATTATACCAACATTCGTGCAAATAAATTATTGATTGATTGATGGCGCGAGAGTATTGTCACAAGTCCCAAGACCTACTCATCTTCCAAAGAAACAATGACATACCGTCTGGTTTTTTGCCATCGTCACGTATCAAGCCAATACGGCTGTTCAATTAGTTCGAATACGGCTAGAACGCCGACGGTGATAAGGGCTCGTCGATGATGTCGTTTGAATTGATACTTTTTGTTCAGGAGACCCCATGCTCAGCAATTGCACTTCCAGCCACTAGACTAACGAGACTGAGTGATATAAAATTTTTAATGGAATAATAGTGATAGCTAGGTGAACAGACACTATGAGTCTTCGTCTTGATTTTGTTAATGTACTTTACTGATAAGTATAACATGTTTGTTTCTGAAATAAAATCATTGTAAGTGAACAGCTTTGACTACGGTCCTAATATTTCATTTTAATTGAATAAATTCTGTAAACATAAATTTTAATCAGATACCGTTTAGAAACGTTAGATAAGCATAATTATTTCAAGGTGACTTCTAAATTATTTTGATCAAGTGAAGATGAAACTTTTGCCAAGCTGTTAAATCGTCACAGAACATTCCAAATAGTTTTAAAGTTATTTTGATTGAAGTTATTAAGGCTTGAAATTATTCAATCTGTTTGAAATTCCTCGTTATTGAAACTGGCTTTTAAATAACTTCAAAAGTAATTCATAAAGCAATTCGAGAAAATGATTGCGAAAATGTTCAAAACTCGCTATGAGTACTTACATTTTTAACTTTATTACTAACTTTTATTAGGTCGACCTGTATGTAACTAACTTTGTAATGGAATCTAAGGTAACTAATTTAACCATCTTCCAAGGGTCGTAGCGTAATGAAAATTGGCAGCTGTATGTAGTTTTGATGACAATACAATAATATGGTACTGTCAAACTGATCTGATGATGGAGCCGGAAGATATGAACTGGAACTTCATGATGGAAAATCGTATCATAGTCGTGTTTGCACTTGTGAGAAAGGCCACGTAATGGACTTTGAACACGATCAGGTTTCAAGGTTATAACAAACCTAAAGAAAATCCGTTATCGGTTTTCTTAACCTTTCTGAATTACCGCGTAATCCATAGATTTATTTTTTTTATAGATGTCACTTTCAAATCCTCTGGGGTGATCGACCGTTATATTGTTCACTACTCGTGTGAATAATATGGCAAAAACTACAAAAAAGAAACCGGAGACTACAAAAAAAAAGGAAAAGCGTGAACAATTTTTTTGTTTTACGTGCATTTATAAAAGCGTGTTCTTCTAGTGATTTTTAAACTATTAATTTATTTATAACAGTTTTTTGGAAGTATTGAAACATTTTTTTATGTATTTCGTACCTAAACAATAACGGGTTGATCGTCAAGGTAAAGCAATGCTTACCGGGTTCGATGCGAGGATGGGTAACCGTCTCAGCATATCAAGATTAATCCGTACGTACCTCGGAAAGCACAAAACATAAAAACTTTTTTGCAAAAAATAAAACCGACTTCCATATCAAAACACTACAAAGCCAGAAATCATTTTAATTTCGGTAGTCGGTGTTATTGGTTATGTATTTTCTTTTTTTTTTTTCACACCGCCTTCCGAAATTAAAATGATTTCTGGCTTTGTAGTGTTTTGATATGGAAGTCGGTTTTATTTTTTTGCAAAAAAGTTTTTATTTTCGTGCTTTTTAGTGGGTCAGTGAATTTTCCAAATCGGTTCGTAAATGACGGAGTTATGCGCGAACAAAAAAGGCAATGCAGAGTAAACGAAAAGATCATCAACGTAAATATTTTTTTTACTTTTGTTGATTTTTCAGAAACGGCTTGTCCGATTTCGATAAAATTTTCATGGGACCATTTGGGAAGTATACTCTTTCTAACAATATAAGAATTTTTCAAATCGTGGACAAACATAAAAAAAAATAAAAAATACAAACATCCGAATTGAGAACCTCCTCCTTTTTTAGAAGTCGGTTAAAAACAATAGTAATTAGCTGCTTTCGGTTAGATTGGAAACTCACCCTGACGTATTATACAGTATGTTTTTGTTTTATTTTATTTATTTAACTAACAGAGGGCGTTCCTGTTAACCCGCAATAGTATAAGCACATCAATTAGATCGCCGCACACGCGGTCCGTCATTCGTAAATAAATTGCGACGTTCCCGTCTTTCAAGTACGCGTGTACAGAGTGTTTCTTTTACGTATCAATTTAAATTTTTTAGTGAATATTTTAATATAAAAAAAAAACATTTTGTTTTCGAATGGTAATAATTTTTTATCACGTATGGATGCTATACTATTGCGAGTTAACGGGAACGCCCGCTGTTAGTTAACATACTTATGCTATGATTTTTTGAACAGAATCTTAAACAACTACGTAGTGGAACAGAATTGTTTGTGGATAACATTTTAATTTTCTAGCAGTTCCTACATTTATTTATGGATGTGCATAGCATGTTGCCAACTCATTATCAACATTATTTCTAGGAGAACGGCACCATCTCTCCTTAACACTAACGCTTAGGCTAACGTCTAGCCTAGGTAGGAGAATAGTATGTCATTCATTTTGTATTACATTATAGAACCTAAACTTGAAGAATGCCAACGATTGTAATCTTTGCAGTCTCATTGTGATATAAATATTATAACTTACTTATATTACTGATTTTAGCTAAAAGACGTTCACTCCTGTACAAAGGCCTCCCCTCTCCCCTCTACCCCAAGTGTCTCCTATTAATCGTATTCTCGTGACCTTAACAAGGAAAACCTTGACGAAATACTAACGTTCTAACTACAACGTACCAATCTAAGACGAACATAATCAAACATCGCATAATCACAACGTGCAAAATGATCTTAAATGATCTAACCCACGCTGTATGTACATGGTGCCAACACAACACCAAAGAATATCGAAATATGTAGAAGCGATACATTTTCAATAATCGATTGTGACAATCTACATAAATTTGACAATTTTAGAATGAAAGCGCCCTAACTAAAAAAAATGCATTTTTTTAGATTGACCATGAGTTTTAAAAAATATGTCTATATTTTGTTTTAGTTGTAATGCGCTGCAGGCTGAGACATAGGGTATAAGCCTAGTTCGGCATCTGATGTTGTTAAATAGGCACAAGTTCTTATTTGTTAAGCTTATCCACTGTTAATAGAAAATAACTCATTTGTTTGTAGCACTTATCCTACTTTATGAAAAATACTTTACCACCTACTTTCAGACCTACCTATTTGATAGTTCTGAGAATAGGTGGTGGTGGGAACACAAATATGCATAAAAATTGGTCAATCCGTTTCGGAGAAGATCATCCAAATCCACTTAGTAATTTCAAAGACTAGAGCGTTTAAACACACAAAAAAACTTTCCGCTTTTTAATATTAATCTAATTTTTAGAGTCAATGGGAAATCATTGGTTTAAATATAATTATGTTGGGTCCAGTAGGTAGCCACCTTAGTCACGCCCACAGTGGCATGAATCAGGTCTTCTAAAGTGCACGTATTCAGGCATTTTGGACACTCCAGCAGATGGGACATGGTTTGCTCAAGAGCACCGCATTTGCACTGGATGTTACTGGATGTTACCGATCTCTCGCTTAATTGTGCCTGCAGCGGCCTACTTGGGTGCGCAGTTGGTTGATTGATTTCCAAACTGGCCGCTACAGTATAGATGACATTCAACAAACTGTTAAATGGCAAACATTAACTAGCAACGATGATACAAAATGAGCGAGGTATCGAAAATGAGTTTAGACACCGTTGGCTACTAGCTTAGTTTCCCCTTAACCTTAAATATTAGTACTATACATACTAACTTTAAAAAAAATAATCTTAACTAAAATAGAGCATCAAAAAGTCGTCCTTAACGTCGTCGACTGGTAATGTGTAGGGTCTTGTACACGTCTCTTTACTTACGTAAAGAAACTTATGGCATTGCCACGTAACATGGCAATGCCTGGCGTAAAGATCAAATTTCGTTGAAAAGGCTGTCAGCCCAAAGGCCCTACGCTTCGAGATTAAAAGGTGTCACACGTCATAGAAGTCTGCTAAAGTCACTAAAACTCTGAAAGTTATCTGCTTCGCCTTGTCCAAAGTATGACGAGGTCGGATGCAGTCTAACTGAATTCAGTTTATTTATGGAGCGATAGCTGATCTGAACTCACAACCCAGTAGCTGGGTAACATGATGCCCCTCGGTAAGATTAGTGTCAGATTTTCTGGCGTCTGACCACCCGTTATGACTCTAAGATCTACAAATGACAGCCAGGACCAATAGCTGACCATGCTTTCCAAGATATGGAGGTATCTCGATATGTTAGGATAGTCACCCATCCGTAATCCGAATTCAGAAAGCGTTGCTTAACCTTGTAAATCAACCAGTACGGCTGTTATTATTTAGCCACAGCTTATTACCAGGCGTCCGTCACTCGCTCAAGGCCACGCGTTATATGCCTACCGCTTCGCGTATCGCCATCGGTACAACCGACAGTGGGCTGCCGCACGCCTGCCTGAGCTTTTTAAATAATTTTGACAACGTCATAATGGATCGATCTAGAAACTGTTGATTTTCCTCCGCTTTGCTCCTGTTTCTCTTTTGATTATTTATTTGCGTGGAATTTTATTAAAATTAAAATTATTTACGCGGTTTCGGACATTTTTGACACAAAAATTTGATAATTGGGAATTCAGGGAAGGAAAATATGCATCTATCATTTTATTAAACTGAAACACCATCAACAAATAAAAAAATAATTGTTTTTCTATATTCGTTATATTACCAATATCATCATATTATACAACCCTAGGACATTCGCTCGATGACGTGGGTCGCGCGGCGGTCAAAACAATCTCAACTCTCTGTGTGCGTACTTATGGCACATTTCTTCTCGCTGCAAACAGCTGGTATTATTATTAAGATTTTGTAGGCTATTATAGCGTAGGTATTTTCGCTTTTGTATGAGAGTGATGTATCTGTTACGAAGTAACTATTTAGTAATTTGTGCTATTACTCTAAAAATATCAATTTATAAAGTTTCAGTTCTAGTGTAAATAAAAAATTGCCTGTTTTAAAAATAGAATAAGCTTTTAGTACTATGGCTTTTACGTGGTAACAAAAAGTGGGCCAAATCTCCGGCTTTCAGCCGACCCCTTTACACAATACGGTCAGTGACCTTGATAATAAAGTAGTAGGTGTCTCTTCTATTCAGAATTCTTAATCTTTGTCAACCCGACTCGCGGATTACGTGGGTTACACGAAATCTCGTCAGTAATGGCTTATAGTAACTTAACTCGTCACCTTGGCATGATAAGAACGGTCTCATAAATGGGATGGCTACCCTCACTATGACGGGTATTTTGGCTTGTTGGGGGCACTGAACTCTTCTTTAACGAGGTTCAGGGATCAAGTTGAGTCATTTTAATCTTAAATAATGGGCCTGGCTGTGTTGGAGACATTGACAATATTTTTAAAATTTTCTTAAAAAGTTGAAATATACTATGCTGTTTTTTTCTGATTTAAGAATATTTGAAAATTAAGATTTTAAATACGATATGTAAATAGACTGAAACGCACCATGCATACATTATTTAAATTGTTCTCTATTGGAGTACAATACAAATAAACCTAAACTTTAACCAAAATTTCTTAGAAAACATACTATGATTAGGTTTAAAGATACTTCATTCTCAATAAAAACATAATTTTGTACATACATATAGCTCGTCATCGCCAGCTACAGTTTTAGTTGTAAACAATTCATTTTTGCATTTTTTGAGAAATGAACATATTGAAAGGGTTTAATAAATTAATTTCTCCAAAAATGCTTTATTCGGAACTTTATGCTAGCCTAGTTGAGATTGTAATGCATTGAAAGAGTACATTTCTTGTATGTAAAGATATTTGATGTAAAACTGAGCTCCTTCAAAAGTGTATAAACATCTATTGATTTCAATGAAATATAGCATTGAGTTAAAAACAAGATTTAAATGAATCTGTGGATGATTTCACAGCCAATTTCTGCTTGAGACTTACATATCAAATTCTAAAACTAAACGTGTAAGCACAATTGCTACATGTGAGGTTTCCGTTCACGTAATAAAGGAAGATGTTAAACGGCGGTTTATTTTTAAGATGTTCTTGCTTATTGTCCGATTCTCGCTGTCTCTAATTTTGAAACTGCTTAAGTTTGTGCTGAACAGCCCCAATTCAATCCAAAAATCTATTGGCCCCTATAAAATTATAAAACCTTTCAAACTATATTTTAATTAACACTAGACAATTTTCTGAATTATTATTCAGAAAATTGTCTAGTGTTAATTTCGTCAAGACCTAGATGATCCATCTTGCATGCAGTAGGCAGCACCCACCCACAAATATATGTACAGAATGGATGCAGTAAAAAAAACATGCCACATGCAAACGAACCACCTAGATCTTAACTCGTCGACTATTGGACTGCCACGGAGCAATTTAAATTTTCTGAAGTAGATATAAGTTTGGTATAGACTTTTGCGCAATAATGCCTGATTGCATTCTGTATAAAACCTTTCATTTCTTATAGTTCCCATCTATAATCTGATGGACGATTCGGTGTTGTGTAATAAAAGAAAACCGCATTGCACTATATCTCAAGGATTACCACAGAAACACCAATTCTCGTCAGTACCGGCTTACCGTAACTTAACTCGTCAAATACAAAGTGTTAACCTCCTTTTAAGGATTTCTATGAACCAATGAAAGATGCGATTACGAATGTGTGACGAGGGGTGAGCGTGATTTTGAAATACGAATGCGGAAAAGATTTGTACGGAAAAGGGACTGCAGATAATGTCGGTCTCGAAGCATTGAGAGGCCTTGGCAAACACTGCTACAAATGGCAAAATGTTGCATACAAATCAAGTATATTTAGGGAGTTTTGTTATTCATAGAAATTATCCACAGGTCACTACTTATTTCTTTGGGAAAAATAAACAATTCATGTGTGTTATAATACAATATAGTATGTTATATACAATGTTAGTGAGTTTTGTTATTCATAGAAATTATCCACAGGTCAGTACTTATTTATTTGGGAAAATAAACAATTCGTGTATGTTATAATACTATATAGTATGTCATTTACAATGTCGACGTTTAATACAGTAAATAAGTACATTATGTACAAATAAATAAAACCTAAATACTACATCAAACATTTAGCTTACTCAAATGTTTTGTTTATCAAAATCCTTTTACCTATAATTGCTTTGAGACAGAAAGAAGATATCGAAATGGTATGACTGTATACGGGTTATTGGTAATCCCGATCCTGTTAAGGGCGTGTAGATGAGGTCATTAACTAACAAATCAACCCTAAGTTTCTAGGCCTAAAGTATACCATTATCGAGTTTTTTTTTTAATATTAAAATAAAAATAGGACTTTATCTCTTTTAAAAATTATAAAAACAAAAACGAAAACACGTTTTAGCATTCTTATTTATCAAATAGCAAAAAAATTAAGTTGCGCATAATAAGAAAACATAAAACAATTAAAAACCTCCGTACTTTTGAAAAAAAAAGAGATCCAATACTTATTTTATTTTTATGATTTTTGCAACGTTTTATGAAATAAATATTTTTTTTTCTCCTAAAAATCAGTAATCTATTTTGACGGCGGAACATTTTATTTGTTAGTTAATGACCTCATCTACACGCCCTTAACAGGATCGGGACGTATTACCAATAACCCTGTGTATTTAAATCTCGCTCACCAGTATTTTATTCGTCTAGAAGTCGTTGCAAAAAGCAGGTAAGTATCCAACTTTTCTTGTTTTTTTTTTCTGTGGGAATATCATGTAATGACTCTTCAAGCTCTGGGTGGAGATGATAGGAGATTAGGACTTCTACTGACGATAAACCCACCCTGTTTCTTCAGTTGCCCGTGTGGTCCGTGGCCACGGCATCTCGTTAGAACATTCCCGAAGTCTTAAAGGTAAGCATGGACCTCTCGTCTTATTTAGTCTTATTACTAGGCACAACATTAGAACTATACAACGTGTAACGGAAAGGGTATATACATATCAAGGGCACGGCTTTTTTGGATGATATCAAGATGATATCATATATATTGGAAGGGTTTCAACTCAAAATAAAATACTCTAAAAATTGATACCAAATTTTCGGTTTCGTAAGTTTCTTAAATTGAAATCATAACAATCGTGTCACCGCTCTACGTAGGTCAATAACTTTCCACGTTACTTGCAAATATCATGATAAATCTCTTCCGTAATTCTATGCGCCTAGTACTGTAGTAGCCTAGCGTAAAGGCGGTGTTCTTTTGTCGGAGCGAAAAAGGAGATAGGATTAAAAAATCCTTCCAATATCGTTTGATATCACCCGAACAAGCCGTGCCCTTGGTATGTATATACCCTTTCCGTTACACATTGTATATGGTTACGCCAGTCGCTTAGGGAAGTACGTCGAGAAACTTCGATAGAAATCTAGAATGTTCGAGACACTAACGCCATCTAGCGGCGAGTAGCAGTACTGTGTATCTCAAGTAGCTTCTGGAATATTCATGGCAGTATAGGCAGTGAGTCGATTGTACAAGAATGTTCTAGAACGCAGAGCGGGGTATAAATAGATCGCAAAGGGACGCAGAGAGGCAGTCTTATTACACGATACGAGGCGATATAATCGGAAATCTATAAGTGAATTTCAGTGCGATTTAAGTGTTAATTGTTGTAGTGTGAATAACTGTGTTATTTTTCATTTTGTGTTAATTTAATTAAAGTGTTAATTTTGATTTAATTATTTCTATCCCGAACCCCAGCTCGTAACAATATTATTATTAACAAAACAAAATAAAATGTGAAGAAAGCCGACGGCGGTAGCTGATGGCAACATTGTTTTAACACACCACAAACTCATTTACATTTTATATTAATTCTCAATCGGCAGCAATTGAATATGCATTGCTTCTTTTGTTTAAGTAATTGTCTGCTGGATGTAATTATGAAACACGCAATGACTACGGGATATATGTCAAAATGAAGGCATGTACATGTTGCCGATTGCATTATTTCATTATTTTGTATATCATCGTTACAAATGGTGGACTTCTCACCCATACGCACTAAACGATTTGGGAATACTTCAATTGTGCGCACGGCTAAGGAGTGGAACTCCCTGCCGGAGTCTGTGTTTCCCGATAGCTATAACTTAGGGGTCTTTAAGTCAAGAGTGAATAGGTTACTTTTAGGTAAGCGTGCTCCATCTTCGACCACATCATCACTTACTATCAGGTAAGATGGTGCTCAAACGTGCGCCTATTATCAATAAAAAAATATAGAATTTTGTTATCAATACTGACAAAAGACACAATATTTAAAATTTGTACTCAGTGCATGTTCCGGGCATTATTGACTAAATATGGCGTCTTATATCAATCATATATTTATTAAAAATTAGCTATTGCCAGCAGACATTGTTCTGTCCGATTTCTCTAAAACACAGTATAATTGATTTTTTTATGTTATAAGCTACCCCAACAGATTTCGTTCTGTCAAAAGTTATTGGCCTGTCGCAGTCTAATAGAGATAAAATAATATTGAAAGACTTTAGTAATATCTAATTTGATGATAATCTAAGACCATGCAGCATCTTTTCATGCAAAATACTGCACCAACGCTTATGTTCTTATTACTTATTTTCCTTCGTATTCACGATTAATGATCACCATTAAGTAAAATAACAACATTTTATACACAATAAAAATGATTATAAAATAAATTTGTGGGAACTCGTTATATTATTTTCATCTGTGACATGCAACCTCTTATCAACTTGAAGGCATATCAAAGATAATCGTTGTTTGCCAAAAAATTTCGCAATATTGTTAGTGTTGAAATGAAAACCTCAGAAACATAGAATATAATGTCACTCGTGCATGTTTTAAAACGGCTTAGTTTATAATTATATAAAATATGGATAACGTAGTGGGTTACACACTTATACATATTGTTGCATGAAAATTTTAAGTTATTTTAACAGTGTGTAATTGTTTGTTTACCCGAATAAATACAATAAAATAAACAATCCTAACGTGCCTTTGTTTTGCTTTGGTTGACGTCAAATGTTTGATAGCTGGGGATGGAGTGGTTTTGATGGTAAAAGAAAATTGTTATTTTTACTATTTTCCTCATATTTTTACGTTTTTTCTCCCCATAAAAACCTTCCTCAGACTTGATCAAACATAACAAAAAGGAATCAGTCAAATCAGTTCAACCATTCTCGAGTTTTGCGCTTAGGAATACATTTAACGATTCATTTTTATTTATATAGATTACGTCTTTTGTGAAAAAATATAAATGTATCTTTATACATTTTTGTTTCGTTTAGTAATTAATTATAGTCTGTGTTTAATTTATGTGTTGTTGTAATGTGTATGTGTGTGGAAATCTAATTTTTAATAATGTTAATGGTTGATATTTTTTTTTATTTGTTATTTATAATCTTAACTATGTATACAGATATTTGGACATCTGAATTAAATGATTTTTATTATTTATTTTTATAAAAAGCAATAATCATTAAATAAAACAAATAAGAACAACCGAAGTGCTACTTAAAAAGTCACAAGAATATTTTACTCCTAATGAGTTCTTATTATATGTTTGACCTATTACCTAAGCACCGTATTTCAATGAACAACTATGTTAATAATAATAATAGGAGAAGTTTATCAGCAGTGTTGTTTTGCACAAAACTTTACATTCTCTGAGTTTCCTTTTCCAAGAAAGTTAAAATGAGCTTCGCAAAGAAACAATTAGTTTCCTTTTAGTACTAAGAAATAAGTTAAAAAAAGATTAGAAAACGGTTAAGATGGAGTTGAGTACAATACAAATAAATTAAAACTCTTAGCGATATCTTAGAACTCATTCTATAGCTTTAGATAAAGTATTATTGATACAAAAACCAAGATATCACAATTAAGTATATAATATCACTTTGCAGAGCTTTGTAGTGACTGCTTTCAAAAATTTTTTTATTGATAATAGGCTCGCGTTTGACCACCATCTCACCTGATGGTAAGTGATGATGTGGTTGAAGTTAAAGCACGTTTACCTAGAAGTAACCTATTCACTCTTAATTTAATTATACGGCAGTGAATTCCACTTGAGTTAAATACTTCCCTTATTAACCCACTTGTTACTAGCATCCTTTTAAAAGGTCCGCTCATAAACAAAAATCGTGTGATTTACGTGGTAAGTATAAACAATTGTTATTGATGACATTTCAAAGCAGAGATATGTGCCAGTATAATACAAGTATTGTAAGTGAAATATCATTATATTATAAAAAAAGTTTTATAGCAGTTATTTTACGTAAAAATTATCATGAGTAACATGAGGTGAACTATTTTATTATTATTACATTTTCAAACTATTAGACAGTGAATAATCAAAGCTCAAACCGTTTATTAAATGATAACAAAAACAAAATTAACTATTTTGTAATGTTTCTTACTTTATTTGGCGATTTTATTTGGTGTTCTTTATAAGACCCAGTAGTAATATGGACTGCTACTTCATATAAATTTTATATTTATTGTATTAGAAGAGTATTTCGATAATAATGGGAATCTCAACTCATCGAAGAGTTGGGACTTGATGATGAAGCACTTATCCCTAACAGTATCACTTTTTACCACCGAAAACTATAACGCTGATATCACTGACAAGGATTCCAGGGACAAAAATCAAGTACAAATTCAAAATTTACTTGGCAGTCAACTAAGGACATTAGCACACGTTAGTTATGACTTTTTGTCATTAGATGATAGCTCCAGTGATGATAAAATAACGGTAGCTGAAGTTGCCAAACGTAGACGTGATATACGCCCTACGTTGGTCTGTGGAAGTATATGCATCAAGGGGCAAGATAACAAAGTGCATTATATTATTTTAAACAATTTTGTGATAATGGCATAATAGATTTACTTACAGAACATACAAACATGTATATAAACCAAAGAAATAAAATAGGAACGTAACATCTGAGGAAATAAAGTGTTTCATAGGAATTGTTTTATTCTGTGGTTATATTGTAGTAACCAGAAGATGCAGCAGATTGTTAGTTTACTGATGTCCACTACCAATAAACAAAAAATAAAAAAAAAAACCCTGGTTCCCTGAAATACAAATCCACAAGAGCTGAAGAAATTATTGTGTGTAAATGGAACGATCATAGTGTACCCGTTATGTAAAATCAGACACTATTCACAGTAACAAAAGACTAACAAAAACGTAAAACGTAAAGTAACAAAAGACCAACTAGGCATAATATTTTTTTTAATGAATATATGGGATGTGTAGACAGGTCAGATCAAAATATTGGTCTCTATCGCATATCGATAAGGGTGAAAATTAGTATTTCCCACTAATTTGTCACTGTTTAAATATGGCAGTCAAAAATGCTTGGCAACTATATCATAGCGATGAAGGAGAACTTGGTCATTTACAATTCCGGAAGAGTATTACAACTTCACTTCTTGAAACGTATTGGAAAAAAGAAAACCGGAAACCAGGTCGCACTTCACAATGTTTTCGCGTTATGATGATAACAAACATTTAGTTAAATACCTGCCTCATAAACAGCTGAGATGAGTAATTTGCCATAAAAAAACAAATTTGTCCCTTGTATCCAAAGGATTGTTTTGAATTATTAGTGTGGTATTTACTTTATTATATAATTTACTTTATATTATATAATTTACTTTATTTCATGCATAAATAAACGCCAATAGAGGTACTTCGTTTATTTTTAGGTACGCTACATGTAGTAGCATATATTACTAGCGTCCTTTTAAAAGAACACCATTTTCCTGATTTTCCAATGGCCGAATATTTTTTTTGTATTTTTCTTTAATATCTTATCATGTAAGGATATACATATCTGAATTTCATTACAATTTGACACAAAAAGTACATTCAGTAACAAGTGGGTTAAAAATGTTTCAAGATGTTGGTCAAACGCGATCTTATAATCAACAAAAAAAATTAAAATATTTGCTGAGAAGATCTCCCATCCAAAAAAACGAAAAATATCCGTAAACATTGCTTTACCTTGAAGGTTAACCAATGACACTTACTTACAGTTGCTACTATTTTAACTACGACCACCTTTTGAAAGTACATATACATCAAAATAAAATTAACATTCAATCATACTAAAGTCAACATCTAACCCCTCACATTCGTTGAATACGATGATTAAGACGTCACGCGTAGGCGCCAATGCCTCAACTCTCTAACGCGATGGAGGAATGAATCAAGTCACGCAGGTACAAATGTCCCTAATGTGCCGTGATGTGCAGGTGCCCTAGTAATGAAGGGTTAATTATTTAAGTGTAGCGTTATTAAATTAGGTTTTATGGTAAGATGTGTTATGTATGTGTGGGGTGAATTAAAACGGAGTGAAGTAAGATATTATAATAATATTAAGCTACCTGTGTCCATGACTTGACTGTGGCGAGACAGCTAGCTGTGGAAATCGATATAGCCTAAGGATTTTTTTCGTGTAAATGCCGACCTAAAAAATGCCTATTTTATCTTTCCAGCGAAAGTCCCATAAAAATCAATAGTAGGCCGTTCCTTAGATTTGCCTGAATAAACAAAAAGACAAACAAACGTAGTACTATGTCCATGTATAAGCACAACGACTTGAGAAAACACAGCTAATTCAAAACCACAGACAGAACAGAACAGAAATAATCTTGCCTATATGTATAGATTAGTGATAAATGCTTTTCCATTAAGATCTTTGTGGTTTGTATGTTTTTATTCATAACATTACTTGCATTGCTCTGTAATGTAATATGACTGAAAGTTATCATGTGAAGTAAATTTTCGCAGTACTAACTATTGTTTTTGTAGTACCAAATACTAATTGTGAAAACAATACAAACACAATGGTGATTGCGGAAACAACACTCATTAAAATTTCGAACAGAAGTAATAGTCAAACTAGAACAAAAAGTTACACATAAAGCGCAAACACTATGACATTTGTTCTGGACCAAAACATTCCATTTCAAATACAACAAAAACTACATGCAATACTGAACGCCGGATAAAACCGAATCGCCGGCTCAACCATAAATTGCAAATGACAAAAGTAAATATATGTTTGCTGATATGTTTGTGCATCTCTTTCAAACAACCAAAATAAATGAATACATTTTGATTCTGAACTGAATTATTTGTATGCGAATGGGAAATACGCATTCCAAAAATAAATACGATACACCTGCATATTAAATGTGGAGGGCATGACAATCATTTTCAATTTAAATACTTATAGCCAATTATGATAATTAGGGTTCCGTACCCAAAGGGTAAAACGGGACCCTATTACTAAGACTCCGCTGTCCGTCCGTCTGTCCATCTTTCACCAGGCTGTATCTCATGAACTGTGTTAGTTAGACAGTTGAAATTTTCACAGATCTGAGCCGCTATAACTACAAATACTAAAAATAGAATAAAATAAATATTTAAGGGGGTTCCCATACAATAAATATGTTTTTTTTGCTCGTTTTTGCTCGATATCGATAACGGTAACAGGTCACTTGAAATATTCATGGAATATTTAGTTATGTATTCACTTTAAAAATAAATAATTAAATTAAAATAAAACAAATATTTTACTCCCATACAACAGACATGATTTTGTTGCCGTTTTTATAGATACGTCAGCCAAGTCCAACTCGCACTTGGCCGGTTTTTTAAGGATAAGTAACACTTATTTATGACCAATAGTGAATCACTATACTTTCTTTGTACGTACGGTTGGTTTGGCTTCAAATGAGGCTTTAAGCTATGTGTTTGTTTCGCTATTTCGACTCAGGATAGTCAGCTGGAAAAGCCTCATCTAGTTTAAATTAAAAACAAAGGTAAAAGTGTAATTATCTGAACCCGGCTATGCGTTGCAATGCCTCCGTGTAAATAGCTGCATTCAGTTAGTTTGGAAACCAACCCCAATAAATTTGGAAAACGACTAGGCGGATTAATATAAGAAGATTTGAAAAATAAATAGCATTTATACAACGTGTAATTTAAAGGGTATATACATACGAAGTGCACGGCTTCTTTGGATGAAAACGATATGACAAGGGTTTTCTAATCCTATGTGTACATGTGTGGAGCATATTAGAAATTTTAATACATTGATACCAGAGACCGAATTTTTCAAATTAAGAAGAACGAAGTGAATTATCGTTTTATTGGCAAGTGACGTGGAAAGTGATGACCCTCATAGTGCTGTGACACGTTTGTTATTACTGGTATTCAAGAAACATATGAAACCAATAATTTGGGGTCATTTCTGTGAGTCACTTATTTTGAGCTGAAACTTTGCATAGAGACTCCATACCAGATGTTGTCTTCAGTCCTTTTGGATAGATATGAGGTTTCCGTTACACGTTGTATATCGAGAGGCATATAAATGCTATCTTGGGGCCTATCTTTTGTAGTTCTTTAACAGATGGTATTAATTCTCAGAACCCTGAAAATCTTAGTGTAATTTTTTGTGAAAGTCCAAATAGGTAACCGCTCCATTTATAATTTTGATAGCTCGAAAAAATGAATATAAAAAGCTTTTATTTGTTTCTCGCTCAGGAAAGTAGGTAAAACAATGGAATTAACATTAAATAAAACTAAAAATATAATTTTTCACTAGATAATTTTTAATAAATTTCTTTAATTTAGAGAAAAGATAAGATACTATAGAAAATTGTCTCAAAGAAACTCAAACAATGACGGCGTTGATGTTTCAAAAGTTACGTTTAAAAGACACGAAACTATTTGCATGTGCATGACGAGATTCACAAGAAGATAGAAGAATCACTTTAGAAGTGTGATACTTATTTATGCTTCCACTGATTTTATTTGTCTTTCATAACTCGAGCTATTTTATAAAAGCTATCAGGTATTCAAAATCAGAATCAGAATATTTATTTGTTAAAACATAGGTAACATAAAGGTCTTTGGTATACATAAATATTTGAGCTGTATGTTTTGCCGTGAAGGCGTACAAATTTAGTATGCAACGTAATTCCAAATATGTACTTAAAAATCTAAACAAAAAAAAAACTAACAAAAAGAAAAAAATAAATACTTACAAAATTAACAACATACTATTTTAAGCTAAAATAAGCAAAATCAACAATAGAAAAAAAAAATAACAAAGAGAGACAATCTAGTTGAAAAATTACAAATTATCATTCATAAAATCTTCAACATTATAATAACATTTATCTATCAATATTGAGTAGAGACATTTCTTAAATTTTAATAATGGCATATTTTTTATTACATCAGGATTTTTATTATAAATTTTCGGTGCCATGTCAAAAAACTTTTTTTCAACAAAGCGGTTCTACATTTTCTGTCGCACAATTGATGCATATATTGTGAACGCATTGGAGTTTCATAGAATTATCAATTAGGTTTAGAAATTAGGAGAAAGTGGCAATCAAAACAGCCGCACGCATCTTCAAGGTTAAGAAATGCTTGTTAAGATGTGTCCGTGAATCGATGATCATCTTAACATATTTTTAAAACATCACAAACATCACGATGAAAATCTGTTCTGTAGGTGAGTGACCTTTTCTTTCTTTTTTCTGGGTTGGAAAATCAGCGAATGACTTCTCCCGCTCTGGGTGGAGCGGAAGGGAATGTCAGACTTCTACTGACTAAAAACCCACCCTGTTCCTTCAGCTGCCCTTAAGTTCCGGGGCCGCGGTATCTCTCTCTAATCTTAAAACATTCCCGTAACCCTGGCAGGCAATGGCCCTATGAGGCCCCGTCACTGGTGCTGATAGCTCTTTGAGGTACGCGTGGAACACGACGTGCTGCCAACCCGGGCCTGGTCCTTACAGAATGGTGAGCTACCCCTGCTCGCCGTCCGCAAGCCTGCGCCTATGGTGGCCGGAGATCGGTTCGCGATCCCCGACGCTCGGGGCGTCTCCCGCGGCGGCTGGGGCGTGAGGAAGAGAGTTGGCTCTCCCTTGTGCGTTCGGCCTCCTCCTTCACTAGCATGACTGCTTCGCAGAACTGTATCCCATTCCCTCTCACTTCGCACCATGTTCTGGACCAGGGCCGGGTGCGAGAGGTCGCCGCCGCCGATTGCCACGCGGACACGGCGGTGCTCCACCCAAGCAGGTCACACCTCGACCGTGTAGTCTACCGTGTCCTCCTGGAGTCATAAAATACAGGGATTCCCTAATTTCTCTCTAGGCTCTAGTACTCTGAATATCGTATTAAGCGAATATGGTAATATTTTGATTGGTAACCATTTGGTAACTTAATAATTGTGACATATTGTTAAATATTTTCATACAATTGTGGCGAAAAATAAACGTATTATTATAATTGATATTCTTTAGTGTCTCAAATAGCACGTTGAGCCGTTGGTCCCAGCTGTCATTTGTAAATATTCGACAGTCTTTCCAGTAGTCAGAAGGCAGAAAATCTTGTCTAGGAGTATCGAGTTACCCAACTACTTCAGGGTTATAGAGGTCTGTGTTTCCCGATAGCTATTGCCTAGGAGTCTTTAAGACAAGAGTGAATAGGTTACTTCTAGGTAAGCATGCTCCATTTTCGACCAAATTATCCCATTAGATGAGACGGTGGTCAAACGCGAGCCAATGATAAATAAAAAAAAAACATGCAGTCATTTCATTTAAAATGCCAGCTTCGTTTGTGGCTGTTACTATTTAAGAATCTTTTAATTCCTAGATTGTCAGTATGCTTTGTAGGTTCACGTCCAGCAGACGAATTTAACACAGTAATTTCACGATTCAGTTTATATTTGTATCCCAGTTGTGCTCGTAATACAGATATGAGAACTATCACTAATCATGAACAATGAATGGCATTTAGTTTGTGAATTACCGCGAGCTATAAGCATGTCATACCGAAATACGTTTTAAACATGGTTCAAACAAGATAATAATATCTTTTTTATTTTGGAACAATTTAACCTAAGTATTTCTATACATAATAAAAATATATACAGACGAAAATAAAGATAAATTATAGGGCATCGAAAAATTCGTCAACATCGCTATCAATGGGAAAAGTGCCCAGAACACTGGCCGCATTGCCACGTTGAATGGCAATGCTGATTCTCTGTCCAAAGAAAAGGCCAGCCCTCTGGTCACCTGTGGAGTCGACTAATCGTTTGCCGATGTCACGAAAGAGTCGATGCGCACTCGGACCCCATGGTCCTAACTAACGTTTCAACCCCAAACGGCTCAAACATATAGCACCCAATTAGGTTGTTGTATTTGCGACGTTTGAGATTTTCTGCACCTGCAGCTGCCGCCCCAGCACAGCCCGCCGTATTGAGAAGATGGGATGGCGCAAGGGTGTCAACACAAGTAGCATCCCACACCAAAGGCGAATAATAAGATAATTGATAGGGCAAGTTTAGACACGCAGTGAGATGGTAAGTTTTCTGTACAATAAAAAATATAATTATTTGTGTTTGATTAAAATCAGTGTAACCGTTTGTTACGCTCTTATTTAAACAGATTTGGAAGTGACAAACGTTTCTGTTTCTTTAAGATTTGACTTCTTACAGCGGTCGAAACTGAGGATTACGCTTTAATTCTCAACGAAAATAAAATATAAAATGCCATGGAACAGACAGCCAAATAAATTATGACCTTAAGCTATGAGAGTAACAACAAACGAGAACTCGTCTTAAATACGAAGGGTGTTTCCCATAAAGACACGGCTTTTTTTAAGAAATATTTTTTTCGGTATTAATCTAACTTAAAAATTGGCCAGTTGCGAGTCGGAATCGCCGATGTAGTGTTCCGCAGTAGCTACGCAAAATTACTTAGTTTTTCATAGTGTTTGTATGAATGACAACGTTAAATTTGAAGTTTTTCAAACTGCCCTATGTCTCAAAAACTACTGATTGTATCTCGTTCAAATTAATTTTCGTTGAAAATTTTTATTGATATCCACAACTTACATATTTATTAGATTATTCACTCAAGTATTTTAAAAGTAAGGGGGAGTCACACATTTTACCCCTTTGGAAGTATCTATCTTTCAAACGATTGACTTTGAGTAAAAGCGGTTTAAGAAACCTCGATGTCATTTTAATGATGATGAAATTTCGAGTCCTAATAATTTCAGAATAGAATGGCTGTAACATACGGAAATAAAAACGAATATAAAAACTCCCTTCCGCCTAGCATTCGTGATTTAAAAACTATATCTGTATTCAAATGTCGATTAAAATAGCATTACCTTTCCTCTTAACTGTGTTAATTATTTATTTATATTATATGTTTATATATTTTAATATTATGTATTTATTTAAGTATATGTTATTTTTATTGCATTATAAGTATGTGTAGGTATATTTAATATTTTAGTTTTAGTTTTAGACTTCACATATTCATATTTATTTCTCTTCTTGTTCTCATACACTATTGTCTACATTTCTTTATCACTTCTCCTTTCGCAGGTCTGCTGGAAGAAATTTCTTAAGAAATAAGCAGTACCTTTGTACTCAAATATTATAATTATGCTTATCTTAATGTATTTTACTGTGTGTACATAAATAATAAAATAAATAAATAAATAAACATTTCCACTTACTTCCTTAAATAACTTTAAATACATTGTATTATCAAACAATGCTCAGACTACGACACTAGATCCGCCAGAACCCTCGCTTTCTCCCGAAATAACGGCTCTGTATTAATTACCGCGATACTGCGGATATCATTATTACGATACGAATTAGGTTGTACTTACGTGTAATTACTGCAGTGCAACCATTAACCTTATTAGTAATTAAAATCCATGTATTATGGGCTCATTTTAGAAAATTATTATATCCCAAGTTATTATTGTTATGTTTAATACAAAGGCATATAGGCACTTTTACATGAAGGAAAACTGAACCAACCCTGAAATTGTTACGTAAATTTCTGATAATGGTGTCATTTTTGACGATCTGTAAAAGTTAAGCATAGTGATGTTTAAAAAATCCGTCGTAAGATCGACAATGAGTTTTAAGCTGTATTAATTACACAAGGTGACTGGTAATCGCAGCTAGTTGCTATGCGAGCGGTCAGCCTATCGCGCTGGCTGGTTTGAATTTCGACCGCAGTGTATGACATGCGAGCGAATTGTTTTAAGATAAAAACTTTTTAACAAAAAATTAAACCGACTCCCAAAACACACTGCAAAGTGAAAAATAACTTTAATTTCGGTAGTCGGTGTCTTTAGTTTTGTTTTTTCGTTTTTGGCACCGACTTCCGAAATTAAAGTTATTTTTCACTTTGCAGTGTGTTTTGGGAGTCGGTTTAATTTTTTGTTAAAAAGTTTTTATTTCACTCTTTTTAGTTGGTCGATTTTTAATTTACCTAGTTAAAAGAGCCTAAATGTCAACTACTTATAACCTTTTACAAAATATTGCTTTTCCCAATGCTGGGCCGTTAATTGTTGAGGAGTTCTCCTGGTACTTCACCATCAGCTCTACATCACCATATGCATTGTGACGAACATAAAGTGCTTAACATCCATATTCAAGTAATCGAATCGCAATCCACACAATACTTATTATTGAGTAGTTTCGGCGGCCATCTGTGGTCTTCATCATCAGTTCCACTTCCCCAAATGGTACTTTTTGAGAGCAACTGCACAAGTTACTATAAGAAATACCCAAAACGCCATAGGTGTGCCTATAATATTTGAAGAGTTCCCTCGATTTCTCCAAGATCCCATCATCAGATCCTGACTTTGGTGATAATGGTACCAATTTCGAAGTATACCCATTCGAACAAAAAAAGAATTTTCCAAATCGGTTCAGCCGTCTTCGAGTACTCGATGATCATACATAAAAAAAAAAAAAAAAAAAAAAATATACGCGTCGAATTGATAACCTCCTCTTTTGGTCGTCGGTTGAAAAAGAGAGAGCCGGCTGGGACTCCGCGAGCAGAGCAGGCTCGGCATCAAAATAACTTAAAAAATATAATTATATCAATCTTCCATATATGTGAACATAGTAATATACAAAGAATAAAACCTGTCGCGTTTGTATTGTATTTCCGAGTACTCACACGCGCCCGTTACAGTAATTATGTAGGTGCTTTACATATCTCACAGCTATTTTCCAACGATTATGACCCAGTATCTAGGGGTTTCTGTTTTAATCAAGTAATCGAGCTTTTTATTGTTAGATAGCAGTGGCGCTGGTCTTTGCTCTCGTGGACTTTATCGCGATAAAAACATAACCATCCTTCTTGCAGTTGGGTAAAAAGTTGCCTATAACCTTCCTCGGTCTTCAAGCTACATTCATACTAATTCCACATAGTACTTTCGAAGATTTTTCACGTTCAAACAAACAAACTTTTCCACTTTTTAATATTAGCATTGATTGTACAATATTTTTTGATTCAATCGACTAAGTAGGCCACTGTAAGCACAATTTTGTAAAATGGAGGATTACAACCACACTGATAGCCAGTGCAAATGTGATGCTTATGGCAAAAAGATCGCATCTGCAGAGGAGTCCAAAATTAAATTGAAAACGTGATTAACTCAGCTCAGGTCACATCTAGTGTGACTACCAACTTGACCCAACATAATTTATTTATTTTATTCAGCAAAATGTAAAATATTTAAGTTACTATTAACCTCTCAAGGACCGCCATTATTTACGTCAACTAGTATTAGCCCCGCTGGCACAAAAGTTGTGTGCCAGCGGGGCTCAACTAATACTTCGATACTGGAAATATGAAATAACGTAAGGGACATTTTGTCGAAAATGAGTTATATATATCGTTGGATTCGGAATTTTTTGCTCTATCGATTGGTATACTTAAAATCTCGATATCTTAAAAAAAATGTCCTTTACATCACATATTTTCTGTAGGCCTAGACCATTTTTTTTCTAGAAACTGGCTGTATATGACATTTAAATTAATATTTTTATAAAAACTAATGTAAGTCTCTTTACTTTACAGTATTTGGTATTTACATTAAATCAAAATCGAGTACATTTTACAACAGGTCACATAAGATATTCCATAATTTGAGATTTTTTTTATTATTGTCTTATACATTAGTGTTCCCTGAGAAGGTAAAAATACCATGTCCCTTACATTAAATTGTGACTCAAATTATCATAATTATATTGACCCTTACGTTAATTTGTCAGCATCGAAAATAAATTGATCTGTCCTTAATAATTTACACAGGACTGCGTGATCCGTACAATTTCTCAAAATTTATCTGAATGCATACTATTATGCGTCTCTGTCACACACGCAAAACTAAAAATTAAAATGTTAACCCTAGATCATTTCACCGCTGTCCTTTACGTTTAAAATTACGTTTTTATACGAAGGTATTCAATCATTTAATTATTAATTGTTAACAGGTGTAATTATTCTGCAAACCATGAAAAACCTGCAATAAATTCATAGGAAAGTATAATAGAGAATAGCGATACAGAAATGGAGTTTCTCTGGTGGATATGAAAACGTTTAAACGTTTATGTGTTAATGAAAACATTAGACATCAGGCGACTGTTGAAGAATTAATTACAAACACATAAGGAAGAAAAAGAGGCAACATATAAACGTTTTCATATCCACCAAAATTTAAAACCTGATAATACATTAGTCGTAGCCAGCTTTGATCTTCAAAAAGTTTTGGGAACACCTTACGGTGAAAGTATGATGTTGTACTACTCGAGAAAGTATGCTGTTTATAATTTTACTGTATACAAAAGCAGAACACAGAACGGTTATTGCTACACATGGGAAGAAGCAGATGGCAAACGTGGAAGCCGTGAAATTGCAACATGTCTGTTTCACTACCTTAAGGAACTTGATTCCAGGAGGGTTACAACTGTGTCATTCTATTGTGATAACTGTACGGGGCACAATAAAAACAAAGTGATTTTATCAATGTTAAAATAGTTTTTGGAACGTTCTGCGAATATACAAACGATTCAAATAAATTACTTATTAGCTGGACATACATACATGCCAGTAGATAGCATGCATGCTATCATTGAAAGGGAGGTTAAAAAACTGATTGTTCGGGGACCTTCCCAAGTTCCCAGTGGCCATCATTTATGGAATCAGCCAGAAAAAGACCTCATGCTTATCGAGTGAATGTGTTAGGACATCAGGATTTCTTTGATTTCAATGATTTTGCTGAATCAGTTTTTACTCCTGCTACTCTCAAAACCAAAGACCTGCATTTCGAATGATCAATCCGAATTAGAAAGTACCAGAAATCTAGCTGTGCCCAGTAGCATAGACAGCTTACCATTTCTGTATAAGGAAAGACTGCCAATTTCAACTCCAAAGTTTAAAGATCTCAAAAAATTATGTGACTGTGTTATAATTCCAAATAGGTTTCACAATGAATATTTAAATCTTCCTAATAAGAGTATAATATTAAAGATACGATCAATGACACCGACGATGATGAGACTGATAAAGATAATGACTAATTTTTGAGACATTTTCAATTTAACTGTAGAAAGAAGTTAGTTTGTTTTTTTATGTTTAATGATTACTTCTTGGGGTAACACTAACTTCCACCCTCAATTTTGGTCCATTTATCGAGGCTAAGGCTCAGCTAGCAGCAAAAAAGTTGGGAATCCTGGCAAAGGTGAGACGGTACTTCACACCGGAACAGATGCTCAATCTCTATCAAGCCCAGGTTCGGTCGTGTATAGAGTATTGCTCTCATCTTTTTGATGGATCTGCGAAATACCAACTGGACGCGCATGAGTCTATCG
The DNA here is from genome assembly GCA_943138885.2 of Tholera decimalis. Taxonomy (NCBI): domain Eukaryota; kingdom Metazoa; phylum Arthropoda; class Insecta; order Lepidoptera; family Noctuidae; genus Tholera; species Tholera decimalis. The sequence continues at coordinate 34,508,276 of OW964562.2, forward strand.
AGAAACGGGCCAGGAGACTCATTGGCAACGATTCACTGGTCGAATCAAAGCTCCAGAGCCTTGAACACCGACAACGAGTTGCAAGTCTATCGGTTTTCTATCGGTTACATTTCGGGGAGTGTGCGATGAAATTACACAATCTAATTCCGCAAAGCCCGTTCTATCATCGGACTACAAGACAGACGCCGATGTGCCATCGTTACATGGTGGACATCCCACCCATACGCACGAAACGTTTTGGGAATACTTTCATTGTGCGTACTGCTAAGGAGTGGAACTCCCTGCCGGAGTCTGTGTTTCCTGATCGCTATAACCTGGGAGTCTTTAAGTCAAGAGTTACTAGTTAACTAGTTACTAGTTAGAGGTTACTTCTAGGCAAGCATGCTCCATCTTCGACCATCAGGTGAGATGGCGGTCAAACGCAAAACTCATAAACGCATTTCGCGTGCGTATGCGTTCATAAAAGAAGAGATTGATTTGTTGATTTTGTTTATTTTAAGTGAATTTTATTTTTCTTTTGGGTCAGTGAGTCTAATTTTATTAAGCCAAAATAGCTAGTTTTATTATGATTTAAAACAGAATTTAATAATGTTATACTTAACATAATTTACGAGAGTGCCTAAATCGCGTTTATAAAAGAGGATTAGTGAACACAAATAAAAGTTTTGATCTATTTGTTTGTATGTATTTGTGCCTGTTGGTATAGTGGTCAGTGGCCCTGACTGCTATGCTCAAGGTCGTGGGTTCGATTCCCACCCAGGACAAATGATTGTGTGATGAGCACGACCATTTGTTCTTTGTCTGGGTGTAATTTATCTATAACATGTATGTATTTAAAAATATATATGTATGTTTATCAGTTGTCTAGTACTCATACCACAAGCTCTGCTTAGTTTGGGACTAGATGGCGTTGTGTGAAAGTTGTGGAATTATTATTATTTCCTTTATTTTACATAAGTACCTCTCAAAAATTACATTTTTAAATATTTTTCTATAAAAAAGTGACAATAAAAAAACATTTAAAAATATGAAAAATGGCAGTCCACTGGTATTGGGAGCGGGGTCGAAGATACCGGTGGTTAGGTCTCCAGAGAAAGAAACTTCCTCACAATACGAGCTGTATCGAGGAGTACTGCCTTCTGTATCAGGCCCTTTATCCAGCTGTGTAACGCCAGCTTCGACAGATGGTCATCGAAGCTTTTAGCTATCAGCCCATTGACTGATATGACAATCGGCACAATGACAGCCGAGTCCACATTCCACATGTCAACAATCTCATGAGCTAAGTCGAGATACTTTATGTGTTTCTCTTTCTCAGCTTTCACGAGATTCTCGTCATGTGGGATGGTAACATCGATTATCATTGCGCGGCGCACTAATCGGTCTATCACCACTATATCAGGCTTATTGGCAACAATAGTCCTGTCAGTGATGATAGACCGATCCCAGTACAACGTGACATGGTCATTTTCGAGAACTGGGTCGGGCACATACTTGTAATACGGTACCTCAGAATCGACAAGTTTGTATTTCAAAGCAAGTTGCTGATGAATAATTCTGGCTACTTGGTTGTGTCTATGCAAGTACTCGCCGTTAGCTAGACGAGAACAACCGGAGACAATATGTCTGATGGACTCACCAGGATGATGGCATGCCCGACACACGTCAATCGTCCCGTCCTTCATAATATGTCTCCGGTAATTATTCGTCAAGATAACTTCGTCTATAATTGCACAGACAAAACCTTCAGTTTCTCCGAAGAGATCCCCGAAGCGTAGCCAGGCAACGGAAGCTGTCAAATCTACATCGGACCCATAGAGAGCCCAATAGTAGCGACCATGAAGCTCCTTGCTTTTCCATACCTCCTTGCGGTCATCTGTGGTGAGTATAACAGGTTTGTGCCAGTTCTCTTTAGCCATGGTCAGCGGGGTGAGTCCCTTGTCCACTGCAACCACATCTCGATGCATACCCACATTGGCTTTAAGGAAATATTCCCTGAGACTGCAAATCTCGCGGTTGTGGAGGGTTTTAGCGTTTAAAAAGCCTCGACCTCCATACTTCCGCGGGATGTACAGTCTCATCACCGATGATCGTGGGTGATGCATCCGATTTGCGGTTAGCAGTGTGCGGACCCTCCTATCCAGGGCGTCCAGTTCGGTTTGAGTCCATTTGAGTATGCCGAAAGAATACATTAACACCGGTATGACCCAACCGTTGAAGGCGCGCACCTTATTTCCTCCCGACAAAAGGCTGTTTAATACCTTTGTCAGGCGGCCAAAGAAGCGCTCCCTCAACGATTGCTTCATGTCAGCAACATTAATGCCCAAAGCTTCCGACATACCCAAATACTTATAAGTTTCGGTCAAGCAGAGAGATCTAAGGTATATGGAGTCTGAAAGTTGAATTCCCTCAGATTCCATAATTTCTCCTCGTTTTACATGCATGATTGCACATTTGTCCACACCAAACTCCATCTTGATGGCGCTACTGAAAGTTTCAGTTACCTTCAGTAGTTCCATCAGTTGCAAGTTGTTGGGGGCAAAGAGTTTCAAATCATCCATGTAAAGGAGGTGGGATATACTTTGACCTCCTCTTCTCAACCGATAGCCCAGGCCTGACTCCTCTAACATTGTGCTTAGAGGATTCAGGGCCAAGCAAAACCAAAGTGGACTCAAACTGTCACCCTGAAATATTCCCCGTCTGATCCATATAGGCTCATCATTCCCTCGAATCGGTTGACATCCTGGATAGCAAAGTACCGTCTTCCATTGCCTCATACATGACTCAAGGAAGGTGCGTAGAGTTGGATCTATTTTGTAAAGCTCTAGCACCTTCATGAGCCAGGTATGAGGAACAGAGTCATAGGCTTTTTTGTAGTCTATCCAGCATGTTGATAGATCTTTGCGGGATCGACGAACCTGTTGGCTAATGGCCATGTCAATGAGGAGTAGCTCCTTAGTGCCACGGGACCCTTTCCTACATCCATTCTGAGAAGCGGACATAATTGAGTTACACTCAATGTGCATATTTATTTTCACTCTCAGAATGGACGTAAGAACCTTATAAACCGTAGACAAACAAGTAATCGGTCTATAGTTTTTGGGTTCCGTGGGACTACCACTCTTATGGAGCAGGTGGGTACAGCCAGTTGTCAAAAACTCTGTTAGAGACCCAGTCTCTAAGGATGCTTGGAATTGAGAAGCCAAAAGCGCATGCGAGCTGCTATACCACTTAAGCCAGAAGTTGTGCAGTCCATCCGGTCCTGGAGACTTCCAGTTTGGTAATGGACGAACTGCTTTAGCTACATCAGAAGTATTGATGATTATTTTATCCATTTGTGGTATAGCTTCACATACGCGTTCAACTTCACGCATGCAGTCACCCTCAACATGACAGACGGGTACCGACCAGATGTTGCGCCAGAATAAATTTGTGGCGGTATCATCCGGGCGGCACACGTCAGTCACATTTTGATTGGGTCGCTCCCAAGCTCTGTATACCCACCTCTCATCGCTCTGGAACATGCCATTCTGTGGGTAGCGTTGAACCCGCCGCTTAAACCGTCGGATATGGCTTGCCCATGCACAAATTTTCTGCTTAAGGAAGTCAATGCGCTCCGTAATGTGGGGTGTGTATTCTTGAGGGCTGATTCCAGTCCCTGAGAAAGCCCGCCGCACAAAACGCATTACACGTGGACGTGCATTGCCTTCCTTGAAGCAGTATAGTTTGCCGATGAGTGTTCTGGCCTCATCGATACGCCTCTCGATCCTATACTGCCAGGCTGGTACAGCAGGTTTTGGCCGAATAGTTTCGTCGTTATTTGGAAATTTGACGTTAGCTAAGCGACATGCCGCAACAGCCCCGCAATACAGGATTGAGTGCGTATCAACAAGGTTTCCGCTGCTCTCTAAAATGTTCTCAAGCAGCGAGTCCAAAGCACACACCAGTGCCCTATTTTTTTTGTGCATGGGTAACCGTGGTAACCGGGGTCTAAGTTCAGGCGGAGCCGATCTATACTCACGAAGCGCATCCTCCAGTGCACTACTCAGTCGATCGTTGCATTGGCTACTTACCGTGACAACCCTATCATTTAGCTCATTATTATGACTATTGGGCCGCGGTGTCATTGCGCCACTAGCGGGCGCTTGTGCCACGGCTTGCGTCGGGGACGAGATGATATGGTTGCTCAATACCTCTGAGCGCAGCCTATCAAGTGTTGCGTCATCCAGCCTGTGGCTACGCTGGATGACCCGCACCTGATCCGACAGTCGTTGAGCCGAGACGTTGACAGCTGGTTCTAGGTCCTGGAACAGAGACAGCATCCTGACACGATACGCGGTGAGGTTAGTTCCCCCCTCTGTAGACCCATAATATGCGCGCATGACGTTTTCGTTTATGGACTGAGTCCATCTCATGCGCTGCACACCACCGGCAGCGGGGACCCGACTCGGAGCCGGTTGACTCCTAGGTTCCAAGCTCGTCGGTGGCCGGCCTCTCCCCTGCCGACGCACAGGTGTTGGCGACGTCGGCGGAGAGAAATACTCGTCGCTCGAGCTCGACGCGGCTGCAGCCGCCGGTGACATTGGTGATACTAAGTCCGGCGGCGGCGAGGCGGAGCTGAGCGACGGGTCCGGGGGTGGTGGGCGTGCACGTCGCGAAGCTGCTCTAGTAAGCATCGTCCAAGTTTTGTTCCTTTACATAATTATTTCTCGCATTTTTGTATGATTGTTGACAATGACAGACTTGACAGTTGTCGATGGATTGTTTAACTTCTTCATTTTCGGTATAATATTGGTTGTTTTTAAATTTATGTTATGTTTCTTGCTTCAGTGTGTCCTCTTTTCGTATATATGGAAAAATTTGGATGGGGAAAACTTATCACTATTTATTGCGGATTTATTTTGTACGAGCAGAAAACAAAACTTGATGTGACGGCTAGTGTTGCCAGCGTTTTTTTTTTATTATTATTATTATTTTATTCGTTTATTTTTTATCCCTATGAGTCAGCAAGTAGTTTTAAACTGTATGGCATACGCATAGTAGATCACGAATGTATAAAATTCAATTTTTTATATTTGTTAACAGCATTAACAATATAGAGTGTACCATTAGGAGACCTTTACTTTGAAAAACTCTAAATGTTTCTTTCCTTAAATGTCCCATACGTCAATGCCGTTCATTTATATCTAAAATTTTGTAAACGTATATCTCTCGTATTCATTATTATTTAACGTAAGGGATATGCTATCTTTGAAACTGTAGGCCTTATTGATTTTTTACTATTTTAGCTTCAAAGAATGAAGAAATCTAAGAAACTTTGTCCTAGACACTTTTTACATAAAACATATAGTTAAAAAATTATAGCCAGTTTTGTAAGAAAAATATCTTATTTTTGCTCTCCTGAAAACCTTAGTTTTGTCCCTTACGTTATTTCATATTTCCAGTATCGACTTGTTTACTAGCACGTTTTTGTGCCACTGGGGCTCTAGAGGTTAAGACGGAGGCGAAGAAGACTGTTGACGTCCATATAAAACACTAGTACTTAGCTGCATCCGGTTAGACTAGAAGCAAAGGTGGAAAAGGAAAAGGCTAAGTTCCTGATAATGTTGAAGTAAAGCAATATCTTAACCAGAAACGGAAAAGGGGCGGGCTGCAAGGTTGAGCTACAGTTGCCAAGTTTGGTCCATTCATAACATACCGAGACTTCAATAAACCTCCGGAAATCACGTTAATCCGTTTGCGTTGATCTGAGCGGTCATATGTAGGTCAGAAGCCTAAAATGGAACACCAGATGTACCTTGTGTAAGCACCATCAAGCCAACAATAAATGTTCCATACAATTTCGCAAAAATGGGTTTTTCCTAAAAGGTAACAAAAGCTGTCTCGTTGAAAAATGTATATAAAAATGTCTCGTTACAAAATAAGATTAATAAAATAAAACACAATATTAAGTGTTGGCAACACCGAGTGAAGCTAGCGCGAGTGGTGCTGTGGCGGGAAACGAAGCGGTTACACCGGTCGACATGGCGCGATCACCGGGGCTCTTTGGGTTGAGCTCTCGACGTGTACGGTTGTGTTGTGCTTAGTTTTGCGTTATAAAAGTTGAGATTGTCTGTATTGTCTATATTTGTGAATATACAAGTTATTCCTCACTTTTGTCTTGTTTATAAATCCCTAATCAGCAGTACCAGTAAAAATAGTTAACATCAGAAGTGGGATAAGCTAGTGCATTCCCCAGCCCACGGGTAAAAAGAAAAGCAAAACTAAGTGCAAACATAATTCGTGCTAGATACGCGTCGAGTAGCAGCAGCGTAAGGTTGACAGAAACTGTGAGTACAAATCCGAATATCCTGATGATAGGTACCTGAGTTTGAGCCGTCTGACTTTGTGACTGAATTTAATCGAAACTGATACATCTACATTTAAGTGGTCAGATAGTATTGTTTGTTATCAAGTTAAACTAAATACTTAGATCAAAGTTTCCGCTAAGAGACTAATGAGTGTGTGATTACGTATCCATAACATGTGACCGATTTGCTTGTGGAAAAAAAGGATTTCTTTGTCTTTTAAAGTTAAAAAGAAATATATTTGGCTTCATGTAGGTAGCTAAATTTACAAGAAAGTGACGTAAAAGTATTATTTAAATAACCAGATTGAACGAAAACGTGTCGGAAACGGTAATTATTATACTATTTGTCTGCAGTACAAGTCTGTAGAGGTCAGTTTTTAAAACACGTGAGTTTTAGCGGGTTTTCTGCATAGTTATGTATATAAACCAGGGCATGTAACCATTCATAGTAGCTCATGTATTCGGGATTAAATACTAAAAGGACCAAATAGTTGTATTGTTTCGTTAGTTCGGAAAAGAAAAGGAACTATTGCGGTGGTAATCATAAATAAATTCAGTGTAAAGTGTAAGTCTTGTGCAAGAATCCGGAGGCGTCTTGTTACAATAAAAAGATCGAAGCGGTCGAAGGTAGAAAAATATGATACCGTCCTAACTACTTGCCTTTGTAGAAATAGGTACCTAGTAGTCGGATATCATATTTTGTTATGGAACGCAATTTAGAGATAACTGTACTACCTGGTATTATGAATGATATTTAAAGAATTTTCAAGGAACAGTGTAAAGAGGGTAGTTTAATAAAAATAGATTCGGCTTACGTTAATGTCGAAATTTATGTTCTTAATTCTTAATGTGATTGTTGAGGTGTTGATTGGTCGTAACGTAACAGTAGTGTCTTGTTTAATGTACAGACAAATAAGCGATGGACTGACATTTCAGTAACATTGAAAACATTTTTAAAGTGGTGGACGTATCACGTTCGAATAGTGTGAATAAGTATATTGGTTAACTGTTAAGGAACTAATGTTACTATTAAATAGGCCATGGGGTGTTTATTAATGTGAAAGATTTAATAACACGATATTAAAATTAATGTAAAGTACAAGAGCTGGGTCAAGTCAGGATAGTTGTGATGAGTGTATATTTATTATGTAACATTACAACAAGTTTCTATAGTAGTAAGAGTTCTTAGAATAGATAATGCGTAAAGATAGTGACAGTTATTGTCCTGTGCTTGGAGACATTGATGTGCATACTATGGACGTCAGAGAAATATGAAAATGGTATCGAATAAACAATATGAGAGGAAGTGAGAGATCAAGTAAATGACATGAAGGAGTGGCCGAGGCGGAGAATAAAATCCTTAATAATCGGTATTTTGAGTAAACCACGCGTAGGCAAGTTAAATAGATTATACAGGCATTTATTTACAACTAGCCCTATTCATATTTGAAGCGTTCACGATTTAGGGTAGGAGTGGTGTGCTGAAGCAGTTACTGCCTAAGACTAAAGGAGTAAACTGGACCAGGCACTACTTCGATCCAAAGGAATGAATTAGGTTTCACAATCATTTATTTACAACTAGCCCTATTCTGCTTATTCAATTTATGCGTGTTATGGTTCAATATAAAAATATAATTTAGGGTAGGAGTGGTGTGCAGAAGCAGTTACTGCCTAAGACTAAAGGAGTAAACTGGACCAGGCACTACTTCGAACCAAAGGAGTGAACTAGGTTTCACAATAATTTATTTACAACTAGCCCTATTATGCTTATTCAATTTATGCGTGTTATGGTTTCATACAAAAGAATATAGGTATGTGCTGGTCTGCCAGAACTTTGAAGTGTTCACGATCCAGGGTAGGAGTGGTGTGCTGAAACAGTTACTGCCTAAGACTAAAGGAGTAAACTGGACCAGGCACTACTTCGGACTAAAGGAGTGAACTAGATTTCAGATTTTGTCTAAGTCTAAAAACAAAATTCTATGGGTTGGGCAGATCAGTACATCAAAAACGATGCGTCTCGCAAAGTTTCCTGGGCCTAAAGGGGACTAGAATAATTTTCTCTAATGTTTCAAGTTTAGGGAAGAAGTAAAAGAGATCAAGATGTTCATGATGGCGGTGTTCTGATACTTGTTTTATTTTCAGATGCATAGTTTTGGCTTGTATGACGGTGTATGCAGGTGCTGTTGGTGTTCGTTGGAGTGTGCCTGAGGTCATGCACGATGCAGGAGGGCCGTGTTGGCAACACCGAGTGAAGCTAGCGCGAGTGGTGCTGTGGCGGGAAACGAAGCGGTTACACCGGTCGACATGGCGCGATCACCGGGGCTCTTTGGGTTGAGCTCTCGACGTGTACGGTTGTGTTGTGCTTAGTTTTGCGTTATAAAAGTTGAGATTGTCTGTATTGTCTATATTTGTGAATATACAAGTTATTCCTCACTTTTGTCTTGTTTATAAATCCCTAATCAGCAGTACCAGTAAAAATAGTTAACATAAGTAGATTACCATAATACGTCACATCCATTTAGTAACTAATGCTTTTTAGATCTTTATTTATAATTGTTTTACGATATTTATTGTTGTGATCGACTATAATTAAAAAAATAAGTGGATAGGTGGGTATCCACTTATTTTTTTAATTATAGTATTTATGATATTTTTATCAACGTATTTTAAACATTTATTTCTGTACGTTTCCATTATAATTATTTCAGAAACATCTTGTGTCTGTAAGGGAATTATTTGTCAATTCTGGACGAGGAAACAAAGTCTTGAACCATAAGATGTATCTTGTTTTCTAGTTACTGAATTATAGAGGTTTGGTAGCCAAATGAAAAAAAAAACATGAAAATATTGGTATTCAGTATATTCAGTGGAAAGGCAAATTAATAGTTCATTGATATTTCTTTAAAGTTCCAAGCTAAACTGATGTGGTTGATTCCATTGAATCTGTACTAAGACTAAGTCATTTAAAATGGATAGGATAAAATAATATTTAATTGCGTAAAAACATGGTATAAAAAGATGAAATATAAAAAAAAAACCTGTGCGATATGCGTGAACAAGTTTTTTTAAGTAGGTTTAAAAGAACAGTTTTACACATCAATATTTCGATCACTTTAAGTTATATAAATGAGCCCGGCCTTTCCTACTGACTATTCTGAGAAGAAACACGAAAATAAACGAGGTCAGAAGTTTTTTCTGTACCTATATAAAATACTGAAAATCATTCTGTAATAATACATTTCTAACACACATACAGTATGTATAACGGTATACAGCAAATTCAAGCTCGAAAATAGAACTTTAAATTCTACGTTCCAATTTCTATTCAAATTTCGAAAAACTAATTCACACATCTTTTACGCAAAATGTCATTCACTTTTCAACACAATCACCAAAACAGGGAACGTGAAAACAAAGCCTTTAATAAGTATTTATTTCGGCGAATTTTGTTTTTGTTTTCAACTTGTTCGAAGCCCCGAATATTGAGGCGGAATTTGTTTTTCCCAGGATGCGTCAAAGCATTGTTTATGAAACAGAAAATAGTTTCGCGAAATATTTCGTTGTTCGTTGCAACATTTAATAAAACGGTGTAATGTCCCAAATTCATTTTATGTAAAATTATCTGAGCCTCTGAGTTTTCATTTCTTAAACTTTTGGTTGTTGTTGTTTTGGTTGGTTTCTGAAACTTAATTTAGGGTACTATTAAACGGGCACGCCGCAATTGCGGCGGTAAGACCCCTCTTTGAGGAGTGGCTAGATCGGCGTCACGGCGTCCTGACCTACCGCATGACGCAGGCCCTGAGGACACCGTAGAGCACACGGTGCAAGACTGCCCCACCTGGGCAGAGCACCGACGTGTCCTCACGGCGGCGATAGGCGGAGACCTCTTGCGCCCGGCATTGGTCGAGGCCATGCTGCGGGGCGAGAGGGAGTGGGAAGCGGTCGCCTCCTTCTGCGAAGCAGTCATGCTTCCGAAGGAGGAGGCGGGCCGCGTGAGGGAGAGGATGGCGTCCTCCCTCCAGCCCACCCGCAGTGGTAGACGCCCACGGCGTCGGACGTCGGCCGACGATCTCCGGCCACCGTAGGCGCGGGCATGCGGACAGCGAGTAAAGGGCAACTCGCTGTCCGACCATGGACCATGCCCGGGTCGACGGCGCGTCGTGTTCCACGCGCGCCTCAAAGAGCGTCAGCAACATGACGAGGCCCCCTCTGCAGAGGGCCGAAGCCTGCCGGGGTCGTGGGACTCATCCCGTTACCGTGGCCCCGGTATGTAAAGGGTTATTGAAGGAACACCGTGGATTTTAGTCAGTAAAAGTCTGACAGTCCCTCCCACCCTGCCCGGAGTGGGAGGACATATTTGATAATTTTACCACGTTAAAAAAAAGTGTACTATTAAAACGATGTTCTTTTAGGATAATTTTGGGGTCGTTTGTCTGGGTGTCTGTTTTTCAAAGCCATATTTCTCAACGAACGGAATGCGGGGCAACATCAAATCTCTACTATTGTCCTGTAAAACGATTAAAAAGTAAAGTTTCTTAGTCTCATCCTCTGCTTGCCCTTTTCCCAACTATGTTGGGCTTCCATTCTTACCGGATTCACCTGAATATTAGTGTTTTACATAATATAGTGACTGCCTATCTGACCTCCACAACCCAGTAGCTGAGTAACACGATACTCCTTCGCAAAACCAGTGTCATATATTTGGGTTCCTGACTGTTGGTGATTCTCAGAGGAGTTTGAAATAAAATAGTGGACTGTAACTATAGGTAGGTTCGTATATTAGGATTATAAGAACGCGCGCTTCTGGTCATCATATGTGTAAATGGTGGTGCGTGTGCGCGTTCTTATAATCCTAATATACGGACCTACCTATAGTTACAGTCCGCTATTTTATTTCAAACTCCTCTGAGAAACACCAACAGTCATAATTCGTCCAACGTGAAACCGAACGCACCTTTTGGTTGGCAACATTATATTCTATGGTCTTTGACTTTTTCACTTTGACAGATACCTTTTGCTTCCTGTTAAAAAAGCAACCGCCGAGTTTGTTGAGATTGATTTTATTGATTGTAATGGAAAATCGAGTTGAATCTACGCGGTTAAGGGGACTACAAGAGCTAAACGCGAGTTTTATAATGCGTTAAAGTATATGATTCACTGCAGTTAACACAATCAGAAAAATATATGATATTCTTCAGGATATAATCTAGTTAAGTAGTGTGTTGAAAACATAATACAACAAATTTTAATTCATAGAAAAAAATCACAAAGATACCTCTAAAAAAATCTTTTAACGAATAAAAACCATATTAAAATACATACGATCATTCTGATTTTTTGACAAATTATTCAACAAGAAACATACTAACGAAATAGTGTTTTATTTTTTTAATCCAATCAATACATTTTCTGTAAATCGCGTATTTTCGATTTCGCAATATAATACGTACGCATGTGTGCGTAAACGCCTGTGTACCGACAGTGCCGGCCAACGCCTGTTGCTATATGGACGTGTCGCTTTTCTCGCCGATTTATTTCGACTCGGAATTGTTTGTAGTTATTGTAAAGTTTCGTCTGTAAATTAATTATTATATTTATAAATTCATTTTTTATATCAATTTTCTATAAATAATCTTCTTTCTTGTAAATATAAAATACTTTAGGTTAAAATAGCGTAACTTGATTTCAATTTTATTTTATAAATATGGGAAATAAAGTGAAGCCAGTTAAAAGGACTAAAAAACGTTCATATAAATCAAACGCCGTACATATGAACGATGTTAAAAGGTAAGAATATTTTAGATTACTAAATTATTTCTAAAATATTATGACACATTATTGGAACCGTCTCAGTATTGAGCACTTTATTTTACTCGAATACGGTCAGTTATTTCACTACAATTCCTAAGTTCTATTAGCGTGTATAGTAGTGAATCGGATTGGCAACCGCCAGTGTCCTGGATCAAACCTAGGGTGTTATTTTGTCTTTTTGTCACTTCTATTTTATTGAAAGAACTTTTATATTATATTTAGATATTTTTGTAAATATTTTTTGAATAAAAAAAGAAACGTTTTCATTTTTTTATAGGAGAAAGAAAGTCGAAAATGTCAACGCCGAAGTTATTTTCAATGAGTAAGTATCGACACATTATCTAGGCTATAATAAAGAATAAAACAAAGTAAGAAACATTTTGTTTCAAGACCGCGGTTTATTGATATGGTGTGTATGACAAAATATCTGATTGATCTGAAAATTCAGATGTTGCTTATTGTCATACATAACTAAGTAAGAGAATAGCCTAACTATGAATGTTAGTTGCCTAATCTTTTATTTGTAGCTCAACAATTTTACGAAATGAATACAAAAAATTGGCCAAGTGCGAGTCAGACTCGCCCATGAAGGGTTCCGTAGTAACTATAATAATATAATATGTATATTTATTTGACGAATAAAAAACCCTTGAAAATTTCTTAAAACTAGCTTATTTACATTTTTACAACTACGCTAAATAACTTTGTTTTTCATAGTGTTTGTATGAATTACAAAGTTATATTTGCGGTTTTAGAAAATATGCTGTATCTCAAAAACTGCTGAATCGATTTCGTTCAAACCAATTTTGGTTGAAAGTTTACATTAAGATCTACAGACATATTTTTTTTTTAATTTTTCACTCCGTTATTATAGAAGTTAGAGGGGGGACACACATTTTACCACTTTGGAAGCTTATATCTTTTAAACGATTGTTTTTATGAAAAAGCGGTCTTAGAAACCCTCATATCATTTTTAAAGACCTGTCCATAGATACCACACACACATAGGTTTCATGAAAAAAAATATTTTCATTTCTAGTTCCATGTATAGGGAACCCCCTTTATTTTAAATATTTTTTATTTTTTTTACTTAAAATCGGAAAGCGGTTTACAGAATACATCTACCTACTAAGTTTCACATGTATAGTCTTAATAGTTTCGGAATAAAATGGCTGTGACATACGGACGGACGGACAGACGGACAGACAGACAGACAGACAGACGGGCGGACAGACATATCGAAACTATAAGGGTTCCGTTTTTTGCCATTCAGCTACGGAACCCTAAAAAATGAAATCTAAAATGTACCAACTTCTGAACCACAGAACTAGAAAATTTAGAATTTACATTTTCACGCAGTTTTAAAATTGACATGGTCACTAAATCTGTCTTAAAACGGGATATTTACTACTATATTTTGGCACAAGTAATATACAGGGTGGCAGGGACATCGACGCACAAACGCTTACCAGGGATTCGATACATGATTCTGGACCCCCTGCTTTGGAATTTTTCGTCGTTTTTTTTTTTAATTTTTCAGGATTTTTCAGAATTTTTTTACTGAAAACTGTATAAAATCATTGTTAATTAAAATATAAAATTCACTTGTTTCACTTGAAACAGCAATGTAAATAAAATTCGAAAGAGCTACCTGATCAGCTGTTTTGCTAGGGTTAATTTGCGAGATCAACATAACTAATCAGGTAGCCTTTTCGAGTTTGGTTTACATTACTGTTTGAAATAAGTGAATTTACTGTTTTGTTATTGCGTCGGATTTTTCGTAATTTTATGAAATTAAGAAAAAGCCGACGAAAACTATCAACGCAGGGGCGTCCAGAATCATGTACTGAATCCATGGTAAGCGGTTGCGCGTAGATGTCCCTGCCACCCTGTATTTGTTGTTTATAGTTTCGTCATGTCTGTCTGTCTGTTTCTGTCTGTCCGTCCGTCCGTCCGTCCGTCTTCCGATAAACCGCTTTCCGACTTTGAGAAAAAAATTATTAAAATACATGGAACCTCCCCATACATGGAAGGTTCCCCATATATGGAACTAAAAACTGAAAATATTTCTTTACATGAAACCTATGCGTGTGTGATATCTATAGACAGGTCTTTAAAAAATGAGATTGAAGTTTCTAAAACCACTTTTTCATAAAGTAAATCGTTTCCAAAGTGGTAAAATGTGTCTCTCCCTCCCCCCCTCTAACTTCTATAATAATGGAGTGAAAAATCTAAAAAAATATATGTCTGTAGATATACACTTTCAACCAAAATCGGTTTGAACGAGATCGGGTTAGCAGTTTTTGTATTACAGCATATTTTCTAAAACCGCAAACATAACTTTGTGATTCATACAAACACTATGAAAAACAAAGTTATTTGGCGTAGTTGTAAAAGTGTAAATAAGCTAGTTTTAAGAAATTTGTAAGGTCTTTTTTTGTCAAATTAATATACATGTTATATTATATTATTATAGTTACTACGGAACCCTTCATGGGTGAGTCTGACTTGCACTTGGCCAATTTTTTTCAGTTGTTTCACAATCGAAACTCGAAACAAATAACAAACATGGTAAATAATGTCCCGCTTTAATTTGTAATGAATTTCATTACCACAAACTTTTTGTATTTTTAGATTGGAAACTGTGGCATCACAGAATGATCACGGTCGTGAAGTTATTGATAAAAGTACATATTCATCTGAACAAGTATTAGAAGAAACCTTTAATACACAGGTAATATTCAAAACTTCAACCGCACGTTACAGTAACATAATTTTGCGAGTTGTGTAGAATTAGTTTTATAAATAAAAATGGTATAATTCAATTTTAGGTGGCTAGTGCTACTGAAGAAAGTCATTGTGATGTCCAACCTGAAAACCAAGAAACTGATGGGTTAAATTATAGTGCAGAAGTTCGAGAATTAAATCGTTAAAGAATTCCGTGAAAACATACTTATTTAAAATTATTTTAAGTTAAAACAATGTTTTATGGTATAAAAAAAATTATTCATTTATTTTTACAGACGGAAAACTATACTCCTAAAAAGAACATACAAATTGGACGCAGGATTATTAATGTTTCCTATTTTTTTTTAAAGCTGTGTGAGATCTCAAATCACGGACCATTAGACTGCGGGCTATCTTCTCTTGAGTTAGTTGGTGAAAAGCTTCACGGCTTATCTTCCAAATTTACTTTTTTATGTAAAATGTGTAAACAACAATTTGTTATCATTAACGACAATGATAATTGTTTATCAATAAATACATGTGCTGTAGCTGGTGCAATTTCTATTGGTTGTGGTCATTCTCAGCTACAAGAATTTTCATCAGCCATGAATTTGCCAATGATTTCCCAAAAAACATACCAAAAGAACCACAAATTACTGTCGGAAAACTGGCAGCAACTAGCACAACAGTCCATGGATCAAGCAGCTGAGGAAGAGAAAATTATGGCTATAGCAGAAGGCAGGGTCACAAAGAATGGTACGCCTATCATAGATGTGATAGCAGATGGTGTGTACGGTAAAAGGTCGTACAAAAAAATTATTCAGCTTTATCCGGCGCTGCTGCAATCATAGGTAGAAAAACAGGCAAACTTTTATATTTGGGAGTCCGAAATAAATATTGCTACCATTGTGATCGTGCCGAAAAGAAAAAAACAACAGTGCCTGAACATTATATGTTTGAAAAACTATTCCGGTCCGTCCACAGGAATGGAGAGCGAAATTATAGTGGAAGGTTTTAAGCAGTCATTAGCTACCCACGGTTTGATTTACGGACGACTAATATCTGATGGTGACTCAAGTACTTATTTCAAAATTTTGCAGGCAAGACCTTACCTTGATATTACCGTCGAAAAAGTAGAATGCAGAAATCATTTACTGAGGAATTTTTGTAACAAAATGATGACATTGCAAACTGAAACCAAATATTTAAAAAGTCACAGAAAATTATTGACCATATCGCGAGTTTTGAGCATGAGATCCTGCATAACCAAAGCAATACAAAAAAATAAAAATGATCCCTGCCCAGAAGAGCAAAAATTATTTGAGGACATTTTACAAGCACATCATCACGCTTTTGGAAACCACCTTGAATGCAAAACACATTTCTGCAAAAAAACGGGAGATTTGAAGCAAAATGATGTTCCAAGTGACTTTCAGCTAAGTTCTCTGTGGCAGAGAATTAGTATAATGATACAAATTATTGCTGGCCATGCTCGAAGTTTACTTCATGACGTGGACAGTAACGTTGTAGAACGCTATCATAGCATCATAGCAAAATATGTAGGAGGAAAAAGAGTTAATTTTTCCCTCAAAAACTGATATCAGACGCGATGCATTGCGTCAGCAGTGTCATTCAATGAAGAACATGCACTTTCGAAGCTTTATAAAAAAATTACCAATAAGAGCCTAAGAGGCAAACTGAAACTGTGGGAAGAAAGAAAGAAGAAACAAAAACTCCTTAGTAAAAGATATATAAAAAGAAAAAGAAGGCTTGTTTTCAGTAAAACACAAGACGATAAGGATTATGGCCAATCCTGTGAAAAGCCCGATATGCCGGTAGAAATACTGGATAAACTGAAAAACGAGTTTATGAAAAAAATTAAAAAGTCTGATTTGGAACGAGCAACAATTGAAAGAAAAACTGTTTTACAAAGTGATAGTGGAGTATGGCTAGAGATGTGAAGATCGTTATCGACTGCATCCAATTTCGGCAGAGTTATAAAAAGGCGTATTAATACACAATGTGCTAATTTAGTCAAAGATATTCTTTATCGGAACAAAATTGACCACGTGGAATCTATTAGACATGGCCAATTGAATGAAAAAATCGCACTTGCACAATTGGCTGTACAAGAGCGCAAAACGATTAGACCCTGTGGTTTATTTATAGACCAAGAACTATGTTTCTTGGGTGCAACGCCTGATGGATTAATTGGAGTAAATACTGTTGTAGAAGTAAAGTGTCTTTTGACAGCCCACAAAATGGGCCTAGCAGCAGCAATTGAAAATAAAAAAGTAAACTTCTAGCAAAAAACAAAAACTAGTGAACTAGCCATCAACAAAAAACATGCTTGGTATTACCGAGTTCAAGGACAGCTACACGTAACCCAAAATAAAAATTGTTTGTTTGCTGTATGGGAGAATGAAAAAGAAAAGCTGAAGACGGAAATCATTCAAAGAGATGATACATTTTGGGAAAGAGAAATGAAAGAAAAATTGAAAAAGTTCTATTTAGACTGTATTTTACCTGAGATACTTGATCCCCGAATTTCAAGAAATATGAAAATTCGTGAACCATACGTAAAAAATAGAGATGAAAATACAGATAGAGATAAAAGTGACAAAAAAGACAAAAGCGAAATGGAATGAAAGCAAACTGTTCCGGTGCAGCAGTTTGTTTTTTCTCTGCACGAGCACATACAAGGCAGTATTTGTTTTGGATGCCTAAAAACAAAACTTGTTGTAGTAGAAAACTAAATTTTGAAGATTTGTGACTTGAGTAATTTTTTTACAAAATTTTTGTATTAACATTGCGCTCCGTATGCGTAAATACGTCAAAAAATCACAAAATAAAATTATAATAATTAGCTTGTTTAATTTTTATGTATCCTTCCTGTTCGTTCACCTGTCCATCCATCCACCCAGTCCGTATCCCACCCTTTCATTCGTCTCTCCTCGCATCCGTAGGTATGTTCACTTCACACGCTGTATTCTTATAAACCGTATATTGCGAAAATAAAAATGACGAAAATAAACTGCTATTTTATACAAAAAGTTTATTCACTTGGAAAAAAATAATTGAAACAGCTGTTTTTATTGCGATTTCAGAGCTGGTGCCATAGTAAAACTTGTTCATAATTATGAGTACAATAACCTCCTTTGGTATTACTCAAACTCTTTTGTAACACCCTGTATATTATTTTTCTTCAGAATCCACCATCAAACTTTTTGGATGTTTTTTTTTTTCATTATATTATTCTTGATTCTGAAATAAAATATCTATAGGAATAAAAATTATTGATTTTAACCGACTTCAAAAAAAAAGGAGGAGGTTCTCAATTCGTCTTGAACTTTTTTTTTATGTATGTTACCTCATAACTCGGAGACGGCTGGACCGGTTTGAAAAATTCTTTTTGCGTTTGAAAGGGTATACGTTCTACTTGGTCCCATTGTTACGAAATCATGATCTGATGTTGGGATCCTGGAGAAATCGAGGGAACTCTTCAAATATTATAGGCACACCTATAGCGTTTTGGGTATTTCTTATAGTACCTTGAGCAGTTGCTTTTGAAAATTACCATTTGGGGAAGTTGAACTGATGATGAAGACCACAGATGGCCACTGAAACTACTCAATAATAAGTATTTCGTGGATTGCGATTCGATTACTTGAATACGGATGTTAAGCACTTTATACTCATCACAATGAATATGGTGATGTAGAGCTGATGGTGATGTACCAGGTGAACTCCTCAAAAATTAACAGCTCTGCACCAGGAAAAGCAATATTTTGTAAAAGGTGATAAGTAGTTGACATTTTGGCTTTTGTAACTATGTACTTAAATTACAAACAGTCCCACTAAAAAGCGTGAAAACAAATTTTAGCAAAAAAATAGTACCGACTTCCATATAAAAACACTACAAAGGCAAAAATAACTTTAATTTCGGAAGGCGGTGTCAAAAATATAAAAGAAACTACAAAACAAATGACACCGACTACCGAAATTAAAGTTATTTTTGCCTTTGTAGTGTTTTATATGGAAGTCGGTTCTATTTTTTTGCTAAAAATTTTTTTGATAACCTAATGAATTAAATAAAAAATAAGAGAACAAAACTATGCACATATTTTAAAATAATAACAACACGAAAATATGTAAATATCTATAAATACATAATATTTAATAAATAAGACAACAAAAAGCTATACCGCGAATGAGATTCGATCTTGGTGATCGCCGCGGAAACGCGCTGCGAAACCCGAACGGTGACACACTGGACCGCTCGAGCTCTGTAAACCAGTCGCGAAATTACGATGTTAAATGTAATGAAAAACACGCATCGACGAAATTCGCGCGGTGCACCCCGCAGTAGGCGGGACTACTCGTGTCCCACTTCATCTGCTTCACCCCCTCAAATGAGGGGGTGCGCGGGGCATTCTCTGTGATGTGTCTGTGAGTGCGCCCGATTGAGCAAGGTCAACGGGATTATAATGCGTCTTAAGGATAAATTAATTGTAATTAGTGATTAGTTGAACTCTAGAATCCCGAATTGAGTGGAAACCTGGGATATTTTGGAACAATAACGCCGAATGTCGTCAGCCTGTCTGACACGCGAAATTTGCTGAGAGTGATAGTGAATAGGTGATAAATAGCTGCTGCAACCTGGTGCGAAGTTGTGCTGTGATTGCTGCCGGACCGCGTTGTGAGGACCTGCATCTTTGAGAACCTTCGTCCATCAGCACTCGACCTCACTATACGTTTCAATTACTCATTACATACACACACACACACGGACGTGGCCTCAGGAAAGGTCGAAGCTGTCGTCCCAGCTCAGAGGGTAAGTCTAGGTTATAAGTATTGTAACCTCTAGTTGTACTGAGGCCTGAGAGCCTATAGTTTGTTTGCAAGCAACGGCAAAGCTCCACGTACCGTGGACAGTTCAGCATACCAGTTACCGTTGGCTGGCTTGGGACTGAACAAGTCAGGAACCCAAATATATGACACTATGGTCCTTCGAGTTGACTATCTGTAAAGACTGTCAAATATGCACAAATGACAGCCAGCGGCTTAACGTGCTTTCCGAGGCTTGAAAGAATCTCGATATGTTAAGACCGTCACCCATCAACAGACCAACCCTGGCAAGTGTTGCTTAATCTTGAAGATCGACCTGTTAAGGGTTTTTAGTCACGAGCTCCTGAAAAGTAAAATTTCTTAGTCTACGCCATAAAATAGGCTCAAATATGATATACATAATGGTGGCCCAGTGATTAAGACTTGACTTACGTGTTTTAGGACGTGAGTTCTAACCCAATCAGCCCCCGCCCCCCTCCTAATATATTGAGTGAACCACCATGTCCTAAGACCATAAATTCGAAGACATGCGACATCTATCAATCTTCACTAGCCCCGTATGCTAATTGCAGTGGAAAAATATTAGCTGTGGGAACGTATCGCTGCTTCAATTCAAAACTATCACAAATCAAAATTACACTTTTTTACAGGAGAGCTAATCAAAGAAAAAGGAAACGAATTTTCGCCTAATGTTTTCTTATTTTATATCAAATATATGCATATTATACATCGTTAGAAGCGTATTTTTTAGTAGCATTAAATGGTTTAAGTAATTTTATATTAAACTAAATGCTAGAGGAGTGAGAAGCATATAAGTTACTTTTGAATATAAAAAATATGTTTGAATTATACTAATTATGGAATAAAATAACCATAAGTAAAAAAAAATATTGTATTAATTATTTTTATCTATGAAAATTTTCAGGAACGCAATATAAATCGCCAAGTAATTTAATAAAATAACTAAAATGCTATCTAAAACTTAAAACAAATCAAAGTTTTCTTCAAAATAACAAACAATTTTTGTTTGACACTGTTGTAAAATAATCATAAATTATTTTTTTAAGTTCTATTCAAACAGTCAAAACATAAAAGTAAAGTAATAAAATTGGCCAGGCTAATTAGCAAAACTAACGTAAGTTTTTCATAACTCAAAATAAAACAAAGAATTTATAAACATGAAGAAAAAATTCAAAACTTTTGAACAAAATTCTTTATCATTATACTCTTAACTTTTAATTCAACAATAACTGTTTAAATGTTATCCAATAATAGGAACATAATGCAATTAGGAACACTTATAAGTAGTTATGAGATCTCAAAATATAACCATTTTTAAATATAAACTTTGTTAAAACGCATAAGTACCAACTTACTTAACTTACTCAGGCTCACTGCGTTTCTCTTAATTTAAATATCAGCCTTACAGATTTGCAAAGAACGATTCATTATATTTTGGAATAATATTTCTATTAATAATATTAAGAATACCCTGTTTCTTTACTTGCGTATCATTTAGTTTTTGGGTATAAAGTTTCTTTGGTTTGCTAATATTTTCAGATTGATTCGTTTTCTGCTGCCTGCCCTTATTTCAACATAAGGAGAGGTCGTTTCAATACTTGATAAACCAACGCTGGGAACCAGCATATTGTCGTTGTCTGCTTGTAAGTCACTTGGTTGAGCATCAATGGTTTCAGATTCCAGTCTCATCGGGACATCATCGAAAAAATGTCTGATATTGGATTACTACGGCCAGATTCTACAATCTCTTTATATAAACCAGAGGGTCCAGGTTCAGGAGATAATAATTGTTGTACTCTTCTTTATAGACAAGAGGTTTACATTTTTAGTAAAGTCTTTATCCGAATCTGAATCACTTAAAGCAAAGTCTTGTCTAATTTGAAAATCTGGATCTTTAACACTATCGTTCGAAGAGAAATCTGAACTAGAGCTGGTTGAACTTGTAGACTCAGAAGTGTCGCTATCATAATCGCTTTCTGGAATAACTACGTTTGATTTCCTTTTTGAACATGCATCATCAAGTAGAGACAAACTGAGACTGTGTTGACTGTCAGGAATAGAATTACTATCATCTGGTTCTTCCAACATTGGATAGTCAATTTGCGGATGTTTTTCCAAGTCTTGAACATTTTCGCTATTACTTTTACCTCCTACCATGTTGAGTATTCTATGTACTCTTCTACTCATTCTGTAAAAAACAATACATAATAATGTAATGGACTATACGTACCAAAGGTACCCACTCGCAGACCTAAGCCGTCGGCTCTTTTTGAACAATCATGCTGACATGATGAGGTATTCCTCGAAGCGCTACCATTTTGAAGCGCACCTAATGAGCGCTCCTTTTTTATTCCTCGGAGCGCTCCTTTTAGTAGCGCTCCCGATACCATGTTATCGGAAAAGGAGCGGTTCGAGGAATAAAAAAGGAGCGCTTCAACATACTCAACTAAACTCAACTAAACATTTATGGTTATTCTTTGTATAGTTACCAGCACAATTTGACGAGTGTGGGGAACAACGATCTGTTCCTCGCAGGGTGTTGGAAGAGAAACCTGTTTGCAGCACTTCTAACAATGCAGATGTAATTGTAATATTTCATAATAATTATGTTCCTTATGGTAATTACCATGCTATCTTGACTTTTAAATACAAACTCACTCAATATAAAAAATTGTTGTTATTTCTTTACAGTTACCAGCCCAATTTAATGAATGTGAGGCACAACATTTTTTTCTCACAAAACACTGGAAGAGGAGCCTGTCTGCAGCACTTCTAGCTATGCAGATGTAAGTGTTCTATTCTATATGTTACTGTATGTACTGTGGGCAGCGTAACTGGTAATTTCAAATTAATTTACGGCAAAAACTTGAACGAAGTTGCAGAAAACTAGAAGTTAATTCGCTTTTTTTTTGTTTCAGGATAAAGCGCTTGAAATTATTCAAAAATTAAAATCAATATGTGAATATCGGAAGAAAAAAATTAAAACATTAAATGAAAAAGTGAGAAGACAGAGTAAGAAAATCCAGACTATAATCTACATCTGTGCCAAATTTCATAAAAATCCGTTCAGCCGTGATTGAGTAACAAATATCCATCCATACAAACAAACTTTCGCACTTATAATAATATTAATAAGTAAGAATTGTGTGGTTTGTATTTTTTTTTAGTTTTTTGTTTGTTCAACATGCTCATGTTTTATTAATGTGTATATTTATATAAAATTTGCGCAACGTGCTCTTATTTGATTATTGTGTATACATATGTATTTGTATTTTAGAACTTAAGTATGACTGGGATAAACGGCTTTTATAGTTTTCAATAAATCTGTGTAAAATGATAATTTTTGTTTTATTATGAATGATCGAGCCATGTAGTAGTACTTAAATAAAAAAAAATGTTAAGTTATATTATTAGTTAATAAAAATAAGTATAGTCTGACAAACGATGAAAACAAACCGTATTTTGCATTTATTTATTCTTTTCATTGGTAATTATAGACCTTAGGTACAGGTACTGCAGTCGTGGTATGCTAATCAGTAATAGTGATACTCTAATAAGGCTCCTACACATATGCCCCGGCACAAGTCGCAGAAACTAGAAGTCCGCACGAAACTCAATCTTAATTCCAAGCGCTAAGTAACCCTGAGCCGCGCGCGGCATCCTCCCCAGCCGGCGGCACTGTGTGTAGGAGGTTTTTTACTCGCACCCACTATGTTGAGCGTGGTCGCCACAGTTGTTCTGGCTGCAATTTCGGTCGCATACTACGCTCACAGGAAAAAGCGAGCAATGAACACAGCGATCACAAGGCTACAGTTTTTTATTCGTGATCGCCGCGGTGGCAACTGGGAATAAATGGGATAGACATACCACACCATAGTAAAATTTGTTTTATTATGAACATACCTGTACAAGTACAGAATACAGATAGTTAATTTAATTGCAGTAGCATCTATTCAGTATCCACGTGCCCTGCCTGCCATGTAAAGTGACACTCTTCGAGCGTGTGCGTTTTTATAGCTCACATTACCACGTAGATAAAACTGAAGAAAGCTAAAAAAAACGTGTGCATCTGGATTGGGGGCCTATTTTTTTAATCCTTGCGAAACGAAATAAGACTTATAGGGAAATTAGTTAAAAATAGTAAAAACTTACAGCAAAGGGCCATGAATTTCTTAAACGTTAAACTCATTTTCGACAATTTTGAATTCTGTAAGCACCGTGCAATTCAACTATCGATGTTATAATGCGCGCAGCTCTACGGCAAGCCGCCATCTTTGTGCCAGACTCACAATAGGTATGCACGCTTTTTTCGTAGGTATTTCATGTCTATTCTTTTTTCCTTAGTCTGAGGGATGGATGGATGTTTGTTACTCTTTCATGCAAAAACTACTGAACGGATCTGAATGAAGTTTGGACAGTAGATAGTTGACATTCTGGAATAACACATAGGCTACTTTTTATCTCGAAATTCCCACGAGATCGGGATTTGCGCGGGATAACCTTCACACGCGTACGAAGTCGCGGGCAGGAGCTAGTAGTAATATAATACGTAAAAAATACCTACAATTTTATAATTACAATGATTACAATGCCTTGCACAAAAAATGCTAAAGTAATGTATCTCAAAACGTGATTTATCGATTGGCCTATGTATTAAAACAACTCAGTTAAAATAAAAGCAAAATGATTGTATTCCTGAATACGGCTGTTTTGATTTGAAATGATTATAATAGAAAGTATTTTTTTCTTATATTCAAAATAAACTATTTTTAATATCGCACTTAATTTTAAATAACTTAAATGCAAAACGAACACATCATCTCATAAGTTTATTTATATATATATATATATATATATATATATATATATATATAAATAAACTTATGAGACGATGTGTTCGTTTTGCATTTACTATATATTATTATATTATTATATTATTTATTATATATATACTTTTGAAATATGGTTCTTATGAATTAAAAATAGTATCATACTTACGTGAAACCTTTATTAAAAACTGAAGTATTCCGAAATATGGTCGTTTTCCGTATAAAATCAATGAGTGACACAGATGAAATTTCAAGATATGGCTCTTTTGCACAAAAGAAATGTTCTTTTAGTTCGGTTGTCGACGCGCAACTAACAATATGGTAGCTTAGATCATATTACGCGCGTTCAAAACAAAACTTCAAAAGAAACGGTTGTCTTGTTTTTGTACTTTAAAATACAAAATCAATGGGTGTCTTCTTTAAATAAATAATAAATAAATAAATTGTTTATTATGTCTCAAACAGTAACATTAACAAATGTGGATGAAACAGCCCCAGTAAGTAGTTAATAACACTTGTGTCGGGGTTGTCTCGCTCCTCCCCTTGAAAGTTAGTTGACAATATTAAGACAGTAGATTTAATTTAACTTAGAAATAATTTTAAGAACAAAAAGATTGACTTAAAAGCTATAAAGTAATGAAATTGCAGCTCTGTCTAGTGTGTTATTATGGGTGTGTCTATAGAAGTGTGGAAGTTTAAGTGTGTACGGATGTGATGATGTGTGCGTGTGTTTATAGTAGGATGTGAGTTTCAGTGTGTGTGTGTGTGGATGTGATGGTGTGTGCGTGTGTATTTGAATTAAAGCGTTCGCAGAAGTGCCGTTATAATCAAAGTTAAAAACGAGGTAAACATTTTAGCTAGTGTCAGGTAAGTCTGGCTAGAATTTGCTCCGTTTCTTCATATGTTAATGTTTTTAACCATTCGGTTATAAGGTTTTTGCATTGGTGCGACACTTTGTTGTGAAAACTTAGTTTTGCATTAATTTTATTGTAAATGTAAGCTGATTGGCATACATACTGACGCCTTGTGAAAACCGTTTGTACACGTTGGGAGTGAACCACAATGTCTTATCGCCTCTTAGCCTGGATTTTCTGGTTAACTGGTATGTGTTTGTGTAGATATAGAACGATGTTTAAAATGTATAGTTTCCTGATGGATAATATGTCACTAATTCTATATAGATCAATTGTGGGAAATCTGTATGGCTTAAAATAAATAACTTTTAAAAGTGACCTTTGGGCTCTTTCCAACTGTAAAAGTTTAGTCTTTGTGGCCCCTCCCCAAGCTGGTAGGCAGTATGTGATTACTGACTGCGCAAGCGCTATATAAATATTGTTGAGTGTCTTTTGAAACATCACATAGCGCAGATTTTAAAAAATCCATATAAATTTACGAACGCGCGACCTAATAACCTCGATGTGTGAGTGCCACGCTAGACAAAATATTAAAATATGAAGACTTACGATTGTATTTTTACAATAAAAACATTTTTGCATTTTTTTTATTTGTGGTACTTTTGAATTGAAGCAGCGGTATGCTTATTTTGTATGTTATTAGGTAACTGTGTTACTGGTTACCTGTAAAAGTTTCTATAATCACTATTTAACTACTTATAGCTTTGTTTTATTTTTAAAACCACATGAGGTTTTTTTCCTGTATCGTGGGTACATTTTTAGAAACACCCAGATCTGGAACATATATTTGTAGGCCATACAAAAATTTGCTCCAGTGCGGGAATCGAACCCGAGACACGCAGCTCAGCAGTCGATCGCTCAACCACTGCGCCAACCGTGTGTGTAGCAACTTAAATTACTGTTATATTTTTCTAGGAAAAGTGATATAGGTCACGTAAACGTGGCTAATCGAAAAAGATGTAGTTCATATAGAAACTGTGCCAATAAAATATTATTTTCCACACAAGTAACTGCCCACTCCGTACAAATAAATTCACCAAAAAGGTAAACAGAAAGTTTTATTTAAATAATTACAATGAGTAATGCTTAAACGGATCCCGAAATAGACAGCAAATTAATTTAGACAAAGATATAATACAAACACATTAATATACTCATAACTTCTGAAATTAATTACCGTCACATCATTCTAGATAATTAATTTTGTGAGAAACGAGCCCGCCATATTGGTCCAACAATGATAAGATAATAATTTTGTGAATTATGTTCTGTGCTGAAAATAAAGTTAAGATTTTGAATGTATATGAACAGAATTTGTAATGGAAAATGTGCCCAGAAGATTGGCTGCATTGCTACGTTTAATGGCAATGTTGATTCTTTAACCGAAAAAAGGGCCAGTCACGTGAAGAGTAGACTAATTACGAACTAATTGTTTCCACAATATTTTTACTATTTAAAATGTATTTATAAAAGAAGGTGATCTGGCGAGAAAATAAAGATTTAAAGATAATTATTAATATGTGAGACAGGGAGGTGGGGTCGTGGCAGACCTCGTAGGAGATGGCGGGACGAACTGGATAGGTTCCGTCGGAACTAGAGGGAGAACGCGTGGGCTTGCGAGAAGTGGAAGGAGTGGGGGGAACTCTTGCCCAGGAGCGGGACAGAGCAGGCCGATAAAAAAAACGAAAACTTCGATCACTCTGACTTCACCGAATCTTTGTTTGGCTCAAACTTATTACTACCTAACAGGTATTATATTGTTTATTTTGGGGGCACTTATTCAAGGATCAAATAGTGCAGGTTATTGACTGTCCGTATCTATTTTATCTATGCAAAACTTTTCCAATACTCCCCCCGAACAAAGTCAGCGGCACAGCTACTGCATGCACGTTATACACACCACACACTAACTCGAACAAAATCATAACTCGTTAGCAAACCCTTTGATAATTAAAATAAATTCGCTTACAGTAACAGCCTTTCCTTTAATTTAAAGCCTTTGAGAGATAATTAAGTTAGTGGAAAGGGGTGTAACAGCTAAGAGTCAATTTAGATGTAGTTAGCAACTGATGAAAACGGTACTCGTCTACCAAAGCTACTATGGCCTATGTATTATTGATTCATCCAATATGCTTGTGTAATTAATGAAAGGTAGATAGATAGAATATACTTTATTGTACACCAAAAATTGAAACACATTTACATAACCTTTTTGCTATAACTTTGGTTACAATGGCGGTCTTATCGCTGAGAGCGATATCTTTCAGACAACTTTTGGAAGGACTTTAAAAACTTTAATTGAAATGGGGAGGGCTAAATTAGTGTACTACAAATACTCATAAGGAAAAACCTAATTAAAATATATAGGTATAGGTATATTTACAACGTGTAATTTAAAGGGTATATACATACCAAGTGCACGAATTCTTTGGATGATAAGAAGCGATATGGCAAGGGTTTTGTAATCTTATGTCTACATGTGTGGAACTTATTAGAAATTTCAATACATTGATACCAGAGACCGAATTTATAAAATTAAGAAGAATGAAGAGAATTATCGTGTTATTGGCAAGTGACGTGGAAAGTTATTGACCCTCGTAGTGCTGCGACACGTTTTATTATGATTGGTATTCAAG
This sequence comes from Tholera decimalis, assembly GCA_943138885.2. Lineage (NCBI taxonomy): Eukaryota > Metazoa > Arthropoda > Insecta > Lepidoptera > Noctuidae > Tholera > Tholera decimalis. Next base: position 34,536,411 of record OW964562.2, read on the forward strand.
GAACATATGAAACCGATAATTTGGTATCAAATCTTTGAGTCACTTATTTTCAGCTGAAACTGTGCGTAGAGACTCCATACCAGATGTTGTCTTCAGCCCTTTTGGATAGATATGGGGTTTCCGTTATATGTCGTACCTATATATATAAAACATAATTGCAAAAAATATATAAATATAACGTGATCTTTCACATCGTTTCGAGAACAGCAAAGGAATAATCATAAATTTGAAAGAAAATAATTGGCAACCGAGCTTTTAAAAGCAGCGAGTGACCGTTGTTTCTACGAAAGTTATTTGGATCTTGTTTATGTTACCGAGCCTATCTACCGAGGCAGGTTTTTTGACGTCATTTGGGTAGTCAGAGGCCAGTAAATCTATCACTATTCTAGCCAAGGGATATTGTATTACCCAGTTACTGGGTTTTGGAGGTCATATAGGCAGTCGCTCTATGTTCGGCTGCATCTAAGCAGAAGATGATGAAGATTATGGGCAACAACAGGTACATTTGGTAATAATAGTTAATCTTCTGATAGCTATCGTTGCTCCATGACCTGATTCCTCCATCTCCCTTTCACTACCGGTCTACCAGACGCACGGCTGGATACCATCCACACTTGGTTAATATACCGTCTTGTCGTACCAAGCGCTTCTCCTCCACATTTATTGTGCGCCAAGCCAAGCTGTGGAATTCTCTGCCGGCTTCTGTGTTCCCTGCCACTTATGACCTTTCAGCCTTTTAAGCACGAGTGAATAGGCATCTTCTGGGCTCGCTCGTCCCATCTTAGACCTCATCTATCGCTTACCATCAGGCGAGATCGAGGTAAATATCTTTTAAAATTCGCCAATTCATTCAAACTGAATTCTGCTTACCAACGTTCTTAAGAATGTTGTAATAAAACCATGACAAATACGGAGAATATTTGAAAAATAGCCGCGTCTTAATATTAAAAATTGTACAAGTAGAATTTATGAAACGACAGTTCATGATTGAGGTACGGAATCTTTTAAGAATTTTTATTAATATAAACAGCTCTGTAATTTGTCTAACCTGTCCAGAAATATTATTGAAATTAACTTAGTGTATTTTTAAAGCTCTTGTGATATTGCTTGAAACCTTATTATTAGGTTGGATGAAAAATGCTATCTTGTTTTTTGGACTTTCACAAAATAACTAAAGCTGGGCATTCACGGTCACGCCATTCGGCGTGGCTCCAAACAACTTAAGTCAAATGGATGGACGCCAAACATGGTTCCCATTTATGGTCACTCTAGTTCTCTTTCATTTACGTATTTAACCGGGTCCAATAACGTTGCCATAAGCTCTGATTCGGAAGAAGTACTCTTATTTTGTGCAGCTGCTGTTGGTCATCACATAATTACTCGAAAACTGAAAAAAATTGTGCAAAGAATGGCTAAAAAAAAGAGATAACTTCACATATGTTAACTTATTAAATGAACTGTCATTGGAGCCAAGTGATTGAAGAAATTACCTGAGAATGGACGAACCTACGTATTTAAAATTACTGGAACTCGTTACTCCACATATAATTAAACAAGACAAGACCAATATGAGATAAGTAATAATTCCTCATGAGAGGCTGTGTGCCACTCTTCGTTTCTTGGCATCTGGAATGAGCTACGAGGAACTAAAGTTTCCAACGGTAACATCTCCACAACGTTTCGGGGTCATAATATCAGAGACATCTAAACACATACAGCTCGTTCGACGTCTCGGCATGGAATGAAAAGAAAATGGACGTAGGTTTGCGCATTCACGGGAGCGCGGCGCCATGGCACGTCGTAGTGTTTCTACACTCATGAGCCGTCGGCGCGATGTTGCGGCGTGATGCCACGACGCGGTGCTATGGATTTTGGCGGGACTGGAAATCCAGAGTTTTATGTCAAGTCAATGGATTTTAACATTCACGATCAAAATTTGACTGTATATCACGCCATTTGACGCAATGGCGTGACCGTGAATACCCAGCTTTAGTACGTTTCTTTATTTTATTACTATCTTAATTTTCTTTAGAATTGTCAATCATTGAAAGTAAGAAGAAGCATCGGTAATCTACTCATTCAATAAGCAAGGATTCTATGACTATATATTTAAACATTTTTATTTATATTTACATTTTTATAGTTATTTCTAGGTAAGCATGCCTCATCTTCGACCACGTCATCGCTTACCGTTAGGTGAGGTGGTTGATCAAACTATCAATAGTTAAACAAAGTCACCGGTACAGAAACGATTGTAAAGTCAACAATACAACACGTTCGCTCAGATTCAAGAAACCTATTATTTAAAAAGTACTACTAATACTATCCTTGAGGAATTTTGGGTAAGCTTATAATTTGTATGCATGTCGTTTCTATCACAGTTAATAATTCTTCTTTCTTTCTTTTTATATAGTCTGCAGTGGGTGGAGCACATTGCTAGCCAAACAAATCGAGTCAAAAAGAGTTCGAGTTGCAAACGTGTACCCGAAGACACAGCTTTGAAAGGCTTCACATAAGGTAGGCCGATAAGCAGGTGAAAACCATGGTAATCCGCTGGGTATAAGATGCAGAATATCAGTCTATGTGGTGATACTCGGAGTACGCCAAAATCCAGCAGTGAAAACTTGTGGCTGACATTATGCTCATGATTTTACTGAATTATTTTATGCAACGCTTGTGAGGTCTGTCCGTGGATCTTATCAAATCGAGGTGACCTCCACGCCACGGACATCACGTTTAGCTGTTGACCTTGGCTGTCCTCTTTACATCATTACACAAAATCGTTAAAGGTAGTCGGAAGCTAGAACATCTGACTCTCTTCTTGCCAAGGGATCGTGTTACCCAGCTGTTAGGTCAGTTAGGTAGTCACGTCGACAGAGGGCAGACAATGCCCTCTGGCGGCCCCCAATGGCTCCAGGGACGGTGGGCTTGGGGATACCCACCGTCCCCTATAACACGAGACCCGAGGTGGCGTCGCGTTTTGTTCCACGCGCGCCCTTCTCAGAAGTTACAGGGGAGCCAAAAAAAAAAGATGGGTCCTGCAGAGGCGGGCCGGCACTAGTCGGGGGCCGCGATGTTGAATACTTATGCGTTTCCGCAGACCCCGGCGCATGTGTACGAAGGAACACGGGGTGGTTTTAGTCAGTTGGAGTCTGACAGACCCCTTCGCCCGCCCCAGGGCGGAGGACATCCATGAGGATTTCCAAATCGGAACAAAAAAAAAAAACAGTTAGGTAGTCACCATATCCGGTTAGACTGGAAGTCGACCGCAATAATATATAATTGGAAAAAGGCTAAGCCGCTTTATTTAGACTCATCCTTTTAGCCTGACTCTCTAGCGTAAAATATACAAAAACATTTACAGAGTCTCGTTAAAATCCATTTAGTAGTTTTTGATGGGACAGACAAAGAAATAATGTAAAAAATACACCGTTTTGGCTGCGTTCCTAAATATCCGAGGTCATTTTATGCATATATATTTTTGTGTCTGGTTATAACTGCGACTTAAGCTAACTAAAACGAGGACGAATATAAATGCTGAAGTTTTAGTTTATGTTATGCCAAGCATTTTGTAGGCTTTGCTTATTAATGCACAAATAAAACTTTTAATGAACAAATAATATATTAAACAGGGCAATCTCTAACAGACAGATTATATTGAATGTTGTTAGATAAATAACACAAAGTCTTTCGTCTGTCTTTTCATTATCTATGGTCTTTCACGTGGTTGGAATGGTTTTCCACTGAACTTGGGGTTATGATCTTGCAGCTGGCGCGAGGCGTCTTTCAAGATGGTATTTTATCTTCTCTTATATAAGCATTAAGTTTCACTGTGCGTATTATTTCTTCTTTGACTAATAAGGTGTAACTACTTAGCAGATGTTATCCAGGAGCTAAAACAAAATTTAAGAATAATTAAAAGGTGGCTAGACTGTTTTGGAGTGGCAGTTCTTTGAAATGTCAGGCTTTCAGTCTTTACAGGTCAAGGTCGAGTGGTAGAATATAAACCGTTTTTTTTTAGAATTTAATTCTATGTGCCCGAAAGGCGTGTCCCAAAGGTGTGCTGGGCAAAGGCCTTCCCCAAAACTCTCCAGACAACCTTGTCTACCGTCTTCTGTAGCCAGTCCGTCGGGAAAAGATTAAGATCGTAACGACAGCGTTTCTTAGGCCTGTATCGGCTATGACGGCAATATTGAGGCACCCACTGTGACGATGCTGGTCCATCTGTTTTTACGCATCCTGTAGATATGACTCAAACTCATTTCAGCCTTATCACCAACGCCAGCGACATCTTGATTTTAACGTTATATATCATTAGAATTTAAAACGGGATATTTATCATGCCAACTTCATCTGTGATTAAAACTTGCAACAAAACCGAATTGTTGGAAACTCGAACCAATAAATACACATAGTATAATAATAAGTTCTACTGATGACTGATAATGAAGTGAGACTGTTAGTGACCGTGTTAGCTTAAAAACTTTTAACGTTATATTTTTGAAAAAGTTAGAAATTAAGTCTTATTTAAATTTTTTATTTAAAATAACAAGCTTTAAAACAAAATAATGAAAGTCCTTCTCACATTTCATAACATTCAAATTCAAGTCTCTCCACGGCGTCCTCAGTCCTCATATCAGCAAGGGCCCTTTACTCAAGTGTCTCTGTTTCAAGGGTACGGATGAACACATCTTCAAACGGTCCACTTAGCTTTTTCATCCTCATAGTTGCGACAAATGGTAATTCCAACTGCCAGGACCATTTGCGATGTGAATACTATTAATGTAGCCGAATGGGGGATATTATATACGTTGGAGTCATGTTGGATTATACTTTTATTCATTATTTGAATTAGGGACCTTTAAATACTTCAATTTAATATTTTCTTGTCTCTAAACGTGAAGACTTTTAATTGGCTCACTGTCTACCATACTATATATTTTTTGTATTTAATAACTGTTAGTCCACCATACTTCTTAAAAAAATAAATACATAAGAATAGGAAAGAAGCTAGTGGGTAATGTAAGTGACACAGGGGTTGATTTTTAAGGTTACATAACACTTGCTGTGGTTGCTTTGTGGATCAGTGACCATCCTAACATACTGCCCTACACAAACTAAAAAGCCGCTAACCCCAAAAAGTATTTTTCGAGTAAACGTAAAAATAAGTGAGAAATGATTTTTCTACAAAACTACGCTAGCTAGGACGATGGTCGGGCACGCCGCAATTGCGGCGGTAAGACCCCTCTTTGAGGACTGGCTAGATCGGCGTCACGGCGTCCTGACCTACCACATGACACAGGTCCTCACCGGACACGGAAGTTTCGGGAGGTACCTGTGTCTGATGCGGAAGGAAGAAACGCCTGGGTGTCACCACTGCGAGGGCCGCCCTGAGGACACAGTAGAGCATACGGTGCAAGACTGCCCCGCTTGGGCAGAGCACCGACGTGTCCTCACGGCGGCGATAGGGGGAGACCGCTCCCACCCTGCCCGGGGTGGGAGGACTTATTTGATAATTTTACCAGGCTAAAAAAAAAAAAGCTAGGACGATGTTAAATTATTTTTGTGGGTATAGCTTCTGTGCACAATATATGTGAGGTTTTTTTTTTTAAAGTAAATAAAAGAATCTTTTAGTATTGTATTATATTTTAGTATTGTATATATAAGTATTGTGGTTTAGTCACTTTTTAACAAAGGAAGTGAAAAAATTATTTTGTTTAACTGCTCAGCAAAATTGCTATATCTCGAAGAGTATTAATCGTAGGAAAATGATTCTTAGACCAAAAGATAGAGAATCGAAAGTAGTTTAAGTATACATTAAAAAGTGAAAAATGACCTTCATACTACACCTGTTTGGAAAGTACCTTGATACTTTATCAAATTTACGGTAGAAAGTACGTCATTGCATATCGAACAAATATGCGGGGAGAAAACGCATCTGAGCGGGAGAGAAAAGTGTATGAAAATCCATTTCTAACGTGGTTTTTCTTTTTTAATTTTGGGTAAGACTATGCGCCGGTAACCTAAATATCAAAAGCCAAAAAGTTTTTACAGTGAGTTTTTATCTCCAAGTTCGCAAAATGACACTGGCCACTATCTGTGTGTTGGATGGTGTCGGGCTGGCAGTGCGACCCTGCGGCGGCAGGAAAAACAATTTGAAAAAAGAACATGTGAAAATTGCAGACGCCATTGGCGCCATTTGTGAAAACAGTGTTACATTAAGCTTCACTAACTGCAACAATTTCAATATAAATTTCAATTAGTAAAGATTTAGTTTTTTTATTTTCGTCGTAGGTGTAGTATAAAGCACTATGTATCACTCGAGAGAAAGTGCGATTCCCGATCTCGGGTGTTTTAAAGCCCTCGCCTACGGCTCGGGCTTCAAACGACACCCTCGACGGTAATCGGTCACCTTCTCCTCTCGGTGAACAATGTACTATTTCTGGCTTAAAGGCCTTTTAGATAGTGCAGGGCAGCATAGGTACTTATCGAGGTGCCTCCGTGTCTTAGAAAGCACGTTAAACTGTTGGTCCCGGCTGTTATTTGTACAATGTACATTATTTGGGGAGTTGGAAATCTGATGTCAGTCTTGCAAAGGGGTATCGTGCTTAGGGATGTAAAGCGGTAAAATTACCCTGGTAAAATACGGTAAAAAATGTTATTTTACGTAATTTATGGTATTTTACGGCAAAACATGGTAATTTTCGGTAAAAAACCTATTAAACGTACTCATACCCACTAACATACGTAGTGCAAAAAATAAGTAGTGAGTATGTTTGTGTGTATGTCACTACTTCACTATTGGAACTTCTTCCCTTGTTCAGTATTGGAACTTGAATAAAAAGAGAAAACTGGGTTGGTGCGACTCACTCATGCGTACTAAAAAACCCTTAAACTTGATTCCCAAGGCCAGAATTCAAGATGTGAATCATCACACGTGAATCGGCAACATCGCATAATGATTTTGAATCTTTACGCGCGCGAGATTTAAAACAAATTAAAATTTAAAACTTCATAAGTCACCGGTAATTTTACCGTAATTTATATAAATGACCGTAAAATAATCGTATTTTACCAGCATTTTCAGTAAAATTACGTAATTTTGCGTGTTACCCAGTTAATGGGTTGTGAATGTCACATAGATAGTCACTCCAATTAAATACTAGCCCTCAACGGTATCTCGTTAGACTGGACGCCGCGCCGACCCCAACATAGTAGGAAAAACGCTAAACAGATGACGATGATATGAAAATACGTGGCAGTCCCATCGTACCTTGATATACAGTATGTTAACTAACAGAGGGCGTTCCCGTTAACCCGCAATAGTATAGCATCCATACATGTCAAAAAATATTACCATTCGAAAACAAAATATTTTTTTTTCTTAATATTAAAATATTCACTAACAATTTTAAATAGATACGTAAATGAAATACTGTACACGCATACTTGAAGGACGGCAACGTCGCAATTTATTTATGTATGCGTACGCGTGTACAGAGTGTTTCTTTTACATATCAATTTAAATTTTTAGTGAATATTTTAATATTAAAAAGAATAATAAATGGTAATATTTTTTTTAGCATATATGGATGCTATACTATTGCGGGTTAACGGGAACGCCCTCTGTTAGTTAACATACTGTATGTATATAGAGATACCGAATACAAGACTAATACAAAAGAATCACGATATTCTAAAACAAAGACTTAAAACGAAGACTTACATAATATGTAAACCAGGTTTTAAGACACACAAAAGTTGATGTTTTATCAACGATAATAATATTCTCGAAACGTGTAAAATATTTCACTACGATATAGCTGATAACCAGAATTTTATGAAGAGCGACTGCCACTTCCACAACCTGATAACTGGTTAACACGGTAATTACTATTAACTGTATGGTTATTGTAACCAATTTGCTCAATAAATAGAAGTAGTTCTTTAGATATTATAAAAAGTGTTAATTATTTTTACTGTACTAATGAAACAAGTCGTAAATAATCATGTACAGTCCGACAAATACCTATTATGGTTATTTTAGCAAAGCACTTGGCTAAGACATATTCTAATTATTGGATAAAACAGACGTCTGCAAATTAGGTAATAGATTCGGATTTTTTAAATAAAGAGAAGTGGTAGAATTCACATTACTAGGAATTTTGTTAACCCCTCCAACTAAGCTTAATAGGCTTGTGTCTGGAATGTGTTCATGGCAATAGTATAATGGGTGGGATTCAAATCTGCGACCTCTCAATCACAAGTCCAACAACTTGGCCATTAGATAATTGACACTTCTGCAAACAAAAATTGTATATATATATAATATCTCTCACTAATCATATGTATCTTGGTCTGATACTAGATCATAATTTCCACTGGTGGCCGCACATTGATCATGTGTGATTATGATGTGTGTAATAAGCTGAGGTCTATATTATCAAAGTTATCAATTCTTAAGTATAAGTTACCATACAAAATACTTAGAACTTTGTACCTTGCACTGGCTGATTCTGTAATTGATTATGGCCTCAGTAGCTACGGACGTACATACAAAACCTACGTCGAGGACATTTATAAATTTACAGTTGCGAATTTTGAAAATTATTGTTCCCAGTTACATAAAAAAAACAATTTAAAAATAACGAAAAGGGTTTATTTAAGCACTGTCAAGTTGTAAATGTCTTCGACAAGATACGTTTACGCATCAATAACGATAACTTCTACAGTATTAGTAATATCCAGAAATACGAAAGGTTGCAGTCGTTACGTTGTTTGTCCTACTTACCCACGTATAAAATACCAAATCACAATAATGTGTATGGTGCAAGGACGTGGGAATGCATGCTACCATCATTCTTAGATGACTAGCCTGTAAATGTTATTAAAAAAATTAACTCCAAAGAACTGCTGTAAAGTAATAAATAGTATATAAACACTTTCTAGTACTACGATCTAGAAGGTGTTTCGATGCGTAGTTAAAGTGTTACTTTTAATGATGTGTGTATGTGTGGTGTGGCATCGAGTTGCCGCGGCTAGCATACCACAGATAAACCCTCGATGGTTTAGGTGGTATGTTTATATTTGTAAAAAATGTACTCGCATGTTTTAAATAATAAACGATTAAAAAAAATACTCATTTTCCCTAGGTACCGTTCCCCAGTGTATCTAAGCTGACGTGCGTATCTACCCTTCCGTCCGTATCTTTAGCGGGTAGTCGCTTAGTTTGTAGGTTATTATAAGCCATGGCTTTAATTATTATAATTAAGGTCGCCACAGACATGTCTGGTTAAGCAGCTGCTAACCTTGGTTGAACTGCGAGAGGCCACTCGATATTTTCTTCCACTCAACTCGATCAAATACGTAGTATAAGTACCTTTTTAACCGACTTCAAAAAAGGAGGTTCTTTATTCGTTGTCATATCTTATTAAGTACTAAAGGGTTTTTTTTGTTGTGATTAATGATATTCATTTTGAAAATTTGTTGTTTAATAACAATTTTACACGTCACATTTTCGTGGCTGTTATCTTCTCCGAAAGGAAGCAGGGTAAAGGTCAGGCTATTTAATCAAAATGTTTTTTTGTTCTGTTTTGGTAGGCGATAATGAAATCGAAGAGGAAGCACCCTTACCAAATGATAAACGAGCGATTCTCGCCATGAAAATGACAAGTTTCGCAAGTTAAAAACATGTAAAAAACACTAAAAATATTATTTCAGACTGAACAAACACTATGTAACAGGCTAGGTTACATATTTTTTGTTTAATCATAAACCATATTTTGACTCTTGATTTAAAGACCCATTTTTTTTGTGTGGGAAAATCATCATATGGCTCCTTCCGCTGTGGGTGGAGCGGAAGAGAGTCAGACTTCTATGGACTAAAAACTCACCCTGCTCCTTCAGTTGCCCTTGCAATCCGGGGCCGCGATATCTCCTTAGAACATTCCAGCAACCCCAGCAGGCAATGGCCCTATAGGGCCCCGTCAATGCTGCTGACAGCTCTTTGAGTCGCGCGCGGATCACGACGCGCCGTCGACTCGTGCCTGGTCCTTACCATACGGTGAGCTACCCCTGCTCGCCGCCCGCGAGCCCGCGTCTACGGTGGCCGGAGATCAGCTCGTGATCCCCGACGCCCGGGGCGTCTCCCGCGGTGGCTATAGCTATCAAGAAAAAGACTCCGGCTGGGAATATGACTCCTTTACTGTACGCGCAATTAAAGTATTCCCAAAAAGTTCTGCACGTACGGCGGCGATGTGCCATAGTTCCTACTTGTTGGACATATTCCACCATGTTGGAACGATGGCGCGTCGCCGTTCGTCTTTTAGTCTAATCATGGAACGGACTTGGTGGAATTAGATTGTGCAATTCGATCGCAACCTCTACGATATGGAACCGATAAAAAAATGATAGGCTCGCAAACAAAAAAAAAAGTATTTTATTGGGAAAATATAAAGTTACATTACAAACGTGTTGGGAGTCTCCTTTTTAAGCAAACGATATTAGAAGGCTGGAGTCAATATACTGTACTTTGACCTTTAGGGTAAGTATGCAACGTAAGTACATTTTCCAACTTGTCGACGTTGAGTAAGTACCCTTTTAACAAAGCAAAAACCTGACTAAGTTTCGTGTTGGAATTTAACACACGATCCGTTTTGCAGAAATCCAATTGTTTCTACTGTGCAATAATTGAGTTGTTATAAATATGTATGTTACGAGTCTATTACAGTATACTGATATGAGTGTTTGTATGTTTGGCTATGATTTAAAACTAGTATCTTGTTGGTCGTAGTTTGAGGCATAATGTTTGGTCAACGTGGGACAACATTATTTGAATGGATTAAATAGTGAAAGTTCTTGTTATGAGCTCCAAAAACATCATCTATACTAATATTATAAAGAGGAAACCTTTGTATTTTTGTATGTTTGTATTGAATAGGCTCAAAAACTACTGGACCGATTTCAAAATTTCTTTTACCATTAATTAGAGGGATTCTTCCGAATCCGTATAGGTTATATTTTATCCCGGAAAATAGATAGGATTTTTCGTGGTAGTGAAAATTGTGGAGTAAGGCGTCGAAAAAACTGCCGTACGTTAACGATTCTCACGATTGCACCCGTGCGAAGCCGGGGCGGGTCGCTAGTCATGTAATAAAGTATACTTTAAATGTCACAAGTTAACGGCCAGTCATCTTCTTAGACCAGATTCCTATTTTATCGAAACGTAAATAGGTTTTTAAGCTATTGCATAGCTTTTATCGCGGGCTTTGAGCGCGGCGACCGAATCAAGAAATTCCGTAACGAAAATAAACCTAACACCCCCCACTCCGACCGGCACAGCGGTGCGGCGTTGAAAGCCGTGCATCGTCTTACGTCGTTTCAGTTCGGCAGACTTCGGCACGGTGTTAGTGTGCGTGCGACTAGACGTATGCGTGTAGACTAGCTGCTAACTGCTCATAACTGAGTCCACGAGTGAAATTGCATAAGTTGACAAAAAATGCTATGCAATAGCTTTACCGCGGAAGTCCCCGAGTGCCATGCTCATTTTTTTTTTAAATATGACGTCATTATATGATTGGCCTTTTACAAACATTTTAACAAAAAAATTAAACGGACTTCCAAAATAGCACTCATCATTATCAGCTTAGCCATTTTCCATCTATATTGAGTACGGCATCCAGTCTAACCGTATACAGCTGAGTACTTGTGTTTAATATGAATCGAATACTTATCTGACCTCCATAATCTAGTAGTTGGGTAACACAATACCCTTTAGCATGACTGAGGTCTTTTTTTCTGGTTTTTTTTTCAACTGGGGCTAACGACTTGACGCGCTTACCGAAACACGGACGAAACTCAATATGTTGACATCCCACCCATACGCACTAAACGTTTTGGTAATACTTTCATTGTGCGTACGGCTAAGGAGTGGAATTCCCTGCCGGAGTCTGTGTTTCCCGATAGCTATAACCTGAGAGTTTTTAAGTCAAGAGTGAATAGGTTACTTTTAGGTAAGCGTCCTCCATCTTCGACCACATCATCACTTACCATCAGGTGAGATGGTGGTCAAATGCGAACCTATTTTCAATAATAAAAAAGCCGAACCCTATTCAAAAAAAAGAAAACTAGCATTGTGGGTACATTTCACATTACTAGCAATCCTGTTAACCCGTCCAACTAAGCTAAAATATGCTTGTGTCTAGTGTGGGTTCACGTCAATAGTGTAATGGGTGGGGATCGAACCCGCGACCTTTCGATCACAAGCCCGCCACCTTAGTCATTAGGCTATTGTCACTTATTTGGTTGGCAATAAGCTAAGCAGATAACGATGCTGGTTTTTAACTGGATCTTACGGTGATAGTTCGGATGGACTTGGCTTGCAATATGTGAATCGTAATGAATGCGATGACTAGGTGAGATGGTGGTCAAACGCGAACTTATTATCAAAAAAAAAAAAAAAAGATCATCATCCATCCGCGGACCGGCCTCGACTTGCGTTGCTTAACTTCACACAGCTTAACAGTCACACGAGTGAGCTAGCGAAGGTTCGTTGTGTATTTGCAAGGAGAACTGAGTGTGTTGCTGAGCCAGTGATAATACCCGTACGAAAACAGTAGGTACTAATAGAATGCTACATTATTCCTGAGTGGCATAGCTTAAATTATTTGCTGAAAACTATTTTCACGCGAGCGAAGCCACGGTCAGAAGCTATTACATTAATAAAGAAAAAATCTTAAAGCGTAAAAAATATATTAAAGAAGTGAAAAGACTAGATAGACTTTAGTTACAATTTACTATAGAGTATTACGTTGTAGTAATTATGTTGTCTGGCTATGTCGGAATCTGGTAATACGGACTTAAACTATTTTAGTCCAGAATGAGTTATTTAAATCGTCCTTATGCCCTTGAGTCTGAATACTGAACGAATAAAATAATTATGTTTCTCTTTTCATATGTTCATGTTATCACGCCTATCTTTGCTAAAGTAATAGATTGCCTCCTTGAGATGATGGGTCGCAAGTATGATTACTGACTCTGATGTCTCGATTACTGAACTCTCGATGATGATCTCTCGAGTAGTGTGATACCCCTGTCAGAGGCCCTAAGGCAATGGGATTCTCGGGGCCCTTTTCTTACTTTGACTGACCAAATCGTGTGTGAACTGAGGAAACGCACATTAAGGGCTGTGGTTTTTAATATATTTGTTTACTTATTCCCAGATTTGTTCTAAAATTGTTTTAATTCTACTACTAAATCTAACGATTTGTATTTTGTGAGATAACAGTGAGGTCCCTAAGTTCACACGCACATCAAATTCATGATCGAAGAAACATGTTTTCTTGGTGCGTGCACTAGGCCTGGGCCCCTAGTTGATGCGGGCCCCTAGGCAGTTGCCTACTCCGCCTAATGTTTAATCCGGCCCTGCCCCTGGGCCTCGGAAAGCACTTTTAGGCGTTGGTCCCGACTGTTATTTGGCCATCTTTGACAGTCATTACGGGTAGTCAGTAGCTGGAAAATCTGACACTGTGCTGGTCACGGGGTATTGTGCTACCCAGCAACTGGGTTGCACAGGCTATAGGCAGACGTTGGCATGGAGGAATCTGTATATGTTAAGATGGTAACCCATCCAAGAGCCGAACTTGGTAAGCATTTCCTAAGCTTGAATATCGATCCGAACGGCTAGTAATATTTATCCATTAGCTCCTCTTAAAAACAATGCTACATATTACATACTTAGTCTATAAATCTACGAGGAACCCAACGTATGGAATTAAATTAAACTAATCCCTTACAAGTAAGACAACTGTTGTGAATAGTTTAATATTAACATGAATGTTCAAGGCTACTAAGTTACTCGTAGGATTGTCTCAAAACTGCCAAGAGAGCGTTTCTTAACCTTGCGGATATGGAACCCCGAGGGGTCCTTGGAAAGTTTACTGGGGGTCCATGTCAGGTAATAATAACCTAATAATAACGAATTTTTGTGTTAATTAGGGTAAGCCCTCGTTTAACTCTAGGTAGTGATAATCAGACTGCATCTAAAAAGGCTTTCAGTGAAAAAAGCCTTTTCCAAAGTCTAAGCTATCCCTAAACCAAATTTCATTAAAATCTGTTGAGTGGTTTAGACGAGAAACCACAACAGACAAGCAGAGTTACTTTTGCGTTTATAATATTATAATGAATTAGTAGGGATAACGTGACAGTTGATAAAACTAAGTTTGTGATACCTTAGTAACAAGTCAAGTAAATAAGATGCTGAACTCTTGAACACAACAAGTCGATTCAAACTGCAGCAATAGAAATCAATCGATCAATTTATACGTGCACACAAATATTAAGGTCTAAACATTGTTATAAATGTATATCCCTGCCACAGTCAAATAATGGATATATTTTTTTACCGGTATAAAAGTAAATAAATTTAATAAAATCAACACGCCTCAAACGAAATAGAAAACAATAATAATTAAAAAAAATAATTAACCATTACCGTGACCCCGGAACGTAAAGGGCTATTGAAGGAACACCGTGGATTTTAGTCAGTACAAGTCTGACAGTCCCTCCGGCCCTGCCCGGGGTGGGAGGACTTATTTGATGATTAAATCACGTAAAAAAAAATGCATAACAATCAATAATAATAACATTCATATAAATAAAAGTAGTAAAATTCATAATAGTATAATAGTGTAATTATTTATTTATTACCTATCTAGTGGCACTCTTTATCATGTTTTCCTTTGTTAATATGCGAATAATGTAGTGGGCTGCAATATTGTTCATATCATGTATTATCTTTTTCTCTGTTTCAAAACATATTGTATTTGTTTATTTATTTATTAAAACGTTATGCAACACAAAATGTACAAAGGCGGACTTAATGCCATAGGCATTCTCTACCAGTCAACCATGGGTGGTGAAGAGATAACATGGCAGGTGCATAAAAAAAATAAACTAAGGAGATAATATTTCAACGTAAACGTTATATTGCAAGTATATATATACTTATACTTCTAACTAGAATACACTTACATACATATTTATCATAATACATACGAAAAATATATTATATATATATATAGGTATATATATATATATATTAATAAAAAGTTATAGAAAGTGGGTTTTGAAAACTCCGCTTCCACTATTTGTTAAGAAAATAATCCCGCACCTTTCTCTTAAATGCATATTGATTGGTGGCCGTCCTAATATCGAGAGGTAGTGCATTCCACAGAAGAATAGCCTGTATATAGAAGGAAGAATGAATAAAATCAGAAGTATGAGAAGGACAGAGTAAGAGAAGATTATTGGAAGAGCGCAGACTTTTAGCGTCTGAGGAACATAGCAATTGAAAATGAGAAATAAGATAAGAGGGAGGGGTAGGAGAGTTCAGCAAAGAGAAAAGCGTAGTCAAAGCGCGTAAACTTCTTCTCTGGCAAATGGACATCCATTTGAGCTCGGTTCTGTACCTCGATACGTGGTCATATTTTTTTAAATTAAATATGAACCGGATACAGTTATTAAGGAGCCTATCGAGCTTATCCAGCAATACCGCATTCAAGTCAAAGTAGCACACGTCACCATAGTCGATTAAAGGGAAAATTAAAGTTTGCACAAGCATTGTCTTGGTTTTTGCAGGTAAAAAGTTCGTCAGACGATACAGGCATCGCAAAGTCCCGTTGACTCTTTGACTGACACTGCAGACCTGACTTTGCCAGCTAAGCATAGAGTCAAGATGCAAACCGAGATCTTTAACGCTAGAGCTAATAGGGATGACGGCGCCATTGAAAATGATTGGAGGGAGCGAACTTACTGTCAATCTACCGATCATACGCGAGCTTCCAATCACAATGGCCTGACACTTTGAGGGGTTTACAGACACCCCAAATCTATCAGACCAGCTTTTGATAGCATCTAAATCTCGGTTTACATCTCCTATAGCGTCTGATAAACTTTCTACCCGCGCAGATGCATACAACTGCAGATCATCAGCGTAAAGATGATACGAACACCGAAGATAGAGAGTTATAAAGTTTATGAAAATTGAGAATAATAACGGAGAAAGAATACCGCCTTGTGGGACACCAGCATCAAGGTCATGCCAACCCGAAGAATTCTCATCGACACGAACCGACTGCTGACGTCCCCGAAGATAAGAAGAGAACCATTCCAGACACTCGGAAGATACCATGATGTGACGGGATAGATAGGAGAATATCATGACTGACGGCATTAAAAGCATTGGAGAAATCAATAAGCACCAAAACAGTAACCTTTGTGTTCTTCATCGCCTCTCTAATGTCCCCAGTCACTTTAAGGAGAGCGGAAGCCGTACTGTGTCCTGGCCTAAATCCAGACTGGAATGGACTAACAAGATTGTTCCGGTGAACAAATCCAGAAAACTGTCTATGGACGCAGGCCTCTAGTACTTTGGACAGGAAAGGAAGAATGGAAATTAGTCGAAAATGGATAGGCAAGGAGGGATTGGATATTTTAGGAAGTGGACGAACGTAAGCCATTCGCCACAGGGTTGGAAATTGCCCGGAATCGAGGGAGAAGTTGATAATATGGGAAATTGGCAGAAGGAGAGAGTCAAGGATCAAGGTGATCATATAACGACTGATGTCATCATAACCCACAGCCTTAGATTTAATGGAAAGGATAATCTTTTTGATATCATCCAAGGTTGCCGGAGAAAAACGGAATGGTTCAATGATTGGACATGGTAGACCAGCAATGTCATCAACCGTCTGAGATAAAATTTGGGAATCCAAATGACAGGTCTTGGTAAAGTGACGATTGATATCACCGAGACCGATTGTTTTAGGAAAATCCACATGACGTGCTCTGCCGACACCAAGAGTTCCGAGGAATTTCCGGATGTCAGCAGGAGAAGAAGAAGATATATTATCGAGAATGTGGCGGCGTTTAGTGTTGCGTATCATCTGATTACACCGATTTCTTGCGGCTTTAAAAAGGTCCCTTTTTCAACACAGCGATCCTTCCTATATTGCCTCATTGCCAAACGAACCTCTGTCGTCATCCAAGGAGCAGGTGGGCGCCTAACCTTTATCGTCCTGACAGGAGCGTGTCTGTCATAGAGTGCAAGAACCGTCTTATTAAAAACACCCAGTTTGTCGTCTACAGTTGTTGCCGCTGCAAGCTAATCCCAATCAAGTTGGGACGCATCCTGGCGCAGCTTCTCGACATCCATGCGAGCAAAACAACGCGTGAGCATGACTTTAGCAGGCAGTTTGGTTGGTTTTAGGATATAAGAAAGGAAAATGAGGTCATGATGAGAAAATCCGTATTGAAAATCAGTTTATTGTATCTAAATAAATAAAATAAAATAAAATAGTCATCATAGCTCATAGTAAATATCTGTATTATGTATAAATGTCACGCTGTACATCTTTATTATAATGGACGTCATGCCCTGTTTTACATCCCTTTGTGATACCAATACATATGTATGATACCAATACCTATGTGTATAAATAAAAAAAAATATTTTGTCATTCAAACTCGTTTAAAGATTGGAAAGTTCAACAGACTTTTTTAATGTTATTTGTAGTCCGTTCGTTCGAAAAGGTTGAGAAATCCTGTTTGTGGTTAAGTTTAGATACGAGGTAAATTTTTTTTTCACAGCATATTCAAAAGATATATATAATAATAACGCTTAACCAGAAATGACACTAGTAATTTCGGTTTTATTAAAGATGTAGCATGTTTATTCTGAACGCATAAAATTAAATTCAAATTCAAATTTCATTTATTTGCTAATATGGGTTATGGGTATACAGTTGGTAAAAGAAATAGAGCACAGTTGAACCATATTACGCCTTGCGGCATAGTTACATTAAAACAAAAATTGTTAATTGTAAAACATTAGAAAGTAATTGAAACGAATTGCGTATGAACGCAGCGATGAGTGAACTTTGTAAGAAGTTAATAAAATGAAGGAGTACATATATACGGGAAGTTAAGAGTACGATTTTGATCATCCACATATCCTACATACATATATATGGACAGAACACCTGTCAGCCTTAATTAGGGTGGCACAATCTTAATTAACCCTGACAGTTTTTCTGTTCTCGTCGGGTGCACGCAAGATGAGAGCTGGGCAAAAGTCTCCATGCAATGGGTGCTACCTATGCGCAATACGAACGAAGGCTAGTTCGAGGTGGCACCAAACACATAGAAAAAAAAAGAAAGTCGGTGAGAAAATTTGGGATGTACAAAAATACCTTAATTTACACGTTCAAATATTATTGAAGCTTAAAAATAAGGAAATAGAATCTAATAGGATATGCAACAATTCTTAGCTAAAATAAAAGGTTTGTATAGTTACGGCGTAATAGGCTTCCCATGTGTAAAATAGTAGCTGAACACTTAATACTCTTCATGAAACTACTGTCAATAACTACAGTAACTGATGAACACAATATACTTTGGTAAGTCCAGGAAGGAAAATAATTAGACAAATAAATTTAAATACTTTTTCGAATAAGTATCTACCTACTACTTATTATTTTGTAAACTGGATTCGTTTGATATAGTGTCATAAACAAGCTGGGTGTGCCTTTATGTTCGTGCTAAATATTTGTTTTGAAATTTCTTTCTTTTAAAGAATCAAATAATTGGCTTAAATAAATTCACCACACGTATACAAACAAAAATTCAATTTCAAATTACAAAGCTAACCAAATCTATTACATAGTTTGAAGTCTAAACTAAAATACCAATATAATGTAAAGTTTACAACACCAAACAAATATTATATTTCTTTATTACTTTGAATTAATATCAATATAAATTGAGAGATGTCCGGCCAAGACGATAATATGTTATTAGCGTCTGCCTGTCAATCTACCACAAGAAATGACCAAATAAGAACCAACATTATATCTGGCTTCTGTACCCTAGAACATTGATATAAATCCCAAGACGCTTTAATGCCGATATATCTTATATCTGACGTTTATAAGAAACGGCAACTTGACCTATATACGACACATAATCGAGAAAACACTCGTGTTTGCCCACGGATTTGTCTGTTAACATGCAATATTGGTATTTGATCTGTATCGGGATGTTTGCTGCTTAGATTCACGATTTGTTTAACTGTGTATTGTATGAATATGGTATACGGACTGTTGGTTTGTTAAGGGACTACCTGATACTTGTTTGGATGATATGAAAAAAGGTGGAATTCAGGTTTAGCACACATATCACATCGGAAAAGGATCGTCACCGTATCAGCGTGAGCAATTCAATATTCCTGGTATGAAACTCCCTTCTGCATCGCACACTAATCGGAATCGTCTCGCTTCGGGACAAACTTACAATCCGGTGCATTGCGTGATCAATTAGCAGTTCTCATGCTTGTCATCCAGCGCTGTTGCATGTTCAAACAAAAACGAAAACTTCTATAAATCTAAAGATGGCCTACGCCAAAGCGCACACACATTCCAAGAAGCTTAAGCATAGAAAATATGTTATAAGATAAATAATACATACAGTGCTACTAATAATATTATACTCATGTACAAGTACAACTTTTCTTTGAACCGCTGAAGATTGTGATTCTCTTGATTGTTGGGATCCTGCAGAATATAAATTACCTATATTAGAATCAATCTATATACAACACCAATAAAGCAAAATAATATAGGCTAGTAGTTCCGTATGATTAATGTTCGATTCTCTCCAATTTGTACAGCCATAGTTTGTCACGTTCGTTCCCATAATGGGTTTATCATCAATCTAACATAAACTAAGTTCGAGGCATATACGATCATAAATGTCTAATAACTCTCAATATTTGCAGTTAATCATTTGATAATTGGATATATGTACACATATTTTATTGCGTAGATACGAGTATGTCTGTATTTCCTGATAACTATGTATAAGCTTGGGTTTTTAAGCCAAGAGTGAATAGGTTACTTCTGGGCGAGTGTGCTTCATCTTCGACCACATCATCGCTTACCATCAGGTGAATTAATGGTCAAACGCAAGCCTATCATGAATTAAAAAAAAAATGTCTTGTATAAGCAATAAGACATTGACTGTATTTTTTAACCCAAAGTTTGACTTGTTGTCAACAACTGAACATGTTTCAGCTTTAGCCATTAGTTCGTCTATAAATAGATAGATATACACTTTATTGTATACCATAACAGAAATAAATAAGAACTTAAGAAACAAAAAACCTTGTTAGAATGGGCTTCCTACCTACGTGTATGTATTGTTCATAATATATGGTTTAAATAAATCAGCAATAAGATATCCATGTATTTGACCAAGAATACCTACCAATTAAAATCTTGATGGGTATATCATAGTACCTATCTTGTTCTCTCGTATATGCATACACAATAATTATCATCATTTTCTGCTGTAATCTCATTTTTTTGGAGTCGGCCTTGTACGTAGTCTACTTTCATACTACCCTGTCAAACATGACAGCATCATTTACTCTGTTTTCTTTCAGAATAATCATACTTCACACAATCCTTTCACGTTTCTCATCATTAAAGGTATACATCAAAACTCTGAATCAAAAATCTGGACCAAAAATTCGAAGACATGCGAAAACCACGATAATTGACAAATGTTTGCACCGTTTGGACATGTCCGGTCAAATTTGTGTGCTTTTTTCCTCGAAAGAGCACCACAGAGATGCTTATCATAAATTATTGGACCAATACGACTTTAAAGGAGACGTTAACCTCTGAGTTTATTTCGGTGTGTCTTCTCAGTGTAGTCAGCTAGGAAACATTTCTAGCTAAAACTTAAAACGCATAAAACATGACGTGTAAAAGTGCTATTTACAAAATAAGGATTTCATTTAATTTGATTTTATTTTTCTTTTTTTTTCTGGGTGGAAAAATCATCAAATGACTTCTCCCGCTCTGAGTTAAGCGGTAGGGTGTGTCAGACTTCTACTGACTAAAAACTCACCCTGATCCTTCAGCTACCCTTAAGTTCCGGGGCAGCGGCATCTTGTCAAAACATTTCCCCAAACCCGGCGGGCAATGGCATTATGAGGCCCCATCACTGTTGCTGACAGCTCTTTGAGGCGCGCGTGGAACACGACGCGCCGCCGACCCGGGCCTGGTCCTTACCGCACGGTAAGCTACCCCTGCTCGCCGTCCGAAAGCCCGCGCCTACGGTGGTCGGAGATCGGCTCGCGATTCCGCGTGTGAGGAAGAAAGTTGCCGGAAAAAAAAAGTATTTCGTTTCATATCATCCAGCAACCCACACTGGGCCCACGAGGTGAATTTATTGCCCATTCCCTCTAGTAGAGAGGAGTTTTGTGCCCCAGCAATATGTTATAGTATATATTTTAATAAAATTAGCCAGATGTCTGAAATAAATTGATTATCATTAGTAGGTATGGCTGTTTCTAGAGCATATTTTAATAACATCTATAGCTAACACAGTTTATACCAACACGTAATATTTGTAATAATTAATCACTTAGTTATCGGCTTTTCCATGCTGTCATATGTCTTGTGAAAGCAATTTGGTGCCGGCGTATTATTATGATTTGTATGTAGTTAATATTGAATAGCCTTGGGCTGAAGAACGGATCAATGACCGGCTAGTTACTATCTCAACTATTCTGGAGTTAGAGGGTACCTACTGTTACTGTTAGCCTGCATCTGGGCAAAGGCTTCTCCCCATGATTGCCAGATGGCTCTGTCCAGGGCTAAAGTAGACTAATGGTCGTTTGTTTGGTCCAGCTTCTCTCGCCATTTTATAGGAAGTCTACTGCGACGGCTTCTGGTAGTGTCAGGGCTCCATAAAATGCTGATTTATACGTATGTCTCTACAAAATTAAGCGTCAGTGATTTCATAATAACTTTGTTTTCTCAAGTGCACTTATTTATCTATACCAATATTCTAAACATGTTAAATTTGATTGTATGTTTGTATTTAGGAGGTAATTCCGAAACTAATGATCCAATTCTACAAAATGTTTCATTGGTTATTTCGAAATCTACGAGGACAAAGTGGCAGGCGAAGTGCTAATGTATAAAAATGTTATGTTGACATGATAGCTGAGATTTCTTCATAAAATCTTTAACAAAAACGTTACATGCTTTGGGTATTCGCAAATTTATATTTATTCTTTTATTTATATGGGAGACCAAATGCTCCTTAAATTTATCAAAAAAACAGTGTGAAAATTTGACAGCCAATTACAGGTCTCCACGTATAGTTACATCTGAAATTAAGGAACACTGTGAACGACATAGTACTGTCAGCAGGAAAACGGCACACTTAATAACATAATAATATGTAAAAATTTAACACAACTAAATAAAATTACATGATTACTTAAAACTAATTATTACTTAAAAAGTTAAGGCTTAAGCACCTCCTCGCTGATGAGGATAACTTGTACTAAATGGATCAATGTCATGCTGCCTGCACACCTCATTAAAGCTCCTGCTTGCACGCAACACATACGAATTCTGTCTATATTTCGAGGTAGCAAGTGTCATTTTTAGCGGTGGATAGAACCGGGTAAACTTGCAAAGAACATTAAAATAAAAGTTTGATAATATATCAGGGCTGTTAATTGAATTGTTCCGAATTGACACGCCGAATATTTAGCGGTAGTAAATGATATTTCTTACAGAGATCAAGGTAATTTATATTAAAATTCTAAATTGTTTGTTTGTTTTTCCTTCTTTCACGCCAGAACTGAACAATGGTACGATGTTGTTTGTTTTGGATTTTGTACCCTAATTTTGCTGAAAAAAATCGTTACACGCGAGCGAAGCCGCGGGCAGAAGCTAGTACGATATAAAAGCACAAATAAACATTACGAAATTAACAAAACCGTCCACACCTAAAGGGTTATTTTTGTGTTGTATTTAAGTTTTTCACCTAGGGCCGGTCAAACTGGAACCATGGATTTTTTGAGAAGCCAGTTTACCTATGATAAACAGAAACTGTAGCTTAACTTTATCCATAAAAGGTCTCGTTTCCACCGTCCACAATACTCGAAGAAGTCTTTCACGAGTTTCTTTTCATATAGTATAGATTCTTGCAATTTTTCTCCGCAAAAAAACATCTTCCAATAGTATGATCTGTAAGCTTCACAGATCATACTATCGCAATTTTCCGTAGAAGTATTTGCTCACGCAGTTCTATGGATGACGCGAAAGTTATGGTAATTTAGTTCGTAGGTAGGTGCTTTTGAATTGGGGCGTAGTGTTTACAAATCCACATTATATTATGTTTGAAGTGTGAGGGTAAATATTGATGCTCGGTTGGGTAAATGAACTACTTTGTTTGTGTTACCCAGTAAAATAAAGTAGGTATACCGAATCATCTGCCGGAGTCTGTGTTTCCTGATAGCTATAACCCCTAGGTTAAGTCCTGCCGGGGTTTGTAATAATTTAAACGTATTTTGTTATAGGCTTAATTAAACAAGTGACTAATATTTATAACTATTCCTACATTAATGCCAACAAGAGATATGAAAGACAGGTTTGAAGAATGAAAGACAGGAAATGTGAAAACAGCGTTTAAAGTTTCATTTTTATCTTAGCGCCTTTTTTTCCAAACAATAATTATTTTATATTGTTAGTCCACATCAATAGCAGTACTATTTAAGCTAGAATACAGAAGACTGACTCCTTAAATTCTCTATTCGCAAAGTACATGTAACCGTAACATAATAGCTACCCTGAGATTGGCAATAGCTAGCGTCGTCTATCTCGTTGCGCATTAGATGCTGCGCGACACAGACAAATTGAGTGCATTCACGACAACGACTGACACTTGATTTAGTGCTTCTCTTACATTTACAATATCTAGACTTGGAACGGTACCAACAAATTTTTTGTAACCGTATGCTTTTTTTAATAAAGGGCAAAAATCTTCAAATGACTTCTCCCAATCTGGGTGAAGGGGTTGGTTGACTGGTAGAAAATGATTACGGTTTTAAATCCGCCTTTGTACCTATGTGCATGAAGTGTAAATCAATCAATAAATAAAGGTTTAAAACTTCTGTTGTATACAATTATTTTCTATATTTACTCAAAACCGACCCTATTCCTTTCAGTTTCCTTTGCGTTCCGAGGCTGCGGTATCTCGTTAGATTTTTTTTTTAAATTGAGAATCTCACCTGATAGTAAGTGATGATGTGGTCGAAGATGGAGCACGCTTACCTAGAAGTAACCTATTCACCTTAATTTAAGGACTCCTAAGTTGTAGCTATCGTGAAACACAGACTCCGGCAGGGTATTCCAATCTTTCCACTTCCAAAATTCCAACAATCCTATAAAAGGGAAGAAATTTCATGACAGTGTGTTCAACTATAGAAGAATATGGGGAACGCCTATGCAAATGTGAAACGATCTATTTCTAAAACCGATGTCTACTCTCAAGATTAAATGTACTAATTCATTTGTATGTTATACAAAACTAATAAACATTATCGACTTTTCGATATTTTAACGATATAAAGCGCTGTCGTCAAATGTTTTGTGGTATTAGAACGTCCGATTCTTGGAATGTAAACATTTAGGTTGCTGTTTTGAGGTACGTAAGAGGAAAGACTTATTCGTGCTTCGAAATGTGATTATTGATATAGTATTAGTGCAGTGGATTGATTGGCTTACGCTCGCACCTCACGTATTCGGCAAAACGTTTCTGAATGTTGATTCTGTGGTTCATACTCATATTTAATTAGACTTCGTCTCCTAGCCCGTAGACTTAAGTTAAAAATGTCGACTTCTGATTATTGCTACCTTTGTATTGCCTACACCTAAAGCAAACGCCTTTACCTATACTCATATTATAAAGCGGAAAAGTTTGTTTGAAAACGCTAATCTCTAAAAGTACTGGGTGGATTTGCATGAAATTTGGTATGGAATAGCTTGAAGCTGGAGAAAGGTCATAGAATACCTTATACCCGACTACAAAAGAAGGAAAGTTATGTTTTTGTCGTGATAAAGTCTACGAGCGCGAGCCCCGTGCGGCTGCTAGTCCCTATACAACGTGTAATGGAAACCCCATATCTATCCAAAAGGGCTGAAGACAACATCTGGTATGGAGTCTCTATGCAAAGTTTCAGCTCAAAATAACTGACTCAAAGAATTGATACCATATTATTGGTTTCATATATTTCTTGAATACCAATCATAACAAACGTGTCACAGCACTACGAGGGTCAATAACTTTCCACGTCACTTGCCAATAACACGATAATTCTTTTCATTCTTCTTAATTTGAAAAATTCGGTCTCCGGTATCAGTGTATTGGAATTTGTAATAAGTTCTACACACGTAGACTTAGGATTACAAAACTCTTGCCATATCGTTTGTTATCATCCAAAGAAGCCATGCACTTGGTATTTATATAACCTTTAAATTACACGTTGTATATAACTCAAAATAATTACACAACTGTTTCTTTTATTAGATACAAAGGTTGCTAAACATCGTACGTGAGTTTACTAAATGAATATCGTCTCGTGATGGGGAATTTAGTTGAGAAAAAGTGAAAAAATAAATTGATGAATCACCGTTAGTACTGATTCCTACTGACTTATTTAGCTGCTGGGGTTGCAGGAATGTTATAAAGAGATACCACTGCCCTGGAACAACTAGAAAGAAACAAACGGGGTCGGTATGAACTCAGTAAAAGTTTGACACTCCCTTCCGCTCGACTCAGAGCGGACTCAAAGGTTTTTTCATGTGAAAAATTATCAAATAACTCCATTTGATAATTTTTTACCCGAAAAAAACCTTCTTTACAAAACTAAAATAACCTTAATTATGCTTAATTACTCTGATAACCATTTTGTTATTAAAATGTTTGGAGAATTTGAATTTATTATATGCAGTCAGTAAGTAGTACCCACCTAAGCATTTAGTTCAACTTGCTTTCTAATGAATTATCCCCCTATCCAATATCTATTCCTATATCGGCAAATCACGCATCCCATTCAAACCAATAATCTCTGTTTATAAACATAAATATCTATGAAACAATTTAATCTAAACAAGCTACACTACAAAATTAAATCTATCAAGTTAAATCACATAAAAAATTACTTATTACTTAAAGTAGGTAATTAGCCCTCGTCCCGTTCTGGTGCTCGGGGATCTCAACGCCAAGTCATCGGCGTGGGGATCTCCGGTCACTGACCCTCGGGGCGAGGTGCTAGAAGAGTGGGCGGTGACGACCGGTCTGGTCGTCCTGAATCGGGGTTCGGAATACACGTGCGTGCGGCAGCGGGGCGGGTCGATAGTGAAATTGAAATTGAAAACCATTTATTCGGTTATAAACACACACAACAACAGAAAATTACAAACATAAAAATAAAAAAAAATAATAAAAAATTACATTAAGAATTTCGCTGAGCATGTCTACACCGAAAGGGTTACCAACTCAGCATTTGCTGGGCGAAAGACACCCAGCGCTGGTTTTCAGTTGGCACCCCGCAGTGACACACGGACGAGGGTAAATAAACTAATATTAATTAATGTGTAGTGTATTAAATACATAAATAAAACAAAAATTGTAACGTTTAATATCGTGCTACGTGCTAAAAATTAAAAAAAAATTAAATTAAATAAAAACCTTTAAATTGTAATTTGAAACTCGCCACCAAAAAGCGCGTTAGTTGCCTAGTATTGTTAGTATAGTTGCCGCGTATCGGCCCATAGTGCTGCTTGACGAGGCGGGCAAACTTTTTGAGCGTATCATCGCAGATCGCCTCGTCTGCCACTTGTGCAGGGAGGGGCCGAACCTGGACGACAACCAATTCGGTTTTCGTCGGGGGCGCTCCACCATAGACGCCATCATGCGCGTGAGGGCCCTGGCGGAGGAGACGGTGTCCCGGGGTGGGGTGGTGGTGGCGGTGTCTTTAAACATCTCCAACGCATTCAACACCCTACCCTGGAGTTGTATTCGGGAGGCCCTGAAATACCATCGTGTGCCTCCCTACCTCCGCCGTACAGTAGGGGCTTACCTGGAGGGTAGATGCGTCACCTATCGGGGACGTGACGGTGCTGGTAGGCACCTCACGTCGTGCGGTGTTCCACAGGGATCGGTCTTGGGACCGCCCCTGTGGAACATCGGCTACGACTGGGTGCTGAGAGGCGAACTCCCGCCGGGCGCCGACGTGACGTGTTATGCGGATGACACGCTCGTAACTGCCCGGGGGAGCTCGCACAGGGAAGCGACGTTGTTAGCCACGGCTGCGGTGTCACAGGTGGTGAAACGCATCCGGCGCCTGGGCCTGGAGGTGGCCCTAAACAAGTCGGAAGCCATGGTGTTTCATGGCCCTCGACGGGCGCCGCCGCCGGGATCACACATCGTGGTCAGCGGGACCCGGATAGCTGTCGAGTCCACCATGAAGTATCTAGGATTGGTGCTGGACAGCCGATTTGAATTTGGGCCCCACTTCCGGCGGCTAGTGCCCAAGTTGATGGGCGCAGCGGGCGCGCTTTCAACGTTGCTTCCCAACTTGGGGGGCCCGAGCGCCGCCTGTAGGCGATTGTACGTGGGAATCGTGCGGTCTATGGCCCTGTATGCGGCCCCTGTGTGGGTGCTGGACATGACGGCCAGCACTCTCGCCATTCTGCGCAAACCGCAGAGGGTGATGGCCGTCAGAGTCGTCCGCGGGTACCGCACGATTTCCTACGAGGCGGCTTGCGTCCTGGCCGGATCCCCGCCCTGGGACCTAGAGGCGAAAGTACTCGCGTCGTTGTATCGATGGCGCGAGGAAGAGCGGGCACGGGGCTCGAGGCCGGTGCAGCGGCAGATCGCGCTGCGCCGAGAGGAGCTCCGTCAGGTCTTGGTGGCGGAATGGCGGCAGAGGCTTCTGCGCCCTACCGCCGGCCTCGCTACCGTCGAGGCGATCCGGCCAGTACTTGACGACTGGCTCGGGAGAAGGCACGGCTCCCTGTCGTTTAGGATGACGCAGGTGCTGTCGGGGAACGGCTGCTTTGGCAAGTACCTGTGCCGCATAGACAGGGAGCCGGATGCTCGGTGCCACCACTGCGTCTATTGCGGGAAGGACACGGCGCAACACACGCTCGCCGAGTGCGTAGCTTGGGAGGAGCAGCGCCGTGTCCTCACAAATGAAGTAGGAGGTGATCTGTCACTGCCGGCCGTTGTGCGGAGGATGGTCGGTAGTGCAGAGTCGTGGGACGCGGTGGTGTCCTTCTGCGAAGATGTGATGTCGCAGAAGGAAACTGCGGAACGGGAGAGGGAGATCTCGACCCCTCTCCGAGGCCACAGTAGGCGCACCGGGCGCAGGGGAAGGGCGGACAACGCCCTTTTCCAGCCCCCATGAATGGGTCCAGGGGCGAGGGACTTCGGGAAGTCCCCCGCCCCCTATTCGATGGACCCGAGTTGCAGGCGCGCACGTGTGTCGGCGCGCGCCTCTGAGGCGATGCACAGGGTAGTTCAACACCTCACTACCCCGTGCAGGAGGCGAGGCCGGGACTGACCCGGCCAGCACTATTGCGGGGCTGCGGAAGAATTAGGTTTAGGAAATCCGGCACACCCCTCCGCCATTCCCCAGGCGGAGGTAGTCCATGAGGATTTCCCCCCGTAAAAAAAAAGATAATTAGTATTTATACTAAGAAGACGGTTAAAAAAATGAGCAATAAGTCTGCAAATGCTTTATTACATCGTGGAATATTACAAAGACTGCAAAAAATAAAACCATTATATTTAATCATATCAATTCGGCTGCTATTTTTCGTTCCCGTAGAAACTTACAAGACGTTTCAAATAATACTAGTAACCTAACTGTATTTCGCGACTTAACTTGAGTGGACATTTTCTTGACAGCACTTGTACATTTTTCCGGGATAAAAAATAGCCTTTGTGTTATTCCAGACTACAATTACCGTGTAAAATTTCAGCCAGCTCGGTTCAGTCATTTTGAAGTGATTGAGTAATAAACATCCATCTTAACTTTCACATTTAGGTATGTATAATATTAGCTTCTGCCCGCGATTTCGTTCGCGTGGGAAGGGTTTTTATTAACCGACTTCAAAAGAAGGAGGTTTACAATTCGTCTTGAACTTTTTTTTTTATGTGCTTTACCTCATAACTCGGAGACGGCTGGACTGATTTGAAAAATTCTTTTTGCGTTTGAATGGGTATACTTTCTAGTTGGTCCCATTGTTACGAAATCAGGATCTGATAATGGGATCCTGGAGAAATCGAGGGAACTCTTCAAATATTATAGGCACACCTATAGCGTTTTGGGTATTTCTTATAGTACCTTGAGCAGTTGCTTCCGAAAAGTAGTAGTATAGTAGTACCATTCGGGGAAGTTGAACTGATTATGAAGACCACAGATGGCCACTGAAACTCCTCAATAATAAGTATTTCGTGGATTGCGATTCGATTACTTGAGTACGGATGTTAAACACTTTATGCTCATCACAATACATATGGTGATGTAGAGCTGATGGCCAAATACCAGGAGAACACCTCAAAAATTAACGGCTATGCACAGGGAAAAGCAATATTTTGTAAACGGTGATAAGTTGTTGACATTATGGCTTTTGTAACTAGATAAATTACAAACCAACCCACTAAAAAGCGTGAAAAAATTTTTTAGCAAAAAATGGAACCGACTTCCATATCAAAACACTACAAAGCCAAAAATAACTTTAATTTCGGAAGGCGGTGTGAAAAAAAAGGAAAATCCAAAACCGAATTCAGAAATTAAAGTTATTTTTGGCTTTGTAGTGTTTTGATATGGAAGTCGGTTCCAAATTTTGCAAAAAAATTTTTTTGGTTTTATTTTCTTTATTTGGCTAACGAACAATTGTTTGAACTTATACATTTAAATAAATTAATTAAATGTTCTACAACTATCTTAGGTTAGTGTAACAATTTTTTAAAAGTTAGCACCGCAAGCCCCATTAATGTAGTAAGTAGTTGCGCCACAGACACTGTCTGTTAAGCTTGCAATACATGTTGGCTGAGCGTTGTCGAGTGAAGGCCAATACCAACATGTAGACGGTATATTTGCCTTGTCTTGCTATCGCTCGGTGTCACTTGCCTAGTTGGCCGAGTGGAGGCCAGCGCCAACGTGTATAGAGCTCATTTGGTGCAACTTGTCTTCGCTCGCCGTTGCTCGTGATCACTTGCCTCACTTCGGATCGGTGTCGGTTTTTGACCACAAATCAAAGGCGCTCGCCTGCGCTCGGCCAACGTGTGGGCAGCTCTACAGACCCTCTTCTACATTGGTCATCTGCATTGGCGTTCGACGAACTTGTCGAACGTGTGGACATTATTTCTTGCCTTGTATCTATTTGCCAACGCGAGCAGGCTTTACAAATTACAAAAAAAAAACAAATGAAATCGAAATAACATTACTAACATGATAATCTTAAAACTAACATAAAAATAAAATTGAGTTAAACAAAACGGAAAGTTATAATAATAAATTGGATTGATAAAATACTGTGAAATATAAAAAAAAAAGTTTAAAATTAAGTATTACTCGCTGTTATTTTGTGGAACTTGCTATATGAGTCAAAATTAATGTCAACAAGGTCACTGTAACTGTTCAACAATTTGCAAAGCCGTGGGATAATGGAGTTTGCACCAAAGAATGAAGGCAGTATCAGATTTTTCCCACGTAAATCCCGATAACGTAGCAATTCCAGTAACTGACAAATGCTTGCACTGTTTGCATAGGTCCGCTCAAATCTGTGTGCTTCTTTCCTCAAAAGAGCACCACAGACATGAACCTTCATGCTTTTCATATGATTTGACCAATACGAATTGTATGGACTTTAAAAGAGACGTTGACCTTTCAGTTTTTTCGGTGTATCTTCTCAGAGTAGTCAGGAAACAACGGCCTCATATAACTTAACCCGGCGTCATGGGGGCTGGGTCAAAATTACCCGCGCTTTTGTAATTCACTTATAGATTTAAAACGAAGCACACGACGTTGCCGCTCTTCTCAGTAGCTGGAGTCATTGAGTCCCTCTACACGTTTTTGCCGCGTAATCAGTTTGGTGGGGACCGCGTGTTGTCTTGGAAAAAAGGTAAATCTGACCCATGCCTGTATTCAGTGTAACTATTTTATGTCCGGAATGTTCGAAGTTTGCCACGAGACTTCGCAAAAAAATTGGCCAATTTTCAGGCAAACCTATAGAGGAGCCCCCAGCAAAAATAACAAATGCTCGTAAGAGGTGTCAGGTGTGTCCGTAAGCAAAGATCGCAAAACTACACACGTATGTAAAGGATGCAACAAGCATATTTGTCCTCAACATATAGTGCCTTTCTGCGCCAATTGTATTGATAATGATGAGTCTGATTAGCTTTTTTATATTATTTTATATAAGAACATTTATAAAAGTGCCTTTAGAAAACCAAAGACTGGTTAATATTCTATTTATGTTAAGTTTTGGTAAAGGAAGCTAAATTTGTTGATTTTGAAGTGCATAGTTTTCAAAACGTTGTTCTTATTAATAAAAATTTATATTTTCATTATGTTTATAGTTTTTTATTACCCTTATAACAGTCAATTATGGTAGGCAAAAAAATATTAATTTTCTCATATACATACAGAAATATTCACATTCCTTATCCGGGTAATGATGACCCAGCCCCCACGTCCGTGTAACAATTTTCCACCCCCATGACGCCGGGTTAAATTAAAACGCAAAAAATTAAGTGTAAAAGTGTTATTTATAGCCAATTTACAAAATAAATATTTCATTTCATATCATCCATACATCTCACAAACTTTTGCATTTACAATTTATTTAAATTATTTACATGTATTTATCTATATCTTATACTTAAAACTAATATACACAAACCAACACAATCACTGAACACTACATACATACTTCCTTACCAGTTGGTCGATAAATTTACCATCGATAGTCGATGGTCATTAAACTATCGACCGAACCGTCGTCACTAATTACCAACATTCATACAACTATGAATATACAGCCGGCTTCGGTGCGCGGACGCATGCCTTTCACCGCGCAAGGTTAAACCAGTCAGGATCACACCTCGACGCGGAGCGCGCGCTTGCCGCCTCAATATTATTTACACTCGGTATCTCTCGCGATTTAGCTTTGCTTATTGTATGTTAGTTTAAACTATACTTATCCGTCTATAACTCTTCTACCTTCGTCCTTCCGCTACTACTTATATACTGTGCTTTGCTTGTGCTTGTGAACGCTTCCCTATTGTGCCTTCTGAACCTTTGTTATGGTGTAAGGATTTGTGGACAATTATACATCCTTTCAAACGTGAGTTTGCCTATTTTTTTATACTACACACCATACCTAACCATACTGGTGACCCCGTGAAGAACAATGGAAGGGGATACGTTTAAAGACGCACGAGGTGCGGCAATGTCACCGCCACCTAGCACTAGTGATGTGGGGATGTCGATAGACCCAAGCAACGTTTTCAAAGTTGGCGTACGAGTGCCCCCGTTTTGGGCTGAAGAGCCGGAGATTTGGTTTGCCCAGGTTGAAGGTCAATTTTGTATGGCTGGAATAAATAGTGATGTTACTAAATTTAATTATGTCATCGGTCATCTGGATAATCAATACTCTAGAGAGATAAAGTATATAATTATTAGCCCACCTGCCACTAACAAATATGAAAAACTAAAGACCGAGTTAATTAAGCGACTCACCGCGTCTAAAGAGAAGAAAATCAAACAGTTATTGATGCACGAGGAGCTAGGCGACCGCAAGCCATCGCAGTTCCTTCGTCACTTGAAAAGCCTGGCAGGCTCAAACGTTCCTGATGACTTCCTGAGGACGATATGGGTTAGTCGCCTACCGCATGGCATCCAGACAGTTCTCGCAGGTCAACCAGGGGCAGCTTTTCTCGAGGATCTAGCTGACTTAGCCGATAGAGTGAACGACCTGGCTACGACAACTCCGAAAGTCGCCGTTGTAAGCGACGCTGTCCCTAGCTCGGGTCTGAACGAACTAAAGAGGGAGATATCTGAGCTTCGTCGACAGTTCCAGCAGATGTCAACTCGGAACAGCCGTTCACGCTCCCGTTCCACCAGAAACACTCGCAGCAATTCGAGGCAGCGCTCTCTATCGAACTACAAAAAGTTCCCCAATTGTTGGTACCACAACAAGTTCGGAGAAAAAGCCAACAAGAGTATCCGGCCCTGCGACTACAAGGCGGAAAACTCCAAGGGCGGTCGGTAATGGCGACCGACGAGCGCCCTTTCCCTACTTCTGGTCGCCTGTTTGTTACTGACCGATCTTTGAAGACGCAGTTCCTGGTCGACACAGGGAGCGACCTCTGCGTGTTCCCACGGTCAGCGCTTCATGATCGTCGTGCACGTATGGACTATAGTTTGTGTGCAGCTAATGGTTCTAGCATAGCTACATATGGTTGTATCAATTTAGATTTAGATTTTGGTTTACGCAGAACATATCAATGGCGTTTCATTGTAGCCGATGTAACAAAGCCTATAATAGGTGTAGATTTTTTAAACTTTTATAATCTTATAGTTGATTGTCGTAACAAGCGCCTAATTGATAATTTAACGTCTATTTCTACTATTGCTGCTGTAGCTAATTGTAATAACATTTCTTCTGTTAAAGTCGTGACTGGTGAGACTCGGTACCATAAGATCCTCAACGAGTTTCCAGAAATTACTCGACCAGCTGGTAAGCCACACTGCACACCACACAAAACAGTACACCTCGACGTTTAGCACCGGACAAGCTTAAGATTGCCCAAAAAGTGTTCCAGTCTATGTTGACCCTTGGTACAGCTAGACCTTCTGAGAGCCCTTGGGCGTCACCTCTGCACCTAGCGCCAAAGAAAAACAACGGCTGGCGTCCTTGCGGCGATTACCGTAAGTTGAATGCCCGTACAGTGCCAGATAGGTATCCGATTAAGCATATCCATGACTTTAGCCATAGTATAGCTGGATGTAAAGTCTTCAGCACGCTCGATTTAGAGAAAGCATACAATCAGATACCTGTCAGCCCGGAGGACATTCCTAAGACCTCCATAATAACACCATTCGGGTTATTCGAATTTCCGTTCATGACATTCGGTCTTAGGAACGCGGGCCAAACCTTTCAACGGTTCGTGGATGAAATGGCGAGAGGACTAGACTTCGTATACTGTTTCCTAGACGATTTTCTCGTGTTTTCTAGAAGTCCTGAGGAGCACGAGGATCACCTACGTCAGATCTTCAACAGGCTGAAGGAATACGGCCTTTTGGTGAACACTTCAAAATGCGTTTTCGGTATGGAGGAGGTAACGTTTCTAGGCTACCGGATTACCGAGAGCGGTACTAAGCCACTTAATGCCAAAGTTCAGGTAATCAAGGATTTTCCCCCCCCAACCAATGTTCGCCAACTAAGAGGTTTCTTAGGCATGGTAAATTTTTATAGGAGATTTCTTCCTCACGCAGCCGAAATCCAAGCCCCACTTCACGCCTTACTAACCGGCTCCGTCAAAGGTTCACAGCCAATTACCTTAACAGGCGATACACTAGTTGCTTTCGAGGCTTGCAAAGAAAGCCTTACCAATGCAGCTCTACTAGCTCATCCGGACTGCACCGCTAAGCTTGCAGTTGTTACAGACGCCTCCGACAAGGCTATCGGAGCGGTCCTGCAGCAATTTAAAGATGATGCGTGGCAGCCCTTAGCTTTCTTTTCAAGGAAATTGAGCACTTCACAGGTGAAGTACTCACCATATGATAGGGAGCTTCTAGCAATTTACGAGGCCATTAAATATTTTAGGTACATGCTAGAAGCTCGCCATTTTATAGTTTATACTGACCATAAGCCTATAAGTTTTGCCTTCAACGAAAGGAAGAACAACTGTTCGCCTAGGCAGTATAGGCACTTAGATTTTATTTCCCAATTCACGACAGATATCCGTCACATTTCTGGTAAGGATAATGTGGTTGCAGATACCTTGTCGCGAATTGAAGAGCTAGCAGAGCCCGTAGACCTCGAGAAACTAGCTCAAGCTCAGGCTTCTAACTCAGAACTCTGTAAGCTATTGAGCGAAGGTTCTTCTCTGCAGCTTATAAAATTCATTGTCCCTGGAAGTCGAATTCCCCTGTACTGCGACGTCAGTACTTCAGTTTCCAGGCCATATGTACCTAAACCACTTCGCAAGCAAATCTTTAATAGCTTGCATTCTTTAAGCCACCCTGGTGCCAATGCGTCGGCCAAGCTGATAGCCGAGCGGTTTGTATGGCCGGGCGTGAGAAAAGACTGTAGGGACTGGGCGCGTGCTTGTATACCGTGTCAGAGGACGAAAGTCAACCGTCACGTGACTTCCCCTCTCGGCACTTATAACTTACCGCGCGCTCGGTTTAAGCAGATCCACATCGACCTGGTGGGTCCTCTCCCACTTTCCCAAGGTTATAGGTACTGCTTAACGGCCGTGGATAGATTTATACGGTGGCCAGAGACAGTACCGATACAAGATATTACAGCGGAAACGGTGGCGAAGGCTTTGCTGTCCATTTGGATTTCTCGGTTTGGTTGCCCGACAGATATAGTAACCGACCGTGGTCGCCAGTTCGAATCGGCCTTGTTTCAATGTCTGTCGAAGATAGCCGGATTCGAACATAAGCGGACCACAGCCTACCATCCGACATGCAATGGCTTGGTTGAACGGTTTCACCGTCAGCTGAAGGCCGCGATCGTCTGCCATGCAAACGATAGGTGGACGGAATCTTTGCCATGGGTCTTATTAGGCGTAAGATCTGCCTTTAAGGAAGACCTCCAAGCCTCTTCTGCGGAACTGCTGTACGGGGAGCCGCTAAGGTTACCCGGAGAATTTTTTGAGCCAACGGTCAACGGTACAGTAGATACAGCCGAATTTACTGCAAGGCTCAGAAACTTCGCCGAGAAACTGTGACCGGTACCAGCTTCCTGCCACTGCAAGCCCAAAGTTTTCGTTTATAAAGAGCTAGAAACTTGCGATCACGTTTTCCTCCGTGAAGACGCATTGCGAGGTGCTCTCCAACCTGCTTATTCTGGGCCATATAGAATTATCACACGCGGGGACAAAATATTTAAAATACTTGTTAGAAACAAGGAAGTGACAGTGTCCATTGACCGACTAAAACCTGCCTTCATTTTATCTGACCAGGTGGAGAAACCCCCACTGGAAGTGCCGCCAAGTTACACAACACATTCTGGGAGGCGAGTTAAATTTACTGACTTCTATCGCCCTTGACGGTCTCTGGAGGGGGGTGGTGTAGGCAACTTTACAATTTATTTAAATTATTTACATGTATTTATCCATATCTTATACTTAAAACTAATATACACAAACCAACACAATCACTGAACACTACATACATACTTCCTTACCAGTTGGTCGATAAATTTACCATCGATAGTCGATGGTCATTATACTATCGACCGAACCGTCGTCACTAATTACCAACATTCATACAACTATGAATCAAGGATCTTCTACCTACTAACTACAAGTTCCTTGCTATGAATATACAGCCGGCTTCGGTGCGCGGACGCATGCCTTTCACCGCGCAAGGTCAAACCAGTCAGGATTACACCTCGACGCGGAGCGCGCGCTTGCCGCCTCAATATTATTTACACTCGGTCTCTCTCGCGATTTAGCTTTGCTTATTGTATGTTAGTTTAAACTATACTTATCCGTCTATAACTCTTCTACCTTCGTCCTTCCGCTACTACTTATATACTGTGCTTTGCTTGTGCTTGTGAACGCTTCCCTATTGTGCCTTCTGAACCTTTGTTATGGTGTAAGGATTTGTGGACAATTATACATCCTTTCAAACGTGAGTTTGCCTATTATTTTATACTACACACCATACCTAACCATAGATTAGTATAGAAGAAGGCTATCTACAGATCTAGCTTCACCAAAAATAAAATAAACTCAACTCCACAAATGTAAATCATTAAGATAAGTACACTCTGAGCTGAAACCTCCGATGGCCTGCCGAGGCCAATCGTCCGTGAACGTGGATTTATGACGAGTGGAAGCCTCTGGCCTCATACAGATTGTAAATTGTTAATCCGTGATAAATTGCACGTAAAATTGGACTCAGCCTCGGATCAGGGAAACAAGAGGGATAAGCTAGTGTGTCATAGTTAATTGAGGATGCTTTGCCACCCGATGTGTCCAATTTATGTCGACAATAGGTCCAGTGTGTGTCAGTTTTACAAAACGAGTAGCATTATTATGCTTTATTCAGTACGAACTACTGCTTGTAATATTTGCTACGGTTACGACTGATTTAATAATTAATATTGTCTATGTTAAGTACGTGGTGGCACACCTGCTTTTAAGCTGTTCTATAATCGGGGATAACAGGGCAAAATGATACTTGTCGTGTAACGGTAACTAAAATCAGGACACTGAACGCCTTTCTGGAGAATCTGGTATGGATCGAATTTATTTGTTTTACTCGTACGCAACGCGCTTGGTCATGGAGTAGCAGACACACAAACATGGTAGGCGTAAGTATTGTTCTTAGCTTTTTAAGCGAAGCCATGAACGTCATAAGTTCATAAATAATGTTAGTTTGTTTGGCTTTATATTCATACGAATTTCCAGATTGACTCTGTGTCATCAAAAAATTGCATTAACTGAGAACGTTACTAATTAATCGCCTGAGCAGTCAACGAGTCAGCATCTTCTGAAGTTGCTCTGTGGAAGGCAAAAACTCATCATGTGAAGGTTTGATTTTTGTTTGCTACTTTTATATAATGTCACCATTTTAAATTCAACACAGCAGACAACTTACTCTAGATTTTCTAACCTTTTAAACCTTCCCCGTATTACAGGGAATATAATTCCAAAAGAATAAATGACATTGGTCTAGCCATTCTTGAGGTTTAGCGAGAACGAACAGTTTTATTTGACGCCAAACTCTCCGAAGCCATTATATTAATCTTAGGTTTTAGCGTAATATATACCGTTTATTTTGAGTGACTTATGTGAAGTGATACTAACATAGGTTTAAGTTTTGATTAATGACCACAATTTTAGTATTACTGAAATATGTGCTTATGTGATATAAGTTAATAGCTGCGGTTTCACCTGCGTATAATACTACATATTATTAACGCGTAAAACTCTCAATATTAATGAATAGATGGTAAAATTTTAGTAATCCTATCTAATTTGCAATGGATAGAGAATCGCGAAGTAACGATAGTTGTTAATCATATTGTTAAGAATAGATTTAGAGTATTTTGGTATTATATACAATATTTTAGTTCTATTTTCTTGTGGTATTAGTATGTATTGGTTTCCTTGCGGATCTAGATAAAGCAACATATATAATTGGCCAAGTGAAAAAAAAATTGGCCAAGTGCTAGTCAGACTCACCCGTGATGGGTTCCATCACAGAAATAAAAAATACAGGAGAAGTGGTAAGGGGGCGTTTCGGTGTCCGCGCGACATGGCCACAGGGCTCATGTCACAGGCAAGTGGCCGTCTCCGCGAACTAGTGCGTTTTCGACGGCGATCGTGATAACATATATGAATGCCGAGTTGTTCTGTGGTATCTTGTAAAAACCGAAGCCAAAACCAAATCTATGTGAATCATGGAATCACTTACCATATGTAAGTACAAGTATTTTACAATATTTGTCTTTAAAATCATGAAAAACAATAAATCGTAAAATATTTCTTGGTTTTACTATGTTATTTTTGTTTTCAAATATCAGAGCGACTGTACTCCTTTTGCTATAAATACATTGCTCCTTAACCACTACCTGAGTTCGTCACTAAGTAACTGGACAAGCAATGTAAACATAACATACGAAACTGTATTACGCGGATTCATCGCGTAGTGAGGCCGCCACTTCTTGCGACGAATTAGTGATGTGCTTGTGCAGATCCACTAACGTAGGCTATCGACAGCAATGTCGATTGACGAATGAAATATTGCTATTATAGTTTAGGGGTTTTTCAACCGACGACATAAAAAAGAGGAGGTTATCAATTCGACGCGTATATTATTATTATTTTTTTATGTATGATCACCGATTACTCGGAGACGGCTGAACCGATTTGAAAAATGCTTTTTTGTTTGAAAGGGTATACTTTGAAATTGGTCCCATTGTCACCAAGTCAGGATCTGATGGTGGGATCCTGGAGAAATCGAGGGAACTCTTCAAATGTTATAGGCACACCTATAGTGATTTGAGTATTTTTTATAGTAACTTGTGTAGTTGCATTCGAAAAGCACCATTTTGAAGTAGACCTGATGATGAAGACCACCGATGGCCACTGGAACTACTCAATATATAAGTAGGAATAATAAGTAGTTCATGTGTTCCGCTTCGATTACTTGAATGTCGTTATTAAGCACAATATGCTCGTCACAATGCATATGGTGAAGTGAAGCTGATGGTAAACTACCAGGAGAACTCCTCAACAAATAACAGCCCAACATTGGGAAAAGCAATATTTTGTAAATGAATATAAGTAGTTGACATTTAGGCTCTTGTAACTAGGTAAATTAAAAATCGACCAACTAAAAAGAGTGAAATAAAAACTTTTTACCAAAAAATTAAACCGACTCCCAAATAACACTGCAAAGTGAAAAATAACTTTAATTTCGGAAGTCGGTGCCAAAAACGAAAATACAAAACTAAAGACACCGACTACCGAAATTAAAGTTATTTTTCACTTTGCAGTGTTTTTTGGGAGTCTGTTTAATTTTTTGGTAAAAAGTTTTTTATAACATACGGAAACCTCTAAGAAAATATGTTTAACTTTTATTTTACATGAGATGACAGAAATAAAAATAAGTTGAAAAGTCAAGTGTACAAAAAAGTAAAAAAAAAATAAACAATTTATTTTACGCCCGCAGCATGCGTAAGGAGTTCCGACGTCGCCGTCGCTACAATAGTTTATTTTTCAATCTGTCAACCGTTTTAGCCCGGTTGGAAGATCGACGTAAATAATGTTTTTTTACTTATTTTGATTTTTTTACAGAGTAGTAGAGAAATGCGTAACCAATATTCGTAAAGTAAGTTACTTTCATTTTAGGTTAATAATCGGTGGTGTTTTTCGGTTTAGAATTATCGTATGTTATGCCTTATCCTCATGCTGTTTCTTTATTTTTTATGGTTTTTGTATTTTGATTCCATTGAAGCTTCGAATGCGTTATAATAATCGGCATGGTTCAGATAATATATTTGTGAATTGAGCTTAAAATAAGTCAATATATTCATGCTATTTATTTGTTATGCATGGATGTGTGTTTGTTTTCATATATTTAACAATTTCTCTACTAACTAGGATTTTTCTTATAACAAAAACCTATTATAACCAACTAAACTATTACCTGCGGTTACCCCGCAGGTAATAGTTGCGTAACACACTTACAGTGGGAATCAGTTTCATTATGCTAAATCAACAACACTCACTGCGGTATTTACGTTGTTGAGCAGACCAATATTTCGAACATATGAAGCAATGGATTAGCAATATACGTCAAAATCATTCAGATGTTGATTTATAGTTATTTATAGTGTATAATATTTATACTTTTCAGCTTCCCAAAAGATGGTAACATAAAAAAGGAATGGATTGATGCCACAGGCATGCCACCTAACTGGTACCCTACAAAAAATAGTACCATATGCTCGGTTCACTTCAACGCAGAAATGTTCTAGTCTCTAAAGAAAAGTCGCAGGCTTTTTGAATGGACAATTCCAAAATTAAGAGTACAACTGATTTTTGCAGAAGTGTGTTATATTTTATTTTATTACTGAAAGCTATTCTCATGATTTAGGGTATTCATAAAATCAGTCATTCAACTTTTCAGGATTCTATACAACCTATACGGCTGGTATGTTCCGATCAAGAGCGTAATGTAAGTTAACATCGACTTCTATTTGACCTATCACTATGATAATTAAATATTAAGATTTAAGTCGAAAGCGCCAGGGTAGCCCTTAATACTTAGTAGGTAGTACTTAATAATAATTATGTAATGTTATGTTCTTAATAATATGTTTATTGTTATTGTAATATTTTCTGGACATGCCATTTTTTATTTGGTTCATTTTCAGGTGCCCAAAAAAAATTGTACAATAATGAATGGAAGAATCGATAACTTTCCGATTTAGTCAATCACTAGCGTATATGTAAAATAAATTGCTTTTGCACAGCACAACGATAGCGACCGATGTTTTTGTGTAGGTAAGTTCTACGGTGCATGGTAAATACACGCTGTGTTTGACGGAATAAGGTTTATTATTGATTGTATAGTACGTTCTGATTTAAGAAATGCGGGTGTGTGCGCGAGTGCGTACCTATTGATTTTATTAAACTGCATGTGTAGTTGTTGCCCCGCCCAGCGCCTAACTGGAGACACACGGTTCCGATATAATTTCGTCTGTTGACCAAATCTACTTATTTATTTTATCTATGGGTTCCATAGTAGCTACGCCAAATAACTTTCTTTTTCATGGTGTTTGTATGAATAACAAAGTTCAATAGCCTAATGCTAGCCTATAGCCTTCCTCATGAAATTGCCTATCATAATCAGAAAGAATTTTTGAAATCCACCCAGTACTTTCAAAGATTAGCGCGTTCAAACAAACAAACTTTTACACTTTATAATATTTTCATAAGGTACATTTCCATGGGCCACGGGCGCCTAAAATTAAATTATCAATTTTTTATTATGAAAATTAAAACAGAAATGATTTTTGAAACTGTAATTCAGTTGACATGTCTAACCCACTTCTTTGATCTTTGGTTTAAACGCTCCGTTTGTTTAGTGGTGAGCTACACAAATGGGTGCTGGGTTTGATTTCCGTGAAAGGAAAATTGGCTTTTTTATTTAGGCAGTAACTTCTATGGTTAGCAGAATTATACTATTATTTAGATTGGATCTCATTATTTATGTGTTATTTTAATAAGAAACATTAGAATAGCACCCTGATGGGTCGACAATATCATTTTAGCTCATTATAGCTTAGCGTACGATTTGAACAAAATTGGAACTAAATTTTCCTACTTTTTACCGACTTTGTTTGGCTGTATGTCATTTTTTATATAAGTACGTTCACCGATTTCTCCGCCAATTGTGGACTGTTTTTTTTTTTCTTTTTGTTCAAAGCCACTTCTGAGGTGGTCCCATTGTCACCAAGTAAAAATCTAATGATGGAATCCCAGGGAACTCATCATCTTATGAGTCGGGATCTGAATATGGAATCTCAGAAAAATCAAGAAACAGACAATTAGGGCGATTAAAACGTTTTACATTAAACTATCTAAAGCAATTCGGATATTTGTTCGTTGTATAAGATTTATGATAATCATCATCCCATGGTGCTTTTTTTTTTTTTTTCGCGGGTAGGTGTAAATAAAGTACAGACGTGTTTTTAGTGAGAGCTCTAAAATTTTAATTAAATTAATTGATTTTTACATGTTTTCTACCTAATATTTGAGGTATAAATTATTCATTTAGAGGTACTTACAATTTATGAAATAGTACATGTAAGATAACACTAAGAGCTACACCACCTACCAGCTG
The DNA here is from genome assembly GCA_943138885.2 of Tholera decimalis. Lineage (NCBI taxonomy): Eukaryota > Metazoa > Arthropoda > Insecta > Lepidoptera > Noctuidae > Tholera > Tholera decimalis. Next base: position 34,578,949 of record OW964562.2, read on the forward strand.
ACTCACATTCACTAGTATTGTCACAAGAGGATCACAACTTGCAATATGTCACAACTGGATGATATACAGTCTGCACAGAGAAACTTGGAAGAATGTTTCCTGAAGAAGATGGGTGAACTCGAGGCACAGATACAATGTGCTGGACCTGCAAAGGAAACCGTTGCGAAGATTGCTGAAGAGTTCCGGACTTTCAGGGAGCTAATATTTAGCATGTTGGGACTTCTCCGGAAGCAAATCATGGAGTGCTCTAGAGTGGTGGACGGATTGGAGACACATGCTCGTCGTAAGGCTCTCCTTTTCACCGGGTTTGCAGAGACAGGAAAAGAAGATTGTAAGTCTCTTGTATTAAACATTCTTCATAAAAAACTAGGGATTTTGGACATCACTGCTTCCTCGATTAAAATATGTCATAGACTGGGGGCTTCAAACAAAGAATCCACACGCAGCAGACCTATTTTGGTGAAGTTTGCTCATATCGACTGTAGATCTGCTATTTGGAAGGCTAAATCGGCTCTGAAGGGCTCTGCGATTACAGTTAAGGAGTTCTTGACCAGGTCTAGGCAGACTGTTTTCAGCCGGGCGCGGTTGCATTTTGGGATGACGGCGTGCTGGACCCAGGACGGAATGATTAATGTTAAATCCCACGATGGAGCGCGTCATAAGATTACGTCATTAGATGATTTGAATTCCTTGTTGGCAAAGTATCCCAAGAAGATAGGAGAGAATGCTGCTGCAACAGGAAGCAAGCCAGGAGTTCGAAGTCAGTGTACACGTTAGTCCTCACATCATCTCGCTGTCAGTGTTCGTGTTTGTTGCGCCATTTCTCTCGGATTAGGTAGTGTACTTTTCTACCCACATCATATAGTTGTGACCTTTGTATAAGTTTAATTTGGTTTTTGCTCTTTGAAGTTATGGTAAAATTTTATTTTGTTTTCGTGTGTAACAATGTCACTGTCACTTGTCAGTCATTAAATTACATCAAATGTTTTTAATATTCAACTCTAGATAAGTGGCTTTTGAGCCACTTCAATAATTGCTAATATCATAACGTTGGAGAATTTTAAAATCTTTTAGTAATGAAATGTGTTATTTTATGTTATTCTGTTCCACGTTTTGTATTATCCCTATTTCTTAATTTCTTAGTCTGAGATTTCCGTTTTGTTTTTGTATAATGTGTAATTTAGTATGTAGTTTTGTTCCTCGCTTGCGTAAATCTATACTTTTTTTTATTATGTTTTATAAACAATTGTACACTAGTGTGGCTGGTGGGTGGTGCACAGATAGTAGTGTATCACCGGACGGTAATTAGGTAGTTTAAGCATATATTTGTTTATATTTATATATTTTTTTTCTCTATGTCCTCTGATGACTCCTTTCATTCTGCTTTTGATTCCGCAAATTCTTCTGCTAATGCAAGTTTCTGTTCCTTGCCTGACACTGTCAGTGACTTTGTGCATCGCAGCTTCAGCCAACAAAATGAAAGCTTTTTCAATGTCTGCCATATAAATGCACAGAGTGTTCCTAGTCATTATAGCGATCTGTATGACACCTTTTCTAATGCTAATGTACATGCCGTTCTGGTTTCTGAGAGTTGGCTCAAACCCCATCTTCTTTCCACTGCCTACTCTCTTCCCGGTTTCATTCTCATCCGGAATGATAGAATTGGAAAGGGTGGAGGTGGTGTAGCTATCTATCTTCGCAGTGATTTTTCTTTCAAAATAGTAGCCAGTTCTCCTTCACAATATTGCGCTTATGCAGAGTACCTCTTCCTGGAAATTTGCGTTAAGGGTGTCAAGGCTCTACTAGGCGTTGTCTATTGCCCGCCTGCCGTTAATTATTTTTCCAACCTTGAACTGGCACTTGAATCTATAGGTTCTGAGTATGCACATTGCGTCATCATGGGTGATTTCAACACAGACCTTTCTCGCTCAACCCCTCCTTCCCGAAATCTCCTTCACATCATTGAGTCCGTTAGTCTCCATGTTCTTCCACTGCAGCCCACTCATTTTAATGTGTCTGGTGATGATACGTGGCTCGACTTGATCCTAATATCCACTCCTTCCTTGGTTTCATCTCATGGCCAATGTCCTGCACCTGGTTTTTCCCATCATGATCTCATTTTCCTCTCCTATATCTTAAAGCCACCTAAACCTCTTCCTAAAGTTCTGCACATGCGTTGTTATGTGCGCATGGATGTTGAAAAGCTGCATCAAGATGCGTCAGAAATTGATTGGGACCAGCTTGCAGCGGCAACGACAATTGATGACAAACTGCGTATCTTCAATCAGGCTGTCCTTGCTCTCTTCGATGAACATGCTCCTGTTCGTAGGGTTAAACTTAGGCGAGCACCAGCCCCTTGGATGTCACCAGGGGTTCGTTTAGCGAGGAGGTGCAGGGATCGGGCCTTTCGGAAGTTTAAAAAGGATCGCAGTGAACAGAATAAAAACTCCTACAAAATTGCAAGGAATCGGTGTAATCAGGTGATACGCAACGCTAAACGCCGCCATATTCTTGAAAACATTTCATCTTCTTCGCCTGCTGATATCTGGAAATTCCTTGGAACTCTTGGTATTGGCAGGCCAAGTCATGTTGATTTTCCTAAAGCAATCATTTTGGATGATATCAACCGTCATTTTACTACCACTTGTAATTTGGACCCCCTTATTTTATCTCAGACGGTTGATTTTGTCACTAGTTTGCCTGGTCCAATCATTGAACCATTTAAGTTTTCACCAGCCACCTTGGAAGAAATTAAAAAGATTATCCTGTCCATTAAATCCAAAGCTGTAGGCCATGATAACATCAGTCGTGGTATGGTTACCTTGATCCTTGACTGTCTTCTCCCGCCAATTACCCATATCATTAACTTCTCCTTAGATTCCGGGCAATTTCCGTCCTTATGGCGTATGGCCTATGTCCGTCCACTTCCTAAAATATCGAATCCTTCCCTGTCTAATCATTTTCGACCCATATCCATTCTCCCTTTCCTGTCAAAAGTGCTCGAGGCCTGTGTTCACAAACAGTTTTCTGCGTTTGTTTACCGCAATAACCTTGTAAGCCCATTCCAGTCTGGATTCAGACCCGGGCACAGTACATCCTCTGCTCTTCTTAAAGTGACTGGTGACATTAGAGAAGCTATGGAGGATACTAAAGTTACTGTATTAGTATTAATTGATTTCTCCAATGCCTTTAACGCGGTCAGTCACGATATACTCCTTGCTATCCTCTCCCATCTTATGGTTTCTTCCGAGGCGCTGGAATGGTTCTCTTCTTATCTTCGGGGACGTCAGCAGTCGGTACGCGTTGATGAGAGATCTTCGAGTTGGCGTGGCCTGGATGCTGGTGTTCCACAAGGCGGTATTCTTTCTCCATTATTATTCTCTGTCTTCATTAACTTTATTACTCACTGTCTTCGGTGTTCGTATCATCTTTATGCCGATGATCTTCAATTATATACAGCTGTGCGGGTAGAAGGTTTGTCAGACGCTATAGGGGATGTAAACCGGGATTTGGAGGCTATCAATAACTGGTCTGATAGATTTGGAGTGTCAGTAAACCCCTCAAAATGTCAGGCCATCGTTATTGGTAGTTCACGTATGATGGGTAGAGTGGCGGCTATCTCTCTACCTCCTATTATTTTTAATGGTGTCGTCATTCCCATTAGTCCCAGCGTAAAAGATCTCGGTTTGCATCTTGACTCGACACTTGGCTGGCAAAGTCAAGTATCTAGTGTCAGCCAAAGGGCCAATGGCACTTTGCGTTCTTTGTATCGTCTGAAGAACTTTTTGCCTGTTAAGACAAAGACTATGCTTGTGCAGACTTTAATTTTCCCTTTGATTGACTATGGTGACGTGTGCTACTACGACCTGAATGCGGTCTTGCTGGATAAGCTTGACCGTATTCTTAATAACTGCATTCGGTTCATATTTAACTTAAGGAAATATGACCATGTCTCAAGTTTCAGGTCTGAGCTTAAATGGATGACCATTCGTCAGAGGAGAAGTTTGCGCGCTTTGACAACGCTTTTCTCACTACTCAACTCTCCCAGCCCACCTTCTTATCTATTATCTCACTTTCAATTTCTATGTTCTTCACACAATAAGAATCTACGTTCATCCAATAATCTTCTCTTACTCTGTCCTTCTCATACTTCTGACTTTGTTCATTCTTCTTTTCATATCCAGTCGATTCTCCTCTGGAATGCGCTTCCACTCGAGATCAGGACGGCTGACAATCGCTACGCATTTAAAAGGAAATTGCGGATCCACTTTCTTCACCAATAAGCAGAATTTCCATATTTAATTTTCATTTGCTTCTTAAGTATATATGTATGTATATGTATTTATATAAGTATTAATTCATATATATTATTTATGTTGATTTCTATTTTATGATATTAGGTTTTTTTGTTTTATCACTATTATCTATTATAATTATTTTTCCAATATAATGTTCACGTACATATTGCACCTTCCACTCTATCTCTTCACCACTCATGGTTGACTGGTAGAGAATGCCTACGGCATTAAGTCCGCCTTTGTACCTATGTGCATAAAGTGTAAATAAATAAATAAATAACACATGAAAGTTTCTATAAGTCTAATATCAAAAAGTATTGATCCGATTTAGAAGGGATTTTCACAATATAAGTTTTTTAAGCTAACATCGTCACTAACAGTATCATTGTCGCTATGATCACATATGAACTGTTCATCCCTGATCATGGCGCATGCAACAGTGCCGAAAAAAAAACTTGAAACAATAAATACACACGGTAAATATCCCTTTTTAATTTCTAATCGCACATAACACACACTCATACAAACCTAGCATAAATACATACATCATACATTCATTTAATCAGATTCTATTTCTCGTTGTACCAACTTCCTTTCTGTAATATATGGAACTCTGTCTTCTTCGTCCTGGAGGTGGGCGTTGGTAGCTGCGACATAGTTTACTACTGCAGCTATTATCGTACGTAATCAAATTGTAATTAACTATTATTGTTCCAATAAAGATTTTTAATTTTTAATGATACGGGGTTTTCACTGTTGAAATCCCATAAAAAACAATACTTGTCAAAAAACCAAGTATCGCAACTCAGTTCTTCTACCGTAAAAAGTTGTGAGATCCAGGTAATACCAAGTCAATTATTCGATTATTCAGTCCCTACTTAAGGGACCTTCTGTCTTAAGTTGTTACGTAATTATCTAACCTAACAACATCTAGTGATCAAATCAATATTAAAAATCTTTAACGTTTTAAATAACTGAGTTGCGAGACTTGGTTTTTTGACAAGTATTATTTTTTATGGGATCTCATTTCTTTTTGTAGATAGTCCTACTTTTTTCCTTTCGCACCTTCTACTTTTTGTATACCAATAACGAATTTTCTTAAAGCCCTCTCTCTCTGGCTTTTTTATTCCGTTGACCATTTTACAAGTTACCTTTGAACATAATTATATCTAGATACCTATCTACACATATTATTCCATTATATTATACATAATTATATACAGGTACACTGATTAATTAACTGAAAATGTAACTTTGTAATCCCTTATAAATATATGGGATTACAAAGTTATTTATGCAGTTAATGTATCTAGAAAACTGGACCGAAATTTAAAAATATTTTCGTTTTTCCTTGATTCATACACTAAACCCTAATTGTATTCTAAATTTGAAGCTTCTATGTCTGCTAGAAGTGCCTTAGACTTTTGATGATCGGTCAGTCAGTGAGTGACAAAATTAAGGAACTTTGACTCGTTATAATTCTTAAACTACTGGTTCTAATTGAATGAAATTTGAAATATACCGTGTTTATACAATGCCTGCTTGGAATTCAGGCTTCTAGTTTTAGAAAATGGCCTGAATTGCTTCGAGAAAAGTACAGGTACCTACGGCCGTGCCGCTTTTTGCTCGACTTGGCGGGGGCACTGCCGTGCCCCCAGATTCTTATTTTGGCGGCTCCTTTAATTGGTCTGCCTTTGGTGATACTTAACAGTATTCTGTAATTACATTTAAAAAAATCATCAACAACAAAATTTAACCAAGTCGGCGCCAAGTAAATTTTTGTTAAGTCTGACACTCCTTTCCGCTCCACCCACACACATTGGGAGGAGTGATTCGATGATTTTCCCACCAAGAAAAATAAAAGGCTACTTACGACAAATTCCGGGGCACGTGCTGGGTGATTAAACCAATTCATTTGGCATGGCACTGACTTCAACCAGATGATTAGGTACCTAGCTCTTATTATAAGCGAAATTAGGCATCTAATGAAGCAGTCTTTAAGATATTTTTTTTGCTTTTTAGTGCAGTAGTTTTTTCTTTGTTTTGAAGTCGGTTAATATTTGTTTTTTAAGTTTTTTTCCTCTGAATATATGTGTTTTTTTGGCCTAGTAACTCTCCACAACCTAATAGCTTAGAAACAAGACACCTCTTGGCAAGACGTGTGCCAGGTTTTCGTGTTGCCTCAAACAACGGTTGAACATGTTTTTCGAAGCACAAAATTGTTCTTTGATTCTATAAGGTAAGTGTTTAATATCTTTCGTAATCTTATTGGACCAACAAGGAATTGCCATTCACAAACAGTCTGTATATTCAAAATAGATACATACATCGATTCTTTTAAGACTTCATCTATCATTTTTAGGATCATCAATCATGATTCACTTCTCTTTTTATGGCAATTTTCCTGTTATGTCCCAATGTTTTTTGCACATGGCTAAAATAATATCCTTGGCACGCTCGCAATTAGCCCAGTGCGATCCATAGATCTCAGGATATTCTTAACATACCATGTTGTTAAGAATGATCATGATTATCTTTTGCCATGTTTTATTTCCTTCTTTTTTAAGTAATGAACCATGATGTTTTATGTCAATTGTATTTTGTACCTTGTGTTGTACGATATAAATGTTTTTATCTATCATAACTCAGCATCTCGGAAATCACGTTAGGACCATCTGTTTCTGCTGTCATTTGGAGAAAAGTTAAAAACTATAAAACGTACCAACCATTCTTTGATGTATTATAAAGTTACTTGGAATAAGAGATCACATAGGTAGTAGTCACTGCAAGATCCTATTCTAGTTTTGTTTGGCAAACAAAGCCGAGTTTGACTGAATCTGCCAATGTCTAAAGTAATCTAGAAAAGCAAATGTGAATATTATGAACCATTTCGAAAATAAACACCAAAAGTGTAAATAAACCATCAAAATACATACAAAAATATTGTTGTATAAAATATCAATATAGATTATAATTATATAGCACAACTACACAGACATAATATTATTTGGATTCACGGCTCATTGTTTTATATTTTTGTGACGCATGAAATTCATCAGCCCCACAAGCAGTCCTGGCTAAGAACATGTTGGAACGTAAGATAAGTTAATTAGAATAGAGGGATCTAAGATTTCAGGAGACGGCAATATAAATCTGAAGATGGAACGATGATTGGGCATTTATAAAAATATTATGGTCCAGTGTACTTTTTTACAACGTGCATTTGCCTGTATTTTTGTTTTCTCTAATTTGTGAAACGTTCATTTTTAAATCTTCGTTTTACTAACATAAATTAAGTACATATTACTATAGGTTTAATTATTAACACGCCATGGAACCACGGAACCACAAGTTGGTTAGATCACTGCATTGTTACTGAGGCCGGTCTAAATATTGTTGACAGTATTTCTATTTCAAATGATGTATACTATTCAGATCATTTCCCTATAATAATTAAATGTAATATTGATACGCTAATACCAAAGATATATAAATCAGATAGTCACTCAATTAATACAGTGATATGGGGCGATAGGAATCTGGAGCAAAAATATAATTATGCAAACCTATGTTTTAAGTATTTAGATTCATGTGAGTGGACTGATATAACATGTAAAGTAGCTTCATGCAAAGATTGTCAGCATCACAGTTTAATTGATACTTATTATAACCAGATTGTAAAAAGTATAACAAAGGCTGCAAAACACTCATATAGGGGTAAAATACGTGCTAACAAGAAACCAGTTATTGGTTGGAAAAAACATGTAAAAGATTGTCATACTATAGCTAGGCAAAACTATCAACTATGGAACTTTTATGGACGCCCTACGCAGGGACAATTATATGACAATATGATACATAGTAAAAAGGTTTTCAAAAATAAAATAAGATGGTGTCAGTTGAACGAAACAAAAATAAAAATGGATATCATAGCTACACATCGGTATAATAAAGACTTTGGAAATTTCTGGAAACAAACCAACAAATTAAGCTATAAATCAAATAGACCTGTGTCTATAAACGGCAACCAAAATCCATATAATATAGCTAATTTGTTTGTTGATAAATTTAATCCTACATCGCTGTCTCAGTCTGGCCTTTCCAATCCCCATAGTCAGAGTGTACAGGTGAGTCGTGGGACCCACGGTGGTTCGGAGACGCCAGCAGAGACGTTGCGTGAGCACGACGAGTGCACTGCCAGCAGCGGCCTGCACGTCACTGCGGAGGACGTGTGGCAGTGTGTCACGCACATGAAGCGCGGCAAGTCTCCGGGCCACGATGGGCTCAGTGTCGAGCACCTTCTATTTGCACCTCTATTACTTTTTGATAAGCTGGCTTTGTTATTTAATTCATGTATCGATCATAGCTATTTACCTGCAGATTTCATGCGAACTGTTGTTGTTCCTATTGTAAAGAACAGAACTGGTGATGTATCTAGTTTGTCAAACTACCGACCTATCTCCTTGGCCACTATACTCTCTAAAGTATTTGAAAATATGATAATGAAACATCTGAATGAAAACAATATACCGTTAAACAACGCACAGTTTGGTTTCCGACAGGGCTCATCCACCGATCTAGCTATTTTTGCTTTAAAAAATACGGTTTACGAATATTTAAATAGGAATACTACAGTTTACTCATGCTTTTTGGACCTAAGCCGAGCATTTGACACTATTAATTATAACATTTTATGGGATAAATTAAGAAAAACAGAAGTACCACCAAAAATTGTAAACACTTTAGAATACTGGTATGCTAACCAAGTTAATCAGGTTAAGTGGAATAATGCTCTGTCGCAGACCTATAGACTAACAAGCGGAGTGAGGCAGGGTGGTCTAACATGGCGGAGTGCCCAGCTTGGGCTGAGCAGCGCCGTGACCTGGTCGCGGCCGTAGGGGCTGCGGGAGACCTCTCGCTTCCGGCTGTCGTGTCTACCATGGTCGGGAGCGAGTCAGGTTGGAATGCCGTCGCCACCTTCTGCGAGGCTGTGATGCTCGCAAAGGAGGCGGCGGAAAGGGAGAGAGAGGCTGCCTCCTCTCACCCCTCCCGCAGCAGACGCACGGGGCGTCGGAGGGTGGCCGACTTCCGGCCACCGTAGGGCGTGGCCTGCGGACGACAGACTCGGGGCGTCTTGTCGTCTGACCAGCAGCAGGCCTCGAGGCGGCAGCGTCGTGTTCCGCGCGCGCCTCATAGTGGAGTCCTGCGGCCGGGGTGACGGCCGCAATGGGTGACGGGGCCCGCCTGACCATCTGGCGGGCCAATACCCGTCGGGGGGTTAGCGAAGAATGCATTTGCGACACCTGCCCCTTCCGACACACGGGTACGTGAGGAACACCGGGTTGGTTTTTAGTCAGTAAGAGTCTGACAGTCCCCTCCGCCCTTCCCCGAGGACGGAGGGACTTCATGAGAATTTTCCAACCCGATACCAAAAAAAAAAAAAAAAAAAAAGGGTGGTCTAACATCACCGGTTTTGTTTAACCTGTATATTAACGAGTTGCTCGAGGAACTGAGCAGCACCAGAGTCGGATGTCAAGTCGGTGGTGTGCGCGTTAATAACCTTAGCTACGCGGATGACATGGTGCTGCTTAGTCCTTCAGTCAACGGCCTTAGGAAACTAATAGATATTTGTGAGAAGTATGCATCTAAACACTACCTGACATACAATGTACATAAAACGGAAATTATGATATTTAAATATAAGAAAGGGCCTGGCGTAATACTTACAATTAATTTATGTGGAACGACTTTAAAAATTGTTACCAAATTTAAATATCTCGGGCATATTGTAACAGAAAACTTATCGGATGATGAGGATATGGAACGTCAGAGACGCAGTATCGCTTGTAGAAGTAACATGCTAGCAAGACGTTTTTACCACTGTTCGAAACAAGTTAAGGTGACTCTGTTCATGGCCTACTGTCAGTCGTTCTACACCAGCCAACTCTGGTAACTGTACACGAGGAGTGTGTATAACACTCTTCGTGTACAGTATAATAACGCGTTCCGGGCTATGATGAACTTGCCCTGGTGGTGTAGTGCCACTGACATGTTCGCCGAAAGCAGAGTTGCCGGCTTTTCCGCACTGATAAACAAGCTCAGGGTGTCATTCTACACAAGAGTTGCCCTGAGTAATAATGAAATAGTTACTGCTGTGTACCGAACCGTCCATCTCTCAAGGAAGGTAAAAGACGTTTTAAGATTTTAGGTATGTAGATATACCACGTATTATAGTTTTTATGTTTTTGTTTTTATTTAGTCTTTTATTTTATTAAAAATTTTAAAATATTTTTTATGTTAGTTAAGAATGTGTCTGTATATTATGGGTTTAAAATTGCCTGAAATAAACGATATTTAATTTAATTCAATTTAATTAATTAATATTGATAAGTTCTAAATTTTTGTATGCATGTCGTTTCCTGTGGCAATAAATACTTTTTCTTTCTTTCTTCACTCGCGTAAAGATCTGATGAGTGCGGATATTTTCAAAAAACACAGGAGGTACCATTAAAGCTAATTAGGTTGATTTATTGCTAAACTTTCTTTAACAAATGATATCAACCAATCAAGTCTGAAATTGAATCACCCCCACTGCAATTCGCCCCAATAGATCGTGTTAAATTCAGTTTAATTCTCAGAGCTGTCGAGTGATCGTAACCAAGACGGCTGCCGTTTATCTTAGAAATTCACTCTCTATTACTGTCAGCGACGTGTTTGAGTGAAATTATGCGAGATATTTAAACTGATTACTTGTGATTGAAGTTTTTAAGATTAATGGCGGGTTCGTCTTCCTTGGAGTGGAGAAAGTGTGAATTATATCTTGTTCAAGGCAATAGATGCGCCCTTGTTTATTTTTGAAGTGAAAACTTCTGTAGCGTCGTTGTGATTTGAAAATTTATGAAACGAAAAAGCGACAGTAAAAAGAGACACATAAATTGCCGAATTTTGGAATTCTGTTGGGGCCAAGTGGTAGAGCTATTGATGCCCTTTAAAATGAGCCTAAACTCGGCTATCTTGCGACCACGGGAATGAAGTTAGGTCGCGGGGGGATGAGATACCCCTGAGAGGGAGGCGGGGAGGTGGAGGGGGAGGGGGTTCTCGTGAGGAGTCGAAAAAGCGACAGTAAAAAGAGACAGACACAAATTTTTTTTTGAAGGTTTCACTTCTACCACGTTTGAATTGCACACATGTTTTTTTTTTACAAAAGAGAACTAGCAATGTGGGTAGAATTCACATTACTAGCAATCTTTTACCCCCTCCAACTAAGCTAAATATGCTTCTATCTGGAGTGGGTTCACGGCAATAGTGTGGTGGGGCGCTTTTTGTTATATGTAAAGAAATCTGACAAATTATACGTTTTCTATTAAGTACATTTATGCCTGGTTGAATGTGTACTTCCCTTAAAAATTTTTGTTACTTGCACATAAACTCATCTCGCAACCAGCCAGCGCAGGTGTGAGTCACACAATAAGATCACGTTTAAGTTGTTATAATAAACTCGTTTTTCTGTTATAATTAGATATATGTATGTCGTTCTACGTCTTGTTATTGTGTGTACTTGTGGTATGTATCTATAAAGCTTGCTTGCTTTTTTATTAAGGTATTCAATATTATAGCGGGTCAAGGCAGAATGAGTTCTTGGGATACCTATCCATACGTTTTAAAATAACTTTTTAGGCTAGCAATAGAAGGACGATGTTCTTGTTTCTCGTATTTACTAATTAATAAAGAGAACCGAAATATAAGAAACTTCAACAATGGTACATATCCTGTCTTAAGTTCTAATAATAATGTTAGTGACCGTGTTAACCCCAGATTAAAACTTGCATAGTGTGACAGTATAATGAGCAAATCTTATGATTGAACTGAAAGTAATTAGCATGGACAACTCGTAACTTTATATTGATACTCTTGAAATAAACCTCTGATAAAGTACGTTGAAGTAACTTTTGCTGCAATCTGACGGGCTCAATGCAAATATTATATACGAAGAGACATTTTCTATTCACAGTTATATCTTAAAATATCAATAATAATAGATCGCCTCTATTCATAAGAGAAAAAACATTGGTTAATTTTAATTACTTTTTATGAGATTCTAAATTTAATTACCTATTTCATCAAAAATTCAAGTTGAAAGAACCGTATCTGTAACCAAGCACATACAAAAGTTTTTATATATAAACAGGACATTCAATCTATTGCAAAAGGCACAAAGATAAGTTCGAAAATCGAAATATTTCTCCATCTACTTCAAGCTTTCGAGGATTCGAAAACCAATAAGAGAGCAAGAAACGAATTAATCCACGGCTGGAAATAGAGCTGTGTCTGAGCGAACAGAGCGGAGCGGTGGTGCGTGAACAGAGCGAAAGAAGCGGAGCGAGCGAACTAAATGAGTCTCAGTTGCAAGTTGCATTTATTTGTAATGGAACGCGGTACATCGGGCTTAGTAATGCATTAGTTAATTGGAGTATCTTTTTGGGTACGTTTGACTTTATTCGGGACGCAATGCAACACATAAAATAGCTATTATGGTCTTTGAGCTTCGAGTTACTTGTAGAAATAGGAAAATTTAAACCATTCAGTTTCCCAACTGGTTTGTATTTTAATATGAAGGCTGGTGAATAAATAAAAACTTTTTACCAAAAAATTAAACCGACTCCCAAAAACACTGCCAAGTGAAAAATAACTTTAATTTCGGTAGTCGGTGTCTTTAGTTTTGTATTTTCGTTTTTGGCACCGACTTCCGAAATTAAAGTTATTTTTCACTTTGCAGTGTTTTTGGGAGTCGGTAAAAAGTTTTTATTTCACTCTTTTCAGTTGGTCTATTTTTAATTTACCTAGTTAAAAGAGCCTAAATATTAACTACTTATAACCTTTTACAAAATATTGCTTTTCCCAATGCTGGGCCGTTAATTGTTGAGGAGTTCTCCTGGTACTTCACCATCAGCTCTACATCACCATATGCATTGTGACGAGCATAAAGTGCTTAACATCCACATTCAAGTAATCGAATCGCAATTCACTCAATACTTATTATTGAGTAGTTTCGGCACACATAAAACAAATTTTATAGTTCTCAATGTAAACTTTCAACCAAAATTGGTTTGAACGAGATCAAGTCAGCAGTTTTTGTGATACAGCATATTTTCTAAAACCTCAAATAAAACTTTGTAATTCATACAAACACTATGAAAAACAAAGTTATTTAGCGTAGTTGTAATATTATTAATATTAATATTATAGAGACATTTTCTATTCACAGTTAGGTATATCTTAAAATATCAATAATAATAGATCGCCTCTATTCATAAGAAAAAGTCTTTGCTTTATTTTAATTACTTTTTATGAGATTCTAAATTTGTAAGGTTTTTTTTTGTCAAATATATATACATATTATAGTTACTATATTATATTATATTATTATAGTTACTACGGAACCCGTCATGGGCGAGTCTGACTCGCACTTGGCCAATTTTATTTTTATTTTTACAAAAGAGCCTGAACCGATTGTGATGGAATCACAGGAAGATATGGTAACATAATTGCGGCCAATTTTTATTCTTGAATTCCCACGGGTTTGGGATTAATAAGGGAAAACCTTCCCACGCGAACGAAGTCACAGGCAAAAGCTAATACTTTATAATTTCGTATTCTAACGATCGCATTTGTTTATACAACGTGTAATTTAAAGGGTATATACATACCAAGTGCACGGCTTCTTTGGATGATAACAAACGATATAACAAGGGTTTTGTAATCCTATGTCTACATGTGTGGAACTTATTAGAAATTTCAGTACATTGATACCAGAGACCGAATTTTTCAAATTAAGAAGAACGAAGGGAATTATCGTTTTAATAGCAAGTGATGTGGAAAGTGATGACCCTCATAGTGCTGTGCCACGTTTGTTATTATTGGTATTCAAAAAACATATGAATCCGATAATTTGGGGTCAATTCTGTGAGTCACCTATTTTGAGCTGAAACTTTGCATAGAGACTCCATACCAGATGTTGTCTTCAGTCCTTTTGGATAGTTATGGGGTTTCCGTTACACGTTGTATAATAGCGTATTGTCCAGACACTCTAGTTTTGAACCTACGACCTACAAATCGCAAATTCCGTTCATTACCATTGAGCCAATTCTGTTATGAAACGTGCATGCCATTACAATATCGGCAAATTGTCGAAGTTGGCAAATTTGGATGCATTACACCATGTGCCGCCACAGTTGGCTTATTCGCGTGTCATTTCGTTCGTGCTCCTAGTTTCGATTAGTAGGCAAGTTGGGAACTATTACAGCAGTAGTATAGCTGAATTAGAAGTTCTAACACTACAGCTGTCAAAGGAATTTTCATTAAACATAATATCTACGGGTAAAGTTTTTGAAAAGCAATAAACATGCGTTTCCTTTTTTTAATTATTGCCCTACACTAGGAATTTCTCCTGTATCGTAGATACATTTTTAAAAACAACATTTTTTTTCCGGAATCGAACCCGCGACATGCAGCGCAATAGCCAATCGTTCAACCATTGCGCCAACTGAGTCGTCAATTTGAAGTAGGTAGGTATATGAATACAGAATTCACTTGAATAAGTTATAAAAAGAACAGATGTATTTTTTTATTATAAAGTACATGTATAACGTTTCCGCTGTTTAGAAACAGACTTTCTCTCTATGAAAGGGAACAGACCGTATCTGTTGATGGATGGCAAATGTCTTCAGATTTTATGTCTTAGGAGATAGGACGGTAAAGAAATAATTATTAGGCTTCCTGTCCGCGTTTTTTTTTCACCGTTCTGATAGCAGTGGTGATGATGGAAATTATAGGTAACGCCAAATAACTTGGCAAGAGTTGTTCAATGCGCAGAAGTCGATTTTTAGGTGTCAGCGGTTGTCAGCGGGACGCGGGGTATGACGTAGCGCCGCTCCGAGCGCGCGATTGGTGCGTCAGTAGTTCTCGTTCAATTTGCTCCCGAATACACTTGCGTACACGAAAGTTGTACCCTTTGTTTTTGTTACGAGTTGTTGTTTTAAATTTATTTTTTGTTACCTTGATTACAATGCCAGGACCAAATACCGTTTTACGCAGGCTATTAAAACGTCAGAAAGAACAGTTAGACACTATAGTTAAGGAAGGTTGAAATTCCGAATTCGTCACTGTCTTTAGGACACCTGGAAAAAAGAAGAATAAAAGGGGTAGCAGTTTTATTAACTAATTGCGACGACGAGAATATATTATTTTAATGAAATGAAATGATTTTTTTTTAATATTTTTTTTTTCACTTTTAGATGTATTTATGTATTATATCTATTTTATTTATGATACCGAATTAACGAATGAATTCCTCTTCTTTCTTTAACATTCTTCTGAATAGATATGATTAAAAATAAATGATGGCAATAACCATAGAATAATGGCAAGCAGTAAAAGTGACCACTTTTTTCTTCCACTAAGTGCACGATACGCGAACTTACCCCCACTACGCCAAAACCTAGCCAAGTTATTTCGCGTCATTTATACCTAAAGTAATAAGCCTACCTTTTGTTTCTTTTTTTCCGATGGTAAAATCATTAAATGACTTTACCCGCTCTAGGTGGAGCGGAAGGGAGTGTCAGACTTCTACTGACTTAAAACCCATCCTCCTCCTTTAGTTGCCCTTGCGTTCCAGGGTCGTGGTATCTCGTTAGAACATTCCCGCAACCCACATTTTCTGTCCTAGGACAGGCTGGTGAAGCATTTTGAGTCTTCTTCACGATTTTCAAGAATTTCAAAACTTTGAAGGAATAACCCACGATCTACAAATCGTAAGTAGAGACTGTTAGCTATGGACTGCCACTGCATTACGGATCAAATATACAACGTGTAACGAAAACCTCATATCCATCCAAAAGGTCTGAAGACAAAATCTGGTATGGAATCTCTATGCACAGTTTCAGGTCAAAATGAGTGACTCAAAGAATTGATACCAAATTATCGGTTTCACATGTTTCTTCAATACCATACATAACAAACGTGTCACAACACTACGAGGGTCAATAACTTTCCACGTCACTTGCCAATAACACGATAATTCTCTTCATTATTCTTCATTTGAAAAAATCGGCCTCTGTTATCAATCTATTGAAATTTCTAATAAGTTCGACACATGTAGACATAGGATTACAAAAACCTTGCCATATTATTTGCTATCGTCCAAAGAAAGCTTGCGATTGTTATGTATATACCCTTTATGTTACACGTTGTAGAGGGATCACTGTAATGCAGAAATGGCTCTAAGACTTGCTCATTCAACAATTTAATAACATTTAATAATTTATTTGTATAGTACATTTCATACACTAATTATTAAGCTATGTGCTTAATAATTTGTGTATGAAATCTAAGTTTACTACTTTAGTACTGGACTATTTCATCACTGTAAGATCAATCATCCGCATCCGAACTAGGTGGGAATTTGTTTCTCGTAATGTAAAGAATGATCTAGGTCATGCAAAATGTTGAACATTTGCCAAGAACTATGACTTTGGGTAGTTATGGTTAAAATATTGTAAAGCAATACAAATTAACAACGATGAAAAGCTTCAAACTTCAGGAGTGGGGGCTGCTGACATCACAGCGTGCTAAAAAGTAGGTATACCATGGAGTGAAGTCACGTGAAATTTCAAATCACTGTATCGTCTTAATTTTTCAATTACGTGTAAAAAGAAAAAAATGCGTGTCCTATATTTGTTGATAACTTAAGTGACGGATTACATGAAATATTTTAGAAAACTACCCTATTGCTTAGACCTCAAACGGCTTATAGCTGTCATTGCCATGAGATACTACACTCTAGACCGTAGTTGGCTTAGACCGCTTGACCCCCATTACTGCGTAAGATAATACATGAATCGGCCGACTCGCTCCCCCTATTTAATAAGTAAAAAAGAACCTGTTTAAAAAAGTAGGGAATTTTGATTAAAATTGCTAAACGACACAGACAGTACAATGGCGGACTTAAAGGCTTTTGGCCTTATCTACGAGTCAACTATGGAAAGTAAAGAGATAACATGGCAGGTTCATTAAAAATAAGCTTATTAGGCAATATATATAGTTTAGGTAAATGGTATGTATATGTATACACATATACATACCTAAAATATAAATATAAACTTCATACATATTGGGCGTTTATTATAACACATACTTGAGGCAAAAAAATCCCCTTATCCTACGATTCTCTTAATTAGCTCACATCTATCTCAAACATCCCTTCTTAGTTTTGGTACCACCCACTCAATTTTATACCAAATCCGCTTCCGATTCGGATTTATTTGGCTCCTTGCAATATTTGCTGGCTTGCCGGGCAATATCCGGTAACGTATATTTATTTGAGCGTTCTGTAGGTAGGTACTAAGAAGATAGTACCTATAATCTTGAGCTGGAAGTAGAAAAATAGTGAGTGTGGCACTCGGGGACTGCCGCGGTAAAGCTATTGCATAGCATTTTTTCTCAACTTATGCAATTATAATTATTTATTTATTTTATTTACGCAGTTTTTTTTCTTTGACATTAATTCAAGTTTTTCTTTGATATTAATTCAAGTTACACTTTTTGAGCGTGGTGACCGATAAGAAAACAATTATTTTTCTTTTATTTAATAAATGAGAAGTTAATATTGTTTAAAATATTTTTATTATCTTGCAATACATGTAGGTTATTCAGGAATTTTTATCATTGAAACTTATTAACAGCTAGTCTAATCGCATACGTCTAGTCGCACGCACACAAACACCGTGCCGAAGTCTACCGAACTGAAACGACGTTAGACGATGCACGGCTTTCAACGCCGCACCGCTGTGCCGGTCGGAGCGGCGGTGTTAGGTTTATTTTCGTTACGGAATTTCTTGATTCGGTCATCGCACTCAAAGCCCGCGATAAAAGCTATGCAATAGCTTAAAAATATGTACAAGTTTACGTGTTGGGTATCGTTTGTAGTAATTTACAGTATAGCATCCTGAACACTATAGCGAACAGCTGGGACATTGGATACGACTACATACCACTGTGGCATTCAATAATTAGTTGTTTTCTTCTTGTGGTAGTTTTAAGTACTATACTATATTAGTTTTATAAGTTGTTTGTGAACTAACCAAATGGATTCTGTCCGAAAAAAAAATTTATTTGTTTATTATATTGACAAAAAAGACTGTTAAGCATTCTTCGTTGACGTTTGTGTTCAAAACATAGTTGAAAGATATAAGTTTTCTTGGCAAACGGTTAATGTTCCTTCAACAGTAAGTCGTATCTTAGAATTCTGTAAGGCTTTTGATATAATTTTCAGTTATTTATCACTGGTTCTGTTCGCGGTTTTGTCTTTATAAATATTCCCACGTCTGGTCTCGGTTTCGGTCTGTGTACCGATACTGCACTGGGAATTAAGTTATAGGCATTGTTCTTAAAGCCAGCATGTACATGAATAATAGTAACGTACGCCAAACTCATCGAATCTTAACCTCAACGTAAAGCGTATAAAATATCCGAAAGAACGAGAACCGTTCACAGCTTAAACTGACAAAAGCCGTGCTAAGCTTCAAGTTGCAGATCGCGGGGCCATTTGTCTCAATAACAGTCTACACCTGGTTTGTGGCGAACCGGTGACGTCACAAGATAGCGGGAAAGTCTCGTTGTGCTTGTTAGCGGTTGGTGACATGGGTATTGAAGACACAGAGGTTCGGGATAAGTTAGAAAATATACAAGTATTCTTAGTTTGGTCTTCGTTATAATTATTATGAGTTCTCTTAATCAGAAAGATTGTTATAAAGCACCTTATTTATTAGTTTATATTTGTATTTTATTACTATTATACAAAGTTTTTAAGTATTTTTTATTAGTATAATATTATTTCTTGTATATTCTTTCCATAATTTGTGTAATTTTATTTATTTGTACATAAAATTGTGGTCTATTTATCCCAAAAGTTGTCTAGTAGAGGAAGCCTTGTTGCATTAAGCAGGTCATGTATCACTATTTAATTGTACATAGGTACAATTTAAATAAGTATTCGGATTTAGCAGCGGATATGTCCAGAGCTAGCTAGTATTGTAACAATATTGTAGCTAAATAAATATCTTTGACTTGGAAATATTTGGATGTGAAAACTTTCGAAGCGACACTCTGACCCCGAAATCGTACTCAGAAACTCGTTCAAGCATTAGTAACTGCGACGATGCTGTCAAGTTTCTTATATCTTAAGTTTGATCAAAGCTTTGAATGCTGCTGTGATCCGGTGTTGCTTTTTTTACTTAAAAATAAACTGAAATCTGCTGGGGTAAGTGGTACTACTAAGTGATTTATTTACTACAATATGATATTGATACCGCGCTCTTTCTCTCCAAGCATAGTAGTTTTGACTAATGTTTTTTTTTTTTTTCATTACTTATACGATTTATATAGATCTTAATAATTAAGTGCTTCGAAAATCTGATTTGGAATATTAGAAACATAGATATAATATGATTTTTTATTGATAATAGGCTCGCGTTTCACCACCATCTCACCTGATGGTAAGTGATGATGTGGTTAATGATATGTTCGAATTAACAAACTTTGTACCTACTCCCAGAAGAATAGTTAAAACATTATTCAAAACTATCTTGCTATCATATAAGTAAACCACCCAGTAGTACCACTTACGTCAGTAGTTTTCAGTTTTTTTTAAGTTAAAAAAAGCAACACCAAATTACAGCAGCATTCAAAGCTTTTCGTCTCCTGTAACATGTAAATACCACAATCCATACATTTGTAACTTATCTGTAGAACTCCCATTTGTTGTTCGTTTTTCTACGCGTAAATACAATTTTCACAAGTAAACCCAGCTAAGAATCAAAGTAAACAAAATTTCGCGTGGACCAACAATCCCGTTAACATTTTTCTTACAAAAACAAATTCGAAATCCTTCTTCTAGACATCCCCTGGGGATAGCTAGATTGAGTCTCTCTAAGTTTTTATTCAGGGTAGTGTTGACGTATCTTTAACATTGTAATTGACATTTATGTTGGTCATGCCTACGCACAAAACGTTTTGGGAATACTTTCATTGTGCGTACGGCTAAGGAGTGGAATTCCCTGCCGGAGTCTGTGTTTCCCGATAGTTATAACCAAGGGGTCTTCAAGTCATGAGTGAATAGTAATAGTTACTTCTAGGTAAGCGTGCTCCATCTTCGACCACATCATCACTTACCTACCATCAGGTGAGATGGTGGTCAAACGCGAACCTATTATGAACAAAAAAAACTTAACTGTAGAGTGTGCACATGCACTGTGATAGTTTAAGTAAGTAGCTAGGTAACCCTTGGCAAGACAGTGTCAGATTGTCTAGCTGTTGACTACCCGTAATGACTGCCAAATATGCACAAATGACTGCCGAGACCAACAACTTAGCTTAACATGTTTTTCGAGGCACAAAGGGACTCGTATGTGTTAAAATCCGCATCCATTAACCGACCCAGCCAAACGTTGCTTTATCTTGAAACCACTGAGTAGATTAGAGCATTTAAACAAACAAACAAACTTTTTCGCTTTAAGATGTATGGATTTAAACGCGTCATGCTCTTAATAAAAACAGCGCAATCACTATCAATATGTAATGTACCGATCGGTAGTACAATAGCTAAGTATACGAGCGAAGGTAACTACCGAGATCGTATATCCCGAATGTACGATCCCGGTAGTTACCTTCGCTAAATGTTGCCATTTCAGAGAGCGGGCAATACTTCTATAAGTTCTATATCATAGATGACTCAATGGTACAGAGAGCAGTGCTCTTCCAGTGTTTTTGGCCACGACTTTAGGGTAATTCCGCACGAGGGTTCGAAGCCTGGCAGACACATTACTTTGTGTAATTTTCATCATCACTATCAAAACGGTGAAGCAAGCATCATAAGGAAACTGGCCATATTCAAGGACCAAAAAATCTAAAGACACGTGACTTCAACAAACCAGCACTGAGCCCACGTGGTAGATTACAGCCCATTCCTTCTCATAAAGAAGGAGGCTTGTGTCCTTAGCAGAACGTGAAAGGCAGAATTTTTATTCACATTAGCACAGTCAGTCAACACAAAAGTGAAAGAAATTCTTCTTTACATATCGTTGATTTAAAACGCAAAGGCGCAAACACCTTTGCGGAAACTCCCTATAGACTAAACAAACAATAAAACAATGCCATCCAATCCTATACTGTGTCCTCGGTTCAAAGCGAGTTCAAACAGGACGCGGCGACATCTATCGTTGGCATCCCTCGGGAGGATTAGTCGAACATTCCCGATGTCGTGCAAAACTTCTGTTCCGGAGAGGGTTCTGAATTTAAATAAAATTCGTTTGAAATCTAAAGTAGGTATTTCTGACTTTCTGAAAATCTGAAGACCCTTCCCATTTTCGCTCGTAAAATGAGGCTTTTTTCCCAACAGTGAGATCATTTTAGGCCGATTAATTATATATATAATGTATTTATGATGACCGTCGCTGTTAGTCATTGGTTTCAATAAATTAAATATGATTTTGTTAGTATAGATTTATTTATTTATTTATTTATTTATTTTATTTGGCTCTTCAACAATGAAAACACTATTACATACACAATTTTACATCTTAATCTATGTTTAAGTGCTCCATCACTTAGAGAAGAGCACTGCATGCACTATTTTATACGCGTAAACTGTTAAACAAAATGAATTACTTAATTAATCAATTACAATAAATTATGTGTTAAAAAAAATTTTACCTAATTACAATTTAAAATTCTCTTCATAGAAGACACAGGTGTAAGGAACAAATCAATGTCTTCATCGTGGCTTTCATACACAGTATACATTCTCGACAATGAGCAGTGCTGCCTTAAATTCGTATGACTCTTTGGCGTCCTGAATAGTTTCCTATTAGATCTTCTTGGTAGATTCCGTGGCACATGAAAAGACACTTTACTGAGCAACTCCGGACAATTCAAAGAGCCTGTTACTAGTTTCTTAAGGAAGATTAAGTCCAACATGTCTCTACGTTTCTCTAATGAAGCCATTCTAAAATATTTTAATCTGTCTTGGTACGATTTGAGCTTTTTTCCCATATTACAATAATAAGTTAGATGCCATATGAACCTTTTCTGCAGGCGTTCGATACGCTTGATGTGTACATTATATCTAGGAGACCAGACAACACTGCAGTACTCTAGGTGACTTCGGACTAGCGAGTTGTACATAACTTTTTTTGTTCTAAAATTTTTGAAATTTTTGCACTCGCGCATCACGAAGCCAAGTATTTTTGTAGCCTTTAATATAACATTGTCAATATGATCAACAAAACGTAGCTTTTTGTCAAATTGCACGCCTAGGTCTCGTATAGATTCCACTTCTTCCAGCTGGTGACCGTTAATGTTATATAATGTAGGTACCACATTTTTTCTTTTTGTAAATTTGATGTGCTTACACTTACCAATATTTAAAGACATTTTATTATGTTCGCACCACTTACTCAATCTGTCTAAATCACCCTGAAACTGTACCGAATCAGCCGGCGTTCTAATCTCCTTGATTGCTTTAAGATCATCGGCAAACAGATAAATATTAGAGTTCAGAAAGCACTTGTATATGTCGTTGATGAAAATAATGAATAAAGGTGGTCCTAAGTGAGAACCTTGTGGAATTCCAGATGTGGCTATGTATGAGTCTGAGTTGCAGCCATTGACCACAACTCTTAGCGTCCGCTTTGACAGATATGACTTGAACCAACACAGCAAGGGATCCGACAAACCGTACATCTTAAGCTTTGCAACAAGTAAATTGTGATCGACTGTGTCGAACGCCTTGCTGAAGTCAGTGTATACTGCATCAATTTGAATACGCGCATCTACAGCATCAATGATTCCTTCAGCATAAGTCACCAAGTTTGTAGCCGTTGATTTACCCTTTAAAAATCCATATTGGTTATCTATCACCATTTGCGACATATGTCTATATAGTACAGGACATATAAGTGCCTCAAAAACTTTTGCCAATACCGAGAGAATAGCTATGGGCCTATAGTTGGTCACATCAGACTTATCACCGCTCTTGAAAATGGGCACGATCCTAGTGTCCTTCCATATGCTTGGGAAAATACCCTGTAGTAATGAACTATTGAATATAATACTTAACGGCAACGAGAGATTATCTGACAGTTTATGCAATAATAGGGACGGAACATTATCAGGGCCAGTGCCCTTGTTAACATCAAGTCTTTTTAATTCATTCCGAACCTGATCCTGGGATATTGTAATATGACTCAAAATATTACTGCTCAAGCAGCCATTTAAATCTATTTCTTCGTTATTGTGATCAGTACGGTACACTTTAGAAAAATGAGTTGCAAAGTAGTTACAAATTTCATTGATATTCTCAGAACTGCTTACACCATCTGTCATAATGCTTGGGTAGTTACTAACTCCACCTCTCTTCAACTTTAAATAACTCCAAAAATATTTTGGATTTGATGTAATTTTAGCCTCTATATCAGCAATGATTATAATAACTATTGAATAACTGTAGGAGGAATATTTGGCGGGATGAGTTATTGTTGCAAACAAAGTCTAAGAGAATATTTGTAATAGTTTTTATGAGTAATTTGGTGTACAAATAAATGGAATAATCAGATCAAGAACGAATGAGACTGAATGTTGTTTATTATCTTCAAACAAAACTCATTGAAACATACAACACATAACCATCACTACGATATAAAAGAGAAGTTACAATAATAAAAAAGTTTACATGTTGATGTTTACTCTTAGAAACTGATACCATAGATCAAACATTGCATATTGATCAATGTCTATTATGTCTGTCACTATCAAACTAACAGTGACAAACTGAGTTTGTGACATAAAACAATTTAATATTCATTAGCATAACATCTTACCACACTGTTTATTTAAGTATCTTAAATTCAAATAAACCACACCCTTCCAACAAACGCTGTCATAACAAATCCAATTACAATTGAAGTACCTACTCAATAAAATAATAACTCAGAGAACAGCTCAAAGTCATTTTCCATCATTTAAAACGGCTAGACAATAATTCGAAAGCACAAACACCAAAATGTTGGCAGGTTGAGTTAACAGTTCCTGTGCCCGAAAGCATTTTGACAGCTGTCAAATCGTTAAGAAAACAATTATGGCAGGCGTTTAGCCGTGCTCGCACAGCGAACAATTTGTGTTGAAAATGTACTGTTTATTTAATAACTGACACGTTTAACTTATTGTTTTAAATTTATTTTTGTACAGTTTTATTTAAGGCTTTTTGACATATTATAAAGTAAAGTGTAAAAATATGTAAAAATAGTTATTCCGGGTCTGTGTGAAACAATGGTCAAACTTGTTATGAAAGTCAAAAATATTTACCTACTGTCTGAAAAATATCATTAATATTTATTTATTTATTTTAGGGAAAAACGAACAGTAACATATTGCATAGTTATACATAGTATAGGCTTACATACAAAAATATGGTGAATATTCTACCCACAACGTTTTCCACGGATCTATACTAATATTATAAAGCGGAAAAGTTTGTTTGTTTGCTTGAACGCGCTAATCTTCGAAAGTCCTGGGTGGATTTGGATGCAATTTGGTATGGAAGTAGCTTACAGCTTGAGGAAGGTTATAGGCTACTTTTTACTCGACTGCAAAAAAGGAGAGTTATGTTTTTACCGTGATAGAATCCACGGGAGCGAAGCCCCGCGTGAGTACTAGTTACTATATAAAAACTAGAGCGACATTTAATATAGAGTGATGTACTTTATAAACTAAAAGAGAAGCAACAGTTAATAAAGTGTAGTGCAGGATATGTAAAATATAAATGATTTCATAAACCGGTCAGACGAAATTACACTTTAATCACAAAATCAACTGCCGATCCATAATTATTGCACGAATTTGTTTCCTGAATATATTTTTGATTATCTTAGGATCTAGGGCCTCAAACAACTATGAGACTAAAATAAAACTTTCACACGTATTTTTGTTTATTAGTGTTAGGCTCTAATTTGACCACCAAAAGATGAAACTAGTGTTTCCTAGCTGCCCAAAACAAAACCACAGGCAAAAACTAAAGTTTCTTTTATAATTCATTTTAAAAAAATGTACAGGTCAAATAAATTTACTTTTTATCTGTTATTTTGAA
Organism: Tholera decimalis; assembly: GCA_943138885.2. NCBI lineage: Eukaryota > Metazoa > Arthropoda > Insecta > Lepidoptera > Noctuidae > Tholera > Tholera decimalis. The sequence continues at coordinate 34,604,443 of OW964562.2, forward strand.
TCCTTACTTACCCAAAAACCAAATCCACAAAAACGCCCTTTTTATAAGTCTGAATTGGGTTATTAATAGCGGCCTTAGTAATTACCAGAGAAATTAATTAGGTAGTTTTTCAACATATTCATGTTAGACAGGCGCAAAACTTGATTACTTACCCTCATCAAAAACACTGATACAAACTCGAAGTTCAAAGTCTCTTTTGTTCCGTCCATACAATCCGTAGGTACCAGTCAAGAGAAAAAGAGAAAGAAAAGTCAAAACACAATTTTCTCCACAGAAACATTTTCTCCCTTGCAGACGGAATCTGAGCACCAAAGTGGTAAAATACTTTAAAGGGAAGTTTCCGCTGAAGTTATGCATAGTGGCAAGCTTAGATACTACATTGTATATGCATTGCATCGCTTAGGAGTCAGCTAACTTAGAGAATAAGTTATAATTGGACCATAGGGATACTGAGAGGTTTGTCTTAAGTTTAAACTAAGTTAGAGGTGACCGGTGTTTCGTAACAACATGCAACATGGCGTCTTAGAAATGTGTTGAGTTATAAACGCTGCGATGGCCGATGTTGTCAAAGTGAGGTAATGCATTCTAGCCGGAGTCTTTGTTTCTCGATAGTTATATTTAAACAGCGACTTTTTATCTAAGTTGCGGGTTCGAACCCTGTTCGGCACATTACTTTGTGTAATTTTTGATCCTATTGTAAATACTTTTTGTTATTAATTCATTTCAATAATTCAATTTCATTATTTATTATTCTAAAGAACAATGGCAGCCACCCATACATTAATTTAGCTGAGATTAAATTCTTGCGTCTTTAAATGAAAAATATCTTGTTTAACTCGGCGTCAACTTCTGAATTAGTTTGTGCAAGAATTTTTGTTCGAGAAGTCCGAGAATAATAGAAATTCAGTCATGAACTTTTGTAGGTTATGTTTATGGTTAGCAGGGAATAGCGCACAGGGTCACACAGGGAAATATCAGAGTCCATAAGCAGTCCAGAATAAGTGAAAATTAAAGAAAACGGAAAACAACCGAGAGCAACACAAGGCACAATGTGCAAGCGTCTGTGAGATGAACATTTTTTTTAAGTAGATTAGTTCCTGACGGAATAGGCTAAGGTCTTAGACCATGCTGCCTAGTAATCAGTTAACCATAGATTATACATATAAATATTTTTCTTGAGGGTAATCTGACATGAACAATCAACAGTTGTCAAACCAATTGTTTTTTTTGACTTGCGGTAATAGTCTTTTTGACAGCCATTAATTGAAAGTAATTCATTTGTTTTTACACTACAATATTTTTACCTCCCTACAAAGAACACTGCCACTTATAAACAAACATTACTGTTAATTCATTTACTCCTTTTTGTTACAATAACAAACTAAAACTGATTTTATTACAATAATATTGCACTTACTGTCACTTGGCAGAATAAATACAAAATGACATCACTAATTGTCAATGAAAAATCAAATAACTTTTCATTTAAAATATTTTTTTTTTATCCGGACTTAACTAGGTAATGTGATACTTTGAAAAACGTAGAAAAAAATAGAACTGCCTTCGTATTTAAGTCACTTTTAGTCGCTCAAATTAAAGTCAGCTAAGCTTTCGCCATTGTTCTTTTAATATCCGGACATGTTAAATTACCTGTTTGACATGTTTTTTTTATTACGTATTTTTATTTTAGTTTTTAGTTTTTTTTTTTCATTTTGTATAACAGTGTCAGTTTTCTGTACGGTACTTTATTGAGCGGAATGCACTGGCTCCTGTCATACAGTTTACAAATAGTTCAGGAGTCAGGGAATTTCAACTGTAATAGGTATATAATCTTTTTGGTAATAAAGAATGTTTTATGTTTTATAGTAAAACCACCATTGCTCTCAAATCGGTCAATCGGTTGGAAAATATATTGAGGAAACCAGCATAACCTAGGGCTGAAAATCTCTGGGCTCGCGTGGTTGGTAACAGCCCCTCCCTCCTTGCAGAGAGGAAGCCTGTGTCGAAGCAGTGGGAACTTATTTTCATAAGAACATCGCGAACATAGGAGTATGATACTCGGCACCAGAGCCGGATTGACCCTGTCAGAGGCCCTAAGGCAATGGCATTTTTGGGGCCCCTTTTCTTACTTTGACTGACCAAATCGTGTGTGAACTGAGGAAACGCACATTAAAGGGCTGTGGTTTTTAATATATTTGTTTACTTATTCTCAGATTTGTTCTAAAATTGTTTTAATTCTACTACTTAATTTAATGATTAGTTGATGCGGGGCCTCTAGGCAGTTGCCTACTCCGCCTAATGGTTAATCCGGCCCTGCTCGGCACATTTAAAGTTTTTATGAAGAATGGTCAAAACTATTTTTTTTGTATAAAAATGCATTAAAAATAATTTGTATTATTTTTAATTTCAAGTACTGGACGTCCACTAGTAAAATTGGCCAAGTGCAAGTCGCACTCGCCCGTGAAGGGTTCTGTAGTAGTTACGCAAAATAACTTTGTTTTTATGGTGTTTGTGTTACCAGGTTATAATAATTTGCGACTTTTTTGGTTAATAATATCTCAAAAATTGCCGACTATATCTCATTCAAAGCAATTGTCGTTGAAAGTTTTCATTGGGATCTACAACATATATTTAATGATTAAACGAACTTACCTGTACGTGAAGTTCTATCATAATTATACAAAGTGCATCGTCCGAAGAGATTAGTTACCTGAAAACGTTGAAATATATGTAGTAACACGCTAGTGACACCACTCTTACACTGTATGTTTAGAGTCCTGCGCTCTTTTTTTTTTCTTTTGCTGGCAACCCCAGCGTCTCGTTCTATCATTAAGTTTAGAGTTTGAAGCCACCATGTTCAGCTTTGACATTTCTGCAGCAAACTGGGAGACACTTTGGGTTGGGTGGGTGTTACTAATCTCTTCGGACGATGCACTTTGTATCATTATGATAGAACTTCACGTACAGGTAAGTTCGTTTAATCATTAATTATACTAGTGCATCGTCCTCGAGATTAGTAACCTGAAAACGTTGAAATATATGTAGACCTTGAGAGATAGCTGAGGAAATGTCAACTACCAAAAAATACCTGTGTATTAATCAATTGGTTTATTTCTAAAACTACTTAATTAGTATCACATTTTTTTTTGTTTTAGTTATAATTCAATTTTGTTCTCCTTAAAAATCTAGTTTTATATCTAAGGGTAATGAACTAATTATAAATCAGTTAGCACTGTCGTGGCAGTTACGTTTCGTTAGAGTTAATCATTGCTCTGTTATAGAATTTTCCAAAAACGTTAGAGCTTCCGCTCTAGCTTGCCCTGTCGCGAATAAGATCGATGAGAAGTCGCATTGGTTAGGTAGAGACGTAGCAGCGTGCCTTGTGTCGTGTGCACTCAGAGGTGTCAATCTCGCTATCTTTAAGGACGGCTATAATCCACCGACGGACGTAAGGATTGTATTTTTACCGTTTATGCGGTTTCTTAAAACCATTGAACGGCTTTATGTGTTTCCCACAAAAAGACCTGGCTTGGTTTTGTACTAATATTAAAAAGTAAGGTTTTGGGCACATTTCCATTTTCGTCTCAAAGAATGGTTGGCTTAAGGTTGGTTGTTTTGAGCCCGCCCTGGAAGTTTTAAAATCGTCACTGGTCGGGTATGTTTATTATTTATTTATTTAAAAACAATTTATTTATTTTATAATAATTTTTGTATACGTTATGCCGATGTTATCATCATTTTAAGTTAATTTTTAACGGCAAATTTTCCTTTGGAATTTCTAGTACAAGCGAAGTATACCACGTGGTATTATATTTAGGCCGTGGTTGAGCCGATAAGCTCCCCTGAAAAAAACCTTGTAATGAGAACCTACATGACTTCAAGGTGCCGTACTGGTTTCTCTGATTGAGTAAACCTGTGAGAAAATATAAAATGTTTGGGATTGACGCTTCATATAACTCAAAATTATATTGTTCTGAGCACAAAATTTAATTTTTCAAGTGCTAGGTACGTCATATTGCTGGTAAGGATTTTCCGACAACGAGCCTATCATGGTGTCCGCTGTGGATGATCGATACCCTGCGTCGCCGCAGCGCACAATGATCTGGCAACCAGTTTGAGGTTGTCTTCTAAAATAATAATGTTGTTAGGTTAAAGTTAGAATATGAGCAACCACGGTTGTATGGGCTATTTAGGAACCACCATGATTGCCTTGCCTTCTTAGTAATAATTTTTCTCAAGGTTTTTAACATTATTATGAAAGGACCAAGGGGCCTAAAAAATAATTGTTGTCCATTTGATTATGAATGCATTAACTGCCAAAGTGTTTGGATTGTATTTACTCTACTTGTGAAGAGGTCTGCCGGCCGAATCCAATCCAGCCAGTATCCAATCTATATCTGGGTGTACTCGACGAGAGTCTGCATCCGCAATTTTGTTATCTGTAATATATGAAATATATAAAAAAATAGATGTAGGTATTGGATGCTCCCCTTGCGGTTTATGTAAGTAATGGCTATGGAGTTATCTATGCGAAGAAGAATTCACAGTTTCTGAGGTTTTAGGCAAATACTTTAAGGCCAAAATAAGCTACCAGCAGCTCGAGCTGATTTATATGGATTTTTCTCTCATCTCACGACCATCTTCCGCTGGCTCGTTCACCCCCACATGTGGCTATTCCCCCCTGTAGTTGAGGCGTCAGTCTATATTTCTTAGCAGTATGCGTCTCATCATTTAAAAGAATCTTCCATAGAGTTAGGTTTATTCATGTATTTACTCTTTCTTAAGTGTAAAGTATCTCATATTCATCCAAGCAAGTAGTCCAAAGAATTTCGCAAATTTTACACCTTATGCAATACATCTTATTAGTTCAGACTTTATGTTTGACAGTTTTTCGTTAGGTAATCTAATTAGGTTTCTTTATTATTTCTTAATTTTAGTTTATATCCATTAAACCTATGGCAATATAGTTTGATCTTCATTGATTAGAGATCGTGGAGCATAAAAAAGGAAATAATTGCCAGTTTATACACATTAAACCCGTGACAACATAGTTTAGTCTTCGGTGTTTAGAAGCCATTGAGCTTAAAAAGAAAGACATTGCTAGTTTATACACGTTAACTTATGACAACATAGTTTGGTCTTCAGTGATTACCGACCATTGTATTTTACCGTATTTATCGGCGATGGTTGCAGTTCGACGGACGTCACGATGCTTTCGCGGCGACTTGATGCGACTGTCTCACGCTGAGGGACCCGGCACCGGCGAGGGAAATGTTTCACAACCTCGTTGTCATTCAGATCCGGCTCGAAGGACCATGTTAAGCCAATGTGGGATGTAAAAATAAAATGGACTGTATATAATATTTGTAGGCGCGGTTTATTGCCTTCCCTTTTACAAAAAGTAAGAGCTTCGCGGACAAACAGAAAAAGATTTAAATTAACGATAAGATGACCGTAGTCGGTGGTGTCCGAGAGCGCGAATGTCGGTCCAAGCCTCCCTCGCTCCGTCGCCCCCTCGCCTCACACGTCCCCGCCGCCACTCGCCGCCGATGACTCAGGCGCAGGTAAGTGCGCTGCTCACGCGTTGGCCGCGTGTATGTTGGGTTTGATTCCCAACAGTTGCCATGATTGTGTGTCAGTAGACAAATGAGGCAGGTGTTAGTAACACCATTCTAAGGTTTCACTGATGCACTATGAAAATTGAGCCAATGAAACCATCCCAAAAACTAATCTATATTGGTCTCACAACCGTCATGAATAAGTTACCCTGAGGCAAACTGACAACCCAAAGTCGCTCTAATAGGTGTTGGGTACTTAAGTAAACTTATTTTGTGTAACCTTGCGATACGGCCCCATAAGCCGCTCTGATAGGTGTGGTTACTTCAGTATACTTATTTTGTGTTACCTGGCGATACGGCCCCATAAGCCGCTCTGATAGGTGTTGGTTATTTTAGTATGTAACTTATTTTGTGTAACCTGGCGACACGGCCCATTTATTCTAGCTTGAAGGAATGTCTATCTATGCATGACTCACAGTTCGAAAACCGCTCTGATAGGTGACAGGTGTTGGTTACTTCAGTATACTTATTTTGTGTTATCTGGCGATACAGCCCCATAAGCCGCTCTGATAAGTATTGGTTATTTCAGTATACTTATTTTGTGTAACCTGGCGATACGGCCCCCAAAAACCACTTTGATAGGTGTTGGTTATTTCAGTATATAACTTATTTTGTGTAACCTGGCGATACGGCCCTAAAAACCGGTCTGATAGAGTACATATTACCTCAATGTCTGATAGGTGACAGGTGTTGGTTACTTCAGTATACTTATTTTGTGTTACCTGGCGATACGGCCCATTTATTCTAGCTTGAAGGAATGTCTATCCATGCATGACTCACAGTTCGGGTTTCAACCTGGACTGTCAACGGAAAGTGCCATAGTGAGTCTCAAACATACGGTCCAGTATTACACTGATCGTAGGACACATATACGCCTGTTTTCTGGATCTTTCCAGAGCCTTCGATCTGGTAAATTACGATGTACTCTGGAGAGAGCTTGAGGACAGGGGTGTATCGGCAGGAGTCCTCAGGATCCTACAGTATTGGTATGCAAACCAAGAAAATGATGTTAAGTGGTCCAATGCACAGTCTGAGACTTATAGGTTGGAATGCGGTGTGAGACAGGGTGGTCTGACGTCTCCTAGGCTATTTAGCGCATATATAGATGGCCTAATCGTGGACCTCAGCAATATGCGGGTCGGATGTAGCGTTCATGGTGTAACAATAAATAGTATCAGCTACGCTGATGACATGGCTTTGCTGGCGCCGACGGCAAGTGCTGTAAATGAAATGCTGCGGGTTTGTCAGGCGTATGCTGCCTCGCACGGACTTGTTTATAATGTTACGAAGTGCGAATACATTGTCTTTAAGGCCAGCGGTGAATGCCCAGATACTATACCTGACATTACCCTAAACGGCTTGAACGTCAAAAGAGTGACGAAATTTAAATATCTAGGGCATCTTCTCACTGACGACCTTAAGGACAATGTCGATATTGAAAGGGAGCTTAGGGCATTGGCGGTCCGAGGTAACATGTTGGCCCGAAGATTCGCTCGGTGTAGCAGTCTTGTGAAAGTAACACTATTTAAGGCGTATTGCCAGTGCTTTTACACGGGGAATCTTTGGGTCAACTATACCAAAAGAACGCTGGATGACCTACGCGTTCAGTATAATAATATTTTTAGGATGCTGTTGGGACTGCCACGATGGTGCAGCGCATCTGCTATGTTTGCGCAAAACCAAGCTGACGGCTTCCACGCCGTCATTCGCAAGAGAACCGCGTCACTGTTGTCAAGGTTGCGGGCGAGTGGCAACAGCATTCTAAAAACTGTGGCGGAGAGTATCGACTCTCCGATTATTAAAAGTTTTGTGAGAAGGACAATCACTAACCATTAATTTGGGGATGTCCTTTTCACAATACTATATGGTCTGTCTTCTTCTCTATTGTATTTTAATTACTAACACTAGTAATAAGTTATATTATTGTTTACTAACACGCTGGATCATTGTTGTCTGAAAATAAAGAATTATTATTATAAGCCGCTCTGATAGGTATTGGTTATTTCCGTATACTTATTTTGTGAAACCTGGCGATACGGCCCCAAAAACCGCTCTGATAGGTGACAGGTGTTGGTTACTTCAATATACTTATGTTGTGTTACCTGGCGATACGGTTCCATAAGCCGCTCTGATAGGTGTTGGTTATTTCAGTATACTTATTTTGTGTAACCTGGCGATACGGCCCCAAAAGCCGCTCTGATAGGTATTAGTTGTTGGTTATTACAGTATACTTATTTTGTTTTACCTGGCGATACGGCCCCAGAAGCCGCACTGATCGGTAATAACTTTAGTTAGGGTAAATCTATCGGTATGTAGGCAGGTGCTTGTTTTTCATTTGTTTTCCAGAATTACTGATCATAATGCCATGTAAAATATATAATAATTTGCGTCTATCAACTTTACGTAAAAGTTCGTGTGTTTGCAGCAAGGATCTTGTATAAATCAGATTGCACACAATTTCGTGGAATATGTTTTGCACACAATTTCGTGGAAAATGTTTTAAAGCATCTGGATATTTACCTGTACAAATAATAAGGTTTAGTATGTGGCTTAAATGTTCGCATATCGTGGTTGAGACAGACTTCAGTATCTTTGTGGCGATTCCATCAAAACCAACACTGTTAGTATTTTTAGCGACATTATTATTTTATTCAAATCGTGTGGTGTGCTGGGTGCTATAAACATTGAGTTATGTTTCATAGACGAGATGCATGTTTTCGGCTTACAGTCAACATCTATTTTCGGACGTATTTTGTCAACGAAAAAGTCATTAAAAGCACTAGCGATATCATAAGGTTTGTATAATATTTGATTACCAACTTTAAGTTTCTCGATTCGTTGTTGTTGATCGCTGTATTTTGTGGTTATTTTGAGCATTTTGTGTCAAGTTAATTATTTTATTATATAATCTAGAATAGGTAGTGAATTTCTTTTTGTTTTCATGGGTGGGTTTCAACCTGGATCGCCACAAAAGTTCTCTTTTTTTCCTACTGCATAATTTAACGCGTCGTGAAAGCCATTTTGGTTTATTGATTAGGTTTATTTTTATTTCTTTATACGGAAAACATAACTCGTAAAATAACTTGAATGTGTCAATAAATTCATTGTAAGCTAAGTTGGAATCCTCAGTAAGATATATCTCCGAAAATTTGAGACTGCTTATGCTATTTTTAAATTTCTCTATATTATCGTTACTACAATCTCTTCTAGTTATATACCAGGATTTGATATTATATACATTAGGAACTTGACATTGTAGTAGCTGTGCTGTATGGTCTGATAAAGCAAACTCAAGTACATCTGTCTTACAACTCTTCTTAAAATTATGCGCAAAATTATCTATACATGTCCCACTAGCCATTCGAGTTGGCTGTTTAAGAGCAAGTTTCAAATTGTGACCTAGTAGTAGATACTCAAGTGCAACTGAATTGTTACTGGGTTTTAAGACATCAATATTAAAATCGCCTGCAATTACAACATTCTTTGAACGCCTGTTAGATATCTCTTTAAGCAAAGTTTCAAGTTTATCAAAACAGTCATTTAAATTCATGGCGTTTGGTACTCTGTAAATACATACAACAATTAATTTATAATTAATAAGCTCGACAGCACAACATTCAAAAACCCCTGGTGATGACAGCTTTGATATTTGAGGAATTTCCCTCCATTGGTGGCAAGTATTAACCATTATACATGTTCCTCCTCTCTTCTTTTCCTGTCTACTATAACATGCCGCTAAACTGAAATTTGGTATGAACAGATGCTTTTCGTGACCTTTCATGATGAAATGTTCGGTAATACATTTATAATATCTACATTAACGTTTGTATCAGATAGTTCATTCAAGCATACCGTAAGAGCATTTGATTTATTTAGTAAACCTGCAATATTTTGGTGTAAAATGTTAATGTATTTACTGGAGAAAAAACTGGTCTTTTGACTCACGTTCTTCGACGAGAGCGTTTTCTTCTAAGATTTCCAATCGAAGGTTGAAAAGGTCCTCAAAAATTACTCTCATAGCGCAGTCTTTTACGTTTCCTGACCTTATGTACGTAGAATGGTGATAGCTCAAGTTCAAATTGGAGTCCAGAATATATGAATAATTATGAGTAATATTGTCCATACATAACATGTTGTTGAACATTTCCACTCTTGAGTTATATAAAATATTATAGTCATTATTATATTTATATGTTGGCAAAGTAATAAATATGTTTGTGTTCTTTATGTTCTTTAATGCGTTTCTCATGTATGTAATTATGTCAAAGTAACATTTAGTCGTTTTAAAGTCTTCCTCGCCGATCATTATTATACAAAAATCATTCTTTGTGTAATGTTGAAGTTTTATTTGTAAATCCCGTAGAAGGTGCATAATTTCCACCTTTGGTGTTAGGTAGTGACATATTTGATAATTGTCTGTAAAATATTCTTTTGCCAGAGTTAATATATTTGTTTAGTACCGAACGTTTTTGAACGCATATTTTTGGTACGGCAACATTAATTATCTGTGGGCTTGACATTACTTGACTTGACAGATAGACTTTGGTTCCGGTTGGAAAAAATGTCTGCGTTGGGACCTGTTGAGTTAATTATAATTGGTAAAATATCGTATTGAATCGCCGGTTGCAACCGATAATTGGGTCGCGATTAACTATTGTTTGAAGTTGTAATCCCGAATTGACGAAAACCCTGGGATATTTTTGGACATATCGCCGTATTGTCGTCAGCCGGCTGACACGCGGACTCTGCTGAAAATAGTGATAAATAGCTTCAATCTGGTGCGAGTTTGTGCTGTGATGCTATCTGGACCGCGCCATCTGAAGACCGGCGCCTTGTGACCGTCCATAACACTTGACTTACATCACACTTTTCACTTACTCATACTTATACACACACACCTTGGACGTGGCCTAGGAAGGTCGAAGTTTGGCGTCTGCAGCTCAGGTAAGTGTTATTAACTTGGTTATGATAAAGCCTCAAAGGCTATATATTGTTTTGTCGGCCGGAGAGCCTGTAGATTGTTTGAAGAGCAACGTTAAGCTCCACGTACCGTGGAGAAGTTCGGACACACCAGTATCGTTGCACTGGCCTTTTGTAGTCCTGAACAATTTTGGTAAGCAGAGCGTGGCTTTTATAATATAAAATCCACATAGTAAATTGGAAGTTTTGAACATTCTTGAAAATAACTTGAGTTTAATTACTTAACACAACTTATAACTTAATAAGTTTTGAATATATTGCTTTGTCAGCCGGGCTCAAATAGTACTTGTAGTTTGTACTGTAATTTGTAGTGCTAGCCCCTTGGTATTGCACTGACAAGTAAGATTGTTTGTGAAATTAGGAATTATTAGGTTGTATTTGGTTCATAATTTGATATTTGTTGTAAAAGTTGTTTGGTATATTTGTTGTAATTAATGATTGAATGTCACTAGTCTGAAATTAAAAGTTTATCTAAATAATAATCACATAGTCTAACACAATAAGACTTGAATTGTGTGTATTGGTTTATTGTTTAGTGTGATTATTGGATTGTAAATTGGAAGTTTTGAACATTCTTGAAAATAACTTGAGTTTAATTACTTAACACAACTTATAACTTAATAAGTTTTGAATATATTGCTTTGTCAGCCGGGCTCAAATAGTACTTGTAGTTTGTACTGTAATTTGTAGTGCTAGCCCCTTGGTATTGCACTGACAAGTAAGATTGTTTGTGAAATTAGGAATTATTAGGTTGTATTTGGTTCATAATTTGATATTTGTTGTAAAAGTTGTTTGGTATATTTGTTGTAATTAATGATTGAATGTCACTAGTCTGAAATTAAAAGTTTATCTAAATAATAATCACATAGTCTAACACAATAAGACTTGAATTGTGTGTATTGGTTTATTGTTTAGTGTGATTATTGGATTGTGTTATTGGAGATTGTCCGGCTCAATATTATACAGTCAATTGTTGTATTTAATTGGTGTTGATCCAGCATAGTATATACATTGAATTGTTATTTATTTTGTAACTAGCCATCTGTACCAAGCTAGATTCATACTTGGAATAAGTACAGAGTCGGTTTTGGACTTGAAATAATTGAATTTAAGTTTTTATTTTGTTGAGATTGCTCGGTTGGCTAACAAGTCATTGTTTGTTTAGTTAGTGAATTTTAACTGATTTGTATTAATATTTGATTGTTGCAATGGCCTCATTAAAGGCAGTCAGGGAGTCTGCTGCCGGATTGACCTCACAGTTGAGATGGTTCACATCGGCAGCGGCAACGGTTGAGCGTTTGGAATTGGAAGAGCTCACCCTTGCTCGGTATGGGTGCTTGAATGAGAGGATCAAGGCAGCTGATGCTGCGCTCACACGCTTCAACGAGTACATCATGGACGTGGATTTGGGGGTGATGGACCAGGCAGCCCGCGATAAGATTTTGGGTGACTATGACCAGATTGTCCACCTGGGGGATGTCATAAGTCTACGAGCCCGGGAAATTTTGAAGAGCCGGGTGCCTGATGCGGCCAAGCCGCAGACCCCCGTTGTTGCAGGCCCTGGACTATTGAGTAGGCTGCCCACCCTGGAGCTGCCACATTTTGACGGTCGCTTGGACCACTGGCTGGGCTTCCTAAATCTCTTTGAGAGTCTTGTCGATGCACGCTCGGACCTCGGACCTGCCCAGAAGTTGGCCTACTTGTTGTCCGTTTTGGAGGGCGAAGCCAGAGCCTTGGTGCAGCACTTGCCGGTGACGGACTCCTCCTACCCTACCGCTCTGGAGCTTCTCTCCCGACGGTATCAGAACAAGCGCTGCCTGGCTGATGTGCACATCGGCCAGATTTTGGGACTACCGGCCATTGCCAGCACGTCGACGTTGCGCACTGACTTGTTGAACCCGTTGGTTTCAGCGACCAACGCCTTGAGACGCTTGGAGTTACCGGTAGAACATTGGTCCTACTTGTTGGTGCACATAGTGCTGCAGTTGCTCCCGGCGGAGCTGAGGTCACGTTTTGAGCAGAAGTATGGTGGGGATAGTGCCACCCATCTACCCCCTTTGATGACCTCCTCAAGTTTTTGGAAGACGAGTGTCGGTTTTCGGATAACACTCGTGGCGCCACGGGGTCACCCCCACTACCTTCTCGGCCTAGAGACCAGGGACGGACTAGGGCTCGGGGGCCTGTTGATGTTCGCCCCGCCCCCCGTTTTGCTGGCGCCCGGAGTCCTCGGGCTAGGGGGCCTGTTGATGTTCGCCCCACTCCTCGTTTTTTTGGCGCCCGGAGTCCTCATCATTGTGACTTTTGTAAGGCAGCGGGGCATGTCATGGCGCGTTGCCCGGCCTTTTTGAATTTGCACGTAAGTGCCCGCCGCCGCATTGTCAACGCACGCCGTTTGTGCTTCTCGTGTTTGGGGGCCCACTTCCATCGGGACTGCCCCAACCCCCGCCCGTGTAGAATTTGTGAAGGGTCCCACTTGGAGATTTTGTGCGCCAACGCGAACCGCTCCAGCAGACCAGCTTCTGAGGGGGGTTCGCGCAGGGGGGGGTACCCCGGAGACGAGCACCGGGCTGAGACCCGCAATTCTGTACGCCGCACTCCACCCCCCACGCAAGTTGAACGGGAGCCCCGCGAACGCCATTTGGTCTCCCCTCGTCAGGGAGAACGCGCATTGGCTGCTAGGCAGCAGTGGCCGGGTCGGCGCCGCTGCCTTTCCTCTCCGTTGGCGGAACGTCCCCGGTTGGAGTCGCGCCCTCCGCCATTCGGGCATCCGGTGGGATATGCCCCTCCAGTGACGGCGAGCGGCTCGGGACACAGCGCGGACGAATATTTTGATTGTTGGCCTTGTCGTGAACGAGGGCAGCCTGGATGCGGCGATCGGTCGCCGCCCAGGCATCGCTAAGAGATTGACGCCTGCCCCGCTAAAGGACCCCCCCGATCAAGACGGTTTTGTTGCCAACGGCCTCGGTCAAGGTCTGGGGACCTTTGGGTGACTCGATTGTGGTCCGTGCCATTTTGGACACGGGAGCCCAGGGTTGCCTTTTGTCGTCTTGGTTAGCGGGACAGGTTGGCCTGAAGGTGAACGACCTTTCAGGCAAGATTTGGGAATTGGCGAAACGGCTGTCACCACTGTTGAGGGAAGGACCTGGTTTGAAATCACCCTTGTGAGTTGTCTTTACCCTAAAATTGGTGCTCCTGCCCTTGTTATAACTGAACTTGGTTGGGACGAGCCACTTCGGGAAACCCTGTTGGAAGACTGGCTCCAATTTGTATCTGCACTTCCTGCGGTGCTTCTTGTGCGTCTCTTAAGCCACGTTGCGCGCACCTTGGGTGGAACTGTTGTCATTCGGGCTTCTTACGCTTGGACGGACAGTCAAATTGTTTTGTGTTGGTTGAAGACGTCCGTCCACTCTTTGGAGGTCTTTGTTGCAAACCGAGTGTCGCAGATTTAAGTTTCTGAAACGCCTTTGCTTTGGAGGCACGTGCCTGGTGACTTGAACCCGGGCGACGTAGCCTCACGCGGGTGCATGGCCCCTCACTTGATTGCTCACCCCCTTTGGTGGGGACCGGACTGGCTGACTCGCCCCGAGGACGATTGGCCTCGAACGCCAGTCTTGATGTCGGATCCTTTGCCCGGACTTGAGGTGTTCGCTGTTGGGACAAAGGACCCTCCGTTTGATCTTGATTTTTTGATGAATCGATACAGCTCCCTCGACAAATTGTTGAACGTCACCTCGTGGATCAGGCGTTTTGGCCATAATTCTAGGAATCCAGAAGACAAGCGCCTGTCACCAGTTCTCTCTCCTCAAGAGCGACAGGAGTCACTCCTCTTTTGGGTCCGCTCTGTGCAGGCTGCACACTTTGAAAAGGAGATCGAGGTCTTGAAGTCTGGTAGGGTCAGGTTGTCGGGAGCCGTTGGTAAGTTGAATCCCTTCTTGGATAGGATGGGTCTTTGGCGTATTGGAGGACGGTTGAGGCTCTCTAGCCTTCCTTATGGGGCCTGTCACCCCCTTTTGTTGCCCAAGGAGGGCCACTTGGTTCAATTGTTGGTGACTGATTGTCACGTTAAGAACTCGCATGCGCGTTGCAATGCGCTGTTGGCCATTCTACAACGAGAATTTTGGATTTTGCCGGCTGATCCTGTCAATGAGGCGAGGCCCTTTGCTGGCGTCGTAACGGACTTTGCTGGTCCCCTTTTGTTGAAGACGTCCACCCTTCGTAATAGTAAGATTGTTAAGACTTATTTGTGTGTTTTGTCTGCCTGTCAACCAAGGCAGTACACTTGGAGCTGGTAACCTCCCTCTCGACAGAGGCCTTTGTGGCGACTTTGGAAGGATTTGTGTCTCGCCGTGGGTTACCTTCTTTGGTTAGGTCTGATTGCGGTACGAATTACAAGGGTACAAGTAACTATTTAAAGGAGGTATACGCCTTCCTTAATGAGAGCCAGGTTGACATTGGTAATAGTTTGGCCCGCCGAGGGGTCACTTGGTTGTTTGACCCGCCAGCCTGCCCCCCATTGGGGGGGTATTTTTGGGGCCGCGGTGAAAGCGGCAAAGGGACGCTGGCGGAGATTGTTGGGAGACACCGTTCTCACCTTTGAGGAACTAGCTACGGTATTTTGCCGCATTGAAGCTGTGTTAAATTCGCAACCTGGTCAAGACTTCCAATTGATTAGCGGACGGGTAAGCCCGTCCGGGGGGGGTAGTTGTTTAGTACCGAACGTTTTTCAACGGATATTTTTGGTGCGGCAACATTAATTATCTGTGGGCTTGTCATTACTTGACTTGACAGATAGACTTTGGTTCCGGTTGGAAAAAATGTCCGCGTTGGGACCTGTTGAGTTAATTATAATTGGTAAAATATCGTATTGAATCGCCGGTTGCAACCGATAATTGGGTCGCGATTAACTATTGTTTGAAGTTGTAATCCCGAATTGACGAAAACCCTGGGATATTTTTGGACATATCGCCGTATTGTCGTCAGCCGGCTGACACGCGGACTCTGCTGAAAATAGTGATAAATAGCTTCAATCTGGTGCGAGTTTGTGCTGTGATGCTATCTGGACCACGCCATCTGAAGACCGGCGCCTTGTGACCGTCCATAACACTTGACTTACATCACACTTTTCACTTACTCATACTTATACACACACACCTTGGACGTGGCCTAGTAAGGTCGAAGTTTGGCGTCTGCAGCTCAGGTAAGTGTTATTAACTTGGTTATGATAAAGCCTCAGAGGCTATATATTGTTTTGTCGGCCGGAGAGCCTGTAGATTGTTTGAAGAGCAACGTTAAGCTCCACGTACCGTGGAGAAGTTCGGACACACCAGTATCGTTGCACTGGCCTTTTGTAGTCCTGAACAATATTATTATTTTTATTCGTACTTAATATACATAGCTTATTTTTCAATTTGTTTTTGTTCACTTGTATATATTTTTGTGTTGTAGTTGTTTATATTGTCACTTTAGTTCACTTTACACTTGAGTTTTGTGGAGATAACACAGATTGGCGTCTATAGTCACTTTATGCACACAATGAAATAAATCATTAGTTAATTAATGCACAATTACTATTTATTCACTTATTTCGAATACGGAGTCGATGTTAACTGTGCGCCACTAGCGCCCTCTAACTAATAGATTCAGAATAAAATGACTGAGACTTAGAGATGGACAGACTAACAGCCTGGATGAATCTATTAGGGTTCCATCAAAACGCAGCTGATATAAATAGTTCAATATTTTAAAAAATACACTTTAGCAATAAATATTTTTACTCAAATAGATACAAAAACAGACACTGAAAACTTCGAGTTATACCAAGCTAGAAACATAGTTTACTGTGACACATCTACTGTGTATTATTTGGCTTATGACGTAAACTGGACAAAGGGGTTCCATTTCTATGTCCTGAGCAACGAATGCATACAGCATGAACAGAATTTCTGTCGCGAATTTCAAAGCTTTAGCCAGTTCTAGAGCACAATGAATTTTAAATATGAATGAATGTTGAAAACTGCACGAATATATTTGTTACATCATTATGCATAGTTTTTCCTTTTTGTTTCATTCAATTAAAACGAAGAAATCTCGATATGATAAGATGGTCACCTAACCACAAACTGACATGAGGAATCGTTGCTTAACTTTGAAAATCGACATGGCTGTTATTATTTCACCACGAGCAGCTCTAATTAAAAAATTATTATTAATTAATTATCATAGGTTAAGGAAAGATAAAACAATAGAGTACCCTCAAGCAAAACATGAAAGATACTCACTACCCGTGAAGGATATTAGTGTGGAATGACTTTTTACAAGTCGAAATAAAATATAAAATGAACAAAAGATAAAATAATAATATTGTTACGCCAGTCGCTTAGTGAAGTACGTCGTGAAACTTCGACGTTAATCTAGAATGTTCGAGACACTAACGCCATCTAGCGGCGAGTAGCAGTACTGAGTATATCTAGTCGAGACACTAACGCCATCTAGCGGCGAATATCAGTACTAAGTATCTCGAGTAGCTTCGAGAATATTCTTAGCAATGTAGGCGGTGAGTCGATTTTATAAGAATGTTTTAGAACTCATAGACCGGGGCATAAATAGATCGCAGAGGAACGCAGAGAGCAGTCTTATAACGAGGCGAATACGCGATATAATCGAAGCTTTACTAGTGAATTTCAGTGCGTTTTAAGTGTTAAGTGACAAGTGCTGTGGTGCGAATAATTATGTTTAATTTGTATTTTGTGTTTAATTAATTAAAGTGTTGATTTTGGTTTAATTGGCGTTAATTATTTCTATCCCGAACCCCAGCTCGTAACAATATAGAATTCGCCTGAGAACATAAATAAGATATTCACGTGTAAAGATCACACGTTCCTAATAAATGATTTTTAATTCAGTTATGTATTTAGGCCTTAGCAGGTATCTAAATACAATTGTTTTATATCTTATCTTATTTAGTCGTAATTAACCTGAGGTATTCAATCGTTAACGTTCTTCATATATTTTGCTGCGGCTCAGCATGAGATGGTTAGCAGCTGTACCAGATGGTACTTCACACCGGAACAGCTGCTCAATCTTGAGCAGAAGATCAAATCTGGATCAAAAGTTGGGAATCCTAGCCAAGGTGAGATCACCTTGGCTAGGATTCCGAATTTTTTGATGCTAGTTTTTAAAACATCTTAATTAACATCGAGCGACTAATTTATATTATTAATAAAATGACCTTTCCAGACATTGTCA
Source organism: Tholera decimalis (assembly GCA_943138885.2). NCBI lineage: Eukaryota > Metazoa > Arthropoda > Insecta > Lepidoptera > Noctuidae > Tholera > Tholera decimalis. Next base: position 34,622,286 of record OW964562.2, read on the forward strand.
CAGGAGGAAGACGCGATGCAATTATGTAGATCACCTGAATATCAATGAACTTAAAGTTGATTAATTGAATTAATTAATTTTGTCAGCCAATTTGAAGAGTACTTGAAATTCTCTCCGGAGTAAGTTTTTTCATCAGTTAAACGTTCATCTGATTTATTAATTTATATTGTGTATAGACTTAATAGACTAGTAAATTCGTCATCTGCTAGCCTTTTCCATATTATTTTTATATTTCGGATACCATTCCAACCGAATACAGCTGAGCACCATAAATATACCTGTCTGATTTTTTATATTTCTGCGGGAAAATCTACATGCAAGCGGCCCAGAGCCAGAGCGGTAGAAATAATCTTCTACAGCTCTGGCTCTGCGCCGCTTCTGGCGCTCTGCTACCCATCTTGTTCCGTCAGTTCCGCTTGCGCACCGACGGGAACGCGGTATCTCGTTCGAATATTCCTTCAGAACATGGTGGCCTTAGTACGCCATAATTGCTCCTGTACTTATTACAATGTAAGTATGATGATAATGGTCACCAACCAACAATGTGTTCAATACTTACTGCAATTTCAATACATACCGGGCAGGTATGCATAGAAATATGTATTGTGTACCTGTGTAGTCGTAAGATTCCTAATTCTATATTATGAAGTAAAACTACTTTTTATTGCTTCTATTTTGATGTTTAAATGTTTATTTGTCTGAAATATAGTTTTTTTATTTACAAACGAATTAGATTTTAAGCTAACATGGTCACCAAATTCAATGTTTTTTTTTTATTCAGGATGAGCACACTCTTGACCTCGATATCGCCTGATGGTAAGCGATAGACGAGGTCTACGATGGAACGAGCGAGCCCAGAAGATGCCTGTTTACTCTTGCTTTAAAGGTTGAAAGATCGTAAGTGGCAGGGAACACAGAAGCCGGCAGAGATATCCACAGCTTGGAAGTGCGCACAATAAATGTGGAGGAGAAGGATATCTGAACTTCCACATTCCTAATATTAGAATACATGCATTTGAATGTCTGGGCTTCTGAAGTACTTTGACTAGCGCGCCCAGCGCCCAGTAGGCAGATATGGAGCCGATTATCTACTGTCTCATCTACGTGCATGCAGGTTCTGTATCCATATTGCAGGTTATAAAAGCCATAAAAGGAGGAACTTGTGGCTAAATAATAAGCGCCGTGCGGATCAATCTTTTAGGTTAAGCAACGCATACCGAGGTCGGTCTGTTGATGGGTGAGCATCTAAATATAACAAGTTTCCCACGTGCTACAGACAGCACGTGAAGCCATTGGTCACGGCGGTCATTTATACATCTTCGACAGTCGTTACGGAACCCAATAAATCTGACATTAGCAAGGAACTTGTAGGTACCTAAACTGGAATGCGGACGCGAAGCTCAAATCCGTTCCGAAGAGTATACCCTCGAAGGTATCTCTTTCTAGTAGTGTGGATATCAATTCGTGATAAACGTAAGGACAATTTTATTGAATGCAATATTTGCAGGTTTTTTTAAGACACTTATTATTAACCTTACAAATGATGTATTTCTGTTACCGCTATAACAAAAAATACTAAAAATTAATTAAAATAAATATTTAAGGGAGACTCCCATATAACAGTTGTGATTTTTTTGGCGCTTTTTATAGGTAATGGTTCCGTGCCATTCATTACCTACCTATAAAAATACCCTTCATGCGCGAGTCCGACTCGTACTTGGCCGGTTTTTTTCTTAACAACGTATTAAATAGAAAGAAATAAATAAATTCAATTATAAATACAAAGGTCTGTATCGGTCTGTTATGCTTTCACGGTTAAATCACAGAGCCGCTTTCGAAAAATTTTGGCATGGAGATAGTTTAAAACCCTGGGAACTATTTTCTTTCTATCTCAGATTTTTGAACAGTTGCTCGGTAGCGCGATATAACAGAATTCCACGTGGGCGAAAACGTCAACTTATATTGAGCGCGCTACTTTCTATAATAAACCCTTCCTTATGCGGGCTAAATGCAAAATTGGTTTTGTTAAGCAGGCTTTATTGCATTGAATTATAAACTTTCAAAGTGGTTAAGACCCAAAAACAAACCCAAAGACAAATACAATTATTGCAGATACAGAATTAATAACAGAATCACCAGCTGGCAATTCTTCGAAGGCTTGGCCTTGATAGGCAGTGGTATAGACGTCCAAACAAACGTGCATTCATTGGTAATCTACGTTTATTCGACACTTGTACGGTCAGAACCAGTAGACTAAACATAAAATGATGCAATGTTTATATATAATGAAAACTCTAAAACCCTTCATGAAAAACGATGATTATAAATAGAAAGAATAACAGAAGAGATATAATTTATTTATGTATATATTTATTAGGTTAACCTACAATTGTTTACACTATACATTTGTATGAAACAGTCATATTACATTTATAAGTGTAACAATTAATTACAGGCTAACACCACATGTGCTATTTAAGGTTAGAAATCAATATTATTAACATACATAATTCTAAACATAAAGGAGGCAGATCGAATGACAATTATAAGGTTATTATTATTATTAGGTTGGTTCTACATTTTCTAGTTCCTCATATGTTGCAGCTGCAGGTTTGTTACAAGATTGGCTTGACACAACCCTAAAAAATGTATTACACTATTATTAGTTAAAAGTATGGAAATAATCTTTAAATTATGAATTATTATTATTATTTGTCGACATTAACTAACTGCAGTGGATAAAAGTTAAGTAATTAAGTTATAAGTAATTATTAATACAATAAACTACACTTGTAAGCAAGTTTGCGTAGCTGAGTTTTTGGCCAAAATGATATAAAATATTTTTGCCATCAATTTGCTAAGCAAAAGTAAATAAATCAACTAAAATGTCGACTTTTATGCTTATTAATTTGACTCCTTTCATAACTTTCACTTACTAGATCTTTGAATGTGCCCAGTACAGGTTGTATATTCTTTTCTTTAGTGGGTTTCAATATTATAGTACTTAAAACATTTATTTGTTTCGCTTTAACAGGAATCTAAAATAATAATAGATTGATGAGAACAAAATTTTAGTACTTATGGTTAAGATAGATTCAAAATGAAAATTCATCTTGCTACGCTCATATTCTATTTCGAAACGGTGATCTTCATGTCATTTGTAAAGATTGATAACTTACTTTAGGGAAAATGGATGGAATTGCATCATCTTCATCATTGAATTGAATTGCATGATCTTGTTTCGAAATGCAATATTTCTTCGGGCTTGAAATGGCGGCTACAAATTTTGGAACCGTTTCTGACCTTTTTCTGTGTAGAACACTGAGCCACCGGTCTCGCAGATCATCACTTTTATGAAAGCTTAAAATAACAAAAAATAATAAATAATGAGAAGAAAGAAAAATAATAAATAAGAATAAAGAGAAGAACATCCACTTTTACATTGAAAACATAGTCACCCTAAATGCAATTTGTAAACAAAGTCACAAAACTTACTTATAAAAGGAAATTCCAGACCCGGGGTACCCTTCACTCTTGCAATTAACCACAAAACACGTTCTTACCATGGTTACAGTATCTTGCACTTTAATATTAAGAAAACTCACAAAATTAAATATAATGCAAATTTACAAACTTACAGATGTCAAGTAAACGTCAGCCGGCAAAGTAGTAATTGCCATGATAATATAATATATCACTACTAATTGTTACAAATTCCATTTATTTTTGTTTTAAACATCTTGTGATTGCATGGTAAAATAACTTTAATTTTCATTAAGGCTTGTATTCATGCCAATAACCTTGACCATTTGGGCGGAGCTAACGACCCCTCTCCGCGCGTCACTCCGCGCAGCTCTCCGCTACCCGCATGCAACAGAAAAGAGTGGCGCGCTCGGCCCGCGCTTGCGCCGCCAGCATGCATCGTCGCTTCGCCTAGTCTCGGCACAGAGTATCGAAATCACAGAAGGTCAAGTCATCGTGAAAGTTAAATTCATTTTTATTTGTACCGCATCAAAAGTGGTCAAATTTTGTTTTTATTTATTATCTATTGATATAGATGCACTTTGAGTATGTACTGTAGAAACTATACCTCTATTATAGATCAGCCTGGCTCGAAACATGAGGTAAACAACTTGATGTATCTTTTTAACTTAATTATATATAAATAAAAATTAATGGCTAAATGTGTTGCTAAGCGCAAAACTCAGGAATGGCTGGACCAATACGGATTTTTTTTCGAATATTCGTTATAGTCTGAGGAAGGTTCCTATTAAGAGAAAAATGGTAGGTAGGTAGGTAAGGTAGGTATGTAGGTAGGAACTTAGAGTAAGGTAGATAGGTAGTATAATTATTACTAGTGTATGTCATATTATTTGTTACATTTTTTATAAACAAATAGATTATAACTAAAATTCACTGAAATTTAACTTTCTTTTACCAAGTATTTTTATTCTTTTGGTTGGTTGAACTTATTCATCCTCATTTATTTCTCCGTGTTCACATATATTTATTTTCAGAAATTTTGATAGCCATATAAAATCTTGTTCTATGTTTTCTTTTCGTCCTTCTTCGTTCTCGTTTTCTTCAATTTTCTCATCAATCTATTTTTCTTTCCTTAGTTCTATTTCCTTCTCTTTGTCGTTTTCTTCTTTCTCTTGTACATTATCTTAACTCTATCTCTCTATCTCAACTGGCGGCTTCGTCCGTACAAAGAGAAACCGGTGCATATCGGCTCAAGCCAGGCCTCGCTCAGACGAAGCGCACACACGCGCCTTGCTTGTAGTTAGGGTTGCCACCTTTTTTGTTTGCAGTTAAAGTACATTGGTTAAAATAGGTAAGAAAAAAAAAGTACATAGCATCAAAATAAAGTACAATTCATTTTCAAAGTCGCTTTCCACTGTCTGTCCTTATGTATGCTTAGATCTTTAAAACTACGCAACGGATTTTGATGCGGTTTCCTTTAATCGATAGAGTGATTCAAAAGAAAGGTTTATATGTATAATACATGCATAATATAGTAGAGAAACAATGATAATTTTAGAGGTTTCTAATGTGATGTCTTAATAAACAATTTTTTTGCGCTTACACTGCAAACGCTGGCTGAACCGTACGAGATAGATCAAAATAATGTACCACAGTACTGTACACCTTAAAAAGGTCTACAAAAAATTCCGCGATGGCATATGCTTATCTCTTACGGATAATATACTAAAAGCCTTTTAAGTTTTGTCGTTTGAAGAAAAAAAACACTACTAGAACCTTATAGTTATTTTATTGTTTTTCAAAGTATTCACCATATAGCTTAATACACTTTTCCACTCGCTCAATTATTATCACATTTATTCCACTCTAAAGTAGGGGTGTTCAAAATGACTGACTTTAAAGCGTCAACTGCTACTTCACGGGACTGGAATCATTGACCACGAAGACTTCTTAATTTTAGGAAATGTAAAGAAATCGTTAGGGCTTAGGTCAGGACTGTATGGAGGATGGTTAAGAATTTCTACTTTTTCCTGCTTCAAATACTGAATCGTTTGACGAGCGCTGTGTGAGCTTGCGTTGTTGCGCAGGATGATGCGTCGCTTTGAGTTAGATTTTCGAAGTTTGGCGAAGACTTGTGGTAAACAAACTGTGGTATACCACTCTGCGTTAACCGTTCTACGATCATCAATTGCAATAGTCGCAACATGGCCGGTGTTTCCAACGAACGTGGCCACCATCTTCTTTGAAGTGCTTCGAGAACGAACAACTTTAGTCGGCTTTGGCTCGTCTTGAGTGACCCAGATTGTAGATTGTTGTTTGGAATCAGGATCGTAGATTCCAAACAACAATCTACAATCTGATCCAAGATTCGTCACCACTGATGATGTCGTAGACGTGATTTGACTCTCCTCAGTTGAACCTTTGCAGAGTTTTCTTACACCATCTGACGCGGGTCGCCTTGTGATCGTCGGAAAGCAGATGCCGTATCTAACGGCAAACTAGCTTTCTCACACCAAGCACTTCATGCAAGATCTTCTGAATGGTTGTCCCTGAGATGCCTAACAGAGCCTTTATCTCTCGATATGTCACATGATGATCTTCGAGAATTAGTTGTCTCACAGCAATGATGTTATCTTCAGTGAAGGCGAATTTTGGGCGTCCTTCGCGAGATTTGTCACTAACACTAGTATGTCCACGCTGGAATTCTAAATATCAGCGTTCGACAGTCCGCAGACATGGGGCTTCATCACTGAACACAGATGTTAGCTCTTCAAAACACTGAAGCCGTGTCAGGCCTGTTCTGAAGTTGTAGAAAATTATTGCACGAACATTTTTCTTAGAAAGATTCATTTTCGGACGTAACCTGAAAGATTCCAATCGACGCTGTGACTAAACAATAGCATTAATCCTAATACTTTCAACTGTTTTGAGATTCAAAATTTAAACACATTCGAATATAGAACAGTTCCAAATTCAAAATTGCCGGGAAATATGGAAACGACAGAACTTAAAAGGCATGCCTCGTATATATCCATTTTAATACTTTAAAAAATGGGCAATTATAAAGCAGTAATTGGAAAGCTATTTACATAAATACTGTATTAATCCTTATCATTTTAAATACGTTAGTTGGCATGAACATTTCATGCAGATTAAATGAATGCCTTAGGAGATATAGCAAAATTAAAATAATGCACAACGAAATTAATTTCGTGTCGCCGTGATTTGACCGGGCGGGGCGCCTCACTTCCGAGCCGGGGGAGTCCCGAAAGTTTATGTAGTATATCAATGTATGGTGTAATTGTGTATCTTATATATGCCTACAGAAAAGTCCGCGATGGCATATGTCTATATGTTAAAGATAACATCCTACCTATGTCCAATTTAATACTTTAAAAAATTGGCCATTATTAAGCGGTAATATAAAAGGTATTTACACTAATACCGTATTAATCCTAATCATCTAAATTAATATTATGTATAACGAGGAAAGATGATTGATTTTTTGTTTGTTACGATTTAACTCAAAAACTACTCAACCAATTTTACCAAAAGCTCCATCTCCTCGGAGTAACATAGGCTATTTTATGTTTTCCGTAAAGAACCCATGCGAAGTCAGGGCGGATTGTTTACTAAAATTTAATTGCTGAATGTATATGTACGTAAGCGCATTAGTTCAGAACAGCTGCATTTATTTGACAATTTTTTTGTGTTCGTAATTGTCTGGATAAGGTTTAGAGAGAAAACTGTATGATACTGAAAGGTAAAAATTGCACCCGGGCGAAGCCAGGGTGGGCAGCTAATCATGTTTAAAAAAATATTTATTATTACTTTTTGCGGTTTGTATCAAATTAGTATCTCTACTAAACAATTGTACAGCATCTTTACAGTCTATATTTAAATTAAAGTAAATAAGTAATTCATTTTTTATCAAATTCAGAGACGCTTTGTTTATTACGACTAAACTTTTCAAAATCCCAAAGAAATCAAATCATGCGAAATAAAGTATTTTCGTGTACTTTATTGTTCTCATAAAGTATAGAGTACAATTACCTGAAATAACGTACAATACTTTATTATAAAGTACGGGTGGTAACCCTACTTGTAGTAGTGTACCTATCATAGCGCAGTTGTATGAAGCTTACCCTCTGTCCGTTTACTCTGTGCTATCTACTTTTATGCGAGGTAAGTAAAGCGATAGTTTATAATGAAATATGTAGATAAAACTTTAAACTTACCTTGATAATAAATGTATACCCTTTTGTTTGTAATATTTTTTTAAACCTCTCTTCATTCGTTTCTGCTTATTCCCATGTTTTACAAACTAAATTTAAACACTACTAAAACTGTAAAATACTATGAGTTTATAACACTAACACTACTTATAGATACATAGAATACTCTTTAACTTATAAACAAGAATCAGAAATAAAACTTTTTGACGAATCGAAAGTTGGTTATATTTTTTGATAATAAGTTTTATTTCACGCTTTTTAGTGGGTCGGTTTGTAATTTATCTAGTTACAAAAGCCAAAATGTCAACTACTTATCACCTATTACAAAATATTGCTTTTCCCGGTGCAGAGCCGTTAATTTTTGAGGAGTTCTCCTGGTACATCACTATCAGCTCTACTTCACCATATGCATTGTGACGAGCATAAAGTGCTTAACATCTATATTCAAGTAATCTAATCGCAATCCACGAAATACTTATTATTGAGTAGTTTCGATGGCCATCTGGGGTCTTCGTCATCAGTTCCACTTCCTCAAATGGTGCTTTTCGAGAGAAACTAAACAAGGTACTATAAGAAATACCCAACACGCTATAGTTATGCCTATAATATTTGAAGAGTTCCCTCGATTTCTCCATGATTTCATCATCAGATCCAAACGTGACGACAATAGAACTAACTAGAATGTATATATATTCTTTCAAACAAAAAAAGAATTTTCCAAATCGGTCCAGCCATCTGCGAGTAATGAAGTAACATCATAAAAAAAAAGTTCAAGACGAATTGAGAACCTCCTCCTTTTTCTAAAGTCGGTTAAAAAGCTATTCTACTATTTACAAAATTAATTTTTGCAGTAATATTTTACGATATTATTTCGTAGTGCTTGAGCTCTCGCAACGCGACGTAGGTCCACCTAGCAACACGATGCGCCCCGCACTGAATTTGTGGACGAGTGCGGGGGTGATGTAAACGCAGTCTTTAATTGGACGCATTTTTTATTTATTGTAATAAAAATAATACATATTTGTAAAAAGTAACAAAACCAAATTATTTTCATTTGTATTGCAAAGCAGTAGTATATTTTTTATACTCTTTTGATAAGAAATTAAGGAGTAAAATGGTTTCATCTCAATGATTTGGAGGTGATTTGTCATTTTTTTTTCTTATTATGTGATACCGATAGAAAAATTGTGGCTAAACCAAATTACGGTTCATATCATGTAGATTACTAACAATTTTTTTCAGATGTAATTTCTGTGTAATTGCCGACGAAAAGTTGCTTCATCTGAATGCTTTTTTCAAGCTTTTTTCGAGAGAGCAGCCTTAATATGCATACAGTAATAATGGTAATTCATTTTAAAGATAGAATTCCAAAGAAGTTTAAAACTAGGTGTTATTACTACAACAGACAGGTCGAAAAAATTACCATTGAAATAAATATTTTTAATCTGACACACAGAAGAAAGGGACACAGTCCACACACGCACTGTCTCGCTTGGAACGAAAATTTCCTTCAGTTTTATGCGTGCAAGTTTATACTCTATTGTTTAACAGCTAATAAAGACTTTCTGTATTCTTTGAATCATTCGTAAGCAATCCAGTTAGTAGGTAGAAGATCCTTGGACATTAGTCATGCCAAGGAGTTCCAAATTCAAAGTACAAGGTTCGACGGCCCGCCTATACGCTACAGAGCCGTCATAATATGACACTGGCAGAATAGTCGACACCGGCTCAGTTGCCAAAGAAGAGAAAAAAAAAATACATTTAATTCAGGATTCAAAAGTCCCATATAGACACATACATTAAATATAGATACATTACATTATAAATTATCTTAAACATCCATACAAAATATCAAAAAAATAATTAAAAATTACAATTAAATCAAAGAAAAACATGCAAAACAGATAGGCTATCCCACCCCACACGCGACATGTCTCCCACAACAATGTCGTATATAGGGACAGTCTAGCCTAAATGCTATCATCTTCAAAATAGGGTTGGGGCTAGTCCACACTCGGCGCACTAGGGATGCACTCCGCTTACGCATAGTCGCATAAAAGCAGCTAGTACGCGCCTCAGCAAACATCCCTGAGGCGCTGCAGAAGCGGGGCAGCCCCATAATTGCCCTAAACGCGTTATTATATTGTACACGGAGTGCACTGTAACTTTTCTGCGTGTAGTTAGCCCACAGGCTGCACATGTATAAAGGTGTACAATACGCCCTAAAGAGCGTAGTCTTAATTGGTTATTAAATAACACTTTTACACATCATTTTTTCGTAAATATTAACTAGATGAGGCCGGTGTTTCCTAACTGACTACCCTGAGAAGAAACACCGAAACAAACTCAGGGGTCCGTCTCTTTTAAAGTCCATACAATCTATACTGGTTTAATTATATGGGAACCTTGTAGGTTTCAGTCTGAGGCGATCTTTTGAAGAAAGACGCTCACAGATTTGAGTGAGCCTGTCCATACAGTGCAAGCATTTGTCAAATGACGTATAGCTCAACTTAGGACAAGGAGCTTAACGATTTGACGAACAATAACAAGGTAGGGACGTTTGGGTAGGCCGCAAAAAGCACTCAAACTTCCAGACAATCATGTTTAACTCGAATAAAATAACCTACATAGTTCACATATTCACAATAATTTATGAGAATTATGAAGATTCTGAAATGGCCGTTTGAGGAAAGAACCACACAGATTTGAGTAGATCCGTCCTGTCAGTGCAAGCCTTTGTCAGTTAGTCTGTAAGCTCAACTTTGGACTACTATCATATCGCGTTACCCAGCTATTGGGTTTGGAGTGATTATAAAAGGCTCCGTGGACTCAGTATCAATTAGGACAACCAAGTTCGATCTACCTTTATTACTGCCATTCCAAACCATGTACCTTCTACAACTACATATCCCAAAGCACAGAATTGGCATTTAAAGCCGTATTTGTCTAGTATTCGCCCGTGTAGACTGTCTCAGTAGCCTGTATAGGACATTCATATTCATGAGCGATCCGCATAGGAGGCGGGTTATGTCGCACAAATGCTCACGTGGCGCGGAACCCTGACAGGAATATAGACGATTTATGTTTTGTTCGTTTTGTTTACTATATTTTGTTTGTGAATTGGAGAAAGAAACATTTGCTAATGTTAAGTAAATATTGATCAACGTCACTTAAAGGTGATTCTTGTAACTATCACATAACATTTTAAGTAGCACACCCACCTTTAGACAGTCGCTTCTTTTAAATACAGTAAGAAATCTTCTTTTAAATACAGAAAGAAGTCCGCTAGATGGCGCTGGCAAGTAAACACAGTATTGATTTGTGCTCCTGTTAATATCATTGAAATAAATATAAAAATTGTAGTACGCACCGTGTAAAGTGATTTAAAATGAAAAGGGACTTATAAACTAACCGTGACAGTGTTATCCATTGTAAAAGTGCACTAATAAATAAAATTAGTGAAAACTGTTGACCTATACAGGGACTTTCGTATTTACGGAACTGGACGTTCGTAAGTTATTTGTGACGTATTATAAGATCCATACTCAAAAGTCCAGACATAGACTGTATTTACTTTCACGAAATTCAATAAGTTATAAGTGGTTTCCTACATTTGTAAAAATAGAAATCGTTTTTTATTTGAAACTGTTTGACGACACCGCCCTCTTCAGTCACATTCCAGGAAAAAGTCAAATGTTACTAACCGCTAAACAATGTTACAAGAGTAAATTTGTAGCAACTGCTAAATGAATATTAAGGTTAGTGACATCTATTGGCAAAGAAACAATAAATGCTCAACAATACAATACTAACGATCAATTTGGATACTATTGTTAAAGGCTAGTTGGCTTAGCGGTACAACTGCAAGCCATAATAGGCGAACTTCACGAGATTCGAGTTCGAATCTCACTTTCCTGCAAATTGTTTTTGTGAGTTCAAAGTAATATTTAAAATGAATTTCTTGGAAAATATAACTTTTCGGTGGACCCGCACACGATCGGAACCAAATGAAGACGAGAATGACATTATATCACAAACTTTAAATTGTACGACGAATAGTTTGCCAGATATATCCGAAGACGAAGACGTACCACAACTAAAACAATTAAAAGATGATATTCTCAAACTGACTTCTCAACTTAATAGTGCCCATAAAGAAATTGAATTATTATCATTAGAAAACAGCAATTTAAAGAAATTAAATGAAGAATTCAACAAAAAAAATTACATGTATAATAAAATTGTCAATAGTCCAGGAATAATTAAAGCGAAGACAACAACAATGACTCCCATAAAAAATGTAAAGACGAAACAGACGCAGACGACCGAAAAAGACGACTATAAACTCCTAAATACTCCGAATAAAAGCTCAAAACCAACAACACCTCGACGTTCCCCTAAAAAGTTACGTAAACAAATTTCTGTAGGCGAAGCATGTACCCTGCAGACAAATAATATATCCACGAAGCATGTCGCAATATCACCTGGAACTGCACAAGATTTTTATCGCACAAAAAGTGTGGTCCAAGAAAAACAAAAAATATCCATTATAAGTACAGACAAAGCAAATAAGATCTTGACGATTGCATCAAACACATTTCCTGAATTTCAAATCTGCCACTACTTATCTCCCTACTGTGGAATAAAGCACCTCATTAGTAACATCGAAGGCAAACTTAAAGATTATACAATGAACGATTACTGCGTGATCTTCGTTGGTGAAGAGGACTTTCGGCGTACTAGCAACTATGTGGACCTGACAATTTATATACGAGAAACCCTGCTAAAAGTACAACACACTAATGTTATACTATGTTTACCCACTTACAAATTAAGCTATTTTGCAACTATGTTTAACTGTAGAGTAGAAACTTTTAACAACTTATTATACCTGGATAATTGTACACATAATTATGCGTGGTTAATTGATTCTAATTTAAATTTGTCATGCGATTTTAAAATGTTTTCAAAAGTCAGTAGGTCTGTCAGTAATAATGGCATGATGAATATTTTTCAAAATATAAAATGTATTTTAATGACTGAAATAGTTAAGTACAACAACTGGAATACAAATATTCCCAGTATCATTGAACACAACAGTTCTCCCTCTCTTGCCTGTTCCAAAACTAACACAAGCGATTTGTTTTTTCTCCAATAAGTATCTCAATATATTTCACCAAAACATTGCAGGATTGTTAAGAAAATCTGATGCTCTTACTGTTTGTTTAGATGAGCTATCTGAAAAAAATGTATGTGTAGATGTTATATGTATTACCGAACACTTTGTAATGAAAGGTCATGAAGATCAATTGAATATATCAAACTATTGTTTAGCTGCATATTACGGGAGAAATGGAACAAAAAGAGGCGGAGCATGTATCCTGGTAAAAAAGGGATATCAATGGAAGGAACTGCCAAAAATTGCTAAGATTTCGTGTCCAGGCGTTTTTGAATGTTGCGCTATTGAACTTGTTTGTTATAAAATAATAATCGTCTGTGTTTATAGAGTGCCAAATGTAAGCAATTTCAATGATTGTCTGAATAAGCTTGAAGCTATTTTACTAGAGATATCAAACTCACGTCAAAAGAAAATTGTAATCGCTGGTGATTTTAATATTGACATGCTTAAATCAAATAATCAATCTTTTTCTTTTGAATGTTTGCTACTAAGTTTTAATTTAAAATTAGCATTTAAACAACCGACGCGAATGGCTAGTAAGACATGCATAGACAACTTTGCGCACAATTTCAGTAAGTCGTGTAAAGCTGAAGTATTAGATTTTGCGTTGTCTGATCACACGGCACAGTTGCTTCAATGCCCAGTCCATAAATTATGCGCTGGTAAATACTGGTACATAACCAGAAGGGACTATGGCAAGGACAATATTGCTAAGTTTAAAGAATGTTTAAATAAACTATCGTTTTCAGAAATATATGATACAATTGACCCTAATGTAGCATACAATGCTTTTATTGACATTTTTAAATTGCTGTATGACTTATGTTTTCCAACTATCGTAATTAAACTAAATATCGTTAAAAAACCAAAGTGGTTGTCGCGCGGAGTAAAATTATGTAGCAGGAAGAAGAGAGCTCTTTTATGGGAACTTAGATTAAACCCTAACCGAGTCAACAAATCGACATATTCTAAGTACTGCAAATTATATAAAAAAATTATAAATCTTACACAAAAGGCGCAAAATAATCACAAGATTAAACAATCCGACAACAAGTCAAAAACTACTTGGCATATTATAAATCAAGCAAAATATAATATTCCTAAACAATACATAGATAGTATTAAGCTTAATGACAATACCACAGTATCAAATCCAAAGGATATATCCAATGCATTTAATAACTACTTTGTTGACAAAATTCAGCCAAAACTCGACGTCAATAGTAAACCAAAACCACATAAAATAAGCAGTCAGCATAATTCTATGTTCATTGCACCAAGTATACCTTATGACATACTAAAAATAATAACTTCCCTTAAGAATACAAGCAGCGTAGGTTATGATGGCATATCTACAAAGATACTTAAAGCCGTAGCCCATGAAGTATGTAGCCACCTAAGCCATATTTTGAATCTTTGCATAAGTGCAGGGACTTATCCCGATGCTTTAAAAACATCCATAGTAAAACCGGTATTTAAGAAAGACAATCGAGAAGTCATGGAATGTTATAGGCCTATTGCACTTATTCCTATAATATCAAAAATATTTGAAAAGTACATATATAAAGAGATATATCAATACATAGAGAAATATAACTTATTGTGTGACGAACAGAAAGGATTTAGACAAGGTAAAACCATTAATATGGCCATATATGACTTTATACGTGGTGTCATTAGAAAAATGGATGAACGTACACCAGTATGTGCCATATACTGTGATATGACCCAGGCCTTTGATTATGTGCACCATAATACTCTCTTGAATAAACTGGAGGCCTATGGTATTAGAGGAAATGTACTAAAATTAATTGAATCATATTTGCGCAACAGAAAACAAATAACTGAAATTCGTAGATTAAATGCAAATAATCATGAAGAAGTATTTCGGTCATTGGAACGCGTAGTTAGATACGGAGTACCACAAGGGACCGTACTGGGGCCTTTAGTTTTTATATTATACGTTAATGATCTCCCGAAATGTGTAGACCAACCTTTGACACTGTTTGCCGACGATAGTACCATAACTATACCATGTGTCAATGCAGATCTATATGAAAACGATATAAATAATTCCCTAGCTTCAATTATAGCATGGTTAGATGAGAACAACTTAAAAATTAACCTATCTAAAACGAAAGTTATGTATTTCACCCAACGTATGCCGAGTAAACATCTCGATGTTAATTTTGATAATCAAGTTATTGACGAAGTAGAAAGCACAAAATTCTTAGGTTTACAAATAGATAGAAATTTGAACTGGAAATCACATATAGTTAATCTTTGTAACAAATTAAGCAAATCAGCATATGCCTTACATGCATTGTCACCGAGAGTTTCCACGGATGCGCTTCTTACGGCATACTACGGTATTGTCGAATCCCATCTTCGATACGGGGTTATATTTTGGGGAAATTCCACCGATAAAGAAAATGCATTCAAGGCCCAGAAACGGTGTATTCGTGCAATGTTTAATCTGAAAACCACTGATAGTTGTTATCCGTATTTCAGGAAGTATAAAATATTAACTTTGCCTAGTATTTATATTTTGGAGGTAGCTGTGTTTGTCAAATCAAACCCAACTTACTTTCAACGTGTAAATGACTTAGTTGCAAGAAATAGACGTGACAATAGTGGCCTGTGTATTCAGAGGGCTAAGACAACACTGATGCGCAAAAGTGTCTGCTGCATGGCACCAAAAATATTTAATAAATTACCCAAGGCCTGGAAAGATTTAAATATGACATTATTTAAAAAGAAATTGCAAAACTTTTTAGCAGACAAAACATATTACAACATTACCGATTTTTTAATGGAAAGTAAAATTTGTTAGTAATTTGGGCACTTTACATCTGTGATAATAATTTATTATTCAATTTTAATTTGAAAATTTAATTTTTGACATATAATATATTTTGACACTCTTTTATTACATTTAGTTTTGACATTATATTTTGACTTTTTTATATTTAATTTAATGCTATGATTTAGACATTTGTTTTTTATATAGTTAATTATTGGTTAATTTTTATTTTAATTTTGATAAGTAGATTTTGACATTTGATTTGATTTGTAATTCCTGTTATTTAATTGCATAATTTCATTTATAATTAAATTACCTCTGTGAATTTAATTATTTATACATTTGCATGCCTACTGGTAAAATATGGCTGAACCAACATTGTACCCTTACACCACATTATCACTATGTTTTTGTATTACCCATATTTGCAAAATAAACTATCTTATCTTATCTTATCTTAAAAAAGAAACTCGGCTGCATCGCGTTAGACTAACTTTAGTAATAATTTTGACGAATTAATGCTAAAACAGCCACACCCAGCACAGGTTAGACTAAATTATATTGCAAAGCTTAAAAAGTAACTACTACAGGATTGTTAACTAACATAGGTGTTAGGGACTTCTATGAATATTGTTATTTATTTTCGTTTATTTAATTATTATGCATATCTCTATAGTGAAAATCTTAGAATACAGAAATAACTAGAAACCGCGTTCAACTGTAATTGCAAGCCGCGCTCTCTGTCCAAATACAAGACAAGCTACCCCCGCTAGCCTGCCTTCCGGGTGGGAAGGGAGGCTAGCGTAATGTTGCTAGCTCAAACATTATTTGTCCGTTTTAGGGGTAAATTCTTTAGCAGGGAAGCTAAAATTTTAGATAGTTATAATATTACATAGAAACATAATTTCATACACCCGTCCCCACGAGCCCATTTTCTTGAATTAAGGATTGTATTAATTTGTCATGATACTTTGTTTCCATTATGAGTTAAAAAAAAGATTTTGCCGTCAAAATTTAACACCTATTTTTTATGACGGAAATCGATTCAGAAGCCGATTCTGAACCAACTACTTTCAGGAATTACGTTTATTCTGTTATACGTTGTATATACGGGTCGCACTGATAACCTTTCTTTTTTCAAGTTGGTTAATATATTTTTTGATTAAAGTTGTTATTAATATACAACAATACTACAAAGAATAAAAGCCCTCAGTGGGTAATAAAAAGAAGGGAAAATCAAAACTCTTATATTGGCTATACTAACAAGATGGATGCATTATTCTCTTTGATAATTATAAACTAAAGAATTTATTCAATAATTAAATAAGACGATAAGTGAATGCGCTAGCTAGTTACACGTGAAATGTGATCCCATCCTGTTCTTTTTAGCCCCGCTGCATTTTTACAGGTGGAAATGACACAAGACGTCATAATTTAAATAAATTGGACACGGGTAAAACACGTCACGCGATATGACGTTCACAGAACAACTGATCGGCTGCGCGTCAAACTACTACATTTAGGAGTTTTTGTTGCTTCAATATTAGGCGCACTCACGGCTTTTAGTTCTTTCTGTATTCTAAGGTAAAAATATAAAAGAACTATTTCTATAGATATGCCGACTTCCTCTTAATGTTTGCGTTTTTCGTTTTGGGAACAGCGATGTTTTCTCTCTCCGTTTTGGCCACAATAGGTATCAAAGTAATGTGTGCCTTGGTACGAACCTACCAAACACAACTCGTAGGTTAAACCTCTAAAAACAGGGCCAATCTCTATATATTAAAATATTTCATAAAAAAACAAACAAAACATTTAGAAAAACTTTTTACCAAAAAATTAAACCGACTCCCAAAAAACACTGCAAAGTGAAAAATAACTTTAATTTCGGTAGTCGGTGTCTTTAGTTTTGTTTTTTCGTTTTTGGCACCGACTTCCGAAATTAAAGTTATTTTTCACTTTGCAGTGTTTTTTGGGAGTCGGTTTCATTTTTTGGTAAAAAGTTTTTATTTCACTCTTTTTAGTTGGATGATTTTTAATTTACCTAGTTACAAGAGCCTAAATGTCAACTACTTATAACCTTTTACAAAATATTGCTTTTCCCAATGCTGGGCCCTTAATTGTTGAGGAGTTCTCCTGGTACTTCACCATCAGCTCTACATCACCATATGCATTGTGACGAGCATAAAGTGCTTAACATCCATATTCAAGTAATCGAATCGCAATCCACTCAATACTTACTATTGAGTAGATTCGGCGGCCATCTGTGGTCTTCATCATCAGTTCCACTTCCCCAAATGGTACTTTTTGAGATCAACTGCACAAGTTACTATAAGAAATACCCAAAACGCCATAGGTGTGCCTATAATATTTGAAGAGTTCCCTCGATTTCTCCAGGATCCCATCATCAGATCCTGACTTTGGTGATAATGGTACCAATTTCGAAGTATACCCATTCGAACAAAAAAAGAATTTTCCAAATCGGTTCAGCCGTCTTCGAGTACTCGATGATCAAACATTAAAAAAAAAAAATATACGCGTCGAATTGATAACCTCCTCTTTTTGTCGTCGGTTGAAAAGGGTTCATGCTACTGAGCAGTTAGGGCTCCAGAGAGCGAAGCGTGTCCAGAAGCACCGCTTTTGAAATCAAGCTCTAGATCCCGCTGTCTAACGAGACTTCCCAAGATTGTGATAGAAAGCCTACTTCCAGAGTTGTTCCATTTAAATTATTTCAGGCATTTTAGAATTTTATACGTCTACGCTATTGATAAATACTATATTACGACTATGTACCGCAATTCAGGTTCTCAAGATACAGGTATGACCTTGTTTGGGGACCACTGATCAACATAAGAAGTCACACGGTTACAAATAAAATAATTGTAATTATAGAATTAAAAAAATCACAGTGATATACGTGAGCTTTTTTTATTTTTTTAAATATTGACAGTTGATTTATTCTTTGTTGATTAAAATATTTGCTTTGTCAAGTATTGTATAATTATTTTATTATTGTATATGTGAGGACTATGTACTCGTGATTATTCTTTCTTCATTGTTTTTACTTTCACTATAATTTATTTAATGATATCAAGCAGTTTGAGCACTTGTGTGGCCTACCCAAATGTCCTTACATTGGTATTGTTCGTCAAATTATTGGACAGGTCCGCTCAAATTTATGTGGTTATTTCCTCAAAAGAATACCACAGACATGAACCTACATGCTTCTCTTATACAAATACAAATTGTATGGACAGACTATGACCTCTGAGTTTGTTTCAGTTTTTCTTCTCAGAGTAGTCAGTTAGGAAATACCGGCCTCATCTAGCTAAACTAAACTTAACGCGCAAAAAAACATTTCATTTCATTGTAACAATGACAATAAATTTAATCTTACTCTTATTCTGAAGAGCATACAGATACAGAGACAGGCAAAAAATATAAAAGTTTGTTTGTGTGTCGTGTAAATATCTATAAGCAGTTGAGAAAACACTGTTATTTTGAAGTCACTGAGAGACACTTAATTTTTATTTATATCTTTAGATTAAATAATATACATATTTATTATATTACGTTACGTTCAATTAATCCTGTTTGCATTGTAAGCATATTGCCCATAGCCCGTACGTGTATGCGTAATTGCTGTTCAATCTCTAAAGTATTCATTACTAGGGAAAGGGTCGACTATTTTTAGACCAAAACCACACAGCTTAGGTACTACATTCACTAGCTTTATGTACTAAATCGGTTGGCTTTAGTAGATCGAAGCCTGATATCCAGTAAGTTCTTTACCTAAATCTTCTTCTGATGTGAAAAGTAAATAATATGATTGTATAGTTTGCAGTAACTTTCGAAGTCCCATAAATGCCCTTGTGGTGTCAGTAAGACAAGCTCAGTCACTCGCTACTTTTAAAAGCTCGGTTGCTAACCATTTTCTATCAAATTTATGAGGATTCTTTTGTTTTCTCTCCACATTTTTTTATTGATAACAGAATCGCGTTTCACCACCATCTCATCTGCTGGTAAGTGATGATGTGGTCGAAGATGGAGCACGCTTGCCTAGAAGTAACCTATTCACTCTTGACTTAAAGACTTCCAGGTTATAGCGATCAGGAAACACAGACTCCGGCAGGGAATTCCACTCCTTAGCCGTACGCACAATGAAAGTATTCCCAAAACGTTTTGTGCGTATGGGTGGGATGTCCACCATGTAAAGATGGCGCATCGCCATTTGTTTTGTAGTCCGATGATGGAACGGGCTTGGCGGAATTAGGTTGTGTAATTCCATCGAACACTCCCCGAAATGTAACCGATAGACTTGCAACTCGTCGATGTTCAAGGCTGTGGAGCTTTGTTTCGACCAGATTCCATCAATCATCGGGAAGCGCCTACCTTCGTTAGTCCAGGTTATCATTTGGATGTCTTTGACTGTAATTACGGGTAATCAGAAGCCGGAAAATCTGACAACAGTATGCCAAGGTGTATGGTAATAGCAAGTTGCTGGCTTGTGGAGATCAAATAGACTGGTAAAACTGGAAGCCGACTCCAAAATAGTTGTGAATAGGCTAAGAAGATAAAATACCCTTGTAGGATTTTCATTCTAAGCCTACCTAGTACTAAAATAAAATAATTCACATTTCAGTTGAGTTGTCGGGTTTTTAGATTTTTAAATTACCTTTTTTAGGGTTCCGTAGCCGAATGGCAAAAAACGGAACCCTTATAGTTTCGTCATGTCTGTCCGTCCGTCCGTATATCACAGCCATTTTATTCCGAAACTATTAGGACTATACGTATGAAACTTGGTAGGTAGATTTATTAGCTGTAGGCACAATGAAAGTATTCCCAAAACGTTTTGTGCGTATGGGTGGGATGTCCACCATGTAAAGATGGCGCATCGCCATTTGTTTTGTAGTCCGATGATGGAACGGGCTTGGCGGAATTAGGTTGTATAATTCCATCGAACACTCCCCGAAATGTAACCGATAGAAAACCGATAGACTTGCAACTCGTCGATGTTCAAGGCTGTGGAGCGTTGTTTCGACCAGATTCCATCAATCATCGGGAAGCGCCTACCTTCGTTAGTCCAGGTTATCATTTAGATGTCTTTGACTGTAATTACGGGTAATCAGAAGCCGGAAAATCTGACAACAGTATGCCAAGGTGTATGGTAATAGCAAGTTGCTGGCTTGTGGAGATCAAATAGACTGGTAAAACTGGAAGCCGACTCCAAAATAGTTGTGAATAGGCTAAGAAGATAAAATACCCTTGTAGGATTTTCATTCTAGGCCTACCTAGTACTAAAATAAAATAATTCACATTTCAGTTGAGTTGTTGGGTTTTTAGATTTTTAAATTACCTTTTTTAGGGTTCCGTAGCCGAATGGCAAAAAACGGAACCCTTATAGTTTCGTCATGTCTGTCCGTCTGTCTGTCTGTCCGTCCGTCCGTATGTCACAGCCATTTTGTTCCGAAACTATTAGGACTATACGTATGAAACTTGGTAGGTAGATTTATTAGCTGTAGGCACAATGAAAGTATTCCCAAAACGTTTTGTGCGTATGGGTGGGATGTCCACCATGTAACGATGGCGCATCGCCTTTTGTGTTGTAGTCCGATGATGGAACGGGCTTGGTAGAATAAGACTGCAATTCCATCGCACACTCCCCGAAATGTAACCGATAGAAAACTGATGGGCTTGCAACACGTCGCCGCTAGGCTCTGGAGTCTTGTCTCGACCAGTTTCTCGTTGCCGATGAGCCTTTTGGCTCAATCTGAAAATACATCATACAGTCCACACTCAAGAATAATTATTTATTTATTTTATTTAAGCAGTTTTTTTTTCTTTAATATTAATTCAAGTTTTTTCTTAGATATTAATTCAAGTTACACTTTTTGAGCGTGGTGACCGATAAGAAAACAATTTTTTTTCTTGTATTGAATAAATGAGAAGTTAATATTGTTTAAAATATTTTTATTATCTTACAATACATACCTATACACCTGATATACTTTCTCACAAACAGCTGCTTACGTATTCGTCCGATTTCGGAGCAGCTCGTCTCGATCCGTGCGAGCTTTGTACAGTCGTACCATATACATACACGTTAAGGTTCAACTAGTCGCGGGCTTGAACTCACTCGTGGACTCAGTTATGAGCAGTTAGCAGCTGACTAGCTGCATACGTCTAGTCGCACGCACACAAACACCGTGCCGAAGTCTGCCGAACTGAAACGACGTTAGACGATGCACGGCTTTCAACGCCGCACCGCTGTGCCGGTTGGAGTGGGGGGTGGTAGGTTTATTTTCGTTACGGAATTTCTTGATTCGGGGTCGCCGCTCTCAAAGCCCGCGATAAAAGCTATGCAATAGCTTAAAAATGTATGCTGTAGATCTTAATGTACGTCTTAATACTATGTAAATGTGTTTTAAGAAATTTGTAAGGTTTTTTGTCAAATAAATATACATATTATATTATATTATTATAGTTACTATGGAACCCTTCATGAGCTAGTCTGACTCGCACTTGGCCAATTTTCTTATAACTGTCATGTCTTTAGTGATACTTACAAGGTTAACACGAATAGATTGACGTAAGAATTATTAAAATCGGCCCACGCGTTTGACCTTTACTACGCCACATAGATACAAACATACCTACATACATAGACTGTGGGCTCAGTATGAGTTTGAAACTACTTTTGTCGTGTTCGAAAACTATCGCTTTGATTCTTTCTCATGCACCAAATTAGTGTGAAAGAGACAAAGCGAAAGTCTTAGAAAACGTTAATAGGTAGTATTGCAAATTCATACTAAGCCCTCAGATTGACTGATCGCAGTCAGGTAAAAAGAAGGGCATTCATACTTGAAAATGATAATTTCTATATGATGACTACAGCAACGACTCTCCTCTCATACTTTTTATTACTGTTAAATGGAATTATTGTACAAATCAATTAGGTTGAAGAAAGAGTAACCGTGGAGCTTCATGCCGGTTATGTCCTAGGAAAAGACCTATACCCTATTCATCTGGGCTTGAGAGAAAGTGTAAACAAAGAAAACAAGGTTTCTCAAACTTTTATTTCACTGTTTTTATTTCTATAATTATTAATTTAATGTAAGGTTTCCCATTTGTGTATCTAGCAGCTAGCTATACTGTTCTTATGTTGTATTCTCTGAAAGCCTGACTCCATGATCAAAAACTATGCATTTAGTTTCTGTACTTTATCTAACATAGTTCACCCGTACAAGTTTTATTAGAAGGTACTTAACTATGATGATAATAAAACCAAAGATCTCTCTTATTTAATTATTTATTCAGAGAATTCTGAAGAACTGTCACCAACATGAATAACGAAACGGTCAACTGCATTACTACTTTCTTTGCTTCAAATATCAATTCTCCTCCATCCAGAAAGCCTGAGTTTGAGCCTGTAAACAAATTATGATCGAATTATAAATATCCGGAAACTTGATTTTCAACACACTTGCTCGTAAAGTGAGCCTTATTATATCGTTCTTAGGGCCATAAACCGAACTATAACATACACGTGCATAATAATATTACACACTAGTGCATAATAGAATGATCCCTACAAAGTTAAGTTAGTACCTAACTGCAAATTATATGCGAGTAAACAGAGCATTTTCAATTTAACCGGGTAATACAGTTTTTTTTTTTTTTTTGTAACGACAAAGAGGTTTTATGCCACCGAAAATCTATTTACATTTTTGAAATAAATAAATGTGTCCCTAATTAAGACGAAAAAACATTTATTATTATCAAATTATTTATAATTCACAATAATTTCTTATAAAATATTTGCATTTTATCACAAAAATTATCATTTTGAAGTAGGCTGTATGGCTGTAATCAATCAACTTACATTTGGCGCGTGCAAAAAAAAAAAATTGCGCGCCATTTCCCAATTTTCCCCTAATTTTCATATTTTGTTTGTATCGCATTTGTTGCTGTGTGGTAAATAATTATAAAAATGTCAGGTTTTAGTACAGAAGATGAACAAAAAACCCAGTCATTTTCTGAAAATGTGTTTTTGGCGTATTTCTCTGAACTCGCCAATACATACAAACCTAGCTCCCTGTGGTGCATCTTTTCCATGTTAAGAAGCATGGTTAAGCTCAAACATGGTGTTGATATCAAAACGTACTGTAACCTGATGGCATTTTTGAAGAGACGCTCGGATGGATATATTGGTCGGAAATCTAAAGTTTTGTCACCAGCCGACGTTGAAAAGTTTTTGAATGAGGCTCCGGATAGTCAGTATCTAGCAACAAAGGTACGTTTCATATTTTTAATCGAAACGAATCTACAATATACAAGTGTGTAACTTTAGCATAATTTCTTAGAACTAATTAATTGATTTCTTTGCAGGTTGCCTTAATATTCGGTGTTACTGGTGCTTGTAGACGACAAGAGCTGTACAATATTACAACAAAAGATGTAGAAATCCACGGAGATATGCATCTTGTCAAAATTACCCAGACTAAAACCAAGATTCCACGATCTTTTACAATCCAAGGAACGTTTCGTGAAATAGTGAAAAAATACCAAGATCTCCGTTCAACAAAAACAAAGAATGACCGCTTTTTCCAAAACTTTCAGAAAGGAAAATGTACTGCACAAACAATCGGTATTAACAAATTTGGTAATATGCCAAGAGAAATAGCGAAGTATTTAGGTTTGCCTGAGGCCGATTTTTACACTGGACACAGTTTTAGAAGAACGTCGGCTACAATGTTGGCTGATTCGGGGGCTGATATACTAACTTTGAAGCGACATGGTGGATGGCGTTCTGACGCAATCGCTGAATCGTACATAGAAGACTCAATTCATAACAAAGCAAAAATCAATGACAAAATAACGCAAGCCATTAATTTGGAGCCAAAGGCAAAAAAGTTTTGCCCCGAACCACAACCATGTACATCTACTAGCGTGAGTTATTTGGTGCCCTCTCCTTCCAGTAATTTGTATGATTTACCTTTGTCGCCGACATTTACACAAGAAGTAAATGAAGGTACTAAAGAAGTGGCAAGTACCAATGTAACACAAACTGTGAAATTGCCATCAAAAACAATCCAATATCGTTTTGAAAATTGTACATTCACCAATTGTTTTAATAATTAAACGATTTATGCAATACATATTTGTTTTTTCCTCGCAAGTGTGTTGAAAAACGTCGTATGATACACGTGTGTATTGATGATTACCGTCCTCGGCTCTCTTAAGACCCTCACCTGACGGCTCGGGTCTCAATGGCGCCTCAGCGGTAATCACCAACATTACACACTTGTACCATAATGTACTATTATGTATGTATCAAAATTTACTCGCCCCCTATTCTATGGGATTTCAACATAAACTGATGAAATGTGGGTGTGTACTATACACCACTGCCCACCCCGGGGGAATCCAGGTATGTTAGGTATTGTCAGGAATGCTATGTTTGTGTTGTATTAAAATTAAACTTTACCAATGTGAACTACAATGAGTCGTTTTCCTTTTCCACTTAGATTTTTTAAACCAGTTAATAAACCTTGATGATGAGCTTCTTTCATTGACTTTATTGACTCGTCCTGCCAAATTTTGTTCATAGTGTGTCCTGTAACAGATTTGATGTTAATTTAGAGTATTAATTACAAAATCAATTCTTTGATTCATAATTATAAAACATTAAGCACTTTAAAATCATTTTATACTTTTAAATGAACTATTATCCAGGTCTCCAGTAATTAAATACGGGCATATGTAATAATTGAAGTATACGATTGAAGTCAATTGAAGTCTTAAAATATGTTTAAATTAACCTTCATTGAGCCAAGTTTCATCTATGTAATAAATTCACTCCTTAATTTTGTTATGGTGTTTAAATATTTGATACGCCATACCACTATATCATCTCTGTCAATGAGTGCACTCTTGCGGCTACATTTCACATTATTTAAATTGGAGTTTGATTAATACTTTATAAAATGTAGTTCTTTTAAAACTGGGCAATGTATCATCTGAATTTATAGCCTCCAGCACCTTATCAATGGTAGGCAGTACATTGTTAAAGTAAAACATGTGTGCTTTACGGCGTATTGCACCCAAATTCATATCGTCTAAAGTGTTATTCTTCGATAGTCTCGGTGATGGTGGTGGAGGTGATCTCAGGCAGCCTGTATTTTTTTTTCCTTTATAAACCTGTTTACAGTGGCTTTTGATATTTCCATAATTTCACCGGTTTCTTGATAATATCGGTTTTGTACGAATACAACGATACGAATCCTTCGGCCACGTTTCTTCTACGTGTTTAAACATATTAATAACAGCCACCGTTTCCGTTGAATGCATTGAAGTTTTCTTTGATCGCTTTTTCTTCGGCGAAGGAAATCTGCAAGCGCTGTTTGGTCCAGGTTCACTCATGTTTTAAGCACGAAAATGTCAATATAACAAAAATAAAACAATTAACAAATAACTTTAAACTGAACAAAATAAGAAACTTAATGAAAAGAACAAAAGTAACAACGGAATAACAAGAATTCAACGAAAATATTTGGAAGCTTATCAACAAGTTGATCAATAGTAAAGATGGCGGATATAACCCGACCGATGACAAAACGTCACATTTTTATGTAAAATGTTCGCAGTACCTGTGGTATATAATTTAGTAGTATTAAAATGCGTTCGAAGTTTGGGAATCAAGTCTGTTTTGGGTGTTTTTACATGTAAACGATTTAATTAATAATTAATCAAAATTAAGAAAATAATTTAAGGCATTTATGATATTCGAATTCAAATAAGTCTGAAAGAATTTCATAAGTTCTACAGACATCATTCTAAATTATCATTTACAGTGTTGTCAGCGTTTTATTCCGTAGTTATTTTTATAAAATATATTCACTTAATTTCACTTCATCAATCGTGACCTTTAAAGTACCATTTTTATGGTTTGTTTACCTTTTATCTCACGGCTTCCTGAATTTTTTTTTTTCTTCGCCCTTCTCGGGCAGGCTAAGGTCTTAGACCATACCGCCTCGTCTTCAGTGCATATTATCCTTCTTGTCTAAAAGTAAGGCCTAAGCCTCGTCTTTAGTTTCATCCTTCTTGTCCAAAAATAAGTAAGGCCGAAGCCACGTCTTTAGTTGTTTATTTAAGGCCAAAGCCATGTCTTCAGTATTCATTAAAGTCAAATTCGTAATAATATGGTGTCATATCCGTGTATTCGTCATAATCATGTTGTGAAGTAAGGTCATATCCAGGGTCATATCCTTCTAATACGTCGTCCCGATCGGTCAAATAGCCCATCCGGTGCTGTCAATAAATTTATACAGTGCTATGTACGTACTGTAATTTTCCAGCAAACCTTGAGTGTCGCGCGGGATGCTTGCTGGCGTTTTATATATTTCCAATAAATTATCAATTAGAGGAATTCTCTGTAAATCATATGCAGGGCATTCAAAAATTATATGATCTAGGGTCTGATCACATCTTAATTCACAATTATTACAAACAGGTGATGTTATAATTTTCATTCTGGCTAAATGTGCATTGAATCTTCCATGTCCAAGTCTAAGACGATTTAAAGTAGTGTAAAATTTTCTGCTCTTAGGAAGAATATATCTGGTGAACCAGGGAGCCAATGGTTTGATTTATTTTCGCATACCATTTTCCTTTAGTTCTTAGTGTTTCTTGCCAGTTCTCATGCCAAATACAGGTGTTTTGTTCACGTAATTTGGTAAGGAGGTCGGAGCTTGGTATGGCAACATTTCTCGTTTCTGGGATGTCAACGTTGTCAACGTCAGCAATAACTCTTGCAAGATGATCTGCGTTTTTGTTTCCTGTTACTCCTATGTGGGAGGGTGTCCATATTAAACTTATCGTAAATCCTCTAGAACAAAGATCAGCGTATAAAGTCCGAATCTCATATAAAATATTTCCGGTATTGGCGTCCAGTTTCGGGTTTATTAAGGCCATGAGAACACTCATGCAGTCGGTCACTATAAGCCAAGTTGTGTGCCCAAGATTCTTTTCATGTATATACTGCAGAGCTGTTAAAATGGCTAGAGATTCTGTTGTAAATATAGTCACGGCTCCAGGTAACCGAACTCCATGTCCAACAGTAAGATGAGGTAGATAAATGGCTAGTGAAACATTTCTATTGTTTTTGGATCCATCAGTAAATATATGCCTGTACCCAGGGAACTCTGCAATTAACTGATAGACATCTTCTTTACACCGTAGTTCACGGTTGATATAAATGTCCATGGGCCAGAATTTGCTAATATAATTACCAGAGTAACATGGCCATCTGCCTTTACATTTCTCAATTTGATATTGATCATCAATACTGATTAAAATAGAAAAGTCATGAAATATATAAGGGACATTTACGGAGTTAGAGGGACTGTATACTCTATGATAAAATAATATTTTCTTTAATAAAGGATGATTTTCAAAAGATAAAAGCTTGAGAATGTATTTGGATTTTAAAAACTGAAATCTTATATTCATAGGAGGAGTGTAGCACTCAATTTGAAGTGAATTAATTGGAGTTGTCTTCATTGCACCAGTTACACATCTAAGATTGTGGTTTTGCAGAATATCCAATTTGTGAACCAATCTCTGATAAGACCCAAAGCATAAAAATCCATATTCAAAATGACTACGTACTAAAGATTTATTTAGCATTAGCAAAATTTTAGGATCAGCTGCAATTGACAGCGACTTTACAAAATTAAATGCTTTATTAGCTCTACCTAACAGATAATCAACATACTTAGTCCATGAAAGGTTGCTTGTAAAAATGATACCCAGAAACTTCACTTCATTCACTATTGGAAGAACACTATTATTGTAATAAATATGTAGGTCTATTTCACATTCACCAAACACTATGACTTTAGATTTTTCTGGACTAATATCCAAGTTTAGATAATGAAAATAGTTCTTTAGCCGAGTTAAAGCTGTGTTTAAAATTCTTTCAACAGAACCTATATCTGAACCTGAAGCATAGATAACTAAATCATCTGCAAACTGTAAATTTGCCACTTCAAGACCAAGTACAATGTTTAGTCTATGTAGATAGAGAAGATAAATCAATGGACTGAGAATGCCACCTTGACATACCCCTTTGTATGAAAAACGTGGCCCTATTAAACGTTTATTCACTTTGACATATACTTCTCTACCATGTAAAAATTTAAAGATCCATAATATATTTTTTTCAGGAATACCAAGGCCCCGAAGTTCAACACACAAAATGTGCAAATTGATGTTGTTGAATGCACCCACTATATCAAAGAAGACACCAACAAAATAATTGTCCATTTTATTAGAATTGTATATATCTAATTGTAAATGAGAAATGCTATCTCGAGTGGAGCAACCACGTCGAAAGCCAAATTGATTGGATGGTAATAGACTATTACTTTCTATATAAAATTCTAGCCTTTGTTTAATTAATTGTTCAAAGGTTTTCCCCATGCATGATGTTAATGCTACTGGCCTATATGATTCTACTTTGTGCCTTTCTTTGTTAGGCTTAAGTACTGGATAGAGACAATCTGTTTTCCATTCATTAGGGATGATCATTTCCTGCCAGAGTAAATTGAAAACACTTAGTATGTCAGAAAGTGCCTTAATTGATACATATTTCAACATTTTATAAGGTATTCCATCAAGGCCAAAAGCTGAACGCACGTCTAGATGATATTGCAGATTTTAATTCCTGAAGAGAAAATGGATAAATTAGATATTCATAATGTCCTGAAACTTTTACTTCATGAGGAATTGATTGAAATGGCCCCTCAACTGTATCTGGAGTATATTTTTTAAGAAAATCGAATACCCAAGGAGAAATATTACTACTTCGAGGTGGAAATGTTTTATTAAATCTTTTTGAAAATTGCCAAACTCTAGATAATGGAGTAGTTCTGTTAAATGACTCACATAAAAAAATCCAACTTAAATATCTTTCTCTTTTCAACACTAACTTTTTAAGAGCTTGTAATTTTTTAAACTCAATATATTTTTCTAATGTGGGATTGTACTTGAATTCTATATAGGCATTCCTAGAGTCTTCTACTGCTTTAGTGCAATTCAAATTCCACCATGGTAATGGGATGCGTTTTTTACGATTATTATTTACTAATGACGTATCAAAAGATGTAGCAGGTCTTAAAGTTGATGGTAATGATTTAATAATAGCTAAATTTAACAACTTTATCAAGTCATTATATGACTGTAATGGGTTATCTTGATTAATTTTAAATTCCACTATCAAACTATCAACACTCTTCCTATATATTTCCCAATCAACCAAGTTAAAATTAAAATGTTTTGGTAAATTTGAAGATTCTGTCTCATGTGGGATATTATAATTGTTATTAATAAGTACCCTTGTAATTACAGGCAAATGGTAACTACCTAAAGGATCTTCATGGACAGACCAGTTACAAGACAATGAAATTGAAGCTGATACTACAGTCAAATCAAGTGCATTTCTTTGCCACCTATCAGAGCCTACAGTAGTCATTTTTCCATCATTTAATAAAACCAAATTAAAGTCATTAATGACTTCAAGCACCTCTCGGCCGCGAATGTTCACACTGTTACATCCCCAAGCCGAATGGTGTGCATTGAAATCTCCACCCACCAAGAGAGGACCAGGAATACTGCGAATTAAATTATAAAACTTATACTTAGTAAATAAAGCGTTTCCGGGACTATAAAAACTGACTAATGAAATTTCTTTATTATTGCCATATTTTAAACGAATCGCTATATTTTGTATTGAATCATCATATAAAGTATCTATTTTACTAAATTGTAAACTGTTATGTATTAAAATAGCTACACCATTGTGTGTATTACCTGAGTCTAATCTTACTATATTATATCCTTTAATACTAAATCTCATGTGAGGCTTGAGCCAAGTCTCATACAATAAAGCTACATGTATATTATACTCATGTAAAAAATACGAAAAAGCATGTTTGTTACTATTGATACTCTGAGCATTCCACTGTACAATATTTAGCTGATCCATAAAATTAAGGTTTATTTATATTATTCTGAATTTTTGATAATAGAACATCTTTTATACTTTGAGTGCAAATACTCTTTTCGTTATTTTTATTTTGAGAAATTAATGTTACTATTGTCTGTATTAAAATATTTAAGATTGGTTCTGTTTCAATTAGTGATTGTAATTGTTTTGCAGGACTGGACTTTGAAAGAGATGGAAATGACTTTTCATTGAATAAATCTGTAAATGATTTTTTATTAATTTTGTTTTTGTTTTCTTCAACTTTTTTTTGCTTGACTGGACACTGTGATGAAATAGCTACATGTTTACCTTGACAGTGGCAACATGTTGCCTCAGTTGATGGTATTTGGCATTCTTTATAATTAAGGTCCTTTGTACATATGGAACATCTTTGGGAGTTCTTACAAAATTTGGCTATGTGACCATACCTTAAACACTTCAGGCATTGTTTAACCGGCGGAATGTAAGGACGCACTTCGAACCTCCAGCTATTCAGGTCTACACTATCTGGTATCACTGCACACGAGAATGTGATGGACACCGTCTTCGTAGGCTGAAAGGACACCCCTCCTCCTTCTGAAATAGTGCGGCGCATAAATCTTCTAATAGATATAATATTTTTGGTACTAGTTATCGCGTTGTAGATGTGTTCGTTGCTAAGTTCAATGGGAACATGCATGATAACACCTGTGTTCTCCGTTGCAGCTGCAGGAATACTGGCTTTCAATTTGAAACTATCTAGAAATTTTCGATTCATTAGTGCTGCATTGGCTAAACCAGGTCGTTCAAAAATAACACCAATTTTGTATCGGTTCATTCGTAGTAGTTGTTTTACGCCCTTATTATATTTCTTTATATTGGTTGAAAGGGACATCATGTCTCTATCGCCGATCGGGACTGAGTCTATACTTTCTAAAAATACAACGTATTCAAAATTACCTCCATTTTCAGGATATGACCGAATGTAGTCGGGAATCCTGAATTCCTGATACTTATCTTTTTCTACTGGCATAGATTCCTCTGAAGAGCTCGAGGCTCCACCGTCGTCTTCAGAGGACACCAACGGTGGAGCAGATGACGAACTGTCTTCTTTTTTTCTTTTCTTGGGGTTTCCCTTCTTCCCCATCATGAAAATAGCTAGGAAATGAACTTAAGAATGAATAAAATAATTTTTTGAAAATTTGTTTAAAAAAAAGGCGCCCTTTCGTTACGAATTTCCCGCGCTTTTTTCCGGCTTCCTGAATACGGTATACTTTTGACGTTTGTTAGAGCCCATGTAGTCATGCCTCCTATGTGAAATATTTTTTTTTGTTTTTTACACCTGAATGAAACACTTTTTCAGAATTCGAATTACTTTAATAAGTTTTCAATTAATCTGATGCGGTTCTTAGAATTTTATTTTGTTTTAAAATTTATCTTTTAAAAAACTAACACCTAGTTCCTGAATAAAAAATTCAAAGCAATAATACTAGTCCAATATTGTTTTAGCAAGAAAAACTAAAAAAACGGTATTAAAGTAAATTTGCGCTTTATTTAAATAATAATACAGCAAAATAACACAAGCAAAATTCAATATTATAAAAAACATGGAAACATTCTGAAAATCCCAATCAAACTGTCGCGGTCGTGTCAATTTACCTCTATGTTTTTTCTTATCTCCCCGTTTTACTCATTTTTTTTTATAAAAATGTGATATCTAAACAATTCGTTGTTTCCGCAAACACCTTACCTATAAATACCTTTTTCTATTCAAAATAGGAAGGTTTTCCCAACATTCTATAACTAACATTTTCCCCTTTACAACATAACCGCTTTGCTCTAAGCAAAACCGCTCAAACCAAATACGTTTTCTCCAATTTGAATATGGAAAGAAGTATTCAAAATGTCCGGCTACACCAATGACGGCAGTTGATTTGATCCGTTGTGGAGACGGCCATGAATTTTGGACACGCTTTCCAAATTTAAATCAAACAGTCGAGTTACGAACTTTGTATGAATATCATGCCAGTGCTTTCTTTTGAAATATTGGATTGTTGAATTTACTTTTCGGTATTTATTTGAAAAAAAAAAATAACATAATACTGTATGGGTTGATGTAATGTTTTCTGTCAAATATCACTTTTATTGCTAACATCGCCTGTTGTACCAACCTTTTTAGCTTTAAGTCCTTAATTTAATTCCATTAGGTATTACCTATTTATCTATAGCGCTGGCTGAATTTATAAATCGATATTTTTGCAATAAAAGTTTATAAAATCTAGTTTAACAATTTAAAAGATTAACTATTCTGAATTAAGCATTTAAGCTTATTAAGAATTCTTTCTTCATTAAAATCCGTAGTGAAAGAAATTCAATTTATGTAGAGATTTTGAATTTCGAATCAGTATTTAGGTAAACTGAACATAAACGGTTCGGTTTTTATTACAAATCTTACTGACATGACAAACACGAAAGTTTGAGTATGAATGTATAGATGTATGTATGTTTGTTCCTCTTTCACGCAAAAACTACTGAACGGATCAGAATGAAATCTGGTAAGTAGATAGTTGACATCCTGGTATAACACATAGGCTACATTTTATACCAGAATTCTCATGGGATCGGGATTTACGCGGTAAAATGCTAACACGCGAACGAAGTTGCGGGTAAAAGGTCGTAAGCTATAAACTACAACGTATTAGAGCCAATGGCAACTAATAAATTCATCGTCTTTCATGAATAAATAACAAAGTATTGTACATTTTATTCGTAAACAGTCCATAAATATTTCTGTACAAATAATTCAGCCTTTCACAGATAATGGGAGACTTGCGAGTATCAAATATTTTCGTCTCCATCTGTCTGTGTATTGTCAATATCTGACATTATATTCGTAATCTCTGAGATTGGTCTGTGCGTCTGTACAGACATATCTATATAGACATGGAGGGACCAATAAAAATTCATGATACTAAAAACAATTCTGTCTTATGTTTATTCATCGGGATATTTGATGCTTTCTATTGTATTGAAGACTAGCTTTTGTCTGTATATTTAACCCTGAGAATTATATAATTATGTACCTACCTTTTGAACTTCGGCATTATCTCTAATACAAGTAAAGAAAGATAGGGAAAACGTTTATATACATGCCACAAGTACACACAGTAAAAAAACTAATAAGATCATATTATTATTAAAAAAGTATCTAAATATATATAACTCAAAGGTGACTGACTGACTGACTGACGTAGTGATCTATCAACGCACAGCCCAAACCACTGGACGGATCGGGCTGAAATTTGGCATGCAGATAGATGTTATGACGTAGGCATCCGCTATGAAAGGATTTTGCGAAATTCCTACGGGATCGGGATTTACACGGGAAATACTTCCCACGTGGGCGAAGCCGCTGGCACAAGCTAGTAAAAATAAAATAGCTTCATCCGCAACTTCTATGTGGATTTCAAAACATTTGTTACCCTCAGCACTCACCAATAATGCACCTTACTACCAATAAAAACTTTTTAGAATTAGATTATGAGTTCCACAGATTACCCCTACATACAAACATACAAATAAATTTTACCTTTTTATAATATTAATATAGATATGTATGTCTATGTATACTGATGACCACTCACTAGTCGAAATTCGACCATAATTTAAATGATTGGTAATGTTAAAACTTTAATAAAAAAAACGATAAAACATTAAAATTATTCTATGCTTTTTATTTCAGTGGAGTTTTATTAATACCAAGGGAGGTATGATTAAATACTATTCGGCATGGTAACCGAGCATGAAACCGTAGGCAGAAGTTATTTATCTATATGAAAGATAGAGAAAACCGTATCAGATTCCGATAAGTGTTTAAAAAGACATGTAACCAATAATCATAATACAGTCGCTATTTTAACTATTTGTATTTTGTTTAATTTATTGAAGAGAAACTGTAAACTATAGAATAGACGAGTTGGAATAGACGCATCAACTATATGCATTGCTTCTAGACCTTATATATTACCTGTTAGCTAGACTGGGGGCTTCAAAATTAGAGTACAGTACATACAAGACAGCGATATTCGTATAGTAGGTAAAATATTTAGGCGGCCACATGCTTCTAGATTCTTCTTTTGGAGATAAGAGTAAAAGAGAAAATTTTAAATATCTCACACTTTTTCTTTTAAACTATGTTTCACAATGTTCTTATTTATTAAGTTAGACTAGACAAAGGTATTCTAGCATAAGCATATAACTTATCAAGTTTTTTTTTAATTCTTAGTAATTTCTAAGAACAAAACCTCGATTGTATGAAAATTAAAATCTGAAAAGGACAGCCCATTATGGTCTGTGACATTTTCACTGAACCACATACATTTTAAACTTCAGAACACATCGTCTAGTGTCTTTTGCCTTTCAAGTGAAGTGAGTGAGGGGTATAAAATCGATAATTTGATTTTGATTAATGCTACTTTTTTAAGATTGTGAGCAAATATTATAAACATAGGATATCGTTTGCAATTATTCTCTACGACGTCTATTTAATTATTGTTCCTTTCATAATCTGCAACGTCCCTACGTTAATTAAATTGCTCTATATGCTATGTACACTATCCTCACTAAAATACTTTCACCATCAAATCCACTCCTCCAAATCGCCACCGCTCATCACTAAGCACGTAACCACAGTCGTCGCCACATTGTCTAACATAAGCAGGGCGTGGATTTAACCGCTGCGCAGATAAACCCCTTCGGATATTCAAGGTATAGCGGATACATCCAGCTATATTCCATTTTACGGTGCCGTCAAGCCGTTCTCTGTATACTGCATATTGGGAACACATATTGTTAAGCAAATATCCATTGCGACAGGCCATCTCTAGTTTATGTTTTCTCATCTTTGGTGCCTTTGCGTTGAATATATTATGGTGCCGTAGATTTCGTTTGCGGTTACGGCGGTGAATTTTTGGAGGAATCTTTTGTTTGGATTGACTAGGTACACGATATTTTCTATTACAAGAGAGACCAGATTGTTTTTATTGATAATAGGCTCGCATTTGATCACCTACTCACTTCATCAAAGCACTTACCAAGAAGTAAACTATTCACTCTTGACTTAAAGACCCCCAAGTTATAGCTATCAGGAAATACAGACTCCAGCAGGGAATTCCACTCCTTAGCCGTACGCCCAATGAAAACATTCCCAAAACGTTTTATGCGTATGGGTGGGATATCCACCATGTAACGTTGGCGCATCGCCATTTGTCTTGTTGTCCGATGATGGAACCAGATAAGTTATCTGGTTCTTTGCTCGCTATATATTTGACATGGCTGAAAATTTAGACATTTTTGGTACTATAGCAGGAACAACTGTAATGCAAACTACTCCTAAACTGTACGGTAAGCTTACGCAAGATATTTTGGGAAATAATAAATTGACGGAAACGTACTAAGTGCGTTTCCTCCACATTTAATGTGCGCACAGCTGAGGTGTGGAACTTTCTGTGGGTTTCTAAGTTCGTATCATCGCCAGCCTTTAAAGTTAGAGTAAGCAGGCATCTTCTTGGCTCCCTCGTTCCATCGTAGACCTCATCAATCGCTTCCCATCAGGCGTGATTAGGGTCATCTCGAATGGCGCAATTCCTTACAAGGTGTTTATATACCCTTTTGGAACATTAGGCCCATGAGGATCCGAGTGTGAATTGAGTGTTTCGTGAAATCAATAGATGATTAACCGATTATTCACGTTACCAGAAACCAAACCTTTTTTGACAATTAAAAAAAGTTTTTTTTTTTTTTTTCTCGCTTTTTACTCTGCTTTTTCTAACTAATTACAAAAGCCTTAATTTCAACTTCTTATCACCTTTCGCAAAATATTTCTTTTACCGATGCAGGGCCGTTAATTATTGAGGAGGTCTCCTGATACTTCACCATCAGCTCCACTTCACCATATGCACTGTGATGAGTATAAAGTGCTTAACAACAATATTCAAGTAATCGGATTGCAACCTATGAAATACTTATTACTGAGTAGTTCCGGTAGCCAACTGTGGTCTTCATCATCCTAGTCCAACTTCACCAAATGGTGCTTTTTGAGAGCAACTGCACACCTTTTTACTTTACAAACATATGTACATTAAATTGTAGTGTCTTTCAGTGATTTAAAAATGACTGTACTCGATTCTAAAACTTTGTCTATCTGTCTTTCTGTTTATCCGGGCTAATGAAACGGCAGAACTGATTGTAATGGGACTTTCACTCGATGAGAAACAAAATTACAGAGCAACTTAAAGTTAACATATACTTTTTATCGCGAACTTCCTGTGGTAATGCGTGGAAAATTACATACCAAATTATGTCCCGTGAGTCTCTAAAGCTAGAGTGAACAAATATCTTCTGGGCTCGCTCATTCCATCGTAGACCTCATCTAACATCAGGCGTGATTGGAGTTAAGAAAGAGGTCATACGTATTAAAAAAAAATCTCGCTATCAAAGTCGCGGGTACAGCTAGCGATTGTGGTACTAGTATACAACGTGTAACGGAAACCCCATATCTATCCAAAAAGACTGAAGACAACATCTGGTATGGAGTCTCTATGCAAAGTTTCAGCTCAAAATAAGAGACTCACAGAATTGACCCCAAATTGTTGATTTCGTATGTTTCTTGAATACCAATAATAACAAACGTGTCACATCACTATGAGGGTCATCACTTTCCACGTTACTTGCCAATAAAACGATAATTCTCTTCGTTCTTCTTAATTTCAAAAATTCGGTCTCTGGTATCAATGTATTCAAATTTCTAATAAGTTCCACACATGTACACATAAGATTAAAAAACCCTTGCCATATCGTTTGTTATCATCCAAAGAAGCCGTGCACTTGGTATGTATATACCTTTTAAATTACACGTTGTAGATAGTGGTTGTGGGATATAACAGTTATCATTACTCTCTGCAGGCTAAGTTACGGTCTAAGCTAGTATTTCAATAAAAAGGAGACAGACAGTCTGCAAAATATGATATGTGACGAAAGTTCATGTACTCTGTATGCTATTTGTATAAACAAACTCCATCTATTTAAATGTATGAAGAGCTTTTACGAAGCATAGCGAAGGAAAAATCTTCAAAATACACCAACAGATAAATTAAGTCATTGACTTTTAAATGAAAGACTCATTTGTTCAAAAGCAATGTACCATGTAGGATTCTTTTCAATGCAATATTTTCTTTGTAGTTTTGCAATCCATTCGTTATTTATTATTGTACTTATAGAAATTGTTCGAAAACTCATGAAATATAAAATCAAACATGAAAAAATATATTCTAAACAACGTCTTTTTTTTTTCAACAAAGCATAGTGCTCTTTTGTTTCGGCTTACTTTAAGACACAGTACATTTAATAGAATAAGCCCCTATTTTTTAACAGACACAAATAATGTTTTCTTTCTTCTTTCTTACATCTTAGAAAGTTTAAAAGTGGCAACCCTATTCATGATCCTGTTTATGTAAACCAAGTCTTTTTATATTGTTACGAGCAGGGGTTCGGTTTAGAAATAAATTACACCAATTAAACCAAAATGAACACTTTAATTTAATAAACACAAAATAACAATTAACACAATTATTTGCACCACAATACTTGACACTTATCTCATAAATCGCACTGAAATTCACTTGTAGATTTTCGATTCTATCGCCTCGTATCTTGTAATAAGACTACCGTCTGCGTTCCTCTGCGATCTATTTATACCCCGGTCTATGAGTTCTAGAACATTCTTGTAAAATCGACTCACTGCCTATAATGCCAAGAATATTATAGAAGCTACTCGAGATACTTAGTACTGCTACTCGCCGCTAGATGGCGTTAGTGTCTCGAACGTATTAGAAGTCAGTCGAACTTTCTCGATATACTCAGTACTGCTACTCGCCGCCAGGTGGCATTAGTGTCTCGAACATTCTAGATTTCTGTCGAAGTTTCTCAACGTACTTCACTAAGCGACTGACGTAACAAATTAACAACCGAAACGCCTCGTTGTGCCTCGTAAAGGACGTTAATCCGTTGGTTCTGTCATTAGAACATCTTGATCTCTAGAAGATATGATACCAATCTTGCCAAGAGGTATCGTGTTACCCAGTTACTGGGTTGCAGAGGTCAGATACCAGTCACTCCATGTCAACCCCTAGAGCTCTGCTGCATTTGGTTACACTGGAATCTGACCCTGACTTAGTTAGAAAAAGGTTTAACATTTTTGTCTCGGTAATAATTCATTATGGATTCTCCATTTCTATTCTCCCACAGAGATATCTGATTATGCATTTTTAAAGAGTAATTTAACCGACCAGTTATATGCCAAGCTTTTCCTTTTACAAGGTTTTTATGCGGTAACAACAGCACATTCGCTCTAAGTGATTCTTATCGAATCGAGTTTCGAAGGTGTCAATTTACACTATAGTGCTAATGTTGGCTCCGTTTTGCCTTTGTCCCCGCTTTCAAATTAGAATTTTTATTCGACAGATCGCAAGAATCGTGCTAGAAAATCAACCCAGTTCTCGTTTCCTTGAATTTTACTCTCTCGTATTACAGAAGTTTGACCAACTCGAGATAAGGATCGCGATCACTTGATTTGTGTTAGACGATTTACAAACTGATTGAGTTTTTTTTTATGAAGCAATATGGGTAGAATTCACATTACAAGCAATTTTGTTGACCCCTCCAACTAAACTAAATATGCTTGTGTTTAAAGTGTAACACTAGTGTCATGGGCGGGGTTCGAATCTGCGACCTCTCGATCATAAGTCCGACACCTTAGATATTAGGCTATTGACGCTTAAAAAAAAGAAGTTAACAAAAAATACTGCTATTGTCACACTATGATATAGTTGTAAGTAGCGAGTCAGCCATTCTGCTAATTCACACAAAACTTTAATAAATTACGCATTTAAACTTTTCCATTAATCGCTTTATCCATTAGTGACATAAAAATCTGTTCAGTAGTTTTTGAGTTTATTGCGAGCATACAAACAGGAAAATGAGTAGCGCGGAATTTCGCTCCCGTGGACTTTATCACTTTGCGGGAATGCTCTAACGATACCGCGGCCCCGGAACGTAAGGCCGTATAAAAGGAACAGGATGGGTTTTTAGTCAATATACCAACCGTCCTTCCACCCTCGCCGCCGAGGCCCGCCGCGACGTCCCCGTAACTGTCCGCCCTGACCTTTGCCAGAGCCAGCCCGCGACGCTGAGCCAGTAGCTTTAAATTCCCTTATTAATAATAATTATCTGATCCAGCCCATCCCTAGCTGCCCTCCCCCTGAGACGTCCTAAGCCGAGATCTGTACCCCACAAGGGGGTGCCCTTAGCGTGGAGTCACCTAGTTTTAAATTTTAATAAGCCGTGGCTGGAGGTTTTGATTAATTTATTAATTAAGGCTACCACAGGTAAGTCCGGTTAAGCAGCCGACAACCTCAAGGTTGACTTGCGAGATGCCACAAACAAAAAAAATTAAATTAGTTATTATATCTAAGTCTAACAGTCCCTTCTACTCCAACTAGAAGAAGAAGAGGAACCAGAGGAAGAGTGATTAGATGATTTTCCTACCGAAAAAGGTTATAACATAACATAATCAGTCTATAATTTTCTTACTGTAATCCGACATGTGGGTCTAGTGCGGTGATGTTTGTCGGATCCCTCATGATGTTTTTCTTTGCCATTTTGAGAGCAATGGTGATGAAAATTACATGTAGTATTGTGCCTACCTGGGTTTAAACCCATGACCTAGAAGTCGGAAGTCATTC
Source organism: Tholera decimalis (assembly GCA_943138885.2). NCBI lineage: Eukaryota > Metazoa > Arthropoda > Insecta > Lepidoptera > Noctuidae > Tholera > Tholera decimalis. The sequence continues at coordinate 34,662,808 of OW964562.2, forward strand.
CCACACCCGCTCGGCCACCACTACTCTTATAAGTACCTCAATAATGTTCCTTACTAACTCGTACATAAGTACTAATCTATTCATACTTCAATTAATCCACGAATTACTATTCACGATCATTTTATTAACTTTGCCAAGTTCACTAGAAAATTGCTTTTTAAATTAACAACCCAATTTCTTTCAATCTATTCTCAAAATATAAATGGGAGAAAATCAATTTCCTTTCTACAAAGACTTCGCAGGCAAAGAAAATTAAATTACATAGGTATCTAGACGTTTTAACCATCACTACTAAAGAACTAAATAAACTACTAGATTTACGATGAAAATCTGCTTACAACGAAAAACATTCAATTGATTTCGACCCAACTCAATACAATAATGGTAATGAAAGCAATTGTATTCAAAATGGCCGCAGAGCATAATACCCGTAGCAGTAAATGGAATAAAAATAATAGAAATGCAAATGGTACACACAGTTATGTAAACTTTATTAAAGGTTATCAAATTATTTGAAAATTGTTTGGGCTTGTTAGATATAAAAAAGAGATAGAAATCGCTTCTTTATTGACTATGAATATGATAGAAAAAGAAATTATCATTTATATAATAAAAAATGCAATGTTCTGCACATTCATACTAATTTACTGATTAGTTATTATAATAATTAGTAAATTAGTATGGATGTGGTCCCCAAAATATGCATATTATTTAAATTTTTAGGGCCTTTTGCACTATTTTTTCACATAAATTTTAATTTCCGCGTCATTTTCGTAAAAACGAGTGAAAAGGTTTTGCTTCACATTTTAAATATAAAGATACTAGCAGTTGCTCACGACTTCGTTCGCGTGGGAAGTTTTTCCCGTGTAAATCCCGATCCCATGAGAATTTCAAAAAATCCCGTCTTAGTAAGCATCTACGTACTAAAAGGAACCCCCATGCAAAATTTGAGAGCCTTACTACTTGTAGTTTCTGAGATTTTGTGATTAATTAGTGTGTGGTATTTCGCTTTTATATATATAGATTATAAATGAAAAGTCTCTCTGTCTGTTCGCTTTCACGGCTAACTGAGCTGAGTTTAATGAAATTTGACAGAGTGATAGTTGAAATTCCATGAAGTTGTTTTTTGTAAGTATTTTTTTTGCATAATTAGGCTACTTACATCTAAACTTCTATCGCATGCACCACATGTAACTGACCGCATTAGATAAGGATTTTATTTTAAAAAAAAGTCGCATTCATAATCCAATAAACAATATAAGATCACGTGTTTCTAATAGTAAATTAATTCGAACCATCAACCATTTCTTTTCATATATCTACTGCTTTTTCTTCGATGATTTAATAACACATAATTATGAAATCATATAAAAATCACATATGAGTGTACCACAACTAGGCACAACACTTTAGTTAAAACAAGATTTCTTCAGGCTAGTCTAACTCGCAACACGGGACGAATCCCAGCTGTGTCATTGGCATGTGGTTTCGTCCCGAACTGTGTTACAAATGAACTGTGGTACAACTAAACCAGTCCCACTGAGCTACAGGGAATGTACTCTGTAATTAGCGTGGAGCACTGAAGTTCGGCCGAAGGGAAACGAGGCAGTGATCTAGACTTAGAACTTTGCCTAAATTAAAAACTACATTCAACTAACAAGTTTCATGTGACATTTTTGTGTGTACTTTGGGGCTTAAAGCGTGTGAAAATATGCCTTGTTAATTGGGTTTTAAGGTCCTTTTTAAATCTTTTACGTATTGTATATTGTTGGACCTTTTAGTGTATTCAAATTACACCTATTACACTATTGTTTTCAACCCACTCCAGACACAACAAAAACAAGATTGCTAGTGATGTGAATTCTAAGCACATTGCTGGTTCTCTTTGAAAAATAATTACCTATGCACTTCAAAATCAAAAATCAAATAAAAATACTTTATTTTTCATTTATACATGTTTGTACAGTTGGTGGCGTCTCCTTTTAAGCATATATATGCCTGTGCCAGGAGGCGACGCTCTTTTATAACTTACATTAAACAAAAGTGTAACATTAAAGAAAATAATATTTTGAAAAAAAAAAAAGAAATGAATTGATAATTATTGTCTAGATTTTATTTTTCATTAGCACTTAAAAAGCAACATATTTTTTTTTTAGATTACTTGCAATCTTGTTAACGCCTCCAACTGAGCTGTAATAGTGTAATGCGTGGGGTTTGAACCCGCGACTTCTCGATCACAAGTCCGACACCTAACCGATTGACGCTAAAATCTATTAACAAAAATAAATAACCAATTCGACACCTAACCGATCTCTAACTTAACCCTTAATTAAAACAAGCTCGATTTGTGACCTTTACAACAGCCAAAATGTTCCACAAAACAAATAGATCAAAAGCTAATAGAGTGGCTCGCTGTACTCGCGGGAGACCGGGGTTAATTGGACCACTCGTTCGAACCACTAATTGAACCATCTTCTTTACGCCCCGCTACGTCGGCTTTAATTCCAGTATCACTTTCTGTTATTATTATTCTGCGGCTTCAATGACGCGATTGGCCTTTTTTGAATTAAAATGGTTTGGTGTAGCTGGAAAGGGTTATAATTTTGTTTGAGTTTAGAGATAATCTTATTGAATATAATGGGACTGTGTGGAAAGCTATACTAATGTTTTTTTTTTATTTAGTTAGTTTTAGGGTTAGGTTTATGCCACCCCATAGAATAGTATCAACAGCTTCTTATTGAAACTGCCTTTACTATATCAAAATTAAATTATGAACTCACAAATAGTGATGTATTTTACCTATGGTCCGAGATTATTTAACATTTTCTTATCATAAATAATTATGATAATTTTCAAATGTATAGCTGAACTTAATAATTATAATTATTAGGTACTTAAAATTCTTGTACCAAAAACTTTATTCTTTATTCTTACCGACACCAATAGAACTTCAACCCTACGATGCAAAATTAAATAATACTGGTTTAATTAGGCGTAAAAAAGAAGGTTGATGTAATCTGAAAAGTCTGGGTCTAGAAACATTAGTGTCTTTTTTCTTGAAGCAAAACCTAAGTTTCTTGTGCTAGTTCTTTTGCGATTGAAGCTAAACGGAATTAAATGACTTAGCAAAATGTTAGACGTTAAGCTTTTGTGAGTCAGCGTGTAATTTCTGGCCAGTTTCAACTATGCAACCCTCGGAAACCAAAAAACGTTAAGTCACTCAAGTGAGTTTTAAGAAAAAATGGTGATGTATAAAATATTTACCGTCAACTTGATCCGTTCTTTTACGAGTATTTGCTGTAATAAATTAGTGATGTGAATGGATATTTTGCTCTGTCTGTTAGGCTATCAACTTGGCCAGTGAAGCCAATTATTTTATATATTCGATGAAAAAAAAATAAAGGAGACAGATTAAGGGCTGTCAGTGTACAAACGACATAAATAATATTAATTGAACATAATAATATAAAATACACACATACAATACAAAAATCATATACTAATAAATTTTACATGTATGCATAATTGAGAAAAGGGAAAAGTTATAGGGAGAGGTAATGCTCCTTCAACATTCTATTGAACGCTGGTAGCGTTTGAGCACGCCTCACTTCTATGGGTAATGCAGTCCACAAACTAGCTGCTTGAATAGTGAAAGATTTGTCAAAGAAAGAAGTGGAATGCATACGAATTTATATTATTATATTTCTTGTTTATTGACTTACAAAATAACACGGCCGAGAGCAAGTTACATTACTTAAAGAAACTACATAGTTCATCGCACAAGAGCGACAACTCTCATCAATCAAGTGTACAAGTACATACGTATCTATTGGCAAGGTATTGAATAAATTATCATCACCTGCTTAGTCTTTTACCAACTACTGACTACAAGTGATTAATATGGATTGACTACCTATGTGAACTCCACAACCTCTTACCTGGGTAAGGCATGATTAATGTCAGATTTACTGGATTCTGACTACCGGAACGTCAGTCATGTCCGTATTACAGCCGGGACGAACTGCTTGACGTGATTTTCAAAGACGGAGTAATTTTCATATGTTAAGATATAATCGCCTTTTATGTACTTTTTATTACAACTTCTCACGTACATATTGCACCTCCCACGCTATCTCCTCTCCACTTATGGTTGACTGGTAGAGAATGCCTATGGCATTAAGGCCGCCTTTTTACCTATGTGTATGAAGTGTAAACAAATAAAAGAACAGTATCCATTGATATTTAGTATATCAATGACAGTATCATTAGAACTTAAAACGGGATATTTACCATGTGTATTTTTTGTTTATGTGTAAAAATATACATGGTAAATATTTATTTATTTATTAGGTTCACCAACGACTGTTTACACTGATAATAATTCTTAAAAACTATGGATATCCAAGAGTAATAGTGTAACAACCACTTAAAGGTAAACACCACATGTACATATAATTCTTATTTCAGTAATCTAACCTTAACATTTGTCTTTTATAACACAATAAAAATTAACTACATCTTTAAAAATAATATAACTCCAATAAAATAAAATACATCCTGGTTATCATGGATCGGGTAAGGATTTTATGATAATTGATTTAAGCTTTGCCATGGAATCATAATGTAAGTCGATGAGATCGCTAGAACTATTTATGACCTTACAAAATCTAGCATAAGGAGAATTAGAACCTAAGACGGTTCTTCTAAATGGAGGACACAGCGGAGTGATGGAGTGGCGTGGGATTCTTGACGGAGCGCGAAAGTTACAAAGTGCAAGCAGCCTAGGGCACTGAATGCTATTATTCAAAATTTTGCACATAAACAAAGCGTCATTAAATCGCCTCCGTTTATCTAAACTATCCATAGCAAAGTGCTTTAATCTTTCTTTGTAGGATTGTTTTCTTTTAGCTATGCCACTTGAGAATGCCAAGTGCCAGAGGAATCGCTTTTGAACTCGCTCAATTCGCAAGTTATGTACCGCATAGTGTGGTCGCCAAACCACACTACAGTATTCTAGCCTACTCCTAATCAAACTGTTATATAGAAGTATTTTAGTTTTAAAATTATGGAAAGTTTTACAATTTCTAATAACAAAGCCAAGCATTTTAGACGACGATTTTATGATTTTATCCAAATGAGGGAGGAAAGTTAATTTTCTATCAAACAGAACTCCGAGATCTCGTATATTGTCTACTTCTTTTAACATTTGTGAACCGATTACATATTTAGAAGGTATTATGCTATTTTTTCTTGTATATTTTACATGATAGCATTTCTCTGGATTTAAATACATTGCGTTATTATGACACCATTGAATTAGCCTATTAATATCCATTTGTAGATACAACGCATCTTCTTCAGATTTAACTACTCTAACAAATTTTAAGTCATCCGCATACATAAAGATCTCGGAATTCTGAAAACACACAGGTATGTCATTTATAAAATAGATGAATAAGACTGGCCCAAGATGTGAACCTTGAGGAACGCTTGAGGAGATTTTATATACAGTGGACTGAAAACCGTTAACCACTACGAAAAAGGTTCTGTCTGTTAAATACGAATTCAACCACTTCAGCAAGGTGCCTGTGATGCCGTAAGCGCTCAACTTTTGTATTAATATTTTGTGACATATTTTATGGAACGCCTTGCTAAAGTCAGTGTATATAACATCGGCTTGCTGACCCGAGTCGATAGCTTTTATTAATATTTCAGTAAAGGGTACTAGGTTTGTGCTCGTAGAACGTGCACTGACAAATCCGTGTTGATGATCGCTTAAATACAACTTCAGGTGGTTTTGAATGTGTGGACAGATTAGTGACTCAAACACTTTGGCAAGTGTTGAAAGGACCGAAATCGGTCTACAATTTGACACTGCATCATCGGAATCCGATTTATGTATGGGCACTACCTTCGCTATCTTCCACTTTAAAGGAAACTCGCCAGAAGCCAGTGATCTCTCAAAAATTAGCATGAGGGGATAAACTAACTCTGACGCACACTCTTTTATAAATATTGGTGGGATCCCATCTGGTCCTGCACCCTTATTACAGTCAATATTATTTAGCTTTTTGAATAGAGTGTCTGCGTTTATTTTAGGGCTTGTAAAGATTTGGCTGTTACAGTCTAGAAAACTCAAGTAATCAGAATGATTATACTTAAATATCCCGTTTTAAGTTCTAATGATACTGTTAGTGACCATGTTAGCTTAAAAACTTATAATTAAAGAACAGTTTAGCTTTACCTGACTTTTAATTTTCTTACACTTACCGGCTTTCACGCCACTCTCTGTACATTGAACACTGTACACCGATAAAATTCAATATCTTTGTTACTAATAAAGGTAGAATGCGACAGTCCGCGTCTGTTCCCTGGAACATTTCCACGGATAAAATACGCTACTACCGATATTGGTAAAATTTGGCAGACAGACATCTTGTTACTAAGAAAATGTCTTTTGTACCTACTAAGTTTTTATTCAGACGAGTTGCGAATTTTGTAGTGCTAAAATCGTTTACTTGAGACGGATGAAATGATTTCTTATACTTGTCGCTTTTGATAGTTGTTTTACAATTGGTATACAGTAGGTACATGTGCCTTTTTTTTCGGTGGAAAATCATCTAATGGCTCCCCCTGCTCTGAGTAGAGCGGAGGGGAGTTTCAGACTTCTACTGACTAAAAACCCACCCTGTTCCTTCACTTCCCTTACATTCTCGGGCCGTGGAATCTCGTTAGAAGATTCCCGAAGGGATTACGGGCAAGCAATAACACTATGGGGTCTCGACACTAATGCTGACGACTCTTTGAGGCGCGAGTGAAACACAACTAAATATTACACCCCATTATTGATATCTATCATTCTGGTCATTCTGCAAGACTAGAGAAAACTATTTTTCTTTTACTTTTTTAACATTAATGACGCAATGGTTGAGCAATTAGCTGCAATACTGCGCGTCGCGGGCTCGATTCCCGTAAGGAACTAATTTTATGGCTTACAGTTCGTTGTTCCGGGTTAGGGTTGTATGATACAGGGGAAATTAATTTATAAATAATAATTAAAAATGGATTCAAGTGTCATTTAAAGTTTTACAAATGGTATAACTGTGTACCAACTGGCATAATCAGGCAAAGAGTTGTGTCGATTGACAGGCTGTGGAGAGTGCTGAAGGTATCCTTCATTAATAAAATTAAAAATTATTAAAAAAAGTGGGTAAACTTGCATAAGATGTACATACTAAAATAGTTTTAGGTCGTTATTATAAAACAAAATATTTCTTTTGACTAAAAGCCACTCGCTACTCTAATGAAATACTCAGTGACATCTTCTATCTTTTTATCCTACTATGATTATCATAATGATTGATGTCCAAAACCTCAGTAGAGTGCTGTAACCTTATTTAGCTCGGTGGGTACTGGGAACAGCCCGGATATAAATGAGAGATTTTGTGCATGTAACGTTCAATCTCTAGGTGAGTTGGCAGAAAAAAAAAGAATAAATAAAAAAAAAATCCTGCAGTATATTTTTAATATCATAAATGCTTTAATTGCGCATAATTTATAAGCTAAGCCCCACAAAACCGCAATAGTTGTTTGACTTTAGGGTTGGTGAGTATACTATACATTTTACAACTTAAAAAACGATTTATTATTTATTTATTGGTAGTACATAAAAAAATTAAAAATTTATTTTTAAATTAGTTTTTGTTCTATTCACTCAAAGAATGTTCTAACGAGATACCGCGGCCCCGGAATTTTAAGGGCAGCTGAAGGAACAGGGTGGGTTTTTAGTCAGTAGAAGTCTGACACTCCCTTCCGCTTCACTCAGAGCGGGAGAAGTCATTCGATGATTTTCCCGCCCAGAAAAAAAAGCAGCCATAGATCGTATGTTATGGTTGTTGATTATATGAGTTATTTATGGTCTTGGGTACTATGGTAGTTCACTGCTAAAATATACTTTTGTTTATAACTAATAGGTAGAATTTTACATATTTTAAATAGTTTTCTATAATCTCCTTTACAACTGTTTTTAGTTTTTTTCAGTAACAAGTAGTTTCAAAATACTGTTTTTATCGTAAGTTGCAAAGAAATAAATGTATATTACTTTATAAAACCACGCACACTATATTAAAAGTAATTGTCGCTAATTGAAGGCCCAGATGACGACACATTCTCGTCTACGTTTATTGAGCGCACAGCCAAGGTGTGGAACTCTCTGCCGGCTTCTGTGTTACCTGCCACATATGACCCGTCAGCGTTTAAAGCAAGAGTGAATAGGCATTTTCTGGGCTCGCTCGTTCGATCGTAGACCTCATCTTACACTTACCATCAGGTGTGATCGAGGTCAATAGCGGGCTCATTCGTAATAAAAAAAAACAGGACCTCACATTTCTCTTTAGAGCGAATCTTAGGAATGATATAAACTTTTTCGCGTACGTATATACCTATAGACTCGACTAATATTTTGGTTTTCAATTTTAAACACGTTGCTAAATCTATAACATTAAAAGATTTTCTGTTAAATTTTTGACGTTTCATCATAATTTCCTTTAAGATTTTGTTCGTCATGAATCAAATTATATAAAATTCAGAAAAAGTGAAAAATAAAGTCGAACCTAGAATAAATTAACTTCCAATCTGATCTAGCAAGAAAAACAGCTCGTAAGATAATAAAGGTAATAATGTATTCTACATTAACCGTACAAAATCTAGAAACTAAAGAATATTTTCATTCAGTCTATATTTCGATACATCTTGAACCTACTTTAAATTCAATGCGCTCCCAAGATTGCCAGCAAAAATAAAACGAAAAAAAAAAACAAAAAGGAGTTTGACAAACTATAAATCGCCCGCCTTCTTTAATCAAATAGGTACTTAATTTAAATTGACGTCTCTCGATAGCTATTGGCGATTGTTTATTGGTACTTTAAGGGATTAAAGAAGATCGTTAAGCCCTAACTTCAAACCTAGTTGTAATCAATCAGGCGTAGACCGTGTTACTATTAGTTTCAGTTCTAGAACTTTCATAACTTTAACAGGCCTATTCATAAAAAGAATCGAACTATGTGTGTAATTTAAATTTTGTTTGACAGGTTCTTTATTTAAATTTTGATCAAAGAATTGGTATTTAGAATCTACTTATTAATATTCTCTAAGCAAACGGTTGAAAACTTTTTATGAAAATGGCAGTCGATGCAGCATGTTGTTTAAAAATATGCTTTTCTATTGGTAACAATGAAAACTCGACTGAGTTTAAACCCTAAACTAATATCATAGGTGACTACCTATGATATTAGTTTATAATGCAAATATCATCGACTTATATAAGTTTTTAAGCTAACATGGTTACTAACCACAGAACAGAAAATTAATTGTACTGTATTTTCTATTCCGTGTTACTAACAGTATAATTAGAACTTAAAACGGGATATTTACCATGTGTGTTTTTTGTTTTGAGTTTCTGATATTTCGGCGCTATCGCCATAATTAATATCCCGTTTTAAGTTCTAATGATATCATTGACTTAATTACTTTATTGCTATTAAGGTATGAATATCTTTCTTACTAAAATAAATGCGAAAGTTTGTAAGTAGATAGTTAACATCCTTTTTTTTTTGGGTTGGGAAAATCATCGAATGACTTCTTCCGCTCTGTGTCAAGCGGAAGGGTGTGTCAGATTTCTACTGACTAAAAACCCACCCTGTTCCTTCGGCTGCCCTAAATTTCCGGGGCCGCGGAAACTCGGTAGAACTTTCCCGCAAACCCCGGCAGGCAATGGCCCTATGAGGCCCCGTCACTGGTGTTGACAGCTCCTTGAGGCGCGCGTGGAACGCGACGCGCCACCGACCCGGGCCTGGTCCTTACCGGACGGTGAGCGACCCCTGCTCGCCGTCCGCAGGCCCGCGCCTACGGTGGCCGGAAATCGGCTCGTGATCCCCGACGCTCGGGGCGTCTCCCGCGGCGGCTGGGGCGCGAGGAAGAGAGTTGCCTCTCCCTCGCGCATTCGGCCTCCTCCTTCGCTAGCATAACTGCTTCGCAGAAGGAGGCGACCGCATCCCATTCCCTCTCGCTCCGCACCATAGTCTGAACCAGAGCAGGGCACGAGAGGTCGCCGCCGCCGACCGCCTCTACGAGGACACGGCGGTGCTCCGCCCAAGCAGGGCACACCTCCACCGTATGCTCCACCGTGTCCTCCAGGCGGTCCTCACAATGACGACACCCGGGCGTATCCTCCCGCTGAATCCGAAACAGGTACATCCCGAAACAGCCATGTCCGGTCAGCACCTGCGTCAGGCGGAAGGTTAGGACGCCGTGGCCTCTCTCCAGCCACTCCTCAAAGAGGGGTCTTACCGCCGCAATTGCGGCGTGCCCGAGATAGTTAACATCCTGGAATAATTCAAAGGCTAATGTTTATCCCAGAATTCCCACGAAATTTACGCGGGAAGACCCTCCCACTCAAACAAAGTCGCGGGTAGACGCTAGTGCACTATAAGGAAGTTTGTGTCTAGTTAGGAACAGAACTGCAGCGAAAAACACATCCGCACCCGAGAAAACACTAGGGTGGTTTTAATGTTTCGAGGTGGTAATCCTTAGTATCCTTCGCCCTAGGGCTGGCGATGGGGTCTGTCAGACTCTTACTGACTAAAACCAACTGGTGTACCTGCGTACACTTGCGCCGGGAGTTATGGGTACACTTAAGTATTAATTAACGTGGCCACTAACTGGTACGCCAACCCCAAGATGGATGGCATCCCACCTCATAAAATATTTTGTATTTCGTGCTTTTATGTGTGCTGCATATAATCTGTGTAATGTGTATTCTGGTTTTTTGAAGGTTTAGTTTATTAGAAAAAGAGTCCCAGTTTTGTTTTTAAAGAAGGAAAAAGGAACTGACAAACCTATAAGAAAATATTACTAACATAGTTTTTTAATAGGTACATTATACTATCTATTTTTGAGTCAAAGTTACTGTAATAAATAAATATACCATTCTAAAAAAAATTCAAAATGAGAAATGACATTCTACTGCGATTGTTATTCAAATAAAACACATTTTTTAAACTCAGCCTCATAGAGCGTCGTTTAAATATTATATTAAATATTTAGTATGTATTTCATCTTATTTTCTTTCTGTGACATTGTCGTGTATTTTAATAATTGAGATTCTGTGTTTTAATGGACTCATTGTCATCTGCTTAGCTTTCTCCCAACTATGGATGGGCTTCTTGTTCCATCCATTAGGCTGTTTCTATGGACTATTTGCTTGAAAATACAGTTTTATGAATGTTAAAATACAATTTAATTGAATTTAGCTGTTCATATTGAGCTGAAATAGCAATTAGTAGTATGCTCCTCTTTGCGACGTGTTCCTCATTACTGAGAGTAGTGAACTCGATGTCTTTCCAACTTTTCCGCTTCTTGGAGTAGTGGAGTACCTACCTCATGTAAGTTTATATTCGACGTGGAGAGCATATTTAGGTAAACCATATTAGTTGGGATCCGTCTTCTTGTCATATAAGTTGTAAGCATTCAGCTGATATTTGTGCGTAACAAACAAAAGCAGAAAAAAACTTCTATTCAAATCGAGATCCCAATTATACTGAAAAACCCGAGTTGACAGCGCACCGTGATTTACGCGTGACTCAAAGAGCATTCAGCAGCAATGATAAGCACGATAAAGCCATTTCCTGCGGGGGTTGCGTGAATGTTCTAATGAGATACCGCGGCCCCGAAAAAAGACACCTCAAAGAACAAGCTAGGTATTTAGTCCTCAGTCCGATACTCACCGCTTAGGTGAAGCAGAAGGCAATTCACCATACCTCGGGAAATAATTTTATATTAAACCTCCAAAAAAAAGTACCTATAGTGAAAAAACCGGCCAAGTGTGTGTCGGGCCACGCCACGCCACGCACCAAGTTCAAGTCGCATTAGCTGACTGAGAGTTCCGTACCACGTTGTAAACAAAAACAAACTGCTCTATTTTTAACCGACTTCTAAAAAAGGAGGAGGTTCTCAATTCGGATGTTTGTTTGTTTTTTTTTATGTTTGTTCGGGCATAGCTCCGTCGCTTGCGAACCGAATTGAAAAATTCTTTTTTTGTTGAAAAGGGTATACTTCCCAAATGGTCCCATGAAAATTTTATCGAAATCGGACAAGCCGTTTCTGATAAATCAACAATAGTCTAAAAAAAATATTTACGTTAATGATCTTTTCGTTAACTCTGCATTGCGTTTTTTGTTCGCGCATAACTCCGTCATTTACAAACCGATTTGGAAAATTCACTGACTCACTAAAAAGCGCGAAAATAAAAACTTTTTTGCAAAAAATAAAACCGACTTCCATATCAAAACACTACAAAGCCAAAAAATATTTCAATTTCGGAAGGCGGTATGAAAAACAAGAAAATACAAAACCAATAACACCGACTACCGAAATTGAAATAATTTTTGGCTTTGTAGTGTTTTGATATGGAAGTCGGTTTTATTTTTTGCAAAAAAGTTTTTTACACAAATAAGGACTTGATGTAAATATTTTTCAATGAATTTTTCTGACAGCGAGTAGAATACAGTTGGTCGACTATTACTAAATTAGTGAAGCCAAATAAGGTCTAATAGTTTTCCTTTTAACTTCGTAATACAACGTGCAACAGAATAAACGTAACTCCTGAAAGTAGTTGGTTTAGAATCGGCTTCTGAATCGATTTCCGTCATAAAAATAGGTGTTAAATATTGACGAAAAAATCTTTCATTTAACTTAAACTTGAAACAGTATCATGACAAATTAATGCAATCCTTAATTCAAGGAAATGCGCTCGTGTGCATGTCGGCCGCTAACATTGCATGAGAGTATGCGTCTGCGAAGGATATTTTATGATGCACATACATTTTGCGTTTAGTAAGGATAGCTATTTTATAAAAAAATGTCTAGGTTTGGTTTCAATTTATTTTTCAAATTTTTAAAGATCTATCTAGACGCCTAGTTGACACTTCGCGTGACCCAAGGGCTGGCTTTTATCTTGGACAAAGGTTAAGCATTGCCATACAACGTGGCAATGCCGCCAGTCTTTTGGGCACATTACCAGTGGACAGCGATGCGCACGAACTTCTGCATTAGTTTATTTTTAGATGTATATATAAATGTACTTTAGGGATTTTATTTAAGTTTTTAAAGTGTTAATAATGAACAATAAATCACCTTCCTTTCTCCTTAAATTTATTTAGTTACGGATGTTGTCTTAGATTTACAATTTAATATTCTAATTGGGGTGTCTGAGGTATTGCGCTTAATCTGTTACACCCTGTATGTGGGAACTACTACCGTGACGTTTGAATTCCTCCTTACAACCACTTAGTTGGTAGGTGTGGGGGACACGTGACTCTCACGAAAATTAACACAAAGCTTAATATTTCGCAAATGAATCACTGGATCGTAAATTAGTCTTCCCACACTCCATTATTCTGAAACGACCTATCGAACGAATTTCTTGTTCGGATTACTTCTTGACTACGGAACCCTAAAAAGCAATCTTTTTATTTCTTACTCAATAATTACTGTTATTCTGCACAGATAGCACTTAACGGATTTAAATGAAACTTTAAAACAACATACCTCATACATCAGACTAACACATAAACGACTTATCACAACAAATTTTGGAACGTTCCAAACGTAAAGAAGACGCAGGCATTAGCTAGTTAAAGCAACCTAAAAGAGAACTAAGTCCTAACCAATTTTACAACTAACTTCGTTACTTCGCAGATTTGTCACCAGAATGCAAGATTAACTGCTAATTATAGTGATTAGGCCCTAGGAGGGGATTAATAAGACAAAAGCTGATTGATTAGGGGCACAAAAAATCTGCGAGCTCTTGGAAGGCTTGGCAAGAGTGGTCTTATCGGTTAATTAATTTTGCCTCTGATCTAAGAATAAGGGCCGGCTAACGCCAACTGATTACGTCGAAGGCATCTGGTGATAAGTTTAGGAAAAACTAGTTTGTTTTATCTACATATAGGTACTAATATTATAAAACGAAAAAGTTTGTTTGTTTGTTTGAACGCGCTAATCTTCGAAAGTACTGGGTGCATTTGAATGAAATTAGGTGTGAAAGTAGCGTGAACTTGGAGGAAATGTATAGGAGTGTTATGTTTTTACCGTGCTAAAATCCACGGGAGCCAAGCCCCGCACGATGGCGATGGCTAGGGTCGTATAAATCAAATCTTAGGAAGTTTTTATTTTATTTTATTAAAACAATTTCCTGCCCAATCTGAAGTTGAACAGGGTGCGATACTGAGGTACTACCTCCCAAATAGTTTATTAGTATTTCATATGGCCATAGCGACTGCCTCAAAATCTCCTACATTATTTCTTTCATGTTGATCACAGTGTAGCTACCCGCACTACGGTGTTTGCTCACTGTTAGCGCTGCCAAAACCTTGAAACACTATTTGGCATAAACTCCTCGCTTCCCTGCCAATTTCCGCCACAATTTCTCACTAATCTGTGTCAGCAGGATGACCTACAGACCTTCTAATTCTATGTAATTATTTCATTTTCTGAAAGAAGCTGAGCATACACGTCCCACGAATCTATACACACATACTTAGAAATATTGAAGTGTCTGTCTTTAATCTTAAGCTTAATCTTAATCTTAACATAGTATAAAGCAAAGTCGCTTCCCTGTGTCTGTCCCTATGTATGCTTAAATCTTTAAAACTCCGCAACGGATTTTGAAGCAGTTTCTTTCAATAGAAAGAGTGATTCAATAGGAAGGTTTTTAAGTATATAACATGCATAATATAGTAGAGGAACACTGATAATTTTTGAGGTTTCTAATGTGATGTCGCAAATAAACACATTTTTTTGCGCTTGCTTTGCAGATACTGGCTGAACCCTACGAGATAGATCAAAATAATGTACTACAGTAGTGTACACCTTAAAAAGGTCAATAAAAATGTCCGGGATGGCATCTATTTATCTCTTATAGATAACCCACAACAACCATTTTTGATCCTTTACTTTTTACGATAAATACGAGCATATTTTACGAAGCGATTTTAAGCAATACAGCATTAATCCTTATCCAATTAAGTACCATAAATATATTGTGCATTTAATACAAATCAATATTGCACTTTACAGAATATAATTTAAATAAATAGTTTCGAAGATATTACAGATTTAAAATGCAAGGACATAGAAGTTGCCACGCGGTGCCAGCGGAGGCACGGCGCGCGTGCCTATGTTGCTTAGATTTGAGCGTTGAATGTTTTTCCCATGGTAAATTATGTGTCGCACTTTCAAGAGTAATTACTAAAGAGAACATGGATGTCGAATGACAAAAAGGCTGTCAACGATGTATATAAAGACATTCTATAGTATATTTAATATAAACATTGCACCCGTGCGAAGCCGGGGCGGGTCGCTAGTTTCAGAATAACTGTAACTTATCCAGTGTTTATAGAAATTTACACAATACTAAATCTCGAAAAACATGTTTACATTTTTGTTTGTTTGACAGTCTTTCCGCTTGTCCGGGCTTATCTCTGCAATAACTAAAACGTTATTATGGGACTTCCACTGGAAGATAGGTTACAAACGTCAATAGCTTAATGGCTAAGGTGTCAGACTTGTGATCGAGAGGTAGCGAGTTCGAAACCCACCCATCACAGTATTGCTGTGAACCTATTTTCAACACAGGCTTATTTCGCATAGTTGGAGCGGTTAACAAGATTACTAGTCATGTGAGTACCAAACGCATGAGTAGTTCGGTAATATCGACTTCATCTCGAACCATGTTGCGGACACAGTTTTATAATAAAAAAACGCCAACATGCTTTGTCCAACTAACACACAGGGTACTCGCAGATTTTAGGAGATTCAGCTTTGACCAACTCTCTGACTAACTGCACCAAAAATAAACATCACAAATTCACACATCAGCCTGTAAAGTATAAAATTATTCACAACACGATTCACTTAAAGTAAACCATGCATAAAAATTATTTTTACATTTGCAGTGTTATTTCCGTGTGATAAGGTCGGGTTTTGCAGTCAAGTGAAAAGTGACGTGCGGGTGGTCCACGTACAATCTGAAAGGGCAATCTGTCACCCACAGTGGTACTTAATAAATTCTTTTCGCGAAACAAAAAGCCCGATAAGATCTACAAAGCATCGTCATATCTTTTTTAGTGGAGATCTTAAGTAAGCGAGTTTTTTATATGATAGAACTTGTATTTAAAATATAATACCATCTCCTTTATCTTTCTTTCTTTATATTAATTGATAGGTAATATTGTGTCATTCTTTCAAACGACCGAAACGTCTATTTGCAGGCCATAAAACATTTGTTCCGGGGTGGGAATCGAACTCGCGAGTCGCAGCCAAGCAACATCGATGCGAAGATGAAGAAGATCGAAAGGAATTACTCCAATACGCTTCTTTTATTTTTATTTTTTATTCCAGGAAATATCATTATATAACATAAAATACCCAAGTCATTTTGGATATAAACTGGCTTTTTTTTCACGATTTTTTACCTTATGCCTCACCTATTATGATGAGATTGACTATCAGTTGCTTCACGTTCTTCTCTCTAATTCGTTTCTGTCTATTATGTCTTTACTACATAGCCTTCCTATGCACTCCCATTAATTCACATGCCCGCAAACAATCACACACAGTCATAATACGCACTCACGCACACATAAACACACCCACACATACACTCACATGTACACACATGCACTCACGCAAACACAAACACAGAACACCTATTTATTCTTAAAACTCTCGTTTTGTCTGTCCATTTCTGCTTTAACTTCAGCTCTATTAAATCTGGAACGCTAACGTTTCCAACCACCTGGAGGTGGGCGCTAATAGCTACAACACAGTTCTCAACTAATGTGGCTGTTAACGTACCCTAGTAATTTGTATATGCTTTTATGTTCCAAAATAAATAAATAAACGTTATAACATCCTCCTCACGTGGGTTAATCGACTGAATTCCGGCAATTTACAAATTCGAAATGTCATAACTTTTTTTTTTTTTTAACGTGGTAAAATCATCAAATAAGTCCTCCCACCCCGGGCAGGGTGGGAGGGACTGTCAGACTTTTACTGACTAAAATCCACAGTGTTCCTTCAATAACCCTTTACGTACCGGGGTCACGGTAATGGGATAAGTCCCACGATCCCGGCAGGCTTTGGCCCTCTGCGGAGGGGGCCTCGTCATGTTGCTGACGCTCTTTGAGGCGCGCGTGGAACACAACGCGCCGTCGACCCGGGCATGGTCCATGGTCGGACAGCGACTTGCCCTTTACTCGCTGTCCGCATGCCCGCGCCTACGGTGGCCGGAGATCGTCGGCCGACGTCCGACGCCGTGGGCGTCTACAACTGCGGCTGGGCTGGAGGGAGGAAGCCATCCTCTCCCTCACGCGGCCCACCTCCTCCTTCGATAGCATGATTGCTTCGCAGAAGGAGGCGACCGCTTCCCACTCCCTCTCGCCCCGCAGCATGGCCTCGACCAATGCCGGGCGCGAGAGGTCTCCGCCTATCGCCGCCGTGAGGACACGTCGGTGCTCTGCCCAGGCGGGGCAGTCTTGCACCGTGTGCTCTACGGTGTCCTCAGGGCGACCCTCGCAGTGGTGACACCCAGGCGTTTCCTCCTTTCCCATCAGACACAGGTACCTCCCGAAACTTCCGTGTCCGGTGAGGACCTGCGTCATGCGGTAGGTCAGGACGCCGTGACGTCGATCTAGCCACTCCTCAAAGAGGGGTCTTACCGCCGCAATTGCGGCGTGCCCGGCCGTCGGTTGCGACAGTCGTTCCCTCCATACTGCCCTGAGATCGCGCCGGAGCTCTTCCCGCCGCGCCTCGACTTCTCGAGGCAGCGGGGATACGCCCCGGCGCTGCGCCTCCACGCGCCATTCATAGACGCGCTGGAGGGCAGTCGCCTCCAGATCCCAGGGCAGCAATCCGGCAAGGAGGTTGGCCGATTCGCCGGCGATCGTGCGGTATCCCCGGATCATTCGGATAGCCATGACCCTCTGGCGTGCGACCAACTTTAGTGGTCGCGTCCGGATGCACAGGGCCCACACTGGGGACCCGTAGAGGGCCATGGACCGCACGACGCCAGCGTACAGTCTTCGGCAGGAGGCGTTTGGCCCGCTGAGATTAGGCAGGAGTCGCCTGCAGGCGGCTGCTGCCCGGTTCAGCTTTGGGGCCAAACTCAGGAAATGCTCCCTGAAGTTCCACCGGCTGTCGAGGACGAGTCCCAGGTACTTCATCGTCCTCCCGACGCCGATGCGAACCCCCTCCACCGTTATGTGGGACTCGGACCGTGGCGCGTTCCGACCGCCATGGAAGCACATGGCCTCTGTCTTGTGCAGTGCCACGTCGAGTCCCAACTGCCGGATCCTACGAACGACTGCCGCAACCACTTGCGTCGCCAGGTCGGCCGCCGCCTGGTGCGACTCTCCCTGCGCCAGGACGAGCGTGTCGTCAGCATAACATATTACACTGACGCCGTCAGGGAGGTCGCCGCGCAGCACCCAGTCGTATCCGATGTTCCACAGGGGCGGCCCAAAGACCGATCCCTGTGGGACACCGCACGACATCTCTCGCCGGTTCCACTCTCCCCGGTGACCGGGGTAGATGACGGCTCTGTCCGTCAGGTAGTCCTCGACTATGCGACGGAGGTAGGTCGGCACCCGGTGATACCGGAGTGCCTCCCTGATGCAACTCCAGGGCAGGGTGTTAAAGGCGTTGGAGATGTCCAAAGACACCGCCAAGACGACCCTGCCCCGGGATACCGCGTCCCCCGTCGTGAGGGGAAATGTCATAACTAGAGTAAAATTATATTGGCAAATGTGGTCATTTTCTGGCTACCCGTAACAACTCCCAAAGATGGCTAGATGGCTAGATGGCAGCTGGGATCAAAGGCTAGCATGCAATCATAGGCACAGACGAATTTCAAAGATTATTTTAAGATGGTCTCCCGATGACTTAAACTTTAAGTTCAAGCCATAAACAAAACTGAAGGTACTTAATGTTTTCCTGTTTTTTTTTTTTGTTTGTTGCATCTCGCAGGTCAACCTCTGAGGTTGTCGGCTGCTTAACCAGGCTTGCCTGTGGTTGCCTTAATTAATAACTTAATTAAAGCCTCCAGCCAGGGCTTATTATAAAACTTACAAACATTGCCTCGTATAAAACTAACAGACTTATTTCGTGGCCCGTTCCCGAGGGTGGGGTGAATATGACAAATGATAGCCAACATTACGATGGGAAATTTATCTTTGACAGATATAGGTGATCCCCGGCGGGGTGAAACGTGATATTTACAAATCAAAATATATAAAAAAGATAAGATTTCAATGCAAAAAATAAGCTGTCTGAAAAAGAAATGTGAAAGGAGTTTTTGACAGTAATATTTTATGTGTCATTTTATTTTAATAAAAACGTGACTTATTTTTTTACTGTGAAGTCAAACTGTTTCTCATTCTTATATTTTTATTGTAAACGTGTGTGAAAACCAATTTCCAGACGACAAAGTGTCAGTCATTTTCACACCGCTGTGGAATTTCTTCAGGGAAATTAGGCAGCTGTTTTAGAATTTTCACCGACTCTGGAAATAGAATATTATACATTTACCTGCGTCGTTTCACTTCAGTGAATTACACATTAACTTAGGATTTCTTTTTATTTTATAAGACATACTAAATTGGTTTAACAACGCTTTCCGAGTTAGGTCTCTGGGTAAGTGACCATCTTTAAGCCTGCAATACATGTTGGCCGAGCTTAGACCAACGTGAGCATAGAGAAATTGACACATGGCAAGCGCTACTGTCTGGACGTTCGGCAAGTTTGAAGGAAGCCAATGCAAATGGCCAATATAGACGAGTTTTGAGGAGACGCCCAGATGTTGGGCGCTGTCAGTTTTTATTGTGCATTGAAACAATATGGACGACGACGTCGAAATTATCATTCGTAGAAAACGACATTTTGTACGCGTGCCTACGATGGATGTTAACCGCATATTAGCGCGCGGACAAACACTATTGGCCGAGCGCGCGCGAGCGCCTTTGATTTTTACAGAAAAACCGAAACCGCTCCGAAGTGAGGCAAGTGACGGCGAGCGACTGCAAATTGTAACAAGCTACGTCAAATGAGGTCTATACACGTTGGCGCTAGGCAAGTGACACCAAGCGATAGCAAGACAAGGCAAATATACCGTCTACATGTTGGCATTGGCCTTCACTCGACAACGCTCGGCCAACATGTATTGCAGGCTTTACATATCAAGAGGAGGAATCCATGCCTTGGACAGCACGTAATGCTGTTGAACCCGGCTGTAATTTGGACATCTTTGACAGTCATTACGGGTAGTCAGAAGCCAGAAGATCTGACACTGGTCTGGACAAGGGATATTGTGCTACTCAGCTACTGGATTGTGGACATCAGATTGTCAGTCGCTTTATATAAAACTCTAATATTCAGCTGCATTCAGTAGAACTAGAAGTCGACCCTACATTTTTAGATGATGATGTTGATGGGCAAATTAAATTGAATTCGTCTTTTTTTGTGATTTAATATTGCTACGTGCTACACTGATGCGTCTAGCATTGATAAACTTTTAAAAACAAACAACTTCAACTGTAACAAATGTTCAGATAATACCAAAAACGCAAACAGAATGCAAACTACCTACTTATCTTTAACCCTACAATCAGTTCTACAGTTCAAAAAACTGTTTAACAACATCGAACAGTACTGTATGAATAATTCAATAACAACATTGTATACGCAGGTTTCAGAAGCTTATGTTGCAGTGCATAGCATTTACATTGATTTACAGAATATTTACAATATACAGGTTGATTTTTCAGACGTTGACAATATTTAGGGGGTGAAATCATCTATAGACATTCCCCTTTTTAACTTAACTTTGCTGGGTTCAGCTTCCAGTTAGGATGCAGCTGAGTCCAAGTATTTTAAACAGAGTAATCTGCTTTTCAAGGCACGGAAGAATCTCCATATATTAAGATGGTCATCCTCGAACCGATCATTTGATTATTAAAAAAAAATAAAAAAAATCTCGGCCAATGTTGCTTAAACATGAAGATCGATCCGTGTGTTACTATATAGCCACGCGCTATTTAATTGTTTATATTCATTTCATTTAGGGAGTAAAAAGAAGGTAATCAACTATGACTGTGGGATCTCTCGTAAATCTTTTAGAAACCATTAATCTTGTTGAATTTAATTAATACAAATTAACTGAATATTTTTTTTAATCATGTATGTTTAAGAATGTTTCTTTGAATGAAAATGATGGTTGTAATATTATTTTGAATACCCACGGCTTACGATTATTTTACCCCCTACAAGGCTGCGAGTGAATGGAAAGTCACCCTGTATTATGTAAAAAAAAACATTTACTGTGAGGGAACATAGATAACTAGCTTCGCTGATGATTGACAGCCATGACAGTTTATTTTAATATCACAAAGAAAATTGGGATTATATTTTTTACGGTTATGTTTTGTCAGGAATCTGGCAGCGTTATATTTTCAACCGACGACCAAAAGAGGAGGTTATCAATTCGACGCGTATATTTTTTTTTTTTTTTTTTTTTTATGTATGATCACCGATTACTCGAAGACGGCTGAACCGATTTGGAAGATTCTTTTTTCGTTTGAAAGGGTATACTTCGAAATTGGTACCATTTATCAGGAAGTCAGGATCTGATGATGGGATCCTGGAGAAATCGAGGGAACTCTTCAAATATTATAGGCACACCTATGGCGTTTTGGGTATTTCTTATAGTAACTTGTGCAGTTGCTCTCAAAAAATACCATTTGGGGAAGTGGAACTGATGATGAAGACCACAGATGTCCGCCGAACCTACTCAATAATAAGTATTTCGTGGATTGCGATTCGAATACTTGAATATGGATGTTAAGCACTTTATGTTCGTCACAATGCATATGGTGATGTAGAGCTGATGGTGAAGTACCAGGAGAACTCCTCAAAAATTAACGGCCCAGCATTGGGAAAAGCAATATTTTGTAAAAGGTTATAAGTAGTTGACATTTACAATCTTTTAACTAGGTAAATTAAAAATCGACCAACTAAAAAGAGTGAAATAAAAACTTTTTATCAAAAAATTAAACCGACTCCCAAAAACACTGCAAAGTGAAAAATAACTTTAATTTCGGAAGTCGGTGCCTAAAATGAAAATACAAAACTAAAGACACCGACTACCGAAATTAAAGTTATTTTTCACTTTGCAGTGTTTTTGGGAGTCGGTTTAATTTTTTGATAAAAAGTTTTTTAATAAAACGTGTTTCGTGTTTGTATTACATTCTACTTATTTTATTAGCCTGAGGCCATGTTGTTACGGGCAGATCCGTTGTTTTAAAAATACCTAGAAAAAACATTTATTAAAATATTTTATGTAGATTTTGATTGGTTCACGCGAGTGGATTGCCTGAAAATATAACATAGCGAAATAAAATATACAATAGTACCTAAAAATGCAAAAACGATTGCGAAATGGTTTATTTCAATTCATCTGTTTAAATATTACCTACAGCTTCATATCAGCCGTGGAGCGCGGAAACAAATGAAGTTACGTCACCGAATGGCAGATCTGTCAGTTTTTAAAAGTCATTTATGTCATAATGCAACGTGCATTATGACATCGGTGATCGATGTTAACAATATTCTTCTATATGAGCGAATACCGCAGGAATACGGAATACGTCATTCATTTGATTGAATGTGTTCCAAACAGTGAATGTGTTCAGGGAGTACGTACGTAACTGAGGAGGACCCACCCGATACTAAAGATACCCATAAAATATCTATTAATACCCATATTATCCATTTAAGTAATCAGAAATGGTAAGTTCGCTTTTTTTTAGAGTAAATTTCAATTTTTGAATTTTTGGGTGTACGCATAATTAGGAAATGTTTAAAAAATTGATAATAAGTTACAATCACCAAAAATAAAAATAACTTAGATTTATAAATTCTCATTTTAATGAATAAAAATAAAGTGGGCCCTATTTTGTTTTGAGTAGTTTATAAAAATCTATAACTGTTCATTAATGTTCCGTCTACTCAAGAATGGCTGGACGTACTTTGGTTTTAAAATATTTGTGGAAGTCCGGAGTAAATTTAAAAGGTGAGCATCTGTCTGTGTGTTACAGTTTCACGTTCAAATCACTGGACTGATTTTGATGATATTTGGGACAGAGATAGAATAAAATTTAGAGAATGACATAGGGCACATTTTTGTGCTGTAAATAAAAGCATTTGCACCCGACCAACACCGCGGAAAAAGCCTACGTATTATTACAGAACTACAATAGATGTTTTTTTTCAAGATATCTGGTAGTTCGCTATTAGCGATTATACCGCCATTGTTATCATAGGTTATATTGTTAAACACATGAATTTTAAAGTTTGGTGTTTCTGTCTTTTATTTTACGTATCTATACTAATATTAAAAGCGGAAAAGTTTTTTTGTTGGTCTAAACGCGCTAATCTTCGAAAGTGCTGGGTATACTTAGATGAAACGGTATGAAAGTAGCTTGAAGCTTGAGGAAGTTTATACCATATGCATTTTTGCAGTGGTATAACCACCAAAGTCCACGAGAGCGAAGCCCCACTCGACTCCTAGTTAATTATAAAATCAGTTCAGTTAACTACACTTAACTTATACAGCCTACTTGCAAATAAAAGTCAAGTTGACCTATCACTGTTTCACTAATTAATTAAAGTTTAAATTTCTGGAATCAAACCAAATCAACAACATTCAAATTATGAGTTTGAATATCTGAATCCATTTAGCATCGCAGATCTTAGAGATACCAAGATGTTCGATTTTCTTAGAAAGCTAAGTACTAAAATGTAAATACATGGAATGACCTCTGCGTAAATGTTGAGTAAAATATAAATGTAAAATATTTATATCTCGAATATAAAAGTTACAATTTTTGTTTTATTTATGTATTTAATACACTACACATTAATTAATATTAGTTTATTTACCCTCGTTCGTGTGTCACTGCGGGGTGCCAACTGAAAACCAGCGCTGGGTGTCTTTCGCCCAGCAAATGCTGAGTTGGTAACCCTTTCGGTGTAGACATGCTCAGCGAAATTCTTAATGTAATTTTTTATTTTTTATTTTTATGTTTGTAATTTTCTGTTGTTGTGTGTGTTTATAACCGAATAAATGGTTTTCAATTTCAATTTCAATATATTTCTGAAGTAACTGACCTCATGAAATATTGTGTTTTTTTTTTTTTTTATTACCGATGAGCCCACTCTTGACCTCGATCTCGCCTGATGGTAAGCGATAGATGAGGTCTAAGATGGGACGATCGAGCCCAGAAGATGCCTATTTACCCGTGCTTTAAAGGCTGAAAGGTCATAAGTGGTAGGGAACACAGAAGCCGGCAGAGAATTCCACAGCTTGGCTGTGCGCACAATAAATGTGGAAGAGAAGCGCTTGGTACGACAAGACGGTATATTAACCAAGTGTGGGTGGTACTCAGCCGTGCGTCTGGTAGACCGGTAGTGAAAGGGAGATGGAGAAATCAGGTCATGGAGCTCCTGCGCACACTCCCCGAAGTACAATCTGTAGAAAACCGACAGGCAAGCAACGGTTCGCCGATGAGCCAGGCTATGAAGCTTGTCCACCAGCACCTCGTCGCCTATAAGCCTTTTAGCTCTGCGCTCGATCGAGTCCAATGCAGCAAGCTGGTACTTTGCAGAGCCATCCCACAAGTGGCTCCAATACTCCACGCAAGAACGGACCTGTACTTTATACAGATTTAGAAGCTGTCCAGGCGTGAAGTACCGTCTCACCTTGTGTAGGATTCCCAGCTTTTTTGCTGCAGTCTGAGCTCTGGCTTTTGGGCATGGAGTTGAGGTCTGACGTCAACACCATGCCCAAAAGCTCCAGGCAACTGGTAACTGGCACAGATGTACTTCGGAAAGTAGGGGTCATTTCAAAAGGGCTCCTTTTAGCGCTGAAAAGACAAGCCTGTGTTTTCAGAGCATTGAATTTGACCAGATTGTCGTCACCCCATTGGGAAACGAATATCGTATCATAGTCGTGTTTGCACTTATGAGAAAGGCCACGTAATGGACTTTGAACACGATCAGGTTTCAAGTTTATAACAAACCTAAAGATAATCTATAATCGGTTTACTTAACCTTTTTGAATTACGGCGTAATCCAAAAAGGTTAAGAAAACTATAGATATAGGTACTGATTTATTTTTTTATAGATTCACTTTCAAATCCTCTGGGGGATCTACCGTTTAATTGTTCACTACTCGTGGGAAATAATATGGCAAAAACTACAAAAAAAAGAAACAGCAACACAAAGAAAACGGAGACTACAAAAAAAAAGGAAAAGCGCGATCAATTGTTTTGTTTTTACGTGCATTTATAAAAGCGTGTTATTCTAGTGATTTTTAAACTATTAATTTATTATTATTTTAAAGTTATGCTTGTATAAAATCTTTATTACTGTTTATATTTCTTTGCTTTCTTTTATACGTGTACAAAAAAAGAACCGAACATTCAATAGTGTTAATTTTGAGAATCCTGACACCCATAACACAAGTTTAATCTTAGCTTGGGTGTCAGTGGTCTATAACTCAGTGTAGATACAATTTACAAAATGAAATGTTTTGTTATTAGTGAATAATGACGGGAAATAAAGATTATATTATATATTATTATTGTTACCGATTATTTAGCCACGAGCTCCAGCTACAAATTTAATCATAGTTTAAGCATTTTGCACGTTTTTACTCGAATAGACTATTTCATATACATGCTTGAATTAAAAAAATTACTGCGTTAATCCATGAGTCAATAAAACGGATTCAACATCTAAAGTCACTAACAACGTCACGAGCTTTTATTAAAGTCTATATAAAGTTTATTTTTACATTGAAAATATGGTTGGCACAGTGGTTAAATGATTGGTCGCTGTGCTGTGCGTCGCAGATTCGATGCAGGTTCACCTTTACCGTGGGTGCATGTCCATATATTTAAAATCGCTAGTTATAGGCAATATTTTATTTGAAAATAAACTTTTTTTTTATTTATTATTTATTGAAAGTATCATCGGCCATGGTTGCAGAACAATTACCGATGTTCGTCGTAAAATGGCAACCACACCAACATTTATAGATTTGATAGATTTTATTTAACATCATCTGAGGGTGGCCACGGGAATGCGCAGGCAGTGAAAAGCAAATAACCTTTTAATTTGGCTTTTAACCAATGACCGTGAATCTTGGTGAAGTGCTGCATGAAAATGGATCTTACATTTCTCTTTGGAGCGAATTTTTCGGAATGATAAACTTTGTCGCGTAGGTACCTATCTATCAACTCGAGTTATATTTTGGTTTTCGATTTTAAACACGTTGCAAGATCTATGACACAAAACGATTTTCTGTTACAATTTCGCCATTTCATTAAAATGAATCAAATTATTTAAAAATCAGAAAAGCGAAAAATAAAGTCGACCCTAAAATAAATTAACTTTCAATTTAACATAGCAAGAAAAATAGCTCCTAATATAATAATAATTTTATTATTTGACGAACCGTACTAAATATAAAAACCAAAGAATATTTTCATTCAGTCTATATTTCGATGCATCTTGAAACTACTTTAAATTCAATGAGCTCCCAAGATTGCCAGCAAAAATATAAAAAACAAAAATTGGCCAAGTGCGAGTCGGACTCGCCCATGAAGGGTTCCGTAGTAACTATAATAAATATAATATATTTATTTGAAAAATAAAAAAAAAACCTTACAAATTTCTTAAAACTAGCTTATTTACAATTTTTACAACTACGCTAAATATCTTTGTTTTTCATAGTATTTGTATGAATTACAAAGTTATATTTGCGGTTTTAGAAAATATGCTGTATCTCAAAAACTACTAATCCGATTTCGGTTAAACCAATTTTGGTTAAAAGTTTACATTAAGATCTACAGACAGGTATTTTTTTTTAGATTTTTCACTCTATTATTATAGAAGTTAGAGATGGGAGACACACATTTTACCACTTTGGAAGCTTATATCTTTTAAACGATTGGCTTTATGAAAAAGTGGTTTTAGAAACACTTATATCATTTTTAAAGACCTGTCTGTAGATACCACACAAGTATAGGTTTCATGAAAAAAAAATATTTTCAGTTCTAGTTCCATGTATGGAGACCCCCCTTTATTTTAAAATTTTATAATTTTTTTCTTAAAATCGGTAAGCGGTTCACAGAATACATCTACTTACTAAGTTTCACATCTATAGTCTTAATAGTTTCGGAATAAAATGGCTGTGACATACGGACGGAAGGACAGACAGACAGACAGACAGACAGACAGACGGACAGACATATCGAAACTATAAAGGTTCCGTTTTTTGCCATTCGGCTATGGAACCCTAAAAAGGAGTTTGATAAACTATAAATCACCCGCCTTCTTTAATCAAATAGGTGCTTAATTTAAATTGACGTCTCCCGATAGCTATTGGCTATTGTTTATAGGTGCTTTAAGGGTTTAAAGAAGGTCGTTTAGCCCTAACTAACCTAGTTGTAATCAATCAGGCGTAGATTGTGTTTCTATTAGTTTCAGTTCTAGAAGTTTCATAACTTTATTATTATTATTATTTATTTATTTTTATTGTTTAAAAGGTACAAGGTATTTTTATAATTTACAAGAATGTCCCTCAAAAATGAACAGACAGTTTGACTGTGGGATCAATTTATAATCTATTTTTAACTTATGTATATAATTAATCAATATATTATATAACTAATTAACTTAAAAATACAATAATAACAGAAACAGGAACGGGCTTAGTCATAAAAAGAATCTATGTGTATAGTTTAAATTTTGTTTGTCAAGTTCTTTATTTAAATTTTGATCAAAGAATTAGAATTAAGAATCTGTGTATCAATATTCGCTATGGAAACGGTTGAAAACTTTTTATGAATATGGCAGTCTGTGCTTTATTATTTATTGTATACTGCGAGCATCAAACATCGAGTTAATTATTTTATGATTTTATGAGTTTATTGCTATCTTGGTATGAATATGCACTATAAGGAAGTTTGTGTCTAGTTAGGTAGGTACAATGCGGGGCAGCGGAAAACACATCCACACCCGAGAAAACACCTGGATGGTTTTAATCAGTCTCGAGGTGCAAATCTTCGTGGATCCTTTGCCCTAGGGCAGGCGATGAGGTCTGACTCTCACTCACCAAAACCATCCTGTGTTCCCTCGCACACGTACGCCGGCGGCTGTGGTATCTCGATAAGTATTCATCAACGCGGCCCCCGACTGGTCCGCTAATCTCAAGATTGACGAGATCCCACCTCAAAAAAATTAGTAAAGTAGTTATCACACTAATACATTGGGAGGAGGTGTGCCTCGCTTGAGCAGAGCACCACCGAGTCCTCGTGGAGGCGTTTGACGGTGGCGATCTTTCACGCCCGACCCTAGTTCAGACCATGGTGCGGAGCGTGGGGGAATAATAAATGTTTATTTCTTCTCACATAATATCATATAAGGTTGCATAAATGTTGTGGTTACAGATGTGATGTTAGAGACTTAATTAAGTAAGACCTCTGTTCTTCAAACTAGGAAAATCCTGTGTCTTGAAGAACAGTTACATGAATTAGGTAAATTAGGGCAGGTTGACACAATTTAGTAGCAATAATTGTTAGACTTAGGTACATTTACAACAAGTAATAAACATTTATCTTTGTAAGGGTGAATTTTTACATTTATACATATCCTATGATTCTTGTGTAGTTTCCTTGTGTGAGTGAGTTGGTGAGGAGTACGTGTAGAGAAATGCAGTACCAGTAAGAATAAAATATCGTTTGATTGTAATATATGCACATATCGAATACATGTTTAGATAATATAAATAATGAATAATGGAATAAAGGGAATTTAATTAATTTAATAGATGATTTTGATAAAATGAATAAAAATAAATTATTTAAAAAATACATAATAATTATTGTTAAATGAGCCTAGTTTGTGGAGGCAAGGATATCCTCTGTATCCGTGTAATTAAGAGTTAAAAGCCATTTTATTAATATGTTCTTTAACTCAAACCGGTTTAAATTGTTTATGGACAATATTTTATGGAGTCTATTATAAATTCGAGAACTTAAGATAAAAAATTGACGGGTGGCAAATGCGGTCCTAAAACGGTCGACTTGACACACTCTAGCTACCCTCCGTCGGGCATGGACTGAGTGACATGGTGGAACAGAGGCATGTTTGCGGACCGCGGATCGATAGACGAAGAGTTGTCTGACAGTGAGTAACTCACAGTCCTTATATAGTTGCTCAGTTGGGTATCTAAACGGTTTGCGAAGCATTACTTTCAAAATAGCTCTTTGGGCCCTCTCCAGCGGTAAAAGTGACGTTTTTGAAGCTCCACCCCAAGCAGGTACACAGTATGTCAGAAGTGACTGGCACAGAGAGTAGTAGACAGTCTTTAGGGTATGGATGTCGGCAGAGTTTCTGAGCAGTTTAAAAATGTAAATTAATTTGCGAATCCTAGATGTTAATGATGCAATGTGTTGGTGCCAATTTAAATAATCATCTATTATTACTCCAAGATATTTTATGTGAGAGCTTTGGCTTAACTTTAGACATGAACAATTAGACTTCAACCGACAGGTATGGAATTTAATGCTAAAATCATTTGGGGGTTGGCTTTTTTTGCTTATAGAAAAAGGTATAAATTTAGTTTTATCCAGGTTTAGGGTCAAAAGATTAGTAGCAAGCCAATTTGATACCGTGGAAAGACAGTTCTCGGCGTGACACCTGGTTTCGTTCCAGTCTGATCCATGGATAATTAGTGCTGTGTCATCCGCGTATGTAAAAACATGACAGTTTGAAAGTTTAAGTGAGCATAATTGGTTAATGTAAATTAAGAAAAGGGTCGGACCAAGGATACTTCCCTGTGGAACTCCCTGTGGAATGGGATGCCGTCACCTTTGTCTGCGAAGCAGTATGTAGCGAAGGAGGAGGCTGAAAGTGTGAGGGAGAGACAACTCTATTGTCTTCTTTGATGTTGTCTTTGGGCTGAAGACAACGTCTTGTATGTAGTTTCTATATTCAGTACAGTTTCAGCTCAAAATAAGTGATTTAAAGAATTGATACCAAATTATAGATAGGTTTCATATGTTTCTTGAATACGAATCATAACAAATGTATTGGATAGATATGGAGTTCCCGTTACACGTTGTATGTTTACATATTTTGAGTTCTGTTTTTATGGAGTCATCATCATCTGCTTAACCGATTCACAACTATGTTGGGGTAGCTTCCAGTCTGTTTGCAGCTGAGTATAGTTGTCACCAAATAACTTGGCAAGAGTCGTTCAATGCGCAGAAGTCGATTTTTAGGTATCAGCGGTTGTCAGTGGGACGCCGGGTATGACGTAGCGCCGCTCCGAGCGCGCGATTGGTGCGTCAGTAGTTCTCGTTCAATTTGCTCCCGATTACACTTGCGTACATGAAAGCTGTACCCTTTGTTTTTGTTACGAGTTATTGTTTTAAATTTAGTTTTTATTACGTTGATTACAATGCCAGGACCAAATACCGTTTTACGCAGACTATTAAAATGTCAGAAAGAACAGTTAGACACTATAGTTAAGGGAGGTTGAAATTCCGAATTCGTCACTGTCTTTAGGACACCGGGGAACAAAAAGAATAAAAGGGGTAGCAGTTTTATTAACTAATTCTGACGACGAGAACATGTTATTTTTTTTTTAACTTTTTAATGTATTTATGTATTATATCTACTTTATTTATAATACCGAATTAACAATGAATTCCTCTTCTTTCTTTCTTAATTCTTTAATTCTTTAATTCTTCTGAACAGACATGATTAAAAATAAATGATGGCAGAAACTGAAATAGCAATTAGTAGACCAGCAGCGTGCAACGTGCTTTCCGATATGTTAAGACAATCATCCATCCACAGACCGACGAGGATCGATCCATGCGCCTGTTTTTATGGACTATTTGTCTGCAAATACAGTTTTATTAATGTTAAAATACAATTTAATTCAATTTAGCTGTTCATATTGAGCTGAAATAGCAATTAGTAGTATGCTCCTCTTTGCGATGTGTTCCTCATTACTGAGCGTAGTGAACTCGATGTCTTTCCATCTTTACCACTTCTTAGAGGCGTCGAGTACATAATGTAAGTTTATATTCGACATGAAGAGGGTATTTGCGTGAACCATAAAACCGTTCTCTTGTCGTATAAGATGTAAACATTCAGGTGATTTTTGTGCTTAACAAACAAAAGAAGAATAAAAACTACTATTCAGATCGTGATCCCAATTATACTGAAAAACCCGAGTCGATGGTGCATCGTGATCCACGCGCGCCTCAAAGAGCAGTCGGCAGTAATGACAAGTCTGTAGGGTCATCTCCGGCCACCATAGGCGCAGGCTTGCGGACGGCGAGCAGGGGTAGCTCACCGTCTGGTAAGGACCAGGTTCGGGTCAGCGGCGCGCTTCGACGCGCGCCTCAAGGAACTGTCAGCACCGGTGACGGGGCCCCATAAGGCTATTTCCTTCCCGGGTTGCGAGAAACTTTTAACGAGATAGTCTGACACTCCCTTCCGCTTAACCCAGAGCGCGAGAAGTCATTCGATGATTTTCCAACCTGACAAAAAAAGGGTCATTGCCTGCGGGGTTTGCGGAAATGTTCTAATGAGATACCGCAGCCCCGAAAAGCAAAAACCAATTAAAGAACAGGCTTGGTTTTTAGTCAGTCAAAATCTGATCTCTCTCCTCGCTTTGGATGAAGTGGAAGGTACTTCACCCTGCGTGAGGAAATAATTTGATGTTATTCCTAGAATAGTGAAAAAAGCAATCTTCTTATTTCTTACTCAATGTTGACTTTTACTCTTAATGAATACTTAACGGATTCTAATGAAACTTTAAAATAACATACCTCATACATCCGACTAACACATAGGCTACTTTTTAATGTCACGGCAAAATTTCAGTACTTTCAAAACGATAAAAAATCGCGGGTAGTATCTAGTTAAAGCTAAACCAACCTGAAAGAGAACTAAGTCTTAACCAATTATTCAACTAACTTCATTACTTCTCAAATTCTTCACCAGAATGCAAGATTAACTGCTAATTATAGTGATTCGACCCTAGGAGGGGATTAATAAGACAAAAGCTGATTGATTAAGGGCACAAAAAATCTGTGAGCTCTTGGAAGGCTTGGCAAAAGTGGTCTTATCGGTTAATTAATTTTGCCTCTGATCTAAGAATAAGGGCCGGCTAACGCCAACTGATTTAGGAAAAAACTAGTCTGTGTTATCTATCTATACGAGTATTATAAAGCGAAAAAGTTTGTTTGTTTGTTTGAACGCGCTAATCTTCGAAAGTACTGGGTGGATTTGAATGAAACTAGGTATGAAAATAGCTTGAACTTGGAGGAAGTTTATAGAAGTGTTATTGTTCAGAACTACAATTGGCCCAGTGCAACGATAACTGGGGTGTCCGGAACTGTCCACGATTCGTGGAGCTTAACGTTGCTTACAATAAACAAAGGCCTACTTCTACTAGGCTTCGGCCTACAAACCATACAAATTTCAGGTCTAACCACTAACCTTCTGTGCTGGGTTCGCCAAGTTTCGACCTTCCCCAAGGTCACGCCCAAGTGGTTTGTATGTAATATGAGGTGAGTAATTGAAAGGTGTGATGCAAGTCAAGTGTTGTAGAACGTTCACAAAGCGCCAGTCTCCAGATGGCGCGGTCACAACAGCAATCACAGCACAACTCGTTTCCAGCAAAAGCGCTTGCCACGAGGTGGCACCAACCCGCGATAAATCCAAAAATATCCCGGGGTTTTCGTCAAATGGGGATTTCACTTCAACCAATAGATAATTCGCGACCCAATTATCGGTTTCAAAACGCGATTCCAAACGATATTTCAATTATAATACAATTACAAGAGGGTCCCGACGACCGGCATTTTTTTCAAGCAAAGTCTATCTGTCAAGTCAGAGAGGTTATGTCAAGCCACAGATAATTAATGTTGTCAACCAAAATATACGTTCGGTTCCACATATCGGACGGAACATCTACCCCCCCCGGACGGGCCTACCCGTCCGCTAATCAATTGGAAGTGACAAGGTTGCAAATTCAACACAGCTTCAATGCGGCCAAATACCGTAGCTAGTTCCTTAAAGGTGAGAACGGTGTCTCCCAACAATCTCCGCCAGCGTCCCTTTGCCGCTTTCACCGCGGCCCCAAAAATACCCCCCCAATGGGGGGCAGGCTGGCGGGTCAAACAACCAAGTGACCCCTCGGCGGGCCAAACTATTACCAATGTCAACCTGGCTCTCATTAGGAAGGCGTGTATCTCCTTCAAATAGTTACTTGTACCCTTGTAATTCGTACCGCAATCAGAACTTAATCAAAGGTAACCCACGGCGAGACACAAATCTTTCCAAAGTCGCCTCAAAGGCCTCTGTCGAGAGGGAGGTTACCAGCTCCAAATGCACTGCCTTGGTTGACAGGCAGACAAACACACAAATAAGCCTTACTATTACGAAGGGTGGACGTCTTCAACAAAAGGGGACCAACAAGTCCGTTACGACGCCAGCAAAGGGCCTCGCCTCATTGACGCGATCAGCTGACAAAATCCAAAATTCTCGCTGCAGAATGGCCAACAGCGCATTGCAACCGGCATGCGAGTTCTTAGTGTGACGATTAGTCACCAACAATTGAACCAAGTGGCCCTCCTTGGGCAACAAAGGGGGTGACGAGCCCCATAAGGAAGGCTTGAGTGCCTCAACCGTCCTCCAACAGGGTTTCCCGAAGTGGCTCGTCCCAACCAAGTTCAGTTATAACAAGGGCAGGAGCACCAATTTTTAGGGTACGGACAACTCACAAGGGTGATTTCAAACCAGGTCCTTCCCTCAACAGTGGTGTCAGCCGGTTCGCCAATTCCCCAAATCTTGCCTGAAAGGTCATTCACCTTCAGGCCAACCTGTCCCGCTAACCAAGACGACAAAAGGCAACCCTGGTGTTGCGTCCCAAATGTAATTTTGAACGCTCTTTTTGGTGTGGCAACATTCTATTGTCTTTGACGTTGCACTTGACATAACCTCTCTTCACTTGACAGATTGACTTTGCTTGGAAAAAATGCCGGTCATGGGAACCGCTCTTGTGTTAATATAATTGGTAAAATATTGTTGAATTCGCCTGTTGAGACCGATAATTGGGTCGCGAATTATTTGTTGGTTGAAGTG
Organism: Tholera decimalis; assembly: GCA_943138885.2. Taxonomy (NCBI): domain Eukaryota; kingdom Metazoa; phylum Arthropoda; class Insecta; order Lepidoptera; family Noctuidae; genus Tholera; species Tholera decimalis. The sequence continues at coordinate 34,697,152 of OW964562.2, forward strand.
TATTCCCCATTTGTTGAAATCCCCGGGGTATTGTTGAATCGTACGCCGCCTTGTCGTCGGTTGAGCTGGCACGCGGAATTTGTTGAAAATCGAATTGGATCTCACGAGATATGAACAGATTAATTGTGTTCAGTGATTGATTGAACTTTGTAAGCTCGGATTAACAAGAATCCAGTGATATTTCTCGGAACACATCGCCTTATTGTCTACCACGCGTAGCGCGCGCTTGCTGGAAACGAGTTGGGTGTGATGCTGGTCGGGACGGCGCCATCTGAAGATCGACGCCTTGGGACCGTCCTAGAACCCGTAACTTACATCACACGTTACAATTACTCACCCTCATATTACATACAAACCACACTTGGAGCGTGACCTTGGAAGGTCGAAGTTGGCGTCCCCAGCACTCAGGTTAGTGGTACATTTTGTTTATTGAAATAAGGCCTAAGAGCCTACCACAACGTAGGGCTCCGCGTAATCGCGGACAGTTCGACATACCAGTTACCGTTGGCTGGACTTGGGGTCGAACAAATTGGTAGCAGAGCGTGGTTCTTATAATATAAGATCCACTGGTTTAATTGGAAGTTTTGAATATTGTTGAAAACTTAAAACTTGAGTTTAATTACTTAACACAACTTATAACTTGATAAGTTTGAATATATTGCTTTGTCAGCCGGGCTCAAATAGTACTTGTAGTTTGTACTGTAATTTGTAGTGCTAGCCCCTTAGAATTGAATGACAAACAGGATTTATTTGTGAAATTAGGAATTATTGGTATAATTTGGTACATAATTTGGTATTTGTTGAAATTAATAATTGAATGTCATTGATCTGAATTTGAAGGGTTATCTAAATAATAGTTACACATAGTCTAACATAATAGGACTTGAATGGTGTGGATTGACTTATTGCATTTATTTGTATTTATTGGATTTTGTTAGAGATTCTCCGGCTCAATATTATACAGACAATTGTTGTGCTTATTGATGTTTAATTTGAGGTTGATCCAGCATTGTATTATACATTCAATTGTTATTTATTTTGTAACTAGCCATCCTTAGCAAGCTAGATTCACACTTGGAATAAGTACAGGGTCGGATTGGGACTTGAAATAATTGAATTTGAATTTTTATTTTGTTGAAACTATTTGGTCGGCTAACAAGTCATTGCTGTTTGTTTAATATTTGATTGTTGGTTGTTGATTGTTGTTTTGTATTAATATTTGATTGTTGCAATGGCCTCATTAAGGGCAGTCAGGGAGGCTGCTGCGGGATTGACCTCACAGTTGAGATGGTTCACATCGGCAGCTGCAACTGTTGAGCGTGTGGAATTGGAAGAGCTCACCCTTGCTCGGTATGGGCAAGTGATTGAGAGGATCAAGTCAGCTGATGCTGCGCTCACGCGCTTCAACGAGTACATCATGGACGTGGATTTGGGGGTGATGGATCAGACGGCCCGCGATAGGATTTTGGGTGACTATGACCAGATTATCCACCTGGGGGATGTCATATGTCTGCGAGCGCGGGAAATTTTGAAGAGCCGGGTGCCTGATGCGGCCAAGCCGCAGACCCCTGTTGTTGCAGGCCCTGGACTATTGAGTAGGCTGCCCACCCTGGAGCTGCCACGTTTTGACGGTCGCTTGGACCACTGGCTGGGCTTCCTAGATCTCTTTGAGAGTCTTGTCGATGCACGTTTGGACCTCGGACCTGCCCAGAAGCTGGCCTATTTGTTGTCTGTCCTGGAGGGCGAAGCCAGAGCCTTGGTGCAGCACTTGCCGGTGACGGATTCCTCTTACCCGACCGCTCTGGAGCTTCTCTCCCGACGGTATCAGAACAAGCGCTGCCTGGCTGAGGTGCACATCGACCAAATTTTGGGGCTACCGGCCATTGTCAGCACGTCGACGTTGCGCACTGACTTGCTGAACCCGTTGGTTTCAGCGACCAACGCTTTGAGACGCTTGGAGTTACCGGTAGAACATTGGTCCTACTTGTTGGTGCACATAGTGCTGCAGTTGCTCCCCGCGGAGTTGAGGTCACGTTTTGAGCAGACGTATGGTGGGGACAGTGCCACCCATCTTCCCCCCTTTGACGACCTCCTCAAATTTTTGGAAGACGAGTGTCGGTTTGCGGATAACACTCGTGGCGCCACGGGGACACCCCCACTACCTTCTCGGCCCAGAGACCAGGGACGGACTGGGGCCCGGGGGCCTGTTGATGATCGCCCCGCCCCCCGTTTTGCTGGCGCCCGGAGTCCTCGGGCTAGGGGGCCTGTTGATGATCGCCCCGCCCCCCGTTTGGCTGGCGCCCGGAGTCCTCGGGCTAGAGGGCCTGTTGATGATCGCCCCGCCCCCCGTTTGGCTGGCGCCCGGAGTCCTCGGGCTAGAGGGCCTGTTGATGATCGCCCCGCCCCCCGTTTGGCTGGCGCCCGGAGTCCTCGGGCTAGAGGGCCTGTTGATGATCGCCCCGCCCCCCGTTTGGCTGGCGCCCGGAGTCCTCGGGCTAGGGGGCCTGTTGATGTTCGCCCCGCCCCCCGTTTTGATGGTGCCCGGAGTCCTCATCATTGTGACTTTTGTAAGGCAACGGGGCATGTCATGGCGCGTTGCCGGGACTTTTTGAATTTGCACGTAAGTTCCCGCCGCCGCATTGTCAACGCACGCCGTTTGTGCTTCTCGTGCTTGGGGGCCCACTTACATCGGGACTGCCCCGACCCCCGCCCGTGTAGAATTTGTGATGGGTCCCACTTGGAGATTTTGTGCGCCAACGCGAACCGCTCCAGCAGACCAGCTTCTAAGGGGGGTTCGCGCATGGGGGGGTACCCCGGAGACGAGCACCGGGCTGAGACCCGCGATTCTGTACGCCGCACTCCACCCCCCGCGCAAGTTGAACGGGAGCCCCACGAGCGCCATTTGGTCTTCCCTCGTCAGGGAGAACGCGCATTGGCTGCTAGGCAGCAGTGGCCGGGTCGGCGCCGCTCCCTTTCCCCTCCGTTGGCGGAACGTCCCCGGCTGGAGTCGCGCCCTCCGCCATTCGGGCATTCGGTGGGATATGCCCCTCCAGTGATGGCGAGCGACTTGGGACACCGCGCGGACGAATGGTTTGATTGTTGGCCTCGTCGTGAACGAAGGCAGCCTGGAAGCGGCGATCGGTCGCCGCCCAGGCATCACTAAGAGATTGACGCCTGCCCCGCTAAAGGAACCCCCCGATCAAGACGGTTTTGTTGCCAACGGCCTCGGTCACGGTCTGGGGACCCTTGGGTGACTCGATTGTGGTCTGTGCCATTTTGGAGACGGGAGTCCGGGGTTGCCTTTTGTCTTCTTGGTTAGCGGGACAGGTTGGCCTGAAGGTGAACGACCTTTCAGGCAAGATTTGGGGAATTGGCGAACCGGCTGACACCACTGTTGAGGGAAGGACCTGGTTTGAAATCACCCTTGTGAGTTGTCCTTACCCTAAAATTGGTGCTCCTGCCCTTGTTGTAACTGAACTTGGTACAATTGTTGGTGACTGATCGTCACACTAAGAACTCGCATGCCGGTTGCAATGCGCTGTTGGCCATTCTGCAGCGAGAATTTTGGATTTTGTCGGCTGATCGCGTCAATGAGGCGAGGCCCTTTGCTGGCGTCGTAACGGATTTTGTTGGTCCCCCTTTGTTGAAGACGTCCACCCTTCGTAATAGCAAGATTGTTGGGGCTTATTTGTGTGTTTGTCTGCCTGTCAACCAAGGCAGTACATTTGGAGCTGGTAACCTCCCTCTCGACAGAGGCCTTTGAGGCGACTTGGGAAAGATTTGTGTCTCGCCGTGGGTTACCTTCGTTGATTAGGTCTGATTGCGGTACGAATTACAAGGGTACAAGTAACTATTTGAAGGAGCTATACGCATTCCTTAATGAGAGCCAGGTTGATATTGGTAATAGTTTGGCCCGCCGAGGGGTCACTTGGTTGTTTGACCAGCCAGCCTGCCCCCCATTGGGGGGGTATTTTTGGGGCCGCGGTGAAAGCGGCAAAGGGACGCTGGCGGAGATTGTTGGGAGACACCGTTCTCACCTTTAATGAACTAGCTACGGTATTTGGCCGCATTGAAGCTGTGTTGAATTTGCAACCTTGTCAAGACTTCCAATTGATTAGCGGACGGGTAGGCCCGTCCGGGGGGGGTAGATGTTGCGTCCCAAATGTAATTTTGAACGCTCTTTTTGGTGTGGCAACATTCTATTGTCTTTGACGTTGCACTTGACATAACCTCTCTTCACTTGACAGATTGACTTTGCTTGGAAAAAATGCCGGTCATGGGAACCGCTCTTGTGTTAATATAATTGGTAAAATATTGTTGAATTCGCCTGTTGAGACCGATAATTGGGTCGCGAATTATTTGTTGGTTGAAGTGTATTCCCCATTTGTTGAAATCCCCGGGGTATTGTTGAATCGTACGCCGCCTTGTCGTCGGTTGAGCTGGCACGCGGAATTTGTTGAAAATCGAATTGGATCTCACGAGATATGAACAGATTAATTGTGTTCAGTGATTGATTGAACTTTGTAAGCTCGGATTAACAAGAATCCAGTGATATTTCTCGGAACACATCGCCTTATTGTCTACCACGCGTAGCGCGCGCTTGCTGGAAACGAGTTGGGTGTGATGCTGGTCGGGACGGCGCCATCTGAAGATCGACGCCTTGGGACCGTCCTAGAACCCGTAACTTACATCACACGTTACAATTACTCACCCTCATATTACATACAAACCACACTTGGAGCGTGACCTTGGAAGGTCGAAGTTGGCGTCCCCAGCACTCAGGTTAGTGGTACATTTTGTTTATTGAAATAAGGCCTAAGAGCCTACCACAACGTAGGGCTCCGCGTAATCGCGGACAGTTCGACATACCAGTTACCGTTGGCTGGACTTGGGGTCGAACACCTGGACTCCCGTGTCCAAAATGACACAGACCACAATCGAGTCACCCAAGGGTCCCCAGACCTTGACCGAGGCCGTTGGCAACAAAACCGTCTTGATCGGGGGGGTCCTTTAGCGGGCAGGCGTCAATCTCTTAGTGATGCCTGGGCGGCGACCGATCGCCGCTTCCAGGCTGCCTTCTTTCACGACGAGGCCAACAATCCAAATATTCATCTGCGCGGTGTCCCGAGCCGCTCGCCATCACTGGAGGGGCATATCCCACCGGATGCCCGAAAGGCGGAGGGCGCGACTCCAGCCGGGGACGTTCCGCCAACGGAGGGGAAAGGCAGCGGCGCCGACCCGGCCACTGCTGCCTAGCAGCCAATGCGCGTTCTCCCTGACGAGGGAAGACCAAATGGCGCTCGTGGGGCTCCCGTTCAACTTGCGCGGGGGGTGGAGTGCGGCGTACAGAATCGCGGGTCTCAGCCCGGTGCTCGTCTCCGGGGTACCCCCCCCTGCGCGAACCCTCCTCAGAAGATGGTCTGCTGGAGCGGTTCGCGTTGGCGCACAAAATCTCCAAGTGGGACCCCTTACAAATTCTACACGGGCGGGGGTCGGGGCAGTCCCGATGAAAGTGGGCCCCCAAGCACGAGAAGCACAAACGGCGTGCGTTGACAATGCGGCGGCGGGCACTTACGTGCAAATTCAAAAAGGCCGGGCAACGCGCCATGGCATGCCCTGTTGCCTTACAAAAGTCACAATGATAAGGACTCCGGGCACCAGCAAAACGGGGGGCGGGCCGAACATCAACAGGCCCCCTAGCCCGAGGACTCCGGGCGCCAACCAAACGGGGGGCGGGGCGATCATCAACAGGCCCCCTAGCCCGAGGACTCCGGGCGCCAGAAAAACGGGGGGCGGGGCGATCATCAACAGGCCCCCTAGCCCGAGGACTCCGGGCGCCAGCAAAACGGGGGGCGGGGCGAACATCAACAGGCCCCCGAGCCCTAGTCCGTCCCTGGTCTCTAGGGTGAGAAGGTAGTGGGGGTGACCCCGTGGCGCCACGAGTGTTATCCGAAAACCGACACTCGTCTTCCAAAAATTTGAGGAGGTCGCCAAAGGGGGGAAGATGGGTGGCACTATCCCCACCATACTTCTGCTCAAAACGTGACCTCAACTCCGCGGGGAGCAACTGCAGCACTATGTGCACCAACAAGTAGGACCAATGTTCTACCGGTAACTCCAGGCATCTCAAAGCGTTGGTCGCTGAGACCAACGGGTTCAGCAAGTCAGTGCGCAACGTCGACGTGCTGGCAATGGCCAGTAGTCCCAAAATCTGGTCGATGTGCACATCAGCCAGGCAGCGCTTGTTCTGATACCGTCGGCAGAGAAGCTCCAGAGCGGTCGGGTAAGAGGAATCCGTCACCGGCAAGTGCTGCACCAAGGCTCTGGCTTCGCCCTCCAGGACAGACAATAAATAGGCCAGCTTCTGGGCAGGTCCGAGGTCCGAGCGTGCATCCACAAGACTTTTAAAAAGATTTAGGAAGCCCAGCCAGTGGTCCAAGCGACCGTCAAAATGTGGCAGCTCCAGGGTGGGCAGCCTACTCAATAGTCCAGGGCCTGCAACAACAGGGGTCTGCAGCTTTGCCGCATCAGGCACCCGACTCTTCAAAATTTCCCGCGCTCGTAGACATATGACATCCCCCAGGTGGACAATCCGGTCATAGTCACCCAAAATCTTATCGCGGGCTGTCTGATCCATCACCCCCAAATCCACGTCCATGATGTACTCGTTGAAGCGCGTGAGCGCAGCATCAGCTGACTTGATCCTCTCAATCACTTGCCCATACCGAGCAAGGGTGAGCTCTTCCAATTCCACACGCTCAACCGTTGCAGCTGCCGATGTGAACCATCTCAACTGTGAGGTCAATCCGGCAGCAGCCTCCCTGACTGCCCTTAATGAGGCCATTGCAACAATCAAATATTAATACAAAACACCAATCAACAACCAACAATCAAATATTAAACAAACTTAACAAAACTTTACAAAACTAAGACTTGTTAGCCGACCAAATAATCTCAACAAAATAAAAATTCAAATTCAATTATTTCAAGTCCAAATCCGACCCTGTACTTATTCCAAGTATGAATCTAGCTTAGTACAGATGGCTAGTTATAAAATAAATAACAATTCAATGTATATATTGTGCAGGATCACACCAATAAACATCAATAAGCACAACAATTGTCTGTATAATATTGAGCCGGAGAATCTCTATCAACACAGTCCAATAACTACTATAAACAACAACCAATACACACAATTCAAGTCCTATTATGTTAGACTATGTGTAATTATTATTTAGATAACCTTTCAAATTCAGATCAGTAACATTCAATTATTAATTGCAACAAATACCAAATTATGTACCAAATTATACCAATAATTCCTAATTTCACAAATAAATCTTACTTGTCAATTCAACAAAGGGCTACAGTACAAATTACAAATACAACTTCAATTGATTCAACTTCAATTAGATAGCCCGGATGATATGGTAATATATTCAAAACTTATTAAGTTATAAGTTGTGTTAAGTAATCAAACCAAAGTTATTTTCAAACTTCCAATTAAACCAGTGGATCTTACATTATAAGAGCCACGCCTACTACCAGAATGAATCAGTGGATCTTATAAGAGCCACGCCTGCTACCAGTATGTTCAGAACTACAATTGGCCCAGTGCAACGATAACTGGGGTGTCCGGAACTGTCCACGATTCGTGGAGCTTAACGTTGCTTACAATAAACAAAGGCCTACTTCTACTAGGCTTCGGCCTACAAACCATACAAATTACAGGTCTAACCACTAACCTTCTGTGCTGGGTTCGCCAAGTTTCGACCTTCCCCAAGGTCACGCCCAAGTGGTTTGTATGTAATATGAGGTGAGTAATTGAAAGGTGTGATGCAAGTCAAGTGTTGTAGAACGTTCACAATGCGCCAGTCTCCAGATGGCGCGGTCACAACAGCAATCACAGCACAACTCGTTTCCAGCAAAAGCGCTTGCCACGAGGTGGCACCAACCCGCGATAAATCCAAAAATATCCCGGGGTTTTCGTCAAATGGGGATTTCACTTCAACCAATAGATAATTCGCGACCCAATTATCGGTTTCAAAACGCTTCCAAACGATATTTCAATTACAATACAATTACAAGAGGGTCCCGACGACCGGCATTTTTTTCAAGCAAAGTCTATCCGTCAAGTCAGAGAGGTTATGTCAAGCCACAGATAATTAATGTTGTCAACCAAAATATACGTTCGGTTCCACATATCGGAAGGAACAGTTATGTTTTTACCATTCTTAAGTCCACGGGAGCCAAGCCCCGCACTAATTGTATGTAATTATTTCATTTTCTGAAAGAAGCTGAGGACACACATCCTACGAAACTATACCTACACACATACGTCATACATACTTCATAATTATAAGAAAAACTGATTCTGTTTTCAATAATTTCAGAATAATTGTGATTTCTCAAGTGCAGTTATTTACACCACAGTACAGATAAAAGAGGTTGGAAAGGAAATAGTTCCTGATTTGTATGAGAACGCGTGTCGCCGCTTGTCTCCCCACATTTTAGCTCCACTACAAGCAAGAGGCCAGTTACGTATGCGAATTACGCACACAAATAGTTTACACACACTTAAATCGAGAGCTTGCTACTGATTGTAACTCACTGTCGAGAAACATGCCCCGTGCATCACGGCCAATCAGGGCAAAGGACAAAACGTCAATGGTTGAAGTGTTGCGCATGCAGTACATTGTAAGCGGACTTGGTCATTGCGTTGATCAAGCGAGTGCACATAGAGTACATATTTCACTGAAATATACAGGGTTTTATGGCGACGTATCTACTAAGCCACTATATGTCCGGCTTGCCCTGGGTAGCCGGCGATTCCCGACGCTGACTGGCTAATCTTTTGACCACTATGGCAATATTTGTCAACGGTACGCTAAAAGAGGAAGAGCAATATCAGTCAATATTTATCTCGAATCGAATCCCACGCGACTTAAGTTTCGGATACAGCTAGATTTATAATTAAAAAAAAAACACTAACACATAATGTCCAACCAGCACACGTCACAGGAAATTTCCCCAAGAAGTACTACAGGATCTTTTCAGCTTTGATCAACTCTCTACTGCAACAAAAATAAACATCACAAATTCACACATCAGCCTGTAAAGTACAAAATTATTCACAACACGATTCACTTAAAGTAAACCACGCATCAGAATTTATTTTACATTTGCAGCGTTATTTCCGTGTGATAAGGTCGGGTTTTGCAGTCAAGCGAAAAGTGACGTGCGAGTTGTCCACGTACAATCTGAAAGGGCAATCTGTCACCCACAGTGGTACTTAATAAAAAAAATTCGCGAGACAAAGAGGCCGATATTATCTACAAAGCATCGTCATATCTTTTTCAGTGGAGATCTTAAGTAAGCGAGTTTTTTATAGAATACAACTACTGTTTAGAATGTAATACATCTTCTTGTTCATTCTTTCTTTATATCAATTAACGGGTAATGTTGTGTAATTATTACAAACGCTCGAAACATCTACATGCTGGCCAGATAAACATTTGTACTGGTGCGGGAATCGAACTCGCGAGAAGCAGCAAATTGCTTAACCATTGCGTCAACCCCTATCTTTCTACTTTATGGAAAGAAACACACTACCACTTACTGGGCATTACATAATATTTAAACCTATTTAACATCTATCTGAAGAAGTAGGAGATCGAAAGAAATTACTTAAATAATTATGCATTTATTTGAAATTTAATTTGTTATTTCTAGAAAATGTCATACTAATGGCATTTTCTAGAAGTAACAAATTAAAAAAAAAACCTTATTGTGATTCTTAAATCTCTTATTTCTTATTTTAAAGGTACTTTACCTTATCTTGTTTTTCGATGGGAAAATCAACTAATGTCCTGCTCTGGGTGGAGCGGAAAGGAGTGTCAGACGATAACTGAATAAAAACTCGCCCAGTTCCATCAATTGCCCTTACGTTCCGGGGGTGCGGTATTCATTAGCACATTCCTGCAACCCCGGCAGGTAATGACCAATCGGGCCCCGTCACTTCTCGATAGGCGAGCGTGGAATATGACGCGCCATTCAACCGGGCCTGGTCCTTACCCGATAAAGAGCTACCCCTGCTCGTTGCTTCACGTTATAATAACCACCTGGCATGGGTTGATTGACTAAATTACAGCGTTTCACAAATTCCAACTGTCAAAATAGAATAGAATGGCACCATTTTGCAAAATGTGACCACATTTTGCCAAAGGGTGCCATTCTATTCTGGCTACCTGTAATAATACCTGACTATCAAAGATGTCTAAAGGCAGCTGGGATCAAAGGCTCGTGCTCTCACAGGCACAGACGAATCTCGATGATTATTTTAAGATGGTTTCCATCCAAATAATAATCTTTGCAAGGGAAACTTGAACTTTAAGATCGACCAATAAACAAAAGCGAAGATAATTTAAGTTTTCCTGGCCTAATATGAGACTAAAAGACTTTTTAGTGGCCCGTTACTACTAAGATGATACTCCCTATACTTGACGAAATCCTTCCTGTTATTTGTCATATCCTAAATTATTCCTTATCCTCTGGTGTCTTTCCATCTCTATGGAAAGAAGCTCAAATAACCCCTCTTCCAAAAAAAAGGAATCCTGTTTCTTTTTCTGAATTCCGTCCTATCTCCATTTTACCGTTCCTCTCCAAAGTCCTAGAACGCCTTATCCATAGCCAGCTTAGTGCTTTCCTCTGTAGAAACAGACTCCTTAATTTTTACCAATCCGGGTTTCGTCCAGGGCATAGCACTACCACAGCTCTTGTTAACATTACTGACGATATAAGATCAGGAATGGACTGTGGTAAACTGACAGTCCTTTCCTTACTTGATTTCAGTAATGCTTTTAACACTGTTGATTTTGATGTCTTGCTCGGGATACTGTGCTCTCTTAACATATCTCCAACAGCTATTGATTGGTTTCGTAGTTACCTGTGTGGCCGCCGACAACGTATTTGCATTGAAGGTTCATTGTCTTCATGGTGCAATACTACTGCTGGCGTACCGCAGGGGGGCGTTCTCTCTCCACTTCTTTTCGCCATATTTATTAATTCAATTTCTAATGAACTTCTCTCATCCTACCACCTTTATGCTGATGATCTGCAAATTTATTCACAAGCTCCCGTTGAGGAATTGCCTGAGGCGGTGAAGATAGTGAATAAAGACTTAGCGCGTATTTCTGACTGGAGTTTGGATCATGGTTTGAGGGTTAATCCTGCGAAGACTCAAGTCATTTTTGTTGGCAGCCCTAGGCTACGTTCCAAAATTGACTGTACGACCCTTCCCCAAATCGTTTTTAATGGAGCTGTTATACCTTACTGTGACTCAGTAAGAGACCTTGGTATTTATATTGATAAGGATTTGTCTTGGGGTCCCCAGTTGCAGGAAGTGAGCCGCAAACTGTTTGCCTCTGCGGGGTCTTTACGCAGATTGCGCAATTTCCTGCCGACTGCCACTAAAACTGCGCTTGCCCAATCTCTTCTTCTCCCTATCCTCGACTATGCTGATGCAAGTTATCCAGATCTCACTGAAGTGCAGTTAGATAAGCTTGAGCGACTCCAAAATTTTTGTATCAGATTCATATTTGGTTTGCGCAAGTATGATCATGTTTCTGAGTTTCGCATTAAACTCAAGTGGCTGCCTATCCGACTTCGCCGGAATACACATATTTTATCATTACTCTACAGTATTCTTTTCAATCCAACGACTCCCTTTTATCTCAAAGAACGATTTAAGTTCCTTCGTGACACACATGGTAGAGATTTGAGATCATCGGAAAATTTGAGACTTTTGATGCCTACACATTCCACTAAATTTTACGACCATTCTTTTACGGTGCAGGCTATTCGGTTGTGGAATGCATTGCCGGTGTCAGTAAGACAAGCACAGTCACTCGCTGCTTTTAAAAGCTCGGTTGCCAATCATTTTCTTTCAAATTTATGATTATTTCTTTGTTTTTCTCCACACGATGATAAAGAACACATTACATTTATATATTTTATATAATTATGTATTGTATTTATATATATATACTTATATATTTCAATTAGTTTTTTTTTTCCGTTATGAGTATTTGTAGTACACTAATTTAGCCCTCCCCAATTTCAATTAAAGCTTTTAAAGTCCTTCCAAAGGTTGTCTGGAAGATATCGCTCTCAGCGATAAGACCGCCATTGTAACCAAAGTTATAGAAATAAGGTTACGTAAGTGTGTTCCAATTTTTGGTGTACAATAAAGTATATTCTATCTATCTATCTATCTATCTATGACAAATGATAGCCAACATTACGATGGGAATTTTATCTTTGACAGATAAAGGTGATCACAGGTGGGGTAGAACGTGATATTTACGAATCAAAATATATAAAAGATATAAGATTTCAATGCAAAAAAAAGCTGTCTGAAAAAAAATGTGTAAGGAGATTTAAATACGTGACTTATTTTTTAGTGTGAGGTCAAACTGTTTCTTATTGTTATATTTTTATTGTAAACGTGTGTGAAAACCAATGTCCAGACGACAAAGTGTCCGTCATTTTCACATCGCTGTGGAATTTCTTCAGGGAAATTAGGCAGCTATTTTAGAATATTCACCGACTCTGGAAATAGAATATTATACATTTACCTGCGTCATTTCACTTCAGTGAGTTACACATTAATTCAGGATCTTTTTATATTTTATAAGACAGACTAAATTGGTTTAACAACGCTTTCCGAGGTAGGTCTCTGGGTAAGTGACCATCTTTAAGCCTGCAATACATGTTGGCCGAGCTTAGACCAACGTGAGCATAGAGAAATTGACACATGGCAAGCGCTACTGTCTAGACGTTCGGCAAGTTTGAAGGAAGCCAATGCAAATGGCCAATATAGACGAGTTTTGAGGAGACGCCCAGATGTTGGGAGCTGTCAGTTTTTATTGTGCATTGAAACAATATGGACGATGACGTCGAAATTATCATTCGAAGAAAACGACATTTTGTACGCGTGCCTACGATGGATGTTAACCGGATATTAGCGCGCGGACAAACATGTGAACACTATTGGCCGAGCGCGCGCAAGCGCCTTTGATTTTTACAGAAAAACCGAAACCGCTCCGAAGTGAGGCAAGTGACTGCGAGCGACTGCAAGTTGTAACAAGCTACGTCAAATGAGGTCTATACACGTTGGCGCTAGGCAAGTGACACCAAGCGATAGCAAGACAAGGCAAATATACCGTCTACATATTGGCATTGGCCTTCACTCGGCAACGCTCGGCCAACATGTATTGCAGGCTTTACATATCAAGAGGAGGAATCCATGCCTTGGACAGCACGTAATGCTGTTGAACCCGGCTGTAATTTGGACATCTTTGACAGTCATTACGGGTAGGTCAGAAGTCAGAAGATCTGACACTGGTCTGGACAAGGGATATTGTGCTACTCAGCTACTGGATTATGGACATCAGATTAGCAGTCGCTTTATATAAAACTCTAATATTCAGCTGCATTCAGTTGAACTAGAAGTCAACCCCAACGTTTTTAGATGATGATGATGATGGGCAAATTAAATTGAATTTATCTTCTTTGTGTTGCATGTTTGCCAGTATGCAACTCCGTAAAAGGTCAGCTCACCTATATAATATAATCAACAAACACATTTATATATACCCAAGAAATAATTACGATGGTAAAAAAATGTTAACAGAATGGTGAGACTGAGAAACTTCTCCAACATTCACACTAACACTACCAATTGCATGTATACACATACAACATTTCACCTCCCCTCTCTCACACATACAAACATGCACACACACACACGACATATACACACAACGCTACATCACTACTCAAAAACACACAGACACACATCACAACTTAAACACACACGTTCACAAATTTTCAATTTTTCTTTTTTTAAATTACTTTTAAGTTCCTTTTACAGTGTTTAATAGTATTATTCTTAATTGTATCTATTAGTTATGGAAGAGCGGAGTCTCCTAATACAGACATTGTTCGTCTAAAAGGAGGCTCCAATCACTATGCTATGCTGTACGAAAACTGTTTTTTTCAATAAATAATTATTTATTTATTTATTTGTGTTTTAATATTGCTACGTGCTACACTGATGCGTCTAACATTGATAAACTTTTTAAAACAAACACCTTCAACTGTAATAAATGTTCAGATAATACCAAAAACGCAAACAGAATGCAAACTACCTACTTATTTTTAACCCTAAAATCAGTTCTACAGTTCAAAAAACTGTTTAACAACATCGAACAGTACTGTATGAATAATTCAATAACAACATTGTATACGCAGGTTTTAGAAGCTTATGTTGCAGTGCATAGCATTTACATTGATTTACATATATTTACAATATACAGGTTGACTTTTCAGACGCTGGCAATATTTAGGGGGTGAAATCATCTTTAGACTTTCCCCTTTTTAACTTAACTTTGCTGGAGTCAGCTTCCAGTTAGGATGCAGCTGAGTTCAAGTATTTTAAACAGAGTAATTGCCAATCTGCTTTTCAAGGCACGGAAGAATCTCCATGTATTAAAATGGTCATCCTCGATCTCGAACCGATCATCTGATTATTAAAAATAAATAAAAAAATCTCGGCAAATGTTGCTAAATCTTGAAGAACGATCCTTGTGTTATTATATAGCCACGCGCTGTTTAATTGTTTATATTAATTTCATTTAGGGAGTAAAAAGACGGTAATCAAGTATGACTGTGGGATCTCTCGTAAATCTTATAGAAACCATTAATCTTGTTGAATTTAATGCATACAAATTAACAGATTTTTTTTTCAATCATGTAAGTTTATGAATGTTTCTTTGAATGAAAATGATGGTTGTAATACTATTTTGAACACCCACGGCTTACGATTACTTTACCCCCTACAAGGCTGCGAGTGATTGGAAAGTCACTGTATTATGTAAAAAAAACATTTACTGTGAGGGAACATAGATAAATAGCTTCGCTGATGAATGACGGCCATGACAGTTTATTTTAATATCACAAGGAAAATTACGAATATATTTTTTACGGTTATTTTTTATCAGGAATCTGGCAGCGTTGTATTTTAATAAAACGTGTTTCGTGTTTGTATTACATTCTACTTATTTTATTAGCGTGAGGCCATGTTGTTACGGGCAGATCCGTCGTTTTAAAAATACATATAAAAAACATTTACTAAAATATTTTATGTAGATTTTGATTGGTTCACGCGAGTGGATTGCCTGAAAATATAACATAGCACAATAAAATTAACAATAGTACCTAAATATGCAAAAACGATTGCGAAATGGTTTATTTCAATTCATCTGTTTAAATATTACCGTATAGGTTCATATCAGCCATGGAGCGCGGAAACAAATATGTAAAGTTACGTCACCGAATGACAGATCTGTCAGTTTATAACGTCATTTATGTCATAAATATAATGCACGTTATCGGTGATCGATGTTAACAATATTCTTCTATAGGAGCGAATACCGCAGGAATATGGAATACGTCATTCATTTGATTGAATGTGTTCCAAACAGGTTCAGAGAGTACGTACGTAACTGAGGAGGAACCACCCGATACTTAAGATACCCATAAAAATATCTGTTAATACCCATATTATCCATTTAAATAATCAACATCAGAAATGGTAAGTCCACTTTTTTAGAGGGTAAATTTTTATTTTTTTATTTTTGCGTGTATAATTAGGTTTGTTTCAAAAATTTATAAAAAGTTACAATCACCAAAAAAAGAAATAACTTAGATTTATTAATTTTCATTTTAATGAATAAAAACAAAGTGGGCCCTATTTTGTTTTGAGTAGTTTATAAAAATCTATAGGTCTTCATTAATGTTGCGTCCACTCAAGTATGGCTGGACTTGCTTTGGTTTTAAAATATTTGTGGAAGTCCGGAATAAATTTAAAAGGTGAGCATCTGTCTGTGTGTTACAATTTCACGTTCAAATCACTTGACTGATTTTGATGATATTTGGGACAAAGATAGAATAAAATTTAGAGAATGACATAGGGCACCTTTTTTGCACCGCAAAGACTACGTATTATTACAGAACTACAATCAATGTTTTTTCTAGTTATCTGGAAGTTCGCTATTAGCAATAATACCACCATTGTTACCATAAGTTATATTGTTAAACAGGTGAATTTAAAGTTTGGTGTTTCTATGTATTATTTTACGTATCTATACTAATATTAAAAGCGGAAAGTTTGTTTGTTGGTTTATACGCGCTAATCTTAAAAAGTATTAGGTGTATTTGGATTAAATTTGGTTTGGAAGTAGATTGAAGCTTGAGGAAGGTTATACCAAATGCATTTCTGCAGTGGTATAACCACATAGGTGGTTATGTTTTTGTCGTGATTAAGTCCATGCGACTCCTAGTCAATTATAAAATCAGTTCAGTTAAGTGTACAGCCTACTTGCAAATAAAGGTCAAGTTGACCTATCACTATTTCACTTAGCGTAATTAATTAAAGTTTAAATTTCTAGAATCAAACAAAATCATCAATATTCTATTTGTGAGTTTGATTATTAGTCCATTTAGCATCACAGATCTTAAAGATACCAAGATGTTTGAAATTTTCTTAGAAAGCTAAGTACTAAAATGCAAATATGTGGAATGACCTCTGCGTAAAGGTTGAGTAAAATATAAATGTAATATATTCATATCTGTAATATATTTCAGAAGTCACTGACCTCATCCCCAGATAGCTGCAGGTCATATTTTAAAAACCTTAAGATTTTAACCTGTCCTGCCCTCTACATCTATGAGACTGCCACGTTTATAAAAACCAATAAGGAAAAGTTTGGTAACCTATACTCCCGTCGATATTCTGACAAAATAGCAAATATGATGCCCTCAAAAACAGCCCTACTGTCTAAAAGTTTCTTCGGAATGGCTTCAAGAATTTATAATAATATTCCGAAACAAATAAGGGAAATTGAAAATATTAAACTTTTTAAAAAACAATTATTTAATCTATTAGTAAACTGGCCATATTATATACTGTGCATGAATTTTTGTCCGACAGATTTGAGACCAGATAGTGCCAATATTTTTATGTTTTGATGCAAAATTATAAAATATTATATATTAAATATTATTGATTAATGCTAATTGGAATGTTATTTTTTATTTATTTGTTAATTGAATTAATATGTTATAGTTATTTTGTTTCCAAATATTGTATGCCTAATATGGTGGAGCAGTGCGAACGCACACAATAAACTAACAACAACCCTGTAACCACTGTCTCACAATAAACAACTTTTGACTTTGACTCATGAAATATTGTGGCGGTTTTATAATTCTGAAAATATTAATTTAAACGTTAAGTATAAATTCTAATAGAACATCATTATCTTAATAGACTTCTACTATGCTGGAGTCAGCTTTCAGTGTAACCAGGTGCAATGGATTACTAGTGTTTTCCATGGATAGACTGCCTTTTTGACCTCCACAAGTGGCTGGGTAACTTCCTTGGCAAAACCAGTGCTAGATTTTCTGGCTTTTGATTTCCCATAGCAGCACAAAAGAGTGGCTAAGAAGAGTGCAGAGTCTACCCAGCTGTCACTTTAAATGGTGGTGTCTTGAACCGTGTTTAACAGTTTAAATATTTAGGCCACATTATAACTGATTATTTAAAGGACAGTCTAGATATTGAAAGGGAACGGAGAGCATTGGCAGTGAGATGTAATATGCTGGTCCGAAGGTTCTCGCTTTGGACAGGTGCCGTTAAAGTAACACTTTTTAAAGCTAACTGTCAAACTTTCTACACGTGTAGCCTTTGGACTAGTACCATAAAATCTGTCATTGCACTTCGTGTTCAGTACAACAATGCATTCAGGATGCTGTTGGGGCTGCCACGCTTCTGTAGCGCGTCGAGCATGTTCGCGTACGCGCACATCGACTGTTTAGCTGACCACTATAAGTGGTTAGGTAACGTGATACACTTGTCAAAATCAGTGTCAACTATCTGCCGGCTTCTGTGTTCCCTGCCACTGACCTTTCAGCCTTTAAAGCAAGAGTAAATAGGCACAGTCTGGGCTTTTCTCGTTCTATCGTAGACCTTATCTATCGCTTACTATCAGGCGAAATCGAGGTTAAGAGTGGGCTCATCCGAAATAAATAAATAAATAATAGTGTTACAAACATTTTGCACGTTTTTACTCGAACAGACCTCTTCACATGCATGGTTGAATTAAAAAGTTTACTGCGCTAATCCATGAGTTCATTAAAACGGATTCAACATCTAAAGTCAGTAACAATGTCACGAGCTTTTTAAAGGTCCATATAAAGTTTATTTTTACATTGAAAATATGGTTGGCACGGTGGTTAAATGATTGCTGCTGCGGTTCGATGCTGGTTCACCTATATCGTGGATGCATGTCCAGATATTTAAAATCGCTGGTTATACGCAATATTTTATTTGACAATAAACTTTTTTTTTATTATTTTTTTGTTAAAGTATTGGCCATAGCTGCAGAACAATTGCCGATGTTCGTCGTAAAATGGCAACCACATTAACATTTATAGATTTGAAAGGTATTCTTTAACATCATCTGATAGTGGAAATAACCTTTTCATTTGGCAGTTAACCAAGGATCGTGAAGCAATAATCTTTGTGGAGTGATACATCAGAATGTATGAGGATAAATTTATACGGCATGCGATAAGTAATGAATATTTCCAGACAGCATAAAACTCCATACTCACGCACCTCAACCAAATTTTCAGGTATTTTACGAGTAAATTTCATACACCACGTCACAAAGAACACGTACAATCGTACAAAACAGTTGATCATAAGTAAATACGATTAATACTGTGCCCGTCTGTACCCACCGGAATTACTATATTTCATCGCGACGAACACCTGGGCATTGTAAACAGTGCTGTGTACATATCGACTGAACGTGACTTCCCGTATTTTTTAAGCGTGGATGATTTGGATGGCGGTTTTCCCATTTATTATCGCTCAATGTTGGATGAAGAGATTTATTTTGAAGGATGAAGTTTTGGTAATAGTTTGACACGTTTTACGAGTTTCGATGCTTGTTTTTGGAGGAGCTCGTGGCTAAATAATATTAAGGTTAAGCAAAAAAAAAAAAAAAAACAAAAGATACCAGAGATATTGACAAGGTATTGATGCAAGACCCGTTGTATCTGCTGTCATTTATACATCTTTCTTCCTTTCTTCATCTATGGTCAACCGTCAGGATGACATATGAAAATTTTCTGTATAATTTTCAAATTCAATAAATATGGAAAACCAATTTATTCCCAACATTATTTTTACTACGAGTATGTATGCGACTCAGTGCGACATATGAAAAACTGAAGATATGGTGGCCTGATGCTGTGCAAGTGAGTTCGTGTGACCCACCATTAATCCATTGGGTTTGAGCAAGACTGCGCGAATAATGTTGGATTCTGACGAAATCAGCTCTTCATTGGTGTAATTGCTGCAAGGCGTTCCAATGCGAGGATAAATAAATAAATATCATAAATAAATAGCATCTTTGGCAGTCATTGCGACTAGTAAGAAGCCATTAAATCTGGCACCAGTTCTGCCAAGGGATAACCCAGTTACTGGGTTGCAGAGTTCAGATAGGCAGTTGCTTTATGTAAGATAATGTGACTCAGCTGCATACAGTTAGACTGGAAGCTGACATCATCGTGAGAAACGCCCAAGCAAATGACTATGCTATTTCTGAGGTTTTGGTTAGTCTTAATTATCATCATCATTTCAGGCTAAACACTACGCCTGCCAGGCTGCCACACTCAAGCTCAAAGATAGTGGTCTACGGCACCAGGCAGCAGGCTGTCCAAGGACGGCCTAGCCCAAGGACTAACCAGGCGCCTTTTACAATGAGACCAAAGGGACCCAAGCCTTCCCTCTTTTTTAATGGGCCATAATCCACCCAATACGCATACTCCAGATTTTCGTTACTAGGATAATTATGTTTCCACACGATGTCTTCTTTCATCGCTTTGGGAGCTGTGGTGATTAGTAAGATTACACAAAGTAATGCGGCTACCTTCCTTTTTCGGTTGAATATTATAATTACTTCTCCCGTCCTGGGTGGAACGTCTGTGTCAGACCTCTTCTGACTATAAACCCTCCCTGTTCTTGCAGTTGCCTTTGCATTCCGCTACTGCGGAATCTCGTTAAAACATTCTCGTAATCCCGGCAGTCAATGGCTGTGTGACCTACAATTTATAAGTCATGCTCTCAACCACTGCATCACCAATGCGCTTCATAAAACATGATACAAAAATAAACTTCGTCTTAGGCTGCGTTTCCACCAGAGATGTGAGATGGAAATGTGTCGTGCGAGGATGTCTAGCTGTGCTGTGAAAATGTGTGGGGGTTTCCACCAAAGCTGTGCGATGAAAATGTGCCCACTAGGATGTGTAGCGGAGCTGTGAAAATGCGCATTAATGTGTGGTGCGAGTATGCGCAAACCTCGCAACACATCCTTCTCAACACATATTCCTCGCAACACATCCCTTGCAACACATTTCTCGCACACATCCCTTGCACACATCCCTCGCTTGTTTTGTATGCGCAAAAATCTAGCTCCGCTGAGCTGTTTCCACCAGAGCTGTGCTGACCGAGTCGAGGTAAATGAAGCGATTCTATTGGTTCTTTACAAACACATCCCTCGCTACGCATCCTCGCACATCTCTGGTGGAAACGCAGCCTTAATATTCAACTTCGTTTTAGTGTTCAAAAGTATCTTCAAATTTATACAAACATTATATTGCGTAAAATTCTTAAAGATAATTAAAACCATATAAAATAATTTGGCGACCAATATAACATACCCATTCTATACTACAAAGATTGATGGTAATTTAACACTCAAAATATGCATATCTCGCCGCAGTGCAGTACCACAGAGCAGCAATATGTACTGCAGTAGAGTAGTACAACCATCGTACTAACCATAATTTAGTACGTATGCGTTAGACGTGAGTTATCCTTTATGGCTTGTGGAGATAGTTCTAAAAAACGTTTAGGTGTAATAAAAAATATAAGTAATAAAAAAGAATGGTGATGTCCAAACCAGTTCAGATTCGGTAGAAAACATAAAAGCAGCTAAAGAAGACTGAACAAAATTTTACCTGGCCGAAGGTTTTACTTAAAATTAATTAAGGCTGCCACAGGCAAGTCCAGTTAAGCAGCTGACTACCTCAGAGGTTGACCTGCGAGATGCCACACACGAAAAAAAAATCATCTCATGTACGTTCACAAACACAGAAAAATACTAGTGGCTAGTTAACGCAGTAGTGGAGTGTTGCGGGTTTGATTCCCGCTCGGAAAAAAAACCTGGTTGTTTGTTGAGCGAATGTTATATTCTTAAATAGGTGTGTTTAAATTTTGGTGTACAATAAAGTATATTCTGTCTATCTATTAGGTCACCGGCGCGTGTAAGTAATAATGTAAATATGCGCCGAGGTGACGGCTACCTAGACCAAGACACATCGGTCACGAGTTTCGCGTCAGCAGTTTTGTCACTGGCACCGATTGCTGAGTCTGCAGTGCGCGCCGCAAGCGCGCCTCTAGTCCCGTTCCCATCCCCGAAGCTCCTACTCGCAGCGCTGTTCGACCTAGTACAACTTCTGACTCGTTGGTCACTGAGCAACCGATCTGCTCCCCGCAAAGCTCGCGCCTATAAAGGAAGTGGCCCGGGCTGATGACGGCTTCATGACGGTACAGAGGAGGCAGCGCCGTCAGATTAGCTGTAAGAACAGCTGCGGCAAGGCTCCTACAGAGCCCAACGAGAAACTTAGTGCCGCAAAGCCGAATATCCCGGTGTACATTTCCCGTCTTCACTACACTACTGACGCGGAAGACATCGTTACGTACGTGCGCCAAAGGTTGAAATACGCGCCGAGAGTGCAGCTGCTGGAGTCGCATCGCAATGTCAACTTTAAGGCATTTGTGGTGCGCCTTTTTTGGTTCCGTTGCCGAATGGCAAAAACGGAACCCTTATAGTTTCATCATGTCTGTCTGTCTGTCCGTCCGTCCGTATGTCACAACCATTTTATTCCGAAACTATTAAGACTATACATGTGAAACTTGGTAGGTAGATGTATTCTGTGAACCGCTTTCCGATTTTAAGAAAAAAAAAAATAATATTTAAACTTAGATTAAGTTTAAATATTTTTTATTTTTTCGAGATCGGGCCAGCAGTTTTTGAGATATATAATATTTTATAAAACCCTAAATATAACTTTGTAATT
Organism: Tholera decimalis; assembly: GCA_943138885.2. Lineage (NCBI taxonomy): Eukaryota > Metazoa > Arthropoda > Insecta > Lepidoptera > Noctuidae > Tholera > Tholera decimalis. The sequence goes on from OW964562.2 coordinate 34,719,430, forward strand.
CATACAAACACTATGAAAAACAAAGTTGTTTGGCGTAGTAACTACGGGAACCTTCATGGGCGAATCTGACTCGCATTGGCCGATTTTTAAGGAACACTCGCATTGGCATGGCAATCGAAACCCATCCAATTTCATTACATTTTCTCGACATTTATTGATATTGTGATTTGAATTCGACAAACCCGGAGAAAATACAACATATTGTATTCCATGTAGAGCAAACTACATAAAAATACGAAACAAAACGTTAAGACAAAGTTAACTGTTTTCGATAAACAAGCATACATATGCGCATATATTGGTTCCACAAAACTTGCTTGCACCGTAAAAGATAAGAACAAAAGATAACCGGAAGAGCATAAAAATAGCTATACCCTTTTAAATGCATTGGGGATTCATATTACCGCAATAATTTGATACGCAGTTGTCTTTTTTTCGGAAGAAAATCATCATATGACTCCTGCCATTCTGGGTGGAACGGAAGGGAATATTAGACTTCTACTGACTTCCGGAACGCCATCACCTATACGCACTAAACGTTTTGGGAATACCTTCATTGTGCGTACGACTAAGGAGTGGAATTCCCTGCCGGAGTCTGTTTCCCGATAGCCTAGGGGTGTTTAAGTCAAGAGTGAATAGGTTACTTTTATGTAAGCGCGCTCCATCTTCGACCACATCATCACTTACCATCAAGTGAGATAGTGGTCAAACGCGAGCCTAATATCAATAAAAAAAGGTATCAACAACACAGATTTTGTTCAAACTTTCATATTTGGTAAACATAAGTAAGTAATACATAGTTGCTTAGAAGATTATACGCATGATTCAGAGTTCTTTATAAAATAGAATAGCGGATGCCCGCGACGACGTACCGGCGGGATTTTTTTCCCGCGTATATCATTCAGTTATTCATTCTGTAGGAATTTCAAGATACAGAGTAGTCAGTAGGTTATTCCAGGATTTCAGCTGTCTACATACCAAATTTCATTCAAATCTGTTCTGTAGTTTTGCGTGAAAGAGTCACAAATATCCATCCTCACGAACTTTCGTATTTATATTATTAATATGAAGTATAATATAATAATCATTGTTTCTGCTAGAATAAAACATAAGTTAGGTATGTGTATTTTGCAGTCCTGTCCAATTTGCCCTTGATCTTGTTGAATGTGAATTAAACTCAAGTGGCTGCCTGTCCGCTTTCGCCGGAATGCACATATTTTATCATTACTCTACAGTATTCTTTTCAATCCAACAACTCCCTTTTATCTTGAAGAACGTTTTAAGTTCCTTCATGACACACATAATATAGATTTGAAATCATCAGAGAATTTGAGACTTTTGATGCCACAAACGTCTCAAATTCTAAAATTTGTGGAATGTGTCCACAAAATTTTACGACTATTCATTTACGGTGCAGGCTATTCGCTTGTGGAATGCATTGCCGGTGTCAAGTAAGACAAGCTCAATCAATCGCCGTTTTTAAAAGTTCTGTGGCCTATTATTTTCTTTCAAACTTATGATTATTGCTTTGTTTTTCTCCACATGATGTTAAAGAATGTAGTTATGTATTGTATTTATATATATATACTAGTACTCACGCGGGGCTTCGCTCCCGTGGATTCTATCACGGTAAAAACATAACTCTCCTTTTTTGCAGTCGGGTAAAAAGTAGCCTATAACCTTCCTCAAGCTTCAAGCTACTTCCATACCAAATTTCATCCAAATCTACCCAGTACTTTCGAAGATTAGCGCGTTCAAGCAAACAAACAAACAAACAAACAAACTTTTCCGCTTTATAATATTAGTATAGATATATTTTAGTTAGGTTTTCCGTTCTGATGAGTGTTTGTAGTACACTAATATAGCCCTCCCCATTTTAATTAAAGCTCGTAAAGTTCTTCCAAAAGTTCCCTGGAAGATATCAAATCTTATATTTTTACTAGTATTTGCGTGTTGCGCGAGGTGCATGCACCTCGCGTGCTTGTGAAAAAAAAAATGGGGGTTTGATGGGGGGTGGGGGGGTTTATTTAAATGTTTTTACCGTTTTATTAAGGTAAATAAAATATAACATAATTTTAATTACTTTTGTAATAGAATTTACTTAATTAACAATCCACATTATCAATTATTTTAAATAAATCGCTTAAATCCCGACTTGGCGTTTCATTTGAAATTTCGGAATTCTTAATGTCATACATGTTTACATTATATAACGCGCGTTCAATTTTAAAATGGTAAAGTCATGAATACAAGTGCAAGTTTGGAAATATTTTCAAGACGCTTATTAAATGCCCACTAGCGTCACAATCACCAAATACTTCCGAATACTGCCTAGTACTAGTACCTACATAGATATACTACTTCCTAGTACTAGTACATAGATAATCTGTGATGTAGTACTACTAGGCCGCTGACGGCCGCACGCCCCGCGGCCAATTATGTGATGGTTGTAAATGTATGTATGACCCTAAAAATAGCCTCGACCCCCAACTCACCCCTCAACTCACCCCAACTCGCCCCCCAACTCGCCCCCAACTCGCCACCAACTCGTCCCCCAACTCGCCCCCGACTCGTCCCCCAACTCGCCCCCAACTCGCCCGCCAACATGCCCCCCAACTCACCCGCCAACACGCCCCACCAACTCGCCCCTCAACTCGTCCCCCAACTCGCACCCCAACTCGCCCCCAACTCGCACCCAACTCACCTCCCAACTCGCCCCCAACTCGCCCCCAACTCGACCCCCAACTCGGCCCCAAACTCGCCCCCCAAATCGCTCCCCACTTCGCCCCCCAACTCGCCCCACCAACTCGCCCCTCATCTCGTCCCCCAACTCGCCCCCCAACTCGCCCCCAACTCGCACCCAACTTGCCTCCCAACTCGCCCCCAACTCGACCCCCAACTCGTCCCCAACTCGTCCTCCGACTCGCCCCCCAACTCGCCCCCCAACTCGTCCCCCAACTCGTCCCCCAATTCGTCCCCCAACTCGTCCACCAACTCGTCACCCGACTCGTCCCCCGACTCGTCACCCGACTCACCCCCAACTCGCCCTTCAACTCGCCCCCCCAACTCGTACCCCAACTCGCCCCCCAACTCGCCCCCCAACTCGCCCCACCAACTCGCCCCTCATCTCGTACCCCAACTCACCTCCCAACTCGCGCCCCAACTCGCCCCCCAACTCGCCCCCACCTCGCCCCCAACTCGCCCCCCAACTCGCCCCCCAATTCGCCCCCCAACTCGCCCCCCACCTCGCCCCCAACTCGTCGCCCAACTCGCCCCCAACTCGCCCCCCAGCTTGCACTCCAACTCGCCCCCCAACTCGTCCCACAACTGGCCCTCTCACTCGCACCAAACTCGCACCCCAACTCGCCCCCCAGCTCGCCCCCTAACTCGCCCCCAACTCGACCCACAACTCGCCCCCCAACTCGCCCCCCAACTCGCCCCCCAACTCGCTCCCAACTCGTCCCCCAACTCGTCCCCCAACTCGCCCCCCAACTCACCCGCCAACACGCCCCCCAACTCACCCCTCAACTCGCCCCTCAACTCGCCCCCCAACTCGCCCCCCAACTAGCCCCCAACTCACCCCCAACTCGCCCCCAACTCGTCTCCCAACTCGCCCCCCAACTCGTCCCCCAGCTCGCCCCCCAACTCGTCAACCCAACTCGCCCCCCAACTCGCCCGCCAACACACCCCCCAACTCACCTCTCAACTCGCCCCTCAACTCGCCCCCCAACTCGCCCCCCAACTCGCTCCCCAACTCGCCCCCCAACTCTTACCCCAAATCGTCCCCCGACTCGTCCCCCAACTCGGCCCCCAACTCGCCCGCGTGAAAATGGGAGGTTTGGCACTTTTCCCGTAGGTTCGAGAGTTACTTGTTTACGAATCTGTCAAAATATACCCACCTCCCCATCCACCATCTGGGAGAACAGTTATGTCAATGAGTGAGTGAGTCAGTGAGTCAGTGAGTGGTAATTTAGCTTTATATAATATGAAGTGGTAATTTAGCTTTATATAATATAATTTTTAAAAGTGCGTTTCAATTATTATTTCTATCCATCTATCTATCTAATGTGAAAAGGACTTATATATACAGATTTCAATATTTGTAGTTATTTATAGCTCCCCCCTAAAACGCTCGCGTAGACGACGTCTGAAAATATTTCTTACCGACAAAGATTTTTTAAAACGGATATTACATCGACTTTGTTTGATAGATCTATCAGTGTAAAAGTAAACTATGTACTAAAATACAAATCAAACCAAACAAAATGGCGTAGAAGCACTGTATCATGGAAAGATTATGAAAAACTTTTTTTATCTTAAAATAATTAACCGTAGAGTTTCTTTTTAGTTCTTTACCACTTCGACCAATTCGAACACACACGTAGGTACAGTTTAGTTACCCCCAAACCAAAATTCAAATCTATATTAATATAGATTTGAATTTTGGTTCGAATTGGTAGTTTTCTATGGAGAAGAACTAAAAAGAAACTCTACGGTTAATTATTTTAACTGTCGGAAGGCCACCGGTGGCCTCTAAGCAATTTATTTTCAAGGTCGCGATGGTTGAGGGGTTAAAGCTAGTACTTCTGACGTTTTATAAGTGTAAGTTTTATAAGTAAGAAATAAAATGTTATTGATATTGATTTTTTATTTATAATCTCTTTACTGTTCTTATCCTATGGTACACTCGCTTTGTGATTAAAAATAGTATGCAGTAAATAACAAAACTAATTAGAAAGAGTGATTTATACATAGGTAGGGCTTATATTTAATTTAGCAATTATAAAACTTTGTACTGACTTTTTTTACTAGAATTTTTGGGAAAAGAAAAGAGCAAGGAGTGTTGGATTTCTAGCTCACTAAAATCACCCCGGTGATCCTCATCAGAACATAGAAGGGGTCCCGTTACGTCTTAAAAGATCACTCCAGTCAGACGCGTGGTTCAATCTTAAGGCTGCGTTTTCACCAGAGATGTGCGAGGATGCGTAGCGAGGGATGTGTTTGTAAGGAACCAATAGAATCGCTTCATTTACCTCGCCTCGGTCAGCACAGCTCTGGTGGAAACGGCTCAGCGGAGCTAGATTTTTGCGCATACAAAACAAGCGAGGGATGTGTGCGAGGAATGCGCATTTTCACAGCTCCTTTACACATCCTCGTAGGCACATTTTCATCGCACAGCTTTGGTGGAAACGGCCACACATTTTCACAGCACAGCTAGACATCCTCGCACGACACATTTCCATCGCACATCTCTGGTGGAAACGCAGCCTTAAGGTTTAGTAACGGTTGTCAAGTTTAGTTTGTAAATGAGTGACCATCTTGTCGAGATTCCTCCGAACCTTGTAAAGCACGATAAGCCTTTGATTCCGGCTGTCATTCGTACATTTTTGAGAGACATCACGGGTGGTCGGAACCCAGAAAGTCTGCTAACAATCTTACAAGAGGTATCAATAACCCAGCTAATGCTTTGTGGAGGTCAGATAGACAGTCTCTCTATGTAAAACACTGGTTAGCTGTATCCTGTTCGCTTGGAACTAGGGTTGCCAACCATACTTTAGAATAACGTATCCTACTTTATTTTTGGGAATTATACTTTTTACTTTTGCATACAAATAAAGTATGTAAAAATACTTTATTTCCAACGTTTACTGCGATGCATAGAACAAAACATTCATTATGGGATTTATGGGTACATATAAGTTAAAAAAGATGATGGAAACGATTTATAATTACTGAACGAAATGTTAGTTGTTGTGTGACAGTGACAGGTCACATTATCACATGTCACTATCGACGAAATTATATGAAAATTGTCCGTTGTTTTAGTTTATAATTAAAGAATCCATTTTAAAGTGAAAATTAATGCTTAAAATGACGAGTAATTCTGATAGTGATACTCCAGTGACTCCTAAAAAAGCTAAAATGACCAAAGTCTTACAAAAGTATAAGCTTTCAATAAGCTTTCACTGAGAGGGTTTTTTTTTTCAGAAATGAATCTGAAGTGGCGAGAATAAAGATATAGAGCGTCACTAAATTTAATAAGAAAAGAATTGTTTATTTATTTAAATTTAAATGTTGATTGTCAAACAATCTTTGAAACATTTAAAGTATTGAACATTAAAGTATTGAACATTATTAACTTTTTTTTTATTGACATAAAATTTTCATAAGGTGGTCATAGTCTGTTACATAATATAATTTACAATTAAATGAGGAACAATATTATAAATAAGTAACAGTTATAAGTGGCTCCGGTGGCCTAGCTAGGTTACGTAGTAAAAAATTGTTAGTTTGTGCTAAAAGCACACAAAAATACGTTTTTAAGATAATAAAACCATAAAATTTGAAAAATACTTTTTTTTCTTTCACTTTTTTTTCCTATTCAAACAATTTTATACGCTTTTTTCGTCAAAAAAAGTTGGCAACCCTACTTGGAACATACATAGTCTGGACACAGTCGGAAAAAGTATAAGCAGATAATGAATGACCATTGTGGTTATTTTCTAAAAGTAGCCACACAACGATTATGACGTCATTGGACAGGACATTACGGTCTTGACACATCAAAGTCAGCGGAAAAAGAATCACCGACATAAATTTTTAGTGACCTATAAATTGAGGTATTCGAGTAACGCGGACTAGGACCAGGGTTCCGTGGTGTAAAGTGAGAAACTATGGGCAAAGTTATTTGGGAGTATGATATGGTATTTGGTATGGAGGGCTACTAGCGCGAATTTGGTGTGGAAGTTATAAATGTGTTGAATAATAATAAGCATTTAGTGTTACGGATAACGTTGCGAGATTATTGTGATCATTTTTTCTGCTGTCTATAAAATCCGATGACAGGGCCAAGTTCAAAAGACGCAGACGATAATTTGTCAAATAATGTATATAGTTCTTGTACATGTGAAGACAATAAAAATTGACACATTCTTCCTCAGTGTATTTCCAAATACGATTTTTGACATGGACACATTACATATTATACCAATATTAAAATAGTCTACATTACCCACAGGTTGACTGGTAGAAAATGCCTATAATATAATATAAGTTCGTGTGTGTACATACATGCATATCTGTACGAAAGGTATTGACAAGACCTGCCAAAGACCTGGTGGTCAAACATAATGAAATACCTCAAGGACTCCCAATTGCCAGATGTGACTAGATGTGGCTAGTGAGAAGACTCAATCCCAAACAATGGGAACTGGGATGGACAAAGAAGAATAATACATGACCTAATAGTTGCAGTCTAATCGCTTCCTCTTTTTAAATCCTTAAGCATCTGAATTAAATTATAAAATATCGGTAATAAGATCTATTGCGGTTAAAAATGGCATCCACATTCGTACACTGTACATAAGAAAATGATTTCTATCTACCTTTCTACGCTATGACATGTGGAACATTACACACAGCAAAAGTGTTGAAGTTTATAACATCTCAATTTTGTTTAGAACCAGATAACTCAGTAACATTCTCACTTAACTCATGTTTTATACGTCTCAAGGGCTGTAGCCATAACGTTCAACGAGAGGCCGTTAGTAATGTGTACCAAATATATTTATTTGATATCTACATAAATCATGGTAACTCATGAAAGAGGACGATATATGACAATATATGGCTGTATCCAAATGACTACACGAAATGGATGTGTGGCTGGGGCTACCATTTCGTTTTTTTTTTTTTTATTGATGATAAAGGGACAGCACAGACAGTAAGTTGAATATCTCCGTCGCTGACCACATCTAGATTAATATTATAATTGTAATAAACTTACCCGGATTTTTCTGCATAAATCCAGATCCCGTGGGAATTCTGAGATGAAAAACGCCTTTATGTTGTTCCAGTGAAATTACCATTTAAATTGAGTCAGCCGTCCCTGAATCAGTCCAGTCAAGCAGACGGATAGACAAACATTTTTTACTGGTTATGAGCTTGCGTTTAACCACCATCTCACCTGATGGTAAGCGATGATGTAGTCGAAGATGAAGCACGCTTACCTAGAATTTACTTATTCACTCTTATTATTATCACCTATGTTTTTAAAGTTTGTTTGTGTTTTTGTATCGTGTAAATAATTGTAAGCACTTGAGAAAACACGGTTATTTTAGACTACAGACAGATACTCCCTAATTTTGAGAGGTGATAGTTTACTTTTCACGTATTGAGGGTCACCCGAGTCTATAGCGCATTGTGTTGCACGCGAGCTTCTACGAGCAGTCGACAGGGCTCGATAGAGCCATTAACTGCCGGGGTTGAGGGAATTTTCTAAGAAGATACTGCAGGCAACTGCAGGAACAGGGATCGTTTTTTAAGCAGTAGATTAGAATAGAATATACTTTATTGTACACCAAAATTTAAACACACCTAAATAGGTCTGTTTAAATTTAATAAATAAAAAGTTTAGATTTAAGAAATAATGTTAAATAACATTATTTCTTAAATCTAGGAGTACAATGCGGTCTTATCGCTAAAAGCTGATAGCCTTTTCCGCTCCACCCAGAGTAGTTCATCAGAGTCATTTCATCAGCCAAGAAGCGTTAATTCGAAATGAGAATTCACTAAAATAAAACAAAGAATACATTTGATTATGTGAAGAAAAGGAAATGGATTCATAGAGTTTCCGAAATACGTCCCGAGAAATAATATTTTTTCGAACCGGGAATAATTGAGCACATACAAAGTGGTTGGCAATAGTCCGACAACAGTTTCTGTTTTTTAGCTAGAAATATTTGAACAAAGTGTACCTACGTTCGTTAGTAATTTTGGATATTTGTGGAGTAGAATATTTTTTTTCATCGTGTTTTTACTTGTTCTGTTTATTTTGTCGCTGTTTGCCATTACTAACACACGTCCGTTTTTTTGTGAAACCCACTTTGTATAAGTCTTTGTGTGTTCACTTGCAAAACAAAAAAGGTTGCCCTTTATTTCAAGGATTAAAATAACAGAAAACTTTGCAGAACAGTATTTAAACTACATAGATTAAGTATCTAGAAAGGAACGGGGTATATCCTAATGGCGGTGTTAGGATGAAAACGCCAGTAAAATTATAGTGGACTGTATTTTAACGTGAATGGTTATAACAAGCAGATATATCAAATAAAGAAATTAAATGGCGAAATAACAAGAGTGCGCGTTTAGTAAGGCGGACGATGATGCAGTGGTTGTACCGGCCGGCACTCGCTCGTTGTTGCTCCGCTCCGCGCGCCCGTCAACTCACGAGGATACGTTGACTGCGAGTCCTGATGAAGCGTCTTCTTGCTTGAAGTGCTTGAAATGGAAGGCGATGTCCTTGGGCTCTGCTTGGGTTGCTGTTCAGCAAAGACCCAGCAATGATGACAACTGAAAAAACGATGATCGCTCCAACAAATACTTCTTGTCTTCAACAAAGAAACCGGGCACGTACGATTGATGCGAAGTCCTCTTGGTATCCAGATGTTCAAGGACCATATTGCTTGTCACTCCCGTTAACTGGTCAGTTCATGTTGAAGCTCGAAGGACCATAGAAAGGAACGGGGTATATCCTAGTGGTGGTGTTAGGATGTAAACGCCAGTAAAATTATAGTGGACTGTATTTTAACGTGAACGGTAATAACAAGCAGATATATCAAATAAAGAAATTGGATGGCGAAATAACAAGAGTGCGCGTTTAGTAAGGCGGACGATGACGCAGTGGTTGTGCCGGCCGGCGCTCGCTCGTCGTTGCTCCACCCCGCGCGCCCGTCAACGTATCTTCGTGAGATCTCACGAAGATACGTTGACTGCGAATCCTGATGAAGCGTCTTCTTGCTAGAAGTGCTTGAAATGGAAGGCGATGTCCTTGGGCTCTGCTTGGGTTGCTGTTCAGCAAAGACCCAGCAATGATGATCACTGAAGAACGATGATCGCTCCAACAAATACTTTTTGTCTTCAACAAAGGAACCGGGCACGTACGATTGATGCGAAGTCCTCTTGGTATCCAGATGTTCAACGACCATTTTCAAAATTTAAAAAAATCACTTGTCACTCCCGTTAACTGGTCAGTTCACGTTGAAGGTCGAAGGACCATAGAAAGGAACGGGGTATATCCTAGTGGTGGTGTTAGGATGAAAACGCCAGTAAAATTATAGTGGACTATATTTTAACGTGAACGGTTATAACAAGCAGATATATCAAATAAAGAAATTAGATGGCGAAATAACAAGAGTGCGCGTTTAGTAAGGCGGATGATGATGCAATTGTTGTGCCGGCCGGCGCTCGCTCGTCTTTGCTTTCCCCGCACATCCGCAGCCCTGCCGCGGTCGCCCCGAGTGGGCGGGTCAGGCGCGCCGCTCATAGTTTGAACGCTCATACTTCAGCCAAAATTATCTTCACCGGCCAATAGTCGCACTTTTATTATGACGACGAACGAAACTCCGCGAAAAAAATATCATTATGCCGTCTTGCGCTGTCATAAAGCGTCGGAAAAGAAGCCAGGTATGTAGTGTAACCCGAGAAGGGATTTCTTTTCACCGGTAAGTCCCAAAAACCTTAAAATACGAGTGATATTTGTAATTATTACAATAGTATTATGTAAGTTGTAGACAAAAACGACACAATCGCGAACAGATGCAAAATCATACATTGCTTGCAATACATGGGTACCATTTTGTACTACGGGAGTGATCGCGCAATATAATGCGTTCGTTGTGAGAGTCGCGTGTGCCGAGCCAATGCTTGAATACCGCGAAATTCCATGCGTATCGATAGTGTTGTACCAAGTTGTAAACACTGTCGATATAACGAATGTATTCAAATGATTATTATCAGTATTATTTTAATGAAAATACCTTTGTTTATTACCACCAACTATAGTTAATTGTGGTAATCGATATAGTTTCTAGGTTTTCGTCAAAAAAATTGTTCGAGATTAGCTGTTTATAAACATACGTTTTATTGCTAGGTTTTCAACAGATCCAGATGTAAAAAAGTGAGGATTGAGGCAACTGGTAGTAATGAATGGATACCTACTAAATATAGTACAATTTGGTCTGAAAATTCTGCAGAAAATGATTATATAAAAAAGTCAGGCAATAGATAGTTAATAACAGGAACTTCTCCACACAAAAATATTGCAGTAAGTAGTGTGTAAATTATATTCTATTCAATAAAACTTTATTGTTTTTTTTATTATTGATAATAGGCTCGCGTTTGACCACCATCTCACTTGATTGTAAGTAATGATGTGGTCGAAGATGGAACACGCTTACCTAGAAGTAACTTATTCACCCTTGGCTTAAAGACTAAACATTGAATGACATCAAAACCTGAATAATTTTTGCGAATATTATTATTAAATCTGCACTGAAATTAGTTTAAATTATTGTTCATTATTAAAAGATTGTTGTACTTTTTACTTCTGTCTTTTATTTACGTAATAGCTTTAACTGTTGGCTTTCTATGGCGCGAATAACGTTTATTGCGAGAACACACAGCCCAGGTTCGTACGGGTAGTTTGAATTTTTGGTATACAAAGTGGAGACGACAATACGATCATAAATTAAAACACGTACAATACTAGTTTATAGAAATAATTCTACAGTATCAAAAAAATCCCAACTTCGAAATTAAAAAAGAAATATAATCAAACAAACTAAATGGCATAACACTGGATACGACATAGAACACCCTTTATGAATCCGGCGGGCTAAAGATCTGGCCCGCAAGGAGATGCTGGAGACTCTCAATCGGGATCCGTGGGGACGCCCATACAAAATGGTGCGAGACAAACTTCGCCCCTGGGCTCCCCCGCTGACACAGAGTCTCCGGCCCCAGCTAGTTGAGGACGTGGTGAGCGCTCTGTTCCCCTCGCGAGGGGAGCATACTCCCCCGCCCATGGCTCCGCCACCTGCGGTGCCCGACGCGGGCCACAGCGACGACGACGACAATATTCCAGAGGTGACCGAGGTAGAACTGAGAGTGGCGGTACTCAGGCTGAATGCCAGAAATACCGCCCCGGGACCCGACGGCTTACCTGGCAAAGCCTGGGTCCTGGCCTCGGAGGCTCTCGGGCCTCGACTTATAGGGCTCTTTAACGCATGTTTGGAGAGGGGCCAGTTTCCGCTTCGCTGGAAGACAGGAAAACTGGTCCTTATCAAGAAACCGGGGCGCCCTGCGGACACTCCGTCCGCATACCGGCCTATTGTGCTGCTCGACGAGGTGGGCAAAATCTTTGAAAGACTTATTGCAAACCGCCTCGCCGGGCACCTGGAGAGGGTAGGGCCGGATCTTGCGGATAGCCAATTTGGTTTCCGCAAGGGGCGCTCGACGGTGGATGCCATCATGCGTGTAAGAGCTCTCTCGACAGAGGCTGCGTTGTCCCGGGGTGGGGTCGTCTTGGCGGTGTCTCTCGACATCGCTAATGCCTTTAATACCCTGCCCTGGAGTTGCATAAGGGAAGCACTCCGGTATCACCGGATGCCGACCTACCTCTGTCGTGTGGTTGAGGCCTACCTGACGGACAGAGCCGTCATTTACCCTGGTCACCAGGGAGAGTGGAATCGGCGAGAGATGACGTGCGGTGTCCCACAGGGATCAGTTCTGGGACCACCCCTGTGGAACATCGGTTACGACTGGGTGTTGCGCGCCGACCTCCCTACAGGCGTCAGCGTAGTCTGCTACGCTGACGACACGCTGGTCTTGGCGCATGGGAGGTCGCACCAGGCGGCGGCCGAACTGGCGATGCGAGGGGTTGCGATAGTCGTAGAAAGGATCCGGCAACTGGGACTCGAGGTGGCTTTGCACAAGTCCGAGGCCATGTGTTTTCATGGCCGTCGGAACGCGCCACCTTCGGGTTCCCAAGTAACGGTGGGAGGGGTTCACATCGGCGTCGAGACGACGATGAAGTACCTGGGACTTGTCCTCGACAGCCGGTGGAACTTCGTCGAACATTTCCGACGTTTGGCTCCAAGACTGGACCGGGCGGGGGCTGCACTCAAGCGGCTCCTACCAAATCTAGGGGGGCCAAACGCCTCCTGCCGGAGGCTATACGCGGAGATTGTGCGGTCCATGGCCCTCTATGGGGCCCCTGTGTGGGCGCTGAATCTACAGCGGCGACCAGCTCGCCAGCTGGTCGCGTCTCAGAGGGTCATGGCTATCCGGATGATCCGGGGATACCGCACGATCTCTGGGGAGGCGGCGAACCTCCTTGCCGGATTGCTGCCGTGGGATCTGGAGGCGGTAGCCCTCGCGCGCGTGCACAATTGGCGCGCGGAGGTGCTAAGCCGGGGTGAAACTCCGCTACCGCGGCAAGTCGCGGCTCAGCGGATAGAACTCCGGCGCGATCTCACGGCAGTATGGAAAGAGCGGCTGTCGCAACCGAAGGCTGGGCACGCCGCAATCGCGGCGATAAGTCCCCTCTTTGAGGAGTGGCTGGAGAGAGGCCACGGCGTCCTCACCTTCCGCCTGACGCAGGTGCTGACCGGACATGGTTGTTTTGGTAGGTACCTGTTTCGGATTCAGCGGGAGGACACGCCCGGGTGTCGTCATTGTGAGGACCACCTGGAGGACACGGTGGAGCATACGGTCGAGGTATGCCCTGCTTGGGCGGAGCACCGCCGTGTCCTCGTAGAGGCGGTCGGCGGCGGCGACCTCTCGCGCCCTGCTCTGGTTCAGACCATGGTGCGGAGCGAGAGGGAATGGGATGCGGTCGCCTCCTTCTGCGAAGCAGTCATGCTAGCGAAGGAGGAGGCCGAACGCGCGAGGGAGAGGCAACTCTCTTCCTCGCGCCCCAGCCGTCGTGGTAGACGCCCCGGGCGTCGGGGATCGCGAGCCAATTTCCGGCCACCGTAGGCGCGGGCTTGCGGACGGCGAGCAGGGGTAGCTCACCGTCCGGCAAAGACCAGGCCCGGGTCGGCGGCGCGTCGTGTTCCACGTGCGCCTCAAGGAGCCGTCAGCATTGGTGACGGGGCCTCATAAAGCCATAGCCTGCCGGGGTCGCGGAAATATAGTAAAAAGATACCGCGGCTCCGGAACTTACGGGCAGCTGAAGGGACAGGGTGGGTTTTTAGTCAGTAGAAGTCTGACACTCCCTCCCGCTTAACCCAGAGCGGGAGAAGTTATTCGATGATTTTCCCACCCAGAAAAAAAAAAAAAAAAAAAAAAAAAAAGGTCCCACGCATCGGTAAAACAACACGTTGCCAACTCGCTATTTAATAACTTTCGCCAGATTATGTTTTAAATTTTATTTATAGCAAATTATACCTTAAACCAGTCTAATAAGACTCATAAAGCGTGTCATCAGAGTTAGATAAGAAAAGGAAGTTGCACTATGCACTCTATTAATAGAAAATTTAGTGTATAAGAAAGAGATAAATCTAGTTTTGTTTGTGATAACTTCACTTCCTTGCCCAAACGTGTAACTATAAAGGACATGGCTAAATTGAAGTATGGACGACTGCCCCAGCAATGAATAAACATGGTTCCTAGCAATATATACTACTGAATAGCTGAAAATTAGTATTTTGTAATTAAAAAGGTTCAGGAACTTTTCATATCTGCATAATCCTGAAAATAAAATCACGTAACTCCTACGACAAAGGTACAAAAACTTCGAACAATGACATTGCTATAAACTTTTATCTAGGCGTTTTCATGTGTCTGCGACGATTTTAATCGATAATTGTGATTTTCATTGGGGTTTTTGCACTAAGATACTTCAGTTAAATATCTACGTAGTGGTAATTGTACTAAAAAAAACTTAATACAACGGACTTACGATAGATAATCTCTACAAAAATCATAATAATATTCTGTTGTAAAACCTAAACTACTTATCCAAATGAGTTAAAATAAAGACAGTATTCACAAACAATGTGAATAACATTATGGTTGAAATGATGAACGTATTGAAAAAGATCTTAAAGATTAACTGAGCCAAATATTTATAATTTCTGTATTGAGGTAGGTAGGTAAACAATTCTGCCTAAACTAGATAATGAACACACTGAGTACCTAATCAAGGACATAAAAGATATAGAAATAAAACAACAAAAATGCGATTTACCTGTTTATTTATTCAGTAAGTCTTATATATATATAATGTAATGATAATGTCCTATACATTACCTAAAAATGAAGCCGGAGATGATAATGTGTTCTGATGTCTCGCCCACTCGAGATACCAGATCACTGTCATTACATGACAACAACAGCCCAGAGTTCTAATACCCACAATACAGCTGCTGTAATATGACAGTATCCTATCCTACTATCCTACTTCCTACTAATATTTCCTACTAATATTATAAATGCGAAAGTTTGTGAGGATGGATGGATGTTTGTTACTCTTTTACGCAAAAACTACTGAACGGACCCGAATGAAATTTGGTATGTATATAGTTGGCAGCCTGGAATAACACATAGGCTACTTTTTATCCCGAAATTCCCACGGGATCGGGATTTGCGCGGGAAAACCTTGCCACGCGTACGAAGTCGCGGGTAGAAGCTAGTGTCATCTAAATTATTATTTGTGGGCCGATATGCCTCGACTTTATTCGGCCTCTTAAAAGTTGAGGTCTTGATCCGCCTAAATGATTCACTGTTTCAAGATCTGGGCACACTTCAGTATTGTAAACTCCATTTGCTCTAATATGCTCTCCGTAGTATGAACGAGCTTGTTTAACTTGATATGGTCCTAATGCCATCAATATTAAGTGCCAAACATTCAAGTTTAAATGTACATCACATACCCTTGTATTGTGGGGAATATAAAAATTATATTTTCTAATAAGCATTTTTTTATAAATGCTGGAATAACGTGTAACTGTTGTCCTATAATACAACCATTAAACAGTGTCTAGAGGTATTTGCAGCCCTTTTATAGTTTGGCAGGTTTAATTCTGGCTCTGGCTCAGGTTCCAGTCCAGCTCGTTGCACATGTTCAGGTCTAGGCAGAGTTGACCAATTTTGATCCTGGTTTGTCTGCCTTTGATGCCGCATCTAACAGGGATGACACACATATTTGGCAGCCTAAAACAAAGTTAATTTAGGTTATTTGTATGGTGTCATTGATATAAAAAAAGAAATAATGATTATAAACTGTTAGTAGGCTGAGGAACTGAATATCTGATAATGATATTGATAATGATTTGTGTTTTATGTTATTTTTTATTTTATTGTATTGTAATATAATAATGACTCTCTGCACATGTTGGTTTTGACTGTTACTGTAGAGAGTACCTGTCAAACAAATAAATAAAATAATAAACATCACTTTATTTACCCGATGGAAAGCTGAATGTGATATTGGTAAATCCTGCATCGGCAAATCGTTTCTTTCCACTGCATGATGTTGCATACTTCTCACAGAACGACCACAAGTTATGCACACCATTGTATGGCCAAATAAACGACCATCATTAGCTGCTTCTGAATTAAGCCATTCATAACAAGGATGACAAATGTTGGCATCCCTTGGAACCTAAACAAAAAACAAAACAAAACTGAATTACCTTACTACCCATTTTTTTTTTATTGATAGTAGGCTCACATTTGACCACCATCTTACCTGATGGTAAGTGATGATGTGGTCGAAGATGGAGCACGCTTATCTAGAAGTAACTTATTCACTCTTGACTTAAAGACCCCCAGACGACCAGGAAACACAGACCCTGGCAATCAATCAAACATTTAGGTATAAAACCTAAATATTTGATTATTATGACATCTAAGGCTACCGGTCTGTTGTCGTCGTAACAATTACAAGGCAAGTATTTTTAGTCCTTTGTGCCTAAGTGATGTATTTGGAGAACCAAGGTAAACAACTTGACAATCACATTTATTCATTGTTTCTTATATTTATTAGTCGAAGAATTATTCGAGCTGCAGATGACTTACCTCGATTGTTAACCATCGTCCTAGGTTCGTGAGTAAAAGAGCAGGCAAAGAAGAGGTGAAATGCCGCAGCAGTATTTGCGTGGCTACACCGCAATTTATGCACCGCATGATTGTAATTCAAGTCCGTGTCCAGTAGCGAGAGGTCAGTAGGTAGACGAGCAAACAATAAGTCCAATAAACATAAACAAGCGAAGGTCAATGAAAATCAAAAATCCAAATCCAAAAAGCACAACGAAAGAATAAACGGCAGAGCGTTCAAACGACGTCTGACGTTTGTTTTTTTTTTCATAGAGTAGAGATGGATCAGATTCCAAATGTAAGAAAACAAAATCGATAAAATGCTCGAAAAAGTTGAAAGAAAAAAAAAATGTTCTTGTCGACCTTGACAGACACAAAATATGTAGTAAGATTGTGCGTCCGAAGTGTTAGTAACACACTTATCCAGTTATAATTATGTAGTTTCTGAAAATAAATCGTTTTGATAACCGATGTTAAAAATTGATATTAGTTCAATTATTTCGATTTGACATTCTGGAAATGCGATATGTCTCAACCCTAGCTTGCAGTACTTGATCTTGTCATGTCAAAACAAAGCATAAAATCAATTATGAAACTTTTTTATGTTTATTAGTTCACGAAAGTTATAAGAAATTATTAAACACTAAATAATTTATGAATGAATATTTCAATATTACGGGTTAGTGTGAAATTCCTATTCATGCTGGGGGCAGCCGTTTAGCTATCTCCTTTAGGTCAGTATGTCGTTGTAATCCTGTGACGATCCACGCGTCATCGCTTTGTACGCGCACGAGAGCCGCACGACGTACTTTCTTTGCGTCTTTGAAGTAGCCGCCCGCCGGCGCGGTGGGGCCCGCCCGCCGCGCATCTGTTTGTGATTCTACATCGATTATCATAATGTGCGAAATTAGAAGCTTTATTTTAGTGACAGTATTTAGTTAAATAGTTAAGTGATTTGTGCGAAATTTGATGTTTAGTGTTTATTCAAATCAAATCAAATCAAAACATTTATTTGCATAACACAAGATACAAGATGTTACATTCTATTTTATATTAGTGTATCACTATATTATAACCTCAAGAGGTGTGCAAATGTTGGTACAGTTATCTTTTTATTAATGCAAGTTACATCTAATTTTTATCAATACAATATATTAAGTAATGCCATGCAATTATATTATGTCAGAATAACAGTCATATTATTAATAATAAATTACATGATGTCAGTAGGTACATAAAAACTTGGTTGCATTCAATTAAATTAAGTAGTCAGGATTAGATTGTCAAAAGCTTATCATCTAAATATTCTTTGATACTGGATGGGCGATAATGCAACGTATGCGACTTAGAAGTTTTCGGTTACACAATTGACGGGAACCGGCGCTGGTTGGAACAAAAGACAAGAGTCCAGCGTCGTATAGGAAAGGCAGCACTAACCTTGATAATCCAGGATATTCAGGACTGCCAGCACTCTGATCACAGTTCACCACCACAGTATAACCGTTCTTCTGCTACGAATTGGTCGCACAAAACGACGCGACCGTTCAAATGCGATTCGATGCGTGTGTGCTCTAACGCGACTCGACAGCCATTGAAGGTCCGATCCTGTCCATCGGAAGATCCAGACGCGATCGATTTTTCTAGAGCGGTATAGTCTCTCTCCCTCACTCTCGAATAGACGAAGGTCTAGTGCAAGGGAGAAAGGATAATATGCGGAAGGGGAATGTCTAACCAATTAGCGATTATGCGTGTTGCCAATAATTAAAAATATAAACGAAAAGAATCGTATATCAGCGCAACCATTCCCCCAGGCTTGAAGGGATGCCTTCAAGAGTGAGGCAAACCACAAGAAAACGAATCTATTCGATAATTACTATCCTATAACTACGAAACTAAATACCTAATAACTAATATTAACCTAACCTTAAAGACGAATTAAATAAACTACTGGTTAGGCAATGGGCAAAGACGCACCACGGGACGCAAGTAGGATCCGGTGGTTGTCTTAACCCGAACGATACGAGTGACTCCGGTTGAGTCAGGGAAAATTTCCTCCACGACACCCAAAGGCCAGTGTAGTGGGGGCGAGTTGTCGGATATAAGAATCACGACCGTGCCGACAGAGACCGGATCGACCGGCGTGTTCCATTTGCGGCGAGATTGCAAAGTATGGAGATATCCAATTCTCCAGCGCTTCCAAAACGACTGTACTAACTTATCTAGTAGCTCGTGTCTAGCAGTAAGAGTTCTCTCGTCTATTTCCTCGGCAGGCAAGTATTTCAGAGGCGTGAGATTCAAAAAGTGCGCTGGAGTCAATGCGAGCGGCTCTGAAGGATCACTAGAGAGTGTCCTACAAAGAGGTCTAGTGTTCATTACCGATTCTATTTGAATAAGAACGGTACTTAATTCTTCAAACGACAGAATAGTATCGCCTATGACCCGATATAGGTGTGACTTTAAACTTTTAATATTAGCTTCCCAATTGCCGCCAAAGTGACTAGCCGTCGGGACATTGAGTGACCAATCTATTCGATTTATAGCTAATGTATGACCATATTCCGAATTATGGTACTTCGAACAAAGAAATGCGTGAAGTTCCGAGAGTTTCCGTTTAGCGCCTATGTAATTAGTCCCGTTATCGGAATAAATTCTACTAACCGGGCCACGCCTTGACAGGAACCGTTTAAAGGCGCCCATAAAACTAGCTGTGCTAAGATCCCCAGCGAGCTCTATGTGCACCGCGCGTGTAGTCATGCAGACGAACAGACACACGTAGGCCTTGGTGGAGCGAACACCTCGACCGCGAGACATCGTAACCTTAAACGGACCGGCGTAGTCCGTGCCCGTGTGGACGAATGGCTTAGCGGTTTGAACGATACGACAAGAGCGATGATCGGCCATCTCAGGAAAGCTCTGCTTAGGGCGCAGCCGAAAGCAGGGAAGGCACTTATGGATCCTATTCCTAATTAAATTGCGTGCAGAAAGGATCCAATACTTCTGACGCAAGAGCGACATTAGCAGGTCGGGACCTGCGTGACAGTTCAATTTATGATGATAATCGACTAACAAATTCAAAACGAGGTCCTTGCTTGGAAGCAGAATGGGATGTTTCCCATCATAACTTAAATCCGAGTTTCTTAAACGGCCTCCGACTCTAATGAGTCCGTCTTCGAGAAACGGTTTTAAGTGTCGAAAAGCAGGACTACAATGTTTGCCTTTCCTGAGTTTAACCAACTCAGTGGAGAAATAAAAGCGTTGAAGCTCGCGAAGTATGAGCAATTCAGCGAAGTTGTAATCCGCTGCCGCCATGCGGTAACCAATAGGCAATAGTTTAGCGAAACGACAAATGTAAATTACTACTCGAAGTAATTTACTCCAAGACGAGATACGATCGACCAAAGAAAGAATAGTAGATCTTTCGGTTGGTGTAGCGGAGAGCAACGAATGTTTCTTCTCTTCGGGCACTTCGCATACCGAAGAGGGATTGAAGGGGACGACAGGCCACTTTGAAACGTCTAAGCTGGCCCACGGAGGACCACTGAACCAAAGCGGATGATCAATGATTTGGGAAGGTGTGAGCCCACGTGACAGACAATCTGCGGGATTGTCCGTACCGGACACGTGATACAGGTTTTGTGGCGATAAGTCGTCCTGTATTTTCGAGACTCTGTTGGCCACGAAGGTGTTCCACCGATGGGGCGACGAATGTACCCAACAGAGAGCGACTGTTGAATCCGAAAATGCGAATATGTTGCGAAATATAATGCGGTTTTGACAAGCGACTACGACATTTTTTATGAGTTGAGCTAGCACAAGAATAGCGCACAGCTCCAGACGAGCAAGAGAAACGACCTTTTTAGGGGAGACCTTCGACTTAGCGGTCAACAACCTAACGATATTGCCATCACTATTTTGAACGTGGAAGTAAATAACCCCCCCGTATGCTTTCTCACTGGCGTCCGCGAAAGCCAATATAGTGACCACACTATCGCCGACGATACCAACGTGACGTGGGATCCTTATATTACAGAGCAAGGGAAGCTCTTCTTTGAAGCGAATCCACAGCCTGACTATATCTTCAGGTGGAGTATCATCCCAGTCACAATCAGACAGCCAAAGCTGCTTGATTAGAAGTTTAGCGTACAGGACAACAGGTGCGACAAATCCCATGACGTCCCATATTTTAGCGACACACGACAATATTGTACGCTTAGTACAAATCTGAGCGGGAGTATTAATTTTCATGCCGAAGTTGTCCGACGTAGGTGACCAACACAAGCCCAGTACTTTATGTTGGTCGGACTCATCGAATTCCTTGACAACTGGCAGGCGGTGCGAGGGTGGGATCGAATCTAATACGACTTGGGAATTACTGGTCCACTTAACTAGCTCAAATTGACCAGCCTTCATGAGACCTATCATTTCCGAAGCGGTGGAAATGCCCTCGTCTTCCGTGCGAACGGAATGGACGTAGTCGTCCATATACAACCCCGCAGCGACAATATCTTTGGCCTGAGGGTAGGAGTCACCCTCATCCTCAGCCAACTGCTTAATAGTTCGAAGTGCATGAAAGGGGCTAGACTTAAGCCCAAAAACGACACGATTATATTCATAAACCTGTAAAGGTTCTTGCGGGGAAAAGCGATACAAAATGCGTTGGAAACGCCGATCAGATTCTCGGACTCCAATGCTGAGAAACATCTGACGAATGTCTGCGGAAAGCGCTATCGAAAACAAACGAAAACCAATAATAATATTGAACAAGTTCCCTTGTAGGTTCTGTCCACCATACAAGAGATCATTAAGCGAGATGCGGGTAGTAGTTTTACAACTACCATCGAGAACGACACGAAGTTTGGTTGTGACCTTATCATCTCGGATCACACCATGATGCGGAATAAAATACGAACTTCCCGCCGAATCAGGATTCGTAGATGAAATGTAGCCCTTTTCTAAATATTCCCGGATGACACTGTCATACGCGACCCTTAATTGTGGAGAAGCTTGCATCTTCCTTTCCAAGCAGTAAAACCGCCGTTCACTTGCTTGGCGCGAATTGCCAAGGGATTCGACATCAGCCTTGAAAGGCAAAGCTACTACGTAACGTCCCTCACTATCCCGAGTGGTAGTGCGGGTGTAAAATTCCTCACACAATTGGTCGTCCGGGCTGAATACCGGGGGAACACTCACTTCCTCTAATTCCCAGAATTTCCGGACAGCAGAGTCTAATGTGTCCGCGATACAGCAATGCGATACGGTCGAATTACCGTCAGTACATGCTGGTGCGTCACCTACGATCACATAGCCAAGGACCGTTTCTAATGCGAGTGGCGATAAATTCGAAGTCGATCCTTGAACTCTGTTCGACAAAAGCAGGTGCGGAAAAATCGAAGCGCCGATCAATACGTGAATCGGGCCTGATGAATAATATGTATCGTCTGCCAACGGTAAGTCTTCGAAGTTAGACAGTCGCGAAGTGTCGACTGTCGCGGTTGGCAGACGTTCGGTAATCCTATCTATTACCAACGACTCAATATCATAAGTTATATTATGATCGAAACGAGAATGAATTTTAAATTGTACGGAACCTTGAATGGGTTTACTCGAACCTCCTATACCCCTAACAGTGGAACAAGTAGGTCTATTATTTATGTTTAATCCTAAACGTTGACAGCAATCGCGAGTAATAAAGCTACTCTGAGACGCGCTGTCCAACAATGCACGAACGCAATGTTCGTGACCACGAGAATCTAGAATAACGATACGTGCGGTACCCAACAACACAGTTCTAGAGCCTTTATAAGGGCCGACTGCACTTGAGCATAATGCTACATCCGAGTTCGCGGGAATCGAACCCGCGCTCGGCTCTTCGACTGAGCGTGACGGCGACATATTTGACGCAGGCCTATTTCCAAAACATAGCAATGTATGATGTTTGTACCTACATTTTTTACATGTAGACGTCGACTCACACGCAGACACGCGATGACCACTACTTAAGCAATTTATACACAAGTTGTTTGACTTAACGAATTTAAAACGTTGATCGGGGTTATAACTCTTAAAAACCGTACACTTATAAATGTAGTCATGGTTTTCCTTACACAAACTACAAGCGACTGGTTGAGAACTGGACACATATGCGTTACTTGATTTACGATCTAAAGGCCTTTTATTAGTATTGACTCGAGCAACAGGTATCGAAGTTCGTTCTAAAACCTTTATATGATCACTAACGAAATTAACTAAATCGGAAAACAATGGGATTTCGGATCCATTCGACTTTAATTGATAATTGGATTCGAACGTACGAACGGTGTCTGGGTCCAGTTTTTTAAGCGCGACATGCAATAATATAAAATCAGCCAGGTCACTGACTTTTGTATGTTTTAAAGCAACTACCGACGAAGCGAACTTATCAATAAATAATTCTAAACTACTAGGGGTACCTGATGTAATAGATTTAAATTCAAATATTTGAGTTAAGTATGAAGTTGCCGATTGTCGACTATCTTCATATTTTTTACAAAGCAAATCGAAAATGAGTGGGTAATTATGCGCAGACGGGGTAATACCAGCGAAAATTGTACGAGCTTTATGTGTTAATTTACCTAATAAATAATATAATTTCTCACAGTCTGTTAGAGAAACATTATTATGCACGACATTACGATAACTAGCGACGAATAATGGCCAATTCTTAATATCTCCGTTGAATTCGGGTATTTCAATTGGCGGCAATCGAGGTGACCTTTGGACCTCACTATGAGAGTGAGCCGTCAGGTTCTTCTCAGCCCGTAAAATGCGCCCTAAAAGGTCTTCGAACGCAGAAAGCGATTGATAATCTACAACATATTCAGGGTTTAATTTTAGCTCATGAATAACAATTTCATCCAAAGCACTTTCAAAATCCACACGTAGTGATTGTACTAACGAGATGTCGCACAAAAATGATTCCTTAACGCTTTCATCCGAATGAATGTGTTTTATTTTATCTGCAATACTCTGCATGCGAGCAAAGATACGATCTCTCTTTGCTATCAGTCTTTTAAGAGTAATATCGGTCGGTGCCATATTTATGAGCTATGAATATCAAACTAATTATTATAAGAAATATTTAGTAACTACCCACCGTTTTGCGAAATAACGGCCGGGTGCGCGACGCGGTCTCGAGTAACCTTGACTCGACCGATTGGTATTTAATTTACAAGTAACGATAATTAACTACTAGCGGGGTTGCGAAATTCCTTACTAATCGATTATTAGCTAGGAAGACACGAAAACGACGTAATGAATTACGATGTACTTACTTGCCACGCGTTGGCAAATAAGTATCTATACGGGGTTGACTACGAAATACGAATACGAAACTACGATATACCTAGCGAATTCTAGGGAATGGCTGTGCTGATTATTATCCGACTCGGGAAGGACCATTAAATGCATGGGCGATAATGCAACGTATGCGACTTAGAAGTTTTCGGTTACACAATTGACGGGAACCGGCGCTGGTTGGAACAAAAGACAAGAGTCCAGCGTCGTATAGGAAAGGCAGCACTAACCTTGATAATCCAGGATATTCAGGACTGCCAGCACTCTGATCACAGTTCACCACCACAGTATAACCGTTCTTCTGCTACGAATTGGTCGCACAAAACGACGCGACCGTTCAAATGCGATTCGATGCGTGTGTGCTCTAACGCGACTCGACAGCCATTGAAGGTCCGATCCTGTCCATCGGAAGATCCAGACGCGATCGATTTTTCTAGAGCGGTATAGTCTCTCTCCCTCACTCTCGAATAGACGAAGGTCTAGTGCAAGGGAGAAAGGATAATATGCGGAAGGGGAATGTCTAACCAATTAGCGATTATGCGTGTTGCCAATAATTAAAAATATAAACGAAAAGAATCGTATATCAGCGCAACCAGATACTATAGTAACATTTACTAGTAAGAAAGTTACGTAATTTAGTTTTAAATTTAAGAAATGGCACTTTTTTTATTTCGTCTGGTAGTTTATTGTAGACTACGGACGCCATACAAATAATACTTTTGTTGACTAGCGCCGTTTTCCCATACGGTATTTTTAATTCTAACCTTTTTTTGTCTCGTAATTTCCTATATTGGCTTTTAAAAGCAGTCTTATAGAAATTGGGGTTAGATTTAACAAATAAACAAAGTTCGTAAATGTATAATGAAGGCAATGTTAATATTTTTAATGTTTTAAAATGCGGTTCACAACTGGTTGTACTATCTAGATAACACATTGCTCTGATGCATTTCTTTTGAGCCTTAAATGCGTATTCCTTATTCACCGAATTACCCCAAAATATTATTCCATATCTTAGAATAGGTGCTACAAGGCCGTGATAGGCAGTAAAAACAGTTTCTTTATTTACAATTTTAGAGAGTTTGTAAAGGGCAAAAGAGGATTTATTTACCTTCTTACATATATGATCTATATGTGTTTTCCATGATAGTTTATCGTCAATAATTAGTCCTAGGAATTTTGTGTCTGTAACAGGGTGTATTGTGGTGCCTTGGTAAGTAACATTTATATTTATGGGTGATATTCTTTGGTGAAAGTGTAAAATTTTAGTTTTATCCATATTTATTTTAAGATTGTTTTGTAATAACCATTGAATAATTGTATGTAATGTTTGATTAACCTTTTCTTCATAATTATTATGATCGTCACACTTTATCATTACTGTGCTGTCATCTGCAAAAAGAACCATTGGTTCCCTAATATGACTAGGGAGATCATTGATATATATCAAGAACAATACGGGGCCTAAGACGCTGCCTTGTGGGACTCCACATTTTATAATTCTAGGTTTTGATCTGTATTTTACTTCAAATATTGTGTTTTGTTTTTATTAATCATGCCTTGTGATAATTAAATTCTAAAAAACTCTTGTCAAGTGTCAGAAATAACCCTCTACGACGCCGACGGACGATTCAGTTTAGGTATTCGAATTAATGGCGGCCTTATTGAAAAACGAAAAGTTTAGTTACTTTCATAGCTACTTAGCTAAGTGTTTGAACAGTGATCCAGATAGTGATTAATAATAATTGCACTAATAAATAATAGCGGGTGAGAGGTTCCTGTAATCTGTGATTCAATGTAATTGTTTTTTCTGACCATTATTATTATCATAAGTGGCGCCAAAAGATCAAATCACTACAGGACCGCGCTGTTGCTGCACTTACAACAGGTCAGTGACCCGATATTCATAAATGGTGTTCTATTTCGCATCTAGTTTTATGCCATCTAGTTTGTATGATTATTTATTTTTTTAATTTCGTTGTTGGGAGTTTTTTGATACTGTAGAATTATTCCTATAAACTAGTATTATAAGTGTTTTAATTTATGATCGTATTGTCGTCTCCACTCTGTATAGCATATAGAAATTCACAGGGTTAGTCACATGATATTAATTAAATGATATTATGTCATAACATAATGACGTAAAACAGAACTACAATTACCAAAAAAAAAAAAACACAAAAACGAAAGAAAATTAGAATATCGTGGCTGTGACGGATGTTCCCCCTTAATTTTACAATATTATTTATAAGTGAAGGACCACACTATTACTACCCTTGCTCCTCCCCCCCGCCCTTCCCAAACTATAGCAAAAAATTGCAAAACTTTAGTAACAACATTTTTAAGAATTACAATAATTTTATCGATATTGATTATCGACCTTTTGGTTACCTTAACGTATATGAGAAATAAATTGACTTTACGCGTGTGTGAGTGCATGTCAAACACAGTCTTTGCGTTAGTGTGACAATCAGTTGCCAACTCGCGATCTAAGTGTGTGTAGTTTATTTTGTGTGCGTAATGCGCATACGTATGGGTCTCTTGCTTGTAGTGGAGCCATAGAGTGGGAGATAAGCGGCGACACGCGTTCTAATACAAATCAGGAACTATTTCCTTTCTAACCTCTATTATCTGTTCTGTGGTTCTCAACATAATATCTTGTTGCAAAACCATAATGATATTTCGTGAGCATGGGAAACATCCCATGATAAGAAGTAAAAGCGTTCAAAGAGCAGTTATCATCTGGGGCCCGATAGCATCAATGCTAGACGGGGTTGCGGAAATGTTCTATTGAGATACCACGGCCCTGGAACAGAATGGTGACGGAAGAAACAGGGTGGATTTTTGGTCAGTAGGAGTCTGACACACCCTTCTTGCTGCACCATGAACTAGAGGAGTGATATGATTATTCCATGGAAAAAAAAACATGCGATACATAAAAAGCTTTATTATTATTTATTTATTTATTTATGTACACACATGACACAAAATAAAAATATAAATACAGACAAAAGAGCACAAAGGTACGACAGGAGATTTGAAGAGGAGATGATAGACACAGTGTGTATAAATACTAATTACGATAAATAAAACATACTTAGCTAATAAATTAAATTATAATGATATAATAAATAAATATATACATAAATAGAGTTAAAATACATATTTATATTAATGCTATAAAAATATGTACCTATAATAAATATATAAAATTACGGGTGTTAGATTTTGAAAATACTAATGGATTTAGCTTCGCGGATTTTAACGGAAGTGAGAAAACAAAAATTAAATGAGCAATTATTATTACTTTTAAAATAATGTATTACGACACCATTCAGTCGAAATTCGTGCACTCATGGGTACCTCCTCCACAATTATAGAAAATACATAAGAAAATCACCCGAAGAAACCCGTCCATTCTTCCACAAATACAATACAATACAAGACATAACGAAACTAATAAGCAATACAAGTCAATTACAAGTTCGCGCATTGTCTCCAGGTGGGTAAGCACGTATAATGGATGTTGAACAAAAGATAAATGGTGCGGAGATATCAGCTCGGAAGTAATTTGTTACATGCCAGTTGCACACGATCTTGGATGAAGAATATATATCTATATGAAGTAGATAATTATGTACAGTTTTAGGTATCTATTTTATTTTATTTTATTAAATAGGAACAACAAACAGCTACAAAATGCAAAATTACAAATAGAAAAACATAAACAACTTAAGTAATAATGTAGCCCACAACGCTGTTCACAAATTACCAGTAATTAATAAGACCTTACAGTCACTAGGAGGTGAGCTGTTCATGCATGACTGTTACATTAATAATCTAAAAACAAAAAAATAGATAAATAAAAATAAAAAAAAAAAACAACAATAACCAACTAGGTAGTCTTATGTTTAAGTGCCTCATACAAAAGGCTACGAAACCTTTTCAAAGAACATGTAAAAATATCTATATGTTCGAATGCTTCATTGTAGGTTGCTGCTATTCGCCGAACTAGTGAACGTAAACCACCAGTGTTGGATCGGCAGGTACCTACTACAAAGAGCTTTCCCGCACGTACTCGCCGTCTATGGACAGTTCTGGGGAGTGCATAGCACAATACATTATTTAAGTCTATGCAGTCAAAATTGCCATTAACAATGTTAAATAATATCATTGCCCCTAATTGTTCTTCTATATTTCTTTTCCCTTGAATTTTTTTTTTAAAAGAATATTATTTTGCACTAGAAATGTCGGAGAAAAACTTGAGTGTATTGTTAATTTAAGTGTTAAACTATATTATTATATCGCTAGTTTCTTAGATTTTATTACTTTCAAATAGTTTTTACGTCATCTTAAAATGTTAACATTTCTAAAGCAGTAAAATTTTTGAATATCGTGTTGTGAATACTTTAATTTTGCATAGGTGGAAGTGGAATTCCTTGCCGGAGTCTGTTTCCTGATAACCATAAACTGATGTATTTATTATATAGTATGTATTTAAGCCAAGAATGAATAATGTGTTACTTTAAGGTAGGAGCGCTTCATCTTTCAACATATCATCGCTTAACATCAGGTGAGATGGTAGTCAAACGTGAGCCTATGATCTGATAAAGAAACGCAAAGATAAGAAGATAATGTACAATTATCTTTTTATCTCTAAATGTTCACGTATCGCACGGCTGTCATTGTTGCTCTCATCAAGATTTTACGATATTTAGTTTTATTAACTTTTAAGTTGGTTTCCTAATAACTATTTGCAATCAGAAACACATATTTTTATCTATCTCACGATCTAGAACAACATCTTCAATATTGTATCCAAGGAAAAAATGTAATGTAGTTACTCCACGCTCCTTGAACGAGTTCTTGGCGCTATAACTACAACGAGATAAATCGATCTTAGATCGTGCTTCGAATAAAGTTCTTTAGCCATTGAGAATGTTATTTTATTGAAAAGCACTTGAAGCTATTGAAAAATAGAATTTGATTATTTTATTTACACTTTATGCACATACTAGCTGTGCCCGCGACTTCGTCCGCACGGAATAGTGACTTTCGGCAGCATTTTTAATTTTTTATACTAATTATTTTGAAAATAAAACTCATACATAATTTGAATGTCGTATTTATTAATATCTAATCAAAAGTCTAAAAAATAAGTTTCAAGCTTCTAGCTTAAAAAATGACGTAATTTCCATACAAACTTTCATCCCCTATTTCAACCCCTTACAGCCCTTTTTTCGCAATAAAAAGCAGCCTATGTCCTTTCTCAGGCTCTAGACTACGTACGTACCAAATTTCATTGAAATCGGTTAAGTAGTTTAGGCGTGATTGCCTAACACAAACAGACAGAGTTACTTTCGCATTTATAATATTAGTAAGGATTGCGACATCACAAATTCTATACCGATACGCAGATAGGTGACGATCTCGATATATATCAAGATCTCTTCGTGCTTTGAAAAGCATGTACAGACGTTTGTCCCAGCTGTCTTTTCAAACCGAACTTTGAAAGTCGTTACGAATAGTCGGAAGCCTCCAAGATCTGATATCAGTCTTGCTAAGAATGATGTCAGATCGTGATACCCATTCAATGGGTTGTCGAGGAAAGATAGCCGCTCAATGTGAAATACTGTTCAGTAGCTACATGTTGTTAGACTGAAAGCAAATCCTAACATAGTTGCAAGGACGTTGCAATAAAACATTGAAATCTACCTAGTTAATAAAAACCAGAATTCAGTAGATTTAACCAAGAGCCAAGGACAACTGTAAGTACCAATTAGCAACTCTATTCTTAAGTAATTATAATAAGTTTTTAATATTTATTTATCTAAATATATATAACTCAAAGGTGACTGACTGACTGACTGACTGACATAGTGATCTATCAACGCACAGATCAAACCACTGGACGGATCGGGCTGAAGAAAGGATTTTGCGAAATTCTCACGGGATCGGGATTTACACGGGAAAAACTTCCCACGTGGGCGAAGCCGCTGGCACAAGCTAGTTTATTTATAAAACGTAGCTTCACAGCTTGCAGGTACAAATGTCAAAACAGCTACTTAAACGTTACGCCAATTATGAAGTACCTACACGGATATTAGAGGTAGATTAAATACAAAGTAGACATGTCTGTTATTATTGTTTACAGTGTATGTGTAAGTGTATCTGAATAGTGTGGATGTGAATGAATGTTTAGGTGATGTGTGTATGCATGAGTGTATCTTACTGGCACTACTGGTATGACTGAGCATCCTGTGTCTCAAAACAGAAGATCATCCGGATCCTTGACGAAAGATACTGACTATCTTCTTTTTTTTTTTTTTTTTTTTTTTTTTTTTAGGTAGGGCCACTTGTAGATCAGCACACTAAGGCTGTGAGTCTACTTAACCGGACTTTCCTGTGGTGACCTCTAATAAATTAAAGGCCCCCAGCCAGGGCTTACAAACTAAATTATACTTAAAAACTAATGACCGCACGCTAAGGGCACTCCCTGTGGAGTACGGGCCTCGGCATAGCGGGGTCATTTCGGGAGGGCAGCAAAGGGACAGGCTGGGTCATATTATTTACGGGAGTATTTATTGCTACTGGCTCAGCATCGCGGGCTGGCTCGTTTGGCAAGGGTCGGGGAGGATTTTCATTACCAGTACGCGGACGTCGCGATGGGCCTCGTCGGCGAGGCCGGAATAAGGAACGCGTTCTGTATCTGTGTCTTCTAAGAGTGCTGGTTTCCCTACTGCTCTCTTGTCGGATGGTGGTGGGGTCGTCAGGCTCGTCTAGGATGTTACGCGGGCGACGAACCCGAGAAATCTTGGAGGGTCTGTATCGGGCGGCCGATACGATCAGGGGTGACTATCTTCTTCATAAGGGCCTATATATATATCAGCGCTTCTCACTCTTTATCTCGCTCTCACACTACTGGCCGCGGTCACGTGAGCAAGCGAGACAGGGTGGCAGGGAAGACTCCAAGACACCGATAATTTAGTTTATTTCTTTTTGCGGTGTAAATAATGGTATTTTAAAAAAAAGTAAATATTATAAGACCTGATTTATAGTTAGTTCAATTAATATGCAAAGTTTCATTATCTAATTTGAAGTTATGTTTGAATACCAGCGGTTTATTGTTCGGTTTGGAGGTAATTTTGGATTTTTTTCTATCAAGAAAATTGTATGGAATCGTGTTTTCGTCAAACATAATACCTAACATTAATCCTTAACTTTACGATATATTTATTTCAAAAATTATTGCTGCAGTATTTTCGATATAACGGATTTGAGGTAGTATAGGCTCTTAAGACGGTTTCGTGTGGTACAAAAGGGGTCAAGTGTTGAGAATTTGTCATTGAATAATGCGGGTAGATGCACAACGGTGACATCTTTAAGTAATTTTTGAAGGACGAAGGGACAGCAAACAAAATTGTTAGCATGTCATTTGTCTGTTGCCAATAAACACTTGTTCTTTCTTCTTTTTTATTATTATAACGTAAATCAAGTCATTTTTTTTTACTGTCGTTACGGATCGTTGAAAGCTGGAAAGATTTAGCACTAGCCTTCACAAGGCTTAATGTTACTGGTTACTGGATTGTGGAGGTTACTTAGGCTTTCCATATAAAATAGTAGTCTAGTCACTCCATATAAAATAGGTACTCAGTTGAATCCAATTAGATTCGAAGCTGTCTCCAATATAATAGTTAAACGACATGGCAGATAATTATTTTAGAGCAAACAATCCTGGTATTTCATTATGTGTTACATTATTGATCGTATATACGTACATTGTACATACATATTTTGTAAGCAACAGTAAAATATGTTTTACTTTTTTCTTGTTATCGCTTTATTTTTGTTTTGCAAATAGTTGCCTGTTTGTTAAATTAAGAATATAAAAATGTTATGACACTACAATATGTTGCTTTGAAGTTCTGTTCTACGCTCATTAGTAACTTACTCTTAGTATTAGGTTTAAGTTTGTCATGTAAGTGAATAACACACTTAATATCATAACAGGTTACTTTGTGTAATAATGAATTATAAAAAATCTTCTGAGAAATTATTTTTTTTAACCGCAAATGCTTCAAACACAGTATTCGTATAATATGGCTATTATTGTGTGCCAATTAAGCCGTTGGAGAAATAAGAAAGACCTGTTCATTCTTATTTCTCCAACAAAGTACCTTAAGTGTGTACAGGTCACTTCTTAGTAAGCGTGCTTTTTCTTCTACCACGTCATCGCTTCACAGGTGGAATAGATGTAAACCGCAACACTGTCAAAAAATATCGCCGAATTGTGATCGCTCAAACGCAAAACCTCGGTACTTTTTTGCCATTATAAGTAGATTGTCTTTTGATATATTTATAAAAAAATTGGCCAAGTGCGAGTCAGACTCGCCCATGAAGGGTTCCGTAGTAACTATACTAGTAAAAATACCTTACAAATTTCTTAAAACTAACTTATTTACATTTTTTACAACTACGCCCAATAACTTTGTTTTTCATAGTGTTTGTATGAATTACAAAATTATGTTTGCGGTTTTATAAAATATGCTGTATCTCAAAAACTGCTGACCCGATTTCATTCAAACCAATTTTGGTTGAAAGTTTACATTAAGTTCTACAGAAATCTATATTTTTTAGATTTTTCACTCCATTATTATAGAAGTTAGAGGGGGGGACACACATTTTACCACTTTGGAATCTTATATCTTGTAAACGATTGACTTAATGAGAAAGTTTTTTAAAATTTTTTTTCATTTTTAAAGACCTGTCTATAGATACCACACAAAAAAATTATTTTCAGTTCTAGTTCCATGTATAACCCCCCTTCATTTTAAATATTTCTTAGTTTTTTTCTTAAAATCGGAAAGCGGTTTACAGAATACATCTACCTACTAAGTTTCACATGTATAGGTCCTAACAGTTTCGGAATAAAATGGCTGTGACATACGGACGGACGGACAGACAGACAGACGGACAGACATGTCGAAACTATAAGGGTTCCGTTTTTTGCCATTCGACTACGGAACCCTAAAAAGCCAGTTCTGTTTAATGCGAAACCGACACCATCGGAGTGTGAAACCCGGGTAATGTCAGCAAATTGTCTTACAATTGGATTCAGTTCGCGAGCCGGTTTGCTTCAAGCCACTAAGCAAAGTAATTACAGAAGAGCTATAAATTATTTGAAACTTTTTTCCTGTGTGCATTTCTGATACCTATTAAAAACGGACACTAAGTTTTTGAAATAAAAATAATTAAATAAAACTTAGTTCATTCCTACAGATTGGAATCGGCGTTACTTTGCTGACATTGTTTTCTGATATAACAATACGGATAAGAACTTACTTTTTTTTTTTTGAAAAAAATCAATGCCACGGTTCAAAAACAAAATATAGTTTTTTAAAACAATGTTCTTTTTTTCATTGCATTGTATTCCAGTGATACTAAAAAGTGGTCGCAAAGAAAAGAATGCCAATCGACAAAAGAAAACTATATATACATTTTTGCACTTTGCACTTAAGATAATGCTTTAATTAAAAGATTTTCTGATCTTTTCTTTTATGTGGTTTGAACAACGTGAACCGCTTTTCTCTAGCAATAAAATGCGTGGCGATTTAAATTTGAAGCCATTTAATGACATTTTAATTGAACAACTCCGTTTTATTTTTGGACAAACAGAATTTAAATGTTTACGAGCTTGGCGTGTGTGAATTTCAATAGGGAATATGGATGTATTTTCAACCGACGACAAAAAGAGGAGGTTATCAATTCGATGCGTATATATATATATATATATATATATATTTATATATATATATATATATTTTATGTATGATCATCGATTACTCGAAGACGGCTGAACCGATATGGAAAATTCTTTTTTTGATTGAAAGGGTATACTTCTAAATTTGTCCCATTTTCATAAACGTCAGGATCTGATGATGGGATCCTGGAGAAATCGAGGGAACTCTTCAAATATTATAGGCACACGAATGACGTTTTGGGTACCTATTTATTATAGTAACTTGTGCAGTTGCTCTCAAAAAGTACCATTTGAGGAAGTGGAACTGATGATGAAGACCACAGATGGCCGCCAAAACTACTCAATAATAAGTATTGAGTGGATTGCGATTCGATTACTTGAATATGGATGTTAAGCACTTTATGCTCGTCACAATGCATATGGTGATGTAGAGCTGATGGTGAAGTACCAGGAGAACTCAACAATTAACGGCCCAGCATTGGGAAAAGCAATATTTTGTAAAAGGTTATAAGTAGTTGACATTTAGGCTCTTGTAACTAGGTAAATTAAAAATAGACCAACTAAAAAGAGTGAAATAAATTTTTTTTACCAAAAATTAAACCGACTCCCAAAAAACACTGCAAAGTGAAAAATAACTTTAATTTCGGAAGTCGGTGCCAAAAACGAAAATACAAAACTAAAAACACCGACTACCGAAATTAAAGTTATTTCTCACTTTGCAGTGTTTTTTTTTATTTGCTTGATAAATACTTATGAGGCCTAAGTGAGCCATTACGCAATATTTTCATAACAGACGAAGTTAAAGCTTTAAAGTTAATAATTAGAACAAAAAGTCTGACATACACTCTGACGTCAAAGTCTATAATGCTCATATGAGAAAACGTAAATACGTTTTCGCTAGAAAGACACATAGGTATATTTGTTTTAAATTTTTATAATTGGTTGGTTGTTCGAAGTATTTCCATTCTGTTTCCACTAATAGTATTATGTTTATGTATAATTGACGGTAGACTAGTTAGTCTAACATAAAATATACATAAACATAAGAAGTCCATAATACACACAATAATTAATAAGACAGTCTACATACTTATTTACAAAAATGAATTGCCTAAATATATCTACGCGCATAACTTGGATAATTATTTTCTTTGTTTTCATTAAAACTTAAAACGGGATATATACAACGTGTAACGAAAACCCCATATCTATCCAAAAGGGCTGAAGACAACATCTGGTATGGAGTTTCTATGCACAGTTTCAGCACAAAATAACCGACTCAAAGAATTGATACCAAATTATTGGTTTCATATATTTCTTGAATACCAATCATAACAAACGTGTCACAGCACTACGAGGGTCAATAACTTTCCACGTCACTTGCCAATAACACGAAAATTCTCTTCGCTCTTCTTAATTTGAAAAATTCGGTCTCTGGTATCACTGGGTATTAGTGTATTGGTATTTGTAATAAGTTCTACACACGTCGACTAAGGATTACAAAACCCTTGCCATATCGTTTGTTATCATCCAAAGAAGCCATGCACTTGGTATGTATATACCCTTCAAATTACACGTTGTATATAATAATAAATAAATAATAAATAGACATGGTATACCATGTCTATTTATTATTTCTACTTTCATTATTGTCAGGACAAGGTTTCTATAAAAGAAAATGGAAAAATAAAGATATATGGAGGTACGAAGTTTGCTGGTCAGCTAGTACTTCCAATAAGAGGAAAGAGAAAGACAGGGACAGCAGCGGTGGCCCAATGGCTCTAGGTAAGATTTACGAATGATAGGTTCTTTTATTCTGGCAGGCAAGCTTCATAGCCTGGCTCACCGGCGAAACGTTACTTGCCTGTCTATCTTCTACAGATTGTAGTTCGGAGAGTGTGCGCAGGAGCTAAACGACCTAATCCTTCATCCGCCTTTTACTACCGGTCTACCAGATGTACCGCAGGATACCTTCCACACTTGGTCGATATACCGTCTTGTCGTACTAAGCGCTTTTCTTCAACATTCATTGTGCGCACAGCCAAGGTGTGGAACTCTCTGCCGGCTTTTGTGTTCCCTGCCACATATGAACCGTCAGCCTTTAAAGCAAGAGTGAATAGGCATTTTCTGGGCTCGCTCGTTCGATCGTAGACCTCATCTTACACTTACCATCAGGTGTGATCGAGGTCAAGAGCGGGCACATTCGTAATAAAAAAAAAATTCCATACCACAAATAGAATGTTTTTCATACCGCGACTGCTGAGCAGAATCTCATGGGTTCGATTCCTGGATCGGACCAAAAGTGCTATTAAGTTTTTCTACCAGAAATTTCTCAGTAGTAACTCGGAGTTAGGAAGTCGGGCAATTACCCCATGCCTCGAAAAGCAAGTTAATCCGTTGGTCCTCCATCTGTTTTCTCTCTGATCGTGTCTGCTTGCCATCCGAGAAAAGGAACGGAGAGTGCATCTGTTCCTGCGCACATACTTATGCACTCTGTGCAGATGGCTAGTGTCAGCTGAGATTGACCGCGGTTGCCGAAATCGGCGCGAAAAACGAGAACTATTATTATTACTTTTCCATACCTTACGGGATTAGTTTCGAAATAGGCAACCAAACTCTATAAAAACTTTTTTGCAAAAAATAAAACCGACTTCCATATCAAAACACTACAAAGCCAAAAATAATTTTAATTTCGGTAGTCGGTGTTATTGGTTTTGTATTTTCTTTTTTTTCACACCGCCTTCCGAAATTAAAATTATTTTTGGCTTTGTAGTGGATCAGTTTTAATTAATCTAGTTTACAAAAGTCAAAATGTCGACTACTTATCACCTTCACCAGCAGAGTGAACGAAAAGATCGTCAATGTAAATATTTTTTTCAGACTATTGTCTATTTTTCAGAAACGGCTTGTCCAATTTCGATAAAATTTTCATGGGACTATTTGGACAGTATACCCTTTTCAATAAAAAATTTTTCAAATCGGTTGGCAAGCGACGGAGATATGCCCGAACAAACATAAAAAAAAAACAAACATCCGAATTGAGAACCTCCTCCTTTTTTAGAAGTCGGTTAAAAACAGACCATCTTCATTATCTACCTACTATCAACTACAAACACCCACCCAAATAAAGAGCGAAACTCATTACTTCGAAATTGACACAGAGCAATTAATCAACTTTCAATTCTATTGCCACGCAATAAACTCGAAGATCGATTGCTTTGTGGTGCTGAACAAAAAGCACATATCTAGATCACCGGAGTCTTATATGTTACATTAGTGGTAAACGATACGAGTACGACATTATGCCACTTCAATAGAGTTGGGAATTCGCGTGAGGCACGCTAAACGTTTCGTGTTGAGGGGGACACACGGGGCTTGACTGTGTCCGGCTATGCTACGGGGCTATAATAAGTATTTACAATTAAACGTTCATTTTTAAATGAAAAATAAATATATTAAAATTCCTGGGACACAGGCCTTCTATTCAAGAGAAGGAAAGGGCCCAGTGCCGGTTGGGAGATCGCATGTCTTCGGATTTTTCCGTCCTAGAACATACATACATACACAACATAGTTGAAATTATCAGTAAACACAACGCTTAGACGTACTGGACCAAAGATATTGCATTACTAGAATGGCAACTTGTGAATGTTAATTTATACATCGAAAATAAATCACAGACCGGAAAGTTCGGAGGAAAAAACCGCGTGGCCGCAGTCCGATACGCTGGTCCGATCAGGGCCGCAATGGTCTCAAATCCGGCAATCTTCACGATGCTAGGCATGCTGCCAAAGTGTTCAGTTCAGACCATGGTGCGGAGCGAGAGGAAATGGGATGCAGTGGCCTCCTTCTGCGAAGCAGTCATACTAGCCAAGGAGAAGGCCGAACGCGCGAGGAAGAGACAACTCACTTCCTCACGCCCCAGTCGCCACAGGGAACTCCCTCCGGGGGTCGGGGATCGCGAGCTGATCTTCGGCCAACGTAGGCACGGGCTTGCGGACGGCGAGCAGGGGTAGCTCACCGTCCGGTAAGGACCAGGCCCGGGTCGGCGGCGCGTCGTGTTCTACGCGCGCCTCAAAGAGCTGTCTGCCCCAGTAATGGGGCCCCATAGGGCCATTGCCTGCCGGGGTTGCACGAATGTTCTAACGAAATACCGTGGCCCCGAAACTTAAGGGCATCTGAAGGAACACAAATTGCATTCTGACGAGGAAACTCTATTGTTGGCTTTGACGGTCTCCTTACTGTGCTCTGATTGGATTACAACGTCTACCAGTGGGGCCATATCCGACACTATATTGACCCCTAAATATATGAATATAACTAAAGCATTAATGAAATAAAATATACGTCGCTCACTCTCCGCCCGACGCTCGCCCGAGACGGTCGTGCCGCTCTGCGCTCCCGATCGTTCTGTGTCTGTGTCATCGCTTTGTCGCGCTCGCCGTGACGTCATTCGTAGTCGCCGACTACAACTCTCGATCCGGAACCGCCTTTTTCAAGGCAGTGAAGGATATTTTGTTTCTATAACAGAGTATCGTCAAAAACAATTTGGTTTGGCCCCTTCAGGGTAAAACCACAGTTTCGTGGTCCTTGGTTGGAAACCTCACGGTGTCAACAATACCAAGGGGGTGCTGACCCGACGCACCCACTGATCCCCTTCAGGGTGAAGCAGTCAATTGGAGTCGAGTGCTAGGTTTTGGCCTTGGGGGATCTCCTAGTCAAACCTAGTTACTGAGTTTCCCTTTCAGCTACACACCTAGTGTCGGTTGGGTGTGTCTACCCCTTCGCACTAGACCCAATAGGGCCCGCTTCGCACAATAAGACTGGCGACCGGTTACAAGCTTAGGGCTCACCAATAGGTACACACCTCCCAGTCTCCACCCGACTGGGAGGCTAACACATCCCCGGACCCATCCATCCGGGGAGTTAGGCCAGTTAGGCTTTAAATAGGCCCCCCGCGGGAGAGAAATCTCCAAAATTCCCCGATAGATATTTTTTAATCCCTCGTCATGGAGGACGCCTTGCAAAAGGCGCACCTCTTGGACGAGCTAAGAAAGGACCCCGACTTTTGCGCCAGATATGGCGGAAAGCTCGCTGCTTTGCAGCGAAATATTTCCCTGGCTACTAAAGCCAAAGTCACTGATTTTAGCGACGTGCTCGATAGCCCGCTATCTCCCCCGCTCGCAGATCAAGGCCCTCCGGTTGGCTCATTCACCGAAAAGTTTATTGTTTCGGACCCCATTGTTCATCGAACAATGAAAAACTCCGAAACTAATAGCCCCTTATCGCCGCCGCCCGCTGACAATGACGTACCGACCACTCGATTCCCAGACCCAGCTATTGTTGCCGGCCCACTCTCTAATCCCATTGTTCATAGAACAATGGACGCCGCGCAGGTGTGCGCTGCACCTGAATTTTACGATATGGACACGTCGGCACCGTTATCTAACCCACCCTCCGACCAAGACGAAGCCTCTTCTTGCCCTTCGTCCTCCGAAGACGACTTTCAAATCGTCACCGGAGGCAAGAGGAAGAAAGGGAAAACCTCCCAGGCCAGCAAGGCCAAAAAGACCACCGCGTCGCCCCCGTCCCCAACTCAAACGCCCGTACGAACCGTTAGCCCAGTCCCAACTACCTCTGCTCACGCGCAGAATAGTCGTCCCTCCAGCCCGATAGCCCAAACTTCCTCAGCCCAAAGGAAGCAACGCCCTCCGCCCCCCTTTTACATCCAGGACAAGGGTAAATGGACTGATGTGTCCAAGATGTGTGTTAATCGAAAGATCAACTACACAAACGCCCGTGCCTGCCAAAATGGCATTAAAGTCACCGTTCCTACGTCGAA
Organism: Tholera decimalis; assembly: GCA_943138885.2. Lineage (NCBI taxonomy): Eukaryota > Metazoa > Arthropoda > Insecta > Lepidoptera > Noctuidae > Tholera > Tholera decimalis. The sequence goes on from OW964562.2 coordinate 34,759,242, forward strand.
CGACTATAGGGAACTATATCGCGCCCTCCGTGAAAGGAATATTTCCTTTCACACTTTCTCCTTCCCCGAGGACACGCCCACTCGTGTTATTATTAAACGTGTCCCTAAAGAAATCCTAGTACAGGATATTAAAGACGACCTTGCCGATCAAGGTATACCAGTGATCGCCGTCCATCGCTTACATAAAGCGAGAGGCGGTGAATTGTACGACATGGTTCTTGTCATTTGTGAACCAACCGAAGGTCATCACCCGATTTTCAAGATTAAGTCCATTTGCTCCCTATCCGGTATCTCAATTGAAAAGCCCTACAAAACCGCAACAGTGGGACAATGCCACCGTTGCCAACTGTATGGCCATGCGCAGAGCAACTGCTATGCGACTCCCAGATGCGTCAAGTGTCTGGGCGAGCACAGCACTGCGGACTGCCCTCGGCACAAAGACCGAACCCTCTGTTCGGAACCACCCAGCTGCGTTCTCTGCGGCCAGACCGGTCACCCGGCAAATTACCGCGGCTGTCCCAAAGCCCCCAAACTCGCTCCTAAATTAGCGAAGCGCGCCAACGCCCGCCAACAAAGAGAGGCACCTTCCTCTCAAATTCCCCAACGTCTCGCTCCTCAGAGACCATCCCCGTGGAACAGGCTAAACCACGAAAAAACCTTTCCCTCCTTGGCCCCTGCCAAACCTTTGCAGGCACTGATGGATATACCCATCGCAGCGCAGATCCTGCCTATATCCGTGGCTCCAGAGGCCACAACCAGTCCCAAACCCGCGCCTCAAACCACTGCTGCTCCTGCAGCCAAACAACCGTCCAAACCCTCACCCGTCGGGAACGGCGAGTCTTGCGCCCAGACTCTACTGCGCCACTATAAAATATTTATGACCCGCCAAGCCAGGTCACTCCGCGATGCCCTTCTGGCTGCCGAGCAGCAGAATAACGGCAAAATTACGACAGAAATGTACAGCCAAATATTCAGCACACACAGTGATGTCGTGCTAGGCCTCGACCAGATGGATGCGATGGACTGATCCAATGGATTCCCAACGCACAAACCACACTAGGCCTCGATCCCTCAAATTAGGTTTTTTCAACGCCAATGGCATTTTCAACCAACGCGCCGAAATAACTAAATTCCTCCGCGACCACCAATTAGACGTCCTCCTTATACAGGAAACCCTTTTGAAACCCCACCGCGCTGACCCCAAAATTGCGAATTACCGTCTAGTTCGCAATGACAGAACACGCTGCCACGGCGGCGGTACCCTTATTTATTATAGGAAGGAGTTATACTGCATCCCTCTGACCCCACCCGCGCCTCTCTCTCACCTAGAGTACTCTGCCTGTCGACTAGGCATGACTGGTCATCCTCCGATAACCATCATCTCTGCCTACCATCCCCCACCATCGGTCGCGTCTCTTGCTTCAGACAATCCTATCGCGCTCACCAGCGATCTCACGACTCTCTTTGGCCTGAGTGACTCCGTCTTACTAGCGGGCGATCTCAACGCCAAACACCCCGCTTGGAACAGCAACACGACAAATGCCAGAGGCAGAATCGTGTATAACCTAGGCGCGACCCTAAACTATGACGTCATCGCTCCGATGACTCCCACCCACTACCCACACGACCCCAACCATAACCCCGATGTCCTCGATGTGGCGCTCCTAAAGAATGTAAACCTCCATTTACACTCCATAGAAGCGCTTCACGAGCTCAACTCGGATCACCGTCCCGTTATCCTACACCTAGGTTCCCGCTCGGGTAACCATGATCCTACCCAACCTCGTCCGACCCAATTGATCACCGACTGGAGGAAAGTAAGTGAAAAACTGAAATCCACCACGTCGCCTCAATTGGACACAATTCCTGACCACATAGTCTCAGTCGCTGACACGACGGCGGCGATCGACTCGCTTACAGATCACGTACAATCCGTCCTGAACGATTGTTCAAGGGAAGTTCCTGTAGTGGAAGCCCACCGCTGGAAACTCCCGGACGATGTACGGAATCTGATAACCGAGAAGAACGCAGCCATCCGTGCGTACAGCGCTTTTCCCTGCGCCGCAAACAAAGCTCACATGCGCAACTTACAGCGTGCTGTAAGGAAACGCATTGCCGAGCAGCGTAATGCGAGCTGGGACAAGATGCTGAGCGAACTTGAGCCCACCCATCTTGCCTTCTGGCAGCTTCAGAGGAAGTTACGATCCACTGAAGAGGCCACAATGCCTCCTCTCATTCGTCCCGATAAGAGTGTCGCCTTCGATAACTCTGAAAAAGCAGAATGCCTAGCCGACAGCCTAGAGTCCCAGTGTTCTCCCAGCTCTCAACCAGTAGACCAAGCCCACCTCGATATGGTGAACGCCGAAGTCGAACGTAGAACTTCCCTTCCGCCCGTCGAAGATCCCGATAATCCACTGGCCCCCATCACTCCTGATGAGGTCCAGGATATCATTAAAAGTCTCCAACCGCGAAAAGCCCCTGGCTCCGACGGCGTCACCAATAGGGTTTTCAAACTTTTCCCCGCCCAGCTTATAGTGCTAATGACTGCCATCTTCAATGGCGCATTGAGCAATAATATGTTCCCTACAACCTGGAAACAGGCCACCGTCATAGGTATTCCCAAACCAGGCAAGCCCAAGTCTGACCCGTCTAGCTACCGTCCCATTAGCTTACTCAACGTCCTCGGTAAAATCTATGAAAGGCTTATATATAAGCGGCTCAAAGATTTTGCCGAAGCAAAGAGTCTAATACCAAATGAGCAGTTCGGATTTAGAACCGAACACTCATGTATCCAACAAGTCCATCGCATCGTAGAACACGTCAGCGCCGGCTTCCAACGGGGCGCAATAACGGGAGCCTTATTCTTCGACATAGCGAAAGCGTTCGACAAAGTCTGGCACAATGGCTTAATCTATAAGCTATACCAACTCGGCGTGCCTGACCGTCTCGTGCTCATCCTACGGGACTTTTTATCGAATCGCACCTTTCGTTATCGAATTGAGGGGGAGCTTTCCTCCCCCCATCCCATTCGCGCAGGAGTTCCTCAAGGCTCCGTACTATCCCCCCTCGTTTTCACGCTATTCACTAGTGATATTCCCAAGCATAAAAATACCCAGCTAGCCCTATGCGCCGACGATACGGCTATCTATTATACCGGTCTTAAACCCGATGCCATCGCTCGCACTCTCCAAACTTCCGCAAACACTCTGGCCAAGTGGTTCCGGAAATGGAGAATCGAAGTCAATCCAGATAAAAGCCAGGCAGTCCTCTTTTCTAAACCGCGGATAAACCCACCCTCCCCCCGTCCGATTACCATGTACGGCAAGCCGATCCCTTGGGAAAAGCAAGCCAAATACTTAGGCGTGGTCCTCGATAGACACCTCTCCTTCGCTGAGCACATAAAGCAGGCACGTTCGCGCGCCGCTTTCGCTCTAGGTAGGCTCCACTTCATTCTTAGCTCTCGCAGCAAGTTATCACTCAGGTGCAAGCTGCGTATTTTCACCGCGGTCATCCGTCCCATCATGACCTATGCCTGCGTTGTTTTCGCACACGCAAAGCCCTACCTCCTCCACAAGATGCAGACCCTCCAAAACCGATTCCTCCGTAGAGTCACGGGAGCCCCCTTTTATGTTCGAAATGAGCTTCTTCACGTAGATCTCAAGATGCCCACCATCCAGCAGTTCATGAAACGTGTCTCCAAGCGTTTCTTTGAAACTTCAATCCAACATAGGAATCCCCTTATCGTATCGGCCGCCCAATACGAACCCTCGCGTATCTCTAAGATTCGCCGACCAAGGCATACCCTAGTCACTCCCGATGACGCAATCACCCTGCTCCAAGAGAGCCGTAGGGAAACAAGTACAGTGGCACACAAACACAAAAACCGACCGTCCTTCCGTCCTCGCCGCCGAGGCCCGCCGCGACGTCCCCGTAATAGTCCACCCCGACCCTTGCCAGAGCCAGCCCGCGACGCTGAGCCAGTAGCTTTAAATTCCCTTACTAATAATAATAATGATATGATCCAGCCTGTCCCTAGCTGCCCTCCCCTGCGACGCCCTAAGCCGAGGTCCGTACCCCACAGGGGGTGCCCTTAGCGTGTAGTCGCCTAGTTTGTAAGTTTTTTAATAGCCCTGGCTGGAGGCTTTAATTAATTTATTAATTAAGGCAACCACAGGCAAGTCCGGTTAAGCAGCCGACAACCTCAGAGGTTGACCTGCGAGATGCCACACACAAAAAAAAAAAAAAAAAAAAAATGTACCAGTATATAGACGTTAAATTAAGTTTTATTTATCGTTCCCATAGTCTCTAAACTTTTAAAAAGTAACGCAGTAACGCGGCGACGCGTCGCGCTCCTGCGGCGCTAGCACAGCGTATTCATTTACCCTTGCAGTGACGCCTGCGCTGCGCGTACGTTCATCGAACGCCTACGCTGGACAAAAGCTAGTGTGAAGGCGCTCTAAAAGAACGAGGATTATAGATGGATATATAGAATATTCTTTATTGTACAACTATAATTTAAACACACCTCTTACACAATATTGCTTAACCTATGTTTACAATAACGGTCTTATCGCTGAAAGCGACATCTTCTGACAACACAGTTATGTTTTTATTGTGATAAATCCACGGGAGCGAAATCCCACGCGACTGCAAGTTACTAATACAATATCTTTGGAAACCAGGCCTGTCTCAAATATTTCCCCGTATGTATCATACCGCGTGCATGTGAAAGGAATTCGGCAAAGTAAACTCAAGTTGTTCGCTTTTGTAAGCGTGCAAGTGTATGCGTGAGCAATGTCGCCGAATTACATTGTGTATTATATTTGTCACTAGTTTCACACAACCTTCAAGAATTTACCTAACAACTTCAATCATTATTTTATCTACAAAATATTATGGATTCTAGATAACGTGACACTCTCTAAGTAATCATGATTGGCAAAACGTCAAAACTTTTTAGTGATCACGCTAGTTCAGAAACGTTTCACGTGTTTTTTAAGAAGTAGTTTATACTTATAGAATGTCACAATCTGAGCACTTGAATAAACTTTTCATCATTTTGTTGCTAAGAGCAGTAGTGAGCCACTAGTTAGAACCATTGCTCACAATGCTGAAGGAAAATATCGTGAAGAAATCAGTATGAACGAAAAATCCGAAGACATGCGATACACGTCAACCGGAACTAGGCCGCAAATGGCGCTGCCTTTTACGCCAGAAACATCTGTTTATCCCCATACATGGAACTGAAGCTGAAATTTTTTTTTTCTTGAAACCTATTCGTGTGTGGTATCTATAGACAGGTCTTTAAAAATGATATTGAGGTTTCTAAAACCACATTTTCATAAAGTTAATAGTTTAAAAGATATACGCTTCCAAAGTGGTAAAATGTGTCCACCCCCTCTAACTTCTATAATAATGGAGTGAAAAATCTAATAAAAATATATGCTGTAGATCTTAATGTAAACTTTCAATCAAAATTAGTTTGAACGAGATCAAGTCAGCAGTTAATGAGATACAGTATATTTTATAAAACCGCAAATATAACTTTGTAATTCATGAAAATGATTTATTTTACATTTTTATGAACTTTCATTACTATGAAAAACAAATTTATTTGGCGTAGTTGTAAATATTGTAAATAAGCTAGTTTTAAGAAGTTTGTAAGGTTTTTTGTCAAATAAATATATATTATTATAGTTACTACCAACCATTCATGGGAGAGTCTGACTAGCACTTGGCCAATTTTTAAATTTTGGTTTGTCCGCCTGCGTTTACGTTTGAGGTATCTCGTTAGAATGTTCCCGCAACACCGGCAAGCAAAGGCCCTATGAGGCCCCGTCACTAGTGCTGACGTCTCTTTGAGGCAACATAATTAGCCTAAAACGTTCGAAATGCTGGGATACAAGTCTCCTCTATTATGTGAGTCAATGGGACGTTACTCACCACGCGGGTCCAGCGCGGTTGTATTTGGATTTTTGGGCCTACCGCCTACGACATGCAGGCCCAAACATTAATAAAAAAACTTTTTACCAAAAAATTAAACCGACACCCAAAAACACTGTAAAGTGAAAAATAACTTAAAGTTATTTTTCACTTTACAGTGTTTTTGGGAGTCGGTTTAATTTTTTGGTAAAAAGTTTTTATTTCACTCTTTTTAGTTGGTCGATTTTTAATTTACCTAGTTAAAAGAGCCTCAATGTCAACTACTTCTAATCTTTTACAAAATATTGTTTTTTCCAATGCTGGGCCGTTAATTGTTGAGGAGTTCTCCTGGTACTTCAACATCATCTCTACATCACCATATGCATTGTGACGAACATAAAGTGCTTCACATCCATATTCAAGTAATCGAATCGCAATCCACGAAATACTTATTATTGAGTAGGTTCGGCGGCCATCTGTGGTCTTCATCATCAGTTCCACTTCCCCAAATGGTATTTTTTGAGAACAAATGCACAAGTTACTATTAGAAATACCCAAAACGCCATAGGTGTGCCTATAATATTTGAAGACTTCCCTCGATTTCTCCAGGATCCCATCATCAGATCCTGACCTGGTGACAATGGGACCAATTTCGAAGTATACTCTTTCAAACAAAAAAAAATTTTCCAAATCGGTTCAGCCGTCTTCGAGTAATCAGTGATAATACAGAAAATAAAAATATACGCGTCGAATTGATAACCTCCTCTTTTTGTCGTCGGTTGAAAAATAGCCTGCTTTTTAATCGAATCGAATGAGGTTGCGAGAACAGTTAGTATGCAATAAATGATTGCTTTCAAAATTCAACGACAATGGAATAATACCAAAACGTGCCTGCTACATATCAAAAGTAATTATGAATCTTCGGACCGAAATGAAAGACGTTTTACGTCAAGAGGTCGTATATTTCATCCCAATACTTATTCAAAACTTTGGTAGGTTATTGTGTGAAAACGGTTTTACCTGAACTGTGTCTGGAATCAAAAATACTCTGTCTAGCCTTTTTTAACCCAAAGTTGCCTCAGCTTCTAGTTCAATCATCATATTACATCATACATAATATGTATAAGGATTTGATCTCCACAGTCCTGTGGATAATACAACATCCGTTCCTAATGTTATCGAACTGTATTCCATCTTCAAACAAACGGCTGGAACGCGAGTCGCAAATGCACCGCAGTGATGAACAAATGGTGTGATGATTTTGTAAACCTTTTTGGTTGCTGGAATTATTCAATAATGCACCCAAAGAAAACTAAACTGATCCTGATAGTCCGAAATATATAAAGTAATGTTTATTGACATATATTATTTCCATACAATATGAATCAACTGGTCCCTAAAGTAGTGCTTTCTGTATCATAGGGATAAAACACAATAGTTTGTTACATATAGACACATTATTTATAGTAAAATTAATTTATAATTAACTAGCGCTTTGCCCGCGACTTCGTCCGCGTGAAATTCGAAATAATTAACAGCCAAATGCCCAATATAAAAACATTATAAGTTTTACATTCTTTATTATTTTTCATTAAGGAATTATAGAATATTTTAAGGTCTGGAACATCAACATTGAAATTAAGCACCTTCTAGTTATTTCACGAATTTCATTGTCTTTTTCGTTACTGACATTAACAAAACAAAGTTGTCATTCTGTCTGTTCAAAATAAACTTAAAACTCAACAAATTAGGAATGTTAAAACTACTGAACAGATTTTCATGCGGTTTTTACCATTGGATATAAAGATTCATGAGGAAGGTTTAAATATATCATGATTTAATTATAAAACATAAGGCTTTGTGTCAATTAGCAGAAAGGCCGTACGAAGCCAGGCCAGGTCACTTAGTTTAGTGACTGTAAGTAATAAAATTATATAGCTAATACAATCACAAAACTATAAAGAAACTCAAGTAGATGTTATTAAGGACGCATTCTCGTTTTCTCGCAAATATCAATGTTTTTCTGGTACTATTTTGATACAGAAGGAGTTAAAATTTTGACAATGTTATGGTATCAATTTTAAGATAATTTATTCATCTCCACAATGAATGCATTATAATTACACATTTCTGTACATCTTTTTCACACAAATACGTTTTTAGCGCCGCAATAATTGTAGAAAATTACAAAAAATGGGGTCTAAATAAGTACGTGTAAGCCAAATCTGGAGCATATTCTTAATTTCAAAATAACAAGAAATTATAGCGTATGTATTTATCTATACGATAAACTAATTATTTTGAACATACGTAAAAAACTTTATGATTTATGAGAAAAATAAAATCAGTCTCAAATTTCTTCATACATTTTTCTACCGAACGCACGGCTTCGACCGTCATTCCGCGCTCAAACGCGCTCGTGAACGCAGGGGTGTATCGCTTTCCTCGAAAAAATAAATACGTCGAAACCTATAATAAAGAGACTGGCGTCTTGTATACTGTGACTAGAATACGTTGACACGTACCGATCGTACCGAAACAAAAGTAATGACGAGAACCATACTTATTTTTAGAATTGGATGGATGTTACTGAACCTAGTATGAAATAACATTTTTTTTAACCGACTTCAAATAAGGAGGTTTCGCAATTCGACCGTATAAATGTTTATTTTTTCATTAAGTAATTTAAAGTACTGCAAATTAAGGAAGGTCTGGAGTTGATCTGACGATGGAGCCTTTCGGCTCCATCATCAGATCGACTCCTGACAGTCGAGGGATCTCCTCAACGATTTACAGCAGTAACCTTTTGTTTGGGCTTGATTAATTTGAATTGACGAGAAGGTTACACTTAGATAGTTTGTGACTGTCATTAGAGGTCTGATCATGAAGAGGAAGGACAGTTAAAGGAACTCCTCAACGGTTTACAGTAGCTACCTTGTGTTTGGACTTAATTAATTTATATTGATGAGAACTTTACACCCATATGGGTTATAAGTGCTATTACAGGTCTGATGATGGAGATCATAGACAGTCGAGGGAATTCCTCAATGATACACAACAGTGACCTTTTGTTGGGCTTACTTCATACGGTTCAATATGCCAAAATGTTCAGTTCATACAAAAACTAAAAAATTGGCCAAGTGCGAGTCAGACTTGGAACATCGGATACGACTGGGTGCTGCGCGGCGACCTCCCTGACGGCGTCAGTGTAATATGTTACGCTGACGACACGCTCGTCCTGGCGCAGGGAGAGTCGCACCAGGCGGCGGCCGACCTGGCGACGCAAGCGGTTGCGACAGTCGTTCGTAGGATCCGGCAGTTGGGACTCGACGTGGCGCTGCACAAGACAGAGGCCATGTGCTTCCATGGCGGTCGGAACGCAACACGGTCCGAGTCCCACATAACGGTGGAGGGGGTTCGCATCGGCGTCGGGAGGACGATGAAGTACCTGGGACTCGTCCTCGACAGCCGGTGGAACTTCAGGGAGCATTTCCTGAGTTTGGCCCCAAAGCTGAACCGGGCAGCAGCTAATCTCAGCGGGCCAAACGCCTCCTGCCGAAGGCTGTACGCCGGCGTCGTGCGGTCCATGGCCCTCTACGGGTCCCCAGTGTGGGCCCTGTGCATCCGGACGCGACCACTAAAGTTGGTCGCATGCCAGAGGTCAGGGCTATCCGAATGATCCGGGGATACCGCACGATCGCCGGCGAATCGGCCAACCTCCTTGCCGGATTGCTGCCCTGGGATCTGGAGGCGACTGCCCTCCAGCGCGTCTATGAATGGTGCGTGGAGGCGCAGCGCCGGGGCGTATCCCCGCTGCCTCGAGTAGTCGAGGCGCGGCGGGAAGAGCTCCGGCGTGATTTCAGGGCAGTATGGAAGGAACGACTGTCGCAACCGAAGGCCGGGCACGCCGCAATTGCGGCGGTAAGACCCCTCTTTGAGGAGTGGCTAGATCGGCGTCACGGCGTCCTGACCTACCGTATGACGCAGGTCCTCACCGGACACGGAAGTTTCGGGAGGTACCTGTGTCTGATGGGAAAGGAGGAAACGCCTGGGTGTCACCACTGCGAGGGTCGCCCTGAGGACACAGTCGAGCACACGGTGCAGGACTGCCCTACTTGGGCAGAGCACTGACGTGTCCTCACGGCGGCAATAGGCGGAGACCTCTCGCGCCCGGCATTGGTCGAGGCCATGCTGCGGGGCGAGAGGGAGTGGGAAGCGGTCGCCTCCTTCTGCGAAGCAGTCATGCTTCCGAAGGAGGAGGCGGGCCGCGAGAGGGAGAGGATGGCGTCTTCCCTCCAGCCCAGCCGCAGTGGTAGACGCCCATGGCGTCGGACGTCGGCCGACGATCTCCGGCCACCGTAGGCGCGGGCATGCGGACAGCGAGTAAAGGGCAACTTGCTGTCCGACCATGGACCATGCCCGGGTCGACGGCGCGTCGTGTTCCACGCGCGCCTCAAAGAGCGTCAGCAATATGACGAGGCCCCCCCGTAGAGGGCCGAAGCCTGCCGGGGTCGTGGGACTCATCCCGTTACCGTGACCCCGGTACGTAAAGGGTTATTGAAGGAACACCGTGGATTTTAGTCAGTAAATCTGACAGTCCCTCCCACCCTGCCTGGGGTGGGAGGACTTATTTGATAATTTTACCACGATAAAAAAAAAAAAAGTGCGTGTCAGACTCGCCCATGAAGCGTTCCGTAGTAACTACGCCAAATAACTTTGTTTTTCATAGTGTTTGTATGAATTACGTTTTATTTGCGGTATTAGAAAATATACTGTATCTCAAAAACTGTTAACCCGATCTCGTTCAAACTAATTTTGGTTGAAAGTTTACATTAGGAACCATAGCATATATTTCTTGTATAATTATTCACTCCATTATTATAGAAGTAAGAGGGGGACACACATTTTACCACTTTGGAAGCGTATATCTTTTAAACGATTAACTTTATGAAAAAGTGGTTTTAGAAACCTCAATGTATTTTTATAGACCTGTCTATTAATACCACACACGCATAAGATTCATGAAAAAAAAAAATTCAGGTTCAGTTCCATGTACACCCCTTTATTTTAAATTTTTTAAATTATTTTTTCTTATATCGGAAAGCTGGTTATAGAATACATCTACCTACTAAGTTTCACGTGTATAGACCTAATAGTTTCGGAATATAAAAACATTTTACCAAAAAATTAAACCGACTTCCAAAAAACACTGCAAAGTGTAAAATAACTTTAATTTCGGAAGAAAAAGATGAAATCTATATATATAAAAGAAAGTTGTGTTTGTTACACTATTTATAACTCAAGAACTGCTGAACCGATTTGGCTGAAAATTGGTAGGGAGGTAGCTTAGAACCAGGAGACGGATATAGGTTTTTATCCAGATCTCCTACGGGATCGGGAATTACGTGGGAAAACCTCCCACGCGAACGAAGTCACGGGCAAAAGCTAGTTAAAGATATTTTTCACTTTGCAGTGTTTTTGGAAGTTGCTTTAATTTTTTGGTAAAGTTTTTATTTCACTCTTTTTGGTCAATTTATAATTTACCTAGTTACAAAAGCCTAAGCCTCAACTACTTATAACCTTTTACAAAATATTGCTTTTCCCAATGCTGGGCCGTTAATTGTTGAGGAGTTCTCCTGGTAGGAACCCATGAAATACTTCTTATTCCTACTTATATATTGAGTAGTTTCAGTGATCACCTGTGGTCTTTATCATCAGATCCACTTCACAAATGGTGCTTTTCGAATGCAACTTCACAAGTTACTATAAAAAATACTCAAATCACTATAGGTGTGCCTATAATATTTGAAGAGTTCCCTCGATTTCTCCGGGATCCCATCATCAGATCCTGACTTGGTGACAATGGGACCAATTTCGAAGTATACGCTTTCAAAAAAAAAAAAAACAGAATTTTCCAAATCGGTTCAGCCGTCTTCGAGTAATCGGTGATCATACATAAAAAAAAAATATACGCGTCGAATTGATAACGTCCTCCGTTATTTTCGTCGGTTGAAAATGGCTGTGACATACGGACGGATGGAAAAACAGACAGACAGACAGGCATTACGAAACTTTTCTTTATTTCGTATTATTTTTTTTTTTATCACATATGGGTATTTTATTTCCAAAGTCCCCTAGTACTCCTAATCGGGCGTCAAACACATTAATACAAAATTGAAACTAACATCTAATCAATAAGCATGTAACCCTTTATAAACAATAAGTTACAGCTTATTATGGTCAAACAATATTAAAGAAAATATAATATTATCTTCAAGTATCAAGATTAGTTAAGTAATGTATAAAATCGGGCGAACAATGGTTTGTAAGTGTGTGTGTGCGCAATGTTGTTGTGTTGCTACTAGGATACCTAAAATTGAGCGAGTGATAAACGTAAATGCGTCCTTAAAAAAGATACAGTTGGCTAGCACCCCTATCGCATACATAGTTACGTACTGCGCGGCTGTATGTAAGTATTTAGCGAGGCAGGTAGAAAAACCGTTATATAACGGATGGTTACCCATATTTGGTCCAACGTCAAAAAGCCCTGTTTGACTTTTAAGTTTGACGGATATTATTTCAATCACAATTTCCTCATATAATTTCAAAACATGGCTATAAGCGAAGTATATCTGAACTTATTATATTATGTTCTTTCTTATTTCTATCCGGATTTCTTGCCAAATAAAACGATGATACAAAGTAACTATTACCGTACAGAATACATAAACAATGACATTTTCGTTTACGGAATACGTTTTATCAAGGTCACATCACTCATAATCTTCTATCTAATAGTATAAATATGTAAGTTTGGATGTTTTTATATTCGTTTTTCAATCATGCAAAAATAGCTTAAAAGCTTTGGACGAAACTTCAAAATCATACAGTAAATAGATATACCATTTATTGTACACCATAGCTAAATCAAATAAAGACTTACCAACTGAAAAGTTAAATGGGTGGTTTTATTGCTCAATCAAACTTTTGCAGACCACCTTTGAATTGATTTGAAACAGGAGGAGTCTTCTGTGTCACATCCATTCAAAGGTAGTAAGTGAATACGCGCATAGTCTATGGTGTACTAATTGACTTATAGATAAACTACATATTTAATACATATTTAAATACATAGAAAAGCTGCAACACATATTTATTAATAACAATTTAAAGAGTGAGATAGACATCTTTGTAACATTTTTTTGAAAGAAGAAAGGTTTTGTGCTTATCTTACTGACACAAGTACAGTATTATACAGCCGTACTGCTTGAACCGCGAACGACATACCAAAGAAATACACAGTATACAATTTACAACCTAGAATAACGTAGGTATACGCTAATTTTTAAACCGGGTAAATGTACGTCTTTGACACAGGAACCAAGTCACGGGAAAAAGCAAGCATCGCAATAAACATGACAAAGTACATTTCATGCTATATGACTGATATGATTTATTCGATACAGCTATATTTTTGTCAGTATGATAAGCGCAGAGATAGAAAGATAAGCTAATTCAGAACGTAAACATTTACTAAATATGTCTTATGTTCTATGAGAAGTTATTAGGTTGTACGGCATGGTATATGAACATCATGGCATCATGTAGGTGGGTTAGACGGTTGATCGTCCGGTAAGCAATATCAGATAGGAATAGGGTTCACCTTCACCTTCACCATCATCAAAGGAGAACGGGCGGAAGTGGTCGATATGGCGTCGGCTGATGAAACCTAGTCCATATAATAGTTCGTAAATGTAGGATATTTTTTTACTATGGACACCATAAAATTGGCCTATGGAGAAAAAAGTTATGCAGTCCAGAAAACTGGTACCTATTATAGACGAAAAATTTAAAAAGCTACCTTTTGTTCGGCCAAAACTTATTTGTCGAGTACTCGCACTTACCCCCCCGCCACCCGTATACGTTCGCTACCCCTCGGCGTGGCGGGATGATGCTTCTGCGCCGCGCGTATTGTTCACTGGTAAGTGATTCATTCGCTATTATTCAGCAAGAACATCGTCGTTTGGTTTCTTTATTTTATTCTTACCGGCTTTCTTTTTGGACATATTTTGATTCACTTACTCGATTACTTTGGCACGTTGAAACGGACTTGTGATATTGTTTTTGGATTGGACTTTCATGATGTTGCCTGCTGCTGGTATTGTGTGTTTAGTGTGTAATCGTTCAGTGTTACGAAGAGAAAGGCAAACTGTTACCCGAAATCTGTTCGAGTCAAACTCAGCAATCTCAGTACATACATATACTCGCATCAATAGCACCGCGACAGGTATGTACCTTTTAGGCCAGGCCATATTGCTGTTGATTACCGAATTTTAGAATAGCTGCTGCGTTGTTGAATGCTTTCCACATGCCAGTGCATGACAGCGTATATGCTGACCGGTTTATTGAAATTATTAACCAGCGTATGAATATGCCTAATAAGATTTAATCATATTCGCCCTCGGAACTTATCAACTAAAGCTAGCACGTAGTTACTATAGTGAGCATGTCCGTGATGGTATATACAATATAGATATTTATCGTGACGGTGCACCACCCGCAGGATTGGAGCGACATAATATTACGGAACCCAACTTAACACTGTTACGAGGGTGGATACAGTCACGCCACGTCAGGTCAAGAACCTATTACAAATACATAATGTATAGAGAAGAAGCTGTAGGATTGGATGCCATACGGTATTATTATTGTAGCTGTATAACGGGGAAGAGAACTTTAGAGGTTTGTGCCCATATTATGACCATAGTATGGTATTTAGGGTGGGCTCGCTACCAAGATCAAATACGCCATCCCGCAGAATTTTTGAATCAGATTTTAGTGTAATAAATACATATTAATCGTTCATGTTTCTTTTATTTAAACCTTTATTATATATAAAACACAATTATAACAATAATAGGTATACCTCTGTCTTCGGGGTTTACAGGCGTTATGATAAGTTATTATATGTGCTTTAATAAATACCTGTAATATATATCTTATTTTTCTAATAATCTGCACATAAATAGTAAAAATAAAAATATTATAATAACTCCTTAAAATAATTTGGGTGATATACCTATGTGTCAATTACTTTTTCTCCTTGTGTCGATTTATTTGCGGGTATAGTTAGTGTTACAATATTAAATTATCAAATAAATAATGCAGTTCTCATCATCTGACGCCACTTGGACCAAAGTCCATACAAAAATGTCCAGGCAATATCACAGGTCCGTTTCAACGTGCCAAAGTAATCGAGTAAGTGAATCAAAATATGTCCAAAAACAAAGCCGGTAAGAATAAAATAAAGAAACCAAACGACGATGTTCTTGCTAAATAATAGCGAATGACTCACTTACCAGTGAACAATACGCGCGGCGCAGAAGCATCACCCCCGCCACGCCGAGGGGTAGCGAACGTATACGGGTGGCGGGGGGTAAGTGCGAGTACTCGACAAATAAGTTTTGGCCGAACAAAAGGTAGCTTTTTAAATTTTTCGTCTATAATAGGTACCAGTTTTCTGGACTGTATAACTTTTTTCTCCATAGGCCAATTTTATGGTGTCCATAGTAAAAAAATATCCTACATTTACGAACTATTATATGGACTAGGTTTCATCAGCCGACGCCATTTGGACCAAAGTCCATACAAAAATGTCCGATGGCCTTTGCCGGCCCCAGACAAAGACTTATAAACCCCGGACATTTGGGTAAAATCACAGTTTTTTCCCCGGACACCGTAGAAAAATACATTTTTGAACTTGAAACTAAAAACAACGATGTTTAATTATGGTTTTTATTTACTGATAAAGTGATAACATTGTAGAGCCTTAAAACTTTTTTAATAACAATATCTTCCTTTTCATTTAATCAACGTAACATAAACAAAGAGATCCAGTAATAAGTGTCCAGGTTTTACCCTGGACACTTATTGGGAAAATCCCCCGGACGCTCTCCAAACTAGGACACATCGGGGAAAACCCGGACGGATGGCAACACTAGATAGGTAGCTAGGTAGATTCATGGCTGATTTCATTAGTTCGTGGATAATCGGGCGATGTGGCGTGGTGGATTAGGTAAAAGTTAGATTTGTTACCAAGGTAGACTGGTATATAGTTTAACTGTGGTGGGAGATACCAGCAGTTATAAAAGGAAAACAATACAATGGACTATGCTATATATTGTTTTATGAATAGTTTTAAGGTTAGTAGTGAGAAAGTTTTACAGTTATAATTAGACTATAAAGTTATAGACTACTATGCAAGTAGTTAATGGGTAGGTACGGTATTTGTATAGAAATTTACCGGCTTGAAGCTGTTTTCAGAACAGTAGGTTTAGGAATTAATGTAGATTAACTAGTGTGCGGACACCCATGTTTCAGGGGGCCGTCTTTAAGACATTCATGAGGACATAATAACATAAATAAAAGTTAAAGGTAGTGTACTATGGATACTACTCTGCCATGATACTAAAGAATCGCCCTGAGGGCCCACTATGTAGCCTCTCATAGTCACGCCGTGAAGAGAAAAATAATCAAAGAGATTAGATGTGTAGTGTATGTGTGTGTGGTCAGCAGAAAGGTGGTAGTAGAACTGAAGTTATGTTGGCTTATAGCCATGCAGTCGTGGTATTTAGTTCTGTTAAAAGATAATTAATTATAGTTAATTTTAGAATAATAGTTTGGTAACTTTAGTCAGTAGGTTTTAATTAGGATTACCACACTGCAGGTGGGTGTGAAGTATGACACTAGGATAGCTATAACCAGAGTTATAGTTAACTTAGGTAGTTAGGTACAAGTCGATCCTCCACGACTAGTATGGTAGGCAGTCGTGGGTGTGTGTTCCCTTGGCATCGTGTGACCCTGTATGCCGAAAACAAAAAACCCTGGAATCACACGAAGGGTGCTTCCGTAAGCGTGGTGCCAGGAATCGTGAGCGCCAGCGATGCGTGCGTCTCCCAGCCGTGAACCCAAAGAACAGTACCCGGGAAACGAATGGGGAAACTCACCATCGCGGCGGTTCACAAAGGTTATAGGTAAGCGCAAGCATGCCGCGTGCAACGATATAGAAAGTAACCGCGTGACAAAGCGTTTAAGCTCGTAGCTGCTATGACACAGCAGGAAAGGGATGCTGCGGCCTGCTTACGCTTCACAAATTTAGCAACACTAGTGGAAAACAGATGACAATGAAATAACACAGTTATGTTCCAGACGGAAGCCATCTTGACAACCGGGCAATTATATTAATTTACAAACGCTGCAGATTATGGTGAAATAAGAGGATTACGATTTGGCAAGATGGAGAGAAAATGGCAGATACGACGAGCACTTACCCTTGGGCACAGAGGGGTTTCTATATTAGTTACTTGCAACAGTAGGTGGTGAAATAGAACTCAGCGAACCGGAGGTTAGAATTTATAGCCGGTCATAAGTGTTGTCACTCCGTGAAACCATAGACATTAGGGATGAGCGTGGTAATTCGATTTTAGTTTAATCGACTATCACGCTACAGCGAGAAGAATTAAACACTGTTCTTCATATGAAATATAATTAGGATCTTATTACAGAATAATCAGAAACATCAAATCAATAGACACTCCACCAAAAACGTAACGCGTCTCAGAGATGTAAACGGATTGCTCTTGAGCTCTCAACTCGACTCACTACAGCTGACTACTGTACTGTCCGTTCCCTCACACGCCAGCTCTTGGTTTTGTGTCAGAGTTAATGACAAACCATAGACGACTGGTGAGTATGACAGACGACATTGATACATGACAAATCCTGTCGCCATTTACTCTCAAATAATTGAACACGTGGAAAAACCTACAATGTTCGCACTGCAGGACTTCTTTTTTTTTAAGAGGTCGTAATCCACGATGCGAGCCTATTGTGAGTTTTTAGATGTCTTCGCATTTTTCTGTTCAAGGAAATTCCGGTCCCTCACAAAGTTTTGTGACCAGTGGAGATGATGAAAATTACACCAAGTATTAATGTGCCTGTCTAGGTTCGAAATCACAACCACTGGGCTACTAGTTATCTTTGACGACATCGTGATGAATAATAATAATTTAATAATAATTTTATGCAAATAACATGTTTACAGAAAAGTACATATAGTCCAGAACATAAATATATATAATAGTTCTTAAAGGGTTTTAAGTGCTTGAAAAACATTGGTAAAACGGTGATTTATCTTAAGTTCAATATAGTTCAAATATACTGCTATGTAGCGAACTGCCTGATGTAGGTTTATAAAAAAAAACCTGTGTTTCAGTAATTTCAATAAATTAATTAATCGCTAATTAAAAAAGAAGATACAGTAATTACAGTGACTAATGGATTAGGAACTAATACTAAATTATTTCAGGATTTCTAGTAGAATGTTCGATTCATCCAACGGAATGTTCGTATGGTCATACATATATGTTGTTCCGGGTAAAAATTATTGGTTTCATAAATTATTTGTCTTTGTAAAAATCACTGATTAGAAATCCACTTGATCGCACATACGTTGCCCCGACGCACGAAAACTATGCGAGTTTTTGCTCATATATATTGGCTACGATACACGAACCATTTTAGTTGTGACCAAGTATTAGGCCTGTGTGCATAAATAAATAAATTTTTGTATCCAATTTATAACGCATAATAATGCTTTCATGCGCGTTGAAGTGGTATGAAAAACATTCCCAGACATCTAGATACCAAATGGATGACATAACTATTCATCAGTAAATAAATAATATGAAATTTTATTTATTATTTAATCAGATTATAAGCCACCGCAGAGGTCCATTTAAAGTGGTGGTTTGGGTGGTCAAGGACAAAATTGTGTCGCGCGTTGATGTCTTTTGGAAATGTCTCTTTCTTACATGAAGAAATTCTAATTCTTTTATCCCTGTCTTTTCTTGTGTATTTTTATCGTAAAAATCTGTGCTGTTACCTATAACGGCTGAATACGATATCGATAATTATAAAATTAAACTTTTTTTTTTAATTCAATTGAGATAGTTGTCATAAAATACCTATCTACATTAACCGACTTTAAAAAAAAGGAGAAAGTTCTGATATTTTTTCTTCTGTGTGACATGCAATGTTTTCATTTTAGATTTCCCAAGATTCCAGATTAAAAAGAAAAGTGGATGGATAAGGTTACTAGGGAATATTGGTTTCTAGTTTGGTTTTTATTGATATAATGTTGAAAAAAGTCAAAATAATATAAGATACCTATATCCAATCTTTCTAGGCTTCAAATAGTATGACGGAGTCTAATATTAATTAACTTGGACCTTTGCATTACAATATCGCCCCCGTAAGTTACTTTGGTTCCGGGGTTGCGGTAATGTTCTAATGAGATACCGCGGCCCCGGAACTTAAGGGCAGCTGAAGGAACAGGGTGGGTTTTTAGTCAGTAGAAGTCTGTCACTCCCTTCCACCTTACCCAGAGCGGGAGAAGTCATTCGATGATTTTCCCACCCAGGAATAAAACAGGTTACTTTGCTTCAATGTCGAGTCCACGGGTTAAGTGTATGTAGGAGGGAGGAGTCATTAGATAAATCATCTAATAACTCACCACCAAAAAAATTATTATTACCGAGTGCCTGCTGAAGCTACAGTTGTTGACACAACTGATTTTAATGAAAATATGTTTATTATGGAATATAAAATAAATATAAAAAATCTAAATATAAAAATAATATATAGCCGGCTACATTGTCCATGCTCTGATAAAGCAAATAAAATGCCTAACTTGTATTGGAACGTTGATTGGTGTTACAAATCAAAACGCCTTACAATTTCAAAAAGACACTAAAAACAAGTTATTGTACGGATCCACCACAGTAATAGAAATTTGTCGTCGTTGTGAAATTTATATTAAAAAGGCGATCAACGAGAGTGGTTCGAAAGTGCTGTCTCAGAAATATAATTCCAATTATTTTATGAGATCGGTTTTAAAATCGCTGATTGATTGGGTATAATTTATTCCCGGATATTAATTTTCAGCAATATGAAACAGAAACTAAGATGCATAATTCAGAAATATATAGACGCTCGGTTATCATTTTTTAGCAAAAACAATCAGGACCCTAACTTTAATTCGAAAAACATTTACCAAATTAATTAATTTTAAAAATCAATAATAACAGCATACTTTTTTTTATCGTGGTAAAATTATCAAATAAATCCTCCCACCCCGGGCAGGGCGGGAGGGACTGTCAGACTTGTACTGACTAAAATCCACGGTGTTCCTTCAATAACCCTTTACGTTCCGGGGCCACGGTAATGGGATAAGTCCCACGACCCCGGCAGGCTTCGGCCCTCTACAGGGAGGGCCTCGTCATGTTGCTGACGCTCTTTGAGGCGCGCGTGGAACACAACGCGCCGTCGACCCGGGCATGGTCCATGGTCGGACAGCGAGTTGCCCTTTACTCGCTGTCGGCATGCCCGCGCCTACGGTGGCCGGAGATCGTCGGACGACGTCCGACGCCGTGGGCGTCTACCACTGCGGCTGGGCTGGAGGGAGGACGCCATCCTCTCCTTCACACGGCCCGCAGCATAATTGTTTTTCTTTTTGTAATTGAGACTGACAATTATTAAATATTATTATGTGATTTTATTGAGTATTTTTTATAATGTTAAACTTAATTTTATCGATATCGATAACTTTCCCTCAATCAAGTAGAGCAATCCCTAACTCGGCATATCAATACAGCTTGACCTTGAACTGACCAATTGCAGTAGCGCATTTTTTCTTCGCCTCCCAACCCGTATTGGTGAGTTGTGTTCTTCAAAGAAATCGGCCTATAAGCTCTCTAGGTTAAATACTCTCTGGTAAAAATGCACTCACAATTTAGGTACAGGAGAAATTCCTAGAACGGCTTCGAGTTTTTTTAATAATTTGATTGTTCTCAAATCCTGTTTTGTTCCAGATACTTTCTTGACAAAACTTACCTGTCTGAGACTTAAAATGCCCCTTTTATAACTAAAGAAAACAAACTAAGATTTATTTTCAAATAGGAATACATCTTAAATCTAAGTCAGAAATGACTTAACAAAATCTGTATCGACCGCGACAGTAGTTTCGCAATTTACTCCAAGCGCTGTTCTACCGTCTTCGCAGATCTGTGGTAAGCCTCAAATTTAGTGGATATTAAACATAGTGAAACAGTTCGGTTGGCACAAAATGGAGACGCCGAGCGAAATAATGGCCTGTATCTTGTTGAATAAATGTCTGCAAAACTGATATTAAGGCTCAGTTTTCTATAAGACTTTGTTGTGTCATTTCAGCTCCATTTTTGAAAAGAGACTACTTCTTTGATCTTGACTACAACCACAAACTGTAGCTGAAATTATATATTTTAGATATAGTTTAGTTGTGTTTGTAATTGCTTTTCCTTTTATTGTAATTTATGGTTTATTTATCACTAGCTTTTGCTTGCAGATTAATTTGCATGTAAAGTTTTTTTTCCTCTGAAAAAAGCCTTTGTCCTTCTCCAAAGTCTAATCTATCTCTACACCATATTTCACCATATAGACTGAGTTACTTTCACTTTTTAATGTTAATAAATAGCAAGGATAGGGATTTTACTGAACTACCTTTCTTTATATGTTTCTTGTCATTATTTAGACGACAATTTACTACTTTTTTATTACAAATCTCGTAGAAATTTAAAACTTTATGTACAATAGTGTTACATGGGCGGACTTAATGCAGCAAGGCATTCTCTACCAGTCAACCTTTGGGTTAAAAAAAAAAACAAAGATAGATTAATAGAAATGTGCATGCGCGATTAAAAATTGTTAAGAAAATAATTCATAACGCATCCAAATATCGTTAAAAAATCACAGCCGATTGGATATGTGCTCAAAACTTTGATAGCATTGCCACTTTGTAATGGTACTCCTGATTGTTTTGGGCTAGAGTGCTTGTGCATTTGGTTTTAAATGTTCTGTTTTAAAATACCTAGAGTGGAGCAATGTTTAAAAGTAACAATCAGTACTCATACCTTTTTAAAGCTATCAAAATGCCTACCTGAGTGCTATTTGCACTTATTTTTCTCCAAGGCTCCATGTTAATATGGAGATGGAGCAGAATGCTAATATATATTAATGTTCAAACTTACACAGAACTGTAAATAACATCATTGCTTACCATCAGCTGAGATGGTGGTCAAATGCGAGCCTACTATAAAAAAATTAATTATGATCATATTTCGACCGCCAAGGCGACTATTAGTTTTTCGATTCCCACCCAGGACAAATGTTTGTGTGATGAGCACGATCATTTGTTCTTTGTCTGGGTGTAATTTATCTATATTATATATTTAGAAAAATATATGTATGTTTATCAGTTGTCTAGTACTCATAGCACAAGCTCTGCTTAGTTTGGGACTAGATGGCGTTGTGTGTTGAAGTTGTGGAATATTATAGTTATTATATACATTCTTAACACGTATTACCTACGTCTTTGACGGATGTTACCAAGTGGAGACAGATTTAGAATTTTCTCATCATCATCACTCACTTACCCAAACAAGTCGCGTCTCTCTTATGCCTTAAGCCTTCACTCAGAAATACTCAAACCAACCTACCTACAATACCTTGGCTTCTTAAACGTTTACGTTTAGTCTCGAAGCCTTGTTCAATTTGTATAATTATTCACTAAAATAACTTACCTACTTCTAAATTGTCCCTTTGTATTTATTTTGGAAAGGCGTGGGTTTACCTAAAATACTAAGCTAATTATGTGAAGAAAAATAAAACAAAAGGTTCTGTTACAAAAAATAAGGTTATGTAAAAAAGTGCAATATCTTTGTTTTTTTAACCGAATTCAAAAAAGGAGGGAAGGTTCTGTATTCGATCAGTATGTATGTATGTATATATGTATGTATGTTTGTATATCCACGATTTTCTCAGAAACTACTAATCCAATTTCGATTGCGTTTTCGTTGTTTGAAAGCATATTTTACAAGGAACGTCTAATTATATAACACATTAGGTTCTGATGAAGTACTTCGGAGATCAGTGATGGAACTCTTCAATTTAAAACAGCAAATCTCCCGCGATAGCTGCCATCGTACATCTATGTACTGTTTAGCATAATTAGCCCATTAATATCACCACAGCTGAGGCATAGACCTTCTGAATCACGTCTGAAATATGGTTTGAGTGGGTATAAAGACGTGTACAGCAAACTCTCTTTTTAAAAAAACTTTTTACCAAAAAATTAAACCGACTCCCAAAAAACACTGACAAGTGAAAAATAACTTTAATGTCGGTAGTCGGTGTCTTTAGTTTTGTATTTTCGTTTTTGGCAACAACTTCCGAAATTAAAGTTATTTTTCACTTTGCAGTGTTTTTTGGGAGTCGGTTTAATTTTTTGGTAAAAAGTTTTTATTTCACTCTTTTTAGTTGGTCGATTTACCTAGTTATAAGAGCCCAAATGTCAACTGATAACCTTTTACAAAATATTGCTTTTCCCAATGCTGGGCCGTTAATTGTTGAGGAGTTCTCCTTGTACTTCAGCATCAGCTCTACATCACCATATTATGCATTGTGACGATCATAAAGTGCTTAACATCCACATTCAAGTAATCGAATCGCAATCCACGAAATACTTATTATTGAGTAGTTTCGGCGGCCATCTGTGGTCTTCATCATCAGTTCCACTTCCCCAAATGGTACTTTTTGAGAGCAACTGCACAAGTTACTATAAGAAAAAAATACCCAAAACGCCATAGGTGTGCCTATAATATTTGAAGAGTTCCATCGATTTCTCCAGGATCTCATCATCAGATCCTGACTTGGTGACAATGGGACCAATTTCAAAGTATACCCTTTCAAACAAAAAAGAATTTTCCAAATCGGTTTAGCCGTCTTCGAGTAATCGATGGTCATACATAAAAAAAAAACTATACGCGTCGAATTGATAACCTCCTCCTTTTTTGTCGTCAGTTGAAAAGGAAGTGCGAACGGTATGTAGGTATCTCAAGTAACACAAACAATGATACACTAAAAAGCATAAAATAAAATATTTTTTTACAAAAAATTGAACCGACTTCACAACTTACAAAAAAGACTTGCACTACAAAGAGAGAAATAACCTTAAATATTGTTTTATTGGATGTCTAATTCCGTTAAAAATAAGGGCGATGTCTCTACTCACATGGCTGAAGTCGATGCCAAGATTAATGAATAGGTTTCATTACTTCGAGAGTGCCCGAGAATGCGGCGTTCTTATATCACAGTGACCAATAAAATAATTAGTAATGGTGTGGCGATTATCGCCCTTTCAATTTTAAGTTGGTTGGCGGACAGTACGTAGCACGGAGTGTGCGTGTGCCTGGCTATAGGCATGTATTGATATAGCGTATGAGACCGCCATTTCTGGAAGAATCGGTGTGGCCATGTTGAACTAGATGTCATAGTGCGCTCGCGCCGTATGCACGTCTCACCGCGTCTTAAATTCTTGAGACATTATCCACCCGCAAATACTTTAAAATCCTGAGTATTATCCCGTAAGCATTGGGGATTTACCGAGATTTAATAATAATCCCATTTTACCGCGTCTGTGTAATTTGTGATCAAGCAACGAAGGTGATCGACACGCAAGACCTGGCAGAGAGACAGGTGGTACCACCTGCGAAGACCTCAGAGGCTGAACAAGGAAGAAACAGGTATCGCTTTTATTTACATGCTAGAGTTAGGCCACCATACGACGTCTACTGACGCCACCCCCAACTTGAATATTATACAGACAAATATAGGCATTTTAAATCAGCACGCAATCCAGGTGTTAGATTGTCGTTGAAGTCCTCAAACCGCAGAGATACACGGCTATTTACACGCCTGTCCCTCCAAGTAAAATTCACGAAATAAACTTTTTTGTAGTTTTCCTTATGAAAAACATAACAAGACGATAATGGGCTCGTAATAAAAATCAAGAAATCTTATTGCCTTAAATCTAGCGACCCAACGACCAAAGACCCAAGAAAATTATAATTTTGATTTTTCATTTTGAGTCTAATATGATTTTGATAATGTATATTTTATTGTAATGTCTGTTTTTAATTTCTTATTCTATTTTTTATTTTGTATAATGGTTTTGTAAATGTTATTGTATTTTTTTTTTTGTAAGCCGTTATAACTCTCTAATCTTTTCTTTTCTAATCTCTTCTTACTGGTCGTTATCTTTATTAGTGAAGGTTGAGTCTTGTGCGAAGTCCTTCGTAGCTGTCTGCTATAGCACCTTCCATTTCGTCCGGTTTTTGGCTTTCTGCTTCTTTCAGAGCGGTTGCCATATAACCATCAGACGGTACTAATAGACCTAACTAACATATGGCAAATGGAGATGTCTATGTGGTAAACGTCTATTTTCTATGGAGATACATGTTAGCTTTAGAGGTGCTGCCAATATTAGAGTCTGATATGATGATAATTTGTTTTGTGGTCATATTGGTCTAAACTTTTTGAGAATAGTTTTATTGTGCGTACAGCTAAAGAGTGAAATTCTCTGCTGGAGTCTGTGTTTCCTGATAGTTGCCTGATAACAGTAAAAAACCTATTATTTTGGCACGAAGGTTTTTTTATAAGCTTATATTTAAATTTTCCAATTTTCATAAGGCTACACCTATTATTTTCGTGAAAATACCTGAGAAGGAAAGTGAGTAGTTAATTTTCAGCTTTTGTTTCACATTTATTTCCTAAACGCTATTAGCAAAATCTAATAGGATTTAGATTCATTCTCATAATCTGGCTTCCCACACATTAATTAACTAGAACATCAATTTTCCTAGAAACGTCGGTGAAACCTTATCAGTTCTTGTACTACCATCATCATTAGGGTTAGCGTAGGCCTATCTTGTTAATTGCCTGCTTTTCTTAGAACTGAGCCAGAAATTAGAAGTGTGAACTTACCAAGATTTAACTACGTGGGGTGATGATTTTATTGTATTTTGTGGTATGGCGGGTTTAAATCCGTTTTTTTTAATCGCTGATCTCCAAGCATCGCTTCTAAATTCAAACAGCGTTAAAATATCGATCTAGAAAAAAGATATTGCCATCCAATTTAATTCCAATGTAAGGCGTACATTGAACTATCACCAAAGACGATATTTAAGCATTCAAATAACATAAAATCAACTTTTTGAAGAAAAAAAAATAAAATTTTGTAGCTATATTTTTTTGTGGGTATAAGTAATAAACAACTTTCGACATGTGCAGTTGCCAAATACAGAAAACTCAGCTTTTAAAAACATAATAAAGCTTAAAGTAACAACATAAATTATTATAAAAAATAAAAATAAAATATTATTTATTAAAAGTAAGTAGGTACTCATTAAAACTATTAAAAACAAATATTGGTGAAAAGAACTAACAAAGAATTTGATTTTATGTAACACACATTTATTTACCAAATTATTTTTATTACGACTTTTAAAACTTATATTGATTTGTTTAACCTGTAAATATGTACGCCATAAAGGCAAACGTGACAGCGTCATAATTTTATGAAATATCTTGCATACCATATGTATGTTTACTCGTGTTTTCAACAAATAAAAATGTCTTATCTTAACAAGTTCGCATACCAAAAATATAAATACTGTATATTCGATTGAATGGGTGTGATTAATCCAAAATATGTATATACAACGGGTAACGGAAACCCCATATCTATCCAAAAGGGCTGAAGACAACAAGACAAACAAAGAAACTTTGTTATCATCCGAAGAAGCCGTGCACTTGGTATGTATATACCCTTTAAATTACACGTTGTATACAAATGATATATTGATTTTCAGTGGCACCCAGACTGACCCTACTGACCTAGACAGACATAGGGCACTCCCTTTGTTATTCTGGTCAAGCTTGCCCGGAGCAGCATCTGCTGTTCGTTCAATATGTCTAGACTATACGGAGCGGTAAGGAAAATCTGCCGACAGTTCATTTTGCAAAAGGGATATCTATTACTGGGTAATAGTCTTACTTGCTGCCCACGACTTTGTTCAAATGGAATATTTGCATTTTTTTATTGTCGGTAAGGTCGTGTTTGTTCACCATTTCACCATGGTAAGCGATTATACGGCCGAAGGTGAAGCACGCTTTTTTTCGGTGGGAGAGAAAAGAGAGGTCTAATGACTCGTCCCGCTCTGTGCGAATCGGACGGAGGGTCAGACATCTACTGATGAAAAATCTACACAGTTTCTTCATTTGCAATTACGTTCCGGGGCCACGGTATTTTGTTAGAACATTCCCGCAACCCCGGAAGATGAAGCACGCTAATCTCGCAGTAAACTTTTCACTCTTAACATAAATATACCCAGGTTATATCTATCAGGAAACACAGATTTCGTCAGTGAATTCCACTCCTTAGTTGTACGCACAATAAAATTTTTACGCACATGGTCCACCATGTCACGTTGGCTCATCGCCGTTTCTCTTAGTTCAATGATGAAACAGGCTTGGTAGTATTAGATTGTGTAATTAGTAAATTGTTAAATCTAAACTACGGGAATCGTATTTACCAGGGTTGAAAAGCTAATTTTCTATTCTAGAACATAATTATATGTCCGTACCAAATTTTATCCAGCCATTTTGGCATGATTGAGTCTATATTAATATTATAAAGTGGAATAGTGTGTTTGTTAAAACACGCTAATCTTCGAAAGTACTCGGTGGATTTGGACGAAATTTGATAGTAAAGTAGCTTAAGGCTTGAGGAATCCTATCGCCCGTATGCTAGTAGTCTAATAAAAACAAAGTTGGTTCGATTTAAAAAAAGAAAATCTATTTTGGTATAATAAAATAATGATGTTATTCGTAAATTTTCTTATCTTCTATTAAGCCCAAACACGGCTACAATAATGTTGTTTTAAGAAAATAAGGGTGAACCCTATACATCTGCTTACACTGCGTTCATGCATGTTATGTCATGGAATAATGAAAACAAACAAAATATAAACAATGGATAGCAGCAATCACGGATTTTATGCTCCTAGTTCTTGAAGAGTTCCATTGCCTTCCTCCGAAGGCCCACATCACATCCTAATAAATAAAAAGAAAATAAACTTGCCCTAAAAAATTAGAATTTCTTCATTGAAAACACGATCTAAATTAGATCAACACTTTTAGAAACTTTCAGCTGTTGTTACTTCCATCTTTAACTCAAGAACAAGAAATGATGATGACTGTGCAAATTCTGAATTGCTTTAGAAAGTGTATGAAAAATAATCAGTGTATACAAAATAGATCCCCTCGATTTCCCTGAGATCCCAACGGCACATTTCGACTTTAGACAAGGGACTTTTAAAAGAGAGACTTTCGAATAAAAAATAATTTGGGAATCGATCCACAATCGGCGGAAAAATCAGTGAACATACATTAAGACAGTGAACATACATATACCCGAACATAGTACCTCCTCCTTTTTGGATTCGGTTGAAACAGCGTTTACCGGGTCAGCTTGTATTACTATACCTAGATGAACCCCCACAACAAATAGGTATCGGGGGTTATAACATAGGGATAATAAATTCCCTCGCCTCTGTAGCAAATGATGTAGAAATCGAAATCGTGTGATTGAGAGCTGTTATGTAACAAACAAGGTTGTATATCTATAGGATGACTGGCAAGTCTTCATTATTTTATCTTCCAAAGTGTATTTGATTTATCAGAATAAGTGAATTTTGCCATGAAGTAAATCCTATAAAACTTAATCATATTTTTTTCTTTCTCTGTTTCAAAAACGTTTCCCTTCGCTTGTAATATTTCCTTCATCGTGGGTGCGTAAGACGAAATACGAGTAGCTAACTATCGGTAGACCATACACACTTTTTTGTTCCATGCGGGATTCGAACCTGAACACGCAGTGCAGCAGCTAATTGTATAACCAACCGTGAAAGATTTGATAACAACGCTCTTTGCCTTAAGTAGTCAAGGTCAAAATGGTTGCATTTATGATCTCTAAGAAATCTTATTTACAGAAACACACTCTATGACCAGTGAACCTTTTCTGAGGATATCATCAAATGTCATATCCTGCTATGGGTGGAAAGGAAGATAATATCAGTCTTCTACTGACTAAGTACCCACCATTTTCCTTCAGTTGCCTTTGCAGTCAGGAGCTGTGCTACCTCCTTCGATCTGACCAGTCATATACCCAAAAGCACACGTCAGGAAACAAAAGAAACTCAGAAACTCTCTGCTGACTTGTGTATTCCCTACCACAAAAGACCCGTCAGCCTTCATAGCAAGAGTGAATAGGCATCTTCTGGGCTCGCTCGTTCCATCGTATACCTCATCTAACGCCTACCATCAGGCGTGATTGGCATTAAGAGCGGGCTCGTCCGTATTTTATTTTTAGTTATAATAGGCTCGCGTTTGACCACCATCTCAAATGATGATGGTAAGCGATGATGTGATGAAATAGCTTCTTGAAGCGTCGCCATTGAGGAAACTGGTAAGGAGGACTTTGTATGGCTCGTTAAAACATTTCTGCAACCTCGGCAGGTAATGGCCCTATTAGGCCCCGTCATTTCTGCTGACTGCTCTTTCGCGCGTTGAAATGGAACACGACGTATTGTTGACCCGGGAATTAGCAGTTACCCTTTATGAGCTGTGAGTGTGCATCACTATGCACACTCATAGGTAGCTAATCATTTTCTTTCAAATTTATGATTATTCCTTTGATTCATCTCAACAAGTTGTTAATGAATATATTATATTAGAGCAATTTCAAAAAAAATTGTACCCCCGGATTTTGCCTTGTCCCTCGACTTTAATAATTTATTTTGTTGAGATGAATGACTTCTAGGAGATTATATTGATATAAGTGAAATAAACATATGTATGTTAAAATATACAAATAAACTGTAGTTTTGTCGTTACTTTAATAAATATAAAACTTACGATGATTTTAAAATACTGAAGAACATCGAAATTACCTGTCCCCTTCCCAACTAGCGTCAGACAACCTTTAATTAAAAAAAAAATCCGTATATTGAGAGTGGTTTATAAATATATTTGAATTCTCAAAAGTTTAATTTATCAGTTAAAAGTATAAATAATATATTTTCTTACATATTTTCTATAAAAAATAAGTTTAAATTAAAATCGTAAATTTTGGCCAACCGGAACATTCAGTTTTGTGACCGCTCGTTTTCAAAAAAATTCTTCCTAATCGTGGAAAGTATTTGGCACAATAGTAGCACAACATATTGTACTTCATCGAGAGACGCTATTTTGCTTTCATTGTAAAAAGAATTAGCTAGCAGTGCGGACTTATTGTTGAAGTGTTCCGTGTTTCAATTTCTTGACTCGGGTATGTGACCAAGTTTTACTATTATAAATCACTTTTCTATAAACATTGTTATTGTTGACACATTGCAAAATTTGTATAGTATTTGATCCCGAAAAGTTAATACTACTAAGTACGATGAGTAATTTTTAAACAATTTAAAACTACCAGAAGGTTGTATTATGTGACCTCCGTTTTGTGACTTATTCTACGGTCACATTTAACGGAACGGCAAGTCACAACAGGTTGGAATGCATAAAACTTAGTTTACATTGCTATCCTTGCTGACCGAATTAATTTGATTTTAAAGTTTTAAATTAAATAAGTTCTTTTTTTAATTTATATTTCAAATTTATAGATCATTGAAGTTTGCTGACGACATTTAAATGTTAGGTAAGCTTTTCTTAACTTTGGTGGATATTGCAATGCCGCTTACTGACGCGGAGAAAACTAGAAGACACAGAGAGAGATTAAAAAATTTATACCCGGATGCTGCCCAATGCAAAAAGAAATTTAGATCGACTGAAATCAAAATGTTCAATTAAGAAAATTTGATAGTTTGAGATAGCTCGATCTGCTGGCGTCTATACAATTTATAACAAACCTAACCCAACCGTGTATAACCTCAAACACAATTATTTTATTGTATGTAAGTACACCAGTACCTACATTATAATAATTGGGTTTGAGGTTTCTTTTGTGATTTCACTCATTATAGTAAGGTAAAAATATAAGAATACTTAAAATTATTGTTTTATTTCTTACCTACTCGATTCTTCAAAATTTTCAGTTATTATTGACTTTTAATTAACAGAAAAAAAAATATATATAACTAGTTCCAATTTGAAAAGTAGAGCTGATAATGTTTAAGTCATCATTTGATATCAAAATTTGTTAATTTGTTTAATATTCTACTAACTATGTAGGTCCGTATTATTTTGGCAATTAATAAATCATGTGAGCACAGCCTTATGATTTTAAGACTTCCATTTTGTCACTGTCCCTTCAAATTGTTGGAGTTAAATCTATGAAATTTGATGAATTTTCACCTTTTATTTCCATGCAATCACAAATATGTATAGCGTCATTATCTATTGCTTTTAGAAAATGTACGCATATTGAGTAAAATATTATGTTTTTGGAGTAAAATTAAAAAAAATGCCAAGTAAAAAGCGACATAGTCACAAAACAGAATAAAAAACAATATTTTTGTGTTAATCCTTAAAGCTGTAGCTATTTTCTTTGATTTACCAATTAAGTGCATGTATTAATTGTTTAAGTAAATATGAAAATGGCTTATTTATTTCATACTTTCCGTAAAATTTGCTTTTAAATCTAGTCACACAATGGAACCAGTTCTGCCACCAAGTCAGTTTTGTTTCGATATTACAGGATAAATGCCTCGAATTCAGCGTTCCTTTTTGTTTTCCTACATATTAAACTACATTACCTATTACATTTTGGTCAAATAAAAAAGGAAAAAAAAATTAAAAATATAATCGAATTTTAGAGCAGGGTACACTTTATTTTGAAATTGCTCATTAATATATAATTGCCTACGAATTGTATTGTATTTATATATATATTTATATATTTGTATATAATTGTATTATTTTCTGTTTTATTAGTATATTTATGTAGTAGGTACACTATTTTAGCCCTCCCCACTTTAATTAAATTTTGAAAGTCTTTGCAAAGGTTGTCTGAAAGATATCGCTTTTAGCGATAAGACCGCCATTGTAACCATAGAAGTAAGAAATTATGTTAAATAGGTGTGTTTAAATTTTGTTGGACAATAAAGTATATTCTATCCTATCTATCTATCTATACACGGTAACTTCTCTAAGTATTAAGAATTTCATTATAGTCTGCTTAAAAGTTGTATGTAATGAACTCTTGTCATACATATTAATCACAGTGAATATTTGGGGTGAAAAATTTAAACTTGAGATATTTGTCTAGAAACAAAATAAGTTCCCGAGAGATAATTTGCAATATAAGTGAGATAACATACTACATCTTATAAACTATTTTTATTTAACTTAAATAAAGTATAAAAGATTCGTCCTCAAAGTTCTTGACTGGTAATGTACCCAAGAGACTGACAGCATTGCCACGTTGTATGTACCTTTGGGCAAAGTATAAGCAAGCTTTTGAAACATTGACATAAGAAGTGCCTACGTCATTATGATTTCGTCATATTAAAGGAATAGTGCTATTCGACCTATACATATAACTCCGTCCCTCTTTCACACCGTAATTTTACGACTTACAAACGACATAGTGAAACGATTTCGTTAAGTACAGTTAGATTAGAAAAGATTTTCAGCGATTGTAACGTTGCTGTAAAACAGTTTATGTCGTCGTAATCGTAAATTGTAAATAATGACGATGAAGTAGTATACAATCTAACATTGGTTTTATTTTACCACTGAAAGTACCTTACGTTATAATTTGATAATAATAAGCTAAGAACAGTTTTATATAGTGTTCGTTTTACAATATCTATTTGACATAAATGTTCATCGTCATGTATTAGACTTGCTAATTTAATTGATATTATTATTAAAATTTTCTTTATTTTTTTTTTACTTCTGACCTAATTGTGGAATTTGTATTTATTTATTTTTTACATTGTTTATATTTGACATAACTAATATTATAAAGCGGAAAAGTTTATTTGTTTGTTTGTTTGCTTGAACGCGCTAATCTACGAAAGTACTGGGTGGATTTGGATGCAATTTGGTATGGAAGTAGCTTGAAGCTTGAGGTTATAGGCTACTTTTTACGCGACTGCTAAAAAGGAGAGTTATGTTTTTACCGTGATAGAATCCACGGGAGCGAAGCCCCGCGTGAGTACTAGTTTGACATAATTATATGATTTGTGTAACAGTGCTATTCAAAGAATATTATTTGAAATTTTATATTGTAACTTATTTAATTTTGATTAGTTTGTATTGTAATAATGCCTACCTTAATTCTTTATTTTTTGTATAGTGATAAATTTCACCACAATGTTAAAATTGTTTATGAAATAAATGAAATGAAATGAAAATGAAATAATAGCCAGTAAAACTACATACTAAACTATAAATTTAGTTTATTTGATTTCGATAAAGTAAAACCATTAACTCCTTGAAATCACATAGGTACAAACATTTTCAAATAAATGTATCACCCTACATTTATCTCTACATAGTATAAAACAATGTGGATTCTCGCCGTACGTCTGTTCCCTTTTTTTTATGATAAAATCAACTAATAACTTGTCCCGTTCTGGGCACGAAGCGGAGTGGAGTGGAAGGCAGTGTCAGACTTCTACTGACTAAAAACTCACCCCGTTCCGGGGCCGTGGTATCTCTTTAGGAGATTCCCTTAACCTCGGCAGGCAACAGCCCTGTTGGGCCCCGTCAATGCTGCTGACTGCTCTTAGAGGCACGCGTGAAACATAAAGCGCAATGTACTGTAACGGAGGCGTGTGTATACTCGGGAATTTCAATATAAACGCGATGGGTTTTATACTTTGTATATTATTATGTTCACATTTATGGTAGATTAATCTAATTATATTTTTCAAGTCAAAACGATGTCGAACTTGCTATGCTGGCGGCATCCCAGCCGGCTCTGTCTCTTTCTTAAAACAGTTCCTTCGCATGTCAAACATTGCGGTCTAAATTCAAACTATACCAGCCAGTGCGATAGGCTGCATGATCGCTTGCATAGCAAAACTCCTTAGTACTCTCTGTCCGGGCCTGGTACTAACCGGACGGTGAGCTACCCCTGCTCGCCACCCGCAAGGCCGTGCCAACGGTGGCCGGAGATCGGCTCGCGATCCCCGACGCCCGGGACGCTTCCGAGGTCACTGGGGCGTGAGGAGGAGAGTTGTATCTCTCTCAACGCCTGTATGCTTAGATCTATCAAACTGAGCAACGAAATTAATGCGATATTCATCACTAGATATAGTGATTCAAAGGGAGAGTTTCTGTGTATAATACATGCATATTCTAGTAGAGAAATGCCGAGAAATTCAAAGATTTGTGATGACTGATGTGATGTCGTAAAACATTTAGTAAACAACAAAATTTATTTAAGCTATTTTAAACAATATATAAATGCGTCAGTTACGTTGTGCATGTGATATAGATAGATAGTAATTAATAATAGAGCGCAATCCAACATACCCTTAGAATATCTCAGGAGCGGCCGTCGCTATGTGAGCCGTAGGTTTACGAGAAGTCTAATCATAATGAAAATATTATTGATCGTTCCACACTGAAACCACATTAGTATCTACATTACATCTGTGAATCGTAACTTCCCTATATCTTCGCTCTGTAGTGATATTTATGTACATACATAAACCATAAACGTACATAATGCTCTCTCTCTCTTTCGATTAGAGTGGACAATCACAATAAAGATTCAAATATACACAAGGGTTTGCGCAAACATAGGAGCCCTCTTTTCTTTTTAAATCTTAAAGTCCAATGGAATGGCAGTCTGATACTACCGGCGAGAGATCTGACGCAAGGCCAAACTCCAAGCTGTAACTGCACCATTTGTAATGCAAAAAACCCTCTTTATTGTCCGAAGAGTGAATCGAAACTCCTGGAGTCCAAAAAACACACTATACACTGTCACATGTGTAAGTATGCATTCGTACATATATGTTTTGTAATAAGTTTGGTGTCAAATATTTTATCATGTACCAATTACACAATGTTGGTCATAGTACGTTTTTGGAGCATTTTTCTAATACTATTAAAAATTATAATACCATAATCTGTTCTACGTCCTCTCATTCATGGCATAGTGCCCGTGGTCGTCAAATTCGGTGTAGTGGCGTGCTTAATAATCTTTTTAATTCCTCCCGTACTGAAGTTTTCTTGTGCGTTCGTGAGTGCAATTTTGGCTTCATTAGCCACTCGCTCAAATTTTATTTCAACTTTGTCTTTGCAAAAGTGAATCTTTCTAGCAAAAACATAATATGTTAGTACACACCTACACTCAATTTCATTCGTAGGTGGAATTTACTCGTAACTCATTTTAAGATCCTATCCTTGAACTGTGAATGTTAAAAATTGTGATGTAATGATTTCTACTCTATACAACGTGTAATTTAAAGGGTATATACATACCAAGTGCATGGCTTCTTTGGATGATAACAAATGATATGGCAAGGGTTTTGTAATCGTAAGTCTCCGTGTGTAGAACTTATTACAAATACCAATACACTGATACCAGAGACCGAATTTTTCAAATTAAGAAGAACGAAGAGAATTATCGTGATATTGGCAAGTGACGTAGAAAGTTATTGACACTCGTAGTGCTGTGACACGTTTGTTATGATTGGTATTCAAGAAATATATGAAACCGATAATTTGGTATCAATTGTTTGTCAGTTATTTTGAGCTGAAACTGTGCATTGCATTCAGTCCTTTTGGATAGATATGGGGTTTCCGTTACACACTGTATATTATAGACAAAATAACTACTCTTCGCGCCATGTCAGATTATAGTCTCGATTTTTGTTGGTGTTTTACTTCGCCTAGTCTATCCGCGCGCCCGTTTGTCTGTTAACCGTAACAGGTAGACTGATGAAATTAACACAGATTGTGCTATAAGCTCAAAATAATACTAGTTAAAAAAATACAAAAAGATATCTATAGGTACTGGAAAAAAAAAAAACAAAATAATTTTCAAGTTCAAGACTCGGATGGAAAATGGAGATTCTAATTAAAAAGAATTATGTATTTAGCAATATTTTTATTAGAAATCTTCGATCTATAAATAATTAATCGTCCATAGTCTAATGGATAAGGTGTTGGACTTGTGATTGAGAAGTCGCGGGTTCTAACCCCACCCATTACACTATTGGCCGTGAACCCACTCCAGACACAAGCATATTTAGCTTAGTTGGAGGGGTTAACAGGATTGTTAGTAATGTAAATTCTACTCACATTGCTAGTAATATATTTTTTTAATTAATAGTCGAAACAAGATGGTGAAATTGTGTCAAGGTTTAGTTCATTATATCCGTGTATCATAATTTCAAAGTATTAATGAATTCCGTCATCGTTCAAACGACCTGCCCTATTCATAATAAATTAACAACTGTTCTTCAATTCAATTATTAAATTCATTCTGATACTTTCAACCATATTTCAAAACGATGAACCTACAGCCAACTTATGTTTACCATTTATATTAAAAGATCTAGTCGCTATGACTAAGCATTAAAGTTCTAAATCGGCTGGCAAAGTCTTACGGAGCTGTAAATATAAATAGACATTTAATTTAAGTTGAAGACTTGACGTCAAACAGAGTCGTACATATTTATTGTCCATTTTAAAAATGAAATTCTATTTGAAGTGTGTTTCGGTCAGGGACTTGATTGATGTTTCGTTACAAATTATAGGACTGTTAACCAAAACTAAATAATCTCGTATTGCTTGATGTATATGTCAATTCCCGTTTAGTTCGGTAGCAAAAATATTATAGTATGATAAAAAAACCTATGAAAAAGTCGCTTAAAAAGTAGGTACTAGGCAAACATGACTTGACAAGATCTCACCAAAAACGATCGAGAAAAGTGGTTTATAAGCTTTCAAACCACTAGACGAGGATAAGTTGCTTCGTAATATCAACTTAACAGCCATACTAGGTACTATAAACTCTTTCGAATTTCTGATCTCCTGGTAACAACGGGGAATACTTTACGAAGTTGGTTTAAAAATATAAGCCGTGCACGTCGAACACTTTTTTTATCCAACTAAGACGAACTTGGAATTTTATAGAATTTGGTGATATTGGCATGATATATTATTCCCGTGGGATGTTTTATGTTTTCGGGATAAGCGTTCTCATTTTATATAAAACTTCAATATTTTAGAAACCATTTATTATTATAGACAGTTCAATGATTTCAGTGCGTTCTCGTCTGAAAGCGGTCGTGAGCTCAATCTCTTATTTGAATTTAATATTCTTAAGTAATGAAAATGTGTATCTTTGAAAACGTTTGATTTGCTCAGCGAATTCCTTGATAGTACTGATTCGTTCACAAAAAAATACGTAGAAAATATAGAAACGTAAACCGCAGGACAAAGCTATCTATATAATACTAGCATTAACCCGCAACTAACTCGTATGAATAGGATGTTTCAGCTAAAATAAAATAGCCAAGTGCTACTTGTTGATAATGTAGTTTTATATTGGTAGAGAATTTTAATAAAGGTTCAGTGGTTTTCGAGTTTAGCCATTACAAACAAACAAAACATTTTTTCCTCTTGATAATACTAATAGATAAGTTAGTTATGAGGGAACATTATGTTATGTGGTACGTATACAATTGCTAAAGTCTTTCCTTCTCCCATAGACATTACGAACTTATTTCGTTATCTGAAGACACAGTTTGCGTAGTGTTTGAGCGATCGGTTGTTGCGCTGCGAAGGTATTCTGTTCGATTCCTGCACCAGAATAAATATTGTATAACCTGTGAAGAAGTTTCGCCTTGTCCGTCTGTCCGCGGCATAGCTCAGAAACTATTGGTACTAGAACACTGAAATATGGCATGGATATACATATTAATCACGCCGACAGAGCGGCAAAATAAAATCATCAAAAACCTTGTTTTAGCCTACTCCCCCTTTTCGTAAAGAAACTGTTTTATCTCGTCCAACCCATTATGTCGAATATCGTTGGATAGGTCATACTTACATAAGATTGAGCTGTCAAATGTTCGTAACTCAACCTACCAAATAAGTGTTTGTAAATAGGAATTCAAAGGTCACGGCAGTAGTACCTACTTCTAACGTAGTTAAAAGGAAAACTAAGTCGGCTTCACACAAGTAATAGTCAACAAACTGTATTCTAGTCCCATTCGGAAAAAATCTATCGAAATATATATATAGATCAAGTTCTTATTTGTTTAAAACAGAGTAGTTGGTTGGTTTTTGTTGCAGCACGGTAAAGGAACTCGCGGTCAGCTAATCCAATTCGCACTTGGCGGTGTAGTAAATAAACTACAGAATCCTACACTGCGCGTGGCCCGACACACACTTGGCCGGTTTTTTGTAAATAGGTAACTCTCTCTCTCTCTGACTCCATTTTTCAGTTGCTCTTTGTCCTCAGAAAACTAAAAGACAAGTACATCTCGATTTCAATGCCGCACTACTCCCGTTTGTACGAACACGGAATCTGATTTAATCTTCTCCTTTATGCCGCTGAGCTTGGCAAAGACATCCCCTTGGTCTTTTCATGTCTAACGTAAAGGAAAACTATTTCAAACTTCTAGAATCTTAGGTGTAACAAGGACATTTACAAGTCTGAGATAAGGTTAAAATTTTCGCGTAAGGATTTCATGTTTAATGTAATATTTTTATGATATTGTCTTGTTCCAGCTGTGACGGTTTGTACAGCAGTGGTTTAGGTTCGATTTCCGCATCAAAACAAGTTTTTGTATGGCTTCAAATTTTTTATAGCACACACAAAAACATACGAAAGACAATTGGAAAAGGACAGCTTGACAAAGACAACATAAGCTTATGGTATGATCTTATTGCTTATGCTAGTATACTGTAGTGTTTTTATGTAATTTTATATGTAACATATTTTAAAAAACACTTATTCCATAAAATACGTGTCCAGCCCAAAGCCGATTTTCCTTACGAATTATTGATTATCGCTTTTGTATATTTAAATATCGAGAGTAAGCTGTGTCATAATCATATCTCAAATTGAAGCTTCACTTTGAAAACCTTCTTTCTAACTAAAATACCTTTACCTAGCACAACCTATAAACAACAAGACCCTAAAAAATATACTTATCCTTGATAATAATAAAATTCTTAGGCTATAGGAGCGTGTGCGAGCATGTGCTGCTATGCTTTGAATATGAATGTAAGCCATATTTGTGAGATAACGCACGAAATTCAATTACGTGAGACGTTCACTTGGATGTATTTCCAAAACGATATAACTTTGTAGTCTGAGTTTTTCCAGACAGGCTATATGTTTGAAAGAATTGTAGGTATTGGGGCGATTATAGTGGGCTTCAGAGCAGTAAATATATTTTCAGTATGATTGGCACGCGTTTGACCATTATCTCACCTGATGCTAAGCGATTATGT
Source organism: Tholera decimalis (assembly GCA_943138885.2). Classification (NCBI taxonomy): domain Eukaryota; kingdom Metazoa; phylum Arthropoda; class Insecta; order Lepidoptera; family Noctuidae; genus Tholera; species Tholera decimalis. Next base: position 34,798,590 of record OW964562.2, read on the forward strand.
GGTCGAAGATGGAGCACGCTTGCCTAGAAGTAACCTATTCACTCTTGACTTAAAGACCCCCAGGTTATAGCTATAAGGAAATACAGATTCTGGGAGGGAATTCCTCTCCTTAGCTGTAAGTACAATGAAAGTATTGCCAAAACGTTTTGTGCGTATAAGTCAGATGTCCACCATGTAACGATGTCGCATCGCCGTTCGTCTTGTAGTCCGATGATGGAACGGGCTTGGTGGAATTAGATTGTGCAATGCCTAATTCCAATATGCAATTACATTCCCCGAGAGCGGAGCCTTCTGGCCCGTTTCTCGATAGACTCAAGTGCATTAAGCTGGTATTTGGTAGATCGCTAGAATTTTATTTGAATGTATCAATACATCAAGTATCGTAAGAAACGCACACTCTCAATACCTCAAGTAGGACATTATGTTATAATCACAATACATGGATGTTCCTACACATTGATTTTTATATAACATATTTTGAACCATTAAAGGTCAAAATATCCAGATTACTCTTCAAAAAAACACGTTGAGTGATATATATGTTTCTCATTTCGTTCACCAAAAGCCACGTTGCTATGTAAAAAGCATCAAACGAGATTATTTGAAAAATATTCGATATCAAAATATAGTATCTATTGGACGCGATCCTTTGTAGTCAGTAGAAATTATGCCTATCTCTCAGAAGCTGAGGTATTTTATATATAAATATTTTTCATATTATCTTGGCAAGTGGTTCTTCAGCTTTACTGTTTATATTTACCCGCCTTTCGCAAGAAGCAAAGGTATCCTTTTGTATGACTGTTGCGAAGTTTGTAAGACTTTTTGAACACCTCATATTCAATGGTTGGTTTAGGGAATATGTATACTTGAGAGTATATATATCACTAATTATGAAGGTAAGTTAAAGGCGTGTTAATAGTTACTAGGTGTATTCACGACTGTAAGCTTAGGCGACGGGACGCAGCCGTCTCTACTTATCTATATGTAAGTATAGGTATCTGTGTAACGTACATATCATGTTATGTGTCCCTACACTATTCCCCCCCTTACAAAAAAATAAAAACATTTTATCATACCCAGTCTATATAAAAATAAAATAAAATACACAGATTTACAATAAATTCTATCAACACGTAAACACTAGCCAGTCGGTTAAAGATGAGTAATTTGAGTCGTGCGGCGCGGCGACGAAGCGTCTGCGCGGGTGCGGCGCGACACAGTGGCACGGCGGCGCGGCGGTATACACCGCCTATGATGCATACTGAGGCGCGGTGGACTGCTGACGAGGGATCGTCTGCACGGTCACCAGCGCTGGATTGCTCGCGATTACCTGCTTGCGTACCCAGCTCTTCGCATTAGTTTGACAGCGGTGCCACACCATGTATCCAAAGAACAAACTGACGATGATTATGATGGCAATTACAATCCATGCCATCGTATCTAGCTTCTGAGTAATCATGGAGTTATTCACAGTTGCTTGAGCAATAACTTGATCTTTGCTTTGACTTCCACCCATTATAGCGACTAGTGTTCCGTACTGACGAAAATTATGGACTAATTAAAAATAACTAATTCACAACCTATGTTAAAAAATATGTGCTTACATTTTGCAATATTTAATTAAAATTTAGAACAACAAAACAAATAATTTGCAATAAAATTGATGAAATGGAAATAAATTTCCGATTTTACTCTTACATCTAATTACATAAAATTATAAGTCTAAAGTAGTTAGCATTAAGGTTTACAATATCATAACTATACTTTAATATTATTCTATTTACATTAGTACCATGGACATTCGTTACGCGTAAAAATGCTTACGAAGTAAAACGTATCGGGGTTTTGATAACGCGGCCACTTCGCGTCGTTCTCTGATGTAGAACTTTGCTGGAAGTGTCTGCGTTATTTTCACTACAAGTATCTTTATTATTAGATGAAAAATTACTACAACTAGTACTATCACTAAAATCTATTGATGACGACGATTCATCAATTGCGTAGGCGGGTTTAAGCCTATCTACTGAAATAGTAGTTTCTCTATTACCTATTTTTATTACGAACGTTTTTCCTCTTCTCTCTATGACGCTGTATGGGCCATCATAGGGAGGTTGGAGAGATTTACGCATGACGTCATTTCTGACAAAAACACTTTTACAGTTTGCAAGATCACCAGGAATGAATATTGAGCGGGAATTACTGTGACTTGACGGTCTAGGCTTCAAATTATTTATACTATCTCTTAGTTTTTATAAATATTCTGAATCTGTTCCACAAAAACTAATATTATCGTAAAAATCGCCTGGAAGTCTTATCGTCTTGCCATACATTAACTCAGCTGCGCTCACACCACTATCACTTCTAGACACGGCACGTAATCCTAATAACACGGATGAAAGCTCATCTACCCATGAACTGTCGCATGTAAGACGTGCCATAAGAGCCACTTTTAATGCTCTATGCCAACGTTCGATCATGCCGTTACTTTGCGGATGATAAGGTGTCGTACGTATTTTGTGAATACCTAAATACTTCATTAGATGCTTAAATAGATCACTTTCGAATTGTCTGCCCTGGTCGCTGGTCAGCTGTGCAGGACATCCAAAACGGGAAATCCAGCCTTCAAACACCACTCTCGCTACAGTTTCGGCTGTTATGTTTTGTACCGGAAAGGCTTCAGGCCAACCGGTGAAACGGTCTATCATAGTTATACAGTATCTATAACCATCGACTGTTGTACTTAGTGGTCCTACTATATCGATATGAACATGTGAAAATTTATCCGATCTCTCGTATTGTTCTAATCCTGACATAGTATGCCTAGTGATTTTTACTTTTTGGCATTGAATACGATCTTGCCCAGTGCGTTATGTCTCCGTCCATATCTGGCCAAAAGAATTTTTGTTTAACTAATTGTTTACTAATTTTAATACCTGGATGGCTAAGGTTATGAACAGAATGGAACGCTAATTTTCTAAAATTTTCCGGTAAATAAGGTCTTATATTCTTTGTTGAAGTCTCACAATAAATCATTGAATCAGAGACCGGCAAACATATTTGCTTAAATTGCAATGTAGCGTTGCTATCCGATGCGCACAATGTTTGACGTAGGTACTCGTCGCTATCTTGCAGTTTTGCTACCTCAGTGAAATCGAGGAACGTGGGACACTGTATGGTATCAATGCGTGAGAGTGCATCGGCGACGACATTATGCTTACCACTAACATATTGGATATCTGTGGTAAATTCACTGATATAAGGGAGTTGCCTAATCCTTCTGGGACTTTCTTTATCATTACTACGTTTTGTAAAAGAATAAATTAGGGGTTTGTGGTCTGTATATATTGTTAATGGTCGACCTTCGATCATATTTTTGAAATGTTTGATGGCCATATGTACTGCTAACAATTCCCTATCGTAAGTAGAATATTTCGTTTCTGTTTGCGTTAGTTTTTTTGAAAAATAACCGAGTGGTTGCCAATTATTATCTACATTTTGTTGTAATACTGCACCAAGACTAGTGTTTGAAGCGTCCGTCATTAGCGATAATTTAGTATCAGGCAATGGATAAGATATGGTTCTTCTTTTCAAAATAGCCAACAGTATAACGTGTACTCCCGAACTGCTTGAACAAATTAACCTAGACGTACCCCGCGGTGGCCGGGTAAGATCGGTAAGGGCACATAGTACATTTGTAAGGAGAAGTTGTCGCACAAACCTTGGACGTTCTGCTCCCCTCACTAGAATGTTGGACACGTACAACAAGATCTGTTCCAACTACCAGGATATTGACATTTTTTCGGATTCCTTAGCTCAATTCCGCTCGAAAATTATAAAAAGCACAATTGATTCGTAGTCACATTGACTCTTGTTGCAATATTATTATTATTGTCAAAGAATTTGCTTGTTATAATTCATAATATTTAGTATTTATTCTTAACTGAAATCCTTAATTGAATTTCTAGTTGAATTTTATTTGAATTTATATGTTTTTTATTGAATTGATATTGTAATTTTTTTGCTTACTCTTAATTTTTTTTATTGGTTTTTGCAGTCATTTTACTTATTGTTAAATTTTAAAACTATTATAAAAACATTATGTATCACATGTTTATAACCAATTAATCAGTCCTTTGTGAGTGTTGTGCATGCCTTTAAGTAACTTGTTTACACAGGTCTATTAATGTATGTTTATCTGTATATAATTTTGTAAATAAGTTGTTGGCGTGCCTTGGAAATAAATAAATAAATAAGATAATGTAGCGGCGCTTTGTAAGCTCTCCTTACATTTCTTAAATGCCTCGTTAGCCTTATCAGTCCACTCTATAATAGTTTTATCATTCTTTTTAGAATTATGTAAGTATTTATTTAGTTCCGATTGATATTCGATAGCCCTAGGAATATGTGAACGGTAAAAATTAATTATACCTAGAAAACGTCGTAACTGACCGACAGTTTCAGGTCTTGGAAAATTCATCACAGCTTGCACTTTGTCATCAAGTGGACGAACTCCCTTCGTTGACACTTCAAAACCTAGAAATTCAAGTTTGGACTTGCCAAATAAACATTTAGAAACATTGATCGTAATACCGTATTGATTAAATCTTTGGAAAACTATATCTAAATGCATTTTGTGTTGTTCGACAGTTTCACTTACAATAATGACATCATCAATAAAATTGAATAAAAAATTTAAATCGCGTAGTACGACTGTATCCATAAATCTTTGAAAAGATTGTGCAGCGTTGCGCAATCCAAAAGTCATACGCGGAAACTCAAACAAACCAAACGGTGTTATGATCGCAGTCTTCTCTACGTCCTCTGGAGATAACGGAATAAAGTGATAGGCTCGTTTTAAATCTAAACGACTAAAAATTGTTTTTTTACCTGCCAATAAGTACTTAAAATCATGAATTCTAGGAATCGGATAACGATCGGGCTTAGTTATAATCGATCAATCAATCAATCATCAATCGTCTATAATCGCCGCAAGGACGAAGTTCGCCGTTCTTTTTCGGCACTACATGTAAGGGACTTGCCCAAGCACTCTTGGACGGTCGACAGATACCTAACTCGGTCATTATCCGAAATTCCTCCTTAACCTTAGAGTACCTATCCGGGGGTAGGGGTCGCGCTTTCGCGTAAACAGGTGGTCCAGACGTTTCAATTACATGATATACAGAATGTTTAGGTGTATCTTTATATGATACAGGCTTAGACAAATCTGGATATCTTGATAATAAATCATGCCATATATTCCTAGAATCTAATGTTTTAAGGGATGATTCGCACAAATTATGCCTAAAAATTGAAGTGAGAACGTTTAGATGGGTAATTTGATCTCTTAGCTGCCGTGAGCTTATATCAACTAACAACCGATAATGGCCTAAAAAATCGGCACCAATTATAGGTTGTTTAACAGCTGCCACTATAAAAGTCCATCTAAATGCTCTCCTTAAATTAAGATCTAAAACTAAAGTACATGTACCATATGTCCTTATCTCCGTGCCGTTTGCCGCGTACACTTTGTAATCACTAGCGCTATTTTTAGACACACACTGTTTTGACACTGGAATCACTGATATATCGGCACCTGTGTCTATTAAAAATTTTAGACCTGTTTTTTTGTCCGTTACGCACAGGCGGTAATTACATACACCGACACAATCCTCCACCCTTGGTTGTATCGCACTCAGTTTTCCGCTGCAGGGGTTGGCTTCTCTTTCTTCCAGTTACAGGGCTCAACGCATTTTGCAGCCTTGACCCCATACCGATGATGATAAAAACACAACCAATCTGGATGCTTGCGACTTCTACTGGAGCTTCTATTCCTTGACCTTGAACTTGAACGGTCATGCTGCCTTTGTCTGCCCCTACCTGATTGGGGTGGTCGTGAGCGACGCAATTCAGCTACCTCGGCGCTCAGCTTCTTCATCATCGCGAGCAGGTCCTTGGTGCCAGAGTCCGTACCCGATGAGTTAGACGAAACCTCTGCCACCTCGGCAGGTCTTGTCGCTTCGATGACCTTGTCTGCCACGATAGCTAGATTTTCCAGGTCCTTCACCTCGGTCACTGCTAAAACTGCTTGTACTGCCGATGGAAGATGGCTATTCCACATAATTTGGAGTGTGGGGTCTGGAATTTTTCCTCTTGCGAGATCTCTCATCCTCCGTAATAGCTGGGAAGGTTTTTGACTTCCCAGCTCCATTTCCCAACAACTTCTGGAACTGCCGCGTCTCCGATTCTTCAAAGACTTGTAATAATCTGTCCTTAAGCGAATTATATTTTCGGCTTTCTGGTGGTGCCAACAATAAATCGCTTACTTGTTGTATGGCGGTTTTATTAAGTTTGGTCACCACTAGGTTTTGTTTTGCGGTATCGCTTAATTTCTGACCTTCTACTGCGGCTTCAAATTGGATGAACCACAATCGCGGCTGGTCCGCCCAAAATTCGGGAATTCTCGAGGACACTGTGATGCTCGCTAACGCTGCTTCGTCACGCGTCTCGGGCTTATTTTCCTGAGGAGTCACCGGCGGGTATGAAATATGCGGAGTTACGACTTGAGGATTCATTGTTCAAAATAATTATTAACACGACACTTAAATGTTCAAACGGGTCACCACTTTAGGGAATATGTATACTTGAGAGTATATATTTATCACTAATTATGAAGGTAAGTAAAAGGCGTGTTAATAGTTACTAGGTGTATTCACGACTGTAAGCTTAGGCGACGGGACGCAGCCGTCTCTACTTATCTATATGTAAGTATAGGTATCTGTGTAACGTACATATCATGTTATGTGTCCCTACAGTTGGTATTGAAAATTGTTTAGTAAATCATAATAAATTTGCACAATATTAAACATTACTTTGCTTTCCTTGATTTGCACGACTTTTTTTGATACGACTTAATTTTTATTTGTTTATTATGGTCGTCAGCTGCTTAACCAAACATGCCTGTGGCGGCCTTCGTTATAGTAATTAAAATCCTCCAGCTATGGCTTATATTAAACTTAGATATTTGCAATAAACTCAGTGTATTTCCTGATAACTATAGCAAGGGGACTTTAAATCAAGAGGGAATAGGTTACTTCAAGGTAAGCGTGTTTCATTTTCGACCACATCATCGTTTACCATCAGGTGAAATATTGGGTAAACGCGAGCCAGTATAAAAGTGACTACACACTAAGGGCACCACCTGTAGGGTACGGACGTCGGTTTAGGGCGCTGCTGGGGGAGGGCAGCTAGGGATAGGCTGAAGCGAACAATCTTTTAAGGAAATAGTTGGTTTAAAAAATAGTTTGTTTCAGAAATGTCCCGGACGTTACTGGACATCTGGAGGGGCGGGCTTACATACTTACTACGTACTTGCCCACGTACACCCGTCGACCATGCCTGTCAGCCAGTTGGCCGCAAGCCTCCGTGGACTACACTCTTATCAGAGTACGATGCAGGTTCCAGCAGACATAATATTGCGATGTCTTTGAATTGAAATGGTTATTAGTTTAGCAGTATTTTATAAGATTCTTGAGCAGTTTAACTCAGTTTTAATATTATTTTTTCGTTTATTTTATATTGTAATCTTTTCAATTAGACTTTGACTGCCATGTTGCATTAACACAGCCTGTTTAATACTACTGTACCTTGTATAAAGTTTAAGAATAAAAAAAATTGACCAAGTGTGAGTCAGACTCATGAAGGGTTCCGTAGTAACTACGCCAAATAGCTTTGTTTTTCATAGTGTTTGTATGAAATACAAAATTATATTTACGGTTTTAGAAAATGTACTATATCTCAAAAACTGCTGACCCGATCTCGTTCAAACCAATTTTTTTACACATTTTAGCACTTTGGAAGCGTATATCTTTTAAACGATTGACTAAGAAAAAGTGGTTTGAAAGACCTCAATGTCATTTTTAGACCTGTCTATAAATACCACAAACGTATAGGTTTGATGAAAATTAATATTTTTAGTTTCAATTTCATGTAATAGTTTCGGAATAAAATGGCTGTGGCATACGGACGGACGGACAGACATATAGATAAGCAGACAAACAGACATAACGAAACTTCTAACTTAGGGTTCCGTTTTTCCATTCGGCTACAGAACCCTTAAAAGATCAGGTTATTTTTGAAGGATTATAAAATAAATAAAATTGGTGCCATTTAATTATGGTCCTACACAAATAACTCAAATTCTTTAGCTATTATATAACTTTAAGTAATATTATAAACTAATAATGTGTAAGTAAGTCAGTATATGTAAAAGGGTACTATGGGGCAGACGTGCCCTTTATTAAAAAACCCCCAAATAAAATTAGATAAAAAAAAAACAATTATTACTATAAGTTATATTACTGTATAATCAAAGGCCGTCACCTATACGATTGGAGGTACTGAAAACAATGCAAAAGTATTTTAAAACCACTTCTCTTACTTCTGAAATTCAGCCAGGTACGGTGCTTAAAAATACAGTTTTGCTTATTTATTTTCTGAGTACTCAACCGCGGCTCCAACACAACTTTATTACAGAAGTTTTAAAAGGTTTTGTTGATACCAAATTCAGGTCAAGAGTTATTTCTAAAAGTTGACTCATAAAAATTTACGAATAGCTAAAGAATCTGTGGTTGTTTAAAAACTTGTTAATAAGTTACCTTGTAAAATAACTAAACAGAATATGGTATCAAAAAATCTGTAGAAATAGCAACTGCTTCTTGGATAATGTTGTTTCTAAAAGTTTAAAAATATGCCGGACTAGGTACCTTGAATAATGAATTGGAACCTACATACATGTTTGACGGAACAAAGCGGAGATATCTGAAGGTACTTTGGTAACCATTGTATCTGGTAGCAGATTGTAGTGTAAGAAACGAATATCTAGCGTATGGAATATTGAAGATATATGGAGAAGTGTTCAGTCTATTCATGCCTTAACCTTTTGAACGCCATTGTCACATATATGTGACAAACGAAATCTTACCCTGAACGCCAACGTCACAAATATATGACAAAATACACGTCGCACCATATTATGAAATAAACAATTTAACCATTACTTTTGTGTGTTTTTATTTATATAATTTAACTCTTCGAATCACGGAAGGCCGCCGGCGGCCACAAAAACCAGCTTAAGTTGACCTCTAAAATCGAAAAAAGGAAAAATAATTTTAGAGGTCAACTTAAGCTGGCCGCCGGCGGCCTGCCGTGACCTGAGGGGTTAAAAGTTTAAGCTTCCTTCTAAATTGTATTGCATGAAACTAATATAAATAAACCACCAATATCGAGAAATTTGTTGTTTAAAAGTAGATGTTAAACGCGTATAAAAGGAGTGTCTCACACGCCGTAGTCTGCTATATGTGACAGCTAGTGTTGTGACGTATGATTGTAAAATCAATAAAAACTTAAGAAGATGAATATGAAATTTTCCTTTATAAAAAAATCCTTTTGTTACTTCTATTCCTGTTGTTTTGTTTATATTAGGTACTAAACTGATGTTCTTCCTAGTATATTATTAGGTACATTTTGTTAAAGATTTGTGATATTGTAAGACTGATTCGTAATAATAATTATTAGGTATATGTAACTGTTGATTTTTAAATTATTTTTGCGTATTTTTACATGTAAAAGAAACAATAATAACACCACTCGTATTAAAGTCAAAATATATAGCCATGCCAATTTCCTCGCGATGTTTTTTTTTCACGATTTTAAGAGCAGTGAAGGCTCAGTAGTCACATGCAAAACTTACGAGTAGCAATTGGTCGCAGATTCAAACCCAACCAGAAATATGACAAGTGTTATTTCCATCGTCACCATTGCTCTTGAAACGGTGAAAGGAAACATCGTGAGGAAGCCGGAATGTTCTAAGACCTATATGGAAGACTAGTACTCACGCGGGGCTTCGCTCCCGTGGATTCTATCACGGTAAACACATAACTCTCCTTTTTTGCAGTCGCGTAAAAAGTAGCCTATAACGTTCCTCAAGCTTCAGGCTACTTCCATACCAAATTGCATCCAAATCCACCCAGTACTTTCGAAGATTAGCGCGTTCAAGCAAACAAACAAACAAACTTTTCCGCTTTAAAATATTAGTATAGATATATATGGCGCCTACCAACCTGCGCTGGATCTCTTTTGGAGAGGTGGCCTATGGCCTAATAAAGGCTGATTGTGTTATCATAATATGTATTTTCTAGCTTTTGCCCGCGACTTCGTTCGCGTGGGAAGGTTTTCCCGCGCAAATCCCGATCCCGTGGGAATTTCGGGATAAAAAGTAGCCTATGTGTTATTCCAAAATGTCAATTATCTACTGACCAAATTTCATTCAGATCCGTTCAGTAGTTTTTGCGTGAAAGAGTAACAAACATCCATCCATCCTCACAAACTTTCGAATTGATAATATTAGTAGGAGTAGGATAGGATATAAAGCGCGATTTACTGATTGCCTTGGAGAGTGTACCTGCTCCACAAAACATGGCGTACCTACTTCTTTTGTCCTGCGTGTCTTGTCACCTGTTCACTGCAGAACTTCATGGAAGCTTCCAACGGTGCCAAACCTATTGTCCAGTTCTGGGCAGACTCAATTTAGCCATTTGCCATCGAAAAACGAAGAAGAGGATATGAAGTGAGCGAGAAAGGTTATGTTATTCTATGCTATGCTATACTTCAAATATAACGTACCCTAGTTAATTTAAATCAGTTATATTCGACCCTGCGTTCAAGCCTGCTCTTTCAATATGATCTGAAAACAAAATGAGATGAACACGTTGTATGCTGTCTGGTTGCGCTGATATACGATTCTTTTCGTTTATATTTTTAATTATTGGCAACACGCATAATCGCTAATTGGTTAGACATTCCCCTTCCGCATATTATCCTTTCTCCCTTGCACTAGACCTTCGTCTATTCGAGAGTGAGGGAGAGAGACTATACCGCTCTAGAAAAATCGATCGCGTCTGGATCTTCCGATGGACAGGATCGGACCTTCAATGGCTGTCGAGTCGCGTTAGAGCACACACGCATCGAATCGCATTCGAACGGTCGCGTCGTTTTGTGCGACCAATTCGTAGCAGAAGAACGGTTATACTGTGGTGGTGAACTGTGATCAGAGTGCTGGCAGTCCTGAATATCCTGGATTATCAAGGTTAGTGCTGCCTTTCCTATACGACGCTGGACTCTTATCTTTTGTTCCAACCAGCGCCGGTTCCCGTCAATTGTGTAACCGAAAACTTCTAAGTCGCATACGTTGCATTACCGCCCATCCATTTAATGGTCCTTCCCGAGTCGGATAATAATCAGCACAGCCATTCCCTAGAATTCGCTAGGTATATCGTAGTTTCGTATTCGTATTTCGTAGTCAACCCCGCATAGATACTTATTTGCCAACGCGTGGCAAGTAAGTACATCGTAATTCATTACGTCGTTTTCGTGTCTTCCTAGCTAATAATCGATTAGTAAGGAATTTCGCAACCCCGCTAGTAGTTAATTATCGTTACTTGTAAATTAAATACCAATCGGTCGAGTCAAGGTTACTCGAGACCGCGTCGCGCACCCGGCCGTTATTTCGCAAAACGGTGGGTAGTTACTAAATATTTCTTATAATAATTAGTTTGATATTCATAGCTCATAAATATGGCACCGACCGATATTACTCTTAAAAGACTGATAGCAAAGAGAGATCGTATCTTTGCTCGCATGCAGAGTATTGCAGATAAAATAAAACACATTCATTCGGATGAAAGCGTTAAGGAATCATTTTTGTGCGACATCTCGTTAGTACAATCACTACGTGTGGATTTTGAAAGTGCTTTGGATGAAATTGTTATTCATGAGCTAAAATTAAACCCTGAATATGTTGTAGATTATCAATCGCTTTCTGCGTTCGAAGACCTTTTAGGGCGCATTTTACGGGCCGAGAAGAACCTGACGGCTCACTCTCATAGTGAGGTCCAAAGGTCACCTCGATTGCCGCCAATTGAAATACCCGAATTCAACGGAGATATTAAGAATTGGCCATTATTCGTCGCTAGTTATCGTAATGTCGTGCATAATAATGTTTCTCTAACAGACTGTGAGAAATTATATTATTTATTAGGTAAATTAACACATAAAGCTCGTACAATTTTCGCTGGTATTACCCCGTCTGCGGATAATTACCCACTCATTTTCGATTTGCTTTGTAAAAAATATGAAGATAGTCGACAATCGGCAACTTCATACTTAACTCAAATATTTGAATTTAAATCTATTACATCAGGTACCCCTAGTAGTTTAGAATTATTTATTGATAAGTTCGCTTCGTCGGTAGTTGCTTTAAAACATACAAAAGTCAGTGACCTTGCTGATTTTATATTGTTGCATGTCGCGCTTAAAAAACTGGACCCAGACACCGTTCGTACGTTCGAATCCAATTATCAATTAAAGTCGAATGGATCCGAAATCCCATTGTTTTCCGATCTAGTTAATTTCGTTAGTGATCATATAAAGGTTTTAGAACGAACTTCGATACCTGTTGCTCGAGTCAATACTAATAAAAGGCCTTTAGATCGTAAATCAAGTAACGCATATGTGTCCAGTTCTCAACCAGTCGCTTGTAGTTTGTGTAAGGAAAACCATGACTACATTTATAAGTGTACGGTTTTTAAGAGTTATAACCCCGATCAACGTTTTAAATTCGTTAAGTCAAACAACTTGTGTATAAATTGCTTAAGTAGTGGTCATCGCGTGTCTGCGTGTGAGTCGACGTCTACATGTAAAAAATGTAGGTACAAACATCATACATTGCTATGTTTTGGAAATAGGCCTGCGTCAAATATGTCGCCGTCACGCTCAGTCGAAGAGCCGAGCGCGGGTTCGATTCCCGCGAACTCGGATGTAGCATTATGCTCAAGTGCAGTCGGCCCTTATAAAGGCTCTAGAACTGTGTTGTTGGGTACCGCACGTATCGTTATTCTAGATTCTCGTGGTCACGAACATTGCGTTCGTGCATTGTTGGACAGCGCGTCTCAGAGTAGCTTTATTACTCGCGATTGCTGTCAACGTTTAGGATTAAACATAAATAATAGACCTACTTGTTCCACTGTTAGGGGTATAGGAGGTTCGAGTAAACCCATTCAAGGTTCCGTACAATTTAAAATTCATTCTCGTTTCGATCATAATATAACTTATGATATTGAGTCGTTGGTAATAGATAGGATTACCGAACGTCTGCCAACCGCGACAGTCGACACTTCGCGACTGTCTAACTTCGAAGACTTACCGTTGGCAGACGATACATATTATTCATCAGGCCCGATTCACGTATTGATCGGCGCTTCGATTTTTCCGCACCTGCTTTTGTCGAACAGAGTTCAAGGATCGACTTCGAATTTATCGCCGCTCGCATTAGAAACGGTCCTTGGCTATGTGATCGTAGGTGACGCACCAGCATGTACTGACGGTAATTCGACCGTATCGCATTGCTGTATCGCGGACACATTAGACTCTGCTGTCCGGAAATTCTGGGAATTAGAGGAAGTGAGTGTTCCCCCGGTATTCAGCCCGGACGACCAATTGTGTGAGGAATTTTACACCCGCACTACCACTCGGGATAGTGAGGGACGTTACGTAGTAGCTTTGCCTTTCAAGGCTGATGTCGAATCCCTTGGCAATTCGCGCCAAGCAAGTGAACGGCAGTTTTACTGCTTGGAAAGGAAGATGCAAGCTTCTCCACAATTAAGGGTCGCGTATGACAGTGTCATCCGGGAATATTTAGAAAAGGGCTACATTTCATCTACGAATCCTGATTCGGCGGGAAGTTCGTATTTTATTCCGCATCATGGTGTGATCCGAGATGATAAGGTCACAACCAAACTTCGTGTCGTTCTCGATGGTAGTTGTAAAACTACTACCCGCATCTCGCTTAATGATCTCTTGTATGGTGGACAGAACCTACAAGGGAACTTGTTCAATATTATTATTGGTTTTCGTTTGTTTTCGATAGCGCTTTCCGCAGACATTCGTCAGATGTTTCTCAGCATTGGAGTCCGAGAATCTGATCGGCGTTTCCAACGCATTTTGTATCGCTTTTCCCCGCAAGAACCTTTACAGGTTTATGAATTTAATCGTGTCGTTTTTGGGCTTAAGTCTAGCCCCTTTCATGCACTTCGAACTATTAAGCAGTTGGCTGAGGATGAGGGTGACTCCTACCCTCAGGCCAAAGATATTGTCGCTGCGGGGTTGTATATGGACGACTACGTCCATTCCGTTCGCACGGAAGACGAGGGCATTTCCACCGCTTCGGAAATGATAGGTCTCATGAAGGCTGGTCAATTTGAGCTAGTTAAGTGGACCAGTAATTCCCAAGTCGTATTAGATTCGATCCCACCCTCGCACCGCCTGCCAGTTGTCAAGGAATTCGATGAGTCCGACCAACATAAAGTACTGGGCTTGTGTTGGTCACCTACGTCGGACAACTTCGGCATGAAAATTAATACTCCCGCTCAGATTTGTACTAAGCGTACAATATTGTCGTGTGTCGCTAAAATATGGGACGTCATGGGATTTGTCGCACCTGTTGTCCTGTACGCTAAACTTCTAATCAAGCAGCTTTGGCTGTCTGATTGTGACTGGGATGATACTCCACCTGAAGATATAGTCAGGCTGTGGATTCGCTTCAAAGAAGAGCTTCCCTTGCTCTGTAATATAAGGATCCCACGTCACGTTGGTATCGTCGGCGATAGTGTGGTTACTATATTGGCTTTCGCGGACGCCAGTGAGAAAGCATACGGGGGGGTTATTTACTTCCACGTTCAAAATAGTGATGGCAATATCGTTAGGTTGTTGACCGCTAAGTCGAAGGTCTCCCCTAAAAAGGTCGTTTCTCTTGCTCGTCTGGAGCTGTGCGCTATTCTTGTGCTAGCTCAACTCATAAAAAATGTCGTAGTCGCTTGTCAAAACCGCATTATATTTCGCAACATATTCGCATTTTCGGATTCAACAGTCGCTCTCTGTTGGGTACATTCGTCGCCCCATCGGTGGAATACCTTCGTGGCCAACAGAGTCTCGAAAATACAGGACGACTTATCGCCACAAAACCTGTATCACGTGTCCGGTACGGACAATCCCGCAGATTGTCTGTCACGTGGGCTCACACCTTCCCAAATCATTGATCATCCGCTTTGGTTCAGTGGTCCTCCGTGGGCCAGCTTAGACGTTTCAAAGTGGCCTGTCGTCCCCTTCAATCCCTCTTCGGTATGCGAAGTGCCTGAAGAGAAGAAACATTCGTTGCTCTCCGCTGCACCAACCGAAAGATCTACTATTCTTTCTTTGGTCGATCGTATCTCGTCTTGGAGTAAATTACTTCGAGTAGTAATTTACATTTGTCGTTTCGCTAAACTATTGCCTATTGGTTACCGCATGGCGGCAGCGGATTACAACTTCGCTGAATTGCTCATACTTCGCGAGCTTCAACGCTTTTATTTCTCCACTGAGTTGGTTAAACTCAGGAAAGGCAAACATTGTAGTCCTGCTTTTCGACACTTAAAACCGTTTCTCGAAGACGGACTCATTAGAGTCGGAGGCCGTTTAAGAAACTCGGATTTAAGTTATGATGGGAAACATCCCATTCTGCTTCCAAGCAAGGACCTCGTTTTGAATTTGTTAGTCGATTATCATCATAAATTGAACTGTCACGCAGGTCCCGACCTGCTAATGTCGCTCTTGCGTCAGAAGTATTGGATCCTTTCTGCACGCAATTTAATTAGGAATAGGATCCATAAGTGCCTTCCCTGCTTTCGGCTGCGCCCTAAGCAGAGCTTTCCTGAGATGGCCGATCATCGCTCTTGTCGTATCGTTCAAACCGCTAAGCCATTCGTCCACACGGGCACGGACTACGCCGGTCCGTTTAAGGTTACGATGTCTCGCGGTCGAGGTGTTCGCTCCACCAAGGCCTACGTGTGTCTGTTCGTCTGCATGACTACACGCGCGGTGCACATAGAGCTCGCTGGGGATCTTAGCACAGCTAGTTTTATGGGCGCCTTTAAACGGTTCCTGTCAAGGCGTGGCCCGGTTAGTAGAATTTATTCCGATAACGGGACTAATTACATAGGCGCTAAACGGAAACTCTCGGAACTTCACGCATTTCTTTGTTCGAAGTACCATAATTCGGAATATGGTCATACATTAGCTATAAATCGAATAGATTGGTCACTCAATGTCCCGACGGCTAGTCACTTTGGCGGCAATTGGGAAGCTAATATTAAAAGTTTAAAGTCACACCTA
This sequence comes from Tholera decimalis, assembly GCA_943138885.2. Classification (NCBI taxonomy): domain Eukaryota; kingdom Metazoa; phylum Arthropoda; class Insecta; order Lepidoptera; family Noctuidae; genus Tholera; species Tholera decimalis. The sequence goes on from OW964562.2 coordinate 34,814,850, forward strand.
TATCGGGTCATAGGCGATACTATTCTGTCGTTTGAAGAATTAAGTACCGTTCTTATTCAAATAGAATCGGTAATGAACACTAGACCTCTTTGTAGGACACTCTCTAGTGATCCTTCAGAGCCGCTCGCATTGACTCCAGCGCACTTTTTGAATCTCACGCCTCTGAAATACTTGCCTGCCGAGGAAATAGACGAGAGAACTCTTACTGCTAGACACGAGCTACTAGATAAGTTAGTACAGTCGTTTTGGAAGCGCTGGAGAACTGGATATCTCCATACTTTGCAATCTCGCCGCAAATGGAACACGCCGGTCGATCCGGTCTCTGTCGGCACGGTCGTGATTCTTATATCCGACAACTCGCCCCCACTACACTGGCCTTTGGGTGTCGTGGAGGAAATTTTCCCTGACTCAACCGGAGTCACTCGTATCGTTCGGGTTAAGACAACCACTGGATCCTACTTGCGTCCCGTGGTGCGTCTTTGCCCATTGCCTAACCAGTAGTTTATTTAATTCGTCTTTAAGGTTAGGTTAATATTACTTATTAGGTATTTAGTTTCGTAGTTATAGGATAGTAATTATCGAATAGATTAGTTTTCTTGTGGTTTGCCTCACTCTTGAAGGCATCCCTTCAAGCCCGGGGGAATGGTTGCGCTGATATACGATTCTTTTCGTTTATATTTTTAATTATTGGCAACACGCATAATCGCTAATTGGTTAGACATTCCCCTTCCGCATATTATCCTTTCTCCCTTGCACTAGACCTTCGTCTATTCGAGAGTGAGGGAGAGAGACTATACCGCTCTAGAAAAATCGATCGCGTCTGGATCTTCCGATGGACAGGATCGGACCTTCAATGGCTGTCGAGTCGCGTTAGAGCACACACGCATCGAATCGCATTCGAACGGTCGCGTCGTTTTGTGCGACCAATTCGTAGCAGAAGAACGGTTATACTGTGGTGGTGAACTGTGATCAGAGTGCTGGCAGTCCTGAATATCCTGGATTATCAAGGTTAGTGCTGCCTTTCCTATACGACGCTGGACTCTTATCTTTTGTTCCAACCAGCGCCGGTTCCCGTCAATTGTGTAACCGAAAACTTCTAAGTCGCATACGTTGCATTACCGCCCATCCACTGTCAATCCGTATATTGTAGACCTGTGAACGACCAAATATTTCACCTATATTTACATGCTAAAAAAATATTACCATTCGAAAACAAAATGTTTGTATTTTTTTAATATTATAATATTCACTAAAAATTTTAAATTGATACGTAAAAGAAACACTCTGTACACGCGTACTTGAAGGACGGCAATATCGCAATTTATTTATGAACGCGTGTACAGAGTGTGTTTTGTCAGAGAGTCTTTTTAGCATGTATGGATGCTATACTATTGCGGGTTAACGGGAACGCCCTCTGTTAGTTAACATACTGTATATTTTGCATACATGAAATTAGATAGAGAAGCGAGCTTCGATTGTTTTGATGGATTGATAGCTTACGTTACATCCTATTTACCTAAGGGTGATTTCAGACTATCGATTTATACAAGTGTGTTCGCTCAAACTGCTAGTAGTGAGTCAGTATCAACATGGATCTATGTATCTATTTTATAAGATTTGCACGTGTAGCAAAAGGAGCACCTACACACGCCAGCTACATATGTATATGCGCTTCCAAAACTGACGACGCGCGTATAAATCGCCCTAGATGGTTTGAAACCGCTAAGTAATCAATGCCGTCTTTACAGAATAGTACTACTCCAAAGGTATTATTTGCTGCCAATTCATAGGGATTGGCAGCAAATAATACCTATGATTTCAGTTTGTGGAGTTTAGAGGCACTCCCCTTTAATATCTTCAAAAAATAAAAGGCTCATAAATAAAACACCCAAAATATACAATGAAATTTTATTTCCCAATAACTATTCATAATTTATCTTCATAATCAAACGTATATTTACATGTTTCAAGACGCTTCTTATCACGTCGGTAACAATATACAAAGTTCGTTCGGTGGGCCTTGGGCCTTTTCAGTACGAGCTAGGACCGCGAATTTGATCACAGTTTTCAGTAACAGTGTTTCTGCCAGGTAGAGTAAAGTTAGAAGTAAAATGAGCGATGTCACTGAAGGTGGGTGCAGTGACTGGGTCCCGGCGTGGAGCTCTGCTAGGCTTTCTTCTGAAACAAATGGTATGGGTTAGTGAAAGAGTATTGAGTTGATATGCTAAAGACGGTGTTATAAAGTTGTTTTTTTTTTTATAAAGATAGCTAGAAATGTGGGTATAATTCGTATTACTTTACATATATTATACTAGCTGTGCCCGCGACTTCGTCCTCGCGGAATAGTGATTTTCGGCAGCATTTTTAATTTTTTAGGCTAATTATTTCGAAAATAAAACTCATACATAATTTGAATGTCGTATTTATTATCATCTAATCAAAAGTCTAAAAAATAAGTTTCAAGCTTCTAGCTTTAAAAATGACGTAATTTCCATACAAACTTTCATCCCCTATTTCAACCCCTTACAGCCCTTTTTTCGCAATAAAAAGCAGCCTATGTCCTTTCTCAGGATCTAGACTACGTCCGTACCAAATTTTATTAAAATCGGTTCAGTAGTTTAGGCGTGATTGCGACACACACAGACAGACAGAGTTACGCATTTACAAGGTGTCTCAAAAGTAAGTTCACATTTGCTTATCTTATTACGCGAAAGCATCTATTCTGAGGGGCGCGGGGGGTATGTCAGTCGGTAGTCTGGCTCTTGGGAATTTAGTCGCTATGGAGCGTTTCTCTGGTGCGGACCGTGCGTTGTGCGTACGTGAGTTTTACAAAAACGGTAATTCGACGACTGTAGCGCGTAGAAAATTCTGCAGTATTCGATATATTCGTCACTTAAATGATGCGCCTAGCACTCGTCTCATTGCAAAATGGGTTGAGAAGTTTGAAGAGACTGGGTCAACTCTGGAGAAACCAAAATCTGGGCGACCAAGAACATCAAGAACAGCCGAAAACGTGGACAGTGTTACTCAGTCTATTCGAGATGATCCAAACCTCTCGATTCGGAAGCGTGCTGTTGCTTTAAATGTGCACAGATCTTCATTATGCCGCATTTTACACAAAGATTTAAAGCTGCACCCGTACAAAATTCAGTTAGTGCAAGAACTGAAGCCTCAAGATGCTGGTCAGAGGCTTGCCTTTGTAAATCAGATGATTGAGCGCTTTCCAACGTTCACCAACATCTTGTTATCCGATGAAGCCCATTTTCACCTGAATGGGCATGTAAACAAGCAAAATTGTCGTTACTGGAGTGCAACCAACCCAAAACAAAAACATCAGAAACCGCTACATTCACCCAAAGTCACCGTATGGGCAGCGATGTCGGTGCGAGGAATTATCGGCCCTTACTTTTTTGAAGATGGAAGGGGACGCACACTCACAGTGAATTCAGAGCGTTATGTGGAGATGTAAGACGAGTTTTTCTTACCCCAACTGCAAAACTTTCCTGGTTACAACCAAAGAACATGGTTCCAGCAGGATGGAGCAACTTCACACACGTCCAATAGATCTCTGCCTCGAGTTCGAGAAATTTTTCCGAACAAATTAATCTCCTGGCGAGGTGACATAAATTGGCCTCCACGGAGTCCCGATTTAACGCCTGTGGATTTTTTCCTGTGGGGTTATGTCAAATTAAAAGTTTACGCTAATAAACCGACTTCCCTGGCACAATTAAAAGAAAATATCCGTCATGAAATGGCAGCCATCACGGAGACTACCTGCCGAGCTGTCATAGGCAATTTTAGTGCCCGACTAAATGAATGCCGAGAGCGCAACCGTTTACATTTGGACGATGTTATTTTTAAAAAATAAATTCCCAAACAGTGTACTTCAATATAAAATAAACATTTTTTCAATAAAGCTAAGACTTTTCTTTTAAAAAAAGATTTAAATGTGAACTTTTTTTTGAGACACGTTGTATAATATTAGTAAGGATTACTAGCAATCTTGTTAACCCCTCCAACTAAGATAAATATATGTACTTGTGTCTGGAGTGGGTTCACGGCAATTGTGTAATGGGTGGGGCTCGAACTCGCGACTTCTCGATGACAAATGTTACACCTGAACCATTAGGTTATTGACGCTTATAGATAGTCAAGTTATAAGTCATTCATTCATTCGTTAACATAGGTAAATACAATATATTATACAAGTATGTATACGACATATATGCAATAAATTAAAACACTGGCAGTACTCATCATAATGAACAACTTTTTATATGAGGCTAACACTGACATCATTAAAAACCTGAGACTGCCCTATACATTTGTATGTGCATAAGTCGACCAAATACATTTATTATTAATTTAATTTGGTTCAGTACAATGAACACGTTTTTTAGGGTTCCGTAGCCGAATGGCAAAAACGGAACCCTTATGGCTTCATCATGTCTGTCTGTCTGTCTGACCGTCCGTCCGTATGTCACAGCCATTTTATTCCCAAACTATTAAAATAATAAAATAAGTTTATTATTTTATTTTATTTTATTTAATTTTTATTAGGAATAACAAACAGTCACATAATAAAACATATACAAAATATTACAAAGAAACTACAATTATGTAACCAACAGCGTTATCCACAACATATACATGAGAAACATAGTACGCGCTATAAAAATAATAATGAAATGAAACGAAAAACAAGATTAAGAAAGATAGTGCACTAACATACAATGAATGCAATAATTAAAACTAAGATTCGACTACAAGACAAAACTAATTAAAACATATAATATATGTAAATATCTTAAACAAATCAAACAAGTTTTCTTAAAATACAACAAAGAAAAAAAAATGGATATTTAAGGAAACAATAAAAATCAATTATAAATAAATACGTTACTTGACTTAACATTCTTATAAATTATTTGTTATTATGTGCATATTTGAGCCTTTTATTGCTTTGAGAGTAGAATTCCTAAATCTTCCTGGACTTAAATGGAAGATATCAATATCGAGAAAGTACCTATTGTAGTTGTCGGTTAGACGACGCAGTGGTGCTCGTACTCCGGCATTTGTTCGACATGGCCTTATAGCGAACAGTGGTTGTTTACGCACAGCACGGATGTGGACTCTACTAGGAACCAAATAACAAATTTTGTTACAAATACCAGAACAATCAAGGGAATTACTACAAAAGTCGTACAAAAGCATAGTCCCTAGAAAAATTCTACGACTGGCTAGGCTTAGGAGATTGTATTTCTTCAGGAGTTCAGCGTAAGAGGCCGTAGAGCGGGAGCACCTATAATTTACTGATCTCAAAAATTTCTTTTGCACCTTTTCAATACTATCAGTATATTTATTATAGAGAGGGTTCCACACCGCAACTGCATACTCCAACTGAGATCTAATTAAGGTCTTGTACAGGTATAAATAGGTTTCGGCGAGCATGAATTTGGTCGCGGAGCGCATAACGAAACCATACATACACCAGGCCTTTTTAACCATTTTATTTATATGTGTATCGAGTTTCAGTTTATCATCCATAATTACTCCGAGATCACGCACCATAGTAACTCTACTTAAAGCTATGTGATTTAGGCAGTATTGGTTCTCTTCTTTTTTGTTCTTGATGCATTCATCATTATATAAGCCGCACTGTACAACACTACCTCTTCCGGAGACATGATAGGTTCGACTGAACTGAAGTGGACGGAGACAAGACATCGGGCGACGTGGGGCGATGTAGGGCGACATCGCCCGATGTCTCCAGGGACACATGTCGCTCGACAAAAGTTCCTAGTGGGGACGAGGCTTTATGCTATTTCTTTTTTGCATTTAATTTTTTTTTATCATAGATGTATATTAGTTTATTAATTTTGTTGTACAAGAAAGCTAAGCGTTTTTTATATTGTCTGCTGGCAAATTCCGTTTTAGTTGTGGCAACGTTTATTATGCAGTGTTTATTTCTTTTCTGTAAAATTTTAGAATCATATGGTGTCTCTTTGTGCGTTTTGAGGATGATAAGAAGGATGTACAATTTTCTCACTGACAGCAGATTACATAATTCATAAAGTTTTTCTGTAGAGAATATTCTTTTTTTGAAGTACATCACCTTAAGTATCGCTCTTTGAGTGCGTTCCAACTCTAAAAAACTAGATTTTGTTGCTCCACCCCATACAGTTATGCAATAAACTAAAACAGACTGGACCAAGGATACATAAATTTCATTTAATAAATTTATTTGATTATTTTTATTTTTATTTACATTTATTCTCCCTGGTACAACATATCTCAACTCTTTGAATATCCAGATCAGTTTACGTACTCTACTAATGACCTTTTCCAGTTGAGGATACCAAGAAAGACGCTGGTCAATAACCACTCCTAATGTTGCTTGAGTAACTTGCTGGATAGTAGGACTATTAGCACTACACATGTGTAAATTAGTAGGTAGATGTATTCTGGCTCACTTGGCCAATTTTTTTCGCGATTCCAGTGTTGGCCTCATATAAAAATTTGTTCATTATGATGAGTATTGCCAGTGTTTTCATTTATAGCATATATGTCGCATAAATACTGTAGGTATGTATTATTATCAGGTAACTATACCTAGGAGCTGTTTTACCAACAACACTAACGAGCAAAACTATCAAATGATCTACTAGTTTATGATCTGTTTCCGTCGATTAATAGTCATCACTCATTTTATTCCTCAGATCGACCAAAACGTCACAAGTGGGTGATTACATAGATTTGCTCGCCAGTTTATATGGCGTTTGGCTTTCAGTCTTACCGGTTTCTGTTGGTATATTACATGGGGCGACTGCCTATCTGTCCGCCACGACTAAGAAGCTGGCTGCCCTGCTCTAACTAAAAGGCCGTTAAGCCACAAAAGGTCATTTTTCACTTTTTATCAACCGACGACCAAAAGAGGAGGTTATCAATTCGACGCGTATATATATTTTTTTTTAATGTATGGTCACCGATTACTCGAAGACGGCTGAACCGATTTAGAAAATTCTTTTTTTGATTGAAAGGGTATACTTCGAAATTGGTCCCATTTTTATAAAAGTCAGGATCTGATGATGGGATCCTAGAGAAATCGAGGGAACTCTTCAAATATTATAGGCACACCTATGACGTTTTGGGTATTTATTATAGTAACTTGTGCAGTTGCTCTCAAAAAGTACCATTTGAGGAAGTGGAACTGATGATGAAGACCACAGATGGCCGCCGAAACTACTCAATAATAAGTATTGAGTGGATTGCGATTCGATTACTTGAATATGGATGTTAAGCACTTTATGCTCGTCACAATGCATATGGTGATGTAGAGCTGATGGTGAAGTACCAGGAGAACTCCTCAACAATTAATGGCCCAGCATTGGGAAAAGCTATATTTTGTAAAAGTTTATAAGTAGTTGACATTTAGGCTCTTGTAACTAGGTAAATTAAAAATAGACCAACTAAAAAGAGTAAAATAAAAACTTTTTACCAAAAAATTAAACCGACTCCCAAAAACACTGCAAAGTAAAAATAACTTTAATTTCGGAAGTCGGTGCCAAAAACGAAAATACAAAACTAAAGACACCGACTACCGAAATTAAAGTTATTTTTCACTTTGCAGTGTTTTTGGGAGTCGGTTTAATTTTTTGGTAAAAAGTTTTTATGTGTATATGTATCCTTAAACTACTTTCAATTCTCCATCTTCTGGTCTAAGAATCATATTCCTACGATGAATACTTTTCGAGATACAGCAATTTTGCTGAGCAATTAAACCACATAATTTTTGTCACTTCCTAAGTTAAAAAGCGACTAAACCACAATACTATACATACAATACTAAAATATAATACAATAATAAAATTAATTAATATTTACAAAAAACAAATGTTATATATTGTGCACAGAAACTATGGTCACAAAAATAATTTACAACCACCGTCCTAGCTAGCGTAGCTTTGTAGAAAACTTATTTTTACGTTTACTTGAAAAGTACTTTTTGGGGTTAGCGGCTTTTTAGTTAGTGTTGGACAACTGGGTAACACACACCCCTTGGCAAGACTGGTGCCAGATTTTCTAGCTTCTGTCTACCCGTAACTGTCAAATATTTACAGACGTCGCACGTCAATCTACCCCAATCTGTCAAGTTTTACCAATCAAACATTAACCTTCCACTATTGTGATAAGGTTGAAAAGCTATTAAAGAAATATGACAGATTGAGGTAGTTTGATGTGCGTCTGTACAAAATGTCAGGATTACCAGCTTAATGCGCTATCCGTTGCATGGAAGAGTTTTGATATTTCATGGATTACTTAACCACGTTACGACCTAAGCAATCGTTGCTTTTATAATAAACTAGCTTGTGCCAGCGGCTTCGCCCGCGTGGGAAGATTTTCCCGTGTAAATCCCGATCCCGTGGGAATTTCGCAAAATCCTTTCTTAGCGGATGCCTACGTCATAACATCTACCTGCATGCCAAATTTCAGCCCGATCCGTCCAGTGGTTTGGGCTGTGCGTTGATAAATAAATAATAATAAATTCATTTATTTTCTCACCACAATATTTAAAGAGATAGATCACTATGTCAGTCAGTCAGTCAGTCAGTCACCTTTGAGTTATATATATTTAGATTGAAAAGGACGTTTTGTGCGGTAGATATAATAGAATCAAAAGACCGTCTGCACCAATCTATGTAATTGCCAATCAAAAATTTAAGTCAGCTCTCAAAAGATGAAACACCGAAATTGCAATATTTTGTTTTTATTTGCTCATCTTGTTTAATAACTCAATAGAATTCGTAGTACTTGAAAGGCGGCCATTATTATTTAAGGAGTGACTCGAACTTTGAAGTTTTCTTTTACTACTTAAATCAGTTTCTGTGGTACTCATATAAAAGTTTGGTTTTCTTTATTTGCATAATAATATCATTTGTGAGTTGAGACCGAATTCCAAAAACATTTTTAGGCTCGAACCTCAACATCAAAGATTGAATTTTAATATTTTTCATGTTCATCTTTGGTTACATTTATTACATTTGGGGATCAATCGTTACTGATTTTTTGTTTACTATCCGTGCCTACTATTTCGCTCTCATGGGAAAATTATTAGGAAAATTTTGGGTTGAATGTTCTTTTTTTTCGGGTTGGAAAATTATCGAATGATTGTTCCTTCGGCTGCCCTGGTTAATCTATATACCATTATTACATAGGTATACCTACATTACCTATTGTAACCACTTAATAAATTGGAATGATTTCCAATAAGAAATTGGGGATAAAGTATAGCTTTTACATACTGCCTTATAAATTTCATTATTTTTCAGGGAAAGACCCATATAATTGGTTCAGCCATTCCAAAGATTGGAGAGCCCTGGCAAACAGAAAGACATATAAAAATTTAATAAGTCTGTTTGTGTTTTAGTTAAGGTAAAAATCAATGAGCACTGGAGAAAAGACGTATTATTTTCAAATTTATTTATGTTACGTGTGTTGTATGTGTAGAAGATGTATTGATTTGTGAAGTGGATTAATTAATGAATTTATTTATTAAGAATTTTGTATTTTTTCACCATCGGTTATTTACCTCGCTTTGAAAACGGTAATCAAATCCAGTTTTGTTTGATCTAAACAAAATATTGTACACTGTTCCGCGATGTAAGGAGAGTAACGTTGATTATGATGAACTTTGTCATTGCAATATTTGTAATTCCACTTATTGCAATATGAGCTTTACGTAAAGTTGTTTACAGTAGGTAGTGTAAAACTTCATTAATAAATACTACTCTCACACTAGATTTCTAAAGCAACTATGCAAAGTAGTATATGTAGTTGTTAGAAGTCTATATCTCTATCTAGTCATAGATATGCACAGGTACTGTTTTACCTATATAAATCATAGTAAATGTTCGTCTACCATGCGTTTTTAACTTATACCATAATATTTGTGGTGTAGTGATGAAACTTTGGCAAGGTGTTCTGAGCAACGTCGAGTGTTGTGTGCGAAATTTCCACGCGAATAAAATCGCGTGCATCAGCTAGTGGATAATAAAACAGCAAATCCCGTCTCGAAAATATTTGACATGTTAATAATTTGAGATTTTAATTATTTGACGTTCTAATTATTGGCACTTTATATTTATATTTTTATTTTTATTGGCATATATATTTTTGCTGAGACATAAATAATTCCTCATTTAGGTGTGACATAATTATTAGTCATGCATCATAGTCAATAATGCATGATTTTGTGCAATATTTTGTTTAATTTATAATACTCGTAAGGATTTGCACACCACATTTGTACGCCTCCTGGCATAACATAGGGCTCTGTTTATTAATATAAGATCTGTATTTTGTTAACCTATGTCAACAAATGAATAAATAATTTCTAATTTGTTCTGGCCATTTAGTTTTTGATTGGCTCTTAATGTTTGTAATCATCAAATCAATGAATGACTCAACAACATGTAGACAGCAGCAAACTACATACATTACAAAAATGAGCTTCCGTTTTATTATAATTAATTAATTTGAGTTTTAAATGAATTATTATAAACAAAAAACTGAACAAAAGCGCGTTTAAAAATTAAACTCTTACAGCTTTATAAATACCACGTATTTTAAGTAAATAAAAAAAATACATGTGCGTCGGACACGTGTCAATTTTTTTACAAAAATAATATATGTTATACACAAATTTCAACGAGTAGTTTAGTAGGTTCGAAAGTTGAAAAAACATCGTACATGTACTAAAATGTACTGTTTATTGGACACGTGTCTATCGTTCTCTGTAGTGTTCAAAAATATGAACTAAGTAAATACCTACTGATAACATTCATCAATATCTGAAACTTGACTAAAACACCGTTTATTTTGGTAATGTGGTTTTCTTAAGAATTGAAGTGTATAAGTAACTATTACTTTTAATCTAACGTGCTTTTTCAACCGACGAAAAAAACGGAGGAGGTTATCAATTCGACGCGTATATATTTTTTTAATTTAGTTATTTAATAGCTTCTGCCTGCGAATTCTTTAGCGTAGGAGTATTTACCAGCTAAAGTCCCAATCCCGCAGGAGTTCCGAAATAAAAACAGCCTAGGTTTTATTCCGAGATTTCAACTTCCATGCAAATTTCATTCAGATCCGTTCGGCAGTTTTTGCGTGTAAGAGTAAAAAACATCCATATAGCCATACATCCAGCCTCACAAACTTTCGCATTTATCATATTAGTAGGACGTATCAATATCTAATACTACTAACTTCTGCCCGTGGCATCATTCATGTGAAAAGTTTTGTTTTTGAGTCTGTGTTACTCTCCAGCCATCAACTATCTCCAAATCAAAAATCACATTGATCACCTGCTCCATTTTCACGTAAAAAGTAAACAAATATACTTAGTTATAATATTAGTATTCAGTGAGTGTAACAGAATTATTGCAAAACCTTACAAATAGTCTTTTTACTTATAATATTGAACAAATTATACCATAGAACCAACCCTTAAAATTATAACTTTCTACTTGCAGAAAATTAATTGTGAAAAAAATGTATTATTATGCATGACAGCATCAACGTATTTTAAAACATAGGTACATCCTTTGGTATATCATACGACCACAAGCTTCACGAAACCAGGGCCCCAAGTCTGCTATTTTTTATAAATTCGTCATTTCATCACGATCCCATTGTCATTTTGCTAATAGTTCGTAATCTACTAAATTCATAATGGTTGGTCAGTAGTCTCGTATTAGAATGACATTGCCGTATTGCCATTATTGTAAAACCCGTTAATAGTAATGATTTTCGAAAAACTACCCCTAAATTTGAACATTTATTCATGCCAGATTTTATTTCTATTTAATTTTACATATTATTTCGTTCAATGAAGTGTCAGTGGTTGACCATTGGAAAGCCATTATATTAGTAGATTTACAAACTTGTCAAAATCAACAATTTTGAAATCAATGATAGACTATTTTGACACTATTGTAATAGCAGACTTGAGGCCCTGGACTGTAGATCTTTTGTATGTCATCAGAATCGCAGCTATTGACACCTGCTCAACGCAGTTGTCTGTCAGAATATTCATTATAAATAGTGAGCACGCTATGGTGTAAATCTGGCACTGCGCATGTGTATCTATGTTACTGCTCTTTACACGTGCAATGATGCTGTTAACATAGCCGAACGCAGCGTTCAAACGTAGCTGTCATAACATCCACGATACGTACCGTTGAGCACGTGCACCGACACGGTGTGAGACCTGGCGCCACGTACCGCGCATGTGTAATTTCCAGCGTCGCTGCTGTTGACACGTGCCAAACGTAGTTGACTGTCAGCGCCTCCAGGAACCTGTTCTGTCTTCACGCTGTGAAAGAAAAGGGTGAATTAACTTTTGTTCTGAGCATTTAAAAATTATAAAGTCGTTAGTTAATATGTCAATTATGTCGGGATCGGCTTAGTCTAGTCGGATGCAGCCGAGTATTAGCGTTATAATAATAATATATACTTTATTTAGGATACAGAAAATCCATAATGTGTTAGTAACAGGAATACTTATACAACTATATTAGTAACAAAATGAATTAAACAAAATAAACTAACTTTAAAATATCGTCCCCTCTTAATTCGTATATTTGCCATCAGCACCGGGCCCGCAGGCATGCCTGTGGGACCAGTGCATCAGAAATGGATAGTCTGATTTCTCAACAATTACCATCAGGATGTTATTGGAGCTTCCACGTATCCTACTCATCAAGGATGCCGTTCTCTTGCGCATGATAGCCTCAAAACTATCTGCGCTACAGAACTGCGGTAGCCCCAACAACACCCGGAAAACATCATTGTACTGAACTCGAAGAGTTTGTAGGCCCTCTGCGTATACGTAACCCACAAACTTCAGGTGTAAAAAGTCTGGCAGTAGGCCTTAAACAATGTAATTTTCACATCTTTAGTACACCTAGCAAACCTGCGGGCCAACATATTACATCGGACCGACAACGCTCTTCTCTCTCTCCAAATCATTGTCATCATTCAGATCCTCATTCAAAACGTGCCGAAGGTATTTAAATCGAGACACCATCTTAAGCGCTACCCCATATAGATAAACAGTTTTACAAGGAGCGACTGTCGATCTCTGCTCTCTCCACCACAACATAATAATCCAGCCGTGGCTGAAATGGGTTAGAAGGACTAATCCTTCTAACCCATTTCAGCCACAGCGGCCAATCTCATAATTGATAAGCCATCTGCACAGGTACAGGCGTACCGTCTGTTTCTTTACTCTCATTGTCCGATGGGACTGCAATCTTACACGACCGGAGAGAGATCAGGCTCTGAGCCAACGTTTTAACGTGCTTTGCGAGACACGGAGAAATCTCGATATATGGTGAACATCCACTCTTAACCCCTCAAGTGTCAACGGTACACCGTTTGTACAGACGCCAGTACATCAAGCTACAACAATCTGTCAAATTTCTTTAACAAATTGTCAACTTTATTGTTAAAGAAATTAGGTTCAAGGTTGATTGGGAAAATTTGACAGTTTCGGGTAGCTTCATGTGCTGGCGTCTGTATATAACGTCACGGCTCGCTTGGACGATGGTATTTTACGTTTATGTTGCAAGTAACACGATGTGGCTGTATCATTCGACTAATCGATTCATACTTGACCGGTTTTAGTAACATTTTAAAGGAAACACCTCTAAAATGAAAGAAAAAAAAAATGTTTACAAAATGCATCTTTCGTTTTTGTTGTGACGCCGCAGACTTTTTCGTTGTGTTATCAAATAGGTAGTTTTTATTATTTTTTACAGTGTCAAAGTGGAATAATTTGTGTTAACATTGCCTACACATTATTGTGTTATCGTGTGTCTTTTTTCGTGAATATGTGTTTTTTGGTGTGTATAACATCGAATGTGAGTGAAAATTATAAAAGTGAAGACATATCACATCACTGCGAGATAAGGTCAGTTTGATTTGCTTATTGAATGATATAAATAGTTAGATAAACTCATAACGAAGCCAGGAAGGTTTATACCTTCTATGGTATTTCATGGTATATAATAATATATACTGACTGTATATATTATTATATACCATGATAATGGCAATAATATGCCGATTTACAATTTTTTCTGAAGTCCTACCCAACGAGCAAAAAGTACATTCAACATGCGACATTCGAGGGGTTAATCGTAAACATCGACTCGCGCGGCTGCTTTATTATATTTTAGCCACGAGCAAAAAAAGCTCCTCGTATCAACTATTAATAATCAATTTTATCCAGCTACTTGAATTTCTTGCGACGGTCTCGCATATTGCTGATATTTTTTATTAAAACTCTTAAATTTAATAAGTAATTCATAACTATTATAACCCTTTTCTTTGGGTGGGAAAATCATCGAATGGCTCTCTGGGTTAAGCGGAAGGGGCTGTCAGACTTTTACTGACACAAAACCCACCCTGCCCCTTCAGCTGCCCTTAAGTTCCGGGGCCGCGGTATCTTGTTAGAACATTTCCGCAACCCCGGCAGGCAATGACCTTATGAGACCCCGTCACTGGTGCTGAGGCGCGCGTGGAACACGACGCGCCGCCGACCCGGGCCTGGTCCTTACCGGACGGTGAGCTACCCCTGCTCGCCTTCCGCAATCCCGCGCCTATGTTGGCCGGAGTTCGGCTTGCGATCCCCGAAACCATGATAACCTTAAGAGCCATTAGACGTTTTTTCGCAAATTTCTAAGATTACAATCGCCTGCTTTACCATCTTACGTCATACTTTGAATTTTTAAAATACATGTCTAAAATAGATCAATTATTAATGAAGTGTTTCTTCGTTTCACATTTACTTAAAACATGTGCATCGCTTTGTGGTTAGTAATCTCCCAAAAGTAGTTTACTGAAAAATCATCGTAGAGTCAACTTCAGATTCCGGAATCTATGACTAATGTTCACAAATTCAGGTGAAAAAAATATGGATAGTATAAGACATATACTTGATTTGTAAACTAATGTTCAATATTCAGGATTATTTATTGCATTATTTAGAAAAAAAAATAAAAACTATTGTCTATTTTTAGGTGCTGTAGCGCAAATTTGTCGCGATTATTCGCATTTAATAAGTCGTAATTTCGATAAAAAAAATTACGTCAAAATAAACTTTGTTCTGTGAAGAATTCAAATAAATAGTTTTTATGACAATGCGATCATGTAATTTTGTAATAACATGATTTTAAGAACGCTCTAAATTACTATATATTACGTTGCCCAAGCTAGCTGCATTCACAATCCATTCTGCTCCGACGCTCGCCCGCGACAGTCGTGCCGCTCCGCGCTCTCGATTGTTCCGTGCCTGAGTCATCGCTCCGTTCGTCACGCCCGCCGTGACGTCACTCGTAGTCGCCGACTACGACGCCTGGTCCGGATCCGCCTTTTTCGAGGCGGTGAAGGATATCGTGTTTCTCTAACAGAGATTGTCAAAACAATTTGGTTTGGCCCCTTCAGGGTAAAACCACAGTTTCGTGGTCCTTGGTTGGAAACCTCACGGTGTCAACAATACCAAGGGGGTGCTGACCCGACGCACCCGCTGATCCCCTTCAGGGTGAAGCAGTCAATTGGAGTCGAGTGCTAGGTTTTGGCCTTGGGGGATCTCCTAGTCAAACCTAGTTACTGAGTTCTCTTCACAGCATACACACCTAGTGTCGGTTGGGTGTATCTACCCCTTCGCACTAGACCCAATAGGGCCCGGTACGCACATTAAGATTGGCGACCGGATTACAAGCTTAGGGCACACCATTAGGCACACACCTCCCTGCTATCCCCGCAGGGAGCGAACTCACCTCCGGGTCATTCCCGCCCGGAGGGTTAGGCAAATAGGGCCCCTCAGGCCACATCAGACGGCAACACAGCTACCGAGTTTGTCTGGGTTTCTCTTCTCGGTAGCGAAGTGTTAGGAGAAACTCCGGGGCAGGGCTCTTTGGGGACCGTCTGCTCGGGGAGCTCACGTTTGACGTGTCTCCTCGAGGCGCTTATGTTAGGGTTAGGAGATTAGGATGCCCACCATTGTCGCCTCCAATATGGAGGACAGGATAGAGGATCTCATGACCAAAGTAGAGTCCCTAACGGTTCGGTTAAATCTAACAACCGATATCTTAGGAAAGATCCTATTTAAAAACCCCGCCCTACAAAGGGAGTATAAAGATGAGATTGAAAAAATACCCCCCGCGGTGTTTCCCACCCCACAGCCAGATTTAGGTCCCACCCCCGCGCCCATCGCAGATAGGTCCCCCTCCCCCCCAGACGTCGAAATGGACTCTGAGGAGGAGGAACAAGAAAAAGAGGGCTCGGAAGGCGAGCGCTCGGAGCGCGCAGAGAGCATACACTCTGAGCGCTCGGAGCGAGCGGAGTCCGAGCACTCCTCCGACCAAACCTCTTCCTCCGACGAGTTTATCCTCGTCGAGGGAAAGAGGAAGAAGAGGTCACAGGCCTCGTCCTCCACCCAGGCCCCTAAGGCCAAGAAACCCTCCCCTCCCGAGCCAGCACGCTTAGTGCAGAGCCAGCCCTCCACTTCCTCGGCCACTAGGCCCAGCCCTACCCAAACCCCAGTCGTCAGCGCCTCAGTGCGCAAGACCATCCCTCCCCCACCCATCTTCATCCATGACAAGGGGGCTTGGACAAACGTGTCCAAAGCGTGTGGCGAGCAACGCATCGCCTACACGAATGCCCGCGCCGTTCAGAACGGCATAAAAGTAGGGTTAGCGACAGCTAACGACCACCGCGCGCTTTCGAAGCTACTCAAGGCTCGAAATATCCCCCACCACACTTATACGCTCCATGAGAGCAAGCCCGTTCGGGTGGTCCTCTGCCGGATCCCCAGTGAGATCCCCACCACCGAGATCGTCTGCGACTTAGAGTCACAGAACATCCCGGTGATTGAGGTGCACCGTATGCACGGCAGAGGTGGCAGGGCGTCTAACAACGTCCTCGTCATCTGCCACCCCGTCTCCGAAGGTCCCCACCCCATCTTTGCGCTGAAGACTGTATGCAGTCTTTCAGGAATTCTCATTGAGAAGCCACACAAAAGTGGCACGGTAGGCCAATGCCACCGTTGCCAGTTATACGGCCACGCGCAACGGAATTGCTTCGGCAAACCCCGGTGCGTAAAGTGCCTGGGCGATCACGGCACCGCCGAGTGCAGTCGCCCAAAAGATAGGTCCCAATGCCCAGACCCGCCCAGCTGCGTGCTGTGCGGGCAATCTGGCCACCCCGCCAACTACCGAGGCTGTCCGAAAGCCCCGAAAACCTCCGCCCCTAAACTGGCAACGCGCGCTAGCGCACGCCAGGGACGAGAGTGTCCTACACTCTCGTCTGAGCTCCCCCAGACCCTCAGTCCCCAGCGTCCAACTCCTTGGACGGCGGCGAATCACGCCCAAAACTTCCCGGCACTAAGGCCGAAAGTCCCTGGGCTGATGGATCAACCCATCATGCCCTCCGCTCCGGTTGTTGTGGCTTCTCAGCCCCCACCTCCTCCCCAGTCACTCCCTCGCTCGGATGAGCCGGAACTCGATGTGTTCCTCATCCTTGGGAATACTTTCAGTTTCTTCCAGTCCCCCCGCGCCATCCAAATGGCAAAGGAGGTCGTGGCCTGCACTAGCATCAACTCCCTGATTCGGGTATACTCTAAGTATCCCGATGTCAAAAGTCATTTTGATAACCTTTTTAAACAGCCATAATGTATAACACGGCTAGTAAGAGATTAAAGCCCCGATCCCTAAAGCTAGGTTACTTCAATGCCAATGGCATCACCAATCAACGGGACGAGATCGCGACTTTCCTTCGCGATCATAGTCTCGACATCCTTCTGGTCCAAGAGACCTTCCTCAAACCCCACCTTAGGGATCCCAAGGTAGCCAACTACCGGCTAGTTAGGAACGATAGGACTAGATGCCACAGAGGTGGCACTCTAATATATTATAGGAACTCCCTGCACTGCATCCCTATGGATCCGCCGCCCCTTGCCCACTTAGAGGTATCCGTTTGCCGGCTAGGCATGACGGGCCATCCCCCTATCACAATAGTATCCGCGTATCTCCCACCGCACAGCGACGTAGATTCAAATTCTTCGATAAACGCCTCACTACGAAGCGACCTTACAGCCCTTCTTGACATGAGTGACTCCGTCCTTATAGCGGGGGATCTCAATGCCAAACATCCCGCATGGTGTAGTCGTATTACCAACCCCCGTGGGAAGGTACTATACGACCTTTGCACACCTCTCCACATAGATATCATAGGTCCTATGCGGCCTACTCATTATCCGTTCGAGCCATCCCACTTGCCCGACGTACTCGACATTGCCCTCCTGAAGAATGTGAACTTACGTTTGCACTCTTTAGAGACGGTAGACGAACTTGACTCTGACCATAGACCGGTGATCTTGGAGTTAACTCCGAGATCGGGTCCCTATGACCCTAACCGCCCCCCTCCCACACCGGTGATCACTGACTGGAGGAAAGTAGGCGAATTGCTGAAATCCAACACGTCTCCTCACCTGGACAAGATCCCCGACCACATCCAGTCCGCCGCCGACACGACGGCTGCGATCGACTCACTCACGGAGCACGTGCAATCTGTCTTGAACGACTGTTCAAAGGAGATTCCGGTGTCGGAGCACTGGCGCCGGAAACTCCCGGACGATGTACGGGCCCTGCTGACTGAGAAGAACGCAGCAGTCCGTGCCTACAGAGCTTTCCCCTGCCAGAATAACAAATCTTTCATGCGGTACTTACAGCGCAAAGTAAGTAACAGCATCAGAGAGTGGCGTGAAGCCGGCTGGGACAAGACCCTGAGCGAACTGGAACCCACCCACCATGCCTTCTGGCAACTTCAGCGGAATATGCGCGCCACTGAGGTTGCCTCAATGCCTCCCCTTATCCGCCCGGACAAAAGCATTGCCTTCGACGACGAAGACAAAGCCGAATGCCTAGCCGACAGCCTGGAGGCACAGTGCTCTCCCAGCTCCCAACCAGTCGACCCAGCCCACCTTGCCCACGTGGATGCTGAGGTCGAACGTAGATCTGCCCTACTCCCTGTCGAGGACCCTGATGCTCCCCTCCCCCCCGTCACGGAAGACGAGGTGGAGGAGATCATCAAGAAACTCAAACCTAGGAAAGCTCCCGGGACTGACAGACTGACCACTAGGGCACTTAAACTCCTCCCACGCACGATCATAGTCCTACTGACTGCCATCTTCAATGGCGCCTTGTCC
Organism: Tholera decimalis; assembly: GCA_943138885.2. Classification (NCBI taxonomy): domain Eukaryota; kingdom Metazoa; phylum Arthropoda; class Insecta; order Lepidoptera; family Noctuidae; genus Tholera; species Tholera decimalis. The sequence goes on from OW964562.2 coordinate 34,834,120, forward strand.
AACAACTTGTTTCCACAAGCTTGGAAAGAGGCTATAGTGATAGGTATCCCAAAACCCAAAAAGCCCAAGAACCTCCCGACTAGCTATAGACCCATTAGTCTGCTCAGCGCCCTCGGCAAGGTCTACGAGCGGATTATTCTTAATCGGCTCAAGGACTTTGTCGAGGCCAAGAGCCTAATCCCTAACGAACAGTTTGGCTTTAGAGCCCATCATTCCAGTGTCCACCAAGCCCACCGCATCGTAGAGCACATTAGCGGCCGTTTTCAACGCGGTCTGGTGACGGGGGCCCTATTCTTTGATATAGCGAAGGCTTTCGACAAAGTCTGGCACAATGGCTTAATTTACAAGCTTTACCAACTAGGTGTGCCGGACCGTCTCGTGCTCATCATTCGAGACTTCCTGTCGAACCGCTCCTTCAGATATCGTATCGAAGGAGCGCTTTCCACTCCCCGCCCTATCAGAGCCGGCGTCCCTCAGGGCGCCGTGCTCTCCCCCCCACTCTTCACGCTATTCACTAGCGATATCCCCAAAAAGCCCCCAGTAGAGTTATCCCTATTTGCCGACGACACGGCCATCTACTACTCGGGACATAATCCCGTTAGCATCGCTCATACCCTCCAGACCTCAGCCAACGCACTAGGCGATTGGTTTAGGAAATGGAGGATTGAGGTAAATCCCGACAAAAGTCAAGCAGTCCTGTTTCGCAGGGCTCGCCAGCATAAACAATTCACCCCCCCTCGCCCGATCACTATGTTCGGCAAGCCAATCCCTTGGGAGAAGCGAGCCAAATACTTAGGTGTGATCCTCGACCAGTTCCTCAACTTCAGTGAGCACATAAAGTCGGTTCGCTCGCGAGCCGCTTTCGCTCTCGGTAGGCTCCATGCCCTGCTGAATAAACACAGCAAGCTCTCCCTTAAATGTAAAATCCGAATATACACGACATGCATACGTCCTATCATGACGTATGCCTGTCCGGTGTTTGCTCATGCCAGTCCCAATCAGATCCATAGGATGCAAGTCATTCAGAACCGTTTTCTCCGAAAGGCCACGGGCGCGCCCTGGTTCTGTAGGAACGAGGATCTCCACGTAGACCTCAAACTCCCGACCATAAAGCAAGTGTTGAAACGCATGTCAGTGCGTTACTTCACCTCTGCTGAGACCCACACTAACCCCCTGATCATATCGGCCGCCCGATACAGACCCTCCAAGATTTCTCGGGTTCGTCGCCCGCGTAACGTCCTAGACGAGCCTGACGACCCCACCACCATCCGACAAGAGAGCAGTAGGGAAACCAGCACTCTTAGAAAACACAAATACAGAACGCGTTCCTTATTCCGGCCTCGCCGACGAGGCCCATCGCGACGTCCGCGTACTTGTAATGAAAATCCTCCCCGACCTTTGCCAAACGAGCCAGCCCGCGATGCTGAGCCAGTAGCAATAAATACTCCCGTAAATAATATGACCCAGCCTGTCCCTTTGCTGCCCTCCCAAAATGACCCCGCTATGCCGAGGCCCGTACTCCACAGGGAGTGCCCTTAGCGTGCGGTCATTAGCTTTAAGTAAACTTTAGTTTGTAAGCCCTGGCTGGGGGCCTTTAATTTATTAGAGGTCACCACAGGAAAGTCCGGTTAAGTAGACTCACAGCCTTAGTGTGCTGATCTACAAGTGGCCCTACATAAAAAAAAAAAAAAAAAAAAGCTGCATTCAGTACGGCGCGAGCGCCCTCCGAGGTAGGACCTATGTCAATTTTTTCCGCGTCCCGACAGTCGAGCGCACGTATTGAGAACGCTAACTATACTACGACTACGCGGGTTTTGATACTCGTATTTTTTTTGTAAGAAATATTTTTAGTGCTTTATACGTAATTGTTTTAGCTATGGAGAACAGGCACGGTGTATACCATTGTGTCAAAAAAGGGAAACGCAATAATTTTGCATCATTAAAGAATGCACATGAAGCAGGGTACATCTTTTTAACCGACTTTAAAAAAAAGGAGAAGGTTCTCAGTTCGTCAGATTTTTGTATGTATGCTCCCCGATTACTTGAAGACAGTTAGACCGATTTTAAAATTTTATTTTTTTGTTTGATAGGGTATACTTTCTTATTGTTTTCATTGTCATCACGTCAGAATCTGATGATCGAATCATGGAGAAATCGAGGGAACTCTTCAAATATTATAGGCACACCTATAGCGATTTGGTTATTTTTTGTAGTAACTTGTGCAGTTGCTCTTGAAAAACACCATTTAGTGAAATGGAACTGATGATGAAGACCACAGATGGCCACCGGAACTACTCAATAATAAGTATTTCGTGGGTTGCGATTCGATTACTTGAATATGGCTTAGCACTTTATGCTCGTTACAATGCATAATTAGGGTGAAGTAAAGCTGATGGTGAAGTACCAGGAGAACTCCTCAAAAATTAACGGCTCTGCATCGGGAAAAGCTATATTTTGTATAAGGTGATAAGTAGTTGACATTTTGGCTTTTGTAACTTGATAAATTACAAATTAAAAAGCGTTAAAAACACTTTTTAACTAACTTTTTGGAAGTCGGTGTCCAAACACGAAAATACGAAAAAAAAAACCAACGTACGAAAGCAAAGTCTGTTTTATTTTTTGTTTAAAAGTTTTTTGCATTTATAATATAAATTAATACTTTGATGTAGTCTAAATTTAGAGCTACCAACGTTTTGAGAAAAAAAATCACAAATAATCACAAAAGATAGAAGCACTTAAGAAATTAAACCCTAACTGTTGTTCAGTACTGTAGAACTATAAATACAATTTAACGAATGTCATATTTCTTTATTGATTTATTTTTAAACCTACTTAAAAAAAAGAAGGAGGTTCTCAATTCGACTGTATTTTTGTAGTAGTTTTAGTAGATTGCTAGACCGATTTAGAAAATTCTTTTTTTATTTGAAAGGATTTACTTCAAGGTGAGTTCCATTATCATCAAGTTAGGATCTGATGATGGAATCATGGAGAAATCGAGGGAACTCTTCAAATATTATAGGCACACCTATAATAAGTATTTCGTGGGTTGCGATTCGATTACTTGAATAAAATTTCTAAACAATTTATGCCCGTCACACTGCATATCGTGAAGTAGAGCTGATTTTGAAGTACCAAGAGAACTAAACGCTATCGTCCCTGCATTAGAAAAAAAAATATTTTTCAAAAGGTGATACAAAGTTGACGTTTAGGCTTTTAAACTGGGTAAATTACAAATCAACCCACTAAAAAGCGACATATAATCAAACTTTAAAAATAAAACACTGCAAAGTGAAAAATTACTTTAATTTCGTGAGTCGGTGTCTTTGGTTTTGTAGTATCGTTTTTGATAATGAATTCCGAAATTAAAGTTATTTTTCTCGTTGCAGTGTTTTTTCGTAAGTCGGGTTTATTTTTTAATACAAAGTTTATTTTATTTGAGATAAAATAAATAAATAACAAGATACCACGGCCACGGAACTTAAGGGCTGCTGATGGAACAGGGTGGATTTTTAGTCAGTAGAAGTCTAGCACTCCCATCCTCCACCTAGAGCGGGAAAACTCATTTATTGCATTTTCCACCCCAAAATAAAATATAAAATAAATTTTATTGCAATCGTATTAATCCTGTAGCTTTAGACCTTGGGCTTGATGATGCAATGGAACTTTCGAACGCAAACGTAAATATTATTTCGACTATTTATTTATGTAGTTACTTCAATTTAGGTGTTGAACCGAATGGTCGTCATCAAGCATTGTCTTTTCTGTTCCCCTTCAGAGTGACTGTGTAGTTTCTAGTCTATTCAGTGGTAAATTATTATATCTTATCTTAAATTTTATAGGAATAACCACCCGTTGCATTAGACATCAGACTTGACGATTTAGCGGAAGTTTAGAACTCAATAGTAAATACTTTTTGGACTTTCTATATTTCTTTAGTTCTGAATTTAGTTAATACGAAACAGCATTATTTATATAAATAGGGTCTTCTACAGTGTGCCTTTTGTTTGGGACCCGGTATTTTGGTAATATTGAAAACGCCATAATCACAGAAAGATAAAGTAGGTAGGAAGTTATCAGAGCTCGAATAAAAGGTACCTGGTAAAATAGCCGAAAATTTTAAAATAATATATGTAAATAACGGCGATAGTCTAAACTATATATATGAAACAGCACCAGTGTATAATCATATATACAACGTGTAATTTAAAGGGTATATACATACCGAGTGCACGGCTTCTTTGGATGATAACAAACGATATAGCAAGGGTTTTCTAATCTTTATGCCTACATGTGTGGAGCTTATTAGAAATTTCAATACGTTGATACCAGAGACCGAATTTTTTAAATTATGAAGAACGAAAAGAATTATCGTGTTATTAGCTAGTGACGTGGACACGTTTGTTATTATTGGTATTCAATTCTGTGAGTCACTTATTTTGAGCTGAAACTTTGCATAGAGACTCCATATCAGATGTTGTCTTCAGTCCTTTTGGATAGATATGGGGTTTTCGTTACACGTTGTATATGATTGCATAGGTAGAAAATTTTGAACGTACAAAAATCATCAGATATGTAGTGCAACAATTACTTGTCTGAAGATAAACTAACTAACTAACTTTAGGGTAATATATTTTAAACATGTTATACAGGGTATAATGGAATATACATAAACCCTTAATTAATGGGGTAATTGTACTCATTATTATGAACGTGAAAATCATCATCAGCTGTTTAGTAAATTTTGTCCAGTTATGCACACTTATAAATGAACGAGGTCGTCTATTCTTTTTCGCAATTTTAAGGTTGGTCCCATAGTAAAAGATATTCATAATGATGATTACAATTACCTCTTTTCCAGTTTTACGTATGTATATTTCATTACAAAGTTAAAATTCTGAAATGCAAATTTTTATTTTTTAGAATAATTATAAAGTGCATGGAAGGCGAATAATAGTTTGTCAGTACTTTTGGAGTCAATTAATCAATATAAGCAAACACAGTGAAAAGTTCGGCTACAATATGAGCTATCTAAAAATAGAAAAAGAGAAACGGATGGGTCTCATATCCAAATTTTACTTGAAATGTAAGATGTGTATATCTAGCTTTATTCTGAAAACTTCAGACCCCAACACAACTGAAAAATCTAAACTCAATCAAGGCGTATATGGTTCAATTATGACAGGAATATATATATTTTTGTATAGACACACCAACACTTTTTCTTACTTGTAACCTATTTGTAGAAATAAATATCATTTACAATTTACCGTAAAAAATAACCTTCCTTCTGAAACAGTTTATTAAAAAATAAATATCGGAAACTACAACTCATAACTTACGTGCGTACGTACGTACGTACACAAAAAGTGTGATTTTTCTTAGTTAAGTAACACTGATTTTACACTTTTGAGTTTAATTTTGTTGAAGTTGGTTGTCACATAACTTCCATTTTTCTTTTAAGTAATCAAATCTCTTTCTTATAAAGACGATTATAACAGCTCAAGATTGTTTAGTCCGACTCGACACTCTCTCTACACTATTAGTGTTGTTTATGTGTGCATCGCCACGCAAACATGCCGATTTTTACCTAAACTCGAGCGTTCAAATTTTGAAAAATGGCTCTTAATGACACAAAACGTTTACGTTCCATACCCCTTTTTAAGATAAAAAAAAATGTATAGTGATGTCCCAGAAAAAAACCATCTACACAAGACAACATTTCCGCACAAATCCCAAGAAAGTAAATATAAAAATATTCACAACATCAACGTTCTATTAGGTCGTTGTCAAAGGGCGCGTTTTGAGCGGGATCTATTTAAAATTTCATAAATGTCTGGCCCTGCTTCAAGTTTCACGTTTGCGTGAGCCGCCGTGCTAACATTGTATATTTATAAGCAATCCGGCTTGCTTCCCTTTTTCTCTGCACTATAATGTACCGATAGAATGTAAAATAAACCATTATTGCCTTGTTCGGTTGATGATTTGAATTTTTTATGGGCATTAGTTATAATTTATTGTGGAATGGGATTAAGTGTTTATAGATATTTAACTATGGTCTGATTAATTTAGTGTGAGTGTGTGACCATCCAAATTTCTAACTATCCGCTCAATATACTTAATAAATATGGTCAAGATTATATACTTTGGTCATGGATTTTTTATTTGGTCATGGAAATATTTGATGCAATAAAGTGTTTGCTACAGTACCCCTGTTTTTTTCTGGGTGGGAAAATCGTCAAATGACTCTTGCCACTGTGTGTAGAGCGAAAGTGTCAGACTTCTACTGACTTAAAAACCATCCTGCTCCTTCTGTTGCCTTTGCGTTCCTACCTATGTATAAAAAAATCTGAATATCTATGGTAAAATAACGTTTAAATATGTAATGTTTATACAACGTGTAATGGAAACCCCATATCTATCCAAAGGGGCTGAAGACAACATCTGGTATGGAGTCTCTATGCAAAGTTTCAGCTCAAAATAAGTGACTCAGAGAATTGACCCCAAATTGTTGATTTCGTATGTTTCTTGAATACCAATTATAACAAACGTGTCACATCACTATGAGGGTCATCACTTTCCACGTCACTTGCCAATAAAACGATAATTCTCTTCGTTCTTCTTAATTTGAAAAATTCGGTCTCTGGTATCAATGTATTGAAATTTCTAATAAGTTCCACACATGTAGACATAGGATTAGAAAACCCTGGCCATATCGTTTGTTATCATCCAAAGAAGCCGTGCACTCGGTATGTATATACCCTTAAAATTACACGTCATATACCCTTTAAATTACGAGTTGTATATATGAACTGAAATAACTCAAAATAATTATGTTCACAGTGGAATCGAACAATTTGGCACAACTGGGTCCAATTAGCCACTACAACAAAAAAAGTTAAGGACTCGTGTAGATACATTATGGTGAGAATTTTTTAAGCCATCACTATAGGTACATATACATATCATATATAGGTATAGGTAGGAAAACATCCTGAGGAAACCGGTATGTCCTAGGACCAAAAGTTCTGGAGGCGGCCTGTAATAGGCTGAATTATTATTATTATAGGTACTGTAGCGTAAAACCGCTACGGTTAAAACCTCCTCCAATCCTAATGCAAACTTTTCAATAAAAAATTTTTTCTTCATAGCTGTTATTCACATTTGAACCAGGAATCGTGAAAAAATCGTCGGTTGTTTGCCTTTCGACGGCGTCATTACATTTTTGGGACCCGATAAGTGATGGTCGACCTTATTTTTTGTGATTAATATCGAAATTATGAAGTGAAAGTTTTTTCTGTTGGTGTAAACCCAATAAAAAATATAAAGTGTCCTAGCAAAAGTATAGTCTGTGGGTGATTTTCTGGTTAATTTGGTATGTATTGTCGTCTTTTTTCTTTTCGATCCATTTCGCACTAGTTTCATAATTAATCAAAGATTCAGCTTGCATCGGTGGTCTGAAGTTTCTTTTTTGTTTAGATCCCGTTACAAGCCAATTTTTGGCTCCACCCTACGGGCAAGCGACGTCGGTTATCGACGACGGAGGTCGGGGCGCTCTCGCCCGATATCCGAGCACATCCTGTGCCTGAGACGTCCATCTCAAAGGCCTGAAGCGAGTACGAGCTAGATGCGGACTTCGCAGCGCAGTGGCTCCGTGATTTCTACGTTACTTCCCACAGTCGTGTTCAGCCGTCCAGGAATTACCGAGTTTTCGCAGCAAGAGTTCTATTTTAAATAGTGCACCTAATTTGTATATTTCTAATCTAAAAATTCTCACGTCAAAAACTCTTTCTAACCTAAGGCCTATCAAGACGCGTTGGATGCTCTTAGTGTTTTTGTAACTAAAATTACTAATATTGCGTATTCGCCTAGCTGTAACCGATTGCAATCGATTTTTTTGTTAGGTAAGTTAAAAATATTTGCATAATACTTTCGATAACATTCTTTTTCTTTCCGCTAAGTTAACCCACGCCATCACTGAAAGGTTCCCAATAATAACTAATATTTAACTTTTTTATATTTTTTAATTAAGTACTTGTTTGCTATCTTTTTCCTTTTAATCAAAATTAAACGTGTTAAGTAGCGGTTTGTGTTTTACTGTGCACTTAATTTTATTTACGCTACAGTACATACAGCTACTAGACGCATCTCTGAGTATCCCACACATATACGCACAAAACGTTTTGGGCATACTTACATGGTGCGTACGGCTAAGGAGTGGAATTCCCTGCCGGAGTCTGTGTTTCCTGATAGCTATAACCTTGGGGTTTTTAAGTCAAAAGTGAATAGGTTACTTCTAGGTAAGCGTGCTCCATCTTCGACCGCATCTTCACTTACCATCAGGTGAGATGGTGGTCAAACGCGAGACATTAACAATAAAAAAAATGATTGATATATATGTCGCAGGTTTTTCATAAAATTAGGTTTTTGATCAAAAACCTAGGTTTTTGATGAAAAACCGGAAGATGACACATTTTAAACTCAATTTCATCATAAACCTGTAACAATCCAGATTTTTTATCAAAAAACCCGAACTAGTTTAGGTTTATGATAAAGTTCTTGTCAAAATCACGGGTTTGCTTTGTTTTATGACAAATCAATCAATTTAAAAGAGCATATAAAGTCGGTTCACTCGCGAGCCGCTTTAGCTCTCGGTAGGGTTACACTGCATGCTGAATGCACACAAACACAAAACTCTCCCTAATATATAAACTACACATTTTTACCACGTGCTTTTTTTTTTTTTTTTTTTTTTTTTTTTTTTTTTTTAGGTAGGGCCACTTGTAGATCAGCACACTAAGGCTGTGAGTCTACTTAACCGGACTTTCCTGTGGTGACCTCTAATAATTAAATTAAAGGCCCCCAGCCAGGGCTTACAAACTAAAATATACTTAAAAACTAATGACCGCACGCTAAGGGCACTCCCTGTGGAGTACGGGCCTCGGCATAGCGGGGTCATTTTGGGAGGGCAGCAAAGGGACAGGCTGGGTCATATTATTTTCGGGAGTATTTATTGCTACTGGCTCAGCATCGCGGGCTGGCTCGTTTGGCAAAGGTCGGGGAGGATTTTCATTACAGGTACGCGGACGTCGCGATGGGCCTCGTCGGCGAGGCCGGAATAAGGAACGCGTTCTGTATATGTGTTTTCTAAGAGTGCTGGTTTCCCTACTGCTCTCTTGTCGGATGGTGGTGGGGTCGTCAGGCTCGTCTAGGATGATACGCGGGCGACGAACCCGAGAAATCTTGGAGGGTCTGTATCGGGCGGCCGATACGATCAGGGGGTTAGTGTGGGTCTCAGCAGAGGTGAAGTAACGCACTGACATGCGTTTCAACACTTGCTTTATGGTCGGGAGTTTGAGGTCTACGTGGAGATCCTCGTTCCTACAGAACCAGGGCGCGCCCGTGGCCTTTCGGAGAAAACGGTTCTGAACGACTTGCATCCTATGGATCTGGTTGGGACTGGCATGAGCAAACACCGGACAGGCATACGTCATGATAGGACGTATGCATGTCGTGTATATTCGGATTTTACATTTAAGGGAGAGCTTGCTGTGTTTATTCAGCAGGGCGTGGAGCCTACCGAGAGCGAAAGCGGCTCGCGAGCGAACCGACTTTATGTGCTCACTGAAATTCAGGAACTGGTCGAGGATCACACCTAAGTATTTGGCTCGCTTCTCCCAAGGGATTGGCTTGCCGAACATAGTGATCGGGCGTGGGGGGGTGAACTTTTTATGCTGGCGAGCCCTGCGAAACAGGACTGCTTGACTTTTGTCGGGATTTACCTCAATCCTCCATTTCCTAAACCAATCGCCTAGTGCGTTGGCTGAGGTCTGGAGGGTATGAGCGATGCTAACGGGATTATGTCCCGAGTAGTAGATGGCCGTGTCGTCGGCAAACAGGGATAACTCTACTGGGGGCTTTTTGGGGATGTCGCTAGTGAATAGCGTGAAGAGTGGGGGGGAGAGCACGGCGCCCTGAGGGACGCCGGCTCTGATAGGGCGGGGAGTGGAAAGCGCTCCTTCGATACGATATCTGAAGGAGCGGTTTGACAGGAAGTCTCGAATGATGAGCACGAGACGGTCCGGCACACCTAGTTGGTAAAGCTTATAAATTAAGCCATTGTGCCAGACTTTGTCGAAAGCCTTTGCTATATCAAAGAATAGGGCCCCCGTCACCAGACCGCGTTGAAAACGGCCGCTAATGTGCTCTACGATGCGGTGGGCTTGGTGGACACTGGAATGATGGGCTCTAAAGCCAAACTGTTCGTTAGGGATTAGGCTCTTGGCCTCGACAAAGTCCTTGAGCCGATTAAGAATAATCCGCTCGTAGACCTTGCCGAGGGCGCTGAGCAGACTAATGGGTCTATAGCTAGTCGGGAGGTTCTTGGGCTTTTTGGGTTTTGGGATACCTATCACTATAGCCTCTTTCCAAGCTTGTGGAAACAAGTTGTTGGACAAGGCGCCATTGAAGATGGCAGTCAGTAGGACTAAGATCGTACGTGGGAGGAGTTTAAGTGCCCTAGTGGTCAGTCTGTCAGTCCCGGGAGCTTTCCTAGGTTTGAGTTTCTTGATGATCTCCTCCACCTCGTCCTCCGTGACGGGGGGGAGGGGAGCATCAGGGTCCTCGACAGGGGGTAGGGCAGATCTACGTTCGACCTCAGCATCCACGTGGGCAAGGTGGGCTGGGTCGACTGGTTGGGAGCTGGGAGAGCACTGTGCCTCCAGGCTGTCGGCTAGGCATTCGGCTTTGTCTTCGTCGTCGAAGGCAATGCTTTTGTCCGGGCGGATAAGGGGAGGCATTGAGGCAACCTCAGTGGCGCGCATATTCCGCTGAAGTTGCCAGAAGGCATGGTGGGTGGGTTCCAGTTCGCTCAGGGTCTTGTCCCAGCCGGCTTCACGCCACTCTCTGATGCTGTTACTTACTTTGCGCTGTAAGTACCGCATGAAAGTTTTGTTATTCTGGCAGGGGAAAGATCTGTAGGCACGGTTACCACGTGCATACGCCCCATTCTGATATACGCCTGTCCAGTGTTTGCTCATGCTAGTCCGGCTCAGATCCATAGAATGCAAGTTATCTAAAACCGATTTCTCCGAAAGGCCACGGGCGCGCCCTGGTACTTGAGGAACGAGGATCTCCACGTAGACCTCAAAATCCCGACTATAAAGCAAGTGTTGAAATGCCATTCAGTGCGTTACTTCGCCTCTGCTGAAAAACACACAAACCCCCTGATTGTATCGGTCGCCCGATACACACCCTCAAAAATTTCCCGGATTTGTCATCCGCGTCTCGTTCTAGACGAACCCGACGATCCCACCACAATCCGACAAGAGAGCAGTAGGGAAACTAGCACTCTAAAGAAATACATAAACAAAACACGTTCCCTATTCCGGACTCGCCGACGAGGACCATCACGACGTCCACGCGGACGTCTCAAGTACGCACTTGTAACGTCAACCCTCCCCGACCTTTGCCAAACGAGCCAGCCCGCGATGCTGAGCCAGTAGCAATAAATAACCCCATTAATAATAATATGACCCAGCCTGACCCTTTGCTGCCCTCCACCAACGACCCCACTATGCCGAGGCCTGTACTCCACACCGTTCATTTTCTTCTGATAATATCTTACTGTAAATTTGATGAACTTGGTTGTTCAAGGGTATGGATCAAAGATTCTGTGTGATTTATGTCAAAAAGAACAAAACATACTTATCGAAAGGGAATATGCCGTTGAAAATTTAAAAATGTAAGCAAAAAAATTAAAACAGCTTCTTCGGAAAAATTTGGAGAAATCGATATTGGTGCTACAATTTTAGTTGATGTGCCGAAAATAGATAGAGGGCCACTGGATGCAAGTAACATTATAGGAAAGGTAATTGATAAGAAGAACGATTTATTCAAAATTGGTACTTCAGCTGGGGTTCTAAAAGACTGGCTGCCTCGAAACATCTATTCAAATATCAACTACTGCCTTTAAAGAACCTGTATCGACAAATGAACTGAGTTTGCGTGAAATTGCTTCAAAGATGTCTTTATTTGGAGTTTTAAGAAATGCTCGTGCGAAAAATCTAAAGTGCGCTGCAAGACAAATCGATGTGCATGCAAAAAAAATGTTTTATGCAACTCTAGATTTCACAAGTCAACAAATTGTCATAATAAATAAAGCATACTAGCAGATTTATAAAAACCAAGCACGTGGTAAACGTTTTTTTATTACATTTTTATTCTTTTTTAATTTTGACTCAGTTTAGTCACAGGTTTAGTCGTATGTAATAGTTACGAAATTTCATTTTCGCGGTTTAAAAATCAGATTAATATAGGTAAGTACGTGAAATTGAAACATTTCATTTCATAATTGGATTGAAGGAGAAGAATATTGATTGGATCATGGATATAAAATTTTGATAAATAAATAAATGTTTTCTTTCTATTAAGTTGCAAATGATGATGGATTGCTTTCTTTATTTCATTTAAATTGATTTATGTCATAAAACAAAGCAAACCCGTGATTTTGACAAGAACTTTATCATAAACCCAGACTAGTTCAGGTTTTTGATAAAAAATCAGGATTGTTACAGGTTTATGATGAAATTGAGTTTAAAATGTGTCATCTGCCGGTTTTTCATCTAAAAACCTAGGTTTTTGATCAAAAACCTAATTTTATGAAAATCCTGCGACATATATGTATATATATATATATATATCTTGCAAAAAAATAGATAACAAAGTTTTTAATTTCTGGAGGGTTCTACTATATTCGGAATTTCAGCTGTATTATATATTCAATATTTGCAAATATTTAGATTTCACATCTTAGTTATACTTATAAGACATAGCTAAAAAGTACAAAGCTAAATATCTATAAGCCCTCTAATTTTTTTGACGATTAAGTTACTCAGGGACCTATAATATTTAAATATATTTTTGGCCTCTAGATGCTACAATTTTATGAATGAAAGTCTGGCTTCTTTGGCATATATAAAGTTTATATGGAGCAGTGCTGAAAGTTCATCTTTTTTATAATAACGTTCAAACTTAAGCTTTTAAATGAATGAGATACCACTTTTTTTTTCTTAAAAAAATAAAAACCTATCTTGCCCCACACTTATTACATTCATAGACAAACATTTGTTCCGGTCCAGAAATCGAACCAGCGATATATTACGCAGCAGTCAATTGCTCACCCATTGCACCGTGTCGTCCAATGTGCGACCACTAGTTCGTCAAATTAAGTGTTTTTAATTACATAGATATTCAAATTTTTTTATAAGTCCTTTGAAAGTCTAGCCTTGTTTATTTCACCCTTTGTTTGTCCTCAAAATATAAAATAGATTGGATGCCTAAATTATTTTACGTAGACAGAAAAATGGACGCTAGGGATCTTTTTGTGAAACATTTTAATGAGAAACTTCTTTCATGTTTTAGTTTTGTTATTTAGATCTTGTAGTTGAATATATTAAAACGTTGGAAGTGCCTGAGCATGTCTAGGTGTTAATTTTATTGGACCCACGATAATGACAACAATTAATTTGCATTGTTTAATTAAAATGACGGTTTTTCGAAATAATTATGTTGTTATCTAAAAGGCATTCTATAAAACTGGGTGTGTAGAATGTTCTGTCATTCCGAGGCCCCAGAAAGCAAAAGAAACTGAAGAAACAGGGTGGGTTATTAGTCAATAGAAATCGAAAAGTACTTCCGCTACACCCATAGCGTTAGGAGTCATTTGATGATCCGGTTTGATTTTGCATTTTTTCATAATATGAGCTCATTATCTAAAAAAACTTTTTAGCAAAAAATAGAACCGACTTCCATATAAAAACACTACAAAGGCAAAAATAACTTTAATTTCGGAAGGCGGTGTCAAAAACGAAAATACATACAAAACTAAAGACACCGCCTTCCGAAATTAAAGTTATTTTTGCCTTTGTAGTGTTTTTATATGGAAGTCGGTTCTATTTTTTGCTAAAAAGTTTTTTTTTTCACTCTTTTTAGTGGGTCGGTTTGTAATTTATCTAGTTACAAAAGCCAAAATGTCAACTACTTATTACCTTTTACAAAATATTGCTTTTCCCGGTGCAGAGCCGTTAATTTTTGAGGAGTTCTCCTGGTACATCACCATCAGCTCTACTTCACCATATGCATTGTGACGAGCATAAAGTGCTTAACATCCATATTCAAGTAATCTAATCGCAATCAACGAAATACTTATTATTGAGTAGTTTCGGTGGCCATCTGGGGTCTTTATCATCAGTTCCACTTCCTCAAATGGTGCTTTTCGAGAGCAACTGCACAAGGTACTATAAGAAATACCCAAAACGCTATAGATGTGCCTATAATATTTGAAGAGTTCCCTCGATTTCTCCATGATCCCATCATCAGATCCAAACATGACGACAATGGGACCAACTAGAAAGTATGCCCTTTCAAACAAAAAAAGAATTTTCCAAATCGGTCCAGCCATCTCCGAGTTATGAGGTAACAAGTTCAAGACGAATTGTAAACCTCCTTTTTTTGAAGTCGGTTAAAAATATGCAAAATACCACGTAGTAATGTAACGTAGTGTATTTTGCAATGCTTTTATTATTTTTGAAAATGTAAGGCACAAACTGTCCCAAGTCTGTTGCTGGATTTTCAAGGCTGCGGGAATGTTTCAAAGAGATACCGCGTGCCAGGAGCGTAGGTGAGTGTAACTGAAGGTACAGGATGAGTTTTTAAACAGAAGGAGTGTAACACTCCCTTTTGCTCTATCTCTAGATAGAGCAAAAGGGAGTGTCCCGCTCTAACGGGAGAGATTATTTGATGATTTTCAGCCCGAAAAATTAAGGAGACAATTGCTGTCAAACTTGATTGGGAACTTTTTAAAGTTGCCCAGTTAGTAGTGAATTGCCTTTATAGCAACTCCTGCAGATTATAATCACACAGGTACCTACTCAATATTCAAAATGGTATAGCACCGAAATTTAATTTAATTTACTCGAGTCGCAAGCCCAACTTAGAAAGCATGTCTTAGCAAAATTCATCCACACATACTTTGACTAGATTTTCTCCCCTAAAATACGTCATTAGAACTTAAATTGAAATAGTCAAAGCTTCATTATAACAGTGTATGCGGGCTTAAGAACTTGAGAATTTGCTGACAAAAGTATAACTTGATGAACGGGATCAGAAAATACTTGCACGCGCAATTTAATTGTAAACTATTTTGGGCTAAGTATGTTACAGCATTTATTTGATGATTATAGCTTCGAGACGCGTTTTCTACTATTTTTAATGAGCCCACGATTGACCACGTTCACGCCCCATATTAAATGATAGATGACCTACGATAGGACGAGCGAGCCCAGAAGTCTGTTCACTCTTGCTTTAAAGACTGACAGATTTTAAATGTTCCCTTTCGTATCACAGAAACCGGCAGACAGATTCCCACCTTCAAAGTACGCACAATAATAGTGGAGAAAAAGCGCTTTAAAGAAAAAAAAGATTAGCTTAGTTCAGCTCAATGACCAATGTCCAGCCGCACGTTCAAATAGTGCAAATTTCATGTAGGATTTTTCGTAATAATTGCATATTTCAGTATATATTTATTGCTCATATATTTATCACGTTTAATTGTGATAATTATTTATGTATTTTAGGTATATTTATTAAAATTGTTTTTTTTTTTCTCTCACCTACGGCTACGGTGTCTCCATGTCTTTTTACAACTCTCCTTTCGAAAGTATGCAGGAAGAGTTAGAATTTCTGCTGGAGTAAACATCACTTTCAAAATATTTCTCCTTCTTTTCCTTCTTCTTGTCCATATGATATATTACGTGTAGATACATCAATTGTTAAATAAATAAATAAAAGAGATATATCGTTCACAACAGTCAAGCCAGTCAGCATTACGAAATTTAATATAGGTATAGCTGTAGATCTAACCGTTTGGATTGCATATAAGAACTCCACTCAAATCTGAGCGTTTTGGATAACAGTAAATGTGATGATTTACTGTTATCCAAGTCGGTCAGATTTCTCACCTCTCACCAAATTTTTTTAAGGTGCTTAATAAATAAGACAATCTTACTGCTGCAGCTTGCCTGATCTGCAAATGGTGTCGGCAATCAGTGCTCTGCCTTCGTGCAGTAGCGTACCTACGTGCTTTAATGTGCTAAATTGTTGCCAGCTACATTATACTTTTCTAGAAGATTCTTATCTCACCTGATCCCTCCTCGAGTGGTGTCAGCGTTCAGCGCCCTGCCTTCGTGCAACCACGTCAGCAGCGCAGGAGTCTCGACATGCCGCGCTCTGCAAAGCAGCGCTAGCGTTGACTCCGCTTCGTAGTACTTCTCCAGTAGTGGGGCCCCCGCCTCGTCGACTACCCAGACTTGTGGCGCTGGGAAAAATAGTTTATTTTTAATCAAAATTAATATTAAGTTATATTATATTCGATTTTTATTATTTATTCGACGAAGACAGAATATCTTAGTAACGAATAAGATTTAAAAAACAAGAATTGTAATAAAGAATAGTATCATATAATTGCGCCTAGTCTCCGTATACCAAAAGGGTTACAATATCAGCGTTTGTTGGGTATCAGACACCAAATCCTAGTTTTCAGTTGACACCCCACAGAAAGCAAGTAAAAAAAACATAATAGCATTTAGTATAAAAATAATGTTATTTTTTAGTAGAAGATCGAATTTAACGAATATTAAAAATAAGGTCAGTTTTATCCTAACAATCATTTATTAAACTTTAGTGGTAAATTTTCCACACGACATTTTTAATTTGATCGTTTGATGATTTATATTGCTACGCCGTTGTTTTTTATAATAGTATCTCAAACTCAATATTCTACGTACCCAGTGTGTGAATATAAGCATTAAGTAAAGTAAAACCGTAACCGTACGTAAAGTAGTAACCGTCTAACGTAGAACTTCAGTGAAAGTCGTAGAACTCGAGCTTTGAAGGAAAACAAAATAACTATATCCAACTTTACAGCGACACGTTTAAATGAATCCTCATATGAGTAATACTCATAACTCTGACACTTCGTTAAAATGTTGGAGGAACTCATTAAAACTTCCATGCTACTTATTTATAGAAAATAGGTTTATTAAATACTAAGGCAGAGGTTAATGGCAGAGTGTACAAAAAAGAAATTGAACAAAACTTTTTTCTGTTATTCGTCGTCTAGCGGGGTTGCTGAAATGTTCTACCGAGATACTGCCTCCGACTTTGGAATGCAAGGGCAATTGAAGAAACAGGATGGTTTTGTAAGTCAGTTGTAGTTTGAAAATAACTTCAGTCTTTTACAGATTTTCACCCCGAAAAAAAGAAGGATAAGTTTTATATTCCGAGTAGATCGAGCGCCTTGGAAACACGCGTCTCAAAGAATAAAACAACGGGGTTCGATAGGGCCATTGCCTGAAGGAGTTGCGGGATTATTCTACCGAGATAACACGCCCCCGGAACGTAAGGGCATCTGCATGGTAGGCTCTTAGTCAGTATGAGTCTGACACTCCCTTCTGCTTCACTTAGAGAGTTCCACAGGAAGGAGGAATCATTTGATAATTTTCCACTCGAAAAACACGGTAAATACAGTTTTATATTCAGTATCCAGTGAGCAACTTTTACACAGGTAAAAGCTGCTCACTAGATACTGAACCTTACCGTTGCTGTGATATGGAAGCAGTCTCAAAATCTTATTGTGTGACGTCAAAGGCGGATGTAGGGTTAAGTGCACTTGGCGAGTAGCGAAGTAAAACGGAATTCTATCAGTGTGTTTTCAGCCTTAGTTGATCTTCATTCCACATCTCTGCCAGATTATGTGTTTCCTACCACATAACGTTTCAGATGCTGTACAATTTAAGACAAAAATAATACTAAATAGTAATCTTAAAAAATAAAAAAAATAAGCAATGTTTTGGCACAACCTGAAATAATTACGTCCCGCTCACGCTGAAAGATCACTCAAGCCTGACGTCATATTATGTAAATTGACATTAAGACAATTTACACCACAAAATACTCGTATTCAATCGCACGTCAGCTGTGACAATTATTAAATGCTCTGTCTTCTTTTTGTTGTTCTCTGTACGTAACTCAGAGAAGTAACGAATGCATCGTAAGCGAAAAAAACACTACATGGATCTTTGAGACAGTGTGACGTCACAATTTGGAACTCTGCGTAAAATCATTGTTGAAAGCGCAACTCCAAAGTTCCTTAGTTTTATCATTTCTTAAGGTATTTTAAGCTGTTAAGACTGACTGCTAAGACTATTGTAATTATACCTACACAAATCAGTGACTTGATTTAATGATTATAATTGTAAGACTTTACTTATGTATTTAAAACAAGTGTATAAATAGAAGGCTTCTCTATAAAGTTTTCTTATATTTCCATCTACATTGTTAACGAAAGTTCTGCACGTGAGGTCTCAAAGTTGGTGTTCCTTTCAAACCTTATATACTCGTAAACCGAAGAGTTCCGTATTACATTATGTAAAGATTACTTGTGCTTGGAAACAGCGGCTCCAATTAACAACGATGCGTCCAGATTATAATCGAATTCGTGTTATTTGAGAGGTTTACACTTTACAGGGCTTCAGTCGGATATAATTAACGCAGATTCTAACATAATTATTTCGTAAATAATTTATCAAAAATTTAATGAAACATAAGTATGAGTAAGTGCGAGTTTTATGGATAATTTTACTTTAATGTCACGTTTTCTCATGTATGTAAACAAAATTTTTCGTCTTATTTAGTCTTTAAGTAATATTGCTTCTTTCTTGTATCCACTTCTCTATCCGTTATTTAAGGTACAGTGGGTCTCAGGCCGCGTTAGAGAACTGGTGACATGTAATACAGGTTCTCGTTGAAATCTACTTCAGGCACCAGTCTCTCACAAAGTCAAACCCCTACTTTAGTTTACTGTAATATTTAGCTTTAATTATAATCATAAATCATTTATTTGCTTATCATGTGGTAGGTAGAGATGTTTCAAGAAATTCAGTGCATGACACATTCTGCCATTTAGAACTGGCGTGTAAATATTTATATATACATAGCTATACAGCTACAGTAATACACAGTAAGGTTATATACTACTAGTGTAAACTTATAAATAACAATCGAAAATTAAATATAAATAACATTTTCTTTCAAACAAAAATTTTACATAAATTAACTAACAAGGTTTACAAAACTCAATAGTCATTATAATGTATTCCTGAAGTGATAGAATGGGCATGACTTTTTATCAAGAAATTCGGTAATTGAATAGAAACTATGTGATATCAACCACTTTTTTAAGACTACGCAATTTTTTTTTGTAAGGTAATACAGTGATCCAATTCGGTAATGAGTTATATACAACGTGTAATTTAAAGAATATATACATACCGAGTGCACGGCTTCTTTGGATGATAACAAACGATATGGCAAGAGTTTTGTAATCCTATGTCTACATGTGTGGAGCTTATTAGAAATTTCAATACATTGATACCAGAGACCGAATTTTTCAAATTAAGAAGAACAAAGAGAATTATCGTTTCATTGGCAAGTGACGTGGAAAGTTATGACCCTCATAGTGATGTGACACGTTTGTTATTATTGGTATTCAAGAAACATATTAAGCCGATAATTTGGGGTCAATTCTGTGAGTCACTTATTTTGAGCTGAAACTTTGCATAGAGACTCTATACCAGATGTTGTCTTCAGTCCTTTTGGATAGATATGGGGTTTCCGATACACGTTGTATAAGTGGTGCCATATATACGCAGCTGCATCTGTACGGTTCTATTCTGGGTATAGGGATCTTTAATAAATATCGGGTGACTTTACGCTTGTTTAAGTTGTACTAGTACTCACGCGGGGCTTCGCTCCCGTGGATTCCATCACGGTAAAAACATAACTCTCCTTTTTTGCAGTCGCGTAAAAAGTAGCCTATAACCTTCCTCAAGCTTCAAGCTACTTCCATACCAAATTTCATCCAAATCCACCCAGTACTTTCGAAGATTAGCGCGTTCAAGCAAACAAACAAACTAACAAACTTTTCCGCTTTATAATATTAGTATAGATATGCAAGGAACAGTTAGTAGCTTGTGTGATCTAAACACTGGTCTACATGATTCAGCCAGTCCATGTTAAAGATAGCGCAAACCCATTTTTTTGAGCTATTAGAATTCTGGAGACTACAGAGGAATTACCCCATACAATGATGTTGTACCGAATAATGGAAAATTATACATAGTTATATGCGTGATACACCATCATAGCCACATTACTACTACTACACATGATTACTAGTCTCATTTTTAACTCTTTTCAGTGCAAATATAAATCGATTAATTTTCATGCATATTTCAACAGTGTGTTCTTTCCAGGTAAAGTATGCATCGAATGTTATTCCAAGAAACTTTGTTTTGTGAACTTGTTCAATTAATTGGTTGTTATGGGATATTTTAAATTGGAGGCATTTGCTTTTTGCGTTTTGAAGTTTAAAATTTTAGTCTTTTCTACATTTAGTTTTAATTCATTGTTCTCTAGCCATGAAGTTACCTACTTTTAAGTTAGTTTGTGTGGAGAAAATTAAACGTCTTTTTTTATTACTGATGGGCCCACTCTTAAACTCAATCTCGCCTGAGGGTAAGCGATAGATGAGGTCTAAGATGGGATGAGCGAGCCAAGGAGATGCCTATTTACTCGTGCTTTAAAGGCTGAAAGGTCATAAGTGGCAGGGAACACAGAAGCCGGCAGAGATTTCCACAGCTTATATTATTATTATTATAATATAACGTTTTTAATTTGAACCGCATACAGATTCCTTCGTGCCTTGGCAAGCATGTTATTCTCGGTCTCGGAACGGGTGTCATTTGTACATCTGCGAAATTTATTTCTGGTAAACAGAAGCGACCCCAGTTACTGGGTTCTAGAGGTCAGATATGCAGTCATTTCATAAAAAAAAAAAACATATTATAAAGCGGAAACGTTTGTCAGTTTGTTGGTTTGAACGCGCTAATCTTTAAAGGTACTGGGTGGAATTGGATAAAAGTTTTTTTTAATGATAATAGGCTAGCGTTTGACCACTATCTCACCTGATGGTAAGTGATGATGTGGTCGAAGTTGGAGCACGCTTACCTAGAAGTAACCTATTCACACTTGACTTAAAGCCAGGTTATAGCGATCAGGAAACACAGACTCCAGCAGGGAATTCCACGACTTAGCTATACGCACAATGAAAGTATTCCCAAAACGTTTTGTGCGTATGGGTGGGATATCCACCATGAAACGATGGCGCATCGCCTTGTAGTCCGATGATGGAACGGGCTTGGCAGAATTAGATAGTGTAATTCTATCGCACACTCCCCGAAATGTAACCGATAGAAAACCGATAGACTAGAAACTCGTCGTCGATGTTCAAGCTCTGGAGCTCTGACTCGACCAGTGCATCGTTGCCCATGAGTTGGTAGTAGCTTGAAAATTGAAGAGGCTTGGTTATATATAGGCTACATTTTACCCAACTGCATAGGAAGGGTCATGTTTTATCGTGACAAAGTCCACGGGGACGAAGCCCGCGTGACTTCTATTCCATATAAAAGACTATAGTACCTACTCAGATTTATTCAGTAAGACCAAAGCCGACCCCAAAATAGTTGAAAAATGGCTTAGCAGACAGATGATAACAGTACAAACTTTCCCTCTCTTTAAAAAAATTGTTTGTTTTATAAAAAGGCTTTTAGTTTGATTGTAACACTTTTATAAAATTTTGGGTTTTCTTTTCCCAGGCATATTTCTGAGCAAATATTAACTATCCAACGAGTTAATTGCAAATTACATCAAGGTAAAATTTCGCGAAAGCGTCGCGTCGTTTTGTTATAGCAATTGTATGAACGTCATGGCCTTTGATGTCAGAAACCATGTCGGATTTCTCATTGTAATTAACAACTTTAAAGTTTTATAGATTTGTCGTCTTTAAGGGTAATAAAATATCATTATTGTTTACTACGGTTATTGGATATTGCATCTGCCATAAAAAAAATCATGTATAATAAGATATATTTAAAAAAATTGGCCAAGTGCGAGTCAGACTCGCCCATGAAGGGTTCCGTACTACGGAACCCTTCACTAAGCAAAATAACTATGTTTTTCATAGTGTTTGTATGAATTACAAAGTTATATTTACGGTTTTAGAAAATATGCTATATCTCAAAAACTGCCGACTCGATCTCATTCAAACTAATTTTCATTAAAAGTTTACATTAAGATACACAATACAGAACAAATATACGGGGAGAAAACGCATCTGAGCGGGAGAGAAAAGTGTATGAAAATCCATTTCTTACGTGGTTTTTCTTTTTTAATTTTGGGTAAGACTATGCGCTGGTAACCTAAATATCAAAAGCCAAAAAGTTTTTACAGTGACTTTTTATCTCCAAGTTCGCAAAATGACACTGGCCACTAGCTGTGTGTTGGATGGTGTCGGGCTGGCAGTGCGACCCTGCGGCGGCAGGATAAACAATTTGAAAAAAGAACATGTGAAAATTGCAGACGCCATTGGCGCCATTTTCAATTTGTGTGTTGTTTGAGGATTCAGTTTTCGTAGAAAGTAAAATAAAACTATCAAAATAATAAGTAGTGATAGTGAGAAGATGATAGATGATGAAGATTTTTTAACTCCGCCGTAGTTGAAGGAAACAGAAAAAATACTGATTGATAACCTTTTACCACAGAAATCAATTAAAAAATATAATAAAACTTATGACGATTTTTTTGCAATGGAAAAGTGAAAAAATATGCGGCATCTTTTTTTGAAACTGTTTTGCTAGCTTATTTCAGTGAAAAAGCGCAAAAATACAAACCAAGTACGTTATGGTCTATGTACTCAATGTTGAAAAGTACTATTTATTTTCCTCGTAGGTGTAGTATAAAGCACTATGTATCACTCGAGAGAAAGTGCGATTCCCGATCTCGGGTGTTTTAAAGCCCTCGCCTACGGCTCGGGCTTCAAACGACACCCTCGACGGTAATCGGTCACTTTTTCCTCTCGGTGAACAATGTACTATTTTTTTTTTTTGTTTTTATCCGGGTGGGAAAATCATCGAATGTCTTCTCCCGCTCTGGGTGGAGCGGAAGGGAGTGTCCGACTTCTACTGACAAAAAATCCACCCCATTCCATCCGCTGCCCTTAAGTTCCGGGGTCGCGACAGTTAGGACATTCCCGCAACCCCGGCTGGCAATGGTCCTATAGGCCTCAGTCACTATTGCTGATAAAACTTTGAGACGCGCGTGGAACACGATGCGCCGCCGACCCGGGCCTGATCCGTTGGAAAAACCTAACTGAAGATAATGATGACATTGACACGTATCACGTGAAGCAAGTGCAAGCGACCTCGCGACCGGCATTTGTTTGACTATCGATGTGTGCGTGCGCTTATTATTTATTATTGCTCGTTGTTCGAAGTTGACCTTCTGGATTTTCTGGAACACAATTTGAATCTCTAGATAACATCTTGAATGTTAGGAGATAGACCAAATGTGGAAGACAATTTCGATGAAAAGGGTGCCTAGATTTTAGCCCAGTCAGGATAGATAGGGACGATCAATCGAGTGTAGGTATATTTTCGCGGTAAGGCCTTATTTTTGGTGAAGATAAATAGGCTCTGTTATCCTTTATCTGTGTGAATGTGGGTTGGAAAAAGTAGATTTTTTTTAAAGATTGTATTGTTTTGTGAAATAAACTTTAAATTAGATGTGTTTGCATACCTATTTAGGTATGCAAACACATCTACGTACATTTTAAATAATGATTATAAGGTCACCCAATATAGTCTCGGTCTTAAGGCGACAATCGGTCCCACTAATCACCCGACCCAATGTTAACACCACTTTCCATAATATTATTTAACTTTCAAATAAAACGTCGTATAGGTACTTAAACTACAGTATGTTAACTAACAGAGGGCGTTCCCGTTAACCCGCAATAGTATAGCATCCATACATGCAAAAAAATATTACCATTCGAAAACAAAATGTTTATATTTTTTTTAATATTAAAATATTCACTAAAAAGGTTAAATTGATACGTAAAAGAAACACTCTGTACACGCGTACTTGAAGGACGGCAACGTCGCAATTTATTTATGAATGCGGTCGAAATAAAGTTAATCAAAAAGATCTTCAGTATGACTAACTGATTAGGCAATCCAGTAACGTTGTGTTTTGAATTTTTATGTTCATAATTGTAGTAACTTAGTTTTTAAGAATTTTGTTACTAACAATTGGTCCTTAAAATAAAGAATATTTAATTTAATAACTGAATTTCAACGTAAACTTAAATCTGTTGTATGTCGCATCTTGTGATATAATACTAACGTTTTCTATCTGTACTAATATTATAAAGTGGAAAATTTGTTTGTTTGTTTAAACGCGATCAAATTGGCTGATGGATTTGGATGGGATTTTGTATGCATGTAGCTTGAAGTTTAAAGAAGGTTATAGGCTACTTTTACCCTACTGCAAAAAGGAGGGTTATGTTTCAATCGTGATAAAGTCCAGGGTCGTGAAGCCTCGCATGACTTCTAGTTACTTATATTAAAATTGAAACCCTTCAAGGTTCACCTTTGAAAACATAATTTCTCAGTGTTCATACACATCTGTCCGAAAAATATGGCATTAACTGAAAATTTTAATACATTTTTATGCAAATACGTCCACTAGACCGAATCTAAATCCTTTCCGAGAGCAAGCCCATGAAGATTATTAATGGTTTCTCTAATCGCATTCCAGTATTTGAATAAATTATTTAAATATGGTTGGGACGTTGGAGTTAAAAGATTTTAGATATATTTTCGTTTGGATTTTGGCAGCGGTTTTGCTAACGCATTAAAAAAAACTGGTATCTACGAGTATCCTATATCATAACTTCGAATCATTACAATTCAGCTGCATCCAATTGGACTGAAAGCTGAGCGATGTAAACACACGCGCGTTTGCGTCGCGTCTGTATCGCTACACACACGCGTTTGTATCGCTACACACGCGCGTCTGTATCGATTCAAACGCGTATTTGAATTTATACAGGGGCCATACCCTGACATGTTAAAACGTGAGTCGTTCGAGCGAGAAAGAGGGATGAAGCTATGCACGCTATATAGCCCCGTCCCTCTTTCTCGCTTGAACGACTCACGTTTTAACACGTCATGGTATGGCCCCAGGTGTGCAAAGGTCTACAGGCTGCGTCTGACTTGCATGCGTATCGCGTCTGTATCGCTACAAGCGCGCGTCAACGGCGCGTTTAAAAAACGTGGTGTGCATAGGCCTTTAGTTGAGAAAAGACTAAGCAGATGGCGACTATTTAGTGTAAAATTTATTCTACCTATAATTAAATCTTCTCATTCTACCTATAATAAAGTTAGACTGGAAGACAAGAACAACATAGGAAGGCTAAGCAGATGATAATAAATATAATCGGCCCAAAACATTGTTAAGTCACAGGGAAAGACTTATAATCTAAAAAAAAAAACGGAGTCTCAGTGTAGGTTGGAGGACGTCACATGTCCTCGACGACTTTTAAAACCCTTTATTTTGATACCCCACTCGATAGGTTTTGAGAAAAAGAAACTTTTTTGAAGGCATAATATGGCGCCAAAAATTCGCCATTTTGGTTTTTTTTATTTTGATATACCCAGTGTCACTTTCACAGTCAATACGAATCTAACGATACCTCTCAAACTAAAATCCGTCGAGCCGTTCAGGCCACAGAGCGTGCCAAACAATTATACATACATACATACATACTCTCGAAAAACATAACCCTCCTTCTGGCGCAGTCGGGTAAATATGGTGTCTTAAAAATGTACAAAACCTATGTTAAGACGTACGAAACCTAGTTTAAGTAAAACACATTTTATTTATAATAAGTATGTACCTACCACCTAAGTTCACATTGTGGAACGCAATAAATGATTGAGTACCGAGTATTGAACTTTGCAAATAAAAATACACTCGCAATCTTCGATCAACGATAGCGACCACGTAATACTATACCATATTGCTGTACGACTGGCCGTTCATGATGAGATATGATAGATGTTTTATAAGGAAGCCCTTAATAGTTTTAGTGTTAATGTACACTTTATACTAGAAATGCGCCGAATGTAGGTTTAACCGAATACGAATGTTCGGCCGAATATTATGTCCAATGTTTACCGAACCGAACGACGTCACATGTCCTCGACGACTACGCAGGTTTTGCATGTCATACCGGTTTCCTCTTACTGTTTTCGTCACCGTTTTGAGAACAACAGTAATGATAATTTCGAACTTTTCGAACCTAACTCAAATCCGAATCCAAATAATGATAGTATATGTAAAGTACGTCAAGGTTCGGGAATAACCCTTCATGGAGAAATCTTTCTTTATTTTAAACATTTTTTTTTGTTTTTTTTTTTTATATACTTTGTTGTCAACGCTCACAATGTAAAACTGTAATACGTAAAACTTATATACCTATTGTTTTTTTTTTTTGTTAGGTTTTATATTAGCTCAATGACAGACGAATGGATGACCCTTATAATACAGGATTTTTCCTAGCATAGGAGCCATCGAACAAAAATAACATGAACAATCACATATACATCTTTGTAAATTCTAGATATAAGTTTGTAATTCTTTTATGGCAAATAAACTACATATATATACATATATTACCTATACATATATATAATATACATACACAAAGTTATTTGTCTATAGGTTGAAAACCACGACCAGCAACTCGTAAGATGGGACCGTCGCGTAGGACACTTTGCTGCCATTGCTCGTAAAGTATATACTGAACCCAACGGAAGCCTTTACGCTTTTTTCGACCATTATACACTTTATCGTTCAACGATGAACTATGAAGGTCGGACATCCGCTTCAGACGGAAGAACGAAGTGGTTTATGTATAGAAATATAACAGCTGAATAGCGATTATTTTCCTGTATACCTATAGTACTTTATTTTGAGATGAGATCCTTATGGTTTTTTTTTCTAATATTTGCTGGTTGTCAAAATAAATATTTATTACAACTTTGGAAGCTACAAACGAGATATAAATAGAATTAAATCATAGTCGCGCGGCTTCGCTCCCGTGGATTTTATCACGATTAAAACATAACCTTCTTATTTGCAGTCGGGTAAAAAGATCCTCTTATAACCTTCCTCAAGCTTCAGGCTACTTCATACTAAATTTTCGCCAAATCCACCCAGTACTCTCGAAGATTAGCGCGTTCAAACAAACAAACTTTTCCGCTTTATAATATTAGTATATATATACGTATAAATAAAACTGAAAAGTATGTCAGTGATTTCAAAACATCATAGTTTTTCAAGTTTAACATGATACTATAAACAATTTTTTTCTTCTGTCTGTCTGATTTTGTCTGAACCGATTTTAATGGATCTTTCACTATTTTTTTTATTGTTAATGGGCTTGCGTTTAACCGCCATCTCACCAGATGGTAAGTGATGATGTGGTCGAAGATAGCACGTTTGCCTAGAAGTAACCTATTCACTCTTGACTTAAAGACTCCCAGGTTATAGCGATCAGGAAACAGACTCCGGCAGGGAATTCCACTCCTTAGCAGTACGCACAATGAAAGTATTCCCAAAACGTTTCGTGCATATGGGTGGGATGTCCACCATGTAACGATGGCGCATCGCCGTTTGTCTTGTAGTCCGATGATGGAATGGGCTTGGCGGAATTAGATTGTGTAATTCCATCGCACACTCCCCGTAATGTAACCGATAGACTATACTATATATAGGAGATAAATAGATGGGAGGTTATAAAGCAACATTTAAGCTACTTTTTGCTCCGAAAATTCCACAGGATTATTGCGGAAATAAGGTAATATCGAATGCCATGCGAACGAAGACAGCACAGCTTATATGTACAAAGTATATTAATTTTGCAAAATATCAAATACTGTTGTAAGTATTTATACAATGTTACTGGCTTTACCTGCCAAAGACCATGAAAGTTAATTTATTTTGGTAGGCTCATATTTATACGCGATCCAGTTTCTCAGTTAGATCAAAGAACCTTTGGGAAAGTTAAGCGTAGCTATATACTTATAGATATAACTACACGCATAGATACCTATTTGTTTAGAACCAACATCTAGGTTGTTATCAAGATATTGTATGGTAACCGCAACTTTATTTTAGTTTTTCTTTCCGTAAAATACCTGCTTAGGTTACACTCAATATCTCCATAGATTTTGGTCTACATATTATGTATGTGTAAACAGCAATGAACTGAATAAGTTGGTTATTTTTTTTAGTCTTTTCTAATTATTGATAATAGGTTCGCGTTTGACCACCATCTCACGATGGTAAGTGATGATGTGGTCGAAGATGGAGCACGCTTCTACAATTTGATCAACCAGCTAACATTAAGTGCAAACATGTTTGCAGCCATCTCTTGAGCCGGTTGTAACGGCTGAATACTTTAAAACAATTTTTTTAAATATTTTGTTATCCCCCGATGTATTGGGTTATTATTGGATTGAAATGGGTTATTTCATTTCATTATTTCACAACACATTCATAACACTCCATTTTACCAACAGGTGATGTTGACTACAATAAGGAAAGCTAAAAACGTGAAGTTAACACAATCTCAATAAACGTCCACCTAAACTTCGTCTACCTTAAAGTATCTGTGAGATTTTGCATTTCCCAAAAGGCCTTTAAAAAGGTTCATAGTTGACCTTTACGGCGAACGGTAAAAAGACCGTCTGGGGACCATACTACGTACATTATTTATGAGTATGTCCTACAGATGATGGAGGCTCCCGAATAGGGACGTGATTAGCTTTATAATTGCTTTTCTATGTAATACTTATGCCCTTGGGTTTAAAGCTGAGCTGAATTTTAAATCGTCTATTCTCATATTATGTCTTCATATTTGGATCGTGAGTGGAATATTTTTGCGTGTAGTTGATAAACTAAACAGATTTTAAAACTAAGGAAATTTTATTTTGTTAATTAATGTCAATAAAAGTTTGTTGTGTAAGAGAATACTATTTTTATTTACTTACTAACATCAATTCCAACCGTTTAATTTTACGTGACTTACTGTTGAAACTATGGCTGAATGAAAACAACATTTATTAATGTAATCTTGGACTAAGGTTTTCCAGGCTTCTCTGTCTTCAACGTGACTGATCGCAATACTAATATGCAGACCACTCATTGATTTTATTTGGTCAGACCAGCGAGCTCATCTCATCTCATCTGCCACGAGGTCATCTGCCTTCTACTTTACCGACTATTATGACTTTTTAGATGGTTCTTTTCTCGCTATGCGCCGAAAAGACACTAGACAGCCTCCTGATACTTAGATTATCAAGGACGGATCTGTTTGGCTGCAACACGACATTTTTCACCACTATATATCAAGTACCAAGATCGGTTTTAAAAGTATGGTATTTATCTGTTATTCAATCAAAGAGTTTGTACTCCGAGGCTTACCAAATACAACCAGATTTACGAGATCGATTAAAATACCAATTTCACGCTTTCATGATCAACCAACTCTACCGATTATGTAGGTATACTCAAGTATATTGGCATGCATCACATACACAGCCCCTAAGCCATAACCGTAACCGTGAATTACGAGCTCACTTAGTTAATCGGCTTCAACCAAGAAAGGGTAAACAAATGATACATAGACGGTTTTATTTGAGAGGGTACTACTGAAATTGGTACTGGCATAAACTTTATCCACTTTCATGCGCTAGGCTGGGCTCCACTTAGCCTTAAAAGAAACTATATATCTGTACTCTAGACTTACATATAAATAATCCTGAACTAGTATATCTTTCGATTTCAAAAATGACTATGTTTTCTCAAGTGCTTATAATTATTTATGTGATACTAAAACACAAAAAACTTTTTTTAATTTATCTTTTTGTTTGTATGGCTAAACTTTAAGAGGTTTCACTGGAAAATATAAAAAGCATATACGTTGCCTTATAACCTCCTCTAGGTTATAAGGCAACATATAATTATGGTTTTTATTCCGCAATTCCCATGGGATCGGGATGCCCGCGCAAAACAAGACGTACGTAAGGAATTCGATGGTATGTAAAAACGAAATGTTTTTTTTTATTCCTTAATACGTAAGGAATTCGATGGTATTTATAAACGAAATGTTTTTTTTTTATTCCTTAATACAATAGGAATTCGATGGTATGTATAACTCAAAAATTTTGATTTTTGAGTTAGCTCTCTTTAGATCTAGGTGTGCGATATTATTACTAGCTTATGGATAAGTTTTGAGGAGTGGCTAGATCGGCGTCACGGCGTCCTGACCTACCGTGTGACGCTGGTCCTCACCGGACACGGAAGTTTCGGGAGGTACCTGTGTCTGATGGGAAAGGAAGAAACGCCTAGGTGTCACCACGGTCGCCCTGAGGACACAGTCGAGCACACGCCTCTTCTCCCCTCACGCCCGGCATTAGTCGAGGCCATGCTGCGGGACGAGAGGGAGTGGGAAGCGGTTGCCTCCTGCGAAGCAGTCATGCTTCCGAAGGAGGAGGCGGACCGCGTGAGGGAGAGGATGGCGTCCTCCCTCCAGCCCAGCCGCAGTGGTAGACGCCCACGGCGTCGGACGTCGGCCGACGATCTCCGGCCACCGTAGGCGCGGGCATGCGGACAGCGAGTAAAGGGCAACTCGCTGTCCGACCATGGACCATGCCCGGGTCGACGGCGCGTTGTGTTCCACGAACGCCTCAAAGAGCGTCAGCAATATGACGAGGCCCCCCCGTAGAGGGCCGAAGCCTGCCGGGGTCGTGGGACTTATCCCATTACCGTGACCCCGGTACGTAAAGGGTTATTGAAGGAACACCGTGGATTTTAGTCAGTAAAAGTCAGACAGTCCAGTGTCCGGGGGCGTCCGGGAGGATTTTTCCTACTAGCGTCCGGGTAAAACCCGAACACATATTGGTCTTACGGGCACCAAAAAGCACGATCTGTGTATTTCATGTTATGTTGATTAATTAAAAAGAAAGCCTATTATTAATAAACTTCTGACTATCTTCAATGTTACCAGTAAATAAAAACTATAATTAAACATAATTGGCTTTTTTTTTCAAGTACAAAAATGTATTTTTCTACGGTGTCCGGGGAAAAATTGCGATTTTACTCAAATGTCCGGGGTTTATGAAGTCATTGTCTGGGGCCGGCAATTTTGGTGATGGCAGTCCTATGGATAAGCGAATTGTGGTAACATGTATTTTTGCGGCGACATAAATAAAACATTCTACTTCTAAAATGATGAAGAAAATAAATTTCACCAAAAATCACTTACTATTGACATGCAGGTAGGTCCTGCTAACTCTAGGCGGGTGCGTCGATATCTGGCATTCGTAAATACCCTCGTCGTCAGGCTTCACCTCCCTGATGAGCAGCCTCCAGTTCCCAGGGTATCTCCGGGCTACCGTCACCCGGTTGTCGGCTGCGTAGGTCACTGCTCCCACTGTGAGGAGTTCTGGCATTTCATCCTTGCCTCTGCGGCGGACCCAAGAAACCTGGAAAGAAAGAATATCGTGAAATAAATAGTATTAGTAGTTCTATGTTCTATGTAAATAAACTATCTTACAATCTGTTTGTTTGGAGAACAGTTTCGTTGGTATCTATTTTTTTTATTCGTGATGATCCTACTCTTGACCTCAATCTCGCCTAATGGTAAGCGGTAGATGAGGTCTACGATGTGACGAGCGAGCCCAGAAGATGCCTTTTTACTCTTGCTGTAAAGGCTGAAAGGTCATAAGTGGCGCGGAACATAGAAGCCGGCTGAGAGTTCCACAGCTTAGCTGTACGTACAATATTTTATATTTTTAATGTATGGTATCTATATTGTCAATACGATTTTCTTTGACAGTCCATATCGTTAATACGACGGACTGTTAAAAATACACTGCTTATTAAAAATATGTGCAGTTTATCCTAAGTTACAGAGGCAGGGCTCACATTGCAATATTTTTTAAATTATTTTTAAAGAGGACTGCATTTGTAGATTTACCAGCAATCTTGTTAACCCTTCTCACTAAGCTTAATATGCTTGTGTATGGAGAGGGTTCACGGATATAGTGATTACACTACCCCCCCCCCCCCCATTACATGGAACCCCATCCATTAGATGGGGTTCCAACCCCTGACCTTTCGATCACAAGGCCAACACCTTAACCATTAGCCTATTATCGCTTATACACACATAATTAAGCATTAACATCAATTATATTTTTATATTTCTCTTTTGTGGAAATAAACTGTACTATGTCTATGCGTTTCCTATACATATATAAATAAAATTTAGTTAGGTCACACTGTAATTTCATAATAACTGTGTACAAACGATTCTCAAGTGCTCTTCGTTTTATACACTTATCTGTCTGTCTTTCCTAAATAATCTCAGAACATCTGCGCCGATTTTAATGGGACTTTCATTGGAAGATGGTGGAGGTTATAGAGCTACTTTTTATCCCAGATCTCCCGTGGAATTATGGTTTACTTCTCACAGGAATGAAGTCGCGAGCACAGCCAGTGAGTAATAATAGCCGACTATATACTTTGATTGATCGTGTGAATTATCCTGGTATGACGAGCGAATGACATCATAATTTCGCTTAGAGTCAGAGCTATACAACTCTAAGGCTGCGGTTCCACTGAGGCGGAGCGGAGCAGAGCGGAGACGAGCTGTGCCGTGATTCACCAATCACATGGCTTGAAATCCACGTCTTTTCTCCACTCCGCTTCAAAGGAAACACAGTTTGACAGCTCAGCCCCGCTCCGCACCGCTCCACTCGGCCTCAGTGGAACCGCAGCCTTATAACAGTATCGCTCTTTCTCAAAAAATCAATCATAACGTTGGCATGTCATTGTTGTGAGGGAACGTATCAGCTACTCAGCCTTTTCTTAACTATGATGACGATCTAACTTATGCAAATAAGTATCGGTGTTTTACATGAAACGAATGCCTTTATGATTTCCACAGTTCCAGTGAATGGGTATCTCTTCACGTGTTGGCAAGACAGTGGAAAGATTTTCTGGCATGTAACGATCGACAAAGATGAAACTGCGGGAAGCAATGGTTTAATGTTCTTTCCGGGGCTTGGAGAGCAGAGAAGAGAATGGATGGTTGAGGTTAAGCAGAATAAAGGTAAGTGAAAGATGTGAAATAATATTTGGTCGTTTCCCCCACGAATAAAGATTTTTATTTATTTATTTATAACGAGCTACACTCCGTTGACTTTATCACTATAAACACATAACTTTCCTTCTTTAGTAAAAGTACCTGTTAAAGTATCAAAAGGAAACAAATAAATAGATACTAAATTGTCTATGCACAGTCACTCCCATCCCTAATTCATTCACTTCCTTACAATCCAAAACCGTCACCATAGACCAGTCTGATACTAATCGCTCAACAAAATGGCGCGGTAATTTTATCAATCAATACAACAACAGTACCCTTTAACCTTTCTCACGCTTCAAACTTCTTTCATACCATATTTCTTCAGGGACTGTCAGACTTTTACTGACTAAAATCCACGGTGTTCCTTCAATAACCCTTTACGTACCGGGGTCACGGTAATGGGATAAGTCCCACGACCCCGGCAGGCTTCGGCCCTCTGCAGAGGGGGCCTCGTCATGTTGCTGACGCTCTTTGAGGCGCGCGTGGAACACAACGCGCCGTCAACCCGGGCATGGTCCATGGGCGGACAGCGAGTTGCCCTTTACTCGCTGTCCGCATGCCCGCGCCTACGGTGGCCGGAGATCGTCGGCCGACGTCCGACGCCGTGGGCGTCTACCACTGCGGCTGGGCTGGAGGGAGGACGCCATCCTCTCCCTCACGCGGCCCGCCTCCTCCTTCGGAAGCATGACTGCTTCGCAGAAGGAGGCGACCGCTTCCCACTCCCTCTCGCCCCTCCAAATGCACCTAGTACTTACTTCGAAGATTAGCGCATTTAAACAAACAAACAAACTTTTCAGCTTTACAATATTAGTACAGATATCATGCCATTAACTGATATAAATACATACTGTTTTAATTATGTAAGTATTTCCAACAACTCGTGAACAATCCACAACAGTTAAGGCTTTTAACACCACGAAAATAAGTCCCAATATTGGTTTTACCAGCAAAACGATTTGCCCATTAACATTAATATGAAAAACACTACATTTCTGGCGTTAATTCCCAGGTGATTAACCCATCAGTGAAACGAGGCATCAATTGTTGTTCACTCGTTAAATCTCCTCTTAATGGCCTACCATGACATTTCAGAATTTCTCTTGAAAAGTTTAACGATTAGTACCCGTTTGCATCTTTATCAGCTGCTCCGCGGCATAGTTTGAATCTGGAGCTAAATTGAGTAATAAATTGAGCTGTTAAAAACATTTGGGCCTTTTGGTTGTGTAACTAAGTACCTAGTAACTCATTTTTAAACCCTAAATGAAAATATTTTAAATGACTTTATAAGTCTGTCGTGTGTATTAGTGTCAGTTTGAACCAAAAAATTACGTGTACCTTAAAGTGTTATGTGTATATTTGCAAAATAATCATCATTGAATTTTTTTTATTTTTTTAAGGTAATTTAAACTATGATTTCCGATGCTAAAATCCGTTCGGCGTTATGTATAAAGATTCATTATTTCTCAAAAGAGCATTGTACAGTTTACTTGTATGTGATTTTAAGTATAATCAATAATTATTAGACGTCTAATAATAAAGTATGCAGTAAAAACCAAATAATAAAACATGAATTACATAGAAATATTAGAAGGAAGAACTCCTTCCGTCAGCCCTCAAAAGAGAGGTATAGAAGAACGGAAAAACCTCGACCACTAGAGAGTAAATTACTACGATATTTTTTTACTCCCAAAGTTCTTCTAGGAAAAAGAAATCGCTTTCCATTCTTACAATGTGAGGTTAACAGCTGTTGCTTGTGACTTCGTTCGCGTGGGAAGCTTTTCCTTAAATCCCCATGCACCATTTGAGACTCCTAGCACTTGTAATTTCTGATATTTTGTGATGAGTGAGTGAATCAGTGGCCTTTCGCATTTATATATACACTAGTATTTGCGTGTTGCGCGAGGTGCAAGCACCTCGCGTGCTTGTGAAAAAAACTAAAGCATTGCCCCTCTAAATCAAGTATTTGCGTGTTGCGTAAAAAATGTTCCAAGTCTCTTAGATTCCGAGATCCGCCTAAAGGGGGGGAAAAGGGGGGCGGGGGGGGACTTTGAAAAATGGTTTTTACTTTACCGAGCCTCCTCTATACGAATACGTAAAAAAAAATACGGGTCTCGTAGTTTCCGAGATACGATAGGGAAGGGGGAGAAGGGGGGTGAAAAGGGGAGGTTTGGCACTTTTCCCGTAGGTTTGAGAATTACTTGTCTAGTATTTGCGTGTTGTGCGAGGAGCAAGCACCTCGCGTGCTTGTGAAAAAAAAAAATGGGGGGGGGGTTATGGAGGGGGGGGGGTTGCAGAAGTATTTTGACTAAAGCATTGCCCCTCTAAATGAATCTGAAAAAAAAAAATGTTCAAGTCTCTTTATTTCCGAGATCCGCCTAAAGGGAGTGAAAAGGGATTGGGGAGGGGGCGACTGAAAAATGGTTTTTACTTTACCGAGCCTCCTCTATACGAATTCGTAAAAAAAAAAATACGGGTCTCGTAGTTTCCGAGATACGATAGGGACGGGGGAGAAGGGGGGGGGGGAAAGGGGAAGTTTGGCACTTTTCCCGTAGGTTTGAGAGTTACTTGTTTACGAATCTGTCAAAACATACCCACCTCCCCATCCACCATCTGGGAGAACAATTATGTCAATGAGTGAGTGAGTCAGTCAGTGGTAATTTAGCTTTATATAGTATAATATTATATAGATTAGAATATCAGACATTTAATCAACCATGTCTCCATGTATGTAATATTGCATATTACATATTACATAATACTGTTTCTATAAATAATGAGCTATACCCCAACGAATCAAATTAGTTCCCCCGGAATAAACATAGCAACCGCCGCTGGCGGATTTCCTACAAGCCGTAATTACATTTATTATAAAGAGAAAGTTACAGTTTTGTTATGGTATACCGACTAACCTGAATTCTTTATTACGTATTACATACATAACTAATCAGGATGTTTGTTTTGTTATGGTTAACTGTAAAAACAATGGCAAACAGAATATAATCTGTACACAAGTACCTTTAAATAAGATTGAAATATTTGACTGAGATTTCAAAATAACTATTTTCCACAGTTATTTTGAAATCACAGACAGCTCATAATTGTACTACAATGCAAAACAACTGTTTTAACTTTATCAACCAGTCCCATTTAAATCAGTTGTACGGGCTATCTCGGGAACGCCTTCCAGAGATAAGGCCGTATAAACAGAAAGACAACATTTTCAAAAGTCAGTTTGTATGAAAGTATCGTGTAAATAACCAATTTTATTTATCTATACAGATATATGAAGACGTGAAGAAAATCTATGAAGAATGAATGAATCCCTTTTTACGAAAATTAAACCGATATGAACTTTACCTATGTCAAGTTTCTTACTCCTCCAGCAAGAAACTTGGCATAGGTAAAGTTCATATGGAGAAGGAGAGCAGAAAGTCATTATATATTTCATATAACAATGCATCAAAAATACACTAAATTAATTAAAAAATATTGCACCACCTGCGTTTGACATACACATACTGCTTAACCACTCTGCACAACAACATTGTGACATTTCTGACATCTGTTGATTCGAGAGATGTTGCAAATTACGTCATGAAATTCAAGAATTTACATCGTATTATTATGTAAACATGGTTTATGTAGCTGTTTTATAATATGTATTATTTTGTGAGAAATATCTTATAATATTTTGTAAGATATTTCTCACGAAATAATATTACACAGTTAAACAGTTATACAGTTAAACTTACCTTAAGTTGTTACATAAATAAGGTAAGTTTAACTGTATAATATAAATTAACAGAATGTGTGTATAATATAAATTAACTTCCCAAACAGTACCTCCTAGAATATAAATAAATCTTCTTGCTTGTTGGGAATATTTAAAATGGCATAATAAATAAAGAACAAATCATTCTTTTTACTTTTTTTTATTATTATTACGGATGAGCCCGCTCTTGACCTCGATCACACCTGATGGTGAGTGTAAGATGAGGTCTACGATCGAACGAGCGAGCCCAGAAAATTCTGCCCTACCCTACCTACCTACTCTATTTACTATATCTATACTTATAATAAATCTGTAGAGAGGTCAATTCTGTACTTGAAATATATTTCCAAAATAACTATCAGGGGGTGATTAAGGATCGATACTCATGCCAAAAATGCAATCAGTTAAATTTTTGTCTGTCTGTCTGTCTGTCTGTCTGTTTGTATAACCGTTATAGAAACAAAAACTACTCGACGGATTTTAACGTAACTTGGTACAATTATTTTTCATACTCCTGAGCGGGTTATAGTATACTTTTCATCACGCTACAATCAATAGGAGCAGAGCAGTGAAGGGAAATGTTGGGAAAACAGGAGAAGTTACTCCATTTCTTAAGCTTCCGTCGCGGGTGCAACCTTTATAGTTAAAGCTACACAAATCATTTCATGACGGAAATTTTCTCCTTAAAATTATATAAAAAATATCCCACGACAGCATATGTCTAACTTTTATGGTTGACTCATAATAACACGTGTAACTCCCGATAGCTTAGCAGTTCGAAGCTTTCTGATTATAATATTTGTCTACTCTTACGTTTATAACACTCTCAGTCACCCCTAATTGAAAAAGTTAACATTATTAACTATTCCATAAAAAAATTGGCCAAGTGCGAGTCAGACTCGCCCATGAAGGGTTCCGTAGTAACTATAATATAATATGCAAATTTATTTGACGAAAAAAAAACCTTACAAATTTCTTAAAACTAGCTTATTTACATTTTTTACAACTGCGCCAAATAAATATGTTTTGAAAAAAAAAACCTTACAAATTTCTTAAAACTGGCTTTTTTACATTTTTTACAACTGCGCCGAATAAATTTGTTTTTCATAGTGTTTGTATGAATTACAAAGTTATATTTGCGGTTTTAGAAAATATGCTGTATCTCAAAAACTGCTGAACTGATTTCGTTCAAACTAATTTTGGTTGAAAGTTTATATTAAGATCTACAGACACATATTTTTTTTAGATTTTTCACTCCATTATTATAGAAGTTAGAGGTTGTGTCCGCCACACACACATTTTACCACTTTGGAAGCTTATATCTTTTAAACGATTGACTTTATGGAAAAGTGGTTTTAGAAACCCCGATGTCGTTTTTAAAGAACTGTCTATAGATACCACACATGCATCGATTTCATGAAAAAAAATATTTTCAGGTTTAGTTCCATGTATGGGGAGCCCCTCTTTATTTTAAATATTTTTTATTTTTTTTCTCAAAATTGGAAAGCGGTTCACAGAATACATCTACCAATCAATTTTCACATGTATAGTCCTAATATTTTCGGAATAAAATTGCTGTGACAGACGGACGGACGGACAGACATACAGACAGACAGACGGACAGACATGTCGAAACTATAAAGATTCCGTTTTTTGCCATTCGGCTACGAAACCGTAAAAAGAATCATATAAATCGGTATAGAAACACCAAAGTTATACATGAAATACGCTTATAATAATAAGCCATCGCGCGTGAATACTGAATCATGCTATAAGGATTATTTTTGAGAATCGGTCGCCGCGCTCGACGCGTCTCGCGGTCGAAGCGTTTTCTAGGTACTTAAGCCTCATGTGAACGTGATCTAAACAATATTACCAATACATTAACTTACGCTGACGGAGTCGCGGGCACAACTATATTGTATCATTACGCTAAGGCCAATAGGAGCGGAGCGCCAATGAAGAATGCTTCAAAATCGGGGTTAAATTTAACGTTAGCCCAAAGTAACTATTCCACGCGGACGAAGTCGCGGGCAAAAGCTAGTATATACTATATTTACACACACTCCGAACACAGAAGCCGGCGGAGAGTTCCACACCTTGGCTGTGCGCACAATGAAATGAATTCATGTAAGTACAATGAAATAATGACAAACATTTTTTTTTGTATTGTTAAATTACGTTGCAACATGACACTTATTGCTGACTTAGTGCAATTCAAGTTTCTTTATCAAATTTTAAAATGTATGTCAAGTTAATTGATAGCCGGGTTAACACAATTATAGAGTAATACAATTTTTTGGTTTATTTTGCAAGTATAATCTATATACGTGAAGCAAAAACTTTGAAACTACATAATTTGACACAATTAAAGTGTGTAGAGAAGGAGTACAGAAGCGTATTTCCCTTTCCGTGTCCAACTGGAAAAACCAGTCTCGTGAAATACACACGCTTTTGTATTACTACACAATTCTACCAACCCGTGCTCAACTCGCGTCAACTGAGCACGTTTTTGCGATCAAGCAACGTTAAAAGAGGTTTTACAAAATAGTGTGCAATTGAATTAAATATGGTTTTTTAACTGGTCTGTTCGAAACAAATCCGTGCTGATTTAGCGGGGTGAGTCTCATATCATATAAAGTTATTTAGTATATTTTCATTTCAATAATGTTCACATGTTTCGATATATAAGAAACGTGAGTTATACCAACTGTTGATATAATTTCTTTAGACAGAACATTTATATACTCTAAAACTTTTTCGTATAACGTTATTGGATATAACGTTTATTTAATCGAAAATCATTAGGCCTATCGTTTAAAATATATAATATTGCGATTACTTTGATCGAGCGTGCTGCGGGAGCGGCGTGACAGAAATGAATTGCTGCGAAACCGATTCCACGTAGTCTTGTCTGTCCTACCCCTAGAGTGTTATTTAAAATCGCGTAGGCGCGTAGGGGCGAGGCGGCCCGCGAGCTGAGGAGCAGGTGGTTTCAACACTCGCCGCCGCGGCTGAGGCTGGTTGGCGAAGCCGGCCAGCAAGCCGAAGCCGCGGTAGTGAGCGTGAAACACATCTGCGGCGATAAGCTCGCATGGGACCGCCGGAGCCCTGCAGCGCCAGAGCCGTGACAGAAACCATGCCTGCTGCATGTTGCATGCTTGCTTGCGTGCTGCATGCTTGCTTGCATGCCTGCTGCATGCATGGTGTATCCTTGCTTGCATGTTTTTTTACAGAAAAATAAAGACTAAGCATTTTATTATAGTATACTAAATAGGTTTTATGTCTACTATAGACGAATTCCGTCGCTGAATCAACACGCTGTTGAAGAATCAAACAGTCTAAGAGTCAAGTCAAAAAAGTGTTCAGTTCAACTGCACACTATTTTGTCAAACCTCCCCCAGCGCCACTTGATCACAAATGCGTACTCAGTTGACACGAATTGAACACGGGCTAGTAGAATTCCGTAGTTATACAAAAGCGTGTAGATTTCGCGAGACCGGTGTCGCCAGTTGGACACGGAAAGGGAAATACGCAGTACAGAAATAATACTTTTATAATGAAATTCAAATGAAAAAATATGGTTGAATTTTATGTATGGTTTCATATAATTATTATGTAAATTTTTGAAGATGAATCGATGAACGAGTGGTTGGATTGATAATTTTGCTGAAACCTAGTGTATTAGCATGGTTTCCTAATTCTTTTGGGGAAAGAAGCAGTCAGAAAAAGACACATAACAAAGACTTTTCCGTCTAATTAACATTTTCACGCAAAATAAAATTCAAAATATATAAATTTACAGAACTTAATAATATTCTCAGGCTCATATTATTATCTTGGTCACGTATTTTGCAAATTGTATGACATAAATTTAAGTCTGCCGAGATAGTTGGTGGAACAAAATACAGAAGCAAGTGTCCTGTAAAATAGAATATTAACAATGTACCTACAGTCTTGCTAAAGGGTGCATTGTTACAATCTTCAAGTATTTACGAGTACTTGTATTCCGGAGTAGGTACCTATGTACAATATTGGAATGTTTGCGGTAATATATAATTGCTTACTGGCCGTCGCCTG
This sequence comes from Tholera decimalis, assembly GCA_943138885.2. NCBI lineage: Eukaryota > Metazoa > Arthropoda > Insecta > Lepidoptera > Noctuidae > Tholera > Tholera decimalis. The sequence continues at coordinate 34,875,207 of OW964562.2, forward strand.
CGACTTCATTCGTGTGGAAATTTTGATAAATATATCCAACAGGAATCGTAGATTTTGCCATGATGAGAAGCTGCTAGTCTAGACTACCGTCTAACTGCGAGCAAAATTTCATTCAGATCCGTTTTGCCATTTAGGCGAGATTGAATTACAAACATCCATTACATTACATTTAATCGTTCACAATTAAAATATTATTAAAAATGCGGTTGTATTTGAGAGTTTCAGGCAAATCATTGTAATTATGATACATACTATGTGTTGCCTGCGACTTCGTCTGTGTTTTTAATGAATCTCTCACATGTGGGTCGTACATTTTCCCAGTATGAAAAGCCTTTACATATATGTGTTATTATAGTCTTCCATCTATCATTCTCCATCCATATCCATCCATATCTATTCGGGCATTTGATGTTTATTTTGCAAATAGGTTGTAACAAGAAATATAAGATATCGCCCTACTTATGAATATATTTAAACAATTAATTACAACAAATATACAAAATTATGTACTAAAATACAAACTACAATAAAGCATCAAAAAATTCGTCCTCAACGCTGTCGGCTGGCAACGTACCTAAGATACTGGCGGCATTGCCTCGTTGTATGGCAATGCTTAGCCGTTGACCAAAGAAATAGCCAGCCCTTGGGTCGCGGGAAGCGTCAACGAGCCTTTTCGATATTTCTTTAAAAAGGCTGTGAGCACACGGGCCCCACGGTCCGAGAGTTTCGACCCCAAACGGCTCGAAAATATAGTTATCACCGAGATGACTATATTTACGCCGCTTGAGGTTTTCCGCAGCCGCAGCGGGAGCGCCAGCACAACATGATGAACTGGGAAGATGGGATGGCGCGACAGTATCGACACAAGTTGCGTCCCACACTAAAGGCCTACCCATCTTCCAAGGAATCAATGACATGCCGTCCGGTCTCTTGCCATCGTCACGCGCCAGTCCAATGGGTTCCAATACGGCTGGAACGCCGACGGTGACAAGGGCACGCCGGATAATGTCATTTAAGTTGGCATGTCGTGCAAAACGACCCGCACTACGGCTGCAAGAGAGACCATGGTGCGCGAGGCTGTTGACCGCTTCCCCACAATTACAGCGATGAGGGGAACAACAAGGGGCTCCTAGGCGTAGTGAAGCAGCGATGCGGAAAGTGGTGTCGTCGAACAAAGTGCCAAGATTTGAGGACGGTAGAGCATGTAACCAAAGACCTGATTCCCACTTTCCCACATCCAGCAGACGAGCACTTTCAGCAGAAGTAGCAGACGTGGTTAGTAAATTATTCAGAACTACTCTGCAGAGCGGCTCGTCCCACCGCCTCTGGGAAGATGGTATAACAGGTAGGTCAGAATTCGGACAAGCGAGATTCCAGGCATCAATAGCCTCAGTGAAGCACGGCACATTGAAATCAATCAGTGTGGAAGCCAGGATATTCCTGATTAATTTCTCAGTGCTGTGGACCGAGGAAATGAAAGCCGGTAAACTAATACTAGAAATTTTGCGGATTCCGAGCCCTCCCATGCGGATGGGAAGAGAGGCTTGGGCCCAAGCTCGGTCATCCAAAGCCACATTCAGAATTAAGGACAAAGTTCGTCTGATAATTTGATCCATTTGAACTAAAAGTTGATGGTGCTTCCACAAATGGGAAGCACGAAGAGAGTATGTTAATTTAGGACCGAAACAGCAGAAACGAATTATAGTGATGGCCGAGTGCATATTGATTTGGAGCAATCTTTCCGAAACGTCATTGAATTTATTAATTTGTTCTGCAATAAAGTCGGGAAAGGAAGTATCAAAGATTGGAGAACCAAGGAGACGGAGAGAACTTTTCTCAATAATTTGAATTCCAGGAGCTATTTCGTTAAATTTAGAGAGAGTCAGTAGTCTGTCAGTGTTATCTGTTAAAAATAATTCACATTTTGAAAGGTTGAGGTCAAGGCCAATAGAATGTAGTTCATTTTTTAAGAAATTTAGGTCTGCATTTGATTAACAAACATCCATATGTCATCTAAACATTCACATTTATAATATTAGTAAAATAGGTAACATATACATGAACGTACATAAATTATGTGCTTAGTTTGGAGAGATTTAGGCAAATCATTGTAAATCATCTTATGTAAGCAAGCATGTATTTTGGTTTTGCATTGCTTCGAGAGCTGGGTATGTTTTCTTTGATATACGTTTTTAGCTAACATGGCCACTAACAGTATCATTAGAACTTAAAATGGGATATTTACCATGTGTACGTATTGTTTCCGATATTTCGGCACTGTTGCAAGCGCCATGATCTCGGATTAACTGAAGTAATTGCGGGTGGACGTTTATGAGCAGACGAATCGGTCTACCTTCTTTCTCGTTCGTTTTTTGATCGCCATCGCTACAACTGTCACATGTGTCATTCAAAACTCGATTCTGTTCCCGACACACAAAACTCACCGTGTCCGCTCGCGAACTTGTTTGAACACTTTTACGGGGTTTCAGCAATTACTTCAGTTCATCCGTGATCATGGCGCTTGCAACAGTGCTGAAATATCGTAAACTCGAAACAATACGTACACATTAAGTTCTAATGATATTTTCTTTGGTCTGAAATTCATGACAGAAGATTGAACACAGTTCAAATATTGGTACATTGGAAACCACATTTTGACAGTTATGTTGGAATTTCATTTCATAAGTATAAAACTATGTAAAATGTCAATTAACTTTGTTTTAACGTGTTAAAATCAATTTTATAAAGTACATTATGTGGTTTATTCTAGCTGCTATTAGCTAAAATCCTTGGTACAAGTAATAGCAACCAAAGTCGCTATCAGCCTTTCATATATGAGAGAGATTCAGAGTAGAATAGAAAAGCTGCTACTACGAAATTCGAGGACGAAATTGTAAGACTTATATATTGACAGCAGCAAAGAACAAATAGCTATCTAAAAATCAACAAAGCTCTTCAAATTTGCAACAGTTAATTAATGCGACATTTGAAAGAAATAGTGAAAGTCAATTAACTGATTTTTTTTTGAAATAGCCAAGTGAGTCAACTGTTAACGAAATAAGCTTTGGGATATACACATAATAATTACAAATTTATAATTTTCAGATGCCTTCGACGATTTTAACGATTTAACGATTAGGACACACAGGTAATAACCTGTACAACGATGTTACTTGCCAAATTTCATGGTATTCATATTTCAATATATGGTTTTAATTCCAACTCGATACCTTGTTTTATTCAAAATAGGTACCCTATTACTAAGGCCCCGCTGTCTGTCTGTCTGTCTGTGACAGGCTGTAATCTCATGAACCGTGATAGGTAGACAGTTGAAATTTTCACAGATGATGTATTTATGTTGCCACTATAACAACAAATACTAAAAAACAGGATAAAATAAATATTTTAGGGGGCTCCCATATAGCAAACGTGATTTTTGCCGTTTTTTATAGATAAGTACGGAATCCTTCGTGCGCGAGTCTGACTCGCACTTGGCCAGGTTTTTATTATTTGTATCCCAAGTCATATATTGTCCGGCCACCGTGAACGCAGTTTTGCAGGTGACATGTAGGGGTACCTCACCTGCCGCAGCATTGACGGGACCCAAAGGGGCCATTGCCTGTTGGAGTTGTGGAAATGCTTGCGGGCTGAAGGCAAGGACAATTACTGAAATTACACGGTAGGTTTGTGCCAGAAGAATCTGACATTGGTTTCCGTTCCTTCCAGAGTGGGAGGAGGGGAGCATCATCAAGATTTGCCCGAATACAAATAGGTAACGTTTACGAGTGAGTTTGTATGTAGAAAGTCATAAAAAAACTCACCAACAGAATGTTACGTTAACACTGAGTGGTTGCGCCAACATTCAAAATATGATTGACATCCGCTATTTCCTATATCCATCTCCTTCCCGCACATACCTCGCGAGTGAGTAAGAAGATTCGCCCGCCATTTGTCGAAAAAACGACTTCCGAATCGCTCCGCAAGAAGTTAACAATGGCGTCGACGCGCTCCGCTTAAAAATATTAATAACTTTGGAATCACCGCATTTTCGCATGTAATAAGACTTATAATCCATAGTTTGTGCTTGTGTTTAACGTGTGAGGACAATAACTGGAAGCTCAACTGCCCTGAACCTGGAAAAGTGAACCGGTGCACCGGCGACGACGCGAGCACGTGGCTCCCGTAAAGGTTTGTGTTTCCTTCCCTATTTATTTCGGGTTGTATTCCATTGTCCCACACCCACTGCAACTCGAATTACCTAACGCCAAGCGTTTGTCAATCGTTTAGCTCCGCACCGCAAATACAGTCCACTAAATTAGCCTTTCGCGCCAACATTTTCTTTGGTCCCTCTCACCGGATAGTTAGGTACTTATTTGAATTAGGTACATATTTGTTGTAGTTATCGCATTGGTATTTATTTCATAAGGAATAAACGCACCGCACCGCAGTCTTACACCTAACCCAATTCGTTGTTTGTTCATCTATTACCTACGTACGTGCGTAATACCTACATACCTACGTAGCCATAGATCGCTCGTATTAGTTATTCATTCGGAAGTCTAAAATTATTTGTATATCAGAAACAGAGACACAACCTAGTGGGTAAATTAAGATTGTTTAAAAACTACCTACAGTGCTTTTATTTCACCCGCAGTTCGTTATAACTACCTACCCACTTTAGGTATTTAATATTGTCCGCGTCGCTGTTCTCCATCGCTTATTTGTTAAAATAACTTTATTTGCTTGTTTACCGCATTGATTGTTTGTAATAAATAATTATTATTCACGATGTCTCATAAGGACATCAAAGTTCAATTGAAACTTTTATATGCTAAAAGAGACATGATATTTTCTCGCGTGCAATCTATTTGTGATAATGCACTTAAAACACTTGATCTAGCTATTAGAGAATCGTTCTTATGTTCTATAGAAAATTTGGATAGTTTGCGCACGGAATTTGAATCCGTAATTCATAATATTAACGTTTTAGAGTTAGAATTAAATCCAGAATACGCTGTGAGTTATCAGGCTTTGGCGTCATTTGATGATTTATTCTGTCGCATCAAACGCGTCGCGAGGAGCTTGGAGAAGCCGTCTGTCCATCAGAGCCAGGCAAATCACACTCGCGATCGACCCAAATTACCGCCCATTCAGATACCTGAATTTAATGGTGATATTCGCAATTGGAATCTATTTATAGATAGTTTTGAAAACACTATAAATGGGAACGTCTCTTTGACAGATCATGAAAAGTTACACTATCTGGTTGAAAAGTTAACTGGTAAAGCTAAAACTGTTTGTGCCGGCATTACTTTTAGTGCCGAAAATTATTCATTAATTTTAAAAACTTTAAAGTCGAAATATGAAGATAAAAGATTAGTTGCTACCGCATATTTAGATCAGCTATTCGAGTTGAAAAATATTACAGTTTGTAATGAACATAATTTAGAGAAGTTTTTAGATATTTTTGCATCATCTGTTCGCGCAGTAAAGAACCTGAAGGTCGATGACCTCTGCGACTTTTTGTTTTTATATTTGGGTTTAAAGAAATTAGATAGTGAAACTGTTCGTTTATTTGAAATAGACCATCGCAGTAGTAAACTGCCAAAATTCAATGATTTAGAATGTTTTGTTCGCGATCATATTAAAATATTGCAACGCACTTCGTCAACCCATGAAGTTACGAAGAAGTCCGACCGTCGAACAGATGCGGCTTCGAAGTCACAAAGGTCGACACATACGTATGTGAATACAGCACCTGCTCCTGTACAATCGAGTTGTTCTTTGTGTAATAGTCAACATTCGCAATTGTACAAGTGTTCTGGTTTCTTAAAATTTACGCCCTATGAACGTTATAAGTTTGTTCGCGAAAAAAATTTGTGCTTTAACTGCCTTAGTGACAAGCATCGGGTTACGTCTTGTAATAGTAGTCAAAGTTGTCGTAAGTGTCCTTCGAAGCACCACACTTTACTTCACATGGAGAAAAGTGGTAATAATGCCGCATCCAATGTGAGCACAGTTAGTTTACCAAGCGGTGACACGTCGTCGCAGTCAGTCGGTGCGAACTCTGCGTCCGCTTCGCAGCCGCAGCCGCAATCAACGCGCGACGTTGCCCGCTCGCAGGCCGCCGTGACTGACGTCACGTTGTGTTCGATGTCCGCCGCAAGCAATACGTGCACTACCGTGGTGCTCGCGACCGCTCACGTTGTTGTTGATGATGCTTTTGGTAATCCGTGTCTTGTTCGAGCGTTGTTAGATTGCGCTTCGCAGAGTAATTTTTTAACTCAAAATTGTTGTCAACGCCTTGGTTTTAGTATTAATAACCGACCAGCCCGCTCAGTAGTTAAGGGGTTCGGTGGTTTAAAATCAACCATTCATGGTTCGATTAAAATTAAATTTGCATCGCGTTTTAATTCTAATATTTGTTTTGATATGGATTCGCTTGTCGTAGATAAAATTACGGAACAATTGCCTACTGTCCCGGTTGACACGTCTTTATTGACCAAATTTAAAGACCTACCGTTGGCAGATGAATCTTATGGTGTCCCTGGAGACGTCGATATGTTGATCGGCGCATCGATTCTCCCGCACCTTCAGTTATCTCGTAAGATTCAAGGTCATTCGTCGTTTCCCGCACCGCACGCCCTAGAAACAGTTCTAGGTTTTGTTATTGTTGGTTCCGCACCCGCACATTTAGATAATTACTCGACTGTGTCACATTGCTGCACTGTTGAGCCGCCGCTGGAGTCTACCATCCGCAGGTTCTGGGAAATTGAAGAGGTCAATGTCCCGCCTATCCTAAGCCCTGATGATAAGGTGGCTGAGGAGATTTATTGTGGCACGACTACCCGTGATAATGATGGTCGTTATATTGTCGGGCTTCCATTCAAGGGAGATATTTTTTCGCTCGGTGACTCCTACGCTTCCGCGGAAAAACGCTTTTCTTGTTTAGAACGTAAGATGCAAGCATCTCCGAAGTTGAAGCAAGCCTATGATGAGGTGGTGACCGAATACTTAGACAAAGGGTACATCTCACCTGCATCCACCGCCGAGACTGACGAGACTCTTGATCATCCATCTTACATCATCCCGCACCACGGAGTTGTTAGAGAAGACAAGCTTACTACTAAGCTCCGCGTGGTTTTGGACGGCAGTGCTAAGACTAGCACTTCCGTATCGCTCAATGATATTTTGTATTGTGGTCAAAACCTTCAAGGTAACTTATTTGACATTATTGTGAATTTCCGCTTGTTTGCTGTCGCGCTTTCCGCCGATATAAGGCAAATGTTTCTTTCTATTGGTATTCGCGAATGCGACCGCAAATTTCAACGTTTTTTGTATAGATTTTCGCCTCAAGAACCTTTGAGAGTTTACGAGTTTAACCGTGTTTGTTTTGGGCTTAAGTCGAGTCCTTTCCATGCGCTTCGCACTATCAAGCAATTAGCCACTGATGAGGGTGAAAGATTCCCGAAAGCGAAAGACACTATTGAGACTGGGCTATACATGGATGACTTTGTTTATAGTGTAGCCAGCGAGGCGGATGCCGTTGAGACCGCCGCTCAAGTAATAAGTCTTATGAAGGCCGGTCAGTTTGATCTTGTGAAGTGGACTAGTAATTCGCAGACCGCTCTAGATTCGATTCCACTATCGCATCAATTATCTTCGGTGAAGGAATTTGATGGTGATGATACGCACAAGGTTCTAGGTTTAAGTTGGTCACCCGCGTCTGACATGTTCAGTCTTAAAGTTAGTTCGACTCCGCAAATTTGTACTAAGCGCATTATCCTGTCGTGTGTAGCACGTATATGGGATGTTATGGGATTTGTAGCTCCCGTCGTTTTATATGCCAAGTTGCTTATAAAAGAACTTTGGCTTTCCAATAGTGATTGGGACGACCCCGCGCCCGAAAATATTGTTAAATTGTGGGCTCGCTTCCGGAAAGAACTTCCATTGCTCAATCAAATAAAAATTCCTCGCCATGTTGGTATATTGTCGAACAGTATAGTTACTGTTGTAGGCTTCGCCGACGCCAGTGCAAAGGCTTACGGGGGGGTAGTTTATTTTCACGTTTTGGATGCTGACAAGGTTTCGGTTAGTCTTATAAGCGCTAAATCCAAAGTCTCCCCTCGCAAGGTCGTTTCTCTGGCGCGCCTGGAGCTGTGCGCTATACTTTTGTTAGTGCAATTAATCAGCTCGATTGTCCATGCTTGTAGGCACCGCATTATTATTGATAGAATTATGGCTTTTTCTGACTCTACTGTAGCTTTGTGTTGGGCACATTCTTCGCCCCATCGCTGGGACACATTCGTCGCCAATAGGGTGGCCAAAATCCAGTCCGAATTACCACCACAAAATCTCTTTCACGTTGCTGGCACAGATAATCCCGCCGATTGTCTCTCCCGTGGGTTGCTCCCTTCGCAAATTTTAGATCATCCGCTGTGGTTCTGCGCTCCGTCTTGGATTCATAGCGTGCTCGAGGAATGGCCGGTTAAGCCCTTTAATCCAGCTGCCGTTTCAGAACCACCCGAGGAGAAGAAGCATTCGCTTGTAGTTTCGGTTCCACGTGAAGAGTCGATTATTTTATCGTTATCTAATCGCGTCTCGTCTTGGTCGAGACTTTTGCGTTGTGTGGTGTATGTATGTCGTTTTCTTAAACTGTTACCCACGCGCGGTGTTATAACCGCCGCTGATCTGGATAAAGCTGAGTCAGTCGTGCTACGTGAATTGCAGAGATTTTATTTCGCATCCGAAATTAGTAGTTTGGAGTCCAACAAACCTTGTAGCCGCGCCTTTCAACATTTGAAACCTTTTTTGCAGAATGGTCTTATTCGAGTAGGTGGTCGTTTGAGAAATTCCGATTTAGGATTTGAGCAAAAGCATCCAGTAGTTTTACCCCGCAAGGACCATATTTTAGATTTGATTGTAGATTATCATCATAGGTTGAATTGCCACGCAGGTCCAGACTTGTTGATGTCTATCCTTAGACAGAAGTATTGGATACTTTCCGCTCGCAATTTGATTCGTGCTAGAGTACACAAATGTGTGCCCTGTTTTAAGCTTCGCCCGCGTTTTATCGCGCCTGAAATGGCCGATCATCGCTCTTGTCGTGTTGTTCAATCCGCTAAACCTTTCGTTCACACCGGTACAGACTTCGCCGGCCCGTTTAGGGTAACTGTTGCCCGTGGTCGCGGAATACGCTCCACAAAAGCTTACGTTTGTCTATTTATTTGCATGACAACTCGTGCGGTTCACATAGAATTGACCGGTGATTTAAGTACGCAAAGTTTTATGTCCGCGTTTAAGCGCTTTTTGTCGCGCCGTGGTCCCGTCAAACGTTTATATTCTGACAACGGTACCAATTATGTTGGAGCTCGCCGTAATATTTCGGAGTTGCACGCGTTCTTACGGTCAAAGTATTATCAGAGTGAATTCGCTCACGTTTTGGCCGAAAATCGTATTGAATGGCATTTTAATACGCCCGCTGCTAGTCACTTTGGTGGTAATTGGGAGGCGAATATTAAGAGCCTCAAGTCGCATCTGTTCCGCGTTGTAGGCGTACAGATTCTCTCTTATGAGGAGCTGAGTACTGTACTCGCTCAGATAGAGGCAGTAATGAATACTCGTCCACTGTGCCGAACTCTATCTAGTGACCCCTCAGAATCTTTAGCTTTAACTCCGGCTCACTTCTTAACCACGACTCCTCTTAAGTATTTGCCCGCTATGGATGTTGATGAAGACAGACTACATCTCCTAAAGCGTCATGCTCTTTTGGATAGATTAGTTCAATCATTTTGGAAGCGTTGGAGAGCAGATTATTTGCACACGCTTCAGTCGCGTCAAAAATGGAATACTCCATCGAATCCAGTCACCGTTGGTACTGTAGTAGTTTTAATGGCCGAGAGTGCGCCTCCTCTACACTGGCCTCTAGGTGTAGTGGAGGAAGTTTTCCCTGATCCAAAGGGAGTAACGCGTATAGTAAAAGTTAAAACCGCGACCGGTTCGTATTTACGTCCGGTTATTCGCCTCTGTCCTCTGCCCAATCAGCAGCAGGCTTCAAATTAGTTTAGTAGTTATGGTAACGCTTTATATTATAGTTTAGGAATAAGGTTAGAAGTTAGATGTTACTCCAGAGTTTAGTTCTTTGATTAGTTTCGCTTATAGTTTTTGAAGGTAACCCTTCAAACCGGGGGGAATGGTTGCGCCAACATTCAAAATATGATTGACATCCGCTATTTCCTATATCCATCTCCTTCCCGCACATACCTCGCGAGTGAGTAAGAAGATTCGCCCGCCATTTGTCGAAAAAACGACTTCCGAATCGCTCCGCAAGAAGTTAACAATGGCGTCGACGCGCTCCGCTTAAAAATATTAATAACTTTGGAATCACCGCATTTTCGCATGTAATAAGACTTATAATCCATAGTTTGTGCTTGTGTTTAACGTGTGAGGACAATAACTGGAAGCTCAACTGCCCTGAACCTGGAAAAGTGAACCGGTGCACCGGCGACGACGCGAGCACGTGGCTCCCGTAAAGGTTTGTGTTTCCTTCCCTATTTATTTCGGGTTGTATTCCATTGTCCCACACCCACTGCAACTCGAATTACCTAACGCCAAGCGTTTGTCAATCGTTTAGCTCCGCACCGCAAATACAGTCCACTAAATTAGCCTTTCGCGCCAACACTGAGTAACATAGATACACATTTTTCGCTGAAATAAACTTTCCACGCAAGTGAAGCCGCAGGCAGAAGCTTGTAAATATTATATTTGTACTAAACTTAACCATCTAATCCTAACTACCAACATCCATCTGATCCTCTAAGAGATTAGCTCTAAAATACTAATAAATACATACAACCCTTTGGGTTTTAATCCAACCAATATTTAAAGCGCGGATAATTTTCTCGTACAAATTTTAGCAGCCGATTAATAATCCTTTCTAATAGGTCCCTGGACGACCACTTTATAGACAATGGCTGTAACAATTCCAATAATGAGTCGAGAGATGGCGCCATCGTCTCCACAATGGCTGCTGTTGGCGCCATTAAGAATTTTAAGTCGCACTTGTCCTGATCGCTCCATTAAGTGCGAATGAAAACTTTTTTAGATTGATAGAGAAAATTATTTATTTTTTTGGGAGCAGTGAGTGATTGTAGACTTATTTTTTATGTAGATCATTTATCTATGTTTGAGTCGCGTTTCGTGTCGCCAATAACAAAATTGCAAACAGAAATGTAGATGTATTCTTTGTGATAGACTTATTAATTATTTGTTTTTTGTTTAGTCTCAAATGATGAAGTAAAACACCGTGAACAAACAATGTCTTAAGTTATAAAAACAGAAGAATGCGACATCCATTCGCACTCGGCCCGCGTACTGGATTACTTGGTCCATTCCATCTCATAGAAATCTCATAATTTTGTTTTTTTTTTTAAACTCAGCTACCACTTTTGCTCGCTGCGAAATGATAAACTCTTTGTAGCATACTAGTCGCGGGAGCGTCCTGGCGACCTGTAATACAGGTTGTTGTACAGACCTAAATCAGGCACCAGTCCCTCACAATGTTAGCTCTAAATTGTAAGCAGCTACCACTTACATACACTTCACGCATTCATACTTCAATCAAACTCCACAGACACTGCACGCACTCTCATAATCACTTCCACTCTTACTAACTCTTAATTTTTGTAATTAGTATTAAATTCTCATCTCAGCTGATAAGTACTCCATGCTATTAGCAAACACTTTGTTGGCGATTTTATTAAAACTCCTGGGAAATGGCATTGATAACTGAAACACAGGCATTGCCTAGTTCGGTTACAAAAGTTACATTCATTTTACAATGTTATACACTGCGGAACTATAATTTCTGTAAACTAGTACTAAGTTTCTTGAGAAATAAATTACTATTACTATTATTGTTAAAAGCTAGCATAAGAAAATTTTGTGAAGTAGAAAAAAAACTAGAGAAAAGCCCTGTTGAAACGTTATAGGCTGATGACCTATTTTATTTTTTAATTTTTTATATCTATTTATTTTATTTTTATGGATTAATGAATGAATGTAATATTTATTTGCAAGAATATTGGTGGTTAAAACAAGATCTTAAGATCTATGTGTTTCACTCTGTTACATTGTTCTGAGATCTCAACTACCGTTTAATAAATAGCAATAGGATAATCGCTAATTGCAAGACTCTTGCGAGACTCTCATTTGGGCAACACTAGTTTCACTATATTCGGCCATGCGATTCCTCAGATTTTACATCTGATGTATTACTTTTAGCATGCAGTACGCATTTAGTTATTAGCGATAAAATATACTATAATGTGGTGTGTCATATGTCATGTGTGTGTACGTTCATAAAATTAAATACAATTCTGTTCATTTAAAATACAAATTTACATTTAAAATTACGATCACTTGGTAATAATGATGTCATATTCGAAAGCTATTATGATTAAATGTTATATTTAAGTTTGTTCTTTTTTACATTTCTAGTATTGAACTAAATTATACATATTTACTAAGTTTTCTTTCTAGATAGATAGATATACTCTTTATTGTAGACCATAATAGAATTAAATAAGGACTTACCAACTACAAAGGGTGTTACAAAATTAAGATAAGACCGCCCGTCTTATCTTAATATTTAGTTTTCTTCCTTTTGAGGTTTTTACTAGTACTATTATTATAGAGCTGTAACAGTCTTAAAACCTTTTTTATAGAAATTCATTTTACCCTTACTTTAACGACATCGCATGGCTGCATGCTGTCTTTGTTTTAATTTAATATATTTAGTCTCGTACAAACGAAAAATTATCAGTTTTAATTCTGAAACAGTACTTCGATATTAATTTATAGTGAAAATTCGCAACTACTTAGTTTGGAAGTTTAGAAGTGTCGTAAACGAAGAGCCGTGGAATGAGATTTCGTAAAACGTCATGTTGTTTAATGGAGGCGACTAACGAAGTGTGTAAAAGTAATAGTCTGGGACGTTCGGCTAACTCCGTATCTCTTCGGCTTCTATCTCCGTACGAAGCATCGAACAGATAGCTACAGAAGGTCAACTCCTTGCAACAAGCGATATCGCACGCACACAGATAAATACAGCGAGTGTAAGTGCGCTCGTGTCTGGTGTTCTTTTAGAGTAAGTAAAAATTAATATTTACTTTATCATTTATTAATTTACTTTTCATTTAATATCTCTATCCTAAATCACTTATATATTTTTTTAAATATATTTATGGCATCTATAATTGAGAAAATTTTGAAATGGAGTCGACCTTCTGAAGTTTAATATAAGACTGGTATCTAAATAAATAATGGCCGTATTCTCGTACATAATTAATTACATTTTGTTCAAGCTGATTTCGGAGCCTAAAGAAAAAGAACATGGCGCTCGATTATTCTGTTGTGTGGATCCTATTTTCGATAATGTCCAATTTCAATATGTTACGGAGATACTGATTAATCTTGAACGATCTTGTGGGTAATACAGGATTAGATGGCTAGTTTTATGTAGGTAGTTATGTATGTCGACAGATCTAATTTTTTGTAAGGTTTTGCTGGTTTTATGTTCACGGTAGCGGCAGTGACCTCTGGCGCACGGCCCTGGTTCTGACATCGGTGTTGCAGCGAGGGTGAAGGAATGCAGTCGCTTCCTTCTGCCAAGCAGTCATACTAGCGAAGTAGAAGGCTAAGCATGAGGGAGAGACAACTCTCTTTCTTACGCCCCAGTCGCCTCAGGTGATGCCCCGAGTATTGGGGAACGAGACACAGTCTCCAGCTACGGACGGCCCAGGTTTGCGGAAGGCGAGCAGGGGTAGCTCTCCGTCTGGTAAGGACCAGGCCCAGGTCGACGGCTCGCCGTGTTCTATACGCGCCTCAAAGAGCAGTATAATCAGCATACCACTGAAGAAACAGGAAGGGTTTTTACTTAATTGAAATCTAACACTCTTTTCCGCTCAACCCAAAAGGGAAGAAGCCACATCATGATTATTTATTTTCTTATTGTAAGGTACTCCAACGACTAATCACTAATAACCAGTGATCGGAGTAGGTAGATTGATTTGGGGTCAATGAACTGGCACGTATATATTAATATGGATATGCCTCCGGGATTCCGGAATTTTGTAATAATTAAGATTTTTTAGTAATTTCAAATATTGTAATGTGCAGGATGAAGAATATATCAATATGAATAAGAAATGTTTAACTCTTTTGCTGTCTTTTTAATGAAAATGAAGATTGAAAATATTTTTATCAATAAAGATGTTGATTTTGATACAAACTGCTTTTTATTTCATTTTTACCTGTTTTCATATTCATAAAAAGTTATTGCATTGAATGCGAAAAAATATTAAGGAGTATAAAAAATATTAAATAATATAATATATTATAATAATTACAAGCAGCAGATAATAAACTTTCAAGAAATAACTACTAAATTAGTCATATGTAAGCTTCGAATGGACGCACAAAAGTAAGATTCACTTTATTACCTTGATAAATAACAAAAAAAAAACAATTTTAAGCGTTTAGCTATCGCATTCTATAAATTTCAAATGTAGTAGTTTAAATTATCTTTACATTCACAATATTTGATTCAATTCCGTAAGTACCAAAATGAGATCTCGGAAACAAGACTTATCCATGTTATGATTTCTATGACTATTCATGATGCAAGTACGTAAAATCAATCTACCTACTCCGATCACTGCTAATAACATATTACATACACAATTTATGTCATCTATTTGACATGGTGAACTTGTCACTTACAGAAATACACCGCTTAAACATAAATAATTAAAATACATACAAAACTATGAGGTCTGTTTCAAATTAAAATCCTAAATTAAAAAAGCTTCTGGAAAGTCAAACTGTTGGCGACAAATTCTCAAGTACCAGTTTACTGCCGGGTATTAACAATTCATTCAGAAAACGACAGTTATTTCCATTAAACATAGATAAACTAGGGTTTAGGTCTTTGATACACTTAATAACACAACATTGATAACTTGGAATTGTAAGGGACATTCATCACTTGTTGATGGAATGTGTCCGATATAAGACTGATAGGCTGTTTAAGGCTTTGAAATTGATCAAGTATAATATAGGTACATTCTATTAAATATTTACTGAACCGAGTTCTGATGATGCCATGAAGTTGTTCGATTTTATGGCCCTTCATTGATCTCGTAGGTTTGATGTGTATACTTGTCTTAGGGTACTATAGCGGCGCATTATAAGTATAGTAAGTCAGTAAAGTCCCTTAAAAGAAATAAGAAATAAAATATAAACATTGGAAACAATTTGAAAGTTGAAGCGCCTTTATATTTAGTGACCGAAATAAGTGCAAGTCACTTAGAAATAGACACTGTTATTAGTGGATTAAATTGGCTACTGCGCTGTGTATAACGGGTTTGTTTCCGGGACGAAACAAATATTTATATGGCCTAGAGATAGTTCCGGGTATGGCTGTTTGTGTAAGTACCCACGGTATAGAAATAAATCCAAACCTACACAAAGATCTGGCTAAATGTGAGTTGGAATCGTGCACCGATGGTTTCCCTCAAAGATATCTAAGTATATAAATTCAATAGTACCGAATTAACTACACGTCTAATTTCACGATTTTAGGTCAACGGGAAATACTTAGGAATCTAAACGTATAATCCCTATTATACGTTTGGATCCCCTTATGAAATTGCGAAGTATGCGACATTAACATTCGTAATCTTTAGAACGCGTTATCTTAAGTTACGGAACGCTCCTATGGCATACAGAAGAAATTATATTTTCTACATGAAAAGAACAACAAGATTTTTTTGAGTTATATTGATATCAAAGTACAAAAACCTCGAACAATTTTACGTTCAACAAAACAGGAACCTTGTAAGATAATAGAAGATCTTATTTCCTTATAATTATGTATAAGCTCCATCAAAAGCTCTAAAGGTGAATTTACACGAAGATAGCTGAAATGTTAAAAAGAAATATGGTGGTCCATTTTTGTATCGATACCTACAACATATAAATAAAATTAAAATGGCTGTCAGTTATTAAAATAACTGTGTTTGCTCAACTGCTTATAATTATTTACACGATACTAAAACAAACAGTTTTGTTTTTTTTATCTGTCTGTCTGTCATTCTATCTATCTGTATGTTCGGGCTATTCTCTGGAATACAAAGGCCAATTTTGATGAGACTTTACTGGAAGATGGACGAGGTTATAGGGCACAATAGACTTATTTTATACCGTAATTTCCGGGAGTACGTGTGAAAATCTGTGTAGATAATAATATTACCTACTCCCACGCGAACGAAGTCGCGGGTGTAGCTAGTTAGAAACTTATGATCTGCCTTTTATTTAGATAGTTCATGCTCAAAATAGTCCCATGTTATTCTGGAGTAAATTTTTAACCAATTTATGAGTATTCAACATTTCTTGAGGTAGACAACCTACCTGAGCAACACGTCTATCTGTTCCTGAAATAAGTATATAAATGGTGTCTCAGCGCCGATTTTAAAATTTAAACTCAAATATCTTGGCAACCCGCAAGGCTAGCGAGAGAGGAGTAGTAGCGTTCGGTAGATGATTAGTGCGGATTTTTTATTCGCTTTGTCGCAGTGGTCTGGCGTGCATCATGCTTACGCAATAGAGGCGTATTTTTGCAACGGGTTTTCGTTGAGTGAAGCACAGCGCAAGTTTTGTAATCGCTTTCAATTTTCGCGTTTAAGTGATGCCCTGAGTATTCAGTTAATTAAGTCGAAAAATTTAGAGCGACAGGATATTTACTGAATCTTTCAATTGGCCCTCGAAATGGACCTGTACGATCAATTGAAAACATCAACCGCGTCGCTGCTGCGGTCGCGGAGTATCCACGACGATCAGTTAGAAAACATGCTGCCTCTTCGAGCCTCCATCGATCAAGTATTCAACGAATTTTGGCCTTGGACTTAAAATTACTTCCCTATAAATTTCAGATAGTTCAAAAAATCAAACCAGAAGATTACAAGAAGCGAAAAATTTACTGTCAGAAGATGTTAGAATTTTTTTTCGGAGGAAAATGGATGGACAATGTTTATTTTAGCGATGAGTCACACTTTTACCTCGAAGGGTACGTAAATCATCAAAATTGCCATTATTGGACATTGAACAATCCAAAACAAAAACATCAGAAAGCATAACACAGCCCCAAAGTTACTTTATGGTGCGCAATATCGTCGAAGAAAATCATCGGGCCATTTTTCTTCGAGAATGACCGAGGTGAAACGGTTACAGTGACGAGCGAGTGGTATACGGACGTGATTAATAATTTTTTGTACCACAGCTTCAAGAACAGGATGTTGACGAGTCAGGTGCAAGGTTTCAGTAAGATGGGGCCACAGTCCACACAGCTAGGGTCTCCATGGACACACTAAGAGCGTTGTTTCCTGGAAAACTCATAAGCCGCTTTGGAGACATATTGTGGCCACACAGATCTCCCGACTTAACCCCAGCTGACTTTTTTATAGGGTTATCTCAAAGCAAGAATTTTTGATACCTCTCTTACGAATTTGGAGTAACTGAAGACTAAAATAACGACAGAACTAAGTTGACGTTCTGCGGCGTGTCTCTACAAATTCGCTAGTCCTCTTTGAAGAGTGCATTCGCCGTGATGGAAGACATTTTGACGGTGTAATGTTCTGTACATAAAATTCGCACTAATAAACTATAATTTACTGCTATTAAAATATAAGTACCTACATATTTGTTCTTTTTTTATAAATATTCAAAGTTTTAAATCGGCGCTGAGACACCCTTTGCATTAACTTTTACTAGGTTGAAGTGTCAATAGCCAAATCGCTGAGGTGTCGGACTTGTGAACCCACACCAGACACAAGCATATTTAGCTTAGTTGGAGGGGTTAATAAGATTGCTAGTAATTTAAATTCTACCCACATTGCATGTTCTCTTTTTTAAGAAATATAACTTATTCCGTGGCCTGTCCATTGACGGGGCAACATCATAACATACCGAGATTCCGCCGTAACCCGGAGGGCACGTTACACTGCCGGTTCGGCTATAATTCCCCTATCTTTAACATTTATTACGGCCAGTCATGTCTAAAAATCTGACATCAGTCTTGCCTAGAAATATCGACTCTCCAGTTTGTGGAGGAGGTGGTAATAGGTCGCTCCATGTTAAATGCTACTGGAAGTTTTAATACTGGTTGGTTGCGGTTGCAAATTGGTATTAATACATAGTGAAAACATTAACACTATTATGATGATATTTATTATTGTAATTATTTATAATATTTGAGTAACAATCACCCAATTAAAAAAACAGCCTGTATATTAATGTAAAAAATCTCACAAACTGGTAAACTCTTCAAGAAGAATATAGCACTAAGTTATATTTAGAGACAATATTCGGGCCAAACCGCTCATAATATAATCATATTTAAGTTTATGTAGCGATAAAAATTCATGAGGGAGGTTATATCCTTTCTTCGTAATATGATTATAATACAACGATTATTTGGAACACACTGAGAAAAAGGATTTTCCGCACATTGCTTTATAAGGATGCAGGAGAGTTATTGAACTCAATTTTATCTAAACAGACCTTTTTTATTCAGAAAAAGCCAAATGTTTCCTAGGCGAATGAACCGCGATATATTCTAAACTAGCTGGCCCATTTCTTTGTATTATAATTTCTTATAGGTATGCAAACTGAACGAATAGAGAAAAAAATTATCCAATTTGGTACGGTCGTTCGAAAGTTATTGGAATATAAGTGTAAAACATACAATCGACGAATTTGAATCATGACCCACATAAATTGTTTGACCCTTCAAAATAAGAGAGGTTTCCCTCCTTTATAGTGCATGCCACACTTGGGACCTTTTAAATACTAAGCAAGCTGTAGCAATACAAGTCGAATTAATTAACAGGTAGATAAAAAGGCCCATGTTTTTGAATGTCTATAAGAAAATAAGCTTATGGTAGGACATGATTCAAATTTGTCGATTGTACATATATTTCGGCGATTCCTTTTTATTTACATACAAAGATGTTCAAGGAGGTCGTATCTAAAACAGCTGTAAGGGTTCAATAATTCCGTGAATTTGAATAATCATTCTCATTAAAAAGAGACAGAGAGAATGATGCTTTTAAACATGGTTACTTTTAATACGGTCTGAACCACTGAACTAAGCTCCTACAAAATAGACTGCATATGCCAAAAGTTATTGGTTTTGTATCTTCTTTTTTTTTCACACCGCCTTCCGAAATTAAAATTATTTTTGGCTTTGTAGTGTTTTGATATGGAAGTCGGTTTTATTTTTTGCAAAAAAGTTTTTATTTTCGCGTTTTTTAGTGGGTCAGTGAATTTTCCAAATCGATTCGTAAATTACGGAGTTATGCGCGAACAAAAAACGCAATGCAGAGTAAACGAAAAGATCATCAACGTAAATTATTTTTTTCGACTTTTTTTGATTTTTCAGAAACGGCTCTTCCGATTTCGATAAAATTTTCATGGGACTATTTGGGAAGTATACCCTTTCCAACAAAAAAAGAATTTTTCAAATCGGTTGGCAAGCGACGGAGTTATGCGTGGACAAACATAAAAACATCCGAATTGAGAACCTCCTCCTTTTTTAGAAGTCGGTTAAAAAGAAGGAGTAGCGAAGTGAACAAAAAATACTTTAGATAATTACATACTTTAGTGACATGTGGGACAATCGTGCCTTAAAATTTTCGGTATGTACAAATTACACAAATTTTCAACCTAATGTTACATGTGTCTTGTCGTTACGTGGTGGGCATCCCATCCATATGCACAAACCGTTCTGGGAATACTTTAATTATACGTACAGCTAAGGAGTAGAATTCCCTGCCTGAGTGTGTCTCCTGATATCTATAGCCCGGGATTCTTTAAGTCAAAAGTGAATAGGTAACTTCTAAGTAACGTGCTTCATCTTCGACCATATCATCGCTTACAATCAGGTGAGATAGTGGTCAAATAGTCATAGATAGCGAGCCTATAATCAACTAAAACGTGTACTTATACTTTTTTAGAGACTCGTTTTAATTACACGACACAAAACAGCGTAAAGAAAAATTGTTTACCCACAACCCTTTTTTTTTTTTTTTTTTTTAGCGTGGTAAAATTATCAAATAAGTCCTCCCACTCCGGGCAGGGTGGGAGGGACTGTCAGACTTTTACTGACTAAAATCCACGGTGTTCCTTCAATAACCCTTTACATACCGGGGCCACGGTAACGGGATGAGTCCCACGACCCCGGCGGGCTTCGGCCCTCTGCAGAGGGGGCCTCGTCATGTTGCTGACGCTCTTTGAGGCGCGCGTGGAACACGACGCGCCGTCGACCCGGGCATGGTCCATGGTCGGACAGCGAGTTGCCCTTTACTCGCTGTCCGCATGCCCGCGCCTACGGTGGCCGGAGATCGTCGGCCGACGTCCGACGCCGTGGGCGTCTACCACTGCGGCTGGGCTGGAGGGAGGACGCCATCCTCTCCCTCACGCGGCCCGCCTCCTCCTTCGGAAGCATGACTGCTTCGCAGAAGGAGGCGACCGCTTCCCACTCCCTCTCGCCCCGCAGCATGGCCTCGACCAAGGCCGGGCGCGAGAGGTCTCCGCCTATTGTCGCCGTGAGGACACGTCGGTGCTCTGCCCAAGCTGGGCAGTCCTGCACCGTGTGCTCGACTGTGTCCTCAGGGCGACCCTCGCAGTGGTGACACCCAGGCGTCTCTTCCTTACCCATCAGACACAGGTACCTCCCGAAACTTCCGTGTCCGGTGAGGACCTGCGCCATGCGGTAGGTCAGGACGCCGTGACGCCGATCTAGCCACTCCTCAAAGAGGGGTCTTACCGCCGCAATTGCGGCGTGCCCGGCCGTCGGTTGCGACAGTCGTTCCCTCCATACTGCCCTGAGATCGCGCCGGAGCTCTTCCCGCCGCGCCTCGACTTCTCGAGGCAGCGGGGATACGCCCCGGCGCTGCGCCTCCACGCGCCATTCATAGACGCGCTGGAGGGCAGTCGCCTCCAGATCCCAGGGCAGCAATCCGGCAAGGAGGTTGGCCGATTCGCCGGCGATCGTGCGGTATCCCCGGATCATTCGGATAGCCATGACCCTCTGGCATGCGACCAACTTTAGTGGTCGCGTCCGGATGCACAGGGCCCACACTGGGGACCCGTAGAGGGCCATGGACCGCACGACGCCGGCGTACAGCCTTCGGCAGGAGGCGTTTGGCCCGCTGAGATTAGGCAGGAGTCGCCTGAAGGCGGCTGCTGCCCGGTTCAGCTTTGGGGCCAAACTCAGGAAGTGCTCCCTGAAGTTCCACCGGCTGTCGAGGACGAGTCCCAGGTACTTCATCGTCCTCCCGACGCCGATGCGAACCCCCTCCACCGTTATGTGGGACTCGGACCGTGGCGCGTTCCGACCGCCATGGAAGCACATGGCCTCGGTCTTGTGCAGCGCCACGTCGAGTCCCAACTGCCGGATCCTACGAACGACTGTCGCAACCGCTTGCGTCGCCAGGTCGGCGGCCGCCTGGTGCGACTCTCCCTGCGCCAGGACGAGCGTGTCGTCAGCGTAACATACTACGCTGACGCCGTCAGGGAGGTCGCCGCGCAGCACCCAGTCGTATCCGATGTTCCACAGGGGCGGCCCCAAGACCGAACCCTGTGGGACACCGCACGACATCTCTCGCCGGTTCCACTCTCCCCGGTGACCGGGGTAGATGACGGCTCTGTCCATCAGGTAGTCCTCGACTATGCGACGGAGGTAGGTCGGCACCCGGTGATACCGGAGTGCCTTCCTGATGCAACTCCAGGGCAGGGTGTTGAAGGCGTTGGTGATGTCCAAAGACACCGCCAAGACGACCCTGCCCCGGGATACCGCGTCCCCCGTCGTGAGGGCTCTCACGCGCATGACAGCATCCACCGTCGAGCGCCCCCTGCGGAAGCCAAACTGGCACTCCGCAAGATCCGGGCCCACCCGATTCAGGTGCCCGAAGAGGCGGTCTGCAATCACTCTTTCCAAGAGCTTGCCCACCTCGTCGAGCAGCACGATGGGCCGGAATGCGGACGGAGAGTCCGCAGGGCGCCCGGCTTTCTGGATCAGGACCAGCTTTCCCGTCTTCCAGCGAAGCGGAAACTGGCCCCTCTCCAGGCATGCGCTAAAGAGCCCCCCTAGTCGAGGCCCGAGAGTCTCCGAGGCCAGGACCCACGCTTTCCCTGGCAAGCCGTTGGGTCCTGGGGCGGTATTTTTGGCCTTGAGCCGTTGTACCGCCACTCTCAAGTCTACCTCGGTCACCTCTGGAGCGTCGTAGACGTCGTCGTCGCTGTGGTCCGCGTTTGCGCCAGCTTCAGGTTCCGTCGGAGACGGAGCCATGGGCGGGGGAGCGTGCTCCCCTCGCGATGGGAACAGGGCGCTCACCACGTCCTCCAAGAACTGAGGCTGGAGACTCTGCGTCAACGGGGGAGCCCAGGGGCGGAGCTTTTCTCGCACCCACTTGTAGGGGCGGCCCCATGGGTCCCCGTCCAGAGTCGCCAGCATCTCCTCCCGGGCCAGTTCCTTGGCCCGCCAGATCTCGTCTCGGAGGACGGCCTTCGCTGCCCTGTAACCCTCGTACAGCTCCGCCTCTACAGTCGCCGCATCCGGAGGTCGGGTGCGGCGCCTGCGGAACCTGGTGTACCGGCGTCGTGCCGCAACGCACGCTTCGCGCAGCGCTGCTAGCTCGCTCGACCACCAGTACAGCTGACGCCGGGCGCGTCCTTGCCGGACCCGGGGCATGGCCACGTCGCAGATCTCCGACATGGCCTCCTGGAACCACTCCGCCTCGTCGTTTATGTCGGCAGGCCTGTCCGGGGGTGACCCCCAGGCCTGCACGATCGAGGCTTCCAGGAATAGCTCCCGGTCCATCTGCTTCAGCATCCATCGCGGACCACTCAGGTCCCGTCGGACCGGCGCGTCTGGGGTCTGGGCGGAGACGTCGAACCGGATATACCGGTGGTCGGAATAGGTCTCCACCTCCTCCATAACGCGCCAGTCGGTGACGCGCGGTGACAGGCTGGGGGTGGCGAACGTAACGTCCACCACCGACTCGCCCGTAAACCGCACGCACGTGGGTACAGAACCCCGGTTCTCGATCACCAGGCCCTGCGCACGGGCCCAGTGCTCGAGCATCCTGCCCCGCCTATAGTCCGTGGACCGGGAACCCCAAGCCGGACTCTTGGCGTTGAAGTCCCCGAGGACGAGGGCGGGGAGGGAACCGAGGGCGACGACGACGTCTCCCAGCTCCGTTAGGGAGTTCTGGAACTCGGCGAGAGTTCGGTTCGGGGAGAAATAAACGCCTACCACAGCGATCTCTCCGAACCGTGCTGCGACGATCCCACGCCCTCTCATGACGCGATCGAGGGGCGGGGTACCGGCGGCGGCCGACGAAACGAGGGTCACCGAGCCGTCCAAGTCCGCCACCCAGTCGTTCCTGGGCAGGACAAAATACGGCTCGGCGACCACGGCGACGTTGATCAACCACTGCGCCATGCTCTGGAGCAAAAGTTCCTGAGCAGCGGCGCAGTGGTTGATGTTCGCCTGGAGGAAGCGCAATGGGGCCATTAATCGGGATCCATTGCAGCCTCCTCCAGGGCCCCTCGCGGGGGTTCAGCCACGACGGTGACGGCGGTGGCAGTAGCGACGGCGGCGGCGGCGGTGGCGGTGACGACGGCGGCAGAGGGCCTACCTCTGCGCCTGGCTTTGGTGGGTGGGGCGCAGGACTTGCCCCCAGCCCGGTGATCGGCCGGCTTGCCAACCGCCTCACATGCGAAGCAGTGAGGCGGGGCGGAGCACGAGCCGGCCTTGTGACCGGGCTGACCGCAGCGGAAGCACCTATCGCTGCGGTCTACCTCCGAGGTGCACACGCATGCCGCATGGTTGCCCACTTGGCAGCGGAAGCACCTCAGGGGTCTGGGGTCCAGGACTTTCACCTGCGCAGACACCCAACCAACCAGGAGCCTTCGGCCCTCCTGGATCTTTTTGGCCGCCGGGACGGGGCAGCTAACCGTAATGGTTTGCCCCCCCGTGAAGCCAGGACGCAGGGCGCCCGCCCTCACCTGATCGGGAGGGCACCCCCCAGTCCTGGCTACGGCGGCCACCACTTCCTCGGCCGTCACGGAGTCATCCAGACCCAATATGCGCATGTCTGCGCGCTTGGTGGGTCTGGAGACTCGGGCCTCCTCCGCATTTAAGGACGCTCTGAGCCGTTCGGCCAGAGCGTCAGCGGTAGGGCCACTGTCCGCGCCGGGGATCTCTAACATCCGAGCCCCCGTCGCAGTGACCCGGTGACGGAGGCCACCGGTGATGCCGAGCTCCGTGATGTCAATCACCTGCCGCGCCTTCGCGAGCACGTCGCGGTACGACACGCCCCTCTTCACCGCGTCTGGCTGCAGTGTGATCACCACAGCCGCGGTCTTGGGGGCGCGCAATCGCGCCGCGGCGTCTCGCCGCCTCCGTCTTTCCCTACGCCGCGAGGACCTGGCTGCGCCAGCAGCCTTCCTCTTCTCCCCGGCCACTTGCCAGTCGGCGCCGGCCGGAGGAGTCTTTGGAGGAGGCTGCTGGGACGGCTGGTTCCCGGCCTGGGCCTTCTTCTTTCTGGCCGCCTGCTTCGGCCCCGCAGGTGTCGGGGTCGGAGGCGGCTTTGATGGGCCCGATTTCGGCTTGGCCGGGGCCGTTTTTGCCCTCGCAGGGGCCGCCGTCACTGGTGCCGTCCGCACCGTGGCCGTCTTCGCCTGAGGCGGCCTCGTCGTCGTCTGGGGAGGCTTGGACGCGGCCGCAGCCGCGTACGAAGTCGCCGCCAGCGGGGGTCGCAGCACGCGGCTC
Organism: Tholera decimalis; assembly: GCA_943138885.2. Classification (NCBI taxonomy): domain Eukaryota; kingdom Metazoa; phylum Arthropoda; class Insecta; order Lepidoptera; family Noctuidae; genus Tholera; species Tholera decimalis. The sequence continues at coordinate 34,900,102 of OW964562.2, forward strand.
TCCAATACGGAGAACCGCTGCTGGAAGGCGGCCAGCTCCTGTCGCACCAGGTCGAGAACCGAGTCCTCCGCTGGTGTGGGCCGGCCTTTCTCCTCTTGGCCCCGCGGCGGCGCATTCCGCTGGCCGGCTCCCCGGATTGCGGCCAGGTCTGCCTTGAGGGCGGCGTTCTCCCTCTGAAGAGCGTCTATGGCGGCAGTCAGGCGGGTGACCTCCGGCCGCAGATCGGACATGTCGTCCCTTGCAGCCGGAGCCCCGCCGTAAGTCCGCGCGGCCGCCTTGATGGAGGCCATGGCTTCGCCGATCGCGTCCTCCTTACTCTTCCGGTTGCGCTTCCGCGAGATGGTACGGATGGCAGCCGCCACGGCCTCTTCTAGTTTGGCCTCGCTCGGGGCCAGACCAGTGTTGGGCTCTCCAGAGGGAGGCCCCCTCCCCGAGGTCTTGCCTCGGCCTTTACCCCGCACACTAGTGGGGATCTTACGGGCCGAGACAAGCCCCTCCTCCGACGACGACTCATCGTCGCGGGGGCGCTTGAGGAACTCCTTCCTCCTGTCGGCGCCCCCCTCGTCGCTCCTCACTGCGCTTCCAGAGATCAAACTCTGGAAGCTCTCGGCGTCCGATGCCGAGTCGGTCTCCGACCCGAGCACCAGCGCCCCCTTCCTCCTCGGAGCGGCGCTCTGCGCTCGCTCAATGTTCGGTGCCGGTGAGGTGGACGTGCTGGACAAGTCCAGCGACTCCACCTCACGGGCACGTGAGCCTCCCTGGCTCAGTGCGGCGACTGCCGGGAAACTGGGGTAAAAGTGTTTGTTGTCCCCCCCAGAGTACGGTGGGACTGACCGGACGTGTCCGGTGCGGGACTCCCCAGCTGCGGTGCAGCTGGGACCCGCCTGGGTAGCTTTTCCAAAAACTTTGTCTGCCATATTTTTTCCTTTTTTAGAGAGGTGAGTTCCTCTGTTCCTACACCCCTATTCCCCTCCCCTGGTTCACTTCACGGTTACGTCTAAAGATTAGACGCATACCGGAAGTGAACCTTTCCTCCCCCTTGACCCGATCTCTGAGACCGGGCCCCGCGCCGCCTAGAAGCTCGAGCTAGCTGCTCGATCCTCCAGACGGCGCGCATTTCCCCCGGTGTGTCCCTCTTGGTCTGGTTTCTCCCTCTGGGCCCGTCCGGCATGAGTGCCTCTACCGGCATGGCCCCAGAGATCATCGAAACACGCAAGCCCCACCACGACGACAACGTGGGGACACAACAACCCTAAATCAAGCTTATCGTAAATCTAGGCCTAAACACTCTTAATAAAACATCAAAGTAACCACACTTAATTTTATTCAAAGCTATGTGTATCTAGCGGTTTTTACCAAAGTGGATAATAGGCACTTGGTTTACAAAACGGCTGTTAACACGCTAACAGTATTAAGTAGATTAGTTCCTTCCAAAATTATAGGGATCCACAATCTTAATGGTGTCCGTTTAAAAGAAGTGGCCAGCTTTATCTTGGGTGAGGAACCACACGCTAGCCGAAGTGAGTAAAATAGTGGTATCCCACGCAATACGCTCGTTGTTGCTTTCAGTGGCTACTTTATACCAGGACGTAAAATTGTAAGCGAGTACATCATTTACACCATGAGGAATATTTAAAATGCTTTAGTCTGAATTTGTCAGATCATTATTGTCAGATCAGGCTCGCGTTCGACCACCTGATGGTAAGTGATGATGTGGTTGAAGATGGAGCACGCTTGCCTAGAAGTAGTAACCTATTCACTCTTGACTTGTTTAATAACCGATTCATTTATTTTTATTGTTATTTAATATTTTAATGCTCGACACCTATTATTATTTCATGTTTTTAACCGACTTCTAAAAAAGGAGGAGTTCTCAATTCGGATGTTTGTTTGTTTTTTTTTTTATGTTTTTTCGGGCATAGCTCCGTCGCTAGCCAATCGAATTGAAAAATTATTTTTTGTTGGAAAGGGTATACTTTCCAAATGGTCCCATAAAAATTTTATCGAAATCGGACAAGCCGTTTCTGAAAAATCAACAAAAGTTTAAAAACAATATTTACGTTGATGATCTTTTCGTTTACTCTGCATTGGGTTTTTTGTTCGCGCATAAGTCCGTCATTTACGAACCGATTTGGAAAATTCACTGACCCACTAAAAAGCGCGAAAATAAAAACTTTTTTGCAAAAAAATAAAACCGACTTCCATATCAAAACACTACAAAGTCAAAAATAATTTTAATTTCGGAAGGCGGTGTGAAAAAAAGAGAAAATACAAACCCAATCACACCGACTACCGAAATTAAAATTATTTTTGACTTTGTAGTGTTTTGATATGGAAGTCGGTTTTATTTTTTTGCAAAAAAGTTTTTATTTTATTTATTAATTCCACTACTCTCAAAATAGTGAAGAAATAGAGGAAACCGGCATGGTCTGGGAACGAAAACTGCGAAGAAATGCGATATCCACAAATCCGCACTCCACCCGCGTGGTGGATCTATCTCTCGTAGAGAGGCTTGTATCCCACCAGTGGAAACATTATAGGCTGATGTATGTTATGTTTTCCATTGTTGTGACATACAACATGTAACATAATTAATGCACATCCTGAAATTAGTTCAGAATCGTTTACTGAATCGATTTCTGCCATTATTAATAAAAAAAAAATATCGAAATTTTTATCCTAAAGCAATTAAATCTACGTTTATTACCAATTACACTTTACTCTTATTACACTACTACATTAGATTAAAGTAGTAACTTTTTAAATGCAGATTTATATGAATTCCGTCATTCAGTACACATTACAGAAAAATGAAACTCATTTCAACATTTCAAGGAAGTTAAAGTCTTAAAAAAACTGTTTAAACAACTAAAACTAAAAATTCAGAGTATGTATTATGACAATAACATAATTTTCAAATTGGGGTGTTTGAGGGTGTGCGTTAATTACGATACATGTTTTTAACACGCTTTTATTAGGTCGACCTGTATGTAACTAACTATGTAATGAATTCTAAAGTAACTAATTTAACCATCTTCCAAGAACCGTAGCGTAATGAAAATTGGCAGCTGCATGTAGTTCTGATGACAATACAATAATATGGTACTGTCGAACTCATCTGATAATGGAGCCGGAAGATATGAACTGGAACTTCATGATGGAATATCGTATCATAGCTGTTTTGGATTTCTTAGAAAAGTCTTATAATGAACTTTGACCACGATTAGGTTTCAAGGTCTGATGATGAAGCCGGAAGATAGGCACTGGCATTCCATGATAGAAAATCGTATCATAGTCGTGTTTGCACTTGTGAGAAAGGCCACGTAATGGACTTTGAACACGATCAGGTTTCAAGGTTATAACAAACCCAAAGATTTTTTTTTGTTTTTACGTGCATTTATAAAAGCGTGTTTTTCTAGTGTTTTTTTAAACTATTAATTTATTTATAGATAACATACGTAATAGATAGATGAAAGAAAGACATGACACGGAAGAGCTCATGGCTAAATAAATCGCACGGGTCAACAAGGCTTACCGCGGTCGATTCATTGATGGATGATCATCTTAATATAACGAGTTTCCTTTGCGTCTTAGAAAACACGCTAAACTATTGGTCCCGACTGTTGTTTGTACAGCTTCGAAAGTCGTTACGGAAAATAAGCAGAAATTCCACATATAGTTTTCTTTTGCTTCTTGAGTATACAGTATGTTAACTAACAGAGGGCGTTCCCGTTAACCCGCGATAGTATAAGCACATCAATTAAATCGCCTTACGCCCGTCATTCATAAATAAATTGCGACGTTGCCGTCCTTCAAGTGCGCGTGTTCAGAGTGTTTCTGATACGTATCAATTTAACATTTTTAGTAAATATTTTATTATTAAAAAAAAAACATTATGTTTTCGAATGAAAATAGTTTTTTTTAGCACGCATGGATGTTATACTATTGCGGGTTTACGGGAAAATCCTCTGTTAGTTAACATACTGTATGTTCGAGTACGCTCGACAATTTTGTGCTGACGCTTGCGATCAGCACTTAAATTTTTGTAGTATTAATACATACAAATTATAACAATAAGATCAGTTCAATAAAGCTGCTTGGTGAACACACACGTCGGTGTTTTCTTCCACAGCACAAGTAGGAATTCCCGATACACATTGCACCTCAGCGGCTGGACTCCACATCTTTTGTGGTGGAGATGCATATTTTTTCATGATACTAGGGTTTTTGTGTTACTAGTACATGAGCATTTTAGGGTCCAAACGACTGTCATCCGTGTACGAACTGCTTCAGTTGGGAGCTATTGGGTACGCGGATGACAGCACAGTCTCAGAGAGATACTTGTCCAGTGCTAGAGCTGGTAGAGACGAAATAGCCGCTCTTAGAAAGGCCATGGTAGAGCGAACAAATTTGACCTTAAATCTCGTTTCCCAATGGGGCGATAACAATCTGGTCAAATTCAACGCTTTAAAAACACAGGCTTGTCTTATACATATATTTTTTTTTCTAATTTTACTTTTCACGTACATATTGCACCTCCCACACTGTTTCTACACCACTCATGGTTGACTGGTAGAGAATGCCTATGGCATTAAGTGCGCCTTTATACCTATGTGCATAAAGTGTAAATAAACAAAATCAGGAGCCAAACAAATCTGACATCAGCCTTGCCTAAGGGTATCGTGTTACCCAGCTACTGGTTATGTAAACACTAGTACTCAGCTGTATCGTGTTCGACTAGAAGCCGACTCCCAATATAGTTGGAAAAGACTAAGTGGATGAGGATGAACTAGAAGAAACGACTCCAAATAACACTAGTTAGTATAAATTTTTTGTATCCATGTCGGCGCCGCGTTGGCCTTGTCAAATTACTCAACGTTAAACTGCGCGCCCCACTTCCAGCACCTTTCACTTCCGCCGGCACGTGACTTATAGGGCGTGGACACGCAAGTTAAGGGCATTCGATCGTTGGCTCTCGGGCCGAGCGGACCTCTGATTGTATTTCGTGTTTTATTTGAGTTATATTATCGAGCAGTGATTTGTGAAGTGCTTAAATAATTGTATTTAAATCATGTGTAAATAAAATGTAATGAGTCATCACGATGGTTTCATTCTGGACTACGCCTTTCCTCTTACATCCTTAGAAATATTGTAAGGTGTACAATAAAGTATATCTATACTTAATATTATAAAGCGGAAAAGTTTGTTTGTTTGTTTGTTTGCTTGAACGCGCTAATCTTCGAAAGTACTGGGTGGATTTGGATGCAATTTGGTATGGAAGTAGCTTGAAGCTTGAGGAAGGTTATAGGCCTTTTATGCGACTGCAAAAAAGGAGAGTTATGTTTTTACCATGATAGAATCCACGGGAGCGAAGCCCCGCGTGAGTACTAGTAATAAATAAATAGAAGCAAACTCACCGTTTTATCCTGTAGCAAGCTAATCCGGCAGTTTAAATGTGCGTCTTCCCCCAGCTGCACCGTAATCTTAGTGATATTTCCATCAGGAGAGTCTTCAAAGCTCGGTCCATACTTCCTATCATGGTCAAAGTACGTATTCTTCAGCACCACATGTGGTACCATGTCTACCTTCACAGGTTTCGAGTTCGATGGGTCTTGGGAAGGCTGTGGAACTTTAAAGGACTTGGTGCTGTCGATAGTGGAATTGCCAAGTCTAAGCATCACTGGTGCAGGAACTATACCGGTGCTGAGCGCGTAGAATGTTGTCACCGTTTGGGTTTCTTCTGTTGTTGTCGTTGTTTGTGGATTTTCTGTGGAAGAGTTATTTATTTGGTATTATTTTATTGCACAGAATGAACGATTATTCAAATGCAGGCAACCTAACCTGACCGGTTAACGTGTCGGTATTTAAGCCAAGAGTGAATAGGTTACTTCTAGTAACGTAAGGGTGCTTCATCTTCGACAACATTATCTCTACCATCAGAAGGCATGGTGGTGAACCGCGGGCCTATCAACAAGGCAAGTTTTCTAAAAACCTTTGGATGTACTGCAATGCATTTGAGTTTAGGATTTAAATATCATATTACAGGGAAACATTGTATGTTATGGTTGGCACAGTGGCCCAGCAATTAGCTGTTGTGCTGCGTGTTGCAGGTTTGATTCCCTCACATAAAAAAATCTAGGGTAATCTGGCAGAACGCATCCATAATACTTGCGAAATTCCTTGTGCATGGTTTTTTTTAAAGGCTAGGTTACTGATTTCTAAGTTTTGCGGACTGTTAAAAGATTTATGTTATAAAATACAGGTAGTGATACTGAGAAATGAGGTTTGTTCTGCTGTATTTTTTAAATGAAAAGCGTTTCGCAAATTACGAGACTGCTGAAATTTTTAATTAAATAGCTTGTTTTGCTCGTGTTACCCAGTGTTATACAATTTTACCTTTGAAGTTCAAGGTTACGTCTCAATGAGAAATTTTCAGTAGTCTTGTTTAATTTAATTTTAAACGAGCAGCCATATTAATATTATGCCACTATGTATATAAGAAAAATTGAGTTTTTTTTTTGCAATTGTAGTGACTTAGGTTGGGAAATGGATTTAAATTTGAGCTGTAGGTGCAGATACAGGATGGGTTTTTAGTCAAAAGAAGTCTGACACTACTTTCCGCTCCACCAGAGCGGGTAGTCTTTAGATGATTTTCCCACAGGCGACAATGATCACACGACGCTCCGCTGGCCCGGCCCTGTTCCTTACCGGACGGTGAACTACTCATCAAAACAAGCCCCTGCTTATCATTATAATATCATTTTATCGCCACCAGGATAGAGAAAAACCCCGAACGGTGTAAATAAAGTACCCTCACTATACCAGTAATTATATTTTCGAGCGGTATAGGGTTGAAACCAAGGGATCCTTGTACTCACAACCTTTTCAAAGACATCTTCAAAAGGCTTGTTGACACTTCCCTTCCCACCTGGCTGCCTAGCAGGTATACCTGGCTATTACAATATTATTCCGCCAGTCTTTCCCTTATACCTTTCGAACTCCGCAACTAATTTAAAAGATTTAATGCGATTTTCATCAATAGGTATATTTGCCTATAGATGCGATATATTATGTGCATGCGAGAACACTATAAACCCAAGATTCATTTTGATTAGTTATATTACATTGTATTAGTCAATTGATCTATACTTTCCTCTCATACCTAAAAAAAGGCCATTTTGGTACATGTCTATCTCCTAGGGACAACCCACAGAAGATAAGCATTTATATCTTTGATATTACAAAAAGAAGCTATTTTAAACAGCACTTCTATTAAAATACACCAGATATGTCGTTCAAATTAAAATTGCCCTTTACATTAGATTATTAAAATTATTATCTTAGAAAATATCAGGGATTTAAAATACGGGGGCAGAGCAGTCGTCGGGCTTTATGTATAGTCTAACCATAATAATTAAATATCAATCCTCAGCCATCACATTATTATATACTACATTGCACCCGTTCAAAGCCGGGGCTGTCTCTCTAGTAGTTTATAAAATTAGTATTAAATTAAAAATTAATCTTAAGTTCATCATCATCATCTTTTTGCCATAAGGGCATTTACTTGAGTTCGACGCAACATGTTTTTTTTTTGTTTCATGTCTTTTCTCACACAGCCCATCCATCTTTTTTTTGGCCTTGCTCTACCTCTCCATCCATCAAAATTCAAACCCATCACTTTTAATCACATGCGTGTCATCCTTCCTCATCAAAGGCCCATATTACAAAAGGTGACTTAAATTACCTTTTAAAAAAAATTGTGAATGTTTACAGTTTGAAAAAGGTAGTGAAACTGACCTGTAGTAAATTGGCAGAGAACTATCTGTGTGACGAAGAACACGCTCGCACTCCACATAGCGCCTGGACGAGGCTCTGCCCCCCGCAGGGCTTCATAATCTGAAACAAATAAAAGCATTTATATGAAAAACTGTATACTGGAAATAGTACCCGATTAGGTTATTTAGTTCGGCTACATCTGCGCCGCTATTCATACCCTACAAAAATTATCTGACTGAGTGTTTAAGAGGCAGCAATCATCAAACTAAAATGACATTTGGCAGGGTAGAATGCTCATAGAACAGATAGACTATGGGGTTAAAAGGTTCTGGTTGTATAAAACGTAGCATTACAAATATTTTCCAGAAGGTATACCGATGACTTGAGAGGTTAATGACTTGTCCTGTGCGTCTGGCGATGGTTAGAGGATAACCCCGAGAAAAAAAAACCGAAACAAACTGAGATTAAAGTCTCTTTTGAATTCTATACAACTCGTACTGGGCAAAAATTATATGAGAACTACGTCTGAGGTCATCTTTTGAGGAATGATGAACGCAGATTAGAGTGGACATGTCCAGACTGTGCAAGTTAGTTATTGTCAAGTTTGTCCCCGAAATAACGAACCGAGCTTTTTTTTGTTCTAAAAACAAACCAAGTCTGTTATGACCGACATCAAATTGGCGCGGATGTGACGAATTTTTCCCCAAAACTTGTTTTTCCTTCCGTTTATTTTGTCCGCCTTTTTCAAAGAAAAACAAAAATAAATTTTCTCCCATTTTCTAAATAAAACAAAAACAGAAGAAACCCTTTTACTGAATCGAGTTAACGGCTTACAAGCTATGATAAGAAAGTAAGCCTTTGTTCTTATGTTCTACTTTGAGATTAACATTGGAGGTGTACCCTCGCACAAAACATAGCCAATTAGCCTAATTGCCTTATCTCTCTTGTAGCCGCCCCTTCAAACTCACGTTGAATATTTTCCGTACAAGATTATTATTGTTAGATGTTGAAGTTATTATAATGTTTAGGTTAACAAACATGTAGACATATATATTATCTAACTTGGCTTTTCTGTTATACATACTTTCGTTTATAATGATAATCATCAAATGTAGAGAAAATTTACATACAGAATTTCAAAGAAGTTTATTATTTTGAATGGCTTAAATTGCTTTGCGAGGTATGGTTTTATCCCGATTTGTTTCAAAATATTGCTGTACCTATCGTGAGATCAACCCGTTCAGCTGTTCGGTTTTAGCTAAAAGCTACATATTTGTATATTCATCATCATTAGTTCTGTCCATTGCAGAATATGGACCTGTCGATTCGATTTCCAACGTGACTAGTCCAATGCTACCTGCATGTAACGAAACCTTCATACTCCCTGTTGTCATGGCATTTAAATATTGCATTTCTATATTATATGCCGCTATTTTAATAGTGAGCTTGTTCCCTGCCATTTATATTCCTTCACCTTTCCACCTATTATATTCTTTCCCAGAATCCATCCAAAGTTATTTCAGATTTATTGTACCTACTCTTCAAAACATTCGATTCATACCCAATTACTCATCGATCACTTATAAACAAAAGTTTTACAGAACTCAACATTTCCATCAGAATTCACAAAGAAAACACATCTTGAACTCATTGTTCTCGTTTCTCGAAATAAAAAATATAACGGTTACTTTAAATCACTTAGAGTACACAATATTTATGACGCTTTTAGCTAACACCCGCAAAATAATATCACACCTTAAACATAACGATACTTGTCACCTGTGACTTTAATATTGTAAGTGAAGAAAACTCAGAAACTCGCCAGAATTTCTAGAACAGTTTTTCACCGCCTGTCTTCAATTTTCACCAAAACTTAATTATAAGAAGAGCGCTAAAATAACTTAGTTACTAGAGTAACCATCAATCATTCGGGAAGAAGAGACTTGCCGTAAAAAATACCGAGTATTTTTTTTTAAGTAACCTTTTTACTGCCTATGGACATAGCTTAAGCAATTAAAAGTTGGAAAAATTAGTCGCCGTGTTTATGTTTCAACTTTTTAGGGTTTCGTTGGTCGGGATGCAACAACAAAACCCTTAGGATTACTTATATTACTACCTATTTGTCTCAGCCAATTCATTCCTTATTCCGTAAAACATTTTTGGTAATGCTGAAAGTTTTAAGACTCTAATATTGTGGACGCTAAACGTAAATAAATACTTTTCAACATGAAGTTTTTTCTCTTATCCCATTATTTACCGTTCCTACGACTTATGAAATAATAATCTTAGTATGAGAATTAAAAACAAAACATCGTACCAACGCAAGCAATTTCAGATAGTGGATGAGTTTTGACAATTCTTGCTACTTTTCCCCTTAGTATCGAAACTACAAATTCAAAAACAAATTTAAAAAGATAAGAACCTTTGCCCGCAAATCTGTTTCGCACTTGAACTGATTTTTTTTCTACTTTCACCGTTCTCCGGCAGAATTAATTGAGGTGGATCAATTACTGTCTCAATAATGTATCTTCGGTAGAAATTAAGATGGCAGGAAACACAATTTCAATTTCTAAAAGAAATCTATTTTATTATTACTCTTAAGAGTGAGTTTCAAATATATCGCGACGACTGATTATCGTGTCGTTTGAATCGTCGAAGCTTGTGTATTTAAATGGATGGATGTGATCACATATAGGAGACGACATGAATAACTGTCGTGCACGACCGTTTCGGCAGTGAAGACAGACTGTGAAAATGGGAACAGCAAGAGACAACAGTCGTGCAACGATAAATTAACCGTTAGGACATGGTGGGAACTGGGGGAGCTGGGGTTGCGGGATTGTTTTAACGAGATACCGCGGTTTCGGAATGCAAGGGCAATTCAAGAAAAAGGGTGGGTTTTCAGTCAGTAGAAGTCTGACACTCCCGCTCCACCTAAAGCGGGAGAAGTCATTCGATGATATTCTGACCGAAAAAAAAATAGAAGTCTCCGAGAATTCACTACTGAATATAGTTACGCTAGGATAATGCCAGCATATAATCTCGTTGATTAGATTTTTTTCACATGAGTCAGATCATGTAAATTACACAAAGTAATGTGCCTGATTCGGGTTCGAGTCCCCACAACATAGAACACGTAAGTCCTTCTTCAGGATCAAATGTTATCTCGGTCCCAAGTTTTGTGGGTATTTTAAAAGTAATACGTTATTTTTTTTTTAATTAAACTAATAAATATTTTCCCTATCTATCAATTTTTATATCTATCTATTCTTCAAAAACTTGATCATATCCTAGATGAGATCTCAGTGATGCACCAAGGTATGTAGGTATGTAAATGAACATTACCCACTACCAGTAATGAAGATATTTGCGCCAACTTCGCAATCAAACTCCAATGTTGGGACCAACTTTAATTAAAGTTGGTTGTAGTTGGTGAATCCTTTAAATTGCGGTGAAGCTTACCTCAAAATCTGACCTGCAAAAAATGTACGTGGAACTGCAAGTACCTACTCATCTAGAGGCAGGGGCGTATTATCAACAGTTAGGTATAATACAGTATGTTAACTAACAGAGGGCGTTCCCGTTAACTCGCAATAGTATAGCATCCATACATGCTAAAAAAATATTACCATTCGAAAACAAAATGTTTTTATATTTTTTTAATATTAAAATATTCATTAAAAATGTTCAATTGATACGTAAAAGAAACACTCTACGCATTCATAAATAAATTGTGACATTGCCGTCCTTCAAGTCGCGTGTGCACGCAACTTTAGTGAATATTTTAATTAAAAAAAAATAAAAACATTTTGTTTTCGAATGGTAATATATTGCGGGTTAACGGGAACACCCTCTGTTAGTTAACATACTGTATAAGTGTACACGGCTTTACTTGTAATTGTGGCTCGTTCCGGTTATTAACCCCTAGTTGTCCTTTGTTCTAACTCTTTACAGCATATTAGGTGGTGGGGTAAAAGATGATAGGTAACGATTCATAAATACTAATTAGTTAATCATCGTTTAATTACGTAGTAGTATAGTTTAGTTTAAATTAAGAGAAATTGGTACATTCAATTCATAAATAAACTATTACTGTTATTAACTGAACAGTTAAGGTTTATAAATTATATAGTACTTGCAACCGGCCCCGTTTCCATAGTCTCATTCTACTATTTCACAAAAACCCGTAATAAATTATACATGAATACCTTCCTCATTAATCACTCTATCTATAAGTAAAAACCATATTAAAATCAGATCAATTGTCTTTTAGTTTATCGCGTACAGACAGACCCGGCGGGAGACTGTTTTATAATATGTCATAAAAACCTTTAGGTATGTTTAGGATTCTGAACTAAAGAACAAATTTTGTCTGAAAACTTTAAATCTAACGCTGGTTTCTCTATAGATAACAAGTTTTTTTTATTTATTTTTTATTCAGTGTAGGTTCGCGTTTGACCACATCTCACTTGATGGTAAGCGACGATGTGGTTGAAGATGGAGCACGCTTATCTAGAAGTAGCCTATTCACTCTTGATTTAAAGACCCCTAGGTTGTAGCTATCTGGCAACACAGACTCAGGCAGGGAATTCCACTCCTTAGCCGTACGTACAATGAAGGTATTCCCAAAACTTGTGGGATATCCACCATGTAACGATGGCACGTCGCCGTTTCTCAATACATTCAATTTCTTCCGCCTTTTCCAAAAATATAAGACATTTATATTTTCTTATCTCAACTAACAAAAAATTATGATTATACAAAACGTCGAAATTTTTCAGGACGTAAACTTTGATATCCTTTAACCTAAACATGACGTCATACGTGTCCTATATTTTTTTTTCTATATTAGGTCTATCGTACTAATATTTTTAATGCGATAGTTTTTATGGAAGTTTGATTGTTAATCACACTGAAATGGCTGATCATGTAGATAGTTGAATTCCTGGACTACGTATAGGCTTTTCTTTATCCCCGGAAATGTGTGAATTTCCACGCGAACAAACTCGCGGGCAGCAGTCAGTTTAACTATATTATTTTAAGTTGATAAAACACTACAAAAACCCTACTAAAAATCAAGTTACACAATTATAGTAAACAAAAGAATAAAAATATGCTAATCCTTATTTTCTTGAAACTTAATCTTGTTTTAGTCTCTGTTTTATTTCAGAGTAAGTCTCTGCGAAGGCTTACTTTAAGTACCTGATAAATTACCAAGAATTAGTTCTAATTAAAATGTCAAATGTCAGATAATAAATAATCAAGATTATCTCTCAAAACGTGTGACAGAATGCTAAGTAGCAGTCTGTCACATTATGTTAGCATTTAATTTCTTCAGGAAGGCGAAAGTTTATTTCCGCGAATGTTTGAGGAAACGCTTGCGGACAAAATCTGAATGTGAAATTCTGCAAACACAGGCGTGGACTTTTTTACACAAGGACATTACGTAAAGGTTTTTTTTCCGTAGCTAGCAGATCTTTGATTTGTTTGTGTCTTTTACATTTAAAAAAACATACACATTTACATAAATATTTGGTTTGCTAAAGGCTGATATATAAAATAAAGTCATTTACAGATTTATGCCGAGGATTAAATTAATATAGGTAAGTTATTACATAGAATTGGGCTAATGTGGCTGATTGAGTTCCGAGCATTCATTTCATTTATTCATTCATATAACAATTTTTATTGTGCTTGAATTATGTGGTATATTATTCCCAGGAGAAGATAGCGTGACGAGTTAGATTCCTATCTAAAAGATTGTTCGGACATGGCAGTGGACAGGGAAAAGTGGAAGGAAGAAAAGGAGGCCTTTGCCCTTCTGTAGGACCCTATGAGCTTATAATAATAATAAAAAAGTTAATAAATAACGTTCGAACTGCTGAGCCACTCGCTTCCTACCTATTAGAGGGCTTATGGAATGACGTGGGCTCAGTGCGGTTTGTGAAGTAATATGAAAATCTTAGAACAACAACGCATAGAAGAGGCGTCTAGAACAAAACACGAGCGATTTCGTGTGTCCACTTTATTTTCTTTGTGTGCGTGAGCCGAATGTGTCTACGTTCTTTAAACGCACACAAATATAGCTTTCAGTGATACCATTACCAGTACCATTACCACAAAAATGGGAAAACGCACTATTATATTGCTGGATCAAATCAAGTATTTTATGTTATGAAACTAAATAAGATGAAGTTTTTTCATGTAATATGACTTATATGACATATATTTACGGAAGGTAAACGAAATGAGATATCGTTTATTGCGTTTAGAATGTTTGATGTGTAATGTGTTATAATGATATTATAGAAATGTATTAATTGCTTGAAAAATCTCGTTTGATATCAATTAAAAGTATGTGTTGTATTTATGAAATAGAAAAATATTATTGAGAACATTACTTAAATGAAAAAAATCTTAATCAATAAAATTGTCATCTTTATGATGCCACTCTTCGAACTAACAGTAACTTTTAGTTATAAAACACTGTAGGTAGTAGCTGTAAATAAATATAGATTAGTTTGACGCATACATAATTGCCGCCAAAACTATATTTTTTTTAAACAAATATAAGCACAAAAGAAATCAATATGGGTATTTTTTTCCTCACGGATAGCAACATTGAATTGTGATAAGTTAGGTTATTAGAATTTTTGTTTGATGGTCGATTTACTTAAATATAATGTATAAAATGTAAGTATTTACTTGTGAAATGTAATTTGATTACACTTTTTTTGTTTTCCTGAAGGACTATGACATCCCTTTACGCTACAAACGGTCGTTTTAAATTATTTACTCGCGAGCTCTGTTCGGCAGAATGTGACCTTGAGTACTGACGGCTCGTCGAGCAAAGTTAGCCAAAAATGGCTAAGTTTTAGTTGCCTCACTTATTGCACTCGTACTATCCTTCTATGCGTTGTTGTTCTAAGATGAAAATATCATGGGTTCGAATTTCGAACACATGAACTAAAACACGTAAGAAGTATCTGTAACCACTAAACCACCACTTTTATATCTAATCTAAACTGTATTATGAAGCGAAAACTTTATTTGTTTGTTTAAACGCGCTAATCTTCGAAAGTACTGTGTGTATTTGGATGAAATTTGGTACGGAAGTAGCTTGAGAAAGTTTGTAGGCTTCCTTAAGTTTCAAGTAACTTTTTACCCGCCTGCAAAAGGAGGGTTGTGAAAAAGTACGCAGAAGCGAAGCCCAACGTGACTGTTAGTAAAAAATCATATTATTAATCTACAAATAGAATCAAAAGCAGAGGAGAAGTACTCATAGGGCATCTAAATAATCATGTACATTAGAAAAAATAAGGTCGGTAAGCAGTTGGTGGACTCTTAAAACGTAACGTTTGAAGTCGGGATGTCGATTCTTTCCGAAAAACATCGCTTTTTGAATCGATTTGAATCGTAAGCAGATGTATCAATTCACAAAAAAATCGAGATCCAAAAAATCAATTTCTAAAAAATCGATTTTTTTTCAAGTTTAAATTTATAATCTAAATATACACACATCAAAAGTGTCTAGGGATCAAGCATTTTTATGCGGATTTCTTGAGATTGAGATGTGGCTTTGTAATAAATTTATGATTTTATAAATTTATATGGATCCTTTTTGGTGCATTTCATAATTTGAAACAGGAACTGTTAATCAAATTCGAGTAAAAGATGAAAATCAGCTGTCAATATTTTCCCTATAAAAACATACAACGCATTGAAGACATTATTAGTGCTACTGTTTCCCTACTACTGATTAAAACCAACGTTATTATGGAGCGGCGACGTCATTTAAGCAGGGAAGAAATGCTCAGAGCCGTGGGAATGATAGAAGCTGGTTCCCGGCAACGTACTGTGGCTTTAGCTCTGAATACAAGTCAGAGTGTTGTCAGTCGACTTTGGACACGTTACCGAAGCACTGGTACCGTGGCTGAGCGCCATGGAGGACGGTATCGCTGCACCACATGGAGACAAGACCGATACATTCAAATCTTAACTCGAAGAGCTCCAACAATAACCGCCATGATGTTAGCCGTGAGGCTTCATCACTCTTCAGGGAACTTAATTAGCGACCAAACAGTCAGAAACCGCTTGCATGAAGTGAACCTTCATTCCCGAAGACCGCTACGGGTACCACCTATAGCAATGCACAATCGTAGGATTCGATATCAATGGGCTCTTGAACACAGAAATTGGGCAGAAGAACAATGGCGTTTCGTGTGCTTTTCTGATGAGTCTCGTTTTGGTATGAGACCGGATACAAGACGTATACGATACTGGAGAACCCCTGGACGCCAACAGCGATTAAAATCCTGCCAGGAAGTCCATCCTTATAATGGTGGAACCATCATGGTATGGGCGGGTATTTGGATCGGCGGAAGAACTGAGTTGATTTGGATCAGAGGCAACCTCAACGCTCAAATTTATGCTGAGACGATTGTATCTGACGTCATCGTTCCTCTACAAGTGCAAATTGGTCCCTTATTTCAGTTAATGCATGATAATGCACGACCGCACACCGCAAGAGTTGTAAGACAGACTCTCGCCGCAGCTAACATCAATGTCCTCCTCTGGCCTACTCAGTCGCCAGACTTGAACCCGATTGAGCATGCATGGGATATGCTACAGAGAAGAGCTCTGCCGAATATGGAGGGTATCCAGTCGCAAGAAGACCTTTTTTTGTTGTTGCAACGAACATGGGCGGCCATTCCACAGCGTGATTTGGATGAACTCATTTTGAGTATGCCAAACCGATGTTCTTGTGTTGTTAGTGTTCGCGGTAGAAACACGGATTATTAATTGTTTAAGTTACCCAATAAAATTTTAAAGAAAACTGTTATTTCAGTCTTTTTTTCGAACTTTAATGTTAGTGGTTCAAATGTCAAAAATCCCTTTATTAGGAAAATGGCAAATTTCTTTATTAATGCAAAGGTGACTTGGTTTATCGTTACTGTGACAAACGAAAACACTTTATTTGATGAATCCTTAATGAAAATTTTAATTAATATCAATCAGGAGAAAAGTTATTGCAAAAATATATGTTGATCCCTAGACACTTTTGATGTGTGTATATAACTCAAAGGTGACTGACTGACTGACTGACATAGTGACCTATCAACGCACAGCCCAAACCACTGGAACGATCAGGCTGAAATTTGGCATGCAGGTAGATGTTATGACGTGGGCATCCGCTAAGAAAGGATTTTGCGAAATTCCCACGGGATCGGGATTTACACGGGAAAAACCACCCACGCGGGCGAAGCTGCTGGCACAAGCTAATGTAAATATAAATCCATTTTATGAAAAATAAGGAAGATAACATAATAACTGATCTCTTATCAGTAAAATCGGTTTTTTAGTTCAGGTAAATTGATAATAACAATCATTTTTATTACCATACCAAAGTCTGATCAGGTATGAAAGAAGACATTTGTTTTCAAAATGTATTTATTACATGAAAAAGTTAAAGCTCCCAATGCTTCATATCTAAAGTTTTTAAAAACAATAGTCTGTCAAGTCTGCTGGGATCCAAGTGCTTTCGCTCATCACTTGCGATGTTGCCGGAAATTAAAAAAAGGCGCTCACAAGGTACAGATTATCCCACGATACTCATATACATCATGGCTATTGAGTGAATGTCGTGATAAATAGAGTTTTTTTGTTCTTGCCAGTACAGCATAGGATCATACTTCAGGTGCACAACTTCCTGCGATAAATAGTGTTTAAATTCTTCGTTTAAGCCCTGACTTTCCAGTGCAAGTGCATTAAATGTAGAGAGTTGCTTTTTCACAAGCAACTTATGAAAATCCTAAATTCCTTTTTCCATATCAGTTCCTTCTATTGCGTCGACTTCTTCACTATTATTTTGTGGAAGCTGTTGCTGTAATTTAATATCTAAAATTGAAGTATTTATTCTATTTATTTCTCGAGAACAGGCTAGATGGTCAGCAAAATTTAGCAAACAATTTTAGATCCTAGATTTAAAATAAATCATTTTTAAATCTAGGACCTAAAATTGTTGCAGTAGCTAGCAAAGGAACTTGTTCCAAATCTTTTTTCAGTCCTTCCTCGATTAATGTTCTTGTTTTAGCACCAATATCAGTTGAAGTTTTCATTGTATTATATGTTTCAGTCAGACAAAATACGATTGGTATAATTTTACTGGCTGGTAACATGGTCTTCTCCCGATATTTCTTTAGTTATTACTTCTAATCTTCTCAATATATTTATAAGATCCTTTATGAATTCTAACTGCTGTGCAGTTAGCATTGTCGGCGCTTTAGGATATTTGAGACTACAAAAGTTTTTTTATTTTATTAAATGTAGGCGAAGGAAACTGCGCTTACAGCCATCTCACGAGTTTTTGAGTAATTAACCATTTATCGGCAACACCGTAATATTACGGATACACTCAACTAATTGTAAATAATTTTATGGTTTTTACTAAAACAAAAAAAAAACTCGAATGGCGATTTTCAAGGGTGAAACATCGATTCACTGGATCGATTCAGTACCTACTGCATATCGATTTAAAAATAGATCTTATGAGCCTGAAAAATCGATTCTTCGATTAATCGATCTTAGATCGACATCCCTAGTTTGAAGTGTCCACCAACTGCTTACTGATCTTACTTTTTTTATTTAATTATTTTCTCTGTCTTTTGTACAGTAAAACTAACAACAGTGTAGGATTATGTAGATATGATATGATCCGTCAGCCTTTAAAGCAAGAGTGAATAGGCACGCTGGGCTCGCTCGTTCGATCGTAGACCTCATCTTACACTTACCATCAGGTGTGATCGAGGTCAAGAGTGGGCTCATTCGTAAACAAAAAAAAAACAAATAGACTCAGTAGTAATTTTCAAGCAAGTCATGTTGAATTTTACAAACAAGAGTAAACATTTAAAATATATTATTTTACTAGCTTCCGCCCGCAACTTCGTTCACGTGGAAGACATTTCCCGCTTAAATCCCGATCCCGTAAGAATTTCGGGATAAAAACTATCTTATGTCCTTCCCAGAGTCCTAAACCATTCCCATGCCAAATTTAATCTAAATCGATTCAGCGGTTTAGGCGTGAAAAGGTAACACACAGACAGACAGAGTTACTTTCACATTTATAGTATTAGTATGGATAATAGACTCCGAAGATTTCAGTGGTATTTCCTTGAAGAGTTATTTTTGTGGAAACAAAAATAGAATTCTCGGTAATAGATAAAATCTACATGTTTTCCCTGCGTTTTCTTCATTCTGTGTTCGAAATATAATGAATAACAAATTGTGTGTTATAAACCAAAAGCATCTTCTTTTTATGTAATTGATTGAAATCCAATCTAAATTATTGTTTTCCTAGAACTTTCGTTCTAGTAAAGGCATTTATAACTTTTATGATCGTTTGAATCGTGTTATACAACAGGCAAGGATAAGGACTTTCCGGAAATGAACTACTAACATAAAAATTATTCTAATCCAATCCATAATTATTTTCTAATCGTGTTTCAACTTTTATTCCGAAACTGTTTAGGAGACTAGCATGCTACTAACCATTGAGACATTCCAATATAATGGTCAAATAAAATGTCAATTTTTTTTTAAACTAATCTTCAACTAGCTCTTTCAATAATGTTATTCCTAAATTAAAATCTACGTTACCACCAAAAAACAAAAGAAGCCACAGTTTAAATTCCCCACTGCTTCTTTTAAAAGGCGCCAAAGTATAAAAGAAGTACTTGCCCCCATAGAAAAGATAACTCGTAAATCTTTGAAAACTTTCGACGCCGTTCAAGTCTGTCGGAATTTCCTATGAACGGTACAATACGGGCTGGTAGGAAAGTATAATATAATGGACCAGAAAAGTTAGTAATATAGAGGGTTTTCTTTTAAAAGAATGACCATGCCATTCTTTTAAAGAGAAAGAAGGCGCTTATAATTTTTATTTAATACTCGTTAGTCGTTTTTAACTGTAATGAATCGTTATAATAAGTATTAGTAATATAACTTTTTTTTTTATTGATAATAGGTTCGCGTTCGTCCACCATCTCACCTGATGGTAAGTAATGATGTGGTCGAAGATGGAGCACGCATATTTCTTTGAAAATTTATACAAATTTAAAACTTAGATGTCCTAGAAATGGTAGTTTCATGTCTGGGTATGTAAAAATTCACTCACGATACAGGAATACATTCCAGTATAGGATGGTGTTTAAAAAAACCGGTCAAGTGCGAGTCAGACTCGCGCACGAAGGGTTACGTACCATTTTCTATAAAAACGGCAAAAAAATCATGTCTGTTGTATGGGAAAATTATATTTTATTTTGTTTTTTGTATTTGTTATTCTAGGCGCAACAGAAATACATAATTTGTGAATATTTCAACTATCTAGCTATCGCGGTTCTTGAGATACGGCCTATCACCAGGCCGTATCTCAAGAACCGCGACGCGAGACGGACAGATAGTGAAGTCTTAGTAATAGGGTCCCGTTTTTACCCTCCGGGAACGGACGGATGGAACCCTAAAAAGCAGATACCAATTTAAAATACTCCTGAGATAAAATATAAACGGTACGGCAAAAAAATTAGGAAAATCATGCTCAATTATTATCCACCAATCCGCACTAGGCCGGTGTGAATTATGTCCCATGCCTTTTTATATAGAGGAAGCCTGTAGTGAGAACGTAATAGCCTGAACTATCGTGCTCTATTATTGAATTCACATATATTCTTGCCATCATGAAATCATGTCCATGAATGTGATAGCATTCCCTTTTGACCTGACTAATCAGTGCAAGCGTTTTCCGCTAATCATGTAGCTTTATGTAGTTTATTATATAATAATGTAGCTTCAACCACTTAAGAGCTCAATGATACGAAAAACATAAACAACAAAGAAAGAAATTTGAAGTCATCTGAGAAAACATTTACAAGGAAAAACAAAAATAATCACAAACTTTTTGTTTAGCTAATTGCCTCCTCTGCGTCACACAAATAAGGAAAATGAATCGTGAGGTAGGTGTGTTAAAGTATAATTATGCAAATCACTGGGACAATGTTAAGGGAACCTTTTCTCGGTTACAAGGGTTTTTGATTTACATTTTAAAGCCAACTGTGTGCGGTCAAACGTATCGTAAATATTCTTTTTCATTAAAACCCGCTGTGAATACTACTTATCTTACGTTAGATGTCTTACAAAAGATGTGACAACCTCCTTGCTCAAATATAATGACATGCAGTTTGATCTTCGTGACAAGACCTCGACATGAGTATCGCATGACAAATAAAAGAGGAAAAACAATCAAATGGTTAGGACTACGAAACTCTAAAAAGGAAACCCTCATAGGATTACTTTGTTGTCCATCTATCTGTCTGTCAAGTTCCAGGAGAGATATTAAACTGAAATGTATGTCAGATACTGGGAACTACTGTCTCTTTCATCTGTAAAAAAGATATACCAGTTCATGTCACATATTTCATGTTCATGATAAACAAATATTATTTATTTATTTTAAAATAAATAAATAATATTTGTTTATCACACCTTTGTCTTATTAGTTAAGTAAGTTTAATAATCGTAATTAGTATTAATACAAACTGTGTCTATCAACTCTTCTTCAACTCTCCTGTCACAAAAACTTTCACTGTCACAGCAATTTCTTCCAGCTGATGCTGGAAGATATTTCTAATGAAATAAGCAGCATTTTTGTGCTCTTTTGTCTGTATTATATACATAAATAAATATTTTGGTATTTCAAAAGAGTACATAATAAATCTGTTACTCATTTCATTTCTTTTTCCCTCCCTCCAACTGATAACGCATTACAAAAATTCTCATGTCTGCGTAGATAATAGTTCCAGTTTTTTAATTTACTTTTAGTACTTTTCACCATCCAAAATACATTACCGAACAACCTCCTCCGTTTGATGGGCTATCATTGTACATTCGTGTTATTGGCAAAATTGTGGTGGCTTCTCCACAAAATCTACTTAACAAGAGTTGAAGTTGAGTAATTCATTGTTAACATATAAGCGTTTTGGTTTTACTGTGAGCTTGTATTGTGTTTTTTGAATAAATAAATTAAAACCTATACTTCCAGTTGACCTAATTAGAGCGGAAGGGAGTGTCAGACTTCTACTGACTAAAAACCCACCCTGCTTCCTCAGTGGCCTTGCGTTCCGGGGCCGCGGTACTTCGTTAGAACATTCCCGCAACCACGTAAGGCAATATCGAGCCCCATCAATGAAAAATCTGAAACCTTTGTACTAATGAATTTATACTAACTTTAATTATAAAGTGAAAAAGATTTTTTGTTTTGACGCGGTAATCTTTGAAAGTACTGGGTGGATTTGGATGAAATTTGGTACAGAAGTACATTGAAGCTTTATGAAGGTTATAGACTTTACCCGTGTGCAAAAGAAAGAGGGTTCTGTATTTATCATGACAAAGTCCGCTAGTGTACCTACCTATATACTATACGTTTCAAATGCCACTGACGTATAAATCATATGGACTTGAAATGTTTGACTATAGAAAAAACAGTTATACAATTATGAGGTATATCGACGCCAAAATCATAAAAATACTGGCATCTCTTTTTAACTTTCGTAATTTTGCGTAATTGAAAAAGGATAGTGGTATTTTTGACAGTTACTATAATGGCAACCCTTCATTCCAGCGTCATTGAAATACCTATTTGCGGCCGAGTCGCCATTTTGTCCTCTCGCTGTTTGGTACCAAAGTTGGGTACATCAGCTGTCAAAAGCTCTTGAGTAATTTGCTGTGTTATTCCGTTTGAACTCGGTTCTATAGTGGAAATCGTCAATAGCAAGATGCCCAATTGCAATATAATCGGATGTGGCAATAAAAGAAGCGGAAATCACCCGAACATAACTTTGCACCAGTTCGTACTAAATTTCAGCTGAAATATCTTTAGATTTAGATAATAAACAAAAGATTCAGCATTTGTTAAAGAGTTTCAACAGTAAAGCATTCATAATTTCCATTTTATCTTTATTTTCGACAGTTGTACTTCATGAAATCATTATTTAATTATTGAGGGAATAGAGTAGTGCATTTAGACACTTTTATATTTATCGATAATGCTATTTTATGGTTCTTTATTGGTTTTTTGTTTTACTTTCAAGGCTGCCTACTAAAAAAGGAAAAAAGAAAATTTGATTGGAAACAAAAAGATGTCAACAAAAATAATCCATATTTGTTCTCTTCACTTTGAAGAATCATGTTTCAACCGGACACTGAATAAAGTAACATTGCGTGCGTGTAATTGAGGTATACTTCATGAATTTGACATTCAAATATTATGGGAAGAATTCTATGGAAAGAATATCTCATAGAAATTACCTGAACAAAATTGTATTGTTCAGAAATGAGAGATTGATTTGCTTAATATACTTAAAACCCACAATCATCTGCATTTTAGAAAAGGTAGGTGTTGAAAACTTAACATTAAAAACAGTTTGCAAAACATTTTTTAAATTTTTTCAGGTTTATGTTCTCCCAAAAGTGACCCCCATATTCAAAATTAATTTATATTCGTTACACGTCCATGTTTGGGTCACAGAAATTCATGTTATGTGTAGGTACTAAAATTCAACTAAATCGATCCGTTAGATTCGGAGCAAATTGGCTGTGACAGACGGACGGACAGACAGCAACTAGTTACCTTTATAGAGATTCTTTAAGGGTTCCTTTTTAACCGACTGTGCGACGCCTAGGAGGGTAAGGTAATGTATTTATCAGCCTATTTATGTATGTATATTTGTTCCTATGTGGCGCTCTAGAGCCCAAACGCGTGGGCCGATTTTGATGATTCTTACGTCAATTGATTCGGCTTTATCTTGTGAGTGTCACTAAAGACATGACAGTAATCAAAATTCAATATGGTGGCAACCAGACGCCATATTGTGATAAATAAAAAACTTAAGTCGACTAACTATGTCAAGTGGGGAATCGTTGAATAGGTTTTTGAAAATCATCTTGAGATTTCTAAAATCGATTTTCATTTTAAATTACCATTTAAAATCTATAACGATTTAAAATTGGTCAACAACCATGCTCACTTAAATTTTCATAAAACTGTAATATCATAAAGTTCTTAGATAATCGTATAAGTAATATGTCATAATAACGTGAAAAATAAGTATTATTATAGAATTCTTAAAATCGAATGAAAAACCCAGAATTTTTGGTACTGCTTTGAAAGACAATTTTAACGACCGTTACCTAAAGTGTTTTAAATTACCTAATAGGTACAGTGGGAGAAAAATAATTCTAACTAAAAACTGTAAAATAAAAAAAGTAAATATAAAAAATTTAAAACCCGACTGCGTTAAAAGCGATCTTTAAATAAGATGACCTAATCTCATGCAGTCGGAGGCAACAGGTGTTTATTTGTTAAGTTTAGTTGTTTATTCCTTGAGGTTTGGAACCTTAAAAATAATGATTATGGTGGTTCCGTCAATGTAGCCCGTGAAATTAAAATTTTTATACGTTTTTTGCAAATTGCAGCTCATAGATGTATTAGGTCGTATGTTGATCAAAATGTGATAGGTATGCGCGTGCGACAAAAAATTAATTATTATTGAAATTTTACGATACTTAATTATTTTTTATTACATTTCAAAGGCCTAAGCTAGAAAACTTTGGGGTATTTTTACTGTGAAAACTTGAAAACATTTCACGATCTTTTATCGATGTTATTACCTATATAGAAATATCGATAGGGGCTGCCCTATTAACCGCCATTTTATCCTCTCAGTAAAGTGTAGGTATACACGTTTTTCTTGTAGGTATGCCAAGTCCATATGATTTATACGTCAGTGTCAAATGCTAACAGGAATTTCAATGATCTTTATCTGTCAAATGTCAAAAAGTACAGTTTGAAAAGAAAACCTAATGGCGATAAATAATAACGTTATTTTACTTTGTTTAACCGAGTCTCACATCAAATTAAATTATAATATTTAAAGTCAAAATTAGTTTTTTTAAATATACTTTTCTCTTTAACTTAGCACCAATACGCCCGAAAGTAAAGAAAGCGCATGGCGCAAAGGCCCAGAAGTCATGTCAAAATTATTAAAACATTATTTTATTTTTGATGATAGGTTCGCGTTTGACCACCTGAATACGGATATTTGGTCGATTAGGTAGATTTAAAAAAAATATACGTAAATTTTTTAAAACCAAGAAAAATTTACATAGATGGAAAGCTTCAAAGTACAGGAGTGGGGGCTGCTGGCGTCACACATTGCTAAGAATTATACCGAGGTGTGACGTCACGCGAAATTTCAACTCACTGTATCGTCTTAATTTTTCAATTACGTGAAAAAATAAAAAATACGTGTTCAATGTTTTTTGTTAAACTACGTGACGGACTAAATAAAATATTTTAGGAAACTACCCTATTGTATCTAAATAATTTAATAAATCCTTGTTTTGTTCACTCTACGCAAATGGTTCGACTTGACAGCTAAGACGTCACAATATGGCGCTAAGTTTTACCTAATAGCAGTTGAATTGTACTTAGGCAAGTCGACGAGTCCGCCTCGCAAGTTTTAGCGGTATTTTTTTTTTGTTTTACACAATCATCTTGAGCATACATACACACAAAATTGTTTCTGACATATACACAAGACCTACATTGACGTTAACTAATGTTTTGAAACTTCATCAATGTTGGACAGTTCTTATTTATGTAACGAAAACTTTTCCAATAAACTACTAACATGCCCTGTATTTGTCCAAACTAATAGAATTTAGTTTAGCGGAATTTAAAAAAGTTTCGCCTGAAATTGATAGGACAAGGGGTGTGTACGAGTTGCGTATTAGATAAAATACGATGTAAAGAGGTGCATTATGCATTAAAACGAAGAGATAGAGGAGATGGAGGACCATTATATATTATTGCAGATATTGTTAATTTATAATAATCACTCACACACATAGAGAAAAGTATTTTGAAAATGAAAATCATGTTAACTGATAGCCACACTGTCGTATTAGGTTTAAGTCTGTAAAGATAATGTTAAGGATGATTTAATAAATGAATAAAACAAATAATTAAAAGAAATAATTAAAATAAAATAAATAATTAAATTAAATAACTAAAATAAATAATTAAAATAAATAAATAAAACAAATAATTAAAATAAATAAATAAATGTTTGTAATTGTATTTTTGGAGCAGTACAGTAGTGGTGTACTACTATTGTTAGTTGTGAGTTCGAGCTCAATCAGTCAAAATAATTTGAGTAAGTGATATCATCACTACTGCCCTCAAAACGGTGAAGAAAAATATCTTCCGAAGACATGCAACATCCACCAAACCATAGTCACCCAAAAACCATACCATAAACGCCCAAACCATAGACGCCCAATGTCACTCACAGAGAAGAAACCTGTGTAGCGTAACCTCGGCAAGAGCCGGGGTTGCAGAAAAGTTCTCACAAGATTCCGTAGCCCCAGAATACAAGGGCAACTGAAGGAACGGGGTGGGTTTTTATTCAGTAGAAGTCTAACACTCCTCTCCAACGGCGGGAGTAGTCATTTGTAATTTTCCCCCGGCAAGCAAATAGCCATATCAGGCTCCGTCATTAAAGCTAACTGCTCTTTGACGCCCGCGAGGAGCACGACGCGCCGTCGACTCGAGAACTAAATAAATCTTAGTAAGATAAGTACATAATCTAAGAAAGCAAACAGTGAATTACAATGTATTTTCTCTTCTGATTATGAAACCGGTGTGTAGTTGCCCTAACCTAGATTTAATAAGTGAAACCTAGGGATTTAACAAAGTTAGTAACTCGACCTAATTTATTGATAGTTAAGCCGACTCTCGCTTAACGATAATAGTTTTGGTGGCATTACTATTATAGTACACTAGCGTTATGTGTTAATCTGGGCTGGGCAATATTGGCGAAGTTATTCGGTTTGATTCAATTAGATCTCAAGTAACCTAATTTTGACAAAGCGGTTAATTTGTCAATTACGATAAATTGGTCAATTAAACAATGCTTTTAGTAATGCCAGTTGAATATTAGCTTAAATTTAGAATTTCCTTACTTGGCCAACTTAAAAATCTACCATCTGTTACCAGCGAGTTTTAAGTTACTTTGGGCATATCGCTCGAAAACAACCCGACTGCTTGGTCATGTTGGTCATTGTGAGAAAGACAGATGGAAAGTGTTGACGGGGTCGTTCACTTTCCTGATGGTCTGATTTAATAAAAACCATCACCGGTCATAGCGTATAGACAGCTGTACGTAAAGCCGAAGACAGAGTGGTGTGGAGGAATGTCGTTGCATCTGCATCAGCTATATCAATGCAGCAGCACTCAAAAGACATACAACCTTCAGCAATGAAGGAAACAACGAAGAAGAAGAAATTCGAACTGTGGAAGAATTCTAAGGCATGCGATATCCACCATCCGCACTGAGCCCGCAAGGTTAATTACGTTCCATTTGCCTTTCATAGATAAAAGGAACGTTAAAGGTTTATTAAATTATGTAGCTTAAACCTCTTAGCATAACATTGAATCCAGGAGCTTCACTATACACACATTTGCATTCAACCTAATTTCCTAGCACATTCCATTTCCAAGTTAATTCATCGCAAACTAGCCTTTATTAACTAGCATATATGTTCCAAAATTATTATATGTCCGCATCATTAATTACTAGCTGTTGACCTCGACTTTGTACGTGTGAGTTTTTTATAAATCGATCATTCGGAAACCATAGATTTTCCTGCGATAAAAAATCGAAATTGATGTTGCTAAGCAGGCTGCTGGGCTCTGGGATGCAATGCAATGGGATTGGGTGGATCACATAAGCCGCATGCTTAGGACACGGTATTTGTGCAGTAGGAAGTGGATTTCTGGAGATGGACGACGCCACGGAGGTACTCAAAAAGAACATTTGGAAGGATTTGGAGGAGGCCTTTATCCAGTTGATCTACCTCTGTGCTAAATTTCATCCAGATTCGATCTGGCATTTGGCATAATTGAGTTACAAACATTCTTTCATCCACACATCTTAAGTTTTGCATTAGTAATTAATATTTGGATGACAGTAATGACATCGTACTATTTCGCGTGAAAAGGCTGGATTTCCTTTGACAAAATATAAACAAGCAAACAATGTTATCTCTAACTATTAACCCAGTTAGTAGTCCCAGTAAATCAGCTATCTTCCTAAAATGTTAACACCAAGTATGAAGCATGAAAATGTAACTACGACGCGGTTCGTTCCCGGTATCACGTTGCCCAATTATACTAAAATTACTTCTTTAATAAATGAAAATCCTTGGGAGCCTTAATTTTAACCTGCGCCGTGCAAAATGCGGGGCTGGTTTGAATAATTCAGACGCAGTGTACGTTACAAATGTAGCCGTTGAGAGTGTGCACTGATTCCCAAAGTTTTGCGGCAGGCGCAAACCGTCAAATCGTGGCAGATCAGCAAATTTGTTGCTAGCATGTTAGAACTGCAAAATGGATTGTTAGGCGTTGCTACTATACGGTCTCGTCAAGGATGTGCCGTAACAAGCGTTGCACAGAGGGGGCTCCGGAGTGGTCTTTTAGAGGTAACGGGGCCCTTTCTATGTGCTGATGGTGATCACTGCATGGCGTGGTTTTAGTGAGGTAAGAATCCCACTCCCTGTTCTTATCCCCGAAAGACCAGGCAAGTTTTGAAGGTTTCCCCCCGAAAACAAAAAAGGGCATTGCTACTTCGTCTGCCAAAACCCTGAAGCGGCGACAATATATTAAATAGCTATATTTTCGAGCCGTTTGGGGTCAAAACTCTCGGACCGTGGCGCTCTTGTTCACATCCTTCACAAACGGATTTTTTAAGGGCTGGTTGACACTTCCGGTGACCCAAGGACTAGCTTTAACTTTAGCCAGAGGCTAAAAATTGCTATACAACGTGGCAATACCGCCAATCTTTTGGGTACAATACCAGCCGACAGCATTGAGGATGAATGTTTTGGTGTTTTATTTTACGTAGTTAATAATCTCTCTCTTAATGTATAAACAATATTATCACCATACAATAACTACATAAATAAACAAACCATCATTATCTCACTAGCAATTAATAATTTTAATCCTATTGAGTTACTAACGTTGTTATCAAATAATTTGTAGCCAAGCTTCCTTTCACAGAAACGAATTTACAGGGTCATATTTCCAGGAAAATACCAAATTTTCAATATCATTTAATACTAACGTAATTTGCCCGTGATTAATTACTTGTTTGTTTCAGGAAAATCGTATCTTCCTGCAAACAGTACGATCGTAAATGTGTCTCAATGTTTCAAAGAGGTCAAATTTGGGTACATACATGTAACCGTCGGCTTCCAGTCCATCCTGTTAGTCTTATGTTGTCTTCTTACTTCAGTATTATAAAGACGAAAGAAAAGTACAGATATTTGCTTCTCTTACACGCAAAAACTACTGAACATATCTGAATGAAAAGTGGTAAGTAGTTTTTTTCTTTTCTTTTATTACTGACGAGCCCACTCTTGACGTCTATCTCGCCTGATGGTAAGCGATAGATGAAGTCTACGATGTATTGAGCGAGCCCAGAAGATGCCTATTTACTCGTGCTTTAAAGGCTAAAAGGTCATAAGTGGCAGGGAACACAGAAGCCGGCAGAGAATTCCACAGCATGGCTGTGCGCACAATAAATGTGAAGGAGAAGCGCTTGGTACGACAAGATGGTATATAAACCTAGTGTGGGTGGTACCCAGCCGTGCGTCTGGTAGACCGGTAGTCAAAGGGAGATGGAGGAACGAGGTCATGGAGCTCCTGCGCACACTCCCCGAAGTACAATCTGTAGAAAACTGACAGGCAAGCGACGTTCGCCGATGAGCCAGGCTATGAAGCTTGTTCACTAGAACCTCGTCACTTATGATAGTTTAACATCCTGGAATAACACATAACTAGGCTACTTTTTATCCCGAAATTCCCATGACATCGGGATTTACGCGGGAAAATCTACCCAGAAGAATGAAGTCGCGGACAAAATCTGGTACGTACTAAATAAACGTTTTATTTATCTATCAACATATCTTCGGACGGTAAGTTTCTGCGCCATAATTTGTGACATTTACTCGATAAAAGTAGCTTTAAAAAGCTAGTATCTAAATAATTGGCTGTCTAAAGTAAGTGTCGAACAAAGATTAGTTGGGCCAACATTTTGATATACTTTAATCGGTTAATCAATCAGCGCTCATTGTTTACTTGAGTATCAAGAGATAGTTTCGGGTCGAATAATAGCTAAGTTTATTATTAGTTTGTCGTCAACTTTCTAACGCCTTGGTTCGCTGGTTTCAGATTACCATTTAGACAAAGGGACTATGAATTAACTCTGATTCCTAAATAAATTGTGTTTAGTTTTTTACTTTAAGCATGTCCATACTTAGTGCACTTGGTATCTAGTTTATTAGGGAACATCGATATATTACGTCCCGCGTTAAAGGAGGGGGTCAATGAACTATGAAAAAAATCGTGACATCACTTAAGAAGGTGATTTAGCCACGAGCCATTAGAAAAAAAAATCCGTTATAATTGCTGTGAACCCACTCCAGATACAAGTATAATTAGCTTAGTTGGAGGGGTTAAGAAGATTGCTAGTAATGTGAATTCTACACACATAGCGTTCTCTTTATAAAAAAAAAGATAACAAGAAAAAAACTTTTTTTGGACTGCCAATCATAATGAAGTAATAATGAGGCAGTAACCATACAACCACTTCTTAATTCGGTATATAAGAATCTCTGATAATTATGGCTTTAGTGGCAGATGGGCGTTATGGTGTGGCTTAGGGAAAAAGGGTGCACATAAAGCCAACCGCGAGAGAAGGATGCTAATAATCGTGAACAACCCCATAGAATGTTTGGGACAAATATAACTTTTTGACTTATATTATGGTCCGGGAGCCAATTGCAGTATTTTAAGGAAATTCTCATCAGTATGCTAAACTGAGTCAACTTTAGCATACTTGGTTTTTTATTTATTCTTACATTCGAATCGATCAAAGTAACAGAGAATAAAACAGTAATTTAATAAACTGTTCAACTGAAGCAAGCACTGTAAGGAACAATCACTTTTTTTAATTAAAAAAGTGACAAACAGGCGGGACCCATCCCGTTTCTACAATTATTTGTTCAATTGGGTCCTGTCTGGTTGTATGTATAATATAATGTATAAACGATTTAGACCTGAAAGTATATTAGACAGAGTTACAAGTTGTGACTTTGAATGGAAGTGAAGTAGTATAGGACTCCGTTATATTAAAATTAATATACTAAAAAATTGGCCTAGTGCGAGTCAGACTGGCCCATTAAGGGTTCCGCAGTAACTACGCAAAATAACTTTGTTTTTCATAGTGTTTTTATGAATTACAAAGTTATATTTAAGGTTTTAGAAAATATGCTGTATCTCAAAAACTACTGACCCGATCTCGTTCAAACCAATTTTCGTTGAAATTTTACATTAAGATCTACAGCATATATTTTTTTAGATTTTTTACTCCATTATTATAGAAGTTAGAGGGGTGGCGGCACACATTTTACTTCTTTGGAAGCGTATATATTTTAAACGATTTACTTGATGAAAAAGTGGTTTTACAAACCTCAATGTCATTTTTAAAGACCTGTCTATAGATACCACACACGCATAGGTTTCATGACAAAAAATATTTTCAGGTTCAATTCCATATAAGGGGAGTCCCCCTTTATTTTGAATATTTTTTTTTCTTTAAATCGGAAAGCATCTACCTACTAAGTTTCACATGTATAGTCCCTAATAGTTTCGGAATAAAATGGCTGTGACATTCGGACGGATGGACAGACAGACATGACGAAACTATAAGGGTACCGTTTTTTGCCATTCGGCTACGGAACCCTAATAAAAGTATCTACAAAGATGCTACTTTAGGCAATAAAAGGGTCTGTGATACCCATATCCCGCATAAGCCTTCAAAAGATCGTGTTTTGTATTATAAAATATTCTAGTACGTTCCCATTTAGGATAGGCAATAGACCAAATATCAGATGAATACTGGGAATTATAACATATTTCATTTATAATGTATATGTATATTAATCTGGGAATACGAACGTTGTACATACTACAAAATAAGATTCATTTTTATTTGAATTTTAACACACTCTGTCTAGATTTGAGGTCTGCTAGAAAGAAATAATGAAATATTATAAATCTTTATTGAACTAAAGCCTTAAAAACGTTTGCAATGGTATAGTAGAAGTACATAGTTACATCGAGAAACTTGTAATACATTGAAACCCATACCTCTAAACTAGTTTAGAACTTGTATCTTAGAAGCTCAGTGTCCTTTGGCAATAATATAACAAGCCAGATTTTTTATAGCTCTAGGCAGTTAATATCTTTTAAAATGAGCAGAAGGTATCATTGTATCTTTATCACTTTACATTTTTGTGTAAAAGTACAATGAAATATATGAGCTAAGCATGGATACATTGTTGGAAGTATTTAGTTATCCTACTTTTTTGTCCCTGTCATTATAGGTATTATTGTTTTTAGAGGGTTTTAAATGTGCTGAATTGAATGCTGATGTTACAAAAATTCCAACACGTTAGGCTACCTAGATATTTTTGCTCAAATTAGCGAGCTCTCCTGTTTCAAAGCACTATTAGTCCGTGCGCGCACTGCCTTGTGGTGGCCGCAATTGCGGTAGTTCTACCGCACGGGTAGAATGACCGGGGCCACCGGTGACTCTACCGCACGCGTTTATTCCACCGCAGTGCGCGCAATTCTATGACACTCCATACTTCACAGATTTTGCGTTTCCAAAACGCAACGCAGTGCGCGCACGGCCTAAACCGTGTAATTTTAATAAGCTCAGTAAAAATCGGCTGCGATGACTTAAAGCTTTCACTTCCCTCATAATAACCCAATTTGATTCTTTTTGATATCTGTTTTCATCTCCGAATAATCCAGTGTTTAATATTTGCTAGCAAATTCTATCAAAAATTTACTTCGGAAATATTGATAACCGTTACAAAATAAAAAATACAAATGCGGTAATTTAGCTTTTTATATATGTTTGTAATGCATAGTAGTACTTTTAAATACCATGACAACTTTGTCGTGAAAATATTTTTTTATGGTTCTGTGATATCTGAAAAATCAAGATTTTGGTGCTATATATAGAATTAGAGAAAGATTACTTAAAAACCTGGCGTGTTAGAAAAGCAAAACTTTTCTAACACGTCAGGTTTTTGAGTAATCTTTCTCTAATTCTATCGTCTGATTTTAATTCAGGACATCGAAAACCTTCAAGAATGGGTAGTATTGTTAAAACGACTAACTCAAAAAAAAATATTGTAAACTAGTGTTATTATCCCTTAACATATTTTAGGAGATGGTGGCTATACAACGTGTAATTTAAAGGGTATATACATAACGAGTGCACGGCTTCTTTGGATGATAAAAACGATATGGCAAGGGTTTTATAATCCTATGTCTACATGTGTGGAGCATATTAGCCAGAGGCCGAATTTTTCAAATTAAGAAGAACGAAGAGAATAATCGTTTTATTGGTAAGTGACGTGGAAAGTGATGACCCTCATAGTGCTGTGACACGTTTGTTATTACTGGTATTCAAGAAACATATGAAACCAATAATTTGGGGTTAATTCTGTGAGTCACTTATTTTGAGCTGAAACTTTGCATAGAGACTCCATACCAGATGTTGTCTTCAGTCCTTTTGGATAGATATGGGGTTTCCGTTACACGTTGTATAATAACAGCCGTACGGGTTGATTTTCAAGGTTAAGCAACGCTTCCGTGGTCTGTCTGTGGATGAAGGACCATCTTAACTTATCAAGATTCCTCTGTGTCTGTGCCAAAGCACGTTAACCTCTAGAGCGGCAGCGGCACAAAAACGTGCCAGTAAACAAGTATTAGTTGAGCACCGCTGGCACAAAATTTGTATGCCAGCGGGGCTCAACTAATAGTTGACGTAAATAATGGTGGTCCTTGAGAGGTTAAGCTATTGATTTCGGCTGTTATTTGTGATCTTTGATAATCGTTACGAATTGTCAGTCTTTTATTCTGGGTGGGAAAATCATCAAAAGACCCCTCCCGCTGTGGGTAGACCGGAAGGGAGTGTCAGACTTCGACAGACTAAAAATTCACCCTGCTCCTTCAGTTGCCTTTGCGTTCCGGGGCTGCGGTATCTCGTTAGAACAATCCCGCAACCCCGTAAGCCCTATCGGGCCCCGTCAATGCTGCTGACAGCTCTTTGAAGCGCCGCCGATTCGGGCTTGGTCCTTACCGGACAGTGAGCTACCTCTGCTCGACGTCAGCAAGCCCGCGTCTACGGAGGAGATTGGCTCGCGATCCCCGACGCCCGGGGCGTCTCCCGCGGCGGCTGGGGCGTGAGGAAGAAAGACGGATAGTCAGCTTAGAAGTATAAAATCTGATACTGGTTTTGCTAAGTGTTATTGTGTTACCCAGTTACTGGGTTCTGGAGGTCAGACAGGCAGCCGCTCTATGTAAAAGTGGCAATCGGTTAAGCTGGAAGCTTACCCAACATAGTTGGGAAAAGGCTACGCAGATGATGATCATAAAAATATTATAAATGCGAATTTAATTTTAAAGGTTTATATGAAGAAAAACTATGTGATAATAATTGGATAAAAACACTTACCTACGAAGATACGGAGGCGTTGCTAGAGTAAAATCATCTTAACACAGCACATGACAGACAAACACACAACACACACACGCACACACCCTCTCTCACACACACACATACACACACAGACGCGCGCACTACTTACATTCAATCAACAAGTATACATACATGGCATGGTTCTCATACACTCACTCTCTCACTCATAGACATACCCACAAATCCATTCACGCTCATTCAGCGACTAATATGTAGTTATTTTTTATAAGAGCGGAATCTCCCAATACAGGCTTTATTAGCTTAACGGTAGGCTCCAATCACTACATGATATATTAACTTTATGAACGAATAAAATATATCGATTTTTTTAACTGTCCGTCCGTCTTACAGCCTTTCACGCCTAAACTACTAAATTGATTTTGATACTTGTTACAGAGGCCTTAATTCTTAAAAAATTGGCCAAGTGCGAGTCAGACTCGCCCATGAAGGGTTCCGAAGTAATTATTATAATATAATATGTATATTTATTTGACAAAAAAAAACTTTACAAATTTCGTAAAACTAGCTTATTTACATTTTTTTACAACTACGCCAAATAACTTTGTTTTTCATAGTGTTTGTATGAATTACAAAGTTATATTTTCGGTTTTAGAAAATATGCCGTATCTCAAAAATTGCTGACCCGATTTCGTTCAAACCAATTTTGCTTGAAAGTTTACATTAAGATCTACAGACATATATTTTTTTAGATTTTTCACTCCATTATTATAGAAGTTAGAGGGGGGACACACATTTTACCACTTTGGAAGCTTATATCTTTTAAACGATTTGACTTTATGAAAAAGTGGTTTTAGAAACCCTTATATTATTTTTAAAGACCTGTCTATAGATACCACACACGTACAGGTTTCATGAAAAAAAATATTTTCAGTTCTAGTTCCATGTATGTAATTTTTAATTTTTTTTTAAATCGGAAAGCGGTTTACAGAATACATCTACTTACTAAGTTTCACATGTATAGTCTTAATAGTTTCGGAATAAAATATCTGTGACATACGGACGGACGGACAGACAGACAGACAGACAGACGGACAGACATATCGAAACTATAAGGGTTCCGTTTTTGCCATTCGGCTACGGAACCCTAAAAAGGACATACATTACTTTTTATGCTGAAAAATCTCTTCACGTGAGCGAAACCGCGGGCTGAAGTTAGTAACGTATAATTAATTCGTGTACGTTTATGAATTGTTCGACACAAAGTCAGTTAAAAGTCACCAAGAAATTTCACATTACAACGTATTTTATAGCAAAATCTCTTGAATACAAAGTAAGCCGACATAAAGGACTTTATATATAAAACTTATTACATTGGATTGAAACTAGTTTCATGGTTAATTTAACTCACTTTGCGTTTAAACTCACTGCAGCTCGTGGGGACTTGAAAGTGCACAGTGCTTCACAAATGTACGGGAAAATAGAAAAGTTCAAAATGTCGTTAAGGGATTTCGTTAATATGGTTTGGTGAATATAATATTGGCTGCGAAAAAATGTAATGCTTTGAATTTACCAAGGAAAATCGTCCACGAGATATGGCACACTTTTTTTCTGTTGGGAAAATCATCAAATAAATTCTACCTCTCTGGTTGGAGCGGAAGGGAGTGTCAGACTTCTACTGACTAAAAACCCACCCTGTTTCTTCAGTTGACCTTATGGTCCGGGACCGCAGTATCTTGTTAGAACATTTCCGCAGCCCCACGAGATAGCACACTCGGTGCAGCAATTGAGCGATTGGTTGCAGTACTGCGATTCGTGGGTTCCGAAACAAATAGTTGTTCCGTATGATTCTAAAAGCGCACTCACGATACAGGAGCAGTTCCTAGTAAGGGGCAAAGATTCTATTTAAAAATGTTAAAGAGTTATGTCATGAACTCGTGAAGAGACTTCGTTAATCTGGTTACGTGACTCAAATATTGGCTGCAAAATAAGTAATTCATCTAGGAAAAATGTCTAAGTGCGAGTAATACTACAGCATAGGCTTCTGTGTAAATATTAGTTAGTTTCGTTTTAATAAGGGTGAGCAGAGATGTGACTTAATGTTTCGTTCCAGGTAGTCAAATAATTTTATGTAATTTACATCTTCGCCACGCATGCTCTCGAAGCATTGATTGAAAATATCGTGAAGAAACCGACGTGTGTCAGTACCAATAATAAATAAACAATTATATAAATAAATTAACCAAAAGTATATTGCTTCTGTTATACTTATTGTAATAGTATCTTGTAATCTGTATTTAAGATACTTTTGAAAGGGTGTCTTGTACGTTAGCACCGAAAGCAACCGTTAGCAACGAAATGTTTTGGTAGTAGATTCTGGCTTTTTATCAGCTACCTACTCGATTTTATTAGCGCAAATTACTTCTTAACTATCAGCATTTTTTAAATATTTTCGCCGAAAAAATCTTTAAATGACTTCTCGCTTGGGGTGGACCGGAAAGAAGTCAGACTTGAACAGACTAAAAACTTACCTATCTAAATTTGTCCCTGAGTTCCAGGGCCGCACTATGTTTTAAGAACGTTCTTATAACCCCTGATCTTATAAATACAATAAATTGATTAGGGCGCTGGCCGGCAACATATCCGTAATATAAATAAAAAGTTTTATTTGCGCCAAGAATGACGTACACCATAAATCAAAACAAAAATAACAATGTAAAAGTAAGAGCCATTTTCCGAGTGTGTTGTAAAAACAATTTCATTCTATATTTTAAACAAAAACTTGAACAAAAGAAACACAGCCTTGTTTGCACTACTAGTGTTTACAAAGGCACATGTTTTATTTGTCCAACCAAGCACACAATTCACTGCGACGGGCCACTAACAACTTAATTTACATTTAAGCACTAAAACAAATAGGCTTAAATCCTTAGAAACAGAGACAAAAGAGTTAAGACAGCATAGAAAAACAAACATTTTGGTAAATTATAAATAATGTTTGTATTGTAAGTAGCTTAAAGAATAACACTTTTATACGATGAAAAGATTAATTAATTAAAGATTAATGTGTAAAAGTGTCATTTCTTTATTTCGATACTTTAAACTTAATAACGTCTATGTTTCACAGCTGGTGAGACTGAGAAGAAACTCCTTAAAATTTTTAACACTCTTTTAAAGTCCAACCAATTCGTACTTTTTTATTCATGATAGGCGCCCGTTTCGCCACCATATCACCTGATGGTAAGCGATAATGTGGTCGAATATGAAGCACAAAAAAGACTCAACTCCTTAGCCGTACTCACAATTAAAGTATTATGCATACCGACATCTAAGGAGTTGAATTTCCTGCTCGAGTCTTTGTTTCTATAATAGCTATAACCTGGGAATTTGAAGTCAAAAGTGAATAGTTTACTCTTAGGTAGGCGTGTTTCAGATTCGACCACATTATCGCTTACTAACAGGTGAGATGGCGGTCAAACAAGAGCCTATCATGAATAAAAAAGTACGAATTGGTTGGACTTTAAAAGAGTGTTAAGAATTTTAAGGAGTTTCTTCTCAGTCTCGCCAGCTGTGAAACATAGGCCTTATCAAGTTTAAAGTATTGAAATAAAGAAATAACACTTTTACACATTAATATTTAATTAATTAATCTTTTCTAATTAAAAAAAAAAAGTATTTTAAAACGTTTTGTTGCTTATGGGTGAGATACTCAACGCTTGGCGATGTACTAATCTCATAATGAGAAACTTGTAGGTGAGTGCCTGAAGTGGGCGCCGTAATCAATGAAACTCTCAAATTAGCAATGGCAAAGTCTTGTAATTATATTGGTTTACAATAGGCGATGTACACCCTCATAACATTCCCATTTTATAGATTGTACATTGTCATTTTCCTCGAGGAAAACCTAAAGCACACAATAGATTCGTCCTAAATCTCTCATATTTATCATTCATAAATATTCCACATTTCCTTATAGGCCAGCCATATATAAACACATAAAACGTTGAAAGATATTGCATATAACTCATGTTTATTTAGAAGTCTTTATTTACGAGGAACATATTATGAGGTCGCATCTGACAGTGCACTAATATAGTGAGATATATTCTCATTGTACGAACGCTATTAAAGCAGAAGTCGGTAATGCTCTCAGTATGCTGGAAAATTTTAAGTTTTCTGATGGACATTGTGGCTTTTTATGCCTTTGGTGCATTATGGTGCGGAAAGTACTGAAGTAAAACCTGAGTGAAAGATGTGGTCTTTATATGGGGACATTAAAATGACGCGAGGAAAGGTAAGCATAAAGATGGTTGTATACATGGGCAAATGGATATGTGGATGGTTGAAATAAAAATGGTTGCCTGTAGGTAATAACGTCATTATTCATGCTAGAAATAAAGATGGATGCTTCCGGGTTGAATTTTGTTCATGGTAGCTAAATAATACGACTGATAGCCAATTACTTTATAATTTATTATTATACCTACTCATAATATATAGTGCATAAAGAACAATCGCGAAATAATTGTTGATAGAATATTCGAGCGTTTACAAATGTCATGTTTGCAGATGTTAATAATTTTAATGCGCAAACACAAGTGTACTTTCTGTTCTTTTACTTTTACAGCTGTCCCATCCAGCTGTCTTCGCGGCAATCTGATAAACTACAACATAGTGTGTATCTATTTGGCCGATAAACATCGCATATTCTTTATATTTATTTTCTTCCATATAAAAGACTCCACTCCATCTTCCAATACGCAATTGTGGTTACAAAACCTTACATATAAACATATACATACTTAATTACAAAATCTATACTTAATATAATAAAGCGAGAAAGTGTGTTTGTTTGAACGCGCCAGTTTCGAAAGTACTAAGTGGATTAGAGGAAATTACCGTTTGATAAAGAAGTTTTGGCCAAGTGACGCCCATGAAAGAAACAAATTGGAGGGTTGACATCATAGATAAAGAAACAAACACTATTTTATAGATAGAACTTGGTTGGACTTTTATAAATCATAATTTAAAAATTCAAGTTTAACAAAAACATACTTATAGATTTTAGTAGCTATGCAATAAGTTGTTGAGTATGTAACTTGTATGTTTTTATAGTTAACTTACTTGTTGTGGTGCAATCCATTGCTGAAATATAAACCGAACTTCCACATTGCTCAAGGTTAATCTATTAAGTCTTCGTGTATTCACGCCACAGTTGACACAGAGATGCTCCGTAGTAAACTGGTAAGTTCGTGTAAATCAGGTTCCATAATCGTGTCCAGGTCCTTCGTGAAAAACAGGTACGGTCTGCATGGGCAAGCCGGTTGCGTCGTGGGAGGCGGTTACGGAATCCAATGTAAAGCCAAGGTCATCATCGGAAGCGGTTACAGGGTCCATAATTGTAATCAAAGTCGTCAGAATATCAAATAGAAAACGCAGTACAGAAGAAATCATGAGTCGCAAAGAATCAGAACCAAACAAAATGTTAAATATCAGTCAGTTGTCA
Source organism: Tholera decimalis (assembly GCA_943138885.2). Classification (NCBI taxonomy): domain Eukaryota; kingdom Metazoa; phylum Arthropoda; class Insecta; order Lepidoptera; family Noctuidae; genus Tholera; species Tholera decimalis. The sequence continues at coordinate 34,940,077 of OW964562.2, forward strand.
ATTACGATTTTCTTGACGTAGGGATGACGCTAAGAAATCAATTTAACGAAAAATCTATATTTTCGAGAAACTGGAAACACGGAATCGGTTAAATGGTTCGTATTTAGAAGCTTGATAATGGACAAACCTTTTTTGTCTCTAAATCTATACCAATATTATAAAGCGCAAAACTTTGTTTGTTTGTTTGCCTGAACAAGCTAATCTTCGAAAGTACTCGGTGGATTTCAAAAATTCTTTCTGATTATGATACGCCGCTAAATTACTATAATCGCGTGCGCTAGCGAAAAGCTGAGATATACGTAAAGACCATGTACTACAAAAATGTAGGATTTATGTAGATTTAAAAAAGTCCGTGGTATTACACATCTAACTTTTATAAATAATCCACAATAAGGCAAATTATGTAAAGAAAATATAAAAAACATAAGCCATGACTTTGTAGTATTATAATTATGCAACCATATTAATATTTACGTCCGCAAGTAATTTCATCATCAAGACAATTTTATGAAGATAAACTTTGCTTTTTACAGTATGTAATTTTGACTTATACTTTAGAAGAAAATGTAAAATTAATATTATTCAACAACGCTATTCACCAAACGGCGCGCGGATGCACGGCGCGTCGAGCTAGATACCGCACTGATAGTGAACCTAAACTTGGTTTCATTTCGACTTCTTGGCTAAGAGAATGTAAAATTGTTTCAGCTTTTTTTACGTCAGATGTGTATTTTGTATGTATACATTTGAATATTTTTTATTTTACTTTCTGTTTAGTTGAATTTTGATAGGTTGTTGTTTCTTTTATCCCATTTTTTATGTCATCGTTTAGTTTAAGGTTAGTTTATTCATATTGTTTTATTTTAGTTCCATTGATGTATACAGTTTAAAAAGTTTTTTGTGGTCTATATTTTACCAGTCTTAATTTCATGTGCACCTATAATAGAGATTCAATTCTTATTTGTTTAAGTCGTTACTGTAAAAAAATACCTTCGAAGCAATGTCATAGTTGCTATAGTTTTCATTGGACCAGCGGGTAGACAAACGGCACTAATACCTCGAATATTTATGGTATCTACAGATTTACCTTTTAGTTTTAAAAATATACAGTTTCCTGTAAAGGTATCTTTCAAAGTCACAATAAATAAAGCGCCGGAGTTGCGGGAATGTACTAACGAGATACCGCGACCCCGGAACGCAAGGGCAGCTGAAGGAACAGGGTGGGTTTTTTGTCAGTAGAAGTCTGAGACTCCTTTCCACTCCACTTAGGGCGAGAGAAGTTATTCGATGATTGCTATGTTGTTAGATTTCCATAGCCGAATGGCAAAAACGGAACCCTTAAAGATTCGTCATGTCTGTTTGTCCGTCTGACTGTCCGAAACTATTAAGATTACCGAGTTGAAACTTAGTATATAGATGTAATCTGCAAACCGCTCTCCGATTTAAAAAAAAATATTAAAAAAAAACATTAAGGAGAGGCTCCCCATACATGGAACTGGAACTAAAACTAAAAATATATTATATAAAGTTAATAACAGTAGTAGGATTATACGCGAGTGAAACCGCGGGGCACAGCTAGTAAAATAATAAAAGCGAAACAACTACATAATAAAAATAGATTTTTCTTAAATCGATTTTTAGTAACCGGTTTTAGTATCAATTTTTTTTAGTAAATTCCCATTCCTACTTTGACTGGATTGACTAGCGACCGGAAGTGTTAAATAAGGCAATAAACGATTGAGTTTCTTGATTAAATCGGCTTTTAATTCCGGATTTTTCATTACTAATAAATAATAGCAATATTTTAGTTACTAAATGGATATTTTTTTTTGTATTTATCACATTGATGGGCAAAATATGGCCAAAAATAGGCGTTTCCCTTTGGTATGGACGTAACATGAAGCTTGAGGATAGTTATAGACTATTTTTACCTGACTGCATAAGAAAGAAGGTTATGTTTAAACTCCACGGCAGCAAAACCCCGCGTGATTGCTAATTTAAATACATTATATAAACGTACCGTTTAGACAATTTCGTAGCATTACATACGCTCCCGTTACAAAAAGATCAACATTGATGTACGATCTAAAAAGTCCACTTAAAAAATGTTGGAACCATTCGATAGAGTTCGTAAATTGGACCTAAAGAGGGTGACAATAAAACTAGATCCATTTATGGACGTGTAGACGACAACCGTTTAATAGTAAACCGAGCATTTTCTAACAGTCTCGATGTGGCCATTCACAGAAAAAAAAGGGTGGGTATCTCAACGTACGGTATGGACCACGCCCAGCTCGATGCGACGTCGTGTTCTAATTGTGCCTCAAAGAACAGACAGTCCCATTAACGGGACACGATAGGAACATTGGCTGCCGGGTTGAGGGATTGTTATGACGCGATACCACGCCTCCGTAGCGCAGGAGAACCGAAGGGACAGTGTAAGTTCTTAATCAGTAAATGTCACAGTAAAAGTCTGACACTCAATTTCGCTTCATCCAGAGGGAGAAATTGGATGATTTACCCCCCCGAAAAAAAGCATTATCAACTGAAGCGTTTCCACTGCAGGGACAAATACTTAAACTCTTCGCGTGAAAGTTGGTCGTATACCGCTAAAAGGGAGAGCGTGATAACGTAATTAAAAACAACACTCTAAATTTGCATTTTTACATTGTAAAATGTTGTTTTGATTTGTGCATTATGTTACAGTACTGTTTGAAGCATTGACTCCGAGGATTCTTTTTTGTAATGGCTCAAACTACAAAGACATCCGGTTGCTATATTTGTCAGTCTACTGTTAGTACCCTCTGCTGCTATGTTAGAAATTACAAAATGTCAGGGTTTTGCATTGCACAACCTTTATACGCAAGCACAGTATTTGCTCAATTCTCAATTCTTTATTGCGTACCATAATGTTACATAGTTGTTATGCATAGTTATATAAGTCACAATTATGGACCCTGTCGGGCACAGCATAAACCAATGTAGGAGAGAGGAGGAAGAACACTGCGTGTTGAATGTGATACTTTTTTAAATGATTTAATTATTCATTATAGTAATTAGTAAGGTATGTTGCTAATACGTCATTGTGTATAAATATATATTATGTATGTATATTTAGTTACTAAATAACATTTTAACCATTTATTTTACAAACTATTATTAACTATTTATTTACTATATATTATTATTCATATTTATTTATTGCATCAATTGTGTCCGTACAGTATTTTTATTTATTTTTTGGCATATCATTTATAGCACCTATACTGACATTGTAATTTATAAAATAGAAAATTTATCATTAAAGTATTCGCTTATAGTATAGTAGCATTTCGTTATAAGGAAAAGCTTCAATTTATTAATAAATACGTTATATTTGCTAATATTCTTTATTGTTTCGGGTAATTTGTTATAAATTTTTATGGACATGACAAAGGTACTATTCGAATGTATTTTTAGACGTGATGTTGGTAAGTTTAATCTATTTTTATGTCTTAAAGTAATTTTTGTTTGTATGTCTTCTCTTTTTGTAAAGAAATCGGGGTACTTGCGCACGAACTTACAAATTTCAAATATATAGAGACAGGGTAGGGATAAAATCTTAAGTTCCTGAAAGTAGGGTTTACAGCTATCGTCGGCTTCAATATTAACTAGGATTCTAATTAGTTCTTTTTGTAGCGTAAATAGTGTGGGTGCGTCAGTACTGTTGCCCCATAAAATGACTCCATACTTGAGCCATGCATAGGCGTACGCGTAGTACGTTGCTAATGCGGTTTTTAGGTCTGTGGTTTTTTTGATCTCGCGGAGGGCGTATGAAAATTTTGATATTTTAGCTCTTAATTTCTGGATATGTGACTTCCAATTTATATGCGTATCAATGTTTATGCCTAATAGGGTGAATTTATCGACTACTTCTAATTTATTATTTTTAAAGCTAAAGTTTATATTTATTTCTGTTTTCTGGCGGGGATGAAATGATATTATTTTTGTTTTATTGAAGTTGATTTCTAGGTTATTTTCAGTCATCCAATTAATTGTAGAATTTAGTATGGTATTTAATTTCTCATTTAAATTCGTGTTATCTTCGCATGAGGTTAGTATAGATACGTCGTCCGCGAATAGGACGCATGACTCATTTATATTATTTGGAAGGTCGTTTACGTAAACAAGAAATAAGAAACACCCTATTACGCTGCCTTGGGGGATTGAAGCGGTGATTTGTTTGCAGTCTGATCTAATTAGCTGTATTTCATTTTTTATATTGTTATAATATTCGATTTCCACGATTTGTTTTCTATGTTTCAAATAGGATACAAGCCAGTCATAACATTTCCCGCGGAGGCCTATACTATATAGTTTATTTAATAATATGTCAAATTATACTTTGTCATATGCTTTGGTCATATCCAGGAGTAGTCCTATCGCGTACTTTTTATTGTTAATGATATCAAGTGCTTTTTGAATATATTTGTAAACGGCCAAGACAGTGGAACGGTTTTTTCGAAACCCGTATTGGCAGTCATTAAATATGTGATATTTTTCGCAAAACGCATATACTCTATTGCACATGGCTTTTTCAAATATTCTGGAAGCTGTCGGTAAGATGGCAATGGGGCGGTAATTGTTGGGATCTGTTTTAGATTCTTTTTTGTGAATAGGTTTTATAAGAGCTTTTTTTAAGAGGTTTGGGAAAACTCCTTCTTCGAATGATTGGTTTAATAATATATGAAATGGTAATGTTAGTTCGTCTGCACATTGCCTTAATAAGGCAGGTGGAAGTTCATCAACGCCATGACTGCTTTTGTTTTTCAGATTTTTTATTAACAGGTTAACTTCGTAAGGATCAATTGGATTAAGGAAGATTGTATTCTCTGTAGGACACATAAAAGAAGATCTTTTCGGTTTACAGGTTGAGTTGATCGTTGTTTCCCCGATTGAAGCAAAAAAATTATTAAAAATGTTTGCTACCTCATTAGGTTCAGAAGTTACGCTGCAATTCGTTTGTAGGGTTATGTTACATTTTTCACTTGATATTTTTTTATTTCTACGTTCATTTACTATGCTCCACATTGTCTTAACTTTATTATTAGATGCTACATATTCCTAGAACGTCCGGCACATACTGAACACGGTAACAAATGTAGGAAATAATCCTTTCACAAGGATGGCACAGACGGGTCCTTCCTATAATACATGAATGGAATACCCCAAAAGTTGGTACCTACAGATAAATCTATACTTATAATAAATCTGTAGAGAGGTCAATTCTGTACATTAAATATATTTCCAAAATAACTATCAGGGGGTGATTGGGGATCGATACTGATTCCAAAAATGCAATCTGTAAAATTTTTGTCTGTCTGTCTGTCTGTATAACCGTTATAGAAACAAAAACTACTCGACGGATTTTAACGAAACTTGGTACAATTATTTTTCATACTCCTGAGCTGGTTATAGTATGCTTTTCATCACGCTACCATCAATAGGAGCAGAACAGTGAAGGGAAATGTTGGGAAAACGGGAAAAGTTACTCCATTTTTTAAGTTTTCGTCGCGTGTGTTCTTTAGTAGCTTTAGCATTAAGCTTAATGCTTAATGCTAAAGCTACTAAAGAAATCATTTCATGACGGAAATGTTCTCCTTAAAATTATATAAAAAATATCCCACGACAGCATATGTCTATCTTTTATGGTTGACTCACAATAACACGTGTAACTCCCGATAGCTTAGCAGTTCGAAGCTTTCTGATTATAATATTTGTCTACTCTTACGTTTATAACACTCTCAGTCACCCCTAATTGAAAAAGTTAACATTATTAAATATTCCATAAAAAAGAATCATATAAATCGGTATATAAACACCAAAGTTATACATGAAATACGTTAATAATAAGCCATCGCGTGTGAATACTGAATCATGCTATAAGGATTATTTTTGAGAATCGGTCGCCGCGCTCGACGCGTCTATGAAAACGACGGAAACGCGGACGAAGTCGCGGGCAACAGCTATCTATACTAATAATATAAGGCTGAAGAGTTTGTTTGTTTGTTTGAACGCGATAATCTCAGGAACTACTGGTTCGAATTTAAAAAATATTTTTTAATTAAATAGTCAATTTATAGAGAAAGGCTATAGGTTATATATCATTACTCCAAGGCCAATAGGAGCGGAACGCCAATGAAGACTGCTTCAAAATCGGGGTTAAATTTAACGTTAGCCCAAAGTAACTATTTCACGCGGACGAAGTCACGGGCAAAAGCTAGTATTAAAATATAATAATAGTCTATCAATATTGGATGTTGCGCGTTGCACAATAATGGATGTACCTAATGTGTGAGACTATTAATTAATCTCTATCACATTTGTGGTAACAGTTTTTCTTTTTAAATTCAATTAACTAATAAAGTATACTTATAAAAAAAAGCATACTCTTTTTTTATCATACACTGACACAAAATCCCCGGGTCGAAGGCGCCTCGTATCTACGCGCGTTTCAAAGAGCCAGCAGCACATATGGCCATTGCCAGAAGGATTACGAGAATATTCTATATACATAAAGCAAGAACAACGAAGGACCAGTATGAGTTTTTAGTCCGACATTTCCATCCACAGCGGAAGGAGTAATTTTGGATGATTTTAAAAAGTTTACGCAAGAACGGCTTTCCGACAAAAAGTAAAAAAAAACCCAAACGCTCCAAAACACTACACTCGTGATCACATTTGAAAATGATCAACTTTAAAATGGAAAAAAGGCGTTAATACGATAGTTGGAGAATTTGATAATGGCACTGTTTTATCACTACGTATAACAATAGAAGCCTTTGCATTTAAAACGGTTTTGCGGAAGAGGGATTTTCGTTTGATGGAGTGGGATAATCTGCATCGCATTGCGCGGTAGGATATTTTGGTCTTAACTTTTTGCATCGGGATTTGGTGTAGGATTTATGTATTTATATGTTTTGGAGTGACAGTTGTTTATTGTTCTGTGAATGGTTTTTTAGTTTGACCAAACGTGATTAAGCATATCAATGATTATTTCTGGATTTTACCAATTTCGGTGTTTGAGAAATTGTATCAGATATATATAATATTTTGTAATTCACCTATTTTTCTGGCCTATTCTTTATCGGTCCAAGCTAGTATAAAGTACAATCTGGAATTAAGAAAATATTAGTTTTAAATGAGACTTAAGATTCCGTTGATGTTACAGGGCGACACGACACTATAGTAAAATAAATAATTTTAAAAAATCCTCAATTTTATGAGTTTTATCTCATACGTGAATTGATTTGAGACTAGCATAAGCGAAAAATTAAACTATTAATTTTTTCCGAACGATAGTAACCATCTTACTAAAGTGTCAACTGGGCAATATTAATACAACCTTGTAAAACAGTGATTTTCTTCCACAATTTCTATTACTTCTTGCTGCATCTCACAGGGGAAATCGTGTGAAGCAATGCTCCGAACAAACCAAACCAATGGCTTGTAAAACCTTACGAGTATGATTTTCATTTCAACCCGCGGTTCGTCGCTACTGGGTAAAAAATACCACAGAGGTAGTCTAAACAGATATATCTTTGTTTCAACATAATTTACCGACTTGCCGCTTAAGTACCTTTCTACATTAAAACAAAAGACATGCTGCAGGAACTGGTACAGTCCAGGCAAACAATAAATAATAAGTATTTATAAAATTGTGTTCACACAAAATAGTCCAGGTGTAGGTAGGTAAGTGGAAAGGGGCGGTGGACACAAATAAAGCTAGTAACAGAAATGAATAAAAATAAGATAATTATATAATCAAAACATTTGAGTTCATTGTGAGCAGAAGTACTTAATTAAATATCGCATTCCGATACACGACCGTGTTCTCTTACAAGTTGCTAAAAGTTATTATTTAGGCGTAAACATATTATATTTCAAGTCAATAATTACCGACCTACCCTAGAAAGAGATCGCTTTTCACGATATTACAATATTAAATAGATACGGAAGTATCTTTTTATGTGCTTAATTGCCGGTTATTTACTTGTTAAATTTGTACGTGTGCTAAGGAGTCTTTACCACGAATATTGGACTGTCCATTACTAGCACGCGTTTGATCACAGCGGACTTTTAACGTGGAATATTGGTGAAAAATTCCTTGTAAATATTTCAACAGTTATAGAAAAGGTTAACCTTTTGTTTTCTTAATGTGTACATTATTTAAATGTGTAAATATTAATAATTACATCTTTTATCTTAAATATTACGCCTTGCGTGCAAACATTGATTTTATGTACTTATAAAGAAAACTAACCGGTATTTTACGTAACTACGTAAAATACCGGTTACGTACTTACTTAAAGATACGTAAGATACCGAGGAGCCGGGGTTGCGGGAATGTTCAAACAAGCGGCTGCGGCCCCGGATTCAATGAAAAACTGAAAAAGCTGGGTGGGAAAGTTTGCAAGTGAAATAGTAATATAAATCAAAGTTCAAATGATTCAATACTTGTATGTAGTAAAATTATAAGACGTTTTGGCGGGTTGAACAGAGTTAAAACCGCAAACATATCTATAAAAGGGAGGTAATTTTATAGAAAATTATATATCAATACAAGATTTATTAAGATAACCGATAGATGATGCTGGCTGTTTGTATTATTACTAATTTTTTTACTAATTTCCCTTTTCACGTACATATTGCACCTCCCACACTATCTCTTCACCACTCATGGTTGACTGGTAGAGAATACCTACGCCATTAAGTCCGCCTTTGAACTTATGCACATAACTATAGTGTAAAGATTTATTAAAGAATAACCGGAATTTAAGTATAGGTTTGTTGAAATCTAAGCTGATAAAACTGTTGTTCGTGGACGAGGGCACGGCGTAGGGCTGTGATGGGCAGTGGGTTTTGTGCTAGGGTGACCAATACCTGCTGATCTGGTCTGGAAGTCACTGTCTATTGCAGATTTGGCGCCGGTCTGTCGTGTCGAGGAATGGTTTTCTTAGCTTAGATATCATGGGTGTAATAAAATAGAATGTTTGATGTAAAAATGTATATGATTAGTAAGTTTATGTACCCATATGTTTAATTGTAAGTTAAGTGCGATTCTCGCCAACAAACTGAAAAGTTTGGCGAGTAAAAAATTATTATAAAATAATGCAGAAAATTGAATAAACAAAAAATAATTTTTATATCGTGATTTTTTTATTACTTTGATTCATTTTATTATTAAAATCCTAAAATATACAACTAACAAAACTAACCTGATTTTTCGCTCGCTATTCGGACGAGTTGACGTTCTAAAAGGCAAACCAATCTCCATTACTGTGGGACACGGACGGAAGTCCATTCCATTCCCCCCGCACTTATTACTCCCGCACGAGAATGAGCGTCCTTTGCACAGGACGCTAGAAGAGAGGCGATTCATAACTTTGACATACACTGGACTTACGTTCAAACTATACAGTGAATTGATATTTCCAACAGCACTTTTTGGTGTGACAGTTCACTTTAGAAAGAAAAAGGATTGGCTGTCGGACATTGAATCTCAGTTTTTATAGTAAACGATGTTGTAGACTGGCTGACTGAGACTAGCGTCTGCATGCGGCTTCTTTCGCATTAAAAGTAATTTTTTACCTAGTCCTTCGATTATCTTCATACCAAAATTTTATCGAACCGATATATTTTGACGTGAAGAAGAACTAACAAACAAACAAACACATTCGCATTATAATATTATATGAAATATTAATATGGATAAAAAATACACGCATCTTTTCCTAGCTTTCACCACTGCGTTTAAGACAGATAAACATATTTTTAAATAAAACTATCTAATAGCAGCAAGCACAAAAGTCAATTCCACCGCACGTGAGTCTACGTTTTAACCCGAGTCACAAGAGGGGCCATTTATTTAATGTTGAGAAACGCTGGGCACGCAATGTACACGATGTATACAAATGTTAGTGTTAGCACTTTCTATGTTGATCTGGTGCCGCATGGTAAATGCAGTGCCTTGCACATACAAGTAGGTTAATGTTGTAGTTCCCTCTACTTGCCGCAGCAAAGATTTTGTAGGTACTAACCATTTTCATACATAGCTTTCTATACTAACATTATAACCGTATAACTTAGCTTTTTTTATTTATCGTGGGAAATTATAAACACCCAAAAAATGTTTGTTCACTATTACTTTAAGGACAGAATGGTCATATATTATGTGGTAAAATCCCACACATAGTTCCACACCTTGGCCGGCGCATAATAAATATAAAGAATAAGCACTTTGAACTATGCAGATAATTACCTAAATAGCAAATCATATAGAAGGATGCTGAATTGCAGAGAAAATAAACAAAATAAAAGCAAAAGAATTGAACTGGATAAATTGAATGCCACAGGGCTAATTGCACGTAATTTTGTTTCCTACGATAAGGACAAGCAGAGGTTTTCATTTAGAAAGAGGAAGTTAATTTGAGGAAAGTAATTGGACCAAATTTAAATTAGCACAGTTTTAATTACCAGGAATGCCTATTACAATGAAATAAAACAATAAAAAATCTGGGAGATAAACCTGTTGCTTACTCATTAACAGATAAAGAGATTCCCTCAGAAATAACAATGTAAAGCTAGATCTCAAACATCATACAATTTAAATTTAAAATCACACTGCTCTTGCGTTATACTCCTTAACCAAACAGAATATCGTTCAATTTAGCTTAAAATAAATGCATGATATTTCTAAAAGCTTTGTATCAATTAAGAATTAACCTAATGTACTTTGTTTTACGGTATATTATTGATTACATCGTGATTAAGATATTCTTCACGTTCCTCCCTGATTACCCTTAGGAACAAAGCCAATAATTTATGAACTTAACTGAATTTGTTAAGACCTTAGATCTGGATTTGAACAACGCATTTCAATAAATTGTGTTAAGTATAATGCTCGAGATTTTCCCGTTCTACTCTCAGTAGATTTTGGAAAGGATTTTATTTTGAGACGTTTAAAATAAGTGGGAAGAGACCAGTGAGTTCTAATGGCTCTTGCAGGCAGTTTCAATTCCAATACACTTAGCTTAAAGCTTTGCATTGAGTCCTGTTTCGCCAATCTTATATATTTTTTAAACTTTTCCTTAGCAGTCGAAACTCTTTTAAGTAGTTTAACCACTGTTTTCGTATGTATGTATATTTTATTTATATATTTTGTTTTAATTTTTCACCTTCAAAGTATTATTAAATGTAATAAATTTCTAATTTTTTAAATTACATCCCTCGCAACATCAACTTTTTTAAACATGTATATTACAATTAATTAAACATATTTTTAATCAAAGTTCATTGTGTAGTACAATGAACTTTGATTAAAAATATGTTTTATGTAGCGGAATAAATAAAATAAAAATTGATATTTATTTTATTTCAATTAGGATTAGATAAATATTACATACTAGCAACCCGCCCCGGCTTCGCACGGGTGCAATGTTTATATTAAATATACGCAGCGTTCGCGAGAATCGTTAACGTACGGCAGTTTTTTCGACGCCTTACTCCACAATTTTCACTACCACGAAAAATCCTATCTATTTTCCGGGATAAAATATAGCCTATACGGATTCGGAAGAATCCCTCTAAGTAATGGTAAAAGAAATTTTGAAATCGGTCCAGTAGTTTTTGAGCCTATTCAATACAAACATACAAAAATACAAAGGTTTCCTCTTTATAATATTAGTATAGAAGTATAGATTATAAACATACATATAGTTACGTCCTCTTTTTAAGGAATTGTCTCGCCAGCTGATTGATTCCTTCCATGATGCATTCTTTTCCCAAAGATTAAGCATTGCCATACAACGTGGCAATGCTGCCAATATTCTGGGCACGTTTTCGGACTATTCTATATACCTATAGTAGTTCGACGCCTAAGTCTATTTTTTATGTGCATAGCTTATCAGTGTTTATAGCTGAATTATGATTGTATCATTTGATTAAATAGCCGTTAATAAACCAAGTAAGTTATAATTAAAAATATATTTTAAGTTTATATTTTGCAATTCGGCAGTTTTTTTTTAATATCTTGCCCTGTATATGAGAGTCTTCTGTTAAAAACTAAACCTAAGAGAGACCTCTCGCGCCCAGCATTGGTCGAGGCCATGCTGCGGGGCGAGAGGGAGTGGGAAGCGGTCGCCTCCTTCTGCGAAGCAGTCATGCTTCCTAAGGAGGAGGCGGGCCGCGTGAGGGAGAGGATGGTGTCCTCCCTCCAGCCCAGCCGCAGTGGTAGACGCCCACGGCGTCGGACGTCGGCCGACGATCTCCGGCCACCGTAGGCGCGGGCATGCGGACAGCGAGTAAAGGGCAACTCGCCGTCCGACCATGGACCATGCCCGGGTCGACGGCGCGTCGCGTTCCACGCGCGCCTCAAAGAGCGTCAGCAACATGACGAGGCCCCCTCTGCAGAGGGCCGAAGCCTGCCGGGGTCGTGGGACTCATCCCGTTACCGTGGCCCCGGTTCGTAAAGGGCTATTGAAGGAACACCGTGGATTTTAGTCAGTAAAAGTCTGACAGTCCCTCCCACCCTGCCCGGAGTGGGAGGACTTATTTGATAATTTTACCAAGTTAAAAAAAAAAAAGAATAGTGTTAAGATTTACCTCTGTAAAAAATTAAACCTACTAGACGAGTGGTAAGATTTATTTTCTCAGGACCCCACAAATCACTTCTATTCGCCATTCGGACCTTTCCTGACCCTAGCTTCAAAAAAAGTGTAGTTTCCAAATACCTATTTGAATCACTTCTTCTGAAAAGAAAAAAACACACAGCCTGTTTATTTATCTTCAACTATTCACGCTCAAACGAATTGTAAAATTCGCACGTACCACCATTTTTCTTCTCCCTAGCGATACAATGGCAGTAATCGGTGCGTAACGAAATTGAAAAGACGTTTTAAGGGTCCCACAAATAAATACCATCAATTACCCTGGAACCAATTCAGACGTTTTGGTTACCTTCCATTGTGGTTTACATTATCTTGAATTAATTTATTTCGACTTTTATTGAAGGCGAGTTATTGTTTTTCTTTGGAAATTGAATTTAAAGGTACTGTTTTCTAAAATATGTTAATTAGTTTCGATAAGGTGGAGAGGAGCGTCGTGGCTAAATAATCCCAGCCGAAGGACTCGATTCTTAGATAGCTCACTATCTTAACAAATTGGTATACTCCGAGTCACCGGCTGTCATTTGTATACCTGTGTCAGTCATTACAGGTACAGAAGCCAGAAATTCTGTGCGGTTATACAAGGTGTAACAGATTAAGCGCAAAACCTCAGACAGCCCAATTAGAATATTAAATTATAAATCTAAAACAACATCCGTACCTAAATAAGTTGAAACCACACCTAGACATTTATTATAAAACTAGTACTCACGCGGGGCTTCGCTCCCGTGGATTCTATCACGGTAAAAACATAACTCTCCTTTTTGCAGTCGGGTAAAAAGTAGCCTATAACCTTCCTCAAGCGTCAAGCTACTTCCATACCAAATTGCATCCAAATCCACCCCGTACTTTCGAAGATTAGCGCGTTCAAGCAAACAAACAAACAAACTTTTCCGCTTTATAATATTAGTATAGATAGTTATCCTTACTAAACGCAAAACGTATGTGCGTCATACAATACCCTTACGCAGACGCATACACTTATGCAATATTAGCGGCCGACGCGCACACGAGCGCATTTCGGTTTGTATTAATTTGGTATGATACTGTTTTTCCATTTTAAGTTAAATGAAAAATGTTTCCATCAAAATTTAACACTAATTTTTTATGACGGAAATCGATTCAGAGGCCGTTTCTGAACTAACTGCTTTCAGGAATTCCGTTTATTCTGTTACACGTTGTATAGGCAATCACCCCATGTAAAATACTAGTTACCTACAAAGCTACGTGCAGTTAGACTGGAATTAGATCCTGACATAGTTGGAGAAAAGGCTAAGCACACTATGAATTAGTTTCAATAAAGTAATTATTCTGTAAGGGCCTTTTGACTTTGATGCTTCAGAATTAACAAGTATTCTTAACATTTACATTTGTGTACTTGAAAGTTTATTTACGTTTCTAGAAATAGCTATTTCGTATATCTTCCAAAGCGCCACCCCAGGGTACGTTTCTGTCATTCCCAGCGAGTGCTCCTCAAATAAGATGTTTATGATGTCGTATAGTGTATCTTGCTATGTGAACTCGACGATACAAATGTTGGTGAAGACGACAAATGAATGGCTAAACATATTCGTACTAGAATCCGCGCGGGACTTTGCTCTCGTGGATTTTATCACGACAAAAACATCACAGTAAAATACAATAGGACAACATAATTATAATATTTAAGTACAAAGGTACTGCTTATTTCTTAAGAAATTTCTTCCAGCAGACCTGCCAAAGAAGTGAAAAAGAAATGTAGACAATAGTGTGTGAGAACAAGAAGAGAAATAAAAATTAATATGTGAAGTCTAAAACTAAAATATTAAATAACACATACTTATAATGCAATAAAAATAACATATACTTAAATAAATACATAATGTTAGAATATATAAACATATAAATATATACATAAATAATTAACACAGTTAAGAGGAAAGGTAATGCTCTTTTAATCGACATTTGAATAAAGATATAGTTTTTAAATCACGAATGCTAGGCGGAAGTGAGTTCCACAATCTTACAGCATGGACAGAGAAGGAATAACAGTAGTAGCTAGTTTTATGAGGATGAGATTTAAGGAGGGATCTAAGGTGTGATCTACACGGTACGTCGCTAGAACGAGCGTAAGAAAAACGCTCACGCAGGTAGGAAGGGTAAGACGGGTTGTGTAAGATGTTGAAGAGGAGACACAAAATCCTAGCGTTCCTGCGAAGATGGATTGGGAGCCACTTGAGTTCCTTGCGAAGGTGAGAAACATGGTCATACTTTCGAAGACCGAAAACAAAGCGAATGCACAGATTTTGCAAGCGCTCAAGCTTGTTTAATAGCTCCTCGGTAGCATCCAAATCCAGCAGGCATCGGCATAATCTATAATCGGCTGAATAAGTGTTTGTGCCAAAGAAACTTTAGTCTTCAAGGGCAGAAGACTTTGAAGGCATTTCAGCGAATGAAAGGAGAAACTTACCTTTCGGCTGACCTCATTGACCTGAGCACGCCACGAAAGATTGGAGTCAATAACCACACCCAGATCTTTAGCGGTTTCGGTATAGTCAATGCGAACACCGTCGAGATATAAAGGCATCAGAGATGCAACAACAACCGCACTGCGAACGAATCTGCTGCCAATGATCATGGCCTGGGATTTAGTTGGGTTAATTTGCAAACCAAATGACTTAGCCCAAACGCTGATGCAAGCCAGGTCATGATTCATTGCAGCAATTGCAGAACCCGCGTCAACTACAGTAAAATGACGGTAAAGCTGCAAGTCATCTGCGTAGAGATGAAAACTAGAGGAGATTACTCTGGTAACAAAGTTTATGAAAATTGAAAAAAGAAGAAGAGAGAGAACGCTACCCTGAGGAACACCCTCAGTGAGGCTACACCAATCAGAGAAGGACTCCTCCAAGCGAACACACTGAGAGCGTCCCCGAAGATAAGATCCGAACCAGGCTAAAGTGGAAGGAGAGAAATTGATAGATTTGAGGATACCAAGTAAAATGTCGAAATCCACTGAGTTGAATGCGCTACTGAAGTCCAGCAATACAAGAACAGTAAGGGACTTATTCTCCATTACCCAGCGGATGTCATCAGTCATTTTTAAAAGCGCGGTTACAGTATTGTGACCCGTGCGAAAACCGGATTGAAAAGGGGATATTATCGAGTTTGACGCCAAGAAAAATGATAATTGTCTATGAACTATGTGCTCAAAAACTTTAGAGAGAAAAGGGAGGATAGAAATGGGTCTAAAGTGGGTTAATAATGTAGGATTGTTAGTTTTAGGTAAAGGTATTATGTGAGCCTGTTTCTAAACATACGGAAAGGAGCAAGAGGAAAATGAGTGGTTGAAGATGTGAGTGAGAACAGGAAGTAAAGAGGAAAGGATAAGAGTTATCATTCTTGAACACAACTTATCATTACCGACTACTGAAGAAGTAATCGCAAGAATAGACTTCTTAACGTCATCCTCAGTAACATCGCTAAGCTTAAAGAGAGGACAAAGTGGTAACGGCAACCTAGAAAGACTCTTTAGTGTCGCAGCTTTAACAGACGGATCAAGAGAAAAGGAAAGGAAAGAGAAATGCTTATTTAGATCATTAACATCCTTACACTGGTTGGTAGGTGACTTACCTATGCCTACAGATTTGAGAAGTTTCCATACATCGGAAGAACTGCGATTATTGAGTTGGTCGTGAAAATAGCGTCTCTTAGCACCTTGACACAGATGACTGCAACGTTTACGTAACGATTTGTAATAAGAGAGATTCAGTTCTGAAGGTCTGCGCTTATATCTGCTCTTAGCTTTATCCCTGCGAGCCATAATCTCTTTAATTTGTTGCGTTATCCATGGTGCAGGGTTATGTCTAACTTTGACACGTCTGATAGGGGCATGCTGATCATATAAGTCGAGAATGGTTACGTTAAAACAATTCACCTTATCGTTGATGTCATCGTTCTCAACCAGAGGGGTCCAGTCAAGATCACCGGCATCACGCCGCAAAGCCTCCAGATCTATGCCCTTGTAGTTGTGGAGATATAAAAGCTGGGGCTTACGCTTGGGAACACGAATACGATGCGAAAGATAAATGAGATCATGGTAAGAAAAAGTAGCCGTAAGTTGGCCATGGTAAGAAACATTACTAGGTGAGGAGACAATCATAAGATCTAGAAAAGAGGGTGTACAATTAAGAAAATAGTGAGTTGCAGAAAGAGGAAAAATTTGCAGATTGAAAGAAGACAAGAGTGAAAGGAGTTTAAGGGAGTGAGAATCATTTTTAATTAAGCAAGTATTAAAATATCCCATTAAAATGACATGCTCATACATGGGGCAAAGATCACTGAGAGTGGAGTCGAGAGAATTGAAGTAGTCTATGTGAAGATTAGGACTGTAGAGCACTGCAAGTAAAACCTTTGTGTGATGAACAGTAATTTCAAGAAACAAGTATTCAGCC
The DNA here is from genome assembly GCA_943138885.2 of Tholera decimalis. Taxonomy (NCBI): domain Eukaryota; kingdom Metazoa; phylum Arthropoda; class Insecta; order Lepidoptera; family Noctuidae; genus Tholera; species Tholera decimalis. The sequence continues at coordinate 34,957,214 of OW964562.2, forward strand.
GACTCAGAATACCGTGATGGAGATGAACTGACCACCCTGTAGGGTAAATCAGCACGCAGGTATATAGCAACACCTCCTCCACCTTTGTCAATCCTATCATTGCGGATCAAGACGAAGCCGGGGAGTGAGTACTGAGTAGAGAGGAGAGATGGTTTCAAAAATGATTCCGATATCAAGAATGCATCCAAGTGAGCACTGCTAAAGGATGCCAGAAGGTCAGAATAGTGACCAGGAACACTCTGAGCATTTATGTGAGCTATATGCAGATTCTTAGGGTCATTGGAGAAAAGAGAAGAGATTTTTTTTTATGTATGTTACCTCATAACTCGGAGACGGCTGGGCCGATTTGGAAAATTCTTTTTTCGTTGGAAAGGGTATACTTTCTAGTTGGTTTCGTTGTTATGAAATCAGGATCTGATGATAGGATTCTAGAGATATCGAGGGAACTCTTCAAATATTATAGGCACACCTATAGCGTTTTGAGTATTTCTTATAGTACTTTGTACAGTTGCTCTCGAAAAGCACCATTTGAGGAAGTGGAACTGATGATGAAGACCACAGATGGCCGCCGAAACTACTTAATAATAAGTATTTCCTGGATTGCGATTCGATTACTTGAATATGGATGTTAAACACTTTATGCTCGTCACAATGCATATGGCGATGTAGAGCTGATGGTGAAGTACCAGGAGAACTCCTCAAAAATTAACGGCTCTGCATCGGGAAAAGCAATATTTGGTAAAAGGTGATAATTAGTTCACATTTTGGCTTTTGTAACTAGATAAATTTTAATTTTAATTAGAGCGTGAAAAATAACTTTTTAGCAAAAAATAAAACCGACTTCCATATCAAAACACTACAAAGTCAAAAATAACTTTATCGGAAGGCGGTGTTTGAAAAAAAAAATAACAGAAAATAGAAAACCAATACCACTGACTACCGAAATTAAAGTTATTTTTGGATTTGTAGTGTTTTGATATGGAAGTCGGTTTTATTTTTTGCTAAAAAGTTTTTTTAATATCATCATTCGCCTCTAAAAATCTACGTTGCCTTCTAATTACTAAGTCAGCCACAATGAACGAGCGTCTGAACGATACTATCTTAGCCACTTCTTCTATGTAAGCCACTGTAAATAAAATTCAGCAGGGTAGTTATTTTTAGCATCTAAATTTGTAACATGCATTCAAGCAGTAAACTTCTAAAATATGAATATATGACATCAAAAAAGAAACCTAACATAACCTAACGCTTACTTTATGCTTTTATGAAGTATAAAAGTGCGAGAGGTATAACTCCAAGAACTGGAATGTATGAGATTTAGTTAGATAAGGTCTCCGTCGACCGATGGAGGAGCCGGCGAATTAAAAAAAAACTTAACCTAACCTATGAGGACCTTGTGTTGATGCTGTAAACCGTAAAATGGTGATGAGATGTAAAATCTGCGACTTAATTAGGAAATTAGGTGGCAATATTGAAATAAGAAGGATAAGTTAAGATAATTGTTGATCTTTACTTGTCGTTTTATGTACAATATTTAGTTGGGGTTGTAAAAAAGATGAATTAGTTTATTAGGGGCTATCTCATTTTCAATTATAAAATGAGAAGTTTGATCACGTGGCCAATAAAGAAATCTGTGGCTGGACTTATTATTTCCCTTTAGAAATCAGGGTGGTTGAACAGGGTGGGTTTTTAGTCAGTAAAAGTCTGACACTCCCTTCCACTCCATAGGTATAGTAGCTTCTACCCGCGACTTCGGTTGCGTAGGAGGGCTTGGGCGGGGCACCGCAGTGTCCTCGTAGAGGCGGTCGGCGGCGGCGACCTCTCGCGCCCTGCTCTGATTCAGACCATGGTGCGGAGCGAGAGCGAATGGGATGCGGTCGCCTCTTTCTGTGAAGTAGTCATGCTACGAAGGAGGAGGCCGAACGCGCGAGGGAGAGGCAACTTTCTTCCTCGCACCCCCGTGGGAGACGCCCCGGGCGTCGGGGATCGCGAGCCGATTTCCGGCCACCATTGGCGCGGGCCTGCGGACGGCGAGCAGGGGTCGCTCACCGTCCGGTAAGGACCAGGCCCGGGTCGGCGGCGCATCGTGTTCCACGCGCGCCTCAAAGAGCTGTCAACACCAGTGACGGGATCATAGGGCCATTGCCTGCCGGGGTTTGCGGGAAAGTTCTATCGAGATACTGCAGCCCCGGAACTTTAGGGCAGCCGAAGGAACAGGGTGGGTTTTTAGTCAGTAGAAGTCTGACACTCCCTTCCGCTTAACCCAGAGCGGAAGAAGTCATTCGATGATTTTCCCACCCAGAAAAAAAAAGTGTGTAACTATCTTTTTACCAACCTTCTTCTATCTACTTACTTATCTACCTGTTTAATAAAACATCCATACATCTTTACATCTATTCTCACAAACTTTTGCAGTTATAAAATTAGTAAGAAAGAACTAAGACAGTTGAATTGCTCCCGCTCTCGTTTATAGAAACGCTTACTTCAAAGCCTATGCAAACTCGTTGTACACTGCACATTCGTCATACCCAGAGTGCACATCAAATTAAATGTTTATGATGTCATATGCACTCGGGGATTTGCAACTGAATTTAAACTTGATAATAAATTTTAAATCAAAAGCTTGAAGTCTTAATGCAGTTTCCATAGTAAATCACGTTTGTTGTATAAGAGCCCCCTAAAATATTTTTTTTATTCTGGTTTTGGTATTTGTTGTAATAGCGACTAGAGAAATACATCATCTTTGAAAATTTTAACTGTCCATCAAGGTTTATGAGATACAGCCTGGTGACAGACAGACAGCGGAGCCTTAGTAATAGGGTCCCGTTTTTAAAAACTATACCGTGGCAGCAGAAACGTGCTAAGAAAATAAGAAGATCTAAATATTTTAAGCTGTGTTAGCTGTTTGTGGAACGGTACTTTCCATGAAGAAGATTGTCCAAATCCCTTGGGTGTCGTAAGCAGCCATGTCGGAAGAGATTAAAATTAATTAATTAAGATCTTGGGATTAAAATTTTGCGGTCTTAGCAAGGTGAATTTGTAATAACATCCTTTAAACAATGATAGATAGCGTCTCATCCAGTGCCATGTAAATAAAACCATTAATTTTCCAATTATTTTGATTAATGAACTACAAATCCTCATTACTGTTATTGTTGTAAGGTTTAAAGAAAGAAATTTATCTTTCATAAGTCATCAAAGATCTTGGCATGTATTTGGAATACTAATGGCATTGGTACATCAAAGGCTGGTTCTAATCTGTTTTAGGCTCGGCTAGAGTGATAATCAGAAGTTGGAATTAGGTAGAATTATTTATGTACTTACACTGATTTCATACAACGAAAGAATAAAGTGGATATGCCTTAAATCCCGTTATTGAAATATATATTATATATAAATAAACAGTTATTTATTTTACACAATTTATAAAAAAGGCGAAGTACAATTATGAGAATTTGCTTAAGACTATTAATAATTTGTATTGTGAATTTAATACTACTAAAAATTGTATGTTACTTATCATTGTTTTATTTGTCGTATCTATCTCTGAGGTTTTTATTATTATTTATTTGTAATATTGTTAGTCACACGGGATTGTCTATTAGAAATCCCGGGAGATCCATATTAATATCAACATTTCGATGCAAGTATATAAATAACTCTACCCAATTCCGACCTATGGTGATAATGATAGCAGTAAAATAATAATCAGCCTGTAACGTTACCACTAACTAAATATATATAACTTTTGTAGGGTGCTTATAGTTAATATATCTCACTCAGTTATTATGAAATCACAGAGTATCACAAAAATTTTATACAACGTGTAATTTAAAGGGTATATACATACCGAGTGCACGGCTTCTTTGGATGATAATAAACGATATAGCAAGGGTTTTGTAATCCTATGTCTACATGTGTGAAACTTATTAGAAATTTCAATACATTGATACCAGAGACCGAATTTTTCAAATTAAGAAGTATGAAGAGAATTATCGTTTTATTGGCAAGTGACGTGGAAAGTGATGACCCTCATAGTGCTGTGACACGTTTGTTATTACTGCTATTCAAGAAACATATGAAACCAATAATTTGGAGTCAATTCTGTGAGTCACTTATTTTGAGCTGAAACTGTGCATAGAGACTCCATACCAGATATTGTCTTCAGCCCTTTTGGATAGATATGGGGTTTCCGTTACACGTTGTATAACTATATGTATAGAATGATGTGCATAACTTTATACGATGAGTCTAAATATCTAAAAAGATTTAAACAAGTGGCGAATTAGAATATTAAAGTTAAAGGTTTTTGATTTTGTTGACTGGGGAGTCAACAGCGCGTTGTGTTCCACGCGCGACTAAAAGAGCAGTCAGCACTATTGACGGGGCCCTATAGGGTCATTGCTGGCTGGGATTGCGGAGATGTTCTCACAAGATACCGCGGCCCCGGAATGCAAGTGCAACTGAAAGAACAGGGTGGGTATTAGTCAGTCTGATACTTCCTTCCGCTCCACCCTGAGTCAGTCGAAGTCGTTGAAGTCTAATGTTATCGCTTCTCAAGTTTATTATACTATATAACGCAACACGCAAATACTAGTTATCTATACTAATATTATAAAGCGGAAAAGTTTGTTAGTTTGTTTGTTTGTTTGCTTGAACGCGCTAATCTTCGAAAGTACTGGGTGGATTTGGATGAAATTTGGTATGGAAGTAGCTTGAAGCTTGAGGAAGGTTATAGGCTACTTTTTACCCAACTGCAAAAAAGGAGAGTTATGTTTTTACCGTGATAGAATCCACGGGAGCGAAGCCCCGCGAGAGTACTAGTACTATATAAAGCTAAATTACCACTGACTCACTGACTGACTGACTCATTGACATAATTGTTCTCCCAGATGGTGGATGGGGAGGTGGGTATATTTTGACAGATTCGTAAACAAGTAAGTCTCAAACCTACGGGAAAAGTGCCAAACCTCCCCTTTTCACCCCCCTTCTTCCCCCTCCCTATCGTATCTCGGAAACTACGAGACCCGTTTTTTTTTTACGGATTCGTATAGAGGAGGCTCGGTAAAGGAAAAACCATTTTTCAAAGTCGCCCCCCTTGCCCCCCTTCTCACCCCCTTTAGGCGGATCTCGGAAATTAAGAGACCTGGAACATTTTTTTTTTTCAGATTCATTTAGAGGGGCAATGCTTTAGTCGAAATAACTGTGCAACCCCCCCCCATCACCCCCCCCCCCCCATTTTTTTTTTTTTGCTTTTCACAAACTTTTCACTTTTTTTTTGCTTGCAACTCGCGCAACACGCAAATACTAGTTGTTAACGCACACTGTGCGTGTCACTACGGCAAACCCACTGTGCACCTACAACGTGAGCCTGCGGGACGCGGGGGACGGGAGCCCGACCGGCCGCGTCGCTTCGCCGCGAGCCAACCGCCAGCAGTCTGCTCGGGGTCACAATCAAGCGCATGCGTACACGCACATACGCACCGCGTCCATTTTATAATAAGTTAGTAAAGTAATAATTTCTAATATTATAATTCCAAAGAGTAGATTCGCCTATCATTGAAGTGACCCCTATATTCCCAACAGAATTGGCGACCGTCTAAGATAAATTTCGAACCTACAAATAATCCAATACCTACCTAAAGACCGAAGCTAAAAGAACGTTCGAGAATAAACGCGCGTGAAGACCGGATACGACGGGTATCAAGCTATCAAGGACAAGATTGGCGCGTATGCTGTTCTTCAGTCACCCACGGGGCCTTCGGACTACGCAAGCAGGCAACAAAATCATCGCCTGCACGCGCACCAGAGGTCTAGCCCGAGGGAAGTAAGCCCGTTTCCTATATTCCTGCCTATTCCACGATGCCTATCTATTTATTTCTATTTGTGTGAATAGCCTAGTTGGTTTCGCTCGAACATTTCAATCAGCTTGCCTAAAATATTCGAAATACGATACGTAATTTTCTTGCCGCGCGTGGTGGGCGAGTCCATTTTTGTGTTTGTGTGTGCTATTCAATTTAATTCAATTCAATTATTTATTTGCATCAAAAAGGATTACAATATTACTTAAAAACTAGCACATAGAAAAAAGTATCAGTAAAAATAATATAGGATCATCTGCAGCCGAACTAGGTAAACACCTGTATCTCGGCATACAGCGCCAATCCTCTCAGTCTATGACATTGAAATTTTATTAAATCAGCAAGTACAGTCTTTCTTTAAACTTAAAAAGAACAATTAAGAGTAATACTTTATACAAATAATTATAAAATTAGAATTAGGAATAATTTACTTAAAATCTAAGTGAGTTATAGGTTTATTTCGTGTGTGTATGAGTATGGATGTAAGGGTGAGTGTATGTGTGTGAGTCAGTGTACGTGTGAGGGTGTATGTGCATGTGTAGTGTGTATGAGAGTGTTTGTATTCTTACATTGTGCCAAAGAGTATCAATCTTTCGAGTTAACTATAGAAAAAAAGAAATAATAAAAAAATTAGGACTCCTGATTATTCAGTAACTTCCATAAGCTTTTCTGTCTCATCATAGGTTAGTGTTAGTAAGTAATTTTTTACCCTAGTTTTGAATTGGGTCTTATTCAGAGAGTAGATATTAATTGAAGTATTGATTTTGTTATATATATATAAGGGCCTAAAAAGGCAAAATATTTACGAATAAAGGACGTATGAGGGTGGTGATTGCGAGTACACACTGTCCTGTTCCTTCGCCTATATTTTAGATTAGGGTCATATTCTAAAACTGTATGTTGCTTTAAAACAATACCTTGTAAAAACAGCTGTCGTACACTAAGTACTTCGCAATATTGGTACAACAGGGTGGTAGGAAAAAGACGCGGTTTAAAATTGCAGATCTTAAGAATAGCACGTTGTGCAATCTCAATCGGTTTGATTATTGTTTTTGGAGCTCCTCCCCATGATGTGATGCAGTATGATATTACAGATTGGCACAAGGCAAAGTAGATTTGTTTCAATAATACAGCATCCACAACGTGTCTCAGCTTTTTGAAAACGAACATGAGTTTTCTGACCCGGGTACTGAGTAATTTTATATGTTCTCTAAAGCTAAGGTTACTGTCTATAATGACCCCCAAATATTTTATGTTGTCTACATGTTCAATTGGTTTACAGCTACAGTTTATATCTAAGCAACATACATGCGGGACTATTTTGTAGTTGCTCCTAATTAATTTTGACTGGCGAATACTAAAAGTTAGATATTTGGTTTTATCAGTGTTGAGTGTTAAAAGGTGGAGTCGAAGCCAGTTGTTTACGATGTTAAATCCCGTTTGCGCTGCCTCAAAGACCTCATCCCATGTGTCAGCAGAGAATAGGAGAGCTGTGTCGTCAGCATAAGATATTATATCTCCTTTTGGGATGTTTATGGATGTGAGATCATTAATATAAATGAGAAAGAGGTTAGGGCCTAAAATACTGCCCTGAGGAATGCCGTAGGAGACTACGCCGTCAGTGCTCACATGACAACCAATTCAGACACATTGATTCCGTCCGCTAAGATAGCTTTCAAAGAGACGGAGTTGCGTTCCTCTAATACCAAGTTTGAAAAGCTTCGTAATCAAGATGGGAATTGAAATAGTATCAAATGCTTTTTTTAAATCTATGAATATAGACAAACATTTCTGCCCCATGTCAAGATTAGTACTAATGTAGTTGGTTAGTGTATTAACTGCATCATCTGTAGATTTACCTACTCTAAAACCAAACTGATTTTTTGCCAGGTATTTCTTTTTTTCCATATAGCTTATAAGTCTGTTATTAATGAGCTTTTCTAATAATTTAGACATGGCGGGTAAAATTGAAATTGGACGATAATTTGATACTTCATTTTTATCACCACCTTTAAAAATTGGACGGACTTCCGAGCTTTTTAGTTGCGATGGAAAAATGCCTGTGTCGAGACATAAATTAAAAATGTGCGCAAGTGCCGGTGCTAGATGATTGACATGCTGTTTCAATAATTTGTTGGATATGTTATCCCTACCCACTGAGCATTCGGATTTCAAGCCCATCACAAGGCAAGTAATCTCGTCTACACTAGTCTCTTCCATCACAAACGAGTTCAGTTCTTGACAAGAGTTATTATTTGACAACAAAGCTGAGTCAGAGCTGTCGTACGGTTTCCTTTTTTGGCAATCTTCAGCTAAGTTTTTACCTACATCAATAAAATAATTATTGATTTCATTTAATGATTCTTCTGGCGAGTCTTTAATGGTTAGGAGTTGATTGGAGTTACTGGGAGTTTTATTTAGATTCGAAATTTCTTTAAGTACTTTCCAGAGCTTTTTTGGATCATTTTTTGCTTTCTCAACCTCATTTTTTTCATAGGCACATTTAACCTTTTTTAAAATAACACTGCAGAAATTCCTGTATCGATTATATGTTATTTTCAGAACTTCATTATCAGGTGACGATTTTAATTTTTGGTGTAGTCGGTCTCTATTTTTAATACATCTCAATAATCCATTTGTTATCCAGGGTTTAATTATTTTTTTACGCCTAGATGTAGTTATAATTTCAGTATTTTTATTGATTACACTCTGAATCGTATTTATTAGGTAATTAATTAATTAATTGGCGTCTAAATAGCTTATCGAAGGGTCTAAATAATTGCCTAAAGCCTAAATCTAAGCACTAAAACCAGCCTATCTTAGCATCAACATTTTTCTTGCCGCACGTGGTGGGTGAGTCCATTTTTGTGATTGTGTGCGCGGTTGGCGCTTGTTGAGTGTACCTATTTGTTTGGTGGATGTAAAAAAATTGCCTAAATCCTAAATCTAAGCACTAAAACCTAACTATTGCACTTTGTACCTAAACTATTGTACACCCTATAGCTCGTGTACGTTTAAGCCCATTTTGCAGACGATTGTGTTCTGTACTAATATCTATTGCCTATACCTACGTACCCTAACTAAATTCTAGTTTTTTAAATAGTGTAACCTAAAAGTAGGTAACAGTTATTTCACCAAAGCTTGCCGACTATTCCAGGTGCGGTGAGTGTGCATGGCATGAACCTGAGCTTCGTTAATTGATCTGCTAGCTACCTGCCTGTCTACGCGTTTGCAGTGCAGGCGCCTGGTGAGTGCTGCATACTTCGTGCTGTTACAGCTTCAGTACCGTAAGTTAGCGGTTTTGAGTTAATTACACATAATAGACAGTGACTATTGTACCCAATTCATTGTTGCCTATATAACTAGAGGTTAGAATTCGATTAAACTACCTACTTACAAATATAATAAGATGGATAGTGAGATAAATAAAGAAGAAATGAGTGAAGTTGAACAAGAATTTAAAGGTGTAATAAGAAAACGTAGTGCCATGAAAGGCCAACTTACTAAATTTAAAGACTATTTACAACAAATGTCAAAGTGTAGTCCACTCAGTAGCTTGCAAGCTAAGGAAATTGGAATGAAAATAGATAAATTTCAAGCTTTGCTGAGTACGTATGACAAGTTACAAAATAATATTGAATTAAATTGTCTAGATTTGGATGAGTAATTAAGAGAAAGAGAGTTAATTGAGGATCAGTTCTTTTCATGTATATCATTGGCTCAAGAGTTAAATGAATCGGCCAATGTCTATAAAACTGATCAACAAAGGTCTGATGGCTCGGACTGTAGTTCAAATAATAATAGTCATTGTACTCATAATAAGTTTAATTCAGTGAAGTTGCCTACTATTAAATTGCCTTCATTTGATGGCAACTACATAAAATGGTTAGAGTATAGGGATACTTTTGATTCCTTGATAAATTCTAACGATGCAATCCCAAATATAAACAAGTTTCACTATCTAAGGTCATCTTTAGAAGGAGGAGCTTTAGTAGTAATAAAGTCTATAGAGTTTACATCAAATAATTACAAAATAGCATGGGATTTAATATGTCAACGGTATAATAATAAAAATCTACTTATGAATAATCATTTGACAGCGCTTTTCAGTATTGAATCTCTAACAAGAGAATCTCATAAGGCTTTAAGGTATGTTATTGATTTAGTTTCAAAAAACCTCAGAGCGTTGAATACTTTGGGGCAGCCTACAGATAAATGGGATGCTTTAATTATATATATGGTGTCAACAAAGCTTGACGTCACCACTAGTAGAAAATGGGAAGAATTTAAGAATGGATTACCAGAATTGCCTACATTAGATCAATTTACTGATTTCTTGCGTAACAGGGCAGATGTTCTAGAAACCACACAAAATCAAAATGAGCATGGTAAGTCACATGTTGGTTCCAAGGAACCAAGGCATTCTGCTAAGGCTTTTGTGAGTTCTACGAGTAGCAACTCTTCCAAAATTTCATGTGTTGTTTGTAAAGACAATCATCCTTTGTATATGTGTTCCAAGTTTAATGATATGTCACCTGAAGTTAGGTTAGATACAGTTTTAAAGCTGAAGTTATGTCTTAACTGTCTGCGTAGTGGACATACTGCCAAAAAATGTTTTCTTAAAGGTTCTTGTAAGCTTTGCAATGGGAAACATAATAGCTTAGTTCATAAAGATACAACAGCAGGATGTAGTAATGTTTCTTCCAATTTAAATACAAATAATAACGACTTACCTCCAAGTACATCACCTGTAACACTGTCTGCTATCTCTGCGGAACAGGTCCTATTGTGTACAGCAGTTGTTCAAATTGTTAATCCTGTAAATAATTCTACATTCCATGCACGAGCTCTTTGGATACTGGAAGTCAATCTTCTTTTATTACTGAAAAACTTAAAGCAAAGATAGGAATACCATCTCAATATACAGAACCAATAAGAATTTCTGGCATCAATAATGTACAATGTGACATTAAGGAGCGTTGTAGTTTAAAATTATACTCACGTTTTGACAATTCATTTAATTTACAAAATATGTGTTTAGTAGTGCCTCAAATTTCTAGTACATTACCTACACTAAATGTTAATGTTTTAGGCCTAGGATTGCCTGCTGATTTGGATCTTGCCGACCCTGGATTCCATTGTCCCTCTGACATAGATATCTTGTTGGGGGCAGACGTTTTTTGGGACATTGTAGGTACCCAACAAATAAGATTAGGTAAGCACCAACCTGTATTACAACATTCAAAACTAGGTTGGCTAGTGTCAGGCCCCATAGGGAATGGACAAGTTAAATCATACTAAAAATGCTTACTCTAGTATTAATTTATTACATTGTAACATTGTACAGAATGATATTCAAGAATCATTACAAAGATTTTGGGAGATCGATGAACTGCCTTCAAACAAAATATCTTACACCCTTGAAGAACAAGCTTGTGAGAACAGTTTTATAGAAAATACGAGTCGTTTGCAAAGTGGTAGATTTAATGTTAAAATGCCACTCAAGGATTCACCAGAAGAATCACTAGGTGACTCTTATAATATTGCCAAAAAGCGTTTTTTTTGTTTAGAAAGCAAGTTGGTTAAGAATCCAAATATTAAAAAAAAACAGTATTGTGATTTTATTAAAGAGTATTCAGATCTTGGTCATTTGGAAGAAATAGAGCGTCCAAAGTTTAGTAATTACTTGCCTCACCATGCAGTACTAAGAGAAAAAAGTGAAACTACAAAACTTAGGGTAGTTTTTGATGCTTCAGTCAAAACGTCCTCTGGAAAATCACTAAATGATATCCAGATTATAGGCCCAGTTGTACAAAATGATTTATTTAATATTATGTTACGTTTTCGCACTCATAAATTCGTACTAACGGGTGACATTGAGAAAATGTTTAGACAGATTTCTACTGTGGAATCAGAACGTCATTTACAGTTAATTTTGTGGAGGGAAGATGTATCTCTGCCTCTCAAGGTCCTGCAATTAAACACTGTGACCTATGGTACAGCATCAGCGCAGTTTCTAAGCACTAGAAGTCTTATTCAGCTAGCAGAGGAATGTGCAGATCTGCATATTGCTAATATAATTAAAAATGACTTTTATTATGATGATTTAAGCACTGGAGCATCTACTAAAGAAGAGCTGATGCATATTTATAAGACTGTGACACAAATATTAGGTTCAGCACATTTTCCGTTACGCAAAATACGCACAAATTGTCCTCAAATATTTGCAGACGAACCTACGTTAAATGATACATTAGACCTCACAAAGCAGTCATGTGTTCTAGGTCTCAATTGGTCCCCTAAAATGGACACATTTCAATTCCCAATAAATATAGAATCTACTTCAAAAATAACTAAGAGAACAATAATCTCAATGACTTGCAAAATTTTTGATCCTTTAGGTATTCTATGTGCTTGCGTTATTACTGCAAAAATAATTTTACAACGTTTATGGATTGCTAAGATAGACTGGGATGATCCAGTACCTATGGATATAAAAACTTCTTGGATGACGTTTATAAAAAACCTATCATGCCTATCAAGTATACAATTAGAAAGAAATGTTATTTGTGATTTGCCTATATCAATAGAGCTACACTGTTATGTTGATGCTTCACAAAAAGCATATAGTGCCTGTGTATATTTGCGCACAACTGATGTTAATAATAAAGTCACAGTTAAGCTACTATGTGCCAAGGCCCGTGTAGCTCCCTTAAAACCAACTACTATACCACGTTTGGAATTGTGTGGTGCTTTGCTCGGAGCCAGATTGTGTGCAAAGGTCCTACAGTCACTCCGTTGTAACATTACTAGTAAAACTATTTGGACCGATTCATCAGTAGTACTCGGTTGGCTTAATATTCAATGTAAAGAACTAAAACCGTATGTTCGTAACAGGGTGAACGAAATAAATGAAATTACATCTGACTATTCATGGCGACATGTGCCTACAGAATGTAATCCTGCTGACTTGGCCTCAAGAGGTGTAACTCCGCAGCAGTTACAGTCCTCATCCTTGTGGTGGGAGGGACCTTCGTTCCTTAGAAGGGAACCAAGCGAATGGCCACATCTAAGTGTTCCAAATATAGAACTACCAGAACTAAAGGTTCTACAAATCAGATTAGATACTAATTTATTAGACTTTTCTAGATATTCAAGTTTTAATAAACTCAAAAGAATTATTGCTTATGTCCATAGATTTATTAACAATTTTATTTACAAGTATAGTAAGGACAAAACTAATAAAACATTAATAGGTTGTCTTAGCACTGATGAGATTAGTAATTCATTAAAAACATTAATTAAAATTTGCCAAGCGTAATCATTTTATAGTGAAATATATACAATCAAAAGGAGCAAAGATCTCCATCATAAATCTAAAATACTGCCACTGAACCCGTTCATAGATTCAGATGGTATACTCAGGGTGGGTGGTCGTATACAAAATCCAAATTATAATTTTGAGAAAAGGCACCCAATACTACTTGATTCAAAACATAATTTTACTAAATTACTAATGAGATACGAGCATATACGTTTATTCCATGCCGGTCCACAATTGCTTTTATCATCCTTTAGGGAGGAATATTGGCCAATAGGTGGCAGGTACTTGGCTCGTAGCATATTAAGAAACTGTATTGTGTGTATACGTTTTAGAGGTAAAACAGTACAGCCTATAATGGGTAACCTTCCAAATGTTAGAACAAATCCTAGTTTTCCCTTTTATACATGTGGAACAGATTTTGTTAGTCCATTCATGATATCGAGTAAGAAAGGCAGAGGTAATCGTGTAACTAAATGTTACCTTTGTTTATTTGTTTGCCTTACTATTAAAGCTGTCCACTTGGAGCTTGTAAGTGATCTGACTACTAAAGCGTTCCTAATGTGCCTACGACGATTTGTAGCAAGAAGAGGTAAACCTTATGAAATTTATTCAGACAATGGCAAAACATTTGTAGGGGCAAACAATGAATTGGGTCGAGTCCTCAAATCTAGTCGCGAAGCTGTAATAGAGTATGGTAGCACTGAAGGCATTAGATTTAAATTCAGCCCTGCATATTCACCTCATTTTGGGGGTATTTGGGAAGCTGGGGTAAAGTCATCGAAACACCACCTAAAAATAGTAGCAGGCAACGCTGCGTTAACGTTTGAGGAACTTTCGACGTTGTTTACACAAATAGAGGCTATCCTAAATTCACGACCCTTATCTCCTCTCTCATCAGACCCATCAGATATCCTACCCCTTACTCCAGAGCACTTACTCATCGGGCGGCCACTCACAGCAGTGCCGCCTCTAACCATTAATAAAACAAGACCCAACAGATACGAGAGGATAGAGCAACTGCGGCAGCAATTTTGGGAGAGGTGGCGTCGAGAGTACCTGGCCGAACTGCAACAAAGAACTAAATGGAGGAGACCACAACATGAACCCAAAGTAGGTGATTTGATTATACTGAAGGAAGATCACCTACCTCCATTATGTTGGCGTCTAGGCCGCATAACAACGCTATACCCGGGACGAGATGGTGTCAGCAGAGTCGCTGATGTTTACACATCGAGAGGAACTATCAAGAGAGCAGTCCATAAGTTCTGTATTTTACCTGATGAAGATGACAAGGACTGCATGAAAACAAATGAAGATTGATAGCTGAGCTATCAAGGTGTGGGAGGCTGTTAACGCACACTGTGCGTGTCACTACGGCGAACCCACTGTGCACCTACAACGCGAGCCTGCGGGACGCGGGGGACGGGGGCCCGACCGGCCGCGTCGCTTCGCCGCGAGCCAACCGCCAGCAGTCTGCTCGGGGTCACAATCAAGCGCATGCGTACACGCACTTACGCACCGCGTCCATTTTATAATAAGTTTGTAAAGTAATAATTTCTAATATTATAATTCCAAAGAGTAGATTCGCCTATCATTGAAGTGACCCCTATATTCCCAACACTAGTTATACTATATAAAGCTAAATTACCACTCACTGACTCACTCATTGACATAATCGTTCTCCCAGATGGTGGATGAGGTAAGATAAGATAAGATAAGATAAGATAAATTTTATTTCCAAGATATATGTACATTGTTTCTTAAAAATAATACAGTGCTTAATGATAGTGCTTAATTGTACACAAAAGTTGTAGAACTTGAGGCCGAACTAGGCAAAACCTGTATTTCGGCTCTCAAGGCCATTCCCCTTGAGTAACCGATACAATGGACGACTAATAGCAACTTAACATAAAATAAGTAAATTAAACAATGACAAAGAAGAAAGTATATGTGTAGTATGTTCTCTCTTTGTGTGATATGTGGGTGTGAGTGTATGAGTGTGAGAGGATGTGTGCTTGTTAGATGGAAGCGTGAATGTTGCACGTATAGCGTATTGATATTAGATGTAATTACTCATATTAAAATAAAAAAGTTTATAGTTTATACCGGTATTTCTAGCAGTTCTTCTGTCTCCTCATACGTAAGTTTTTGGAGATAAGTACTTACTATAGTTTTACAGGACTTACTTGTCAATGGATATATATTTAGAATTTTATTTATCTTATTGTAAATGTAGGGGCCAATGAAGGGAATAAATTTAGTACTAAATTTTGTTTTGAATGATTTTTTTTGTGGACATACTAAGTGTTTTTTTCGTTTATTTAGAATTGCAGTGTTAAAAATTAATGTTTTGTGTTGCTTAATTATAATATTTAGGATGAAGAGCTGTCTGACAGTTAATACATCACAAAACTCATATAAGAGAGACGTGGGAAACAATCTCGGTTTAAAAGTGCAAATCTTCAGTATGGCACGCTGGGCAATCTCAACATGCTTTATTATGGTTTTTGAGGATCCACCCCAAGATGTTATACAATATGTAATAAGGGACTGGCAGAGAGCAAAGTATATTCGCTTCAGTATATGGGGTTCGGTGACATATCGCAGAGTTTTAAAGACGTAAATTAGTTTCCTGATTCTACCACAAAGAATCTTTATATGGTCTTTAAAGTTTAGATTGTTGTCTAGGGTAACGCCAAGGTATTTTATAGTATTGACAAGTTCTAGTTTTGGACAAGAGCAATTTTCTTTAGACAGACATTCATGCGGTATGATACTATGAATATCTAAGTTAGGTTTTGTGCTAGACCTTATACTGAAGCAAACATACTTAGTTTTGTCCACATTTAAGGTTAAAACATTGTCCTCAAGCCATTCCCTCACGGCATCAAAACCAGATTTAGCTGCTTCGAAGACCTCTTCCCATGTACTGGCAGAAAACGTGAGAGCAGTATCATCCGCAAATGAGATTATTTCGCCATGGGGGAGCTTTTGAGTTGTGAGATCGTTAATATAAACGAGAAAAAGTGAGGGTCCCAGGATACTCCCCTGCGGAACGCCGTGCGTAATTGGAAGGTCACCACTGTGGCAGTTTCCAACCCGGACACACTGAAGACGCCCCGCCAGGTAACTTTTGAAGAGTTGCAATTGTGTCCCTCTGATACCTAACATTTCCAGTTTGTTGAGCAGGATCGGCCAAATCAAGAAAGATTGTTAGGCACTTCTTTCCTTTGTCAAGGCTATGTGTTATGGAACTAATGAGAGTATTTACCGCTTGATCTGTTGATTTACCCTCACGAAAACCATATTGTTTCTCTGAAAGAAGACCTTTAGATTCCAGATATCCTACGAGTCTTGTATTAATTATTCTTTCCAGAACTTTAGATAGCGATGGGAGGATCGAGATTGGCCTATAATTGTTGATATGACTTCTGTCTCCGTTTTTATAAATAGGACACACTTCAGATTTTTTTAGGCTATCAGGAAAAATACCGTTCTGAAGACACGAGTTAAATATCGAGGTAAGTGGTGCGACTAAAAAAGTCCTATGTGCCTTTAAGAAAGAGCTGCTTATTTTATCGCAACCTGTAGCACAATATGTTTTTAAAGAAACGATAAGGCGCTCCACCTCTTCCTCGTTAGTGGTTTCTAATACAAATGAATTTAACTGTGTGATAATGGGAGATGCAGCGTGATTAGTTTTAGCAGACCTTTTTTGCTCAATTTTGTCGGCAAGTGACTTACCTACGTTTACAAAATAGTTATTGACCGTATTAAGAGATGATTGGGGAGAGGAAGACAGAGATAGTAGTTCATTTGGGACGGATTTATTTTTGGAGGTATTAACGATTTCCTTTATTGCTTTCCATAATTTCTTATTATCTTTTTGGGCCGATTGAATCAATTGTTTCTCATAGGATCTTTTTAATTTTTTTAATATATTGTTACAAAAATTTCTGTAGCGCATGTATGTTGTTTTTAATGTTATATTATCTGGTGAAAGTTTAGATTTCTGATGTAGATTATCCCTATTTTTTATGCAGCGTAAGAGACCTGGTGTAATCCACGGTTTTATTATCTTTTTTCGTCTTGATAAGTTTATTAATTGGGTGTTGTTTTCTATGGCTGTTTGGAGACAATTGGAGAGATAATTCATTGAAAAGTTAGGGTCTGATGAACTATAAATGGGATTAAGGTCAATGTTTTGGATATCGTTTTTTAGGCTTTCAGTGTCAACTTTTTTTATAGAAGTAGTGGAATATTGAGTAGTCTTTTTGAAGTTTAGATTTAGCAACACACTGTAATGGTCCGTCAATGTAGTGTTTAGAACGAAGGTCGTAGCAGAACTTTTGGTCTTCAGTAAGGCATGGTCAATACAAGTGTTACTTTCACTCCTAGTTGTAAGTGTGTGGGCTGGGAGAAGACCGTGAGAGGCAGCAAGCGTCAGATAACGTTCGCCATGTAGGTTAATTTTATCATAGTTGATTGCAATATTTATATCGCCCATTATTAAAATATTCTCTAGGTTGCTATACTGCGTTAACACTTCATCTAGTGAACGTAAAAACGGGTCCAAATTATGGAATGAGGGTGAACGGTATAAAGCAATAATGGCTATGCGATTTTTCAAAATGGCAACTAAGCAATTACAGTCATCGAATTCTGGTTCTATTATTTTAAGTTGGAGGTGATCTTTATAATAGATGACAACTCCATCATTTTGTTTATAATTATTCTTAGTTGACTCAGAGCAATAGCCATTTAATGTCGGAATATTAGGTGTGCGTGCTAACCAGCATTCAGTGGCTATAATTAAGTCGCATTCGACTTTTAACCTAGTCAATAATAATTCTAGACCAGCCATATTGCCGTTCAGACTACGTATATTTTGCGTTAGCACCAGAAAATGGTTTGAAGACGGGATTATGTGTTTATGGCACTCATCAATATCAGTAATTAGCGATCGTGAAACAGAAACTTCGTCAATATTTTTAGAAAGTTCGTTTATATTATCGAATGTAATTGAGGGATGTAATTTTTTTATAGTATTTTATCATAACCATAACTGGTACCGTACTCATTAGTTTTCGCGATACAAAGTTGTTAACGCGCGACCTCTGCAAGAAAGGAATGCGCGGTGCGGGGGAGGGGCAACCCAGTGCTCGCGCGCCGCGGCGGCGCAGCGGGCACTCGCCGAACACAACGGTCGAGAGACGTCGTTATTTTAATTCAAAACCTAAATCGTTTTTTTTACTCTGAAGAACCTTCAATACAAGCTGATTCCTGTATCTACGTGCTCGTTTCATTTACCACGCCAAGGTTTACGCCCCAACATTGGTCCATCGGAGCCGGATAAACCAAAACACCGAAGAAAGAAGAGAGGTAAGCGCGTGGGTTTGTGGAATTAGGGTTCGAAGTGTATCAGTACCGTGTTTCATTATAGCGTTCGTGAATCTTCTATTTGCCTGGTGATACCTGTAAGTACTTTCCTTTGCGTTTTACACAGCCACCAAAATGGGGTTAGATACGGATTTGCGCGAATTAATAAAAAAAAGAGGTAATATTCGTGGTAGGTTCACACTTTTTGGGAAATACGTTAACACTTTAGGAAAGTCTCAGTTAGTGGAGGAACAAATTATGGAATTGCAATTACGTATAACTAGTACGGATAAACTTTTTATTGAATTTCAAGAAATTCAAAGTAAGATTGAAGATATTACTGACGAGGCAGAGTTGTTAGCACAGTTGGAGATTCGAGACTCCATTGAAGCTCAATTTTACGAGAATATGTCGTTAGCAAAGTGTATTTGTAATAACAGTGACGATAAATCTACTAAATGTACACAAAACGCGAACAGTGTAAAACTACCTACGATCTCGTTACCCTCCTTTGACGGTTCAGTTGAAAACTGGCTCGAATACCGTGACACATTTATTTCTCTTATACATAACGCAACCGACATTACGCCAATTCAAAAATATCATTATTTACGGTCTTCATTAAAAGGGAGTGCCTTGCAGGTCATAAAATCATTAGAATTTAGTTCAGATAGTTACCAGGTAGCTTGGGAATTGCTGACTAATAGGTTCGATAACAATAGGTTATTAATTAATAACCACGTGAAATCTTTGTTTACGTTGCAAATGATTACAAAGGAATCACCTGTGCAGCTCAGAAAACTAATAGATTCTGTATTAAAAAACTTAAGGTCATTAAAAATCATGGGTGAGCCCACAGAACACTGGGATACACTAGTAATTTATTTAATTGTCACTAAATTGGATTCCGTTACCTGCAAAGAGTGGGAGAATAAAAAAAATACCTTTAGTAAAGATTCTAAAGCGACGTTAGACAACCTATTACAGTTTTTAAAAGACCGTTCCGATGTTCTGGATATGGTTCAGGCTCAAGGTCATAAACCGGTCAATGACTCGATAAATAGAAAGTCAACAATTAGTTCATCTCAACCTTCCCAACAAACGCGTAGTTTTGTTTCACATAAGCAGTCGTCTCGTTCAAGTGCATTCGCGAAATCGTCGCGTGCCCTCAAGTGCGTTATGTGCGACGGTAATCACGCGTTGTACTCATGCATCACGTTTCTTAATCTACCTGTACAGGATAGGCTCGCGTTTGTTTCGGATAAAAAGGATGCAATATGCGCTAATTGTTTGCGTGCCGGACGTGCTTTAGAAGATTGTCAGTTTGGGGCATGCAAACAATGTACACAAAAACACAATAGTTTATTACATACAGATACAGATAACAGCGCAAGTTGTAATTCGATTCGTTTTATACCTACGCTTACACACTCTGACGCATTGTTGCCCAGCAACGTGACGGACGGTGTGCATGCGAACACTTCTTCGTTAAATTCACATTCAGACATTTATCACACAAAGCAAACCGTGCAGTCTAACACATTAGACCAGGTTCTGCTTTCAACAGCACTCGTTGAGGTCTGTAATAATAACAATACATACATATCTGCGCGCGCACTCCTCGATAGTGGCAGCCAGCGTTGTTTTATTACGGATGCGCTATGCAAAAAATTACGTTTACAAACTATACAGTCCACTCTCACTGTAACTGGGATAGGTAACAGTATCATGCGATCAGAGCAGTCCTGTGACCTAATCATGCGTTCAAGAAATGGAGAATTTAGTACACGTTTAAACTGCTCCGTTTTACCTAACATTACGTTTTGTTTACCAAATAGTCATATTGACTTTAATTCGTTTCAAATACCGCAAAACGTTCAGCTTGCGGACCCAGAATATTACATACCCTCTAACATAGATATATTAATTGGAGCGGATGTTTTTTGGGATTTATTGCAAGAAGGCTTATTACGCTTACCTAGTGGGCCGTATTTGCAAAATACACATTTAGGTTGGATTATTTCCGGTACGTTTTCCTCTAATAAACGTTCAACAATTAAATACACACGTAACAACATGATTCATTGCTCACTTTCAACGTCATTAGATAACCAATTAAAACGTTTTTGGGAGTTAGAAGAGGTTGAAAGCGGTAAATCGGCAAATAATATTTACACAGCAGATGACAGATTATGTGAGGAACTTTTTACTTCCACCACCATCCGTGATTCTGACGGTAGATTCTCGGTGCGAATGCCCTTGCGTGAATCAGCTGACTCGCTCGGTAAC
Source organism: Tholera decimalis (assembly GCA_943138885.2). NCBI lineage: Eukaryota > Metazoa > Arthropoda > Insecta > Lepidoptera > Noctuidae > Tholera > Tholera decimalis. The sequence goes on from OW964562.2 coordinate 34,978,067, forward strand.
TCTTACGAGTTAGCAAAGAATAGGTTTCTGTCCTTAGAAAAAAGGTTAGATCGTTCACCCGAACTAAAATGTATGTACTCTGAATTTCTAAAGGAATATTTAGAATTAGGGCACATGACACGTATTGATTCATTCTCATCACCGTACTACGTTTTACCGCACCACTGCGTACAGCGTGAAAGTACCACAACAAAACTTCGCGTAGTTTTCGACGCCGGGGCGCAAACAACAACAGGCAAGTCGTTAAATGACTTACAGCTGATCGGTCCGCCATTATTAAATGATTTAGTTAGCATACTTCTCCGTTTTCGACAGTTCACGTTCGTTGCGTGCGCGGACGTCGAGAAGATGTTTCGACAAGTTCTTATACAAGCTGATCAACGTCAATTACAATTAATTTTATGGCGGGAAAGTAAACAAGATCCGTTAGCTGTATATCAGTTGAACACTGTGACGTATGGCACTGCCTCAGCGCCGTACCTCGCAATGAGATGTTTGCGACAATTAGCTCTGGAATGCGATGACGAACAGGTTTCTTCTAAAATATTAAATTCATTTTATTGTGATGATCTAATATTTTCTCATAACAATAAGCACGAGTTACTAACACTGTGTGATAATATCAATAAGGTCTTGAAATCTGGTTGTTTCCCGCTGCGCAAATGGTCGTTTAATTTTGATATTAGTTCGTCAGACAGCTTCACGAAGTCGTTATCACTCGATAAGACTACCCAGTGTAAAACACTTGGCTTAGGTTGGTGTAATAGCAGCGATGAATTACATTTTAAAAGTAATTTAAATATCGAAATCGATGTTTCACAAGTTACGAAACGAAAAATACTTTCGCTCATATCTCAAATATTTGACCCATTGGGGTTACTAGCCCCACTTATTATTAGTGTCAAAATGCTCATACAAAAATTATGGCTACGTAAAATCGGATGGGACGAGCCTGTACCCTTTGATTTGGCATTCTTGTTTAGTAAAATCGTTAGTTCTTTTCAGTATCTACCTCAAATACGCGTTCCACGTCATGTAGCTACTGAGCACGCACAACACCTACAATTACATATATTTACAGATGCTTCGCAGGATGCTTATGGTGCCTTTGCGTACATTCGAAGCTGTAACGTGCAATCAGGTGAAACCGTTGTTAAGTTACTATGCGCGAAGAGCAGGGTCGCGCCATTGAAACCGATAAGTATACCGCGTCTCGAGCTGTGCGGTGCCTTAGTGGGTGCGCGTCTTTATAAAAAGATTATTGAATCGATTAGTTTAAATTTCGATAATGTATATTTTTGGAGTGATTCAACGATCGTTTTAGGTTGGTTACGGACTCATCCAACTGCTTTGAAAACGTTTGTGCAAAATAGAATAGTTGAAATTATTGATTTGACTACTGACTGTACTTGGTCACATGTGCAGGGCATGCGTAACCCAGCGGATTTATTGAGTCGCGGAGTAAGCCTACCGGAACTTATTCAGAATAACTTATGGTGGAACGGTCCCGGATTCATTCTCGACTCTAATCTAGATAAATGCAATTTACCTGACTTACCTGGTGACTTACCTGAGCTTAAATCAGACAAAGTAATTGGTTTACATGCGTCATTTAATGTATTTCCTTTTGAAAAATTTTCATCTTTCGTTCGTATGATACGGTGCCTTGCGTATATGCTACGATTTGTTCACAATTCTCGTCATAAGGCTAATCGTCGGCAAGATGCGTTATCTGTCGACGAACTACGGAAGTCAACTATTTTGCTTGCACGATTATCTCAAATAGACTCATTTACGCAGGAGTATAATTCATTATTGAACAAATCGTCAAACATAAAATATTCACGTAATATGTCTGGGCTTAATTTGTTTTTTAGTAATGATTTTGTGATCAGAGTGGGAGGTAGATTGAATAATTCTAGTGAGTTTACTTACGATAAGAAGCACCCTATACTACTCTGTGGAAAACATAAATTTACTACACTTTTATTTGAGTACAAACATAAACACTTACTTCACGCAGGTCCTCAACTATTACTTTCGACCATTCGTGAGGAATGGTGGCCTCTCGGTGGTAGGAATTTAGCTCGTTCTACCGTTCACAATTGCGTTCGTTGCGTTAGGTTAAGTGGAAAAACAATAAGCCCAATAATGGGTGATTTACCTTCTAGTAGATTGCAAGCTGGGTTTCCGTTCATAATCACAGGTACCGATTACTGTGGTCCAGTATACATACTAAGCCGTCAAGGCAGAGGTTCAAGGTTAATTAAGTGTTATATTTGTATATTTATATGTTTCGCTACTCGAGCGCTGCATCTCGAACTAGTAACAACTCTGTCTACTGATGGATATCTTCTATGTCTCAAGAGATTTATATCGCGTCGTGGGAAACCTGCCGTTATATATTCCGATAACGGGAGAAATTATGTAGGCGCGGCTAAAGATTTGGGGAATTTCTTATCTAGCAATTCAGCAGCATTGATGGAAACCATGGCTGTGGATGGGATTTCGTTTAAATTTATTCCTCCATATTCTCCTCATTTTGGTGGCTTGTGGGAGGCAGGAGTGCGGTCCTGCAAGTATCACCTAAGGCGAGTTGTAGGAAATAGTAACCTTTCATTTGAGGAATTTTATACGGTACTGGTACAAGTCGAGGCCGTTCTCAACTCCCGTCCGCTAACACCTCTGTCAGCTGATGCAAACGACTTGCTGGCATTAACACCTGCTCATTTTTTGATTGGTCGCTCACTCACGGCTCCGATATGCGAAGACATCACTGAGACTGTCACCGGGCGCTTACCTCGTTATGACAGAGTAGAGCAAATGCGTCAGCATTTTTGGCAGAGATGGTCGAAGGAATTCATCAGTGAGTTACAAACGCGCACAAAATGGAAGAAGAACAAGAGTGAAATCACAATCAATGCACTCGTTCTTATCAAAGAAGACAATGCACCTCCATTGAAGTGGCGGCTCGGACGAGTAATGGCTGTGCACACGGGAAGAGACGGTGTCTCTCGTGTGGATAAGATCCGGACGGCAACAGGGGAGGTGCTCCGCAGCTTCAGCAAAATCTGCCCACTGCCTGTCGACACTACTCCTGCTGAAAATCAAGTTTCCAGGGGGGGAGCATGTTAACGCGCGACCTCTGCAAGAAAGGAATGCGCGGTGCGGGGGAGGGGCAACCCAGTGCTCGCGCGCCGCGGCGGCGCAGCGGGCACTCGCCGAACACAACGGTCGAGAGACGTCGTTATTTTAATTCAAAACCTAAATCGTTTTTTTTACTCTGAAGAACCTTCAATACAAGCTGATTCCTGTATCTACGTGCTCGTTTCCTTTAGCACGCCAAGGTTTACGCCCCAACAAAAGTAAAAAACCCTAACGTGAAACAATAATTATGCAAGCTATGTAAAATATAGCTTGTAACCATTGCGAAGGCACTAGAAAGATAATAAATGGGTAGAAGAGTGATTTTCTGTAGGAAAATGTAATGTTTGGTTTTAAAACAGCGGCATGGTATTTTGTCATAATGCTTCCATGTATAGTTTCTTTAATATTTCTATATTGTATAAGAGATTTAGTGCAACATGTTCTTATGTGGAAAAATAATATGTGGAGTGTGCGTTTGTAAAACATAAAAAAAATTGTAAAGTAGGTATTAATTAGTAACGTATTGATTAAAAAAATATAGATAAACTTAAATATAACTAATACTAGTCATTCTGTGATTCTTAATTTATCCAGATCCAGTATATTGATTATACGAATCTGAGGAGCGTCAACGTTTTTTTTGAGGTACACGATGCCATTTGACGTCCAGCAAAAAGTAAAGCCGTGGTTCTTTTTAAACATCCTTGCTTGGTAGTATAACTTTTGGGTCTTTTGGGTTAATGTTTCAGAGATATAAATCGGTTTTAGTGGGTAATCGCGGTTTATGTGGGTTGTATTAAGCTTATTTCCTTTCGCTAGTAGCTTGTTGAAGTTTTTAACCCCTCGCAAGACACTGTCTTTTGTTAATACCGTGGTAAACTCCACAATAACAGGATTTGACCCATCTTTTGCAGGGATTCGATATATGTCTCTAATTTTAGAGCAGTCGATTGCAAGGTCAAGCGTGTTTCCCAATTTAATAACATCGTTGCATAGTTTATCTTTCGTTTCTCCGTTTGACTTTGGTAAATTTCGTATTTCAATTCCAGTTCCTCGCAACTTTCGCTCCTGTGATTCTAATCTTTCTTCAAGTATTTTTATGGTTCTCTTATCTTCCACCTTTTCCGACTGTAACTGAGATACTTTCACCAATAATTCGTCGTATTTATCCGCCATTAACTCAACGCTTTTCCGTAGCTCGATGTTTTGTGCATTCATTTCTGTAATGGTGTTATTTAATTCCTGGAACCGCACCCCCTGTTCTTTTGAGAATGTTGAGAACATGTCCTTTATCACCGTGTATAAATCAGAGTCATCTTCATCGAATTTGCGCTTCTTTCGCTCGGTTATATTTGCTGTAAGTGATCGGAGATCAGGCGCCGACTCACAGTGATGCAAGGATTCGCTAGTTGATGAAGTCGTAGTAGCAGTCAGTAGTTTTTTATTTATTACTGGGCCCTCGGGTTTTGAGGTCGGTAGAGCAGGGGGTGTCCGGTTTAGTGGCATGTTGTATACCAGAGTATTATATTATTGACTCAGTTTAGTTTTATGGCAAACGGTTGCAGAACTTTAATGAGTGAGTAGAAAAGAACCGCATGCGAGATAGTACGGTGGTAGCTTTATCGGCGCAAGCGTCACAGCGGAGTCAGGAGTTTTTGAGTGAGCAAAATAAGTAGTTGTGCAAGCGGGATAGCAAGACCAAGCTTGTTAAACAGCGCTAATGAATAGAAGTATGTATTAATCACCTTACTCGGTCGAATGCTGCTATGCGCCGGCTACCGGTGTGCTCGTCCTTCGACAGTAGTCCGCTGTCACCCGCAGTGAAGGCCGGTCGTTGACCTCGTAGCGTGGGTAGTAGCCGGTGGGTATATTTTGACAGATTCGTAAACAAGTAACTCTCAAACCTACGGGAAAAGTGCCAAACCTCCCCTTTTCACCCCCTTCTCCCCCCTCCCTATCGTATCTCGGAAACTACGAGACCCGTATCTATTTTTTCATGGATTCGTATAGAGGAGGCTCGGTAAAGTAAAAACCATTTCTCAAAGTCGCCCCCCTTGCCCCCCTTCTCACCCCCTTTAGGCGGATCTCGGAAATTAAGAGACTTGGAACATTTTTTTTTTTCAGTTTCACACCACAAGCACGCGAGGTGCTTGCACCTCGCGCAACACACAAATACTACACACATCAAAAGTGTCTAGGGATCAAGCATTTTTATGTGGATTTCTTGAGATTGAGATGTGGCTTTGTAATAAATTTATGATTTTATAAATTTATATGGATCCTTTTTGGTGCATTTCATAATTTGAAACAGGAACTGTTAATCAAATTCGAGTAAAAGATGAAAATCAGCTGTCAATATTTTCCCTATAAAAACATACAACGCATTGAAGACATTATTAGTGCTACTGTTTCCCTACTACTGATTAAAACCAACGTTATTATGGAGCGGCGACGTCATTTAAGCAGGGAAGAAATGCTCAGAGCCGTGGGAATGATAGAAGCTGGTTCCCGGCAACGTACTGTGGCTTTAGCTCTGAATACAAGTCAGAGTGTTATCAGTCGACTTTGGACACGTTACCGAAGCACTGGTACCGTGGCTGAGCGCCATGGAGGACGGTATCGCTGCACCACACGGAGACAAGACCGATACATTCAAATCTTAACTCGAAGAGCTCCAACAATAACCGCCATGATGTTAGCCGTGAGGCTTCATCACTCTTCAGGGAACTTAATTAGCGACCAAACAGTCAGAAACCGCTTGCATGAAGTGAACCTTCATTCCCGAAGACCGCTACGGGTACCACCTATAGCAATGCACAATCGTAGGATTCGATATCAATGGGCTCTTGAACACAGAAATTGGGCAGAAGAACAATGGCGTTTCGTGTGCTTTTCTGATGAGTCTCGTTTTGGTATGAGACCGGATACAAGACGTATACGACACTGGAGAACCCCTGGACGCCAACAGCGATTAAAATCCTGCCAGGAAGTCCATCCTTATAGTGGTGGAACCATCATGGTATGGGCGGGTATTTGGATCGGCGGAAGAACTGAGTTGATTTGGATCAGAGGCAACCTCAACGCTCAAATTTATACTGAGACGATTGTATCTGACGTCATCGTTCCTCTACAAGTATAAATCGGTCCCTTATTTCAGTTAATGCATGATAATGCACGACCGCACACCGCAAGAGTTGTAAGACAGACTCTCGCCGCAGCTAACATCAATGTCCTGCTCTGGCCTGCTCAGTCGCCAGACTTGAACCCGATTGAGCATGCATGGGATATGCTACAGAGTAGAGCTCTGCCGAATATGGAGGGTATCCAGTCGCAAGAAGACCTTTTTTTGTTGTTGCAACGAACATGGGCGGCCATTCCACAGCGTGATTTGGATGAACTCATTTTGAGTATGCCAAACCGATGTTCTTGTGTTGTTAGTGTTCGCGGTAGAAACACGGATTATTAATTGTTTAAGTTACCCAATAAAATTTTAAAGAAAACTGTTATTTCAGTCTTTTTTTCGAACTTTAATGTTAGTGGTTCAAATGTCAAAAACCCCTTTATTAGGAAAATGGCAAATTTCTTTATTAATGCAAAGGTGACTTGGTTTATCGTTACTGTGACAAACGAAAACACTTTATTTGATGAATCCTTAAAGAAAATTTTAATTAATATCAATCAGGAGAAAAGTTATTGCAAAAATATATGTTGATCCCTAGACACTTTTGATGTGTGTAGTTGTATTATATGAAGCTAAATTACCACTGACTGACTCACTGATTCACTCACTCATTGACATAATTGTTCTCCCAGATGGTGGATGGGGAGGTGGGTATATTTTGACAGATTCGTAAACAAGTAACTCTCAAACCTACGGGAAAAGTGCCAAACCTCCCCTTTTCACCCCCCTTCTCCCCCCTCCCTATCGTATCTCGGAAACTACGAGACCCGTATTTTTTTTTACGGATTCGTATAGAGGAGGCTCGGTAAAGTAAAAACCATGTTTCAAAGTCGCCCCCCTTGCCCCCCTTCTCACCCCGTTTAGGCGGATCTCGGAAATTAAGAGACTTGGAACATTTTTTTTTTGGATTCATTTAGAGGGGCAATGCTTTAGTCAAAATAATTGTGTGACCCCCCCCCATCTCCCCCCCATTTTGATTTTTATTTTTCAAAATTACTACATTTAGGGGTTTTAAAAGTGAACAATCCACCACGATAAGCACGCGAGGTGCTTGCACCTCGCGCAACACGCAAATACTAGTTTTAATATAATATTTAAAAGCTTTTTTGTGAATGGGAGAACACTGTAGACTCTTAGATTTGTTTCACAATTTTTATTCCATTGTGCTGTATTACTTGGTCTATACTGTCCTCTGATACCTAATTAACCTGTAATATGGATACATTGTAAAAGTGACAATTTGATTTGAAAAGAGTAACTGTTGAGTTTCTTGCCGGTTCTTCTCCATAGAAAACGAACAATTTCGAACCGTGCCCTAACTGCTGACGTTTTGTAAGTGCCCATGTAGGCCTATGTGAAATAAAACATTTTGAGTTTGAGTTGTTTGATGATGAGCGCAAAAAAGGAGGTACATATGTGCATATTTTTTTACGGTGGGTCTAAATTACAGCAAATAAAGTTTTTTAAAGCTGTGTCTTAGGAGGTTGAAGCTAACAACTGTAACCCTTGTGCAGTCATTGGTTGAATGACTTTCTTTAAGCACATCAGAAGATGTTAGGTCCACGTCAGCTAGACAGTAACCTAGAACCTTTGGCTGGAAACTAAAGCAACAGTGGGTATTAGCAGCTGCCTTTGAGTTTTTCTTGGAACTCGTAACAAAAGTAAAAATGTTTACTAAAAATAGCGTTTCATGTGACACGGTTAAGTTTTAGTTTTCTTTTTGTTGGGTAAAGCTTTGGTTTCCTAGGAAAGCGGTGCCGTCATATAGCGGCCGTAATATTACGGACGCAAAAAGGCGGCCGTCTTTACGGTGACGATATGTGGAAAGTTCCACGGCCGTTTTTTCACACTGTCAGTCATTTTTTTTAAAGCAAACGTCAAACGAAAAGTATCCAAGATAGAAAATGGACGACCTTGATTTAGCTTTATTAATTTACTTGGAGGATGATATCATCAGAAGAGGAAAATAGTCGTATGGTGGAAGACGATTTATTCCAATCTCGTGGTACTGAAGGTGCATTTGAGATTTTAGTACGTCCAAGAGTTGGAACTCATTTTGTACGTTGTTCCGGTAAAAAAAAACACAAATACGTATTAAAAATAGCTTCACCGCTATCAATGAAACGTTCACGAAACTATCTGACACCGACAAGACGGCCGTCATGCAAATGGCGGCACCGCTTTTTGACGTTACGGTGTCAGTTACCGTTCTCTAGGAAACCGCGCCATTTTGTTTACATGGACAACGTTCTAGTGACGTCATTCACCGCTGTATAACGGCCGCTATTTGACGGCACCGCTATCCTAGGAAACCAAAGCTTTAGTATAAATTGTTTCTTATTGAGGTTTGTGGTCTGGTTTTAAGAATGTTGTTTGATGTTCTTTTTTTGTGGGACCAGCATGTGGCTATAATAACAGACTAGGGGATCAATCTTCAAGGTTAAGCCGACCTTGCCGAGGTCGGTCTATGGATGGGTGGCCATTTTAATGTATCAAGATTCTTTTGTGCCTTGAAACGCTCGTTAAGCTCTTTATCCCGATCATCCTTCTAGTTTTTTCAGGGTTCCGTACCTCAAACAATAACCCTTCCCTTGAAATCGGGTAATATTAACCTGGTGTAACATATTACACACAGTGCTGTCCTTGTAAAATCACGCAGAGAACAAACAATTAGGTCTGTCTCCCTAGATATAACGTTAAATTGGCTGACGCAGGTGTTTCATAGATGACTACCCTTTTTTTGTTCCGAGGTGAAAATCCTCATGGATGTCCTTCGCCCTGGGGCGGGCGGAGGGGTCTGTCAGACTCATACTGACTAAAGCCACCCCGTGTTCCCTCGTATACATGCGCCGAGGCCTGCGGGAACACATAAGTATTCTTCAACGCGACCCCCGACTAGTGCCGGCCCGCCTCTGCGGGCCCCATTGCTTTAAACGGGGGGAGTGAGGTGTTTTGCTCCCCCTGTGATTACTGAGAAAGGCGCGCGTGGAACAAAACGCGCTGCCATCTCGGGTCTCGTATTATAGGGGACGACGGGCATCACTAAGTCCACCGTCCCTAGTACCCGAGGCCGAAAGAGGGCATTGTCTGCCCTCTGTCGACACACGGTGCGCCTTCTGCGGGCCGGAAAGCGCTTAAGATCTCCCTCTCCCTTGCAGCAGCCTCCTTCTGCGAGATGTCAACTTCGCAGAAGGAAATCACCGCGTTCCACGACGCTGCGCCGCCGCCGGCCATAGAACTAATCACAGCCGGCAGTAACAAGTTGTTTTCCACTTCTGAAACGAGAGCACGGCGCGGCTCCTCCCAAGCTGCACACTTTGCAAGCGTGTGCCATGCCGTGTCCTCCTGACAATGGACGCAGTGATGACACCAAGCGTCTGGTTCCCTGCCTATGCGACGCAGGTACTTCCCGAAGCAGCCTTGCTACGAGAGCACCTGGGTCGCCCTAAAAGTTAGGGAGCCGTGCCTCCTCCGGAGCTAGTTATCTAGCACTGGCCGGATCGCCTCAATAGTAACGAAGTCAGCGGTAGGGCGCATAAGCCTGTCCCGCCATTCCACCAACAGACCTGGTGGAGCTGTGACCAGGGCAGCGTGAGCTGCTGCTGCACTAATGCTATGCCCCGAGTCTGCGCCTCCTCACGCCACCGATGAAGTGACGCGAGGGCCCTTGCTTCCAGGTCCCACGGCGGGGATCCGGCCAGTGCGCAAGCCGCCTCGTAAAAAATCGTGCGATATCTTCTGATGATCCTGACGGCCATAACCCTTTATGGTTTTCGCAGTACTGCGATGCTGCAGACCGTCAGGTCACCTGCCCAAACCGGGGCCGCATACAGGGCCATAGATCGCACGATTCCCACGTACAACTGCCTACAGGCGGTGCTCGGCCCCCCAATAGCTGACTATCCTGACAAGAAACAGCGAAATAGTGTACAAACATAGCAAGCCTGAATCGGCTATCGTGTATGTTTACTTAAATTAAAACATAAAGGAGCTCGAACGATTTGACGAACAATACCAAATAAGGGACAATTTAGTAGGCTGCAAGAAGTTTTCAAACTACCTGACATTGCGGTAATCTACTCATAATATTCGTTATTTTCCTACGTAGCACTCACATTTCATGGTTCCACATTTCTAATTTGACCTCTTGAAAGGTTCCCCATACAATCCGCTCAAATATTTTTCACATTCACTCACAAATAGTGCTCTTAGGTACGGCGTTCTACCACTTGACAACATCAAGTGAGGTTTGAACAATTCTACTTCAATAAAATCCATCGAAAATCAACAACGAACAAACAACCCTTGACTTTTGAGAGCCAAATATTTCCTTGCATGCTAGTACAAAACAATTATTATTTACTAGAGAGACCAGTGTTGTTAACTTATTTTGGAGTTGTATGAAATTACTTCTAATTTTACCTATATAATCGACTAGCTTCTGCCCGCGAATTCGTTCACGTGGTAAGGTTTTCCCGCATAAATCCCGATCCCGTGGGAATTCCGGTTTTTTTTATTAAAAATAGGTTCGCGTTTGACCACCATCACACCTGATGGTAAGTGATGATGTGGTCGAAGATGGAGCACGCTTACCTAAAAGTAACCTATTCACTCTTGACTTAAAGACTCCTAGGTTATAGCTATCGGGAAACACAGACTCTGGCAGGGAATTCCACTCCTAAGCCGTACGCACAATGAAGGTATTCCCAAAACGTTTTGTGCGTATGGGTGGGATGTCCACCATGTAACGATGGCGCTTTGCCGTTTGTCTCGTATTCCGATGATGGAACGGGCTTGGTGGAATTAGATTGTGTAATTCCATCGCACACTCCCCGAAATGTAACCGATAGAAAACCGATAGACTTGCAACTCGTCGTCAATGTTCAAGGCTCTGGAGCTTTGACTCGACCAGTGCATCGTTGCCAATGAGTCTCAAATAAAAAGTAGTCTAGTAGTTTTTGCGTGAAAGAGTAACAAACATACATACATCTATCCTAACAAACTTTCGTATTTTTAATATTAGTAATATATTTTAATTTGCGAAGCAAAAGCTACATATGCGCCATTTTACGAATCTTACGCGAACGGAGGATTACAAATTTTGGTACACATAAAGTTTATGTGGAGAAGTAGTGCAAAACCATAATAGAATAGAATAGAATAGAAAAGAATATTATTTATTTGCAAGAATACGAGTACAGAAAGTAGATAGGTATACATTAAAGAGTCCATCATATTATTCTACCATGTAACAGGTGTGCAAATATTTGAGACATTATTGAAAAGTTACATCAAGAAATGAATTTCCTAGAACTAAATTAATTAATTATTCTAAAGAGCTAAACATATAATTAATAACACTTTTATCTTAGACGAATAACGTACCTATAGAAAGGGCGACGAGAACAAAATTTCGTGTGTCAACTTTATTTTATTTGTGTGCGTGAGCCGAATGTGTCTACGTTCCCCAAACGCACACAAATATAGCTATCAGTGATACCATTACCCACAAAAATGGGAAAATGCACTATTATGTTGCTGGATCAAATCAAGTATTTTATGTTATGAAACTGGATAAGATGATGTTTTTCATGTAATGTGACTTATATGACATATTTTTACGGAAGATAAACGAAATGGGATATCGTTCATTGCGTTTAGAATGTTTGATGTGTAATGTGTTATAATAATATTATAGAAATGTATTAATTGCTTAAAAAATCCCGTTTGATATCAATTAAAAGTATGTGTTGTATTTATGAAATAGAAAAATATTATTGAGAACATTACTTAAATGAAAAATATCAAATCAATAAAATTGTAATCTTTATGATGCCACTCTTCGAACTAACAGTAACTTTGAGTTTTACAACACTGTAGGTAGTAGCTGTAAATAAATATAGTTTAGTTTGAGGCATACATAATTGCCGCCAAAACTATATTTTTTTTAAACAGAAATAAGCACAAAAGAAATCAATATGGGTATTGTTTTCCTCACGGATAGCAACATTGAATTGTGATAAGTTAGGTTAATAGAATTTTTGTTTGATAATTGATTTACGTAAAAAAATTTAAGTATTTACTTGTGAAATGTAATTTGATAACACTTTTTTTGTTTTCCTGAAGGACTAAGACATCCCCTTACTCTATAAACGATCGTTTTAAATTATTTTCTCAAGAGCTCTGTTCGGCGGAATGTGACCTTGAGTATTTATAAATAAAGACGAATTTCGACAACTGGGCGACCTCAAGGAATCTATTAATACGTCATCAACATCGGCTTAGCCTTTTCCCAACTATGTTAGGGTCGGCTTCCAATCTATTTATTTATTTGGCTCACCAACAATTGTTGACACCAAAATTTTTACAATTATAATTCCTAACTATATTTCCTAGTGTCACAAGTTTTACAGGTAAGCACCACATATGCCATTGTGTACAAAACAATACAATACAATTATTCTTAACTCTCTAACTTAGAACTAAACAAAAACAATAAATATCTAAATGTACAACATAAAATAAAATAAACTAAAATAACCTTCAAAAGACGAGCTATTACATATTATTGTGCATTACTTTGAGGAGCCTGGTAAAAGAGTTTGCATGGCCATCCACAAGATCGCTGCAACTGTTTAAAAGTTTACACAGTCGAGGAATGGTTGAGTTGGCGCCGAGAACAGTCCTACGGGGCGGAGGATACAAGGGAGTTATACAAGGGAGTCTAATAGGATGCAGCTAAGTATAAATGTTTTACATGGAACGACTGCCTACCTCCACAACTCTGTAGCTGGGTGACACAATACTCCGACCTTTACCAAACGAGCCAGCCCGCAATGCTGAGCCAGTAGCAATAAATAACCCCTTTTATAATAACATGACCCAGCCTGACCCTTTGCTGCCCACCACCAACGACCCCGCTATGCCGAGGCCCGTACTCCACAGGGAGTGCCCTTAGCGTGCGGGTGTTTATCTATACTTATAATAAATCTGTAGAGAGGTCAATTCTGTACATGAAATACATTTACAAAATAACTATCAGGGGGTGATTAGGGATCGATACTGATGTCAAAAATGCAATCAGTAAAATTATTGTCTGTCTGTCTGTCTGTCTGTCTGTCGGTCTGTCTGTCTGTCTGTATAACCGTTATAGAAACAAAAACTACTCGACGGATTTTAACGAAACTTTGTACAATTATTTTTCATACTCCTGGGCTGGTTATAGTATACTTTTCATCACGCTACAATCAATAGGAGCAGAGCAGTGAAGGGAAATGTTGGGAAAACGGGAGAAGTTACTCCATTTTTTAAGCTAACGTCGCGTGTGCAACCTTAATGGTTAAAGCTACACAGAAATCATTTATGACGGAAATGTTCTCCTTAAAATTATATAAAAAATATCCCACGACAGCATATATCTATCTTTTATGGTTGACTCACAATAACACGTGTAACTCCCGATAGCTTAGCAGTTCGAAGCTTTCTGATTATTATTCTGCTCCGAAATTTAAAACCACCACAACTTTGTAATGGAACTCGGCTTAAAGTAACCCAGTTGCAGCAAAATATAATCGAGGCTCAAATTTTAACAGGTTGCGGTGCAGGAGAAACCGTCTTTATTCTCAGAATTCCCATAATACCAAATAATTTTCCATTCCAATTTAAAAGAACGCGATTCCCAGTATCGGTGTGTTATGCAATGACAATTAATAAGGCTCAAGGGCAGACTTTTCGTGTTGCTGGAGTAGATCTCGGTGTCAGTTGTTTCTCGCATGGTCAGTTGTACGTCGCTCTTTCCCGGGTTAGCAGTTCTAGAAATCTTTATGTTCACGTGCCGCACGGGTCAACTTTCAACATAGTTTACCTGGAAGCTTTGCGCTGAAGTATTGTCGTTCTATAGGTACTTAAGCCTCATGTGAACGTGATCTAAACAATATTACAAATACATTAACTTAATAACACACAAGGAGTTACACGCTGACGGAGTCGCGGGCACAGCTATTAACAATAATATTGTGCGGTTCGGTATTGCGATATTTTTCAACAGTATTATAGATTGACATATTATATTTCCCTACTAAATTACGAAAGTTAATCTGTGTGTTACATCAAAATCACTGAACCGTGAGGAAGGACATAGGTTACTTTTTTACGAAAAACGACGGAAACGTGGACGAAGTCGCGGGCAACAGCTATCTATGCTAATAATATAAGGCTGAAGAGTTTGTTTGTTTGTTTGAACGCGATAATCTCAGGAACTACTGGTTCGAATTGAAAAAATATTTTTAATTAAATAGTAAATTTATAGAGAAAGGCTATAAGCTATATATCATTACGCTAAGGCCAATAGGAGCGGAGCACCAATGAAGAATGCTTCAAAATCGGGGTTAAATTTAACGTTAGCCCAAAGTAACTATTCCACGCGGACGAAGTCGCGGGCAAAAGCTAGTATGTAAACCCTGGCTGGGGCCTTTAAATTTAGAGGTCACAACAGGATCGTCCGGTTAAGTAGTAACCAGTCTTAGTATGCTAAACAACGAGTGGCCCTATCAAAAAAAAAAAAAAACAACAACACCGACAAGATCAGTGTTTGATATTCTGGCTTCTTACTACCCGAAATGACTGTCAAAGATGTTCAAATGACAGCCGTGATCCGGGAGCCGGAGGCCTCGATATTACGTTAAAATAATCACCCATCCATATCACGGCCTCAGCAAGCGTTGCTTAACCTTGAAGCTCCTCGTCAAAGATATCATACCTTTTATATTAAAATGAGTCTGTTTCCCGATAGCTATAACCTAGGAGTCTTTAAGTCAAGAGTGAATAGGTTACTTCTAGGTAAGCGTGCTCGACCACATCATCACTTGCCATCAGGTGAGAAAGTGAGATAGTGGTCAAACGCGAACTTATTCTCAAAAAAAAAACTGAGGCAATGTTGGCACACAGTTAGTGTTGCCCAAACGAGAGTCTCGCAAGAGTCTTGCAGTTAGCGATTATCCTATTGCTATTTATTAAACGGTAGTTGAGATCTCAGAACAATGTAACAGAGTCTGTTGCGAGACTCTCGTTTGGGCAACACTACACACAGTGAGATCATAACTATATTAATTATCCTTTCAAGATAAATTCTTTGAGCAATTCTGTACAAAAACACTGCGCAGATCAAAGAAAAAAAAATAATTACAAGCGAAATGGCTTAGTGTCTAGACTTTGCTTAGTAAATACAGGTTTTAGAAGAGTGCAATGTATATTATTATATGTATTAGACAAATACCATTTAAAGCCTATGTGTGGTTGTTGTTTACTTAATTGGAAGAAATTAAAAATCCAGTGTTTCACCTCTCATACCGGCCTCATCTAGCTAAACTAAACTTAACACGCAAAAAACATGACGTGTAAAAGCGTTATTTATGACCAATTTACAAAATAAATATTTCATTTCATTTCATATTTTTTCCAAGTTTATTTCCCACGAGTACCATCATCGATCTTCCCCACAATATTAATTGAGACCGATCCTTTTTCCTGACATACATTGTAATTTCTATGTAAACTGAATCCATATTACTCTTAATAATGCCAACTTTAAAAAACAGATTTGGTTTTGGTTTATAATAACAGAACGATTTTATTAACTTTAAGTTTATTTAGGTAGTTCCATTGACTAGGCTTATGATTAGTTTGATATGAAGAGAAAACAAAAGATAGAATTTCACATTTTGCTGATTACAATGCTGAACAGAATTCATGGGACAACCAAATTATAATATTTCAGCGATACAATAAATAATAATTACTACAAAGAAGGGTTAATAAGAAATAAATAAAGAATTTAATTGCGCCAGGCTTACCAAAACAACCTACCTACACAAATTATAAAGGCTTCGCTCCCTTGGACTTAATGACGATTAAATCATACTCTCCTTCTTTTGCACTCGGGTAAAAATTTACCCATAATCTTTCTCAAGCTTAACCTCTCAAGGACCGCCATTATTTACGTCAACTATTAGTTAAGCCCTGCTGGCACACAAATTTAGTGCCAGCGGGGTTTCAACTAATACTTGTTTACTGGCAAGTTTTTGTGCCGCTGGGGCTCTAGAGGTTTTTAGAGGGAATTAGCGCGCTTAAACAAAGAAACAAACTTTTCCGCTTCATAATAAAATAACTGCTGCCCGCAACTTCGTTCGCGTGGGAGGATTTCCCGCGTAAATCCCGAACCTGTGGGAATTCCATGATAAAAAGTAGCCTCTGTGTTATTGCAGGATGTCAACTATCTACTTACCAAATTTCATTAAAATCTATCCAGCAGGTCCGGAGATTAGTGTGTACAAACAGACAAACAGACAGACTTTTTTTTGCCATGTTACCGTTTCTTAACCCACCTCAATTATTATTTTTGTATAAAATTTAAATGTACAGACACGTTTTTTGCTGTTTTATTATATGTATAGCTATTAGTAATTTAGTATAAATGCTATCGCTCAGCATAATGCTGTTAATAGTGGCCCAAAAATAACAACAGAGCTGGTTTTCACCAGCCAACGTTGACTGTCTACTAATTTAAATAAAAAAGGCTGCGAGAAAAACCAAGCCATTAAAATTAATGGAAAATCTCCCTGACAAATTACAAATATTACTTACCAGCCATTCAGCGAAGATTATAGAATCTTCGCTGTTTCGAATAACACAGAAAGGGAATTAATGTTTCATTGAAAACGAGGCCACAATCATGAAGCTAGCAAACTTTGAATTCAAATGTTATTGGAGGAAAACAATCTTTAGCACAACACCGCATTGTAGAACTAGATTCCATTGAAACGGTCTCAACAAAGTTTTTCACTGATACACCAAATGGACTTTTGACTAAAATGCGTTGTTTGAGAAGTATGGTTTGTTTAACTTTCAACTTTAGATTTTATCGAAATCAAGTTCATAACCGAAGTGTCAGTAAATGATTTTGCTGCTTTAATAAATAATGTATTCTATATTTGTATTTCCTTATATAGCTTCAAACAAGTCAACAAGGGGCAGCTCCCATCTGCTGGGGTTGCGGGAATGTTCTGACGAGATACCGCGGCCCTGGAACAGGAAAAGGGTGGGTTTTTAGTCAGTAGAAGTCTGACACTCCCTTCCGCTTAACCCGGAGCGGGAGAAGTCATTCGATGATTTTCCCACCCAGAAAGAAAAGCGGAAGCTCCCAGTTTACTTGCTCTGTACGAGATACGTAAATACCACTGCCCCTTCTACGGTCACAATATATTATTATTTAACGATGTACGAGCGCTGTAATAGGTAGAATATTCATGAGGAATTATGTTACTATTATTTCAGATGTATACCGTGCTGCTACAACTAATATTCCAAAATTACCTTTTACGGCAGCCGGAAGAAGTTGTGTATATACGATAGAGTGAAGCAATAAATATGAGATTTGTGGAAATACTATAACAATATTCTACCGTATTAATATATGGCCACACTTTATCACCAACCCCAAAACAAAACCCGTACATAAATAACATGCCCGACCCTTTCTTCGGAAAGTATTTTCATATAGTCCGCAATTAATACGACACTTATCGGTCGAGTGCCTTTTCCCCATATCATTGTCCCTCTCGGTCACACTCGATTTAAAAGAGACAGCGTTTCCAATCACCTGGAAAATACCGTCCGGAACTGATAAATACCGGTTTATACCGGCTATATCCGTAGAGCGTGAACCTTTAATGAACGTACATAGACTCTATTAAAATTTTATTGATGGGATGATACTTTTACCGGACCTTAGTTTATGGGGCTATATGATAGATGGGAGGAGAAATTGAGATTAATCCGAGTCTTACATACTTTGTACGTTACCTGACATCTAGATTCAATTTTCTGGTGAAATAATTATATACTGTGGGGAGTTATGTAAGAGTGCCACGCTTGATGAAATATGTAATAACATGACTTCATTGAAAGATCTCAAGAAAAAAAACAGTACCATTCTAGAATGAAAAGGGTAGTTAATCTAATTTCGGAAATAACGTGTAGTTTTGTTCCTCTTATCCAATGCTGAGTAATTAACGAGCGTCCTCATGGAGTCCCGCAGGGCAATATCTTCGGTCTATGTCGCACTCGGCAGACAGATTAATGATAGCACCGTATGGAAACTAATTTCCACCTAGGCGCTAATGTCTTTACTCGTTATGAATAACTAGTTTTCTCATTAACGTTACCAAAGACGGTAAATCGAAAATTACATCGAGTTAACACGGTGCCTACGATTCTAAAAGTGATTAATATGAATAGTTTAACATTTATACAATAAATTCTAAATGAACTGATAAACCTTGGTTGAACAAATAAATTCTTCACTAAATAATTTTAGAGTACAGTTCGGTATGTACAGGTAGAATAGGTCTTTATTTGCTTTGAATGTAGGTACATAAAAATAAGTTGTCAAATACATAAAAGAATCCATGTACATTCTGCCTTAGTGTGGCATGCAAATGTATTACGTTGCAAATAAAAAACTGCTATACAAAATTGATTATAACAAATAAAATTAATTACAACAAATAAAATAAATTACAACAGATAAAATTGATTACAACAAATAAAATTGATTACAACAAAATAAAATAATAATAAAAATTAATGCAAATAGGAATTAATTCAAATATTACAAATTATTGTCATTCAGGAAATCTTGCACAGAATAATAACATTTATTAACAAGTAATTGTGTGAAATGTTTTTAATTTTTTGCAACGGTAAGTTTTTAATTTTGTCAGGTATTTTATTATAGATTTTAGGAGCCATACAAATCACATTTCTTTTCATTAAGGTAGTTTTAAATACACCTGTGTGCAGTAAATTCTGGTATTGAGATCTCATAGCTGTACTTCTTTTTCTTGTTTCTATTAAAGTTGCAAATAGAGATCGATTTGTTATAACAAATATTGCTACCTCAAGGATATAAAGGCACGGGAAAGTTAATAATTGCTCATCAATTATTAACTTTCCCGTATTTAAATATAGTTACAAAACTGTCAGTTATTTGAGGCCAAAGATAGCCCTCAGGCAGCGCTTTTGAGCTTTGAAAATGCTTTCTCGTTCACTACAGTGACCCCAAAAAATAACGCCAAATCTCAAGATTGAAATTACTAGACCATGATAAGCAACTAATATTGTCGACAAATTAATCTTTTTTGATAGATTATCCAACATATGTGCCTAAACGTTTACATACGTATATTCTCTGCTTGCTGCTTCCACGTTAACTGGCTGTCAATTAAGATTCCTAAAAATGTTGTGCAGTTTACTTTTTCTATAGTTTGACCATTGTAGTTTATATCCATATCTCCCGTATATAGTAGTTGGTAAAAATTCATATTTTAGCTTTTTTGGAGGTTTATGACTAAATTTTTATTGTCAAGCCACTTTATTAAATTTTTGATTGTATTGTGAATATCATTTACATATGATTCTTTGTTTGTACATGAAACAATTGATTTACTATCATCAGCAAAGAATGTCATAGGGTGAATGTATATGGCAGGGCAGGAGCTATGAACATGAAAATTTAAGCTAATGTATATTTATGATTCATATATAACGTTCATTATATATATATTCGTAAATAAATAAAATAAATAAAATTAAGTTTTCAACCAAAGCATTAATGTTCAATAAATACTTCACAAATTTAACATTCTGTTTTGCACATTAAATTCGTGCGGAATTTATTTCGGATAAAATTCATTCAATTGATTCAAATTGGGATTTGGATGACTCATTCACTTAGCAATTTTAATGGTAGAAAACATCATAAATAAATGATATTTCAATTAAGCTTAGTTTATTATTTCTTAAGTCAGGCAAAGAGAAATCTCAATATTATGTTAAGATGATCAGTGATCACTCATCCTCAGACGACCTTGAAGTCACAACTTGAAGGTCCATCCATTGTAGCTGTAATAATTTAGGCACGAGCTCCTCTTTAAAGTTAGCTCTATGTAACTCACGAAATTAACGGTAACGATGACTGTGTAGTGCTTGCTGCAAAAACAAAACTCAGAACTCGGAAGTTACCCAAAATAAACATATAAGAATACCATTTGACTATCAATATCCTCAAGATCAACCAGTAAAATTAGTTATCAAGACACAAAAATAATGTATATAAAGCAACTGTATATTTACAACTCATGTGTTTTCATCAGAAATATTCTCAGCAAAAGCGTCTACTCAAACTTAACACTCACTCAATATAAACAAGTTAGTCAACGCAGCACACTGCGAGCAAACTTGCTAGTTTTACCTAAAACAAGAACTAACTATGGCAAAAAATGCTTAATTTTGAAGAAGCACAACTCTATAATACATTACTGTCCTGTATAAGAAATCTATACTTATTCAAAACTCAGCAGATAATTGCGGATCGATCACTTCTAGAGAATTGAATCCATTGGATGGGTTATTAATGTAACGTGTTCTACTGATAACGAACCTTTTGGAATCTTTTTTATGTTTTTAATATTGTTCTCAAGCAAGTTAGTAATGTCATTATTGGGGTCAAAGTTTGTTTAAACCGATATATACATATATCGATGGTCTAGAAGATAAATGTGCTAATTACAAAATTTTAATAATGTAACATTTTAATGCCAATGGTATTGAAATTATCAATGAATACTTTTGGCATTAAAATGTTACATTATCAAAATTTTGTAATTAGCACATTTGTCTTCTAGACCATCGATATATATATAAAAACCGTACGAGTGGTTGTTATCATTTGGCCATGAATTCAACTCACTAAAATTACTTACCACACAATGCATTTGAAAATATTTTCTATATTTACGGATAGTTGAAAACAGTGTAAGTACCGAAAAACCCTCACACTAAACATAAAAACAATATATTTAAAAACGTAAGCCTCCATCCACTAAGAAACTACACCACTATATTATGGTAACTTAAACTGAGATCCAGTACTGATACAACCAATTTATTATTAGAAAATAGAGGTCTATTGCTCGATAAAACGACCCTACGTTTAATATTGGAATCACGTATTTGACCCACTCGATTGGGTTCGTATAAAACAATTCCTTCTTGATACTTTTCTGCTATTAGTGGGTCAGTCTTGGTTTGAAGGTCACATTCAATGAGGCTAATTAAGAAAGTCGATTAATTTAAGTGTCGTGCCTGCAAGATTGATTGACGCAGTTTGGCCTATAAAATGTATTAATATATAAGACATATATAAATAATATAATATTTTTTTTATAATATTTTTATTTATTTAAAAAGTTTGTCGTGTAGACATTCTTATATCATCAATCAGATTGTTATTAAACTTTGTCAGTCGAGTGGTTTTCTGAACCAAAACTCCGGTGAAAATCCGGTGTGGGAGTGTATACACACTTTATCTTGGTTGGTTGAAAAGCTATTAATTATATACAGCTTGTACATAATAATATATTATCATAAATGCCGAGGAATATAGAAATAAAGAAAGAAAAAGCGTTTATTGACACATGGCACAAGTACACACAGTAAAAAAAAATCTTACAAGAAACAAACAAAATCATATTATTATGAAACTAAAATATTTTAAAAAAGTGAAATTTAATATATCCAGGATGATTAATATTAATGTGTGACTCACGGATGCGCCAAATAGGCCCAGTTCAGCAAAAAGCCGGACAACTTGTGCCCGACGCTGGTTTTCAACTGGTCATAATAGTGAGTGATCTATATGTTTGTCTGTTACGGTTCCATGGCTTAACCGATAAACCGATTTGATCATAGCTTTAGATAGCTTGCAGATAGTTGATAACACAGTCAAGTGTGACACAAAATCCTTCTCGGCTGAATGTTTGTATGAAACCTAGTACAAACGAAATCGATGAACAGCTAGATTTTCAGTTGTCATTTATTAAGATTCAAACCATTTTAAATAATATATCAGTAATAATATAATAAAATAGTGTATATATACAGGAGACAGTGGAAAATAACAACATGTTGCCGGTCCCAAGTAATATAGGACGAGGGTTGAAAGATGATGGCAAAACTTGTATTTCTTACACCAGTTTTACCATCATTATATTCTTAAGATTTTCATTCAAATTGTATTACGGTTTATAGAAATTTTAAAGTTATCACTACACAATTTAAAATTGGTTATTTAATTTAAATTAAGATGAGCTGGCGAACAATTTCGCCAGCTCACCTCACGGTAAGTGATGAAGAAGCACGCCTACCTATAAGATCTATTAACGATTGATTTAAAGAATTCCAGGTTGTTAGGAAAAGCCTACTCCGGCAGAGAATTTGATTCTTAGCTGTACGCACAGTGAAAGTATAAGTGGAATCTCCACCATGTAAATGTGACGCATAGCTGAAATTAATTCGCAATATAAATCACTTTACCTAACCCTAGCTCAACGCAAATAAATGTATAGACCTCTATCAATTGATTTCTTTCAAGTTGCCTCTTTTTCATTTTTTTTTTATTATTTTTTTTTCATGATAATAGGCTCGCGTTTGACCGCCATCTCACCTGATGGTAAGTGATGATGTGGTCGAAGATGGAGCACGCTTACCTAAAAGTGACCTGTTCACTCTTGACTTAAAGACCCCTTGGTTATAGCTATCGGGAAACACAGACTCCGCCAGGGAATTCCACTCCTTAGCCGTACGCACAATGAAGGTATTCCCAAAACGTTTAGTGCATATAGGTGGGATGTCCACCAGTAACGAAGGCGCTTCGCCGTTTGTCTTGTAGTCTGATGATGGAAAATGTAAAGCTATATATGTTTTTTTTTGTTATAAAAATAGTTTCGCGTTTGACCACCATCTCACCTGATGGTAAGTGATGATGTGGTCGAAGATGGAGCACGCTTACCTAAAAGTAACCTATTCACTCTTAACTTGAAAGACTCCTAGGTTGTAATGTAATTGAAGCGAAGCAGCTATGTGTGTTTAATTATACCAGACTAAGACAGCAAAACATTAAATTATTGGCGTCTACGAGGAAGCAGAAGTAAGGGCAGAATATTTAATTAATCGGAACGTGACATCGCACTCCCACACTATAATACAGAAAATTAGACCGACGAGTCTACCATAAAGCCACATTCAGACTAGGACAGAAAATAAATTGCGACAAAGCTTTTGCCGGTATTAATTTCACGCTACTCTCACTAGGAGAAAATCATGAATTTAGAGAGACAAGAACTGTCTAAATAAATAGAAAATTCTCATATATTACGAAGCAGTACGATAATATATATTATTATAAATTGTTCACATTAGTGTAGACGCTTTCTTTCGGGTTTGGATTAATTTATTCTCGGTCACTGTCAATTGTGATTCAGTGAAAAATAATACCTGCCAAGTGCGAGTTGTATTTACGCACCGAGGGCTCTGGATATATGTACAGACGCCAGCACATGAACCTACCCGAAACTGTCAAATTTTCCCAATCAACCTTGAACCTAATTTCTTTAACAATAAAGTTGAAAATCTATTAAAAAAATTTGACAGATTGTTGTAGCTTGATGTGCTGGCGTCTGTACATATAAGTTCAATAGTACTGTACTTACTACATACATATTTACAGTTTTCAGATTCTTTTCTTTACATGACTGTTAGTCATTGCTTCTTGCTAAATTATTTTTTTTACGGAATCTGCGAAACCAAAACGCTAAATATTTGCCAATCAATGTCATCACTCAATTTTGGGCTAGTCAACAAATCGAAACGCAATCTATGTGGATAATATTATTCTTGCTGATAGAATGTAGTTTGGTCATAAGTGACGAACGGTTTCTTGGCCTACTACATTTGTACCGTAATATTTAGTCTTCGTAATGCGATGAATATCTACTATCATTAACTATGCAGAAATCCAGAAAACACTGCGACTGATAACGGTACGTAACATACGTACTTATTTATTTATTTATCACATCATATGTTTCCTAGTTATCATTACAGATAATAAGTAAGCTGAATCGACTGAAAGATCGACGGATAGGTGTGACTGTGAGGAGATTATAGGGCAACATACTCGTATAAGCTACTTTTTAACTCGAAATTCCCACGGAATCGGGATTTACGCGGTTAAAACCACGTAAGTAAAATCGACTAACACGCGTATAAAGTCGCGGACAAAGCCAGTCTGTATTTATCTATACTTATAATAAATCTGTAGAGAGGTCAATTCTGTACATGAAATATATTTCCAAAATAACTATCAGGGGGTGATTGGGGATCGATACTGATGCCAAAAATGCAATCAGTAAAATTTTTGTCTGTCTGTCTGTCTGTCTGTATAACCGTTATAGAAACAAAAACTACTCGACGGATTTTAACGAAACCTGGTACAATTATTTTTCATACTCCTGAGCTGGTTATACCCAACTAGCACAAATGGGCTGCATTAGAGCTTTGGAGCGTATCCGATTATTACTTATGGTAATAGACGTAAGCGCTAGAGCGTCTACTACAGACTTAAAGCAGCCGCTTTAGCGCTATTTGGGCGCCATTTTATGCAACCTAAAGTTCCATTTAACCTGCACAACGGCTGCATAAAGGTTCCTTAATAGCTATAACGATTTATTAACGCTATACTAAAGCTCTCGTAGCGCTACTTTTGAATGATTTTGAACTACTTTGAACGAATGAATTGATTATAGTTCTTTATTGTATATCTTCAGTTGACATTGTTTGTAATATTTTGGTAAAGTGTTTTCGTTGCCATTATGAAAATAAAACAGAAAGAAGTAAATGTTTGTATTCTGTATTAGCAAGATATATAAAGATACTTAAAACGCTGTCCAGTTTACTGTAGATATATAAGATAATTTTCGAGAAATTTTAACGCGCTTTTATGGTGTTTAAAAAATTAACAAAAGATATGTGATATTTTTTATTTGTTATACAGAATAAATTTTATTTCCGTATTTTTACGTGTCGATAACTTACTATTTGCAAGTGGCCGATTGTTTACCGGTACATTTAATGCACATTTAACTGAAAAACCAATGTATATCAACTCAATTTTGCAAGTGAATTATAAGTTTTCTTAAAAAATCATGGCGTCATTGTAATGTAGTCATAACCTGCAGTTTGAGCTCTAGTAACTCCCTTTTGAGAATCATAGCGCTAATTTTCACCCTTCTAACGCTTCCAGTGATTTTCGTTCCCCTAGTGCAACTCACAGCCACAAAAAGCTCCTATTTTCCTGTTTTTGAGGTTATAAGATTAATTATTTGTATCCTTAAGTGTATTTTAAGGTGTACAATAAAGTATATAATAAATAAATAAGATCTAGTTACGTACTTATTTGTTCAGCATCCATTTTATTAAATGTTTTATAATAGTTACAAAAGCGGCTGTAAAATGGCGAATGGATTGAGCCTGCAAGGAATGACTATTGCTACTAAAGGCCTTAGTTACACTGATGATTTTTTTGAAACTATAGTATGCATATGAGTTTCTATTATTTCTATAATGAAACTTATAGTAGTATAATAGTGGTTACTATAACTATAACTTATACAAGTTACAATGGAAACTACTATGCAGCTGTGAGTGGCAGAATGACCTTCGTAACTCTCATATAAAGGTGTAAGTGGTAAATGAGTTTTACCGTGGACTACTGTGAAGGCTAGGGTAGTATTTGATTCAGCTTATAGCACCTTAAGTAACTTTTATAGCTATAGACGTTTACGGATACAGATATGCAACTCTGAACTGCTTTTTGAACCCTTAAACCCCTATTTTACAACCCAAAGTAACAAAATAGGCTGCTATTTCCACTAATGTGCTCGTTGGGTAGTATAAATTTCATCACGCTACAATCAATAGGAGCAGAGCAGTGAAGGGAAATGTTGGGAAAACGGGAGAAGTTACTCCATTTTTTAAGCTTCCGTCGCGTGTGCAACCTTACTGGTTAAAGCTACACAGAAATCATATCTGACGGAAATGTTCTCCTTAAAATTATATAAAAAATATCCCACGACAGTATATGTCTATATTTTATGGTTGACTCACAATAACACGTGTAACTCCCGATAGTTTAGCAGTTCGAAGCTTTCTGATTATAATATTTGTCTACTCTTACGTTTATAACACTCTCAGTCTAATTGAAAAAGTTAACATTATTAACTATTCCATAAAAAAGAATCATATAAATCGGTATAGAAACACCAAAGTTATACATGATATACCAAATAATTTTCGATCCCAATTTAAAAGAATGCATTCCCAGTATCAGTGTGTTATGCAATGACAATTAATAAGGCTCAAGGGCAGACTTTTCGTGTTGCTAGAGTAGATCTCAGTGTCAGTTGTTTCTCGCATGGTCAGTTGTACGTCGCTCTTTCCCGGGTTATCAGTTCTAGAAATCTTTATGTTCACGTGCCGGACGGGTCAACTTTCAACATAGTTTACCCGGAAGCTTTGCGCTGAAGTATTTTCGTTCTATAGGTACTTAAGCCTCATGTGAACGTGATCTAAACAGTATTACCAATATATTAACTTAATAACACACAAGGAGTTACACGCTGACGGAGTCGCGGGCACAGCTATTAACAATAATATTGTGCGGTTCCGTATTGCGATATTTTTCAACAGTATTATAGATTGATATATTATATTTCCCTACTAAATTACGAAAGTTAATCTGTCTATTACGTCAAAATCACTGAACCGTGGGGAAGGACATAGGCTACTTTTTTACGATAAACGACGGAAACGCGGACGAAGTCGCGGGCAACAGCTATCTATACTAATAATATAAGGCTGAAGAGTTTGTTTGTTTGTTTGAACGCGATAATCTCAGGAAATACTGGTTCGAATTGAAAAAATATTTTTTAATTAAATAGTCAATTTATAGAGAAAGGCTATATATATATATCATTACGCTAAGGCCAATAGGAGCGGAGCGCCAATGAAGAATGCTTCAAAATCGGGGTTAAATTTAACGTTAGCCCAAAGTAACTATTCGACGCGGACGAATTCACGGGCAAAAGCTAGTTATCAATATAATTATATAAAACGCTTACGTTACTGACTGACTGACTGACTGACAGACAACGCACAGCCGAAACTACTGGGCACAAGAAGCTGAAATTTGGCATGTATGTTTCTTATGGTGTGTATTGGAGCATTATGAAAGGATTTTTGGAAATTCCCACGAGATCGGGATTTACACGGGAAAAACCTCCCACGCGAACGAAGTCACGAACAACAGCTAGAAAATTTTATATCTTACTCAGGAACAAAGATCCAAAGTAATGTATAAATACACTGACGTGCAAAACCCTTGACCAAAAGGTTTGACCCTCCCTCAACTTTTCCCTGTGCACTGCATCTGGGAAATATGAAAACAGAAAAGTTTATCTGAACGGAACTCTCAAGAATACGTAACTGCATAAAACTTGGATGTCCGTGCAACTTCTAATAAATTTTCAAGCGATAAAGATGCCTGAAGGTCCTCCACCTTTGAATGTAGTACACCACAGAGACTGAAGCTCTTTTAAACCTTGAGAGGATTATGTTGTAAGTCTGTCTGGTAAATGTGAGAGCTATGTGGGTATATAAAGAATATCATGTGTAGACTACACTGTCTGGCAGTTTGAGTACTTTATGCGGCCTAACCGTGCGTTGCCTGGTTGGTCTATGTGTCATGTAGTCGCAATGAGATATTCGGTTGGATTCCCCCATCAGGCAAAAATTGCTATTAGGTTTTTCTATGAGAAAGGACATGGCTAAATGGAAGTATGGACGACATATTCATGCGTTTTCCTAGCAATATATAATGCTGAATAGCTTAAAAATAGTATTTTGTAATTAAAAAGGTTCAGGAACTTTTCACATCTGCACAATCCTGAAAATAAAATCACGTAACTCCTACAACAAAGGTACAAAAACTTCAAACAATGACATTGCTATAAACATTTATTTAGGCATTTTAATGTGTCTGCGACGATTTTAATTGATAACAGTGTTTTTCACTGGCGATTTTGGACTAAGGTACTTGAAGTAAATATCTACAAAGGGACTTACAATAGATAAACTCCACAAAAATCATAATAATATAAGTATTCTGTTGTAAAACCTAAACGACTTATTCAAATGAGTTAAAATTAAAAACTGTATTCACAGACAACGTAAATAACATTATGGTTGAAATGATGAACGTATTTGAAAAAGGTCTACAGATTAACTGAGCTAAATATTTGTAATTTTTGCCTAAACTAGATAATGAACGCACTGAGTACCAAAGCATAAAAACAATTATTATGAAACTTCATTATGTTTATTAGTTCACGAAAGTTGTAAGAAATGATTAAACACTAAATAATTTATGAATGAATATTTAAATATTACGGGTTAGTGTGAAATTCCTATTCATGCCAACCGTGCTAACCATGCTGGGGGCAGCCGATCTCTTTTCTCAGCAGTAGCCCGGAGTTTGAAAGTTGGCGGTGTGATCAGGGCCGGATTAACATCAACTAGGGGCCCGAGCCCAGTGCACGCACCGAGAAAACATGTTTCTTCGAACGATAATTTGATGAGCGTGTGAACTTAGGGACCTCACTGTTATCTCACAAAATACAAATCGTTAGATTTAGTAGTAGAATTAAAACAATTTTAGAACAAATCTGGGAATAAGTAAAAAAATATATTAAAAACCACAGCCCTTGATGTGCGTTCCCTCAGTTCACACACGATTTGGTCAGTCAAAGTAAGAAAAGGGGCCTCGAGAATGCCATTGCCTTAGGGCCTCTGACAGGGTTAATCCGGCTCTGGGTGTGATACCCCTGTGCCTCAGAAAGTACTTTCAGCTGTTGGTTCCGACTGTGATCAAATCAGAAAATATGACACTGGTCTGGCCAAGACGTATCGTGTTACCAAGCTAGGTTTGTGGAGTTCAGATAAACAGTCGCTCCATGTAAAAAACTAATACCCAGCTGCATCTGGACAGAGTGAAAGCAGACTACAACATAGTTGGAAAAAGGTTATGGGCCTACACTGCCTCAGCGCTCTCACTCTTTATCTCGCTCGCACACTACTGGCCGCGGTCACGCGAGCAAGCGAGACAGGATGGCAGGGAAAAGACTCCAAGACACCGATAATTTAGTTTATTTATTTTTACGGTGAAAATAATGGTAATTTAAAAAAAAAATGCGGTACGCACTCCGGGAGTGCCGGCAGAAGTGAAAACTTGAATATTAACGTTGTGCATTTTTGATATTTTGGAATGGTTAGGGAATAATTTTGCACGAATTGCTTTAATTATCAGTATAAAAGTACTATAATTTATGTGGTAGAATACAATATTTATTTATTGCACTATCGTACACAAACATGACAATTTATATAACATTTAAAAGTTTATCTCTCGAAACAGCAGGCGCAGGCATACATTTTCGCCGCGCCGTAGAAAGAGAGGGAGATACTTCCTCTCCTACGCCGCGCCGACTGTCTACTCTCCGTCCGTCTAACGAATTTTCGATCAGTGTCATCACGTGTCCTGACGCGAGTTTAACATTTTTTACCCATTACAAAAAAGTGCACAACGCCGCTAAAGAAGTTTTCACTTCAAAAAATCTTTCAAAAATTTACGAAAAATCAAAGGTATACGTTTGCCCTGGTTTGCCCATATAAAATTTCCACGACATAAGAAACACTGTATAATGCTTCCTATCTCATTTTCTCCCACGTTAAATCTTATGAATTTATGTGTCTGTCTCTTTTTACTGTCGCATTTTCGTTCGACTCGTCCACCGACTCGCCCCCCAACTCGCCCCCAACTCGTGCCCCAACTCGTCCCCCGACTCGTCCCGCGACTCGCCCCCCAACTCGCCCCACCAACTCGCCCCTCAACTCGCCCCACCAACTCGCCCCTCAACTCATCCCCCAACTCGTCCCCCGACTCGTCCCGCGACTCGCCCCCCGACTCGTCCCGCGACTCGCCCCCCAACTCGCCCCACCAACTCGCCCCTCAACTCGCCCCACCAACTCGCCCCTCAACTCATCCCCCAACTCGTCCCCTCACTCGCCCCCAACTCGCCCCCAACTCGTCCCCAACTCACCTCCCAACTCGCCCCTCAACTCGCCACTCACCTTGCCACTCAA
This sequence comes from Tholera decimalis, assembly GCA_943138885.2. Lineage (NCBI taxonomy): Eukaryota > Metazoa > Arthropoda > Insecta > Lepidoptera > Noctuidae > Tholera > Tholera decimalis. Next base: position 35,008,548 of record OW964562.2, read on the forward strand.
CTCCCCTCTCAACTCCCCACTCAACTCCCATCAACTACCCCCTCAACTCGCCCCCCAAACTTGCCCCCCAAACTCGCCCCCCAAACTAGCCCCCCAAACTCGCCCCCGAAACTCGCCACCCAACTCGCCCCTCAACTCGCCCCTCAACTCGCCCCTCAACTCGCCCCTCAACTCGCCCCTCAACTCGCCCCTCAACTCGCCCCTCAACTCGCCCCTCAACTCGCCCCTCAACACACCCCTCAACTCGCCCCTCAACTCGCCCCTCAACTCGCCCCTCAACTCGCCCCTCAACTCGCCCCTCAACTCGCCCCTCAACTCGCCCCTCAACTCGCCACTCACCTTGCCACTCAACTCCCCTCTCAACTCCCCACTCAACTCGCCCCTCAACTCACCCCTCAACTCGCCCCTCAACTCGCCCCTCAACTCCCCCCTCAACTCCCCCCTCAACTGCCCCCTCAACTCGCCCCTCAACTCCCCCCTCCCCCACCCCGCTCCCACACGGGACCCCCCTTACCCCTCACCTTCCTGAACTCCCCACGCTTTTTCGTTTCATTAAATTTCAAATCACAACGATGCTAAAGAAGTTTTCATTTAAAAAGTCTTACGCTTTTCGATCGGTCACGTGACCCCAAATTCACCCCTAAACTCGCCCCCAAACTCGCCCCCCAACTCGCCCCTGAACTCGCCCCCAACTCGGCCCCCTACTCTTCCCCCAACTAACCCCCCCAACTCGCCACCCAACTCGCCCCTCAACTCGCCCCCCAACTCGTCCCCCGACTCGTCCCTCGACTCGCCCCCCAACTCGCCCCCCAACTTGCCTCCCAACTCGCCCCTCAACTCGCCCCTCAACTCGCCCCTCAACTCGCCCCTCAACTCGCCCCTCAACTCGCCCCTCAACTCGCCCCTCAACTCGCCACTCACCTTGCCACTCAACTCCCCTCTCAACTCCCCACTCAACTCCCATCAACTACCCCCTCAACTCGCCCCCCAAACTTGCCCCCCAAACTCGCCCCCCAAACTCGCCCCCCAAACTCGCCCCCGAAACTCGCCACCCAACTCGCCCCTCAACTCGCCCCTCAACTCGCCCCTCAACTCGCCCCACAACTCGCCCCTCAACTCGCCCCTCAACTCGCCCCTCAACTCGCCCCTCAACTCGCCCCTCAACTCGCCCCTCAACTCGCCCCTCAACTCGCCCCTCAACTCGCCCCTCAACTCGCCCCTCAACTCGCCCCTCAACTCGCCCCTCAACTCGCCCCTCAACTCGCCCCTCAACTCGCCCCTCAACTCGCCCCTCAACTCGCCCCTCAACTCGCCCCTCAACTCGCCCCTCAACTCGCCCCTCAACTCGCCCCTCAACTCGCCCCTCAACTCGCCCCTCAACTCGCCCCTCAACTCGCCCCTCAACTCGCCCCACAACTCGCCCCTCAACTCCCCCCTCAACTCCCCCCTCAACTGCCCCCTTAACTCGCCCCTCAACTCCCCCCTCCCCCACCCCGCTCCCACACGGGACCCCCCTTACCCCTCACCTTCCTGAACTCCCCACGCTTTTTCGTTTCATTAAAGAGGATTGCCCATCCTGGGCCCAGTATGGACACTTACTTTGAAAGAAATTACAATTACCAATAATTTTTTTTATATCTAATCATGAATTTTACATACATTCTAATGAACGCCATTGTAATGAATAATATTTTGTATAAAAAAGTACTTTTATAAAAATCTAAAACGTTATTGTAGATAAATGTTGCCACTACTTAAAACACTCTTTATCGATTTTTCCACTGATATTAATAATTATAGTAATAAATAAATAATATAATATAATTCAATGTAATACATTTTGGACTTTGCACAAACAGTAGTTATAAAATAGGATTGATGAGAATTAAACCAACGTTTTACTTCTATGAATTATAATGTAACGTAGAATAAATCGATTAATCGATATCGTGTTATGTATGTTTTCTTTTTCATAATGACAACACTTTCGTCATTTGTCAAAAATAAAAAGATATTATATTCACGTCATGTCACATTTTGTTTTCGCTTAATGTTGATGTGTACTTTCTTGATACTCGATTTCTGTAATTACGATCCGGCTTTGTTTTATGGACTTTGGATATTTTGTACAAGAGAGAGGAGTGAATGCAATCCACTTCTTCAGTTGCCACTAATGAAACGGAATTTCTACCCAATTATACCCGAGCTGCAAATACAGAACAACGCGAGTGCTCTGGTATGTAGGATGGGCGAGATATGAAACAAATATTTTCCCTCCTTCCGCTTGATTTTTGGATGATATATTAGTGAAGATGATGAAAATATAGATGTGTAATGCATAAAAAACTTGTTTTATATTATTTTATAATTAACATACATATAATAGAGTATATTTATAACATCAAGCACACAAACAATAATAAATCTTTGATTTACCATCGTTAAAACACTTTTTTATATTGAGATATATCAAAGCAATCCAAGTTATTTTTTTAAACACTGGCCACATTTTCGTTGTATTTTTGTATTTCCGATACACATAAGATTCTAAAATACACAACTGGTGGTCCATTTTTCGCTGTCCATTCTGGGCCCAATGCACTATGAAGGGTGGGCAATCCCCTTTCAAATCACAACGATGCTAAAGAAGTTTTCATTTAAAAAGTCTTACGCTTTTCGATCGGTCACGTGACCCTGACGCGAGTTTAACAGTTTTTACCCATACAAAAAACTTTTTACCAGAAAATTAAACCGACTCCCAAAAAACACTGCAAAGTGAAAAATAACTTTAATTTCGGTAGTCGGTGTCTTTAGTTTTGTATTTTCGTTTTTGACACCGACTTCCGAAATTAAAGTTATTTTTCACTTTGCAGTGTTTTTTGGGAGTCGGTTTAATTTTTTGGTAAAAAGTTTTTATTTCACTCTTTTTAGTTGGTCTATTTTTAATTTACCTAGTTACAAGAGCCTAATTATCAACTACTTATAACCTTATACAAAATATTGCTTTTCCCAATGCTGGGCCGTTAATTGTTGAGGAGTTCTCCTGGTACTTCACCATCAGCTCTACATCACCATATGCATTGTGACGAGCATAAAGTGCGTAACATCCATATTCAAGTAATCGAATCGCAATCCACTCAATATTTATTATTGAGTAGTTTCGGCGGCCATCTGTGATCTTCATCATCAGTTCCACTTCCTCAAATGGTACTTTTTGAGAGCAACTGCACAAGTTACTATAATAAATACCCAAAACGACATAGGTGTGCCTATAATATTTGAAGAGTTCCCTCGATTTCTCCAGGATCCCATCATCAGATCCTGACGTTTATGAAAATGGGACCAATATCGAAGTATACCCTTTCAATCAAAAAAAGAATTTTCCAAATCGGTTCATCCGTCTTCGAGTAATCGATGATCATTCATTAAAAAAAAATATATATATATATATATACGCGTCGAATTGATAACCTCCTCTTTTTGTCATCGGTTGAAAAATAACATGAGACCTGCTTTATAGTTGGTTTAATTAATATGCAAAGTTTCACTATCTAATTTGAAGTTATTTTTGAATACCAGCAGTTTATTATTCGGTTTGGAGGTTACTTTGGATTTTTTTCTATCAAGAAAATTTTATGGCATCGCGTTTTTGTCAAACATAGTACCTAATATTAATCCTCAACTTTACCATACATTTAATTCAAAATTATTGTTGCAGTATTTTCGACATAACGGAGGATCATGCTAAGCCATTTGAGGTAGTATGGGCCTTTAAGCAGATGATTTGACCCTTAAAATTTTTAGTTGAGATACGCGATAACTGATCAATGCTTGTTCTATTTAGAGTTCCATTCAAATCTGTAGTGTTTCTATTCGCAAAAGAGCACCACAGACATTAACTTACATTGTTTTTATTCCTTCTTCGTATTGTAATGACTTCAAAAGAGTCTTTACGTCTGAGATATTTTCAGAATTTTTTAAGGGTAGTACCATAGGAAACTCCGGCCTTATCTATGTTCAACCGAAAACGAACGTGTTATTGTTAATTAGAACTAATATTCAAAATAAATATGATTTTTATATTATCATAATTAGTCTTTGTAGGCATTATTACGATGTCAATAAAATTTCACAATTGTTTTCTTGAAGTTGCACCAGCTGAACTGATCAAAAGCTATTAAAAAGCAGCTGGTTTTGTAATTTAGTAGATCGACTCTAATGTTCTTTTTAAGTATTAAACTTAAAAAGAGCATTAGAAACGATTTTATATCTGTTACTTTTCTAGCTAAAAACGAATATCACTATAGGCAATTTTCCACAATTATACATACATATTTTCTTAGTTTTTTTCCCCTAGTTATTCTGCTCAGCGAATAATAGAGATGACGTTATTATCATCTACTAAGTCTTTGCAATTATGTTTAGATTGCCTTCAAGTCTGACTGGATGAAGCTAGGTACAAGTGTTTTACATGGTTACTAATTAATATCGCAGAAACAAAAGTGATAAAAATATAAAATATACCTAAATTCGAAAAAATCCTCACATAGATAGTAGCTCACACAGAATAACCAGATCAACAAAAAAAAAACGTCACTTATCACTTGTATTACTAGACCGCTCCTTCTTTTTCCAATTGACGTAGCTCCCGGCGAAAGATACTCGCATATATTTACAATGCAAACTCGTTCAGTCGACGCTCCACCAGCTTTTCATGGCACCTTTTGTATATACGCCAAATAACGAATACCGCCCCCAATGTCAGGACAACATAGATCAGGATATAGCAAATCCCACCAACGTGATATTTTAAAGTCTCCAGGTGCGCAATATTTTCTGCGCCACCAGAAGCAGTTTGCGCCAAAAACACTGCCTCTGTTTTGGATGTAGAGAATCCCATTATAGTAACTTGTAATTGGAGAAACCTTAGGGACACATATTTTCACACAGTCCGATATCGTAGTACGAGTAAATCATTGTAGCTATCTTAATAATTTTAGGTCATGTATCGTACTCTTAATATGGGCAACGGAATGTACACCCGAGCCAGACGGCTGGCAGGGTTGCCATGTATTGTGAGGCGTATTGAATGAAAGACGAGTTGAGTAATACTGAATATATTTGAGGATAAACATAATTATTATACATAATGGTGGACACATACTACAAAGCCTATGTGACTTCCATAAATCGGAAGCTAGATTACTCGATACCCTTCAGAAAGGCCGAGGCCAGTTTCCGGCTTTAGACAACCCTCAACGACTGTCAAAGATGTACAAATATCAGCTGAGACCAATGGCTTAACGAGCTTTCCGAGACAAAGGGGGTACCATACCGTCAACTTCGAAACTCCGGGTTACTACTGTGAAATAACTTATAGAACCAACTGCCTAACGTCCTTTTCGAGGCTCGAAGCAAACTCGATATGATAACTTAGCCATCCATCCACGGACCGCCTTATTATTTTTGTCACGAGCACCTCCTAACAAACCAAAACACAAAAGATATTGATTAAATCCCTACCCGGAAACATTAAGCCAAATCCATGACACCAATAAGAACGGTCTACAAAAGCACACGACAGCACTTAATATCTTCGCAAAGGGACACAGTTAGTAACACGCATGCGACATTGTTAGTAGCTGTTAAGAGGCACAGGTGTTGCGAACAGCTCTAGAAAGCTTTTAACTTAAGAGCATCGCTCTTGGTGACGGCTACTTACCATCGTCGGTCGCTTTGAAACTTTGATATGGGGAATAATGAAAAATGTTTTGTTAGGCGCTGGAGATATTTTTAGATCTTTTTGTCGAGAACTGGGAGTTGTTAAAGTTTAATAAGAATGTATATTGTAAATATCGTCATCTATAATATGCAGAGTGAGAGGAAACAGCAATAGCGTTCTGAAGGTTTATGCAAGGCAGGGCCCACAATAGATAGGTTGGACATGGGCCTTGATAAACCTGAGTTGTATATTGTTATTTTGTTATGTCCTATATAATTGTCTGTACGCCCAATTATTTTTACTTACATAGTCTATTAGTTAAAGACTATGTTAGTAAAATGTAATAAGTCTAACAACACTAAGGGCCTCGATGTACGACAATAAACAAACAAAAGAAACTAGCTATACAATGTTACGATAAGTAACAAAGAGTCGTAGACAAATTTTTTTCACTAATTTTTGGTTAAGAAATACTCTAATCTGCCAAAGTTTCGATGGTTTAAGAACTAAAATAGTACACACAGTATACAAACATTGATACTAATATGCTAGCTTCTGCCCGCGGTTTTGCTTGCGTGAAATATAATTTTATTGCTAAAAATAGTAACCGATGTCCTTCTGCAATATCTAAATATGTAGATTAGACCATTAATAAATCTTAAAAAGTTTAGAAAAAAGGTACACAGAAGTAAGTAGGTCTCTGTACCAGAATTCATCAAAATTGGTTAGGCGATTTAAACTTAAATGTATATACCTAATATAACAGACTAACGGAGTTACATTCGAATAGATATAATATTATTAAGGAATAGATTGGAGAAGATATTTGATATTTTATATAAAAAAAAATATCACCTCCAAAAACAAAAAGGGTAACAGAGTGCCTAACGGCTGCGCCAATAAAAGGTAAATTTGTAAGCTAATGTTTCCAGACAATTGGTTAAATGAGTGACGAAGAAAAAGGCTCGCGTTTGACCACCATCTCACCTGATGGTAAATGATAATATGGTCGAAGATGGAGCACGCTTACCTAAAAGTAACCTATTCACTCTTGACTTAAAGACTCCTCCTAAGTTATAGCTATCGGGAAACACAGACTCCGGCAGGGAATTCCACTCCTTAGCCGTACGCACAATGAAGGTATTCCCAAAACGTTTAGTGCGTATGGGTGGGAATATAATATATATACTGTGGGAATATGTATAAAAATTTTCTGTTTTACATTCAAATAGCTGGGACACAAGACTCCTCTCTCCAAGAGGGAAGGAAGGAACCGTCCACAACGACAATCCACGACGCAAGCTCAGCACGGGGTTGGTGAATATCACACGTCTTGGAATTATCCTGTTTTATGGGGTTCGGCGAAAGAACTAGCAGTTTTATACGTTAATTATTTTTTAGTAATTGTTGGTAGTAACTATGTTTTATATATTTTAATGTCCAAAAAGAAAGTAAACTATGTATTACCTACTTTACTAAAATATTTTATCCCAAATAAAATAAACACTATTAGAAACGTATTACTTGCTCTCCTAGTTGAGGAAAGAAAAATACCAAACTAAGAAAAAATGGCGATCTTGGAAGAAAACAAAGGTTTTACCAAAAATATGCGACGTACATTTTTTGTGATAAGTTCAGACCGCTGATTTGATTCGTTTTCAATTCGCTTACCGAACAAGAGTACAAATCGAAAACCAAGGCATTTTTCGACGAGCGCGGACCAGAGAGTAAAAGTTCTGCAGAGTTTTTATGCAGTGGCGTAGCTAGGCATGGGTAAATTAGACCCTTGTCTACGAGTTTGCTCTACTAGCCTCGCGAGGCCCCTTTTAATGTGATACCACTCAGACTTTACCAAGGAGTTACAATACAATGTCAAGAAGAAAAATATTAATATATAATGATTAGCATATGCTGCGCAGTTGATATTATTAATGAAGTAAATAGACTATTATTGACAATAGTAGGTTATAAGTTCTCATAATACAAAACAAATAAGGAGTTCAGACTGAAATAAATTATTATTAAATTAAAGTTTACCACTAATGACTCCGATGACTAATTAATTTGATCACTTTCACGCATGAAAAAGAACGTGATAAATTTACAAGCGTATTGGTTTGGGGCCTCGCCAGAAGCCCCTCTTAAGTGCGACTGTAATGCCGTTGATGCAAAGTAGTCAAAAAGAGCCCAAACGGCAAAATTGAGGAAAATTATGTAAAATATATTACCATGACGTAACAAAAAAGGTTTTTTTTTTCAATTAACTTATTCTTATGCTTTTAAATATTCGTGTAGGAATGTATGTAGGGTTAAAGCATGTTTAGTGTAGATAGATCTATTAGGCAGATCTTGGGAAAGACGAACCTCGTAGTTGCAAATTTGCCCACGTCTATATTATCCCACGCAACGCCTCTGTTTATAAGTTTCATGTACAAGTAATATATCTTAACCTATTGCTGTTAAAAATGGAACACAGAACAATGTGAGTTGGTAGCAAAAATTGTACCTGCTCGTTGGAGTTAGCTGAACTAATATTTATTTGAACGAACAACGTAAAAAGATCTTCTAGTTGGACGTGTTACTTTTGTTTCGTATTATATAATAGGTTCACGTTTGAGCACTATTTCGCCTAATGGTAGCGTTAGGGAGAATCAGTTTGTCTGAAAAGTCTGAAAGGGCCTTTTTAGTACGGCCGCGAGACGCGCTTAGTATTTGGCATGCCATTTACTTTTTACTGGGTTTTGCCTGCGGCATCGCTCGCGTAATAAAGTTTTTATTTTAGTGACGAATGGAAACCTATGTCACACTCCAACTCTTCAACTATCTTTACACAAAAAATCACAATGATCCCTTGCTTCGTTTTAACGACAAATAAACACACTACCTAATTTGTAATATTAGTATTGTTATCTTTTTACATTTCATGTACCAAAATAATAAGCTAATTTAATTTCTTAATCTATTATCTTCTTTATATCATTTAGTTTTATTTTATTGGAACCTATTGGACTGGCCCGTGACGATGGCAAGAGACCGGACGGCATGTCATTGTTTCCTTGGAAGATGGGTAGGCCTTTAGTGTGGGACGCAACTTGTGTCGATACTGTCGCGCCATCCCATCTTCCCAGTTCATCATGTTGTGCTGGCGCTCCCGCTGCGGCTGCAGAAAACCTCAAGCGGTGTAAATATAGTCATCTCGGTGATAACTATATTTTCTAGCCGTTTGGGGTCGAAACTCTCGGACCATGGGGCCCGTGTGCTCACAGCCTTTTTAAAGAAATATCGAAAAGGCTCGTTGACGCTTCCCGCGACCCAAGGGCTGGCTATTTCTTTGGTCAACGGCTAAGCATTGCCACACAACGAGGCAATGCCGCCAGTATCTTGGGTACGTTGCCAGCCGACAGCGTTGAGGATGAATTTTTTTTATGCTTTATTGTAGTTTGTATTTTAGTACATAATTTTGTATATTTGTTGTAATTAATTGTTTAAATATATCAAATTATGTTTTTTTGTAGATTAATAATAATATACAAAATAATGAGAAATAATGACCCAGTTTTATTTTTAATATTAACAAAATATATAAAAACTAAGTTCCAGATATCATGACAACAGGTGACTGAATAAGACGATTTTAAAACAAATATGTGATTTTACATAAACAAAATCGTTTACCTAAGTCATTATTCTCATTACCTAACGTCTATAAGCACCTCTAAACTTTTCCCCTTAAACGGAAAAAAATAACACTGCCATCCCAACGAAATTGCCCCATTTTAGGTCATTATTATCAAGATCGGTCCACTTTGGTAGAAAAAAATCTGTGAGGCAAAAACTCTCATCAACATTCTATCCACATGTCCATCAAGGATAATCTTTGGGTCTCATTTTTCTAACATTCGTGACATTTAAAGTCACACTTTTTTCGAGGATTTTTGGATCTTGTGGCCAAACAACGCCACCCGAGGTCAGTACGCGGATGGTAGCCATCTTAACATATTGTTACGAGCTGGGGTTCAGGACAGAAAGAATTTACACCAATTAAACCAAAATTAACACTTTCGTTAAATATTAATAAAATTAAATATTTATAAAGTTAAATAAAAATTGATACAGTTATTCACTCTACAATACTTGTCACTTAACACTTATCGCATTGAAATTCACTTGTAGAGCTTAGATTATATCGCGTCGTATTTTGTAATAAGACTGACTCTCTGCGTTCCTTTGCGAGCTATTTATACCGCGATATATATGTTCTAGAAAATTCATGTACAATCGACTCATAGCCAATACTGTCAAGAATGTTCCAGAAGCTACTAGACATACTCAGTACTGCTACTCGCCGCCAGGTGGCGTTAGTGTCTCGAACATTCTAGATGTCGGTCGGTTGGAAAATGTGACACCAGTGTTACCGAGGGTTTTATTCAGCTACTGGCTCGTTGAGATCGAATAGGCAGTAGTTTCATGTAACTAGTATTGAACTGTATACCGTTAGATTGGAAGCTGACTCCAGCATAATCGGGGAAAGGCTTAGCTGATGATGAGTTTATTAGCATTTTTTGTGGAAAATTCTTGGTAAAAATTACTTTTTTAAATTTCCTTTGTTTAAAACTTGACAGATAGATAGAATATATTTTATTGTACACCAAAATTTAAACACCCCTATTTAACAATATTACTTATTCTATGGTAACAATGGCGGTCTTATCGCTGAAAGAGACATCTTTCAGACAACCTTTGGAAGGACTTTAAAAACTTTAATTAAAGTGGGGAGGGCAAAATTTCCTATTAAAAAGAACTAGCTTTATTTTTTAAAGATGACAACTATTTTTGTTTCTTCTTTCTGATGAATACTTTTTCACGCCACGGTTAGCGCATTGGTTGAGTGATGGGCTACTGCGATACGTGTTGCAGGTTTGATTCCCGCACGGAACGCAAGTATTTGCATAGCCTTCATATAGTTTTTCGGGGTTAACCCTCATGTCATGTGAATTTACGAGTATATATATGTTTATAAACGCACTCATAATACAGCAGTAAATAAAAATAAATTCTTTTTATAAACGCACTCATAATACAGCAGTAAATTAAAATAAATTCTTTATTGCGAAATAAATTACGTATACACATTTAAAATTGAAATTATCTGGCTCCTGAACTAGTTGTAAACTGTATTACAAGCCAGTGCATTCCAAGCTGTACCTAATTCAGTGAAGAACAAAATTTTGTTAAACCAAAGATAAACTTAACTTTTGTTTCAATACTCTGACATCATTCAGACAGAAGTGTTATAATAGGATTGAAGAAAATACCAAAATTTCTTCAGTTTATGGACCATCCCTTTACAATGAAACCATCATAAATATTATCTTTCTACACTTTAATATTATATAACACTTTCTCCAAACACTGAAAACTTAACCGTTCTCGTCGCGTTTAACGCGTATCGCACAGAATACAAACTTTATTACTGTCGCCGCCTCACTGAAGTGGTGACGTCATTATTCCACGGATGACACGCTGAATAAAGTCCCTAGTACATTCACCGGATATTGCGGCCATGATTCGCGGAAATGTTGGATTTATTTTAGTCGTGAGACAAAGGGTTGATTTTGTGCTGCGTTTATTTTGTTCGTTTATGAATGGGTACCTACGTTGATTGGTATGTCAAAAATTAAACGAATGTGTAAAAGTTGAGCAATCTGTCCGCTTTAAAGCTAAGAGTGATTCGCTTTTATGATTTGCTTATTTAATGTAACAAACATTGTACGAATTTAGTGACAAGTGCGTGTACCGGCTGGACTGATACACTCTGTCAGCTAGTTACGAAACACCGGCCATCCAACTAGTTTAAATTTACGAAAATAGCCGTGTTATTTATTAGATTTTGTTATTTAAAACCAATTTGCAAAATAAATATCATCATCGTCGTCACTCTAATCTGATGGTAATTTTCTCAAGAGCTTACCTGAAATATTTATCTACATTGTTCTAATATAATTTAAACCTTTACAGAAGTTGATAAAAACTTCATCTTTGAGGTTCTTTTGGTATTTCTTATCAGAATAGCAAGTTAGGAAACATAGGCTTACAAACAAAGCCGAACAAAATCGTGTATGAGTGTCATCTTCAACCTATTTAAAAAAATATATAATTTACCATTCATGATACAAATTATTCATTCATTCACCTGATAGACCTGTCCTGTGTGTGAATACAAATAAAAAGTAGCTCATTTCACTCCGACCCTACGACAGCTACTTCTATGCCTTAATTCGTCAAAATCACTTCAGTGGTTTAGCCCTGAAAGCGTAGCAGACGTAGCAGAGAGTTATAATATTAAGGATCGTATTAAGGTACTAGATTAGGTAATTGATTTCTTTTAAACGATTTCCTGAGCTAAGGAGGTCACTGCCGCCTACTTACTCTGGGATGTCGTTAAGGGTGACACATGGGTTTAATCAGTTACTTGGGTAGCATCTAACACTTTTATGCCTTCACAGACACTTAAGACAATACCTAGGTAGATAATATACTAGTGTGATATTGTATGTAGTGTTTTTGAAGCCATATTTTAGGTGAAGGTGCATATAAATTGGTTGGAAAATTGCAGCTAGGCAATTTATCATTAAATTTCATAACTATTTTGTAGTGTAGCTACTAAACAGTTTTACTAAAAAAAGAAAAAACAGAAAACGTTTATTGGTAAAACACACCAGATAAAAAAAAAACAAACTTGTATTCTGATAGGGCCTTTGAAGCTTTGGATACACTTACTATACACGCATATAGAGTTCTGTGCGTCCGATTTAAAACCGAAACTTTTATAAGATAACTTGTATGTCTGTCTGTCCGTATTTCAAAACTATCTCAGAGTCTACCGAAAGATCAAATTAGGTTTAAGGAGCTATATTATCTTTTTTTGATCAAAATACGAACGCATGACGTGGATAGATACCCAAGTATAAAAGTAGTTATTGAGACAAAATAATTAAATTTGAAACATAATTTTTTTTTTCGTGCTGGGCTTCGTTCCCGTGGACTTTATCACGCTATAAACATAACTTCCCTCTCTTACAACCGGGTAAAAGTAGTCTATAGCCTTCCTCAAGCTTCAAGCTAATTCTGTACTAAATTTCATCAAAATCCACCTAGTACTTTCCAGATTAGCGCGTTCAAACATTCAACCGCGCCTTCAATATTTTCCGCTTTGTGATATAAGTACACATATTTGTATAGATGATGTCCATACAGAACAAACATGTTGAGATTCCTTTCCAGGAGACTCGAATTTGGATGGACCATCTTAAAAAAAAAAAATATAAAGAATCGATCGTGACTTTTAAAACCATGGTCACCCCTTCGACTATACAGGGAGATTCCGACCGCATCCTGAATCTCGAAACGAGTTTGTTTTCAAACAATTTCACGAATCACGACACTTTATTGTACACCCTTTTATTTTGTGAAGGCTTTTTAAATATTTTGGACAATTCTGTTTTACATTTTAAAGGGTCGAATTTTTCGTTCAATTAAAAGTTCAGATTTCGCAATAATTAAAAAGATTTGTCGATGCGTTGTAATTAATTTGGGGTTGTTTATTAGATTTTGTTTTTCAATTTAGTAAGATCACAAAATAACAGTTAATGAATTATGCAATTTACTCAAATTAGTGACTTCTACAGCCCTATGAATTCAGTTAGTAAATACACACATTCATTCGAAAGGACTTATGTTTTAAAACAAGGATTAGTATGAAATTAGATCCCTTATTTTACCAATCTGAAGGCTTCACCAGTATATTTTGAAAAGGCCGCTCGGCAAATTGGGCAGTCTTTCTCCATTGTTGGTTACAATCACACACACACACACACAATATGTTCATGTTTATGTCAAGTGACATGTTTACACACGACTACTAATGAATGGTAAATAAAATGATAATGAGCCTTGAGAATAAATGAATAATCAGCCTAGCGTTCCCTCTATCGGGTTACAGGCCTCCGCACTATGAACGAGAATGCGCTCTATTATTATTATTGTGTCTTTCTGGTTTTTACAAGAGGTTTTCCTTCTTCTTTTTGAGATCACAGGTGATGGAAAATTATTCAAAGTAATGTCAAAATGTCTACAATTCGTAAGTCTTGCCTTTATCCACTGGACCATCATTCTTAAATTATTGTGTAGTTTAAATTTTGACAAAAATAAAATGCTTGTTTTATCAGTATTTAAATCTTAAACGGCTTGATAAATTGAGCAGTAGACCATTTTAAACGAAGTAAAGTTAAAGTCAATGAATTTATTTCAATTATTAAGTTAAAGACTTTTGAGCGCCAACATTTACAGTTTCAAAGTACCTATATAAAATAACACAGTGACTCTTATTTCTAATAGCAAAGGTAATTTGTATTGAGTCTAACAATTAAGAAACTTCACAGTTTTTCTTGTAAAGTTAAAGATTTACAATGTTCGTTATACATTCATTAATTATGTGTGATGATGAACGCCGATGTACTTTTAAGTTTTTAAATAAATTTGCTCTACACTAGGAATTATTCCTAGCTAGCCTCATGCATCGTGGGTGGGTTTACAAACATTTAAATTCAGTTTCACAAACACCCAGACCCAAACAAATATATTATGCAGGAACATCAGTCAAACACTTTTTTTGTCTAGGTGGAAACGTTTTGGGAATACTTTCACTGTGCGTACGGCTAAGGATTGGATAAGCTGCCGGAGTCTGTTTCTCGATAGCTACAACCTGGGGGATCATAAAATCAAGAGTGAATAGGTTACTTGTAGGTAAGCGTGCTCCATCTTCGGCCACGCGTGGTACTTACCATCAGGTGAGACGGTGGTCAAGCGCGAGCCTAATATCAATAAAGAATCATCTTGGATGTGTATGAGGGGTCTGTCAGACTAACTGTCCACCTGTATTCCCTTGCAAACTTGCGCCGGGAGCTGCAGGAACACTTAAGTACTCTTCAACGCGACCCCCAACTACCTACTCGCTAACCGTGTAGTCCAAAGTTCCAAACACTCTTGAAGAAATAGATACAAAATAAAACCAAGCAGGGTCGGAAAATACACTGAGGCATACGAAAATAGATAGTGACAACAAAGACACGTTTTCCGTCACAAATCACATAAACGTAATATCCCGCTCTTATAGTAATAGAGACATAACTCCATTATTGCTATTTTTGTGGTTGAGCAAGAAGTCTTTAAGAAAACTACGTTGAATAAATACAAACCGCTAAAAGCTATGGTGTCGGACTTGTGATCGAAAGGTCACGGGTTCGAAAACTAGTCATTACTCTATTGCCTTGAGCCCACTCCAGACACAAGCTTATAGCTTAGTTGGAGGGGTTAACAAGGTGGCTAGTCATGAGAATTCTACCCACATTGGTTGTCTGGAAGATATCGCTATCAGCAATAAGGCTACCACTGTAACCATAAGTTAAACAAGATTGTGAATCAGGTGTGTTTAGATTACAATAAAGAATATTATATTTATTTATTTATTATATACTTTATTGTACACCTTACAAAATCTATCTATCTACTACTAGTTCCCTTTAAAAAAATGTAGCTGTGTACATATATCTCTCCCGTGACCGAACCTCCCTCTATCCACTTAATTTGGACAGGTCCACTCAAATCTATGTGGTGCTTTCCGTAAAAGCGAAATTAGACATTAACCTACGCGTTTCTCATATGATTTGAGCAATACGAATTGTATCGATTTTAAAAGAGACTGACCTCAGAGTTTGTTCCAGTTTCTCTTTTCATGTAAAGCACCCTAAACATTAGAATGTGAGTGTTATTTTTACAAACAAATATATGTAAGTAGATAACGAAACAATAATTACACATGGTACTTAAATATCCCGTTTTAAGTTCTAATGGCACTACCTAATTTAGGGAACAGAAATCTCACACTAATATTAGAATTGTTATTTTTCTTTTGTACCATGTATGTTGTCTTTCTTAATTATGTACAAAAAATAAATGTATCTTATAATCTTATGTTATACTGTTAGTGGCCATGTTAGCATAAAATTTTATTCCTTTATCACCACAGAGATATAGGAACAGTATTATTTAACGTTATATCATCGGACTACACGAACGGCGATGCGCCATCGTTACATGGTGGAAATTCCACTGCACTACTATTACTTTGATTAGAGTCTGTGTCTGCCAGAGTCTGTTTCCTGATAGCTATAACCTGGGGATCATTAAGTCAAGAATGAATAGATTGCCTCAGGTAAGCGTGCTTCATCTTCGATCACATCATCACTTACCATCAAGTGAGATGGTGGTTAAACGCTACCCTATCTACACACATAACAAATCTTTAGAAAAATAAATAAAATAGAATTTAGACTTACGATACTTTCATTCTAAGACAACGGTGAGACATTGACGTAACCACTTGAGTATAGTCTATTTACGAATGCTAACCAATTGATTACACACCCTATCGATAGGGAAAATCGTGTTCGTATTACGATCACTCGAGGGTGTTTTCCACCTGATGTCACGTATGCAAAACGATCGTATTCGATAGAATCAGGTGATTCTAAAGGGTTTAGGCTTAAGGTTTACTACCCCTGCTTTAAGGGATCTATACAAGTTTAATTGATTGTCGATAACGTGATAAGATGTGATTTTTTGAGCTTAGAGCTTTGTTAGTGATAAAGATAATGCTGTTTATTGTAAGAGGAAATACATGTATAATTTCACTTATAAATATAATTCAAGCAGTAACGACCTTAAATATTTAACTTCTTAGTAACAATAAATATACACGTAGGTACACATTTGAACACCGTCAGACATAAATCTATTTCCTTTCCATTGAGTCCATCCAAAGGCTGTCTGCAAAAGATTGTCCAGTGCGATTTTAGGTAGACAGTTCTTATAAATCAATATCCTAGCCTATTCCCAACTATGTTAGGAACGACTTCTAGACTGGATGAAATGAATAAAGCGACTGCCCATTTAACCTCCATCACCTAGTAACTGGGTAATACGATACCCTTAACTAAGACTGGTATCAAAATTCAACGCTTCTGATTGCCCGTAACGACGGTCAAAGTATGCACCAACGACATTCAGGATCAACGGCTTTACGTGTTGTTCCGAGCCACGGCAAAATCTTGATATGTTCAGCCTGCAATACATGTTGGCCGAGCGTAGGCCAACGCGAGCGTTGGCAAATAGGTACAAGGCAAGAAATAATGTCCACACGTTAGACAAGTTCGTCGAACGCCAATGCAGACGACCAATGTAGAAGAGGGTCTGTAGAGCTGCCCACACGTTGGCCGAGCGCAGGCGAGCGCCTTTGATTTGTGACCAAAAACCGACACCGTTCCGAAGCGAGGTAAGTGATCACGAGCAACAGCGAGCGAAGACAAGTTGCACCAAATGAGCTCTATTTTGTTGGCGCTGGCCTTCACTTGGCCGACTAGGCAAGTGACACCGAGCGATAGCAAGACAAGGCAAATATTCCGTCTACATGTTGGTATTGGCCTTCACTCGACAACGCTCGGCCAACATGTATTGCAGGCTTTAAGACTTTAAGACGGACCGACTTCGGCTAGCGTTGCTTAACCTTGAACAATACCGATTCATGTGGTTGTTTTTAGTCAACCACGAGCTTCTACTATACCAGATAAATATAATACACTAGCATTCGTGTGGGACTTCGCTGCCGTGGACTTTATCACATAAAAACATAACTTTCCTTCTTTTGCAGTCGAGTGAAAAGTAGCCTATACCCTATCTGAAGCTTCAAGCCATTTCTTACGAAATTCCATCCAAATCCTCCTATTACTTTCGAAGATTTGTACGTTTAAACAAACAAACTGTCCCGATGTATAATATTATTAGTATACTAAAACAAACCCAAGGAATTGTAGTAGAATAACTTGGTACTTACAATATCTTTGGCCTTTGAGCATTAGGGTATAATTTTGGGAAGAAAAAGTATGTAACGGTTTCCTAAAAACCCTTACCATTGAGATTCGTCCCTAACAAAAGTTGCGGTCTTAAGCCGCTATCAGATGGCTGTAAGTAAAGTTTTATCTCGGCAGACATCGCGATAGTAGTATTTTATTAAGGCACTTACACGAGACTTTTATAAGGTGAGAATAGTAAATGTTATTGGTGTATTGTTTTGTGAAAAAGTTATTTTATTTATTGAAGGCAATCATATTTTAAATCATAAAAAGGAGCTCGTGGCTTAATAATAACTAATCTGACACAGGTCTTGCCAAGGGGTGTCGTGTTACCTATCTGGATTGCGACTTAGGTCCTAGCCCTTTGACCTGACCTAGGTCAAAGGGCCAGTATTGTTCCGCCAGTCGCTTAGCAAAGTACGTCGAGAAACTTCGACAGAAATCTAGAATGTTCGAGACACTAACGCCATCTAGCGGCGAGTAGCAGTACTGAGTACATCTAGTCGAGACACTAACGCCATCTAGCGGTGAGTAGCAGTACTGAGTATCTCGAGTAGCGTCTGGAATATTCTTAGCAGTGTAGGCCGTGAGTCGATTTTACAAGAATGTTCTAGAACTCATAGACCGGGGTATTAATAGATCGCAGAGGAACGCAGAGAGTCAGTCTTATTACGAGGCGAATACGCGATATAATCGAAGTTTTACAAGTGAATTTCAGTGCGATTTAAATGTCAAGTGACAAGTGTTGTTTTTTTTTTTTTTCTTTTTTTATTACGAATGAGCCCGCTCTTGACCTCGATCACACCTGATAGTAAGTGTAAGATGAGGTCTAAGATCGAACGAGCGAGCCCAGAAAATGCCTATTCACTCTTACTTTAAAGGCTGACGGGTTATATGTGGCAGGGAACACAGAAGCCGGCAGAGAGTTCCACACCTTGGCTGTGCGCACAATGAATGTTGAAGAAAAGCGCTTAGTACGACAAGACGGTATATCGACCAAGTGTGGATGGTATCCTGCGGTACGTCTGGTAGACCGGTAGTAAAAGGGGAATGAATGTGGTGAGAATAATTGTGTTAAATTTTATTTTGTGTTTAATTAATTAAAGTGTTAATTTTGGTTTAATTGGCGTTAATTATTTCTATCCCGAACCCCAGTTCGAAACAGTATGTTTGTTCTATGTACAACAATAGTACTGAGATACACCCCGTTAAACTGGAAGCCAAGCTAACATAGTTTAGATAAGGCTAAGTAGATGGTGATGATGATTCAAATCCATAATATATATTTCTGGCTCTTGATACAGAAAACCACACTCTTAGAGTCGCCGCACACGAGGTCCCTCTTTGAAAATCCCTAACTATGGGTAGGTGCTAGGTTTTTTTCGAGTAGATAATCATATTTCGTTTCGCCCAGAGCGCGAAGAGTCATTCTCCTCTCGCTCTAAATGGCGCGGAAGAGACATGTTGGATTTAAGTCAGTCCAACTCCACCTTGTTCCTTCACATTTCCTTGCGTTGAACACTTCCGCAAAAGTAGATAGCCGCTTAACACGTTCGCTGACAGTGAGCACTTACCCTGACACCACATTACGACAGTAGAATTTTCCACGACGTACTCTTAAAAATAAGTGGCCCGTCCCTCGACGTACTGTCATAACGCACTATTTTAATTTCCCGCCTAACGACGTACTGTCAGCGAACGTGTTAAGTTTTACTTAAACTTTTTTTTTTTATTGAAAAATAAGTTCGCGTTTGACCACTATCTCACCTGATGGTAAGTGATGATGTGATCGAAGGTGGAGCACGCTTACCTAAAAGTAACCTATTCACTCTGGACTTAAAGACTCCTAGGTTGTAGCTGTCGGGAAACACAGACTCCGGCAGGGAATTCCACTCCTTAGCCGTCCGCACAATGAAGGTATTCCCAAAACGTTTTGTGCGTATGGTTGGGATGTCCACCATATAACGATGGCGCTTCGCCGTTTGTCTCGTAGTCCGATGATGGAACAAGCCTGGCGGAATTAGATTGTGTAATTCCATCGCACACTCCCCGAAATGTAACCGATAGAAAACCGATAGACTTGCAACTCGTCGTCGGTGTTCAAGGCTCTGGAGCTTTGATAAATTATAAGTTACTAATCAATTAATATTGTCTATGGGAAAACTTTTAATTCTTTTCTTTGTTATCTCAGTCAATAAATTTAAGTGTCCATTACATTTTAAAGCTGCTATGAATAACAAATCCAAGCGGGCTCGGAGTCCGATTTAAAATATTGGATAAAAATTCCATCTAAGTATCCGACAAGGTCTAAGATATGCGGTGGAATGTAGTTTTCTTAGGTTTAAAGGTTTTCCTTAGGATGATAAATAGTTTGAGTTGTTTTAAAGCTTATAATAGGGATACAGACTGAAGTCTTGACATTATTACATTACGTATCTATTTAATATTACTGGTCGCTCAGTGGTGAGAAATTCTATCATAAGATAAATTATTTTGAATGCATTATTAAATAAAATATTAACTACCTCAACTCTTTCTCTATAGAAACTTTAACAGTGCCAAATCTGTCTGCGTAATTTTCGTATAAAGGGGTACAGTGTCTGCTGCAGACTACATATCGCACGCTTAATCCAATACTGTCACTATCCAAAATTTTGCCAAATCGACTTTTTAATGTCATCTTTTAGGAAACGTAGAACTACACTAGTCTAAAAGTAACAGAAATAACCGCTATACGGGTAGTAGTCCGCTTCGTTACTAAACAAAAATGTTCCCATTCTCATTCCGTTTTTTGCCTCTCCTGAAAAGTTGACTTTTTGGGATAGTGACAGTATTGGTTTAAGCGTGCGATATAGTATATATGCGCACACAATTATTATACAAGCGAATTGATTTTTTTGTATTGATAATAGGCTCGCGTTTGACCTTAGACCTTAGATATTTCTACTAGTTAACCCTCAGATAATGTTAGAAACAGATAGAGTAAGTAAGGTATGTAACAATTAGAGAAATAGAGTATGTACATTCACAACTACAAAGAAAACCGGCAAAAGTAGACTGCAAAGTAATTCTTCCGATGACACAAAAATGCAATAAATAAACAAAATGTACATTTGACTAAAATGCACATTTTATTTAAGATAATTATTGTATATAATAAGATAAGAAAATATTTACCAACTTTTAAATACAGATTATATTTAAAGGCCACTTTAAAGGTAATATATTTCGTAAATAATATATCTCTCAATTAATAAATGGTTTGAACCACGCCCTCATACCTTTACAAAGCTTATTAAATGATACCCCATGCAATTAACCCTTAAGCGGGCGGGCTTGTTCATTTGACATGGCAGCGGTTCCGTGTAACTTTAAGGATCTATGCGAGATTATAGGGTTTTAATATATCACTCAATCTTTCTAATAGGTATTATAAGTGCGAAAATATGTGAGAAATATGTATGTTTAGATTTTCATTATTTTTCTAATTTTTCTTGTAAAAATGTGTAACTTATATCTAATTTGCACAACAAAACAATTGTTAAATAATCGAGGAAGAGCGAGGTTTATCCCATCACAAGTATCTTCGGATTACTTTCTGGGAAGCCCCGGCAACTTAATTGTATAGATTTAAGATAATAAACACATTTTTATTTTTTTATTTTTATTTTTATTTATTATTACTTTATTCATGAGTATCTTTTGTCTTGTCTCTTGCCTTCTTTGGGAATTGTCGTAATAAAAGTATTATTACATTAATACGGACACAGAGCTGTCAAACAATCCTACTAATGTTATAAATGCGAAAGTTTGTGAGGATGTATGTATGTTTTGTGTTAATCTTTGACGCAAACACTACTGAACAGATTTGAATGAAATTTGGTATGTATATAATTGGTATCCTGAAATAACACATAGGCTACTTTTTATCTCAGAATACCCACGGGATCGAGATTAACACGAAAAAACCCTCCCGAACGAAGTCGCGGGCAGAAGTTAGTAAATAATATTTATTTTTGCATTCAATGAGTTTGGAAACAATTTATTAAAATAACACACAAATAACCCATTTCCATTGGATTAGGACCTGAATACGCACGCCTGAGCAAAGTTTTGTTCCTTTGACAGTCTTGTTATGTTTTAGTTTTTAAAGTTAATATGTATACAAAGTCAGGCGCGTGTAATATTTTCCACGCCTGCTCCGGGACTAAAACTTTTATTTATTTATTGAGACAGTTTTACAATTAGATAAATGCATAAATCTTCTCCCAAACTGCGGTACAGTTTTCCAGCAGTGGTCTCATGGAGTCCTTGTATTTTTTTTAAACATTGATACCTACTCAATGCATTCCGTTCAGAATCAGAATCAGAAATATTTATTTGTTTAAAATAGGTGAATACATATAGGTATTATAATAACAAAAGAGTCCGCTATGTTTTTTCAATAAGACACACAAATATTACAAATCACAAAAAACATAATTTTTAAGAATGTCATATCATTTAATAATTAATTTTAGTCATTTTATTTTGGTCATATTGAAACGTCATTTAAGTAATCATGTAACGTGTAATAACATTTATCGACAAGCAACTTATGAAGTGTCTTTTTGAATTTCATGAATGGCATAGTTTTAGTTACATCAAGAACTATATTGTAAATTTTTGGAGCATTGCCGAAAAAACTTTTCCTCATTAATGATGTTTTACATTTAACATTACACAGTTTATTGATGTATTGATCACGTAATGGATTTTTTTCTAACTGCAGATAGTTCTACTCTATAAACGAAGCTATCTTCGAATTAAATATTAGTGTATGCAACATTTTAGCTCGATCGTTTAATAAAATAATAACGACCTCATGGGTCCATCTTCGAGGTTAAACAATGTTTGCCGATGTTGGTAAGAGGAAGGCTGACCATCTTAACTTGGCTTATAACTGTCCATAACAACTATCAAAGAAGTACAAATGACAGCTGAGACCAAAGGATTTTTGTCCTCCCCGACCTTTGCCAAACGCCCGCGATGCTGAGCCGGTAGCAATAAATAACCCCTTTAATAATAATATGACCCAGCCTGACCCTTTGCTGCCCTCCACCAACGACCCCGCTATGCCGAGGCCCGTACTCCACAGGAGTGCCCTTAGCGTGCGGTTGTTTAAATGTAAATATATTATGTAAGTCCTGGCTGGGGGCCTTTAAATTTAGAGGTCACCACAGGATCGTCCGGATAGTAACCAGCCTTAGTGTGCTGAACTACGAGTGACCCTATCTTATTTTTTTAGTATGTGAAATCATCCTATGACTGCGTCCCGGTCTGGGCGAAGCGGATGGGTGTGTCAGACTTTTACTGACTAAAACCCATCCGTATTCCATCACATGCCCTTCGTGTTCCGAGGCCGCGGTAACTCTTTCGAACGATTCAGCAACGAGACCAACGGCTAACGTGCTTTCCGAGTAGGGCTGCCAGCACCAGACAACGACTTCATACACCCTGGACATTTGAGTAAAATTGTATTTTTTCTCCAGACACCGTAGAAAAATAAATTGTTATCTTAACGTTTATTTATAGGTAGTGATAACATAATAGAGCTTTAATTTTTTTTAGGTCTCTTCCTTTATATTTCTTTCCTTCCTTTATATTTGAATTCCCTGCCGGAGCCTGTGTTTCCCGACCTATAACCTAGCCGGCTATAACCTAGGGGTCTTTAAGTCAAGAGTGAATAGGTTACTTTTAGGTAAGCGTGCTCCATCTTCGACCACATCATCACTTGGCAAGGTGAGATGGTGAGATGGTGGTCAAACGCAAACCTATTATCAATAAAAAAAAAAATGGTACCTTACTTTTTGGTAACCGTAAGACCAATACGTGTCCGGGTTTGACCCGGACGCTAATAGGGAAAATCCCTACGAACGCCCCCGGACGCTAATAGGGAAAATCCCTACGGACGCCACCGGACGCTTTCCGAACTAGGACAAATCTGCAATGTTGCTGAGAGATATATATCTAGCGCGCGTGCTAGTGGGTCACAAGTCCAGTCTCTCCGAGAGGCAATGTGGGGCGCTTGAACTTGACTTTGAAGGCTGTCTCTGAGTGGGGCGACGCCAACTTAGTCAAGTTTAATGCTTGTCTTGTGTTTAGGCGTGTCTTTTCTCCGCAAAAAGGAGCCAATTTCAACCGGCTCCTTCTTTCCGTGGTGTAACCGTGCCGATAACTGATCGCATCGAGCATCAGCTTTCTAAGGCTCAATTGGCTGCCAAAAAGTTGGGAATGCTAGCAAAGGTGAGACGGTACTTCACACCGGAACAGCTGCTCAACCTCTATCAAGCGCAAGTTCGGTCGTGTATGGAGTACTGCTCTCATCTCTGGGACGGATCTGCCAGATACCAGCTTGATGCACTTGAGTCTATAGAGAAACGGGCCAAAAAGCTCATCGGCAACGGGAAACTGGTCGAGACAAGGCTCCAGAGCCTAGAACATCGGCGACGTGTTGCAAGCCTGTCAGTTTTCTATCGGTTACATTTCGGAGAGATTGCACAGTCTTATTCCGCCAAGCCCATTCCATCATCGGACTACAAAACAAACGGCGATGCGCCATCGTTACAAGGTGGACATCCCACCCAAACGTTTTGGGAATACTTTCATTGTGCGTACGGCTAAGGAGTGCCAGATTCCCTGCCAGAGTCTGTGTTTCCTGATAGTTACGACCTGGGAGTCTTTAAGTCAAGAGTGAATAGGTTACTTCTAGGCAAGCGTGCTTCATCTTCGACCACATCATCGCTTAAGATCAGATGAGATCGTGGTCAAACGCAAGCCTATCAACTATAAAAAAAAACCGGTGAAACCCGGATGAATGGCAGCCCTATTTTCGAGGCACGGAGGGATCACGATATGTTAAAATGGTCACCCATCCATAATATAATATAATATAATAATAATATAATATTCCACAACTTTTTTTTTTTTTTCACACAACGCCATCTAGTCCCAAACTAAGGGACCATGGACCGACCTCGGCGAACATCGCTTAATCTTCAAGATCGACCCGCAAGCCTTTTATTAATTAGCCACGACCTCACCTATTGTAATCGTAATTATGAAATAATTATGTTTATTTTGCAAATAGGTTATAAATAACACTTTCAGACCTCTTTTTTTCGTAAACGTAAACTAGATGAGGCCAGTGTTTCCTAACTGACTACTCTGAGATGAAACACTGAAACAAACTCAGAGGTCAACGTCTCTTTTAAAGTCCATACAATCTGTAGTGATCAAATCATATGAGAGCCATGTAGGTTAATATCTGTGGTGCCCTTTAGAGGACAAAATCAAACAGATTTGAGCAGGCCCGTCCAAACAGTGCAAGCATTTGTCAAATATCGCGTAGCTTAACTTAGAACCGATTTTACAAACAATACTAAAGTAAGGACATTTGGGTGGGCCTTATAAAGCACTCAAACTGCCAGACAGTGCGGTAATCTATTCATAATATGAAATTGATACCTATTGTTTTTCAGTGGCCTTTCACATTTTAATGTAAAGAATACTTTTTATTTTGTAATATCGTATTCCTTTGTATCTCTGGTTTCAAATGATGTTAAATTTCAGACTATATTATCTGTCAAACGAAACTTGTAAAAATAAAATATTGTTAAAGGGCAAAGGATTGTGATATATTATACTAAAACAACACGTATAGAGTTCCTATACATAAACACAGGGATAAAAATATATACAAAAAATATAATAGCGGTTTTTTTAATGGGAGTATCTGCCTGGGATTGCGGCAATATTCTAACGAGATACCGAAGCCCCGACTTGGAAGGGTAACTGAAGAAACACGGTGGGCTTAACGTCAGTAGAAGTCTGGCACTCCCTTTCGCTCTACCCGGAGATTCATTTGATGATTGATAAATTGATGATTTTACCCCCGAAAGAAAGGTAATATCTACAGCGATCCGTCGCAAGATATCTAATAGACAGTAATGTTGCTTTTTTAGGATTCCGTACCCAAATGGTAAAAACGGGACCCTAATACTAAGCCTTCACTGTCTGTCCGTCCGTCTGTCTATCACCAGGCTGTATCTCAAGAACCGCGATAGCTAGACAGTTGAAATTTTCACTGAATTATGTATTTCTGTTGCCGCTATAACAACAAATACTAAAAACAAAATAAAATAAATTGTTTTTGCCGTTTTTACAGAAAACGGTACCGAACATTTCGTGCGCGAGTCCAACTCGCATTTGGTTGGTTTTTTAAATGTTTTATGATTCTTATAATACCGGGTAAAGCACGGTTACTAATACATAGGAAAATATCACAATAACAAGGTATTTAATGAAGTCAAAGTAAGTTTTAATCAAATGTATATGATTTATTACTGTTCTAAATTTTCAATAAAAAAGATTCGCGAATTGTTTTTTTCTTAACCTTCGGCATACAAGGTGGGGTTATTTTAACCCCAACACTTTTAAATCGAGTTGATTGTATATTAAAACTCAATCAAATAACTTGACGTTCACAGTAGCTGGAGGTTAAATATTGCTGCGTCGAACCATAAGGTTTGATCAGTATTGCGCACACCAGCATCGTGTGTGCAAACACACAAAGTGACTCCCGGGCGTTTTTAACCCCACGTTGTATGGGACGTCGTAAAAAAAGTTTGCGTCTACTTTTGTGTTTTTTCGTTATTTACACTTACAATTAGTATTATATTTCTACTTTTTCATTTTTATTATATGTACGGATAGTGAATACGTCTAATAACTTGCAGGATGATCGTATTGCGGCTGTCTTATTGTAAGAAAATGAACCTTCGTCGGACGATGAAAACTTTCTTCCTAGTAGTGACGACGAAGCAGATCTCATCAGCGAGGCTTCTGAATTTCAAAGTGATACGGATGTGGAAGATGCTGTGATAAACCTTGAACCATATTTAGATGATACATTACCTTAACCATTTTATCTCGTAAACTTATCGATAGAACATACGATGTTTCCCGCAACTGTAAACGCCTCTATTGGCCTGGTATATTTTTATTCAGATTGAACCATGCTAGTATAAACGCTTTTATTGTGCATATTAAATAAAAGCATTGAAAGTAACAAAACTAATCTAAGGAAGAACTTGATCAAGATATTGATCTTTGCCCGAAGACCACATTAGTCAAAAGTCAATCCACATTATACCACGAGATACAAGAAGACGCGAGCCTGAAATGTTGCATGAAGAAGATCCAGGATCGCCACAAAAACAACCAAGAAGGTCTCAGAGATATTCTTTCTGCCCAAGAAACAAAGATAGGAAGAACTTTTACTGTTGTATCAAATATAATGCCGCGATATGTAAGGAACATGCTAATTTGGTGTGTGAAAATTGTAGTAATTTAGATAACGAATGATAACGCTCAAATAGGTTTACAGTGCTAATAGTGATTATTTTTATGAAGCCAAATCTATCTAGTTTTATATAATAAGTAAAGTAATTGTGTTCATTTTACGAAAATATTTTTGTTGATTTTTTATTTTAACTTGATAACACTTTATTGAAGTCACGGAGAAAGTATGTAATTTTAAGTTTTTTTTAATAATCAACGTTTAATTTTATACTTTTTGTATTGCATTAATTAACTTAGTGGTTTACTTATAAAATATACTCATTCACACTCATCGTGCTTGGTGCACACACACAGTAGAGACAATCTCTTTTGGGGTTAATTTAACCCCACGTTGTATAGGTGAGGATTTTTTTTCACCTTGTATGCCGAGGGTTAAATATTAACTGGATGAGGCCTGTGTTTTCTTGTTGACTACCCTAAGAAAAAACACCAAATGAAACTAAGACGTTAATCAACATCTGTGTTGAAAACCATACAATCCATAATGGTCAAATCTTATTCCACCTTTTAAGGATTTTTTGAGTTAATAACCACACAGATTAGAGATACCTTTTACCTTTCAAACTAGTTTCCATAAAAACTTCTATAAAACAATATTCATATTTAAAAAAACATGTAAGCCTTAAAAGAGCTGCATAAATATCATAAAGCAATTATTCAATTCACGAAACTACCTCATAGATATGCCAAGCTAAGTGGCACGGAATTTAAAAAATTGCAAATTCACACGTAGACATTTTAAAGGCAACCGGGTTGGCAAGCCACCCGATGTAGCGTGCCAACTAAGTCCATTATACACTGGTTCTTTAGCAAATCTTATAAATGCATGGCATTTTTAAAATTCCGCCGACCCACTCTTTCAGTGACATTGAGCGATGTTGTAATGAATTAATTCATGAACTTTATTGGGAATTCGTGGAGTAACATAGTAACATGTTTTATTTTTCTTTTCAGAGAATGTTATCATTGATTTATTTAATAATGGCTAACGATCTGTTTCATATGTTAGACATAAGGCTGTTAAATGCATTTTTGTTTTTTTTACTTGGTATTGGTACTAGAAATATGTAGAGTTAGACTATTTTTCGATGGTAGAAAAAGCTTTTTACTGATTATATGAATTTGGTTATTAAGTTACATAATAATTATATATAATAATATTCCACAACTCCACAACTTTTTCACACAACGCCATCTAGTCCCAAACTAAGCAGAGCTTGTGGTATGGGTACTAGACAGCTGATAAACATACATATATATTTCTAAATACATACATATTATAGATAAATTACACCCAGACAAAGAACAAATGACCGTGCTCATCACACAAACATTTGTCCTAGGTGGGAATCGAACCCACGACCTTGCGCACAGCAGTCAGGACAACTGACCACTATATTGCACTCTACGCATACATAAACACTATTACATAATTACGTACCTACATTCATGTCATTAATTAAATTTTATATTAATTTGAATCATAACTCTATTGGAATATCTGAAACAATTAAAGCAGTTGCTAGTACTTACACTAACTTACAGCGTTGCATTAAAAAAACGAGTATTTTTTCTACAAAGATTTTTCTTTTCTAAACCTCTACCTACCCTGAATATGCTGAACTAGACCACGTCAGAGGCCCTTGAGGCGGTCTAGAAACTCTGATACTAGGGTGTATGGGGTCGTTGGACCTTACAACCCACACGATAAGAAAAATAAGAAGAAGAAGAAGAAGATGTTAACCGACCGCCCTGTGCTAATTACTACAAATAAATTACAAAACATACCCAAATAACGACTCCGAGATGTTCCAATTGTTTTTGTTACTCAGATATCGGTTTACCTGTAACAAACATAAAAATACGAATTAGAATAATTAATTTCACATAATATATTATACAAACTTCAGTGTTGCCAGTTTCTCACTGCTGCGAGCCTCCTCTCTATCTAATGGGCCGTAATCAATCAATCAATCAATTCATTTATTTCAATCAAATTTGGCCCATACAAATAAAATACATACTTTGAAAATACCTATCTGTAAATAAATTTATACATATTAATTAACTAAAACCAATGCTAAGTTAAACAAAATACACTAAATAATCAAATACTGACACGAGTGCCTCTACGTCGTCTTGTGGAAACCTATAACACACACTTCATAGACATCGATATTTTCTCTCTTTCTAATAAAAATTTTAAAACACTTGCTATCAGTGCATTAGCATCTAAATTCTAATAAAAATGTTTAAAACTAACAGTTAAATTTTATTAATCCGTTATCGTTTTCCAATCAATATGCTTTTGATTAATCCGTGAACAATAGTGTGGGTTATGTGTTTACCTATACATATATCTTAAGAACATTAATGTAATATCTTAACATGTTTTTTGTCCCTAATAAATAAATAAATAAACACAATTCTTATAAAAATGTTTAAAACTAACAGTTAAATTTTATTAATCCGGGGTTATGTGCTTACCTATACATATATGTTAAGAACATTAATGTAATATCATGATTCTTGACATGTTTTTTTTTGTAACTGTTTTTGTCCCTAATAATAGTAGATTAGTAGCCAAGGGCTGTAAGGCATCAATTGCAGCCCGAGATATTTAGGCGCACGAGCGCAGCGAGGGCGCCTATAGTTCGAGGGTGCAATTGATGCTTACACCCGAGCTAACTACTCTGCTTTACATCTCGATTGTGAGGTAAGTAGAAAAAAAATTGGCCAAGTGCGAGTCAGACTCGCCCATGAAGGGTTCCGTAGTAACTATAATAATATAATATGTATATTTATTTGACGAATAAAAAAAACCTTAAAAATTTCTTAAAACTAGCTCTTTTACATTCTTACAACTACGCTAAATAACTTTGTTTTTCATAGTGTTTGTATGAATTACAAAGTTATATTTGCGGTTTTAGAAAATATGCTGTATCTCAAAAACTCCTGACCCGATTTCGTTCAAACCAATTTTGCTTGAAAGTTTACATTAAGATCTATAGACATTTATTTTTTTAGATTTTTCTTTCCATTATTATAGAAGTTAGAGGGGGTGGGACGCCCATTTTACCAATTTGGAAGCTTATATCTTTTAAACGATTGGCTTTATGAAAAAGTGGTTTTAGAAACCCTTATTTCATTTTTAAAGATCTGTCTATAGATACCACACACGCATAGGTTTCATAAAAATAAAATATTTTCAGTTCTAGTTCCATGTATGGGGACCCTCCTTTATTTTAAATATTTTTTAATTTTTTTCTTAAAACCGGAAAGCGGTTTACAGAATACATCTACCTACTAAGTTTCACATGTATAGTCTTAATAGTTTCGGAATAAAATGGCTGTGACATACGGACGGACGGACAGACAGACAGACGGACAGACATATCGAAACTATAAGGGTTCCGTTTTTTGCCATTTGGCTACGGAACCCTAAAAACCGGCATTACAAGAATAAAACATTTTAAAGTAAAAGTTTTCTATTCCCGCCTTTTTTTATCTTTGTTTTTTATTTTTTTTTTTTCAAGAACGAAATTGAGCTTCACCGTTCGATATTTAAAATTGATGACTATTATACTCATACGAAGACAAGGCTGAATGGCGAAGTGACCTCTTTTGTCATTGGGCTGAATGCATGACGTCTATTGCCAGTATGATGGTTAGATGTACGCGAACTTTTTGAAAGAATGAAGAGATTTTTTTTAAATTACTTACCACCCTAGGGCTTTTCTAGCTACATTATTACCCTAGAGCGCTAATTGGTTACCTACAAGCCCCATTTGGGGGTAATAAGGACCTACTTACCGAATATGAGAGATGTAAATGAATAAATACTTTTATAAACTAATACATATAAAACTATCACTTCACACACAACACGGATAGGTTTTAAGAAAAAAATATATTTTAAGTTTCATGTATGAGGGGCCCCCCTTAATTATAAATATATATTTTTTTTTAAATCGGAAAGTGATTCACAGAATACATCGACCTACCAAGTTTTACATGTGTAGTCCTAATAGTTTAGGAATAAAATGGCTGTGATATACGGACAGACGGACAGACAGACAAACAGACAGACATGACGAAACTGTAAGGGTTCCGTTTTTTCCGGCTACGGAAATAGATAAGAAAATAATACAATACAATGTATACATTTTGTACAAGGATACTGGCTTGAAATTGCAACCGCAAGCATTGGTCTTTTTATGAATTTATCGACATTCTGAAAAACTACTCAGGCAGAAACGTCGGTTGGCGCCAGAGGGGTGGCGTTTCGATAAAAATCCCGGCCCCCACCCCTTATCTTTACCGGACTGCGGCCGGCTCAAGCTGCCGTGTTTGACACGGGAAATAACGTGGCCAGTGACATTTGTACCACGACGTAAGATTGTGGTATTGTTTGAGGTTCATATGCTGAGGAATGGGAATGTGAATCAACTGAAAGATATCCACTATTGGATATATGCATCTCAGCAGACTCTCGCAAGCATATGCGGGTTATCGGAGCACCTTGTGGGAGGGGAAAGCTGCGTTCTAAGGTACGAAAGCCGAAAGGTTCTAGAGTGCGACCACTTTAGTTGCACTTCAGATTTTTTAGAACTTCTATTTGCGAGCAATATACCCAGCCTATCCTGCCATTCCTACTGCTACGTTAGCTTAACAATTGTTCGGATCCCGGTCGGTTCAGTACGGTAACCTTCAGACTGAGCCCACAGAGGCCGACCGGCATAAGTCGCGAGGCCGCGTTGAAGAATAAGTGTCAACTCCCGGCGCAAATGTGTGAGGGAACACTGGGTAGTATTGGTAAGTAAGAGTATACCAGGCCCCTTTGACTGCCCTAGGACACGGACGCGGAGGACATTCGTGAGGATTTCATCCTCAAGAAACGAAAAGGTCGGTAACCTTAGTTCTGTCTTCAATTCTGATTCAATCACGCAAAGAAACTCGCTAGGGTGATTTTCAGCCTTCGTAACTATACACATTCGCTCGTTCACGAAAATGTAGGCCAGTTCGCGTTCAAATCATATTACAGACAGCACGCACTCAAAACCGTTTACCAAAACAGATACGAGGAATCAGATTGTGATCTTATTGCAATAATAAAATCGAGATGCAAATGTCGCAATAATATGAAACGAAATAAAAGTTGGACTAATAAGACAGCAGCATAACAAATACTATTCATAACGTAGATCTTTAATTGCAACGGAAAATAAAGACGTTTCAGAACAGCGCAGCGTCGCAAAAGCAACGTTTTTGTCCACGCCCGCCTCGCTTTGAGACCTACAGACAAATAATCTAAGTAAGTGGATGACGAGGCGTGCGGGGCGGAGGAGAATGGCACAAAAACTGATAATTATAATGTCAGCACTAGAGAAAGGTGTTTTGGGTTATATTTTGCGACACTGGGTTTTGCTGGATAAACAATAACAGCTGCTCTGTTCGTGTATTTATGCAGATGTTGTAGAATTGCGTTGTGATCATATTAGTAGGGTAATGTGTGACTTTAGTCTTATACATACAAAAGATAAATGAAAACTTATACTATACCTTATTCTTCATAAACAAGTTTATTGCTCAAATTATAATAATGTTTTTAATAAAGGGCAGAAACAACTCAAAATTAAGTTTAAAGAACAAAACTTTATATACTTATTATTTTTTTGGGATTACTTACAAACATAACATATAAATATATCTGAAATGTCTGTCTGTGATTTTAAAATAAGTGTTTTTTCTTAAGTGCTCAGACACGTTACTAAAATACTAACTTTATCAAAATTTTTGTACCTAACTTTTCCTAAATCTTTTTGTTTGTATACTGCGGGCCAATCTCTAGAACGCCTGAACTGATTTGAATGGAGCTTTCACTGGAGGTTGTATGGTAGAATATAGGTTACTTTTTACCCCGGAATTCCCATAAGATAGTGATTCATACAGGAAAACTGCGTCTTTACTGATATGTACGTTACACACTAAGGTAATATCGACTCCGACCCAAACAGTCGCGAGCACAGCTGTTAATCTGTTAACAAAA
This sequence comes from Tholera decimalis, assembly GCA_943138885.2. Taxonomy (NCBI): domain Eukaryota; kingdom Metazoa; phylum Arthropoda; class Insecta; order Lepidoptera; family Noctuidae; genus Tholera; species Tholera decimalis. The sequence goes on from OW964562.2 coordinate 35,041,690, forward strand.
ATATAGTGATATTTACTAAAAGAAACGAATACGTATTTTATTATGTCATACTTTTATGATATAAGTTTTATGGGATAATACAAAAGTGTGCTACCCAGTTACTGGTTTATTGCGTTTGTCGTTTACCCGATAAACCAGTATTATACTAAGACTTTGTAAACATTCATATGTCGGTTTTACTTGCATACGACATCTAACAATCTAGGAAATACTTGTATAACCAACCCGGATCTCAAAGTTTCATAGCTTTCTAGCCCAATTTTAACGCAACAATCACTTAAAAACATCTGGCTCTTATAAAAACAGAAGGTAGCTTCAAAAATGTAGGTACATTCACACATTACACAACGCTTATTCCGATTACAAGCAAAATATCCCTCAGCTTAACCAACCAATGAAAAAACAGAATTCGGTACAACATCATACTTATAACATACCCGTATCTAGTGTAACAGGCACGTTCACCCGCTGTTACGTATAAAATGACGTTAAAAAGGTCGACGTCCGACTAAAAATTTCAGTAAATGGGTTCCGTACCAAATTTTTTGACGTTAACATGGATTGAGTTAGTTATTTTCACGCCCCTCTCTGATGACTTTGCACAATGGCTGGATAAAAGTTTAGCGAGCGAATGAATTTTGTGGTGTTATATTTTTCACTCGCGGCTTTTGGTGACGTTTCGTTTTGTTGAAGCGATGGATGGTTTTCCTGGTAAATACTTCTACATCTCTAATCACTTATAATCAATAATTTAGGTACCCATGAAAACAATACTTGTCATAAAAACCAAGTCTCGCAACTCAGTTCTTCTACCGTAAAAAGTTGTCCATCCATGTAATACCAAGTCGGTTATTCGATTATTCAGTCCCTACTTAAGAGACCTTCTGTCTTAATTTGTTACGTAATTATCTAACCTAACAACATCTTACAGTGATCATATCAATATTAAATATCTTTAACGTTTTAAATAAATAGATTGACTCGGCCATCGCATGAAAACACAATATATCTCACAAGTACAAACAAAAATATATAAATTAGATTGTTTTTGCGACTTTTGTCTGTTTGTTTTTGTCTTTGATTTTGTTACTGAAAATTCAGGCTTCTAGTTTTATCCATAACGAAGTTATACGGGGTCTAAAATGGCCTGAATTGCTTCGAGAAAAGTATGGTACGGCCGTGCCGCTTTTTGCTCTCCTTGGCGGGGGCACTGCCGTGCCCCCAGATTTTTTCTGATAATACGTTGCTCTACACTATGAATATAATAATGTAATGTATGTGGGTTTACAAACATTTAAATTCACATAGACTTACACCCACCCCGGAACAACTATCTGTGTGTGCGTGTGTGAATCGAACCCGCGACACGCAGCGCATCCACTGCGCCAACCATGATAAATAGCAGGGGCGTGCACAGGATTATGACAAGGTATGCGGCGGAGTAATCGGTCACAAAAACTTTGCCTTTTATAGATTTTTAGCATAGCCACAGCCACGCATCGTTGCATGGTGGCGATGCGTGGCTGTGGCTATGCTAAAAATCTATAAAAGAAAAAGTTTTTGTGACTGATTACTCCGCCGCATACCCTGTCATAATCCTGTGCACGCGCATGATAAATAGTACTATATGATCACAGTGATGGTGATTACTATATAAAATTTATAGATATACATTGACTTGAAGTTAGCGAGTAACAATAAAATAAACGAAGTCTAACTCATCAGATTATACTGCCTCAATTAGATGCGACAGTACATTTATCGCAAATAATATAAATTATTCCACTCCGTCTAATTCCAACTGACATTGAACAAGGTCATTCCGTTTGGCTGACACGCGGTACCCTAAAAAGTCGACGGGTCGGGACAATGCTGTCGCGATGGCAGATACGACACGAATTTTATAGGTCGGTGGGTAGGATTGCTTTAACCGTAGGCTGGTAACTAGAAATCGTTGCTGTTTTGGAGCCCTGTACAGTTACACAAGTGGTACGGATTTTAGATTGTAATTTATCTATTCGACGATAAGCTTTTGAGGGTTTATTTTTTTCTTTCTTTAAGTGAGCAGGTACTTAAGTTTCTAGTGCTTAGACAATTTTTGAATAAAGTATAATAGGTCATCTCAATCTGACTTGAAAGATGGGCCCTTAATAAAGTTATATGTTAAACATTTTTATTATTTTGTAATAGGGAAAGAAATAAAATCAAAAATTCCAAACGGCTATGTCAAAAAGAAGGAATTATGGTGTCAATATCTAAATATATATAACTCAAAGGTGACTGACTGACTGACTGACATAGTGATCTATCAACGCACAGCCCAAACCACTGGACGGATCGGGCTGAAATTTAGCATGCAGGTAGATGTTATGACGTAGGCATCCGCTAAGAAAGAATTTTGCGAAATTCCCACGGGACCGGGATTTACACGGGAAAAACTTCCCACGCGGGCGAAGCCACTGGCACAATCTATACTAATATTATAAAGCGGAAAAGTTTGTTAGTTTGTTTGTTTGTTTGTTTGATTGTTTGCTTGAACGCGCTAATCTTCGAAAGTGCTGGGTGGATTTGGATGAAATTTGGTATGGAAGTAGCTTGAAGCTTGAGGAAGGTTATAGGCTACTTTTTACCCGACTGCAAAAAAGGAGAGTTATGTTTTTACCGTGATAGAATCCACGGGAGCGAAGCCCCGCGAGAGTACTAGTAATTATAATAAAAACACACATTAAAATTATCTTAAAAAATTAAATCATATTTAGGACGACCAATTAACTCAATTTGTGAATTCTATCAAATAAACTGCCGAATCGAATTGAAATTCCTACCGGAGTCTGTTTCCTCATAGCTATTAAGTACCTCCCTCAGGTTATAGCTATTAGGAAACACAGACTCCAGCCCTTTAAGCCAAGATTAAATAGTTTACTTCTAGCTGTCTAGGTAAGCGTAATCAGATGAGATGGTAGTCAAACGCAAGCTAATTAACAACAAAAATTTGGCCAAGTGCGAGTTAGACTCGCCCATGAAGGGTTCCGTAGTAACTATAAAAATATACTTAATATAATACGTATATTTATTTGACAAAAAAAACCTTACAAATTTCTTAAAACTAACTTATTTACATTTTTTATAACTACGCCAAATAAATTTGTTTTACATAGTGTTTGTATGAATTACAAAGTTATATTTGCGGTTTTTTTTATGGTTGATAGGCTTACGTTTGACCATAATCTCACCTGATGTTAAGCGATGATGTGATCGAAGATGAAGCGTGTTTGCCTAGAAGTAACCTATTCACTCTTGACTTAAAGACTCCCAGGTTATAACTATCAGGAAATACAGACTCCGGCAGGGAATTCCACTCCTTAGCTATACGTGTATCTATGCGTGTGTGGTAAAAATGACACTGAGGTTTCTAAAACCACTTTTTCATAAAGATAATCGTTTAAAAGGTATACGCTTCCAAAGTGTTGAAATGTGTGTTCTCCCTTCCTCTTACTTCTATGACAACGGAGTGAAAACATTAACAAAAAATTATATATTTTTTTTTATTGTTTCCGACCCGATTTTAAGGAAACAAATAAAAAATATTTAAAATAAAGAGGGGCTTCCCATACATGGAACTAAAACTGAAAATATTTTTTTCGTGAAACCTATGCGTGTGTAGACAGGCCTTTAAAAATGAAATTGAGGTTTCTAAAACCACTTTTTCATAAAGTTAATCGTTTAAAAGATATACGCTTCCAAAGTGGTAAAATGTATGTGTGTGTATCTAAAAAAAAGTATATGCAAAGTAATAGATCTTAATGTAAACTTTCAATGTCCGTCCGCTCAAACTTGCGTGGTTATTTCCTCAAAAGAATACTACAGACATGAACCTACATGCTTCTCATATACAAATTGTCTGGACTTTAAAACAGACTTTGACCTCTGAGTTTGTTTCGGTGTTTCTTCTCAGAGTAGTCAGTTAGGAAATACCGGCCTCATCTAGCTAAACTAAACATGCAAAAAAACATGACGTGTAAAAGTGTTATTTATAACCAATTTACAAATAAATATTTCATTTCATTTTATTTCATTTAATGAAAATTGGTTTGAACGAGATCAGGTCAGCAGTTTTTGAGATATAGCATATTTTTTTTATTTAGAATAGGTTCGCGTTTGACCACCATCTCACCTGATGGTAAGTGATGATGTGGTCGAAGATGGAGCACGCTTACCTAAAAGTAACCTATTCACTCTTGACTTAAAGACTCCTAGGTTATAGCTATCGGGAAACACAGACTCCGGCAAGGAATTCCACTCCTTAGCCGTACGCACAATGAAGGCATTCCCAAAAGGTTTGGTGCGTATGGGTGGGATGTCCACCATGTAACGATGGCGCTTCGCCGTTTGTCTCGTAGTCCGATGATGGAACGGGCTTGGTGGAATTAGATTGTGTAATTCCATCTCACACTCCCCGAAATGTAACCGATAGAAAACCGATAGACTTGCAACTCGTCGTCGATGTTCAAGGCTCTGGAGCTTTGATTCGACCAGTGCATCGTTGCCAATGAGTCTTTTGGCCCGCTTCTCGATAGACTCAAGCGCGTCCAGTTGGTATTTAGCAGATTCATCCCAAAGATGAGAGCAGTACTTCATACACGACCGAACCTGGGCTTGATAGAAATTGAGCAACTGTTCGGGTGTGAAGTCTCACCTTTGCTAGGATTCCCAACTTTTTTGATGCTAGTTGAGCCTTAGCCTCGATAAACGGGGCAAAATTGAGGGTAGAAGTTAATGTTACCCCCAGAAGCTCGATACGGTCGGTTATCGGCACAGTTACACCTCGGAAAGTAGGAGCCGGTTCAAATTGGCTCCTTTTTGCGGAGAAGAGACACGCCTGGGTCTTAGCTGCATTAAACTTGACCAGGTTGGCATCGCCCCATTCGGAGACAGCCTTCAAGGTCAAGTTCAAGCACCCGACCATGTCCTCAAGGAGAGACTGGATCTGTGACCCACCAGCTCGCGCGCTGGACACATATCTCTCAGAAACTGTGCTGTCGTCTGCATACCCAAAGGTACCGGGCATTTATTACTATTATTATTTATATTTTCTAAAACCGCAAATATAACTTTGTAATTCATACAAATACTATGAAAAACAAAGTTATTTGGCGTAGTTACTACGGAACTCTTCATGAGCGAGTCAAGTCAATTTTTTAAATCTCAAGAATATAAAAAATATAAAAAAATACCGCTTAAAAATGTAAGTATTAATAATATGTTGTTCGTAAACGCCCCCGTCATACGTTTTAGGTCACATAATGACCTAAAACAAAGGAAATCAGAAGTCAAGTCTCAATTAGCCCAGAAAACGTTCATACGTGTTTCAGGCGTGTCTTGGAGACCTGCCCATACCGTAAGTCAAAAAAAGAAAAAAAAAACAGTCAAGCTAAGTACTTTTTAACGACCGACGTAGCAATCCGGTATTATTTATATTCTTAGATTTCTTCGCAAAAATCGCTTAGGCTCGACGCAGTTTCAGGAAATCTGTGAAGGGTGACCTTGAAGGTTTTTACCTAGTGGAAAGGAGTTAGGGATTTTTAGGGGTACGTTGTACGTCTGAATGAAATATCGAAACCCTTTTAGGATCACTTGCCTATCAGTCAGTTAAAATTTATTGCATGAACTTCTGTCACTCAAACACCATCGCCGTGTTACGTAAATAAATATATTGAGTACTAGCAGAGTTGCCCTCGACTTTTTTCGCACGATTTTAATTACAAAATGTTTACCGTAAGGCATTGATGTATTAAAAGGATTTTTTAATACATCAATGCCGTAAGGGGTTGATAGTTAGCAATAGTGACGGGGCCTCATAAGGCCATTGCCCGCCGGGGTTGCGGAAATGTTCTAACAAGATGCCGCGGCCCCGGAACTTAAGGGCAGCTGAAGGAACAGGGTGGGTTTTTAGTCAATAGAAGTCTGACACACTCGTCCGCTTAACCCAGAGCAGGAGAAGTCATTCGATGATTTTCCCACCCCGAAAAAAAAAAGGGTTCATAGTTATAAAACAAAACTAGTAGTACTAGTACTAGTAGTAGCAGTAGTAGTATAGGTTTGAATGTGGTCTTTCCTACCACACTACTGACTATCCCCATGCTAAATTTTAAGAAAACCGGCGGTTTAGCCGTGAAAACGTAATGTTGCAGATAGATAGATTTTCACGATCATAATAGGTATAATATAAGTATAGGTTTGGTCTCTTTGAGAATACATATCAAAGTTTTTAGCTGTGGCGTGTGGAAAAAGAGCTTGTTACGAAGATCTCAAAATATATGTGTGTGTGTTTTCATTTTTCGAAACATTTTAGAATACGTATAAAAATTGGCCAGTCTGTCTCTTTATCTCTAAGTCGCTAAGCCAAATTATTTGAAAATAGTTCCTTACACATAGCTTAAAGGTAAGTATATAAGTTTTGTTTTTAGAAAATTCTGTTTAGAAATAGTTCGGAATCCTTTGAGTCACGCTTGACTATTTTTTTTCCTTAACTACGCTTTCTAACCTTTAGTGAATGAGTTTTTTCCTCTTACTTACGGTAATAGTTCTGTTCGACTTTAATGTATTTGGACATCCCTTTGATTTAATATTTCCGGTAAGATAGTAACTAAGGGTAAACTGACGTGATTGAAGTGTAATTATCCTATTTATTATGATATTCCTTGAGCTTGAATTTGTATTAATTATGCATGTCTTGAGTGGCCTGGCCTGGCCTTTATAAATAAATCGTGCTCTTACGTGAAGGGCGATAATATTAACTATGTATTTCTAGTAAGAATATTTCCTAGAATACACTTATAAACTATTTTTTTTTCTCTGGGTGGGAAAATCATCGAATGACTTCTCCCACTCTAGGTGGAGCGGAAGGGAGTGTCAGACTTCTACTGACTAAAAACCCACCCTGTTCCTTCAGCTGCCCTTAAGTTCCGAGGCCACGGTATATCGTTAGAACATTCCCGTAACCCCGGCAGGCAATGGCCCTATAGGACCCCGTCACTATTGCTGACAGCTCTTTGAGGCGCGCGTGGAACGCAATGCGACGCCGAACAGGGCCTGGTCCTTACCGGACGGTGAGCTACCCCTGCTCGCCGTCCGCAAGCCCGCGCCTACGGTGGCCGGAGATCTGCAAGCGATCCCCCACGCCCACGAGGTCTCCCGTGGCGGCTGGGGCGTGAGGAAGAGAGATGCCTCTCCCTCACGCGTTCGGCCTCCTCCTTTGCTAGCATGACTGCTTCGCAGAAGGAGGCGACTGCATCCCATTCCTTCTCGCTCCGCACCATGGTCTGAACCAGGGCCGGGACACTAATAAACTATCTGGATTCAAGTAATGCTAAACTTGACTAAGGCTTTGATAAAATAAATAGCCAACTAATTTCTGCCAGCGGTTTCGCTTGCGTGATAAGTTTTTCATCAAAAAAGGAAGGCTACATTTTTGCTGAAAAAAAAAAAAACTTCACCAAGGCCTTATCTCTCTGTGCCATAATTCGTCAAATCGATTAAGCGTTTTGACGTGAAAATATAACTGACAGGAAGACTTACTTTTGCATTCAAATACAATAGGTATTAATAGCATGGACTAACCGTGCCAAGGACTTCGTCCGCACGATCACATCCCGATCCCGTTCAGGATAAAAGTGGCTTAAATATTTTCTGGTATCTACACACCTTTCATTCATATCTGTCTAGCCGTTTTGTGACAAACATCTACACATCTATAGTTATTAACATTCGCATTTACAATATTATTAATAGTAATCTATTCTAATATTATAAAGCGGAAAAGTTTGTATTTTTATTTAAAAGCACTAATCTTCGAAAGTACTGGGTGGATTTGGACGAAATTTAGTATAAAAGTAGCTTGGAGCTTGAGGAAAATTTTATACTACTTTGTATCCGACTGCAAAAGGAGGTTATGTTTTATCGAGATTAAGTCTACGGGAGCGCGACTGCTAGTAGGTATAAGATAAGTCGGTGGCGGCGATCTCTCGCGTCCTTCAGATATCGTATCGAAGGAGCGCTTTCCACTCCCCGCCCTATCAGAGCCGGCGTCCCTCAGGGCGCCGTGCTCTCCCCCCCACTCTTCACGCTATTCACTAGCGATATCCCCAAAAAGCCCCCAGTAGAGTTATCCCTATTTGCCGACGACACGGCCATCTATTACTCGGGACATAATCCCGATAGCATCGCTCATACCCTCCAGACCTCAGCCAACGCACTAGGCGATTGGTTTAGGAAATGGAGGATTGAGGTAAATCCCGACAAAAGTCAGGCAGTCCTGTTCCGCAGGGCTCGCCAACATAGACACTTCACCGCCCCCCGCCCGATCACTGTTTGGCAAGCCAATCCCTTGGGAGAAGCGAGCCAAATACTTAGGTGTGATCCTCGACCAGTTCCTTAACTTCAGTGAGCACATAAAGTCGGTTCGCTCGCGAGCCGCTTTCGCTCTCGGTAGGCTCCACGCCTTGCTGAATAAACACAGTAAGCTCTCCCTTAGATGTAAAATCCGAATATACACGACATGCATACGTCCTATCATGACGTACGCCTGTCCGGTGTTTGCTCATGCCAGTCCCAATCAGATCCATAGGATGCAAGTCATTCAGAACCGTTTTCTCCGAAAGGCCACGGGCGCGCCCTGGTTCTGTAGGAATGAGGATCTCCACGTAGACCTCAAACTCCCGACCATAAAGCAAGTGTTGAAACGCATGTCAGTGCGTTACTTCACCTCTGCTGATACCCACACTAACCCCCTGATCGTATCGGCCGCCCGATACAGACCCTCCAAGATTTCTCGGGTTCGTCGCCCGCGTAACGTCCTAGACGAGCCTGACGACCCCACCACCATCCGACAAGAGAGCAGTAGGGAAACCAGCACTCTTAGAAAATACAGATACAAAACGCGTTCCGTATTCCGGCCTCGCCGACGAGGCCCATCGCGACGTCCGCGTACTTGTAATGAAAATCCTCCCCGACCTTTGCCAAACGAGCCAGCCCGCGATGCTGAGCCAGTAGCAATAAATGCTCCCGTAAATAATATGACCCAGCCTGTCCCTTTGCTGCCCTCCCAAAATGACCCCGCTATGCCGAGGCCCGTACTCCACAGGGAGTGCCCTTAGCGTGCGGTCATTAGCTGTAAGTAAACTTTAGTTTGTAAGCCCTGGCTGGGGGCCTTTAATTATTAGAGGTCACCACAGGACAGACCGGTTAAGTAGTACATTAGCCGTATAGAGCTAAACTACGAGTGGCCCTACCTAAAAAAAAAAAAAAAAAAAAACGATCTCTCGCGTCCTGCTCTGGTTCAGACTATGGTGCGGAGCGAGAGGGAATGGGATGCGGTCGCCTCCTTCTGTGAAGCAGTCATGCTAACAAAGGAGGAGGCCGAACGCGTGAGGGAGAGGCAACTTTCTACCTCGCACCCCAGCCACCGCGGGAGACGCCCTGGGCGTCGGGGATCGCGAGCCGATTTCCGGCCACCATAGGCGCGGGCCTGCGGATGGTGAGCAGGGGTCGCTGACCGTCCGGTAAGGACCAGGCCCGGGCCGGCTGCGCGTCGTGTTCCACGCGCACCTCAAAGAGCTGTCAACACCAGTGACGGGGCCTCATAGGGCCATTGCCTGCCGGGATTTGCGGGAAAGTTCTATCTAGATACCGCGACCCCGGAACTTTATGGCAGCGGAAGGAACAGGGTGGGTTTTTATTCGATGATATTCCCACCTAGAAAAAAAAAATAAGATAAGAATAGACTTTGTCTCTTTTGCAGTACGCTTTGTTCCATCACACAAAACGTTGTCTGTACCAAATCTCACAAAATTCACTCCGGCGTCAATTGGGAGTGATGTCTAACGCCAAGTTTAAAAACTGATCGCGAAATAAAAACATCACTGCATAAATATATCTGCATAATCTATCCACATAACATTCGTCTCCACATCTTACGTCCAACCTCCCAAAGCCCCTCCATTACAATACCTCCGTTCAAGATTTCAATGGGCTACGTCATCAATCTCTTACGTAATCACGCCATCGCCGTAGTGTTTTGTGTTCATTTGCTTACTACCCACAAGAAGCTGGGTACAACAGAACGGTCAAAATGTGCTGAGTTGTGGATTGATGGGAAAACGTTTTGGTTTGTGTTTAGCGTATAATAGGGGACTAACATACAATAATTAATCAACCTTTAAGGTGCCTACTGCTGGGACAAAAGCCTCGTCTATGAGCGAATTGGTGGTAATCCACTTGCCCAGAGTGAGTTGGTCGATGTGAAATTTTCATCGTCACCTCTGCCTTTAAAATCTTGAAAGAAATCATCGTGAAGAAACCTGCAAGTCTTCGTCGTCATCCGAAAAATTCGAAGACATGCGACATTCATAAAAATCTGCACTGGACATATAAATGTGCAATAAGGGATAATTGATGCATTATTATAATTATGAGTGTAAATATGTTTATTAACTAATAAACTCTTTATTGCCGTAACCCATTTCATTTCAATAAGGGTTTTTCAAACAAAGTGGCGTAACAGTGGGCCGTCTTTATCACTAAAATATAACGGACAATCTCTGGTTGGATTTGACAAAGAAAAAATACAGATACTTAGTCCGCCTTTTTAAAGAGTGCGAGCAATGTGAGTAGAATTCACAATACTAACGTTACTGAGCGTTGTGTACTGTTTAATTATATGTATAGAATGCATAACTAATAAAACATATAACACAAATATATAAATATAAAAGTAGGGAAATATGATAATCATATTTTTATTACAATTATGTACCATTTATTTAAATTAAACCATTTTCAAGCATTATTTAATGGGCCTCATTTTTTGGGCTCAGATTGTATTTTGTATAAGCTAGGTTATCAGGTTATTTACAGACGCCAGCACATCAAGCTACAACAATCTGTCTAATTTCTTTAATAGATTTTCAACTTTATTTATAAAGAAATTAGGTTCAAGGTTGATTGGGAAAATTTGACAGTTTCGGGTAGCTTCATGTGCTGGCGTCTGTATTATACTTCTTTCCCTTTTCAAGAAATTGTAGCTTCAAGAGACATTGACCTCTGAGTTTACTTCGATTTTCTTCTAAAAGTAAATTGCCAAAGAAATGGGCCAAGTGTGGGTGGGACTCACCCATGAAGAGTTCGTAGTAGGTACGCAAACTATTTTGTTTTTCGTACTGTTTGTATGAATGACAGTTATATTTGCGGTTTTTTAAAATTGCTTACCAATTTTCAAACCATATTTTGTAGAAAGTTTTACTGAGATCTACATAAAATTTTCTTTTAAATTTCCTTTTCCCCTTTCCCCCAATTTCCCCATCTATGTTTCCAAATAAGAGTGATAAATTTAGGAGTTTTACCCACATTTACCATTTTGAAAGTGTATCTTCCGATCGGCCCTTGAGTATTTTTAAAAATTTAGTTTTGTTAATGATCATAAAGTGAATCACAGAGTAAATCTGTCTGCTAAATTTCAAATGTATAATCCTAATAATTTGGGAATAAAATGACAGACAGAGAAAAGACAGACATGAATCCATAAGGGCTCCGTTTTATCCATTCTTTTACAGAACCCTAAAAAGACGTGTAAAATTATTTTTACAACCAATTTGCAAAAGATTGCAACGAAGAATGTCAAGATAGTTTTCGTCATATTTTTAAGTTTTGTACTCCTTGGATAAATATTAATTATTACGATGAGCAGCTGTTTTTCGTCTCACAGTCATTATAGATTTTTGAGTTTTGTTAAAAGATGGGGATCGGAACTCTTACGATTGATAATATTTTTGGTAATAAATCAAAATGATTCCTAACGATTAATAATTTGGCGCGTTGAAAGCTATCAATCAGCGGGTTCCGCTGGAACTACATATTAATTTTTTTTTTTCAAGATTAATGCTGATCCCAGCAGCTCTCTTGAAATAATTCAGGATGAAAACAGGCAGCTTGTAGTATAGTAGAATTGGGGTTCTCTGAATGCCTCGTTGATTTAGATAAATAGATATTCTCTTTATTTACACAATAACGAAGTCAAGTAAGAACTTGACAACTAAAAACTGGTCAAGTGCGAGTCACACTCGCCCATGAAAGGTTCTTTGTTTTTCACAGTGTTTGTATGAAATGCAAAGTTATATTTGCGGTTTTATAAATTGTGTTATATCTCAAAAACTGCTGACTCTATCTCGTTCAACCATTTTCGTTGCAAGCTTTCTTAAGATCTACATCATATATATATATTCGATTTTTCACTCTATTATTATAAAAGTTAGAGGGGTGGGGACACACATTTTACCACTAAGTGTATATCTTTTAAACGATTGACTTAAAAGAAAAATTATTTTAGAAACCTCAAAGTCATTTTTAGACACTACACACGTATGATTTGATGAAAAAATAACATATTTAGTTTCAGTTCCATGTATGGGGAGCCCCCCAATTTTTTTTGTAATAAATTTCGGAAAGTTGTTAACAGATTTCATCTATTTACCAAGTGTCACATGCGTAGTCCTAACGGGGGTTTTATCGCTGAAAGCGATCTTTTACGTATAACATTATTGAGGTATCGCCAGTTCCGACAAACAAACTATTTTATTCTGGTAATTAATGAAATTACTCCTCTTGCTCTGGATGGAGTGGAAGGAAGTGTGTCAGACATTTACTGACTCCTAAACCCTACCTTTTCCTACAGTTACCCTTGCGTATGCAGTATATTTTAAGCACCCAATTCGTAAAATACATTAAAAGCGATTCCAAAATCAAAACATCTCCTTTATTCGAGTTATTACCACAGTAAATTAGGTTAACTACAGCAAAAGCACAGTACAGTTATTTATACGCTAGCTTTTGCCCGCGTTCGTTTGCGTGGAAGGGTTTTCCCGCGTAAATCCCAATCCCGTGGGAATTCCGGGATAAAAAGTAGTCTCTGTGTTATTCTAGGATGCAACCTATCTATTTACCAAATTTCATTCAAATCAGTTCAGAAGTTTTTGCATGAACGAGCAACAAACGTACATACATCCTCACAAACTTTCGCATTTATAATATTATAGTATAATATTAAGTAGGATTAGTAGGAAGTAGGATGTGATACTAGAAAACTAATACTTTGTACGCCAACATCACAAATATGAGACACAAAAAATACGAAATTTGTGTTTACGTTATGGCTTTCAAAAGGACCAATATACCTCCAAATTATAATAATTATTCTTCCATTTTCTTTGAACCAAAAATAATATTTAGACTTAAAAAATGGTCTGTGGCATTATAAATGCTACCCATGCAAGTGGTATTTTAATTAAATTTCGCTAAACTAATCCGAAGGTTCGATGAATCGAGCAAAGTAAAAACACCGGGATGTCGTCATCAAATATGATAAGAATAAATAAATAATTTGATTCTGTTAAATTTGCATTACATCATTTGTTAATTTTTTTCTGATCGTGGGCTAGGGAAAGGTTGTTTCAGATTTCTTTTGGGAAAATCGGATAAGTGTGAGTCGGACTCGCACACCAAGGGCTTCGTACCGCGAGGACAGTACTGTTTATAATATTTTTCATAATAAGTAAGAATGTGTACGTCATAACTTACTGTACACTTGAACTAGTAGCTTCAATTTAAAATTTTGAACTTCTAAGACGTTTTTTATGGTTCACATTTTTTTAAACAAGGTGCCATCTGAAAAGCAGTTCACTCGTAAATCTCACACCATGAAGGTTTACTTATGTCAATTCAAACTCACTCATTCATTTCTTTTCAACATAGGTACTATGTGTTTCAAATAACAATTGGAATGTCAATGACCTCTATCTGTCAAATGTCACTCGAAAAGTACGGTTTGCAAAGAAAACTGAATAGCGAAATTTAATAACGGTTTATTTTATTTTAATATGGCAATTAGTCGGTCCTGTTGTTAAAAAAAAAATCATAATTCTGACACGATTGAACTTACTGTGTGACTCACTGCTGCACCAAACTGGGGGGTGCGAATTGCGATTGGAACTTCTAAAAAACGTCAGAAGCTAGTGCACAGTTCCTTCAAAGTATCTTTTACAATTATATGGCAAATTCATACTATGAACCCTATTATAACCTAGAAATCATTCATTCATTTATGATATTACTACAGATATTACAAGTCTTTTTCAGACAAATCCATTTTTTTATTTATTAAAATCAACTTCAATAACATAAATACATTTTACAACAATTTCCATCAAAACAAACGAAATTAAATCAAAGAAAGCAAACTGGGTAAAACAGAGAAATAATATGAAACAGAAACAAAAAAATATATATCAAGCCCTGTGTTTGAATCAAAATAGGTACATATTTCAACATTAAAAATGTTCGCCACAAATCAAACGGTGTTCCTCAAAGCTGGCCTTTGTAGTAACTATTGTCCGAGTTCAAATAACCGATGGTGCTTTAACACAGCGAACAAAAAAAAGGGTGGAAAAGAGTTTTTTAATCATCTGGCGACCTGGTTGAGTTTTGACAGGACAGTTTTTCTTTTTTTATAAAATTTAAAATAATGTTCTGCTTTTAAGCAGAACATTATTTTGTGGTGACTGCCAAAATAGGAGGTTAAGTAGGTATAGATTTTGGGTAGCATGTTCCAAACAACAAAAAAACTATGTTGTACTAATTGTTAAAAAAGTGAGAATAATAAGTAAAAAAACAGCACAGTCATCCAATTCTATGCTCATAAAAATGCTATTAGTTTATTCCGCGAACATTGGTGTGGGTTAAATGTTGACCACTATTTACCCTAGCTTGTTATTTAATAAATCACTACAATTGTAATGTGTAACTGTTTTATATCCCAATAAAATAAAATAACATACTAAACAGGTAAGTAACCCAACTAGCACAAATGGGCTGCATAGGGGCTTTGGAGCGTATCCGATTATTACTTATGGTAATAGACGTAAGCGCTAGAGCGTCTACTACAGACTTAAAGCAGCCGCTTTAGCGCTATTTGGGCGCCATTTTATGCAACCTAAAGTTCCATTTAACCTGCACAACGGTTGCATAAAGGTTCCTTAATAGCTATAACGATTTATTAACGCTATACTAAAGCTCTCATAGCGCTACTTTTGAATGATTTTGAACTACTTTGAACGAATGAATTGATTATAGTTCTTTATTGTATATCTTCAGTTGACATTACTTGTAATATTTTGGTAAAGTGTTTTCGTCGCCATCATGAAAATAAAACAAAAAGAAGTGAAAGTTTATATTCTGTATTAGCAAGATATATAAAGATACTTAAAACGCTGTCCAGTTTACTGTAGATATATAAGATAATTTTCGAGTAATTTGAACGCGCTTTTATGATATTTCAAAAATTAACAAAAGATATGTGATATTTTTTATTTGTTATAGAGAATAAATTTTATTTCCATATTTTTACGTTTCGATAACTTCCTATTTGCAAGTGGCCGATTGATTACTGGTACATTTAATGCACATTTAACTGAAAAACCAATGTATTTCAACTCAATTTTGCAAGTGAATTATAAGTTTTCTTAAAAAATCATGGCGTCATTGTAATGTAGTCATAACCTGCAGTTTTAGCTCTAATAACTCCCTTTTGAGAATCATAGCGCTAATTTTCACCCTTCTAACGCTTCCAGTGATTTTTGTTCCCCTAATGCAACTCACAGCCACAAAAAGCTCCTATTTTCTTGTTTTTGAGGTTATAAGATGTAGTTACGTACTTATTCGTTTAGTATCCATTTTTATTGTTTAGTGTTTAGTGTTTTTAAATGTTTTATGATAGTTACAAAAGCGGCTGTAAAATGGCGAATGGATTGAGCCTGCAAGGAATGACTATTGCTACTAAAGGCCTTAGCTACACTGATGATTTTTTTGTAACTATAGTATGCATAAGAGTTTCTATTATTTCTATAATGAAACTTATAGTAGTATAATAGTGGTTACTATAACTATAACCTATAAAAGTTACAATGGAAACCACTGTGCAGCTGTGAGTGGCAGAATGACCTTCGTAACTCTCATATAAAGGTGTAAGTGGTAAATGAGTTCTACCGTGGACTAGTGTGAAGGCTAGGGTAGTATTTGATTCAGCTTATAGCACCTTAAGTAACTTTTATAGCTATAGACGTTTACGGATGCAGATATGCAACTTTGAAGTGCTTTTTGAACCCTTAAAGTGCTATTTTACAGCCGAAAGTAACAAAATAGGCTGCAATTTCCACTAATGTGCTCGTTGGGAAGTAATACTATAGAGCCCTCAAACCATTTGAAGGGTGATGTCAAAGAATTTTCGAGCTCATTAATTGAGTGTGGGTAAGTATCTAAAGTGCTTGAAAGTTATTTTTTACATTAATTTTGTAACATCGATACCTACATGTTTTTAAGTCTGATTGAAAAATATCTCCGCAGAAGCAATAGGTACGCTCTTGTGGAGGAAAATTAACGATAAATGATACTTAAGTTTATTGTTTAGTTTAACAAATTGGTTATTAAATAATACTTGTAGGTATATGTTTTATTTTAAAACGTAACCTAGATAAGGCCGCTGTTTTCAAGCTGTCCTTGAAAACGAACACCAGAACAAATCAGACATCAATGTCGCTTTTCAGTCCATATAGGTAATTCGTAATAATAAAATCATATAGGATCCATGTAGGTTAATATCTGAGGTAGGCTACTGAGGAGGTTTCAAATAACGTTTTACAACAAGCATTTGTGAAGGAAAGTTTGTTTTACCCAAAAAAATACGTAATAACTTTATCAGCTCTTGCCTCTGCCAAGGTTCGTAAGCACAGTGTCACTATAATATTATTCGCGTTGATTTCCCAAGTCGCGAATCATTAATTCGACGGGAGCATCCACTGGGAAATACATTTATCACCGATCGCGTTACTGTAGTGCCATTTGTTTTATTGAAGCTTCTCAAGATAGAATGAGATTTTTTGTTGTTGTTAAATTGACCGATTATTGATTTCGTATTTTTTATTGCTGCCCGCGAATTTTTTCAAGTATTAATTAACAAAAAAATCCCTAGATAAAAAGTAGACTACATGTTATTCCAGACTAACTACTACTACAGACTGACTAGGCCCCTTCTTTCAATATTTTTCAACTATCTGTACCCCAGCTGTAAGTTTTCCAAAGAAAATAAAATTAAATAGATAGTAATAATAAAATCTATCTTTTTGCTAAATATAATGTAGATCCGCACAGTAGTTTTTGAGTGAAAGAGTAACAAACATACATCCATCCATACTAATCAAACTTTCGCATTTATATTTGTAAAATAATAGCTTCTGCACACAACTACGTTCGCGTAGGTGGGTTGTCCCGCATAAATTCCGACCCCGTGGGAATTCCGGGATAAATTAGTAGCTTATGTGTTATTTCACCTATCTACATACTAAATTTCTTTCATATCCGTTCAGTAGTTTTTGCATGAAAGAGTAACAAATATCTATCCATCCTCAAAAACTTTCGCATTTATGTTTGTGAACTAATAGCATCTAATAGCAACTTTTTTCGCGTGGGTGGATTGTCCCGCCTAAATTTCGACCCTGTGGGAATCTCGAGATTCCGGTTCCACGACCTAATCCCTTCATCCCCCTTTTACTACTGGTCTACCAGACGTACCGCAGGATACCATCAACACTTGGTCGATATACCGTCTTGTCGTACTAAGCGCTTTTCTTCAACATTCATTGTGCGCACAGCCAAGGTGTGGACATCTCTGCCGGCTTCTGTGTTCCCTACCACATATGATCCGTCAGCCTTTAAAGCAAGAGTGAATAGGCATTCTCTGGGCTCGCTCGTTCGATCGTAGACCTCATCTTACACTTACCATCAGGTGTGGTCGAGGCCAAAAGCGGGCTTATTCGTATTAAAAAAAAATGTATTATGCCAGAATTTCAACGATCGGCATACTAAATTTCTTTCAGATCCGTTCAGTAATTTTTGCGTGATAAGAGTAACAAACATCCATACATCCATTTTCACAAACTTTCGCATTTATATTTATTTGTAAACTAATAGGATCTACCCGCAACTTCGTTCATGTGGGTGGGTTGTCCCAACTAAATTTCGACCCCTTGGGATTCCGGGATAAATTAAAAAAAGCCTTTGAAACCGTCAGAACTTTAACTATCTGCTTAACCAAATTTCTTTCAGATCCGTTTAGTAGTTTTTGCGTGAAAGAGTAACAAAAATTGAACCATCCATCCCGATAAATTTATAATACTTATTAGTAATAAATGAGATGAGATAGTAAGAAAACAAGAAGTAAGATTAGTTTGGATTATTCAGCATCGCTACATCTATCATCCATTAATACATCCTAAACATCTAACGCAAATTACACAGATGTGGGCCAAACTCAAACATCCTGAACCTTAACTTTATCTCACACAGATGCTCCCTGCTCAGTCAGTGAACAGTCTTATCTAAATAGTTTACTTACATATGTATCACCCTAAAATATAGGATTGTATGGACTTTAAAAGAGACGTTGACCTCTGAGTATGTTTCAGTGTTTCTTCTCAGAGTAGTCAGTTAGGAAACACTGGCCTCATCTAGTTTACATTTACGACAAAAAAAGACGTGTGAAAGTGTTATTTATTTACCTATTTGCAAAATAAACATCATTATTTCATTATGGTGTAATATATCTCGAGCTAGATAATAATAACCACCCGGGTCGATGTGCAAGGTTAAGCAACGCTGCTAAGGTTGGTTCATGGATGGGCACCATCTTAACATACCGACATTCCCCGTTGAATCTGCGTTGAAGAATGTTTATGTTCACCCGCAGACCTCAGTGCATATGTGTCAGGAAGCAAGGTGGAGATGATTTTAGTCAGTACCAACTGCCAGATGAAAAACGAATAAAAAAATAATAAAAAAAAAATAAAAAAAATAATAACATTCTTTTTTTAATACATCCATGAGGATTTTCAGACACAAGCCTCCACTCTATGAAAGGGAATGCGCCGTAATTCACCACGTGGCCAATGCGGTTAGTTAGATTTTCAATTAATAAAAAACTTACTTAAAAAATCTAAAAACCCGACTGCTCAACTGAAATGTAAGAAACAAGCACATTTCAGTTGAGCAGTCGGGTTTTTTAGATTTTTTAGATAAATTTTTATTTTCACCTTTTTAGTATTTACTTCCGTTTTAAAACGTTATATTTCCTAAACGGTTGGTTAAAATGAAAAATAGTGAAAGAAATCTCATTTTTTAAAATCTGTTTAATTAATAATACCCCACATGACATAGTTTGCCGATTTTAGATTTTTTTTATTTTTGACAATATGGCGTCTTGTTATCGTTGTGGTGATTTGTTTTTATTTTAATGTATCCAATAACACTCGCGCCACCAAGACAAATCTAACGACGTATCATTTATCAAAATCCGTTCACTGGTTTAATAGTTACCAGGGAACAAAGGAACGGACATACATACATACATACGCGCTAAAAACATAACCCTTCTCCTTGCTTCGCAGCAGTCGGGTAAAAAGGAAAATAATAGAAAAAAATTAATTGCCAACTGTAACAACTCCTGATAAACCAGGAGCAAGAGACGAAAAATCGAAGCTCGGCTACTTTCGATGGAACGATTCAATTATTCAAGTGGGCGCGAATGGTTATTTAGATTACTATGTTTTGTTTAATTAAGTTTGGCCTTAATTGTATTGACTTTGTGTTCCTATACGTAGGCTTCAAACGTTACATAACCTAAATCCAAGAATATGTAGCTCACATTAGTCTACGAATATTGAATGTGTTACCATAGTTATTAAAGTAACTATGTGTACGTAAGAGGAACTTGAAGATCAATAATAACAGACGCATGGTTTGATATTCAAGGTTAAATAATAGTTGCCGTAATCGGCACAAGAATCGAGATCATTGAGATTCCTCTATGCCTTGGAAAGTACGTTAGGCCATCGGTCCTAACTGTAATATGTAATCAGCCATTTAAAAAAAAAAATTAAGTCGGACTCGCCGATAAAAGGTTCTGCAATAGCTACGCCAAATAACTTTGTTTTTCATAGTTTTTGTATAAATAACAAAGCTCCTTATATTTGCGGTTTCTAAGAATGTGCTATATAATTTTTTTTTTATTCAGAATGAGCTCACTCTTGACCTCGATTTCGCCTGATGGTAAGCGATAGATGAGGTCTAGGATGGAACGAGCGAGCCCAGAAGATGCCTGTTTACTTTTGCTTTAAAGGTTGAAAGGTAAGTGGCAGGGAACACAGAAGCCGGCAGAGAATTCCACAGCTTGCAGCTTTTTACTTATACGAGGCTCGTTGCGGGTAGTCAGAAGCCAGGAAGCCTGTCATTAATCTGGCCAAGGTGTAAGGAGTTACCCAGCTACTGTAATGTAGAGATCAAATAGATAGTCGCGTCATACAAAACACCAGTAATCAGCTGCGTACAGTTACACTGGAAACCGACCGAAAAGGCTAAGCAAGTGATGAGTAACCTGTATAACAAGTCACGTTGACTTGAATAATTGAATCGTATCTTCGAAACTAGCCGAAATTCAACGTCTTGGCGATTTTTGTGGCAATTGCCTCTCTTCTTTCTGGTTTTTAGGACATGCGATGGTTGGTGATATCTGGGTATAATAAGGGCACAGTACGTGAGGTTAAGGATAACACTGGTCTTGCTAATGGATATCGTTGTGCCCAGTTAGTGGGCTCCACAGATAGGTTATTTGCTCCGTTTAAAACACAGCTAGGCTTAAATCAGACCCCAAAATTGTGGGAAAAAGTTAAGTTGATTTATTTAAATAAGGAGTTATTGTTATTATTAAAAATATATTTATTTATTTACACTTCATGCACATAGGTACAAAGGCGGACTTATGCCGAAGGCATTCTCTACCAGTCAACAATGAGTGGTGAAGAGATAGTGTGGGAGGTGCAATATGTACGTGATGTAAAATTAGAAAAAAATCTATAGATAGATAGATATACTCTTTATTGTATCCCATAACAAAATTAAATGAGGATTTAAAAACTACAATGGGCAGTCTTATAGCTAAAAGCGATCTTTCACAGACAACCTTTGGATGGATTTGACACAGCAGGAGAAAATAAATACGCGGGTAGTCCATGGTGTACTAACACAGAGAGATAATAATAATAACACAGAAACCCTAGTATCATAAAAAAATGAAATCTACTTAAGCAATATACATTTATATGAATAAATGCTTATATAAATAGATACAAATAAATATATATATATATATACTTAAGAAAATCAAAACTAAATGTGGATATTCTGCTTATTGGTGTAGAAAATAGATCCACAATTTCTTTTTAAATGCATAGCGACTGTCAGCCGTCCAGATTTCGAGAGGAAGTGCATTATACCTATGTTTCTTACTCTATTACTTATCAAAAGACTACAACAAAATTTATTTAGTGAAGTTATTTCAATTATTACTCTTAATTAACTTGTGAACGCAATTTTCAAAGTGTTACACCCATCTCAAACCGGCGGACCCTAAACTTTATCCTGAACGAGACCTAATCTAAATACGTATTATAAAAAACAGATTCATATAAATTACCCCAAAATTTGGGGTTTTTAGAGTTCCGCATCCGAATGGTAAAAAACGGAACCCTTTAGTGCAAACATTAAATGAGAAAAACAATAAAAAAACACATCAGACCAGTAGATATTTTAAATAATTCTTACATAAGTATATAAGAATTATCAAAGCTGGCCAGCTAGACACCAACGTACCTAGCCTAATATGTTCTGGTTTTTTAGTAAAGTACCTACCCATATTTTTCATAACATATCTACACAATGAGTTATAATAGCTTCTGCCTGCGGCTTCTTTCGTGTGGGAGGGTTTTCCCGCGTAAATCGCGATCTCATGGGAATTCAGATAAAAAGTTCTGTATTTTATGCGAGAAAGAGTAACAAACATCGATCCATCCTCACAAACTTTCGCATTTATAATAATAGTATAGTGCCCGGCACGTAACTTGGAAAGAGTCATTAGATGCGAAGAAGGTATGAGGTGGCGCCGATCCGAGCGCACGATTGGTGCGTCAGTCGACCCCTGCCTCCCGCATCCCGTTCGCTGCTGATTACACTTTCATGCACGAAAGTTACACCCTTTGCTTTTGTTCAGTTTTTGCTTTGAGTTATTGTTTTTTTAGGTTCTTTTGCGAGTTGTGGTTATATATTTATTATGTACCGTTATATATATTATATACCGTTTTCCGCAGACATGCCAGAAAAATATAGGTATACGATGTGTACTACTTCAAGGAAAAAGAAGCTCAAACTGAAAAAGAGACCGTAAACTTATTGTGACGACGAGAACACATAACTAATTACCATAACATAATTAATAAACCCCCACTATGCCAAAAACCTTTCCATCTTATGTAGTGGCCAGCATATTAGCCAAGAGTTCGTGATAGCGTCCACACGTTGGAAGGTCGTTCAGTTTGCTACGGTTCAGGCCACAGAAATCAAAAATATAGGAGAAGTGGTAAGGGGGCGTATCGGTGTCCGCGCGACATGGCCACAGGGCTCATGTCACAGGCAAGTGGCCGTCTCTGCGAACTAGTGCGCTTTCGACGGCGATCGTGATAACATATATGAATGCCGAGTTTTTCTGTGGTATCTTGTAAAAACCGAAGCCAAAATCAAATCTATGTGAATCATGGAATCACTTACCATATGTAAGTACAAGTATTTTACAATATTTGTCTTTAAAATCATGAAAAACAATACATCGTAAAATCTTTCTTGGTTTTACTATGTTATTTTTGTTTTCAAATATCAGAACGACTGTACTACTTGTGCTATAAATACATTGCTCCTTAACCACCACCTGAGTTCGTCACTAAGTAACTGGACAAGCAATGTAAAAATAACATACGAAACTGTATTACGCGGATTCATCGCGTAGTGAGGCCGCCACTTCTTGCGACGAATTAGTGATGTGCTTGTGCAGATCCACTAACGTATGCTATCGACAGCAATGTCGATTGACGAATGAAATATTGCTATAATAGTTTAGGGGTTTTTCAACCGACGACAAAAAAAGGAGGAGGTTATCAATTCGACGCGTATATTATTTTTTTTTTTTATGAATGATCACCGATTACTCGGAGACGGCTGAACCGATTTGGAAAATTCTTTTTTTGTTTGAAAGGGTATACTTTGAAATTGGTCCCATTGTCACCAAGTCAGGATCTGATGATGGGATCCTAGAGGAATCGAGGGAACTCGTCAAATATTATAGGCAGACCTATAATGATTTGAGTATTTTCATAGTAACTTGTGTAGTTGCATTAGAAAAGCACCATTTGTGAAGTAGACCTGATGATGAAGACCACCGATGGCCACTGGAACTACTCAATATATAAGTAGGAATAATAAGTAGTTCATGTGTTCCCCTTCGATTACTTGAATGTGGTTATTAAGTACAATATGCTCGTCATAATGCATATCGTGAAGTGAAGCTGATGGTGAACTACCAGGAGAACTCCTCAACAAATAACAGCCCAACATTGGGAAAAGCAATATTTTGTAAATGAATATAAGTAGTTGACATTTAGACTCTTGTAACTAGGTAAATTAAAAATCGACCAACTAAAAAGAGTGAAATAAAAATTTTTTACCAAAAAATTAAACCGACTCCCAAAAAACACTGTAAAGTGAAAAATAACTTTAATTTCGGAAGTCGTTGCCAAAAACGAAAATACAAAACTAAAGACCGGTAAAAAGTTTTTTATAACATACGGAAACCTCTAAGAAAATTGGTTTAACTTTTATTTTACATGAGATGACAGAAATATAAATACGTTTAAATGTCAAGTGTACAAAAAAGTAAAAAAAATAAACAATTTATTTTACGCCCGCAGCATGCGTAAGGAGTTCCGACGTCGCTGTCGGTACAATAGTTTATTTTTCAATCTGTCAACCGTTTTAGCCCGGTGTAAATAATGTTATTTTACTTATTTTGATTTTTTTAGAGAGTACTAGAGAAATGCGTAACCAATATTCGTAAAGTAAGTTACTTTAATTTTAGGTTAATAATCGGTGGTGTTTTTCAGTTTAGAATTATCGTATGTTATGCCTTATCCTATGTTGCTGTTTCTTTATTTTTTATGGTTTTTGTATTTTACTTCCGTTGAAGCTTCGAATGCGTTATAATAATCGGCATGGTTCAGATAATATATTAGTGAATTTAGCTTAAAATAAGTCAATATATTCATGCTATTTATTTGTTAGGCATGGATGTGTGTTTGTTTTCATATATTTAACAATTTCTCTACTAACTAGGATTTTTCTTATAACAAAAACCTATTATAACCTACTAAACTATTACCTGCGGGGTAATTGCGTAACACACAGTAGCAATCGGTTTCATTATGCTAAATCAACAACACTCGCTGTGGTATTTACGTTGTTGAGCAGACCAATATTTTGAACATATGTAGCAATGGATTAGCAATATACGTCAAAATCATTCAGATCTTGATTTATAGTGTGTTACGTAATTATTGCGATGCTTATTATATGGTGACGTTTAGAAGTAGCTTAGGATGTATGTAAATGATAAATAAGTGGTTTTCGTACTTTTCAGCTTCCCAAAAGATGGTAATATAAAAAAGGAATGGATACAAAATAGCACCATAAATGCTCGGTTCACTTCAGCGCAGAAATGTTCCAGCCTGAATGGACAATTCCAAAATTAAGAGTACAACTGATTTTTGCAGAAGTGGGTTAAATTTTATTTTATTACTGAAAGCTATTCTCATGTTTTAGGACATTCATAAAATCAGTCATTCAACTTTTCAGGATTCTATATAACCTATATGGCTGGTATGTTCCGATCAAGAGCGTAATGTAAGTTAACATCAACTTCTATTTGACTTATCACTATGATAATTAAATATTAAGATTTAAGTCGAAAGCGCCAGGGTAGCCCTTAATACTTAGTAGGTTGTACTTAATAATAATTATGTAATGTTATGTTCTTAATAATATGTTTATTGTTATTATAATATTTTCTGGACATGCCATTTTTTATTTAGTTCATTTTCAGGTGCCCAAAAAAAATGTACAATAACAAATGGAAGAATCGATAACTTTCCGATTTAGTCAATCACTAGCGTATATGTAAAATAAATTGCTTTTGCACAGCACAACGATAGCGACCGATGTTTTTGTGTGGGTAAATTCTAAGGTGCATGGTAAATACACGCTGTGTTTGACGGAATAAGGTTTATTATTGATTGTATAGTACGTTCTGATTTAGGAAATGCGGGTGTGTGCGCGAGTGCGTATCTATTGATTTTATTAAACTGCATGTGTAGTTGTTGCCCCGCCCAGCGCCTAACTGGAGACACACGGTTCCGATATAATTTCTTCTGTTGACCACATCTAGTTATTTATTTTATCTATGGTTCAGGCCAATGTGCGGACGTATTTATTAAAATGGATATTAAGGCGCTAACTGCTGCTTCTTGGGTTCCACAAACAATTTATGGCTTGTTAGAGCTCTATAAACCTAAAAGTTTCTTCGTTATTAGTCATTACTGACATTTTGTTTACACTAGTTGTTACCGACGCGTGACTAAAAAAACTTTTTAACAAAAAATAAAACCAACTTCCATATCAAAACACTAAAACGCCAAAAACAAATTTAAAAATTTAAAAAAAAATTCACGTTTTTTAGTGGGTCGGTTTGTAATTTATCTAGTTACAAAAGCGAAAATGTCAACTACTTATCACCTTTTATAAAATATTGCTTTTCCCGATGCAGAGCCGTTAATTTTTGAGGAGTTCTCCTGGTACTTCACCATCAGCTCTACATCACCATATGCATTGTGACGAACATAAAGTGCTTAACATCCATATTTAAGTAATCGAATCGCAATCCATGAAATACTTATTATTGAGTAGTTTCGGTGGTCATCTGTGGTCTTCATCATCAGTTCCACTTCCCCAAATGGTGCCTTTCGAGAGCAACTGCACAAGATACTATAAGATATAATCAAAATGCTATAGATGTGCCTATAATATTTGAAGAGTTCCCTCGATTACTCCAGGATCCCATCATCAGATTCTGATTTCATAACAATGGGACCAACTAGAAAGAATACCATTTCAAATGAAAAGAGAATTTTCTAAATCGGTCGAGCTGACTTCGAGTTATGAGGTTGACATACATAAAAAAAAAGTTCAAGACGAACTGAGAACCTCCTTCTTTTTTTTTGAAGTCGGTTAAAATGTTTAATCAGGTGCGTGCGATCGTTCTGGGAGCTCGTAGCATACTAAACGCGCCAGGGCTGCCAGTACATTAATCTCATTTATACGGTCGAGTGTCTAAAATTATACGAAATTTGACTGCATTATACATAATTATTTTTATACCCAATTTTTTTATTACTTGACAATAAAAAAATACTGGCCTGTATTTAGTCGCCACCGTTCCGTTATATTAAATTTTTATGATTTTTGTTCATTCTTCGAATTAATCAAATCAACCAGGTACCTGTCTATCCTTTTTAGTACTGGTCACACTCAATCATATTTATCATTCACTTTGGTGGTAAAATTTAAATCTGGAATTAAATTAAATAATATGAAGAATACATACATACGAAGATTGCGTCGATTTAGACTGCCATCAATCGTTTTACTCCCCTATTAATTTTCAACAATTACTATGTCCCTACGCTTGACATTTACGAAGTGCCTTGCGAAAGCAAAAACAAAAGCAACACACAAAAAGAAGGTGGTAAATGCAGAGCCGGATTAACCCATCAGGGGCCTATAGGCAATGGAATCCTCGGGGCCCTCTTATACCGACTTCAAAAAAGGAAGAGGTTCCCAATTCTGCTGTAATATTTTTATTTGTGTTAACTCATAACAGCTAAACTGATTTGGAAAATTCTTTTTTGTTTGAAAGGGTATACTTCAAGGTTGGTCCCATTGTCATCAAGTCAGGATCTGATGATGGAATCCTGGAAATTCGAGGGAAAACTACAAATATAAGCACCGGTTGGTGAAGTGGAACTAATGATGAAGACCACAGATAGCTACCGGAACTACTAAGTATTGCATGGTTTGCGATTTGATTACTTAAAAGTAATTTAACGAATCGGGGATTCCACCAACGTGCATGAAGTACCCTCCGGCCGCCCTACGGCTGCGTTCAGATTTATTTATTATATTAATTTTAAAACTCGATACTAAATAGTATGAAGTATTGCGTGCGTCAAAAAAAAAATTATAATTCTTGTTATTGAGAAAGGAAAATTGAGGAGAAATTTGTAAGATTTACTAGCAGACATAAAACAATTGTAGACTACGTACGTATCGTAACCTCGCACTTAAGAGCCCATACTACCTCAAATGGCTTAGCATGATCGTCCGTTATGTCGAAAATACTCCAGCAATAATTTTGAAATAAATACCTACATAGTAAAGTTGAGGATTACTATTTGGTACTATGTTTGACGAAAACACAATTCCATAAAATTTTCTTGATAGAAAAAAAATCCAAAGTTACCTCCAAACCGAACAATAAACCACTGGTATTCAAAAATAACTTCAAATTAGATAATGAAACTTTGCATATCAATTGAACTAACTATAAAGCAAGTCTTATGTTATTTACTTTTTTAATTACCATTATTTTCACCGTAAAAAGAAATAA
Organism: Tholera decimalis; assembly: GCA_943138885.2. Classification (NCBI taxonomy): domain Eukaryota; kingdom Metazoa; phylum Arthropoda; class Insecta; order Lepidoptera; family Noctuidae; genus Tholera; species Tholera decimalis. The sequence goes on from OW964562.2 coordinate 35,069,444, forward strand.
ACTAAATTATCGGTGTCTTGGAGTCTTTTCCCTGCCACCCTGTCTCGCTTGCTCACGTGACCGCGGCCAGTAGTGTGCGAGCGAGATAGTGAGAAGCGCTGAGGTAGTATAGGCCCTTAAGTGCGGTCCGGTTACCGGGGTAAGGACTTAAGAACCTCGCATTTAATTCTACTACTAAATCTAAGGATTTGTATTTTGAGAGATAACAGTGTGGTCCCTCAGTTCACACGCAATTCTAAATTCTCGTTCGATGAGTAATTTTTTTTTTTCTTGGTGCGTGCAGTGGGCCCCTTGTGGACGCGGGGCCCCTAGGCAGTTGCCTACTCTGCCTAATGGTTAATCCGGCCCTGGGTAAATGAGAAGCACAGGTTAGCATAGTAGGATAGTTGGTCAATATAGTTAGTTCTGGTCTTACCAATTTCCATTCATACAAGCACAAGAAACCAACCATCATGCAGATTTCTAATATTAATTCTTCTTGTAGATTAATTTTTTGTTTAGCGTAGCGCTAGAAGGCTCAAAAGCAATGCACCTTCCGTGTTTGGCTATGCCATTTTTGTACTCATAAGAGCAGCTATTGTTTCAGTTTCCAAACAGTTTCTATCTTGCGTTTTTATTTATTTTTTAATGACTAAAAGTGCGCTCAACAGATGCATACGAAAATGGCAATATAAGCAAAAGTGCTATGCTATGACTGCTTTTAAATTTGGAAAGCGTTTGTTACCATGTTGATCACTAAGTGAAAACACTTTTTTCCAATATTGTGCTATTGAAAGTTTATTATACAGACCTAAACTTTCATGGTCTAGGACGCTTTTCGAATGGAAGGAACTTTGTTGTTCGATGTAAGTATGTACATTGTACACATAAAAATCATGAAATATCCAACTTTTCACTTTCAGCCACACAATATGAGTCAGTCAGTCACACAGCTTGTCACGCAGCAAGTGACATGATATGAGATATTATTCATTAATTGATTAATAACTTGCTTGACGCAGAACGCAAAACTTGAACAATCCGACCAAAGTAACCAAAAGAGGCGCCAAAACACACAACCAAGTATTATAGTACTCTGTGCACACAACACACGACAGTCAACAATTCTACACGGAAAGTTTAAAATAGGAAAAGGAAAACATGTCCCACAGATTAACAAACACCACACCAAACCAACCAAACGTTCACAGACTAAAAAAACCACCACACCACTATAAATCATTTAAGTTGGTAAGCATACTGATACTGTATATATCTCCATCTCTGTTCATCATTCGTCGTGACAGAAAAAGGCGAATAAGTGCACAACGATCCTTTTCAAGGAGATCTCTTTTAAAAATAAATATGCCAATCGCCGTGTTTTTTTTTGTATCCAATTATACTGAATGACTACCTATACGCAATAGATACAATGAACAGTCCGATTATACACGTTTTGTATCCAAATATACAATCTGGCAGCCCTGAAACGCGCGGCCAACGTGTGGACGCGGTAGCCAATACTCGGCCAACAACCCTTTGATCTTTTGCAAAAAACCGACACCACACGGATCTCGCGCCAACTCGTCGGCCATCATTCCAATACAACACAAGATGCACAAACACCCCCTCTACACGTTGGCGAATAGGCACTGGCCACTACATTCGCCACTGTGTTGGCCAACGTGTAGAGCCAGCTTTACGTGCTGCCGCGCGCCAACGGGGACTAAGTATATAAGTAAGATAAGATTGCTTCACTCACCTTACCCTCCATCAACGACCCCGCTATGCCGAGGCTCATACTCCACACTTCCACAGGGAGTGCCCCTAGCGTGCGGTTGTTTAAATGTAAATATTACTTTGTAAGCCCTGGCTGGGGGCCTTTAAATTTAAAGGTCACCACAGGATCGTCCGCTTAAGTAGTAACCAGCCTTAGTGTGCTGAACTAAGAGTGGCCCTAACCAATAAAAAAAAATCACTCACCTGGTCCCAGTCCGATTTTCATGTACGGCAAGCGGATCCCTTGGGAAAAGCAAGCCAAATACTTAGGCGTGGTTCTCGATAGACACCTCTCCTTCGCTGAACACATAAGGCAGGCACGTTTGCGCGCCGCTTTCGCTCTAGGTAGGCTCCACTTCGTCCTTGGCGCCCGCAGCAAATTATCACTCAGGTGCAAGCAGCGTATCTTCACCGTGGTCATCCATCCTATCATGACCTGCGTTTTTTTTTCACACACGCTAAGCCCCACCTCCTCCACAAGATGCAGACCCTCCAGAACCGATTCCTCCGTAGAGTCACGGGAGCCCCCTTTTACGTTCGAAATGAGCTTCTTCACGTAGACCAAGATGCCCACCATCCAGCAGTTCATGAAACGCGCCTCCAAGCGTTTTTTTTGATACTGCAATCAGACAGGAATCCCCTTATCGCGTTGGCCGCCCGATACGAACTCTCCCGTATTTCCAAGATTCGCCGACCAAGGCACACATTAGTCACTCCCAATGACGCAATCACCCTGCTCCAAGAGAGCCGTAGGGAAACAACCGTCCTTCCGTCCTCGCCGCCGAGGCCCGCCGCGACGCTGAGCCAGTGGCTTTAAATTCCCTTATTAATAATAATAATAAGGGCACCTTAGCGTGTAGTCGCCTAGTTTGTAAGTTTTATAATAAGCCCTGGCTGGGGGCTTTAATTTATTTATTTATTAAGGCAACCACAGGCAAATCTAGTTTAGCAGCCGACAACCTCAGAGTTGACCTGCGAGATGCCACACAAAAAAAAACATTCACCTGGTAAGAACGGCAACTCCGCAAACTCCTCAATAAAAACAATTACACTGAATCACAGATTTATCAAATAATCAGGAACCACTATGTAATCCGCTTGTTAAGTTGTTATTTATTAATCATCACATATTTTTTAGGTTTTCAATATGTCCGCCATGAATACGAATGCACAATTCACACCGTTTTAAAAATGTAATTGCTATCTTTTGTTCAGAGGTCTTTGTTGGTTGTTCAGAGGTATTTTAATTAAATAAAAGACAAGATAGTTCTATTTTTAAATAATCAAAAGTATTTAAATATGTCGAGGCATGACTATTTTTAAAAAAACGAATCACATAACTGTTACGCGTCATTCGCACTATTTAACTTTACCTATTAATAGTTATATTACGTTCCATTCACTCCGCCCCTAAGACGACCCACTGACCAAAGCATCTTACTTCGCATAATTCACACTTTTGCACGTCACACATCAACTCCGCCCCTAAGACGACCCACTGACCAAAGCATCTTACTTCGCACAATTCACACTTTTGCACGGCACACATAGTACTTTACAAAATAAAACAATTTATTATTATAAACAAGACCTCGACAAGATCGCAGCAAGCGGGCGCGTGCGAACCACAGATCATATAGTGGTGTAACGAATATATTCATAATAGGTATACATATTATAATAAAAGCCCTCATATTCATATTAGGATATGCGAATATCATATATTAGGCTCCCTGGATATTAGGCAAAGTAGCAATATTAGTATATTACCTAATATAGCGAGTATTAGCATTCACTCACTAATACTCGATATTAAGTAATATAGCCATATTAGTATAATACACTAATATGTCGATATAGACAGAATAGTAAGATGCATGGACGCCCGCGCCGCTTGGTAATACGGTGCCGATACGATCGTATGAACGAGATGGCGCAATTATGGCGGGATTCATGTCAGATTATAATATTGCGACTCGTTGCAATAATATGTTATTATGTGTGAACATACGCAGAAAAAGTGAAATAGTGAATGTTTCTTAATGTGAATTATAAATATAATTTTAATTAAAAAATATAGTTGTAATTAAGTGATGAACTTTTTAAATACGCCACCGTATTTATCGTTGTGAGCCTGCGAACGATGAGCAGGGGTAGCTCACCATCCGATAAGGACCAGGACAACGCCGGCGGTGCGCCATGTTCCGCGCGGGCCTCAAGGCAGTCAGTAGCATTGACGGGGCCCGATAGGGGTTGCGGTAATGTTCTAACGAGATACCGTGGCCCCAGAACGCAAGGGCAACTGAAGTAGCAGGGTGGGTTTTTAGTCAGTAGAAGTCTGACACTCCCTTCCGCTCCACCCACAGTGGGAGGAGTCATTTGATTATTTTCCCACCCAGAAAGAAATAAAAGTATTCATCGTTGTCAGACCTCAGCCTAATAAGTATAAAGAAAAAAATCACTTTTTCACTATGTCATTTATATTCACGAGAACACGCTTAATATGAATGAATGCTAATATTGGCTAAACTAATACTTGACTAATATCCAGTAATAGGTATGGTGCCGATACATATGTACGAACGAACGATTAATATGTATAAATATTGATAGAATATGAACTGGCTAAACTAATATTTGACTAATATCCAGTAATAGGTATGATATCCTAATATTAGATTACTAATATATTCAATATTATGAATATCAAGATTTGACCCTAATATAACATCTCTATCATATAAATGCGAACCGAACAATTACCGACGGGGACGGCCGCGGCCCGCGGCACACTGATTGTCAGCAGTGTTGCCGTTTAGGAATAAAAGAAGTTCCCAGACGTCGATGCAAAAGTCGCTAGATTTTGTAAAAACAAATATTAAAAAATCCGCTAGAATCGCTAAATATTTCAAAATATTCCATGGTAACAAAATATGGTGTAAATAAACGCAAATTTCTATAATCAAGCATTTAATCATAATAATGAAATCCCTATAGGTTTAAGCAAGCAAAAATTTCGTTATCTACTGCGTCATTTTCGACTTCAACAACTTCTAATGGCTAGTCTTGTGCATGCTCGGTCATTTTTGAGGTTGCTCCGTACTAGTTCATTTCGGACAGTGAACTATTTAATTTTATTAGTTCTAATAGCTCTATTCGGTCATCGCTTTCAGCAGTCAGCGGTCACTAGCAATGTCTGCGTGTTCGGGTGATAAGCTAAATTAGACGTTATGCAATTGAAATAACACGCATCTTATCTTATTCTTGCGAATTCAGTCGGTAGGGTTCGGGTAAGATCGTCATTCATCGGCTATTCTCTCCCGTTCTCATTCATTCACAGGCATCGAATGAATTCGTATAACGTTTCTGTCAAACAATCAGTGACTGTATTTCATTTCTCGTTCGCACATTAAGATCGCGCGATATAGAATGTACATCTGTACCAGTTCGAAAAGAGCTATTTGATCGATTATAAGAACGTTCGGAAACGTTTCTTCTAGTACAGTACGAAGATACGGTTCCTATACCAATTCATTCATCGTTCACGAACTACCCAAGACTACTAATGGCGCTGAAGCAGCAGAAGTTGATTGTTCCACTGTAGAAGTACTTGGTTTTTTAATGGTTTTAGTGATTTTTGTAAGGAAAGCTTTGCATACAAAAAGTCGCTAAAAATCGCTAAATAGATTTTAGTCGCTAGATCGAAAAAAAAAGTCGCTAAGCACATCCAAAAACCGCTAGATCTAGCGACAAAGTCGCTAAAACGGCAACACTGATTGTCAGACTGTATGTAATAAAATGTTCCCACTAGAAAGCGGAAGTAGGGAAACGAAATTAGATTTATCTCTTTCGCACAATCTTAATTTTCAATTGACGTGAAAATGCAATAATATTTAATATGAAAGTTTTGACGCATTTAAAACTTTCATATTTGATATTATTGCATTTTCTTATTGAAGTCCGACGACACGTTTATTGGTGGATTTTTATGGCTCAGAAATAAGATATCATTTGTACTAATTTAAAATAATTTCTTTTGGCGTAGGTTTTTAAGAAGCGAGCTGGCAACATGGTGTTAGCTTGTTTTAAATTAATGTATGAATTAAAAATAAACATTATGCATTTTGTCAAACATTTTGTTTGATATTTGCTTCTTTGTGTAAAAATAAGTTGTGAAAATTACTAAAGCGTTGTACATTTATTATTATTACGGAAGTGGATAGTAAATTAAGATATTAATTAAAATTATATGTGCCATAAAATATGTTGATTCAATATTGAAGTTTTGACCACGATTGTATTATAATTTTTAAAAGTGTTAGTATAAATATAACTATCACAGTTTATTAAAAGTTAATTTGATCAAATCAGTACAGTCTTTGAGTTTTATCTAACAAGATTTTTACACATGACTGTGTTTAATTTTTTACCGATGCGGCCGATGCGGGTCATTAAACCTTGTTACCTAAGTGACTGAATTAAATTATTAACTATGTTTTAAATGCTAAAATGAAAAATATTATCGGTTGACTAAAGTAATGGATATTTATCTAGCTGAATGTTAGCATGTAGACGGAAGGAAATATGTAAAATATATTTTGATCTATGTTGTAAGTACTTATGTTTGTACACTTTACATATAGGTACCTATGTACATATTTTTTTTTGTATAGGTAATCATTTCTTTGTTCTGCATTGCATGTAAATTATGGGTGATATAAAGGATTTATTATTACTATAATCTCACTAACTGTGGCCGCGTTTCCCCGCCTTAATCCTGACCCCGTGTTTTAGTGAAAGTCCCATTAAAATCAGTTCAACCGTTCCAGAGATTAGCCCAGACAACAAGATACACAGACCGACCGGCCGACTGCAAAAGAAGCAGGTAATGTTTTTATTGTGATAAAGTAAAGGCCCAGCGGGATTGCTAACAGATTTATGTGTATCTACTACTAATATCATAAAGCGAAAAAGTTTGTTGTTTACACGCTTATCTTCGAAAGTACTTGTTGGATTCGGATGAAATATGGTATGAAAGTAGCTTGAAGCTTGAGAAAGGTTATAGACTTTAGCCAACTGCAAAGAATTTGGTTTTTATCACGATGAAGCGGAGCCCCACGATTGCTAGTATATAAATATAGATAGAAAGAAAAAGAGTAATCCTAATCTATATAGAATAGATGTTACGATTTTATCAAGTTACGCAATACAATGCTGTACCCATCTCAACTCCTCCGACTGACAGGTAGGGATGCCAGATGTTCGGTTTTCGACCGGACAATCCGGTTTTCTTTATGCTTGTCCGGTCACAAAAATCTTGGTAAACCGGACAATAGATTGTCCGGTAATAAAATAATCGTTCATTATTTCTAGTGAACAGCACCAGCGTTTCGTAGGACCGTTTTTTGAAAATCGTACAGTATGTGTGGTGTAGTATTCCCATATCTAATGCTTTTGTGGAACGAATCTTCAGCGTCATGGAAAATGTATGGACCAATGAAAGAAATCGTCTCGCCGTTCAAACTGTAAAAAGTGAATAGTGCGTTTTCTTTAACATAAATGTTAGTTGCACTGAATTTTAAGATGACATCTCAGGGAATAAGACTTTATTAAAAGCAGTCGGGTTGAGTTCTAAATATATAAAAAGTAGAATGGTTGTAGTTTAGTAAGTAAGTTTCCAGTACACAAAGTACATTTATCTATTAAGAAATAAAAATATTAAAAACTTTGTCCGGTTTTTTCTTTGAACACATTTGGCATCCCTACTGACAGGCCCTGAAGTTTATCTAGCGGAGTTAGCCAGTACGTGCGAGCCCTCTAAAAGTTACACATCACCTCGCACGGAACAGATTTAGTTTTAGACATTTTGATTTAACAGTTAACTTATTAGTATAAGGGGTGTTTCAGCGAAACGTGCTTAAATTTGAGAGTGTTTTAAATTATTTACAGTAAAGAAACAATTGAGAAACAAATACTTGACTTTTATTATTATACGTATATTCTATATGCGCATGGTACATAGAGAATACTTGATATATTGTCTTTGGCAGGGTACGTGTCAACCCCAATAGCATCCTCAATACGATAGCAGACAGATGGGACAGCCCTTTAAGGTCTGTCCCTGAGACATTGGGACATGCCAATGTGTTGATTTTTGTAAGTAGGTACATTATTTTGTGATTCTGGTAGATGTATGCACCAACATTAGCTTTTTTTTTCTTTTTTTATTGTTGATAATCTCGCGTTTGACAACCATCTCGCTCGCTCGCTTACCTAGTAATAACCTATTCACTCGTGACTTAAAGACTCCCAAGTTATTGCTATTAGGAAACAAAGACTCCGGCAGAAAATTGTACTCTTTAGTTGTACGATTAGATTGTTTTGCCTAAATAATAGTTATTTTTTATACAAGATTGCAAAGTTGCTTTTTAACCGCGTGCTCAATTTTGATGACCGAGCAAGCGAAGGATTCTAAAATTGAATCATGAGTGCAGCGAGTGATTCAAACATTAGAATCCTGAGCGTTAGCGAGGGAATCAAAAGAGCACGAGGTGAAAAATCTTTGCACTCGAGTGCAACACGTAACTATTAATCCCACCTCAGCGAGGAAATGACTAAATGCAACAAAAATGGCGCGCAAAGCAAATAAAAAAAGTAAGTATGTACACCAAGAAGGTTCCAGAGTCTGAGTTTTTAACAAATTAAAAAAAGTTGTATGATAAATTCGGCCCAATGGAGGTAGAAGTAAATAGGTTTAATGATGTTTTGAATTCACAAACTTAGTACACACGATGTTCTAAATTCAATTTACTTTATCCTCTAGCGGATAAAAAAGGCTTTTGCACTCAGATATCGAAGAGCAAAAATACTCTTTCCGAGATGGGGGGGATGAAAAACTATTTTAACTTGCTTGTAGCTCATGTATTGGCAAATCAGAATTTGTAAACGTGAGTCGCTGTGTTCTGAGAAGATCTGTTATATGTAAATGAATTAAAAAAAAGCAGCTGTGGTGGTCCTGTGGTTACGGGTCAGACTTGGCAGTTGATGATCGTGGGTTCGAACCCCACCACTGCTTTCAAATCAGTGTAAGAAACCTGTTGGAAGACATGACACAGACCACCAACCAGCCCTGGTACCAAGTGGAATACGGCCAATTCCGTTTTCAGTTGCTTATTTTGAGTTAGAAGCGAAGGTTAAGCAATGCCGAGGTAGGTCTGAAGATGAGTGACCATCTTAACATCGAGATTCCCTGCTTCGGTAAACACGTTAAACCGGCTGTCATTTGTACAGACGCCAGCACATCAAGCTACAACAATCTGTCAAATTTATTTAATAGATTATCAACTTTATTGTTAAAGAAATTAGGTTCAAGGTTGATTGGGAAAATTTGACAGTTTCGGGTAGCTTCATGTGCTGTCGTCACGGGCTGTCAGAAGCCAGAAAATGTGACACTGATCACTGGCATGTAACCACATGTAAACACTGATACTCAGCGTCAGCTGCATCCAGTTGAATTAGAAGCTGATCCCAACACAGCTGGGGCAAGGTGATGATAAACTATAGTTTTTTTTTATAGCGCCACTAGTTAGGCGTAGTTCAGCACACTAAGGCTGCTTACTACTTAACCGGACGATCTTGTGGTGACCTCTAAATTTAAAGGTCCTCAGCCAGGGCTTACATACTAATATTTACATTTAAACGATCGTACGCTAAGGGCACTCCCTGTGGAGTACGGGCCTCGGCTTAGCGGGGTTGTTGGTGGAGGGCAGCAAAGGGTCAGGTTGGGTCATATTATTATTAATGGGGTTATTTATTGCTACTGGCTCAGCATCGCGGGTTGGCTCATTTAGCAAAGGTCGGGGAGGATTTAAGTTACAAGTACGCGGACGTCGCGATGGGCCTCATTGGCGAGGCCCGAATACGGAACGCGTTTTGTGTATGTATTTCTTAAAAGTGCTAGTTTCCCTACTGCTCTCTTGTCGGATTGTGGTAAAGTATAGTCTGAACTTGCACACAGGCTGCTTTTTATCAAAGGAATATATATCAGAATTTCCACGCGAATGAAGTGGCGAGCAACAGTATTCGTTATTCGTAAAGAAAAAAATATAGATGTCTGTCGTAAGCTGGAGCAAAAACGTTGACGTAAAGATCCAATATTCAATGAAGTCAACATAATTATCAGTTTACGTAATATTGGGCGCGCTACCCTTCTCAGAGTCCCAAACTTTATCTACCAATATGCTCAGTGCGTGCGTGTCCTAATCTGAATACGCTTCACATCGCTCAAGGTTATAAAGTGGAATTCACACACACACATACGGGCGTTGTTGCCAAGTTTCTAACGTGGGGATCACACACACATGCGGCGATGTTTCCAAGTTTTCCGCAGTTTTATCTTGTTCGTAAGTTTGTAAGACTTTTACTGACGTGACGATGTCGCTGTAAAGTATAGTCGAATGATGAAAATTCGTTCCTGTTTTTCGGTACCTATTGGTGTTATTTGGTAAATGTTTTTGGTTTGATATTTTGATGAGTATCCGTTACTAATATTTTATATAATTCATTAATTGTATTTTATTGAAATTTATTAGTTTATACGTCTTAGTAATGCCAATCTAGTGACTTTTTTTTACATTATTTTGGTTAATCTTAATAACATGCATGAAGGGGGCTGCCATTTTGTAAATCTGACGTATAAATGTGAATGTTTGTGAAGATGTATATACATATACATACATCTTCACAAAGATTCACATTTATAAGTCAGTTTATTGCTCTTTTACGCGTACTAAACTAGAACTAAATCGTGTATAACCTTGAATGAGGATTTGTATTCATGTCCTAAGATATAAGAAAAAAATACTTGAAAAAGTATAAAAAAGTGAACAAGTGCGTATCAAACTCGTCACTGAATTAACATAGATTAGCGAACAATAACTTTGTTTTCCATAGTGTTTCTATAAATTAGAATGAACTTCAGAAATAAAAAAAAATATGTGCTTTATCTCAAAAACCGCTGACTGCATCTCATTTAAACTACCTATGTAGAAAGTTTACATTAAGATCTGAAGCAAATGTTTGTTTTAGATATTTTCTCTCTTATTTTAAAAGTTATAAGGGCACAAATTTTACCACTTTAAGAGAGTCTGTATTTCAAAGGATCGACTTTGAGAAATAATGTTTTTAATTTTTTCTGACGCTTTATAATCTTTTATTTTCGAATTTTGATTTGGGGCCAATTTCGTTTGTAAGCATCCCAGAAGTTATGTAATAACTATGCACATAACTAAAATAGGTGTACAGACGCAAAACAGAACCTAAACACAAATAATTTACTAAATAATTCCTTGTAATCCCTATCTACCGCTGTAATCATGAAATATACATTTCAAAAGCAGTACGCAATATTGAAATGAAGTGTCTCTGCTCAGGTACAACACATAATATAAGCCTATATCTACACTGCATACTAAACTAGAACTAAATCCGTGCATGACCTTGAGCTAGGCTTAGTATTCATGTTCTACGATTTTAGGCGCGACGCTATTCATGTAAGTATATAAAGTACATCGTAATCCCGAGGAATCATGTCTTTGGCTTTGGTTTATTATGACACTGTAATCAGTATAGAGATTAGGTTTTAAGACATTTATTTCTCGTACATTATAGTTATAATAAGATACAAAATATAGCACGTCCTTCTAATATTATAAATGCGAATGTTTGTGAGTACGTATGCATGTTTGTTGCTCTTTCGTGAAAAAACTACTGAACGGATGTAAATGTTGGTAAATAGGTAGGTAGTTGACATCCTGGAATACCATATAGGTTACTTTTTATCCCGGAATTCCCACTGGATCGGGATCTATGTGGGAAAAACTTCCCATGCGAACGAAGTCACGGACAGAAGCTAGTAATTAAGGAACAATAAGTAACATTCACCCCTGGGATGTTAGAGGTCCTACATGATATCTTTTTTCGTTAATTTTGGAACTAGAATTCTATTTATAAAAAACTTAACATTAATAAATAACTAGTGAAGTTAACTACCAGTAGGTAAGTAAATAATACTAGTATTTTTTCTTTTAATTACGTTTTTCCGCCAATTTCAAGTTTTATAATGCCTGCTGTGAGATTATGAAATAGGCTTTAGAACTTCCTGCCATATTGTACCAATATTGCTACCAATTATCATTATTGTAAAGTGTTGAGTTTCCGATCAATCAATAAAGTTTAGTGTCAAATATTTTTCCATTTCTAGCTGATAAAGAATACAAGAAATAGAAATCTGGTTCCTATTCTCCTTTTATTAAACAGTCAAATGCATCTGAATATTATGGGTCGGAGCTGATAAGCAGTTGAAACCAGTGGACGGGAATGGAGTCATGATTTAGAGGCGTTCATGATGGATTGGTTAGAGAAAGTATCACTCCTGGTACTGTGAAAGACTATAGGGGAAAGCTTTGCTCAGCAGAGGGACAATATATATGGAAAGAATACTTACCCTACCGCGTTATCCATCTATGTATGTATTGGACCTGCTATCACATAGATATCACACAAACATACATACATAATTCCTAAACAATAAATTTCCCTTAACCCTAAAACGACATGTCAATTACAATGACGAAGAATAACCGCTATTGAAAACGTAATAAGTTATAACGTAACTGCAAAATAGCCCCGATAGTTTCATAACGATATCACATGTGAAGTAACCAGAATTTATGGCGTCAACCAGGTAACGTAAGGGAGATAAACTGTGTTATATGGCTGCTGTGATTAAGGGCGGCTTTGTAGGAGTATTAAAGTTAAGCTATGGCGTTGACAGATAAATTGGTACAGAGAACTTTTTCCGGTTTTTACCTTCATTCTTTTTTCAAAAATCTCGTTCTAGGTAGAGCAGAATCCTTTCTGCTGAATCACGTCTACTGACTAAAACCACACCCTGTTTCTTCAGTTGCCTTTGCGTTTTGCAGCCGCGGTATCTCGTTCGAATACTCACGGGACCCTGACAGGCAATGCCCTAATCTGGTCCCGTAATTGCAGCTGCCTGCTCTTTGAGGCGCACGTTGCCTTTCCCGCACGGAAAGATACCCGTGCTCGCTGTCCGCAACTCCACGCCTATGGTGGCAGGAGATTAGCTCGGTATCCTCCATGCTTAGGGCGAGTCTCGTGACGGAAATACTGAGCACAGATTTAGCAAAACAGTATTAATTGGCAACGATATACTGGTCGAGTCAAAGCTCCAGAGCCTTGAACACCGACGACGAGTTGCAAGTCTATCGGTTTTCTATCGGTTACATTTCGGGGAGTGTGCGATGGAATTACATAATCTAATTCCGCCTAGCCCGTTCCATTTTCGGACTACGCGACAAACGGTGAAGCGCCATCGTTACATGGTGGACATCCCACAACACGTTTTGGACACATACGCACAAAACGTTTTGGGAATACCTTCATTGTGCGTACGGCTAAGGAGTGGAATTCCCTCCCGGAGTCTGCGTCCCGATAGCTATAACCTAGGAGTCTTAAAGTCAAGTGTGAATAGGTTATTTTTAGGTAAGCGTGCTCCATCTTCGACCACATCATCACTTACCATTAGGTGAGATAGTGGTCAAACGCGAACCAACTTTAAAAAAAAAAATGTTTTACTATTTTAGAGGTGTATTAGCAACCAGTTTATTTCTGCTTTGATGCTTCAGAAGCCCACCAAACAGTAGCTGTTCAAATTTTTGGTAATCAAAGTAAAACTTACAGAAATCCGTATTAATGTTACGAACTCAAAAGTTTGGGGTTAACCTTCGTCATTTATAAATTACAATATGCATACCAAGTGCACGGCTTCTTTGGATGATAATAAACGATATGGCAAGGATTTTCTAATCCTATATGTACATGCATGGAACTTGTTAGAAATTTCAATACATTGATACCAGAGACCGAATTTTTCAAATTAAGAAGAACGAAGTGAATTATCGTTTTATTGGCAAGTGACGTGGAAAGTGATGACTCTCATAGTGATGTGACACGTTTGTTATTATTGGTATTCAAGAAACATACGAAATCAACAATTTGGGGTCAATTCTGTGAGTCACTTATTTTGAGCTGAAACTGTGCATGGAGTCTCCATACCAGATGTTGTCTTCAGCCCTTTTGGATAGATATGGGGTTTCCGTTACACGTTGTATAGGCAAATATAAAAAGTGTTTCAGGGCATCAAAAAATTCGTCAACATCGCTGTCGATGGCAAAAGAACACTAGCAGCATTGCCACGTTGAATGGTATGCTACAGTACTGACTTCGAAAATCTATACTGATATAAAAAACTGAAACGTTTGTTTTGTTTCCTTAAACGCACTTATCTCTGAAAGTGCTGGATGAATTTGAATTAAATTTGGTACGTACGTAGTTTGAAGCTTAAGGAAGGCTATAGGCTACTTTCAACCCGTCTTCAAAAGAAGAAGGGTTATGTTTTTAACGTGATATATTCCACGGGAGCGAAGCCCCGCGCGACTGGTACTAAAGTTGTAAAATTGTTATGCGTTGGTTTATTTGTAACTAATTCATGTCCGCGTCTTCGCTTCCCTAGACGTGCGCTTGCTCTGAAAACTGGGTGGGTTGGTGAGCTATTAATCATTTACGTAGTATAGTATTGAAAACTATTTTATTCACGTCGTCGAACTTAATGGTTTCTTGCTCGAGTAATAAAAACTTTTTTGCAAAAAATAAAACCGACTTCCATATCAAAACACTACAAAGCCAAAAATAATTTTAATTTCGGTAGTCGGTGTTATTGGTTTTGTATTTTCTTTTTTTTCACACCGCCTTCCGAAATTAAAATTATTTTTGGCTTTGTAGTGTTTTGATATGGAAGTCGGTTTTATTTTTTGCAAAAAAGTTTTGACTTTCGCGCTTTTTAGAGGATCAGTTTTAATTAATCTAGTTACAAAGGCCAAAATGTCGACTACTTATCACCTTCACCAGCAGAGTAAACGAAAAGATCGTCTATGTAAATATTTTTTCAGACTTTTGTCTATTTTTCAGAAACGGCATGTCCGATTTCGATAAAATTTTCATGCGACCATTTGGAAAGTATACCCTTTTCAACAAAAAAAGAATTTTTCAAATCGGTTGGCAAGCGACGGAGATATGCCCGAACAAACATAAAAAAAAAACCAAACAAACATCCGAATTGAGAACCTCCTCCTTTTTTAGAAGTCGGTTAAAAACATTTCGATCCGCTTAAAGAAAAAACATAAATAAGTATACCTAATTACGAAATTCCTAACTCTTCAAATAGACCTAATTGGTTTCGTCTGTCTTTACTCAGCCGTGCTTTTAATTAGTTACAAGGCAATTATATATTTATCCTGACGTAAATTTTTTGACTAGGAACAAAAAACCATACATAATAATTAACCTATCACATTAATATACAAGATGTAACAGATTAAGCGCAATACCTCAGACACCCCAATTAGAATATTAAATTATAAGTCTAAAACAACATCCGTAACTAAATAAATTGAAACTAAACCTAGACATTTTTTATCAAATAGTTATCCTTACCAAACGGAAAACGTATGTACGTCATAAAATATACTTACGCAGACGCATACACTCATGCAATATTAGCGGCCGACACGCACACGAACGCATTTTCTTCAATTAAGGATTGTATTAATTTGTCATGATACTTTGTTTCCATTTTAAGTTAAATGAAAGATTTTGCCGTCAAAATTTAACACCTATTTTGTATGACGGAAATCGATTCAGGAGCCGATTCTGAACCAACTACTTTCAGGAATTGCGTTTATTCTGTTACACGTTGTATATACCTACATACACCACCCAGAGCGGAAAAGTGGATGTCTCAAATCATTGGATTTTTGGTCCTAAGATCTTTAAAAGTTTTGAGAGCAGTGATGATTATGAAAATGACACAAAGTAATGTGCCTGCCTGAGTTCGAACCCACTACCTATAATGAATAACACTTATGGCTCATACAGATTGCTTTGAAGCTCCAACAATGAGTATTATAGGCTTTTTCCAGATTATAGTTGTAGTTGCTGTTGTGGGGTGTCACTAAGTTAAAAAAAAATAAAAAAAAAAACAAAGACCATATCTACTAATAAATTTCGAAGCAGCATTTTGATTCAAACTTAAGAATAAACTAAAGTGGTGGCCGTTTGTCTGAGTACCCACCTAGTTAGTTATTTTGTGTGGTGCTCAGTGAGGCGTAGCCTTCCTGTTAGCGGTACTCAAAATATTAATTATTATTAAGCGGCATTAAGTCCGCCCATGTACCACTATTATACATAAAGTTTAAATAAATAAATATTTACAGCCAGGCTGGAAAGACACTTAGGATTTAAAAAAATGTGACCAGACAACTCTTTAAAAAAAATATTGAAATAATTATCAACATCGGTTGGCACTTTTGAAAATATAGCTGAAGGTACAAATAGTCTTAAAGATTATAAAACACATTCCACGCGGGTGAAACCACGGGTAGAACTTAACATTAATATGCTAATTCACACACCGGATGGACTCCAATCATATACCTAAACAGGCGATGAATTGGGGTTCTCAAAGAAAAAGGAAGCGTCCGTCCCCGACAATCCTGGGGTCGCACTGGCGGCAGAAGCGGCGAGCATCGGGATGACGTGGAGCGAAGTAAATCGAGAAGCTCAAGATCAATCGCGATGGAGGACTACTGAGGACGCCCTCTGTCCCCTCTAGGGGTCATAGGCAAATAAGTCAAGTCAAGTAAGTCAGAATGATAGTTTATCATTTCAGAAACATTAAGCCTTTCAGTAAATCAAAACTCGTTTGCAGATACATCAAAGTCAAGACAGATATGTTTCAATTCATTCATTTTATTGTTTCTCTAAAAACTATTTCTAGTAGAACGTCTCAATAAATTTGAATAATCATTTCTATTTTGAATAATAGCTTGTATCTTTGTATACTCCATACATATTATAAATAGATTTGAAGAAGGTAGGTATTGTATCTGTCTGTGATTTTAAAATTACTGTTTTCTCGAGTAGTTTTACTCGATACTAAAACATAAACATCTTTTTTTAATTTTGTCTGTCTGTCTTTCTGTTTTTCGGAGCTAATCTCTGAAATGGCTTAACTGATTTTAAAGGGACGCTCACTGGAAGATACCTAAAGGACAACATGTAAGCTACTTCTTATCCCAATTTTTTTAAGATAAGTCAATTTTCTTTTTAATTTTTTTTAAAGAAACAGTTATTCTCACGAGATCGAGATTTATTTTGTATATGTAGGTAACGTAATGGTAAGTAACAATGACACTTATAGACTATATTAATATGGACAGAAATCGACAAATAATAGTAGATTATTAACCAAGGGGATAAAGCAGTGTCTTCTGTCGCAGGTGACGATTTAAATCGCGAGTGTAGCGAGGGATTTAAGTTCACCCAAGACTAAGACAGCTTTATCACCGAGGAAAATACTCTACTTTTCGTACCATTTGCGAAAAAAATAAAACAATAATAATATGAGATATAAACCTAACGTTTATGTATTTGAAGAAAACAAAAACGCGGCAAATTCCTAGACTAATATTTTTTTGTCAGAAAAGCAAAGGCATCAAGCTCATAATATGGCCTCGTCGGTTTTCGTAATTTTATTTAATAATCGTAACTGCATAATAAATGCGTATTCCTTTTTCAAAAAGATGTATAATGCTTTATATACAAACTCAATGGTGTAAACACAGATGTAGTTCAGTATAAATTTCGGTAAGTATTCCAAATTTAAATCACATTCTCCCCCTAGAGGTGAATGAAATTTAGTTCAATTTTCTTTCCCTGTTTTTAATAGATAAAAAATGACTATTGTTATGTTCGCTTTTTGTGGCATAGAATGTCACTTTTTAGAGCAAGTGGTACGAAAAAGTACTTTAAAATACGCAAATCACCGCAGCACGTGCCTATGAAAGATGCACAGCGGCGATTTCCGCTTGCTAATTTAAATTTGCGTCGGTAATATAGACACCTATGCGAAAAAAAATCGGGTACAGCTAGTTACATAGATTTAAATCAAATTTTTTTTTTTCTAAAATCTACAATAACGGTTCTCTGAAATAACGTTCATTAGGTGGCTTCACTGAGGCGTCAGGTGCGAGCACATGTCAAACGATTAAGTTTTTTGACTTCTGTCAAATTGACGTCAATGTCATGTTAACGTTTTCATAGAACGAGGTGTCTCGTGACAGTGGCGCCAAAAAAAAGACTGGTGGTTTGAAGTTTCACGTTCCAGCGCTTGCTCGACAATACTCTGATATACAGCGCTAAAACTACGGCTGTGAAAACAATTGAACACTGATTTTCTTTGGTTCATTTTATCAAAGGAATTTTACGCCTCTTTGAATCAGTTTGGCCAATATACGACATGCCTCTTTAAAAAAAAACAGCTTTTGTGATTGTAAGGAGTAGCGGTGGCCCAGTGATTACAGGCCTGACATACAAGTTGCAGGTCGTGGGTTAGAGATCAGGTCCTGACATTACTTTGTGTATTTTTCATCATCAGCACTGCTTTCAAAAACGGCCTCACCGTTTTTGAAAGCAGTGCTGATGAAACATTGTGAGGAATCCAGCATGTTCTAGGCATGGGCATGATAAGGGCATGCGACTACCACTAACCCGCATTGGACCGGATCTCTCTGAAATAGAGGAGGCCTATGTCTCAGTAGTGGGAACGGTCTTAATCTGATTATGTTAATATTAGTAAAAATTTAATATTATTCCAGCACTTTCAGATTATATCACTTCCAATTGCATATTTCATCTAAAGACTATACAAAAATATATCAATGGTAATTACATTTTTGAGTGCCTTTTTCTGATCATAACGCAAGTGGCCTTTTTCCTCATCACTTTATTTTTTTACTCGACTGCAGCGAAGCAAGGAGGAGGGTTATGTTTTTAGCGCGTATGTATGTATGTCCGATCCTTTGTTCCCTCGTAACTATCAAACGACTGAACGGATTTTGATAAATGGTACGTCGTTAGATTTGTATTGATGGCGCGAGTGTCACTGGATACATTAAAATAATAAAAAAAAAACACGAAACTACAACCAGACGCCATATTACCAAAATTAAACAATGTAAAATCAACTATGTCAAGTGGGGTATCATTAAATAGATCTTTAAAAATGATTTTGAGCTTTCTTTCACCATTTTTAATTTCAAGCAACCGTTTAGGAAATATAAAGTTTTAATAAAAATAATTAAATACCAAAAAGATGAAAATTGAAAAAATATTTAGAAAATCTAAAAAAACCCGACTGCTCCACTGAAATGCAAAAAACAAGCACATTTTTATTTTAAAAAGTGACAAGCAGGCGGGGCCCATTCCATTTAAAACAATTAAAATTATATTATGTTCAATTGGGTCCCGCCTGCTCGTCACTTTTTACAATAAAAATGTGCTTGTTTCTTGCATTTCAGTTGATCGGTCGGGTTTTTTTATTATTTCACTGCATAGAAATCATCTGCCCTTTTCTCGGCGAACATTCGACGCACTACTACGGCACGGCAGTGCACTGACTCACATTATGTATATAAATCAAGATTAAGAACATAAACCACTGGTTTAGCCCTTTTCTTCTACTAGAGGTCGTGGGTTCAAACTGGACAAGTACCAATGTGACTTTTACATTATTTTGGACATCTTGGTATCTTAGGATTATCTTGGACATCAATTACATCGATGAAAGAAAAACATCGTGAGACAACTAAATACGTACTTATTAATAAAATAAAGTTAACTAACTGAATAAAGAATTAGCTAAGTATAGGGCGAGATATATCGCTACCCCAAATACCCTCCAAGGCATGCAGAAAATCATCAAACCCTTCCCGGATTTGATGATTTTCCCTAAAACAAAACGGATACTTCGGAGCATCGGCACAAGTTATACAGAGGACAACATGCTTCGTGCCACCCTCTGGAATTCCGCCAAAGAGCAGGAAAAATGTCCATTCGTAGAGACTCTATTGAGTGTAAGATATGTTAATAATATGTATTCGTTTTTTGTATGTTTTATTTGTGTATTTTATTCATGGGCCTTGCATGATAACGAAGAACTACACATTATGTTAATAGTGGTCGCCCTGTGATCAAAATTCGACCATGACTAAAATTATATCGTATGCATTATAATATAAAAATATTAGCTTTCTGCATAACTGAACGGCTTTCTAAACAGCCTAAACTAATTACACTACACACACACTTACACTTACAGTATTTAATTTTATTTATTTTTTATAACCTGGGTCTTTAAGTCAAGAGTAAAATAGGTTACTTCTAGGTAAGCGTGCTCCATATTCGACACATCATCACTTACCATCAGGTCAGATGGTGGTCAAACGTGAGCCTATTATCAATAAAAAAATAAATAAAAAAGACATTAATGCATTCTTCCCACAAAAAATCAAACATTCTGACAGTATCATCTTCCATTCATCTGCAATCATATCCAGATTTGCGCTCGAGTCCAAGAAAGCGTTAATAGCGGCTAGAGTTCGAAGAATAGGCGACTTGGATTGTGTACGGCGAGTTGTTCATACTCGTCCCCATAATTTTCGTAAAAAGGGATACAAAATTATTGACATCCGAGTTAGCTAGATTATGATGATTCATGTTGACGGATTCCGTGCCATTGTTAGAATGAGAGCAGCATCCTTGCTCAGGCGTACCCGAGGCAGTAGTAACAGCATTCTCAGTGTTGTGGCAGGCCGATATGACTGTTCAATACTGTGGCATTGTATACCTACGTTTGCATTCATTAAAATAACTTTCTTGGAACTCATATGACGCCTCACTTTTAGGTTATTTTTACTGTGTCGAAATTGCCTTTATTGTATTTTTTTTGTCTTTATTATTGTTATTTTTTAATTAAAGAATCAATAGTCGAATCTTGGAAAAAAATACATTTTAATTAAATTATTTACTTTTATTAATTCACTCATTCTGTTTATTATTATGATTAATTCTGATTAAAATAATTTTGTTTTGCGTTGTGTGTTAATTATAAGTTAAGATACTAACATTAATTTTAAGAGCACCTACTAACAAACGTATGGATATTTTTGTCTGATAAATATATAAATAAGAACTTAAAAAAAAACCTTTTTTCAGTCGATCATAAAGTGCACAATCGGATTGAGACTCTCCGACTGTCAAATCACAATACATCACATCACAACAGCACCGGTCGGCCGGGGTTGTACCATCCCCGATTGGCACGTCTCTTTTACGACGCTCGTAAATCATATAGTTTCCAACTATTTCTGCGTTTATTGACGCAAAAAAAAACTAAGGTTATGCTTTCTGAAGATTTGGCTGCGTGGTCGTATTTCGGTTTGGGTGAAGTATTGAAAATTATAGGCATATTGGTTGAGTTATATTTAGGATTAGCTCTGTTCGCGACACGACTTATGCCGCTTTGATTTATATTTATCGTCACTGGTTTATAGTTTATGTGAACATAACAAAATATGTTTTTATATATACTTAAAGCTATGAAGTACTCGAGGCTAGATCATAACTGCCGTACGAATCGATCTTCAAAGTAAAGCAACGCTAACAGCTCAATTCGTGAATGAGTGTCCATCTTAATGCACCCAGATTACTCAGTGCCTTAAAAATGACGTGAAGCCGTTGGCCCCCAATATCATTTGCTTTACTTTGACAGTTGTTACGACTTGTCATAAGTCATAAAAACTGATACCAGGGCAGGCCACTGGTTGTGGAAGTTATGGACTCTGGCCATTCACTAAGTGACTCCAGGGAAGACGGTGGTACAATAGTCGTGTGCTACCGTAGACAGCGATGCTCCCGGAGGACCTATCTTTACAGTCTTCCCAGGGAGGTGCCCCAACAGGCATTGCACATGGAGTTTTGGAACGGTCTTATAAGAAAACCCGGGGCTTCCTTCCATCCATGTGCTGATGGTGACTAGTAGAGAGGTTTCAGTGAAGAAAAAAACCCAATCTCCTCGATCTTATCTACAAAGATGGAACGCTCAGCAAGGTTTCCTATAATCCGAAAAACCAGGGACAGGTTAAGCTTGTTTATTCCCTTTGAGCAGTGGTCACCTTCCACTAATTAACATCTGAATGTACTACGTTTAACGTTGTTTAAAAAAATGTGCCCGTCGACTCAAAAAATATATAGGTACTAAGAATATGTTGTGACATTGTGTACGTATTAATTACCTTTTTATTTGGGTGGGAAAATCATCGAATCTTAGGAAATAAGCAGCACCTTTGTACTCTTTTGTCTGTATTTATATTTTTTCTTTTATAAGTGTCATGTGTGTACATAAATAAATAAATGATTCTACTGACTAAAAACCCACCCGGTTTCTTCAGCTGCCCATGGGTTCCGGAGAACAGAACATTCCGGTTCTACAGAACATTCCCGCAACCCCGGCAGCGTATTATTTACCTACGGAAAAAAATTTACTAATTGTCAGATACCTATTTCACGCTAGGTTCGGATATTTTAAAGCTGCCATCTGAGTTCCTAATGAATGAAATATAACAGTAAAGCACAGTGAGATATTTATCATCATCTATTTAATTAAGCTTAGAAAGTCATCCTTATGTCGTAAATATTACTTGGAAACGATTTTCAGAATGCAATTTTTATTTCAAGCTTTTTTTATTATTTTTATTCAGAACGTTCTTTGCGGTTTGCGTACGCTGCAACATGCAGTAACGTAATTAAAAATAAATTCAAAATATATACTTTTGAAGAAAATACATGTCTATTTGTCCTTTTTATTACAAGAACCAGACTCGTGTTTCTTTGAGACACGAGATTGCTACGGTTTTGTTTATTTTTAATTAACGAAGATCAGCTTAAAAGGGGGAATGAGCCCCTTTATCCGAATATGAAATACTGATTAATAAATATAGATCGTATACGACACTCAAACAGTGATCTTTTTCTCAAAACAATGTCGTTTTACCTAATGTTGTAACTATTCTAATGGGAGTACCCACAAACTTTATATCTTACTTCTTATCTAGCAGTTACATGAGGCATCGGTCCCGTGGATCGGTCCAAGATAAAAAATAACCTTCTTCTTTTGCAACCTCCCTCAAGCTACTTCCATACCCTTCCAAATCCACCCAGTACTTTCTTAGATAAGCGCGTTCAAACAAACAAAGAAACATACTTTTCCGTAAACGTATTGCTACAGATAAACATAAAATACATACATCGTAGTTACCAATTTTCCAAGTCCTATTGTTGAAGCAAAAATGATTTTATCTACATAGTATTTTTAATTTTAGTATTCTCATTTTTTATTTTTTTATTGATAATAGGCTCGCGTTTGACCACCATCTCACCTGATGGTAAGTGATGATGTGGTCGAAGATGGAGCACGGTTACCTAAAAGTAACCTATACACTCTTGACTCAAAGACCCTTAGGTTATAGCTATCGGGAAACAGACTTAAAGACACAGATTTTAAGTTTAATGTAAATTTCTTTATGAGTTAGTTGTAATCTTTAACCAGAATATCCGCAAAAAAATAATTATGTCTAAAATCTCGAACACTGAATATGACAAAAAATCTTAACTGCAAAACATCACCCTTAAAATAAGACAACGTACTTCTGTAACACCCTGTATATTTGATTGTAAAGCCGGGGCTAATATGAAAGTTACGACAGCTTCACTTTCGTTGACTGTAATTTATTTTATTGTCTGATCTTGTAGATAAGGCATGGGCTACCATATTTTCACCATATTTTCTTGAGTTATCTTTGAACCTTTCAAAGATAGCTATAGATATTAACAAAAACCATTTCATTCTGTAAACGTTCGCCCATTGAGAAGATTTTGGCTTTTGTAAGGTTTTCTAATGGTTCGTGATAGGGTTTCTCGACCAAAAAATCCAGGAAAAAGAGAGGATAATAAAGTGTTTGCTTTTTCAATTAACCAAATCACATTGTGTCATATGCACACATTGTGATTTGGTTAATTGAAAAAGCAAACACTTTATTACTTTACAATGTAAAGTGGCATGTAAAGTTTACATGCAACGCATACCGGGTACAGGTAGTAAGGAATTAACAAGATCTTTGAAAGGAGCTCTCCCTTTTAGGTATTTTTTTTCCAACTACTGTTTTGTGCATGCGATTACCATGGCATTCAAATGGCCACCGTCTTACTAATATCCTACTAATAATAAAATCCCACCTGCCAGATACATTTACTCCTCGTATAATATGTAGCTGTTGCTTACAGATCGAGTGGAAATTTTGATAAATCTTACTCACTGGAATTGTATGTTTCCCCAGGATAAAAAGTAGGCTTGTACATATTATTCCGGATATATACAACGTCTAACAGAATAAACGCAGTTCCTGAAAGTAGTTGGTTCAGAATTGGCTTTTGAATCGATTTCCGTCATAAAAAATAGGTGTTAAATTTTGACGGAAAAGTCTTTCATTTAACTTACGTGTAAAATGGAAACACAGTATCATGACAAAGGAATACAATATTTAATTCAAGGAAATGCGCCCGTGTGCGTGTCGGCCGCTAAAATTGCATGAGTGTATGCGTCTGCGTAAGGATATTGTATATTTGTATAACGGACATACGTTTTACGTTTAGTAAGGATAACTATTTTATAAAAAAAGTCTAGTTTTTGTTTCAATTTATTTAGTTACGGATGTTTTTTTAGACTTATAATTTAATATTCTAATTGGTGTGTCTGAGGTATTGCGCTTAATCTGTTACACCTTGTATATTATGTGCCTATTTTGATTCAGATCAAACATACATTCAACAAAACTTTAGCGTTAATAATATTAGTATCATCTGTTTAGCCTTTCCCTACCATTTGATAGCCTATCTGACCTCCACAAGCCAGTGGCTGGGTAGCACAATACACCTTGGTAAGACTTGTCAGATTTGGCTGGCATCTGACTACCCGTAATGATTGCACAAAGATGTGCAAATGACAACCGGGGCACCAAAGGAGGTCGACGCAGCAGCCAGCCACTATGCAGCACTGCACCACTTCGACCCACTGGAGCTCATGCAGCTTCACTCCGACCCACTGGAGTATCATCCCGACTCACTGGGATATCACCCCGACTCAAAGGGGGCAGCACCGCAGACAGTTCCGACTCACCGCGAACTATGCGACTTCCGGTTCTGACTCACTGGAAACTAACTTCCACCGGCCCGGTAAGCATCACAAGATGTATGGACGACTCATCCTGCTACGACCTCCGATATCGGAGGGGAGTGATGTAGCGACATCTATCTCGCAACATACAAACTAAAACGATAGAAATCCTGTATCGCGCAAGCAAAGTTTATCGCTCAACTAGCCTACATACAAATCACCCGATCACAAACATCGGGCAGTTGCCCACCAGACAAAAACACTTGTCTGGTCGGAGGATCTTCCCTTTTCAATGGGAATGCGGGACTTAACACCCTGTTCCGCATATCCCCAAAGTTGCCAAATGAGTCTCTTAGCCCGTTTCTCGATAGACTTAAGCGCGTCCAGTTGGTATTTGTATAAAATATTATAATATTAGTATAGATATTACGTACTCCAAAACGAATCCCACAAAAAGGTACGTGGCGAGACTCAACTAAAATCAAATGGCAAATGAAAAAAATACTTTTGTACATTCAGATCGTTATCAGGCAATCAGAGCTATGAAAAAAATGTGCTGAAAATAATTTCATTTCTCGTTGTATTCCCTTTGAGCAATAAAAATATATCTAACATCAACTATTCGACATTGACTTGTAATGGCCTGACGTTTAGCTTGCACGGTACTTTCATGGGTTCTTGAGCTTGTAATAAAATCGCCATTTTATGTGGAGAAGTAAATTTAAATGCCGCTATATATATATATATATGTGCCCGTGACTTCGTTCCCATGTAAGGTTTTTAATCGCAGGATAAAAAGTACCCAGAATTACCCTAATTATTAAGTACCCTAACTCCCTACAGTCCCTATAGTCTCCTCTATATTCCTTTAAATTTGGTTTAGCCATTCCAGAGATTAGCCAAGACAGGCAGAAAGACACACAGATGAACAAAAATTTATTAAAAGATTGGTGGTGTTTTAATATGGTATGCTTAAAAGACGTGAGAAAACCCAGCTATTTTGAAATCACACAGACACTTTAATTTTTTGTATACCTTTTTATTAACCAAACTAATTAGAACTATGCGCCTAGCAGCTTCTAACTTCTCCCTTACGTGACTATTTACATTCAAAGATAGTGATAAACATCTCAGTTACAACAAATGGTGCAAGATACATCGGTATCATACGGTTAATGACTCTGCACAAGCTTTGAAATATTTATAAACTTTTTCTTACTTTTTACAGGTAGGGTAGGTAAAATCAAGACAATTTTGCTCCATCATCGTTAGCCACAATGGTCAAACATGAACCTTTAAATCTTACTAATAATATAAATGTCAAAAAATTGTGAGGATGTATGGATGTTTGTTAATTTTTCACGCAAAAACTACAGAGCTTCAGTTAGGTCCCTTAATGAAATTTAATATGTAAATAATTGAAATTTTGGAATAATATATAGTCCTATTTTATCCCGGAATTCATGAGATCGGGAAAACCCTTGCCATGTGAATGAAGTCGCGGGCAGAAAGAAGCTAGTAATTTCATAATATAGCGGTAATACATCTATGGTGAACTAATTTCTTATTTATTATCTATGGTAGTACGAACATAACCCATAGTGACAACATTATAGTTATGTTGGTCTATGCCCAACACACGGCTCACCGAGACTTGTCGTTACGGTCTAATTCAACAAATTACCAAGTGTTCTACTATCCTGTAAATAACCCACATAATATGTATTATTGTATTGAGGATATTATATTACTATGACCGTAACTGTACCGTGTTGTATTGTGTGTCCGTATAACGTACTTTTGTGGAACATGCAATACATAATCTGAACAAACTGGACCAGTCTTTCATTGGACAAACTGGGTGCTATTCCGCACCTAAACATCCATTAGCACACCACATAATGTAATTATCTAACGTGATGAGAACCTCGTGAAAGCTGAGAAAAAGGAACAAACAGCATGTTATTGAATGACTAGGCTGTCATTAAACTCCGATGGCCATCTATCGAAGCTGGTGTTACACTGATGTATGAAGGGCCTGATACAGAAAGAAATACTCCTCGATACGGCACTCTTTTTAGGGTTGTTCCATTCTCTGGAGATTTAATCACAAGTAGTTTGGATTCTGGTTCTGATACCTGTGGTCTACTAATTTTACATTATAAACAGGTTCTGCCCGCGACAATGCTTGTGACAGCGCTTGCTTACTCCCTTATAAACATCATGTTTCTGTTGGTCCTTTCTGAGCATTTATCGATCTAATTTCAGACCTAAAATGCTTCTTTACAATTCTCTTATCCGGTTACTTTGAGAGTTTATATGGTTTTTAACACGCTTGTTTTTTTCGACTTCCATATCAAAACATTACAAAGATAAAAATAACTTTAATTTAGGAAGGCGGTGTAAAAAAAAGAAAATCCAAAACCAATAACACCGACTACCGAAATTAAAGTTATTTTTATCTTTGTAGTGTTTTGATATGGAAGTCGGTTCTATTTTTTGATAAAAAAATTTTTCTTTATTAACACGCTTTAATTAGGTCGACCTGTATGTAACTAACTATGTAATGAAATCTAAGATAACTAATTTAACCATCTTCCAAGGGTCGTAGCGTAATGAAAATTGGCAGCTGTATGTAGTTCTGATGACAATACAATAATATGGTACTGTCAAACTGATCTGATGATGGAGCCGGAAGATATGAACTGGAACTTCATGATGGAAAATCGTATCATAACTGTTTTTTATTTCTTAGAAAAGTCTTGTAATGAACTTTGACCACGATTAGGTTTCAAGGTCTGATGATGAAGCTGGAAGAGAGGCACTGGCATTCCCTGATGGAATATCGTATCATAGTGTTTGCACTTGTTAGAAAGGCCACATAATGGACTTTGAACACGATCAGGTTTCAAGGTTATAAGAAACCTAAAAAACCTAGAAAATCTGTTATCGGTTTTCTTAATCTTTTTGAATTACCGCGTAATTCATAGATTTATTTTTTTATAGATGTCACTTTCAAATCCTCTGGGGGATCGACCGTTTAATTGTTCACTACTCGTTTTGTTTTTACGTGCATTTATAAAAGCGTGTTTTTCTAGTGTTTTTAAACTATTAATTTATTATAGTATCAAGTTTGTCATTGTGGGAAAGATAGATGGAAATCGTCGATGGGGTCGTTCACCTAAAAAATAGCCAATCCGAGAACATAGAAATGATCGAACCGACCTCGGGTTTTAGGTTTACCAACACATTTGGCTATTATTTTTTCATACAGATATTATAATGGAAATAAAAGACCTAAATAAAAAAAGACATAGCAATCGACGTCCGTTTTAGAATTGCGTTTATTTGCTTATAAGGCGCTTTCATGCCTTTATGAACTTGTAATAAAATCGTCATTTCGTGTGAAATACGGATTTATTTAACTTTTCCAATAGCGTAGGGCCGATAAAACGATTTCAGCGATAATTGAAAAAATAATTTTATTTGCCGTTCTCCAATATCGTATAGGTACTGTTATTTCCTTTGAAATTAAAAACTGTTTTTAATTGCTTGGTATCATCGGTATTTGACGTAAATATGAGTTGGAATAAACTCGTTAAAACACAATGGAATAAATATTAATGATATTTGATATTTCAACAACCTGATTGGGTGCTATATGTTTGAGCCATTTGGGGTTGAAAAGTTTGGACAAGTCCGAGTGCGCATCGACTCTTTCGTGACATCGGCAAACGATTAGTTGAATCCACAGGTGATCAGAGGGCTGGCATTTTCTTTAGACAGAGAATCAGCATTGCCATTCAAAGTGGCAATGCGGCCAGTGTTCTGGGCACTTTTCCCATTGATAGCGATGTTGACGAATTTTTCGATGCCCTATAATTTCTTTTTATTTTCGCCTGTATATACTTTATTTGGCTAAATAATCTAATAAACGCTCCTATTAATAAGGCAAACTTATGATATTTGACCAATGAACATTAATATTGGCATGTTTGCATGTTGGCCATATGGGTTACCGTTAAGCAATACTTATCGCGGACGGGTAGTGGCTGGGTAACAACTTAATGTAAGAACCGAATTCAATTTGAATGTAAATTAATAATTCATTTTAGTGTAATAATAGGTAACTTATTCTTTTTCTCTTTAGCTGCTCGATACTGGGCAACTAACGGGCCTTTTGTAGTGGCGATTTGTAGGTACGATCAAAAATGATTTTTAATGACCACGATATTACACCATTCAATATTATTTTATTTATATATTTTATGTTATTTACCCTCGTCCGTGTGTCACTGCTGTGTGTCAGTGACAGCTAAAAACCAGCACCTGTTGTCTTTTGCCCCGCAAATGTTGAGTTGTGGTTTTCGGTGTGGACATTTTCAACGAAATTTTTGTTGTTACTTTTTTATCATGTTTGAAATTTTGTGTTACGTATTGTTGTGTGTGTCCTTATTCGAATAAATTTTAATCAATTTCAGTTTCAAATACCTCAGTGCCATTTCCGTCACATGGATAGCTTTTGTTGTTATGGGTATTTAGGAGACTGTAAATCTAGCACCTGTCTTGCTATGAGGTATTGAACTACTGGTACCAACTCAATGGTAATACTGAAATTGTGCCGCATATGGTAAGACTAGAAACCGACCCCAAAATAGTAAGAAAAGGTTTGGTTGCAAAGTGATTGACATTCCTTTTCATTCGTTCAATACAAATCTACAATACTACCATTCCCACAATATAACTATTATTACAATCTACTAGAATTTACCTAAATATCTGAGGAATTTAAAGTAGGTTGTATTGTTTTTTTTTTTTTTTTTTTCTTTATTTATTAGAGACTTTTGTCGTATATCGACAATGTCAGCCTCATTTTTACAAAATCCTTACGCTATATAAAATAATTTCTTAACATTATATACAATATGAAACTTATAACTACGGACTGATACACTTTGATAATTAATGAACTTCATAAAATGCACCACAACAAGCATTGACTTTAATAAGTTATTAATATCAATGCCTGCAATTGCACATCTTATAAAGTTCATGAGCTATTTCAGAGGTAGGTTTCGATAAAATACTTTGAAACACTCCAATGTCACTTCTGTTCAAATTATATTTTTTCATAAATGTGAATCGTGCAGTTTCATTTTTAGTACATATGGACAGAAAGTGATAAACGTCTTCTACTGTACCACACACTGAACAATTGGGAGATTCCGTTTTTTTCATTAAGAAATTAAATTTATTAAGTGGCATGTGACCAGAGCGTAGACGGAGGGCTGTTACAACAAGATTTCTCTGCAATGAAGTGTTAGAAAACCATGGTATATGAAATGGTTTCGCTTGAAACCGCATGTCGTAGGCACGAGGAACTCGCAGCTAAATAATATCAACCGCATGGGTAGATCTTTATTTTTAAGATCTGCCAAATACCAACTGGACGCGCTTGAGTCTATTGAGAGACGTGCCAAGAGACTCATTGGCAATGATTCACTGGTCAAATCAAAGCTCCAGAGCCTTGAACATTGACAACGAGTTGCAAGTCTATTTGTTTTCTATCGGTTACATTTCTGGGAGTGTGCGATGGAATTGCACAATCTAATTCCGCCAAGCCTCTACAGCCAGTTATTGTGAGCTGACCACAACACAGTTAAGAAACAAACAAAACGCAGGTGATGAACATGCTATGAATGACATACTGTGAATTTCTTATGTATCGTGGGTGCACTTACAAACATTTAAATTTACTTACACAAACACCCGTAGCAATCATATCATTAAATTTATTGTTTACTGAAATTCACACATGCGGTAATGGCTTTTTTGTAATCCAGAAACCCTCTAGCACCTTTTTTATTGATACTAAGCTTGCGTTTTACCACCATCTCATCTCACCTGACGGTAAGTGATTATGTGGTTGAAGATGAAGCACGCTTGCCTGGAAGTAACCTATTTACTCTTGACTTAAATACACCCAGATTATAGCTATCAGGAAATACAGACTTTGGCAAGGAATTCCACTCCTTAGCTGTTCACACAATGAAAGTGTACATAAGTAAAATAAAAAAAAAAAAAAAAAAATAATAAAATATTTTGAGTGTACATAAATGTATATCGTTGTCCGTACCTCATCAAAACACCCTGCCAAAGTTTCCTTACAATCTGAACGAGGGTGTAAGACCACATGCAGGAATAACATACAAACATTTATTTTTATTTATGTGTCGTTTTTATAAAAGTATGACACGGTGATTGTATTTAGAGGGCTAATTTCAATTACTGAAAAACGACTCCGCAAACAAAGAAGATCATCGTTGTTAATAGATATTCGCTAAATATACGTATGTATGCAAATATTTTATTATTTAGTACTTTATGGGCAAAACAATGAATAACTTAACTTATTTTGAGACTCGTGAAGGTTTTCATAATAGACGAAAATTATAAATAATATATTTAAAATTGCGTTTTGGGGACGCAACTCCAGCTCAGTCCAGCAAGCAAGCTCCAGGATAGCTTTTTGTCATTCAAAACACAGAACAGCAACAGGTGAAATGGTTGCTAAAAAGTTACAGACGGTAAATACATCATTGTGTCAATACACGTTGAGAGCAAACAAAGAAAACAAAAGATTAATATAAAAAAAAAACAGTCTTATCGCATGCAGCTATTTATGTCAGATAATCCGATGACGTTACTTGGTAATCGTTAAAAAAGTCGCGACGGGAACATAAATAAATATTAAGATTATAAACGTTATCTACAAATATTAATTTATACATCAACACGCATATTATGTTAGAAACTATCTTGCAATAGCAAGTCAACTCAAGAAATGGGTAAATTAATAGCTAAAAAAAATTAAACGCGACAAGAGATAGTTCCAACGATTTCTGCGTTCAATACAAATAAATTCAAACTCGTTGCTTACTTGTGTAACCAATGCGGAACTCTAACCAAACAATATAATTATATTTAATCGACAATGGCCTAACGACTAAGGTGTCGGCCTTATAAATAAATAAATCATTTATTCTCAGGTTTTAAAGACCCACAGATACCTTAACCTAAAATATACATAATTATATTAAAATAATATATAATTGGGGTGGGTCACGTAAACCGCATGCATGACAGTCGCTGGTCAAAAAATATCCACGCACTGGGTGCCTGAGAATGGATGGCGCCGCCGAAGCCGGCCCAGGAAAAGATGGCAAGATGACCTAGACGCACATTGCGTTGGTAGGTCCGAAGTGGCGCTTGAAAAGAGAACTTGGAAGGATTTAGGGGAGTCCTTTGCCCACCAGTGGGACATCAATGGCTAAATAAAATAAATTAAAAACATTGTGTTAGTAAATAAAATTTAAAACTATGTTAGTACGTATAACTCTACCTATTACACAATTGGCGTGAACCCACTTCAGACACAAGCATATTTAGCTTATTTGGAGAGGTTAACAAGATTGCTAAATGTGAATTCTACTCACATTGCTAGTTTAAAGATTCGTTAAAAAATTGTCTAGAGAGTATTGAGATGCACATCACAGTTAAGTTGGCTTTCTATGTAGAATAATGATAACCAGTCGGATTCGGTAAGCCTGTACTAAACATATACAACGTGTAATTTAAAGGGTATATACATACCAAGTGCACGGCTTCTTTGGATGATAATCTATACTAATATTATAAAGCGGAAAAGTTGTTGCGAAGTAGCTTGAGGAAGGTTATAGGCTACTTTTTACGCGACTGCAAAATAGGAGAGTTATGTTTTTACCGTGATAGAATCCACGGGAGCGAAGCCCCGCGTGAGTACTAGTAAACTATATGGCAAGGGTTTTCTAATCCTATGTGTACATGTGTGGAGCATATTAGAAATTTCAATACATTGATACCAGAGACCGAATTTTTCAAATTAAGACGAACGAAGAGAATTATCGTTTTATTGGCAAGTGACGTGGAAAGTGATGACCCTCATAGTGCTGTGACACGTTTGTTATTACTGGTATTCAAGAAATATATGAAATAAATAATTTGGGTTCAATTCTGTGAGTCACTTATTTTGAGCTGAAACTTTGCATAGAGACTCCATACCAGATGTTGTCTTCAGTCCCTTTGGATAGATATGGGGTTTCCGTTACACGTTGTATATTTTCATTTATTGGGCTTGCTTTGACATTTGTCGGAATTGGATTTTTTCTCATACAAAGACGCGCGACGTTGCAATACCTGCTACCTAATCTTTAGTCAGATAACAGCGACGCAATGAAATTTTTTGTCGCCATATTTGGAATAAAATAGGATTAGCCACTGTACACTAACCTTAATGTGATTAAATACATATTTTTTTGTAGAATATTCCTCAAATTAACGCGAGTGAAACCGCGGGGTACAGCTAGTATTTTATAATGTCTCTGGTGTTTCGGCTCGTCAAACGCAAAACCGCAACAAACTGAAGGTAGGTAGGTACTGAAAAACCCTCCTCAATCACTAGTGAAAACCGCTCTATTCAGAAGTTTATAAGTTTATAGCGAATAGAAAGACAGACGTGGCACTCGATTTTTTGTACAGTACACTTTTGTACACTCTCCCGTCTCCTCAAAATACCCTGCCAAAGTTTCATCACAATCTGATCGATGGTTTATGAACGCATAGATGTCAAATATACAAACACTGATCAAATATAGTACATAAATAGTATGGATTAAGATTAAACTTTAGAATTAATTATAATTCAAATCTACAAACCCATAACCACGGTTTTGTGCACCTTTTCTCACCAAGTAAGTGTGTGCAACCGAAATCGAACCAAGTGTACTTGTCGTAATGGTTCGACTATGGAGTCGAACCAAGGGTCCTAAGGTTTAGTAGTTTGACTGGTGAGATTCTAAAATCGAAACAATTGGAAAAAAGTTCACATAATCCGGTTCATCGAACCATGCCAATTTTTCCATACTTCGTTAGACTCACAGACAGTCACAGACACACATAATCCCCACGTTAACATCCAAGTCTCTTTTTGACTTGCTCGTAAAATAAATGACAATGAAAATAAGTGAGATTTTCTTGCAATCTTCCCTTGAGGATGATTCATCCGTATTTTGCAACAATACATCCCAGACAATGTCAACTGGCTAGACGTTTTAATGAATTCAGTTAAAAAACGGGTACGATTTGTTGTTCAAGTTTCGATGGGTTTGGGGACCTGGTTTGAAAGGAAGCTGACCCTAACATATTTGGGAAAAGGCTAGGGATTTATGTTAACTCACATGTTTATTTACTTCCTTTAATTTGACTAATACAGATTGTATGGACTTCAAAAGAAAACCTTAAGTTTATCTCTGTGTTTCTTCTTAAGCCTGCAATATATGTTGGCCGAGTGTAGACCACCGCGAGCGTTGGCAAATACGTACAAGGCAAGTAATAATGTCCACACGTTCGACAAGATCGTCGAACGCCAATGCAGACGACCAATGTAGAAGAGGGTCTGTAGAGCTGCCCACACGTTGGCCGAGCGCAGGCGAGCGCCTTTGATTTGTGACCAAAAACCGACACCGATCCGAAGTGAGGCAAGTAATCACGAGCAACGGCGAGCGAAGACAAGTTGCACCAAATGAGCTCTATACACGTTGGCGCTGGCCTCCACTCGGCCAACTAGGCAAGTGACACCGAGCGATAGCAAGACAAGGCAAATATACCGTCTACATGTTGGTATTGGCCTTCACTCGACAACGCTCGGCCAACATGTATTGCAGGCTTTAGGTTAGTCAGCTAGGAAAACCCGGTCTCGTCTATTTTAAATTTACGAAAAAAATACGTGTAAAACTTTTATTTATAACCAATTAACAATATTAATTTCTATTACTTATCATTGTCCTTATAAAATGTAATATGAATTTATTTTTGTTTTTTAAAACTTCTTTCTAAATTGTCCTCTATGATTCATCTCTGTTCATAACAAAGAAACAAAATCAAAAGTTGCCACAATACGTTCAATAATTGAAACATTATTCCAATAACACTAAAATATTACATTCAACGAACATTACAATCTCTAAAAGCTTCAGTAATAAACCTATATTTGTAATATAAAACACGGCCAGCCATTTTGAATAACGTTCATAATTTAAACGACATGATAGCGTTGGTTTAATGAAAGTAATTTGTAATACGATATGTGAACAAATCAGGTATCGTGGGATGAATTAATGAGTTATAATTAAGATATTGTAATTATTATATTGCATCACAAATTAAATACAGGTAATTAGATATAGAGCTATACGGTTAGTTGTTACAGATATGAGTTACGAGTTTTTAGGATTCCGTAGCCGAATGGCAAAAAACGGAACCCTTATAGTTTCGTCATGTCTGTCTGTCTGTCTGTCCGTCCGTCCGTCCATATGTCACAGCCATTTTAATCCGAAACTATTAGGACTACAAATATGAAACTTGGTAGATAGATGTATTCTGTGAACCGCTTTCCGATTTTAAGAAAAAAAAAAATTTAAAATTAGCTTTTGCCCGCGACTTCGTCCGCGTAGAATAGTTACTTTGGGCTAACGTTAAATTTAACCCCGATTTTGAAGCATTCTTCATTGAAGTTCCGCTCCTATTGGCCTTAGCGTAATGATAGCCTAATGCTAGTAATTAAAGCTTTTAAAGTCCTTCCAAAGGTTGTCTGGAAGATATCGCTCTCAGCGATAAGACCGCCACTATAACCAAAGTTATATCAATAAGGTTATGTAAGTGTGTTCCAATTTTTGGTGTACAATAAAGTATATTCTATCTATCTATCTATCTATCTATCTTTCTCTATAAAATTACTATTTAATTAAAAAATATTTTTTCAATTCGAACCAGTAGTTCCTGAGATTATCGCGT
This sequence comes from Tholera decimalis, assembly GCA_943138885.2. Lineage (NCBI taxonomy): Eukaryota > Metazoa > Arthropoda > Insecta > Lepidoptera > Noctuidae > Tholera > Tholera decimalis. Next base: position 35,105,301 of record OW964562.2, read on the forward strand.
TCAAACAAACAAACAAACTCTTCAGCCTTATATTATTAGTATAGTGCGGCGACCGATTCTCAAAAATAATCCTTATAGCATGATTCAGTATTCACGCGCAATGGCTTATTATTAGCGTATTTAATGTATAACTTTGGTGTTTCTATACCGATTTATATGATTCTTTTTTATGGAATAGTTAATAATGTTAACTTTTTCAATTAGGGGTGACTGAGAGTGTTATAAACGTAAGAGTAGACAAATATTATAATCAGAAAGCTTCGAACTGCTAAGCTATCGGGAGTTACACGTGTTTATTTATTTATTTATTTATAGTTAATTAAAACGGTACAACACCAATTACATTAATTAACATAGAAATAGAAATACATTTAAGATAAGAATAGTAATAATTGTGATTGAAAATTGAAATTATGTAAGATAAAATAAAATTAAAATTAACATGGAACAGTAGACACTCTTGCATACTTCCTTTCACAGAAGACCAGACATGCACGCATAATTTTACTCCATTCGTCAGCAAACACATCACATTCAGGGTTGGTAGTCAGGAGGGCATTGAGCATCCTTAGAGTGCGACATACTTGGGATTCAGCTCTGGCGACAGTTTTGGAAGTCGGTGGAGCAAACAACTTGTGTAAGCGGTTCTGACGATGTCGGATGTACTTGTCAGGCACGAATAGTCGGCAGAAAAGGCCATGGAGCTCGGGACAATTGATACGTCCGCTCAGGATCTTGCAGGCTACTGTGAGCTGATCAAAGCCTCTCCTCACCTCCAAAGAATTAAAGCCTAGCATTCCTAAAAGGTAGTTGGTAGGGTACATGTAAGGGAAGAAGTGGTATAACCTTTTGAATAGGAACCTCAGGAAGGTTTTCTGAACCTTTTCTATCATTAATGTTTGAATTGCAGTGTAAGGATGCCAGACACAGGCACTGCTTTCAAGTTTACTTCTTACCAAAGTGGTGTATAATAGCCTAATAACATTGGGATTGCGGAAATCCCGAGCATTTCTTAGTACAAAACCTAGGCGCCTAAAAGATTCTTTTGCAAGGGCAGAGACGTGATCTCTAAAAGTCAGGTAGATAGACATATGCAGTCGTGGGATATTTTTTATATAATTTTAAGGAGAACATTTCCGTCATGAATTTTTTTCTGTGTAGTTTTAACCATTAATGTTGCACACGCGACGGAAACTTAAAAAATGGAGTAACTTCTCCCGTTTTCCCAACATTTCCCTTCACTGCTCTGCTCCTATTGATTGTAGCGTAATGAAAAGTATACTATAACCAGCTCAGGAGTATGAAAAATAATTGTACCAAGTTTCGTTAAAATCCGTCGAGTAGTTTTTGTTTCTATAACGGTTATACAGACAGACAGACAAAAATTTTACTGATTGCATTTTTGGCATCAGTATCGATCCCTAATCACCCCCTGATAGTTATTTTGGAAATATATTTAATGTACAGAATTGACCTCTCTACAGATTTATTATAAGTATAGATAAGGGGGGGCTCCCCAGACATGGAACTAAAACTGAATTTTTTTTTTCATGAGACATTTGCGTGTGTGGTATCTATAGACAGGTCTTTAAACATGATATTGAGGTTTATTAAGCCACTTTTTCATAAAGTTAATCGTTTAAAAGATATACGCTATCAAAGTGGTAAAATATGTGCCCCCCCGCCCCCTCTAACTTCTATAATAATGGAGTGAAAAATCTAAAGTAAAATATATTTCTGTAAATCTTAATGTATACTTTCAACCAAAGTTGGTTTGTACGAGATCGGGTTAGCAGTTTTTGAGATACCTACACCATATTTTCTAAAACCGCAAATATAACTTTGTAATTCATACGAACACTATGAAAAAACAAAGTTATTTGACGTAGTTGTATAAAATGTAAATAAGCTACTTTTAAAGAATTTGTAAGGTTTTTTTTGTCAAATAAATATACATATGATATTATATTATATTATTATAGTTAATACGGGACCCTTTATGGGCGAGTCTGACTGGCACTTGGCCAATTATTTTTTATTCACAATGAGCCCACTCTTGACCTCGATCTCGCCTGATGGTAAGCAATAGATGAGGTCTACGAGCGAGCCCAGAAGATGCCTGTTCACTCTTGCTTTAAAGGTTGAAAGGTCATAAGTAGCAGGGAACACAGAAGCCGGCAGAGAATTCCACAACTTGGAAGTGCGCACAATAAATGTAGAGGAGAAGCGCTTGGTACGACAAGACGGTATATCAACCAAGTTTGGATGGCACTGTAACGGGGGCGTGTGTGTACTCAGGAATTTCAATATAAACGCGATAGGTTTTATACTTTGTATTTAATAATGTTCACACTTATGGAAGACAATCTAAATATATTTTTCAAGTTAAAATGATTTCGGTCTTGCTATGTCGACAGCGTCCCAGGCCGTTCTCTCCATTTCTTAAAAAAATTCCTTTGCATGTCCAACATTGCGATCTAAATTCAAACTATACCAGCCAGTGCGATAGGCTGACCGCTCGCATAGCAGACCTCCATAGTACCCAGCCGTGCCACTGATAGACCGGTAGTGAAAGGGAGATGGAGGGATCCGGTCGTGGGTGGGTACTAAAATAGAGTTCGGTAAAACCGGTATGTCCTAAGATCGAAAATTCCGAAGATATGCGACTTCCACCAACCTACACCGGGCCTGCATGGTGGTTTCAGGTCCGTTCTCTCAAAGAGGGGAAGCCTATGTTCCAGTAGTGGAAAAGTCATAGGCTTATAATAATATTAATCATTAGACAGAATGTTAACTAACAGAGGGCGTTCCCGTTAACCCGCAATAGTATAGCATCCATACATGCTAAAAAAATATTACCATTCGAAAACAAAATGTTTTTATTTTTTTTATATTAAAATATTCAGATACGTTAAAGAAACACTCTGTACACGCGTACTTGAAGGACGGCAACGTCGCAATTTATTTAAAAATGCGTACGCGTGTACAGAGTGTTTATTTTACGTATCAATTTAACATTTTTAGTGAATATTTTAATATAAAAAAAAATAAAACACTTTGTTTTCGAATGGTAATATTTTTTTAGCATGTATTGATGCTATACTATTGCGGGTTAATGGGAACGCCCTCTGTTAGTTAACATACTGTATTGTATCTCAAATTAAATATGTATAGGCATAGAACGGTTACCTGTAATAATAATAATAATGAGGTAATCAGCGAGCAAATAGCGGGCCAAAAGCTAGTGACCCTGTATAATGTAGAAGTATAAACTTACCCATGAGCTTCTTAAGTAAAAATAGCCAAGCTATGCATATAAATAATAGCCAGAAAGCTGTCTCATTCCCACGGTTGCGTTCGTATGAAACAAATTTTTCCTCGCCGTCGGGAACCATATATTTTTCTTCGCCAAATGCTAATCTACCATCTAAGTTATTTTCAAAAAATTTAACTTACAATATGGTTCACAAATTTTTATTAATCCTTTCGTAATTTTTACGAGGTAATGTGTTACTCATTTCAAGTTATTTGTGCCCTATTTAAAAAGAAAATCTAGATTCCCGCATGATGATTATTTAATGCTTACTCGTTTTCTTTTGATTTTCTCATGAGAAAAATGTCGTGAGTAAAGAATTCAGTTTGTATAAGGAAGGCTCAGCCATATCTATACTATTAAATAAAGAGACAAAATTTGTTTGTATGTTTTTATATAGGGGGTAATCTTCGGAAGTGGTGTGAGGCTACATATGTAGTCCGTAAATTATTTCGAAATTCACGCAGACAAAGGAGCAGGCGAAGTGCTACTTTCAAAATGTATGTACGCGCGTAACTTTGAAACGCTTGCACCAAATGGTATTTATTTTATTGTCACGACACGGTTGTTGTACAAAATATTTTTTTTAACGAATTAAAACTAATCGTATATATGGCTGAATAGATTTTTTTTTGTATTGAAAGCTATTAATGAACACTAAAGAAGCGATGACTGAATCATGTGAAATACTAGTCGTAACATTATAAATGCAAAATCTGTTTGTTTTTCGATTACATCAAAAGGGAGCAACGGATTCGTGTGATTTTTGGAGTGGGGTGTTTTTACGGGCTGGTAACTATTTAAAAGAAAATCAAGCAAGCGAGTTCGGGCGTAAGATGCGAGTGGGTTGTAAGTTAGATAATTATTTGGTTAACGACTTTTGGAGGATGCTGGAAATAATTAAAAGCATAAGTTTATAAATTTGCGTTTATTTAAAATAACAACATAGAACCACAATAACGATCAAATCTTAGAGTGAAATTAATATAATATGTTGCAGCGACCCCAAATAAATAACTCGAGCTATATAGCATGAGATCAATCAATGTCTACGGCGTTTTTATTTAATAGTTACATAAGTTTAGGTCGAGTAGCTCACCGTCCGGTTAGGACGTTCCACGCGCGTCTAAAAGAGCAGTGAGCACCATTGACGGGGCTCTATAGGGCCATTGCCTGCTGGGGTTGGGGATGGCCTCGAAACGCAAGGGCAACTAAAAGAGCAGGGTGGGTCTTTAGTCAGTAGAATTCTGACACTTTCTTCCACTCCACGCACAGCGTGGGGGGAGTCATTTGATAATTTTCCCACCGAGAAAAAAAAGGTTGATTAAAGAAAAGAGGAATCAACATAAACAGAGGAAGACATTTCTTATGATTTAAGCATAAAGGTTCGCTTATACGGGCAACTAAAATTGCTCAATCCCGGTCAACATTCGTCAACTGTGACGTCACCACTACACCAAGCAATTTAGGGTAATGGCAACAAGCACGAACTTGACAAACTGTTTTGCAACAACAATATTGAGCGACAAGGAGCAACTTCAAGGAAACAGAAAATACTTTCTTTCACGAGCAATTCAGTAATTCAGCAATTCAGTGAGCGATCTTTAAAATCGGGACTTAACAATATTTTCATTATTCCACGAAAAAGACGACACCATAATTAAATCGACCAAATGCAGTCACATTTTACAACAGACAGAAGCCGAGCAGTGCACAGACGCCGCCGCTGTACTTTCACCCGCCCGCGCAGTCTCGCACTCCTTGCGGAAGCGAGAAGGTAGAAGCCGCAAAACAAACAAGTGCAAACGAGATAGATATAAAAATTAACTGGAATTTCCATGCCCAATGGATATTCGGCAATTCGTATCAGCGACATAGAGTGATATGGAATATATGGAACCATTAGCAGCAATATTTAGAAGAAACAATTGCCGCATTTTATTGAAATAGCTCCAGATTGCTCCACCTAATTGATCCAGATTGCTACATTAGTGCATCTTAAGGAGCACCTTTGTGTTCCTATGCCTCATGTCTGTATTTTTTTCTCTTTTAACTGTCATTTATGTACATAATTATATATAAGACCGGCCGCTCATTACAACTTTTTGTCACCGTGACTTTTTGTCACTTAGTCAAGTGACTAAGTGACAAAAAGTCTCTTGACTTAGGAGGTATATATTTTCGCCAATTATCTTCTGATTTTAAGGCCGACCGCCCATTGCAACTTTTTGTCACCGTGACTTATTGTTACTGTCACTTGCTGTCACCCACGATGCGCTCACTGAGGTGACTTTTTGGGTAACAAATCACGTTCTAGACATGGGCGTTAATAGTTATTTTTGATAACCGTTATCTAACCGGTATTTAAAAAATATATAGTACAGAACGGATTTCAATAAAATTTGGTAAGTAGATAGTTGAGATACTGGAATAATACATAGACTACTTTTTATCCCAGCATTCCCACGGAATCGGGATTTATGCGGGAAAAACCTCCCACGCGATCGAAGTCGCGGGCAGAAGCTAGTATCATCATATTATTACAGTTAACTCTATATAACTACACTCAAGGGACTTCGTGTATTTTGATATTATAGGAAAAAAAACTATATTAGAAAATGAAAAAAGAAATATTGCAGACTAGTGATAGAAAAAAATCTTATTTGAACACTATTTCGTAGTGTGTTTTTTGTCATTTTCATCTGACGTCTTTTGCTGCACCAGTAATTTTGTTGTATTTTTTAGTTTATAATCCACGCATCCTATTAATAACCGTCTAAACGTGAAATTTGTGAATAAAAGAACAGATTTCGTAAAAAGTTTAGTATTTATGATGCCAACAGTCGAGTTTATTACGTACTAGAATAATAAAGTACTAAAAGATCCTATAGCTCCGCAGTTTTTACTAATTTCGGCCACTTAAAAAGTACATTTTATTATTTAATTGCTGTCGTTATTGAGACTGGGTGTAATAATTATAGAGTGTACCATTATATGAAAGACATGCTAAGCTTTAGGGAGTTGAACGACACTCGATTTATGTCATTTAATTCATTTTTATAAGTCAGTTTATGTCTACACAAGTATACCTAGCACTAAATACTATTATTAAACTGTGTTTGCATTGTCTATTTACATACTTAAATTTAATACACAACTACGATTACGCACTTAACTTTTATAAACTAAAGAATTTTAACCCTAGAAAGATAATCTACGTCCACGAGACGTATCGTGAAATTAAATTTCATTGTAGTTTTTTTATTATTAATCGCAGCGCGCTAGTTGCGCGTGTCAACTCAGTCGGCGGCCGGAGCTCGCGCTAAGCAGCAGTAGCGACAAGGTAAGTACGTTCAAATAAAAGATATACCTATGTCGTACGTCCGCGAGACGTATGATTATCTTCAATGCAACTTTTGCAATCATTTGAACTGATTGTTTATTGTTATTTACACTCATTTTTTATTATTATTTTCAGGTATTAATTATTATTATATTATAATGGCAAACCGATGGGTGTTGGATAGTTCTCAAATTGAGAACTTTTTATATCAAAATGAAGAGGAATCGTCATCAGAATCTGAAAGCGAATGCGAAGATAATCTCTTAGAAGACGATGTGCAGAGTGACACTGAAGACGAATTCATCGATGAAGCTGTGGATATACCCGAAGTTTCTGCTGAAGACCATTCAGAGTCTACTGCTGACCAAGCTACGCTATCTGATAGCCCATAATTATTACTTCTCAGCGCACACTCAGAGGTTTATGGCACACTACTTCATTTTCAACATAGCCTTTGTAAATTCTTATGTGTTATATTGTTCTAATATTCTACCAAAGAACGAAAAGCCTCTAAGCCGTAAGAACTTTATGAAGAAACTTAGTACAGATCTCAGTTCACCTTGGATGGAAAAAGGTTACAGATGCCAACTCTGAAAAGAACTGTGCGGCAAAATATAGAGGAATTGTTGCCCAATCCTAATGCAAACAATGGCCAGGCTCAGCAAGAAGGGCCGTCTGTAAAAAAAAGAGATATTGTTCGTACTATCCATCTAAACTCCGTAGGATGTCAAAATTATCATGCGTGAAGTGCAAAAAACCCGTGTGTGGAGAACACATCAGAATTGTGTGCCATAAGTGCATTTAATAACCGAAATTAAAAGACTGATTATTGTAGTAGGTATTGTTTACGTTAATTTAAGTGTAAAAGTACAAAATATGAAAATATAAAGACTGAAAGTAATTTTAAATGTTCCTATAGAAGATAAGTTAAGTTTTTGTTAATTTGTAAAGAAGTTTACGATTTTTGTTTGTAATTTGTCAATGAAACTTTATTATTGCTATTTTATCGTTTCATTTCCTTAAATAGAATACAAACGATTATTTCAACATATAAGGCATGATAATACTTCCGTGCACTTACTAAACAATCTTAATTAAATAAGGTACGTCTGACAGACGTATGATTATCTTTTACGCTAGTTGCTATATGATTATCTTTCTAGGGTTAATAGTCTCTTCTCAGAAAAATAATAAATCGTCTCAAATCTCCAAAAACAGAAATCATAAAACAATTAACAAGTTCTTCAAATAACCAACAAGAAAACCGACAACCGACACTGGTACTAGTATAATTCACTTAATAATTTGAAACATACACGCACAGAAACATGTTGGAAAAAACGTCATTACATTAAACATAATAATAATAAGAAAGTTATAACAAAAAAAAAAAACAATGTAATCACAACAACATTTTCCACATATTAGCTAAGAGGTATGATGTGATGAGGAGTCAAGCTAGTTTAGTTCAGTTTAGTTCACATTCAAGTAAACTATTATATTTTAATAACTCAACAAACTTTCAAATTAGTCAGCAACTTCAAAATGACTGGTATCTAATATATTCAGTTCCTTAATAACTTTAGTTCTAAAAGTACTTCTATTTAGTAAAAATATCTGTGATAACCGACAAACACATCAAAACTGTTCATCATTAGACCAGCAATTGGTATATACGACCATATTATTTCCTTAAGATATCCATGATAACCAATGCATGCCAACAAAACGATAATCGCATCTTGTCTTTCTTGCACCTAATTATCGGCTAAGTGAGAGAGGGAAGGCATGGTTGCCAGTTGCCGGTTGGTTATCATCGGTTTCGGTTTCTAATGTTTTCGTAGTTGCGCGTTGAGTTGTAGCTACTCGCTCGCTACTCGTACTCTGCAGATTGATAACCGTTGCCGGTTGAGACGATACCGATACCTAACGTTATTGGTAAGGCAACCGTTTTCAGTTGCGTTTTGTTATAACTGACACATGTCTATCGCGTTCATTTTTGTAATGGACTTCAACGAGCAGCGTTGCCAACCCTACTGTTTTAACAGTAGATTTACTGTTTTCACCGTGACATCCCTGTTTTCTGTTGAAGTACCAATTTCTACTGTTTTCATTATTATATTTACTGTAGTTTTCATCTAAAACGATAAAACCCCTCCATTTTAAATACCTAGCTTCATAATATGCACGATGTATCCGTATAAATTTTATCTGTGTCTAACAAAACAAGTCATAAGTCATAACGTGTCAAAGTCTGACAAAAATGATGTCAGTAATGTAATGACAATGATGACATTGATAATATTTTGTTTAACTTGACCGTTGACCCTGGTAAAACCATGAAGGTAATCTAACTTCATGGGTAAAACAGAAATAAAGGAATGCTATACATTTAATGCAACTAAAAAAACATGTGAATAAATTCAATAAAAATATGTATAATATTAATAAAAAAAGAGGCAGAAAATATCGAAAACAGAGAAATTTAAAATGATTAATTATTATTTGTAAAAATATTTAAAAAATATGTCAATTATTCAAATTTTTAACATAATAAATAAATAATAATGGTTATGTACTTGTGTTTTCAATTTCACTAAGGGTTTCAATTTCAATTCTAATAAAGTCTAAGAATAAAGTAGTAGACTTAATGTTTCAAAGTTACCATTTTACTGTTTTCTGCTGTTTTTTTAAGTCTGATCTACTGCTTTATGCTTCGGTTAGGTTGGCAACACTGTCAACGAGGTTGTCAAACTAATCTGCTTATACGCTTATTTTAAATAATATGTTTTATTATATGCTTTTCGTTAAAACGCCTATCTTTACGGCTGAGTGACAAAAAGTCACCAGTGAGCGGACTCCCATAGTAATGTACAGGGCGAGTGACAGTCACGTCACTCCGGTACTGCCTGTCGCTGCAACTTTTTGTCACCGTCTTATCAAGTCACCATAATGAGCGCACTCAGTATAGTTTTCATAGCACTTGACTAAGTGACAAAAAGTCACGGTGACAAAAAGTTCTAATGAGCGGCCGGTCTTATTATTCATTTCTCGAAGTTTTCAATAACGGTCTTCCAAAATTAAACTTTAATTCTCCAATGATTGTTGTTCTTTTTCTAAAAATATAAATTTTTACAAATTTTTACCACACGAATGCGAGCTTGAATTTACAAAATGGCTCCTAACGACTATCTTAAGACAGATTTGATATGTATTGAATTGAGTTAAATTTACAAAGAGAATACAAATTAATAACGACAGTTTCTCATTTGCTAGTCTAGACAATCAATTAACAGTAAAAACAAAGTTTCGCTACTGTTACTGAAACATTAGAGCACCTACAAGGTTGACTGTTCATAACAGTAGTTTTGAGTTTAATGGGTAATCAGAATTTTAAAGAACTTGCTGTTGCCCGTGGCATCATTGATGCGGATATTTTTCCTGGGATAAAAAGTAGCTTATGTGCTATTCTAGACTTTAATCTACAACGTGTAATTTAATTGGTATATACATACCAAGTGCATGGCTTTGGATGATAACAAACGATATGGCAAGGGTTTTGTAATTCTAAGTCTACGTGTGCAGAACTTATTACAAATTCCAATACACTGATACCAGAGAACGAATTTTTCAAATTAAGAAGAACGAAAAGAATCATCGTGTTATTGGCAAGTGACGTGGAAAGTTATTGACCCTTGTAGTGCTGTGACACGTTTGTTATGATTGGTATTCAAGAAATATATGAAACCAATAATTTGGTATCAATTCTTTGAGTCAGTTATTTTGTGCTGAAACTGTGCATAGAGACTCCATACCAGATGTTGTCTTGAGCCCTTTTGGATAAATATGGGGTTTCCGTTACACGTTGTATATCTGTGCCAAGTTTCTTTCAGATCCGTTCAGCTATTTTTGTGTGAAAGAGTAACAAACATTTATCCGCCCAGCTTGACAAAAATTTAACAAAACCTATATGGTGTTTCGTAATAGTCACCCACCTACAGACTGACCTTGGCAAGCGTTGCTTAACCTGATCGACCTCTCTGGCTGTTCTTATTTAGCCAAGACCTTCTCGCTCCTGTTATTTATACACATGTATGTACTGATGAAAAACTTGAAAGTATTCTGGTCTCCAAGATACAGGCACCGCCTAGTTTGGAGGCCGCTGACATTCTCTTTAATAAAACAAAGTTTAGTTACAGACAAGATTTTATACTCGTAATGTTAATTGTATAGGTTAAGAAAATTACTGTAACTCTGGTCCAATTAATTTATTCTTATTCTTATTTAATACTAGCTTGTGCCAGCGGCTTCGCCCGCGTGGGAAGTTTTTCCCGTGTAAATCCCGATCCCGTGGGAATTTCGTAAAATCCTTTCTTAGCTGATGCCTACGTCATAACATCTACCTGCATGCCAAATTTCAGCCCGATCCGTCCAGCGGTTTGGGCTGTGCGTTGATAGATCACTATGTCAGTCAATCAGTCAGTCACCTTTGAGTTATATATATTTAGATAATTCTACGACTGTTTACATGAAAGTTATGATCTTTCAGCCTTTAAAGCAAGAGTGAACAGGGTATATCCGGAATAAAAATTATAGGGTGGACTAAAATTTCACAAATTAAAAATATCTTAATGTACTGTCTTTTTAATTTTTACTACATACGTCTTTCTTAGCTTAATTTTTTTCACGGATATTTTACATTAAGATTAAAAAGACGCATAAATTCATAATTGGGTTTATTCACAAAAAATACGAATTCAATAATTCCTCACGTTAAGCACAAATATATATTTCAGGAAAGTTAACGCGCGGTGAATACCAGTGATCGTGTTAACTGTTAATTAACATATTCAAGTAATTAACGCCTTGGAATTGAGTTTTCAGTTCATTTCGTTTGAGAAACGTTTATGTATGTTGGTTTAAAGAGATTACAAGAATACAAATTCAGTTATACATAAAATCAATTCTGTAATGCTCTGAGAAAATGACTCAGTTATATAAGTACACTAGCTGTGCCCGCTACTTCGCTCGCATGTTAGGTTTTTGCCTCGTTTGTCTCAATCGGAAATCATAAATTCCGGGTTATAAAATAGCCTACACGTAGCCCTATATAACCTCTATTTTTAACCGACTTCTGAAAAAGGAGGAGGTTCTCAATTCGGATGTTTGTTTGTTTTTTTTTTTTTATGTTTGTTCGGGCATAGCTCCGTCGCTCGCCAACCGATTTGAAAAATTATTTTTTTGTTGGAAAGGGTATACTTTCCAAATGGTCGCATGAAAATTTTATCGACATCGAACAAGCCGTTTCTGAAAAATCAACAAAAGTCTAAAAAAAATATTTACATTGATGATCTTTTCGGTTACTCTATATTGTGTTTTTTGTTCGCGCGTTTTTAGTTTTTTGTAGTTGACATTTTGGCTTTTATAACTAGATTAATTACAAATTGACCCACTAAAAAGCGCGAAAATAAAAACTTTTTTGCAAAAAAATAAAAGCGACTTCCATATCAAAACACTACAAAGCCAAAAATAATTTTAATTTCGGAAGGCGGTGTGAAAAAAAAGAAAATACAAAACCAATAACACCGACTACCGAAATTAAAATTATTTTTGGCTTTGTAGTGTTTTGATATGGAAGTCGGTTTTATTTTTTTGCAAAAAAGTTTTTAAGTGAAAGTCCCTTTTAATACAGCTGTTCCAGTGCCTGTGTGTCCTATTAACCCAGACAAACTGAAAGACAGACAGACAAGAACAACAAAAACGTTTGTGTTTTAGTTTCGTTTAATTAACTATTAGCACTTGAGAAAACACATTTACATACTTTGATATCACAGATATAAACTTTAATTTTGTTTATATGTTAGTACATAGAGTAGGTACGGATAAAAAAATTGTTTTAAGGTACTTTAAAATTGTCAATATCGGCCAGCCAAACTTATGACCGCTGTTTGATTTATTAATACGTGTTAAAAAGACACGATTATAATATAATTACAGTCCAAAGTAATTAATTCATTTCTGAGAATGTCTATTCCATTTTAAGGAACAAACTTGTTTAAGTTACACTTGATACCGACCGAACAACAAGTCAGGCCCACAAAACTCAACAGAATAAAGAAAAACAAAAGACTGTCTATTTATCTTAGGCGAGCCACGATGCCAACGAATTCGTAGCGCAGGTGATGGCCGAGTAATCTATCCATTTGTATGTGTTTTGACTTATTTATTTCCTCGTCCATTTTCCTTTTCCACAGAATTGGGTGAAAAAAATGGCGGTGTAACGCATATGACGTAATGTGTTTGGGTTTCTCGGATGTAGAGAGGAGAATGTATACTTGTATTTGATTTGCTTTTCTATCGAAAAAAATGTTATATGCTAATATTATAAAAATGTAAGTTTTGTAGGAAGGAATCACTGAACTGATTCTGAAAATTCTTTCTATAAACGAAAACTACTTTATGTCTGAGTGACATAGGCTCTTGTTTGTTGAAAAAAAAAATGAAACACGCGCGCGAAACCGCGGTCGGAAAGCTAGTTAGATACACTTTGAAACTTTCATGGTCGCATACAGTATAATAAACACTTAAAACGTAATATTTACTATGTATAATTAGTATGTGAATTGTTCATCCGTGGCCATGGCGCTTTCAAAACAATTCATAAACTCGGTAAGTACCTTGTTTTACCTAACTATAAGGTCATGTACGCACTGAAGGATCCAGTATCATGTACTGTTTCTATGGTTTCCGATTATGAGCCAAAGGATCACACACCATGTATGTATATTATGCTGCATGGGCTAAATCGAGTGGTGCAATTCTATAAAAACCTCTCATCATACATTCTTACTTTCACGTTTCAACTCTATGTTCTCTAACTATAGAGAACATAAAGTTCATAAAGTCAACTTAAACTCATCAACACCTGTGTCAGTAATCAATATAACCTTGGTCACTGAAAATTCGGGCTTTCTAGTTCTTTCACAATGAAGTTACAGAGGCTCGAAAAGGCTTAAATAGCTTCGAGATGGAAAGGATAGTGCGGCCGTGCCTTTTTTTTATTTTGCTCGACTTTGCAGGGCACTTCCGTGCCTCCAGATAGTAAGTACACTTCAATCTTACTCCATACAAGTTTTCATGCTATAGTAGCAATTCTGCAATATACAATGCAGTATATAGTATATACAATGATTTTTTACAATATCAATATGTTATTAAATAATTATTAGTCTTTATATAAAACCATAGTGTTAATACCAAAATACTTAAAACTATATTAGTAAAAAATATTGAATGAAATCGAAAATTTTACTTAGTTTTTGTCAAAAGGTTTTCTATTGGTTATAGTCTCTCGTTTGACCCGATCTGAAGTGACGATGTGGTCGAAGATGAAGATGAAATTCGCCAAAAACATGACAAGAACAATGATGTAAGTTGCTCGGGTAGATCTTCAACGTACGACGAGGTCTGTCCGAGAATCGGTGACTATCATAACGAATCAAGATTGCTCGGTCCCTCGAAAAACACGACGGTGTTTGACGTTTGAAGAGCCGTTGGCGCCGGCTGTCATTAGTACATGTTTCACAGACGTCACAGGTAGCCAGAAGCCAGAAAATCTGACACTAGCCTTGCCAAGGGATATCGTGTTATCCATCTTTTGGGTTTTGAAGGTTGGATAGGCAGTCGCCTCATGTAATGCCGGCTCTTCACGTTGGCCAACACAGCGGCGAATGTTGTGGCCAATGATTATTCGCCAACGTGTAGAGGAGGTGTTTATGCATGTTGGGTGCACAAACATCCCCTCTACACGTTGGCCAATAGGCATTGGCCACTACATTCGCCACTATGTTGGCCAACGTGAAGAGCCGGCATAAAACAGTAGTACTCAGCTATATCTGCTAAAACTGGAAACCGACCACAATATAGTTGGGAAAACGAGCACATGATGAATTCAGATCATTTTTGTTCCAGCCAACCTAACTAGAAATAATCACCCCGTATTATAAACCGACGCTCAATTCAGAACACGCTGTTGAATAATTGAAGGCAATTTTCTGATTAGTACCGCAGCGAGTGTTACACTATCCTAAACCGCTGTTGGTTCTAATGACCGCTATCTACGTTAAGTGCCCGCTCCATTTCGCAGCGGGCAAGTAATGTAAGTGATACACAGAGATAGAAACGCGACTGTGTAACCCGAGTCGAAATATTGTTTGAAATATTTATGCTGTTTCAGATTGAAGGGACACTTGTAGTTAGGAGTTTGCAGTTAAATGACGGTTTGTATATATTTGTAATTGATGGATCTCAGGATTGGGCCGGTGGCCATTTTGTTTTCGGTTGAGGCGTGATTTTGTAGTCTATTTCGTTTGGGGCTTGAAGTTTGATGTTCTAAGTTTCATGTGTTTATTACGGTTTGTGTTTATAGTAATAAATAATAGTCTGCCGAAAACCAAAGCAATTTCTGTTAGATTCTTTAACCACTCTTAAAGTTACGGTAGTAGTAAATCATTAATATCAAAAAAATGGTGCAATGATGTTCTTTACACATAAGTAAGTCCAAAGTATTATCTCAGTACAGATGCTAAAAAAAAAAACAAAAATAATATGGTTATCAATATATTTATATAAAACGCTTTCGTTACTGACTGACAGACAGACAACGCACAGCCGATACTACTGTACGCAAGGAGCTGAAATTTGGCATGTATGTTCCTTGGGGAATGTAGGGGAGCACTAAGAGAGGATTTTAGGGAATGCCCTCCCGTAAGTGGGTTAAAAAGGGGGTCAAAGTTTGTATGATAAACGAGAGGTTTTTCCCGTGATGCGAACGAAGTCGTGGGCAACAGTTTTATTATAATTAAATTACGCATTACTCTATGAACGCATGTATAATCTCATATTGACGTAACATTAATTATGTACATATAATAATGTTTACTATTCAAATAAATTATAATTATTATTAAAGTTTATTTCTAATATATGACAGCTATTTTTAGAAATCAGTATTGATAGGTAGGTATATTATTAATGATGATACAAATTAAAAAGCATGGAAAAATTCTATGAACATTATTCCAATCATACATTCCACGATATTACTACTCAGAAGTCAATGTCACTAATTATATTATATTTAGGCGACTTCGTTCGCGTGCACATTTTGATATATTTATCCCATTGGAATCATTTTCTTTTTTGTTTATTGATAATAGGCTTGCGTTTGACCACCATCTCACCTGATGGTAAGTGATGATGTGATCGAAGATGGCCACGCTTGCCTAGAAGTAACCTATTTACTCTTGACTTAAAGACTCCCAGGTTATAGCGATCAAGATACAGTTGAACAAGACGAAAAGTCCCTGTGCTATTTCTGTTTTATTATAAAATTCCCACCGGAATTGCAAACACTATACATAATAAATGCCAATGTTATAAGTACAAATATAAACGTTTTTACATAAAAAAATAACTAAATATGTTTAGCGAACCTGTTTTTTTTTTGTCTAATCGAAAAAGAAATTACGACTCGCCAGCACACAGACAAGCCTTAAAAGGCTTTCGTGTATAGCGAAACATGTTAATTAATGTGTGAAGAGTGTTGGATAAAATAATATATCAAATAAATAAATGTTCCTAATTTCATTTGGATTCGACTAGCCATTTTTCTGTGATTGAGCAACAAATATCGACTGCTCCCCTCTAAACTTTTGCGATTATAATAATATTAATTTATTAATATTAGTATTGATATGAATTTGATTTGCAAGATAACGGTCAGTCGGCCTAGCCTTTGAAGAACTATATTAGAGTTGGTTGCTAGTGTTGCCGGCTGATATGTAGTCACACACATAGTATTAGGTGACGTTCTGACGGCGAGCAGGTAGAGCTCACCGTCCGGTAAGAACCGGTTCGGCTGTGCGCCATGTTCCGCGCGTGCCTCAAAGAGCAGTCAGCAACATTGATGGGGCCTGATAGGGAGCCCTGGAATGCAAGGGCCACTGACGGAGCAGGATGGGTATTTAATCAGTAGAAGTCTTTCACAGGGCGTGTGCTGCTCCACCCGCAGGGTCAACTGATGGAGCAGGGCGGGTATTTAATCAGTAGAAGTCTTTCACAGGGCGTGTACTGCTCCACCCGCAGCGCAAGGTCAACTGACGCAGCAGGGCGGGTATTTAATCAGTAGAAGTCTTCCACAGGGCGTGTGCTGCTCCACCCGCAGGGTCAACTGATGGAGCAGGGCGGGTATTTAATCAGTAGAAGTCTTTCACAGGGCGTGTACTGCTCCACCCGCAGCGCAAGGTCAACTGACGCAGCAGGGCGGGTATTTAATCAGTAGAAGTCTTCCACAGGGCGTGTGCTGCTCCACCCGCAGGGTCAACTGATGGAGCAGGGCGGGTATTTAATCAGTAGAAGTCTTTCACAGGGCGTGTACTGCTCCACCCGCAGCGCAAGGTCAACTGACGCAGCAGGGCGGGTATTTAATCAGTAGAAGTCTTTCACAGGGCGTGTACTGCTCCACCCGCAGCGCAAGGTCAACTGACGCAGCAGGGCGGGTATTTAATCAGTAGAAGTCTTCCACAGGGCGTGTGCTGCTCCACCCGCAGGGTCAACTGATGGAGCAGGGCGGGTATTTAATCAGTAGAAGTCTTTCACAGGGCGTGTACTGCTCCACCCGCAGCGCAAGGTCAACTGACGCAGCAGGGCGGGTATTTAATCAGTAGAAGTCTTCCACAGGGCGTGTGCTGCTCCACCCGCAGGGTCAACTGATGGAGCAGGGCGGGTATTTAATCAGTAGAAGTCTTTCACAGGGCGTGTACTGCTCCACCCGCAGCGCAAGGTCAACTGACGCAGCAGGGCGGGTATTTAATCAGTAGAAGTCTTTCACAGGGCGTGTACTGCTCCACCCGCAGCGCAAGGTCAACTGACGCAGCAGGGCGGGTATTTAATCAGTAGAAGTCTTCCACAGGGCGTGTGCTGCTCCACCCGCAGGGTCAACTGATGGAGCAGGGCGGGTATTTAATCAGTAGAAGTCTTTCACAGGGCGTGTACTGCTCCACCCGCAGCGCAAGGTCAACTGACGCAGCAGGGCGGGTATTTAATCAGTAGAAGTCTTCCACAGGGCGTGTGCTGCTCCACCCGCAGGGTCAACTGATGGAGCAGGGCGGGTATTTAATCAGTAGAAGTCTTTCACAGGGCGTGTACTGCTCCACCCGCAGCGCAAGGTCAACTGACGCAGCAGGGCGGGTATTTAATCAGTAGAAGTCTTCCACAGGGCGTGTGCTGCTCCACCCGCAGGGTCAACTGATGGAGCAGGGCGGGTATTTAATCAGTAGAAGTCTTTCACAGGGCGTGTACTGCTCCACCCGCAGCGCAAGGTCAACTGACGCAGCAGGGCGGGTATTTAATCAGTAGAAGTCTTTCACAGGGCGTGTACTGCTCCACCCGCAGCGCAAGGTCAACTGACGCAGCAGGGCGGGTATTTAATCAGTAGAAGTCTTCCACAGGGCGTGTGCTGCTCCACCCGCAGGGTCAACTGATGGAGCAGGGCGGGTATTTATTTAGTAGAAGTCTTTCACAGGGCGTGTACTGCTGCACCCGCAGCGCAAGGGCAACTGACGGATCAAGCAGGGTATTTAATCAGTAGAAGTTTTTCACAGGGCGAGTGCTGCTCCACCCGCAGGGTCAACTGATGGAGCAGGGCGGGTATTTAATCAGTAGAAGTCTTTCACAGGGCGTGTGCTGCTCCACCCGCAGGGTCAACTGATGGAGCAGGGCGGGTATTTAATTAGTAGAAGTCTTTCACAGGGTGGGTACTGCTGCACCCGCAGCGCAAGGGCAACTGACGGATCAAGCCGGGTATTTAATCAGTAGAAGTCTTTCACAAGGCGTGTGCTGCTCCACCCGCAGGGTCAACTGATGGAGCAGGGCGGGTATTTAATCAGCAGAAGTCTTTCACAGGGCGTATACTGCTCCACCCGCAGCGCAAGGGCAACTGACGCAGCAGGGCGGGTACTTAATCAGTAGAAGTCTTCCACAGGGCGTGTGCTGCTCCACCCGCAGGGTCAACTGATGGAGCAGGGCGGGTATTTAATCAGTAGAAGTCTTTCACAGGGCGTGTACTGCTCCACCTGCAGCGCACCGGCAACTGACGGAGCAGGGCGGGTATTTAATCAGTAGAAGTCTTTCACAGGGCGTGTACTGCTCCACCCGCAGCGCAAGGGCAACTGATGGATCAAGCCGGGTATTCAATCAGTAGAAGTCTTTCATAGGGCGTGTACTGCTCCACACGCAGCGCAACGGCAACTGACGGAGCAGGGCGGGTATTTAATCAGTAAAAGTCTTTCACAGGGCGTGTGCTGCTCCACCCGCAGGGTCAACTGATGGAGCAGGGCGGGTATTTAATCAGTAGAAGTCTTTCACAGGGCGTGTACTGCTCCACACGCAGCGCAACGGCAACTGACGGAGAAGGGCGGGTACTTAATCAGTAGAAGTCTTTCACAGGGCGTGTACTGCTCCACACGCAGCGCAACGGCAACTGACGGAACAGGGCGGGTACTTAATCAGTAGAAGTCTTTCACAGGGCGTGTACTGCTCCACACGCAGCGCAACGGCAACTGACGGAGCAGGGCGGGTATTCAATCAGTAGAAGTCTTTCACAGGGCGTGTACTGCTCCACCCGCAGCGCAAGGGCAACTGACGCAGCAGGGCGGGTATTTAATCAGTAGAAGTCTTTCACAGGGCGTGTACTGCTCCACCTGCAGCGCACCGGCAACTGACGGAGCAGGGCGGGTATTTAATCAGTAGAAGTCTTTCACAGGGCGTGTACTGCTCCACCCGCAGCGCACCGGCAACTGACGGAGCAAGGCAGGTATTTAATCAGTAGAAGTCTTTCACAGGGCGTGTACTGCTCCACACGCAGCGCAACGGCAACTGACGGAGCAGGGCGGGTACTGAATCAGTAGAAGTCTTTCACAGGGCGTGTACTGCTCCACACGCAGCGCAACGGCAACTGACGGAGCAGGGCGGGTAATTAATCAGTAGAAGTCTTTCACAGGGCGTGTACTGCTCCACACGCAGCGCAACGGCAACTGACGGAGCAGGGCGGGTATTTAATCAGTAGAAGTCTTTCACAGGGCGTGTGCTGCTCCACCCGCAGGGTCAACTGATGGAGCGGG
This sequence comes from Tholera decimalis, assembly GCA_943138885.2. Lineage (NCBI taxonomy): Eukaryota > Metazoa > Arthropoda > Insecta > Lepidoptera > Noctuidae > Tholera > Tholera decimalis. Next base: position 35,125,138 of record OW964562.2, read on the forward strand.
GCGGGTATTTAATCAGTAGAAGTCTTTCACAGGGCGTGTACTGCTCCACACGCAGCGCAACGGCAACTGACGGAGCAGGGCGGGTATTTAATCAGTAGAAGTCTTCCACAGGGCGTGTGCTGCTCCACCCGCAGGGTCAACTGATGGAGCAGGGCGGGTATTTAATCAGTAGAAGTCTTTTACAGGGCGTGTACTGCTCCACCTGCAGCGCACCGGCAACTGACGGAGCAAGGCAGGTATTTAATCAGTAGAAGTCTTTCACAGGGCGTGTACTGCTCCACCCGCAGCGCAACGGCAACTGACGGAGCAGGGCGGGTACTTAATCAGTAGAAGTCTTTCACAGGGCGTGTACTGCTCCACCTGCAGCGCACCGGCAACTGACGGAGCAGGGCGGGTATTTAATCAGTAGAAGTCTTTCACAGGGCGTGTGCTGCTCCACCCGCAGCGCAAGGGCAACTGACGGATCAAGCCGGGTATTCAATCAGTAGAAGTCTTTCATAGGGCGTGTACTGCTCCACACGCAGCGCAACGGCAACTGACGGAGCAGGGCGGGTATTTAATCAGTAAAAGTCTTTCACAGGGCGTGTACTGCTACACTCGCAGTGGGAGGAGTCGTATGATGATTTTCCCACTCAGAAAAAGTTAGTAATCAATTAATGTTAAAATATCACAACATGACATAAAGATGAACTTTGATTACAAAGAGCAAGCAATTGAAAGTTAAAATAAAAGTCTCAGTATTTAATAATGTTATGCGGACATTCAATAAATCCTTTGCAGTATTGACAAAGCTAGTAAAAAGAAGCGTTAAAATGCCACGTGGATTATAAAAAGAAATAGTGGCATTTTATGACACGAAAGATTATACTAATACTTTTAAATCACTACATAGAAATAAGTAATTACATAATTACTTTTTTCTGTGTAGCGATTTAAAAAGTAAAGCTGGTGGGTATTATTGTCATAGCCTTATAAAGACTTATGTGAGTTGATTGAATTTATTTGAATAAAGAAATAGGATCGTGACTACTTCAGTTCCGATCGCGGTTTACGATTCCCGATTTTTTTTTAAATGTATAATCAGGCATACGCGGATTACTTAGCTCTTAGCTCTGAACCTAGCTGCACTCGACTCGATCGAACGTAGAGCTAAAAGGCTCATAGGTGACGAGGTTCTGGCAGGCAAGCTTCACAGCCTCGCTCACCGGCGAAACGTTGCTTGCTTGTCTATCTTCTACAGATTATACTTCGGAGAGTATGCGCAGGAGCTCCACGACCTTCCTATCCCATCCCCCTTTTACTACCGGTCTACCAGACGTACCGCAGGATACAATCCACACTTGGTCGATATACCGTCTTGTTGAACTAAGCGCTTTTCTTCAACATTTATTGTGCGCACAGCCAAGGTGTGGAACTCTCTGCCGGCTTCTGTGTTCCCTGCCACATATGATCCGTCAGCCTTTAAAGCGAGAGTGAATAGGCATTTTCTGAGCTCGCTCGTTCGATCGTAGACCTCATCTTACACTTACCATCAGGTGTGATCGAGGTCAAGAGCGGGCTCATTCGTAATAATAGAAAAAAGAAAACGGTGAAGGATAACATTGTAAGACATTCGAAGACATGTTTCAACCACCAACCCGCACTGAGACTGCGTGGTGTATTACGGCCCTCTCATAAAGTCGAGGCCCAACAGTGGTAACGTTATTGGCTGAATTATTACCTCTATACTAATTTATAATAACGCGGAAATGTTTGTTTGGTTGTTTAAACGCGCTAACCTTCGAAAGGACTGAGTAGATTTGGATGTATGGAGCTTGAGGAAGGATATAGGTTATTTTTTACCCTATTGCAAAAGAAAGACGTTTTGTTTTTATCGTGATGAAGTCTACGGGAGCGAAGTCCGGTGCGATTACTAGTTATTATACATATAAAATATCATTGGCTGCCGATTGTTGCGAAAGGTTCTGGAGAAGCGACCGCGTAGAAGAAGACACAACAATAAAAAACTTTAAAGAAGGAGAATGGCGTTTTGATGTGGACCCCAGAAGTCAATCAAATGCACGAAACATCAACGTGACAATACTTTGACAGCGGCTTCGAATTTTGAAGTATTTTTTTTTAATTTGAATTTCGATCTTTTCGAACATCGACGACGAGTTGCAAGTCTATCGGTTTTCTATCGGTTACATTTCGGGGAGTGTGCGATGGAATTACACAGTCTAATTCCGCCAAGCCCGTTCCATCATCGGACTACGAGACTAACGGCGAAGCGCCATCGTTACATGGTGCACATCCCACCCATACGCACAAAACGTTTTGGGAATACCTTCATTGTGCGTACGGCTAAGGAGTGGAATTCCCTGCCGGAGTCTGTGTTTCCCGATAGCTATAGCCTAGGAGTCTTTAAGTCAAGAGTGAATAGGTGACTTTTAGGTAAGCGTGCTCCATTTACCCTAGTGTGACTAGATGAGCTCGTGGCTAAATAATAACAGCCATACGGGTCAACCCTACAAGGTCAAGCAACGGTGGCTGAGGTCGTTTCGTAGATGACTGACCATCTCAACATATCGAAATTCCTCTGTACCTCGAAAATCATGTCAAGCAGTTCAATTAATCATACCTTTCCATTGATGTATTAAAAGGAGGAAGATATGTTACTCTCTAACATCGCAATCAGAAAACCTGGGCCCGGCGCACTAATACACGCACGGAAACTCACACATCTGTGTTCAGTCCCAAACCTACAGTTGCCGATAGATAAGGACAGAGATAGGAGACGGCGCTGTAGTGCGAGCGAAGTTGCCTTAGCTACCGAATGTTTGCGCTTATGAATGAAATAAGATTGCATGTATTAAGTAACATATACGTAATAAGTGATCCCATGACCCATGTCTCTTATTTTTCTTCCTGGTGTAATTAAAACACTGTCTAGCTACACAAGAAGTCATTTGGATGCGTATTTATTCCAAAAGAATTCCTTAAAAACACGAAGAGACGAGAATTTCTTGAGCTGTGTGATCAACAACGTTCCGTACGCGACTGAGAGTGAGCGCCCGCCAACTACAGGCAATCACTTAGTTTTGAAGGACCAAACGCTGTGTCTAGTACCGTATCTTCCTCCTTTTAATATATCAATGATTCCTTTCTAATGTTTTGGTTGAACTTAATTTCTTTATACTTTATCGCATCTCGCAACCTCAGTGTGTCCCAAACTCAATGTTTAAATGGGCCAAGTCACGCGGTTAGTCAATGACTGGTCGTTTAGCAGTCGGCCATCATAATTTGGGTTCAATGATGGCCGGGTACTCTTTTGATTGACGACCCTTACCTTACGATCATAATAATATAGATTTTATGGAATATTGAGCGTCTTATGGCGATGCATTTGGGTATCCCGTGCTTCCAGAAAACGTAACATCCGATCGGTATTGTAGCGGTATTGGAAGAATCTAAAAATATATCTGATTGATATGCGCTAGCGAAACTAAAACTTGGTATATAGGTATAGAATTATAGATAAGTATAGATTCCTTCTTTGCCTATTTTCAGTAACTGTTTTTTTTTGTATTTTATTTAAGGTATATAATTATATGCTAACTAGCTTCTGACTGCAGCTTCGCTCGCAACAAATATTTTTTTCAGTGAAAATAATTAATAGGCCACTCGTCTTTACACCAGAAACCAGATCAATCCGTTGCTTTGCTTTGATGTGAAAAAAAAAACAAACAAACACACTTACGCATTTATAATATTATCATAGATATGCTTTTAGTAATGCGCAAAGCTCTTGAACATCCTCACCTTAGATTTTATAAACAAACCGCAGCTTTCGTACCTAGTTACATAACATTAGTATTGCATTAGTATGCAAAATGTTTTTTACTTTTAATGTTTTGGTTTGGTAGTGCATACAATTATACAAAGGGGCAAGATGATAAAGAGAAAAGAGAAAAGTACTCTCCACTCCAGGCTTCTAACTCCACACACAAAAATTATGCCATAACGTTGGAACGTGACAGAAAGACAAACAAACACACACACTTTCGCATGTATAATATTAGTATGGACCATAGAGTACTATTCAACATTCATAGAATACGATTAACAAAAAATGACAATTTCAAAATAAAAGACTCATTCGCAAGAGATGAACAAAATGAGCCTGCCATTTTGGATTAAAAACATTGTAACTGAATTGACAATGCAGTGTCATCCAACGCAAACGTGTATGCTAAACTTCATCTTAATCTTTTGTGGATAACTGGTGTAAAATCAATTTCAAGACAAATCATGAATGAATAGACTGTAGTTCATAAAAATAAATAAATTAATTAATATTAATTAATTTAAAAGTCAAGTTAACTACTACTGCCCAGCATTTTCAAGTATATTGAAATCAGCTTGTAGTCAAAACGGATGCAGCTTTGTTCTAGTATTTTCATAATCATAATAATCATTTATTTCTCACCACTCACACACTAATAAGACAATCAGTTTTCTTATTGTGGGAGACTAGTGCCTGAACTAAGCTAGAAGCTTGTACGTCAGGAGTCCAGGTCTACATTCCCAGTATATATTAATGACTTACTTGACTTATTGTCCTAAGTCTCCTAGGTGGGGCAGAGGGCGTTTACAGTGCTTCGCCATCGCGTCCTGTCTTGGGCTACGCGCTTCACCTCAGGCCACGTTAACCCGATTTTCTTCAACTCCACAGCTACCCAACGCTTCGAAGTAAGCTTTGGACGGCCGCGCTTCTGCTTCCCCTCTGAGGTCCACTATAGACCTTGTCTAGGGATGTGGCTGGGGTCCCTTCGGAGAGTGTGGCTAATCAAAGACCACTTGCCTCCTAAACCATACCTAATAATTGTTAAGTGTATTCATTTTTTGTGTTTACGTTGCTAAAATAATTTAGTGGAAAAGTATAGTTTTTATATTGAGCAAATGCCCCTCTAACCTCCACAGGCCAGTAATTATATGATAACCATTATGTAGACCCGTGTGAGTTTGTCTTTGCGATTACAGTAACAACGGCCAAAGAGATAAATGACATCCGGGATAAACAGATTATCCCTAGTTTTTGCATAATTAACACACGAACTAATTACTAAAGTCAATCGAAGTAACTAATTACGGCTTTATACAACTTGTAACGGAAACCCCATATTTATCCAAAAGGGCTGAAGACAACATCTGGTATGGAGTCTCTATGCACAGTTTCAGCACAAAATAGCTGACTCAAAGAATTGATACCAAATTATTGGTTCCATATATTTCTTGAATATCAATCATAACAAACGTGTCACAGTACTACGAGGGTCAATAACTTTCCACGTCACTTGCCAATAACACGATAATGCTTTTCGTTCTTCTTAATTTGAAAAGATCGGTCTCTGGTATCAGTGTATTGGAATTTGTAATAAGTTCTACACACGTAGACTTAGGATTACAAAACCCTTGCCATATCGTTTGTTATCATCCAAAGAAGCCATGCACTTGGTATGTATGCCCTTTAAATTACACGTTGTATAAACTCACTAAATAAACGTTAAAAACTCAAATGGCTACTCATGCGAATTTTTTTAATGTAAATCTTTTATCAACTGTTCTCATTTCGTGAGGAAAGTAAGAAGAAGCAATTATGCAGTCCAAAGGAACAAGGGATATGTAATATTTTATCGGTCTGTTAGCTTTTTGAGGGTTCCGTAGCCGAATGGCAAAAAACGGAACCCTTATAGTTTCGACATGTCTGTCCGTCTGTCTGTCTGTCCGTCCGTCCGTATGTCACAGCCATTTTATTCCGAAACTATTAAGACTATACATGTAAAACTTAGTAAGTAGATGTATTCTGTGAACCACTGTCCGATTTTAAGAGAAAATTTAAAAAATATTTAAAATAAAGGGGGCTCCCCATATATGGAACTGAAACTGAAAATATTTTTTTTTTCATGAAACCTATACGTGTGTGGTATCTATAGACAGGTCCTTAAAAATGACATCAAGGTTTCTAAAATGACTTTTTAATAAAGTTAATCGCTTAAAAGATATACGCTTCCAAAGTGGTAAAATGTGTGTCCCCCCCTCTAACTTCTATAATAATGAAGTAAAAAATCTAAAAAAACCATATGCTGTAGATCTTAATGTAAACTTTCAACCAAAATTAGTTTGAATGAGATCTACTTAGCAGTTTTTGAGATATAGTATATTTTCTAAAACCGCAAATATAACTTTGTAATTTATACAAATACTATGAAAAACAAAGTTATTTAGCGTAGTTGTAAAAATTGTAAATAAGCTAGTATTAAGAAATTTGTAAGGTTTTTTGTTTTTTTTTTTTTTTAAATAAATATATTATGTATATTATATTATTATAGTTACTACGGAACCCTTCATGGGCGAGTCCAACTCGCACTTGGCCAACTTTTTTGTATTAACGGCTGAACGAATTTCCATGAAATTAACACACGTTTGGATCATATCCAAGAAAAGGACAAAGGGTATTTATTATCCCGCAAGGATGTTTCCTTGGAATAAATCCATATTTCTGACTTTTGGCTGGGCAATAATTGGTATTAGTATGTCGGTATGGTTAGCACTGATCTCTTCATTCACCCAAGGTGAGAGGACATCCAAGAGCATTTCCACCTGGAGCAAAAAAGTGATTGCACTGCAAGTCGCAGGTTTAAATGAAACAAATAATTTATGAACCACACATAAATTTTCTTAACATGGGTTTTAGTCAGTAGAAGTCTGTCTTCCTTTCCAAACAGAACGGGAAGAGATTTTTGATGGTTTTCTACTAAAAACAAATCCACCTATAGACTTTTTCCTTTTATTTTTTATTTCTTTTTCAGTTTTATTTTTTATTTATCTCTTTAATGATATGCAAACCAATCCTGTACTTCTTTCTGTTTAGCGTTTTGATGGCAATCTGAATGGGCTCGGTCCAGAATCAGGAAACAAGTATGGTACCATCGCAAGCGTCCATCAAATATTCGTTTAGTAAGCACTGAACAAGACAGGATATACAGTGCGCCATAATTTGTGGAGTAGCACCACATTTACTCTCCGGGGCAGAGCCAAGAATTAATCTCCACCTGAGCAAGTTTCAGTCCTGTCCTGGCAAACCACTATACCTCTCAATAAGCTAAAGTGTAGAAGAAACGGACCGTAAAATTTACGAAGAGAGCCTACTCTATTCATCAGCTTGGCGCTACATCTGTCAGGGCCTCTGACTAATTACTTAGTTCCGATATTAGTGGATTGGAAACTATTGTTATTGATGTTCTTTGAAGTGTATTGGAAGTGGAATGGCCGATACTGTTCTAATGTATTAAACGAAATAAAAATAATAAAAAAGACATAAAGAATAAAATAAAACACATTTATTCTAGTATTCGCTTAACATCAGGTGAGATGGTGGTCAAACGTAAGCTTATCAATTATAAAAAAGTACCTACAGACACACAGCAACTACAATTATGACAATAACAACAAAAATGCGCTGAGAATGTCCGGCCGAAAGTATTACCAACTCACCGGTAGTTACGCAAATGACATCGAGCGCTGGTTTCAAGTTGACTCCGCGCAATGACACACAGACATAAAATATTAGTCTCATCTCGTCAAAACAGGAGAAAATGCCAAGGCTTTACTACTGAAACGGACAAGTCAGCAGCTGTTTGTCAACCCACGTTGGACATAAATACTTCAATGCTCTAACGATATAAATAAAGTTTCAAGGAAAGATAACATTACACTCTGCATTTTATTTTTTATGCTTATATTCTTTCATCTGCAGTCCTTAGTGGTTGAGTAAAGGTTTTCTAAGACAGGTACGACGCAACCGCTGAACAACGCATTTATTTGAAAGTCTTTTCATTTATTTATGTACACACATGACACTTAAAAACGAAAAAGAACAAATACAGACAAAAGAGTACAAAGGTGCTGCTTATTTCATAACAAATTTGTTCGTACAGACCTGCGGCAGATTTGATTAAGAGAGTCTCAATGTATATGAATATTAATTACGTGAAGTAAAACATAGTAAGTTAACTATAAAAAGATATGATAGACAAATATATACAAACATAGAAGTAAAATACATATCTAAAGTCTGTCCCGTGTTTAGGTTTTAGATAAAATTACATTCTTTCAATGATAATTAATGTTATTTGATTTAATAATTGATAACGAATGACAAAAAAATGTATGCGGCTAAAAAGTACTACAAACTTTTCACACGGGGTAGCTCTTATAAGTTGGTATTTTCTTTTACGATGCTCTAGAATTTGCTTTGTTGTAACGTCACGTCTTTCCTGTCTGTAGGAGCCTTGTAGCTGGGTATCCATTAAGTTCGTCCACCAAATAGTGCACTACTTCTTTGTGTTTGCTTGAAAGTTACGATCACTATAAAATGAACAGTAACTAATGATTATAATAGTATTTCGTTTTCATTATTGGTTTCATTTGATAAAAATTAAGAATGTTCACAAAAGGCAACCTTAGTAATTATAATAATACTGATACTACTGTTTTGTATAAAAGAAGTACAAAACATAATTATATCGAGCATTTACAAAAGGTTCGCTGCCGAAGACTGTGTTCCCTGATAGTTATAACTTGGTGGTAATAATCAAGTAAGATGGGGGTCAATCGGGAGCCTATCACCTATTAAACAACAAGATAATAATGATTTAACACAGTTATTTTAACCGATGATCGTTATGATAACATAAAAAATCCTGTGTCTTAAACGTCCTGTGTTAAAATCATCTATTCGTCTATCCAAATTGAGCCATATACGTGGTTTTGTATACATATATGGACATTACACTGTAATATCAGAAGAAGAACACTGTCAGTGTTCTTTGTCATCATTCTTTTTACAGTTGTTGAATCATCAAAAGTATATTTCGCAAGTACACATTTTTGATGATTACAACAAAAAACTAAATGCCAAAAACTCCATAGTATTAGGGTAATCTATGACACATTCACTATCTTATTCTACTCAAGATCAATAATGCATAACATTTAAGCGACACAGAACTTAATAATTAACGAAATAAGGTCCAATTTAGCAGAAACCATGTTAGAGGACATGTTTTATCAGAAATTGATAAATAAGATATGAAATAGTATCGACAAAAGATAGGAACAATTTTGAAGTATTCTTTGCAACTTATCGGATAGTGGAACTTGTGTGAAACGAAGTGAAGCCTGAAAGAAGAAATGGGAAGTTGCAAGTATTACACGGAGGTGACTCTGGGATGGATGTTGAATAACAAGATCATAGTTTTCTTGTCTCTTCTGTCTTTCTGTTTATTCGTGTCTACGTTGGCAATGGCCGGACAGAAGAATAATTTATATTGGGAGCTGGAAGAATGCAAGAATCCATCGACGACTACCGCTTCAACTACAGAATCGAGTACAACTACTACAGAAGCTACCACAACAATTAAACCTGCTGAAGGAAATACCAACAACCAGAATAAACTATTTAATATGTTAACCGGTGCGTAATCTGCACTTTTAAAGTGTGCTTGTGTAATTATAGGAGTGAAATGAAGTTTCTTTATCATAAACGGCAACGTGCACGATTTACAGAAAAGCTCCCATATTCGCCTGCCATATTGTTTCTAATTCCTTGACATAATTATGTAGTTATCTCTTTCTTTTTATACTTACCTATATTTTGGGTATTTTTTTATAAAGTTAAATAATTATTGCAGTGTGTTGTGTTAATATATGATGTCCTTAACAAGTTGATCCACGCATTTTTAATTAGCAGATTTATACTTTTATTTTTCACTCAACTCAACAATGCTTTTCTATACACATGAGGTGAAGTGAGTAACAAGTGAGTTAAATGAATTGGATGACAGCTTATGTCATCTTAGTTTACACGACACAATCTGTTAGCTAGGCCAAAGTGACAATTAACGATTGAGTTGACTGTCAATGCTATAAGCAAAATCCGGCCAGAATGATGCCCAAAAGCAAGATTTTCTAAAAAAAAATGTTGTTTAAGATAGCATTATTTTGGCATTAACATAGCCCGTAGGAACGCAACTGTGTAAATATATAAAGGAAGTATTAATTTAAATAAATATGGTTAGTTATATAAGGTTATGGTATTCATATTTTTATGAAGAAAAATATTCTATAACATTAGACATAAAGAAATTACTTCTAAAATTAAGACCTGTATGAGACCCAAAAAGGTCCTATCACAGCATAATGGTACGATAATTCGCGACGAAAATATGTGTATCGATAAATGCTGAATGTTTAACGAACAGATGAGAACTTTGAATCATTTATTGTTTCACAATACATATAACTGTGCTCATATGCTCTATTAAGACTTTTAACGTTTTCGTGAGACCATTGTGAGAAAGAGATAGAGCGAAGACTATCACAGGCAATAAGATTATGTTTTAAAACCGATAACCAATTTTACATTTCATAAGCTAAATTTTATTACCCCTTATATAAAGGGATGTCCTTTATAATTTAACTAAGTTTTACATTCGTTTAAAATATATAAGTGTATACGTATATAAATATGAAACTATTTTCAGAATTACGTGATTGAACTTTAATTAATAACACGTAGGTATTTTTTGTACTGTGAACATTTGAAACGACCACCATTTTGTTAATTTAGTAGATAAGCATTGTAAAGTATATGATAAGATAAAAAATTGCCTTTTATTTGTGCATTAGCTGTACCCGTGATTTTGTTCGCATACCTATAATCCATATTACCTGCTCTGTTTTTCCGCGTCAATCCTGTTCCAGTGGGAATCCAAGGATAAATATCTTCTTTTTTTTTCTCTCATCTTTCTTTCAGTAAAAATCCCACTAAAATATAGGTCTACAAATTCCCACTAAGTTCCAGAGAACACACAAACACCCGCCCGCCCGGTCAAAAAGAAAATCTAAGAGATAGACCGACAACAGACAAAAAAATCCGCCAAGTGCGAGTCAAACTCGCCCATGACGGGTTCCGCAGTAACTATAATAATATAATATAATATAATATGTATATTTATTTGACAAAAAAAATCTTACAAATTTCTTAAAACTAGCTTATTTACATTTTTTACAACTACGCCAAATAACTTTGTTTTTCATAGTGTTTGTATGAATTACAAAGTTATATTTGCGGTTCTCAAAAACTGCTGACCCGATCTCGTTCAAACTAATTTTAGTTGAAAGTTTACTTTTACAGACATATATTGTTTTTAGATTTTTCACTCCATTATTATTGAAGTTAGAAGGACACATTTTACCACTTTGGAAGCGTATGTCTTTTAAAAGATAAACTTTATGAAAAAGTGGTTTTAAAAACCTCAATGTAATTTTTAAAGACCTGTCTATAGATACCACACACGCATAGATTTCATGAAAAAAATATATTTTCAGTTTTAGTTCCATGTTTCATTTTTTCATTTTCATTTTTCCGGAGCCCCCCTTTATTTTCAATATTTATTATTATTTTTTCTTAAAATCGAAAAAGCGGTTCACAGAATACATCTACCTACTAAGTTTCACATGTATAGTCCTAATAGTTTCGGAATGAAATGGCTGTGACATACGGACGGACGGACGGACTGACAGACAGACAGACAGACAGACATGACGAAACTATAAGGGTTCCGTTTTTTGCCTTTCAGCTACGGAACCCTAAAAAGTGTTTTTGTCTATTGTAAATAACTATAGGAATTGTGGAATCATAGATAGACAATTTAATTGAATTTATATGTATGAATAGATTTAGTTTCATATCTTTTATCGTGTTACACATGTTTTGCTAGTTGTCGTTTATTTTTATAACGATAAGGGAACAAGTTTCAACTTGCTGACTCATTCGCATTTAAGGCTGACATACAAATGAATAACATAAAATAAAATTGTAAGCCGAAATCATTTCCACTGCTAGGTGAAAGGCAGACGCCCCGGGCGTAGGTGAACGCGAGCTGATCCCCGCTGCTCGCCGCCCGGTAAGACGCCTAGGTCGACGGCGCGTCGTGTTCCATGCGCGCGTCAAATAGCAGTCAGCAGCATTGACGGGGCCCAATAAGGCCAGACACACAGACACTGCGATCCTGGTACGCAAGGCCATCTGGGTGGGATTTTAGTCGTCTGACACTCCCGCTCTACCCAGAGTGGGAGAAGTCATTTAATGATTTTCCCACCTGCAAAAATGAGACAAGCCTGCTTTTCTATGCGACAGAATGGGCCGTGATGGATGTGGTATGTCTTCAGATTTTTAGGTCCTAGGTTCCGGGGTTGCAGAAATGTACTAACAAGATACCGCGGCCCCGGAACTTACGGGCAGCTGAAGGGACAGGGTGGGTTTTTAGTCAGAAGAAGTCTGACACTCCCTTCCGCTTAACCCAGAGCGGAAAAAGCGGGAGAAGTTATTCGATGATTACCCCACCCAGAAAACAAAAAACAGGTTATGCCGGTTGCCTCACAATGTTTTCATTCACTACTTAATAACAGCAATGATGATGATGAAAATCACACAAAGTAAAGTAGTAGCCTTCCTGGGTTCGAACTCAAAACCTACGAGTCGTAAAGCCAATTTTCTAACAAAACATGCTATCAAAACATGTTATCAAAACATGTTATCAAAACATGTTAGTAAAACCGCCCGTCCGCTGCGCCTATTGTTGTAATGTTTTTGTTTAGTTTTAGATTTTCAGAAAGTGATTATCAAGAGCTGTTATCATTAATTTTACCAGATATAGACAAGAAAACAACGTGGAGGAACGATGTGATTCCTCCTGACATGAGATTAGATGTGGAAATTCTGTCTCTGAGATTAAAAAATAGGGATAGTGAGCGCGAACACACAATGCGTCACTTTCTCCCTCCCCGCAGGCGAACGCGGTGGATGTTATCCATTCGTCTCGGCAAACATGTTATTGTATTTTTGCTAACAAAACTGTTAGGCCACGCCTATATTCTGTTAGCAAACAATGTTATACTGTTTGCAAACACGAAAACACGTCGCAGCGGACCCGGCTTAAGACGTGCCTGTAACGACTGGGTCACCATTGCCTATAAAAAATTATACCTAAATAGGTAAAAAGCGAATGAAAAACGGGCATTTTGGTCATATCATTTGCTATAAGATAATAAATTGATAAGGTAGTAATCATTATTGACAGGCCTGTTGGTCTAGTGGTCAGTGGCCCTGGCTGCTATGCGCAAGGTCGTGAGTTCGATTCTCACCCAGGACAAATGTTTGTGTGATGAGCACGATCATTTGTTCTTTGTCTGGGTGTAATTTATCTATAATATGTATGTATTTAGAAATATATATCTATGTTTATCACTTGTCTAGTACTCTTAGCACAAGCTCTGCTTAGTTTGGGACTAGATGGCGTTGTGTGAAAGTTGTGGAATATTATTATTATTTCACTGATATTTTTTTTTAACAAAACTAGCAATGTTGTTAGATTTCACATTATTAGCAATCTTATTAACACCTCCAACTAAGCTAAATATGCTTGTATCTGGTGTAGGTATGGTGTAATGGGTAGGATTCGAACCTGTGACCTCTCAATCACTAGTCCGACACCTTAGCCATTATGCTTTTGACATTTGAATAGTACCTATTTCAGCCAACATAAATAAAAACGTTCCCAGTAGATTATTTATTCTATTAAATTTCAATCCAAAACAAAAAGTTCACAATAAGTCTGAGTGAGCTTACTTTGTTTCTTTAATCTTAATGTCCTACAAAATGTGAGGATTTCTGAAAATTTTATGTTTATTTCGATAACTTTTACAGATTTAGCTCTATAGCATAATATGTAAGGCATTAAGTTAAATAAGTTTCTTGAATAGACTGATCTTTAATGGCTTCGTCGCATCGCCAAGATTTTATTCAGCAATAGCGACTCGGCCCGGCTTTGCTTGGTCTCATACTGCAATATTACTAGCAATCTTGTTAACCCCTCCAACTAAGCTAAATACGCTTGTGTCTGGAGTGGGTTCCCGTCCAATAGTGTAATGGGTGGGGTTCAAACTCGTGATCTCTCGATCACAAGTCCGACACCTAATCCATTAAGCTATTGACGCTTTCATTCAAACAAAACCTTAATAAACATACATTGAAACCTTCCTCATGAATTATTCTATTCATTGATGAAAACGGCATGAAAATCTGTTCAGCTGTTTTTGCAGAGCTTGTGCTATGAGTACTAGACAACTGATAAACATACATATATATTTCTAAATACATACATATTATAGATAAATTACACCCAGACAAAGAACAAATGATCGTGCTCATCACACAAACATTTGTCCTGGGTGGGAATCTAACCCTCGACCTTGCGCATAGCAGTCAGGGCTACTGACCACTAGACCAACAGGCCTGTCGAACTATTTCGGAAGTCGGTCTATGAAGGGGCCAAAAAAAAACATCGAGTTTGCTTCGTGGCCCCGAAAGCCTTTCTTTTTTCTGGGTGAGAAAATCATCGCAGTATTGTGTTGTAAGTCACGGCTTAACGACATAAAAGTGACTAAACGATTGATAACAAGATACTTATAGATTCGTTGATACTTAGAACAAGATCTTCTCAAGGAGTTTTACATTCTAGTAGCAGTGCCCGCCAGTTCATTTACGATACAGTTTTTTCCTCCATAAATCACGACTCAGTTGGAATATTGGCATTAAAAATTACCTATATTTGTTAACCGATAACCTCCTCTATCAGTTAAAGTTCCATAAAACGGGTCAGCAGTTCTAGAGACTTGCTAAAACAAAGAGAAAGACAGCCAGACAGTGAAAAAATTTAAAAAGAATTATTAGTGTTTTAGTATCGTGAATACTTGAAAAGCACTTGGTTAGACACGTGAAAGGTATAAATATATACGGTAAGATAAAGAGACATTCGGGTTAGGGTAAAGTAATAATATTGATAGATATATAGTCTACACCTAACAGTATATTAGTAGTACTTGCAATAGTCCCAAAACTATACAATGAAGATAAGATGCCGAGCAATTTGCTAGCATTATTATCATTATTCTTGAGTACATTGATAACGGCTTGGATGAGCTCAATGGGATCTACGTGACACAATTATTTTAACTTTAGAGAGTTCTTGAGAGAAGTATAGAACATGTCGTGAGCGATGTTTCCAGTACAAAAGTGTATAGTTCAAAGAACAGACAAAATCGAAGAAAGGACGGATTCAAAGCCATGTGAAAATTTACAAAATGACGTCTAAAGATATGCTGAACAATAAGTTATAAGTAGGTTAACACGTTCGCTGACAGTACGTCGTTTGGCGGGAAATTAAAATGATGCATTATGACAGTACGTCGAAGGACGGGCCACTTATTTTTAAGAGTACGTTGTCTCACGATAATTTTTCATATAAATATTATGAAAAGCAGTATCCACTATTATACCTATTATGAGCAATTTCATATTTCTTACTGCCGTAATAGGAGTATTTTGTGGGTAGTTTCATATTGCTTGCTTGTGCACGAGTACTACGTTGATTTGTCATTTAGTATCGAAAATTTAGTATTCTACTGTCGTAATGTGGTGTCAGGGTAAGTGCTCACTGTCAGCGAACGTGTTAATAGATTTTTTTAACAAGTTTAGGAATGCAAGGTTACATAAGGACAAATAAACTATCTCTGTGCTATATTTCACCCAGGTCCGCTCAGCCAAGGTATGACAAACATACATACATCTGAACTTTCCTATTAATTAATATTTTTGCATTTATAATTTCAGTATGATTATCAATACCATACTGAAGTTATAATTGCAAAAGTTTTTCGGTCTGTCTGTTATACTTTCACTGCTAAATCGCAGTACCGATTTGGATGAAATTTGGAAAAAACTTTTTGAACACACCGGTTTAAAAGTAGGCTACTTTTTTTTTCAAAAATCATTTCCTTGGCTTAAAGGCTTGAAATATGGGATCAAAATTTGTATGGGAATCTAAACCACTTAACCGAGTTTAAGGAATTTTGGTTTTTTCCTCAAATTAACGCGGATGAAACCGCGGGCAGAGCTAGCATTATTATATTTCGTAATAATCAGTGTTGGTATAGATTATTTAATCTATATTTCAGAACAGCTAATCCGACTGTATCGGGTAAGACGGTTTGTTTTCCTGATGTAATTTTTCATCTAGTATAATAATGACAAGACTGAAGTGGAAGTACAGGACTTCCACTTCAGTACCCTTGAAACCTTGTTGTTCTCGACTGCTCAACTCTCAACTCTTTAATGGCTTTTAAGTAACACTTTACTTCACTTGAGCTACACTAAATTCAGTGTATCGCATTTTATAAAGTACTCATATTTTTAACCTCCGACGAAAACAGAGGGACATTATAAGTTTAACGTGTGTATCTGCGTGTCTGTGTATCTGTGTATCTGTCTGTGGCATCGTAGCTTCTAAGCGGGTGAACCGTCAACAAAGATATGATGTGGTTTTTGTTTTTCTTAAAAAGCAGGTTTTCCGGCAGTGGTTTTTAGACATGTTTTGTCAAAATCAGTTCAGCCATTTATGATATGGGCGATATGGGAGATATGGGCGGTGAAAGTGAGGATGATTCATCGAATGTTGTCAAATATACCCATGTGGGGTATCAAATGAAAGAACACGACGTGTATATTACAATCTCACAATCAGTTTAGTCATTAAAGTATTAGATATGGGGAATGAAAGTGGGGATGAATAATTGAATATTGTCAAATATACCCAAGTGGTGTATCAATTGAAAGGGAATGACGCATACTATATTACAAAAACTGACCATTCCATGAAATTGGTCAAATTGAAAAAAGCTATGGTAGGTGAAAAGTTTAAAAAGCATAAAATTAAAATTAAATTAAAATTTTAATAACAAAATACGCAAAAATACTTATAAGTAGTTTAAGAAACATACCTTAAAAAAAATATTCGCGGCGGGGTATCGCTATGTAACAAATTTTAAATATCGATTCTGAATTGGCGATACCCTGCCTCGACTATATATTTTTTATTTTTTTGTAATATACAACGTGTAACGGAAAGGGTATATACATACCAAGGGCACGGCTTCTTTGGATGATATCAAACGACATTGGAAGGGTTTCAACTCAAAATAAAATACTCTAAAAATTGATAAAGTTTCTTAAATTGAAATCATAATAATCGTGTCACCGCACTACGTAGGTCAATAACTTTCCACGTTACTTGCAAATATCACGATAAATCTCTTCTGTGATATGCTTATTTCAATTTGAAAAGTTCGTTTTCTGGTATCAATGTATTAACCCTTTAATTGGCAGAACAATCAAAATAATAAAATTGAATTTTTGACACCATGAGTCAATTTCTAGTACTTCATAGACATGGTAAAAAATAGAAATAAAAATCTAAGGCTTTCAGTTTTCTGAAAATTATATGTGAAGTATACTGGACATTACCAAATACATAGCGATCAACAGGCTGGAATGTATGTGCAATATACTGGACAGTGCCAAGTTTACTAAAATAAATTTACTAATGGGAAGATAAATGAAAAATTGATTTTAAGTATTAATTATGTTTATTTTTGATGAAAATTCAAAAAACAATTTCTTTTTCCTGCGACAAAACATAGTCTTTGGTTACATTTAATACATACAACGTTTGTTTTACCATCCTTACAGTAACGGCATCTCCCATAGCTACACGAATCGGGAAAATGACCTACTTGATCATAGCGTATATCTTCAATCGGTCTTGCTACTACAGGTTTCTTAATTTTTCTATCTTCTTTTATATCTCCCGTAATATCATTCAGTTCTTTGACTGGTTTTCCTTTTTTAACAAGACTTTCAAATATATCTAACCTGAACTCTTTTAACGACTTTTCCTTATCTTTATTTTGTCGATACAAAAGCCATGCATTATTGATGCTTATGTCAATCAACTGGGCAAAAATAGAAAGATACCATCTTCGTGTTTTTAGAGGAATCTTATAAAGGGATATTAGCATGTCCGCCAAGTCGACCCCACCCATATTTTTATTATAGTTTTTGACTATATTTGGGCAGTCGACATCAACTCTCGCTTTATGTTCTTTGCTATAACGTTTTATTTTATCCACGGGGTGAGCATCGACACAGGAACTGATAAGGGTAACACATTTATTGTCTAACCACTTTACCACTGCCAGTTTATTTTGGTTACAAACTCCTTGCGCGAAACTGCCTCGTTGTTTCTTTTTAAGGTCTTTATCAGAAGGAAGTACACTCTCACAGCCTCTTAGCCGATTTCCTCTAATAGTACCAGTGCAAAATATCCCGTAGTTTTCACGCAACATATATACGAGCTCAGGTGACGTAAAAAAGTTATCACAATATACATTTGCAGGTTTCTGGCGAATCGTTTTACACAAAGCAAGAACAACTAGCCCTCCTAAACCTATAGAAATCTCATCCTGTGTGAAAGTATAATTTCTAAATGTATCCTCCCCTCCATATAAAATAAAATCATAGATTAAGCCTGAAGCTCCCGCGCGTACAAAGTTTTTGAAACCCCATTTATTTGGTTTATTTTGTATGTACTGTCTTCTGTTTCCCGCTTTGGTCCCTTTATAGGGAATCATCATCTCATCTATACTGAAATTTTGTTCCTCGTACATCTTCAGACAGTTTTGCCTAATTTTTTCCATTACTGGCCGAACTTTGAAATATCTATCACCGTCGTCTAAATTATTGTCGATAAAATGTATGTAACGTCTAATTGTTTGGTATCGCTTTAGTGGCATGAGATCGGCAATATTTACAAATCTAAGCCTGCGGCTCCAATAATCAGTGTAGCTAGGCATATGTACAACACCCATTAAAATTTGTATGGCAAGAAACGTGAGAAACTCTTCATGAGTAAGTTGTATGGATCTTCCTTTTACCTGAACAGAGTACAGATTTGATTGATCTACTATATCTTTTATTATATTCGGTGAAAAAAAACGATAGAATAACGAAAGGGGTTGCTGATCATCTTCACTCGGCATCAGCGGCGTATTTTCATCAATTTCAGCCCGATGATAAAATAATCCCTTCTTCCACTTGTAATTCAGAACAAACTTCTTAGACGTTTTAACTTTTTTTGAAACTACTTTCTTTTTCTGCGCTTTTTTACGTTTTCTAGTGGAACATGTGTCAATGGTCGGTTGGTCCGTTTGCACTGAACCGAGTGATGGTAAGGAACTTATAGAAGGGATGGCATCGTAATTTGGTTCATTTTGAGACGGAAAAACATTTTGTAATATTGGTGTAAGTGGTAAATTAATTGCATTGTTATCTGTAATTTCATCTTCGGAAGATTCTAAAATGTTCAGTGCCTCCAAGGCCGAATCTACTGATATCAAGCTGCTTTCATCCGAAAAATCATGCTGGTTCGAAATTTTATTTGTAATTTTAAGTTCTTCTTCGGTAGATGAAGCGTCACTGGAATCGGAGCATGCATGTTCAGGCGGTATCAAAGCAAATAGCCTATTCGTGCGGGAGCGTATCAATCGCTAAAACAAAAGGAAAAAGCTCATTTGATACATGCAACCCATACAAAACCAAAATTCTAATTAGTTGGCATTGTCCAGCCCGCTTCCCAAACAAAAACAGTGATAGCATTGTGAGCAATTGGCAGTGTGAAGTATACTGGACAACTAGTTTTAAGTGCAAGTTACAACGTTATTGTCACAGTACTGGGTTATTATTTGTTACCATATAACAAACCGTCACTTTGAAATAATATCTAATGCATAGCTAACCCATATAAATGTTTCTATATATTAAAAAATATTCAAAAACTTACCTGTTCCGCATTAGCCGACCGTTGCTTCGACATCATTTTGATTTTTGACATATATTGATGTTGCCAGGCACCTAATTTATTTTTCTACCAAATGCTTACCAGATTGTGGAGTTACAAAAATAAAAAAAATGTTGGTATAATCAGTATACGAGCTTACAAATTAATTTTTTATTAATGTCCAGCCGGCTACACTCTGTCAATTTAGGGGTTAAAAATTACCATTTCTGTATTCTGCTAAGAAATAGTTTTTTCATAAATTACACCTGTAGAGAGTGAATAGCAAATTGTTGCTATTATACAAATAGAATTGATTTTGCGTAAAATGTTTTCTGTTTGTATACGTACATATTTTCATGAACAATAAAGTATATTCTATTTCATTGTTTACGCGTGTTCAAAAACAAAATGCGAAACCATTTACCCAAGCACTCTAATTTTATCTCCATCCCTGGAGAAAAAAGCGTCCTCCACACACCGTAATAACCCAAATTGATGGCACCATCATCTCCAACCTTTAACCTATCAAAAACGGCTCGCGTGTTACAAATAATCAGGGGCACCGCAAGGATCTGTAATAGGACCATATCTATTCGTGAACCTAATTGCAAATAAATAGGTCCTATCAACGAGACTTATGTGCATCATTAGGTTAAATAGTAATACATTTAAAAAGGAACATTACTGTCTCTATTTTTCTCGGGAAGCGGGTAGAAGGTCTAATCAAGTGGAGAGCTCTGGATGCGTGATTAAGTTGGATCTTTTTTAGCTCACTCTTGCATGTGATTAAAAGCTGGGATGCCGGGATGGTATTCCGGATCAGTTCTTTTATAATTTAATTGTATTGTGATTGTTTGATGTCGATGCTTGTACAAAAATATAATAATGATACCCCAGTTGCTTAGCGAAGTACGTCGAGAAACTTCGACAGAAATCTAGAATATTCGAGACACTAGCGTCAACTGTCAGCGAGTAGCAGTACTGAGTATATCGAGAAACTTCGACTGACTTCTAATACGTTCGAGACATTAACGCCATCTAGCGGCGAATAGCAGTACTATGTATCTCAAGTAGCTTCCGGGATATTCTTGGCAGTATAGGCAGTGAGTCGATTTTACAAGAATGTTCTAGAACTCATAGATCGGGGTATAAATAGATCGCAAAGGAACGCGGACAACAGTTTTATTTCAAGATACGAGAGGATATAATCGAAGCTTTACAAGTGAATTTCGGTGCGATTTAAGTGTTAAGTGACAAGTATTGTACTGTGAATAACTGTGTTAATTTTTGTTTTGTGTTTATTTATTTAAAGTGTTAATTTTGGTCTAATTTGCATTAATTAGTTCTATCCCGAACCCCAGCTCGTAACAATAAAAAGATATAAGAACTCGTAATAATAAAAAGAAGAAAAGAAAAGACAGGTCTGAAATTATTTTGATTTACTGTTGTTGAGGATCGACTTATGACTCCATATAATAATATAACTAAGCTGCATCCAGTTAGAATTGAAGTCGATTGAAATATAGTTGGGAAAAGTTAAGTTTGTTTAAATTGTATAAACATTATTCTCTTTATTATTTTTTCCCAAGAATTAAAACAATGAAGAAATGTACTAAAACAATGCTGGCCATTCAACTTTCAAAATACTTCAAAGAAAATCACAACAATAGTTTGCAATTTACTAATGTCGGAACTAAGTAATTAGCTTGAGGATCTGACGGATGGAGCGCTAACTGATGAATGCAGGAGGCTCTCATCGTATAGTAAACGGTTGGGTTCTTCTACACGTTAGTACTTCTCAATAAAGAAGTAAAATGGTTTGTTCGTACAGGATTGTTTTGTCATTACGTTTAAAGACAGAAATAAGAAAAAGGTGAGTCAATGGGTGGTATTATATCAATGGGTAATGAATTACATCAAATATTTTAGGTTTTTTCGAGGGAACGAACTCGTGTGTCGTGGGTTACTCGGTCATTTGTCCTTATAGATAAACGGGCCAAGAGACTCATTGGCAACAATGCACTGGTCAAGTCAAAGTTCCAGAGGCTTGACTATCGATGACGAGTTGGAAGTCTATCGGTTTTCAGAAGCCTCCGTCACTAGTTTTACACATTTTTCCACTGACTGTGTGTGGCAGGGAAAGTCAATAATGTCGAGGTTGTGTTCTTTAGCCTTAATTCTTAGTTCATCGTTGGAGACGTGTCGCAAAATTGGTGGAGCTGATATTTCACACTCTTGCCAAAATATTATATCGGTGTAGTCTCGCGCACAGAAGTTAAGCTTTGGTGCTTTAAATACCCTGCGAGAGTTGCTCTTTTCTGCTTCTCTGGCCTTTAATATTTTGCGAGATGCAAGCTCTCGAATATCCTTTCTATCGTCGAATAACATGGCAATAAGCAAGTTTTCTGGGTGCGCAAAAAAAGCGTTTCTTTCGATCACCGAATTTACAATAGATCTCTGACTATCAGGCAAAAATCGAGAGTATATAACCATTTGAAAAATATACTTGGCTCTATCTTTAAATGATGAGTTTTGCTTGATTAGGAACCAAACAGGAGCGTAAACTTTGACCACGTAGTTCACAAGCAGCTGCAAATTATTTGACGGCGAAACAGTACTTACGTAAAGTCTGAGTATGCGATTGGCAGTAGTGAGCCATCTCGAATGCGCCATTTTTCCAGGTTGGCGGTTTGCTAGCTCAAGGGAACAGGAACCAGCCATCACAGCATGACACATTTCGTACAGATACTTTTGATCCGTGCTTAGTTCCTTCACAATATTATCAGGTAATACTAGCAAATTGCCAGACACTGCACAAAAAGACGCTAGAGGTTTACTTTCACAAGCAGCTAGCTGTTTTCCAAAAAGGTCCTGAATATTCTTTTGGCCCAGATGTGCTACCATCCAGAGACATGAACAAATGACGAAGCGGTAATTCATTCGCGTGAAGCATACAAACACACCATTGCAACGGTCTCTTTAAATAGTTTTCCAGGTATTGAATGACACCTCCCTTCCAACCTGTATTCGTAGCAGTACCATCGCACCCCACACAGATCACCTCTTCCAAGTTCAGCCCTTGATTTTCTAACAAAGATATGATAGAAGAGACGATCCCTTTGGCAGTGCCACGACTTGGCGTCATATGTCCCAAATAAATAGATCCCGGCTCTGTGAGAACTGAAATGTGTTCTTGCAAGACTTCTCTGCGGTGGTACCGATCGCCTATTTTCTCGTTTATGAGTGTTTTGTCCTTTCGTCCATCAAAGTAGATACCTTAGAATAACAACGCATAGAAGAGGCGTCTAGAACAAAACACGAGCGATTTCGTGTGTCCACTTTATTTTCTTTGTGTGCGTGAGCCGAATGTGTCTACGTTCTTCAAACGCACACAAATATAGCTTTCAGTGATACCATTACCAGTACCATTACCACAAAAATGGGAAAACGCACTATTATGTTGCTGGATCAAATCAAGTATTTTATGTTATGAAACTAAATAAGATGATGTTTTTTCATGTAATATGACTTATATGACATATATTTACGGAAGGTAAACGAAATGAGATATCGTTTATTGCGTTTAGAATGTTTGATGTGTAATGTGTTATAATGATATTATAGAAATGTATTAATTGCTTGAAAAATCTCGTTTGATATCAATTAAAAGTATGTGTTGTATTTATGAAATAGAAAAATATTATTGAGAACATTACTTAAATGAAAAAAAATCTTAATCAATAAAATTGTCATCTTTATGATGCCACTCTTCGAACTAACAGTAACTTTTAGTTATAAAACACTGTAGGTAGTAGCTGTAAATAAATATAGTTTAGTTTGACGCATACATAATTGCCGCCAAAACTATATTTTTTTAAACAAAAATAAGCACAAAAGAAATCAATATGGGTATTTTTTTCCTCACGGATAGCAACATTGAATTGTGATAAGTTAGGTTATTAGAATTTTTGTTTGATGGTCGATTTACTTAAATATAATGTATAAAATGTAAGTATTTACTTGTGAAATGTAATTTGATTACACGTTTTTTGTTTTCCTGAAGGACTATGACATCCCTTTACGCTACAAACGGTCGTTTTAAATTATTTACTCGCGAGCTCTGTTCGGCAGAATGTGACCTTGAATACTGACGGATCGTCGAGCAAAGTTAGCCAAAAATGGCTAAGTTTTAGTTGCCTCACTTTTTGCACTCGTACTATCCTTCTATGCGTTGTTATTCTAAGGTAGATACTTTTTATTACAATCGTATCAATGTCTTTGCTGGCCTTGGTCCGTGCTTTTGAAACAGCTCTATTAATTTTATTCTTATCAATAACAAGACTTAGATCTTCGGAAGAAGAATCCTACGTCAGCTAAGACCGCCGAAGCGACCGCAGCTGCAGATCGCGTTGATAGTCCATACCGATCACATACCTTAGCTACCGTTGGCAGCGCCAGAGTGTTCCGATTCAACGAAGTAGATGGAGTCTCATTTACCGGCACGTCACTGTTCGCAGAAAGCTCTGTTACAGGCGACTGCGGTCGAGGCGGCAACTCACGCACCGGAACAGGATTGGTTTTTAGTGATGCACTGGGAAAACATGCGTGCTCTGACTCTTTCCGATTCAAATTTTCTTGTCTCTGATGTTTCTTTAAAAGTCTTTCTGTTTCTTTTGTGTCTATACCGCTTATTGCCATTTGTCTATCACTTCTTTGATCCAGTAAAAAGTCTCTTTCAGAAATAGGAACTTTCTTAGGTTTTATGCAGGAACAAATGTCAAACGAAGTGCACTTACAAGCAGCAATATCGAAGAGCTTGTTCGACGATTCCAAAAAGCACTTCACTTTGCTTTCGTAACTATCATTTCTTTTATTTTTGGGATATCTTATCAATGACAGGTATTTGTCGAAATATGATTTCAGCAATTGGGTAACTCGTACGTTGGAAACGATAGGAATCGAAGCTTTGGTCCAAATCGTATCAAGTTTTCCAGAAACGATTGAAAAAACTTCTGTGTTAGAAGGATCTTTCCCATTCTTCTGTAGTTTTAGTTCATTTTTAGTAAACAAAATGAATTTGATAACGTCACTTATCACTGGTAACTGGCGATCGTCAAGTTCTTTATATGATCCCAAAATAGCACAAGTAGTCTCACTTTGTCTTGAACCCATTATTATAAATAACAAAAACACGTATTTTATCACAAGGAAGTACAGAGCGACACCTTACAGCAATAAAACCGCAATAGAAATGAGACGAACTGCCTCACAGTAGAAGTAGAGAATTTAAGAAAAACAAGTCAAAACATGAATTTTGCGAGTTTGTTCCAAACCAATTCCTAACAGAAAATATCCTGTCGTTGCCTGCAAATCATAACTTAGGGTTTCACTATCAATGAAATAAAAAAGAAAATGGGAATAATGTACATAAAATAGAATAGACGACATTGACTGGAGGGTTATTTAAGTGATAACAAAATAAAAAAAATGCCGGTAGAACCCTCAAGATATTTTTTTATGTTTTTTTTTTATTATTTTTACGGTAATCTAAAACTACTAATGCAACTTTTGAGGGGGCTTGAGTAGCGAAAAGCGAAAAAAAAATTTTTCGGGACACCCTAGTGTACATGGCAGTCATTAGGAAGCCCTCACATGGGCTGATAGAATATTAATCGTTTACACAGTAGCCGATTCATTCCTTTTGTATTCTTCGTTTTTTCCTTTTATCAAATTCAAAGAATTTCTATAAAAAGTGGTAGGCAATTAGTTTCTTGGATTTACATTGGCAGTTGTCTTTCCTTAAATTCTGCAGAAAAAAAAAATGTTTTGCTGACTACCTCTCGTTTTAGTTATCCACTGTCACTATATATATACCTCTTATGTACAAAGGTAAATTGAGACTTTATCTGCTATCACCTGGGTCTTCTATCTACTATGAGTCTGCGTAGACTTGTTTCGCCCTATCGTAGACTTCGCTGAAAATCATCAAATCCATATCAAAAGCTGGGTAACCACAAGCAAAAAAAAAAAACAAAAGTTAACATATTGCTCCAGAAATCACACTTACAATAAAATTACTCATTCCACAACTATATACAAAACTGAAAACACTAACGTAAAATTCAAAATGAAAAGTAACCTTAGTACTAAATACCATCACAACACAAATGAGCAAAATTTTCAAAATACAACTCACACAGAATAACTTTGTTTAAACACGGTTCCCAGTACAAGTTGGCAAATAAACATCATAGTATGAAACAGAAACTGAGTTCTGAAACTCACTTACGACCTTAGTTCGAGCTTTGAACTCCTCAATAGCTCTGGGGATAGGCTTAAATTGTATTAAGGCAGGAATTTTTGGGATAATAGATTCCCAATGGGATGGGATTTAAAGCATAATTTTGGTATATTGATACGGAATAAATTATAAAATTTAATAGGGCCGCAAATATTTCTCGACCTCTGGGTGGAACGGCAGAGAGTGTCAAATTTCTACTAACTAAAAACCCTCCATGTTCCTTAAGTTGCTTGAGCAATGGGTTAGTTATTCATCCATACTATATTATTATAAATTCTAAAGTCTGTTCTTTTGAAAATATTATGTATGTAGATAGTTACAGACTCGTGTTCAAACATAGACAAATTTTCATCCGGAAAATATGTGTAACAACTAGTAAAAATAAAACCGAAAAGTGTATTGTGAAATAAGTTTGTTTACATTATTGGTGTACAACGAAGCATATAATTCTATCTATCCATTATTCTGAACACAGTATAAAACCAAGCTTTCAAAGTTTATTCTCCACATTATTCATAAGGAAATACCTACAAGGAAAATGAATTGTCATCGCTCCCCTAAAGTTGATGAAGATATAATTAACGACGCACATCACGCCATGACAATGTCAAACAAGGTAGGTTGATGTTGTAATAAATTAATGATGCTCTGTTCTAACGTGAAGGTTTTTATAATGTTATCATGTACTTATGACAATGAAGTTATGAAGAAACAAGAGTCTTTGCATTTGCTTACTATATTTTTTGTCTAACTCTAAGAAAAGGAAGGCATGACATAAGACATCTTTAAAGTTCGCTAGTGCTATCTTATAGCTCAACTGGCACTTTTTGAGAAAGATTTCTTTGAGAAAAGAGAGATACAAAAAGAAGAAGAAAGCAAACAGTATACAGTAGAAGTATCCGTGGGCCCCAAACTAGACACAGCCTATATCTTGGTGGCCCAGGATGTAAATTTATCAGATTACAGTTCAGTGCGAACAGCGCAGTTTGACTTTTGACACAACATGATAAATTGAATGTGGAAAATAACTTTGGAAAAAGATAATAAAAAAATAAAATAACAAATACATATAAAAAAAAACAATTAAATTATAGTTAATTAAAAAATTAAATAACGATAAATTATAGCCTACTAACCTCTGCCCGCGACTTCGTACGCGTGTGAACGTTTTCTCCCATAAATGCCGAAACCGTGGGAATTCTGGGATAAAACGTAGCCTATGTGTAATTATTAATAATTCCAGGATGTCAACTATCACTTACCAAATGTCATCCAGATCCGTTTAGTAGTTTTTGCGTGTAAAAGTATAAAACATCCATAAATATATACATCCATCCTCACGTACTTAGCATTTATAATTTTAGCATGATAGCACTGCCCAATAATGTTGTACCTTCCTAGTTACTACCAATACTTTTTTTTAAATTGGATCCTTCGTTTCCAATATTACCCACTAAATATAAACTTACCTCTTTGTAATACCTATTAGTATAGACGATTATTCTTCATCAGTTAAGTAAACTGTGCTACGTTAATTTTTTTTAATTTTTTTTTTATTCAGACTAGGTTCGCGATTGACCGCAATCTCA
This sequence comes from Tholera decimalis, assembly GCA_943138885.2. Taxonomy (NCBI): domain Eukaryota; kingdom Metazoa; phylum Arthropoda; class Insecta; order Lepidoptera; family Noctuidae; genus Tholera; species Tholera decimalis. Next base: position 35,152,866 of record OW964562.2, read on the forward strand.
TCTGATTATAAGTGATGATGTGGTCGAAGTTGGAGCACGATTACCTAAAAGTAACCTATTCACTCTTGATTTAAAGACCCCTAGGTTATAGCTATCTAGTCCGGTCAAATTAGATAAAAATATAAGAGTGAAGCTACATAAATTTACAACAAGCTGAAAATTGGTGAAATCGTTCAAAATATAATTATACATCAAATTTTAAAGTTCCCCGTCTTTCCCCTGTATGGAAAAAATATTCAAGGTCAGAGATAAAAAAAGAGTTTTTCGCGATTTTCAGCAAAATGGTAAGTTTTATCATAAAAATACAGACTGAGGTTAGAAGTTGGTCAACAATACATTAGAACCAGTTCAAACTTTACTTCCACCTGCGCCGGAAAAACTGCTGAACACAATTTTTTGTAACTGCAAAGAGGGATACAGTGCTAAATATGGCTGTAAAAAGTTGGACTGTTTTGTTCTCTGGCATGTACAAATTGCCAAGGCCGGTCATGCTCTAATGTGAATCACCAACAGTGGAGGATTCGTTTGATTCCAACGAGGTGGTGACATGCGATACATCGCTATTGACGCAATTTACTTGCACCCAGAATGAAGATGAAGAAGAAGAACAAGAAGAAGAATTTAAAGGCTACAAATCAGACGAATAAACTTCACTGCTTTGTTTAATTTACATCGCTTTTATCTTTTCCAGTAATTGTTAATTTTCGTTATTTTGCAATAGTTTCAAATTAAACAGGATCATAAATGACCCGTGAAATAGGCCTACTGGCGAAACCACGTTAAAAAAAACGCGCTAAGTACACATAGGTGGCGTGGAAACCTGTGCATATTATGACGATTACAACTTTTACAAATCTTTGAATCGTTATATCTCAGAAACGGTGGCTCGTAGGGAAAAAGTATTTATACATTTTTATAAATAATTTTATGATCTACAATTTTGATCTGTAATATTTTTATGATAAAACTTACCGTTTTGCTGAAAATCGCGAAAAACTAATTTTGTTTACCTTTAACCTTGAATAATTTTTTTTTCCATACAGGGGAAAGATGGGGAACTTACAAATTTTATTTATAATTTTATTTTGAACGATTTCACCGATTTTCAGCTTGTTGTGAATTTATGTAGCTTCGAATGTCTAAATTGACCGAACTAAATCGGGAAACACAGATTCTGGCAGGGAATTCCACTCCTTAGCCGTACGCACAATGAAAGTATTCCCAAAACATTTAATTTAATTAAAAATGTATCTTTTAGGTATTTGGGATTTTGAAGACAATAATGATTTTAGGTTTTGTTTACTTAACAGTTAAACTGTTCGTGCTAAAGACGATTCAATTTGTGTATTTAATTTTATTTCTCTAATTAAAATATATACAGTTTTGCCCGATGTACCTGCACTCTGTACATATATATCTCATAATATTTATACCCTACCAAGTCCGTATTTTATTTATTATTTTTTATTTCAAGTTACTCTTGAGTCGTTTGTTAGCAGCACTTATCCTATGTTAATAAATATATATATTATCTTAACCCTAAATACACTACATTTAATCTAAGAGCTGCAGAGAGGTTGAACTGTAGGACGTTTTACCGTGGCAACACCATTCTATGGGAAATGGCGCAGGAGCGATTCACGTACGAACAGTCCAGACTGCTAAAAAAACATGTCACATTGTGTTAGTACGAATATTTGTTAAGCCTTTGTTGGCATTCCTAATCTAATCACGTATGTAAAAAAACAATGAATATAAATATGTGAACCACTACAATACGCCTAACACTAAGATGAACAGCTTGCAGCAGCGCAGCAGCAACTCATATATAAAATTATATACGACTCACGAAATTCCGAAGGTACGTCAAACGTTAAATGAGTAAACAGGCCATATTATATGGTCTAACAGGTAACAGGTTTTGTTTTCAACTGCCCCCACAAAATATTAAGACTGAATGTCAGTTTTACTAATAAAACTGAACAAAATTAAGACATCTATACTAGTTCTATAAAAACACAATCGGTCTCGCAGGGCTTCGCTCCCGTGGATTTTATCACGATAAAAATTAACCCTTTTTTTGCAGTCGAGTACAAAGTATTTCAAGCTACTACCACACCTAATTGCATCCAAATCCACGCAGTACTTTGTACCCGACTGCAAAAAAGAGGGTTATGTTTACATAGATAGGTAATGTTTGCGAGTTTAGACGATAACCTCCTTGATGCAAATTTATGTTTTTTTAAAGGTTTATCTTCGTGATTACTCATAGAAACATACAATTCACTGAAAAAAGCCCTGCCACACGAGCAAAGCTGTGGGCAAAAGTCATAAAACACAAACAGTATTAGTGCTTTCAAACTCACTGTCAGTGAGGATCGATTTTGTCTTAATCGAAAAGTCACTCTCAAAATAAAAAGTGAGGATAAATAAACCCAACCAGGTATTAGCCAAAGCAGTTTCGAATTTCAAACCGAAGCCATATTTTACGTTTCAAATACCGCAGAAGTCTCGTATAAAAATTACTTTGAAACTTCATTCCTTGTGATCCAAAGCTCATCGATTCGTCGATAAATATACGTTATCTTCCATTGAAACTCATAGCAGAACGGAAAAAATGTTGAACGTACAATGGCGCACGCAATTACATGATTTCTACAGTCGTTTGCATTCACTGTTCCGCTTTACTTTGTAATGTTACGTTTGAGGATAAGTTATGAGCTAATAGCGATTTTTTTAACTAATTAAATATTGCCCCATATTAGAAGTTTTTGCTGTAAAGTGGTTGAATTTTTACAAACACACAGGACTGGAAATCTATTTGTAAGCCAAACAAACATTTTTTCCAGTATGGGAATTGAACCCACGACACACAGCTCAGCGGCAGATCACTCAACCACTACGCCAACCGTGTCGTTATTGCAGCAGACCTCTGTAAAAATATTACGTATTTAAAATAACTGAGACTACTAAAAATAATTATAATGTATCGTGCTTACATAAAAACGTCTACTACATATAGTAGATGAGCGATTCTGTCCATATTTGTAACACTTTAATACTAATTACTATTTTTTTTAAGTCTGGGAAAGCATCCAAGGACTGATTCCCGATCGGGGCGAAACGAGAGGGTTTGTCAGACTTTTACTGACTAAAACCCACCCGTGTTCCGTCATTTGCCATTCGTGTTCCGAGGCCGCTGTGACTCTTTCGGATAATTCCGCAACTCCGGCAAGCAAGGGCCCCCTCGTGGTACCCGACAATTTGCTGACAATCTTTAAGGCGCATGTGGTACACAACGCTCCGTCTACACGGGCCGTTTCTGTCGGGCGGTGAGCTGCTCATTGCTCGCAGACCGCAGGCCCAATACTCTATAAAGAGGTAACGTTGTGATTGAGGTTGCACGTCTGATCCGATTTTAATCATTCGTTCTCCAACAAAATGCATCTTTATCATACATAATAAAAACATTTTACCAAAAAATTAATCCGACTCCCAAAAAACACTGCAAAGTCAAAAATAACTTTAATTTCGGTAGTCGGTGTCTTTAGTCTTGTATTTTCGTTTTTTTTTCGCTTGGTAAAAAGTTTTTATTTCACTCTTTTTAGTTGGTCGATTTACCTAGTTATAAGAGCCTAAATGTCAACTGCTTATAACCTTTTACTAAATATTGCTTTTCCCAATGCTGGGCCGTTAATTGTTGAAGAGTTATCCTGGTACTTCACCATCAGTTCTACATCACCATATGCAGTATATAAGTATACCCTTTCAAACAAAAAAAGAATTTTCCAAATAGTTTCAGCCGTCTTCGAGTAATCGGTAAAAAAAACTTCGAGTAAAAAAAATATATATACGCGTCGAACTGATAACCTCCTCCTTTTTGTCGTCGGTTGAAAATAAAACCTTTTCACGTGACCTTAGCCGCGAGTAAAAGCTTATCTATGATATACACAGTACATTAATGGCATAATTTATACAAAATATTCACAACCATTTTGTTACATAACGTTATTTTGCTTTTAGTCCGCCTTTGTATCAGTACTGTACATAAAAAACATTCAGTAGCAGTTTCCCTCTATAATTTAAGGATACATTACAAGTAATTGTAATCATAACATTAAAAGCAGTCAAGTTATATTAAAGATTCCATTTAATAAATCCATTCACCCAGTATCGTATGTAAATGTTAATATCATCCCTACTTCCATTCAAATACCTGACCCAAATCTATTCAAACCCAACTCCTTCAAAAATTCAGAACTTAGCATATCAATGCTTTTAATCCCTTCATCAATCAACTCGTTTCAAAGGACGTGCGTATCTGACTATTAGGACCCAATGTTCGCTTTCGCGTAAAGTTTGCACCATCTAAACGTTCCCATTCGCTTATCTGCTATGAGTCTGAATACAGTTTGAGCTTCATACGTCATCGTTGTACTGTCATTACCTGTACCTCGCGGTGAATGTAAAATTTTGTGTTACGTCATTATATAACGTGTCGTTCAGTTTATACGCGTTATCGCGAGACAAGCTGCAATTGGTGACGTAGATTCTGTTTGTTAATATGTCCGTTAAGTTAGAGTGGGGTTAAATGTTTAGTCATATTATTTTGTGATACGGAATTTCGAAGGTAATTTTGATGACATCGGGCTAAAGGTGAAATTATATGTAATGTCTGTCTTAGTCAGAGTTAGTGCAATTTTTATGCATATAATGACTGGGGTCATTTTCTAGCGCATTATACAGACACCCATTACATTGCTTATTATTATTGTTATTTATTTATTTATAAATTACAAGTTCTTTGGGGTCTGTCTTAGCATGCCATGATTAATGAACTGAGATTTGATCAACGCGCTATTAACAGTTATGTTATAATTGAGTTGATTTAACGTTTTTTTTTTTTTTTTTTTTTTTAGGTAGGGCCACTTGTAGATCAGCACACTAAGGCTGTGAGTCTACTTAACCGGACTTTCCTGTGGTGACCTCTAATAAATTAAAGGCCCCCAGCCAGGGCTTACAAACTAAAATATACTTAAAAACTAATGACCGTACGCTAAGGGCACTCCCTGTGGAGTACGGGCCTCGGCATAGCGGGGTCATTTTGGGAGGGCAGCAAAGGGACAGGCTGGGTCATATTATTTACGGGAGTATTTATTACTACTGGCTCAGCATCGCGGGCTGGCTCGTTTGGCAAAGGTCGGGGAGGATTTTCATTACAAGTACGCGGACGTCGCGATGGGCCTCGTCGGCGAGGCCGGAATAAGGAACGCGTTCTGTATTTGTGTTTTCTAAGAGTGCTGGTTTCCCTACTGCTCTCTTGTCGGATGGTGGTGGGGTCGTCAGGCTCGTCTAGGATGTTACGCGGGCGACGAACCCGAGAAATCTTGGAGGGTCTGTATCGGGCGGCCGATACGATCAGGGGGTTAGTGTGGGTCTCAGCAGAGGTGAAGTAACGCACTGACATGCGTTTCAACACTTGCTTTATGGTCGGGAGTTTGAGGTCTACGTGGAGATCCTCGTTCCTACAGAACCAGGGCGCGCCCGTGGCCTTTCGGAGAAAACGGTTCTGAATGACTTGCATCCTATGGATCTGATTGGGACTGGCATGAGCAAACACCGGACAGGCGTACGTCATGATAGGACGTATGCATGTCGTGTATATTCGGATTTTACATTTAAGGGAGAGCTTGCTGTGTTTATTCAGCAGGGCGTGGAGCCTACCGAGAGCGAAAGCGGCTCGCGAGCGAACCGACTTTATGTGCTCACTGAAGTTAAGGAACTGGTCGAGGATCACACCTAAGTATTTGGCTCGCTTCTCCCAAGGGATTGGCTTGCCGAACATAGTGATCGGGCGAGAGATTTAACGTTCTTTTTAGCTTACGCTTTATGTTTATACTATTCATTGAGTCTCTAATATCTACAGGTATTTGGTTTAGTAAATTAGGTATTGTGAAAGAAGTAGTCGTCTGCCATAAAAGTTATTTTTGCGTGGCACTTGAAGTGAATTTAATTTGGCTTGTCGTGTATTAACGTCGTATTTAACTGGGGTTTGAATCTCAATGTTATCAAAATGTTCTATGAGGAACAAATACTCAGCGTCGCTAAAACAGGTAATACTTTGCAATATTTGAATAGCCCTGTATGGTCTTGGTATTTATTTTTTACATAGTTTGGTACTACAAGTTTTAGCAAGCGTGTTTATAAATTATGTATTTTATCTTGGTAAGTTTTAAATGTGCGTCCATAACTGGTGAGTCCATAGGAGATTATGGACTCAGCAAGAGCTGTGTACATTTGAAGGAGGATTCCATACGGTATATTACGCTTTATAATGGAAAACTTGGCGAGTATCGCAGGTCACTTGCCGCAAACAGATTCCACCTGGTAACTCCAGTTGAATCGGTTATCAATTATTAATCCAAGATAAGTATGATATGGGACTTGCTCTATCGGCAAGCAGTGGCAGTCTGGTAACTGTTTATGCAGACAATCATTATGATGTGAGCTATGATTTGAAAGGTATGGGAGGTGTTTATGTGACTTGAATGTACGTGTATGACTTTTGTTTTTTGTTCATTTAGACATAGACGTAAAATCTTTCTGCAAACATTCTGCGGCCATAGTAAGGCTTTTATAGCAGAGAGTAAACTGGCGTCAGCGCATTGATAAAGGGAACAGTGTGTTATAATATTTTCCAGGTCATTGACGTAAACCTCGAAAATCGGGCCTTAAAATAGGTATGTATTATTTAGCCAATCAAACTCACTGGGTAGGTGAGATAGAGTGATCTAACTCCTAATAATCAATTTAATTAATTTTATCTTCAAAAAACCTTTTAAAAGAATTTCAATTTATAACAACAACAATTTAATGAACGAAATGAAAGTTACTTTTACAGACGAATAAGTAATCCAATCACTTGATGTAAAACGAAAACTAACAATCCTTCATTCAAGTAGACCTTCTAACTTTCAAGTTAATGCCTAACTTAAGTATAACTACTTAAGTTTTAGAATTAATAATCTTATTTAAAAGATTAATAGTGTAACAGGTTGGCAAGATGATTAAATATAAAGCTGAATACGCGTAGAAGGTCTATTTGAAATCAAACTCGCTGAAACTTATTAATGCGTTTATTTGTTATTACTAGTATAGGTTTATAGTCACGTTAGTGGTTATAAGAGCGCATGTAATAATAACAACTGCACTGTTTAACATTCAAGTTTATACAATGCTTGCCGAGGTAGGCCCTCGATGGGTTACCAGCTTTACATTATAGAAAGTATGTTTCGACAAAACATATCCACGTCTTGGCCGTGGCAACAGGGATTCAACTCAGCATTATGCTATGCCTTGGGGGTACCCATAGCACATAGCATAGTACATTTGTTTCGGTCTATACTAAAGAGCAACCGTCATCGAATAAGTGTTTCAATAACTTTAACTAGATTTCCGTCCAATCGAATCGATTTGATGTCGTTCGATTTAATAACTTTTGTTATATTTTGTAAACAACTAATGCCTTGATGCAGAATCTTAAAAGCATTAGATCGACAAAAAATAAACTATTATTATACTTAGGCTATGGAGGTTTTATACGATACTGTTCAAAAAACAAAAAAAAAAAAAAAGCATGCCTGCCATGTCCAAAAACGAATTGAAAAGAAAGAGAAATTGAATGATTTACGTATCGAAATGGGCCAAACCAGCTATTGAAAACTAACATTTTTATTGCAGTCACGAGACATTTCTTTGAAACCTTTATTATTTATAGTTTTCTCTTTTGTAAAAATGTTGGTTGTTTTCTATGGCATGGTTTACTAGCATAACGCCCATTTTTCGAGGTAAAATCATGAAATTACTCCTCCAGAGAGCGTAATAGACTTCTGCTGACTAAAAACCAACCCTGATCCTTCAGTTACACTTGCGTGCCGGGGCTGCTGTATCTCATTCGAACATTTCAGCAAACCCAGGTAGGTACTGGCCCTATCAGGCTCCGTCAATACTGCTAACTGTTCTTTGACGCTTACACAACGTGTAACGGAAACCCCATATCTATCCAAAAGGACTAAAGACAACATCTGGTAGGTATGGAGTCTCTATGCAAAGTTTCAGCTCAAAATAAGTGACTCACAGAATTGACCCCAAATTAATGGTTTCATATGTTTCTTGAATACGGGTAATAACAAACGTGTCACAGCACTATGAGGGTCATCACTTTCCACGTCACTTGCCAATAAAACGATAATTCTCTTCGTTCTTCTTAATTTGAAAAATTCGGTCTCTGCTATTGTGTATTGGAATTTGTAATAAGTTCTACACACGTAGACTTAGGATTACAAAACTCTTGCCATATCGTTTGTTATCGTCCAAAGAAGCCATGCACTTGGTATGTATATACCCTTTAAATTACACGTTGTATAATGCTCTAGAATATTAATATACATTGACGGGGCGCGATAAGTACGAGACGCGATAGATATGATATACTGGGGCCCCGGACCACAAGGGCAGATGAAATGAACAGGGTGGATTCCCTTCCACTGCATCTAGAGGGGGAGGAGTCATTTGATGATTTTCCCACCGAAAAAAAGGCTATTTTTATATTAATAAACATTCACATAAACGAGATCGTATTGTGAACAAGCTCGCAATAGGATACGGTATGCTGTTACACCTGCTGGACTTAAAAGAACATTTTATCAAAAAGCTTTACTTGAGTAGCTAATATTCGTGTGATTACGATTTCTTCCTTCTGCACATGTGGCTTCCCTGGCTTATTGTAATTTCGTTATCGACTAGTGCATTAACAACTCCACTTTCGTGAGTGTATCTTTTTATTTTTCCCTACGATAATCTAAACGATTTGACAGACTATCTTTTTGTTTAATTTTTATTATTAATTTATCCGTCATTAGTCTAATGTTGTCGCTTCTCAAGTTTATTTTAATACAATATATTTTTTATTTGTGAATGGGAGAACACTGTAGACTCTTATTTGTTTTACAATTTTTATTTGTAATTCCATTGTGCTGTATTAATTGGTCTATACTGTCCTCTCATACCTAATTAACCTGTATTATGGATACATAATACAGGTTGTCTGTCCAACCTGGTCAAGTTTAATGCAGCTAAGACCCAGGCGTGTCTCTTCTCCGCAAAAAGGAGCCAATTCGAACCGGCTCCTACTTTCCGAGGTGTAACCGTGCCGATAACCGACCGTATCGAGCTTCTGGGGGTAACACTAACTTCTACCCTCAATTTTGGCCCGTTTATCGAGGCTAAGGCTCAACTAGCATAAAAAAAGTTTGGAATCCTAGCAAAGGTGAGACGGTACTTCACACCCGAACAGTTGCTCAATCTCTATCAAGCCCAGGTTCGGTCGTGTATGGAGTACTGCTCTCATCTTTGGAATGGATCTGCTAAATACCAACTGGACGCGCTTGAGTCAATCGAGAAGCGGGCCAAGAGACTCATTGGCAACGATGCACTGGTTGAGTCAAAGCTCCAGAGCCTTGAACATCGACGACGAGTTGCAAGTCTATCGGTTTTCTATCGGTTACATTTCGGGGAGTGTGCGATGGAAATACACAATCTAATTCCACCAAGCCCATTCCATCACCGGACTACGAGACAAACGGCGAAGCGCCATCGTTACATGGTGGACATCCCACCCATACGCACAAAGCGTTTTGGGAATACCTTCATTATGCGTACGGCTAAGGAGTGGAATTCCCTGCCGGAGTCTGTGTTTCCCGATAGCTATAACCTAGGAGTCTTTAAGTTAAGAGTGAATAGGTTACTTTTAGGTAAGCGTGCTCCATCTTCGACCACATCATCACTTACCATCAGATGAGATGGTGGTCAAACGCGAACCTAATTTAAATATTAAAAAAAAAAAAAAACATTGTAAAAATGATATTTTGATTTGAAAAGAGTAACTGTTGAGTTTCTTGCCGGTTCTTTTCCGTAGAAAACGACCAATCTCGAACCGTGCCCTAACTGCTGACGTTTTGTAAGTGCCCACGTAGGCCTATGTAAAATAAAACTTTTTGAGTCATAGATTTTATATAGATACGAATAAACTTCACATTTATACGTTTTTTATGGGACTAGCATGTCATAGAATGCTACTTTCCATTCTAGTAATTCTACTTAATATTATAGTAACTACTTCCATACTAAATTGCATCCAAATCCATCCAGTACTTTCGATTCGCGCGTTTAAACCAACAAACAAACTTTTCCGCTTAATAATATTTTTATAGAACTATAGATTTAAAAGCTCTAAATCTAAACTTTAATACCCCAATAATTCCAGGCCTATTTCTTAAATTCCTATTTTCAACCGACGGCAAAAATAGGAGGTTATCAATTCGACGCGTATATAATATATATATATATTTTTTTTAATGTATGATCATCGAGTACTCGAAGACGGCTGAACCGATTTGGAAAATTCTTTTTTTGTTCGAATGGGTATACTTCGAAATTGGTACCATTATCACCAAAGTCAGGATCTGATGATGGGATCCTGGAGAAATCGAGGGAACTCTTCAAATATTATAGGCACACCTATAGCGTTTTGGGTATTTCTTATAGTAACTTGTGCAGTTGCTCTCAAACAGTACCATTTGGGGAAGTGGAACTGATGATGAAGACCACAGATGGCCGCCGAAACTACTCAATAATAAGTATTGAGTGGATTCCGATTCGATTACTTGAATATGGATGTTAAGCACTTTATGCTCGTCACAATGCATATGGTGATGTAGAGCTGATGGTGAAGTACCAGGAGAACTCCTCAACAATTAACGGCCCAGCATTGGGAAAAGCAATATTTTGTAAAATGTTATAAGTAGTTGACATTTAGGCTCTTGTAACTAGGTAAATTAAAAATCATCCAACTAAAAAGAGTGAAATAAAAACTTTTTAACAAAAAATTAAACCGACTCCCAAAAAACACTGCAAAGTGAAAAATAACTTTAATTTCGGAAGTCGGTGCCAAAAATGAAAATACGAAACTTAAAACACCGACTACCGAAATTAAAGTTATTTTTCACTTTGCAGTGTTTTTTGGGAGTCGGTTTAATTTTTTGTTAAAAAGTTTTTTTAATACTTTTTTTAATAAAGTAAAACGGTTTATTGTTATTTTTACCACTGGATTAAAAAGAATATATAGTTCAATATTGAATTATGTTGAAAATTAAATAGCTTAGTATTCCAGTACGTATAGGAGAAATCGCAGACATTTCAAGTTACCGAATTTCTCTAACAATTTACTTAGAATTGTCAACTATTTATACAAAGTTCTCTTTCATCAAATTATAATTGGCGATTAAGTTTCTTTAGTCTTCAAAGCCATTTAATGTTTGATACTTTGTTTTAGTTTGTACATGTAAAATCATTGGTCTTTTGTTTTGTAGTTGTCTTAACTTTTTGACGTCGTTTTAGAAACTTTACAAATATATTATAAAATTGAAGAGATATTTGGATGAATAATTGGAATCAGTTATAGAAAACATTAGTACTTACATTAAAAAAAAACATACATTTAAAAGCGTTTTGGGAATACCTTCATTGTGCGTATGGCTAAGGAGTGGAATTCCTTGCCGGAGTCTGTGTGTCCATAAAATTTTCTTGATAGAAAAAAAATCCAAAATTACTTCCAAACCGAACAATAAACCGCTGGTATTCAAAAAAAACTTCAAATTAGATAATGAAACTTTGCATATTAATTTAACTATCTGTAAAGCAGGTCTTATGTTATTTACTTTTTTTTAAATTACCATTATTTTTACCGTAAAAAGAAATAAGCTAAATTATCGGTGTCTTGGAGTCTTTTCCCTGCTACCCTGTCTCACTTGCTCGCGTGACCGCGGCCAATAGTGTGCGAGCGAGATAAAGAGTGAGAAGCGCTGAGGTAGTATAGGCCCTTAAGAACTACAGCTAAACAATTATTATTATTATATTCCATTTATTTAATATATGTACACATAAATTACATTTTTAAATATTAATATAAAAATTAAAAACATTTAAAAATATAAAAAATAGTAGCCCACCGGTATCGGGAACAGGTTCCAAGCTACCGGTGGTCAGGGCTCCATAGAGAGGAACCTCCTCACAATACGCGCCGTTTCCAGGAGTACTGCTTTCTGGATCAAGCCCTTGATCCAGCTGCCCAACGAGAGCCTCCTTAGATGTTGGTCGAGGCTCTTGGCTATTATACCATTGGCTGTGACGACTATCGGCACAATGATTGCTGTCTCCACATCCCACATGTCGACAACCTCGCGTGCCAGGTCAAGATACTTCTTTTTTTATCTATCTCAGCTTTCACGAGGTTCTCGTCATGGGGGACTGCTATATCAACAATCAATGTGTGACGCTCTAATCGGTCTATCACCACTATGTCAGGCTTATTGGCAACAATAGTCCTGTCAGCGATGATAGACCGACCCCAGTACAGTGTAATATTGCCATTATCGAGAACTGGGTCGGGCACATACCTATAGTAGGTATGGTACTTCTGATTCCACAAGATTGTATTTAAGAGCAAGTTGCTGGTGAATAATCCTGGCTACGAGGTTGTGTCTATGCAAATATTCTCCGTTAGCCAGACGAGAACAACCGGAGATAATGTGACGAATGGATTCTCCCGGTTTGTGACATGCCCGACATATGTCTACCGTACCATCCTTCACAATATATTTCCGATAGTTATTCGTCATCATAACTTCGTCCATAATCGCACAGACAAAACCTTTGGTTTCACCGAAGAGGTCACCAAAACGTAGCCAGGCTACGGACGCTAATAAATCTACTTCAGACCCATGAAGGGCTCGGTAATAGCGTCTGTGAAGCTCTTTGCTCTGCCATACTTCTCTGCGGTCATTAGTATCTAATACTACAGGTTTGCGCCAATTCTCGTTACCCTTAGGTAACGAGAATTTAGAGAGCGGGGTGAGGCCTTTATCCACCGCTGCCACATCTCGATGCATACCCAGGTCAGCTTTTAGAAATATTCCCTAAGGCTGCATACCTCGCGGTTGTGCAGGGTCTTTGCATTTAAAAAGCCACGACCCCCGCACTTCCGCGGGATATACAGCCTCATCACCGATGAACGTGGGTGATGCATACGATTTGCAGTCAGCGTTATGCGGACCCGCCTGTCTAAGGCGTCAAGTTCAGTCTGAGTCCATTTGAGTATGCTAAAAGAATACATCAATACTAGCATAACCCAACCATTGAAGGCACGCACCTTGTTTCCGCCTGATAGAAGACTATTCAGTACTCTATTCAGGCGGCCAAAGAAGCGTTCCTTCAATGACTGTTTAACGTAAGCAGCATTGATGCCTAGCGCTTCTGACATACCCAAATACTTGTAAGTTTCAGTCGATCTGAGGGATCTTAGGTGTATGTAATCCGAGAGTTGAGTTCCCACGGATTCCATAATCTCCCCTCGCTTTACATGCATGACCGCACATTTGTCCACCCCAAATTCCATCTCGATGGCGTTACTGAAAGTTTCTGTTACCTTCAGTAACTCCATCAGTTGCAATTTGCTGGGGGCAAAGATTTTCAAACCTGACCACCTCTTCTCAACTGGTGGCCTAGCCCCGAACCCTCGGGCACGCCGCAATTGCGGCGGTAAGACCCCTCTTTGAGGAGTGGCTAGATCGGCGTCACGGCGTCCTGACCTACTGCATGACGCAGGTCCTCACCGGACACGGAAGTTTCGGGAGGTACCTGTGTCTGATGGGAAAGGAGGAAACTCCTGGGTGTCACCACTGCGAAGGTCGCCCTGAGGACACAGTCGAGCACACGGTGCAGGACTGCCCCGCTTGGGCAGAGCACCGACGTGTCCTCACGGCGGCAATAGGCGGAGACCTCTCGCGCCCGGCATTGGTCGAGGCCATGCTGCGAGGCGAGAGGGAGTGGGAAGTGGTCGCCTCCTTCTGCGAAGCAGTCATGCTTCCGAAGGAGGAGGCGGGCCGCGTGAGGGAGAGGATGGCGTCCTCCCTCCAGCCCAGCCGCAGTGGTAGACGCCCACGGCGTCGACGTCGGCCGACGATGTCCGGCCACCGTAGGCGCGGGCATGCGGACAGCGAGTAAAGGGCAACTTGCTGTCCGACCATGGACCATGCCCGGGTCGACGGCGCGTCGTGTTCCACGCGCGCCTCAAAAAGCGTCAGCAATATGTCGAGGCCCCCCCGTAGAGGGCCGAAGCCTGCCGGGGTCGTGGGACTCATCCCGTTACCGTGACCCCGGTACGTAAAGGGTTATTGAAGGAACACCGTGGATTTTAGTCAGTAAAAGTCTGACAGTCCCTCCCACCCGGGGTGGGAGGACTTATTTGATAATTTTACCACGCTAAAAAAAAAAGCCCCGAACCCTCAAGCAATGTACTGAGAGGGTTGAGAGCCAGCTAGCTGCTATACTGTTGAGGATACGGAGTGCGCGCGTAAATGGCGCCTCATTCACCAGCTTAGTGCGGACGCGCGGCACTGCAAGCAATCGCGGCCGCCGCCGCCGCCACACGTTTCTGCCCGGGGAATAATGATTATGATCAACAAAAACTAGTTTGTCAATCGCGCTAGCAGGTTAGTCACTCTAGTTAAACTAAAAGGCTAGAAAATAACGAGGCAGACGCATTACCTTATCTTATAGTTGCAGTACCAGTTCCTTAATCTGACGCGCAACGGTTAATAAGATTATGTAAGGCTGTAGTGTTTTTGCTTGAAAGTATTAAATACTTTCAAGCAAAAACACTACAGCCAGGTCTTACTTTTTGCTTGGTAAACTGCTTGGTTTTGAGTGATAAGAGGCTTTTATTGTGAAGGAATTTTATACTTAAAATGTTTGTTTTACTCTATCTTTTATTAGCTTAATCTGTTTGTAGGTTTCCGTACATCTAAGGAAAATAAGGGACTCTTAACAAACACGCCGTTGTCCGTTCGCCCATTTGTATGATACTTTATCAGGACCCCTTTTCTCTGGAACGCGTCATCAAATACTTAGGTCTACGATTTCTTCAAATGTGACAATATTAATTAAATAAAGTGGTAAATATGTTCTTTATTTTCCTGTTCTAAATCATTCTATTCATTTAAAAGTTGACTGTAGACAACAATAAAATTGATTAGATATCGCTATCATAGTTATTTATAGCGCTACAGATATTTTAATCATTGAATTCAGTCTTTGTAGAAGAGTTCTGTTGCGTATTGATCAGCTAAGTTTATGTCGGGTCACGCATTGTTAGGTATCGTAAAATGAACTGAGTTCCTCTTGGAAATTGAATTTGATGTTATTTTTATTATATCAGATCTAAAAATACGAACCCTCACATTCAAAATTATATATGACAATTGAGATGACAATCTCGTGTCACAGTTTTTGCTATCGAACTCCTCCGAAACGGCTAGACCGATTTTTATGTTTTTTTGCGTACATTTTGTAGGTCTGAGAATCGTAAAAGAGGTCGTCCTTTTGCTCAGTTAGCATAGATATAAAACACGATGTCAGAAAGTATAAATTATTGACAAAAAAAATTAAAGAACGCGTTAAAAATATACAAAATTTGTGTTGTTTATAGTCTCTGAGCCGTAGCTCGTTGACTCTGTTGTGTACAACGCAGACATGAAAAAAAGCAATAATCCTTGACATCGATTAAGTATAGAAATTAAAAAAAAACTTTCTATTGATTTACTAATACTTCAAGCTTACAATATGTTAATCGTACTATAATCATTAATGTAAAAGTATAGATGTTAGTGTTTCAATCACGCTAAAATGGTTTTAAAGATTTGGATGAAACTTGATATACTTTTAAAATCGAATAAAACATAGGTTACTTTTTATTCCGTCTAAGATTTCTACGCGAACAAAGTTGCAGGCTACAGGTAGTTTAGTAAAATAAATAAAAGGTAGCCTCGTAAGCTTACGAAAATCATTTGTTTTTGTTTTACTTTGTATATGAAATACATTAAATTAAAAGGACGAATCATTCATTATTCCTCTGTTCATTGTGAAATAAGAAAGCTACAAAACATTAATTCTTTATCCTTTAATACTCACAAAGGGCTGTTAATACATTCTCTTTGAAGTCAATAATATAAAATAAAATGCAGTCATCAGATTTTTTTCGTATTACAAAGAACTTAATAAATTTATTCAAAATAATATGAGAAATATTGGTACGATTTTGAAATATATGGAAAACTGTTGCAATAATGTAAGCGATAAATTTACTGAGAATGTCGAATGTGAAAATTGTTTTGAGTTTTGTCATGCAAGATTCTTTTTTATTCCCCTTTGTATTATAATAATCCCTACTGAGATGGTCGCAACAACTGGAAGTGGACCGATTAGCTACCGCAACAAATGGAGTAGCCTAAGAAACCGCTGGGTGAAGAATAGTGATCATTATCTTCAGATATGAAGAGTCGGCCACGGTGAATTATTGTAAAATAAGATAAGTCTTTATTTGCATTAAACGTAATAATAAGGATAGATTAATCGTGAATCTATCTGTGGTTATGTTTCGGAAGTTTGGAATTTAGTTCAAAAAATAGTTTTTGTAGGTCGTGAGTAAACCTCGGCAGGCACATTACTTTGTGTAATTTGCACGATCACCGTTGTTTTCAAAATGGTGAAAGACAATATCATTAGCAAACCGGCAAATTGTCTGTAGGTATAACTTTGGCGTGCTGTATGACCAAAGAGCTGCAATATTCTGTGGAGGCATATTGTAGAGACGCTGTTGTGTGTCTTACTTGATCTCCTTTAAGATCGACCAATAAGACGTACCATGCCGACCATAAGAGTATTATTATATTTGCATTTTATGAATTGGCATTTAACTTACAGTACCTAGTATAAGAAACAACTAATACGTGGTACATATCCTGTTTTATGTTCTACAAATAATGTTTTGGAAATAAGTTCAAAATAACTTTAATAAACGTCAATTTTTTTTTGTAATATTAGACAACAATATTATTAGGCCTGTGTTTCTCAGCTGACTATCCGTCTACTGCTCGTCTTTTTCGCCGGACACTTGGTAAAGTAGCTAAAACAAACTGTTTAATTATAATCTTCGATGTAATAACCTGGGTTTAGTAATATAACACTTATTGTGAAATTTCTTTGGTAAGTCGTTCAGAGCTCAAGCAGTACAACTGCGGAATACTCTTCCTGTGTCAGTAAGACAAGCACAAACCCTTCCTTCTTTCAAAAACATGGTAAAAGATCTCTATGTCTCTCTTTAATTTGTTACTATTTTATATATCTCAGCTTAGTTCTTTTTATGTATATGTGTATTGAGTATGTAGGTTATTACTTATTTATTGTATATAAGTGAATAGGACACCATGGACTACCCGCGTATTTATTTCCTCCTGCTGTGTCAAATCCATCCAAAGGTTGTCTGTAAAAGATCGCTTTTAGTGATAAGACCGCCCATTGTAACACCGTTTGTAGTTTTTAAGTCCTCATTTAATTCTGTTATGGTGTACAATAAAGAGTGTATCTATCTATCTTATAAGCACTGAATTGCTCATGTTTAAGTTTTTCAAAGCATGAATTATATTATACGCTGAAACCAATTTTAATATTTGTTTGGTTTTAAAGGTGAACGGTAATGTTCGAGCTGCTAGATATTGCGGGTGCTAAATGATAAGTCTAATGTAAGATTTTAGAGAAGTTTATTCCGACACTATACGCTAATTAATGCTAATGATGATAATGAGTGCTACAAGTATGCCGGTCGATCGCGCACTGGTTCACGTAGATCGCGCTGTCCGCTGGTGCCGCAGCGTGACCTACTTGAGCCAAAACTGCTGATGATGATGTGTTCGATGAGTATCGAACATGCTCCCAAGGGGAGGATACGGGAAAAGAGATGATATGATTTTACAATTAAGAGGGTTAGTAATACATAGGTGAACCAGTAGTTTGCTTATGAATGTTAATACAATGCTGAATGTTCTTATCCTAAATGATCGCTAATCTCTATCTAGATCTACCGTAAAGACCGATTGTCTTCTACTGATAGGTGACGTTGATTTGTCTTTTTTAACTCGTAAACTGGACCACCGTTTGATCCCACAAACACTTATCCCTTGCTCGGGCACGGACGGCTTACGCGCACTTGCACTAACACTCACACAGCTGATAGGCGCCGCGCGCGGCTCGACAGGCGCTGGTGCGGGCACCGGCTCGCACGGCGTCTGCGGGGCCCGCGCGGGCCTGGATGAGGCTTGCTTGCCTCGCTGCCACAGGAACCACAGGAACACTACGACGATTGCTGCTAGCAATACGTATGATATGGCATAGTGATGTATATCATGCATAGTTATTGTCCCTTCTTCCAAAGTTGCTTTCTTCATAGCGGCTATCTGATTGCCAAGACGGGTTAGTGTGTTATTGATCGTGCATCCTCTGTCGTTGTTTCGAGAAATGGCAGTGTAATATTTACCAAATGATGGTGCTGTATTGGAGCTATATTTGCTATTAAGAGGTCAGGTTTTAAAGTCAGCTTGTTTCCCTGCTGATATGAATAAAGAGTTATGTCACGGCCCTTAGCTATGCATTCTTTGTCGAGTTGAATGAGCCCGGCCTTGCTGACTCGGCGCGCTCGGGTTTCAGCGTCACATATGATCGTAATAAATAAGTAGTAAATAAATAAGTATCACATGCAAAATATAGATAGGACGATAGGTCGTGCAATTGTAACCACATATTCTTGCAGGTTTCTTTCTTAGGCTGGCAGGTACCTATTTGTTCGGTTTGACAGAACTTTTCTTCTGGATCCAGACGCTTGATTGGACCTCGTAGCTGACAGATGTAGCTTTCATCCTGATAGTTGCAAGTTTGAAGATCGTCGTCCTTGACTTCGAGATAAGCATCCCTCATCAGATTAGTTGCTATATAATCGGTGATTGGAATAATGCTGATCATGTCATTTCCAACCTGAAGAGGTACCGGTATCAAGCGGTACAGTTGGAAACTGTCTCTGCTAATGAGTGGTACGGAGATCTCAAAAATAAAATACTCCTTGCTCATTCTTGCCTTGATCTTTAGTAGCTTGTAGATTTCATATAAATCGGCCTGAATGTTATTGATGGGTAAAGTAAGTTGTTTTGATATTTGACCGGAAATGATTTGAAGTTCGTTGCTGAGTTGCTCTGGAGTAAGTAGATGCATGTTAATTTTACTATGATAAATATCCGTCAAGGTGTCAATTAAAGTATCTTGTACACGCTTTAAGTTTTGTATCATATTTGTCGTAGCCATGGCTGCTAAGGTAAATTCTTGTAAAGTTGACGTGCTTTTAGTTTGCATCTGCACTTGCCTAGCTGCTTCATCTAAGAGGTTTAGATGTCTATTTATAAGCTTATACTGAGTATCAATGGTCTTCTCAGTTCGTTTCAGAACATTATACTCAGCTTCTACCACAGATGTTTGATTTTTCCAAAGTTGTAATAAGTGCTTCTCGTTGCTATTGATAATTTCAATATCACGTTGGTATTTGTCCGCGAAACTTTGATCGAGTACTCCAAATAAAGTATTAGCTATAGAGCCGACTGCGTTGACAAGGCCGCGTCGAGTTCTTGACCGAGTTCCGAAATGCTGATTTAGCAGCAGCTGATTACGATATTGAAGCTCGGTATAATCATGCTGCACTTGTAATAAAATCATATTACAATGGCTGGATTCTTTAATTTGTGTACATGTTTGCTCTAGGTATTTGATGAAAGTATTCACTGCTTTATCACCTTGCCAATAAGGTTGCATCTCGTAGTAAGACACAATTTTCCATTGATCCCGTATTATATTCAATTTACCTATCGGATCGTAGTATAAGGATTGTTTACCACTAAATTGGGTAATGTGGTTCGATGCTTCGTTGCTGCTCAAGATACTCATAAAAAATATTAATGATAAAACGACGTTAATGAAATTACGAGGCTTTATCGTACTTGCTAACGTTTCATCCTTTGTAATTTTAGTTTTGGCTTTTTTGCTCTTCTCTTCGTCTGCCTCGATTGGTAAGACGGACAATTTGATGATAGGTCGCTTTATTAAACCGTTCTTTGTCTTTAATGTCACAACCCTTACAAATCCGTCATTTCCTTGGTGCACCTCAACGACTCTCCCCACTGGCCATTTTCCGGAAGGAAAATTATCATCATGGATGGTCACCATATTACCTATCTTAATGTTGCTCTTTGATTTTAGCAACTCGTTCCGAACAGATAATTGGCTAAGATATTCAGTTTTCCATCTTCTCCAAAGGTCTTGAAAAATCTTGTTCGTTAAGTGCCACCTAGTCCTAGCGTCGTTGGCTGTTTCAATCACGGTCAGACCTGCTCTACCAGTTAGGAAGTGCGCGGGTGTTAAGAAATCTAAGTCGTCTATGTCTTCAGATATCGGACACAGAGGTCTAGAATTGAGACCCGCTTCTATTTGCGCTAACATGGTGCTATATTCTTCAAACGTCAATGCTTGGTCCGCTACAACTCTTTTGAGGTGTTGTTTAAGACTTCGTATCGATCGTTCCCATATTCCTCCTGCACTAGGCCAGGAAGGACAGTTCCAGTGCCATTCTATATCCATTTCCACTATCTCCTTATAAAATGAATCACCGAAAACTTGCTTTAGCTGCTCGTACTCTTCTTGCATAATTTTGTTGGCTCCCACGAAGTTAGTGCCATTGTCAGAGTACATATGTTTCGGAGCTCCTCGTCGCGCTGACATCCTTCTCAATGCTGCTATAAAAGAAGCGCTGCTTAAGTCCGAAACCAATTCTATGTGCACTGCTTTCGTGACCATGCAGATAAACAAAGCCACGTATCCTTTCGTGGTTTTTATTCCACGTCCTTTATTGGCTTTCACAGATATGAAGCCCGTGTAGTCTACCCCCGTGTGATAAAATGCTGGAGCTGGATTGGTGCGGAAATCAGGTAAATCTCCCATAATCTGCTGTAATTTCCTGGGTTCTTGTTTTCTACAGGTAACACATCTGTGAAGTTGTGTTTTGACGGCTCGATTTCCTTTTATTATCCAATACTTTTGTCTTAGAAAGGACATGGTAAGCCGAGCTCCTCCGTGAAATGTGAGCTCATGGGCTTGAGCGATAAGAAGCTCAGTCAGTCGGCTGCTATATGGAATGATGATTGGATACTTCATTTCTGAGCTTATGTTTGCGTGCCTGAGTCTTCCCTTTGCTCTAAAAATTCCGTCTTGATCTAAGTATGGATTAAGGTTGAGTAGCTTGCTGTCGGATTTTACTTCCTGGTTTTGCAATAAGCGTTCAATATCTGGTTTAAACACAGCGCGCTGAACGTATTTTATTATTGTAATTATTGCTGATCTAAGCTCGTGTAAAGTGAGATGCTTCGTTTTTTGTTTACTAACAACAGGTGTCAAAGCCCGCCGTATCCAGGCTAAAATGCGTGTTATTTTTGTAAATGAGCTGTAACGTTGTAATAGATCGTTAACTATGCTGCTATCTACGATAAGATTCTGAGCTACGTTTACATACTTTTTCGTCTCTTCGTCAGTAGCGTATTTCGTTTGTTCTTTAGGTTTGAAATGAGGTGATGATAAAAAGGTCGGTCCTTGCCACCACAATGCTTGTTCTAGCAATTGTGAGGTCGTCAGGCCCCTACTCGCTGCATCAGCTGGATTTTCTTTGGTGTTTATATAATACCAAGTGTTTGGCGGCATAATACCAGTAATTTTCTTCACTCTGTTCGATACAAAAGGCTTCCAGCGCTCCGGTGAACCTTGAATCCAACTAAGAGTTACCTTAGAATCACTCCAACCATATATCACGATGGCTAAGCTGTTGATGCTTATGACAATTTTTGCCATGAGTTTTGTAAGCAATTCCGCCGCACATAACTCTAATCTAGGTAGCGATACGGCCTTGCTAGAGGGCACTAACCGCGTTTTTGCTGCTACTAGCACTACTGACGTAGAGTCATTTGATACGATTCGTGCGTATACTACACAACCGTATGCTTTAACTGATGCGTCACAGAACCCATGCAATTCTATGACGTCATCCTGTTTGCTTTGTAACCACCGAGGAATCTTGAACTGATTTAGTAGGTTTAAATCTTTCTTCAAGTTAATCCATTCCTCCTTGATTTTAATAGAAACTTCGTCGTTCCACTGAACCTCATCATCTTGCCATACTTGTTGGAATAAAATTTTCATCCTTGTGGTTAAGGGCGCCAACCATCCTAAAGGATCGAAAATCTTAGAGATTTCTGATAAAAGCATTCTTTTGGTCAGTTTCGATGTTTGTGTACTGTTTGAATCGAATTTAAAGATGAATTCGTCCTCGATAGAGTTTCATTGTAGTCCTAAAGTTTTGGATGAGCTTTCTGTTTTAAATGTAAAGACTGTTGGCTGTTTATTAACAGTTTGCTCAACTGTTCCTAGCAATCTGCTATCGTTTGAGGACCACTTTCTTAGAGAAAATCCACCGCTTTTTAGGCATGCGCTTACTTCCGTAATCCTCCGCTTCCCTTCTGTAATGCTGTGAGCACCTGATACCCAATCATCCATGTATAGCTCTTCTTGGATGCATTTAGCTGCTATGGGATATTTCTGCTGCTCATCTGACGCTAATTTTCGCAGAGTCATCATTGTCAAGAATGGTGCTGCTTTAGTTCCATACGTTATGGTTGCTAGTTTATAATTTCTTATAGGCTGTTCCGGACTTTGTCGCCATACGATTTGTTGTAGGCCTTGATCCTGTTCATTAATTAAAATCATACGGAAGCATTTTTCGATGTCGGCTGTGAATGCGAAACGATATTGCCTCCACTTCAGAATAAGCTCTAACAAATCTAATTGGAGGTTTGGACCCCTTTGCATTAGGTCGTTAAGGCTGTGGCCTGAAGTAGTCTTAGCCGATGCGTTGAACACTACGCGCAATTTTGTAGTGCTAGATTCCGCTCTATGTACCGCATGATGAGGAAAGAAACATTCTATTTCCGCCTTCTGTTTGCTGTTAGAAATCGCTAACTTCATGTGTTGCAGCTGCTCATATTCGCGGATAAATTGCTTGTATTGCTTTGCTAGATCTTCGTTCTTGCTAAACTTACGTTCTAGATGTTTAAATTGTGCTATCGCTATCTCTTTCGAAGATCCCAGCTTCTCTTCCCATCCTGGCTTCATAGGTAACCTTACTACATAACGACCGTTTCCTAGACGTTTCGTCGTAGTTTCATAAAAATCTAGGCATTCCTGATCTTCTACAGACACAGAATTCTGTTCTTGAATGTCTTCAATTTTCCAGAATTGTTGGATATCCTCAACGTTATTCAAGATTACGTTGCATTGAAATGAAGTGCTCGCATTGCCACCGCATAGCAACCATCCTAAATGAGTTTGCTGTGCTAGCGGTTCCGAGGACGTTTGTCCACGAATTAATCCCTCTAACAGGATATTGGCATAGACTTCCGCTCCTAAGAGAAGATCCACTGGACGACTGATGTTATAATCTGGGTCCGCTAAACAGAGATGAGCAGTATGTTGCCATGATGGCTTTGTAAACGTCTCATTTGGCAGATTTTTTACTAAGCTGTTCATTATTAAAACATCAGTAGAAAACTTAAAATCGGTATAAGTCGATTGACAAACGATCGTTAGTTTTCCTTTGCAGGTACTTTCACGCTCGCCAACTCCAAAAATAGCCCCTTTGCAAGGTTTTCGCTTTAATCCTAGCTGCTGTGCTGCTTTCTCGCTGATCACGGAAACTTGTGAACCCTGATCGATCAGTGCTCGCATCACGTGCTGGGTCCTGTCGGCTGCTGTGACCTTCACGAGTGTTGTAGCTAATAAAATCTCCGATGCCTCTTGCTGAGAAGCGTGTATACTTTTGCTGTTTTCGCCTTTTTCCTTTGCAATCTCGGTAAAGTTGTTAGACTTTGATTGTGTTGCGAAATAGTCATGCAAAATCGTATGATGCTCGTCATTGCACTTATGACATCTTTTTGTCGAGTAGCATTTTGCGCCATTGTGTTCGAAAACACAATTTATGCAATAATTTAATTGTTTAACTAATTTAATTTTCTGCTCAATTGGCGCTTCTATAAATTTTTTGCAATTAATTAAATTATGTTTTGACGAACAATGAGGGCATTTATTTTGTGACTCAGACACATGCATTGATTTCGCAATTTCCAGTTTCTTGGTATTTTTAGATTCATTGCTCAATTTATAATTATATTTTCGATTAAAATTTGATGAAAGATTAGATGATTGAGATGAAACTGTCTTAGGTGTCCCATCTTGACGTCGCCGAGATGACTCTAGGACAGTGAACTTGTTCTCTAAGAAGTCCAAAAAGTCTTGAAGTACAGGAAGCTCACGCGAATTCTTCAACGACTCTATGTACTCGGAATAAGACTCACTATCCAATTTTTGTGCTAGTATATAGACAAGAAGAGGATCCCATGTCGTAATATCTACGCCTAGGTTCTTTATGGCGTGAAGACTCTCTAAGGTGACGTCATGAAGTCGTTTTATGGCTGTGTACGACTGCTGCTGTATATTGGCAAGATTATAAAAGGAATTTATATGGGACATAAATATCTGTTTTTTGTTGTTAAATCTGTGAGTCAAGATCTCCCAACAGGTGTTATAGTTATCCGTGCTTATCGGGAGATGCTGGATCAAACGCTCGGCTTCTCCTTTAATCTTACTCTTCAGGAACTGCATCTTTTGTGCACTTGACAGAGAAGGATTGTTGTGGATTGCTTCATCGAAAAGATCCTTGAAGGATACCCACTGTTGATAGTTGCCTGAGAATATAGGGATTTCCATTTTCGGTGTGGACTTGTCACGATACGACGTTGCCCACATCTTGGAACTGATAGCCTTTCTCAAGCCGTTGTACGTACGCTCCTGTTTAGTGTAGCTTAATTCGTACTGCTCGTCATCTTCCAACTCCATCATTAGTTCCCAATGGCTGTTATCTATGGCTGTCCACCGAGTTTGTAATAATTGCAAGGCGTCTTCAAACTCCCATTTGTCACACAAGGACTCGACATCTATGCTTTCTACGGTTCTTGCGAACGCTTTGAAGTTGATATTTTGCTTGCGTAGCATGTCATCTAGCTTACTAAAGGTACCTCTAGACTCCTCGACACTAGCGCGCGCGGGCCTGGAGGATGTTGAGGGCGTCGAGTTATCCTGCTGCTGTAAGGACCTGCCCCCCGAAGGACCTGCTGCTGCTGCTGCTTGTTGATATGAAGGGTTTTCTTCTTGATCAGAGAATGCTGGCTGTTTTGCTTTATTACATAACTCTTCATAATATTCGGATATGGCGTCTTTTGCTGCTTTATAAGACTCCATTGTTCGCTCGAACTCCGAATTGATGAAGTACTTATGACCTCTTTTTTCGAAAGGCAAAAGTTTTTCGTTATTTAGCTGATACTCTCTCCAATACGAATCTAAAAGATCTAGTCTCTTTTTACAGTAGTCGATGGTCTTACGCTGTTTGCCATCCTTATTGAAATTAATAAGGACCTTGGCAATGCTCTCTGCTAATTCAGTTTGTTGGAAGTATAAAGTCTCCATTGTGCTGCTTTCAGATTAAAGTGAAACAGAAAATATGGAACGTTCTTACTTGAAAACCGCTAGTTCTACGGTTGTTGCTGTTACAAGTAATGCGGCTGTTGCTGCAATGCTGCTGGATACGCGAGCGGCTGGCTCGCTCTTGTTGCTTCGCGGGTAGCTCCCCACGGTGGATGTAGATCACTCTGAACTCACGCCTAGTCTAAGTCTAGTTCACGGCAACCCACAGGATGCTGGAATTGTACAAGCACTGCGCGTTACGATTTATCGCGGTCGCGGAGTCCTTGACGGTTCGAAGGACCAATATGAACGGTAATGTTCGAGCTGCTAGATATTGCGGGTGCTAAATGATAAGTCTAATGTAAGATTTTAGAGAAGTTTATTCCGACACTATACGCTAATTAATGCTAATGATGATAATGAGTGCTACAAGTATGCCGGTCGATCGCGCACTGGTTCACGTAGATCGCGCTGTCCGCTGGTGCCGCAGCATGACCTACTTGAGCCAAAACTGCTGATGATGATGTGTTCGATGAGTATCGAACAAAAGGTTTTCATTAAAGATCGTTGCTATTCGTATATACAAATTTTGAAAGTCACTCGAGTTGATTTTCAAGGTTAAACAATACTTTGCAAGGTTGGTAGGTAGATGGGAGACTCTCAACATACAGATATTCCGTCGTGCCTTGGATAACTTGTGAAGCTGTTGTCTTGGCTCCTGTTTGTAGACCTTTGATAGTTGTTGTAGATGATCATAACCCAAAATATCTGACAATAGTTTTGTATTGTTTTACTCCTTCGCTACATCTGGTTAGTCTGAAAGCCGACTTCAACATTGTTAGGAATAGACCAGACAAATCTAGTGAGAAAAGTTTCCAAGACAATTGACTTTCATAAGAATTACTGCTAAAATGTTTAGTGGCTTCGTTCCTGTGCACAATCTTTTAGTAGGTTACCGTGCTTGGGCACGCTGCAATCGCGGCGATAAGTCCCCTCTTTGAGGAGTGGCTGTAGAGACGTCACGGCATCCTCATCTTCCGCCTAACGCAGGTGCTAACCGGACATGTCTGTTTCAGGAGGTACCTGTTTTGGATACAGCGGGAGGTGTGCCCTGCTTGGGCAGGGTACCGTCGTGTCCTCGTAGAGGCGGTCGGCGGCCGCGACCTCTCGCGCCCTGCTCTGGTTCAGACTATGGTGCGGAGCGAGAGGAAATGGGATGCGGTCACCTCCTTCTGTGAAGCAGTCATGCTAGCGAAGGAGGAGGCTGAACGCTCGAGGGAGAGGCTACTTTCTTCTTCGCACCCCAGCCGCCGTGGGAGACGCCCCGGGCGTCAGGGATCGCGAGTCGATTTCCGGCCAATACAGGCGCGGGCCTACGGACGGCGAACAGGGGTAGCTCACGTCGTGTCGGTCGGCGGCGCGTCGTGTTCAACGCGCGCCTCAAAGAGCTGTCAACACCAGTGACGGGGCCTCATAGGGCCATTGCCTGCTGGGATTTGCGGGAAAGTTCTATCGAGATACCGCGGCACCGGCACTTTAGGGCAGACGAAGGAGCAGGGTGGGTTTTTTGTCAGTAGAAGTCTGACACTCTCTTCCGCTTAACCCAGAGCGGAAGAAGTCATTCGATGATTTTCCCAACCAGAAAGAAAAAGTTTACCGTGCTTGTTTCTGTTATAAAATAGCATTAATATTAAAAGCATTCGTTTAATGACATAATCTTTATAATCAGTAGAGGCCGCTGTTCCGTAGCCAAATATCTTGAAAAGAAACACCAAAACAAATTTCGAATTTAACGCCTCTTTTGAAGTCCATACAAGTCAAATGATGTCTCTGCATATATGCACTTAAATCGTGTGTTGCCATTCCTGACAACACACGATTTGTAATCCATACTTAACCCGGCGTCAGCATGGTAGAAAATAGGTACAACAACTGCATGGTGGGTCATAATTACCCGGATTTTAAACCGTAACTGATTTTTACCATTTCAATGAGATTTAGAGCAAATTTGTGTTTAACTTGAAGAATAGTTCTTAAATTATAATATTTTGGACACAAAATAAAAAAAAATTAAGTTATATAAAGATTTTTTTATGTATTTAAGAAGTCAGTATAAAATTTACAACAAAAAATTCAACTTCTTGAAACTTATTAATAGAAAAGATGACTAATTAACACTTATTTTTAACTTTTTGGAATGACAAATGTGAGATCTTTATGAAACTATATGTGAAAATTTTAAAGAATCTTAGGGTTGATCACTATTAGCAATGTCATCTACGCAACTGCCACAGAAAGAAATGATATGTTCAGGGCAGATGAATTTGTTGCATCTTTGACAGGTATGGGTAGTTTCCTGTCTTTTTTAGCGGGACATATCTGGCACCACAAATCACAAACACCACGAATTTTAGCAGGGGGCTCCTCTGATGTTTCTCCTGTAAACTCTCTTATTCTTTTGCGCATCTCTCTTGGTAAATGAACTACATCCTTGCCAGCGCTCAAGTGATCATTTATAAGAGCAAGACCCAAGTTTTTCAAGAATTTACGCCGTTTCAGATTATAAATTAGTGTTCTCTTTATAAACTATATATGCATTTATCGCTGACATATTCAACATGGCGTAAAACATGGTCAAAGACCATTTTTTTAGTTCTGACAAACATTGTAGGTAGAACAGAGTTCGTCAGCGACGTCTACCCCACCCTTTGTCACATTATAAAATGCCATCATCATCGTCATCATCATTTGCTCGGTATCACTCTCGGTGATCATCTTCCTCGTTTTTCGAAGATTTTTCACCTTCTTCCGAGTCACTTTCTTCTAATATTGAAAGAATTCGCTGCCTTTCGCGTTCCTCTTTATTCATTATTTAAATATAACCTAAAAATAACAAAATGTAATGTAATATACGTAATGTCGGTACAAATAAATAAACGAAATAATCAAATAATGAACTCAACGTAATTGGCACGAAATGGTATCATCGAATGTATATCGTCTATCTTCCTGTGCAGGCGCACACCGTCTAAGTTGACATAAGAAACGAGGGAGGCGCGGCACTAACTGCAGCTACTGAAAAGCGCGGTAACGTTACACTAATATTTTATTAAATACCCGCATTTAAAAACATCACGGGTCATTATGACCCAACCTAGCAGACGCCGGGTTAATATTATAAATGCGAAAGTAACTCTGTCTATCTGTATGTTACCTTTTCACGCCTAAACCGCTAATCCGATTTAGATAAAATTTAGCATGGGAATAGTTTAGGACCCTGGAAAGAGCATAGGATAGTTTTTATCCCAGAATTCCCATGGGATCGGGAATTACACGGGAAAACCTCTCACGCAAGCGCAGTCGCGGGTTTTGCCCGCGACTGCGCTTGCGTGAGTGGTTTTCCTAGCTAGTTTAAATTAATTGTCCTAGTTAACATGTGTGATCGAATGGTATGCATCTTACTTTATATTTTATAAATAAACGTTTATTTATCATCAACACAGTACATGGTTGATACATACATATTGTTGATACATGGTCAGTTCTTTTTCATTTTTTTTTACTAGTTGAGATGTAACATAGTAGATACATTTTTATTGAATTACAGACATCCTGAATAGACCGAAAGACTTCATGTACTTCTGAAGGGAGGTTGGCTGGATAGAGAGATGGCTGAAATGGCCCCCTTACAATGGTCCCGTGCAGGGACTAAGTTCTGAATCAAACCCAAAAGAAGAAGTAGCTATGTATTATATAACTTTGTATTCATTTGTGAGGACTTGTAATTTGTAACTGATTAATAATATATGATTGTAATTATAATGATTTTGAAAATAAAATAAATAAATTGTTATTGCTGAATTCCGTATAGTTCAATCAATCAGCTCTTCTTAATATCTTTCGTATCGTTGAAGCTTCCTATCGTCGATAACCATATTTGAATACCAAAATAAAATTATATCGTCTTCTGTAACCTAGAATGTGCTTCATCCATCATCTTGGATGACCTACAAGATCCACAATATCAATAAAACCGTGTCTTTAAGGCTGCTACACACGTTACGAAAAATCGTTACGATTGGACGGTACGAGAAATGTGTATCAGAAAAACTGTACAGTTAGTCCGATTTTATAAAACTGTACAGTTGAACGGAGCAGTATGAAACTTTGGATAGATAAATCGGAATCGGAAGAAACTGTGTCGATAATCGTAATGTGTATGCCAGTCGAATACCTTCGTACCGCGAGTGGCTATAAACATTTATTGCGATGTATCGCAATGAAACTTGTCCACGGAAAATTAAGGACAAAGATTAGTATATAACGCGTCATCAGTTGAAGCCATAGTGTTGAACATTTAAATTTGGCGCCTTACAATTGACTATAGTTTTATACATAGTCTGTGGCTTTCACCTTTTTTTTTTCTCTCTGTTCTCTACGCCTTGTAATGTCGCATGCATTTTTATATTCGTTTTGTTAAACAATTAATACCAAAGTAAATACCTTTCGGCATTATCAGTTGTTTAATTCATCAGGTTATTGGCCCAGAAAGCCCTAAACAAATAGAATTCGAAAGACTCAGTGCTAAAAATAGTTTACAAGAAAAATATAACCTCAACAAAAACGTGTTCTTCCGGACTCCGGTGAATTGTGCAAAATCAGTGAAATTCTCGTGAAATATGGCAAACAGCAATCAAATGACTTTAATTGAAAAGTTAACCGGTCGAGATAACTATGCTACGTGGCGCTTTGCTGTTAAAGCGTTTCTACAACACGAAGGATTATGGAATTGTATCGAATGTGACCGCACAACCGCACCAGAATCAAAAGACGACATTAAAGCAAGATCAAAGCTTATACTACTGGTTGATCCCATCAATTTCGTGCATATTCAGGATGCATCGACTGCAAAAGAAGTGTGGGACAACTTAGCTAAGGCTTTCGACGACTCCGGGCTGACACGCCGAGTTGGTCTGCTGCGTGATTTATGTAACACAAGGCTAGCAGATTGCCAGAACATTGAAGAATATGTTAGCAAAGTGATGACAACAGCGCATAAGCTTCGTAATATAGGATTTCAAGTAGATGATGAGTGGCTGGGTACCCTGCTACTCTCCGGTCTCCCTGAAAGTTACAAGCCCATGATTATTGCCATAGAAAGCTCAGGTATGAAAATATCAGCTGACTCCGTTAAGTCAAAAATACTTCAAGATGTCAGATTGAATGATACTGATTCTACAGCTTTTGCAATTAATCACAGATCTCATAAGAAAGTACCTCAGAAACAGTCAAAAGGTCCTCGCTGCTACACATGTAATAAGTATGGTCATAAGAGCCCCGAGTGCAAGTCAAGAAGAAAAGAAAAGAATCATACAAACAAAGATACCTCTTCAAGTTATTCTGCAGTGTTTGTAGCAACTTTCAACAATAATGAAGCCTGGTATATTGACTCAGGAGCCTCGGCCCATATGACAAGACATTATGAACTACTTCAGAGAGCTACAGTACCGCTAATTAAAAATATTAAAGTTGCAAATGACAAAATGCTAACAGTGCAAAAATCTGGAGAAATAGCTCTGAGTGTCTACAATGGAAAAGGTCAAGAAAACAATATATTATTTAAAAATGTTTTATATGTACCTGAACTTGCAACTAACTTAATATCTGTGAGTCAAATAATAAACAGTGGCGGTAAAGTAAACTTTAACAGTAGCGGCTGTGTCATACTTAATAGTACAAATGAAGTCGTAGCTACTGCAAGTTTAATTAATAACATGTACCGGCTAAATATGCCTGGTGGCTATGCATGCATGTCTGATGTTGATGAAACCAATACTTACCTGTGGCATCAACGCATGGGTCATCTGAACTTCTCAAGTCTGGAGAAAATGACAGAAAATGCAGATGGTGTCAACATACCCAAAATTACAGAAAAACTGACATGTTTAACCTGTCAGGAAGGTAAACTTACCAGGTTACCTTTTAAGAGCCAAGGAACAAGGTCCAAGGAACTACTTGAACTAGTCCATTCTGATGTCTGTGGCCCGATGGAGACCCAATCGCTTGGAGGTGCCAAATACTTTGTAACATTTCTGGATGATCATTCAAAGAAAATATTTGTTTATACCATTCACAAGAAATCTGAAGTCTTAGAGAAATTTAGAGAATTCAAGAATGAAGTGGAAAATCAATTAAACTGCAAAATCAAAATACTCAGAACAGACAATGGTCTTGAATATATGAACAAAGAATTTTCTAAGTACCTGAAGGACTCTGGAATCATTCACCAGTCTAGTACACCATATACTCCAGAACAGAACGGCACAGCAGAGCGCATGAACCGAACATTGGTTAAGAGAGCAAAGTGTATGATCCTAAATGCCAAACTGTCAAAATGTTATTGGGCTGAAGCAGTTCTTACAGCTGCCTACATCATAAACAGATCTCCAACTAAATCCCTCTCAGACAAAACACCAGAAGAAATGTGGTCAGGACAAAAGCCAAAAGTCAATCACATGAGAGTGTTTGGGTGTGAGGCCATGGTTCACCTGCCTAAGGAAAAACGCAGAAAGTGGGACGCCAAAGCTCAGAAACTCCTGTTTATTGGATATTGTGAGAAAACCAAAGGATATAGGTTTATCATACCTAGTACTAAAACAGTTGTTAAAAGCCGGGATGCAGTATTCCTTGAGTCAACAGTCCAGAAAAATTATGTACCAGTGGAATTGTCAGAGATAAAAACAATTACACCACAAAACCAGCTCAGTGACTCAGATGATTACTTTACTGACACAGTGAATGAAGAAGAAAAGCAAAGCTCTGATAGTGATTATGTACCAGAGATATCAATCTCATCTCCTGAACCTAGTTATATCACATTAAGATCCAGGAATATTAATAAGAATCAGTCACAAAATACATACCTATGCTGTGGAGAAGATCTACAACTAAATGTTATTCCTCAGACTTACAAAGAAGCTATAGAATCTCCTGATGCTGAAAAATGGAAAAGTTCTATTGATGAAGAACTCAAAGCTCATGATACAAATGGAACATGGACATTGATCAAGAAGCCCCCAGATGTCAAAACAATAGGAAGCAAGTGGGTGTTCAAAATTAAAGAAGAGTCAGCAGGTCCACGTTATAAATCCCGTCTGTGTGCAAAGGGGTTTGCACAAACAAAAGGTATCGATTACCAGGAGACATTCTCACCGACAGTAAGGTATGACTCAATACGTATACTACTATCTATTGCTGCACAATATAACCTTGAGGTAATACAACTTGATATTAAAACAGCTTTCTTATATGGTGACTTAGAAGAGGATATTTATATGCTCCCTCCAGAAGGCTTACTATGTGAGGAGAATGTTGTATGTAAATTAAAGAAGTCTCTATATGGCTTAAAACAAGCACCCAGATGCTGGAACTCAAAATTTGATGCTGTCTTAAAGAAGTTTGGGTTCATCCAAAGTAATGCAGATCAATGTGTGTATGTCAGGAATATAAATGGAGCAAAATGTTATCTTTGTATTTATGTTGACGACGGACTGTTACTGTCAAAGAGTCAATCAGTATTGAAAGAATTTATAAATGAGTTACAAACCATTTTTGAAGTAAAAATATGCAAATTAAGTAACTTTGTTGGTATGCAGATTGAGAAAAATGACAACTCTATTTTTATTCATCAGTGCAAATATATCAACCAGCTCCTTACAGACTTTGATATGAATGATGCTAATCCAAATGCAATTCCAGCCGATCCACATGTAACACTGGAAAAAGGGGATAATCAGCCAGACAAGAACATACCATATCGCCAAGCTGTGGGATCACTCATACATCTTGCTACAGTGAGTCGACCAGATGTAATGTTCTCTGTGAGCCTGGTGAGTAGATTCCTAAATTGTTATAAAGGACCACACTGGAATGCAGTAAAGAAAATCTTTAAGTATCTCAAAGATACTAAAGCCTATGGCTTATGTTATTATAAAACACCAGATCCATCTGTCATTGGGTACAGTGATGCTGATTATGCAAATGATCCGAACACTAGAAGATCTGTAACAGGCTATGTGTTCATCAAAAATGGTGCTGCAATCACCTGGTCGAGCCAACGTCAGCAAACTGTTGCCCTCTCCACTACAGAAGCTGAATTCATGGCTGCCTGTGCAGCTACTAAAGAGGCTATGTGGATCAAGCAGCTACTATGTGATATTAGTGAATTTACCCAAGAATCTTTGTGTTTGAACTTAGACAATCAAAGTGCAATAAGTGTTATTAAAAATACTAATTACCACAAGCGTTGTAAACATATAGACATTAAATACCACTTTGTAAAAGAAAAATATTATTTAAAAATAATTGATTTGAACTATGTATGTAGTAAAGACCAACTGGCAGATATATTTACAAAAGCTTTATCTAGAGACAGGTTTATGTACTTAAGAGATAAATTAGGCATGTCTCAATTATGATTTAATTTCAATAATATGTGTAAAGCATTTTTTTTGTGATTCTATTTCATTAATGTATGTACATTCACATTGTAAAATATTTTACTTTCATCTGCAGTTGTGAATATGTTTTATTAACAGTAACAGATTGCTGTTTTCTTTAATTTTGTAAAATTTATTTAGGGGGCTCAAATTTAGAGGGAGTGTTGAACATTTAAATTTGGCGCCTTACAATTGACTATAGTTTTATACATAGTCTGTGGCTTTCACCTTTTTTTTTTCTCTCTGTTCTGTACGCCTTGTAATGTCGCATGCATTTTTATATTCGTTTTGTTAAACAATTAATACCAAAGTAAATACCTTTCGGCATTATCAGTTGTTTAATTCATCACATAGCTCAACGAATGAATAATCGTACAGTTTTCTTGTAACGTGTGTGGGCACTACGAAAACTGTGCAGTTTAAACTGTACCGTCCGATCGTAATGATTTTTCGTAACGTGTGTAGCAGCCTTTAGACTTTTCAGGACCGGCCATTTATCTCGTACAAGTTCCAAGTCACTCTAGATTGACAGATTTATTGGCCGGCAAATGGCTGCCAGTGGTAACGTTTAACAGAATTTTGCACCGACCTCAATACACGCTTTGAAGATGTTTTAAAACTCTGAACGAAGTTGTATGATATCTACTTACGGTCCCTAAGGTCCACGTCTACCTTCACAATCATATAAAAAGTGTCTATCAAAATTGCTGTTTTTATCATTATTTACTTATACTATTTACACGATACATAAACATAGACACATAAAAATAACTGTCTGTCCGTCGGTTTATTTGTCTGTTTGGAGGTTTGTCTGTGTATGTGTCAGTCTATCTGTCAATCTGCCTGTCTTTCTGTTTGTTCGGACAAATCTCTTGAACGGATTAACTGATTTTAATTGAACTTTCACTGGAAGTTAGTGTGGGTAGTAGGGTAACATAAAGGCTATTTTTATTCCCACATTCCCACGTCAACGAAGTCTTAGTACAGCTTGTATAATATATTGAATAAACAAATTGGTACTACGTAGACTGAATCACGAAAATTTTCAACCGCCAAAACGTATACATATGACACGAGCTCGTGCCGGGCACCATATTACCATAGGAAATTCATTTATAATCTACCGACTGATCTTTGAGGTTAAGCAGTGCTTGCCGAGGTTAGGGCATGGATGGGTGATCAGCTTAACATAATATGTAAATTATTCTATTTAGTTTAGTAATCGTTCCCCTACTTGGACATAACCTGTATTTAAACCTAGATATTTCCTAGGTTTGGTGATAAATTAAATTGTAAGGCTCAACTTACACCGCCGCGGAATAGAAGCGTCAATTTCGCCTCATGAAGCGAGAAGTTGCGCGAATTCGCTGGAATGCTCGAGTATTCTCGCGCATTCCAGCGAATTCGCGCGACTGCGCCTTGCTTGCTTGGCACCGCACTGTTGTGACCGACCCAACCGACTCGCCGTTCGCGCCAGTTCCCGCGGATTCCACAGACGGCGTCGGTAGTAGCTAGAGGAATTCTCGAGATTTCGCGAGGATTTCCTGGAAGAAGCGCGACCTTTTTTGGCTCCTATTTAGTTTGTATGTTATGCAACTGACATAAAGTTCATTATGCTATGTACAATTTCGTTGCAAAAAGTCGCTTCTATTCCATTTCGCGGCAGTGTAAATTGAGCCTTTTTGATTTTTGAAGAGTTGTGGTATAATTGAAATATATAATTCATCTTTGTCTATCTCAGGCATTTTTTGTAGGGTTCCGTTTGGATTGTAAGAACACTACCGAAATGATAGTCAATATTTATGATTTTAATTTTGTTTAATTACAACTATGCGAAGTTATCTCTGTCTGTCTGTTTGCTTATTATGTTTTAGCGGATTAACGACCCTAATTGACTTCATGACTGGAGTATGGTGTCAGCATAATTCCTATTAGCGGGCCGCCGATGGCAGATCTTGCTGAAAAAGATAGAAACATATAAATTATTTCCAGACTTCGATGAAAACCGTTTAAATAAGAGACGAGCTATTGTTCCATCAGGATCGATTCGAATCTTGGTTTGTAACTGAGAATGCTCCTAACAGAAAAATCCAATTATACTACATAGATTGGCTTAATACCTCTTCTGGACATTGACACCTTTTTATTAAATCAGAATAAGCTCGCGTTTGACCACCATCTCACCTAATGGTAAGCGATGATGTGTTCGTAGATGGAGCACGCTTACCTAAAAGTAACCTATTCACTCTTGATTTAAAGACTTCTAGCTTGTAGCTATCTGGAAATACAGACTCCGGCAGGGAATTCCACTCCTTAGCCGTACGCACAATGAAGGTATTCCCAAAACGTTTTGTGCGTATGGGTGAGTAGCGGTAACGATGGCGCGTCACCGTTTGTCTTGTAGTCCGATGATGGAACGGGCTTGACGGAATTAGATTGTGTAATTCCATCGCGCACTTCCCGAAATGTAACCGATAGACTAGCAACTCGTCGTCGATATTCAAGGCTCTGGAACTTTGACTCGACCAGTGCATCGTTGCCAATGAGTCTTTTGGCCCGTTTGTCACCACCTTCCCTTTATATCAATTATCTCTTTATGGCACTCGCTCTCTAGGAGCTTGTGGCTAAATAGTAACAGCCACAAGGGTCAATCTTCTAGGTTAAGCAACGCTTATCGAGGTCACTCCGTAGATGGGTCCATCTTGACATATCGAGATTCATCCGTACCTTTAAAAGCACGTTAAGTTGTTGGACATGGCTGTCATTTGTACCTACACTTTTGACAGCCGTTGCGGGGAGTCAGAAACCCGAAAATTGGACACTGGTCTTCTCAACGGGCATTGTTTTATCCAGCCCCATTCTACCAGACGCACGGCTGGGTACCATCCACACTTGGTTGATGTACCGTCTTGTCGTACCAAGCGCTTCTCCTCCACATTTATTGTGCGTACAGCCAAGTTGTGGAATTCTCTGCCGGCTTCTGTGTTCCCTGCCACTTGTGATCTTTCAGCCTTTAAAGCAAGAGTAAATAGGCATATTCTGGGCTCGCTCGTCACATCGTAGACTCATCTATCGCTTACCATTAGACGAGATCGAGGTCAAAAGCGGGTTCTTCCGTAATAAAAAAAGCAACTGAGTTGTGAAAGTCAGAGTAGTCACTTCATGTAAAAGTACTCAGCTGTATCTACCTCAACATGGCTAGGAAAACGCTAAGCGGATAATGAGTCTAATCAATTATACCACTTTCAGCGTATTTCCCTTTGTAACATTTTCCATATTAAGGAGCTCACAACATTAAGACCAATAGAATAATCAGCAAGAAAATATTAACATTTCTTATAAGATTTCACGACAATTTGCCAAAACACGGAAAAGCTTTTGTTTTGTTTAAAAATAATAGGTATTCCCTTTCGAGACTTTTTTCATGAAGTGAATTAACATTTTTTTTTTGGTGTTTATCGAGTTTCCGAATTTGGGCTTCGCTGATATGGGAGCAAAATGTGGAAAGGCGACCGCTAAAAGGCTAACGCATTTTTAAATATTCTGACCTCTTTTTTATCTGGTTACGCTTCGGGTATCCGTTAGAGATACATTTGTGAATTTGTAGCTGTTATGATATCGTTTATTTTTATGGACATAAATATTTAGTCAATTTATCAATGAAATAACATAAAAAATTAACCTTATCTAGTATCAGAGAGCAGACTCGATTGTTTATGTTGGAGTCAACGCTGCAAGCTTACCATCTAAGTGTTAGGCATGTGGCAGTAATTCTCATTATAATATTTATAGTTTTTTAGGTTAAGTGATCAGTTAAGAAATATTTTTATTAACACAACCAGGTTTTACTTTTAGTATCAATGAAACAACAATTTTTAACATAAAGTTATAACATAGGTAGTGAGTGTCCCCGAAGAAACTTAGTATTATATTTTTTTCGGCAGTAAGTTCAAACTATTACTGCTCGTATTTATAGCACCAATATGGATGAGGATTTCCTGAATTGAAAGATCATTAACACCAATATCATTGCTTCTGACCAAGAAATTACCAAATTTTCCAGGTATCAAAGTCCTCATAGTCACTAGACCGACTGGTCTGGGCCGCTGACGATTTTCAACATGTATTAGAAACCATTGTTATCTAATAAATAGCAATTTAGATGACTTAAAGATGGATTTTGAAATTACTCAAAGTTAAAATGACTCAAGTTTTTTTCTAGAAACAGTACTCTTAGATATAAAACATCGTAGAACAGTTACAGTAATAAAAGGTAACGCTATCGGTTTTCCAAAATGAAATAAAAACACTAAAACAAAATGTCGTTCGTTCGTGCAAAGCTTAATTGAAAGGGAAGCGTTTTCTGAGAATTTTGTGGGTGCAGAGAAAACTAGAGAAAATGGTTTCTTTTTTTAGTTTCGTAGTCTAATAAAGAACCACGTTCAACAGACCGTCCTCCATTTTATTTAGAGTATATTGACGCTGGAAAGCTGTAATTTGGAATGGCAAAAAAAGGTTAATTACGCCTAAAAGTACTAAAATAAAATCTAGATATTTTTGTCAAGGTTCCTAGAAAATGACTTTGTAATGTGAAAGTTATCATCGTTAATGATTTGAAAGACTTTTGCATTTCTACATTACATTTTAATTTGCAAGGTAGGAAATCATTTGGGTTATGTAACTTTCGCTTACAGATCTGCACAAATCTACGCGACGGGACAAAAGTTCACAATGATAATTAGACCCATTTCAACAGTACTTACCGTATCCGTATCGGCATTTCAAGAAGGAAGATAACTCTTGCCGGAGTTGCGGGAAGGTAAAGATAACACAGTCCCGGAAGAGAAGGATAGCCGAAGGAATATGGTGGGTTTTTAGTCAATACAAGTCCAACTCCCTTTCAATTCATTCAGAGCGGGAAGGGTTATTTGATGATTCCCCCTCGGAAAATAAAAATTGATAGTTAATAGTTATCCCACCATTTGTAAAAATTTACGTAATGGTTATGAAAGCAACTAACGGGTGGTTAAATTTTAAGGGCCGATGTTGAATGTGAACACCTAAACGTCAAGTTTTTTTCTGCATT
This sequence comes from Tholera decimalis, assembly GCA_943138885.2. Taxonomy (NCBI): domain Eukaryota; kingdom Metazoa; phylum Arthropoda; class Insecta; order Lepidoptera; family Noctuidae; genus Tholera; species Tholera decimalis. The sequence continues at coordinate 35,192,058 of OW964562.2, forward strand.
TCATTTGACATTTCTCAATTTCAGACTAACTCAATTTGAACCATGGAAAGATACACAACCGAGCAACGCGTTAAAGTTATTCAGGCTTATTATGAAAATGGGCGTTCAAATCAAAATGCACTTACTGTAGTTACTATATTGCAGTTACTGTGAATGGCGTTCGCTATCGTGAGATGATAACGAACTTGTTATGGCCCAGATTGGAAGATATGGATGTGGACGATATGTGGTTTCAACAGGACGGTGCCACTTGCCACACAGCTAACGAAACAATGGCTCTTTTGCGCGACAAATTCAATGGCCACCAAGATCATGTGATTTGACACCGTTGGACTTCTTTCTTTGGGGTTATTTGAAAAAAATGGTATACGTCGATAAGCCAGCAACAATTTAAGAGCTAAAGGATGAGATAATTCGGCACATTAACGGCATAGAACCTCAATTATTCCTCAGCGTCAACGAAAATTTAAACCATCGGATGGAGGTGTGCCGCCGAGGTCACGGCGGCCATTTGGCCTATATTTTTATTCCATACATAATTGAACCATACCATATTATCATAATAAAAAGAAATGACTATAATTTCCTAAATAATTTGTGTTTTATTCAAAATCAACATCAGCCCTTAAAATTTAACCATCCTTTAGAACTCTACACTCAGTGTGGTCAGTTTTTTTACGTAGTCAGCATTATAATTACAAGGAGTTTTATGTCAAAAGAGACTTAAATGCTTTCTGCCTATAATAAGAACCTACCGAGCGAGTTTTAACCCGCTTTTCTTGGAATATAATATAGGAAATCCGACTTTAAAACGTTTACTACGAACCATGTACCTATATGTTTCTTCTTAGAAATGAACAGTGTTTTCCACCTCCTGTAAAATATTATTATCCTATTAGGTTTCTACAAAACAGGCTTCTACACTATGAGAGCGACTGGGTGGTAAACAACCTCGCGAGCACACTGCGGGTTGGTGTATATCCGACTATGTTTTTATTTATTTATTTATTTACACTTTATGCACATAGGTACAAAGGCGGAGTTTATGCCGTTTTTAATGTTAACACTGGTTGTTGCTCGTGACTTCGTTCGTGTGGGAGGTTTTTCCCGTGTAAATTCCAATCCCGTGGGAATTTCAGGATAAAAGATTATGTATTATTCAAAGGTTTCAGCTATCTAGGAAATTACAAAATTTCATTCTGATCCCTGCAGCTAATTTTGCGTGAAAGAGTAACAAATATCCATTCCTCCAGCCTCACAAACATTGCAATTATTTATAACTAGCTTTTGCCCGCGACTTCGTTTGCGTGGGAGGGATTCCCGCGTAATTTCCGATCCTGTGGGAATTCTGGGATAAAAACTATCCTATCTCCTCACCAGGGTCCTAAAACATTCCCATGCCAAATTTCATCTAAATCAGTTCAGCGGTTTAGGCGTGAAAAGGTAACAGACAGACAGACAGACAGAGTTACTTTCGCATTTATAATATTAGTGTGGATGGAAGTATGGATAGTATATTATATACTATACTATGTACTATATTATAGTATATAGTATAGTATATATAGTATAGTATAGTATGGATATGGATTTTATTTGCAAGATTGCAACTTCACGATATTTTGAAGAACAAATCTTTTTTGATTTGAAAAGGTATAATTTTCATATGTTCTTATATGTTTTTATCAAAGTCAGTTATAAAGGTACCTAATTTAATAAAAAAATTGAGAAATTCATTCAAGTCACTTACTTTTTTCTGGTAAGAAAATCAACAAATGACTCTACCCTCATTGGGTGTAACGGAGATATTTTTTGGTTCCTGATTGTTGGAGGTATTTGAAAGGCGGTTTTTTTAATTGAAATACGAATTGTTTGTTTCATTATTAGTTGCCAGTATAAACAGGTTACAGAGGAGTTGACTCGCGAGCAAATCGATGTTGTCCAGTTGAGAGAAACTTCATTCAAATTCGGACCCCCTTTTTGTCACGTTTACAAATATCCTAAGTGCTCAAGTCGTTACGTCACTTGATAAACCTTTTTTTTTTGGTGGGAAAACGATCGAATGGAGTCCCGCTCAGTGTGGAGCGAAACGAAGTGCCGGACTTCTTCTGACTAAAAACCCACATTGTTCCTTTAATTGCATTTACGTTCCAAGGCAGCGGTATCTCTTTAGAACATTCAAGCAACCCCGGTAGGCAATTTCTCATAATAATCTCTAATTTTTACTTCCTTAGGGGGGGGGGGGGGGGGGGGGATTTTCATAAAATTCTTTATTAATTTTTTTTTATTGATAATAGGCTCGCGTTTGACCACCATCTCACCTGATCTGATGAATCTGTTGAACAATAATGAAAAGTTTCATAGAAACTCGGGCCTCCTTTTTTATCCCCTTAGGAGAGGACTTTCCAAAAATGCTTTCTTAATGCTCCCCAAGGAACATACATGCCAAATTTCAGCTTCTTGCGCTCAGTAGTTTTGGCTGTGCGTTGTCTATCAGTCAGTCACGTTATAAAACGGAAGCGTTTTATATTTGATGAATGATTAAAAAAAATTTGTTTTGCAAAAAAAAGAACCGACTTCCATATCAAAACACTACAAAGGCAAAAATAACTTTAATTTCGGAAGGCGGTGTCAAAAACGAAAATATATACAAAACTAAAGACACCGCCTTCCGAAATTAAAGTTATTTTTGCCTTGTAGTGTTTTGATATGGAAGTCGGTTCTTATTTTTGCAAAAAAAAATTTTTTCACGCTTTTCAGTGGGTCGGTTTGTAATTTATCTAGTTACAAACGCCATAATGTCAACAACTTATCACCTTTTACAAAATATTGCTTTCCCGATGCATAGCCGTTAATTTTTGAGGAGTTCTCCTGGTACTTGACCATCAGCTCTACATCACCATATGTATTGTGACGAGCATAAAGTGTTTAACATCCCTACTCAAGTAATCGAAACGCAATCCACGAAATACTTATTATTGAGGAGTTTCAGTGGCCATCTGTGGTCTTCATCATCAGTTCAACTTCCCCAAATGGTACTTTTCGGAAGCAACTGCTTAAGGCTTGTATTCATGCCAATAACCTTGACCATTTGGGCGGAGCTAACGACCCCTCTCCGCGCGCCACTCCGCGCAGCTCTCCGCTACCCGCATGCAACAGAAAAGAGAGGCGCGCTCGGCCCGCGCCCGCGCCGCCAGCATGCCTCGTCGCGTCGCTTCGCCTAGTCTCGGCACAGAGTATCGAAATCACAGAAGGTCAAGTCATCGTGAAAGTTAAATTCATTTTTATTTGTACCGCATGAAAAGTGGTCAAATTTTGTTTTTATTTATTATCTATTGATATAGATGCAGTTTGAGTATGTACTGTAGAAACTATACCTCTATTATAGATCAGCCTGGCTCGAAACATGAGGTAAACAACTTGATGTATCTTTTTAACTAAATTATATATAAATAAAAATTAATGGCTAAATGTGTTGCTAAGCGCAAAACTCAGAAATGGCTGGACCAATACGGATTTTTTTTTTTCGAATATTCGTTATAGTCTGAGGAAGGTTTCTATTAAGAGAAAAATGGTAGGTAGGTAGGTAAGGTAGGTATGTAGGTAGGAACTTAGAGTAAGGTAGATAGGTAGTATAATTATTACTAGTGTATGTCATTATTTGTTACATTTTTTATAAACAAATAGGTTATAACTAAAATTCACTGAAATTTAACTTTCTTTCACCAAGTATTTTTATTCTTTTGGTTGGTTGAACTTCTTCATCCTCATTTATTTCTCCGTGTTCACATAATATTTATTTTTAGAAATTTTGATAGCCATATAAAATCTTGTTCTATGTTTTCTTTTCGTCCTTCTTCGTTCTCGTTTTCTTCATTTTTCTCATCAATCTATTTTTCTTTCCTTAGTTCTATTTCCTTCTCTTTGTCGTTTTCTTCTTTCTCTTGTACATTATCTTAACTCTATCTCTCTATCTCAACTGGCGGCTTCGTCCGTATGAAGAGAAACCGGTGCATATCGGCTCAAGCCAGGCCTCGCTCAGACGAAGCGCACACACGCGCCTTGCTTGTAGTAGTGTACCTATCATAGCGCAGTTGTATGAAGCTTACCCTCTGTCCGTTTACTCTGTGCTATCTACATTTATGCGAGGTAAGTAAAGCGATAGTTTATAATGAAATATGTAGATAAAACTTTAAACTTACCTTGATAATAAATGTATACCCTTTTGTTTGTAATATTTTTTAGACCTCTCTTCATTCGTTTCTGCTTATTCCCATGTTTTACAAACTAAATTTAAACACTACTAAAACTGTAAAATACTATGAGTTTATAACACTAACACTACTTATAGATACATAGAATACTCTTTAACTTATAAACAAGAATTAGAAATAAAACTTTTTGATGAATCGAAAGTCGGTTCTGTTTTTTGATAATAAGTTTTATTTTACGCTTTTTAGTGGGTCGGTTTGTAATTTATCTAGTTACAAAAGCCAAAATGTCAACTACTTATCACCTTTTACAAAATATTGCTTTTCCCGGTGCAGAGCCGTTAATTTTTGAGGAGTTCTCCTGGTACATCACTATCAGCTCTACTTCACCATATGCATTGTGACGAGCATAAATTGCTTAACATCTATATTCAAGTAATCTAATCGCAATCCACGAAATACTTATTATTGAGTTGTTTCGATGGCCATCTGGGGTCTTCGTCATCAGTTCCACTTCCTCAAATGGTGCTTTTCGAGAGAAACTAAACAAGGTACTATAAGAAATACCCAAAAACGCTATAGGTATGCCTATAATATTTGAAGAGTTCCCTCGATTTCTCCATGATTCCATCATCAGATCCAAACGTGACGACAATGGAACTAACTAGAATGTATACTCTTTCAAACAAAAAAAAAATTCCAAGTCGGTCCAGCCATCTGCGAGTAATGAAGTAACATCATAAAAAAAAAGTACAAGACGAATTGAGAACCTCCTCCTTTTTCTAAAGTCGGTTAAAAAGCTATTCCACTATTTACAAAATTAATTTTTGCAGTAATATTTTACGATATTATTTCGTAGTGCTTGAGCTCTCGCAACGCGACGTACGTCCACCTAGCAACACGATGCGCCCCGCACTGAATTTGTGGACGAGTGCGGGGGTGATGTAAACGCAGTCTTTAATCGGACGCATTTTTAATTTATTGTAATAAAAATAATACATATTTGTAAAAAGTAACAAAACCAAATTATTTTTATTTGTATTGCAAAGCAGTAGTATATTTTTTATACCCTTTTGATAAGAAATTAAGGAGTAAAATGGTTTCATCTCAATGATTTGGAGGTGATTTGGCATTTTTTTTTCTTATTATGTGATACCGATGGAAAAATTGTGGCCAAACCAAATTACGGTTCATATCATGTAGATTACTAACAATTTTTTTCAGATGTAATTTCTCTGTAATTGCCGACGAAAAGTTGCTTCATCTGAATGCTTTTTTTAAGCTTTTTTCGAAAGAGCAGCCTTAAGGTACTATAAGAAATACCCAAAACGCTATAGGTGTGCCTATAATATTTGAAGAGTTCTCTTGATTTCTCCAGGATCCCATCATCAGATCCTGATTTCGTGACAATGGGACCAACTAGAAAGTATACCCATTCAAACGCAAAAAGAATTTTTCAAATCGGACTAGCCGTCTCTGAGTTATGAGGTAACATACATAAAAAAAAAAGTTCAAGACGAATTGAGAACCTCCCTTTTTTGAAGTCGGTTAAAAATGTCGGTCAGTGATGTTACGATATGTCATGATGTTTACTGGTCTGACCACTTTCCTTTAAAAATAAAATGTAACCCAAGGCTAACTCGAGTGAAGTCTGATTTGTATTGTATAGATACTAACAATATTAATACAAAAATTAAGTGGGGAGAACGAAATACTTCACAGATAAATATTTATCAACAAACTTGTAATACTGTTTTAAAAACCATTGATTTCCCCACGGTACTCGCTAAGTGCTGTGATAAAATGTGTACAGATGTCAGACATAGGTTGGTTATCGACGAGCTATACCAAAAAACTATTAGTACACTTCAGGAAGCAGCCATTCAGAGTTATGAGTCGGGGGGGGGTCGGGAAGAGAAAGCATGTGTTAGGATGGAATAAATATGTCAAATATGCTCACAGGGAGGCCCGTGTGAGTTTTCAATTATGGAAATTGAATGGAATGCCCTTACAGGGCCTTGTTTATGATAAAATGAAAAGTGCTAAAAAAATGTTTAAAAATCAGTTAAGGTATTGCCAAAATAATAAATCGCAAATACAAATGGATTTAATAGCCAAGAGGCACGCCCAAAAGAACTTTAAAAGTTTTTGGAAACAAACGAATAAAACTAATCCTAGGCCGAGCCTTCCTGTGAGTATTGATGGTGAGACGGATACGGAGCGCATAGCTAACATATTTAAGGACCATTTTGCGATACCTTCTGAGTTTACGGGTATTCAATGTCGAGCCGAAGTTAGAGTGCCTGTGCTGTTTCCCTTGGGGTTTACTGCTAAGGAGGTGAAAAAAGTGGTACAAAGTTTATCCAGAGGTAAGTCGCCGGGTCACGACGGACTTGGTGTTGAGCATTTGTTATATGCGGGACCTCACGTCTACCGAGTGTTGGCAATGTTCTATACGTTTTGTATCCGTCATACGTATTTGCCAATGGACCTTATGAGAACCGTGGTGGTGCCAGTGCACAGTGTTTGATCGGACCCAAAAAAATTCCCTATGCTGTTTATTATGTAAACTGATCAAGAAATGCATTTGAAATGCAAGACTAGAATACCCAAGTGTCTATTTCATATACTTTTTATTACATAAAATAATAAAACTTACGTGACCTTGACCTTAAAAAATGTTAAATAATTTCTGTAAATTTAATGAACCAAGATAATGTGTTCAAATAAATACAGTCTAATGAAGAATCTTTAGGCGCATGTCTGTTAGTTTTTATTTTTAGAAAATCACCTCTAAATACCAAGTAATTTAATTTTTTTCATTTTTTTTTTTTTATTTTTTTTCTCCATAAAAACTCAAAAGTGCGACTTGTGACCAGCAGTGAAATATTCCTCGTAATAAGGCCTATTACTGATAAAAAAACCACGTTCCACTATTGAGGCTCTTAGGAGGAATTAAGTTTCAAAACATAGTGATTAGGGTTATCACTCAACTTGACCTTTCATTTTATTTCAAAGTCAAAGTCCAAAAATGTATTGCATGCAATTTATTTGGATAAGGGCCGTAGGATAGGTTGACAAATAACTCAACCTCCGATAAAGGAACGCAGACACATTCGGCTCACGCACACAAAGAAAATAAAGTGGACACACGAAATCCCTCGTGTTTTGTTCTAGACCCCCTTTCTATGCGTTATTTTTCTAGGGTTACCAATGATACACAAGACGTAGGTGCATGTTTGTAAGTTTTTATTTTTAGAAAATCACCTCTAGGTACCAAGTACTTTAATTTTTTTCATATTTTATTTTTTATTTTATTTCTCCATAAAAACTCAAAAGTGCGACTTGTGACTAGCATAGTAATGTTCCTCGTAATAAGGCCTATCACTGATAAAAAAACCACGTTCTACTATTGAGGCTCGTAGGAGGAATTAAGTTTCAAAACATAGTGATTAGGGTTATCACTCAACTTGACCTTTCATTTTATTTCAAAGTCAAAGTCCAAAAATGTATTGCATGCAATTTATTTGGTTAAGGGCCGTAGGATAGGTTGACAAATAACTCAACCTCCGACAGATGCACAGTGTTTGATCGGATACAAAAAAATACCTATGCTGTTTATTATGTAAACTGATCAAGAAATGCATTTAAAATGCAAGACTAGAACACCCAAGTGTCTATTTCATATACTTTTTATAATATAAAATAATAAAACTTACGTGAACTTTAACCTAAAATAATGTTAAATATTTTCTGTAAATTTAATGAACCAAGTGTAATGTTTTCAAATAAATACAGTCTAATGGAGAATTTTTAGGCGCATGTTTGTTAGTTTTTACTTTTAGAAAATCATCTCTAGATACCAAGTAATTTAATTTTTTTCATATTTTCGTTTTTATTTTTTTTCTCCATAAAATCTCAAAAGTGCGACTTGTGACTAGCATAGAAATATTCCTCGTAATAAGGCGTATCACTGATAAAAAAAACACGTTGCACAATTGCGGCCTTTGGGAATGATGTGCCATTTAGTTCAAAGGTCAAATGGTACGAAATAGAGTTGTCGCTTAAAGGTCAAACAAATATAGGTATATAAGTTTTTAAGCTAACATGGTCACTAACAGTATCATTAGAACTTAAAACGGGATATTTACCATGTGTATTTATTGTTTTGAGTTTCCGATATTTCGGCACTGTTGCAAGCTCCATGATCACGGATGAACTGAAGTAATTGCGGGTGGAAGTATATGAGCAGACCAATCGGTCTACTCTCTTTCTCGTTCGTTTTCTGTTAGCGACACCGCTACCACTGTATCATGTATCACTAAACACTCGATTCTGTTCCCGACACACAAAACTCACCGTGTCGACTCGCGAACTTTTTAAGAAACTTTTTCGGTTTTTACACATTTCAGGCCCTCGACAGTTGAAACCCATCCTCCCGATTGAAATTGTCGTATTTGGTAATCTCAATCGCTTCCCTTAGCAGTCTCGGTATATAGTGGCGTTCTGTCGAGATGTCGAGAGAGAAACTCAAAACAATAAATACACATAGTAAATATCCCGTTTTAAGTTCTAATGATAAATATAGGTATATTTTTTGTAAAAAATAAATAAATTTCAACATGGTACTGACACTAAACTACTTTAAAACATCATTGGTTAATACACTTTTTATTTTGGAACCACATCCAATAAATAGCCTACTCATACAAATCGCTTTCGTTGCTTAATATTAACGTGCAGCCATCATCATCTGCATTATCATCATCCAATGAAACAGATCCATCCAATGATGAGTCTTCATCTTCATCTTCGCCTCCTGCTAATTACAAAAGCCGCTTGTATGAACTTCGACGTAAAATGTGGTGTGACATAGAAATCAATTGGTCTGATGATTCTAATGCACGGTGAAAGAGGTCGACCATGGTTTGTATCCTGTTTACTTTGCGGCAGTGACGTTCCCTATCAGACCGCCAGAATTTGTTGCGTGATTCGGCCGCTTGCTCTGAGAGCATCCCGACAGGAAGTGAACTGGATTCAATAATCTCTTCTCCGTGCACTAGAATTTTGTGAATAGTGACAGTCATCGGGTGCCAATTATACAATTGGACGTACTTTTCTGCGAGCATGCGGCAAAAATTGCCAAACTTTTTTGCGTCTATAGGATAGTCACAAGATATTGTGACAAGTATCCTTGTCACAAGATATTGTGACATGGATAATATGCAATCTGTCGACTAACCATGCATCCAGACCTAAAATCTCAGTAAATGTGCCACGGTATTTATCTGATACTGCTTTCCGGGCTGAATTGCCATCATTTGTCGTTCCGGCATTAGGTTTCATTTCAGTCTAAATGCGTTTCTTTCATTACTCAACTATTTGGCTTTCAGGGCTACCCGTACTGATTCTCCATTTTTATACCACCGGATCATTTTTATAGCTAAGATGCAACAAAAACTCAAAAACACGTATCCACGCATGAAGTGGATTGATACCGTGTCGCATATTAACACGCTTTTATTAGGTCGACCTGTATGTAACTATGTAATGAAATCTAAGGTAACTAATTTAACTATCTTCCAAGGGTCGTAACGTAATGAAAATTGGCAGCTGTATGTAGTTCTGATGACAATACAATAATATGGTACTGTCAAACTGATCTGATGATGAAGCCGGAAGATATGAACTGGAACTTCATGATGGAAAATCGTATCATAGCTGTTTTGGAGTTCTTAGAAAAGTCTTGTAATGAACTTAGACCACGATTAGGTTAAGTTCTGATGATAAAGCCGGAAGATAGGCATGGGCATTCCATGGTGGAATATAATATCATAGTCGTGTTTGCACTTGTGAGAAAGGCCACGTAATGGACTTTGAACACGACCAGGTTTCAAGGTTATAACAAACCTAAAGGAAATCCGTTATCGGTTTTCTTAACCTTTTTGAATTACCGCGTAATCCATAGATTTATTATTAGGTCGATCTGTAACGATTTAAATATGCAATAAAATCTAAGAATCTGAATTAAACGTACTTCTAATTGTTGTATCAACATGAAACTTGGCAGTTATGTGTAGATTAGACGACAATACAATATTATGGTACCATCGAGCTGGTCTGACGATGGAATTGGAAGGTGGCTGATGGAACCTTGGACTGCCTACTAGTAAACATTTCTAATTTCTGCTCATTACATTAGTCTTAAAAGCGTGTTTTTGGTTTTTTAAACTATTAATTTTGTTCTTTTATGGTTGGTTTTTGATAAGACATTAATTCCAAATCATTGAAATTACTAGCCGTAAGCTTACAAAATGGGCATCTTAACTGTGAGGATATTTCAGTAATTATATTGAGGACCTTACCATCAATAACGCTTAATGTCAAGTCACAATCAAATTTTATGTTGTGACCTTCTGAAATTTGTGTAGTTATTGGTGTCAAACTTCTGATCTGTTTTGTTTTTTGTTGTGTTGAAATGTTTTTTCGGAAAGTATAAGATCACCTGATTCTTTTTTGTACTGTATGTGCAGCGGTCGACAAAATCGATACGATTGGGGTGTAGGATTGAGCCAGGCAATGAAATGTTTGTCGACTACGATTCGTAAAGGAACAAAAGTTGTGGCGAAAAGGCTACTTTCGTTGATAGAGACATCTTCTTCAGATTGTGGGAAGCATTGCTTATATAATGATTGGCCTGAGCTAACATCAAAACCCCAGGACCCTTCAAATACGGCTGAGATACTTTGCGTGCCTTTTCTATTACAATATTCGATGAAAGTAGCCTCACAACTCCGAACAATTCGTTGCAAAGTGTGTGTCAGTAGTCCCTGCAACGAAACTGACGCTTCGACTTCAGAAACTTTTAAGTCTTCAGTTGGATAGCATGCTATCTTACAATTAAAATTTCATGATAAGGTGGGTAAGCAGGGTATCCTCGACTATTCAAATCCCGCCGCAAGAGTTTATAAGTCTCCACACTCAGTTTTCTATCAATAATGACACCTAAAGCTTCCTCTGGTGTAAAAGGTTTGGTGACTGTCGAAACTTGTTTTAAAACCATTGACGCTCCCTTCGGTGACTCTAAACAAAGTTTTATTACTTTTTCTAAATCTTTTGAAGCTTTTGATGTTATCTTGCTTCCATCATCTGGGGAGACCGTAGAAGAAAAAGATTTTATCACTTTATTCTGAAGTTCGCCTTCTAATGACTTCATGATTCGTTTTCTGATTTTAAGCTCTTGTTTGTAGCTTATACTAGGATCTCTGGTTACTTGCGGAAGTTGTGAAGTATTACACTCTAAACTGGATCACAGATATCTCCATCAACGAAAGTAGCCTTTTCGCCACAACTTTTATTCCTTTACGAATCGTAGTCGACATACATTTCATTGCCTGGCTCAATCCTACACCCCAATCGTATCGATTTTGTCGACTGCTGCACATCCAGTACAAAAAAGAATCAGGTGATCTTATACCTTTCGAAAAACATATTTGTAGAAGAACAGATCAGAAGTTTGACACCAATAACTACACAAACTTCAGAAGGTCACAACATAATATTTGATTGTGACTTGACATTAAGCGTTACTGATGGTAAGGTCCTCAATATAATTACTGGAACATCTTCACAGTTAAGATGCCCATTTTGTAAGCTTACGGCTAGTAATTTCAATGATTTGGAATTAATGTAGTATCAAAAACCAACCATAAAAGAAAATATGCGACACGGTATCAATCCACTTCATGCGTGGATACGTGTTTTTGAGTTTCTGTTGCATCTTAGCTATAAAAATGATCCGGTGGTACAAAAATGGAGAATCAGTAAGGGTAGCCCTGAAAGCCAAATAGTTGAGTAACGAAAGAAACGCATTCAGACTGAAATGAAACCTAATGCCGGAACGACAAATGATGGCAATTCAGCCTGGAAAACAGTATCAGATAAATACCGTGGCACATTTACTGAGATTTTAGGTTTGGATGCATGGTTAGTCGACAGATTGCATATTATCCTTGTCACAATATCTTGTGACAAGGATACTTGTCACAATATCTTGTGACTATCCTATAGACGCAAAAAAGTTTAGCAATTTTTGCCGCACGCTCGCAGAAAAGTACGTCCAATTGTATAATTGGCACCCGATGACTGTCACTATTCACAAAATCCTAGTGCATGGAGAAGAGATTATTGAATCCAGTTCACTTCCTGTCGGGATGCTCTCAGAGCAACCGGCCGAATCACGCAACAAATTCTGGCGGTCTGATAGGGAACGTCACTGCCGCAAAGTAAGCAAGATACAAACCATGGTCGACCTTTTTCACCGTGCATTAGAATCATCAAACCCATTGATTTCTATGTCACACCACATTTTACGTCGAAGTTCATACAAGCAGCTTTTGCAATTAGCAGGAGGCGAAGATGAAGATGAAGACTCATCATTGGATGGATCTGTTTCATTGGATGATGATAATGCAGATGATGATGGCTGCACGTTAATATTAAGCAACGAAAGCGATTTGTATGAGTAGGCTATTTTTTGGATGTGGTTCCAAAATAAAAAGTGTATTAACCAATGATGTTTTAAAGTAGTTTAGTGTCAGTACCATAAAGAAATTTATTTATTATTTACAAAAAATATACCTATATTTGTTTGACCTTTAAGCGACAACCCTATTTCTTACCATTTGACCTTTGAACTAAATGGCACATAATTCCCAAAGGCCGCAATTGTGCAACGTGGTTTTTTTATCAGTGATAGGCCTTATTACGAGGAATATTTCTATGCTAGTCACAAGTCGCACTTTTGAGGTTTTATGGAGAAAAAAATTAAAAAAGAAAATATGAAAAAAATTAAATTACTTGGTATCTATAGGTGATTTTCTAAAAATAAAAACTAACAAACATGCGCCTAAAGTTTTTCCATTAGACTGTATTTATTTGAAAACATTATCTTGGTTCATTAAATTTACAGAAAATATTTAACATTTTTTTAGGTTAAAGTTCACGTAAGTTTTATTATTTTATATTAAAAAAAGTATATGAAGTAGACACTTGGGTGTTCTAGTCTTGCATTTTAAATGCATTTCTTAATCAGTTTACATAATAAACAGCATAGGGAATTTTTTTGGGTCCGATCAAACACTGTGCAGTGGTAAAAAATAAAACAGGCGATATAGGGGACAAAGCCAACTATAGGCCTATCTCGCTGGCCACTATAATCGGGAAGGTATTTGATGGTTTGCTTGAGCGTCGCCTTGCTGGATATTTAAGGTTACATGACGCACAGTTTGGGTTCAGGAAGGAATTGTTAACTGAATCTGCTATTTTGGCACTTAAGCAAACTGTTAAGTACTACACCGATAGAAAAACACCAGTATATGCGGCTTTTCTCGACCTCTCCAAAGCTTTTGACCTTGTTTGTTACGACCAATTATGGTCAAAACTTGAACTATTGGAAGTACCAGAGGAGCTTATTGATGTTTTGAAGTTTTGGTATAGTTCGCAGACTAACAGTGTTAGGTGGGCTGGCGCTCACTCTGAGGCGTACACTTTGGAGTGTGGTGTTAGGCAAGGTGGGTTAACGTCCCCAGTTTTATTTAATGTTTATATGAATCAATTGATTGATGAACTCAGCAAAGCCAATGTCGGGTGCTCTATTGATGGCACGATGGTGAATAATCTCAGTTATGCAGATGATATGGTTTTGCTGAGCCCATCAATCAGTGCCCTTAGAAAATTATTAGTTGTTTGCGAGTCCTATGCTGCTTCACATGGGCTCACTTATAATGTTAAAAAAAGTGAATTAATGATTTTTAAATGTGGGTCTAGCACATTGGATAATGTTCCTTCAGTGACTTTAAACGGAACAACTCTGCAGAGAGTTTCAGAGTTTAAATACTTGGGACATATAGTTACGGAGGACTTATCCGATGATGTGGACATAGAGAGGGAGCGTAGGGCGTTGGCGGTTCGGTGCAATATGGTAGTCCGCAGGTTTGCACGTTGTAGTAAGGGTGTTAAAGTTTCGCTTTTTAAAGCATTTTGCCAAACTTTCTACACGTGTAGCTTGTGGGTGAAATATACGCAGCGGGCCTACAACGTCCTACGCGTACAGTATAATAATGGGTTTAGGATGTTGATGGGGCTTCCGCGCTTCTGTAGCGCTTCGCAGATGTTCGCGGAAGCCCATGTTGACGACTTTCATGCTATTATGAGGAAAAGAACAGCGTCAATTATTGGCCGGTTGAGTGGGAGTTCCAACGGCATCCTATGCACATTAAGTAGCAAAGTGGATAGTCCATTTGTAAAGCACTGGGCGCAAAGGCACGTGCCTGTTTGTAAGAGGCAGCGTGTGTATTGATAATGCATATTTAAATTTACTAACATAGTTTTTTAAGTAATTTTTGCTACTAACACTATGGATTATTTGTATTTGTTGATCCGAAATAAAGAAATTATATATTATATATATATAAAAACATGGTCCATGGTCTTCATGGTCATATCTGAAGACGAGCAACATTTGGGCTATTGAACAATTAACTGTATATATTTTGATAAAGCTTGTCACAGGGCTACCATCACAATAGTAAATACTAGCTTCCGCCCGCGACTTCGTCCCCGTGGAAAAAAAAATCCCCCGATTTTGAAACATTCTTCATTACTGCTCCGCTCCTATTGGTGTTAGCGTGATGATATATAGCCTATAGCCTTCCTCGATAAATGGGCTATCTAACACTGAAAGAATTTTTCAAATCAGAACGGTAGTTCCTGAGATTAGCGCGTTCAAGCAAACAAACAAACAAACTCTTCAGCTTTATAATATTAGTATAGATTTATCTGATGTAATCATCACAAATAATCAAATTTCAATAAAAACAGCATCTTTGTTGTGTTCGATCATAAGGGCACGCTACTAGTAAAGCCATCAGCACGGCTCGTGGGCAATTGAACTTCGAGGTTATGTATGCGTCGTGTAATGAGATTCTCCGGATGGGTGAACTATGGTATGGCATTAGTCATGACTGTCGGTGTAGATCTTATCCAGTTTATCAAAAGCCAGATAATCCAACACCAGTCCTGCCAAAAAGTACCGTTACTGGATTATGAAAGTCACAGGCAGTCTTCATCACGGAAGATGGAACTGATGATTCTGATTACTGACTGATGTAATACAAATATCCAAGTGGCGTATACTATCAGGGGTACTCTGTGATCCAAAAAACCTATAAGAACGAAAGGCAAAGTATAAATAAAGAAAGATAGAACAGCGAGAAGACTACGGTAGTGAAACTTGGGCTACAGGAAAACTTCATACCATAGAAATGTGTATGATGCGCTGGGCAGGTGAAGTTACACTCAAAGACAAACACAATGAATATGTAAGGAGTAGTTTCACAGTAGCACGTATTGAAGCTGATTGAATCCAGACCAAATTGGTACGAACATGTAATGCGGAGAACTCGGGATTATGTAGTGAAGAATGCCTTCCATGTATAAGCAAAAGAGACGGAGATGTAGGTTGTAAGCTACGGGGATGATGAATATCCAGAAGGATATGAAAATTGCGGTCTATTTGATGACTATGCATACCAGCGGTACAAGTGGCGCCTTATGACGAAAAAAGCCGACCCCGTGTAAAAGGATAAGGGGAGGCAAAAGAAGAAGATATAGGTAGTAGCTATGCATAAAATACTAAAAGTACTAGAAAGAAATAAAATAAATGTATTTGACCCAGATGCAAAGGCAGACGATAAATACAGATTAAATTAAAAATAAAACTTAATTATACAATATGTTAACTAACAGAGGGCGTTCCCGTTAACCCGCAATAGTATAAGCACATCAATTAGATCGTCGCACATGTGGCCCGTCATTCATATATAAATTGCGACGTTGCCGTCCTTCAAGTACGCTTCTGTACGCGTGTACAGAGTGTTTCTTTTACGTATCAATTTAACATTTTTAGTGAATATTTTAATATTAAAAAAAATAAAAACATTTTGTTTTCTAATGGTAATATTTTTTTAGCATATATGGATGCTATACTATTGCGGGTTAACAGGAACGCGCTCTGTTAGATAACATACTGTATAATACAGCATTGCGTGTGCCTCACGGCTGTGCCAAATAGGCCCAAATCAGCAAAATGCCAGACAACTGTAAATTGTATAACGCTGGTTTTCAACTAGACTCAGTTGTATCCAGTTAGGCTAGAAACCAAACCCAGCACATTAGGGAAAATGATAGACGGATAGATTTTTCTGTTGCTCTCTAGTTTCATTCTATACACATACCTAACTGTATACCCAAAACTAATTGGACCGCCATAGACAACTTCATGAAGTAGATTTAAGCCGCCAACAGCCTTTGTACCTAAGAACTTGCTACGCTCATTTCAGTTGGTGAATGGGCGACTTTGTATCCGAACTTTAAATTGGAAATGGCGTATATGTTAAGACGTGAGACTCTTTAAGTAAGCTTAGGTATATGACTATACAGGATTTAATAGCTGCTTTGAGTATTGATTGTGCAATTCATTACGATTACTAGGTTGCTATATTTAACTATTAAAATAAGAATAAAAAATCATAAGCATCCTTTAATCTTCCATTTGCTAGGACATAGGTATCCACTCTATGGAAAGGAATGAGCTGTAGGTAATCTAGGACATCGACTCAGTGTGGGTTGATTTAGATTTCATGAGTCTTCAAATTTTGGTGAAAAGTGTTTTCGTTTGAAGTAGTGGTAATGATAAAAATTACCCTGTAGGTAATTATTCTGACTCTTCTGCGAAGCAGTCATGCTAGCGAAGGAGGAGGCCGAACGCGCGAGGGAGAGACAACTCTCTTCTTCACTCCCCAGCTGCCGTGGGAGACGCCCCGGGCGTTGGGGATCGCGAGCCGATCTCCGGCCACCGTAGGCGCGGGCTTGCGGACGGCG
The DNA here is from genome assembly GCA_943138885.2 of Tholera decimalis. NCBI lineage: Eukaryota > Metazoa > Arthropoda > Insecta > Lepidoptera > Noctuidae > Tholera > Tholera decimalis. The sequence goes on from OW964562.2 coordinate 35,209,211, forward strand.
AGCAGTTGTAGCTCACCGTCCGGTAAGGACCAGCCCCGGGTCGGCGGCGCGTTGTGTTCCACGCGCGCCTCAAAGAGCTGTCAGCACCAATGACGACGCCCATAAGGCCTGCCGCGGTCGCGGGAATGTTCTAACGAGATATCATAGCCCCGGAACTTAAGGGCAGCTGAAGGAACAGGGTGGGTTTTTAGTCAGTAGAAGTCTGACACTCCCTTCCGCTTAACCCAGAGCGGGAGAAGTCATTCGATGATTTTCCCAACCAGGGAAAAATAAAATTCTGACTGGGTTCGAACTTACCACTCCATTATAAGATGATATGAACGTGGGAAGCCCATCAGTTTGCTAAAACTATTACTGTACTGTATACGTAGGACATTGTAAGATCTCTGCGTAAAAACTTCCCGCAGGCTGCACGTGTTACTATACTGAAGTTAGTACTCTAATTCTACTATTCAAATCGCACGAAAAAGAAAATGCTTCTGTTTATACAATCTTTCACACCCTTAAAAAACTAAAACTTAACTGCCGAAGTATGGACCGACATAATAAAATGGAGAAAAATAAAAATAAAACAACTGAAGCGCTAGTGACGAGAGCTAGAACTTTTATTTTTTATTTTCCACACTTTTTTCCGCCACGAGGTGTTATGCTCTGGCAATTTTTTACGCAAAGGTAAGCATCTGATATGCCTATTTTTTATTTCCAATTCCACCGTACACAGATTCTGTTAAAACCGTTGACATCTAGTCAAACCAAATATTTTCGTGTTGGTTCTGGTGTGGCAAATATTTCTGTTTTGGCATATTAAAAAATATAACTTTATTTTTTCCAGTGTGATGTTTTGACTAATCTATTGAAGACGATTTACGGCAACGTCTGTGAGGTGGCTTTTTCGATGGCTATATAAACCGATTGGGGAGCGGCACGATTTGTCACAGCAAGCCAGCAGCTCCGACCAGCTTGGGACCTCGAGGCGGGCCTCGAGGTCCCAAGCCTCTTGGCCTCTGATAGGTTCCCTGTTGACGGTGAAAATGTGCAGCGCGTGCGATGGCCACATTCCTCCAATGAACATGACTAAGTACCATAGTCACATGCTCTCTGTTCCATGGACTTCAGCCATCTGTCAACGTTTCGGCCCAGCAACTATCGAATGTCGTGTTGCCCTCTTCATCAAATACTCTTCCTGCCTTGTCTTTTCTCTTTTATTAACCTTACCATCAGGCGAGATCGAGGTCAAAAGTAGGCTCATATGTAAAAAAAGATAAAAGAGATAACCACAGAGTTTGTTCATATAAGTATTTTAAATTGATTGATTTCTAGATTTTCATCAGTACTTTTTTAAGTGTAAGTTAGGGGAACGCTGAACGTAGCTTAGAACACAAGTCTCAGAAGCTGGCTTTGTAAATTGAGCCGCGATTAATTACAAAATCACATTTCAGGCTTTTGACCTAAACAACTGATTTGGTTTAGTTCGATCCACGACCCACATGATTGAACCTAACAACTGTCTTAACATAATTTCACCCACACACACATTCGATATGCTATGAATATAAATATTAATTAAAATATTGTATTAAACTATTGCATTACATCAGTACATATAAATAGACCAATCAGGAGATCTGCACTGTGTCTCCTTAACTCAGGCCGACTTTTGGCCTAGCTAGGAGAACAGTATGTCACCTGTTGTGTATTGCATTGTAGAAACTAAACTTGTAGAATTCCAACAGTTGTCAACATTACAATCCCACTGTGAAATAAATACTACTTTGTTGAATGTTCAACCATACATTTGCCGATATCGATAAACGTTACTTAACCTCTACTATCAGCCCATATGGGTTTTATTATAAAGCCTAATGCTCCCCCAATCCTACACCTAACAAAAAAGGAAATCTTCGTTTGGCTATAATCGCAAATCCACTTACCCTTGGCCCTCGAATCTTGTCCCGCCATAATTGAAAAGGACCGGAGACAAGTAATTCCCTAAGCAAACACAAAAACGCAAGGCAACCTCATTTTCATGCGCCTTATTTTCATTTATTTTTTCTTGGCAACCCCAATAACTTCGCACTGGCAACACGGTTCAATTCTCTATGTTGCGGAATGTCCCGGTAGATTAATTTTGGTAAAAACCTGCGGAAGGCGTTTCCTACGTTTTGCTAATTCATCTTATCGATTTGGCTATGTAGCTTTTCCTAATACCGCCAGAGGAACTAATGGATGATAGGACCGTATGTTTGTTCACGAAGGTGTTTTGTTTTTTTGCGCGTTGATTACGTGTGAATGTCTTATCTGAGTAGATAGTGGTGAGGATGCTTGATTGTAATTTTATCCGAACGGTGAGGTACCCTCAAGAATATTACTGAGTGTTTGTTTATAAATAAAAGTTGTTTTCAAAAAAAAACTTTCAGAAAAATTTTTGCCTGAAATGTTTTATTTGTGCAAGTAGTGTTTTGGTAATGCAACATAATTAGAGCATAAAAAAAAAAGATAAAATGTAAATAATGTTGTTTCGTCAAGCTATCTATCTATCCTCAGATTATCATTGCCTTAAAGTATCATGATTGCGAATATAATATATTAACATATCTATAAGAAGTTAAGCTATATCCAATGAGAGACAATATTATCGTTATCTACAAAAGTAACGGCAGGTTTTAATCAGTAGAATTCTGACAGTCCCTTCCATGCCACCCAGAGATTAGTAATTTGATGACTTTCCCCCAGAAAAATAAAATAACAAACCCAATACAATTACAAACCCAGTCATTACACGCAGAGTAGGTACTTCCTTACAACTGAGAGAGACGATACCGACATCCTGATTCGTTTAACTCTTTAAATCTCTTAGCCATCGAAATGTCACGAACTGTTTTCTTTATTGGAGAACCGTAGGTAAACAATAAAATTGAATCAGCCTATATATTCCTGCGCCACGGCCATAATCCACCAATCAGACCAGTGCTGATGTGTTCAAGGAATTGACAATAAGTGTTTCGTCAAGATGTTTTTGAACGGTATTTTGGGAGTGCTAATGATGATGTACCTAAACGTTTACGAAAATATTTATGTTTTGAGGAACGCAATCCCCAAGAGTCAAATTCGTAAAGTTATTTTCAAAGAGAACTTAATACATATTCAGTGGAAACTAGATTATTCGGACTAATTGTTGACGTTAGGCATTCGAATAATCGAATATACCGACAATCGAATAGAGATGTCGGCTGCAAAGTTGGTCAATTTTATAAAGTATAGCATCCAGAAATTCATGAGCATCGCTGTCCACTGGTAATGTGCCCAAAAGACAGGCTGCATTGCCACGTTGTATGGCAATGCTTATCCTCTGTCCCAGGTAAAAGCCAGTCCTTGGGTCACGCGAAATTTCGACTAGGCTTCTGGAAAGGTCTTTAAATAATTTGTGAGCACTAGGACCTCACGATCCCAGAGTTTCAACCCCAAATGGTTCAAAAATATACCTACCAACGAGGTTATTATATTCCCGCCACTTAAGGTTCTCTGCAGCCGCAGCGGCAGCGCCAGCACAGCGAGATGAGCTAAAAAGATGGGATGGCGCAAGAGTGTTGACGCAGGCTGCGTCCCACACTAAGGGCCTACCCATCTTCCATAGAAATAAAGACATGCCGTCCGGTCTTTTGCCATCGTCGTGTGCCAGGCCATTTGGTTCTAATACATCCGAATGTGACAAGAGTTCATCGGATGATTTCGTTAATATTTGCGTGCCGTATATAGTTTAGGGTTTTTATTTAAGTGTATATTTTCTGATTTGAACTAAAATAAATAAATCTTTTGTGAAAAGGTTTTTTTTTTAGAAAAAGCTGTCTTTATGATTTCTTAATCATTTTGCAATGTTTCCATGTGAACTATGTAATTTGCCGGTGTCCGTACTTCAGAGATAAATTGTTAAGCGGGAGTGTAGAACCAGTGCCAGCAAATACGTCCATGCTGGCATATATTCAACTTATATAGTTATTTGTTTGCGGTTGGTAGTCCGAAATGCAGATAATACGTATAAATGAGGTCCGGATAATCGAGTCTCCACTGAATTTCATATAAAAAAAACCAGCCAAGTACGAGTCGGACTCACGCGCGAAGTGTTCCGTACAATCTATAAAATCGGCAAAAATATCATGTTTGTTGTAAGGGAAATATTTATTTTATTTTGTTTTTAGTATTTTTTGTTATAGTGGCAACAGAAATACATCATTTGTAAAAATTTCAACTGTCAACACCGGAGTCTTAGTAATAGGGTCCCGTTTTTACCCTCTGAGTACGGAATCCTACAAAACAGAATCTTTTCATTTTCCCAGTGCCAACACTACATCTAACAGATTTTATAAATGTTAATTTATTTTGTTTGTAGAGCTATTTACAAATTTTAATAGTCATGGAGCAAAGATCGTAGTGCATGCATATTTTGTGTTAGATTCGTAAAATCACGCAAAATACTTTTAGTGGTACTTTTAGTTTTGTCTGGTGGGCAACTGCCCGATGTTTGTGATCGGGTGATTTGTATGTATGCTAGTTGTGCGGTAAACTCTGCTTGCGCGATACAGGATAGTTTGTATGTTGCGAGATAGATGTCGCTACATACTGTTAAAAAATCCTATGTAAATCGGTGACAGGTAAGAGGTTACGGGCTCAAATCATTTAGATAGCCGTACAATTTTAATGGTTAATTTGTTTTTAATATTGTTAACGTGTGTGGGTATTCTACTGTTCATAAAGTGGTTCACTTTGAAACGTAAATATAACCTCTGTTTTTCGGGGGCATCTTCATATCATCGGACAAATCCTACCGCCAGTGATTTAACAGAAAGCGAGTTTCAGACTCGTGCTGACTAGAAAATCACTCTGTTCGTTCCTTTTCTGTGGTTTTAGGGCGTCGGTATCTCGTTAAAACATTTCCACAACCCCGGCAAGCTCGTATACATCACCTTAGTTAGTTTGGTGTCAAAAATCTTTCCCTTTGTTTCTTATTTTAATTTGTTTCGATTAAGGATCGTGGAGTTTGGTACAAGCAAAAAGAGAGCAACCTAGCAGTGGCATCTTTTAAGCACTCACCACAGCTCTTACTTTTATCCAATTTCTTCACATTTTCTATTCCTTTGACTCGAAGCGTTTATGCTCCAAAAATAACCCCTATACATATTACATGCAGCATACTTCCACGCAACTGGCAGGATCGATATGGCAGGCCGGATTCATTTAATATTTTATTTAGAGAAGTTATCGCGAAGCACTTACCCTGTGCGTCGGGAAAAATGCTCGTGGAAAATTGAATTTTAAGGCTTTAGGTAAGGTTGGGTTTGCCGGGTTGCGTGGGTAGACAACGGGTACTTTTGAAGAGTCTCTTTCGAGGTCAATATAGTACGCACATCCGGGTATGTTTTTATCATTCAGAACAATATAATGAACCTGAGCATATAACAAGGTAGGTCTTTTTTAGCGAGTGTAATAAAAAATCCGACCAAGTACGAGTCAGACTCGCGCACGAAGGGTTACGTACCATTACCTAAAAAAAAACGCGTTTGTTGTATGGGAGCCCCCCTTAAATATTTATTTTATTTTGTTTTTAGTATTTTTTGTTATAGCGGCAACAGAAATACATAAATTGTAAAAATTTCAACTGTCTAGCTATCGCGGTTCTTGAGATACAGCCTGATGTCAGACAGACGGACGGACAGACGGACGGATAGACAGCGAAGTCTTAGTAATAGGGTCCCGTTTTTACCCTTTGGGTACGGAACCCTAAAAAGGGACATTAAAAAAGATTTTTCTTTTACATTTTATCTATTGTTCGAGTCTCTTTGCGAGCAGGCTAAACTATTTTAGAACATTTAGTACATACAATTTTAACAATCAGTGTGCTGTAGTTACGTCGGGTCATCATTGATCTCGTAATTCCAAATCTGCCGATACCGCTTAGCAATCTTAGTCTTAGTATAGGTAGGTTGGTTAAATAGGACATTTTACACTAGCATCGTCCGAACCTTGACTTAAAATGAGTAGGTATTAAACTAATAAAATTTTGGTTAATAACGTTCCCACTGCTGGTAGAAAACCCTCCTCTCTATGAGAGGGAATAGGCCATCATCCACCATGCTAGCCCAGTATTAGTTAGTGGATAATAGATAACTCAATCATAAAGTACAAAAAAGACAATTTTTCCATTAACTATTTTTATATAAATTTCAATAAAATAAATTCCTGTCCGTTGTTAGTCGCTTTATATAAGGTGCAAAAATACTTTTATTTTAATTTTCATTGTTTTGTTATATTATAAGTAATTTTATTAACTACTAGTACTCACGCGGGGCTTCGCTCCCGTGGATTCTATCACGGTAAAAACATAACTCTCCTTTTTTGCGGTTGCGTAAAAAGTAACCTATCCTTCCTCAAGCTTCAAGCTACTTCCATACCAAATTGCATCCAAATCCACCCAGTACTTTCGAAGATTAGCGCGTTCAAGCAAACAAACAAACAAACTTTTCCGCTTTATAATATTAGTATAGATAAGTAATTTTTGTTTTTGTTTGACATTGTCACGTCAGACACTTTGTTTGGAATAAGTATCTTTCCGTTCTCCTCCAAGATACAGGCGCCGCCTAGTTTGGAGACCATTGACATCCCTGTTAACTAAACATTGTTTCGTTACAGTATACCCGTAACGTTAATTATTTAGGTTAAGCAATTCTGTAGTTTCACTAAATTTATTCTTATTATTCTTATTCTTATTATTCTTATAATAAATGCTGGCGGTGGGACAACTACTTTAGACGTATGTGTGATGGAGCTGTGACTCGATCCCTAATTTCGGGATGAGTCATGCTGCCGGCAGCCTGTCTGTAGTCCGGGGCAGTGGAAGTCACATTTGTACCCGCAGTTCCGGACGCAAGCAAACAAGGGAACATCGGGTGGTTTTAGTCAGTACGAGTGAGAGAAATGATATTAATATTCCAAATTGGTTATAATAACACTTTTACATGTCATTTTTTGACGTTTTAAACTAGAGTAGCCGAATTTATTACAATTAAACATGTTGCATATGACCTATCTCAAGCTTCAACCTACTTCCATAACAAATTTCATCAAAATCTACCCAGTATTTTCGAAGATTAGCGCTTTCAAACAAACAAACCTTTCCGTTTTATAATATTTGTATAGAATATGTGTGTACAACCTCCATTATTAATCAAAAACTACCCCGTGTTCCCTCGTACACATGCGCCGGGGGCTGCGGGAACACATAAGTATTCTTCAAAGCGGCCCCCGACTAGTGCCAGCCCGCTTCTGTGGGCCTCTTTCCCATCTTTCTAAGTGGGGCGAGTGAGGTGTTTGGCTCCCCCTGTGACTAATGAGAAGGGCGCGCGTGGAACAAAATACGCCGCCACCTCGAGTTTCCTGTTATAGGGGTCTGCAGACATCCCCAAGTCCGCCGTCCTAGGACCCATTTAGCGGGGCCGTCAGAGGGCATTATCTGTCCTGTGTCGACGCCCGGTGCGCTTTCTACGGGCCGGGAGAGCGCTCGAGATCTCCCTCTCCCTTTTCGCAGACGTAGGTGCACCTTGCTCAACTTCTCCATCCATCAAAGTTCAAACCTATCACTCTTTTAGTCACGTGCGTGCATTTGCCTTGGCACCGACTTACATATAGCTATAATACATGTCTATAAGTATTATACCTCTAAAACTTTTCAACGCCCAAAAGATCTTCAACATTCTTGTTCGTGTTAAAATTTAATTTCAGAGTAAAGGGTAAAGGTTACATGTATTGGTAATGTTATCTCTCTTCTGTTGTTTCGTTGAGACACTGAAATTACAAGTAAAGAGAACATGGTTTTTCTTCCTTCAACTTTGTTCGTTTTGTTAAAGTAATTACTGGTGTAAGGTTATTGACGTAGGGTTCAATTTTGAAGTCATGTTGATGGGGGTAAGATACATAACTTTGCAATAATAAAATTTATCAGATTCTGAACATAAAATTATCAGCCTATAATATTCCCGGGCCTCTATGAAAGAGAATAGGCCGCAATCAACCACGCGGGCTTAGTGTGAGTTGGTGGATGTCGCATATCTTCGAATTTCTCGGTTCGGATAAGTCGGATTCCACACGATGCTTTCCTCTACCGTTTTGACAGTAGAACAGAATAGAATATTCATTTATTTGCTCAGAATGTAGGTATTTACAATAAGGTGTTACAGTAACATATAAGAATCCTTGTACATTCTACTATTTAGGCATGCAAATATTGATGCAGTTCATCATCAAACATAAGTACAAAATCTTGATTTAAACTAAACATTTGTCAGCTATAAAATCCGATACAGAGTAGTAACATTTGTTTAAAAGAAATACCGTTAATTTCTTTTTGAAAGTACATACTGATTCTTCTTTTATTGAGTTAGGAATGTGGTTTAAAATAGTCGGTGCCATACCAAAGACACTTTTCCTCAACTAAGCTGTCCTAAAACCACCTGTGCGTAAAAAGTTTAGGTATCGAGATCGCAAAGTGTTATCACATCATCAACATCTCGGCATCTGTTTTCCGACAAAATTAAAAAAAAATGTCTATTGCATTTAACAAAAAGAGCAATTTCTAAAATGTAAAGGCACGGAAATGTTAATAAATTATGACTTTTAAAAATTGGAACATAGCTGTCAGTAACTTATACCAAATATTGCACGTAGGCACCGTTTTTGGGCTTTAAAAATACTCTCTTTTTCAGGTGTGTCAGTGTCAGTTTCAGTAGTGGTGATAATGAAAATTACACAAAGTAATCTGCCTGTCCGGTTTCAAACCCACGACCTACTAATCATAAGTCATGACTGTAAAGCACTGGGCCACCACTGCTAACTTACATCAAAATGGTTTTCAAATGTTTGACTAGATGGCGCTTCTTTAGTTTTTGTATAATGAAGTTAACACTAACGCTATATAAAATTATTGAACAACAAAATTTTAACACAACCGTGTAACCATATTTCTTAAGCTATGGTACATTTACAAGCTTGCACAGGCCACTCAAGGCTGGCTTTTAATTTTAATTATTCCAACAATTTCACTTCCTTATTTCAATTAAACATGTAACAATGTTCAACAAAAAGGTTAGCATGGTATTATATCAAGATTAAACTTATTTCCAACAAAAGGTAGATACCGTACACGACTTTCAACGTAACTCTCAGAAAACATACCCAATACACAAATGTAAAAATTCTAATACAATTTTGATTATCAAATTAATTAATACGTGACGAAATAACGTGTTGTGTAATACGGAAAAGGTGTACTTACTTTCCTAAGTTGAAGCAGAGGTTGGTTCACGGATGAGTGAATATTGAGATTCCTCCGTGCGGCGGAAAGTCATTTGTAGGTCACTCTGCATAAGCAAGAAAATCTAAAAATCTGACTCTTAAGAATCTGACAGTCTTGTCATGGGGTATTCTATAATCCAGTTACTGGGTTTTGGACGTCAGGTAGTCAGTCGTTCTATATAAAATACAGCTACAAAGCTTCCGCAAACAATCCGCAACTTTATTAGTCGCAGATGTTGACTTCCGTAGGAAGTCGATTGCAAATTCAACGAAGTAACTGAAATCATTTTAACTGATTTGTGCTTTTAAAGTTTTGTCACTCGAAAAAAAAAGAGGAACCCGCATAATGGAATCACATACAGTGATTGGTTATGACTATTAGGCATTTTTATCAGCAATGTAATAAATACGTCAAATTATAATAAATTACAAATATCACCAACCAGATTACCAAGCATGTTAATTCTATAAGATACTCGTAAATGTGAAGACTGTAGCAGTAGACTGTATCAAATTTGGATCAGTACCTGAAAAGAAAGAAAATAAATAAATTAGTAACATAACTCATACAATATACGAGTATATCTACCTATATATACGCAAAGTAAAATCTTTAAACGGTCTTTTACAAAAACTTCGCAGACATACGATTACAAACGCACAGTTGCGGTTTATAAGGAAAAGTTCAGAAGTCTCGTCTCTCAACTCAAATGCCTGTTGGGATTGCGGGAAAGTTATTTCAAGATGCTGTGGCCTCAAAACGCAAGGTCAACTCTTCAGTTGAAGCCCAACCCAAAATAAAAACCAAAGTAAGGCACAGAAACCAAAGTTTTTAGTCGGTAGGTGTCTGAAACTGCCTTCCGCTTTATCCAGAGTAGGAGGACATTTTGATTATTCTTCCCCCGTAAGTAGGGGTAGGTAACCCATGTGCAAATACTTCGGACATATTGTGCGTAACGAACACTCCCTAGAACGGCTTGATTTTCAGGGGCAAGTGGAAGGCAAGCGTCACGCGGTCGGTCCCCTACGCGTTGGACAGACTTCGTTAAAACGGAAATGGAGACGACCTTAGTGTAAAGCTCCCGAGACGCTGAAGACCGCAGGAAGTTGAGGCGCAGCGATGGGCTGCTTTATCTAGAGAAAAGGCATCATCGTCAACCACGACTAAGTAGGAACCAATGTGCTGCTTATTTTCAGAAGTGTAACTTAATCTCCGTTCTATCCATTCGGCCGTTAGCCTTATCTTTGCCTAAAACTGGTTATGACTTGTACCTATATCTCTGCTCATCTCTTCCGGGATTATACGTGTAATGTTTGAATAAGGTTCATACGTTTCCTGACTGGAATATATAAAGTCTCAGGTGATACGGGCAGGCCCCTAAAATTCTAGCAAATACTAAATCGAATTTACTGTTGGCCAACCGCCAACGCTGTGAGAAGCGTCCTTGGATTCAGTTCGCAGTTTTTTAGGGAACAGTATTCTACACGGATTTAGTTGTGAAGCCGTTAAAATGACTGTAAAATCTTTAGATTTATCTCACTTAATATTATAAATCGGATATTTTGTGACTAAACTTTCTAATTTTAAAATTTATGAGGAAAGAATCATACAGATTGGAGAAACCTGACTGACCTATCATTTGTCAGTTATCGTGTCAGTAAGCTTAAAACTTTAAGGAGCTCAACGATTTGACGTAACTACAATATCAAAGTTTGGAACATTTGGGCACCATCTGCTGTCTTTTTCCAACTATACGGCTGTGGAATACTCTTCCCGTGTCGGTAAGACAAGCACAAACCCTTCCTTCTTTCATAAACATGGTAAAAAATCTCTAACTCTCTCTTTATTTACACTTTATGTACATAGGTACAAAGGCGGACTTAATGCCGTAGGCATTCTCTACCAGTCAACCAAGAGTGGTGAAGAGATAGTGTGGAACAAAGATATATAATAAACTATAGATACGTTGTCCGCGCTCCAAAATGGCAAGTTGAAATCAAGGTAAGTGCCTCGTGTCTGTTTAGTTACGTACGAACCTGTGTCGCGATCGCTACACTACACATCTTAAGAAAAAATGTGTTTTAAAAGAAAATTAGGAAAAAAGCATGCCTTTGTGTGTTTTCAGACGTTGCATTAATTATACTGCTTCCGTGAGAGGTCAAAATGTGTCATTGCATAGGTAAATATCAACAGAAATGCATTTTTTATTTTTATTTTTCTACACGGCTAATGGCGGCTAGCGTATGAATGAAGTCAGTCACGTGACGTTAGGGGAGGTTGTTAACTAAAGATGTATATTCATCTCTCTCTAACATCAGGTGTACCTAAAGATGGCATTTATTTTCTGTCCCTTTCTTTACACGTATTAGATAGTAATTCTCTATGTGTGTTTCGTGCCGTTTTTGAGAGGTGTTTTGTGGGAATATGACGCGTCTATTATAATACGTCATTGGTGTGGAAGGTGCAAAATATACGTGAAAATTATATTGGAAAAAATTAATAATAATAGTGATAACACAAAGAACCAGTATTATAAAATAGAAATCTACATAGATTATTTATATGAATAAATACTTACATAAATACATATACATACATATTCATATACTTAAGAAGCAAATGAAAATTAAATGTGGAAATTCTGCTTAATGGTGTAGAAAGTGGATCCGCAATTTCTTTTTAAATGCGTAGCAATTGTCAGCCGTCCTGATCTCGAGAATAAGCACATTTAGGAAATTGTTACTATTTTTATACATCTCAGCTTTGTTGTTTTATGTATATGTGTATTGTGTATGTAGGTTATTACTTATGTATTGTATATAAGTGAATAGTACACCATGGACTACCCGCGTATTTATTTTCTCCTACTGTGTCAAATCCATCCAAAGGTTGTCTGTAAAAAATTACGTTTAGCGATAAGACCGCCTATTGTAAGACCCTTTAGTTTTTAAGTCCTCATTTAATTCTGTTATGGTGTACAATAAAGAGTATATCTATCTATCTATGTTGGGTTCGAGTTTCAGTCTAACAGGGCGTAGCTGCGCACCAAAATTGTATAAGGAGCGACTACCCCTCTGAACTTCTCATCCCTCTAACTGGGTAACATAATAACTATGGCTTGACCGGTGTACTGTAAAATTTTCTTACCCCTGACGAATGTTAAGTACTGTCAGAAAGAATAAACGATAGCTGCTACCAAACGACTTAATGTGCTTACCAACGCACAGAGGAATTATACAACGTGTAATTTAAAGAGTATATACATACCGAGTGCACGGCTTCTTTGGATGATAACAAACGATATGGCAAGGGTTTTCTAATCTTATGTCTACATGTGTGGAGCATATTAGAAATTTCAATACATTGATACCAGAGGCCGAAGAGAGAGAGAAGATCGAAGAGAATTGTCGTTTTATTGGCAAGTGACGTGGAAAGTGATGACCCTCATAGTGCTGTGACACGTTTGTTATTACTGGTATTCAAGAAACATATGAAACCAATAATTTGGGGTCAATTATGTGAGTCACTTATTATGAGCTGAAACTTTGCATAGAGACTCCATACCAGATGTTGTCTTCAGTCCTTTTGGATAGATATGGGGTTTCCGTTACACGTTGTATAATACTAGGATGGTCACTCATGCGCTTACCAAAACAGCAAATTTTAGACTTCTAAACTTCGAACTCTTCATTAAAACATCACCGAACATCTCATTAATTTCGTTAATGAAATGCTTGTCTTACAAAACGTCTAACTTCCTTTCCGTACACGTTAATAGCATCTCCTAAAAGAATATATTTTCGTTTCAAGTGTGTTACATTAATTTAATGTGTGTTGACAATGTTTTCAAGTGAACATAACCGCTCGCGTTACGTTAATCAGTTCATTCTCCCAGGCATAACCAGAAACCGGCTTTTTGGAGGAAAGGACTTTAATGGTTCTTTCTCGTAGGACAGAATGACGTACATCATAATTTTACTTACATTGTAAGTTTTATTGAAATGTTCTAATTTAATTGATGGCTAGATAATCTTGGTAACTTTTTAGGGTTTCGTAGCCGAATGGCAAAAACGGAACACATGCACATGACATGAGATGTCACAGTTATGTTATTCCGGAACTATTAAGACTACATAGTCGAAACTTTATAGGTAGATGTTTTTAAGCCACTTCTCGATTTTTATACAAAAATAAATCATTTACCATACATAGAACTGGAAAAAATCATCAAACCTATACGTGCCGGGTGGTTATAAATAGGTATTTAAAAATGACACTGATTTTAAAACCAGATTAAAAAAAAAAAAAACAAACATACCTTTGTCTTTTATACAAACACTATAATGAAAAACCAAGTTATTTTGCGTAGTTACTAAGGACCTCTTCATGAGCGAGTCCCGTTTTATTATTATTGATACGCTTACGTTTGAGTATAATCAAATTCCTGAAAAGGCGCTATTATGATGATTCATAAAAAATCCTGATCTGAATTTAGCTCTCAGTAAACACAGAATCCATATGGTGATTCAACTTCTTACCTGTACGCACAATGTAGTATAATATTGTAGAAATAGAAAATCTGTGCCTATGTGCCTTCGTGGAGGGCAGAAGCTCTAGAGGGAGATCCTCATTGAGATGGTTGGACAGACCGCTGGGTGAAGATTGGTGATCGTAGTCTTAAGTCATGAAGTGTAGACCACAGAGAGAGAATATCGTAAAATGAACCTATTTTTAACTTTACTGACGCATCACCTTAAATTTGACATTAATTTTATATAATTCAATTAATTAAATTATGTATGAGTACTATTTGAAAATGTCTCTTAGTGTGTACTACAAGTTTTGCTCCACTTATCACCTAGTTATAGTGTGTTCTTCTACTACTGATGGAGTGCCTACAGACTATATGTAAACGAGTATAATTCAATATACAACGTGTAATTTAAAGGGTATTTACATACCAAGTACATGGCTTCTTTGGATGATAACAAACGATATGGCAAGGGTTTTGTAATCCTAAGTCTAAGTGTGTAGAACTTATTACAAATTCCAATACACAATACCAGAGACTGAATTTTTCAAATAAAGAAGAACGAAAAGAATTATCGTGTTATTGGCAAATGACGTGGAAAGTTATTGACCCTCGTAGTGCTGTGACACGTTTGTTAATTATGATTAGTATTCAAGAAATATGTGAAACCAATAATTTGATATCAATTCTTTGAGTCAGTTATTTTGTGCTGAAACTGTGCATAGAGACTCCATACCAGATGTTGTCTTCAGCCCTTGTGGATAGATATGGGGTTTCCGTTACACGTTGTACCTATATCTTTTATTGGAGATTCTAATAAATAAAACTATTTGTACGCATGTGTGTTTTAGTATAAATAGTAAGCATAAATAGTTGCCTGAGTTTACAGTTAAGTAACTTTTTTTTTCTTGGGTGGGAAAATCACCAAATTACTTCTCCCGCTGTGGGTGGAGTGGAAAGGAGTGTCAGACTTCTACTGACTAAAAATTCACCCTGCTCCTTCAGTTTTCCTTGCGTTCCGGGGCCGCGGTATTTCGTTAGAACAATCCCGCAACCCCGTACAGCTAAATAACTAGGTCTTGAATAAATAAATCCTAATCCACAAATCAGAAAATCTTTTATCCTAATCGACATAAACAATAGCGTTTATTTTTTTGTTAGAATGTTTGCAAAAGGTGATTCATATTTAAAAAAATTATAATATGTAGAAAAAGCTAGTTTCAATACGAAGCCAGACAAAAACTAAAAAACTGTTTTTGTTCTCAAAATCAATACTGTCCCTTTAGCTTTTTCTTAAACTTTGTTCACTTCTATTGGACAAATTTTAACAATGCTATGGACAAAATATTCGCCATTTAAGCCTGTTGTAGTTGAAAATAAATAATTGTGGCATTTTTTCAGGGTTCTGCAACCTAAAGAACTGTGAGTGTCCACTGTCCGTCTGTTTATCAGCGTGCTGTAAATATTTACGTAGTCTATTAGTTTTAGTTGATAGGCTCTCGTTTGACCACCATCTCACTTGATGGTAAGCGATAATGTGGTGGTAGATGAAGCGCGCTAACCTAGACGGTTAGCGCACATTATCTTAGTCCAATTCGGATTCCATACACCTAAGATCCCTCGGCTCAACTGAAACCTACAAGTATTTGGGTATGTCTAAAGTGAACAGACTTCCCGTTTTGAATGGGACTGTCCCTTTTTATAGTTACAAGTCCCGGTGTCCCCAAAATGAACTCTGGGACGCAAAATTGTACCGTTTTCAACCGACGACAAAAAGAGGAGGTTATCAATTCGAAGCGTATATATATTTTTTTCTTTTTTTTAATGTATGATAACCGATTACTCGAAGACGGCTGAACCGATTTGGAAAATTCTTTTTTTGTTTGAAAGGGTATACTTCGAAATTGGTCCCATTGTCACCAGGTCAGGATCTGATGATGGGATCCTGGAGAAATCGAGGGAACTCTTCAAATGATAGATAGATACTAGTGACCTCAGAGAAGTATGGCAGAGCTTCACGGACGCTATTACCGGGCCCTTCATGGGTCTGACGTAGATACATTAGCGTACGTAGCCTGGCTAAGTTTTGGTGACCTCTTCGGAGAAATCGAAGGTTTTGTCTATGCAATTATGGACGAAGTTATGATGACGAATAACTATCGGAAATATATTGTGAAGGATGGTATGGTAGACACATGTCGGGCATGTCACAAACCGGGAAAATCCATTCGTCACATTATCTCCGGTTGTTCTCGTCTGGTTAACGGAGACTATTTGCAAAGACACAACCTTGTAGCTAGGATTGTTCACCAGCAACTTGCTCTTAAATAGAATCTTGTGGAATCAGAAGTACCGTACTATAGGTATGTGCCCGACCCAGTGTTCGAAAATGGCAATATTACACTGTACTGGGATCGGTCTATCATCACTGACAGGACTATTGTTGCCAATAAGCGTCACACAGTGATTGTTGATATAGCGGTCCCTCATGACGAGAATCTCGTGAAAGCCGAGAAAGATAAGCAAATTAAGTATCTTGACTTGGTTCGCGAGGTTGTTGACATGTGGGATGTGGATACAGCAATCATTGTGCCGATAGTCGTCTCAGCCAATGGCATAATAGCCAAGAGCCTCGACAAACATCTTAGGAGGCTCTCGTTGGGTAGCTGGATCAAGGGCTTGATCCAGAAAGCAGTACTTCTGGACACGGCGCGAATAATTAGGAAGTTCCTCTCTCAAGAGCCCTAACCACCGGTAGCTTGGACCCTGTTCCAGATACCGATGGACTACTGTTTTTTTATATTTTTTAATGTTTTTTTTTTATAGGAATATTTAAAAATGTAAATAATATGTACATAAAATGTAATAAATGAAATAATAATAATCCCTCTTGTTTAGACAAGAAGGGTGTCTTCCTGGCTTATAAAATAAAATATGTTACTCATGCCTTTATTTCAGACAACAAAGGCCCATTGAAAAATATGCATAATTAATAACAATAAGTAAGTGTCTAATAATACGATATGTCAGCGTCGTCTTACGCTGCGCGGTGCCACGTAATCTTTCGCGAAATCTTCGATACCCGAAACTCTTTCGCCAAAACTTTGTCATGGTAGGACAAAACTCGTATCACGAACAACTAACTGATAAATTTTCTTTTCATTATAAGGGACCTTTCATGTGCAAGTCCGCCTCGTACTTGGCCGGTTTTTTAACAGTACGACTTTCAATAACAATTGCTATTTTCTGTATCGATATAATCTCGTTATTTCTTTTATAGGCTCTGTTCATTCATATTTGCTATTGTGTTACTATATTGAGCATTTAAAAGAGTTATTCATGAACACAATGAGCTATTTTAGCCATTTCAAAGTCCTTTTATTAGTACTTATTACATTGTATCTGAAAAGGTTTCTTGCAAAGTAATCGAGTTGAAGCCAATATTAGATCTTGATTGTGCAAACTCCACGTATTTCTTTATTTATGTACACACAAAACATTTAAGAAGATAAAAAGAGAAAGTAAATACAGAAAAGATAATAGGTACAAACGGGGCTGGGCTGTTAATCAGTCCGGACCAATGATGGAGCAATGCTAGCCACTATACCCTATCCAGATTACGAAAAAATAAAATGTAAACAAACAAACCAATGGTTCTCAAACTTTGTTTTCACTAACCGACTGTACATTAAAAAGGTATGCTGTGGTAATGAGTTAATTACTCGAAAATACTTGTGTTTTATCTATGTTGGTACTGTTATTTTTTTCAAAATATTACATGGACAGCGAAGAAAATATGGAAAAAACAAGCATTTCATTTAAAATATATTTATTCAGAATCTAAATCTGTATCAGAGCTTTCACTATCACCTACATGAATTATGAAATGATCAACCACATCATCAATTATCCCATCAATTTTCAACATTTTCTGTTCCTCTTTTATGACATGGTCAATGCACTTTTTCCAATTTTCAGCTGTTATGCTTTTGATTGCATCAGCTAACAATATTTTTACTTGATTTAATTTAAATGACTTATTATGTCTAGCAACATAGCCTTTGACCTGGGCCCATATCAGCTCAATTGGATTTAGTTCACAGTGGTAAGGTGGAAGCCTAAGCACTGTGATACCATTCTCTTGAGCCATATCATCAATAATATAACTTTGGTGTTTGTCTTTTTCTTTTTAATTTTTTCTATAAATTGTGCTTTAACTTCTGAATGGTCAAAGGGTATATTTTTCTCAAGTAGCCATTTTTGTAATTCATCTTTTTTGTTAGCCATGGTAGGTACTTTTTCCTTCCTACGGGAATGGTAAGGTGCATTGTCTATGACAACAACAGAGTTTGGTTCTAAAATGGGGAGTATTTTGGTAAACCATTTTTCATAATTGTATGAATCCATTTCTGAATGATAATCTCCTTCGGTCTTCTTAGCTTCAAATATTAAGTCACCTCCTTCCAAAAAGCCTGTATCTGATCCTGTAAACAAAATATAATAAAGTACAAATCCAATTCAGAAAGTTTTTATTTTTCAGTAGTTGAACTGGCAAAAACAGCAAAACACAGAAACAGGAATTCTTACACATAATTATAATTTGTACAAAACATAGAATGGTGATTGTATTAAATGTGTTGACATAGAGGTCTGTTCATTTACAATAGAATCATTATAAATTATCATAATGCATACATGCATTAAATAATGTAAAAGAAGCAAAAGTAGTGTGTTCGGATCAAAGTATGTGACAATCTGTAGTTACTATAAATATGGGAATCAGATGTTATGTACATAATTATGCGAGTGTTATTAATAGAGAACTTACCAATATGCAATATTATCAAGCGTTTGCCTTTACCGCTTGGATTTTTTAATCCCATTGATAAGCCTTCACGGTGAGCTTCTTTTACAGACATTATTGTTTGGTCTTGCCATACTTTGCTCATAGTGTGTCCTATAACAAGGTCAGAATAGATATAAATCAAAAAATTACACTATGCTTGTTGGATCTCCAAGAATTGGATGGTTAGAAAGTGAATAATAAAAATTGTAAATATTGTTGATTACTAAAATTATAGCTAACCTTCATTAAGCCAAGTTTCGTCCGTATAATATATCTTTCTCCCTTCAGCCCTCATTCGAACAATCTCATGCAAATATTTAATTCTCCAGCGAACAATATCATCCCGATCCAAAAATGCACTGTTTCTGCTGCGTTTCACATATTTCATTTGTAGTTTTTGGAAAACTTTATAGAAAGTGGTCCTCTTGAAGTCGGGCAATGTGTCATCCGTATTCACAGCTTCCAGAACTTTGTCAATGGCGGGTAATTCTTTGTTAAAAAAAAAGTGTTGATTTTGCGACGTATAGCTCCCAATTGCAAATCGTCCAAATTGTCAATGATTGATCGCCTTTTCGATCGTGGCGTAGGGGATTCCACACGGCCTTTTTCTTTCCTCTCACAAAGAATTTTAAAACAGAGCTTCGAGATATCCCCATGATCTCTGCAGTTTTATTAGCGATGTCATACTTGTAGGGATAAGAATCCTTAGGCCACGTCTCTTCTACATGCTTGTAGACATTAATAAGAGTCTCCTTGTCCACTGAGCGCATCACTGTTCTCTTGGACCGCTTTTTCTTCGGCGAAGAAAAAGTGCAGATATTGCTCGGCCCAGGTTCACTCATTTAAAAAAATTATAACAACTAAACAAGTAACAAACAAGACAAACTTAATAATAACAATAACTTAACGAAAACACAACGAAATATCGATTTATAACACGGAGAATGCACGCTAGCGGTAATAAATTCAGCAAGAGTTAAAAAATCATGGAGGGTATAATCTAACCGAATTAAGAAATACTCGCTCCTATGTAAAATAGTTTTTAATATAGTAAACTTTAAATTATCAGTATATAAAATCGTTTGAGTTTAGAAACATTGTCTTTTTAGTTTCTTTATCATGCTCACTTACATTATTTTTTATTAAACGTTTTATTTTGTATTTATGTAAATTTTATATGTTAATATTGTTATCAATTTTAATTGTGAAATTAAAAGCTTTTTATGTTATTCATAACTGTTAAGAATATAGGTGGGTATTTGTAATAAACAATTAAATTTTATTTTATATTTTTTATTTTTAGATAATATTATTATAAAGTTTATCATTGCAAAAATGACATCCAAGAATTCTTTTTACGATTTGTTTACATTTAATTTTTTCGTAAGTTGAATAGAGTATAGGTACTGAAACTTTTATTTATAAAACATAGCTCCACGCTAGACATTTTTTCGATGGTATACCTAATCATTGAATGACTTCCACCGCTCTGGGTGGAGCGGAAAGGAGTGTCGGAGTTCTACTGACTAAAAATTGGCCAAGTGCGAGTCGGACTCGCCCATGAAGGGTTCCGCAGTAACTATAATAATATAATATAATATGAACAATTTGACAAAACAAAATAGACCTTACTTTCTTAAAACTAGCTTATTTTCAATTTTTACAACTACGCCAAATAACTTTGTTTTTCATAGTGTTTGTATGAATCACAAAATTATATTTGCGGTTTTAGAAAATATGCTGTATCTCAAAAACTGCTCACTCGATCACGTTCAAATTAATTTCGGTTGAAAGTTTACATTACGATCTACAGAAATGTATTTTTTTAGATTTTTAGCTCCTTTATTATAGAAGTTAGAGGATATCATTCAAACAATGAATTTTATGAAAAAGTGGTTTTAGAAACCTCAATGTCATTTTTAAAGACTTGTCTATAAATACACACGCATAGGTTTCATGAAAAAAAAAATATTAATTAAATATTTTAAATATTTTTTAATTTTTTTCTTAAAATCGGAAAGCGGTTTACAGAATACATCTACCTACCAAGTTTCACATGTATAGTCCTAATAGTTTTGGAATAAAATGGCTGTGACATACGGACGGACGGACGGACGGACAGACAGACAGACAGATAGACAGACAGACGGACAGACATGACGAAACTATAAGAGTTTCGTTTTTTACCATTCAGCTACGGAACCCTAAAAACCCAGCCTGTTCCTTAACTACCCATGCGTTCCAGGGCCGCGGTATCTCATTAGAATATTCCCGTGACTCCGGCAGGTAACACCCAGACCTGGAATAATTATTTAGGTCCTAGAAAAATATTTTCCAGTGCAGGATTCCAGGGAGGTCCGTTTCTACACAGTAAGACAGTGGTCAGGAGTGGGACTGTTCTAATCCTATACCTGGTGTTGAAGCAATATGCTGGTCGGTTAGCTATTGTGGATTAATGTGGAGCAGCTGAGTCTGCATCTCGTGTCTCGATTTAGTCGAGTGGAATAGCCCATGTAATATGGTGCACGTGAAGCCCTTGCGGCTATTGAATCCGGCCTAGTGCCGTTCGGTAAGGCCTTGAGCCTATGTGAAAAAAGTGCAGGATTCCAACCCACTAAGCCCAGCGCAGCATGACAAAAAAATCTTAGCCTTTTACCACACTAAAATTCGATGTTTTATAATAAATGTTGTTTTCTTTTTTTGAGAGAAATGTACGTGCCATTTAGGTAGAACTAACATTACTAGCAACCTTGTTAAACCCTCTCCAATGTCCAACCCATTATACTTAAAATAGTATAATGGGTTGTGTTCGAACCCGCGACCTTTCGATCACAAATCCACCTTATCCATTAGGTTATTGACGCTTAAAATATTGGTGGAGATGCTTAAAATGTTGTTCTTTCATAACTTATTTCAAGGAAACAGGTCTGATAGATCAGAGAGCTAGGCCATACCAAATATGTCAATTAATAGATACTATACCGGTTAGAATTTATAAACAAAACCAGTGGCAAAAAACAATGAACTATACATATTATATGTTAATTGCTTGCTGACTGAGATCGCTTTTGATGTCATTATTTTATACTATGTTGAAAAATATTACTAAAATCTTTAAAATACAAATATATATTTTTTTAATAATTTTAATGCTGCAAAATGGAAACATTTAAAAATTACTTAAGTTTTGAAAAGAGTTACCATGGAGCTTTTTGCCGGTTCATCTCCATAGTTATCTAATACAAACCGTATATTAGTTTCTCACGTACCTATATACGTATACACTCTCACTACAAAAACTTAATTAAAGTACCCCTCTGTCATTTCCTTTGTCTGTTAGGCGTTTCACTGTTAAATTTGTTTTTTTTTTTAATTAACATTTCAGTATGTATAAAATGTATTTGTATAAAGTTTTTGCACAGTATTGAATAGGTTTTTCAATTAGCGATAACTTCCACAGTATTAGTAATATTCATAAATACGAAAGGTTGCAGTCGTTACGTTGTTTGTCCTACTTACCCACGTATAAAATACCAAATCATAATAATGTGTATGGTGCAAGGACGTGGGAACTTTCTTAAATGACATACCTGTAAATATCTTAAAAAAAGAAAACGTGTGGCACTCGGGGACTGCTGCGGTAAAGCTATTGCATAGCATATAAGTTAATTGAAAATATAAGTTTTTTTTAATAGAATACTTCGAAACAGTTGAGGTACAATACTATACTGAACTATATTTGCCTCGTACAATATTATCTCAATTCCTACACACACAAATATTCCCAAATTATAGGGAAAAAAGTTCACAAATGGCAACTCTTTGATACACACATAGATAAAAAGATGGCTTCACTTTTAATGTTCGCGATGCGCCGTCTTTCTTTTTTACTTAGTCTGAGGTACATAATAGTAAATTTAGTTTTAAGTTTTTTTCCACGGGTCAATTATACCACATTTTTAGTTTTAAGCTATAGTTTCTCGCGGCGTTGACATTTTCGACTTTCTTTCTCCTACAAAAAAAATGTAAATATTTCTTATTTTATTCGACAAAATATTTACAAAAATATCTAAATATAATATAAAAGTAATTTCAATAAAAAAGAAATCACAAAAAGAAGGATATGATGAGAGACCCTGGGTTTGATTCAGAAAACTGACGGTTACCAATCCGATTCTTTACTAAACACGCCAATAGAACCGTAGTAACCATAATTGAAATAACTGACCGTATTCGACCGTATTAGGTTTTATTTTCGTTACGGAGTTTCTTGATTCGGTCGCCACGCTCAAAGCCCGCGATAAAAGCTATGTAATAGCTAAATAACTCTAAAGAACTACTGTAGAGTGCTAAAGAAACACTTTCTAGATCCATAATAAGTGTCAATTTTAATGATAGTGTGTAAGTGTGGCATCGAGTTGCCACGTCTAGCATACCACAGATAAACCCTCGATGGTTTAGGTGGTATGTTTAAGTTTGTAACAAATGTGCTATGTTTTAAATAATAAACAATAAAAAGAATACTATTAGAAATACTTTAAAAAATGAAACACTAGCTTCTGCTTGCTACTTCGTTCGCGAGGGTGGGTTTTCACGCGTAATTCCCGATCCCGTGGAAATCCCGGGATAATAAGTAGAATATGCATTAGTCCAGGATATCAACTATCGAGGTACCAAATTTAATTCAGATCCGTTCAGTAGTTTTTACGCGAAAGATCCATCCTCACAAGCTTTCGCGGATATAATGTTAGTAAGATTTAAGATAAAATTTCACCATTGTACAACATAATTAAATGTCTCCTCTCTGACAAAAATACCGTTTACTTGCAGTTATTTCAAAATAATTCTATTTACTCTTAAAAAAATATTTGAGCTGATGAGCTTCTCAAGATGTTTATCTTGAGAAGCTCATATCTCGAATACAATTTAAATACTTATTTATAAAAATATGTTTGTTATCTTGAATATTAAACGTAAATACCAAATTTCTGATACAATACATTACATATTACAATGAATACTATAAAAGATAATTATCTCAGACTCAAAATTGTGTGGAAATTGAAAACATGATTTTATTTTACAATAAGAAATCAACATCGTATAAATGATACTTATTTTGCAAGTTGTTTATAAAATAAACACTCTTTTTTTTAACATGGTATAATTATCAAATAAGTCCTCCCACCCCGGGCAGGGTGGGAGGGACTGTCAGACTTTTACTGACTAAAATCCACGGTGTTCCTTCAATAACCCTTTACGTACCGGGGTCACGGTAATGGGATAAGTCCCACGACCCCGGCAGGCTTCGGCCATCTGCAGGGGGGGCCTCGTCATGTTGCTGACGCTCTTTGAGGCGCGCGTGGTACACAACGCGCCGTCGACCCGGGCATGGTCCATGGTCGGACAGCGAGTTGCCCTTTACTCGCTGTCCGCATGCCCGCGCCTACGGTGGCCGGAGATCGTCGGCTGACGTCCGACGCCGTGGGCGTCTACCACTGCGGCTGGGCTGGAGGGAGGACGCCATCCTCTCCCTCACTCGGCCCGCCTCCTCCTTCGGAAGCATGACTGCTTCACAGAAGGAGGCGACCGCTTCCCACTCCCTCTCGCCCCGAAGCATGGCCTCGACCAATGCCGGGCGCGAGAGGTCTCCGCCTATCGCTGCCGTGAGGACACGTCGGTGATCTGGCCAGGCGGGGCAGTCTTGCACCGTATGCTCTACTGTGTCTTCAGGGCGACCCTCGCAGTGGTGACACCCAGGCGTTTCTTCCTTTACCTCTCCTTCCATCTTTATCTGACATTGGCGTCGTGAAGTGCATCGTGCAGTTTGGCATCCAAGGTTGTACGGATAGGTCAGACCAACAAATTAGCGCCGGTGCAGCCTTTTGCCATTGAATTATTTGCATTAATTAGTCGAGACAGTTGGCGCAGTGGTTGAGCGATTAGCTTTTTTTTATTGAAAATAGGTTCGCGTTTGACCACTATCTCACCTGATGGTAAGTGATGATGTGATCGAAAATGGAGCACGCTTACCTAAAAGTAACCTATTTACTCTTGACTTAAGGGTCGTAACATTTAGGGCGTTCAATTTAAATATTTTTGTATGAAAATCTGGTGAACTAAAATATGACGAAATTTTAAAAGTCATAGAACAAAAGTTGTTGATTATGATGTTAGTAACATAGTGCTGAGAGGTTAACGGTGTTTTACAATTAACCCTGTATATTTTTTCTGGGTCTCGTGTTTGTCATAATGCACCCACGATTGAGTCGAAAGTCCTGTTTAGTAAGTGTACGCGCGCAGCACTATTCTATGCCTACGTGACTGGTAGGGCGACGAGGGGCGAGGAGCAAGGAGGGAGGTCGGGCGCCGGCGTCGGCCGGCGGCGGGTTGGACTCCGAATCTACGACCAATGTGTTACCACGTCCGTCAAAGTAATATATTTTATCATACAACGTACAAAATTAAGTTAAATTCTAAGAGATGTAGTTTTAGTCAATACAAGTGGTTTATCAAAAACAAAGTTTGTTTTAATTCTAAACAAAAGTGGCGACCGTGACAGGACTGCAATCTTCAATAACAAAAGGTCGTTTTGCGGGCGTCGCATGAAAAGAACGCGGCAGCCGCCATTTTGGTCATACAATACCGGCCAGCGGAGCCCGGTCGAGTTAAGAAAAGGAACTGGTGTTGGCGCATGCTGCTTCGGGAGCCTTTGGGGACATCGTGAACCGGAGGTCTAGCCCAAGGAGAGTAAGCCCTGTCCTAAATTCCTAAACTTTTCATACCAACCTAGGTACCTACCTACTTATCTTTCAATAATCCCTGTTTCTCGCATTGTGTGAATGGCCGACTTGCTGCTTGAGTGTTGGATTTATGACTTTGTTTAAGTTAGCCTTGGTGCTTTTTATGGTGTTACGCAAAATACATGCACGTGCAGCGTTAGATTTCATACTTAATAATTATATTTCTAATCAAGCTTTAAAATACGAGCACGCATCCAAACTTTTACCTGCCTGCTAGCATACCCGGCTCGTTCTAGGTTCTTCTAAATTAAGAACAGGTTGCCTATAACCTATCCAATACCTACGTACATACCCGTGCATTCCCTGCACAACGCGGCTAGCGTTAGCTACCGTTCATTAAAGTTTCTTTTTTTTTTTTTTAAATCGAAGCCATTTATATTCTCGTCCCCTTACTCCCCTCTCAACCGATCCAACCGATCCCTCTCCTCTAACACCAGGGCACTTTCTTATAGGGCGACCTCTCACCTCAGTGCCATCGTTGCCTATCACCTGCAAGCACCCCAACAGATACCAATATATTGAACAGCTGAGACAACAATTCTGGGAGAGATGGCGCCGGGAGTATGTTGCCGAACTTCAAGAACGCACCAAGTGGAGAACGAGGCAATACGAGCTTCGTGTGGGCGATCTGGTGATCCTCAAAGAAGAAAATCTTCCCCCACTACAATGGAAACTTGGCCGCATCACCCATTTATACCCTGGGAAGGATGGAATCAGCAGAGTTGCCGATGTATTAACTTCAAAAGGCACACTAAGAAGGGCTACTAACAAAATGTGCATACTACCAGCCTCTAATGACGCAAAGGAAGACGGCGCGAAGAAGCAAGATCTTGGCGCTAATACAAATAAAGCTTAAAGTTGAAAGCCACACTTTCAAGGCCCGGGAGGATGTACGCGCGCAGCACTATTCTATGCCTACGTGACTGGTAGGGCGACGAGGGGCGAGGAGCAAGGAGGGAGGTCGGGCGCCGGCGTCGGCCGGCGGCGGGTCGGACTCCGCATCTACGACCAATGTGTTACCACGTCCGTCAAAGTAATATATTTTATCATACAACGTACAAAATTAAGTTAAATTCTAAGAGCTGTAGTTTTAGTCAATACAAGTGGTTTATCAAAAACAAAGTTTGTTTTAATTCTAAACAGTAAGCATGTTTAGAAAATACTTTGTGCCTATAGCCAAAGAGTGGAATTCCCTACCGAAGTCTGTATTTCCTGATAGTTTTAAATCAAGAGTGTAGAGGTTCCTTCTAGGTAAACGTGCTACATCTTCGACCACTTCATCGCTTACCATCAGGTGAGATGAAAGTCAAACGCAAGCCTATAAAAGAAAGAGATTGAGTGCCAAAAATATACGAAGTCTTCATATGCAGGTAATAGTAAGCTTTTCTTTTCTGGGTGGGAAAATCATCGAATGACTTCTCCTGTTTTCCGTGGAGCGGCAGGGAGTGTGAGACTTCTACTGAATAAAAAACCAACCTGTTCCTTTAGCTGCCCTTAAGTTCTGGCCGACAATAGCTCTATGAGGCTCCGTTACTAGTGCTGACATCTCTTAATTACACGCTTCAAGAATTATCAAACTCAAACCCTAACGTCACCTCAACTTTCTAAACGCAAACAAAGCGTTAGTTTAAGCCATTATTTTGACGCCAACAGCGCTCCCGAGACGCGGTCTAACAAATTAACTGTACGGTAATCCGCGGTTATTTAACTCATATAATTGGAATCTGACCGCATTCTGATAGTTTACACGTATGTGAGTAAGTTGGTGAATTTAGTTGGTTGGTTAGTTTAGGAATGGTAGGTATTTATGATTGAGGAGGTGGGAATTCATTTAATTGAATATTCTTTTTCCTGAATATGTTGGATTTACAAAAACTATCTGTTAGAGTAGGATGTGAAAGAGCAAATAAACTTATATTCTTTCATTCTTTCAAATATTAAACCTCATAAGACCCTAACTATGGTGATCTTGAAACCAGTTCGTTTAAGAGCCTAATGTAGTGACATACAACCGCCCCATACCCGCATTCAAATTAATTAACCAAAACTCGTAAAAGTGAGGCAAAATACAATAAATTCGATGATAATATGCAATGATTCACGCCTGGAAAAACATAAACAAAATTTTTATTGTAGCAATGAAATACTGTCAACAGCGAGGGTTGGAAGTGACATCCTTGAACTGATATGTATTGGGTGATATAGTAGATCAATATTTACTTTATTGTGATAATATACAGGTTGTAAGTATGAAGCATGTGGCAACGATTTTTTAACTTGATTTTAAGACTTGATTTTGCTGTACCTTCAAAAGTCCCCGGTAATTTTAGGGATAATACCAGTGTCTTGAATGTTTACCTAACTAAACTCACCCGCTACATGGTGAACATCCCGCCCATACACACAAACGTTTCGGGAATACTTTCATTGTGCGTACGTAAGGAGTGAAATTCCTTGCCGGGGTCTGTTTTTCCTGATAGATATAACCTGGGAGTCTTTAAATAAAGAGTGAAAAGGCTACTTTTAGGTTAGCGTGCTTCATCTTTGACGACATCATCACTAACCATCAGGTGAGATTGTGATGAAGTGAGCTTATCTTACTAATAATAATATTGTAAATGATAAAGTTTGTGAACAATACAATAAGAGTCACAAACATCCTCACATTTGCACTGCTGTATGGATTTTGTTACTCTTTCACGCAAAATCTACTGAACAGATCTGAATGAAAGGTAAGTAGATAGTTGACATACTGGAATAACACATACTTTTTATCCCAGAATTCACGTGAGATCAAGAATTACGTAAAATCCTTCCATACGGATGACTTCTTAGGCAGAAGCTAGCCAACAATAAAAAAACCCCAGCGATCACCATTTAAGCATAATTATAGCAGAACTGTGGAACCCTTGTCAATGTAAATCTCAGGGGGTACCTGTCAAATTTTACCAATCGAGCATTAATCTTCCACTATTGTGATAAGGTTGAAAATCTATTAAAGAAATTTGACAGATTAAGGTAGGTTGATGTGCTTGGCGTCTGTACGTATTGCAATATCTAAAATTAAAAGAACTAACGTAAAATAACCTACGTTCAATATTCCTAAAATCTAAATACCTAATATTTTTAAATACCTAAGCAACTAACACTACCAATTACCTAAGTTAAAAAAAAAAAAACTAATTGGACTAAATATCTAATGTTTAAAATATCAACAGTTATTACACCTAAGTTTGATTCACCAACATATCGAAGTACAGAGTATCGAATGTCCTAGATTAGGATAGGTTAGATCAGTGTTTCTGCGCAAACCGCAGAGGGCGATGGCCGTCAGAGTCGTCCGCGGGTATCGCACGATTTCCTACGAGGCGGCTTGCGTCCCGGCCGGATCCCCGCCCTGGGACCTAGAGGCGAAAGTACTCGCGTCAACATATCGATGGCGCGAGGAAGAGCGGGCACGGGGCTCGAGACCAGTGCAGCGGCAGATCGCGCTGCGCCAAGAGGAGCTCCGTCGGGTCTTGGTGGCGGAATGGCGGCAAAGGCTTCTGCGCCCTACCGCCGACCTCGCTACCGTCGAGGCGATCCGGCGAGTACTTGACGACTGACTTAATTTAATTAATTCTTAAGACTTATATTGTAACTGTATTTTGCACTATTTCTTAAATAAACAATTTATAAACAATTTATAAACTGGCTCGGGAGAAGGCACGGCTCCCTGTCGTTTAGGGTGACGCAGGTGCTGTCGGGGCACGGCTGCTTCGGCAAGTACCTGTACCGCATAGACAGGGAGCCGGACGCTCGGTGCCACCACTGCGTCATATTGTGGGGAGGACACGGCGCAACACACGCTCGCCGAGTGTGTAGCTTGGGAGGAGCAGCGCCGTGTCCTCACAAATGAAGTAGGAGGCGATCTGTCGCTGCCGGCCATAGTGCGGAGGATGGTCGGTAGCGCAGAGTCGTGGGACGCGGTGGTGTCCTTCTGCGAGGACATGATGTCGCAGAAGGAAACTGCGATTCTCGACTCCCTTCCCCGGCCGCAGAAGGCGCACCGGGCGCAGGAGAAGGGCGGACAACGCCCTTTTCCGGCCCCCATGAGTGGGTCCAGGGGCGAGGGACTTGGGGAAGTCCTATTCCTCCTAATGGACCCGAAACGCAGGCGCGCACGGGAGTCGGCGCGCGCCTCTGAGGCGATGCATGGGGTAGTTCAATACCTCACTACCCCGTGCAGGAGATGAGGCCCGGACAGACCCGGCCAGCACTAGTGTGGGGCTGCGGAAGAATTTGGATTCCCGCGGCCTCGCGCGCACGCGCGAGGAGACACCGGGGTGGTTTTAGCCGGTAAGAGTCCGGCACCCCCCTCCGCCATTCCCCAGGTGGAGGTAGTCCATGAGGATTTAACCCAATAAAAAAGGTTAGATCAGTTTAAATTAACCACATCCCCTCTATTCTTGGTGAATCATTTGGTTTAGATGAGGTCAAACTCCACCAAATTTTTGTCCTCGTATTTCAAGACTTTAAAGGAACCTAACCAAACCGTACCTCGGGGTGCCCCTGACGTCGGCCGTGTAGGGTTATGATTTAGGGTACTAAAGCTATTTAGAACTATCATTTTGGATATTAACGTGAAAATTCAGGGAAACAAGATTTGGTGAGCGTTTTTCCATTTTGGTAGGCAAAAAGAATATTTTGGTGAGCATTTAAACATTGAACGTTTTGAACATTGACATTTTACCCGTTGGTATTTTAAGTTTTAGCTTTATGAACTTCAGTAACATATCCATTTGATATTTCAAACTTTCGGTATTTTGAATATAGGTGAAACAATCATTAGGTATTTAGATTTTAGGGATTTTGAACATAGGTTATTTTACGTTAGTTCTTTTCATTTTAGATAATACAATTCGTACCCAACCCAGGTGGATAGTGAAAGAGTCTCCCCTGAGACTCGCTGTGTATGGCAGTTCACGATTACTGTACCATCGTCTTACCTGGGGTTAATCAGTGAGCATGCGAGCCCCAGAGACCAACCTACCTTAAGTGACGAAGGTGGGGTTTCAGTGTTTAAGGCGTCAAAATGATGGCCTCCCCGATGGTTTAAAGCATGTTCATGTAGGATTACGAGCATAAAAAAAAACAGTATTACTTGGATTACCAGATATTTATTATAATTAGATACAGAAACCAATGGAAAGCGTCTTATAGCGAAAAATAGAAGAGAATATGACATTTTAGCCGTCATAGTCATGTTATTAGTGAGGTTCATATTACGACTGACTATGAATACCAAGGGTATGTTTATTTAATATCTTCAACAGAGCTACGCGGTATGTGCTAGCAACAGTAAATGTAGCTCAGTTTTGCATCATACTCAACATCACCCCGCGGGTACTTTGTTTTTATTAAGCCTGCAATACACGTTGGTTGAACTCAGACCAACGCGAGCCTAGGCAAATTGACACAAGGCAAGCGCTACTGTCTAGACATTTGGCAAGTTTTAAGGATCAAAACGGGCGAAACCGGTATCGTGTTACCGAAAAGGTAGGGTAAAGCGATGTTTTTCGATTGCCTCATGAAATGAGTTCCAGCTTGTATTATATTGTTACGCCAGTCGCTTAGCGAAGTACGTCGAGAAACTTCGACAGAAATTTAGAATGTTCGAGACACTAACGCCACCTGGTGGCGAGTAGCAGTACTGAATATATAGAGAAAGTTCGACTGACTTCTAATACGTTAGAGACACTAACGCCATCTAGCGGCGAGTAGCAGTACTGAGTATCTCGAGTAGCTTCTGGAATATTCTTGGCAGTATAGGCAGTGAGTCGATTTTACAAGAATGTTCTAGAACTCGTAGACCGGGGTATAAATAGATCGCAGAGGAACGCAGACGAGAGTCTTATTACAAGATACGAGGCGATATAATCGAAACTCTACAAGTGAATTTCAGTGCGATTTAAGTGTTAAGTGACAAGTGTTATAGTGTGAATAACTGTGTTAATTTTTATTTTGTGCGTATTTAATTAAAGTGTTAATTTTGGACTAATTGGCGTTAATTATTTGTATCCCGAACCCCAGCTCGTAACAATATTATTAGTTTCTTTGACATCTAAATGTTAATTGATTTGCATACTATTGTATAAGTTTCAGTATTTTAAATTTAACTAACAGATATTTTGCTAGACAGTTAAAATACTAGGAAGTAGTGACGGGCAATAGGGTGTCCCGAAAATTTTTTTTTTCGCTTTTCGCTACTCAAGCCCCCTCAAAAGTTGCATTATTAGTTTTATATTACCGTAAAAATAATAAAAAAAAAACATAAAAAAATATCTTGAGGGTTCTACCGGCATTTTTTTTAATTTTTTTATCACTTAAATAACCCTCCAGTCAATGTCGTCTATTCTATTTTATGTACATTATTCCCATTTTATTTTTTATTTCATTGATAGTGAAACCCTAAGTTATGATTTGCAGGCAACGACAGGATTTTTTCTGTTAGGAATTGGTTTGGAACAAACTCGCAAAATTCATGTTTTGACTTGTTTTTCTAAAATTCTCTACTTCTACTGTGAGGCAGTTCGTCTCATTTCTATTGCGGTTTTATTGCTGTAAGGTGTCGCTCTGCACTTCCTTGTGATAAAATACGTGTTTTTGTTATATATAATAATGGGTTCAAGACGAAGTGAGACTACTTGTGCTATTTTGGGATCATATAAAGAACTTGACGATCGCCAGTTACCAGTGATAAGTGACGTTATCAAATTCATTTTGTTTACTAAAAATGAACTAAAACTACAGAAGAATGGGAAGGATCCTTCTAACACAGAAGCTTTTTCAATCGTTTCTGGAAAACTTGATACGATTTGGACCAAAGCTTCGATTCCTATCGTTTCCAACGTAAGAGTTACCCAATTGCTGAAATCATATTTCACAAATACCTGTCATTGATAAGATATCCCAAAAATAAAAGAAATGATAGTTACGAAAGCAAAGTGAAGTACTTTTTGGAATCGTCGAACAAGCTCTTCGATATTGCTGCTTGTAAGTGCACTTCGTTTGACATTTGTTCCTGCATAAAACCTAAGAAAGTTCCTATTTCTGAAACAGACTTTTTACTGGATCAAAGAAGTGATAGAAAAATGGCAATAAGCGGTATAGACACAAAAGAAACAGCAAGACTTTTAAAGAAACATCAGAGACAAGAAAATTTGAATCGGAAAGAGTCAGAGCACGCATGTTTTCCCAGTGCATCACTAAAAACCAATCCTGTTCCGGTGCGCGAGTTGCCGCCTCGACCGCAGTCGCCTGTAACAGAGCTTTCTGCGAATAGTGACGTGCCTGTAAATGAGACTCCATCTACTTCGTTGAATCGGAACACTCTGGCGCTGCCAACAGTAGCTAAGGTATGTGATCGGTATGGACTATCAACGCGATCTGCGGCTACGGTCGCTTCGGCGGTCTTAGCTGACGTAGGATTAGTATCTTCCGAAATTCTAAGTCTTGTTATTGATAAGAATAAAATTCATAGAGCTGTTTCAAAAGCACGGACCAAGGCCAGCAAAGACATTGATACGATTGTAATAAAAAGTATCTACTTTGATGGACGAAAGGACAAAACACTCATAAACGAGAAAATAGGCGATCGGTACCACCGCAGAGAAGTCTTGCAAGAACACATTTCAGTTCTCACAGAGCCGGGAGCTATTTATTTGGGACATATGGCGCCAAGTCGTGGCACTGCCAAAGGGATCGTCTCTTCTATCATATCTTTGTTAGAAAATCAAGGGTTGAACTTGGAAGAGGTGATCCGTGTGAGGTGCGATGGTACTGCTACGAATACAGGTTGGAAGGGAGGTGTCATTCAATACCTGGAAAACTATTTAAAGAGTCCGTTGCAATGGTGTGTTTGTATGCTTCACGCGAATGAATTACCGCTTCGTCATTTGTTCATGTCTCTGGATGGTAGCACATCTGGGCCAAAATAATATTCAGGACCTATTGGAAAACAGCTAGCTGCTTGTGAAAGTAAACTTCTAGCGTCTTTTTGTGCAGTGTCTGGCAATTTGCTAGTATTACCTGATAATATTGTGAAGGAACTAAGCACGGATCAAAAGTATCTGTACGAAATGTGTCATGCTGTGATGGCTGATTCCTGTTCCCTTGAGCTAGCGAACCGCCAACCTGGAAAAATGGAGCATTCGAGATGGCTCACTACTGCCAATCGCATACTCAGACTTTACGTAAGTACTGTTTCGCCGTCAAATAATTTGCAGCTGCTTGTGAAGTACGTGGTCAAAGTTTACGCTCCTGTTTGGTTCCTAATCAAGCAAAACTCATCATTTAAAGATGGAGCCAAGCATATTTTTCAAATGGTTATAATTATACTCTCGATTTTTGCCTGATAGTCAGAGATCTATTGTAAATTCGGTGATCGAAAGAAACGCTTTTTTTGCGCACCCAGAAAACTTGCTTATTGCCATGTTATTCGACGATAGAGAGCATATTCGAGAGCTTGCAGCTCGCAAAATATTAAAGGCCAGAGAAGCAGAAAAGAGCAACTCTCGCAGGGTATTTAAAGCACCAAAGCTTAACTTCTGTTCGCGAGACTACACCGATATAATATTTTGGCAAGAGTGTGAAATATCAGCTCCACCAATTTTGCAACACGTCTCCAACGATGAACTTAGAATTAAGGCTAAAGAACACATCCTCGACATTATTGACTTTCCCTGCCACACACAGTCAGTGGAAAAATGTGTAAAACTAGTGACGGAGGCTTCTCAAAGCGTCACGGACGCTACAGCTCGGGATGGTTTTATTAGGAACAGATTAAAATCTCGCTCAGAAATGCCTAATTTTGGTCACAAAAACCAGTTCCGTTTTTAAAGTTGCCATTGATTATTTTGTCTTTCAACTATTTTAAACCTTGCTTTAACTCATTATTGTACCCTTAAATTTAATAAAAACCATTTAAATGTTATTTTTGTATGATTTATAGTTTATATTAGGAACCCCTAAAAATAGCAAATTTGAAAAACTTCAAGGACTGGTAGAGGCCTCAAGATGCCGGATATCTAATTAAATTTTATAATAATCAAAATATATGTGTCAAAACGCAACTTTTGATACCTCTTGCGTAGCCCATTTTTTTTCCCCCATACATGAACGGGACACCCTAGGGCAAGTTAACTGGGAAAATTACTATATGAAAATACATTAAAAAGTTGTATTTTATTGTAATTTTAAATATAACTATTAGCTTAATTGTACAATACAAATATGAAACTTTAACACCTTCAAAAGCCTAATCCAAATAACGCCTCTATCACAAAAACAGTTAGGTACCTACTCCACTAAATAAAACAATCGCGTGTTCTGACAAAATGGCAACTTTAACAAAAGATTTCCAACACCCTGTAGCAATAACGGAATTTAACGGAGATCGTTAACGTTAGCGTGTTTTTGACGGGTGTTAACGATAACGGAAATCATTATAGCAATCAGGAAGGCTATTGTAACCGCCTTTGGGCTTTTAGTGACTGTCAATTGGATTAATAGTGTTGTAACCTCGTTGAATGTAAATATATAGGAGAATACAGGGGAGGGGAATGATTAATGGGTTCCCGCGGTTGTATTTGTATATCAGGACATTTTTAGGTGTGAATTGTTTGATTTATTGGAGTGTAAATTTCAGTGATATTTCCATTTGAATGTTGTTTATTTTTGTTGTTCGATATTCAGTGTAGTGTGATGGGTTATAAAGCATGAATGAAGAATTAATTAATTTTATGGTGATTATGTTGATGCATTATTGTATTCTTAAAAAGAAATGTTCTTTCTTTTGCAATAGGTTATAAATAACGTTTTTAGGCCCGATTTCCACCAAAACAGTGAGCAGAGGAGACGAGAAGAGATGTGCTGCAAATCTGGCAGGTTATTTCCACCAATGCGAAGAAGAGATGATGTGAACTTTATGTAGCACAGATGTGTGCTATGAGAGATCGAAAGCAGTCAACTTCTGCCTATGAAAGGAAGACGTCATGGCACGCTTACCTAGAAATAGGTAGCTTGAGTAGGTTACTTCTACATAAACTTCTTTAAGCCAGAGCTATATGGCCTTGAACTTAAAAACACTTGGGTTAAAGCTATCAAGAAACACAAATACCGGCAGGGAATTCTACATATACACAATGAAAGTATTCACAATGCGTAATGTGCGTATGGGTGGGTATTTTTTGGGGATCGAAACTCTCGGCCCTTGAAGATCTAATGCTTACAGCTTTTTCAAAGATAAATCGGTATTACTCGTTATTACTCCCGTGACCCAAGGGCTGATTATTAGTTTGATCAAAGGCTTAGAATTGCAAAAAACGTAGCAATGGCGCCCAACTTTTGGGTACATACGTACCAACCGACAGCGTTGAAGACGAGATTTTTTGATGCTTTATTTTAATTTTTGTTTCGTTTATATAGTTTATTTGATTTTAATATGGAGCGAACAACCTACATGGAGATACTGAGATAGAAAAATTCCAGTTACCTACAAACTGAACAATAAACCGCTGGTATTCAAAAATAACTTCAAATTAGATAATGAAACTGCATATTAATTGAACTAACTATAAAGCAGGTCTTATTTTATTTACTTTTTTAAATTACCATTATTACCGTAATAAGAAATAAACGAAATTATCGGTGTCTTGGAGTCTTTTCCCTGCAACCCTGTCTCGCTTGCTAGCATGACCGCGGCCAGTAGTGTGCGAGCGAGATAAAGAGTGAGAAGCGCTGAGGTAGTATAGGCAGGCGTCCGTTACTCGCTCAAGGCCACTCGTTATATGCCTACCGCTTTGCGTATCGCCGTCGGTACATCTGACAGTGGGCTGCCGCACGTGTGCCTGAGCCTTTATAAATAATTTTGACAACGTCATAACGGATCGACCTAAAAACAATTGATTTTCCTCCGCTTTGCTCCTGTTTCCCTTTTGATTATTTATTTGCACGGAATCTTAATAAAATTAAAATTATTTACGCGGTTTCGGATATTTTCGACACTAAAATTTAATAATCGGGAATTCAGGGAAGGAAAGAATGCATCTATCATTGTATTAAACTGAAACATATTTGATCAACGAATAAAAAATAATTGTTTTTCTATATTCGTTTTATTACCATTATCATCATATACAACCCTAGGACATGCGCTCGACGACGTGGGTCACGCGGCGGTCAAAGCAATCTCAACTCTCTGTGTGCGTATTTATGGTACATTTCTTCTCGCTGCAAACAGCTGGTATTATTATTAAGATTTTGTAGGCTATTATAGCGTAGGTATTTTTGCTTTTGTATTAAGCCGGCTCTTCACGTTGGCCAACACAGTGGCGAATGTAGTGGCCAATGCCTATTGGCCAACGTGTAGACGGGGTGTTTGTGCATGTTGGGTGCACTAACACCCCCTCTACACGTTGGCCAATAGGCATTGGCCACTACATTCGCCACTGTGTTGGCCAACGTGAAGAGCCGGCTTTAGAGTGATGTATCTGTTACGAAGTAACTATTTAGCAATCTGTGGTATAGGCCCTTAAGACATTGGTGCTGGATATTATTTGTACCTACATATATCACTCTCTTACCAGAAGTAGTCTAGTCAGAAGCCAGAAAATTTGATAGTGGGCTAGTCAAGGGGTGTTGTGCTAGTCATGTTAGCAAAAGAGGAGGCCGAACGCGTGAGGGAGAGGCATTTCTCTTCCTCACGCCCCAGCTGCCCCGGGCGTCAGGGAACGCGTGCCAATCTCCGGTCATCGTAGGCGACTAGGCGTGGGCTTGCGGTCGGCGAGCAGGGGTAGCTCACCGTCCGGTAAGAACCAAGCCCTGGTTGGCGGCGCGTTGTGTTCCACGCGCGCCTCAAAGAGCTGTCAGCAGTAGTGACGGGGTCCTATAGGGCCATTGCCTGCCAGGGTTGAAGGAATGCTCTAACGAGATACCGCGGCTCCGGAACTTAAGGGCAGCTGAAGGAAGGTGGGTTTTTAGTCAGTAGAAGTCTGACACTCCCTTTTGCTCCACCCAGAGCGGGAGATGTCATTCGATGATTTTCCCAACCAGAGAAAAAAAGGGGTATTGTGCTACCCAGGTACTGGAGGTCCATATGCAGCTGAGTACTAGTATTTAACATGAAGCTACTGCCTGATCTGACCACCACTACCATAGTCCCACATCCATGTTATATGGTGGACATCCAATCACGCACATAACATTTTGGGCATACTGTCATTGTGCGTACGACTACAGAGTGAAATTCCTAAACGGCTAAAAAGTGTTCTATATGCTGCGGCAGGGAATTTCACTCCAGTATTTGTTTCATGATTAGCTATAACCCCGGGGGTCTTTAACTTTAATTCAACTTACTTTAAGTCAACTTCAAGTCAAAGAAGACAAACATCTTCTGATTTCACTCGTCCCATCGTAGACGCACTCTTGTTTAAAAGCTGACGGATCAGAATTAAGTGATAGGGGACACAGAAGCCAGCAGAGAGTTCCAAAACTTGGTCGTGCGCACAATAAACGCGCAGGGAAAGCTGCTACGACAAATGGTATATCAACTAAGTGTATGAAGACAGTCCCAAAACGCCTACTAATCGTCACTTCTAAGCGATTAAGAAGGCAAACAGAATTGGTTAACAAACTTCAGCAACACATCTGCCTGTAATGATTGTTGTTTTAAACAGTTTCTGTATGTATGGGTTAAGTATATGTAAGATGAATAGAATTATAAAGTATCACACACAAACCCGAGAGGTTTATGTGGTACAAGATCAAAATAAACATCAAAAACTTTTTTTTGGTAAATATAAATAACTAGTACTCACGCGGGGCTTCGCTCCCGTGGATTCTATCACGGTAAAAACATAACTCTCCTTTTTTGTAGTCGCGTAAAAAGTACCCTATATATAACCTTCCTCAAGCTTCAAGCTACTTCCATACCAAATTGCATCCAAATCCACCCAGTACTTTCGAAGATTAGCGCGTTCAAGCAAACAAACAAACAAACTTTTCCGCTTTATATTAATATTATATTATATTATATATTATATTATATAGTATAGATTACTATGTATAAGCACTTTACGCAGTTATTTTGAAATCTCAGACAGACACTTCAATGTTATTTATATATATACAGATACATATTACATATTCGTGTAGAATAATTATTATTTGTTCATGTTCATCGCATCTTAACATAATTTACGT
Source organism: Tholera decimalis (assembly GCA_943138885.2). Taxonomy (NCBI): domain Eukaryota; kingdom Metazoa; phylum Arthropoda; class Insecta; order Lepidoptera; family Noctuidae; genus Tholera; species Tholera decimalis. The sequence continues at coordinate 35,247,976 of OW964562.2, forward strand.
TTGATATACTACGAAATTTACATTCAAATCAAATCGGCTGGCTTTATTTGTGATCAATGTAAGCGATTTTGGTTTCAGCGTAAACAAACGTCTTAAATCTATTTGTCGAACTAGTTACTGGGGTGTATTGATTAATTTTATGTAAATCTGGTAAACTATACTCTTAATAGGGTCCAGTATAAAGCCTGGGTATTTGTCATTTAGAAGATTCTGTTAATCCGATTTGTTAGTAAGGTTTGTTTGACCTTAGAAAGTCGGTACTCTCGACCTTAAAAAGTCGATACTACCGAAAATGTGTAACCTCCATGGTACATTACATGGGGTTAATGTCCTTACGAAAACAAACAACTTTTAGTATCAGAACGACCTTGAATATGTAGAAGAATAGAGCAGCTGTTTGTTCCATGTGAAGATGTAATATGGTTTCAACCTTTTTTTTCGGTGGGAAAATCATGAAATTCCTCCTGCCGCTTTGGGTAGGAAAATCAGAAATCTACTGATTAAAAACCCTGTTGTTTCAGTTGTATTTACGTTTCGCGGCCCATTCCTGTAATTCCGGGAGAAGTTTCATCAACCTGCACCTTCGTTCGCGTGAACTTCAGATCGCGATGGTAAGGATTGTGTGTTTATCTATAAAGGTTATTTACTATAGACCCAATTCGCAGAAACGCAGAGACAGTCTGGCACCAGTCGGAGGTTTTATATTATAATTTTGATAAGTGAGTCGCCTCTTACAGGTCAATTGGTGGTGGTTAAACGCGAACCTATATAAAAAACATGAGGTTGTCAGCTGCTTTAACGGACTTGGATGTGGCGGTCTTAATTATAATAGAATTAGGTAGTTATCGCATGTGAAATAGTAGCTTATGTATGACGTTTTTTTTAGGGATGGGAAATCTAACACCCATAAACCCACCCGACTAAAACCCATCCGTGTTTCATCATATGCCCTTCGTGTTCCGAGGCCGCGGTCACTCTTTCGAATTCCGAAAACTCTTTCTTTCCAATTCCGCAACCCCGGCAGGCAACGGCCCCCTTACGGGCCCTGACGGGCCGTCTACACGGAAATGGTTTCAGTCGGGCGGCAAGCTACCCATTGCTCGCAGCCCGCAGGCCCGCGCCTACGGTGGCTGGGAGTTACCCTGTGACTCCCGACGCCCGGAGCGTCTTCTGCGGCGGCTGGGGTGCGAAGCCTGTGAGGGTCTTGAGACCCGCCTCTCCCTCGCGCGTCCTACTAAACTCATCCAACTTTCCTCAAAATCGGTGCGGTGACGGAGCCGTGAAAGTGTAACAGACAAACAATTAGACAGACAGATTTTCGTATTTATTATTATTGATATTTTTAATATTAGTATAGATTAAAGCCTCCTTATAACTTAAAAACTACCATTTCCAATCGATGGCGGCATTGAAGAGTATTTAAGTGACTTCGCAGCTCTTGACGCATGTATGTGAAACACGGGGAGGTTTTAATCGGTCAGAGTTTGATAGGGTCCTTCGCCCGGATGAATGGATTTCCATTAGGATTTCTAGCTCGAGAAAAAAGGTTATTAACTATACCTACTAGGTATTGAAAAGCGATGTTTTGATTAACATACAGTGAATAAGTTGCTGGGAATCTGAGCGGTCTATAAAAATACAGGCATCCTTTCATTCATCGTTACAAATTATTTATAGAATTAAATTACGTACTTGGATACTATTAATGGGTAAAATAATTTGTCTGTTCGTAGGTGGTAATCTCTGAAGGCAGTAATCCGATTGGGAATATTCGTTTTCTAATAAAAGCTACACTTTCATTTACTATGAGCTATTTTACATCGTAAATTAATAATTACTGTAAAATACCTACTGAAGATAAACTTCAATCAATTTTTTTATAGCTTTTTAATGAAGTTTTTATCCAAAGATTGTATTTTTGTACTAAGAATCTCACTCATTATCACAGTATTTAAGACAATTTCAGCCCCAAGCAACAAGGTTTCAACACTAAGTGGTAATCCACTCCAGAACTAGTTGGATGTATGCGGTTCATCTTGTAGACAGTTTTTACAGAAGTGTTAGACAGATAGATAGATAAAATATATTCTTTTCATCCCCCCATCTCGGAAAGAGTATTTTTGCTCTTCGATATCTGAGTGCAAAAGCCGTTTTTATCCGCTAGAGGATAAAGTAAATTGAATTTAGAACATCGTGTGTACTAAGTTTGTGAATTCAAAACATCATTAAACCTATTTACTTCTACCTCCATGGGGCCGAATTTATCATACAACTTTTTTTAATGCGTTAAAAACTCAGACTCTGGAACCTTCTTGGTGTACTTATTTTTTTTTAATTTGCTTTGCGCGCCTGTTTCTTTTTGCATTTAGTCATTTCATCGCTGAGGTGGGATGAAATGTTACGTGTTGCACTCGATTGCAAAGATTTTTCACCTAGTGCTCTTTAGATTCCGTCGCTAACACTCAAGATTCTAATGTTTGAATTTTAGAATCCTTCGCTTGCTCGGTCATCAAAATTGAGCACGCGGTTAAAAAGCAACTTTGCAATCTTGTATAACAAATAACTATTATTGTACACCAAAAATTGAAATATTATTGACTTAAGTATATAACATTACTGCAAAAACTTTGGTAACAATGGCGGTCTTATCGCTGAGAACGATATCTTCCAGACAACCTGTGGAAGGACTTTACAAGCTTAATTAATATGGAGAGGGCTAGATTTGTGTACTATAAATACTCATAACGAAACACGAATTAAAATATATAAATATATTAAACATTATATTTTATGTATATAATGTGTTCTTTAACATCGTGTGAAGAAAAACAATGGAATAATCATACATTTGAAAGAAAATGATTGGCAACCGAGCTTTTAAAAGCAGTGAATGACTGAGCTTGTCTAACTGACACCAGCAATGCATTCCACAACCGAATAACCTGTACCATAAATGAATGGTCGTAAAATTTAGTGGAATGTGTAGGCTCCAAAAGTCTCAAATTCTCTGGTGATCTCAAATCTCTACCATGTGTGTCATGAAGGAACGTTCTTTGAGATAAAAAGGAGTCGTTGGATTGAAAGAATACTGTAGAATAATGATAAAATATGTGCATTCCGGCGAAGGCGTATAGGCAGCCACTTGAGTTTAATGCGAAACTCAGAAACATGATCATACTTGCGCAAACCAAATATGAATCTGAATAAATTTTTATTGGATTAAAGTAAGACTCTTGTTAACTATTCCAGCGTTAACAAGATTGCTAGTAATTTGAATTCTTCCCACATTGCTAGTTTTCTTTTTAAGTAAAAAAATAAGTAAGTGTATGCCAAAAAAATACAATCTATCAAATTGTAGCTAGAAAATCTCAACGGCCTTAACTCATCCCAACCCTCGCTGAAAATACGCAATCTACTTTGAAGACACTTCGCCACCGACGTTGATTTCTCAATAGAGTATAACGAATGGGTATTCCCCGGGGTGATGAGCCGCAAAACTACCACTAATATAATCATAATATCGACGCGTATCCAAAACCATAAAAGATATGGCTGTTCGCGGTTTTAAGAGCTATCGAGGATCGAAGACCGCTTTGAGAGCAAAGTTCTGAAATATAGTGATAAGGTTTTGCTTAAATTAATATTGAGAGACGCTTTGATGGGAAGCCGTTTTAATTGTATGTTGTCTGTGTAGTACCTACCAAACTTTATACAGCTTGAGTCGATATATTTGATACAGAATTTTATTAATAATATGTAATTGGGTTGATTTAAAAATAATGTTTCGTTAACAAAATCGCTAATGTTTTCAATGCCAACGGTTTTTAGGGTGCCGTAGTCAACAAGGAACCCTTATAGTTTCGCCATGTCCGTCTGTCTGTCCGTCTGTCCGCGGTTTAGCTCAAAAACTATTGGTACTTGAAAGTTGTACTTTGGCATGAGTATATACGTTAATGACGCCGAAAAATTGGTAATTTAAAATTTTGAAAAAAAAACAATTATTTAGGGTACCTCCCATACATGTAAAGTGGGATGATAATTTTTTTTTTTTCGTTCTTCCCATAGTTTGGGATATCGTTGGATAGGTCTTTCAAAAATATTGTAGGTTTGGTACAACGGTTTTTTGATTAAGTAAACCGTTCGTGACTTATCACGCTTTAAAGTACTAATTTTCGTTAGAGTCAAGTGTCCCCCCCCTCTATCAACTAAACGGTTATAGTTAGAAATTCAAATGTCACGGCAGTAGTACCTCTATATAACGAAATTTAAAGGAAAACTATCACACATAAGTGGGCTTTACAAGTTTACGAGTAATAGTCGGCCAATTGTATTTGACTCGAAAATTTCGAACAACTCTATAGAAATGTCGATAGATGGCGCTAAGCGCCAGTTGTATCGTGCTAGCTTCTTGTGACGATTGAGTAGTGTAGCTCTGTGTCCGTATTTAAATTCAAAACACCGGCTATGATAAGTTTTATACAAACCTCTAAAAAAAATTTTGAAGCTTTTCGTGCAAAATTGTCGGATCAGGTGAGGATTTGTATAGGAAGTCAAATTAGTTAGGTAGTCATGTTTGGCTTTTAGTTAGAGCATGGTACGAAACGATCAGTCAGCGAATACGACACGCACTTGGCTGTTATAAAAACTATGGAACCTTACACTGCGCGTGGCCCGACACGCACTTGACCGTTTTTTTTTGTTTTCGTTTTGGGTTTGGAACATCCGTTTAAAACAAGGTATTAAAGTCTTCGTGCTGTGTCTGACTGTCAGCTTGTCTTGCACAGCTACTTGCTTCATTTGAAAGGTATATGGAAAATGCGAGTCACAAATTTTCATGGCAATACGTAAATACATACCAATAATAATTGATTATAGAATCACTAATACGAGCAGCATTTAGAAAATTAATAAGATATATTTTTTAATCTAAGTGACCCATCCCATGAATACGGTTTAATGTGAAAATCTTTTATTAAAATAAAATAAAATAAAACTTGACAACCTTCTTATGTCCAAAACTGCTGAAGAAAAGTATCATTAAGTTCTTTATATAATAATGCCTTATACCTATAGAAAATAATTCATTCATATCTGCAATATCAAAAGCCCTAAAATATATAAGACTACCTACATAAAATAACATGTTACACAGGAAATAAAATAATCCGAATCATTCGTAACAAAACCTTTTACGGTCTCAAATCGACTCTATAAACCCCCAAACCTATCAAAATGTCATTACAAACTATTTTCCTACTTCCACAGTACAAATCAGGCAATTAGAGCCACTCCCCACGTTCAGGGTCAATTTGACCCCGGGCGTAATGGGAATTGTTCTAGTTCCCTATCGCTTTAGTCTGGAACTTATCCAGAATCAGATCAATGTGACACTGTTCGGAGGGTTTTGTGATAGTTAGATTTGAAGTGAATAGTCTATGTAAAGTCTAGTAAAGTTGAGGTAGTAAAAGTATTGTAATCTTTAAAGAAGCATTTATGATTTCTAAAAGTATGACTGAGTTTTCTTATTCTCAGGAATTGTGCGTGAGCAATGCCATCACTGCTAAATCTAATGGAGTCACGGCTTTTAACTGAATTTTAAAATTACTATATTAAAATTTAGTTCCAAGACTTCTTCTTCTCATCTTTAGTCTTTAAGTGTATCTGTTAATTTTGTTAGGTGCAACTAATCGAGGTCGTGGGCCCTCAGATTGGGGTCTCTATGTATTTATGTAAAAAGCATATTAATAGGTGAAAACTTTTTTACGAAAATCACGCGGCGGTAGACTATAAAATTATTTATGCATAATTTGAAGTTTATATGGAGAAGTGCAGAAAGCTTATATTTTGATATAATAATGCGTAAGAAATATATTAATTTAAGAGTAATCGATGGTCGAAGTTCGACCACTAGTAATTCTTAGGCTCAATTTACACCGCCACGGAATGGAATGGAAGAAACTAAATAGGAGCCAAAAAAGGTGGCGCGTCTTCCGGGGAATCCTCGCGCATTCTCGAGAATTTATGGCTCCTATTTAGTTTGTATGTTATACAATTGACATATAGTTCATTATGCTATGTACAATTTCGTTGCTAAAAGTCGCTTCCATTCCATTCCGCGGCGGTGTAAATTGAGCCTTATGTCGGATTACTGGGTTTTACTCTCAGTAGTAGCCCGTAGTTTGGAAGTTGGGATGTGATACGCCTGTGCCTCGGGAAAGCACGTTAAGCCTACATCTTTAACAGACTTTACATGTAGTCAGAAGCAAGAAAATCTGACACTGGTCTGACCAAGGGATATTCTGATACCCAGTTACTGGGTTGTGGAGGTCACACCATGTGGGCAGTCGCTCCATGTAAAACACTAATACTCAGCTGTACTCAGACTGGAATCCGACCCACATACCTTGGAAAAAAGCTAAACAGATGACGATGAGGGACATAAACTGTCAAAATAAAAATCAAAGAGCTCATGTTTCTAGACATAGTCATTGAACTACAAATGGACATTGAGTGACGTGGCTGACGTCACTCAATGTCCATAAAAAAGAAAAATGGCCGACTGACGTTTGAAGCCATTCGTGGAAATCCGAATGTCGGTTTCTAGTATGACGTCAATCAGTGAGTTGTCGTTTGAAACGAGACAGGTGGTATTTTCTCGAGTATTGAAACGCGATTAGGGGATTCCAAACTGAAATTATAGACGTGCGATATATGTACTTAGTACAAGCTTCTGCAATCGGGTTTACCCGCGTGTGAGTCAGACTATGGCGTTAAGGCACCCAGCTTACAACGTTCCCGCTATAGAGACACAGATTTTATCTCTGAGAGGGTAAGGATCCTAATCTACCATGCAGGCACATTACCAGTTGTCTCATGCCTGTGGATTTTTGGTCTTGAGACATACCGATTTCCTCATGATGTTTTCTCTCACGACTTTGAGAGCAATGGTCAAGATTATAATTACTTAAAAATAAAACCGACTTCCAAATCAAAACACTACGTAAGAAAGTCGGTTTCATTTTTTGCTAAAAGTTTTTTTCACGCTTTATAGTGGGTCGGTTTGTAATTCATCTAGTTACAAAAGCCAAAATGTCAACTACTTATCACCTTTTACAAAATATTGCTTTTCGCGATGCAGAGCCGTTAATTTTTGAGGAGTTCTCCTGGTACTTCACCTTCAGCTCCAAATAATTATATGCATTATGACGAGCATAAGGTGCTTAGCATCCATATTCAAGTAATCGAATCGCAATCCACGAAATACTTATTATTTATTTATAATAGTTTCGGTGGCCATCTGTGATCTTCATCATCAGTTCTACTTCCCCAAATGGTGCTTTTCGAGATCAACTATATAAGGTACTACAAGAAATACCCAAAACGCTATAGGTGACACCTATAGCCCTATACACACCTATTAGGTGTGCCTATAATATTTGAAAAGTTCCCTCGATTTCCCCATGATTCCACCATCAGATCCTAACATGATGACAATGGAACCAATTAGAAAGTATACCCTTTCAAATAAAAAAGAATTTTCCAAATCGGTCCAGCCGTCTTCGAGTTATGAGGTAACATACATAAAAAAAAGTTCAAAAAGAACTGAAAACCTCCTCCTTTTTAGAAGTCGGTTAAAAATAGTGTACCTGACTGCCATTGAACACACGACCTACAAATCAGAAAACAGGCTTCCACTCTATGAGAGAGAATAGAGCATAATCCAACCCGCAGACCGCAGGCAGATTGTTCTTGTCTTCGAAGTTTTGGTCCTAGAATATGTGTCCTCACAATGTTTTCTGTATTTCTATTTCCGCTCTTATATGTACTTACTATTATTTATAAATGTGTACTATCTTACGGTACGAAGTGGCGATCCAAAAGAGAAGCTGAAATGATTGGGGAAGGCCTTTGCCTCGCAGTGGGACATTAATGGCTAAATAAAAAAAAAATTAAATGCTATCTGTCAGTACTTATTTGTAAAGTTAACGGAATATATATTACGGCTCCGAACTCATCAAGGGTTATTATCGTCTGCAGCTGGTCGACTTGAATTATGTATTTATTCCATCTCAACATATTTTTCTCAGAACCCGAATCAAACTTGTCTGGATCGATACTCATAAGAGAACCGTATTTAGTATCTATACTTTACTAGGTTCTGTATATTTTTATTATCGAGGGATAGTGTTGTTATACTATTTGCGAAAAGAAACTACTTTAGCAGGCTACACTAATAAATAAGATTTTTAGAAAGAAAACCTCGAAATAAAATGTAGTGTATGATATAGAATCTTAAGATGTCAATATATGTACAACTAGCTTTTGCCCGCGACTGCGCTCGCGTGGGAGGTTTTTCCCGCGTAATTCCCGATCCCGTGGAAATTCCGAGATAAAAACTATCCTATATCCTTTCCAGAGTCCTAAACTATTCTCATGCCAAATTTCATCTAAATCGGATTAGCGGTTTAGGCGTGAAAAGGTAACCATACAGACAGACAGAGTTACTTTCGCATTTATAATATTAAGTATGGATTGAGTTAACGTTGTTCCAGCTTGATTGCAGTATGCAATACTACGTGCAGATGGTGACAATATTGACATGCAACATGAAACCCAAACCTATACTCATCACGTGTTTTGCCCCTCATCGGAGCATCCTGAGGATGTACCTAGACTCGTCAACCCCAAAGGGTTACAAGAAAATTATTTTGACTAGGTATTATTCATTTTTACCCGACTGCAAAGGATGTTTTTACCGATAGTATAATATGCCATCAATTCTTGCAAAAAGTACTAAACTCACTAATCTAACAAACCGTGTTAATATTAGAAGTTACTCGTAGAGGTAAAGCTTGTGTCAGTACCTGAAAAAAAAGAAATATTTAATTATTAAATGGTATTGAAAACATGCAATTATACGAAAATCAATTCTTAAATTAAAAATAAGAAAATTTGTCTGTCTGTTATGCCTTCTGATTGTTGAAAATCCGGGGTCCAACAAAATCAACGAGCGTCGTGTTCCACGCGTGCCTCAAAGAGCAGTGGCGCGGCGCAATAGGGTCATTGCCTACCGGTGTTTCGGGAATGTTCTAACGAGATACCGCAGCTCCAGAATGCAAGGGCAGTTGAAGCAACCAGGTAAGTTTCGTCAGTAGAATTCTGATATTCCCCACAGCTAGACCCAGAGCGTCAGGCCGTTGCGCCCTCATTCCGGGCAGCCCTCGTCCAACACGCCCTCACATTTACAATAATTTTATTCCGGCACTCTCTCGGTCGGCTTTTATTATTTTTTGACAGGACGCTTGATAAAGTATTGGTGAAAATAAAATTCTTTATGTGTATTTAAGCATTTTATCCATTATATATTTGAGATATTTATTTAACGTTATGTAAGTAGGTATGTTATATTTATTTCAACAGATTAAGACTCAAAGAAAGATCTATAACAAAGAGGAGAATGAAAAGTAAAAAAAATCATAAAGTTATTGCCGGACTGATGGTAGAACATGAAAAAAAAATTCAATGATTTCGTATGTAGAAAAGATCCACCTATTTGTTGTGTTCATGCAAGTAAAAACTGTTATTTATTTTCATTAAGTCTTAATTATTAGATGTTTATATATGATATTTTTAACTTTGTTAGTACAACTCTTACCTATTATTTACCTTCAGTCACAGATCCCTGAATTTCGTTTAAACAAAAATGTCATAAACATTTTAGTTCGCAACATTACTTACTGATATTTCTTGAAATGAAAATAAAATCGGGCGCGTACCTGCCGAGTACGTGCCAGAATAACAAATTTTTCTATGTGACAATTTGTCCCGGACGAGGGCGCCCCGGAATGAGGGCGCAACGGCCTGATCAGACTCAGAGCGGGAGGAGAAATTTAATGATTTTAAATTAAAGAAACCATAGTGAATTCATTTCCTACAGTAAAAGTGACGATTTTTTTGACAAAGTTAATAGAAAAATTTCAAAACTGTGTATTTTTGATGTAGATATTTTATATTAACCAATTCCAGTCTATTGGAATAGATTTAAATATAAAGCGAAAATTATATTTTTTTTAAACAAATAAAAATTAAATAATAATAATAATAATGGTTTTGTCTGGCTCTCAACCCTCTTAGTACATTGCTGGAGGGTTCAGGGCTAGGCTACCAGTTTAGAAGAGGTGGTCAGGTCATATCACACTTGATTTACATGGACGATTTGAAACTTTTTGGCCCCAGCAACTTGCAACTCATGGAGCTACTGAAGGTAACGGAAACCTTCAGTAGCGCCATCAGGATGGAATTTGGGGTGGACAAATGTGCGGTCATGCATGTAAAGCGAGGGGTGATTATGGAATCCGTGGGAACTCAACTCTCGGATTCCATACACCTAAGATCCCTCGGCTCAACTGAAACCTACAAGTATTTGGGTATGTCAGAGGCACTAGGCATCAATGTTGCTTATGTTAAACAGTCATTGAAGGAACGCTTCTTTGGCCGCTTGAATAAAGTACTGAATAGTCTTCTATCAGGCGGAAACAAGGTGCGTGCCTTCAATGGTTGGGTCATGCCAGTATTGATGTACTCTTTTGGCATACTCAAATGGACTCAGACTGAACTTGACGCCTTGGACAGGCGAGTCCGCACAACGGTGACTGCAAATCGAATGCATCGCCCACGTTCATCGGTGATGAGGCTGTATATATATATATATAATACCGCGGAAGTCTCGTATAAAAATTACTTTGAAATTTCATTCCTTGTGATCCAAAGCTCATCGATTCGTCGATAAATATACGTTATCTTCCATTGAAACTCATAGCAGAACGGAAAAAATGTTGAACGTACAATGGCGCACGCAATTACATGATTTCTACAGTCGTTTGCATTCACTGTTCCGCTTTACTTTGTAATGTTACGTTTGAGGATAAGTTATGAGCTAATAGCGATTTTTTTAACTTATTAAATATTGCCCCATATTAGAAGTTTTTGCTGTAAAGTGGTTGAATTTTTACAAACACACAGGACTGGAAATCTATTTGTAAGCCATACAAACATTTTTTCCAGTATGGGAATTGAACCCACGACACACAGCGCAGCGGCAGATCACTCAACCACTGCGCCAACCGTGTCGTTATTGCAGCAGACCTCTGTAAAAATATTACGCATTTAAAATAACTGAGACTACTAAAAATAATTATAATGTATCGTGCTTACATAAAAACGTCTACTACATATAGTAGATGAGCGATTCTGTCCATATTTGTTACACTTTAATACTAATTACTATTTTTTTTAAGTCTGGGAAAGCATCCAAGGACTGATTCCTGATCGGGGCGAAACGAGAGGGTTTGTCAGACTTTTACTGACTAAAACCCACCCGTGTTCCGTCATTTGCCATTCGTGTTCCGAGGCCGCTGTGACTCTTTCGGATAATTCCGCAACTCCGGCAAGCAAGGGCCCCCTCGTGGTACCCGACAATTTGCTGACAATCTTTAAGGCGCATGTGGTACACAACGCTCCGTCTACACGGGCCTGGTTTCTGTCGGGCGGTGAGCTACCCATTGCTCGCAGCCTGCAGGCCCAATACTCTATAAAGAGGTAATGTTTGTGATTGAGGTTGCACGGAGGAGGTTATCGTTATAAATTCTGATCCGATTTTAATAATTCGTTCTCTAACAAAATGCTTCTTTATAAATCTAATGCTTTTTTTATTTTTTATAATAAAAACTTTTTACCAAAAAATTAAACCGACTCCCAGAAAACACTGCATAGACAAAAGTGTCTTTAGTTTTGTATTTTCGTTTTTTTTTCGCTTGGTAAAAAGTTGTTATTACACTCTTTTTAGTTGGTCGATTTACCTAGATATAAGAGCCTAAATGTCAACTGCTTATAACCTTTTACAAAATATTACTTTTCCCAATGCTGGGCCGTTAATTGTTGAAGAGTTCTCCTGGTACTTCACCATCAGTTCTACATCACCATATGCAGTATATAAGTATAACCTTTCAAACAAAAAAAAAAAAATCCAAATCGGTTCAGCCGTCTTCGAGTAATCGGTGAAAAAAAAACTTCGAGTAAAAAAAAGATATACGCGTCGAATTGATAACCTCCTACTTTTTTGTCGTCGGTTGAAAATAAAACATTTCCACGTGACCTTAGCCGCGAGTAAAAGCTAATCTATGATATACACAGTACATTAATGGCGTAATTTATACAAAATATTCACAACCATTTTGTTACATAACGTTTTTTTGCTTTTAGTCCGCCTTTGTACCGGTACTTCACATAAAAAATATTCAGTAGCAGTGTCCCTCTATAATTTAAGGATACAAGTAATTGTAATCATAACATTAAAATTAGTCAAGTTATATTAAAGATTCCATTTAATAAATCCATTCACCCAGTATCACATGTAAATGTTAATATCATCCCTGTTTCCATTCAAATACCTGACCCAAATCTATTCAAACCCAACTCCTTCAAAAATTCAGAACTTAGCATATCAATGCTTTTAATCCCTTCATCAATCAACTCGTTTCAAAGGACGTGCGTATCTGACTATTAGGACCCAATGTTCGCTTTCGCTTAAAGTTTACACCATCTAAACGTTCTCATTCGCTTATCTGCTATGAGTCTGAATACAGTTTGAGCTTCATACGTCATCGTTGTACTGTCATTACCTGTACCTCGAGGTGAATGTAAAATTTTGTGTTACGTCATTATATAACGTGTCGTTCAGTTTATACGCGTTATCGCGAGACAAGCTGCAATTGGTGACGTAGATTCTGTTTGTTAATATGTCCGTTAAGTTAGAGTGGGGTTAAATGTTTAGTCATATTATTTTGTGATACGGAATTTCGAAGGTAATTTTGATGACATCGGGCTAAAAGTGAAAATATATGTAATGTCTGTCTTAGTCAGAGTAACTGAAATTTTTGTGCTGGGGTCATTTTCTAGCGCATAATTATTATGTTTGAATACAATTTGATTTTCAAGATGACACGATTTTTCGCTCTTTCCATGGCACGGTAGAATGTCGATATGTCAGGGCGGTCACCCATACAGACACCCATTACATTGCTTATTATTATTGTTATTTATTTATTTATAAATTACAAGTTCTTTGGGGTCTGTCTTAGCATGCCATGATTCATGAACTGAGATTTGATCAACGCGCTATTAACAGTTATGTTATAATTGAGTTGATGTAATGTTCTTTCAGCTTACGCTTTATGTTTATACTATTCATTGAGTCTCAAATATCTACAGGTATTTGGTTTAGTAAATTGGTTATTGTGAAAAAAGTAGTACGTTTGCCATAAAAGTTATTTTTGCGTGGCACTTGAAGTGGTTTTAATTTTGCTTGTCGTGTATTAACGTCGTATTTAACTGGGGTTTGAATCTCACTGTTATCAAAAAGTTCTATGAGAAACAAATACACAGCGCGCGCTAGAACAGGTAATACTTTGCAATATTTAAATAACCCTGTATGGTCTTGGTATTTATTTTTTACATAGTTTGGTACTACAAGTTTTAGCAAACGTGTTTGCAAATTATGTATTTTATCTAGGTAAGTTTTAAATGTGCGTCCATAACTGGTGAGTCCATAGGAGATTATGGACTCAGCAAGAGCTGTGTACATTTGTAGGAGGGTTCTTGGTATACGGTATATTACGCTTTATAATGAAAATCTTGGTGAGTATCGCACGTCACTTGCCGCAAACAGATTCCACCTGGTAACTCCAGTTGAATCGGCTATCAATTATTAATCCAAGATAAGTATGATATGGGACTTGCTCTATCGGCAAGCAGTGGCAGTCTGGTAACTGTTTATGCAGACAATCATGACTGTGAGCTATGATTTGAAAGGTATGGGAGGTGTTTATGTGACTTGAATGTACGTGTATGACTTTTGTTTTTGTGGATTCAGAACAAGTTTCATATTATGGGCCCATTTTACGTCTATGTCTATAGACGTAAAATCTTTCTGCAAACATTCTGCGGCCATAGTAAGGTTTTTATAGCAGAGAGTAAACTGGCGTCAGCTCATTGATAAAGGGAACAGTGTGTTATAATATTTTCTAGGTCATTGACGTAAACCTCGAAAATCGGGCCTTAAAATAGGTATGTATTATTTAGCCATTCAAACTCACTGGGTAGGTGAGATAGAGTGGTCTAACTCCTAATAATCAATTTAATTAATTTTATCTACAAAAAACCTTTTAAAAGAATTTCAATTTATAACAAAAACAATTTAATGAACGAAATGAAAAGTTACTTTTAACAGACGAATAAGTAATCCAATCACTTGATGTAAAACGAAAACTAACAATCCTTCATTCAAGTAGACCTTCTAACTTTCAAGCTAATGCCTAACTTAAGTATAAATACTTAAGTTTTAGAATTAATAATCTTATTTAAAAGATTAATAGTGTAACAGGTTGGCAAGATGATTAAATATAAAGCTAAAGGTCTATTTGAAATCAAACTCGCTGAAACTTATTAATGCGTTTATTTGTTATTACTAGTATAGGTTTATAGTCACGTTAGTGGTTATAAGAGCGCATGTAATAATAACAACTGCACTGTTTAACATTCAAGTTTATACAATGCTTGCCGAGGTAGGCCCTCGATGGGTTACCAGCTTTACATTATAGAAAGTATGTTTCGACAAAAAATATCCACGTCTTGGCCGTGGCAACAGGGATTCAACTCAGCATTATGCTATGCCTTGGGGGTACCCATAGCACATAGCATAGCACATTTGTTTCGGTCTATACTAAAGAACAACCGTCATCGAATAAGTGTTTCAATAACTTTAACTAGATTTCCGTTCAATCGATTCGATTTGATGTCGTTCGATTTAATAACTTTTGTTATATTTTGTAAACAACGAATGCCTTGATGCAGAATCTTAAAAGCATTAAATCGATAAAAAATTAACTATTATTATACTTAGGCTATGGAGGTTTTATACGATACAGTTCTAAATACAAAAAAAAGCATGCCTGCCATGTCCAAAAACGAATTGAAAAGAAAGAGAAGTTGAATGATTTACGTATCGAAATGGAACAAACCAGCTATTGAAAACTAACATTTTTATTGCAGTCACGAGACATTTCTTTGAAACCTTTATTATTTATAGTTTTCTCTTTTGTAAAAATGTTGGTTGCTTTCTATGGCATGGTTTACTAGCATAACGCCCATTTTTCGAGGTAAAATCACGAAATTACTCCTCCAGAGAGCGTAATAGACTTCTGCTGACTAAAAACCAACCCGGATCCTTCAGTTACACTTGCGTGCCGGGGCTGCTGTATCTCATTCGAACATTTCAGCAAGCCCAGGCAGGTACTGGCCCTTTCAGGCTCCGTCAATACAGCTGTTCGTTGACGCTTATACAACGTGTAACGGAAACCCCATATCTATCAAAAAGGACAAAAGACAACATCTGGTATGGAGTCTCTATGCAAAGTTTCAGCTCAAAATAAGTGACTCACAGAATTGACCCCAAATTATTGGTTTCATATGTTTCTTGAATACTAGTAATAACAAACGTTTCACAGCACTATGAGGTCATCACTTTCCACGTCACTTGCCAATAAAACGATAATTCGCTTCGTTCTTCTTAATTTGAAAAATTCGGTCTCTGCTATTGTGTATTGGAATTTGTCATAAGTTCTATACGTAGACTTAGGATTACAAAACTCTTGCCATATCGTTTGTTATCATCCAAAGAAGCCATGCACTTGGTATGTATATACCCTTTAAATTACACGTTGTATAATGCTCTAGAATATTAATATACATTGACAGGGCGCGATAGGTATGAGACGCGATAAGTACGATATACTGGGGCCCCGGACCACAAGGGCAGATGAAAAGAACAGGGTGGACTCCCTTTCGTTGGACCTAGAGGGGGAGGAGTCATTTGATGATTTTGCTATGGAAAAAAAGGCTATTATTATATCAATATACATTCACATAACCGAGATCGTATTGTGAACAGGCTCGTAATAGGATACGGTATGCTGTTACACCTGCTGGACTTATATGAACATTTTATCAAAAAGCTTTACTTGAGTAGCTAATATTCGTGTGATTACGATTTCTTCCTTCTGCACATGTGGCTTCCCTGGCTTATTGTAATTTCGTTATCGACTAGTGCATTAACAACTCCACTTTCGTGAGTGTATCTTTTTATTTTTCCCTACGATAATCTAAACGATTTGACAGACTATCTTTTTGTTTAATTTTTATTATTAATTTATCCGTCATTAGTCTAATGTTGTCGCTTCTCAAGTTTATTTTAATACAATATATTTTTTATTTGCGAATGGGAGAACACTCTAGACTCTTATTTGTTTTACAATTTTTATTTGTAATTCCATTGTGCTGTATTAATTGGTCTATACTGTCCTCTCATACCTAATTAACCTGTATTATGGATACATAATACAGGTTGTCTGTCCAACCTGGTCAAGTTTAATGCAGCTAAGACCCAGGCGTGTCTCTTCTCCGCAAAAAGGAGCCAATTCGAACCGGCTCCTACTTTCCGAGGTGTAACCGTGCCGATAACCGACCGTATCGAGCTTCTGGGGGTAACACTAACTTCTACCCTCAATTTTGGCCCGTTTATCGAGGCTAAGGCTCAACTAGCATAAAAAAAGTTGGGAATCCTAGCAAAGGTGAGACGGTACTTCACACCCGAACTGTTGCTCAATCTCTATCAAGCCCAGGTTCGGTCGTGTATGGAGTACTGCTCTCATCTTTGGAATGGATCTGCTAAATACCAACTGGACGCGCTTGAGTCAATCGAGAAGCGGGCCAAGAGACTCATTGGCAACGATGCACTGGTCGAGTCAAAGCTCCAGAGCCTTGAACATCGACGACGAGTTGCAAGTCTATCGGTTTTCTATCGGTTACATTTCGGGGAGTGTGCGATGGAATTACACAATCTAATTCCACCAAGCCCATTCCATCATCGGACTACGAGAGAAACGGCGAAGCGCCATCGTTACATGGTGGACATCCCACCCATACGCACAAAGCGTTTTGGGAATACCTTCATTATGCGTACGGCTAAGGAGTGGAATTCCCTGCCGGAGTCTGTGTTTCCCGATAGCTATAACCTAGGAGTCTTTAAGTTAAGAGTGAATAGGTTACTTTTAGGTAAGCGTGCTCCATCTTCGACGACATCATCACTTACCATCAGATGAGATGGTGGTCAAACGCGAACCTAATTTAAATATAAAAAAAAAAAATCATTGTAAAAATGATATTTTGATTTGAAAAGAGTAACTGTTGAGTTTCTTGCCGGTTCTTTTCCGTAGAAAACGACCAATCTCGAACCGTGCCCTAACTGCTGACGTTTTGTAAGTGCCCACGTAGGCCTATGTAAAATAAAACTTTTTGAGTCATAGATTTTATATAGATACGAATAAACTTCACATTTATACGTTTTTTATGGGACTAGCATGTCATAGAATGCTACTTTCCATTCTAGTAATTCTACTTAATATTATAGTAACTACTTCCATACTAAATTGCATCCAAATCCATCCAGTACTTTCGATTCGCGCGTTTAAACCAACAAACAAACTTTTCCGCTTAATAATATTTTTATAGAACTATAGATTTAAAAGCTCTAAATCTAAACTTTAATACCCCAATAATTACAGGCCTATTTCTTAAATTCCTATTTTCAACCGACGACAAAAATAGGAGGTTATCAATTCGACGCGTATATATATATATATATATATATATATATTTTTTTTTTAATGTATGATCATCGAGTACTCGAAGACGGCTGAACCGATTTGGAAAATTCTTTTTTTGTTCGAATGGGTATACTTCGAAATTGGTACCATTATCACCAAAGTCAGGATCTGATGATGGGATCCTGGAGAAATCGAGGGAACTCTTCAAATATTATAGGCACACCTATAGCGTTTTGGGTATTTCTTATAGTAACTTGTGCAGTTGCTCTCAAACAGTACCATTTGGGGAAGTTGAACTGATGATGAAGACCACAGATGGCCGCCGAAACTACTCAATTATAAGTATTGAGTGGATTGCGATTCGATTACTTGAGTATGGATGTTAAGCACTTTATGCTCGTCACAATGCATATGGTGATGTAGAGCTGATGGTGAAGTACCAGGAGAACTCCTCAACAATTAACGGCCCAGCATTGGGAAAAGCAATATTTTGTAAAATGTTATAAGTAGTTGACATTTAGGCTCTTGTAACTAGGTAAATTAAAAATCATCCAACTAAAAAGAGTGAAATAAAAACTTTTTAACAAAAAATTAAACCGACTCCCAAAAAACACTGCAAAGTGAAAAATAACTTTAATTTCGGAAGTCGGTGCCAAAAATGAAAATACGAAACTTAAAACACCGACTACCGAAATTAAAGTTATTTTTCACTTTGCAGTGTTTTTTGGGAGTCGGTTTAATTTTTTGTTAAAAAGTTTTTTTAATACTTTTTTTAATAAAGTAAAACGGTTTATTGTTATTTTTACCACTGCATTAAAAAGAATATATAGTTCAATATTGAATTATGTTGAAAATTAAATAGCTTAGTATTCCAGTACGTATAGGAGAAATTGCAGACATTTCAAGTTACCGAATTTCTCTAACAATTTACTTAGAATTGTCAACTATTTATACAAAGTTCTCTTTCATCAAATTATAATTGGCGATTAAGTTTCTTTAGTCTTCAAAGCCATTTAATGTTTGATACTTTGTTTTAGTTTGTACATGTAAAATCATTGGTCTTTTGTTTTGTAGTTGTCTTAACTTTTTGACGTCGTTTTAGAAACTTTACAAATATATTAGAAAATTGAAGAGATATTTGGATGAATAATTGGAATCAGTTATAGAAAACATTAGTACTTACATTAAAAAAAACATACATTTAAAAGCGTTTTGGGAATACCTTCATTGTGCGTATGGCTAAGGAGTGGAATTCCTTGCCGGAGTCTGTGTGTGTCCATAAAATTTTCTTGATAGAAAAAAAATCCAAAATTACTTCCAAACCGAACAATAAACCGCTGGTATTCAAAAAAAACTTCAAATTAGATAATGAAACTTTGCATATTAATTTAACTATCTGTAAAGCAGGTCTTATGTTATTTACTTTTTTTTAAATTACCATTATTTTTACCGTAAAAAGAAATAAGCTAAATTATCGGTGTCTTGGAGTCTTTTCCCTGCTACCCTGTCTCACTTGCTCGCGTGACCGCGGCCAATAGTGTGCGAGCGAGATAAAGAGTGAGAAGCGCTGAGGTAGTATAGGCCCTTAAGAACTACAGCTAAACAATTATTATTATTATATTCCATTTATTTAATATATGTACATATATGTATGTATTTAAATATTAATATAAAAATTAAAAACATTTAAAAATATAAAAAATAGTAGCCCACCGGTATCGGGAACAGGTTCCAAGCTACCGGTGGTCAGGGCTCCATAGAGAGGAACCTCCTCACAATACGCGCCGTTTCCAGGAGTACTGCTTTCTGGATCAAGCCCTTGATCCAGCTGCCCAACGAGAGCCTCCTTAGATGTTGGTCGAGGCTCTTGGCTATTATACCATTGGCTGTGACGACTATCGGCACAATGATTGCTGTCTCCACATCCCACATGTCGACAACCTCGCGTGCCAGGTCAAGATACTTCTTTTTTTATCTATCTCAGCTTTCACGAGGTTCTCGTCATGGGGGACTGCTATATCAACAATCAATGTGTGACGCTCTAATCGGTCTATCACCACTATGTCAGGCTTATTGGCAACAATAGTCCTGTCAGCGATGATAGACCGATCCCAGTACAGTGTAATATTGCCATTATCGAGAACTGGGTCGGGCACATACCTATAGTAGGTATGGTACTTCTGATTCCACAAGATTGTATTTAAGAGCAAGTTGCTGGTGAATAATCCTGGCTACGAGGTTGTGTCTATGCAAATATTCTCCGTTAGCCAGACGAGAACAACCGGAGATAATGTGACGAATGGATTCTCCCGGTTTGTGACATGCCCGACATATGTCTACCGTACCATCCTTCACAATATATTTCCGATAGTTATTCGTCATCATAACTTTGTCCATAATCGCACAGACAAAACCTTCGGTTTCACCGAAGAGGTCACCAAAACGTAGCCAGGCTACGGACGCTAATAAATCTACTTCAGACCCATGAAGGGCTCGGTAATAGCGTCTGTGAAGCTCTTTGCTCTGCCATACTTCTCTGCGGTCATTAGTATCTAATACTACAGGTTTGCGCCAATTCTCGTTACCCTTAGGTAACGAGAATTTAGAGAGCGGGGTGAGGCCTTTATCCACCGCTGCCACATCTCGATGCATACCCACGTCAGCTTTTAGAAATATTCCCTAAGGCTGCATACCTCGCGGTTGTGCAGGGTCTTTGCATTTAAAAAGCCACGACCCCCGCACTTCCGCGGGATATACAGCCTCATCACCGATGAACGTGGGTGATGCATACGATTTGCAGTCAGCGTTATGCGGACCCGCCTGTCCAAGGCGTCAAGTTCAGTCTGAGTCCATTTGAGTATGCTAAAAGAATACATCAATACTGGCATAACCCAACCATTGAAGGCACGCACCTTGTTTCCGCCTGATAGAAGACTATTCAGTACTCTATTCAGGCGGCCAAAGAAGCGTTCCTTCAATGACTGTTTAACGTAAGCAGCATTGATGCCTAGCGCTTCTGACATACCCAAATACTTGTAAGTTTCAGTCGATCCGAGGGATCTTAGGTGTATGTAATCCGAGAGTTGAGTTCCCACGGATTCCATAATCTCCCCTCGCTTTACATGCATGACCGCACATTTGTCCACCCCAAATTCCATCTCGATGGCGTTACTGAAAGTTTCTGTTACCTTCAGTAGCTCCATCAGTTGCAATTTGCTGGGGGCAAAGATTTTCAAACCTGACCACCTCTTCTCAACTGGTGGCCTAGCCCCGAACCCTCGGGCACGCCGCAATTGCGGCGGTAAGACCCCTCTTTGAGGAGTGGCTAGATCGGCGTCACGGCGTCCTGACCTACTGCATGACGCAGGTCCTCACCGGACACGGAAATTTCGGGAGGTACCTGTGTCTGATGGGAAAGGAGGAAACTCCTGGGTGTCACCACTGCGAAGGTCACCCTGAGGACACAGTCGAGCACACGGTGCAGGACTGCCCCGCTTGGGCAGAGCACCGACGTGTCCTCACGGCGGCAATAGGCGGAGACCTCTCGCGCCCGGCATTGGTCGAGGCCATGCTGCGAGGCGAGAGGGAGTGGGAAGTGGTCGCCTCCTTCTGCGAAGCAGTCATGCTTCCGAAGGAGGAGGCGGGCCGCGTGAGGGAGAGGATGGCGTCCTCCCTCCAGCCCAGCCGCAGTGGTAGACGCCCACGGCGTCGGACGTCAGCCGACGATGTCCGGCCACCGTAGGCGCGGGCATGCGGACAGCGAGTAAAG
Source organism: Tholera decimalis (assembly GCA_943138885.2). Lineage (NCBI taxonomy): Eukaryota > Metazoa > Arthropoda > Insecta > Lepidoptera > Noctuidae > Tholera > Tholera decimalis. The sequence continues at coordinate 35,269,465 of OW964562.2, forward strand.
GGCAACTCGCTGTCCGACCATGGACCATGCCCGGGTCGACGGCGCGTCGTGTTCCACGCGCACCTCAAAGAGCGTCAGCAACATGACGAGGCCCCCTCTGCAAAGGGCCGAAGCCTGCCGGGGTCATGGGACTCATCCCGTTACCGTGGCCCCGGTATGTAAAGGGTTATTGAAGGAACACCGTGGATTTTAGTCAGTAAAAGTCTGACAGTCCCTCCCACCCTGCCCGGGGTGGGAGGACTTATTTGATAATTTTACCACGCTAAAAAAAAAGCCTCGAACCCTCCAGCAATGTACTGAGAGGGTTGAGAGCCAGCTAGCTGCTATACTGTTGAGGATACGGAGTGCGCGCGTAAACGGCGCCTCATTCACCAGCTTAGTGCGGACGCGCGGCACTGCAAGCAATCGCGGCCGCCGCCGCCGCCACACGTTTCTGCCCGGGGAATAATGATTATGATCAACAAAAACTAGTTTGTCAATCGCGCTAGCAGGTTAGTCACTCTAGTTAAACTAAAAGGCTAGAAAATAACGAGGCAGACGCATTACCTTATCTTATAGTTGCAGTACCAGTTCCTTAATCTGACGCGCAACGGTTAATAAGATTATGTAAGACTGAAGTGTTTTTGCTTGAAAGTATTAAATACTTTCAAGCAAAAACACTACAGCCAGGTCTTACTTTTTGCTTGGTAAACTGCTTGGTTTTGAGTGATAAGAGGCTTTTATTGTGAAGGAATTTTATACTTAAAATGTTTGTTTTACTCTATCTTTTATAAGCTTAATCTGTTTGTAGGTTTCCGTACATCTAAGGAAAATAAGGGACTCTTAACAAACACGCCGTTGTCCGTTCGCCCATTTGTATGATACTTTATCAGGACCCCTTTTCTCTGGAACGCGTCATCAAATACTTAGGTCTACGATTTCTTCAAATGTGACAATATTAATTAAATAAAGTGGTAAATATGTTCTTTATTTTCCTGTTCTAAATCATTCTATTCATTTAAAAGATGACTGTAGACAACAATAAAATTGATTAGATATCGCTATCATAGTTATTTATAGCGCTACAGATATTTTAATCATTGAATTCAGTCTTTGTAGAAGAGTTCTGTTGCGTATTGATCAGCTAAGTTTATGTCGGGTCACGCATTGTTAGGTATCGTAAAATGAACTGAGTTCCTCTTGGAAATTGAATTTGATGTTATTTTTATTATATCAGATCTAAAAATACGAACCCTCACATTCAAAATTATATATGACAATTGAGATGACAATCTCGTGTCACAGTTTTTGCTATCGAACTCCTCCGAAACGGCTAGACCGATTTTTATGTTTTTTTGCGTACATTTTGTAGGTCTGAGAATCGTAAAAGAGGTCGTCCTTTTGCTCAGCTAGCATAGATATAAAACACGATGTCAGAAAGTATAAATTATTGACAAAAAAAAATTAAAGAACGCGTTAAAAATATACAAAATTTGTGTTGTTAATAGTCTCTGAGCCGTAGCTCGTTGTCTCTGTTGCGTACAACGCAGACATGAAAAAAAGCAATAATCCTTAACATCGATTTAGCATAGAAAAAAAAAAAAAACTTTCTATTGATTTACTAATACTTCAAGCTTACATGTTAATCGTACTTTAATCATTAATGTAAAAGTATAGATGTTAGTGTTTCAATCACGCTAAAATGGTTTTAAAGATTTGGATGAAACTTGATATACCTACTTTTAAAATCGAATAAAACATAGGTTACTTTTTATTCCGTCTAAGATTTCTACGCGAACAAAGTTGCAGGCTACAGGTAGTTTAGTAAAATAAATAAAAGGTAGCCTCGTAAGCTTACGAAAATCATTTGTTTTTGTTTTACTTTGTAAGTATATGAAATACATTAAATTAAAAGGACGAATCATTCATTATTCCTCTGTTCATTGTGAAATAAGAAAGCTACAAAACATTAATTCTTTATCCTTTAATACTCACAAAGGGCTGTTAATACATTCTCTTTGAAGTCAATAATATAAAATGAAATGCAGTCATCAGATTTTTTTCGTATTACAAAGAACTTAATAAATTTATTCAAAATAATATGAGAAATATTGGTACGATTTTGAAATATATGGAAAATTGTTGCAATAATGTAAGCGATAAATTTACTGAGAATGTCGAATGTGAAAATTGTTTTGAGTTTTGTCATGCAAGATTCTTTTTTATTCCCCTTTGTATTATAATAATCCCTACTGAGATGGTCGCAACAACTGGAAGTGGACCGATTAGCTACCGCAACAAATGGAGTAGCCTAAGAAACCGCTGGGTGAAGAATAGTGATCATTATCTTCAGATATGAAGAGTCGGCCACGGTGAATTATTGTAAAATAAGATAAGTCTTTATTTGCATTAAACGTAATAATAAGGATAGATTAATCGTGAATCTATCTGTGGTTATGTTTCGGAAGTTTGGAATTTAGTTCTAAAAATAGTTTTTGTAGGTCGTGAGTAAACCTCGGCAGGCACATTACTTTGTGTAATTTGCACGATCACCGTTGTTTTCAAAATGGTGAAAGACAATATCATTAGCAAACCGGCAAATTGTCTGTAGGTATAACTTTGGCGTGCTTTATGACCAAAGAGCTGCAATATTCTGTGGAGGCATATTGTAGAGACGCTGTTGTGTGTCTTACTTGATCTCCTTTAAGATCGACCAATAAGACGTACCATGCCGACCATAAGAGTATTATTATATTTGCATTTTATGAATTGGCATTTAACTTACAGTACCTAGTATAAGAAACAACTAATACGTGGTACATATCCTGTTTTATGTTCTACAAATAATGTTTTGGAAATAAGTTCAAAATAACTTTAATAAACGTCAATTTTTTTTTGTAATATTAGACAACAATATTATTAGGCCTGTGTTTCTCAGCTGACTACCCGTCTACTGCTCGTCTTTTTCGCCGGACACTTGGTAAAGTAGCTAAAACAAACTGTTTAATTATAATCTTCGATGTAATAACCTGGGTTTAGTAATATAACACTTATTGTGAAATTTCTTTGGTAAGTCGTTCAGAGCTCAAGCAGTACAACTGCGGAATACTCTTCCTGTGTCAGTAAGACAAGCACAAACCCTTCCTTCTTTCAAAAACATGGTAAAAGATCTCTATGTCTCTCTTTAATTTGTTACTATTTTATATATCTCAGCTTAGTTCTTTTTATGTATATGTGTATTGAGTATGTAGGTTATTACTTATTTATTGTATATAAGTGAATAGGACACCATGGACTACCCGCGTATTTATTTCCTCCTGCTGTGTCAAATCCATCCAAAGGTTGTCTGTAAAAGATCGCTTTTAGTGATAAGACCGCCCATTGTAACACCGTTTGTAGTTTTTAAGTCCTCATTTAATTCTGTTATGGTGTACAATAAAGAGTGTATCTATCTATCTTATAAGCACTGAATTGCTCATGTTTAAGTTTTTCAAAGCATGAATTATATTATACGCTGAAACCAATTTTAATATTTGTTTGGTTTTAAAGGTTTTCATTAAAGATCGTTGCTATTCGTATATACAAATTTTGAAAGTCACTCGAGTTGATTTTCAAGGTTAAACAATACTTTGCAAGGTTGGTAGGTAGATGGGAGACTCTCAACATACAGATATTCCGTCGTGCCTTGGATAACTTGTGAAGCTGTTGTCTTGGCTCCTGTTTGTAGACCTTTGATAGTTGTTGTAGATGATCATAACCCAAAATATCTGACAACAGTTTTGTATTGTTTTACTCCTTCGCTACATCTGGTTAGTCTGAAAGCCGACTTCAACATTGTTAGGAATAGACCAGACAAATCTAGTGAGAAAAGTTTCCAAGACAATTGACTTTCATAAGAATTACTGCTAAAATGTTTAGTGGCTTCGTTCCTGTGCACAATCTTTTAGTAGGTTACCGTGCTTGGGCACGCTGCAATCGCGGCGATAAGTCCCCTCTTTGAGGAGTGGCTGTAGAGACGCCACGGCATCCTCATCTTCCGCCTAACGCAGGTGCTAACCGGACATGTCTGTTTCAGGAGGTACCTGTTTTGGATACAGCGGGAGGTGTGCCCTGCTTGGGCGGGGTACCGTCGTGTCCTCGTAGAGGCGGTCGGCGGCCGCGACCTCTCGCGCCCTGCTCTGGTTCAGACTATGGTGCGGAGCGAGAGGAAATGGGGTGCGGTCACCTCCTTCTGTGAAGCAGTCATGCTAGCGAAAGAGGAGGCTGAACGCTCGAGGGAGAGGCAACTTTCTTCTTCGCGCCCCAGCCGCCGTGGGAGACGCCCCGGGCGTCAGGGATCGCGAGTCGATTTCCGGCCAATACAGGCGCGGGCCTACGGACGGCGAACAGGGGTAGCTCACGTCGTGTCGGTCGGCGGCGCGTCGTGTTCAACGCGCGCCTCAAAGAGCTGTCAACACCAGTGACGGGGCCTCATAGGGCCATTGCCTGCCGGGATTTGCGGGAAAGTTCTATCGAGATACCGCGGCACCGGCACTTTAGGGCAGACGAAGGAGCAGGGTGGGTTTTTTGTCAGTAGAAGTCTGACACTCTCTTCCGCTTAACCCAGAGCGGAAGAAGTCATTCGATGATTTTCCCAACCAGAAAGAAAAAGTTTACCGTGCTTGTTTCTGTTATAAAATAGCATTAATATTAAAAGCATTCGTTTCGATCTTTATAATCAGTAGAGGCCGCTGTTCCGTAGCCAAATATCTTGAAAAGAAACACCAAAACAAATTTCGAATTTAACGCCTCTTTTGAAGTCCATACAAGTCAAATGATGTCTCTGCATATATGCACTTAAATCGTGTGTTGCCATTCCTGACAACACACGATTTGTAATCCATACTTAACCCGGCGTCAGCATGGTAGAAAATAGGTACAACAACTGCATGGTGGGTCATAATTACCCGGATTTTAAACCGTAACTGATTTTTACCATTTCAATGAGATTTAGAGCAAATTTGTGTTTAACTTGAAGAATAGTTCTTAAATTATAATATTTTGGAGACAAAATAAAAAAAAATTAAGTTATATAAAGATTTTTTTATGTATTTAAGAAGTCAGTATAAAATTTACAACAAAAAATTCAACTTCTTGAAACTTATAAATAGAAAAGATGACTAATTAACACTTATTTTTAACTTTTTGGAATGACAAATGTGAGATCTTTAAGAAACTATATGTGAAAATTTTAAAGAATCTTAGGGTTGATCACTATTAGCAATGTCATCTACGCAACTGCCACAGAAAGAAATGATATGTTCAGGGCAGATGAATTTGTTGCATCTTTGACAGGTATGGGTAGTTTCCTGTCTTTTTTAGCGGGACATATCTGGCACCACAAATCACAAACACCACGAATTTTAGCAGGGGGCTCCTCTGATGTTTCTCCTGTAAACTCTCTTATTCTTTTGCGCATCTCTCTTGGTAAATGAACTACATCCTAGCCAGCGCTCAAGTGATCATTTATAAGAGCAAGACCCAAGTTTTTCAAGAATTTACGCCGTTTCAGATTATAAATTAGTGTTCATGTACTTCTGAAGGGAGGTTGGCTGGATAGAGAGATGGCTGAAATGGCCCCCTTACAATGGTCCCGTGCAGGGACTAAGTTCTGAATCAAACCCAAAAGAAGAAGTAGCTATGTATTATATAACTTTGTATTCATTTGTGAGGACTTGTAATTTGTAACTGATTAATAATATATGATTGTAATTATAATGATTTTGAAAATAAAATAAATAAATTGTTATTGCTGAATTCCGTATAGTTCAATCAATCAGCTCTTCTTAATATCTTTCGTATCGTTGAAGCTTCCTATCGTCGATAACCATATTTGAATACCAAAATAAAATTATATCGTCTTCTGTAACCTAGAATGTGCTTCATCCATCATCTTGGATGACCTACAAGATCCACAATATCAATAAAACCGTGTCTTTAAGGCTGCTACACACGTTACGAAAAATCGTTACGATTGGACGGTACGAGAAATGTGTATCAGAAAAACTGTACAGTTAGTCCGATTTTATAAAACTGTACAGTTGAACGGAGCAGTATGAAACTTTGGATAGATAAATCGGAATCGGAAGAAACTGTGTCGATAATCGTAATGTGTGTGCCAGTCGAATACCTTCGTACCGCGAGTGGCTATAAACATTTATTGCGATGTATCGCAATGAAACTTGTCCACGGAAAATTAAGGACAAAGATTAGTATATAACGCGTCATCAGTTGAAGCCATAGCTCAACGAATGAATAATCGTACAGTTTTCTTGTAACGTGTGTGGGCACTACGAAAACTGTGCAGTTTAAACTGTACCGTCCGATCGTAATGATTTTTCGTAACGTGTGTAGCAGCCTTTAGACTTTTCAGGACCGACCATTTATCTCGTACAAGTTCCAAGTCACTCTAGATTGACAGATTTATTGGCCGGCAAATGGCTGCCAGTGGTAACGTTTAACAGAATTTTGCACCGACCTCAATACACGCTTTGAAGATGTTTTAAAACTCTGAACGAAGTTGTATGATATCTACTTACGGTCCCTAAGGTCCACGTCTACCTTCACAATTATATAAAAAGTGTCTATCAAAATTGCTGTTTTTATCATTATTTACTTATACTATTTACACGATACATAAACATAGACACATAAAAATAACTGTCTATCTGTCGGTTTATTTGTCTGTTTGGAGGTCTGTCTGTGTATGTGTCAGTCTATCTGTCAATCTGCCTGTCTTTCTGTTTGTTCGGACTAATCTCTTGAACGGATTAACTGATTTTAATTGAACTTTCACTGGAAGTTAGTGGGGGTAGTAGGCAGGCGCGTGCACAGGATTATGACAGGGTATGCAGCGGAGTAATCGGTCACAAAAACTTTTTCTTTTATAGATTTTTAGCATAGCCACAGCCACGCATCGTAGCATAGTGGCGATGCGTGGCTGTGACTATGCTAAAAATCTATAAAAGAAAAAGTTTTTGTGACCGATTACTCCGCTGCATACCCTGTCATAATCCTGTTCACGCGCCTGGTAGTAGGGTAACATAAAGGCTATTTTTATTCCCATATTCCCACGTCAACGAAGTCTTAGTACAACTTGTATATTGAATAAAAAAATTGGTACTACGTAGACTGAATCAAGAAAAATTTCAATCGCTAAAACGTATACATACGACACGAGCTCGTGCCGGGCACCATATTACCATAGTAAATTCATTTATAATCTACCGACTGATCTTTGAGGTTAAGCAGTGCTTGCCGAGGTTAGGGCATGGATGGGTGATCAGCTTAACATAATATGTAAATTATTCTATTTAGTTTAGTAATCGTTCCCCTACTTGGACATAACCTGTATTTAAACCTAGATAATTCCTAGGTTTGGTGATAAATTAAATTGTAAGGCTCAATTTACACCGCCGCGGAATGGAAGCGTCAATTTCGCCTCATGAAGCGAGAAGTTGCGCGAATTCGCTGGAATGCTCGAGTATTCTCGCGCATTCCAGCGAATTCGCGCGACTGCGCCTTGCTTGCTTGGCACCGCACTGTTGTGACCGACCCAACCGACTCGCCGTTCGCGCCAGTTCCCGCGGATTCCACAGACGGCGTCGGCAGTAGCTAGAGGAATTCTCGAGATTTCGCGAGGATTTCCTGGAAGAAGCGCGACCTTTTTTGGCTCCTATTTAGTTTGTATGTTATGCAACTGACATAAAGTTCATTATGCTATGTACAATTTCGTTGCAAAAAGTCGCTTCTATTCCATTTCGCGGCAGTGTAAATTGAGCCTTTTTGATTTTTGAAAAGTTGTGGTATAATTGAAATATATAATTCATCTTTGTCTATCTCAGGCATTTTTTGTAGGGTTCCGTTTGGATTGTAAGAACACTACCGAAATGATAGTCAATATTTATGATTTTAATTTTGTTTAATTACAACTATGCGAAGTTATCTCTGTCTGTCTGTTTGCTTATTATGTTTTAGCGGATTAACGACCCTAATTGACTTCATGACTGGAGTATGGTGTCAGCATAATTCCTATTAGCGGGCCGCCGATGGCAGATCTTGCTGAAAAAGATAGAAAGATATAAATTATTTCCAGACTTCGATGAAAACCGTTTAAATAAGAGACGAGCTATTGTTCCATCAGGATCGATTCGAATCTTGGTTTGTAACTGAGAATGCTCCTAACAGAAAAATCCAATTATACTACATAGATTGGCTTAATACCTCTTCTGGACATTGACACCTTTTTATTAAATCAGAATAAGCTCGCGTTCGACCACCATCTCACCTGATGGTAAGCGATAATGTGTTCGAAGATGGAGCACGCTTACCTAGAAGTAACCTATTCACTCTTGATATAAAGACTTCTAGGTTGTAGCTATCTGGAAATACAGACTCCGGCAAGGAATTCCACTCATTAGCCGTACGCACAATGAAATTATTCCCAAAACGTTTAGTGCGTATGGGTGGGACGTTCACCATGTAACGATGGCGCATCGCCGTTTATCTTGTAGTCCGATGATGGAACGGGCTTGACGGAATTAGATTGTGTAATTCCATCGCGCACTTCCCGAAATGTAACCGATAGACTAGCAACTCGTCGTCGATATTCAAGGCTCTGGAACTTTGACTCGACCAGTGCATCGTTGCCAATGAGTCTTTTGGCCCGTTTGTCACCACCTTCCCTTTATATCAATTATCTCTTTATGGCACTCGCTCTCTAGGAGCTTGTGGCTAAATAGTAACAGCCACAAGGGTCAATCTTCTAGGTTAAGCAACGCTTATCGAGGTCACTCCGTAGATGGGTCCATCTTGACATATCGAGATTCATCCGTACCTTTAAAAGCACGTTAAGTTGTTGGACATGGCTGTCATTTGTACCTACACTTTTGACAGCCGTTGCGGGGAGTCAGAAACCCGAAAATTGGACACTGGTCTTCTCAACGGGCATTGTTTTATCCAGCCCTATTCTACCAGACGCACGGCTGGGTACCCACACTTGGTTGATATACCGTCTTGTCGTACCAAACGCTTCTCCTCCACATTTATTGTGCGCACAGCCAAGTTGTGGAATTCTCTGCCGGCTTCTGTGTTCCCTGCCACTTGTGACCTTTCAGCCTTTAAAGCAAGAGTAAATAGGCATATTCTGGGCTCGATCGTCACATCGTAGACCTCATCTATCGCTTACCATCAGGCGAGATCGTGGTCTAAAGCGGGCTCTTCCGTAATAAAAAAAAAACAACTGAGTTGTGAAAGTCAGAGTAGTCACTTCATGTAAAAATACTCAGCTGTATCTACCTCAACATGGCTAGGAAAACGCTAAGCGGATAATGAGTCTAATCAATTATACCACTTTCAGCGTATTTCCCTTTGTAACATTTTCCATATTAAGGAGCTCACAACATTAAGCCCAATAGAATATTCAGCAAGAAATTATTAACATTTCTTATAAGATTTCACGACAATTTGCCAAAACACGGAAAAGCTTTTGTTTTGTTTAAAAATAATAGGTATTCCCTTTCGAGACTTTTTTCATGAAGTGAATTCATATTTTTTTTGTGTTTATCGAGTTTCCGAATTTGGGCTTCGCTGATACGGGAGCAAAATGTGGAAAGGCGACCGCTAAAAGGCTAACGCATTTTTAAATATTCTGACCTCTTTTTTATCTGGTTACGCTTCGGGTATCCGTTAGGGATACATTTGTGAATTTGTAGCTGTTATGATATCGTTTATTTTTATGGACATAAATATTTAGTCAATTTATCAAAGAAATAACATAAAAAATTAACCTTATTTAGTATCAGAGAGCAAACTCGATTGTTTATGTTGGAGTCAACGCTGCAAGCTTACCATCTAAGTGTTAGGCATGTGGCAGTAATTCTCATAATAATATTTATAGTTTTTTAGGTTAAGTGATCAGTTAAGAAATATTTTTAGTAACACAACCAGGTTTTACTTTTAGTATCAATGAAACAACAATTTTTAACATAAAGTTATAACATAGGTAGTGAGTGTCCCCGAAGAAACTTAGTATTATATTTTTTTCGGCAGTAAGTTCAAACTATTACTGCTCGTATTTATAGCACCAATATGGATGAGGATTTCCTGAATTTAAAGATCATTAACACCAATATCATTGCTTCTGATCAAGAAATTATCAAATTTTCCAGGTATCAAAGTCCTCATAGTCACTAGACCGACTGGTCTGGGCCGCTGACGATTTTCAACATGTATTAGAAACCGTTGTTATCTAATAAATAGCAGGTTGGATGACTTAAAGACGGATTTTGAAATTACTCAAAGTTAAAATGACTCAAGTTTTTTTCTAGAAACAATACTCTTAGATATAAAACATCGTAGAATAGTTACAGTAATAAAAGGTAACGCTATCGGTTTTCCAAAATGAAATAAAAACACTAAAACAAATTGTCGTTCGTTCGTGCAAAGCTTAATTGAAAGGGAATCGTTTTCTGAGAATTTTGTGGGTGCAGAGAAAACTAGAGAAAATGGTTTCTTTTTTATTTTCGTAGTCTAATAAAGAACCACGTTCAACCGACCATCCTCCATTTTATTTAGAGTATATTGACGCTGGAAAGCTGTAATTTGGAATGGCAAAAAAGGTTAATTACGCCTAAAAGTACTAAAATAAAATCTAGATACTTTTGTCAAGGTTCCTAGAAAATGACTTTGTAATGTGAATGTTGTCATCGTTAATCATTTAAAAGACTTTTGCATTTCTACATTACGTTTTAATTTGCAAGGTAGGAAATCGTTTGGGTTATGTAACTTTCGCTTACAGATCTGCACAAATCTACGCGACGGGACAAAAGTTCACAATGATAATTAGACCCATTTCAACAGTACTTACCGTATCCGTATCGGCATTTCAAGAAGGAAGATAACTCTTGCCGGAGTTGCGGGAAGGTAAAGATAACACAGCCCCGGAAGAGAAGGATAGCCGAAGGAATATGGTGGGTTTTTAGTCAATACAAGTCCAACTCCCTTTCAATTCATTCAGAGCGGGAAGGGTCATTTGATGATTCCCCCTCGGAAAATAAAAATTGATAGTTAATAGTTATCCCACCATTTGTAAAAATTTACGTAATGGTTATGAAAGCAACTAACGGGTGGTTAAATTTTAAGGGCCGATGTTGAATGTGAACACCTAAACGTCAAGTTTTTTTCTGCATTTCATTTGACATTTCTCAATTTCAGACTAACTCAATTTGAACCATGGAAAGATACACAACCGAGCAACGCGTTAAAGTTATTCAGGCTTATTATGAAAATGGGCGTTCAAATCAAAATGCACTTACTGTAGTTACTGTATTGCAGTTACTGTGAATGGCGTTCGCTATCGTGAGATGATAACGAACTTTTTATGGCCCAGATTGGAACATATGGATGTGGACGATATGTGGTTTCAACAGGACGGTGCCACTTGCCACACAGATAACGAAACAATGGCTCTTTTGCGCGACAAATTCAATGGCCGCCAAGATCATGTGATTTGACACCGTTAGACTTCTTTCTTTGGGGTTATTTGAAAAAAAATGGTGTACGTCGATAAGCCAGCAACAATTTAAGAGCTAAAGGATGAGATAATTCGGCACATTAACGGCATAGAACCTCAATTATTCCTCAGCGTCAACGAAAATATGAACCATGGGATGGAGGTGTACCGCCGAGGTCGCGGCGGCCATTTGGCCGATATTTTATTCCATACATAATTGAACCATACCATATTATCATAATAAAAATAAATGACTATAATTTCCTAAATAATTAGTGTTTTATTCAAAATCAACATCGGCCCTTAAAATGTAACCACCCTTTAGAACTCTACACTCAGTATGGTCAGTTTTTGTAAGTAGTCAGCATTATAATTACAAGGAGTTTTGTGCCAAAAGAGACTTAAATACTTCCTGCTAATAAGAGCCTAGCGAGCGAGTTGTAACCCACTTTTCTTGGAATATAAGATAGGAAATCCGACTTTAAAGCGTTTACTACGAACCATGTTTATGTTTCTTCTTAGAAATGAACAGTGTTTTCCACCTCCTATAAAATATTGTTAGCCTATTAGGTTTCTATAAAACAGGCTTCTACACTATGAGAGAGACTGGATCGTAAACAACCTCGCTGGCTCACTGCGGGTTGGTGTATATCCGACTATGTTTTTATTTATTTACACTTTATGCACATAGGTACAGACGCCAGCACATGAAGCTACCCGAAACTGTCAAATTTTCCCAATCAATTTTGAACCTAATTTCTTTACCAATAAAGTTGAAAATCTATTAAAGAAATTTGACAGATTGTTGTAGCTTGATGTGCTGGCATCTGTACAAAGGCGGACTTTATGCCGATTTTTTAGGGGTCCGTAGCCGAACGGCAAAAAACGGAACCCTTATAGTTTCGACATGTCTGTCCGTCTGTCTGTCTGTCCGTCCGTCCATATGTCACAGCCATTTTATTCCGAAACTATTAGGACTATACATGTAAAACTTGGTAGGTAGATGTATTCTGTGAACTGCTTTCCGATTTTAATGACTTTTTCATAAAGTTAATCGTTTAAAAGATATACGCTTCCAAAGTGGTAAAATGTGTGTGTGTCCCCCCCCCTCTAACTTCTATAATTGTGGAGTGAAAAATCTAAAAAACCATATGTTATAGATCTTAATGTAAACTTTCTACCAAAATTGGTTTGAACGAGATCGAGTCAGCAGTTTTTGAGATACAGTATATTTTCTAAAACCGCAAATATAACTTTGTAATTCATACAAATACTATGACAAACAAAGTTATTTGGCGTAGTTGTAATAATTGTAAATAAGCTAGTTTTAAGAAATTTGTAAGATTTTTTTTTTTTTTCAAATAAATATATTAAGTATATTATATTTATTATAGTTACTACGGAACCCTTCATGGGCGAGTCCGACTCGCACTTGGCCAATTTTTTTTAATATTAACACTGGCTGTTAACCGCGACTTTGTTTGCTTGGGAGGTTTTTCCCGTGTAAATTCCAATCCCGTGGGAATTTCAGGATAAAAGATTATGTATTATTCCAAGGTTTCAGCTATCTAGGTAAATACAAATTTTCATTCTGATCCCTGCAGCTATTCTTGCGTGAAAGAGTAACAAACATCCATTCATCCAGCCTCACAAAAATTACAATTATTTATAACTAGCTTTTGCCCGCGACTTGGTTCGCGTGAGAGGTTTTACCCGCGTAATTCCCGATCCCTTGGGAATTCCGGGATGAAAACTATCCTATGTCCTTCAGCAGGTCCTAAACTATTTCGTTGCCAAATTTCAGCTCAATCGGTTCAGCGGTTTAGGCGTGATAAGGTAACATACAGACAGAGTTACTTTCGCATTTATAATAATACTAGCTTTTGCCCGCGGCTTCGCCCGCGTTAATTTACACTTTGTCAATAATTCTTTTTGCCAAAAAGGTGTACCGTATCTTTTTGGGTGGTTAAAAAACGCATATAATATTTAATAAACCATCACCAGGGTCCATCCATCCCCAAAAACAGACAGACAGTTAGTATTTAAAATTTACCTTTTAAAAACCAAAAACGTAGCTTTTTGTTTTTGTAAACTACGTTTCTGGTTTTCCCGTCCTTGGCGTGTTGATTTTGTAGGCTTGATACTCGTGAGCACGCCACATACAATTGCCCATGGGAAAAGTAGTCTTTTTGCTAAATGTACACCTGCAACTTTCAGTGTCTGTCCTTGAGCTTTGTTTATGGTCATTGCGAATGCCGCTTTTAGGGGAAATTTGAGTTTTTTGAACTGAATGTGAGGAATAAATACGTTTTCACCGCTTGCTGTTCCTGACATAATTATTGCTTGAAAACATTGCATCCAAGGTATATAATTTGTAGTCGCATGCCATTACAGAGCCTTGGTGCGCCCTGATTACGCATCAACAGGACTGGGACACCAAGTTAAAGCCTCAAATAATGTGATGGGGTACCCTGACAATTCCAGAGAGTTGATCAACTCTACAGAGTACGACGTCACTTGCTTTGTATCCATGAAAATGTCGACGGACAGATACTCAACAACATCACAATCCACATGAGACATAATCTTTTCGTTGATCTGCCCTACAATTTCGTTAGTTGGTGCCAAAATTACTCTATCACGCAGCCATTCTTTATCCCTCATATTTGTTTTCAAATCAGAATAAACGTTGTTTATTAAATTATCTGTATCTTGGACTACGTTCACTATGTAGGTTACTACAGTTTCAGCTTCAGATTCAGTTTTGGTTTCAGCATCAGTTTCAGTTTCAGCTTCAGTTTGGTTTCAGCGTCAGTTACAGCTACAGTTCCAGTTTCAGTTTCAGTTTCAGCTTCAGTTTTGGTTTCAGCATCAGTTTCAGCTTCAGTTTGGTTACAGTTTCAGCTTCAGTTTCAGTTTCGTTTCAGCATCAGTTTCAGTTTCAGCTTCAGCTTCAGTTTTGGTTTCAGCATCAGTTTCAGTTTCAGCTTCAGTTTGTATCATGGACTACGTTCACTATGTATGTTACTACAGTTTCAGCTTCAGTTTCAGCTTCAGTTTTGGTTTCAGCATCAGTTTCAGTTTCAGCTTCAGTTATGTTTCAGTTTCAGCTTCAGTTTCAGTTTCAGTTTGGTTTCAGCGTCAGTTTCAGTTTCAGTTTCAGCTTCAGTTTCAGCATCAGTTTGGTTTCAGTTTCAGCTTCAGTTTCAGTTTCAGTTTGGTTTCAGCGTCAGTTTCAGCTACAGTTCCAGTTTCAGCTTCAGTTTCAGTTTCAGGTTCAGTTTTGGTTTCAGCATCAGTTTCAGTTTCAGCTTCAGTTTGATTCCAGTTTCAGCTTCAGTTTCAGTTTCAGTTTGGTTTCAGCGTCAGTTTCAGCTACAGTTCCAGTTTCAGCTTCAGTTTTGGTTTCAGCATCAGTTTCAGTTTCAGCTTCAGCTTTGTTTCAGTTTCAGCTTCAGTTTCAGCGTCAGTTTCAGCTATTGCTCCAGTTTTAGCTTCAGCTTAAGTTTCAGTTTCAGCATCAGTTTCAGTTTCAGCTTCAGTTTGGTTTCAGCGTCAGTTTCAGCTACAGTTTCAGCTTCAGCTTCAGTTTTGGTTTCAGCATCAGTTTCAGTTTCAGCTTCAGCTTTGTTTCAGTTTCAGCTTCAGTTTCAGTTTGGTTTCAGCGTCAGTTTCAGCTACAGTTCCAGTTTCAGCTTCAGCTTCAGTTTTGGTTTCAGCATCAGTTTCAGTTTCAGCTTCAGTTTGGTTTCAGCGTCAGTTTCAGCTACAGTTCCAGCTTCAGCTTCAGGTTCAGCTTCAGCTTCAGTTTGGTTTCAGTTTTGGTTTCAGATTCAGCTACAGATTCAGCTACAGTTTCAGCTTCAGTTTCAGTTTCAGCTTCAGTTTGGTTTCAGCGTCAGTTACAGCTACAGTTCCAGTTTCAGCTTCAGGTTCAGCTTTAGCTTCAGCTTCAGTTTGGTTTCAGTTTTGGTTTCAGATTCAGCTACAGATTCAGCTACAGTTTCAGTTCCAGTTTCAATTTCAGATGGTCAAACACGAAACTATTTTAAATAAAAAAAAAATAAAAAAAAGTATCAGCTTCAGTTTTGGTTTCAGCATCAGTTTCAGCTTTCAGTAGCGGCTCCTCCGCAAAAGCCACTTATCTAGAGTTGAACATTTAAAAATATTTACATGACTAAACAATAAATGACAAATGACAGATTACGGTGACATTGACATTGACACATAGTGCAAAAATAAAACAACAAATTATACGTATACGTATATATAATTATATTATTAGTATTAAAGTATGGATAGCTTTTGTCCGCGACTTACTTTCGCATTTATAATATTAGTATGGAAGTATGGATAGTGTATGTATTAAAGTATGGATAGATTTTGCCGGCGACTTCGGTCGCGTGGGAGGTTTTCCCGCGTAAATCCTGATCCCGTGGGAATTTCGGGATAAAAAGTAGCTTATGTGTTTTTTCAGGATGTCAACTGTCTTTTTACTAAATTTCATTGAGATCCGTTCAGTAGTTTTTGCGTGAAAGAGCAACAAAGTTACAATTCGAAAACTATCCAACGGGAACCTTATATCGGGATAAAAACTATCCTATGTCCTTCCCAGGGTCCTAAACTATTCCCATGCTAAATTTCATGTAAATCGGTTCAGCGGTTAAGGCGTGATAAGGTAACAGACAGACAGACAGACAGACAGACAGACAGAGTTACTTTCGCATTTATAATATTAGTATGGATAGTGTATGTATTAAAGTATGGATAGATTTTGCCAGCGACTTCGGTCGCGTGGGAGGTTTTCCCGTGTAAATCCTGATCCCGTGGGAATTTCGGGATAAAAAGTAGCTTATGTGTTTTTTCAGGATGTCAACTGTCTTTTTACTAAATTTCATTGAGATCCGTTCAGTAGTTTTTGCGTGAAAGAGCAACAAAGATACAATTCGAAAACTATCCCACGGGAACCTTATATCGGGATAAAAACTATCCTATGTCCTTCCCAGGGTCCTAAACTATTCCCATGCTAAATTTCATGTAAATCGGTTCAGCGGTTAAGGCGTGATAAGGTAACAGACAGACAGACAGACAGACAGACAGACAGACAGACAGAGTTACTTTCGCATTTATAATATTAATAAAATTAGTATGGAAGTATGGATAGTGTATGTATTAAAGTATGGATAGATTTTGCCGGCGACTTCGGTCGCGTGGGAGGTTTTCCCGCGTAAATCCTGATCCCGTGGGAATTTCGGGATAAAAAGTAGCTTATGTGTTTTTTCAGGATGTCAACTGTCTTTTTACTAAATTTCATTGAGATCCGTTCAGTAGTTTTTGCGTGAAAGAGCAACAAAGTTACAATTCGAAAACTATCCAACGGGAACCTTATATCGGGATAAAAACTATCCTATGTCCTTCCCAGGGTCCTAAACTATTCCCATGCTAAATTTCATGTAAATCGGTTCAGCGGTTAAGGCGTGATAAGGTAACAGACAGACAGACAGACAGACAGACAGACAGACAGACAGAGTTACTTTCGCATTTATAATATTAGTATGGATATGGATATGGAAGTATGGATAGTATGGATATGGATATGAAAGTATGGAATTATATTATTAGTATTAAAGTATGGATAGCTTTTGTCCGCGACTTCGTTCGAGTAGGAGGTTTTCCCCGCGTAAATCACAAACCCGTGGGAATTCCGGGATAAAAAGTAGCTTATGTGTTTTTACAGGATGTCAACTGTCTCCTTACCAAATTTCATTGAGATACGTTCAGGAGTTTTTGCGTGAAAGAGCAACAAAGATACAATTCGAAAACTATCCTGCGGAAACCTTACATCGGGATAAAAACTATCCTATGTCCTTCCCAGGGTCCTCAACTATTCCCATACCAAATTTCATGTAAATCGGTTCAGCGGTTAAGGCGTGATAAGGTAACAGACAGACAGACAGACAGAGTTACTTTCGCATTTATAATATTAGTATGGATTAGCTTGGAAGTATTGATAAATATGGATGTGTGGATAGTATGGATATGGATATGAAAGTATGGAATTATATTATTAGTATTAAAGTATGGATAGCTTTTGTCCGCGACTTCGTTCGAGTGGGAGGTTTTCCCCGCGTAAATCACAAACCCGTGGGAATTCCGGGATAAAAAGTAGCTTATGTGTTTTTACAGGATGTCAACTGTCTCCTTACCAAATTTCATTGAGATACGTTCAGGAGTTTTTGCGTGAAAGAGCAACAAAGATACAATTCGAAAACTATCCTGCGGGAACCTTACATCGGGATAAAAACTATCCTATGTCCTTCCCAGGGTCCTCAACTATTCCCATACCAAATTTCATGTAAATCGGTTCAGCGGTTAAGGCGTGATAAGGTAACAGACAGACAGACAGACAGACAGACAGACAGACAGACAGACAGACAGAGTTACTTTCGCATTTATAATATTAGTATGGATTAGTATGGATATGGAAGTATGGATATATAGTAGTAATATAGTATATATATATAGGATAATATGGATATGGATTTTATTTGCAAGATTGCAACTTCACGACTTTTTGAGGAAAAAATCTTTTTTTGGTTTGAAAGGGTACTTATACTTTTCATATGTTCCTATATGTTTTTATCAAAGTCAGTTAAATAGGTACCTAGATTTATGAAAAAATAAAAAAATTGAGAAATTCATTCAAGTCACTTATTTTTTTCTGGTGAGAAAATCAACAAGTGACTCTTTCCTCTTTGTGTGTAACGGAGATATTCTTTTAGATTGTTGGAGGTATTTGCAAGGCGGTTTTTTTAATTGAAATACGAATTAATTGTTTTATTAATAGTTGCCAGTGTAAACAGATTAGAGAGGAGTTGACTCGCGAGCAAATCGATGTTGTCCAGTTGAGAGAAACTTCATTCAAATTCGGACCCCCTTTTTGTCAAGTTTACAAATATCCTAAGTGCTCACTTACGTCACTAGAAAAACTTTTTTTTTTTGGTGGGAAAACGATCGAATGGAGCTCAGTGTGCGAAGTGCCGGACTTCTTCTGACTGAAAACCCACATTTTTATTTTTATTTTATTAAATAGGAACAACAAACAGCTAAGTACAAAATTACAAATAGAAAAACATAAACAACTTAAATAATAATGTAGCCCACAACGCTGTTCACAGATTACCAGTATTGAATAAGACCTTACAGTCACTAGGAGGTGAGCTGTTCATGCATGACTGTTACATTAATATTCTAAAAACAACAATGCAAAAAGAAAATTAGGTAAATAAAAACAAAAAAACAAACATCAATAAACAACTAGGTAGTCTTATGTTTAAGTGCCTCATACAAAAGGCTACGAAACCTTTTCAAAGAACATGTAAAAATACATATCTGTGTTCGAATGCTTCATTGTAGGTTGGTGCCATTCGCCGAACTGGTGAACGTAAACCAGTGTTGGATCGGCAGGTACCTACTGCAAAGAGCTTTCCCGCACGTACTCGCCGTCTATGGATAGTTCTGGGGACTGCATAGCACAATAATTTAAATCTATGCAGTCAAAATTGCCATTAACAATGTTAAACAATGTCATTGCCTCTAATTGTTTACGTCTAGAGCCGAGCGTCAAAAGCCTGTATTTACTGAGTAACTGATTGTACTGTAAATAAGTTTTGTGACACCTATTGTGCATTGCACGAAGAAACCTACATTGTTTCTTTAATTTCACTTACGTTCCGAGGCCGCGGTATCTGTTTAGAACATTCAAGCCATTCAAGCAACCCCGGTAGGCAATATCTCTTCACATAATCTCTAAATTTTACTCTCTTAGGGTGGGGTGGGGGGGGGGGGTTCTTAAAATCCTTTATTGGTTTTTTTGTTGATAACAGGCTTGCGTTTGACCACCATCTCACCTGATGGTAAGTGATGATGTGGTCGAAGATGGAGCACGCTTACCTAGAAGTAACCTATTCACTCATGACTTAAAGACTCCCAGGTTATAGCGATCAGGAAACACAGACTCCGAGACTGGTACACATTTTACCTTTTTAGGGAGAGAGGATTTCCAAAAAGCTTTTCTTAGCGCTCGTTTACATCACTTAGGAACCTATGTACAAAATTTGAAATGAATCTGTTTAACAATAATGAAAAGTTTCGTATAAACTCGGGCCTCCTTTTTATCCCCTTAGAGGAGGAATTTCCAAAACTTCTTTATTAGTGCTCACTTTAAATGTCACTTGAGGAACCTATATACAAAGTTTCAAGTGAATCCATCGAAGAAATAAAAAGTTTCATATAAACTTTAACCCCCTTTTTAACCCACTTATGGGAGGAATTTCCAAAAATTCTCTGTTAGTGCTCCTCTACACTCCCCAAGGAACATACATACATGCCAAGTTTCAGCTTCTTGTGCCCAGTAATTTTGGCTTTGCGTTGTCTGTTAGTCAGTCAGTAACGGAAGCGTTTTATATATATTGGTGATTGATTGATTAATTAAAAACATGGTTCATGGTCTTCATGGTCAAATCTGAAGACGAGCAACATTTGTGCTATTGAACAATTAACTCTATATATTTTGATAAGGCTTTTCACTGGGCTACCATCACAATAGTAAATATTTATGTGGTGTAATCATCACAAATAATCAAATTTCAATAAGAACAGCACTTTTGTTGTGTGCTATCATACGGGCACGCTACTAGTAAAGCCATCAGCACGGCTCGTGTGCAATAGAACCGAGGTTATGTATGCGTCATGTACTGAGATTCTCCGGATGGGTGAACTATTATGGGCGAAATAGTATGGCATTAGTCATTTTGATCTGTGTAGATCTTATTCAGTTTGTCAAAAGCCAGATAATCTAACACCAGTCCTGCCAAAAAGTACCGTTACTGGATTATGAAAGTCACAGGCAGTCTTCATCACGGAAGATGGAACTGATGGTTCTGATTACTGACTGATGTAATACAAATATCAAAGTGGCGTATACTATCAGGGGTACTCTGTGATCCAAAAAACCTATAAGAACGAAAGGCAAAGTATAAATAAAGAAAGATAGAACAACGAGAAGACTACGGTAGTGAAACTTGGGCTACAGGAAAACTTCATACCATAGAAATGCGTTTAATGCACTGGGCAGGTGAAGTTACACTCAAAGACAAACAACACAATGAATATGTAAGGGGTAGTTTCAAAGTAGCACGTATTGAAGCTGATTGAATCCAGACTAAAGTTGTACGAACATGTAATGCGGAGAACTCAGGATTATGTAGTGAAGAATGCCTTCCATGAATAAGCAAAAGAGACGGAGATGTAGGCTGTAAGCTACGTGGATGATGAATATCCAGAAGGATATGAAAATTGCGGTCTATTTGATGACTATGCATACCAGCGGTACAAGTGGCGCCTTATGATGAAAAAAGCCGACTCCGTGTAAAAGGATAAGGGGAGGCAAAAGAAGAAGATATAGGTAGTAGCTACGCATAAAATACTAGACAGAAAGTAAGAAACAAACTTTATTTGACCCAGATGCAATGGCAGACGATAAATTTAGATTAAATTAAAAATAAAAACTTTATTTTACAATATGTTAACTAACAGAGGGCGTTCCCGTTAACCCGCAATAGTATAAGCACATCAGTTAGATCGCCGCACATGTGGCCTGTTATTCATAAATAAATTGCGACGTTGCCGTCCTTCAAGTACGCGTGTACAGAGTGTTTCTTTTACGTATCAATTTAACATTTTTAGTGAATATATTAATATTAAAAAAAATAAAAACATTTTGTTTTCGAATGGTAATATTTTTTTAGCATAATATGGATGCTATACTATTGCGGGTTAACAGGAACGCGCTCTGTTAGTTAACATACTGTATAATACAGCATTGCGTGTGCCTCACGGCTGTGCCAAATAGGCCCAAATCAGCAAAATGCCAGACAACTGTAAATTGTATAACGCTGGTTTTCAACTGAACTTAGTTGCATCTAGCTAGACTAGAAACCAAACCCAGGACATTAGGGAAAATTATAGACGAATAGATTTTTATGTTGCTCTCTAGTTTCATTCTACATACATACCTAACTTTATACCCAAAACTAATTGGACCGCCATAGACAACTTCATGAAGTAGATTTAAGCCGCCAACAGCCTTTGTACCTAAGAACTTGCTAGGCTCATTTCAGTTCGTGAATGGGCGACTTTGTATCCGAACTTTAAATTGGAAATGGCGTATATGTTAAGACGTGAGACTCTTTAAGTAAGTTTAGGTATATAACTATACAGGATTTAATAGCTGCTTTGAGTATTGATCGTGCAATTCATTACGATTACTAGGTTGCAATATTTTTTAACTGTTAATAAATTATAAGAATAAAAAAATTATAAACATCCTTAATCTTTCCTTTAATGGGACATAGGTCCACTCTATGGAAATGAATGGGCTGTAGGTAATCTAGGACGCGGATTTAGATTTCACGGGTCTTCGAATTTTTGGTCCAAAGTGTTTTCGTTTCAAGGAGTGGTGATAATAAAAATACACGGAACTTACACATTTTGTCTCTGCTTTATAGTGTGCTGTTTAGTCCTAAAACCCACACTTATTTTAAAGAACGATTTAAGTTCCTTCATGACACACATGAGGTCTCTGAGGTCATCAGAAAACTTAAGGCTTGCGGTACCGAGTCACGCCACCAATTTCTATGGTAAGTCGTTCGCAGCTCAAGCAGTACGGCTGTGGAATGCTCTACCCGCGTCAGTAAGACAAGCACAAACCCTATCTTCTTTCAAAAACTTAGTAAAAGATCTTTATCTCTCTCCTTAAATTGTTGTTATTATGTATGTCTTTGTTTCTTTCTTTTTTTTATTTTAAAAATATTTATATATATATATGTTTTGAGAACGTTATTTATTGTTTTGTACTTTATATAGATAAATAGTACACCGTGTACTACCCGCGTATTTATTTTCTCCTTCTGTGTCAAATCCATCCAAAGGTTGTCTGTAAAAGAACGCTTTTAGCGATAAGACCGCCCATTGTATCACCCTTTTTAATTGTTACGTCCATAATATTGTTTCACGGTTATGGTGTTCACGGTATTCCTTCAATAGCCCTTTACGTACCGGGGTCACGGTAATGGGATACCCCGGCAGGCTTTGGCCCTCTACAGGGGGGGGCCTCGTCATATTGCTGACGCTCTTTGAGGCGCGCGTGGAACACAACGCGCCGTCAACCCGGGCATGGTCCATGGTCGGACAGCGAGTTGCCCTTTACTCGCTGTCCGCATGCCCGCGCCTACGGTGGCCGGAGATCGTCGGCCGACGTCCGACGCCGTGGGCGTCTACCACTGCGGCTGGGCTGGAGGGAGGACGCCATCCTCTCCCTCACGCGGCCCGCCTCCTCCTTCGATAGCATGACTGCTTCGCAAAAGGAGGCGACCGCTTCCCACTCCGTCTCGCCCCGCAGCATGGCCTCGACCAGTGCCGGGCGCGAGAGGTCTCTTCCTATCACCGCCGTGAGGACACGTCGGTGCTCCGCCCAAGCGGGGCAGTCTTGCACCGTATGCTCTACTGTGTCCTCAGGGCGATCCTCGTAATGGTGACACCCAGGCGTTTCTTCCTTCCCCTTCAGACACAGGTACCTCCCGAAACTTCCGTGTCCGGTGAGGACCTGCGTCATGCGGTAGGTCAGGACGCCGTGACGCCAATCTAGCCACTCATCAAAGAAGGGTCTTACTGCCGCAATTGCGGCGTGCTCGACGATTATGGTGTACAATAAAGAATATATATATCTATCTATCTATCTACCCTGTAATGATTCTGACTGGGTTCCAACTCACGGCTCTATTATAAGATAATATGAACGTAGGCGCTCCATCAGTTTACTAAAACTATTGCTATACTGTATACGCAGGACATTGTAAGATCTCTGCGTAAAAACTTCCCACAGGCTGCACGTGTTACTATACTAAAGTTATTACTCTAATTCTACTATTCAAGTCGCACGAAAAAGAAAATGTTTCTGTTTATAAAATCTTTCACACCCTTAAAAAACTAAAACCCAACTACCGAAGTATTGACCGACATAATAAAAAAGAGAAGAATAAAGATAAAACACCTGAAGCACTAGTGACGTGAGCTAGAATTTTTATTTTTTATTTTCCACACTTTTTTCCGCCACGAGGTGAATTGCTCTGGCAATTTTTTACGCAAAGGTAAGCATCTGATATGCCTATTTTTTATTTCCATATCCAACGTACACAGATTCTGTTAAAACCATTGACATCTAGTAAACCAGATATTTTCATGTTGATTCTGGTGTGACAAATATTTCTGTTTTGGCACAGTCAAAAAATATAACTGTATTTTTTCCAGTGTGAAGTTTCGATCAATATATCCCTTTATATTGCAGACGATTTACGGCAACGTCTGTGAGGTGGCTTTTTCGATGGCTATATAAACCGATGCCGGAGCGGCACGACTTGCCACAGCAAGCCAGCAGCTCCGGCCAGCTTGGGACCTCGAGGCCCGTTGGCCTCTGATAGGTTCCCTGCCGCCGATGGAAATGTGCAGCACGTGTGATGGACACATTCCTTCAATGAACATGACTAAGTACCATAGTCACATGCTTTCTGTTCCAGGTGCCATCTGTCAACATTTCGGCCCAGCAACTATCGAATGTCGTGTTGCCCACTTCATCAAATACACTTCCTGCCTTGTCTTTATTGACCTTACCGTCAGGCGAGACCGAGGTCAAGAGTAGGCTTATCCGTAAAAAAAAAAATACTAACCACAGAGTTTGTTCAATTAAGTATCTTAAATTGATTGATTTCTAGATTTTCATCAATACTTTTGTAAGTGTAAGTTAGAGGAGTGTAACGTAGTTTAGAATACAAGTCTCAGAAGCTGGGTTTGTAAATTGAGCCGCGATTAATTACAAAATCACATTTCAGGCTTTTGACCTAAACAACTGATTTGGTTTAGTTCGATCCACGACCCACATGATTGAACCTAACAACTGTCCTAACATAATTTTACGCACACACACACATTTGATATGCTATGAATAAAAATATTAATAAAAATATTGTTTTAAACTATTGCATTACATTAGTCCACATAAATAGACCAATCATTTGGGATCTGCACTGTGTCTCCTTAAAACAGGCCAACTGTTGGCCTAGCTAGGAGAACAGTATGTCACCTGTTGTGTATTGCATTGTAGAAACTAAACTTGTAGAATTCCAACAGTTGTCAACATTACAATCCCACTGTGAAATAAATACTACTTTGTTGAATGTTCATTGTTCAACCATACATTTGCCGATATCGATAAACGTTACTTAACCTCTACTATCAGCCCATATGGGTTTTATTATAAAGCCTAAAGCTCCCCCAATCCTACACCTAACAAAAAAGGAAATCTACGTTTGGCTATAATCGCAAATCCACTTACCCTTGGCCCTCGAATCTTGTCCCGCCATAATTGAAAAGGACCGAAGACAAGTAATTCCCTAAGCAAACACAAAAACGCAAGCCAACCTCATTTTCATGCGCCTTATTTTCATTTATTTTTTCTTGGCAACCCCAATAACTTCGCACTGGCAACACGGTTCAATTCTCTATGTTGCGGAATGTCCCGGTAGATTAATTTTGGTAAAAACCTGCGGAAGGCGTTTCCTACGTTTTGCTAATTCATCTTATCGATTTGGCTATGTAGCTTTTCCTAATACCGCCAGAGGAACTAATGGATGATAGGACCGTATGTTTGTTCACGAAGGTGTTTTGTTTTTTTGCGCGTTGATTACGTGTGAATGTCTTATCTGAGTAGATAGTGGTGGGGATGCTTGATTGTAATTTTATCCGAACGGTGAGTTACCCTCAAGAATATTACTGAGTGTTTCTTTATAAATAAAAGGAGTTTTCAAAAAAACACTTCCAAAAAATAGTTTTGTCTGATATGTTTTATATGTGCAACTAGTGGTAAAGCAACATAGTTTGAGCAAATTACGAAGGTGACAGCCGGAGGACTTAAAAAAAACCGAAATTAATTTAAATAAAGTTAATTAATTTGAAATTACAATATAATGAAAGTACAATTAATCTTAAGTCTAAAGTCGGGCGATGATAGTACCGAAGTGTCCCAATTATTTATTCTAGAAATACAATTCAAATCGATTTAAAAATGTTTATGCGGCATCACCAGATTGAAAGTAGGTGATCGGCGGTGACACAAGGCTTGTAGTCAGCAGAGGCTGTGTGTTACAATTCACGTGGAACCATCCATTGACGTGAATAGCTAACATGTCGCTAGTCAGCTGATTCGATGTAGACAGAGCACGTAACAAGCATCATAAAAAAAGATAAAATGTGAATAATGTTGTTTCGTAAAGCTATCTATCCTCAGATTATTATTACCTTAAAGTATCATGATTGCGAATATAATATAAGAAGTTAAGCTATATCCAATGAGAGACAATAAAATCGTTATCTACAAAAGTAACGGCAGATTTTAATCAGTAGAAGTCTGACAGTCCCTTCCATGCCACCCAGAGTGGGAAAATAAAATAAAAACCCAACACAATTACAACCCCAATTATTACACACAGAGTAGGCATTTCCTTACAACTGAGAGAGACGATACCGCCATCCTGATTCATTTAACGCTTTAAATCTCTTAGCCATCGAAATGTCACGAACTGTTTTCTTTATTGGAGAACCGTAGGTAAACAATAAAATTGAATCAGCCTGAATATTCCTACGCCATGGTCATAATTCACCGATCAGGCAAGAGCTGATGAAATTTAGGAATTGACAATAAGTCTTTTGTCACGATATTTTTGAACGGTATTTTAGGAGCGCTAATGATGACGTAAACATTTACGAAAATATTTTTTTTAAGAACGCAATCCCCAAGAATCAAATTCTTAAAGCTATTTTCAAAGAGAACTTGATACATCTTTGGTGGAAACTAGATTATTCGGACTAATTGTTGACGTTAGGCATTCAGATAATCGAATATACCGATAATCGAATAGAGATGTCGGTTGCAAAGTTGGTCAATTTTATAAAGTATAGCATCCAGAAATTCGTGAGCATCGCTTTCCACTGGTAATGTGCCCAAAAGACAGGCTGCATTGCCATGTTGTATGGCAATGCTTATCCTCTGTCCAAGGTAAAAGCCAGCCCTTCAGTCACGCGAAGTATCGACTAGGTGTCTGGAAAGGTCTTTAAATAATTTGTGAGCACTCGAACCCCACGATCCCAGAGTTTCAACCCCAAACGACTCGAAAATATACCTACCGATGAGGTTATTATATTTCCACCGCTTGAGGTTCTCTGCAGCCGCAGCGGCAACGCCAGCACAGCGAGACGAGCTAGGGAGATGAAATGGCGTAAGTGTGTCGACGCAGGTTGCATCCCACACTAAGGGCCTACCCATCTTCCATGGAAACAAAGACATGCCGTCCGATCTTTTGCCATCGTCGCGTGCCAGGACATTTGGTTCTAATACAGCCGGAACGCCGACGGTGACAAGAGTTCGTCGGATGATGTCGTTAATAATTGCGTGTCGTAGCCTATATAGTTTAGGGTTTTTATTTAAGTGTATATTTTCTGATTTGAACTAAAATAAATAAATCTTTTGTAATAAGGTTATTTTTTTTTTAAAAGCTATATCTTTATGGTTTTTTAATCATTTTCCAATGTTTCCATCTGAACTATCTAATTTGCTGGAGTACCTACTTCGAAGATGAAATGGTAAGCGGGAGGGTAGAACCAGTGCCAGCAAATACGTCCATGCTCGCATACAATCGACTTATAAAGTTATTTGATTGTGGTTTGTAGTTCTTAATGCGGATAATCCGTATAAATGAGGTCTGGATAAGCGAGTCTCCACTGAATTTCATGAAAAAAAAAAAACCAGCCAAGTGCGAGTCGGACTCACGCACGAAGGGTTCCGTATCTATAAAAAATTGCAAAAATATCACGTTTGTTGTGTGGGAAATATTCA
Organism: Tholera decimalis; assembly: GCA_943138885.2. NCBI lineage: Eukaryota > Metazoa > Arthropoda > Insecta > Lepidoptera > Noctuidae > Tholera > Tholera decimalis. Next base: position 35,297,001 of record OW964562.2, read on the forward strand.
TTTTATTTGGTTTTTAGTATTTGTTGTTATAGCGGCAACAGAAATACTTACATCATCTGTGAAAATTTCAACTGTCTAGCTATCACGGTTCATGAGATACAGCCTGGTGACAGACGGACACCGGAGTTAGTAATAGGGTCCCGTTTTTACCCTTTGGGTACGGAATCCTATAAAACAGAATCTTTTCATTTCCCCAGTGCCAACACTACATCTGACAGCTTTTATACATGTTAATTTATTTTGTTTGTAGTGCTATTTACAAATTTTAATAATCATGGAGCAAAGATCATAGTGCATGCAAATTTTGTGTTGGATTCGTAAAATCATGTAAAATACTGTTAAAAAATCCTATGTAAATCGGTGACAGTTTAGAGACAAATCATTTAGATAGCAGGTACAATTTTAATGGTTAATTTGTTTTTCATATTGTTAACGTGTGTGGGTATTTTACTGTTCATAAAGTCGTTTACTTAGAAACGTAAACATAACCTCTTTTTTTGGTGGCATATCATCAGACAAATCCTACCCCTCTGGATGGAAAGGAAAGCGAGTTTCAGACTCCTGCGGACTAGAAAATCACTCTGTTCATTCCTGTTCTGTGGTTTTTGGGCATCGGTATCTTGTCAGAACATTCTCAGAACCCCGGCAAGCTCGTATACATCAACTTAGTTTGGTGTCAGAAATCTTTCCTTTTGTTTCTTATTTTATTTTGTTTCGATTAAGGATCGTGGAGTTTGGTACAAGCAAAAAGAAAGCAACCTAGCAGTGGCTGAAGTCACACTGTGAATGATGACGATGGTGAACTATCTTTTAAGCACTCACCACAGCTCTTACTTTGATCCAATTTCTTCACATTTTCTATTCCTTTGACTCGAAGCGCTTATGCTCCAAAAATAACCCCTATACATATTACATGCAGCATACTTCCACGCAACTGGCAGGATCGATATGACAGGCCGGATTCATTTAATATTTTATTTAGAGAAGTTATCGCGAAGCACTTACCCTGTGCGTCGGGAAAAATGCTCGTGGAAAATTGAATTTTAAGGCTTTAGGTAAGGTTGGGTTTGCCGGGTCACGTGGGTAGACAACGGGTACTTTTGAAGAGTCTCTTTCGAGGTCAATATAGTACGCACATCCGGGTATGTTTTTATCATTCAGAACAATATAATGAACCTGAGCATATAACAAGGTAGGTCTTTTTTAGCGAGTGTAATAAAAAAACCGACCAAGTACGAGTCAGACTCGCGCACGAAGGGTTACGTACCATTACCTAAAAAAAAACGCGTCTGTTGTATGGGAGCCCCCCTTAAATATTTATTTTATTTTGTTTTTTGTATTTTTTGTTATAGCGGCAACAGAAATACATAATTTGTAAAAATTTCAACTGTCTAGCTATCGCGGTTCTTGAGATACAGCCTGATGTCAGACAGACGGACGGACAGACGGACGGATAGACAGCGAAGTCTTAGTAATAGGGTCCCGTTTTTACCCTTTGGGTACGGAACCCTAAAAAGGGACATTAAAAAAGATTTTTCTTTTACATTTTATCTATTGTTCGAGTCTCTTTGCGAGCAGGCTAAACTATTTTAGAACATTTAGTACATACAATTTTAACAATCAGTGTGCTGTAGTTACGTCGGGTCATCATTGATCTCGTAATTCCAAATCTGCCAATACCGCTTAGCAATCTTAGTCTTAGTATAGGTAGGTTGGTTAAATAGGACATTTTACACTAGCATCGTCCGAACCTTGACTTAAAATGAGTAGGTATTAAACTAATAAAATTTTGGTTAAAATAAAGTAAATAATAAATCAGCCTATAACGTTCCCACTGCTGGTAGAAAACCCTCCTCTCTATGAGAGGGAATGGGCCATCATCCACCACGCTAGCCCAGTATTAGTTAGTGGATAATAGATAACTCAATCATAAAGTACAATAAAGACAATTTTTCCATTAACTATTTTTATATAAATTTCAATAAAATAAATTCCTGTCCGTTGTTAGTTGCTTTATATAAGGTGCAAAAATACTTTTATTTTAATTTTCATTGTTTTGTTATATTATAAGTAATTTTATTAACTACTAGTACTCACGCGGGGCTTCGCTCCCGTGGATTCTATCACGGTAAAAACATAACTCTCCTTTTTTGCGGTTGCGTAAAAAGTAACCTATAACCTTCCTCAAGCTTCAAGCTACTTCCATACCAAATTGCATCCAAATCCACCCAGTACTTTCGAAGATTAGCGCGTTCAAGCAAACAAACAAACAAACTTTTCCGCTTTATAATATTAGTATAGATAAGTAATTTTTGTTTTTGTTTGACATTGTCACGTCAGACACTTTGTTTGGAATAAGTATCTTTCCGTTCTCCTCCAAGATACAGGCGCCGCCTAGTTTGGAGACCATTGACATCCCTGTTAACTAAACATTGTTTTGTTACAGTATACCCGTAACGTTAATTATTTAGGTTAAGCAATTCTGTAAAGTTTCACTAAATTTATTCTTATTATTCTTATTCTTATTATTCTTATAATAAATGCTGGCGGTGGGACAACTACTTTAGACGTATGTGTGATGGAGCTGTGACTCGATCCCTAATTTCGGGATGAGTCATGCTGCCGGCAGCCTGTCTGTAGTCCGGGGCAGTGGAAGTCACATTTGTACCCGCAGTTCCGGACGCAAGCAAACAAGGGAACATCGGGTGGTTTTAGTCAGTACGAGTGAGAGAAATTATATTAATATTCCAAATTGGTTATAATAACACTTTTACATGTCATTTTTTGACGTTTTAAACTAGAGTAGCCGAATTTATTACAATTAAACATGTTGCATATGACCTATCTCAAGCTTCAACCTACTTCCATAACAAATTTCATCAAAATCTACCCAGTATTTTCGAAGATTAGCGCTTTCAAACAAACAAACCTTTCCGTTTTATAATATTTGTATAGAATATGTGTGTACAACCTCCATTATTAATCAAAAACTACCCCGTGTTCCCTCGTACACATGCGCCCGGGGCTGCGGGAACACATAAGTATTCTTCAAAGCGGCCCCCGACTAGTGCCAGCCCGCTTCTGTGGGCCTCTTTCCCATCTTTCTAAGTGGGGCGAGTGAGGTGTTTGGCTCCCCCTGTGACTAATGAGAAGGGCGCGCGTGGAACAAAATACGCCGCCACCTCGAGTTTCCTGTTATAGGGGTCTGCAGACATCCCCAAGTCCACCGTCCTAGGACCCATTTAGCGGGGCCGTCAGAGGGCATTATCTGTCCTGTGTCGACGCCCGGTGCGCTTTCTACGGGCCGGGAGAGCGCTCGAGATCTCCCTCTCCCTTTTCGCAGACGTAGGTGCACCTTGCTCAACTTCTCCATCCATCAAAGTTCAAACCTATCACTCTTTTAGTCACGTGCGTGCATTTGCCTTGGCACCGACTTACATATAGCTATAATACATGTCTATAAGTATTATACCTCTAAAACTTTTCAACGCCCAAAAGATCTTCAACATTCTTGTTCGTGTTAAAATTTAATTTCAGAGTAAAGGGTAAAGGTTACATGTATTGGTAATGTTATCTCTCTTCTGTTGTTTCGTTGAGACACTGAAATTACAAGTAAAGAGAACATGGTTTTTCTTCCTTCAACTTTGTTCGTTTTGTTAAAGTAATTACTGGTGTAAGGTTATTGACGTAGGGTTCAATTTTGAAGTCATGTTGATGGGGGTAAGATACATAACTTCGCACTAATAAAATTTATCAGATTCTGAACATAAAGTTATCAGCCTATAATATTCCCGGGACTCTATGAAAGATAATAGGCCGCAATCAACCACGCGGGCTTAGTGTGAGTTGGTGGATGTCGCATATCTTCGAATGTCTTGGTTCGGATAAGTCGGATGCCTCACGATGCTTTCCTTTACTGTTTTGACAGTAGAACAGAATAGAATATTCATTTATTTGCTCAGAATGTAGGTATTTACAATAAGGTGTTACAGTAACATATAAGAATCCTTGTACATTCTACTATTTAGGCATGCAAACATTGATGCAGTTCATCATCAAACAAAAGTACAAAATCTTGATTTAAACTAAACATTTGTCAGCTAGAAAATTCGATACAGAGTAGTAACATTTGTTTAAAAGAAATACCGTTAATTTCTTTTTGAAAGTACATACTGATTTTTCTTTTATTGAGTTAGGAATGTGGTTAAAAATAGTCGGTGCCATACCAAAGACACTTTTCCTCAACTAAGCTGTCCTAAAGCCACCTGTGCGTAACAAGTTTAGGTATAGAGATCGCAAAGTGTTATCACATCATCAACATCTCGGCATCTGTTTTCCGATAAAATTAAAAAAAAATGTCTATTGCATTTAACAAAAAGGGCAATTTCTAAAATGTAAAGACACGGAAATGTTAATAAATTATGACTTTTAAAAATTGGAACATAGCTGTCAGTAACTTATACCAAATATTGCACGTAGGCAGCGTTTTTGGGCTTTAAAAATACTCTTTTTTTCAGCGGGCCTAGACAAAATCCATTTTCTGTAAGCGTTAACGCCAACGGAAAAATTAAATTGTATGGAGTTGACATTTATTAACACGTGACAATCACGTGACATGTGGTTAGCAAATGACAACTCCATACAATTTAATTTTTCCGTTGGCGTTAACGCTTACAGAAAATGGATTTTGTCTAGGCCCGCTGGTGTGTCAGTGTCAGTTTCAGTAGTGGTGATAATGAAAATTACACAAAGTAATCTGCCTGTCCGGTTTCAAACCCACGACCTACTAATCATAAGTCATGACTGTAAAGCACTGGGCCACCACTGCTAACTTACATCAAAATGGTTTTCAAATGTTTGACTAGATGGCGCTTCTTTAGTTTTTGTATAATGTAGTTAACACTAACGCTATATAAAATTATTGAACAACAAAATTTTAACACAACTGTGTAACCATATTTCTTAAGCTATGGTACATTTACAAGCTTGCACAGGCCACTCAAGGCTGGCTTTTAATTTTAATTATTCCAACAATTTCACTTCCTTATTTCAATTAAACATTTAACAATGTTCAACAAAAAGGTTAGCATGGTATTATATCAAGATTAAACTTATTTCCAACAAAAGGTAGATACCGTACACGACTTTCAACGTAACTCTCAGAAAACATACCCAATACACAAATGTAAAAATTCTAATACAATTTTGATTATCAAATTAATTAATACGTGACGAAATAACGTGTTGTGTAATACGGAAAAGGTGTACTTACTTTCCTAAGTTGAAGCAGAGGTTGGTTCACGGATGAGTGAATATTGAGATTCCTCCGTGCGGCGGAAAGTCATTTGTAGGTCACTCTGCATAAGCAAGAAAATCTAAAAATCAGACTCTTAAGAATCTGACAGTCTTGTCATGGGGTATTCTATAATCCAGTTACTGGGTTTTGGACGTCAGGTAGTCAGTCGTTCTATATAAAATACAGCTACAAAGCTTCCGCAAACAATCCGCAACTTTATTAGTCGCAGATGTTGACTTCTGTAGGAAGTCGATTGCAAATTCAACGAAGTAACTGAAATCATTTTAACTGACTTGTGCTTTTAGAGTTTAGCCACTCGAAAAAAAAAGAGGAACCCGCATAATAGAATCACATACAGTGATTGGTTATGACTATTAGGCATTTTTATCAGCAATGTAATAAATACGTCAAATTATAATAAATGACAAATATCACCAACCAGATTTAACCAAGCATGTTAATTCTATAAGATACTCGTAAATGTGAAGACTGTAGATATCAAATTCGGATCAGTACCTGAAAAGAAAGAAAATAAATAAATTAGTAACATAATTCATACATTATACGAGTATATCTACCTATATATTAATACGTAAAGTAAAATCTTTGAACGGTCTTTTACAAAAACTTCGCAGACATACAATTACAAACGCACAGTTGCGGTTTATAAGGAAAAGTTCAGAAGACTCGTATCTCAACTCAAATGCCTGTTGGGATTGCGGGAAAGTTCTTTCAAGATGCTGTGGCCAAAACGCAAGGTCAACTCTTCAGTTCAACTGAAGAGTTGACCTTGCGCCCAACCCAAAATAAAAACCAAAGTAAGGCACAGAAACCAAAGTTTTTAGTCGGTAGGTGTCTGAAACTGCCTTCCGCTTTATCCAGAGTAGGAGGACATTTTGATTATTCTTCCCCCGTAAGTAGGGGTAGGTAACCAATGTGCAAATACTATGGACATATTGTGCGTAACGAACACTCCCTACTTGATGTTCAGGGGCAAGTGGAAGGCAAGCGGTCACGCGGTCGGTCCCCTGCGCGTTGGACAGACTTCATTAAAACGGCAACAGAGATGACCTGAGTGTAAAGCTCCCGAGACGTTGAAGACCGCAGGAAGTGGAAGCGCATCACTAGGGCTGTATTATCTAGATAAAAGGCATCACACGTATAATCCCAGAAGAGATGAGCAGAGATATAAGTACAAGACATAACCAGTTTTAGGCAAAGATAAGGCTAGTGGCTTGGATAGGTCGGAGATTAAGCTACACTTCTGAAAATAAGCAGCACATTGGTTCTTACTTAGTCGTGCAATCGTGACAAAATGGTCGTGGTAGACGAACGACCATTTTGTCACGATTGCACGACTAAGTAAGAACCAATGTGCTGCTTATTTTCAGAAGTGTAGCTTAATCTCCGACCTATCCAAGCCACTAGCCTTATCTTTGCCTAAAACTGGTTATGTCTTGTACCTATATCTCTGCTCATCTCTTCTGGGATTATACGTGTAATGTTTGAATAAGGTTCATACGTTTCCTGACTGGAATATATAAAGTCTCAGGTGATACGGGCAGGCCCCTAAAATTCTAGCAAATACTAAATCGAATTTACTGTTGGCCAACCGCCAACGCTGTGAGAAGCGTCCTTGGATTCAGTTCGCAGTTTTTTAGGGAACAGTATTCTACACGGATTTAGTTGTGAAGCCGTTAAAATGACTGTAAAATCTTTAGATTTATCTCACTTAATATTATAAATCGGATACTTAGTGAATAAACTTTCTAATTTTAAAATATATGAGGAAAGAATCATACAGATTGGAGAAACCTAACTTTACCTGTCATTTGTCCGTTATCGTGTAAGTAAGCTTACAACTTTAAGGAGCTCAACGATTTGACGTAACTACGATATCAAAGTTTGGAACATTTGGGCACCATCTGCTGTCTTTTCCCAACTATACGACTGTGGAATACTCTTCCCGTGTCGGTAAGACAAGCACAAACCCTTCCTTCTTTCAAAAACATAGTAAAAAATCTCTAACTCTCTCTTTATTTATTTATACGTTATGCACATAGGTACAAAGGCGGACTTAATGCCGTAGGCATTCTCTACCAGTCAACCAAGAGTGGTATGTACGTGAAAATTATATTGGAAAAAATTAATAATAATAGTGATAGTATATATTGGAAATAAAGACAATAGTGATAACACAAAGAACCAGTATTATAAAAAACTTTTTTGCAAAAAATAAAACCGACTTCCATATCAAAACACTACAAAGCCCAAAATAATTTTAATTTCGGTACTCGGTGTTATTGGTTTTGTATTTTCTTTTTTTTTCACGCCGCCTTCCGAAATTAAAATTATTTTTGGCTTTGTAGTGTTTTGATATGGAAGTCGGTTTTATTTTTTGCAAAAAAGTTTTTATTTTCGTGCTTTTTAGTGGGTCAGTGAATTTTCCAAATCGGTTCGTAAATGACGGAGTTATGCGCGAACAAAAAACGCAATGCAGCGTAAACGAAAAGATCATCAACGTAAACATTTTTTTAGACTTTTGTTGATTTTTCAGAAACGGCTTGTCCGATTTCGATAAAATTTTCATGGGACCATTTGTGAAGTATACCCTTTCTAACAAGATCATAATTTTTCAAATCGGTTGGCAAACGACGGAGTTATGCGTGGACAAATATTAAAAAAAAAAAAAAATACAAACATCCGAATTGAGAACCTCCTCCTTTTTTAGAAGTCGGTTAAAAATAGAAATCTACATAGATTATTTATATGAATAAATACTTACATAAATACATATACATACGTATTCATATACTTAAGAAGCAAATGAAAATCCCATTAAAAACAATACTTGTCAAAAAACCAAGTCTCGCAACTTAGTTGTTCTACCGTAAAAAGTTGTGAGATCCTTGTAATACCAAGTCGGTTATTAATTTGTTCAGTCCCTACTTAAGGGACCTTCTGTCTTAAGTTGTTACATAATTATCTAACCTAACGACGTCTTATAGTGACCATATCAATATTAAACATCTTTACCGTTTTAAATAAATAGATTGACTCGGCCATCGCATGAAAACACAATATATCTCACAAATAATACATATATAAATTAAATTGTTTATTGCGATTGCCAAGTCAATCTATTTATTTAAAACGGTAAAGATTTTTAATGTTGATATGGTCACTATAAGATGTCGTTAGGTTAGATAATTACGTAACAACTTAAGACAGAAGGTCCCTTAAGTAGGGACTGAATAAATTAATAACCGACTTGGTATTACAAGGATCTCACAACTTTTTACGGTAGAACAACTAAGTTGCGAGACTTGGTTTTTTGACAAGTATTGTTTTTTATGGGATCTCATTGCTTTTTGTAGAAAGTCCTACTTTTTTCCTTTCCGGTACCTTCTACTTCTTGTATACCAACAACAAGTTTTCTTAAAGCCCTCTATCTGTCTTATGAGCTTTTCTTATTTTTGTAGGTAGCCTTCCTTTTTTTATTTTCCGGTACTACTTCTTGAACTTCAGCTAAAGTTTTTTTCAAAGCCCACTCCCTGTCTCTATGGGTTTTTTTCGGAGGCTTTGTTACGCACATATGAATACGCACGTACGGCTTTTGCATTAGTTAGTAATAATTAATGCCGCACTCGTCAAACGTCTCGGTTATAGTTAATTCATAAGTAAGTAATTATGCAATTTCGGGCAATTTACTCTACTTAATACTCCCCAATACTCTTAATGCTTCTTGCTTTTTTATTCCGTTGACCATTTAACAAGTTACCTTTGAGCGTAATTATTATATCTAGGTACCTATCTACACTGGAAGACACGGTGGAGCATATGGTCGATGTGTGCCCTGAATGGGTGGAGCACCGTCGTATCCTCATAGAGGCGATCGGCGGCGGCGACTTCTCGCGCCCTGCTCTGGTTTAGACCATGGTGCGAAGCGAGAGGGAATGGGATGCAGTCACCTCCTGCTGCGAAGCAGTCATGCTAGCGAAGGAGGAGGCATAACGTGCGAGGAAGAGGCAACTCTCTTCCTCGCGCCCCAGCCGCCGGGGGAGACACCCCGGGCATCGTGGATCGCGAGTCGATTTCGGGCCACCGTAGGCGCGGGCCTGCGGATGGCGAGCAGGGGTCGCTCACCGTCCGGTAAGGACCAGGCCCGGGTCGGCGGCGCGTTGTGTTCCACGCGCGCCTCAAAAAGCTGTTAATACCAGTCAGTGACGGGGCCTCATAGGGCCATTGCCTGTCGGGGTTTGCGGGAAAGTTCCATCGAGATACCGCAGCCCCGGAAATTTAGGGCTTCCGAAGGAACAGGGTGGGTTTTTAGCTAGTAGAATTCTGATACACCCGAGCGGAAGAAGTCATTCGATGATATTTTTCACCAAGAAAAAAAAAGTACCCATCTACATCTATTATTTCATTATATTATACAGGTACACTAATTAATTAACTGCAAATGTAACTTTGTAATCCTATATATTTATATGGGATTACAAAGTTATTTATGCAGTTGATGTATCTAGAAAACTGGAACGAAATTGAAAAATATTATAGTTTTTCCTTGATTCGTATACTAAACACTAATAGTATTCTAAATTTGAAGCTTCTATGTCTGCTAGAAGTGCCTTAGACTTTTGATGATCGGTCAGTCAGTGAGTGACAAAATTAACAAAATTAAGGAACTTTGACTCGTTATAATTCTTAAACTACTGGTTCAAATTGAATGAAATTTGAAATATATCGTGTTTATACAATGCTTGTTTGGTAACTGAAAATTCAGGCTTCTATTTTTATCCACAACGAAGTTATAGGGGGTCGAAAATGGCCTGAATTGCTTCGAGAAAAGAATGGTACGGCCGTGCCGCTTTTTTGCTCGACTTGGCGGGGGCACTGCCATGCCCCCAGATTAAATGTGGAAATTCTGCTTAATAGTGTCGAAAGTGGATCCGTAATTTCTTTTTAAATGCGTAGCGATTGTCAGCCGTCCTGATCTCGAGAAGAAGCACATTTAGGAATTTGTTATTATTTTTTATACATCTCAGCTGTGTTGTTTTATGTATATGTGTATTGTGTATGTAGGTAATTTTTGATGTATTGTATATAAGTGAATAGTACACCATGGACTACCCGCGTATTTATTTTCTCCTGCTGTGTCAAATCCGTCCAAAGGTTGTCTGTAAAAAATTACGTTTAGCGATAAGACCGCCTATTGTAAGACCCTTTAGTTTTTAAGTCCTCATTTAATTATGTTATGGTGTACATTAAAGAGTATATCTATCTATCTATGTTGGGTTCGAGTTCCAGTCTAACAGGGCATAGCTGCGCACCAAAATTGTATAAGGATCGACTACCCCTCTGAACTTCTCATCCCACTAACTGGGTAACATAATAACCATGGCATGACCGGTGTACTGTAAAATTTTCTTACCTCTGACTAACATTAAGTACTGTCAGAAGGAATAAACGATAGCTGCTATCAAACGACTGAATGTGCTTACCAACGCACAGAGGAATTATACAACGTGTAATTTAAAGAGTATATACATACCGAGTGCACGGCTTCTTTGGATGATAACAAACGATATGGCAAGGGTTTTCTAATCTTATGTCTACATGTGTGGAGCATATTAAAAAATTCAATACATTGATACCAGAGGCCGAATTTTTCAAATTAAGAAGATCGGAGAGAATTATCGTTTTATTGGCAAGTGACGTGGAAAGTGATGACCCTCATAGTTCTGTGACACGTTTGTTATTACTGGTATTCAAGAAACATATGAAACCAATAATTTGGGGTCAATTATGTGAGTCACTTATTATGAGCTGAAACTTTGCATAGAGACTCCATACCAGATGTTGTCTTCAGTCCTTTTGGATAGATATGGGGTTTCCGTTACACGTTGTATAATACTAGGATGGTCACTCATGCGCTTACCAAAACAGCAAATTTTAGACTTCTAAACTTCGAACTAAATTAAAACGTCACCGAACATCTCATTAATTTCGTTAATGAAATGCTTGTCTTACAAAACGTCTAACTTCCTTTCCGTACACGTTAATAGCATCTCCTTAAAGAATATATTTTCATTTCAAGTGTGTTACATTAATTTAATGTGTGTTGACAATGTTTTCAAGTGAACATAACCGCTCGCGTTACGTTAATCAGTTCATTCTCCCAGGCATAACCAGAAACCGGCTTTTTGGAGGAAAGGACTTTAATGGTTCTTTCTCGTAGGACAGAATGACGTACATCATAATTTTACTTACATTGTAAGTTTTATTGAAATGTTCTAATTTAATTGATGGCTAGATAATCTTGGTAACTTTTTAGGGTTTCGAACGAACGAAAAACGGAACACATGCACATGACATGAGATGTCACAGTTATGTTATTCCGGAACTATTAAGACTACATAGTCGAAACTTTATAGGTAGATGTTTTTAAGCCACTTCTCGATTTTTATACAAAAATAAATCATTTACCATACATAGAACTGGAAAAAATCATCAAACCTATACGTGCCGGGTGGTTATAAATAGGTATTTAAAAATGACACTGATTTTAAAACCAGATTAAAAAAAAAAAAAACAAACATACCTTTGTCTTTTATACAAACACTATGAAAAACCAAGTTATTTTGCGTAGTTACTAAGGACCTCTTCATGAGCGAGTCCGGTTTTATTATTATTGATACGCTCACGTTTGAGTTTAATCAAATTCCTGAAAAGGCGCTATTATGACGATTCATAAAAAAAATCCTGATTTTAGCTCTCAGTAAACACAGAATCCATATGGTGATTCAACTTCTTACCTGTACGCATAATGTAGTATAATATTGTAGAAATAGAAAATCTGTGGCTCTGTGCCATCGTGGAGGGCAGAAGCTCTAGAGGGAGATCCTCATTGAGATGGTTGGACAGACCGCTGGGTGAAGATTGGTAATCGTGGTCTTAAGTCATGAAGTGTAGACCACAGAGAGAGAATATCGTAAAATTAACCTATTTTTAACTTTACTGACGCATCACCTTAAATTTGACATTAATTTTATATAATTCAATTAATTAAATTATGTATCAGTACTATTTGAAAATGTTTCTTAGTGTGTACTACAAGTTTTGCTCCACTTATCACCTAGTTATAGTGTGTTCTTCTACTACTGATGGAGTGCCTACAGACTATATGTAAACGAGTATAATTCAATATACAACGTGTAATTTAAAGGGTATATACATACCAAGTGCATGGCTTCTTTGGATGATAACAAACGATATGGCAAGGGTTTTGTAATCCTAAGTCTAAGTGTGTAGAACTTATTACAAATTCCAATACACAATACCAGAGACTGAATTTTTCAAATAAAGAAGAACGAAAAGAATTATCTTGTTACTGGCAAATGACGTGGAAAGTTATTGACCCTCGTAGTGCTGTGACACGTTTGTTAATTATGATTAGTATTCAAGAAATATGTGAAACCAATAATTTGGTATCAATTCTTTGAGTCAGTTATTTTGTGCTGAAACTGTGCATAGAGACTCCATACCAGATGTTGTCTTCAGCCCTTGTGGATAGATATGGGGTTTCCGTTACACGTTGTACCTATATCTTTTATTGGAGATTCTAATAAATAAAACTATTTGTACGCATGTGTGTTTTAGTATAAATAGTATGCATAAATAGTTGCCTGAGTTTACAGTTAAGTAACTTTTTTTTTCTTGGGTGGGAAAATCACCAAATGACTTCTCCCGCTGTGGGTTGAGTGGAAAGGAGTGTCAGACTTCTACTGACTAAAAATTCACCCTGCTCCTTCAGTTTTCCTTGCGTTCCGGGGCCGCGGTATTTCGTTAGAACAATCCCGCAACCCCGTACAGCTAAATAACTAGGTCTTGAATAAATAAATCCTAATCCACAAATCAGAAAATCTTTCATCCTAATCGACATAAACAATAGCGTTTATTTTTTTGTTAGAATGTTTGCAAAAGGTGATTCATATTTAAAAAAATTATAATATGTAGAAAAAGCTAGTTTCAATACGAAGCCAGACAAAAACTAAATAACTGTTTTTGTTCTCAAAATCAATACTGTCCCTTTAGCTTTTTCTTAAACTTTGTTCACTTCTATTGGACAAATTTTAACAATGCTATGGACAAAATATTCGCCATTTAAGCCTGTTGTAGTTGAAAATAAATAATTGTGGCATTTTTTCAGGGTTCTGCAACCTAAAGAACTGTGAGTGTCCACTGTCCGTCTGTTTATCAGCGTGCTGTAAATATTTACGTAGTCTATTAGTTTTAGTTGATAGGCTCTCGTTTGACCACCATCTATCTCACTTGATGGTAAGCGATAATGTGGTGGTAGATGAAGCGCGCTAACCTAGACGGTTAGCGCACATTATCTTAGTCCAATTCGGATTCCATACACCTAAGATCCCTCGGCTCAACTGAAACCTACAAGTATTTGGGTATGTCTAAAGTGACCAGACTTCCCGTTTTGAATGGGACTGTCCCTTTTTATAGTTACAAGTCCCGGTGTCCCCAAAATGAACTCTGGGACGCAAAATTGTACCGTTTTCAACCGACGACAAAAAGAGGAGGTTATCAATTCGAAGCGTATATATATTTTTTTCTTTTTTTTAATGTATGATAACCGATTACTCGAAGACGGCTGAACCGATTTGGAAAATTCTTTTTTTGTTTGAAAGGGTATACTTCGAAATTGGTCCCATTGTCACCAGGTCAGGATCTGATGATGGGATCCTGGAGAAATCGAGGGAACTCTTCAAATGATAGATAGATACTAGTGACCTCAGAGAAGTATGGCAGAGCTTCACGGACGCTATTACCGGGCCCTTCATGGGTCTGACGTAGATACATTAGCGTACGTAGCCTGGCTAAGTTTTGGTGACCTCTTCGGAGAAATCGAAGGTTTTGTCTATGCAATTATGGCCGAAGTTATGATGACGAATAACTATCGGAAATATATTGTGAAGGATGGTATGGCAGACACATGTCGGGCATGTCACAAACCGGGAAAATCCATTCGTCACATTATCTCCGGTTGTTCTCGTCTGGTTAACGGAGACTATTTGCAAAGACACAACCTTGTAGCTAGGATTGTTCACCAGCAACTTGCTCTTAAATAGAATCTTGTGGAATCAGAAGTACCGTACTATAGGTATGTGCCCGACCCAGTGTTCGAAAATGGCAATATTACACTGTACTGGGATCGGTCTATCATCACTGACAGGACTATTGTTGCCAATAAGCGTCACACAGTGATTGTTGATATAGCGGTCCCTCATGACGAGAACCTCGTGAAAGCCGAGAAAGATAAGCAAATTTAGTATCTTGACTTGGTTCGCGAGGTTGTTGACATGTGGGATGTGGATTAGGGCATGCAATTATCGAAATATTCCGATAATCGATAAAATGAAAAATATCGATTTTTTTTTCGATAAAAACCGGTAATTACCGATAATTATCGTTTTTTATAAAAAAAATACCTAAACTTGTTTTTTACTTGTAAATAAAGGGATAAAGTGATGCAATTACTTTCCTAAAATAAAGGACAATATAATATACTGAAAAATAAATAAAACAAGGCGTTTTTTTTTAAATCAACGTTTGTATTTCTTTATAGTATTTAAATTATATAACATAACATTTTGGATTGTCTCACTAAACTCTTTCTTAAGAGATCTTTTAAATAAAATCTTAAAAACCTCTAGCTAAATTAAAAAAAAGTTACTCTTTAAAATAATTATAATAATTATGAGTTAAATATTGCAACTTTTGGACGTTTAGTATAATTAAATTAACTTTAAATAATTTCGTAGTACAGTATGGACATCTGAGTCAACAATTCAACATACACAATGTGTATGTTGACTCAGATGTTAATCGTTAAGAAATCTTGTTAGGATGTGTATTACACATCCTAACAAGATTTCTAAACGATTAATTAACGATAATAGGTAAATTAACATATAACAATTCCGTATTATAATTAAAAGAAATCACATTTAAAATAGTAATTTTGTATTATAATTAAAAGAGATCACATTTGAAATAATCACATTTTAAAGAGATTTTTGTTTTTTTTTTGCTGCTGAAAATATGTCCGCAGAAATGACAAACAATCAATTGTTTTGTCATTTAGGCTAGTACGCAGCTTATTACATAGTACTCCAGCTGCGGAAAAGACACGTTCGCTTTCTACACTAGTTGGCTTAATTGAGCGAAGCCATCGGTATAGTTTTGTTAGCAGTTGACCATGATCACCACCGTTTTCAAATAGTAGCATTTCAACTTTAAGAAGTGTCAGTGTCCTCCGTTGAAGCTGAAATGCCTGGGCCTCTCGAGTCATAATTAATTTTATTTATATATTGATCAAGCAAGTCTTTATTGGTCACTTGGGCATTGCTGTCAGTGACTTCAGTGACTTGGTCACTTGAATGAGCTTGACTGTGGTCATCTTCAATCACAACCAAAGCAGCAGCAGCAGCCGTATACATCTGTATTATATTCGTCGTCATTAAAATAGGTAACGGTTTGGATCATGCAGGTACTGCATAAGACTAGCAACTGGAAGCCGTCTTTGTTTTAATCTATTTGTGAGATTTGTATGAAGGTCCCGACTAAGTTGCGTATTGCGAACTTCAAGTTTCTTTAAAGCAAAATTCGTAGCAACATCCGCACTAACTAGAGTGGCATCTTCTCGACAGAGGGCCTCAACTGTGACCTTAATAATTTCAAGATTCTCATATATGTCTCGAAAAACTGACCACTCCTGTTCCGAAATTTGAATTGCGCATTTGACATCAATGACAGCTTTTAAGATTGCAGCTTTTACTTTAATGAATCTACCTATCATATCACATAGTGTGCTCCATCGTGTCTTGCAGTCTAACAACAATGCGTTTTCCTTGCCAAGTTCCATTTTTATATATTTCTGAAGAACATCTGATTTTGTAGGTGACTTTCGAAACATTCGTACGACTGCTCTAACCTTCTCTATAATGGGTTTGAATTGAATATTTGTTTCAACATATGAAAACGCTTCCTCTATTTCTAATCCACCAGCATCATTTAATAACAAGTGCGTCATCATTATCATTTTCCTCCTCATCTTGAGCTTCGTTATAATGAGTTACTTCTAGAGATTTGGCATAAAATGTATCTACTATGGCCAGTTGCAAGCCGTGAGCTAAGCAAAGTTGATGAATGCAGTTTAGATTTCGGCCAAGTTTTGTCATGACTGAAGCTCCATCGGATGTTATACAAATTATATCAGTGTCAAAGTTTATACCAAATTCATTTAGCCTCTTTCGAAGGTATTCTTCACATTTATCAGCGTTTACAGAGCCATATGTTCTACATAAGCCAAGGTTTTTTGCAGTATCCTTACATTGGAAAAATGCACAGTGAATGTTTACATTTACATATCGCCTATTTCTTGACGATGTCCACTCATCTAAAGATAAGCAAAACTTGTGTCCTTCATTTTTTAGCTCCTGTATCTCTTTTATAACCTTATTCTTAATTTTATCGTAAAACTTAACAGTTATATCTTTTATATTTATATTTTGCACTAGAGGGTAATTTATAACCAGCTTTGTTAAAGATATGCCTAAGATCTTCAGACTCTGTAAATGCCCTAAAAGGCATTCCGTCTAAAGCTGTCATTCTTGATATCATAATATCTAAAGATCTGTTTGATTCTGTAAAATAATCAGACATTTTACTTTTTTTAACTGATACAGGAACAGGAGCATCTATTGACGCCAAAGACGATAACAAAGATGGACCGTCGTTTTTTCTTTTTGAAGGCCCAGCAATCTCTCTTCTACCTTCATCCGGTTCCGGTGTAAACTTTTCGCTGTCAAGTGTTATGGCATGTAAGGACCTTAAATGACTGCGAAGTCCCGTTGTTGTACCACCCACACACTTAATAACTTTATCGCAGATCTTACATTTTGCTGTGTCACCTGTTTCTGCTTTTAAAAAATGCCGCCATACCGACGTTTGGTCCGAACACTTTTTGTACACAGGTACATAGTTAACTGTGTTTTTATTAGACATGCTAAATATACTTTACTGAATGAGTAGGTGCAGTACGTAAAGTACCTAAAACAAAAACATACGAAGTTTTGAATTGACTGAACTACATGAAAATATTACGATGTAGATTAGTTATGTAGAATTGTAGACAGAACTTCTGTATTGAATTTTACATTCACATCAAGTAACCATTTAAGTGGTAAACAAGATTCTAAACTGAAAAAGTAGGTACCTAAAACAATAAAATATGCTTTATGTTCACTTTACAAGAAATTAATAGGTAGAAATTGATTGTGTGTATGTCGTAACTCGTACTACAAACTATATATTTTTTCGTTTTTAAGGTAAAAGCCTTGTTTAGGTACCTACTTTCTATATTTATGTTTAAATGGTGTAGCATTTTGAACGGAAACATTTCGAATAACAACGCTAAATGTTTGCAATTAAGTAGTATAAATCTGACTTACCAATAATATTCTTAATTTCTTACTGACGCAAAACTCTCAATTCAGTTAATCCGGGCGTTCTCAACTCCTCACTCACATGGTAGAACGACAGCGATCGACACGTTCACAGTTCACAGTCACACACAAATATTGCGCAATGAGCAAATGACAGTGACGGGAAAGAAAACGCGCGCGGCGAGGGAACGGGACGCATCCAACGTTCGTTCAGAAATGTGTCAGAATTCTTTATATAAAATTATCGATTATCGGTATTTATCGTTTTTGTTTTCGATATTTATCGTTTTGTCAGAATGGATCGATAACCGATAAATTATCGATTATCGGTTATCGGTTTGCATGCCCTAATGTGGATACAGCAATCATTGTGCCGATAGTCGTCTCAGCCAATGGCATAATAGCCAAGAGCCTCGACAAACATCTTAGGAGGCTCTCGTTGGGCAGCTGGATCATGGGCTTGATCCAGAAAGCAGTACTTCTGGACACGGCGCGAATAATTAGGAGGTTCCTCTCTCAAGAGCCCTAACCACCGGTAGCTTGGACCCTGTTCCAGTTACCGATGGACTACTGTTTTTTTTATATTTTTTAATTTTTTTTTTTTTTATAGGAATATTTAAAAATGTAAATAATATGTACATAAAATGTAATAAATGAAATAATAATAATCCCTCTTGTTTAGACAAGAAGGGTGTCTTCCTGGCTTATAAAATAAAATATGTTACTCATGCCTTTATTTCAGACAACAAAGGCCCATTGAAAAATATGCATAATTAATAACAATAAGTAAGTGTCTAATAATACGATATGTCAGCGTCGTCTTACGCTGCGCAGTGCCACGTAATCTTTCGCGAAATCTTCGATACCGGACACTCTTTCGCCAAAACTTTGACATGGTAGGACAAAACTCGTATCACGAACAACTAACTGATAAATTTTCTTTTCATTATAAGGGACCTTTCATGTGCAAGTCCGCCTCGTACTTGGCCGGTTTTTTAACAGTACGACTTTCAATAACAATTGCTATTTTCTGTATCGATATAATCTCGTTATTTCTTTTATAGGCTCTGTTCATTCATATTTGCTATTGTGTTACTATATTGAGCATTTAAAAGAGTTATTCATGAACACAATGAGCTATTTTAGCCATTTCAAAGTCCTTTTATTAGTACTTATTACATTGTATCTGAAAAGGTTTCTTGCAAAGTAATCGAGTTGAAGCCAATATTAGATCTTGATTGTGCAAACTCCACGTATTTCTTTATTTATGTACACACAAAACATTTAAGAAGATAAAAAGAGAAAGTAAATACAGAAAAGATAATAGGTACAAACGGGGCTGGGCTGTTAATCAGTCCGGACCAATGATGGAGCAATGCTAGCCACTATACCCTATCCAGATTACGAAAAAATAAAATGTAAACAAACAAACCAATGGTTCTCAAACTTTGTTTTCATTAACCGACTGTACATTAAAAAGGTATGCTGTGGTAATGAGTTAATTACTCGAAAATACTTGTGTTTTATCTATGTTGGTACTGTTATTTTTTTCAAAATATTACATGGACAGCGAAGAAAATATGGAAAAAACAAGCATTTCATTTAAAATATATTTATTCAGAATCTAAATCTGTATCAGAGCTTTCACTATCACCTACATGAATTATGAAATGATCAACCACATCATCAATTATCCCATCAATTTTCAACATTTTCTGTTCCTCTTTTATGACATGGTCAATGCACTTTTTCCAATTTTCAGCTGTTATGCTTTTGATTGCATCAGCTAACAATATTTTTACTTGATTTAATTTAAATGACTTATTATGTCTAGCAACATAGCCTTTGACCTGGGCCCATATCAGCTCAATTGGATTTAGTTCACAGTGGTAAGGTGGAAGCCTAACCACTGTGATACCGTTCTCTTGAGCCATATCATCAATAATATAACTTTGGTGTTTGTCTTTTTCTTTTTTAATTTTTTCTATAAATTGTGCTTTAACTTCTGAATGGTCAAAGGGTATATTTTTCTCAAGTAGCCATTTTTGTAATTCATCTTTTTTGTTAGCCATGGTAGGTACTTTTTCCTTCCTACGGGAATGGTAAGGTGCATTGTCTATGACAACAACAGAGTTTGGTTCTAAAATGGGGAGTATTTTGGTAAACCATTTTTCATAATTGTATGAATCCATTTCTGAATGATAATCTCCTTCGGTCTTCTTAGCTTCAAATATTAAGTCACCTCCTTCCAAAAAGCCTGTATCTGATCCTGTAAACAAAATATAATAAAGTACAAATCCAATTCAGAAAGTTTTTATTTTTCAGTAGTTGAACTGGCAAAAACAGCAAAACACAGAAACAGGAATTCTTACACATAATTATAATTTGTACAAAACATAGAATGGTGATTGTATTAAATGTGTTGACATAGAGGTCTATTCATTTACAATAGAATCATTATAAATTATCATAATGCATACATGCATTAAATAATGTAAAAGAAGCAAAAGTAGTGTGTTCGGATCAAAGTATGTGACAATCTGTAGTTACTATAAATATGGGAATCAGATGTTATGTACATAATTATGCGAGTGTTATTAATAGAGAACTTACCAATATGCAATATTATCAAGCGTTTGCCTTTACCGCTTGGATTTTTTAATCCCATTGATAAGCCTTCACGGTGAGCTTCTTTTACAGACATTATTGTTTGGTCTTGCCATACTTTGCTCATAGTGTGTCCTATAACAAGGTCAGAATAGATATAAATCAAAAAATTACACTATGCTTGTTGGATCTCCAAGAATTGGATGGTTAGAAAGTGAATAATAAAAATTGTAAATATTGTTGATTACTAAAATTATAGCTAACCTTCATTAAGCCAAGTTTCGTCCGTATAATATATCTTTCTCCCTTCAGCCCTCATTCGAACAATCTCATGCAAATATTTAATTCTCCAGCGAACAATATCATCCCGATCCAAAAATGCACTGTTTCTGCTGCGTTTCACATATTTCATTTGTAGTTTTTGGAAAACTTTATAGAAAGTGGTCCTCTTGAAGTCGGGCAATGTGTCATCCGTATTCACAGCTTCCAGAACTTTGTCAATGGCGGGTAATTCTTTGTTAAAAAAAAAGTGTGGATTTTGCGACGTATAGCTCCCAATTGCAAATCGTCCAAATTGTCAATGATTGATCGCCTTTTCGATCGTGGCGTAGGGGATTCCACACGGCCTTTTTCTTTCCTCTCACAAAGAATTTTAAAACAGAGCTTCGAGATATCCCCATGATCTCTGCAGTTTTATTAGCGATGTCATACTTGTAGGGATAAGAATCCTTAGGCCACGTCTCTTCTACATGCTTGTAGACATTAATAAGAGTCTCCTTGTCTACTGAGCGCATCACTGTTCTCTTGGACCGCTTTTTCTTCGGCGAAGAAAAAGTGCAGATATTGCTCGGCCCAGGTTCACTCATTTAAAAAAATTATAACAACTAAACAAGTAACAAACAAGACAAACTTAATAATAACAATAACTTAACGAAAACACAACGAAATATCGATTTATAACACGGAGAATGCACGCTAGCGTCAATAAATTCAGCAAGAGTTAAAAAAACATGGAGGGTATAATCCAACCGAATTAAGAAATACTCGCTCCTATGTAAAATAGTTTTTAATATAGTAAACTTTAAATTATCAGTATATAAAATCGTTTGAGTTTGGAAACATTGTCTTTTTAGATCCTTTATCATGCTCACTTACATTATTTTTTATTAAACGTTTTATTTTGTATTTATGTAAATTTTATATGTTAATATTGTTATCAATTTTAATTGTGAAATTAAAAGCTTTTTATGTTATTCATAACTGTTAAGAATATAGGTGGGTATTTGTAATAAACAATTAAATTTTGCTACGATAATATTATTATAAAGTTTATCATTGCAAAAATGACATCCAAAGAATTCTTTTTACGATTTGTTTACATTTAATTTTTTCGTAAGTTGAATAGAGTATAGGTACTGAAACTTTTATTTATAAAACATAGCTCCACGCTAGACATTTTTTCGATGGTATACCTAATCATTGAATGACTTCCACCGCTCTGGGTGGAGCGGAAAGGAGTGTCGGAGTTCTACTGACTAAAAATTGGCCAAGTGCGAGTCGGACTCGCCCATGGAGGGTTCCGCAGTAACTATAATAATATAATATAATATGAACAATTTGACAAAACAAAATAGACCTTACTTTCTTAAAACTAGCTTATTTTCAATTTTTACAACTACGCCAAATAACTTTGTTTTTCATAGTGTTTGTATGAATCACAAAATTATATTTGCGGTTTTAGAAAATATGCTGTATCTCAAAAACTGCTCACTCGATCACGTTCAAATCAATTTCGGTTGAAAGTTTACATTACGATCTACAGAAATGTATTTTTTTAGATTTTTAGCTCCTTTATTATAGAAGTTAGAGGATATCATTCAAACAATGAATTTTATGAAAAAGTGGTTTTAGAAACCTCAATGTCATTTTTAAAGACTTGTCTATAAATACACACGCATAGGTTTCATGAAAAAAAAATATCAATTAAATATTTTAAATATTTTTTAATTTTTTTCTTAAAATCGGAAAGCGGTTTACAGAATACATCTACCTACCAAGTTTCACATGTATAGTCCTAATAGTTTTGGAATAAAATGGCTGTGACATACGGACGGACGGACGGACGGACCTTACCATTCAGCTACGGAACCCTAAAAACCCAGCCTGTTCCTTAACTACCCATGCGTTCCGGGGCCGCGGTATCTCATTAGAATATTAACACCCAGACCTGGAATAATTATTTAGGTCCTAGAAAAATATTTTCCAGTGCAGGATTCCAGGGAGGTCCGTTTCTACACAGTAGGACAGTGGTCAGGAGTGGGACTGTTCTAATCCTATACCTGGTGTTGAAGCAATACGCTGGTCGGTTAGCTATTGTGGATTAATGTGGAGCAGCTGAGTCTGCATCTCGTGTCTCGATTTAGTCGAGTGGAATAGCCCATGTAATATGGTGCACGTGAAGCCCTTGCGGCTATTGAATCCGGCCTAGTGCCGTTCAATAAGGCCTTGAGCCTATGTGAAAAAAGTGCAGGATTCCAACCCACTAAGCCCAGCGCAGCATGACAAAAAAAATCTTAGCCTTTTACCACACTAAAATTCGATGTTTTATAATAAATGTTTTTTTCTTTTTTTGAGAGAAATGTACGTGCCATTTAGGTAGAACTAACATTACTAGCAATCTTGTTAAACCCTCTCCAATGTCCAACCCATTATACTTAAAATAGTATAATGGGTTGTGTTCGAACCCGCGACCTTTCGATCACAAATCCACCTTATCCATTAGGTTATTGACGCTTAAAATATTGGTGGAGATGCTTAAAATGTTGTTCTTTCATAACTTATTTCAAGGAAACAGGTCTGATAGATCAGAGAGCTAGGCCATACCAAATATGTCAATTAATAGATACTATACCGGTTAGAATTTATAAACAAAACCAGTGGCAAAAAACAATGAACTATACATATTATATGTTAATTGCTTGCTGACTGAGATCGCTTTTGATGTCATTATTTTATACTATGTTGAAAAAAATTACTAAAATCTTTAAAATACAAATATATATTTTTTTAATAATTTTAATGCTGCAAAATGGAAACATTTAAAAATTACTTAAGTTTTGAAAAGAGTTACCATGGAGCTTTTTGCCGGTTCATCTCCATAGGTATCTAATACAAACCGTATATTAGTTTCTCACGTACCTATATACGTATACACTCTCACTACAAAAACTTAATTAAAGTACCCCTCTGTCATTTCCTTTGTCTGTTAGGCGTTTCACTGTTAAATTTGTTTTTTTTTTTTATTAACATTTCGGTATGTATAAAATGTATTTGTATAAAGTTTTTGCACAGTATTGAATAGGTTTTTCAATTAGCGATAACTTCCACAGTATTAGTAATATTCATAAATACGAAAGGTTGCAGTCGTTACGTTGTTTGTCCTACTTACCCACGTATAAAATACCAAATCATAATAATGTGTATGGTGCAAGGACGTGGGAACTTTCTTAAATGACATACCTGTAAATATCTTAAAAAAAGAAAACGTGTGGCACTCGGGGACTGCTGCGGTAAAGCTATTGCATAGCATATAAGTTAATTGAAAATATAAGTTTTTTTTAATAGAATACTTCGAAACAGTTGAGGTACAATACTATACTGAACTATATTTTCCTCGTACAATATTATCTCAATTCCTACACACACAAATATTCCCAAATTATAGGGAAAAAAGTTCACAAATGGCAACTCTTTGACATACATAGATAAAAAGATGGCTTCACTTTTAATGTTCGCGATGCGCCGTCTTTCTTTTTTACTTAGTCTGAGGTACATAAATTTAGTTTTAAGTTTTTTTCCACGGGTCAATTATACCACATTTTTAGTTTTAAGCTATAGTTTCTCGGGGCGTTGACATTTTCGACTTTCTTTCTCCTACAAAAAAATGTAAATATTTCTTATTTTATTCGACAAAATATTTACAAAAATATCTAAATATAATATAAAAGTAATTTCAATAAAAAAGAAATCACAAAAAGAAGGATATGATGAGAGACCCTGGGTTTGATTCAGAAAACTGACGGTTACCAATCCGATTCTTTACTAAACACGCCAATAGAACCGTAGTAACCATAATTGAAATAACTGACCGTATTCGACCGTATTAGGTTTTATTTTCGTTACGGAGTTTCTTGATTCGGTCGCCGCGCTCAAAGCCCGCGATAAAAGCTATGTAATAGCTAAATAACTCTAAAGAACTACTGTAGAGTGCTAAAGAAACACTTTCTAGATCCATAATAAGTGTCAATTTTAATGATAGTGTGTAAGTGTGGCATCGAGTTGCCACGTCTAGCATACCACAGATAAACCCTCGATGGTTTAGGTGGTATGTTTAAGTTTGTAACAAATGTGCTATGTTTTAAATAATAAACAATAAAAAGAATACTATTAGAAATACTTTAAAAAATGAAACACTAGCTTCTGCTTGCTACTTCGTTCGCGAGGGTGGGTTTTCACGCGTAATTCCCGATCCCGTGGGAATCCCGGGATAATAAGTAGAATATGTATTAGTCCAGTATATCAACTATCGAGGTACCAAATTTAATTCAGATCCGTTCAGTAGTTTTTACGTGAAAGATCCATCCTCACAAGCTTTCGCGGATATAATGTTAGTAAGATTTAAGATAAAATTTCACCATTGTACAACATAATTAAATGTCTCCTCTCTGACAAAAATACCGTTTACTTGCAGTTATTTCAAAATAATTCTATTTACTCTTAAAAAAATATTTTACAACAGTAAACATCTTGAGAAGCTCATATCTCGTATATACAATTTAAATACTTATTTATAAAAATATGTTTGTTATCTTGAATATTAAACGTAAATACCAAATTTCTGATACAGTACATTACATATTACAATGAATACTATAAAAGATAATTATCTCAGACTCAAAATTGTGTGGAAATTGAAAACATGATTTTATTTTACAATAAGAAATCAACATCGTATAAATGATACTTATTTTGCAAGTTGTTTATAAAATAAACACTCTTTTTTTTTAACATGGTATAATTATCAAATAAGTCCTCCCACCCCGGGCAGGGTGGGAGGGACTGTCAGACTTATACTGACTAAAATCCACGGTGTTCCTTCAATAACCCTTTACGTACCGGGGTCACGGTAATGGGATAAGTCCCACGACCCCGGCAGGCTTCAGCCCTCTGCAGGGGGGGCCTCGTCATGTTGCTGACGCTCTTTGAGGCGCGCGTGGAACACAACGCGCCGTCGACCCGGGCATGGTCCATGGTCGGACAGCGAGTTGCCCTTTACTCGCTGTCCACATGCCCGCGCCTACGGTGGCCGGAGATCGTCGGCCGACGTCCGACGCCGTGGGCGTCTACCACTGCGGCTGGGCTGGAGGGAGGACGCCATCCTCTCCCTCACGCGGCCCGCCTCCTCCTTCGGAAGCATGACTGCTTCACAGAAGGAGGCGACCGCTTCCCACTCCCTCTCGCCTGCAGCATGGCCTCGACCAATGCCGGGCGCGAGAGGTCTCCGCCTATCGCTGCCGTGAGGACACGTCGGTGATCTGCCCAGGCGACTCAGTCTTGCACCGTATGCTCTACTGTGTCCTCAGGGCGACCCTCGCAGTGGTGACACCCAGGCGTTTCTTCCTTTCCCTCTCCTTCCATCTTTATCTGACATTGGCGTCGTGAAGTGCATCGTGCAGTTTGGCATCCAAGGTTGTACGGATAGGTCAGACCAACAAATTAGCGCCGGTGCAGCCTTTTGCCATTGAATTATTTGCATTAATTAGTCGAGACAGTTGGCGCAGTGGTTGAGCGATTAGCTTTTTTTATTGAAAATAGGTTCGCGTTTGACCACTATCTCACCTGATGGTAAGTGATGATGTGATCGAAGATGGAGCACGCTTACCTAAAAGTAACGTATTTACTCTTGACTTAAGGTTCGTAACATTTAGGGCGTTCAATTTAAATATTTTTGTATGAAAATCTGGTGAACTAAAATATGACAAATTTTTAAAAGTCATAGAACAAAAGTTGTTGATTATGATGTTAGTAACATAGTGCTGAGAGGTTAACGGTGTTTTACAATTAACCCTGTACATTTTTTCTGGGTCTCGTGTTTGTCATAATGCACCCACGATTCAGTCGAAAGTCCTGTTTAGTAAGCATGTTTAGAAAATACTTTGTGCCTATAGCCAAAGAGTGGAATTCCCTACCGAAGTCTGTATTTCCTGATAGTTTTAAATCAAGAGTGTAGAGGTTCCTTCTAGGTAAACGTGCTACATCTTCGACCACTTCATCGCTTACCATCAGGTGAGATGAAAGTCAAACGCAAGCCTATAAAAGAAAGAGATTGAGTGCGAAAAATATAAGAAGTCTTCATATGCAGGTAATAGTAAGCTTTTCTTTTCTGGGTGGGAAAATCATCGAATGACTTCTCGTGTTTTCCGTGGAGCGGCAGGGAGTGTGAGACTTCTACTGAATAAAAAACCAACCTGTTCCTTTAGCTGCCCTTAAGTTCTGGCCGACAATAGCTCTATGAGGCTCCGTTACTAGTGCTGACATCTCTTAATTACACGCTTCAAGAATTATCAAACTCAAACCCTAACGTCACCTCAACTTTCTAAACGCAAACAAAGCGTTAGTTTAAGCCATTATTTTGACGCCAACAGCGCCCCCGAGACGCGGTTTAACAAATTAACTGTACGGTAATCCGCGGTTATTTAACTCATATAATTGGAATCTGACCGCATTCTGATAGTTTACACGTATGTGAGTAAGTTGGTGAATTTAGATGGTTGGTTAGTTTAGGAATGGTAGGTATTTATGATTGAGGAGGTGGGAATTCATTTAATTGAATATTCTTTTCCTGAATATGTTGGATTTACAAAAACTATCTGTTAGAGTAGGATGTGAAAGACCAAATAAACTTATATTCTTTCATTCTTTCAAATATTAACCCTCATAAGACCCTAACTATGGTGACCTGGAAACCAGTTCGTTTGAGAGTCTAATGTAGTGACATACAACCGCCCCATACCCGCATTCAAATTAATGAACCAAAACTCGTAAAAGTGAGGCAAAATACAATAAATTCGATGATAATATGCAATGATTCACGCCTGGAAAAACATAAACAAAATTTTTATTGTAGCAATGAAATACTGTCAACAGCGAGGGTTGGAAGTGACATCCTTGAACTGATATGTACTGGGTGATACAGTAGATCAATATTTACTTTATTGTGATAATATACAGGTTGTAAGTATGAAGCATGTGGCAACGATTTTTAACTTGATTTTAAGACTTGATTTTGCTGTACCTTCAAAAGTCCCCGGTAATTTTAGGGATAATACCAGAGTGTCTTGAATGTTTACCTAACTAAACTCACCCGCTACATGGTGAACATCCCACCCATACACACAAACGTTTCGGGAATACTTTCATTGTGCGTACGTAAGGAGTGAAATTCCTTGCCGGGGTCTGTGTTTCCTGATAGATATAACCTGGAAGTCTTTAAATAAAGAGTGAAAAGGATACTTTTAGGTTAGCGTGCTTCATCTTTGACGACATCATCGCTAACCATCAGGTGAGATTGTGATGAAGTGAGCTTATCTTACTAATAATAATATTGTAAATGATAAAGTTTGTGAACAATACAATAAGAGTCACAAACATCCTCACATTTGCATTGCTGTATGGATTTTGTTACTCTTTCACGCAAAATCTACTGAACAGATCTGAATGAAAGGTAAGTAGATAGTTGACATACTGGAATAACACATACTTTATATCCCAGAATTTACGTGAGATCAAGAATTACGTAAAATTCTTCCATACGGATGACATCTTAGGCAGAAGCTAGCTTCTGCCTAAGATGATGATGATGGGTTTTTTTATTGTTGGCTAGCCAACAATAAATAAAACCGGTCAAGTGCGTGTCGGGCCACGCGCAGTGAAGGGTTCCGTAGTTTTTATAACAGCCAAGTGCGTGTCGTATTCGCTGACTGATCGTTTCGTATTATGCTCTAACTAAAAGCCAAACATGACTACCTAACTAATTAGATTTCCTATATAAAGCCTCACCTGATCCGACAATTTTGCACGGAAAGTTTTAATTTTTTTTAGAGATTTGTTTAAATAAAGATTTGTTTAATTAAACCTTGTCATAGCCGGTGTTTTGAATTTAAATCTATACTAATATTATAAAGCGGAAAAGTTTGTTAGTTTGTTTGTTTGTTTGCTTGAACGCGCTAATCTTCGAAAGTACTGGGTGGATTTGGATGAATTTGGTATGGAAGTAGCTTGAAGCTTGAGGAAGGTTATAGGCTACTTTTTACCCGACTGCAAAAAAGGAGAGTTATGTTTTTACCGTGATAGAATCCACGGGAGCGAAGCCCCGCGAGAGTACTAGTATATTCTATTATTACTATTTCAATCTCCAAATTCCTACACTCAACGAGACTTGATTATGAATTTCACAATTCAACTATTTCAATTTTATCTCTAGCGTCTACACACAATCTCAAGATTTTATTTTTTTGTCTACACACAATCTCAAAAACTTTTTTTTTTAGGTAGGGCCACTCGTAGTTCAGCACACTAAGGCTGGTCACTACTCAACCGGGCGATCCTGTGGTGACCTCTAAATCTAAAGGCCCCCAGCCAGGGCTTACAAACTAGAATTACATTTTAAACATCCGTACGCTAATGGCACTCCCTGTGGAGTACGGGCCTCGGCATAGCGGGGTCATTGGTGGAGGGCAGCAAAGGGACAGGCTGGGTCCATATTATTTAAGGGGTTATTTATCGCTACTGGCTCAACATCGCGGGCTGGCTCGTTTGGCAAAGGTCGGGGAGAGTTTCCGTTACAAGTCGCGATGGGCCTCGTCGGCGAGGCCGGAATACGGAACGTGTTTTAATTCTGTATTTTCTAAGAGTGCTAGTTTCCCTACTGCTCTCTTGTCGGATGGTGGTGGGGTCGTCGGACTCGTCTAGGACGTTACGCGGGCGACGAACCCGAGAAATATTGGAGGGTCTGTATCGGGCGGCCGATACGATCGGGGGGTTTGGGTGGTTTTCAGCAGAGGTGAAGTAACGCACTGAATGGCGTTTCAGCACTCGCTTTCTGGTCGGGGCAAAAACTCAATAATTTTCACAACTACCTACATATAGTTTTGGCGGTAACGAAACCATTGTGAGATATAATTCTACGACAACGCCATCTAGTTAGAAAAGAAGTACTAGTTGTTACACAAAACTGAAAAATGAGACTGGTTTGACACAATCCTCCACTAATTTAATTACTTAAACACAACTAACTACAATGTAACTGGACAGAAACTGTTTTTTAACCGACTTCTAAAGAAGGAGTAGGTTATCAATTCGTCACGTATATATAACTAGCTTTTGCCCGCGACTTTGTTCGCGTGGGAAGGTTTTCCCGCGCAAATCCCAATCCCGTGGGAATTTCGGGATAAAAAGTAGCCTATGTGTTATTCCAGAATGTCAATTATCTACTCACCAAATTTCATTCAGATCCGTTCAGTAGTTTTTGCGTGAAAGAGTAACAAACATCCATCCATCCTCACAAACTTTCGCATTTATAATATTAGTAGGAAGGATATATATTTTTTTATGTATGTGCACCGATTACTCCGTCAATTGTGGATCGATTTAGAAAATTATTTTTTCGTTTGAAATGGTATGCTCTCGAGGTAGTACGCATTGTCACCAAATTAGAATTTGATGAAGGGGTTTCACAGAAATCGAAGGAAATCCTCAAATTTTAAAGGCAATTGTATAGCGATTTTGGTATTTTAGAAAGCACCATTTGGTGAAGCGGAACTGATGAAGAAGATCATAGATGGTCACCGGAACTACTCAATAATAAGTATTTCACGAGTTACGGTTCGATTACTTTAAAATGGTTGCTAAGCAACTTATGGTCGTCAAATTGTGAATGGTGAAATGGAACTGATGGTGAAATACAGAACTCCTCAACAATTAACGCCCCTGCATCGGGAAAAGCAATATTTTGGAAAAGGTGATGAGCAAGTTGACATTAGGCTATTGTAACTTAGATAAATTATAAACAGACCCACTAAAAAACGAGAAATAAAAACTTTTTAACAAAAAAAAAACCGACTTCCAAAAAAACACTACAATGTGAAAAATAACTTTAATTTTGGAAATCGGTGGCAAAAAACTAAAATACAGATCCATAGACACCATCTTCTGAAATTAAAGTTATTTTTCACATTGTACCTAGTGGTTTTTTGGAAGTCGGTATTATTTTGTTAAAAAGTTTTTTTTTTATAAAACTTATTTAAATATGAAACTAGCGCGATACAACTGACGCTTAGCGCCATCTATCGACATTTCTATGGAGTTGTTCGAAATTTTCGAGTCAAATACAATTGGTCGACTATTACTCGTAAACTTATAAAGCCCACTCATGTGTGATAGTTTTCCTTTAAACTTCGTTATATACAGGTACTACTGCCATGACATTTGAATTTCTAACTACAACCGTTTAGTTGATAGAGGGGGAGGGACACTTGACTCTAACGATAATTGGTACTTTAAAGCGTGATAAGTCACAAGCGGTTTACTTAATCAGAAAACGGTCTTCCTAAACCCCTAATATTTTTGAAAGACCTATCTAACGATATCCCACACTATGGGAAGGACGAAAAAAAAAATTATCATCTCACTTTACATGTAGGGGAGGTACCCTAAATAATTGATTTTTTCAAAATTTTATTTACCACTTTTTTGGCGTCATTAACGTGTATACTCATGCCAAATTACAAATTTCTAGTACCAATAGTTTTTGAGCTAAACTGCGGACAGACGGACAGACAGACGAACATGGCGAAACTATAAGGGTTCCTTGTTGACTACGGAACCCTAAAAAACCCTAACGATCACCATTTAAGCATAATTATGGCAGAACTGTGGAAACCTTGTCAATGTAAATCTCAGGGGGTACCTGTCAAATTTTACCAATCGAGCATTAACCTTCCATTATTGTGATACGGTAGAAAATCTATTAAAGTTTGACAGATTAAGGTAGGTTGATGTGCTGGCGTCTGTACGTATTGCAATATCTAAAATTAAAAGAACTAAAGTAAAATAACCTACGTTCAATATTCCTAAAATCGAAATACCTAATGTTTTTAATGGTGTAATTTTGAAGCGTTGAAGCGTACAGACGTGCCTATTAGCAATATTTATTTATACTTAATATAATAACTGTGACCTACTTGTTGTGTAAAGGTACTATCGTAATGTATAAGCATTTTTTCTAAGTGTGCAGTTTAGTGAATAATGGTCACGATACGGTGAACTTATTATTAAAAAAAAATGGATAACAGCCCCTATCATCCAGGGAGGGCAAGCAAGTCTTCTGTTTCACCTTCGAAAAACTCAGCCCCGGAGTCGACTGCGGTCGATGGTATTGTATCAACGCCTGAAATACAAAGATGGATGACAGTCATCGAGCAACATTTAAACGAAGTTTGTTCTATTGCCGCGGATGGTAAACTAAACACGGAGCAGAAAATGAAGATTTCCAACCTTTGCCGTAAAGTAGTATCTGGTACATCCCAGATGGCAGTCCAGTATCAGTCGTTGAAGCAGAAAGCTATTCACGCAAACATCATGATTGATGCCCTTAACCAACAGCGCGACCTGACACAGCAAATTTCCGAACTCAAAAAGACAATACAAGACTCTACTTCTATGGGAACTACTTCTTTTACCGATATGGTAAAAAGGGGATCAAATCATTACGTGTGACCTGAAAATGTAGGCTCGGTAGCTATTTATCCCAATGATGCATTTAAAACAAGCGACGAAACCAAACAGTTAGTTCAAAAAATCATACGGCCTGAACAGATGAAGTTACATGTACGTGGAGTCCGAAAAACTACGAAAGGAGGCGTAATTATCAGCACGGAAAAGAAAGATGACGCTGTAAAGCTAAAGCACGCAGTTCAGCACTCCACATCTGGACTTGTCGTCGACGAACCCAACAAGCACAAACCTCGGATAGTCATTGTAGGTGTGCCGACTTCCTTAACAGAAAATGAGGTCATGAGGTGCATTTTCGAGCAAAATGTAGCAGAAAAATTACCAGACATGTCCTTAGACACCTTCTTCACCTTGGTTAAACTAAGCCACAAATCTGGGAAACGTGACGCTACAACCTGTAACTACATTGTTGAAGTATCAGCCAACATACGTAAAAACCTTATACCTCTTTCAAGGATTTTTATAAATTGGTCGTCCTGTCCTGTTAGGGACTTTACTTTGGTTACTAGGTGTTACAATTGTCATCTTTATGGTCATGCAGCAAAAACTTGCAGAGAGCTCAATTCTTCATGTGGCCACTGTAGTGAAGTAGGACATAAGACAACTGAATGCAACAAGAAAGCTGACACGCCAAAATGCGCTACTTGCACACGCTTTAAAAAACCTAGTGACCACAAAACAGGTGACGCGGATTGCCCAGCTAGGAAAATTGCTGAACTGCGATACATTAACTCCGTTGATTATGTGGGCGCCTAGTGCATCATACGCATACCTAAGACTGAACATTGGTACCATTTATTGCTGACTCAAGAATAGTGCGCTAACATACTGTCATTTACATTTGTTGAAGTAATTATCGATCGCATATTTGATTGCCTATTTATGTAATATCACTCTAACTTTAGAAATGCTGACACAATCATAACAACAACCAGCTATTTCAGTGTGTAATTTCAGCGTTTAATTAAATTAGGTTTAGAATAATAAAATTTGTATTTTAAGTCTATTAAAAATTAAGTATTATTAAGAATTCTGTTGACCAATTGTAAATAGAACCCATGTCGCCTGTGATACAGGTTTTAATTAACCTAGTACAGGCATCACACATTGTATTACCTACATTATTTCTAAGAGTTACTTTGTAATTTCTGAATTTTACTTTTTGAATAAATAAATATACTTATACTTATACACCTAAGCAACTAACACTACAAATTACCTAAGTTAAAAAAAAAAAAACTAATTGGACTAAATATCTAATGTTTAAAATATCAACAGTTATTACACCTAAGTTTGATTCACCAACATATCGAAGTACAGAGTATCGAATGTCCTAGATAAGGATAGGTTAGATCAGTGTTTTTGCGCAAACCGCAGAGGGCGATGGCCGTCAGAGTCGTCCGCGGGTATCGCACGATTTCCTACGAGGCGGCTTGCGTCCTGGCCGGATCCCCGCCCTGGGACCTAGAGGCGAAAGTACTCGCGTCATTGTATCGATGGCGCGAGGAAGAGCGGGCACGGGGCTCGAGACCAGTGCAGCGGCAGATTGCGCTGCGCCAAGAGGAGCTCCGTCGGGTCTTGGTGGCGGAATGGCGGCAAAGGCTTCTGCGCCCTACCACCGACCTCGCTACCGTCGAGGCGATCCGGCCAGTACTCGACGACTGGCTCGGGAGAAGGCACGGCAACCTGTCGTTTAGGGTGACGCAGGTGCTGTCGGGGCACGGCTGCTTTGGCAAGTACCTGTGCCGCATAGACAGGGAGCCGGACGCTCGGTGCCACCACTGCGTCATATTGCGGGGAGGACACGGCGCAACACACGCTCGCCGAGTGTGTAGCTTGGGAGGAGCAGCGCCATGTCCTTACAAATGAAGTAGGAGGCGATCTGTCGCTGTCGGCCGTAGTGCGGAGGATGGTCGGTAGCGTAGAGTCGTGGGACGCGGTGGTGTCCTTCTGCGAGGACATGATGTCGCAGAAGGAAACTGCGGAACGGGAGAGGGAGATCTCGACTCCCTTCCCCGGCCGCAGAAGGCGCACCGGGCGCAGGAGAAGGGCGGACAACGCCCATTTCCGGCCCCCATGAGTGGATCCAGGGGCGAGGGACTTGGGGAAGTCCTATTCGATGGACCCGAAACACAGGCGCGCGCGGGTGTTGGTGCGCGCCTCTGAGGCGATGCACGGGGTAGTTCAATACCTCACTACCCCGTGCAGGAGACGAGGCCCGGACAGACCCGGCCAGCACTAGTGTGGGGCTGCGGAAGAATTTGGATTCCCGCGGCCCCGCGCGCACGTGCGAGGAGATACCGGGGTGGTTTTAGCCGGTAAGAGTCCGGCACCCCCCTCCGCCATTCCCCAGGTGGAGGTAGTCCATGAGGATTTCACCCAAAAAAAAAAAGGTTAGATCAGTGTAAATTAACTACATCTTGGTGAATCATTTGGTTTAGATGAGGTCAAACTCCACCAAATTGTCGTCCTCGTATTTCAAGACTTTAAAGGAACCTAACCAAACTGAACCTCAGGGTGCCCCTGACGTTGGCCGTGTAGGGTTACGATTTAGGGTATTAAAGCTATTTAGAACTGTCATTTTGGATATTAATGTGAAAATTCAGGGAAACAAGATTTGGTGAGCATTTTTCCATTTTGGTAGGCAAAAAGAATATTTTGGTGAGCATTTAAACATCGAACCTTTTGAACATTGACATTTTACCCGTTGGTATTTTAAGTTTTAGCTTTATGAACTTCAGTAACATATCCATTTGACATTTCAAACTTTCGGTATTTTGAATATAGGTGAAACAATCATTAGGTATTTAGATTTTAGAGATTTTGAACATAGGTTATTTTACGTTAGTTCTTTTCATTATAGATATTACAATTCGTACCCAACCCAGGTGGATAGTGAAAGAGTCTCCCCTAAGACTCGCTGTGTATGGCAGTTCACGATTACAGTACCATCGTCTTACCTGGGGTTAATCAGTGAGCACGCGAGACCCCAGAGACCAACCTACCTTAAGTGACGAAGGTGGGGTTTCAGTGTTTAAGGCGTCAAACTGATTGCCTCCCCGATGGTTTAAAGCCTGTTCATGAAGGATTATGAGCATAAGACAAACCAGTTTTACTTAGATTACCAGATATCCTTACTAATATTATAAATGCAAAAGTAACTATATCTGTCTGTGTGTTACGCAATCACGCCTAAACTACTGAACCGATTGTAATAAAAATCGGTACGGACATAGTATAGAGCCTGAGAAAGGACATAGGCTGCTTTTTAATGCGAAAAAAGGGCTGCAAGGGGTTGAAATAGGAGAGTTTTGTATGGAAATTACGTCATTTTTAAAGCTAGAAGCTTGAAACTAATTGTTTAGACTTTTGATTAGATTTTAATAAATACGACATTCAAATTATGAATGAGTTTTATTTTCAAAATAATTAGCCTATAAAATTAAAAATGCTGCCGAAAGTCACTATTCCGCGCAGACAAAGTCGCGGGCACAGCTAGTTTATTATAATTAGATACAGAAAACAATGGAAAGCGTCTTATAGCGAAAAATAGAAAAGAACATGACATTTTAGCCGTCATAGTCATGTTATTAGTGAGGTTCATATTACGACTGACTATGAATACCAAGGGTATGTTTATTTAATATCTTCAACAGAGCTACGCGGTATGTGCTAGCAACAGTAAATGTAGCTCAGTTTTGCGTCATACCCAACTCTACCCCGCGGGTACTTTGTTTTTATTAAGCCTGCAATACACGTTGGTTGAGCTTAGACCAACGCGAGCCTAGGCAAATTGACACAAGGTAAGCGCTACTGTCTAGACATTTGGCAAGTTTTAAGGATCAAAACGGACAAAAACGGTATCGTGTTATCGAAAAGGTAAGGTAAAGCGATAATGTTTTTCGATTGCCTCGTGAAATGAGTTCCAGCTTGTATTATATTGTTACTCCAGTCGCTTAAGCTTTGGTTTCCTAGGATAGCGGTGCCGTCAAATAGCGGCCGTAATACAGCGGTGAATGACGTCACTAGAACGTTGTCTATGTAAACAAAATGGCGCGGTTTCCTAGAGAGCGGTAACTGACACCGTAACGTCAAAAAGCGGTGCCGCCATTTGCATGACGGCCGTCTTGTCGGTGTCAGATGGTTTCGTGAACGTTTCCAAAGAGAATGTAATACACTAGATAGCGATGAAGTAGACAGTGTGATAAAACCGCCGTGGAACTTTCCACATGTCGTCACCGTAAAGACGACCGTCTTTTTGCGTCCGTAATATTACGGCCGCTATATGACGGCACCGCTTTCCTAGGAAAACAAAGCTTTAGCGAAGTACGTCGAGAAACTTCGACAGAAATATAGAATGTTCGAGACACTAACGCCACCTGGCGGCGAGTAGCAGTACTGAGTATATCGAGAAAGTTCGACTGACTTCTAATACGTTCGAGATACTAACGCCATCTAGCGGCGAGTATCTCGAGTAGCTTCTGGAATATTCTTGGCAGTATAGGCAGTGAGTCGATTTTACAAGAATGTTCTAGAACTCATAGACCGGGGTATAAATAGATCGCAGAGGAACGCAGACGAACGTCTTATTACAAGATACGAGGCGATATAATCGAAACTCTACAAGTGAATTTCAGTGCGATTTAAGTGTTAATTGACAAGTATTATAGTGTGAATATGACGTGTTATAGTGAAAAGTTCTATAGTGTTCATTTTTATTTCGTGCGTATTTAAGTAAAGTGTTAATTTTGGTCTATTTCGCGTTAATTATTTCTATCCCGAACCCCAGCTCGTAAAAATATTATTAATTTCTTTGACATCTAAATGTTAATTGATTTGCATACTATTGTATAAGTTTCAGTATTTTAAATTTAACAAACAGATATTTTGCTGGACAGTTAAAATACTAGGAAGTGGTGACGGTCGAGTTAACTGGGAAAATTACTATATGAAAATACATTAAAAAGTTGTATTTTATTGTAATTTTAAATATAACTATAATTAGCTTAATTATTGTGCAATACAAATATGAAACTTTAACACCTTCAAAAGCCTAAACCAAATAACGCCTCTATCATAAAAACAGTTAGGTACCTACTCCCCTAAATAAAACAATCGCGTGTTCTGACAAAATGGCAACTTTAACAAAAGATTTCCAACACCCTGTAGCAATAACGGAATTTAACGGAGATCGTTAACGTTAGCGTGTTTTTGACGGGTGTTAACGATAACGGAAATCGTTATAGCAATCAGGAAGGCTATTGTAACCGCCTTTGGGCTTTTAGTGACTGTCAATTGGATTAATAGTGTTGTAACCTCGTTGAATGTAAATGTATAGGAGAATACAGGGGAGGGGGAATGATTAATGGGTTCCAGCGGTTGTATTTGTATATCAGGACATTTTTTGGTGTGAATTGTTGTTTTTATTGAAGTGTAAGTTTCAGTGATATTTCCATTTGAATGTTAGTTATTTTTGTTGTTCGATATTCAGTGTAGTGTGATCTGTTTTGAAGCATGAATGAAGAATTAATTAATTCTAAGGTGATTATGTTGACGCATTAGGTACTGTATTCTTTTAAAAAAATGTTATTTCTTTTGCAATAGGTTTTAATAACGTTTTTAGGTCCGATGTCCACCAAAATAGTGAGGAGAGGAGACGAGAGGAGATGTGCTGCAAAGCTGGCAGTTTATTTCCACCAAAGCGGAGAGGAGCTGATGTGAACTTTATGTAGCAGAGATGTGTGCTATGAGAGATCAAAACCAGTCAACTTCTGCCTATGAAAGGAAGACTTCATGGCATGCTTACCTAGAAGTAGGGAACTTAAGTAGTTACTTCTACGTAAACCTCTTTAAACCAGGGCTATATGGCCTTAAACTTAAAAACACTCGGGTTAAAGCTATCAAGAAACACAAATACCAGCAGGGAATTCTACATATACGTACACAATGAAAGTATTCACAAAACATTCATTCATTCTTTGGGGATCGAAACTCTCGGCCCTTGAAGATCTAATGCTTACAGCCTTTTCAAAGATAAATCGGAATTACTCGTTATTACTCCCGTGACCCAAGGGCTGATTATTAGTTTGATCAAAGGCTTAGAATTGCAATAAATGTAGCGCCTGACTTTTGGGTACAACAACAAACCAACCGACAGCGTTGAAGACGAGAATTTTTGATGCTTTATTTTAATTTTAGTTTGGATTATATAGTTTTATTTTTTATTTTAATATAGAGCGAACGATCTACATGGAGATACTAAGGTAGAAAAATTTCAAAGTTACCTCCAAACTGAACAATAAACCACTGGTATTCAAAAATAATTTCAAATGAGACAATGAAACTGCATATTAATTGAACTAACTATAAAGCAGGTCTTATTTTATTTACTTTTTTAAATTACCATTATTACCGTAAAAAGAAATAAACTAAATTATCGGTGTCTTGGAGTCTTTTCCCTGCCACCCTGTCTCGCTTGCTCGCGTGACTGCGGCCAGTAGTGTGCGAGCGAGATAAACAGTGAGAAGCGCTGAGGTAGTATAGGCAGGCGTCCGTCACTCGCTCAAGGCCACGCGTTATATACCGCTTTGCGTATCGCCGTCAGTACATCTGACAGTGGGCTGCCGCACGTCTGCCTGAGCCTTTATAAATAATTTTGACAACGTCATAACGGATCGACCTAAAAACAATTGATTTTCCTCCGCTTTGCTCCTGTTTCCCTTTTGATTATTTATGTGCACGGAATTTTATTAAAATTAAAATTATTTACTCGGTTTCGGATATTTTCGACACTAAAATTTAATAATCGGGAATTCAGGGAAGGAAAAAATGCTTCTATCATTTTATTAAACTGAAACATATTTGATTAACAAATAAAAAATAATTGTTTTTCTATATTCGTTTTATTACCAATATCATCATATACAACCCTAGGACATGCGCTCGACGACGTGGGTCGCGCGGCGGGCAAAACAATTTCAACTCTCTGTTGCGTACTTATGGTACATTTCTTCTCGCTGCAAACAGCTGGTATTATTATTAAGATTTTGTAGGCTATTATAGCGTAGGTATTTTTGCTTTTGTATGAGAGTGATGTATCTGTTACGAAGTAACTATTTAGTAATCTGTGGTTTAGGCTTTTAAGACATTGGTGCTGGCTATTATTTGTACCTACATATATCACTCTCTTACCGGAAGTAGTCTAGTCAGAAGCCAGAAAATTTGATAGTGGGCTAGTCAAGGGGTGTTGTGCTAGTCATGTTAGCAAAAGAGGAGGCCGAACGCGTGAGGGAGAGGCATCTCTCTTCCCCACGCTCCAGCCGCCGCGGGAGACACCCCGGGCATCGGGGATCGCGTGCCAATCTCCGGCCACTGTAGGTGCAAGCTTGCGGAAGGCGAACAATGGTAGCTCACCGTCTGGTAAGGACCAGGCCCGGGTCGGCGGCGCGTTGTATTCCACGCGCGCCTCAAAAAGCTGTCAGCAATAGTGACGGGGTCCTATAGGGCCATTGCCTGCCAGGGTTGAAGGAATGCTCTAACGAGATACCGCGGCTCCGGAACTTAAGGGCAGCTGAAGGAAGGTGGGTTTTTAGTCAGTAGAAGTCTGACACTCCCTTTTGCTCCACCCAGAGCGGGAGAAGTCATTCGATGATTTTCCCAACCAGAGAAAAAAAGGGGTATTGTGCTACCCAGGTACTGGAGGTCCATATGCAGCTGAGTACTAGTATTTAACATTAAGCTACTGCCTGATCTGACCACCACTACCATATTCCCACATCCATGTTATATGGTGGACACCCAATCACGCACATAACATTTTGGGCATACTGTCATTGTGCGTACGACTACAGAGTGAAATTCCTAAACGACTAAAAAGTGTAATAAATGCTGCGGCAGGGAATTTCACTCCAGTATTTGTTTCATGATTAGCTATAACCCCGGGGGTCTTTAACTTTAAGTCAACTTACTTTAAGTCAACTTCAAGTCAAAGAAGACAAACATCTTCTGATTTCACTCGTCCCATCGTAGACGCACTCTTGTTTAAAAGCTGACGGATCAGAATTAAGTGGTAGGGGACACAGAAGCCAGCAGAGAGTTCCACAACTTGGTCGTGCGCACAATAAACGCGCAGGGAAAGCTGCTACGACAAATGGTATATCAACTAAGTGTATGAAGACAGTCCCAAAACGCCTACTAATCGTCACTTCTAAGCGATTAAGAAGGCAAACAGAATTGGTTAACAAACTTCAGCAACACATCTGCCTGTAATGATTGTTGTTTTAAACAGTTTCTGTATGTATGGGTTAAGTATATGTAAGATGGATAGAATTGTAAAGTATCACACACAAACCCGAGAGGTTTATGTGGTACAAGATCAAAATAAACATCAAAAACTTTCTTTTGGTAAATATAAATAACTAGTACTCACGCGGGGCTTCGCTACCGTGGATTCTATCACGGTAAAAACATAACTCTCCTTTTTTGCAGTCGCGTAAAAAGTACCCTATATATAACCTTCCTCAAGCTTCAAGCTACTTCCATACCAAATTGCATCCAAATCCACCCAGTACTTTCGAAGATTAGCGCGTTCAAACAAACAAACAAACTTTTCCGCTTTATAATAATATTATATTATATTATATACAGTGGCGGTACCTTCATATAAGCCCAAAAGCCCGGCATGCCTTACTAAAAAATGCTCGATAGAGAATCAATGTCAAACCCGAACTATTTAAAAGTTCGCGCGCTTAATTCTTATCAAAATAACACAATGTATCTACTGAGTACACTACTACGCATCGCGATTGTTCGCGCGCAGAGTTTCGCATTTGTAGCATCTAATGATCTACATATTGCTATCTCGCTTACACGCACCGGCTTTTACCGGGCTTTCAAATACTATATCTGTCACTTTCGCACTTATAGCGATGTGCCGTATAACGAGTTAGGCCTTGTGCGTAGAAAAAATCTATCACTATGGCAGATTTAAGCAGGGCATTCGTATGAAGTTGCATGCGTATGCGTGACCTTGTCAGCTTGCCAACTCTGCAGTGTTGCCGTTTTAGCCACACGTTGAAAGATCTTGGAGATTTTTAACGTGTTTGGAAACTTTTTTAACATTTATCAACAATAAAAACTAGCGACTTTTAAAATAACGAAATTAAATACAGTCAAAACCGTTTACAACAACATCATTTAGAACAACATACCGGTTATATAGACCAAAATCATAGGTACAAAATACTTTGTACCTTGAAAACATCACCGGTTATTACGACTATCGGTTTTTACAACCAAATATGAGTGGTCCCTTGGATGTTGTTATAACAGATTTTGACTGTATTCAAGCAATATCTTAAAAATAAAAAAAAAATTAGCTAGATTTTTCATATACCTGGCGACTTTTTTTGCCTAAATGACAACACTTGAGTAGTTCCCGACATTCTAGAGTGCAACTAACTTCAGTTTCATTTGCTTGAGTGAGTGAGAAAAGGTTTTGTTTGTTTTCTAAGATTTTCTCAGTGATACAATTGTTTTGGTGATTTACCTACAACAATGGAGGTAATTGTACCTTGTGAGGATTTAAAATGCGTTCAAGTTTTGATTGGCGAAGATAAGGTAAAATCTTTAAACTTTGCTCAGAAAAAACAGTTAATTTCTTCATTAAAACCGACGCCTAATCTGTGTATTTCTCAGACTAGTAAATCGCATAAACGAAAATTTAATAGATCAGTCAATCATTTCATTCATGAGAATAACCTCGAAGATGCCTTTCCCGAGCTGTTAAAGTTAGCGTATCTTGTTGTAACTATTCCGGCTACAAGTTCTTCCGCGGAACGTGCTTTTTCGTCTCTTAAACGTATCTGAGAAATACACAAGGTCAAGAGCGTCTTTCCGAATTATCAATGATAGCTATTGAAAAACAGTTGTTGGTAGAATTAAAACGATCACCAACATTTTACTCTGATGTAATTAAATCATTTCTTAAGAAAGATAGACGATTCCAATTAGAATATAAATAATTTATTTAAATTCCTTATTACATTCTATCTAGCTATTTTTTAACTTTCGTTTTGTAACTTTTTGATTTGTTTTTTTTTTGTCTGTAACCTGGGTTCTGTTACGAAGGAAGCAACTACTTACCATAACTTTGTTCCCTCAAGCAATGAAGCAAACCAAACGGCTTTTTTCAAAGCCACCGGAGGTATGCAATTGCTGATATGTTTATTATATTCAATCTATCACTAGCATGCCTTCAGTGTGCTTTGGTTACCTCATTCACCGCACGACAAGCAAGAGTGAAATTGAAGAAAGAAGAGGAAAGAAGAAGATGGATGAATTCACTTTTAATTTATTGTACCTAACCAGTAGTTTATGAGAAAATTGCGATGATACATACGTAGGTACCTACATACTCAGTCGAAAACTGAACTTTCTTTTTTTGAAATCGGTTAAAATTTTATTGGGCTTGCGTTATTTTGAAACCCTAGGCACGCCACTGATTATATAGTATAGATTAGTACACTTTACGCAGTTATTTTGAAATCTCAGACAGACACTTCAATGTTATTTATATATATACAGATACATATTACATATTCGTGTAGAATAATTATTATTTGTTCATGTTCATCGCATCTTAACATAATTTACGTTTGATATACTACGAAATTTACATTCAAATCAAATCGGCTGGCTTTATTTGTGATCAATGTAAGCGATTTTGGTTTCAGCGTAAACAAACGTCTTAAATCTATTTGTCGAACTAGTTACTGGGGTGTATTGATTAATTTTATGCAAATCTGGTAAACTATACTCTTAATAGGGTCCAGTACAAAGCCTGGGTATTTGTCATTTAGAAGATTCTGTTAATCTGATTCGTGAGTAAGATTTGTTTGACCTTAGAAAGTCGGTACTATCGACCTTAAAAAGTCGATACTACCAAAAATGTGTAACCTCCATGGTACATTACATGGGGTTAATGTCCTTACGAAAACAAACAACTTTTAGTATCAGAACGACCTTGAATATGGAGAGGAATAGAGCAGCTGTTTGTTCCATGTGAAGATGTAATATGGTTTCAACCTTTTTTTTTCGGTAGAAAAATCATGAAATTCCTCCTGCCGCTTTGGGTAGGAAAATCAGAAATCTACTGATTAAAAACCCTGTTGTTTCAGTTGTATTTACGTTTCGCGGCCCATTCCTGTAATTCCGGGAGAAGTTTCATCAACCTGCACCTTCGTTCGCGTGAACTTCAGATCGCGATGGTAAGGATTGTGTGTTTATCTATAAAGGTTATTTACTATAGACCCAATTCGCAGAAACGCAGAGACAGTCTGGCACCAGTCGGAGGTTTTATATTATAATTTTGATAAGTGAGTCGCCTCTTACAGGTCAATTGGTGGTGGTCAAACGCGAACCTATATAAAAAACATGAGGTTGTCAGCTGCTTTAACGGACTTGGATGTGGCGGTCTT
The DNA here is from genome assembly GCA_943138885.2 of Tholera decimalis. Classification (NCBI taxonomy): domain Eukaryota; kingdom Metazoa; phylum Arthropoda; class Insecta; order Lepidoptera; family Noctuidae; genus Tholera; species Tholera decimalis. The sequence goes on from OW964562.2 coordinate 35,340,755, forward strand.
AATTATAATAGAATTAGGTAGTTATCGCATGTGAAATAGTAGCTTATGTATGACGTTTTTTTAGGGATGGGAAATCTAACACCCATAAACCCACCCGACTAAAACCCATCCGTGTTTCATCATATGCCCTTCGTGTTCCGAGGCCGCGGTCACTCTTTCGAATTCCGAAAACTCTTTCTTTCCAATTCCGCAACCCCGGCAGGCAACGGCCCCCTTACGGGCCCCGACAATATTGCTGACACTCTTTGAGGCGCGCGTGGAACACGACGCGCCGTCTACACGGGCCTGGTTTCAGTCGGGCGGCAAGCTACCCATTGCTCGCAGCCCGCAGGCCCGCGCCTAGGGTGGCTGGGAGTTACCATGTGACTCCCGACGTCCGGAGCGTCTTCTGCGGCGGCTGGGGTGCGAAGCCTGTGAGGGTCTTGAGACCCACCTCTCCCTCGCGCGTCCTACTAAACTCATCCAACTTTCCTCAAAATCGGTGCGGTGACGGAGCCGTGAAAGTGTAACAGACAAACAATTAGACAGACAGATTTTCGTATTTATTATTATTGATATTTTTAATATTAGTATAGATTAAAGCCTCCTTATAACTTAAAAACTACCATCTCCAATCGGTGGCAGCATTGAAGAGTATTTAAGTGGCTCCGCAACCCTTGGCGCATGTCTGTGGAATACGGGGAGGTTTTAATCGGTCAGAGTTTGATAGGGTCCTTCGCCCGGATGAATGGATTTCCATTAGGATTTCTAGCTCGAGATAAAAGGTTATTAACTATACCTACTAGGTATTGAAAAGCGATGTTTTGATTAACATACAGTGAACAAGTTGCTGGGAATCTGAGCGGTCTATAAAAATACAGGCATCCTTTCATTCGTCGTTTCAAATTATTTATAGAATTAAATTACGTACTTGGATACTATTAATGGGTAAAATAATTTGTCTGTTCGTAGGTGGTAATCTCTGAAGGCAGTAATCCGATTGGGAATATTCGTTTTCTAATAAAAGCTACACTTTCATTTACTATGAGCTATTTTACATCGTAAATTAATAATTACTGTAAAATACTGAAGATAAACTTCAATCAATTTTTTTATAGCTTTTTAATGAAGTTTTTATCCAAAGATTGTATTTTTGTACTAAGAATCTCACTCATTATCACAGTATTTAAGACAATTTCAGCCCCAAGCAAGAAGGTTTCAACACTAAGTGGTAATCCACTCCAGAACTAGTTGGATGTATGCGGTTCACCTTGTAGACAGTTTTTACAGAAGTGTTAGACAGATAGATAGATAATAGTTATTTGTTATACAAGAGTGCAAAGTTGCTTTTTAACCGCGTGCTCAATTTTGATGACCGAGCAAGCGAAGGATTCTTAATATTGAATCACGAGTGCAGCGAGTGATTCAAACATTAGAATCCTGAGCGTTAGCGAGGGAATCAAAAGAGCACGAGGTGAAAAATCTTTGCACTCGAGTGCAACACGTAACTTTTCATCCCACCTCAGCGAGGAAATGACTAAACGCAAAAAAAAAATGGCGCGCAAAGCAAATTAAAAAAAAGTAAGTACACCAAGAAGGTTCCAGAGTCTGAGTTTTTATATGTATATAATGATAAATTCGGCCCCATGGAGGTATAAGTAAATAGGTTTAATGATGTTTTGAATTCACAAACTATACAAAAATACTCTTTCCGAGATGGGGGGATGAAAAATATATTCTTTTCATCCCCCCATCTCGGAAAGAGTATTTTTGCTCTTCGATATCTGAGTGCAAAAGCCGTTTTTATCCGCTAGAGGATAAAGTAAATTGAATTTAGAACATCGTGTGTACTAAGTTTGTGAATTCAAAACATCATTAAACCTATTTACTTCTACCTCCATGGGGCCGAATTTATCATACAACTTTTTTTAATGCGTTAAAAACTCAGACTCTGGAACCTTCTTGGTGTACTTATTTTTTTTTAATTTGCTTTGCGCGCCATTTTCTTTTTGCATTTAGTCATTTCATCGCTGAGGTGGGATGAAAAGTTACGTGTTGCACTCGATTGCAAAGATTTTTCACCTAGTGCTCTTTTGATTCCGTCGCTAACGCTCAAGATTCTAATGTTTGAATTTTAGAATCCTTCGCTTGCTCGGTCATCAAAATTGAGCACGCGGTTAAAAAGCAACTTTGCAATCTTGTATAACAAATAACTATTATTGTACACCAAAAATTGAAATATTATTGACTTAAGTATATAACATTACTGCAAAAACTTTGGTAACAATGGCGGTCTTATCGCTGAGAACGATATCTTCCAGACAACCTGTGGAAGGACTTTACAAGCTTAATTAATATGGAGAGGGCTAGATTTGTGTACTATAAATACTCATAACGAAACACGAATTAAAATATATAAATATATTAAACATTATATTTTATGTATATAATGTGTTCTTTAACATCGTGTGAAGAAAAACAATGGAATAATCATACATTTGAAAGAAAATTATTGGCAACCGAGCTTTTAAAAGCAGTGAATGACTGAGCTTGTCTAACTGACACCAGCAATGCATTCCACAACCGAATAACCTGTACCATAAATGAATGGTCGTAAAATTTAGTGGAATGTGTAGGCTCCAAAAGTCTCAAATTCTCTGCTGATCTCAAATCTCTACCATGTGTGTCATGAAGGAACTTAAAACGTTCTTTGAGATAAAAAGGAGTCGTTGGATTGAAAGAATACTGTAGAATAATGATAAAATATGTGCATTCCGGCGAAGGCGTATAGGCAGCCACTTGAGTTTAATGCGAAGCTCAGAAACATGATCATACTTGCGCAAACCAAATATGAATCTGAATAAATTTTTATTGGATTAAAGTAGGACTCTTGTTAACTATTCCAGCGTTAACAAGATTGCTAGTAATTTGAATTCTTCCCACATTGCTAGTTTTCTTTTTAAGTAAAAAAATAAGTAAGTGTATGCCAAAAAAACACAATCTATCAAATTGTAGCTAGAAAATCTCAACGGCCTTAACTCATCCCAACCCTCCTGAAAATACGCAATCTACTTTGAAGACACTTCGCCACCGACGTTGATTTCTCAATAGAGTATAACGAATGGGTATTCCCCGGGGTGATGAGCCGCAAAACTACCACTAATATAATCATAATATCGACGCGTATCCAAAACCATAAAAGATATGGCTGTTCGCGGTTTTAAGAGCTATCGAGGATCGAAGACCGCTTTGAGAGCAAAGTTCTGAAATATAGTGATAAGGTTTTGCTTAAATTAATATTGAGGGACGCTTTGATGGGAAGTCGTTTTAATTGTATGTCGTCTATGTAGTACCTACCAAACTTTATACAGCTTGAGTCGATATATTTGATACAGAAATAATGTTTCGTTAACAAAATCGCTAATGTTTTCAATGCCAACGGTTCTTTTGTTTTCGTTTTGGGTTTGGAACGTCCGTTTAAAACAAGGTATTAAAGTCTTCGTGCTGTGTCTGACTGTCAGCTTGTCTTGCACAGCTACTTGCTTTATTTGAAAGGTATATGTGGAAAATGCAGGTCACGTAAATACATACCAATAATGATTGATTATAGCATCACTAATACGAGCAGCGTTTAGAAAATTAATAAGATATATTTTTTAATCTAAGTGACACATCCCATAAATACGGTTTAATGAAAAACTTGTTTTTAAATAAAATTAAAGTAAATTTGACAACCTTCTTATGTCCAAAACTGCTGAAGAAAAGTATCATTAAGTTCTTTATATAATAATGCCTTATACCTATAGAAAATAATTCATTAATATCTGCAATATCAAAAGCCCTAAAATATATAAGACTACCTACATAAAATAACATGTTACACAGGAAATAAAATAATCCAAATCATTCGTAACAAAACCTTTTACGGTCTCAAATCGACTCTATAAACCCCCAAACCTATCAAAATGTCATTACAAACTATTTTCCTACTTCCACAGTACAAATCAGGCAATTAGAGCCACTCCCCACGTTCAGGGTCAATTTGACCCCGGGCGTAATGGGAATTGTTCTAGTTCCCTATCGCTTTAGTCTGGAACTTATCCAGAATCAGATCAATGTGACACTGTTCGGAGGGTTTTGTGATAGTTAGATTTAAAGTGAATAGTCTATGTAAAGTCTAGTAAAGTTGAGGTAGTAAAAGTATTGTAATCTTTAAAGAAGCATTTATGATTTCTAAAAGTATGACTGAGTTTTCTTAATCTCAGGAATTGTGCGTGAGCAATGCCATCACTGCTAAAGCTAATGGAGTCACGGCTTTTAACTGAATTTTAAAATTACTATATTAAAATTTAGTTCCAAGACTTCTTCTTCTCATCTTTAGTCTTTAAGTGTATCTGTTAATTTTGTTAGGTGCAACTAATCGAGGTCGTGGGCCCTCAGATTGGGGTCTCTATGTATTTATGTAAAAAGCATATTAATAGGTGAAAACTTTTTTACGAAAATCAGGCGGCGGTAGACTATAAAATTATTTATGCATAATTTTACGTTTATATGGAGAAGTGCAGAAAGCTTATATTTTGATATAATAATGCGTAAGAAATATATTAATTTAAGAGTAATCGATGGTCGAAGTTCGACCACTAGTAATTCTTAGGCTAAATTTACACCGCCACGGAATGGAATGGAAGCAACTTTTTGCAACAAAATTTTACATAGCATAATAAACTTTATGTCAATTGTATAACATACAAACTAAATAGGAGCCAAAAATTCTCGAGAATGCGCGAGGATTCCCCGGAAGACACGCCACCTTTTTTGGCTCCTATTTAATTTGTATGTTATACAATTGACATAAAGTTCATTATACTATGTACAATTTCGTTGCAAAAAGTCGCTTCCATTCCATTCCGCGGGGGTGTAAATTGAGCCTTAGGTCGGACTACTGGGTTTTACTAATAGTTTCTCAGTAGTAGCCCGTAGTTTGGAAGTTGGGATGTGATACGCTCGTGCTTCGGAAAGCACGTTAAGCCTATATCTTTGACAGTCTTTACTTGTAGTCAGAAGCAAGAAAATCTGACACTGGTCTGACCAATGGGTATTCTGATACCCAGTTACTGGGTTGTGGAGGTCACACCATGTGGGCAGTCGCTCCATGTAAAACACTAATACTCAGCTGTACTCAGACTGGAATCCGACCCACATACGTTGGAAAAAAGCTAAACAGATGACGATGAGGGACATAAACTGTCAACATTATATAAGAAGCAGATAATAAAGAAAATTAAAACTAACACTAATTAAAACATAATCATTTTCAATAAGTACTTAGTTTAGTATTAAGTTAATTATGGGTGACTTCATTGTTAGTGTCACGTCCACCGCATAGCAATGTAAATAGTAATCTGTGGAAAATGTAGTAGTTATTACATTTAATAATTTATTTGTTAAAATGTACTCTATTAAGCATATATAATGTAATATCGTTTGTTTTCCCCAATAAAGTAAAATAAAGTAAAATAAAATAAAATAAAATAACAACCACAGAGCTCGTGTTTCTAGACATAGTCATTGAACTACAAATGGACATTGAGTGACGTGTTTGACGTCACTCAATGTCCACATAAAAACGAAAATGGCCGACTGACGTTTGAAGCCATTCGTGGAAATCCGAATGTCGGTTTCTAGTATGACGTCAATCAGTGAGTTGTCATTTGAAACGAGACAGGTGGTATTTTCTCGAGTATTGAAACGCGATTAGGGGATTCCTAACTGAAATTATAGACGTGCGATATATGTACTTAGTACTAGCTTCTGCAATCGGGTTTACCCGCGTGTGAGTCAGACTATGGCGTTAAGGCATCCAGCCTACAACGTTCCCGCTATAGAGACACAGATTTTATCTCTGAGAGGGTAAGGATCCTAATCTACCATGCAGGCACATTGCCAGATGTCTCATGTCTATGGATTTTTGGTCTTGAGACTTGTCAGTTTCCTCACGATGGTTTCTTTTACCGCTTTGAGAGTTGTGGTCAAAATTATAATTACAAAAAATAGTGTGCCTGCCTGCCTTTGAACACACGACCTACAAATCAGAAAACAGGCTTCCACTGTATGAGAGAGAATGGAGCATAATCCAACCCGCAGACCGCAGGCAGATTGTTCTTGTTTTCGAATTTTTGGTCCTAGGATATGTGTCCTCATAAAGTTTTCGTTATTTCTATTTCCGCTCTTATATGTACTTACTATTATTTAGAAATGTGTACTATCTTACGGTACGAAGTGGCGCTCCAAAAGAGAACCTGGAATGATTGGGGAAGGCCTTTGCCTCGCAGTGGGACATTAATGGCTAAATAAAAAAAATGTTTAAATGCTATCTGTCAGTACTTATTTGTAAAGTTAATGGAATATATATTACTGCGCCGCACTCATTAAGGGTTATTATCGTCGGCAGCTGGTCGACTTGAATTATGTATTTATTCCATCTCAACATATTTTTCTCAGAACCCGAATCAAACTTGTCTGGATCGATACTCATAAGAGAACCGTATTTAGTATCTATACTTTACTAGGTTCTGTATATTTTTATTATCGAGGGATAGTGTTGTTATACTATTTGCGATAAGAAACTACTTTAGCAGGCTACACTAATACATAGGATTTTTGGAAAGAAAACCTCGAAATAAAATGTATATGATATAGAATTTTAAGATGTCAATATATATACAATTGAGTTGACGTTGTTCCAATTTGAACGCAGTATGCAATACTACATGCAAGTGGTGACAATACAATATTGTCACCACTTGCATGCAACATGAAACCCAAACCTATACTCAACACGTGTTTTGCCCCTCATCAGAGCATCCTGAGGATGTACCTAGACTCGTCAACCCCAAAGGAGTACAAGAAAATTATATTGACTAGGTATTATTCATTTTTACCCGACTGCAAAGGATGTTTTTACCGAAAGTATAATATGCCATAAATTCTTGCAAAAAGTACTAAAGTCACTAATCTAACAAACCGTGTTAATATTAGAAGTTACTTGTAGAGGTAAAGCTTGTGTCAGTACCTGAAAAAAAAAGAAATATTTAATTATTAAATTGTAAGTCATAGAAATTATGCAATCATATGAAAATCAATTCTTAAATTAAAAATAAGAAAATCTGTCTGTCTGTTATGCCTTTTGATTGTTGAAAATCTAGGGTCCAACAAAATTAACGAGTGTCGTGTTCCACGCGCGCCTCAAAGAGCAGTGACGTGGCACAATAGGGTCATTCCCTGCCGGTGTTGCGGGAATGTTCTAACGAGATACCGCAGCTCCAAAATGCAAGGGTAGTTGAAGCAACCAGGTAAGTTACGTCAGTAGAATTCTGATATTCCCCACAGCTAGACCCAGAGGGTCAGGCCGTTGCGCCCTCATTCCAGGGAGCCCTCGTCCAACACGCCCTCACATTTACAAAAATTTTATTCCGGCACGCTCTCGGTCGGCTTTTATTATTTTTTGACAGGACGCTTGATAAAGTATTGGTGAAAACAAAATTCTTTATGTGTATTTATGCATTTTATCCATTATTTATTTGATATATTTATTTTACGTTATGTAAGTAGGTACATTATGTATATTTCAACAGATTAAGACTCAAAGAAAGATTTATAACAAAGAGGAGCATGAAAAGTAAAAAAAACATAAAGTTATTGCCGGACTGATGGTAAAATACGAAAAAAAAAACAATGATTTCGTATGTAGAAAAGATCCACCTATTTGTTGTGTTCATGCACCCCTGTTATTTATTTTCATTAAGTCTTAATTATTAGATGATTATATATGACTGATATTTTTTACTTTGTTAGTACAACTCTTACCTATTATTTATCTTCAGTCACAGATCCCTGAATTTCGTTGTTTTAATTTAATTAAACAAAAATGTCATAAACATTTTAGTTCGCAACATTATTTACTGATATTTCTTGAAATGAAAATAAAAACGGGCGCGTACCTGCCGAGTACGTGCCGGAATAACAAATTTTTCAATGTGACAATGTGTCCCGGATGAGGGCTCCCCGGAATGAGGGCGCAACGGCCTGACCAGACTCAAAGCGGGAGGAGAAATTTAATGATTTTACATTAAAGAAACCATAGTGAATTCATTTCCTACAGTACAAGTGACGATTTTTGTGACATGGATAATAGAAAATTTTCAAAACTCTGTATATTTTATGTAGATATTTTATATTAACCAATTACAGCCTATTGGAATAGATTTAAAGCAAAAATTATAATTTTCTTTTAAAACAAATATATTTGCATTAAAAATTTCAATGATACCAAGGCAGTCGCTTGACGGGCGGCGGTTCAAAGTGAACTCGAGTGCACTTAGCACTACCACTGGTATACTTAGGTATAACTTAACTAGCCCTTACAAGTGGCAGTACTTATGCACGTCTGGTGCACCCTAAGTAGTAAGCCTGACTACCTGACTTACTGCTAACTTAATTTTTGTCACGATAACTTGCTAGCTTTTCTTTCAAAATAAATCCTATGATATAAAAGCACTCTTAAATTCCCTGTCGTATTAAGCTTGACGCTAAATAATAAAAGAAAGGAAGAAAGAAAAACATTTATGGGTGAATTGCGCAAGCAAAAAAAATACACGGCATACCTGAGAACGGTAGTGCAATGTGCTGATTTTTTATTTTATATATTTTTTCTCAACAACGTAAGTACTTCTCTACCTTGACCAAAAAAAATCATTGATTTCTACCATCTAATACACCAAAACAAAAAATTACAAAGTGTTATTTTATCATCACGGTGGCCTGTCCTGGACCCAATTCCACTCATAAAATACCTTCCCCTGCAAATACATTCGTAATATGGATTTAAATCGATTTTGTTATCATTAAATTATAATATATTCGATCAAATAAAACTATTTTTGTTTGTTTATCTTTTTTCTCATGGATTTGATAGGCAGTCAACTGTTGTCTTGAAAAAAGTTCAGTCATTCAGCGGTCCAAAGATTTTTTCAGCTTGAGAGCATCATAAGTGATCATTTAAAACATACTTTAGCTAAGCGAAAACTTATGGTTTAGAAATTATGTTTTTTTTTAATTACACGAAATTTCAATATTTTTGACACAAAACCACTTTGTTATGAAAAGTACTAGATCAAATCGAATGAAAGGTATAAGCATAGTGCAATAATCTACCTATCGCGCTATAGGCTCATCTAGTGTAAATAACTAGACTACATTATTAAAAAAAAAAAACATAATTTCGAAACCATAAGTTTTCGATTAACTGAAGTATGTTTTTAATGATCACTTATGATGCTCTCAAGCTGAAAAAAATCTTTGGACCAATGTAAACGGGCCACCCTGTAGAACATTAGTACTCAGCTACATCCATTTTGACTGGAAGCCGAACCGAAATTCAAACTATTGGTCGGCTTGCTAGTTCACATGTATATTTAGTGTCAAAAATGAAATTCAAATCTTAATAATATTTGAATTTCATAGTTTATTTTAATCAAATTCAAGTCACTTTAAAAATCGAATTAAATGCCAAATTAAATGTCAAATTTAAAGTCGAATTAAATTCCAAATTAAATTCCAAATTAAAGTGCTACAAAATGAATTGCGTGTCCATATCATACACATACATAAACTACACACAGAACATCTTCCTTAATTTAAGTCTAAAACTAAAATTTCTGCAGGGAAAGTCAAAAGCCGGCAAAAGATATATAGTTTACGTAACTTTCACTAGCATGTCAAGCAAGAACTTGGAAACCAAAACTGGAAGTCTTGAACTCATTGTGTGTTATCTAATTTCGTCCCTTTAGACTCAACTTAGGTACCTTCTTTCTTCTAAATTCTCTCTAAGTTAATTTAAGTTTCTTACAACACCAGAAAAGGTTTGCAGAATCATTAAGGAGTCTTACTTTATTTTTGTGTAACTGTGTCGTACTTTATTTTTACAAAGAACAGGTAGGTACTTTAGTGGTTCGTAGATAAAGTGCCTTCTTGTTCACCCACGCAAGGTGTTTTAGTAGTCCTATTGTGTAAATTGAAGGTATTGTCAAGATTACCGTGAGATAGAAGAGATTAGAATTTTACCTTTGGAGTTGTAGTAAATTTATTATCTGAATCTTGATTAAATTTATTTACTGTTATTAAGATTTTCTTCAGGAGAAAATTCACGCTATGTGGAGCCAAAGTGAGTCTCAGACTCCTACTGACTAAACACCCACTTTATTTGTTCAGTTGCCTTAAACTTCCGGGGCCTCAGTATCTCGTTAGAGCATTGCCCTACATAAAACATGCCCACACAACCCCGGCAGAAGTTTTCTAGGGCAGTTTCCTTGAATTGGTAAGAAATTAATAACTAATGTGTATATATCGTTTTATAGTCTAATTACCTACAACTGGTTTTAGTCACGCTTGACTGCTACTGAAATACAAGACTATAAACGTTTTTAACAGTCGAACTAATTAATATAATTTACTATAGAAAAAGCTGGTCGACACCTCCCGTGACCCGGGGTTACTTTGGCCAAAGGTTTAGTACTTCCATACAACGTGGCAATGCTGCCAGTATCTCGGGTTGACCAGCCATCAGCGTTGATGATAAATTTTATGATAAATAAATAAAATAAATAAAAAATATTCCACAACTTTTTCACACAACGCCATCTAGTCCCAAACTAAGCAGAGCTTGTGATATGGATACTAGACAACTGATAAACATACATATATATTTCTAAATACATACATATTACACCCAGACAAAGAACAAATGACCGTGCTCATCACACAAACATTTGTCCTAGGTGGGAATCGAACCCACGACCTTGCGCATAGCAGTCAGGACCACTGACCACTATACCAACGGGCCTGTCAATCAATCAATGTGATGCTTCATTGTAGTTTGTTGTTTAGTTCATTGGTAGTAAGGTGCATTATTGGTGAGTGCTATAGGCTATAATTATTTATATTAATTATATTTCGAAATAATTTATATTATTTCGAAATCCACGCAAACGAAGTCTAGGTGCTAGTAAGATATCTATGTATGTAAAATAATAAAAAAACTTTATTTACAATCACTTAGCATCGAAGTATATAGTAAAGGATATTTGCCGTCCATTAAAGGTGTGTGTTTAATTTTCGTGGGTGCTTTCCGGCTTGAAATATGAGCTGGTCAGCGCAGTATTTTGAAATACACTTCATTCCGTGCCTAAAAGCAGTGGTGAAGCTAATTTTCGGGTATACAGCGTATTTCTGAAATGCGTGCTAATAATAGTGACTTACAATGAAGAGACAATAACTCTACATAGTATGAAACAAAGTAACACTAATCAGATATTAAAAATACGAGGCTGAGCGGCCGTCGGGACGTACATACTTATGTCCAATCCGGGTGGCAGTGGCTAGCAGTCCTGCAGCTATAACATTGTAGGGTTAGATTTGAGCGTTGATTGTTTTTCTTATGTCTAGTTATATGTGGGACTTTAGAGAGTTACCTCTAAAGAAAAGACGATTGAGAAGTAGATAGTGTAAAATTATAACGTCATTTTTAATAAACCAAACAAATAGACAATAACACTTGACTTAATTAAACTTAGTTAAACTGATGACGAAACGCGATGCGAAGTACCATTCGACAACCCACACCGTCCAAAACAACTGTGTCCAAGTGCCGCCGTTGCAAAATAACGTCACGAGGGCGGCGTTTGCCCCACTACAACTTTAATCAACTGAGCAACTTTTATATTCTGTGAAAGGATCCTGATCCTTTAACAGAATATAAAAGTTGCTCTTGCTTAATCATAATAATAATTGTATTAAGCACTCCACAGTGACACCACATTGCATCTATACCAAGCCGGGGCGGGTTGCTGGTTGTGCATAAAAAAATCCAATCAAATCTGTGAAACAACCTCAAAAATGACTAAAACATCCTGTATAAGCCACTCTAATGCTACATGCTTATTTCTAACTGAATTCGATTGTGGAGAAGCACATGTGCCTGATAGTACTGAGTGAACAAAATAAAATACAGAATTACCTCACTCTCATCGAAACAAAGGCTTCTAAGCCCGTTTTGTAAACAAGGCTTGACTTGTTTACGAAAAGAAATATGAAGACTGGGAATGTTGAGACAAATGGTGCGGCATAAAAAGTTGCAAATTCTTCTTCCTAGCTTTGGTATTAGATTTTTCCTTTATTGATTTTACTTTTGCAGCACGACAGCACAACGTATATGCGATTGGTTATCTTAGAAAAGACAGGTTTTGTCCATCCTCCGCAGAGATTTATTTATTTCTTTTTAATAAGGCTCCACTGTGTGCCTGTCTGTCACCAGGCTGTATCTCATGAACCGCGATAGCTAGACAGTTGAAATTTTCACAAGCGATATATTTCTGTTGCCGCTATAACAACAAATATTAAAAACAGTTTAAAATAAATATTTAGAGGGCCTTCATATACCAAACGTGTCTTTTTCGCCGTTTTTTATACATAATGATGTTTTGTATCATTATCTATAAAAACAGCAAAAACACGCTTCGTGCGCGAGTCTGACTCGCACTAGGCCGGTTTTTTTATAATGTTTGCTCCTAACTGGGAATTTATCCTGTATCGTGGATACAAAAATATTATTTTACATACTGAACATTACTGACGTTGCGAAAGAGGCCGCTAAGATGAAGTGGGTCTGGGCTGGCCACGTTTGCCGTATGTCCAATTAGTTATGAGGCAAAATCACCACTTTCTAGAGTTCTGACACAGTTAGAAGTCGTCGCGGCAGACCTCGGAGAAGACGGCAAGACGAGCTGGACCAAATTAACGACCAATGGTTTACTTTGGCCATAGACAGAACCACTAACAGTACATAATATAACAGAACGTTACATACAGAAACAGTCCGACCTGAAACAACTGACTGTAGGCCATTCTCATTATGTTCCGTCATGAAATGTACATGCAATACGCAACGCTAAAAATAATCACTCAACCACTTTTTGGTCTCAGATTAAAGTGCTATTCACTTCATTGTTAGTTAAGGCTTCAAAAATTGGTCCATCATCCGACTTCAAGACGAACGGCAATTCGTCTTGAATTCGGCGCCATCGTTACATGGTGGATATCTGACCCATATGCAAAAACGTGTTGGTATACTTTGACTGTGCGTACAGCTCAGACTTTGGTGGTGAATGCCACTTAAGGAGTGCCATTATCTGCCAGAGTCTGAGTTTTCTCATAGCTATATCCTGGGGGTTTTTAAAAAGTGAATAGGTTACTTCTAGGTTAGAGTGCTTCATCTTCGACCACATCATCGCTTTTCATCTATACTAATATTATAAAGCGGAAAAGTTTGTTTGTTTATTTGTTTGCTTGAACGCGCTAATCTTCGAAAGTATCGGGTGGCTTTGGATGCAATTTGGTATGGAAGTAGCTTGAAGCTTGAGGAAGGTTATAGGCTTTTTACGCGACTGCAAAAAAGGAGAGTTATGTTTTTACCGTGATAGAATCCACGGGAGCGAAGCCCCGCGTGAGTACTAGTCAAAGAATAAAAAAGTTAAGGTAGTATACGTATTATAATGAAAAAAATCTTCTAAAATTCTGTCTTTCTTCTAAAACATATAATATTCGTAGACACGTCTTCAACCCGCATTGTAATGGGCGCTCCACGCATTAAAACTCCTTAGAAAAGAAGCTATCGGATGGCCATAATATGGACTTAGGCAATATCTGCCAATATCCTTTCAGGCCTAAACTGGGATAATGTACCAAGACCGTTAATTCACTGAATACATTTTAGATAAGCTCTCAAGAATCTTTGTCTTGACTTTGACCTTAATGGTTTCAGAGGTTTTCTGAATTCATGTGGTAAGTTTTAACTTCGCGGTCTGTTTCTGAATTAATGAAGTTTATAATATATTATGAAGCTTCTGACGGCTCCGACGGACGCGTTCGGCTGCCGCGGCACGCGTACAGCTCCTTTCCGATGCGGCGCGACGCGAGCCGGTTGGTCTGAATCGTACCTTAATGTAGATAAAGCCAACAGTTTTGATACTTTTGGTCTCGAAATGTTCGGCTCATAGGGTCAAAAAGCGCGTCTCGTTTCAATATAATTTGTTCAATATCGTTCACAGACAGATCGACGTTGTGTGAAGCTAGTTTATATTTTCATGCACGGGTCGATTTTCAAGGTTCCAGGGACGGTTTTTGGATGGGTGACCATCTTACCATATCGAGGTTCTTATTAAAAGCAGATTATCATTCACAGCACATTGTCAATTGGACATCTTTGACAGTCTTTACGGGTAGTCAAAAACTAGAAAATCTGACACTGGTATGACTGGCTGGTGTGGAGGGGTAATGTGTTACCCAGCTACGCTAGCCGTGTTCCGCACACATCTCAAAGAGCAGTCAGCAGCATGAAGAGGCCCAATAGGGCGTCATTGCCTAAGGAGGTTGCGGTAATGTTATAACGAGATACCCCGTGGTACGGGTGCAGGAGTCTTTTCGGAGGATCTCAACATTCGTATAGCCAGACCATTGGGGGTATACAACACAGTGTTTCAGGCCGAGTGCCTGGGGATCTCACTGGCAGCCTCAGCTATTATAAACAGGGAAGTTGTGGACCACTCAATACGCATACTTTCGGACAGCATGGCAGTCCTGCAAGCACTGAGCAGCCACACAGTTAACTCCGGGCTGATCTTGGAGTGTCACAATCTCCTCAACCAGGTTGGTAGACACAACAATATAACCATTCAATGGATCAAAGGACACAGCGACTCCCGAGGCAACGATGCAGCGGACGAACTCGCTAGAAGGGCTTCGAGTATGGCGATTATGGGACCTGAACCCATTACACCACTCCCCTTCGGTTATCTGCGTCACCTGGTAAGGAAATGTACCAGAGACCTACACCACAAACTATGGGAGAACCATGGTGAGTGCAGGCAGGCTAAAGAGGCTCTCCCGACCCTTGATGGCTGCTTGTCAAAACAGGTCCTACGACTGTCTAAACCGCAATTGCGGCTGATGACAGCCACCCTTACCGGTCATGGATAAACACCTTTAATAAACACCTCTATGTAATAGGAGTCACAGACAGCCCACTCTGCAGAGCCTGCATGGAGGAGGACGAAACAGCAGCACACCTGTCACTGAGCTGCCCTGCAGTCGCGGACTACAGGACTAAATACTTCGGCAAACCAGGTACAGAAATGGTAAGCAAAACGAGGGCGTTGCTCGCCTTCCTGGAGGAATTGGCATGGATAGAATAAGAAGATCCCTACCCTTACGCAAAATACGCGCTTGGTCGTGGAGTTGCGGATACCTGCCCGACATACATACATACATACAACGAGATACCCCAATCATGGAACGCAAGGGCAAGTGACAGAGCAGGGCGGGTTTTTAGTCAGTAGAAGTCTGACACTCCCTTCCGCTCCACCCACAGCGGGATTTTCCCGCGCAGAAAAAAAAGGATACGCAGTCGCTCTATGTAAAACACTAATACTCAGCTTAATTTGGTTAGACAAAAAGTCGATCCCAACATAGTTTTACAAACAGCTACTTAATTGTTTAACGTAATCAAGAAAACGACATACGCTTTTTAGGGTTCCGTAGCCGAATGGCAAAAAACGGAACCCTTACAGTTACGTCATGTCTGTCTGTCCGTCCGTCGGTATGTCACAGCCATTTTTATTCCGAAACTGTTGGGACCATACATGTGAAACTAGGTAGGTAGATGTATTCTGTAAACCGCTTTTCGATTTAAAAAAAAATATATAATATTTAAATATTATATTTTTTTTTTTTTTACCAAGTTCCACGTATGGAGAGCCCCCCTTTATTTTAAAATAAAGGGGGGCTCTCCATACGTGGAACTGAAACCGAAAATATTTTTTTCATGAAACCTATGTGTGTGTAGTATTTATAGGCAGGTTCTTAAAAATGACATTAAGGTTTCTAAAATGACTTTTTCTTAAAGTTAATCGTTTAAAAGATATACGCTTCCAACGTGGTAAAATGTGTGTCCCCCTCTAACTTCTATACCCAACTAGCACAAATGGGCTGCATTAGAGCTTTGGAGCGTATCCGATTATTACTTATGGTAATAGACGTAAGCGCTAGAGCGTCTACTGCAGACTTAAAGCAGCTGCTTTAGCGCTATTTGGGCGCCATTTTATGCAACCTAAAGTTCCATTTAACCTGCACAACGGTTGCATAATGGTTCCTTAATAGCTATAACGATTTATTAACGCTATACTAAAGCTCTCGTAGCGCTACTTTTGAATGATTTTGAACTACTTTGAACGAATTAATTGATTATAGTTCTTTATTGTATATCTTCAGTTGACATTGTTTGTAATATTTTGGTAAAGTGTTTTCGTCGCCATCATGAAAATAAAACATAAAGAAGTAAATGTTTGTATTCTGTATTAGCAAGATATATAAAGATACTTAAAACGCTGTCCAGTTTACTGTAGATATATAAGATAATTTTCGAGTAATTTTAACGCGCTTTTATGATATTTAAAAAATTAACAAAAGATATGTGATATTTTTTATTTGTTATACAGAATAAATTTTATTTCCGTATTTTTACGTGTCGATAACTTACTATTCGCAAGTGGCCGATTGTTTACCGGTACATTTAATGCACATTTAACTGAAAAACCAATGTATATCAACTCAATTTTGCAAGTGAATTATAAGTTTTCTTAAAAAATCATGGCGTCATTGTACTGTAGTCATAACCTGCAGTTTGAGCTCTAATAACTCCCTTTTGAGAATCATAGTGCTAATTTTCACCCTTCTAACGCTTCCAGTGATTTGTGTTCCCCTAGTGCAACTCACAGCCACAAAAAGCTCCTATTTTCCTGTTTTTGAGGTTATAAGATTAATTATTTGTATCCTTAAGTGTATTGTAAGGTGTACAATAAAGTATATAATAAATAAATAAATAAATAAGATCTAGTTACCTACTTATTCGTTTAGCATCCATTTTATTAAATGTTTTATAATAGTTACAAAAGTGGCTGTAAAATGGCGAATGGATTGAGCCTGCAAGGAATGACTATTGCTACTAAAGGCCTTAGTTACACTGATGATTTTTTTGTAACTATAGTATGCATAAGAGTTTCTATTATTTCTATAATGAAACTTATAGTAGTATAATAGTGGTTACTATAACTATAACCTATACAAGTTACAATGGAAACTACTATGCAGCTGTGAGTGGCTGAATGACCTTCGTAACTCTCATATAAAGGTGTAAGTGGTAAATGAGTTCTACCGTGGACTACTGTGAAGGCTAGGGTAGTATTTGATTCAGCTTATAGCACCTTAAGTAACTTTTATAACTATAGACGTTTACGGATGCAGATATGCAACTCTGAACTGCTTTTTGAACTCTTAAAGCGCTATTTTACAGCCCAAAGTAACAAAATAGGCTGCTATTTCCACTAATGTGCTCGTTGGGTAATAAAGGAGTGAAAAATTAAAAAAAAAATACTGTAGATCTTATTGCAAACATTCAACCAAAATTGGTTTTAACAAGATCGGGTCAGCAGTATTTGAGATACAGTATATTTTCTAAAACCGCAAATATAACTCTGTAAACAAACACTATGAAAAACAAAGTTATTTGGCGTAGTTACTACGGAATCCTTCATGGGCGAATCTGACTCGCACTTGGCCAATTTTTGTGGTTTCATTGAATATTCCAAATAGTCACACCCTGTTAACGTAACTATATTATGGAGGGTTTTATCCCTTCCATAGAGCTGAGTGCGGACTGATATTAACATGAACCCTTGAAATTACGTATCATAACGCTTCTAACCGAACGCCAAAGTACTTACATACTTGGGTCTTTACAAGACCTAAGTACGTATAAGCATTAGCGTGTTTTTTTGATACTGTTCATAGAGTGAAAAGATATGAAATACTGGAATGGGTTCCGGGGTTGGGCGTATCTTGAAAAATGTTGATACTACTGTTACTCTGGAATGCAAGGGTGATTAACTTGGGTACGCCACAATCGCGGCGATAAGTTCCTTCTTTGAGGAGTGGCTTGAGAGACGCCACGGCGTCTTCACCTTTCGCCTGACGCAGGTGCTTACCGGACATGGGTTTTTCGGGAGGTACCTGTTTTAGATTCAGCGGGAGGACACACCCGGGTATCGTCATTGTGTGGACCACCCGGAGAACACGGTGCAGCATAGGGTAGAGGTGTGCCCCGCTTGGGCAGAGCTTCGCCGTGTCCTCGTTGAGGTGATTGGCGAAAAAAAAGGGTGATTAACTGAAGTAACAGGTTCGGTTTTTAGTGAGTAGAAGTTTGAGACTCCCTTCCACTCTGCCCAGACCGGAAGAAGACAATTGAAGATTTTCCCAAAGAATAAAACAGTACTGTAATTAGTTGTTACTGTAACAGCAGTGGCGTAACGATGGCGGCTAGCAACAGGGGCAAATGTTACAAGCGCTATTGGTAGGGGACTCTGTTCCGAGAGGGTAGTGATTACAGGAGTATTCTAACATTTATTAGTACAATATTTAGTCATTTTAATTACTTTTATCTTTATTTAATTTAATATAAATCAATATGTGCATATACTCGTATATTATGTTAAACATAATATACGTAATGAAGAAATTATTTTTGTATGAGAATCACTTATGTTTGGTGTTACATAGATTTTATATGCCTGGATTCAAATGTATTTGTTTAAAAACATATTGCATGGTCATATTTCATACATTAATGAGGCAAACATCGTGTATATTTCCCTTGTAAAATTCACATTGTAGTAATCAGCTACAACTTAAGTAGGCACGTAGCGAACACGTAAAGATTGCTTCATACAAAAAGTCACAAACAAACAATACTTTTAAAAGAAACCTCAACAATTTCATAAACATAAACACAAACTAAATTTAATTGTTAACAAACAAATCCAATCCCTATCTGTCCCTCGTTAGCCGTTAAAGTTATCTGCAAACCATTTGCAAGCCCTCGGTCTTACTTCATCAGGATATAATCTCACTTAGGCTGTCTATCGAGTACAATGGAGCGAGTCAGCGGAGATGAGCGAGGATACTGGGGATAGAAACGCATTAAAATGGTGTAAAAGAATAGAAGCAAACAATATGCCTATAGATGGTAGCCATATTTGAAAGGTGAAAAGCTTAAGATATTTATTTATTTATTGAGGTCATCCCACGGCTGCTTAATTTTTTGGGTATTGGGTATGTATGTATATATTTGTTTATTATATCATTATAGTTTAATTCATTAGCTAAGTATGTTTTATTTATCGTAACTAGTATTTATACTCGTACACACTGTTTCTAAAATATCCTCTTCAACTAGTCGCAGGTCTGCTGGAAGAAATTTCTTAGGAAATAAGCAGCACCTTTGTGCTCTTTGGTCTCTATTTATATGTTTTTTCTTTTGTGAGTGTCATGTGTGTACATAAATAAATAAATATTTGATAACACATTGAAAAAACTGTGTTTAATTAAATTGAATGTATTAGATTTAAATAAGCATTGCCAATACTCATTAAAATCCAAGTATCTTGGATTTTAATAAACCAAGACTCTTCTTAATCTATACTAACATATTATAAAGCGGAAGAGTTTGTATGTTTGTTTGTTTAAACGTGCTAATCTTCGAAAGTATGTACTGGGTGGATTTGGATGAAAGGTATGAAAGTAGCTTGCAGCTTGAGAAAGGTTACATGACTTTTTACTCAACTGCAGAAATGAGGGTTATGTTTTTCATGGGAGCGAAGCCTCGCGTGATTACTAGTTTTACACAACATTATCGGGTTGCTTTTTTTGAAACTCCAAAATTTTAATTTAGTTTAGGATATGACATATCGACAGCATTTTAATAATTCTGTATATTTTCTAAGAAAATCAACCAAGCCTTCTTGCAACTAAAGGGTCTTCCAATAGGCACGTCCGAACTTTGACAGTTAGTAGCGGCCATCTTGTTGAAGCTACATCTGTCAAATTCGTTGTCATTTATTCATTCTGTTTTGCCAAATCATCATGGATAGCTATAGCATTCAACAACACGTGCAAATGATAAAATTGTTTTATCAAAATGAGTGTTCTGTTCGGGCAACGCACCGCGCGCTTCGCCCATTTTACGGTCGCCATAATCGTCCTACCGAGAGGAATATTCGTCGTGTGGTGGATAAATTTGAGTCCACTTGTTCGGTAAATGATCGACCAACACCCGTACATCAACGAAACGCAAGGTCTGCCGAAAACATCGCCGCTGTCCGTGAGAGTGTGCAGGAGAATCCGAGGCAGTCGATTTCGCGTCGCTCACAAGAACTCGGCCTTTCACAGACCACAACTTGGCGAATTTTGCGTCGTAACTTGGGCCTGCACCCGTATAAAATTCAACTCACCCAGGAATTGAAGGTAAACGACCATACACAACGACGTGTGTTCGCTGAATGGGCACTGGAGCAGTTAGCAACTGACCGTAATTTTCACAGAAAAAAGCTGACGTGAACTGGCCACCGCGAGATCTTGTGACTTAACCCCGCTAGACTTTTTCTCGTGGGGTTTTCTTAAGTTGCACGTCTATGCGAATAAACCACAAACCACAGCGGCCCTCAAAGCCAACATAACCTATGCCATAGGTCGAATTCAGCCTGATTTATGCGCAAAAGTCATGGAAAATTGGATATCTCGCATGCGCTCCACCCAGAGAAGCCGTGGCGGACACTTGAATGATGTCATATTCCACACATAATGGCATCACTACATCTTTCAAATAAATAAATAATTTCGATAATATCTCACACACACTTTGTTTTATTTAAATTTAAAGATAGGACACGCTTAATGAAAGACCCCGTATATTCAGGTTTGAAACAAAAATTTTTTGCAAAAAATAGAACCGGCTTCCATACCAAAACACTACATAGCCAAAAATAACTTTAATTTTGGTAGTCGGTGTTAGTGGTTTTGTATTTTCTTTTTTTCACACCACCTTCCGAAATTAAAGTTATTTTTGGCTTTGTAGTGTTTTGAGATGGAAGTCGACTCTATTTTTTGCAATAAAAAATTTCACTCTTTTTAGTGGGTCGGTTTGTAATTTATTTAGTTACAAAAGCCATAATGTCAACAACTTATTACCTTTTACAAAATATTGCTTTTCCCGATGCATAGCCGTTAATTTTTGAGGAGTTCTCCTGGTATTTGACCATCAGCTCTACATCACCATATGCATTGTGACGAGCATAAAGTGCTTAACATCCGTACTCAAGTAATCGAATCGCAATCCACAAAATACTTAATATTGTGTAGTTTCGGTGGCCATCTGTGGTCTTCACCATCAGTTTCACTTCCCCAAATGGTACTTTTCGAAAGCAACACTGCTCAAGGTACTATAAGAAATACCCAAAACGCTATAGGTGTGCCTATAATATTTGAAGAGTTCCCTCGATTTCTCCAGGATCCCATCATCATATCCTAATTTCGTAACAATGGGACCAACTAGAAAGTATACCCTTTCAAACGCAAAAAGAATTTTTCAAATCGGTCCAGCCGTCTCCGAGTTATGAGGTAACATACAAAAAAAAAGTTCAAGACGAACTGAGAACCTCCTCCTTTTCTTGAATTCGGTTAAAAAAAGAGTATTTCTCAACGTGCGTGAATTGTTAGAAATACCTAGATCCGGAACAACTTTTTGTAGGTCAAACATTTGTTCCGGTACGAGAAACGAACCGCTGACAGGCACTTCACAGCCTATTGCTCGACCACACGTGAGCATTTACAGGTCTTTACATCAAATAATTTTTTTGATACAGCTAACATCCATTGGTTCAAGTTAGATGACTGTAACATTATAGTAATATAAGTGTCTAAAGCAATAACAATAATTAGTACATGGTAATACAATTACAATTTACTAAACAATTAAAACCATGTTAATTAGAGGGGTTCAGTACTGTTACTCCTTAATACAGGCTATTTTGTAGCCTAGTTAGAAGAACAAAAATTCATCCACTTGGTCGGTGAACTTTTTATCAATATATAGTTTTAGGTACCTTTTATATGTAACAAGATTATGTAACGATTTCTCTTTTTTCATAATATACATTTATATCATATACATTTATTTATCTCCACAAAGTAAACAAACATATAAGCTATTAATACTATGCTATGTTAACAAATTTTTAAGACACTGTTGCCCATGGTAGGTATATCAATACCTGTATTACAGATCACCAGGTCCAGACTCCGCGGATAAAACTAGGAAACCACGTGTTTGGCATACATCATTATATTTGAACAAATTAAAAAGAGAAAATAATAAGTTCATTATTAATAAACTAAAATAGGAATGACTATTTGGATGTGTGTGTGTTCGTGTTTGTGAAATAAAGATTATATTATTATAATTAAAGTATAGAAGAGTCGTGAATTTAACAGAATTGTAGTGCTGTGTGTTGGCACATTACTTCGCACATCTCCGCTCCGCTAGTAGCAGCTTTTCAGTCAGTATATTGTAGCTTCAGCTCGTTAGTATAATGGCACTGAGTCGGCAAATGTTTACAATCTAAATGTTTAACACGGACGGGGCTAATTCGTATCCCGGGGTTTGGGGAAGATTTTCTTTCTGTGTTTGCACTTAAATGCCTAAGATGCCAGGGGTATAAGCTACGCTATATTTAGAAATATGGTAAGATAAGGGTAGCTAGTTTAACCACTGTTTGTCTAGGCTAGGCAAAACTTAAATTGGATTTGACGTTCAATGCCTGATGTTTTTCTTGACAAATTAAGTCCATTTTGCAATATATTTTTTCTTAATGAAACGTTCTTATTGAAGACAAAGATTTCTGTCAAAATCCCTCATTTAATTTCATAAAAGTTGCTTTTGGCCCTCGATATTAAATTTTGACGCCCAGTGTCAAGGTCGTTTCAAGGAAAGGGCGGAGATACACGTGTAAGTCTCAACATTATTTCTTAAGATAGCTGTAGCCGAATAAGCTTCAGTATACAGAAAGTTTTAGGTTAATTATATTATGTTTTGGAATTTCAACTAAAAACTGTCTACTACTGGACATAGGCTCTAAGTAATATTGATCAGTCCTATGAGGCACGTATACAGAGAATTTCTTACTGCCTTCACTGGGTTATTGACCCATCTTGTCCACCTTTTGGGTAGGGTACAATATTAATGATAACTTTAATTGTTTAAAATGAATTGACATTGTTTGTTTGTCAAGATTTCAGTATTTTTGTTTTAAATTCTTGTTGTATAAACCATTATTTTCTAATATT
This sequence comes from Tholera decimalis, assembly GCA_943138885.2. Taxonomy (NCBI): domain Eukaryota; kingdom Metazoa; phylum Arthropoda; class Insecta; order Lepidoptera; family Noctuidae; genus Tholera; species Tholera decimalis. The sequence goes on from OW964562.2 coordinate 35,364,077, forward strand.
TTTTGTTGTTTTCAGTTCTGAAATGAAAATGAAATGAAATGAAAAATCCCAATGTATGACTTCGGAACCTATCGGTGCCATGAATGTTTTATTGAAGACACGCTTAAGTTCAGTTTTAAGCTATAATTTTATTTCCTATTAGAGATTTATATCTTAATTAATTAGCCCGAGGAAATGGGCCGTAATCTACTAAGCGGGCCCAGTGTGAGTTGGCAATTGTCCCATGAATTCAGATTTTGGTCAGTTCTAGAATATTCTAGAACTGACCAAAATCTGCCATGCACCAGTTTCCTCACGATGCATTCCCTCGCCGTTTTCAGCGCAATGGTGATGATGAGATTTATGCAAAGTAATATGCCTGAGTTCGAACCCACGACATACATTCGAGTCTTGCCCTTAACTACTTATTCACCACTGCTTTCTATACTTACTAACTACGAGTATTAACAGATAGAAAACATAAACATGAGTGCACACTTGGCAAAACTTACTAGCAGGGTTTCTTCATTAGCAAACTTGTAAAATCAACATACTCGTACGTGTAGCTTATACATAGTTTATGTATACTCTTATTATCAAAATGTTTATCTAACAAACTTGTTGGAGAATCTGAGATCGTGTATACAGTACCTAAGAAGCGATGACTTGCGCGGGCTTGTGGGACGGCGAGCTACCCCGTGCGGTAAAGACCAGGCCCGGGTCGGCGGCGCGTCGTGTTGTCAGCAATATTAACGGGGTCCCATAGGGCCATTGCCTGCTGGGGTTGCGGGAATGTTCTAACTTGACACCGCGGCCCCGGAACTTAAGTGTAGCTGAAGGAACAGGGTGGGTTTTTAGTCAAAGTCTGACACTCCCGCTCCACCCAGAACGGGAGAAGTCGTTCGATGATTTTCCCACTTGGAAAAAAAAGATGCGATGACTTGCAAAGAGATCTGCCGACGAAGACCGGTCAGCTTTACGTAATGGAGGCGTCACCCACAATCAGCACCCACTTCTAAACTGCTACTGAGGAAATTCGTTATGGCAGAATTCCAGAAAATTTTTGCCAAGAGGATCTAAACGTCGCTGTTATTGACCACTGGAGAAACGAGGCATATGTTTAAATAGAAATATTGCTTCAGATTGAAAAGAAACAACAATTTATTTCTAGGAAACCATTAAACTCAAAAAGCATCGTGTGTCTGTACTCGTACTTTAAAAGTTGTAAGAAACAAAGGGGACGACTAAAATAGAAAACATGGCTTTGATTATGCAGATCTTTTCGATACTCTTTCTTCTATTTATTTGTTAACTCATCTCTAAAAAAAATGTGGGTGTAAAGAACATAAGTTGTAGCCAACTTTGTGGTAGTTTTTTTCAATAAATCACATATCCATACCCGTGTATTTATTTTCGCATATTGTTTCAAATCCATCCAAACGTTGTCTGTAAAAGATTGATTTTAGTGACAAAACAGCCCGTTGTAACACCCTTTGTAGTTGTTAAGTCCTTATTTAATTCTGCTAAGGTGTGTCTCTTTATTGTAATAAAGAGTATAATTATACAACTTGGTATATACATACCAAGTACACGGCTTCTTTGGATGATAACAAACGATATGGCAAGGGTTTTGTAATCCTAAGTCTACGTGTGTAGAACTTATTACAAATTCCAATACACTGATACCAGAGACCGAATTTTTCAAATTAAGAAGAACGAAAAGAATTATCATGTTATTGGCAAGTGACGTGGAAGTTATTGACACTCGTGGTGCTGTAATACGTTTGTTATGATTGGTATTCAAGAAATATATGAAACCAATAATTTGGTATCAATTCTTTGAGTCAGTTATTTTGTGCTGAAACTGTGCATAGAGACTCCATACGTGATGATGTCTTCAGCCCTTTTGGATAGATATGGGGTTTTCGTTACACGTTGTATATCTATATTATCGGAAAACGTAGTCATTAATTTAAAAGTAGTGTAGCCATGTAATATCAGTTGTAACAGACGACCAATAATTCGGAAAAATATAAAAAATATATATTCCTCGTTATTACCCGAAATTTCTTTTCTGTAGAATAATTCAAAAAAGCAGAATTTGAAACACATGTATTTTCCAATGCCGTAGGTTGCTGTTTTTGTTAAAACATATTTTCTGACGAAACTTAAAAAAAAAATCATTTTACGAAAGCAATCGGATTTTATGTCGAAACTACATATTTTTATTTGAAGTGTACCAACGAAATAATCTAACTGGGCCACCTGGCAATAGGCTTTTCTGTGGTAACCGTGAAAAAGCGGATTGTCCTTGCAAAAAACTGTGGGTTATATTTTGTAGTGAGTATTTTTCGCCGGCTTATTAATATTTCGCGTCTAAAGTGGATTGAATTCTGTTTTAAAACTATGATATTATTATTTGTTAACGCTTTATTTCTGTTGGCACTTAAGAGTTTTAGTATTAGGCTTACTAGCACTTCATCTGCGTGGATTTCGAAATAATTTATCCAATAATGCACCTTACAATCAATGATTTTTTTTTTTTTTTGAGAATCAGTTCATTCTATCCGGTTCTTTGTAAAATTGGTATTAGAGAGGCCCACTTCTCCCTCGCGCGTCCTGCCATCTCCTTCGCTTGCATTACTGCTTCGCAGAAGGAGGTGATTGCTTCCCATGCATCCTCGCTCCGGACTATGGATTGAACCAAGCCCGGGAGAGAGAGGTCAACGCCTATCACTTCTACGAGGACACGGTGGAGCACTGCCAAGCCTGGGCAAACCTCCGCCGTATGTTCAATGTAGGATCGCCCTGAGGACATGTCCTCGTGGTGGTGCGTTTCCTCTCGCTGAATCCAACACAAGTAGCTCCCGAAACAACCGTGTCCAGTGAGCACCTGCGTCAGGCGGAAGGTGAGGACGTGATGACGCCTCGTTATCCACTCCTAAAAGAGGAAGTCCTCTTTGAGAAGTGGATAACGAGGCCGTGGATAACGAGACCGCCGCTATTGTGGCGTGCCCAACTTTGTTTTGTGCTACGATTGTATATTTGATTTGCTTGTGAAACAAAAATGCTTTGTTTTTGTTTTTAATTAACACACTTTTATTAGGTCGACCTGTATGTAACTATGTAATGAAATCTAAGGTAACTAATTTAACCATCTTCCAAGGGTCGTAGCGTAATGAAAATTGGCAGCTGTATGTAGTTCTGATGACAATACAATAATATGGTACTGTCGAACTGATCTGATGATGGAGCCGGAAGATATGAACTGGAACTTCATCATGGAAAATCGTATCATAGCTGTTTTGGATTTCTTAGAAAAGTATTGTAATGAACTTTGACCACGATTAGGTTTCAAGGTCTGATGATAATGCCGGAAGATAGGCACTGGCATTCCATGATGGAATATCGTATCATAGTCGTGTTTGCACTTGTGAGAAAGGCCACGTAATGGACTTTGGACACGATCAGGTTTCAAAGTTATTATAACAAACCTAAAGAAAATCCGTTATCGGTTTTCTTAACTTTTTTGAATTACCGCGTAATCCATAGATTATTTTTTTTATAGATGTCACTTTCATATCCTCTGGGGTGATCGACCGTTTAATTGTTTACTACTCGTGGGAATAACATAGCAAAAACTACAAAAAAGAAACAGCAACACAAAGAAAACGGAGACTACAAAAAAATGGAAAAGTGCGAACATTTTCTTTGTTTTTACGTGCATTTATAAAAGCGTGTTTTTCTAATGATTTTTAAACTATTAATTTATTCTAGCTACGCTTGCTAAGGTGCGTATCGCTGAAAGCATGTAAATCGGCTGGTCACTTTCACTGTCTGCCACATTTATTTTTTGTGGGTGTACCCGCTCTTAACCTCGGTTACGCCTGATCGTACTTAAGCGATAGATGAACTTTACAATGGAACGAGCGAGCCCAGAAAACAGTGTGGTTTAGATCTTTAGTAGTCAGTCTTTTTTTTATTCAGAATAGGCTCGCGTTTGACCACCATCTCACCTGATGGTAAGCGATGATGTCGTCGAAGATGGAGCACGCTTACCTAGAAGTAACCTATTCACTCTTGACTGAAAGACTTCCAGGTTATAGCGATCAGGAAACAGACTTCGGCAGGGAATTCCACTCCTTAGCCGTACGCACAATGAAAGTATTCCCATAACGTTTTGTCCGTATGGGTGGGATATCCACCATATAACGATGGCGCATCGCCGTTTGTCTTGTAGTCCGATGATGGAACGGGCTTGGCGGTATTAGATTGTGTAATTTCATCGCACACTCCCCGAAATGTAACCGATAGAAAACCGATAGACTTGCAACTCGTTGTCGATGTTCAAGGCTCTGGAGCTTTGATTCAAACTGTGAATTGTTGCTAATGAGTCTTTTAGCCCGTTTCTCGATAGACTCAAGCGCGTCCAGTTGGTATTTGGCAGAGCCGTCGACCGAATCTGGGCATGATATAGTTTAAGCACCAGGTAAGCAATCAGGTATAGTTAGTTAGTCAACATCCAGTGAAACTAACACCAGTCTTGCCAAGGTATATTGTGTTACTCAGCTACTGGGTAGAAGAGGTTAGAAAGGCAATTGGTCCATTTAAAATACAGGCTCTCATCATTAATTTAAACTGGAAGCCGACGCTAAAATGGGCAGACGCTATGTTTTCTATCGACCGTTCGTTGTTCAAAATTCTAAGCAAGCAGAACATGAGGCATGAATTTATCTTAAATAAGTAAAATTATATCACAGCAGTTTACAACTTGATTGTCTGCAAAGTTGAACACTACAAAGTTAAAGTAAATACGATGCTTAACAAAATATATACCTATTTGTGTTTTTGTTTGTTCGTAATGTACTCAAGCCTGGTATTTGCCATTGCTATTTAAACGTGGGACATGAATAACACATATTATAAAAGCTTCTTATAAATTCTTCAATGTGTTTGTAAAAATATATAAAGATGTATGCATATAATAAAAAAGAATTTTATTTCATGCATACAGTATTAGTACCATAAAATAACTTACAACAAAAAAGTAAGTGACTATCAATCTACATTAAGCATTCGCTAGTTAAACCTCTCCGTCACTGTACTTAGCATACTGTTCCTCTGGACTACTGGACCCTTTCTAACCCGCCTCAGAAGAGATGCTGACTTCATGCGAATAATCGAATGGAAACTATCGGTGCGAGCTTTTACGAACATCTCTGATGCGCTTCAGTAGCGAGGTAGTCCACCATTGGAGTTTTATTGGTCGATCATTGTAAGATACAATTTCGTAGTACATTATTTTAATGTACCGCATACGATTTAGCAATGTAAGCGAATAAAAATATGTTATTAGGACATCACATTAACATTATATTTGAAAATTTCGGTTTTTCTTCACTATAATAAGTATGTTTTATATTATATTTTTAAAAAGCCTTAGTGCTAGTGCTATTTATTTTATTCGTGCATGGTGCTAATCAGATCTAAAAACTGTTACTTTCTCCGTTTTCACCCGCCAGAACCTGTAACTGACTTTGTGTTACTTATACCACCGCGATCATTGTAGTTTAACTGTTGGTTCTCTTCATAGCAAATAAATTAATTAAAATAAAACTTTTATCTTTAAACAGCCTGTGTATTAATAAAAACCGTAGTCAATTCCGTTGCAGATTTCGAAAGATTTAAACGTACAAAGGCAAGAAGTAACCTTGTTTTATACTATGTAAAGAAGATTAATTTACGTGATGATCTCGAAGAAAACAATACACATATTTCAGTGAAACTGTCCAGACGGTACACGCATTCAAGTCAAACAATACTAAAAGAAACAGCTCAATAAAACCTTTTACTATAATAAATATGGAGGACTTCAAAGTTAAACCTAAAGTCTGACATACAAGATTTTTACGGCCCAGTGGTTTATGTTTGAAACTTGACATGAGGACAGTACTTTCATAAGTTACGACGTATAGCGAAAGGGGACTCTAACCAAGCGAATGGGATACAAACAAATCTCAGTTTAGCATTCCATTTTTAAACACTATAGTGACAGAAACATATATCCGTCAGAATGTTTTCTTGTATCTATGCACGCATTTTTTGTGCGAGTATTATTTTATGATTATGTCACTGTCTTAGATTATGACACTGACATCTGCCCGCCTCTTTGGTTGCGTGAAAAGTATTAAAAATAAAAATAATAAATACTGCCCTGCACTAACTGAATGGCCGTTAAGCCACATAAGGTTTTTTTTTTATTTTTTTAATATATCCCTAAATTACTTTCGATTCTCTGTCTTTTAGTCTAATAATTATTTTGCTACGATTAATATTTTTCGAGATACAGCAATTTTGCTGAGCAGTTAAACCACATCTTACTGAATTAAAAAGCGACTAAACCACTATACGCTAAAATATAATTAATACAACGAATAAATAAACAACATATACAACGTGTAACGGAAACTCCATATCTATCCAAAAGGGCTGAAGACAACATCTGGTATGGAGTCTCTATGCACAGTTTCAGCACAAAATAACTGACTCAAAGAATTGATACCAAGTTATTGGTTTCATATATTTCTTGAATACCAATCATAACAAACGTCTCACAGCACTACGAGGGTCAATAACTTTCCACGTCACTTGCCAATAACATGATAATTCTTTTCGTTCTTATTAATTTGAAAAATTCGGTCTCTGGTATCAGTGTATTTTAATTTGTAATAAGTTCTACACACGTAGACTTAGGATTACAAAATCCTTGCCATATCGTTTGTTATCATACAAAGAAGCCATGCACTTGGTTTGTATATACCCTTTAAATTACACGTTGTATATTGTGTATAGAAACTATGCCCACAAAACTAACTTACAACAATCGTACTAGATAGCGTAGTTTTGTAAAAAAAATATTTCCCACTTATTTTCACGTTTACTCGAAAAGTACTTTTTGGGAATAGCGGCTTTTTAGTTAATGTAGGGTAGAACAGGAAACTGCGCCACTCTCCACCCCAATCACACCTATCGGATATATTGTACGTTTATCATGTAATACGTGTCTAAGTAATTTGAAAAGAAGAGAGGATTTCTCGATTCTGAGACCCTTTCTCAAGCTCCGCATCTCACGGAAGTCAAATAAACAGAAGTTGCTTTAATAGAGACTAGATTCTTATAACAGAAATATTTTATATCTTCATTAACTAGGCACTGACAGTCTCAATAAACCCCTAACTCATGACAAATGTGTTTTACAAAACAAACCTTTATACCAAAAATCAATGAAGCCATACTCTTGTCATAGTTTTTGTAAACTCTCAACATTAAATACGGAAGCAGAAGTAAGCTTTAAATATGCACTTAATCATAAAACAAATTTACATTTAATACCTTAATGTATTCACAGGGTTTCTTTACACTCAACACCTCGCCTTTCTACTTAATTAACAAACAAAACGAAACCGAGTCAAAAAAAATATTATAAATAATTAATTTGAACAAACTCACCGCTCGGATAGGTCTTTAAATATTTATACTCGTGAATATTTCACTTTTCATCGTGACTTTTTCACTTTCCTACTTGTAATGGGTTACTTAATATAACTTTAGAGTAGTTTCTGATTAAGGCCTGAATTTTATTCATGTTTTACATTATATTGGGTCAGGTTTTAGTAAAGTTCGGTAGGTTAGCTTGATTTGTTCAGGAAAGAAATAAATATAATGAAGCGTCAATAGCCTAATGGCTAAGATGTCGGACTTGTGATTGAGAGGTCGCAGGTTCGAACCCCACCCATTACAATTTTTACGTGAACCCACTCCAGACACAAGCATATTGCTGTTTGCAAAATAACCCCTTTAATACAAAGATTGCTCAACAATTTTTTTGTAACCAAAGTTTTAATTTGCACATTAAATTAAATCAGGATTTATCTATTTATGCATTAACTAAATCTAAATGCAAATCATTGGTCATTCAATGGTTGCGTGGCTTAGATTATAATATTACAGAAGACCTTATAAAAAATACATATAAATAATCATAACATGCATACACTCATATACATGCACTCGCGTACACGACACACATACCCAAAAATATACACACACACACACATATACATGCATACACACACTTAACATAAATGCACAAAGGTATGGCGTAATTTGTACCCGACTGCAAAGGAAGGGTTAAGTTTCATAAATTATATTTAACGAGGATCATTTTTATTTTTATTTTACAATCTCAAGTATTGTGTCTGTTTCATTTAACTAGTGTACCTTTCTACTATAATATATATTTAATAAGTATATTATAAGAAAAAGCTGCTGATTTTTTTCCTTGGGTGGAGACCTGGTGATTTGTGTTACATTTTTTTTCCCAATTCAAACACCAGCTCCTCACAAATTAAGGGATGTATAGCTTTTAATTGTAATTAGTTTAATGTTTTATTTTTGTGAGGAGAAATAAAAAAATAAAGAGATTAATAATATTTAGCTTAGCTGGAGGAGTTAACAAGATTCTTAGTAATGTGAAATCTACTCAAAGTGCTAGTACTCTTTTATAAAAAAAAAATCATTGTCTGGTAGCCAAAGAAATATATTTCATTTCTTCCACACAAACTATACTATCATTTATTTTCTATAAAACTCACACAAAAATCAAGTGAAAGAAAAGAAACTGTGTACCTTTTGACTGCTAAAATAAAGAAAAGAAGATAGAAAATAACCAAGATAGCCTTCACCAGCACCATTCACACAGTTACCATGTTGGGAGCAGTGGGTATGTTGAAAATTACACAAAGCAATCAGCCAGCCTGGGATCGAACCCGACACTTACATCTCGTAACTTAGTTTTTGTTAAAAAATAAAAAGTCCGTGCAATACAAAAATACACGGATCAGGAACATTAAGTGCTTTTAAATAAAATTCAAAAACACGTACCGTTCAAAACGTCAACTTGGGAATAAATTTCACAAAATAAAGTTAACGTTACAATGCATTAAAAAGAACTCCATAAAACATTTAATACTTGTTTCGGGTCTAACTTTTAATGGAAGCCGTTTCGAGGAGCACGTATAACTTTGTTGTTTTGTAACGAATCTGGTTTTAACTTGAACGTGAGGAAATGTGTCGAATTTTCATGAATATAATAATGATAAAGAGAGTATTATCTTAGTGTTATACCTTCTTTGTTCTTGCGATAACTCGGGCTTAACAATTATGTAAAGTTTCTGAGGTAGATTTTATACCCTGCAGCAGTTAATTCTTTTGTCAGTCCTACGTTAAATAAACTGCGTAAGCTGCCGCTCTTGTTATAATCGAAAGTTATGTAATTTTAGCCGAAAGCCCGTAAAAAGTTGGTCATACCCTTAAGCATCGTGATATGGTCTGGGATTGGGGAAATATTATAACAAGATATCGCGACCGCGGAACGCAGGGGCAACTAAAACAAGGTAGGTTTTTATTCAGTAGAAGCTTCACACAGGGAGTGTGAGACTTCTTAGCTACAACTAGAGTGGGGAAGAGTCATTGGATGATTTTCTCCCGACGAAAGCATCGCGATAGTGTCCATTCTTATGTTTCTTACGTCCACTAACACTCTGCTCTTCTCACCAGGTATTTAGTCAATCTTTTGGGAGACTTATATCCACTATACTGTTATTCCATTTTATTTATTTTTTCTTTTTTTAATGAGTCATATTCCAAATGATTATGTATATTATTACGGCATAATTCAGTTTCTATTTAACTTCTGACTAGAACGTTTACGCGTGTGTATTGCACATTCGAGCGTGTGGCACCCGTGGGCTGCAGCTGAAAATCAGCGTTAGGTGGTAATACTTAGGGTTGCCACCTGAAATTATGCTGAGCTGAGGCCCTTTTGGCACAATATTGTTTTTTTATTTTTAATGTTCTATATAATGGGTTTCTTATTTTTATGTGACAATAAACGCAATTTTCTTTCTTTCTATACCTACTATCAATCAGCGAAACCTTCACGTTACTAGTATTTCAGGATATACTCCCAGTTTACACTAACCGGATTCAGTTATTCAGTATTACATAAAACGACAGTCTGCTTGACCTCCACAACCCAGTAACTGGGTTACGAAACTAAATAGTAGAGTAGTGTTAGATTTTCTGGCTTGAAAAACCGTCAAAGATTTACTTCAAACAGCATCTTAACTTGCTTTAGATGGCACAGTATAATCTCGATATGTTACGATAGCCACCCATCCAAGGGTTGACCTAAGCTAGTGTTGCTTAACCTTGAAAGTTTATCCGTGCGGCTGTTATTGTTGTATATAAATAGCCATGAGCTCCTTAGTCAATTGCGAATCGAGTTCAATCAGCTGTGAAATTACCAGAATTTTACAGTAAGTTATTGCCTGATTGGCCTCCATTAATGATTCATTTCGTTTAACAATAGCCCTTGGCAAAACTGGTAACAGAAATTTGGCTAATTCTCCTAATTTTTGTAGAATCTAGTAGGTCTCTTCAATAATGCAGGTGTAAAAGCAGGTGTAATAAATTAAAAATAAAATGCAATACAAAAGTACATTGCCATATAATATGCCACATCTAATAAGTATCACTTTTTAGATCTTTGTAAACTATGTAATGTTGCGACTTTTATTATTGTGGTCGCCTACCTGCTTATCAATTTATTCATGTATCTATGATTTTTGTATCAAATTTGTTTTTAACATTTATTTCTTTAGTTTATACGCTTATAAAACAAATACTTTATGAGTATGTTTCTCAAGAAAAGTATTACTTAAAACATTTTAAAAGTAATACTTGTGTAGTACAAGTATAAATTTTAAAAATGTATATTACTAAAGTATTAAAGGTATTATCTGCACATTACCACCGGATCCCACGGCTCAACGTCTTAGTATAATATAATGCCTGAGGCCATACCATGACGTGTTAAAGCGAGAGTCGTTCGAGCGAGAAAGAGGGATGAAGATATGCACGCTATATAGCTCCATCTCTCTTTCTCGCTCGAACGACTCTCGCTTTAACACGTCATGGTATGGCCCCTGATCACAAGATCAACCTTGGCATGTTTTGCTTGAACTTGTAGAATAATCCGTGGGCTGTTATTACCCACTGTAATAATAATCATTTAAATATATAATAAGAGACTTATAGTATCAACTTAAAATTTGTCCAATGCTATAGACATGAAACTTCATAGGTTTAATAGCATTATATTATCTTGTGAACCGTTCTAAAAATTTTGCGCTCTCTATTGGAATATTGCGAGCGCAGGAATTTTAATAAAAAAAACTTGTCGCAAATCGTTACGAACACAGTTTACTCACTTTGTCTCAACGATGATTCAAAGACAAAAGAAAAATTCCGCCGCTAAGTTATCTTTTATAAGTTTTAACAGTATTTTTTGCGGCGACGCGCTACTAAAATATTTTTTACTGGTTTGGAAAACTAAGAGCTCATTGGGAAGAGTTTTATAAGTGGAGCATCTCTCGCGAATAAAAATGTTTGTTACATCGCTTTTTAAAAAGATATGGTTATAAAAAATAGACAAGTAAGTTAGGTTGAGTCCCTAGCTGAAAGCGCATCGTGTTCCACACGCGCCTCAAAGACAGTCAGCACTAGTTATGGGCCCGACAGCGTCGGTGCCTGAGGGGTTGCGGGAATATTTTAACGAGATACCGTGGGTCCGGAACGCTAAAGCGATTAGGAGGTACAGAGTACAGAGTCTGTAGAAGTCTAACACTTCTACTGACTAAAACCAACAAACAAACATCCTTTGTGCTCTTCAAAAATGCATGCTGTTTCAAAGGTTGTCTGTAAAAAATCGCTTTTAGCGATAAGACCGCCCATTGTGTCACCCTTTTTAGTTTTAAGTCCTTATTGTTTTACTATTATGTTATCTATCTATCTATTTATCTATGCTCCATCCAGAGAGGGGAGTGATTTATTGGTTTTCTACGCGAAGGAAAAAGATGGTTGAGTTAAATAAGGTTCTTTCAAAATAATATTATCAGTCTTTGCTTCAGTAGTGTGGAAACTGAGTAGTACCTACCCATAACTTTTGACACAGTACAGCGGGATTGCGACATATATTCAAATTCTGTATACCCTCATACATAGTAAGTAAGGGTAAGCGTACTCATAGGCCTACATAGTAATAGTATTTATTTCATAATGGGATTGCAATGTTCACAACTGTTGGAATTCTGTAATTTGAGGTTCTATAATATTATACAATACAATACAAAACAGGTGAGAAAGCTAATTAATTAATGGGTCTTTCTCATTCAAATTAGTTATTTATTCGTGTTTCTTTTTAGAAATAAATATGTATAAAATTAATAGGGTACGATGGGGTTGACATTTCCATGTGGATAAAAACCCCGTTACATTCATAGAATAAAAAAAAAACAGGTGAGATACTGTTCTCCTAGCTAGGCCAAAAGTCTTGCGTTACTAAGGAGAGACAGTGCCGATTCCCTGATTGGTCGATTTATATGTACTAATGTAATGCAATAGTTTAATACAATAATTTTTGTTACTAATTATGATATTAATATACATACATATTTTTTATATTTTCATTGTTTAATATTTTTATTCATAGCATATCAATATGTATGTGTGTGTGTGTGTGAATGCGGGTGTGTGCGTATGTGTGTGTGTATAATTGTGTTGTGTGGGCGTGTGTGCCTGCGTGACATGGGCATTAATAAAACGTCGGAAGCTAGCGCACGGTTTGAATTGGTTGTTTTTCATGGAAAACGGCGAGAAACTCCACAGATACTTTTTTCAAAAAAATAATTGGTTTTCACAATATTACCATAATACAGTTTTTATAGGTACAAGATTTCAGACCAATTAACATAATGCAATGTAATTATTATATAACTACGATGTAGTATACATTAGAATACTTTTTGTTTTAGGAAAATGAGCGTATTATCCACGCAAACAAAATCCTGTGCAACCGCTAGTAATATTATAAATGCGGAAGTAACTCTTTTCATCGTAAAGAATTTTAATGAGACATTACACTCAATGATAAAATATCCTGGAATAAGACAGGATTTATTTTCAAAATCATAATCAACCCAAAAAAGCCCACTGCTGTTACTCTCTCTCTGCAGTCGATCCTTCATGGTTGAAGATCAATTATTCAGCCTGCAGCGGTTTCTTAGGCTTTTTCATTTGTTGCGTTCGGTGGCCATACGGAGAACTTATTCTAAACTGTGAGAGCTGTGTGTCTTCAGTTGCTCCGATCACCATTACGGGGATCTCGCTTTAGATCTTTTGCCCTGAACGTTGGCGCAAATGATTATCTAACCTCTCCAGATTCTCATCCAGGCGTCAAACAATGTTTATAGTGTTCGTTTGTGGAATGCATTGCCAGTGTCAGTAAGACAAGCTCAGTCACTCGCTACTTTTAAAAGTTCGGTTGCTAATCATTTTCTTTCAAATTTATGATTATTCGTTTGTTTTCTCGTTACATGATGTTAAAAGACACATTATATTTTATATATAATTGTTTATGTTTTGTATTTATATATTTGTATACATATATATCTATATGCATATACATTTTCTGTTTTTATGGGTATAATTATGTAGTAGGTACACTGATGTAGCCCTTCCCACTTTAATTAAAGTTTTGAAAGTCCTTCCAAAGGTTGTCTGGAAGATATCGCTTTCAGCGATAAGACCGCCATTGTAGCCATAGAATTAAGTATTATTAAATAGGTGTGTTTGAATTTTGGTGTACAATTAAAAAAGTGTAGGATTAAAAAAAACAGACAGAATTTATTGTCATAATCATAATCAACACAAAAGTCATTGCTGTTACACAGGCCTCTGTATGAGAGGGAATTTGCCGTAATCCACCACGCGGCCTTAGTTCGGGTCAAGGCCAAAAAATCTAAGACGTGACGTACTGGTGTATGTCACGTCTTAGAACTTTTGGCCTTAGGACAAATGCTAGTTTCCTCAGGATGTTTTCCAACGTCGCACCTTTTATTTATTTATTTATTTCGGGAAAATAAACAGTTACACAAAGCAAGCTTTTGAGAACAGTAGTGATGATATAAATTATTCAGAGTGTGAATGTGCCTAAATGAGTTCGAACTCACGTACTCGTAAGTAGGGGTCGTAACTAGTGAGCCACCACTGTTCTCTATTGATTAGATTATTATATAGTATGTTAACTAACAGAGGGCGTTCCCGTTAACCCGCAATAATATAGCATCCATACATGCTAAAAATATTAACATTCGAAAACATTTTTATTTTATTTTAAAATATTCACTTTAAATGTTAAATTGATACGTAAAAGAAACACTCTGTATACGCGTACGCATTCATAAATAAATTGCGACGTTGCCGTCCTTCAAGTACGCGTGTACAGAGTGTTTCTTTTACGTACCAATTTAACATTTTAGTGTATATTTTAATATTAAACAAAAAAACAAAAACATTTTGTTTTCGAATGGTAATATTTTTTTTAGCATGCATGGATGCTATACTATTGCGCGTTAACGGGAACGCCCTCTGTTAGTTAACATACTGTATATTTGGAAAGTAAAGATATTTATCAGTAAAAAAAGGATTTACGCTTTTTACGCCACTGAAAATACTCGCAATAGTTACTATATGACAGCTGTATAAGTAATGTAATATTGCCAAAATGTTCGTGTTCTATTTTTTAGAGTGTTCACTTATATTTAACAAAGTACTAGTAGAAAAGTGTCAATGACAGCTTAAATTTCTACGAAAATGTAAATGGAAACTGGCACTCAAGTATTCAGCTACGTAACTACAGGGGACACGGTTTAAGCAAAAGCTTTTACATTAAAGATGATACCAAGTTCCACGGTTAAACTTCTCAACTATGTCGAGGTTACGAAGTTAACCCAATGGTGATAGCATAGAAGATGACGGCCAGTTGGCTAAGGATATGTGTGTGAGTATAATGTTATTGTACCTACTTGATAATATATGTGTGGTTAGCGCAGAGTAGAACAACAATATTTACAACACAAGCTATTTATTTATTCTAAAATCGTTAACATATCTTTCAGTAGAAACCGCCATATTGTAGTAAGTTTAAACAAATAGTTTGTGTTTTCCGATAGCTATAACCTAGGGGTCTTTGAGTCAAGAGTGAATTGGTTACTTTTAGGTAAGCGTGCTCCATCTTCGACCACATCATCACTTACCATCAGCTGAGATGGTGGCCAAAAGCGAGCCTATAATAAAAAAAAAACAAACTGGCCAAGTGCGAGTCGGACTGGAGCATAGAGAGTAGAAAAACGGCAAAAAAATCACGTTTGCTGTATAAGAGCCCCTTCAAATATTTGTTTGTTTGTTTGTTTTAGTATTTGTTAGCGGCAACAGAAATACTTCATCTGTGAAAATTGCAACTGTCTAGCTATCACGGTTCATGAGATACAGCCAGGTGACAGACAAACAGACAGCGGAGCCTTAGTAATAGGGTCCCGTTTTTACCCTTTGGGTACGGAACCCTATAAACTAGTAGTAGTAAGTTTAAATTAAAATCTATCTTTTTTTCTTAATTTAAGTACGTGCTGTTGCATCCTCAATCAATACATATAAATATAACTGAAGTGTCTGTCTGTGATTTTTAAATAACTGTGTTATTTCAAGTCCTGATAGTAACTTACATGATAACACAAATAAACTTTAAAAAATACGTTTATTTCAGGAAACGATAGTCCCATATAAAACAAACATTACAAAATAAATTAAATAATACAAACAGAAAAAACAAAGCCACTATACAGCAATCTTTATCGTAGTCACAGCCAATGACATAATAGCGAAAGAGACTGGATCGAGGCTGAAAAGCAGTACACTTCAACATGTACAGAAAGTTCCCCTCTCATGAGTCGACTAGACTACTAGTAGCTAGGATCCCCTTGCCATTACCGGTGAGTTAGTATTTTTATATTCTAAAATGTAACTAATGTGTAGACATTAGTTAAATTTTAGAATACTAAAGAACTTAGATAGATATAATATACCTACGTATATGACTATCTAAGTTCTTTTTTTAAAGATATTACGTTTTTCTCTAAATATACTTCCTGTGTGTAATTCTTATTAATCCCTCAACGCTAAATATGCTTGTGTCTAGAATAGATTCACGGCACTAGTGTCGTGGATGAAGTTCAAAACCACGACCTCTTGACTACGAGGTTGACATACTAGCCATTAGACTATCGCCGCTTTATTTGCATTATATGTCTGACACATTACACGTTAGGTTACATGATACAATAATATATAATAGTCATGCACAAAATGTGTCAGTGAAAAGAAGTAAATGAAGTTCAGTACTTCATTTAGTTCATCAAATCAGAACTAGTCCACACCTTTAACATACCCGGCTCACTCTAATTTTATTGATAAGTTACGAAAGATGCACTTCACTTAGTTCACTTTTCTACAAACTTATCTTGATTTTCCTTCATACTTTAAACAGACTGATGACTGTCAGTATGTACCTTTTTACTGATAGATAGATGCTTCTCTTTTCTAGGTTGGCGTATTAAGATTCTAAAGAAGTATTTAGGTACCTACAGCGATTTTTTTTTTAATTACTGATGGGCCCACTCTTGACGTCTATTTCGCCTGATGGTAAGTGATAGATGAGGTCTAAGATGGGATGAGTAAGCCCATAAGATGCCTATTTACTCGTGCTTTAAAGGCTGAAAGGTCATAAGTGGCAGGAAACACAGAAGCCGGCAGAGAATTCCACAGCTTGGCTGTGCGCACAATAAATGTGGAGGAGAAGCGCTTGGTACGACAAGACGGTATATCAACCAAGTGTGGGTGGTACCCAACCGTGCGTCTGGTAGATCGGTAGTGAAAGGGAGATGGAGGAATCAGGTCATGCAGCTCCTGCGCACACTCCCCGAAGTACAGTCTGTAGAAAACCGACAGGCAAGCAACGGTTCACCGATAAGCCAGGCTATGGAGCTTGTCCACGAGCATCTCGTCGCCTTTAAGCCTTTTAACTCTGCGCTCGATCAAGTCCAATGCAGTAAGTTGGTACTTTGCAGAGCCATCCCACAAAACAACATACCCTACACCCATTTTGTGATTATTTGCAATTATACTCATTACAAATAACAATTGCGTCAGTTTTTTTTTGTTGTTAATCGTGTCCTTCTTTCATTCAGTAGATATTTGCCAAACTTTATAAAAAATCTTTAGAAATGATCAAAAGAACTACTAATAGAAACTGAAACTGAAGTACTAGAAATGATCAAAAGAACTAACTGAATGAAGGACTGAAGGAGAGACACATTTGAAAGACAACTGAATGAATGATAAGTTTATTTTACGAAGTGAAGTAGTTCATTTCCTTCAATCGTTCGCTACCTACCCATGTCTACAAATAATACATTCAGTGCAAAGGCACATTACGCCATTTAGAGAAGGCAAGCGAACGTTGAATCTATATTTAAGCGTCAATAGGTTAAAGACTAAGGTGACGGACTTACACAATTGAAGTGAACCCACTCCAGACACAAGCGTATTTAGCTTAGTTTGTGGCTGTTGGAGGGGTTAAGAAGAATGCTAGTAATGTGAATTCTACATACATTACTTACTAGATTTCTTATTAACAAAAAAATATTCGTGTTAATCATTGATATACTAAAAACCCTATATCAATGGTGTTAATGTATAAAGGAACATGTACGAATAGTAACAATTGCAGGAATCGTAATCTTCTTTTTCTATGAGTTTGTTTCGGTGTCTCTTCTCAGGGTCGCCAGTTAGGTAACACCGGCCTCATCTAGTTTAAAGGATATGGCCAATTTTACTATGGACGTCGGCATAGTTATCGAATTTAGTGTACACCAATGATTTTTGGTGTTTTATATTCGTGAATATTGACTCATTAAATTGCTATAAATAAAAAACTCAGAAATCTTGTCATTACACCAGACTAGACAAAAAACAGTTACAGTAAACCATTTAATCAGATCGCTAGCAATAAGGTGTTTAGATTATAATTTCGCTATTAAAAACTTAAAGGCGCTTTAAAATAGTGAACAGTTGTGAATTATTGCGTATAACTGATATAGTTTTAGTATTAAACCAATAAACAAAGTAAGGATTTTAAACTGAATATTGACTAACATTTATTAAACTGGGTAATAGTCTCAAAAAATGTGACAATAATAACAAACATTAACATAACATCGCGCCTGTATTCCCCGAAGGGTTGGGCAGAGGTGTACCTATAGTACACCCAGATTTCACCAGTTATTTTGAGTACCATTTAAGGGCGAGTCTGTTTCTATCAACCAGGCACAAATCTAGACTCCGGGCTGCTACTGAGAAATTCCTGATGAATAAACCCAATATCACTTTGCTCGACCTGGGAATCGAACTCAGGACCTCATGCTCAGCAGTAGTGCTTGCGACCATTAGACCAACGAGGGAAACACAGAATAAAACAAAGGAGTAAAAATTATTATTCATTTACTTATTAGAGAAAATAAATAAAAATATTTTGACATATTATGATTATTATATCTTAAATGCTTACAAAGATAATATTACATTAAGCCTGCAATACATGTTGGCCAAGCGTAGGCCAATGCGAGCGTTGGCAAATAGGTACAAGGCAAGAAATAATGTCCACACGTTCGACAAGTTCGTCGAACGCCAATGCAGACGACCAATGTAGAAGAGGGTCTGTAGAGCTGCCCACACGTTGGCCGAGCGCAGGCGAGCGCCTTTGATTTGTGACCAAAAACCGACACCGATCCGAAGTGACGCAAGTGATCACGAGCAACGGCGAGCGAAGACAAGTTGCACCAAATGAGCTCTATACACGCTGGCGCTGGCCTTCACTCGGCCAACTAGGCAAGTCACACCGAGTGATAGCAAGACAAGGCAAATATACTGTCTACATGTTGGTATTGGTCTTCACTCGACAACGCTCGGCCAACATGTATAGCAGACTTTAGAGCAATGCAGCGATAGTGTCAATAAAGAGACCTAGGGAGGTCAATCAACCAGCTTGGATAGAACAGAGCATTTTTATTTCACCAATACACTAACCTGGATTAAGTGTAAATATAGGGCTTCAGTAATTACATAAATAACTGCTTTAAACATAACCAGACTTGTTAAAAAAAAATACAATCATAGATTTATTTATTATTATTTTACAATTGTGATTACTGTTCCGTGAGAGAATTTCTGAGACATTTTCAAAGTTCAAAATATTAGCTTTTGACTTCATAATATTAATTATGTCTTCTATATGGATAGCACTAAATGTAGAATGTGTCTCATTCATTTGAGGTAATAAATGCCATTGATCGCTGTACAAATGTGTTTCACACACTCTACAGCTGCGAGGAACATAGAAACTATGTTCTTGCAAAAGCAGTCTTCTAAATATACTGTGAACAGATGTGATCGAAGCTCGCTTGTAATTAGGTAATGATATGGTATTACTTTCCCATGGCCCTCTTTGAACAGGCGGCAACGGTGGTGGCTCTGGTGGGCTAACAACTTGGCTAACATTAGGGGCTGCTGCATCATTATCCAAAGCCATTTCTTGCATGTCTTGTGATGAGTCATGCACTGCCTGTCTATTTGCTCGCATCCAACACACATGGCAAACACAGTTGTTTCTTGAAAGCTGAAAATAAACCACAGTTAGAATAAACACAATAATAAATTAATTCAATCATTAGATAATTCTTATGTTTATATAATTTTTAGTAACAATGGTATCTTTTTAAATATCGCTTTATGTTTTCAAGTACTATGTTATAGTAAGATGAGCAGTACTATGTTACACATGCCTACTTTAGGCAAGTATATTATGTTAAAATACATAAAACACAGATATAACAATCATACATACATAGTATGAAAGCTCATTTTTTATAGATTAATACAACTAGGTATTTATCATTATGAAAAACAAAATGCTTACCACATAATTAGTATTTTGTGATAATAGAACAGCCAGCAACGGACACTCCATACTGACATTATGGTGTCTTATTTTCCTCACTGATTTGCCACAACCGCAGCACAAGCCGTTTGTTATGCCCCAGTAGTCTCTCTTGTTCACCAGCTTCGGTGTTTAATAATAATAAGCATGGATGACAAATAAATGTATCAAGAGGCAACTGAAAATAAGATGCACTGTAAGATTTCGCATACCAGAACTATATAAAAATAAATCAGGTTAAGTTTTTTCTAGTTCAACTTCTTACCTAGGTTTGGGCATTGTTATCCAACGCGAAAGTCTTGTTTGATTGTGTGCAGAAAGCGAGGATATAAGATGCCTCTGCAACCTTTGCATGGCTATTCCGCAGTTGATGCACCTCATATTGATCCACAAAACAAATCCACAACGCGATGTAAATCAGAGTCCAGTATTAATAGCAAGGTAATAGGGTGGTAGAAGGTATCAGTACGTTGAAATAAGCAGGGGTCAAAAATATTAGAAAATAATCGCAAAAACAAACACAGGACGCAATGTAGAATCTGCAATAACGTAACATTGACATTTGACATAGACAATGACACATTGTCAAACAAGTAACGCGTTCCGTTTTCCGAATTATTTTTGTGTGAAATATAAAAAAAAACTATCTTACGCATCAACATTATGAAAAGATAATTTTATTAAATGCCAAAAATACCAACGAAAACAGTTTCGTATAAATAAAATGTTTTAATAATAGCGTTTTGTCGTCCATATCAAACGTCTATGTGATATACGCAAGTAGTATGC
This sequence comes from Tholera decimalis, assembly GCA_943138885.2. Lineage (NCBI taxonomy): Eukaryota > Metazoa > Arthropoda > Insecta > Lepidoptera > Noctuidae > Tholera > Tholera decimalis. Next base: position 35,384,856 of record OW964562.2, read on the forward strand.
TTGATGTGGAACACCCATTATTATATTTATCTTACTCTATGGTCCATTATGGCAGACGTTGACAAATGGTACTTTGAATTCATCTTGATTACTAATTATTTTGAAATAAACACTGACGAGATCAGAGAGGTTAAAAACTACGCATTAAATCATTTTTCAATTTTTATATACAATATTATTTACTATGTATGTGTACATGGAATGTACTTTTTTGTCCATGTCATTTACGAAAGAAAATGACGTGCAAAAGAGTTATTTAAAAACCAATTTGCAAAATAAAGATTTTGCATTACATTTATAATTTCCTAAAGTAAGAAAACTTTAATCTCTCCAAGTGTCATGATAAGATAGGTGCTCACTGACAAATGCATGATTTCTCCATCAGGAACCGCGTGAAAAGTCTTGTATGAAATAAACATCAGCAACCCCAGTTTTCGGTTTTCGCAACGGTCATGACAAATGCGAGATACGAGAATAACGCAATGATTACTTTTATAGCTGTTTTTGGGACTTTTATGGGTATATTAAATCGGGAGTTGCCAACTAGTTACAAACAAACCGAGCCCTTAGTTTTCTGTATTATTGAGAAGGTAACATAATGAGTTTGTGTCATAAGAAAGAAAGACAACATAATAAATTGCCATAGTGCGGAAGTGAATATCTATAAATGATGTAGCCGAATGGCAAAAAACGGAACCCTTATAGTTTCGTCATGTCTGTCTGTTTGTCCATCCGTCCGTCCGTATGTCACAGCCATTTTATTCCGAAACTATTAAGACCATAGATGTGAAACTTGGTAGGTAGATGTGTAAACCGATTTCCGATTTTAAGAAAATAATTAAAAAATATTTAAAATAAAGGGGGGCTCCCCATACTTGGAACTGAAACTGAAAATATTTTTTTTCATGAAACCTGCGTGTGAAAACTATGCGTGTGTGGTATCTATAGAGAGGTCTTTAAAAATGTCACTGAGGTTTCTAAAACCACTTTTTCATAAAGTTAATCTTTTAAAAGATTTTCGCTTCCAAAATTGTAAAATGTGTGTGTCCACCCCCTTCTAACGTCTATAATAATGGAGTGAAAAATTTAAAAAAATATATGCTGTAGATCTTAATGTAAACTTTCAACCAAAATTGATTTGAACGAGATCTGGTTAGCAGTTTTTGAGATACAGCATATTTTCTAAAACCGAAAATGTAACTTTGTAATTCATACAAACACTATGAAAAACGAAGTTATTTGGCGTAGTTACTATGGAACCCTTCATGAGCGAGTCTGACTCGCACTTGGCTAAATGTTTAATAACTAGCAATGTGGGTAAAATTCACACCTACAAGCAATCTTTTTAACCCCTTCAACGATGCACTGGTCGAGTCAAAGCTCCAGAGCTTTGACCATCGAAGAAGAGTTCCTAGTCTATTGGTTATCTATCGGTTACATTTCGGAAAGAGTGCGATGGAATTACACAATCTAATTCCGCCGAGCCCGTTCCATAATTGGACTACAAGACAAACGGCGATGCGCAATCGTTACATGGTGGACATCCCACACATACGCACAAAACGTTTTGGGAATACTTTCATTGTGCGTACGTGGAATTCCCTGCCGGAGTCTGAGTTTCCCGAGAGCTATAACCAAGATCTTTAAGTCAAGAGTGAATAGGTTACTTTTAGGTAAGCGTGCTCCATCTTCGACCACATCATCACTTACCATCAAGTGAGATGGTGGTCAAACGTGAACCTATTAACAATTAAAAAAGCAAAGCTAAATGTGTTTGTGTCTGGAATGGGTTCATGGCAATAGTGTAATTTATATTGTGATCGAGAGGTCACAATATAAGTAAATTTATATAAATTATATCTGCCCGCGACTTTGTTCGTATGAAAATTCCCTGAATAAAAAGTAGTGCGAACTATATGTGTGCCACTTTTCATCAAAGTTCTTTTAGCCATTTTTGTGTTATTGAAGCACAAGTATCAATTCATGCATAATATTAGTATACAACGTGTAACGGAAACCCCATATCTATCCAAAAGGACTGAAGACAACATCTGGTATGGAGTTTCTATGCAAAGTTTCAGCTCAAAATAAGTGACTTACAGAATTGACCCCAAATTATTGGTTTCATATATTATGTTTCTTGAATACCAATAATAACAAACGTGTTACAGCACTATGAGGGTCATCATTTTCCACGTCACTTGCCAATAAAACGATAATTGTCTTGATTCTTCTTAATTTGAAAAATTCGGTCTCTGGTATCAATGTATTGAAATTTCTAATAAGCTCCACGCATGTAGACATAGGATTACAAAACCCTTGCTATATCGTTTCTTACCATCCAAAGAAGCCGTGCACTCGGTATGTATATACCCTTTAAATTACACGTTGTATAGCATTCAACATGCTCCCCGAGCCATTAAAAAGTTTTAGTATCTAAGGGATAACCGATCCAAATATTGTTACGAGCTGGGGTTCGGGATAGAATTAACTAACGCCAATTAATCCAAACTTATCATTTTAATAAATACAAAATAAAAATTAACACAGTTATCCGCACTACAATACTTGTCACTTAACACTTAAATCGCACTGAAATTCACTTGTAGAGTTTTGATTATATCGCCTCGTATCTTGTAATGAGACTGCCATCTGCGTTCCTCTGCGATCTATTTATACCCCGATCTATGTGTTCTAGAATATTCTTGTAAAATCGACTCACTGCCTATACTGCCAAGAATGTTCCAGAAGCTAATTGAGATACTCAGTACTGCTACTCGCCACCAGATAGCATTAGTGTCTCGAACGTATTAGAAGTGGGTCGAAGTGTTTCGATATACTCAGTACTGCTACTCGCCGCCAGGTGGCGTTAGTGTCTCGAACATTCTAGATGTCGGTTGAAGTTTCTCGACGTACTTAGCTAAGCGACTGGCGTAACAATATCAAACCGTTTGATAATAATAATAATAATATTCCACGACTTTCACACAACGCCATCTAGTCTCAAACTAAGCAGAGCTTGTGCTATGAGTACTAGACAACTGATAAACATACATATATATTTCTAAATACATACATATTATAGATAAATTACACCCAGACAAAGAACAAATGATCGTGCTCATCACACAAACATTTGTCCTGGGTGGGAATCGAACCTACGACCTTGCGCATAGCAGTCAGGACCACTGACCACTAGACCAACAGGCCTGTGTGTTTGATGGTTCTTAGTCCTCATAAATCTCTCATCAGATACATACAAACCAGTATAATAAAATTAACGACCACTTTGTTATAGAAAATAAATAAATCCTTAACCATATTTCAACGTAACAAATTATTAAGTCTTTATATGAAAGGGTCCACCAATCGCCATTTATTGGTTTGTATCGCTTTCCCGATACTTTTACGGCTGAGTGAATTCCCTAGTAATAACAGGTGTGTGATGTATTGGCCGTTAGCGGTATATTTCTTGCTTGTGTCGTTTTCTTCTTCAATTCTTATAACTTGAAAATGTACTTTGTTTTATGAAATTTTTGTATGTATTTTATTGATATTATTGCACTTATATAATTATTATGCTATGAAGCTATAATTTGTAAGGATGTTTTGCTTATATTCTTAAAAATGCAATTAAATAAGCATTACTTTTGCACTTATATTTCTGTATCTTTTACTTCTCTTAGTTTTTTCTTCTCAATAAGTTTTGCTTATATTCTTAAAAATGCAATTAAATAAGCATTACTTTTGCACTTATATTTCTGTATCTTTTACTTCTCTTAGTTTTTTCTTCTCAATAAGTTTGGAGCTAGTGTTGAACCTAAGGGCTGATCGATCTGAATTCGTTTGGCTATGAAATCTTACGCGATTAAGGTTTAATTTGCAGGCACCAGTGCCTCATGAAGATAACAGCTATATTAACAATAAGGTTTGATATTTATGGATTAGATGAATTTTGTACTGTAACTGGCCCTCTTTATTTCTTCAAATATTGGACATCTTTCTTTTATTTTGGAACAGTTTAACTTAAGTATTTCTATATTTAATAAAAAAATATATACAGGCGAAAATAAAAATAAATTATAGGGCGTCGAAAAATTCGTCAACATCGCTATCAATGGGAAAAGTGCCCAGAACACTGGCCGCATTGCCACGTTGAATGGCAATGCTGATTCTCTGTCCAAAGAAAACTCATCAAAAAAAGAGTACTGGCAATAAATGACAGGAGGTAATATATGATCCACTTTTTCTAAGAGTCTCTTATTCTAGATGGTACAGTAAAAGGCAAATGACCTCGCAACAAATCACCGGCTCGCTGGTCTGATGAAATAAAACCAGTAACTGTTCTGCCTACTAGGTAGTACTGCGATAAGCCACGCTGAGAACAGAGATACTTGAAAACCTTTAGTCTAAGACTCCATTCAAAAATTTCGAGACGCATATGTCCTTAAGAATAAAGAACACAATCCAAGAAGAAGAATCGTCTGTAACATCTTAGTCTGTGATCTTCGTGATAGCTACAACTCATAAGTCAATTATGGTGCACTGTCTAGACAGGTCCACTCAAATATACATATATGCGTTTTTACTCAAATTACCTTAGATTTATTAACCTACGTGGTTTTCATTATAACCAGTACAGATTGTATAGACTTCAAGTGACATTGACTTCTAAGTTCGTTTCAGGGTCTCTTCTCAGGAAAACTTAAGAAACATCGGCTGTAAACAGACCAAACACATTGTAACATGTCAAAGTGTTATTTTAATAATTAATTTGTAAAATAAATATCATTTATCCATCTTTAACGCAATCACCGGTTTCCATCAGGACGTATTGTGGTCAAAAGGAAGTCAATCAATAACAAAATGTTTTTTATAAATCTTTTTGTAACTTTGATATCAGACTGGCAAACTATAAATTTGTTTTCATAAAACAACTTCCAATTGCAAAAAACAAAAATATTAAAAAGATAATCGCTTTTGAATAACGTTAAGTGATCTTTTATCTTTATTCGCGTGACTTGCTTACCTTTTACCTACTTTGCTTTGTATTTTTATTTTCTAAACACGTATCCCGCTACCATTCTGTTCAACACACGGTTTGAATGTACTTTTGTATCAACAATTGCGCAAATCTGCTTACTCGTCAAAAATGCATTACTACGCGCTAATATTCTCTAAACGATGTGCTTGTGCACGGTTGCAGCTGTTCGTATGACGGTCGATGTGAATACAGCTTTAATAGGATTGTTGTGACAACTCTGTATCGAAAATAGAACGTTATTTTTGTGAGTATCGAATAGGGTATTATCCTGTGTTGAAAAATTAATATCATATAATCATTTTAATGTTAAAAAAATATTGTACACACTTTTTTGTCTTATGGCCATGAGACTCAAATAAAAATGGGTTGGATTAATATTGATGCTCGGAGAGGCAGGCTAAAAAAAATGACGGGTTGCACTCCGGGAGTGCCGGCAGAAGTGAAAACTTGAATATTAACGTTGTGCATTTTTGATATTTTGAAATGGTTAGGGAATAATTTTGCACGAATTGCTTTAATTATCAGTATAAAAGTACTATCATTCATGTGGTAGAATACAATATTTATTTATTGCGCTATCGTACACAAACATGACAATTTATATTACATTAAAAAGTTTGCGCAGGTATACATTTTCGCCGCGCCGTAGAAAGAGAGGGGGATACTTCCTCTCCTACGCCGCGCGGGCTGTCTACTCTCCGTCCGTCTTACGAATTTTCGATCAGGTCACGTGTCCTGATGCGAGTTTAACATTTTTTACCCATTACAAAAAAGTGCACAACGCCGCTAAAGAAGTTTTCACTTCAAAAAGATTGTGATATGAAAGTAAAGGAAAAGAAGAAAAAGAAAATGATGACGTGACATCAGAAATGGAAAAGAATGGAAAAAGAAAACGTACAAGTAAAAGTAAGTGAGATTTTAATTGAACTTTCGCTAGAAGATAGAGGAGCTTATATGGCAACTTAAAGCTTTCTATCCCGAAATCACAAAGCGATAGAGAATTACGCGTGAAAATTTTGATATAATCGACTTCCTCAGACTGAAAATATTTTATTTCACATAGGCCTACAAAGGCAATTATAAAACATCAAAAGCTAGTGCACGGTTCGAAATTGATCGTTTCCTATTAAGAAAAACCGGCATGAAACTCCACGGTTAAGCTTTTTAAAACATCATTCATCCTTCGAAGTCGTATAGTTGTAATAAAAAAGGTTCACATTATGATTTACATACACACACATTCACATCACTTTATGTGTCATAATATGATCCGTAACGAGATTGCAATCTGTTACATATCGCATTGCAGATCAATTAAAACACGAGGCTGCCATCCGGAGAACAGTGTTAATTATAAATTATTGGTCCAATTTTTGACAGTTGGTTTCGAAATAAATGTATGTATAAATTATGTATGTGACGTTTTTTGGAGTTCATAGTCATAAATTTATATTTCATAAGTAACTTGACTAGGAGAACATATTTATTTACATACTAGCTTTTGCTCGCGACTTCGTTCGCATAGGAGGAGTTTCCCTGCGTAAATCGCGATCGCGTTGGAATTCCGAGATAAAAAGTAATATATGTATTATTCCAGGATTTCAACTATTTTTTTTAATAGTTGATAGGCTTGCGTTTGACCATAATCTCACGTGATGTTAAGCGATGATGTGGTCGAAGATGAAGCACGCTTGCCTAGAAGTAACCTATTTACTCTTGACTTAAAGACTCCCAGGTTATAACTATCAGGAAACACAGACTCCGGCAGGGAATTCCACTCCTTAGCTGTACGCACAATGAAAGTATTCCCAAAACGTTTCGTGCGTATGGGTGGGATGTCCACCATGTAACGATGGCGCATCGCTGTTTGTCTTGTAGTCCGATGATGGAACGGGCTTGGTGGAATAAGACTGTGTAATTCCATCGCACACTTCCCGAAATGCAACCGATAGAAAACTGATAGGCTTGCAACACGTCGCCGATGTTCTAGGCTCTGGAGCCTTGTCTCGATCAGTTTCTCGTTGCCGATGAGCCTTTTGGCCCGTTTCTCTATAGACTCAAGTGCATCAAGCTGGTATTTAGCAGATCCGTCGCAGAGATGAGAGCAGTACTCAGTACACGACCTTGAACTTGCGCTTGATAGAGGTTGAGCAGTTGTTCCGGTGTGAATTTACTACCAGATTGCATTCAGATCCATTCGGTAGTTTTTTGTGTGAAAGGCTAACAAACATCCATACACCCATACATCTACACATCCATTCTCTCAAACTTCCGCACAGTCTTTCTCTCTGTTCGAGGATCATGGCGACGAGAATCCTATTAAGTGACATGACGAAATCCGCATTACTCTGGATACCAAAGTAAGAACAAGAATAAGAACAATAATAATCATTTGACAAATGCTTGCACTGTGTGGACAGGCCCACTCAAATCTGTGAGCATCTTTCTTCAAAAGACCGCCTCAGACCTACAAGGTTTCCATATAATTAAACCAGTGTAGATTGTATGGACTTTAAAAGAGACGGACCCCTGAGTTTGTTTCGGTGTTTCTTCTCAGGGTAGTCAGTTAGGAAACACCGGCCTCATCTAGTTAATATTTACGAAAAAAAAATGACGTGTAAAAGTGTTATTTAATAACCAATTTGCAAAATAAAGATCATTTATCATTTATCACTAAGAATAAATTTATGTTTTCTTTGTTACAATGATTGATTCTATACTACAATTGTTTAATTTGTCACTGTATGACGATTTCTTATTTTTATCGGTGGTCCCCAAAATAGGTCATACTTGTATCTTGGGAACCTGAATTGCGTTAGTCATAATACATTATTAATCAATAGTGTGGATATATTAAATTCTGATGTAACTAGCTCTAAAACATGAAAAAAAAAGAGTATAGTGTGCACGATGTATTTCAACACGCCGAGGTGATTTTTTTAAAATTGATTATAATAGTCTCGCGTTTGACCACCATCTCACAGACGATATCTCCATAGACGATAATTAAAGCGAAACGATCCGCAAGGATGCCACGACCCCAGTCAATCTTCGGCCACCAGAGGCGCGGTCTTGCGGATCTCGAGCAGGAGTAGCTCACCATCCGGTAAAGAGCAGGCCCGAGTTGTCAGCGCATCGTCATTCACGCGCGCCTCAAAAAGCTGTCAGCAGCATTTACGGGCCCAATAGGTCCATTAACTGCTGGGGTAGCGAGAGTGTTTTACAAAGATAACGCGGCCCTGAAATGCACGAACAACAAGGAACAGAACTACAGTGAGAAGGAACACGGCGCGAGGAGGAGGAGAAGGGCTAATTTGATAATAATAAACTTAAATTATAACTAGTTAGGTATAATAATATTTGCCTTAGCTAGATTTCATAAATAGGCTAGGTTTAATATATTGGCTATATACCTAGCAAATATAATATTATGTAATTATCGTCTTTTAAAAATCATTGTTTTATAACCTAATGTATGAAAAAGATATTACACCAGTCCTAGTTTATCGACTATTCCTATAAGTAACCACCAATATAATTCCCCATCACTCATACCCGTCATAAGACCTCAAAACCCTTACTTATTTCCTTTCACCGTTACCAAGAAAACATCAAACATATATTATTTTCCGAATATCCGCGAATATTTCGTTCTTACCGATTACGGTAGCTATAATAGCTTCGCCATTACTCAAGTTACATAACGATCCATGTTACCTTCATGCGATTGATACCGTAACTACATTTTTATAGCCCAGAGCCACGGAATAGCGAAGCATAAGAAGGACCACTTGAAACGTTAGGTAAGTTAGATTGACAATAATTATACCTACATTTTGCTGTTAAGGCTGTTAATAAAATATTTTACTACTATCATTAGTAGTAAAGTATGCAATATGAATAATTATAATATTGAATAATAATTTATAATAATTTGGGAAAAATAAATAAAACCGTTGAAACAGAATAGACGTTACACGCTTTTGAAATTGTTTTTCTATCGTTATGTAGTTACTTCAGAATTTGAATATTTATTTGTAAAACATGTTTATTTACATAAAGATGTTAGGTATACTTGGGTATATTTGGATATATTTGGGCGCTAGGTTTTGCCGTGAAAGCGTACAAATATAGTAAATTTTATTTTAAAAACTTAAAAACTAAACAAAAACCAACAATAAAGCAAAAAACTGGCAAAAAAAAATATTAATAACTTACAACAAAAATAACAAAACAATGTTTTGAATTAAGAAGAATAATTAAACGTTATCTAAAGTGGATAGCACAACTACGGTGAAACTTGCTGAACTGCTAATTCGTTTTTTTTTTGTTTCTTAGTTTTGTGTTTTTCTGAGTTATTAGAAATCATAATTTAACAAGAAAAATTCAGCCCAACAACTTTTTTATTTTTATATATTTAATAGGCTTGCGTTTGACTACCATCTCACTTGATGTTCAACGATGATGTTATGGGTTTATTGCGGCGTCTTATTTCACAAACCAAAGGAAATTCTGAATTCATCGCTTCTTAATACAAGAAGCGAACAACTTTACATGCTCGTTGCAAACGTTAATAACGCAAAGAATGTTGTTATAATGGTAAAATTATAGTTATTGAAAGTGATATTTTTACAAATATAGGTACTTGTTTCACAAAATAAAAATAGAAAGTTTTATTGAACAACATTTCCTATTAGGTTTGTAAATGTTGGTTCTATCACTAAGAGTTGGATCTTCTGCATATATACTTACGCTTGAACATGGCGGAAACAAATGCCGTAATGGTTACCAGCTACCGTTTTTCGATACACCGTTTCAGTTACAAATTTGGGACGCAGTGGTTTTAGTTTTATTATCATTTGGTGAGTAGCTCGCTGGTTTCAACCTCAGCTTAGTTATATATCTTTGGAGGGTTGGGTTAGAGAGATAATAATGGTGTTTTAGAGCCCTTGGAACAGATTTTCTGTGTTAGGAAAATAATGTATGTAGCTAGATAGCCAATGTTTTTGTTACAAATGGTTGATATGGTTTTTAACCGACTTCTAAAAAAGGAGGAGGTTCTCAATTCGGATGTTTGTTTGTTTTTTTTTTATGTTTGTTCGGGCATAGCTCCGTCGTTAGCTAACCGAATTGAAAAATTCTTTTTTTGTTGAAAAGGGTATACTTTCCAAATGGTCCCATGAAAATTTTATCGAAATCGGACAAGCCGTTTCTGAAAAATCAACAAAAGTCTAAAAAAAATATTTACGTTGATGATCTTTTCGTTTACTCTGCATTGCGTTTTTTTTTCGCGCATAACTCCGTCATTTACGAACAGATTTGGAAAATTCACTGACCCACTAAAAAGCGCGAAAATTAAAACTTTTTTGCAAAAAAATAAAACCGACTTCCATATCAAAACAACACAAAGCCAAAAATAATTTTAATTTCGGAAGGCGGTGTGAAAAAAAAAAGAAAATACAAACCCAATAACACCGACTTTTATTTTAAAATAATAGTTTTTTGCACTGCTTTGCTTGTGTGATTTAATTCGGCATAAATAGTCACATATGTTACTCTCGTAAGTTAGTAATTATTGCTTCAGTCTTGTTTTTCTCACTCCTGCACCTCTGTGAACTAAGGGCTGACTTTCCTTTATAAAGTTTACGTTGTAACCTAGCACGGAAGTCAACGTGTTTTTATAATGTAACATGACTGTTTTATCTAATGCGATAAACGATTTTATTTATTTATTACATTCAATGATTGTGTAGCTTTCTATGCAGTGAATCTGTATTATATTAATACGCGAAGTAGAACTTTTTAGGTACCCCTTTTTACTTTAATTACTCGGACGGAGAAGTATGAAAATTGACACAGCGAATGTTTATATAGGGAGGAAGAATGTAGGTAGTTTATATTTAAATGAATTAAGGTTGAATTCCGAATACTGGGTGACCTTAATATATAAAAACAAAGACATTTGGCGGCAGACTTTGTTTTATAATATGTAAGTATAAATAACATTAAGTCTAATATGTAGATTAATATTAGGTATGTAGAGGGATTACACGCATGTAACTAAAACTGTAAGGGTATAAATGTTGATGGATTGAAAGGAAGAGGAAGGACAAAGAAAGATAGATAGATTTTGTGAGGAATAATATAAAAGAAAACTGGCCAAGTGCGAGTCGGACTCGCGCACACAGGGTTCCGTAACATTATCTATAAAACCTAAAAAAAAATCACATTTGTTGTATGGGCCCCCTTTAATATTTATTTTATTCTGTTTTTACTATTTTTGTTATAGCAGCAACTGAAATACATCATCTGCTAGAATATCAACTGCCTAGCTATCACGGTTCATGAGATACAGCCTGGTGACAGACAGACAGACAGCGGAGCCTTAGTAATAGGGTCCCGTTTTTACCTTTTGGGTACGGAACCCAAAAAAGAACCGACATGTATATATGTACGTGCATAACTTCGAAACGACTGCACCAAATTGGAGACTTCTTTTTCTTTGTTTATTATTGTCAGAAGAAGGTTGGTGTAAATAAAAGAAAATTTAAGAAAAAATATAAAGGTACGAAGTTTTCCGGTTGAGCTTGTAGTTCATAATATAAGAGAAGTACTTTCAAATCTTACTTTTTATAAATGAAATTTAACCCGTAAAAAATTTATCTTTATACTGTGCCTAGAGCGTAGCAATTATTATAGGAGGGGAAAGTGTTGTTGCGCACTGTTAGTTGTTGTTAGCAAACAATGGGAGGATGAAACTCACTCTCTAAATATATATAAAGGCTTTGGAGAATTACCTATACAGTTCTAGGCGTAATATTTATTACCTTTCCGGGAACGGTCCAGAAAGTCCACCTATAGTGTTATGCTCTAAGAATAGGCGTGAGAAAAGTTGATTCATTTCAGGCTGACATCTCGTGAAGAGTTTATTCTTTGTGTTAAAATAAACGGAAAGTCTGCATATAGTTTGTGTCAAGGAAAACAGATGACGACATGATCTGGGTGCATTAAGTGGGCTAGTTAAAGGGAGAATGGGGTAAGATTTCCCGGAAGAAGTTGCTTGTCAACGGCAGAATATTTATGTCTAGCATTGAGACTGTCACCATTGTCTTTATCATCTGTCTAAGTTAGGGTCGCCTTCCAGTTTAACCGTGCTATGTTGTACTAGTGTTTAACATGTAGCGCCTGCTCTATCTGTCGTCCAGAACCCAGTGGTTGGGTAACACATTACCAATGTTAGATTTTCTGGTACATGACTATCTGTAACTTGTCAAAAATATCCAAATGATAGTTTATCTATAATATGTATGTATTTAGAAATATATATGTATGTTTATGAGTTATCCAGTACTCATAGCACAAGCTCTGTTTAGTTTGGGACTAGATGGCGTTGTGTGAAAGTTGTGGAATATTATTATTTAATCCTTTATTTATAATTATACACATATAAATTACATTTTTAAATATTTCTATAAACCACAAAAACATTTAAAAATATAAAAAAATAGTAGCCCACCGGTATCGGGAACAGGGTCCAAGCTACCGGTGGTCAGGGCTCCAGAGAGAGTAACCTCCTAACGATACGCGCCGTGTCCAGGAGTACCGCTCTCTGAAGCAAGCCCTTGATCCAGCCGCCTAACGAGAGCCTCCTAAGGTGTTGGTCGAGGCTCTTGGCTATACGACTGCCGAGTTCACATCCCACATGTCGACAATCTCATGCGCCAAGTCAAGATATTTGATTTGCTTATCTTTATTATTATCTTTATTATTTCCAATATATACATATAAATTACATTTTTAAATATTCTCAAAAACAAAACAATAAAAATATAAAAAATAGTAGCCCACCGGTATCGGGAACAGGGTCCAAGCTACCGGAAATATTATAAAGGATTTCCTTTATAACATTTATTATTATTTCCTTTATAACATTTTATATACATATTATTTACATTTTTAAATATTCCTATAAAAACAAAAAATACATCTAAAAATATGAAAAAAATATTATTATAGTTGGGACAAAAAGCTTAACTTGCTTTTCGAGGCCACGGGTGCATCACACCGCTAACTTTCAAACTCCGACTACTGAGTTATAGAAATGCTCAATAGCATAAAAGTATAAATTATAATTTATACTTTTCTTTGCTACTTTTTCGTGTTCCCTGCCACTTATAACCTTTCAGCCTTTAAAGCAAGAGTGAATAGGCAATTTCTGGGCTCATCTATCGCTTACCATCAGGCGAGATTGAGGTCAAGAGTGAGCTCATCCCGAATAAAAAAAAATACAACTGTGGAATTAATCTTAGGGTATATAATTATGTATTTCTTATACTGGATCTCGTACTTTTAGGATACCTATATTTCAAATACAATTTTATTGCTCGAAACGTTGGTAATAAAGTGTTCCAAATTTGATATTTCTGTAATTTTGTATCGAGAACAAGATTCTAGTCACGCTTAAGAAGTAATGAAGTTTATGCCTTACTTCGTATTTGAATTTATAATCGGTCTGTGAAATGGAACCTTAACCATAAAGGCTTTGTTATATAATACGATGGAAATTGTGATTTTAAATCATAACAAAAAAACATTTCCCACTTCTGGGGAACAGGCCTCACTGTGAGAGAATAGGCCGCCCGTGTGGTGAATACCACACGGGCTCAGATCTCTCGATTGGTGGATGTCGCATGTCTCAGATTATCGGTCCTAGGACTAGACGGCTTCCTCATGATGGCATTTCTTTATCATTTTGAAAACCGTATTAATGGTAAAAAATACACAAAATGATTTGCCTGCCTGGGCTTGAACCCACGTCTTAAAACTCAGTTGGATCTATTAGGTACCACTGGGCAACCATTGTTAAAATATTTAGCTAGTTCTTTTTGTATTTTGTAAAAGGTTGTCTGTAAGAGATCGCCCTGAGCGATAAGACCGCCCATTGTACACAATTGTAAATTTTTTATTCAATGAAATATTGTAAGGTGTACAATAAGGTATATAATAATAATAGCTTCATCTGTCGAAGCTATCATTACACAGCTGGATAAAGGGCCTGATACAGAAGGCAGTACTTCTCGATACGGCTCGTATTGTGAGGAGGTTCCTTTCTCTGGAGACCTAACCACCGGTAGCTTGGACTCTGCTCTCGACACCAGTGGACTGCCATTTTTTATACTTTTAAATGTTTTTTATTGTAAGTTTTTATATAGAAAAATATTTAAAAATGTAAATTTTGAGAAATTAGTTAAATAAAGGAAATAATAATAATAAATTGAGGTCGTTAACTCATGTTTCACACTGCAATATCTTTTACTAGTTATGAAGTTTTTTTATTGTTTTTCGATACATATCAATCATACTAGCCCTTCCCCGTGACTTCGATAGCGTATAATTTTAAATAATTTATAGCTCACCAATAATACACCTTATTACAAATGAAATATTTTTTTAGAATCGACTCATTCATTCCGGAGATTACCTCCTGCATACAAACTTACAAGCAAATTTTACTTCTTCATAATATTAGTATACAAAAAGAAATATATAAATCTTTACAAAGAATACGCCTTAATATGTAAAATTTTCATCCAAAGAGTAATATCCAATGCAATGTCATTTATTTCGGATTATAACTCCATATTTGTTTGGTAGTAACCCGTGAACTTATAACCTAGTGTTAGTAATATAGCTTAATAATAAATGTCTTTTGTTTTTATAGGAATATTTAAAAATGTAAATAATATTTATATAAAATGTAATAAGTAAATGAAATAATGATAACTATATTAAATTATAAATCTAAGCTGCGTGGGACACGCCGCCGAACCTGGGGTATGTTTACTTCACTGCCAAATACTGCTGAATTTTTTATATATAATATTTTTTTTATATATAATATATTTTTATATATATATAATAACATAACCAGTCTATAACATTGCCATTTATAGCGTAATCAGCCAATAACGTGGCTGATTGTTTTATTACATACAATTGTATACCATAAAAGCTTACAAACTTACAAGCTTTAGATTGTGTTAACTTGAGTTGATAGCAATGTACAATAGTCTCTAGACAGACAATTGCGCAATGGAAACAATAGTGACGCAAACTCTACCAACATATGTACATATACGTATAATAGCTGTTTTGTTGAGCGAATCAGTCTTCTGTCTACAACAGATATAACTGTTTTGAAGGTTCCCTAACATTGTACTTTTTTTTTAAATATAAACCAGCTTACGTCATCATCATTGAAAAAAAAAATGAAATTGAAAAATATTTATTCGGATAGAGACACACACGACAAATAATACAAGTCATTTATTTAGTAAAACAAAATATATTATACGTAATTATTTGACAAACTCTTGTATTAGTACAGCTATTTTAATTTAAAATGTTATCATCCACTATGTAGTTATTTATGAACCAATTTATTTTATAGATATAATTTTAAGGTTGCATGTAGAACACATAACTCATTTCATAATAATGATAACTTAGCGGGCAGCTCGATACAAGGCAATTAACGCGCCTTTTGTACGATCAAACATGTTAAGTTTTTGCGCACACGATATTGCATTGTTGAATATTATTTTATTTATGTATTTAAAATAGTAAACGCTCTTTAACGTTTATTTAATTTACTTGCCCTCGTCCGTGTGTCACTGCTGGGTGCCAACTGAAAACCAGCGCTGGGTTCCGCCCAGCAAATGCTGAGTTGGTGTCCTTTTCGGTGTGGACATGCTCAACGATTATTTTTATCCTTTTTTTTATAATGTATGTATTTTTGTTTTGTATGTTGTTGTGTGTGTCTTTTTTTTTTTTTTTTTTATTTAGAATAGGTTCGCGTTTGACCACCATCTCACCTGATGGTAAGTGATGATGTGGTCGAAGATGGAGCACGCTTACCTAAAAGTAACCTATTCACTCTTGACTTAAAGACTCCTAGGTTATAGCTATCGGGAAACACAGACTCCGGCAGGGAATTCCACTCCTTAGCCGTACGCACAATGAAGGTATTCCCAAAACGTTTGGTGCGTATGGGTGGGATGTCCACCATGTAACGATGGCGCTTCGCCGTTTGTCTCGTAGTCCGATGATGGAACGGGCTTGTTGGAATTAAATTGTGTAATTCCATCGCACACTCCCCGAAATGTAACCGATAGAAAACCGATAGACTTGCAACTCGTCGTCGATGTTCAAGGCTCTGGAGCTTTGATTCGACCAGTGCATCGTTGCCAATGAGTCTTTTGGCCCGCTTCTCGATAGACTCAAGCGCGTCCAGTTGGTATTTAGCAGATCCATCCCAAAGATGAGAGCAGTACTCCATACACGACCGAACCTGGGCTTGATAGAGATTGAGCAACTGTTCGGGTGTGAAGTACCGTCTCACCTTTGCTAGGATTCCCAACTTTTTTGATGCTAGTTGAGCCTTAGCCTCGATAAACGGGCCAAAATTGAGGGTAGAAGTTAATGTTACCCCCAGAAGCTCGATATGGTCAGTTATCGACACAGTTACACCTCGGAAAGTAGGAGCCGGTTCAAATTGGCTCCTTTTTGCGGAGAAGAGACACGCCTGGGTCTTAGCTGCATTAAACTTGACCAGGTTGGCATCGCCCCATTCGGAGACAGCCTTCAAGGTCAAGTTCAAGCGCCCGACCATGTCCTCACGGAGAGACTGGATCTGTGACCCACCAGCTCGCGCGCTGGACACATATCTCTCAGAAACTGTGCTGTCGTCTGCATACCCAAAGGTACCGGGCATTAGCAGATCGTTAATGTGCAGCAAGAATAAAGTTGCTGAGAGAACAGACCCCTGAGGGACCCCGGCATTAATTGCCAATTGGCCAGACGAGCAGCCATCAATGACCACTTGAATGGACCGATCCCTCAGGAAGTCTTCAATCCAAACGCAAAGTTGGGTGGGTAACCCGAAAGAAGGAAGCTTAGCAATAAGGCTATCGTGCCAGACCCTGTCAAAAGCCTTGGAGATGTCAAGGGAAACAGCAAGTGCTTCCCCTTGCCTCTCAATGGCCTCACTCCAGATATGAATGGCATACGCTAGAAGATCCCCAGTTGACCGGTTTTTGCGAAAGCCGTATTGCCGGTCACTGAGGATGTCGTTGGCTTCTAGGTATGCCAGGAGCTTACTATTAAGTACACGCTCCATACTCTTACAGAGTATGGACGTGACTGAAATAGGCCTGTAGTTGGCAGGGTCAGCACGACTGCCCTTTTTGGGTACAGGCTGTACGTTAGCCAGCTTCCATGCTTTCGGCACCTTTCCAGTCTCTAGCGAAAGGCGAAACAGGCGTGTCAAGATTGGAGACAATTCAGGCGCACAAGTTCTAAGAACAATTGCTGGTATCCCGTCGGGGCCACTAGCTTTGTTCACGTCTAGATTACGCAGCACTCTACGGACGTCCTTCTGATGGATGCGAATGTCCGACATACACGTCTCGCATCCAATAGGAGCATCAGGAGGGTGAGCGCCACTACTATCCAGACGTGAAGACTCCGCGAAGAGAGCGGCAAACAAGTTTGCTTTTTCCTCAGCGGAGTGAGCCAGAGACCCGTCAGGTTTGAGCAGTGGTGGTAGTGAGGGGCGACAGAAGTTCGATTCAACCGACTTTGCCAGGGACCAAAACGCTTTGCTTCCAGCAGGGTATGAAGCGAGTTTGTTCCCAATTCGGCTAACGTGGTCAAACCGAGACCTCCGCAAAACCTTCTTGCTGGACTTGGCAGCCCTGTTGAAGGTTCTCTTCTTCTGATCCACGTCATTTGCTTTGCAGTTTCGAGCATCGACCCATGCTAGGTACGCCGCGTGTTTAAGAGCTTCAGCGCGATCACATTCGGCGCCAAACCAAGGTCGAGCTTTGCCGGACATTGTTAGGTCAGAGAACGGAATGTAGTACTCCATCCCCTGTCGCAAAACATCTGTCACGGCGTCTGCGCACAACGATGGATCATTTGAAGAAAAGCAAGTAGGCTGCCAAGGATAACATGCAAAGAAAGATCGCATGCCATCCCAATCCGCTGACTTGTATCGCCAAACCCGCCGAGTGCCTTTAAGGCTGAGATCGGGCGGAGAGTAGACGGATACAGACTTCACCAGACAGTGGTCGGAACTACCTAACGGTGAGGATATCGTTACCGAATAGCGGTCTGGATCTGTAGTCAGCAGAAGGTCCAAGCAATTGGCTGTGTGCGACTCAACATCCGGCACCCTCGTTGCTCCCTGGACCAGCTGAGTGAGATTTAATGCAAGTGCAAGATTGTGCATTTCTCGCCCAGCATGGTCCGTGCACTGGTATGGGAAGAGCCACTCCTGGTGATGGGCATTAAAGTCCCCCAGCAACACGAGCTGAGCTGAAGGGTACCGCTGTTGGGCCGCATCTGCCGCCTCACTGATGTACTGTGTGAGCCTGGTTGTCTCCTGATCTCCGCTGTGCGAGCGGTAGACACAGGCATAAATAATTTTGTCTATGCCCGTGTCCACCAGAGCCCAAAGCGTAGAGAACCTGGAGTCCTCAAGATTCCGGAGACGCCGATAGCAGATGTCGTCGCGGGCGTACATACATACACCCGCACGTGGTTTAAAGTTGTGCTCCAAGGTAAACCCTGGGTATAAAAGATACGACACGTCTGACGGACATCTGATCTGCGTCTCCGAAAGAAACAACAGAGCAGGTTTATCAGTCTCGAGGTGGTGGTGGACTGCGACGAGATTTGAGTGCAGACCTCGGATGTTACTGAGGTGCACTTTGAGAGAGAGGGAGTGCAGCCGCTGTCTTCGTCCGAATAAATGTCTTTTTCAATTTCAACATACAACACAAAATAACAAACATAAAAAAATTACAACGAGTTTCTTAATGATGGTTCACTGTCAGATTGAATTCCAGAGGCCATATCATGACGTGTTAAGACTCGAGTCGTTCCAGCGAGAAAGAGGGATGAAGCTATGCACGCTATATAGCTCCATCCCTCTTCTTCGCTGGAACGACTCAAGTTTTAACATGTCATGATATGACCCCAGATGTCGGGCTACTACTGCAAATTTCTTTCAGAAAAACCCTTTTTTCCCGACCGGGAATCGAAACTGAGACCTTATGGTCAGCAGTCGCCCTTGTGAACACTAGACCAACGAAGCAACCTGCTTATATGTACTGATTTTTTTTTTTGTTATAGTTGATAGGCTTGCGTTTGACCATAATCTCATCTGATCTTAAGCGATGATGTGGTCGAAGATGAAGCACGCTTGCCTAGAAGTAACCTATTCACTCTTGACTTAAAGACTCCCAGGTTATAACTATCAGGAAACACAGACTCCGGTAGGGAATTCCTCTCCTTAGCCGTACGTACAATGAAAGTATTCCCAAAACGTTTCGTGCGTATGGGTGGGATGTGCCAATAAATCAATGAATTAATAATAATATTGATTTGCAACTGAGTAGATGCTAGCCGTGACTTTGCTCGCGGGTAAATTTCGCATATTTTCCGATGATAAAAATTAGCCTATGTTTTATTGATGTACATATCAAGCTATATTACTGTAAATTTTCATCTGAATACAATTAGTAGTTTTGGGTGAATCAGTAACAAACATTCATCCATCCATCATCACAAACTATCGCATTCATAATTTTAGTAATAGGCTAAGTCTAATAGAACATATTCTATTTTATATACGCTATTATGAAAAGAAAGAAAACACAGATTTGTATCATTTTTGTCATAACTAAGATAAACCTTCCAACATCGGCCGACCTACTGAAACTAAAAGTATTTGTTGAAAAAAACGTTTGATGTTCAAGCTAGCTTTGTTATATTAAGCGTAGGTTATGAACATCCTTTCGTCCAATCAGTGAGCTCAAAATCCGAAATGAATTTTCCGAAGACCTTCAGTATAATCTGGGGGGAACACTTTGTTTTATGTTTTTGTTCAGCTCAGTAAATCTTACGACATTTTTTTAATGTCTAATAGAATGTAGATTCCTTTTTATTTTATTTATTCTATAGAATAGATTAGGGATATTGTGTCTTGTTCTCTACAATAATGCATGTTTGTAACGGCCTTTAGACCTCGTGGTAGTAAGTGGGCCTGGTGAGCGTGAGATTCCAGGTCCTTCCTGCGGACAGCGAGTAGGGATAACTCACTGTCCGGTAAGGACCAGGACCAAATCGGTGGCGCGCCGTGTTCCGCGCGCGCTTCGAAGAGCTGTCAGCAGCATTGACGGGGCCCGATAGGACTATTGCCTGGGGTTGCGGGAATGTTCTAACGAGATACCGCGGCTCCGGAATGCAAAGGTAACTGAAGAAGCAGGGTAGGTTTTTAGTTAGTAGAAGTCTGACACTTGACAAATGACCCCCCCACTGTGGGTAGATCGAAAGGAATTCGCTTTACCCACAGCGGAAGGGTTCATTTGATGATTTTCCAAACCAGAAATAATAAAAAAGGTCTGATT
Source organism: Tholera decimalis (assembly GCA_943138885.2). Classification (NCBI taxonomy): domain Eukaryota; kingdom Metazoa; phylum Arthropoda; class Insecta; order Lepidoptera; family Noctuidae; genus Tholera; species Tholera decimalis. Next base: position 35,405,373 of record OW964562.2, read on the forward strand.
CCCAGATCAGATGTATCAGATATAAGTTTTGAAGTTAACTAACAGTATCATTAGAACCTAAAATTAAACTAGTATTAAACCGCTCATAAGCGTCCATCTGCAATGACTTCAGTTTATCCGTGATTATGGCGCTTGCAACAGTGTCGAAATATCGGAAACTCGAAACAATAAATACCTACACCTAGTAAATATCCTGGTATATATCATTACTGTTTATAACAAATTACCTGATGACTTCAAAACTATTAACCTCAGAACATTTAAACTTAAATTATTTAACTTTCTTTTGAGCAAATATTATTACTCGACTGACGACTACATGAATGAAAAATTTACCAAAATATTTGACATTGATGCCTATTAAATCTGACTTATATAATTTTATTATATAAGTCAGATATAATAGGTATTGTCTCTATTTTAAATCAATTACAGATATAAAAAAAATGTCATAAAAACTATCAACATAAATTAGCAAAATTAATATAAATAAAATAAAATACAATAGAAATACAATCTTTCAAAAAGAAAATTCGTCAGGTGTGGCAAAGAGAGTCCTCTTCTGAATTATTTTATTGTTCCTCGGAAGTCTTTTCCACCCGCGACCGCTAGCTCTCTGAGAATTTTGCTCACGCCGCTTTCCAGCCTCTTGACCATCTCAACACCAAAACTCACATCGATCCGTTGCTCGGTTTTATCGTGAATAAAGGAAAAGCAATCAAGGACGTTTTCGCTGTACAATATGGATGAGATGGCACCGAAGATGTGACCAGCTGCGTGTCTCCCGGCAATGTTCCAGGGCGCCGCCGCCGCCGCCGAAATGCCTTCTTTGGCCTCGCGGCGCCCTATGTCACCATCACCACTGCGACTGCGCTAATTTCTGACGCGAAGTGTCAACGATTGACGTTTTTTTTTCTATTCAGTGTTTTTTTTTTTTTTAAATTATTTTAGTAACTAAGAGTTAGTTAATAAGTATAATTTTTATAACGTAATCAGACCAATGTTTATTGGCAGCAGTGATGTGTTGAGTGATAGTGCCGGTCAACCTTCGACATCACAAAATATCCTGGAGAGGTGTCCTCTGTGCACACAGGCACGGTTTTTTAAAGGTAAGCGGGGTCTGAAAGTACATATTGGGAAGGTACACAAACCACCCAATGTATCTTCTTCTGTCCCCGTCATTTCTACAACACTTACACCAACTTCTTCCACTTTGGATCCGTTTTGGAAAACAATCTCTAAATTTAAAAATTCTGTTTGGTTTTAAAGAGAGTTCCCCGCGGTGCCAGACCTATAGTGGTGCAATACCTAGCAGGATGCGTTCGCCTTGCCGCTCGGGAGAACTCCCAAAGTGCTTGGGAACATCTTCTCACCTTCCCGTATAGAATTTTACATGTTCAAAAGAATTTGGCAACCAAAAAGACCCTAACTGCACAAATTAAAGATAACTGTAATATTTCGGCCCATAATCTGGATGCAAAATTATCGACACAGAGGATTACTTCCACAAGAAGTGTATCCCACCTAGTCGAAACTAAATTAGGGGAAGGTGACATTAGCGGAGCTGCCAGGATACTTTTCAGTAGCGATGTGGTGGCCCCGTACTCTCCAGATACTCTCGCAGCTCTGGACAGCAAACACCCTGCCCCAGCGGATGGTCTTTCCTTTCCCGACCCCCCCGATCAGGAATTAAACACCCTCACCGTTACAGGTCAAGAGGTGGTCACTGCCGTTTGTTCCTTTCGAAGCGGCTCTGCTGGCGGCCTCGATGGTCTGAGTCCACAGCACCTGAAGGACCTACTCTGCTCAGGCGCTGGGGAGGTTGGTGAGTTGCTTTTGAAGGAGCTAAGGGCTCTGATTAACCTTATGCTCTCGGGCCAGGTGAACGAAGCCGTCACCGATATTTTGTACGGGGCCAATCTATGTGCCCTACGCAAAAGGGATGGCGGCATTCGCCCCATTGCCGTGGGAACTACCTACCGTCGTATGGCAGCCAAGATTTGCTCTAAATTTTTTGGTGAGGATATTTCGACCAAATTTCAGCCCCTACAACTGGGTTACGGCTCCAAAGGGGGTTGTGAGGCTGCCGTACACGCCTTGTCGACCTATTTAAATTCTGGTAAAGGAGAGGTCATCTTGAAGGTTGACATTAAAAATGCTTTTAATTCAGTCAATAGGGACACTTTGTTAGCAGAAACTAAAAAGGAAGTACCACAAATTTTTAGTTTTCTTTGGCAATGTTACAGACATCCGACTAAATTACTTTATAAGGAAAACCTTTTGAAATCAGCTGTTGGCTGTCAACAAGGTGATGCCCTCGGGCCAGCGATCTTTAGTTTAGCTATTCACCCAATTATTCGACAACTAAATTCAAAATTCAATGTTTGGTATCTCGATGATGGAACACTGGGAGGCGATGTAGACACAGTTTTAGATGATCTACAGTTTTTAAGAAATCAACTCCATACCATAGGATTGGATCTCAACTTTTCGAAGTGTGAACTATTCATATCCGACAGTACTGACAGACAACTGACACTTTCCAAATTCCACGCATTAGCCCCAGAAATCCAAATTGTGGATAAAAGTTCTCTTCGTCTTCTTGGGTCTCCAATTTTTGAGAATTCTTTTCCCGATTTTGTCGAGGAAAAAATACAAAATTTTAAGGACATTTCGGACAGATTACACCAAATTAACATGCATTCGGCTATCACATTAATTCGTTACTGTTGCTTTGGACCTAAATTAACGTACTTTCTTCGTGCTTCGCATCTTTGGCATCATCCTCACCTTTTGGAAAAAATGGACCAAATTATCCGGCATACTCTGACAGCAATTTTAAATGTGGCTATGGACGACCGAACTTGGGCACAAGCTACTCTTCCCATTCGTATGGGAGGTCTCGGCGTCCGCAAAATTTCTAGCATTAGTCTCCCGGCTTTTATATCTTCGGTCCACTGTACTGAGAAATTAATCAGGAATATTCTAGCTCCGTCACTGTTTGATTCCAATGTGCCGTGCTTCACCGGGGCTATGGACACGTGGAGAATCGCTTGCCCGAATCTAAATCCACCCGACAACCCATCATCTCAGAGGCGGTGGGATGAGCCGCTCTGTAAAGCAGATCAGAGTGACCTTATTGCCACATCTGCTTCGGCTGCAGAGCGTGCGCGCTTGCTGGCTGTGAGTGAATGGGAGTCGGGTCTCTGGCTTCATGCACTACCGTCGTCGAACATAGGCACCTTGTTCGATGATACTACTTTCCGCCTCGCTGCTTCCCTTCGATTAGGTGCTCCTTGTTGATCTGCTCATCGCTGCCACTGCGGCGAAGTTGTCAACAGCCTCGGTCACCACGGCCTTTCATGCGGCCGCAGTGCGGGTCGCATAGCACGGCACGCGAATATTAACGACATCATCCGACGAGCTCTTGTCACCGTCGGTGTTCCAGCTGTATTAGAACCCAATGGCCTGGCACGCGACGATGGCAAAAGACCGGACGGCATGTCTTTATTTCCTTGGAAGATGGGTAGGCCTTTAGTGTGGGACGCAACTTGTGTCGATACTCTTGCGCCATCCCATCTTCCTAGCTCGTCTTGCTGTGCTGGCGCGGCCGCTGCGGCTGCTGAAAACCTCAAGCGGCGGAAATATAATAACCTTGTTGGTAGTTATATTTTCGAGCCGTTTGGGTTTGAAACCTTGGGGTCGTGAGGTCCGAGTGCTCACAGATTATTTAAAGATCTATCCAAACGCCTAGTTGACACTTCGCGTGATCCAAAGGCTGGCTTTTACCTTGGACAGTGGTTAAGCATTGCCATACAGCGTGGCAATGCCGCCAGTCTTTTGGGCACATTACCAGTGGACAGCGATGCGTACGAATTTCTGGACGCCATATTTTAGTTTATTTTTAGTTGTAAATTATTATCTAGTTTAGGGTTTTTATTTAAGTGTATATTCCATTATTGTTTAAAATAAATATATCTCTATTGCAAAATAAAGATTACATTTTATTATCATTAACAATTGTTGCACCATTAATTTTATGTATTTGTAAACGCCATTCTAATTTTATTTAATTTAATGATTTAAACCACAATTTTACATATTTGTACACCGGAAACGGTAGAATATTCTGATCATAATTATAATGCACTTAACAACTTTGTACAATATTCTGACAAATAAATGCATTCTATTCTATTCTATCCTGTTTTAAGTTCTAATGATACAGAAGTAACAGATTGCTATCCTCGCCGACTCATCATTATCTGTTTAGCCTTTACTGTATTAGTTTTTTTTTGGTTTCGGCTTCCAGTCTATCCGGATACAACTGAGTACTAGTATTTTACATGGAGCGAATGCCTCTCTATCCTCCACAACCCAGAAACTGAGCAACAAAACATTTTTTTGCAAGATTAGTGTCAGATTTCCTGGCTTCTGACAACGACCGAGTTAAAGATATACAAATGACAGCTGAGATACCGCATGTGTTTAAAAATAAGCCATCAATTAAATTCAAAAAGGCACTTCATAAGCTGCTCATTGATAAATGCACACACATATAATACACATTAGAGGATTACTTGAATGACGTTTCAATATGAACGAAATAAAATGACTAAAATACTATATTAACTAAGACTTTTTTAAAAATAATGTGTTTGTTTTAATGACTCATATTTGTTTTGTAATTTTTAATCTAATATTGTGACATAACTAATCTTTAATTTTTAATTCTAATATTTGTATGTCTTACTAGTTTCCGCAAGCGACATCGTCCGCGTGGAAAAAAAATCCCCCGATTTTGAAACATTCTTCATTAGTGCTCCGCTCCTATTGGTCTTGGCGTGATGATATATAGCCTATAGCCTTCCCTGATAAATGGGCTATCTAACACTGAAAGAATTTTTCAAATCAGAACGGCAGTTCCTGAGATTAGCGCGTTCAAGCAAACAAACAAACTCTTCAGCTTTATAATATTAGTATAGATTGACAGAACATGGCGGACCTCTTATTAATAATGTAAGACCTGTATGTATTTAGCTATGTTTAACAAATAAATAATTTTGATTCTAATTCTGAGACTTGGCTGAGACCAACAGTTTACCGTGCTTGCTAGACGTAGAGTACTCTTGATATGTTAGTTAATATAGTCACCTATCCACGTATTGACCTCACATACATTGCTTAACCTTAAAGATCAACCCGTGTAGCTGTGATTATTTAGCCAAAGCTCCACGCAGAGTAGGGCGTAAATTAACAGAGAGGTAACGTGTGTCTGCATTCACATTTGTGCAATTTTACAATACAAATTTACAACCATTGGTCGCTGCAACTGTAAGTTAATCCGAAGAGTATTTATATTATTTGATTGATGATTATGATTTCTGTACAAATTCAGTTAAACTACTTCTATTATTATACTGCTTTATTTTTACAGTATGGCACTAACCAATTAATTATTGATAATAATGCGAGTATCGGTCATTAGGGCATAATTACCATCGTAAACGTCACATTTAGCTAATCGAAATTTTATTAAAATGTGTTTCCAACACAGTTAGGTACATATTACGTCAACTTAGGACGTATTTATAAATGAAATCGATAACTGTCTGGCAATAATTAGATGATATGTGTGTGTGTGAGGCTAGATATAACTGGTGGTATGTAAAGGACCAAAAAGGATCCGCTCGACAATTACCAATTTATAAGGCAAATTGAAAAGGTGGGTTTTATTTTAAGTGGACTGTATTCTAAGGATGGCGGTGTTCGCCTTGAAAGAACTAGAAGGGGAGTGGGTACTGAGGATGTATGGTATGAGAGGTACCTTATGGTGTTGCCGTCTCACGACACGTGCTCCGGTACTGGTCGGCGACACGGCGTTTCCTGCTTCGAAGCACTGATTTCTATCACAGGAATGTCTCAGGTACTGGATCACTGTTCACCTTAGTTCAATCAGTTTCGCGGTATGGTGTTTGAGTGTTATTCGGGAGCGATGGCTCCCTCGCGGTGAGCATGTATGGCGAGGAGCAGAAAGGAACTGAAGGTTCTCTATGACAAGTATGTCATAGATGAATGAACCATAGATTAGCTTTAATGAATATTACGCCGAGAGATGGCGATACCAACTGGAATGGACCATGAGTCAGCTAGACTGGGTCATTGTAAACCGCAGAGAAGATGGCGGGGTGCCTTCCACGAGTATTGATGAGAGAAGGCACAACATCGCAATAAGCGTCAATAGCCTAATGGCTAAGTGTCGGACTTGTGATCGAGAGGTCACGGATTCGAACCCCACCCATTACACAATCGCTGTGAAACACACTCCAGACACAAGCATATTTAGCTTAGTTGGAGGGGTTAACAAGATTCCTAGTAAAGTGAATTGTTCATACATTGCACAAAAAAAAACATCGCAAGAACTTGAAGGAATGGGGGGAGGCTTTTGCTCATGAGTTGGATAGAATGGGCGAATAAAATAGGCACTTTTTGTCATATTTCTTTCATCTCTTTTTATCACATAAGCATAGCATGAAAAACGATTCTCTAATTTACAGAACTTTTCAAACTTCTCCTTCTAATATAGGTTCTAATGTAGGTATTTTTTATCCATTTCAGCGTTTTCATCTCCACAGCACAGTAAAATAATACTGCAAAATAATGAGTGATTTCAACAAAGATTCTTTTCATTCCGACGAAAGATAAGTAAAGAAACGCTCTAGAACATAAAGCGCGGTATTATTCAGAATAACCTACAATTGTACGTTAAGTCGCTGACCATAGATAGGATACCTACTTACCATTTAACGACCACTTTTTCGTTGTACAGTTAGCCGTAGTGCTATATATTACAAGCCTTAATTATCTAATAAAAAAACCTTATTCATCTATTCCGTGCCGAAAACAATACAGTGTATAGTCAACTTTCTAAGTTTAAGAAAGACCAAGAAAAATCTTTTTCGTCTTTAAATGCTTAAAATTTTGAGCGATATCTATCCATGTTTTTATTACCATCAGAAAGTAAATTTAATCAACTAAAGAATAACATAAAATATTTTAATATAACAGCGAAATTATAGTAATATTATTATATTACTGCGAAATATATTTCATATTCCAATATAAAAAGGTAATTTCTTCTGTAGGAGTACCGCCTTAAGAAAACTTGGCATGAAATATTAAACCTGTGTAAGAGTTTCTAAGACAGCGATGAATGACGCAATTTTTCACTAGAGCCCTAATTAGTTGAACTTATTGTGTAAATATACTAGATAGAAGCAACTGAGATATTGTTTTAGGAGAATAGCACACCTGTAGTTCTTACACGTAATGTACGTGAGTGTCAGACGTAGTTATGTTGAAATGACTTTTACACCGCCGCGGAATGGAATGGAAGTGACTTTTTACAACGAAATTGTACATAGCATAATGAACTTTATGTCAATATACAAACTAAATAGGAGCCAAAAATTCTCGAGAATGCGCGAGGATTCCCCGGAAGACGCGCGACCTTTTTATGGCTCCTATTTAATTTGTATGTTATACAATTGACATAAAGTTCATTATGCTATATACAGTTTCGTTGCAAAAAGTCGCTTCCATTCCATTCCGCGGCGGTGTAAATTGAGCCTAAGGCATGAGGTTACTTGTGTAAATGAATAATTATCTGGTATTTAATGTATTAAAATCTAAATACTATTTTTAAAATGGAGAAGGTTGTGGCTAAATAAAAATAGCCACACGGGTTGATATTGAAGGTCAAGGTTGGATAGATGTGTGACTATTTTAATAATATATCGAGTATCCGCCGTGTCTCGGAAAGCGGTTGGTCCCAGCAGGCGTTTACATATCTTTGTCAGCCGTTAAAGCAGTAGAGACGAATGCTTCAAATATCTTGGACGGTATTTAGAACTAATGTCTCCATACTGCAAGAACTCGGAATCAAACAGCGTCTAACGAATGTAGTACAAACTCGTATTTTAAAACTATTCAGACACATTTCAAGGCGTAATAAAGACTCCATAGAACGTTTCGTCCGACCGCGTGGACGATCGCCGATGCGTTGGACCGGCCAAGTAAAGACCATGATTGGCAGGCCTTTGCATGAGTGCGCCAAAATGTCGGCAAATAAGGAGAGATGGCGGGACATCGTCAGGCGAGCTATATCCGCCACTCCAGCATTTACTACGTATTGACCATGAGCTCTGGCAAGAGTGATACGACTGAGAAGAAGAAGGTAGTCAGACGCCAGAAAATAGGACACCTGATTTGCAAAGGAGTAGCATGTTACCCAGCTTCTAGGTCCGGCAGTCGATTCATGGCAAGACTGTTTACTATGTATATGTGTAGAAGTTTTAGCTTGTAACTACCGGTCTACCAGGCGCTCCGCTGGGTACCACCCACACTTGGTTGATACACCGTCTTGTCGTACCAAGCGCTTCTCCTCCACCTTTATTGAGCGCACAGCCAAGCTGTGGAATTCTCTGCCGGCTTCTGTGTTCCCTGCCACTTATGACCTTTTAGCCTTTAAAGCACGAGTAAATAGGCATCTTCTGGGCTTGCTCGTCCCATCTTAGACCTCATCTATCGCTTACCATCAGGCGAGATCGAGGTCTAGAGTGGGCCCATTAGTAATAAAAAAAATAAAAAAAACCACTGAGATAGATGTTCAAGTGATAGCTGTGGCAAAATATCGGAAACTCAAAACAATAAATACACACGGTACATATCCGGTTTTAAGTTCTAATGAAACCCTTTCTTCCTTCAAAAACATGGTAAAGGATCTCGATCTCTCTCTTTAACTTGTGACTATTTTTTATATATTCCAGCTTGTTTTTTTGTGTATATATATATCGAGGGGTGAAAGGCTATTTGGTTTAAGCGACATTTTTGCAACTTTACAGGAGAGCCATTTAAAGTTTGAAATTTTGGAAAAAAAATCACAACAAAAAAACTTCTTCAGCTATTTGAATGGGGTAAATTTGATTTAAATTTAATTAAAAACATCAAGTTGTTGATGCTAATACCAAATAAAACGGACCTTTAATTACAAAGATAAATGTCGCTTAATACAAACTGCCTTAAGCCCTTATTTTTCAGAGTATGGAAAAAGATTTAAGTGACTTCATAACTACAATTGGCTACAGTGAAAAAAAATTAAGCGACGACGCAGTATATTTTCAGAGTAAGCCAAAAAGTATGAAGTGACATAGCCCAAAATTAATAGTAGCAAGCTATTTATCGCAACTACCAATTTAGACTAAAATGACTGGCAGGCTAATTTACTTATGTGACATATAATATTGAAATTGTTACGTGTGATGTTACATTTTTTTTACATCTAATACTATCAATGGCTGTTAAAACATCCTGGATATATCGCAATCACCGAAAATCTCACGTGCTTATATTAAATAAATAAATAAATACACACAACACAACATCAGTTAAAGTATTTATTTAGAATAATCAAAATTATTTAAATATGGCACTCCTTTTTTCTTAGTTTATTTCTTGACACTTGTAGGGTCAGTTTTTTTCTAAACATTTGTTAACATATCTCCAACAGCGATTGACTGATTTTGTAGTTATTTGTATAGATGAGTCCTGTTCTTCTTAGTGTAGTACTTCAGCCGGTGTTCCTCAGGGTGGCGTCTTATCTCCTTTACTCTTCGCAATATTCATAAATTCTATTTAAAAAAAACTTCAGTCCTCCTACCACCTTTATGCTGATGATTTGCAAATTTACAGACAAGCTCTATACAGATTAGCATGCTGCTATTGATATCATAAACCAAGACTTGGCTTCTGTTTGCGAATGGAGTGAGGCACATTGTTTGCAGGTTAACCCGTTAAAGACCCAGGTCATCGTGGTTGGTAATTCCAGGTTGACACCTAAGGTAAAATGGTCGCCGCTTCCTCAGGTTATTTTCAACGGCACTGCTATTCCATTAAGCGAGAAGGTTAAGATAATAAGTATCCGAATTTCGTACAAAACTCAAGTGGCTTCCAATACGTCTTCGCCGGAACTTACTTATCTTGTCTCTGCTTTACAGTGTTCTGTTTAATCCTAAAACCCCCACTTATCTTAAAGAATGATTCAAGTTCCTTCATGACACACATGCAAAATCTCTGAGATCATCAGAAAACTTGAGGCTTTTGGTACCGAGGCACGCCACCAATTACTATGGTAAATCGTTCGCAGCTCAAGCAGTACGGCTGTGGAATGATCTACCAGTGCCAGTAAGACAAGCACAAACCCTATCGTCTTTCAAAAACTTGGCAAAGGATCTTTATCTGTCTTCTTAAATTGTTGTTATTATGTATGTCTTTGTTTCTTTTTTTTTATTAATTTATATGTATATATGTTTTGAGAATGTTATTTATTGTTTTTATATTTTATATAGATAAATAGTACACCGTGGACTACCCACGTATTTATTTTCTCCAATGTGTCAAATCCATCCAAAGGTTGTCTGTAAAAGATCGCTTTTAGCGATAAGACCGCCCATTGTATCACCCTTTTTAGTTGTAAAGTCCTTATTGTTTTACTGTTATGGTGTACAATAAAAAATATATCTATCTATCTATCATATTTCTTTCTTTAACAGTTGAACCATCTGCCTTTACATATTGAACGCCCTTTGATCTAGCATCCTTTCGTACCTTTTTCTTATTTCTTCTTTTCTTTTTAATCCTGCATCTCCTACTTTTCTATCTTTTATGCTTGTTTTATTTTTCTTTGTTGGTACTTGATCATCTTGATCACTTAAAGACTCGTCTGTTTCTTTCCACGACGTTGAGTCCCAGGCAAAATCTTCATGTTCACTTAAAAAGTCAACGTAGCTTTTTTTAATCCAACCTGTTTGTTTTTCTTTCGTATTGGATGATCATCCGCTGTTGGGATTAGTTGAACATTGTCATCAGCATTATCATCTTCTAAAGGTTTTCTCAATATAAATATAATGAGTTAACTATCTACCCAATAGAATAAGTAACATAATACAAGAAAAAATAATAAAAATAAATAAGTTTATAACATTTCATCTCAGTTCAAATTTTACGTAAATAATGAAATTAAAGTATTTACGATTCGATTTCGAAGAGCGTTTTACGTAAACACTGGCGGTGACTGCGCGTCACGTCACTCCTCGATGCACTCTGGAGTTCGTTTGAAGCGCCCTTGTGCGGCAGTCCGGTTGAAAGATCACGATTTTTAACAGCCGGGAGATGAAATAAATATGGTATCATTATGACATCAATGAAATGTATCATATTAAAATTTAATGATTGAAAGACCGACTCGTATTTTTATTAATACTAGAAAAATATTTCAATATTCATCATTCCATTTTATCGTCTGTATTAAACGACATGCATTTAAAAATATAATGGGACTAAATGTTTTAACAGCTAAACAAAATATCTAAAACAAAACAACTACTTGATTTAAGTAGCACCCTGCGTGGAAAAAAGAATATAGTAAATTTTCGTATTTATTACGCGTAACTAACCGTTTTCTACAACCACTAGCGCCACCTATTATCTTAGAGGGTCACTACACCATGGAAGCAAAACGCGTAAAAAGAATTCCACATACTGAATGGGCAATTCATTGGAACATTTCAAAGGTACAAGAAAATATAGAAAATAACACAAAAAGGACAATTATACCCTGTAAACGTAGGAAAATACAGTAGTTTAACAAAAAACCATTTAGTATTAATTTTGTTATAAGTAAGTACCTACTACTAATTTATGTACAAAAAGTAATGATATCCCATGAAAAACATAAATGTGCAATGAGAGCCAAGTTCAATATAAACCTGGCTAGTTCTTATATACGAATTATTATGTTCGATGGTTAGTTTCTACCAGCAAGCCAAATTTTCGAAATAATAAAATAAGAACCGACAAGTAATAGATTTAGAACTTGCAAAGGCTATAATATAATTCGTATATGAGTATATAAAAACTAGCCAAGTCAAACCTTAGGCTACAATATATTCTCCTAAGTTATAAGAATAAATGATATTTTATGTTGTTATAAATAAATTTCAGGACTGACCATTGAACTTGGCACCCATTTAGATTTCACTTCTTTTGTCGTTGAAGTCAACAACCAAGGCATTTATGATAATATTGAACTTGGCTCTCATTTCACGTTTATGTTTTTCATGGGATTTAGATTTCACTTCTTTTGTCGTTGAAGTCAACAACCAAGGCATTTATGATAATATTGAACTTGGCTCTCATTTCACATTTATGTTTTTCATGGGATTCAAATTACGTCTTAATAAAAATCAGAAACAGGAAAAACGCTTTAACTCTTATTGAATTATTTATCTGGGAAAGGGTAACTGGTTTATGTCTCGGTTTTTAATATTATAAATGTGTATATTGTGTATGTAGGTTATTACTTATGTATTGTATATAAGTGAATAGTACAACATGGACTACCCGCGTATTTATTTTCTCCTGCTGTGTCAAATCCATCCAAAGGTTGTCTGTAAAATATCGCTTTTAGCGATAAGACCACCCATTGTAACACCCTTTAGTTTTTAAGTGTTCATTTAATTCTGTTATGGTTTACAATAAAGAGTATATCTATCTATCTTAACTAAATGTACTACTACGGACCGAACTAAGCACGCATTCCTTTACCTTATACATCGTCCCGTGCAGCTGTTATGATGTACCTACGAGCTTCATATACAAAATGTCGGCTAACAATAGTGAGACGTCTACATACAACCGTAAGACGTCAACAATGAAGGACACCAAAGACTTGTACCCATTAGTAGTAGGTATAGGTACCAGCGCTTGTAGTCTTCAGTATTGATCGGTCAGTCTCGACATATCACAAGTACCGTCACAGTAAGAAGTGCTTTGACTACATCGTTGGAAGATCTTTCAAGACGTCTGGTTGATACTTCTTGACTTAGACACAAATGTACTAATAATTAATGATGTTTATTTTGCAATTTGGTTATTAAATAATACTATTACGCGTATTTTTATGTAAATTAAAAATAGAAGATGCCTTGAAAAAAATAGGTATTTACCTTAGACTGAGGAGACCCACTGGTCGATTTTTGGCCCATTACTACGCTGGGCTTTGATGCAGAGGCATTTTTGATACCAAATTATTATCTTATATTTTTTTTTTAATATAAAATTTTCATCCTTATTTAGTTTTAATTATTGTGGGCCAAAATCACCACTTTTCTAGAGCCCCTACAGCCAGATGGCGCCGCCGTAGAATATGTCGGGAGTTCGGGACGAGCTGGACCAAACTAACGACCAGTCGTTTACTTTGGTCCTGGATAAAACCACCTGAAAGTCATGGGGCGAGGCCTTTGCCCAGCAGTGGGATGATGCAGGCTAGCAGTAACAGTAAATATTCTTATTTCGAATAATTTAATGAATGAATATTTATTAAATCAAACTTACTTTACAGTATAGCAAACATAACTTCCGTCCATACGGGGCAGGACCCGTGCTCCACCTAGAATCTCCACCCATATATAGGTCCCGTGCTCCACCTGATGACGTTGTTGTACAGTGATGCAGTAAATTGTTTTCCCTATATGTTTCAAAATATCTAAACAATGATCAAATAGGAGTAAGTTTAATGTTTATTGTACAATAATATAATTAGTTTCTTATATTCAATTTATATTATTAAATTACCTTATAGCTTTTATGATGCACAGAAAAGAGTATGATGAGTAGAAATATTCAAAAAAAAATTACAAACCGAATAAAATTTTAGAAAAATAAATTCAACGCGCCTACTTCAGTCTTTTGTTTTGTCGTTGGTGAGAAGTTGAAGCTGGAACATGATTTTGAGAATACTATGGCTCTCAACAGCCCAGTTTTATTTAAAGAAAAGGAGGAATTATACTTATATATGGCGGTCTTCAGTACTGTAAGCAAAAGACATATAAAAATAGTAACCAGTTTTGGGTGTGCAGTGAGTCCATAAATAAGAACGGTGTGAAATGTCTTGGTTCGATCACTTTTATTTATTTTATTATTTGTAAGTAATAGGTTCGCGTTTGACCACCATCTCACCTGATGGTAAGTGATGATGTGGTCGAAGATGGAGCACGCTTACCTAAAAGTAACCTATTCACTCTTGACTTAAAGACTCCTAGGTTATAGCTATCGGGAAACACAGGTAACACTGTCTTTATTAATTATTAAAATGTTATCCTCTAAAGAGAGGCTTTAGAGGATAACATTTCTTCGTGTTCTGTTTAAATTTTCCACCTGCTTTTGCACCTAATAGAAATCTATGCGTCATTTATCTTATGATTCTTTTCAGTACGTACATGTAAAACGTTACATACAGAAACTTAAATGTATTTTTTTTACTTTCTACTTCTTTATGTAGAATAACAATGCATTGAACTAAGACGACCCACTGACCGAATTTTATTTTTATTTTTAATAGGCTCGCATTTGACCATCATCTCACCTGATGGTAAGCGATGATGTGGTCGAAGATGAAACACGCTTGCCTAAAAGTAACTTATTCACTCTTGACCTAATCATAGCTTGTTTCAGTTTAAAAAATATGGGGGTTGCAAAATACCTCTAAGTAACGGTAGGTTGATTGTTACTCCGGACTAGGTAGGGCAACTTTTCAGTGGCAGTAGTTTGTTTGATTTTAAGTACCGAAATAACGATACTCTGTAGTGGCATTAGTTCTGATAGCGGAATAAATAAAAACGGTCACTGTAAATTACAAAAATAGTCTACACTACACAACAGTTTTACAACTTTAATATATTTTATTGAAGGACGGCAAAGTAATGATGGAAATGGATCACAGTACAAAAATGGAGGTAACAGTGGCTGTATACGACCAAACCGAAGTATTGTTAGCTATAGAGAAGGCTAAGAAAGAAGCTACTATTTAAAATGAGTCTTTAACTAAAATTTATAAAAAGGCCGCAAACCGCTGTACCGGAAAGGTCTCAATTTAGTTCCAAAAATATTGGCATCAAAAATAAAACTTAAACACACATTCTAGGTCTATGTTGCAGTTTACCTCTATTGTCCTATGATCGCATTGCAGAAGTATGGCAATATAATTTGAAAATTTATACTCTCTGACAAAATATTATTTTGTATACCAACAACTAATCACCCCAAAGAAAACCGGAAAAGACCAAGTTATTTTAAATTCGCAAATGCAATTACTTAATAATGAAATTTTTGGTCCATTTCTTGGAAAAAAAAGCGTTAAAACAAATTCTTCTGATTATATTTTTAATTGTGTATTTTTCTTAATTACTCGACTGTACTAATCATCAGGTGGAGCACGGGATCCATATAGTACCCGTGCTCCACCCAGGTGGAGATCCTAGGTGGAGCACGGGTCCTCCCCCGTCCATACATATATGTAAACTAAATTTGGTGAACACTGGTACCCAAAGTAGGAATTAACTTGAGTTTTAGATACCAGAGCTCTCGCATTTTCACAGGGAATTTTAGTGTAATATATACTTACTTTTGGCTTTTAAAAATATGTTATTCGTATATCTTATCTTCTTAATCACTAATGGAATGCGAAAGTTTATGTAAATATTGTATGGATGTTTATTACCCTTTTACGCGAAAACTGAAATGGATCTGAATAAAATTTGGAATTTGGATAGCTGAAATCTGAGAATAGCAATTAGACTACTTTTTATTCCGGAATTCCGTCGGGATTAGGATTTGCGTGGCAGAAACCTTTCACGAGAACGAAGTTTTGGGCAACAGTTAGTATTCAATAAATTAAAAGTTACACACATTACAATTATTACTAAAATATAGTAAGTTTAAAAAACTGCATAAGAATAAGAATAAGAATATTTTTTATTTTCTTCCACAAATAAAAACTTACGATCTATTTTACAAAAATTACATTATTAAAATTATAATATTATTATTTGTGGGAGACTGGTGCCTAAACTAAGCCTAGACCACCCTGCCCGGAGTGGGAGGACATATTTGATAATTTTACCACGATAAAAAAAAAAAGACCTGTATTTTAAGACACCAGGGCTCCATACTATAGGAACTGAGGCAACATTCTTAATATTTAAAAGTTTACATTTAAAAATTATTTACTTAATAGCTTTATACATACTACATGCATTTTTTATGTTCATGAAAATATCCGGAAGAAAATAGAAAGTGAAGTGTAATGAGAGTTGGGTATATGCATTCATGTATACGTGAGTAAGTGTGTGTGTGTGTGTATGTATGTGTGTGTGTAGGGGAAGAAGTTGTAGTATGTTTAGGGCATAGGGCACTATATCTAATTATGGTTTAATTACTTTTTTATGACGAGCAACTCTTCAGTTTGATTGTAGTCTAATTTTAATAGCCAGTTTGTTGTTTTTAATTTACATTTTGTTTTATTGGTATTGAAAATACTTAATTTTTTGTTTAAGGTATTGTAAAGTCTAGGTCCTCGTAATCTATAGAATTTTGTAGCAAAGCCTGTTTTAGAGTGACAGGTTTGACATATTGCATACTGCCTCCTAGAAGTTATTTTTGAAAGGTCAAATGAGAATGTATCTGAATGTTGTCGGATTATCATAAATAGAATGTAGATTTGTCTAACAGTTAAGACCTTGGCTTCCTGATACAGTGTTGCTGTGGGGAAAAGTTGTGGTTTGGAAAGGCCAACTTTTAGAACAAGCCTTTGGGCTCTTTCTAACTCTAACATTTTTGTTTTATCGGCTCCACCCCATATTGTTACACAATATGTGAGGATAGATTGTACTAGAGCAAAGTAAATCATTTTTAATGTTTTACCGTCTGTCACGTGTCTGAGTTGCTTGAAAATATATGTCAATTTCCGCACTCTTTTAGACAAATTATGTATGTGTTCGTCAAATGATAACCTCCCATCGATAGTTACACCCAAGTATCGAATACTATGGGTCGAATGTATTGATGTGCAACTACATTGAGGTAACGGAGGAAAAGAACACTGATGTGCATATACATGAGGCTTGTTTCGTAAAAAAGTGTCAGGTCTCCTGATAGAAAAGGGTATGTATTTGGTCTTATCAGCATTTATTGTAAGTGAGTTTGTAGTAAGCCAGTGGCAGACTGTGTTAAAACCTATTTGAGCTGTCTCGTATACCTCCTCCCAAGAATCAGCAGTGAACGTAAGTGTTGTGTCATCAGCGTATGATATTATTTTACAGTTTTGAAGATTGAGTTGAGATAGTTCATTTATATAACATAGGAATAAGGTGGAGCCAAGTATACTTCCTTGAGGGACACCATAATCTGTAGCAAGTTCAGTACTCAAGTATTCACCAATCCTCACTCGCTGCGTACGATCTGATAAATAATCACTTAGTAGTTTTAATTCATTTCCTCGGATTCCCAGTTTGTTTAATTTATTAATTAGAGTGGGGATAGAGACTATGTCAAAAGCCTTTGCAAGGTCTAGAAAGATTGTAAGGCATTTATTGTTTGCGTCTATGTTTTTCACTAAAAAGTCAGTGAAAGTATGAACCGCATCATCAGTAGATTTGCGAGCTCGAAATCCAAATTGAGTCTCCGCTAGTATTTTATTTGACTCTAAAAATTTGGTAAGTCTACAATTTATGGTACGTTCAAACACTTTAGACAGTGTGGAAAGAATAGAAATGGGCCTATAATTGTTGACACAGCCTTTATCCCCTGCTTTATATATGGGGTGTACATTTAGCATAGTCAGCAAATTCATCGGGAACACGTCGTGTTAATGTAATTATTCACTTGAATAGCTAGATAGATCACGATATATTGCTAAAGTAGTTATATGTACTATCGAACAATGTTCCACATGCTCACCTTTAAGGCTATAATCGCATAGCACGGATCACAACTCGATCGCCTAATGCATGTATTTTAACCAATAGTATGCACGAAGCGTATTTTAGTAGTGTTCGTAATAGTAAGTATTAATATAATGTTACACGCCCTGTACATTCTCTAATTAGGCGAAACCAGGAAGGGATGTGGTTTGTTACTAGCTGCACTTCCGCAGAGATATTTTCTTAAGTGAGCATGCGTATCTTTGGCCGATAGTACATAAAACAATACTGGCTTTTGCCCGCGACTTCGTTCACGTGGGAGGTTTTTCCCGCGAAAATCCCGATCCCATCGGAATAAAAAGTAGCCTATATGTTATTTAAAGACGTTAACTATCTACATACTAAATTTCATTCAGATTCGTTCAGTAGTTTTTCCGTGAAAGAGCACCAAAGATAGTACGTACATCCTCACAAACCTTAGCATATTAATTTACACTTTAAAATATATCCCACGGGAACATTATATCAGGATAAAAACTATCCTATGTCCTTTCCAGGGTCCTAAACTATTCCCATGCCAAATTTAATCTAAATCGGTTCAGCGGTTTAGGCGTGAAAAGGTAACAGACAGACAGACAGAGTTACTTTCGCAATTATAATATTAGTATGGAAGTATGGACATGAATTATTTCATGGATCATGGGTTTTCTTGGGTCATTGGTCATGTAGTTTATTAATCTTTATTTTCTGTCCTAAATTCAGTGACACCTATAATTATGTATTTGTCCCATATAAGAAAATACTGTATTTATGGGACTGATTTTTTTTCGATGGTACCATAATATTTTATTGTTATCTATTTTACATATAATTGCCAAGTTTCATGATAATACAATAATTAAAACTGCGTGTAATTCAGATTCTTAGATTCTATTACATAGTTACAGCTCGACCTGATAAAGGCGTGTTAATAAGTAATAGATCACATTGAGGGTTGTCATTGTCATTTAATGTGCGCGTCCGATTGGCCGATTATTTCCATCACAGATTCGCCACTTTTTTGTCCAACTGTACATCCCGCCTCAAACGTCGTGTTCTTATGAATTATTTATTTAATTCGTGCACCAAATAACTTGTTGAATACTTAATCTCGCATACGTTATGTAATGTCATGATACCCGCTTTGAGAAAAGCCTTCCGTATTACTGTTTTCTTACCTTTTAGGGAGATCATTTTCTATTTTTATTGGTACAACAGGTAAAAGTAGATCTTACGAAGGTTTGTTGATCGCAACTGCAGTGAGTTAAACATATTTTTACTATAGATAGACTCGTGTTTAATTGCCATCTCACCTAATGGTAACCTATAACGCTTAGAAGTAACCTATTCACTCTTGGCTTAAAGATCTATAGCTATCAGGAAACACAGACTTCGAACTTAGTTCATGAAGCGCACATATTTGGGTATTTTATTGTATGCAAGATTTTTTAAGCGATGCCTACGAATCATACTAGGATTGCTCTTTTATGGTTTATACCTTTCACATTCATTCAGAGACCCTTATTTTTCTGGTTGGGAAAATTATCAAATGACTCCTCCCGCTGTGGGGGAGCGGAAGGGAGTGTCAGACTTCTACTGACTAAAAACCCACCCTGCTTCTTCAATTGCCAGTGCATTCCGGGGCCACTGTATCTCGTTAGAACATTCCCACAACCAAGTAGCATTCAGAGACCCAGAATTAATATCTGTAGGTCATGCAAAATTTGTACCGTGCGGTAAACGAATACGCGACGCGCAGCGTGGTAGTCAATTGCTTATCACTGTGCCAATCGTGTATATTATTATAATTATGTAAGGCCTATGTCTCCCTCAAGATTCACCACATCATTCGATCCTTTATTTCTATAATATGGTAGATGGATTACCTCCTTACTTAACAATTAACTTACCTTCTAAAATTTATTTTCCTTGATAAATGATTTTAAATTGTCTAAAAGTCGGTCAGGCGGAAAGACTGAACTACTTCGTTTAATGAAAGTATAGTTATCGGTATCTACTATATAAATAAGACAAGACAATGGGTACCAAAATGAGGTTTTGATATAATATATGACTATGATGACTACTTCTGTGTTGTGTTGATAGTAGGTACATTTATATATTTTATGTGGCAACTGTTATAGCAGCGGCAACGGATAGGTGGCCTTAAAGTAAATTAATTATAATAGGAAATTAAGAAACATATACATCCTATTTGGTCAGACCCATTTGGAACACATTTCTCCTTACACCAAATAATATTAATATCGAATAATTTTTTACCCTACTGCAAAGGAAGGGTTATTTTTTTCGCGCGTATCTTGTATGTATGTAATATTCTTTATTACCTCATATCTCCAGAATCCCTGAACGGTTTCACACAATTGAGGTATCGTTAGATTTGTCTTAGCAGCCCAAGTGTTCTTAGATAGGTGACATTTGAAAAAATTAAACATGGCGGCTGTGCGAAGCCGATACACATGGAGAAAAAAAAATTTTTTTTTTTAAATACTACAATATGGGTATCAAATTAAAGGGCTTAAATACAAGGATTTCAAAAGGGTATATCATGTTTATCATTAGTTTAATACTAGCAAAATAATACAATGGGAATGTTTAAATATATGGACTTCACTTTCTGAATCCGGTGGAGTGCCAATGTGACACGACCAGGAAAACTAAAAACATTGTTAATTAATATTTTAACTAAACAGTAGAAAAAAAATGTTATTTAAAAAAATCTAAAAAACCCGACTGCTCAACTGAAATGCAAGAAACAACCAGATTTTTATTTTAAAAAGTGATAAGCAGGTAGACCCATCCAATTAAAAAAAAATGTTCATTTGGGTCCCACCCGCTTATCTCTTTTTAAAATAAAAATCTGCTTGTTTCTTGCACTTCAGTTGAGCAGTCGGATTTTTTAGTTTTTTTTAATTACGTTTTTTTACTGAGAACTAGCAATGTGGGTAGAATTCACATTACTAGCAATCTTGTTAACCCCTCCAACTAAGCTAAATATGCTTGTGTCTGGAGTGGGTTCACGGCAATAATGTAATAGGTGGAGTCACCTTAGTCATTAGACTAAGATTATAAGATAAGCCTTGTGATCGAGTGGTCACAATAGGTACAAAAAAAATTCATATAACTTGCTACTATCTGCCCGCAACTTTGTTCATATAAAAATTCCCCGGAACAAAAAGCAGTGCGAACTATATGTATGCCACTTTTCATCAAAGTTATTTTAGCCATTTTTTAACCCCACCGATTCGAACCCGGGACCTCTCGATCACACAAGTCCAACATCTTAGCCATTGTGCTATTAATGCTTAATTCAACAACCTACACATGCGTAGTAGCTCCACACACATTATCAAAGCGGAAACACACAGAAATTCACTTCGCTCCAGTAAGCAAAGCAATCAACATAATGCTGGCTATCATATCAAACATGAGACTGATACCATTGAATTCTCATTCAGTTGATACGCCACTTATAATTGGACTTGTGAGGTGGTGTGCTGTGTTTATATAACTCCTTATATATCTTAATATTCTTTATTTAAGTTCTAAGTTAAACTACACGATAACTTACTAATGCTTGTCTAAACAGGTCTACTCAAATCTGTATGCTTCTTTCCTTGAAAGAACACCACAGAATTAAACCTACATGATTCTCAACTGATTTGACTTTTCTCATGTGTGTCTATTTATTTATTTATTTTATTATTTATGTACACACAGTAAAATACATTAGGATACAACATAATTATAATATTTGAGTACAAAGGTACTGCTTATTTCTTAAGAAATTTCTTCCGGCAGACCTGCGAAAGGAGAAGTGAAAAAGAAATGTAGACAATAGGGCGTTGACTCTCAGTTTGGTTTGGTGTTTTTTCTCAAGGCAGTCAGTTAGAAAACACCTGCCTCATCTATTTTTACTTTAAACGGAAAAAAGACGTGTAAACGTTTTATTTAAAACCAATTTGCTTAATAATCGTGCGTTGCTGAAATGATATTGTCACCAATGTATTTACAATCAATAACTGGCTGTTGTATCACAAAAAAATCTACGAGTAACATAGTTTTATAACCAGCCTATAACATTACCACAGCTGGAAAACAAGCCTTCCTACTTTTTTATTACTGATGAGCCCCACTCTTGACCTCGATGTCGCTTGAGGGTAAGCGATAGATGAGGTCTACGATGGGATGAGCGAGCCCAGAAGATGCCTATTTACTCTTGCTTTAAAGGTGAAAAGGTCATAAGCAGGGAACACAGAAGCCGGCAGAATGAACCGTAAACGACGCGTGCCTAGGGTTACCATATGACAGGCGTTTGCCGCATTTGACAGGCATTTTAAGGTTTAGACAGGCGTGCGGCCGGCATTGGTCTGAGACAGGCATTTTTAAAGAAAGAAATCGGCTGACAATTGAATAAGTAAAAGCAATATTGATTACTCAGAAAATTACAAAACTGTATCTTGTGAAGATTTTTACGTTTATGTATTAGAAAAGAAATAACTAATAAAAATAAATGATGTCCTCTGACAAATATCAGTAATAAATATCCTTCTTCATTATTATCAGGCTTTTACTTATTACCTACAGCGTTTTGCTTTAGACAGGCATTTTTCTGAAAATTCAGGCATTTTAGGTACCATAGACAGGCATCCCAATATTTACATATGGTAACCCTACGCGTGCCCAGCGTGTATCGGTGGATATCGCTGGATTGTGTTTGGATTTTTCAGTCCTAGGACAGCCCGATTTCCTAACTATGTCTTTTTTCAACGTTTTGAAAGCTGTGTCCAGGGCATCATAACGTCGTTGCGCGTGCAAAAGTCGCTATGTGTCAAAAAAAAAACTATCTGATAAACGCAATATTGAAAGATAACTCTTTAAATATTTCGTAAATCAGATAGCTGTTTTACAGCATGTGTGTATTAAAATAATGATTGAAACTGCATAAAAGAACGAAAATGACTATTTACCTCATAGCGACTTTTGCACGCGCAACGACGATAATAGGATTTCAATCCAAAACGCCCAGCAGTTGAAATATAGGCTGATTAGAAAACAAAATATAACAGCAATAACATAGCATGCCTCGTAGCTGCGCTTAACTGGTCCAGTTCAGCAAAATATCGCATAAATGAAAATTGACGGACTGTGTTTTGTTGGTTTTTAATAGAACCTTCCAATGAGTCTTATGCAAATTAGTTTTGTGAAGTGTAGTCCTATAGTGATTATAGTACTGGAGATAAAAAACTCTTCTTGCACTCAGAACTTTTTTGCATAAGACAATGTCATTAATTCAAAAATCATACTTAAAACCATGACTCCTTAAGATCGAAATTCAAGTACATCCCCAAACTTAAAAAAAAATAACAAAAAATGAGTTCCTAACCTTTGCTGCCATTGTTTTAAGGTATCTCGTTCGCACAGGCATAGAAACAAACGTTGCTTATGTTACTTTCACTACGGTACCCCAGTCACAAGCCGTTTGGTTCCGTGTTACGAATGGGATCACCGCATCGGTTCCCTCGAGGGTTGTAAAAGCCGGAAAGGGACAGTAACTGCAGAACTTATTGTGTTCGAGATTTTCGAAATCTATTCTTATTCATCTTTGACTTTTTTGGATGACAAGTTTCAATTTAGGTACGTATATACATTTTCTTTTATTCTGCTGATTTGTTTTTGTTTTAAATATGGTTACTTGTTTATTTTATTTGTAAGCATAAGACATTCTTGTTAAGAGTAAAAATCTTTACTTCGCTCACTCAACCATCACCTGCTTTACCTTTTTTCAAACTATGCTGAAGCTGGCTTCCAGCTGATCACTAATATTTTACATAAAGTGACTGCCTCTCTGACCACCACAAGCCACAAATACTGGGTTTGTGGAGCTCCTAGCTACTGAGCTGGCGCGTGCTTGCGGATGGGAGCAGGGGTCGCTCACCGTCCGGTAAGGACCAAGCCCGGGTCGGCGGCGCGTCGTGTTCCACGCGCGCCTGAAAGATCTGTCAGCACCAGTGACGGGGCCCCATAAGGCCATTGCCTGCCGGGGTTGCGGGAATGTTCTAACCAGATACCGCGGCCCCGGAACTTAAGGGCAGCTGAAGGAACAGTGTGGGTTTTTAGTCAGTAGAAGTCTGACACTCCCTTCCCCTCCACCCAGAGCGGAAGAAGTTATTCGATGATTTTCCCACCCAAGAAAAAAAAGGTAAAACCAATACATTTAGCAAGACTGGCATTTAGTTTTCAAACACTTACTTAGGATAGTTGAGTCCAACAGCATAACGTGCCTTTGAAGGCACGGAAATATCTCGAAATGTTAAAACCACCCATCTACTACTACTACGCACATACATATAATTAATTATTATCTAATATTAGTAGATAAGATAGATAGTCCCGTTCTACGAGAGTCAATAAGTCTCTGCTACCCGCCTACATGACGTGCTCCCCGAACCAACAACTCCCACTGCCATAGCAATTAAGTTAATAAATTACTTTCTAAAATATATTCCTGAGGCAGATTTATTTTTTGCCTCTCAATGGACAATCGCTAAACATGAGTACATTTATTTAAATTTTAAGAAGTAATTTTTATAAAGTTTCTAATTTTATCTATAAGGTTGTTTCCTGTTTACAAATTTTTTGTTACTCCTTTTTTGTATTTATTTTTTAGTCTTAGAAGTTTTAATTAAATTTTTTATGTAATTTTGTAGAATTAGCATAGATATAAGCGATTCGGTGTAATCTGTTAGCTTGTAATATTTGATAAATAAATGAATCTATGGACCGTCATTAGCAAGCGTTGCTTAATCTTGAAGAATGATCATGTGGCTGTTATTATTTAGCCACGAGCTCCTTTTAAGAAATAATTTTAAACAGTTAGTAAAATAATCACTTCAGATGTTTCAATATCAAACTAATTCTTGTTTGATATTGAAACATCGATGCGAAAATAGATCAGAATGTCATAAAAAATTAACATTATATGACCTTAACAATAATATTAAATACAATTTAAAAAAAATATATATAAATGATTAAGTACTAAAATATGTAAAATACAAACTAGAATAAAGCATCAAAAATTGATCCTCAACGCTGTCGGCTGGCAACGTACCCAAGATACTGGCGGCATTGCCTCGTTGTATGGCAATGCTTAGCCTAAATATATATAAACACTGACATGTTTATTTTTAAGCCAACTATAGCAGAGATTACACTATCGTAGTTGGCTTGATACTTCTCATTCATTGAACCGGATTTTGCGAAGCCACGCTAAATCAATTTGATAAAAAATTGGCCAAGTGCGAGTCGGACTCGCCCATGAAGGGTTCCGTAGTAACTATAATAAATATAATATACTTAATATATTTATTTGAAAAAAAAAACCAAAACCTTACAAATTTCTTAAAACTAGCTTATTTACAATTTTTACAACTACGCCAAATAACTTTGTTTTTCATAGTATTTGTATGAATTACAAAGTTATATTTGCGGTTTTAGAAAATATACTGTATCTCAAAAACTGCTGACTCAATCTCATTCAAACCAATTTTGGTTGAAAGTTTACATTCAGTTCTATAACATATGGTTTTTCTAGATTTTTCACTTCAATATTATAGAAATTAGAGGGGGCGGGACACACATTTTACCACTTTGGAAGCGTATATCTTTGAAACAATTAACTTTATGAAAAAGTCATTTTAGAAAGCTTAATGTCATTTTTAAAGACCTGTCTGTAGATACCACACACGTATAGTTTTCATGAAAAAAATATTTTCAGTTTCAGTTCCATGTATTAGCCCCCTTTATTTTAAATATTTTTTTAAATTTTCTCTTAAAATCGGAAAGCGGATCACAGAGTACATCTACCTACCAAGTTTTACATGAGTTTTACATGTATAGTCCTAATAGTTTTGGAATAAAATGGCTGTGACATACGGACGGACAGACAGACAGACAGACGGACAGACATGTTGAAACTATAATGGTTCCGTTTTTTGCCATTCGGCTACGGAACCCTAAAAAGCATTTGAATAATCGAACTTCCATTGATAAATCTGACCAGTTACACAATAAAATTTGAAACCTCATATTAATTCCACCGTTTTAAATATAGAAAAACCGCGTCGAGTTTACTGATTGGTAAACTCGTGTAAAATACAAAAGTCATTAGCCAATAGGATTTCACCAATATCAAACAGTTGCAGGGTTGTCCATTAAAAAAGTGCGCTATAGTTAGCCGTTGCGAGAATGAATAGAAGTACTGTAAATATGTGTTATTGGATGGACTAAAAAGCTGTGAAATATATTTCTTACAATCAAAATAATCTAACTCTGAAATTCTGTAACTTCCGATTGTGATATAAAATACACCCACTACTCTCACTGAATCTTCGTAGTAATTGGGGTGAAAATTACAGGTAATAAAGGAACAGTATGTTTATCGGCCCCGGAGAGATATCTATATAGGTACACTTCATTTTACGCAATACAGCATTTATAAAGGGTTTCATGTTTAAAAAAAGTAGTTTTACACCAACACTTTAAGAGTGCAATATATTCACACATTTCTAATTATATTTTATAGTAAACCGCATCCACAGTTAATTTCGCACACTTTTTAACACCACAGCGGCGCTAGTCAGTCTAGTCTTTTCCAGCACTTTAATGGAATAACCCTCATTCCGGGATTCGATGGAACATTATACCTATCAGCATTCAAAATTCAAATCGTCTGAATAAGTGATGGATGACAACGCAGCATTCTAGTGTTCGACGATTTGGAGAAATGCGGCACTATACGGTGTTCTGAACGGGAATAATTGGCTAGAAATGCAATGTTCGAATTGTAACTAAATAGTTGCTATTAATGAATGTGAGTTCAATTAAATGCAATTTTCAGTGCATATTTTGCAGGAATATAATGTCTACAATATCCATCTATACATTAGGGGTTAAAGTATGAAATTGGCAATTTGTACTGGGGGTATCTCGGCAAGCAAACTAAGTAGCTTGCTTGCCGATATACGGACGAATCTCAATCTTTTAAGTTAATCACGCATCCTCGAATCGGCCTTGGCAAGGTGCTTTACCTTGAAGATTGACCTATGAGGCTAGTAATTTAGCCACGAGCTCCTTAAAAACTAAAGTAAAGTCACATAATCTCTTTGGAAATGCAATTGTCAATTTGTATTTAAATGATGGGTGTTAAATAAATGCATGTGAGAGATGTGTGAAATAAAATTAAGGTAGGTAGGCCTGTTGGTCTGGTGGTCAGTGGCCCTGACTGCTATGCGCAAGGTCGTGGGTACGATTCCCACCTAGGACAAATGTTTGTGTGATGGGCACGATCATTTGTTCTTTGTCTGGGTGTAATTTATCTATAATATGTATAATGCATTTAGAAATATATATGTATGTTTATCAGTTGTCTAGTACTCATAGCACAAGCTCTGCTTAGTTTGGCACTAGATGGCGTTGTGTGAAAGTTGTGGAATATTATATTATTATTATATTTCAAACATCTAGTAATCATTTAACTAATGTTCTGTAATAAAATTGCTACATTTAGTAGTAAATCGAGTTAAAGTCTTTCGTGACATCAGTAAACGATTAGTTGACTCCTCAAGCGACCAGAGGGCTGGCCTTTTGTTCGGACACAGAATCGGCATTGCCATTCAATGTGAATATGCAGGCTTTTTTCTCATTGACAGCGATTTTGACGATTTTTTCGATGCCCTATAAATTATTTTTATTTTTGCCTATATATACCTATGTTTTATTTTTAGAGCTTTGTAAATTTTTAATTGTTAACAAATACTTTTAATGTCAGTTGTATAATGCAATAATAAAATACTTTTAAATTACTCCAACATAACATGGCCGAAGATTAATTCAAGTCATATTGACGTGCAATAGACGACGCTAGCAACTCAAAAAACGCATTCTAAAAAAATACCTTTCAAATCAAGTTAAGTTTTAATCATTAAATCTGTGTTCATCTCTTTATAAATGAAAACCAATGTTGTTATGCTAGAACAAACATATAAACATTGATTCACATGCGTTCTTAAACCTTGAGATCAGATTTTGTTGAAGCTGTGGCAATTTTCTGCGTGCGCGCGGGATTTTTTTAAATTTATTTGAGGCTTCTAAGGCCCATAGAAAATATACATACATAATAAGTAACAATAGACTAATACATATTTTTCTAATTCATACAAAAAAGAAATACATTCTATTACACAATAAACTATATACTAACACATATTTTTATAACACTATCACTATCACTATGCACGAAGTGGCGGCGTCGTGTTACGCTGCGGGGTGTCACGTAGTCTCCCACGAAACCGTCGATACACGACACCCTGTGGCCAAAACTCTTTTTTGAGAAAAGTCTCCAGTTAGAGAGTTGGAACTCGTACCACCAACGATTTGAAATTCGTATTGTGGCGCGGCTCCAACTTCACAACGCTCAAAGTCCAGTTGGTCTTCACACGAATGTACTCCGCGATGTCCTCAACCTTCGTGGAGTGTTGCAATCTGGATACAGCTGCGACTAAAAATGCCATGAGAAAAGAAAGGATTGCCAAATGCGCTCATGGTTGGTTTAAAAACAAAACACATTACGTGGCATTGCAATGTTGCCGGTTACATCAACATCTGCTTAGCCTTTTAGAAACCATGTTGGAGTCGGCTTTCAGTCTAACCGGATACAGTTGTGTTTTAAATGGAGTGACTGCCTATCTGACTTCCACAACCCAGTAACTGGGTAACACGATACCCCTTGGCTAGACCAGTGTCAGATTTACTGGCTTCTGACTACCCGTAACGGCTGTCAAAGATGTTTACGCCAACGCGGTCAGTCCGACAGTGAGCTTTCCCTTTAGGCCAAGCAAAAATCACAGTTCTATCCAAATTTAGACTAAATGTTTTTTTAATTGTTGGTTTGATGGGACACCAACCTCAAAAGAAATAGATAGTTATATCTAATGTCCAAATGTATGTTTTCATTAACACAAGTCAACTTTACCTTCTTTAACTTCTCATATACAAATACAAATTGTCTGGACTTTAGAAAAGAGACTATGACCTCTGAGTTTGTTTCGGTGTTTCTTCTCAGAGTAGTCAGTTAGGAAATACCGGCCTCATCTAGCTAAACTTAACACGCAAAAAAACATGACGTGTAAAAGTGTTATTTATAACCAATTTACAAAATAAATATTTCATTTAATTTCATTTCATTTCATTTAGCCATTAATTAATTAATTATGGAGATATTAAACGCCGGGCAGCACTGACCGACGCGGCCCGAACGGCAAGTCTAGTTGTCGGCCATCACTGACCGACGCGGCCTGAACGAGAAGATGCATTTTTTTGTTTCTTGGCGTTCAACGTGTTAATAAATAACAGCCGGGACCAACGGCTTAACATGCATTCCTAGAAGTGGGGTATCACACCACTAACTTCCAAACGCTATTACTGAGAAATTCCTTACAAAAAACTCAATAGCACTTTTTGCCCAACCCGGAAATCGAACATGAGACCTCGTGCTCAACAGTCGCCACTTAACCAATGAGGCAGTCTGCCGGGTATATATATACATAGTTATATATACAACGTGTAACGGAAACCCCATATCCATCCAAAAGGACTGAAAACAACATCTGGTCATGCAAAGTTTCAGCTCAAAATAAGTGACTCCCAGAATTGACCCCAAGTTATTGGTTTCATATGTTTCTTGAATACCAGTAATAACAAACGTGTCACAGCACTATGAGGGTCATCACTTTCCACGTCACTTGCCATTAAAACGATAATTCTCTTCGTTCTTCTTAATTTGAAAGATTCGGCCTCTGGTTTCAATGTATTGAAATTTCTAATATGCTCCACACATGTAGACATAGGATTAGAAAACCCTTGCCATATCGTTTGTTATCATCCAAAGAAGCCATGCACTCGGTATGTATATACCCTTTAAATTACACGTTGTATAGTACAGAATCAGATAGATATAGAAGAAGCTATTTATAGCTACAAAGGGAAAGAAACAGGTATATGCGACCTAAAAATGAATAGTGACAAGCTATCATTTGTTCCCAAATATACATTACGTTAACAAAAAAGTTGTCAACTATGTGTCAGTTTATCATCTGGCAGTCTTCAAAATATGACAAATTGAGACAAAAAACACGAAACTTTTACGAGGAACACTAGATATTACACACTGTTACATTCCTGGCCTTGATAGTACAACTAAAGAATATTAATTAATATCGACAGACAATTTCATAAAGCGTGCGTACACTTTAGTACAAAAGTGTTACTGATAGCACACATATTTTTAGATCTGTTTTTTTTCTGGGGGGTAAAATTATCAAATGACTCCTCTCGCTGTGAGTGGAGCGGACGGGAGTGTCAGACTTCTACTGACTAAAAACCCACCGTGCTCTTTCAGTTGCCCTTGTGAGCCGGGGCAGCGGTATCTCGTTAGAATATTCCCGCAACTCCATAAGGCAATGGCATTATCGAGCCCCTTCAATAGTGCTGACAGCTCTTCGATGCATTTTTAGAATATTTACAATAGGGATGTATAAACATAATTATGTTTGATGTTTTATGAACGGGTTTGTCGTCAATACGAGTTATTCCGGTCTGATACCCTGGGGGATCGGTTTTATTTTATAATTATTTTTTATTCCGGTCTGATCCACCACGCAGGGGATCATAATAAGTTAAATATTTTATTTATTTATTTATTGGCCTATCTACAATTGTTACACTGATTATCCTTATATTTCATGCAATATGTTACAAACATAGTGTACAATATGACGCGATAGACACAGCATGCAAAAACAAAATTATAACATCAATAGAATATAATACTAGTGCAGAAATAACGCTAACAACAACTAGTTCGTAGTTTATACAGTCGACATAGAAAAAAAAAAATAGTACGGTAGATTATATTTGATGGACTTGGTGCTTGATTTTTTTAAGTGTTGTGAAAAAAAATGTCTATTGATTCATCGCAATTATTAAGAAACCTGCAAATTCTGGGGACAGGGGAATTGGATCCTGATACAGTTTTGCGGAATGGAGAATGTATTAGTTTAATAGGGTGAAGCGGATAATTTATTACTATTTTTTTTTTAGTACAAAGAAATTGAATTCTTGAAAACGCTGTTTGAACATTTTTGGCATACCGAGACTTTTCTGTTTTAAAACGTTGGTAGACTCACGTTTCCATTGATTCCGCTGAATTTGTGGGAGGGGTCTACTGAAATACCGCAGACCCGGAATGAAAGGGCAACTGAATGAACAGGGTGGGATTTTAGATAAAAAAGGGAAAAATGTTTCCATTGATATTGTGAATCCATCTACTGCGTTTTAAAGGTCGCAGGCAGTTGCTACATATAAAAACGAATACTCAGCTGCATCCAACTAGTAGTTATTACTACTAACTATATTTAGTTGGTAAAAGGTTAAGCAGGTGAGGATTTTGATGATACAGGCCTCAAGCCTAGTTCAGGCACCAGTCTCCCACAGTGTTTATTGTATAAAATGTGATCCTAATCATTGAAAAAATGTACATATAAAGTTAAAATAAAGATTACGTTTATAATTATGATACATATCTATATTGATTCACGAAACTTCCGAGCGACTACACCAAATTGTATAATACCTTTTTAGGGTTCCGTAGTCAATAAAAATTGAACGTACAAAATAATTATGTTGATACGAAGTTCGCGGGGTCAGCTTGTTTTTAATATAGTTTTTAAAAAACTGGATTTTTTAGATGCGTTTATAAACATATACCGGTCTCGTATTTTTAGGTATTCATGTTCCGTCTATCACAACCGTTTAGCGTCAAAATCGTAAAAATACATGGGCATTTATAAAACGTCAGACTCTTGTGTACATTTCGAATAGGTCATTTTCTGTGGAGAAAAACTGGCAAGAAACTCCATGGTTACTCTTAATACATGAATTTTCACAATGTTTGCATAATACAGTTTTTATAGGTATGAGAGCATAGTATAAACAAATTAACATCTATACTAAAAATTATATATAGCAGTAAAGTTTGTTTATATGTTTAAACAAGCTAATTTTCGAAAGTACTATGTTGATTTGGATCAAATTTGCTATGGTAGTAGCTTTAAGCATGAGGAAGTTTATATGCCATATTTGACCTAACTGCAAACAAGAAGCGCGTGTTTGATTTTGATTAAGTCCACGCATCTGCTAATAAAAAATGAATCTAAGAGTGTTCATCTCTCACATTCTCATTAAAATTGGGCTTTATAAAATGACAAGATTAGATTTCACTAACAATGGGTGGATACTAAAGTAACATATACCTATAAAAAATATAGTAATTTAAAAAACTGTCATAATTATTTCTTGAAAGGAAAATAAATATTAAATAACAACAACAAATGGCACACACACAAGACACACGAAATTCTAATGTCCTTATATGTATTCTATTCTCCTCACTCAGGTTTAGGCACGGTAACTCTACAGAGAAGTGGAGAAGATGAATGGACCAACATCAGTGCTCTGCGGTGACACTACTTTCCTTGATAAGGGGACGTTCTCACCTAGTGATAAGTTGCGTCTCGGAGAAAGTATTTCGCGGCTTAAGAAGGAAACGGCTTCGCATAAATTTCATGCTTTTTTTCTCATAATGGTGTGATAATGGTCTTGAGTGATTGTGGCTTTTCCGTGTATATTTAATTTTAGGTTGAAGTAGATGGTTACGTACTCAAATCTCACTTTTGCGTTTATCAGCACGAATGAAACGCATTAATTTAATGAAATATGTATATTTCACTGCTGTTAAGCTACTCTTAAACAACAAATATAATTTTCCTGAGATTTTACACAATTGTATAGTCAAGTAACATACGGGAATAGTGTAAAAATTGATACTTTGAACATGATTCTGCACTGAATAATTATTATCTTAATGTGACTTAAGATAGGATGGCTTCCGGAGTACAGATTTTAATTACTGACTAGCTGTGATGGCCCGCTTCGCTCACTTGTTAGCTAATCAATGTAAAGTTCATACGGACTTTATCCCACCGTTGCAGGAGAAGTTTCCTAAAATCTTCTAATAACTAACATAAATCCTGTTCTTGCTCGTTTGTTTTAGCTGTATCTCTGCTACAGCATTTAATTAAATATGTACCTATATTGGATCTTATATGTACCACACTAATAGATTGTTCAGATATCCTTCTATTCAATGGTATGAATTTTAAAATAACTATTTTAGAATGCAGTTTCAAGATGTGAGCCCTCAATTATTTTGTGAATGTAAGTTATTTAGGTGCGTATGGTCACAGCCGGAGTTGCGGGAGGATTCTAACGAGACACCGCGGACCCGGAACGCAAGTGTAAGTTTTTAGTCAGTAGAAGTCTTACACTCCCTTCCACGAAAAGATATTACCCACTAAAAAAGGTGAGTACAGACACAGAGCGCTCGACGACAGGGTAAGTAAAAGAATCCAAACTCAATTGATAATATTAGTTAGTATACATACATATGAATTGGTCTATCTACAATTGAAAGACTGCTTATCCTTATAATATAATGAATATCATATAAACCAAATGCACAAGGAGAGCTAGCAAGTGTCTGACTTTTTCGTGAAAACTTATGACTGCTATTAGTATCGCAACGAGAATTTTTAGTTTGTATGTTCATTTTTACCCACATTAGGATTTTCTCGTATGTCGTAAATACGTTTTCATTTAAATTCACAAACACTCGGGCTCGGAATAAATATCTATTAGCTATAGGTACTTCCGTTGCAGAATCGAACCAGTGACACGTAACGTGGCAGCTAATCGCTCAACCACTGCGCCAACCTTGTCGTCGATAATATATAATATGCATAATCAAGATGTAATATCTGACTCGCGGACCCTTTGCTAATAGCCCTTTGTTAATAGTTCCAGGTTGGCACCTAAGGTAAAATGGACGCAGCTTCCTCAGGTTATTTTCAACGGCACTGCTATTCCATTAAGCGAGAAAGTTAAGAACCTTGGGGTTTGGGTTGACAAACATCTTTCTTGGGGTCCCCAATTACAAGAAGTCAGTCGCAAATTATTTGCTTCTGCCCATTCCCTAAGACGGTTGCGTAACTTTCTGCCAACTGCTACTAAAATTGCGCTAGCACAGTCTCTTTTACTCTCCATCCTAGACTACGCTGATGTCAGTTATCTTGATCTTACTGAGGCACAATTTGATAAACTTGAGCGACTCCAAAATGTTTGCATTAGATTTATATTTGGCTTGCGCATATATGATCACGTATCCGAATTTCGTACGAAACTCAAGTGGCTTCCAATACGTCTTCGCCGGAACTTACACATTTTGTCTCTGCTTTACAGTGTGCTGTTTAATCCTAAAACCCCCACTTATCTTAAAGAACGATTTAAGTTCCTTCATTACACACATGCAAAATCTCTGAGGTCATCAGAAAACTTAATGCTTGCGGTACCGAGTCACGCCACCAATTTCTATGGTAAGTCGTTCGCAGCTCTAGCAGTACGGCTGTGGAATGCTCTACCCGTGTCAGTAAGACAAGCACAAACACTATCTTCTTTCAAAAACTTAGTAAAAGATCTTTATCTCTCTCCTTAAATTGTTATTATTATGTATGTCTTTATTTTATTTTGTTTTTAATTTTTTTATGTATATATATGTTTTTGAGAACGTTATTTATTGTTTTGTATTTTATATAGATAATTAGTACACCGTGGACTACCCGCGTATTTATTTTCTCCTTCTGTGTCAAATCCATCCAAAGATTGTCTGTAAAAAATCGCTTTTAGCGATAAGACCACCCATTTGTATTACCCTTTTTAATTGTTAAATCCATAATTTTGTTTTTATTGTTATGGTGTACAATAAAGTATATATCTATCTATCTACCAATTTTACTACAGATGGGGTAGACATCGAGTCATGTCTACTGTCATCAAAATTACTATATTTCTCCAATTATATGAAAATCTATGCTGCTATATCATCACTAGATGATGTTTCTGCACTTCAGGCTGATCTTCGTCGACTGGAAGTATATTGTCAAGCAAGTAGGTTAGATCATAATCCAGCAAAATGCTCGGTCGTAACATATTCTCGAAAACGGTCGGTCTTAGTCACGTCGTATACTCTGAATGGTCAAGTTTTACCTCGGTGTAATTATATTCGGGATTTAGGGGTTTATATATTTATTTATTTTATTATTTATGTACACACAGTAAAATACAATAGGACAACATAATTATAATATTAGAGTACAAAGGTACTGCTTATTTCTTAAGAAATTTCTTCCAGCAGACCTGCGCAAGGAGAAGTGAAAAAGAAATGTAGACAATAGTATGTGAGAACAAGAAGAGAAATAAAAATTTATATGTGAAGTCTAAAACTAAAATATTAAATAACACATACTTATAATGCAATAAAAATAACATATACTTAAATAAATATATAATGTTAGAATATATAGACATATAAATATATACATAAATAATTAACGCAGTTAAGAGGAAAGGTAATGCTCTTTTAATCGACATTTGAATAGAGATATAGTTTTTAAATCACGAATGCAAGGCGGAAGTGAGTTCCACAATCATCTATCATTTATCATGATTTTAAACTTATATTTGACTCTCACGTGGATGCTATAGTAGCTAAAGCATCTAATTATTTGGGATTCATCATGAGACTGTCAAAATGTATGTAGTGTCTAAAGCGAAAACCCTTAAAATCATGTATTGCACTTTCGTGTGGAGTAACCTGGAATATGCTTCTGAAATCTAGAATCCAGGTTACAATAAATATATAGACTGTATTGAGGGTATTCAAAAAAGGTTTATAAAATATTTATGCTTTAATCAGAAGATCCCCTATCATTGCGATGACTACCACAGTTTGTGTAGAAAATTTCATTTACTTCCATTAAGTACTCACCGCGACGCCGCGGGATCTCTGATTGCATTCCACCGTTAAAAATTTTAATCAATATTTTTTTTATTATTTATATTGATGGTCCCGATCTCTTATCTAAAGTTAATTTAAACATTCCGACTAAAACTCGGTATAATCCACCTTTACGGGTACCATTAAGCTCAACTAAGTATAGACAGAATTCATTTATAGTGCGTGCAAGCAGAAGTTTTAATAACAGGTGTAAGCACCATGATTTTTACCCGTTTACAACAAGTGTGAGTGCAGCCGCAACACTCTAAGAGTAACCTAAGCTTTGATTTTTTCAATATGTGTTATTTATATCTGCTATCTATTTAGTCATTTTGAATATTGTATGTATGATATAAGATTATATAAAAACCTATTAAGTGTTCACTGTAAGATTTTCCTGCCTCTAAACGTGAGGACTTTTAATTGGCTCATTTTCTACTATACTATATATTTTCTGTAATTTATAGCTGTTAGTCCTCCATACTTTTTAAATAAATAAATAAATCACTAGTTCACACAATTTTCACTGCAGCTAAAGCAATGGTAATTTTTTAGATAGCATGTATAATCCTCTAAGGCACTATATATCTATCAGTTCTAGATATACAACGTGTAATTTAAAGTTTATATACATACCGAGTGCACGGTTTCTTTGGAAGATAACAAACGATATGGCAAGGGTTTTCTAATCCTATGTCTACATGTGTGGAGCATATTAGAAATTTCAATACATTGATACCAGAGGCCGAATTTTTCAAATTAAGAAGAATGAAGAGAATTATCGTTTTTTTGGCAAGTGATATGGAAAGTGATGACCCTCATAGTGCTGTGACACGTTTGTTATTACTGGTATTCAAGAAACATATGAAACCAATAATTTGGGGTCAATTCTGTGAGTCACTTATTTTGAGCTGAAACTTTGCATAGAGACTCCATACCAGATGTTGTCTTCAGTGCTTTTGGATAGATATGGGGTTTCCGTTACACGTTGTAGATAAAGTAAAACTGAAATACGGAAGTTTGAAATTTTGAAAACGTTTTGCAAATCATCAACTGCTCTTCCCTTATGTTGGGGTCATCTTCCAGTCTGACCAGATACTGAGTATTAGTGTTTTACATGACGTGACTGCCTATCTGACCTCCACAACCCAGTAACTGGGTAACACGATAGGTACCCCTTTCCAAGACCAGTATCAGATTTTCTGATTTTAGACTACCCGACTACAACGACTGTCAAACATGCACAAAGGACAGCCGAGAGCAAAAGCTTTACGTTTCGAGGCACGAAGGATTCGCGATTTGTAAGGACAGTCACCATCCGCGGACCAACCAAGCTCCAGAGCCTTGGACATCGACGCCGAGTTGCAAGTCTATCGATTTTCTATCGGTTATACTTCGGGGAGTGTGCGATGGAATTACACAATCTAATTCCGCCAAGTCCGTTCCACCATCGGACTACAAGACAAACGGCGATGCGCCATCGTTATGGTGGACATCCCACCCATACGCACAAAACGTTTTGGGAATACTTTCATTGTGCGTACGGCTAAGGAGTGGAATTCCCTGTCGGAGTCTGTGTTTCCTGATCGCTATAACCTGGGGGTCTTTAAGTCAAGAGTGAATAGGTTACTTCTAGGCAAGCGTGCTCCACCTTCGACCACATCGTCACTTACCATCAGGTGAGATGGTGGTCAAACGCGAGCCTATTATCAATAAAAAAAGTCACCATCCGCGGACCGACCTCGGAAGGCGTTCCTTTACCTTGAAGACCGACCCGTGTGGTTGTTATTATTTAGCCACGAGCTCCTCTAAGAACTTTTTGCATTCTATTTAGCACATTTAGGTTACCGTAGCGGTGTAGTGCGTCTGGCATGTGCGCGGAGAACAGAGTTGACGGTTTGCATGCTGTATTACGCAAAGCTAGGGCCTCCTTTATGAGCCGTGTTCATGATTCTTACAATGGAATATTGAGAGCCATATATGAAGCTAATTACTTCTTTGTATACGGTTGTCAATATTCCTGCTAATTAGTTAATTTAATAGACCAGACATTTTTGTTTTATTTGTTTGTAATGTTTTTAATATGATTGAATTGTGTACTTGAATCGCTTTGTAAGTGTATTTCTTTTTTTTTCCTTTTTGTATTTCTTTATGTTGTCGTATAAAAGCTTCTCCTCTACATTTATTGTGCGCACAGCCAATGAGTGGAACTTTTTGCCGGCTTAGCCTTTAAAGTAAGAAGGAACAGACATCTTTTGGGTTCGCTTGTTCATTCGTAGACCTCATCTATCGCTTACTATGAGGCATTATCTGGGTAAAAAGCGGGCACATCCGTAAAAAAGTCTAGTAGATATCGCGATTTAAAAGCTGTACACCCAATTTAATATTTCTTGTAAAACAGTTTGGAGTAAGTATACTTACATCGATGGTAAATACTATACATTTTCTAAATTATGGGCTAGGCTGACAGTAAGTACTCTTATAGAGCAGTTTGTTCGCGACATCCTAAAAATTTTTCCGAGAAAAATTTATTGTTTATTTATTATAAACTTTATTGTACACCTTATAAAACACTTAAGGATACAAATAACAAAACTAGTGTACAATGGGCGGTCTAATCGCACAGGGCAATCTCGTACAGACAACCTTTGCCTGGACAGAATTTAAAGGAGATAGATTTAGGGCTGTCAGTGTGAAGTTTCGTACATTTTCAGGGAATAAAAGCATAATATGTGCTGTTACAAAATATAATCTACCTCCGTGTCAAATTTAAACCATATACGTTCACCCATTTTAGCGTTATTTAGTAATAAACGTACATACAACTTAATAGTCGCATTTATAATGTTACTCGTAGTTTAGATTATTGTAAGCCCATTCTGACATATTGATAAACGAATATTACCAGCTAGTAATAATATCACGAATTACTTACCTAATCACGATATTACTTATCGGTAATATTTGGTTATTTGTGAGGAGCTCGTGGTTAAGTAATAATAGCCGTCCGATGCGGCGATCTTAAAGGATAAGCAAAATTGATCTTTGTCGGTCAGTGGATCATGGTCCGTTTTACCATATTAAGATCCCTCTGTACCCAAAAAATACGTTAAGACTTGGCTCCCGATTAGGCTAAAAAAACTGGCACAAGCCTAGCCAAGTGGTATCGTATTACCCAGTTACTGGGTTTTCAGGGTTAGATAGAATGAATTAGCTGTGAAAAAGCTAAACAGATGAAAACTAATACCCACTTTCCTAGCAAAATAACCTCATAATAAATTCATGTCTTCCTTAAAAATTACGCATACTTTCTTGTTTCACAAAAGGTGCCTTATATTCATGAGCAAAAACATAAATCACATTTGAGCATTAAAGATTTTTCGTGCCTCTACAAAATCTGTCTCGATCATATTCACATATTGTTCGGGTTAATATTAAATCCGGTATTTTTTTACGTAACGATTAAAGTATGTAATTACCAATATCAACCCTTTCAAAATCAAAGTTTTAATAAAGTTAATTTACTATCCCAAGCATTGAGAGAATAGAAAAATCCGTTTACAAAAAACGTGGTTCATTTTAATTAAACTTAGAATAATATTAATATCTACTTAGGAATATTAAAATGTACATAATTTCCAGTAATCTCTAGGGCCAGCCGCCCACAGAATTTAATGAAAAAATATGGACGCAAAACCGTTAAGTTGGAGTACAAAATTAAATTAAAACAATTTTCATAAAGTAAAACAGCTGCGAGACGTAAAACTAAAATCTCATTTTCATTCGTTACATCTGTGAGTCTTTTATTCCCAAAAGTAAAAATAAATAGAGACCTCAAATATTTGTCTCAATTTCTCCTTTACCAAAGTTCACGACTTTTTTGCCAATCTCGTTAAATTTATAACACATAAAAATATAAAAAAATCGACTTTATTACTCACACAGTCGGCCAATTCCGGTTAATGTATTCCGAAAAAATTTACGAGCCTATAAAACTTCACGAAATAACCGTAATGACGCAAAAGGTAATAAGTTTTTACACACCAAAAAAGAATAATTAAAACTGGCAATGTAAAATGGCCTCTCATCTCATATTAATTAAAAACACAACTAACCTGCAAAATGAAAAGGTCATCGTTTCTTGTTTCTGCAAATTGGACAGTGGCGGCCAACGATCATAATAATTATACGCAAGTGTACACTCACACTTGTAATACACACTTTTAGCACTAAAATACACTATACATATTCCTATAATGTTCACAGTTTTCACTTAACTAGTTTAATGTATCCTAGGAAAAGTTTGATCACGTTAGAGATTCGTAGAGCGCGGCATGATGTGCTACGGCGTAGCGTTCGGAGCGGCTGGCGTAGCTCGACTGAAGCTACGGCTACGCGGTGCTACGACGGCGCAAGTCCGGTGTTAGGCTGAGTGTACAAAAACTTTGTATTCGAAATAGAAGGAAAAAGTTAGTTAGATTCATTGATATATCAGAGCTTGTTCAAATTTTGGTATAAAACCTTTAACAAATTTTAAGGTTAAGTGGTGTGATGAATTTTGACGCGGCGTCTTATGATGTTTGCCGTTGTTACGACCCAGGGGGTCCTAAGCTAACAGACGAAGCCTGTTATGTTACCCATTTAGTTCATACACCTAAGCCCTGCGTATAATACTGTATATTGTATTATAAATTCTAGAGAATAAAATTAAATAGAACTTTAGTTTAAACAGCTCTAGAATCATGTTTGCGAGAATTTATAAATACACATGTTGTAATTGTTTTAACCGTTTTGTTTAGAGTTTTCTGAATTTATTTATAACTGTTTTTGACCTCGTTTTTATATATCGTGTAAATTTCGATATTACTTCTTTTACAATTATATAAAAACAGAGCTCAATACTAATAGCCACATGGTTCGATCTACATAGTTAAGTTATAATCGTAGCGATTCTTTCGTGCTTTGGAATGCACACTAAGCTGTGAATCAACAGCTAACACTAAGTTGTTGATTCCGGTGGTCATTTGTGTATCTTTGACAGACTTAACGGTTGCCCACTTAAAAGGGTTGATAAGTTTACGTATCTTGAACATCTACTGACCTCTGGCCTGAAAGACGATGCAGATATTGAAAGGGAGCGTAGGGCGCTGTCTGTTCGAGCGAATATGATAGCCCGCAGATTTGCGTGGTGTTCGAGGAGCGTCAAAATTGCCCTATTTAGGGCTTTTTGCACGTCTTTCTATAGTGGCAGTCTGTGGGTGGATTACACGCGGAAACAGTACGGCGCTCTACGCGTTCAATACAACAACGCATTCAGGATGCTCTTGGGGCTGCCTCGCTTCTGTAGCGCTTCAGGGATGTTCGCGGAGGCGCGTGTGGATTGCTTTCACACAATCATGTTCTAGCGGTGCACATCCCTGTTGCGTAGGGTGCGGGGCAGCTGCAATAGTATCCTGAACGCCTTTGCAGAACGTTTTGACTGTCAGTACGTGAACCATTGCTGCATGGTTCACGTGCTGAGTAATGTTAAAATATTATTTTAAATTGTGTAATATGTAGACTTTTTTAACTATAAGATTTACTTTTTGTTTTCATTTATGTATGATCCAAAGATGATTGAAATAAATAAATAAATTACGGGTAGACAAAAGCCGAAAAATCTGACAACGTCTTGCCAAAGGTTGGTACCTAGTTACTGGGTTTTGGACTCAAGAACTCACTTCATATAGACACTAGTACCCAGCTGCATGCGTTCAGGCACAACTAAACCAATGTAGATAGAATCATATTTTAGAAATATCAATAGCCTAATGGTTAAGGTGTCACACTTGTTATCGAGATGTCGCGGGATTGAACCCCACCCATTGAAAGATTACTAACCAATCTTTTAAAGATGACAAGCATAGTGGATTCTACCCACATTGCTACATAATATTTCAAAACAATTATTAACATTGCTAGAAATCTTTTTATCCGTCAAACTAAGCTAAATATGCTTGTGTCTCGAATGGATTTACAGCATTAATGTAATGGGTTCGAGTTCGAGAGATGAAAAAAGGCTAAACAGATGCTAACTGTCTCATCACGGTTCCACAAGCGATCAATTACATAAACATTACTAATCATCCTATCACGTTCACACTACTGAGACATAGTCTTCTTATCTACAACGTGTAATTTAAAGGGTATATACATACCGAGTGCAGGGCTTCTTTGGATGATAACAAACGATATGGCAAGGGTTTTCTAATCCTATGTGTACATGTGTGGAGCATATTAGAAATTTCAATACATTGATACCAGAGGCCGAATTTTTCAAATTAAGAAGAACGAAGAGAATTATAGTTTTATTGGCAAGTGACGTGGAAAGTGATGACTCTCATAGTGCTGTGACATGTTTGTTATTACTGGTATTCAAGAAACATATGAAACCAATAATTTGGGGTCAATTCTGTGAGTCACTTATTTTGAGCTGAAACTTTGCATATAGACTCCATACCAGATGTTGTCTTCAGTCCTTTTGAATAGATATGGGGTTTCCGTTACACGTTGTATAAGAAGGAATGGATCGCAATCTTCGAATTCGGATTCGGTATGTCTTCGAATTTATGCTACTAGCACATGCTGTATGATGTTTTCCTTCGCTGTTTTGAGAGAAGTCACATTTACGAAGTACCTCTACGTTATTAAAACCTACTTAAAAAAGGAACCTGACACTACGAGTACAGTTGAGGGAGTGTCAGATTCCATTCTTTTATTATCGGGGGGAACCCTTCAAAAGCACCTGGATTTTTAGGGAAAATTTTAGAGAGTGCCACACTGAAACCACCCCTGTGAACACCAATAACCCTTAGGTGGCTGCATAAGAACATTCCCACAACAAAACACGCAATGGCTCTGTTAGGCCCCGTTATGCTGTACACCTAGTAAGCAAATAAAGTATTAGATTGGATTGACTATTCGTTGTATAAAGTAGTTTTCATGTCAAATTAACATGAGCTGTATTGTATATTTTGTTTATAAAATAAAGAACCAGACCCTTATAGTATCATCTCCTTTTACTTCTGTCCGTCTGTCTTTCAAGTTTATTCTTCTAATGTTAAGATTTAAAAAAAAACACTACCCCACACTAGGAATTTCTCCGGATTCCTAGGTGATTTTTTACAATTACTCAGAAAGAAACAAATTCGTCAACCGTAGC
The DNA here is from genome assembly GCA_943138885.2 of Tholera decimalis. Taxonomy (NCBI): domain Eukaryota; kingdom Metazoa; phylum Arthropoda; class Insecta; order Lepidoptera; family Noctuidae; genus Tholera; species Tholera decimalis. Next base: position 35,448,460 of record OW964562.2, read on the forward strand.
TTCAATTAATGTAAGGGACAAAATACGATTTTTCAGGAGAGGCCGACAAAGGTTTTTTCGGACTAAAACGCCCATAACTTTTTTTCTATTAACTTTTTAGGATCCGATTTCGCACATAATCTTGTATTTTAGTGGTCTATCTATCTGTACTACAATTATTTAAATGAGTTGCTATTTAAGATAATAGATGTCCCTTATACCAACGTATTTTGTTAGTACTGTCCCTTACTGACCAAGTATCTTGTGGTTCAGTCCCTTACAATAAATTGACCCTTTACGTTGGATCTAATCTTTTAATGAAATAATTAATAATAGTTTAAAGGACTTGTTGAAGACATGCATGAAAAAATATACTGTAAACTGTAAGATCGATGACAGAAAATGAAGTACATAATTTTGACGTAAAGATATCTTAAATTTGGAAATTGTTATAAAAATCATTTTTATCTTGGTGTAACGGACACTAAACCTAATAGTTATTTGTTATACAAGAGTGCAAAGTTGCTTTTTAACCGCATGCTCAATTTTGATGACCAAGAAAGCGAAGGATTCTAAAAAAGAATCACGAGTGCAGCGAGTGATTCAAACATTAGAATCCTGAGCGTTAGCGAAGGAATCAAAAGAGCACGAGGTGAAAAATCTTTGCACTCGAGTGCAACACGTAGCTTTTCATCCCACCTCAGCGAGGAAATGACTAAATGCAAAAAAAAATGGCGCGCAAAGCAAATTAAAAAAAAAAGTAAGTACACCAAGAAGGTTCCAGAGTCTGAGTTTTTAACAAATTAAAAAAAAATTTATGATAAATTAGGCCCCATGGAGGTAGAAGTAAATAGGTTTAATGATGTTTTGAATTCACAAACTTAGTACACACGATGTTCTAAATTCAATTTACTTTATCCTCTAGCGGATAAAAACGGCTTTTGCACTCAGATATCGAAGAGCAAAAATACTCTTTCCGAGATGGGGGATGAAAATATAATTTAATTCAATTAGATGTAACGTCGACACTGCTTAAAGTATGACAATGCAAATTGGGGTAACGGACAACTATTTCAGAACCCGTTCAATCCATTTAAAGTATGGATGATAATTGTTTTTCGAGATCACAAAGGCATTAGTGTAAGGGCAGTTTTATCATGTTTTCTTCAAAAATAAACAATGTAACGGTTATTCCTTGACTGGGAAGACCCTTACTTTATTTAAAGATGATTGGCGATGGTAACTACACCATTTGAAGTTGCTATATTGCAAATTTTTTCAGGTACCTTGTTATAATGGGGCTGATTCGAAATTTGGATCCAAAAAATCAGTAGGGTAAGGGACTTTGTTTAAACGCTAAATTTTTTCCTAAACACCATTCGAACGAGCGAAAAATTCCCAACAAAACTGTATACTCAACTCATTTTGGGTATTTTGTCCCTTACGAAATATTTGTAGGCCATACAAACAATTATTGTCCCAGTTCAGGAATCGAACCCACAACCCGGTCGATGGCTCAACCACCTAGTGATAAAATGTTGGCGTAGTGAATAATTAAGATATTTAGACGACACCGTCTAAATGTCTGAATTATAAAACTGAGATTAAAATCAAATATTTGGGCTTACAGTCTCATTCAGATGTGAAAAAATCTAAGTTATTTAACGATAAAAAAATATGACCATTTATGTCACATATTTTGTTATTTCACAAAGGTTGCGCGGTTTGACCTAGAATCATGAAATTTGGCAAGAAGCAATACCGTCCATATAAAGCATGTCAAGGAAAAAATTAAAATCATAATATGTAGTTAGTTCTATACTTTTGAATTTATCTCCATAATCAAATAAGTTTTTAAGGGACGCTAGCCAAATCCTTATTTTTTATAAGGTAGGTATAATATAGTTCTTATAATTTACTACGTGTCCCACAAAATTTTACAGACAGTTTGATTGTGGGACTCGCCCTTGTCCGTTTTTTTTAAGTAAGAGAATATTTAATAGGTCACAACTTACCTAAATTACTTACTACACAATATTCATTGGGAATGCTTTTTCAATTAGAAATTTGCTCACATCATAGTTTGATTTATTCGCTAAAAAGCTTCGCAGCTTGATTTTATGTAATGAAAATGGCAATAGGGTAGTTTTCTGCGTTTGAAAATGATTACTCTATGGTCCGTAAGTTAGATTTGAAAAAATATGGTACACGTATTTTTTGCCTTTTCAAATCAGTGAATATTCAGAAAGATAAAATTTCACGTGTAGGTGTGTGAGGACTGCTAAAGTCACATAGTGCTAGGTAGGAAGTACAACACGCAGCGTGACATCACGTGACTTTTAAAATTAAGAATTTTTTTATTTATTGGTAGATATATAGTAGGCAATTGGCTGTTGCGCTGCATCTCGCGAGTTCGATTCCCATACCAGAAGATAGTGATGAGCGTTGAATCAACGAATTAGTTGAATCAACCGTTGATCTCCTATCAACGTATTAACATTAACTGTATGTGAATCAACTAGTTGAATTTGTCAACGACGTTTATGAATTTAACTCATGCGTCTCGTTCAATAAACGAGAACGCAAACGCAACGAGCTGAGCAATTTAAAAAACTTACGTTGAAAATAACATCATAGATTGCGAGTGACGGTCATATCATACAATTTGAACTCTAAGCAACGGAGGAAAGAGTTGATTTCCGAAAATTTATTTTAAGAATAGTACTTATATTGGTATAATGGCGCGCCCCAGCGCGGCGGGGTGATCCCGCTCGTACCACCCGAGAGAAACCGGTTAATACTAGTTTGTTTGTTTCCATTTACGAACGATATTAACGACGACCAATGTCTGTCAATACACAGGGGTATAAATCTTATACGGGTCGTCACTCACAAGTTCGAATTAGTTTTGACCACTCCTGTGAGCCGTAAACACTTCCGAGTGTTTACGGCTCCTTTAAATTCTGGAAAATAAATCTAATAATGGCCCCGTGTATAGTTTGTTGGTGTGATAAAAAATCCGGACTTCAAGTTTACGGAAAGACAGCATAACATTTTATCAGTAAATAAATAGATCTATGATCTAAATTTCAATTTCAATTTTCAATTTATTTTCAATTTCAAATGAGTTACAATATTATACTACTTATAGGCTATATACATAATTATTATTACAAAACATTACAAAAGAATTAGACATCTATAGCCGAACTAGGCAAAATCCTGTATTGATCTATGATCTAAATTAGATTAATTATCTGATATTATTTATCGCATTTCATCTTATACTGGTCGAACTTGTATTCATTGCAAATTCGCGGAGCGCGCGATGATGTTTTTATGATTGCGTCTCTTTATTTTGAAAGTATTTTTTTCTCTATAAAAAACAACTACAACAAACAAATTAAAAAAAAAAACAAAACTATAAAAAAGCCATTGTAAATAATAATTGATTTGTGTATATAGAATCAGATGATCTTATAAATACACCTGAGTAGAATTTGGTTTATAGCTAATTGTATGCTATTCAATCAGTCCTAAGCCTGAAGAGAAAGTATGAAGGGAAGGTCATCTTAGTAGAACCATCAATCAAACGTTTTCCAATACATAAATAAAACCAAATTGTTTCTAAAATTTAACGTGCAATCGTTGAATAAAAACCATTCAATGAATCAACGGTTTACGTTGCAAGTTGACATTAGGTACGTTAACTCGTTGATGAATTTGACTAGTTGATTTACCAGTTGACAAACGTAAATCAACGTTAACGTTTCGTTAACGGAAAAACCGCCAACGACTCATCACTACCAGAAGAAAATGTTGTTTGGTGTACAGGTATAGATGTATTATAGCAATGAATTAAAAAAAATCACGTTGGTATAAATCTAGCGAGATTATGCGGTATACTCGAGTTAGATTCGCGCTCAACCGGTGATAATTTTCAAATAATAACTTGACCACCAGTCTTCAACGTCCACCCAGCCTGGGCTCAGGCTTCCTGTCTATGAAAGTGAACGAGCCTTGATTCAGCTCGCGGGTCTAGTACGGGTTGGTCAATATCGGCTATCTTTCGTCATTATGGCGCTAATTATAAGTGGAAATGATCACCTGTGTCCTGTGCTAATTAAAAATAAAAATTATATCACAGGAGCCTTCCATTTCGGGAGAAACATGTCAATACTAGCTGGTGAATGTTGAAAAAAAAAACAAGATGATTTTCAGAGCTGTATTAATAATAATAGTTCAACTTATTATGTTAACACTGCTGAGACATAGGGCTCCGGGAATGTTCCGTAATCCACCACGGCCCAGTGTTGGTTGGTATGGAGCAGTATTAATAATTAAAAATAATAATAATATTATTGACTATTGTTGCCAATAAGCCTGATATAGTGGTGATAGACCGATTAGTGCGCCGCGCAATGATAATCGATGTTACCATCCCACATGACGAGAATCTCGTGAAAGCTGTGAAAGAGAAACACATAAAGTATCTCGACTTAGCTCGGGGTCGTGGGACTCATCCCGTTACCGTGGCCCCGGTATGTAAAGGATTATTGAAGGAACACCGTGGATTTGAGTCAGTAAAAGTCTGACAGTCCTCCCACCCTGCCCGGAGTGGGAGGACTTATTTGATAATTTTACCACGTAAAAAAAAAAAAAAAAAATCTCATGAGATTGTTGACATGTGGAATGTGGACTCGGCTGTCATTGTGCCGATTGTCATATCAGTCAATGGGCTGATAGCTAAAAGCTTCGATGACCATCTGTCGAAGCTGGCGTTACACAGCTGGATAAAGGGCCTGATACAGAAGGCAGTACTCCTCGATACAGCTCGTATTGTGAGAAAGTTCCTTTCTCAGGAGACCTAACCATCGGTAGCTTGGACCCCGTTCCCGATACCAGTGAACTGCCATTTTTTATTTTTTTAAATGTTTTTTTTTATTATTTTATTGTCACTTTTATAATGAAAAATATTTAAAAATGTAATTTTTGAGAGATATGTAAAATAAAGGAAATAATAACATTCCACAACTTTTAACACAACGCATCTAGTCCCAAACTAAGTAGAGCTTGTGGTATGGATACTAGACAACTGATAAACATACATATATATTTCTAAATACATACATATTATAGATAAATTACACCCAGACAAAGAACAAATGATCGTGCTCATCACACAAACATTTGTCCTAGGTGGGAATCGAACCCACGACCTTGCGCATAGCAGTCAGGGCCACTGACAAAAATACACATTATCGATGTGCCAGACTACTATTGACTAAAAACCGACGCTGCTACTTCAATTGCCCTTTCGTTCCGGCACCGCGGTATCATGATAAATGATCTTTATTTTGCAAATTGGTTATTAAATAATACTTTTACACGTCATTCTTTTGTAAATTTAAACTAGACAAGGTCGGTGTTTCCTAACCGACTACCCTGAGAAGAAACACCGAAACAAACTCAGGGGTCCGTCTCTTTTAACGTCCATACAATATATCCATCCATACATGTACTGGTTAAAAATATATGGTAATCTTGTAGGTTACCGTCTGAGGCAATCTTTTGAGGAAAGATGCTCGCAGATTTGAGTGGGCCTGACCATACAGTGCAAGCATTTGTCAGATAACGTATAGCTCAACTTAAAACAAGGAGTTTAACGATTTGACGAACAATACCAAGGTTTGGGTAGGCCGTAAAAATCACTCAAACTGCCAGACAATCATGTTTAACTCGAATAAAAATAACCTACATAGTTCACATATTCACAATAGTCTATCTCCTTAGAACATTCCCGCAATCCCGCAAGACAATGACTCTATCGGGACTTGTCAATACTGCTGACTGATCTTTGGGCCGCCGATTCGGTCCTGATCCTTACCGGACGGTGAGCTACTCCTGTTCGCCGTCTGCAGGCCCGCGTCTATGGTGGCCGGAGATCGGCTCGCGATTCTCGATGCCTGGGTTTAAAACTCGCGTCTTATAAACTCGTAAACCTCATCAGTAACCACCTGGTGAACAATGCTACTAAAATAATAAATCTAATATTTTTAAATAATTATACAAGTGCCAATTTACGTGGAATTGTTATTAAAATTTCTATGCTAAGATATACCTCTCGCTCGCGTAACATAAACAATTCAAAACGCTCATAACTCTTTAGTTTTTTTTATGAAAGGTAAAAGTTTATCTCCTATATAATGGTTTTCAACGCCATCATACAATACGTGATAAACTTTTTTATTTTTTAATTATCACGCGTACATGTCAGTGTGAAGTAAAGTTATTTGTTGAAACAATTACTTCAACTTTTTAATTACAAGTGAACTAAAAGCACCTTTTTGTGACTTATGGCTAATGGAAAAGTGAACTGAATTAAATAATACATGAACTAGGTACCTCTCGGATTACATAAAGTTTCGTGACGTGAAAATGAGTTAGTAATGGAAATGTACAGAATAAAACATGGTATTTATTAACTAGTGCAAGTCAAATACGATAGAACATACATGGTGGACACCCATACACACAAACCGTTTTGGGAATGCTTTCATCGTGCGTACAGCTAAGGAGTGGAATTCCCTGCTGGAGTCTGTGTTTCCTGATAGCTATAACCTTTGTCTTAAAGTGAAGAATGAATTGGTTACTTCTTGAGCGGGCTTCATCTTCAACCACAACATCACTTACCATCAGGTGAAATGGTGGTCAAACGCAAACTTATAATCTTCATAAAAGAAGTAAAAGGCCTATATTAGTGATAATCTTCCAACCAATAAAGATTATATTCTATATATATAAATAAAACTGAAGTGGCTGTTTGTGATTTCAAAATAACTATCTTTTCTCATTTGCTTATAAATATTTACGCGACACTAAATCACGAAACAGCGATTTAAATTTTGTCTGTTTGTCCAGGTTTTTCTCTGTAACGGCTGAATAGAAGCAAATGGGGCGTATAGGTATGAGGGGAAACCTCCACTTACATAAATTTTACACGATATTTATTTTTGTATTTCATTTTATCTAGAAGAGGCCAATATTTCCTGGCTACACTAAGAAAAAAAAACTGAAACAAACTCAGAGGTCAACGTCTCGTTTGAAGTCCAGACAATTCGTTCTGGTCAAATCTTATAAGGGCCATGTAATTTTATTTATTACTGTAGTGCTCTTTTGATGAGAAGTATCTAGAAGATTAGAGTACACCTGTAGGCTGTACACAACAGTATAGTTAAGCATCCAGTCAGTTATCAAGTATCTTAATTAAAAACGTTAAGGGGCTCGAACGATTACACACCGTGACTTTTTAAACGTCTGTCAACGGCAGACCACTTTATGTACCGAATGACTAGTAAACGTTTATGAGAAATAAAGATTAGGTATTTACTTGAGATTTGAATAATTTAAATATTAAAATTTTATTCGTTATTATGACGCATGATGTATGTATTTAGAATCACCTATTCCAAGCCATGTCTCAGTGTAACGGCGCGGGCGCGATGCCTTTATCTCTATTAGAGTTCATTCCCCTTAGTGCAAAATACGTTTTGCGTTAGGGTGAATGAACAAAAATACTTTTATTTGTACCTTTTATCTTTATCAATGGAAAAATAATATATAATCACGACTAGAGGTAATTTATATCGGATACATTATAATAATAATAGCCGTCAAATCAAGTTTTGTTTTCAGTTCCTACAAAATAAATTCGCAAAATATAGTGATAAGTTTTCCCATCCAAATTTCTCAATATTTACGAAAAGAGGACAGATTGAACCAAGATAAATAACATAAATCTAAAAAACAACCGATATTATAACGAAAATGAAGATAATGTATAATCCATCGACAACTGTCAAGTGGTCTGTCATTGACACCAATAACTAAACAATGCAAGAAATAACTATGTTAACAAACAAAACTTGATGATGCTTACTAGAGCAGCTTCGCAACGTGCACGCCCACCATCCCCGGACCCGTCGCTCAGCTCCGCCTCGCCACCGGATTTAGGATTACCTACGTCACCGGCGGCTGCATCCGCGTCGACCTCGAGCGACGAGTATTTCTCTCCGCCGACGTCGCCAACACCTGTGCGCCGGCAGAGGAGAGGCCGGCCACCGAACAGCTTGGGACTTAGAAGCCAACTGGCTGCGAGTCGGGTCCCCGCTACCGGTGGTGTGCAGCGCATGAGATGGACTCAGTCCATAAACGAAAACGTCATGCGCGCATATTATGGGTCTACAGAGGGGTGAACTAACCTCACTGCGTATCGTATCAGGATGCTGTCTCTGTTCCAGGACCTAGAACCAGCTGTCAACGTCTCGGCCCAACGACTGTTGGATCAGGTGCGGGTCATCCAGCGTAGCCACAGGTTGGATGACGCAACACTTGATAGGCTGCGCTCAGAGGTGCTGAGCAACCATATCATCTCGTCCCCGACACAAGCCGTGGTACAAGCGCCCACTAGTAGCGCAATGACATCGCGGCTCTATAGTCAAAATAATGAGCTAGATGATAGGGTTGTCACGGTAAGTAGCCAATGCAACGATCGACTGAGGAGCGCACTGGAGGATGCGCTTCGCGAGTATAGATCGGCTCCGCCTGAACTTAGACCCCAGTTACCACGGTTACCTATGCACAAAAAAAATAGGGCGCTGGTGTGTGCTTTGGACTCGCTGCTTGAGAATATTTTTGAGAGCAGCGAAAACCTCGTTGATACGCACTCAATTCTGTATTGCGGGGCTGTTGCGGCATGTCGCTTAGCTAACGTTAAATTCCCTAATAACGACGAAGCTATTCGACCAAAACCTGCTGTACCAGCCTGGCAGTATAGGATCGAGAGGCGTATCGATGAGGCCAGAACACTCATCGGCAAACTATACTGCTTCAAGGAAGGCAATGCACGCCCACGTGTAATGCGTTTTGTACGGCGGGCTTTCTCGGGGACTGGAATCAGCCCTCGAGAATACACACCCCACATTACGGAGCGCATTGACTTCCTGAAGCAGAAAATTTATGCATGGGCAAGCCGTATCCGACGGTTTAAGCGGCGGGTTGACCGGTACTCACAGAATCGCATGTTCCAGAGCGATGAAAGGTGGGTATACAGAGCTTGGGAGCAACCCAATCAAAATGTGACTGACGTGTGCCGCCCGGATGATACCGCCACGAATTTATTCTGGCGCAACATCTGGTCGGTACCCGTCTGTCATGTTGAGGGTGACTGGATGCGTGAAGTTGAACGCGTGTGTGAAGCTATACCACAAATGGATAAAATAATCATTAACGCTTCTGATGTAGCCAAAGCAGTTCATCCGTTACCAAACTGGAAGTCTCCAGGACCGGATGGGCTGCACAACTTCTGGCTCAAGTGGTATAGCAGCTCGCACGCGCTTTTGGCTTCTCAATTCCAGGCATCCTTAGAGACTGGGTCTCTACCAGAGTTTTTAACAACAGGCTGTACCCACCTGCTTCATAAGAGTGGTAGTCCCACGGAACCCAAAAATTATAGACCGATTACCTGTCTGTCTACCGTCTATAAGGTTCTTACGTCTATCCTGAGAGTGAAAATAAATATGCACATTGAGTGCAACTCAATTATGTCCGCTTCTCAGAATGGATGTAGGAAAGGGTCCCGTGGCACTAAGGAGCTACTCCTCATTGACATGGCCATTAGCCAACAGACTCGTCGATCCCGAAAAGATCTATCGACATGCTGTATAGACTATAAAAAAGCCTTTGATTCTGTTCCTCATACCTGGCTTATCAAGGTGCTAGAGCTTTATAAAATAGACCCAACTCTACGCACCTTCCTTGAGTCATGTATGAGGCAATGGAAGACGGTACTTCGCTATCCAGGATGTCGACCGACCCGAGGGAATGATGAGCCTATATGGATCAGACGGGGAATATTTCAGGGTGACAGTTTGAGTCCACTTTGGTTTTGCTTGGCCCTGAATCCTCTAAGTACAATGCTAGAGGAGTCAGGCCTGGGCTATCGGTTGAGAAGAGGAGGTCAAAGTATATCCCACCTCCTTTACATGGATGATTTGAAACTCTTTGCCCCCAACAACTTGCAACTGATGGAACTACTGAAGGTAACTGAAACTTTCAGTAGCGCCATCAAGATGGAATTTGGTGTGGACAAATGTGCAATCATGCATGTAAAACGAGGAGAGATTATGGAATCTGAAGGAATTCAACTTTCAGATTCCATACACCTTAGATCTCTCTGCTTAACCGAAACTTATAAGTATTTGGGTATGTCGGAAGCTTTGGGCATTAATGTTGCTGACATGAAGCAATCGCTGAGGGAGCGCATCTTTGGCCGCCTGACAAAGGTATTATTTATTTATTTATTTATTTACACTTTATGCACATAGGTACAAAGGCGGACTTAATGCCGTAGGCATTCTCTACCAGTCAACCATGAGTGGTGAAGAGATAGAGTGGAAGGTGCAATATGTACGTGAAAATTATATTGGAAAAATAATTATAATAGATAATAGTGATAAAACAAAAAAACCTAATATCATAAAATCGAAATATCATAAAATAGAAATCAACATAAATAATATATATGAATAAATACTTATATAAATACATATACATACATATATACTTAAGAAGCAAATGAAAATTAAATATGGAAATTCTGCTTATTGGTGAAGAAAGTGGATCCGCAATTTCTTTTTAAATGCGTAGCGATTGTCAGCCGTCCTGATCTCGAGAGGAAGCGCATTCCAGAGGAGAATGGACTGGATATGAAAAGAAGAATGAACAAAGTCAGAAGTATGAGAAGGACAGAGTAAGAGAAGATTATTGGATGAACGTAGATTCTTATTGTGTGAAGAACATAGAAATTGAAAGTGAGATAATAGATAAGAAGGTGGGCTGGGAGAGTTGAGTAGTGAGAAAAGCGTTGTCAAAGCGCGCAAACTTCTCCTCTGACGAATGGTCATCCATTTCAGCTCAGACCTGAAACTTGAGACATGGTCATATTTCCTTAAGTTAAATATGAACCGAATGCAGTTATTAAGAATACGGTCAAGCTTATCCAGCAAGACCGCATTAAGGTCGTAGTAGCACACGTCACCATAGTCAATCAAAGGGAAAATTAAAGTCTGCACAAGCATAGTCTTTGTCTTAACAGGCAAAAAGTTCCTCAGACGATACAAAGAACGCAAAGTGCCATTGGCCCTTTGGCTGACACTAGATACTTGACTTTGCCAGCCAAGTGCCGAGTCAAGATGCAAACCGAGATCTTTTACGCTGGGGCTAATGGGAATGACGACACCATTAAAAATAATAGGAGGTAGAGAGATAGCCGCCACTCTACCCATCATACGTGAACTACCAATAACGATGGCCTGACATTTTGAGGGGTTTACTGACACTCCAAATCTATCAGACCAGTCATTGATAGCCTCCAAATCCCGGTTTACATCCCCTATAGCGTCTGACAAACCTTCTACCCGCACAGCTGTATATAATTGAAGATCATCGGCATAAAGATGATACGAACACCGAAGACAGTGAGTAATAAAGTTAATGAAGACAGAGAATAATAATGGAGAAAGAATACCGCCTTGTGGAACACCAGCATCCAGGCCACGCCAACTCGAAGATCTCTCATCAACGCGTACCGACTGCTGACGTCCCCGAAGATAAGAAGAGAACCATTCCAGCGCCTCGGAAGAAACCATAAGATGGGAGAGGATAGCAAGGAGTATATCATGACTGACCGCGTTAAAGGCATTGGAGAAATCAATTAATACTAATACAGTAACTTTAGTATCCTCCATAGCTTCTCTAATGTCACCAGTCACTTTAAGAAGAGCAGAGGATGTACTGTGCCCGGGTCTGAATCCAGACTGGAATGGGCTTACAAGGTTATTGCGGTAAACAAACGCAGAAAACTGCTTGTGAACACAGGCCTCGAGCACTTTTGACAGGAAAGGGAGAATGGATATAGGTCGAAAATGATTAGACAGGGAAGGATTCGATATTTTAGGAAGTGGACGGACATAGGCCATACGCCATAAGGACGGAAATTGCCTGGAATCTAAGGAGAAGTTAATGATATGGGTAATTGGCGGGAGAAGACAGTCAAGGATCAAGGTAACCATACCACGACTGATGTTATCATGGCCTACAGCTTTGGATTTAATGGACAGGATAATCTTTTTAATTTCTTCCAAGGTGGCTGGTGAAAACTTAAATGGTTCAATGATTGGACCAGGCAAACTAGTGACAAAATCAACCGTCTGAGATAAAATAAGGGGGTCCAAATTACAAGTGGTAGTAAAATGACGGTTGATATCATCCAAAATGATTGCTTTAGGAAAATCAACATGACTTGGCCTGCCAATACCGAGAGTTCCAAGGAATTTCCAGATATCAGCAGGCGAAGAAGATGAAATGTTTTCAAGAATATGGCGGCGTTTAGCGTTGCGTATCACCTGATTACACCGATTCCTTGCAATTTTGTAGGAGTTTTTATTCTGTTCACTACGATCCTTTTTAAACTCCCGAAAGGCCCGATCCCTGCACCTCCTCGCTAAACGAACCCCTGGTGACATCCAAGGGGCTGGTGCTCGCCTAAGTTTAACCCTACGAACAGGAGCATGTTCATCGAAGAGAGCAAGGACTGCCTGATTGAAGATACGCAGTTTGTCATCAATTGTCGTTGCCGCTGCAAGCAGGTCCCAATCAATTTCTGACGCATCTTGATGCAGCTTTTCAACATCCATGCGCGCATAACAACGCATGTGCAGAACTTTAGGAAGAGGTTTAGGTGGCTTTTAGATATAGGAGAGGAAAATGAGATCATGATGGGAAAAACCAGGTGCAGGACATTGGCCATGAGATGAAACCAAGGAAGGAGTGGATATTAGGATCAAGTCGAGCCACGTATCATCACCAGACACATTAAAATGAGTGGGCTGCAGTGGAAGAACATGGAGACTAACGGACTCAATGATGTGAAGGAGATTTCGGGAAGGAGGGGTTGAGCGAGAAAGGTCTGTGTTGAAATCACCCATGATGACGCAATGTGCATACTCAGAACCTATAGATTCAAGTGCCAGTTCAAGGTTGGAAAAATAATTAACGGCAGGCGGGCAATAGACAACGCCTAGTAGAGCCTTGACACCCTTAACGCAAATTTCCAGGAAGAGGTACTCTGCAGAAGCGCAATATTGTGAAGGAGAACTGGCTACTATTTTGAAAGAAAAATCACTACGAAGATAGATAGCTACACCACCTCCACCCTTTCCAATTCTATCATTCCGGATGAGAATGAAACCGGGAAGAGAGTAGGCAGTGGAAAGAAGATGGGGTTTGAGCCAACTCTCAGAAACCAGAATGGCATGTACATTTGCATTAGAAAAGGTGTCATACAGATCGCTATAATGACTAGGAACACTCTGTGCATTTATATGGCAGACATTGAAAAAGCTTTTATTTTGTTGGCTGAAGCTGCGATGCACAAAGTCACTGACAGTGTCAGGCAAGGAACAGAAACTTGCATTAGCAGAGGAATTTTCGGAATCAAAAGCAGAATGAAAGGAGTCATCAGAGGACATAGAGAAAAAAATATATAAATATAAACAAATATATGCTTAAACTACCTAATTACCGTCCGGTGATACACTACTATCTGTGCACCACCCACCAGCCACACTAGTGTACAATTGTTTATAAAACATAATAAAAATAAGTATAGATTTTCGCAAGCGAGGAACAAAACTACATACTAAATTACACATTATACAAAAACAAAACGGAAATCTCAGACTAAGAAATTAAGAAATAGGGATAATACAAAACGTGGAACAGAATAACATAAAATAACACATTTCATTACTAAAAGATTTTAAAATTCTCCAATGTTATGATATTAGCAATTATTGAAGTGGCTGAAAAGCCACTTATCTAGAGTTGAATATTAAAAACATTTGATGTAATTTAATGACTGACAAGTGACAGTGACATTGTTACACACGAAAACAAAATAAAATTTTACCATAACTTCAAAGAGCAAAAACCAAATTAAACTTATACAAAGGTCACAACTATATGATGTGGGTAGAAAAGTACACTACCTAATCCGAGAGAAATGGCGCAACAAACACGAACACTGACAGCGAGATGATGTGAGGACTAACGTGTACACTGACTTCGAACTCCTGGCTTGCTTCCTGTTGCAGCAGCATTCTCTCCTATCTTCTTGGGATACTTTGCCAACAAGGAATTCAAATCATCTAATGACGTAATCTTATGACGCGCTCCATCGTGGGATTTAACATTAACCATTCCGTCCTGGGTCCAGCACGCCGTCATCCCAAAATGCAACCGCGCCCGGCTGAAAACAGTCTGCCTAGACCTGGTCAAGAACTCCTTAACTGTAATCGCAGAGCCCTTCAGAGCCGATTTAGCCTTCCAAATAGCGGATCTACAGTCGATATGAGCAAACTTCACCAAAATAGGTCTGCTGCGTGTGGATTCTTTGTTTGAAGCCCCCAGTCTATGACATATTTTAATCGAGGAAGCAGTGATGTCCGAAATCCCTAGTTTTTTATGAAGAATGTTTAATACAAGAGACTTACAATCTTCTTTTCCTGTCTCTGCAAACCCGGTGAAAAGGAGAGCCTTACGACGAGCATGTGTCTCCAATCCGTCCACCACTCTAGAGCACTCCATGATTTGCTTCCGGAGAAGTCCCAACATGCTAAACATTAGCTCCCTGAAAGTCCGGAACTCTTCAGCAATCTTCGTAACGGTTTCCTTTGCAGGTCCAGCACATTGTATCTGTGCCTCGAGTTCACCCATCTTCTTCAGGAAACATTCTTCCAAGTTTCTCTGTGCAGACTGTATATCATCCAGTTGTGACATATTGCAAGTTGTGATCCTCTTGTGACAATACTAGTGAACAGCTGGTAGGTGGTGCAGCTCTTAGTGTTATCTTACATGTACTATTTCATAAATTGTAAGTACCTCTAAATGAATACTTTAAACCTCAAATATTAGAAAACATGTAAAAATCAATTAATTTAATTAAAATTTTAGAGCTCACACTAAAAACACGTCTGTACTTTATTTACACCTACCCTTACAGCCTTTTGTCGGGAGGAAATAAGGTGCGCGCTTTCAACGGTTGGGTCATGCCGGTGTTGATGTATTCTTTCGGCATACTCAAATGGACTCAAACCGAACTGGACGCCCTGGATAGGAGGGTCCGTACACTGCTAACCGCAAATCGGATGCATCACCCACGATCATCGGTGATGAGACTGTATATCCCGCGGAAATATGGAGGTCGAGGCTTTTTAAATGCCAAAACTCTCCACAACCGCGAGATTTGCAGTCTCAGGGAATATTTCCTTATAGCCGATGTGGGCATGCACCGAGATGTGATTGCAGTGGACAAGGGACTCACCCCGCTGACTATGGCTAAAGAGAACTGGCATAAACCTGTTATACTTACCCCAGATGACCGCAAGGAGGTATGGAAAAGCAAGGAACTTCATGGTCGCTACTATCGAGCTCTTTATGGGTCCGATGTAGATTTGACAGCCTCCGTTGCCTGGCTACGCTTCGGGGATCTCTTCGGAGAAACTGAAGGTTTTGTCTGTGCAATTATGGACGAAGTTATCTTGACGAATAATTACCGGAGACATATTATGAAGGACGGGACGATTGACGTGTGTCGGGCATGCCATCGTCCTGGTGAGTCCATCAGACATATTGTCTCCGGTTGTTCTCGTCTAGCTAACGGCGAGTACTTGCATAGACACAACCAAGTAGCCAGAATTATCCACCAGCAACTTGCTTTGAAATACAAACTTGTCGATCCTGAGGTACCGTATTACAAGTATGTGCCCGACCCAGTTCTCGAAAATGACCATGTCACGTTATACTGGGATCGGTCTATCATCACTGATAGGACTATTGTTGCCAATAAGCCTGATATAGTAGTGATGGACCGATTAGTGCGCCGCGCAATGATAATCGATGTTACCATCCCACATGACGAGAATCTCGTGAAAGCTGAGAAAGAGAAACACATTAAGTATCTCGACTTAGCTCATGAGGTTGTTGACATGTGGGATGTGGACTCGGCTGTCATTGTGCCGATTGTCATATCAGTCAATGGGCTGATAGCTAAAAGCTTCGACGACCATCTGTCGAAGCTGGCTTTGCACAGCTGGATAAAGGGCCTGATACAGAAGGCAGTACTCCACGATACAGCTCGTATTGTGAGGAGGTTCCTTTCTCTGGAGACCTAACCACCGGTAGCTTGGACCCCGTTCCCGATACCAGTGGACTGCCATTTTTTTATATTTTTAAATGTTTTTTTATTGTAAGATTTTTATAGAAAAATATTTAAAAATGTAATTTTTGAGAGGTATATAAAATAAAGGAGATAATAATAATAAATGCCTTTATTTACTCACCACAATATCTTTAAATTACATGTATGGTAATACAATAATGGGAATCATACATATATTGTGGGAGCCTGGTGCCTGAGCTAGGCCAAAAGCCTGTATTTCAGGTCACCAGGTCTCCTCCCCGATTTACAAAGTCCTCGCGAATTTATGTAATACACTACAATAATGAGCGACTATAATGCGGATATGTGTGGTGCGATGTGTTGAAGGAGAGGTATATGGTATGAATGATATATGACGTGTATGAAGGTGGGTGTACATGAAAGTGTGTGTACATGAAGGTAGTGTGTGTTTGGGGTTGAGTGTGGTTGAGGAGGTGGGTAGTTGAGTTTAAGCAAGTGTGTTTAAGCGTGTCTTTTCTGGAGAGAAGAATAGATGAAGCATTGGGTAGAAGGAAAGTTATGGCTGAGAAATAAATTCACGAGATATTCTCTAGGACTTGTTCGGTGCTCTCATAGGATAACTGTTGCAGCCAATTAGCAAGCTTGGTTTTCAGATGTTTAGTGGGTAGTGTATATATGTCAATAAGTCGATGGATTTTATTGTAAATGCGGGTACTAAGCACATTAAAGTGGCGACTGGCGAAAGCGGTGAGACATGGGGCCGTACCACATACTGCGTGACCCTTGCGTTTCTTTAGAACTAGATCGTCCAGGGGAAGTAAGGAGTGACGGCGTAGCACAGCACGTAGAATGAAAAGTTGTCGCACATTGAGGACTTTTGATTCAGAGTAGAGCAAGGCGGTTGGGTAATCTCTGCGTTTAAACTGCATTATTATCATATATCATTGAGTGGGCCAGCTTTGTAAGACGATTAAAATGTCACCGTGTACTCACGCGGGGCTTCGCTCCCGTGGATCCTATCACGGTAAAAACATAACTCTCCTTTTTTGCAGTCGCGTAAAAAGTAGCATATAACCTTCCTCAAGCTTCAAGCTACTTCCATACCAAATTGCATCCAAATACACCCAGTACTTTCGAAGATTAGCGCGTTCAAGCAAACAAACAAACAAACTTTTCCGCTTTGTAATATTAGTATAGATTATATATATATTTCTTTCCAAAAAACTTACCTATAACTACGTAACAATGGCAGTTTAGCATCTGTATCTGATTACCGCATAAAGCACTCAAACTGCCAGACAGCGCGGTAATCTACTCATAATACTCGTTTTTAATATTAAAGGAAAAAGTTTTTATACTTATAATTATGATGATGAAATTGATATAATGCTATTGGCAAAACATACTAGCAACTTAGGATATTATTCATTCAAATGTAACTAGGTCAGTAGGTAAGCACCAAACTATTAAATATAACTTTGAGGATTCACGCATAATCACAACGGCGTAAAAATTGTAGGTTTTATTCGGGATTTCTACTTTGTCCCATAAAGTATAGATCTGATAGTTCATGCTTAGGTGGATAGGTCGGTAGTTCAAGGTAAGTTGACAAACTAGGGGCTTTATCTGTGTTGGATTTTGATGGGAATAGTTTTAGCAGTTTTCTGTAAGCCGTATACCTGATTGTTTATAAAAACCAACTTTCAGAAAAATATTTAGAGGTCTTCTATAAATACAATCTTACTAATATTATAAACATTGCTAGTTTTTTTTATAATAATAAAAAATATATATATATATATATTATATAAATGCGAAAGTTTGTGAGGATGTATGGATGTGTGTTTGTTACTCTTTTACGCAAAAACTACTGAACGGATCTGAATTAAATTATGTCTAGCTAGATAGCTGGCATCCTGGAATAACACATAGGATACTTTTTATCCTGGAATTCCCACGGGATCGGGATTAACGCGGGAAAACCTTCCTACGCGAACGAAGTCACTGGCAGAAGCTAGTGCTACATATTTTGTATTTTTAAACAAGCTATTATTTTATTCAATAATAAGTTTAGATTTTGAAGTAAAACATATTCATGATTTTTTATTATCACTATCAAGGAAATCGCTCCGCGGTGAATAAGCGGAGGGCTCTAGCAGTCCGGAACAATATGCTGGCCCGTAGGTTTGCACGGTGTACAGACTTAGTGAAAATTACTCTTTTTAAGGCTTATTGCCAGAGAGAGAGAGAGAGAGTCAGTACACGGACAATCTATGGGTCAGTTACGCCAAAAGATCGCTAAATGTGCTTCGCGTCCAATATAATAATGCTTTCAGGATTCCCTTGCGACTGCCTCGTTACTGTAGCGCCTCTGAAATGTTTGCACAAGCTCGTACGACCACGTTTCAAGCGATTATACGAAAGAAAACGGCTTCACTTCTGAGGAGAGTAAGGGACAGTCGTAACAGCATCCTGAGAACGGCGAGTGAGAGTGTGTCCTCTCCTATGATAAAGCAGTTTGTGCGGAGGGTGATGGGTACTAACACTAGATAATAAGTTTCAGTCGTGTATGGAGCTGCTCTCATCTTTGGGATGGATCTGCCAAGTACCAACTGGATGCGCTTGAGTCAATTGAGAAACGGGCCAAAAGACTCATTGGCAACGATACACTGGTCGAATCAAAGCTCCAGAGCCTTGAACATTGGCGACGAGTTGCTAGTCTATCAGTTTTCTATCGGATGGAATTACACAATCTAATTCCGTCAAGCCCGTTCCATCATCGGACTACGAGACAAACGGCGATGCGCCATCGTTACATGGTGGACATCCCACCTATACGTACTAAACGCTTTGGGAATACCTTCATTGTGCGTACGGCTAAGGAGTGGAATTCCCTGCCGGAGTCTGTGTTTCCCGATAGCTATAACCTAGGGGTATTTAAGTCAAGAGTGAATAGGTTACTTTTAGGTAAGCGTGCTCCATCTTCGACCACATCATCACTTACCATCAAGTGAGATGGTGGTCAAACGCGAGCCTATATTCAATAAAAAAAAGATATAAGTTACTAACATTTTATGGATTTTGTGGTCCAAAATAAAAATATTCTATTCTATTCTATAGTTATTTTTGAAAACTTTATCTCAGTTAATTTGGTCTGAATATTGTATATTTTACTTTCCCCACTCTGTCCCTGTTTTCATAATTCGTTCTATTTACGGGTGGATGGACGAATTGGCGATATGTTTTCCACCTCAGGAATAAATACAATTATTATTCATTAATCGTTGGTTGCTCATAACTAAATAATGACAGCAGCACGTGTCAATTTTCAAGGTTAAGCAACGCTTACCGAGGTCGGTTGGTAGATGGTGACCATTATAACATGTCGAGATTCATTCATGTGCTTCGGAAAGTTGGTATGCTAAGTCGTTGGTACCGGCTACTGGGTTGGGAAGTTCCGTATGAATGACTACCTACCACCACCATGGTCCCTCATCTATGTTACATGGTGGACATCCCACCCATACGCAGCAAACGTTTTGGGTTTACTATATTAAGGAGTGAAATTCCCTACCAAAGTCTGTGTTTCAAGATAGCTATAAGCCGGTTGCTATGTAAAGGACCACAAAAATGGATCCGGAATATTACCAATTTATAAGGCGATTTAAAAAAAGGTGCGTTTTATTTTAAGTGGACTGCTTTTTAAGGATGGCGGTGTTTACCTTGAGAGAATTGGATGGGGAACGGGGGATCGGTGGTAGGGATATGAGTGGTGCACGCTTTACCTTCTGGTCTTCGTCATACGACATGTTGGCGCGGGAACTTGGCGGCGACACGGCGTTCCTGCTTCGAAGCACTGATTTCTATCACAGGAATGTCTCAGGCACTGGATCACTGTTTACCTTAGTTCTACGAGTTTGCGGGAGCGTATTCGAGCGAATAAAGCAAGCGGAGCAACCTTCGGCAGGCGTGATTTGCGGTGAGGAGCGGAAAAGGTTATAACGTTAATCGGGAGCATTGGCTCCCTCACGGCGAGCGTGTGTAGCGGGAAGCAGTGAGAAAGGAACTGAGAAGGTTCTAGAGCGCCCGCTCTGACAAGTATGTCATAAACGAACAAACCAGGATTAGCATTAATAAATAATACGCCGAGAGATGGCGTTACCACCGGTCTTTAAGTCAAGAGGTAAGCATGCTTCATTTTCGACCATCATCCACGGGCAAACCTTGGCAAGTATTGTTTAACCTTAAACATCAACCCATGTGGTTGTTATTATTAAGTCACGAGTAGCTCCTACGAAGAGTAAATAACATCTATCTATCTATATACATATAATAAAACAGTAAAAAAGTGTATCTGTATGTTTAAATTTTATACAAAAATAATAATTGTCTGACAGACTTGTTTTAATTTTTTGCCGTGTTACCGTTTTTGTTAACCCACCTGGGTTAAAAAACGGTAACACGACAAAAAAATTCTATACATATAATAAAACAGTAAAAAAGTGTGTCTGTATATTTAAATTTTTTACAAAAATAATATTGTCTGACAGACTTTTTTTAATTTTTTTCGCCGTGTTACCGTTTTCTCTTAACCCACCAAATCTGTATGTTAGTTTGTATACGCTAATTTTCGGACCTACTGGATGGATTTTAATGAAATTTGGTAAGTGTATAGTTGACGTTTTGGATTAGCACATAGGCTACTTTTTATCCCGGAATTCGCACGAGGTCGGGATTTACGGGAAATCCTCCGACGCGAACGAAGTTGCGGGCAGTAGCTAGTTCTTAATAAATGAGCATCCAGGTAAAATTATCACGCTTGATAGAAAACTGTAAGCAAACTGCGCAGACTTCTAATACGCTAAGTCCTAAAGCTATATTGCTTCTCATGTTAACGTAAACATGAGTATAATATATGCCGTTTTCAAAAGACTAAACCTAAACCTACCCAAACAAATATTATTAGGTCATACATTTTTTGTCCTGAATAAATAATTCTGATTTTCATATTGTTTTAATAGAGTGGGTTGCTAAGTGTACCAGATTTGGGTGGATTAATTTGACTGTTCATATTTATATATACGGCCTACTGGGACAATCTGTAAACGCGTTAAAATGAAAATGTATCACTGACAATAATATCAGGTAGGCCAGCACTTTTTTAATGTGGCTGTATGTGTGTTTTAAAATAAGCATTGTTGTTTTTATAAAAAATTACTTGAGTATAATATAGTATAGCCCAGTTACTGGCACAACTTACAAATTTAGGTAGGCATATTAATAATTTATTTACAATAACATAAACCACTATATTTATGCTACATAATATTTATTAATTCGTATATGCACGAATTGGAACGCTTTCCAGCAATTACACCAACGGATAATCTACTGACTTCCAATATCATATGTGTGGATGGTGGACATCGAATGGATTGACGATGGATTATGTACATACACAGCATCAGGCCACCGTATTTCAAGGGCTCTATATTTGAATCCATGTCCATCGTATTTTAAAAGTAACTTTGATATTTGACTAGCTTTTCAAGATTAAAATATTTTTCAAAATATACGGTAAGTTTTGATATGTCATTCTGACGGTTGACCAGCCCTGTTTATTTGTCTCTCACTGTCATATATATAACAAAAAAAGCAAAAAAAATACTTTTTAAATACTTTACTATTACAAAAAAAAAAAAACAATTGAAGGGAGTTAAGAAACAGTAATAGTCTAAGAATTAAAAAAAATCTGCTTGTACACTCTAATCTCCGCAACTACTAAACGTATTTAAATGAAAAATTTTCGTTACAACTATTAAATCTGGACAAAATATAGATTGATTTCGGAAACTGGAACACCTGATGCAGAACATTACTCGCGAGTGAAACCTCAAGCAGATGCTAGCTAATAATTTTATGAGAATTTAATGTGAATATTTTGACATCGTTTTCTATTTTCACTAAGACTTCCCCAAATTTTTAACTTTTGCCCCCTATGAACGGTATATTTTTATATCTTTTTGATACATTAATACGAATAAATAAAATTGCATCTCATGTCTAAAATTTAAAAATTACTGTTTGTTCAATACCAAACACCAAACCATTCTTTTTGTTTTTTCTCTTTTACTGGTTGTTCTTTTTATGTTTGCAGGGGCTAGTCTCTGGAACAGCTAAACCGATTTCAATAGGGCTTTCACTGGAAGATAAAGAACAGGCAACATATAGATTTTTATCCGGGAATTCCTACGGGATCGGGATTTATGTAGAAAAAAAACATGTAGGTTTACCTGCCCAGCTAGTATAAAAATAATCATACCTAGGTTTTTCGTCAAAACTAACACCGATGATAACTAGAAAGAATAAAACGGAAAATGAAATACAAAATGGACTAATTAAAACAATGAAAACGAAACAGGGGAATAAAATTAAGGCCATATACAAAATAAACAGAATTCTTGATGGATCGCTAGCTCGAACATGTTTGTCGCAATGGATTGTTGGAGTGTTTTAACTGAATCCTGACTTTTGATTGGTAACAGTTTGGATCAACAAAAATCTGAAAATGCTTTTTGTGTACATTGTGTTTTTTTATTTTATTTTGGAGGGGCAATTGGTTACAGCTTTATTCTTTTAAAGAAATGTCTCTTTCATTCTAGTGGAGTTGGAAAAAAGTAAATATCACATTTATTGAGAGAAAGACAAAGTAGCGCCGGCACAGTGCTTACAGGCATGACTTACGAATGTAGATCGTGGGTTTGAACCCAGCCAGGCATATTTTTGTGTTATTTTCATCATCACCACATCACCACTACTTTCAAAACAGTGTTTGAATACATCGTGAAGAAATCGTGGACAAAAGTCATCCATGAACCCGCACTCGGCCCGCGTGCTGGATAAATGATAAAATGATCTTTATTTTGCAAATTTGTTATTAAATAACACTTTTTTACCCGTCATTTTTTTTGTATATATTATTTAGATGAGGCCGGAGTTTCCTAACTGACTACCCTGAGAAGAAACGCCGAAACAAACTCAGGGGTCCGTCTCTTTTAAAGTCCATACAATCTATACTGGTTTAATTATATGGGAACCTTGTAGGTTTCAGTCTGAGGCGATCTTTTGAAGAAAGATGCTCACAAATTTGAGTGGACCTGTCCATACAGTGCAAGCATTTGTCAAATAACGTATAGCTCAACGTAGAACAAGAAGCTTAACGATTTGACGAACAATACCAAGGTAAGAACGTTTGGGTAGGCCGTAAAAAGCACTCAAACTGCCAGATCTCATAGAGAGCCTGTGTCCAAGGCATGGGAATTATTTTATGTTATATTTATTTATTTAATGAAAACCACAAGTAGATAAGTTGTTGGTAGCAATTACAACTATACAAACGAATATTAAGGTCCTCTCTTCTGCATCACTTTCTCCTGTATTACTTTCCTCCAAATGTTTCTGTCTCTGGCGGTGTGAAAGGCGTTGTGAACCGTAGAGTCGAGAGCGGTGCGGAACTGGTCAGACCAACGTATTGGGCTACGTCTCAGAGGCCTGTTCCCGTCTACATTGCCGGACACGATGAGCTTTTCATATTAAGGTCATAATAAAGCAGTAATAAAGCATAGCTATAATTATACGTAATCACGTCTAACTCATATTGTTACGAGCTGGGCTTCGAGATAGAAATAATTAACTAATTGGACAATCAACACTTTAATTAAATACGCGCAAAATAAAAATTAACACAGTTATACACCCTACAATACTTGTTACTTAGCACTTAAGTCGCACTGAAAATCACTTGACACACACACACAAAGCTTCGAATTTATCGCCTCTTATCTCGGGATAAGACTTTTGATAAAAATCTTAATTTCAAAAATCATTTAATTAATCTCTCAAATAGAATTCGAAAACTTGTATATGTATTTAAACAAATAAGACACTCGGCTAATGCTAAAATTATGAAGATGATATATTTTTCCTTATGTCAAGCGATGATAACATATTGTATAACTTGTTGGGGGGGTGCATCTAAAACGCATATTTTAATTGCTGAAAGAGCTCAAAGAGCCTTACTTAAGGTAGCATATTCTAGGCCCTGGTATTATTGTACTACTAGTCTCTATAAGGAATGTGAGGTATTAACTGTTCGCAAACTCTTTGTGCTGGCCTTAATTATGAGACAGCATTCCTGTGTCAAGGTAAATTCCCAAAAAAACGAAGAAAATACAAGAAGAAGACGCTATGAATTGTTTAAATCTATACCCTGTAGAACCGGCTTTGCTCAAAAATTCAACAAGTTTCTGGGCCCAAGACTATTTAATATGGCTAATAGACAGCTGCAAATTCATGCCATGACTAAAAGAGAATGTAAAATGAAGGTGACTTCATGGCTCTTGTCACTAAATTATGACGAAACTGAGAGACTGTTTTATATATCTGGATAACGTAGTTTATTGGTGATTTTATATCTTATTTTCTTTACATATAAATACATTTGAAAATGTTTTATCCTAAGTTTTGCCCCAACCTACATACATACAAGCATATTCTATACCACATCCACTCACTTTAATTCCACACCACACCACACACACGCTCACTCACACACACACACACACACACACACACACACACACACACACACACACACACACACACACACACACACACATAATACCGTTCAACTGTTTTTTATCTCATTTTTTTTTTATTTTAATTTAATTTTTTTTTCCTTGTAACTTTTATTATAGTTTGCACCTAATTAAGTTCACTAACCTTAAAGCTCAGATGTCTAACTTATATAACGTGGGTGGGCGCTAATACCTATAAATACAAGATATTAAGTTATCTTAGTTTAGGTATTGGCTGCAACTCTTACATAAACATATGTATTACCTTAAGGCCTATTTACATTGTAACATTGCCATTTTACTTGAAGGTGCAAATAAACCATTTTTTTTTTTTTTTTTTTTTTTTTTTTTTTTCCATCTGCGTTCCTTTGCGATCTATTTATACCCCGATCTATGTGTTCTAAAACATTCCTATACAATCGACTCACTGCCTATACTGCCAAGAATGTTCCAGAAGCTACTCGAGATACTCAGTACTGCTACTCGCCACCAGGTGACGTTAGTGTCTCGAACGTACTAGAAGTCGGTCGAAGTTTCTCGATATACTCAGTACTGCTACTTGCCGCCAGGTGGCGTTAGTGTCTCGGACATTCTAGCTTTCCATCGAAGTATCATATTACGTACCCACAGCAGGGACACAGGCCTATCTATGAGAGAGAATGGGCCGTAATCAATCATGTGGGCCCAATCAATGCGAGTTTTTGGATCTCGCATGTCTTCGAATTTTTGTTCCTAGGTACTAGGATATTCCGGTTTCCTCACTTTATTTTCCTTCACCGATATTTAACTGACTTCAAAAAAAGGAGGAGGTTCTCAGTTTGTCTTGAACTTTTTATTATTATTATTATTTTTATGTATGTTACCTCATATCTCGAAGACGGCTGAACCGATTTGGTAATATATTTTTTTTTTAGTTTGACAGGGTATATTTTTAGTTGGTCTCATTGTTTTCACGTTAGAATCTAATTATGGAATCATGGAGAAATCGAGGGTACTCTTCAAATATTATAGGCACACCTATAGCGTTTTGGCGTAGCCTATTTCTTATTAAAAAAAAGGAAATACAAAACCAATTACACTGACTACCGAAATTAAAGTTATTTTTGGCTTTGTAGTGTTTCGATATGGAAGTCGGTTTAACTTTATACAAAAAAGTTTTTTTTAAAGCGTTGTTACCGAAAATAAACATATTATTTTTTATACAAATGTGAAAGTCGAACTAGTGGGAGGAGCATTACATAATATATTGCTCCAGAGGCGGACCCAACATGCCAATACTTCCTGATTCATTAGGATCCCAATACTACTACTGCATAAGCAAGACATACGGCACGTCTGTGACCTACTTATTATTTTGCCCAAGACTGAAGATTCAATTTATAGATTGAAGATTTAAGAAAAGGATCGGTGGCACTCATTGCGGTCTGCATATTTCATGTCCGTCTGTCCGTTCGTCTCTCCGCGGCTTATCTCAAAAACTATTGGTACTAGAACGCTGAAATTTGGCACGGATATGCTTATTAATCACACCGACAAAATGGTATAATAAAATCATAAAAAAATCATTTTTAGGTTACTCCCCCTACATGTAAAGAGGGATGTATTTTTTTATCGCGTCTTATCCATAGTTTGGGTATATTTAGATCAAGTTCATAATTGTGTAAAACAGAGTAGTTTGTTTTTGTTAGAAAATACGTTAAATACTTTATATAAATCCTGTGTGCATCATTTATCACTGAGTTGTATAGTAACTATGACACGTAATATATCAAAATTAGCAACGTTATTGAATAAAAGAAGTAGGTAATAAGAACAATATTTTTTCCTGTTGTGGAACTTTATTTACTACTGATTGAAATAGCTATGACTTATATAAAATAAAAATAAAAATACTCAATATGCATTAATTATTATACAATGAAAAAGACACAATTATTTCACACAATCAATAAAAAACGATATTATTATTATTATTATCACGTTTGTTTCCCTCTAAACTGATAATGGTTAGATTTACTTTTAAAACACTTATTTAGCAATCCACTTAAGTTGGTTAAAACTAGAAAATACACTTATGTATGGAGGTCTGTCTTTTTCAAGATCTTTTCTACAATAATTATAATTATGTTACATGGTTGATGATTGTGTCATGTGCTCTTTAGCTAGGCTCGCGTTTGACTGGCTCACCTGATAATAAGCGATGATATGATCAGAGATGAAGCACGATTATCTAGAAGCAATCGATTCACGCTTGACTTAGAGACTCCTAGGTTATAGCTATTGAGTACATCTATCTAGAAAGAGCAAGTATTTTTCAGTTAGTCGTTTATTTATAGTAACACTCTTTATTATGTATACTGTTCAATGTTTCAGAAAAATGATGAGCGGATTATCTTCGTTTGTATGTCTGCCGTGTACGCATTCTTAAATATCGATCAGATCGTGATTGATGAACTTTAGAAGAAGCCCTCTCGGGCTTACTCTAAGCATGGAGGCGCGAATAGAGTTGCGGTCTTTGGTTATAGGTTCTCATTTGTTCAGTAGTAGTAGTTCAGTGATTTTATTAAATGTCATACACTCGATTTTTTCAAAGAAAGTTCGCATCACTTTACCTACTTCCTTCAAATATAAAATCTTCTATCTTTAATGAAAGAGAACAATATCTTCCTCTCATAGAATCAGGTTACAGGTGTTCATATTTCTCAAAATGAACTCTTAAGATCTACGCCAATGCTGCAGCATTTACATTGAAAAAGTAAACAATAAAACAGTTCTGAAAATTCAGAAAAATAAATAATTCCGCCCCAAACATCTTCATCAAGATTTATTCTACTTTCACCCATAAAATAATATGGCATACAAAATATATAGCTATGCCGCATCCGATACAGAAGCGACTAGCGGTATAATCTGGCAACTGATACGGTTTCCGGAAAGCAATTCCCATTGACCTAGTCATTAAATGGAATATCTACGTAAATATATCATGTAGGAGATAATAGTAAAGGAGCTGTACCAAGCTATAGAGTACGGAACATACCGCATGCGGTGATGACAGATACCAATGCTAATAATGTCTATAGCCACGCCTTTGTGGATATTCAGAACTTGATGCTTTTTGAATATAATTATGACTTTGAGTTAATTTTGAAGTCTAACTCGAAATATGACTAGCATATAACGATTCTACTGCTACGAGAATGTTTATGTAGATGTAGTAAGTCTTCAGATTTTATTTATTTATATTTATACATTGCATGCACATAGGTGCAAAGGGAGACTTAATTCCATAGGTATTCTCATACATAGGCAACCATGATTTTCGGTCCTAGGACATACTTTTTGGATTCCTTTTTTTTTTCTGTGTGGGAAAATCATCTTATGACTCCTCGCGCTGTGGGTGGAACAGAAGGCAGTGTCAGACTTCTACTGACTAAAAACCCACCCTGCTCCTTCTGTTGACCTTGCATTCCGAGGCCGCGGTATCGCTTTAGAACAATTCCCGCAACCCCGGAAGGCAATGGCTCTGTTGGGCCCCATCAATGCTGCTGACTGCTCTTTGAGGCGCGCGCGGAACAGGGCGCGGCGTCCCGCCGACCCGTGCCTGGTCCTTACCGAACGGTGAGCTACCCCTGCTCGCCGTCCGCAGACCTGCGTCTACGGTGGCCGAAGATCAGCTCGTGATCCTCGACGCCCGGGGTGAACCCCGACGCCCGGGGACTTTTCGCTTTCTTGACAATGTTTTACTTCACCGTTTTTGAGTGTACTGGTGATGACGTAAATTACAAAATGAAATATGCCTGGTTTGAATGCCTGTAACCTGGACCACCACTGCCCTATCTTAATATCATTGACGGATGATGGTAACTGACGCATCAGATCCACTTTATGTTAGTTTCAAATACCCTTGTAGAAGTATTTGAAAATAATTTAAAGCATTTCTATGCGACGCGATACCGCAGCTCGGCGCATACGCCAAAGGCTACTGGTATCCCGTCGTGTACACTCTTTATTAGTTGTAACCCATTGTGTGTCGTGATTATACAATACATGATTTGAACGGATAAATATCTTTTATTTTTCTACTGTGTTGTGGACACTAGGATACGCATACTTCTAATCCAAGACATTATTAGATCTCCCTACACAGATATATTATGAACATTATCCTCATTAAGGTAGCAAAAATTGTCACGAGCCATCAATATCTTTGAGTAAACGGAGACAGTGACACAGTGGAAGTCAGAGTCATTTATTTGCATTAAATGCGGCACAAAAGATGGTAGAACATAAAATTTTAGCGATTTGAAATGTAAATATATGAGGTGCTTAAAATAAGCATAACTGTAACGAAATAAACATAATTATTTTTAAAATATGAAGCTACCTACTTTTTTAACTCAAATACTGGCTCGTTGGTCTAGTGCAGGGATGGCGAACCAATGGCACGCGTGCCACTGATGGCACGCGACATAATATTTTGGGCACGTCACCGATCACGAAATTCATTATGCTCTAAGAAAAAAGCCTGAAATAGGTATTTTATGACGAGCGAACGCCAGTGACTCTACGCTATAGAGTATTCGAAGAGAAATATTGGAAAATTATTATTTTTTTTTACTAAATAACGGACCTTACCTTTATTATTATTTTACAATAATCACAAAGTCAAAATTATTTGACGGCACGTCTATGATCTCATCAAATATTTATTTGGAAAATATAGCACATTGATACATAAAGGTTCGCCTACCCTGGTCTAGTGGTTGAAAGTGCGAATGCTGAACATGAGATCTCGGGTTCCATTCCCGGGCGGGCAAAAAGTGTTATTGGTTTTTCGGTAAGAAATTTCTCAGTAGTAGCCCGGAGTTTGGAAGTTGACAGTGTGATAAACCGTTGGTCCTGCGCTCGATATCTCTCCAGTGGTATCAGATTACTACCCACCGGACTATTAGTCTCAGTGCACTTGTACCTGCACACATACTTGCGGAGATGGCTAATCCCTCCTAATTTTGGCCACCGTAGCCGAAATCAGTTAGCGTGGCGAGTAGATTACCACATTAATTAAAACTCCGTACTCTATATTAGGTATTTTATCATAAACAATTAAAATAATTTAATAATAAACAATATATAGCCGTGGGACTCTTTTCCATTTTAATATTTCACAACATCATGTATTTCATAAACGTAATACACCAATCGTAAATCACCGATCAGTCGGAGCGTGCTCCGCCGGCACCGGCGCCGTGGCGTTGCCACTTTTACAGGTCAGTAAACTAATATTATAAAAGATTTTTTACCAATAACGTCATTTATTTTGTTTGAATAATGCATTTTCTTTATTTTAGTAAAATTATAAATAATTTTATTATATATTTTATTTTATTATTTTAACGGACTGATAACAACTTGTAATACCTGCTATACAATTTAATATGATAACCTAATCGCCACCCTGTATACTTATAAATACTATATAATTAAATATTTGTTTAAAAGTTTACATCGGTTCCAGCATAGAATGCAGTAAGTCTTCAAACAGGCGGTTCATAACAAATCAATCTGCAATTAAATATTAAAATATATAATGATCTCTATATACTAGGCCTGCTTGGTACAGAGCGGGTATGTTCTGACGAGATAACGCAGCCTGGGAATGAAAGACAACTGTAGGAACAGGATGGGTTTTAGTCAGTAGTAGCCTGACACCCTTCAGCTCCACCCAAAGTAGGAGGAGTCATTTGATTAGTTTCCCACCGAAAAAGGCCCATATCGTGGATTACAGCCCATACCCTCTCATAGAAAGTAGAACTGGGTTCCTGTAGTAGGAACATTATACTGTGTTTATGTCTGATTTATAATGAATGTTTGGACAGCCCTGTCTTTCGGAATGGCCGTCAAAGAGTTTCCTCGCTCTGTCTTCAAAACGTTGCCGTATATCAAAAGGCAGAGCCTTGCAAACTAATAAAATTAGGCATGTTTCCAAGTTAAGTTTCAATAAAACAACCGGCAACTTACACTTCGTCTGCCAATTGTTTTTTGTATTTTCTTTTGTTTCGTGGATAAGTAGTAAAATTTTGTATTTCTTTTGACTCAATATTTTCTCGTAATAAGGTTGCAGACAATGCAAGCTATGCCAATTTAAAACTATATACTTTTCAAGTACATAAACCGTCCTAACGGCCACTGGCAAAACCATGCACGAGTGCCGCAGGAAGGCATATGTTAGAGAAGAATGGCGGCGGGTGATAGGGCGGGTCACTCAATACAAAAATACCACGTGACGACCACGACCACTCTGTCAAGAGTGAGGCGTCTGAGAAGAAGCGAAACCGTCCTATTCATAGTCGAGAACCAACTCAAATAATAGACCGTGTATAAAATAGTGTAATTGTCACAACAGTTCTCTAAGTGCCTTACGAAAAGATTAGGATACATTTTCTAATTGGCTAGCTGTGATATCAAATCTTAGCTTTACTTACCACTCTTGAGTGTTAGTATTTTTTATGTGAAACATCTATAGCCTAGGCATTAAAACTAACTTGTAAGCCGTGACGGCAAACGACATGACTATGCAATGCATTGCCTCTTTGAAACCACCAATCGGAACTTTTCATATGTGCATGCACGTCTACTAGACACAAACAGCTAAATTTTTCTATCCGATTATACTTTATATTTCGTTAACATTATCTGCTTAGCCTTTTTCTAAGTATGTTGGGGTCGGCTTTCAGTCTAACCGAAAAGAGAGAAATATTAGTATTTTTACCCGACTACGGCAAAGCCAAAGGAGGGTTATGATTTTGACAGGCTATGTATGTATGTATGTGTGTATGTATGTGTGTATGTTCATCTGTTCCCTCATACCTCCAAAGCTGCTTATCGGAACTCGACAAATGAGGTATCGTTAGAACCGCCTTGACCGTCCGCTGAACATATGCTACGTGACGTGTCACAAAATCCAATGTGGCGCCCTCTAGGGCCCAAAAAGTGTTGTGTTAAAAAATAAAAATAAGATAAACACATCGTGTTTGATACCATTTGAAAGGGCGTGACTTGCACATTTCCAAAACATTACTTAAATTTAAAGTGGCGCCCTCTAGTGGACAAAATATCATGTGTAAAAAAAAAAAATAGATACACCGTGTTTGGTATCATTTGAAAGGGCTTCACTTGTACTTATCAAAAATATTGCTTAAATTAAACATGGCGCCCTCTAGCGGTCAAAAAGTCATGTGTAAAAAATAAAAGTAAGTTAGATATACCGTGTTTGGTATCATTTGAAAGGGCTTCACTTGAACTTATAAAAAATAAAGTAAATAGTATAGAAGCACAGTGATTTAACACCAAAATAGTTTAAATAATAAAAAGTAAAAAAACTAAAACCCGACTACGACAAAAAAATCAATGCTAAAAAGGATGAAACAAGATTTTCAGGGTGCTGAAATAAACAAGGTTATTGGAAAAATAAGAACAGAACAAAAATAAAAGCCGTAGGCACACGTTATATAGGATATCAACCGTAACAAAACAATTAATAACATGACGTGTGACTACGGCTTTTATTTTTGTTCTGTTCTTATTTTTATAAGAAACGACTTCCTATTTCACCTCCTCAACCCAGTAGCTGGGTAACACGATACTTCTTGGCTAGACCACAGACAAACTTTCTTTGTATGCTTCATCATTATTCTGGTCAAATCACAAAGCTCATACATGTGAACTATGCTCTTATAAGAAATGAAGATTCTGTGAACAGATAATATACATGATATATAATCCACTATCAACAAGGCCAGAAGAAAGTACAATTTTAATAAAGCTAGGCATTGTTCCAACTGAAGTTTCAATAAAACAAACAACCTACTATTTGGTTTGCCAAGAAATTTCTGTTATTTCTTATCTGTGTTGTGGCCTTCGTTTTGTTGCATTCGCGTGTGTTTACGTTAAAGATTTGACATGATTAGTGATGTGCATCGTGTAACGCTTACCAACAGCATTTTGGGCAGACTATGAATACGCATCTCGGCCATTGGAAGATTTTGTATCTAATATTTAGTTGGCTTGTTTGGTTTAAAAAAGAATTGATGGTAGTTAGGATATGTGTGTATGCGTAAAAAAATTAAGCCTGAAAATCAAATAACCTCTCTTACCAGGAGGTGACACGTGACACGATATTGTCACGTAACGTAATCATAGCCAGACTATAATGTGCCCACTTCTGAGACACGGGTCGTTTGCTCTCATAGAGAGAACTCTATGGGAGAAATTGATTGATGGATGTCGCTTATCGCGAATACTTAGGTCCTAGAATATACATACATAATGTCACCTGTCTCCCTGGGTTCGAAAAAATAACTTTTAATTCGTGTCCTTAACCACTGGGCCGTCACAAAATTTTACACAAAGAGCCATGTATCTAATTTTAACAAATATGAATGGATTCATTGACTTCTTGCGGCGATAAGGAGCTTAGATCTGTTGTTTAATGTGCTGTCATATGATAAGTACTCACTGAGTTGTATTATTCACATTTTCATTCGTCACAAAGGCAATCTTTCCATATATAAGTAATTCGTGCGCATCGCTGTCTACTGGTAATGTGCCCAAAAGACTGGCGGCATTGCCACGTTGTATGGCAATGCTTAACCTCTGTCCAAGGTAAAAGCCAGCCCTTGGGTCACGCGAAGTGTCAACTAGGCGCACAGTGGGCCCATACTGAAAATTAGTGGAATTAGGCATCAAAGTTCCAATATCGATGCGATTTTTTTTTATGTTACGTGTTATGATATTCCTGATAACTTTTATTCTTATAAAATTTCTTTATAAGTTGATAGTTTGTCTGAAAAAAAAATAATTAGATTTTTTTGTATGGAGCGAATCACGTTTAATTTTTTTTCTTCAATTGTGAAAATATGTTGGGTGTGTGGCTTGAGTATATGATAGCTAGGGTCATCTTCTATCCACGAAAAAAAAATCAGCGCCGGCCATCCGGGGCGGCGCGAGTAATCAATCGGTAAAAAAAAATGTTTTGTAACATTTTTT
The DNA here is from genome assembly GCA_943138885.2 of Tholera decimalis. Classification (NCBI taxonomy): domain Eukaryota; kingdom Metazoa; phylum Arthropoda; class Insecta; order Lepidoptera; family Noctuidae; genus Tholera; species Tholera decimalis. The sequence continues at coordinate 35,482,423 of OW964562.2, forward strand.
TTGCCATTTAAAATAAATTCAAAGTATATTTATATTACTTGTTATGATATTTCTGATAACTTTTATTCTTAAAATTTCTTTTTAAGTTGATAGTTTGTCTGAAAAAAAATAATTAGATTTTTTTGTATGGAGCGAAATCACGTTTAATTTTTTTTCTTCAATTGTGCTAATATGTTGAGTGTGTGGCGTGAGTATATGACAGCTAAGGTCATTCTCTATCCCCAAAAAAAAAAATCAGCGCCGGCCATCCGCGGCAGCGCGAGTAATCATTCGGTAAAAAAAAAAAATATTTCAAAGATTTTTTTGCCATTTAAAATAAATTCACAGTATATTTATATTACTTCTTATGATATCCCTGATAACTTCTATTCTTATAAAATTACTTTTTAAGTTGATAGTTTGTCCGAAAAAAAATTAATTAGATTTTTTGGTATGGAACAAATCACGTTTAATTTTTTTTTTCTTCAATTGTGCTGATATGTTGGGTGTGTGGCTTGAGTATATGACAGCTAGGGTCATCTTCTATCCACGAAAAAAAAAATCAGCGCCGGCCATCCGCGGCAGCGCGAGTAATCATTCGGTAAAAAAAAAAAATGTTTTGTAAGATTTTTTTTTGCCATTTAAAATAAATTCAAAGTATATTTATATTACTTGTTATGATATTCCTGATAACTTTTATTCTTAAAATTTCTTTTTAAGTTGATAGTTTGTCTGAAAAAAAATTAATTAGATTTTTTGTATGGAGTGAAATCACGTTTAATTTTTTTTCTTCAATTGTCCTAATATGTTGAGTGTGTGGCGTGAGTATATGACAGCTAAGGTCATTCTCTATCCACGAAAAAAAAATCAGCGCCGGCCATTCGCGGCAGCGCGAGTAATCATTCGGTAAAGAAAAATGTTTTGTAAGATTTTTTTTTTGGAGTTTTTATAGTTAAATATATAGTTTTAATAGCGCATAGGTACTTATAACTAGTAATTCTGGTAGAGATTTAGTTATTATTGGATTTTATCGGTAGAGGTGCATTGTGATTGATGACTCATTTGTTTGTGCGCTCGGCTAAGCGCATAACTAATGAGTCATCCCCAAAAAATGAGATTGATGAGATTATTCCCAAAAAAGCCCTTTTTTGGGAATAATCTAGAGCCGGATCACATTATTTCTTGTTCCAGAAGTGCTAGTGGGTCCGGCAAATTTTCAAACTCTGCTATGAGGTATTCTTCTTCCTCCATAATCTCACTGTCACAGGGAGGCTCAGTAGTCTTTAACAACTGAATTGCTTCAAGCAACAACTCATTATGAACCTGTTTCGTTATTTTAGGCCTTATGTAGGATATGTGGGGATCAGAGCTTATTAGAAGTCCATGGAGGATGTCTTCGTTTGTTACTATTCTCCCCGTTTTCCGAGTGTGCCTCTCTTTGACGTTTCTGAAGTCCTTATTACAAGCTTTCGAAGCTTCTTCAGATAAGGTACCTAAAACGAATAAGTACATACATTTTAATTTCAAAACCCAATCGAGTCAAATAATACGAGTCTGTGTTTCCCGACAACTACAACCTAGGAGTCTTTAAGTCCAGAGTGAATAGGTTACTTTTAGGTAAGCGTGCTCCATCTTTGATCACATCATCACTTACCATCAGATGAGATAGTGGTCAAACGCGAACCTATTTTCAATTTAAAAAAAATACATCAAACTATATTTATTTTTTACTTACCGATTGGCAAAACACCAAAGTGGTTACAGATGTCTGCACCGCGCATTAGAAGTTTATGTACACTAACTGGCATGTAGTACCACGAATAGCGTTGCACGTACACATCAGCTGTTTCACTACAGTATCTTCTAAATTTTTCACAGTCAACGTTTTTGCCTGATGATATGGCTTATAGAATAACGGAAAATCTGAAAATCAGATTTTCGTCAATTCCCGTTATTCTGGATGATCTGTTGTAATCTTGGAAAAAAACGCCTCGCAGTATTCCCGTTATTTGTAGTTCCAATACCCTTAAATGGGAAAACAATACTGCAATATACAATACATAGAGATATAATACACAAACAACATAAAAAGAGCGAAAATTAAATACTGTGTGAACTATATTTGACTATATCAATCAGCATTCCAATTTGCTCACGAAACTCTTGTTGCGTGATATTTTTAGCTTGTTTCAAAGCCTTATATTCGCCTCGAGCAGTCCATCGTTGAAAATCCAGATTATAAGATATATGGAGAAGACATTCCATACACCGAATCTTCATATGCAGTGAATAAATTCCTTGTTTGTAAATTTCTTCACGAAGTGGTTTGGAAGTCAAAGCACCTAAATTATTCATTTCACTCGGTTTTGCCAAGCAAATGGGACACGTTGCATATAATGGTACTTCAGCAATAATATTGGCCACTTTTCCATCAATCATGGTCATATGCAATTCATGTGATACAATAATATTTCCACACTGTGTAGATATTCGTTCATTATTTTGTTTTTTCATCTCAGACTCTTCAGACTTTATAAAATCAGCTGTCTCCGAAGTGAAAGTGAACTTCACTGGTCGACAGTACAGAGATAAGCAAGGTGTGGAGTTCTCCCAAACTATTTTTTTGTTCCCAGATGATAGGCTAGTAGACACTAGCCGAAGAGGGACGATGCTTATCATGACTACTGACGAATCATCGAACTCTGTAGCTGTGTTTGACGTTTTCTGTTTATAATTATTCTGCGACGAAGAACCATCAAGTCCCCATTTCCAGGTCAACTTGAGTTTTTCATTTTGAGACCTATCAACAGAATTCATATCTAGTAAAATCCACTCCAGAGTGTGGTCCAATAGCGCTTGCAATTTAATCTGAGCTCCTTTTTCGGTAATCTCCATACTCTCTTGTGGTGGGTAACATCTTTTCTTGGCATTTACAAGCTTTGGATAAGATGGAAAGGCAACACAGTTTTCTTCTTTCAGAAATTGTCGAAGAGCTAAGTACTTCCATTTCGAGAGCGCAACTGATGTATAAAGAGCTAAACATTTATCTTCAGAGACAGTACTTAAAGCTCTGCTTTTTGAACAGTCGCTCGTCTACTTCGGGTAGCGTATCTGGATTACTGGAAAGGTATTCGACTACTTTTGCCAGATTTGTTTTGCCATTGTCTTTCAATTTTGTTATGTACCAGTTCTGCAACTCTTCCTCGGAATTTTCTTCTACTATGGAATTAGAACGTCTTTTTTGCTTATTACTTAACTCTTCGAACGGTTTTCTGTGCTCTTTTTCTGTAGATGTTCCCGCTTCCGTAGTACATACTGCAAGAGTAGGAACATGGGAATCTATATCCACAGGCTCAGATAAGGCTGCGTCTGAAAAGCCCATCTCACTTTTCAGGTCAACACCGGCACAAACAGGCCAGTTGATGTTTTTTTCCAACCACTTGCGATTACTTACACGATTCATAAAAGTTTTTTGATTTCTACTTGACTCTATCCACTTTTTATATATATTTACACAAAAATGTCGACAGAACTCCTTGATTCAGTTCTTGTCTTCTTCAGAAACTTCGGTAGTCAAGACAGAAATTATACTTTCATATAGAAACATATGATTTTTCAGATCACCGCCACTTCTTAATTTCACAAGAAAAATCTAGGTTGGTACAAAATCCAGCCATAGTTCTAATGTACATATAAAAATAAAAGTATTTCGCTGTGGTTACAAATAAGTGACAAGAGCAAAACTAGATGGAGTTAATGACTGTCTTTATATTTATAGTCAGTGTTAATTACTCAGGTAGTGGACATAACAGTGAGTGACAATTATTCAGCCAATCAGAGACGAGCATTTTTCGATGACTCATTAGTTATGCGCTTAGCCGAGCGCACAAACAAACAAAACTCGCGCTGCCGCGGATGGCCGGCGCTGATTTTTTTTTTCGTAGATAGAGAATGACCTTAGCTGTCATATACTCACGCCACACACTCAACATATTAGCACAATTGAAGAAAAAAAATTAAACGTGATTTCGCTCCATACAAAAAAATCTAATAAATTTTTTTTCAGACAAACTATCAACTTAAAAAGAAATTTTAAGAATAAAAGTTATCAGGAATATCATAACAAGTAATATAAATATACTTTGAATTTATTTTAAATGGTAAAAAAAATCTTACAAAGCATTTTTTTTACCGAATGATTACTCGCGCCGCCCCGGATGGCCGGCGCTGATTTTTTTTTCGTGGATAGAAGATGACCCTAGCTGTCATATACTCAAGCCACACACCCAACATATTTTCACAATTGAAGAAAAAAAATTAAACGTGATTCGCTCCATACAAAAAAATCTAATTATTTTTTTTTCAGACAAACTATCAACTTAAAAAGAAATTTTATAAGAATAAAAGTTATCAGGAATATCATAACACGTAACATAAAAAAAAAATCGCATCGATATTGGAACTTTGATGCCTAAGTCCACTAATTTTCAGTATGGGCCCACTGTGAGGCGTGATGATATATAAGTTGAATTTAGTTACACGTGAAGTATACATATTTAAGTAGTAAGTAGTAATAAGCGGATGATACCTAGCCTATATAATGTTTTGAAATAGGTACCCATTACTGCGTAGTTTTGTTTTTACAAGTGTTCGTTTTCCATTGGACTATTTTGTTATGTGTCTTTTGCTTTAAGAGTTAATTTCTCTGACTAAATCGTGTGTAAATGAAACCTCTAGTAATATTTTGTTTTATCGGGAGGAAACCTTTAAACGGCGCCTAGACTTTTGGATACAGGACCAGGGAGTGTGGAATTCTTACCTCAATAAAACCACCCCGGTGATTACCATCAACACATGGGATCCGCTATGCAACACCTGTTACGGTACATCCCTGGGGAGACTGTAAACAGGTCTCTCCTGTGCCGCTCTGTGCATGGTGGCACGTGATCACTGTACCATCGTCTTTGTTGGGGTCATTTGCTGAGTAGACAGAGTCCCCACCGAATGGCCACCGCCCCGAAGTCCCACCGCCCCGGAGTCCCACCTGCCCAAGGTCTCGAACACGAAGTCAGCCGAAGTCAGCGGGAGTGGCGCGGCGGCACGAGGAGCGGCGTGGCAACTCTTTACCCGGTGTCAAAGCCAGCGGGCAAAACGCTCGGTGCTAAAGCGGGTAGTGTGCATAATACTACAGATCAGCACTACGTGAATGAAGACGCGCGGGCTCCGCTAGATTTGTTCGCACCGCTCGTACGCTCCTCGCCGCCTGCTGCCCGTACCGGTGCGTTAGTGTGCGATTACAGTGGCGCGGGGCGGGCAACGGGAGCGGGTGGCGGGTCAAGCGGAAAACGCACATTTCCATGGATGAACACAGTAGCAGCGGGGCGATTGAGCGATCCGGACGTACCTACCTCGTGCGATATTGGAAATAATAATAATTCAGATTATTTGGAAGCTAGTGCTTATATGTAATAAATTCTTATAAAGTGGGACCGAAGTACAAAGTGACTTTAATGATTACTTTAATAATTATAAGAAAGAAAATAACTAATAAAAGTAAATTACCATCAGAATCTCCACTTATTATTCTTATTTTTTCCCATAGTTTTTTAATTACTTGTCGATTCGAATGATTTGAATCACTAGAATTCCAGAAAGGTGGCCGAGCCAATACGGCACTTATTAAATAATCAGTCGTCAGTGGCATGTCCGAACAAATCGAGCGAGAAACGCAAACTGACTTGAGTCCCCCGCCTCGCTCGTGACACCCGCTTGTGCCGCTGCGATTCCCGCTCACCCGCCCCGCCCGCACTTGGTGCACCTTAGTCAAAAACTATGTGTTTGCGTTACCCGCCAGCGGATTCCGCTGCCCGCCCCGCTGTCACTGTAATTTCACACTTAGTGTGCGATTACAGTGGTGCGGGGCGGGCAGCGGAAGCGGGTGGCGGGCCAAGCGGAAAACGCACATTCCTATGGAAGAACACAGTAGCAGCGCAGCGGGGTGATTGAGCGGTCCAGACCTACCTAGTGCGATATTGGAAATAATAATAATAATGTCAGATTATTTAGAAGCTAGTGCTTATATACATAATATACATTTCGTATTAAGTGGGACCTTTATTTTTTAAAATAAATCGCCAAGATATCAATAATGATCGGTATTATAGACATGGAGAATTTTAAACTTGATACGACAGTAAAAACTTTTCATTACAAAATTAAATGCCGTAAAAACATAGTTATCGAAAACTGAGCAGAAACTTATATTGACTCTGAGGTAAGAAATCCGAATTCCACAAAGGTGGCCGAGCCAATACAGCTCTTATTAAATCTTCAGTCATCAGTGGCATGTCCGAACAAATCGAGCGGGAAACGCAAACTGACTTGCGTGCTCCCGCCCCGCTCGCGACACCCGCTTGTCCCGCTGCGATGCCTGCTCACCCGCCCCGCCCGCACTTGATGCACCTTAAGCCGGCTCTACACGTTGGCCAACACAGTGGCGAATGTAGTGGCCAGCATATTGGCCAAGAGTTCGTGATAGCGTCCACACGTTGGAAGGTCGTTCAGTTTGCTATGGTTCAGGCCAATGTGCGGACGTATTTATTAAAATGGATATTGAGGCGCTAACTTCTGCTTCTTGGGTTCCACAAACAATTTACGGCTTGGTAGAGCTCTATATACCGAAAAGTTTCTTCGTTAGTAGTCATTACTGACATTTTGTTTACACTAGTTCTTACCGACGACACCGCCTTCCGAAATTAAAGTTATTTTTGGCTTTGTAGTGTTTTGATATGGAAGTCGGTTTTATTTTTTGCAAAATAGTTTTTTTTTTCACGCTTTTTAGTGGGTCGGTTTGTAATTTGCCTATTTAGTTACAAAAGCCAAAATGTCAACTACTTATTACCTTCTACAAAATATTGCTTTTCCCGATGCAGAGCCGTTAATTTTTGAGGAGTTCTCCTGGTATTTCACCATCAGCTCTACATCATCATATGCATTGTGACGAACATAAAGTGCTTAACATCCATATTCAAGTAATCGAATCGCAATCCACGAAATACTTATTATTGAGTAGTTTCGGTGGTCATCTGTGGTCTTCATCATCAGTTCCACTTCCCCAAATGGTGCTTTTCGAGAGCAACTGCACAAGATACTATAAGAAATACCCAAAACGCTATAGGTGTGCCTATAATATTTGAAGAGTTCCCTCGATTACTCCAGGATCCCATCATCAGATCCTGATTTCATAACAATGGGACCAACTAGAAAGTATACCATTTCAAATGAAAAGAGAATTTTCTAAATCGGTCCAGCTAACTTTGAGTTTAGAGGTAACATACATAAAAAAAGTTCAAGACGAACTGAGAACCTCCTTCTTTTTTTGAAGTCGGTTAAAATTTTTATTCAGGTACGTGCGATCGTTCTGGGAGCTCGTAGCATACTAAACGCGCGGCCAACGTGTGGACGCGGTAGCCAATACTCGGCCACAACCCTTTGATCTTTTGCAAAAAACCGACACCACACGGATCTCGCGCCAACTTGCCGGCCATCATTCCAATACAACCCAAGATGCACAAACACCCCCTCTACACGTTGGCCAATAGGCACTAGCCACTACATTCGCCACTGTGTTGGCCAACGTGTAGAGCCGGCTTTAGTCAAAAACTATATATTTGCGTTCCCCGCCAGCGGATTCCGCTACCCACCCTGCTTTGCAATTATAGTGGCATAATTTCACACTTGTATGTATTGAAATGCGCCGTCGCCGCGCCACCGCCACGCTCTCGCTATTTTCGCGCAGGCGGGGTTTTCTTAGTACCTACATATCAGTGTTGAAGCGGTTTCCTACCCCACCGAAGCAGACAATACCTAGCCTACATTAGGTTCTCAAATAGGTATTATGGTGATTTTTATACATCTATATTATCTCTACAGACGTATAACTATCAGTGATCTCAAAGTAACTGTATTTTATTAAGTGTAAATATAGTTCTACTAACACCCGACGAACACGCACTACACATACACTTATCACACCCACATGCACAACAATATTACACTCACCTAGTTTTATTCATTCTTATTATTATATTAAATTTGTTTTTAGTTTTAGTTTATAAGTAGTTAGTTTTCAATAGTTATTATTTCATGTTATTTCAATAGTTAATATTTCATGTTAAATTGTTTCCCTCGAATAATAATAAAATGGAACGCTGTCGTCTCCCTCTTGGAGGTGGGCGTTAATAGCTACGACACAGTTATTAACTAATGTAGCTATTTTCGTACACAAAAATTTTGTAAAATGTATTTTTGTTCCAATAAAAATTATCTTATCTTATCTTAGTTATTTACATAAAACGAAAACACACACAATCGTTTCTTTTAATTTTTTTTCTGTTTGGCTTTGTGTATGGCGGACTTATCTCTGAAATATCTGAACCGATTTTAATGGTTCTTTCATACAAATATCGCGTGTGTTAAAAGACAATAAATATGCTACTTTAAACAGTCATTTCTTATAACTCATTAGAGTTACTTGGCTTAATGGCTAGTTTTTTATTCAAAATAGTGTATTAAGTATATGTTATGTATTCAAGTATAATATATTTGTAAACTACATCTAATTATATAATTATATATCGCACCCTTAAGACAACGTTCAGGACCAATAAGGTCCCAATATAAATACCAACTTCACACATGTGGTCATAAAACAGCACTGTCCCGAAAAAATATACTTGCCATGGGTCCTCTAATTTATAATAAACTACCCAACAATTTTTTAGAATTACCAATTACTCAGTTCAAAAAGCAATTAGAAAAACTGTTATTAGACAAGTGTTACTACACAATCAAAGATTTCATAGAGGACAAAACAGTGGTTTAAAAAAAAAATGTCCTAGAATTGTATTTTTTTTCTTTTCTTTTTTAATGTACATTGTTATTACTCTTTAATTGACATAAACAGTTTTCTTTTTATTATCTTAGACATTCTTACTTTTGACATTAATATTATTTTTTGTTATGTTATTGAATGGTGCTGGACAATATTGTATTTAATTGTATGTTTCAAAATTTGATTTAGATATAAGTATATAACCATGGTATATAAAATTGTAATATTTAGCACACCGTAATGGTAAATATATTGTAATTAATCTTTAATCGTCATAAATTAATTGTATTTTTGTTCTTATTATTATAGACATTGTTATCTTAGACAATCTTACTTTTGACATTACTATAATTATATTTTTGACATTATTATTATTGCGTTATTGCCATTATTATTTTGGTCCAAATTGCATTAATGATGCTGGACAATGCTGTAATAAATTATATGTTTTTAGAATTTGATTTAGTTTTAAATAACACTGTAATATTTAGCACACCGTTATGGTAAAATGTATTAGGACGCTACTAAATCTAACCAACTTATATGTATACCTACATTATGGCTAATAAATGATTTCTTTCTTCTTTCTTTCTTTCCTTAGTAATGTAAGGGCAAAATTCGAAATTTTGAGTTTTCGAGTTTTTGTGATAGATGGGCACAAAATCACCTGTTCTACCACTTGGCTTTCACAGATAGAGAAAAAAGACAATATTAAAGCGAATACTGTAATTGTGTCTCTTTTACATTACCCTCTCCCGTACCCGCGTCTTCCCACTAGATAGGCCCAACCAGTAAGGTGCCAGTACTTGTCGAAGCCGGACTGCTGCCGCGCTGGCCAAATTGGAGTTGTGCCTTTTTATAACAAATTATCGGGTAAGTATTGCAATATTTTTTAGTTTTAAAAAGGTCGACTTAGAGTTAGGCCCTCTTATCACCACAATGTATTAAAGTATGTCATCATTATATCAAATTAGTTCCTTATTTTACGAAAATATTATGTTTCTACGATGTTTATCTCGAAATAATTCCTTGTTTCACAAAACTTTATGAACGATCTGTGTTTGCATTTAAGATTAGGTCTTTCCATGATGTAAAATATTTAATCAAATTACAAGTTACGTCGATAGTTTCTAGTATGGTTAGTAAATACATACAATAATTAAGCGCTTTATTGATTGGTTAAGTAGGTATTAAACATGTTGAAGTACGTAATTAAACAAAATAGGTATGTTCAGTACCAAGCCATTAGCCATTATTATTTTTATTTACAGAAGCATGACGTCGCGGTCGCAAAAACATTTGAACTTACTCAATCGCCCAGAATCACCAGATCAACAGCAAAGCGAATTGTCTAAGGATCAAAAGTAAGTTGTTCTGCTACGTGTTTGATATTATGATTCCAAACCCAAAAACTGCTGAAAATATTCATCCATCAGTCGATACACCCGTGGCCTTGACTGAAACCAATGGTTTTATCGCAACACCATCAAAACGTTCATCCAGATCGTCGTCAAGTAGTTCCAGCTCATCTTCAAGTTCCGATAGTAGTTCCACGAGTACAACTTCTAGCAGCCGCCTATCGTCCCGCAAATGTTCCCAGAATCTCGCACACTACCTATTTCTAAAGATGATTATATACTATCTGATGAACAACCACTAATTTCTCGGCCATAATCTACGTGGGAGACGTAGATTATGGCCAAAAATTTTCTGTCTTCTTTGACTATTCAAAATGTTGAACCAATAATAACACAGCAAGTTCCTACCTGGATTATTTTATTATTTTTATTATTTTTTATTTCACCGATTAATTCTGCAGAAAGTGATGCTGAACTTAGTGATAACGATCCAACCTATAACGGAAAACCGGTAGCTAGACAGCGTTCTTCGAGCACATGGCCGTGAGACCTTAAGGAATTAGTTTCGAAGAAACTAATTGATCCTTACTACGCGACCTATTTTGATAGTATGTTATCGTCTTGAGTAGTTAATACCTATTTTTGTTTAAATTTGAAATACGTCTACTAGAGTACATCAGAGATAATTTGAGGCTATTTGTTATTTAAATGGTATGCTATTTAAATAAAAAATAGAATCACATTATCATCCATCTTATGTTATAACTAAAGGTTGATTATAATTATTATATAAGATATGACTGAAATGAAGAAATATATAAAAGTTTTATTGTTAAATGATTAAAAAAATGTTTTGTTCTAAGACTTGTAATAAAAAAGTTTTATTGTCGAATTATTATTTTTATATATTGTATTATTTTTCATTATTCCATGTATTTAGTCTATGTACATACAAATGACATTTTTAAATATTAATATAAAAATATAAACATTTAAAAATATATAAAATACACCGCCCGGTATTGGGAACAGGGTCCAAGCTACCGGTGGTCAGGGCTCTTGAGAGAGGAACCTCCTTAAAATACGCGCCGTTTCCAGAATTACTGCTTTCTGGATCAAGCCCTTGATCCAGCTGCCCAAGGAGAGCCTCCTAAATGTTGGCCGAGGCAAGAGCCAATGGTATAATTGCCAAGAGGCAATTATACCATTGGCTGTGACGACTATCGGCACAATGATTGCTGTCTTCACATCCCACATGTCGACAACCTCGCGCGCCAGGTCAAGATTTTTTTTTTATCTATCTCATGTTTCACGATGTTCGTCATGGGGGACTGCTACAGCAACAATCATTGTGCGACGATCTAATCGGCCTATCACCACTATGTCAGGCTTATTGGCAACAATAGTCCTGTCAGTGACGATAGATAGACCGATCCCAGTACAGTGTAATATTGCCATTTTCGAGAACTGGGTCGGGCACATACCTATAGTATGGTATTTTTGATTCCACAAGATTGTATTTAAGAGCAAGTTGCTGGTGAATATAATGTATAATATTGTTTTTTATTATTATTAAAAAAATATTTGAAGTTCATTTAACATTTGAAAAGTTCTTACTTAATTAATTATTTGCAATTTCGTATGTTTTAATTTTAAGAATAATAAAGCTTAATTTTTATTACATTTTTTTTTTATTTCATTCGTATTTTAAATTAGGGCACTGTTACTAATTTATGATAGGATATATTGTGTGATAAAGCATTATTTTGTGATAGTCCTTATTATTTTGAATATCATTAGTCTTGTAAAGGCTTATTACAATTATTGCCTTCAAAAACAAAAATAAAAATAGTAATAAACCGACTCCCAAAAAACACTGCAAAGTGAAAAATAACTTTAATTTCGGTAGTCGGTGTCTTTAGTTTGTATTTTCGTTTTTGGCACCGACTTCCGAAATTAAAGTTATTTTTCACTTTACAGTGTTTTTTGGGAGTCGGTTTAATTTTTTGGTAAAAAGTTTTTATTTCACTCTTTTTAGTTGGTTGATTTTTAATTTACCTAGTTACAAGAGCCTAAATGTCAACTACTTATAACATTTTATAAAATATTGCTTTTCCCAATGCTGGGCCGTTAATTTTTGAGGAGTTCTCCTGGTACCTCACCATCAGCTATACATCACCATATGCATTGTGAATAGCATAAAGTGCTTAATATCCATATTCAAGTAATCGAATCGCAATCCACGAAATACTTATTATTGAGTAGTTTCGGCGGCCATCTGTGGTCTTCATCATCAGTTCCACTTCCCCAAATGGTACTTTTTGAGAGCAACTGCACAAGTTACTATAAGAAATACCCAAAACGCCATAGGTGTGCCTATGATATTTGAAGAGTTCCCTCGATTTCTCCAGGATCCCATCATCAGATCCTGACTTGGTGACAAGTGGTACCAATTTCGAAGTATACCCTATCAAACAAAAAAAGAATTTTCTAAATCGGTTCAGCCGTCTTCGAGTACTCGATGATCAAACATAAAAAAAAAATATATATATATACGCGTCGAATTGATAACCTCCTCCTTTTTTGTCGTCGGTTAAAAAGAGGCCTAACTCGGAAGAGCTTTAAAAAATATATTTATTAGTACTTAAATATTTTGTTTTGTAGTTTTTCTGCTATTAATACCGTAGTACACGTAACGTAGACTAGGTACAAAAAAATCAGAGCTATAGCACTTTAAATTATGATGTTATCAATAATAGACTAAAAACATCGGATTCCCTGAATCTTAAAACATGTTTTCCCAAAAGTTGATATTTTTGAAATATGCCTTTACTTTATTAAGGGTGCGATATAGTGAAATGTTTTATTATTATTATATAATAATAATGTTACTCAAGTACGTAATAGTTGGTAAACGGTTGAAATTGTGGAATAATTTATGACAGCATATAACCGTGGCAAGAATTTATGAAGGACCAGTAAAAATTAGCCATTATTTTCGACAGCTTTTAGCTTAACTACGAAACTCTGTGCAGATAGAAACCCTTTATATTTTAGTGATTTATTAGTGCCTGTAATATTAGATAGTAAATTCTCCTTATTGAGAAATACTATTGGAGCAATGGAACAATAAGCGAATTAATACGATTACAATATTAAGATATATCCCTTGACTTCAGCTGTTTACTATTAATTTCCATATGTAGCTACTACATGTATTGCAATTAAAGTATACCCCAAAACACCAGAATTATAAAATTATATTAATATCATAATACATACATCAATATAAACATTTTTTTAAGACTTAATCTTCCTTAAGTAGTGTCATTTTTCTTTAATTTGTATTAAATGACGGAATTTGTATACGATTACATTTAAAAAATTCATGTAACTTGGACCATTTTAGTATGTTTTGACTGTATTGAATTTTTTGTAGGATGAAAATGGGGTCAGGACCCGTGCTCCACCTAGGATCTCCACCTGGGTGGAGGATCCTGCCCCTAAAAATGACCTATATTAAAAAGTCAAGCCAAATGGTGGAACTCTCTGCCAGCTTCTATGCTACCCACTATGCTATGCACCTTTCAGCCTTTAAAGCAAGAGTGAACAGGTATCTTCTTCGCTCGTACCATTGAAGACCTCATCTATCGCTTACTATCAGGCGAGATCGAGGTCAAAAGACTCATCCGGAATTAAAAAAAAGAATCGATTCAGTAAAAGACGGAACAAACTAGTTTCATGATATCTATAAATTATGTTACATGTATATTGTGTAACGTCAAGATGCTCTATTCTAAATAAAAACAGCTGCACGGGTTGAGCCAATTAATAGATATATTGAGAGTCCTCCGTGCCTCGAAAAGCACGTGCAGCTGTTGGTCCAGGCTGTCAATTTGTACATCTTTGACAGTCGTTACGGGTAGTCATAAGCCAGGATATTTAATATCAGTCTTGTCAATTAATATCGTGTTACCCAGCTACTGAGTTGTGGAGTCCAGATAAGCCATCGCACGTAAAATATTATTTTTTTTTTATAGTAATTTTTTATTTTACATAGTCATTTTTTATTTTATATAGACATTTTTTATTTTATTTTTATTTTTAATTGTTGTGTTTTTAGTCTGGAACAATTGTCTTCTTTTTTTTTGTATAGGCGCTGATAGCTGCTACACAGTTGTAAACTTTTGTAGCTATCATCTTTTTCTTTGTAATGTAGTCAACTGTCTATGTTTCCAAAATAAAGACTTTTTTTACTTACTTTTTACTTTTCTGTTAAACTGTATTTAATTTTGTATTTGTACATCTATGTATGTAAATAAAAATTAATCGACAATTGTGTTGCTAAGCGCAAAACACTCGAACGGTTCGACCAATTCGGATTCGAGACTCGACCAATTTATTTTTTCATAATTTTTTACAAAACTATTAAAAAATAAATGATTATTAAATTAAGGTTCGAAGAAGTTTAAAATTTGAAAAGATACTTCACTTTTCCCACATGCACCATACTTGGTTGTCAAATATTGGATCAATTAAAAATCAAAAGAAGCGTTACATACTTCTTATTCCGGGAAAATTTACGAAATTTCCGTGCGAATGAAGTCACGAGTCGCAGCTAGTTTATATTAATTCTATAATCCGCGAGTTGACAGTATGTTTAAAAATTTAAAATAACTATTTAATAATCTAAATCTATTGATATGAAGCACAAAATAGTACAAATGAAGAAAAGATTATTAATTATTTATTTTATTTTCCCTTGAGAAAAATGAGACTTTTTATCCGCGAGTCACGTGATTAGAGACACCAATCAGAAAACGAGACGTCATTGTTAAATATTTTGACAGCTGACTGGTTATCTTTGGTTGGTGCGTAAGACAAAATAAGAAAAGAATAACTAAGTAACTGCTTGCACTGTCTGGACAGGTCCACTCAAATTTGCGTGGTATTTCCTCAAAAGAATACCAAAGCCATGAACCTACATGCTTCTCATATACAAACACAAATTGTCTGGACTTTAAAAGAGACGTTGACGACAAACTCAGAGGGAGTTTGTTTCGGTGTTTCTTCTCAGAGTAGTCAGTTAGGAAATACCGGCCTCATCTAGAGAAAACATGACGTGTAAACGTATTATTTATAACCAATTTACAAATAAATATACTAACTCTCTCTGTTCAGAACTACAATTGGCCAGTGCAACGATAACTGGACGGTCTGAACTGTCCACGGTACGTGGAGCTTAACGTTGCTTTCAATAAACAAGGTTACACAATAATCTACAGGCTCCTCGGCCTACGACAACCTATAGCCTCTGAGGCTTTTGTTAATACATTATTACCACTAACCTTCTGTGCTGGGTCGCCAAGCAAGGATCCTTTTGATCGCGTCCGTGTGGTAGGTATGTAATATGAGATGAGTAATTGTAAAGTTTGATGCAAGTTACGTGTTCTAGAACGTTCACAAGGCACCAGTCTCCAGGTGGCGCGGTCCAAACAGCATTCACAGCACCACTCGCACAGGATTGAAGCTATTTTATCACTATTTTTTCCAACAAGGGCGCGTGCCACGAGGTGGCCACAACCGGCGGCGATAAATCCAAGACTATCCCAGGGTTTTCGTCAAATGGGGATTTCACTTCAACCAATAGATAATTCGCGACCCAATTATCGGTTTCAACACGCGAATCCAACGATATTTTACCAATTACAATAAAATCAAAGTCCCAAGCGGACATTTTCCAACAACGGAACCAAGGTCTATCTGTCAAGTCAGAGTAATGTCAAGAACAAATTTCTTTATGTCAAAAGGGTGCGTTCGGAAACGATCGGTACTAAACATCTACCCCCACCGGACGGGCCTACCCGTCCGCTAATCAATTGGAAGTCTTGACAAGGTTGCAAATTTAACACAGCTTCAATGCGGCCAAATACCGTAGCTAGTTACTCAAAGGTGAGAACGGTGTCTCCCAACAATCTCCGCCAGCGTCCCTTTGCCGCTTTCACCGCGGCCCCAAAAATACCCCCCCAATGGGGGGCAGGCTGGCGGGTCAAACAACCAAGTGACCCCTCGGCGGGCCAAACTATTACCAATGTCAACCTGGCTCTCATTAGGAAGGCGTGTACCTCCTTCAAATAGTTACTTGTACCCTTGTAATTCGTACCGCAATCAGACCTAATCAAAGGTAACCCACGGCGAGACACAAATCTTTCCAAAGTCGCCTCAAAGGCCTCTGTCGAGAGGGAGGTTACCAGCTCCAAATGTACTGCCTTGGTTGACAGGCAGACAAACACACAAATAAGCCTTAACAATCTTACTATTACGAAGGGTGGACGTCTTCAACAAAAGGGAACCAACAAATCCGTTACGACGCCAGCAAAGGGCCTCGTCTCATTGACGCGATCAGCTGACAAAATCCAAAACTCTCGCTGCAGAATGGCCAACAGCGCATTGCAACCGGCATGCGAGTTCTTAGTGTGACGATCAGTCACCAACAATTGAAACAAGTGGCCCTCCTTGGGCAACAAAGGGGGTGACGAGCCCCATAAGGAAGGCTTGAGTGCCTCAACCGTCCTCCAACAGGGTTTCCCGAAGTGGCTCGTCCCAACCAAGTTCAGTTATAACAAGGGCAGGAGCACCAATTTCAGGGTAAGGACAACTCACAAGGGTGACCTCAAACCAGGTCCTTCCCTCAACAGTGGTGTCAGCCGGTTCGCCAATTCCCCAAATCTTGCCTGAAAGGTCGTTCACCTTCAGGCCAACCTGTCCCGCTAACCAAGACGACAAAGACAACCCCGGACTCCCGTGCCCAAAATGGCACGGACCACAATTGAGTCACCCGAGGGTCCCCAGACCTTGACCGAGGCCGTTGGCAACAAAACCGTCTTGATCGGGGGGGTCCTTTAGCGGGCAGGCGTCAATCTCTTAGCGATGCCTGGGCGGCGACCGATCGCCGCATCCAGGCTGCCTTCGTTCACGACGAGGCCAACAATCAAAATATTCGTCTGCGCGGTGTCCCGAGCCGCTCGCCATCACTGGAGGGGCATATCCCACCGGATGCCCGAATGGCGGAGGGCGCGACTCCAGCTGGGGACGTTCCGCCAACGGAGGGGAAAGGCAGCGGCGCCGACCCGGCCACTGCTGCCTAGCAGCCAATGCGCGTTCTCCCTGACGAGGGAAGACCAAATGGCGCTCGTGGGGCTCCCGTTCAACTTGCGCGGGGGGTGGAGTGCGGCGTACAGAATCGCGGGTCTTGGCCCGGTGCTCGTCTCCGGGGTACCCCCCCCTGCGCGAACCCCCCTCAGAAGCTGGTCTGCTGGAGCGCATACTAAACACTCTCTCTTCTGGTTCATTTGTCTTATCGTCCTGTAATAGTTGTTCGATGAGTTCCTTTTTTTTTATCTTTTCAAAAAAGCAGATAGATAGATATATTCTTTATTGTACACCATAACAGTAAACAAATATGGACTTAACAACTAAAAAGGGTGATACAATGGGCGGTCTTATCGCTAAAAGCGATCTTTTACAGACAACCTTTGGATGGATTTGACACAGAAGTTCTAACCACTTCTTGCAAATATCTCTTTTTAAAGGGACATGAATAAATAGTTTCGTTGACATTTTTATGGTAGTATTCCCACTGCAAGGTACTGCACAGCACTGATAATAATTTTTCACGTTCATAATAGAGTAAAATATCATAAAATACCCGAAGTACATTCATGTGCCAAATGCCAGGAAAGTTGTTTTTTGAACGATGACGTCATACGTAGTCACGTGACCACAATGCCACGATTTAGGCCATAGTTTTTTAATAAATTAAAAAAATACTTATATTTTAATTGGAAGGTTAAGTAATGAATAAAATATTATTTTACGAGTACACATGAAGCGCTTTGAAGCGTTTCAAACAATTTTTACAAAGTTGTCAACTCGCGGATTGCTTATTTTTTAATCATGCCACAGGTCAATGAACGCCAAGTATTTCAATCAATCAAAAATGGGCACTTAAGAAACGTCAAAATAAATTAATCGATTTCAAATTCAAATGATCATTCGAAACCAACCAATTAATTTTCTGCCAGTCTCCATTCTGCAAGATTCCCTTTATAGCAACCAACCTTCATAGTTTCAACCTTATTGGTCCTGTCGACACCGGCCCTGACCCCAAAGGACTTGTCTCAATTTGAAACAAACGTGTCGAGGAATTTTCCGGATCCGAGGAGCGAAAACGTTATTAAAAATTTTATTTACCCTTACTTAAATATATTTTGATGCTCAAGAGAAAAAAGATTGTTAGTACAGCTTCTATAATGATTAAACTTGATATATAACTAACGAAATAATTTTTGTGCTCTTCTCACGATATACGAATATTTAGGTATCTATGCAGTAGTACTAATACTGGTGTATGAGAAATTTTAAGAGAAAAATACTGGTGATACCAATTCGAATATTTTTGGAAATTGTACACTTATAATGCGAAACGGTTATATATCTGGTCAATTTAAGCGTGATATTCTGATTCTTAGTAGTAGCAATCAAAAGATTGTCATCAAAGTAACTATTCACAAAAATTAAGCCATTCAATCCAAACGTATTATTACAGTCAGACCTAACTAAAACCAAACTATAAAGCACTAGAACTAAAATGGACTGTAATCTATATAAATAAAATCATATGGCCAGAATGTATGTAGGTACACGTATAACTTCCGAAAGACTGCACCAAATTGTATAATTCTCTTTGTTATTAAAAAAAAATCGTACTAAAGTACAAAAATGGCGGTCTGAAGTTCGCCAACTAGCTAGTTTAAAATAATTATAATAAGCATATAGCCTTGTACGCACGTACGAACAAATTTGTTGCGTTGCATGATACGCAACAACTTGGTTCACGCGTGCGTACCACTAACGAACATCGAACACTCTGTTCGTCGAACATGTATGCGGCGATCCTATTAGTATATTCTGTATGGACGGTGTTCGAAGAGCTTTAATAAATGTTACGAATCAAACCTATTCACATAGAACTTGGCGGGGTACAGGCGGGGTGGCAAAGGAGTAGCTAAGCCTCGGGTAGGCTTCACTACTAATTCAGTTCGTTATTGTAAGCGAACTCAATTAGAACTATGTTCGCGATCATGTTCGAATATGCGTACGAACCAAATTTTCAGGTTTAATGTTTGTGTTCGCTATGTTCGTGTTCGTACGTGCGTAGGGGAGAGTGGGGTAAGACGGGGTCCTTCAGGTTTGATGTTAAATAAAATTGACCGTAATGAGTTTTATTATTATGTTTTATTCTTATAATCTTCTTTGATAATCATTCTTCATTGTTCACGAGTATTTGGCAGTCTAATCAACTCAATAAAATTTTAAAAAATCAAAAACTACAAATACACCGTCATCGCCATCATGCCCCACCCCTAGGGTAAGATGGGGTACCCCGTGGGTAAGATGGGGTACGCAGCAAACGACCATTTAGGACTGTTCACAATGTTCACAAGTGAACACGGTATCTGCATCATCGTCGTCCACACCTGCACAGCTGCATTGGGCCCATTTGCCGTATGCTGAACAAGCAGCTCCGCTTTCATTCGAGTCCAAATATAGGCCTTTACTATACAAACAAGGTGTATTTTCAATATCGCTGTCACTATTCTCGTTTAATGATCTATTCTTAACCCCTTGTTTCTTCTTTGTTACTCTTTTCTTCTTAGTTGCCGGGTCTTTTTCATATTTTTTTTTTTTTTTTTTTTTTATTTAGAATAGGTTCGCGTTTGACCACCATCTCACCTGATGGTAAGTGATGATGTGGTCGAAGATGGAGCACGCTTACCTAAAAGTAACCTATTCACTCTTGACTTAAAGACTCCTAGGTTATAGCTATCGGGAAACACAGACTCCGGCAGGGAATTCCACTCCTTAGCCGTACGCACAATGAAGGTATTCCCAAAACGTTTGGTGCGTATGGGTGGGATGTCCACCATGTAACGATGGCGCTTCGCCGTTTGTCTCGTAGTCCGATGATGGAACGGGCTTGTTGGAATTAAATTGTGTAATTCCATCGCACACTCCCCGAAATGTAACCGATAAAAAACCGATAGACTTGCAACTCGTCGTCGATGTTCAAGGCTCTGGAGCTTTGATTCGACCAGTGCATCGTTGCCAATGAGTCTTTTGGCCCGCTTCTCGATAGACTCAAGCGCGTCCAGTTGGTATTTAGCAGATCCATCCCAAAGATGAGAGCAGTACTCCATACACGACCGAACCTGGGCTTGATAGAGATTGAGCAACTGTTCGGGTGTGAAGTACCGTCTCACCTTTGCTAGGATTCCCAACTTTTTTGATGCTAGTTGAGCCTTAGCCTCGATAAACGGGCCAAAATTGAGGGTAGAAGTTAATGTTACCCCCAGAAGCTCGATATGGTCAGTTATCGGCACAGTTACACCTCGGAAAGTAGGAGCCGGTTCAAATTGGCTCCTTTTTGCGGAGAAGAGACACGCCTGGGTCTTAGCTGCATTAAACTTGACCAGGTTGGCATCGCTCCATTCGGAGACAGCCTTCAAGGTCAAGTTCAAGCGCCCGACCATGTCCTCACGGAGAGACTGGATCTGTGACCCACCAGCTCGCGCGCTGGACACATATCTCTCAGAAACTGTGCTGTCGTCTGCATACCCAAAGTTTTAAGCAATTTTTTAAGTTCCCTCAAATCTCCAATCATGTAAGCAACGTCTGCAACCTGAAGACGGTGAGTAGTATGTGGTGGCAAATATAAAATGATAACCCCGTGAGTGCGTGCTTCATCTATGAGATCAATGTTCTTCGTATGAGTACTATGTCCATCCAATAATAACAAAACAGGACGCTCAGGTGTTGCTCCGCTAAATTCGATGAAATTTTTAAACCAATCTAGGAAAAGCTCTGAAGTCATCCAGCCCAAATCACTGCAAACTCCCCAAGCTCCGGGGGCAGCATTAATTATAAGTTACGGATCCATTATTTTTCTAGAATATACCATCATGGGTGGCACATAATTACCACTGGCACTAAAACAGATTTCTACTGTAATGGTCGTACCTCGTTCAGCAGATGTTATGGCTCCCACTTGCTTTCTGCTCTTTCTTGCGATAATTTTTGATTTGGTTTTGGGCACAACTGAAATACCAGTTTCATCGCAGTTGTATATACGATCAGTTGTTAGATGACGTTCATCGTAAACATTGCCCAAAAAATTGAAAAACAGGTCTACCATCTGTTTATTGAAACCAGCAGCACGTGCACCTGACGTAATTTCAGGCTGTCTAATAGACAGTTCTGGGTGCCTTTTTAAAAATCCTAATGCCCAGTCTTTCCCGGCTTCTTCTTTTTCATTGTTATACGGATGACGTTTGTTATTTTTTACCGCTAGTCTATAGACTAAACCTCTTAAGTCTTTCATTGTCAGTCCATAAAGTCTGCTCTCCATATCTATTATGTAATTGCATAGCTCTTCCTCTTCATTATCAGTAAAAACTTGCTCTTTTGGGCCTAACGGCACCTTAAATTTAACAGTCATTGGATCATTCTTATCTAAACTTTCTCGAACAAGCTTCACTTTTCTTTCTAAAGTTGTCTGTGGGACAGAAAATGATTTTGCTGCAAGCTTGTAGCCCATTTTTCCTTCAATCATATTTGTCACAGCATCTGTCATACTTTCTTCTGACCAATCTCCTCTACTTGTTTTTTTTTAATAATTTCTCAACATTCTAGAACAAAATAAACAGTAAAATCAGACATTTGTATGCCGCTTGCAAAGGCTAAAGGGCAAGATGGGGTAGGTATCCCATCTTGTCCCCGCATGCCAAATCAAATTTAAAAAATTTATTAAATAAAACCAATACGCAGCACAGAGAAAAACAATTGCTTACCTGTTAGTGTAGTTATTGTCACATTTGATACCATTTAAATCTATTTCGAGGTGTTATTATTTTTGGAAATTACACGCCCTAAAAAGTATAGAAAAATCACTAGCTATTTGGCAAAAAAAGGTTTTTCCAGAAAATAAATAAAACGCGTGGTGTCTTTGTCCGCTCACTTCGATGACTGATTGCCATAATGGTGGCGCGACGTCAGCTGCTAAAACGTTTCTGATTGGCTAATTCGTTCGCGCTCAAGATCAGTCACCCCGTCTTGCCCCCAACCCCGTCTTGCCCCATTCTCCCCTACACGGCTTACGGAATGCACGAGCGTGCCGCCGCGGCGGCACTTACGCGCATTCCGGTGTTGGTCCCGACCCGACGACTGGCGCGTTCCGATGTCTCACGATAGAAACCGAAGATTGTCTAGTTGTGGAAAGCACCCGAACGGCCTCCATCGAATTCTGTCAGTTGCAATTTTAGCGACAATGCAGATTTTTTAAGTAATCTGTATTGGTAATGATGATTGTACGTAAATTTAAAATAATAGTTTTTAATAGATTTGCTTCTTTGCATGAAATCATAAATAAAAGATGGTGTACGGATATATAAATAAATATTATACTTATATGTATTTCTATGATGTACCTACTGAGTACCGGGTATGGTCACGTTTCGGGGAGCGAACTACTCCGCTAGTCCCCGCAGCCTGCACTAATACGTCTCCTGACAATGTTGTTTCATACTTACTCATAGCTCGGTGGCCTAGTGATCGCAAGGGTGACTGCTGAGAAGGACGTCTGGGGTTCGATTCGCGGGCCGGACAAAAAGTGCTATTAGGTTTTTCTGTAAGAAATTTCTCTGTAGTAGTTTCTAATAGACAATCCCGTGTGACTAACAATATTACAAATAAATAATAATAATAGCCTCAGAGATAGATAACACAAATAAAACAAAGATAAGTAACATAAAATTTTTATTAGTATTAAATTCACAACACAAATTATGAATAGTCTTAAGCAAATTGTCATACTTATACTTCACCTTTTTTTTATAAATTGTGTAAAAGTATATTTTTTTTTTTTTTAACAAATAATGCTTCTGTACCTGCGCACATACCTCTGTACCTATGTCTCCGGCGCAGATGGCTAATCTCCACTAAGAATGTTGTTTCATATATACTCATAAACATGTCTCTACAGTTTAACATGGACCGCTAATACGGCTTTTAATTGCGTAGACGCAACAGGGTTAAAGGTATCATACATAGTAACACGTGCCTAATAATTCTTTAGTTACTTCTTACGACAGAGAACTTAATTAAGTAAACTTAATTAGCTAATTTATCATAAAATATCATAACCAGATGATACATTTAAATTAAGTTATAATTCAATTGGTTTATTATTTGTTAAGCCTTCATATTTCATTTTAGTAAGTGGAAAATATAATTATATCTTGCTTAATTATTTCGTATCACGCTACTAAAGCTGAAGTCTTGAATATTATATTATTGGTAGGTATTTGTACCTACTATCTATACTAATATTACGAAGAGATATTTATTTATATGTTTGTATGTAGAGAGTAATACGGAGCTAATGATCCAATTCTAAAATAATTTTCATTGGTAGTGAGATGCTTGGTGAGGGCTATAAATTATTAATTATTTCGAAATGAGACATCCACGCAGAATCCACGCAGACGACATTATTTATACAAACAATACATATATTTTTTTATTGAAGACTAAAAAGTCTTTTGTTGGCATAGAAAGGTACCTATTTGATAATTAACACAGTGTTCTAAAATAATGCTTTGATTTAACAAGAAAATCTGGTATTGATTTTTATAATTAAACAATTTAAGGCATAATTTGTTTGATATAGGTACCTGCCAGCTACTGCCCGCGGTTTCGCTCGAGAGAACAATTTTTTTAAAGCAAAAATTATAACCTGTGTGACTCAGTGACAACGTAACATTCACATGGTGAAATATTTTTCAAATTTGGTGAGTAGTTTGAAGATTACTTACTACATCCTCCAAAAGAGACGGACCCCTGAGTTTGTTTCAGTGTTTCTTCTCAGGGTAGTCAGTTAGGAAACACCGGCTTTATCTAGTTAATACTTATGAAAAAAAAATACGTGTAAAAGTGTTATTTAATAACAAAAATAAAGATCATTTATCACTCACAAACATCAGGTATACAAATATTATAAAGTGGAAAAGTTTGTTTGCTTCGCGCAAATCTTCGAAAGCACTGGTTGGATTTGGATGCAATTTAGTATAAAACTAACTTGAAGCTTGAGGAAGGTTATGGGTTACATTTTACCTGACTGCAAAAGGAGAGTTATGTTTTTATTGTGATAAAGGCCACGATAACGAAGCTCGGCGTGACTTCTCGTAATATTTATAAGTATAGATCGTATCATCGTCAACATCATTTCAGCCAATCTACATTCCCGGCATCTTGCGTTCAACTATTTTTTTTAAACATTGCCCCACAAAAGAATTGCTCCTGTATCGTTAGTTGGTTCACAAAACTGAATCTCACATACACAAACAGACCGAGTCATAACATCTATCTGTAGGCAATACCAATATCTGTTACGTGCGGGAATTGAAGCCGCGACACGCAGTGCAGTAGCTAGTTCGTTAACCACGACGCCAATAGTGTCATGAACCTCGATTCTCGTAGTCTTGATCAGGTCATCACTCCACCTTGTATCAAATCAACGCTGCACTCACAGTCAGTTCTTAGAATAATATACCCAGCCCATTGCCACTTGAGTCTCGTGATTGTTCCAGCATATAGCTAGAAGAATTGCGAGACTTAGCGCGGTAACCTTAGAACTTCTGCAGCTATGTAGATATTAATATAAAATGATTTGAATACGTAAATATATTGGAATAAAATTATCTATGAAATAAAATTCTAAACTATCATGGGTTTGAAGCATGTTCAAAATAATGTTACGCTATGTGGGATCAGGCGGTGAAATAAAAGAATTACCGTTACAAACACTTGTATATTTTAGTAAAAATATAAGCAAAACTATTTTAAATAAAAACTTCAGCTAATCACAACCGATCGTCCGTTCGTCCGTCTCAGTCAGAGAGTATTTAACCTAGAGAGCTTATAGGCCGATTCCTTTGAAGAACACAACTCACCAATATGGGTTGGGAGGCGAAGAAAAAATGCGCTACTGCAATTGGTCAGTTCAAGGTCAAGCTTCATAGATATGCCGAGTTAGGGATTGGTCTACTTGATTGAGGGAAAGTTATCGATATCGATAAAATGAAGTTTAACATTATAAAAAATACTCAATAAAATCACATAATAATATTTAATCATTATCAGTCTCAATTACAAAAAGAAAAACAAGTATGCTGTTATTATTGATTTTTAAAATGAATAAATTTAGTAAATGTTTTTCGAATTAAAGTTTTAGGGTCCTGATTGTTTTTGCTAAAAAATGATAACCGAGCATCTATATATTTCTGAATTATGCATCTTGCTAATTCAATCAAATGATTGGTAGTTTCTATTTCATATTGATGAAAATTAATATCCGGGAATAAATTATACCCAATCAGTGATTTTAAAACCGATCTCATAAAATAATTGGAATTATATTTCTGAGACAGCACTTTCGAACCACTCTCGTTGATCGCCCTTCTAATATAAATTTCACAACGACGACAAATTTCTATTACTGTGGTGGATCCGCACAACAACTTGTTTTTAGTGTCTTTTTGAAATTGTAAGGCATTTTGATTTGTAACACCAATCAACGCTCCAATACAAGTTAGGCATTTTATTTGCTCTATCAGAGCATGGACAATGTAGCCGGCCATATATCATATTTATATGTTTTGTTTGTTATATTTATTTTATATTCCATAATAAATATATTTTCATTAAAATCAGCTGTGTCAACAACTGTAGCTTCAGCAGGCACTCGGTAATAATTATTTTTTTGGTGGTGAGTCATTAGATGATTTATCTAATGACTCCTACATATACTTAACCCGTGGACTCGACATCGAAACAAAGTAACCTGTTTTTTTTCCTGGGTGTGAAAATCATCGAATGACTTCTCCCGCTCTGGGTAAAGTGGAAGGGAGTGTCAGACTTCTACTGACTAAAAACCCACCCTGTTCCTTCAGCTGCCCTTAAGTTCCGGGGCTGCGGTATCTCATTAGAACATTACCGCAACCCCGGAACCAAAGTAACTTACGAGGGCGATATTGTAATGCAAAGGTCCAAGTTAATTAATATTAGACTCCGTCATACTATTTGAAGCCTAGAAAGATTGGATATAGGTATCTTATATTATTTTGACTTTTCTCAACATTATATCAATAAAAACCAAACTAGAAACCAATATTCCCTAGTAACCTTATCCATCCACGTTTCTTTTTAATCTGGAATCTTGGGAAATCTAAAATGAAAACATGTCACACAGAAGAAAAAATATCAGAACTTTCCCCTTTTTTAAAGTCGGTTAATGTAGATAGGTATTTTATGACAACTATCTGAATTGAATTAAAAAAAAAATAAGTTTAATTTTATAATTATCGATATCGTATTCAGCCGTTGTAGGTAACAGCACAGATTTTTACGATAAAAATACGAAAGAAAAGACAGGGATAAAAGAATTAGAATTTCTTCGTGTGCGTTACCCCAGCAAAATAATGTCGAAAATAGTCATTTAAATCTTATAGATAATTAGTTGCCCAGCTCCTGTAATTGTTAAGCATATTTTTAAATTTGTTACACATATAGTTTTTTAGTTATTACTCAAAAACATATTCTGCTGGGGTAACGTTTGAAACGTTACCACAGCAAAACTTTTTTTTAAATAATGGGAATATTGAAATAAATATTAGCTATACATTTAGTTGTCTAGACGAGGTAAATGTTACACGTTATTTTGTATTTTTTCTTTCTTCGGCTGCGAAGTTATTCAAGATATTGCTGGAGTAACGTTTGTGGTTTTGCTGGATCTCTGAAACGGTTACGCGGATTCTTATCATCTTTTGTACATGACTTCTTAGGAATTAGTTTTAATTTGTTTCGCAATAAAAAAAACAAAGTGATGTACCGATTAAAAGTTATTTAATGAAATATAAAAACACTTCTTTAGGTCCTAACACTCTGAATATGAGCTCTAAAGACTTATTTTAAACGTTATTTTGTAGCTTTTAACTACTTTCAAATGTATGTGAAGTTTCATTATTATCCTGTAGGTAATTAACAAATTATGATGATATTCAGTTCTCCACGTTCACGGTCACAATGCGCGCGGAGTTATTTGGCCACCGATAAACCTGTATACGGTTATATAAACAGAATGTTATATCAATATTTAGTTGCTTAATTCAGTTATATACCTGTAAAATTTCAGAGTAGTACATACAATAATTAACGAGATAATTAAATAAAAGTCATTAGGAACTTCAAGACCGTGGTAATCCGACCAGGTTTAGGTGGTTACAAAAAAGCGACTGCGTAGAACATTATGCTATCTTCTAAAATATGTAGGATAATACACCTTAAAATTTCGGTACAGACGCGTACACTGTTAAATACATAACAATATTGTAATATCTGTACTATAAACATTATTATTATTACCTTTCAGCTACTTATTAGACAGGTAGATATCTATTGTATTATGTGCACCAGTTCAATGGCACAGTTACACGGGTTCCTTCTATCTGGCAGAATCTTGATACTTCGTAATTCATTTGGTATAACACACTTGGTATAATCTTCCTTAATTAAACGAATATTTTTAAGGCATAAAAATGATTAAGTATGTATAATTATTATTTGGCTGAATGTTTATATGTTCGAATTCACAATGGCATAAATTACTTTTGGCAGAGTTAAAATTATGCATAATTTCGTTTAGCATAACTGCATGCTTGCTTGCACGCTGCATGCTTACTTGCATGTTTGCATGTTTCTTACAGGGAAATAAAAACCACGTATGTTCACAATCAAATGTTTTATTTAATGTATGCCAAAAGATGGTTCTAACTATAAACTTTCAGAGATAATGATGGTTCTACGTTTTAATTATTATGGATATGAAATTTATGCCTAAAGATGATTCTGACTTACAAAATTATTTATTTATTTAAACTTTATGTACAATAGTGGTACATGGGCGGACTTAATGCAATAAGGCCTTCTCTACCAGTCAACCTTTGGGTTAAAAAGACCACAATGTGGTAGGTGTACAAGTAAAATAAATGTCTTTATCGAAAGAATATATAAAATAATAATAATAGAATACATATATACGCTAAAATAATAGACTAATAAATACGGTGCTTTATAATAATCTTAGAGAACTCATAATAATTATAATTATTGCGAAAACCAAACTAAGAATGACAGGCTTTTAAGTAGTGGTTTCTCATTTTACGCTTAAAAGAGAATTTAGACTCGGCCTTCTTGATGTCAAGGGGTAGCATTTTCCAGAGTTTAATGGTAGAAATAGCATAGGAATTAGCCATAAACCTGGTTCGGTGAGAAGGAATGTGAAGAAGTAAGTTTTTGGATGCGTGAAGGTTAAGGCTATGAGAACTGCCTAGCACTTTAAAATTTTGTTTTAAGTAATCAGGAGCACAAGGATCGTTCAAAATAGTGAAGAGCATGCAAATAGATCTGAGGGATCTCCTTTGACGGATAGGCAACCATTTAAGCCGAGAACGAAAGGAAGAAATGTGATCATATTTACGAAGGCCAAAAATGAAACGGATACAGTTGTTAAGAAGTCGATCCAGTTTGTTAAGAAGTTCTTGGGATAGATCAGAGTAGCAAACATCAGCATAATCAATAACAGGAAGCACAAGCGATTGGACCAAAGTGGTTTTAGTGCTAGAAGGAAGAAAATGCTTGAATCTATAGAGAGATCGCAGCGTGAATGTTACTCTCTGGCTAACCTGTGCAATCTGCTTATCCCAACTTAACTTGTCGTCAATGAATAAGCCTAGGTCTTTAACGTGTGGCGAGAGTGAAATGACGGTATTGTTGAAGCTAAGCGGGAGTAGTCGGCTAGTGTCCAATTTTCGTAGCGCATGTGAACTGCCGACCATGATAGCCTGGCATTTACTAACATTGACCATAACTCCAAATCTGCTTAACCAATCACTGATAGCTAATAGATCAGCATTCAGCAATGAGATACAGTTGTCCAATTTGTCAATGTCAGCTTGCGCGTAGAGCTGCAGGTCATCAGCATACAGATGTTAAGAGCATTTGAGGATAGTGGTAATAGAGTTTATTATATTATATGAATTATAATGTGATGTGATGGCCACTGCACACTGAACATTCATTGTATCTGTTATTATCTGTGAATGTTATAAATTTTTATTTTTAATGTAAAAGTGTAAGTAAACTGAAATCATTCATTTAAAAAATAATGGAAAATGCCATAAAAGCAAAATTGCTATCTGTAATTTTTATCTGTGATTGTTTTTAAGTTTAATTGATATTTGTAAAATTATTATTTTACCTGTAAATAAAAATTCTTTAAGAAATATGTAGTTTTTTTTAACATTTGTGTACACATCTGTACTAAACTTGTAACACTATCCTACATATTTTAGAAGATGGCATAATGTTCTACGCTGTCGCTTTTTTGTAACCACCTAAACTTGGTCGGATTACCACGGTCTTGAAGTTCCTAATGACTTTTATTTAATTATCTCGTTAATTATTGTATGTACTACTCTGAAATTTTACAGGTATATAACTGAATTAAGCAACTAAATATTGATATAACATTCTGTTTATATAACCGTATACAGGTTTATCGGTGGCCAAATAACTCCGCGCGCATTGTGACCGTGAACGTGAAGAACTGAATATCATCATAATTTGTTAATTACCTACAGGATACTGATGAAACTTCACATACATTTGAAAATAGTTAAAAGCTACAAAATAACGTTTAAAGTAAGTCTTTAGAGCTCATATTCAGAGTGTTAGGACCTAAAGAAGTGTTTTTATATTTCATTAAATAACTTTTAATCGGTCCATCATTTTGTTTTTTTTATTGCGAAACAAATTAAAACTAATTCCTAAGAAGTCATGTACAAAAGATGATAAGAATCCGCGTAACCGTTTCAGAGATCCAGCAAAACCACAAACGTTACTCCAGCAAAATCTTGAATAACTTCGCAGCTGAAGAAAGAACAAATACAAAATAACGTGTAACATTTACCTTGTCTAGACAACTAAATGTATAGCTATTATTTATTTCAATATTCCCATTATTTAAAAAAAAGTTTTGCTGTGGTAACGTTTGAAACGTTACCCCAGCAGAATATGTTTTTGAGTAATAACTAAAAAACTATATGTGTAACAAATTTAAAAATGTGCTTAACAATTACAGGAGCTGGGCAACTAATTATCTAGAAGATTTAAATGACTATTTTCGACATTATTTTGCTGGGGTAACGCACACAATTTCTTCATGTAAGAAAGAGATATTTCCAAAAGACATCAACGCGCGACACAATTTTGTCATTGACCACCCAAACAACCACTTTAAATGGACCTCTGCGGTAGCTTATAACCTGATTAAATGATAAATAATTTTCTTATTATTTCATTACTGATGAATAGTTATGTCATCCATTTGGTATCTAGATGTCTGGGAATGTTTTCCAGACCATTTCAACGCGCATGAAAGCATTATTATGCGTTATAAATTGGATACAAAAATTTAAAATTTGTTTTTGTTTAGCATGCACACAGGCCTAATACTTGGTCACAACTAAAATGGTTCGTGTATCGTAGCCAATATATAAGAGCAAAAACTCGCATAGTTTTCGTGCGTCGGGGCAACGTATGTGCGATCAAGTGGTTTTCAAATCAGTGGTCTCAGTCTATCGTCTCTCACCCGTTCCCCTCTTCCCCTCACTCTTATATCCTTTCACTCGCTCCTCTACATACGTTCCTTTCTACTCAACATTCATTCCACACTCGGTCATCCTACACACGGTCTGTCCTCAGACCACCTACCATACAATCATTACATAAACAACCTCAATTAATACACAACACTTTAGCTTTACATGAATTTCATAAATGCAGTAACATTGGAATCTTTTTTTTTTTTTTTTTTTTTTTTTTTATTTAGAATAGGTTCGCGTTTGACCACCATCTCACCTGATGGTAAGTGATGATGTGGTCGAAGATGGAGCACGCTTACCTAAAAGTAACCTATTCACTCTTGACTTAAAGACTCCTAGGTTATAGCTATCGGGAAACACAGACTCCGGCAGGGAATTCCACTCCTTAGCCGTACGCACAATGAAGGTATTCCCAAAACGTTTGGTGCGTATGGGTGGGATGTCCACCATGTAACGATGGCGCTTCGCCGTTTGTCTCGTAGTCCGATGATGGAACGGGCTTGTTGGAATTAAATTGTGTAATTCCATCGCACACTCCCCGAAATGTAACCGATAGAAAACCGATAGACTTGCAACTCGTCGTCGATGTTCAAGGCTCTGGAGCTTTGATTCGACCAGTGCATCGTTGCCAATGAGTCTTATCTTAAACTATATATGTAATTACAAACAAAAATTTACTCTAGAAGGTGACCAATTTCACAAACTATGTGGTTGACTGAACTCTTAATACATAGTAATTTAACAGATTGACATAAATTATTTCTTTTCATATGTAAAGAGATAATACATCATAACCTTAATAACAAACGCTAGTCACAGCTTAGGCTTGACATCTTATTACATCTTTGTATAACAAAGAAATACAAAACACCTTCATGACACAATATTATAACTAGTTACATTTTACTTGTAATGTTTACACCTTAACAACTCTGTGTAATTGTAAATCTAGAATACAACAAAATAAAGAAAACACAATAAAAAATATTTCTAAACACTTATCACTCTCATGCATTCAAACATACCTCATAGACCTCACACACTAACTTGACATTATTCCTCACCTGGCCATTTTTTCATATGGTCTGCAGATGTTGTGGTTTTGACTGGACCTTCTGCCATCATATCAACTTTTTCTACATCGTATCTGTCGTGTCGTTTGTTTTTTATTACCCGATAAGGACCCAAGTATTTAGGTTTGAGTTTGAGTCCTGGCCCAAACTGGGTTCGCTTTATAGCAACTAACTCTCCCTCCAGGTATTTCCTACTTTCCTTTCTATGCTTGTCATAGTTCCTTTTATTCTCCTGTTGTATTTCCAGTATTTGCTGTTTTGCTCTCTTCCTCAAAACTTCTCTATGTTCCTTGTAGCTGTCCCGTCCTTCTTGTTGTAGTAGTTCATATATTTCTATATCGTCTTGTCTCTTCATTTTCTTTCCTATTAGCATCTCAAATGGAGTAGTGTTCACGCTTCTCTGGTAAGTACTGTTCATCACCATCTGCACTCTTCCTACATGCCGGTACCACAATCCTGGTTTCTCAATACATAGCTTGGTAAGTACGGGTATAATAGTTCTGTGAACCCTTTCCACCTGACCATTACCCCTAGGTACTCCTGTGGTAACATGACATAAGTCAATTCGCTCCTTTGTGCAATACTGATGAAAATCATTGCTGGTAAAAGCAGAACCTCTATCTGTTATGAATCTTTCTGGACTTCCGAAAGTATGCTGTAATATCTCCAATTTATTTAACACTTCCTTGGTCGTGGTACTCTTACACGGGAACAACCATACGAACTTCCTGAAAGCATCAATAACGGTAAGTGTATGATTGTATTGCTTATGTGTCTCCGTCAGGGGTCCAACATGATCCAGATGCAGTGTATGCAGCGGAGTGTCTCCCTTCTCAATTGGATTAAGGTAACCTTCTTGTTTTCCTTCTTTTCTATTTGTCAGCAGACAAGGTATACATGATGCTACATACTCTTCAACTTTCTTTCCTACCTTGTCAATGTAATAATCCTTGCTAATCAGATCTAAAGTTTACTTCTTTGCAAAATGGCCGTTACTGTATGCCCTCTTTATGATTTCAGTTTCCATCATGCTAGGTATAATAAGTTGTTGCTCTGATCCTTTGTAAAGTAGCCCTTGGTTCAGATTGTAATCCTTAAATGATTTTCCTTCTTCCAAAATTTTTATTATCGCACTAAGACCTTCGTCACACTCTTGTGCACGTTTTATGTCCTGGTGTAAACTAGATGTTATGGCTGCTACGTATGGGTTTCGACTCAATGCGTCGACATGCCTCATTCCAGTACCATCACGGTGTTCTACTGTGAAGTCATAATCCTGTAGAAATAAAATCCATCGAGCAACTCTTGTTGATGATGCTAAGTCTTTTTTGTTTAGCGTCATTTGAATAGCTTTGCAATCGGTGACAATCTTGAAGAATTTTCCATACAAGTAGTGTCTGTACTTCTTCACACCTTCAATTATAGCTAGTGCTTCAAGCTCATAGCTTGTGTACTTGGCTTGCGCGTCTGTAGTCCTTCGACTCATATAATGGACTGGGTGGAGATTCCCATCATCACCCTTTTGCATCAAAATAGCTGAATAAGCAATGCCTGATGCATCAGTATGTAATTCCGTCTGTGCTCTTTGATCATAGATCTTCAACACTGGTTTAGTAGCCAACTTCTTCTTCAGTTCGTTAAAAACATATCTATGTCCATCGTTAAATTCAAACTTGCATTCTTTCCTCAGCATATCTGTGAGCGGCCGTGCTATCTGAGCATATCTAGGTATAAATTTCCTGAAGTATGAACAAAGTCCCAAAAAACTGTGCAGTTGCTTCAAGTTCTGAGGCTCAGGAAATTTTGTAACAGCATCTGTTTTTCCTGGCGATGGCATTACTGCACCACCTTCAATAACATGACCTAGGTATTCTACTCTTCTGGTTAACAGCTGAGACTTCTTCCAGTTGATATTCAACCCATACTCTGATGCAATCTTCAGAACTTCTCTTAGGCGCTCAAAAGCCTGATACTCGTTTTCCGCTGGAATTAAGATATCGTCAGTAAAAACAATAACAATACCTCTGGCATCAATTCTCTGAATATGATCGTGATAAATCTTGAAAAAACCTTGGGACAAGTCGCTAGACCAAAAGGTGCACGTAAAAATTCATATTGTCCGGTTGTTGTTACAAAAGAAGTATACTTAATGGAATCTTCGTGTATGCGTAAATGAAAGTAGCCATCTTTCAAATCCAACGCACTAAATATTCTAGCTGAGGACAACTTGTCAATATGATCATCTATTATAGGTAGTGGGTATTCATCTTTAACCATTTTACTGTTAATCCTTCTATAATCAACACATATTCTTAAACCACCATCCTTTTTCCTCATTAATACTAATGGACTGGAGTATTCTGAGTAACTCACCCTTATGATTCCATTGTCAAGCCATTCTTGGATCTGGCGATCCACATCATCTTGCTCCTTGAATGAGATTCGTCGTGGCCGCTGAGATACAGGTAAGTCATCTTTGAGAACAATTTTCAGTTCTATTGGGGCTTCTTTATTTTTCTGTGGAACATAATTAGTTACTAAACTGATTACCTCTTCTTTAACAGCAGGATTACTGACATGAGCTAAACAATCAACAGAACTAGAGAAACATGCAACATCTTTCAACCATTCATAGTTAGGATTCATCCAATCATCTTTCGGTAATAACCAAACCATACAATCTTTCATAAACATCATAACATTTCTTAGAAAGTCATTACCAATTATCATTTGGAATGGCACAGAGTCGTTAGGCATAACATAAAATGTAGTGTCATGGTATAAACAATTATCAATCGTTATGTCTACATTGACAACACCACATGATTTTACTTGCGAATAACCTAAACCGGTTAACGTAATATTGTTTTCGTTACACTGTAGTATAGAATCTAACCTGTTAAGTTCATTGTAAAAATCCTTTGACATCAAGTTCACGTCACAGCCCGAATCAATTAACGCACTTCCCATTAATCCGCGCACAAACACTGTTTTTATTGGTTTTATACGACGTTCGAGGCGTATAACCGGTAGATTTTCATCAGGTTCCTTAGTTTGTTTATGTTCATCGATGAGTTTATGTTTATGTACATTGTACGTGTCAGACTCAACTACATGGCGGCTATTGCTACAGCCAATCGCTGCCCTGTTCTGTGTTGTCATGTTGCCAACATTATAACACGAATCACTCGCGATTGCGTTCACACCAGTCGTCGCTATGTAAACATCGCCCTGAACTTCGTCGTTAGTACTGCTGGTGGCGCCCTCTTGCATCAAGTTGAAGAATGCTTTCTTCGACATCTGATTGGTTGGTTTTCGCTGTTCTTGCTCAGCAGAAGTGCCAACCTTCGGAAAAGGTTCGTTGCTTCCGATCGTGTCCGAAGTTTGCCGAATGCCCGATGTTGACGCATGCGCCGTTTACTTCGAACTCGAATCTGGACACGCCATCTTTTTCAATGGGCAATTTGGAGAAATGTGACCAAAACCATTGCAGTGGAAGCACTTTTTTCCTTGCAACCGATGAGGACAATTTTCCGACGTATGACTCTTTTCCCCACAGTTAAAACATCGCTTCATCGCAGCTGCGTTTCTCCTGTTACTGCCGTTCTGTGTGTCATTAGGCGGCTTACCACGTCGAATGTCCTCAGTGGAATTTTTCTTGAACATCGCGTACAACTTCAGTTTTTCTTTCAGGTCTGGGTAAGTTGTGACACCATACAACATTATCTTATTTATCTCATCTATGATGCCGTCCACAATATATTTGATAGCTACATAGTCCGGTATTCGTCCGCGTTTTCCTAATTCTTTCATAATTAGCATGTAGTCAATACATGATTCGTCTTTCTTTTTATGTCTTGCGCTCATCAATTCATGTATTTTCTTAGCATCCAAGGTATCTGTGAATTCTTTACCGATAGCCGCTTTCAACTCGTCCCATGATTTAAAAGCTTTCTCGCTGCGTAGCCATAGTGCTGCTGTGCCGGTTAGCGAACGTCTCGCCACTAACAACAATTGAGTCGGACTCCATTTAAATATTTCACTATTTTCTTCGATATCCCGTATCCATACCGATACTGTATGCGTTTCGTCTTGTGCACAAAATTTTCTGATGAGCTGTTCCGTAAGGTACAGCGTACTATTATCGCCGTGTGTCGTGAGAGCCGACGCCGTTGCCGCTGCATCGTAAAAGTCCTGGTCGGATTTCTCCGTCGTCATCGTAATTCCTCGTAATCAGAAATATCGTCGTAAATGTCGTCGTTGCTCGTACTCGTAGGATCTTCAAAAATCCAATCGGCGTAAGTCGTGGTCGTGCCTCGTGCGTGCGTCTGAGTCGTTCGGCGTTCTTCTCTAATCCAGTTATTTCACCTCGATCCCGGACGAGCCTCCAAGTTTGTGGGATCAGGCGGTGAAATAAAAGAATTACCGTTACAAACACTTGTATATTTTAGTAAAAATATAAGCAAAACTATTTTAAATAAAAACTTTAGCTAATCACAACCGATCGACCGTTCGTCCGTCTCAGTCTATCGTCTCTCACCCGTTCCCCTCTTCCCCTCACTCTTATATCCTTTCACTCGCTCCTCTACATACGTTCCTTTCTACTCAACATTCATTCCACAGCTATCTTTTTGGTTGCAGAAGTTAATTCGCAGATAATATAGTAACAGTACAATCTAGGGTTGCCAACTATACTGTTAAAAACAGTATTGTAATATTTTTCAGTACATTACACTTTTTACTGTTGAACAAAAAAAGTATACAAAATATACAGGTGATTGTGAAATGTACACCCGTACTTAGGTATATTTTTTAGGATATCTACGATCTTATTCCAAAGAAGGACAAAGGTTCAATAAATACTTCAAAAACATGACAGCATCGGTCTATAACGTTCTCACTGTTGGGATAAAGGCCTCCTCTCTATGAGAGGGTCCGTAATCCACCACGTAGACCAAGTGCGGATTGGTGGATATCGCATGTCTGTGAATTTTCGGTCCTAAGACATGGTTAACTCACGAGGCTTTCGCTCACCGTTTTTGAAAGCAGTGGTGTTGATGGACATTACAAAAGTAATGTGTCTGCCTGGGTTCGAACCCACTACCTACTAATTGAAATTGAAAAACATTTATTCGGTGATAAACACACACAGCAACAACAGCAAACACACACAACAATCAAGCAGTTTGAGTACTTGTGTGGCCTACCCAAATGTTCTTACTTTGGTATTGTTCGTCAAATTATTGGACAGGTCCGCTCAAATTTGCGTGGTTATTTCCTCAAAACAACACCACAGACATGAACCTACATGCTTCTCATATACAAATACAAATTGTATGAACTTTAAAAGAGACTATGACCTCTAAGTTTGTTTCGGTTTTTCTTCTCAGAGTAGTCAGGAAATACCGGCGTCATCTAGCTAAATTAAACTTATCACGCAAAAAAACATGACGTGTAAAAGTGTTATTTATAACCAATTTACAAAATAAATATTTCTTTTCATTTCAGCAACATACAATAGAAAATTACAAATATAAAAAAAATCACAAAAAAAATTACTGAGTTGGTAACCCTTTCGGTGTGGACATCACACCGAAAGGGTTACCAACTCAGCATTTGATGGGCGAAAGACACCCAGCGCTGGTTTTCAGTTAGCACCCAGCAGTGACACACGGACGAGGGTAAATAAAATAATGTTAAAGAATGTGTAGTGTTTGAAATACATAAATAAAATATTGAATGGCGCCTTTTAAATTGTAAATTGTATAACTCGCCACTGTTTGAAATTCGTGTCTGTAACCAAAGAGCCATCACTACTCCTCAGATAAGCTATTAATAAATATTGAGGTGAAACAAAGTACCTACGCCAGCTTAGAATAAAATACCTACATTGTGTGAAAAAAAATGGCGTCGGCCGTACTCATTATGTTTATATATAGCTCGTACATTAAATTCATCCGTCGTTCTTAATATTTCTCAGCTTTGGGCCACGCGTGAGTAGGTTACAAAGATGTAATGAGCCGAAATTAAATATGGTATATACTCCCAGTTATTATAAAGAACGTTTCAAGTTCCTTCTGACACACATTCATAATTTCTGAGGTCATCGGGAAACTTGAGGCTAAATGTACCGCGACACTCCACCAATTTCCTTATCAATTTCTTCAATTCAGTCGGTTACGGCTGAAATATTACGACTGTGGAATGCTCTATCCGTGTTGGTAAGACAAGCACAGACCCTTCCTTCTTCCTAAAACATGGTAAAATATCTCTATCTCTCTCCTAAAATTATTATCATTATTTTATGCCTCAGCTTTTTTATGTATACATATTTAAATATATTTTGAGTTTATTACTTATGTACTTTATATAAGTAAGCAGTACACCATGGACTACTCGCGTATTTATTTTCTACTGATGTGTCAAATTCGTCCAGTAAAAGATCGCTGTTGACGATAAGACCGCCCATTGTTACACACTTTGTAGTTGTTCATTCCTTATTTAATAATGTATATATTATATACCGGTCTACCAGACGCACGGCTGGGTACCCATCCACACTTGGTTGATATACCGTCTTGTCGTACCAAGCGCTTCTCCTCCACATTTATTGTGCGCACAGCCAAGTTGTGGAATTCTCTGCCGGTTTCTGTATTCCCTGCCACTTATGACCTTTCAGCCTTTAAATCACGAGTAAATAGGCATCTTCTGGGCTCACTCGTCCCATCGTAGACCTCATCTATCGCTTACCATCAGGCGAGATCGAGGTCAAGAGCGAGCTCATCCGTAATAAAAAAATATTATGGTTTACAGTAAAGAGCATATCTATTTATCAATCTATGTTATGGTATGGTGTATTAGAGAATGTTTTTGCGTCATTGGAAAGTCACATGATGTTTTATAGGTTTATTTTATTCCTTGTTTCATTTGAGTTATATTTGTTAATTCTCTTCTCGTTTTTGCTAGCATCTCACAGGAATTATAAAATTTATCCGTTATCACAACGAACAAGTCAACAAAACTGTAGTTGTCTGAGTAATGACTAAAACATTTTGTGTTATCAAAACGTCGAGCTCAGCGGCATGCGTGTCGGCTGCCGGGTGGGGGGTGTTTGTGTAAACAACATCAGCTACGCGGACGATATGGTGCTGCTGGGCCCGACTGCGAGGTCAATCAGGGAGATGCTGAAGGTTTGTGAGAAGTACGCTGCATCACATGGCCTTATCTATAATGTAAGGAAAACCGAGTTCATGGTCTTCAAGGCCACCGGCAAGTGCCCAGACACCATCCCTTCAATTACTTTGAACGGCGCTAATATAAAGCAAGTGACCAAGTTCAAATATCTGGGCCATATTCTTGTCGACGACCTTAAGGACGATGATGACGTGGAGAGGGAGCGCAGGGCGTTGGCTGTTCGCGGGAACATGTTGGCTCGCAGATTTTATCGTTGTAGCGACGAGGTCAAAATAACCTTATTTAAAGCGTACTGTCAAGGCCTGTACACGGGAAGTCTGTGGTTCAACTGTTCACGGGGGGCGCTAAATGCCCTGCGCGTCCAATACAACAATGTTTTCAGGGTGATGTTGAAACTCCCTCGTTTCTGTAGTGCCTCGGGGATGTTTGCCCGATTACGTACAGATGGTTTCCATGCTATCATCAGGAAAAAGGTGGCATCGCTGGTGACGAGGATGCGGGGGAGTGGCAATAGCATCCTGAAAGCCTTGGCTGAGGACCCGAGAGCTCCTGTGCTGAGGCATCTCATGCGGAATCATTGTCCGCATGAAATGCCTCGTAAGTACATGACTCAATAATGTTTATTTTGTATTTGTATTTGTATTTGTATGTGTTACTAACCCTAGTGTATAAGTTGTAGTATTTAAGGTGTGTACTAACAAAAATGGTTCCTATGTTGTTCCAAATTAAAACAATAATAATAAAAAAAAAAAAACTTCCAGGGATTTGTTTTTTTTTTCAATCGTATAAACTACTAGATACTGTAAACTAAGAATGAAGATGATTTAATACTTGATTTTGAAATAAATACTTATTATATTATTTAATTTTGATTTTTTAGATAATACTTGTGAAATCCTACTATTGTCGTTACTGTTTGTTTTATCAGTAATCAAATTAAGTTTATTTCATTTATTTAGGACCTGAATCCATTATATGTTAAGCTGATACATTAGGTAAACATATAACCCATATAATGTTCATTATTATTAATTAATTAATTATTTATTAGAGACACCAAGATCCAAAATAATAAATACTTACAATTCTAAATGCTAGTAACAGATTTAACTTACATAATATGTTAGAACTTATTATTCTATTACAGAAAATACACAATTGTAGAAGTTAGTACAGAAAATTCACTTACAAACTACGATAGTACAATAGATGAATCAAATATATAAATAAATAGATGCTTTGTTCACACAATCACGTTAATTTTTTTTATCTCATTAGAATAGAAAATGTAAAAGAAAAATGGCACAAACTAGAAAGCACAATTACGTTACAGGAGTTAAACAAAATGGATGGTGAGACCAGCGATAGATTCTCTTGACCAGTGATAGATTCTGGCTTGTAACTACTCGTAAAGAGTGTCAAAGATATACAAATAACAGCCGGGACAAACGGCTTAACGTGCTTTACGAAGCATGTAATAATAATAACAATAAT
The DNA here is from genome assembly GCA_943138885.2 of Tholera decimalis. Lineage (NCBI taxonomy): Eukaryota > Metazoa > Arthropoda > Insecta > Lepidoptera > Noctuidae > Tholera > Tholera decimalis. The sequence continues at coordinate 35,523,251 of OW964562.2, forward strand.
AACGGAAATATATTGTGAAGGATGGTACGGTAGACATAATTATGTCGGGCATGTCACAAACCGGGAGAATCGATTCGTCACATTATATCCGGTTGTTCTCGTCTGGCTAACGGAGAATATTTGCATAGACACAACCTCGTAGCCAGAATTATTCACCAGCAACTTGCTCTTAAATACAATCTTGTGGAATCAGAAGTACCATACCATAGGTATGTGCCCGACCCAGTTCTCGATAATGGCAATATTACACTGTACTGGGATCGGTCTATCATTACTGACAGGACTATTGTTGCCAATAAGCCTGACATAGTGGTGATAGACCGATTAGAGCGTCGCACAATGATTGTTGATATAGCAGTCCCCCATGACGAGAACCTCGTGAAAGCTGAGATAGATAAAAAAAATAAGTATCTTGACCTGGTACGCGAGGTTGTCGACATGTGGGATGTGGAGACAGCATTCTTATTTTTTTTTTTTTTTTTACCGATGGGCCCACTCTTGACCTCGATCTCGCCTGATGGTAAGCGATAGATGAGGTCTACGATGGGACGAGCGAGCCCAGAAGATGCCTATTTACTCGTGCTTTAAAGGCTGAAAGGTCATAAGTGGCAGGGAACACAGAAGCCGGCAGAGAATTCCACAGCTTGGCTGTGCGCACAATAAATGTGGAAGAGAAGCGCTTGGTACGACAAGACGGTATATTAACCAAGTGTGGGTGGTACCCAGCCGAGCGTCTGGTAGACCGGTAGTGAAAGGGAGATGGAGGAATCAGGTCATGGAGCTCCTGCGCACACTCCCCGAAGTACAATCTGTAGAAAACCGACAGGCAAGCAACGGTTCGCCGATGAGCCAGGCTATGAAGCTTGTCCACCAGCACCTCGTCGCCTATAAGCCTTTTAGCTCTGCGCTCGATCGAGTCCAATGCAGCAAGCTGGTACTTTGCAGAGCCATCCCACAAGTGGCTGCAATACTCCACGCAAGAACGGACCTGTGCTTTATACAGATTTAGAAGCTGTCCAGGCGTGAAGTACCGCCTCACCTTGTGTAGGATTCCCAGCTTTTTTGCTGCAGTCTGAGCTCTGGACTCGATGGTTGAGCCGAAGTTGAGGTCTGACGTCAACTCCATGCCCAAAAGCTCCAGGCGACTGGTAACTGGCACAGATGTACCTCGGAAAGTAGGGGTCAATTCAAAAGGGCTCCTTTTAGCGCTGAAAAGACAAGCCTGTGTTTTCAGAGCATTGAATTTGACCAGATTGTCGTCACCCCATTGGGAAACGAGATTTAAGGTCAAATTTATGCGCTCTACCATGGCCTTTCTGAGAGTGGCAATTTCATCCCTGTCAGCTTTAGAACTGGATAAGTATCTCTCTGAGACTGTGCTGTCATCCGCGTACCCAACTGCTCCCAGCTGAAGTAGGTCATTGATATGCAGCAGAAAAAGAGTCGCAGAAAGAACAGACCCTTGAGGAACACCGGCATTAATTGCCGTAAGATCCGATGAGCAGCCATCGATGACCACTCGGATCAACCGCTCACTCAAGAAGTCGGAAATCCAGTTGCATAAGCCAGCAGGGACACCGAACGTGGGAAGCTTGCTTAGCAGACTAGCGTGCCAGACCCTGTCAAAGGCCTTTGAGATGTCAAGGGATACCGCAAGGGCTTCACCGTGTTTCTCAATGGCCTCTCCCCAACAGTGCGTGCCATACACAAGAAGATCTCCGGTGGACCGACCACGGCGAAAGCCATACTGGTGGTCACTGAGGAGCTCATTGTCTTCAAGGTATGCCAGCAACTTGTTGTTGAGTACCCTATCCATTACTTTACACAGTATGGAGGTTAAGGCGATTGGTCTATAATTGGCAGGATCGGCACGGCTCCCCTTTTTGGGTACAGGTTGCACATTAGCAAGTTTCCAGGACACTGGCACCACTCCGGTTTTGAGGGAAAGGCGATACAGGTGAGTCAGTACAGGTGACAACTCTGGAGCACAACTTTTTAGGACTCTGGCAGGTATTCCGTCCGGCCCACTGGCCTTGTTCACGTCCAGACTACAAAGGGCTTTACGGACCTCTTTAATGTGAATTGCGATTTCCGGCATTACGGAGTCGCAGTGAGGTATGTTAGGTGGTAAGTTAGACCCTGTGTCTAGACGCGAATTTTCCGCGAAGAGGGAGGCAAATAAATTAGCTTTCTCTTGTGCGGTATGAGCCAATGTTCCATCCGGTTTTACCATGGGAGGCAGCGAAGGACGACAGAAGTTTGACTCGACCGATTTGGCGAGGGACCAAAACTGCTTACTGCCCGAAGGGTAGGTTGCCAATTTGGCCCCAATTCGTCCAACATGGTCAAACCGAGCTTTCCGTAACACCCGTTTGCAGGCCTTAGCGGCAGAGTTAAATGCTGTCTTCAATGCGTGAACACCAACACTAGCGCTGCCGCAACTGCGGGCCGAGGCCCAGGCTTGGTAAGCCTGCTCCTTGCACAATTGAGCTTGTGCACAAGCTGCATTATACCAAGGCCGAGCCTCAAAGCCAAGTGGGACGTCAGAAAATGGGATAAAATATTCCATAGCCTGACGTACCACGTCAGCAATTGCATCAGCGCAGATCGATGGGTTGCACGATGAGAAACAAGCTTGCCGCCATGGGTAGGATGCAAAAAAGTGCCGCATCTCATCCCAATCTGCTGACTTGTACTTCTATACTCGTCTAGTGTCCCTAGGGCTTTTATCCGGAGGAGAGTAGGAAGATACAGTTTTCACCAGACAGTGGTCAGACGATCCGAGTGGAGCCCAGATCGAAACAGAGTGCCTGTCTGGATCGGTTGTCAGCAGAAGGTCCAAGCAATTGGGTGTATGGCCACTGACATCCGGAATGCGGGTCGCTTGATCAACCAGCTAACCGAGATCTAGCGATACAGCAAACCTGCGCGCCTCTCTATCAGCATGGTCTGTTTTCTGGTACGGGAACAACCATTCTTTATGATGGGCATTAAAATCCCCCAGAAAAACAAACTCCGTCATTGGGTATTTGAGCAGGGCCAATTCGGCTGCCTCCGTAAGATGGTCGAAGAGTCTAGTTGTCTCCTGATCACCGCTATGCGACCTGTAGACACCGACATATACGGTCTTAATAGTGCCGGTGTTCACTAAAAGCCACAGAGTAGAGAACCCTGCAACCTCGCAGCAGCGAAGACGCTGACAGCAAATGTCATCGCGGACGTACACACAGACCCCAGCCTACATCTTAAACTTATGCTCAAGTGAGTATCCTGGGTAGTTGAGGTACGCCACATCTGCGGGAGTCGCTATCTTTGTCTCCGTCAAAAAGAGTAAGTGTGGCTTATTGGTCTCGAGATGGTGATGGACCGGATCGATATTTGAGTGCAATCCACGGCTATTTGTGAATTGCACTTTAAGTGGGAGGAGGTGCAGCCGTTGGTTAAACTTATTTCTTTTTGACGTGCGCTTCATTTTGGAGATTGGGAAGGGTATTTAGAGAGAAAGGGAGGTGAGTCCAATTGACTAAACGACACTCGTGAGCTTACTTCAGCACGATGGTCAACTCACCTGGAGACTGCGGGGACGCCCAAACCCCCCCGAAGATGTCCACCGGGTCCTCCCTTCCAGTCGCCGACTGGCACGGTGGTCCATATCGGGATTTTTCGCGAGGTGGCGGGGCAGCCTTTTGCACGTGGCTGGCGTGCTACTTGGGCCCCCAACTTCCTGCGGTCGGCCAACGGCAAGACCGTGCTTTGGATCCCACTACCCTCCAGAGTGAGTTGCCATGCCGAAGCTTGCTTCGAGGCCGAGACCAGCTTTGAACATCGCAACAGCTTTCTCTCTAAAACCCAAAAAAGGCACTGGCACTCCCACGCATCGACGAAACACAGTGAACTGCTTGACGTCGAACTCCGGTGGGAGGGTGGTCGCAAGTCAGGCGGGCGTGAGCCCTACCACCGCAAACGAAGAATTGGTCAGTCACTAAAGGTCATGGGTGTGACTGTCCAGGACGCGCCGAGCGCTAGGTTCTAATTAGTGACTAATGGAACTAGTTGCGCTACTCGTGGAGGCTTCTTCATGCATCCTAAAATTTTCATTGTGCCGATAGTCGTCACAGCCAATAGTATAATAGCCAAGAGCCTCGACCAACATCTAAGGAGGCTCTCGTAGGGCAGCTTTTTTTTATTTTTATTTTTTCGAGGTGGAAATCCTCATGGATGTTCTCCGCCCTGGGGCGGGCGAAGGGGTCTGTCAGTCAGTCACTCTACTGACTAAAACCACCCCGTGTTCCTTCGTACACATGCGTCGAGGGTGCGGGAACACATAAGCATTCTTCAACGCGACCCCCGACTAGTGCCAGCCCGCCTCTGCGGGCCCCATCTCTTTAAGCGGGGGGAGTGAGGTGTTTTGCTCCCCCTGTGACTACTGAGAAGGGCACGCGTGGAACAAAACGCGCCGCCATCTCGGGTCTCGTGTTATAGGGGACGGCGGGCATCCCCAAGTCCACCGTCCCTGGACCCACTCGTTGGGCAGCTAGATCAAGGGCTTAATCCAGAAAGCAGTACTTCTGGAAACGGCGCGTTTTGTGAGGAGGTTCCTCTCTCAATAGCCCTGACCACCGGTAGCTTGGACCCTGTTCCCGATACCGGTGGGCTACTACTTTTTATATTTTTAAATGTTTATATTTTGTTTTATTAATATTTAAAAATGTAATTAATATGTATATAATATAATGATTACAAATAAAACAATAAAAAATAATTTATTGAATCCAAGTACAGATGAAAATAGAATACAGATCTTAAGCTAGGAACTAAGGTTCCATATACAATCTTACTAACTACAATTATGCTAAAAGGTGGTAAATACATCTGTTGACAATATACGTACGCTGCCTCTTAAACTAGGGTATACCTGTACTTTAAGAGACAGTGGACGGCCATAGAGTTCTGTCTTTTGTTTTGTATGGACTCAGTCGATCTACTTAGTAAAAGAAAGGTAAGTTAACACAAAAATGATTAAAAATGAATTTGTAAAAAAAAAGTTTAATTCTAGTATGAAAGGGTGTGTATATGTTTGTGTAAGCGTGCGTTCGTGTGTGTGTGTGTGTGAGTGTGTATGTGTTTGTTTGTGTGTGAAAATACTTCTATGAGTGAGTGCACGTAAGTGTGTGTGTCTGTGCTTATGTTAAGTTACGAATGTTAATAAGGACTCTGTATGATTATAATCTTGTTGAAGTAGCCACTCTGTAAGTTTACGTTTAAGTTTCTATTTTGTCAGATCGAGTATATTAAGGTGCTTATGAATTTATCTGTAAATGAATGAGCTCAGTATAAAATACTGATGTTTAGCAACGTTTGTTCTGTGAGGAGTACTAGGAGGGATATGGCATGTGGGAATCTCAACACGTTAAGATGATCACCTATCTACCCACAGATCGACCTCAGCTATCTTTGCTTAACCTCTAAGGTCAAACCATACGGCAGTTATTCTTTAGTAGTGGCCTCTCAAACAATTTAAAAAAATAAATAAATAAAATGATTATGATTTAAGTGATACTCTACGTAAATAAAGTGGTTTTCTTAATCTACTTCTATTTTGTTAAATAAAAGTATTACCCCACTTATCTACTAACTAACTAACTTGTACGCAAAAAATAATATCTAAAAAGGCAGTTCTATTTTCAGGACCGACAAATGTATCGAATTTACTTGGAATTTTATTCCGAGCACAATTCGTAATACACGTGAATAGTTTTACTTTGAACAATATCTTTATAATCATGCTCTGATAACTATGACGCAATCAACAGCTATGATAAAAATAATTAATAATAATAATAAAATAATTTTGTTATTTATATTTCAGTTGATTATTTTTTTATAGTTTGGATATAAAGCAATTGCAAAAAGCTTTGTTTCTTTGTTATTTATTTATTCGGGGGAAAATCATTAAATGACTTGCCTGGTTGAGTGGAAGGGAGCGTCAGACTCCTACTGACTAAAACCCACCCATGTTTCTTTATTCTTCTGCATCGGACCTATCGGGCCTCATCATTAGTGCTGACTGCTGTTTGAGGTACGTGTGGAACACGATATGCCCTCGACTCCAAAATTACCCCTTTGCAAGACTAGTGCCAGATTTTCTGGCTTCGGGAAAATTATTAAATGACTCGCCTGGTTGAGTGGAAGGGAGCGTCAGACTCCTACTGACTAAAACCCACCCATGTTTCTTTAGTCACCCCCGCAACCCCGGCAAGTATTGGCATTGGACCTATCGGGCCTCATCATTAGTGCTGACTGCTGTTTGAGGTACGTGTGGAACACGATATGTCCTCGTCTCCAAAATCACCCCTTTGCAAGACTAGTGCCAGATTTTCTGGCTTCGGGAAAATTATTAAATGACTCGCCTGGTTGAGTGGAAGGGAGCGTCAGACTTCTACTGACTAAAACCCACCCATGTTTTTTAGTCACCCCCGCAACCTCGGCAGGCATTGGCATTGGACCTATCGGGCCTCATCATTAGTGCTGATTGCTGTTGTCGCGTGGACCACGATATGCCCTCGACTCCAAAATTACCTCTTTGCAAGACTAGTGCTAGATTTCTAACCGACTTCAAAAAAGGAGGTTCTGTATTCGATCAGTATGTATGTTTGTATATCCGCGAATTTCTCAGAAACTACTGATCCGATTTCGATCGCGTTTTCGTTGTTTGAGAGCATATTTTACAAGGAAGGTTTTAGTATATAACACAGCAGGTTCTGATGAAGACCTTCGTACATAAGTGATGGAACTCTTCAATTTAAAACAGCAAATCTTCCGCGATTGCTGCCATCGTACATCTATGTACTGATCAGCATAATTAGCCTATTAATATCACCACAGTCTTGGCACAGACCTTCTGAATCACGTCTAAAATATGGTTTAAGTGGGTAAAAAAGACATGTAGACTTTTAGAGCAAACTCTCTTTTTATTAAAAAGTAAGTGCGAACAGTATGTAGGTATTTCAAGTAACACAAATAATGATACATTAAAACTAGATAAATGAATAAGTTTCATCACCTCGGGTGTGTCCGAGAATTCGGTGTTCTTTGCCTACAAAACTATTCATTGGCTTGGCACCGACTTCAGCCATGTGAGTAGATACCTAGCTCTTATTTTTAATGGAATTAGAAATCCAATAAAACAATATTTAAGGTTATTTCTCTCTTTATACCAAGTGTAAGTCTTTTTTGTAAGTTTTGAAGTAGGTTAAATTTTTTGTTAAAAAATCGGTTGTCTGTAAAGTCGGTTTACTGACGATAGTTGAACGTGACAACGTCATAAGAAAATACTGATGGAATGGTTGCATTTTTCAAAAGAAAATTTTAATTTTACGTCACTATTACTGCACTTCTCATGACAATGGAAGAATCCCTACACAGTGACGTCATCTCTTAGCGTTTTATGATAGCCTAGTACTTGACTCGTTGAGTCATACATAAATGTCAAAGAATCCCTACACAGTGACGTCATCTCTTACCGTTTTATGATAGCCTAGTACTTGACTCGTTGAGTCATACATAAATGTCAACTTGTAGATCCAATTTGATTTGCTTTGGAACGCCTCAGAGCGATGGAACGCCTCAGAGCGAGGTAACGCCGCATGAGTCATGTATTTTCGTGCGTGCAGCCAGCATCATCGAATTATAAGACGTTGTCACGTCAAAAAAGTTTTTATCTGGCATCTGTTTATCCATATCAAGTACGACAAGCGACTGCTGGACCCAACGGCTTCACGTGCATTCTGAGGCACGGAAGAATCTTGATATATTAGGCTGATCACCCATCCACGAAACGATCTCATTAATCGAACATACTATTTTTAGACACCAGTTCCTCAAAATTATGAATACACAAAACAATGTTGACTTAACACTGACTGAACACTGTGTCCTCCGGGTGGTCCACACAATGACGACATGTGTGCGTGTTCTCCCGCTGAATCCGAAACAGGTACCTCCCGAAACAGCCGTGTCCGTGTAGAGGGCACGTCGTGTTCCAGGCGCGCCTTAAAAAGTGTCAGCAAAATTGTCTGGGCCCATAAGGGGGCCGTTGCCTGCCGGGGTTGCGGAATTGTTCGAAAGAGTTACCACGGCCTCGGAACATGAAGGGCATATGATGGAACACGGATGGGTTTTAGTCAGTAAAAGTCTGACACACCCTCCCGCTTCGCCCAGATCGGGAGGGTCATTGGACGATTTCCCATCCTTAAGAAAAAAAATGCTACATTGTGTAATTTTGATTAGACCACAGCTCTCAAAACGGTGTTGGAAAACATCGTGAGGATGCCAGCATGTACAATAGGGTGTTCCGAAAAATTTTCTTTTTCGCTTTTCGCTACTCAAGCCCCCTCAAAAGTTGCATTATTAGTTTTAGATTACCGTAAAAATAATAAAAAAAAACATAAAAAAATATCTTGAGGGTTCTACCGGCATTTTTTTATTTTTTTATCACTTAAATAACCCTCCAGTCAATGTCGTCTATTCTATTTTATGTACATTATTCCCATTTTATTTTTTATTTCATTGATAGTGAAACCCGAAGTTATGATTTGCAGGCAACGACAGGATTTTTTCTGTTAGGAATTGGTTTGGAACAAACTCGCAAAATTCATGTTTTGACTTGTTTTTCTTAAATTCTCTACTTTTACTGTGAGGCAGTTCGTCTCATTTCTATTGCGGTTTTATTGCTGTAAGGTGTCGCTCTGTACTTCCTTGTGATAAAATACGTGTTTTTGTTATATATAATAATGGGTTCAAGACGAAGTGAGACTAATTGTGCTATTTTGGGATCATATAAAGAACTTGACGATCGCCAGGTACCAGTGATAAGTGACGTTATCAAATTCATTTTGTTTACTAAAAATGAACTAAAACTACAGAAGAATGGGAAAGATCCTTCTAACACAGAAGCTTTTTCAATCGTTTCTGGAAAACTTGATACGATTTGGACCAAAGCTTCGATTCCTATCGTTTCCAACGTACGAGTTACCCAATTGCTGAAATCATATTTCACAAATACCTGTCATTGATAAGATATCCAAAAAATAAAAGAAATGATAGTACGAAAGCAAAGTGAAGTGCCTTTTGGAATCGTCGAACAAGCTCTTCGATATTGCTGCTTGTAAGTGCACTTCGTTTGACATTTGTTCCTGCATAAAACCTAAGAAAGTTCCTATTTCTGAAAGACACTTTTTAATGGATCAAAGAAGTGATAGAAAAATGGCAATAAGTGGTATAGACACAAAAGAAACAGCAAGACTTTTAAAGAAACATCAGAGACAAGAAAATTTGAATCGGAAAGAGTCAGAGCACGCATATTTTCCCAGTGCATAACTAAAAACCAATCCTGTTCCGGTGCGCGAGTTGCCGCCTCGACCGCAGTCGCCTGTAAAAGAGCTTTCTGCGAATAGTGACGTGCCTGTAAATGAGACTCCATCTACTTCGTTGAATCGGAACACTCTGGCGCTGCCAACAGTAGCTAAGGTATGTGATCGGTATGGACTATCAACGCGATCTGCGGCTGCGGTCGCTTCGGCGGTCTTAGCTGACGTAGGATTGGTATCTTCCGAAGATCTAAGTCTTGTTATTGATAAGAATAAAATTCATAGAGCTGTTTCAAAAGCACGGACCAAGGCCAGCAAAGACATTGATACGATTGTAATAAAAAGTATCTACTTTGATGGACGAAAGGACAAAACACTCATAAACGAGAAAATAGGCGATCGGTACCACCGCAGAGAAGTCTTGCAAGAACACATTTCAGTTCTCACAGAGCCGGGATCTATTTATTTGGGACATATGACGCCAAGTCGTGGCACTGCCAAAGGGTTCGTCTCTTCTTTCATATCTTTGTTAGAAAATCAAGGGTTGAACTTGGAAGAGGTGATCTGTGTGGGATGCGATGGTACTGCTACGAATACAGGATGGAAGGGAGGTGTCATTCAATACCTGGAAAACTATTTAAAGAGACCGGTTGCAATGGTGTGTTTGTATGCTTCACGCGAATGAATTACCGCTTCGTCATTTGTTCATGTCTCTGGATGGTAGCACATCTGGGCCAAAAGAATATTCAGGACCTATTGGAAAACAGCTAACTGCTTGTGAAAGTAAACCTCTAGCGTCTTTTTGTGCAGTGTCTAGCAATTTGCTAGTATTACCTGATAATATTGTGAAGGAACTAAGCACGGATCAAAAGTATCTGTACGAAATGTGTCATGCTGTGATGGCTGGTTCTTGTTCCCTTGAGCTAGCGAACCGCCAACCGGTAAAAATGGCGCATTCAAGATGGCTCACTACTGCCAATCGCATACTCAGACTTTACGTAAGTACTGTTTCGCCGTCAAATAATTTGCAGCTGCTTGTGAACTACGTGGTCAAAGTTTACGCTCCTGTTTGGTTCCTAATCAAGCAAAACTCATCATTTAAAGATGGAGCCAAGCATATTTTTCAAATGGTTATATACTCTCAATTTTTGTCTCAAATGGTTATATACTCTCAATTTTTGTCTGATAGTCAGAGATCTATTGTAAATTCGGTGATCGAAAGAAACGCTTTTTTGCGCACCCAGAAAACTTGCTTATTGCCATGTTATTCGACGATAGAGAGCATATTCGAAAGCTTGCATCTCGCAAAATATTAAAGGCCAGAGAAGCAGAAAAGAGCAACTCTCGCAGGGTATTTAAAGCACCAAAGCTTAACTTCTGTGCGCGAGACTACACCGATATAATATTTTGGCAAGAGTGTGAAATATCAGCTCCACCAATTTTGCGACACGTCTCCAACGATGAACTTAGAATTAAGGCTAAAGAACACATCCTCGACATTATTGACTTTCCCTGCCACACACAGTCGGTGGAAAGATGTGTAAAACTAGTGACGGAGGCTTCTCAATGCGTCACGGACGCTACAGCTCGGGATGGTTTTATTAGGAACAGATTAAAATCTCGCTCAGAAATGCCTAATTTTGGTCACAAAAACCAGTTCCGTTTTTAAAGTTGCCATTGATTATTTTGTCTGTCAACTATTTTTAATCTTGCTTTAACTCATTGTTGTACCCTTAAATTTAATAAAAACCATTTAAATGTTATTTTTGTATGATTTATAGTTTATATTAGGAACCCCTAAAAATAGCAAATTTGAAAAACTTCAAGGACTGGTAGAGGCCTCAAGATTGCCGATAAATTTTATAATAATCGTAATATATGTGTCAAAACGCAACTTTTGATACCTCTTGCGTAGCCGTAGCTCATTATTTTTTTTCCCCCATACATGAACGGGACACCCTAATTGTACAAGGACCAAATTATCTGTAGACATACAACATCTACCTACCAGTCGCGCGCTTTAAAGAGCAGTCTGCAGCATTGACGGGGCCCGATAAGGCCATTGCCTTACGGGTTGCGGGAATATTCTAACGAGATACCGCGGCCCTGGAACGCAAGGGTAACTGAAGGAGCAGGGTGAGTTTTTAGTCAGTAGAAGTCTGACACTCCACTCCACCCACAGCGGGAGGAGTCATTTGATGATTTTCCCACCTAGAAAAAGAGACCTGCGTGGTGAATAACGGCCGGTTCTCTGTCATAGAAAGTTAGTCTGTGTCTCAATAGTGGAAGAAGTGAACTTTACATTTTACAAGCGAATATTATTTGTTAATTACATTGAAACATTATCCAAATAACAAGTGATAAACACCTAATATTTTTAAACAATTCAATAATGGCATTTACAAATTGAATGGCACTTTGTCTTCAGTACTTAATCTTCCCAAATCATAATTACCACATGCGTCACGCTGTCCAATCGAGGAACACATAACAGCAGAGTACATTTCCATGTTCTGTGATCCAATCTGTTCTCAGTTGCGGAGAGATTTGCAGTTAGAAAAATGCTTCGACGATGGCCTGATTAACGACTAAGTACACTAAACACTCAAATTTCACGTCAAAATGAAACTATACTACTCTTTAGAAACGTCGATAAAAGTGACAATAAGATCTTTCTTTCATTTTGGCTTTTTTGAGTTCTCAACGTCGATATGGAAAAACTTGCTGATAACATATGATTATTATATTAATAACAATTTTAAGCGTATTTTTTTTTACTAGCTGTGCCCGTGACATCTTTCGCACAACTTTTAAATGACAGCACAGATTATTTAAAAAGATCTGCATAGGATTTTAATTTTTAGGATTTTGTCAATGATACCTACCGCAGCCTCGGAACTCAAGGTCAACTGGAAAATACGGGATGGATTTTTGTCAGTAAAAGTCTGACACGTAGGGAATGTCAGACTTTTACTGACTAAAAACTCACCCTGTTACACTCAGAGCGGGATGAGATACTTGATAATTTTGTTGTTACTGTTCTGTTGTTACTGTATGTTTTACATTATTACATTGCCCGTGACTTTGTTCGCTCGATTTTTCATCTAGGAGGTGGATGTTTCAGCCCAGCCACAAAAATATTTAGCCTATGTTTGACGCCAAATTTTCAAACATATTCATGCTGTTTATTATCAGAACAGGTTCAACAATTTCACATTTATAAATAACTGGGCTTTGCTTGCGCCAAACGTTTTTTTTTTTCAGCGGAAAGTATTCTCATCCTTTTTCAAGGTCTAATCAATCTGTGTACCAAATTTTATCATCATCAGTTAAGAGATTTCTATGTATAAGTGTAACAGACACGCGGACAAAGATAATATTAGTAGGGAAATATACCTATTAGTATGGATTTCATCAAATGTAATAGTACTGTACTAAGTATGTACATTGTTTTCTATTTTCTTCACGTTTCTTGTTTCATCTTTTGTATTTGATTCCCGAATCGGCTTCAAGACATTACATTAATTAATATAATCGTTTGTTCTTTGAAAGGAATAAAAGAATCTCATTCTCTTCATTAGAAGTTTTCTCTTTATTCTGTTTTTCTTTGTATAACTAGTTTATGTTACTTAAATGGGAAAATATACGATACTAATAGTGTTTTTATTCTTTGCTAAGTTTCTTTGTTTTAATCTTTTGTGTCTTTCACGAACGATTCATCATTTAATATTATTAGGTTTAATGATACTTATTTGCAAATTAGGACAGTTTTTTTCCTATATATATAAATACACATGTATAAATTAGTTACAAATAGTGGATCTACACGATTTTTTTGTGTTTTAAGTTAAACTAGATGATTTCTTCATTCATTCAAACATTTCTTTAAAATCAAATATTTTAAAATTTTGATTTTAATCTCTAACTGGGAGTAAATTGAGTAAAATAATCATATTTTTCATTTACGCACACTGCTTGAACACACCCAAACACGCTTGAACACACCCAAACACATCACACTCAATCATAAAGCACAGAAAAATAAAAGAAGTTTCTGTCCTATTTTTCTACTAACAACAATTTTTCTATAAATTTCTGTCCGACGAGGTGCAAAAAACAGTTTTTTTTATTTTATTTTTTATTTAGAATGAGCCCGCTCTTGACCTCGATCACACCTGATAGTAAGTGTAAGATGAGGTCTAAGATCGAACGAGCGAGCCCAGAAAATACCTATTCACTCTTGCTTTAAAGGCTGACGGGTTATATGTGGCAGGGAACACAGAAGCCGGCAGAGAGTTCCACACCTTGGCTGTGCGCACAATGAATGTTGAAGAAAAGCGCTTAGTACGACAAGACGGTATATCGACCAAGTGTGGATGGTATCCTGCGGTACGTCTGGTAGACCGGTAGTAAAAGGGGCATGAAGGGATCAGGTCGTGGAGCTCCTGCGCACAGTCTCCGAAGTACAATCTGTAGAAGATAGACAGGCAAGCAACGTTTCGCCGGTGAGCCAGGCTGTGAAGCTTACCCGCCAGAACCTCGTCACCTATGAGCCTTTTGGCTCTGCGTTCGATCGAGTCAAGAGCAGCTAGCTGGTATTTGGCTGAGCCATCCCACAAGTGACTGCAATACTCCATACAGGAACGGACCTGTGCTTTATATAAATTTAAAAGCTGTCCAGGTTCGAAGTATCGCCTCACTTTCTGTAGGATGCCCAGCTTTTTGGCTGCAGTCTGAGCTTTAGACTCAATGGTTGAGCCGAAGTTGAGGTCAGACGTCAACTCCATGCCCAAGAGCTCCAGGCGGTCGGTAATAGGTACAGAAGCACCTCTGAAAGTAGGAGACCATTCAAATTGGCTCCTTTTAGCGGAGAAAAGACAAGCCTGTGTTTTTAAAGCGTTGAATTTGACCAGATTGTCATCGCCCCATTGGGAAACGAGATTTAAGGTCAAATTCGTTCGCTCTACCATGGCCTTTCTAAGAGCGGCGATTTCGTCCCTACCAGCTCTAGCACTGGACAAGTATCTCTCTGAGACTGTGCTGTCATCCGCGTACCCAATAGCTCCCAACTGAAGTAGGTCGTTGATATGAAGCAAAAATAGAGTCGCAGAGAGAACAGACCCCTGAGGAACACCGGCATTAATAGCCATTAGATCCGATGCGCAGCCATCGATGACCACTCGGATCGACCGTTCACTCAAAAAGTCACAAATCCAGTTGCATAAGCTAGCAGGAACACCGTATCTAGGAAGCTTGCTCAGCAGACTAGCGTGCCAGACCCTGTCAAAGGCCTTTGAGATGTCGAGGGACACGGCAAGGGCTTCGCCGTGTCTCTCAATGGCCCCAGCAGTGCGTAGCATACACAAGAAGATCTCCGGTTGACCGACCACGGCGGAAGCCATACTGGTGGTCACTGAGGAGCTCATTGTCTTCAAGGTATGCCAGCAACTTACTGTTGAGTACCCTCTCCATAACTTTACATAGTATGGAGGTCAAGGCAATTGGTCTATAGTTTTCAGGGTCAGCACGGCTACCCTTTTTGGGTACTGGTTGCACATTAGCCAGCTTCCACGACACCTGCACCACTCCGGTTTTAAGAGAAAGGCGATACAGGCGAGTCAGTACAGGAGACAACTCCGGGGCACAGTTTTTTAAGACTCGAGCTGGTACTCCGTCCGGCCCACTGGCTTTGTTCACATCAAGACTGGACAGGACTTTACGGACTTCCTTAACATGAAGTGCAATTTCCGGCATCACGGAGCCACAATGAGGTGTTTCAGGTGGTATTTTAGACGCCGTGTCGAGACGTGAACTTTCTGCAAAGAGGGAGGCAAATAAATTTGCTTTTTCTTGTGCTGTGTGAGCCAGTGTTCCATCCGGTCTTAACATAGGAGGCAGCGAAGGACGGCAAAAGCTCGACTCGACCGATTTGGCGAGGGACCAAAACTGCTTGCTGCCCGAAGGGTAGGTTGCCAATTTAGCCCCGACTTGTCCAACATGGTCGAAGCTTTACGCAACACTCGTTTGCAAGCCTTAGCGGCGGAGTTGAAGGCTTTCTTCAATGCGCGAACATCAATACTAACGCTGCCACTACTGCGGGCCGAGGCCCAAGCCTTGTAAGCCTGCTCTTTGCACAATTCGGCTTGTGTGCATGCTGCATTATTCCAAGGCTGAGCCTCATAGCCAAGTGGGACGTCAGAGAATGGGATAAAATATTCCATTCCCTGACGTACCACGTCAACAATAGCGTCAGCACAGACTGATGGGTTGCACGACGAAAAGCAAGTTTGCCGCCAAGGTGTCGAGAAGTGCCGCATCTCATCCCAGTCTGCCGACCCGTACTTCCATACTCGCCTCATGCCCCTAGAGCTTTTATCCGGAGGAGAAAAGGTAGATACTGTTTTCACCAGACAGTGGTCAGACGATCCGAGCGGGGCCCAGACCGATACTGAAAGCCTGTTTGGAACGGTTGTGAGCACAAGGCCTAAGCAATTGGGTGTGTGGCCGTCAACATCCGGAATGCGGGTAGCTTGGTGAACCAGTTGGTCGAGATCTAGCGATGAAGCAAACTTGCGCGCCTCTCTACCAGCATGGTCTGTTTTCTGGTATGGAAACAACCATTCTTTATTATGAACATTAAAATCCCCCAGAAAAACAAGCTCCGCCATCGGGTATTTGTGCTGGGCCAATTCAGCTGCCTCCGTAAGGTGGTCGAAGAGCCTTGTCGTCTCCTGATCACCGCTATGCGACCTGTAGACACCGACGTAGATGGTCTTAAGAACGCCGGTGTTCACTAATAGCCACAGAGTGGAAAAACCCGCAACCTCGCAGCAGCGAAGACGTTGACAGCAAATGTCGTCGCGGACGTACACACAGACCCCAGCCTGCTTCTTAAACTTGTGTTCAAGTGAGTATCCTGGGTAGTTGAGGTACGTCACGTCTGCGGGAGTCGCTATCTTGGTCTCCGTCAAAAAGAGTAAGTGAGGCTTATCAGTCTCGAGATGGTGATGGACTGGATCGATATTTGAGTGCAATCCACGGATATTTGAGAATTGCACTTTAAGAGGGAGAAAGTGCAGCCGTTGGTTAAACTTACATCTCTTTGGTTTTCGCTTCATGGGGTTTCAGAGTTAAAAAAGGGAATGAAGAGAGAAAGGGAGGCGAGTCCAATTGACGAAGCAGCTCCCATGAGCTTACCTCGGCTTGAATGGAGACTCACCTGGAGACTGCGGGGACGCCCAAACCCCCCCGAAAATGTCCACCAGGTCCTCCCTTCCAGTCGCCGACTGGCACGGTGGTCCATCTCGGGATTTTTCGCGAGGTGGCGGGGCAGCCTTTTGCACGTGGCTAGTGTACTACTTGGGCCCCCAACTTCCTGCGGTCGGCCAACGGCAAGACCGTGCTTTGGATCCCGCTACCCTCCAGAGTGAGTCGCCATGCCGAAGCTCGCTCTGACGCCGAGACCTGTCTTGGACAACGCGGCTGCTTTCTCTCTATTACCCCTAAAGGCACTGGCACTCCCACGCATCGACGAAACACAGCAGACTGTTTGACGTCGAGCTCCGGTGAGAGGGTGGTCGCGAGCCAGGCGGGCGTGAGCCCTACCACCGCAAACGAAGAAATTGGTCAGCCACAGAAGGTCATGGGCGTGACTGTCCAGGATGCGCCGAGCGCTCGGTTCAATTCTGACACTAAGGGAACAGGTTGCGCTACTCGTGGAGGCTTCTTCATGCATCCCAAAATATTTTTAATACAAAGCCATACTTCTAATGATGAATTACTAGCATGGTATCAGATCCAAGCATATTTTTTCTCAGAACTACAGGGTCAGTTCCTGAGATACAAAGACATCCTCAGGAGGCATAAGAAAGAGTGTAGGAATGAACCTCCCACCTTGGAAATGGCGGCCGTTAACCACCCTGAATGGGAAAGGCCCGTTCAGCGCAACGTTTTTTAGTTTGAACATCAGAGACGGCAGAATTGGACGCTAAGCGAAAACCAATATTTTCCGCCAATCAATCTAATTCTGCCGAGCCCGTTCCATCATCGTACTACAAGACAAACGGCGATGCGCCATCGTTACATGGTGGACATCCCACACATACGCACAAAACGTTTTGGGAATACTTTCATTGTGCGTACAGCTAAGGAGTGGAATTCTCTGCCGGAGTCTGTGTTTCCCGATAGCTATAACCTAGAGGTCTTCAAGTCAAGAGTGAATAGGTTACTTCTAGGTAAGCGTGTTCCATCTTCGACCACATCATCACTTACCATCAGGTGACATGGTGGTCAAACGCGAACCTATTACCAATAAAACAAAAAAAAAAAACAAGAGGGGCTGCCATTTGACCTCCACGTCAAACAACCCAGTATCTTTGTACCTATGCGATACCGCTTGGTAAGACTGGCATTTCTCTGACTATCGACTACTTATAACGAAACAATTATCAAAGAAGTAAAAATAACACTGGACAAACAGATTAACGCACTCTACGATTCTCGATATGTTAGGATGTTAACCCATCCACAAAACGACCTCAGAAAGTATTTCTTAACTTAATGAAGGTGAATAGCCATATGGGTGGTATTTTTAGCCTTTGAGCTATGAGCTCCTCTTCTGTAATAAATAATAGTATAGTAGTAGTAGTGTAGTGTAGTTCTGTATATATAGTTTGCGCGCTTTGACAACTCTCCCAGCCCTCCTTCTTATCTAATGCCTCACTTTCAATTTCTATGTTCTTCACACAATAAGAATCTACGTTCATCCAATAATCTTCTCTTACTCTGCCCTTCTCATACATCTGACTTTGTTCATTCTTCTTTTCATATCCAGTCGATTCTCCTCTGGAATGCACTTCCTCTCGAGATCAGAACGGCTGACAGTCGCTATGCATTTAAAAAGAAATTGCGGATCTATTTTCTACACCAATAAGCAGAATTTCCACATTTGGTTTTCATTTGCTACTTCATTATATATATATTTGTATATGTATATATATAAGTATTTATTTATATATATTATTTATGTAGATTTCTATTTTTAATGATACTAGGGTTTTTGTGTTATTACTATTATTATATATATATATATATTTTTCTAATTTTACATCACACGTTCATATTGCACCTCCCACATTATCTCTTCACCACTCATGGTTGACTGGTAGAATGCCTACGGCATTAAGTCCGCCTTTGTACCTATGTGCATAAAGTGTAAATAAATAAATAAATAATTACATTTGAAAAAAAAAATATATTAAGGTAATATAGCAACTTGTCAATATAACTATGCCTACTTAGTAATACGTTGGCGAAAAAACTCCTTGTTAGTCGATCTAATGAAACAATGGTTTCCTCGCCTCCAAATTGTTCCCTTAGTGAAACAAAAGAAACAAAAAGCTCCGATGTCTGAAGGTCAAAAAAGAACGACAAAGGTCTTAAATGACCTTCAAGTGTCAAACGCGTTCTTTGACCTAGGGTTAGTAATAATTTTCGGTCTAGATAACTAGGTCGCACTGGCAATCTCCTAATACGGGCTACGGAAATCTCTTGTGATTCTAGTGACAATGGTGATGCGGCTTGGTGTGGGGTACAAGTAAGAAGCGCGTTTTTTATTTTAATCTATAGGTAGGTACTTAAATAAATAGTCATCCAGACCGATTTTGGACACGGCGACCAATTACAGCGAAGATAAGCCATCTACGAGGGGTTATAATACTGCAAAAGAATGTGTGTACACAGGTGCACTCTTTATTCCTATACTCTCATAGCCCGATGAGACGGCAACTCGACACGACCGGAGACAGATCAGGCACAGGACAATTGGCTTAACGACTTTCCGAGGCACGGGGTATCACACTGCCAACTTCCGAACTCCGGGTTACTCCTGAGAAATTTCTATTACAAATACCAAACAGAACTTCTTTTTTTATTGACAATAGGCTCGCGTTTGACCACCATCTCACCTGATGGTAAGTGATTATGTGGTCGAAGATGGAGCACGCTTACCTAAAAGTAACCTATTCACTCTTGACTATCGGGAAACACAGATTCCGGCAGGTAATTCCACTCCTTATCCGTACGCATAATGAAGGTATTCCCAAAACGTTTAATGCGTATAGGTGGGAAAAGGGAATCGTACCCTCGTATTAGACCATGACCTCTATCGTACTAGACCACTAAGGCAGTTCTATAGGTTATAGGTTCTTAATAGAAATTTGTAAGTATGGATAATTGATTCTGAAGCACGTCAAATGGGTACAGGGTTCTGGAAGAAATATTGGCATAAAGAAAAATGATTATATTCTGGAATAGCACGTTGGCTTTATATTTCCCTCGGATTTACACATCAATATTGGAACGCCAATGAAGTTATGGGAAACAGATATTTGTCTATAATACTGTGGTTAATAAAGATATTTAAATCTCCGAAAGAACAATAGCCGATTCCCTAACAATTTTTTGTTGGCATAATTCTCTTTTATCTATTAATGAAAAATATATTAAAATGTACGAGTTTCAATTTCTGATTACTTTTGCCTTAAGGTCCACTATTAAAGGATTTTTTTAAATTATTTTTTATTGATAATTTTGGTTTTTTCATTAATTATTTATAGATTGGCATAATAATTAGTGTGTCATTCAGTTTGTATATACACATACAGAATTACTTGTTCATGAATAAATGACTACCAATATTTAAGACTCTTGGGTTTTTGCAGCCGCAGCGGCAGCTCCAGCACAGCATGATGAACTATCTAGATGAGATGGCGCAAGATTACTGACACAATTCACGTCCCACACTAAAATCCTAACAATGTTTTAAGGAAATGACATTGCAATTATACAGCGTTATTCTGAACTCTAAAAACGTACACTTTTCACAGCGTTCTCCTCATAACTCTGATACCTTACGCCGCCTCCCACGGAAGTGTTTCGTGGCTTTATTTCCGTCACGCCGTAAAAAAGCCAGCACGGAACCCTAGCGCAGTTTGCGAGCGGACGCCATACTTGTTTTGGTTCCGTAGACAACCTTAGAAAAGGTATTGTGTAAATAAAGCGACGATTGTAAGATGGATACACTGTATATAGCACTTGAGGCTTTCATCGATATTTGTCTAGTTCGTATATTTTTTATGAAGAACGAATTGAGTTTAATACGAACTTAGAAATCAATTGGTAAGAGTAATCGCTACTTGTTTACGCTTAGGCGTACCTTGTGTTGCTCTACATCGGTGCCACTGCGGTGCAGCTGTTGACAGCCTCGGGCACCATGGTCTGTCCTGTTGCAAGAGTGCAGGGCGCATAGCTCGGCACGCCAGCATTAATGACATTATTCGTCGAGTTCTTGCCACCGCCAGTACACCTGCGGTATTAGAACCAAGCGGCTTAGTACGTTACGATGGGAAGAGACCAGATGGTATGACGTTGGTGCCTTGGAAGATGGGTAGGCCTCTAGTGTGGGACGAAACTTGTGTGGACACTCTTGCGCCATCTCATATTCCAAGTACAGCGAGCTGTGCTGGTGCAGCAGCCGCGACTGCAGAGGCCCTCAAACGGCGCAAATACTGTAACCTTTCTAGTAATTACAGTTTTGTGCCGTTTGAGGTCGAAACGCTTGTGTGATGGGGCCCGAGTGCGCGTCTCCTTTATAAGGTATTAACTCGCCGGCTGATCGATTCCTTGCGTGACCGGAGGGCTGGCTCTTTGCCCAAAGAATAAGCATTGCCATACAACGTGGCAATACTGCCAGTCTTCTGGGTACGTTTCCGGACGACAGCGATCTGGAAGAGTACTTTGACACCTAAGCTTGTTTTTTATTTAAATGTTTTATGTACATAGTTAGGATTAGCAGTGTTAATAAATTATTATTGGTAAGAGTGAATCTTGTCGACAAGGTTGGCACAGTCGTTGAGCGATTGACTGCTATGCTGCGTGTCGCGGGTTCTATTCCCGCACCGGAACAAATCTTTGTATGGTTTATAAATGTAAATACATATATAAGTTCCAGGTCTAGACGTTTGTAAAAATGCACCAACAATACAGGAAAAATGACTAATGTGAGCACTGTTTAAAAATATTGGCCAAGTGCGAGTCAGACTCGCTCATGAAGGGTTCCGAAGTAACTATAATAATATAATATACAACGTGTAATTTAAAAGGTATATACATACCGAGTGCACGGCTTTTTTGGATGATAACAAACAATATAGCAAGGGTTTTGTAATCCTATGTCTACGTGTGTGGAACTTATTAGAAATTTCAATACATTGATACCAGGGACCGAATTTTTCAAATTAAGAAGAACGAAGAGAATTATCGTTTTATTGGCAAGTGACGTTAAAGTGATGACCCTCATAGTGCTGTGACACGTTTGTTATTACTGGTATTCAAGAAACATATGAAACCGATAATTTGGGGCCAATTCTGTGAGTCAGTTATTTTGAGCTGAAACTTTGCATAGAGACTCCATACCAGATGTTGTCTTCAGTCCCTTTTGATGGATATGGGGTTTCCGTTACACGTTGTATATATTTATTAAAAAAAAAACCTTACTAATTTCTTAAAACTAGCTTATTTACATTTTTTACAACTACGCCCAATAACTTTGTTTTTCATAGTGTTTGTATGAATTACAAAGTTATATTTGCAGTTTTAGAAAATATGCCGAATCTCAAAAATTGCTGACTCGATCTCGTTCAAGTAAATTTTGTTTGAAAGTTTACATTAAGATCTATAACATATATTTTTTTTTGAAGTTTTTCACTCGATTATTATAGAAGTTAGGGGGGGGACATTTTACTACTTTGAATGCGTATATCTATTAAACGATTCACTTTATGAAAAAGTGGTTTGAGATACCTTAATATCATTTTTAAATACCTCTCTATAGATACCACACACGCATAGGCTTCATGAAAAAAGATATTTTCAGTTTCAGTTCCATGTATGGGGAGCCCCCCTTTATTTTAAATATTTTTTAACAGACAGACAGACAGAGAGATAGACGGACAGACATGACGAAACTGTAAGGGCTCCGTTTTTTGCCATTCGGCTACGGAACCCTAAAAATGACTAATGTGAGCACTGTTTAAGAAAAATGAAGATTAAACTTTTACCAACTATGTTGGGGTCGGCTTCCGTTCTAACCGGTTGTAGCTAAGTATTAGTGTTTTACATGGAGCGACCTATCTTCCCTCCTCGACCCAATATCTGGGTAACACGATACACCTTGGCAAAACCAGTGTCAGGCTTTCTGTATTCTGCCTACCTGTAACGACTCTCAAAGATGTACAAAATTGACGGCCGGGATCAATGGATCAATGGCTTTACATGCATTCTGAGGCACGGAGGAAAGTCTATATGTTAAGACGGTTACCGATCTACAGACAGACCTCGGAAAAAGTTGCTTAACCTCCAAGATCGATCCGTGCATCTGTTATTATTTAGCCACGAGCTCCAAAGAACCATTTCATAATCGATAACAGTAGTAGTTAATGTAATCAATCAACTTTTTAATCGACTTCAAAAAAAAGGAGGAGGTTATCAATTCGTCTTGAACTTTTTTTTTTTTTTTTATGTGTGTTACCTCATTACTCGGAGATGGCTGGAACGATTTGGAAAATTCTTTTTTTGTTTAAAAAGGTATACTTTCTAGTTGGTCCCATTGTCGTCACGTTTGGATCTGATGATGGGATCATGGAGAAATCGAGGGAACTCTTCAAATATTATAGGCACACCTATAGCGTTTTGGGTATTTCTTATAGTACCTTGTGCAGTTGCTCTCAAAAAGCACCATTTGAGGAAGTGGAACTGATGATGAAGACCCCAGATGGCCACCGAAACTACTCAATAATAAGTATTTCGTGGATTGCGATTAGATTACTTGAATATAGATGTTAAGCACTTTATGCTCGTCACAATGCATATGTTGAAGTAGAGCTGATGGTGATGCACCAGGAGAACTCCTCAAAAATTAACGGCTCTGCACCAGGAAAAGCAATATTTTGTAAAAGGTGATAAGTAGTTGACATTTCGGTTTTTGTAACAAGATAAATTACAAACCGACCCACTAAAAAGCGTGAAGTCGGTTCAATTTTTTGCAAAAAAAAAATTTTACAAGTTATTGGTAATTTGAATAATAGGGCACTTTCCGTATTGAATATTAGCTGTAATAACTTTAATATATCATAATCATTTATTCATGTGACTCTTGGTAATTTACAGAATGACAGTTATAATAAAAAGTGCTCAAAAGCCTACCCGTAGGGCTTACATAGATAATTTACAGTTTTAAATTGACAATAAGTAATTATTCAAGTCATAATAAAGTCAAAATAAGATGATTGAATACAATATTAAATTACTTAATTCACAATTATAAATATCAATGTCAACACTTGAAAAATAGTCAAAAATAAAATTTCAGATCACAATTTAAACAAGTCATTATCATTATTTGAAAAAATGACCAAATGAATTGTCAAAGAAAGATAGAATTAGAATACTTAAAAAAAAAAGATTACAGCCGTATTTTCTCATTCAGGAACTCCGAAACATTAGAATAAGATTTACTTAAAAGAAATGTTTTTAACTGTTGTTTAAACAAATGTATGTTTAATGTTTAAATGCCATCTGGTATATGGCCTGTACCTGTAGTAACTTCGTTCACGCGGTAGTCGATATTTTTTTAAGGATTTCGAGATATCTGTCGGTTGCCCAGTTACCCTATAATTTCCGCTATCTTTCAGTGAATAACTCATTAAAATCGCTTCAGCTAATCCATATATTAAACAGACAGGCAGACAAACATTTTTAGCATAAATAAATCTACTGTAACGCTCTTGCTCTTTTTCACAAAAGTAGTTTACTAACTTTTTAAACCTAAGTCAATTATGTTGTATTTTATTAAAAAAAATAAGCAATCGTACATTGTGTATTATATCTGAATAACGTAGTAAATTGTCATTCCATATATAATAGCATTAGCTATCATAATATATGGAATGACAATCCACTACGTTTCCACGTGGATAAATCACATATTTTTCTTTGATGATCTTTGTATGTAATACTCTTAGAAGTAAATAGCCATGATAAACATGTATGAAAGACAAAATTATACTGCAAGTAACCTGAAGTAGTGGACAAGCTTCATCGTCGACCATTTTTAATCGACTTCAAAAAAGGAGGTTTACAATTTGTCTTGAATTTTTTTTTTTTTTATGTATGTTACCTCATAACTCGGAGACGGCTGGACCGATTTGGAAAATTCTTTTTGCGTTTGAAAGGGTATACTTTCTAGTTGGTCCCATTGTTACGAAATCAGGATCTGATGATGGGATCCTGGAGAAATCGAGGAAACTCTTCAAATATTATAGGCACACCTATAGCGTTTTGGGTATTTCTTATAGTACCTTGAGCAGTTGCTTTCGAAAAGTACCATTTGGGGAAGTTGAACTGATGATGAAGACCACAAATGGCCACTGAAACTACTCCATAATAAGTATTTCGTGGATTGCGATTCGATTACTTGAGTACGGATGTTAAACACTTTATGCTCGTCGCAATACATACGAGCATGGTGATGTAGAGCTGATGGTCAAGTACCAGGAGAACTCCTCAAAAATTAACGGCTGTGCATCGGGAAAAGCAATATTTTGTAAAAGCTGATAAGTTGTTGACATTATGGCTTTTGTAACTAGATAAATTACAAACCGACCCACTAAAAAGCGTGAAAAAAAAATTTTTACAAAAAATACAACCGACTTCCATATCAAAACACTACAAAGCCAAAAATAACTTTAATTTCGGAAGGCGGTGTGAAAAAAAAAAGAAAATCCAAAACCAATAACACCGACTACCGAAATTAAAGTTATTTTTGGCTTTGTAGTGTTTTGATATGGAAGTCGGTTCTATTTCTTGTAAAAAAAATTTTTTTTAAATATTTTTTTTAAATAAATATTTATCCACATTACGAGAAATCTTGTTAACCCCTCCAAGTAAGCTAAATATGTATGTGTCTGTAGTGGGTTCACGACAGTAATGATGTAACAATAATGTAATGGGCGGGGTTCGAACCTGCAATCTGTCTATCACAAGTCCAACACCTAAGGCTTTCCTATTTTCCTTCACTTACATACACCTGTGTACATCTTGCCTAACCCCACCAATTTGATAGCCTTCGTAAAGTGAATCATGGCGGGCTTATTACGGATGTTTGTTGACGCTTCGAGATCAAGCCCGATAAGATTCCATTACTTTTCTATCTCGTGCACGCTGTCTTACGAGGCAGTAAATCGTATGTAGTGGAAAACTGCAGGTTTAGAGACAGATAGCGTCGGTTTTGTGTGATAATATTGCGAATGCGGCTGTGTGGTAGTAAACGAATATTCTGTTGTTATTTTATCTACGTCTTTTTTTTCTGGGTGGGAAAATCATCGAATGACTTCTCTCTTTCTGGGTTAAGCGGAAAGGGGTCTCAGACTTCTACTGACTAAAAACCCACCCTGTTTCTTCAGCTGCCCTTAAGTTCCGGGGCCGCAGTATCTTGTTAGAAAATTTCCGCAACCTCGGCGGGCAATGGCCTTATGAGGCCCCGTCACTAGTGCTGACAGCTCTTTGAGGCGCGCGCGTGGAACACGACGCGCCGCCGACCCGAGCCTGGTCCTTACCGGACGGGGAGCTAACCCTGCTCGCCGTCCACAAGCCTACGCCAATGGTGGCCGGAGATCGGCTCGCGATCCCCGACGCCCAGGGCGTCTCCCACGTTGGTTGGGGGACACCAACATGTCCTTAGACCAAAAAACCCAAAAATTACGTGACTTCACGCCTTCACTCCCAGGTGAAATCAGCAGACGTGTAAAGAATTCCCTTTGTGCCATTCGTGTTAAGCCCCATGAAATAGGGGTGAGGTGCTATTGAATAATATTAGGTGGAATGACTCTGATATTCAAATTTTATGACGGTTCGGAACATGAGGCTAGTTGGTACATGAGGTGCCAGGCGGAAAGGAGGGCTACGTAAGTACTTTTGATACTTGTATACCTACCCGGAGTTGAACCCAAGATGTTATGCACAGCTTCTTATCGTTTCATGATAATTAAAGTACTCTTACGCTGTGAATCGGATCTAACATCCCATTGACTAGTATTTATCTTGCGCCGTCTATGTCTCTCCACGATTAATATTCAATAATATCATTTAAGACTTCAACGTAGTAATGATTTTCTGAATATCGATCAAATTTCTGCAATCATAATACCAGCGGCCTTTTGATAGTTTTATTTATTTGTCATTTGGCTAATTATGAAACTCTAGTTCAAAAATTGTCAGTTTATAAGGGTACTTACATACTGAATTTTTACCTCGTCTTTAGTTAATGTAGGTAAATCCAAACTATAAAAATATGGGCATCCGTAACTCCGCTCGTTCATGAAGACTTAGCCGATTTCTAAATGACAAAAATCTCACCACCCTTCAGTGCTGAGATTTCATTATCTTTAACCAACCTATAACGTACAGGACAGAACATCTAAATGAAGAATGTTACTAGGTCTGCCAAATCGGTTGAAAGTTTGTCACATTGCATTGCTTGTATGTATAAAAATATACTAGTTTTTGTTGTATTCAAAAATACCTATTAGTTTTGATTTTACAGGCATTTAAACTTACGATAAATATCGAGTCCCGCTAACAATCACGTGATCACGTCACATGCGGTCGCATGTGACGTCAATTTACAACGCTTCGCTTAGTAGCAAGTCGAAATTGGTGGTTGTATTTGTACATTTCGGCACAACACATGATTTCCTAGTATTTGGATTGGACAGATTTGAAAGTATTAATATCTAATGAAACGACACCGTGCTGAGAGCACGATCGGACTGAGCGAGTGTTGTGATATGACGTCACACCGTCATGAGTCCGCGTCGCATATTTGCTTCTATAAATCGGAAAATAATTGACGTATTGAAGTAATTCTTTCATTTTTATTTTTTATTTTTACAGAGAATATGGAGAGCTAATATTCAAAACTAGTTAACATTCTTCATTGGAGTCAAGATATTTTCCTGACAATAATTTGCTACTACTAAGTAACGAGCCTTATGGCAAGAAGGCACGACCTGTTGAGCAGCCCCAACAAGTTTGGTGCATACTTCTTTTATCATGCTTCATCATATGGGGACATCATCAATTAGCGGAAGGGAGTGTCAGATTTCTGCTGACTAAAAACCTACCCTGCTCTTTTAGTTGCCTTTGCATTCCATGGCTGCGGTATCTTGTTAGTTGGGAACTGTGCTTACTTTAGGGTTCGAATCTCATCCATTATTCTATTGCCTACCTTCATGTATGTTAATATCTCCCACATTTGGTACGTGTCGCCTAATAGATATTTGTTTAAACAATGGCCTACCTGCTTATTTTATGTATTTATGTGTTTTTGTATATTATTTATCTCTTAGTGAAAGATAATTCCTAGGAGCGGTAACGTTATTAACGGATGACATATACAACGTGTAATTTAAAGGGTATATACATACTAAGTGCACGGTTTCATTGGATGATAATAAACAATATGGCAAGGGTTTTAAAATCCTATGTCTACATGTGTGAAGTATAATAGAAATTTCAATACATTTATACCAGAGGCAGAATTTTCAAATTAAGAAGAACGAAGAGAATCACCGTGTTATTGGCAAGTGACGTGGAAAGTTATCGACCCTCATAGTGCTGTGACACGTTTGTTATGATTGGTATTCAAGAAACATATGAAACCTAAGATAGAAGATAATTTGGTATCAATTCTTTGAGTCTCTTATTTTGAGCTGAAACTGTGCATAGAGGCTCCATACCAGATGTTGTCTTCAGCCCCTTTGGATAGATATGAGGTTTCCGTTACACGTTGTATAATTAAAGCTATGTTATTTTTGAGATTAAACTTAGTTTTATTTCTAAAAGAACATTCATAAATAGCCTTCAATTTAGTTAGGTATCGGGAGCGCAAATGAAACGGAGTTTGAGTGGAAATCGAAATAAGAGTTTATTATTACGACCCGAGCTTTACAGAAGTTCATGTAAGACTAACTTAGCCTATCTTAATTCTAATATATTGAAAAAAAAAACAAAAAACAATAAAAAAAATATTAATCTAAAAACATATCCTGGTGGTGGTCGGCCCACCTGCGGTCGCGCCATACATCCCGTCACGTACGCCTGATAGCAGAAGACGCTTGGTCAGCGTCTAGACACCTAGCTCTACCACAACGTCAGATTAGGAAATATAACTAGGTGATAATTCTTTTATTTTTCTTTGAAGTAACAAACAATTAAATTTTCATTTTAAAAGTTACTAGACGTGTTGTTCCAAGTTTATTGTTTAACTTTTATGTTCACAACGTTTACAGTCTTGATTTTCTTGTGCGCTTAGCACGAATACAGGGTGGAACGACCCTAAGCTGGCTTGAATATAATATGGAACACGCTGTATACCGTGTAGTAGTTTGCTTTGATAGCATTATAGTGTTGCAATAGGATTTAGACGTGATATTATGAAAGGCAAGAATATTAACAGTTGCTTCACTCCCGTGGACCTTAACACGATAAAAAACATAACCTTCTTTTACAGTTAGGTAAAAAGTATAAACTACCTAGCTCTTGTCTATATCCTTCTTCAAGACAAGCTCAGTCACTCGCTACTTTTAAAAGCTCGGTTGCTAATTATTTTCATTCCAATTTATGATTATTCTTTTGTTTTCTCTCCACATGATGTTCAAGAATACACTAAGTATATGTATTGTATTCATTGATATACTAGTATATCAATGATTGTATTGTATATTTAAATTTATTTTAATATTTTAATTTCTTTCTCTCTGTTTTTATGAGTAATGTCCTCCGCACTTTAATTAAAGTTTTTAAAGTCCTTCCAAAGGTTGTCTGGAAGATATTTCTTTCAGCGATAAGACTGCCATTGTAACCATAGAATAAGCAATATTGTTAAATAGGTGTGTTTAAATTTTGGTGTACAATAAAGTATATTCTATCTATCTGTCTTTCGTACCAAATCAACCCAGTACTTTCGGAGATTAACGCTGTTAAACAAACGAACTTTTCCGCTTTACAATATTAGCCATACACTACATACTTAACTGTGTTGCAGTTATGAGGTCGGAGAAGTATGAAATTTAGTAGTTAAAATTGATATGAAGAAGTGCAGAGAGCTTATATTTTCAACCGACGACAAAAAGAGGAGGTTATCAATTCGACGCGATATTTTTTTTTATGTATTATCATCGATTACTCGAAGACGGCTGAACCGATTTGGAAAATTCTTTTTTTGATTGAATGGGTATACTTCGATATTGGTCCCATTTTCATAAACGTCAGGATCTGATGATGAGATCCTGGAGAAATCGAGGGAACTCTTCAAATATTATAGGCACACCTATGACGTTTTGGGTATTTATTATAGTTACTTGTGCAGTTGCTCTCAAAAAGTACCATTTGAGGAAGTGGAACTGATGATGAAGACCACAGATGGCCGCCGAAACTACACAATAATAAGTATTGGGTGGATTGCGATTCGATTACTTGAATATGGATGTTAAGCACTTTATACTCGTCACAATGCATATGGTGATGTAGAGCTGATGGTGAAGTACCAAGAGAACTCCTCAACAATTAACGGCCCAGCATTGGGAAAAGCAATATTTTGTAAAAGGTTATAAGTAGTTGACATTTAGGCTCTTGTAACTAGATAAATTAAAAATAAACCAAACAAAAAGAGAGAAATAAAAACTTTTTACCAAAAAATTAAACCGACTCCCAAAAAACACTGCAAAGTGAAAAATAACTTTAATTTCGGAAGTCGGTGCCAAAAACGAAAATACAAAACTAAAGACACCGACTACCGAAATTAAAGTTATTTTTCACTTTGCAGTGTTTTTTGGGAGTCGGTTTAATTTTTTGGTAAAAAGTTTTTTTGTAAGAAAATTAAGTGTGATTTATAATATTTTAAAACTTTATGCAACACAAAAAGGTATAAAGGCGGACTTAATGCCTTAGGCATTCTCTACCAGCATGGGTGTTGAAGAGATAACACCCTTTTTAGTCCTTGAGTCCTTATTGTTTCTGTTATGGTGTATAATAAAGACTATATTATCTATCTATCTCGCAAATTGTTACCCACTGTGTCTTTAGAATCCATCTCTGATTTTCCATTCCATCAGCCTAAGACCACTTGTTCTTCGTTTCGCGGAGCATGTGCTCATTTTCATTCTGTTTGTATAGAACGCAGCTTAGCCTTCCACACTGTAACTTAATATTAAACTTTAAAATATCGCTGAGGAGAGCATGAGAGCTGGCATTACATAATCTATCGTGGAACAGGTGTTTTAATATCGTCACACGGAGAGACCCGCTGACGTGGTACCTGACTGATATTACAGGAGATGTATGGAAGGGTTTATTTATAGCTAGTGCCTGAGGAGAATGTTTGAGCGGAAAGAGGTTTATACCATTTTTTTTTTCGTAGGTGAAATATTCTTTATTTGGTTAGTGAGGCACTGTACAATATTAAAACCTCACCTCAACTTCATAGCTAGGGAGACGGATCTATTTTTTTTTTGTGCTCTGAGTGAATTCGCAAGGGCAGCACTTTTCATCATATGCTATCAAACGTAATGTTATTCGTGTATGTGTTTAATTTGTTTTTCCTTATTGCTACGCCACTGTCGCAATGGGTTTGTTATATCTGTAAGGATAACCATCTTTACAGGTATAACACAACTAGTACAGGTGCTGGTAACAGGTATACAACTGTATATGCATAGATAAATAAATAAAATTCATATTAGTGTTATAGAAGAAAAACTAAATCAATCCGTCCCTTTGCTACATGAATAAAACTAATACATGCGAAAATCTTATCATGCTGTAGCTCTCTCCTATAGTAACATGTATCTTAAATAAGGGCAATCCACTCAGTTGGCAGTCATTGTCAGAACGGTGTTGTTCCTGCCCCACAGTCTGTGCACTAGACAGGCGGCTGGCTTCCGCGTGATAGCGTGGAAGCACGTGCGCCGCTTCGAACATGCCTGAGGCGCTGCAGTAACGAGGCAGCCCCATCACCACCCTGAACGCGTTATTGTACTGTACATGGATTGCGCTTTTTTTGTGTGTGTCATCTCGTAGGTCAATCTCTTAGGTTGTCAGCGGCTTAACCAGACTTACCTGTAACTGCTTTAATTAACTATGATTACAGCTTCCAGCCAGGACTTATTCTACGAACTTACAAACTAGGCGACTACACGCTAAGGGCCCCCGCAGGGGGAGGGCAGCTGTGGGAGTATATCTGTCGAACAGACCGCACGTGTAGAATAAGGGACAGTACGCTCTGAAGAGCGTCACACCCATATCAGATTATTTTTATCATAGTGGTATGTTCCTATACGATGAATGACAGCCGAGACCAACGGAATATGGTTAATAGTTTTAAGATGTTTTCCTTTATATGTGCTGTAAGACATTGGTTCTCGCCAAATTTTATGATTCTAAGTCAACGGGATGTACCCAGTAGGTTTTGACCACAAAGTGATCCTATAAAGGTTTCGTTTTTCTTCCGGGTACGGAACACTAAAAATATACCATACATGTATTGAGGCAGATACTAACATTCTTCCGGAAGTGCTAAAATCTCTTGGGTGTATTAAAGTGCATCGATACAAGCGGTAAGTATTGCCAACATTCACTTACATTGATCGTGCTATAAATAATCAACAAGAAAACATTTAAAAATTCTGTAGAAGTTTATTCTAATGATGAGGTATCGTAAGTAGACTTGAATAAAAGTAACTTTGGAAGCTAATATTTTTGATGATAAAACTAAATTAAAATCTTTATCAACTAGCTTCATCAACATTTGCCTATCCATTTTCTAACAGCTCCACCAGATGCACAGTATCATTATTTTATTTGGAATGAATACCTATCTACCACATCCCAGTAACTGGGTACTGGATACCCCATCGCATGACTGATGTCAGTATTCTGGGTCCTAAGGCTCAATTTATACCGCCGCGGAATGGAAGCGTCAGTTTCGCCTCATGACGCGAGATGTCGCGCGAATTCGTCTTGCTTGCTCGGCACCGCCCTGCTGTGACCGACCCAACCGACTCCCCGTTCGCACCACTTCCCGCGGATTCCATAGACGGCGCCGACAGTAGCTAGGGGAATTCTCGAGAATACGCGAGGATTCCCCGGAAGACGCGCGACCTCTTTTTGGCTCCTATTTAGTTTGTGTGTTATACAATTGACATAAAGTTCATTATGCTATGTACAATTTCATTGCAAGATGTCGCTTCCATTCCATTCCGCAGCGGTGTAAATTGAGCCTAAGACTACCCGTAACGGCAGTAACGATTGTCAAAAATGTACAAATACCAGCTGGGATGGAACGACTTCGCTTGCTTTCCTAGGCATGGAGAAATTTCAATATGTTAAGATCATCCCTCATCCACGGATCAGCAAGCGGCAACCCGGGAGATCATCTCGTGCAGCTGTTAATAATTTGCCATAAACATCGCAAGAAGGTAAGGAACAAGGCACGCCAAGACTTTCATATGTTAAAACGGACACTGATCGTTGCGGTAAAACCGGTAAAATAGACACAAAGCGTTGTTTACCCTCGAAGTTTTACCTCGGCCGATATAGTTTTAACCACTAGCTTCTCAAATTAAATAATAACACAACATTAAAGTTCCCATAACTGTGAGACAGGTTTCTCTATAAGAGGGAACGAGTCGTCATGCACTACGTGGACCTAGTGCGTTTTAGTGGATGTCGCAAGTCATCAGATTTGCTGCCCAGGAAAGCGCGCTTGCTTGGATTCGAAAAGCGACCTGCAAATTGCAAGTCTTGTCTAGGCCATCACTGCTTTATCTGTCTTGCTTTGCTGTTTGAATTATTATAAGTTAGTTTTTTAGGATTCCGAACCCAAAGTGTAAAATCAGTAATAATACTGTGGTGACATAAGTAATTTAAAGCCACGAATTTTGTTCTATTAATTTTTAGTTTTTTTAATTAATCACATTGTTAGGGTTCCGTACCCAAGGGTAAAACGGAACCCTATTACTAAGACTCCGCTGTCCGTTCATCTGTCTGTCTGTCTGTCACCAGACTGTATCTTATGAACCGTGTTAGTTAGACATTTTTACAGATGATGTATATCTGTTGCCGCTATAACAACAAATACTAAAAAACAGAACTCCCATACAACAAACGTGATTTTTTTACGTGATAGTAAGCGATTATTTAATCAAAGATGAAGCACGCTTGCCTAGAAGTAATCTATTCACTTTTGACTTAAAGACCCCTAGGATAACCTGTATTTCCTGATAGCTATGAAACTATCACGAAATACAAACACTGGCAGGAAATTTCACCCCTTAGCTGTACGCACAATGAAATTATTCCCAAAACGTTTTGTGCGTATGGCTGGGATGACCACACGTACACACATAGTAGATGTTGTTTCAGAATAACCAATAGTGAGATAGTATGCATCAAGATAAGCCTTTTTTTCCTGGTGGGAAAATCATCGCATGACTTCTTCCGCTCTGAGTTAAGCGTGTCAGACTTCTACTGACTAATAAAAACGTACATCTCTTTTTTACCCACTTAAACCATATTTCTGACGTGATTCAGAAGGTATGTGCCTCAGCTGTGGTGATATTAATAAGCAGATTATGCTAAACAGTACATAGATGTACGAGGGCAGCAATCGCGGGAGATTTGCTGTTCTTAGTTGAACAGTTCCATCGCTTATCTTTGAAGGTCTTCATCAGAACCTGATGAGTTATACAGCGTGGCGATTAGGTTATCACATTAATTGAAACCACGTACTCTATATTAGGTATTTTATCATATACAATTAAAATAATTTAATTATAAACAATATTATAGCCGTGGGACCTTTCTTTTTTCATTTCACAACATTGCATAAACGTAATCAGCTGACCAATCAGCACCGGCGCCGCGGCGTTGCCGCTTTTATAGGTCAGTAAACTAATATTATAAAGGATCATTTATTTTTTACCAATAACGCCATTTATTAACCGACTTCTAAAAAAGCAGGAGGTTCTCAATTCGGATGTTTGTTTGTTTTTTTTTATGTTTGTTCGGGCATAGCTCCGTCGCTTGCCAACCGATTTGAAAAGAGCTATGCCAACCGATTTGAAAAATTCTTTTTTTGTTGGAAAGGAAGGAAACTTTCCAAATGGACCCATAAAAATTTATCGAAATCGGACAAGCCGTTTCTGAAAAATAGACAACAGTCTAAAAAAATATTTACATTGACGATCTTTTCGTTTACTCTGCTGGTGAAGGTGACAAGTAGTTGACATTTTATCTTTTGTAACTAGATTAATTACAAACTGACCCACTAAAAAGCGCGAAAATAAAAACTTTTTTGCAAAAAATAAAACCGACTTCCATATCAAAACACTACAAAGCCAAAAATAATTTTAATTTCGGAAGACGGTGTGAAAAAAAGAAATAAAATACAAAACCAATAACACCGACTACCGAAATTAAAATTATTTTTGGCTTTGTAGTGTTTTGATATGGAAGCTGGTTTTAATTTTTGCAAAAAAGTTTTTTTTTGTTTGAAAAATGCATTTTCTTAATTTTAGTCAAATTATTTATTTTATTATTTTAACGAACTGATAACAACTTGTAATACCTGCTGGACAATTTAATGTAATGACCTAATCGCCACCCTGTATACTAAAACCTCCCTTGTAAAATATGATTTCAAACAACGAAAACACGATCAAAATGCAATCAGTAGTTTCGGAGAAAATCACGGATATACAAACATACATACATACTGGTCGAATACAGAACTCTTTTTTTGAAGTTGGTTAAAATCTACCCTGTTCCATCAGCTGCCCTTAAGCTCCGGGGCCGCGGTATCTCGTTAGAACATTCCCGCATCCCGGCATCAAGATAAGCCTAAGTAATCATTTAATTTTCTCCCGACAAACCTGTATTTTACCGACTGAAAAACAGGACGAGGTACTATGTTAGACTGTATGTATTTTTTATCCTTACAGAAAAACAATTGACATTTTCAACAGGAGGTATTTAAAATAAGAATATTGAAATATTATCGCACTCTTTGCCAAGAGCTACTTTATAAACTGAACTATTTAATTAAATACTAAACTCAAGCAAAGCTAAAAGCACTAAAATCTAACTCTTTATCCCAAGTGTCTATTTTATTTTTACGACTCCAATTCTAGGTACTTCTTCCATTCAATTTCCAGGACCAAATTACGGATACCTCTAGAGCTAAATTTGTCTGTTTCCAATAGCATTTAGATACTGTTTCTAATTAATATGAAATAGGTATCCGAATAGTGGGTTAAATTGGTCAGTGGGTTTTATAAGATCGCTCAAGTGGTGGGGGTGGTGTATCACAAGGCATGGTCATGGGTTTGGGTATCAAACACACTGACGGGATTGTAGGAATGTTCTGCCTAGATACCGCGGCCTTGAAAGCAAAGGCAACTCGAGGATTATGTGGTTTTTATTTTTAATTTTTGTATTTCCATTTACTATTTCTTTTTTAATTTTCTCTCTTTGTTACGACGATGTCTGGCAGTTTGAGTACTCTCGTGACCTACTCAAATTTCCCATCTTTGGCACTGTTCCTCAGGTCGTTGAGCTCCTTAGTAGTCCAAAGTTGAGCTTACAGACTAACTGACAAAGGCTTGCACTGACAGGACGGGTCTACTCAAATCTGTGAACATCTTCAAAAGATCGCCTCAGACTGAAACCTACAAGGTTCCCATATAATTAAACCACTATAGATTGTATGGACTTTAAAAAAGACGGACCCCTGAGTTTGTTTCGGTGTTTCTTCTCAGGGTAGTCAGTTAGGAAACACCGGCCTCATTTAGTTAATATTTACGAAAAAAATACGTGAAAAAGTGTTATTTGATAACCAGTTTGCAACATAAAGATCATTTATCATAACTGAATAAATGGGGTGGGTTTTTAGTCAGTAAAAGTCTGTCATTCCCTTCAGTTCCATCTAGAGCGGGAGGAGTAATTTGATGATTTTCTCCGAATGAAAAAAACTAAATATTGTAAATTTTTCAGATAGAAATATTTAAGGGCTAACCTAGTGTACATATTTATTTATTTACACTTTATGCACATAGGTACACAGGCGGACTTAATGCCGTAGGCATACTCTACCAGTCAACCATGAGTGGTGAAGAGATAGTGTGGAAAGTGCAATATGTTCGTGAAAATTATATGGAAAAAATATTATAATAATAGTGATAACACAAAAAGCCTAGTATCATAAAATAGAAATCTACATAAATAATAGATATGAATAAATACTTATACAACGTGTAATTTAAAGGGTATATACATACCGAGTGCACGGCTTCTTTGAATGATAACAAACGATATGGCAAGGGTTTTCTAATCCTATGTCTACATGTGTGGAGCATATTAGAAATTTCAATACATTGATACCAGAGGCCGAATCTTTCAAATTAAGAAGAAAGAAGAGAATTATCGTTTTATTGGCAAGTGACATGGAAAGTGATGACCCTCATAGTGCTGTGACACGTTTGTTATTACTGGTATTCAAGAAACATATGAAACCAATAATTTGGGGTCAATTCTGTGAGTCACTTATTTTGAGCTGAAACTTTGCATAGAGACTCCATACCAGATGTTGTCTTCAGTCCTTTTGGATAGATATGGAGTTTCCGTTACACGTTGTATATTACCTGACATTGGTCACCTAGGAAGGCGCGGTGATGGCAGGTGGAGTAAAGCTCTGACCGAGTGGCGTCCAAGGTCTGGTAGACGGAGCGTTGGTCGTCCGCCAGCGAGATAGGCAGACGACATTGTTGCCGTCGTGGGTATATCCTGGATGAGACTGGCACAGGAACGTGGAGCTTAGCATAAGCGAAGGGAGGTCTATACCCAGCAGTGGGTAAAGTCAGGATGTGGGTGACGATGATGATTGTTGATTATTAAGTGGAAATAAGTAAACGATTAGGTATTAGGAAAATGCAACGAACGTTTATTGTTTAGTTAACACACGGTAAAAAAGGAACAAGCTTATGCGCCATAGAGAGATGAGAGATTACACACCGAGTATAGACACAGAGTATAAAATATTGCCAACTTATAAATATGGTTGCGTTCTTATTTGCCAACACTCCCCACAGAACGCAAACCCATTTTACTGATACAGAATAAATGTTTTTCATAAGTAGTACCTTTAGTTAAGTTATCAGCTACCATGTTACAACCATTTACAAATTTAAATTTAACTTTAGAAACTACAATATTTTCTCGAATAAAATGTAAACGAATATCTATATGTTTAGTTTTTGGTTTATAACAGTCCGTTGATGCGAGTCTTATTGCACTTTGGTTGTCACAGTGGATGAGTAGCGCGCTGCCTTCGCCTTGACCGAGCTCGGCCTGCAGTTGCCGCAGCCACAGTGCCTCCTGGGTCGCTGCTGCCATCGCCATGTATTCGGCCTCCGCCGTAGAGAGTGCCACGGTTTGCTGCTTACACGAATTCCAAGATAAACAAGCATTCTGAAACAGAAAAATATAACCCGTGCACGATCTTCTATCCACTGGGTCACTCGCCCAGTCAGCATCACAGTATCCAGTTATTTCCTTTGAGTCATCTTTGACATAGCATAACTTTAGGTTCTTGGTTCCTTGAAGATACCTCATAATCCTTTTTATTCCAAGCCAGTGTTGATTTCCTGGATTATTACAGTACTGACTCAACTTGTTAACTGCATAGGTAATATCAGGTCTCGTAACATGTGCCAGATATATCAGACATCCCACTGCTTCCCTGTATGGGATATTTTTGTTTCCATCTACAGGATTATTTTCAAATTTTGCATTCACCTCTATCGGCGTACAAACTGGTTTGCATTCAGACATATTAAAGCGGTCCAATACTAGGTTAATGTACTTTTCTTGATCTAACATAATCATACCTGCCTCTCGGTTTCTATTTATGTTTATGCCAATACAATTCTTGATTTCACCTAAGTCTTTCATACTGCATTCTTCTTTTAATTTGTTTTTTATCTCTGTTGCTCTATCCTTATTATTTGTGAATATCAAAAGATCATCCACCCACACTGCAATGAATACAATTGTCGACTCATTTACTAAAAAATAAATACAGGGATCCACATGTGATCTTTGTAAGCCAATCTTCAATAAAATACTATTTAATTTAAGATTCCACTGCCTGCTAGCTTGTTTGAGCCCATAAATTGATTTATGTAAAATACATACTTGATCATTCTCTTTGTAGTACTCTGGTTGTGACATGTATATCTGAGTATCTATGTCACCCTGAAGAAAAGCACTTATAGCATCCATCTGGAACATTTCTAAATCATGCTTCGCAGCCAGCGAAAGTAAGAATCGAACAGATGTATATCTGACAACAGGAGCATATGTCTCATCATAGTCACTTCCTTTTCTCTGAGCATACCCTTTGATCACCAATCTAGCTTTAAAACGGATAATCTCACCTTTTTCATTTGTTTTTGTTTTATAGACCCATTTACAAGGTAAGACTCTTTTTCCAGGTGG
This sequence comes from Tholera decimalis, assembly GCA_943138885.2. NCBI lineage: Eukaryota > Metazoa > Arthropoda > Insecta > Lepidoptera > Noctuidae > Tholera > Tholera decimalis. The sequence continues at coordinate 35,562,286 of OW964562.2, forward strand.
GGCATTAACCAGTGACCAAGTTTTGTTTTTGATCAGAGAGTCATACTCTTCTTGCATAGCCTTTTTCCATTGGTCAGCATGAGATGATGATAGTGCTTCATCTGTTGTTTGTGGATCATTTAAATTAAGTATTGGGCAGAAGTAACTTACGTCATGGTCGTCTGTTTCTGCATACTGAACAGCTCTCCGTGGACGTAAATTTATGTTTCTTATTGGTGACTCGAGATCAATCGACTGCTCTGGTATGTAGGATGTATCGTCATTCTCGCCAGACTGGTAGTCCTCGCTTGACTCACCAGTAAAACGGTCTGTGCTGTCCTCTAATTCTTCTTTACAGGTTTCTTCGAGTCGTTGTATCACTGAACTCCTGCTGTTGGATGTACAAGGTAAGTATATATTATTGTCATATTTTTCTACATTTTCCAAAAATACTACATCTCTACTTTTTATAATTTTATTGGTATCTGGATCAAGTATTCGGTATCCTTTGGTGGATTCACAATAACCAACAAACAATAACTTTTTGGATTTGGAGTCCCATTTGAGGCGTTTTTCTTTTGGAACTTGTGTCATTACTTCACAGCCGAATACTTTTAAGTTAGACAAGTTGGGTTTCTTACCAGTCCACATCTCCATAGGAGTTTTACCATTAATTGATTTTGTAGGTGATCTGTTAATTATATATGCCGCTGTTGCAAGGGCTTCTGCCCAGAACTGTTTTGTAAGCTGAGCATCAAACAACATACATTTTGCTCTTTCCACCAGTGTCCTGTTCATCCTCTCAGCAAGACCATTCTGTTGGGGTGAGTACGGAGTACTTGTTTGATGTTCAATTCCATGTTTATTCAAGAAGTTTTCAAATTCTCTGTTACAGTATTCTTTTCCATTATCTGAACGAATTACTTTTATTTTTCTCTCATGTTCATTCTCTACTTTGTTTTTGTAATCTTTGAAAACTTCTACAACATTCAATTTATTTTTCAAAAAATAGACATGAACTCTTTTTGTGTAATCATCTATAAAGGTAATAAAATATTTCATACCTCCTAAAGATTCTTGCTCCATTGGTCCACATAAATCAGTGTGGATCAGATGCAGTGGTTGTGAAGATCTTGAACCAATGTTATTAAAGGGCAATTTGGTCTGTTTTCCCGAGAGACAGGTAGTACAAGTAATAGGACCTTCATATTTCTCTGAAAATGGCTGAACTCCCTCAGCACACTCCGGCAGCTTGTTAACATCTGAAAAATTCAGGTGTCCCATGCGTCTATGCCACAGGACAAAATCATTTATGTTATCTGAACAAGACAGGTTAGAGAACACCTCTCTGTGGGTGTTTAATAAATATAAATTGTTTACTAGTGTGGCTGAACACAAGAGCTTGCCATTTTTATCATAGATATCACAACCTTTGTCTCTAAAATTTATATTACAGCCATTTTTCACCATAGCACTGACTGACAGGAGGTTTGCTGCAAGTTTAGGTATGTATAAAACTTGTCTCACCTGAATTTTATTTTCTTTATTACCATTTAGCATTAAATTAACCTTTCCCATACTTTCCACAGGTAGCGGTGTATTACTGGCAACAGTTATGGTGGGTATCGGTGGACTTGTAACATCATACATCCAATCTCGTCTATTTGTCATATGCATGGAGGCACCAGAGTCCACATACCACAGGTCTGCATTAATTGTCTGAGGAGATGCTGAAAAAGCTGCAACAAAACCTTTATCTTCTTCTGTATTTTCTACATTCTTCTTTCTCGGAGCACGACAATTCTTAGCAAAATGTCCATGCTTGTTACAATTATAACATCGGGGTCCTTTGTAGACCTTTGTTGAATCATGTTGTTTTCTATGAATGACCTTTTTCCTTGTGAAGAATGCTGAATTATCTGAGCATTGAACTTCCTGCAGGAGTTTAGATTTAATAGAATCAGCACTTATCTTGATGCCAGAGCTCTCCAGTCCCATGATCATGGGCTTATATGCTTCAGGGAGGCCGGCTAACATCAGTGTACCGAGCCATTCATCATCAATGTTAAACTTAATATTCCTAAGCTTGTGGGCGGTCGACATTATTTTATTCACATACTCATCTACGCTTCGAGAAGATTCCAGTGTAGTTGTGATCAAGTTTCTCAACAAGGCTACTCTCCTGTACAACCCGCTGTCATCAAAAGCCTGTTCCAAATTCTCCCAGACTTCTTTACAAGTAGTTGCATTCTGTACATGGACGTAAATGATAGGGTCCAGTAATAAAATCAACTTAGATTTCGCCTTAGTTTCTTTCTTTTGGTCTGTATTAGTGCCGGTGACACAACTCCATAAATCGTCGAGTTCGAAATATGCTTGGATTGCAAACTTCCAACTGGCATAATTATCTCTTCCAACTAATCTGTCGATATGGAATGGATTATTACCTGAATTCGACATCTTCTATGCGTATTTGTGATTTTTACGTGATTTTTCACCGAGCACGCCGCCCCGGTTAACCTCAAAATGTATGACGGACAAAACACGCCGGCCGGTTTTCTTAATTTCACTGCGTTTACTTTTTCTTTTATTTCCACAAGTAGCAATCAACCACGCTCTGCTACCATGTTGATTATTAAGTGGAAATAAGTAAACGATTAGGTATTAGGAAAATGCAACGAACGTTTATTGTTTAGTTAACACACGGTAAAAAAGGAACAAGCTTATGCGCCATAGAGAGATGAGAGATTACACACCGAGTATAGACACAGAGTATAAAATATTGCCAACTTATAAATATGGTTGCGTTCTTATTTGCCAACAATGATGATACATTAGATGGGAAAAAATAATTACAATACACATCAGAAGGTTATTCGTATCTAGATATCATGTGATGCTTGCTCAAAACCAAGATACGCTCATATGTTTCGAATATTAAAATCGTGAGGCACACAAAAAATAATAATGTAAAATAATAATAATAATGTGTAAGTGTTTATCCTCGCTATGAGATAAAACGATAGATGGACGGGTAAATTATTTGTCAGTCAGATTACAACTTTGTAAACGAAACTTGCTCCAATTTAAGCGGGCCTGTGTTTATCTCGCCTACGATTATCAGAAATAGAATACAATAGAATCTTTTTATTTCGGACCACAAAATCCATAAAATATTAGTAACTTATACCTAATAGCTTATTATCTAGTATTAATACCCATCATCCTCCGCATAAACTGTTTCATAATAGAAGAAGACACACTCTCACTCACCGTTCTCAGGATGCTGTTTCGACTGTCCCTTACCCTCCTCAGAAGTGAAGCCGTTTTCTTGCGTATAATCGCTTGAAACGCGTCCGTACCAGCTTGTGCAAACATTTCTGAGGCGCTACAGTAACGAGGCAGTCGCAAGAGCATCTTGAAAGCATTATTATACTGGACGCGGAGCACATCTAGCGATCTTTTGGCGTAACTGACCCATAGATTGCCCGTGTACAGTACTCTGGCAATAAGCCTTAAAAAGAGTAATTTTCACTAGGTCTGTACACCGCGCAAACCTATGGGCTAGCATATTGCTCCGGACCGCTAAAGCCCTCCGCTCCCTCTCAATGTCTGCATTGTCTCTAAGGTCGTCAGCAAGAAAATGCCCTAAATATTTAAAAGATGGTACCCTTTCAATTACTGACCCATTTATCAGGAATCGGGTCCATCTTCACGGCACTTGCCGCCGACCTTAAAGACTATGCATTCACATTTTTATACATTATATATTAAACCATGTGTGGCAGCGTAGGCTTCACATGTCTTCAGTAGCTTTGCGATTGCCCCAGCAGACGGACCCAGCAAGTCCGTGTCAACTGCATACCTGATGTTGTTAATGCTACCCCCACCAACGCTACATCCGATACGCAAGCCACTGAGTTCCGCTATGAGGCCATCTATGTATAGGTTGAAGAGCCGAGGAGACGTCAGACCTCCCTGCCTCACCCCGCACTCCAACCCATACGGCTCAGAGAATGTACCGTCCCATCTCATCTGATTGGTTTGGTCACCATACCAATACTGGAAAAGCCGACATATATTCCGCGGGTATACCCCTGTCTCCTATCTTTCCCCAGAGCACATCATAAGAGACAAGATCAAATGCGCTGGAAAGGTCAAGATAACAGGCGTACACTTCTTACTATCTATATAATATTGAACGGTATGCTTGAGACTTAAAATAGCACTTTCGGTTGAAAGTCCGGGTTGAAAACCGAACAACGCATCTTGAAAACGTATACAATTATTTAAACAAGTATCAAGCATACCGTCCAACACTTTTGCTATAATTGTCGCAAGAGAGATGGGACGATAGTTACTCTTGTCCAAAATGTCGCCTGTCCTGTTCTTCACAATGGGAACAACGATAGTCTTCATTATATTAGCAGGTAGGTTCGCATGACTAATACACATTGTGAAGAACATGGACAGGACTCTTGGCAAATGGACACTGGCGTGCTTCAGGTGTTCAATGCGGAGCCCATCATGTCCTGGAGATTTGCCTCTGGTCATCCTGTTTATAATTTGACTGACTTGTTTACCTGAGAAACGCACAGAGGCTCCACTCCACGACTGCTGGGCTCAGAATCACCCACCAGGGATGAGGGACCGAGAGGTGATTGAACTTTGAAATGTTCCTTGAACATGTTTGCTATGTCCCTGGGTTCACTCATACCTCCGACACTCACAGAGAGAACAGTTTTGGCATCTAACTTACTAGTGGACTTCCAAAATTTACTGAAATCTTTTGTAGCTCGCTGTTCAGCTAACCTATCCATAATAATTTGCTCAACGTTATTTTGACAAAATTTCAGGCGACTTTTAAAAGTTTTTCTTTTCTCATACATTTCATTATAGATAGGACCTGAAGAGAGGCAATTGTTACGTATCCAGGCCTGAAAACTGCTCCTGGCCTCTCGGTGAGCGTCTCTTACATTTTCATTCCACCCACAAACGAGCCTATCCCGTCTCGGACCTGTGACAGCTTAGATTGCCTAGCCGCCGCGCACAGTATTTCTACAGCATGATCGTACAATCTTTCCAGAACAACTCTATGTTCCGCCAAACTACATGAACCACCACCGCAACTCTGAAACTCATGGGGAAAATTAACGTTTCTCAGTTTACTGTTACAGATGTTATGGTAACTTTGAGATTCCAGCTTAGTTCTTTCTCCCCACAAAACCGAGTTACGGCAGTCGCCACGACCTATCAATTTAGGCCTCACTACTTCTAGGTCGCATTCTAGATAAATAGGCAGATGATCCGAACCATAAACATCTTCGGACACATCAACATTTTTAATTATAATATGCCAAGTCGATACAGACACTAAACAGTGATCCAGCCATCTCCTACTTCCATAAACATCGCTATAAAAGTGTGGGTATCACTATCCAAACCTCGTTTGTCTAAATCAGCACAAATCCAGGATGGATCATTACAAAATTAATCAACCCTTTATAGAACAACTCATGAGGGTGAGCATTGAAGTCCCCCAATATAAATACATTTTCTACGTCACAACTCGCTATGGTAGCACTTATCTCACTTAATACATCTGTAAAGATTGGTAAGTTGTCTGGACAGTTTGTAGGCTTGTATCGTTGGCATGTATATAGAAAATACAATAATAGTACGACCCTTTGACGTTGCAGAAATGGCCACCAACCGAGGACTACTACGGTTAACAACAGAGACCGACTCAAAAACTTCCTTTCTCCAGAGAATGGCTACCCCCCCATGAGGTCTCCCTCTCAATAGGCCCTCAGAAGTGTCCACACCCGACTTACCCGTACACTCGAAGTCTGAACTTATTGTCCCTAGAATGGGAATGTCTGGAATGTGAAAGGAATGGAAGCAGCTAAGTCTCCTGTAAGGCTACCAAATCTGACCACATACATATTTCTTTAATATTATCTATGGATCGCTTAACCGACTTACAATTAAAACTAGTGAACTTAAAGTAATTATTAATAGTTTTAGTATCCATAAATAGAAAGTTTAATTGACTTTATCTTTAAAAATATAAAAATAATATAAATTAGAAATGCACGTATTTTATTAACAATAAATATTCGAAATATAAAATCGATAGATGCTCACCAAATTGTATTTTACCGCAGTGTTTATCCTGTTCCAACTAAGGTGACCGTGGTGAAAAGTAACCTGCGCCAAGTGGACGACGGGAGCTTCCTTCGCTCGCACCCTAAGTCTCCGTCATCTCCTTCAAACTTAACCTGTAGAAATCGGGATGCTCCAAATAACGTGTCGATATTAATGTAAATATTTCAGTAAAGTTTGTGAGCATTTATCCATTTTGATAAGCATTTAAGTTCATGTTGTAGTTCAAGTAAAATGTCTGCTGCGATAATGAACACATTGTAGTAAATTTTATTTATTTTTAAACTTTATGTACAATAGTGGTACATAGGCGGACTTAATGCAACAAGGCATTCCCTACCAGTTAACCTTTGGGTTAAATATAATAAATACCACAACAATTTTCACAATTTCCACAACAGTTAGTTAGTTCCGACCCAATCAAATCCAGAACAGTTCGCTACTAATAGCCTTAATAATGTAAGGCCCATAAACAGTAGAATACGGCCATAGCCGGCAGCCCGTTATTTATTAGAAGCAAATTGTGGGTAGTACGCTGCAATAATAGCAGGATGTGACGTCATACACCTTGGCTTGGAGGCTTCGTTGGTCAAGATGTGAGTTGGTTTTATATGGAGATGGTATATGGAAACTTTGTCCAAAGATTAACAATATTCTTCTGCATGGTTCGGCTTAGTACCTTTTTATTCTGGGTGGGAAAATCTAGTTTGAATCTATATTAATAAATAATAAATACTAAAGTGTCCCTGGCTCTTTACTTAAAGACAAAAATATAGCGCTAACAATTGTTTATTTGTTGAGTTGTACGCAGTCTCCTTGATTTGTTAAATACAATTTTTATTGACCAAAGGTTGATACTGATGCTGAAGCACCACTTATTCAAAAGTATTGTAAAATTACTTACTATTATTTTTATATTTTTGGCCTTGAAATTGTAGTACTTATTGTTTTCGAATTGTTTTAAATGCGATGACTTCGAAACATAATATATACCTTCTCCTTTCCTTATTTCATCCACGTTTGTTGCGTCCGCTCGTGTTGGTTAAACCGTTTTAACTACATTTGAGGCTCGTTTCACGTGGAATACCATTTTATGTAATAGTATCATAGATCGTCGCTTGCTTTTCGTTATAACACAGATTTATGGACCAATTTAAAAGGTGAGTTGTCTCTAAATAAGCCACCAGTACCAACAACATACTTTGCTTATAACCAAATAAAGTATACAATTTTTTATCTGAATTTGTGGCAGAAATTTTTCGGCAACTTAATTTGTAAATTACTAATGTATATTTTTATAATTTCTATCGTGTTAAGGATAGTAAGAAAATAAAATGCCCGTTGAGAACATCACATCTTCAAGATAAGCAAAGTATTAAATTTTCATTAAAAATATGTACGAGTAATGGCTAGTGAAAAACTTTTGATTGCACTACAAATTTTTACCCATCTCCATAACAATGAATCTTAAAATTCATCTACAAACAAGCTGACTTTTACTCTAGTTATTTTAAGGTCGAAAATCCTCTTGGCAAATGTGACGGACAGAGCAATTACCGTTAAACGACGTATATGATGTACATTCGAGATGGTCATTACACTAATGATAATAGCCATATATAACTTTGGAAATCCTTCAACGATATATGCCCACATTGTTTTTGCTATTAAGGCCGCTATCCCACTGGCGTTTAACGAGCGTTGGCGTCTCTCGAACGTCTGCGCAACGTCGACGCTGCGCAGACGCGACGTTGACGTCGCGTTGCAAGCATTAACGTCCGCTGAACGCGACGTTAACGTCGCACCAACATAACGTTAATGTCGCGTTTGTTGGCAACAGGTACAATCACGCCGTCCTGCTTGTCCGTGTGGGTACGGGCGAGAGTTACGGGCGGCGGCGATTTGCACAGTTGCTGCTACCTACCTACATAAATACCTACATTATATTAGCCAATAATGCTTAACATGCATTATTTTTTAATATTATACCTAATTATTTTAAGAGATATGTAAAAGTATTTACGGGTTAGATTAGATTTATTTATTTGAGTAAACATGTGTATACATACAAGAATAAAAAATCGTGCGTGCAAGATAACATAATAAAAATAAAGTGAAATCATATTTGCCACATAATATGGCGTGCAAATATAGGGTAAATAAATATCTTTAAACCAGAATTGCTAAGAATTCATACCTAGATGTCACCTCAAATTCGATTCAACCGTAATGATCTTCACATAAAATATTTTGTAGCAAGTTACCTACACTTCATCAGTAATGACGATCGTACAAAGTCCATCAAATATGAGCCACGTTTTACTCTAGAAATCCTTGTCAATCCGACAAATTTGACGAAACAGCTCACTTAGTGGTTGAGCGGTTAACTGCTACGCTGCGTGACGCGGGTCCGTTTCCCGAATCAAAACAAATGTTTATAGGCTACAAATATTTGTTCCAGGTCTGGGTGTTTATAAAGATGCACCTACGATATAGTTCCGTGCCACAAAACGAATAAGGACATCGGTCGTTGAAGCCAAAACTTTGTTTTTTTTTTTTGTAAATTATTATTTATTTATTATATACTGTATTTTATACCTTACTATATTTATATGGATACAAAAGGTAAAACTAGAGTACAATGGGCAGTCTTAATTCATTGCCCCACACTTGCAATTTCTTCTATAACGTGGGTGCATCTTTACATTTTTTTAACGACAATTTTCGTTAACTTAAATTCATGTAAGTTTAATAGTTTATTAATTTACACAGCTAAACCTAACTATGTACTTAAGTATTTAAATCTTACACGAGTGCTTGTCTACCCATCAAACCTGTCACCGCTTTTGAAATTACACTCACTTTTCTAAAGCTGATACTGACAGCGCTTCACAAGAAATTATATTATTGAAACACTGGTAGCTTTTATAGAATACTAGTTTTTGTCCGTGACTTCGTTTGTGTGGGAGGTTTTTCCCAGGATAAAAAGCCTATGTGTTATTCCAGGATGTCAACTATCTGCTTATCAAATTTCATTAAGATCTGTTCAGTAGTTTTTGCGTGAAAGAGCAACAAACATACATACATCTTCACAAACTTTCGCATTTATAATATTAGTAGGATTGTTTGACAGCCCTGTGTCCGTATTAATGTAATAATACTTTTATTACGACAATTTCCAAAGAAGGCAAGAGACAAGACAAAAGATACGTATGAATAAATTGTTTATGATAGCATAAATTAAGTCTTTCTTTTGATATAGAACAGACGAGCAACATTTTTAATCATTGACATTTGGCGTAGTATTTATTGGCCTTTAACGTTTTTAACCGACTTCAATAAAAGGAGGTTTACAATTCGTCTTGAATTTTTTTTTTATGTATGTTAACTCATAACTCGGAGACGGCTGGGCCGATTTGAAAAATTCTTTTTGCGTTTGAATAGGTATACTTTCTAGTTGGTCCCATTGTTACGAAATCAGGATCTGATGATGGGATCCTGGAGAAATCGAGGGAACTCTTCAAATATTATAGGCACACCTATAGCGTTATGGGTATTTCTTATAGTACCTTGAGCAGTTGCTTCCGAAAAGTACCATTTGGGGAAGTTGAACTGATGATGAAGACCACAGATGGCCACTGAAACTCCTCAATAATAAGTATTTCGTGGATTGCGATTCGATTACTTGAGTACGGATGTTAAACACTTTATGCTCGTCACAATACATATCGACGCTTGAAAGGCAATCCTAACTAACCGACATAAATCCGTAAAATGAGTTATATATACCATTCGAACCGGCAGATTTTTCTGCGTCGTTTGGTCTAGGTCTCATAGTTCTACGACGAGTTTTATTGTCGCTTAGATATTGCGTGATTTCGGTAAAATCTACATTTTGTGCTTACTAAACGACCAAAAAATAGTAATTTTTTGAATATCTAGCAGTTATGACGTTCTAACAATTAGGAATATGAACTTAGTCGGTTTTTCATGTATTGACTTTTTTATTTATTTGTATTGACGTATTTTTACTTGTTAAGAATTTTTCCTTTGAAATTAATTAGTAGATTTTACATACATAAAGCAATTGTAATTTATGTGATTATATATTTTAACTCGATAATATATTTTGTGACAGTGTCATTTGTATAAGTTAGCCTGAAATAAAGCGGAAGAATATTAGAGCTTAGATATTTCTACTTGTATATCATAATATTTACTTTATATTCTTAGATATTTTTATTTGACAACGCTTAATACTAATGATGTCGGTTAGATAGTCTTACTTGATTTGCTAAATGGCGAAGTATGGCGCGTAGATAAATTTACCCGTACGTAAAATTATATTTTCTCGTCGCTAAAGAACCGCACGAGTTTAAAAAACGTCGTATAGGTATGCGCGACACGCTTCGTGACACGTCTAGATACGGGTTCTCATTCAGGCACACGCCGTCGCTTAGGGAGGACGTACTTCACATTTTGGCGCATATTCTATGAAGACATGGTAAGTATTCAATCAAATTATGCAAAGGTAGTACCTATTTCAAAACTGCATTTCGTTTTGGATTATTTTTAAACCCTATTATGTTTTAGATGGAACAAAGTACTCATTTTAAATCAATTTTATTTATCTTTGCAGTTAAAAATGAGTTGCTTTTTAGGGTTCCGTAGTCAACAAGGAACCCTTATAGTTTCGCCATGTCCGTCTGTCTGTCCGTCTGTCCGTGGTTTAGCTCAAAAACTATTGGTACTAGAAAGTTATACTTTGGCATGAGAATACACGTTAATGACGCCGAAAAAGTGGTAAAAAAACAGTTATTTAGGGTACCTCCCATACATGTAAAGTGGGATGATATTTTTTTTTCGTTCTTCCTATAGTGTGGGATATCGATGGATAGGTCTTTCAAAAATATTACGGGTTTGGTGAAATCGTTTTCTGATTAAGTAACCCGTTCGTGACTTATCAAGCTTTAAATTACTAATTTTCGTTAGAGTCAAGTGTCCCCCCCTCTATCAACTAAACGGTTATAGTTAGAAATTCAAATGTCACGGCAGTAGTACCTATATATAATGAAATTTAAAGGAACTATCACACATAAGTGGGCTTTACAAGTTTACGAGTAATAGTCGACCAATTGTATTTGACTCGAAAATTTCGAACAACTCTATAGAAATGTCGATAGATGGCGCTAAGCGCCAGTTGTATCGTGCTAGCTTCTTATGACGATTGAGTAGTGTAGCTCTGTGTCCGTATTTAAATTCAAAACACCGGCTATGACAAGTTTTATACAAATCTCTAAAAAAAAATTGAAACTTTCCGTGCAAAATTGTCGGATCAGGTGAGGATTTGTATAGGAAGTCAAATTAGTTAGGTAGTCATGTTTGGCTTTTAGTTAGAAAATGGTACGAAACGATCAGTCAGCGAATACGACACGCACTTGGCTGTTATAAAAACTACGGAACCCTACACTGCGCGTGGCCCGACACGCACTTGACCGGTTTTTTATAATTTTTTTGAGTACCTACAAGATAAATAAACAGTACTTATTTATCTTGTAAGTTCACTTAGTAAAAATACACGGTATAAATCTGACATCATCGAATTTATTTTTTTTGCAGTCTGCGGCTTCGTCAATTAATAGCAATACAAAGCAGTTTAACAAAAAATTAGAGTCAGCTTCTATCAGCATTGACACTTCGAAAGATTTAGCTTTTCCGGTTCTTGCCGATAGTTTATGCACCACAACAGATCACACTGAAACGACTGCATTGATTACTGCTCCACGTATTTCGGTTGATCACGCATTTAATATGACTTTAACTGCTGAACCAGACAATAAAGCAAATACTATTGCTTTAAACTCATGGTAGAGCTACTGATCTACATTGCGCACGCCACTTTTTGAGTGTTGGCACATGCAATGTAGATCAATATGTTACGCTCCTTCGTTTACTACGCATCTTTCCGTATTCGTTCGTGTTATTTCGTACTTACGACTTTTTGCTTCGCTTATTGTGTACGCTTTTAACACGATACCCCTTGGCAAGACCCACAGAACAGATAAAAGAGGTTAGAAAGGAAATAGTTCCTGATTTGTACGAGAACACGTGTCGTGAGTGTTGTCTCCCACTCTTTAGCTCTACTACAAGCAAGAGGCCCGTTACGTATGCGAATTACGCACACAAATAAATTACAAACATTTAAATTGAGAGCTTGCTACTGATTGTAACTCACTGTAGATAGACATGCGCCGTGCATCACGGCCAATCAGGGTAAAGGACGAAACGTCAATGGTTGAAGTACATTACATTGTAAGCGGACTTGGTCATTGCGTTGATTAAGCGAGTACAATAATGTTGTTAAAGTTTGGAATTTCATAGTGATCGGAATATTTTTATGTTTTTTAGAACTAAAATTGTATTTATATGTTATTTTCGACCTACCGATGGAAACATATACCTCCTGGCTCTATACTTGCGGTCCGACTTTTTGTTTAACAGGTTATAATTGCACTACACGGCATTTTAAAGCAGAACTCTGTGTTCTGAAGTAGTCCGAAGCGCACTAAACGCGGTGAATGAATTAATCAGTGGAGCTATGTTTTTTCTAATCATAGTTGTGGCGCGCTCGCCACGTCCCATTACCATTCCAACCTTATTCATCTATTCCGTGGCTAGACTAGTGTCAGATTTACTGGCTTCTGATTACCCGTTATGACTGTCAAAGATTTCCAAATGACAGCCGAGACCAATGGTTTAACGTGCTTTCCGAGACATGAAGGAATCTCGGTATGTTACGATGGTCACCCATCCACAAACCAACCTCGGTAAGCTTTGCTTAGCCTCGAAGACCCGTGGGGCTGTTATTATTTAGCCACGAGCTCTATCTGTGTAATATTACTTATCCTACTAAAACTGTAAAAGTTTGTGATGATATTGATCTCAAATGCGAAAAACTACTAAATGCAGCAATAGCAGTACACTCGCTTCTAAGGGCAGTCAGCACTAATGACGAGGCCCAATAAAATAAAATAAAAATTGTTTATTGGCACATGTCTTGGTATAGTGAATTGACTCATTTAAATGTTAATACAAAACTACTGATGCTGATTCCCAAACTAAGCTAGAGCTTGTGTTTTGGGAGACAGTGTTACAGTCATTACGAGCGATACAAAGTGAGTGAATACCGAATTGATTGTCACTGCGGCTTACGTGGACTATACTGGACTATACTATAACACTAATAATTAAGTTCAAAAATTAAAATTTTTTTTTTTAATTATTAAATTTTTTTCAAAATAAGTAGTGGTAAGGTATGTATTTGTATGTAACTAGTGAAGGAGTGTATGAGAAGTGTAAGGTGTGATTGGTGTAATGTGGTGTGATAGACTGGTATGTGTTTGTATGTTGTATGCCTGGGAGTGTGAGAGTGTGAGGTGAGTATTGTGGTGTGGTTAGATGTACTATGCTACACTATACAACATGTATCGTAATTAACGCACACTCTCAAACACCCCAATTAGAAAATTGTGTTATTATCATAACACATACTCTGAATTTTTAGTTTTACTTGTTTAAACAGATTTTTTAAGACTTTAACTTCCCTTAAATGAGTTTCATTTTTCTGTAATGTGTGCTGAATGACGGAATTTATATAAATCTGCATTTAAAAAGTTAGTACTTTAATTTACGGTCCATAGTTAGTTTGTTTTTACTATACAGCGAAAGTGTAATTTGTAATTTACGTAGATTTAATTGCTTTGGGATAAAAATTACGATATTTTTTTTAAATTAAAAATTATATAAATCAATTTAGTAAACGATCCTGAACAAACTAATTTCAGGATGTGCATTAATTATGTTACATGTTGTATATGTCAGAAGGTCTTCAGTCTTCTGTTAATCGAGACTGAATCCATACAGAGACTTTCTTTTTAGGTGATGTCTGGTGAATCTTGCAATATCAAGTTCTTTATGGATGGTATTATATAACTTACAGCTTTATAGTATTAAATTACCTTGGAGCAAAGGAGGCCAATAAGCCTGCCGGGGTTGTGGCAATATTCTAACTAGATAGTTAAGTGTTACCCAGTAACTGGGTTGTAGAGGTCAGATAAGTAGTCGTCCCATGTAAAACACTAGTATTCAGTTGCATCTGGTTAGAATAGGATCGACCCCAAGAAAGAAACAAATAAGCAAATGATGATACAAGCAAAACGGTCTATGCTCAGCATAATGCTGTGCTACCATGTGAGACAATATCACAGCACTGGGTTTTAGTGATGGCCGGCTGAAGGGTAAATCAACAATCGGCTATGAAATTAAATTATTTTATTTTTAATTTTTCTAATTGACACTTTTACACGTATTTCTTTTCGTTTTAAGTTAAGCTAGATGAGCATTGGCGTATCTAGAGATATTTCCCAGGGGGGGCCTGGCCCCCAGTAGTAGAAACGATGATCGCTTATTAAAGTTGCGTCAACTCTTAACGTACGAAATGAAAATTTTCACATAAATCAATTTAACATGTAGCGCGTAACGGAACCTTGTATGAGTGAGTCCGACTCGCACTTGGTCAGAGTTTTTAATTTTTCAGCCATAATTGTTTGTTAGTATGAATAATACAATAATTGGGAATTAAATCTCATACATCACATCGTTATATAACTGCAAGTCCAGCAGAAAGTTTGCAATACCGGTTCACGATCACGGAATCAAGTTGGAACGAGATCATCTTTAGGAGATATTTTTATAAAAATGATCTTATCCTATAAATGCGAAAGGAACTCTGTTTTCTGTAACAGTTTCACCTCTAAATTACTTAACTAATTTTGGTACACATATATGGTGGACATAGGCTACTATTTTGTCGCGGAACAAATAAATTCACGCGAGTTAAGTTGCGAGCAGAATTTATTATTATAATATACATAGTTTATTTTTGGTTTGCTCATGGAGAACCAGTGTTACTTTATTTTATTAGACACTTGTAATAATAACAAAGTTTCCACATCTTTTTGATATAAACTAATTTTAATTTTGTGAATTCTTTATTAAATAACATTTTTACACGTGTTTTTTCCGTAAATTTAAATTTAGATGAGAAACAGAAAACATAGATAATAAAACGTTTAAAAATGTTTTTCAGCCTCCTTGATCACATATACGAGTGTATATTTAATGTGGAAAATGGAATGCGGCGATGTGTGAAAGGGACGGATAATAGTGGAGGGACGGAGAAGGCAAGATCCACTACAATATAGTCATTTTTGTTCAAATGTAGGTTGAGTGCTCTGAAAATGAATACATGGTTTTAACGGAAAATCCCGTTTTTTTTTACTCTGAGCTCTATCCCACGTAAATATGTTATGCATAATAAATAGGTGACTAGAGGGAGCGTGAGGTAAACAGAACAGTGAAGGCCTAGTAATTACGGGCCCGTTTTGCGAGTGGTAGGTCCTAAGCTCGAGTCGTGCTAGTAAAAAGGGAGGGCGAACGCACAAGGGAGAGGCATCTCTCTTCGTCACGCCCCAGTCACCGCGGAAGACCCCTCGGGCGTCGGGAATCGCGTGCCGTTATCCTGGCCACCGTAGGCGCGGGCTTGCGGACGGCGAGCAGGGGTAGCTCACCGTCCGGTAAGGACCAGGCCCGGGTCGGCGCCGCGTTGCGTTCCACGCGCGCCTCAAAGAGCTGTCAGCAATAGTGACGGGGTCCTATAGGGCCATTGCCTGCCGGGGTTGCGGGAATGTTCTAACGAGATACCGTGGCCCCGGAACTTAAGGGCAGCAGAAGGAACAGAGTGGGTTTTTAATCAGTAGAAGTCTGACACTTCCTTCCGCTCAACCCAGAGTGGGAGAAGTCATTCAATGATTTTCCCACCCAGAAAAAAAAAGGTTCTAAGCTCGAACCCAGTCTGATTGATTACTTCGAGTTATTTATATCATCACCATTTCTCTCAAAACGGTGTAGCAAAACATCGTGAGTAAACCGGAATGCCCTCGGACTAAATTTTCGAAAACATGTGATATCTATCAACCCCCACTGGACTCGTGTTTGTATACAGAAAATATATAACCACGGTGTATACGGTCAATGTCTTGTCAGAAGGGAGGCATGTGTCTTAGCAGTGGGAACGTTACAGGCTGAATTATAGGTCTGTGTTTAGTACATTAATACCACTGGACTTTTTTTTTTTTTTTTTTTTTTTAACCTGGTAAAATTATCAAATAAGTCCTCCCACCACGGGCAGGGTGGGAGGGACTGTCAGACTTTTACTGACTAAAATCCACGGTGTTCCTTCAATAACCCTTTACATACCGGGGCCACGGTAACGGGATGAGTCCCACGACCCCGGCAGGCTTCGGCCCTCTGCAGAGGGGGCCTCGTCATGTTGCTGACGCTCTTTGAGGCGCGCGTGGAACACGACGCGCCGTCGACCCGGGCATGGTCCATGGTCGGACAGCGAGTTGCCCTTTACTCGCTGTCCGCATGCCCGCGCCTACGGTGGCCGGAGATCGTCGGCCGACGTCCGACGCCGTGGGCGTCTACCACTGCGGCTGGGCTGGAGGGAGGACGCCATCCTCTCCCTCACGCGGCCCGCCTCCTCCTTCGAAAGAATGACTGCTTCGCAGAAGGAGGCGACCGCTTCCCACTCCCTCTCGCCCCGCAGCATGGCCTCGACCAAGGCCGGGCGCGAGAGGTCTCCGCCTATTGTCGCCGTGAGGACACGTCGGTGCTCTGCCCAAGCTGGGCAGTCCTGCACCGTGTGCTCGACTGTGTCCTCAGGGCGACCCTCGCAGTGGTGACACCCAGGCACAGACACAGGTACCTCCCGAAACTTCCGTGTCCGGTGAGGACCTGCGTCATGCGGTAGGTCAGGACGCCGTGACGCCGATCTAGCCACTCCTCAAAGAGGGGTCTTACCGCCGCAATTGCGGCGTGCCCGGCCGTCGGTTGCGACAGTCGTTCCCTCCATACTGCCCTGAGATCGCGCCGGAGCTCTTCCCGCCGCGTCTCGACTTCTCGAGGCAGCGGGGATACGCCCCGGCGCTGCGCCTCCACGCGCCATTCATAGACGCGCTGGAGGGCAGTCGCCTCCAGATCCCAGGGCAATACCACTGGACTAAGGCTTAATTTATACACCGGCATGGAATGGAATGGAAGCGACTTTAATTGTACATAGCATAATGAACTTTATGTCAATTGTGTAACATACAAACTAAATAGGAGCCAAAAAAAGGTCACGCGTCTCCGCGGAATCCTCGCGCATTCTCGAGAATTTTTGGCTCCTATTTAATTTGTATGTTATACAATTGACATAAAGTTCATTATCCTATGTACAATTTCGTTGCAAAAAGTCGCTTCCATTCCATTCCGCGGCGATGTAAATTGAGCCTAAATCACTGAATGGTTCAAAACTTCCTTTAATCATTAGAGAAAATCATCACGTCGCAGATTTGGATCTGAAAGTTTGTGCATCTGAATATAAATTTATTGTTAATGAACCCACGATAACAGGAGAATAGTGTCAGGCAACGCTTTTTTCCTTTTTCACAAAACATAGTAAAAACGCTCGTGGCTAGCAACCAAACGGGTCAATTATTAAGGTTAAGCAACCCTCGCCGAGGTAGGTCTGTCGTTCACTCATTCGGTGATAATCTTAAATAACACGAATATTGACGAATATTGTAATGACAGAAAATCTTATAACTAGTATTAAATTAAACTTAATTTAAATGTACCTATGTGTTTTATAATTATTACTTTTTTATTAAAATTTTGACATTAAATGTTTTTAACCGACTTCAAAAAAAGGAGGTTTACAATTCGTCTTGAACTTTTTCTTTTTTTTTTATGTATGTTACCTCATAACTCGGAGACGGCTGGACCGATTTGAAAAATTCTTTTTGCGTTTGAATGGGTATACTTTCTAGTTGGTCCCATTGTTACGAAATCAGGATCTGATGATGGAATCCTGGAGAAATAGAGGGAACTCTCCAAATATTATAGGCACACCTATAGCGTTTTGGGTATTTCTTATAGTAGCTTGAGCAGTTGCTTCCGAAAAGTACCATTTGGGGAAGTTGAACTGATGATGAAGACCACACATGGCCACTGAAACTCCTCAATAATAAGTATTTCGTGGATTGCGATTCGATTACTTGAGTACGGATGTTAAACACTTTATGCTCGTCACAATACATATCGTGATGTAGAGCTGATGGTCAAATATCAGAAGAACTCCTCAAAAATTAACGGCTATGCACAGGGAAAAGCAATATTTTGTAAAAGGTGATAAGTTGTTGACATTATGGCTTTTGTAACTAGATAAATTACAAACCAACCCAATAAAAAGCGTGAAAAAAAAAATTTAGCAAAAAATAGAACCGACTTCCATATCAAAACACTACAAAGCCAAAAATAACTTTAATTTCGGAAGGCGGTGTCTTTAGTTTTGTATATTACGATTTTCGTTTTTGACACCGCCTTCCGAAATTAAAGTTATTTTTGGCTTTGTAGTGTTTTGATATGGAATTCGGTTCTATTTTTTGCTAATTTTTTTTTTGTAGCATTATCTGCTAGGGAATTAGTATTGTTAAAATAATTTTTTATTACTTATTTGTGTGTAATCACTGTGTAAATATTTCAACACAAATGTATTTTTGTTATGAAATAAAGAACTTGAACTTGAACTTGAACATAAGGAGATTATATCGTATTAATTATAGGAAAATTTGTTATGACAATTTTATTTTATTAATTTTATTTTGTTTATTGTCATTTTTATTTCATTTTGTTCTTTTTTGTAATTGTCATTTTCATTTTAATTTATTCTTTGTAATTAATATTAAGGTGTGTGTGTTTCTAATTATGTTAAACTTATATGAGTTACGTTACTGGAATTAAATGCATTTTATTTTTTATTTTATTTTCAAAGGTTAGCTAGCCAGTCGCTCCATGTAAAACACTAGTCAATAAGTAAATCATTTATCAAGCATCTGTGGCCTATTGACAAATACCTTGTTTTTGGTGGGGAATCATCTAATGACAACCTGCTCTGGGTGGAGTGGACGGAAGTGTCCGATATCTACTGACTAAAAACTCACCTAGTTCCTTCAACTGCTTTTACGTTCCGGGATGTGGCATCTTGTTAGAATATTTCCGCAACCCCGGATAAATAAATACCTAGCACTCAACTGCATCTGGTTACACTGAAAACCGACCCCAACTTAGTTACGAAAACGCTAAGCTGATCTAACGATGATCACAAAATAATAAAAGAATTGAATAATAAAATTTTTGTTGCAAAAAATAAAACCGACTTCCATATCAAAACACTACAAAGCCAAAAATAATTTTAATTTTGGTAGTCGGTGTTATTGGTTTTGTATTTTCTTTGTTTTTCACACCGCCTTCCGAAATTAAAATTATTTTTGGCTTTGTAGTGTTTTGATATGGAAGTCGGTTTTATTTTTTGCAAAAAAGTTTTTTATTTTCGTGCTTTTTAGTGGGTCAGTGAATTTTCCAAATCGGTTCGTAAATGACGGAGTTATGCGCGATCAAAAAACGCAATGCAGAGTAAACGAAAAGATCATCAGCATATTTTTTTTTTTTAGACTTTTGTTGATTTTTCAGAAACGGCTTGTCCGATTTCGATTAAATTTTCATGGGACCATTTGGGAAGTATACCCTTTCTAATACGATAAGAATTTTTCAAATCGGTTGGCAAGCGACGGAGTTATGCGCGGACAAACATAAAAAAAAATACTAACATCCGAATTGAGAACCTCCTCCTTTTTTAGAAGTTGGTTAAAAAAAATAAATCTATTTCCAATCTATTCTATATTCTTTGTGGGTGACCCCCACTGACTGTTGCCAAACTGCACCTCCAAGTACGCGGTCGTAACTTCAGAACTTTCTGCCCCATCAACCATCCATTCTGCCAGTAATGTGCCATTCGCATACAGATTTTAAATCTTGTATGGCGACCGCGTAATACTCCACAGCTGTTCCCAAAGCATCTTTTGAATATTAAATTACGGTATTTTGATGTGATGTTGCACTTATAGGTATATTATCAACATTTGAAATGCTCCTTAAGCTCATCTTTTAAAATTGAATGAATATATTTAAAAAAATATTACAACTGCTTTAAAAAAAATTAAGATTAAATACATAGTTTAAGCTAACTCTGTATTGTAATTCGTGAATAACGTCGTGAGTAATTTATTTATTTTGTAACTTTCAATTCCTAAGAAAATAAAAAGAATATAATATTCCACAGATGAAACACAATTACTGATATTCTGATACCAGACGTCACGCTATAAACTTTGTTAGCGTAGAAATTTTATGCATACATATGAAAGTCAAAACCAATTTATCCCACGGAAATCGTCTATATCCCCTGGATAAAAGTGGCCTGTCTGTATTCCAGATTATAATATATTTAATCGAATGAAATGATTTAATTATAATCTACTAGCTTTTGCCCGCGAACTCGGTCGCGTGGGAGGCTTTTCCCGCGTAATTCCCTATCCCATGGGAATTCCAGGATAAAAACTATCCTATGTCCTTCACAGGGTCCTAAACTATTCCGATGCCAAATTTCATCTAAATTGGTTTAGCGGTTTAGGCGTGAAAAGGTAACATACAGACAGACAGAGTTACTTTCACATTTATAATATTAGTATAAATTTATGTATTTCGTATGTGCCAAATTGAATTCAGATCAGTCCAACTATTTTAGGGTGATTGTGTAAAAAACTTTTGCATCTACATATACACGTAAATAAAATTAAAATATCTAGCTGTCTGAAATTAGTATTAGTAGTCAAAACAACTAAGTATGTTTTCTCAAATGCGTATAGTTCTCTTGTGACTAAAACACATACTAACAACCTTATCTGTCTTCCTGTTTATCTGAGCTACTCTCTGAAACAGATGAACCGATTTTAATGGGACTTTCACTGGAAGACAAAAAAGTTATATAGCAATTTATTTTTTTTTTCCTTCAGGATCCACAGTATCGAAATTTACGCTGGAAAAAATACCACGCAAACGAAGTTTAGATTGTCGTAGATGCAATATTAGTTTGTCTAGAGGCCCTATTTCCACGAAAGTATTCGTCATTAAAATTTTATTGTATTCTAAGCATTTTATTGTTTGTTTGGGTGTTGCCAGTTAACGGGTCACGCGAAAAACGAATGCCTTTAATATTTATAGTCTGTCAACATTTCTTGCTTAACTACCGACCTTGGATTACTTGACGGGTTGTTAGGAGTTAATGGCTCGTTATGTTTAGCCGAACGGACGAGAAATATTTTCTTATGGCCGTAATTTTTAATGTTGACGATGTATCGATGGCCTTGTGTTATAGGAAATGGGAACATATATCATGTTGTGTTCTTATGTTTCCTCATGCTTTCAAGAGTATAAAAATATCATTATCGAAACGTAGTGTATTTAGGTCAACTTTCTGGTAAGTTTTTTGTAAACTTATTTTATCTGTAGGCAATCAAAGTACAGCCACGAGCCACATCTGAACCATTACACGCCTTTTAAAGATCTTAATAGTATAATAACTAATTTACAAGACATCTATGGCGTACATAGCGCTCACCAGAATAATGTTGTTCGGAGAGTCTAAATATTAAAAAAAAATAGATAAATAACATATTCAGCCTATAACTCAGTGCAGCTTGGTAGGTGTCACATGTATTCTAATATGCATGTTTCGTCACGATTAAAATTATATAAAGTAATGTGACTGAAAATAACTACTATTAAATATAAATACATGACCAATAAAAGAGACGAACTAACGTAAGACATTAAACGTACATAAAAATATAAACATAAAATAAGTTCACTAATGTATTTTTAATGTTTTAAGTTTCATTCTTTCTCTTTTATCTTATTTTGATACATCCTGCACTCACCACAGTTGAGAACGAATATGGCTTATACTTATAACATGATCACTGCCTTAGTTAAAACAAACACCTCATAATAACCACGTAAGAAAAGCGATAATCCAATAAATACTCGTATTTTTCTTATTGATAATAGGCTCGCGTTTGACCACCGTGTCACCTGATGGTAAGTGATGATGTGGTTGAAAATGAAGCACCCTTACCTAGTAAGTAACCTATAAACTCTTGACTTAAAGACCTCCAGGCTATAGATATCAGGAAACAAAGACTCTGGCAGGAAATTCCACTCCTAAGACGTGCGTACTATGGAATTATTCCCAAAACGTTTTGTCTGGAGTGGGTTATGGTTTTGGTCCTATACAAAAACACCAAAATTTTACACTATAAAACCGGACACAAGCATAAGAAAACCGGGGTAATTTTAGTCAGTACAAGTCGGGCAGATCCCTTGACCAAGAACAATCTTAAGGATTTCTACCTCGAAAGAAAATAAAGACTTTCAGTCAAACTTACTGCAGGTCAGAACTAATATTTTACTTCGAGCAAGCGAGCAAGCAAGCATGATATATCATGACAAATTTGTTGTCAGATTTTCCGGTTACTGAAAACCTTTAACGACTGTAAAAGGTGTACAAATGTCAGCTGAGACTGCTTACCGTGTTTTCCGAGGACGGAAGAGTCCTTGTAAGTTAAAACCATCGCCTGTCTACGGATTCATTTCGACAACCGTTAACTTTGAAGATCTCCTTGTAAAGCTATTTTAATTTTAGCCACAACCTACATTCTAATCATCCTATGCCTTTTCCCAGTTGGGGTTAGCCCTTGGCCAAACCAGTGTACGATTTTCTGGCTTCTGACTACCCGTAACTTAGGGTTGCCATCACCAAATTTGCCGGCCCCAGACAAAGACTTATAAACCCCGGATATTTGGGTAAAATCGCAGTTTTTCCCCGGACACCGGAAAAATAATTCATTTTTGAACTTGAAACTAAAAACAACGATGTTTAATTATGGTTTTTATTTATTGATAAAGTGATAACAATGTAGAGATTTAGAAATTTTTTAATAACAGTCTCTTCCTTTTCATTTAATCAACGTAACATAAACAATGAGATGAAATACCATGGGAAAATAATAATAGAGATTGTGCTTTTTGGTACCCGTAAGACTAATGGGTTTTACCTGGACGCTTACTGGGAAAATCGCCCCCGGACGGTCTCCAAACTAGGACAAATCCGGGAATACCCGGACGGATGGCAACCCTACCCGTAACGTTACGCCTGTCAAAGATGTCTAAATGACAGCTGGGCCAACGTCTTAACATGCTTATTAAGGCGTATCACAGCGCCACCTTCCAAAGACCGGGCTACTACTGCGAAATTCACCAGACCCGCGAATCGTACCCGAGATCCCATGTTCGTTTCCGACCACTAGAACAACAAGACAGTTTACCACAGCATACTTTCTAATACAAAATACCATACTTTCTAAAATTTGCACACATAAAAATCTAAGGACGCACCCATTATCTCCACCAAGCTGAAAATAAAAAATTAAAAATACCATACTGCTCTATGAGATGCTGAAAACTTTTCAGCAATTAGACCGAAAGCTCTCCGCTGTAAAGTGTTATTAAAACACATCCCACGAGACTTCGGTCCTCATGAAAATACGAAGCTAATGAAATTATTTTTTGCTTGCTAAAATGTGGAATGCGAAATTGAAAATGCAATGTGTTAATCATCTCAAAGAATTCCTTTACTAATGTGTGAGTTTTGTAGTGAGATAGATATTGTTTTCTTTCTGTTTTGACGTTTTGGGTCAGTGATTAATTTCTGTAAATTGTAGTAGGTTTTCGATAACAGCCTAGTGCTTAAAAGGTGAACAAGCTTGCAAAAAAGACCTAAACAAAGTGTTACATTTCTTCAACATAAAAAACTACTTCCAAAAATATCATTTCAAAATGAAAAATAACTTTAATTTCGGATGTCTGTGTCAAAAATCAAAATGAAAAACTAAAGACACCGACTATCGAAATTAAAGTTATTTTTAATATTTATTTTTTTAAGTTTTTTTTTAAGTCGTTTAAAAATAAAACCACTTTTGTCATAATGCTATTTATTATGAAAATTTGTTATAACAAACACTTAAACCAATGAGATGCCTGCATTTCCTAGTTGACTAGCTAGCACGATGTTTAGCCTTCTTCGCTGGGTAGTTAGATCCATTACAACATATACAAAAGAATATAATATAATTTCGTAATTATTGGTCATCTCCTTTTAAAAAAGAAAATAAATTAATTTGAACCAGTTTATGTCTCATAAAAAATACAAGTAATCAAATCAAAAATGTAGTTAAATAAAAAACAGCATTGTGTGTGCCTATTCTCATAACGCCATGTAGCACTTAATCCAGCCCACACAATGAGCAACTTTCAACCTAATGCATTATTTTGAATTACCACGGATTTGATTTACCACGGATGGAATTTTCAGGGATATCCTACGGTCTGGGGCGGGCGAAGGGGTCTGTCAGACCCTTACTAAATAAAACTACCCCGTCTGCCCTCGCACACTTGTTTTGAAAGTCAAATCCAACAAAGGATTGGATGTAAAAGATTGCTTTTAGCGATAACACAAGCCATTGTGTAGCCCCTTTTTAGGGTTCCGTAGTCAACAAGGAACCCTTATAGTTTCGCCATGTCCGTCTGTCTGTCCGCGGTTTAGCTCAAAAACTATTGGTACTAGAAAGTTGTACTTTGGCATGAATATACACGTTAATGACGTTGAAAAAGTGGTAAAATAAAATTTTGAAAAAAACAATTATTTAGGGTACCTCCCATACATGTAAAGTGGGATGATAATTATTTTTTTTCGTTCTTCCCATAGTGTGGGATATCGTTGGATAGATATTTCAAAAATGTTAGGGGTTTGCTAAGACCGTTTTTTGATTAAGTAAACCGTTCGTGACTTATCAAGCTTTAAAGTACCAATTTTCGTTAGAGTCAAGTGTCCCCCCCCTGTATCAACCAAACAGTTATAGTTAGAAATTCAAATGTCACGGCAGTAGTACTTATATATAACGAAATTTAAAGGAAAACTATCACACATAAGTGGGCTTTACAAGTTTACGAGTAATAGTCGACCAATTGTATTTGACTCGAAAATTTCGAACAATTCTATAGAAATGTCGATAGATGGCGCTAAGCGCCAGTTGTATCGTGCTAGCTTCTTGTGACGATTGAGTAGTGTAGCTCTGTGTCCGTATTTAAATTCAAAACACCGGCTATGACAAGTTTTATACAAATCTCAAAAAAAAATTAAAACTTTCCGTGCAAAATTGTCGGATCAGGTGAGGATTTGTATAGGAAGTCAAATTAGTTGGGTAGTCATGTTTGGCTTTTAGTTAGAGCATGGTACGAAACGATCAGTCAGCGAATACGACACGCACTTGGCTGTTATAAAAACTACGGAACCCTACACTGCGCGTGGCCCGACACGCACTTGACCGGTTTTTTTAGTAGTTAAATCGTTTTTAATGTAGAGAATTAGCAATGGGGTAGATTTCACATTACTAGCAACGTTGTTGATCCCTCCAACTAAGCTAAATATGCTTGTGTCTGGAGTGAGTTCAGGGCAATAGTGACTGGGTGGGGTTCAAACTTGCGACCTGTCGATAACATGACCAACACCTTAGCCATTAGACTAGGTTCACTTCAATTGAATTTATTTAATTCTGTCACGGTGTAGTAAAGAGTATATCTATCTATTTATTTACCGAGTTAACTAGCCTTCCACAAGGGAAGCTCGTTGTTTTAAGACCCCTAAACATGCTTGATTACTAATTACTTACCTTAACGATAAAAGGCATAAATAACCACAGGCTAAAGCTGCCACTATGGACATTACTCACGGGAACTATTTCCATATAATACTTTTTGCCCAATCATAAAGCACTTTGCTAAATTCGTCCCGTCTCTTGGGACAAATCAGGGGTACTTACTTCGATGATATAGCCTTATATTGGTTGTAGAAGAAATAGATTAGGCTTGGAGGGAATACGTTTTTTGCACGGTTTTTTGGTAAAATTGGCTCTCGGGTCGAAAAGGGGATGAACATGATAAATTGTGGTGATTTTATTTCCAAAAGTTTGTCGCATTATGGTTTATTTTTATTCATAATACTCTAAAATTTAGCTTTAAATTATCTTCATTTCTCAAAAGGACATTGTACGGTTCACTTATATTAGTTTATAAAATTCATAATATTAGTCGCCTTAATGACGAGGCATGCAGTAGAAGACTAATGAAAAATATCGTTACGCCAGTCGCTTAGCTAACATATCGAGCAACTTCGACCGACTTCTAATACGTTCGAGACACTAACGCCATGTGGCGGCGAGTAGCAGTACTGCGTATCTCAATTAGCTTCTGGAACATTCTTGGCAATATATGCAGTGAGTCGATTTTACAAGAATGTTCTAGAACTCATAGACCAGTGTATAAATAGATCGCAGAGGAACGCAGACGGTAGTCTTATTACAAGATACGAGGCGATATAATCGAAACTCTATAAGTGAATTTCAGTGCGATTTAAGTGTTAAGTGAAGAGTATTGTAGTGCGAGTAATTGTGTTAATTTTTATTTTGTGTTTATTAAATTAAAGTGTAAAGGGTCTTTAATTGATGTAATTATTTCTATCCCGAACCCCAGTTCGTAACAATTTATTACTTTTAAACAATAAAAAAACAATAAGTAACACATCAAAGCGTATCTAAGATTTCATTATTCAAAATTTTGAATAAGTATTCGGTTGTATTTTGTTTTCGCCAAATCTTAATTTAAATTCACTCTCTTGTCATATGCTTTTATCTCATTTTAACCGACTTCGAAAGTAAGAAGTTTTCAATTTGGTTGTTTTTTTAATTAGTATGGATAGTATGGATTATTTCCAAGATAAACACTTTTTACCAAAAAATTAAACCGGTAGTCGGTGTCTTTGGTTTTTTTTTCGTTTTTGGCACCGACTTCCGAAATCAAAGTAATTTTTCACTTTACAGTGTTTTTTGGAAATCGGTTTAATTTTTTGTTAAAAAGTTTTTATTTTTCTCTTTTTAGTTGGTTGGTTTGTAATTTACCTAGTTACAAAAGCCTAAATGTCAACGAACTTTTACAAAATATTGCTTTTCCCGATGCTGTGCCGTTAATTATTGAGGACTTCTCCTGGTACTTCACCATCAGCTTCATTTCACCATATGCTTTTTAGTTCCTGGGTGTAGGTATTTGGAAGGCAGTTTTTTTAATTAAAATACTTGTTTGTTTTATTATTAGTTGCCAGTATAAACATGTTAGAGAGAAGACGAATCGCGAGCAAATCTGTATAATGTCCATGAGAGAAACTTCATTCAAATTCGGACCCCATTTTTGTCAACTTCCCAAATATCCTAAGTGCTCACTTACATGACTTGATGAACCTTGTTTTTGGTGGGAAAATTATCTAATGACTTCTCCCGCTCCGGGTGGAGGGGACTGGAGTGTCGAACTTCTGACTAAAAACCCACACTGTTCCTTCAATTGCTCTTACGTACCCGGGCCGCGGTATCTCGTTAGATCATTCCCGCAATACCCAATACGCAATACTACAAAATACAACCGAATACTTATTCAAAATTTTGAATAAGTATTCGGTTTGTTTTCGCCAAATCTTAATTTAAATTCACTCTCTTGTCATATGCTTTTATCTCATTTTAACCGACTTCGAAAGTAAGAAGTTTTCAATTTGGTTGTTTTTTTTTATATTTTTGATCACCGGCGTTTGCCCCAGCATGCGACATACGTAGGCTGCTATTTAAACTATTCATTGGCTTGGTACCTACTTCAGCCAGATGGGTATAATTATGTACCTAGCCCTTATTATAAATGAAATTAGACATCCAATGAAACAATCTTCAAGGTTATTTTTTAGTGCAGTAGTCGTTAGACATTTTTTGCATAAAAATCGGTTCATTTTCTTTATTTTTTTTTCATTGATAATAGGCTCGTGTTTGACCACCAACTTACCTGGTGGTAAGAGATGATGTGGTTGAAGATAGAGCACGCTTACCTAGAAATTCACTATTGATTTAAAGACCCCCAGGTTATAGCTATCGGAAAACACAGACTCCGGCAGGCAATTCCACTCCTTAGCCGTACGCACAATGAAAGTATTCCCAAACGGCTTCATGCGTATGGGTGGGAATGTGGGATGGCCACCATGTAACGAGTGCGGGCTTGGCGGAATTAGATTTAATAATTCCATCGCACACTCCCCGAAACGTAACCGACCACCACTCACCAGACCTGTGACAAGTGTTGCCAGGTCCGATTTGTTTTAAATCGGGGCAAAAGGTAAAGAAAATCAGGATCAAGGATTGTAAATCGGGACAAACAAAAAAAAACAAGTTTTTTAAAAGTAAGGTTTAATTTATTCGTTTTCTTGTTTTCGAAACTAATATCAAAACCTATATATAAAACACTTCCGTTACTGATTAACTGACAAACAACGCACAGACAAAACTACTGGTTCCAAGAAGCTGAAAGGTGATAGAACTGATCTGACATATCGACCGGCCGCCATTTTGTTTTTTTTTTTCGATATCGCGGTGCACGATGTAAGTTGTATTTATGGGTAGAGGACATATAGACAACAAAATGTCATGTAACATTGTACCCCAAAGTGTCACGTTACCGAGATATTCTTCTTCTTCTTTAACTTCGTATTTAGGTTCCTTAAGTGATATTGCCTACCAGGGTATTGCGGGTATGATCTAACGAGATACCGCGGCCCGGGTACGTAAGAGCAATTGAAGGAACAGTGTGGGTTTTTAGTCAGAAGTTCGACACTCCAGTCCCCTCCACCCGGAGCGAGAGAAGTCATTAGATAATTTTCCCACCAAAAACAAGGTTCATCAAGTCATGTAAGTGAGCACTTAGGATATTTGGGAAGTTGACAAAAATGGGGTCCGAATTTGAATGAAGTTTCTCTCATGGACATATATACAGAATTGCTCGCGATTCGTCTTCTCTCTAACATGTTTATACTGGCAACTAATAATAAAACAAACAAGTATTTTAATTAAAAAACTGCCTTCCAAATACCTACACCCAGGAACTAAAAAGCATATGGTGAAGTGAAGCTGATGGTGAAGTACCAGGAGAAGTCCTCAATAATTAACGGCACAGCATCGGGAAAAGCAATATTTTGTAAAAGTTCGTTGACATTTAGGCTTTTGTAACAAGGTAAATTACAAACCGACCAACTAAAAAAAGAAATATAAAAACTTTTTAACAAAAAATTAAACCGATTTCCAAAAAACACTGTAAAGTGAAAAATTACTTTGATTTCGGAAGTCGGTGCCAAAAACGAAAAAAAAAACCAAAGACACCGACTACCGGTTTAATTTTTTAGTAAAAATTGTTTATCTTGGAAATAATCCATACTATCCATACTTAACATTATAAATGCGAAAGTAACTCTGTCTGTCTGTCTGTCTGACTGTCTGTCTGTCTGTTACCTTTTCACGCCTTAACCGCTGAACCGATTCACATGAAATTGGGCATGGGAATAGTTGAGGACCCTGGGAAGGACATAGGATAGTTTTTATCCCGATGTAAGGTTCCCGCAGGATAGTTTTCGAATTGTATCTTTGTTGCTCTTTCACGCAAAAACTACTGAACGGATCTGAATGAAATTTGGTAAGAAGACATTTGACATCCTGCAAAAACACATAAGCTACTTTTTATACCGGAATTCCCACGGGTTTGGGATTTACGCGGGGAAAACCTCCCACTCGAACGAAGTCGTGGACAAAAGCTATCCATACTTTAATACTTAATAATATAACTCCATACTTCCATATCCATATCCATACTATCCATACTTCCATATCCATCCATACTTTCATACAAATCTATACTAATATTATAAATGCGAAAGTAACTCTGTCTGTCTGTGTCTGTTACCTTTTCACGCCTTAACCACTGAACCGATTCACATGAAATTTGGCATGGGAATAGTTGAGGACCCTGGGAAGGACATAGGATAGTTTTTATCCCGATGTAAGGTTCCCGCAGGATAGTTTTCGAATTGTATCTTTGTTGCTCTTTCACGCAAAAACTACTGAACGGATCTCAATGAAATTTGGTAAGAAGACATTTGACATCCTGTAAAAACACATAAGCTACTTTTTTTTTCCGGAATTCCCACAGGTTTGGGATTTACGCGGGGAAAACCTCCAACTCGAACGAAGTCGCGGACAAAAGCTATCCATACTTTAATACTAATAATTTAACTCCATACTTCCATATCCATATCCATGCTATCCATACTTCCAATATCCATCAATACTTCCATACTAATATTATAATAATACGAAAGTAACTGTCTGTTTGCCTGTCTGTTACCTTTTCATGCCTAAACCGCTGAACCGATTTAGATGAAATTTGACATGGAAATAATTTAGGACCCTAGGAAAGACATAGCATAGGTTTCGTCCTGGAAATCATTCCTAAAGAATGTAAGGGGTGTTAGAATTTCGTATAGGGAATCAATAATGTCCCCGACCTACCCACACACATAATACACTTAGACCGCTAAACCGATTTGGATGAAATTTCATATGGAGATAGTTTTAGACCCTGGAAAAGACATAGTATAGTTTTATTTCCGGAAATCATTCCTAAGAGATGTAAAAATGGAGTTGGAATTTTGTATAGTAAATCAATGATGTCCCCGCCCTCCCCACCCACATAGTACACTTGACCGCTAAACCGATTTGGATGAAATTTGCTATGGAGATAGTTTTAGACCCTGGAAAAGACATAGGATAGTTTTTATCTTGGAAATCATTCCTTAAGAATGTAAAGGGGTGTTGGGACTTTGTATTCCCCCTCTCAATTCATTCAAATAGCGTATTCAAGAACCACTCATAACATTTTTTTTAAACTACACAACTGCATATAGGCTATACAAATCTTTGTTTAGAGCTGGGGTCAAACCCACGTCATGCACCAGTTAACAGTTACGCCAACCGTGTCGCTTAAATTTTAACCAATCAAGTTTATATACGAATCATTTCTATTTCAAAATCTGGGCAATATGCGTTTGCCCTTTTGAAAATAGGAGAAGATCGTGTGGCAACAGATATCAACGGGATGATTTATTTGAGCTGAAGTGAATCTGAAACTGAAGCTGAAACTGTAGCTGAATCTGAAACCAAAACTGAAGCTGAAGCAGAAACTGAATCAGAAACTGAAACCAAAACTGAAGCTGAAGCTGAAACTGATTCTGAAACCAAAAC
The DNA here is from genome assembly GCA_943138885.2 of Tholera decimalis. NCBI lineage: Eukaryota > Metazoa > Arthropoda > Insecta > Lepidoptera > Noctuidae > Tholera > Tholera decimalis. The sequence goes on from OW964562.2 coordinate 35,593,704, forward strand.
TGAAGCTGAAGCTGAAACTGAAACTGAAGCTGAAACTAGAACTGTAGCTGAAACTGATGCTGAAACCAAACTGAAGCTGAAACGGAAACTGATGCTGAAACCAAAAATGAAGCTGAAACTGGAACTGTAGCTGAAACTGACGATGAAACCAAACTGAAGCTGAAACTGAAACTAAAGCTGAAGCTGAAACTGATGCTGAAACCAAAGCTGAAGCTGAAGCTGAAACTGAAACTGAAGCTGAAAATTAAGCTAAAACTGTAGCTGAATCTGAAACAGAAACTAAAACTGAAGCAGAAACTGAATCTGAAACTGAAACTGAATCTGAAACCGAAACCAAAACTGAAGCTGAAACTCAATCTGAAACCAAAACTGAAGCTGAAGCTGAAACTGGAACTGTAGCTGATACTGACGCTGAAACCAATCTGAAACTGAAACTGAAGCTGAAACTGACACTAAACTGAAGCTGAAACTGAAACTGATGCTGAAACCAAAGCTGAAGCTGAAACTGGAACTGTAGCTGAAACTGACGCTGATACCAAACTAAAGCTGAAACTGAAACTGATGCTGAAACCAAAACTGAAGCTGAAACTGGAACTGTAGCTGAAACTGACACTGAAACCAAACTGAAGCTGAAACTGAAACTAAAGCTGAAGCTGAAACTGATGCTGAAACCAAAACTGAAGCTGAAGCTGAAACTGAAACTGAAGCTGAAAATTAAGCTGAAACTGTACCTGAATCTTAAATTGAAACCAAAACTGAAGCTGAAGCTGAAACTGAAACTGAATCTGAAACTGAAACCAAAACTGAAGCTGAAGCTGGAACTGTAGCTGAAACTGACGCTGAAACCAAACTGAAACTGAAACCAAACTGAAACTGATGCTGAATCCAAAACTGAAGCTGAAGCTGAAACTGAAGCTGAAACTGGAACTGTAGCTGAAACCGAAGCTGAAACTGAAACTGAAGCTAAAACTGAAGCTGAAACTGAAGTAACATACATAGTGAACTTAGTCCAAGATACGGATAATTTAATAAACCACGTTTATTCTGATTTGAAAACAAATATGAATAATAAAGAATAGCTGCGTGAAAGAGTAATTTTCGCACCAACTAACGAAATCATAGGGCAGATCGACGAAAAGATTATGTCTCATGTGGATTGTGATGTTGTTGAGTATCTGTCCGTCGACATTGTCATGGATACAAAGCAAGTGACGTCGTACTCTGTAGAGTTTATCAACTCTCTGGAATTGTCAGGGTACCCCATCACATTATTTGAGGCTTTAACTTGGTGTCCCAGTCCTTTTGATGCGTAATCAGGGCGCACCAAGGCTCTGTAATGGCATGCGACTACAAATTACATACCTTGGATGCAATGTTTTCAAGCAATAATTATGACAGGAACAGCAAGCGGTGAAAACGTATTTGTTCCTCACATTCAGTTCGAAAAACTCTAATTTCCCCTAAAAGCGGCATTCGCAATGACCATAAACAAAGCTCAAGGACAGACACTGAAAGTCGCAGGTGTACATTTAGAAAAAGTCTGCTTTTCCCATGGGCAATTGTATGTGGCGTGCTCACGAGTATCAAGCGTACAAAATCAACACGCCAAGGACGGGAAAACCAGAAACGTAGTTTACAAAAATGTATTGTAAACTACGTGTTAGGTTTTAAAAAGATAAATTTTAAATACTAACTGTCTGTCTGTTTTTAGGGATGGATGGACCCTGGTGATGGTTTTTTAAATATTATATGCATTTTTTAACCACCCAAAAAGATACGGTACACCTTTTTGGCAACAAGAATTATTGACAAAGTGTAAATTAACGCGGGCGAAGCCGCGGGCAAAAGCTCGTTATAAATAATTGTACAGTTTGTGAAGGTGGATGAATATGATGTTTGTTACTCTTTCACGCAATAGCTATAATAGCATAGCTGCACGGATATGAATGAAATTGAAACCTTGGAATAATACATAAGCTTTTTATACTGAAGTTTCCAGGGATCGGGATGTACACGGGTAAAACCTCCCACACGAACGAAGTCGCAGGCAACCGCTAGTTACTAAATAAAACGATGCATCTTTATTCTAAAAAAATATAATAGTCAGACTTGCTTGAGAAACTAATCTAGATACGTGGTAGCATATCCACCCAAGTTCAATGAGCGATTGACTGAGTAAGCCAAAGTGCACATGATCGTGTCTCTGATGCCGCAGAATAGAAAATTTTGCCACTTGGTTAAGACCTCTGGTGTGAGTAAACAAAACATAACGCTAGTGTTGTGATGCGTCATTTTGATCGCATTGTTACAGTCAACACATAATGATGTGATGCGTAGACATATTATTTTTTTCTAACAATAATGCGTATTGTTAACCTTTTTATTTATCGGACATTTTGTGTCCCGATCAATGGCAAATTGGAATGCGTCCCAAACCCCTAATAATCGGGACGTCCCGCGAAAATCGGGACACCTGGCAATACTACCTGTGACGTATGCGGCATTTATAAGAAATTGTAACACTATAGATCATAGCAAAATATTATTAATATACATTTGGAGAGGCTACTTTTTACCCTATTGCAAAAAAGAGAATTCTATTTTTATCGTGGTAAAAACCACGGGAGTGAAGCCCCGCGCTACTGATAGTAAAATAAATAATTTCGGCTGTCTTTTTCACCACTGGAAGAACTCGTGCCTAAATAATTTAAGCGATAAGATTCAGTTTTTAGGGTTAAATAACGCTTGTCAAGGTCGTCTCGGCATGGGTCCCTACAGGCCTCAGAAATCACGTGAAGTCGTTGGTCCCGGCCGTCATTTGTAAATCGTTGACAGACGTTACGGGTTGTCGGAAGTCAGCAAAAATTACACCAGGCTTGATAAATGATCTTTATTTTGCAAATTGGTTATTAAATAATACTTTTACACGTCATTTTTTTTTTTGTAAATCTAAACAAGATGAGGCCGGTGTTTCCTAAAACGAGAAGAAACACCATAACAAACTTAGGGGTACGTCTCTTTTAAAGTCCAAACAATCTATACTGGTTAAAAATATATGGGAAATTTGTAAATTTCCGTCTGAGGCGATCTTTTAAGGAAAGATGCTCACAGATTTGAGTGGGCCTGTCCATACAGTGCAAGCATTTGTCAAATAATGTATAGTTCAACTTAAAACAAGGAGCTTAACAATTTGACGAACAATACCAGCGTAAAGACGTTTGGGAAGGCCGTAAAACGCTCTTAAACTGCCAGACAAACTTGATAAGGAATATCTCGTAACTTGTTTGTAGAAGTCATATTCCTGTGGTACGTAGTATAAACAGTCTGGTAAACGCTAGGCAGATGTTTAATGTTTAACCCTTAACTACCTGCCATTGGTCTTACAGACCGTAACGTATTTTCAACTGACGACAAAAAAAATATACGCGTCGAATTGATAACCTCCTGTTATCAATTCGACGCGTATGTTTTTTTTTTATGTATGATCACCGATTACCCCTCAAAATGTCAGGCTATCATTATTGGTAGCTCACGCATGATGGGTAGAGTGGTGGCTAACTCTCTTCCACCTATTATTTTTAACGGAGCCGTCATTCCCATCAGCCCTAGCGTAAAAGACCTCGGTTTGCATCTTGACGCGACATTTGGCTGGCAAAATCAAGTTTCTAGTGTCAACCAAAGGGCCAATGGCACTTTGCGTTCCTTGTATCGTCTGAGAAACTTTTTGCCTGTTAAGACGAAGACTATGCTTGTGCAGACTTTAATTTTCCCATTAATCGACTATGGTGACGTGTGCTACTTTGACCTGAATGCGGTCTTGCTCGATAAGCTTGATCGTCTCCTCAATAACTGCATTCGGTTCATATTTAATTAAAGGAAATATGACCATGTCTCAAGTTTCAGGTCTGAACTTAAATGGATGACCATTCGCCAGAGGAGAAGTTTGCGCGCTTTGACAACTTTTTTCTCTTTACTCAACTCTCCCAGCCCTCCTTCTTATCTAATGCCTCACTTTCAATTTCTATGTTCTTCACACAATAAGAATCTACGTTCATTCAATAATCTTCTCTTATTCTGCCCTTCTCATACATCTGACTTTGTTCATTCTTCTTTTCATATCCAGTCGATTCTCCTCTGGAATGCAGTTCCTCTCGAGATCAGAACGGCTGACAGTCGCTATTTATTTATTTAATTCATTAAATAGAACGGCCGAAACCAATTACACTATTTAATATACTTTATATGTAATTTATTTAGCACATTCACACCGCGATCTCAGGGCAGTATGGAGGGAGCGACTGTCGCAACCGACGGCCGGGCACGCCGCAATTGCGGCGGTAAGACCCCTCTTTGAGGAGTGGCTAGATCGGCGTCACGGCGTCCTGACCTACCGCATGACGCAGGTCCTCACCGGACACGGAAGTTTCGGGAGGTACCTGTGTCTGATGGGTAAGGAAGAGACGCCTGGGTGTCACCACTGCGAGGGTCGCCCTGAGGACACAGTCGAGCACACGGTGCAGGACTGCCCAGCTTGGGCAGAGCACCGACGTGTCCTCACGGCGACAATAGGCGGAGACCTCTCGCGCCCGGCCTTGGTCGAGGCCATGCTGCGGGGCGAGAGGGAGTGGGAAGCGGTCGCCTCCTTCTGCGAAGCAGTCATGCTTTCGAAGGAGGAGGCGGGCCGCGTGAGGGAGAGGATGGCGTCCTCCCTGCAGCCCAGCCGCAGTGGTAGACGCCCACGGCGTCGGACGTCGGCCGACGATCTCCGGCCACCGTAGGCGCGGGCATGCGGACAGCGAGTAAAGGGCAACTCGCTGTCCGACCATGGACCATGCCCGGGTCGACGGCGCGTCGTGTTTCACGCGCGCCTCAAAGAGCGTCAGCAACATGACGAGGCCCCCTCTGCAGAGGGCCGAATCCTGCCGGGGTCGTGGGACTCATCCCGTTACCGTGGCCCCGGTATGTAATGGATTATTGAAGGAACACCGTGGATTTTAGTCAGTAAAAGTCTGACAGTCCCTCCCACCCTGCCCGGAGTGGGAGGACTTATTTGATAATTTTACCACGTTAAAAAAAAAAAATAAAAAAAAAAAAAAAAAAAAAAAGCACATTCACACATTCTTCTCACAAAACTTCAAATATTCTGACAATATTATCTTCCATTCATCCACAAACATATCTAAATCTGTGTTTGAGTCCAAGAGAGCGTTAATAGTGGCTAGAGTTCGAGGAATAGGCGACTTGGAGTGTGCAACTGTGCGACGAGTGGGAACAGCCAGTAGGCGGTGTTTTCTATGAGCACAATACTTGTCCGGAACAAACAGATTGCAGACCTCATTATGCAGGTCAGGTGCATCAATCATTCCCATGATAATCTTAAATATCACAGTCATCTGATCACGCGACCGTCTCACTTCCAACGAATTGAAAGACAAGCAACCCAACAGAAATTTAGTGGGATACAGGAATGGATAATACCCATACAAGTGTTTGTAAAGGTATCTAAGGAATGCTTTTTGTACTTTTTCTAGAACTAGCGCATACTGTTTTTCAAAAGGATTCCATACGCATGCACTAGACTCAAGCTTGCTACGGACTAATGCCCCAAATGCTATGCATTTAAAAAGAAATTGCGGATCTATTTTCTACACCAATAAGCAGAATTTCCACATTCGGTTTTCATTTGCTTCTTCATTATATATATATTTGTATATATATATAAGTATTTATTTATATATATTATTTATGTAGATTTCTATTTTTAATGATACTAGGGTTTTTGTGTTATTACTATTATTATATATATATATTTTTTTCTAATTTTACATCACACGTTCATATTGCACCTCCCACACTATCTCATCACCACTCATGGTTGACTGGTAGAGAATGCCTACGGCATTAAGTCCGCCTTTGTACCTATGTGCATAAAGTGTAAATAAATAAATAAATTACTCGAAGATGGCTGAACCGATTAGGAAAATTCTTTTTTGTTTGAAAGGGTATACTTCGAAATTGGTCCCATTATCACCAAGTCAGGATCTGATGATGGGATCCCGGAGAAATCGAGGGAACTCTTCAAATATTATAGGCACACCTATGGCGTTTTGGGTATTTCTTATAATAACTTGTGCAATTGCAATTTTTTTCTTTGTGTGCGTATATAGTGCTGGCGCTTGCGTCCGTGTACCTTTTCTATAGATCACTCAGTATCGCGCATGTGTTCGGCGAAGAAATAAGTGCACGCGTTTGCTCTCGGTAAGTGAAAATATTTTGTCAGTGGTCTCAGTTACCGCACGTAGGTGGTTGTGTGATTTTGATGTATTTTTAACAGACTTCAAAAAAAGGAGGTTTACAATTCGTCTTGAACTTTTGTTTTTTTTATGTATGTTACCTCATAACTCAGAGACGGCTGGACCGATTTGAAAAATACTTTTTGCTTTGAATGGGTATACTTTCTAGTTGGTCCCATTGTTACGAAATCAGAATCTGATGATGGGATCCTGGAGAAATCGAGGAAACTCTTCAAATATTATAGGCACACCTATAGCGTTTTGGGTATTTCTTATAGTACCTTGAGCAGTTGCTTTGAAAAAGTATCATTTGGGGAAGTTGAACTGATGATGAAGACCACAGATGGCCACTGAAACTCCTCAATAATAAGTATTTCGTGGATTGCGATTCGATTACTTGAGTACGGATGTTAAACACTTTATGCTCGTCACAATACATATGGTGATGTAGAGCTGATGGTCAAATATAAGGAGAACTCCTCAAAAATTAACGGCTATGCACAGGGAAAAGCAATATTTTGTAAAAGGTGATAAGTTGTTGACATTATGGCTTTTGTAACTAGATAAATTACAAACCAACCCACTAAAAAGCGTGAAAAAAAAAATTTGCAAAAAATAGAACCGACTTCCATATCAAAACACTACAAAGCCAAAACTTTATTAAAGCTCACAGAATAGATAAAAGAGGTTAGAAAGGAAATAGTTCCTGATTTGTATGAGAACGCGTGTTGCCGCTTGTCTCCCACTCTTTAGCTCCGCTCCAAGCAAGAGGCCCGTTACGTATGCGAATGCACCCAAATAAATTACACACACTTAAATCGAGAGCATGCTACTGATTGTAACCCACTGTCGATTAACATGCGCCGTGCATCACGGCAAAGGACGAAACGTCAATGGTTGAAGTGTGGAGGACGCAACGCATGCAGTACATTGTAAGCGGACTTGGTCATTGCGTTAATTAAGCGAGTACACATGGGGAAATGTATATTTTTTATAACTTGTTGCAATAATGTTGTTAATGTTTGGAATTTCATGGTGATCAGAATATTTTTATGTTTTTTACAATTAAAATTGTAATGAAATGTTATTTTCAACCAACGACAAAAAGAGGAGGTTATCAATTCGACGCGTATATATATATATTTTTTTTTAATGTATGATCATCGATTACTCGAAGACGGCTGAACCGATTTGGAAAATTCTTTTTTTGATTGAAAGCATATACTTCGGAATTGGTCCCATTTTCATAAACGTCAGGATCTGATGATGGGATCCTGGAGAAATCGAGGGAACTCTTCAAATATTATAGGCATACCTATGACGTTTTGGGTATTTATTATAGTAACTTGTGCAGTTGCTCTCAAAAAGTACCATTTGAGGAAGTGGAACTGATGATGAAGACCACAGATGGCCGCCGAAACTACTCAATAATAAGTATTTCGTGGATTGCGATTCGATTATTTGAATATGGATGTTAAGCACTTTATGCTCGTCACAATGCATATGGTGATGTAGAGCTGATGGTGAAGTACCAGGAGAACTCCTCAACAATTAACGGCCCAGCATTGGGAAAAGCAATATTTTGTAAAAGGTTATAAGTAGTTGACATTTAGGCTCTTGTAACTAGGTAAATTAAAAATAGACCAACTAAAAAGAGTGAAATAAAAACTTTTTACCAAAAAATTAAACCGACTCTCAAAAAACACTGCAAAGTAAAAAATAACTTTAATTTCGGTAGTCCGTGTCTTTAGTTTTGTATTTTCGTTTTTGGCACCGACTTCCGAAATTAAAGTTATTTTTTACTTTGCAGTGTTTTTTGAGAGTCGGTTTAATTTTTTTTTAAAAAGTTTTTTCGACTTACCGATGGAAAGATATACGTCCTCGCTCTGTACTTACGATCTAACTTTTTGTTTTACAGGTTATAATTGCACAACACGGCATTTTAAAGCAGAGCTCTGTGTTCCGAAGTAATCCAAAGCGCACTAAACGCGGTGAATGAATTAATCGGTCTCGCTATGATTAACGTATCATAAATGTGACGTGCTCGCCACGCCCACATTACCATTCCAACCTTATTCATCTATTCTGTGTTAAAGCTTCTGCTTGCACGCACAATAAATGAATTTTGCCTACACTTGGTTGAGCTGAAAGGTACCCGTAAAGGTGGATTATACCGGGTTTTAGTCGGAATGTATATATGGTAAGTATAACCATCTTAACATATCAAAACTCCTCTGTTATCGATACTAATATTATAAATGCGAAAGTCTGTCCGTCTATCTGTCCGTTACGTTATCACAGCTAAACCACAGCACGATTTAGATGAAATATGGAATGAAAAAAATTAAACAGACACAGGGTCAAACAAAGGCCTCATTATGCAGGTCAGGTGCATCAATCATTCCCATGATAATCTTAAATATCACAGTCATCTGATCACGCGACCGTCTCACTTCCAACGAATTGAAAGACAAGCAACCCAACAGAAATTTAGTGGGATACAGGAATGGATAATACCCATACAAGTGTTTGTGAAGGTATCTGAGGAATGCTTTTTGTACTTTTTCTAGAACTAGCGCATACTGTTTTTCAAAAGGATTCCATACGCACGCACTAGACTCAAGCTTGCTACGGACTAATGCCCCAAATGCTATGCATTTAAAAAGAAATTGCGGATCTATTTTCTACACCAATAAGCAGAATTTCCACATTCGGTTTTCATTTGCTTCTTCATTATATATATATTTGTATATATATATAAGTATTTATTTATATATATTATTTATGTAGATTTCTATTTTTAATGATACTAGGGTTTTTGTGTTATTACTATTATTATATATATTTTTTTTTCTAATTTTACATCACACGTTCATATTGCACCTCCCACACTATCTCATCACCACTCATGGTTGACTGGTAGAGAATGCCTACGGCATTAAGTCCGCCTTTGTACCTATGTGCATAAAGTGTAAATAAATAAATAAATTACTCGAAGATGGCTGAACCGATTAGGAAAATTCTTTTTTGTTTGAAAGGGTATACTTCGAAATTGGTCCCATTATCACCAAGTCAGGATCTGATGATGGGATCCCGGAGAAATCGAGGGAACTCTTCAAATATTATAGGCACACCTATGGCGTTTTGGGTATTTCTTATAATAACTTGTGCAATTGCAATTTTTTTCTTTGTGTGCGTATATAGTGCTGGCGCTTGCGTCCGTGTACCTTTTCTATAGATCACTCAGTATCGCGCATGTGTTCGGCGAAGAAATAAGTGCACGCGTTTGCTCTCGGTAAGTGAAAATATTTTGTCAGTGGTCTCAGTTACCGCACGTAGGTGGTTGTGTGATTTTGATGTATTTTTAACAGACTTCAAAAAAAGGAGGTTTACAATTCGTCTTGAACTTTTGTTTTTTTTATGTATGTTACCTCATAACTCAGAGACGGCTGGACCGATTTGAAAAATTCTTTTTGCTTTGAATGGGTATACTTTCTAGTTGGTCCCATTGTTACGAAATCAGAATCTGATGATGGGATCCTGGAGAAATCGAGGAAACTCTTCAAATATTATAGGCACACTTATAGCGTTTTGGGTATTTCTTATAGTACCTTGAGCAGTTGCTTTGAAAAAGTATCATTTGGGGAAGTTGAACTGATGATGAAGACCACAGATGGCCACTGAAACTCCTCAATAATAAGTATTTCGTGGATTGCGATTCGATTACTTGAGTACGGATGTTAAACACTTTATGCTCGTCACAATACATATGGTGATGTAGAGCTGATGGTCAAATATAAGGAGAACTCCTCAAAAATTAACGGCTATGCACAGGGAAAAGCAATATTTTGTAAAAGGTGATAAGTTGTTGACATTATGGCTTTTGTAACTAGATAAATTACAAACCAACCCACTAAAAAGCGTGAAAAAAAAAAAATTAGCAAAAAATAGAACCGACTTCCATATCAAAACACTACAAAGCCAAAACTAACTTTAATTTCGGAAGGCGGTGTCTTTAGTTTTGTATATATTTTCGTTTTTGACACCGCCTTCCGAAATTAAAGTTATTTTTGGCTTTGTAGTGTTTTGATATGGAAGTCGGTTCTATTTTTTGCTAAAATTTTTTTTTAATAGTTCGTATTGGTTGTGTGATTTTGCTAAACTTCTTTGTTGTTTTAGGGCCATAATTAACAAACATGAGGAGAATATTTCTAAGGTGGCTTCAGGATGAGATGGATTGCAGTGACGTGGAACCTAATGTAAATGCTCTAATTATCAGGATAAAATGTAAATGTTGAGGTATTGCAATTTTTATTATTTTTTGGTTTTTTAGATATTTCTTTTTACTTGATATTATAGTTTATTCATTAAAATTACGGAAAAGAATATAAATAAGATGATAATTTAAGTTTCTTATATTAAAGATCTCATTTTCTTAGAATAGTTATTATTTTGTGCCAAAACTTAACAGTTTAACATTCGTTAATGTTTAAAATACTAGATTATATTGTATTTTTTCTCGGCTGTGGGTCTAAAATAAAACCCTAGAATAAAAACCAATATTATATTTAATCAGTTGTTTAATTAGTGCCATAGATCTCTATATTTAAGTAAAAAATACCCAGCGGCCTCTGAGACCGCACGTAGGTGGTTAACGTACGAAAACAGGTAGTAGGTGGTTGAGGGTTAAACCACTGTAAAGTAGATAGATAGAATATACTTTATTATACACCAAAATTTAAACACACCTATTTAACATTATTTCTTAATTCTATGGTTACAATGGCGGTCTTATCGCTAAAAGCGATATCTTCCAGACCACCTTTGGAAGGACTTTCAAAACTTTAATTAAAGTGGGGAGGGCTAAATTAGTGTACTCATAAAACAGATATATATATACAAATATATAAATACAATTCATAAGTAATAATATAAAAATATAATATGTTCTTTAACATCATGTGGAAAGGATACAAAATAATATCATAAATTTGAAAGAAAATGATTAGCAACCGAGCTCTTAAAAGTAAATCGTTGACTCTTTTATTTAATGTTAATATTAACTTTCAGGGCTATAGAAAAATATTTCAAATTGTTTCAATTTACATAAATCGGTTGGATGATACAAAAAGCTCTCTATTGACCTAGTTTGAGGAAAATTATCACGATCACATAAAAAGTAGTAGATGCGTAATGAGGACTTGAACGTCACATACTTGAACTCATTTGAGAGTCTAATACTTAAAAAAAACGCAAGAAAGACCATTGAAATAAATCCACCTCAGTTCTAAAAAAAACATCTCGTATCACGAACCTCATCCGTCGAAATCAAAAGAATATCCTATTATCGAATTACACTTTCCCCGAGGGAATATGTAAAAAATATATAGAGTGATATAAAAAAGATGTTCTGCCGTCGTTAGAATGGAAGTCATGAATATTTGAGTGGACCGTGGAGGCGGTCATAACTCATGAATCGATGACACGGATTAACTATATCTAGATGTGTCTTCAAAGCTCCTAACAACGTTTTTCTTGTCAGTACACGATAGGTTTATTACTTATTTATGGACTCTGCTTCGATCTTTGAAGGCCACGTATTCAAGTATTTATTGCAATCCATAATAGGCTCATATAAGTGGTATATAAATAAAAAGAAACATTTATAGAATCTTTCGGGCACGCCCAAATTTAAGTTAAATATTTTTCTATTCAATTATAAGTTAAATGATTATCTATTATAATTATGTCCTATATATCTGAGCTATTTATTGTAATTACCTATGATTTACTATACGTGATAGGTCTAATGTCGTTGACCTTTTCTACGACCTTTTCATGGTCTACGTAGGATGTTGATTGAGACTAGAATTACAATAATTTGAAACTAGAATCTCTGTTACGAAAATACATTTAAACGGCATTTAATTTTTTATCCGAATTGATTTAATTTTAGGCCACCATAAAGGTTTTTTTTCCCTTGATATAAAACATGCTTCATAACTTATACCTACCAAATATACATTTAAAGTTTTATATAAATCGATCGAGCTCTTTTGGAGAACTGACAACATAAAAACCGTTAAATGAAAAGAAATTATATTTTATTTTGCAAATCGGTTAAAGATACACATCAGTTTTTATCGTTTTAAGTTAAACTAGATGAGGCCGGTGTGTTTAACTGACTACTCTGAGCACAAACAAGTTCAGAAGTCAATGTCTCTTTTAATTCCACAGAATTTGTAGATACTGTTCAATTCGATCGAAAAACAATTTACCAAATATTGTAAAACTTTCATTTGAAATGTGTAACTATGGAGTTTATTTTCCGACTCGACCGTCCATCTTTGCCAACGTACGTTTGAGTCACTTTATTATTATGAACTAGCAGTGGCCCGGTGGTGTTCGCTCCCGTGGACTTTATCTCGATAAAAACATAACATCCTTCTTTTGAAGTTGGATAAAAAGTAGCTTACAACCTTTCTCAAACTTCACGCTACTTCCATACCAAATTTCATTCAAATCCACCAAGTGCTTACAAAGATTAGCGTGTTCAAATAACAAAAAAAGTCCGTTTTATAATATTAGTATAGTTATGATTTTTACCTAGAAATTTCGACGACCATAATTTATACACAAGATATTTTTGAATGATTTTTTAAATTCAATTCTTTGACTTCACCTTTGACTTTGACTTCTGTTCTCGGCTCATCCACTAACAGTACATCCTTGACCCTTGTCCATCCTATTTGTATTCGGATTGCGGCTCGCATGTTCTTCACTACGGTCTAAGATTGGTTATGCGTACTTAGGATATTATGCCGGCGTTTGTGTCAGTCGTAGTCTGTGATATCCTACATTGTTTATTTATGCTACGTATTATGTGGTTCTGAGATTTTTACATTGTTTACGAGGGACTTTTTACACGAAAATATTTAGTGATATTTTTGTTTTAAGTTTTTATTATGAGTAGTGATAGCTTAGTGTTTACCTGTCCGACTTACCAGTTATAATTTGTTAATTTTTTTGTATAAATTATCTTAATTATCATTGTAAAGGAAAACATCGTTTGGAAATGAACTCAATACTTCTATGACATCCACCTGCGTAACGGATTACGGCATTGCCTCTAATAAAAAGATAAGAGCAATAAATTAAATTAGTAGCGCAAAAAATAATAAAATATTTTGTAAAATGAAATGCAGACGTTTTTCATATTTATCTAACAAACAAATCTTTCCTCTTTAGTGTACGCAGATGTAGAAATCCTTACTAATATTGTAAATGAAAAAGTACCTAACTCCGTCTGTCTGCCTTTTACACTTTCACGTCGACACCACTTAACCGATTTGGATAACTCTTAGTACAGACAGAGATCAAACCTTTGGACAGAACATAAGATCTTTTACTGAAAAAAAAAACTTTTTAAACGAGCGAGACGCGAGGATAAGCTAAACTGAAATATAAGAAGCAATAAAGTACACACTTGGCAATATACTCTGCCTAAAATGTATATATTCACACAAATATAACTAATACGATGGCAATGACTGGCCACACTTGTTCGTATGGTCGAGAGTTGTGTGTTTTCCCCTCTACGCTAGTTGATTGGAACAGTAACTAAATAAGATACTCCTCACTATATTTACCTAGCACTCCAACTCTCCTGTTTAACGGTATTTCGGTGATATTAACGTTTTTGTATAGGGATTTGTTTGAGTTTAGCTAAGCCTTGAGATTGATATCTACTCAAATATTTATATGATTACACAGTACATTATTTTGTTTTTCTTCGACTCGATTATTCTATATTTGAAATCAATTAATTTTTTTTTAGAAGTTAGAACCTCTCAAACACAAGTCCGATTCAAAATTTAATTAAAGCGATAAGTTTTTTAGGGTTCCGTAGCCGAATGGCAAAAAACGGAAGGAACCCTTATAGTTTCGTCATGCCTGTCTGTCTGTCCGTCCGTCCGTCCGTATGTCACATCCATTTTATTCCGAAACTAGTAGGTACACATAATATACATAATACATATACACATGAAACTTGGTAGGTAGATGTATTCTGTGAACCACTTTCCGATTTTATAAAATTAAATTAAAGGGGAGAACTAAAACCTATTTTTTTTTTATGAAACCTATGCGTGTGTGGTATCCTATAGACAGATCTTTAAAAATGACATTTAGGTTTCTAAATCTACTTTTACATAAAGTGAATCGTTTAAAAAATATACACTTCCAAATGATAAAATATGCCCCCCCCCCCCCTAACTTCTGTAAGAATGGAGTGAAAAATCTAAAAAAAAATTAATGCTTTAGATCTTAATGTAAACTTTCAAAGAAAATTAGTTTGAAAGATATCGAGTCAGCAGTTTTTGAGATATAGCAAATTTTCTAAAACCTAACCTAATAATATAAATTTGTAATTCATAATAAACAAAGTTATTTGGCGTAGTTACTACGGAACCCTTCATGGGCACTGACTCGCACTTGGCCAATTTTTTGTAAAATCTTTTTGTAAAAATCTCTTCGAAGAGATTGCTAACACACTAAAAAGAAAACAAGATTTATTTTCTTTGATTTTTATGCTACTGGCAAGATTCTCAGTGGGCTTTCTAATTTTTTTACAAGAACATTAAATAAATTAAAAAAGAAAAGGTGACAAAAAAGAATGATTTGACCCCGACGTGATTTGAACACGCAACCTTCTGATCTGGAGTCAGACGCGCTACCGTTGCGCCACGGAGTCGTATGTGATCTGATAGAAATAGCGGTAAGGTTTACACGCACTTGGAACATTTTTCTGAATAGTTAAATTTAATTTGCGTTAGTTATTATATAGTCTTCGTTAGTTAAATGTAACTTGCGTTAGTTATATGTAAATTGCGTTAGTTAAAATTAGTTTGCGTTAGTTATTATACAGTTCTCGTTATTTATACGTAACTTGCGTTAGTTATTATATAGTTTTCGTTAGATAAATGTAACTTGCGTTAGTTATATGTTTTAAGTGTGTTTTTAGTGTTAGTTAAATTTAATTTGCGTTAGTTGTAATTTAGTTTGCATTAGTTATTATACAGTTTTCGTTAGTTGAATGTAACTTGCGTTAGTTAAATTTAATTTGCGTTAGTTATAATTTAGTTTGCGTTAGTTATTATATAGTTATATGTAACTTGCGTTAGTCATTATATTGTTTTCGTTAGATAAATTTAATTTGCGTTAGTTATTATTTAGTTTTCGTTAGGTAAATGTAACTTGCGTTAGTTAAACTTAATTTGAGTTAGTTAAAGGTAATTTGCGTTAGTTATTATTTACTTTTCGTTAGTCAAATTTAACTTGCGTTAGTTAAATGTAGTTTGCGTGAGTTATTATTTACTTTTCATTCAATTAAATTTGCGTTAATTATTATATAGTTGTAATTTATATATAGTTTTAATTATAGAGTTCGTCGTAAATAATAACTAACGCAAATTTAATTTAATTTTTAATTTAATTAAATTTGCATTAGTTATTATTTACTTTTCGTTAGTTACATGTAACTTGCGTTAGTTAAACTTAATGTGCGTTAGTTATATTTAATTTGCGTTACTTGTGGTTTGGTCCTTATCGGTGAGCTTCCCTTGCTCGCCGTCCACAAGCCCACGCCTACGATGACCGGAGATCGGCACGCGATCCCAGATGCCCGGGGCGCCTCCTCCGGCGCCTGGGGCGTGAGGAAGAGAGTTGCCTCTTTCTCGCGCGTTCAGTCTCCTCCTTCGCTAGCATGATTGCTTCACAGAAGGAATTCTTCCCATTACCGGAAAACTAATAAAAACAATAGCTTGAATTAATTTTATTTTGAGCTAACAAAGGGCCCTCATTATTGTTACATGTCCAAAACTATCATTCCTTCATTTTGCATTTCCAAAGAACCACTCCAGTACACAGTTACGTAGACACGATTTAATTTACTTTATGCAAACATTCTTTTCTTATGGCAACATTTTCCAAACAGAGCCAAAAAATATCGTTAATGACGAATCCATTCCGCACTAATCTCCAAATAACATCCAGTAATGACATTCTAAATCTCCATCTTTTTCCACTTCGAAAGTAGGCCGAGGCCATGCTTTATTAAAGAAACTTAATAATTTAAACACTTCTCAATAAACACGAATGTTTCCGTAAAAATAAAGACAGAAGTTTTCTAATTTTGTGCCCTGAAACCTCCGCCCATTGGGTGATTAAATAAACAAAAGACGGTTTTTTATGTACCCGTAATTTTTGCAATGAAATTGTGTGGAACTACTACTGTAGTGGTTTACCGCTTTAGACCATATTATTGCGGTACGAATTAGTTTTTGAGGTGAATTTAACAATGGCTATATTAGGTTATAATTTTTTAAGGTGAGTTTATTTTCTTTTTTCTTGAACGGAACTGTAAGGTGATGAATTTTACTTACTCTCTGTTAGTAAGTATAAAAGGTGAGATTAAACTCACCATTAGATTAGGTACATTTGAAATTGTATAAGACATACCAATTATTCTCTGTTCTCACTATGGTATTTTTCGCACCAGTGGGGCACGGTAGATAGGTATTGCTCATGCCGCACCTAGGGTTTTGGAGACAAATATTGAAAAAAAAAATTATTATAGCCATAATTTCTGCTATAGTTCAAGAACACTAGGTATAGTTCTCGTCAAATAACTTGGCAAGAGTCGTTCAATGTGCAGAAGTCGATTTTTAGGTGTCAGCAGTTGTCAACGGGACGCGAAGTATGACGTAGCGCCGGCACCGCTCCGAGCGCGCAATTGGTGCGTCAGTAGTTCTCGTTCAATTTGCTCCCGAATACACTTGCGTACACGAAAGCCTTCACGAGACCCTTTGTTTTTGTTACGAGTTGTTGTTTTAAATTTAGTTTTTGTTACGTTGATTACAATACCGAATACCGTTTTACGCAAACTATTAAAACGTCAGAAAGAACAGTTCCAAAAATTCCGAATTCGTCACTGTCTTTAGGACACCGAGAAAAAAGAAGAATAAAAGGGGTAGCAATATTATTAACTAATTGTGACGACGGAAATATATTACTTTTAATGTTTTTTTTAATACATTTTTTTCACTTTTAAATGGATTTATGTATTACTTACTAGCTTTTGCCCGCGGCTTCGCCCGCGTTATATTACACTTTGTCAATAATTCTTTTTGCCAATCGGTGCACCTTTTTGGGTGGGCTAAAAACGCATATAAATTAAAAAAAAAAACATCACCAGTGTTCATCCATCCCCAAAAACACACAGACAGTTAGTATTTAAAATTTACCTTTTTAAAACCAAAAACGTAGTTTACAATACATTTTTGTAAACTGCGTGTCTGGTTTTACCCTCCTTGGCTAAAACGTGTAAATTTTGTGGGCTTGATACTCGTGAGCACGCCACATACAGTTGCCCATGGGAAAAGCAGTGTTTTTCCAAATGTACACCCGCGACTTTCCTACACTCGTGTCTGCCCTTGAGCTTTGTTTTAGGGAAATTGAAGTCTTTTAAACTGGGATGGCAAATTGGTCGGGATTATGGGAATGTCATAATTATTGGTTGCACAACATTGCGTCCAAGGTACATATTTGTAGTCGCGTGCCATTACAGAGCCTATATCAACAGGACTGGGACACCCTGTCAATTCCAGAGAGTTAAGAAACTCTACAGGGTACGACATCACAACAAAAGTAGATACCTGTTATCAAAGCTAAAACAGCTTATTAATATCTGTCTAGGTAACTTTCGCAAAAAAAAAATAACAATTCCAACTTTACCAACCTCATCATATTATTTATTTATTTATTTAGGATGACCGACAAAACATATACACAGATTATACATATCAAATACATATAGAGGTTATATAAATCAAGTATTTTGTTCGTGTAATCTTTCACTTATAAGCGACCATAGCATGCACGATAAAATTAACAACTAAGCTAACAAATTAATCAAAATTAAAAAGAAAAATATACGGACAAATTAGATATTAATAAAAGATTAGTAATTACATAAAAATACATGAGCAAGAACGATAATGACCTTATAAACATAAATAAAAAAATTGGCGAAGTGCGAGCCAGACTCGCCCATGAAGGGTTCCGTTGTAACTACGCAAAATAACTTTTCAGCTTCAGTTTCAGTTTCAGCTTAAGCTTCAGCATCAGTTTCAGTTTCAGCTTCAGCTTCAGTTTCAGCTTCAATTTCAGCTTCAGATTCAACTTCAGCTTCAGCTTCAGTTTCAGTTTCAGCTTCAGCTTCAGTTTCAGTTTCAGCTTCAGTTTCAGCTTCAGTTTCAGCTTCAGTTTCAGCTTCAGTTTCAGCTTCAGTTTCAGCTTCAGCTTCAGTTTCAGCTTTAGCTTCAGCTTCAGTTTCAGCTACACCTTCAGTTTCAGCTTCAGCTTTAGCTTCAGCTTCAGCTTTAGCTTCAGCTTCAGCTTCAGCTTCAGTTTCAGCTTTAGTTTCAGCTTCACTTTCAGCTTCAGTTTCAGCTTCAGCTTCAGTTTCAACTTCAGCTTCTGTTTCAGTTTCAGCTTCAGTTTCAACTTCAGTTTCAGCTTCAGCTTCAGTTTCCAGCTTTAGGTTCAGCTTCAGCTTCAGTTTCAGCTTCAGCTTCAGCTTCAGTTTCAGTTTTCAGGTACAGGTATCGGTTCAGCTTCAGATTCAGATTCAGCTTCAGTTTCAGCTTCAGCTTCAGTTTCAGCTTCAGTTTCAACTTCGGTTTCAGCTTCAGTTTCAGCTTCAGTTTCAGCTTCAGCTTCAGTTTCAGCTTTAGCTTCAGCTTCAGTTTCAGCTTCACCTTCAGTTTCAGCTTCAGCTTTATTTTCAGCTTCAGCTTCAGCTTCTGCTTCAGTTTCAGCTTTAGGTTCAGCTTCAATTTCAGCTTCAGTTTCAGCTTCAGCTTCAGTTTCAGCTTCAGCTTCAGTTTCAGCTTCAGCTTCAGTTTCAGCTTCAGTTTCAGCTTCAGTATCAGCTTCAGTTTCAGTTTCAGCTTCAGCTTTAGTTTCAGCTTCAGCTTCAGTTTCAGCTTTAGTTTCAGCTTCAGTTTCAGCTTCAGTTTCAGGTTCAGATTTAAGGTTCAGGTATCGGTTCAGCTTCAGATTCAGCTCCAGCTTCAGTTTCAGCTTCAGCTTCAGTTTCAGCTTCAGTTTTAGTTTCTTTTTCAATTTCAGCTTCAGCTTCAGTTTCAGCTTCAGTTTCCAGTTTCAGTTTCAGGTTCAGTTTCAGTTTAAGGCTGGTGCTTTTTCTTCTCTTTTTCCAACACCCTTTTTACATCCTTTAGGGATGATTTCCAGGATAAAACCTATCCTACGTCCTTCCCAGGGTCCTAAGCTATTCTATTGTCAAATTTTATGTAAATCGGTTCAGCGGTTTAGGCAATAAAATGTAACAAACAGACAGAGTTACTTTCGCATTTATAATATTACTAGCTTTTGCCCGCGACTTCGTCCGCGTGGAATAGTTACTTTGGGCTAACGTTAAATTTAACCCCGATTTTGAAGCATTCTTCATTGGCGCTCCGCTCCTATTGGCCTTAGTGTAATGATACAATATAGCTGTGCCCGCGACTCCGTCAGCGTAAGTTAATGTATTGGTAATATTGTTTAGATCACGTTCACATGAGGCTTAAGTACCTAGATAACGCTTCGACCGCGAGACGCGTCGAGCGCGGCGACCGATTCTCAAAAATAATCCTTATAGCATGATTCAGTATTCACGCGCGATGGCTTATTATTATAAGCGTATTTCATGTATAACTTTGGTGTTTCTATACCGATTTATATGATTCTTTTTACGGTTTCGTAGCCGAATGGCAAAAAACGGAATCTTTATAGTTTCGACATGTCTGTCCGTCTGTCTGTCTGTCTGTCTGTCCGTCCGTCCGTCTGTCACAGCAATTTTATTCCGAAACTATTAGGACTATACATGTGAAACTTGATAGGTAGATGTATTCTGTGAACCGCTTTCCGATTTTGAGAAAAAAATTAAAAAATATTTTAAATAAAGGGGGGCTCCCCATACATGGAACTAAACCTGAAAATATTTTTTTTCATGAAATCGATGCATGTGTGGTATCTATAGACAGTTCTTTAAAAACGACATCGGGGTTTCTAAAACCACTTTTCCATAAAGTCAATCGTTTAAAAGATATAAGCTTCCAAAGTGGTAAAATGTGTGTGTGCCGGACACAACCTCTAACTTCTATAATAATGGAGTGAAAAATCTAAAAAAAATATATGTCTGTAGATCTTAATATAAACTTTCAACCAAAATTAGTTTGAACGAAATCAGTTTAGCAGTTTTTGAGGTACAGCATATTTTCTAAAACCGCAAATATAACTTTGTAATTCATACAAACACTATGAAAAACAAATTTATTCGGCGCAGTTGTAAAAAAGCTAGTTTTAAGAAATTTGTAAAGTTTTTTTTCGTCAAATAAATTTGCATATTATATTATAGTTACTACGGAACCCTTCATGGGCGAGTCTGACTCGCACTTGGCCAATTTTTTTATGGAATAGTTAATAATGTTAACTTTTTCAATTAGGGGTGACTGAGAGTGTTATAAACGTAAGAGTAGACAAATATTATAATCAGAAAGCTTCGAACTGCTAAGCTATCGGGAGTTACACGTGTTATTGTGAGTCAACCATAAAAGTTAGACATATGCTGTCGTGGGATATCTTTTATATAATTTTAAGGAGAACATTTCCGTCATGAAATGATTTGTGTAGCTTTAACCATTAAGGTTGCACACGCGACGGAAGCTTAAAAAATGGAGTAACTTCTCCCGTTTTCCCAACATTTCCCTTCACTGCTCTGCTCCTATTGATTGTAGCGTGATGAAAAGTATACTATAACCCGCTCAGGAGTATGAAAAATAATTGTACCAAGTTTCGTTAAAATCCGTCGAGTAGTTTTTGATTCTATAACGGTTATACAGACAGACAGACAGACAGACAGACAGACAGACAGACAGACAGACAGACAAAAATTTAACTGATTGCATTTTTGGCATGAGTATCGATCCTTAATCACCCCCTGATAGTTATTTTGGAAATATATTTCATGTACAGAATTGACCTCTCTACAGATTTATTATAAGTATAGATAGTGTATAGTGTATGTATTAAAGTATGGATAGCTTTTGCTCGCGACTTTGTTCGCATGGGAGGTTTTTTCCACGTAAGAATTTCGGGATAAAGATTAGCTTATCTGTTTTTCCAGGATGTTAACTGTCTTTTTACCAAATTTCATTGCGATCTGTTCAGTAGTTTTTGCGTGAAAGAGCAACAAAGATACAATTCGAAAACTATCCCACGGGAACCTTATATCGGGATAATAACTATCCTATGTCCTCCCCAGAGTCCTAAACTATTCCCATGCTAAATTTCATATAAATCGTATCAGCGGTTTAGGCGTGAAAAGGTAACAGACAGACAGACAGACAGAGTTACTTTCGCATTTATAATATTAGTATGGATAGTATGGAAGTATAGATATAGTGTATGTATTAAAGTATGGATAGATTTTGCCGGTGACTTCGGCCGCGTGGGAGGTTTTTCCCGCGTAAATCCTGATCCCGTGGGAATTCCGGGATAAAATGTAGCTTATCTGTTTTTTCAGGATGTCAGCTATCTTTTTACTAAATTTTGTTGAGATCGGTTTAGTAGTTCTTGCGTGAAAGAGCAACAAAGATACAATTTGAAAACTATCCCACAGGAAACTTACATCGAGATAAAAAATAACCTATGTCCTTCCCAGGGTCCTAAACTATTCCCATGCTAAATTTCATGTAAATCGGTTCAGCGGTTTTGGCGTAAAAAGGTAACAGACAGAAAGACAGACAGAGTTACTTTCGCATTTATAATATTATATAGTATGGATTTATTTAGGATGTCCGACAAAACATATACACAGATTATACATATCAAATACATATAGAGGTTATATAAAAACTTTTTTGCAAAAAATAAAACTGACTTCCATATCAAAACACTATTTACAAAGCCAAAAATAATTTTAATATCGGTAGTCGGTGTTATTGGTTTTGTATTTTCTTTTTTTTTCACACCGCCTTCCGAAATTAAATTATTTTTGGCTTTGTAGTGTTTTGATATGGAAGTCGGTTTTATTTTTTGCAAAAAAGTTTTTATTTTCGTGTTTTTAGTGGGTCAGTGAATTTTCCAAATCGGTTCGTAAATGACGGAGTTATGCGCGAACAAAGAACGCAATGCAGAGTAAACGAAAAGATCATCAACGTAAATATTTTTTTAGACTTTTGTTGATTTTTCAGAAACGGCTTCTCCGATTTCGATAATCTTTTCATGGGACCATTTGGGAAGTATACCCTTTCTAACAAGATAAGAAGTTTTCAAAACGGTTGGCAAGCGACGGAGTTATGCGCGGCCAAACATAAAAAAAAAATACAAACTTCCGAAATGAGAACCTCCTCCTTTTTTAGAAGTCGGTTAATAAATTAAGTATTTTATTCGTGTAATCTTTCACTTATAAGAGACCATAGCATGCACGATAAAATTAACAACTAAGCTAACAAATTAATCAAAATTAAAAAGAAAAATATACGGACAAATTAGATATAAATGAAAGATTAGTAATTACATAAAAATACATGAGCAAGAACGATAATGACCTTAGAAACATAAATAACAAAAATTGGCGAAGTGCGAGCCAGAATCGCCCATGAAGGGTTCCGTAGTAACTACGCAAAATAACTTTCAGCTTCAGTTTCAGTTTCAGCTTCAGCTTTAGCTTCAGTTTCAACTTCAGTTTCAGCTTCAGCTTCAGCTTCAGTTTCAGCTTCAGTTTCAGTTTCAGTTTCAGCTTCAGCTTCAGTTTCAGCTTCAGCTTCAGTTTCAGCTTCAGCTTCAGCTTCAGCTTCAGTTTCAGTTTCAGTTTCAGCTTCAGCTTCAGTTTCAGCTTCAGCTTCAGTTTCAGCTTCAGTTTCAGCTTCAGCTTCAGCTTCAGCTTCAGTTTCAGTTTCAGTTTCAGCTTTAGTTTCAGCTTCAGTTTCAGCTTCAGCTTCAGTTTCAGCATCAGTTTCAGCTTCAGCTTCAGCTTCAGTTTCAGCTTCAGCTTCAGCTTCAGCTTCAGTTACAGTTTCAGCTTCAGTTTCAGCTTTAGTTTCAGCTTCAGCTTCAGTTTCAGCTTCAGTTTCAGCTTCAGCTTTAGTTTCAGCTTCAGCTTTAGTTTCAGCTTCAGCTTCAGTTTCAGCTTAAGCCTCAGCTTCAGCTTCAGTTTTAGCTTCAGTTTCAGCTTCAGCTTCAGCTTTATCTTCAGTTTCAGCTTGAGTTTCAGCTTCTGTTTTAGTTTTAGTTTCAGCTTCAGCTTCAGCTTCATTTTTAGCTTCAGTTTTAGTTTCAGCTTCAGCTACAATTTCAGTTTCAGTTACAGTTTCAGTTTCAGTTTTAATTTCACTTTAAGGCTGGCGCTTTCTCTTCTCTTTTACCAACACCCTTTTTACATCCTTTTGGGATGATTTCCAGGAGTAAAACTATCCTACGTCCTTCCCAGGGTCCTATGCTATTCCAATATCAAATTTCATGTAAATCGGTTTAGCGGTTTAGGCGTGAAAAGGTAACAGACAGACAGACAGAGTTACTTTCGCATTTATAATATTATAGTGTATAGTGTATGTATTAAAGTATGGATAGCTTTTGCTCGTGACTTTGTTCGCGTGGGAGGTTTTTCCCACGTAAATCTTGATCCCGTAGGAATTCTGGGATAAAGAGTAGCTTATCTGTTTTTCCAGGACGTTAACTGTCTTTTTACCAAATTTCATTGCGATCTGTTCAGTAGCTTTTGCGTGAAAGAGCAACAAAGATACAATTCGAAAACTATCCCACGGGAACCTTATATCGGGATAATAACTATCCTATGTCCTTTTCAGAGTCCTAAACTATTCCCATGCTCAATTTCATATAAATCGGTTCAGCGGTTTAGGCGTGAAAAGTTAACAGACAGACAGACAGACAGACAGAGTTACTTTTGCATTTATAATATTAGTATGGATGGACAGTATGGATATAGTGTATGTATTAAAGTATGGATAGATTTTGCCGGTGACTTCGGTCGCGTGGGAGGTTTTTCCCGCGTAAATCTTGATCCCGTGGGAATTCCGGGATAAAAAGTAGCTTATGTGTTTTTTCAGGATGTCAACTGTCTTTTTACTAAATTTCATGGAGATCCGTTTAGCAGTTTTTGCGTGATAGAGCAACGAATATACAATTCGAAAACTATCCCACGGGAACCTTATATCGGGATAAAAACTATCCTATGTCCTTCCCAGGGTCCTAAACTATTTCCATGCTAAATTTCCTGTAAATCGGTTCAGCGGTTTTTGGCGTGAAAAGGTAACAGGCAGACAGACACACAGAGTTATTTTCGCATTTATAATATTAGTATGGATATGGATATCAAAATGGGGTATGTAACGCCATCTAGTTAGAAGCATGTGAAGTTCTCTGCTATTGTAACGCCATTCTAGAACAATAAAGTTAGACGTGTGTCAACCGATCCTTGTGTTTTATTATATTCCTGACTTTCTTTCATTTGAAATAAAAACATTAATTTGTTTTCTATGGTTTCACTCTTTCATTCAATTGTAGAAATTCCGGATGGTTTAGGATTCACTCCGCATTCCGGATAAAGACCTATATTACCGGACATGTCCGAAAAATTCCGGTCGTATGACAACCCTTCCTTTGGCAAGACCAATCACAGATTTTCTGCCTTCTAACTATCGGTAACGACTGTGAAAGCTGTACAGTTGAGACTAACGGCTTGGCAGGATTTATATTATATCAGAGTTTGTAGGTTTAAGAGCAATATTGTATTGCATAGACTTTCTGGCTTCTTCAGTCACTAGAGCAAAAGGGGTAAAAAAATCGGCCGTGAAAAAACTCGATATTAAAAAATATAAACGAGCTTTACGATACAATGAATGCTTAAGAGATGAAAAATCATAAGATTTTTACTCATAAGATTAATAAGCTGGTTCTTAGTAGAGATGATGATAAAAGACAAATAATGGAAAATGGTTGCAATACTTTGCCTTGAAGCATGGAGGAATTTCGATATGGTAAGGTGTTCAACCAGCCTCAGACCGACTTCCGCTACTCCTTACTCTGCTTATTAGGGATGTGTTTTGCTTCTTTATGATGGCATAAAAGTCGCCAGCAAACATTCTACATGCCGTGAAATATGCCAACATTGCCCCCAAGGGAAACTTTGCCCGAAGAACCGGTTATAAGCATATCTTTGATTTGCAAAAATATCTTAATATTATGTTAACATTGATTGACTTTGGTGGAAAATAGACTATATGTATGTCAATACGGACTATCTTGTTTGTTCCTAACTTTGCTTAGTAACTTGTTGGAACTCAAGTGCGGTGCGTATTTTTTCGGGCAAATTTTAGTGCAAATTTGAGGGTAAATTCTGCGAGATGGCGAAAACACAAGTTAGTTTATACAATGTCATAGAAAATGATTTGTAGAATATATAAATTTTAGTATCATTGCTCAGGGTCTTTTAAAACTAAAGTTATGATGAGGGGCAAAGTTATACTAGATAACTTTGCCCATCATCATGTTCCCACCTACGATTGCCAACATTGCCCATCAAAAAGACTTAGGGTTGGCACATTACGAAAGCTTGTATTTTATTCTTTTTTTTAATTTATCGCTACTGCTGAACTTATTTAATTTTAAACATATATTAGGTACCTATTTCATTAATAAAACTCAAATTATAAGGTAGTGTGGAGCAGGTACTCACTCAGTAAGTCAGTACCCACTGACTTACTGAGTGAGTACCTTATAATTTGACAGCTCAGCCCAGCTCAAACATTCATGTGATGAACTGTTTGATGTGTCTGGATGTTTTTTTATCTATTTAAGTATCTATTTATCTATATATTATGTACATATATCAGCTGTCTGGTATCCATAGTAGGGCTTTGCTTACTTTGGGGTTAGATGGCCGTGTGTGATATCCTCACATAATTAAGCTTTTTTTATTGCTTCTATTTTTTTTGAGAGTTACATGGTTTGTTTCTGAAAAATAAACATAAATCTCGAATTCGACAGAGGAATCAAGACGAATAAATGGATCCAGTGTATATAAAAACTACACTGAAGAAACGTTAAAACTTACCCGTGAGTCAGTAGAATCAGGCCAAAAATCTTCACGGGATGCTCAACGGCAACTTGGTATCCCAAGACGCACAACATTATAAAAAAGTGTTAATTGCAATTTCAAGTTTTAATAAATACTAATAAGCGTGAAACATTTTTTTTACGTTTTTCTTTTTATTTACTTAAACACAATGTTATTTGCAGAAAGGGAAAAAAACAGAATAATATATAACATGTGTCAACCCTAGCACTTTTAAAAGGCGAAATGTGGATTGTATGAAAAAGAGAAAAATGTCAGGGTAACATTGCCCAGTCATTTTAGTTAGAAACTTTTCATAGTATCGTTTACATTCCTAAAGGAAACGCTATCTTTACCAAAATTCTTGTACTTGTTTTTATGTCATCTACTTGAAGGCCATACTTGCATCAAAAATGAATGTGGACAAAGTTGGCTAAAAGTCCAGATAACTTTGCCCACCAACAAAAATTAACAAATATGTAATTAAATGTTGAATTATAGTAAATTTGGCTATATTAACACATGCACATAATGTTACAGTTGTAGCTGATGAAAGAAAATACTTACGTTTCCATGGAAAAATCGTATTAAAATTGTAATTATTCGAAAAAAGTGAGCAAAATTGGCATGTTTCTCGGTGCGCTGCAGAATCGAGTTTACGAACATGTCAGATGTTTTACAGCCTGGCGATGTCGGTGCGACATCCACACATTTCCCTTGACAAAAACTTCTAAAATAAGACATTCTCATATCGGCTGATACAATTCTGTAGTATGCAGAGGTAACACAGCTTAAATTGAGTCACAAACTCACAATGCATCAATTCATTCGCACTGCGATTTCCCTCGGCGACGGATTACCACGATTCTGTCACTTGATACTACAATACAATACCTTTGTGTTCTCTCAATTGAGTTTGTAGTGATGCTATGGTATCTCATTTCAATTTGATTGAATACGTGTTTTCAAAACAGACTGATATGTAAAATCGAATGAAGATAGAAGTTCATATAAGTATGTATAAAACATTGCATGTCTTTGTTTTTCTCATAGCAATTAAATACTCAATAACGTATAAACCTATAAAATACCGTTTTTTATTATAATAGGCTCGCGTTTGACCAACATCTCACCTGATGGTAAGTGATGATGTGGTCTAAGACGGAGCACGCTTACCTAGAAGTAACCTATTCACTCTTGACTTAAAGACCCCCAGGTAGCTATCGGGAAACACAAACTCCGGCAGAGAATTCCACTCTTTAGCCATACGCACAATGGAAGTTTTTCCCACTTACATATTGTGCGCAAGTTTACATTTAAGTTTGATTGTGTAGGCATCACATTTTATAAGTTGCTGTGAAAAACTACTAGTTGATAATTCTGAAACTAAATAATTACTTTGAAATCATGCTTCGATCAATTCTCAGCCTTTCAATGCCCTGTTGGTCAAGCCGAAGCAAGTTCAATTGCTAAACTTGGTGTCCTGGGTGTGTGAGTTCCTGATCGGATTTATTGATAAGTAACTTAGTTACGGGCTCCTAAGTTTCTTGGGTAATGTGAAGTTTATTGTATATCTAGTGCTAGATTGGTGTTAGATCTTAGGAGAAGCTTTCGAGCATCAGCAGAGGGTAGACAAAAAGACCTTCGAAGGTCCCCTAAATAGGTACTTAACATGAGACCCAAAGTGGCAGCGCTTATTATTCCACTCGAGCCTCACTTAGAATTATTATTCAACCATATTTCTCCCCCCCATTTTATAAGAGGAGGCTCGCACAGGCGGGCTTGCACCTAAGAGCTGCGCTGAAGAATATTTCAGTACTCCCGCAGCCCCCGGCGCAATTGAGTCAGGGAAATCGAAGCAACAATATCTAATAATATATAATGGCTAAGGTGTCAGACTTTTGATCGAGAGGAAGCAAGTTTGAACCCCACTTACCACACCATTGCGGTGAAGCCACTCCAGACATAAGCTCTATAATCTTTAGCTTATTAGAAGGGGTTGATTGCTAGTAATGTTATTTCTACCCACATTGCTGTCTCTCAAAAGAAGTCTTTAGTCCATAAAAGTCTGACAGACCCCTTTCCCCGTTCCTGGACGATCTATGAATATGTTCACCTTGCCGGTTCTTCTCCATAGGAAATGAGCCTTTCCGAACCGTGCACTAGCTTCGTCCCCATGTAGGCCTATGTGAAATAAAATATTTTGAGTTTTAGCTTGAGAGAGAAAAGTAAGCTATGTATTCACTGAGCAACAGAGTTTTTTTTTATTCCAGAAGAGCACACACTTGACCTCGATCTCGCCTGTTGTTAAGCGATAGATGAGATCCACGATGGAACGAGCGGGCCCAGAATATTCTATTCACTATTATATATAAACAGTGGAAGCAGAGTTTTCATAACCTATAACTTTTTATGTATATATATAATATGTTTTTGGTATGTATTATGATAAATATGTATGTAAGTTTATTCTAGTTATATATGTAGGTACATATACACTTGTAATAAAACTTTTACTTTGAATATATTATCTACTTAGTTTATTTTCTTATGCACCTGCCATGTTATCTCTTCACCATCCATTGTTGACTGGTAGAGAATGCCTATGGCATTAAGTCCGCCTTTGTACATTTTGTGTTGCATAATGTTTTAATAAATAAATATTCCTGTTTATTCTTGCTTTAAAGGCTTAAAGGTCATAAGTGGTAGGGATATAGAAGCCGGCAGAGAGTTCCACAATTTGGCTGTATGTTTCGGAAACAGTTTCTAAAACATCACATAGATGTTTCCAGGAACAATGTTTTAGAAACTCGGCAATTCAGACAGTCAGTGGCTTAAGTCATTTTGCCCTAGGACGTTCAGACGCCAGCACATGAAGCTACCCGAAACTGTCAAATTTTCCCAATCAATATTGAACCTAATTTCCTTAACAATAAAGTTGAAAATCTATTAAATAAATTTGACAGATTGTTGTAGCTTGATGTGCTGGCGTCTGTACATAGAGATGTGTGTGGTGCCTAATTTTTTTTTACATAAGTGCATTTCTAGTAAAAACAAGTCGTGCCTCACTACAGCCCCATTTATAAACAAATGTTTAGACACGTCCACACTCGCATGCACCTGTTGCGCAACTGATTTGATGTCGATAATCACGTTGTGTTTACAGAAACAAACTTATATGTTTCTAGAAATTGTAGATTTTTCCAGACACAGAGTTTAGAAACAGTTGTTGCTTAGAGAATACAGGGCTGTACTCTTTGAAGTCAGAAGGCTTAGCATCCCCTTTTCAGTTTGCCTAATTCAAGCAAATCCAGGTATATTTTTCAAAGAAATTTCATAATGAAAGCAGTTGTAATGAACTTATCAAAACTATTGCGACCAGCACTGAACACTAAAGCTCCCAGCAATTAATGCCTTATTAAGAAACTTGTAAACTCCCCAATAGCGAGTCGAATGCAACTTGTTGGAACAACTTTACTTGCGTATTACGCCTGCAAGTTCATCGCCAACTTATGCTATGTATGTACTTGCACAAGTTTTGTATAAAACTTGTAAGCTTTTGTAGTCTTCATGATATTGTGTGATGTTTAAGTTTTTTTAACTCCTTTATTATGAGGGAAATCGTTTCTGATAAGTGAGTTTTTTGAATACTGGTTTCGTAGTTACCTGTTTGACCACCGGCAACGAGTGTACAATAAATATTTCTTTCTATCTTTTATTTCTTATAGATCGGTAGTTTAGACTATCGTAAACACACAATTTATGGCTGTGCTTTTAAACCCTTGGAGGCCAATTACATTGGTTTAAGACGTGTCCAAAAATAAGAAACTTTATACATAGGTACATAGTAGTCAGACTCTCATCTCACAATTCTCCAGGCATATAGACAGGATCTTCTATTTATTCGTGAACACGTCGCGATCAGTTGTGCAAAGAATGGAACTCTGTGCTCGAGTGATGCGACGCGCGACGATCCGACTCCTAGGCACGGCGTACAATCTGTGCCTCCTATTCCGGTTGTGGTCGATCGGTGCATACAGATAGGACACTTCATCATGCAGATCAGAAGCATTTGTTCTCGATTGTTTTTACTTCATACTTCGAGAGAACTTTTTATTTATTTATTGATAATAGGTTCGCGTTTGACCACCATCTCACCTGATGTTAAGTGATGATGTGGTCGAAGAGGGAGTACGCTTACCTAAAAATAACCTATTCACTCTTGACTTAGAGACCCCTAGGTTGTAGCTATCGGGAACACAGACTCCGGCAGGGAATTCCACTCCTTAGCCGTACGTACAATGAAAGTATTCCCAAAACGTTTTGTGCGTATGGGTGGGATGTCCACCATGTAACGATAGCGCATCGCCGTTTGTCTTGTAGTCCGATGATGGAACGGGCTTGGCGGAATTAGATTATGCAATTCCATCGCACACTCTCCGAAATTTAACCGATAGAATACAGATAGACTTGCAACTCGTCGCCGATGTTCAAGACTCTGGAGCTTTGACTCGACCAGTGCAACGTTGCCAATGAGTCTCTTGGCCCGTTTCTCAATGGACTCAAGCGCGTCCAGTTGGTATTTGGCAGATCCATCCCAAAGATGACAGCAGTTAGAGGGGAAATTAGATGCTTACACGAATGGTTAAAAATTAAATAGACTTTTAAAGAGTTTCAGTACCTCAGTGATGTCAAATGCATTATTCATTATCTTAGCTTAGCCTTTTTCCTAATATGTTGGGGTAGCTTCCAGTCTAACCAGACGCAGCTGAGTATTTGTGTTTTACATGAACCGACTCCGTAACGAATATCAAAGATGTCCAAATGACATTCTGGACGTCCACGTCTTAACGTGCTTTATGTGGCAAGGGGGTATCATATCGCCAACTTCCGAACTCCTGGCTGCTACTGGGAAGTCATTACAGAAAACCCAATTGCCCGACCCTGGAATCGAGCTCGAGCCCTGGTACTCGGCAGTCGCAATTGCAACCACACGACCAAAGAGGCAGTAATCTATACTAATATTATAAAGCGGAAAAGTTTGTTTGTTTGATTGTTTGTTTGCTTGAACGCGCTAATCTTCGAAAGTACTGGGTGGATTTGGATGCAATTTGGTATGGAAGTAGCTTGAAGCTTGAGGAAGGTTATAGGCTACTTTTTACGCGACTGCAAAAAAGAAGAGTTATGTTTTTACCGTGAAAGAATCCACGGGAGCGAAGCCCCGCGTGAGTACTAGTTTTTCTATAAAATATTAGCTTTCTGCACTTCATCTCCACATAAACTTGAACTGTACCAAAATGCCTCCATCTGCGCAAGTTTAGTAAAAAGAGTACAAAGCTTTTGCTCTACATATAAATATTCTCATTCTTACACATAAATTCGCTCTTATACTTCAAAATAAGAAAAATCACAAACACTTACGTGCCTTCGTTGAGTCTCATTCGCGTTCGTAATCTGCCACTCGTCAAATACTCTAGGTTTTATGGATAAAAAGGCTTATATTTGAACACGATGTAAAAAGCGAATGTGTCAAGATATTAGGGGATTACTTCAAATATATTTCAATTTAATGTTCTTTGGAAAAAGCCGTGCCAATTTATATTTTAATGTTCTTTTGCACGGTCGTCATGTTTATATTTGTAATGTGGTATTTAGTACGCGATTTTCTTTCTCTTTACACATTAATTTGTGTATTAATCTTATGTTCTATGGGTTTTAGTTAGTAGAATTCTACCATTTAGGCGTATGTTTTAACCGTTTGGAGTTGAAATAAGTTTGATACGATTAGTAGTTACCTACAATTACGTTAACTACAAATTTATTCTACTGCTATTCACTGTTAAATTTTGTATTTTATTTGACGTTTTCTGAAGTCGATTTATTACTGAAAAAGAAATCATTCCAATGTCATTCTTTAATTTGACGTCACACTTCTAAAATAGAACCCTGTATATAGGTATAGATGAACACTATTCGAACACAAGATCTTACGCGAGCGCCAAAATAAATTATAACAAAGACATGAACAAATAATAAAGTTACTTACATGTTCTTTAAAAAAATCTCTATTAAACACAAACAGTGAAAAATAATGTTCTACTAGCAACGTTACACTATGATCAAAACGTACAAATATTAAGAACGTTATGATGCGACGTTAAGAGGCTTTCAGCTCAAGATAGAGCCTCTAACGTCAGATTTAGTGTTGTGACGTCACGAGGCTGTCCCGAGTCGGATTATCTGCCAACTGTTTTAGTGTTACACTCCGCTTCGGACCGTTACATGATTTCCGGTAATCCATTTTAGTTGGAAGCAGTTACGGTATCTCGTAAGAAGCGTGGAATTTTATTTAAGAAGAATACAGTTTTTTTAGATAATAAATAAGAATATATACTTTATTTCAGGTACCTATATAAACTATAAATAGCACAGTTTTGCTTGTCCGTATTTTTCTTTAGGAAAAATATCTTCTGTTCTTTCCAAAGGTATAATCAATATCTGTACCAATTTTTAGGAAAATCGTTGCCGTCGTCAGATTAACTTTCGTATTTATATATCGGCGCAAATACAATGATTTGTCTATTAAAATAATTGAAATGATTAAATTTTAATAATTTGATTATTTTACAAACTATTAATTGATTTTTAAGATGTAAAATTAACGTTTAACATGTTTCAACTTAAAGCATTGTAATTTAAGTAGTTTAATATTTAACTAGAAAATGTGGGTACATGTGTGAATATCCCCCTATATAAGGCCGCACTGTGAGCACTAGATTCATTCAGATTCATTCTTGTTCGAGCCGCTGGACAGTGCGGACCTCTCTGTAAAGTCGTTACGCTGTCAGTTGAATAAACGAGTCTCCGGTAACATTAACAAGTGCTTTTATTTGAAAATCAAACATGAGTGATCATCAAGACAACATTCGTCACGTCAGCTGAGCTGATGTCACACTTTTTAAAAACACATATGACGCTGTCTCTCCGTCATATACTATCAGTAGTGATGACAGCAGCGAACAAGTGACTAACGCGCTTTTCGAAATGTTTTTGAACAATCTATACATGTCAAGGTTGTCCAGAACCCATCCATAGATTGACCTCAGCAGGAGTAGTTCTAATCAGAAATCCCGAATAGTACCACGCTGCGCGTGTTTCAAACGCATAATCCCAGTTTTATATTCGCGGTTATACAATTTCTTTATTGTCTACTGCTTACTTATTACTTACTTATTTGTCAAGTAGTTGCAAGCCGATAGGCGACGACCTCTCGCTCCCGGCCCTGGTTCAATCCATGGTCCGGAGCGAGTAGGCATGGGAAGCGGTCAACTCTTTCTGCGAAGCAGTTATGCAAGCGAAGAAGGTGGCGGGACGCGTGAGGGAGAGGCGGGTCTCACAGCCCTCGCGCCCCAGCCGCCGCAGGAGACGCTCCGGGCGTCGGGAGTCACAGGGTGACTCCCAGCCACCGTAGGCGCGGGCCTGCGGGCTTCGAGCAATGGGTAGCTCGCCGCCCGACTGAAACCAGGCCCGTCTAGAAGGCGCGACGTGTTCCACGCGCGCCTCAAAGAGTATCAGCAAAATTGTCGGGGCCCATAAGGGGGCCGTTGCCTGCCGGTGTTGCGGAATTGTTCGAAAGAGTTACCACGGCCTCGGAACACGAAGGGCATATGATGGAACACGGATGGGTTTTATTCAGTAAAAGTCTGACACACCCTCCCGCTTCGCCCAGATCGGGAG
Source organism: Tholera decimalis (assembly GCA_943138885.2). NCBI lineage: Eukaryota > Metazoa > Arthropoda > Insecta > Lepidoptera > Noctuidae > Tholera > Tholera decimalis. The sequence goes on from OW964562.2 coordinate 35,627,931, forward strand.
GCAGTTCTTGGATGATTTCCCATCCTTAAAAAAAAGAAAAGTAGTCGCAAGCGACTGCTGAACACGAGATCTTGGGTTTAATTTCCGGATTTTTTCTGTAAGGAATTTCACAGTAGTAGCCCGGAGTGTTACCCCAGTGCCTCGAAAAGCACGTTGAGCTGTTTGTCTCGGCTGTCATTTGGACATCTTTAATAATTGTTACGAGTAATCAGAAACCAGAAAATAATTGTTACGGGTAATCAGAAACCAGAAAATAATTGTTACGGGTAATCAGAAACCAGAAAATAATTGTTACGGGTAATCAGAAACCAGAAAATCTGACACTTGTCTGGCAAAGGGGTATCGTGTTACCCAGCTACTGTGTTTTGGAGTTTATCCGGTTAGATTGGAAGCCGATCCCAACATGGAAACGGCTAAGCAGGTAATGATGACAATCTTCGGCTGCATTCGAGTTACAAAAGTTACAGGATACGGTACATCGTGTTTGGATTACGAAATAAAACAACATGTGTCTATTAAATGAAAACTGAAACTATGATTTTCTACAGCACAACTACTTTTTACTTTTTCTACAGAATGACGACAAAATTAGCATTCATAAGTAGTCATATAGAATCTCGTATTATTTTAATTTATAGTACAATATGCAGTTACTATAAAAACGGGCTAAGTTTTCCCCTCAACTCCCCAACAGTTATCCCTCCTCCAATAGTGAAAGCAATCGTGAAACTTGTAAACAGGTTTGAAATTTTTCATCATAAGTGCTTATCTATTAAAGTTAGTACTATGTTAGTGAGTGTGTGTGTGTGTGTGTGTGTGTTTGTTTATTTTTGTTATGCTGCTTATGAGATCAGTGGGGTTTTTTCTGACGTTGCTGTAAAGGCAGTGCGTTGTTTAAAATTTATGTTTATGAATGTTTCTACACGAAGAAATATATATTTTGTCAGTACTTGTGTTAGTATTTCATTGTATGTTGGTATATTAGTTATATTTTTACAAATTATAAAACATAGTCTCCTACCGCATCTTTCCGTTTATCTGTACGAGACAAAATCAAAAATTACTAACCAAATTTTCATGCAGATTTCACCAATGGTTAGAGTGTAATAAAAAGGGATGTGTTGCTTAATTTATTAAGATTTTGTGTAAATTTTCGGAATAAGGTGCGAAGTCAAGCCAGGTCAAACGTTTTTAATGCAAGACAGACGCTATGTGATGTCGAACTCCTGGATTATGAAATCTGTTCACGATATTCCAAGCATCTTCCTCTAGAACCAAATATCCAGAGAATCTGTCTTCCCCTTTTCCAGCTCACGGACTGAATTGGTTGGTTTCTATAATTGTTTTTAGTATATTGTAGTAGAGAAGAAGGCCACAGTATTTTAGTGCTCTCTTGTGTCCAACTTGAGCTTTCGTAACATCGAGTTGTTACTGCGGTGCGCTGTGCAAGGAATGTAAAATATCCTTCTCTGGCACCACATCTCGAAAGCGGCTACTCTTCTTCTAATCACAGTGTCAAGAGTTCAGCCCTCAGAACTGTAGAAGAAAAAATGAAAGACCAAAGTACATGTAACCCTGATACAAAATATTGAAGAAAATATTCCAATTATTTTTAAAACGTTTTATTACACACCCCTGTTCACGACACATACACATGAATAAACACAAAAATATCCCTTTGAAGAAAAACGAAATACCCACCAAGGCAAATCCTATTCAAAATCATTTAAAAACCTTATCACAGCTACATAAGGTTTGAAAAGGCGACTTATAAAATGCCGATATTTTTTCCTTTTTCAACTTATAAGGCTCCATACACATATACGACTTTTCGACGATGTTACCCACAAACATTATTGCCTGCAGTGAGAAATGTGCTTAATTAGCTGTTGTTACTTGTGAATTCGTTCGTGTGGAAATTTTTCACTTTTTCTCAAGATAAAAATTCTATATCACTTTCCAGCTCCTCAACTATCTGCGTACCTACGTTCACTGTGATGGATTTTTACGAGTGACATTATTTACTTGACTTGGTCAATGATAAGTGACATTTGTCTCGATAGTACTATATCAAGATATCAGGTAACAGTCTCCCCTAAGGAATTACACGCCTCAGCTGTGCACACAACGAAAAATTTGCACCCAAAATATTTTGAATAGTGTTTTTATTTTATGTTTTAATGAAGACCATCGCAATGCGTGTTTGATATTCTATTATTAAATTTTACACGCAGTTGCAATTTTAATCATCTCAACATAACGACGATATGAACGACCACAAACTGTTGAGCAAATTGTGATCAGAATGTTTGTGGTTTATCTACTCCAACGTGCTTGTGAATTCCTCAGTTTCTGCGACCATTTATTGTAATAATAATCATAGCACTGAGATCTTTCTATTTGCCAGAAGGAGATGAGGGATCGACATTAAGATTGTTCTAAAAGAAGTGCCACCAATTGCATCGCAGTGCTTAAAAGTTGGCTGTCTGAAAGGAGAAGGAAATAGGCGCGACTTACAAGTTGTAGGTGGTGGGTTCAAACCCAGGTAGGCATATTACTTTGGTTATTCTTTATCGTCACCACTGCTGAAAACTGTAAAGGAAATATCATTAGAACTTAAAACGGGATATTTACCATGTGTATTTTTTGTTTTGAGTTTCCGATATTTCGGCACTGTTGCAAGTGCCATGATTCTGTGAACTGGAATCCAGTGGTTCAAATGTGTAAAAACCGAAAAAGTTCCGTAGAAAGTTCGCGAGTCGACACGGTAAGTTTTGTGTGTCGGGAGCAGAATCGAGTGTTTAGTGATACATGTGACTGTGGTAGCGGTGTCGCTAACAGAAAACGAACGAGAAAGAGGGTAGACCGATTTGTCTGCTCATAAACTTCCACCCGCAATTAATTCAGTTCATCCGCTAGCAACAGTGCCGAAATATCGAAAACTCAAAACAAAAAGTACACATGGTATATATCCCGTTTTAAGTTCTAATGATACTGTAAGTGACCATGTTAGCTTAAAAACTTATATTGTAAAGGAAATCATTATTAGGAAACTTCTATAACCGAAAATCCAAGTGATAGTCCGCAATGGGCCCGAGTGATGGATTACAGACAGATTTCAGACTCCTGTCATAAAGAGGAACCTGTGCTGAAGCAGTGGGAACATTAAAGGTTGATTATTTTAATGTCTGTAACTTTTTGTCGTCTTATCAGTCAGGTTTCAATTGCAGTTACAAAATGATAAAGTCGAGAAAAAATCGCAAGTGTGAGGCAAGCCTTGTCGACTCCAAGCGAGGTTAACGTCCGGAAATATTATAGTAACGAGATAAACGGTATTAAAGTGGAGGACGGCGGATACCAGAATACCAATGAGTTTTCATATTTTAACGTCGGGAATTGTCACCGTAATGGCTGCAGACCACCGAAAGAAACGACCTTTTTCATATTAAATGTGCTGAATAAACATTTTTTTGAGGATTGCTTTGGTTGAATTAGAGGTTACATCGGGTAAGTCTGGCATCCGATCATATAGGCCCGAGCAGGTGTCGCGTAGTGTTTCCGCGCGCCTTTCTGAAATTATGACAGAGTGAGGAGATGCTCACTCGTCCCCTCTTCTGAGATGGGGTAAACAACCGTCAACTGTCACTGCTGGGGTGATTGTGGAGAATGCTAACATGTCCCCACATCCCAGCAAGAAGTGAAGAAGAGAAACGACGTGTGGTTTTAGTCAGTAAGAGTCCGAGTGACCCCTCCATCAACACCAAGGCGGAGGACATTCATAAGGATTTCCACACGCAAAAAAAGGGGTTACGTCGGTTAGGCGTATTGTTCCATGTACGCCCCTATTCTATGTTACAAGGGAAGTCACACGGGGCTAGCATTAGCAGGCTGGCACCAGTCGGGGCCCGAGTTGAAAAGTATTTAACTGCTCCCTCAGCTCCTGGCGCAAGTGTGTGAGGAAACACGTAATGATTTGATAGATGTGTAGATAGATATACGCTTTCTTGTGGACCATAACAGAACACTAATAAGGACTTAACAACTAAAAGGGCAATACAATAGGCGTACAATATAGTTAGAGTCTAACAAATCCCTTCAAGGATACTCGTATCCATGACGATTTCCACAACGAGGAAAAGGACGTTACGTGGGTTAGGGTTATTGTTCTACATGCTTCCCATTTTAATGTTGCTTAATTAGACGGGGTTAGCATTAACGGGCTGGCACCAGTCAGGGCCCAAGCTGAAAAGCAATCACGTGCTGCTACAGCTCCTGGCGCAAGTGTGTGAGGAAACACGGGGTAGTTTTTAATCAGTTAGAGTGTGATAAATCTCTTGAAGGATATCCATGAAATAAAACGAGAAAAAAGACGTTTCGTCGATTGGGCCGATTCGCGAGGCATCAATTATCTCACTTTTACCGCTTGCCTAAAGGGAGCCTGCATGGGCAGGCTGGTATTGGTAGTCAGGGACCACATTGTAGCCCCTGACGTATAAGCGCGAGGAATTATAGGGTGGTTCTAGTCTGTTAAAGTCTGAAAGACCCCTTTGCCCGCCCCACGGCGCAGACGTCCATGAAGATTTAAACCTTTAGAAATTCTTAATTGTTCTACGAATAAAGTCACCCTTAACCTGATCACAATAATTCTAGCCCTGAAAGATTGATGACTTAATCGTATTAGAATAATAAAAAACATTGACATTAGTAAAGTAATGATTACCAACGAGATTTACCTAATTTATCAGATTGGAACGAAAACAAAAGTAATAATTTAATAGCAATTTGCTAATTTCACACAAACTTAATAAATATTACAGAAAAAATGTTCTCATTAAATCACTCCATCCAGAACATTCATTTATAATAATATGTAACGTTTTATAATAATATGTAAGGCTAAGGATGATATTTTAAACATTTAATATGTATGTATTTAGATATATATATGTATGTTTATCAGTTGTCTAGTACCCATACCACAAGCTCTGCTTAGTTTGGGACTAGATGGCGTTGTGTGAAAAGTTGTGGAATATTATTATTATTATTACTTCTACTGACTAAAAACCCACCCTGTCCCTTCAGCTGCTCGTAAGTACCAGGGCCGCGGTATCTTGTTAGTACATTTCCGCAACCCCGGCGGGCAATGGCCTAATGAGGCCCCGTCACTAATGCTGACAGCTCCTTGGGGCGCGCGTGGAACACGACGCGTCGCCGACCCGGGCCTGTTCCTTATCGGACGGTGAGCTACCCCTGCTCACCGTCCGTAAGCCCGCGCCTACGGTGGCCGGAGATTGGCCCGCGATCCCCGACGCCCAGGGCGTCTACCGCGGCAGCTGGGGCGTGAGGAAGAGAGTTGCCTCTCCCTCGCACGTTCGGCCTCCTCCTTCGCTAGCATGACTGCTTAGCAGGAGGCGACTGCATCCCATTCCCTCTCGCTCCGCACCATAGTCTGAACCAAACACGGGCGCGTGAGGTCGCCGCCGTCGATCGCCTCCACGAGGACACAGCGGTGCTCCGCCCAAGCAGGGGTCGCGAGGGACACAGGCCACGTGGGAATTCACATGAAAAGTAGCCTATAATTTGTCCTGAAACTGCTCTATCCTCAAATTAATATAAAACCTGTTCAGCCATTTCAGAGATTAATATCAAAAATCAGTAACACAGACAAAAGTTAAGGTTTTTGTTTTTTGGACTCGGTTAATAAGGACTTGGAAAACACAGTTATTTTGAAGTCGCAGAAAGACAACACATTTCTATTTATATGTATCTACATAAATATATAAAATAAATTATTAAAAGCACCGAAACCTTGTAAAAAATTATGCACGTTTTTCTAAGAAAGAAGTATCTCTATTTTATAAAGTAACTCGTCGCCTATTTCACTTCACTGAAATGGCGCTATACCCCTATAAACAGAAATAAATGGCGTTCCATTCAATTTAGCTTGCAGCCATGCGATTCTCTAATCAAATAGAAAAACGTACAAGAACCCAACCTTGAACTTTTTGCTCGAAGGAAATTGGTGCATTTAATATAAAGTAACTTATTATATTTATGAAAATACTAGATTCTGCCCGTGACTTCGTTCGCTTGGAAGAGGTTTCCCTTGTAAATCTTGATCCTGCGGGGATTATGGGATATAAATTAGTATTCGTGTTATTCCAGGATATTAATTATCTACATACAATTTCATCCAGATCCGTTCATTCGATTTATTTTTATGTACACACGACACAAAAGAAAGAATTTAAATACAGACAAAAGAGCACAAAGGTAAAAAAAGAAACATCCATCCTACTATCTATCTCTATGATAAACGAATGAATTGCCCTTATAACACAGGATTTTTCCTAGCATACGGGACATTGAGCAAAATAATTTGATAAATTATAAGAATATTTTTTGACTTTTTGTTAATTCTAGATATAAGTTTGTAATTCTTTTATGCATAAATAAATTATATTATCCATCGATCCTCACACACTTTCGCAATCATAATTATACAGTTTAATTATTATAAAAGAGATTTATAAAATAATATAGCGGATTCTCGTTGATTCAAATCAGGGTTAAATAAAGGAACCCTATTAATAAGATTCCGCTGTGCATCTGTCAAATAGGTTAATATCTCATGAACCGTTAGCGTTTTCTTTTTTTTTATTACCTACCACTGTTCCTGTAAACTTATAAAACGGAAAACGGGAGGAGCGTAAACAATGCTAAGGCTCAGATTTGGAAAGTACCTTAAGACGTTAGTCGGGGCTGTCTTTTGTACTTTGATTGTCTTTTGTACTTTTTTATAAATGATAGGCTCACTTTAGACCACTATCTCACTTGATGAATGTGGCCGAAGATGAAACACACTTATCTAGAACTAACCTTTTCACTCCTGACTTAAACTCCCCTAAGTTATAGTTATCAGAAAATACAGACTCCGGCAGGGAATTACATTCCAGAACTGTACGCATAATGAATGTATTTATGGTTGGTTCGATACCCAATAGCTAAGAACATGATGACGCAAACTATATTTATTTATTTGCAAGTTTGATGCCAAATGGTTCGCAACTGGCCAGAAACGACAGTGCGGCAGGCCCAGAAAGAGATGGTGGAATGAGCTGGACTCATTCTTAGCAAATTGGCCTACTATCGCATTAGATCGTAAAGGGTGGAAAGAAGGAAGGCAGGCCTTTGCCCTTCAGTGGGACAGCACAAACTGCTTGAAAAATGATCTCGGTTAGAACCTTTTTTAAAATTATTAGCCACATAATTTCGATTGGTCTGTCAGTCTGGCTGAAACGCGTTACAGTTTCATGTGATGAGTTAGTAATTTTGTGACCTACCCATAAATCCCCGTTTCAGCATTGGTGGTCAAGTCGTTGAACTCCTTAAAGTTCTAAGTACATTTACACGATACTTGACAAAAACTTGCTCCGTCTGGACAAGACCTTGTCTGATCAGATGGGTTAGGTCGGTCAGACTGGGTCAAATCTATGTGCTTGTATGGTTTGTATGGATTTTTATATACATTTTGGTGTTTTTTCTTAGGATAGTCGGTTAAAAAACACTGACCTCATCTAGTATAAATTAGAAAACAAGAAATTAATTACTTGTTAGTCCTAGTTAATAACTAGTTTGCAAAACAAATATCATTAATGTATATTGTTTTTAAAAACATTCCCCGTATTTTATGTGCCAAAAAAGCTCTAAAAAACTGCAATAAATTCATCTGTAAAATTTAATAGAATAAAAAGAGAAATGTATGAAAACTCGCTATTATTTTTATTCTAGGTATGTGATATGGCAGCGTTTCTGGCATGCATTCGCAGAAGCTGTAATTTATGTATGAGCATTGTCCAGGAGCCTGTTATCTTTGGAAGTACGCCAATGCTCGATATTACTTGTATCTATAACTTTACTGTCGAAGGTTAGGTTTTTGATCTATAGAAGTTTTAGTGAAATATTTGACCTGATTTTCCGTACAAGGAAAATTCTTTTTTGTTAACCTATTCTGTCCCACTGCGGACCAAAGGTTATACTGTCTTCGAGAATCTTTTCGCTTCTGAAAACTCCATTATGAACGACATTAAGGCGACACACGAGTTTTTTCTAAACCTTCACTAATATTTTTTTTCATGTATTTTTCAAAACGTGTTTATTTATTTATTTTATTATTTATGTACACACAGTAAAATACATTAGGATAAGCATAATTATAATATTTGAGTGCAAAGGTAGGTAGCAGTACCTACCTTTGCACTCAAATATTATAAGTCTGTTGGAAGAAATTTCTTAAGAAATAAGCAGTTATTTCTTAAGAAATTTCTTCCAACAGACTTGCGAAAGGAGAAGTGAAAAAGAAATGTAGACAATAGTGTGTGAGAATAAGAAGAGAAATAAATATGAATATGTGAAGTCTAATACTAAAATATTAAATATACCTACACATACTTATAATGCAATAAAAATAACATATACTTAAATAAATACATAATGTTCGAATATATAAACATATTATATAAATATATACATAAATAATTAACAATAGAAACGAATAGACGTGTTCAGATAGAAAGATCGTGATTTTCCACATTCTATAGCAAGCTTAAAATTACACTCTCTTTTTTTTCGCTGGACTTTTTTCAATAAAGTTTTAAGCAATCTACACATACATATTCTAAGTAACTTGTAACTATATGTGGATAAAGTTTCATTAAAATCGTTTTAAAATTTTCCAGGAATAAAGCCTTTAACGTTTGCATGAAACACCGTGAGGCGTAAACGCTCTTCTGGCGTTGCGGGAATGTAGAGGCAATAAAGAAGGAACAAGGTGAACATTAGAAGTCAGTAGAAGTCTCACACTTCGTTCCACTTCATCAAGAGCGTAAGGATTAATTTGATGATTTTCTCACTGAAAAAAGGTATGAATGATTTTAAATTTTAACATTATATTTGAGAATTCCTCTAGGAACTTAGCCTTGCATTTAAAAATTGATGCGCTCCATCAACTTTCTTTTGCAAGTCGCTAAAGAACACAATGGAATTGAAAACTTATAAGGAATCTATTGGCTTAAAATATGTAGTTAGTAGTTCAGTGAAATATCTAGCATGTATTTTTTCAGTTTCAGACATACAGTTGCACACAATACCCGTCGATGAATACACAGGGATCTGTGACATCTGGCAAACATAGTTTTTTTTTTATTTCACGATTTCTGTGCATACGTATAGGTATAGTTTATAAGTATAATTGTTACTAACTATTACGGATCTGCTGAATATCAGATTAAATATTAAAAAAAAAAAAAAAGTCAGTGTATCTCCGTGTGTCATTACCGACTTGTAATGTTATTAATTAATTAAACAGTCTTGTGCCACTTTTTCTTCTTTGAATTAAATATTTAATAGTTCTGTTTTAGTAGATAGTTTTAATTGGTATAATTTTGTTCTTATTACTGGAATGTTGAATGTTGATTTTGTACTTATTGCTAAAAACTTTTATCTTTTAATTGTTTCCCATCTAGTTCTGTATTCTTTAAAATACCCATATCTAATAATTATGTATATCTAATCACGTATAAAGACTGATTCAATAAATACCACCGTGCCACTAGCTACCTATAAGATTCTAATGATAATAATAATCTGTTTTTTACAACAAAGTACAAAGCTTATACTATAATAAAAGAGATATGAACTTACTTATCTACTTGTTTAATTATTTATTTATTGATCCAAATATTATTTAAACTCTGTGGTGCAAGCGTTAAATTGATTTTCTGTCTGACTACACTTCGACGTTTTACGAAAAAACAAAGACACCGACTACCGAAATTAAATTTATTTTGATTGAAAGTCGATTTTATTTTTGGTTACTTACAATTTTTTTTTTATGATACATCTCTTAAGTATGTTAGAAAGCAACTATACCATGCTACGTACTAATTTAAAGCGACCCAGAGACCTAGTAACCAACCGATTAGCAGAAGCTTCGACACGGCGCGCGGCGATGGCGGAGGCGGCGCGGATAGCGGTGTGTTTCAATGCATACATTGGAACCGGACTCGAAAGCAACGGCGGTGCGGGTGGCGAGCGGCGTACGAGCGGTGCGAACCAATCCGTCGGTGCCGGCGCGTCTGCAATCACGTAGTTTTACGCTGTAGTACCTATTTTTATTACCCGACTGCGCCAGAAGGAGGGTTATGTTTTTTGAGAGTATGTATGTATGTATAATTGTTTGGCACGCTCTGTGGCCTGAACGGCTCGACGGATTTTAGCTTGAGAGGTATCGTTAGATTCGTATTGACTGTGAAAGTGACACTGGGTATATCAAAATAAAAAAACAACCAAAATGGCGGATATTTGGCGCCATTTTATGCCTTCAAAAAAGTTTATTTTCTCAAAACCTATCGAGTGAGGTATCAAAATAAAGGGTTTTAAAAGGTGATTACAAACATATACACAACTTATATGGTTAAAAGTAATTCAAAGTGACAAATCGCAAAAAACACGTATCAAGAACTAAATCGTCTGCGAAATCTTTTTTAAACTAAATAAAATTAAATAAAAGTTGGAAGCAGGCGGGGGTCCCGCCTGCTTCCAACTTTTATTTAATTTAAAATGGGCTTGTTTTTTGCTTTTATCCGACCGAGTTTTCTAAAACCCCGCCGACGTGTTGGAGCAAATTATTACAATGATATTTGATAGAACACCAACATGGAACAGCAAAGACGGAAAGCATAAAAATAGGTGGTGTAAAAATAGCACCGTGCGGTCTGCCCGTTGGCTTTCGGACAGGGTACAGCGTCACTGCGCCGATGCGATGCCTGCGCTGCCGTTGCCCCGCTCCCGCTCACGCTAACTTCGTGACCGAAACCTAAGAGAACTGTGTACACACTACAGGGTTGCAGTCAATTCGATTCCTTTGACGATATGCCCGAGTGAGAAATTCCTTAGAATACATAACAAGAACGTGTCATTCAATAAAGCTAGGAGCGTCTCGGCCTTCAGCTATGTATCAGCACCTTTTATATAAAGCAATTTCATATTTACTGACAGACGGAGAGATATTAAGGGAGATATGCTCCATGAATGTTAGAAAAGGAAATTTAAGTCGTCACTATGAAAATCTCACGCGCATCACAAAGTTGAAATGTTTTCTGTTTCGTACTATGACGTACCAATGATACCATGTTCACTGTGTCGTGCAAACGGGATAGCACTATTTGTCATGTATAGCACCACCTCGCTCTCGTAGCGTTATCATCATGGCACGGGATAGTAGGAAAGGTCATAAAGGACGCTCCTTTATCAGCTTTTCTACTATCCCATGCCATGATGACTTTAAATTTATTGGACATATTTGCAATGATGAAAACTGAATCATTGGTCAAATGATCGAAAGCGCGACTGCTGATCACGAGATCTCGGGTTCAATTCCCTGGTCGTGCAACATCAAGTGCTATTAGGTTTTCTATTCACCCATTCTCAAAACGGTGGTGGAAAACATCATGAGGAACCGGCATGACCGAACAGAAAGACCGAAGACATGCGTATCTTCGGACGCCGATGAACATTTTCTTCTTCGTTTTGAAAGGAGTAGTGACGACAAGAATTATCGAAAGTAATGTTTCTAACTGTGGTCCAACTCACAACCTGCAACTTGTTAGTCGGGTCCATAATAACAACCATGAAATAAAATAAAATTGCGACCTATCCATGGCTTCGCATTTGGTTCAATATTTACAAAATAAGCAAAGTCGTTTAAGTCAGGAATCCCTAAGATATAGAGTCTGTATATTTAGACTTCCGACTATAGCCTTTTTTTGCCAATTCACTCGAAAACTATGCCAAATGTATTAAGAAGCTAAGATGGCGATTTTCCACGCACTTACACATCAAGGTCACGTATTTACTAGTCTTTTCTAATACCAGTGTAACTTTTCAGTTGATAACACTCTTATTACAAGCACGCAACGCACTATATTGAATAGCAGTACTGTAAAATAAGTTGGCATTCCGGCCTAAAACATGGAGTGAACTCGAAATCAACGGATGTATTGAAAATAATGTATCAAGATATCCCCGTTTCACGATGAAGTGATGAAAAATAGGTACAGACAGATTTGTTGCAGGAAAAAATCAGCTATTATCGTTGATGATAGACGTTTCAATCTAGGGTTGATACCACATTTACAAAAAGCTTCATTCAAAACCATCATTATCTGTTTAGTATTTTCCCATCTACGTTAAAGTTCGCTCCCAGTGCAGCTTTGTAGAAGTAGTCAAAATGGCAGTAACCGGGTTACCAGATACTTCTTGCAAGACTGGTGTCAGATTATCAGGCTTTTGGCTACCCGTTTGATTGTCAAAGGTGTAACCAAAAAATTAAAATTGTAAAATTGATAGCTGGGTTCAACTTCCCGGCTGTCATTTGTTTATCTTTAACACTTAAGGCTCAATTTACACCGCCGTGGAATGGAATGGAAGCGACTTTTTGCAACGAAATTGTACATAGCATAATGAACTTTATGTCAATTGTATAACATACAAACTAAATAGGAGTCAAAAAAGGTCACGCGTCTTCCGGGGAATCCTCGCGCATTCTCGAAAATTCCCCTAGCCACTGTCGCATGTCGGCGCCGTCTATGGAATCCGCGGGAAGTGGCGCGAACGGGGAGTCGGTTGGGTGGGTTACAGCAGTGCGGTGCCAAGCAAGCAAGGCGCAGTCGCGCGACTTCTCGCGTCATGAGGCGAAATTGACGTTTCCATTCCGCGGCGGTGTAAATTGAGCCTTAGGCTTAATAACGTGCTTTCGAAGCACTGAGGAATGTCGGTATGTTACGTACATCCAAAGACGCTGCCAAAGCCTTGTGTTCCATAAAGAAAAAAAATCTCATTAGTCATGCAATAAAGAAGAAGTTAAATATTCTCGTACAAAAATAATTAAGCCAAAACTTGTAACGCCACAGGCCACTAATACATTACTTAGTGGCCGCTCAGCCGAATATAGGTAAAAGACTAGTAAATCATTCAGTGACCTTCCAGAAGTTGTAACGAGAACCTATCGAGGACGTAATGAGTTATAGAAGAGACGTGCCTAGTGAGCCCTGAAGTTGATGAGAAGGTAGGGGACTTTAACTAGTGTTCGATGTGGTATAAAAGTTTACGTAATTAATCGTTTCGAGTCCAATTAGTAGCTACTTTTGCCCAATGCTTGTGTTAAATGAGGTAGATCTGGACAGCTCTGTTCTATTATTTTTGTGAAAACAATAAATAGCCCATATCCTTTTCCAAAATCAAATCTATCTCGGCACCGAATTACTTCAAAATCAGCTATGAACGTCAAACAACGAGATATTATTTTAAAACGATATTTATTTTCTATTAATTCATTATTGTCACAGAGTACTATATTATTGTTTATTTTACCGAAAAACTAATACACTATTCAAAGATCTATTTATTACACACGACCACACGTGTTGTTGGCAAAATTATGGTGGCTCCTCCACAAGAGCCACATATCAAGAGTTGAAGTTTATTTTGTGTGCAACTGGCAACTGCTTATAGCGAATAATGTGATCTGCCGGTTTTAGGAAGTAAATGTTACTCATATCCTACATTGGTGAACCAAGGGAAGTATGAGAAGCTGACTGATATCCCAGTGTTCCTGCTGCAAAGAAACCGAAACTAGATCCGCTAAAGGAAAGTAGCGACCATTCACTATCACCCAAGCATAAGAATAAGAGATAAAAACATTCAAAGACTTCTGAAAATACTAAGGAAAGTACGTTTAAATCTATCAGGATATCCAAAAAATCTATTTCAAGCAAAACTAGTGCAACATAGTGGTATTTTACATGAACTTTTCTGTTTTATATTCTATAGTTTTCTTAGTTTATTTAATTTTTAAGTTATTTTTAATGTATTATAGTTTTAATATAGTTTCTTAAATTTTATTTATTTTAGTTCTTGATGTTCAGTAGCAACAGCGATGTGGTTGTTGGTGGTGCTAGTCAACCTTCAACATCGCTGAACACCCTGGAGAGATGCCCGCTCTGTACCCAGGCACGCTTTTTCAAAGGTAAGCGGGGTCTGAATGTGCATATTGGGAAAATACATAAGTCGCAAAATGCACCTTCAGACTCTGCTTCCATACCTATTTCCACACCTTCTAATACCACTTCCGACCCTTTTTGGAAAACACTTTCAAATTTAAAAAAATCCGTTCCGGTTCTGAAGCGAGTTCCCCGCGGCGCCAAACCTCTAGTTGCTCAATACCTGGCTAGTTGCGTTCGCCAAGCTGTCCGGGAGAACTCACAAAGCGCCTGGGAACAACTGCTTACCTTCCCCTACAAAGTTCTTCACGTGAAAAAGAATCCGGCCACAAAAAAGACTTTAACCGCTCAAATTAAAGAAAATTGTAATGTTTCGGCTCCAAGTTTTGATTTCGATTCTCCCTCTCTTAGAATTACCTCTTCACGAGGTATATCCCATTTGGTAGAAACGAAGTTAGGGGACGGTGATATTAGCGGAGCTGCCAGGATTCTCTTCAGCAGCGATGTGGTGGCACCTTGTTCTTCAGAGACTCTCGAAGCTCTGAAGACCAAACACCCTGCCCCAGCGTATGATCTTGCTTTTCCCGACCCTCCTGATCCTGATATTCACTCCCTCACCATTTCAGGTCGAGAGGTAATCACAGCCGTTAGCTCGTTCCGGAGCGGCTCCGCTGGCGGTCTCGACGGCCTGAGTCCGCAGCACCTGAAGGACCTTATTTGTTCAGGCGCCGGGGTAGCTGGTGAGTCGCTCTTGAGGGAGCTGACGGCTCTAGTTAACCTTATGCTCTCCGGCAAGGTAAACGAATCTGTCATCGATATTCTGTATGGCGCCAATTTATGTGCGCTACGCAAGAAAGATGGCGGCATTCGTCCCATTGCCGTGGGAACCACCTACCGCCGTATGGCAGCCAAGATTTGCTGTAAATTTTATGGTGAGGCTGTTTCGGAAAAATTTCAGCCCCTGCAACTTGGTTACGGTTCCAAAGGGGGCTGTGAGGCTGCCGTACACGCTTTGTCGACATACCTAAATTCTGGGAAAAGCGAGGCCATTCTGAAGGTTGACATAAAGAACGCCTTCAATTCAGTTAACAGGGACACTTTGTTGGCTGAGACTAAAAAAGAATTACCCCAAATTTATAGTTTCCTTTGGCAATGCTATAGAAATCCATCCAAATTATTGTTTCGAGACAATCTATTAGAATCAGCTGTTGGCTGTCAACAAGGTGACCCTCTCGGGCCAGTGATTTTCAGTTTAGCTATTCACCCAATAATTCGAAAGCTAAATTCTAAATTCAATGTTTGGTATCTTGACGACGGAACCTTGGGAGGTGATGTAGAAAATATTTTAGCAGACCTAAATTTCTTAAAAAATGAACTACATTCTATTGGCCTTGACCTCAACCTTTCAAAATGTGAATTATTTTTAACAGATAACACTGACAGACTACTGACTCTCTCTAAATTTAACGAAATAGCTCCTGGAATTCAAATTATTGAGAAAAGTTCTCTCCGTCTCCTTGGTTCTCCAATCTTTGATACTTCCTTTCCCGACTTTATTGCAGAACAAATTAATAAATTCAATGACGTTTCGGAAAGATTGCTCCAAATCAATATGCACTCGGCCATCACTATAATTCGTTTCTGCTGTTTCGGCCCTAAATTAACATACTCTCTTCGTGCTTCCCATTTGTGGAAGCACCTTCAACTTTTAGTTCAAATGGATCAAATTATCAGACGAACTTTGTCCTTAATTCTGAATGTGGCTTTGGATGACCGAGCTTGGGCCCAAGCCTCTCTTCCCATCCGCATGGGAGGGCTCGGAATCCGCAAAATTTCTAGTATTAGTTTACCGGCTTTCATTTCCTCGGTCCACAGCACTGAGAAATTAATCAGGAATATCCTGGCTTCCACACTGATTGATTTCAATGTGCCGTGCTTCCAGGCATCAATAGCGTCAGCTATTGATGCCTGGAATCTCGCTTGTCCGAATTCTGACCTACCTGTTATACCATCTTCCCAGAGGCGGTGGGACGAGCCGCTCTGCAGAGTAGTTCTGAATAATTTACTAACCACGTCTGCTACTTCTGCTGAGTGTGCTCGTCTGCTGGCTGTGGGAAAGTGGGAATCAGGTCTTTGGTTACATGCTCTACCGTCCTCAAATCTTGGCACTTTGTTCGACGACACCACTTTCCGCATCGCTGTTTCACTACGCCTAGGAGCCCCTTGTTGTTCCCCTCATCGCTGTAATTGTGGGGAAGCGGTCAACAGCCTCGGGCACCATGGTCTCTCTTGCAGCCGTAGTGCGGGTCGTTTTGCACGACATGCCAACTTAAATGACATTATCCGACGAGCCCTTGTCACCGTCGGCGTTCCAGCCGTATTGGAACCCATTGGACTGGCGCGTGACGATGGCAAGAGACCGGACGGCATGTCATTGTTTCCTTGGAAGATGGGTAGGCCTTTAGTGTGGGACGCAACTTGTGTCGATACTGTCGCGCCATCCCATCTTCCCAGTTCATCATGTTGTGCTGGCGCTCCCGCTGCGGCTGCGGAAAACCTCAAGCGGCGTAAATATAGTCATCTCGGTGATAACTATATTTTCGAGCCGTTTGGGGTCGAAACTCTCGGACCATGGGGCCCGTGTGCTCACAGCCTTTTTAAAGAAATATCGAAAAGGCTCGGTGACGCTTCCCGCGACCCAGGGCTGGCTATTTCTTTGGTCAACGGCTAAGCATTGCCATACAACGAGGCAATGCCGCCAGTATCTTAGGTACGTTGCCAGCCGACAGCGTTGAGGATGAATTTTTTGATGCTTTATTGTAGTTTGTATTTTAGTACATAATTTTGTATATTTGTTGTAATTAATTGTTTAAATTATAGCTATGTGGTTTAGACGTGAATCTGTCACGGAGAGACAGACAGTATTACTTTCGTTTTTGTAATTTGTAGGGATTTCATTTAACTTACCTTATTTTTGTAAATTTTATACTTGCTGGTAGTTCGACAGATAATTATAACAATTATATTAAGACAACATAAACAATCCTATGGTCATTTACTATACAGGGTTAATGGTAAAACACCGTTAACCTCTCAGGACTATGTTACTAACATCATAATCAACAACTTTTGTTCTATGACTTTTAAAAATTCATCATATTTTAGTTCACCAGATTTTCATATAAAAATAAAAATATTTAAATTGAACGCCCTAAATGTAACGAAGTCTATGCGAAGCAAAAGAAAGCGATTTATACTATAGCTTTCTTTTGCTTCGCATAGACTTCGTAACATTTATTTAACTGTGTTTTACAATTAACCCTGTATAGTGTGTGTAGTGTAATTTAAAGGGTATATAAAAACCAAGTGCACGGCTTCTTTGGATGATAACAAACGATATAGCAAGGGTTTTGTAATCCTATGTCTACATGTGTGGAACTTATTAGAAATTTCAATACATTGATACCAGACACCGAATTTTTCAAATTAAGAAGAACGAAGAAAATTATCGTTTTATTGGCAAGTGACGTGGGAAGTGATGACCCTCATAGTGCTGTGACACGTTTGTTATTATTGGTATTCAAGAAACATACGAAACCAACAATTTGGGTTCAATTCTGTGAGTCACTTATTTTGAGCTGAAACTTTGCATAGAGACTCCATACCAGATGTTGTCTTCAGTCCTTTTGGATAGATATGGGGTTTCCGTTATACGTTGTATATTTATACATATAAAAGAAAGTGTAGCGCATATTGTTAACAGATGTACCGAGTACTTTCATAAACACTTTCTATTAAGAAATGTAGTTCATAAATTATACCTTTATCTCAATTACTAATCTAAGTTTTTCTCTTTTTTCTCTCCGTCTGTACTTTTAGATGTTTTTAAGAGTACTAGCAGTGTGGGTATAAGTCCAACACCTTAGGTATTTGGCTATTGACACTTACTATAAATTATTATTTAATTAATACTAAGAGAATTAATTTAGCTTGGCAGCTGTGAAGGACATGCTGTGATGAATTGGATTTCTACCTACAACATTGATCAGATGTGAGAAGAAATAGAGAAGAGATGCATTTACCTTCATTTCGATTTACAAATATTTTTTTTTTATTTTTCCCTCCAATATTTATTTGCATTTATAGACGACTAGCTGTGCCCGCGACTTCGTCTGCGCGAAATAGTGACTTTCAGCAGAATTTTTAATTTTTTAGAATAATTATGTTGAAAATAAAACTCATACATAATTTGAATGTCGTATTTATTAATATCTAAACAAAAGTCTAATAAATAAGTTTCAAGCTTCCAGCTTTAAAAATGACGTTATTTCCATATAAACTTTCATCCCCTAACCCCTTACAGCCCTTTTTTGCATTAAAAAGCAGCCTATGTCCTTTCTCAAGCTCTATACTACGTCCATACCGAATTTCATTACAATCGGTTCAGTAGTTTAGGCGTGATTGCGTAACACACAGACAGAGTTACTTTCGCATTTATAATATTAAGTAAGGATTTCTTTTCGTAACCCATTACGTACTTCTACCGTACAAAGGATGCGTCAATAAACTAATGGCTTGTGATTGAGAGGTCGCGGGTTCGAACCCCACCCATTACACTACTGCCGTGAACCCACTTCAGACACAAGCATAATTATGTACCTTCGTTGAATGGGTTAACAATATTGCTAGCAATGTAGTTCTACCCTCATTGCCACTTTTATAAAAAAAAATACGTACATATTACAGTTTCCAATTTACTTTTACGTATGCTGTAAGAAAATGCCAAATTTCATAATTCTTGGTTTTCGAGAACCATCACATGGGTTCTGATTCCTATGTGAAATCCCAAAAAATCTATACTAATATTATAAAGCGGAAAAGTTTGTTTGTTTATTTGCTTGAACGCGCTAATCTTCGAAAGTACAGGGTGGATTTGGATGAAATTTGGTATGGAAGTAGCTTGAAGCTTGAGGAAGGTTATAGGCTACTTTTTACGCGATTGCAAAAAAGGAGAGTTATGTTTTTACCGTGATATAATCCACGGGAGCGAAGCCCCGCGTGAGTACTAGTACGTTGTAAATTGTCACATCTTTTGATGAATTTCGTTCAGCTGAAAGAGCTGACATAAATTTCAGTTAAATTTCTTTACCCGTTCCTTTGAAAAAGGGTCGTGATAGACAGACGGACGGACCGTTAAGTGAATCGACATATAGACGCACAACAAAAAAAAATAATGTAGAATAGAGCCATGTTTACTGATATCGCTAATATGCGAACTTTAGTTTTTCTAGAAAAAAAAATACAGTGTGTATTCATTGTCATACAACTGTAACCATAACGCCTGAGATTTAAAAAAAGAACTCAATAACATATTGCCCGATCCAGGAATCGAACTTAAATACTTTAAGCACAGCAGTCGCTACTTCTTGTGCAAACAAAGCAATTTCAAATTATTATTTTCCTGACAAGCAACTAGTTTCACAATTAATAAATTATTCACTCCATGTCAGCCATGTCAGAATACGGAGTTAATTTTTCTCTGTAAACATGAAACACATGACACAAAGACAGGAGTGCATAGGTAATTGCGAAGTTATTTTATTATGCAGTTCGTAGTTTTATGAGATAAACAGCAAATTGGATAAGCGAAGTGTACAAAGAGTGCTTGTAGAATTTGTATGTGCAATGAATATTCAACTGGAACAATAGAACTACTTTTTTTATTTTTGATAGGCGATGTTAAGCGATTATGTGTTCGAAGATGAAGCACGCTTGCCTAGAAGTAACTTATTCAGTCTTGACCTAAAGACTCCCAGGTTATAGTTATCAGGAAACACAGACTCCGGCAGTCCAAAACAATCTGGACGCTAAATTATTCGAAAATCAAAAACTTTGAGCGCAACCTATGAAAACCCATTTAAAAGCGGTCAACAGAATGGAGACCCGTGTCGCTCAATATCCGGATAATTTGATGCGGCATGAACGACCCGTTTATATACGTTCCTGTTAAAACAAGCGGTTTGTGAAGTAATACTGTGAAATGTGATAATGTTCGCTAAGCCCTGTTACCCATCTTTTTATATAAAACCCATAAACACGCTCGGATTAAAATAAAGGGGTCGGTAGAAACGTTTTAAATAGACCCAAATCTCAACACATTTTAATTTGAAAAATTTCCGAGGACCATCATCTAGTTAGCTTTGTCGGGTTCGTTCGTTGTTCGGGTATTAATTTTATTTTATTTATTTATTAGATTTACCAACATTTTTTTCTACTTATTTTCTTAAAGCACAAAAGTTAAAAAAGGTAACAGTAGGTATAACAATAACTTACGGGCAGCTGAAGGAACAGGGTGGGTTTTTAGTCAGTCGAAGTCTGACACTCCCTTCCGCTTAACGCAGAGCGGGAGAAGTCAGTCGATGATTTTCCCACCTGTCAAAAAAAGTATAACAATAACTTATATGTAAACTCAGCATGTGCGATTACAAATTACAAAAAACATTATTTTGAGCTATTTAGTAGGTAGATACCTAAATTTGGACTGTTCAACAGTATTGGCAAAGGAATGGTGTACGGGTAACAACCAAAGTTCTAAGAATCTTCTGATCAGAACATAATACCAATAAATACCTAAGTACTGGAAGTCTGTCATGAGATGCCGATCGGACAGCAGATCGCTCGCCGCACGTGGTCTTGGATTGGCTATACTCTTCGAAGAGATCAACACCTTACTTTACATATTACCAGTAGACCATCAGGTGGTTGCGGAATTGTTTGAAAGAGAAACCGCGGCCTCGGAACACGAAGGGCATATGATGGAACATGGATGGGTTTTAGTCAGTAAAAGTCTGACACACAGAGGGTGTGTCAGACTTCACCCAGATCGGAAGGCAGTCATTGGATGATTACTCATCCTTAAAAAAAAGTAGACCAACAGGTACTCTATACAATTTCAGGTAATTATAGATACATAACATTATTTGGGTAAGTAAGTAATGCACGATCATGCAAATATTTTTGACATCTATACTAATATTATAAAATGCAAAAGTTTATTTGTTTAAACGCGCTATTCTTAGAAAATGCTGTGTGTATTTGGATGAAATTGGCTTGAAGCTTGAGGAAGCATATATACAACGTGTAATTTAAAGGATACCAAGTTCACGGCTTCTTTGGAAGATAATAAACGATATGGCAAGGGTTTCCTAATGCTATGTGTACATGTGTGGAGCATATTAGAAATTTCAATACATTGATACCAGAGACCGAATTTTTCAAATTAAGAAGAACTAAGAGAATTATCGTTTTATTGGCAAGTGACGTGGAAAGTGATGACCCTCATAGTGCTGTGACACGTTTGTTATTATTACTGGTATTCAAGAAACATATGAAACCAATAATTTGGGGTCAATTCTGTGAGTCACTTATTTTGAGCTGAAACTTTGCATAGAGACTCCATAGCAGATGTTGTCTTCAGTTCTTTTGGATAGATATGGGGTTTCCGTTACACGTTGTATATGCTATTACTTTTTACATGACTGCAAAGGAAGGAGAGTCATTGATATTTTAGAACCGACGACAAAAAGAGGAGGTTATCAATTCGACGCGTATATATTTTTTTTTAATGTATGATCACCGATTACTCGAAGACGCCTGAACCGATTTAGAAAATTCTTTCTTTGATTGAAATGGTATACTTCGAAATTGGTCTCATTTTCATAAACGTCAGGATTTGATGATGGGATCCTGGAGAAATCGAGGGAACTCTTCAAATATTATAGGCACACCTATGACGTTTTGGGTATTTATTATAGAAACTTATGCAGTTGCTCTCAAAAAGTACCATTTGAGGAAGTGGAACTGATGATGAAGACCACAGATGGCCGCCGAAACTACTCAATAATAAGAATTGAGTGGATTGCGATTCGATTACTTGAATATGGATGTTAAGCACTTTAAGCTCGTCACAATGCATATGGTGATGTAGAGCTGATGGTGAAGTACCAGGAGAACTCCTCAACAATTAACGGCCTAGCATTGGGAAAAGCAATATTTTGTAAAAGGTAAGTAGTTGACATTTAGACTCTTGTAACTAGGTAAATTAAAAATAGACCAACTAAAAAGAGTGAAATAAAAACTTTTTACCAAAAAATTAAACCGACTCCCAAAAAACACTGCAAAGTGAAAAATAACTTTAATTTCGGAAGTCGGTGCCAAAAACGAAAATACAAAACTAAAGTCACCGACTAGCGAAATTAAAGTTATTTTTCACTTTGCAGTGTTTTTTGGGAGTCGGTTTAATTTTTTGGTAAAAATAATTTATCGTAATAAAGTCCACGGGAGAGAAGCCCCGCGCGACTGGTAGTGTTTTTATATTTCTCATGTCAAGTCTGCGGCAAGTCGTGCCGCTCCCGCATCGGTTTATGTAGCCACCAAAAAAGCCATCTCGCAGACATTGCCGTTAATCGTCTGTAATAGACGTAAAGGCCTATATAATTTTATACGATGGCTAGACGCCTCCGGCATTAAAATTTAAAATGCATCGTCTTAGTAATTTATAGAATAACTGAATTGTGTAGGAACTTTACCGGTTTTTATTTGTTTATTTTTATAAATAATAATAATAATATTCCACAACTTTCACACAACGCCATCTAGTTCCAAACTAAGCAGAGCTTGTGGCATGAGTACTAGACAACTGATAAGCATACATAATTATATATTTCTAAATACATACATATTATAGATAAATTACACCCAGACAAAGAACAAATGATCGTGCTCATCACACAAACATTTGTCCTGGGTGGGAATCGAACCCACGACATAGCATTCAGGGCCACTGACCACTATACCAACAGGCCTGTCAAATTTTTAAGAACGGAAATCATCCAATGACTCTCTCACGATCTGGGTGAAGCGGGAGGATCTATCAGACTTTTACTGACTAAACCCATCCGTCAATTGACCTTCGAGTTGCGAGGCCGCAGTAACTCTTTCGAACAATTCCGCAACCCCGGCAGGCAACGGCCCCCTAGTAGGTCCCAACAATAACTTTGCCGGTTACCATCGTATTTATTTATTTCACATTTCACGCTCAGTTTTTAGTTCAGACCTCGTCGCAAAACTAGAGCATGTTAGATGGTGATTTCAAAATGAACTGGATTGGAAAATGGATTTGTTACGCTTTAAGCCTTTATGCGTAGCCAGTTCTTTTTGTTCAATTATAGTTAAAAACGAACCGGTGAAGTTATGTAGCACAAAAATAGTGCACAAAAGAAGTGCTCATCGATTATAAGAAAGAACAGCTCATGTTCGCATGGGCTCATCTTCAAGATTAAAAAGGCACGCCAAGTTGATATAGCTTGGCTTATAGATTAAGCCGATTGTGCCAGACTTTGTCGAACGCTTTCGCTATGTCGAAGAAAAAGGCTCCTGTCATCGCGTTGGAAGCTGGTGCTGATTTGTTCTACGATGAGGTGGACTTGCTGGATGCGTGAGTGTTCGGTTCTAAATCCAAGCTGTTCATTGGGTATTAGGCTCTTTGCTTCGGCATAATCTTTGAGCCACTTATACAACGTGTAACGGAAACCCCATATCTATCCAAAAGGACTGACAACAACTGGTATGGAGTCTCTATGCAAAGTTTTAGCTCAAAATAAGTGACTCACAGAATTGACCCCAAATTGTTGATTTCGTATGTTTCTTGAATACCAATAACAACAAACGTGTCACATCACTATGAGGGTCATCACTTTTCACGTCACTTTGCCAATAAAACGATAATTCTCTTCGTTCTTCTTAATTTGAAAAATTCGGTCTCTGGTATCAATGTATTGATATTTCTAATAAGTTCCACACATGTACACATAGGATTAGAAAACCCTTGCCATATCGTTTATTATCATCCAAAGAAGCCGTGCACTTGGTATGTATATACCCTTTAGATTACACGTTGTATACTTATAAGCCTTTTATAGATTTTGCCGAGGATGTTGGGTAAACTAATGGGAAAGTAGCTAGATGGGTCAGACTTGCGCTTGCCTGGTTTGGGAATACCTATGACGGTGGCCTGTTTCCAGGTTGCAGGGAACATATTATTACTCAATGCGCCATTGAAGATGGCAGTCATTAGCACTATAAGCTGGGCGGGGAAAAGTTTGAATACGCTACTGGTGATGCCGTCGGAGCCAGGGGCTTTTCGTGGTTGGAGAATTATAATGATGTCCTGGAACTCGTCAGTAGTGATGGGGCCAGTGGATTATCGGGATTTTCGACGGGCGGAAGGGAAGTTCTACGTTCGACTTCGGCATTCACCATATCTAAGTGAGCTTAGTCTACTGGTTGAGATCTGGGAGAACACTGGGATTCTAGGCTGTTGGCTAGGCATTCTGCTTTTTCAGAGTTATCGAAGGCGATACTCTTATCGGGACGAATGAGGGCCTCAGCAGAATATCAGCGCTACCTGGCACATGCTGAGCTGGGCACCGATTTGGTGCAAACGCAAGACACACAGCACACTCGTCTCTTTTAAAGGTTTTTCTTTATCTCCATAATGCCACTTTCTTTCATTATGTTTATTTCCGTTGTATGTTATTTTTTTGCTTCTTTTTTACGTGTTTTATGTAAATTGTATTTTGTGTCTTGTAATGTACCAAATTAATGTTTTATCTATCTATCTAAGTATACTACATATTTTTAAATAGTAATTTAGAGCATTACAACTTACAGTAATGCTTTAATGCACTAGTTAAATAATTATTCAGATTTAAAGAGCCTCATTAATCCATATAATCAATCGCTAGAAGCACCTGAAAGCGCTTGAATGAAATCAATTATAACTTCAAGAAATGCTTCATATGAATATCGAAGTTGAAAGTCTTATTACAAGAGATTTTGGAAAGCGCTTGAAACGCGGTTTGTACGTTTGATTTGAAACAGTCAGTTATGTTCTATTTCTTTGATGGTATTTAGAGTTTCAAACTTATATTATAATTTATGACCTGCCTTTTATGAGGTATTTATTGGTTTAACCGTAACCCGTCTCTTCAATTACGATAAAATTAAAAGTGGTGAAGTGACTTTTATTTATTATTGCTTTATGTTTTAAAAATTGCCTTATACTGTCGGATTTCTCCTGTATTGTGATTGTATTTTTACAAACAATAGCTGTGGTACTTTAAAAGCAACGCAGCAGCCAATTGCTTGACCACTGCGCTGTCCGTGTCTTCTAACGTTTCACTTAGTTATAAAGTGTTCGGCCTTAGACTTCCAAAGCTTG
This sequence comes from Tholera decimalis, assembly GCA_943138885.2. NCBI lineage: Eukaryota > Metazoa > Arthropoda > Insecta > Lepidoptera > Noctuidae > Tholera > Tholera decimalis. Next base: position 35,653,272 of record OW964562.2, read on the forward strand.
TAATCAGTGTTGTTAATTTTACAAACACCCACACCGACACAATTATTTATAGGCCTGACAAACATTTGTTCCAACGCACAGGGTATTAGCCAATCGCTTAACTACTGCGCCATCCCATCCCTATTGTCAAATATTAATCCCACATCTATACCCCTCTTTTAAGTTATGTTATTTTTGTGTCACAAACTGCACGTTGATTTAATTAGGTCGAGCTCGATTAGCATTCAAACATTTCTAAAACTACATACATATTTATTAGTTGCCTCAGGTGTATAGAAGCAGCCAATATTACCTTCCGTGATATCGTAGATATTTCAAACTCTTAGAATCAAAGTATCTTAACTCAAAAATTACTATTTTTGAGTTTGAGCAAGAAACTTAAAAAAAGCGGTCATTATCATATACTTGGCCTTTTTATATCTATTTCTTTTTTTTCTGGGTGAGAAAATTATCGAATGACTTTTCCCTCTCTGGGTGGAGCAAAAGGGTGGGTGGGTTTTAGTCAGTAGAAGTCTGACACAGACTTCTACTGACTAAAACCCACCCTGTTCCTACAGCTGCCCTTGCATTCCGAGACCTCGGTATCTCGCTAGAACATTCCCGCAACCCTGGTAGAGCCTTTCCTATCTACATTTGGGTCGGCTTACAGACTAACCAGACCCTCCACCAATATGAGTATCTATCTTTACAAGTTTAACGTGTGTACATTATTATGTGTCTATCTTTGGCATAGTAGCTCCTAAACGATTTTGTTTAGTTGTTTTGCTGTTCGCATAATTAGTCATTAGTTTTAAAACTGTATTTATGGCTATAATCTTCATCATCTGCTCAGCCTTTTTTCAATTACGTCAGTCAGTCAGTCAGTCAGTTATATGGAGCGCCTGCCTTAGATAGGCCTTCTCAATCTAGAAGTTGGGTAACATAAAACCCCTAGGCTAGTCTAGTGTCAGATTTGCTGTCTTCTAACTACCCCTGAAGGCTTTTAAAATAGCAATGTTTGGTAAAATAATAAATACAATCCCTTTATTAGACTGGATTTCAGAGATCCGCCATTTTCACTTTAGGAGTGCGATTTGTTTCCGTATTCGACAAATAGGGGATAAAGTTTAGATTTAATTAATTTGAATACGGAGTACAAACAGTCAGCAGTAGCTACCTAGTAATATTAATTTAGTTAAATTGAACGCGTCATATTGGTATGAGGGGCTTACGCACTAATACTTCTGCCTGGCGTTGTTTGCGCATTACCAATGCCTGAAGTAATACGGTACGGTACGGTTATATATATGGATGTTGGATATATGAGACTCATTCCAAAATTCAAAATCCTAATCCATAAAATAACATTTTTATCATGCTTTTAAACTTTAAACTGCTCTGCTGGAAAGTTGCATATTTTCAGATCCGACATTGTTGATAGGGCGTGTCGATTGTAGTATGTTTGTGAAATCCCAAAATTTAAGGTCCATAAGCTATTTATGACAAACAATCCCATGGTTCATAATCTTTGTGTTACTCCAACGGTTTAACCAGCGTACGCCAAGATACCTCTCAGAAGATAGGAGCTTTTCCGACTTACTTGAAACGCAAAATCTTTATAGATAGTAGCCTTATGTATAAACTATATTACATTCAAGTTTAGTGAGTAATTTTTAAGTTTCTTTTAAATCTGTTCAGTAGTTTTGACGTAAAAAAACCAGGGACCGTACAACCCCGATTAAGAGTTAAGTCTTTGAAAGGGTAAGCCATTTATAAGGTTACCTTTATCGTGATGTAACTCTATGAATGGGTTTTAGGCTTGAACCCAATAAAAGGGTTATCTCTTCAATATGGATAACCCATTGAATGGGTTTTATACAAGAACCCCAGTGAAAGGGTTACACCTACATTATGATAACCCATTGAATGGGTTCTATACCTAAAACCCTACATTAAGATAACCTATAAAGTATAGGTAAGGGTTTTCTTCGGGTTACCATATTATTATGGTTATTCAATAGACTTGTGCTAAGTAGGTGCTGGATGGAGCACCACACACACCATCGCTAGCGCACTGACTTTATTACACTAGACATTGCAGACATGTAGACGAAACACGTGTTACCTATAATATTTAGATTTTAGATTTTAGATATTAAGGTGTGTGTCCTGAACTCCCGCATTTGCTACATGTGTTGTCTTGTATGAGTCATACAAGACAACAATTACCTACATATAGATGTAGACTGATGTCCTGTGAAGTAACGCAAATAATGTTTTTAACGCGTTGTAAATACCTACGTACAGTAAACATTCGAGTAAAAAACCAACAAAAAAAAAAAATTGGCCAACGGCGAGTCGGACTCGCCCATGAAGGGTTCCGTAATGCGTAGTAACTATAATAAAATATACTTAATAATTTTATAAGAAAAAAAAAAGAAAAAACCTTACAAATTTCTTAAAACTAGATTATTTACAATTTTTACAACTACGCCAAATAACTTTGTTTTTCATAGTATTTGTATGAATTACAAAGTTATATTTGCGGTTTTAGAAAATATACTGTATCTCAAAAACTGCTGACTCGATCTAATTTAAACTAATTTTGGTTGAAAGTTTACATTATGATCTACAACATATAGTTTTTTTTAGATTTTTCACTTCATTATTATAGAAGTTAGAGGGGGGGACACACATTTTACCACTTTGGAAGCGTATATCTTTTAAACGATTAACTTTATGAAAAAGTCATTTTAGAAACCTTAATGTCATTTTTAAAGACCTGTCTATAGATACCACACACGTATAGGTTTCATGAAAGAAAATATTTTCAGTTTCAGTTCCATGTATGGAGAGCCCCCTTCATTTTAAATATTTTTTAAATTTTCTCTTAAAATCGGAAAGCGGTTCACAGAATACATCTACCTACCAAGTTTTGCATGTATAGTCCTAATAGTTTCGGAATAAAATGGCTGTGACATACGGACGGACGGACAGACAGACAGACGGACGGACAAAAAAAATTATAGAGTATTTCAGTTGCAACAAAATTATTATACTAAACATAACTAAAAACAATTATCTAAATGTAAACAAGCTAAATAATTCCATAATGAAAATTTGTAAAAATTGCAAAAAATGTTCCTACGTAAATTGTAATAATCTTAATGATATTTGTAAAACTATTAACTATGTTATTGACTGTAATGACTATGACAACAAATTTTTGAAGTTTTCCGAAATTAAGAAAAGTATAAAAATTCTAAGCCAACAAAATAATACATTAAATTTGAATTACAACTGTATATCTAAAAAGGGTACAATACCCTATTATTTTAAAACTAAGACTGTGGAAATGTCGACAAATACTAAGAATAAAACAGTACTAAAACCCTTACCGCAAAAAATAGGTACTATACCGTGCTATTTCCCTGTAATAGAAAAGTGTCCAATTGGCCAAACTTCTAAGGACAATAATCTTTTTCGTGTACAATAATCTACACATACTACATCAAAACATAAATGGACTGCTAGCCAAAAGTGACATAATAACGGAATTTATAGACACTCTTTCAAACAATGGCAAATATGTACATGTCTTATGTTTTACAGAACATAATATGACGATGAGCGATGTTGATCTTTTGAACATTCCAAATTACACTTTAGCTACCTCCTTTACTAGGCAAAAACGGAACGGTGGGCCTTGTATATTAATACACAACCATATTAGATATACAGAGATAGATTTTGTGAAAGTCGAAAATGTATGCAATGTTTTTGAATGCTGTGCGGTTGAGCTAACGGATCATAAAATTACAATAGTATGTATATATAGAGTGCCAGGACTAAACAAAATGGAAATATTCTTTGACAATTTAACTTATATATTAGAACAAATCTGCTATAGAAATAAACATAAAATTATAATCTGCGGCGACTTTAACATTGATATTTTACAAAAAACAAAGTATTCCTCTCTATTTAAACGTCTATTAAAAGAGTTTAATCTTAAAATCGAAATACAGCAACCCACTAGACCCAGTAGTGGTACTTGCCTTGATAATATTTTTCACAATATACGGGGCTGTAATAGTGAGATACTAGAATTAGGGGTATCTGACCATTTAGCGCAACTGATGCAGTTTCCTGTACAACAAACGTGCGCATTGAAATATTATTATGTTCATAAACGTGATTACAGCAAGGAAAACATGTATAAGTTTAGGCAATGCATAGGCAGTTTGAGCTTTTCTGATATTTTTGAAGAAAATGACCCCAATGAAAAGTTTAATGCGTTTTTTGACTTATTCAAACTTTTCTACGACCTATGTTTCCCAATAGTAAGATGCAAAATATCGACAACTCATAGACCAAAATGGATCACACCGGGAATTAAAGTCTGCAGTAAAAAAAGACGGTATTTGCTATGACAATATAGGTTAAACCCAAACAAAGACACTAAAACTGCTTTATCGACATTTAGCGCCAGGTACCGTCGCGTTATCAAACAGACACAAAAAGCGCAAAACAGCTGCTACATAGAAACTAGTAACAATAAGTCTAAAGCTACCTGGAAAATAATAAACAATTTGAAAAGCAGCGTACCAAAAACACATATTAACGCTATTGAAGTAAACAACAAATGTATCACAAACCCTCAAATAATTGCGCAAAATTTTAATGATTATTTCACAGACCTAGCTCAATCCAATGTAAATTGTCAAACTTATAATAATACGAATGTTTTAAAATCCCACAAATCTATGTTCATGGAACCAATAGTCCCAAAAGAGATGATAACTATAATAAATAACCTCAAAAATACAAATAGTACAGGGTATGATGACATCAAGACCAGCGTGATCAAATCAGTAGGACCTATTGTAGCACCAGTGTTATGCGATATAATAAATGCTTGTATACACAATGGAGTTTTTCCAGAAGCTCTAAAAATCTCGATTATCAAGCCACTACACAAAAAAGACGATAAAACAAAAATGTGCAATTATAGACCTGTAGCTTTAATAACAATATTTTCAAAAATTTTTGAGAAAGTTATTTACAATAGACTCAACAATTATTTTGAGAAAAACAACATTTTTTGTAAGTAACAAATGGGATTCAGGCAGAACAAAACTATTAATATGGCAGTGTACAATTTCCTTAAAAAGATACACCATAACATGGACAATAGGAAACCAGTTGTAGCAATGTATATGGACATGACGCGCGCTTTTGATTACGTTGACCATAAAATACTATTAAAAAAACTCTATAGCTACGGTATAAGAGGTAATGTACTTGATCTCATGCAATCGTATTTAGAAGGTAGAAAACAGATTACTCAGATCAGCCAAGTCAACATTAAAACAAAAACTGAAACCATATACTCCTCAAGTACGCGAACAATTTCGTATGGTGTTCCACAGGGGTCTGTGTTAGGTCCATTACTTTTCATCTGCTATATAAACGACTTCCCCAATGTAACCAGTCATCAGATGTGCTTATTTGCAGATGATAGCACTATTGTTTTTGACAAGGGAAATTTTAAAGAAATTGAATCAGACATAAACACAAACCTAGTGTCTATCATAGAATGGTTGAATGCCAACAATCTAAAAATTAATTTGACTAAAACTAAAATAATGGACTTTAAACTTCGACAGAGAAAACCGACACAATATCAAATCAGGTACAAAGGAGACGCAGTATTAGAATCGAACACTACAAAGTTTTTAGGATTACACATTGACAATGATATGACATGGAAAGCTCAAATTGATAGTGTTTGTCTGAGACTTTGCAGATTCTCTTATGCCCTTTATATGTTAGGTAAAATCGCAAACAAAACTGCCCTCCTAACGGCATACCATGGGTATGTAGCCTCCACGTTAAGGTATGGACTCATATTTTGGGGTAATGCTGCAAATATATCCTCCGTACTTTTGCCACAAAAAAGATGCATCCGAGCCATCTGCAAATTAAAAACTACAGATACATGTAAGCCACACTTTAGGGATTTAAGGATTCTGACAGTACCGTCGCTGTATATCTATGAGGTTCTGATGTTTGTAAAAACCAATATACACTTGTTTAGTCATGTAGAAAGTCAACGTCGCTCAGATAAGTTAAAAACAACAATCACCAAAACTGCTTTTGCTTATAAAAGTATCTATGCAATGGCACCTAAATTGTATAATAAATTACCTTGTCATATTAGAAACAGTAAGAATAATAATGAATTTAAAAGTAATATCTTTAAGCTACTAAATGACAAAGTATATTATTCAGTCAATGAGTATTTGGAAGACAAATTTTGATCAATTTTTATAATTTACGTTTTTATTTTTTTATTGTGTTTTTTATTTTACAATCATTTGACATTGTGCATTATTATTCTTTCCTATTTTCATGACATTTTCCCTATTTTATTGAGACAATTTTATAATTTGACATGCATGTACTCGTATCTTTGACGTTCTTGTATATCAAATGTACTTACTAACATCGTAAGACTGATTTTGTATGCCTATCGGCGGAACATGGTTTGTACAATTGAAGTTTAAAATATTGAAAAACACCTGTAATCACCTATGTTCACAAAATGAATAAATGAATTTGACTTTGAATTTGACATGTCGAAACTATAAGGGTTCCGTTTTTTGCCATTCGGCTACGGAACCCTAAAAACGATAACTACGTTAAAAGATAACTAGAGAACTAAAATTACGGAAACTAAATATAAAATTGCTTCATAATGACAACAATAACAAAGAGAATACATACATATACATTCGCGATTTATTTGCCAAAAATTTAAACAAATATGAGTTTATAGAAAAATAACTTTAATTCCTACATAATAAAGTTCAATTTACGCTACAATGTCAGACATTCCTATAACTTTTTTAATAGTGCTAGTCACTCTAAAATCAACTTAATCTCCATTAAAATAAAGTTGATATTTGTGTAACTTGAAATAACATCAATTTGAGACATTAGTTTGAAATAATACAAAGGGCCTTTTCAACCGACGAAAAAAAACCGATTTGGAAAATTATTTTTTTGTTTGAAAAGGTATACTTCGAAATTGGTTCCATTGTCACCAAGTCAGGATCTGATGATGGGATCCTGGAGAAATCGAGGGAACTCTTCAAACATTATAGGCACACCTATAGTGATTTGAGTATTTTTTATAGTAACTTGTGTAGTTGCATTCGAAAAGCACCATTTGTGAAGTGGACCTGATGATAAAGACCACAGATGGCCACTGGAACTACTCAATATATAAGTAGGAATAATAAGTATTTTATGTGTTCCACTTCGATTACTTGAATGTGGTTATTAAGCACAATATGCTCGTCACAATGCATATGGTGAAGTGAAGCTAATGGTGAAGCACCAGGAGTCAGGAGAACTCCTCAACAATATTAACGGCCCAACATTGGGAAAAGCAAAATTTTGTAAATGAATATAAGTAGTTGACATTTAGGCTCTTGTAACTAGGTAAATTAAAAATCGACCAACTAAAAAGTATGAAATAAAAACTATTTACCAAAAAATTAAACCAACTCTCGAAATCAAAGTTATTTTTTAGATTGCAGTGTTTTTGGGAGCCGGTTTAATTTTTTTGGTAATTTTTTTCTATAAATAGGGTGGGTCGATGTTGACAGTGTGTGGCGGCCATGTTGTTTTGGCGGCATCTGTCAAATGCGTTGTTATTTCTTTAGTTACAGATGCCAAATCACCATGGTAAGTTACACGATTGAGCAGCACGTCCAAATGATAAAACTTTATTATCAAAATGAGTGTTTGTTAGTGCAAACGTTGCGCGCATTGCGTCCATTTTACGGCAGACGCGATTTTTTGCCCACCCTGTATATATAGCGGGGGACTGCGCGTAACTATAGCAACGACGGCCATTTTGGTTCAACTTATTTGCCGCGTAGGTTCTTGCCGGTGCGTTTACTGTACGAAAAGAAATGTTATTACTTTACTTTTTAGGGTTCCGTAGCCGAATGGCAAAAAACGGAACCCTTATAGTTTCGACATGTCTGTCCGTCTGTCTGTCTGTCCGTCCGTCCGTATGTCACAGCCATTTTATTCCGAAACTATTAGGACTATACATGTAAAACTTGGTAGGTAGATGTATTCTGTGAACCGCTTTCCGATTTTAAGAGAAAATTTATAAATATTTAAAATAAAGGGGGCTCCCCATACATGGAACTGAAACTGAAAATATTTTTTTTTCATGAAACCTATACTTGTGTGGTATTTATAGACAGGTCTTTAAAAATTACATTATGGTTTCTAAAATGACTTTTTCATAAAGGTAATCGTTTAAAAGATATACGCTTCCAAAGTGGTAAAATGTGTGTCTAAAAAAACATATGTTGTAGATCTTAATGTAAACTTTCAACCAAAATTGGTTTGAACGAGATCGAGTCAGCAGCTTTTGAGATACAGTATATTTTCAAAAACCGCAAATATAACTTTGTAATTCATACAAATTCTATGAAAAACAAAGTTATTTGGCGTAGTTGTAAAAATTGTAAATAAGCTAGTTTTAAGAAATTTGTAAGGCTTTTGTTTTTTTTTTTTGCAAATAAATATATTAAGTATGTTATATTGATTATAGTTACTACGGAACCCTTCATGGGCGAGTCCGACTCGCACTTGGCCAATTTTTATTTTTTTTTGTCGAGAATTAGCGATTCTCTACGTCAATTTTGCAATATTTTTAAATAATTAAAAGGGATTTTATTAAACTAAAACAATAATATTAATTTTTTTGCAAATTTTACGTTCTATCTGTGACACAAATCACAAATTAATGATCAATCAATCAAGTGATAGGTTTATACCTACTTACATCGCTGCCCATTGTACGGTGTAAGTGTAACTATAACCCACATTCTTGCCAATTTACTAAACTACTACTAGGTACCTATTAAAAACCATTATCTGAATGTTCGTTTCGAATTTCGAACTTATAGCTACATTATCATTATTTTGCCTTTCTTATTGATAAGTCTACCATATACCTATTGCTCTTTTGAATTTAGATTGATGAATTACGTAACATAAGTACCTACCTATTATAATAGGTAGGTACTTATGTTACGTAGTTAAACCTTATAAGGTTTAACATTTAAATAAGTAAGTTGTCAGGATAACTAAATATTAGAATGTAACCTTACCTACCTTTAAGAAATTTCCACATAAAGTACCTTTACTTGTATTATTTGATGCATCATATACCTAAATAATAGCGATATAAAGCGTCTCGTTTTGTTTTTAACATTTTTTCAATATTAATTGTTCAAAATTCAAAATAATAAAAATAATATCGCAAAAGACGTCCTGCTTCAAAAACTCAAACAACAAAAATGACAATAAAGTAGTAAACAAGTAGATACAGACATGAAAAAATCATAATAATAAGTAATTTCGATATCCGCCTAGCAAAGCTAAAAAGAACTATACCTACTACATGCAATAATGATCATATCATAGATACCTGTTTGCAAGGCTCTCGGTAAGTAACCCCAAAGGAGCCCCGCCAGCGCTTACGCTTAACGCGTGCTATGCCATTTTAAAGCGTATGCCTACCATCGAGATATCATATTACATTGCTTCGAGTTGGAATGTTACGCTGTTATCGTTTTCAAAAGAGTTGAAAGTGTAACGAACCCTTTTGAACGACTTAATTTAGCTGTTCAAAAGTGTTACCCATGTCGTATGGGTTTTTGAATAACCAAAATGGTCCATTAAGCCATTTAAAAGGTTACCTACATCATATGGGTTTTAGATTAACTGCTTAAAAAAACCCTATCGAAAACCCTTTCTATAAATAACCAAAATGGTCCTTTAAGCCATTCAAAAGGGTTACCTATATCTTATGGGTTTTTGATTAACCGCTTAGAAAAACCCTGTCGAAAACCCTTTCAATGGGTAACCAGAATGGTCCCTGAAAAAAACAAATAACAAAAATAGACATTCATCCATCCTCACAAACTTTCGCATTTATAACATTAGTATGAATAAGATGTATATAAAAATATTATTTTCTCTTGGAATCATTCTCGACGTCTAGTCGGGTGACGCCACTGGCGAAGCTAATGTTTAAAATGATTAACACCAGGGAATTGCTTTTTTCGAGATATTTATAATTTCAAGACAATAATTTATAAACATTCATCAATTTCACGACAGCACTTGGCAAAAACAATAGCATTAGAAACTAGAACGTCTGAATTCAGAATAAAAATGGCAACGTTTTCATAGCAATAAATCATTTGATATCCGCCCGGAGAAGATTAAATTTCTGAAGAACTTCTTTCTGGGCCAGTTTACTATGAGAATACGGTCAAGCCCTGGAAAGTATAACATTTTATTTATTTATGGCAAGCTGGGACCTTAAATCAATTTTTAGTTTTGATGAAATTGTAATGTATCTTAAATGAAATATCGCTAAATTGGTAGCGCTTTTAAAATATAATATTTATATTTCAAAAACTTCATTAAAATATCAATTTGAAATAAAGCGTCAATAGCCTAATGGTTAAGGTGTCGAACTTGTGATCGAGAGGTCACGAGTTCGAACCCCACCCATTACACTATTGGCGTGAACCCACTCCAGACACAAGCATATTTAGCTTAGTTGGAGGGGTTAACAAGATTGATAGTAATGTGAATTCTACCCAAATGGCCAGTTCTCTTTAAAAAAAAATCTGTTGTCAATTCGAAATTTAAAAAAACAATACCCACTTTGAAGCTCTGTCGCCGTTGGCTACATAAGTTACAAACACTTTTATACTGTACGTCGATTCTGTGAAATTCGAACAACAACTCGCATCTCACATAGCTATTCACTGTCACTTCGCTTATGGTTCAAAGTGACCTTGATTTTGCATTCTGTAAACAGCGTCGAAGTGACGGAGGAATTACCTTACCGAATGCCACTTCTCACGTCATCTCATGCTTTATCTGTCAAAATCTTTAGTTCAACTCGCTGACGCGCTCGCAAGGGTAGCGCTAGTGTAAATTCGAATTAACAACCGAGTTTTTAGAATACCAATCAATAAACTCACAGCGGATTCAGATTCGAAGTTTAGAATGAGGTCTTACAGAATAACACAGCTGCTCTAGTACACTTAAAAAAAGAACACCATAATTTTGAAATATTAGTATAACATTGGTGTAAAGGAGCTACTAAACGGGCTATATTATTCTGCAATTTGTGGCTGCACTATTGGCAACTAATTGCCCGGCCATTACAAAAACATTGCTTCGACAATGATGTCCGAGCAATCTATGGCTGGGCCATGTGTTGCGATATGTCGGCTATAGGGTGGCTCATAATGCAGACTCTTAAACGGGCTACACGAATCAGCAACAATGGCTGACGAAATCACACTTGTCGCAGCAGCTTACATTATTTTAAAATCAAAAATGATTTTAAAATAATTGATATCTCAAATTTTTCAGCGATTACAATCCAACCATCTTTTTTAGCATTTCTGTCTTTGTATATACCGCTTTTAACATCCCACAACTGAGGGTGTAAATGTAATTCATTAATGAAATCGTTAGTCGAAACGAAACCTTTTGAAACCTTCTCGTATGTCCACGTATTAGTCATTTTTGTAAACATAATATAACCTCAAAAACAAAGGTCAGTCAGTCAAACAAAGCACTGAACATAGCAATTATACTCATAACAAACTTCATGTCGGTAGAAAAAGATGCACTATGCCATTACAATAGAGAGCGACTGAAACAACAATAGAACTGGCTGGGCAACATTGCAGTTAAATCGATCGCTCAGCGATCGCCCGGCAATCTATCGAACAATATCGGCCACACATGGCCATACCCAAAATGTTTGTCAACTATTGCCGGGACATTACTGCAATATTGCATAGTCTGGCTGGTATTGCTGGCAATGTTGCCGGCCATTGTATTGCAGCCACATATTGCAGAAAAATATAGCCCGTTTAGACGCGCCTTAACATAACTTACTGACTGCTCGTTGGTCGAGTGGTCCAGTGGTTGGATAGCTGAGTACAAGGTCTCGGGTTCTATTCCTGCGTCGGGCAAAATGCGCCTTTGGGTTTTACACTAACGATTTCCTCAGTAGTAGCCTGGAGTTTGGAAGTTGGCGGTGTAATACCCCCGTGGCTCGGTAAGAAGGTTAAGCCATTTATCGCGGCTGTCATTCAGACATCTTTGTCAGTCATTACGGGAAGTCAGAAGCCAGTAAATCTGATACTGGTCTAGCTAAGGGGTATCGGTTTACCCGGCTACAGGGTTATAGAATTGAGATAGACATACGCTCACTAGCGAGGCTAGGGAGATGATGTTGAGCATAACATTATTTAACAAAATGACCCTGGAAATTACATAAAAATATTAACATATAAAAACACTAGCTGTGCCCGCGTTTTCGTCCGCGTTAGCATTTTTAATTTTTTTGTCTAATTATTTTGAAAATAAAACTCATACATTATTTGAATGTCGTATTTATTAACATCTAACCAAAAGTCTAAAAAATAAGTTTCAAGCTTCCAGCTTTAAAAATGACGTAATTTCCATACAAACTTTCATCCCCTATTTCAACCCCTTACAGCCATTTTTCGCATTAAAAAGCAGCTTATGTCCTTTCTTAGGCTCTAGACTATGTCCGTACCGTATATCATTAAAATCGGTTCAGTAGACAGAGCTATATTCGCATTTATAATATTAGTAAGGAAGTAAGGATTATCAGGAAAAAATAGAATATTCTATAAGCAAACCTCAAATGAAGAAACTAAATGATTTTTCGAATCATTTTCATTCGGGTAAATATTGCAAATTTTTCTTTTTTTTTTAAATGGTTAATCATCAAGATGACTCTTCTCGCTCTGAGTGGAGCGGTGAAAGTTTTCGACTTTCACTGACTAAAAACTCACCCAGCTTCGTCCAGTTGCCTTTGCGTTTCGAGGCCATCTCAGGATCTCATTAGAACATTCCTGCAACCCAAATTTTGCATCTTAAATTCAACATTTTTAAAATAATGATAAACACAATGTTTATTCTTTTATACTACACTTTGATCGCTAGATTAAAATACAAATATTCACCTACAAACTTAACAAAAAAAACTACGTGAATTTTTGTAATATTTTCAAGTCATACAAGTATCTGACCGCACTCTAGCACAAAAACGTGGAAATTCTTTCCGCTGTAGGGTCCCATCGTTAGAGATCATTGTTTAGAATTTTTGCCCCGTAACGGTGCAAAAGGGGTCTAAAAATGGTCGGTGTAACACCCGACTGTGTCAAAAATGTTGAGAATGTACCCTAATTTGGCGGCTCCTATCTTACTTTGAAGGACTAACGTTTTAATTTAAAAAATCAACCTTTTGTCTGTATTTTGTTTTGAGAATGAATATTCTCTTGATGCCTTCCATCACCTTTTTTTAGAGCTAACTACAGCGTTGGATTTAATTACTTACATAAAATGAAATCCATACCAATATTATAAATGCGGAAGTCTGCCTGCCTATTTGTTTGTTACGTTTTCACAGCTAAACCACAGCACCGATTTGGATGAAATTTTCAATGAAAATAGGTCATGACACCGGGCCAAACAAGCTATTTTATTTTTCAACAATCAACCCCTTTTTTAAGGATGGGAAATCATCCAATGACTGCCTTCCGATCTGGGAGGGAGGGTGTGTCAGACTTTTACTGACTAAAACCCATCCGTGTTCCATCATATACCCTTCATGTTCCGAAGCCGCTGTAACTCTTTCTAACAATTCCGCAACAACAATCAACTCCTAAAGGCTTGAAATGGGGGATGATTTTCTTTTTATGAGAAATCTATACCACTTAACCGATTTTAATGAAATATGTTTTTCCTCAAATTAACGCGGGTGAAACCGCAGGGCACAACTAGTAAGAAAATAAACGGTGATAGCTGAGGCCATTACCACTTATAATATTATGACCTCTAGAATAAGCATAATTATAATAAGTTCATACAAAATAATTCAAGTGCATTCAATTTTCAAATTTTACTTATGAAGCTTACACGAGACACTTTCGTTCTAAATGATTTATTACCATCGTAGTAAATGGTCAAGAATTGATATCTTTATAATTAGTGCCGAAGACAATGACATTTGGACCCTTCTCAAAATACAAGATTAATTATATTAACGTTCACAATGACATAGAAGCGATCCACTCAGCTTAAAGCAGTTTGTGGATGACTAATTGTTTGTACGAGGTCAGTGTACAGTTTATAAATTTTAAAATTAAAGCTTCAGGTTTTCTTCGTATCTTACATAAGTAGGAATTATACAATGGGAATAACATCTGTTATTCTCTTGTTATACCTATTATTCAAAATGAAAATCATCTCCGTCTGCTCTGGGTGGAATGGAAGGGCGTGTCAGACTTCTATTGAGCAAAAGCCCGCCCCATTCCTTCAGTTTCCCTTGCGTTCCGTGGCTGCGGTTTCACGTTTAATCATTGAGAGATCTCCAGCAAGTATTGGCCATATCGGATTATATAAATAGTGTTGACTGCTCTTTGAGGCTCACGTGGCGCTTTGTGGCTCGTAAGGGCCGAGGCACACCGAAATGGCAGCGGCTGGCAACGGCTGCGGGTGACGCCAGCGGCCGCCAGCGTCGCCGCTGGCAGCCGTTGGCGGCCTCGCGCGACCTCCAGAACCCGCGCGCCTGGTATCTTCTTGACTAGTTTAGTTTCTACATTCGGCAAGGTAACTCGTGTGTTTGGAGTGAACATGATGGAATTGGTTATTATAGCACTTATTGCGGAAGAAGAAGAAGAAAGAAACAAACAAAGGAAAAAAGAAAAAGGGAAATCTGGGTCCATGCCTTATGGAAGCCTCGCGTCGCCGCAAGCTTTTCAAGCGTCTTTTAAGTTTAAAATTATTTCACACTGAAAGTGCTCGCCGCGTCGCTGCCGGCCGCTGCCATTCCGGTGTGACTCGGCCCTAAGTTACTCTCATACATTTCGGTGTTTCTTCTCAATGTAGTCAGTTAGGAAACACCGGCATCATCTAATTAATATTTACAAAAAAAAAATGACGTGTAAAAATGTTATTTAATAACCAATTTGCAAAATAAAGATCATTTATCATTGTAATTTATCATAATTGTTTAATAAGTTTTAGTGGATAATTAGATAAAACCTGGATGGATACAATACAACGGAAATATTGTAACGCTATAGACTTTTACTGATTGTAAAAGTCCAACATTACCTTTCTCTCCACTCAGATCGGAAGAAGTAGTTATTGGAATATTTTTCCCCGGAAAAGGATATTAAAATAAAATAATAATATTTTAAAGTCTTTTACTGTCAGGCATAGAAGGCCAATAGGTAAGGTCTTACAAATTATTTAAAATATGTTATCAAAAATCAATTGGGCACACACATACAATTACAAAACAAAAACAAACAACTCACAACCGTAGGAAGGTTTATCAAGCCCCATGTCCAACATGTAGCGTGATAAACCTTTCGTCTACCTAACATAATAAATCAAACTATATTAAAGGAAGAATTTAAAAACTACGTAAGTACCAAATATTTTTTGGAGACCGCAACACAGATTCCAATATATGGTTATCTTAAAACTATAAGGCACCAAGGTCACACGACCGTCTGATATCGAGCATATGGGCGTAAAACCCGCATTTCAACCGAAATACGACCTCAAGTGTATACCTTTCACAAAACCCTTTTTTAACCCTCTAACATTGAATTTTACCGAAGAACGAACGATATTGTGTGGGGTATAATAGACCCAATCTGCTGCCGAAGCCCGGTGGTCGGCTCACACGTGATGAATACAAATTTGTGTTAGCAGTCGCAGGGTTAAAGGCCAATTTTTGATGGAAAATATACCTGTATGAACGTATTGTATCGAAAATAGTAAATGGGTGGGGTCAAAGCGGTGTGGTGAGATTTTTCTTTGTATAGGGCGGTAAAACGTTCATGAAAGTAAGCTGGGTTTAGAGTCGCGATTATAGGCAAGTATAGGAAATGTTCAAAGGTTCTACCGGTCTATCACTTTTCTGGACTTGATATAATCAAACTCAATTTTCTTCTGAACAGTGAAATAACTCAAAACTAAACAGTTTTTATAACTGATTTTGCTTATTTCAATTGGTAGTTTAGTTACATTTTAATAACACTCTTTTATGAATATCTGTTTGCCTTTTTATTAAGTAGCACCTCCTATGATCTGTATCAAAACCATAGCATAGTCGATTGATAGAAAATCAAACTACAAGGCACTAAATTCAACTTTATATAGTAGTAGCAGATGCGCGAATTTTCGCTCCCGTAGACTTTCTCAGAATAAAAACTTCACTTCTTTCTTAGCAGTAGCCTTCCACAAGCTTCAAGTTACTACCATGCCAAATATCATCCAGTTACTTCCCATTACTTCCGAAGATTAGGGACTTTAAAAAACAAACTTTACTGCTTTTATTTTATTTTATTAGGAATAAACAGTCACACAATAAAATATACACAAAATATTACAAAAAAACTGCAATTATGTAACCAACAGCGTTATCTACAACAGAGACATAGTACGCGCTACAAAAAAATAATAATTAAATTAAACGAAAAACAAGATTAACAAAAATACTGCACTAACAAACAATGAATGAATGAATGTAAGGTGTTTTACTAACAAACTTTGTATGGATTTCTTTTCTGAGATAAATAATTAATAATAATAATTAAAACTAAGATTCGACTACAAAACAGAACTAATTAAAACATATGATATATGTATGTAAGTATCTTAAATAAATCAAACATGTTTTATTTAAATACAACAAAGAAAAAAAAATATTTAAGGAAACAATAAAATAAATTATAAATAAATACGTTACTTGACTATAACATTCTTATAAATTATTTATTATCATATGCAGATCTGAGCCTTTCATTGCTTTGAGAGTAGAATTTCTAAATCTTCCTGGACTTAAATGAAATATTTCAATATCAAAAAAACTTTTTACCAAAAAATTAAACCGACTCCCAAAAAACACTGCAAAGTGAAAAATTACTTTAATTTCGGTAGTCGGTGTCTTTAGTTTTGTATTTTCGTTTTTGGCACCGACTTCCGAAATTAAAGTTATTTTTCACTTTGCAGTGTTTTTTGGGAGTCGGTTTAATTTTTTGGTAAAAAGTTTTTATTTCACTCTTTTTAGTTGGTCTATTTTTAATTTACCTAGTTACAAGAGTCTAAATGTCAACTACTTATAACCTTTTACAAAATATTGCTTTTCCCAATGCTGGGCCATTAATTGTTGAGGAGTTCTCCTGGTACTTCACCATCAGCTCTACATCATCATATGCATTGTGACGAGTATAAAGTGCTTAAAATCCATATTCAAGTTTTCGAATCGCAATCCACTCAATACTTATTATTGAGTAGTTTCGGCGGCCATCTGTGGTCTTCATCATCAGTTCCACTTCCTCAAATGGTACTTTTTGAGAGGAACTGCACAAGTTACTATAATAAATACCCAAAACGTCATAGGTGTGCCTATAATATTTGAAGAGTTCCCTTGATTTCTCCAGGATCCCATCATCAGATCCTGACTTTTATAAAAATGGGACCAATTTCGAAGTATATCCTTTCGATCAAAAAAAGAATTTTCCAAATCGGTGCAGCCGTCTTCGAGTAATCGATGATCATACATTAAAAAAAAAAAATAAAAAAAAATATATATATAAGGTGTATCTATTCATACACGAAATATTTTAAGAGACATATCTATAGCTGGTAAAGAAACTACAAACACGAAAAAAAATGATTCGCAATGTTTTTTATTTTACTTAATTATTATAATTTTCATATGATAAAAGAGAAAAACTCTCTTTAATCATCATAAAAGCCGCGCACCGTCTCAAATACCGCCGCCGCACGGTGGGCTGAAAATCGGCTTTCATAGACTTAGGCATTTTATTTTGCAAGTGCGAGTTTTTTTGCCGGATATCACTTCTATTAGTTATAACAATATACAAAAATGACACCAGAATTGATTCTGCACAGAAACGAAGGAATTATAATTTTTTTACGAAAATTTTGTATGGAGCTAGTATGAAAAATCGAAATATCTCTAAAACGGCAGCGATAACCGTAATATCCTTATAGGGGGTTATAGTACTAATTATTTATGATTTTTTGACATACGTTACATAATGGTTGTAGATGCCTTTTTTTTAAAAAAATCGTCAAAATATTTTTATTTATTTTTACATATTTAAACGTTCCTTTTAGTGTTTAAGTTGAAGAATTCAGAGCTTTAACAACTCTTATCATAAAATAGCATCACCCCTATAGACCTGAAGGACTAGACAGAGGTGTGTAGTGTCTTGTTGATCTTGTAAGATTTCCAACAATACCAAATAGTTGAATATCAGTGTCAAAGTGCCCATGCTGTCGCTTCTTTTTGAAAGATAGGGGAATGAAATTGTTAATTGATCATACCCTAAAAGTATGATTACAACATAACCGGACACATAATAATAATAATATCCTTATAGGGGATTATAGTACTAACATTATTTATTTTAACATATGAAACTGTTCAAAACGATCCATGAACTGTGTCAAAGTTAAGAACATCGTTAGGAAGCATGCTTTTTCCCCAAATATTAAGAATATGTGAAAAAAAAAGACTGTATATAAACTTTTTATTGATAGGTAATTTAAATAAAACAGAAGTAACAAAAATAATATCTAATAAATTCAATTATACAAAATACATATTTGAAACTATAATTTATGAAATTATTAACTAAACATATTGGTACAATAAACTAACATAAATAACAAAAGAACATAAAGAAAAATAATTAAATTTTATAAATTTTCTTTACAACTTTCGTTGTCGGACTCCAATTCCGAGTCAGAATCCAGATCGGATATACCTACAAACTCGAACTCAGTTTCCGGAAACTGTATTAGGTCGAGAGTTTCAGCAAAAAAGGTTGTCTTCCTTTTGGCATCTAACTTCGGCCTTTGTGCACTTAGAAAAGGATCCGAAGAAACAACAAGCATATTTAGGATATCTTGATTAGAATCTTGCCTGCTTCTTTTCCGCGAATGATGTTCCCGGAACCTCCTAAAATCTTTGTTTCGAGACTCTGAGGCTTCTTCCGAGAGAGTCCCAATCGGGACAATATCATTTTTTTCGATTATGTCAGCTCCGTGTATTAATAGTTTATGTACGGTTGATGACATGTAGTACCAGTCGTATAATTCCACGTACTTTTCTGCTGTTTTGCGAGCAAAATCTTTAAATTTGATGACATCGATCTTCTCACCAGATGTTATTGCTTGCAAAATAACAGCAAATCTTTTTATCAGGTTTTGATCCAACCCAGTAATAGCTGCAGTTTTATTGG
Organism: Tholera decimalis; assembly: GCA_943138885.2. Lineage (NCBI taxonomy): Eukaryota > Metazoa > Arthropoda > Insecta > Lepidoptera > Noctuidae > Tholera > Tholera decimalis. The sequence goes on from OW964562.2 coordinate 35,672,708, forward strand.
GAAACTCGAAAAACTTCCTTGCGGTATTCCCGTCATTGGTAGTTCCCGAGCCTTGTTTTACTATATCAATTAACAGATTGAGCTCCTCTTTAAATTTATTTTGAATGTTTTTTTTTTCTGTTTTGTAACATATCTTTATGCTCATTACTTCTTGCTGCCCACTGTTTGAAGTCAAGTCTGTACGCAATGTGTAACAGACATTCCATGCAATTTATACGGGCATGTAGGGATGATAGGCCAAATTCATATATGTCAGAACACACAGTTTTTGATGTTACAGCATCTAAGTGGTTCATTTCTGTTGGTTTTGCTAAGCACAGGTAGCATGATGCATTTGATCTAGCTTCAGAAAGGTACGTGCAGACTTTTGCGTCGATCATTGTCATCATTAGTTTATGAGTCACCCTGTTACTATTAATGCACTCTGTGGGGTTAAGGGCCTCAATTTCCTCATCCATTTTTCTTTTGTTATCAATGACAACTGCATGGCTTTCTTTTACAAAAGTGAACTGAACCGGACGACAATAAAAAGTTGAGCATGGTTTCGGGTTTGTCCATATAGTATTATCTCCATCTGTCAGTTTCAGTGGCACCAAGGAGGTCATGAAAATGCTTGAATCATCATGCTCGCCGTCCATTTTCTGCTTGTATCGGCTTTGATTGGAAGCACCATCAAATCCCCACTTCGATATCAGCTTTAACTGCTTATTTTCCACATTATCAGAAAGACTTTGAAGAATCCGCTTCACCGTGATGTCAAGTAAAGCTTGAAGTGTAATTCTAGCTGATGAATCCGTAACTGATACTGATTGATTAGGAGGGTAGCATGCAAGCTTAGTTTGTTGCAGTATATAGTAGGATGGGTAAATATCCTTAGCACCTTCCCGAATGGCAGTCTCTCGCAACGTAATATATTGCCACTTTGAAAGCTTAAGTGAAAGAAGCAATCCAAGTGCTTTCTCTGGTGTAAATATTACTGTTTTCTTAATGCTTTCCTTGATTTTAACGGCAGCTTCTGGATTTTTGATCATATAATTGATTACAGATGCGATATCTTCATAACCTTCTTCTTTTAAACGTGCTGCAGCTGCATATGCCAATTCACAGGAATCCTCGCCTATGTGCTCACTAGATCTTCTCTTTTTCTGTTTGCTTCCCAGATCTTTGAATGGTTTTCGGGACCTTTTTGTCATTGTTCCAACAGTCGATGATGTCGAAGGTTCTGGAGAGACTGAGCGTGCTCTTGGTATCTCATCAACAGTTGGTTCTTGATTTATTAAAGTTTGCACGCAACTCGGCCAATCAATATTTGCTTGCAACCACTCTCCGTACGTATTTCTAAACTTATCAAAGAATCGTTTAGATTTCTGCCACCTGTTTAAAGCAGCTCGCGTGAATCTCCGGCAAAATTCTTTGAGAGTTACTTGATCTTCGGCAGAAAGGCAATCGCCTATGCGGGACACAATTGCACTAAACAATACTTCATGATTAAATGAAGGACACTCACTTTTTAGAAGAACAAACAAATCTAAGTTGGTGATTAAACTTTCCATTCTAAGATTTTGTAGTCGCAAAGCAAATAGTTTTAGTGTTAGCAGTTACACGGTTGTGAACAATCTAAATTATGGAACAAAATTATAGCCCTTTTATTGTATAAAGTCAATAATTAGTTAACTACCCTCATTAAAGTTATAAAAGATATGATAATAAAAATTTATAATCGTCAAAAACATTTCGTAGAACTCATAGTAGAACTAATCAACATTAGCAAATCACATTAGCTCACTAATTATAAAAAGGTGAATGCAGTTCTTAGTTGGTATTGTTGCGAGATATTTCAAATCATTTAATCACTTAATAGGCTCATTAGAATCAGAAGACTACAACCATCATTCTAATTACTTAATTACTTGTCATCAGACTCATTAGATGACTACACAATATGTTATTTTGTATTTTGAACGTATGCAAGGTTTTAAAATTCCTTTTGTGTCGATATTATTATGTGTCCGGTTATGTTGTAATCATACTTTTAGGGTATGATCAATTAACAATTTCATTCCCCTATCTTTCTAAAAGAAGCGACAGCATGGGCACTTTGACACTGATATTCAACTATTTGGTATTGTTGGAAATCTTACAAGATCAACAAGATACTACACACCTCTGTCTAGTCCTTCAGGTCTATAGGGGTGATGCTATTTTATGTTAAGAGTTGTTAAAGCTCTGAATTCTTCAACTTAAACACTAAAAGGAACGTTTAATATGTAAAAATAAATAAAATATTTTGACGATTTTAAAAAAAAAAAGGCATCTACAACCATTATGTAACGTATGTCAAAAAATCATAAATAATTAGTACTAAAACCTCCTATAAGGATATTACGGTTATCGCTGCCGTTTCAGAGATATTTCGATTTTTCATACTAGCTCCATACAAAATTTTCGTAAAAAAATTATAATTCCTTCGTTTTTGTGCAGAATCAATTCTGGTGTCATTTTTGTATATTGTTATAACAAATAGAAGTGATATCCGGCACAAAAACTGGCACTTGCAAAATAAAATGCCTAAGTCTATGAAAGCCGTTTTTCAGCCCACCGTGCGCCGCCCGCGTAAACTGGCGTATTGGATGTCAAAAAATAAGAAGGAACCAATATTTATTACGTGTGTCAAGAAATATTAAATTATTTAATTTTTTAAATAATATACCTAGGTAATTTTTTTTTTGTTGCTATGGTTTCTTTACCAGCTATAGGTATATCCCTTAAAATATTTCGTGTATGAATAGATACACCTTATATATATATACGCGTCGAATTGATAACCTCCTCTTTTTGTCGTCGGTTGAAAAGTACCTATTGTAGTTGTCGGTTAGACGACGCAGTGGTGCTCGTACTCCGGCATTTGTTCGACATGGCCTTATAGCGAACAGTGGTTGTATAATATTAGTATAGACTTGCTTATACACACGGCATCGGTCGTATTAAAAGCTTTAGCAAAAAATAAATACGCTATGTCCTTGTCCAAGGTCTAATATATCTCCATAATCATCTGGCTGAAAATTACGTCCTAACATACTACCTGTACACTACGGGGATGGGGTCAAAACTTAAGTATCAAAGTAACCACATTGTATAGTATCTATATATGTACTATATTATAAAGCGGAAAAGTTTGTTTGTTTCTAACTATAATCCTTACTAATATTATAAATGCGAAAGTAACTCTGTCTGTCTGTGTGTTACTCAATCACTCCTAAACTACTGAACCGACTTAAATGAAATTTGGTACGGACATAGTATAGAGCCTGAGAAAGGACATAGACTTTCTAATGCGAAAAAAGAACTGTAAGGGGTTGAAATAAGGGATGAAAGTTTGTATGGAAATTACGTCATTTTTAAAGCTAGAAGCATGAAACTATTTTTTTTACTTTTGATTAGAAAAATGTACTTAAATAAGCGATTAGCAGTAAAATATTGTAAATAGCTTATTTATGTATGAGTTTTATTTTCAAAATAATTAGTCTAAAATATTAAAAATGCTGCCGAAAGTCACTATTCCGCGCGGACGAAGTCGCGGGCACAGCTAGTTATATTATAATTATAATCTTCGAAAGTACTGAGTGGATTTGATTGAAATTTGGTATGGAAGTAGTTTGAAGCTTGAGAAAGGTTACATGCTACTTTTTACCCGACTGCATAAAGGAGGGTTATGTTTTTATCGTGATAAAGTCCACGGGAGCGAAGCCTTACAAGACTAATACTAAATGATATTATTATATTATAGTCTTGTAGTATAAAATTATTTTTGATAACCAAAAAACATTTTTTTAGTATTCTAAAAAAATGTTTTTTGGTTAACAAAAATAATTTTATTTTATTTATTCAGTACCAAATTTTATAAAAAAATCTTTGAGTGGTTTAGATGTGAATGTGCAACAGAGGCAATTACTTTGGAATGTATAATATTAATCGGGAAATTTAATATGTGCAATATACTCAAATACTGTCCGTTATTTTAATAGTGGCCAGAAAGATATTACGTATGACCTCAGATCTAAAGGTGTGTCCAAAAATCGAGCGGCAATCAAGAGCAGCTGCCGCGCGCGGCCCACCACCCCGTGTTTAGATGACTGCCGCGCAAACATTAGTCGGCTTTGTCCTTATTAGAGCGCGGCAGAAATGTGTCCTAGAAATGCCGCGTGTTGCTGCCGCGCTCTTGCTGCTCAATGTTTGGACACACCTTTAGAGTATGCACAACCTAAACACTGTCATCTGCTTACATCACACAATCGTCCTGTTAAAAAAATAATAATTAAAATCTTGTAAGCACTGTTACACGGCCTTAATCTACACCAATATTATAAAGAGAGAAGTTTTGATTTTTGTTTGTTTTTAATGAATAAAATAAACAACTACTGGACCAAAAACTCTTTCATCTACACAAAGCTTCATTATCAGTAAATAACATAGGCTACTTTAATTTCATTGTAATAATAACCTTTCAATGCAAGTGAAGCCGCGGGCGAAGCTTCTACATCTATAAAACCTCGATCACGTCCGCAACTAGACAAACAATACCTCACTAAACCACTTACTATCGGAACATAAAAAGAGGGTAGTCGTAATAAAACATTGTTTAACGTCCCCGCCTGCTATAAAGTGCACATTGATATCGATTACATTGCGTATGGGATTCTTTATTATATAAGGTGTATCTATTCATCTATTCATACATGAAGTGTTTTAATAGCTGATAAAGAAACCATAGCAACAAAAAATTACCTAGGTATATTATTTAAACAATTAAATAATTTAAAATTTCTAAACACACGTAATAAATACTGGTTCATTCTTATTTTTTGACATCTTCTTCTTATGATGATTAAAGAGAGTTTTTCTCTTTTATCATATGAAAATTATAATAATTACGTAAAATAAAAATACATTGCGATTAATTTTTTTTTCGTGTTTATAGTTTCTTTACCAGCGATAGGTAAGTCCCTTAAAATATTTCGTGTATGAATAAATACACCTTATACAACGTGTAACGGAAACCCCATATCTATCCAAAAGGGCTGAAGACAACATCTGGTATGGAGTCTCTATGCACAGTTTCAGCACAAAATAACAGACTCAAAGAATTGATACCAAATTATTGGTTTCATATATTTCTTGAATACCAATCATAACAAACGTGTCACAGCACTGCGAGGGTCAACAACTTTCCACGTCACTTGCCAATAACACGATAATTGTTATCGTTCTTCTTAATTTGAAAAATTCGGTCTCTGGTATTGTGTATTGGAATTTGTAATAAGTTCTACACACGTAGACTTAGGATTACAAAACCCTTGCCATATCGTTTGTTATCATCCAAAGAAGCCGTGCACTTGGTATGTATATGTCGCAGCCAACTAGCTTAATTAGGCGTTCAATCAGCAGCCTAGCCTCCTAATTAAACAGCGCCGTTCAACTAGCGGCCTGAATGATATTCAGCCTTAGTGTCTGTTACAACATTTAATAACTTGGCTGGCTAATGCTTAGGCCTTTCGTACAATAGGGAGACCATGTGACAAGAATAAAAAAGATGAAACATCTGACATTATAAATTCTTTATTTAATATATTTAAAATGTAACATGCTTATCACTTATTATTATCATTGTTATTTAGAAATCATGAGATCAAATAGCGCAACTTAATTACTAAGAATATAAGTGTAAGTAATAAAAATATTATTTGTTAACACTTGACTTTTGCATCCGCAAAGAATTTTGTTTTTAAAACAAGCCTACCTATAATTGCGACATTGATTCTCAGCAGGCTTATAATTACATTTTTGGAATCTCTGGCGATCGAAAGTTGACTGATTTGCCACAGCTTCTCTCAAAGAAATAAAGTTTTCTGAAATTTCATCGCCATCCGTCTTGAGTTTGAGGACGACGTGGGTTGCCATGAACAATTTTGCACTCAAGCACATTGCAACTAATTCTTTTATTACATTTGCAGTGAATTCACGGCTATTGTCCGATTGCAAAATGTAGGGTACTCCAAATATTAAAAAATCTTCATCAGCTCAGAAGCTATCTCAACAGCTCTCTTTGTTTTAAGCGGACAGTTGCGTTGTCTTGGTAGTTTAAAAGCCCCTTAAACTCGCCATCGGGACAGTACTGAAAATCCATAATGTCAACTTCTCCTCTTAAATTAAAATCTCGTAAGACGATGTCAAAATTTGCTTTGTCAAAATACCTTTTCTTGGTGTGTTTCTTTTAGTTTCACATATAGGACACAAAGACACAAAAATGTCTACTGCTTTCTTAGGAACATAAAATCTGTTTTTTAAGTCATACAGTATTTTATCTCGCCCACCATTACCGCAGGATTTATGGACATCTAACAAGATATCAAAATACTGATCTCTAAAAAAAAAGTAAAATGCGTACTATGGACTTAAGTCTTTTAAAAGTTTAACAATCTTCATTTGCACTTATATCATATTTGCTCATCCAGTAATAATCCATGGCCATCCCTCTGTCCAGAACTCATGGACACCTGAGCTTTTTGCCGACAATTTTGTTGTTTACCGACGCCATATTGACAGTTTTGAGAGATTCGTTGCTAGGTGGCAGAAAGTAGTACTAAATTTAAATGAACAGGCTAGGCAAGTAGTTAAACGTTATCGATCCAAGTCATTTGCCTAGCTGTTTGATCAAATGGCTGAATATCATTCAGGCTGCTAGTTGGACGGCGCTGTTTAAGTAGTAAAGAGGCTAGGCTGTTGACTAAACGGCTAATTAAGCTAGTTGGCTACGTCATATATACCCTTTAAATTACACGTTGTTTAACGTACTAACTAGCCTCTTTTGTGGCTTTGTGATCTTCAAAGTCAAGCAACGCTTGTTGAGGTTGATACTTGGACGGGTGACCATCTTAACTTAGCAAGATTTCTTCGTGTCTTGAAGGTTTTGACTAAAGGTTAGTCAGATAATTATGGAGGTCAGAAAGGCAGTCGCCCCGTGTGAAACACTAGAACTCAGTTCCATCCGGTAAGACCGCAATGGAAGCCAACCCGTCATAGTTGGAAAAAGGCTAAGCTGATAATGATGATGTTAAGCGTCAATAGCCTAATGGATAAGGTGTCGGACTTGTGATCGAGAGGTCACGAGTTCGAACCCCACCCATTATACTATTGCCGTGAACCCACTCCAGACACAAGCATATTTAGCTTAGTTGGAGAGGTTAACAAGATTGCTAGTAATGTGAATTCTACCCACATTACTAATTATCTTTAAAAAAAATGTTATTTTTTTTTTCACGAAGTGGAAATTGTCATGGAATTGTAATTTGTAATAGTGTTATGAGCTGTATGCAGATTTGTAATAGGCTTCGGGATAGAAATAATTTACACCAATTAAACCAAAATTAACACTTTACTTAAATAAACACCAAATAAAAATTAACACAGTTATTCACAGTACAATACTTGTCACTCAACACTTAAATCGCACCGAAATTCACTTGTAAAGCTTCGATTATATCGCCTCGTATCTTGAAATAAGACTGACTCTCTGCGTCCCTTTGCGATCTATTTATACTCCACTCTGCGTTCTAGAACATTCTTGTACAATCGACTCACTGCCTACACTGCCAAGAATATTCCAGAAGCTACTTGAGAAACACAATACTGCTACTCGCCGCTAGATGGCGTTAGGGACTCGAACGTATTTGAAGTTAGTTGAACTTTGTCGATATACTCAGTACTGCTACTCGCCGCTAGAGGGCGTTAGTGTCTCTAACATTATAGATTTCTGTCGAAGTTTATCGACGTACTTCGCTAAGCGACTGGCGTAACAATAGTGTACATAGAGACAGTACCCATCTACTTACGTAAGAAGCATTATCACTACCGTCAATTTGGTCTGATTATCATTACATATTCGAAAAAAAGTAACAATATTATTCAATCGCTTAACTAAAATAATCATCCGAAGGTAAGAGATTGTCCACTACGATAAGAAGGCCTACTGTACTCTAGTTTTATATTTTTTATCCAGCTAATATTATGTGTATTATGCGAAGTGTAAATGTGAACAATAATATATTTAGGTAAAGTAAATATAAAAAATTAATAAATAAAATAAAATAATAAATATTTATTTCAACAAAAACATTGTGATCATACATGAACTGGGACAGCCCAAGTAAGTTACATCGGTACTGGTGTGGGGAAAATATATAACAAACTTTTTACAAGCGGGGTAAAAAGGAAAGGATAGAATTTCACTCGACTCGTTGTCAAGGGGAAAAGTTCCCAAAAAACTGACACAGCACTGTCATGTTGGAGGGCAAAGCGGATTTTTTAACCGAAAAAAGCTGTTCTCTGGTCACGTGAAAAGTTGGTTGATCATGTTGAAAAAAACTTGATGAGCATTTGTGTGAATTGTTTGTAAGTAGTAGTAAGGAATTGTCTGGAAGTAATTAATACAAGAAAAATACTATCTACTTCCTGATTTATATTTTTTTTTCTTTTCTAATGTGCTAAGCTACTTCAAACTCAGGTAGTCAGGTAACTTAAAACAATATTGATGACGATATCGACGGTTAAAAGGAAATAGGGTATACGCAACAAAATAAGTAATGTTCAGGAGAGCCGTTCAAAGTTTAGAATTTTAGAAAAACTGATGTATTTTTTATTAAAACATCGTGAAAACTAAAACAGTTTTTAATTTACCAATCGGGAAATATAACAAAATAAAAGATAATAGAACACACGAAACAGTCGGCTTTCAAAACAATACCAGTCCAAAATAGCGCTTATACTCTATTTCCTTTTAACCGTCGATATATTATCTTAACACATTCACGCTGTTTGCTGTTGAGGAGTTTCGTTATAAAGGGGCTTATGTAGTCTAAATTCCTCTCCTGTATTATATGTTAAAGCAGTGGGGGTCTTAGGCTCACAGAATAGAGACTCTGGCCGCCCACTAAGTGACCCTAGAAATGACGGTGGCATGGGTCATTCTAAAATATATGTAGTATTATCGAACCCGTTATCATATACAGCATGTTAACTAACAGAGGGCATTCCCGTTAACCCGCAATGGTATAAGCACATCAATAAGATCGTCGCACACGCGGCCCGTCATTCACAAATAAATTGCGACGTTGCCGTCCTTCAAGTACGCGTGTACAGAGTGTTTCTTTTACGTATCAATTTAACATTTTTAGTGAATATTTTAATATAAAAAAATAGCAACATTTTGTTTTCGAATAGTAATATTTTTTAGCATGTATGGATGCTACCCAACTAGCACAAATGGGCTGCATTAGAGCTTTGGAGCGTATCCGATTATTACTTATGGTAATAGACGTAAGCGCTAGAGCGTCTACTGCAGACTTAAAGTAGCCGCTTTAGCGCTATTTGGGCGCCATTTTATGCAACCTAAAGTTCCATTTAACCTGCACAACGGTTGCATAAAGGTTCCTTAATAGCTATAACGATTTATTAACGCTATACTAAAGCTCTCGTAGCGCTACTTTTGAATGATTTTGAACTACTTTGAACGAATGAATTGATTATAGTTCTTTATTGTATATCTTCAGTTGACATTGTTTGGAATATTTTGGTAAAGTGTTTTCGTCGCCATCATGAAAATAAAACAAAAAGAAGTAAATGTTTGTATTCTGTATTAGCAAGATATATAAAGATACTTAAAACGCTGTCCAGTTTACTGTAGATATATAAGATAATTTTCGAGTAATTTTAACGCGCTTTTATGATATTTAAAAAATTAACAAAAGATATGTGATACTTTTTATTTGTTATACAGAATAAATTTTATTTCCGTATTTTTACGTGTCGATAACTTACTATTTGCAAGTGGCCGATTGTTTACCGGTACATTTAATGCACATTTAACTGAAAAACCAATGTATATCAACTCAATTTTGCAAGTGAATTATAAGTTTTCTTAAAAAATCATGGCGTCATTGTACTGCAGTCATAACCCGCAGTTTGAGCACTAATAACTCCCTTTTGAGAATCATAGCGCTAGTTTTCACCCTTCTAACGCTTCCAGTGATTTTTGTTCCCCTAGTGCAACTCACAGCCACAAAAAGCTCCTACTTTCCTGTTTTTGAGGTTATAAGATTAATTATTTGTATCCTTAAGTGTATTTTAAGGTGTACAATAAAGTATATAATAAATAAATAAATAAATAAGATCTAGTTACGTACTTATTCGTTTAGCATCCATTTTATTAAATGTTTTATAATAGTTACAAAAGCGGCTGTAAAATGGCGAATGGATTGAGCCTGCAAGGAATGACTATTGCTACTAAAGGCCTTAGTTACACTGATGATTTTTTTTGTAACTATAGTATGCATAAGAGTTTCTATTATTTCTATAGTGAAACTTATAGTAGTATAATAGTGGTTACTATAACTATAACCTACACAAGTTACAATGGAAACTACTATGCAGCTGTGAGTGGCAGAATGACCTTCGTAACTCTCATATAAAGGTGTAAGTGGTAAATGAGTTCTACCGTGGACTACTGTGAAGGCTAGGGTAGTATTTGATTCAGCTTATAGCACCTTAAGTAACTTTTATAACTATAGACGTTTACGGATGCAGATATGCAACTCTGAACTGCTTTTTGAACCCTTAAACCGCTATTTTACAGCCCAAAGTAACAAAATAGGCTGCTATTTCCACTAATGTGCTCGTTGGGTATACTATTGCAGGTTAACGGGAACGCTCTCTATTAGTTAACATACTGTATCTTTATATTGATGATAGGTTCGCGTTTGACTACTAACTCTCTGTAAGCATGCTTACCTAGAATCAACTTATTCACTCTTGACTTAAAGACCCTTAGGTTATAGCTATCAGGAAATACAGACTCTGGCAGGGAATTCCACTCCTTAGTTGAACGTACAATGTAAGTATCCCAACATTTTGGGGATACTTTCATTGTGCGTTCAGCTGTGCGTATGAATCGGATATCCATCATGTAACAACCATGTGTCCATTAACTATGGAAAGTACAAAATCTCATGTCCATTCGCTTTTTATCCACAACCTGCTCTAAGGTTTTACATCTGCATTGGAAAATTATGTTTATTGAATCTAAAAATAAATAGCCAACATATAAACAAAGTTACCCAGAATAGTCGGTCGGGAATGTTTCAAGCGTCCCCTGTTTCAATCTGCCCCGAATTCTGGCAAGTGTCCAGCCTCCCTAACTGCAAACTATTACAAATTTCCCTGTTTTGACTACATTTTTTTTTTCTTTCAAACTTACTGTAACATTTGTTTGTGCATTTGATTCGAAAATGAATCTAGCGAAATTATCTGTACTTTGTTGCTCGGAATTATAATGTAAAAATAATAAAATACTTACTTAAAAATATTTTATTTTTTAAATATAACATAATATGAACATCATTGTACCTAATCCCGGTAAATAAATATCAAGCGGTAAAGTCTGATAGTTTTTATAGGTATTTTGTCGCCCAAATGTCACAGACGTCATATTTACAACGTATTTATTTAAAATTAGCCTTTAAATTAGGTTAACGAAGTTCATAATTGTGTGCATTAAATTTAAACTGAATCGGTGACTTTGTTCGGCAGACACACTAATAATCGTTAGGGATTGAATATAATATAAAAGATCTTAACACTAAAAAATCAAAGGTTTGTATGAATGACAAAGTTATAGTTGCCGTTTTCGATAATTTGCTACCTATATCTCAAAAACTGCTGACTATATCGTTCCAACCAATTTTCGTTGAAAGTAGTTTAATAAGATGTACATCATAGATTTTTGTACAGAATACATCCTACCAACCTACCAAGTTTAAATTTTGTAATCCTTATAGTTTCGGAATAAAGTGACTGTGACATACAGACGGACAAACAGACAGATATAACAAATCTATAAGGGTTCCATTTTTTTGACATTCGGCTACAGAACCCTAAAAATAATGCAATACAAAAAAAATGCTTTTGTAAAATCCGGCACCAATCCAAGAGCTAGCAGAACAAATTGTTTTGCATGCACAATTTACGAGCCGTAACGGGGTAAACACACTAACTTACAAGTGCCAAGAATGTCTTAAAGCGACATTTGGCATGTAACATGTATGCAATGCAATATAGTGACGTGATGGGAGAATAGGTAGGTAGTGTTATACTTATACATTTCAAGGCATTGGGGCATCTTTCAAAGTAATTAAGTAGTATGCAAGTATTCTGGTAAACTATTAAAGGATATTCAGTATTTAAAACTTGTGACTAAACTGTATGCTTAAAGGTAACTGAATATTTCGAGAGTAATCTGGTACTTAGTGCGAAATTAAAATGACATAAGCATACTCATTTCTTCTATTTTTTATTTATCTAATGGTGTAATGTAATGTCGTGTTTGTGTTTGTTCGTGTCTGTTTTTATTTGTGTAAAAGTTATCTCAATTTTTTCCATTCAAATTAAATGTGAAAAGTGATATGATCTAAATAACTATAAAAATGAAAACATATTGTGTACAACAATAATAATAAAAAAAAACAATACATAAGTGTGTGCCAAATAGGCTTCAGCTCAGCATAACGTTTGGTGGCAATCCCAAGAATTACCACCTCATGCTGATTTTCAGCTGCAACCCACTCAACTAGCAAATGCATATTGATACAGTTATGCTACTGGCCTTGTTAGGTACTCAATCACATAAGTCCATAGTCAATATGCTTAGAACAACCAATTTGTATGCAAAGCGGTACAATAGTCCAGCTGAATTGTAGCAGTAAACATAGATTTAAGGCAGCGACAACTGTCAACGACCATTGGTAAAACGGCTCCGTGCTACTCGCCGAGCGACCTTAAATTTAGTCTGAAAAGCAACTTTCCATGTTATTGTTTGATTTAAAATACATTTGATCTAATTATCTACGAGGTGGTAAAATTAACATAAAAGTGTTTTTCTACACAAAAATTTAATTACCTTTTCATTGAATGAAGTAATGGTGCTAACCACGCCGGGGTTGCGAGAAAGTTCTAACGAGATACCGCGGCCCCGGAACTTAAGGGCAGCAAAAATATGGGGTGGTAACCAGCAGTTGCTGGCCGGACTTACAGAAATCCAACGAAATGCGACATCTCCGTGCCGTAATAAATCTGCATTGAGGACGCCTGGTAGAATACCTAGGTATGTTTCCTCTAATAGGGAGGAGCTCTATGTCTCAGCAGTGGGAACTTTATACAACGTGTAACGGAAACCCCATATCTATCCAAAGGGGCTGAAGACAACATCTGGTATGGAGTCTATATGCACAGTTTCAGCTCAAAATAAGTGACTCAAAGAATTGATACCAAATTATCGGTTTCATATGTTTCCTGAATGCCAATCATAAAAAACGTGTCACAGCACTACGAGGGTCAATAACTTTCCACGTCACTTGCCAATAACACGGTGATTCTCTTCGTTCTTCTTAATTTAAAAATTCTGCCTCTGGCAATGTATTGAAATTTCTATTATACTTCACACATGTAGACATAGGATTATAAAACCATTGCCATATCGTTTATTATCATCCAAAGAAACCATGCACTTGGTATGTATATACCCTTTTAATTACACGTTGTATATGATTATATTATACTTAAACCGTATATTATACTATTAATTTATGTCTTGGAAAAGAAAATGTTTTACTAGATAAAACATTTTCTTTTTTTTCAGAAAAAAATAATTAAAATCATATTTATGAAGTCGCTTATGTGGCTCTTAAGAAAATATTATGCTACCATAAGCACCACATACATTTAATAAGTTTTTGCATAATGCATGCATTCGCGACTTTAAAGACAATGAGCGAGTTCTTAATTACTGCAATTTGAAAGTTAGTCATTTTGTAAATAGACTCGTATTAAAGTCGACTCTAGTAGTATGACTTGATGTTGGACCGCACGCTCGAAAAGCATTGGCTGCACGGCAGGGCATTTTAAGTGAGTAAACCTCATTCATTGAATACCGCAATACAAGCAGCGCCTTTTTTGCTTAGCCCATGTTGTATCCCATTGTTGAGTAAACGTCCCCGTTTTAGGGTTAAAAGATATACAGTATGTTAACTAACAGAGGGCGTTCCCGTTAACCTGCAATAGTATAGCATCCATATATGCTAATAAAAATATTACCATTCGAAAACAAAATGTTTTTTTTTATGTATTATAATTTTGACTAAAAATGTTAAATTGATACGTAAAAGAAACACTCTGTACACTCGTACTTGAAGGACGGCAACGTCACAATTTATTTATGAATGCGTACGCGTGTACAGAGTGTTTCTTTTACGTATCAATTTAAGATTTTTTGTGAATATTTTAATATTAAAAAAATAAAAACGTTTTGTTTTCGAATGGTAATATGCTCGCTGAGTTGTGAGAATATACTGAACTCAGCCCCAGAATGTAAGGGCAACTGAAATTTCATCTTTTAAAAAAATTCTGGATGAGCCCACTCTTGACCTAGATCTCGCCTGATGGTAAGCGATAGATGAGGTCTACGATAGAACAAGTAAGTCCAGAAGATGCCTGTTCACTCTTGCTTTAAAGGTTAAAAGGTCATAAGTGACAGGAAACAGAATCTTTCACATAATCTACTTCAATGCATTATTTATTATTATTTTATTTGTTTACAAGGTACAAGGTATTTTTATAATTTACAACAATATCCCACAAAACTGAATAGACAGTTTGACTGTGGTATCAATTTATAATCTATTTTTAACTTATGTATAGATGACGCCAAATAACTTGGCAAGGATCTGGCGTAGTGGGGATAAGTTCGCGCATCGTGCACTTAGTGGAAGAAAAAAGTAGTCACTTTTACTGCTTGCCATTATTCTATGGTTATTGCCACCATTTATTTTTAATCATATCTGTTTAGAAGAATGTTAAAGAAAGAAGAGGAATTCATTCGTTAATTCGGTATTATAAATAAAATAGATATAATACATTAATACATTTAATAGTGAAAAAAATGTATTTAAAAATATTAAAAATAATATGTTCTCGTCGTCACAATTAGTTAATAAAACTGCTACTCCTTTTATTCTTCTTTATTCCCGGTGTCCTAAAGACAGTGACGAATTCGGAATTTCAACCTTCCTTAACTATAGTGTCTAATTGTTCTTTCTGAAGTTTTAATAGTCTGCGTAAAACGGTATTTAATCCTGGCATTGTAATCAAGGTAACAAAAAATAAATTTAAAACAACAACTCGTAACAAAAACAAAGGGTACAACTTTCGTGTACGCAAGTGTATTCGGGAGCAAATATAACAAGAACTACTGACGCACCAATCGTGCGCTCGAAGCGGTGCTACGTCATACCCCGCGTCCTGCTGACAACCGCTGACACCTAAAAATCGACTTCTGCGCATTGAACGACTCTTGCCAAGTTATTTGGCGTTACCTATATATAGTTAATTTAAATTAATTAACTATATAGTTAATTAATTTAATAGCCATCGATGTCATATGGATACGGAAATAAAAAACTACATTTATTTTTGAAAACAGGTAAAAATAACACTCCATCACATTAAACGAGGTGATTTTGATATTTCATCGCTATTTTTTTTATTTTTTTTGAATAAAATAGTGTTGTTTATTTGCCAAATAGGTTGCAAATAACACTTTTATGAGACCACGTTGATAGGCCTACTTTTGACAATCGAACGAGCGAGCCCAGAAAATGCCTGTTACACGTTCCACGTATGGGAAGCCCTCCATACTTACCTATTTGTGATCCGCTTTCCGATTTTTGTTCACACTTGCTTTAAAGGCTGACGGGTCATATGTGGTAGGGATTTAGGGAACACAAAGGCTGGCAGAGATCAAAGTATTGAAACTTTACGAGACTAATGTTTTTGTTTTAGTTTAAATGTAACATTTCCTTGGAATCGCAGTCGAAACCTGGTCAATCCATATCTTTTTTCTCTGTCTTGAAAACTTGTTAAACATTCCAATTTCGAATTTGTAGCACTCGAGACGGTTTCTCGAAATTCTAATATGGAATTTGGATGTGATCCAGCAGTCTTGAGACAAAGTTTTGGCCCGGCTTCGTCTAGCATTTCGTAATAAATATAAAGTTTGAAGTTTGATTCTTCGCTATAGGTATATTTTGAACTGGGTAGAATTTATTTAATGCACGATTTTTCTAGCTCGTACCTTGCTATATTTTGAGACAGTATTCGTTTTTGTATAGGCATGCTGAGCGCAATTTTATTCTAGGTACTATTTCATTTGCTTATTTCTGTGTATTTTTTCTATCTATGCAAGACGACACGGTTGCCGCAGTGGTTTAGCGATTGAATGTTGCACTGCAAGTCGCGGGTTAGATTCCCATACCGTAACATATTTTTATATGGCCTACAGATGGTTATTTCTGGTCAAGGTGTTTGTGCATATGTTAGTACTATGGTAGTAAACCTATTTATATGTAACTAGTTATTTGAGTGACGATTGTCACTCGAATATTGTATGCCATAAAATTTTTAGGTAATTGGGCTCGAACGTCTGAGTCGATCGACAAAACGATAAATATATTAAGTGAATAATGATAACACTTTATTCAACCAATAAAAACGATATACAGCGGCCCCGGAACCCTAGAGCAACTGAAGGAACAGGATGTGTTTTTAGTCAATAGAAGTCTACCACTCCCTTCCGCTCCGCCCAGTTCATAAGAAGTCATTAGATAATGTTCCTAGCGAAAATAAGGTTGAAACGAATCTGTGCTTTTCGTTGTAAACAGACTATACCTCTTTAAATACAAACAGTTTATTTCCACAGCCCGAAAGCCTTCCAACACTTAAGTTAGGTTATCCTAAGGGACTCACAAGACGGTTTGAAAACCGCAGTGAATTAATCACAAGAGATTAGATGAGAATATTGTGTACAAGTAATTTGCCTCGCGTTTTTCATTTGAGCTGAAGTAAAGTAAAAGAATTGTTTGAGTTGGGACATCTGTTAGGAACTGAATAGTCTTAACACCGTAGTTGACTCTGAAAAGGAGAAATGGAGATTTCAGTTTTGTACCAACGGACGTGTCCATACTTCAGGAGCTCAGTATCACTCAGCGTCTGTCGGCCGTAGTACAGTCGCGCATACTGACTGCAGTATGCGTGACTGTACTACGTCCGACAGACGCCAAAGTACTGACTTTGGCCACGTCTCTAGGCGGGGGAATGACTCCATAGAGCGGCTAGTCGTTCAAGGAAAGGTCGAGGGAACCAGGTCGCGTGGCAGGTCACCTATGCACTGGAGTGACCAGGTGAAATCAGTACTGGGAAGCGGCGTATGTGAGTGCGCCAGGCACTCTGCCAACAGGGACAGATGGCGAGAGGTCGTGAGGAGAGCTGTGTCCACCCCTACCACCAACGCAGACGCCTCGACGTGACCACGACCGCTCTGTCAAGAGCGAAGCGACAAAGAGGAAGACGAATAGACGCTGGTTAGTCATATCTCTGCTTCATCTGTTTAACCCTGGAGAATGTGCAACTATGTCAGTGGCGGTTTAATAGGATGTAGCCGAGTATTTTAGATGAAGCGACTGTCTATTTGATCTCCTCAATCCAGTGGCAAGCTAGCAACAATGCGCCCTGCTGTGCCTACGACGCAGCTGTACCTTTCGCATCTGCTTTACTCCATAACCGAGGATGTCGTGCAGTATATGAAAGTGAAAAGAAACTGGACTCTGAGGGTTGAAAGGTTGAAATCGCGCCACAACATCAACTTTAAGAGCGCGCCTAAAGCCAGCAAAATTTTAGAATTCACCCCCACTCTCCTATCCGCTCCTCACATCGAATACGATCGCGCGTGTACCTACGCGCTCGCTCGACGCGTATCTTCTGTAGTAAGTATACGTATAATATTCAGATGAAACAACTGTATTCAAAGTATGACTGCGTTATACAATATTACGAAATGTTATTATGTGTACGCGAATAATACGTAAATAGTAAGTTAGTAGGAGGTGACTATACCACTGATACTGAACACGAATCAATATAAAATCAATACCAAAAGGTAATGTTATATTATGTATAATATAATATTATTTTGGCGCGTGATTTTGGTGTGGCGTAAATAATGATAAACTTATATCGTCATATGCCCATGGATGACCAAATTATTGATATTTTTAATATTTTAAATAAAAATCGTACTTACTTTTACAAAATTAGGTACCATTTCTAAAATTGGTGATATTTTTTTCATTTTGTTTTTTTTTTATATCAGTCCTGAATATTTGTATTATCAGATCAGTATCAAGATTTTTTATTACATTCTAAATCAATATTGAAAAAAATACTTATTCTTAAATTTTAACATTTTTTTCTACGGAATTACGCAATTTTGGGCCCCTGTATCTATAGTTGCAAAACTTCTGAAAAATTCGGAATAATTCCGGAATACTTCTGGGAAAGTTTCTTTAAATCAGAATTATTCAAAATGAATTTAAATAAAGCCCTCTGTGCGCCGGCCGCTGCCGCCGCGCTGCGATGGCGGTGCGGGGTGCGGTAAGAGGGGAGATGCTCCCCTGAGAAGTTTTCCCCCCGCGAGAAAGATTCGTACCCCGCAATCGAATGTTTCCGAATATTTCGCCCGAATAATTCAATCGAAATTAACGTGTTTGTTTGTTGTGTGGTGGGTGGGTTAATTATTGTTCAGTGCGAGACTACGTACGATACAAGAGTAAAATATAAATGTTTATATTTTACTCTTGTATCGTATACTAATATTATAAAGCGGAAAAGTTTGTTTGTTTGTTTGCTTGAACGCGCTAATCTTCGAAAGTACTGGGTGGATTTGGATGAAATTTGGTATGGAAATAGCTTGAAGCTTGAGGAAGGTTATAGGCTACTTTTTACGTGACTGCAAAAAAGGAGAGTTATGTTTTTGCCGTGATAGAATCCACGGGAGCGAAGCCCCGCGTGAGTACTAGTTTTATTATAAATGGGATTGATTAAGTATATGTTGATATTTTTATAAGTAGATATGTTAGCCTGCGATTAACAGGATTTTTATTCTTTTGTTTCTAGGTAGGTACTCTACTTATTTCGAAATTGAATGCTATTTTTATAAATGTCAGTAGTTGAATAAAAAACCAGGCCTAGCATATTTTATTTGTTTTTTGAAAAAGGGCTACCTATGTTTTTGGTTAGTTTGTATGTAGCTCTGTACGCATCGCGAGTATTCGCGAGTCGCATAGGTAGGTATTAATCATTACCTACCTACTTAACGCGTATAATAGCCCAGCCAATAAAAACAATTAAAGGCAAATCTTGCAAGCAAACACGTTTTGATGCGGTTTTTAGAAAAGTATTTGTTATACTTAGGTAGGAGCAGGTTTTGGTATATTAACTGACTTCAAAGGTCGATTTTCCTGGTTTCTTTTGGCAGTTGAAATATTCCCAAAGTTTCGGAATATTTCGGAATACTTCCGAAGTATACGACGGGAATGATTCGGAATTATTCCCGCCAGACTATATCGAAAAAAAATGTACTACACTGCGGTGGCTCATTATTTTAGACTAGCTTTTGCCCGCGACTTCGTCCGCGTGGAATAGTTACTTTGGGCTAACGTTAAATTTAAGCCCGATTTTGAAGCATTCTTCATTGGTGCTCCGCTCCTATTGGCCTTAACGTAATGATATATATAGCCTATAGCCTTTCTCTATAAATTGACTATTTAATTAAAGATATTTTTTTCAATTCGAACCGGTAGTTCCTTAGATTATCGCGTTCAAACAAACAAACAAACTCTTCAGCCTTATATATTAGCATAGATAGCTGTTGCCCGCGACTTCGTCCACGTTTCCGTCGTTTTTCGTAAAAAAAAGTAGCCTATGTCCTTCCTTACGGTTCAGTAATTTAGATGTAACACACAGATTAACTTTCGTAATTTAGTAGGGAAATATAATATGTCAATCTATAATACTGTTAAAATAGTAAAATAATACTGTTATAATAGCTATAATACTGAAAAATATCGCAATACCGAACCGCACAATATTATTGTTAATAGCTGTGCCCGCGACTCCGTCAGCGTGTAACTCCTTGTGTGTTATTAAGTTAATGTATTGGTAATATTGTTCAGATCACGTTCACATGAGGCTTAAGTACCTATAGAACGACAATACTTCAGCGCAAAGCTTCCGGGTAAACTATGTTGAAAGTTGACCCGGCCGGCACGTGAACATAAAGATTTCTAGAACTGCTAACCCGGGAAAGCGCGACGTACAACTGACCATGCGAGAAACAGCTGACACCGAGATCTACTGCAGCAACACGAAAAGTCTGCCCTTGAGTCTTATTAATTGTCATTGCATAACACACCGATACTGGGAATCGCGTTCTTTTATATTAGAATGGAAAATTATTTGGTATTATGGGAATTCTGGGAATAAAGACGGTTTCTCCTGCACCGCAACCTGTTAAAATTTGAGCCTCGATTATATTTTGTTGCAACTGGGTTACTTTTAGCCGAGTTCCATTGCAAAGTTGTGGTGGTTTTAAATTTCGGAGCAGAATAATAATCAGAAAGCTTCGAACTGCTAAGCTATCGGGAGTTACACGTGTTATTGTGAGTCAACCATAAAAGATAGATATATGTTGTCGTGGGATATTTTTTATATAATTTTATGGAGAACATTTCCGTCATAAATGATTTCTGTGTAGCTTTAACCATTAAGGTTGCACACGCGACGGAAGCTTAAAAATGGAGTAACTTCTCCCGTTTTCCCAACATTTCCCTTCACTGCTCTGCTCCTATTGATTGTAGCGTGATGAAAAGTATACTATAACCAGCTCAGGAGTATGAAAAATATTTGTACTAAGTTTCGTTAAAATCCGTCGAGTAGTTTTTGTTTCTATAACGGTTATACAGACAGACAGACAGACAGACAAAAATTTTACTGATTGCATTTTTGGCATCAGTATCGATCCCTAATCACCCTCTGATAGTTATTTTGTAAATATATTTCATGTACAGAATTGACCTCTCTACAGATTTATTATAAGTATAGATAATTGCCTATTTAATGCAAATTCTAAAATGGTATAATAATAACCAGTATCTTGATAAAGTAAAAAGTTATTGCTGTTCGAATCTTAAAGGAGAATTTTTATACAAATTTGATTTCAAAATTAAATTACTTTAACACTGCTGTTACTAATTTTAGACTCAAAGAGAATGAGAATTTCCTTAAAATTTGATCACTATGGGTTTGTTGACACCATAAAAGACATTAGTAATTAAACAAATTTATTGAAAAAGAAAATATACAAGATGTTCGAAGTGGGCTCCTTCAGCTGCTATACACGCTCTACACCTTCTTATGAAGGACCGTCTCAATCGGCGCGCAAATCCTGCCGACGATATTTCGTCAGCAGCCGAACGTATGCGTTGTCGCAGCTGTTCAACTGAAGTGATTTCTTCTTTATAAACTACCTCCTTTAAACAGCCCCAGTAAAAAAGTCCAATGGGTTTAAATCTGGCGAGCGAGGTGGCCACATTCTGAAAATAAAATATTATTTCAAAACAAATTCCTTGTTATACAATCACGTCCACAATAAATTGATCTACAAAAATAGGGTTTAAATACCTAATGGGCATACTTAAATAGGTTCGTAATCGATATAAATATATTTCATCGAACAAACACGGATACCAACTAAAAGCTTGTGTTTATTTTGCATATACTATTCTGCCCGCGTTACCTACGACTACGAGTGACCATAGAAATATTAAATAAGAAGTGGTATAGGTAGATAACTTTTTTTTCATATAGGATACTCGCAAGATCATTATTGTTGTCCATCCGTGTATCTAGATTTTTGAATAACATAACAAAATAGCAAAAGTAAATAGCTACCTATTATGAATGTAATTTACCTATTACCTATTATCATAATAATCTAATAAAGTACCTACCACGAATTTTTGATATCGTCGTGTCTGGGTGTTGTTTATCTATATTATGTATGTATTTAAACATGTATTTGTCTATGTATATCAGCTGTCTGACACCCATAGTACAGGGTCTTTCTAGTTTGGGGTCAGATAGCCGTGTGTGAAATGTCCCTACATATTATTATGTCTAGTTACCTACTCGGCCCACGAAAGTGCGTAGGTAAACGAATTTAGATCTTGTGTCTCTCAAAATAAAATCTAAAATCACCTGCATAAACTTTCTCGAAAGTATAAAATGTATTTTTATTTTTTCAGTATATAACAAACAAGTAACTCACAAACTTACCTTCGACAATTAGCCATCCTGTCAATTTGTAAATTTTTTAGTTCTCTTTTCAATGTTTTTTTTTTTGTTTCCCATTTCACTATTTAGTTCGAACAACAACAACAATTACGATTGAAATGATTATAACTCGGCGCAGCTAAAACACTTGAGCGTAGTCCTCTCGTCTCAACAGAGCGGTAGCGACTGATGTGTGAAATAGAAATATGCTTGAAGCTCCCGCAACGAGCGACGGAAGATGACTTCTTGCGCGGAATAAAAACGTAGTATGCGCCAAAAGTGTTTTATCGTAATAAATCCAAAACTAAAAGGAATTACATAAAATGCCTAAGCAAAGCCTTTACTTTTGTTTAAATATAATTATTTATCAAATTTTTGTCGCAATAGGCATTACCATATCGAGTACAAAACGGAAAAACATGAGAATTAGAGGTTATTTCGTGATTTTTTTCTACCAAGGAAATGTTATTATTTTATGTTTTTGATCAGAGAGAGCCCTTGAAAATATGATGTAGTTATTCATATATTTTTATTTTAAGATTTGGTCTGGAATTTTTCATGTAAAATCAAATAGAAAATTGGTAATTTTGCTTTATACGCGCTCTTAAGTCGTTCGTGGTTCGAGTTCCAACCCACCATCTACAGACCTGCCTGAAGGAGAACTTTTGGCCGAATGGTGTCGTTTATCGTCTTTTCCGAAGACGGTTACGCGGCACCTTGCAGCGAAACATGACGCCGCCGCGCCGTCAACATTTTGTGTAAAGTGATATTTTTATAAGGTTTTTATGTGTATTAGTTTATTAGTTTTTATTAGTTTAGTCCTACTATAGCATTAGATTAATTTGTGTATTTAGTTAAACTTTGGTTTTAGTTAAGTAATATGTATTAGTTTATTTATTTATTTAACCCTAGATAGCTAACGTTCGTCAAAATGACGAGCATCTAATAAATATCTCCCTCTCCCTTTCTAACGGTTACCACCTACACACTTGCTAATTTGAGCCAGCTTAGTGACCGCTAGACTACGTCGCGTGGGGATCACGTTGAGCCGGTAAGTACTTTTGTTTTTGAGATACCTACTGCATACTCGTCCTTTTGACGAATGGTTAGCTTATGCGTAACTTTTAAACCTGTACTTTGTGTTGATTATTGTTTTTATTTTAGTTACATAGTTAATAGTAAAGAATGGCTGCGAGGTTGATCACAGATGATGACATAGTTCGTGCGTTAGATGATGACGATAATGTCAATACAAATGATATTTTTTTATAGTGAAAAAGAGGATGGTTTGTTGGCTGATGACCTGGAAAGTGACTTTCACGATGAACCCTCGGACAAAAGTACCTAAGGCCACCTTTAGATATTGAAGAGGAATAAGAAAGTTCATTTTCTCTCAGATACAATTCTTCATCGGCTTCCAACTCTATTATCCACTTGACTCAAGCCAATATTCGTGTTATGACATGCTCAATATATCGAGTATCAACTCTTACGTCCTATATTGCCATAATGTCTTGGTGTATAGAGGTAAACCACTCCCACGAAGAAGCTTTATGAAGCAATCTATGAACAACTCGTTGAACCATGGCTAAAACGTCGACTTCAACAATGACTCGAAAAAGAAAAGACAAAATAAGACATGTATTGGTTTGAACCATGAGGAACACGCTAAAGGTCAAGGTCAAATTCTTGAGCAATCTGGTTCTGGAAGTCCTCTGATACCTGATAATGCCTAGCAAGGAAAAGGAAAAGCTGCAGTTTGTGTTCCTATAAGAAAAGGCGCATGACAAAGAATCACTGCAATAGTTTCAGAGTCCCATTTATGGCGAACATAAAGTAGACTTTTGCCCAACGTGTGCCAAAAAAATCTAAGTAATTTGATACTTATGGTTAATTTTAAGACGTTTGCTTTATTATACCAAAAGAAAAAGAATAAATGTGTAAAAAAATTATTTATTTATTTCCAAAAACAACTTATAAATACTTAACAACCGCATTGTTGCAAACAATTTCTGTTAAGGCGTTGAGTTTAGCGTCTGTAGCCGAACTAGGCATTGCCTGTATTTCGTCTATCAGTTACCATTCCCCTCGCATTAAATACAATAATAAATAATATAACTGGTGCCAGACAGTGGAAGCATGCATAATCAACAATTGAGAAAAAATAATGATAATTAAACACAAGAATAAAAAATAAAAAACTCATTAAGAAATATATGTTGTAAGGTAAGTAAAAAATATTAAGTGTGTATTGTTATTGTGTGTGTATATATGTTTGTGTGTGCGTGTGTGTGCTTATGAAAGTGTGAATTAAGGTGTGTGTGATGTATAGATATGAGGGTGTCAGTGTGAGTGAAGTTATGTTGAGAGTTTGAGGGTGTAAGAAGGCGTGAGCGTATAATTATATGTGTAGGCGAGCTTGTGAGGGTGATTTATTTATTTATTTATTTATTTTAATGTGGTACAAGCAATGATATTATAAAGTACAGATATGTTACGTTCATAGTAATTTGCGTTGAAAATTGTTCCGCGTAGTAAAAACTGCACACATCATGGATATCTATGGCACACATTGACAAGTTTTACAGATAAGTAGAACAAAAGATAGGAAACAACACGCAAGTGAAAGAGATAGCTATAATTCTAACAATTGCGCTTCAAATGAGTCCTTGTGGCATAGGATAACATTTTTATAGCCGTAGAGTGGCCACTCGATTGAAGAGTAAGTAGGTACGTAGATGAGAAATTAAAAATCATAATGGTTAATCACGGATCGAGTATTACCACTAATGTTTGTATTCAGCTTAGCCCATTATAGGTATTCAAAACTAAAATAGAAATTAATAGTCATTATGTTAATGAAATAATTTATGATCAGTCATAACAATAATTGTATGATTCGAAAACTTCGTCAAATCGGAACTTCATCTTGGATGAAGCAGGTGGAAAGCTAGTAATCAATAAATAATCAATTTCATGACACAACTATAGGTTTCATAATGAAATGTCATGTAGCGGTTTCTTTGTAGGTATACCTATACTGACCAAACAAATTCAACGTTGGCGAAAATACAAGCAACAGGTAGCTGACATTTTATAAAACATTATGCAGGCAGCATTATGTTTTATAAAATGTTTTAGTTACCTACCTCTATAATTGGAACTGCATTTTTTTAAGCATTGTTCGACCAGATTTCGAATCATATTTGTTAGTACTTTGGAAGTGATTGCTACATATCCTGCTGTTTTTTGATGTTATCCAGTCTGATTCGCTTTTTTGTTCACGAACAATTGCGATCCAATCTTGAAGTCGAACCTGATCCCTCGGAAACCTAATAAAAAACAGTTATAATCCTCAATAATCAGTCAAATGAACTATAGTCAAAAAAATTGTAACACAAAACAAATTAAAACAAGTCAATCAATATCGCTTCTACACTTGTAAACTTTTAACTAATCTATGTCCGCACGCACGCATCCTTATCGCGCTCGCGACAAAACAAGTTTGCTCTCTCTGTCTTCACCTACATATGGCTCCTAAGCATAATTTATTAGCAAGTTTGGAAAATAAATGAAATATAAAAAATAATCTTAATATATTTGCATTCTCACATGTCGTATGAGATCCTTTGTATTTTGTTTACTTTGGAAGTATAATTCGTACACTTCCGAAACTCACACGATGGCATATTTGATAAATAAAATCTAAGGACACAGGTATTACGGTGCGGCACGCTTGTGGTTGCGTTCGACGCAGACTAGATGCAAGACGTTCCAATTAGCTCGTGTTCGAGTCTTCACGACGCGCGCGCCTATAACATATCTGTACTATAAAATATCATTGGGTACAAGTAGTAGCTGTTCTGTCTCCTCGTAGCTTAATTTTTGTAAATATTGGCATACAATTAATTTACATTTTTTTCTAGTTAGGGGGTATATATGTAATATTTTATTAAGCCTATTATAAAGGTACGGGCCTAGAAAACATGCAAATTGTTTACAAAATTTTGTATTGAATGTATTTACATTTTCACATACATGATAATTTCGACGTCTCTGTAATAACATTGGCTTGAAGGGCTGGTTTTTGTGTTCTTGCAGGATAATTTTATGTATAAACAATTGTCTTACCGTCATAACCTCGCACAATTGGAACAGTGTAACAGTAGGAAAATGCATAGGTTTAAACATGCTAATGTTGTTCTTATGCAACGTATAACGGAAACCACATAAACTATCTAGAAGGTCTGAAGACAGCATCTGGTATGGAGTCTCTATGCACATTTTCAACTCAAAATAAGTAACTCAAAGAATTGATACCAAATTACCGGATTCTTAATTATGTTTTTTGAATACCAATCACAGCAAACGTGTCACATCACTACGAGGGTCAATAACTCTCCACCTAACTTGACCATATCGTTATAATTGTCTTCATTCTTCTTAATTTTAAAAATTCGATCTCTGGTATCATGCATTGAAATTTCTAACAAGTTCCTCACATGTAAATATAGGATTACAAAATCCTTTCCATATCGCTTGTTATCATCCAAATAAGCCGTGCACACGGTATGTGTACTCTTTAAATTACACGTTGTAGATATACATTTTGTATATTATGCTGCTTTATTAATCAGCATCTTTTAAATTCGCCAATTATGTCTATATAGGATTATACCCAGCTTCCCTGGTTAACCGTAAAATTAATGATCCAAGAGATAAAAAACAGGAAAATAGATATCACCCTGACCCAATTTCCCCGATAAACAAAAACATTAATTAGAAAAAGAATTAACGAACACAGCACTGAGTTACAGAGTTCTGTCTCGTTTAAAATTGATCTTCCCTTCTCCCGTCATTTTCGATACAATTGAGATCAAAAACATATTAGGTTATGGAACAAATTTTGAAACGCTACAAATTCATTCCTCGGAGCGCACCATTTTAGTGCGCTTACAAATCAAATCAAATTAAAACTATTATAATTTTATTCCTGGAAGCGCACCAAATTGTGTGGATAAATATCGGTAAGGGAAATACTTTTCGTGTGAGTTGTGAGGAATCATTTTAGTGCAATTCATTTGGTGTGCTTCAAGCAGGGTCCAGGGGGGGGGGGGCAGTGGCCTTAAAGTGACATTTATAAAAGATTGTCGTGCCATCTGTTATCTGGCCCTGAAAAGAAAGACCAATTAGTATCTAAAAAAATTGTAGATGTCGCTACGTGAACAGGTTTACAATTATTTATTTTATTTTTTCCGTTTACATCTCTCTGTTTATTATAAAGGACATCAACCAAAATGGACCATAACCGCAAACAGCCGTATTGGAACAAAAGGAATTCATAAATAATTTAGTAATAATATTTAGTGAACATTGGTCTCTATTCGGGAGTGTCAAAATAAATGACATTAAAAACTAATAAAAAAGTTTTAATCTGATTATTTTGTTTGTGTATGGTGACAGTTGCGGTGCAGAGTGCGGGGTGCGTTGAGTTAGGGTTGCCAAAATAAAAAAAAAACCCAGAAAAATAATATTGATATTTGATATTTCGATTCTAGAGCTTCAGAACATTAAAATGTTTTTCTGGAAAACCGGGCGTTACTCTGGCCGTTAGAGTATTTAAATTGATAAATCATTCATTTACTCCTCTCGCCCTAGGGTGTCGCGGGAGGCTGTGTTAGACTTTTACTGACTATATACACATCCTTTTTAGAAATTACCCGTGGCCCTAGCGAGCCTCGGTCCTTCCAGGTTCCGTTTTTTTTTTTGTATTATATTAATCAATTTGACACAAAACTTCTTATTTATATGTGTTCTTTGTACTGTAAGCCACTCAATAAAATCAAAAATCGTGCAAAATTTTTATGTTCATGTTCAAGCCCAAACGCCATACAAAGTGGTTGATGTCCTTTATCACATTCTTAAAAAATACTAATTAAATAAAAAAATTATAATTATGGCAAAAGATATATAAGGTATCCTTTTTTTCAGTGTAGTCTACATTAAAATAACTACCGAAATTTAGGCAATAATAACATTTTAAATATTTTAAATATTTATTACTTGTTGATTTAAATCATTATCATGTAATTAGTACATATTTATAAAAACTTTTTACCAAAAAATTAAACCGACTCCCAAAAAACACTGCAAAGTGAAAAATAACTTTAATTTCGGTAGTCGGTGTCTTTAGTTTTGTATTTTCGTTTTTGGCACCGACTTCCGAAATTAAAGTTATTTTTCACTTTGCAGTGTTTTTTGGGAGTTGGTTTAATTTTTGGTAAAAAGTTTTTATTTCACTCTTTTTAGTTGGTCTATTTTTAACCGACTTCTAAAACAGGAGGAGGTTCTGAATTCGGATGTTTGTATTTTTTTTATGTTTGTCCGCGCAGACCTCCTTTACTTGCCTACCGATTTGAAAATTTCTCATTTTGTTAGAAAGGGTATACTTCTCAAATGGTCCTATGAAAATTTTATCGAAATCGGACAAGCCGTTTCTGAAAAATCAACAAAAGTCTAAAAAAATATTTACGTTGATGATCTTTTCGTTTACTCTGCATTGCGTTATATGTTCGCGCATAACGCCGTCATTTACGAACCGATTTGGAAAATTCACTGACCCACTAAAAAGCACGAAAATAAAAACGTTTTTGCAAAAAATAAAACCGACTTCCAAATCAAAACACTACAAAGCCAAAAATAATTTTAATTTCGGAAGGCGGTGTGAAAAAAAAAAGAAAATACAAAACCAATAACACCGACTACCGAAATTAAAATTATTTTTGGCTTTGTAGTGTTTTGATTTGGAAGTCGGTTTTATTTTTTGCAAAGAAGTTTTTTAATTTACCTAGTTACAAGAGCCTAAATGTCAACTACTTATAACCTTTTACAAAATATTGCTTTTCCCAATGCTGGGCCGTTAATTGTTAAGGAGTTCTCCTGGTACTTCACCATCAGCTCTACATCACCATATGCATTGTGACGAGCATAAAGTGCTTAACATCCATATTCAAGTAATCGAATCGCAATCCACTCAATACTTATTATTGAGAAGTTTCGGCGGCCATCTGTGGTCTTCATCATCAGTTCCACTTTCTCAAATGGTACTTTTTGAGAGCAACTGCACAAGCTACTATAATAAATACCCAAAACGTCATAGGTGTGCCTATAATATTTGAAGAGTTCCCTCGATTTCTCCAAGATTCCATCATCAGAACCTGACTTTTATGAAAATGGGACCAATTTCAAAGTATACTCTTTCAATCAAAAAAAGAATTTTTCAAATCGGTTCAGCCGTCTTCGAGTAATCGGTGATCATACATAAAAAATATATATATATATATATACGCGTCGAATTGATAACCTCCTCTTTTTGTCGTCGGTTGAAAATGCAAAACAATGTATTATTTATATGTATAAATGATCATTATTATAATCGAGGACATAAATAACAAATAGGTATCAAATAATTGCAATTATGTATTCAATTTATTTTAGTAATTTTATTTTGCTGTTTAATGCCTGAAAGCCTGATTTACAAGATTGTAGGAATGTTGAAATATGTTTTATATTTTGGTCAAAAATTCAATCTTATAATTGGTAACACTAGGAGTGTGTCTAATAGTTTAACAAAATCCAAACAATTTTTTTTTGGCGGCTACTTCTTGTTCGAGCGAATGTTTGTAGTTCTCTCGTTCGATTTTGTATATTTTTGGATGTGAAAACCAAGTTTAAGTGCGTCGAGTCGAGCCTTTCTCCTCCTGCAAATAATGCATAAACATCGTTTTTTATTTCTACTACCCAATTCACGCAATTTAATCAGTCTACTTTGTGACAAAATTTAATACCTAATTCTACACTTCAAAATAGCAGAATGCTTTCACTATAATATAATTGTAGTCTAGAGTAAGTTATTTAACTTTGTCACAGCATAGAATTAATATAACTTGTAATTTATTTTTAACAAGGTAGGTACGTTAACGTTACAATTACCGGGGCCAAAATCCAGATGGCGCTGTCAAACAGTCAGCATGAAAATGCATAGAGAGGGCTCTCTTTACCCTATGGATTATTATACTCTTTGAGGGTATATATGTTCTGTGGTCTTGAAGCCACAGAACATATATATGTTCTGTGGCTTCAAGTCGGTGCGCATCGTGAAATGCCTGGGTCGCTGCAGCCTCCACCCACTATACACTAGCTCGATTAGCTGAGGTACGTTTAGTTTTTTAAGTATAAGTAAGATTTTCAATATAAAATAAACGACTCAGGATTACTAACGTATAAAAATTACTATAAACGTACTTTATGTGCCGCAACCACAATTATGGCTAACACTCATAATTGATGAAGTAATTAAAACAAGTTAAACGTAATTAGTCTTATCAGTTACTAAATCAACTGACTTCAAAAAGCAAGAGGTTACGTACATATTTCAAAGTTTTTAATCTCAGAGGAAAATCAGCCTTTGGTGGTGGATGGGATCCATCATCAAATGGAGGAGTAATTTCGATCTTCATTGAGCGGAATGGATCATCAGACTTCTACAGTCTAAAAACCCACCCTGTTTCTTCAGTTGTCCTCGCGGTTCGGGGCTATAGTATCTCTTTAAATCATTTCTGCAACCATGAATATCTCTACTACGTCATATTGTATGGCATGCATCTAATACAACTTGGTTTATGTACCTACTTTGGCAAGCGGCTATTACATAAATATAATTTAACCTCGAATCTCTCTTTGATCCTCCTTCTCCTCCTCAAGCGTCCCTCAGTGCTCAGGAAGAAGAAGATGGAGAAGCCTGTTGACTTCTCCGTCTACTACGGGCTTCATCTTGATGGGGAGGCTGAGATATAGGTATCTGCAGTACCTCGGACACCTCTTTTCAATAGCGTTCGTTAATAGCATGTATATTTTTGATAGTTTTACAATAGCTATTATCGCTTCCACTAAATATATGGTGACGTAAAACGCACACACAGTGCAACACAGTGAACAAGTTGAAATATTAGCCAGTTATATTCTTGTCTCTCTTCCGTGAAGTGGTGAAGAGCGGTCGCAACAATTGTCACTCACTGCTCGACTGAAAGTTCGAAATAATATTCACGAAGTGTTATACTAGTTATAATAGTGCTCGCTATTTTGTTTACTAGTCTGACAGACATAGGTATCATTTTTGCATAAAGATTAAAAGGAAAAATATAGGTCTATTCACTTGTGTACCTAAACACCAAACTTATAATAAACTGGACGAGGTTTCAGAGTTTACAAACTTTGCCCCATACAAGTCTCGTGATGCGAAAAATTCGCTTGTTTGCTGGAATTATTTTTGCTTGTACAATAACAGTTATAAGATTATCAAAGGAAAAAACAGTAGCCGCAGATGGAAAAAATAAATTGAAATACATTCTACAGTGGACAAGTTCGGATACTGATCCCTTCTTTCGTATGGGTAAGGGACAGCAACAGTTTCTGAAGAGACGTTGTCCTGTCAACAATTGTTTCATAACACCTAACAGAGATGAACTCAATAGTATAAAAGATTTTGACGCCATACTGTTTTACGGCTCAGAGTTTTGCCAGAAAAATGTGACTTTTCCTACGGAAAGATCAAATCATCAGAAGTACGTTTTTGTAAGTAGAGAATCCCCCGCTTACTATAGCTTAGATTCACCGCGGTACGATAGGTTTTTTAACTGGACTTATACGTATAAATTAAATTCCGATATATATTTTGGTTACTTCGTGATTAAAGATAAAGATGATAATATAATTGGTCCTGAAGAAGATATGCACTGGTTGCATGTTAATGATATGAAGGCTATAGACGATGACTTTAAAAATAAATTGAAGAGTAAAAGACTTGCGGCTGCTTGGTTTGTGTCTAACTGTAACACTCTAAGTAAAAGAGAGAAAATTATGCTAAAACTAAAGAAACAATTGACCATGCGGGGACTGGCCCTAGATATATATAGCGATACCTGTTCATGGAATGGTGTAAAATCTTGTCCCAAGGATCCGGAATTAAACTCAGCAGGAACGGAGTGTTTGCGTAAAATAGAGAGAGATTACTATTTCTATTTGTCGTTTGAAAATTCTTTCAGTGAAGACTATGTTACAGAGAAATTACTACATGCAGTACAGCATTACACCGTGCCGATAGTCTATGGTGGAGCTAATTATACCAGGTGACATTAATTATATAACTTAGCCAACCAGGCATTTTCAGTCAAACTAAACATAAGCGGTTCGGTTAAGCGGTCGGGGCAAGATTTGACCCGAAACTTAAATAAAGTCTACAAAAAATTGGCCAAGTACGAGTCAGACTCGCCCATGAAGGATTCCGTAGTAACTACGCCAAATTTTTACTACGCAAAACTTTGTTTTTCATAGTGTTTGTATGAATTACAAAGTTATATTTGCGGTTTTAGAAAATATGCTGTATCTCAAAAACTGCTGACCCGATCTCGTTCAAACTAATTTTGGTTGAAATTTTACGTTAAGATTTACAGCATTTTTTTTTTTTAATTTTCAATCCATTATTGTAGAAGTTAGAGGGACACACATTTTACCACTTTGGAAGCGTATATCTTTTAAACGATTAACTTTATGAAAAAGTGGTTTTAAAAACCTCAATGTCATTTTTAAAGACCTGTCTATAGATACTACATATGCATAGGTTTTATGAAAAAAACTATAAGGGTTCCGTTTTTTGCCATTCGGCTACGGAACCCTAAAAAGACTTCTTTGTGGATAATTTGAAATGTTTCAATTTAGTTGTTACTACTTGGTTTATAAATACCATTAGATAGATGCCGCTTAGTGGCTTATACTCTTTGATGCAATTTTGTTTTAGCTATTCATCGGTATAAAAATAACTAAAATGACATCCCAGAGTAAGCCAAGCGGCTCAGCAAGGCAGAACATGAAAATAAGAATTTTATTCAGTTTACATTTTCAGGTTCCTGCCAGATGGATCCTATTTGGATGCAAAAAAACTGGACATGAAGGAGCTTGTATGGAAAATAATTATGTCTTTAGTAGATAAAGAAAAGTACTACGATTTCTTTAAGTGGACCAATCATTATTCATATCACTCTACGGACGAAAGTCCGGAGGTCGACTATTTGTGTAATCTGTGTAGCGCAATCAACGACCAGACTTTTGTGAAACAAATAAGTGAATATAGAAATCTGAGAAGATGGTGGAACAAGAAATTCTAGTGACAACCAAAATAAAAATGCTATTATTATCATTTCATTCGTCATTCTTATTTTATAAACTATTATTTTTATCTACATACAAACTAAAAAACTTTTTAGTTGGTTGGTTTGTAATTTACCTAGTTATAAAAGCCTAAATGTCAATTCCTAACAAAATATTGCTTCTTAAAGCTGTAGCAAACCGTATGAATTCGATACTGAGTAACGGGTGCTCAATCAAGTACCGAGTAACGAAACGTTACTCACGAATGCAATTCGTTACTCGCATGTTTCATATTTTGGGTACTACTGTTTCAGTTCGTGCAGGTAACGTTGATGCGCGTGTGTGTTAGAAGTTGAACATTTCCTGCGCTGCTTTACGAATGCGCGCGCAATCGCGCATGCAATAGATTCCGTATAGTTGTAACATTCTTTCACCTATTGAATCAAACTAACTAAGATTAACTTTACACAATTCAAGTTCAAAAATGCACCTTATTCAGCTAGGTATATAACGTATAAACAAGTTTCCTACAAATTACGAATGATGCGATGCGACGTCGCGATGTAATACCATACAAATACGATAGTAACGAGTACTAACTGTAATAGTAACGATTACGATTTATTTCGTTACTTTTACACCTTTATTGCTTTTCGTTGATTTTGGTCCGTTAATTATTGAGGTGTTCTCCTGGTACTTCACCATCAGCTTCACTTCACCATATGCATTGTGACGAGCATATTGTGCTTAATAACCATATTCAAGTAATTGAAGCGGAACCCATAAATACTTATTATTGAGTAGTTCCGGTGGCCATCTATGTTCTTCATCATCAGTTCTACTTCACTAAATGGTGCTTTTAAATGCAACTGCACAAGTTACCACATTAAATACTCAAATTACTATAGGTTATAGGTCCTTGATTTCTCCACGATCCCATCACCAGATCCTAGTTTCCTTATCACTGTACCACCCTTGGGATATCTCCTTTCCAACAAAAAAAGAATCATCAAAATTGGTTCATAAACAACGAAATTATCCGCGAACACACATAAATAAAAATATATAAATGGTCGAATTGAGAAACCCCTTCCTTTCTTGAAGTCGGTTAAAAATAAATCATACAATATTCGTCATCAATGCTGTCAGATTACAACGGCTGAAAAAAACCCTCGAAATTGGTGGCATTGCCACCTTAAAAGTGCTTAAGTCATCATCGTCTTCCTGCCCTTACCTCAGTTACTTGGGGTCAGCGCAACACGTTTTCTTCTATCTACCTTCGCATTAATTAATAGCCATCAGTATAAACAAAAAACATTGAAATTTATTTAGATCACTAGTCTTACTACCTGGATAGTAAGACTAGTGTTCGCATTCATAAATAAATTGCGACGTTGCCGTCCTTCAAGTACGCGTGTACAAAGTGTTTCTTTTACGTATTAGTATAACATTTTTACTGAATACATTAATATAAAAAAAAAACTTTTCGTTTTCGAATGGTAATATTTTTTTTAGCATGTATGGATGCTATACTATTGCGGGTTAACGGGAACGCCCTCTGTTAGTTAACATACTGTATATATTTTTTCTAAACCAATGTTCTGGCGACGAAACACAAAAAAAGACAAATTAGCGGTGTCATTTTCATGTTTTTGCAAGAGTGATGAACATCTATTGATTTTCAACCGACGACAAAAAAGGAGGAGGTTATCAATTCGACGCGTATACATACGCGTCGAATTGATAACGGAGGTTATCAATTCGACGCGTATATATACGCGTCGAATTGATAACCTCCCGATTGCCTCCCGGTGGCCGATTGTTTACCGGTACATTTAATGCACATTTAACTGAAAAACCAATGTACATCAACTTAATTTTGCAAGTGAATTATAAGTTTTCTTAAAAAATCATGGCGTCATTGTAATGTAGTCATAACCTGCAGTTTTAGCTCTAATAACTCCCTTTTGAGAATCATAGCGCTAATTTTCACCCTTCTAACGCTTCCAGTGATTTTTGTTCCCCTAGTGCAACTCACAGCCACAAAAAGCCTATTTTCCTGTTTTTGAGGTTATAAGATCTAGTTACGTACTTATTCGTTTAGCATCCTTTTTTATTAAATGTTTTATAATAGTTACAAAAGCGGCTGTAAAATGGCGAAGGGATTGAGCCTGCAAGGAATGACTATTGCTACTAAAGGCCTTAGTTACACTGATGATTTTTTTTGTAACTATAGCATGCATAAGAGTTTCTATTATTTCTATAATGAAACTTATAGTAATATAATAGTGGTTACTATAACTATAACCTATAAAAGTTACAATGGAAACCACTGTGTAGCTGTGAGTGGCAGAATGACCTTCGTAACTCTCATATAAAGGTGTAAGTGGTAAATGAGTTCTACCGTGGACTACTGTGAAGGCTAGGGTAGTATTTGATTCAGCTTATAGCACCTGAAGTAACTTTTATAGCTATAGACGTTTACGGATGCAGATATGCAACTTTGAACTGCTGTTTGAACCCTTAAACCGCTATTTTACAGCCCAAAGTAACAAAATAGGCTGCTATTTCCACTAATGTGCTCGTTGGGTAGGTACTTCACTCTTGTTTCTCACATCGAACAATTGTCACGTAACTTAGTTTTAGCGACTTAAATGTGATTTTTATATTTATTAAATTTAATTATGTAAATTGTGTCTGTCTTATGCATCCTCGACCGCAGCCCAACTTAATTCTCTGGGTCACAATCAGCCCAAAACATGTTATGTGTAATTGTTTTTATAAGTGGATTGTAACTTGTTCACTTGGTGGTTTTTGGGATGTGGTTGAGAGCTACTTAGGCAAATGACCAAATAATTGTATCCTCTAATGACTTCAACAATAAAAATCCAGTAAAGTGTTATTTAAAACAAGTAATTTGCCAGTGTTTTGGCTGAAAAGCTAGATAAACTTTAAAAAACATATAGACATGATAGTCATTCTTTGACAATAATTTTTAGGTCTGTTTATATTTCTGTCTTCTGAAAGTCGTGGTGGGTAGTCATGAATAGCACTGAAATGTTGTAGCCGAATCATATAAAGCGAAAAAAAAATGTTTGTTTAATTGCGCTAATTTTCGAAAGCACTGGGCGGATTTGGATGAAATTTGGTATCGAAGAAGGAGGGTTTTTACCGTTGTAAAATCCATGGAGGCGAAGCTCTACGCGTCTACTAGTTACAAATAAAGAGGTTCTGTGTTCTGTATGCTAACAGGCCCGTTGGTATAGTGGTCAGTGGCCCTGACTGCTATGCGCAAGTTCGTGGGTTCGATTCCCACCTAGGACAAATGTTTGTGTGATGAGCACGGTCATTTGTTCTTTGTCTGGGTGTAATTTATCTATAATATGTCTGTATTTAGAAATATATATGTATGTTTATCAGTTGTCTAGTACCCATACCACAAGCTCTGCTTAGTTTGGGACTAGATGGCGTTGTGTGAAAAGTTGTGGAATATTATATTATTATTATAATTGTATGTACGGAGGTGTGTATGTATGTTTAAACGCAATTTTCTCAAAAGCTGATGATACGATTTGGATCGCGATTTTGTTATTGTCATACATGTTTAACTTGAATACAATCAACGGTTTGCTAAATCTAATATGGCAAAAGTGATTGCTGGGTAAAATATCTAAATTTTGATTGCTATACCTAGACAATTAAAATGCTTAAATTCGGGAAAATTCATATTACTTAATAATATACCTAAGTCCGAATGAACACGTAAAATTATATCATTCACATAAAACAATAATATTTAAACTGCGCTTCATGCTCAGGAGCGGTTCCATCAAAACATCGACATCTGATATAATTAACAGTAAAAGTTATTAAATATTGAAAGAAGACCACATCAATATTATTTTATATGAGGGACAAACCATACACACACTGTAAACATCTTCACGAACCCTGGATCAAAATAAAAAGAAGACCACATTATTTTTTTATATGAGAAACAATCCATTTCATAAAAATACCACTCAACTAGAAGTTGCCTATCGATGGTTTTCAACTGTTGGCTTAGTATGAATTTGCAATACTTTTTCGAAAACTATCGCTTTGTCTCTTACATATACACCAAACTTGTAGGTGAGTGCGACAGAGACGAAGCGATGGTATTCGAAAACGATAATTAGTATTGCAAACTCATAATAAGCCCCCTGAACCTTACATTGACACACTCCGCACTTTAAGGCCTTGGTCATTTGTCATCTTTGAGATTCGTCATGGTTATTTTTTTTGTGTGGCATCTCGCAGGTCAACCTCTGAGGTTGTCCGCAGCTTAACCGGAGTTGCCTGTGGTTGCCTTAATTAAACAATTAATTAAAGCCTCCAGCCAGGACTTACTACAAAAACTTACACCAATAAGCAGAATTTCTACATTTAGTTTTCATTTGCTTCTTAAGTATATGTATATGTTTTTATATAAGTATTTATTCATATAAATAATCTATTATGATACTAGTTCTTCGTGTTATCACTATTTTTTTTTTTCAATATAATTTTCACGTACATATTGCACCTTCCACACTATCTTTTCACCACTCATGGTTGACTGGTAGAGAATGCTTACGGCATTAAGTCCGCCTTTGTACCTATGTGCATAAAGTGTAAATCTATATATATAAAAGAAAGTCGTGTTAGTTACGCCACTTATAACTCAAGAACGGGAGAACAGATTTGGGTGAAAATTGGTATGTAGGTAGCTTAGAGCCAGGAGACGGACATAGGATAGTTTTTGTCCCGCAATTCCCACGGGATAGGGATTTAAGCGGGAAAAACATCCCACGCGAACGAAGAAGAAATGGAGAGTAGGGTAGGGGTAGGGTTGGTGTAGGGTAAGGGTAGGGGTAGTGTAGGGGTAGGGGTAGGGTAGGGTTAGGGTAGGGGTAGGGTAGGGGTAGGGTAGGGGTAGGGTAGGGGTAGGGTAGGGGTAGGGTAGGGGTAGGGTAGGGGTAGGGTAGGGTAGGGGTAGGGTTGGTGTAGGGTAGGGGTAGGGGTAGGATAGGGGTAGGGTAGGGGTAGGGTAGGGTAGGGGTAGGGTAGGGGTAGGGTAGGGGTAGGGTAGGGTAGGGGTAGGGTAGGGGTAGGGTAGTGGTAGGGTTGGGTAGTGGTAGGGTAGGGGTAGGGTAGGGTAGGGTTAGTGTAGGGGTAGGGTACGGGTAGGGGTAGAGTAGGGGTAGGGTGGGGTAGGGTTAGGGTAGGGGTAGGGTAGGGGCAGGGTAGGGGTAGGGGTAGGGTAGGGGTAGGGTAGGTGTAGGGTAGGGGTAGGGTAGGGGTAGGGTAGGGTAGGGGAAGGATAGGGGTAGGGTATCGGTTGGGTAGGGGTAGGATACCACGCGAACGAAGTCGTGGCGGGTCAGCTAGTAAATAAATAAAATTAGTGTTGACCAAACGAGAGTCTCGCAAGAGTCTTGCAATTAGCGATTATCCTATTGCTATTTATTAAACGGTAGTTGAGATCTCAGAACAATGTAACAGAGTCTGTTACATTGTTCTGAGATCTCAACTACCGCTAATTGCAAGACTCTTGCGAGACTCTCGTTTGGGCAACACTAAATAAAATAGGCGACTACACGCTAAGGGCACCCCCTGTAGGGTACGGACCTCGGCTTAGGGCGTCGCAGGGAGGGCAGCTAGGGATAGGCTGGATCATATCAAGATTCGTCACGGGTAGTATCTGACATCAGTCTGGCCAAGGTGTACATCCAGCTAATGGGTTATGCAGGCGTGATGGGCAGTCGCTCCTTGTAATGTCCTGGTACTCAACTACAACTAGCTAGATTAGAAACCGAGCCTAAAATACATTGATGACTCATTATTATAAACATGCTTTATGATTTACCTGTTGTGTAATTCTGTGTTGAACGACGTGACGACCAAGTAACTGGGACAAGGGCTGATGATGGTGATGAATTACCTGTTCACTATACAAGAGGCAGTTTATTTTTGCATTGACTTCACGCTTTTTAGAATGATAATAATATTGGCCATTTTGGGCATAGCGTTAACTCTGTAATATATGCATAAATTAACTGTTTAGCCTAGAAACACGAGGAGAGTTCGCGATTCATCCAGATCGATACTACTTAATATACTTGTAAGGTCAAATTTTATTTGTATGATTAATGTTTATTTATGGTAGATATTATGTTCTAGCGGAGACTTGGAGAAATAGGATGATAGAATTTATGAGTT
Organism: Tholera decimalis; assembly: GCA_943138885.2. Taxonomy (NCBI): domain Eukaryota; kingdom Metazoa; phylum Arthropoda; class Insecta; order Lepidoptera; family Noctuidae; genus Tholera; species Tholera decimalis. The sequence continues at coordinate 35,712,479 of OW964562.2, forward strand.
ACTTGACCTATCCAGTTGCATTACTGTGTTACGAGACTAATTATATGGAAGATACACTTGATATAAAAGGACCTTCGTTTTCCTCTGGGTTACCTACAGGTGACTGGAAGTATCATCACCTGACATACCGCTGAGGTGTGAAGAAGCGGCGCTGAGTCACAGCACCGTGGTGCATCTACAGTCTACTTATAAAAAAAAAAATGGTCTAGTGCGAGTCAGACTCGCCCATGAAGGGTACCGTAGTAACTAGAATAATAAAATATGTATATTTATTAGAAAAAAAAACCTTACAAATTTCTTAAAACTAGCTTATTTACATTTTTTACAACTACGTAAAATAACTTTGTTTTTGATCGCTTTTCAGCATTTGCTGATGGAATGTGTCCAGAATAAAGATGAACGTGACTCCCTGCTGAACGACTTTAAGTTAAATATACTGGATGTAGGACTAGTTCAAAGCATTTTGGCAAACCCAAAATCGAAGGAAGCAAAAGCATTACTTATGTAGTTTAGTTTTAATCGTTCAGCAGTGAGGAGCTAGTATTTTAGTGTTGCATTTTATTGTATTACTTAGCGGATTAATTTTGTTATAAGGTACGATGGGGTTAACATATTGGACAAAAACCCCAAATTAAAAAATATAAAGATATAAAAATAAAATCTTTGTATTTCATAATTATTTTATTTACTCTGAATCCTCATGGGAAGAGGTGAAAGTAATTGCCGAAATAGGCCTAGTTGCTGTTCCTAAGTGGCTAAGGGTTAAGGTGGCTGAGATGATGAAAACTAATGAAGATGTGATGATCCAAATAGTTACAAAACAATAGTTGCTCGTGCGAGGTTATTTTAGAATTTAGGGAGTCGTACCTGGAACATATAAGGAGGGGTGGGTTAAAATAGTGGGCGCCAGTTTGTAACGTTATTTATAAAATAAATTATAAACATTTGCTGGATCCCTGGCACAAGAGATGACGGGAGGGTGGATGATAAGCGGAGCGGATGATAATCGCAGAACGAAGAGATGGCTGCGGACGGCTAGTCTTCAGACGGATGGCCTCAGTAGCATAACGAAGAGGTGGCTGCGGGCGCCTTCAATCGGCGGACCTCAGTAGCAGAACGAAGAGGATTTCTGGAGGTCCCGGGCCACGGCTCATGTGTTAGGAGGGGACCAATCCGTTTTACTTGCTGACTTCTTCACTGTTTGTGTTCCAGGCGTAGACTCAGCGCTCTCCGTCAATCTCTCTATTAAATCAACTTTCCAGCATTTGAATGAGGTAACCTAACCTAGCTCTAGCAATGAATTAAGAAGAAAACTAGTCCTGTCACTAATGACTTTACAGAAACGTAAACAAACAAAGTATTGTATATGACGGAAGTAGTGCAAGAAAGAGACAGCGTTATTATATAAAAATAAAAGCAAATCATTACAATTATTATAGAAACTCAGTAATAAACTGTTAAATGTATACACTTCCAAATGTTAAAATGAAAAATCTTACAAACATTTCACGCAATCACAGAAACACATAAAGCATAATGGCGTCCTCGAACACAAATATAATTTTTACTCGGATTATAGGCAACGAACATTTCCGATTATACCCGAAAACTGCCGAAGGCCGCAGTATTCGGCCTCTAGGGCGGCAGGACTTGAGAATAGGTAAATATCTGTGAATGGCAAACTAACAGCAAAACGTAACGTACCGAAATCGTAAAATACCGAAAACGTAACGTACCGAAAACGTAACATACCGAAAACGTAACGTACCGAAAACGTAACGTACCGAAAATGTAACGTATCGAAAACGTAACTGAGTGAAAAATCCTACGGTAGAGGGCGACAGGACTTGAGAATAGGTAAATATCTGTGAATGGCAAATTAACAGCAAAACGTAACGTACCGAAAACGTAACGTACCGAAAACGAAACGAAACGAGACCTACCGAAAACGAAACGAAACAAAACGTAACCTACGGAAAAGGAAACGAAACGAAACTTACCGAAAACGAAACGAAACGTAACTTTTCGAAAACGAAACGAAACAAACCCTACCGAAAACGAAACGAAACGAAGCCTACCGAAAACTAAACGAAACGAAACCTACCGAAAACGAAGCGAAACGAAACCTACCGAAAACGAAACGAAACGAAATCTACCGAAAACGATAATCCACCACGCAAACTCAGTGTGGGTTAATGGAAGTCAAATGTCCTCAAAATTTTGGTCCTTTTTCATAGCTACACTTTCACCATCGAGGCCGCGATGTTTTCCTCCACTGTTTTGGAAGCAGTGCCCCAAATTTTCATCACAGATTCATTCAGAAAACAACTATGTTTTAGGACCAAAATTTCGAGGTCGCGATGTTATCCTCCACCGTTTTGGAAGCAGTGCTGATTAAGTCCCTGTTGCCCAAAGTTTCATCTCAGATTCCTCTATTTCTCTCTTCTCGCCATTTCAGATTCATTACTGAAAAACCCTCTCAGTGAAAGCTTATACTTTTGTAAAACTGGTAATTTTAGCTCTTTTAGGCATCACTGGAGTATCACTATCAGAATTACGCGTCATTTTAAGCATTAATTTTCACTTAAAAAAAGTAGATTCTTTAATTATAAACCAAAACAACAGACAATTTTCATACAATTTCGTCGATAGGTCGATAGTGAAATCTGTGATAGTTATAAATCGTTTCCAGCATCTGTTTTAACTTATATGTACCGTTAAATAGTTAAGTACTTACCCATAAATCTCATAATGAATGTTTTGTTCTATGTATCGCAGTAAAGGTTGGAAATAAAGTATTTTCACATACTTTATTTGTATGCAAAAGTATACATAATTACCAAAAATAAAATAGTAACCTACCGAAAACGAAACGAAAACGAAACCTACCGAAAACGAAACGAAAACGAAACATGCCGAAAACAAAACCTACCGAAAACGAAACGAAACGAAACCTACCGAAAACGAATCGAATCGATACCTACCGAAAACGAAACGAAGCGAAACCTACTGAAAACGAAACGAAACGGAACCTATCGAAAACGAAACGAAAACTACCGAAAACGTACCGAAAGAAACCTACCGAAAACGAAACGAAACGAAACGAACACAAGGATAAATAAAAATATATAAATTTTATAAATAAAGTTACATTTCCTCACTTTGATTTCTTTTCCTGGTCATCTTCCTCCTAATTAGTTATTGTAACCTTACAATCTCCCAACCTTTACTGCGATACATAGAACAAAACATTCATTATGAGATTTATGGGTAAGTACTTAACTATTTAACGGTACATATAAGTTAAAACAGATGCTGGAAATAGGGCATGTAATATCGGAAAGTTTTCAATTCCGATACTGATTTCCGCTGCTGATACTGATCTCAATATCGGAATTCGGATATTAATACCGTAATTTCGTTATTTCGTTAGAAATTGCAAATTTTATTTATAAATTGCACAAATTCAAGGTTGAATTGCGTACAATAAATTACATTTTTAAACCGTGCCTATTCTTTAATTTGGTTAAATAATTGGTTGTTTTTTAAGTATGTCCTCTGTATTAAATCACATATTTTTCATTATTTTTAATTAGTAATAAGTATTTATTACTAATTCAACTACCTGACTCATTATCAATAAAACATCTTATAATTAAAAAAATATATATAAAATTTGCAAGCACAATCTACAATTTGGAACAACAATATTTAGGAATATTTTTTTTTCGATGTCGTCAATCGTTTAATAAAGTATATACGGGCGAAAATAAAAATAAATTATAGGGTATCGAAAAATTCGTCAACATCGCTATCAATGGGAAAAGTGCCCATAACACTGGCCGCATTGCCACGTTGAATGGAAATGCTGATTCTCTGTCCAAAGAAAAGGCCAGCCCTCTGGTCACCTGTGGAGTCGACTAATCGTTTGCCGATGTCACGAAAGAGTCGATGCACACTCGGACCTCATGGTCCTAACGTTTCAATCCCAAACGACTCAAACATATAGCACCCAATTAGGTTGTTGTATTTGCGCCGTTTGAGATTTTCTGCACCTGCAGCTGCCGCCCCAGCATAGCCCGCTGTACTGAGAAGATGAGATGGCGCAAGGGTGTCAACACAAGTCCCACACCAAACGCCTACCCAACTTCCAAGGAATTATAGTCATCCCGTCTGGTCTCTTTCTAACGTCCCGTGCCAAGCCGTTGGGTTCTAAAACAGATGGTACTCCAGCGGTGACAAGAGCCCGACGGATTATGTCATTTATGCTGGCATGCCGTGCTATCCAACCAGAGCTTCTGCTGCAGGAAAGGCCATGATGTCCGAGGCGGTCGACTGCCGCACCGCATTAACAGCGATGTGGAGCACCGCTGGGAGCACCCAGATCTGGACATGTAGCGATCCAGAACGTGTTATCACTTAACATAGTACCTATATTAAGTGAAGGTAATGCTTGTATCCGAAGGCCCGACTCCCATTCACCCACAGCCAACAGGCGCGAGCGCTCAGCAGTATTGGTTGACGTATTTAAAAGGTTATTCCGTACCAAACTGCAGAGCGGCTCATCCCATTGTCTCTGGGAGGACGGGTTCTCGGGCAACGCTGTATTTGGGCAAGCCATTTTCGAGGCATTAACTGCATCGGTCGAACACGGCACCTCGTAGTTAACCTGCAATTGTGTTAAAATTTTCTTGGTTAACGTCTCAGTGCTGCGGACCGAAGACAGAAAAGCCGGTAGGCTTATACTGGAAATTTTGCGGAATATTTGTTTAACATATTTCTCATAATTATCCTATACTTATTACTAATTAAACTATCAAACTCAGAATCAACAAAGCTTCTTATTTCAATTTACGAAAATCAACAAGTAGGAATAACAATTATTGGAAATATTTGTTTAAATCATATTTATTCATTACAATGTTTTTTTTTAACAAAGTTTTGTTGATTCTGAGTTCGGTAGTTTAAATTACTTATAAATAATTGAAAATGTGCAAGCGAAATCAACAGAAATAAAGGACTAGGTATGTTTATATGTTAAAATCTCGTTTTTCTTGATAATATATTCTCAAGAACAACAAAGCGTCAAGCATAATTTTGTCGGATATAAAAATTTGTCCGATTTCGATATTGGGTCACCCAGTATCGGAATTGTAATATCGGAACTGTCGTTCCGAGATTCCGATATTGCGATATTCCGAGATTCCGAGATTCATGCCCTAGCTGGAAACGATTTATAATTACTAAACGAATTGTTAGATGTCAGATGTTAATGTGACAGTGACAGGTCACATTATCACAGATTTCACTATCGACGTATCTACGAAATTGTATGAAAATTGTCTGTTGTTTTGGTTTATAATTAAAGAATCTATTTTTTTTTTAAGTGAAAATTAATGCTTTAAATGACGAGTAATTCTGATAGCTATTATTATTAAAGAGCTAAAATGACTAGTCTTAAAAAAGTATAAGCTTTCACTGAGAGGGTTTTTTCAGTAATGAATCTGAAATGGCGAGAAGAGAGAAATAGAGGAATCTGAGATGAAACTTTGGGCAATAGGGACTTAATCAGCAATGCTTCCAAAACGGTGGAGGATAACATCGCGTCCTCGAAATATTGGTCCTAAAACATAGCTGTTCTCTACAGCTATGTTATAGGAACAAAATTTTGAGGACATTTGACTTTCACCAACCCACACTGGGTTTGCGTGGTGGATTATGGCTCTCTTATATAGAGAAGGCCTATGTCCCAGCAGTGGGAACGTCATAGATTTTTTATTTAAAAGTTTGTTACTAAAGAAATTTGAACGTCTTATAACATCTAATTGGCAGATTAAATTTTTAGTTTTTCTTCTTACTCGTAGAAGCAGTTAGAGAAACAAATTTCCTATACAGTGTCAGTGGTTACGGCCCTGACTAGCGAGTTGCGGGCCGTGGGTTCGAACCCAGTGGAGCACATTACTTTATATAATTCATACCATCACCACTGCTCTCAAATCTGTGAAGGAAATTTTTTTTTGCAAAAAATTAAACCGACTTCAAAAAATCCATAAAAGCACTAAAAAGTTAAAAATATAACTATAACCTGTTGGAAGTGTAACGCTGGCCATCTAGAGAATATACTTCAGATTCAAATGAAAAAGCTACTGTTCGTTCTGTTTGTCACTCGGCAACTATTTTTTCCTTGAAAACATGTCATGTGTAATTTTATGTGTTTTATCACTCCACTCTGCATTAAAAGTAACAGGATATGTGCTACATGTGTGAAGTGTAAATATTTTGTGAAAATATGGATGAGTATACTAATTCGAAAGTTACGATGGAAAGCTAAAAGGTACCATCAACTATCGTGATTGGGCATTTCAAATGCATTTGTTGCAATGTATTACTGGAAAATACGAAACCTCAGGTGAGAACGCTAACACATTATCTCGTAGACAGGAGAAATCTCGAGCGAGGCTATGTTTGAGTGTAGAAAAATCGTGCTATGATCACATTGTGCAGGCGAAAACTGCGAAGGATGTATGGGATGCCTTACAGAATGCTTACGATGATACCGCCACACCACACCACACGACACGACACGACACGACACGACACGACAGGACACGATACGATCTCAATCTCCTTTGCAACCCGGTATCATCGTTCCTTCTGCATTATTAACTAAAGTCATCTAAAACGTACGAACGTTTTATTAAAATATCTGTGAATGGCAAACTAACAGCAAAACGAAACGAAATGGCACAAAACGAAATGGTACAAAACGAAACGGTTCAAAACGTACCGTAAACGAAAAGTAACGAAACGTACCGGAAACGAAACAAAACGTACCGTAAACGAAACGAAACGAAACGTGCCGTAAACGAAAAGAAACGAAACGTACCGAACTCGAAACGAAACGTACCGAAAACAAAACGAAACGTACCGAAAACGAAATGTACCGAAAAGAAACGGTACAAAACGAAACGGTACAAGAAACGAAACGAAACAAAACCAAACAAAACGAAACAAAACAAAACAAAACAAAAAAAAAAAAAAAAGAAATGTATTTTAATAAGGCACCTGTCGCTCCCTAGTGCAAAGTCGATGTTCACGATTCCGTCATCGTTTTGATTTCGCATACAACATCGTTATTTTACTTATATGGCGTGGCCCAAGTAACAAACTTTTAAATAAAAGTCTATGACGTTCCCACTGCTGGGACATAGGCCTTCTCTATATGAGAGGGCCATAATCCACCACGCACTACTACGACTCTCGTTTGGGCAACACTAAATAAAATAGGCGACTACACGCTAAGGGCACCCCCTGTAGGGTACGGACCTCGGCTTAGGGCGTCGCAGGGAGGGCAGCTAGGGATAGGCTGGATCATATCAAGATTCGTCACGGGTAGTATCTGACATCAGTCTGGCCAAGGTGTACATCCAGCTAATGGGTTATGCAGGCGTGATGGGCAGTCGCTCCTTGTAATGTCCTGGTACTCAACTACAACTAGCTAGATTAGAAACCGAGCCTAAAATACATTGATGACTCATTATTATAAACATGCTTTATGATTTACCTGTTGTGTAATTCTGTGTTGAACGACGTGACGACCAAGTAACTGGGACAAGGGCTGATGATGGTGATGAATTACCTGTTCACTATACAAGAGGCAGTTTATTTTTGCATTGACTTCACGCTTTTTAGAATGATAATAATATTGGCCATTTTGGGCATAGCGTTAACTCTGTAATATATGCATAAATTAACTGTTTAGCCTAGAAACACGAGGAGAGTTCGCGATTCATCCAGATCGATACTACTTAATATACTTGTAAGGTCAAATTTTATTTGTATGATTAATGTTTATTTATGGTAGATATTATGTTCTAGCGGAGACTTGGAGAAATAGGATGATAGAATTTATGAGTTACTTGACCTATCCAGTTGCATTACTGTGTTACGAGACTAATTATATGGAAGATACACTTGATATAAAAGGACCTTCGTTTTCCTCTGGGTTACCTACAGGTGACTGGAAGTATCATCACCTGACATACCGCTGAGGTGTGAAGAAGCGGCGCTGAGTCACAGCACCGTGGTGCATCTACAGTCTACTTATAAAAAAAAAAAGGTCTAGTGCGAGTCAGACTCGCCCATGAAGGGTACCGTAGTAACTAGAATAATAAAATATGTATATTTATTAGAAAAAAAAAACCTTACAAATTTCTTAAAACTAGCTTATTTACATTTTTTACAACTACGTAAAATAACTTTGTTTTTGATCGCTTTTCAGCATTTGCTGATGGAATGTGTCCAGAATAAAGATGAACGTGACTCCCTGCTGAACGACTTTAAGTTAAATATACTGGATGTAGGACTAGTTCAAAGCATTTTGGCAAACCCAAAATCGAAGGAAGCAAAAGCATTACTTATGTAGTTTAGTTTTAATCGTTCAGCAGTGAGGAGCTAGTATTTTAGTGTTGCATTTTATTGTATTACTTAGCGGATTAATTTTGTTATAAGGTACGATGGGGTTAACATATTGGACAAAAACCCCAAATTAAAAAATATAAAGATATAAAAATAAAATCTTTGTATTTCATAATTATTTTAACGTGGTTTTAGAAAATATGCTGTATCTCAAAAACTGCTGACCCGATCTCATTCTAACCAATTTTTGTTGAAAGTTTACATTAGGATCTACAGACCACCACACACTATGCTTATGTGATATTTATAGGTATGGTTTCATGAAAATAAATATTTTCAGTTTTAGTTCCATGTGAGGGGAGGATTCCTTTATTTAAATGTTTTTATTTTTTTTCTTAAAATCGGTAAGCTGTTCACAGAATACATCTACATACCAAGTTTCACATGTATAGTCCTAATAGTTTCGGAATAAAATGGCTGTGACATACGAACGGACGGACAGACAGACATGACGAAACTATAAGGGTTCCGTTTTTGCCATTCAGCTACGGAACCCTAAAAAGCACTGACACATCTCTTGGGTAAACGAGATTTGGGAATGCTTTTTGTCTGATCACTGCTCTGGTGTATGTATATGACAATTAAGATTTACATAGAAATTATTTCTTCGACGAGCTTTTTGCGGGATTTGAAGATTTGAGATTTTTTTCAAACCTGATGGATTATTCTAACTTGCGGGAATCTTGATAAAAGATATCGCGGAAACAAGACGAAAGAGCAACTGGAGTAACAAAACCTGGCTTTTTTGGTTATTTCCTTTCGCTCCACCCTGAGCTTCCGATTATTTTATTTTCCTCCCGAAAAATAACGGCTCTTATCTACGGGCCTTAGTCGGGACCTATGGATGGGGGGCAAAGCCTCGTCACCACTGGCTCTGTAGAAAGTTACTTTCAGTGCCTTGTGAAAACGAATAGGCATGCCATAGGCATCCGCTCTGGACCACCACGCTGTTCATCTTGCGTCCAGATTTTTTTTTTGTAGCTATCATTAGTCTCTTTTCTGTACTACATAATCTTGGTTCAATTTCACCTAATATCGTAAACCTCAATACTCCATACATTTACCGCATTTTAATATGATCTGTAATTGTTTAATTTAATCTCATGTTAAGATTTGAATTTATTTTGGTTGTATAAAATTTATTAATTTAGTTACAAAATATGTATAAACAATTTGATCATTATGGACTCTGTCGGGCACAGCAAATTAGGAAAGGAGATAGAGGTTAAAATTTCACCTCCACCTGGATGATATATAAAATCGACTCCAGGAAAGCAAATTCGTGCAAGTAGATGTAAATTCAAATATCGCTTAAAGCTTGTAAGACCGCTGTCCGATAAATCCCTGGTATCTTCGGCTTTTCCTTCTACAGAATCTTATTATAAAATGTTCTTTTAACATTTTGTCTTCATTTAATATTCTAGAATCTGAAAATACGAGGGAAACAAAGCGACATAATTAAGAGTTGTGTTCGTAACGTAGATTTCTTTTTAGAAAACTTCTTTCGACATGCAATATTTTCAGTATCATGTATGCAGTATGTAGAGAGCAGTGGTAGCTCACGGTTACGGGCATGATTTTCGAGTTTTAGATCGTGAGTTCGAATCCAGCTACTGATATGACTTTGTGTAATTTTCATGTTCACTACTGCTGAAGGCAAACATCATAATGGAAACCGGGATCAAAAATCCAAAGAGATGCAATATCTACCAAACAACACTGCTAGCTTGGTGGAACATGGCCCATCCCCTCTCATAGAGAGAAAGCCTATGTCCTAGCAGTGGGAACATTATAGGCTGATTAATTTTCTTTCTTTCTTTCTTCTTCTTTCTTTTTAAAAAAAAAGATTACTAGAAATTTGGGTAGAATTCACATTACTAGCAATCTTGTTAACCCCTCCAACTAAGCTAAATATGCTTATGTCTGGAGTGGATTCACGCCAATAGTGTAATGGGTGGGATTCGAACTCGCGACCTCTCGATCACAAGTCCGACACTTAATCCATTAGGCTATAGATAGATAGATAGATATACTCTTTATTGTACACCATAACACAATTAAATAAGGACTTAAAAACTGCAAAGAGTGTTGACAAAACTACAATGGGCGGTCTTATCGCTAAAAGCGATCTTTCAATTGTTTTTATTTAAAATTTGCTATACACTGGTCATTATTCTGTATTGTAGTTGTGTTATCAATGTTATAAACTCATATATACGTACAACCAGATACGGTACAAATATCTACAACGTGTAACGGAAACTCCATATCTATCCAAAAGGGCTGAAGACAACATCTGGTATGGAGTTTCTATGCACAGTTTCAGCACAAAATAACTGACTCAAAGAATTGATACCAAATTATTGGTTTCATATATTTCTTGAATACCAATCATAACAAACGTGTCACAGCACTACGAGGGTCAATAAGTTTCCACGTCACTTGCCAATAACACGATAATTCTTTTCGTTCTTCTTAATTTGAAAAATTCGGTCTCTGGTATCAGTGTATTGGAATTTGTAATAAATTCTACACACGTAGACTTAGGATTACAAAACCCTTGCCATATCGTTTGTTATCATCCAAAGAAGCCATGCACTTGGTATGTATATACCCTTTAAATTACACGTTGTATAGGCCATAAGTACAAATATTTATTGCGTGCAGGAATTGAATCCGCGACACGTAGCGTAGCAGTTTATTGCACAAGCAGAAGTCATAAGAAACGGCATAATTATGATGTACTAACTTCTTACCGCGACTTTTTTCGCGTAATATGTTTTTCCGCCGGGATAAAAAGTAGCCTGTGTGTTTATTTCAGGATGTCAGCTATCTACTAACCAAAATTTCATTCAGATCTGTTAAGTAGTTTAGCGGCAAAATGTAACAAACATCCATACTTATAATATTATTATACTTCGCATTTATAATATTAGTAAGAAATAAGGTGCAAATTTAAATAAAAAAAATATACAATTGTGAGGTAACTTTTCGCAACATCCCCTTGAGTGTACGTGAAGCCGTAGGTTTGTCGATCGATTAACTATGCTGATGTATTTATGTGAACAGACATTATAGTGACATACCTTTAAAAATATTAGGCTTTCCCGTGTTTAATTCCTGTGATCCACCTTTTAGAAACGTTGCAAAACAAGTAGGTTAAAAAACTAAACAAAAAAAAAGAAAATGCTCTAAAAAGTATACAAAAACAATAAATATTCTCTTTTAAAATATCAATGCGTAGACGCGTAACCTGTGACGGAATAAAGTTCTAAAGATTCGTCATTAAACACATAGCCTAAGATAACTCTTATCTCATTACCAAATCCAACTAAAGTGTGGTGTTTTATTAACCTAAACAAACAAATATATCAATAATCAAGCGCTACTTACGGAAATCTGTAACAAACTCATACTTAAGAAAAATATCTATCGTCTATTCCGCAAAGAACATGTTCTTGGCGGAATTAAAACTAGTTATTAACCGACTTCAAAAAAAAGGAGGAGGTTCTCAGTTCATCTTGAACTTTTTTTTTATGTATGTTACCTCATATCTCGAAGACGGCTGGTCCGATTTGGAAAAATCTTTTTTAGTTTGAAAGGGTAAACTTTCTAGTTGGTCCCATTGGCATCACGTTAGGATACGATGATGAAATCATGGAGAAATCGAGGGACTCTTCAAATATTCTATAATATTTCTTATAGTAACTTGTGCAGTTGCTCTCGAAAATCACTATTTCGGGAAGTGAAACTGATGATGAAGACCCCAGATGGCCACCGAAACTACTCAATAATAAGTATTTCGTGGATTGCGATTCGATTACTTGACTATAGAAGTTAAGCACTTTATACTCGTCACAATGCATCTAATGAAGAAGAGCTGATGGTGAAGTACCAGGAGAACACCTTAAAAATTTACGGCTCTAAATGGGGAAAAGCAATATTTTGTAAAAGGAGTAGTTGACATTTTGGCTTTTGTAACTTGGTAAATTACAAACCGACCCAAGTATTCTAAAGTATTCCTTTGAAATTTATAATTCGGTATAAGGTTTGATCAGTACGGTTTCGTACTGATCAAACCACAGCCATGATTCGACACATTCCCTTCCCACACACACATTCCCATGAAACCATACCAGACTATATATTTAGGTGTATGTCTATGATGCTCTTTTGAACAAAGAAAGGCACACAGTTGAGTGGACCTTTGTTTCTCGGGGCAGAAATGGTCATGTTAACTGACTAAAACCGCCCCGTGTTCCCTCGCACACTTACTCCGGCGGAGACATAAGTGCAAACATTAGTCAGTTACAAGGTAGATCAAGTTATAACTTACTAGCACTTCGCCTGCGACTTAGTTTTCGTGGCTTACGAAATTATTTGTAGCCTATAGCACTCACAAATAACGCACCTTACTACCAATGAAAAAATCTAGTATTGGATTATTAGTTCCGGAGACTACCCTCTACATACAAACAAATTTTATCTCTTTATAATATCAATATAAAAATATACAACGTGTAATGGAAAGGGTATATACATACCAAGGGCATGGCTTCTTTGGATGATATCAAACGATACTGGAAGGGTTTCAACTCAAAATAAAATACTCTAAAAATTTATACCAAATTTGCGGTTTCGTAAGTTTCTTAAATTGAAATCATAACAATCGTGTCACCGCACTACGTAGGTCAATAACTTTCCACGTTACTTGCAAATATCACGATAAATCTCTTCCGTAATTCTGTGCGCCTAGTACTGTATCTGGTATCAATGTATTAAAAATTCTCATTACTTCCGAATATGTAGATATAAGATTAAAAAACCCTTCCAAAATATCGTTTGATATCACCCAAAGAAACCGTGCCCTTGGTATGTATATACATACCCTTTCCGTTACACGTTGTAGAAGGAGTTCGAATGTTTTAACGAACAATACCAAACAATACCAATACCTTTATACGGCCTACTCAAATGTCCTTACATTTGAGTAGGCCGTATAAAGTGCTAAACTAAACTCAACTAACAAAGGCCTCCATCTCCCTTTATTACACAATTCAAATTCACTATTAATATATGCCAATCCTTTTGGTAGAAACTGAGCGCCTCAAGACGCCTTCGCTTTGATCTGCTATGATGCCGTTACGCAAATACCTACTAATGACTAGCATATCCCACGGCTTCGTTCGCGTCAAAGCTTATTTTGCGTAAATACCGGTAACATGGGAAGTCCTGGAGAAAAAGTATCTTGTCTTATTCTTGTTATTGAGAGTTGAAGAAGAGATCATAGACACAGTGTGTAAAATACTAATTACGTAAACATACTTAACTAATAACATAAATTATAAAGATACAATAAACAGATATCCCTATCTGTCAGTGAAATTCCTACTAAAATTGGTTCAGCGGTTCCAGAAATTAGCTCGAAAAAACAGACAGACAGTGTTGTCGTGTTATACTTCGTTATATCAACAGGGATTTCGTGTGGTACGGGCTTTGCCTTAAGGCGTTTACTTGGAAGTTATTATTTCTCACAACACAAACACTGTCACGTTCAAATGTTATGACATCGCAGTTCATTCAATTATCTCTAATGACTCCTACAGGTCACCTTATGGGGTTCGTGGGTAAATAACCAGTGATTGATATATAACCCTGTACATACTGACTTAAGGACAAGCAACAATAATAACATACTGTAATTTGTAGCGATGGTGGAGAATTCTGAAATGTGTATAGATGGACACGCATTGTCAAGTTGTCACTCCTAAATAATCTTAGACAAATTGAAATGTTATCAACAACAGTGATGACTCACTGCCGTTGAAACATTTCAATTTGTCTATTGTTCTTAATGTCCATGACGAACTCGTAGCTAAATAATAAAAGCCACATGGGTCAACCTTTAAGGTGAAGCAATGCTTGCCGAGGTCAGTATTTGGATGGGAACCATCTTAAAATATCGAGATTCTTTCGTGCCTCGAAAAGCCCTTTAAGCTGTGATTCCCGGTTGTCATTTGCAGGTGACGGATAGTTCGAAGTCAGAAAATCTGACACCAATTTTGGCAAAGCATGTCGCGCTACTAAAGTGTTAAATTGATACGTAAAAGAAACACTCTGTACACGCATACGCATCCATAAATAAATTGCGACGTTGCCATCCTTCAAGTACGCGTGTACAGAGTGTTTCTTTTACGTATTAATTTAACATTTTTAGTGAATATTTTAATATAAAAAAAAAAAAAAAAATTCGAATGGTAATATTTTTAGCATGTATGGATGCTATACTATTGCGGGTTAGCGGGAACGCCCTCTGTTAGTTAACATACTGTATATCCCGGCTGTCATTTACGTCTTTGACAGTCATTACGCGTAGTCAGAAGGCTGGAAATCTGACATCGGTCTTATCTTGCCAAGTGTTACCTAGCGAATAGATTGTGGAGGTCAGATATGAAGTTGCTTCATGTAAAACAGTAACAAGGAGATACTCAGCTACATCAGGTTACACTGAAAGCCAACCAGAACATGGTAGGGAAAAGGCTAAACAGATGATATTATACAATACCCAACGAGCACATTAGTGGAAATAGCAGCCTATTTTGTTACTTTGGGCTGTAAAATAGCGCTTTAAGGGTTCAAAAAGCAGTTCAGAGTTGCATATCTGCATCCGTAAACGTCTATAGTTATAAAAGTTACTTAAGGTGCTATAAGCTGAATCAAATACTACCCTAGCCTTCACAGTAGTCCACGGTAGAACTCATTTACCACTTACACCTTTACATGAGAGTTACGAAGGTCATTCTGCCACTCACAGCTGCATAGTAGTTTCCATTGTAACTTGTATAGGTTATAGTTATAGTAACCACTATTATACTACTATAAGTTTCATTATAGAAATAATAGGAACTCTTATGCATACTATAGTTACAAAAAAATCATCAGTGTAACTAAGGCCTTTAGTAGCAATAGTCATTCCTTGCAGGCTCAATCCATTCGCCATTTTACAGCCACTTTTGTAACTATTATAAAACATTTAATAAAATGGATGCTAAACGAATAAGTACGTAACTAGATCTTATTTATTTATTTATTTATTATATACTTTATTGTACACCTTACAATACACTTAAGGATACAAATAATTAATCTTATAACCTCAAAAACAGGAAAATAGGAGCTTTTTGTGGCTGTGAGTTGCACTAGGGGAACAAAAATCACTGGAAGCGTTAGTAGGGTGAAAATTAGCACTATGATTCTCAAAAGGGAGTTATTAGAGCTAAAACTGCAGGTTATGACTACAGTACAATGACGCCATGATTTTTTAAGAAAACTTATAATTCACTTGCAAAATTGAGTTGATATACATTGGTTTTTCAGTTAAATGTGCATTAAATGTACCGGTAAACAATCGGCCACTTGCGAATAGTAAGTTAAAATAAAAAATATCACATATCTTTTGTTAATTTTTTAAATATCATAAAAGCGCGTTAAAATTACTCGAAAATTATCTTATATATCTACAGTAAACTGGACAGCGTTTTAAGTATCTTTATATATCTTGCTAATACAGAATACAAACATTTACTTCTTTATGTTTTATTTTCATGATGGCGACGAAAACACTTTACCAAAATATTACAAACAATGTCAACTGAAGATATACAATAAAGAACTATAATCAATTCATTCGTTCAAAGTAGTTCAAAATCATTCAAAAGTAGCGCTACGAGAGCTTTAGTATAGCGTTAATAAATCGTTATAGCTATTAAGGAACCTTTATGCAACCGTTGTGCAGGTTAAATGGAACTTTAGGTTGCATAAAATGGCGCCCAAATAGCGCTAAAGTGGCTGCTTTAAGTCTGCAGTAGACGCTCTAGCGCTTACGTCTATTACCATAAGTAATAATCGGATACGCTCCAAAGCTCTAATGCAGCCCATTTGTGCTAGTTGGGTATGTATCGTAATCAACGCACAACTTTTTACCTTTAATTAATTAAATTAATTTCAATATATGCATGTCATAATATAATGATTAAATATGTTATAGTTCTTGTCAAATAACTTGGCAAGAGTCGTTCAATGCGCAGAAGTCGATTTTTAGGTGTCAGCGGTTATCAGCGGGACGCGGGGTGTGACGTAGCGCCGCTCCGAGCGCGCGATTGGTGCGTCAGTAGTTCAATTGTTCAATTTGCTCCCGAATACACTTGCGTACACGAAAGTTGTGCCCTCTGTTTTTGTTACGAGGTGTTGTTTTAAATTCAGTTTTTGTTACGTTGATTACAATGCCAGGACCAAATATCGTTTTACGCAGACTATTAAAACGTCAGAAAGAACAGTTAGACACTATAGTTAAGGAAGATTGAAATTTCGAATTCGTCACTGTCTTTAGGACACCGGGAAAAAAGAAGAATAAAAGGGGTAGCAGTTTTATTAACTAATTGTGACGACGAGAATAGACATGATTAAAAATAAATGATGGCAATAACTATAAAATAATGGCAAGTAGTAAAAGTGACCACTTTTTTCTTCCACTAAGTGCACGATGCGCGAACTTACCCCCACTACGCCAAAACTTTGCCAACTTACGTGACGAGGACTATAAGATACTATTATAATAACCATTGTAAGAACTTTGTAACCATATTTATTTGCAAATAAATCTTGACTGACACCCTCAAACAACACAATTACAAAATTATGTTATTATCATAATACATACTCTGAATTTTTTGTTTTACTTGTTTAAACAGTTTGTTTTAAGACTTTAACTTCCTTTAAATGAGTTTCAGTTTTTCTGTAATGTGTACTGAATGACGGAATTTATATAAATCTGCATTTAAAAAGTTACTACTGTAATTAACGGTCCATAGTTAGTTTGTTTTTACTATACAGCGAAAGTGTAATTTGTAATTTACGTAGATTTAATTGCTTTGGGATAAAAAATTCGATATTTCTTGTTATTTAAAACGATATAAATCGTATCAGTAAATGATTCTGAACAAACTAATTTCAGGTTGTGTATTAATTATAATTATATTACATAGTGTATAGTCAGCCAAGCATTGTTTTTTTTTTTTAAGAGAAAAAAAAACTCTTTTACATTTTCATTTGCACCAGGTCCAACATCTCCTTACATAGTGAATAGTTTTATTTCGAGAGACATTGTCTGAGAGCGTTAAAATAGTTTTGTCTTTAAGTTATTCTATGGATATTATTTTTACCGTTGGGTTGATTTTTCTGAAGTTTGCTGTACTGGTGATTTCAGAATATTATTTGTGTTTGGAACAAGCTTTTGCACTCTCAGGCTTTCATCTCAGACAATTTACTTTAGAAAGTTTCCCCTTATATAAAAAATAAATGTATGTAAACCTGCCGTATGCCAATGAATTTATTTTTGTACCATCACCTCACTTAATGGTAATCGATGATGCGGTCGAAGAACTACTTACCTGGAAATATGCTTTTTATTCTTGACTTAAAGACCAGAAACCACATAGTCCGGCAGGGATTTCCACTCCTTAGTTGGACGTATAATGAAAGTGTTTCCAAAACATTTTGTGGGCCCATGGCCACAAAAGGGTTATGTCCACCATGTAATGATGGCGCATCACCATTCGTCTTGTTGTCCGATGATGGAGCGAGCTTGGTGGTATTAAATTGTGCTATTTATTGTGAAATGTAGATAGTTTATTTTGAAGTTATTTAAATAAAATTATAATCATTCACCTTTCACTTATTTTCAAAACTGCTGAGCCACAATTTAAAAAAAAAAGCCTTATATCTATATTGGTTTAATTATGGATAACCGGGAAACCTGTATTAGTAGGTATTTATAGTCCATGGTTAGCATTCACACTTGAACATCAAGTTTTTACGACATGAACACTTTTTTGTGTGAAGTATTTCGCAGGTTGTCGCCAACTCTGAGGTTGTCAGCTGCTTAACCGTCTAGCCTGTGGCTGCAATAGTTAATCATAATTAAAACCTCCAGCCATACCGTAGCCTCGGAACGCAGGGGCGGCTGAAGGAAAGGGTAGTTTTTTATTCAGTTGAAGTCTAACACTCTCTTCCACTCCACCCGGAGCGGAAATTTTCCATCCGAAAAAATGTCTACTGTAAGACATAAACACTAAAATATACTCCATAATCGATTCTCCCAAGCAAGAACTCGATAACCGAAAAATCAAAATTTTACAGGAGAAAAGATTTAGTGATTTTATCAAATATGTTTTAACTAGTGGGATTATTGAAGCCATTGATGTATTAAATGGAATCAATTTTTTTTGCGAAATGTTCATTGTGTCATTGATATGAAATTCCTTTTATTCAAAACCTAGTTATTTAAGAACAAAAAATACCTAAAATTCTATATCTACATAAAATATCATGTGTGTCATGATATCTTTGTAAATATCATTAGGAAAAATAAAAAAAAATTACTAAGGTGTATTCCGGTCTATAGATGCCGAATTTGACATAACAGCATTAAGCCCATAATAGCACATTACCTAGTTCTTGCTTGGGGGATCAATATGTATATTTCTACATAATATCAAAGAGTTGGTTTTAATATTAGATGCACATACTGAAGCTAAGGACAACAGTATAATGAGGGTGTCGGAGCAAATAGCATTTTACGATCAGCTCTGCGCGCCGTTACTGCGATCTCATTCCGTTGCGGATTAAAACACTATATTCTGTTCTTAGCGGAGATTATGTGAATCTTGGTATTATCCCTTTTAAAAATAACCTTTTGTGTATATACCTTTTTAAGGCTTATTTAACTTTTGTAGCTTCTGTGTCAAATGAATCGACTTATTGTTAAAGCGACAAAAAAAAATCCAAAATAAAAACAGACATCTTTTAAAATAGTGCCGGTTTTCTCAAAATGTTTTTCTTCAAAATGTTTTGAGAGTAAGGTGAATTCGAACTTATGTTGGCAACACCGAGTGAAGCTATCGCGAGTGGTGCTGTGGCGATGGTGATGTAACGAAGCGGTTACACCGATCGACATGGCGCGATCACCGCCTCTCTTTGAGCTGAGCTACGTGTACGGTTGTGTTGTGCTTAGTTTTGCGTTATTAAAGTTGAGATTGTCTGTATTGTCTAATTTTGTGATTATACAAGTTTTACCTCACTTTTGTCTTGTTTATAATTCCCTTATCAGCAGTACCAGTAAAAATAGTTAACACTTATAACATACAACTTCTAAGACATGTTTGTAACCACTGAGCCATCTCTGCTCTAGATAAAGATTAATAATATTAAAGATAGTTTCGACGAACTCGTTGCTACATAATAACAGCTTCTAGTCTATGTAAGTACCTTGCGCTTGCAGAGGTCGATTCCTGGATGAATGATCAACGAAAAATATTGAGGTTGTCATTTTTGATAGTCAGAAGCCAGACATTCTGACACTAGTCTACTTTAGTAATATAGTGTTATACGTTTTTAACCGACTTCAAGAAAAGGAGGTTTACAATTCGTCTTGAACTTTTTTTTTATTTTTTTATGTATGTTACCTCATAACTCGGAGATGGCT
The DNA here is from genome assembly GCA_943138885.2 of Tholera decimalis. Taxonomy (NCBI): domain Eukaryota; kingdom Metazoa; phylum Arthropoda; class Insecta; order Lepidoptera; family Noctuidae; genus Tholera; species Tholera decimalis. The sequence goes on from OW964562.2 coordinate 35,732,499, forward strand.
GGACCGATTTGGAAAATTCTTTTTTAGTTTGAAAGGGTATACTTTCTAGATGGTCCCATTGTCGTCACGTTTGGATCTGATGATGGGATCATGGAGAAATTGAGGGAACTCTTCAAATATTATAGGCACACGTATAGCGTTTTGGGTATTTCTTATAGTACCTTGTGCAGTTGCTCTCGAAAAGCACCATTTGAGGAAGTGGAACTGATGATGAAGACTGAGATGAAGTGGATTGCGATTCGATTACTTGAATATGGATGTTAAGCACTTTATGCTCGTCACAATGCATATGGTGAAGTAGAGTATGGTAGAGTAGAAGTAGAGTGATGTACCAGGAGAACTCCTCAAAAATTAACGGCTCTGCACCGGGAAAAGCAATATTTTGTAAAAGGTGATAAGTAGTTGACATTTTGGCTTTTGTAACTAGATAAATTACAAACCGACCCACTAAAAAGCGTGAAAAAAAACTTTTTAGCAAAAAATAGAACCGACTTCGATATAAAAACACTACAAAGGCAAAAATAACTTTAATTTCGGAAGGCGGTGTCTTTAGTTTTGTATATATTTTCGTTTTTGACACCGCCTTCCGAAATTAAAGTTATTTTTGCCTTTGTAGTTTTTTATATGGAAGTCGGTTGTATTTTTTGCTAAAAAGTTTTTTTAAGCTAACATGTCACTGACAGTATCATTATGTTAGGATCATATAGCTAGACTATTTAAATAACCATCCACTTATTTTGTAATTGACTATTTCGTGCAATCGACTAATCGTGCTGACAACCCGACCTGAGAGTTTAAAAATGGCGCGCAACAATGACGTTAGGATAATTCTGTTGGCAAATGGCAGTTGTCAGACTTGTCAGGGTTGAACAGGCAATTCGCCTCTTGCATCCACTAGTACTAAGTTATTGTTTAATTGGGTTGGATAGTACACATAATCTTAACGTTGTTCCTGCGTACATAAAATGTAATCACTATGCAGTAATAAATAATATTATCTTGTACTGAAGTGAGCAGTTTTATTACAATTAGAACTCAAATCGGGATATTTATCATGTGTATCTTTTGTTTCGAGTTTCCGATATTTCGGCACTGTTGCAAGCGCCATGATTACGGATGAACTGAAGCATTGCGAGTGGACGTTTATGAGCAGACGAATCGGTCTACCCTCTTTCTCGTTCGTGTTTTGTGATCGACACCGCTACCACTGTCACATGTATCACTAAACACGCGATTCTGTTGAACTCACCGTGTCGACTCGCAAACTTTTTAAGGACTTTTCTCGATTTTTACACATTTGAACCACTGGATTTCAGGCCCTCGACAATTGAAACTCATCCTCCTGGTTGAAATTGTCGTATTTGGTAATCTCAATCGCTTTCCTTACCAGTTTGGGTATATTGGCGTTCTGTCGAAGATACACCTGGTAAATATCTAGTTTTAAGTTCTAATAATATAGTATTACCCGAGATTTGGTTGTGGATGTCAGATAGGCATAGACATCCAGTTAGACTTAGACTCAGTGGATTTGATTCTGAACTTGGTGGCTCAATTGGATTATTTTCCAACTAGATAGAGATATTCGTCTTGATATGGCTCCATTTATCTTTCGCAAACATTGATATCCATAACACGTTATTGTTAGGTCATCAAAATTGCTCCTTGTTAAACAAAACAGCTGAAAAGCTGTGTCATGCTTTTGGCTGAATAAATGATGAATATCGAGCTCAGTTAGCTTAGTAAAAATACAAAATACTCTTACAGAACGTAACCTAAATATTTCAATAAGTATTTTATATTCTTACTTAATCTCCACAATGCGGTCCCGGATACTTCTCACAATATTTTTATCGACAGAGCTTTGAATGGCCCCGGCATGCCCCCAGATTAACTTCGGATTGCCAGCACAATAGAATTCCTACCAAGAAATTCTTATTGAAGAATTTTAAGATCAAAAGGATTATTAGGAACTTTTTGGAGGGAAAGTTTGTTACTTATGATTTACTTTTTTTGTAATGGTTAATCGTTTTAGCCGTTAAACGAGTCAAGGGAGAGATTATATTATGGAAATAATGGGCAATGAGGAAACTTGGGGCAATTCGTTCTCAATATATCACTTGAAAAACCATTTGAACACTTGGATTTATTTCGCTCATAAATAATGCGATAATGGTACAGGAGTTCTATGCATAGGAGCCGCATTTTTAACTATTAACCGCCAATTACACTATGCAACAAAAAATCTCGTATTTTAGTGTCAATTCTGTACTTTCAAATTATAAAATAAAATAGAATGGCGTGTTGATAAGTCTCTTTACTATAATAATAATAATATAATAATATTCCACAACTTTCACACAACGCCATCTAGTCCCAAACTAAGCAGAGCTTGTGGTATGAGTACTAGACAACTGATAAACATACATATATATTTTTAAATACATACATGTTATAGATAAATTACACCCAGACAAAGAACAAATGATCGTGCTCATCATACAAACATTTGTCCTGGGTGGGAATCGAACCCACGACCTTGAGCATAGCAGTCAGGGCCACTGACCACTATACCAACAGGCCCGTCGAACTAAATACTACTATAGTTCTACTCTGTTACTAAATAAGTTTGTCGTACGTTACGTCACTCGCAGTGAAGTTCGAGATTCAGCTCTTTTTTTTCTCACATTTACAGTGTAAACTGTAAATGTGAGAAAAAAAAAGAGCTGAAGCTCGAATTTGGCTTGAACCGTTCGCGGCTAGGTACTTTTAAGAACGAAAGTTGTAAGTGTTACAAAAACTTACAGCACGCGAGAGAAGCCGCAGGCAAAAGCTAGTTGCTCAAATGCTCATAAAAACCTTGTACACTTCAGTTTAAAGATTTGTACTTAACAACAATAATTATTTCTACTTATTACTTTAATGTTTTTGTATGTTTTATGCTTTTACCGTTATTTTAGTATCGCCGGGGATCGCGAGCCGCGGCTTGTGGACGGCGAGCAGGAGTAGCTCACCGTCCGGTAAGGACCAGGCCCGGGTCGGCGGCGCGTCGTGTTCCACGCGCGCCTCAAAGAGCTGTCAGCAATAGTGACGGAGTCCTATAGGGCCATTGCCTGCCGGGGACGCGGGAATGTTGGAATGTTCCAACGAGATGCCGCGGCCCCAGAACTTAAGGGCAGCTGAGGGATCAGGGTGGGTTTTTAGTCAGTAGAAGTCTGACACTCCCTTCCGATTTACCCAGAGCGGTAGAAGTCATTCGATGATTTTACTTTTTTGATGACTTGTTATTGGTTCTCTGGCTATCTGTTAATAAAAAATAACAAAAAAACAAAATATTTTTGTCACTATAATTAGTTCCTTCGGTAAAAACATAAACACAAACGAAAAACAATAGCAAACAATCCGAAGAGTAGGATGATCAAAATGACCCTGCCGGAGTCTAGCTATAATCTGGGGGCTTTAATTGTGAAGAAGTTACGTACAGTTAAGCGTGCTTCATTTTCGAACACAACAACGCTTCCCTTCAGGTGAGATGGTAGCCAAAACTCAAAAAAAAAACTCAACATGTTTTATTTCACATAGGCCTACATAGGCCAAAAACATCAGTAGTTAAGACACGGTTCGAAATTGGTCGTTTTCTATGGAGAAGAACCGGCAAGAAACTCCACAGTTACTCTTTTCAAATCAAAATTATCATTCTTATAAACGCGAGCCTATCATATATACATTATTGACATATAATATATTGCAGCGTGCGGACCGCATGTTATAATGACGCCTCGAACTTGGTCCCAAAGTGGTCTTCCCTTTATTGAAGTGAACTAGAACGCGATCGGTTATCTTCTGGAGCGGTCTTAAGTTTTACAAGCAAAAATGCTGAGTTTTGTCGTGAAGGGTTGCGTGAACTACGACAAAAAGCACAATAAAAAATGATAACATCTCATATCACCGGTAAGTGAAAAATATGTCATTAAATCAACTTCTAACATTATTTCTTATTTGTCTCAACCTTTGGCCAAGACGACGCGAAGCCGCATAAAAGTGCGACATAACTTTGCAGCGGCGGCTCGCGTTCTAGCCGATGAAATGAAAAGATTTAAGGCTTGTATTCATGCCAATAACCTTGACCATTTGGGAGGAGCTAACGACCCCTCTCCGCGCGTCACTCCGCGCAGCTCTCCGCTACCCGCATGCAACAGAAAAGAGAGGCGCGCTCGGCCCGCGCCTGCGCCGCCGCCGGCATGCGTCGTCGCTTCGCCTAGTCTCGGCACAGAGTATCGAAATCACAGAAGGTCAAGTCATCGTGAAAGTTAAATTCATTTTTATTTGTACCTCATCAAAAGTGGTCAAATTTTGTTTTTATTTATTATCTATTGATATAGATGCACTTTGAGTATGTACTGTAGAAACTATACCTCTATTATAGATCAGCCTGGCTCGAAACATGAGGTAAACAACTTGATGTATCTTTTTAACTTAATTATATATAAATAAAAATTAATGGCTAAATGTGTTGCTAAGCGCAAAACTCAGGAATGGCTGGACCAATACGGATTTTTTTTCGAATATTCGTTATAGTCTGAGGAAGGTTTCTATTAAGAGAAAAATGGTAGGTAGGTAGGTAAGGTAGGTATGTAGGTAGGAACTTAGAGTAAGGTAGATAGGTAGTATAATTATTACTAGTGTATGTCATATTATTTGTTTCATTTTTTATAAACAAATAGATTTTAACTAAAATTCACTGAAATTTAACTTTCACCAAGTATTTTTATTCTTTTGGTTGGTTGTACTTCTTCGTCCTCACTTATTTCTCCGTGTTCACATATATTTATTTTTAGAAATATTGATAGCCATATAAAATCTTGTTCTATGTTTTCTTTTCGTCCTTCTTCGTTCTCGTTTTCTTCATTTTTCTCATCAATCTATTTTTCTTTCCTTAGTTCTATTTCCTTCTCTTTGTCGTTTTCTTCTTTCTCTTGTACATTATCTTAACTCTATCTCTCTACCTCAACTGGCGGCTTCGTCCGTACGAAGAGAAACCGGTGCATATCGGCTCAAGCCAGGCCTCGCTCAGACGAAGCGCACACACGCGCCTTGCTTGTAGTAGTGTACCTATCATAGCGCAGTTGTATGAAGCTTACCCTCTGTCCGTTTACTCTGTGCTATCTACTTTTATGCGAGGTAAGTAAAGCGATAGTTTATAATGAAATATGTAGATAAAACTTTAAACTTACCTTGATAATAAATGTATAACCTTTTGTTTGTAATATTTTTTTAGACCTCTCTTCATTCGTTTCTGCTTATTCCCATGTTTTACAAACTAAATTTAAACACTACTAAAACTGTAAAATACTATGAGTTTATAACACTAACACTACTTGTAGATACATAGAATACTTTTTAACTTATAAACAAGAATCAGAAATAAAACTTTTTGACGAATCGAAAGTCGGTTCTATTTTTTGATAATAAGTTTTATTTCACGCTTTTTAGTGGGTCGGTTTGTAACTTATCTAGTTACAAAAGCCAAAATGTCAACTACTTATCACCTTTTACAAAATATTGCTTTTCCCGGTGCAGAGCCGTTAATTTTTGAGGAGTTCTCCTGGTACATCACTATCAGCTCTACTTCACCATATGCATTGTGACGAGCATAAAGTGCTTAACATCTATATTCAAGTAATCTAATCGCAATCCACGAAATACTTATTATTGAGTAGTTTCGATGGCCATCTGGGGTCTTCGTCATCAGTTCCACTTCCTCAAATGGTGCTTTTCGAGAGAAACTAAACAAGGTACTATAAGAAATACCCAAAACGCTATAGTTATGCCTATAATATTTGAAGAGTTCCCTCGATTTCTCCATGATTTCATCATCAGATCCAAACGTGACGACAATAGAACTAACTAGAATGTATATTCTTTCAAACAAAAAAAGAATTTTCCAAATCGGTCCAGCCATCTGCGAGTAATGAGTAACATCATAAAAAAAAGTTCAAGACGAATTGAGAACCTCCTCCTTTTTCTAAAGTCGGTTAAAAAGCTATTCCACTATTTACAAAATTAATTTTTGCAGTAATATTTTACGATATTATTTCGTAGTGCTTGAGCTCTCGCAACGCGACGTACGTCCACCTAGCAACACAATTCGCCCCGCACTGAATTTGTGGACGAGTGCGGGGGTGATGTAAACGCAGTCTTTAATTGGACGCATTTTTAATTTATTGTAATAAAAATAATACATGTTTGTAAAAAGTAACTAAACCAAATTATTTTCATTTGTATTGCAAAGCAGTAGTATATTTTTTATACTCTTTTGATAAGAAATTAAGGAGTAAAATGGTTTCATCTCAATGATTTGGAGCTGATTTGGCATTTTTTTTCTTATTATGTGATACCGATAGAAAAATTGTGGCTAAACCAAATTACGGTTCATACCATGTAGATTACTAACAATTTTTTTCAGATGTAATTTCTCTGTAATTGCCGACGAAAAGTTGCTTCATCTGAATGCTTTTTTCAAGCTTTTTTCGAGACAGCAGCCTTAATCATATTACTATAAGATTAAATTATGTACAAAATAAATTTTTATTGTTTGTTACAAGCAATTTAATATGTATTTTTATGTACAGAAAATATAAATTTAGAAAAATATAAGGTTCTTTTTAATTTCTTTGTCCCTCGAAAAATACCACACCCCGCTCTTACAAGGATACGTCTAGGAGCAGACCACGCCGATTGACATCGTAGTTCTAATAGATGGCGTTAGTGTGTTTTGTAGGGCGACCGCGTCAGTCAAATGTTCTGACGACCGTATCTTTACATTTAAATCAATGCACATATAACAATAAATAAATAAAATACCCACAGCCAATCCATTATCATCAATTAATCATACCTGCACACAAACCTTTAAAATCAGGCTTGTACGTATGTATGTGATTTAATAAAACATATTGCATTCATAACAACGCAACGGTCCCAATCTTGACATAACATATAATAATATCAAAATTGACACAGTTAATACCACTAAGTTTTTAGGAGTAACAATAGACCAGAGCTTAAATTGGAAGGCGCATGTAGAGGCTCTGACTAAAAGAGTAAGTAGTAGTGCATATGCCTTGTACATATTGTCACGTAAGGTTAAAATAGATGCTTTATTAACTGCCTACTACGGACTAACTGAATCGGTTCTTAGATACGGAATTATATTTTGGGGTAACTCAACTAACAAAGAGGATGCTTTTAAGGCACAGAAGAGATGTCTCAGAGCCATGTTTAATTTGAGTACCACTACTAGTTGTAAGCCTTATTTCATACAATATAAAATACTGACACTAACTTCCCTGTACATTCTGGAAACAGTCATGTTCATCAGAAATAATAACGCCTTATTTTCGCGAATGGCAGAAAAATTTCCCAGAAATAGGCGTGATCAAAATCAGCTCTGTCAGCATAGGAGTAGGACTGCACTTATGCGCAAAAGTGTTTTCTGCATGGCTCCCGTGATTTATAATAAGTTACCTAAAAGTTGGAGGGAGCTTAATAATAATGAACTGAAAAAACAACTTAAAACATTCCTAACCGATAAAGCTTATTATCATATTAATGAATATCTTGCAGAACAATTTACTGTGACATAGATTTATTGAATCAATATTGTATGTTATTAATCTTGACATGTATACTTCTGATATTAAAATTTTTATTTTTATTTTTGACATGTACAATTTGACTTTATTTTATTTTTTACTTTTGATATATGATATTTTTTTTACTTTTGTTTCGTTTTGTTATGTATAATTTGACATTTAATATTTTTATTTTTGTGATGTATAGTTTTGAAATTTATTTTTTTTAATTATTGCTAATCTGTATCAATTTATATTATTGGGTTTAAATTAAAAATGTCATATTAATTATTTAAAACATTTGCACGCCATCGTATAGGCAAACATGTCTGAACTTTATTTTCATTTTTATGTTATCTCACATGCATTTTTATTCTGTATGTGTACACATGTTTGGAGCAAATAAAGAAATCTTATCTCATCTTATCTTATCTTAACGGTATTCCCGAAAGGATTCGGCAGAGCTATATATACCTACTGCAGGTAGAAACGGAATTTGCCAGTCATATTCAAATTCCATAAAACGAAAACACGTTTCATAAGGCTAAATAAATCAAGTTTAGGTATTAAAAATGTATCTACAGTTATATTAGATACTCATATTTGTACTAGAAGCTAGCAGCTATAATAGAACAGCTGCAGGAACCGATCTTAGAGGTTAAGCAACACATGCCGAGGTTACACCGTGGATGGGTTAGCATCTAACATATCTAGATTCCTTCGTGTCTCGGTTAGTACTTTAAACTGTTGGTTCAGGCTCTTACTTGTACACGTTCGACAGTCGTTCCAGGTAGTCAGAAGCTATAAAATCTGACATCTGTTCTGCCAAGCAGTATCCTGTTACCCAGTCTTCTTATCGTGTGGGTAGTAAGGTCTAACGAACCCATACACCCTAGTGTCAGAGTTTCTAGACCGCCTCAAGGGCCTCTGACGTGGTCTATTTTGACGACCGCCATTTGGCGACCGGGACCACCGGCTTATACGTGCCTTCTTTTTATCAGACAATTAGGTGATTCAAGCCTACAATGTCCTAGCCAAACTGGAAACAACTTTCTAAAGTATGCTTCCCGCGGGAATCGAAACCACGACCACCGAGTCACAAGGCAAATGCCTAAACCACTCGACCACGGAGGCAGTTACCCAGTTACTGGGTTTGTAGTCAGATAGGCAGTCGTCACATATAAAATACTAGCAGTCAGCCAGGCTGCGTTCCCGTAGACTTTATCACGATAAAAACATAACTTCTTTCTTAAACCCTAAAAAAAAAGCCTATAACCTTCCTCAACTTTTAAGCTACTTCTATACCCAATACTTTCATACCAAATTTCATAAAAAACCCAGTACTTTCGAAAATTAGCGAGTTCAAACAAACCAAAAAAGCCTTTATTTATTTATTATATACTTTATTGTACACCTTACAATATTTATATGGATACAAAAAAATTAAACTAGTGTACAATCGGCGGTCTTATCGCACAAGGCGATCTCTTACAGACAACCTTTGGATGGACAAACTTAAAGGAGACAGATTAAGGGCTGTCAGTGTACAAACATCATAATATTAATTGAACATAATAATATATAAAAAATCTTATTTAAAAATCTAAAAAACCCGACTGCTCAACTGAAATGGAAGAAACAAGCACATTTTTATTTTAAAATGTGACAAACAGGCAAGACCCAATTGATCATGATATAATTCTAATTTTAAAAATGGTCCCGCCTGCTTGTCACTTTTTAAAATAAAAATGTGCTTGTTTCTTCCATTTCAGTTGAGCAGTCGGGTTTTATAGATTTTTTTAATAAGTTTTGTATTTTCAGCTTTTTAGTATTTAATTCCGTTTTAAAACGTTATATTTACTAAAGGATTGCTCAAAATTAAAAATGGTAAAAGAAACCTCAATATAATATTTAAAGATCTGTTTAATGATACCTCATTTGACAGTTTGTGGATTTTTGAATTTTTATTTTTGATAATTTGGCGCCCGATTGTCATTGTGGTGATTTGGTTTTATTTTAATCTATCCTATGACACTCACGCCATCAAGACAAATCGAACGACGTATCATTTATCCAAATCCGTTCACTAGTTTAATAGTTACGAGGGAACAAAGGAACGGACATACATACATACATACGCGGTAAAAACATAGCCCTCCTCCTTGCTTCGCTGCAGTCGGGTAAAAATACATACAATACCAAAATCATATACTAATAAATATTACATGTATAGTTGACAAAAAAGGGGAAAAGTTATAGGGAGAGGTAATGCTCCTTCACCATTCTTTTGAACGCTGGTACGAGTAGTGTTTGAGCACGCCTCACTTCTATGGGTATAACCTTTCCGCTTTATAAGGTTGGCGAGAAGGCTAAACAGAACTTAATGCACCAAAGCATAATCTACCAGTCAATCTACAAGTATCGGATTTAGATTCTACGCTACTATTGAGAAATCTCAAATACAAAAACCTCATAAAACTTTTACTGACCTAGGGCTCAAACCCCAAAACCAATAAACTCACAAAATCATCCCGTAATAATTGTCCCTGTATGATGGACCCAACCCATTATCCGATTTACTGCGAATCAATCAAGCCGTCTCATTTACAAAACGGTTCATCAACAAACCATTGATCGGAAAGCGAGTGTACACACATCACAATCCGCGGGTAATGAGAGGGTCTAATTCCACAGTGATTGTGTATTGATTACGATACATGTGTTACAATTTTGGGCATTTACTAGCTTAGATAGTTGATCTGAAAGGTTTTTTAGGTAGTATTTTTTTTTTTTAATAAAAATTTCATCATCATCTGCTTAGCCTTTTCGAAGCTATGTTGGGACAGGCTACCAGTCTAACCCGATGCAACTGAGCATTAGTGTTTTACATGTTTTAGTATCAGATTTCTGGGTTCAGACAACACGTATTCCAGCGATGCGCACGAATATCTGGATGCCATATTTTAGTTTTATTTTTATTTGTATACAGTATGTTAACTAACACAGGGCGTTCCCGTTAACCCGCAATAGTATAGCATCCATACATGCTAAAAAAAAATACTACCATTCAAAACAAAAAGTTTTTATTTATTTATTTATTTATTTTATTATTTATGTATACACAGTAAAATACAATAGGACAACATAATTATAATATTTTTATTTTTTAATATAAAAAAAATTTCATTAAAAATGTTAAATTGATACGTAAAAGAAACACTGTACACGCGTACTTGAAGGACGGCAACGTCGCAATTTATTTATGAATGACGGGCCGCGTGTGCGGCGATCTATTTGATGTGCTTACACTATTGCGGGTTAACGGGAACGCCCTCTGTTAGTTATCATACTGTATATCGATACCCCCAAGTAAGAACTCGGTAATGTGCCATTATGAGCTTTATGCTGTTACGTCAAATTTGGGATCTATGGACTGGACTACACCTTAGCAATTTTTTTCAGATTTTTCCTAATGATATTTACAAAGATATCATGTGTGTCTTGATATTTTATGTATAAGTTTTGTAAGTATTTTCTTTTTCTTAAATAATTAGGTTTTGAATAAAACGAATTTCGATTTTCGTATCAATGACACAGTTACATTTTGCAAAAAAATAGCTTTAATTTAATACATCAATGACTTCAATAGTTCCACTCGTTGAAGATATAACTGATAAAATAAGTAAGTCTTTAAAATTTTCATTTTTCGATTACCGAGTTATTGCTTGGGAGCATCGATATGTAGTTTAGGATTTTTAGGGTTCCGTAGCCGAATGGCAAAAAACGGAACCCTTATAGTTTCGACATGTCTGTCCGTCTGTCTGTCTGTCCGTCCGTCCGTATGTCACAGCCATTTTATTCCGAAACTATTAGGACTATACATGTAAAACTTAGTAGAAAGATGTATTCTGTAAACCGCTTTCCGATTTTAAGAGAAAATTTAAAAAACATTTAAAATAAAGGGGGCTCCCCATACATGGAACTGAAACTGAAAATATTTTATTTCATTAAACCTATACGTGTGTGGTATCTATAGACAGGTCTTTAAAAATGACATTAAGGTTTCAAAAATGACTTTTTCATTAAGTTAATCGTTTAAAAGATATACGCTTCCAAAGTGGTAAAATGTGTGTCCTCCCCCCCTCTAACTTCTATAATAATGAAGTGAAAAATCTTCTAAACTATCAACCAAAATTGGTTTGAACGAGATCGAGTCGGCAGTTTTTGAGATACAGTATATTTTCTAAAACCGCAAATATAACTTTGTAATTCATACAAATACTATGAAAAACAAAGTTATTTGGCGTAGTTGTAAAAACTGTAAATAAGCTAGTTTTAAGAAATTTTTAAGGTTTTTTGTTTTTTTTTTCAATTAAATATATTAAGTACCTATATTATATTTATTATAGTTACCACGGAACCCTTCATGGGCGAGTCCGACTCGCACTTGGCCAATTTTTTATATAATAAAACACGTATTGACTGACACTAATCCCGTGGCAGGTAAAAAGCGCTATTGAATTTTTCTATAAGTGTCGCAGTAGCAGCCCGGAGTTTAGAAGTTCACGATTTGATACTCGTCCATCGGAAAGCATTTTAAGTTGTTCATCCCGACTGTCATTTCGACATCTTCGACAGTCAATACGTGTTGTCGTCCCGACTGTCATTTCGACATCTTCGACAGTCAATACGTGTTGTCGTCCCGACTGTCATTTCGACATCTTCGACAGTCAATACGTGTTGTCTGAAGTCAGAAATCTGACACTGATCTGGCCAAGAGACTTATCGTGTTATGGGCTCAGATAGGCAGACACTTCATGTCAAACACTACTACATATTTTTTTATTGTTAATAGTTTCGCGTTTGACCACCATCTCACCTGATGGTAAGTGAAGATGTGGTCGAAGATGGAGCACGCTTAACTAAAAGTAACCTATTCACTCTTGACTTAAAGACCGGCAGGGAATTCCACTCCTTAGCCGTACGCACAATAAAGGTATTCCCAAAACGTTTAGTGGGTATAGGTGGGATGTCCACCATGTAACGATGACGCATCGCCGTTTGTCTTGTAGTCCGATGATGGAACGGACTTGACGGAATTAGATTATGTAATTCCATCGCACACTCCCCGAAATGTAACATACACAGCTCTATCCAGAAATGGCTAGGCATATGGTCTGTTTTTAATCTGTGAGCTTTACAGTAAAAACCATTTCCATCGCAAAAAGTGGAACATCTAAAAAATTGGCCAGGTGTGAGTCAGACTCGCCCATGAAGGTTTCTGTAGTGTTTGTATGAATTACAAAATTATATTTGCGGTTTTAGAAAATATGCTGTATCTCAAAAACTTCTGACCCGATTTCTTTTAAACCAATTTTGGTTGAAAGTTTACATTAAGGTCTACAGAATATTTTTTTTTTTTAATTTTTCACGCCATTATTATAGAAGTTAGAGGGGGGAGGGACACACATTTTACCACTTTGGAAGCGTATATCTTTTAAACGATTAACTTTATGAAAAAGTGGTATTAGAAATCTCAATGTCATTTTTAAAGACCTATAGATACCAGACAGGTATAGGTTTCATGAAAAAAAATTTTCTTAAAATCGAAAGCTTTTCACAGAATACCTACATCTACCTACCAAGTTTCACATGTATAGTCCTAAAAGTTTTGGAATAAAATGGCTGTGGCATACGAACGGACGGACAGACAGACATGACGAAACTATAAGGGTTCCATTTTTTGCCATTCAGCTACGGAACCCTAAAAACAGCCTACATTGATAGCAATATGAACGAACAGGGTTGACAAAAGACATTTTTTGCGCCGCTAAACTAATACGTTGGCTGTCGACGCCTCATATAATTTGCTTAAAAGCAGCGTACATGTGATGATCGCAGAGAATTTTATGAGTTATGTCTAGATGTGTGTCACTCATGGAAGTGTTCAGCAGTTTGTTCTGCGCACATTTGGGTTTGTATGGGAGGGTTTTTGGGAAATTACTTTTGTTAGAAGGCTTGCGGAATATGCGGAAGGTTTTCTAAGTAATGTTTTTTTAGATTAATTATGTTTGCGTTGTAATTGCGTTTTTTGTCATGTGAATTAGTTTATTAATTTACTCATATTATGTTTACATATTTTTTACATTTACATCATTCTTTTTACGTTTTATATTTATGTATTATTATTCTGCATAGACAGATTTATTTATTTATTTATTTATTTATTTACTTTATGGAGGACTTACAGCTAATAAAACCATAAAAAAAGGAATACATAGTCGCCAGAGAGCCAATAACAAGTCCTCACGTTTAGACTTATACTAAAATAAAGTTATAAGCAATAAACAAGCAATAATAAATCTAATTATAAATTAAAGATACAATTTACACTGTAAGAATACATAATATATAAAGATTTGCTTGCAATGAGTCAACAGCATAACATAACCACTACCGCTTGAAAAAGTTTAAGCTTAAGCACCTTCTGGCTGAGTTCACACTAGTTGTGAAAGGATCCAAATCATACTGCTTGCATATCTCATTAAAAGTTCTACTTGCGCGCACAATATAGCTATTTTGCCTATAATTAGATGATGAATGAGGTATACATATAGGAGGATTAAAGCGCAATATTTTGTTAGGTACGTTAAAATAAAATTTAGAAAGTAGTTCTGGACTATCAATATTATTTTGAAGGATTTTCAATAAATACAAACAGTCTGCAATATTACGCCGATCTACCAGTGGCAACAGATGGTACTTTTTATATATTCTTTCTTAGATATTTGTTATGGTACATCTGACCTGTTAACAGTGAAGGTTTATAATATTGTGTAAAACAGTAATTGCTTCAAGCTCTACCTAATTTACTTTGAATAGATTTGACACTGAACTATATAAAATATAGGTAGAATTAATAAATAAACATTTATAAAAACAGGCAATTAGTAAATTTCATTAATGGAGAGAGGTATATAACCTTCCAAATATTTGGCTATAAAAAACTAATACGTCAGAAAAATATCTAGTGTTAATTCCGCCAAGAACTAAATGATCAGATCTTAGATGCAGTATGCAACGCCACCACCCTCACGCCCGCAAATATATGCACGTGCAGAACACTAGATACTTTTCTGAAATATTGGTTTGGTATGAATCCGGCAAAGTAACACCTGATTCCATCTTGTATATTTGGCTATATTAAAAAAAAAGTTTTGTGCTTTTCTCACTGGCACGGACAGTACCTACGTTGCTGCTTTGAAACACACTTTTTATCCCAGAATTCCCACGGCTCGGGATTCACGCGGTAAATACTGCGCACGTAATATCTATAACTCCTCATCAAGTCGTGGGCACAACCAGGCAATGACAGAGACAACTTTCTTCCTCATGCTCCAGCCGCCGCGAGAGACGTCCCGGGCTTTGGGGATCGCGAGCTGAGCTCCAGCCATCGTAGACGTGGGCTTGCAAATGCTGCTGACTGCTCTTTGAGGCGCGCGTGAAAAACGATGCGCCGCCTTATCGGATGGTGAGCTACCCTAGCTCACCGTCCGGTAAGGCGGCGCGTCGTTTTTCACGCGCGCCTCAAAGAGCAGTCAGCAGCATTGACGAGGCCCGACAGGGCCATTCCCATTCGCTGCAGGGGTTCTGGAAATGTTCTAACAAGACAAGATACCGTGGGCTTGGAACGTAAGGGCAGTTGAAGGAACAGAGTGGGTTTCAGTAGAAGTCTGACACACCCTAACGCTCCATCGAGACTGGGAGGAGTAAAATAAATCTAGGTAATTGCAATAACTATGGTCCAACTCTTGGTCCTAGTTCTGAGTTCAGTAACTAAGTAAGTACCTACGGAATAGCTTGCTTCTTGATTCATAGGTAAAGAAATTTGAAACTCAAAACAAAGTTAGTAACTTCGAATACCGCAGTCCTTTCAAAGCGAAACACACAGGTAACTCATTAATAAGGGACAAATCCCTTGTTAGCAAGTTAACTGTTCCTAGAATTAAATTATGTGGTATGTCCTGGGTATAATATTATTTAATTAGCTTCTAACAAGTTTGTAGGTAGGTAGGTACTGTAGTTTCTTACTAGTTTTGTGATTATATTTTTTTACTAGCTGTACCGATAAACTTCGTAACGCAATATTTTTTTTACCCAACTGCAGCAAAGCAAGGAGGAGGGAGGATGTTTTTAGCGCGTATGTATGTATGTCCATACCTTTGTTCCCTCGTAACTATTAAACCAGTGAACGGATTCTGATAAATTATACGTCATTGGATTTGTATTGATGGCGCGAGTGTTACTGGATACATTAAAAAGAAATCACCACAATGACAACCAGACGCCATATTGTAAATAAAAACTTTTTAACAAAAAATTAAACCGACTCCCAAAAAACACTGCAAAGTGAAAAATAACTTTAATTTCGGTAGTCGGTGTTTTTAGTTTCGTATTTTCATTTTTGGCACCGACTTTCGAAATTAGAGTTATTTTTCACTTTGCAGTGTTTTTTGGGAGTCGGTTTAATTTTTTGTTAAAAAGTTTTTATTTCACTCTTTTTAGTTGGATGATTTTTAATTTACCTAGTTACAAGAGCCTAAATGTCAACTACTTATAACCTTTTACAAAATATTGCTTTTCCCAATGCTGGGCCGTTAATTATTGAGGAGTTCCCCTGGTACTTCACCATCAGCTCTACATCACCGTATGCATTGTGACGAGCATAAAGTGCTTAACATCCATATTCAAGTAATCGAATCGCAATACACTCAATACTTATTATTTAGTAGTTTCGGCGGCCATCTGTGGTCTTCATCATCAGTTCCACTTCCCCAAATGGTACTTTTTGAGAGCAACTGCATAAGTTACTATAAGAAATACCCAAAACGCCGTAGGTGTGCCTATAATATTTGAAGAGTTCCCTCGATTTCTCCAGGATCCCATCATCAGATCCTGACTTTGGTGATAATGGTACCAATTTCGAAGTATACCCATTCGAACAAAAAAATAATTTTCCAAATCGGTTCAGCCGTCTTCGAGTACTCGATGATCATACTTAAAAAAAAATATATATGTATAAAAATATATACGCGTCGAATTGATAACCTCCTCTTTTTGTCGTCGATTGAAAAAATATAAAATCAACAAACTATGTCAAGTGTGAAATGATTGTGAATGATGAAAAAATGATTTTGAGGTTAGTTTCACCATTTTTCATTTTAAGTAACCGTTTAGGATATAACGTTTTAAAACGGAAATAAATACTAAATAGATGAAAATAAAAAACTTATTTAAAAATCTAAATAACCCGACTGCTCAACTGAAATGCAAGAACCAAGCACATTTTTATTTTAAAAGGTGACAAGCAGGCGGGAGTTATCCCATTTTTTTTTTTAATAACAATTATATTATGTTCAATTGGATCCCGTCTGCTTGAAACAAGTTTTTTTTTTTTATGTTAGTTATACAAACCCAGTCAGGCACATTACTTTATGCCATTTATACATATTATCACTGCTGCTCTCAAATCGATGAACGAAAACATCCGCCGAACTATGTCCTAAAAAAAAAAAAAAAAAAAGGATAATCAATTCGAAGACATGTCACATCTTGGGTATTTAAGTCAAGACTGAATAGGTTACTTCTAGCCAAGCGTGCTTCATCTTCGACTACATCATCGCTTACGATCAGGTGAGATACTGGTCAAACTCGAGCCTTTCATGAATAGAAAAAAAAACATCTGCCAACCCGCATAGAGTTAGGGTCATTATATTTAGGTACATACATAGATTTTAACTTATAAAAATGAAATAAGGACTGTTCTATAAAAATACATTACGGGATTTTAAGGTAATTTAAAAAGTTACATCTGATATAGACTATAATGGCTTTCTGAAACTTCATTAGTAGATTATTATGAAGCTTCTTAATAACAAAGTTTTACTAATTAGTTAGAAATAACACTTTCATTTGTTATAAATAACAGGTCCGGTGTTTCCTTGCCGACTAAGTCTCAGAAGCCACACAGAAACAAATTCAGAGATCAAAAGACTATTTTCAATTTCATAATTGTGCTGGTCAAATTATATGAGATCCATGTAGGTTACTGTGTGAGGTCCTCTTTTGAGGAAAGAAACACAAATGTGAATTTGAGTGGACCTATTCAAACAGTGCAAAAATTAGTCAGGAATTGAGTAACTGAACTTAGAATTTTAAATAGTGTGGAATGGAACCGATACTTATTACGAACTTCCAAAAATCTTAATATTGATTTAATTTAATCTTGAAAGAACTTTATTTAAGAGAACATGCGATGTGGATGGAGTCCACATGACTAGCAATGTTGTTAACCTCTGAGATAAATAAGCTTTTTTTTATTTTACGTGGTAAAATCATCATATAAGTCCTCCCACCCCAGGCAGGGCCGGAGGGACTGTCAGACTTGTACTGACTAAAATCCACGGTGTTCCTTCAATAGCCCTTTACGTTCCGGGGTCACGGTAATGGGACAAGTCCCACGACCCCGGCTGGCTTCGGCCCTCTACAGGGGGAGCCTCGTCATATTGCTGACGCTCTTTGAGGCGCGCGTGGAACACAACGCGCCGTGGACCCGGGCCCATCGTTGACCCATGGTTGGACAGCGAATTGCCCTTTACTCGCTGTCCGCATGCCCGCGCCTACGGTGGCCGGAGATCGACGGCCGACGTCCGACGCCGTGGGCGTCTACCACTGCGGCTGGGCTGGAGGGAGGACGCCATCCTCTCCCTCACGAGATAAATATGCTTATGTCTGGAGTGGGTTCACGGCAATAGTGTATGTAATGCGTGGGGTTCAAACCCGCGACCTCTCGTTCACAAGTCCGATACCTAAACTATTGACGCCTCAAAATACATTGTACGTTATCAAAATTAACAAACATAATTATTCTGTGAAGCACGTTGCATTAATTAACGCATACATGGGGTTTATCTTCAAGCGAAAAATTACTATTTAAACTACTTCAGCCGCTTGAAGCAGTTTTTGTACAGCGCTTATTTCTCGCGCTCAGACATTGACGGGGTGACTCTCAGTCTGTAATAAAGCGCTAATTGACAGTCAGGCACAGCTGTTACGGGTTGCAAATGGCAATGATTTAGTCTAGTCAGGCCCGACGTTAACCCTGAAATAATTAGGCTATATCAAGTTCCAGACTGGGAGTACACTAGAACAGAATACTCTTTACATATACATACAGAGAACTCATAATCATATTCCTTTTTAGGGTTCCGTAGTCAAATGGCAAAAAACGGAACCCTTATAGTTTCGTCATGTCTGTTTGTCTGTCCGTCCGTCCGTATGTCACAGCCATTTTATTCCGAAACTATTGGGACTATACATGTCAAACTTGCAAAGTAGATGTATTCCGTGAACTGCTTTCCGATTTTAAGAAAAATAAATTAAAATATTTTAAATAAAAGGGGGCTCCCATTGATATACTAAAAACCCAAGATGCACAGTCTCGAAGAAAAGTGACGCTCGAAACTGTCGCCAAATACTCACCACCTACGTAGTAATAGTAATGCTATAAGTATAAAATATGTTTTTGCAAATTCCATCTTATGAAAATTGTTTACAGTTGTTTTTACAACGCAGTGTGCGAAAGACAATCAAATTTTACAACTGACGTTGCTCGATAGGACAAGGCCTTGAGTGGAGACTTACACCTTATACTAATTTTTTTTATAAGACATTTTTGTTAGTATTATAAGTTTATTAAATTGTGTTCTAAAGACGTAATTATAGCGTAAATGTTTTTGGGTAGAACATGTGTATATCAATGAAACAAATATTAACTGTTAAAATCGTTTATTTTTTTTTTTTTTTATTCAATAAAGCTATACCTTATGCCGTGATATACATAATATATTCGTCAAAAAAATTCGCCATAAAAATATCTCTCGCCTTTGTTGGCTGACGATTGATGCCCGTTCTCCGCATCGTATTTGGTCACGAGAAAAACTAAAGTATAAAAATATGAAGTTTTCAATGAGATTGGTTTTGCGCCAAAGCAACACTCACACACACTTTTATCATTAGCATACCGCATGTCGTGAACCCATAAGTTATCCCATAATGAATCGATATACTTAAAATATATTTTTATTCTATTATGAAATCATTTAAATTATTCCAGTATGGGGAGGGACGTTTAAAATTGTAATACTAAGAGCGGAACGCGCACAATGGGCAATACTTAAAGTGATGTCGTTCAAAAAACTAATTTATCCCACTGGACTGCTATACTCGGAAGCTCAAGTACTTACAGTTCCCAATATATATCCTCCGTACCATACTACGTAGACACAGATTGTTATCAGTAAGCCCAGATCCCACCAAGAAGATCCTGTAAAAAATTAGCCAAGTCTCGTCTAAGCTTCTTGTTTCTCTATAAAAAGAAATGAAATCTCTAAGCAAAGCGAAGCCAAGTCTAAGGATCTTTACTGCGATTTCTTTATTAATATAGTTAGATTTTATGTAACCGGCCATTGAACATACTCTATGCACTTTTACTAATTAATACATCGAAGTCAACGGCCAAGTCAAATTTCTAAATCTATCCAGAGGTCCCCAAATAGGGGCCTGAAAATACGCCGAAATGGTTCCAGAATGTTTTCTTTGCGCTCGACTTGGCGGGGGCACTACCTTGCCCCCAGATTTAATAAGCAAACGCACTGGGTTTCCCGTTTGTAAAGTTCCCAAATGTCACACTAAACGATAACTGACAAATGCTTGCACTGTCTGGACAGGTCCGCTCAAATTTGCGTGGTTATTTCCTCTAAAGAATACCACAGACATGAACCTACATGCTTCTCATATACAAATACAAATTGTCTGGACTTTAAAAGAGACTTTGACCTCTGAGTTTGTTTCGGTGTTTCTTCTCAGAGTAGTCAGTTAGGAAATACCGGACTCATCTAGCTAAACTAAACACGCAAAAAAACATGACGTGTAAAAGTGTTATTTATAACCAATTTACAGAATAAATATTTCATTTCATTTCTTTTCATTTCATTTCAAACTTACGTCTAGATACTTTTAGGCATTAAGTTCTAGGATCTACAATACAGCAAATAAAACTATCCCAATTTAGAAGCTTATGTGACATAAGGTCAAACAAATTTTAAAACCATGGCTGCAGTCTTTGAGCTATGACGATATTAAAAAAATCATTTCGTCAGTACAGTAAATTAAGCTATTCAAAACACACACTCATATTAACGCACACGCGTCCAGAGTTCCAGACACACGCACCCAAACACACACGTAATTACGCACATACACTCAAACTTACACACACACACACACACGTTTCGCTTCTATTTCTTTTGTTCTCAATACCTTCTAATGTTACTTTTTGTTTGTAATTTAGTACATAAAAATTGAAATGTGTTTTAATGTATAGCGTAGGACACTGATTCCTGTAACACAGGCTCGCTTAGCATAGGTCAGAGGCTTCACTTGAAAGATGTAATATTTTTATGTTCAATAAATTATTTATTTATTTTATTTATGAACATTAAAAAAACCGTAAAATTTACGACCTCTTCTCCTTCAGTATATTATATAACGTATACATAGTTGACAAATATTAAATTAAATTAAAAATTAATTAAAATAGATGTGTTTAACTTTTGGTGTACAATAAAGTTTATTTTAATCTATTCTAAATACTAGCTTTTGCCCGCGTCTTCGTTCGCGTAGAGGTTTTTCCTGCATAAATCCTGATCGCGTGAGAATTTTGGGATACAAACCATCCCATGTCCTTCCCATGGACCTAAATTATTCCCATGCCAAATTTCATCTAAATCGGTTCAGCTGATTAGGCGTGAAAATATAACACACAGACAGACAGAGTTACTTTCGCATTTATAATGTTAGTATGGACAATATGGACAATAAAGCATAAACTTATTAATAAAAAAATAAATAAATACAAGAAAAAAAATCGACTCCATTATTTGTTCAACAGGGTAATTTTTATTATGCGACTAAAATAAAAAAGATGCCATAATACATTGTTTTGACACTGAAAACGCGGCCATTGAAATTTGCCGTTACTATTTGAAATGAGCGCATAATTTAGAATTAAGCACTCATTTTATGCGGATGGTTTTGAGACGTTGAGTGTGCATCTTGGGTTTTTAGTATTTGAATGGGGGCTCCCCATGGAACTGAAACAGAAAATATTTTTTTTTTCATGAAATCTATGCGTGTGTCTGCGTGTGTGTTTATCCAATGACTATGTTTGCAGACGATAGTACTTTACTTTTTAATAGTGATGAATTAACTACACTAGAGACAGATATTAATTCTAGCATAAAATCGGTTGGGAATTGGCTACAGAATAATAATTTGGTTATAAATCTAGACAAAACAGTTATAATGAATTTCCATCAAAGGCTTAACCACATTCTGAACTTAAATATTAGTTATGATAACAAAACTATTAATGAGACCAAAGTGACGAAATTTCTCGGACTAAATATAGAAAGCACATTAAAATGGCATACACACATTGACAATGTGTGTACTAAATTAAACAAATATTCCTATGCCTTGCATATGTTAAGTAAAACCACAAATCGAACAACAGTCTTAACAGCATATCACGGCCTGGTTGCCTCAACATTGAGATACGGAATTATATTTTGGGGTAATGCAACAGGTAAAGATAAGGTATTTAAGTGCCAAAAAAGATGCATTAGAGCGATTTGCAATTTAAAGAGTACAGACAGTTGCAGAATACTCTTTAAAGATATGAAAATATTAACAGTTCCTTCATTATATATATACGAAACATCCATGTTCGTCAAAACTAATTTACATAAATTTTCTAGAGTAAGTAGTCAACGCCGTTGTGACCAGTTACAAACAGTTGGATCTAAAACCTCACTATATAGCAACAGTATTTTCGTAATGGCTCCAAAAATATATAATAAATTGCCAAAAGGTATCAGAAGTGAGGAAAATGTCGGCCATTTTAAGCGTAAATTACTTCTATTTCTAGTTGATAAGACATACTACTCCACTGAAGACTTTTTAAATGACAAGTATTAATGAATTTTATGACCGACAGTTTATTATTTCCTGATATCTGATGTAAATACATAATTTTAATATTGACATAGCTGACATTTGATTATAATATTTTTTATTTTAATTTTTGATATCTTGATGTAATCTAATTTAATTTCATATGATGTAAGTCAATATAATACAATATGATGTAATTCAATTTAATACAATATGATGTGATTTGGTTTAATTTATTATTATGTGATTTAATTTAAATTAATGTAAGCTTAATATTTTTGTATGCTTTTACAGCAGAACATAGATAGTTACTAATGACATATATTTTACCACCTATTTTACTTATGTTCACAAAAATAAATGATTGATTGATTGATTGATTGATTGTCGTATCAATCAATCAATTGATATACCTGATTGAATGACCTGTCTATAATAGACAGGTCTTTAAAAATGACATTGAGGTTTTTCAAGCCACTTTTTCATAAAGTTAATCGTTTAAAAGATATACGCTTCCAAAGTGGTAAAATGTGTCCCCCCTCTAACTTCTATAATAATGGAGTGAAAAATAAAATAAAAATATATGCTGTAGATCGTAATGTAAACTTGTAGTATATTTTCTAAAACCGCAAATGTAACTTTGTAATTCATAAAAACACTATGCAAAACAAAGTTATTTGGTGTAGTTACTACGGAACCCTTCATGGGCGAGTCTGACTGGCACTTGGCCATTTTTTTTATTTGATTCAAAGCCACCCAGTACTTTCGAATTATATCGAACAAGCAAAACAAACTTTTCCGCTATATAATATTAGTATAGATTTGGTAAATATATCTTGGTTTGGTCATGAAACAAGAAAATTTAATAGTTTTTCTGCCGGCACTATGATAACGAGGGCTGCAAACAAAATAACTTTAAATGTATTTTTCATAGTGTCAAAACTTTTGGGTTTCGGTTCTGTATTTATTGAGAAAGTGTGCTCAGGACATTATGGGGGTTACAGGGTCCAGGAAAAGTTGCAATAATTTGTTTTATATATACTTATCAACATGGGTTTATTTCTTATTAGCTATATACAACGTGTAATTTAAAGGGTATATACATACCAAGTGCATGGCTTCTTTGGATGATAACAAACGATATGGCAAGGGTTTTGTAATCCTAAGTCTACGTGTGTAGAACCTATTACAAATTCCAATACACTGATACCAGAGACCAAAGTTTTCAAATTAAGAAGAACGAAAAGAATTATCGTGTTATTGGCAAGTAACGTGGAAAGTTATTGACCCTCGTAGTGCTGTGACACATTTGTTATGATTGGTATTCAAGAAATATATGAAACCAATAATTTGGTATCAATTCTTTGAGTCAGTTATTTTGTACTGAAACTGTGCATTGAGACTCCATACCAGATGTTGTCTTCAGCCCTTTTGGATAGATATGGGGTTTCTGTTACACGTTGTATAATGTTTGTAAGCTTTGTTACTGGTAAAAACGGATTTTTGATCTACTAAGATTGTACTGGAATCACTGGTCCCCAAGATACAGGTTATAAACCTAGTTTGGGAGTCAGTATATATTTTTTTTATATTATGTATTTATCACATTGTACTTGTCATCTTTGTGAACTGTATTATTGGAAATTAGCATATTATTATTGCCCGCGACTTTATTCACCCGATTTTTCATATAAACTTTTATCTGCTCTGGAGGGTATTGGAAAATAATTATTATTTGACCCCGAGTCTTCAACTATTTCTATACCAAACTGGTTGGGCACTTTAAGTGACCCAAATTAACAAAGTTTAATAAATTTATTTCTACTGTACCTAAGTATTAGGTCATTTCTATAACAATAATTAATTAATTTCAAATGGTTTCTATAAGTTAGTATCTGAAAGCTATTTGGTTCGCCCGCCATGACGTGATCATGATCGCGCGTCGGGATTCGTTTAACCTGGCGACATCAGCACTGTAGTTTTGGTTATTGCTCACCGAGCGTCAACCAATGCGTGCTGTCAGAACAAAGTTCTAGAAGACAAGGAGAAGAAAGAATTAAAAAAAAAAACGCGTTTTTTTTGTCTGGTGGAATTAATTATTTTTTCTACTTGATGGACAGCTAAAAGTTTCAAGGAACTTGTTATAAATACCCAGCAGTGATTTGACAGTCTATTTCATGAAAGTGCAATCACGGTGTGAGCTGCGGAAGACGTCTCCAAGCTGGTCTCAGGTTAGTGAACAATAGTATTCGGTGCTGACGTCGAAACCATTTCTTATTCTTCGGTTCACAGGGTGGGTTTCATAGGAATCTAAACACAATCTTGCATAATTGAGCTCCGCGTGTGGTTAGCTATTTACACGTCGCCACACCACAAACATTCATCAAAATTGCTTCAACGGTTAAGTCATAAAAGTGTAACAGACAGACAGACTATCGCATTTATAATATTATTAATTTCATAAGATAGAACAGTGTTCTGAAAAGTAAAATTTGAATAAAAAGAAAGAAGACCTTGGTCATTTATTAAATTGAATGTCGTTGGTTTCTAGCTATTCACTAACAATTATAATTCAAAACTTCGAAAAAGCGAGCTAAGGATTGAAAAGAATCAACCAAGTATAACATGGACTCTCCAAAAGGTCCCTAACGAGTTATACTTTTTAATTATTCTTTTCAGAAAGGCTAGATGACACTTCCTGTGACTCAAGGGCAAGGCTATAAGTTCAGCCGAAGGCGTTACAAATATTTCAATCAATATTTATTGTGTTATTTTCATAATAAGATATGTAATATCATGTATGTGTGTCCTATATGTAACGTTACCTGTGGCGCTCATGCAGTCGCTTGCACTGTACTGGTAAGATTATAAACACTTATATTTTCCCAATTGTCAAGTAGGTATGTTCATTTAGTAACTCTTAGCAGAATCTTAGCAATAAAAAATCTATATAAGTGCTTAAACAAGTTAAACAGAATAATGTTACTGATTTCAGTGCAATACGTTTTAAAAGTTTAAAGTTACCTGGTAATTTGTATGAAGGGAGGATTTCTTTCACCAAATTAACCAAGGGCCTCAAACGATATAATGTATTTACGCCACTGGTGTCCATATCGTTATTCAAATGATGATTAGACAGACAGATGGTCCGATAAATAGTAACATGGACGAATACGTTTTTTTATTCGGACGTACTGAACCATAAAAAATAGCTATCATAGGATGGTAATTTAGTGTTTTGTGAACGGGCAACGAAATAAAATATTTGGAGTATAACAGTACAAAGTGAACTTTGACCTCTGCCAAAATATTTATAGTTTACTAGCCGTTGTTCGCGACTTCATTCGCACAAGATTTTATTAAGACTTACATCCCCTATGTTAATCCCTCAGGGATGATTTTTGAAAAAGGAGTAGCTTATGTTTGACACCGGGTCGTCAACTCTCTCCATTTCAAATTTCATCGCAGTCGGATCACTGGTTTAGCCGTGAAAGCGTAACAGACATACATACTTTCACATTTATAATATCAGGATTTTTTTTACTGCTGTCTGTTGCTACTGTTACTGTAAGCCTACGACGTCCCACTGCTGGGCAAAAACCTCTCCCCTTGACTTCTGAATTGTCCTGTTCAGAACCACAATGGACCACTGGCCCTTATTTTGGTCCAGCACGTATCGCCAACTTTTTTCTACAGGTTTAAAAAAAATACCTATATGGACACCAAGGAGCCTTTATCAAACGACCTCCAACCACAAAAAAAAATTGGCAACATGCCACCACAAAAAAAAATGTCAAGCCAAATAAAGAACAACCAATTTTTTCACGCTTTTTCATATAACGAAGCCGACGTATCCATACCTATACAAAGATAACAGACCAATAAAAAATGTGAATTTGAATAAACTTTTTACAGTACAGCTGTCGTTTACGCCGCTCGTAAAACATCGGATGGACCCGAATGTGTTCAGTGTTACGGGCTTAACGTACCTGGCCTTCGAATATTTTTCAAAAGTATTCTTTTTTTAGATAGTGTTCTTTTTGTGTTATAATGCCTGCCAGTAATTTTGCTAACTGTATTTCACGAATAAGCATTCGAGGACAGAAAAGGTTTACTGTTTTTGCCCTGAAACGAGTAGGCACTTAATTTATGGATAGAATTCTCTGCTCAGTAAAGCAAGTAATCATAATAATTGACGAGAAAGATTAAAGAAAACTTTGACTAATTGACTGTTTTTAAAGTTCGACCAAGTTTCGTTCAAGGTTTTCGTAGCAAATTAATTAGCAGATGGTTTTTTGTGAGTGATCTCTGGCAGGTCAACTTTTAAGGCTGTCGTGCGGTTAAATGAACTTGCTTGTGGTGCCTTCTTTATAATTTTAAAGCCTCATAAAATGGCCAGATCTGATTACATCAGTCTACGGTTTTCCCTCCTTCTAACTTTAGGAAAAGAGTGAGATGGAGAAGGTTTGCAAGAATCGCACTGAGTGTTCATCACTACATCGTCAAGAGTTCACCGGTTATTTAGTAAAAACTGACCTCTGCTAAGTGCTCTTTTTCAGGTGGAAATTTATCGAATGACTCCTCTTGCAATTGGTGGAGCGGAAGGGAATATCAGACTTCTACTGACTAAAAACTCAGCCTGTTCCTTTATTTTCTGTGGCTCTGCCGGACCGCGGTATCTCGTAAGAAAATTCGCGTAATCCCGGCTGACATTCGCTCTGTTGGGCCTCGTCAATGGAGTTACCTACTAAGTGCTAGCTGAGTCAAGTACTGTGATTGTGATATTACTTTAGACTATACGTGGGTTCGTGGGATATGTGAGGTCATACCCCCTAAACTCAAATAAATACATAAATGAAACGAGGTATTCCTCGAAGCGCTACCATTTTGAAGCGCTCCTTTTTTATTCCTCGGAGCGCTCCTTTTCCGATAACATGGTATCGGGAGCGCTACTAAAAGAAGCGCTCCGAGGAATAAAAAAGGAGCGCTTCATTAGGTGCGCTTCAAAATGGTAGCGCTTCGAGGAATACCTCAATGAAACATGTAGACTAGTTTTATAAATGCAAAAGTGTTTTAGATTGTCCTTCTTTCATCTCCAATCAGAGCACCGGATTGTCGTGAGTTTTCGTGGGGATATAGTTTAAAGGGTTGGTGCATAACATAGGCTTATTTACCAAGAATAAGCTTTTGATGCAGGCGAAGCCGCGGGCAAAACATATCGAAAAATATAGCTCACACAAATCTAATCCTCTTCAATGTCTATTAGAAAAAATCTAGATCATAATTGGTTCATCCATTAGGGATGATGCCACAGACAGACATAGAGATTCACAGACACGTCAATCTTCCAACACCGCTCTTTTTGATCGGAGATTAAAAAGCAGTTCCTAACCAATAATTAACATATAACCCAAACCCATTAATACAAATATGACATAGCAAGTCCAATTACCAATTTGTAGTCTTAAGGATGACGGAATAAGGCCTTATGTTTACCTCAGTACTTGAGTTTTACAAAGCAAAATTCGAGGTATAACTGTAAACGAGACCGCTACGCAATTGCTCTGAGGTCGTATTACAAACCATTTTACGAGTGCTCCTGGCCGTGGCATGTAAATCGTGGAAATTAAAGGTATCTTGAACGTACAGATTTTGTGGGAAGACATTCAGTTACAAAGGTACTGTGATATAGAAATTCCTGAGTGATAGTGAAACAAAAACATTTGCATAAGGAGTTGTATAATTTCAGTAAGTAAGTCTTTACTAGTCATAGGTTTTTTGTTAAGAATAATAATAAGACTTTCATTCTTCTTCTTCTTAGCGTGTCGATGGCAAATAGCTAGATAGAGTCAGCCCAGAACTGGGCAACAAGTTTGGCATTTTCGGTAGCTTCCATCAAGTCCTGCAGTGAGCAGTTGACAGGGCACGCAGGACAGGAAATTAAGTGTGCCATGGTTTGTGGAACAGAACCACATATACACCCCAAGGCAGAGGCATCGATAAATCTCCACCTGAACAGATATTCTTTGCTGCGACCAACCTGGGTGCAAGACTTTTATTTCAGACTCTTCATCCATATAGTAACAATAACTTACAATCTATTGTTGTTATTTATCAATCTATTAAATAAAATGTCAAAGAATTGGCGAGTTTAAGCTCCCCACCACCGTTTTCAGCATGCTGTTGAGACTCTCACCCGCCTTAGCAAAGGTGCTGTCTTTTTGCGAAGTACAAATAAAATATTAATGATGACAATTACCAAATTTGCCTATACTATAAGAGATAACAATAGATTATGTGTTAGAAAATCTAATACAGCATTTATGCATAAGAGCGTGTTTTGTATGGCACCAATAATATTTAAGAACATTCTTATAAAAAATGCTATTATAATATTTCCGAGTTTCTTACTGATAAAGATTTGCTATAAGGTTCTATTATTTTGTTTTAAGTTATATTTTTTTAGTTAAGTTTTTTTTATATATTAAAATGATAGTCGTTTTAATGTATACTTTCTTTTGATTTTGTATAATTTTGCGGTTATCTCTTTAGAATAATTAATTAATGTAGTTCTAGGAAATTCATTTCCTAATGTTACTTTTTAATAATGTCTCAAATATTTGCACACCAGTTACCTGGTAGAATATGATGATCATTTTTTTTATTATTCAGAATGAGCTCACTCTTGACCGACTCGATCTCGCCTGATAGTAAGCGATAGATGAGATCTACGATGGAACGAGCGAGCCCAGAAGATGCCTGTTTACTCTTGCTTTAAAGGTTGAAAGTTCAGAAGTGGCTGAGAACACAGAAGCCGGCAGCCGACTCTTTAAACCTATTAACTTTCTGTACTCGTATTCTTGCAAATAAATAATATTATATTCTATTCTACTAGAGGTATTATAATTGCCAAATACGTCATTGTTCATCATCGTCTGCTTAGCCTTTTCTGTACTTCGTTGGGTTGTTCCAGTCTTACCATATGCAGTAGTAAGTACACGGTAGTAGCTGGGAGGAACACGATAAGTACCCCTTACAATACGTGCCTGATTTTCTGACTTCTGACTACCTGTAACGCCTGTCAAAGATGTACAAATTACAGCCGCTACCAACAGCTTAACGTCACTTAACGTACCTTTCTCCTACCGTCTTTCTTCTATCTTAACATTAAGACAGTCTAACATCCGCAGATTAAACGACATTATCCGACGAACCCTTGTCACCCACCGTCAGCGTTCCAGCCGTATTGGAACCCAATGGACTGGCGCGTGACGATGGCAAAAGACCGGACGGCATGGCATTGTTTCCTTGGAAGATGGGTAGGCCTTTAGTGTGGGACGCAACTTGTGTCGATACTCTCGCGCCATCCCATCTTCCCAGTTCATCATGTTGTGCTGGCGCTCCCGCTGTGTGTGCAGAAAACCTCAAGCAACGTAAATATAGTTGTCTCGGTTATAACTCTATTTTCGAGCGTTTTGGGGTCGAAACTCTCGGACCATGGGGCCCGTGTGCTCACAGCCTTTTTAAAGACATATTGAAAAGGCTCGTTGACGCTTCCCGCGACCTAAGGGCTGGCTATTTCTTTGGTCAACGGCTATTGCCATACAATGAGGCAATGCTGCCAGTATCTTGGGTACGTTGCCAGCCGACAGCGTTGAGGATCAATTTTTTGATGCTTTATTCGAGTTTGTATTTTAAGTATTTTAGTACATAATTTTGTATATTTGATTGAGCTCGGCAACTATTTCTTAACTTTAAAGATTGACTCATGAGGTTGTTACCATTTGGTCCTTATTACTGAACCTTAATAACCTTAAAAAAGTTGGCATCTTTTTAACCATTTTATTTTTGTTCATTTTGTATGTCAATGTTTGGATACCGATTGTAAATCAGCTCTCGCTATCAGCAGTGCGTGACTCAGGTTACTGAAAGTCAAAGTGAAATCGCGAGCTTGTCTCCTAACGCTCTAACAGAACTTCACCCTTTGCACGCCCAGAAACAACACAAGCAAACATGACAATTTTCATGATACGTTATGGAAGTCCCAAAGGTTTCTGGCGAGCAGTGATAGGGCTTAGCCGCCCGTCCGCAGGTACTGTACCAGGGTTCGTAAATATGGACCCATCCTTAGTTTGCCATCTGGAGCAATCTACAGCTTAGTAATTATGGGGTGCGCGCGCCTAGTCCGAGTGAATAGCAAGTACATACACCCATGTAAGTGTTTGCATGTTATATTTCTAAAATTTTGATAATACATTCTTTACTGCAGTGGTAGGCCAGTATTTACAGGCACAACTTAAGAGTAGGTAATACTTATAGGTCGTAATGTTTTGAACCCAGGCAAGTACATTAGTGTGTATACCTCGTCAGACGTCATCCCTGCTCAAAAATATGAAGGAAAATATTGGGAGGAAATTGGAGAAATCCGATGACTTTATTTTGCAAAATTTGTTAGTAAATAACACTTACAAACAACACTTGTTTTCGTTAATTCAGACTAGATGACATAAGTATTTCTTGACGGACTAAGAAGAATAAACGAAACAAACTTAGAAGTCGAATCAGATTACTTACCGCTGGAAATCTGTCTATGATTTCACACGTTCTTTACTCCATATGAAATCAATTATTTGGATTTGTATTTTGATACAATCATGTATCATTATTATCTTTGCGGTCAAATAAGTGAAAAATACCACTAAATTATTATTTTTATTGATATAGGTTCGCGTTTGACCACCATCTCACCTGATGGTAAGTGATGATGTGGTCGAAGATGGAGGAAGCTTACCTAAAAGTAACCTACAATTTAAGTACACTTACCTGAATTAATAGACAAGTAAATAATGAACAGAACACGACAATAATGATTCATCCAAGTCTCAAAAGAGAATAACGGCCGGTGTTAAAGCCTTTTGTAAGGCTAGGCTACGATTAATAGGGCTCCCTAATATCACACGTCTCCACTATGTAACATAGGTAGCGAACCAGCTTCGAATTTAGACCATGTAAACTTCCCCTAGGATTGTTTGGGTCAGCCATATAAATAGACTATTACTCAGATTTGTATGTAAAAGTTTAAGATAATAAAACAGAATCTTATCGGCGTACCTAATAATATTTTTAAAATATTAGACGGTATTTTATTTATTTTTTATTTATTTGGGAAAATAAACAGTTATACACAAAATATTATACAAATAAAATTCATATAGAGTGAGTCAGTGACCAAAGAGAATTTAATACACTATGTTTTACAAGTGACATTTTCCACAGATTATAAAAAAAAGTAATGATGAAAAATGTTGTACGTATTAATAAGTATGCATATAATACAATACTATCTTAAATGTTTTCAAACATGTTAGCAAATCTATAGTAAATTGAGCATGCAATTATAGAATAATACATCATTCGGTTGATATTTCAGTTTTTTTTGCAGATTAAACTTCGAAACTTTCCAGTTTGCACAGTGAAGATAGCAATATTGTTGAATACTTCATTAAATTGATTCGTGCAGAAAACAATAGCAATTTTATTTATTAATAGGTAGCTGTACTGCGACTTCGTTTGTGTGGGACGTTTTTCCCGCGTAAATCTTGATCCCGTGGGAATTCCGGGATCGGGATTTCACGGGAAAAGTTGTCTATGTAATATTCCAATATTTTAGCTATTCAAAATTTCATGATCTGCATGAAATTTTGAATAGCTAAAATATTGGATTGCATTCAGTAATTTTTGCCTGAAAGACATCCACCCAACCTTGCCTTTCGCATTTATAATATTATTAGTATGATAATAAGAAGTAAGATAAGATTTGGCGACACGGTTGTTGAATTTCAAGCGGGTGAAGTAACTGGCTGGAGGTCGAAGAAAGGAGAGTAGTATATAGACCTCATATGCCTGCTTTTCATGCATTTTTACAACACAGTCGGCGCAGGGGTTGAGCGTTTCGATTCACGCACATAACAATAATATTTTTATAGCTCAGAAATCACGATACGATAGAAATGTCCAGTGTTCCTAGGTTGATATTTAGTTTTGAAAAATATTGGTCACTGTCAAAGTCAAGAGTGGGCTGGTGACGTCACATGTTGGTAGGAAATGTATGCCAAGTATGAAGTCACACGTATTGTACCGTCTTCATGTTTTATATTTCAGACCAAATAAAAGATAAGTGACCAATATCTTTGGATAGTTGAAATGATCGAACTTTTTTTCTGATAAACATCCTACTCAATAAGTATTATATTCAATAAATAAGGGACAGGGCAGAATTGGTGGTTCGAGGTAGCAATACTATGCCGCTGCAGATCACGAAGGAGATGGTGGATTGTGCTCATCAGCTTAATTTGTTTTAATATATGTATACTAATATTATAAATAGATTAAGTTTGTTTGTAAGTTGTTATTTAGAGGTATTCTCCGAAACAAATGATTATAATTTTGTTCGTCCGTCTAGATTTACCGCGATCATCTTATTCTTATACAGGGTGTTCAGGAAACATGGACAGCTGCTTTGGTGAAAGTACCCATGCATGAAAATGAACGAATTTTACTATGGGCCAAATTCGAAATCGCAAAAAAAAACGGCCAAGTGCGAGTCGGACTCGCGCAAGAAGAGTTCCGTACCAAAACACGACCAAAAAATCACGTTTGTCTTATGGTAAATTGAATATTTATTTTATTCTCTTTATTATAATGTCCTATTCTAGGTACAAATCCAATTCTAAAAATGTTTTCATTGGTAGTAAGGTAAGTGAGTGGCTATAAATTATTTCAAAATCTCACGCAGACAAAGTCGCGGGCAAAGTGCTAGTGAATCATATTTATTAAGGCAAAATTAAGACTTAATCTAAACAAAGCGGGCAACTGCGAATTGGAGTCGCATACAAAGGGTTTCATACAGTATACTCGAACAAATTTAATCAGTAAGAAACATTTCATTACTGAGCAATATACCTATATTTCTCTAGAGTATTTCTATTAATTAAACCTGAATGCTTTCGGGATTGGACCTTTTCCGGTATCGATTTTCCGTGAAATAATTTAGGTACTTACTCGTCTATTTTTTTTTAATATAATTTTTCCAAACGCCTAGTTAACACTTCGTGTGACTGTTATCTTTGACAGAGGTAAAGTATAACTCACAACATTATAGCTCCTAAAATGAAATCAATTGCCAGTTTGCAAATCTATACCTATATTGTAAAGCGGTAAAGTTTGTTTGTTTGAACGCACTAATCTTCGAAATTACTAGCTGGATTTGGATGAAATTTTATATGAAAGTAGCTTAAAGCTTGAGGAAGTTATAGGCTTTTTAGCCGACTACAAAAGAAGGAGGTTATATTTTTATTGTAATAAAATCCACGGGAGCGACACCTCGCGCGGCTCAATCATAAATCAATAAAATTGCAGGTGAGTCTTCATTCCCGACGCTGCTCTTACAGTCTAAACACAAAATAAAGTAATCAGCCCATAACGTTCCCACTGCTGGGACGCAGGCCTCCTCTCTAAGAGTAAGAATGGGCCGTAATGCACCACGTAGGCCCCGTGGGAGATGGTGAAAGTCACACGTCTTCGGGTCCTATGTCATGCCAGTTACCTCACGATGGTTTTCTGTACCGCTTTCAAAGCAGTGATGATGGTAAAAATTACACACCAAAATATACCTAGATAGATAGATATACTCTTTATTGTACACCATAACAGAATTAAATAAGGACTTAAAAAACTACAAAGGGTGTTACAATGGGCGGTCTTATCGCTAAAAGCGATCTTTTACAGACTACCTTTGCATGGATTTGACACAGCAGGAGAAAATAAATACGCGGGTAGTCCATGGTGTACTATTCACTTATATACAATAAATAAGTAATAAACTACATACGCAATACACATATACATATATATACATAAAAAGAACAAAGCTGAGTTATATAAAAAATAGTAACAAATCAAACAGAGAGATAGAGATCTTGTACCATATTTTTGAAAGAAGGAAGGGTTATCCATTATAATCCAGGTAACTAATCCAATCAGGTAATGAAACCTCGTGAATCATGTTTGCAACTACTGAACATTCACATTGCTGAGACAAAGGCCGCAAAAGTAGTAATGGGCCATAATCCACCACGCTAGCCCAGGCCTAGTGTATGTCACCGAATTATTCTGGTCCTATGACCCGACAGTTACCGCATGATGGTTTTACACAACGTAACGTGCCTGCCTGGGTTTCGATCCCACGTCTTATATCTCATAAATCATGTCTGTAACCAGCGGGCCACCCTGTTCTTACCTAATAACGCCAAACTGAGACCACCAAACAACACAAAACTTACTCGAAAATGTAAACTTTATTGTTTTGGCCACAAAATATCTCGCTGACCTCGAGACCTAGACTAGGCTAATATTAATTAAGCTAATGTCAGGCTCACTCTGCAGCCGCTCTGATTAAATTGTAGTAAGGTCTTAATTAAAAAGATATGCCGATGTACTACGGACTGCCATTTGATTAACGATATGACGCAGCTTTTTTAGATTCGGTTTTATTTATTTCGTTTCGTCTCTGGTTCACCAGCTTTTTGTAGATTAACAGCGCGTCGATTAATTTTGTATAGGGAAGCGTTGGAAGCCATTCCATGATTTGGCCGTAAATGTTAATGGATGCAAAAACACGTGACTGGTAACTGTGGCCTTACAAGAGAGGGCCATGCAGTGGACATCTTTGTCTGTGCAATAATGACAGCGGATTAATTAAAAATCTAAATGAAAGTATAAGATAAGATATACAACGTGTAACGGAAACCCCATATCTATCCAAAAGGACTGAAGACAACATCTGGTATGGAGTCTCTATGCAAAGTTTCAGCTCAAAATAAGTGACTCACAGAATTGACCCCAAATTATTGGTTTCATATGTTTCGTGAATACCTGTAATAACTAACGTGTCACAGCACTATGAGGGTCATCACTTTCCACGTCACTTGCCAATAAAACGACAATTCTCTACGTTCTTCTTAATTTGAAAAATTCGGCCTCTGGCATTGATATAGTTTTTAGTATATCAATGGCCTCTGGTATCAATGTATTGAAATTTCTAATAAGTTCCACACATGTAGACATAGGATTACAAAACCCTTGCTATATCGTTTGTTATCATCCAAAGAAGCCGTGCACTTGGTATTCTTTACAAAATAAATATGACTTGTTTAAATTTAAGCCTGCTTTCCGAGACATGGAGGAAACTCGATATTTAAGATGGTCACTTTTCCCGTCTTTGTCGGGGGTCAACATTCTGTTAACAGGATACAGCTGAATAACAGTATTTTCCGTGGAGAAACCGCCTATCTGACCTCCTAAACCCAGTCCACAAAAGCATAATAATTTATTTAAATTAAATCACTTATTCCTAACTCCGAGACTGGGCGAACAACAAAGAATGTGATTATTCACTGTTCACCAAAACATAAAATTATAAACATTATTCATTCTAACTTTGTAATGAAGAGGGGTGGAACGAGGATCCTTCAGAAGTTTTCATTAAGGAAACGAGTCGGCCAATAAGGAAATAAGTGGGTGACAAGTTATCATTAATGCAACGGGAGGACACACAGAGTAGCGAAGATCAGTTGATTAATTTCTTATGGAATTAGAACTAAGTCAGACTGGTTTGTGTTTGGGATCGAGTCTAATCTTAAAGTGTGGCCGTGAATGGATAGAAATTTTTTTTTTAGTATACAACGTGTAATTTAAAGGGTATATACATACCAAGTGCACGGCTTCTTTGGATGATAATAAACGATATGGCAAGGGCTTTTTAATCCTATGTGTACATGTGTGGAACTTATTAGAAATTTCAATACATTGATACCAGAGATTTCTTATGGAATTAGAACTAAGTCAGACTGGTTTGTGTTTGGGATCGAGTCTAATCTTAAAGTGTGGCCGTGAATGGATAGAAATATTTTTTTTAGTATACAACGTGTAATTTAAAGGGTATATACATACCAAGTGCATGGCTTCTTTGGATGATAATAAACGATATGGCAAGGGCTTTTTAATCCTATGTGTACATGTGTGGAACTTATTAGAAATTTCAATACATTGATACCAGAGACCGAATTTTTCAAATTAAGAAGAACGAAGAGAATTATTGTTTTATTGGCAAGTGACGTGGAAAGTGATGACGCTCAAAGTGATGTGACACGTTTGTTATTATTGTTATTGCAGAAACATACGAAATCAACAATTTGGGGTCAATTCTGTGAGTCACTTATTTTGAGCTAAAACTTTGCATGGAGACTCCATACCAGATGTTGTCTTCAGCCTTTTTGGATAGATATGGGGTTTCCGTTACACGTTGTGTAGTTGAAAAATATTGAAAGAAGGCCAATTACAAGTTGTAACAGACTGTATTATAATAGTACAAGAGACAGTAGACGGATAAAAGGATGTAAGAAGTAAAAGCACTCGGAGCGAGTTATGAATAGAGAAGCGATACAAGTAATAGTTTCAGTGTTGTTCGAAAAACTGGTTACACAATGACACATCATTTGTTTGCGTCTAGTTTATGTCTCAAGCTAGGTTTTTTATTGATAATAGGCTCGCGTTGGACCACCATATCACTTTATCGTAAGCGATGATATGTTCGATGATGAAGCACGCTTACCTAGAAGTAACCTATTCACTTTTGACTAAGGCTCAATTTACACCGCCGCGGAATGGAAGCATCAATTTTGCCTCATGATGCGAGAACTCACTGGTATGCTCGAGATTTCTCCCGCATTCCAGCGAATTCGCGTGACTGCGCCTTGCTTGCTTGGTACCGCACTGCTGTGACTGACCCAACCGAATCCCCGTTTGCGCCACTTCCTGCGGATTCCACAGACGGCGCCGACAGTAACTAGGGGAATTCTCGAGAATGCGCGAGGATTCCCCGGAAGACGTGCGACCTTTTTTTGGCTCCTATTTAGTTTGTATGTTATACAATTGACATAAAGTTCATTATGCTATGTACAATTTCGTTGCCAAAAGTCGCTTCCATTCCATTCCGCAGCAGTGTAAATTGAGCCTTAAAGATCTCCAGGTTATAGCTATCAGGAAACACAGACTCCGACAGGACTCCGCAATTTCTCTTATTTCGTGAGTGTACTTTTACAAACATCCAGATCTGGAACAACTATACGTACACACTAATACTCGTTTCGATGCGGGAATCGAACCCACGACACGCAGCGCAAAAGTCAATCGTTCAACATCTACGCCAACCGTGTCGTGAATTTCCAAAAATCTGTAAGAGATATTACTAGACTCTGCTATGTTGCTATACATCCGTAACTCTGATTCCCATGATACATGTGTGACCTAGTTAGGGACACCCGATCAAAGAAAAAAAGAAAAGGAATTATCACATAGTTACAGATTAAATTAATAGTTTACATTTAAGTACATTATACTATATAAAGCTTCATATTATATAAAGCTAAATTACCACTCACTCACTCACTCACTCATTGACATAATTGTTCTCCCAGATGGTGGATGGGGAGGTGGGTATATTTTGACAGATTCGTAAACAAGTAACTCTCAAACCTACGGGAAAAGTGCCAAACCTCCTCTTTTCACCCCCCTTCTCCCCCCTCCCTATCGTATCTCGGAAACTCCGAGACCCTTTTTTTTTACGGATTCGTATAGAGGAGACTCGGTAAAGTAAAAACCATTTTTCAAATTCGCCCCCCTTGCCCCCATCTTCTTGGTAAAGTAAAAACCATTTTTCAAAGTCGCCCCGCTTGCCCCCCTTCTCACCCACTTTAGGGGGATCTCGGAAATTAAGAGAATTGGACCATTTTTTTTTTCAGATTAATTTAGAGGGGCAATGCTTTAGTCAAAATAATTGTGCAACCCCTCCCCCCCATTTTTTTTTATTTTTTTTTTTTTTTATTGAGAACAATCCACCACCACAAGCACGCGAGGTGCTTGCACCTCGCGCAACACGCAAATACTAGTCTTTGTTATAAATGTAGACTTATTTTTACATACTGTCACCATGACATTGCACAGAAACATTGGATTATAATCTATCGATAAATTGTGACCCCATGGTTTTCTTCACCGTCTTAAGAGGAGTTGTGATTATGAAAATTAAACGAAGTTACATGCCTGCCTTGGTTTAAATCTATGACCTACAAATCTTTAGTCGTGTCTATAAATAACAGGCCACCACTATCTTTCAATATAAATTTAAGTTATTTTCATACTGTTTTCCCTACTCTGTGTCCTTAATCAGTAGATTTAATTAGCGCCACTTGAGACCTACTTATTATAATATTTTTCTCAACAGCTTGTCCAGGAAGTTTATGGGTGCTTGGAAAGTGATAAAAAATAAGTATAAGAATCCGATTATTTCTAATCCTTAAAGGACTTATTATAAAGTTAATTTAGTTTTGATTTTAATGATAGTAAACGAGATATAATTTGTATTATTGATTACTTTGATTGGGTGCAAGTTGCTTTTAAAATAATTAAAGGTAGCAAGTGGATTTTTTTTTTCAAAATAAATTAATCTGAGGTTTCTATATAAAGAAGCCCAGAAAGCAGGCGTGGGATACCGTAAGTTAGTTTAATTAAAATTTAATTCGAGTCATGGTCATGAAGAGCATTATAATTTACATAAGTACATAGTTTGTTCAGAATCTTATATTGAATCAAATGGATTCATCCATCATTTTTAACATAGGTATTTTTATCCCAAAAATAAAACTACACATCCAGTTAGACTAGAAACCGACGCAACATACTAGTAGTTGGTAAAAGACTTAGCAGAAGTTGATGTTTATGACATAGCTATCTAACATGAGTCCAACATCATCAATGTTTAATCTATTATCTTAATACCTGAAGCGTACCTACAACAATGTTCGCCTCAAATTACACGTGCGATTAATTTACACCACAGCCTCTGTAGTTGGTATGTACATCATGCACTTAGTTTGCTTCAAACCATTGTGTAATGTTTGGCTAACTAACTACTCTAAGCTGACTTGATAATCCGCGAGTTGACAGTATGTTTAAAAATTTAAAATAACTATTTAATTATGTAAATCTATTGATATGAAGCACAAAATAGTACAAATGAAGAAAAGATTTTTAATTATTTATTTTATTTTCCCTTGAGAAAAATGAGACTTTTTATCTGTGAGTCACGTGATTAGAAACACCAATCAGAAAACGAGACGTCATCGTTCAATATTTTGACAGCTGACTGGTTATCTTTAGTTGGTGCGTAAGACAAAATAAGAAAAGAATAACTAACTAACTGCTTGCACTGTCTGCACAGGTCCGCTCAAATTTGCGTGGTTATTTCCTCAAAAGAATACCAAAGACATGAACCTACATGCTTCTCATATACAAATACAAATTGTCTGGACTTTAAAAGAGACGTTGACGACAAACTCAGAGGGAGTTTGTCTCGGTGTTTCTTCTCAGAGTAGTCAGTTGGGAAGTACCGGCCTCATCTAGCTAATCTAAACACGCAAAAAAACATGACGTGTAAAAGTGTTATTTATAACCAATTTACAAATAAATATTTCATTTCATTTCATAACTAACTCTCTCTCTTCTGATTAATTTTCTTATCGTCCTGTAATAGTTGTTCGATGAGTTCCTTTTTTTGTCCTTTTAAAAAAGCAGATAGATAGATATATTCTTTATTGTACACCATAACAGTAAAACAAATATGGACTTAACAACTAAAAAGGGTGATACAATGGGCGGTCTTATCGCTAAAAGCGATCTTTTACAGACAACCTTTGGATGGGTTTGACACAGAAGTTCTAACCACTTCTTGTGAATACCTCTTTTTAAAGGGACATTAATAAATAGTTTCGTTGGCGTTTTTATAGTAGTATTCCCACAACAAGGTACTGCACAGCACTGATAATAATTTTTCACGTTCATAATAGAGTAAAATATCATAAAATACCCAAAGTATATTTTCATCCCCCCATCTCGGAAAGAGTATGTTTGCTCTTCGATATCGGAGTGCAAAAGCCGTTTTTATCCGCTAGAGGATAAAGTAAATATTTAATTCAAAACATCATTAAACCTATTTACTTCTACCTCCATGAGGCCGAATTTATCATACAACTTTTTTTTAATTTGTTAAAAACTCATACTCTGGAACCTTCTTGGTGTACTTACTTTTTTTATTTTGCTTTGCTCGCCATTTTTTTTTGCATTTAGTCATTTCCTCGCCGAGGTGGGATGAAAAGTTACGTGTTGCACTCGAGTGCAAAGATTTTTCACCTCGTGCTCTTTTGATTCCCTTGCTAACGCTCAGGATTCTAATGTTTGAATCACTCGCTGCACTCGTGATTCAATTTTAGAATCCTTCGCTTGCTCGGTCATCAAAATTGAGCACGCGGTTAAAAAGCAACTTTGCACTCTTGTATAACAAATAACTATTATGTGCCAAATGCCAGGAAAGTTTTTTGAACGATGACGTCATACGTAGTCACGTGACCACAATGGCACGATTTATGCCATAGTTTTTTAATAAATTAAAAAATTACTTATAATTTAATTGAAAGGTTAAGTGATGAATAAAATATTATTTTACGAGTACACATGAAGCGCTTCGAAGCGTTTCAAACAATTTTTACAAAGTTGTCAACTCGCGGATTATCTGCGTCGTGGTACAAGCTGTCACTAGATACAGATGGCAGATGACAGAGTTGTTAGGTGTATGGGAAACCTGAATGTCTGTAATAATATTTAAAATACGTTAAATTTTTGTATTCCTCTCCCAATTCGTGGCAGTCTTTCCCTCTAGTGCTGACGGCGCGGCGCCTCAAAGAGCCGTGTAACGTTACATTTTCCCTGGGTAGAGGGAAATGTAAGGTTGCAATAACTAATTAGGAGGAATATGACCAGGAAAGGAAATCAAAATGAAGCTCCCGCTTATCATCGACTCTCCCGTCATCCCTTGTGCCTTAGAGTTCCAGCAATTATGTATAAATTCTTTCATAAATCCTGTTTCATTTTTCCGCACTTTGATTTATTTTATGGTCATCTTCCTCCTAAATAGTTATTGCAACCTTACAGTTCCCTCTACCCAGGGAAAATGTAACGTTACAGCCGTTAGAACTAGTTCCCACAGGCCCCATGTTCTAACGAGATACCGCAGCTCCAGAACACAAGCGCAGCTGAAGAAACAGGGTGGTTTTTAGTCAGTAGAAGTCTGACACTTCCTTCTACTCCACCCAGAGTGGGAGAAGTCATTCGATGATTTTTCAACCAACCAAAAAATGCATTGTCATCAATGATTGTCATTAAAACTCAACATGTACCTGTGCAAACTTTCAGCTTGATCGGTTGAGTATTTTTCAAAATTACTTCATTCATGAATTCCAGACATACTAATGAATGTACTAAAATATAATGAATGAACTTTTCAAGTGTTAGCGGTTATCGTTTTCAAATCCAGTTGCAAGATGTGTTATTACATGATTCGCACGCATTGAGCTCACACGAAACGTGTGAAACGAAATTCTTAATGATATTGTTACGAGCTGGGGTTCGGGATAGAAATAATTAACGCCAATTAGACCAAAATTAACACTTTAATTAAATAAACACAAAACAAAAATTAACACAGTTATTCACAGTACAATAATACTTGTCACTTAACACTTAAATTGCACCGAAATTCACTTGTAAAGCTTCGATTATATCGCCTCCTATTTATACCCCGGTCTATGAGTTCTAGAACATTCTTGTACAATCGACTCACTGCCTATACTGCCTAGAATATTCCAGAAGCTACTCCAGATACTTAGTACTGCAACTCACCGCTAGATGGCGTTAGTGTCTCGAACGTATTAGAAGACGGTCGAAGTTTCTCGATATACTCAGTACCGCTACTTGCCGCTAAGTGGCGTTATTGTCTCGAACATTCTACATTTCTGTCAAAGTTTCTCGACCTACTTTGCTAAGCGACTGGCTATTACGCCAGTCGATTAGCATTAGCATTATATAGGTAGGTGATTGAAATGTGGTGTATGTGTGCATTTGACCTGTGCAGCCTTTTAGCCTTGAACATAGCTCGTTACATGGTGGACATCCCTCCCATACGCACAAAATGTTTTGAGAATAGTTTCATTATGCGTAAAGCTAAGGAGTGGAATTCTCTACCGGAGTCTGTATTTCCTGATAGCTATATCCTGGGAGTCTTTAAGTCAAGATTGAATAGGTTACTTCTAGGCAAGCTTCACCTTCAACGAAATCATCGCTTATCATCAGGTGAGATAGCGGTTAAACGCAAGCCAAAAAAAAAATAATCGAAAACGTTGTCCATGAATTGCAAGCCTATCTATCGGTTACATTTCGGGTAGTGGTCTATGAAATTGCACAGCCATATTTCGCCAAGCTCGTTCCATCGTCGGAATATTGTTCGGCAATGCAACATCGTTACATGTTGGACATCCTACCCACAAGCACAAAACGTTTCAATACTTGTATAGTGCACTAGTACTCACGCGGGGCTTCGCTCCCGTGGATTAGAATCCAAAAAAGAAAAAGGAAAAGGAGAGTTATATTTTTACCGTGATAGATCACGGTAAAAACATAACTCTCCTTTTTTCCAGTCGTGTAAAATGTAGCCTATAATCTTCCTCAAGCTTGAAGCTACTACCATACCAAATTGCATCCAAATCCACACAGTACTTTCGAAGATTAGCGCGTTCAAGCAAACAAACAAACAAACAAACTTTTCCGCTTTATAATATTAGTATAGACTAGTACTCACGCGGGGCTTCGCTCCCGTGGATTCTATCACGGTAAAAACATAACACTCCTTTTTTCCAGTCGCGTAAAAAGTAGCCTATAACCTTCCTCAAGCTTCAAGCTACTACCATACCAAATTGCATCCAAATCCACACAGTACTTTCGAAGATTAGCGCGTTCAAGCAAACAAACAAACAAACTTTTCCGCTTTATAATATTAGTATAGATACAGCTAAAGAATTCTCTCCCGGAGTGTTTCCGGATAGCTATAGCCTGGGGTTTTAAAGCAAGTGTGTATACTTCTTGGTAAGTGTACTTTA
The DNA here is from genome assembly GCA_943138885.2 of Tholera decimalis. Lineage (NCBI taxonomy): Eukaryota > Metazoa > Arthropoda > Insecta > Lepidoptera > Noctuidae > Tholera > Tholera decimalis. Next base: position 35,776,309 of record OW964562.2, read on the forward strand.
TTTTCGACCACATCATCGCTTAGGTGCGATGGTGGTCAAATATCAACCTATCTTCAATAAAACAATGATTTTCGACGCAAAGATTTGGAGTAACTGATTATCTAAGCTGGTACCATAGTTGTAACTTTAGGCAACTGTGGTACCAAATTAGAACATAATACTGTTAGCTTCTATACTGTATTTTACGCAATATTTCAGTGCAGAGTCTCCTGTAGAGTAATATCTTTTAGACTCACAACAATTCTCTTCCTACTCCGTTCAAAGGGAGTTAAAGAAAATCCTTCAATTCGAGAAAATGGCTGCAAACTGAAAGAAAATACTGGAAATAGAAGTGAGCGGGGTACCGTAGTATGTTTGCGGTTCCGTAGCGTGGAATTAAAAGGAAACATTGCAGCACTATAACTATTGAAAACGGTTAAATTGTCGACCATAATACCGTTTGTATTTTTTTGGATACTTTTTCACCTATTTTTATAGCATGGTGCTGAATTCCGGTTAGAAAAAGTTACAAAGATAATTAAAATTATATAAAAATGCCCGAAAAACATGCCTGCAATGACAAGAAACATATTACTTTCATGTTATAACGATATTAGTAATGATATTATTACGATCAGCGATAAAAAGTTGTTTATCTATTTTGGTGTATTTTGGCGATAAGACCGCCACTGTAACCATATTATTTTACAGTATTGTAAATCAAGTGTGTGTTTAAATTATTGGTGTACAATAAAGAGTATTCTATCTATCTATCTATCTACATAGTCGTTATCTGCCTAGCCTTTTCCCTTCTATTTTGGGGTCAGCTTTTAGTTTTACTGGATGCAGCTGAGTATTAGGCTTCGTTTACGGAGACGCGGCGCGGCCCGCACTAAATTCAAACATATAGCGTTGTATAAGAGCGTTTATGGAGAAGCGATCTTATACGCATTTACTTGAAATGGATCGTTTTTTGCGGCCGTGCCCGCGTATGGCATCGACGCGTGTCACGCGATGATGCACGCAGCGGCGCACGCAGCGGCAATTCTCGATGAAGCGATGTCGGTTTGACTGAGTGCCCCTACCCCGCGTACGCCGCAGCGTTGCCCGCCGCGTGCTTCGCTATACGCTTGAGAATTCGCCGCGGGCGCAGCGGCGGGCACCGCTACACTTCCCGCCTAGCATCTCTATGAACAGCATCGTATATTGCTATAAGTTTGTGTTTACGCGTGTGATGATGCATGCCGCTTCACGCACCCTGGCTCCGTAAACAGAAAAAACGTCCGAAGCGCCGCGAAAAGCCACGCCACACGCGATGCCCGACGCCCCGCGTGTCCGTAAATGAGGCCTTAGTGTTTTACATGAAAAGACTGCCGAATGATGCCTGCCTAATATGACCCCCATAACCTCAGTAGTTACTGGGGTTATGGAGGTCATGGGCATGTTAATGTTTTTCAATTTCAATCTGGGGGCACGGCAGTGCCCCGCCAAGTCCAGCGCAAAGCAAACACTGCCGTACCATCCTTTTCTGGAACCATTTCGGCGTATTTTCAGGCCCCTATTTGGGGACCTCTGGATAGATTTAGAACGCTGAAATTATCGTTCTCTAGTAAGCCACCAGCACACACTTAAAACCAGAAAATTTCATGTTTGTAGCTTGTTTATTTCGTAAGGTATGCAAAAGCAAAGTTGTACTATTTCGACATGTAGGGTAAGGTGTTCAACAATGAACCACCTAAATTTCTAACCACCATAACTCAAAAGTTTACTTTCGAAATTAACTTTTATCTGTAATACTAGAGAGGTAGGTTAGTTGACTACCTTTTTGCATTTAAGAAATGTGACTTTTAGTGATACAATTCATAGAATAAGCATTTTTTTCAAAAAATATTTTTGACTCATTGTGTCCACCCCCTGGTATACAATGAACCGGGGGGGTCTGTTACAGTTAACCATGAGGTACACATTGAACCAAAGAATGTCAGGATGTTATTTATTCAGAAATAATAACACATCATGTCAGAAAATCAGTCTTTAATAAACAAATATTACAAAACTTGTTTATCATGATCGAAATATTTATTAATTAACGAAAAATTATCAAAAAAAAAACGTTTTTTTTAAATAATTAGTGAGAACTTAAGTTTTTTAACATAAAATAATATTTTCTAATAAACACTGTGCCACATATTATCTTAAAACACTTATAATTATCGCATTAAACACCATAGCTACTGGAAACATCAATTTTTGTATTTGTAGCTTAACATGTTGGCACTTTAAATCAGGTTAAGTTTCTGTTGGAAATAGAATCGTTTATTTTGTATTTATTTTATTAATAAAACGTAATTATTAAGTCAACGAATGAAAAAGAGAAGAGAGCCTTCGAATGAAAAAGAGGCTTGCTTTCGGGCGCTACCAGCAATGTAGCTTTTGGTAAAAGATATTTAACACTTATTCACTAAAACACCACAGATACTGGTAATGAGATCAATTTTTATAATTAGTTTAACATTGGCACATACAATCAGTCTCAACTTTCTAGAAATATAATTGTAGGTACCTACTTAATACTAGAATAATATTTTAATTTAAACATTCAACGTAATTTCAATTGCGACACGTCCACGTCAAATGAAAAAGAGGCATGCCTTCGGCTGCTGCCTACAATGTTCGGTTTTGGTAAAACATATTTAATGTCTTTTATTTGTATTCCTGCTGTATCTGGAACCAAAGGCTCACACAATTTCAGACTTACTAACTTACTTTTTAATCTTAAAAAACTCACAAAAAGTCAGAATCGTCGCGTTGTCGTCAATTTCTGCATTAAACATTACTATTTTTAAGTGGAAATGAGACGATGACGAATTCTTCTTCTTTTGGGTCTCGAGTTAATTGTATAAAATTACCGTCGAGCACTGTCATCCTCATCTTCACTCCTACTTACAAAATCTTCTCCACCAGACGATGATCCACTGGCTACAAAATCTTTTTCGTCTGAGGTTTCGATAATGATGGCTTTCTTTTTGTTTCTTTTGTTATTTATTTTATCTTCTGTAAATAGGTCTTTCTTCACATTCTTTGGCGGTTTATTGATTTTCAACTTCTTCTTTTCAGCAATTTCACTTTTTCTGGGGTTGCTTAGCTGGCATCCTTTACTGGATTTTCTAATACTGAGCCCGGAGTTCAAGAGCTGCCTTCATAGATTCTTCCGTATGTCCACCTTTTTTTTCTTATGACCTTTTTAACCCGCATCTCTTAAACAAAAACAAAATATATTAAGGCAACAACTACACATTAATTGGGTACCTACACAGTTAACAAACATGAAGTACACAATGAACCATGGCTCATTGTTAAACAATACAAGTTGGTTGACTGTGGGACACACACTTTTTTATTGTTATAGGTAAAGATAACTTTTAAATTACTTACATCAAACATACAGTTAATATGTCAAAAGAAGCACATTAAGAGTATCTACAAAGCTAACACAGTACAATACTTGTTATATTAAACTGAAACATATAAAACGAAAAACTCCTTACTTTTTTTTCTCTAGTTTTCACACGAATAAACACAAAATTCCTCACCACTCGGCCGACTCGAGGGCGAGCTCGCTGCAAACTGGTAAAGTAGGCGGCAGGCCGTTATGGAGTCAATGTTGCTAGGTAGCAAGGAACGGTAACGCCGCATTTCCGAATTATCGGCTTGGTTGACTGTGTACACATGGTTCAATGTTGAACATCTGACCCTATAGACTCACTGATCATCAATATAGAACTAGTAATTCCCATAAACCTAGAGAGCTGAAATTTGGCATAGAGGTAGAGTTTAGTGCCTATATGAAGGGAAAACTATCAAAACTAGGATCATGGAAGATCTGGAGTACCTTACGACCCTGAGTAGAAACCGTAACAGACCAGCCAAACTATTGAAATTATCGACATGCTATGTTCACAAAGTTTATTAAGCGTGGTTAGCCCTTTCTTTTGAAATAAAAAAATTGAAGGTCTGAAGTATCTGATGAAGAACCCTTAGAGCTCAGCTGAACTATGGGAGATATGGAAATGCGCCTTGACAAAAGTTATTCAATGTGACGAGCCCCTTCTTATAAATGAATATGAAACTGGGGTCTGAATAATTAAGAAACTAATCAAGTACAAAATAGCTTTCTGCAAAAAGAAGTGAGACTTGGCCGTTGACTTCGATGTATTAACTAGTAAAAGTGCATAGAGTATGTTCAACGGCCGGTTACATAAAATCTAACTATATTAATAAAGAAATCGCAGTAAAGATCCTTAGACTTGGCTTCGCTTTGCTTAGAGATTTCATTACTTTTTATAGAGAAACAAGCAGCTTAGGCGAGGCTTGCCTAATTTTTTACAGGATGTTTTGGTGGGATTTTAATAATACGATTACAGTTTGGTAGTACGATACTGGCTTCTGACTATCCGTAACGACTGTCAAAGATGTACAAATGACTGATGATGATGATGATGATGATTTTTATTTTGCAAATGGGTTATAAGTAACACTTTTACACGTCATTTTTTTTTTCGTAAATGTAAGCTAGATGAGGCCAGTGTTTCCTAACTGACTACTCTCAGAAGAAACACTGAAACAAACTCAGAGGTCAACGTCTCTTTTAAAGTCCATACAATGTGTAGTAATCAAATCATATGAGAGCCATGTAGGTTTATGCCTGTGGCGCCCTTTAAAGGACAGAATCATACAGATTTGAGCAGGTCCGTCCAAACAGTGCAAGCATTTGTCAAATATCGTGTAGCTCAACTTATATCTTAAGGAGCTTCAACGATTTGACGAACAATACCAAAGTTAGGACATTTGGGTGGGCCGTATAAACCACTCAAACTGCTTAATAAGGCGCTTTCCGAGGAACAGAGGAATTTTCATAACTATATTAAGATGGTCACCCAACCATTATCCGACCTCGACAGGAGTTGCTTAACCTTGCAGATCTAACCGTGCGGCTGTTGTTATTTAGCCACTAGCTCGTCTTTGGTTTCTATAGAGTAAGTATAATTTATTCTATAATGACTAACTCCCCTCTCTATTTTTAAGCTATTGCATAGCTTTTATCGCGGGCTTTGAGCTCAGCGACCAAATCAAGAAATTCCGTAACGAAAATAAACCTAACACCCCCCACTCCGACCGGCACAGCGGTGCGGCGTTGAAAGCCGTGCATCGTCTAACGTCGTTTCAGTTCGGCAGACGGTGTTTGTGTGCGTGCGACTAGACGTATGCGTGTAGACTATAATTGCATAAGTTGATAAAAAATGCTATGCAATAGCTTTACCGCGGCAGCCCCGAGTGCAACACTCATTTTTTTATATTCATATAGACCATCCCAAGGTTGTCTGGAAGATATCGCTATCAGTGATAAGACCGCCATTGTAACCATGAGTTGCATAATATTCTGAATGAGGCGTGTTTAAATTATTGGTGTACAATAAAGAGTATTCTATCTATCTATCTTATTCTACTTCTACTTAAATTGAAAGCATCTAAACATTATGTATGCCATATGCTAATAAGACAGTATACCTAAACTGTAAAACCAGATTTACAGGCTTCAACTGTGAATTCCAAATACCCGCCAACGTCGGTATTGAATAATTCAATAGATGTATTACAGAACACTTACAGGGTGATACTACAGGAGAAGCGGAAGCGATAGCGGGGACACTATTTATTTATTGAGACGCCAACGAATTATTCGCTACTTTTAACACATTATAATTTGGTACGCTTTTTTTTTTTTTTTTTTTTTTTTTAGCGTGGTAAAATTATCAAATAAGTCCTCCCACTCCGGGCAGGGTGGGAGGGACTGTCAGACTTTTACTGACTAAAATCCACGGTGTTCCTTCAATAACCCTTTACATACCGGGGCCACGGTAACGGGATGAGTCCCACGACCCCGGCGGGCTTCGGCCCTCTGCAGAGGGGGCCTCGTCATGTTGCTGACGCTCTTTGAGGCGCGCGTGGAACACGACGCGCCGTCGACCCGGGCATGGTCCATGGTCGGACAGCGAGTTGCCCTTTACTCGCTGTCCGCATGCCCGCGCCTACGGTGGCCGGAGATCGTCGGCCGACGTCCGACGCCGTGGGCGTCTACCACTGCGGCTGGGCTGGAGGGAGGACGCCATCCTCTCCCTCACGCGGCCCGCCTCCTCCTTCGCAAGCATGACTGCTTCGCAGAAGGAGGCGACCGCTTCCCACTCCCTCTCGCCCCGCAGCATGGCCTCGACCAAGGCCGGGCGCGAGAGGTCTCCGCCTATTGTCGCCGTGAGGACACGTCGGTGCTCTGCCCAAGCTGGGCAGTCCTGCACCGTGTGCTCGACTGTGTCCTCAGGGCGTCCCTCGCAGTGGTGACACCCAGGCGTCTCTTCCTTACCCATCAGACACAGGTACCTCCCGAAACTTCCGTGTCCGGTGAGGACCTGCGTCATGCGGTAGGTCAGGACGCCGTGACGCCGATCTAGCCACTCCTCAAAGAGGGGTCTTACCGCCGCAATTGCGGCGTGCCCGGCCGTCGGTTGCGACAGTCGTTCCCTCCATACTGCCCTGAGATCGCGCCGGAGCTCTTCCCGCCGCGCCTCGACTTCTCGAGGCAGCGGGGATACGCCCCGGCGCTGCGCCTCCACGCGCCATTCATAGACGCGCTGGAGGGCAGTCGCCTCCAGATCCCAGGGCAGCAATCCGGCAAGGAGGTTGGCCGATTCGCCGGCGATCGTGCGGTATCCCCGGATCATTCGGATAGCCATGACCCTCTGGCATGCGACCAACTTTAGTGGTCGCGTCCGGATGCACAGGGCCCACACTGGGGACCCGTAGAGGGCCATGGACCGCACGACGCCGGCGTACAGCCTTCGGCAGGAGGCGTTTGGCCCGCTGAGATTAGGCAGGAGTCGCCTGAAGGCGGCTGCTGCCCGGTTCAGCTTTGGGGCCAAACTCAGGAAGTGCTCCCTGAAGTTCCACCGGCTGTCGAGGACGAGTCCCAGGTACTTCATCGTCCTCCCGACGCCGATGCGAACCCCCTCCACCGTTATGTGGGACTCGGACCGTGGCGCGTTCCGACCGCCATGGAAGCACATGGCCTCGGTCTTGTGCAGCGCCACGTCGAGTCCCAACTGCCGGATCCTACGAACGACTGTCGCAACCGCTTGCGTCGCCAGGTCGGCCGCCGCCTGGTGCGACTCTCCCTGCGCCAGGACGAGCGTGTCGTCAGCGTAACATACTACGCTGACGCCGTCAGGGAGGTCGCCGCGCAGCACCCAGTCGTATCCGATGTTCCACAGGGGCGGCCCCAAGACCGAACCCTGTGGGACACCGCACGACATCTCTCGCCGGTTCCACTCTCCCCGGTGACCGGGGTAGATGACGGCTCTGTCCGTCAGGTAGTCCTCGACTATGCGACGGAGGTAGGTCGGCACCCGGTGATACCGGAGTGCCTCCCTGATGCAACTCCAGGGCAGGGTGTTGAAGGCGTTGGTGATGTCCAAAGACACCGCCAAGACGACCCTGCCCCGGGATACCGCGTCCCCCGTCGTGAGGGCTCTCACGCGCATGACAGCATCCACCGTCGAGCGCCCCCTGCGGAAGCCAAACTGGCACTCCGCAAGATCCGGGCCCACCCGATTCAGGTGCCCGAAGAGGCGGTCTGCAATCACTCTTTCCAAGAGCTTGCCCACCTCGTCGAGCAGCACGATGGGCCGGAATGCGGACGGAGAGTCCGCAGGGCGCCCGGCTTTCTGGATCAGGACCAGCTTTCCCGTCTTCCAGCGAAGCGGAAACTGGCCCCTCTCCAGGCATGCGCTAAAGAGCCCCCCTAGTCGAGGCCCGAGAGTCTCCGAGGCCAGGACCCACGCTTTCCCTGGCAAGCCGTCGGGTCCTGGGGCGGTATTTTTGGCCTTGAGCCGTTGTACCGCCACTCTCAAGTCTACCTCGGTCACCTCTGGAGCGTCGTAGACGTCGTCGTCGCTGTGGTCCGCGTTTGCGCCAGCTTCAGGTTCCGTCGGAGACGGAGCCATGGGCGGGGGAGCGTGCTCCCCTCGCGATGGGAACAGGGCGCTCACCACGTCCTCCAAGAACTGAGGCTGGAGACTCTGCGTCAACGGGGGAGCCCAGGGGCGGAGCTTTTCTCGCACCCACTTGTAGGGGCGGCCCCATGGGTCCCCGTCCAGAGTCGCCAGCATCTCCTCCCGGGCCAAATTGGAAACATTTTATGGTGAATTCATTACTTACAGGTTTGCTACAAGAAAAGAATATATATATGCTTATGTTCGGTATGCTGGGACTCCTTCGGAAGCAGATCACCGAGTGCTCCAAAGTTGTTGACGGTCTGGAGACTCGAGCTCGACGAAAAGCTCTCCTCTTCATGGGATTCGCTGAAGAAGACAAGTAAGATTGTAAGGCGCTCGTGTTGAATATTCTGCACAACAAACTGGAAATACCTGACGTTACTGCTGCTTCCATCAAAGTGTGTCATCGCCTAGGGGCATCAACTTCAACCCACAGCCGGCCTATTCTGGTAAGGTTTTCCAACATTGACCTCAAGCTTGCTGTTTGGAAGGCTAAGTCAGCACTGAAGGGCTCCACTGTCACCGTGAAGGAATTTAACCAGAGCAAGACAGACTGTATTCAGCAGGGCGCATTTGCAATATATATTATTACTAGTACTCTCGCGGGGCTTCGCTCCCGTGGATTCTATCACGGTAAAAACATAACTCTCCTTTTTTGCAGTCGGGTAAAAAGTAGCCTATAACCTTCCTCAAGCTTCAAGCTACTTCCATACCAAATTTCATCCAAATCCACCCAGTACTTTCGAAGATTAGCGCGTTCAAGCAAACAAACAAACAAACAAACAAACAAACAAACTAACAAACTTTTCCGCTTTATAATATTAGTATAGATAAGAACCCCTGATGGAACGCGCCATAAGGTCACATGTGTCGAAGAACTTAATCGCTTGTTGACTAAATACCCGAATAAAGCTAGGGAGTCAGCTTCTGCAGAAAGCATAAGTGTAGCACGTAGAAGTTAGTGTTTGTGACCTCAACACTGAATAATTGCACGGTATCTATTTATCCTGATTGTTATACAATTTGTTTCTCTTCTATTTTATTTACGTACTTGTTTCTTCTTTCTTCTTAAATTGGAGTCATTGGGAAGATAGTTGGGGTCAACTTTCAGTCTAATCGGATGCAACTGAGTACTAGCACAGATGACTAAATAGTAACTTCGTAACAGATACATCAATCCCATACAAAAGCGAAAATACCTACGCGATAATAGCCTACAAAATCTTAATAATAATACCAGCTGTTTGCAGCGAGAAGAAATGTACCATAAGCACGCACACAGAGAGTTGAGATTGTTTTGCCCACCGCGCGACCCACGTCATTGAGCGAATGTCCTTTTTTTTTTTTTTTTTTTTTTTAACGTGGTAAAATTATCAAATAAGTCCTCCCACTCCGGGCAGGGTGGGAGGGACTGTCAGACTTTTACTGACTAAAATCCACGGTGTTCCTTCAATAACCCTTTACATACCGGGGCCACGGTAACGGGATGAGTCCCACGACCCCGGCAGGCTTCGGCCCTCTGCAGAGGGGGCCTCGTCATGTTGCTGACGGTCTTTGAGGCGCGCGTGGAACACGACGCGCCGTCGACCCGGGCATGGTCCATGGTCGGACAGCGAGTTGCCCTTTACTCACTGTCCGCATGCCCGCGCCTACGGTGGCCGGAGATCGTCGGCCGACGTCCGACGCCGTGGGCGTCTACCACTGCGGCTGGGCTGGAGGGAGGACGCCATCCTCTCCCTCTCGCGGCCCGCCTCCTCCTTCGGAAGCATGACTGCTTCGCAGAAGGAGGCGACCGCTTCCCACTCCCTCTCGCCCCGCAGCATGGCCTCGACCAATGCCGGGCGCGAGAGGTCTCCGCCTATCGCCGCCGTGAGGACACGTCGGTGCTCTGCCCAGGCGGGGCAGTCTTGCACCGTGTGCTCTACGGTGTCCTCAGGGCGACCCTCGCAGTGGTGACACCCAGACGTTTCCTCCTTTCCCATCAGACACAGGTACCTCCCGAAACTTCCGTGTCCGGTGAGGACCTGCGTCATGCGGTAGGTCAGGACGCCGTGACGCCGATCTAGCCACTCCTCAAAGAGGGGTATTACCGCCGCAATTGCGGCGTGCCCGGCCGTCGGTTGCGACAGTCGTTCCCTCCATACTGCCCTGAGATCGCGCCGGAGCTCTTCCCGCCGCGCCTCGACTTCTCGAGGCAGCGGGGATACGCCCCGGCGCTGCGCCTCCACGCGCCATTCATAGACGCGCTGGAGGGCAGTCGCCTCCAGATCCCAGGGCAGCAATCCGGCAAGGAGGTTGGCCGATTCGCCGGCGATCGTGCGGTATCCCCGGATCATTCGGATAGCCATGACCCTCTGGCATGCGACCAACTTTAGTGGTCGCGTCCGGATGCACAGGGCCCACACTGGGGACCCGTAGAGGGCCATGGACCGCACGACGCCGGCGTACAGCCTTCGGCAGGAGGCGTTTGGCCCGCTGAGATTAGGCAGGAGTCGCCTGAAGGCGGCTGCTGCCCGGTTCAGCTTTGGGGCCAAACTCAGGAAGTGCTCCCTGAAGTTCCACCGGCTGTCGAGGACGAGTCCCAGGTACTTCATCGTCCTCCCGACGCCGATGCGAACCCCCTCCACCGTTATGTGGGACTCGGACCGTGGCGCGTTCCGACCGCCATGGAAGCACATGGCCTCGGTCTTGTGCAGCGCCACGTCGAGTCCCAACTGCCGGATCCTACGAACGACTGTCGCAACCGCTTGCGTCGCCAGGTCGGCCGCCGCCTGGTGCGACTCTCCCTGCGCCAGGACGAGCGTGTCGTCAGCGTAACATACTACGCTGACGCCGTCAGGGAGGTCGCCGCGCAGCACCCAGTCGTATCCGATGTTCCACAGGGGCGGCCCCAAGACCGAACCCTGTGGGACACCGGACGACATCTCTCGCCGGTTCCACTCTCCCCGGTGACCGGGGTAGATGACGGCTCTGTCCGTCAGGTAGTCCTCGACTATGCGACGGAGGTAGGTCGGCACCCGGTGATACCGGAGTGCCTCCCTGATGCAACTCCAGGGCAGGGTGTTGAAGGCGTTGGTGATGTCCAAAGACACCGCCAAGACGACCCTGCCCCGGGATACCGCGTCCCCCGTCGTGAGGGCTCTCACGCGCATGACAGCATCCACCGTCGAGCGCCCCCTGCGGAAGCCAAACTGGCACTCCGCAAGATCCGGGCCCACCCGATTCAGGTGCCCGAAGAGGCGGTCTGCAATCACTCTTTCCAAGAGCTTGCCCACCTCGTCGAGCAGCACGATGGGCCGGAATGCGGACGGAGAGTCCGCAGGGCGCCCGGCTTTCTGGATCAGGACCAGCTTTCCCGTCTTCCAGCGAAGCGGAAACTGGCCCCTCTCCAGGCATGCGCTAAAGAGCCCCCCTAGTCGAGGCCCGAGAGTCTCCGAGGCCAGGACCCACGCTTTCCCTGGCAAGCCGTCGGGTCCTGGGGCGGTATTTTTGGCCTTGAGCCGTTGTACCGCCACTCTCAAGTCTACCTCGGTCACCTCTGGAGCGTCGTAGACGTCGTCGTCGCTGTGGTCCGCGTTTGCGCCAGCTTCAGGTTCCGTCGGAGACGGAGCCATGGGCGGCGGAGCGTGCTCCCCTCGCGATGGGAACAGGGCGCTCACCACGTCCTCCAAGAACTGAGGCTGGAGACTCTGCGTCAACGGGGGAGCCCAGGGGCGGAGCTTTTCTCGCACCCACTTGTAGGGGCGGCCCCATGGGTCCCCTTCCAGAGTCGCCAGCATCTCCTCCCGGGCCAGTTCCTTGGCCCGCCAGATCTCGTCTCGGAGGACGGCCTTCGCTGCCCTGTAACCCTCGTACAGCTCCGCCTCTACAGTCGCCGCATCCGGAGGTCGGGTGCGGCGCCTGCGGAACCTGGTGTACCGGCGTCGCGCCGCAACGCACGCTTCGCGCAGCGCTGCTAGCTCGCTCGACCACCAGTACAGCTGACGCCGGGCGCGTCCTTGCCGGACCCGGGGCATGGCCACGTCGCAGATCTCCGACATGGCCTCCCGGAACCACTCCGCCTCGTCGTTTATGTCGGCAGGCCTGTCCGGGGGTGACCCCCAGGCCTGCACGATCGAGGCTTCCAGGAATAGCTCCCGGTCCATCTGCTTCAGCGCCCATCGCGGACCACTCAGGTCCCGTCGGACCGGCGCGTCTGGGGTCTGGGTGGAGACGTCGAACCGGATATACCGGTGGTCGGAATAGGTCTCCACCTCCTCCATAACGCGCCAGTCGGTGACGCGCGGTGACAGGCTGGGGGTGGCGAACGTAACGTCCACCACCGACTCGCCCGTAAACCGCACGCACGTGGGGACAGAACCCCGGTTCTCGATCACCAGGCCCTGCGCACGGGCCCAGTGCTCGAGCATCCTGCCCCGCCTATAGTCCGTGGACCGGGAACCCCAAGCCGGACTCTTGGCGTTGAAGTCCCCGAGGATGAGGGCGGGGAGGGAACCGAGGGCGACGACGACGTCTCCCAGCTCCGTTAGGGAGTTCTGGAACTCGGCGAGAGTTCGGTTCGGGGAGAAATAAACGCCTACCACAGCGATCTCTCCGAACCGTGCTGCGACGATCCCACGCCCTCTCTTGACGCGATCGAGGGGCGGGGTACCGGCGGCGGCCGACGAAACGAGGGTCACCGAGCCGTCCAAGTCCGCCACCCAGTCGTTCCTGGGCAGGACAAAATACGGCTCGGCGACCACGGCGACGTTGATCAACCACTGCGCCATGCTCTGGAGCAAAAGTTCCTGAGCAGCGGCGCAGTGGTTGACGTTCGCCTGGAGGAAGCGCAATGGGGCCATTAATCGGGATCCATTGCAGCCTCCTCCAGGGCCCCTCGCGGGGGTTCAGCCACGACGGCGACGGCGGTGGCAGTAGCGACGGCGGCGGCGGCGGCGGCGGTGGCGGTGACGACGGCGGCAGAGGGCCTACCTCTGCGCCTGGCTTTGGTGGGTGGGGCGCAGGACTTGCCCCCAGCCCGGTGATCGGCCGGCTTGCCAACCGCCTCACATGCGAAGCAGTGAGGCGGGGCGGAGCACGAGCCGGCCTTGTGACCGGGCTGACCGCAGCGGAAGCACCTATCGCTGCGGTCTACCTCCGAGGTGCACACGCATGCCGCATGGTTGCCCACTTGGCAGCGGAAGCACCCCAGGGGTCTGGGGTCCAGGACTTTCACCTGCGCAGACACCCAACCAACCAGGAGCCTTCGGCCCTCCTGGATCTTTTTGGCCGCCGGGACGGGGCAGCTAACCGTAATGGTTTGCCCCCCCGTGAAGCCAGGACGCAGGGCGCCCGCCCTCACCTGATCGGGAGGGCACCCCCCAGTCCTGGCTACGGCGGCCACCACTTCCTCGGCCGTCACGGAGTCATCCAGACCCAATATGCGCATGTCTGCGCGCTTGGTGGGTCTGGAGACTCGGGCCTCCTCCGCATTTAAGGACGCTCTGAGCCGTTCGGCCAGAGCGTCAGCGGTAGGGCCACTGTCCGCGCCGGGGATCTCTAACATCCGAGCCCCCGTCGCAGTGACCCGGTGACGGAGGCCACCGGTGATGCCGAGCTCCGTGATGTCTATCACCTGCCGCGCCTTCGCGAGCACGTCGCGGTACGACACGCCCCTCTTCACCGCGTCCGGCTGCAGTGTGATCACCACAGCCGCGGTCTTGGGGGCGCGCAATCGCGCCGCGGCGTCTCGCCGCCGCCGTCTTTCCCTACGCCGCGAGGACCTGGCTGCGCCAGCAGCCTTCCTCTTCTCCCCGGCCACTTGCCAGTTGGCGCCGGCCGGAGGAGTCTTTGGAGGAGGCTGCTGGGACGGCTGGTTCCCGGCCTGGGCCTTCTTCTTTTTGGCCGCCTGCTTCGGCCCCGCAGGTGTCGGGGTCGGAGGCGGCTTTGATGGGCCCGATTTCGGCTTGGCCGGGGCCGTTTTTGCCCTCGCAGGGGCCGCCGTCACTGGTGCCGTCCGCACCGTGGCCGTCTTCGCCTGAGGTGGCCTCGTCGTCATCTGGGGAGGCTTGGACGCGGCCGCAGCCGCGTACGAAGTCGCCGCCAGCGGGGGTCGCAGCACGCGGCTCTCCAATACGGAGAACCGCTGCTGGAAGGCGGCCAGCTCCTGTCGCACCAGGTCGAGAACCGAGTCCTCCGCTGGTGTGGGCCGGCCTTTCTCCTTTTGGCCCCGCGGCGGCGCATTCCGCTGGCCGGCTCCCCGGATTGCGGCCAGGTCCGCCTTGAGGGCGGCGTTCTCCCTCTGAAGAGCGTCTATGGCGGGAGTCAGGCGGGTGACCTCCGGCCACAGATCGGACATGTCGTCCCTTGCAGCCGGAGCCCCGCCGTAAGTCCGCGCGGCCGCCTTGATGGAGGCCATGGCTTCGCCGATCGCGTCCTCCTTATTCTTCCGGTTACGCTTCCGCGAGATGGTACGGATGGCAGCCGCCACGGCCTCTTCTAGTTTGGCCTCGCTCGGGGCCAGACCAGTGTTGGGCTCTCCAGAGGGAGGCCCCCTCCCCGAGGTCTTGCCTCGGCCTTTACCCCGCACACTAGTGGGGATCTTACGGGCCGAGACAAGCCCCTCCTCCGACGACGACTCATCGTCGCGGGGGCGCTTGAGGAACTCCTTCCTCCTGTCGGCGCCACCCTCGTCGCTCCTCACTGCGCTTCCAGAGATCAAACTCTGGAAGCTCTCGGCGTCCGATGCCGAGTCGGTCTCCGACCCGAGCACCAGCGCCCCCTTCCTCCTCGGAGCGGCGCTCTGCGCTCGCTCAATGTTCGGTGCCGGTGAGGTGGACGTGCTGGACAAGTCCAGCGACTCCACCTCACGGGCACGTGAGCCTCCCTGGCTCGATGCGGCGACTGCCGGAAATCTGGGAAAAAAGTTGTTGCTGTCCCCCCCAGAGTACGGTGGGACTGACCGGACGTGTCCGGTGCGGGACTCCCCAGCTGCGGAGCAGCTGGGACCCGCCTGGGTATCTTTAACAAAAACCTTATCTGCCATTTATTTTTTACTTTTTTAGAGAGGTGAGTTCCTCTATCCCTACACCCCATTTCCCTCCCCTAGTTCACTTCACGGTTACGTCTAAAGATTAGACGCATACCGGAAGTGAACCTTTCCTCCCCCTTGGCCCGATCTCTGAGACCGGGCCCCGCGCCGCTTAGAAGCTCGAGCTAGCTGCTTGATCCTCCAGGCGGCGCGCATTTCCCCCGGTGTGTCCCTCTTGGTCTGGTTTCTCCCTCTGGGCCCGTCCGGCATGAGTGCCTCTACCGGCATGGCCCCAGAGATCATCGAAACACGCAAGCCCCACCACGACGACAACGTGGGGACACAGTTGGTGGGGGAGCGAATGTCCTAGGGTTGTATATGATGATATTGGTAATAAAACGAATATAGAAAAACAATTATTTTTTATTTGTTGATTAAATATGTTTAAGTTTAATAAAACGATAGATACATTTTCCTTCCCTGAATTCCTGATTATTAAATTTTAGTGTAGAAAATATCCGAAACCGCGTAAATAATTATAATTTTAATAAAATTTCGCGCAAATAAATGATCAAAGGGAAACAGGAGCAAAACGGAGGAAAATCAATTGTTTTTAGGTCGATCCATTATGACGTTGTCAAAATTATTTAAAAAGGCTCAGGCAGACGTGCGGCAGCCCACTGTCGGATGTACCGACGGCGATACGCGAAGCGATAGGCATATAACGCGTGGCCTTGAGTGAGTGACGGACGCCTAGTACTAGTGTTTTACATGGAGCGAATGCTTATCTCACCTCTATAATCCAGCAGCTGGCTAATACGATAACCTTTAGCAAGACCGGTGTCAGTTTTTCTGGCTTCTGAATACCCGTAACGCCTGTTAAAGATGTACAAATGACGATCTGGACCACCGACTTAAAGTGCTTTCCGAAGCACGGAGGACCGATCTCGGCAAGTGTTGCTTGACTTCGACCTGTGCGGCTGTTATTAATAAAATGAGTGTGGCACTCGGGGACTGCCGCGGTAAAGCTATTGCATAGCATTTTTTATCAACTTATGCAATTATAATTATTTATTTATGCAGTATTTTTTTTTCTTTGATATTAATTCAAGTTACACTTTTTGAGCATGATGATGATGACCGATAAGAAAACATTTTTTTTTTTCTTTTATTGAATAAATGAGAAGTTAATATTGTTTAAAATATTTTTATTATCTTACAATACATGTAGGTTATTCAGGAATTTTTATCATTGAAACTATAGGTTTATTAGCATCTAGTCTACATGCATACGTCTGGTCGCACGCACACAAACACCGTGCCGAAGTCTACCGAACTGAAACGACGTTAGACGATGCACGGCTTTCAACGCCGCACCGCTGTGCCGGTCGGAGTGGGGGGTGTTAGGTTTATTTTCGTTACGGAATTTCTTGATTCGGTCGCCGCGCTCAAAACCCGCGATAAAAGCTATGCAATACCTTAACATTGCTAGTAATAAAACAAACATTAACATTTAAAGTATAGTAAGTAATATTATTGAAGTAATATGAATAGTTCGGGTTTGTGAATGATGTTTTATTAAGTAACATTTATATTTTTCTGTGGAGAGATTTCGCGATGGTTCTCAGTAGGTATACATAAATATTTGTTACATTAAAAGCTATCAATGTTTGAAACTACATTTAAATGTTTTACAACGGAACAAGGCAACGAACTTCTTAACTTTATAGCCAAAACGAAAACAGTAAATCTTTACAAAGATCTATAATGGCTTATTATTTAGGTTTATTATTTAAAACTTTTTAACATCTACTTACTTTAACTACTAATTAGCAGATTCTACATTAACATTTTCTATCAAAAAAAATGAATTTAGAATTCAATAATCAGTATGACGTAAACCAAACAAATTGTGAGCGATTTTATCGTAAATAACCGCTATAAAAAGTACAAAATAAAAAAGTTGCCAACCAAAAAGGTTGCGATTAATAGGTACATTGAATAAACAAGATGGCGAATTGATGAACAGCGTTGGGTATCTTTCGCCCAGCAAATGCAGAGTTGGTAACCCTTTAGGGGCGTCACTCTGCATGCCATAATCAACCTATAACGTTCCCACTGCTAGGGTACAGGCCTTTTCTATATAAAAGGGAATGAACTGTAATTCACCACGAGTGCCTTTACGGGTTGATGTCGCAACAAGTCTTCTTGCTTGTGCCTCACGAATTTATGAAAAGTAGATAATATAAATAAATAAAGGTAGGTATAAATGTAGGTAGCTACGATTTACAACTTGTAAGCCACGCTTGTATCCACTGGGCCCTTATTGTTATTTTTAATGGTTTTTAATAAAGATTATAATTATTCATATTTAAATCAAAAATACTAAAACCCAAAAACCAGCGCTGGGTGTCTTTCGCCCAGCAAATGCTGAGTTGGTAACCCTATCGGTGTGGAAATGCTCAGCGAAATTTTTTGTGTTATATTTTTATGTTTGTAATTTTCTATTGTATGCTGTTGTGTGTGTTTATCACCAAATAAATGTTTTACAATTTCCATTTTCAATTGAAATGTCATTAATCGCTACTTAATTTAAACGCGGCTTAAACGCTCTTGCACTGCGTTGCTACCTAACCAGTTGGCGTCAAGACATCGCCTTGAGAATCCCTTTCCTATATACTTAGGAGGCTCTCATCAGTTTCACCACCCAGCCCTAGTCCAATGCCGCTATTATTTACTCATTTCATACAACACACACCATAGGATTCGATGTAAGGGCGAAATTTTCCCATGGATACGTTCGGCTTTATGATACAAACCATCATTTTCGTAATATGTGGTGTACTTGGGTTCCGTATTCGAAGCGAGTTTCTCGTAAATTATGTTTAAGAAGATTTGCAATCTTTTGTTTTTAGTAACGAAGACTTTTTAATTGTAGTATTACTAGTCGTAGCCGTGACATTCACATGCTAATTTTGCACATTTACCTGGGATAAAAAGTGGCCTATATAAATAAATCCAGACTAGTGTTTGATGACTGCAAACTACAAACATCTATAAATGTAAACTTTCAAATTTATATGTATACTAGCGATCCAGTCCGGGTTCGCATAGTGGTAATGAAGTTACAAATGTGGTGCTAGTGTGGATTATTATAATCCGGCCAGTACCACCGTAGATGGACTTATGGGCCGACGACCGCTCTGCTTAGCAATTTTAATATCTAATATCTCCTACGATCCTCCTCATTTTAACTACATGCTTTGAAAGGTAACTAGTTACACGGTACATTATACCTCTTAGTAAGACCGGTGTAAGATTTTCTTTCCAAAAATCCTAAGATCAGGTTTAAAATTGACCAACATCTTAAATGTGTTTTCTGAGGCATAGGAGTGTTGTTGGTATTAAAGGATTGGTCACTAACCGACCTCCGCTTTTTTAAATATTCTTTTTATTCCAGATAAGTTGTCTCTCGACCTCGATCTCGCCTGGTGGTAATCTATAGGTAAGGTCTACGATGGAACTAAAGAACCGAGAAGATGCCTGTTCACTCTTGCTTTAACCTCTCAAGGACCGCCATTATTTACGTCAACTAGTTGAGCCCCGCTGGCACACAAATTTTGTGCCAGCGGGGCTCAACTAATAGTTGTTTACTGGCACGTTTTTGTGCCGCTGAGGCTCTAGAGGTTAAAGGCTAAAAGATCATAAGTGGCAGGGAACACAGAAACTTAACGAACTTAAAAAGTGATTCGTTAATTAGTAGCGAGTTACTTGCTATTATGTAGTCAATAATAATATTATTTATAACATGCAATTATAACTTAAATTCAAATTACAATAATATAATTTCATCTTCAAAATGTAGATGAATTTGAGGAGTTTGTAACTGCAATCTGAACTTCGCTCAAACTTTGAAACTAAAATAAAATTCAATGATCAACAATCCAATGTCATTCTACAAACTTCACTTCTACCTCCATAAAAAAAAATCTGTTTTGGCTGAAGAAAAATATTGTGCTACCAAATAACGATTTCAGCTGAGTGCAAAGAGATTTATTTTTATTGTCCAAACGAGAAAGCAATTTCTAGTACTGCCACACTTAGCGTTAATGTCTGGCATTTAACACCAAACTGCGTAAAATGAAGAAGAAAAAACGCCTAATAAACATTACCAATAACTTTGCTCAACAAATCTGTAGCTAAGTAGTATTGTTGCCCGCGACTTCGTCACATGATTTTTTATGCATTTCTCATCAAGTATTTTACCTAAACATAACATGATCAATTTATAACGTTCCTACTGCCAGGACACTCTTCTTTCAATCTAGAAGCTAATATTAGTACCTACTTATATCTACCAGAAACATAAAATAAAATAACGGGTGGTTAAATTTTAAGGGCCGATGTTGAATGCGAACCACACCTAAACGTCAAGCTTTTTTATGCATTTCATTTGACATTTCTCAATTTCAGAGTAACTCAATTTGAACCATGGAAAGATACACAACCGAGCAACGCGTTAAAGTTATTCAGGCTTAATATGAAAATGGGCGTTCAAATCAATTCGGATTTTTTTTTCATTCGATTTTGATGATTTCGATTCGGATTCGTCAATAAGCAGAATTGCCGCATTTGGGCGAATGATAATCCAAGAGTGATTGCCGAAAAACCAATGCACCCACAAAGAGTGACTGTATGGTGCGGTTTAAGGGCTGGCCGCCAAGATCATGTGATTTGACACCGTTGGACTTCTTTCTTTGGGGTTATTTGAACGAAAAGGTGTACGTCGGTAAGCCAGCAATAATTCAAGAGCTAAAGGATGAGATAATTCGGCACATTAAAGGCATAGAACCACAATTATGCCCCAGCGTCATCGAAAATTTGAACCATCGGATGGAGGTGTGCCGCCGAGGTCGCGGCGGCCATTTGGCCGATATTTTGTTCCATACATAATTGAACCATACCATATTATCATAATAAAAAGAAATGACAATAATTTCCTAAATAGGTAATTTGTGTTTTATTCAAAATCAACATCAGCCCTTAAAATTTAACCACCCTTTACTTATCACATTGGCATGTAGTTGTACCCAATGTCTCAGTAAAGGGCTGTTTCATGTGTCTGCTATCGTATTAAGGATGCTGTTGGGGCTGACACTTACCGAGCGCATGATAGAAGCGCATCGCTTGCGCATGATAGCGAAAAAGTCGGCTATTCCCGCGTTGGCGATCATGCCCGAAGCACTGCAGTAGCGCGGCAACCCCATCAACACCCTGGACATTGAAGCATTATTATACTGTAATAACTGAAATACTGCAGTAATGGGCCATAATGCAACGCGTGAACCTAGTGTGGGTTGGCTGTCTCTTCAGATTTTCGGTCCTAGTAAATGCGGTTTCCGCGGTTGCGGTTGTAGTAATGTGCCTACAACCATGGCTCTATTTCAGCCCCTAATGGGTTTCTTTTACGAAAATATTAATTACGTTTTCACGAGTCTACATCCATATCAAAAATTCATCAAGATCGGGCGGCTTAGCTGTTAAAACACCTGATTTTTTTGTAAAATTATAAATGTGAAGATATGTGTGTCTGTTACCTAACAGACACACAGATGACACATTTATAATTTTAGTATATATATAGCGACTGCGTGATTATAAATACGTTAACTGTATAGTGTTAAGGGAGCCCAAAATAAAACTATTGTGGTGTCTAGACATAACCCAGCCAAATAGAACGATTCCATAAAGAGTAAGCTGATTTTTTTATTCAATCTTAGGCACCTTACATACTGCTCGACCACGACCATTACTGGTGCTAACAGTCTTGGCTGCACAAACTGTCAGAACTTGAGCAACCAAATACAGCTGTTTCCACCTGTAACAAACAATAAATAAATCTGAATCTAAACCTTTGCCCCATTTGGATGGCCTTTGTATTATGTATGAATTACGATAGCGCCTACAGAAATGCATTTGCAATTAATTGCAATAGGACCATATTGCTATAGAGAAAGTGACTACCTTTCAGCAAAAACCTATCAATATAAATAAACACCAAAAAATGTCGTAGTCTCAGTAGCTAAATCCAGATATGTTTGGCATTTTACAACGTACCGGCCTCATCTAGTTTATAGTGACGGTTAATACTTGAATAAAATCACTATCTAAAAGTTCTGGTAAATTATGCGTTCAAATTCACAAACGTACGCTAATTATATAATGTCAACAATTGTACACATGATCACACACGCAAATAAACATGCACGCACACTAAGGCACGCACGCACACGCTCACACACATAATCACGCATACACACTCCCACGGTTTCTACTCTCTTACACACTCGCAACACACACGCCCACGCTTACAAATGGTTAATCTATTATTTTTCTCACTTATTCTTCTTATGTTTATATTCACTGTGTAAAAAAATATTATCTTTATTATCTATCGATTGTACGGTTACTTATAAGGGTTAAAACGAAGTCCAAGCGACAGTAAAACACTGCCTCCTAAGACACAGGTTATCCTAGTTTAGGAGGCAGGGTTGAAATATTTATGTATGCCTTCCACAAATTGTAATAAATTAAGCTAGTTTTAATAAATATATAAAGTTTTTGTCAAATAAATATGTTATTATTATTATATTATTATTATTATATTAATTTGTGCAGCCACTGGTCGTGGTGATATCCACGTAGTGTGTAAGGCTCCTTAAAGCCGATATGGGTCTCCCAAAAGAAAGGACGCTAAAGAAAAGTGTTCCCTTTAAAAAGTAAAGGGTCTTGGAAAATAATAAAGTTCTCTTTTTATGTGGGTTGACAGTAAGGGCACATAATCTGGAGAGGATTGAAGAAAAGCTTATGTTCTTCGTATAGAACAATACATATTATGAAGATCGCTTGTTTATTTTAGCCTTGAAGGTAATGACCTTCAAGGCACACTTCACATTATGGAAGTTTATTCTAATTACATTTTCACGTTATTTTAATATCGAATCTGCTTCTGCTGGCGGCCCAGCCCGCTCTGTCTCTTGTTAAATAAATAAATAAATAATCATTTATTTGCAGACATTGAAGTCCATAGAATTAAATTATTAGACATTGATATCAAATATACATTATTCAAACTATTATTAGTATTCATGAATTACAATAAGCATAATAACAAAATAACATAATCGAATTACATCACAAATAACATACTAATGTCATAATAGAAACGAAACACAAATTACATGAAAATAACACAATACACACACATAAAAATCACAAATAGGCAGAATAATAATAACATAATAGTAATAAAAATAAAATAAATGCACGTACAGCTCGAGCTCGCAAATCGAGAACCGACCTGTGTGTGCAGTCTCACCCATCGACCAAGCATCGGGCAGTCCCACCGGTCACACAATGCTCTCAACATGCCGTGGGTGCTGGTATCTGTTCTGTGCCGGAGAGAAGCGCATCGTTTTCGAATAATGGCATAGAAATCACTCTCGTATCGGCAAACATACCCGTAGCGCTAAAAAACTGAGAAAACTGAGCGCTAAACAATTCCTGTCCGCAGCCACGGCGTTGATGACGGCCCTTGCCAACTCAACTTGCGATCTTACCACCATATTCACTCAGGGAGCGGTAAGGTCGGTTACTTTGGCTATTTAGAGGCTAACTTTCGCTCAATAAAATAGATTCTGATTTTTTTTTATGTAGTGTAATGGGTGGGGTTAGAACCCGCGACCTCCCGATCACAAGTCTAACACCTTAGCCATAAGGCTATTGACGCTTCGCTTCTTTTCTTCGCTTCGCTTCGCTTTCTCTTCGTTCTTCTTAATTTGAAAATTATGCCTCTGGTATCAATGTATTGAAATTTCTATTATACTTCACACATGTAGACATAGGATTACAAAACCCATATCGTTTATTATGATCCAAAGAAGCCGTGCAATTGGTATGTATATACCCTTTAAATTACACGTTGTATACAGATATATACATTTTACACTTTTAAGTTACTCCAATTAGGAATCTTAACATGTTATATGACTTATTAAAAGAAAGGGTGAATTGTGAGAAACTCAAATATGTTTGTGTTATATTTTTTAAATAAACATATTTGAATTTACAAAAGCAACGATACAAAAATATTATAATTTAACTTAATATCAAAAGTAGGTACTGAATTTGAACATTTCCGGTCGTAATATAAAAATAATAAATTATCATATAATATAACCATCGGCACGAAACTTTAGCGGTGACCGTTATTGCGCAGAAGTAAAAGTTAAGGTACCTGAGGGGGGCTAGCGGAATGAAGGGCGGGCGTGCGTAGCGCCGATTGGCTCTCCAGCCGCATTATGTTCCCCGCGCCGATACGACACTCCGCGCACATCCCGTGTACAGTCGCGTCATTAATTGTATTGTTATTGCTGTTAATTTTTGTTGTTGTTTTTTTTGGAAGTTTGAATTTGTTTGTTAAATTTAGTTTTTTAGTTTGTTTGTGACTTTAAAGTGAATATACCTAGAAGAAATACTGTTTTGAAAAGACAATCAAGGAAAATGGTTTATGACGTTAATTGCTTTTTAAAAAGGGAATCTAACGAATTAATTGATTCTTTGAAACAAATTAAAAGTGAGATTGACGAAGTTACAAATACTTTACTCAGTCATTCGGACAGCATCACTGTAGATTTGAGAATGGTTCTCTGTAGATTCGGATTCACTGTAGATTCTCTGATTCAGATTAGACTTAAATCTAAAATAAAAATGTTCAAATTAACAATTTTTTTTTTATTTTTATACTCCGCACAAAACTTGTTAAAAATTATATCTTAGGTACCTACATTAATCATTAATCCTTGGACATTGGAGATAAACTATTTATTAAAGTATAGGTAATATTATTTGCATGCGCGACAGTACTCATGCGCAGCTATCCTCTACATTTCGTTCAGCGCTAGACCTACTATTTGACATTACATTAAAATAATGTTATTAACGTTATTTAGCTAATAATTGTATTGCGTGCGCGACAGTACACATGCGCAGCAATCCCCTCCGCGTATCGTTCAGCGCTAGACTTACGTGCCGCTACTTATACGAGAAATTACTGTTGAAAACATACATATTGTATGTTTATGCGGATGTTTGGCCCTTAAGATTGGTCTGGTTGTTCATATATGGTATTAATTAAAAAGTATTTTTAGGGTTCCGTACTCAAACGGTAAAAACGGGACCCTATTATTAGGCTCTGCTGTCTGTCTGTCTGTTTTTAACAGGCTGTGTCTCATGAACCGTGATAGCTAGACCGTTGAAATTTTCACAGATGATGTATTTCTGTTGCAGCAAAAAACAAAAAATACTAACAAAAAATACTAAAAATAAAATTAAAATAAAAAATTAGGGGGCTTTTATACAAAAAACGTGGTTTTTTGCCGAACCGAACCTTTCATGCGTGAGTCTAACTCGCACTTGGCCGATTTTTGCTTTTCTATATGATATTTTCACAATACAGGAACAAAGCCCTCAGAAAATGTTTGGTCCTATCAAATATTATTCCTTTATAATTGGTTTGTTGTTTTTTAATGGGCCTAGTTACCTAAAAATGTATATAATATTATAAAAACCAGTACTTCTAACATTCAAAAGATTTACGTGTAGCTAAGCTAGGGCTGATTCCCGGTTGCCCTTGACAGTTTTTCATTTCACAAAGGTTGTCTGTAAAAGATCGCTTTTAGCGACAAAAACAACCTTTGTAGTTGTTTTAGCCTTATTAAATTCTGTTAAAGTGAGTAAAAAGAAAATAAAGAGTATATCTATGTTTTTTTTACTGTCATTACAACTAATCAGAAGCCAGAAAATCTAACACCATACTTGCCAAAGGGTATCGTCTTACCTACTTTGCCATGCCTATGACCTATGACTGCCATCTGACCTCCAGGGTTCTGGAGGTCAGATGGCAGTCGAAACGCTAGCACTTAGCTGCACCCGGTTGTACTAGAAGCTGACCTCAACATAACATAGTTAGAAAAAGGCTTTTAATATAGTTAGAAAACACTGTAATCAGATTTCCTTACAATTTCTAAAGGATTACAACTTTACACAATACGCAACTAAAGTGCTGGCTATCTTCCATATCTTTAACACTTGAATCATAACCATTGTGCTCTGTTTTACGAAAAGTGTGGAGACGGACGAGTTTTCAAGAATTTGGCACGTTAAAGTTTTTTTTAAATTATTATTACAGATGAGCTCACTCTTGACCTCGATATCGCCTGATGGTAAGCGATAGATGAGGTCTACGATGGAACGAGCGAGCCCAGAAGATGCCTGTTTACTCTTGCTTTAAAGGCTGAAAGGTCATAAGTGGCGGGGAACACAGAAGCCGGCAGAGAATTCCACAACTTGGCGGTGCGCACAATAAATGTGGAGGAAAAGCGCTTGGTAGGACAAGACTGTATATCAACCAAGTGTGGGTGGTACCCAGCCGTGCGTCTGGTAGACCGGTAGTGAAATGGAGATGGAGGAATCAGTTCATGGAGCTCCTGCGCACACTCCCCGAAGTACAATCTGTAGAAAACCGACAGGCAAGCAGCGGTTCGCCGATGAGCCAGTTTATATGGAGAAGGAGTGCACAATGCTATTATGACGCTATCACCCTACTCCAAGAGAGCCATAGGGCAACCAGTGTTCGCCGCCGAGACCCACCGCGACGCCCGCGTAATAGGATAGTTTCCTAAAATATTTTATTTAGTCCGTCACGTAGTTTAACAAGAAACATTGGACACGTATTTTTAATTTTTTCAC
Source organism: Tholera decimalis (assembly GCA_943138885.2). NCBI lineage: Eukaryota > Metazoa > Arthropoda > Insecta > Lepidoptera > Noctuidae > Tholera > Tholera decimalis. The sequence continues at coordinate 35,802,211 of OW964562.2, forward strand.
GCAATTGAAAAATTAAGACGATACAGTGAGTTGAAATTTCGCGTGACGTCACACCTCGGTATGATTCTTAGCAATGTGTGACGTCAGCAGCCCCCACTCCTGTACTTTGAAGCTTTCCTTCTTTGTGAATTTTTCTTGACTTGAAAAAGCAAAAAATACGTGACTAATCTTTTTTGAAAATCTACTTAATGGACCAAATAAAATAATTATTTTGTAACACAGGAAATTACCCTATTGTCCGCCCCGACAATTACGGGGACTTGCCAGAGCCACCCCCCCCCCCCCCCCCCCCCGACGCTGAGCCAGTAGCTTTAAATTCCCTTATTAATTATGATCTGATCCAGCCTGTCCCTAGCTGCCTTCCCCCTTCGACACCCTAAGCCGGGGTCCGTACCACACAGGGAGTGCTCTTAGCGTATAGTCGCCTAGTTTGTAAGTTTATATAATAAGCCCTGGCTGAAGGCTTTAATTTATTTATTGATTACGACAACCATAGGCAAGTCCGGTTAAGCAACCGACAACCTCAGAGGTTGAACTGCGAGATGCCGCATACAAAAGAAAAGCTATTATTTGCAATAACATTAAATTTAATATTTTAATAAAATATGATCGACTTTCGTCCACTAGTTATGAGAAGTACTTATCCACTAAAAACACTATGAAGGTTTAATATTTCCTTTTTCCACTATCTACACATTTAATAACCCCATAAGGAAGGTTTCTTGACAAATAACCGCAATTTTATAAGACTTTTTTCCATATGTCCCAAAAATGCTTTTGTTAGCAAAAGCTATAGAATTTTATATTTCAGAGATTTAGCCCCTTTAAGAAGCATGTTGTTGACCCTGAATATATTTTACTTATGATACCGAGTATGTATTGGCTAAAGAAAATCGCCAGTACTTAGGACGTTGAAAACTGGATAGGAAGAAAGAGAATTATAAAGTTTGCTGGTTAATAATTTCGTTAGAGCAGAGTTATACTTTTGCTGTTGACTAATTTTATTGTTAACATTTTATAAACTTGTCGACTTTATAATAACTGTAACACACAATCATATGTTCTTATTATTACATCTTAGTATTGAACATTTAAATTCAAATTATAAAGGTAAAAATGTATGCGGCTTTTTTATGTATATAATAAAATTATAGAAGATGTGCTCTAGGCTTAATAATAAGAGCCACACGGATCGATATTCACAGTTGTACATGGATACGTGACTATTTTCGTAGCGAGATTCCTCTGTGTCTCGAAAACCTCGTTAAGGCGCTGGTCCCAGCTGTAATTATACATCTTTGACAGTTTACGGTTACGGGAAGTCAATAGCCAGAAAACCACCGGTCTCGCTAAGGGGTAATGTGTGGGTGTGGATGGGGGAGTGGTGGGGGGGGGGGGGTATTGTGTGACCCAGCCACTACGTTAAATGATAAATGATCTTTATTTTGCAAATTGGTTATTAAAATAATAACACCTTTAAACGTCTTTTTTTTTCGTAAATATTAACTAGATGAGGCCGGTGTTTCCTAACTGACTACCCTGAGAAGAAACACTGAAACAAACTCAGGGGTCCGTCTCTTTTAAAGTCCATACATTCTACACTGATTTAATTATGTGGGAACCTTGTAGGTTTCAGTCTGAGGCGGTCTTTTGAAGCAAGATGCTCACAGATTTGAGTGGGCCTGTCCATACAGTGCAAGCATTTGTCAAATGACGTATAGCTCAACTTAGAACAAGGAGCTCAACGATTTGATGAACAATACCAAGGTAAGGACGTTTGGGTAGGCCGCAAAAGCACTCAAACTGCGTTGTGGAACGTTGTGGAAGTCAGGTCGGCAGTCGCTAGTAATTGGCTGCACCCGGTTATACTGGAACCTGACCCCAACATAGTTACAAAAAGGCTAACTCTAAGCTAAACGGTAAATCATAAAAACAACGTTGCTCAATTTGTTTACTTAGGTCATGTCGTAAATGAGAACCTGGCCGATGTATCGGACATACAGAGGGAACGTAGGAGGCTGTCGATTCGTTGCAATATTGCACGCAGATTTGCCCGATGTTCTAAAACAGTAAAGATAACGCTATTTCAGGAATACTGTCAGTCTTTTTATACATATGGTTCGTGGTCCAACTACACCTAACGAGATGTGGATTTTGTTATAAATTAATAATATATTATTTTTAATTATTTATATCTAAGATCACTATAAACACATCCAGATTTTGTATAATCTAAGCTACGACAGCTATTTTACTGCCAAAAAAGGCAGTGTACATAGCAAGGTCCCCCACTATATACAAACAATTACATTAAGTGTTTGGCTTTCTGCCAACGCCACTATTAATGTTACAGATTTATATTACGATAATCTGACTAGTTAATTACCGAAGGATGCTTTACTTTAATTGAGGAAGACTTTGTAACTTAATGAGCGTTCAGATAAATTGTGTTCAAGGGCAAAATTCAGGAGTCAAGACATTTATTTCTAGCAAGATGAGTATCATAAATAGGCACAATGATCTGTCGTGTTCGACCTTTGTGTTGTGACATAAAAATATAACTATCTCACACATATGTCACACAAAATAAAAATTTAATAAAATTGGTTTAAAATTTCATCGTAAATAATCTAAATATACAACGTGTAACGGAAACCCCATATCCATCCAAAAGGATTAAAGACAACATCTGGTATGGAGTCTCTATGCAAAGTTTCAACTCAAAATAAGTGACTCACAGAATTGACCCCAAATTGTTGATTTCGTATGTTTCTTGAATACCAATAATAACAAACGTGTTACATCACTATGAGGGTCATCACTTTCCACGTCACTTGCCAATAAAACGATAAGTCTCTTCGTTCTTCTTAATTTGAAAAATTCGGTCTCTGGTATCAATGTATTGCTAATAAGTTTCACACATGTACACATAGGATTAGAAAATCCTTACCATATCGTTTATTATCATCCAAAGAAGCCGTGCACTTGGTATGTATTTACCCTTTAAATTACACGTTGTATTTAACTCGAAGGTGACTGACTGACTGACTGACTGACATAGTGATCTATCAACGCACAGCCCAAACCACTAGACGGATCGGGCTGAAATTTGGCATGCAGGTAGATGTTATGACGTAGGCATCCGCTAAGAAAGGATTTTGCGAAATTCCCACGGGATCGGGATTTACACGGGAAAACCTTCCCACGCGGGCGAAGCCGCTGGCACAAGCTAGTTTAAATATAACTTAGAAAATTAAAAAAAAATCAGTATATTACATTTTGTCATTTAAAAACGCTAGAATTTGGGGAACTTTGACAAAATATTTTATTAAAAAGAACCGAGGCCTACGACACACTGTATCCTGCTGAAACTTCGTTCGCGTGAGACATTTTTCCTACATAAACCCGATCTCGTGGGAATTCCGGGATACAAAGCAGCCTATATGTTGCCCTCTAATGCCTTTTATCTTTCAGTGAAAATCTTGACCTAGGAAGTATATATTTGTCGTTATTTGACCAAAAGGTGGGCCATGGCAATGATATCAAACCTGTCTAAGGACAATATCTCGTCTTAAGAAACGTTATATACCTTTCAAAGAAGAATTTGCAACAAAGTGGACTGTTGTACTACAAAAAAACATAGAAGATTTTAAATCAGCCTCGAGCAAGGCTTTGTTCCCTGATCTGAATCTGATACTATATGGTAGGTAATTATTTCTTCCTCGAAGCACAAATTAAGAATTATTTTTGCTAACTACTGATACGATTTTGAAGAAAATGTATATAGTATGAATAAAGCCTAAATGTTTGGACTTTACTACCTACAGCCCTGAGCTGGCCGCGCATGCAATGGCAAAAGGATGCACCCAATGTCGTCGTTTACTTTTTCGATCTTGTTCTAAAGCCTTCCAAATAGCTATTATTTCGATGGGCTTCATTTTAGAATTAATTATCACACAACACAACTGAATAGACGCGTAATAATATGGCAAAACAAAATTACGCCCGACGCATCATCCGTCAGATATGAAAACATCCTATTTGATCGATGAGACGCGACGCATCTTCCGTCAGATGTGAACCGACTAGACTGTGGTTATATACTCTCTGGAACCGACCCTATAGCACATTTTTTAAAACCGCAAGTGTGTTACATATACATATAAACCCAATGAAAATTAAAGTAATTTTGCGTAGCTACTACCTTCATGAGTTAGTCCGACTCGCACTAGGCCAATTTTTTTTTAACTGTCAAAGATCTGAAATTACTATAACATGTTTTTTAAAAAGAGTTTGCAATAACTTTTAAACACTTATGTAGAGCACGTTTTAAAGAAATGAAAAAACCTTGTAATTTGGTAACTCGAAGTATTTTTAACATATTTCTTTTATCGATAAACGGTATGTAGTGCATACTAATATTAACATTCATTGTTACATGTGGGCAGTTAGGGCTAAACCACTATGCTGACTTATGGCCCTTTTAAAGGTGGAAAGAGGTGTCGTGAAGAAGCGGCTGGCTGTAACCTCGCGTACAAGCATCCAAACACATGAGTGCGTGCACGTGCTATTCACTCTGAGTAGGCGCTCGCACTCTTTAATCGCTAAGTGGCAAATGGTTCGTATATTATAATGAAGGGCCCCGGTATAGCACCTGCGGACGGGGTACGAAGCTACGTCATCGACCGCCGCGACCCCTGTGAAGATCGCAACGTCTTATATTATTCGAAACCGGTGACCCGGCCCGGCTTCGCTCGGGTAATAAAGTTTATATTTGCTTATATATGATTTTGCTCAATCAATTTCTCGGCCGGTAATTTGCCACACTCATATATCGGCGATAACTCATAAGAAATTCATTTGATTGATATAGAGTAAAAAGCAATTTTGATCTTCATTAAATCCTCAACATATCTGACATATTTTATTGGATAGGGAATAATATTGTAGTGTTAAAAAAAGATTCGTAAATAACCCATAATTTTAATGTAATTTGTAAAAGAAAAAAAGTGTTATTGTGGGTTATTCTTGGGAGATAGACATATGCCATCGGGGACTTTTTTGTAGATCTATAAAAGAGAAACAATCCCGCCATAAATTATACAACCACAAATCATTATAAATACCACACACGCATAGGTTTCATAAAAAAATATTTAATTACAATAATATTTTTTTTTCTTAAAATTGGAAAACGGTTTAAAGAATACATCTAAGTACGTACCAAGTTTCATGTGTATATTAGTCTTAATAGTTTCTGAATAAAATGGCTGTGACATACGGACGGACGGACAGACAGACAGACATGACAAAACTATAAGGGTTCCGTTTTTTGCCATTTGGCTACGGAACCCTAATAAAAAATAGCATGATTAATTAATGTTATAAAACTAATAATTATTAATATTTAAAACTATTATCATTATACTCCTTCGCTCATCCCAGAGCGAAAGACGTGCATTAGGATTTCCAGCTTTAGATATAAAGGTAAAACACCGAAGACAACGTGGAAGCCGGTAATTTAAAAAAAACACATGTGTTCAAATTCCACTTACGGCGTACAAAATTCAGGCTAACTTGACAAATTCCAGATTTCGATAGAGTCACAAGGATTTGTAACAAGACCAATGAAAACGAGTTCAAGCGTGACAGAGATTGATTATAAGTTGTAAGTAATTGCGTTGGCTGTAGAAACGTATGAATATTTTATTCATGGGACTTGTGATTCTGTCTTAATATATGCATTGTATCATATGATAAGCTGTTGGTAAGTATGTTAGGTGTCAAATTAACGTTTCCAACATATCTCGCAAGATAATTAATTATCATCACATTATCAACTGCCTCTGGCCTAGTGGTCGTAAGCGCGATTACTGAACAAGAGATCTCGGGCTCGTTTCCCGGGTAGGTCAAAAAATAGCTATTGGGTTTTTCTGTAAGGAACTTGGACTGCGCTGGACGCGCTGACACATTGACAACGATGCACTGGTCGAAGTTGCAAGTCTATCGGTTTTCTATCGGTTACATTTCGGGGAGTGTGCGATGGAATTACACAATCTAATTCCGCCAAGCCCGTTCCATCATCGGACTACGAGACAAACGGCGATGCGCCATCGTGACATGGTGGACATGCCACCCATACGCACAAAACGTTTTGGGAATACTTTCATTGAGCGTATCGACTAAGGAGTGGAATTCCCTGCCGGAGTCTGTGTTTCCCTATAGCTTCAACCTAGGGGTATTTAAGTCAAGAGTGAATAGATTACTTTTAGGTAAGCGCAGTGGTGGCCTTAGGGGGTGGCGAACAGGGCAATCGCCCGGGGCCTCGCTCATGCACGGGCCTCGCGCAACAACCCAAGCAAATTTTAAAAATATAGATTTTTTAACTATATTTTTTTATTTAAATCTTTTGATTTTGATCCTTAATTACTTATTAAGGTTATAATATAATGATAAATTAAAATAAAGTTAGTTAACTAAATCATTCATTCATTATGTAGTACATACTTGAATATCGCGCCTCAAGCCACAAGATCGGCTCTCAGCCCTTGCTATTCTTTCAATCGAAAATGACGTAGCTCATTCATTAGATCATTGTGCAAGACTTTAGTCTTAGAAAAAGCCGAAAACATCAATTTTAAAATTTATCATCTCTGTGATTGTTAATTTTGTAAATCTTTCAATGTAAAACATTTTAAAACTCAAATTTTATTTATTTGTATAACCTTAGCATTTCTCCTCAAACATGACAAAAATACTTAAACCAAATAACCAGACCTACTTTCACATCACATACTTTTCACGAAGGACAAGGGGCTTTGCAAAGACCTGCTGACTGGAGCCTTGCAATGGGTAAGGCTGCCTCTGGGTAAGCGTGCTCCATCTTCGACAACATCATCACTTACCATCAGGTGGACAAACGCGAACCTATTGTCAATAAAAAAAAATCTCAATAGTAGCCTGGAGTTTGGAAGTTGGCGGTGTGATAACTCCCGTGCCTTGGAAAGCGCAATAAGTTGTTGGTCCTGCGCCTGATCTGTCTCCGGTCGTGTCAGATTGCTGTCTCATCGGACTATGAGAGTAAAGCTTTGGTTTCCTAGGATAGCGGTGCCGTCAAATAGCGGCCGTAATACAGCGGTGAATGACGTCACTAGAACGTTGTCTATGTAAACAAAATGGCGCGGTTTCCTAGAGAGCGGTAACTGACACCGTAACGTCAAAAAGCGGTGCCGCCATTTGCATGACGGCCGTCTTGTCGGTGTCAGATGGTTTCATGAACGTTTCCAAAGAGAATGTAATACACTAGATTGCGATGAAGCAGACAGTGTGATAAAACGGCCGTGGAACTTTCCACATGTCACCGTAAAGACGGCCGTCTTTTTGCGTCCGTAATATTACGGCCGCTATATGACGGCACCGCTTTCCTAGGAAAACAAAGCTTAAGGAACACAGAATGCACCTGTATGAGTACCTGCGCACAAACTTGTGCACTATAGTTATGTTCTGCGCAGCTGCCTAATTGATTATGAGATTAGCCACCGTGACTGATATCGATTAGGAGGACAATATTTTTTTTTTTAATGAGCCGTTTCTTGACCTCGATCACACCTGATGGTAAGTGTAAGATGAGGTCTACGATCGAATGAGCGAGCTCAGAAAATGTATTCACTCTTGCTTTAAAGGCTGACGGATCATATGTGGCAGGGAACACAGAAGCCGGCAGAGAGTTCCACACCTTGGCTGTGCGCACAATGAATATTGAAGAAAAGCGCTTAGTACGACTAGACGGTATATTGACAACCAAGTGTGGATGGTATCCTGCGGTATATAATGTAATTGACGGGCCTGTTGGTATAGTGGTCAGTGGCCCTGACTGCTATGCTCAAGGTCGTGGGTTCGATTCCCACCCAGGACAAATGTTTGTGTGATGAGCACGATCATTTGTGCTTTGTATGGGTGTAATTTATCTATAACATGTATGTATTTAAAAATATAGGTATATGTATGTTTATCAGTTGTCTAGTACTCATACCACAAGCTCTGCTTAGTTTGGGACTAGATGGCGTTGTGTGAAAATTGTGGAATATTATTATTATTATTATATTATATTAATTATCATCACATCCGCAAAGGTTCACGTTACACAGTTTTTTGTTGTTGTTAACACTACTGTTTAGCGACACTGGGTAGAGGTAGCGATAGGATTAAAACAGACATTGTCTGTCCGACTGTTTTAATTGTTTTGATTAGGTTTAACACTTCTGGTCGATAAGTCGCGGGTTCGAACCCCACCCATTACACTATTGCCGTGAACCCACTCCAGACACAAGCGTATTTAGGTTTTTATTACATTAAAATGTTCAAAATATTAAAGACGTTGTTCCTCATACTTAAGTTGGTACCTAACTACATAAATATGTATGTACCGATTATGTTCTGATCTCCACTTAACTCATAGGACATTAAAAGTGATTTTCTTAATCTATATATATAAAAGGGAAATAAACTCAAAAACTAGAAATAGTAGGTCTCTGAAATTTTGCATGGGGGTTCCTTTTAGTACGCTCGCTATGTCGGGATTTTGCGAAATTGACACGGAATCGGGATTTACACGGGCAAACTTCCCACGCGAACGAAGTCGCGAGCAACTGTTACTAAAAGCATATAACTCATAGTTCGAACACATTTTAGTTTACAATCCGCAATAAATGATTAATAACAAAAAATGCGAATTTTACTACGACAAGCCGAACCTCGTCGCCGTGACAGTTTGCCAGTAGTATCAACAATTTACAAACATATCGAACTATTAACAGATTTTGACAATATTTTTAGCTGCAACCAACTTAATCCCGATATCAGATAAATGAACAAAAATCTATGTCCACATAATGTAGTTTGAAAGTGAATTCATGTTTATTTTTAGCATCATTGAAACGGGGCCTCGACTTCGCCTGCGCTAATGCGGAACATCCGCGAGTTATCGAACTCCGCCTTCGTACACATACGCCCGCAACGACATACTAACGAAGTTGTGCCTAACGAGGCTTAATTTACGGAACAAAATCGCATGCTACGCTCCGCGAGACGGCGCATGCGTGAGCGAGATATCGAGTCTGCGGTGGGGTAGCAGGTAGCGGGCGGAAGGGGCATAACCGTTTACTCGGCTCTCTCAATGTCGTGTAGTTGAGTCGCGCAGTGAATTTGTGGCTTTATTTATAGTATAACTTATTCAGTCGCGTAATGAAGCACAAAACGAGTGATATTTGGCAGTACTTTGTAGAAGCGGGTGAGAATTACGTAAAATGCAAAATCTGTTTCAAAAACTATTCAAATAAAGGCCGGTCTACAACTCCACTAAAGGGACATTTGAAATCAATGCATAAAGAACAATATGAAGAATTTTGTAAATTGGACGAACAACGAGAATCAGCTGTGATTAAGAGACCATCTTCCGCGACACCATCACAGCATGTGGGTAGACAGAAAACTAGTGATATTTGGCAGTGTTTTGAAGAAGTAGACGAAAATTTTGCACAGTGCCAAATTTGTTACAACAACTATTCTAGGAAAGGACGAACAACATCGTCACTGAAAGGGCATTTAAAATCTATGCACAAAGAAAAGTATAAAGAACTTTTTGAAAACGAAGAAGAATTAGATACAGAAGTAGATGAGATACCATCAGAATCTATAGTGACCCCAGTAAAACAGTCAGGTAAGCCGAAAACAAGTAATGTTTGGCATTATTTTAAAGAAATAGATGAAAATGTTGCTGAGTGTCAAGTCTGTTTCAAACCTTATTCAAGAAAAGGTCGGTCAACAACATCATTAAAAGGACATTTAAAATCAATGCATAAAGAAAAATATGAAGAATTTTGTGAAATGGAAGATCAAAAAGAAATAGTAGAAATTGAGATACCACTAACCGCGACGTCACAGCAAACACAACAACTGGCTACCAAAGAAGAATCCAGAAGGAAAAGTCAAATGTGGGATACATGCCATGCTGTATCAAAAAAAATGGATGATTTGATCGCAGAAATGATTGCATTGCAAAATCTGCCGTTTAGTTTTGTAGAAGGCCTTGGTTTCCAACGAGTGATGCATATGGTGATGCCAAATTACCAGTTAAGAAGTCGTGAATTTTTCACTGAACACATTTGTGAAGCAATTTATCCTAAAATGGCAAGAAAAATTGGAAATATGCTTAAGGAATTTCCTAAACTATCTTTCACCACCGATATATGGTCTGAGCCACTGGCCAATGTTTCACTTTTGGGCTTAACGGCACATGGTATTACTGAAGACTTTACTCGAACCCGGCTTCTTTTAAAATGTTGCTCACCTTACAATCGCCATACTGGCGATGTAATTTGTCACAACTTCAGAATGATGCTGCTCGAGTGGAATATTCCAGACGAACAGTTGCATTGTTTTATTCGGGATGGCGGGTCGAATAGAATCAGAGCAAAACATCAGGCTTGTAAAATATCTGAAGTAAATTGCACGGTCCACCTACTACAACAATGTGTTCGTTCAACCCTAGAAAATCCAGAAATAAAGAACTTAATGGAAAAATGTAACAGGATAACAGGACATTTTAAATACTCACAAATAGCCCAAGACGAGCTGTTTCAAATTCAAACAGAACAATTAAATGAACCAGCACTTCACGTTATCCAGAACTGCCTTAACAGGTATGTTTGAATCATTTGTAATGAATATTTCTCGAGTAGTTCTTATACTATGAACATTTTTTTTTTGTATTGTTGCGCGTGTAGGGTGTTCAAGTAAAACTCCTGATGAATATAGAAATGTATCGAGCAGTGTACTGAATAGCAGTGCTTTAATTAGTAAATTAGGTTCAATTTATAGCCTAACGTTTTGGCGCCTAATGTGGGGTAAACATTCCCAAAAAACATCTAGCCAATAAGACAACAATATTTAATTATTAGTTTCCACATTCCGTCCGTAGTGGTCGCGTCGATCGCAGCGCTACGCGCTGCCACGGGCTGTGGTGGCCGGCGAGCGGCGGCGCTTAGTATGCGCGCGCGCTCGCCGCGTGCAGATGTGTGTATTGTATTGCAGGAGCGGCAGCTACAGTATTTCTTAACAATAGTGATTTATTATATTCTCTGCTAATTTTTTATTTGTAGATGGAACAGCACTTTTTATATGATCGAACGACTTTTAAAGATCAAAGATTCTATTGGCCTATACACCATCAATCACAATATACCACAATTCTCATTGAAAGAATGGCGTTATCTTACTAAACTATTGGAAATACTGAAACCATTTGAAGAAATAACTAGAAAACTTAGTGAAAAAACAACATGTATATCATCAGTGATCCCTTTGATACATGCACTGAAGCATACCTTGCAGATAGAAAAAGAAAAGTGTGACACAAATCTGGCTTTTAAAAATATGATAAAAGAACTTATAGAAGACATCAATTCGAAATTCGGCGACTTATCAAGCAATACTCTGTATTCACTGGCCACATATTTGGACCCAAGATATAAGCTGAAATTTTTTAATGAAATAATTAAAAAGCAGGTCCAGTCCGAACTGTTACGCTTGTTAACGATATATGACTTGAGTCTTGCGTCTGAAAGTGTAGATACTGAAGATGGGGCTTCTACTCCCAAAAGATCTAGAATGGAATCGAATCCAAAGAACGGTGAACCAAGCACAAGCTCTCGCAAGCCGACTCAAAGTGTACAATCAAAACTAGCAGACTTGTTAAATAGTAGTGACGATGAAGAAGACATGAGTGATGACATGACTGATACCAAGAGCAAACTCGTGACATGGAAGTTATTAATAAATGGATATGATAACGAAACTCTGCTCCCACTCAACGAAGATCCTTTAATGTGGTGGAGGTTAAACCCAAAATATCATGTTTTTGCTCCAATCGTGCGCACTTATTTATCACTGCCGCCAGGATCAATACCCAACGAGCAACTGCTCGGTGAAGCCGGATTAAATTATGAATCACTTGCTAACAATCCAGAAGATGACAAAACCTCAGTACTATTGTTTGTAAAATATAATTTGCCGCTTTTGAATTTTGAGTACTAATGATATAAATAGAAAAATATAGTGACATAGTTAATCATAACTCTTATTTTTTCACTTTGTTTTCTATCAAACTTACCTTTATGTAAATTGTATACTTGTACCCACAAGACATCGACAGATTGCACACTTAAAAATATTAAGACATAATTCTATAGCCATCTACTGTCTTTTAAGATACAGTAAGTATATCCTAATCTAAGAGACAGGGTAGGTAGATATATTGTCAATAGATTTACAAAACACTTTCTACCATGAAATATAATAACAAAACTGTAGTTTTTTTTTTCTCTCCATTACTTTTTGATGAATAAGCAAACTACTATTATCATTACCTCTGAGCCTCCGCTTCCGCCAAGTTAAGCAATAACATCCTTAGTGTCACTGCATTAGATCTATGCTTGTGTTTGACGAGAGGGCTCGCCTGTTTTCCAGCTGAAAGATTAGAGTAGTCCAAGTTTTGTGCACTTTGCCCGTTGACAGCGATTTGGACCAGATTGTCGATGATCAATGAGTTGTTTTATCTCCTCTTTTTATCCTGCTTACACGTGTGTATTTTGTTTTTCTAAGCATGTTCCCAATTACTATCATATTGAATAGTCTGTATCTCTACAAAGTATAAAACAAAGTCGCTTCCCGCCTCTGCACACTATGATTTTTCAAACATCCCAACGAATTTTTTATACTGTTTCGGCTATAGGCAGAGTTATTGGAGATGAAGTTTTACAATATATAATTATTGCAGTAGAGAAAAGCCAAGAATTTTAAAGATTTGCAATGCTATGTCGTAAAAAATACATTAATGTGGGCTTGCATTGCAAACGCTGGCTAACTTAACGAGATATATTATAATAAAATATACGTATATTATTACGGAATTTCGAAAATATCCACAAATAATTATAGGTATACATAGATAATATAATTTTATATTAAATAATTGTATACAAAGAGAGATTAATGGGCTATTAACGAAGCTATTTTTAACAAAGCAGTATTATTTCTTATCCAATTAAGTACGTTTTGCAACGAATGTAAATCTAAATTCCATTTTATAGCTTGTAAATAAAAATTAATATCTTAAAAGATATTCATTTTTTAGGGTTCCGTAGCCGAATGGCAAAAAACGGAACCATTATAGTTTCGATATGTCTGTCCGTCCGTCCGTATGTCACAGCCATTTTATTCCGATACTATTAAGACTTAAATTTAGTACGTAGACGCATTCTGTAAACCGCTTTCCGATTTTAAGAAAAAAAAATTAAAAAAATATTTAAAGTAAAGGGGCCTCCCCTTTACTTTAAATATTTTTTTTTCCCATACATGAAACTAGAACTGGCAATATTTTTTTTCATGAAACCTATGCGTATGTGGTATTTATAGACAGGTCTTTAAAAATGATATAAGGGTTTCTAAAACCACTTTTTCATAAAGTCAATCGTTTAAAAGATATAAGCTTCCAAAGTGGTAAAATGTGTCCCCCCTCTAACTTCTATAATAATGGAGAGAAAAATCTAAAAAAGATACCAGTCTGTTAATATAAACTTAAACAAAATTGGTTTGAACAAAATCGGGTCAGCAGTGTTTCAGATACAGCATATTTTCTAAAACCGCAAATATAACTTTGTAATTCATACAAACACTATGAAAAACAAATTTATTTAGCGTAGTTGTAAAAATGTAAATAAGCTAGTTTTAAGAAATTTTTAAGGTTTTTTTTATTCGTCAAATAAATATATTATATTATGTTATTATAGTTACTACGGAACCCTTCATGGGCAAGTCTGACTCGCACTTGGCCAATTTTTATTTTTTTAAATGCGAGAGCAAAGCCGCATGCTTACATCTCGGATATGGCAGATTGGCAGCCGCCAGTTCATAATAAAAATATTAGTAGTTATTATTATTTAAAAAAAAGAAAGAAAGAAAAAAGAATATAGTACGAAATCCGGGGATGGTAGCTACCTAGTTTAACTACAAACATAAACAGCCTACAACATTCTCTTTAAGAGAGACAGTTGAACTGAAACCACAAAAAAAAATATGACACTCTAACTCATATAAAAACAGAATTCACATTCAATACTTTTTTACAGAAGCCCAATTTGGAAGGACTTTTTACACAAATGGGCACTTGAAATACAAACCTGGATACTCGACACTCGAGCCGTTGGCGATGAATTGAAGCTACCTCGAAATTTAAATTCAAGTATAATTATCTTATTCTCTTTTTTCGAGGGGAATATCATCATTTATTTTCAAAGACTTCGCCCACTATGGGTGGGAGTGAAAGGGAGTATCACTCTCCTAGTGATAACAGCCCTGTTTCTTCAGTTGCCCTTGCACATTTCTTGAACATTAATAAATTGATTGATGAATTGAGATTGTTATTAAATAACACGTATTTTTTTCCGTTTTAAACTAGATAAGGCCGGTGTTTCATATCTGACTACCCTAAGGAGAAACACCGAAACAAACTGTACCAGTCAAATCATACGAGAAGGATGTAGGTTAATGTCACAGATTCGAGTGGGCCCTGCCAAGACAATGCAAGCATTTGTCAAAAAACGTATAGCCCAACCTAGCTCAACTCAGAACTTTAAGGAGCTCAACGATTTGACGAACAATACTAAGTTAAGGACGTTTGGGTAGTCCGCAAAAGTACTCAAATTGCCAGACAATCATGTTTATCCCGATGTTTATACAAACTACATAAATAGTTCAAATGAACATTCATTCCCGCATGATTAGAAATGTAAATCCGACTTAGAGCTTTTGCACAAAGGTAGGTATCGTTGTTCCCACACACAAAGGAGGTTATTAACGATTTGTCAATCGTCTTCGCTACGCTACCATAGACTGCATATAGGTACCATAGACACAAATCGGATAGTTTCCTTCATTTCGAAATGGGTTCTAAATAGTCCATTAGGTAGATTATTATTTACTGATAAAATGCTCGCGTTTGACCACCATCTCACCTGATGATACCTAAGCGATGAAGTGGTTGAAGATGAAGCATGCTTGCATAGAAGTAACCTATGCACTTTCGACTTAACTATCCCTAGGAATCAAAGACTCTGGCTAGGAAATCCACTCCTAAGCTTTTCAAAAAACATATTGTACTTGTACTTTTCGCTTCTTGAAATCAATAAATATTTACATAGAACAAAAGCTTCAAAGTTAAGAAGTGGGGGCTGGCGACGTCATATCGTGGTAAAGAGTATATCACGGCGCGGCGTGACGTCACGTGAAGTTTCAACTCGCTGTACATACTTATCGTCTTAATTTTTTAGTTAATTATATGGAAAAAGATAAAAAATGTATCTAATAATTTTTGGTAATCTAAGTGACAGACTAAATAAAATATTTTAGGAAAGAACCCTATTATCTATAAACTTAGAAGACTGTTTTTTATATTTCTATGTTAGAAGAAGAGAAGCATAAACAAACGCGTTGGCACAATCATCGAAATGTTGCAGGCGCTGCCCCGCCCCCTCTTCGCTTCGTCTCTTTGACACCTTGTAAACTGAGCACGTGTTCCGTTGACAGCGTGACATACGTCATACGTCATAATGATGTTCCATGTCACGTGTTATTCTGATTTGTTTGTTAAACAGCTCAACACAACAGCATCAGTCCGTCGTTGGACTAATCAAAGTGAGGTATAGAAGTAATGGTACAGTATAAAAGAAGATATTCTCAAAATTTCAAGTTAGCGATAGTGGCAGAAAAAGATATTAAACTAAGAAATCGCGTTCCTATAAATAATTGTATGTTGGTACAATCTACAAATTTGAATCATGATCCACTTGGACGATAAATCGTTTGAAACCGTAAATATAACAAAGATTTCCCTCTTTTACAGTACATGCCGGGACTTAGGACGTTTTAAATATTGACAATAATTCTCTCTGGAATTTTATAAATGGTAGATAACAAGGTTGTTACCATGTTATATGGTATGTTCATGTCATATGTTTACGTGAAGGTCGACCTGATTGTATTTCAATGTATGTAAGAAAATATGCTTATTTATGGTGGCTCAGAATTCAAATTTGTCGATTTTACTTGTGTTGGTATGTGGGGCAGGATTCCGTAACTCCATTATTAAACAAATAACAAAACAAATCGTCAGTCATAAACTCTTAAAATAAATAACAATCATTTATTTTCAGACACAGTTCATACATAAAGCTATCCAAACATTTAAAATTCTATAATTAAAAAAAAAATGCCCAAGTACGAGTCAGACTCGCCCATGAAGGGTTCCGTAGTAACTACGCTAAATAACTTTGTATTTCATAGTGTTTGTAAGAAATACAAAGTTATATTTGCGGTTTTAGGAAATGTGCTATATCTCAAAAACTGCTGACTTAATAATTTCGGAATAAAATGGCTGTGAAATACGGACGAACAGATAGACAGATACACAGACGTGATGAAATTATAAGGGTTCCGTTTTTTGCCATTCGGCTACGGAACCCTAATTAAAATAGTGAGTTCTTTGTGTACCATAAATATAATGTTGCGCATACTGAACAAGGAAATATAAATTATATGAGAGACCTGGTACCATTTCAGAGGTTTGTTTTTATTTCTGATGGGCCCACCCTTGACCTCGATCTAGCCCGATGGTAAGCGATAGATGAGGTCTAAGATGGGACGAGCGAACCCAGAAGATGCCTATTTACTCGTGCTTTAAAGGCTGAAAGGTCATAAGTGGCAGGGAACATAGAAGCCGGCAGAAAATTCCACAGCTTGGCTGTTCGCACAATAAATGTGGAGGAGAAGCGCTTGGTACGAGAAGACGGTATATCGACCAAGTGTGGGTGGTACCCAGCCGTGCGTCTGGTAGGCCGATATTGAAAGGGAGAGTACATAATTTACTCAGGCATGAACCACGTCGCTGTAGATTCTGAATGTGCATAGTACCTACGCATCGCATGCAGAAATTAGAAATTGGCATTGTGCCATTATTATGCGCCAATAGTCTAAGGCTAAGGTGTCGGCCTTGTGATCGAGTGGCCGCGGGTTCGAACCACACCCAATCCAGACGCAAGCATCTTTAGCTTAGTTAATAAGGGAAGGGTAAAAAGGTTGCTAGAAATGTGAATTCTGATGACATTGCTTTTTCGTAGGAATTATCAAGCTATACAACTTTTCTCTCAAACAATCACATATCTCTCAGTGTTAAAGCAGCGTCAGCAAAACGCTTGAGAAAATAATCGTTTATAACGCACTCAAAAATTTTACACCATTACAAAAGACAGGATAGTACACTCATAATACTTCCCGATACACCTTTATAACTACCCAAATGGCCATTTAAAACTTTTTACGAAGCCGTAATATACAATGCCTCTGGGGTCTTAACGACCATCGTAGTTATATTCGAATAACAAGGGTATCTCGATGACAGGCCATCCGGAGGGTTTCCATTGAAGGTTCTGGGTCAAAGAGATCCCTCGCGGGTGAGACAGGGTTCCGCTGAAAAATGGCGTCATTGTGGATAGATAGGTGAAAAGCCCTTACCCGTTTAATGACGGGAAAATGCGATTGAACATTTTGGAAAGCGGTTTGGCTGAAAATTTGCTAACGAAGGAAGTTGACGTTTTAAATGAAAAATGGTGTGTTTTTTGGATTACGAGAAAATATGTGTGGGGAATTTTCAATAGTTAAATTAATACATCTATACTCTATACATATATATAGTATTTAAATAAAATTGAAGGGTCTGTCCATGATTCAAAATATCTATGACTTCTCAAGTGCTTATGGTTATTGAAACGATGATAACACAAAAAAAATAGTGTGGCACTCGGGGACTGCCGCAGTAAAGCTATTGCATAGCATTTTTTTTCAACTTATGCAGTTATAGTCTACACGCATACGTCGCACGCACACAAACACCGTGCCGAAGTCTGCCGAACTGAAACGACGTTAGACGATGCACGGCTTTCAAGTTTCAACGCCGCACCGCTGTGCCGGTCGGAGTGGGGGGTGTTAGTTTTATTTTCGTTACGGAATTTCTTGATTCGGTCGCAGCGCTCAGAGCTCGCGATAAAATCTATGCAATAGCTTAAAAGTTAATTTTTTGAAGTGAAAACTTCTTTAGGGGCGTTGTGCACTTTTTTTGTAATGGGTAAAAAATGTTAAACTCGCGTCAGGACACGTGACCTGATCGAAAATTCGTAAAACGGACGGAGAGTAGACAGCCGGCGCGGCGTAGGAGAGGGGATGAAAGTTGATTTTTCTAAGAGATAAACTTTTTAATGTAATATAAATTGTCATGTTTGTGTACGATAGCGCAATAAATAAATATTTTATTCTACCACATAAATGATAGTACTTTTATACTGATAATTAAAGCAATTCGTGCAAAATTATACCCTAACCATTCAAAATTTAAATAATGCTGAACGTTAATATTCAAGTTTTCACTTCTGCCGGCACTCCCGGAGTGCAACCCGTCGTTTTTTTTTCTGTCTGTCTTTTTGTTTGTCTGGTTTAATCTCTGGAACGGCTGAACTGGGTTTAATAGGACATTCAGTAGTTGATATTGGAAGTTGTAGGGCAAATCTTTCCATGTGGAGCGCTTGAATTTGACCTTGACGACTGACTCCGAATATGACGATGCCAACTTGGTTAAGTTTAATGCTGGTAAGGCAGGCGTGTTTCTTCCCAAAAAAGAGTCAATTCCAACCGGCTTCTTCTTTCCGTGTAACCGTGCCATCGTTCCATGGTGGACATCCCATCATCCACACACACTAAACGTTTTTGGATTACTTTCATTGAGCATACGCCTAAAGAGTAGAATTCCTTGCCGGGATCTGTGTTTCCTGATAGCTATAACCTAGGAATCTTTAAATCAAGAGTGAAAAGGTTACTTCTAGGTATGCGTGCTCCATCTTCGACCACTTCTCCATCACTTACCATTAGGTGAGATGGTTGTCAAACGCGAGCCAAAAAAATGGCCAAGTGCGAGTTAGACTCGCCCATGAAGGGTTCCGTAGTAACTATAATAATATAATATAATATATATATTTATTTGAAGAAAAAAACCATAAAATTTCTTAAAACTAGCTTATTTACATTATTTACAACTACGCTAAATAACTTTGTTTTTCGTAGTGTTTGTATGAATTACAAAGTTATATTTGCGGTTTTAGAAAATATGCTGTATCTCAAAACTGCTGAACTGATTTCGTTCCAACTAATTTTGGTTGAAAGTTTACATTAAGATCTACAGACATATATTCTTTTTAGATTTTTCACTCCATTATTATAGAAGTTAGAGGGGAGGGGGTGGACACATTTAACAAATTTGGAAGCTTATATCTTTTAAACGATTGTCTTTATGAAAAAGTGGTTCTAGAAACCCCGATGTCGTTTTTAAAGACCTGTCTATAGACACCACACATACATAGATTACATGAAAAAAAATATATTCAGTTTTAGTTTCATGTATGGGGAGCCCCCCTTTACTTTTAATTTTTTTAAATTTTTTTCTTCAAATCGGAAAGCAGTTTACAGAATACATGTACCTACCAGGTTTCACATGTATATTCCTAATAGTTTCGGAATAAAATGGCTGTGACATTCGGACGGACGGACAGACAGACAGACAGACAGAGAGACAGACAGACGGACAGACATGACGAAACTATCAGGGTTCCGTTTTTTGCCATTCGGCTACGGAACCCTAAAAAGCAATAAAAAACCTATTATAACCACCAAAATGATTTTAACCCTGCACTTCTGAATATCCTAAAAATACACGTGATAATCTATCTTAAAATATAATCATATCTCTTTTAATCTAATAATAATAATCTTTTAAGCAAAGTACAACCAACTTAGCGTATTTTTGAGAATTCCTCCGATTACATTTTTACAAATTTAAGTTCTGTCCATAGAAAAGAATAGCAAGATTTTAAACAAAAATAATCAGACACCCGCAGGTTTCTAAATGGGCACTAATGACGTCATTCATAGCTGACATCAATGGTATGACGTAAGAGGTGCTACGTCCAAGTTTTCATTGCCTCGGTTTAGACCAGGGGTGGCAAACTATTGGCACGTGTGTAGTGGTATGACGCAACTGAACAAATATGACACGCCTATAATAATTATTATTATTTATTCCATCAAAAAGGTTGTACAGTGTTGTAACAATCTTAATTAGGAATAGCTAGAGTAAGTAACAGTTTAATTTCTGACATCCTAGTTAGATTACTTATTAATCTGTATTAAGGACCGTTAGTCTATTCCCACAGTGTAAGAGAAAGAAGATTGCAAATCCGTAGGTGGTAACTTGTTACAAAAGAAAATAAATACAAACTAAAAAAACTTAAGTTTTTATTTAACCATAAATAATGTTTTTCTGAATTAATCCTACCTTATGCGATGATGTTTAAGTATTTATTTATTTACACTTCATGCACACAAAGGTGGACTTAATGCCGCAGGCATTCTCTATCAGTCGTCAACTATTACGTTGTGATTATGGTGTGAGAGAGAGACTAAATATAATACTATCCATTTTACATAATCGTGGCACCAAGTAAGAAGCAGTTCATCGAACTTACTGCTTATAATAAAATACGAAGAGAGCCATTTGTTTATATTCCTGACAGTTTTTTCTTATTCAGTTTGAAATGAAAAATGTTTGATCCGTAACAACATATTTTTTATTTTAAAAACCAACCACCCGCCACCACGCCGCTTGGAAATAAGACATGAATGTTTTATTGATTTAGTTGTTTTTATTTTACTTTTTCTACAAAATTATTTATGTATAATTATTTACCTGAGCTGCCAACAGCTACCTGTGGGTAATTGTCGAAAACATTCATAGTCTAATTTGGAAGTATTGCATGAAAATAATAGACATGGGCTCACTCTCGTTTTATCTTTTTGTTTTATTATATTTTGTGTGTGTAGTTTACTAACATAGTTTTTAAGTTTTATTCTCAGTGTACTACTAACAGTTTATGGACTGAAATGTCTGAAATAAATGTTTTGAATTGAATAAGTGTAATAAGTAGATACCTACATACAGTGGCGGTACCTTCATATAAGCCCAAAAGCCCGGCATGCCTTACTAAAAAATGCTCGATAGAGAATCAATGTCAAACCCGAACTATTTAAAAGTTCGCGCGCTTAATTCTTATCAAAATAACACAATGAATCTACTGAGTACAGCTAAACTACTACGCATCGCGATTGTTCGCGCGCAGAGTTTCGCATTTGTAGCATCTAATGATCTACATATTGCTATCTCGCTTACACGCACCGGCTTTTACCGGGCTTTCAAATACTATATCTGTCACTTTCGCACTTATAGCGATGTGCCGTATAACGAGTTAGGCCTTAGGCATAGAACAAATCGATCACTATGGCAGATATAAGCAGGGCATTCGTATGAAGTTGCATGCGTATGCGTGACCTTGTCAGCTTGCCAACTCTGCAGTGTTGCCGTTTTAGCCACACGTTGAAAGATCTTGGAGATTTTTAACGTGTTTGGAAACTTTTTTAACATTTATCAACAATAAAAACTAGCGACTTTTAAAATAACGAAATTAAATACAGTCAAAACCGTTTACAACAACATCATTTAGAACAACATACCGGTTATATAGACCAAAATCATAGGTACAAAATACTTTGTACCTTGAAAACATCACCGGTTATTACGACTATCGGTTTTTACAACCAAATATGAGTGGTCCCTTGGATGTTGTTATAACAGATTTTGACTGTATTCAAGCAATATCTTAAAAATAAAAAAAAATTAGCTAGATTTTTCATATACCTGGCGACTTTTTTTGCCTAAATGACAACACTTGAGTACTTCCCGACATCTTAGAGTGCAACTAACTTCACTTCAGTTTCATTTGCTTGAGTTAAAGAAAAAAGCTGTTAAAGTTTTCTGTGTTTTCTAAGATTTTCTCAGTGATACAATTGTTTTGGTGATTTACCTACAACAATGGAGGTAATTGTACCTTGTGAGGATTTAAAATGCGTTCAAGTTTTGATTGGCGAAGATAAGGTAAAATCTTTAAACTTTGCTCAGAAAAAACAGTTAATTTCTTCATTAAAACCGACGCCTAATCTGTGTATTTCTCAGACTAGTAAATCGCATAAACGAAAATTTAATAGATCAGTGTATAAAACTAGTTGTAACACGTTGCAAAATAACTCGGCTCCTCGTTTGAGACGCAACGTACGCTGTGCAAAAACGGAATACAGACGACTTTTTGTAGAAGTAATTGATAACATTAATACCGAAATTACTGACCGATATTCTGAAATTTATAAATTAAAGATCTTCCAACTGCTCAACAACAAAAAATTTGACAATTATCACTCACATTTTCCTACAGAGGAATTAGATTCATTATTTGACATTTATGCAAACTATTTCGACAAACAAATATTAAAAAGCCAATTGATTTGCTTGTATTCTAGTCCTGATCTGAAAGATCGTAATGTTTTCGAATTAATTGATTTCATTCATGAGAATAAATAACCACGAAGATGCCTTTCCCGAGCTGTTAAAGTTAGCGTATCTTGTTGTAACTATTCCGGCTACAAGTTCTTCCGCGGAACGTGCTTTTTCGTCTCTTAAACGTATCCATACCTATCTGAGAAATACACAAGGTCAAGAGCGTCTTCCCGAATTATCAATGATAGCTATTGAAAAACAGTTGTTGGTAGAATTAAAACGATCACCAACATTTTACTCTGATGTAATAAAATCATTTCTTAAGAAAGATAGACGATTCCAATTAGAATATAAATAATTTATTTAAATTCCTTATTACATTCTATCTGGCTATTTTTTAACTTTCGTTTTGTAACTTTTTGTTTTGTTTTTTTTTTTTGTCTGTAACCTGGGTTCTGTTACGAAGGAAGCAACTACTTACCATAACTTTGTTCCCTCAAGCAATGAAGCAAACCAAACCAAACGGCTTTTTTCAAAGCCACCGGAGGTATGCAATTGCTGATATGTTTATTATATTCAATCTAGCACTAGCATGCCTTCAGTGTGCTTTGGTTATCTCATTCACCGCGCACGACAAGCAAGAATGAAATTGAAGAAAGAAGAGGAAAGAAGAAGATGGATGAATTCACTTTTAATTTATTGTACCTAACCAGTAGTTTATGAGAAAATTGCGATGATACATACGTAGGTACCTACATACTCAGTCGAAAACTGAACTTTCTTTTTTTGAAATCGGTTAAAATTTTATTGGGCTTGCGTTATTTTGAAACCCTAGGCACGCCACTGCCTACATACATAAAGTATTTATTCTAAAACTGACATTGAACTAAATTACAGACTAAAAAATCATCTTTAACGCTATTAGGTTGTCAAGAGACTGGCAGCACTGCTACTGTTTGTGACAATACTTGGCTTCTAAAATTCTTGGATCAGGGTAGTGTCAACCAGTAACAAAATTACATTGAAAAGGCTGTTAGTCCTTCTACTAACAGGTTTTTTCGCCGGTCCGAGGGCTTTTTGAATAGATTCAGTAGTAAGGTTTGGTTTAGGTGGGTTCTTTTAGTTTCATGCTAGCAAGTTTTTTTTTTTCCATCTAATCTGCAATCAATTGCACAAGCTATAAGCAGATGAGATATGAAAATAAGGTGAAGAGACTATTGTCTCGTCTGCCTTTAGATGACATGCTTCCTTTTCAACCTTCTCACCGTAAGAGAAGATTTAAGAGGTCGTTGGCCAACATATTTTTTTTAATAGCACCTATTCCAAAAAATGTTTGCCGTCCCTGGTCTACACAGTAGCCACTAATTGCGAGAAACTGCGCAAAGTTCTAGAAACCAGGACGTAGCTAGATTTTTTTTGAAGAAGTTTCGTTGTGCGGTACAGTTAACATGGACCACGTAGGTATCTCTAATCATTATAGGTGTTTTAGAGTAAGGTAGTGCAATATAAAAATCTATTAAATAAAAACTTTCATTGGATCTGCTAGTTTTATCTTAAAAAAAAATTAAAATAAATCGAGTTTTCATTTTGTCAGAAAAAGTGTTAGGACCTATCACTGTACTTAGTCCTGTTTTCTACTAATTTTATAAACTAACTGCTGCCCGCAACTTCGTTCGCGTGGGAGGGATTCTCGCTTAAATCCCGGGATTATTTGAATCTGGGATAAAAAGTAGCCTATGTGTTATTCCAGGATGTCAACTATTTATTTGCTAAATTTCATTAAAATCCATCTAGTACGTCCGGAGATTGGCGTGTACAAACCGACAGACTTTAAAAAAAAATCTTCCTCTTAATAGAGGAATTTTAAATCTGTGTCTTAACCCCCCTCTATTATTATTTTTGTAAAAATATGAAATGTACAGACACACTTTTTTACTGTTTTATTATATGTATATTATAGTATTTGTTATTACAAATACCAAATAACTTACGTTTTCTTTGTAATCATAATCCATAATTCATCCATCAAAACAAATATTTTCTTGTCATGACATTTTTTACGTCAAGGCTGACAAACTGTAATTTTTCCTTCTTGTAGTCACTTAATGGCTAATAGACTAAAAAGGTTGTTCATACTTTTATTATATAATTGTTATTCACTTTTATCGATAGGACTAGCTTAATATTGTATACTATATTGTGGTTGTCTACTGATTAACGGCATTTTAAATTATAATTATAAATTTCTAAAACACACTCTCAGATTTTATCGAAGAGGTTTAATAAATTATGCTCGAATATAACTGGCTGATCAAATAACTGGCAAGATGGACTATTTTGGACTCTACAATTTGAATTCTGGTACAGAATGAGAATGGAATGGACTTTGAACGCTGAGCTGGGTATAAAAGGCGCTGGGGGCCATCTCCGGGGAGTTCAGTCTTAGACCAGTTTTTAGAAGAGTTTAGTTCTCGACGACTTTTGACGAAGAGGAAGTGCAGTACCCGCTACCCTGACTCCTTGCTGGGAGCCTGCTGCCTTGACTCCTTGCTGAGAGCCCGCTATCCTGACTCCTTGCTGGGAGCCTGCTGCCTTGACTCCAATATAGTATTTGTTATTACAAATACCAAATAACTTACGTTTTCTTTGTAATCATAATCCATAATTCATCCATCAAAACAAATATTTTCTTGTCATGACATTTTTTACGTCAAGGCTGACAAACTGTAATTTTTCCTTCTTGTAGTCACTTAATGGCTAATAGACTAAAAAGGTTGTTCATACTTTTATTATATAATTGTTATTCACTTTTATCGATAGGACTAGCTTAATATTGTATACTATATTGTGGTTGTCTACTGATTAACGGCATTTTAAATTATAATTATAAATTTCTAAAACACACTCTCAGGTTTTATCGAAGAGGTTTAATAAATTATGCTCGAATATAACTGGCTGATCAAATAACTGGCAAGATGGACTATTTTGGACTCTACAATTTGAATTCTGGTACAGAATGAGAATGGAATGGACTTTGAACGCTGAGCTGGGTATAAAAGGCGCTGGGGGCCATCTCCGGGGAGTTCAGTCTTAGACCAGTTTTTAGAAGAGTTTAGTTCTCGACGACTTTTGACGAAGAGGAAGTGCAGTACCCGCTACCCTGACTCCTTGCTGGGAGCCTGCTGCCTTGACTCCTTGCTGAGAGCCCGCTATCCTGACTCCTTGCTGGGAGCCTGCTGCCTTGACTCCTTGCTGAGAGCCTGCTGCCTTGACTCCTTGCTGAGAGCCTGCTGCCCTGACGCCTTGCTGAGAGCCTGCTGCCTTGACTCCTTGCTGAGAGCCTGCTGCCCTGACGCCTTGCTGAGAGCCTGCTGCCCTGACGCCTTGCTGAGATCCTGCTGCCCTGACGCCTTGCTGGGAGCCTGCTGCCCTGACGCCTTGCTGAGAGCCTGCTGCCCAGACGCCTTGTTGGGAGCCTACTGCCAGACCGAGTGGCCTGCCAAGCCGTCCCGCAAAAGTTAATGGCTTTGGCGGCGTTGGTGGAATTGGCGGCGTGGGCCCTCGTGGTGTGTCTCCAGGAAGACCTTTGTTAACGGCTGCTGAGGAAGCCTCTCTTGTACCTCCTCCTCCGGCTCCTCTTGTGCGTGCCACAAAAGCTACACTTATGCATATTCGTTACAATACCTAAATATAAAATAAATTGGAATGTAAATAACCTAAATATAAATTAAAACAAGAATGAATTCGAATTGAAAGTATTCTTTCAATTTAAGGGCTTATACTACCTCAGCTCTTCTCACTCTATATCTCGCTCGCACACTACCGGCCGCGGTCACGCGAGCAAGCGAGACAGGATGGCAGGGAAAAGACTCCAAGACACCGATAATTTAGTTTATTTCTTTATATGGTGAAAATAATGCTAATTAAAAAAAAGTAAATAACATAAGACCTGCTTTATAGTTAGTTTAATTAATATGCAAAGTTTCATTACCTAATTTGAAGTTATTTTTGAATACCAGCGGTTTATTGTTCAGTTTGAGGTAACTTTGGATTTTTTTCTATCAAGAAAATTTTATGGAATCGTTTTTTCGTCAAACATAGTACCTAAAATTAATCCTCAACTTTACCATATATTTATTTCAAAATGATTGCTGCAGGATTTTCGACATAACGGAGGATCATGCTAAGCCATTTGAGGTAGTATAGGCTCTTAATGCGAGTTCATTCTCAAGTGCTTATAGTGATTCATACGAATCTAAAACAAACAAACTTTTTATAAATATCAATTGTCTGTTGTTCTGTTTGTCTGGACTTATCTCTGAAATGGCGGAACCAAACCGCTCTGATTTACTTAAAGATAATTCAATACTTAGTGGGTGAAGTTAGGTAACTAAACCACTGTTTTTGTCCGCTATTTATACTTAGAAAAATAAATGACCTGTAAAAATCATATAATGATGAAATAAAAGAGAGTTAGCTTTGTGTTTCCTACACAAAGCTGAACTCGAATGAGATGAAAGGGGAAGTTGTAAAAACATAAATTACGATTCGATGGGAATACGGTTACAAAAGTCATTTACATAAAAATGTTGGCAGGTAAGCTAATTTCATTTCTTGTTATTTCATAGCTCATGTAATATTTATAGGCTTTTCTGAAATGTATGGGAATCGGGATATGGAGCAAGATTGTAAAGAAATGCTTTTTAAAATTTTTGCTCATGCTCCGAGCACCGGGGATCACTGGCCGATCCGGTCCGACTGCAAATTATAAAGCTCCTGAAGTTTAAAATTAGAAATATGGAAGTTATATTGTTGTAAATATGTAATATCATATGGTGACAGCAATGAAATATTTTACACTTCCAACCACCTCCTACTATCATCGAAGTAAGTGCTGAAAATGAAGTAACACTCGGGCGCTGCTTTTTTTAACACGCTTTTATTAGGTCGACCTGTATGTAACTAACTATGTAATGAAATCTAAGGTAACTAATTCAACCATCTTCCAAGGGTCGTAGCGTAATCAAAATTGGCTGCTGTATGTAGTTCTGATGACAATACAATAATATGGTACTGTTGAACTGATTTGATGATGGAGCCGGAAGATATGAACTGGAACTTCATGATGGAAAATCGTATCATAGCTGTTTTGGATTTCTTATAAACGTCTTGTAATGAACTTTGACCACGATTAGGTTTCAAGGTTTGATGATGAAGCCGGAAGATAGGCACTGGCATTCCATGATGGAATATCGTATCATAGTCGTGTTTGCACTTGTGAGAAGGCCATGTAATGGACTTTGAACACGATCAGGTTTCAAGGTTATAACAAACCTAATGAATATCCGTTATCGGTTTTCTTAACCTTTTTGAATTACCGCGTAATCCATAGATTTATTATTAGGTCGATCTGTAACGAACTAAATAAGCAATAAAATCTAAGAATCTGAATTAAACGTACTTCTAATTGTTGTATCATCATTAAACTTGGCAATTATATGTAGATTAGACGACATTACAATATTATGGTACCATCGAGCTAGTCTGACGATGAAATTGGAAGGTGGCTGATGGAACCTTGGATTGCCTACTAGTAAACATTTCTAAGTTCTGCTCATTACATTAGTCTTAAAAGCGTGTTTTTGGTTTTTTAAACTATTAAATTATTTGCTTTTAGTTTTTGTTTTCTGTTTAGTTGATGGAAAAAGAAACGCGGTCAATTTCACTTTTTCTTTTTCCTATTTTTTTTTAAAGTCCTAGCAATAATAATAATAATCGTTCTTTATTTCAGACAACAAGATCCACAATAATAAAAACTTACAATTCTAAATGTTAATAGCATATTTAACTTACATACTATGTTAGTACTTATCTATTACAGAAAAGACTTACAATTATAGAAGTTAGTTAGTACAGAAAATTTACTAACAAACTACGTTAGTATAACTGACAGGGTGCTCTCTATGAGATGCTTGATAATGGAGCTTTCATCATGCCTGTCAGCTATAACTCTCAGAAGGCTGTTGCGACTGTCCCTCAATCTGGCCAGAAGAGACGCATTCTTTTTGCGTATTACAGCTGCAAAGCTGTCTATTCTGCAAACATTACTGATGCACTGCAATATCGTGGCAGTCGCAACAGCGCCCTGAAAGCATTATTGTATTGAACACGCAAGGCATTTGCGGCACGTTTGGTACAGTTGATCCATAAGGTGCTCGAGACAGGGATTTACAGTATGCTTTAAAAAGTGTAATTTTCACCGCGTCTGTACATCGAGCAAACCTACGGGCCAACATATTCGCCCGCACCGCCAATGCCCTACGCTCCCCTTCTACATCACCATCATCCTTAAGTCCAAGGTAATTGAATTGATGTACCCTGCAATGTGAGTAGAATTCAAATTACTAGCAATCTTGTTAACGCCTGCATTCTAAATATGCTTGTGTCTGGAGTGGGTTCACGGCAATAGTGTAATGGGTGGGGTTTGAACCCACGACCTATCGATCACTTTATTTTATGTATTTATTTTTTATATTACTTCTGTATTATTTATTTTATTTTATTTAAAACAAACAAAATAAACTTTTTCGCTTTATAATGTTAGTATAGAGTATAGATATTCTTTTGATGAACAAAGAACATCAACAGAATAACAAGAATTTCAGTCAGTTCGAAGACCCTTTCAATTACAGGAAAACGATACTTTTAGCCACAACGGACCAATCAAAGACTTTGAGTTCCAATTAAATATAATTTCAAGTTTCCAGATACACGACAATTTGCTTTACAAATTGATTTCTGGAAACGTTTTACTATTTGAATTAATAATTTTGGATACGAGTTAGTTTACTGTTTGTCATGAATATTAATGGATTAATTTAGTATATTTTGGTTTATTATAGCTGCCCTGAGTCTAATTATTTCTCCGTAAAATAGAAACAAAAAATAACTACAACTCACACCGGATGATAAATCGCACTGCTAGAACTAAAGTTACCTACTCAACTATTTATGGTTAGTATATTTTTGTCTAGAATCACTTTCAATTCTTTCGTTAAGAGCGCGTATAAAGCAAAATTACCAATTTTCTATTTGATTTTACATGAAAAATTCCAGACCAAATCTTAAAATAAAAATATATGAATAACTACATCATATTTTCAAGGGCTCTCTCTGATCAAAAACATAAAATAATAACATTTCCTAGGTAGAAAAAAGTCACGAAATAACCTCTAATTCTCATGTTTTTCCGTTTTGTACTCGATATGGTAATGCCTATTGCGACAAAAATTTGATAAATAATTACATTTAAACAAGAGTAAAGGCTTTGCTTAGGCATTTTATGTAATTCCTTTTAGTTTTGGATTTATTACGATAAAACACTTTTGGCGCATACTACGTTTTTATTCCGCGCAAGAAGTCATCTTCCGTCGCTCGTTGCGGGAGCTTCAAGCATATTTCTATTTCACACATCAGTCGCTACCGCTCTGTTGAGACGAGAGGACTACGCTCAAGTGCTTTAGCTGCGCCGAGTTATAATCATTTCAATCGTAATTGTTGTTGTTGTTCGAACTAAATAGTGAAATGGGAAACAAAAAAAAAACATTGAAAAGAGAACTAAAAAAGTTACAAATTGACAGGATGGCTAATTGTCGAAGGTAAGTAAGAAGGTACTTGTTTGTTATATACTGAAAAAATAAAAATACATTTTATACTTTCGAGAAAGTTTATGCAGGTGATTTTAGATTTTATTTTGAGAGACACAAGATCTAAATTCGTTTACCTACGCACTTTCGTGGGCCGAGTAGGTAACTAGACATAATAATATGTAGGGACATTTCACACACGGCTATCTGACTCCAAACTAGGAAGACCCTGTACTATGGGTGTCAGACAGCTGATATACATAGACAAATACATTTTTAAATACATACATATATAGATAAACAACACCCAGACACGACGATATCAAAAATTCGTGGTAGGTACTTTATTAGATTATTAGGATAATAGGTAATAAATTACATTCATAATAGGTAGCTATTTACTTTTGCTATTTTGTTATGTTATTCTTCACGATACAATTTTATGATCATTTTCCCATAATGTAGTTATGAGATCTTCCAAAAATCTAGATACACGGATGGACAACAATAATGATCTTGCGAGTATCCTATATAAAAAAAAATTATCTACCTATACCACTTCTTATTTAATATTTCTATGGTCACTCGTAGTCGTAGGTAACGCGGGCAGAATAGTATATGCAAAATAAACACAAGCTTTTAGTTGGTATCCGTGTTTGTTCGATGAAATATATTTATATCGATTACGAACCTATTTAAGTATGCCCATTAGGTATTTAAACCCTATTTTTGTAGATCAATTTATTGTGGACGTGATTGTATAACAAGGAATTTGTTTTGAAATAATATTTTATTTTCAGAATGTGGCCACCTCACTCGCCAGATTTAAACCCATTGGACTTTTTTACTGGGGCTGTTTAAAGGAGGTAGTTTATAAAGAAGAAATCACTTCAGTTGAACAGCTGCGACAACGCATACGTTCGGCTGCTGACGAAATATCGTCGGCAGGATTTGCGCGCCGATTGAGACGGTCCTTCATAAGAAGGTGTAGAGCGTGTATAGCAGCTGAAGGAGCCCACTTCGAACATCTTGTATATTTTCTTTTTCAATAAATTTGTTTAATTACTAATGTCTTTTATGGTGTCAACAAACCCATAGTGATCAAATTTTAAGGAAATTCTCATTCTCTTTGAGTCTAAAATTAGTTACAGCAGTGTTAAAGTAATTTAATTTTGAAATCAAATTTGTATAAAAATTCTCCTTTAAGATTCGAACAGCAATAACTTTGTACTTTATCAAGATACTGGTTATTATTATACCATTTTAGAATTTGCATTAAATAGGCAGTTATCTATACTTATAATAAATCTGTAGAGAGGTCAATTCTGTACATGAAATATATTTACAAAATAACTATCAGGGGGTGATTAGGGATCGATACTGATGCCAAAAATGCAATCAGTAAAATTTTTGTCTGTCTGTCTGTATAACCGTTATAGAAACAAAAACTACTCGACGGATTTTAACGAAACTTGGTACAAATATTTTTCATACTCCTGCGGCCTTAGTATGAGTTTGCGATACTATTATCGTGTTCGAAAACAATAGCTTTGTCTCTTTCACACTAATATGGTACGTGTGAAAGAGACAAAGCGATAGTTTTCGAATACGACAAAAGTATTTCAAACTCATACTAAGCACACTGAGCTGGTTATAGTATACTTTTCATCACGATACAATCAATAGGAGCAGAGCAGTGAAGGGAAATGTTGGGAAAACGGGAGAAGTTACTCCATTTTTAAGCTTCCGTCGCGTGTGCAACCTTAATGGTTAAAGCTACACAGAAATCATTTATGACCATAAAATCTCATTCAATCTTTCTCATTCAATGTTTTTTCAATTCAATCATTTATCTCCATAAAATTATATAAAAAATATCCCACGACAACATAATATATCTATCTTTTATGGTTGACTCACAATAACACGTGTAACTCCCGATAGCTTAGCAGTTCGAAGCTTTCTGATTATTATTCTGCTCCGAAATTTAAAACCACCACAACTTTGCAATGTAACTCGGCTAAAAGTAACCCAGTTGCAACAAAATATAATCGAGGCTCAAATTTTAACAGGTTGCGGTGCAGGAGAAACCGTCTTTATTCCCAGAATTCCCATAATACCAAATAATTTTCCATTCTAATATAAAAGAACGCGATTCCCAGTATCGGTGTGTTATGCAATGACAATTAATAAGACTCAAGGGCAGACTTTTCGTGTTGCTGGAGTAGATCTCGGTGTCAGTTGTTTCTCGCGTGGTCAGTTGTACGTCGCGCTTTCCCGGGTTAGCAGTTCTAGAAATCTTTATGTTCACGTGCCGGACGGGTCAACTTTCAACATAGCTTACCCGGAAGCTTTGCGCTGAAGTATTGTCGTTCTATACGTACTTAAGCCTCATGTGAACGTGATCTAAACAATATTACCAATACATTAACTTAATAACACACAAGGAGTTACACGCTGACGGAGTCGCGGGCACAGCTATTAACAATAATATTGTGCGGTTCGGTATTGCGATATTTTTCAACAGTATTATAGATTGACATATTATATTTCCCTACTAAATTACGAAAGTTAATCTGTGTGTTACATCTAAATCACTGAACCGTGAGGAAGGACATAGGCTACTTTTTTTTTTACGAAAAACGACGGAAACGTGGACGAAGTCGCGGGCAACAGCTATCTATGCTAATATATAAGGCTGAAGAGTTTGTTTGTTTGTTTGAACGCGATAATCTCAGGAACTACTGGTTCGAATTGAAAAAAATATTTTTTATTAAATAGTCAATTTATAGAGAAAGGCTATAGGCTATATATATCATTACGCTAAGGCCAATAGGAGCGGAGCACCAATGAAGAATGCTTCAAAATCGGGCTTAAATTTAACGTTAGCCCAAAGTAACTATTCCACGCGGACGAAGTCGCGGGCAAAAGCTAGTCTAAAATAATGAGCCACCGCAGTGTAGTACATTTTTTTTCGATATAGTCTGGTGGGAATAATTCCGAATCATTCCCGTTGTATACTTCGGAAGTATTCCGAAATATTCCGAAACTTTGGGAATATTTCAACTGCCAAAAGAAACCAGGAAAATCGACCTTTGAAGTCGGTTAATATACCAAAACCTGCTCCTACCTAAGTATAACAAATACTTTTCTGAAAACCGCATCAAAACGTGTTTGCTTGTAAGGTTTGCCTTTAATTATTTTTATTGGCTGGGCTATTATACGCGTTAAGTAGGTAGGTAATGATTAATACCTACCTATGCGACTCGCGAATACTCGCGATGCGTACAGAGCTACATACAAACTAACCAAAAACATAGGTAACCCTTTTTCAAAAAACAAATAAAATATTCTAGGCCTGGTTTTTTATTCAACTACTGACATTTATAAAAATAGCATTCAATTTCGAAATAAGTAGAGTACCTACCTAGAAACAAAAGAATAAAAATCCTGTTAATCGCAGGCTAACATATCTACCTATAAAAATATCAACATATACTTAATCAATCCCATTTATAATAAAACTAGTACTCACGCGGGGCTTCGCTCCCGTGGATTCTATCACGGTAAAAACATAACTCTCCTTTTTTGCAGTCGCGTAAAAAGTAGCCTATAACCTTCCTCAAGCTTCAAGCTATTTCCATACCAAATTTCGTCCAAGTCCACCCAGTACTTTCGAAGATTAGCGCGTTCAAGCAAACAAACAAACAAACTTTTCCGCTTTATAATATTAGTATAGATAAACATTTATATTTTACTCTTGTATCGTACGTAGTCTCGCACTGAACAATAATTAACCCACCCACCACACAACAAACAAACACGTTAATTTCGATTGAATTATTCGGGCGAAATATTCGGAAACATTCGATTGCGGGGTACGAATCTTTCTCGCGGGGGGAAAACTTCTCCGGGGAGCATCTCCCCTCTTACCGCACCCCGCACCGCCATCGCAGCGCGGCGGCAGCGGCCGGCGCACAGAGGGCTTTATTTAAATTCATTTTGAATAATTCTGATTTAAAGAAACTTTCCCAGAAGTATTCCGGAATTATTCCGAATTTTTCAGAAGTTTTGCAACTATAGATACAGGGGCCCAAAATTGCGTAATTCCGTAGAAAAAAATGTTAAAATTTAAGAATAAGTATTTTTTGCAATATTGATTTAGAATGTAATAAAAAATCTTGATACTGATCTGATAATACAAATATTCAGGACTGATATAAAAAAAAACAAAATGAAAAAAATATCACCAATTTTAGAAATGGTACCTAATTTTGTAAGAGTAAGTACGATTTTTATTTAAAATATTAAAAATATCAATAATTTGGTCATCCATGGGCATATGACGATATAAGTGGGGTAAATGATAGATGATAATCTGGCCAATCGACAGTTTCAGAGTTATCCATTATTTACGCCACACCAAAATCACGCGCCAAAATAATATTATATTATACATAATATAATATTACCTTTTGGTATTGATTTTATATTGATTCGTGTTCAGTATCAGTGGTATAGTCACCTCCTACTAACTTACTATTTACGTATTATTCGCGTACACATAATAACATTTCGTAATATTGTATAACGCAGTCATACTTTGAATACAGTTGTTTCATCTGAATATTATACGTATACTTACTACAGAAGATACGCGTCGAGCGAGCGCGTAGGTACACGCGCGATCGTATTCGATGTGAGGAGCGGGTAGGACAGTGCGGGTGAATTCTAATATTTTGCTGGCTTTAGACGCGCTCTTAAGTATCAGATGACCGCCAAAAAAGATACTAATTATTTTATTCAACAGATGTTATTTACTCAGAAAGTTATCTAAACCAATATAATTGAAGAATGATTACGCGAAGACAAAGCGACACAGACTTGGTCTATAGCAGAAATATCCTACATTGACCCAATCCTTATAAATTCCAACATAACTCCAAATAACAGTAAGCCAACATTCCCACATTAGTTTATATCAAGAAATACGGTACTTCCAACCTTACAAATAAAATAAAACTAAATTTTTCACCGTTTAGAATAAATATGTGGGCAAATACCCGTCTAAGATAGAAAGTATTTCAGATATAGCCTGAAATAGGAAAAGTATTTTACGTCTACCCACAGTTTGTCAGTTTTCGAGAGCTGCATGGAATACAAATCAAATGCATTTGTCATTTTTCTCTATAGCAATAACTCTGTACCGGCGCTGCGGCTCTGGGGAATAAATGTTGATATAACTGTGAATCGTGTGGTTTAGTGTGGGTAACTATTCAGTTGGTTCCGTTACTTAAGATGGTCTAGTTTGTTTATAGGACACATTTATTTTCCCACAAGGACGGAACGAGCGGAATAAAAAGTATTTTAAGTCGTATTCTAAACTATATACTTAGATAACGTTGCGGTGGATTGTTAAATAGGAGAGGAGAACACAGCCTATGTCACTATCCAGACCTTTAACATCTTGACACCAGAAAATACATCAAACCGTTGCTCCGTTTTGACGTGAAAGGAACAAACAAACTATATTTCGCATGTATAAATGTTTAAGTATGGATTCGCTTATCCCAATGCTAGGGTTGCACATTAATTGGCGGCGGTGACCTCTCGCGCCCGGCCCTGGTTCAGACCATGGTGCGGGGCGAGAGGACATGGAATGCAGTCGCCTCCTTCTGCGAAGCAGTAATGCTAGCGAAGGAGGAGGCCGAAGGCGTGAGGGAGGGGCAACTCTTTTCCTCACGCCCCAGCCACCGCGAGAGACGCCCCGGGCGTCGGGGATCGCGAGCCAATCTCCGGCCACCGCAGGCGCGGGCTTGCGGACGGCGAGCAGGGGCAGAAGGGCCAGGCCCGGGTCAGCACCGTTGACAGGGCCCCATAAGGCCATTGCCTGCCGGGATTGCGGGAATGTTTTAAGAGCGCGTATAAAGCAAAATTACCAATTTTCTATTTGATTTTACATGAAAAATTCCAGACCAAATCTTAAAATAAAAATATATGAATAACTACGTCATATTTTCAAGGGCTCTCTCTGATCAAAAACATAAAATAATAACATTTCCTAGGTAGAAAAAAGTCACGAAATAACCTCTAATTCTCATGTTTTTCCGTTTTGTACTCGATATGGTAATGCCTATTGCGACAAAAATTTGATAAATAATTATATTTAAACAAGAGTAAAGGCATTGCTTAGGCATTTTATGTAATTCCTTTTAGTTTTGGATTTATTACGATAAAACACTTTTGGCGCATACTACGTTTTTATTCCGCGCAAGAAGTCATCTTCCGTCGCTCGTTGCGGGAGCTTCAAGCATATTTCTATTTCACACATCAGTCGCTACCGCTCTGTTGAGACGAGAGGACTACGCTCAAGTGTTTTAGCTGCGCCGAGTTATAATCATTTCAATCGTAATTGTTGTTGATGTTCGAACTAAATAGTGAAATGGGAAACAAAAAAAAACATTGAAAGAGAACTAAAAAAGTTACAAATTGACAGGATGGCTAATTGTCGAAGGTAAGTTTGTGAGTTACTTGTCTGTTATATACTGAAAAAATAAAAATACATTTTATACTTTCGAGATAGTTTATGCAGGTGATTTTAGATTTTATTTTGAGAGACACAAGATCTAAATTCGTTTACCTACGCACTTTCGTGGGCCGAGTAGGTAACTAGACATAATAATATGTGGGGACATTTCACACACGGCTGTCTGACCCCAAACTAGGAAGACCCTGTACTATGGGTGTCAGACAGCTGATATACATAGACAAATATATTTTTAAATACATACATATATAGATAAACAACACCCAGACACGACGATATCAAAAATTCGTGGTAGGTACTTTATTAGATTATTAGGATAATAGGTAATAAATTACATTCATAATAGGTAGCTATTTACTTTTGCTATTTTGTTATGTTATTCTTCACGATACAATTTTATGATCATTTTCCCATAATGTAGGTAGTTATGAGATCTTCTAAAAATCTAGATACACGGATGGACAACAATAATGATCTTGCGAGTATCCTATATAAAAAAAAAAAATCTACCTATACCACTTCTTATTTAATATTTCTATGGTCACTCGTAGTCGTAGGTAACGCGGGCAGAATAGTATATGCAAAATAAACACAAGCTTTTAGTTGGTATCCGTGTTTGTTCGATGAAATATATTTATATCGATTACGAACCTATTTAAGTATGCCCATTAGGTATTTAAACCCTATTTTTGTAGATCAATTTATTGTGGACGTGATTGTATAACAAGGAATTTGTTTTGAAATAATATTTTATTTTCAGAATGTGGCCACCTCGCTCGCCAGATTTAAACCCATTGGACTTTTTACTGGGGCTGTTTAAAGGAGGTAGTTTATAAAGAAGAAATCACTTCAGTTGAACAGCTGCGACAACGCATACGTTCGGCTGCTGACGAAATATCGTCGGCAGGATTTGCGCGCCGATTGAGACGGTCCTTCATAAGAAGGTGTAGAGCGTGTATAGCAGCTGAAGGAGCCCACTTCGAACATCTTGTATATTTTCTTTTTCAATAAATTTGTTTAATTACTAATGTCTTTTATGGTGTCAACAAACCCATAGTGATCAAATTTTAAGGAAATTCTCATTCTCTTTGAGTCTAAAATTAGTTACAGCAGTGTTAAAGTAATTTAATTTTGAAATCAAATTTGTATAAAAATTCTCCTTTAAGATTCGAACAGCAATAACTTTGTACTTTATCAAGATACTGGTTATTATTATACCATTTTAGAATTTGCATTAAATAGGCAATTATCTATACTTATAATAAATCTGTAGAGAGGTCAATTCTGTACATGAAATATATTTTTCAACAGTATTATAGATTGACATATTATATTTCCCTACTAAATTACGAAAGTTAATCTGTGTTACATCTAAATCACTGAACCGTGAGGAAGGACATAGGCTACTATTTTTTACGAAAAACGACGGAAACGTGGACGAAGTCGCGGGCAACAGCTATCTATGCTAATATATAAGGCTGAAGAGTTTGTTTGTTTGTTTGAACGCGATAATCTCAGGAACTACTGGTTCGAATTGAAAAAAATATTTTTAATTAAATACTCAATTTATAGAGAAAGGCTATAGGCTATATATATCATTACGCTAAGGCCAATAGCAGCGGAGCACCAATGAAGAATGCTTCAAAATCGGGCTTAAATTTAACGTTAGCCCAAAGTAACTATTCCACGCGGACGAAGTCGCGGGCAAAAGCTAGTCTAAAATAATGAGCCACCGCAGTGTAGTACATTTTTTTTTCGATATAGTCTGGCGGGAATAATTCCGAATCATTCCCGTCGTATACTTCGGAAGTATTCCGAAATATTCCGAAACTTTGGGAATATTTCAACTGCCAAAAGAAACCAGGAAAATTGACCTTTGAAGTCGGTTAATATACCAAAACCTGCTCCTACCTAAGTATAACAAATACTTTTCTGAAAACCGCATCAAAACGTGTTTGCTTGCAAGGTTTGCCTTTAATTGTTTTTATTGGCTGGGCTATTAAACGCGTTAAGTAGGTAGGTAATGATTAATACCTACCTATGCGACTCGCGAATACTCGCGATGCGTACAGAGCTACATACAAACTAACCAAAAACATAGGTAACCCTTTTTCAAAAAACAAATAAAATATGCTAGGCCTGGTTTTTTATTCAACTACTGACATTTATAAAAATAGCATTCAATTTCGAAATAAGTAGAGTACCTACCTAGAAACAAAAGAATAAAAATCCTGTTAATCGCAGGCTAACATATCTACCTATAAAAATATCAACATATACTTAATCAATCCCATTTATAATAAAACTAGTACTCACGCGGGGCTTCGCTCCCGTGGATCCTATCACGGTAAAAACATAACTCTCCT
Organism: Tholera decimalis; assembly: GCA_943138885.2. NCBI lineage: Eukaryota > Metazoa > Arthropoda > Insecta > Lepidoptera > Noctuidae > Tholera > Tholera decimalis. The sequence goes on from OW964562.2 coordinate 35,841,310, forward strand.
TTTTTGCAGTCGCGTAAAAAGTAGCCTATAACCTTCCTCAAGCTTCAAGCTATTTCCATACCAAATTTCATCCAAATCCACCCAGTACTTTCGAAGATTAGCGCGTTCAAGCAAACAAACAAACAAACTTTTCCGCTTTATAATATTAGTATAGATAAACATTTATATTTTACTCTTGTATCGTACGTAGTCTCGCACTGAACAATAATTAACCCACCCACCACACAACAAACAAACACGTTAATTTCGATTGAATTATTCGGGCGAAATATTCGGAAACATTCGATTGCGGGGTACGAATCTTTCTCGCGGGGGGAAAACTTCTCCGGGGAACATCTCCCCTCTTACCGCACCCCGCACCGCCATCGCAGCGCGGCGGCAGCGGCCGGCGCACAGAGGGCTATATTTAAATTCATTTTGAATAATTCTGATTTAAAGAAACTTTCCCAGAAGTATTCCGGAATTATTCCGAATTTTTCAGAAGTTTTGCAACTATAGATACAGGGGCCCAAAATTGCGTAATTCCGTAGAAAAAAATGTTAAAATTTAAGAATAACTATTTTTTGCAATATTGATTTAGAATGTAATAAAAAATCTTGATACTGATCTGATAATACAAATATTCAGGACTGATATAAAAAAAAAAACAAAATGAAAAAAATATCACCAATTTTAGAAATGGTACCTAATTTTGTAAGAGTAAGTACGATTTTTATTTAAAATATTAAAAATATCAATAATTTGGTCATCCATGGGCATATGACGATATAAGTGGGGTAAATGATAGATATTATCTGGCCAATCGACAGTTTCAGAGTTATCCATTATTTACGCCACACCAAAATCACGCGCCAAAATAATATTATATTATACATAATATAATATTACCTTTTGGTATTGATTTTATATTGATTCGTGTTTAGTATCAGTGGTATAGTCACCTCCTACTAACTTACTATTTACGTATTATTCGCGTACACATAATAACATTTCGTAATATTGTATAACGCAGTCATACTTTGAATACAGTTGTTTCATCTGAATATTATACGTATACTTACTACAGAAGATACGCGTCGAGCGAGCGCGTAGGTACACGCGCGATCGTATTCGATGTGAGGAGCGGGTAGGACAGTGCGGGTGAATTCTAATATTTTGCTGGCTTTAGACGCGCTCTTAAGTATCAGATGACCGCCAAAAAAGATACTAATTATTTTATTCAACAGATGTTATTTACTCAGAAAGTTATCTAAACCAATATAATTGAAGAATGATTACGCGAAGACAAAGCGACACAGACTTGGTCTATAGCAGAAATATCCTACATTGACCCAATCCTTATAAATTCCAACATAACTCCAAATAACAGTAAGCCAACATTCCCACATTAGTTTATATCAAGAAATACGGTACTTCCAACCTTACAAATAAAATAAAACTAAATTTTTCACCGTTTAGAATAAATATGTGGGCAAATACCCGTCTAAGATAGAAAGTATTTCAGATATAGCCTGAAATAGGAAAAGTATTTTACGTCTACCCACAGTTTGTCAGTTTTCGAGAGCTGCATGGAATACAAATCAAATGCATTTGTCATTTTTCTCTATAGCAATAACTCTGTACCGGCGCTGCGGCTCTGGGGAATAAATGTTGATATAACTGTGAATCGTGTGGTTTAGTGTGGGTAACTATTCAGTTGGTTCCGTTACTTAAGATGGTCTAGTTTGTTTATAGGACACATTTATTTTCCCACAAGGACGGAACGAGCGGAATAAAAAGTATTTTAAGTCGTATTCTAAACTATATACTTAGATAACGTTGCGGTGGATTGTTAAATAGGAGAGGAGAACACAGCCTATGTCACTATCCAGACCTTTAACATCTTGACACCAGAAAATACATCAAACCGTTGCTCCGTTTTGACGTGAAAGGAACAAACAAACTATATTTCGCATGTATAAATGTTTAAGTATGGATTCGCTTATCCCAATGCTAGGGTTGCACATTAATTGGCGGCGGTGACCTCTCGCGCCCGGCCCTGGTTCAGACCATGGTGCGGGGCGAGAGGACATGGAATGCAGTCGCCTCCTTCTGCGAAGCAGTAATGCTAGCGAAGGAGGAGGCCGAAGGCGTGAGGGAGGGGCAACTCTTTTCCTCACGCCCCAGCCACCGCGAGAGACGCCCCGGGCGTCGGGGATCGCGAGCCAATCTCCGGCCACCGCAGGCGCGGGCTTGCGGACGGCGAGCAGGGGCAGAAGGGCCAGGCCCGGGTCAGCACCGTTGACAGGGCCCCATAAGGCCATTGCCTGCCGGGATTGCGGGAATGTTTTAAGAGCGCGTATAAAGCAAAATTACCAATTTTCTATTTGATTTTACATGAAAAATTCCAGACCAAATCTTAAAATAAAAATATATGAATAACTACGTCATATTTTCAAGGGCTCTCTCTGATCAAAAACATAAAATAATAACATTTCCTAGGTAGAAAAAAGTCACGAAATAACCTCTAATTCTCATGTTTTTCCGTTTTGTACTCGATATGGTAATGCCTATTGCGACAAAAATTTGATAAATAATTATATTTAAACAAGAGTAAAGGCATTGCTTAGGCATTTTATGTAATTCCTTTTAGTTTTGGATTTATTACGATAAAACACTTTTGGCGCATACTACGTTTTTATTCCGCGCAAGAAGTCATCTTCCGTCGCTCGTTGCGGGAGCTTCAAGCATATTTCTATTTCACACATCAGTCGCTACCGCTCTGTTGAGACGAGAGGACTACGCTCAAGTGTTTTAGCTGCGCCGAGTTATAATCATTTCAATCGTAATTGTTGTTGATGTTCGAACTAAATAGTGAAATGGGAAACAAAAAAAAACATTGAAAGAGAACTAAAAAAGTTACAAATTGACAGGATGGCTAATTGTCGAAGGTAAGTTTGTGAGTTACTTGTCTGTTATATACTGAAAAAATAAAAATACATTTTATACTTTCGAGATAGTTTATGCAGGTGATTTTAGATTTTATTTTGAGAGACACAAGATCTAAATTCGTTTACCTACGCACTTTCGTGGGCCGAGTAGGTAACTAGACATAATAATATGTGGGGACATTTCACACACGGCTGTCTGACCCCAAACTAGGAAGACCCTGTACTATGGGTGTCAGACAGCTGATATACATAGACAAATATATTTTTAAATACATACATATATAGATAAACAACACCCAGACACGACGATATCAAAAATTCGTGGTAGGTACTTTATTAGATTATTAGGATAATAGGTAATAAATTACATTCATAATAGGTAGCTATTTACTTTTGCTATTTTGTTATGTTATTCTTCACGATACAATTTTATGATCATTTTCCCATAATGTAGGTAGTTATGAGATCTTCTAAAAATCTAGATACACGGATGGACAACAATAATGATCTTGCGAGTATCCTATATAAAAAAAAAAATATCTACCTATACCACTTCTTATTTAATATTTCTATGGTCACTCGTAGTCGTAGGTAACGCGGGCAGAATAGTATATGCAAAATAAACACAAGCTTTTAGTTGGTATCCGTGTTTGTTCGATGAAATATATTTATATCGATTACGAACCTATTTAAGTATGCCCATTAGGTATTTAAACCCTATTTTTGTAGATCAATTTATTGTGGACGTGATTGTATAACAAGGAATTTGTTTTGAAATAATATTTTATTTTCAGAATGTGGCCACCTCGCTCGCCAGATTTAAACCCATTGGACTTTTTACTGGGGCTGTTTAAAGGAGGTAGTTTATAAAGAAGAAATCACTTCAGTTGAACAGCTGCGACAACGCATACGTTCGGCTGCTGACGAAATATCGTCGGCAGGATTTGCGCGCCGATTGAGACGGTCCTTCATAAGAAGGTGTAGAGCGTGTATAGCAGCTGAAGGAGCCCACTTCGAACATCTTGTATATTTTCTTTTTCAATAAATTTGTTTAATTACTAATGTCTTTTATGGTGTCAACAAACCCATAGTGATCAAATTTTAAGGAAATTCTCATTCTCTTTGAGTCTAAAATTAGTTACAGCAGTGTTAAAGTAATTTAATTTTGAAATCAAATTTGTATAAAAATTCTCCTTTAAGATTCGAACAGCAATAACTTTGTACTTTATCAAGATACTGGTTATTATTATACCATTTTAGAATTTGCATTAAATAGGCAATTATCTATACTTATAATAAATCTGTAGAGAGGTCAATTCTGTACATGAAATATATTTTTCAACAGTATTATAGATTGACATATTATATTTCCCTACTAAATTACGAAAGTTAATCTGTGTGTTACATCTAAATCACTGAACCGTGAGGAAGGACATAGGCTACTATTTTTTACGAAAAACGACGGAAACGTGGACGAAGTCGCGGGCAACAGCTATCTATGCTAATATATAAGGCTGAAGAGTTTGTTTGTTTGTTTGAACGCGATAATCTCAGGAACTACTGGTTCGAATTGAAAAAAATATTTTTAATTAAATACTCAATTTATAGAGAAAGGCTATAGGCTATATATATCATTACGCTAAGGCCAATAGCAGCGGAGCACCAATGAAGAATGCTTCAAAATCGGGCTTAAATTTAACGTTAGCCCAAAGTAACTATTCCACGCGGACGAAGTCGCGGGCAAAAGCTAGTCTAAAATAATGAGCCACCGCAGTGTAGTACATTTTTTTTTCGATATAGTCTGGCGGGAATAATTCCGAATCATTCCCGTCGTATACTTCGGAAGTATTCCGAAATATTCCGAAACTTTGGGAATATTTCAACTGCCAAAAGAAACCAGGAAAATTGACCTTTGAAGTCGGTTAATATACCAAAACCTGCTCCTACCTCAGTATAACAAATACTTTTCTGAAAACCGCATCAAAACGTGTTTGCTTGCAAGGTTTGCCTTTAATTGTTTTTATTGGCTGGGCTATTAAACGCGTTAAGTAGGTAGGTAATGATTAATACCTACCTATGCGACTCGCGAATACTCGCGATGCGTACAGAGCTACATACAAACTAACCAAAAACATAGGTAACCCTTTTTCAAAAAACAAATAAAATATGCTAGGCCTGGTTTTTTATTCAACTACTGACATTTATAAAAATAGCATTCAATTTCGAAATAAGTAGAGTACCTACCTAGAAACAAAAGAATAAAAATCCTGTTAATCGCAGGCTAACATATCTACCTATAAAAATATCAACATATACTTAATCAATCCCATTTATAATAAAACTAGTACTCACGCGGGGCTTCGCTCCCGTGGATCCTATCACGGTAAAAACATAACTCTCCTTTTTTGCAGTCGCGTAAAAAGTAGCCTATAACCTTCCTCAAGCTTCAAGCTATTTCCATACCAAATTTCATCCAAATCCACCCAGTACTTTCGAAGATTAGCGCGTTCAAGCAAACAAACAAACAAACTTTTCCGCTTTATAATATTAGTATAGATAAACATTTATATTTTACTCTTGTATCGTACGTAGTCTCGCACTGAACAATAATTAACCCACCCACCACACAACAAACAAACACGTTAATTTCGATTGAATTATTCGGGCGAAATATTCGGAAACATTCGATTGCGGGGTACGAATCTTTCTCGCGGGGGGAAAACTTCTCCGGGGAACATCTCCCCTCTTACCGCACCCCGCACCGCCATCGCAGCGCGGCGGCAGCGGCCGGCGCACAGAGGGCTATATTTAAATTCATTTTGAATAATTCTGATTTAAAGAAACTTTCCCAGAAGTATTCCGGAATTATTCCGAATTTTTCAGAAGTTTTGCAACTATAGATACAGGGGCCCAAAATTGCGTAATTCCGTAGAAAAAAATGTTAAAATTTAAGAATAACTATTTTTTGCAATATTGATTTAGAATGTAATAAAAAATCTTGATACTGATCTGATAATACAAATATTCAGGACTGATATAAAAAAAAAAACAAAATGAAAAAAATATCACCAATTTTAGAAATGGTACCTAATTTTGTAAGAGTAAGTACGATTTTTATTTAAAATATTAAAAATATCAATAATTTGGTCATCCATGGGCATATGACGATATAAGTGGGGTAAATGATAGATATTATCTGGCCAATCGACAGTTTCAGAGTTATCCATTATTTACGCCACACCAAAATCACGCGCCAAAATAATATTATATTATACATAATATAATATTACCTTTTGGTATTGATTTTATATTGATTCGTGTTTAGTATCAGTGGTATAGTCACCTCCTACTAACTTACTATTTACGTATTATTCGCGTACACATAATAACATTTCGTAATATTGTATAACGCAGTCATACTTTGAATACAGTTGTTTCATCTGAATATTATACGTATACTTACTACAGAAGATACGCGTCGAGCGAGCGCGTAGGTACACGCGCGATCGTATTCGATGTGAGGAGCGGGTAGGACAGTGCGGGTGAATTCTAATATTTTGCTGGCTTTAGACGCGCTCTTAAGTATCAGATGACCGCCAAAAAAGATACTAATTATTTTATTCAACAGATGTTATTTACTCAGAAAGTTATCTAAACCAATATAATTGAAGAATGATTACGCGAAGACAAAGCGACACAGACTTGGTCTATAGCAGAAATATCCTACATTGACCCAATCCTTATAAATTCCAACATAACTCCAAATAACAGTAAGCCAACATTCCCACATTAGTTTATATCAAGAAATACGGTACTTCCAACCTTACAAATAAAATAAAACTAAATTTTTCACCGTTTAGAATAAATATGTGGGCAAATACCCGTCTAAGATAGAAAGTATTTCAGATATAGCCTGAAATAGGAAAAGTATTTTACGTCTACCCACAGTTTGTCAGTTTTCGAGAGCTGCATGGAATACAAATCAAATGCATTTGTCATTTTTCTCTATAGCAATAACTCTGTACCGGCGCTGCGGCTCTGGGGAATAAATGTTGATATAACTGTGAATCGTGTGGTTTAGTGTGGGTAACTATTCAGTTGGTTCCGTTACTTAAGATGGTCTAGTTTGTTTATAGGACACATTTATTTTCCCACAAGGACGGAACGAGCGGAATAAAAAGTATTTTAAGTCGTATTCTAAACTATATACTTAGATAACGTTGCGGTGGATTGTTAAATAGGAGAGGAGAACACAGCCTATGTCACTATCCAGACCTTTAACATCTTGACACCAGAAAATACATCAAACCGTTGCTCCGTTTTGACGTGAAAGGAACAAACAAACTATATTTCGCATGTATAAATGTTTAAGTATGGATTCGCTTATCCCAATGCTAGGGTTGCACATTAATTGGCGGCGGTGACCTCTCGCGCCCGGCCCTGGTTCAGACCATGGTGCGGGGCGAGAGGACATGGAATGCAGTCGCCTCCTTCTGCGAAGCAGTAATGCTAGCGAAGGAGGAGGCCGAAGGCGTGAGGGAGGGGCAACTCTTTTCCTCACGCCCCAGCCACCGCGAGAGACGCCCCGGGCGTCGGGGATCGCGAGCCAATCTCCGGCCACCGCAGGCGCGGGCTTGCGGACGGCGAGCAGGGGCAGAAGGGCCAGGCCCGGGTCAGCACCGTTGACAGGGCCCCATAAGGCCATTGCCTGCCGGGATTGCGGGAATGTTTTAAGAGCGCGTATAAAGCAAAATTACCAATTTTCTATTTGATTTTACATGAAAAATTCCAGACCAAATCTTAAAATAAAAATATATGAATAACTACGTCATATTTTCAAGGGCTCTCTCTGATCAAAAACATAAAATAATAACATTTCCTAGGTAGAAAAAAGTCACGAAATAACCTCTAATTCTCATGTTTTTCCGTTTTGTACTCGATATGGTAATGCCTATTGCGACAAAAATTTGATAAATAATTATATTTAAACAAGAGTAAAGGCATTGCTTAGGCATTTTATGTAATTCCTTTTAGTTTTGGATTTATTACGATAAAACACTTTTGGCGCATACTACGTTTTTATTCCGCGCAAGAAGTCATCTTCCGTCGCTCGTTGCGGGAGCTTCAAGCATATTTCTATTTCACACATCAGTCGCTACCGCTCTGTTGAGACGAGAGGACTACGCTCAAGTGTTTTAGCTGCGCCGAGTTATAATCATTTCAATCGTAATTGTTGTTGATGTTCGAACTAAATAGTGAAATGGGAAACAAAAAAAAACATTGAAAGAGAACTAAAAAAGTTACAAATTGACAGGATGGCTAATTGTCGAAGGTAAGTTTGTGAGTTACTTGTCTGTTATATACTGAAAAAATAAAAATACATTTTATACTTTCGAGATAGTTTATGCAGGTGATTTTAGATTTTATTTTGAGAGACACAAGATCTAAATTCGTTTACCTACGCACTTTCGTGGGCCGAGTAGGTAACTAGACATAATAATATGTGGGGACATTTCACACACGGCTGTCTGACCCCAAACTAGGAAGACCCTGTACTATGGGTGTCAGACAGCTGATATACATAGACAAATATATTTTTAAATACATACATATATAGATAAACAACACCCAGACACGACGATATCAAAAATTCGTGGTAGGTACTTTATTAGATTATTAGGATAATAGGTAATAAATTACATTCATAATAGGTAGCTATTTACTTTTGCTATTTTGTTATGTTATTCTTCACGATACAATTTTATGATCATTTTCCCATAATGTAGGTAGTTATGAGATCTTCTAAAAATCTAGATACACGGATGGACAACAATAATGATCTTGCGAGTATCCTATATAAAAAAAAAAAATCTACCTATACCACTTCTTATTTAATATTTCTATGGTCACTCGTAGTCGTAGGTAACGCGGGCAGAATAGTATATGCAAAATAAACACAAGCTTTTAGTTGGTATCCGTGTTTGTTCGATGAAATATATTTATATCGATTACGAACCTATTTAAGTATGCCCATTAGGTATTTAAACCCTATTTTTGTAGATCAATTTATTGTGGACGTGATTGTATAACAAGGAATTTGTTTTGAAATAATATTTTATTTTCAGAATGTGGCCACCTCGCTCGCCAGATTTAAACCCATTGGACTTTTTACTGGGGCTGTTTAAAGGAGGTAGTTTATAAAGAAGAAATCACTTCAGTTGAACAGCTGCGACAACGCATACGTTCGGCTGCTGACGAAATATCGTCGGCAGGATTTGCGCGCCGATTGAGACGGTCCTTCATAAGAAGGTGTAGAGCGTGTATAGCAGCTGAAGGAGCCCACTTCGAACATCTTGTATATTTTCTTTTTCAATAAATTTGTTTAATTACTAATGTCTTTTATGGTGTCAACAAACCCATAGTGATCAAATTTTAAGGAAATTCTCATTCTCTTTGAGTCTAAAATTAGTTACAGCAGTGTTAAAGTAATTTAATTTTGAAATCAAATTTGTATAAAAATTCTCCTTTAAGATTCGAACAGCAATAACTTTGTACTTTATCAAGATACTGGTTATTATTATACCATTTTAGAATTTGCATTAAATAGGCAATTATCTATACTTATAATAAATCTGTAGAGAGGTCAATTCTGTACATGAAATATATTTTTCAACAGTATTATAGATTGACATATTATATTTCCCTACTAAATTACGAAAGTTAATCTGTGTGTTACATCTAAATCACTGAACCGTGAGGAAGGACATAGGCTACTATTTTTTACGAAAAACGACGGAAACGTGGACGAAGTCGCGGGCAACAGCTATCTATGCTAATATATAAGGCTGAAGAGTTTGTTTGTTTGTTTGAACGCGATAATCTCAGGAACTACTGGTTCGAATTGAAAAAAATATTTTTAATTAAATACTCAATTTATAGAGAAAGGCTATAGGCTATATATATCATTACGCTAAGGCCAATAGCAGCGGAGCACCAATGAAGAATGCTTCAAAATCGGGCTTAAATTTAACGTTAGCCCAAAGTAACTATTCCACGCGGACGAAGTCGCGGGCAAAAGCTAGTCTAAAATAATGAGCCACCGCAGTGTAGTACATTTTTTTTTCGATATAGTCTGGCGGGAATAATTCCGAATCATTCCCGTCGTATACTTCGGAAGTATTCCGAAATATTCCGAAACTTTGGGAATATTTCAACTGCCAAAAGAAACCAGGAAAATTGACCTTTGAAGTCGGTTAATATACCAAAACCTGCTCCTACCTAAGTATAACAAATACTTTTCTGAAAACCGCATCAAAACGTGTTTGCTTGCAAGGTTTGCCTTTAATTGTTTTTATTGGCTGGGCTATTAAACGCGTTAAGTAGGTAGGTAATGATTAATACCTACCTATGCGACTCGCGAATACTCGCGATGCGTACAGAGCTACATACAAACTAACCAAAAACATAGGTAACCCTTTTTCAAAAAACAAATAAAATATGCTAGGCCTGGTTTTTTATTCAACTACTGACATTTATAAAAATAGCATTCAATTTCGAAATAAGTAGAGTACCTACCTAGAAACAAAAGAATAAAAATCCTGTTAATCGCAGGCTAACATATCTACCTATAAAAATATCAACATATACTTAATCAATCCCATTTATAATAAAACTAGTACTCACGCGGGGCTTCGCTCCCGTGGATCCTATCACGGTAAAAACATAACTCTCCTTTTTTGCAGTCGCGTAAAAAGTAGCCTATAACCTTCCTCAAGCTTCAAGCTATTTCCATACCAAATTTCATCCAAATCCACCCAGTACTTTCGAAGATTAGCGCGTTCAAGCAAACAAACAAACAAACTTTTCCGCTTTATAATATTAGTATAGATAAACATTTATATTTTACTCTTGTATCGTACGTAGTCTCGCACTGAACAATAATTAACCCACCCACCACACAACAAACAAACACGTTAATTTCGATTGAATTATTCGGGCGAAATATTCGGAAACATTCGATTGCGGGGTACGAATCTTTCTCGCGGGGGGAAAACTTCTCCGGGGAACATCTCCCCTCTTACCGCACCCCGCACCGCCATCGCAGCGCGGCGGCAGCGGCCGGCGCACAGAGGGCTATATTTAAATTCATTTTGAATAATTCTGATTTAAAGAAACTTTCCCAGAAGTATTCCGGAATTATTCCGAATTTTTCAGAAGTTTTGCAACTATAGATACAGGGGCCCAAAATTGCGTAATTCCGTAGAAAAAAATGTTAAAATTTAAGAATAACTATTTTTTGCAATATTGATTTAGAATGTAATAAAAAATCTTGATACTGATCTGATAATACAAATATTCAGGACTGATATAAAAAAAAAAAAACAAAATGAAAAAAATATCACCAATTTTAGAAATGGTACCTAATTTTGTAAGAGTAAGTACGATTTTTATTTAAAATATTAAAAATATCAATAATTTGGTCATCCATGGGCATATGACGATATAAGTGGGGTAAATGATAGATATTATCTGGCCAATCGACAGTTTCAGAGTTATCCATTATTTACGCCACACCAAAATCACGCGCCAAAATAATATTATATTATACATAATATAATATTACCTTTTGGTATTGATTTTATATTGATTCGTGTTCAGTATCAGTGGTATAGTCACCTCCTACTAACTTACTATTTACGTATTATTCGCGTACACATAATAACATTTCGTAATATTGTATAACGCAGTCATACTTTGAATACAGTTGTTTCATCTGAATATTATACGTATACTTACTACAGAAGATACGCGTCGAGCGAGCGCGTAGGTACACGCGCGATCGTATTCGATGTGAGGAGCGGGTAGGACAGTGCGGGTGAATTCTAAAATTTTGCTGGCTTTAGGCGCGCTCTTAACGAGCTACCGCGGCCACGGAACCTAAGGGCAGCTGAAGGAACACGGTGGGTTTTTAGTCAGTAGAAGTCTGACACAACCTTCCGCATAACCCAGAGCGGGAGAAGTCATCCGATGATTTTCCCAACTGGGAAATAAAGGACTATATACGACGGTGCTTTCCAAGGCACTGGGGTATCACACCACCAACTTTTAAACTCCGGGCTACTTCTGAATTAAATAAATGAAACGGATTTCTAAACCCTAAAAGCTAAGTAAGCCACCGAAACGCAACATAATATACTAACCCAAGTGGGTGCACTCCATAAATCTTCCGTGCACTATTGCCCTCACGTATATCAACAATTACCGTTGTGGCTTGAACTAACACTAAACTTATACCCTTTAAAACGGATATTTTTCTACAGGTTTCTACGATATTTTCTCAGGGCAAAATATCGAAAATAAACTCAATAGATGATTGTTTTATAATTTATATCACCGGAGATTGGTAGTTTCTCTTAGATCATAGAAAAGGATATTAAGTTTTTATTTTAAATATTGTTAGTTTTAATTTGGAAATGTATTGATTTTGTAAACTATTTATATTCTATATCAGAAAAGTCAATTTTTTCTTTAATTTAGATATATTTTTACCCGACTGCGCCAGAAGGAGGGTTATGTTTTTCGAGAGTATGTATGTATAATTGTTTGGCACGCTCTGTGGCCTGAACGGGTCGACGGATTTTAGCCTGAGAGGTATCGTTAGATTCGTATTGACTGTGAAAGTGCCACTGGGTGTATCAAAATAAAAATAAAAAAACAAAGTTTTTTTTTCTCAAAACCTATCGAGTCCTACCGAAACTATCGAACTATCGAACCTATCAAAATAAAGGGTTTTAAAAGGTGATTACAAAAATATATATACAACTTATATGGTTAAAAGTAATTCAAAGTGACAAATCGTAAAAACACGTATAAAGAACTAAATCGTCTGCGAAATCTTTCACATCTGTAAACTAAAAAGCTGGAAATAAAAAAATGTAATAAAAAAAATAAAAAACCCGACTGCAAGCAATAAAAACAAGCCCATTTTAAATTAAATAAAAGTTGGAAGCAGGCGGGACCCATTTGAGTTTGAAACCATAATAATGGTATGGGCCCCGCCTGCTTCCAACTTTTATTTAATTTAAAATGGGCTTGTTTTTATTAGCTTTTCAGTTAGTTTTAGTATAAGGTTGCAGTCGGGTTTTTTAATTTTTTTAATTACTTTTTTATTTTATGAATACTTGTACCCATATAAATTATTTAAGATAATTACATCAAATATTAATCCTTATTTTATCCGGCTAGGTCATGATGTAAATCTACTAGGGTAAACTACTAGTCATTCAGTAGAGTGCCGTCGTTTAAAAATACGCTAGTAATTTAAACCTTTTCTTTTCAGGGAAAAACAACATTAACATATATGTATTTGAAATATAATAATGCCGCGCTTATATTCTAATAAGTCGCGAAAAAATTTAATGACCACAGATCACTATAAAGCCGTACGGGTTGATTTTTTATTTATTTATTTTTTAGGTTCACCAACGACTGTTTACACTGATAATAATCTATACTAATATTATAAAGCGGAAAAGTTTGTTTGTTTGTTTGTTTGCTTGAACGCGCTAATCTTCGAAAGTACTGGGTGTATTTGGATGAAATTTGGTATGGAAGTAGTTTGAAGCTTGAGGAAGGTTATAGGCTACTTTTTACGCGACTGCAAAAAGGAGAGTTATGTTTTAACCGTGATAGAATCCACGGGAGCGAAGCCCCGCGTGAGTACTAGTACTTAATAACTACATTACTCTTGGATATCCATCCAAGAGTAATAGTGTAACAACCACTGAAAGGTAAACCCACATGTACACATTATTCTTATTTTAGTAATCTAACATTTGGTAATATTTTTATCACACTTAAGTCGTAAACACCATCTTGTTTTAGTTTTATATATCCATACATTTCAACATAATCTGAGACCGAGCCGTAAAGTATAGGATATTAGTCGTAAACTGTGAGCTTTCGATCCCAAGTTATCGTGTTGACCGGTTATGTTATGCATAACATGAATATTTTGTGGCCATGAAAAAGACTGTAGATTGCTCTGGTAGAAATAAAGGCGAGCCTAATCAACGTACGGAAATTTTACTTCAGTAATTTCGTCATATTATTCTGTTGCTGGAAACTAAGGCTTTTGGCGTATCTGTGTTTTGCATGAGTAGCAGGGTAGTATTATGTTGAGCAATGGCAGTTTTCCGCAGATGCGATGCATACGCAAAAGTCCCGGAAATACCTTTTTTTTAAGATATGCGACTTCGCACTACCTAATTCGCGAGGTCTAGAAGCAAGAAAATTCTAACAAGATATCCTTCTACATCAGAGGATGGCAAAGAGAAAATATAATGTAAAACCTATAGGGGCACTGACTGTTCAGTTTACGAGTTGTTATTTTTTAAAACTTGTTTAGCGGATGTGTCCTTATAATTAATGGTAAAAGACCTTCTGGTCCGTCTTCTTTTAGTTTTCTTCAGTACCAAACTACTTTTCATCACTTCTCAGACTGTCCAAACACATCGTTTCAATAGAAAAAACAATCCTATCCTAATATATAATAGAAAAAAACAAATTAGGTATTGCAAAAATTAATGAGAGTTCACCACTCGCGTTTTTCGTGGCCCACAATGTCATCTCAGCGCGAACAGTTACAAGATCGTCGACTGTCTGCTCCGGATGCAAGTATCCAAACAAGTGTGTATATACTCCATATAATATATGAATATATGCACTTCGGTACCAACGTGTGTAGTGCCGTAGTAGTGATAGGTACTCTTTGTTTATAAAATACTAAAAACGGAGGATATAATGATTATGAAATCACTTACTAATAAAAATAATTTTGACGATTGGGGCACAATGGCCCAGTTTTTGCGGGCCCGAATGAAAAATGGTCGATGGTTTAAAACCAGGCGAGCGAAAAAAAAAATTCTAATTTTACATCATTATAACACAACTCAAAGAGTAGAAAGAAATAAACACGAAAATGGCTTGTCCTTGGACCAAAACTTCGTAGACATGTTACATTCACCAATCTGCACTGATCCGGCGTGGTGGATTACGCCTTTATCTGTTGTACAGTGGGAATATTATAAGAACGCACCAAGCGCTTTTCTTCCACATTTATTGTACGTACAGCCAAGCTGTGGAACTCTGTGCTGGCTTCTGTGTTCCCTGCCACTTTCGGCCTTGAAGCAAGAGTGAATAGGCATCTTCTGGGTTCGCTCGTCACATCGTAGACCTCATCTATCGCTTACCATCAGGCGAGATTGAGCTCAAGAGCGGGCTCATACGGAATAATAAAAAAAAAAAACAAAAAAAAAGATGGCTATAGTATAGTGGATAATTCAGATATATCTTGAGACGTAATATTTGTAAGTCCTTTTACTCGTCTTATGCAAACTATTCGTTGTTTTTTACATTTCTGACATTTGAATGATAAAATAATTCTAGCTACGGTGTGGTGTGGCCTGTGGGTCGTCCGTATACAATTATTTTAGACAAGTCTGGAATAAATATTGAAGACATTGATATTTCTTATAACTATTGAATATTTAAGAGAGGGTGAAAAAGTATGCAAATCTTTAACGCTTCAATAAAATTGCAATCTTTTAAAAAGGGTCATTGACACTGTCTGCACCGGATGCGTCTGAACTGTCCTTAATATAACCTTACTGTGTAGTGTGAGAGTGTCGTTAGTAGAAAAATATGTCTGCAGATAGGACACTGAATCGATTTTTATTATCAAAACGGGTATCTGTATACTGAGGAGCTCGTAATAACAGCTGCAGCGTTCTTCAAGGTCAAGCAATACTTGCCGAGATCGATTCGTGGATGGTGCCATACATACTGAGAGTCCTTTGTGCGTGGGATATACAAAGTGCCAGATAAACGGGAAATAAAGTACATTGACCTTTTTCTAATATCTCTGCGTAGATACCCGAAAAACAAGCAATTAACTGTTTTTCATTACTATAAAAAAATAAAACCGACTTCCATATCAAAACACTACAAAGCCAAAAATAATTTTAATTTCGGTAGTCGGTGTTATTGGTTTTGTATTTTCTTTTTTTTCACACCGCCTTCCGAAATTAAAATTATTTTTGGCTTTGTAGTGTTTTGATATGGAAGTCGGTTTTATTTTTTTGTAAAAAAGTTTTTTTTTTTGCGCTTTTTAGTGGATCAATTTGTAATTAATCTAGTTATAAAAGCCAAAATGTCAACTACAAAAAACAAAAAACGCGCGAACAAAAAACACGATATAGAGTAAACGAAAAGATCATCAATATAAATATTTTTTTTTAGACTTTTGTTGATTTTTCAGAAACGGCTTGTTCGATGTCGATAAAATTTTCATGGGACCATTTGGGAAGTATACCCTTTCCAACGAAAAAAGAATTTTTCAAGTCGGTTGGCGAGCGACGGAGCTATGCCCGAAATAAACATAAAAAAAAAACAAACAAACATCCGAATTGAGAACCTCCTCCTTTTTCAGAAGTCGGTTAAAAATGTAAAGGGTCGCGATAGATGTGGATTCAAGACAGATTTGTCTTTATTTCCGTTTTTGAAATAAATTAGTCAACAAAAATGTAGGAGGGTCAATGACTTTTATTCCAAGTTTATGTGGCGTTTGGTATAGGACGTTTACCCGGCTGTAACGTTGTGTTACTCAGTTACTGGGTTTGGAGTCGGGCAGTAGGTTCGTGTAAAGAACTGGTGTTCAGGCACGACTTACGAGCAGGTTGAGAGTAGCCCAGGCGGACCACTGCTCTCAAAATGGTGTAGGAAAATATCGTTTCAAAAAATAAAACCGACTTCCATATCAAAATACTACAAAGCCAAAAATAATTTTAATTTCGGTAGTCGGTGTTATTGGTTTTGTATTTTCTTTTTTTTTTCACACCGCCTTCCGAAATTAAAATTATTTTTGGCTTTGTAGTATTTTGATATGGAAGTCGGTTTTATTTTTTGCAAAAAAGTTTTTTTTTCACACTTTTTAGTGGGTCAGTGAATTTTCCAAATCGGTTCGTAAATGACGGAGTTATGCGCGAACAAAAAACGCAATGCAGAGTAAACGAAAAGATCATCAACGTAAATATTTTTTTTAGATTTTTGTTGATTTTTCAGAAACGGCTTATCCGATTACGATAAAATTTTCATGGGACCATTTGGGATGGCCCTTTTCAACAAAAAAGAATTTTTCAATTCAGTTGGCAAGCGACGGAGCTATGCCCGAACAAACATAAAAAAAAACAAACAAACATCCGAATTGAGAACCTCCTCCGTTTTTAGAAGTCGGTTAAAAACTGACATGTTCTAAGACCAAAAAATCCGAAGATGCGATATCCACCAAGGGGCACAGGGCCCACGTGGTGGAACCATAAGTTGAGTAATATTGTGAATCAGGTGTGTATAAATTATTGGTGCGCAATAAGAAGTATTCTATCCATCTATTTATCTATTGCTGTCCATTCTCTGTCATAGAAATGAGGCCTGTGTCTTAGAAGTGTGAACGTTATAGACTGATTATGTTCATCAGAACGAATCATTACTTTTGATTGGGGCTGGGAGTACATACTTACAGACTCGGTTAAGCACTTATTAACTGATACACTGATTAATGTTGTGAGTCATTCATTAGTGTGTGTGCGCTAAATTAGATAACACAGACTGTCTGTCTGATACTATAAAGAACGATTATTTGATAAGTCTTGTGTCAGGCTTTCTACATTTTAATTACTTGTTACGATTGTCAAAGATGTATAAAGATCTAGCTTCTGCCTGCGACTTCGTTCGTGTGGGAGGGTCCCTTGGGAATTCCGGGATAAAAACTATGCTATGTCCTTCCCGGGGTTCCCATTCCAAATTTCATTCATTCATTTCATTTATTGCAAGTAACAAAACTCAATTGGTTTATAACAAAATTCCTTAATCCTTTGTTAGTACTTAACCTAAATTACAAGGTTGGTTCGCGAATAGAAGCTACAAGCTCAACACCGACGTGGAGAGCTTGCAGCAGCGATTCACGAACACACAGTCGAGCCTGCTTGCTACATAACGAAGGATTGTGTTGGGGCTGGCCCGCACCCGGTGCACCAGGGCAGTGCATTGTTTTCGCATCGTCGCATAGAAACAATTGACGCGAACTTCAGCAAACATCCCTGATGCGCTACAGATCCGGTCAGTAGTTTTTGCGTGAAAGAGTAACAAATTAACATAAAACATAACATAAACATAAAACATTCTTTATAACCGGAAAGATTATATACCCATTACAATTGCAATTCCCTGACTCCTGTACTAGTTGTAAACTGTATGACAGGAGCCAGTGCATTCCGCTCAATAAAGTACCGTACAGAAAAAAAACTGGCAGTTATACAAAAAGAAATAAAAAAAGAAAAATAAAATACAAAATAAAAAAAAAAACATTAGAAACAGGTAATTTAACATGTCAGGATATTAAAATTTAGAATAATGAATAATAAAATTGAATGATTGAAATGAATTGGTAACAATAAGATCAAAAAATAATAAGAAAAAAAAAAGGACAATTGTAAAGTAAAATTGTATAGCATGCATGTGTAAGTATGTGATGGGGTGTGTGTGTGTGTGTGTATGTGTGAATAGGCAAGTTACTTTAGCCATTCATCTATAAATCCATACTCGCAAACTTTCACATTTATAATATTAAGTAAGTATAAGACAGCCTCTGAGACAGAGGACCACGGCTCTACTTTCTCAGTCTCAGAGGAATCGCAATGAGATAGGATAGTGACTCATCCATGAAACGACCTCTCCGAGCATTGCAGCTGTTATTATTTTATTGTTTTAAGCGAGTTTCTCCATCGTAGTTTTGTACTCCATCATCATATAAACACAAAAAGTAAGCAAAGTGCATATAATGGCTAAACTCATTTATTCGCTCGCTGTAGTCAGTTAAATCTGGATTCAGCTTGATATATGAAAGCGTTGTGACTTGGATTTGCGATGCAGCTTCAAAAATGACTGTGTTGGTTTTTTAAAGACGTTTCAAAATATCCTTGGGAGGATAGAATATTTTTGTTGCTAGTAAAAATATGTAGATTAAAAAAGGCTTAAGTAGAATATTCTTTCTTAAAATAATATTGCTTGTATGTATCACTCTTGTGATAGACAAAATGGATATTATATTTTGATAATTTTTGCTGAATATACACGAAAGAATAGATCATTGATTAGAAGCATGTATGGATGTTTATTATTCGAAAAAATATTATTGCCCTACACTCGGAATTTCTACTGTATCGTATGCTATAATATAATATCTATAGGACATACAAACATTTGTTCCATTGCGGTAACCGAACTCACGACATGCAGCACAGTATCCAATCGCTACACCACTACGCCAACCATGTCTTCAAACACGACAAAATGGCTGAACGGATGTGGATGAAATTGTTTATACCGAGAAAAAGATAATGTGTGATGTAACAGAAAGTATCTTTTTACATAAGTGTATAACATAAGTATTTCCTCTTTACATCTAATAGTGCTATCCTAACAGTGCTAGCATTTGTTCGTAATTGCAAAGCTCAACTTAGAACTTTTAGGAGGTAGAACGATTTGACGAACAATTCCAAAGCAAGATCATTTAGTTTGGCTGTATAAAGTACTCAACTTCCAGACAGTGCTGTCTTCGACTGAGCATTCATTCCATAGATAAAATGTATTTTTGATTTCTGTGATTCATTCATTTATTCATTAAATAATTTACGTTGTATTCGAATTTTACAATTACATATCAATCCATAAGCAACTAATACAAGAAAAAGTTATATATCAAGAACCGTTCACATGTCAGACCATAAAAAAGAAAAAGAAAAAAAAAATCTATAAGTACATACGGCGTTCTTCTGGGGTTGCGGGAATGTTCTAAAGGTATACCGCAACCCTGGAATGCAACGGCAATGGGGCGTGCAAGTGAAAGCTAATCGCAGATGGCGCCACCACCGTAAGAACCTTTGTCACTGTCAGTGTTAGTTAGATTGTGAGATATTATATAGTTATCTGTATCATCTATGGTTATCTGTGGTAATATTTTTTATTTTCATTTCATTGATTTCAATTGATTTCTGTACAATTTTCCGATTAAAGAACATAATACATGTTCTTTAATCGAAAAATTCTCAATAACTGTCTCTAATTTAGGAATTCATTACTGTTCCATAGAGAAACTGCTTTGATATTGGTAAGTGTGCTACTAGCGCCACTTTGACAGTTGCACGCCCCATTGAAGGAGCTCTGTGGGTTTTTAGTCAGTAGAAGTTTGACAGTTCACTCTGAGCGGGAAGAGTCATTAGATGATTTTCCACGCCAAAAAAAACACACGATCAAAAGTTCTTCTTAAGACGAATAATGAAAATGTATTGAAAACAATATATTTTTAATGAATGGTGTGGTGATTATCATATTCGCTTAAGAGCCCTTTGTGAAACAAACGCAGCCAGTCATCGTGTCTTCGCTCCTACCGTTGCGTTATTAAAAACTGTCAAACTAAGAATTAGTTGCACTAGAAGTGTTTGGTACGGATTTTAAAATTTTCCTTGATGCGCGCGCACGTCTTCCAAGCTCGCTCGTTCCATCGTATACATCATCAAACGCTTACCACCAGGCGTGATCGAGGAGACGGAGCTGCGGGAATGTTCTAACAGGAGGAGTTCAGTTCTAGGAGGAGGAAGGAACAGTCGCGAGTAACAGCTAGTTCATTTATTTGATTAAGGTACAGTCTCATCACAAACGTTATCATCATTATTTAAAGAAGACTTAACAATAAATTAAAATATATACGTAATAAGTAAGGCGTACATAGCTAATAGCGCAGGTAGATATAGTTTAACATCCCAGCCCTGGATGTAGATGTAGTTGCCTCCTTCTGCGAGGCAGTCATGCTAGCGAAGAAGGAGACTGAACGCGTTAGGGAGACAACTCTCTTGCTCACGCCCTAGCTACCGCGGGGGATATCCGTCCGTGCGTCGTGGATCGCGAACTGATCTTCAGCCACCGTGGGCGCGGGTAAAAAATTGTTTAACATAAAGACTATCTCAAAACCCGTCACCACTTCCCAGTATTTTAGCTGGGAAGAATAACTTGCGCAAAATACTCAGCAAAACTCCCCAACGAGGCATCTGTCGAACAAGTTAGGTGTTTTTTTTTTATTGATAATAGGCTCGCGTTTGACCACCATCTCACCTGATGGTAAGTGATGATGTGGTCGAAGATGGAGCACGCTTACCTAAAAGTAACCTATTCACTCTCGACTTAAAGACTCCTAGGTAATAGCTATCGGGAAACACAGACTCCGGCAGGGAATTCCACTCTTTAGCTGTACGCACAATGAAGGTATTCCCAAAACGTTTGGTTAAAACCATTAGTCCTATCTAGTAGAACTTTATATCTACAACGTTTATGTTAAGCCATTTTTCAAGCTATTCACTAAAAGCATTCTTTGTTTCGCGAGAACTTAAAAAACTTTACTATGGAGGTTAAATTTTATGTTCGTTCATTTGCATGTTACCATCGTAGTTCGTGATTAAAACATTCCACAGTTTTCCCTTTTGAAATTGTTTTAGTTGACTTCATTTGATTTTAATGCACTTGAAAGAAGTAGAAGTAAAAAAAATAGTATCAGTATAGTTATTTTTTTTACTTGAATTTACTGCTAAAAACCGATTTAAAGTAGGTGTAAGCAGCCCTGCGTTAAGCCGAAAACAGAGCGAAGCGGAAACATATCATCATAGCTTTGGTAATGTCTAAAATTTATTTGAATTTAGATTCTGATTTCCGTTTCTGTTTCTATTCTGTTCGTAGAACTCACATTACTACGAGTAGCAATCTTGTTAATCCCCTCCAACTAAGCTAAATATGCTTATTTCTGGAGTGGGTTCACGGCAGTAATGTAAAGGGTGGGGTTCGAACTCGCGACCCCTCAATCACAAGGCCGACACCTTAGGCATTAGGCTATTCCGAGGTTGCGGGAATTTTCTTACGAGATACCGCGGCCCCGGTACTTAAGGGCAGCTGAAGGAACAGAGTGAGTTTTCAGTCAGTAGAAGTCTGACACTCCCTTCCGCTCCCCCCAGAGTGGAAGAAGTCATTCAATGGTTTTCCCACCCAAAAAAAAAGCTTATTAGTGTTAAAGCTAAGTAACTTTATAAATTTGAGATACTTTACGTGTGGGGATTGGGGACTAAGTGGGGATATTCTTTAACGGGTAAGTGATGAGTGAGAAAGTTTTTGTCAGCGTCTCTGTTTCATACCATGTACTTGTACATGCTATATGTATATGCCTGATCAATCTTCAAAATGAGCATTATTTATTTGAATAAGTTTATCGGTAAGATATAAGCTATTATTTATTCTAAATAAAATAACAGAATTTTATTAAATGAGATGAACTTCTGGTCTCACACATGTCTTTGTCTTACTTTTTTTTTGTATATTTTTAAGTTCTGCGTGACTCACAAATTAATTGTTTCTTTCTTTCTACTTGGCTTAAGTTGCAAATAAGACTTTTAGCTTAGCTCGTCTTATCACTAGGCTCGTTATGCTAGCAAATCGACTTTGGATATGTTAAATATGAACCAATACGAAATTCATTTTCACTATTCTTTTTCAATATTTCGGAATTAGAAAATGACCCTAAAATTCAACCAAAAATTATTCACACTGAACTCGAAATTGGAAATTCCACGCCATTCTAAATATGGTCAACTATAGAATTATTAAATCTGAGGAGAGCTTTCAAAGAATCGCGCACAATGAAACAAACTATTTAAAATTCATGAGACGCGCCACTGTGCTTCTCGGAGACACTAAAAATATAATGTTGCTAGTTGTGAAATCTAGTTTTAATGCTATTCTTATTTTAAATAGTTTACAATGTTGTCTTTGTACAAGTTGAGCATTAAATAATTTATGCCTCGAGCGTGTTCTACTCAGTGTTGTGTAATATTTAATATTTCAGGAACGGGAACACAGTCCACTATTTCGTGTTCCTCCGTATCCTTGTTCTCTTATTTATGATGCACGTGGCCTTAGAAAGGATATCTACTAGCTTCTAACCGTCATAAGTAATTTTTCAGTGAAAAGATGTAGCCTATCTCACACTGTCCTCCCGTACCTGTAAAACTACACTATGGAAACATTCAATATTAATCATGTTTTGAAAAGAATAACCGCGGAGTTTCTTTCTGATTCTTCCCCATAGGAATCGGCCAATTCGAACCGTGCTTTCGCTTCTGACGTTTTGTAAGTATTCTTGTGCAATAAAATATTTCTGAATTTTGTTATTTATTTTGCCGCCAGCCTTTCAACTAGGGGTTAACGTATTGGATTGCTGTAACGTTCTATATTTCGGGAAGGTTCGGAAGGAAACGCAAGGACAACTAAAGGGAAGGGTTTTAGTGAGTAAGTAGAAGTCTGACACTCTCTTCCGCTCCATGCAGAGTAGGAGGACTCATTTGAAGATATTCCCCCAAAAAGCCCTTTGAATATGTTCACACCAAAAATTAGTTAATTATTAATTTCTGGGTTGGTTCAGGACAACTTAAATTTTAGAACTACTATATATTAATTTATATTTTTTTATTCTATTTGGGTGGGTAATTATTTTTAGCATACCGTACGGGTTGGTAACGGAAATATCTTTATGATCCTCTTATGTTCGCCTGTCGGTATTGTAACGATACCTTCTGCTTCTCCAATAAAAGAGGGTAAAATAGATGTACCATTAAATTTAATATATTAATAATATACAGTATTTTATAAAAAACCTGCCTATCTACCTAGCTATCCTAAAAAAACGGCCTACCTACCTAACTGACACACTCAGGAGAGAAGAGGAGGAGGTTTAGAGTATATTACTTGCGGGACGGCTTGGCAGACCACTCCAGGATCGCCTTCTACTCCACGATGTCTTCGTCGTACAGCAGCTTGAGCAAGGCGGTCTGGCAGTAGGCTCCCAACAAGGCGTCTGGGCAGCAGGCTCTCAGCAAGGCGTCAGGGCAGCAGGCTCCCAGCAAGGCGTCAGGGCAGCAGGCTCCCAACAAGGCGTCAAGGCAGCAGGCTCCCAACAAGGAGTCAGGGCAGCAGGTACTGCACTTCCTCTTCCATCACTCTTCGGCAAAACTCGTCGAGAACTAAACTCTTCAAAAACTGGTCAAAGACTGAACTCCCGGAGATGGCCCCCAGCGCCTTTTATACCCAGCTCAGCGTTCAAAATCCATTCCATTCTCATTCTGTACCAGAATTCAAATTGTAGAGTCCAAAATAGTCCATCTTGCCAGTTATTTGATCAGCCAGTTATATTCGAGCATAATTTATTAAACCTCTTCGATAAAATCTGAGAGTGTGTTTTAGAAATTTATAATTATAATTTAAAATGCCGTTAATCAGTAGACAACCACAATATAATATACAATATTAAGCTAGTCCTATCGATAAAAGTGAATAACAATTATATAATAAAAGTATGAACAACCTTTTTAGTCTATTAGCCATTCAGTGACTACAAAGAAGAAGAAATTACAGTTTGTCAGCCTTGACGTAAAAAATGTCATGACAAGAAAATATTTGTTTTGATGGATGAATTATGGATTATGATTACAAAGAAAATGTAAGTTATTTGGTATTTGTAATAACAGATACTATATTTCCCCATCGACCCCGAGAAAATTTTTGGTCTAGAACAAAAATTTTGTAAGGTTAAAGTTTATCCACCATTCATATAACTTACATGCCTCATTCAATCACACCAACATCTCACGAAGTTAGGTCAGGTAGGATTCACATTCAATGATCACTACTCGACCTGATTAGTACATGACAGTAGGCTTGTTTTCGGAGTCTGTCAGTCCGCTCGCGTCGAAAACCCATCAAATAAAAAACAAGATTTAGCAAAGGCTTATTTTTACGAAGTTGCTAGCCGCTTCGATCAACTTTAGAGTCGATAACATAAAAAACAAGGTTTAGCAAAGGCTTATTTTTACGAAGTTGCTATCCGCTTCGATCAACTTTAGAGTCGATAAATAGTAAGAAACTAACTTGGAGAGTTAGAAAGGGAGAAGGTTTGGTAATATGTACCTAAACGCACTTCTAAGTAATATCTGATTAGTTCAGATATAAGAGAAGCCTCTTAAAGTTTAAGAACAAAGTTAAAGAAAGAAATAAACTATTGAGTTTCAATAAACCGAAAAGAACTCTATAGTTAAAAGAAGAGAAGAAGATAGAGATGAGTCATGAATATAGTACGAAAGGTGAATATATTTACATGATTATATACATTAATTTTTAAAATCTTTAATATGCCATTTAGCTCGGTTGCCATTAGGATCCTCTAATATGTAAACTAATGGGGATAGTTTCTGAATTACAGTTGACTTTATATATTTGGGAGCTAACTTTGCGCTGAAATAAGTTCCAGCCTGACTATTTATATAATTTCTTCGCCAGACTGTATCTCCTGGTTCCTCAAGTCTTATTTTAACTTCATACTCAAGTTCAGCTTTATTTAAAAGTTCAAAGTGAATAATTCTATCCATGACTGAAAATTAATATTATAAATAGCAAAAGAAGGTAAAGAGGGAATAAACTAGTGGTAAAAGAGGTGATAAACTAGTGTTCGTGTGAAGAGGGAGTCTAGTATAGTGTTAGTGTAAAGAGTGAGTCTCCTATCCTAGAACTTAATATTAAAAAAGAGTCTAAGCCAAAAAGTGAGTCCAAAGAAAAAAGTTACCAGTAATAGTTTTTTTGGAATTTTGAAAAAAAATTAAACCGACTAGCTATGATTTTACGTTGGGCGCCAAACTGTAACGATACCTTCTACTTCTCCAATAAAAGAGGGTAAAATAGATGTACCATTAAATTTAATATATTAATAATATACAGTATTTTATAAAAAACCTGCCTATCTACCTAGCTATCCTAAAAAAACGGCCTACCTACCTAACTGACACACTCAGGAGAGAAGAGGAGGAGGTTTAGAGTATATTACTTGCGGGACGGCTTGGCAGACCACTCCAGGATCGCCTTCTACTCCACGATGTCTTCGTCGTACAGCAGCTTGAGCAAGGCGGTCTGGCAGTAGGCTCCCAACAAGGCGTCTGGGCAGCAGGCTCTCAGCAAGGCGTCAGGGCAGCAGGCTCCCAGCAAGGCGTCAGGGCAGCAGGCTCCCAACAAGGCGTCAAGGCAGCAGGCTCCCAACAAGGAGTCAGGGCAGCAGGTACTGCACTTCCTCTTCCATCACTCTTCGTCAAAACTCGTCGAGAACTAAACTCTTCAAAAACTGGTCAAAGACTGAACTCCCGGAGATGGCCCCCAGCGCCTTTTATACCCAGCTCAGCGTTCAAAATCCATTCCATTCTCATTCTGTACCAGAATTCAAATTGTAGAGTCCAAAATAGTCCATCTTGCCAGTTATTTGATCAGCCAGTTATATTCGAGCATAATTTATTAAACCTCTTCGATAAAATCTGAGAGTGTGTTTTAGAAATTTATAATTATAATTTAAAATGCCGTTAATCAGTAGACAACCACAATATAATATACAATATTAAGCTAGTCCTATCGATAAAAGTGAATAACAATTATATAATAAAAGTATGAACAACCTTTTTAGTCTATTAGCCATTCAGTGACTACAAAGAAGAAGAAATTACAGTTTGTCAGCCTTGACGTAAAAAATGTCATGACAAGAAAATATTTGTTTTGATGGATGAATTATGGATTATGATTACAAAGAAAATGTAAGTTATTTGGTATTTGTAATAACAGATACTATAGTATATCAGTCAGCAAGCTGTATTATCTCATGAACGTACTAGGGAAGTAGTTGATATTTCATCTCAGAGTGTTTTAATATTGACGCTTTAACAACAAAATAATAATATAAAATTACATTTTCATCGATGGTTTTGGGGCAGTTATGTTTTTGATATATCGCAATTTAAATAGTAATAAATCAAAGCATAAAACTGTGAATGAATATTTTATTATTAATAAAAACACGGTCAAATAGGAGTTCCACGCACGATACCGGCCTCATCTAGTTGAAATTTATAAAAAAAAAATACATGTAAAAGTGTTATTTAATAACTAATTTGCAAAATAAACATCATTTATCATTTACAATAGCGGCTCGCAATTTTTTTTGTCAAAAGTCATAAATGTTATTAGGTATTTTAGGGCACTTACCATTGATCCCTCTTTTTTATTCGGATGACCTCTTGACCTTAATCGCGCCCACGGTAAGCGATAGATGAGGTCTACCATGGAACGATCGCCTCGAAGATACCTGTCTCTTACTTTGAAGGCTGTCTGGTCATATGTAGTAGGGAACACAGAAACTGGCAGAGAATTCCACGTTTTCTTCTTAGTCGCTTAACTCTTGACTAAGTGGTCAGGTGGCCTGCTCTATCACCCACCATCAGTCTTCCTTGAGACATGCTCTTTGGCGTCACTCACATGTATTCTGTTGCCGGTGGCAGGTTTGATCTGGTCTGTCCATCTCATCAATGATAGCCCAGCGCTCTGAAACGTGGCCGTGATCATTGACCTAGAATCATGAAATTCCAAACAAAGTACGGAACCGTATGTCTATAAGTCCAATTCGAACTTGATTTTTTCGCGGGAGCAATGTATCAGTTTTATTATTTTTTCATAACATGCATTTTTTGTGTTTACCTTGACCAAATATTTTAGCATGATCTAATTAGAAATTAAATTATAAAATGCAAGGCCCCTGCATAGCTGTAGTGTGGTCAAAAGTTTGTGAAAGCGCCTTATTCTTTTAACTGAATAAACCTTACAAAAAACGAATCTAAAAATATCCGGCCTAATCCTGACCCTTATAACATTAAATTATTTTAAAGGTTACCGGGACAAAGGGTTGATACAAAACTTAAGCTTACAGAGCTAAGAACTAAAAGACTAAAGGTGACCGAAACTGTCACGCTGAATTATAGCGATTACAAAAAGGATCCCAATGTTTTTTGCTTGGATTATACAAATGGTGATAGGGATTACATGAAAATTATTTTGTATCATTGTTTATATAAGTTCGCCAAAAGAACACACATTTGAATGCTATTAAATAGTAGAATAGTGATTAAAAATAATTTTATTGTTTACTACACTTCACTCGCGACCTCATCCAGCACTCATAAATTTAATAATACACCTTACTATCCAAGAAAAGAAAATGTAGAATTGAATTAATACTTTTGGAATTACCTTCTACATACAAAAAAGTTTTACCTCTTTGTAATATTAGTACAGATATTAATTAATTGGCTGGCCAAATTCTTTTGAAATTGGAATGCCTAGGACCAAAAATATACGAAGTACATATATCACGCGTC
Organism: Tholera decimalis; assembly: GCA_943138885.2. Lineage (NCBI taxonomy): Eukaryota > Metazoa > Arthropoda > Insecta > Lepidoptera > Noctuidae > Tholera > Tholera decimalis. The sequence continues at coordinate 35,869,631 of OW964562.2, forward strand.
AAGTGACCGTGATGGGACTTGTGTTTCACTATTTATTTTATATTACGGTATTTATTTATTTTACTGTATTTATTTTATATTATTGTATCAATTATCTAAGTAATATTGTTTGCCAGACTTGATTTCCGTACGTTTATAAATATGTTATAAGGCAACCACTGAAAACCAGTGCCGTGCTGTGGGCATGCCCATGGCATAGCATTATGCTGAGTGGGAGCCTTGTTGTCACGACCACGACGTGCATTTGCCTTGTTTTTTGTTGTTGCCTTTTTCTTCGTAAATTGTCAATATCTAAGTCTTTGTCCTTACCTACTAACATAATTATAATTACCAATTACTAACTCTGGTCTTAAGGAACTAAATAAGTTTTTAATATTGTTAGCATGTCGTTTGTCTGTTGGCAATAAATACTTTTTCTTTCTTTTTTCTTTAAATTGCCGACAAATTTAAAAATATCAGCATCAGGGTAGCCTTTAGCCAACCAAGTTGAAGTCGTCTAACTGGGACCCAGCTGAGTACTAGTGTTTTATATGAAGCGACTGTCTGGCTGGGTAACACGATTCTCCTTGGCAAGGCCAGTTTCCGACCTCCTGACCACCCGTAATGACATTCAAAGATGTACATATTTATGACAGCCGGGATCAACAGCTTTACGTATTGTCCGAGGAACAGAGGAATCTCTATATGTTAAGCCTGCAATACATGTTGGCCGAGCGTAGGCCAACGCGAGCGTTGGCAAATAGGTACAAGGCAAGAAATAATGTCCACACGTTCGACAAGTTCGTCGAACGCCAATGCAGACGACCAATGTAGAAGAGGGTCTATAGAGCTGCCCACACGTTGGCCGAGCGCAGGCGAACGCCTTTGATTTGTGACCAAAAACCGACACCGATCCGAAGTGAAGCAAGTGATCACGAGCAACGGCGAGCGAAGACAAGTTGCACCAAATGAGCTCTATACACGTTGGCTCTGGCCTACATTCGGCCAACTAGGCAAGTGACACCAAGCGATAGCAAGACAAGGCAAATATACCGTCTACATGTTGGTATTGGCCTTCACTCGACAACGCTCGGCCAACAAGTATTGCAGGCTTTAAGATGGTCACCCATACACACGTCAACCTTGGTAAAACTTGAAGACCGATCCCTGTGGCTATGGCATCCTTAAATATGTAAATCCAGAATAATCGTAGTAATGATGCAGTACCAGGATAAGGTGCTGTTATAACCCTTATTACAAGGCAATAGAGCCTAAGTCGGATTTTACTTATGTATAGTGTACATTTCCTTTACAAGTACTTATGTTGCATTTTTATCCAATGCACAGAAATGATATGGATAACTGAGTTAGTTAGATTCTACACGCTGTCGCGTAAACTAGTTGCCCAAATTAAGGGAGCAATTAAGAGGGACATTGCCAAAATATGAGTACCTAAGAACTTGTGTGTTTATGTTTTTGTATTGTGGTGAATTAAAGTGGTTCCAGTAGAATAATTGATTTTTTTTTAAAGACAAAAAGGTTAGCTTAGTAACGGTGCGCAAATCTGCGTATCCCGTGAAAGCGTATCAGCATGAAAGTGTGTTAAAATCTGGTGTAATAAACAGACATGCGATTACAGCAATTTTTAAGAGTCCATTGTCTTACTCCGTAAAATACCTGCTCTTCTAAGCAATGATAGAATCATCAAAATCGGTAGCGATTGACGAAAGTATCGCTACTCACATATAAAATATCAGACGATTTGAACACCTCCTCGTTTTTGGAAATCCGGTAATAAAATTTTTTTTTGGAAAAAAAGAAACCGACTTCAAAAAACCATAAAAGAACTAAAAAGTTAAAAATAATACTATAACCTACCTATATTAATAAACCTAAGCTAACCTACGATTAATCTATAATAAAATTTAACATTTTTTTGGAGTCAGTGCCGAGCTAGGTAATGAAACGACTGGTAATTCCAGAGTATTTTCCCATTTTAATCCTCGAACTCCTTGCTTTTCTTACGTTGTTGCATTGTGTAAACTGTGTTTGTTCTGATTTTATTGATTAAGTATTAACGTTAGTATCTTTTTCTTTGTGTCTAAATATTACGTATTAGGTAATCTATCTTAAAGTATTTTTGTATTTTGTTTTTGTTTTCCGATTTAAATTAATATTTAGAAGCTTTAAATATTAAGTTTTGTTTTTTCTGGCCTTAGTCTGTAGTTATATTATAGTAATTTTGGTATCGTACATTGCTTGGCACCGACTCCAAAAAATTGTTAAATTTTAGTATAGGTTAATCGTAGGTTAGGTTAGGTTTACTAATATAGGTAGGTTATAATATTATTATTAACTTTTTAGTGCTTTTATGGTTTTTTGAAGTCGGTTTCTTGTTTTGTACAAAAAGTTTTTTATTTGTTAATTTTTAGTGACATATTTTTAATCTTACAAAATATGGGTAGCGCTAGTAAATATGCTTCTCGTATAAGAAAACGGCGTCGAACTTAAACTGAGAATGAAAAACGATTCTATTCCTTTTTATTATTCGTGGTACACCTGGAAAGTGCATACCATTACAATTCCAACAAGCCCAAACACAGCTAAGATACATTGTCTTGTTATGGAGTTCCGGTGCCTGTCTCTTTGATTCATCATCAGATCTCTTAGTAGAATAGATTAGTCCTTATTGAACGCAAATGCTTCACTTGTTTTAGAAAATACCAATATCGCTTTTCGTTTTCCTATAAAATTTGAAGAGTTCCCTCGATTTCGCCAAGATTCTATCATCAGATCCCGACATGATGACTATGGGACCAATTGGAAAGCATAGGCCTTTTTTTTATCGTGGTAAAATTATCAAATAAGTCCTCCCACCCCGGGCAGGGTGGGAGGGACTGTCAGACTTTTACTGACTAAAATCCACGGTATTCCTTCAATAACCCTTTACGTACCGGGGTCACGGTAATGGGATAAGTCCCACGACCCCGGCAGGCTTCGGCCCTCTGCAGGGGGTGCTCCCTTTACTCGCTGTCCGCATGCCCGCGCCTACGGTGGCCGGAGATCGTCGGCCGACGTCCGACGCCGTGGGCGTCTACCACTGCGGCTGGGCTGGAGGGAGGACGCCATCCTCTCTCTCACGCGGCCCGCCTCCTCCTTCGGAAGCATGACTGCTTCGCAGAAGGAGGCGACCGCTTCCCACTCCCTCTCGCCCCGCAGCATGGCCTCGACCAATGCCGGGCGCGAGAGGTCTCCGCCTATCGCCACCGTGAGGACACGTCGGTGCTCTGCCCAAGCTGGGCACTCCTGCACCGTGTGCTCGACTGTGTCCTCAGGGCGACCCTTGCAGTGGTGACACCCAGGCGTCTCTTCCTTTCCCATTAGACACGGGTACCTCCCGAAACTTCCGTGTCCGTTGAGGACCTGCGTCATGCGGTAGGTCAGGACGCCGTGACGCCGATCTAGCCACTCCTCAAAGAGGGGTCTTACCGCCGCAATTGCGGCGTGCCTTGGAACAAAAAAAAAAGAATTTTTCAAATCGGTCCGTAAATGACGGAGTTATGCGCAAATAAAAAACGCAATGCAGAGTAGGTAAACGAAAAGATCGTCAATATAGATTTTTTTTAGGCTTTTGTCGTTTTTTCAGAAACGGCTTTTCCAATTTCGACAAAATTTTCATGAGACTACTTGGAAAGTATTCCCTTTCCAAATCGGTTGGCAAGCAACGGAGTTATGCCCGGACGAATTTAAAAAGAAAATACAAACATCCAAATTGAGAACCTCCTCGTTTTTTAGAAGTCGGTTAAAATTGAAAAAGAAAATAAAAATACAATAACAGTATGAATACGCGAAACCATGCAGTAAGTTATTGACATAAAACTGGACAAACAGACACGTGCACGGCCTATATTATAAAATAATATTCATTACATTTCATGAGCGCACATAAATCATAGTAATTTAAACGTTTTGGAAATAAACGTCATATTATAACACTCGCTCACAGCACATAACGACTATACAAACAAACTACCGCTTTGAATAAACAGCGTACGCACGTACTAAATATCTCTTATCCTGCTTTGTTTAATCCACAAAGTTAAGTATTTTATTTATTTAGATTGTGGATTTTATCGGGCTGCGTGTTTGTTCGCTTATAAACCACTAGCAGTCGTACGGGGCTTTGTTCCCGTGCACTTAATCGCGATAAAAACATAACCATCTTTTGCAGTCGGGTAAAAAGCCTATAACCTTCCTCAAGCTTCAAGCTACTTTCATACCAAATTTCATCCGAATCCACACAGTACTTTCGAAGATGAGCGCGTTCAAACAAACAAAGAAAGTTTTCCGCTTTATAAAATTAAGTATAGATTTGAATTTAATGAAATTTTAACGCTGTAGGCAGGGCTCCGTCACTCCATGTACTTGCGCGTTATAATTACCTACCGCCCAGCCGAGCGGTCTCGGGCCATTTGCGGACCAAATTCAGTGCGGTTTTCACAAGCGAAGCGCAAGCACGTTGTTCAATTTTAATCATTACCTACATTCGTTTGTACACATACCTACGATGCCGTCTGGTGCCTTATGTGCTGTAGATGGGTGCAAATCAAGTAAAAGAAGGGACAAACACCTAACATTTTTCCATTTACCTGTCAATGAAGAAAGGTAAGTGATAAATAAATAAAATAAATGTAGCAAGAAGCATACCTGTCCTGGCTTTGTTACTGAATTACAGTACATTCCTGATTTAAATGAATCAACGAATAGATTGTTTATCCATTTTAAAGCATTCAACAAAACATCGTCGTTTTACGGAAAGTTAAAAGTGCCAACAGATGCGTTTCATAATTATGTATGAGAACATGAGACTATGTTTATTAATAATTTTGAAAAAAAAAAGCTTTTTAGCAAAAAATAGAACCAACTTCCATATAAAAACACTACAAAGGCAAAAATAACTTTAATTTCGGAAGGCGGTGTCAAAAACGAAAATATATACAAAACTAAAGACACCGCCTTCCGAAATTAAAGTTATTTTTGCCTTTGTAGTGTTTTTATACGGAAGTCGGTTCTATTTTTTGCTAAAAAGTTTTTTTTCACTCTTTTTAGTGGGTCGGTTTGTAAATTATCTAGTTACAAAAGCCAAAATGTGAACTACTTCTCACCTTTTACAAAATATTGCTTTTCCCGGTGCAGAGCCGTTAATTTTTGAGGAGTTCTCCTGGTACATCACCATCAGCTCTACTTCACCATATGCATTGTGACGAGCATAAAGTGCTTAACATGCATATTCAAGTAATCTAATCGCAATCAACTAAATACTTATTATTGAGTAGTTTCGGTGGCCATCTGGGGTCTTCATCCTCAGTTCCACTTCCTCAAATGGTGCTTTTCAAGAGCAACTGTACAAGCTACTATAAGAAATACCCAAAACGCTATAGGTGTGCCTATAATATTTGAAGAGTTCCCTCGATTTCTCCATGATCCCATCATCAGATCCTGATTTCGTAACAATGGGACCAACTAGAAAGTATACCCATTCAAACGCAAAAAGAATTTTTCAAATCAAATCGGTTCACCCGTCTTCTAGTTATGAGGTAACATACATAAAAAAAAAAAGTTCAAGACGAATTGTAAACCTCCTTTTTTGAAGTCGGTTAAAAAAATATGAAACAAAGGCCGGGTAGTACTCTTTATTAAATTTTAAATGACATACATTTTGATTCTCCCAGCTCTTGTTTCCCAAAACAATATCTAATTAAACTTTTTATTAGATTCAGGATATTTTCTACACTAAAATTTAATAACCGAGAATTTAGAAAGGGTAAGAAATTTATAAAATGTTATATAAAAATAAAACACATGTAACTTTAAAGATTTTTTATTTTATTTTACCCACACACTGACCTCTATAACCATGTTTTATCTAGATGTATTGCACAGTCAGCACCAATTTATAAAAAAATATATTTTATAAACGATACAATTTTAAACTACCACCTATAGTCAGAGCATATTCACAGTTCTCAATAGCATAGACACAAAACGTTATGTTAATTTAATTTTATCGAAGAGGCAGCCCTGCGATTGCTGTGGGATCGCGCGGTGCGAAAGTAATCACAACTGTACGCTTGATTTAGGCACATTTTAGCATGCAGCGGTTGCTGACGCGACCGAGTAGGCTATTATAGCAGTAGGTATTGTATTTTTATACTGAGTGAAGTATCTGTTACGTAGTAACTATTAAGTAATCTGTGCTGTAGGTTGTTACTTTTTATTATATACATAAATCAAATATCTTCCACCCGAAAATAACCTTACAATTTCCTTTCAAAATTATGAAAACTGTTGTGATTTACGAGCTTTGCAAGTAATGACAATGATTACTATCTAAAATTATTAGCAGATGGGTTGGTAATGTTTTGAAGGCACAAAAGTTGCTGATGAAGCCCATAGAATCCACGAGGGCTGTGTTATATCAATTGACTGCTGTGCTGTGGGTCGCGGATTCGATACCGACATGGAACTAATATTTGTATGATCTATAGATACAGTATGTAGACGACATAGGTATATGTAGTGTTGCCCAAAATCAGTCTTGGTCTTGTTCTTGCATTTTGCAAGACCAAGACCAAGACTTATCCTGCAAGATTTAAGCAAGAAGAAGACTAAGCCTGCGAGACTCTTGCGTCTTGATGCAGTTAGTTCAGACTGTCGTGTTCTTTGTGTTACTATTATTAAAATGAGAAAACTTACATTGCAAAAACACAGGAGAAGGGCGGGCGATGCGGGGGAAACAATGAAACTTAGGCAGCTCTTAAAAGAACTATTTATGTGTTCTCCGAGTTTGGATCGTTGTCCAGAGCCGGATGATTCGATGAGATCGTTAATACGCTGGCTCTGACGGAGATGCTGCTAAAGTTACTACCACCAACAGTGATACAGGTCCGACAACATCGCACAAGATTAGCACACACGCAATATTCGATCCATGGTTGCAGTTAACTTAATATTTTTCACCTTAATTTAAAATTTTAAAGTGATTTCTAGTACCTTATATTCAATGAGGGTCAGGGCAGGCGATTCCAGTATTGGCCTCATATAAAAAGTTGTTCATTATGATGAGTATTGCCAGTGTTTTCATTTATTGCATATATGTCGTATATATACTGTAGAAGTTTTCAAGATAACATGGTCACTAACAGTATCATTAGAACGGGATATTTAGGTACCATGTGTATTTATTGCACTGTTGCATACGCAATGATCCATGATCCGTGATCATGGCGCTTGCAACAGTGCCGAAATATGGGAAACTCGAAACACATGGTAAATGCCCCGTTTTAAGTTCTAAGATTAAGATTTATATATATTTTTTTCTAGTTTAGGTGTATTTGAACGCAACTACTCTACAGGAGAAATTCTTATTGTGAAGCAGCGCATAAAAACAAAAATGCTCTTTTGATTGTTTATAAAAATACAGATAAGACAAGTAAAGTAAGAAAATAGATGCGTAATAAAGTCTTTTACGATTTAAACGTATCTTAATATCATTAACGAGGGTCGTTTCTTTGAAATCTGCGTAGATTTGATTTCATTCAGTAAAATATAGGTACTTTGCTGGATAATAACCCCGAGGGAAGGAAAAACAAAAGATTTGACAAATTCGGTTTTAGTCGCATCTGAAGTTGGTTCTTCGTATCTATATTTGAAAGTTAATTGAGATACTGTTGAATGAGGTAGAAAAAAATATTGATTTTATATAAAGACTCAAATCAAAATCAATTAGAATTTATGAATGTGAAGGTAGAAAAATAAATCTATTAAAACTTTGTTACATTTTTTTTTTGTAATTTTCAATCAATCAATGTATTTATTTGTGTACACAGGTCTTAAGGTCTAAATATTTTTATAAATGTATCTCTGTGTTCTGCCACAGACAGTAGCATACAAATTTAAATTACAGTCATCAAAATCATTACATTCAAAAGGTCACAGTATAATATCCACTAACAAATTATATAATACAAAACAGTCAATAATAATAATCAATTTCATAATAATCGATAAAAACATAATAATCAAATAAATAAAAAATAATCAGCCAAGTTAAATTCAAAATATCTGCAACATAACTATCTTTTAACAAGATTGATTATCTTTTAACATAAGTCGTTCCCAAACTAGCTTTTAACATTCCCACAGCTGCTAGCTGGGACAAAGGCCTTCTCTTTATGAGAGGGAAATAGGCCGTAATCTACCATACAAGCCTAGTGCGGGTTGATAGATATCGCATAATGTCTTCGGATATTTGTTCCTAGTGTATGCTGGTTTCTCACGATCCTTTTTTCACCGTTTAGAGAGTAGTGATGATAATTTTAAATACATAAAGTATGGTTTGGGTTCCAACCCAATATCTGCAACTCGTATGATGTAACTACTGGGTTACCACTGATATTGATAGATAGATAGAATATACTTTATTGTACACCAATAATTGAATCACACTCAAATAACAATATTGTAAATAAAATTGGTTACAATGGCGGTCTTATCGCTGAGAGCGATATCTTCCAGACAACCTTTGGAAGGACTTTACGAGCTTTAATTAAAATGGGGAGGGCTGTATTAGTGTACTACTGTACAAATATTCATCAATAACGGAAAAACTAATAAAAATATACATATATATATATAGCTTCGCTCCCGTGGCCTTTATCACGATAGAAAGTAGAAACAAAACCTTTCCTGTTTACGGTCGGGTACAAAGTAGCTTATAATTTTCCTCAAACTTCCTACTTCTTTACCAAATTTCATAACTTTCGAAGATTAGCGCGTTCAAACAAATAAACAAACTTTATATTATAAATATAATTTATTTTCTCCTGCTGTGTCAAATCCATCCAAAGATTGTCTGTAAAAGATACGACCGCCCATTGTAACACCGTTTGTAGTTTTTAAGTCCTCATTTAATTCTGTTATGGTGTACAATAAAGAGTATATCTATCTATCTATCTATAATTATAGTATAGACGATGTAGGGAAAATCATAGAAATATGTTCGTACTAACAAGATGTTTTGGAAATATTTTCATAATGCGTACAGCTAAAAATTCCTGATAGCTATAACCTGGGTCTCTTTAAGTCAAGAGTGAATAAGTTAGGTACTTCTAGATGAGCCTGCTTCATCTTGTACCACATCATCGCTTACAATCAGGTGAGATGGTGTCAAATTCAAGCGTATCATTAATAAAAATACTCATCAAAACATTAACCCAAAGTCTTCAAAACTCAGTAACTCACTTACTCAAACATATTCAGTTATAACTTCAAACAGTTTACATAAGCATGTTTCTGCAAATTCGCCCAAAAGTCTTCACTTCAATAAAGTGTGTACTTACGTTCAATTCATTTCGCTAAGTGATAGCTCTTTCTAATGTCCTGTGAAATTTCGACAAGATGCAAGACAACGTTTGTTTTCTTTAAGAATGTTTGTTTTTTCACAGTTTTGAAGATGTTTTTGGTACTAAAATATATGGCATTGTTTTGACATGATATGTATACATGTTTCTCAGACAAAATAATCTGTTTTCGCCAAAATAATGTTAGAATATAATATGCAACTCTTACTGCAAAGAAGTATATGCATAAAGTGTAGTGATGCAATAAGAAACCCAGACCTATACTCGACAAGTTTGGATTACATGATGCATGTTTTGAGTCTAGAATGCGCTGTTTGTACTGAAAAGAGCGTGCAGTTCTGTCAGCCTTTTAGAAGTAATTATTGGGGTACCGCTTCTCAAACCCTGTTACCCTAGTTATTAGAATCAATCCGATTCAATTTCCACAGCTTTTTCTTCACGAATGGGACTCCACGGCGTAAAGTCATTATCTTGATGATGCATCCAGCATTCTGAATGGCAGATGGCATCAGCCATGTATTTCTACCTTGTCAAACGTTTCGTAGAATGTGAAAGGTTGAGGGAAATATGGTTTGATTAACTGGCCAACACAATTTTTAATGCAACTAAAGCAATGTATGTAACTTTCTGAAAGAACTACATTTGCAGAGAGTGTTTTCCCTCTAGGAGACGATATGTCTAACAGCTCTAGATCTACAGTAATTTGCTTACAAGTTTTAGAATTTCATCGTCTTTGCATATTTCATGACAAGATTAAACATATTTTTAAAATATGTAAGTCCTGCTGTTTTCATGAAAAAACTAGATATCAAAATTTAAAACAATTCTATTTCAGTGATGGGATATCGTAGAGTTGATTAAATGTGCATTGACGTGAGCAAGATCTTTGTCTCGTGTAGTGTTTCACGCGAGCCTTCGAGAGCAGTTTAATTTAAATTTAATTTTAACAGTGAAAGTAAAATTTCGGCCCTATAGGCATTGGCAATAGTCTTATAAAAAAAAAAACTTGCTTAAAAATTCTACTTCCAGAATAAGATTTGTTAATCTAACTTCTTCATCTCTAATATTAAGTATTCTGATCGGTATCTTACGATTTTTAGGTCTAACTAAAGCTCCTGCTAAAAATATGTCTTTCTCTATCTATGTCGAGCAAACAACGAAATCCTCTTTCGCATCAATATCTAATTCTAAAAATAGGTCGATTCATTTCAGGCCGGTAATACAAGACAAATAGCATTAGTAAACGTTATAGGCGAAATAGGTAAATATTTTAGTTTTTCCGCATTATGCGTACCATTTAAATTTTTGTATTTTGTTTTTAATTGTAATGAATGATATTAATTAATTTTAATTAATAATAATAATATAAGTAATAATTTTAATCTAATCTATGGACTGTCTCTGAAAATAAATGATTCTATTTTTATTATTAATAACTAACACGTTGGCAGCCAAATTGACAGTATAGCTATAAGTAGACAGAAAATCTAAGCCTAAAATACCAGTCGCCTTAAAGGTTAAATTTTGAAAAAAGGTAAAATTTATGAATAAAGTTGTCACTATCTTCTGTAACAAGTTTCAAGGTTATATATCCCAAAGAGTGGATCTGGCCTCCTATGCCATTTATAGTAGTGCTATCATAACATATACGGAATATTTTCTGTTATTACAATGAAATGTAACCAATTGACATCGTCCCTTACAAGCCAAAATATAAATTATTAAAATCGAAAAAACTGCCTTTTATTTATGTTGTGGTTATAAATATTTTCACTAGAATTTTGGGAAAGGATCTCTTGCGTCGTAGCTTATGCGGGTTGTATGATTTGCGATGTAAATACATTATTATGGCTGTAATTATTTCCTCGCCTGTTACCACGATGGAAATTTCGGCCATTGTTAGAATAATTCTGAAATGACCTCCCGTAATCACGGCGGTGATAATTATTGAAATATCCGTAAAAGAAAAAGAAACAAACTTACTTCGTCCTTTTCTTGAATAACGCATAACGTCCGGATTAGAGGACGTAGATGGCGTCGACACATCCTCGCCCTTAGCTCCTTGTATGGCATCCTTGAGATAGGTATAGTTGCGAGCGGCTACGATGGTGCTCAGCCTTGAATTTTATAACCCGTCTGAAAATTTAATGGCCAATTTTTCATTTAATGGCTTTAAAATTGCGAAGTTTGACGAATCTCTGTCTGCCTGTGAGATAGTTAAGTCAGTAAAAGTTGTTCTAATTCAGAACCTTGGTTCATATTTTGGAGGCGGGACTGAATAGCAGTAAATGATTTTATAGTTAATAAATGTTTCCTTAAATCCTGTATTAAATTAGGATCGGTGCCGTAGCTATCTGATAAACGGAGCTTAGCGTTTTTAGATAGACGAGTTTTGATTACGAATTTTATTAAAAGCTATTTTCCCGAATCATCTAACATCTCCGCATACATTTCCATAGTATCAATCAATCGTTTTGTGGTGTCCTCCCTACCGTCCATAAGCGGGATCAAATTGCACGCCGTTCGAATGTCAAATTCCATTTTTATAATTTTTATTTTACTCGGTGGGGAAGTACAAAGTTACCTTATTTTAAAAAATACACTCTTAATGTTATCGAACGTGGTGGATAATTGCGTCACTAACTCTGGCTTTAAATCATGCAATAACTTAGAATACAATTGCGCTTCACTAAATAAAGTTTCAGCTTCTTTGAACTTATTTATCGCAGTTGAACCCGTAAATCTAGTTTGCCCTTTTTAGGGTTTCGTAGCCGAATGGCAAAAAACGGAATCCTTATAGTTTCGATATGTCTGTCCGTCTGTCTGTCTGTCCGTCCGTCCGTATATCACAGCCATTTTATTCCGAAACTATTAAGACTATACATGTGAAACTTAGTATGTAGATGTATTCTATTAACCGCTTTCCGATTTTAAGAAAAAAAATTAAAAAATATTTAAAATAAAGGGGTGATGATGCCAATGTGGGATGTAAAATAAAATGGACTGTATATAATATTTGTAGGCGCGGTTTATTGCCTTCCCTTTTACAAAAAATAAGAGCTTCGCGGACAAACAGAAAAATGAATTAAATTAACGATAAAATGACCGCAGTCGGTGGAGTCCGAGAGCGCGAGTGCCGGTCCAAGCCCTTCTCGCTCCGTCGCCCCCTCGCCGCACACGTCCCCGCCGCCGCTCGCCGCCGATGACTCAGGCGCAGGTAAGTGCGCTGCTCACGCGTTGGCCGCATGTATGTTGGGTTTGATTCCCAACATGTTCCCCGGGTTGAAGGAACTTCAAAATTCTGGAAGGGGACAAATATTATTAAAAGCCCTCCTGATAGTGCCCCTCTTCGTCTTGATCTCTGCGACTCTGGATATACCGTCGCTACCAGGATACACCTTGGTTACTCGTCCTAGGCTCCAAAGTGAAGGAGGAAGAGCTCTGTCCTTTATTAAGACCAGAGAGCCGAGCTTCAGCTCTGACCTTGAGGAGTGCCACTTCACCTTCTGTTGAAGTAGAGCTACATACTCCAGAGAGAAACGGTCCCAGAAATGTCGACGTATGAGCTCTATTCGCTTGAAACGCTCCAAACTGTTGATCTTCTCAATGTTTACATCAGTACCCTGCGAATGAGGTAGAGCATTAAGTGGTCGTCCAATTAAAAAGTGAGAAGGTGTAAGAGCGGAGAAGTCAAGAGGATTTGAGGAAAGAGGAGTAAGAGGACGGGAGTTTAAAACAGCTTCTATTTGAGCGAGGCAAGTAGCCATTTCCTCGTAAGTTAAATGAGTGGTATGTAACAACCTTTTTAAATGGTGTTTTATGGAACGAACAGCTGCCTCTGCTAAGCCGTTGAAATGGGGACTGTACGCAGGAATGAATTTAAATTCAATTCCTTCAAGAGCTAACTGACCTTCAAGGTCTGATCTTGCTAGAACCTTTGATAGTTCGTTAGATGTTCCGACAAAGTTTGTGCCATTATCAGACGTGATACTTTGAGGTTTTCCACGACGTGACACAAAACGATTAAGAGCGGCTATATAAGCTTCACTAGATAGAGCCGTAACGAGCTCGATATGACAGGCTTTAGTGGCATTGCAGACAAAGATTGCCAAAAAAGACTTTATTAGTTTGCAACCTCTGTCCTTCCTGTCCGCTATCATCACTGGTCCTGCGTAATCAACGCTGCAATGTAAAAATGGATACTGTAATTCAGTGCGCGATGACGGTAATTGCCCCATGATGGGTTGAGCACATTGTGCCTTGTATCTGCAACACCGAACACATTTTGAGACAATGTTTTTAGAAAGGTTTCTGCCACCTAAAGGCCAATATGTTTGTCTAACGTTTGCTAATAAAAGTTGGGGACCAGCATGTAAATGTTTTAAATGAAAATATTCAAAAATGATTTTAGTTAAATGGTGTTTGCTACACAGTAGGATAGGATGCTTAGTATCAAAACTATATGGAGAATTATCTAACCTACCACCCACTCGTATAAGGTTGTTTTGATCTAAATAAGGAGACAAAGAAATTAGTCTATTATTTTTAGATAAAGGTTTCTTTGCTTTAAGAATAGCATATTCATCAGGAAACATTTCCAACTGAGCTTTATGTAATAATAAATTTAAAGAATTTTTAAGTTCATCGACCGAAAAATGACCGTTTCGTTTGTTGGATTTGTTTCTAAAATTATAAATAAATCTTTGTAAATATGCTATTGTTTTCTGTAAATAAATAAAGTTTGATGTATTATTAATTAAACTACAAATAGGATCTACATTAGTATTAGAAGAGACAACAGAACATGAAATCAATTCTGGTAGATCGTGTTTCTCCTTGTGATTGGGCATTTGTGGCCATTTAAGTTCATTTTCTAATAGAAAAGTGGGACCAGACCACCACAACGATAAATTGCTGATGGAATCGGCCTTCAGCCCGCGGGAAACAAGATCCGCCGGATTGTCTTTCGACGGTACGTAGCTCCACAAGTGACCCTCTGTGCTCTCTTGAATTTCGTGAACACGGTTGCGAACGAAATTTTTAAGTTGCAGTGGTGATGTAGTTAGCCACCCTAGAACTATGGTAGAGTCACACCAAAATCTGCATTTGCTAACTTTAAGAGTTAAAGAGGCTAATGCCTTAGCGCACAACCCTGCAGCCAACAAGGCACCGCAAAGCTCCAGACGAGGTATCGTCATAGGCTTTATCGGCGCTACTTTACTTTTGAATGTTACAAGGTTTCTCTAGGTCTAGGTCTATGAAATTTACGCTCTAATGTTAAGAACCGACACTTCGCCTTTTTGTAGGAGTCGCCTAAGACTGAAGGATTTTTCTTCAGCGGCATGACAACGACGAAGCGCCCGTCGTCCCTACGAAACGTATTATTTTTGAAACTCTCTTCACATGCGTGTTCTTCAGGAGATAGGGAGTGCTTAGTTGCTACGGAGTCTAATTCCCAGAAACGAGTTAAGTCTGGATCGCCTTTCTCACTTAAAAAATTACAAAGAAGAGGAGAAGAGCGCGACTTATGTCGGGCAACATACCCTGACACCAGCCAACCCAGTTTTGTTTCATATAACTTTGGTTGATTTTTACCCAAGTCAATAGAATTATTACATATTACGGACCAAAATACGTCGGCTCCGAGTAAGATGTCTATTGCTGACGGTATATTGAATGAAGGGTCAGCTAGACTTATACCCAATGGAAGGGGAATATTGTCTATGTTTATAAATGAAGACGGTAAGACTTTGGTGACGTGAGGTAATATATGACAGGCCACAGAAAATCTATATTCCTCATCATAATTGGAAATAACAGTAAGGCTGCAAGATTGTGAACTATGCGAAGTATTATTATTTATACCTGTCACTGTGGTGCTCGCAGCACGTCGTGACAAACCCAGCTTACCGCACAGGAATTCTGACACGAAGTTGGCCGTGCTGCCATTATCGAGCAGTACCCGAGCTGTGTGCACGTCACCCTTGCTGTCCACCACCCTCACGAGCGCTGTGGAAAGCAAAACATTCGGAGGAGTAGTAAACTGTTTGACGTCAGTTGAGCTAGAAAAAGTATCTATATTGCTAACTGGTATAGATGGCTCAAGAGCAGTTTCTGCCTCATGCACATGAAGAAGCGTGCTGTGCTTTTTCTTGCAATATTTACAAGGAACAAGATGACATTTTGAATCAATGTGCCCTGGTCGTAAACAATTAAGACAGACTTTAGCATCTTTAGCCTTTTGTCTACGATCTTCAATGGATAGGGATCTAAATGCTTCACAAGAAAATAAGAAGTGGTTCTGATTGCACATTGGACAAGTTAATGGTTTTTTATAAGAATTGTTGTGTTTTTTATTTGTATTATATTGTAAATGTGTGTTTTGATTATATTTAGTAGATGTAGGTAGATTGTAATTATGTTTTTGTGTTTCTGATGTATGTTTATTATATGGTTTTATTTTACCTTTACTTTCTTGCAAAGTTTCCAATAAGTCTGCCCTGTTGCTAAGAAATGTAATTAAAATTTCTAAAGAAGGAGGATTATTCAAGGTGTTTCGATGTTCTTCCCATTCCCTATGTGTAACGCTATCTAATTTCTCTGCCATCATATGAATGATAAGCGTGTCCCAGCTTTGAGTGGGCTGATCCAAAGTAGACAACGCACGAAGGTTTTTATTTGTCACATCAATAAGATGGCGTATTGCTGAACAAGATTCATGTTTTATGTGTTCAACATTAAACAACGCATGAACGTGATTATTCACTAGCAACCTTTTGTTATCGTACCTACTGCATAACAAATTCCAAGCGGACTCATAATTCTCAGCCTTAAAATCTAAATTATCAATTACTAACAGTGCACTACCTTTCAGTGAAGCTCGAAGATAATGCAGCTTATTTATATTACCTATGTCTGACCTTAAATGTATTAAAGACAAATAAGTATCCCTAAATTCAAGCCAGTGTTGATAGTGACCATGAAAGGTAGGCAAATTAATCTTTGGCAATCTAACGCAATTAGTTATAAAACCACTCGCCTGACGATCCTCGCAAACCGTCACGGCACCATCTTGAAGATTAGAAGACTGGTGAGGACGAGCACCGAGTAGACTCCGCGCCGCTGCCACCAGCTTATAATACTGATTCTCGAACTGCTCACGCTCCTCGCTTTCGTCGTCGGGATCCTCCGACATCATCTCGATATCGCACTGCAATTTGTCGAAATCATCGTATAAGCTACCGAATTTATTATATCTTGTTTCCAAGTCTAAAATCTGCAAACCACTAAGTTCTTTGCAACTTTCTAAAGTACTAATGTAATTAGTAAAAACCGTTAATTTGGATTTCATACAGCTGCGTCGTTTGACTAGTTTAGCGATCTTTTCGTCAGCCATCGCGATAAGTAATAACCGTTAGCAAAATGAAGTTTAAATAAAATGCAACAAAGAAGCGGTTTTATAAGCAAGACAAACGAAAAAAATGCGCGGTGCGCTAATGACTCAGCGACGCAAACAAAAGATCTGATGTGAAGATGTGTCGCAGGTACCGGCCGGTCAGCTGTTACAGATAAGAATTTGCGTAAACAAGTTAATGACTTTAGCTATGTGATTGAAGAGATGATATTTTGCAAGCAGAAGTGGTAAAAGTACGGAAATATATGGCTTTGAAAATTAAGAAATCTACTGTATAAGTTAAATTGAAATTAAAGGAATACACTCGCTTAAATATTACTTTTTAAACACGTAAAATAGTTACGAAGAAAGGAAATAATTGGAACGAACTCACAGAATGTCTAAACCATCCACAGGATAAACGATGATCTGCAACTTTTTTGTTCTCGAAGATGACTCGTCACTTTCGATGGGTACAAAGTCCGCCGTACGGTCAAGTCTTCGATTTTTCGAAACGTAGGTATGCGGCTGCGATGCGAAGAAGTGTTCGTCAGGACCTTGATGACTCCTGCAGGTACTGTCGCTGCTGAAGACCGCAAATTGAAGGGCTTCGAAACCGAAGTCAAATGAAGATGCCCCCGAGTTCTTCTAATTCTTGTAATTAGGCCGGCGAGTTCCACGTAGGACCATGTTAAGCCATCCCTTTTACAAAAAATAAGAGCTTCGCGGACAAACAGAAAAAGATTTAAATTAACGATGAGATGACCGTAGTCGGCGGTGTCCGAGAGCGCGAATGCCGGTCCAAGCCCTTCTCGCTCCGTCGCCCCCTCGCCGCACACGTCCCCGCCGCCGCTCGCCGCCGATGACTCAGGCGCAGGTAAGTGCGCTGCTCACGCGTTGGCCGCATGTATGTTGGGTTTGATTCCCAACAGGGGGGTCCCCATACATGGAACTAGAACTGAAAATATTTTTTTTTTCATGAAACCTATGCGTGTGTGGTATCTATAGACAGGTCTTTAAAAATGATATAAGGGTATCTTGAACCACTTTTTCATAAAGTCAATCGTTTAAAAGATATAAGCTTCCAAAGTGGTAAAATGGGCGTCCCCCCCCTCTAACTTCTATAATAATGGAGTGAAGAATCTAAAAAAATATATGACTATAGATCTTAATGTAAACTTTCAACCATAATTAGTTTGAACGAAATCGGGTCAGCAGTTTTTGGGATACAGCATATTTTCTAAAACCACAAATATAACTTTGTAATTCATACAAACACTATGAAAAACAAAGTTATTTAGCGTAGTTGTAAAAATGTAAATAAGCTAGTTTTAAGAAATTTTTTTAGGTATTTTTTATTCGTCAAATAAATTTACATATTATATTATATTATTATAGTTACTACGGAACCCTTCATGGGCGAGTCTGACTCGCACTTGGCCAATTTTTTAATTATATATTTCCGTATCTCCACCAAACCTTCATATATTCAAATAAAATCATCGGCCATAATCTAAAAATAGAACATTAAGTATGTAATGTAATGACATAATCCTAGCAACTATATTATTCTCACCATCGCGAAAGCAAAGCGATAACAATGCATAATTATAAGACACGGAGTATCGGGTTCGGTTAGTCGCCGTGCACGATTTATGACCGTGGGAGTATAATATACGCGTATTACAACAAAACCTTAAACTAAATACTTAAATACTCTATTACACATTTTAAGCACTATTTTTATTAATCTTAAAACGTAAAGTTAATACGTATATGTACGATGTAAATCACATATAAGTTCTGTAGTATAGATTTTCACGATAGTTTTTCGAGGAATAATAAGTTTTTTATTTCACTTAAGGGGCAGATATTCGATTTTCGATGATTTTTAATCCAAGATCACGTCTAAACGGCTAGTCGGTATGCTTTGAAAAAAAATAATGATAAACTAGACTATTTCTTTAATAATTTGATATATGAATATTTAAATATTTTTTTGTAAAACATTGTGTAATTTATTTTTAAAAGTACGTCTAACGCGGGCATAAAAGCGAAGATCAGGCAACAACCATTGGGTGTATTTTTATGAAACTTTCACAGTCTAAAAGATAATTTAATTGCCAATCTTTTAGTATACGGCTTTTCTTCATATTGTGTTTGGTAAAGTCATGGTGTATTATTATTCGAATAATCTAGGTGCGCAATGAATCGGGGGCTCTTGCGGGCGACGGGCGGCAGTGCATCGCTGACCACTGTCACGAGTAGACGCTAACGCTCCGCGCAAAAAATACAAAATGATTTTATTCGCATAGAAGTTTAACGCCAAAATGGTTGGTAAACCCAAAACACTAAAAAAGAAACGCCTTACAATGTTAAAAATAGATTAATGAAGTAACGAATTTTAATTATTTATATAATTTACTGCCGCCATGGTCGAGTGGTTTAGGGGTTTAACTTGTGTGTGGTCGTGGGTTCGATTCCCGCGGGTCGCATACTTTGTAAATTTGTTTTCACTTTGGCTAGGACATTGCAGGCCTGAATCAACTGATTGTCTGATAAAAAGATGGTTCCGTGCTTCGGAAGACACATATAAGCCGGTAGTCCCGGTCGCCAAATGGCGGTCGTCAGAATAGACCACGTCAGAGGCTCTTGAGGCAGTCTAGAAACTCTGACACTAGGGTGTATGGGGTCATTAGACATTACTACCCACACGATAAGAAGAAGATTATTTATATAATCTCTATCAATAGTTTAAATTAGCATATTGGAATAAAATAAATGTGATTTAAATGTAGTAAACAAACTTTTATTTTATTGAAATAATTATGTTATTTCCTTTTAGGAGAACACCAAATAGTAAAGATTCTTGAGTCAAAAATGTAGAGACAGGGTGAGTATTGAAATGTAATTTACGAGTAGGTAACCATATTGGAGCGTAGTAAGGACAGTTCGATTAGAGTTTCAAAAAATACTTGAGTGTTGCTGATATTGGAATAGTTGTAGGTATAGCTCTTGATACGTAAGTAGCATGACCTTGAATGCGGAGATCTAATATTTAGTAGGTACTTACTTAGAATTATTTTTATTTTATTCAAATTATGTTTTTTTTTGGAGTATATCAAATAACTTAGATTCTCGCCGCGAAAATGCAGAGACGAGGTAAATATTGCAATGTAATAGCACCATACTATAGCGTAGGTACTAAGGACAGTCCGGATTAGAGTATCAAAAAATACTTGAGAGCTGATATTGACACGAGTTGTAGGTATAGGTCTAGGGTAGGTACTTATGTAGCATGACCTTGAATGCGGAGATCTAATGTTTAGTAATTTTTTATTTCATTGAAATAATAGTGTTTTTTTGTGGTGAGTACGAGGTGAGTATTTAACTATAATGTAACCATACTACAGCGTAGTAAGGACAGTCCAGATTAGTTTAAAAAATACTTGAGTGCGGTTTTTGACATAGTTGTAGGTACTTATAGATAGCTATGGTACGAAAGTACCATGACCTTGAATGCGGAGATCTAATGTTTTGTTTACGCACAACTCTCCAATATTCCAACTTTCACCCATATGGTCAATCCTACTTTCGCGCCCGTGCCTATACTTACCTATATTTAATTTATATTATATAACTCGCTTTATATTATATAGATCGCATCGAACTTCTTGAGGTTACGTTGACATCCACCCTTAATTTTGGTCCGTTTATCGAGGCTAAGGCTCAATTGGCTGCCAAAAAGTTGGGAATCCTAGTAATTACACCCTAACTATTGATGATAATATAATAGCATTAGATTCACAAGTCGCCACAGAATTTGAAAATTTTTTCACTGACATACCCGTATCGACAATCAAGTCGCTAAAATCATCTGCCATTGCTGCAGACACATTACTTAAAAAAAGTGTTCCAGTTTGTAGTTCAGAGTTTAAATTCCAATATGTTACTTCTAATGACATCATCAAAACTTTTAATTCTTTGAATGTTAAAAAGGCTGCAGATCTGTGGGGTAATTCTGTTCATGTTACTAAGTCCATTATACACATTATAGCTCCTACATTAGCTGTTATATTTAATAATTGTATTGATTGCGGTGAGATTCCTGATTTAATGAAATATAGTAAAATAATCCCACTATTTAAATTTCCCTACTAATTATAGACCTATTTCTGTATTGCCCACTTTCAGTAAAATTTTTGAGAAAATTATTTTAATGCAGATGCAAAGATATTTTAATAAACACAAATTGCTACATAATAAACAATTTGGTTTTACAAAAGGACGTTCAACAACTGATGGCCGGTGTTGAACTTTTAGGACACATTTATAATGCATGGGAAGATAAGTGTTGGTAAGTGTTGGGCATTTTTTGCGATTTTTCAAAGGTATTTGACTGTGTTCCCCATGAGACATTAATCAGGAAACTGCACCACTACGGATTCCGGGGCGCCTCTCTGAATCTTCAGACATCATACTTGAGTGAAAGGATTCAGAGAGTCGACTTGAACGGCAAAAGATCGCCGGGATCTGTGACGTCAAGATGGGGGTCCCCAAGGCTCAATTTTAGGTCCCTTTTTGTTTCTTATTTATATAAATGATTTACCGTACCTGATCAAAAATCATGACATAGTGTTATTCGCTGACGATACTTATCTTTTATTTAAAATCAAAATTAACAGCAGGTTATTGAAGAAGTAAACAGTGCCCTTGCAACTGTAGTTAGCTGGTTTAATGTTAATAATCTTCTTGTTAATGAGAAAAATACCAAATGCCTAAAATTTACGTTACTTCATGTTAGACAAGTGAATACAAGTGTATCAATAATCTTTTATTTAAAATCAAAGTTAACAGCAGGTTACTGAAGAAGTAAACAGTGCCCTTGCAACTGTAGTTAGCTGGTTTAATGTTAATAATCTTCTTGTTAATGAGAAAAAAAACAAATGCCTAAAATTTACGTTACCTCATGTTAGACAAGTGAATACAAGTGTATCAATAAAGGGAGAAATATTGAAACCCGAAGATACCACAGTTTTCTTGGGCATAAATTTGGGTGCGAAGCTTCAGTGGGGCCCCCATATAAATTGTCAAAATAGCCAAGTTCTGCAGCATATGCCGTTAGAAAAATACATGAATTAACTGATATCGAAACAGCACGTTTAGTCTACTTTAGTTACTTTCACAGAGTGATCTCATACGGCATTATACTTTGGGGAAACGCCGCCGACATTCATACAATATTTGTATTACAAAAATGGGCCATTCGTGCAATTTATAAATTAAGTCGTAAGCACTCCTTAAGAGACAAATTTAAAGAGATTAATATTATGACTCTGAATGACTCTGACTATGAATATTAATCTCAGTATATTTATGAGAATCTCTTGTATGCACACAAAAATATTAATCTTTTTAAAAAATACAGTGATATTCATAGTGTAAATACAAGGAACAAAGACACATATGTCATTCCTAAAACAAGGAAAAAAGATTGGTGGATCGTTTAGATGCCAATGTATACGTTTTTATAATAAAATTCCTAGCCATATTCAAGAACTAAGTATTAATAAATTCAAATTATTTATAAAACGTAAGCTATGTCAGAAAGCTTTTTACACAGTTACAGATTATATTGAGGACAAGAAGGCCTGGGAATGAGATGCTCCAGTGATAAACGTGTGCCTTTTCTATTTCGTTTTAAAATTTTGATTGATGATTTATTTTTGATTGATTAGAATATTTGCGTTCTCAAGTATTGTATATCCTTATAATTAATAAAGAGAAAAAAAAGTATTGTATATACCTATTAATTTTGTTTTTGTTTATTGTTTTTTTTTTTATGTACAACGTGTAACGGAAACCCCATATCTATCCAAAAGGGCTGAAGACAACATCTGGTATGGAGTCTCTATGCACAGTTTCAGCACAAAATAACTTACTCAAAGAATTGATACCAAATTATTGGTTTCATATATTTCTTGAATACCAATCATAAAAAACGTGTCACAGCACTACGACGGTCAATAACTTTCCACGTCACTTGCCAATAACACGATAATTCTTTTCGTTCTTCTTAATTTGAAAAATTCGGTCTCTGGTATCAGTGTATTGTAATTTATAATAAGTTCTATACACGTAGACTTAGGATTACTAAACCCTTGCCATATCGTTTGTTATCATCCAAAGAAGCCATGCACTTGGTATGTATATACCCTTTAAATTACACGTTGTATATAAATATAATTATTTCATTATTGTACTTGTGAGGACAATGTAGGTTATTCTATCTTCGTAGTTTTTACTTTCACTATAATTTCTTTAATGATGTCAAGCAGTTTGAGTACTTGTGTGGCCTACCCAAATGGCCTTACTTTGGTATTGTTCGTCAAATTGTTGAGCTTCTTAAATTCTAAGTTGAGCTACACGATAACTGACAAATGCTTGCACTGACTGGACAGGTCCGCTCAAATTTGCTTGGTTATTTCCTCAAAAAAATACCACAGACATGAACTTACATGCTTCTCATATACAAATACAAATTGTCTGGACTTTAAAAGAGACTTTGACCTCTGATTTTGTTTCGGTGTTTCTTCTCAGAGTAGTCAGTTAAGAAATACCGGCCTCATCTAGCTAAACTAAACACGCAAAAAAACATGACGTGTAAAAGTGTTATTTATAACCAATTTACAAAATAAATATTTAATTTCATTTCATTTCAAAAGTGAGACGGTACTTCACACCGGAACAGCTGCTCAACCTCTATCAAGCGCAAGTTCGGTCGTGTATGAAGTGCTGCTCTCATCTCTGGGACGGATCTGCCAAATACCAGCTTAATGCACTTGAGTCTATAGAGAAACGGGCCAAAAGGCTCATCGGCAACGAGAAACTGGTCGAGACAAAGGTCCAGAGCCTAGAGCATCGGCGACGTGTTGCAAGCCTATCAGTTTTCTATCGGTTACATTTCGGGGAGTGTGCGATGGAATTGCAGTCTTATTCCACCAAGCCCGTTCCATCATAGGACTACAAGACAAACGGTGATGCGCCATCGTTACATGGTGGACATCCCACCCATACGCATGAAACGTTTTGAGATTACTTTAATTATGGGTACGGCTAAGGAGTAGAATTCCCTGCTGGAGTCTGTTTCCTGATAGTTATAATCTGGAAGTCTTTAAGTCAAGAGTGAATAGATTACTTCTAGGCAAGCGTGCTTCATCTTCGACCACATCATCGCTTAACATCAGGTTAGATTATGGTCAAACGCAAGCCTATAAACTATTTAAAAAAAATCAGCTCTGGCTGTATACAAAAGGGAAAAACTCAACTCAGCATGTCGAAAATGAGGACATGATTGCTGACAAGTAAATTCATACTTATTTCAATATTCAGATTTCAATGTTATTAAAACTTAATTATTTACGAGTATCAAATGAGTCTAAGTAGCGTAGCCACATAGTCATTTTTATATATATAGATAGATAGATTTACTTGTATAAATACACATAGTAGTTTTCAATGACCAGACAATTAAAGTCCAGAAAAAATTGGATGGTGATAATAAATCAGGCAGTACAGTCTTTACTATTTGAAACGTATGGTTACCTTACGAAATTTCGAGCTTGCGTTGCGGGGGTGCATTGCGCGGTCGCGGGGAGTGACGCAAGCTTCTCCACAGTCGCTCAAGGTCGCTGCCATATAATGTCGCCTTAAATTGGAACATCGGCGTCATTGTCACAGGCGGCGCCTTTCTCGAAATACACTGAGGTTTGCCTGCGACGTAAAGTCCTGCGGTTCATCGGCCTCTCCATCCATTTGACATGCATCTTCTTGTAGAAATAACAGGTAGCATAGCATGCTGCGGCCAGAAGGATGATTGTGAGAGATAGGAGAATATTTGCGGTGCTGATGCTAGAGTAGCCCTGCTCGGTTGTTGCACTGTTTTTCCCATTGACAGCTGCCGTTTGCGCGATGATCGTCTCTTCTTTCACTTGAGTAGTGCCCATATTATATGAGTCAATGATTGGCAACACAAATCCACATATATTTTTCGTTTTTAATCACTTCCGAATTCATTTTTTTTACTGTCAAAACTTCACTCGTGATGTAACTTTGAATGGCAGGGTCGCCATCACAGAAATCTTATATTATTAAGATTTCTGTGGTCGCCATGAAGTGTCGTGGTAAATGAAACACATCTGCTCTGGATTACGGTTCGATTTATTGTGTGTTCACATAAAGCGCACATCAAGTTAGTCTTATAATTATTACTTACTTGCATAATTCAAAATAAGGTGGTTACACACACTACGATATCGACGACTTAGAGTGAAAACCTCGTAAGTGAAAAAGGAGTAACTTTTCAGGAGGAAGAAAAATCTGCGTGCTATAAAATTTTTGTACGGTTTCGTTTATGTTTTTTTTTTATTAATTTATATGTAAATTTAACCCGTTTTTATATCCAGAACTGTTCGATATTATGTATAATATGAAAAATATTATACATAATTATACATAATATCGAACAGTTCAGAAATGCATAATCCATGGCCTGAAACTGACGACGCGGTGCGAGTGTTTACGAGGTTCTCATTTACTTTCATAGATAGCGTTTCGAGTATCGAATCAACATATTAGTGAGATCAGGATGTGCGTTGCTAGGATTGCTTTCTGGAAACGCAATAAAAAAAATTTGGACAAAAATGTACTCCCAAGGTTTTCACTCTAAGGCGACGATATTAACTTACATACACTATACAGCAACAATGACGAGGTTTGATAAGGCTATGGCATGTTGGGGTTGCGGGAACGTTTTAAAGAGATACCGCAGCCCCACACCAACAGGTAAGGATGGAACGGGGTGTTTTTTTAGTCAGTAGGAGTGTGACTCTCCCTTCCACTTCACCTGAAGCAGGACGAATCATTAAATGATCTCCCCAAAAAAAGGTTTTCTAGAGGGCAACAAAACGACGCAATCTGCATTCTAAAGAAATCATAATATAAATAACCGGCCAAGTACGAGTCGGACTCGCGCACCAAGGGTTCCGTACCATTACCTATAAAAACGAGCAAAAAAAATCACGTTTGTTGTATGGGAGCTTGGGAGCCCCCTTAAATATTTATTTTATTCTGTTTTTTAGTATTGGTTAAAGTGTTTATAGCGGCAACAGAAATACATCGTCTGTGAAAATTTCAACAGTCTAACTATCACGGTTCATGAGATACAACCTGGCGACAAACGGACAAACGGACAAACACACCGACGGACAGCGGAGTCTTAGTAATAGGGTACCGTTGTACCCTTTGGGTACGGAACCCTAAAAAGTTCACTAACAATTTTGCAATACTCTTGGCAAGAAGAAACGAGAGTACTTCAATTTCTTATAGAACCAACTGAATGCTTACCAAGAAGTAGTACGATTGACATGGAACCTGTCCAACTCTGCTGATATAAATTCAACATCACTAGAACTTAGTATCTGATTATGTGCTGCAAAGTTTTTGTGGAGCGAGCCAAAAGAAATTGGCATTCAATTTTGATTTCTGTAAAACGATTTAAACCACAGTGCAGGTTACTGTCATTGTTTGTTCATAAAAATTGATAGCGCTTGTTAATTTTGACTATAAGTAGATCCGCCCGCTGTGTCTAACGAGGAATCAGTTCGTCACCGTTTTGGAAATGATTAATGTACCGAAATAATTATGTCTGTAGTTTTTTTGCTACACCTATAACTGTGGGTACCTATAACTAGACGCCAGAAGAAATTCTAGAAAAAAACCTTTGTTGTTTTTATGTGGTATTTATGTCAATGAGTGTTTTAACTATTATCTCAGAATACTTACGTACACTTTTAATAAAGTAAGAAAATAAAGTTCTTAAACTATATTTGCGTTCGTTTTTCATTTATTCCTGTGAAATTATTTAAACCACAGAGCAGGTAAGGCTGGGTAAAGAATACTGGAAGCGGCACTGTCAAAAAATCAACTACAAAAACGTGTTTAGTGTTTGTTCAGTCCATAGATAAAATAAATAAGTAGATATGGCCAACAGACGAAATTATATCGGAACCGTGTATCTCCAGTTAGGCGCTGGGCAGGGCAACAACTACACATGCAGTTTAATAAAATCAATAAATACGCACTCGCGCACACACCCGCATTTCTTAAATAAGAACGTACTATACAATCAATAATAAACCTTATTCCGTCAAACACAGCGTGTACACACCACCCACACAAAAACATCGGTCGCTATCGTTGTGCTGTGCAAAAGCAATTTATTTTACATATACGCTAGTGGTTGACTAAATCGGAAAGTTATCGATTCGTCAATTTATTATTGTACATTTTTTTTTGGGCTCCTGAACATGAAAAACGGCATGTCCAGAAAATATTATAATAAAGATATTATTAAGAACATTACATAACCTAATTATAATTAAGTACTCTTTAACTTTAAGTTTACTCACTGACCTGTGAAGTGTAGGTATTTGTATAGCATTTTTTTGTCAAATAGTGTAATCTTGAATTCATATATTTTTCCATGACTGTTTTGGTAAGAAATATTATGTGATTCTTCATCGGGGACTGCTCAAACTGGTGAACTTAATATTATTAAAGACATCTAATCCTATGAAATGTGGCAAAGCCTTTGCTATGAGTTTCTGTTTGACATTTTTACTTTTAACTGTAAATTTATCATCCGTGAGACAAACTGTTTTCATGACTATTTCCATTCTTTTACAAATGGTTTAGTAGGCTATAATAGGGTTTTGTTATAAGAAAAACCCTAGTTAGTAGAGAAATTGTTAAATATATGAAAACAAACACACACCCATGCATAACAAATAAATAGCATGAATGTATTGACTTATTTTAGGCTAAATTCACAAATATATTATCGGAACCATGCCGATTATTATAACGCATTCGAAGCTTCAACGGAAGTAAAATACAAAAGCCATAAAAAAATAAAGAAATAGCACGAGGATAAGGCATAACATACGATGATTCGAACCCTAAAAGCACCAC
The DNA here is from genome assembly GCA_943138885.2 of Tholera decimalis. Taxonomy (NCBI): domain Eukaryota; kingdom Metazoa; phylum Arthropoda; class Insecta; order Lepidoptera; family Noctuidae; genus Tholera; species Tholera decimalis. Next base: position 35,897,456 of record OW964562.2, read on the forward strand.
CGATTATTAACCTAAAATTTAAGTAATTTACTTTACGAACATTGTTTACGCATTTCTCTACTACGCTGTAAAATAATCAAAATAAGCAAAAAAACATTATAAACATCGATATTCCAACCATGTTAAAACGGTTGACAGATTTAAAAATAAACTATTGTAGCGACGGTGACGTCGGAACTCCTTACGCATGCTGCGGGCGTAAAATAAATTGTTTATTCTTTTTTACTTTTTTGTACACTTGACTTTTCAACGTATTTTTCTTTCTGTCATCTCATGTAAAATAAAAGTTACATATTTTCTTAGAAGTTTCCGTATGTTATAAAACCCTTAAACTATAATAGTAATATTTCATTCGTCAATTGACATTGTTATCGATAGCCTACGTTAGTGGATCTGCACAAGCACATCACTAACTCGTCGCAAGAAGCGGCGGCCTCACTACGTGATGAATCCGCGTAATATAGTATCATTTTGTTATTTTTACATTGCTTGTCCAGTTACTTAGTGACGAACTCTGGTAGTAGTTAAGGAGCAATGTATTTATAGCAAAAGTAGTACAGTCGCTGTGATATTTGAAAACAAAAATAACATAGTAAAAGCAAGAAATATTTTACGATTTATTGTTTTTCATGATTTTAAAGACAAATATTTTAAAATACTTGTACTTACATATGGTAAGTGATTCCATGATTCACAAAGTTTTGGTTTTGGCTTCGGTGTTTACAAGATATCACTGAACAACTCGGCATTCTTATAAGTTATCACGATCGCTGTCGAAAGCGCACTAGTTCGCGGAGACGTCACTTGCCTGTGATATGAGCCCTGTGGCCATGTCGCGCGGACACCGATACGCTCCCTTAGCACTTCTCCTTTATTTTATATTTCTATGGTTCAGTCATATGAAGTGTAACAGAATTGCGTTCGGTGAAATGCGTGCGTAGTGTGGCAGTAACGACATAATTTACCAATGTTCAATAAACAGTAGACGGTTAAAAGTAGCCCGTTGGTATAGTGGTCAGTGGCCCTGACTGCTATGCGCAAGGTCGTGGGTTCGATTCCCACCTAGGACAAATGTTTGTGTGATGAGCACGATCATTTGTTCTTTGTCTGGGTGTAATTTATCTATAATATGTATGTATTTAGAAATATATATGTATGTTTATCAGTTGTCTAGTACCCATACCACAAGCTCTGCTTAGTTTGGGACTAGATGGCGTTGTGTGAAAAAAGTTGTGGAATATTATTATTATATTATATTATTTTACATTTTATAAAATTTCAGACAAAGCAAATGTCGAATATCCTGCCAATATCTAAAGTGGATAGGAGAAGCAAGTGTGCATGATAATACTGAACCACTAAAAGTATCAATGTCTTTATAGCTCTGTATCTCGACTACCCACACATAATTTTTTTTTTTTTTTTTTTTTTACCATTTATTTCTAAACAATCTTATAACTACTTGACATATGTGTTTTATGGCAACAAATTCCGTTAATGCGTAGAGTTTAGCATCTGTAGCCGAACTAGGCATAGCCTGTATTTCGGCTATCAGTACCATTCCCCTCGCTTATTTTATACATATAAAATAGGTGCCAAACAGTGGAAGCATGCATAATCAATTGTAGAAAAACATAATTTAAGTTACTCTTTAAACAAGAAATATTCCAGATAAGTATAATTTTATAATCTTATTATTAAATGTATTGTGTGTAATGTATTGAGTTTTGTGTGGTGTATCTACCAATATGTGCGGGTACGTGCTTATGATGTATGTATTCATTCCGCTTCCGACGCTCGCCCGCGACGGTCGTACCGCTCCGCGCTCTCGATCGTACTGTCATCGCTTCGTCGCGCTCGCCGTGACGTCATTCGTAGTCGCCGACTACGACGCCTGGGGGCTTAGCCAAAGTAACAATTTAAAACGATAACGAAGTTAGAAAAGACTGAAATGTATGGGATTGACATAAGTCACGTGGTCAATCGACATCGTTATCGCAAGTTGGTAGACAATGTTATAAATTCGCAACGAATCGTTATCGTGTTTGTCCCATACAAATGCGTACTATGCGTAGACAAGCAGCGCTTTCAGTGTTCGCCTTCGCTTCGATCGTGATCGCCAAAAAAGATAACGAAACGAATGTTAAAACGTTGTAGTTATTGAAACAATTTGGCCGGATTTCGTTCAACAGCTGATTTTTGACACTAAGTGGTTAATGCGTTTTTATTTCTTCGTTTATAATCCTTAGATCATATAATCTCTAGATGGAGCATCAAATGCGCGCAAACGTGTCAAAAAATATCAGCCAGCTGTTGGCTTATAAGTTCTTACCCGCCGATTAGTGATTAGTGCCGATCGTGTCGCTTTGGTGTCACTACATATTATGCGCGCTAAGTAATAAACAAATAAGAGTGATAAAATGATGGTATGCGCTATTAAACTGTGCCGAAATTATAAAGGAAGGGTAAAACTAAACACATCACCTAACGTCACCTATCATCGGTAAGTAACCAAAAAACCGGTCAAGTGCGTGTCGGGCCACGCGCAGTGTAGGGTTCCGTAGGTTTTATAACAGCCAAGTGCGTGTCGTATTCAATATGAAACAATAACGAGAACACCTGGGTGAGACGCCAAAAGCAATTAAGACAGCGACGGCAATTGGAAACAATTGAGGATATGCCAGAATTGTTGTTTATTCAACATTTCAGGCTTAATAAAAAAACATTTAGGAAGTTATGTAACGACCTAAAAGGTCATGCTGGATTAAAAGGTTCCCCTGAAATTCCCCTGGAAATAAAGGTAAGAAATTTTACATTAATAAACCAATTTAATTATGGGTAATGCAGGCATCTAAGTACCTACATAAGTTGTTAGTTGTCGCACTTTATAACTTGGGTTAAAGCATCTTCGTCTTCTTATGCCGGCTCTTCACGTTGGCCAACATAGTGGCGAATGTAGTGGCCAATGCCTATTGGCCAACGTGTAGATGGGGTGTTTGTTCATCTTGGGTACACAAACACCCCATCTACACGTTGGCCAATAGGCATTGGCCACTACACTCACCACTGCGTTGGCCAACGTGAAGAGCCGAGTTTATACTATACAACAATAATTTTGTGGTACCGCACAATGCGCACAATACTTTATTAACTGCTGTAAATTAAAATAAAATCACATCAACCCAAATAGGTACCTACCTATGTATTATTGTATTTTTCAGGTGCCGTGTGCTCTTAGCTTATTAGCTACAGAGTTGTACAAAAAAATTGTGGGTGTGGGCCAGTATTTGACGCAGCGGACAACAAGTCGCTGCATCAGGGAGGTCGTGATTTGTGAACGCCCTTAATCACAATTAGATGGTCAGCAGGTGGATAGTGTATCCACAAACGCCACACGAGAGATCCTTAATTAAAGATAAGTACGTTTTTTTTTTAATAGGTCAAATCCCTAATTAAAATTTTTTCTTAGGTTCCTACATACCTCAATAGTAACTTTTTGGTATTTGTTGTAAAATAATTTACAGATTTCAAAGGACACATAATTTGCCTGGTGTGATGGGTGCATTGACTGTACCTAATATTGCTATCACAAGACCGGTTGAGGAAGAACATATGTTTTTTAATAGAAAAGGATATCATTAAATTCTAATCATAATATAAAACTATGTGGTTCACAAACTTCATCGAAACTATGTATATAACTATGTATTTATAAATATAAAATATCCCTTATTTATCATATGAACTCAATGAAGAATGTTAGAGGAAGCCTATGCCAAGCAGCACAGCGAAATAAAGGGGCATATTATTGTAAAATCTATAAAATGTCTTGTTTTGTAAGTAGGTACCTTAATTCTAATAATTAAGGGCTATTATTATTATATGTCATATCATGTAAAGAAATAAGTATATGATATATCAGATTAAGTAACTTTATTTATCAGCACTCAATTAAATCCCTTCTCTCCAATGCAATTTGGTTCTTTGTGGAAACCAAACAATACCTACCTATAGTTTTATTTCATTTTCTTTTCAGATGTGTGATTATGACTTACACATAACAAATGTTAATGCAAAATTTGGTGATGCTACACATGACTCCCACATATGGTCTGCGAGTCACGTGGGCACATATATGCAAGGGCTTTATGAAAGTGGTGAACACGTTTGGTTATTAGGTAAGTTATTCCTTATATTGTAAATAGTGAGACATCTGAAATGGCCTTATACTCCAAGTAGTAATCTATATATATAAAAGAAAGTCGTGTTAGTTACACCACTTATAAATCAAGAACGGCTGAACCGATTTGGCTGAAAATTGGTAGGAAGGTAGCTTAAAACCAGGAGACGGATATAGGATATTTTTTATCCCGGAATTCCCACGGGATCGGGATTTAAGCGGGAAAAACATCCCACGCGAACGAAGAAGAAATGGAGAGTAGGGTAGGGGTAGGGTTGGTGTAGGGTAGGGGTAGTGTAGGGGTAGGGGTAGGGTGGGGGTTGGGTAGGGGTAGGGTAGTGGTAGGGTAGGGGTAGGGTAGGGTTAGGGTAGGGTTGGGGTATGATAGGGGTAGGGTGGGGTAGGGTTAGGGTAGGGTAGGGGTAGGGTAGGGGTAGGGGTAGGATAGGGGTAGGATAGGGGTAGGGTATCGGTTGGGTAGGGGTAGGATACCACGCGAACGAAGTCGTGGCGGGTCAGCTAGTTTACTATATTTAAGTGAGCATAACTACAAATAAACAACGATTATACAATTCTTTATTAGAACTGGAGTAGTCTATAAACAAAAAAATATTTTTTTTTAGGAGATTCTGGCTATTCACAGCGGTTCTGGTTGATGACACCTATATCAAATGCTGAACAAGGATCCCAGGAAGAGATGTACACACGACGTCATGTCCAAGCCAGGCTCCCGTCCTTGAGCCGAAGGTGGAGTGAGCACGAGCGGGAGGGGTGGTGGTGTTTGCATCTGGGATGAAGAAGGCAGAAGCCAATTATTTAATGGCTGTGAAGTGGAAGGCTGTGGTGAAGATGTCAGTTGTGGAGTTTCTGCAAAAGAAAATGAGTGTTACTTTGGACAATTTATGGATACCTCCTTTGTTTGTTGAAAATGTTTTCTTAAATCAAATCCTGCTAATATTGTAAAATGTGAAGGTTTGGATATTTGTTTGTTTCTTAGTCAATCACGCAAAAACGGCTGAACAAATTTGGATGAAAATTGACCCACACAGATATAGAATACAAATAGCAAAACTGAGGTTTCCTTTTTGGGGAGGGATTTTACATTATGTACTTACATAATAAAAATTCACTATATAAAATATTATGATATTTTAAATCTAGACTTACCATCTACAATTTCCAAAATATACTGTATCATCTTGGGCGCCGGGATCATCTTGTGCAGAACATTGAGGTCCCTGAAAAAGATTGGTTGTGGTAGATTTATTAAAATAATGTATATATATTAATGAAATTGTGTATTACTGAAAAAAATATTTATTTTAGAATGTAGTTATGTAAAAATTATGACAACATTTTTTCAGTTATATATATAATATTTACAAATACTAATTAATAACCACTTAAACCAATTTAAACTAAATAATCAAAAAATAAAAATGAAATGGTGTCTTTCATGTTAACTAAGTAACTTTTGTTGCCATTAACTAACATCATTTATTTTTATTGTTGATTGACCATTGTTAATAGAAATTTGAATATTTTATAAAACATCTGCCTACTAGAGAAAATTAGCTCATTATTAAGCATGAGCCTTGAAGATGTAAAATACTTACATTAAATCCTAGCTCTTCTACAGAGACTTGCTCGTCCACTGCTAAAGCACCCATTATAGCCAGCGCTCTTTCATCACTAGCTGACAAGTTTTGCCTGCTTGCTAGCCCACCTCCAGTCCCTCTTGCATGATTGCCTTATGGTCAATGCCTTTTTTTCGTCTTAGACTTCCAATCTGCCCACACCTAGATCAGTCATAGTCATAAGTATGTTATAAGTGTAAATGAGATTAAAAAGCCAAAAATTTGGTAAGTACTTTTGAAATTAATTGAAAAGTAAATAAACATCCGGGGCATGTTCTCATATGGCCATCGGACCCCAAAGCATAGCTTGAACTATGGGTGTCAGAGACTGATCATAATCATGTCGAAAATCCCCAGTCTAGTAATAACAGAGAATCAATGACAAGCCAACCTTCATAACCGCAAGGGTGTGTCTACTTGTCCAAAACCCTTGAAAACATAGCTAGGATTGCTAGCATCACACCAGTCTATCCAAAAATGTTCATTAGGTCCTTACTTTTTTCCACTTATCTGTAGTCTTGCTGTCTTGCTGACACCACCGCCAACAGCATTCAAAATGTTGGTAAGTTCAGACCATAATCGGTCTGACCTTACCCGACCTTGTGATCCAGCAAGAGGCCTCGCCAGGTCACCATGACTGTAACATAAACAAACAAAGATTCAATATAAGTATTTCATTGATAAGATCGCGTCATTGTTTACATTACATACTCATGAATAAAACTTGGAATTACTTACGTTTCCATATACTCAAGCAGCGTTGACAATTGTTCGGGACTTGCTCGCACTCTTGATTTCATGTTTTATCACTAAAAATTAAATTACAGATTACTCCAACATCGTTTTATTTTCAATACCATTAAGTTTTGGAGACGATCTAAAAGTAATAACACTCTATTCACTTACCACTGTCAAAATATTGTTTTTATTATAATTTGAACAAGATTAAACGCAACACTCACTATATAATTATTCTTATCATTAAGAGGGTGTCGAGCCTACGAGACGCGCGAAAAATAGGTATTTACTGCAGCGGGCTAGTCGTGTGCGTTGTCACACACACAATGACAAGTTCGCTCGAGGCCCGCTTGCCGTTGCACGACGAAGTTTGCTAACTTTGCATTTTTTAATTTTTTGTCGTTATGTTGAATAAACTTGAAAAACGAATATTAATTATTTAGATGGTTTTATTTATCACACTAATATTATAAAGGCGAAAGTTTGTGAATGAATGTGTCTGTTTGCATGTTTGTTACTTCTTTACGCTCAAAAGGCTGGATGGATCTAAATGAAGCAAGTAGGTACCTACGTAAATAAATCACAAAAATAAATTTAATAAATTATACCTATTATATAAAAATTTACGTTTGTTTTTACTGTAGATTTACATTATCCGTTCCCTCACTATTCATCCTATTGCAATAAAACTTTGATTTTATATATTAAACTCCTCAGATTTTTTTTAAAGAATACTAGCAATGTGTACTAGCAATTTCACATTACTAGCAATCTTGTTAATTCCTCCAACTAAGCTAAATATGCTTGTGTCTGGAGTGGGTTCACGTCAATAGTGTAATGGGTGGGGTTCGAACCTGCGACCTCTCGATCACAAGTCCGACACCTTATCCATTAGGCTATTGACGCTTCGAAACTGGGTAAGTAGCAAGTTAGGGTAGATGGGTATGCAGTACTTATTTGAATAATAAAACCAGTATGAAATAAAAAAAATATAATTATGTAATGTCATAATAAAACCAGACTGAAATAAATTTTGTTTATTAAAATTTCATTTAGTGCTCGTTTAAATTCTGATGTACTGTCATATTTTTAATAACATTCGGTACTTTATTATATATACGTGGGGCCATACCCAAAAAACATTTTTTCATTAATGCTGTCTAGCGAACTTACTTCGCAGAAAATATAAGCGTAATTTATTTCATAACAATATATGTATCAAGTGTAACTTAATTTAAAAGAAAAACATAAATAAAAGAAATCTATAAATCTAATGTTATATTGCTTATTATAACATTTTACAAAAATTGGCCAAGTGCGAGTCAGACTCGCCCATGAAGGGTTCCGTAGTAACTATAATAATATAATATAATATGTATATTTACATGACAAAAAACTAAAACTTACAAATTTCTTAAAACTAGCTTATTTACATTTTTTGCAACTACGCCAAATAACTTTGTTTTTCATAGTATTTGTATGAATTACAAAGTTATATTTGCGGTTTTAGAAAATATGCTGTATCTCAAAAACTGCTGACTCGATCTCTTTAAAACCAATTTTGATTGAAAGTTTACATTAAGATCTATATATATATATATATATATATATATATATATATATATAGATATATATATAGATCTATAGATATATATATATATATATATATATATATATATATATATAGATATATATATAGATCTATAGATATATATATATATATATATATATCTATAGATCTATATATATATATCTATATATATATATATATATATATATATATATATATATATATATATATACACTACTAATTTTTAATTAGTACAAATACTTAAAGGGCTTATTAGAAAAGGTCTTGTTATTATATATGTAAAGTCTCACTATATAATATTGATAAATAGCAAAGTTATTAGCGTTTGTTTATATCCCAAAATGTCACTCAATTTACGGACATATTGTACAGGCCATTCATGTATTCATTAATCGTGATGTCGCGGTCACGCGGTCTCGCTCAAACTTGCCCCGCCTCCAACAGCTGTTATCGTAATTGTAGGTAGCTTAGACTTTTACTTTTTTTTAATTCGTAAAGCTTAAAGATGCTTAAGCTTTACGAATTAAAAAAAAAGTAAAATAAAAGGTTCACGAAAAATAATAGGCACTTATTAAATTCAAACTTTACCTACATACTTTAATTGGGCCATTTGCTTGTGTTGTTCAGTATCCACCTGCAGAACTCCATCCTTGGTTCATTATCCACAGTAGTCAATTCTTGACCCTTTCTTTAGTGGTACGGGTGAAATCCAGACGAACTAATGATCGTCTATATGCACAGTACTGGCTGATATTAAAATGACGAGCTGCGTCATTCGTACTTCGCCGGGGATCTTCAAAGTAGTCCACTACATCGTCGTAAAGGTTTTGGGCCGGTCTTCCATGTCCTTGGCGATGGGCCGTTGCGCGGAATGATCAATGGTCGAGTAAACGTTGGTAAACATTTACCACAGTCCGAACCTTTGGCTAGCGAGCATTTGGGTACTCTTCCCTGTACATACGAACAGCGGCCACCAGACCAAAAGTACACACGCAACATAGCCACGTACTCCCGAGATGAAAATTGGTAAGCCATCGCGACAGTAAAAACGTAACAACTTATGTTTAAAAAGCACGCGCACACTTCCGCTAACAAATTGGCACTGTTTGTTCGTTCACTCATTGTAAAAAGGACCGCTGGCCAGAGGGGGCGTGGCTTGAGCTTAGACGCGAGTTTGCCGGGATTTATGAATGACGATCTAACTGGACTAGCACTGCGCGTAGTATTTTCTAGTAGCAATTGTTATGAATGATTGATTCAATTATGAGTTTACCAGTTATGACAAATTTTCGTAGACAATTTTGGGGTTTCGTTTTTTTTACTTTTGACTACATAAATATGATCAGTAAAGGGTACGGATAGAGCCCCATTTTTTTTTGTACTAATTAAAAATTAGTAGTGTATATATAATATAATAAAGGGTATATACATACCAAGTGCATGGCATCTTTGGATGATAACAAACGATATGGCAAGGGTTTTGTAATCCTAAGTCTACATGTGTAGAACTTATTACAAATTCCAGTACACTGATACCAGAGACCAAATTTTTCAAATTAAGAAGAACGAAAAGAATTATCGTGTTATTGGCAAGTGACGTGGAAAGTTATTGACCCTCGTAGTGCTGTGACACGTTTGTTATGATTGGTATTCAAAAAATATGTGAAACCAATAATTTGGTATCAATTCTTTAAGTCAGTTATTTTGTGCTGAAACTGTGCATAGAGACTCCATACCAAATGTTGTCTTCAGCCCTTTTGGTTAGATATGGGGTTTCCGTTACACGTTGTATATATATATTTATATTTTTCACTCCATTATTATAGAAATTAAATATATTTTAATATTTAAATATATATAATATACATATTTAAAAATAATTTAAATATTGTTTAATTTTTTCTTAAAATCGGAAAGCGGTTCACAGAATACATCAATCTACCAAGTTTTATATGTATAGTCCTAATAGTTTCGGAATAAAATGGCTGTAACATACGGACGGACGGATGGACAGACCGACAGACTAGTAGTTGTAGTAGTTATACATATTATATTATTATAGTTACTACGGAACGCTTCATAGGCAAGTCTGACTCGCACTTGGCCAATTTTTCTTTGGCTAATTCCCGTAGTAGACAGACCTTGTTATGGCACTTGGCGTATAATTTGTCGGACATAGAGGAAATGTCAAAGGAAGCTGAAACTTGTTCTAAACCAGAAAACCCGGCTCCTATCGACATAAAACTGCTTACAGAATTATCGTTTAGATTGAGGTCTGTAGGGCTATCTATCTGGTTCTTCACAATTTATTAATTCTATTTTTTTCGACACATTTGGCAACTAAAATAGAATTTCGATAGAAATCCTTTCTTAGTTGCAACTAGAGAATACAATCCCGAGCATGTTTTTCAATCCCGGGATTACGTGATTCTTGATGCTGAATCCTGGGACCCTGGGGCTATCACCGGATTAGACTATGTGGTTTCTAATTGGTCTAAAATGTAAAAAATTGGCCAAGTGCGAGTCAGACTCGCGCATGAAGGGTTCCGTGTGTAACTATAATAATATAATATAATATGTATATTTATTTGACGAAATAAACCTTACAAATTTCTTAAAACTAGCTTATTTACATTTTTTACAACTACGCTAGATAACTTTGTTTTTCATAGTGTTTGTATGAATTACAAAGTTATATTTGCGGTTTTAGAAAATATGCCGTATCTCAAAAACTGTTAACTCGATATCATTCAAACCAATTTTGGTTGAAAGTTTACATTAAGATCTACAGATACATATTTTTTTAGATTTTTCACTCTACTATTATAGAAGTTAGAGGGAGGGATACACATTTGACCACTTTGGAAGCTTATATCTTTTAAACGATTGACTTTATGAAAAAGTGATTTCAGAAACCCCCATGTCATTTTTAAAGACCAGTCTATAAATACCACACACGCATAGGTTTCATGAATAAAAAAATAGATTTTCAGTTTTAGTTCCATGTATGGGGTAGTAGTATGTTCCTTTATTTTAAATGATTTTTAATTTTTTTCTCAATATCGGAAAGCGTTTCATAGAATACATCTACTTACCAAGTTTCACATGTATAGTCTTAATAGTTTTGGAATAAAATAGCTGTGACATACTGACGGACGGACAGACAGACAGACAGACAGACAGACGGACAGACATGACGAAACTATAAGGGTTCCGTTTTTTGCCATTCGGCAACTGAACTCTAAAAAAACGGTCAAGTGCGTGTCGGGCCACGCGCAGTGTAGGGTTCCGTAGTTTTTATAACAGCCAAGTGCGTGTCGTATTCGCTGACTGATCGTTTTGTACCATACTCTAACTAAAAGCCAAACATGACTACCTAACTAATTTGACTTCCTATACAAATCCTCACCTAATCCGACAATTTTGCACGGAAAGTTTTAATTTTTTTAGAGATTTGTATAAAACTTGTCATAGCCGGTGTTTTGAATTTAAATACAGGACACAGAGCTACACTACTCAATAGTCACAAAAAAATTAAATTGAGGAAGTAGTTTGCTGGGGGAGCTTTGCGTTTGATATTATATAGCAAAATAATAAATAAATAAAAACATACTAATTTGAATTCACTCTAAAAACGGGTCCAGATAGGGCGATAGTAACTGAAGAAGGAATTATAAAATACAACTTCACAGGGGAAATTTGAAAAAATATGATCTATTTGAGTACCACCGCGTGTATAGGGAAGTGGTTGTAATAAGGACTGGTAACCAGCGTCACGTATTAATTTGAAAACTGCAGTTGTCGTTATGGAGATAGTCTTCATTTAAATCTCCAAATATTATGCAAGGACTGTTATGCGATAGTATATTACTTACAAAACCTACTGCGCGACTGTTGGGACATTTGCGTGATCTATAAAAAGCTATAATCTTCACTGCATTTATTTCGAAAATTACTGCTTCACAGTGGTCCTGGGTTTGAACTAGACTATTTAGGAGCATTTGTTCTAATTATTTCCTTAAAACTAGCGCGATACAACTCACGCTTAGCGCCATCTATCGGCATTTCTATGGAGTTGTTCGAAATTTTCAAGTCAAATACAATTGGTCGACTATTACTCGTAAACTTGTAAAGCCCACTTATGTGTGATAGTTTTCCTTTAAACTTCGTTATATATAGGTACTACTGTCGTGACATTTGAATTTCTAACTACAACCGTTTAGTTGATAAAGGGGGAGGACACTTGATTCTAACGAAAATTGGTACTTTAAAGGTTGATAAGTCACGAACGGTTTATTTAATCAAAAAACGGTCTTTCCAAACCCCTAATACTTTTGAAAGACCTATCCAACGATATCCCACACTATGGGAAGGACATAAAACAAAAATATATTCCCACTTTACATGTAGGGGAGGTACCCTAATTAATTGTTTTTTTTTTTTCAAAATTTTATTTTACCACTTTTTCGGCGTCATTAACGTGTATACTCATGCCAAATTACAACTTTCTAGTACCAATAGTTTTTGAGCTAAACCGCGGACAGACGGACAGACAGACGGACATGGCGAAACTATAAGGGTTCCTTGTTGACTACGGAACCCTAAAAACGAGTGATTTCTTAAAATATATTTTTTTAATTTTGGTACACTACACATATCACAGTATAGTAAGAAAAGAAAAAATGACAAAAAGAGACTATACTTTGTAAGAAATAAAAAGACAATAAAACTTATTTCGAATTTTGAAAATACAATCGTAGAAATATCAATGCATCCAAGGTTTGACTTCCAAGCCTGCTTCGTTTATTACCAACATAAGCAGCAGCTGAAAACGCTCGTTTAGGTTTTACACTGGTTGGAGGAATAGACAATAGATACTTATATGCTGTTTCTAAGTGATATCCACTAATTCCTCCATTTTCAAACAGGCTTATTTCACGTCTAATACTATATTTTGTCAACCCCGATTAATTTTGTATTTGTACTTCACGATCTGGGGATTTCATACTCTTATCAATTTCCAGCTATAACTTTTCCTTTAGTGTCAATTGGGGTTGGGATTGGGAGGTTTGTGGCCTTAACTCATCATCTGTTTGTGATCCTGATCTTCCTTCTTCTTCTTCCGTGTCATCTCGACTTTTAAGTTTTTTAACAATACACTTTATTTGCTTCCAAAATAAAGCCTGTGTAGAAACTGGAAATAAGTCATGCCATTCCAAATCCGATAATAACTGATTTTCATCATCTTTTCATGGATTTTGTAATTAATTCAACACACCAGTCAAATCATCACTTCGTCGTTGTTTCATACGTTCCACTAAGGATGTTTTCATTTTTTGGCAAGTTTCAGCACTTGCCAAAAAATGATTATGCTGGATAGCTGTTTTATAAGAAATTTCAAAGCGGAATCAGCTGTGCATAAATTAGCATCTCGCCGACAGATTGCTTCTACTGTCAATTTAATTGGGGTCAGCACATCAACAATTTTATTTACCAATTCAAAATCAACTTCTTCCAAACGAATTGGATGATTGAGATCTATAAGAGCTTTTTGAATGAAGGTTTTTAAAAGATAAAGTCGCTCCAGCATTGTTAAAAGGCTATTCCACCTGGTTTTACAGTCCAAAAGAAGTGACAGCTCTTTTCCATGTTCAATTTTCATATATTTTTGAAGTACTGTTTCATTTTTCAATGGTGATCTTTTGAAATATACTCTACAACTTTGCGGATTTTCTTTATCAGCTCATTAATGTTTTCATCTTGTGTTAACTCTGGTATGTGTTATAGCGCAAGGTCATTTTGTGACATTAAGATTAAGTCTGATTCTGGACTGTCTAAGTCTTCTAAATGTTCATCATCATGGATGTCGTCCATATGATCAACAGCCACAGGTGGTTCATTTATAGTATCATCTGAGGTAGAGCTGTCTTGCAAATAATTATGTTTTTCATAAAGCCAGTATCCAGGGAAATATCAAATATACTTAGACGCTCTTTCAATATACGAAGACAATTTTCAGCCATACTTTCATACTTCCATAAATAGGAACAAGTCCTAAATTCCAATTTTTTTTTATATGAATGAACGTTGACAGCCATGTATGGTTTATTGGATGTTGAAGTCCACTTGTCGAAAGAAAGACTAAACCTGCTCCTTTCAAATGTTTCAATTCTGCAGTTACTTGCTTTCTGATTGTTTCATGATTGTTTAATTCATGACACGTTTTTGAATGGTGACGGCTGACTTTGGTAAATCCGTGTATTTTGCAAAGACAAATTTTCTCGAATCATCTGAAGTTATGAATATACTGAATGGAAATCCATCTAATGCAATCATTCTTGCCAAAACATCATCGAGGCTATCGTCGGCACTTTTACTTTCGCTTGGCTGGCGGCGGTGCTGTGTTCAGATTATCAGAATCTAGACTTGTTGAAGCTGATATAAGCTTGATGTTATGTTTTGATGACAAATGTGTATGTAATCCCTTAGTCGATCCATCCAAAGTCTTGAGAATGGCTGAGCATCGGTTACATTTGGCACTATTCCTATCCTTCGCAACTAAAAAATAGCTCCACATTGACGTCGTATCACTGTGTTTTTTATGTTTAACAAAGTCTCCCGCCATTTGAAATACTTAATTTCAGATAATTTACTTTTAAATTTAAATGACGTAGGTCGTGGGTTTAAATTTAGAAAATATCTTGTAATGACCAAAGTTTTTAATATAATTAAGCATATCTTAAAACTGGCAACATATCTTAAAACTATACAATAATATAGGTTATCCATCAGAATTCAGACAGGCTTTAATGTCCTCTCATACCTAATTAACCTGTATTATAGATACATTGTAAGAATGATATTTTAAAAGAGTAACTGTGGAGTTTCTTGCCGGATCTTCTCCTTAGAAAACGACCAATTTCGAACCGTGCCCTGCGCCAAACTGCTGACGTTTTATAAGTGCCCATGTAGGCCTATGTGAAATAAAACATTTTGAGTTTGAATTAATTTTTTTCTTAAAATTCAAACGCGAGCCAAAAATAAAAAAATAATCACAAGAAACAGTAGTAGGTATTTCTACTACTATTTTTTAAGAGATAACATAGAGCAATCATGCCAGTAGCGTGCAACCAGCGCACCACGCACCAAGAGACCATTAGTCTAGTTTAAGCATATACTAACGGGAACCCGTGTGAAATTAGTACTTCCCACAATATGATTATAAATTAAAGCCTGTCTGAATTCTGATGGATAACCTATATTACTATATAGTTGTAAGATATGTTTCCAGTTCTAAGATATGCTTAATTATATTTAAAACTTTGGTCTATACTGTCGTATAGACCAATTAATACAGCACAATGGGATTACAAATAAAAATATCCGATAAGTTGGTCATCATGTATGTCATTGATATACACTATAAAAAGGAAAGGGCCAAGAATTGAACCTTGCGGAGCACTCATCTTGGCTAGGGATCCTGCAGATGTCGCTCCATTAACAATAACTTTTTGTTGCCTGTTTGATAAATATGAAAGAACAAGGTCAGCAGAACACGAATCCACGAACTCCGTAATGGTGTAATTTACAGATCAGTGTTTTGTGGTCAACGCAATCAAAAGCTTTGGAGAGGTCACAAAATATGCCAATTGCATCCTGAGATTTCTCCCAAGATTCCAGAATGTGACGGATGAGCGCTACTCCTGCGTCTGTTGTTGACCTACCTTTCGTGAAACCAAACTGCCGACTATGCAGAATTCCATTTGAGTTAAAATATGATGGCATCTGGTCCAGCATGATTTTTTCGTATATTTTGCTTAATGCTGGAAGCACATATATCGGTCTATAGTTAGAGGGATCACTCTTACAACCCGACTTAAAAATTAGTACTACTTTACTATGTTTCATTAAATCGGGAAAATTACCGCTGTCTATACATTAATTAAATGTGCCTGTTAGGATAGCAGCAATTGAGTCAATAATATTACCAAGAACCCTAACAGATGCACTCCATAAGTCATCAGTGTTTGTTATGTTAAGACTTTGGAATGCTTTTTAATTACATCAATAGAAATGGGCTTAAATGAAAATGTTGGTATATCCTTATTGAAGTTTTCCATTAAAAAGATTCTGCTAATAATGGCGAAGAATGTAGAGATTTAGTAACCTCTACTGGAATATTGGTAACGTAATTTTCCAACTTCTCAGCCACTTTTGACTTATCTGAGATGACCTGATCATCGATGTTCAAAGTCAAATCATTCTAACCCTGTTGGTTTGTGTTTCCAGTTTCTTTGTTTATCACCTTAAACACAGTTTTTATTTTATTGTTAGAAATGCTAATTTTATTACTTTCTGATTTAGATTTAGCTTAGGGCGCATACTCTTTTAAATATCTTTGAGTAGTTTCTTACATAATTATGGAAGGCTTCATCGGAAGTCAATGATTTTTCATGGTATAAGTTGTATAAATTGTCTCAGCTTATTCTTATTCTAGCAGTGGCCCATTCATTAAATTTAGATTTATTACTCATTTGAATTTTTTTAACTGGAGATGCCTTACTAAATTCGTGGCATAGTGAAGAAAATAATATCCTGTAATTTTCATTGGGGTCATGGGAGTCAAAATTGTCCATTGAAAGATTACTTAACATGTTATCATTAAAAACATTAATTTCTTTTTAGTTAGTGGCCTAAACTTAATAGTCTTATTTAATTGCCGCTTTTTAACCAACTCAAAGGATACTAGTTGACCTATATGGTCAGACGTAACTCCATTAATTTGAGACGAGTATTTTATGGCACAATTAGTATAAATATTATCTATGCATTGAGCTGATGTTGCTGTTATTCTTGTTGCTTCCTTGTATGTGCATTTTAAGTTAAATGAACCAAACAATGAAGTAAGCTTGCAGTGTTCAGGTGAATTTACTAACAAATCAATATTTAGGTGACCACAAACGAAAACTAATTTATTATCTCTTATAAGCTTAGGTACTTAAAATTTCTCCCATTATCATTAAGAATGATGACAAGTTTGATGCTGGTGGTCTATAAACACTTAAGAAAGTTTGGCCTTCAACTTCTGTACATGCTACCTCACACAAGCAATCAACAGAGCAAGCGGTGATATATTTTTGTTCCTTATATCTAAGAGAATTACTACGTAATATTAAAGTACCACCTCCTACTGAGGACCTGTTGTATGCACTAGTAACAGAAAAATATTAATTTTAAACAACATTCTATCTGGTTTTAGCCAGGTTTCACAAAAACATAAGATATCTATATCATATTTATCTATTAACATTTCCTCATCTAATATTTTGCCGGAGAAACGATTTATATTCTGATGATATAGTAAAATTGTGTTATTATAACTCTCCTTTGTCACATCTAAGGGTTTAAACAATTAATTTCAGTATTATTAGATACCCTAGATAATACTGAATAGCCACTTAACCTAGGATCAGTTAAATTGTCAATAACCCAGTGTAAATTGTAAGCTAACAAAGTAGCCAATGAACTTTCGTCGTAAATTCTAAAATGAATGTCAGGATTGCAATCGATATGCCCAAAAACCTATTACACGATGTTTGATGTAATATTTTGCAATCGACGTTTGCTGAGCAAGCGATATAATGCGGTCGCACTGTATTTCGAACAGCAACCGGGTGCACTCATTTTCATCATTTAGCGATAATTTTAGCCCTTACGTTACTTTGTTAATTATACTTAGCAATAAACCCTTGAAGGTTATCAGTGTATTTAACTTAGTAGACACACACGATATCCATATTGAATGTTGGAGAAAAAGTTGCATCCACCATCTTGGATTTTAAAATGAATGCCAGATTTGCAATCACCACCCCCAAAAACCCATTACACGGTACCCATATCAAATGTTTGAGAAAAAATTGCATCCGCCATCTTGGATTTTAAAATGAATGCCAGATTTGCAATCACCACCCCCAAAAACCCATTACACGATACCCATATCGAATGTTTGAGAAAAAGTTGCATCCGCCATCTTGGATTTTAAAATGAATGCCAGATTTGCAATCACCACCCCCAAAAACCCATTACACGATACCTATATCGAATGTTTGAGAAAAAGTTGCATCCGCCATCTTGGATTTTAAAATGAATGCCAGATTTGCAATCACCACCCCCAAAAACCCATTACGCGATACCCATATCGAATGTTTGAGAAAAAGTTGCATCCGCCATCTTGGATTTTAAAATGAATGTCAGATTTGCAATCACCACCCCCAAAAACCCATTACACGGTACCCATATCGAATTTGTGAGAAAAAGTTGCATACGCCATCTTGAATTTAAAAATAAATTCCAGATTTGCAATCACCACCCCCAAAAACCCATTACACGATACCCATATCGAATGTTCGAAAAAAGTCTTCATCATCACTTTCACTTCCTCAAATGGTGCTTTTCGGAAGCAACTGCACAAGGTACTATTAGAAATACCCAAAACGCTATAGGTGTGCCTATAATATTTAAAGAGATCCCTCGCTTTCTCCAGGATCCCATCATCAGATCCTGATTTCATAACAATGGAACCAACTAGAAAGTATACCCTTTCAAACGAAAAAAAAATTCCAAATCGGTCCAGCCGTCTTCGAGTTTGAGGTTACATACATAAAAAAAAGTTTAAGACGAACTGAGAACCTTCTCCTTTTTTTGAAGTCGGTTAACAAGCAATAATAACATCACAAAATAGAAATACGTACTTTTTATGAGAAAGGCTTTTTTTTTCGAAAATTTGCGCCATCTTTCTTCTAATAATGTTTTTTTTACATTTTCCCATAATAAAACAAATATTGAAAAAAAAAATGTTAAAGAAATATATATTGAAAAATAAAAAGTACCTAATTGTTGGGTATGCATAATAAATCGTACTCAAAAAAACAAAAAATATGACTTATGTTATTCAACGGATTGCTGCAATACGTACGTACACAATAGATCGCGAATTATCGTTACCGGCGAAACGCTCCACGATGAGACGTGACCCCTCTCTGAGCTCCCGTGGAGACTGAATTTTCGACCGGTGTACGTTGCGTATGGTTCAAAATAGCGCGCAAATTAGAAGAAAAAATTAAAATTAAAACAACCAAGCGACATTTTTGAAATATTAAAGCCGTAAATGATAGTATGATAATTAGAGAATAATATGAATTGAAGTTTATGAAAAAAATCAACAGTTTACTATCAAAATTCAGCGACGCACGAGCATGTTTTGTAAGGATTTTTGTCCAACTTTATGTATTTTTGTTTAATAAACTATAAAATATTTTTAAATTTTGCCAAATATGTTTGCTAACACATTTATTCCAGTGTTCATTACATATTTTTGTATGGTAATTAAAGTACTATTATAGGTTATATTCCTTTAGTTGTGAAGACCGTTTTGAGTTATTTTACTCGGCGCAGGCTTAAAAGCAACAACCTTTGGCAACAACAAATAAAAAGTTCAAGGGTTTGATGATTTTGATTTTTGATCCGATTTGACACTTCTTGACTGACACTGATTAGTGATGTGTCAACTTGATTTACTAACTCGAGTTGGGCTTAGATCGAGTCGAATTCTCGAGTTGAATTCTCTTTAACTCGATTTAGTCGATTTGAATACGCGAGGTTAATGCGAGGTTTGCCGATCATTTATGACTATTTAACCGACTGCAAAAAATGGGTTATGTTTTTCGCGCGTATCTTGTATGTATGTATGTTTGTAATATTCTTTATTACCTCATATCTCCAGAACCACTGAACGGATTCACATAATTTAAGTATCGTTAGATTTGTCTTAGCAGCCCAAGTGTTCTTAGATAGGTGACATTTGAAATAATCAAACATGGCGGCTGTGCGAAGTCATTATACATAGTGAAAAAAAAAATTTTTTTTTTTTCGAATACCACAATATGGGTATCAAATTAAAGGGCTTACCACAAGGATTTCAAAAAGGTATATCATATTTATCATTAGTGTAATAGTAGCAAAAACAATACAAAGAGAAAGTTTAAAATATGGACTTGAGCTCTTTCACTTTCTGAATCCGGTGGGCTGCCAATGTGACACGACCGGGAAAATTAAAAAAATGTTAATTAATATTTTAACTGAAAAGTTGAAAAAAAAAAGTTATTTAAAAAATCTAAAAAACCCGACTGCTCAACTGAAATGCAAGGAACAAGCACATTTTTATTTTAAAAAGTGACAAGCAGGCGGACCCGCCAAATTTAAAAAAAATACGATCTTTTGGGTCCCGCCTGCTTGTCACTTTTTAAAATAAAAATGTGCTTGTTCCTTGCATTTCAGTTGAGCAGTCGGGTTTTTTAGATTTTTTAAATAACTTTTTTTTTTCATTCATTTAATTCGCTACAAATGTCAATTATGTCAATGTCACAACAACACAACATTGCATTGTTGCAGATTTGAGGTTATTTTGGAGTACCGGTTGTTATTGTTGTTAATTTTTCGAATTATTAGGTACTGTATAGAAAAAATGCCGGGACCTAAAAGGAAATCTGTTGTTTGGCATTTATTTGAATCGCCAGTGAATGGACATGCTAAGTGCAAACAGTTTTCAGATTCATACAAATATAGTTTTGTTGTTAATTAATAGAAATACTTAATTTATTTATGTTATGAAAATTTAATCCTAAATACATAAAGCATAAATAAATACATTTCTTTTTTATTTGAATTCTACCTACTTTAATTGTGTCGCTTAACTTCAAACTCGGATAAATCCACTCTAGCCTCTTAGGAGATATTTACAAAAAAAGAGATAATAGACTTAATTTCATGAATTGAAATGCAGTATTTTGTTTTTATGGTAACAGGTATTGAATAAAACGATCCTGTTTAGTAAATTCAGTATTTAACCCATTAATTCTTTCAAAAATGCAATATTTAGATTGGATTTACCTTCATTTGATATAATGGAATGCAATTTATCTATCTTTGAAAAAACTCATTGTGGATTTATAGAATTTTGATTTAACAGGTCTGGATTTATCTGGATTTGAAAATATACGATCAGAACTAGGGTTGTGGTAGTGGCGAAATAACGGTATACCATCGATAGTCAAATTTTGTTAGCTAACTGAATAATACAAACAAAATAAGGAAATCTAGTTTTATTTTACAAAAATAAGAGGTAACCGATTTAAATTATTTTAAGCAAAATTCAATATTTCTTCTGAGTCATCTTCTTCAATTTCTTCTTTGTGCATTGGTCGCCCTATTACATTTTCACTGTTAAGCACTTTTTTATAATGTTTTAATTCCACCAACGATGCCCAGTCTTGGCCAAAGTCCGTTTGCAGTAATTTACGAACACCAATTAGTTTTGCTTCATGAACCTGAATTTGATCAAATTTTGATCCTGTATACCTACCCAAATCTGACCTGACAGTTCTAATAATATGTACTGAATATTATATCCTTACATACTTATTATATCCAAATTATTCTGTAACAGTACCTACAACAACAAAATAATAATAATCGATAATAGTTAGCACAACACTAGTGCCAACCCGAGATTCCAAACGACGCTTAGGTATAGGTATTTCAAACTTACCGAATTTTCGCTCTTTCCTCTTTCTTACGGCGAAATTTTATATTAGGCCGCATGCGGGCTTTACTTGGTGACACAATTTAAATAGAATTATCCATGGGAATTGGCTAAATAACAAAAAGAAACAATAATAATGCAGGAGGGTACCGTGCTACTATCGTAAGGTTTACGTCGACTGACGGCCATGTTGAACAAATGCAATTGGCTGATTGGCTTTCATTGACTTAACTACATTTGAAAAAAACTATCTCATGGATCTATCTGATTTAGATAAAATATTATGATTTTAACGGATTATTTCTCATGAACCATGCTGGTTTATACGCAACTGATAAAATTATTTAAAAACATATTTTTTTCCTTTTTTTTTATACCAAAATCTTAAAAATGTTCAGAATTGGATTTATCCGAGTTTGAAGTTAAGGGACACAATTATAATGGTCCATGGGGACCATTATAATGTATGGACATATTTATGCTGAATTTGTTCAATTTTGTTTAAATATTGTTACGAAAAATCATTTACTCAGTTTCATTTCACCCAACTCGAGTTGAACTCGAGTTACGTGAATTTCAACTCGAGTTAACTCGAGTTGTGTTTATTCCGGGTTGGCACATCACTAAACAATTCGACACTGTGTTCGACACAACGATCGCGACAATCAGAGACGACGATGAATGTAGATATCGTCTCGCTACGAAGCAATGTTACTTTGGCTAAGGACCCTGGTCCGGATCCGCCTTTTTCGAGGTGGTGAAGGATTTCCTGTTTCTCTAACAGAGTATCGTCAAAAACAATTTGGCTTGGCCCCTTCAGGGTAAAACCACAGTTTCGTGGTCCTTGGTGGAAACCTCACGGTGTCAACAAAACCAAGGGGGTGCTGACCCGACGCACCCGCTGATCCCCTTCAGGGTGAAGCAGTCAATTGGAGTCGAGTGCTAGGTTTTGGCCTTGGGGGATCTCCTAGCCAAACCTAGTTACTGAGTTTCCTTTTCAGCTACTCACCTAGTGTCGGTTGGGTGTGTCTACCCCTTCGCACTAGACCCAATAGGGCCCGGTTCGCACAATAAGACTGGCGACCGGTTACAAGCTTAGGGCTCACCATTAGGTACTCACCTCCCAGTCTCTACCCGACTGGGAGGGTTACACATCCCCGGACCCATCCATCCGGGGAGTTAGGCCAGTTAGGCTTTAAATAGGCCCCCCGCGGGAGAGAAATCTCCAAAATTTCCTCATTAAATTTTTGATCCATTCGCCAATCATGGCGAACTCCAATATTTTGGAGATATTGTTAGAGATCCTTAGGGAAAACCCTGCTATTTCCGCCAAATATGGCGGAAAAATCCAGCGTGAAATCGCTAATAGTCCTCCGGCTACCGAAGCCAACGTCGCTGATTTTAGTGACGCGCTTGACAGCCCATTATCTCCCCCGCTTGCCGATCAAGGCATCCCAGTTGGTCAATTCACGGAAGTGTTTATTAACTCCGATCCCATTGTTCATCAAACAACGAACGACTTCCAGGTAGATAGCCCTCTATTGCCCCCGCCCGCCGACAAAGTCGTGCCGATCGCCCGATTCCCGAAATCACCCATTGTTTCCGGCCCACCTACTAATCCCATTGTTCATAAAACAATGGACGCCGCGCAGGTGTGCGCTGCACCTGAATTCCGTGAAATGGACATCACCGAACCTATGTCCAATAACAACTCCGACAATGATTTGTCATCATGCCCCTCATCCTCGGAAGACGACTTTCAAGTCGTCACCGGCGGCAAGAGGAAGAAAGGGAAAACCTCCCAGGCCAGCAAGGCCAAAAAGACCACCGCGTCACCCCCGTCCCCAACTCAAACGCCCGTACGACCCGCTAGCCCCGTCCCAACGACCTCCACTCGCGTGCAGGATAGTCGTCCCCCCAGCCCGATAGCCCAAACTTCCTCAACCCAAAGGAAGCAACGCCCTCCGCCCCCCTTTTACATCCAGGACAAGGGCAAATGGACTGATGTGTCTAAGATGTGTGTTGATCGAAAGATCAACTACACAAACGCCCGTGCCTGCCAAAATGGCATTAAAGTCACCGTCCCTACGTCGAACGACTATAGGGAATTATATCGCGCCCTCCGTGAAAGGAATATTTCCTTTCACACTTTCTCCTTCCCCGAGGACACGCCCACTCGTGTTATTATTAAACGTGTCCCTAAAGAAATCCTAGTACAGGATATTAAAGACGACCTTGCCGATCAAGGTATACCAGTGATCGCCGTCCATCGCTTACATAAAGCGAGAGGCGGTGAGTTGTACGACATGGTTCTTGTCATTTGTGAACCAACCGAAGGTCATCACCCAATATTTAAGATTAAGTCTATTTGCTCCCTATCCGGTATCTCAATAGAAAAGCCCTACAAAACCGCAACAGTGGGACAATGCCACCGTTGCCAACTGTATGGCCATGCGCAGAGCAACTGCTATGCGACTCCCAGATGCGTCAAGTGTCTGGGCGAGCATAGCACTGCGGACTGCCCACGGCCTAAAGACCGAACCCTCTGTTCGGAACCACCCAGCTGCGTTCTCTGCGGCCAGACCGGTCACCCGGCAAACTACCGCGGCTGTCCCAAAGCCCCCAAACTCGCTCCTAAATTAGCGAAGCGCGCCAACGCCCGCCAACAGAGAGAGGCACCTACTTCTCAAATTCCCCAACGTCTCGCTCCTCAGAGACCGTCCCCGTGGAACAGGCTAAACCACGAAAAAGCCTTTCCCTCCTTGGCCCCTGCCAAACCTTTGCAGGCACTGATGGATATACCCATCGCAGCGCAGATCCTGCCTATAGCCGTGGCTACAGAGCCCACAGCCAGTCACAAACCCGTGCCTCAAACCACTGCTGCTCCTGCAGTCAAACAACCGCCCAATCCCTCACCCGTCGCGCACGGCGAGGCTTGCGCCCAGACTATACTGCGCCATTATAGGTTATTTATGACCCGCCAAGCCAGATCTCTCCGCGATGCCCTTCTGGCTGCCGAACAGCAGAATAACGGCAAAATTACGACGGCAATGTACAGCCAAATATTCAGCACACACAGTGATGTGGTGCTAGGTCTCGACCAGATGGATGCGATAGACTGATCCAATGGATTCCCAACGCACAAACCAAACTAGGCCTCGATCCCTCAAATTAGGTTTTTTCAACGCCAATGGCATTTTCAACCAACGCGCCGAAATAACTAAATTCCTCCGCGACCACCAATTAGACGTCCTCCTTATACAGGAGACCCTTTTGAAACCCCACCGCGCTTATCCCAAAATTGCGAATTACCGTCTAGTTCGCAATGACAGAACACGTTGCCACGGCGGCGGTACCCTTATTTATTATAGAAAGGAGTTATACTGCATCCCTCTGACCCCACCCGCGCCTCTCTCTCACCTAGAGTACTCTGCCTGTCGACTAGGCATGACTGGTCATCCTCCGATAACCATCATCTCTGCCTACCATCCCCCACCATCGGTCGCATCTCTTGCTTCAGACGATCCTATCGCGCTCACCAGCGATCTCACGACTCTCTTCGGCCTGAGTGACTCCGTCTTACTAGCGGGCGATCTCAACGCCAAACACCCCGCTTGGAACAGCAACACGACAAATGCCAGAGGCAGAATCGTGTATAACCTAGGCGCGACCCTAAACTACGACGTCATCGCTCCGATGACTCCCACCCACTACCCACACGACCCCAACCATAACCCCGATGTCCTCGATGTGGCGCTCCTAAAGAATGTAAACCTCCGTTTACACTCCATAGAAGCGCTTCACGAGCTCAACTCGGATCACCGTCCCGTTATCCTACACCTAGGATCCCGCTCGGGTAACCATGATCCTACCCAACCTCCTCCGACCCAATTGATCACTGACTGGAGGAAAGTAAGTGAAAAACTGAAATCCACCACGTCGCCTCAATTGGACACCATTCCTGACCACATAGTCTCAGTCGCTGACACGACGGCGGCGATCGACTCGCTTACAAATCACGTACAATCCGTCCTGAACGATTGTTCAAGGGAAGTTCCTGTAGTGGAAGACCACCGCTGGAAACTCCCGGACGATGTACGGAATCTGATAACCGAGAAGAACGCAGCCATCCGTGCATACAGCGCTTTTCCCTGCGCCGCAAACAAAGCTCACATGCGCAACTTACAGCGTGCTGTAAGGAAACGCATTACCGAGCAGCGTAATGCGAGCTGGGACAAGATGCTGAGCGAACTTGAGCCCACCCATCTTGCCTTCTGGCAGCTTCAGAGGAAGTTACGATCCACTGAAGAGGCCACAATGCCTCCTCTCATTCGTCCCGATAAGAGTGTCGCCTTCGATAACTCTGAAAAAGCAGAATGCCTAGCCGACAGCCTAGAGTCCCAGTGTTCTCCCAGCTCTCAACCAGTAGACCAAGCCCACCTCGATATGGTGAACGCCGAAGTCGAACGTAGAACTTCCCTTCCGCCCGTCGAAGATCCCGATAATCCACTGGCCCCCATCACTCCTGATGAGGTCCAGGATATCATTAAAAGTCTCCAACCACGAAAAGCCCCTGGCTCCGACGGCATCACCAATAGGGTTTTCAAACTTTTCCCCGCCCAGCTTATAGTGCTAATGACTGCCATCTTCAATGGTGCATTGAGCAATAATATGTTCCCCGCAACCTGGAAACAGGCCACCGTCATAGGTATTCCCAAACCAGGCAAGCCCAAGTCTGACCCGTCTAGCTACCGTCCCATTAGCTAACTCAACGTCCTTGGTAAAATCTATGAAAGGCTTATATATAAGCGGCTCAAAGATTTTGCCGAAGCAAAGAGTCTTATACCCAATGAGCAGTTTGGATTTAGAACCGAACACTCATGTATCCAACAAGTCCACCGCATCATAGAACACGTCAGCGCCGGCTTCCAACGGGGCGCAATAACGGGAGCCTTATTCTTCGACATAGCGAAAGCGTTCGACAAAGTCTGGCACAATGGCTTAATCTATAAGCTATACCAACTCGGCGTGCCTGACCGTCTCGTGCTCATCCTACGGGACTTTTTATCGAATCGCACCTTTCGTTACCGAATTGAGGGGGAGCTTTCCTCCCCCCATCCCATTCGCGCAGGAGTTCCTCAAGGCTCCGTACTATCCCCCCTCGTTTTCACGCTATTCACTAGCGATATCCCCAAGCATAAAAATACTCAGCTAGCCCTATTTGCCGACGATACGGCTATCTATTATACCGGTCTTAAACCCGATGCCATCGCTCGCACTCTCCAAACTTCCGCAAACACTCTGGCCAAGTGGTTCCGGAAATGGAGAATCGAAGTCAATCCAGACAAAAGCCAGGCAGTCCTCTTTTCTAAGCCGCGGATAAACCCACCCTCCCCCCGTCCGATTACCATGTACGGCAAGCCGATCCCCTGGGAAAAGCAAGCCAAATACTTAGGCGTGGTCCTCGATAAACACCTTTCCTTCGCTGAGCACATAAAGCAGGCACGTTCGCGCGCCGCTTTCGCTCTAGGTAGGCTCCACTTCATTCTTAGCTCCCGCAGCAAGTTATCACTCAGGTGCAAGCTGCGTATTTTCACCGCGGTCATCCGTCCCATCATGACCTACGCCTGCGTTGTTTTCGCACACGCAAAGCCCTACCTCCTCCACAAGATGCAGACCCTTCAAAACCGATTCCTCCGTAGAGTCACGGGAGCCCCCTTTTATGTTCGAAATGAGCTTCTTCACGTAGACCTCAAGATGCCCACCATCCAGCAGTTCATGAAACGTGTCTCCAAGCGTTTCTTTGATACTGCAATCCAACATAGGAATCCCCTTATCGTATCGGCCGCCCAATACGAACCCTCGCGTATCTCTAAGATTCGCCGACCAAGGCATACCCTTGTCACTCCCGATGACGCAATCACCCTGCTCCAAGAGAGCCGTAGGGAAACAAGTACAGTGGCACACAAAAACAAAAACCGACCGTCCTTCCGTCCTCGCCACCGAGGCCCGCCGCGACGTCCCCGTAATAGTCCGCCCCGACCCTTGCCAGAGCCAGCCCGCGACGCTGAGCCAGTAGCTTTAAATTCCCTTATTAATAATAAAAATGATATGATCCAGCCTGTCCCTAGCTGCCCTCCCACTGCGACGCCCTAAGCCGAGGTCCGTACCCCACAGGGGGTGCCCTTAGCGTGTAGTCGCCTAGTTTGTAAGTTTTCTAATAAGCCCTGGCTGGAGGCTTTAATTAATTTATTAATTAAGGCAACCACAGGCAAGCCCGGTTAAGCAGCCGACAACCTCAGAGGTTGACCTGCGAGACGCCACACACAAAAAAAAAAAAAAATGATGTATGTATTAGTGAGTTTGTAGATGTGTGTGATGTGTGGAATTTGTGTAATTATGTGGGAATTATGAGGGCGTGATGAAGCGTGTGTTTACAGATATGTGTGTAGGTAATTATGGAGGGAGTGTTTCTATGTTTTCTTTGTTCTTAGCCCTAAGTTTAGTGTGGTACAAGTAGTAGTTGTTCCGTCTCCTCGTAGCTCAATTTTTGCAGATATTCGCATACAGTTAATTTGCATCTTTTTCTAGTTAAGGGGTAGATATTTTTTTTTTTGTTAATCCTATTATAAACGTATGGGCCTAGAAAGCTTGCAAAACGTTTACTAAATTTTGTTTTTATTGATTTGATATTGTCACATACGTGATAATTGCGTCGTCTCTGTAATAACAAAGGATTGAAGGGTTGTTTGACGTGTTCTTGTAGGATAATCTTAAGGATAAATAACTGTCTTACTGTCAAAACCTCGCACAACTGGAACAGTGTAACAGTAGGAAAACGAATGGGTTTAAATAATCTTGTGACACCTGAGTACAATATTTACAAGACAGCGACTAAGTTATTTAGGTTTTAATGAATGTCCGTTTTTATTTGTTTCTGTCTTTGTTTTGTAATAACATAGCATAAGGTGGAATTGTCACTAACACACTATGGACTGAGTCTAAAATACATGTATTTCTAATAATACTAGCTGCTGCCGGCTACTTCGTTCGCGTGGGAGGATTTCCCGCATAATTCCCGATCTCGTGGGAATTCCGGGATAAAAGTAGCCTATGTGTTATTTCAGGATGTCACCTGTCTACTTCCCAAATTTCATTAAAATCCATCTAGTAGGTCCGGAGATTAGCGTGTACAAACAGACAGACTTTTTTTAAATTTTTGTGCCGTGTTACCATTTCTTAACCCACCTCAATTATTATTTTGGTATAAAATTTAAATGTACAGACACACTTTTTACTGTTTTATTCCTAAGCATAGATTTCAACTGCCTCATTGTTAGAGTAGCAAGCTCAACTGCTGAGGGAGCGTTCAAGTATTACGTAACGCAATTTTTGAATATTTTTGACCCCCCCTCCTTCCCTTGTAACGCACCGTAAAGTTTTTTTTGTACCCCCCCTCCCCCTCTCTAAACGTTACGTAACACTTAAGTGACCATTTTTACCCTGAAGTCGCAAAAAGTTATGTTATAGTTTTTATCCTTGTAAACTTTCAATTGCCTTTGCGATAATAATCTATACTTATAATAAATCTGTAGTTAATAAGGCTCAAGGGCAGACTTTTCGTGTTGCTGGAGTAGATCTCGGTGTCAGTTGTTTCTCGCATGGTTAGTTGTACGTCGTTCTTTTCTGGGTTAGCAGTTCTAGAAATCTTTATGTTCACGTGCCGGACGGGTCAACTTTCAACATAGTTTACCCGGAAGCTTTGCGCTGAAGTATTTTCGTTCTATAGGTACTTAAGCCTCATGTGAACGTGATCTAAACAATATTACCAATACATTAACTTA
This sequence comes from Tholera decimalis, assembly GCA_943138885.2. Classification (NCBI taxonomy): domain Eukaryota; kingdom Metazoa; phylum Arthropoda; class Insecta; order Lepidoptera; family Noctuidae; genus Tholera; species Tholera decimalis. Next base: position 35,927,046 of record OW964562.2, read on the forward strand.
ATAACACACAAGGAGTTACACGCTGACGGACTCGCGGGCACAGCTATTAACAATAATATTGTGCGGTTCGGTATTGCGATATTTTTCAACAGTATTATAGATTAACATATTATATTTCCCTACTAAATTACGAAAGTTAATCTGTCTGTTACATCAAAATCACTGAACCGTGAGGAAGGACATAAGCTACTTTTTTTATGAAAAACGACGGAAACGTGGACGAAGTCGCGGACAAGAGCTATCTATACTAATAATATAAGGCTGAAGAGTTTGTTTGTTTGTTTGAACGCGATAATCTCAGGAACATCTGGTTCGAATTGAAAAATTATTTTTTAATTAAATAGTCAATTTATAGAGAAAGGCTATAGGCTATATATCATTACGCTAAGGCCAATAGGAGCGGAGCGTCAATGAAGAATGCTTCAAAATCGGGGTTAAATTTAACGTTAGCCCAAAGTAACTATTCCACGCGGACGAAGTCGCGGGCAAAATCTAGTACTAAATAAAACAAAAGATTTTTAATCCGCAACACCTGCGTATTTTGTTTATTTTTTATAAATTTTTGGTTTTACACACAATGACGTATAGTTTATTTTATATCTTTGTTTACACACAATTGTTTTCGTCCTTCATTCTCCTATTTTAGCTTTTTTTTAATAATTAACTCTCAAAATAAAATAACATTTTTATTTTAACCTTTGGCATTGCAATCTTATGCTTATGTGTAAAATAACTAAGCATTGTTGCTTTCTTCTTCGTGGCCTTCACCTTCAACTCTCGTATAACATCATTTATATGGTCTATTAACTTTTCTTTATTTTTTAGTTTTTCTTTAGACGTTTTCCAAATTGCGTTGGCATTTTTTATACACAGTTGCGCTGGCAAGTCAGTACGTACGTAATACTTGAACGCCCCCTGAGCACGAGGTCTCGGTTTTGATTCCCGGGTCGCGCAAACGTGCTATTGGCTTTTCCTGTAAGGAATTTTTCAGTAGTAACCCAGAGTTTGGAAGTCGACGGTGTGATACACCCGTGCCTTGGAAAGCACGTCAAGCCTTTGGTCCAGGCTGTCCTTTGGACATCTTTGACAGTCATTACGGGTAGTCAGAAGCCAGTAAATCTGACCCTGGTCTAGCCAAGAGGTATCGTGTTACCCAGTTACTGGGTTGTGGAGGTCAGATAGGCAGCCACTCCATGTAAATTCATATTCAGTTGCATCCGGTTAGACTGGAAACCGACCACAACCAGACGTCCGTCACTAGCTCCAGGACACGGGTTATATGCCTACCGCTTCGCGTATCGCTGTCGGTACAAACGACAGAGGGCAGCCGCACGCCTGCCTTAGCTTTTTTAAATAATTTTGACGTCATAATGGATCGGCCTAAAAACAATTGATTTTCCTGCGCGTTGCTCCTGTTTCCCTTTTCATTACTTATTTATTTCAATTATTTATGCGGTTTCGGATATTTTCGACACTAATATTTAATAATCGGGAATTCAGGGAAGGAAAAAAATGCACCTATCATTTTATTTAACTGAAACATATTTGATCAACAAATAAAAAAATATTGTTTTTCTACAACATTCGTTTTATTATCAATATCATCATAGGTACAACCATATAAATATAATATTATATCTATGTGTACAACCCTAGCATATTCACTCGATGACGCGCTCGCACGTGGGTCGCGCGGCGGGCAATACAATCTCAACCCTCTGTGTGCGTACTTATGGTACATTTCTTCTCGCTGCAAATAGCTAGTATTATTATTAAGGTTTTGTAGGCTATTATAGCGTAGATATTTTCGCTTTTGTATGAGAGTGATGTATCTATTACGAAGTAACTATTTAGTAATCTGTGCCCCGACATAGACATTTTGGGATATAATAATTTGTTAAGATTGTTACCCATCCAAGGAATGAGACACAGGCTTCTGTGATACAATATGAATATACGATATTATAAGTAGTGAAATGAATTGTTGAACAGTATATGTAGGCTTTTATCATAAACGACCTAGTTTGTTGCTGCAGCCGCCAAAGTTTCAGCGACACAATTAAGTTCGGGCGCTAATTGGAGTAGTGTAGTATGCTTCAGATCTCGGAGACGGTTTCTACTGGTTATAACAACAAAATTATGGGTATTTGTACTGTTGGTATATTATAAATGTTTATAAAACTTTTAAACTCACTTCTCAGGTACGGAATAATTTTTTGGGGTAATTCCCCAGATAGGGAATTAATATTTAAGGCACAAAAAAGGTGCATCAGAGCCATGTGTGGTCTGAAAACAGATGACAGTTGTGTACCATACTTTAAAGCATTAAAGATACTTACGCTACCGGCGATATACATATTGGAAACCAGTGTCTTCGTCAAATCAAATCCCAACCTTTTTGAAATCATTACAACGGTACGAAATGTTCCAATTCGTAAACAATACAAAAATTGTTTGAGTAATTATAAGTGCAGGACTGCATTATTAAGGAAAAGTGTCTTAGGTATGGCTCCACGCATTTATAACAAAATTCCAGATTCCATAAAGGAATTAAATTTGACACAATTTAAGAAAAAAATGCAATTACTCTTAATTAACAAATGCTATTATACCATTGACGAATACTTAAATGACGAATTAATTTAGTACCAAAATTATTAATACTGTAATTTTTATTATTTGACGTTTTAATTAATTGACATTTTGATTAATTGATATGTTAATTCCGTTGACTTTCAATTATTTTACGTATTAATTATTTGGCATTTTGATTATTGGACATTTTGATTATTTGACATTTATTGGCACTTTAATTATTTTGACATATTTTTTTTTTTCTTAGATGTAAATAATTCCTCATTTAGATCTGACATAATTATTGGTTAGTGTTTAATTGATTAAAATGTAATACTAAAATAATGCATGATATTTTTAAAATATTTGGAATAATGATACTCGCAAGGATTTGCACACCGCATTTGTACGCCTCCTGGCATAACATAGCGCACTATTTATAAATATAAGATCTGTACTTTCTACCTATGTTAACAAATGAATAAATAATTTCTAATTTCTAATTTCTAAAGACTCATTGCAAGCAACGTGCTTGCCTGTCGGTTTTCTACAGATTGTACTTCGGAGAGGAGTGTGCGCAGGAGCTCCGACCTATTTCCTCCATCTCCCTTTAACTAACAGTCTACCAGACTTATTGCAGGGTACCGTCCTCACTTGGTCCATATACCGTCGTACTAAGCGCTTATCCTCTACATTTACCTATTGCGCGTGGCTAAGGTGTGGAACCCTCTGCCGACTTCTGTGTTCCCTTCTGATAACCTGTCTACCTTTAAAGCAAGACTGAATGGGTACCTTCTGGGGTCGCTCGTTCCATTGTAGACCTCATCTATCGCTTACCATCAGGCATGATCGAGGTCAAGGGCGGGCTCTTCAGTAATTAAAAAAAAGAAGGCAGGTAGGAAATATCAAAATTTACGACCAGCTGTGTTATTCTGTAAGACCTCGTTCTAAACTTCGAATTTGAATCCGCTGTGAGTTTATTGATTGGCATTCTAAAAACTCGCTTGTTATTTCGAATTGACACTAGCGCTACCCTTGCGAGCGTGTCAGCGAGTTGAACTAAAGATTTTGACAGATAAAGTATGAGATGACGTGAGAAGTGGCATTCGGTAAGGTAATTCCTCCGTCACTTCGACGCTGTTTACAGAATGCAAAATCAAGGTCACTTTGAACCATAAGCGAAGTGACAGTGAATAGCTATGTGAGATGCGAGTTGTTGTTCGAATTTTACAGAATCGACGTACTGTTGATACATATTAATTGTAATCTTTAATAGATAGATACAAATTTGTTGGCCAACAAACAGAAAACACAGCATACAATAGCACAGTTACACTCATAGTTTTTCACATAACATAGAGTAAAAAAGAACAGGAAAAACGTAAACCTATTAAAAATATAATAATCTATACTAATATTATATAAGTAGAGGTAAAGTTTGTAACTTTGATTGTTTGTTTGTAAGGGGTAATCTTCAAAAATACTGAACCGATCATGAAAATTCTTTCACAATCAGAAAGCCACACTATTCAGAACAAAAAGTTCACAGAAAAATAATGGCATCTATTCAGGGTTAATTGTAAAACACCGGAAACCTCTCAGGACTATGTTACTAGCATCATAATCAACAACTTTTGTTCTATGGCTTTTAAAAATTTGTTATATTATATATGTTAACTAGATTTTCATACGAAAATAAAAATATTTAAATTGAACGGCCTAAATGATACCAAGTCTATGCGAAGCAAAAGAAAACGATTTATACTATCGCTTTCTTTTGCTTCGCATAGACTTGCTAGCTCGAATAGCGTTCAATTTAAATATATTTAATTTTCTATGAAAATCTGGTGAACTAAAATATGACGAATCTTTAAAAGTCATAGAACAATTTTTTTTTGTTATGATGGTAGTAACATAGTCCTGAGAGGTTTCCGGTGTTTTACAATTAACCCTGTATATCAAGTCAGCGGAAATTGGGCAAGATGTGATGCTTTACTGGCGTGCGCTGACTAAACGATTCGGTATAGACGAACATAATGTTAATCAAAAATGTTGATCTCTATTATTTCTACAAAAAAGTCCGCGGTACTGTATAGCTAGCTTTTATATTTGAATCACTACAAAGGCTTTTTTATTAAATGGAAGAAAGAAATTTTATGTGATGATCTTTTTCATTAAGAAAATATGAATCTAGATAATTTTATGAAGATAAAATTAGTCGTTTAATATATGTTATTTGGTTGTGTAATTTAGGAGATAGGTAGTTTAAAAGCCTTCAACAATTAATATAAGTACCACATCCAATACCAGCTAATTCTAAACAATAAACCTGATAAAACTTAGTACCTACTAAGAACTCCACAACATAATTACATCACAAAAATGTAATTAACGCCCAACGAAGTGGGCACGGGTCGGCTAGTGTTAAGATAAATTATGACATGATAAGATGGTCATCCAACCACGGACTTCGGTAAGCATTACTTATCTTTGAAGATCGACTCGTGTAGCCACGAGCTCCTAGAAAATTACCGTATCTACGAACTACGGTTTAATAAATATAGTCTTATTTTTATTAACTCCTACGCTGTAATAACCACCAAAATTTCAACCTAATCACTTTCCTGTGTAGAAGGTAACGCCTACAGTCTTCCTACGACGCGGCAGCCACTCTCAGTAGGCTGTTTGTCTCATTTGCTATTCCAACTGGATGATAAGATCCAGAACAACCGAGCCAGTGCGACTCGGGCTGAAAGGTGAAGGGTTCTGCATTATATATCCAATAAAATCACGTTGCTTGGACCATTTTATTATTTATTGTCTACAATTAACATTGTTAAACATTCCATATAATAAGTATGCAACAGTACACAATAGAAAGAAAGAAGCGCTCTATCGCGAATCGTAAGCGAATGCTGGAAGTCGCAACTAAACTTTACTCGGGCGCAATACCTATCACTATTTACCCCTTGACATCAAGAAGGCTGAGTCAAAATTTAATTAAAAACCACTACTTAAGAGGCTGTTATTCTTAGTTTGGTCTTCGTCATAATTATTATGAGCTCTCTTAATCAGAAAGAATATTATAAAGCACCGTATCTATTAGTTTGTCATTTTAGCATATAATATGTGTATTTTATTAGTACTATTATATATTACTACCAGCTTCTGTCCCGCGGCTTCGCCCACTTTTATAGATTCTTTTCACTTAGGGGTATGAAAAATAGATAGTAGCCGATTCTCAGACCTACTGAATATACATATGTCGCTTCAGGGGTGGCCGAGATGCGAAACATCGGGTCTTCATCACGATCCGACATAGTTCTAGGTAAATGTGGGCACTGACTTGGGTACTCGAACGAAAGATAATTTAAATCAAAATAACTTTATTTTACGAACGGTTTTTCACAACATTGAAACAAACACGTGCGTTGGTACTGAGCTTCTGCCAAGACTGTCCGAGGTAGACTATATCACTCCGTCCTCCCGCCAGTCCTCGCTACATCCCTTCTACCGACGATCGTGTCCAAGCGGAAGGGCTCCGCTTGCGTTTCCGGTAACGATTTATTAATTCACCAAACTAATTGTTAGATGGCGCTGTCCGTCGCACCATAGCGCCATCAATCCACGACACGGCCATCCCTGACTAGCACCCGTCCTCGGGTGTAGTCCCTGTGGACAAAATATGCTCAGAGAGTAAACTAGCTCGGCTATCCTGCCAATAGAAACAAAGGTAGCAGTTTCTCATTGGTACCTTATTTCTCCTAAATCTAGGTACAGTAATCAACTTTCATGACACAAAATGCCTTGTAATTAAGCTTACATACACAGTGCTTTCTGCACAATATCATTAATTGGAAAAAGATCCGACCAACAAGTTAAAAAGATTAAACAAGGTAATTCTAACAGTTCTGTTACTATTTACCATAATTCATAAGCAATGTATACTCAACTCATGAAACTTTCACTATCATCTGTGCACCAACACAGACCCGAATCGCACCAACGATTCGTTACAAATCTGCCGCCACATATGCTACAACACATGAGGGGCTCCGTGCACCAACACGGACAAGAATCGCACCAACGACTCTCAAAAATCTTACGCAACATGTGCTACAACACATGAAGCGCTCTGTGCACCAACACAGACAGAAATCGCACCAACGATTCCTTGTAGACCCATCGCCACATGTTACTCATGAGGTGCGGTCTAGAGTTTCGAGTATGAGTATACAAGCCATTCTTAATCAGATGTGGTTTTGCTACCACTGTCATCAACTATGACATCTAATTCGCGGGGAACTTGGTGATCGGGGATCTTCCTCACACGGTCATGGGGGTATTTGTATGTTCGCTTAGAGTCAAGCGCCTTTAGTAGGTATCTATCCCCGTCTAATACATCAATAATTTTAAATGGACCTTTGAATTTAGGATCTAATTTGGTTTGATTCCTTTCCTCATTTTCTATCAAAACATAATCATTAATAGCCAACTTAGAAACTTGAGCCTTACTTTGATCAAATCGATTTTTATCATAATTTGCATTTTTCTCAATATTCAGTGTCGCTTGCTCTCTAATCTCATCTAAATTAACTTCATTCAAATCATCATCAGCGGTCACTAAACCAAGCGGCCGTGCTACCCTTCCTATCATCAACTCGAGAGGGCTAGATTTAGTCACCCTATTAATAGTAGAGTTAATAGCTAACTGAACCTCTCCTAAAGCGTCCTGCCAAGAGCGGTCACGACTAGTCTCTACAGCTGTCAACATACTCTTCAGGGTACTCATTACCCTTTCGACCTGACCGTTCGCACGACTACCTCCAGTAGCTATCAAGTGCAACTCTATATTGTTAGAAGTACAGAAATTGGAAAATTCTTTGCTAGCGAAACAACGACCCTGATCAGCTATTATGCGCTTCGGCGCACCAAACAACGCTATACAGAACTTATTAGCTTGAATACTACTGTTAGTATCGATATTAAGCGAATGACGGACCAAAACAAATTTGGTAAAAGCATCTATGATGACAAACACGTACTCTTTGACGTCGTTTACCAGAAAGTTTACCAAAAGCGTCAATATGAATTGTGTGCCATGGAATATTGAACTAGGGAATGGGGTGAAGTTCTGCTTGAACTCTATCAGAGTGGGGCTTCGCTATTTTGCAAGTGATACAATTGTCTACGAATTTTCTCACATATTTTGACATACCTTCAAACCAATAGTGCTCGTAAATCTTTTCGAGAGTTTTCTCCCATCCCAAATGCATGACAGACTCATGGATGTTATTAATTACAGACCACCTAAGAGATCTTGGTACAATAGGCAAACAACGAGTGCGACCGTTACGCTGAATCTTACGGCACAGAATATTTTTACGAATTTCGTAAGTTTTGCGAGTTTCCTCTGGAAAAACTTCATTACGAAGATCAGACACAATCTTACTGATTTCTTCGTCCTTTTCCTGTTCAGCTTGCAACCAGTTACTAGAAAGCTCAGCTAAATCGACACGCTTTTGTTCTACCCGTGTGAAAGTCCCTTTAGGTGTCGGGAGGGGATTTCTAGAAAGAAAGTCCACATGGCTCATCCTACTGCCTTCACGATAAACAATATCAAAATCAAATGACTGCATGTAGGCCCACCAACGATGAAATCGTGGAGATAAGTCAGTTTTATTTTTAGAGGCTTTAACAGAACTGCAGTCCGTTCCAACGGTGAACTTACGACCTAGCAAATAGTGTCGAAAATGCTTTATGGCATTAAAGACTGCTAACGTTTCGTAGTCGAATGAATGATACTTCGATTCAGCTGGAGACGTACGACGACTATAATAAGCGACTACATGTTGTTTCCCATTAATCTTTTGAATAAAAATGGCACCATCTAACCTAGATACAAGATCCTTTATCAACGACCCTGGAAACCTATCCGACACAGTATTGTCATTCAGCTCCCTGTAGTCGACACACATGCGATCTGAACCATCCTTTTTCTTAACAAGTAACACTGGACTAGAAAAAGGTGAACAACTTGGTCTAATAATACCTGCTTCCTCTAATTCACGAACCTTAGCAGTAACAACTTCGCGTTCACTAGCACTAAGCCTATAAGGACGACGATTAACTGTACGACTAGGATCTACAAGCCTAATTTGCAACTGACCTGTTGTTACCCGGGATCTAGAAACACCACTAGAAAACGAAGAAGAATATTCTGACAAAAGATCAATTAATTGAGAACGAAATTCTAGCGGAATGTCTGCATCAACTTTGTCGAAAACAATATGACAATTGGAATCGTTTCCGAGCTTATTTGACACATCGCATAACCTAACAACCTTATTACGACACAAAACAATACTATCAGACGTCATACTAACGTTAAATCCTTGATCTAAAATCTCACGACCAATTAAAATATCATTTTTAAGGCAACTATTGGGAACAACATGAAATAATATCTCTAATCGTAAATCGTTAATCATAACCTCGGATAAAATTTGTAGGGTACTTTGCACACTACCATGACCAATACCTGTCAAGTTGACAATGTTATTTACACGCTTGCCACTAAGCTTTGACGCAACAGAATCTTTGATGAGAGAGCATTCGGCACCAGAATCATAATAAAATGGATATGACTCACCAGTGTTCATCAGCGTACCGCTGGGATTGCTAACATAGCAAACTTCAACACGCCTCTCGTTGCTCGTCGCTGCTGCAGGCGCTGCTCCGGAACTGCTTGGGCTTCCTGCCGCGCCGGCGCCTCCACGGTTGCTACGTGGACATTTCGTAGCAAAGTGTCCGGCGTTGCCGCATTTGAAACAGATGATGTCCGAACGCTGCTTCGGTCCCGCAGAGCTTGACGCTGAAGTGGCAGCATTGGTTGCCTTGCCTTTGACCTCACTTCTTGAACGGCAATCGGACGCTCGGTGGCCTATTTTACCGCAGTTGTGACATTTCATTTTCATTTGACAGGCCCGTTGGTATAGTGGTCAGTGGCCCTGACTGCTGTGCGCAAGGTCGTGGGTTCGATTCCCACCTAGGACAAATGTTTGTGTGATGAGCACGATCATTTGTTCTTTGTCTGGGTGTAATTTATCTATAATATGTATGTATTTAGAAATATATATGTATGTTTATCAGTTGTCTAGTACTCATACCACAAGCTCTGCTTAGTTTGGGACTAGATGGCGTTGTGTGAAAGTTGTGGAATATTATTATTATTATTATTATTTCACCGTCGCCGACTGAAACTTCGATCGCTTGAAATCTGAAGCGGCCTCGGTCAAGTTACCCATCGAAGCTTTCCTTTTCAAAAACGAAAACGCTTGAAGTTCACACTGCAGCTTGTTCCTGTTGCTTACTTCGGTAGTAAACGCCAACCTCTGTATACGCCCATCAAATTGCGCCATATGAGCAAGTACCGTAGATATGGCTATCTGCTCAGCGCTCATGTTTTGCCAGCGTGATGTGAGGGTAGACAACAACTGGGCGGCGTATGCAGCATAGCATTCACCTTCCTTGGGCTTGCTACTCATCATTTTGATAAGAGTAGCGGCTGGTGTGTCCACGCAATCGTAACGGGACAAAAACAAGCTTTTGAAGTCACCCCATGTCATACCCGCAAACGATACTTGCGCCAACCAACGTGAAGCACTTCCTTTCAGAGCCTTGCTTAAGGTGATGATCAGGGCACTTCCTTGAAGCGGTACTTCCGATAGGCACAGGTCTGCAGTAGTACACCAGGCACGTGCGTCTACATCCGCCATGTCCGGGTCAAATTCAGGCAAAGAAATATGCTTGGTACCTGCCGGGCCCTTGATGGCTTCTATCAGGGACATCATGTTCTGATTTTGAGCAGCCAGCAGCGTACGAAGTAAGTTCTCGTCACACCGTGACGTCATGGCTCCATTCTGCAATACTTCTTGATTTTCTTCAGCTCGAGTGTATCCCACTTCTGATGTCGCTTCAGGGGTGGCCGAGATGCGAAACATCGGGTCTTCATCACGATCCGACATAGTTCTAGGTAAATGTGGGCACTGACTTGGGTACTCGAACGAAAGATAATTTAAATCAAAATAACTTTATTTTACGAACGGTTTTTCACAACATTGAAACAAACACGTGCGTTGGTACTGAGCTTCTGCCAAGACTGTCCGAGGTAGACTATATCACTCCGTCCTCCCGCCAGTCCTCGCTACATCCCTTCTACCGACGATCGTGTCCAAGCGGAAGGGCTCCGCTTGCGTTTCCGGTAACGATTTATTAATTCACCAAACTAATTGTTAGATGGCGCTGTCCGTCGCACCATAGCGCCATCAATCCACGACACATAAAATTTGGTAAAAATCAGTAAAGCCGTATCGGAGGAGTAAGGTAACTAACATTGTGACACGAGAATTTTATATATTAGATTATATTTATTAGTATTAAATATATTATTTCATTCCATTTTCTCGTACACCTACCACAGTGTGTTTTTTTAACCCAAAGGCTGACTGGTAGAGAATGCCTTGCTGCATTAAGTCCGCCCATGTAACACAATTGTACATAAAGTTTAAATAAATAAATAACTAGGCTATAAAAATCATATAATGTATCAGACTATTTTCTGTCCGGACTGTCTTATCGTCCACGAATTCCTTCACGTAGGAGGATTTTCCCGTGTAAATCCCGATTCCGTTGAAATACCGCGATAAAAACTAGCCCTAGTGTCATTCCAGGATGTCAACTATCAACTTACCAAACATGAAAAAGTAACAAACATCCATCCATTAATTTTAACAAACGTTCGCATTTATAATATTAGTAAGATGTTAATGGGATCAGTTGCCTATTAAGTAAACTCATCCCATGGGATAAGTTTGACAGACAGTTGAATATAGAGCCGACTTATTGATGCTTCATAGTGTATTAATTCTTAATTGAACTGACCTGTTATGGTTCTTAAGAAAAAGCTCGCAAACAGGCGGTCGGCCAACGATAGCTTAAGGAACCCTAATAATTGTTATCTGTGCTGTAATGTCGTCGAGTTGTGTAGGTGGCTGTAAAGGCTAATTTGTCTTGTTTGAGATTGTGATTATGATAAAGATTTTGCGGTAATGGGACACGGTATGTGCGTATTTTGAAAAATTAACTTAATTTTTGCCTTATTTTAGAGGGTCCATCAAAATGTAATTTGGCTTCACTGAAATCAAAAATGACTCCAAGTGAACATACTTTCGGGCACGCCGCAATTGCGGCGGTAAGACCCCTCTTTGAGGAGTGGCTAGATCGGCGTCACGGCGTCCTGACCTACCGCATGACGCAGGTCCTCACCGGACACGGAAGTTTCGGGAGGTACCTGTGTCTGATGGGAAAGGAGGAAACGACTGGGTGTCACCTCTGCGAGGGTCGCCCTGAGGACACCGTGGATTTTAGTCAGTAAAAGTCTGACAGTCCCTCCCACCCTGCCCGGGGTGGGAGGACTTATTTGATAATTTTACCACGTTAAAAAAAAAAGTGAACATACTTTGCAGAAAAAATATCCTGAGTCATGATCTAGGAAAAAGTCTACGCGTGTGTTGTTTCATCAAAGTTCGAGACGTAATAAACAAAAAAAAAGGGGAAATAATAAGGGCTTCCAGAAAGCAGTACTCTTGAAAACGACGCGTATTGTGAGGAGGTTCCTCTCTCAAAAGTCCTGACCACCAGTAGCTTGGATCTTGTGCCCAATATAGGCTGGCTACATAATTTTTTTAATTCATATTTAATAATGTAAATAATTCGTAAAGAACGCACCTCTCACGATGATTGGTTGAATGATTCGTAACTCCTATGGTCACTATCAGGTTTCTCTTAAAAGTGTGACAGATTGTAATCAAACAGTTACTATAGATTATAATCTAACGAAAAATAATAAGTTAAAATGTGAACCGTACTGTACGGATCACAATTTATCGATAGATTACAATCATGCAAGATGTCTTATAATCTAAAGGTTTGTAGTTCAACGGTGACATATATAATTAGTTAATATGAGGGCAATTTACATGTACCTATAATTCATGTCACTTGTCAAATAAACTCACTGTCAATAAACCCACTATCTGACCTTCTGTCTTAAGTTGTTACGTAATTATCTAACCTAACAACATCTTATAGTGACCTTATCAATATTAAAAATCTTTAGGGTTTTAATCGCAAAAACAATCTACCTAATTTATAAATGTATGTATCACTTGTGAGATATATTACGTGTTTTCATGCTGCTGAATAATCGAATAACCGACTTGGTATTACATGGATCTCACAACTTTTTACGGCAGAAGAACTGAGTTGCGAGACTTGGTTTTGTTGACAACTATTGTTTTTTATGGGATCTGATGTTTTACTTGTGTTTGCATATAATTTTTCCATAGGTATCATTTAGAGGTAGAACAAAAGAAGTTCTCAAAAAACGAGGTCTATTTCAGTAAAATAGTCTCAATGCCTATCCCCTTTACAGACAGAATCAATAAGACCAACAATTCCAAACACTCGCAACAGTTGCGTCCACCGTAAAATTTTAAGATCTCAGCCCTAACTCGCTGATATTGAGTTCCAAAATCCACATTTTACATCAAGCATTATCTTCCCTTACAAGCTAATTTAAATAATATCTTCGGGAGAGGATAATCTCGCACTCTGCTAGGTTAAGTTGTGTAACCCTACGATTTGTCACAGCAAGCTGAGATGGATTAGTCGGTATTTGAATCGGTGGGAGACGGGAAGTTTTATATCGTTTTAATTTGTTGCTGGAAGTTCAGGTGATATTTTTAACTTTTTTTTTTATTGAAAATAGGTTCGCGTTTGACCACTATCTCACCTGATGGTAAGTGAAGATATGATCGAAGATGGAGCACGCTTACCTAAAAGTAAGTACCACTCTGGACTTAAAGACTCCTAGTTTGTAGCTGTCGGGGAACACAGACTCCGGCAGGGAATTCCACTCCTTAGCCGTACGCACAATGAAGGTATTCCCAAAACGTTTTGTGCGTATGGGTGGGATGTCTTCTATAACTTGAATTTACGGGTCACCTTGGAGCTCGTCACTAAATAATAGCAACCACATGGGTCAATCTTCAAGGTTAAGCTACCCTTGGCGAGGCCGGATTGTGGATGGGTGATCAGTGACCATCATATAATATAGACATTTAATATGCCTTGAAAACCATTTTAAGCCGTTCTTTATGGATCTTTCTTTTCATTTGTTCTTTAAATCAGCCCTGGCTGTTATTTGGACGTCTTTGACAGTCGTTACGGGTAATCAGAAGCCAAAACATCTGACATTAATCTCGCCACGGGGTATCGTGTTAACCTGCTACTGGGTTGTGGAGGTCAGATAGCCAGTTGCTCCAGTGGTTTATTCCACTATGTTCACGTACGTATAGTCCTCGTCATGTAAGTTGGCAAGGTTTTGGCGTAGTGGGGGTAAGTTCGCGCATTGTGCACTTAGTGGAAGAAAAAAATGGTCACTTTTACTGCTTGCCTTATTCTATGGTTAATGGTCAATACATAAATACGTTTAAAAGTGAAAAATATATTTAAAAAAAAAAACATTAAAAATAATATGTTCTCGTCGTCATAATTAGTTAATAAAACTGCTACATATTTTATTCTTCTTTTTCCCGGTGTCCTAAAGACAGCGACGAATTCGGAATTTCAACCTTCCTTAACTATAGTGTCTAACTGTTCTTTCTGACGTTTTAATAATCTGCGTAAAACGGTATTTGGTCCTGGCATTGTAATCAACGTAACAAAAGCTAAAATTAACAACAACTCGTAACAAAAACAAAGGGTACAACTTTCGTTTATGCAAGTGTATTCGGGAGCAAATTGAACAAGAATTACTGACGCACCAATCGCGCGCTCAGAGTGGCGCTACGTCATACCCCGCGTCCCGCTGACAACCGCTGACACCTAAAAACCGACTTCTGCGCATTGAACGACTCTTCCCAAGTTATTTGAATACTACTATACGTATATATATGTTCAGGATAATTATACATACGTGTACAAGTTAGTAAAAAATTGGCCACATGTGAGTCAGACTCGCCCATGAAGGGTTCCGTAGTAACCATAATAATATAATATAATATGTATATTAATTTGACTAATAAAAAAAAACCTTAAAAATTTCTTAAAATTAGCTTATTTACTTTTTTACAACTACGCTAAATAACTTTGTTTTTCATTGTGTTTGTATGAATTACAAAGTTATATTTGCGGTTTTAGAAAATATGCTGTATCTCAAAAACTGCTGACCCGATTTCATTCAAACCAATTTTGGTTGAAAGTTTACATTAAGATCTACAGACATATAGTTTTTAGATATTTCACTCCATTATTATAGAAGTTAGAGGGAGGGAACCACATTTTACGACTTTGGAAGCTTATATCTTTTATAAGATTGACTTTATGAAAAAGTGGTTTTAGAAACCCCTATATCATTTTAAAGACCTGTCTATAGATATCACACACGCATAGGTTTCATGAAAAAAAAATATATTTTCAGTTCTAGTTCCATGTATGGGGGCCCTTTATTTTAAATATTTTTTAATTTTTTTCTTAAAATCGGAAAGCGGTTCAAAGAATACATCTACCTACTAAGTTTCACATGTATAGTCTTAATAGTTTCGGAATAATATGGCTGTGACATATGGACGGACGGACAGACAGACAGACAGACAGACGGACAGACATATCGAAACTATAAGGGTTCCGTATTTTGCCATTTGGCTACGGAACCTTTCCCAACTCACGGAGGCAATGGAAAAGCTTGTTGACTTACGCCCAATTACTCTGAGAGTTGTTTTCACGATTATCTTTGTACAAAAATTGCTTTGGAAATCCAAAACGTCTTACTTCTTTTTGTCAGTTTTTCATGCCCCTTGCTTGCACCTTTCGAAATGCCGGAACCATGGCTCAAACATATTTTTCGATAGAGCCTATTCACAGTGGGATGCTTGAAAGCTCAAGTGAAACCAAAAAATTAATGCCGTGCGCAAATTCTCTTTATTTGGTGCAACCTCCGACGTATTAATACTATCCAATTTATTCAATCTACGATAGAAAAGCGTTAATGAAATCTTTGTACTACAAATTGGTTTGACGCAGCATAATTATGTTATCTGATTCTGAGAGATCTTATAATACAAATGACCGTTTGTGTGGCATCAATACATGATGGCTCTCTCTAAACACCCAATTAATTTATTATTATTAATAATAAATAATAATTATGCCACAGTACCTGATAACTTATATATCTATAAGGCCCGTAACCTGACTGACTGCATTGAGGAGAAACACCGAAACAAACTTAGAGGTCGAAGTCTCTTTTGTAATCCATAAAATCGGTACCCTTGTAGTTCTGAAGTGGTCTTTTGAGGAAAAAAGCTATTCAGACTTAGCAACCATTTGTCAGGTATTGCTTAGCTCAACTTGAACTTTAAGGCTGGTTTTAGAGTCAGTCTAATCACCAGTGTTGAGAGCTCAGCGCGTAGCTCGTCAGTGCTGAGGGTCAGCACCAGATGTATCACTATCGTGTTGATCGCTACAGTGTACAGTTGCGCAAAAATGCAGAGTGTATAAATTATTATCGCTTTTTAATACCTATCTAAAAGAAAGAAACATCTGTGACGAAGACTTCATGGTCATGTATTGATTGAGTAGAAAGTCATTGCTTGCTCAGGCGTACTTTGTTAATTACTCGACTTGGGCTCATGTATATCGCAATTCGACATGTCGGTCGTTGCTGATGGCGTCCCTTCGGTTCAACACTAGAACGTTCACTGACTGAACTCTGAAGGCAGAGGCGCGCATGCGTCGGTCGGTGCTGGCGCCGATGCATGGCTTCGCGGCGCTGGCGCGTGATGCGTCCAGCAGTTGAGCTGTCAGCGTTGACCGCCGCGCTGTAGCGCAGATAGCTACGCGTAATTCAAAAACGCTTCTTAGAAGTTTATACATTTTGGCTGTCAGCGCGACTCTAAACCGAGCCTTAGGTTAGGAGCTCAACTTATATTCACCGGACTTATAGTTAATTCCATCAAATAGCTTGCTTTTAGCTCATTTCATGAAGTGATTCGTAATAAGTGTCTGTTTACTAATTCAAGCATGAAAATTGTATAAACAGATTACTTCGAGCCTTAAAAACGTCAGAATTAAGAAGACGGCGTCGAAAATAAAGCAAATATTTCAGACGCCACTCCGCTTGTACTTTTTTCTCGTCAAATAAATTACTTAGTTATATATTCAGGGAAGATATCTCAAAGGACGTCCCTTTAATCATTGCGAGTGTTACTTTTGATTTTTACAATCGAGAGAATATGCAGAAGTTGAATTTTAACAGAGTACCTACACGGAGCAATAAGGATTTCCAACAGCATTAATTTTAAATTTCCGTAAGTCACAATTATAAAAATTGGCCAAGTGCGAGTCACACTCGCCCATGAAGGGTTCCGAAGTAACTATCATAATATAATATAATATGTATATTTATTTGACAAAAAAAAAACCTTACAAATTTCGTAAAACTAGCTTATTTACATTTATTTACAACTACGCCCAATAACTTTGTTTTTCTTAGTGTTTGTATGAATTACAAAGTTATATTTTCGGTTTTATAAAATATGCTGTATCTCAAAAACTGCTGACTCGATTTCGTTAAAACTAATTTTGATTGAAAGTTTACATTAAGATCTACAGACACATATTTTTTTCGATTTTTCACTCTATTATTTTAGAAGTTAGAGGGGGACACACACACATTTTACCACTTTCGAAGCTTATATCTTTTAAACGATTGACTTTATGAAAAAGTGGTTTTAGAAACCCTTATATCATTATTAAATACCTGTCTATAGATACCACACACGCATAGGTTTCATGAAAAAAAATATTTTCAGTTCTAGTTCCATGTATGGGGACCCCCCTTTATTTTAATTTTTTTTATTTTTTTTTAAATCGGAAAGCGGTTTACAGAATACATCTACCTACTAAGTTTCACATGTATAGTCTTAATAGTTTCGGAATAAAATGGCTGTGACATACGGACGAACGGACAGACAGACAGACGGACAGACATATCGAAACTATAAGGGTTCCGTTTTTTGCCATTCGGCTACGGAACCCCTAAAAACAGGACCCTAACATGACTAAAGGTTGTCTGGAAGATATCACTTTCAGCGATAAGACCGCCATTGTAACCATAGAATATTGTTAAATAGGTGTGTTTAAAATTTGGTGTACAATAAAGTATATTCTATCTATCTATCTATGACTTGTGTTTGTACCAGTCTGTTTGTCGCCGTCAATTTGCTAAAACTACAATTCTGGTCATATTGAAATTTGGAGCACATAATAATGAGAACACAAACACGACCATATAACGTAAATAAATACATTTAGAATAGTGTGAGTTTTGACTGAATGTGTTTTTTTTTTCATAATCATTGTAGTTATTAAGGTTTTTTTTTTGGGAAGTTTAGTTGACTGGTAGAGTATGCCTATGTGCATTAAATTAGGCTATGTGTCTATGTGCAGGAAGTGTAAATAAACGAAATCTAAGTAAAAAAAAAAAACATGAAAATTTTAGCGCACGAATTCAGGAATCATTCTTCTGAATTACCTGCCAAATAGCAATCAAATACAAATCCCGAAAAGGCGAAAATATTTACCTAATTTGCTTCATAAATTATTTATCTGTGTCATCTGGGGATGCAAGTAAATATCTAAGTATTTTCTTTGTAACAATTCAATTTACGAGTTATTAGGGGTTTGTTCGGTTTTGTTTTCTCTTTGACATCATAATCAGGACAATCAGACGGCTAAATCCAGAATTGTCTGAGAAATTGAAAGTAGGTTGTATTGAAGATTTCTCTTGTATTAATTTTAATGCAAAATTTTGTAGGTATGAGGAGCTCGTGGTTAAATAATAACAACCACATGGGTTGATTTTCAAGGTCAAGCAATGTTTGCCGAGGTTGGTATGTTGATGGGTGCCCATCTTAACATTTTGTTTTTTTTTTTTAAATTCCGAATGAGCTCGCTCTTGATCTCGATCACACCTGATGGTAAGTGTAAGATGAGGTCTACGATCGAACGAGCGAGCCCAGAAAATGCCTATTCACTCTTGCTTTAAAGGCTGACGGGTCATATGTGGCAGGGAACACAGAAGCCGGCAGAGAGTTCCACACCTTGGCTGTGCGCACAATAAATGTAGACGAGAAGCGCTTCGTACGACAAGACGGTATATCGACCAAGTGTGGATGGTATCCTGCGGTACGTCTGGTGCACCGGTAGTAAAAGGGGGATGAAGGGATTAGGTCGTGGAGTTCCTGCGCACACTCTCCGAAGTACAATCTGTAGAAGATAGACAGGCAAGCAACGTTTCGCCGGTGAGCCAGGCTGTGAAGCTTGCCTGCCAGAACCTCGTCACCTATGAGCCTTTTAGCTCTGCGTTCGATCGAGACTGTAATACTCCACACAGGAACGGACCTGTGCTTTATACAACGTGTAACGGAAACCCCATATCTATCCAAAAGGGCTGAAGACAACATCTGGTATGGAGTCTCTATGCACAGTTTCAGTACAAAATAACTGACTCAAAGAATTGAGACCAAATTATTGGTTCATATATTCCTTGAACACCAATCATAACAAACGTGTCACAACACTACGAGGGTCAATAACTTTCCACGTCACTCGCCAATAACACGATAATTCTTTTCGTTCTTCTTAATTTGAAAAATTCAGTCTCTGGTATCAGTGTATTGGAATTTGTAATAAGTTCTACACACGTAGACTTAGGATTACAAAATCCTTGCCATATCGTTTGTTATCATCCAAAGAAGCCATGCACTTGGTACGTATATACCCTTTAAATTACACGTTGTATAAATTCAAAAGCTGTCCAGGTGTGAAGTATAGCCTCACTTTTTGTAGGATGCCCAGCTTTTTGGCTGCAGTCTGAGCTTTAGACTCAATGGTTTTAATACACGTTAAGTCGTCAGTATTGGCTTTCGTTACGGGTAGTCAGAACAGAGTTATGGAGGTCAGATAGGCAGACTATTCTTGTAAAATACTACTCAGCTGCTTCCTGTTAGACTGAAAGTGACCCTGACATTATTGTTGTTAAAAGGCCAAGCAGATTATTATAGTTTTGTAGGCACGACTTGCACAAGCAGTTTTATGCTGTCTATATTTATAGTTTCTCGTGTTTTTTTTTTAATTCTTTGCATTTAACTTAGACAATTTGCGACGATCAAAGAATTAGTCTGCTGTACGTTTAAGTCAAGCCATTTTCAATAGGCATAGCTAAGCAAAGGTAGAACGAACAAACTTTAAAGAACGTGGTTCTTAGGAACACACATATGTACACATGCCTGTGCAATACATATAACTTATTTTTGTTGTAGTTTAAAAATCATGATTATTTGTTTAAGGAATATGCATAGTCTTTTGGCACATGCCAGTTTCCTCAAATCGTTTTCCTACACCGTTTTGAGGGTACTAGTGCAGGGATGGTGAACCAAAAGGCAATATTTTGGGCACGTCACCGATCACCAAATTCATTATGCATCAAGAAAAAAAAGTCTGAAGTGGGTATTTTATGACGAGCGTCCACGAGTGATCCTAGACTACAGAATTTTCGATGAGAAATATTGTAAAATTTACCTTTATGTAATAAATAAAGGGTTTTGAGTTGATACTATTATTATTATTTTCCAATAACAAAGTCTAAATTATTGGCGGCACGTTTACGATTTCATCAAAAATTTATTTACAAAAAATTACACATTGATACATAAAGGTTCGCCTACCCTGCATTAGGCCGTGCGCGCACTGCGTTGCGTTTTGGAAACGCAAAATCTGTGAAGTATGGAGTGTCATAGAAGTGCGCGCACTGCGGTGGAATAAACGCGTGCGGTAGAGTCACCGGTGGCCCCGGTCATTCTACCGGTGCGGTAGAACTACCGCAATTGCGGCCACCGCAAGGCAGTGCGCGCACGGCCTTAGTGTTAGCATAAAGTAGGTAATATGTATGCCTGGGTATGAATCCACGACCCACGAAACGACGATACGTAGGTCGCGTCTGTACGCACTGAGGCACCACTACTCAATAGGTACTCAATGACTCGATCAGCATCGCTGAAAATCATTAAAGAGGCCATTACCAGCAGTATAATGAACCAGTCTCATAGTAACAGCAATAATAAAGACAATGTAATTTAACCAACACACATTATACTCCACGTAACATTACACACATTTAACAAACGTATTACAAGACACACACACAAAATTTAATTACAAATTAGCCGCTCCATTACCCGGAACAAGAAACGTTTTAGAAACAAAATGTCGCTTAAAACTCCGTACAGAAATATTTTCTTGGAACAACGTAGAATAAAACGTACCGCAGAAAGTAAACGAGTAAAAAATATTGCTACAGCGGTAACAAATTCTTTTTAAAATGGCGGATAGTGAGCGAAATATGAAAGTATAAAGTTGTGGACTGAATGGACGGGGTAACGCTGATAGCATATGGGCCGTGGCCAGGAATAGAAGCTTTATTAGATTGTGTGTTTAGAAGTTTCGTCGGATAGATTTTATTTTTCTCCGTAATCAAAGTCGCTTTGCACACTACGATCTTTCGACGGTTTTTTCGGTGCAGCGGTTTTTTTTTCTAGTTTTGAGCCTTTTAATCTTATGATCATGCCAGGCTAATGATAACGATACTATTCAAGTGATTCAAAACGAAGGTTTATCTAATATGACATATAAAATCGAAGTCTGACTACAGTTAAATATCAGTAGTCTTATAGATAACCTATTTTACGGAACCCACACTGCAGTTTCGAAGTCTAGCGCAAACTAAGTAAATACATACCAGCATACATGTATGAATGAATGAAAACTTCACATGAATGATATAATGGCTTAATTTTTTCGTCCACAAATTAAAACAGACCTTATAGATAACCTATTTTACGGAACCCACACTGCAGTTTCGAAGTCTAGCGCAAACTAAGTAAATACATACCAGCATACATGTATGAATGAATGAAAACTTCACATGAATGATATAATGGCTTAATTTTTTCGTCCACAGATTAAAACAGACCGAATGAAAACAATTGCAGTTCTCTGTATGATACGAAGGCGTTGAGAATGATGATCGTATTCATTTTGTTTCATAATTGTTGGGCTATTACTAATTAGAAGCATGAAGCATTTCTTTCATAAATCAGAGATAAAATCACTAACATGGATTTTAGAGAAAACAAAGGGTTGTTTGTATGTATTTGGGATGGATAAGTCTAGTTGTTGTGGCGATTCATAAGAGAGGTCTATGTCGGGCGGGATGATTTTTGGCTGACTGATAAAAGTAGGAAAATATAATAGAATACAATATAACGTTTGTTTCACACTTAAGACACAGAATTTCTCACAGAATCTTTTATTTTAATGATAACTAGGAATGTGGGTAGAATTCACAATACTAGTAATCTTGTTAACCCCTCCAACTAAGCTAAATATGCTTGTGTCTGGAGTGGGTTCACGCCAATAGTGTAATGGGTGGGATTTGAACTCGTGACCTCTCGATCACAAGTCCGACCCCTTATCCATTAGGCTATTGACGCTTCAATAAGTTCTTAAAGTGTTAGTAACATAAAATAACGCAGAATCTAGTGTCAGTATCTTTCAATGTATTCACAAAATCTTTAATACCTAATTGAGAGTTATAGCTTTCAGATACTGTTCTTATCACGTTTTTGGGACCTTCTAGGGTGTCACTAACATCAACCAAAATCTATGCTGTTTTATTGCGAAATACCGCGTGAAAGCCGTCAAAGTCAAATATATGATATCATTGAAAATCGAATACTTTCCCTGTTTCGAAAAAAAAAAATGTTTCAGACGATGCAGTGTAGAACTTGAGTTGTTTTATTTGCTTAGTTTTTTCCAACAATGCTGGACTGCCCGCCTGCAGCTGAGTAACCAATATTCGATATGGAGTAATAGCCTATAATGACCCGAATAAAGGTCCCATACATCAGTGCCGTGCCAGGGACGGGGCAGGGACGTGTTTCGTCAGGAGTCTAAAAAAAAAATTCACACATGTCCGTGCCCGTGCCGGCAACGAAGCTTCAGTGTCAGGGCCGACGCTGTAACGTGTGCAAGTGTTCCGATTCATTCCGTGGCGTGCACGTGTTGATATTTTTTCCTTGCAATTTGTTGACTTCTTTTGTTGGTAAACATGAATGATGAGTTATTAATAGAGACTGTGAGCGAATATAGCGTATTGTACGATATGTCTAACTCGAGATCTAGAGACTTCATCTAGAGCAACTGCAATCGAAATTAACTCCTCTGTATTAAATAAAGTCATGACGTGTATCACTTTTCCTGTTATCTATTTCACCATACAACACTGAGGCTATACTCGGACAATGAAATAGAATGAAGTAAGAACCGCTTCTTACTTCATTCTATTTCATTGTCCTTCATATAGGTGGAAGGGTAGGCCTCGTCTGTTCACGGCACTGTTACGGCACTGACTTGTGTGAATAGACAGCTCCTGACGGGACACGGATGCTCGGTCTTGCCACGGCCACGTTCCTGCCCCGTCCCTGACATGGCACTGATGTGTGGGGACAGACCTTTAAGCGAGTAATTGTGGTACACGACAGCTTTCGGCAGAAATAGTGTTTGATTTTCTTTTGATTTCCCGATACGTCTGTCAAAGATGTTCAAATGACAGCCACGATTTATAGGTATAGTTTTGGGTAATACGCAAGGGTTCTTTAGGGGTGAAAATCATGAAATGTTTTCTCGTGCACAGGGTGGGGCAAAGGGAGTGTCAGAGTTGTACTGACTAAAAGCCCTCCCGATTCCTTAAGTAGCATTTGCGCGCAGTCAACTTAGGCGTACAAGTTAATCCTAACATCATTCAGCCTCTCTTAAACTTAAGCACCAACTTTATCTTAGCGTAAAAACTTTTTAAATTTACTAAAGCCACCAATTGTTTGCGATACGATTACTCTGTGTCTCTTTCCATCACGCATATTTGTGTGCATCAGAACGGGATAGAGACTGGTTCTATCTGCCTGTAACCAAATTTTTCCGGTACAGCGCCGTCATTAAGATTGCACAATGGGTCATTACCGATTGAATTGAAAAAGAAAAGTCGTCTAGTTATCGGGTAGATAGTCTTTGGACGTTAAATTTTTGCTAAACGTGGTCATGAATCACTTTACGTTGTCCGATAAAAGGAACAACGACTGCGTCCTTAGTGATGTGGCCTTATCGATAAAATATACATTTTATTTTTATTTCTTAATAATTCGATATCTAGAATTTATAATAGATATAAGTCAGATTTATGTTTGAATCATAATGCTTCAGCAGCTGAGACAGGTCTCCTCTCTTGAAGAGGGAATTGGCCGTAATCCACCACGCAGTCCCAATACGGGTTCATGGATGTTGCATATCTTTAGAATATTCGGTTTTAGGACATGCTGGCTTCTTCATGATGTATTCATTCTCCATTTTCAGTGCAGTACTAATGATGAAAATTACACAAAATAATGTGCATGCCTGGCTCGTAAGTCGTGCCAGTAACCACCACTACTCAAATTTTTTTATTTCTATTTATTTGTATAATGAAAGCCAATAGCTGTTTCTATCGATACAGCACATAAATTAATTATCTGACGCCAACATTCTGAGTAGCCTGTCTGTACCTAGTTGAAATTAGACCGTAATTAAAATTACTTCGAATGAAATTTTATTTATGTTTAACTAAATTACTTAGTATTGTTACTCTCAATAATTATAATCATTAACTGTGCCAAATTTTATACTCTTCTGTCCGCGTAATTTTCATAAAAGGTCAATATATTTTTACTTCACATAGCTAAACATAAATATTTCATCATCGGCTCTAGCAGTTCACTGCTTTTTTTTTCTGGGTGTGAAAATTATCGAATGACTTCTCCCGCTCTGGGTTAAGCGGAAGGGTGTGTCAGACTTCTACTGACTAATAACCCACCCTGTTCCTTCAGCTGCCCTTGAGTTCCGGGGCCGCGGCATCTTGTTAGAACATTTCCGCAACCGCGAAGGGGCAGTCCACTGCTGAAGTTGACTTGGAGTACAAAAGAGTCATTTCTTTTTCAAATATTCAAGAAAAAAAATTAATATTTTTTTTTTTATCGATAACACAGCACAGCATTAATAAACATGGCGGACGAAATTCAGGGATAAAAAGGGAATTTGTGTCGCGACGTTTGGCGCCGTCGGCTATATCGTCTGATACCGAAACTGAGAACGTTGGAGAAGAATTTGAGGAATATTTTGTGTACAAAAAAGGTTTTGGTGTTGTTTGATCGGTTTATTCTGTTTTCATTGGAGTTATTAAAACCGTATGATGTTACATGTGATTTTCATGTGACACTGACGTTAATTTTTATTTAGGCATACATGGTGCGGTGTAGTTTTTTGGTATGGTAAATGTGGATCCATTTCTGAATAAAACGTATATATATTTCTTATTCTTAAATAGTAAAATTCGCCCTACGCTAGGAATTTCGTTTATATCATGGCTAGGATTACAAGCATTTTAGTTCACATATGCTATGTTTGGGAATTGAACTCGCATCGCAATATGCAGTTCAGCAGCCAATCGCTAAACCACTGAACCTACCGTGTCCAATATATGTAATATGAAAACGTCACATTCATCCGATTTACTGAGTCGTAATGTCATAATTTGTGGAATTTTATTGACCTAATTATACTTAGTTAATAAGATAGGTACTAAAAATAACATAAATTGTAAAGCCAAATAAAAACACATACAAAAATTAATCTGATTGAAAGATTTGTTTAATAATCACACTATTAGTGACCCTAAACAAATAAACCAAATCCATATTCACTCAAGCA
The DNA here is from genome assembly GCA_943138885.2 of Tholera decimalis. Classification (NCBI taxonomy): domain Eukaryota; kingdom Metazoa; phylum Arthropoda; class Insecta; order Lepidoptera; family Noctuidae; genus Tholera; species Tholera decimalis. Next base: position 35,952,600 of record OW964562.2, read on the forward strand.
ATGTACGGCCAACTTATTTCATAAATCCATAAATTTCAGCCACCAAATCGCAAATCAAAGTTATTACAACTGTTTTAACAGTTATTAAAATATCCCGAAAACGTTTCGTTTTAACAAGAAAAAGCCGCTGACCAAAAATATATGGAATGAATAATGTGACAAGGAGATTTCAGTCTGCGGGACATTCCGAAAGTCCTCAGTTTTGATGATATGTCAGTTTTTCCAATAACACAGAATCGTTATTACGGACGAGATGCATCATCTAGTCCAGAGGTTCCCAATTAATTTTTTCTACGTACCACTTCAAGGAAGACCTCAAACTCGCGTACCCCTTAGGACGTTTCACACGATGACGCATGTCGGATGCGACAGCGACAGTGCGGCAAGCATCGTTGAGAGTTGTATGAAAACGCGCCTAGATCCACACACGGGTGCCGCACTGAATAATAATATTCCACAATATTCCACAACTTTTTCACACAACGCCATCTAGTCCCAAACTAAGCAGAGCTTGTGATATGGATACTAGACAACTGATAAACATACATGTATATTTCTAAATACATACATATTATAGATAAATTACACCCAGACAAAGAACAAATGACCGTGCTCATCACACAAACATTTGTCCTAGGTGGGAATCGAACCCACGACCTTGCGCATAGCAGTCAGGACCACTGACCACTATACCAACGGGCCTGTCAAACTGCAACTGCAACTGAAGCTGTCGTATGTGTCGTATCTAGGCGCATTTTCTAATAATATTTTTTGGCAATTGTTATTGCACTAGGTTTTATTTTTTAAGAATTTATTGTTTTAGTTAGAGATTGCTCCGCGTACCCCTTGATGCAATCTCGCGTACCCCTGGGGGTACGCGTACCACTAATTGGGAAACACTGATCTAGTCTATCTGTGATTTGATAATACCTAACTGTGTTTTGTCAATGCTTATAGTTCCGAGTTGCTTCTATAAATTACAGCCGTGACCAATGGCTTAACTTGTTTTCCGAGGCACATAGCAATTTCGATATTTATTTATCCTGGCATTGGAACGTCTTGCAGCAATTACACCAATGGAGAGCTGTTTTCGTCAAAATCCAACATTCTTCGCGCAGTAATCTTGCTCAAATCCAATTGATTGATAATGTGTCACAAGCGCTCACTTACACGGCATTAGGCCACCATATCTCCAGTTTTTCATATGTCGCACACATACACGTAAAAATAATGTTGGGAATTGAATGGTTTTTCAGATTTCAATAAATCTGAAAAACCATTTAATTCCCAACATTACTTTAAAAAGAATTTTTAAGAAAAACTTAAGAAAATTATACCGAAAATTTTGATAAGTCATCCTGACGGTTGACCATAGACTAAATATTCCACAACTTTTTCACACAACGCCATCTAGTCCTAAACTAAGCAGAGCTTGTGGTATGGGTACTAGACAACTGATAAATATACATATATATTTCTAAATACTATAGATAAATATATTAGATAGATATATTATAGATAAATTACACCCAGACAAAGAACAAATGAACGTGCTCATCACACAAACATTTGTCCTAGGTGGGAATTGAACCCACGACCTTGCGCATAACAGTCATGGCCACTGACCACTATACCAACGGGCCTGTCGACTAAATATGACCTTAATTAGCTAGATGTTTAATGATATGTTAAGATTCCGAATTTGGCAATCGTTGAATGAACTTGAAGATCGAACACTACTAAAGAAAATACCCAGTTGTTTTTTTATGTTAATAAATTGAAAAGACAATGGCGACTTAACAATGCTCTGTGGTTTTCCGACTTCTCTCACATAAGTAGGAAAATAGGATATATTGAAAATTTCCGCCTTCTAGATAATATATCGGTTCTCGATGCCACTTTTGTCTTTTGTGGGATAAAAGGAATGATAAGGGGCAGAGCAAAGTGGGTTAGCGTGTAAACTAGGGCGGGTAATGTGTTAATGATAAATGTCTGACAAGTAACAGTGGGTGAATCTTTCTTGAGATTTAAGGCTTATTTGCTTTGTTTTTAGGAAAACACAAAGTCTTGGCAAAGTATAAAAAGATATTTCATTTGCGTTAGCTGGTGCCTTAACCCTGTTTTTGCATCACAAAAATGTTACGTAGTAATGGTGACCCAAGTAATATTTTTCTAGTAATAAGTAAATTAATAATGAAATGAGTATATCAGAGCAACTTTTAGTATTGTCCCGACCCAACTAACATTCTACCTTTAGATAGGTAAATTTCGTGATAACTTTAATCTGTTCAATTGTGTAATAATTATCTTAGTTCTTAGTAACTTTAAACGTTATATAAGTGTTAAAAAATAAATTAAGGTCCATCAATGCTTCAAGAACTGTAATCAAGGACGTTAAGCATTGTTGGACCTAAATTTATTTTGTTGACCAACCAAACTTGCCACATGACAAAAAGTAATGAGAATAAAATAAGAAAAAAGAGGCCGTGGATTACCGCCATTGACCTGTACACAAACTATAAAAAAATACATGGTGCAACACGACGGAAGTGACAACCCACAAACAGCAGAGTGGCGCAAAAAGACAAGGAGGACTTACCCCAAATGAAACCGGATAAAATCCAGGAGAAAGAAGAAGAAGAAGTATATTAATAATTATGAGGGGTTCGTAGCTAAACACTAATAGCCTCACTGATTGATTTGAAGATCAATCAGTGAGGCTATTATTGATAAAGCAAGCAGGTGCTTCATGTAAAACTAGTAACTAGTACTCAGCTGCATTCGGTTAGACTGAAACCTGATCCCGATATAGTTGGGAAAAAGCTAATCAGATGATGTGTGTCCTAAAGTACATAGCTGTTGAGAACATCACTACGCTCGGGGCGACCGCGGCGGGGCTGCGGGCGCGCAGGGCGGAGCTACGACAAGCGAGCGCCGGCCGGCACAACCACTGCGTCATCGTCCGCCTTACTAAGCGCATACTTGTCATTTCACCATCTAATTTCTTTATTTGATTTAATTATCTTGTTATAACCGTTTATGTTAGAATACAGTTCACTGTAATTTTACTGGCGTTTTCATCCTAACACCACCACTAGGATATACCCCGTTCCTTTCTATGGTCCTTCGAGCCGGATCTGTTGATAAGTATGAAGGCACTGACCACCACATGGAAGTTTGACCTATGAGGTCAGCGCTCAGACCACGGGATATACGATCAGGTGGTTTGGTCTTAGAAGGCAAATAGCGCCGGGCATAGTCACCATAGCCTTGAACATCGACGACGAGTTGCAAGTCTATCGATTTTCTATCGGTTACATTTCGGGGAGTATGCGATGGAATTAATTCCACCAAGCCCGTTCTATCATCGGACTACGAGACAAACGGCGAAGCGCCATCGTTACATGGTGGACATCCCACCCATACGCACTAAACGTTTTGGGAATACCTTCATTGTGCGTACGGCTAGGGAGTGGAATTTCTTGCCGGGGTCTGTGTTTGCCGATAGCTATGACCTAGGAGTCTTTAAGTCAAGAGTGAATAGGTTACTTTTAGGTAAGCGTGCTCCATCTTCGACCACATCATCACTTACCATCAGGTAAGATATTGGTCAAACGCGAACCTATTTTCAATAAAAAAAAAACAATACTGAATATCCCTTAAAACTAAAACGGATTGTCTCCTCTAAAATAAATTCGAGTATAGTTAGTGAAAACAGTGAGTGTTGTGCAAACTCGCGCCATAATTTAGTTGCTCTGTTTAGTTTTCAACACGTTTTTTGTTCACACTTTTAATGGAAAACGCGAGCTAATGGGATTTCTGTCTCATTCGTATGTTTTTTTTCTTTATTTGTTTTATATGAATACTGTCGCACGCTAGGTTACTCATGTAATTTGTTGAGAGGCAAAATGAGAATGACAGACTGCGTTTGTCCTTTGTACCTATTGAATTTTCTATTGAAATATTTAGATGCTCACGCTTGAATATATTATTAGAATTGAAAAGATTTTTTATGTTTCCTTAAGGCTTTGATACACAGACAAAGCATCTAGTGGTATCATTGATTACAATAAAAAGATGCGATGAACAGGTTTTTTTAACAGTTAAAACACTAGGAATTCTTCCTGCATCGCGATTGTATTTTTACAAACACCCATACCTAACTGGAACAACTATATATATCGCACGCTTATTCCAATACTGTCACTATCCCAAAAAGTCAACTTTTCAGTAGAGGCAAAAAATGGAATGAGAATGGGAACATTTTTGTTTAGTGACGAAGCTGACTACTGCCCGTATAGCGGTTATTTCTGTTACTTTTAGACTAGTGTAAGCGCCATTACGCGTAGTTCTACATTTTCCAACAGATGCCATTAAAAAGTCGATTTGGAAAAATTTTGGATAGTGACAGTATTGGATTAAGCGTGCGATATGTTAGCAAACATTTGTTGCAGTGCAGGACTCGAATCTACGACACGTAGCACAGAAGCCAAACGTTTAACCACTGCACCAATCGTTTCGTTAAATTATAAAAGTCGCCTGGGAAAAAGTCATTGTATTCATTTGTATCTGCCATTTAAAGATGGAAACAATAATTCAAATAAATGCATAATAATTTAAATGGACGTTTTAATCTTTACCGACTATAAAACTTACTACTAATAACATTTAAGTATCGAATTTAATTAAAAGTATCTACAAAAAATAATCCCAGGTTACCCTTATTAAAAACGACTAAAAAACAACGCTTCATTAAAATAATTTTAGCAATAAAACCCACAGGCGTGCGAGTTATTAGAAACTCCATTATTTTTTGCTGAATTTCAGTCGAAACGTCCCTCGTATATATTTTAGAAAATATCAAAAGCACGCATTGAATTTTACGTTGATATACCACTGTGTATGTATGTATATATATGTACGAAAAAACGTTAAGCGTGTGTCAGACCTTCGCTGTAAATGTTCCTCTATTCAGTGTTAATATTTTAAGATAAAAGCGATATTTTAAAGACAACCTTTGTAGGGATTTTACATAGAAGGCAAAAATAAATACGTGGGTAGTCCATGGTACTATTTAATTATATACAATACATATGTAAAACATCTTAGCCTAATACCTAAGGTGTCGGAATTGTGATCGAAAGGTCGCAAGTTCGAATCCCACCCATTACACTTTTGCCGTGAACCCACTCCAGAAACAAGCATATTTAGTTTAGTTGGAGGGGATAACAAGATTGCTAGTAATGTGAATTCTACCCACATTGCTAATAATCTTTATTTAAAAAAAAAAAACTACTGTAAACATACTCAATACATAAACATACCTATACTAAAAGATGAGATTTGTAATAATAAAAATGTATGGAGAGTGATAGAGATGTTTTGCCATATTTTAGAAAGAATGAAGGGTTTGTACTTGACATACTGACAAGGGTAGAGTATTCCACAGTAACTACTGCTTGACCGGCGAACGACATACCAAAAAAAAAAAACTGGTGTCACAGTGCCGTTTTATATTTAACTCAGAACACGCAGGGCTTCGCTCTCGTGGACTTCATCATGATAAAAATTGGCCAAGGGCGAGTCAGACTCGCCCATGAAGGGTTCCGTAGTAACTACGCCAAATAACTTTGCTTTTCATAGTATTTGTATGAATTACAAAGTTCTATTTGCGGTTTTAGAAAATATGCTATATCTCAAAAACTGCTGATCCGATCTCGGTCAAACCAATTTTCATTGAAAGTTTACCTTGAGTTCTACAGCTTGTATTTTTTTAGATTTTCCCCTCGATTATTATAGAAGTTAGAGGGACACACACATACACACACACATTTTACCACTTTGGAAGCGTATATCTTTTAAACGATTGACTTTATGAAAAAGTGGTTTTAGAAACATCAATGTCATTTTTAAAGACCTTTCCATAAATACTACACACAAATAGGTTTCATGAAAAAAAAAAAATATTTTCAGTTTCAGTTCCATGTTAGCCCCCTTTATTTTAAATATTTTTAAATTTTCTCTTAAAATCAGAAAGCCGTTCACAGAATACATCTACCCACCAAGTTTCATGTGTATAATCTTATTAGTTTCGGAATAAAAAGGCTGTGACATACGAACAGACGGACAGACAGACAGACAGGACGAAACTATATTAAGGGTTCTGTTTTCTGCCATTCGGCTACGGAACCCTAAAATCATAACTCTTCTACTTTTGTAGTCGGATACAAAGTAACCTATAACCTTTTTCAAGCTTCAATCAATTTTCATACCAAACATCCAAATCCACCTGTAATTTCGAAGATTAGCGCGTTGTAACAAATAAACTTTTTCGCTTTGTAATAATTTAGTATAGATTTATTTCATTGCTGCTTAGCCTTGCGTTTGAACACCTTCTAACTTGATGGTAAGCGATGATGTGGTCAAAGATGAAGCACACTTGCCTAGAAGTAACTTATTCACTCTTGACTTAAGCACCACCGGGTTATAGCTATCACGAAACACAAACTCCAATAAGGAATTCCACTTCTTAGCTATATGCATAATAAAAGTATTCCCAAAATATTTTGGGTATACTTTCATTGAAATCAAAATTATGGGTACGGAGCCTTATTTTATCGGCTTTGATGCAAATCAAACTCATAATAACTTTACGAGGGAACATTAAAATGCAATTAATGCATAGAGCTTTTATTGTTTGGAAAGGCACAAAGGTGCAATGCATTGTGATGTAAGCCGCAGTGAGACGCGCTCAAATCGTTGTCTGCGTTTGAAGTACTCGTTAAGGAATATTGCTGCGATAATTCATGGTCATTTAGTTTTATCGCCCATATATTTATTAGGCTTGTTTTTAAACGCGTGCCAGAAAAGTAGGTACCTAATTTACTGACTAAAAATTTGAAATACCTGCCAGAATGGATAAATGCTCACCAAATTGTCTAAACTTTTTTGTTCGTTTGTTCCATGGTGGAAATCCTCATGGATGTCCTCCGCCCTGGGGCGGGCGAAGGGGTCTGTTAGACTCGTACTGACTAAAACCACCCCGTGTTCTCTATTTAGTACTAATTGAGGCCTGCGACTCCGTTCGTGGAAACTTCGGACAGGCAGTATATTTTTGACCTAGAAACTATCTTGCGGCTCATCAGCACACTGCCAAAGTTTCATCACAATCCAGTCGATGGTTTAGAACAAAAATAGAACAAACCTTATTTAAACGAAACGCATGTATCAACAATAATATTAATTCATTAAAATTGATAATTTGAAACAGCGACAGCCTCGTTTCATGTCCAAGCAATTACTGTGAAATCCAAGTTGTATGGAAAAGATCGCCAAATGGGCCGCCTACTGTAATGTGTTCTAGTTTCCTTCGATACAATTATTTATTATTATATTAGCCTGTAGTGTGTGTGTTGTTGTGTGCCATTTATGACCTTTCAGCCTTTAAAGCAAGAGTAAATAGGCATCTTCTGGGCTAGCTCGTCACATCGTAGACCTCATCTATCGCTTACCATCAGGCGAGATTGAGGTCAAGAGCGAGCGGGCTCATCCGTAATAAATAAAATAAAAATACAATCGAATTGAAAACCTCCTCCTTTTTTAAAGAGGTTTAAAAAGGGACCACAGACAGAGTTGGAAGAAATATTTTAAATTTTTGGTTAAGTTAGAATAAAGTAGCCAAACCAAAAAAAAAACTATGATACTTTCTTTTCATATCTACTGGAATCATACATAACGTTCTGCTCGACCATTTATGTTGTACCATTCAATGCCAGCCTCATAAGGAAGTAACGAACATGACCCCACTATTTATATTTTCCAAAGAACTACACTGATATATAGCATCAATTCCTCACAGCCGCATACAGAGACCAATACAAAGAAAAATACAAAAGAATCAATCTTATATTGGGGGAAATTCTTTTGCAGCTATGATTTTTGAAACAATAACTAGCAGTGTGGGTAGCAAAAGTTGACTTTACAGAAAAACTCAATACTTAGTACTTTTTGCTCAGACCTCGTGCTCAGCTGTTACGCATGCGACTACTCCACCAACGAGGCAGCTTTACAGTGTTATTATGTTTTTAGCCGTCAGGGGTTGACGCTCTCAGATCACGGGGTTCGATCGTTCATGTTATTTAATGATCTTTCCAGATGCCTAATTGATACTTCGGATGAGCCAAGTCCTGGATTTTACCTTGGACAGAGGTTAAGCAGCAAATAATTTGGCAATGCCAAGAGTCATTTAGGCACATTACCAGTGTAAACTTATGTACATGAATTTTTCTACGCCATATTCTGGTTTATTTTTAAATTTATTTAGTTAATGTGTTTTAAGTTTAGTTTAATGTAATAATACTGTATTTTTTTTTGCCTTGAGTATTGAGGGTCAAACGTGGAAGGGGTAGATATGTCTTGATTAAAATGAACCTTCTGACTTTTTGTAGGTGCAAGTAAGAAGTATCAAATGACCCTGGTATTAATGTTACGCTTTGTCGTGTTTTCTTTTATATAAGTAGGCAGCTATTTCGGTGCGTAGTAGATCGGCTGACCAGTCTGGGCGGCCTTTTGCATGAGTGTTCCAAGATGACGGCTTACAGACCAAAATGCCCAGAATTTTTGTAGATGATCACAAATGCCAGGAGAAGTATAACTTTATAATGACCACGACTGCTCTGACAAGAGCATACCGGCTCGCATAATTTTGATTGTAATTGTTGTTCGAGTCCATTACGCATTTTGAGTAGTAGACGTTTAGGGTAATAAGACATTTTTAAATGTAATTTATACAAATCCGTCATTCAATACAAATTAAACTTATTTAAAGGAATTTAAAGTTTTCAAATAAGCTGTTTATACAAGTAAAACTAAAAAAAATGGCCAAGTACGAGTCAGACTCACCCCTAAAGGGTTCCGTCGTAACTACGCCAAATAACTTTGTTTTTAATAGTGTTTGTCTGAATTACAAAGTTATATTTTCAGTTTTAAATAATATGCTGCATCTCAAAAACTGCTTACTCGAACTCGTTCAAACCAATTTTCGTTGAAAGTTTACATTAAGATCTACAGCATATTTTTTTTTTTCAGATTTTTCACTCCATTGTTATAGAAGTTAGGTTAGGTTAGGGGGGGGCACAGACATTTAACCACTTTGGAAGCGTACATCTTTTAAACGATTAACTTTATAAAAAGGCGGTTTTAGAAACCTCAATGAAATTTTTAAAGACCTGTCTATAGATACCACACACTATTTTGTATACTATATATTAATACATGAAGAAAAAGAAGAGCTCGTGGCTAAATAAGAATTGTAAATCGGGTCGTTCTCAAGGCCAAGCAACGCTTGCCGAGGCCGTGAGGTCAGATAAGTATAGGGTTGCCATCCGTCCGGGTTTTCCCGGATTTGTCCTAGTTTGGAGAGCGTCCGGGGGCGTCCGGGGGGATTTTCCCAATAAGCGTCCGAGTAAAACCTGATACATTGGTCTTACGGGTACCAAAAAGCACGATCTCTATTATCATTTTCCTATGGTATTTTATCGCATTGTTTATGTTACGTTGATTAAATGAAAAGGAAGAGACTGTTATTAAAAAAAGTTCTAAAGCTCTACAATGTGACAAAATTGTAGAGCAATGAATTATGTAAAGTGAAAATTATGAAAAGTAGAATTATGTAAATTAGATGGACAGACGACATTGTTGCCATCTCGCGTATACCCTAGAATGAGACTGGCATAGGAACGTAGAGCTAGCTTAGCACAATCGATGAGAGCACTATACCTGTAAAGTCGTGTGAAAACTGGCTGTGAATGACGATGATGTAAATTAAGTTCCCTTGCGTTGTAGATGACGTAATCACGACGGATTTAGTAGCGTAATTTCGGCACAAGATATCCAACGCTTATCTGGACAAATTCTTCCGCATCGTTCGATTCGAAAGAAACACATTGCAGTCATATGTCTACAGAGAATTTCTAAAGAACAAATGAAATGACATTTGTACTGCTGTTCACTGACATTTTTCAATGCTGTACAACTCCATTCGAAAGTTTCGAGAAATTATTACAACAGTATAGTTTCAAATGTTCGTATGTAGCTTGTACAGGTTGAAACTGCACTTACAGATATCAATTACTAGCAGTTGCTCGCGACTTTGTTCGTGTGGGAAGTTTTCCCCGTGTAAATCTCGATCCCGTTGGAATTTCTCAAAATTCCGTCTTAGTGAGCATTTACGTACTAAAAGGAACGCCCATGCAAAATTTGAGAGCCCTACTACTTGTAGTTTCTGAGATTTCGTGATTAATCCGTGAGAATATGTACATAGTACCAGTTATGACTTGGTTTAAGCTTATATAGTTCTGAAGTGATCGCCATTGAGGTAGGAGACACCGTGTTGTCAACAACACTATAACGCACAATGTTGATAGTACAGATCCCGATACAAGCACAATATCTGTGTAATACAGCGTCACGTTCATTTCGATTTACTTTTAAAATGTATTAAAATACTTAAAATACAAACTAGAATAAATCATCAAAAATTGATCCTCTTCGCTGTTGGCTGGCAACGTACCCAAGATACTGGCGATTGCCTCATTGTATGGCAATGCTTAGCCGTTGACCAAAGAAATAGCCAGACCTTGGGTCACGGGAAGCGTCAACGAGCCTTTTCGATCAGTGAGTGGTTTTTAAATTTATCTTTATAAAGATTGCGATGGATGGCGATGGGATTTTGCTTATAAGTTATTATTTCTTAGTATTTCGTTCGTATTGGAAACTAATAGATTATACATTCCTAAGAATCTGGTAAAACTCAAAATTCAATGGATTTAAATATCCAGCATAATAAGCCTTTGCCCACTACTGTTCATCCCACGAAAGGGAATGAGCCGCAGTGCACTACGTGGGTTCAGTGTGGGTTCGTAGATAACGGTCAAAGCATTCATTTAAAATTAAATTATAATATTTACAGTCACTTTTGAACGTTACAATGCGAAGATCCCAAGAAAATCTATTTTTGACAGGACACTTTTTTAAACCTATTAAGAAATACAAAGTTATGGTTACATCTTTTTTAATGAAAAAGAAAAAGTTTCCCCACACTACGAATTATTTCAGTATCGTGTGCCTTTACAACCATTTCAAGTCTTTTGCAGACGTACCCAAACCCGCAAAAATATCTGTGGGTCACACAAACATTTGTTCCTATGCGGTAATCGAATACGACCCGCAGCGCGGCAGTCAATCGCTCAACCTTTGTGCGAACCGTGTCATCCATTTCAATGTATTCCATACATTATTTAAAGTGATGTTCAGAGTAATAGTCGTAGTCGTAGGCCAATTCATTGTAATGTAAGAGATTATAAGTTTTAGGACAAAGTGGTATATCAAACTCAAGTTCAAAATACTAAAATTTCACATAAGCCTACTGGGCACTTATAAAACGTCAAAAGTTGGTGCACAGTTCGAAATCGGTCGTTATGGAAAAGAACCGGCTAGAAAGTCCATGGTTACTGTTTTCAAATGACCCACACAAGTTTGTCTGTTTGTTTAAACGCACTAATCTTCGAAAGTGCGGGGTTGATTTGGATGGCATTTGGTAAGAAAGTAGCTTAAAGCTGGAGGAAGGTTACAGGCTACTTTTTCCCAACTGCAAAAAAGGAGGGTTATGTTTTATCGTGATAATGCCCACTGCACTGGAGTGATCACTGCGCGACTGCTTGGTATATTTATACAGAGTAATGGAAAGGGGTTTATAAAACAACTGTGCAGAAATTTGTTCAGAAAATAATTACGCAACTTTCGTTTAAAATGCATACGGACGAGTGGTATATTTTATTTTATTTATTAGGGGCAAAAAACAGTTAAGTGTTAAGATGATGACACTTAGTTGATACTTAGCGTGATCCAAAGGCTGGCTTTTACCTTGGATAGCGGTTATGCATTGTCATACAGCGTGGCAATGCCGCCAGTCTTTTCGGCACATTATCAGTGTACAGCGATGCGCTCGAATTTCTGGACGCCATATTTTAGTTTATTTTCAACCGACGAAAAAAACGGAGGAATGTATGATCACGGATTACTCGAAGACAGCTAAACCGATTTGGAAAATTCTTTTTTTGTTTGAAAGGGTATACTCCGAAATTGGTTCCATTGACACCAAGTCAGGATCTGATGATAGGATCCTGGAGAAATCGAGGGAACTCTTCAAATATTACGGGCACATATAGTTACACACATATAGTGATTTGAGTATTTTTTATAGTAACTTGTGTAGTTGCATTCGAAAAATATCTTTAATTTCCGAAGTCGCTGCTAAAAACGAAAATACAAAACTAAAGACACCGACTACCGAAATTTTCACTTTGCAGCGTTTTTTGGAAGTCGGTTTAATTTTTTGGCAAAAAGTTTTTTTGATGTAGGTATATGTTTAGGGTTTTTATTTAAGTGTATATTCCATTATTGACTAAATAAATAATCATTATTTAGATGATGACACATTAATATTCTTGAAATATATAGGTAAACATATAACCCGCACTATTGACCACGGATTATTAATACTATATAACTGTAATTCTGTTCGTACAAGTGGTGTATCATTGGTGCTCCTTCCACCTGTGATACAGGATTATTTCTAGTTCAGATATTAGCATGATGACCCACATAGTTTAATTAAGGTTAATTTTGTGTTATTATGACATAACGACATAACATACAAATTCAGTTGTTTGGTCTGTAGTTTAAGGCACATTGCCCTGACTCTGTATCTGAGGAACTTTAAAACATATTATCGAAGCGTCAATAGCCTAATGGTTAAGGTGTCGGACTTGTGATCGAGAGGTCGCGGGTTCGAACACAACCCATTCTACTATTGCCGTGAACCCACTTCAGGCACAAGCATATTTAGCTTAGTTGGAGGGGTTAACAAGATTGCTAGTAATGTGCATTCTACATTGCTTATTGAAAAAAAAAAATCCTTGCAAAAATCTGCTTTTTTGAAAGACGTTACTCTTAATAGTACAAAACCTTTCATACCCTATTCGTTTCCACCAGTATTATATAAAAATTAAAACAAATGAACCATTAAATTTGAAGGCGTTTTCGGAAGAGGAAAAACCCTTGAAATACGAAGGAGCCGAGATGATTTAGATATTTTGTTCTTTCCTTCCCATTCGAGCTCCACTATCAATCTGCCACCATTAATCATTTTAAGATAATTCGTTCGAGATAATCTCTTTATTTTCAAAGTTATCAGAAGTATTATTATTATTATTATTTCCTTTATTTCTAATTATACACATATAAATTACATTTTTAAATATTTCTATAAAACACAAAAAACATATAAAAATATAAAAAATAGTAGCCCACCGGTATCGGGAACAGGGTCCAAGCTACCGGTGGTCAGGGCTCTAGAGAGAGGAACCTCCTAACGATACGCGCCGTGTCCAGGAGTACCGCTTTCTGAAGCAAGCCCTTGATCCAGCCGCCTAAGGTGTTGGTCGAGGCTCTTGGCTATTAAGCCATTGGCTGAGATGACTATCGGTACAATGACTGCCGAGTTCACATCCCACATGTCGACAATCTCATGCGCTAAGTCAAGATATTTGATTTGCTTATCTTTCTCGGCTTTCACGAGGTTCTCGTCATGCGGGATGGTTATGTCGACAATCATGGCACGCCTCTCGTTTCGGTCCACCACCACTATATCAGGCTTATTAGCTACAATAGTCCTATCAGTGATGATGGACCGATCCCAGTATAATGTGATAAGGCCATTATCGAGAACTGGGGCGGGCACATACCTATAGTACGGCACTTCCGATTCCACAAGAGAATATTTCAGAGCAAGTTGCTGATGAATAATCTTGGCTGCAAGGTTGTGCCTATGCAAGTATTCTCCATTAGCAAGACGAGAACAACCAGAGACAATGTGACGGATTGATTCACCTGGACGGTGACATGCCCGACACATGTCAACCGTGCCATCCTTCACAATAAATTTCCGGTAGTTGTTCGTCATGATAACTTCGTCCATAATTGCACAGACAAAACCTTCGGTTTCCCCAAAGAGGTCACCGAAGCGCAACCAAGCTACGGACGCTAATTGATCTACATCGGGCCCATGAAGGGCCCGGAAAAAACGTCCGTGTAGCTCCTTACTCTGCCATATCCCCCTTCGATCGTTAGTGTCTAGCACTGCAGGTTTGCGCCAGTTCTCATTAGCCAAGGAGAGCGGGGTGAGTCCCTTGTCCACTGCTACTACATTTCGATGCATACCCACTTCAGAAGCAAGGAAATGTTCCCTGAGACTGTATACCTCACGGTTGTGGAGAGTTTTAGCATTCAAAAAGCCTCGACCTCCACATTTCCGCGGGATATACAGCCTCATCACTGACGAGCGTGGGTGATGCATTCGATATGCAGTCAGCAATGTACGAACTCTCCTATCCAGGGCGTCAAGTTCAGTTTGAGTCCATTTGAGTACGCCGAAAGAGTATATCAACACTGGCATGACCCAACCGTTGAAGGCACGCACCTTATTTCCGCCCGATAGAAGGCTTTTAAATACCTTCTTTAGGCGTCCAAAGAAGCGCTCCTTCAGCGATTGCTTCATGTCAACTTCATTGATACCTAACGCTTCCGACATACCCAAATACTTATAGGTTTCGGTTGGGGAGAGGCTTCTCAGGTTTATGGAATTCGAGGGTTGAGATCCCACGGATTCCACAATCTCCCCTCGCTTTACATGCATGATCGCACATTTGTCGACACCAAACTCCATCCTAATGGCACTACTGAAAGTTTCAGTTACCTTCAGTAGTTCCGTCAGTTGTAGACTAGTGGCGCCAAAAAGTTTTAAATCATCCATGTAAAGGAGGTGAGAAATAACCTGACCACCTCTTTTCAACCTATAGCCTAGACCTGAATTCTCCAGCAGTGTGCTTAGAGGATTCAAGGCTAAGCAAAACCAAAGCGGACTCAAACTATCGCCCTGAAATATACCTCACTCGATCCTTACCGGTTCGCTGTACCTTGGGATATATCGACATCCTGGATAGCGAAGAACTGTCCTCCATTGTCCCATACATGATGTCAGAAAGGTGCGTAAAGTTGCATTAATTTTATACAATTCTAGCACCCTCATGAGCTATGTATGGGGCACTGAGTCATAGGCCTTCTTGTAGTCTATCCAACATGTCGCCAGATCTTTTTTGGAACGTCGAACCTGTTGGCTAATGGCCATATCAATGAGAAGTAGCTCCTTAGTACCGCGGGATCCATTCTTACATCCATTTTGAGAGGGAGACATGATGTGATTGTTTTCAATGTGTTTGTTAATTTTAACCCTCAAAATGGATGTCAGAACCTTATAGACCGTTGGTAGACACGTGATTGGTCTATAATTTTTGGGTTCCGCGGTGCTACCAGATTTGTGAAGCAGGTGGGTAACTCCAGTGGTAAAGAACTCAGGTAGCGAGCCAGATTCTAGGGCAGATTGGTACTGAGACGCCAAGCGGGCGTGCGATCTTGTTAGCCACTTGATCCAAAAGTTATGCAGTCCATCCGGCCCTGGAGACTTCCAATTAGGCAGCGGACGGACTGCATGGGCTACATCTTGGGGGCTGATAGTGATTGCCCCCATTTCTGGTATTGGATCGCAGACTCGCTCGACCTCCCGAGTCCAATCGCCTTCGGTGTGACTGACAGGTACCGACCAGATGTTGCACCAGAATGTACATAAGGCGTCATCATCGGGTAGGCACATATCAGTCGCACCTTGCTCCGGTCGCTCCCAAGCCCTATATACCCACCTTTCATTACTTCGGAATGTGCGATTCTGGACGAATCGCTCCACTCGCCGTCCATACCTCCGAATGCGGTTTGCCCATGCATACACCTTCTGCTTTAGGAAGTCGATGCGCTCCGTGACACAGGACATATAATTTTGTGGGTGAATATTGGTTCCCAAAAACGCCCGTCTCACAAAGCGCATCACTCTCGGGCGAGTGTTGCCCCCCCTAAAGCAAAGAAGTTTTCCAATGAGTGCCCTGGTCTCACCGATACGGCGCTCGATCCTACACTGCCAAGCTGGCACAGCGGGTTTAGGTCGTGTAGCTATGTCATTAGAAATTTTAACATTAGCTACACGACATGCCGCGACAGCTGCGCAGTATAAGACAGAGTGGGCATCGGCGAGGTCTTCGCAGTTATCAAAATAGTCTGACAACTGCGAATCCAGAGCAGCCACCAGTGCCCTATTCCTGTTATGCATGGGCAAACGAGGTAAGCGTGGTCTTATTTCAGGCGGCATGTTGCGATATTCCCGAATAGCACACTCCAAAGCACTCCTCAATTCCTCATTATACTGGGTACTTACGTTTGCAACTCTGTCACTACTCTCCTCAACTTGGATGTTGGGCTGTGGTGGTACCACCACAGTCGGCGTCGGATGTGAAGTGACATAGCTACTCATTTCCGAACGGAGGCGATCAAGTACGGCTTCATCCAACATATAGTTACGTTGGATGACACGCACTTGATCCAATAGTCGCTGGGCCGAAACGTTGACAGTTGGCTCAAGTACCTGAAACAGAGAGAGCATCCGACCACGGTACGCAGTCAGGTTAGTTCCCCCCTCTGTAGCCCCATAGTATGAGCGCATGACGTTCTCATTAATGGATTGAGTCCATCGCATGCGCTGCACACTTCCACCGGCAGCGGGAACCCTATCAGAAGCCGGCGGGCCTCGAGGTTCCAAGCAGGCCGGAGGTCGGCCTCTTCCCCGTTGACGCGCAGGTGGTGGTGTCGTCGGCGGCGAGAAGTATTCGTCGCTCGAGCTCGACGCAACTGCAGCGGCCGGAGTCTCTTCACTCACGGCTGGAGCTGGTCCCGGCGGCTGCGAGGCGGAGCTGAGCGACGAATCCGAAGATCTTGGGCGTGTAGTTCTGAGCAATCGTGCCCGGTTTCTAGTCAACATTTTTTTCATTCAATGCACGAAGTTTTCTT
Organism: Tholera decimalis; assembly: GCA_943138885.2. Lineage (NCBI taxonomy): Eukaryota > Metazoa > Arthropoda > Insecta > Lepidoptera > Noctuidae > Tholera > Tholera decimalis. The sequence continues at coordinate 35,969,610 of OW964562.2, forward strand.
TCAATTAGTCCATTTTATAGATAGTAGATGTAGTGTGGGATTCATGAATTGTAGTTTTTTTTTTTCACTATTTTCGTTTTATCGAACATTTTAAAATAACTATTTTATATCAAAATTATTGATAAAATCGGGATGAAACAATTTTTGACGTGCTTGTTGACAGCCGGACCACAGATTATTTATTATTATTATTATTATTTGGATATTATTTACTCGTTATAATACTTTTGGTACAGAATAGAATCAGGCGTTACTTAGCGGAAATTTTGCATCATCAAGAGTTATTGACTCGTTGACTGCTGCGCCGTGCTCCGTGGAGGGGCGAAACACGTGTCGAGTGTGGTTTGTTTGCATGTGGTATGTTTTTATTGCATCTCTTCTGCACGCTGCTTCTGTGCCGCATATATTTGCGGAGGGCCAGTGCTGCATACTGCATGCATGATTGATCATTTAGTTCTTGACAGAATTAAAACTAGATATTTTTCTTAGTAGTTTATATTTTTTAAATCATCATATCCGCCCGCTCTGGGTGGGATGGAAAGAAGTATTAGGTTTTGCTGGCTAAAAATTCACTCAGTCCTTCAGTTACCCTTGAGTCCGGGGAGTCGTTAATACATTCCTGCAACCCTGAAAGAATTGATATAACCCTCACCTTTGAAGGGGTGTGTGTATAGTAATCACACTTTCCTCAATAGAGCACCACGAACACATACAAGCAGTCTAGGTCTAGGTTTTGAAAAGAAAACTTAGTTTAACCACCCGTAGCCCACAAATTATTTTGAAAACGGGCTGTTGACCGACCAACCTATTCTCTAATTTGTAGCGAAAAATTTATTCTATTCTACTATATTCTATACATATTAGCCAATATAGCTTGTGACTGGTAGATTAATGTAAGCTTGTTGCTATATTTGTAGATACGATAGATATTGACCCTAATCTATTGCTATCGTTTTATATTAGATGTGCTTGTTAGCAATATTTAATTAACGTAATAACAGTGACCTCCTTTATTATTTTAGCTTAGTGTGATTCTTAGTAAATAATGGAAACATATTAATTTGTTTGAAAAATGGATAGCCACCCCGGCAATTCAAGTGATCACAATACCTCGCCAGCAAAAAGGCTTCTGTCTGATTTCTCTACAGAAGTTGCAACCACGCCCGAGATCCAAAAATGGATGGCAAGCATGGAGCAGCAGTTAAATGAGGTTTGCTCTATTGCCACGGATGGCAAACTCAACTTGGAGCAGAAATTGAAGATCTCCACCCTGTGCCGTAAAATTGCATCTGGTGCCTCACAAATGGCAGTTTTGTATCAGTCCCTGAAGCATAAAGCCCGTCAAGCCGTCAACATAGTCGATGAATTGAAAGAAAAACGTAACCTAGCGGAACAAATTTCAGAGCTCAAGCACACTATTAAGGAGTCTGGTGTAACGGGAAATACTTCATTTGCTGACATGGTGAAGAAGGGGTCCAATAATTTCGTGCGACCAAATAACTTGAGCTCTGTAGCTATTTATCCTAGAAATAAATTAAAATCTAGTGACGAAACAAAAACTCTAGTGCAAAAATTATATGTCCTGAAGAAATGAAGTTGCACGTACTTGGAGTCCGCAAAATTAAAAATGGGGGCGTTATAATTAGCACTGAAACTAAAGAGGATGTTGATAACATCAAGGTAGCACTCAAACTGTCTCTGGCTGGACTTTTCGCCGATGAACCAAAGGAGCGCCAACCACGGATCACGATTGTAGGAGTTCCAACTGATATGGCTGATACTGATGTCTTCAAGTGTATTTATGAGCAGAACATAGCTGATAAGTTTCCAGAGATAACAATAGAGTCCTTTCTAAAAGTGATTAAGTTTAGTCACAAATCAGGAAAGAGAGATGCATTAACCTGTAACTATGTCATCGAAGTCCCAGCTAAGATACGTAAAGCCCTTATATGTCAAGAAAGGCTTTTTATAAACTGGACATCTTGCCCCGTTAGAGATTTCACCCTGGTTACTAGGTGCTATAAATGCCAACAATACGGTCATACAGCAAAGACTTGCCGAGAGGTCAATTCTTCATGCGGTCACTGCGGAGAAGCTGGACACTCAATGTCCAAGTGCAGAAAAAAAGAAGAAACCCCGAAATGTGCAACGAGCTCGCGCTTCAAAAAGCCAATACCCATAAAACTGGAGATACTGAGTGCCCTGCTAGGAAAATAGCAGAATACAGATACATCAACACTATCGACTATGAGGGCACGTAGAGCATCATTCTCTAGGTCAGACTTCCGCATTGATACACCTGTTGCTGACACAGCTATCACTGGTTTATGTGCTACTAATCGATTTGTTGCTGTCTCAACACATTTGTTACCCACTAGCTGCAATAATCAAAATAAGCAAGAGTTTGTTTTTTGAGTTCGACCTAGTTTGTTATTGTTTCTGCTGACGCATTCCTTTGCTCATGATGTAGTTTTTAAGTAATAGTATTTAAGTTATTTAGGTTTATTGTAACAAAATATAAGATTATTTTTCCATTATGAATTTGTTAAATATTGTTTCAAACATATGTTCTCTTTAAATTATAATGTTTGTTGGAGCTCCTTCCGCCTGTGATACAGGATTAATCCTAGTACAGGCATTATCATTGTAAGACTTACATAGTTTGATTAAGTTTAATTTTGTACTTTGTCTCCACGTATCGTGGAAAAGTTCCGGACACGTCCAGTTACCGTTGGCTGGCCTATTGCACTCTTGAACACCTATTATGATTATTGAATAAAGATTATTATTATATCATTTATTACACTTTACAAACATATTATTTACATTTTTAAATATTCCTATAAAAACAAAAAAACATTGAAAAATATAAAAAGCAGTAGCCCACCTGTATCGGGTACAGGGTCCAAGCTACCGGTGGTCAGGGCTCTTGAGAGAGGAACCTCCTAACAATTCGCGCCGTGCCCAGAAGTAATGCTTTCTGGATCAAGCCCTTATTATTATTATTATTTATTATTATATACATATACATAAAACAGTAATATCAGTCTGTGATTTCAAAATAACTATCTTCCTGTTTGTCCAGGCTAATCTCTAGAACGGCTGAACTGATTTCAATAATTAATAAGTCATAATTTATTTATTGCTTTCTTGACAAAAAGCCCCATGTATTTTATTTCACTGGAAGATATTATAGGGATTACCCTATTTTACCACCTTTTGAGTAAAATCGCCTTATACGCGAACGGAGTCGCGAGCACTGTTGTTGTATGTAAAACCATCAAAACTAAACACCACTAAACGAAAACTAATGAAAATCAACCATAAGTAATGATTTGATTCAAACCCAAACTCAAAATATTTTATTTCAGATACACTTGTAAAATGTCAAGCTAGTGCACGGTTTGGAATTGGTCGTTTTTTATAGAGAAAAATCGGCTAGAAACCACTAGAATCACCGCGGTTACTCTTTTCAAAATATCATTAATTTTTATTATGTATCCATAATACAGATCCCCAACTAATTGCACCATACTAAATCAAACTAAACCAATTCATCACTTCGTTAATTACATATGAATAGTTTCAGACTCCAGCCATGAATCCAAGTCTAGACAATATCTTGTGAAGATCACATATTTTATGACCGGCCTCAACGGGTCGATGGTCAATAAACGAATTATGTAGGGCTATAAATCTTGTGGTTATTATGGTCGTTTTATGGAAAACGTCTTTGAAATCCTGGGTAATATTCAGGAAGTATATATTTTGGTGGTGTGAAGGTAGACTAGATCCTCATTAGAAGAGTAAACAGGCATAGTCTGATCTGAGTCTAAGAGTGTCAACTTAACCCAGAGTTAAAATTAATAAGAGCGAGTCTAAATTTTCTTTTAAGCTTATGATGAGAAACTACTACTTAAAATCCTGTATTTTTTTGTTTGGTCTTCGCCATGATTATAATTTGAGTGAGTTCTCTTAATCAGGAAGATTATTATAAAGTACCGTATTTGTTAGTTTATCATATATGTGTATTTTATTATAATATATTTAGTATTAGTATATTCTTTCGATAATTTATGACATATTATTTACTTGTACACATTGTGGTTGTGGGTGGTGGTAGAGAATGCAAATATACCACTATTGTATATGAAGATTAAATAAATAAATAAATACATAAATATTCATGGTCAAAATTAAGTCAAACCAAAACTTCTAGTCAATCGTAACCGATTCCCAAATCACACAAATAAATAATTCCTGCACTAAGCACAACATTAATATACATTTTCGTCACATTTCCGACCTTCTACAGTAACTTATCGTTGTATACTGCGGCCGTCAAACGTAAAACATGAGACTAACATCGAATCTTTACCTTGGGAGAGCCTGCGTCGGTTACAAATTGAATGTAACCAATCCTAAGTTTACGACCTACCGTCCCTCTTGTGTTTTAAAAGTAAACTATGCTTGATGGCTTACTTGAGGTTTTGTAGTTGCTCTAGAGGCGTTGGAAAGTTTCAGGGAAAAGGGAAAAAGACATTTTAATTCCCATAAAGGTAGTTTTAAGCTTTCTAGTAAATTGTGTTTGGGATTTTGTGTAAGATTTGTGAAGGGTTTTTTTGTCCGATAATTGAAAATGGTCTCAAAAGCAGGAAGATTCTTACCTGTCCTTTTAGTGGAAATAAGTGTTCCTTATACATGTCGTTTATCTTGTATTTGGTTTGTTCAACAACTAGCGATCCGCCCCGGCTTCACACGGTCTCATTCATCTAATTCACACAAAATCTTAATAAAAATACACTAAAACCGTCCTCATGTATCATTCTATCCATTGGTGAAAATCTGTGTGTAGTTTTTGAGTTTATCGCAAACATACAGACAGACAGACGCGGCGGGAGACTTTGTTTTATACTCGTAATATGTAAGGATATTATGGACATTATACAGTATGTATACAATACATAAGGTGTAACAGATTAAACGCAATACCTCAGACACTGAGGATGCTGTATTTCCATTTTAAGATATACTAGCTTTTGCCCGCGACTTCGTCCGCGTGGCAGCCCCGGGTCTTCAATTTTTTTTAGGCGGGGCAAAAACTGGAAATTGCCGCCCCCACACCTTTATAACGGGTCTTCCAATAGGCACGTCCGAACTTTGACAGTTAGTAGCGGCCATCTTGTTGAAGCTACATCTGTCAAATTGGTTGTCATTTATTCATTCTGTTTTGCTAAATCATCATGGATAGCTATAGCATTCAACAACACGAGCAAATGATAAAATTGTTTTATCAAAATGAGTGTTCTGTTCGGGCAACGCACCGCGCGCTTCGCCCATTTTACGGTCGCCATAATCGCGGTCGTCTACCAAGAGGACTATTCGTCGTGTGGTGGATAAATTTGAGTCCACTGGTTCGGTAAATGATCGACCAACACCCGTACGTCAACGAAACGCAAGGTCTGCCGAAAACATCGCCGCTGTCCGTGAGAGTGTGCAGGAGAATCCGAGGCAGTATTTCGCGTCGCTCACAAGAACTTGGCCTTTCACAGACCACAACTTGGCGAATTTTGCGTCGTGACTTGGGCATGCACCCGTATAAAATTCAACTCACCCAGGAATTGAAGGTAAACGACCATAGACAACGACGTGTGTTCACTGAATGGGCACTGGAGCAGTTAGCGACTGACCGTAATTTTCACAGAAAAATTATCGATGAGGCCCATTTCTGGATGAATGGGTACGTAAACAAACAAAATTGTCGAATTTGGGACGATAGCAATCCACATGAGATCCAAGAGCGTCCAATGCATCCTGAAAAAGTTACAGTTTGGTGTGGGTTTTGAGCTGACGGCGTCATCGGGCCATATTTCTTTGAGGACAACGTTGGCCAGGCCATCACTGTCAACGGCGAGCGCTATAGGTCGATGGTTACCAACTTTTTTTGGCATGAACTGGATCATCTAAACACCAACGACATGTGGAATCAATAAGACGGCGCTACGTGCCACACAGCTCATGCCACATTGAATATTCTGCATGAGAGATTTGAGGGCATGGTCATCTCACGTGGAGCTGATGTGAACTGGCCACCGAGATCTTGTGACTTAACCCCGCTAGACTTTTTCTTGTGGGGTTTTCTTAAGTCGCAGGTCTATGCGAATAAACCACAAACCACAGCGGCCCTCAAAGCCAACATAATCTATGCATAGGTCAAATTCAGCCTGATTTATGCGCAAAAGTCATGGAAAATTAGATATCTCGCATGCGCTTCACCCAGAGAAGCCGTGGCGGACACTTGAATGATGTCATATTCCACACATAATGGCATCACTACATCTTTCAAATAAATAAATAATTTCGATAATATCTCACACACACTTTGTTTTATTTAAATTTAAAGATAGGACAAACTTAATGAAATACCCTGTATTTATGTTTATCTTTATCATATAATACCAGCTATCAGATGTCCACTAATTGATTGTGATTTGGACATAAGTCTTCCGGAAATAATGCATCGCTGTTCTTTCTGTGTTAAACTTATATATTTACAGATGTAAAGACATGGACGTGTAGAATATATATTTTAAACAGCACATGATAGGTTTTAAAATAAAAATGTGTACAATAAAAATAAAAATCAAATATATATGGCATTTGTGAATTAAAATTACAATTTTACTCGTCGAGCTTTTTGTTCAGCAAATAAATCTATGGCCTTGACATAATTTAACTCGCGTGCCATTCGATTTTCTATCGCTAAGATTGCAAGACTCGATAGGCGTTCCTGGCTCATAGAAGATCGCAAATAATTTTTAATTAGTTTTAGTTTGCTAAAATTTCGCTCACAGCTTGCGGATGTAGTAGGAAGCGTAGAGTAAATTCGCAATACAAATATTCGGAAAAACATTCTGCAAATCATGATATAGATCTGTTGCAAGAGATAGAAACCGTTAGCTTTTTCTATATCACCAAATAAAAGCGGAGCTTGCTCTTTGAAAACGTAGAGGTAGCCCTGGCTGGAGGCTTTAATTAATTTATTAATTAAGGCAACCACAGGCAAGCCCGGTTAAGCAGCCGACAACCTCAGAGGTTGACCTGCGAGATGCCATTCAACAAAAAAATTAAAAACGTAGAGTTCCTGGCAGAATTCAACGGCGCTTAAATCTCGCTCGTATTTTCGAGCCAGATCTGCTCCATACTTTTGCAGTTCTTCAATTGTCATTTTTAAAATATTTGTACCTACCATTAAGAAACGCAAATTTTTTAATTTCTATTATATGATTTGATTGATGATATGATTCGATCAAATACCATCATTATTTCTTTAGAAAACAGTTGAACAGGTTGGTGTGTTTGTAATTCGTCTTCACAGATCTCATCAAAATGTGTTTACGTTTCGGAATTCGTTTGTTTTGTAAAATAGGGTCAACACCACTTTTTTTAAGCAACCTTTTCAGCCTCTTATCCAATATTCCATTGGATTCAGTCTCATTTTTTGCAAAGTTTTCAGTAGACCATCCATTAAGTAGTGCAACGGAACGGTTAAGAATAAGATCTTGTATTGTGTAAGGGAAAATTTAAATGATCAATATCTTTGAAACTACTCAAAGTTTCTCCGTCACAAATTCAGGTTATCATTATCGTCCCCGTCACAAAAATTTGAATATCAGGCAGCGGAGATACATGTGTCCAGCCAGGTTGACCTCAGGCTGTTTGAACATTAAGATTTTATTGATTTCTCGTAAACACTTACATGTGACGCCATAAATCAAATGTTATTACTGTCCTACATTGTGTCACTAAATGTTAGTAAAGGAACCATATTTGAAAACGCTCCTGTTATTGAGATTCAGAAGTGCCAGCCAGAAGTTTCATACCTAAATTCAAGCTGGCTGGACACAGATTTTTGTATTTTTCTACTAAACCGCTGTACGTATCACAAAACTTTTAGCTCAATGCCTGTTACAATTTTATGTGACGCCTGTTGATATGCAAAAAGTCGTGACAATTACTTCCGTTGCTGAGATTGAGAGACCAGCGAAAAGTGGTTTTTCAAGCTGTCTGGAAACGTTTTCGATCGATTATCTCAGATTCTGTAGCGTCACAAATTCTGAAATAAAGGTGTTAAGCCGTCACATAAAGTGCTATTGACCTAGTTAAATGCGATTTATTTCGAAGATTTGTCCAGCCAGCCTGAGTCACATTATGATTTTAAGACTTCCATTTTGTCACTATCACTTCAAATTCATGAAGTTAAATCTATGAAATCAGATGAATTTTTACCTTTTATTTCTGTGCAACCACAAATATGTATAGCGCAATTATGTATTATTTTTCGAACAGGTACGCATATTGAGTAAAATATTATGATTTTGGAGTAAAATACAAAAATGCCAAGTAAAAAGCGACAGTAACACGAAACAGAATAAAAAACAATATTTTTGTGTTAAACTTTGAAGCTGAGGCTATTTTCAATTAAGTGCATTTATTAATTGTTTAAATAAATATGAATATGGATTATTTGTTTCATACTTTCCGCAAATTTTGCTTTTAAATCTAGTCACACAACGGAACCAGTTCCGCCACAAAGTTAGTTTTGTTTCGATGTTATAGAAAAAATGCCTCGAATTCCGCGTTCTATTTTGTTTTCCTGCATAATAAACTATATTTCCCATTACATTTTGGTCAAATAAAAAAGAAAAAAATATATTAAAATATAATCGAATTTTACAGCAGGGTACACTTTATTTTGATATTGCTTCTACGCACCTCGCGAATAATAATGTTCGTGCAGCGCGTCCCATTCCGCGCTCTCGCTGCACCCGGTCACGTGGTCCGAACCATGTACCCCTGGGTATCAGTCGAGTTGATAGATCCACAGTAAAACAAGAGTGAAATTTCTGTACTTGTACTATTATTCATCCTGTGGTCAAAGTTAAGTAAATGATGAGTTGTCCATACGTCTGTAAAATGTGAATTTGGCCGCCCTCTGAACTTGCCGCCCGGGGCATAGGCCCCGGCTTGCCCCCCCCTAGATCCGGGGCTGCCGCGTGGAATAGTTACTTTGGGCTAACGTTAAATTTAACCCCGATTTTGAAGCATTCTTCATTGGCGCTCCGCTCCTATTGGCCTTAGCGTAATGATACAATATAGCTGTGCCCGCGACTCCGTCAGCGTAAGTTAATGTATTGGTAATATTGTTTAGATCACGTTCACATGAGGCTTAAGTACCTAGAGAACGCTTCGACCGCGAGACGCGTCGAGCGCGGCGACCGATTCTCAAAAATAATCCTTATAGCATGATTCAGTATTCACGCGCGATGGCTTATTATTATAAGCGTATTTCATGTATAACTTTGGTGTTTCTATACCGATTTATATAATTCTTTTTACGGTTTCGTAGCCGAATGGCACAAAACGGAATCTTTATAGTTTCGACATGTCTGTCCGTCTGTCTGTCTGTCTGTCTGTCCGTCCGTCCGTCTGTCACAGCAATTTTATTCCGAAACTATTAGGACTATACATGTGAAACTTGATAGGTAGATGTATTCTATGAACCGCTTTCCGATTTTGAGAAAAAAATTAAAAAATATTTAAAATAAAGGGGGGCTCCCCATACATGGAACTAAACCTGAAAATATTTTTTTTCATGAAATCGATGCAAGTGTGGTATCTATAGACAGTTTTTTAAAAACGACATCGGGGTTTCTAAAACCACTTTTCCATAAAGTCAATCGTTTAAAAGATATAAGCTTCCAAAGTGGTAAAATGTGTGTGTGGCGGACACAACCTCTAACTTCTATAATAATGGAGTGAAAAATATATGTCTGTAGATCTTAATATAAACTTTCAACCAAAATTAGTTTGAACGAAATCAGTTCAGCAGTTTTTGAGATACAGCATATTTTCTAAAACCGCAAATATAACTTTGTAATTCATACAAACACTATGAAAAACAAATTTATTCGGCGCAGTTGTAAAAAATGTAAAAAAGCCAGTTTTAAGAAATTTGTATGGTTTTTTTTTTTCAAAACAAATTTATTTGGCGCAGTTGTAAAAAATGTAAATAAGCTAGTTTTAAGAAATTTGTAAGGTTTTTTTTTTCGTCAAATAAATTTGCATATTATATTATAGTTACTACGGAACCCTTCATGGGCGAGTCTGACTCGCACTTGGCCAATTTTTTTATGGAATAGTTAATAATGTTAACTTTTTCAATTAGGGGTGACTGAGAGTGTTATAAACGTAAGAGTAGACAAATATAATCAGAAAGCTTCGAACTGCTAAGCTATCGGGAGTTACACGTGTTATTGTGAGTCAACCATAAAAGTTAGACATATGCTGTCGTGGGATATTTTTTATATAATTTTAAGGAGAACATTTGCGTCATGAAATGATTTGTGTAGCTTTAACCATTAAGGTTGCACACGCGACGGAAGCTTAAAAAATGGAGTAACTTCTCCCGTTTTCCCAACATTTCCCTTCACTGCTCTGCTCCTATTGATTGTAGCGTGATGAAAAGTATACTATAACCCGCTCAGGAGTATGAAAAATAATTGTACCAAGTTTCGTTAAAATCCGTCGAGTAGTTTTTGTTTCTATAACGGTTATACAGACAGACAGACAGACAGACAGACAGACAAAAATTTAACTAATTGCATTTTTGGCATGAGTATCGATCCTTAATCACCCCCTGATAGTTATTTTGGAAATATATTTCATGTACAGAATTGACCTCTCTACAGATTTATTATAAGTATAGATGAAAGATTTTTCCGTCAAAATTTAGCACCTATTTTTTATGACGGAAATCTATTCAGAAGCCGATTCTGAACCAACTACTTTTAGGAATTGCGTTTGTTACACGTTGTATATGCAATAAATGGCAATACTCATCATAATGAACAACTTTTCATATGAGGCCAACACTGAAATCGCTAAATAAACTGAGACTGCCCTATACATTTGTGTGTGCATAAGTTGACCAAATGTACTGAACAGTTGTTTTTAGGGTTCCGTAGCAGAAAGGCATAAAATGGAACCCTTACAGTTTCGTCATGTCTGTCTGTCTGTCCGTATGTCACAGCCATTTTATTCCGAAACTATCAGGACTATACATAAAAAACTTTGTAGGTAGATGTAGTTTATGAACCGCTTTCCGATTTAAGAAAAAAAAAACTGATTTATAATAATTTAAAATAAAGGGAACTGAAACTGAAAATAAATTTTTTCATGAAACCTATACGTGTGTGGTATCTATAGACCTGTCTTTGAAAATGACATTAAGGTTTCTAAAATCACTTTTTCATAAAGTTAATCGTTTAAAAAATATACGCTTTCAAAGTGGTAAAATGTGTATCCCCCCTCTAACTTCTATAATAATAAAGTGAAAAATCTAAAAAAATATATGCTATAAATCTTAATGTAACATTTCAACGAAATTTGGTTTGAACGAGATTGGGTGAGCAGTTTTTGAGATACAGTATATTTTCTAAAACCGCAAATATAACTTTGTAATTCATACAAACACTATGAAAAACAAAGGTATTTGGCGTATTTACTACGGACCCCTTCAGGAGCGAGTCTGACTCGCACTTGGCCAATTTTATTTTTTCACGTTTCCAGTGTTGGTCCCATACAAAAAGACGTTCATTACGGTGACTATTGCCAGTGTTTTCATTTATTGCTCATATATCGTATCCTAATACAATATCCTATACCTAAATAGTATTATTTAGGTCAGAAGAATTTGCATCAAATCCGCACAAAACGGCTATTGCTCAGAATTATTCTTGTGCGAGATTAAGCTACATCAATGGTTTGTCATAATCATCATCATTATTGATGATGGTACTGAACTAAATGCTGCATTTTAAAAACGCTATTCACGATTCTCAAAAGACATTTCTTTTGAGAATCGTGAATGGAACCCAAGAAATATTAAAAACATATACAAAACCTTAATCGATTAAACCTTCCTCACAAATCACTCTAACCATTGGTAAAAACCTCTTGAAAATTTTAGTAGTTTTTGAGTTTATCACGAACAAACTGACATACAGCTGCGGATGGAGATTTTGTTTAATCAATACATATAGTAAAACAATAAAAAAGTAGGTCTACATTGAAACTATTTACAAAAAAATATGGAAATCTTACTCTGATACTGTTTCGAAACCTATATGAAATGAAATGTCTATATGTCTGTCTGTTTGCATACCCTAATCTCCAGAAGTACTAGACCAATTCGAATGAAACTTTTTTGTATATAGCTATTAAGTCCAGGCAAAATATAGGCTATAATTGATTTCAAAATTTGGAAACCCTTAAGCAGAACTTTAGACGTGAACAAAGCCACAGGTAGAAGCTAATAATAATTGTATAAGGATTTTTCATCTATATTACATGCTAATTCATTGATATCATGTGAACACACAGTTTTTCGATGTACCACATACATGTATAAACTACGCTCAGGATTTAGTTATTAGTATACTACTAAGAACTTTAACAAACCACTCTCTCACCTCCGTATATTTAACTCTAAAAAATTAGCCAAGGGCAAGTCAGACTCGCCCATGAAGGGTTCCGTAGTAACTACGCCAAATAACTTTGTGTTTTATAGTATTTGTATGAATTACAAAGTTATATTTGCAGTTTTAGAAAAATATGCTACTTATCAAAAACTGCTAACACGATCTCGTTCAAACCAATTTCGGTTGAAAGTTTACATTAAAATCTACAGCTTATATATATTTTTTAATTTTTCACTCCATTATTATAGAAGTTAGAGGACACACATTTTACCACTTTGGAAGCGTATATCTTTTAATCGATTAACTTTATGAGAAAGTGATTATAGAGACCTCAATATCATTTTAACGACCTGTCTACAAATACAACACAAGCAAAAGCTGTTGTAAAAACTTTGTTTAAGAGCTGTGGATTTTGTTTTAGATAAATAAATGTACTATTAAATTATTGATAACTAGCTGGTATTATAACGATGCCTCATTACCGACAATACCGCAGGTAAACCATACTTTGCGGTAATTACTCGTGTGGAATGTGATCACACGGTATCGCGGTGAATTATGCTATTAAACAGAAAATAGCTAGGCTAGACTAGGCTCTGGTAGTTGTGCGTGTAAAATTATGCGGTAAATTCCAGAGAAACATAATTATATCGTATTTTAGTTGATGAATAATAATTGTTAACTTTCTTTTCTATTGCATCGATTTGAAAAAAAATCATTGTTTGTAAATCTAGACGTATTATTATAAATAGTTATTAGTTCCTAATTCTTCTTATCTTGTTCTTGCCCTTATCTTGGTTCAGCTAGAGTCAGGCCTTCTTGTGCATCAGTGACAGGAGTTTATATCCCAGGTTGGCTCTGTTGGTATGTTCAGGGGTTTCAAAGCCCTGTGTATTAAATCTTGACATCTATTCAATTGGAATGTTATTATTATCAACTGAAATATATTTTAATGTTAATTTTATAGTCATCAATGCTAAACATGACCATATCTATTTTAATTATATAAATGAATTATGTAATACCAATATTTGCACGCCACATTTGGCAGAATGTGAAGGAGCTATTAAATAATAATTTTAAGACCTTACAATGTACCATATTCAGACAAATAATGATTATTATTATGAGGCCTCTCCCACTTTGTTCAGTCTGATGTTGAACACTTTTTACGGAGTAGTTGTTTTCTCGTCGTATTCTATGGCCAAACCAACACAGTAGACTCTGAACTTTCGGGTATTGTGGTCAATTTAAAAGATCCTTGAATGTCTTTATTGCTAACCATTTTCAGAAGCATTACACCGCCAGCTCTTCTCAACGTTTTCATTTCCACTGTATGCAGTTTTTGTTCGTGTTTTTTTAAGGGTCGTCCAGCATTCTGCGCCTTACAGCATAGCGAGCCTCACAGCGGCTTTGTATATTCTGCCCATAGTGTTTATCGACATTCTGGTATCGCTTGGATAAGGATCACTACTTCAACCAGGCTGTATTCACTCGGTGAGATACATCTTCGTCTACGCGCCATCACTCGTGAGGCGACTATTGGTAATGCTATATTTAGCATTTGCATATCACACTCAATTTACTCTAATAAATGATAAATGATTTTTATTTTGCAAATTGGTTATTAAATAACACTTTTACACGTCATTTTTTTTGTAAATATTGACTAGATGAGGTTGGTGTTTCCTGACGGACTACCCTGAGAAGAAACACCGAAACAAACTCAGGGGTCCGTCTCTTTTAAAGTCCATACAATATATCCATCCATACATATACTGGTTAAAAATATATGGGAGCCTTATAGGTTTCAGTCTGAGGCGATCTTTTGAAGAAAGATGCTCACAGATTTGAGTGGGCCTGTCCATACAGTGCAAGCATTTGTCAGATAACGTATAGCTCAACTTAAAACAAGGAGCTTAACGATTTGACGAACAATACCAAGGTTTTTAGGACGTTTGGGTAGTCCGTAAAAAGCACTCAAACTGCTTCAAACTGTCTGTTTTTTAACCGACTTCTAGAAAAGGAGGAGGTTCTCAATTCGGATGTTTGTATTTTTTTATGTTTGTCCGGGCATAACTCCGTCGCTTACCAACCGATTCTTTTTTTGTTGGAAAGGCCCTTTCCAACAAAAAATAATTTTTTAAATCGTTTTCAAATGGTCCCATGAAAATTTTATCGAAATCGGACGAGACATTTCTGAAAATCAACAAAAGTCTAAAAAAATCTACATTGACGATCTTTTCATTTACTCCGCATTGCGTTTTTTGTTCGCGCATAACTCAGTCATTTGGAAAATTCTTTTTTTGTTCCAAAGCCTATGCTTTCCAATTGGTCCCATAGTCACCAAGTCAGGATCTGATGATGGAATCTTGGCGAAATCGAGGGAACTCTTCAAATTTTATAGGGAAACGAAAAGCGATTTTGGTATTTTCTATAACAAGTGAAGCGTTTGCGTTCAATAAGAACCATTCTACTATCAGATTTGATAATGAATCCAAGAGACAGGGTCCGGAACTCCATAACAAGACAATGTATCTTAGCTGTGTTCGGGCTTGTTGGAATTGTAACGGTATGCACTTTCTAGGTGTACCACGAATAATAAAAAGAAATAGAATCGTTTTTCATTCTCAGTTTCAGTACGACGCCGTATTCTCATACTAGAAGTACATTTACTAGTGCTACCCATATTTTATAAGATTAAATATATGTCACTAAATATTAACAAATAATTATTTTTTTTGCAAAAAAAGGAAACCGACTTCAAAAACCATAAAAGCACTAAAAAGTAAAAAATTATACTATAACCTACCTATATCAATAAACCTAACCTAACCTACGATTAACCTATAATAAAATTTAACAATTTTTTGGAGTCGGTTAGTTATCTGTAACCATTTGTCTCTTTTTTTGCACTTAAGAGACAGCGTATTTTTGCATTTACTTTCAGGTTCATTACACTGGCAACTAGAATAATTTTAAAGCACTTAACCACTTATTTTTAATCTAATAATGTAGGTACGAGACTGTAACAACTCCTATTTAATTTGTAATTTTGATACCACTTTGTTTTTAAATCTAAATAATACTGGAAAAAGACTGGAAGTAACCTAACATAGTTGGAAAAAGACTAAGCAGGCTTTTTAGGGTTCAATACCTCAAAAGGAAAATAAAATGGAACCCTTATACGATCACTTTGTTGTCCGTCTGTTTGTCTGTCAAGATCCTTCTGTTCTGGGTCTACTCTTGACAGACAAATTCAATGAAATTAAAAGTCTACAGTCCCTTAAAGCTTTGAAAAAAATAAACTTTGAATTAATATAAAAATTATACGGCCGTTTATGCCGCAAACAACGCATATTCTGACACTCTCAAGGGAATCTAAATTGATAGGGTTCTTCCCGTTGACCTAAAACTAAGAAATAACATGGTGAGGGAAAAATCTGGAAACGATACATTGAAGCTAGTGAGAGCTAGCTACAAGTTCAAGTGAGATATCGTTAGAAAGAGCTTGATGTGTTTATGCCCAAACATATTTTATTTATTTTTTTACGACGCATAAATTCCTATGTATAATTTTTTTTAAATCCGTTGGTAAGGAACCCTCGGTGGATCAGGCCAACTCGCATTTGTCCGGTTTTTTTATTACGGATACAGAATTTTCTTGGTGATATGAAAGATATATATCAGTTCCCAATCATAGCAACTGAGGCATGTTTCAGAAGTTGCTTTAATCTTTTTTTTTGTATTTATATAATCATAATATATTAGTTGTGTCTGCGACATTCACGTGAAAGTCCATATTACTAATGTATTTCCCCCCATCTTACCTCCACATCCCAGTAGCTGGGTAACACGATATGCATTGAGAGTGGAGAAGAGGGTGGTGCCAGAATTTATGACTACCCATATGATAGTCGAAAATGTACAAATGACAGTCGAGACCAACGGCTTAACGTGCTTAAGACCAGGCAGTGCAAAATAATTTTCACGCAAGCTCCGCCCCATTCACCCCGGTTAGGCCGTTGTATACTAAACACTAACGCAGCAGTAATAAAGTTGAATATCGCGTGCGCTCTTTCACCATGTTCGGTTTCGAAACTGCTGTTGTGTGCTAAACGCTAACGCAGCAGTAATAAAGTTAAATATCGCGTGCGCTCTTTTACCAAATTCGGGTTCGAAACTCAATGTCGTAAGTCTCAATTCTTATTTCGTTTATAACTAAAGTGATAATTCGAGGGTTAAGAACTAGAGTAGCGTAAGGGCAAAATTATAACTTCACAGGAGAGCCGAAAAACACCTCAAATTTACGTACCGTTATCTTATAGCTCTTTTATGGCAAAATCTGTAGTAGTTAGATATCTGTTTTTGACTAATAATAAAGCTTTATTTATTGGCTACAGAATAGTGTAACTTTTTGGTCAATCAAAAAACGTTTTCATATTAATAAAGATTATTTTTCAAAAAATGGTTGATATAAGTCATTTTGGCTGTTACATAAATTTAATAATATATGGAAAGCAACGGAACTTCCGTTAAAATGGCTTTAAAAATAATAACAAAAATCTTCTAAAATTAATAATCCCTCGTGGCTACTTTAAAAAAGTAATTAAAAATAATTATTCGTGGTCGACCTGCAATTGGCTGTAAAAATCATGATATGTTGAAAGAATAACTTCAGATCGACACAGCTCTTGCAAATTATTGTACTTATCTCCTGTTATAGCTATTGGACCACTTGTAAGCTTTTTGCAAAATTCCTCTCGATGAGGTTGCTCTTTTGCCCCTTCATTTTTTTTTTAAGTTTTCGCTCTCCAAGTCATATTTAAAATAGATATGTTCTGGGTCGTCCTTGCGATATTGAAGCCATTTGATTTTTAACAAATTCACAGTCTCCTCATCAGTATCTATATTACAGTTCTTAATCATAACAGTTCTTCAAATTAAAAAAATCTTCCTGTCCCATTTCTTGTACTTTGTAAGGATTTCTTCTTGACGCAGTTCTAATTATAGTGTAGTAACAGGACGGATCAAAAATTGGTACACTTTTCTTGGCCAGCTCTATAGTAGCGTGAGTGTTGTCAACTTCCATCTGACTGTGACCAGGTTCAAAATATTTCCGGTATATCCAAAAAAGCCTCACAATACAACATCAAGGCAGAAATATACATATTTCGGTATTGACTCGCGCTCGGTATCCGACATAAAAGTGATCGGTTTGCCATCTGCCTTTTCTGGCATTGATTTTGAACAAAGATGATCCAACCTCGTTAGCATCTTTATTACCAACACCTTCATTCCAGAAATAACATGTTACTTCCCTCTTTTCTTTGCCTAAATCCAGTAAAGTACGTTTATACACAGGCAGCCTTCGTTTATAAAAGATTTTTTGGAAGATGAGGTAGGAATATGACAAATAGCTTCAATGTCATATTCGGCGAAATAAATTTCTTCCGTGGCTTATGGAAGCCAATATTAAAATCTTTCTTTAAAATATCGCGGTACATGTTTATTTTGACAGGTTCCACCTCATCTTCCTTGCACTTATCAATATATAGTTCATACATCTTCGTGACATTAAGGTCTTGGTCAAGGTACTCTTTTTTGGTATCTTTTCTAACATAGTGAGCTGGCATGCACGGAAAAGTGTTAATGTGGTCTTTAACGTACTGTCTAGCACTTTCAGGAGTTTTATTGTGCGGGCCAAGTACTCCCCTGGCATCAGATTCGGCCAAATCTTGTCTGCGACAGTTTTTTGAAGCAGCTTCTCATAAACATTTCAGAAATATTGAAAGTCGATAGGAAAAACTTTTGACACACCTTAATTAGCTCAGATTCACTTGGCTTTTTCAGAAAATACTTATTGGTAAGCTTCCTACGGCTTTCTGGATTTGGAACTGGCCGACCTAAACTTTTTGGTGTCAAATTAACGTAAAGTAGTATTAGACGCGAAAGTGAATTAGACCAACAGAGATATATTACGTGCTAAAAGAATGTATCTAGCGTTTACACTGTTATTGACATAAAAACTGATTGCATTACTTTAATTATTTAGTGCCATAGTAACGTATCACACCCTTAGGTTTTTTTTGGCAGGGAGAAAAATGACGGAAGCGCACGAAACAAGGTCCCATAAGCAGTAACGGTACTTTACGTTTATTTGGCACGAAACAAACTAAGGCCACATATTCAAACTTTCTGCGTTAAAAACGTATGATAAGATACGTTATTTGAGCGATTACATTGAAGGCATATTCGGTGTCCTATTCGCTCTGTAAATCGAGTTACGATCGTTGTGCTCATAACTTTTTTGACAAAATAATGTCAAGATTATTGTAAGTAGAAACACTTCATTTTGGCAGTAAACAAATACACTTCTGGACACATCTATTGGCCCACCTTGTATTTTCAGTTTCGTTTGGTCCTAGCTAAAATTTTATATTAGGTCGAGCAAAAAGTTTTTATGCAGTTTTGAACCTGGCACATTCACAATTTCATTCAATAGTCTTTTTTTGAATTTCGAACACAGAATTTAAAGAAACAAAAGACAATTTGGAGCCTGTTTGTTGATATCAAACAATCGAATACTAAGAAAACTTGGTTTTATTGGTTTACTTGGATTTAATTCTTGAAAAAGTGATTGATATCTTTGCTTTTGCAACAAACATTACTTATTCTTAACATTAAGGTGAGGTTCTATCAATAATCTATGGATACTTCACCTGAAGTCGCCGCCCAAGCTGTGGCACTTATTCAGGCCGGACACAGCCAAAGAAACGTGAGTGCTCAACTTAATTTAAGTCGATCTGCGGTCCGAAATGTTTATCGGAGGTACCTAGAGACTGGCGGCTTTGTTCGTCGCCAAGGAAGGCCACGATCTCGGGTCACAACTGAGAGGCAGGATCGATTCATCGTGACGACCAGCTTGAGAAATCGTCACCTTACCTCCATTGAGATACAAAACCAACTTCGCGACTTCCACGGAGTATCTGTGAGCGCTCGAACTGTTCGGAGAAGGTTAAAAGAACGCGATATGGTACCACACAAGCCAGCTAATGGGCCCAAACTAAAGCGAGCCCACCGAACAGCGCGCCTTCATTTCGCACGCAGTCATTTAAATTGGACACAGCAAGATTGGAGCCGTGTACTCTTTTCTGATGAGTCTAAAATTGTGTTACATGGCAATGATGGAAGGAAGAAGGTCTACCGGCGTAAGGGAGAGCGTTTCGCACAATGCTGCTTTGAAGAGAGGGTTGCTTATGGCGGTGGCTCATGGACTGTCTGGGGCGGTATATCCGCGAGCGGCAAAACTCAACTTGAGGTTGTTACAGGACCACGGCTGCCAACATTAAATGCTGAAAGATACATTCGTGAGTGCTTAGAACCTCACGTGATACCATATGCGGACTATGTGGGCCCAAATTTCCTTTTTATGCATGATAATGCAAGAGCCCATGCGGCCGGCATCGTCAGGGAATATCTTCGGGATGTGAACATCACAGTTATGGACTGGCCAGCCAGAAGCCCAGACATGAACCCCATTGAGCACATGTGGGACGAGCTAAAAAGGCGTGTTAGGGCTCGTCAGCCAGTTGGCCAGACGATGCAGGAGTTGAAAACTGCCATAGAAGAGGAATGGGAGATGATCCCTCAAAATTTCATAGAGCGGTTGATAAACTCTATGCCTAATCGTATGAGAGCTGTGGTAGATGCCCATGGAGGCAACACGCGTTATTAAATTAAACCTTTATTTGATAAAACATGTTTTTTATTCAAAAATTAATTGCCTTTAACAAGGCGCATATCCGACTTGTTAGGCGTAGGTCCATGTCGTATGGTATTCTGAATTCAAATTTAAAACTATACGATCGAAAAAGATGGTAAAATGTATCAGGTTTAAAACTGCATCAACAGTTTTTGTTCAATCTAGCAATCATATTTCGGTAGGGGCCATCGAAACCTAAACTCTAAGGTGGGCCAATAGATGTGTCCAGAAGTGTATAATATTTTTAATACGTTATTGTTGTACTAAGCAATTTACACACTACATCACTCCAGTTTTTTGGCACATCAAAATATGGGGATTGAAAAAGCGAATGGTGAAAAAAAAAATTTTTTGTGTTTTTGCCCTTACGCTACTCTAGTTCTTAACCCACGAATTGATCTAGAGGAAAAATATCCTATATTTGGATAATAAACTATATTTTCTTACTGTCAATATGCTGTCAATACTAATTTTAGACATAAAAGCCGAGTAATCTTGATTAAATTTTGAATAATCTTTAAAAAGACATGATTTTCGATTAAAAAATGAATCGAGCGAAAATGTTCCAATTACGAAACTGGTCTAGACATGGAAAGAAAAAGATCCAATAAATCATATACTAAAGTTCTATTTTGATTTTATGTGTGATTGTTTTAGAACATTAATACAAAATTACATGCAATTTAGGGAGCCTCCTCTTAACGAGGCACGTAGTAATTTAGATATGTTAAAATGGGCACCCATCTACTAACCGGCTTCGGCAAGTGTTGCTTAACCTTGAACGAACCGTGTGGTTGTTATTATACAGTCAGCAGCTTCTCTATTTTAAAGTTATTCGTTGACAGAAATATATTTTAAGTGTAATATCCCATCTATATTAAGTGACTCCCAACCACAATTAACCTAACTCGACCTAAAACCTGCAAAATGAACACCATCTCAAAACTCACGACTCTCTGTCAACATCTCTTTCACACCTATGAAAACAGACAGAGACAGAACGAGTACTACCAAAAATCCTAGCTACTCTAGAAAGCAGTACAGCATTCGTTGGATGTGGAAATTAAAACGTCAAAACCATTAATATACTTTTGGAGTGCAAAATTGTTTAACTTTTCTCATTAAAAGCTGGGGCGGAGCGTTGTATAGCTTATTACTTTAGCTTCGCACATAGGAGCTGGGACGAAAGCTTACAGACGTGATGGTAGCATTAGTACTAAATTTATTTGATAATGCCCTCTAAACAAGGGAAGTTTAGATCTGATTCTTTTATTTCTTAACTAAAACGACTTTCCCTCCAATTGCATTTGCTAAGGAAGTTATACGTAGTATTTTATATTGTTAAGTTTAATTTATATTATTCTTGATGCTGTATACTGATAGAGCTAAATTTATCTCCTTTAATTTGTGTCCATCCAAAGATTGTCTGTAAGAGACTACCCTACCTAAGACCGCCCCTTGTACACTAGTTTTATTATTTGTATCCTTAAGTCATAAGTGTATTGTAAAGGTGTGTCCAAACATCGAGCGGCAATCGAGCGCGGCTGCCGCGCGCGGTCCTCCACCCTGTGATTACAAGACTGCCGCGCGCGAACATTCTTAGTAAACATTTGGCAGTATTTGTGTTTGGACGTATTTCTGCGCACAAACATGGAGAACGAAACATAGATTCGTTTAATTGAAAAGTATGGATCTTTTAAAGAGTTATAGGATCCTCGACAAAAAGAATACAATAATAAAAACAAACGTGAAGACTAGTGGAATGAAATAGCCAACAATTTTGATGCCAAATAAAGCGCGCGGCGTATCTTGGTTGTGCCGCACAGTACTGCCGCGCAAACATTAGTCGGCTCTGTCCTAACTAGAGCGCGGCAGAAATGTGTCCTAGAAATGCCGCGTGATGCTGCCGCGCTCTTGCTGCTCAATGTTTGGACACACCTTAAGGTGTACAATAAAGTATATAATAAACAATAAATAAATAATCTAATATCGTATAGCTGAATCTCTTGAAATGTGGAAAAATCGTCTTCCGTACGTCTATACATACGTCACTCATCATTTCCTTAGCTTTCTCCAAACTATGTCAGTGTCGGCTTCCAGTCTAACTAGATGCAGGCACAACCCGTGGTCGTTGGAAAAAATGCCTAATACACTGGTTATTTAATATTTGGCCAAAGAAAGGGCAAGCCCACTGGTCATGGTGGAGATCCCACCCATACGCACAAAACGTTTGGGGAATACTTGTATCGTGCGTACAGCTAAGGAGTAGAATTCCCTGCCGGAGTCTGTGTTTCCTGATAGCTTATAACCTGGGAGTCTTTAAGTCAAGAGTAAATAGGTTACTTCTTGGCAAGCGTGCTTCATCTTCGACCACATCAGCTGAGATGGTAGTCAAACGTAAGCCTATCAAAAATAAAAAATAGTTAAGGTTCGACTATCGTGTACTGATGTCGCGGAAGACTCGATCCATACTCGTTCAACCCCAAGCGGCTCAAACGTATTTACCATAAGGTTGTTATATTTTTGCTGTTATTACGAATGATATATAAACACAATGAAAAAAATTTAATTTTATGACAAGTGTAAGTCTGTACGTGCCTTAACAGACTGCTGAACTCTGGCGGGAATTGAAGTAACGCCTCCCGGCATTGTTGCTGATTTGACCCAAATAGAACTTTATTGTGAGTATTGTCACTACACAGTGTAGCCCAAAAGGACCATTTCAACGTGGCGTCGAAAATACAAAGAACGAACGAATCAGAAGTTATGTTGATTATTTAAATAAGTTTGTTTATTAATAATTTAATACAATATTGAATGGGCTATCAAAACGTCTGGCTCGATCTTTAGGTTAAGCAGCGTTTGTTGAGATCGCTGAGTGGATGGAACTACCTTAAAATTTCGACATTCATGTCAATCAATACCATTCAAATGCTGGAGAAAAGTCACCTTCACTCTTTCAATTTCTCATAGCTGCTTGATGGCTACATCATCACCGATCTCCAATAAAGCTGTTTAGTTCATCATTTCTGCCTTAAAATATTCACGCTGTACTTAGGCCTCCCCCAAGTGTTGTCCCATTGACCTGTCCTGTGTGTCAGCTAGCGAATTTTCGGCGCCTTAACCAGGTCCACCTCGCATCTTTACCACTAAGTCAGCATTCATTAATAACGTATTTTGTAAGACTAACCAATACATAATAACAGCCGGACGGGTCAATCATGCTGGTGAAGCAACGCTTGCCGAGGCCGGTCTATGGATGGGGACCATCGTAACATATGGAGATTCCTTCGTGCCTCAGAAAGCACCTTAATGGTCTGGCCAAGGGTTATCGTGTTACCCAGATACTGGGTTGTTAACGTCAGATTGGCAGTCGTTCCATGAAAACACTATTACGTGCTTAGATGCTGTTAGCGACGCGTTCACATTTTTATTTTTATTAAAGATAGGTTCACGTTTGACCACCATCTCACCTGATGGTAAGTGATGATGTGGTCGAAGATGGAGCACGCTTACCTAAAAGTAACCTATTCAATCTTGTCTTAAAGGTTATAGCTATCGGGAAACACGGACTCCGGCAGGGAATTCCACTCCTTAGCCGTACGCACAATGAAGGTATTCCCAAAAGGTTTTGTGCGTATGGGTGGGATGTCCACCATGTAACGATGGCGCTTTGCCGTTTGTCTCGTAGTCCGATGATGGAACGGGCTTGGCGGAATTAGACTGTGTAATTCCATCGCACACTCCCCGAAATGTAACCGATAGAAAACCGATAGACTAGCAATTCGTCGTCGATGTTCAAAGCTTTGACTCGACCAGTGCATCGTTGCCAATGAGTCTCTTGGCCCGCTTCTCGATAGACTCAAGCGCGTCCAGTTGGTATTTAGCAGATCCATCCCAAAGATTATTATTTTTATTCTCTCAACCTAACATGTTTGTATAGCCTAAGAACAAATGTATGGGCCGGGCAGCAAGCTCTTCAGCGCACACGCCGGTTCGGGCCAACGAGTCTGTAACTCTTTATTCTGTATGTTTTTATGCACGCACCGCAAGCGACTGCGCTTGTACGCGTTTTAAAATATAAGATAGTACTTACTGTCTGTCAAAAATTATCCGTGTCTTTATTCTTCAAAGTTCGTGAAGCATTTTTATTTGTTTTACTTCGCCGATTACCACCTGCCATTAGCTACAACTGCATACTTTTAGACTAGAAGCCAACCAACATAATACGGAAAAGCATGCATTTTCATTCATTAAACCTTCGTATTTCTCTACGATATGGTAAAACACAGCAGGTTCAATGAATCTCAGATTTATGGGCCGTAGGTAAGGGTCACACGTTTCGCAAGTATTTAGATTTGATGGCAGTAAGTAATTTGCATATTATGGAGTACGTGCGATCATTTCGGTTTAATTTCGATATTAAAGTTGTTTCATTATAAAGTTTAGAGTATTCATTGTGCAAATGGGGATCAGGTGCAACAATGCACGTTACTGTGTTTGTGTTGTGTGCTGTATTTACTAATAGCCCATTGAAGAATTGTTTTATTAATATTTTTGCGAGCTTATAAAGTGATGTACAATAAAGTAAGTAGTACTTATGAAAGACTAAAAATTTATTTAAAAATCCATGGACAACAATGAACTCAAAACTTTGAAAAGTATCAAATAACTATGCAAGTATAGTATGTATACTATATTTGCATAGTTATTTGATACTTTTTCGCTGGTAGATAATCACTGAAATCCATCCTCCTCCATGTGGAGTGGAAAGGAGTGTCTGATTCCATTTTTTCCAGATGGGAAAATTATCGAATGACTTCTCCCTCTCTGGGTTAAGCGGAAGGGGGAGTCAAACATCTACTGACTAAAAACTCACCCTGTTCTTTCAGCTGCCCTTAAGTTCCGGGGCCGCGGTATCTCGTTAGAACACTCCGCATTCCCGCAACCCCAGCAAGCAATGGCTCTGTAGGACCCCGTCAATTTTGCTGACTTCTCTTTGAGGCGTGTGTGGAACACGATGCATCGTTGACTCGGTTGGCTGCTCGTCATCAGCAAGGCCGTGCCTGTACATGAAATACTTAACAATACTATACAAAAAATTCCTTCATCAAAACAAATCATTTACATAATCGGAACAGTCGTAGTTAAGGCCATTATTATATATACTTCCTTCAGTGAAAACGACTTTTTTGGCTAACACGATGCTCTCGGCATGGACAGTGTCAGATTTTCTGGGTTCTGACTACTCGTCAAATCAAAATCAAAAGCCTTTATTCACAGATAAAATTATAAAACTAAACTAATTACATTACTGCACTTCGGCATCTTCTATCAGCGCGTCGCAAGACGCAAAGGTCCCCACCAGGCTTCTCCAGTGGCCACAGTCCTGTGCAACTCTAGTCCATAAGGCACTAGCTGTCTTCACAATGTCGTCATCCCAGCGTTTCAGCTGCCTTCCCCTACTTCTCTTCGAGCCATCTCTAATTTGCCATTCTGTTACTGCTCTTGACCACTCATTTTTTTTATCTCAGATCATGTCGCTGGTTTGCGAGAATATTGACATAACTCGAAATGCTGTCCAATTTAACTAGATACTTGTCTGAAATAATCATAAATTTAAGTATAACATTGTGAACTGAGACACAATGCCATTTTGCACCGACGTTCATCAGAGACAGGGCCTAGGTTTGAGTCAAACTTAGCCCTAGTCTCTCTCACAGAGGAGCTTTGCATGCTTAAGTTTTAAGCAAATCATGATGGATTCCATATTTATAATAATATCGTATATTATATGTTTTATGCAAATAAAATATAGTGTTTTGTCTCAAATAAATAATAACACTGTTTCTTTCTGATAAAAGTCGGCGCAAATTTGGTATTGTGTATCAGTTCACGATGTTATACTTAAATTTATGATTATTTCACACAAGTATCTAGTTAAATTGGACAGCATTTCGAGTTATTTCGATATTCTCGCAAACCACCTGCCCATCTCAATTTCATTCTTTTTGTATGGAACGTGGCATCTTCCAGTTTGGTTATCTTCCACAGATCTTTCACTCTATTTTTATCTGTGCGCTTGAAGTTTAGAATGCTACGTTTCATAGCTCTCTGACTAAAAGAAATTCTTTGCAGGGTTGACTACCCATAACTATTGTCAAAGATATTCCAATGGAAGCCGGAACCAACGGCTTAACGTTAGTATAGGTACAATAGGGGTAAAGAATTAAGTGTATGGAATTTCGTAAGCCCGATACTATAATAATGCAGCCTTAAACCTTCTTAGAAAAAGTAAAATAAAAAAAGATCTTCTCAAGCCTATATTTACATATTATAATGTTGGGCTCAGCTTCCAGCTTATTCGGACGCAGCTGAGCACTATTGATAACCAACTGATGAAACAAAAAACATAAAATATATTTTTTTCTCTAGCTTGTACTGTTCTACTCCTAGGCAAAGGACCCAATTCCTTAAAATTGGCTGAACATCGCCATCAGTATTCTTCAGCATCCAATGGTTCGTTTCAATTACACCTCAACAAAATTTATTGACCTTCGACAGTACGTCCATCAGCGCTTTCCATGACGCAAATGCCTTCTCCTGTGGTCACGATCCTGTGCAACTGTGGTCCAAAAGCCCAGCACCTGTCTTCACTATATCGCTATCCTCCGGTTACGTTGCCTTCCTCTTCTTCTTTTCGACCCATCTCTTATTAAAAATACCGTTATTGTACTTGACCAATTATTTAGCTTGAAAATCTACCATATTTAGTTGCATTTTATCTTGCTAAATTAACTAAAGAATGTAGAAAATATTTACTAGCTTACAGGCTTAAATTCCATCTTCTCTGAAACTGCAAAATTAATAAACATTTCACAACCAATATACTGCTAAATATTCACCAAAACTTGAGTGAAATTCTGTAAATTCCGACGTCGCGTTGCTACGCTTTCAATGTGCTCCAATAGTGAAGCAAATTTCAGCGAAACACGCACGTACAAAGTCACC
This sequence comes from Tholera decimalis, assembly GCA_943138885.2. Lineage (NCBI taxonomy): Eukaryota > Metazoa > Arthropoda > Insecta > Lepidoptera > Noctuidae > Tholera > Tholera decimalis. The sequence goes on from OW964562.2 coordinate 35,996,928, forward strand.
TCGCCTCGGAAAGAGGTGAATTTCCTAAGGAAGCAGTGCGGGCGGAAATTAAGACGTCTGCGCAAGGTTACATGTAGGCCCCTTAGTGTGTGTCTTCTGAAGAATTTTTCAAAGATTAATGGCTCGATGGTGACATTGTTCGTTACGGAATGTAAGATTGAAGATTTTTGGTAATGAGTATATCGTGAAAAGACTCAAATAATGATGTTGGGGTCTTTAAATCAAAAGTGAATAGGTTACTTTTAGGTTAGCGTGCTTCATCTTCGACCACATCATCGTTTACCATCAGGTGAGATGGTGGCGTAAGCCTATACCAATAAAAAAGTCCACGGGAGCGAGCCCCTATGTGCATGGGAGAACACATTTTTTTTATTTGCACATAATTACATTGAATTATGTTTTTTTTTTAACTCTCGGACCATGGGGCCCCTTTTGCTCACAGCCTTTTTAAAGACATATCGAAAAGGCTCGTTGACGCTTCCCGCGACCCTATTTCTTTGGTCAACGGCTAAGCATTGCCATACAACGAGGCAATGCCGCCAGTATCTTGGGTACGTTGCCAGCCGACAGCGTTGGGGATCAATTTTTTGATGAATTAATCAATTCTAGTTTGTGTTTTAAGTATTTTAGTACATCATTATATATATTTGCTGAAATAAATGTTTTCTACTATGTTAATTGACCTATACTATTCTTTATTACCTATTAAACCTCTACAATGGATACATTAAAAATGAATTATGTTTTGAAAAGAGTAACCATGGAGTTTTGTTCTGGTTCTTCTCCATAGGATTCTACCAATTTCGAACCATGTTCTAGCTTCTGACGTTTTATAAGTGCCCATGTAGGCTATTGTGACATAAAATATTTTTAATTTGACCCATCCATTGAGCAACCTCGCACGCGTTGCTTAACCTTGTACCTTTCTTAACCTTAATCGACCCGTACGCCTGTAATTATTTAGTTACAAGCTCAACTCAACTAAGAACAGCTACACGAACAAGTATTTTTCTCTTTTCCTTAATGCAGCCAAGCGTTGCATCCAATCTGCTTTCACACAATGCACTTCCATCAAATAAATTTAGTTCAAACCGAAGCCCATAAAATCGGCCATTCGTGGCAGAAAATATCTTAACAACAGACTCTTCGGCACCGGAGCCACTTAAGCAAATCCCAAGCATCCCCAAGGCGTTTTGGCAAGCACCTTCGACCCTCAATCACAGAGTTCCTGTTTCGTTAACAATATCTATACATATACATACATATAAATTGTACTGAAGAAGTGTCTGTCTGTGATTTTAAAATAACTGTTTTCTCAAGTGCTCAAAGTTATTTACACTATAGTAAACGGATGAATTTATATTTGTTGGTCCGTCTGACTTTCTTTATATTTGTTCGGACTATCTCTAGAACGGCTGTACTGATTATTATAAGGATTTTACTGGAAAGTGGAGGAGGTTATAAGGCAACAGAATCCTTGGGATTGAGTTTTATGCGAAAAAACTGCGTAGGTAATATCCTTCTCCCACATGAACGAAGTCGCGGGCACATCTAGTTACAGAATAAAATCGTACGGACGCTTCCAAATCGTTTGGATAGACCGCTCAAAACAAACTTGGACACGTTTTATGGATTTTATAATCGGTCAATGCTGGAACTACTCCAAACGGGGCAAAGTCGTGCATCGCGTGGTCTAAGGTAAGATCGGTAGCAATTTTACGGGATATCATAAATTATCTAGGAGTTATAGACAAACTGCCTTCGTATAAGCGAATGCGACTGTATAATTTAAACGCAAAAATTATGATCGATGGATTACGTGACATTTCGACAGCATTTGTTGACATTTCTGACTTTTTGACAATTGCTTTCGGCGTGCTACCGGAAACAAAAAGTCACTAAATTGTAGCTCTGTTAACTACCTGTGTTCCCTCGCACACTTGCGTCGGGGGCTGTCCGAACTCATACCTAAGTACCTATCCTACATACTTATCACTAGCCAGCTTTAGTTGTTTCGTGTGCAGAGGGGATTTTGGACCAAACACAACTTAAGGTGGTATATTTATATATGTTGATAGTACATATTTTCTACATTTATCTGACACTCAAATCATGTCTTGAAAATTATCAATTAAAATCCCTTTTTTATTAGATGTTAGTTAATGTAATGCTAATTAATAAAAAAAAACTTTCAATAATAATATAATACTTAATCTTGACTTGGCGCACGAGATTGTCGACATGTGGGGTGTAAACTCGGCAATCAGTGAGCCGGGCAATAAGTGTGCTGATAGTTATCTCAGCTAATGGCTTAATAGCCAAGAGCCTCGACCAACACCTTAGGAGACTCTCGTTAGGTAGCTGGATCAAGGGCTTGCTTCAGAATGCGGTACTACTGGACACGGCACGTATCGTTAGGAGGTTCTTCTCTCTGGAGCCCTGACCACCGGTGCCTTGGACCCTATATCCCGATACCGGTGGACTACTATTTTTTATATTTTTTAATGTGTTTTTTATAGGAATATTTAAAAATGTAATTTATATGTGTATAGTTAGTAATAAAGAGATATAATACTTAGCTACCTATGTTAAGATTGACTGCCGTTCGTGGACCAACCTTGGCATGCGTAGAGGCTATTACGTATAGTCACGTTAGGTATTCTGTAGGTATTTTTACGATCAATAACTGCAACTCAAGCACAGACCCTCTATTATCTCATAACTTGCACCGTATTAGTTCTCGCCGCTTTCTGTTGCCAAGTGGCTGCAAACTTTGCCAGGGTTCAGCGGGGGACGTTTTATTTTGTTTCCCGTATTTTGATGTGATTTGAATTTAATTTTTTTTCGTAATAAACTTGTTTAGAGATGAAGAGGCGGTTGTAGGTAAATAATAACAGCTGAACGGGTTGATCTACAATGATAATCAGCTTGCCGAAAACGATCAGTGGTTCGTGACTGATCTTAATATATATATAATATATAACAGGCCTGTTGGTATAGTGGTCAGTAGCCCTGACTGCTATGCGCAGGGTCGTGGATTCGATTCCCACCGAGGACAAATGTTTGTGCGATGAGCACGATCATTTGTTCTTTGTCTGGGGGTAGTTTATCTATAATATGTATGTATTTAGAAATATATACGTATGTTTATCAGTTGTCTAGTACTCATAGCACAAGCTCTGCTTAGTTTGGGACTAGATGGCGTTGTGTGAAAGTTGTGGAATATTATTATTATAATTATTATTATACCCAGATTCTTCCGTCCCTCGGAAATCATGTTTAGCAGTTGGTTCCTGTAGTGTATGTGAATGAAGGTGTAGCAGATTAAGTGCAACCTCAGACGCCCCAATTAGAATATTAAATTCTAAAACAACATCCGTAACTAAATAAATTGTACATTTTTTATAAAATAGTTATCCTTACTAAACGCAAAACGTAATTATGTGCGTTATACCATTTGGACCATACGTCATACTATTCCATGTGGACGCATGCAAAACTAACGCCGGGACACGAGTGCCTCTACCACAGATTACTAAATAGTTACTTCGCCTCTACGTCGTCTTGTGGAAACCTATAACACACACTTCATAGACATTGATATTTTCTCTCTTTCTAATAAAAAATTTAAAACACTCACTATTAATGCATTGGCATCTAAATTCTAATAAAATGTTTAAAACTAACAGTAAAATTGTATTAATCCGTTTCCATTATTAATCGTTTTCCATTCAATATGTTATTGATTAATCCGTGGACAATAGTGTGGGTTATGTGTTTACCTATATATCTTAAGAACATAACATGTAACAGTTTTTGTCCCTAATAAATAAATAAATAAATAAATACAATATCCTTACGCAGACAGACGCATGTCACTCATGCAATTTTAGCGGCTGACACGCACACGAGCGCATTTCCTTGAATTAAGGATTGTATTAATTTGTCATGATACTGTGTTTCCATTTTAAGTTAAATGAAAGATTTTTCCGTCAAAATTTAACACCATATTTTTTATGACGGAAATCGATTCGGAAGCCGGTTCTTAACCAACTACTTTCAGGAATTGCGTTTATTCTGTTACACGTTGTATAGAAGATCTGTCGTCTCATGCTTACTCTCCGCACAATGTGAGAATGGTGGGTAGTGGATTGAGGCACACATCCCCCTGTTTGGCAGTTCGCTTACAACTACGAAGCGGTACGGACGCGCGTGCGGTGTGTAAACCAGGGAGCCCATATCTCGCTATCAGATGATACACGTAAACAGTTACAGTCCCGGCTGCTATTTGTACAGCTTTGACAGTCGTTAATAGTAGTCACAAACCAGAAAATCTGACGTGATTTTATATTAAACAGCTATAAAATGAGAAGGTTTTATTTTCGCGCAGACACTACACATTTTATTTCTTAAGGTTAACTGTTTTACAGACGGTCAAGATTCTTATACTTCTGTATCAAATCATGAATCTAAGGGCACCTTCAAATTAGACGCAAAGTGCCGCGCGGCTGTAGCGCGGCTGCAGCTCCGTCGCCGCGCTACTTTATAAATCCATATAAATATAAACGCGCGGCGGCAGCGCTGCTGTCACGCTGCGGCCGCGCGTCATCTAGAGGAAGAACCAAGAAATTACAGAGTCAGACTCGAAATGTACATAATTTTGTTTAATAATTTCTACAACTACAAAATTTTTGTGACCCGAAATGTAACTTCCTTTAATATATAATTTCTACTACTACAGCATTTTAAGCAAATAGTTAAATCAGGAAAGGAATACTACAGTTTCTGGCTATAATATGTATGTTTTTTATCCATAGACAACACGTCATAAATATGCATGAAGAATATTTATGACGCGTTATCTATGGAAAGAGACCGTCGGCCTTTGCAGAAACGGGTCCACAGGTTTCCACATGCAACCAAATCCGTATTTAACGTGTTGGGGGCCTTGCGCATATTGTGTATGGCCCTGGAACGTAAGGCAACTGAAGGAGTAGAGTATGTTTTTAGTCAGTAGAAGTCTGACACTACTAAGACATTTCTAGTAGCCTAACTCAATAGCACATTTTGGTTGATACGGGAATCGAACCCGTGATCAAATTGAAATTGAAATTGAAAACCATTTATTCGGTAATAAACACACACAACAACAGAAAATTTCAAACATAAAAAAAACGTGTGCAATTCACACGTGGTCGAAGTGAAACCTTCAAAAATTCACGAAATTTCAATGGTATACGTTTGCCCATATAAAATTTCCACGACATAAGAAACACTGTATAATGCTTCCTATCTCATTTTCTCCCACGTTAAATCTTATGAATTTGTGTGTCTGTCTCTTTTTACGCGACTGCAAATGAAGGGTTATGTTTTTTACTGTCGCTTTTTCGTTTCATAAAATTTCAAATCACAAAGACGCTAAAGAAGTTTTCACTTCAATAACACTAAGAATTTCGCTGAGCATGTCTACACCGAAAGGGTTACCAACTTAGCATTTGCTGGGCGAAAGACACCCAGCGCTGGTTTTCAGTTGGCACCCAGCAGTGACACACGGACGAGGGTAAATAAGCTAATGTTAATGAATGTGTAGTGTATTAAACACATAAATAAAATAATATTGTAAGGTTTAATATCGTGCTACGTGCTAAAAATAAAAAAAAACTTTTAAATTGTAATTAGAAACTCGCCACCAAAAAGTGCGTTAGTTGCCCAGTATCAAACTGCCCGCCAGAGAAAAAAAAATAAGCAGTTGCTCTTGCGACCATTAAACCAACGTGGCTGTTAGTTTAGCTTTATTTCACCACGTTCCTACTGAACTTTTTTTACTATAAATAGGTCTAGCCACTTATCATTTGCATATTAACCCGTGAGAAGGCGCGGTATGAGCAATTTACTCACAAAAATTTAAAGCAAAATTTTTTGGTGATACCGACGCCCTAACGTCTCAAGCACCTAGGTACCTTCCTAACTATTCTTCCCCTGCCCCGTAACGCAACTCTCGTGCCGGTCAGTTCTGTTGCGACCGCACAGCTAAGTGTTTGTGGAGGCCGCGTACCATCGTGCGGTAATTTGCTCATCCACCAATTTCTATGGTAAGTCGTTCGCGGCTCAAGCAGTACGGCTGTGGAATGCCCTACCCGTGTCAGTAAGACAAGCACAAACACTATCTTCTTTCAAAAACTTAGTAAAAGATCTTTATCTCTCTCCTTAAATTGTTATTATGTATGTCTTTGTTTCTTTCTTTTTCTTTTTTAATTTTTGTATGCATATATATGTTTTGAGAACGTTATTTATTGTTTAGTATTTTATATAGATAATTAGTACACCGTGGACTACCCGCGTAATTATTTTCTCCTTCTGTGTCAAATCCATCCAAAGGTTGTCTGTAAAAGATCGCTTTTAGCGATAAGACCGCCCATTGTATCACCCTTTTAATTGTTAAGTCCATAATTTTGTTTTTATTGTTATGGTGTACAATAAAGAATATATCTATCTATCTATCTCATCGCGCGCCCATCCGTGTATTTATTTTTCCAAATAAAAAAGTATAATTGTATTTTCTAGATTAAATTATTTTATTTGTTTATATTAAATTGGTTAATTATTACGTAAATACTCTATAGTAATATTTTAAAAATAATATTTTTTGTTTTTAGCTACAACACACATGTAAAATGGGCGACCGACGTCAAGCACAAATTTGTTCGTGGCTGGAAGAGGATTCTGGTGATGAAGCATTGGATGCGGATCTTGAGAATGTAGAAAAACATCTTGTTGACACCAAAGAAAGAGATACTTCCATCATTTGCAGTCCTCATGCAACAGATACAGAGCAATCTTCGGATGAAACTGAAGCTGACATTTCAACTCCTGCACCACAACAACCAAGAGGTAGGACTCCATTCTATACTGGAAAAGATCGATTAAAGAAATGGCTTATGCATAAGCCTTTACGTAACGTACGTACGAGGAGTTGTAATATCGTTATCCACTTACCAGGAGTCAAAAACGTAGCCAAGAATGCAAAAGAACCCTTGTGTTTAATTATCATTATTTTTTCTCTATTGTTGATTATGCATGCTTCCACTGTCTGGCACCAGTTATATTATTTATTATTGTATTTAATGCGAGGGGAATGGTAACTGATAGCCGAAATACAGGCAATGCCTAGTTCGGCTACAGACGCTAAACTCAACGCCTTAATAGAAATTGTTTGCAACAATGCGATTGTTAAGTATTTATAAGTTGTTTTGGAAATAAATAAATAAATAAAAAAAATGCTTTTCATTGTTTGTGGATGATTCAATGATAGACAAAATAGTCCTGTACACAAATATATACATCACAAAGTTACACGAAAAGTTTTCACGTGAACGGGATTGTAAGCGTACAGATAAAATTGAAATAAAAGCACTGATCGGAGTATTATACATGGCAGGCTTGAAAAAGGATCAGTCATTTGAATGTAAAAGAAATGTGGCTTGATGATGGTTCAGCTTGTGATTTCTTTAGAGCAACGATGTCAATAAAACGATTTTTGTTTTTATTATGGGTTCTGCGATTTGATGATATCAGTACTCGGGATAACAGAAAAGAAAGCGATAACCTGGCGCCAATCCGAGAAATATTTGAAAGCTTCGTTGCTCATTGTAATGAAAATTACACTCCCGGAGAGTACTGTACTATCGATGAAATGTTGGAATCATTCAGAGGTCACTGTAAATTTAGAGTGTACATATCCAACAAACCCGCAAAATACGGCATCAAAATCTATGCGCTCGTAGATGCCAAAACCTTTTACTCAAGCAATTTGGAGATTTACGCCGGACAACAACCTTTCAATTTGAGCAATTCTGCTACGGATGTTGTCAAGAGAATTGCAAGGCCCATATTGAACACTGGAAGAAATATAACCATGGACAATTATTTTACATCCATACTGTTGTTTGATGAAATAAAAAATACCCACTGAACAACTGCGGTGGGTACACTACGAAAAAATAAAAATGAGATTCCGCTTTTATTTTTGTCGACGAAGGACAGGCTAATGCCAAGTTCCATTTTTGGTTTCGGTGAAGATATGATGATCTTATCATATTATGTACCAAAGAAGAAAACCAAGAAAATTGTCCTCATGCTATCATCTCTTCATGATGACGATGAAATAGACCAAGAAACTAGAAATGAAGCTAAACCCGAGATTGTAACATTTTACAATTCCACAAAAGGAGGAGTGGATGTAGTAGACCAAAAAAAGAAAGAGGATTACTCCGTTGCCAGAATCACTTCACGATAGCCAATGCGATTATTTTTTTCCATTTTGAACATAACTGGAATCAATGCCCAAATAATATACAAAGCTAACACCAAAACTTTGATTGAAGGACTTTCCTAAAAAAAAGTGGCGCTTGAGCTGGTAAAACCACATATTTCACGCCGAATTTGCATGGAGAACATATCGTCAGATCTCAAGTTTCTAATGAAGCGATTTGTGCCGGCTCCTAGACCTATTTCAGAGCCTAGGCTAAGCGGATTCTGTTCTATATGTCCTAGACGTAGGAATAGACGGTCAAAAAAAGCTTGCACTTTGTGCAAGCAATTACTCTGCACCGAACATATCACATATATGTGTTTAATGTTTTTCGAGAGGTACACTTGTCCAGATCTCATGGAAGAGTATTTTTTTTAAGTTTTTGTTATGTAAGATTTTTTATTGTGATTTATATGAAGACTGTCAAAATTAGAAAATAAAAATTAGTTGATTTGTTATTGGTTTTAGAATTTGCATTTATGTTTCATAGTTTTAATAACAATACTAATTTTCTTACTTATTAAACCTTGTTTTATTCATATAAATTCATTATAAGTCTATAAGTACTATAAAAGTAGAAATATGAGCATTTAAAGTAGTGTGAGTAATTTGCTCGCGCGCGCCTTTCCATGTAACAAACAGCGGCGCGCCTTCTCACGGATTAATACCTTTATGTATAGATCTTAGCTATAGAAATCAAGAATATTATTTACGTTTGTAAATAAATTCACGCCTTAGCCGGGAACACTCATAAAAGTTTTTATATTTTGTCTGTTATGGTAATCATGGGCTTAATGGACTCTTCTAGTCTCATTTGGGTAATTTTTATGTACATTTGATTATTCTTGAAGTGTATTTGATTTGTTAGCTGTAATTTTATTAGATTTGTTGTTATATCGTTAGCAATTTACCGCTTTACATTTTTAGACTAATTAAAATTTGTGACACGTAACAAAGACATGATCTAAGCGTTTCATTTGTTTGTTATGGCGTCTAACTTTAAAACTACAAGACGAACAGCAATGCGATATCTTATAGAATTGACATCTTTCATTGTAATAATAATAATAAACATAATATAAATTAAATAGTTAAATACAATGTTCGACAGAACGAAAATAGTTAAAAAAAAACCAACAATCCATAAAACCACACTTCATATATGTTCCAACTAAGAAAATAGACCAAATGACGTAAATGAAAACTTCGTACAACCGTACAACGTAGACAATGTTGACCAGAAACCGGGCAAGATTACTCAATAACACACGCCCAAGACCTGCGGAATCGTCGCTCAGCTCCGCCTCGCAGCCGCCGGGACCAGCTCTAGCCGTGAGTGAAGAGACTCCGGCCGCTGCAGTTGCGTCGAGCTCGAGCGACGAATACTTCTCGCCGCCGACGACACCACCACCTGCGCGTCGGCGAGGAAGAGGCCGCCCTCCGGCCAGCTTAGGACTTCGAGGCCCGCCGGCCTCTGATAGGGTCCCCGCTGCCGGTGGAAGTGTGCAGCGCATGCGATGGACAAATTCCATCAATGAAAATGTCATGCGCTCATACTTTGGGGCTACAGAGGGGGGAACTAACCTGACTGCGTACCGTGGTCGGATGCTCTCTCTGTTTCAGGTACTTGAACCAGCTGTCAACGTTTCGGCCCAACGACTGTCGGATCAGGTACGGGTCATCCAGCGTAACCGTATGTTGGATGACGCCGTACTTGATGGACTACGTCTCGAATCACGGTGCAGTCGTGTCTCATCTGCTTCACCACAGGCTGCGGTGCAACTACAACCTAGTATCTCACCGTGACCCGACCACGTCGGTGAAGATGATGAGGACCGGGCTACATCCGTGAGTACCCATTGCAGTGAACGAATGAGGAGTGCTTTGGAGTGTGCATTACGGGAGTATCGCTCCACACCACCTGAGCTGAGACCTCGTCTGCCTCGTTTGCCCATGCATAAGAAAAATAGGGCGCTAGTGTGTGCTCTAGATTCACTGTTGTCAAATTATTTTGACAATAGCGAAGACCTCACCGATACCCATTCGATCCTGTACTGTGCCGCTGTTGCAGCGTGTCGGGTAGCTCATGTCAAGTTTCCAAAGACTGACAGAGCTATTCGACCAGCTGTACCAGCTTGGCAGTGCAGGATCGAACGTCGTATCACTGGGGCTAGAGCACTCATTGGCAAACTTATCTGCTTCAGACAGGGCAACACTCGCCCTAGAGTGATGCGCTTTGTGAGGCGGGCATTCGCGGGGACTGATATTAGTCCTCGGGATTATCTGACCTGCGTCACAGAGCGCATCGACTTCCTGAAGCAGAAAGTCTATGCGTGGGCAAATAGAATTCGTAGATATAAGCGGCGGGTGGAGCGATACACTCAGAATCGCGCATTCCAAAGCAATGAAAGGTGGGTTTATAGGGCCTGGGAGCGACCTGACCAAGGTGTGACTGATACGTGCTTACCGGATGATGACACCATGTGTTCGTTCTGGCGCAGCATCTGGTCGGCTCCTGTCGGTCACACCGAGGGTGACTGGATGAGTGAGATCAAGCGCACGTGCGATCTTATACCAGAAATGGGGGCAATTACGATCAGCCCCCAAGATGTAACCCGTGCAGTCCGTCCGCTATCCAACTGGAAATCTCCAGGACCAGACGGACTGCACAATTTTTGGATAAAATGGTTTCAAAGATCGCACGCCCGCTTGGCATCTCAGTTCCAGTCTGCCTTAGAGTCAGGATCGCTACCTCAATTCCTGACTACAGGAATAACCCACCTGCTCCATAAATCAGGTAGTACAGCGGAACCTAAAAATTATAGACCGATCACGTGCTTACCGACGGTCTATAAAGTTCTTACTTCCATTTTGAGAGCCAAAATTAATAATCATATTGATACAAATTCAATCATGTCTGCTTCTCAGAATGGATCTAGGAACGGGTCCCGCGGTACTAAGGAGCTTCTCCTCGTTGATATTGCCATTAACCAACAGGTTCGTCGTTTCCGAAAGAATCTGTCGACATGTTGGATAGATTATAAGAAGGCCTATGATTCTGTTCCACATACATGGCTCAAGAAGGTGTTGGAGTTGTATAAAATAGACCCAATACTACGTAATTTTCTTGAGTCATGTATGGGGCAATGGAAGACGGTCCTTCGCTATCCAGGATGTCGACAGATCCAGGAAAACAGCGAACCGATTAGGATTGAGCGTGGCATATTTCAAGGCGACAGTCTGAGCCCACTGTGGTTTTGTCTGGCTCTCAACCCTCTCAGTACATTGCTGGAGGGTTCGGGGCTAGGCTACCAGTTGAGAAGAGGTGGTCAGGTCATATCACACTTGCTTTACATGGATGATTTGAAAATCTTTGCCACCAGCAAACTGCAACTGATGGAGCTACTGAAGGTAACAGAAACTTTCAGTAGCGCCATCGGGATGGAATTTGGGGTGGACAAGTGTGCAGTTATGCATGTAAAGCGAGGGGAGATTATGGAATCCGTGGGATCTCGACTCTCGAATTCCATACACCTAAGATCCCTCGGATCAACTGAAACTTACAAGTATTTGGGTATGTCAGAAGCGCTAGGCATTAATGCTACTTATGTTAAACAGTCATTGAAGGAACGCTTCTTTGGCCGCCTGAATAAAGTACTGAATAGTCTTCTATCAGGCGGAAACAAGGTGCGTGCCTTCAATGGTTGGGTTATACCAGTATTGATGTATTCTTTTGGCATACTCAAATGGACTCAGACTGAACTTGACGCCTTGGACAGGCGGGTCCGCACAAGGCTGACTGCAAATCGGATGCATCACCCACGTTCATCGGTGATGAGGCTGTATATCCCGCGGAAGTGCGGGGGTCGTGGCTTTTTAAATGCAAAGACCCTGCACAACCGCGAGGTATGCAGCCTTAGGGAATATTTCCTAGAAACCGACGTGGGTATGCATCGGGATGTGGTAGCGGTGGATAAAGGCCTCACGCCGCTCTCCTTAGGTAATGAGAATTGGCGCAAACCTGTAGTATTAGATACTAATGACCGCAGAGAAGTATGGAAGAGCGAGGAGCTTCACGGACGCTATTACCGAGCCCTTCATGGGTCTGAAGTAGATTTATTAGCGTCCGTAGCCTGGCTACGTTTTGGTGACCTCTTCGGGGAAACCGAAGGTTTTGTCTGTGCGATTATGGACGAAGTTATGATGACGAATAACTATCGGAAATATATTGTGAAGGATGGTACGGTAGACACATGTCGGGCATGTCACAAACCGGGAGAATCCATTCGTCACATTATCTCCGGTTGTTCTCGTCTGGCTAACGGAGAATATTTGCATAGACACAACCTCGTAGCCAGGATTATTCACCAGCAACTTGCTCTTAAATACAATCTTGTGGAATCAGAAGTACCATACTATAGGTATGTGCCCGACCCAGTTCTCGAAAATGGCAATATTACACTGTACTGGAATCGGTCTATCATCACTGACAAGACTATTGTTGCCAATAAGCCTGACATAGTGGTGATAGACCGATTAGAGTGTCGCACAATGATTGTTGATATAGCAGTCCCCCATGACGAGAACCTCGTGAAAGCTGAGATAGATAAAAAAAATAAGTATCTTGACCTGGCGCGCGAGGTTGTCGACATGTGGGATGTGGAGACAGCAATCATTGTGCCGATAGTCGTCTCAGCCAATGGCATAATAGCCAAGAGCCTCGACCAACATCTAAGGAGGCTCTCGTTGAGCAGCTGGATCAAGGGCTTGATACAGAAAGCAGTACTCCTGGAAACGGCGCGTATTGTGAGGAGGTTCCTCTCTATGGAGCCCTGACCACCGGTAGCTTGGACCCTGTTCCCGATACCGGTTGGCTACTATTTTTTATATTTTTAAATGTTTTTATTTTTTATATTAATATTTAAAAATGTAATTTATATGTACATAGATTTAATAAATGGAATAATAAATAATAATAATAATCGTTTATTTATCATCAAAACAGTACATGGTGGATACATACTTATTGTTGATACATGGTCAATTCATCAATACATGGCTATTGTACTCGAAAGTCGGTGAACCCTGCCTCTTAAACTAGGGTTACCTGTGACTTAAAAGGCAGTGATCGGCTTAAATGTTACATAACATAAAACATAACTTGTGCGAAATGTGTCGGTCTACCATGTGATGTGGATATTAAGCTATAGGAGTAAACCGTAAATATATATAATAAATAGATAAATATTAAGTAAAATATGGAAAAAAGGGAAGAGTAACTCGAGGATGTAGAGCGGTGTGTGTGAGTTTGTCCAACTGTGTGAGGGTGTGTGTGAATGTGTGCAGATGTAGAAGGGTATGAGTGGTTGTGTGTAACTGCACAGGAGTATATAATGTGGGTGATGGTAGTTCTAAGTTTGCAGCAAAATACAATAAATATCTTTAAACAATGAGGAAACAGGTGTGTTAAGCAATGAATATAAGTAGGGACTCTGTATGTAATCCAGTTGAAGGAGCCATTCTGTCACTTTAGATTTTTGTGCGTACAGCTAAGGAGTAAAATTTCCTGCTTATGTTTCCTGATAGCAACAAACTGGGGGTCTTTAAGTCGAGAGTGAATAGGTTACTTCTAGGTAAGCGTTCTGCATCTTTGACCACATCAGCGCTTACCAGTAACTCGAGGATGTAGAGCGGTGTGTGTGAGTTTGTCCAACTGTGTCAGGGTGTGTGTAAATGTGTGCAGATGTAGAAGGGTATGAGTGGTTGTGTGTAACTGCACAGGAGTATATAATGTGGGTGATGGTAGTTCTAAGTGTGCAGCAAAATACAATAAATATCATTAAGCAATGAGGAAACAGGTGTGTTAAGCAATGAATATAAGTTGGGACTCAATTTGTATGTAATCCAGTTGAAGGAGCTATTCTGTCACTTTAGATTTTTGTGCGTACAGCTAAGGAGTAAAATTTCCTGCCTGTGTTTCCTGATAGCAACAATGAGGGGTCTTTAAGTTGAGAGTGAATAGGTTACTTACACAGGTGAAATGGTAAACAACCGCGATCCACATGAAAAAAAAAAAAATTGTTGTATTACAGTTTACTTTTGAGTACCTCAATAAGCTAATTGGTTTAAACAACAGACCGCAGTTGACTGACTCGTTTTCCTTTTGAAATGTCCTGCCGGGTGTGTGCGAATGTTCTAACGAGTTAGGCCGTGCGCGCACTGCGTTGCGTTTTGGAACGCAAAATCTGTGAAGTATGGAGTGTCATAGAAGTGCGCGCACTGCGGTGGAATAAACACGTGCGATAGAGTCACCGGTGGCCCCGGTCATTCTACCGGTGCGGTAGAACTACCGCAATTGCGGCCACCGCAAGGCAGTGCGCGCACGGCCTTACCGTGGCCCTGGAACGCAAAGGCAAGTGGAATTTAGAATTGACCTTTTTGTAGAAGTTTTATTTAACTACTTTAAACTAGCTACGTGGCCCGGATTTGCACGGTTCTCATTCCGTTTATTCACACTAAACATTTTAATGAATTATACATTAAAACCTCCTGATGCGTCTTTCTATCGATTGATGAAAATCGCACGAAAATCTGTTCTGTAGTTTTTGAGTTTATCGCAAACGGAAAGACAGACAGGCGAGATTTTATAATATGTAACGATGCTGTAGATGATATCAGTAGTAATCTTCATCAAGACTTGTCAAAGGCACGCTTCCATCGTTAGCAAAAAGTCGATTTTCCAACCCTGTTTTCATTAACGATGTCCATTAATAAAAACAGGAAAATTCCCTCATCCCAGCCGTAATTTAATTGACATGCTAGCCATAATTAATTCTTTACTAATATTATTTTTAAATTATGATATTGGAACTCTGTTAGAGAACCCTATTGCATGAAATTGATTAATTACCCCACTGCCAGCGAACGCTGTGGAGACATCCATTTTATATCGACTTCAAATAAAGTTTATCTTTCCAAGTTGTCTTCATTGGCGGCCTAATTAGTTTAGTTCGTTATTAAAGCTTTACTTTGATACTGTGGAATTAAATTAAGTAATGTTTTGATTTTAATTAAGCTTGTAAATTGAAGCGCTCGTATTTATCGAGAACGATTTAAGGTTTTGTTAAAAGTCTATCTGCGTAGTGTATAATTATAGAATTTGAAGTAAAACAATCTTAAAGCGGAAAAGTTTGTTTGTTTGAACCAGAGAGTATTTAACCTAGAGAGCTTATAGGCCGATTTCTTTGAAGAACACAACTCACCAATACGGGTTGGGAGGCGAGGAAAAAATGCGCTACTGCAATTGGTCAGTTCAAAGTCAAGCTTCATAGATATGCCAAGTTAGGGATTGGTCTACTTGATTGAGGAAAAGATATCGATATCGATAAAATGAAGTTTAACATTATAAAATTACTCAATAATATCACATAATAATATTTAATCATTATCAGTCTGAATTACAAAAAGAAAAACAAGTATGCTGTTATTATTGATTTTTAAAATGAATTAATTTGGTAAATGTTTTTCGAATTAAAGTTTTAGGGTCCTGATTGTTTTTGCTAAAAAATGATAACCGAACCTCTTTTTCTGATTCTAATTGAATTAACTGAATTCGAAATTTCTGAATTATGCATCTTGCTAATTCAATCAAATGATTGGTAGTTTCTATTTCATATTGATGAAAATTAATATCCGGGAATAAATTATACCCAATCAGTGATTTTAAAACCGATCTCATAAAATAATTGGAATTATATTTTTGAGACAGCACTTTCGAACCACTCTCGTTGATCGCCCTTTTAATATAAATTTCACAACGACGACAAATTTCTATTACTGTGGTGGATCCGTACAATAACTTGTTTTAGTGTCTTTTTGAAATTGTAAGGCGTTTTGATTTGTAACACCAATCAACGCTCCAATACATGTTAGGCATTTTATTTGCTTTATCAGAGCATGGACAATGTAGCCGCCCATATATTATTTTTATTTTTTATATTTATTTTATATTCCATAATAAATATATTTTCATTAAAATCAGTTGTGTCAACAACTGTAGCTTCAGCAGGCACTAGGTAATAATTTTTTTTTTTTGGTGGTACTCACCACCATAAGATGATTTATCTAATGACTCCTCCCTCCTACATACACTTAACCCGTGGACTCGACATCGAAATAAAGGAACCTGTTTCTTTTTCCTGGGTGGGAAAATCATCGATTTACTTCTCCCACTCTGGGTAAAGTGGAAGGGAGTGTCAGACTTCTACTGACTAAAAACCCACCCTGTTCCGTCAGCTGCCCTTAAGTTCCGGGGCCGCGGTATCTCATAGAGACCATTACCGCAACCCCGGAACCAAAGTAATTAACGAGGGCGATATTGTAATGCAAAGGTCCAAGTTAATTAATATTAGACTCCGTCATACTATTTGAAGCCTAGAAAGATTGGATATAGGTATCTTATATTATTTTGACTTTTCTCAACATTATATCAATAAAAACCAAACTAGAAACCAATATTCCCTAGTAACCTTATCCATCCACTTTTCTTTTTAATCTGGAATCTTGTGAAATCTAAAATGAAAACATGCATGTCACACAGAAGAAAAAATATCAGAACTTTCTCCTTTTTAGGGTTCCGTAGCCGAATGGCAAAAAACGGAACCCTTATAGTTTCGATATGTTTGTCCGTCTGTCTGTCTGTCTATCTGTCTGTCTGTCTATCTGTCCGTCCGTCCGTATGTCACAGCCATTTTATTCCGAAACTATTAAAACTATACATGTGAAACTTAGTAGATAGATGTATTCTGTGAACCGCTTTTCTATTTTAAAGAAAAAAAAAGTATTTAAAATAAAGGGGGTCCCCATACATGGAACTAGAACTGAATAAATTTTTTACATGAAACCTATGCGTGTGTGTGTGTCTTTAAAAATGATATAAGGGTTTCTAAAACCACTTTTTCATAAAGTCAATCGTTTAAAAGATATAAGCTTCCAATGTGATAAAATGTGTGCCCCCCCCCCCCTCTAACTTCTATAATAATGGAGTGAAAAATCTAAAAAAAATATATGTCTGTAGATCTTAATGTAAACTTTCAACTAAAATTGGTTTGAATGAAATCGGCTCAACAGTTTTTGAGATACAGCATATTTTCTAAAACCACAAATATAACTTTGTAAATGCATACAAACACTATGAAAAACAAAGTTATTTAGCGTAGTTGTACAAATGTAAATAAATAAGCTAGTTTTAAGAAATTTTAAGGTTTTTTTTACTCGTCAAATAAATAAATCATAATTATTATATTATATTATTATAGTTACTACGGAACCCTTCATGGGCGAGTCTGACTCACACTTGGCCAATTTTTTTTAAAGTCGGTTAATGTAGATAGGTATTTTATGATAACTTTGAATTGAATTAAAAAAAAAATAAGTTTAATTTTATAATTAATTTTATAATTATCGATATCGTATCCAGCCGTTACAGGTAACAGCACAGATTTTTACGATAAAAATACAGATGAGAAGACAGGGATAAAAGAATTAGAATTTCTTCATGTAAGAAAGAGACATTTCCAAAAGACATCAACGCGCGACACAATTTTGTCCCTGACCACCCAAACCACCATTTTAAATGGACCTCTGCGGTAGCTTATAATCTGATTAAATGATAAATAATTTTCATATTATTTCATTACTGATGAATAGTTATGTCATCCATTTGGTATCTAGATGTCTGGGAATGTTTTCCACACCACTTCAACGCGCATGAAAGCATTATTATGCGTTATAAATTGGATACAAAAATTTAAAATTTGAATTGTTTAGCATGCACACAGGCCTAATACTTGGTCACAACTAAAATGGTTCGTGTATCGTAGCCAATATATAAGAGCAAAAACTCACATAGTTTTCGTGCGTCGGGGCAACGTATGTGCGATCAAGTGGTTTTCAAATCAGTGGTTTGAATGCACTAATCTAAGAAAGTACTAGGTGGATTTTTCCGTACTAGGTGGATTCCGTAGCCGAATGGCAATAAACGGAACCCTTATAGTTTCGTCATGTCTGTCTGTCTGTCCGTCCGTCCGTCCGTACGTCAGAGCCATTTTATTCCGAAACTATTGGGACTATACATGTAAAACTTGGTAGGTAGATGTCTTCTTTTTTTTTCTGGTTGTGAAAATCATCGAATGAGTTCTTTCGCTCTGGGTTAAGCGGAAGGGTGTGTCAGACTTCTACTGACTAAAAACCCACCCTGTTCCTTCGGCTGCCCTAAAGTTCCGGGGCCGCGGTATCTCGAGAAAACTTTCCCGCAAACCCCGGCAGGTAATGGCCCATTGGGACTATACATGTAAAACTTGGTAGGTAGATGTATACTGTGAACCGCTTTCCGATTTTAAGAAAAAAATAAAGCAAATATTTAAAATAAAGGGGTGCTCCCCATACATGGAACTAAAACTAAAATATATTTTTTTCATGAAACCTATGCGTGTGTGGTATCTATAGACAGGCCTTTAAAATGATTTAAAATGAATGAATATAATTTTTAGTACCACTTTTTCATACAGTTAATCGTTTAAAAGATATACGCTTCCAAAGTGGTAAAATGTGTCCTCCCCCTCTAACTTCTATAATAGTGAAGTAAAAAATCTAAAAAAATGTATGTCTGTAGATCTTACTATAAACTTTCAACCAAAACTAGTTTGAACGAGATCGGGTCAGCAGATTTTGAGATACATACAAACCGCAACTGTAACTTTGTAATTCATTCAAATACTATGAAAAACAAAGTTATTTGGCGCAGGTATAAAAAATGTAAATAAGCTAGTTTTAAGAAATTTGTAAGGTTTTTTTTGTCAAATTAATATATATATCATATTATTATAGTTACCTACTACGGAACCCTTCATGGGCGAGTCTGACTCGCACTTGGCCAATTTTTTACGTATGTATTTCACAAAAATACAAACTTTGAACAAACTGTATGGAATTAGTTATAGGAAAATGCTTCGACTCCAAGCATTGGATGAATTCGGCGATGTGACGTTTATAGATTCGTCCTGGTCAAAACGGTGTGAGTTGAATTTCAGGGGTGAAACAATACAAAGCTTTGATGGGATACTCACTCTCTATAGTTTTAGTTTTTTTAAGACATACCATACCTACAGATTATTTCAAGCCCCTGCGATCTGAAGCGATCGATAAAAAAGTGCCGAGTTAATGAAGCTCCCGGAAAAGCTCAACAGTGTATAATATTGGTACAAACATAAAAAAAAATTGGCAAAGTGCGAGTCGGACTCGCCCATGAAGGGTTCCGTAGTAACTATAATAAATATAATATACTTACTGTATTCATTTGGAAAAAAAAAACCTTACAAATTTCTTAAAACTAGCTTATTTACAATTTTTACAACTACGCCAAATAACTTGGTTTTTCATAGTATTTGTATGAATTACAAAGTTATATTTGCGGTTTTAGAAAATATACTGTATCTCAAAAACTGCTGACTCCATCTCGTTAAAACCAATTTTGCTTGAAAGTTTACATTAACATCTACAACATATGGTTTTTTTTAGATTTTTCACTTTATTATTATAGAAGTTAGAGGGGGGATACTCATTTTACCACTTTGGAAGCGTATATTTTTTAAACGATTAACTTTATGATAAAGTGATTTTAGAAACCTTAATGTCAATTTTAAAGACAGGTCTATAGATACCACACACGTATAGGTTTCATGAAAAAATATATTTTCAGTTTCAGTTCCCTTTATTTTAAATTATTATAAATATTTTTTATTTTTTCTCTTAAAATCGGAAAGCGGTTCATAGAATACATCTACCTACCAAGTTTTACATGTATAGTCCTAATAGTTTCGGAATAAAATGGCTGTGACATACGGACGGACGGACAGACAGACAGACGGACAGACATGTCGAAACTATAAGGGTTCCATTTTTTGCCATTTGGCTACGGAACCCTAAAAACCAATATAATATTGGTTTTTATTTATTTATTAAGGTTAACCAACAATTGTTTACACTATATACATTTCTGATTTAATAACTAGAGTAACATATTCAAGTGCAACAATTAATGGTTAACACCACATGCACAAAAAACGGCTTACATAACATATTTATAACTTATTGAAATTAGAATTTATACATGCAAAGAATAATAATTAAAAGCAATAATAAAGAAAATTTTCAAATCATTCAATTCTGTATACAACATTGGGATGTAAAATTACTTATTAAAATATGATTGATTGAATGACGATTGATCGATTGAATTATGAGAAAAATATAACGATCATAAATGATAAGAAAACAAAAATAATACTGAAAACTAAAAAAAATTGAATTGAAAACAGGTATAAAATTTAAATTTAAAATTAATTCACCATTAGATTATTTACAAAAGCTCGTAGGAATCCATTTATATTATCATGATGTACATCTATTAAGTCACTGCAGCCATTAAGGATTCTGCACAATCTAGGTATCGGAGAATTCGCACCAAGCACAGACTTTCGAAGTGGCGGACACAGGGGAGTTATCTTATTCCTGGGATATCTAGAAGGCGCATGGAACCTAATAAGCTTCAATAAACCGGGGCAGTCGATCTTATTGCGCAAAAGTTTGTAAAGAAATAAGGCATCGGTTATATCTCTACGCATAGACAACGATTGCATCCTGAAATGGCACAGACGGACTTTGTAAGAGGGCAGACGCTTAGCTTTCCCCTCACTAAAGGCTAAATGCCACATAAAACGTTTCTGGACTCTTTCTAGACGCAACATGTGAGTGGCATAGTGAGGTCTCCACACAACACTACAATACTCCACAACACTGCGTACGAAACTGTTATATAACATTATCTTGGTGCTACTTTTACGAAAGCCTTTGGTGTTACGAAGTAGGAACCCTAACATTTTTGATGACTTATTAATAATGTTTTCAATATGAGGCACAAAAGTGACCTTTTTGTCAAAGTGCACTCCTAGATCCCTAATTGTTTCTACTTCTTGGACTCGCTCCTGGTCTATGAAGTACTCTGTGTCAGTACAATTAATTTTTCGCGTATATTTAACATGGTAACATTTCTTCGGATTTAGTTGCATTTTATTATTGTGGCACCATTTTATAACTTGGTTAAGATCGTGCTGCAGAAGTTCGCAGTCTCTTTTTGACTCTATCACTCGTGCAAATTTTAAGTCATCAGCATACAGAAAAGGTTCGGAAAAACGAAAACACTCGGGAAGGTCATTAATGAACATGATAAATAGTATTGGAGCTAAGTGAGTTCCTTGAGGGGCGCCTGATGTTATTTTGTGTGCAGCCGATCGAAAACCGTTTACAACGACAAAAAATTCGCGTTCAGCAAGATAAGACTTGAACCAACTTAATAAATGCCCTGTTATACCATAGGCTGCTAGTTTATATATCAGTATAGAATGGGGCATTTTATCAAATGCCTTACTAAAGTCGGTATATATTACGTCAAATTGTTTGCCTCCATCTACAGCCTGTATCAGGGACTCCGTGAATGACACTAAATTTGTGGCTGTAGATCTAGATGCCACAAAACCGTGTTGATTGTTATTAAGATACAATCCTAAATGTTGCTGAATGTGTGGACAAATAATAGATTCAAAAATCTTTGCGAATGTGGATAAAATCGAAATTGGCCTGTAGTTACTTATGGTATCTTTTTTATCTGACTTATGCACCGGGACTACCTTGGCTTTTTTCCATTCTGACGGAAAAATTCCAGAAGCCAGCGATGCATTGTATATTATTAGTAAAGGAGATACTAGAGCTGTGGCACAATTAGAAATAAAGACAGGTGGGATACCATCCGGGCCAGGTCCTTTACCAATGTTTACTGTTTTTAGTTTTTTTAGTAAACAATCGCGGTCAATCACTGGAATACTCAGGCCCTGACTATTATTATGCAGTGCTTGGAGGTACTTTGTATGACAGTTAATTTCTGTATCTTTGTCAGACGTGTATACGGTTGCGAAATGGTTAGCGAAAAGATCACAGATTTCAGAACCGTTAGATGTAACAACCTGTCCATCAGTCATTGCCAAAGGGTAGCCACTAGAACCACCGCGTTTCGCCTTTATGTAACTCCAAAGAAGTTTGGGATTATCTTTTATGTCCTTTTCAATTCCATCAATATAGTCATTATATAAATTCTTGGCTAGTTTTTCACACCGCTTGGAAACCAGTTTTAGTTCAATCTTATCTAATGGATTTTTGTATTTTCTGTAACGCAACCTCAGTCTATTTTTTTCTTTTAACAATTTTATTAATGCTATGTCAAACCACGGCGGATAGCGACCATTGTTTGGTTTCCGATCAGGCACAAATTTGCCAATAGCATCACGGAGGCATTTGTAAAAAATTGACACCATATCATTCACATCACTAGCATTTAGAAAGAGTTCATTCCAGTTTAGTTTATTTAGGTAATTATTAATTTCAGGGTAATTAGCCTTATGAAAGTTAGGTCTTGAGTCTGTACTATATGGTAAATTATAATTCTTTAGCAAAGACATAGTTAGTTCAAGGGGGGGATGCAATTTATCGATAGCTACCAGAGAATTGCTAGACTCACTCACCAAACAAGTAGGCTCTGTTGATAAAACCAGATCCAGTATTCGGCCAGAACAGTTTTTTACATGATTATGTTGTGATAGTTGATTTACATTCATAAAATCCAATAAGTTTTGACAAGCCTTAGGTAAAGAATCATTTACAGCGGTTTTATCCCAATTCAATTTACTTAGGTTAAAATCACCAATTATGTAACAGGGGATGTCCGTTGAGTCGAGCACTCTGTTGCAGCCATCCACAAAATGATCCAACGTTGCGAGACATACTGGTGGTGGGAGATAGATGGCACAAATAGCAACTTGGCGTGACTTGTGTGATGTCGATATGTCAAGCGTGACCCAGAGGTCTTCACAATTACTTTGCCAGCGTTCGATACGCGCGGAGTTGATTTTTTTATTAATTGCTATGAAGACACCTCCTCCGTTTTTATTGTGCTGGAACCCAGTGGTTTCTCTGTCCCGTCTGTAAACTTCATAACGATCATCAAACAATTCACTACTCAATACATTACTGTTTAGCCAGGTTTCTGTTAATACTACAACATCGTAATTCATATTGCACAGATTACAGTAAAAAATATTCGTTTTAGTTCGCAAGCCTCTACAATTTTGGTAATAAATTGAAATATCTTTGAATTCTATGCAATTTAAAACTAATGCATGCATTAAATTATAATAGTGAAAACAATAACAACAGGTAGTCATCACACAACCTTACTAAGACTACTCTTGCTCCTAATTTGTATAAAATCTGCGCCATCAGTTTTCCTCACAAATATTCTGCCGTTTCTGACCCACACGTATTTATAATTCTTCTCTTTGGCTTTTATCCTCGCAGCTGCATGAAGAGCTCTATTTGTCGGGGACAAATGTTCAGCAACAAAGACTGGAGATTTTGGTCCAGCGAATCCAAGGTGTGAACAATTCAGCTTTTCTTGAGGGTTATCTTGATCAAAGTATCAGTATGGTTTTTTTGGGTAAGATTTTAGAGGAGACTGACCTCTGAGTATGTTTCGATATTTCTTCTCAGGGTATTCAGTTAGGAAACATTGGAGCCAACTATGTAGTTAAAATTTTCGAAAAAAGTTATTATTAATTAAATAAAAAAAACGAATAAAAAAGTCTGTTACAATTCACCACTCCCAATTTTATTCATATTATTAAATGGTAAGTACCTACTTAAAAGTATTGAATAACTAATTATTGTAACTCTCTAAATAACTATGTGTTGGC
The DNA here is from genome assembly GCA_943138885.2 of Tholera decimalis. NCBI lineage: Eukaryota > Metazoa > Arthropoda > Insecta > Lepidoptera > Noctuidae > Tholera > Tholera decimalis. The sequence goes on from OW964562.2 coordinate 36,021,099, forward strand.
AACACCGAGTGAAGCTAGCGCGAGTGGTGCTGTGGCGGGAAACGAAGCGGTTACACCGGTCGACATGGCGCGATCACCGGCTCTCTTTGGGTTGAGCTCTCGACGTGTACGGTTGCTTAGTTTTGCGTTATTAAAGTTGAGATTGTCTGTATTGTCTATATTTGTTGTACAAGTTTTACCTCATTTTTGTCTTGTTTATCCCTTATCAGCCGTACTAGTAAAATTAGTTAACAATATGTACAAAAATATTTTAAAGTTGAGTTTATTCCCAACGGTTTCCAAAATACGGTGGACAGGCTAGATTGCTTCTAGCTTATTCATTCAGATGGTAAAATAGGAAACTAAATTTAAATGTGCCTAATTTGGAGATTTGCGAGCAAGTTGCTCCGAACTGTGGAGTTATTTTTGTTGCTGTATTTATAATTTTGCTACTGTTTGTTTGGACAAAGTAAATTTATGGAAAGCGAATTCTCATAGGAAAAATATTTTTGTCCCAACGGACCTATAATCGGTTACAGAAATTTCTTTATTATTTTTTCATTTAATAACGTTTGGCCTGGTTTGGCCTAATTTTTTCTTCAGTAGCGGTGGCCTTTGCGTTCAAACCCTGGCAGGCACATTTATTTGTGTATTTTTCATCATCATCATCACCCTTAAAAAGGTGAAGGAAAATATCTTGAGGACACCGACAAGTTAGTACTAGGATCGAAAAATCTGAATACATGCGACATCCAACAACCCACATTGAGATCACGTGGTGGATAGACCACTTAGTCATAGAAAGGAGGCTTGTTTCCCAGCTGTAGGATTATTATATATACAACCACCAGGTTGTAAGATCCGTCTGCAAGAAATTTCTTTGAGAAGACACACACCCTAGTGTTTCAATCACGTAAAGACAAGGCTCAGGTCGACGGTGCTTCGTGTTCCACGCGCGCATCTAAGAGCATTGACGAGGCCTAACAGGGCCATTGCCAGCTGGAGTTTCGGGAATGTCCTAATGAGATACCGTGACCCAGAAATAGGGCGGGTTTTTAGTCAGTAGAAGTCTGACACTCCTTCCGCTCCATCCAGAGCGGCAATCCGGAGCAATATACCAGATTCTCAACTCACCAGATTCGCAATTAAGAAAAATATTCTGGAAGCTAATTTGTTGAGCTGATCGGCCAATCTGGTGAATCGAGAATCTTGTGAACTGCGCCGGAGCGCAGAACGGGAGGATGCAGTTGACTTTTCCACCAACAAAATAGAACCTTGTTGGCCTTTGTGCAGTGATAGAAATGATATTAAATTAAAGTCTTTGTTGACTATAAAATGTATTGCGTTAGTTAATGTTAGATATTGAATACATATGGATATTTATACCTTCATACCTTTTCATTTAAATCCAAGTAGCTGTTTATATAAATGGCAATACAAGAACTGTAAATAAATATTGTTTCAGTTTCAAACTTGTCACAAGTTCAGAAGTCAGATGCGGGCGGTCCGGTTTAAGTTTCAGTTCAGTTTTTTCGTAAAGTTAATTTTATTAGTAACTATTTTTTAGAATGGAATTTGTGAGTGTCTTCATGTTTATATATGTATATGTATCTTTATATTTTGATGCAAAAAATTGTAGCCCTTTTTACGAAAACCACGTGGATGGATGACTAAATAAATTGCCACCGGTGTGATGTTTATTCAGAACGGACGAGAGGTTTTAAGTTTGGAAGTGATTATAAACAAGACTTCCAAACTTAAAATTATCATATGACTACGAGTATTATGGTAGAATATCGACCGCTAGGAAGCCATTAATATACATAGGTATAAACTAGGTACATAAATTATGTTATATTGTCATGTTCTTATTATTTGCGTGGCTTAGATTTTCTTATTATACCCTGAAAATATGGTGGCCAGATGCTCGAGCGTGCGTGACACTCCGCCAATACATATTCGATTTGAACACTCCACTGCTCTCAGGATTTAGGATTCTGACGTAAACAGTTGTCCATTGGTGTAATTGCTGTAAGGCGTTCCAATCAGAATATATACCAATGAATAAATAAATACTTAAAATCTCAAGTTGATTAAAATTGTTTTTCTTTCTAGTAGCCAATTACCATCCAGTCAGTAAATTAAGTAGTTACGATATCGTATCACGACGCGACGGTCAGACATTTTAATGTCAACTCAGTAGATACGTTGATTTATTTATTGAACGTATGTTTAATTCTTGATAAGCAATTTATTCGTGTAATAATTTGATTTTTAATAAGTTTTTCGCAGTTGTTAATTGGTAGTTCGGTAGCCAATTAATGTCACTCTGTAATAACCAACTGCGAAGTTATAAATTTTCTCATGTGCGTTTGCATAAAGGCAGTCTCACACGGGCGTTGCTGGTACGTTGTGTCGAATCGACTGACGATATAATAGTATGCTGAAAATCTGTACACACAGACGCTCCGACATCTAATACAACACGTCATGTAATAGGAGCTACGGACAGCACATTCTGTAGAGTCTGCATGAAGGAAGATGAGACAGCGGCACACCTGCTACTAACCTGCCCTGTAGGATGATTACAGGGCTAAATAGTTCGGAAAAAAGTATCCTCCGTGAAAGGATAAGCAAAAAAGGGCGTTGGGAAATTCATTGCTTCAGCTAGCCAAGGTGTATAAAAAACAGCACTGCACAGCGTTCTTGTAGAAGCGTCGTACCGCAGTACCCGTTTTGTCTAACTGACCCCTGCGCACTCACGTCCATCGCACGCCGAGCCCCGCCGCGCCGTATCATCGAACAGAGTGAGATCGCCTTTATGCAGAGTACACTAATAGCCTTTTTTTAACGTGGTAAAATTATCAAATAAGTCCTCCCACCCCAGGCAGGGCGGGAGGGACTGTCAGACTTTTACCGACTAAAATCCACGGTGTTCCTTCAATAGCCCTTTACGTACCGGGGTCACGGTAATGGGATAAGTCCCACGACCCCGGCAGGCTTCGGCCCTCTACAGGGGGGGGCCTCGTCATGTTGCTGACGCTCTTTGAGGCGCGCGTGGAATACAACGTGCCGTCGACCCGGGCATGGTCCATGGTCGGACAGCGAGTTGCCCTTTACTCGCTGTCCGCATGCCCACACTAATAGCCTTACTGCAATTTTTTAAACGTAATATATATTTAAAATAAATAAGCACTATCTAGTGGCAATTAAAAAAAAATTAAACATGGTTTGATAAGGAGTTAATTAATAAATAAATATTACTAATATTATAAATTCGAAAGTTTAGAATAATAGATGTTTATTACTCAATCACGCCAAAATAGCTGAACGTATCCAAATGAAATTTTGTATATAGAAAGCCAAAATTCGGGAATAAAACATAGACTACTTTTTATCTTTTTTTTTTGTTCCTTACGAGCTTGAGATTTATAAAAGAAAAACGGCTTAACTAGGTAATACCGTCTCCAGAGCGAACGAAGTCTGGACCACAGCTGGTAGATTATAATACCGTTCATTTAAAAACTAGGCAATCACATGAAAAGAAAAATGTGCCACGGAATAATTCTCTCTAACTGTCATCAAGCCCATTGAGCGGTGCAATTCAATCTGAAAGACCATTGTGGAAGATTCTAGAACGTTTTTCATTATTAGATGGAACATCACCATTATTTGACTCTTCAGTTAGTCTACGTGAACAAATTGGAAAATACGCTCGGGGCTCTTTCAATTCTGTGGAAACTAATCTTGGAGATATCGATGAAATTCTTATAAGAAAAGCCTCAATATTTTACTTATTTTTTTACTGGAATTTGTGTTAACTGGATTTTTGGAAAATTATCTATTAAGTATTCATGAAAGTTTTAAAGTTTTATTTTCTCGATTCTTTACTGCGTACCATAACGTCATATAGTTGATAGGAAAATAATTATATGTCACAACAATTATGGACCCTTTCGGATACAGCGATGCAGAAAAGAGAAGAAAGAACACTGAGTGTTTAATGCAATACTTTTTTGATTTAAGTAATTAGAAAGTTATATTGTTTATTAATATATAGTTGTAATTAAAATTATAGTACCTACTGTGTGGAAGGGTTTACCTGCGTAAATTCCAATCTCGTAGAAGTAACGGGGTAAACAGTTATTTTGAAATCACGGAAAGACATTTAAATTTTGACATTATACTCGTACAAGGTGTAACAGAATAAACGCAATTTCTGAAAGTAGTTGGTTCAGAATCGGCTTTTGAGTTATTTCCGTCATAAAAAATAGGTGTTAAATTTTGCGGGATTTTTTTTTCATTTAACTTAAAATGGAAACACAGTATCATGATAAATTAATACAATTTTTAATTTAAGGAAATGCGCTGGTGTGCGTGTCGGCCGCTAATATTGCATGAGTGTATGCGTCTGTGTAAGGATATTGTATGACGTACATACGTTTTGAGTTTAGTAAAGATAACTATTTTATAAAAAATGTCTAGGTTTGGTTTCAATTTATTTAGTTGCAGATGTTGTTTTAGACTTATAATTTAACTAGTACTCACGCGGGGCTTCGCTCCCGTGGATTCTATCACGATAAAAACATAACTCTCCTTTTTTGCAGTCACGTAAATAGTAGGCTATAACCTTCCTCATCTTGCAATTGCATCCAAATCTATCCAGTACTTTCGAAAATTAGCGCGTTCAAGCAAACAAACAAACAAGCAAACTTTTCCGCTTTATAATATTAGTATAGATATTCTAATTGGGGTGTTTGAGGCATTGCGCTTAATCTGTTACACCTTGTATGTAATTATGTATTTATAGATGTGTTCTGAGTTTTTAATAAGAAGTCAGTTCAATTTCTAATGAATCGTCGTCTACGTCATTATTGGTATCTATAACAATAACCCGCGGTACATGATCGTACCTCAAACGGCCATTTGCCTCTTTAGTCGAGTGGTCGCAAGCGTGACTGCTGAGTCTGGTCTCGGGTTCAATTTCCGGGTCAGGCAAAAAGTGCCATTGGGTTTTTCTGTAAGGAATTTCTTTGTAATAGACCAGAGTTTGGTAGTTGGCTGTATGATACCTCCGAGATTGGGAAAGCACATTCACCGGTCTCGGCTGTCATTTCGACATATTCGACAAGCCAGTAAATCAGATACTGGTCTATCAAGGAGTATCGTGTTACCCAGTTACTGTGTTGTGGTGCTCAGATAGGCAGTTGCTCCTTATTTATTTATTACTCCTTATAACAGGGCTTCCCAAACTTATTTGAACTGTGACGCCCTTGGGAAGTTGCCATATTTTTAGAATAGACGCGACGCCCAGCCCTGGCCTTCTTGCCATACATTTACATACTTTTTTTTTTTTTAACGTGGTTAAATTATCAAATAAGTCCTCCCACTACTAGTTTATTTATTTATTTATTTATTAATGTAGGGAAAATTAATAGTGGATCTGTGAGCAGACATTTGCAGAATTATTCAACCATGCTATTAATCATTACAATAAACAAACCTTGGCTAAAATACATAAAATTTAAGCCATTTTACTAACAATGGTTTCTTATTTTGTATATGTGTGTGTAGTTGTGTATGTTTACTAACAAAACAATCTGATGATGTGATTTATAAATAACTAATTATTATTATTGAAACTAATATAAAATAATTAAACAAAAATGATGTAAAAACTAAATTAACTCACTCATGTCACTCCTTATTTATCTATTACTCCTTATAACAGGGCTTCCCAAACTTATTTGAACTGTGACGCCCTTGGGAAGTTGCCATATTTTTAGAATAGACGCGACGCCCAGCCCTGGCCTTCTTGCCATACATTTACTTACTAGTTTATTTATTAATGTAGGGAAAATTAACAGTTGCGTATTATTATTATTAGTTGTAGTCCTAGCCTAATAACAATTTGTCAGAAAAACAGAAAGAAGCATACTTTAGCCGCCAACACTTTATCACAAACAACACATTGAGTAAGTTCTAAATTTCCTTTAGGTAAATCCGAAATTTTATTCTATACTTCTTCCGATTTTTTAAAGATTCGTTCGCCATAGTGAATATTCAAACGAAAATTAAAAGCATGCGTAATTTATCGACAGTCGCTCCTTATTTATTTATTACTCCTTATAACAGGGCTTTCCAAACTTATTTGAACTGTGACGCCCTTGGGAATTTGCCATATTTTTGCGACGCCCTGGCGTTCTTGCCATACATTTACTTACTAGTTGTAGTCCTAGCCTAATAACAATTTGTCAGAAAAACAGAAAGAAGCATACTTTAGCCGCCAGCACTTTATGACAAACAACACATTGAGGAAGTTCTAAATTTCCTTTAGGTAAATCCGAAATTTAATTCTCTACTTCTTCCGATCTTCTAAAGTTTCGTTCGCCATAGTGAATATTAAAACGAAAATTAAAAGCATGCGTAATTTATCGACAGAGACAGCCAACCTATTTAGATCGCCTCACGATGCCCCTAGGATAATAGTGCGGAGACACAGGGTGTCACGACGCACAGTTTGGGAAGCCCTGCCTTATAAAACTTTTTTATAAAGGTTAGACTGGAAGCCGGCCCATCATAGTTGGGGAAAGGCTAAGCAGATAATGATAATCCATCGATACTTTTGAACAATAACAACCCGCGGTACGGTGGCCGGCACATCAACCTACTCCAATCTGTCAAAATAATTTAATAGATTTACAACTTTATTACAACATGATAAGGTTCAAACTCAATTGGGTAAATTTGACAGATTCGGATAGCTTGATGTGCTGGCGACTGCACATAATCTTACTTCAAACTCATGTAGACTTTCACATAAACATTTGTTAATACGCGACAAACGAGTCACTAAAGGCATACAAGCTGGCTATTGGATTGTCTATCTCGTATGTTAGTAGGTAATAGTGTCAATTATCGCATGAATAAACGCATTCAATTCGCGTTTGCTAATGTGAATGGGTGTTCATGTAAAACACGAACTAGGAATTAAGTCATTGCACTTCTGAAGCGCGAACCCTATTTATGAATGAGTTTTTAGGTTGAGTGAGAGTGTAAATTATTGTCGGGGGGGGGGGGGGGGGGAGGAGGAAGAGCATCGTTGATATACTCCACTCTGGGGGGGGGGAAGGGAGTGGGTTTCCCCGGGCCAAATAAAATATGGATTGTGTGAGGAATGATACAAAGGAAAAAGGACTAAATAATGCTGTAACATAATGTTAATGCTGTAGCGGAGAATGGAAAAAGAAGACGTGATGCACTGACCCCAAGTAAATAAGATTAGTGCAGGAATAATATGATGACGATTATAAAATTCTCACTGCTGTGACATAGAGACTACTATGAGAATGAATTAGTTTAGATAGATATATATATTTTTTATTGTACATCATAACAGTAAAAACAAAATTATGGACTTAACAACTAAACAGGATGATACAATGGGCGGTTTTATCGCTAAAAGCGATCTTTTACAGACTATTGATTGGGTCCAGGTGAGTAGGTGGAGTTCATATGTCTTGGATTTTTTCAGTCATAGGACATGACGGTGTTTTCAACCGACGACCAAAAGAGGAGGTTATCAATTCGACGCGTATATTTTTTTTTTTTTTTTTTTTTTTTTATGTATGATCATCGAGTACTCGAAGACGGCTGAGCCGATTTGGAAAATTCTTTTTTTGTTCGAATGGGTATACTTCGAAATTGGTACCATTATCACCAAAGTCAGGATCTGATGATGGGATCCTGGAGAAATCGAGGGAACTCTTCAAATATTATAGGCACACCTATAGCGTTTTGGGTATTTCTTATAGTAACTTGTGCAGTTGCTCTCAAAAAGTACCATTTGGGGAAGTGGAACTGATGATGAAGACCACAGATGGCCGCCGAAACTACTCAATAATAAGTATTAAGTGGATTGCGATTCGATTACTTGAATATGGATGTTAAGCACTTTATGCTCGTCACAATGCATATGGTGATGTAGAGCTGATGGTGAAGTACCAGGAGAACTCCTCAACAATTAACGGCCCAGCATTGGGAAAAGCAATATTTTGTAAAAGGTTATAAGTAGTTGACATTTAGGCTCTTGTAACTAGGTAAATTAAAAATCATCCAACTAAAAAGAGTGAAAAAAAAACTTTTTAACAAAAAATTAAACCGACTCTCAAAAAACACTGCAAAGTGAAAAATAACTTTAATTTCGGAAGTCGGTGCCAAAAACGAAAAAACAAAACTAAAGACACCGACTACCGAAATTAAAGTTATTTTTCACTTTGCAGTGTTTTTTGAGAGTCGGTTTAATTTTTTGTTAAAAAGTTTTTTTTGAAGAGCAGCGTTGAAGATGTAAATTAGCCAAAGTATGGCTTGCCTGGGTCCCACGACTTAGAATTCATAAGTCGGGCCCCATAATCATATACCAATGAATAGCGTTATGTAAAACAGAATAACTTCTATTTTTTCCTCCAAATAAAATCAAATGCCAACCATAATAGGTACTCATAAAACATTAAAAATATTAAGACATAATACCACAAAAATAGTTGCCAAACTAAATAATAGTGCCGTTTCTGGCAACATTACATTATCTTATTTTCAGAAAACAGGATGAGGTTGTCACATAAAACGGGCCATGATTGCCGAAAGCATTTGTTACGATAATAAATACTTCTATATTAATGGCTAGTCAATAAATATGTTTCTTATAAAAAGAGAAAAGTATTCTTTTTCTGAATATAAACGTTCATTTTGGTCAAATGAAAGCATGTGACTTGACCTCCATTCTATTCTGATTGGTAAAGAGTAGCTACGTTTAGTTGATTATTTACTTCAAATATTCTTTAAGAAAAGAAAACAACCCTTGAATGGTGGATGAGTGACTATCAATTATTATACTACAATTACCCCTCGGCAGGGCTCAGGTACTGTTATATCTTTTGAAATGTTTTCGTCTTAAATACGTGAGGAACGATTTGCGCTGGTTATGTTCGAAATGAACGTTAAATAAATGTTTTTGAAGACGTCAAAAAATGAAATCATTCTTTGTTAATAAAACTTTTTCATGTTTTGGGTTTGATATGAAAATACGGATTTAATGGCCGTGAGTCACTTAATTTGGACGTTTCCATTAAAATTTTGTGTCAGTCTGCTACTATTATTCTCTGAGTAATTAACTAAACACATTCATGCTTGCCGCTGCGCGCTGTGTGCGAATGCGTCTAGCCAAATAAAGCAATTTTTGAATACGTTCTCACTTTATTTTCATTCCGAACAACATGTACTTGTTTGTACAACAACATGATGTACTTCTTTGTACAAACAACTGCTAAAACTTTTATTTTAAATAACGTTTCCGAGCCCTATCATTCGGTGTCGCGTGTTATCCTCGTAAAACACGCTAAATCATGTTTGATTAGAAAACCGAAAGCTATAAGTCTTATCAATGCATGCATTAATTCTTTTGAGTCGCATCAAGGTTTCTCTGCAAGTCTATCCCAACGTAGTAAAGCCTTCTTTTTTTTCTACGTATGGCAAAATGATCGAATGACTTCTCCCGCTCTGAGTTAAGTGGAAGGGAGCGTCAGACTTCTACTGATTAAAAACCCACCCTGTTCCCTTAGCTGCCCTTATGTTCCGGGGCCGCGGTATCTCCTTAGAACATTCCCGCAACCCCGGCAGGCAATGGCCCTATGGAGCCCCGTCATTATTGCTGACAATTCCTTACCGGACGGTGAGCTACCCCTGCTCGCCGTCCAAACGTAGTAAGGCTTTTGTTCAATCAAGTATCTCGACTTGGTTCGCGAGATTGTCGACATTTGGGATGTGTACTCGGCAAATGATTGCAAAGTTCAATACGAGCTCGAAGATCCATAGGCTTAGGCAGATGAGCCAAAAGCTTGATACAGAAAGCGGTACTTTTGAATACGGTGCATTTCGTTAGGAGGTTCTTCTCTTAGGAGACCCGACTATGCGACGCAAATGAGGGTGATGTATTTATCAGTCTATGTATGTATGTTTGTACCCGAGGCGTTGTAGGGGCCAAACACTTGGACCAATTTTGATAATTCTTACAATATCTATTGATTTGCCTTGCGAGTGTCACTAAATACATGACAGTTATCAAAATTTGCCACAATGACAACCAGACGCTATATTGTCTTCTTCTTCTTTCTCCTTTTTAGGATACGTTTTAAGACGTATAAAGGGACTGAAAAAATTATTATTAGTATTTAAACTAAAAAGCTCAAAATATATGTTTTATTTGTTCTATTTGTTTTAAATACGCTACGTTTTAAAATAACCTCATTATTTAATTGACTACCTTACTTAACTTTACATATAAACTTAAAACTAATACAGTTTCCCACAAAATCGATTTAAAAAAAGCAAAATCATAATATTTCAAAGCGGAGCTGCAAAGCTGCAATTCATGCAGAAACTGTAACATTAATTAAAATCTATTGCCTCCGGCTGCGTCTAGACACAGATTGGTGTAGTCAGCTAATCAGTACCTCACAGAACACGTTTCAGGGATTGATTTAGTGGTGTAGCGTTTTGGCATTTAGCTTGGCACGAAGCCGTGCGTAATTAGGTACTATTAGCTGTTAGATAGCTTATCGAAGACTAGCTTTTACCCACGCCTTCATCCGCGTAGATTATAACAGGATAATTAGAATAAGCCTTTTAAGAGGTAATGTAATAAAGAACATTGCTCGAACCGTCCCTACTCTTGTAGCACTTTAAAACCTATGTGAATCCAATGACCATAGTCATCTTATCATTTTATTGTATGACAGCGAAAGTGAAATGTCTGTCCGAACGTCATCTTAGTCAGGCATAGCCGAAACAATGTAATGTACACAGAACTTTCTATTTCAGATGAGCTACACGAGGACGTGTGAAGCGCAGGACGGCCGTGTCGCAGCAAGCCGTAGATATTAAGAGACTTACTTCTAACAATTGTTATAAGGTGGCGGTAGTGAGGTTATTCCATCTGTCAATGTCTGTCGGTTGTCACTGCTGACAGTGACAACTGACGCTGATACTGACGCTGATGTGACATTGATGTCAAATGGCAGTAGTGACGTCATTCCATCTGCCTCTGTCTATCAGCTGTCACTGTCAGTGTCGGGGGTAATGTCATTTTGATAACAAAGTGTCATTGGTTAACAAGTGAGAGCGAAGTAGCGTGGTGTCAGGCATTCTGCCAGAGAACATGCGCATGAGCGGATAACCTCACAACCTCCATCTGTTCCCGCGTACTTGAAGGACGGCAACGTCGCAATTTATTTATGAATGCGTACGCGTGTACAAAGTGTTTCTATTACGTATCAATTCAACATTTTTAGTGAATATATTAATATTAAAAACAAAACATTTTGTTTTAGAATGGTAATATTTTTTTTAGCATGTATGGATGCTATACTATTGCGGATTCACGGGAACGCCCTAGTTAACATACTGTATATAATGACTACCTCGTTGGTCGAGTGGTCGCATGTGCGACTGCCAACTAGGGGTCTCGGATTCGATTCCCAGTTCAGGTAAATTATTGCTGGGTTTTTCGGTTTGAAAAAAATTGATGGAATAGAGTTCTGAATTGTGCCTGATGTACCTATGGCAATATGTTAACAAGGGGTTAACATTTCCTTCGTTTGTAACCTTTGGACTTTCGTTTGATAATTCAGGGAATGGCACATTTAATGTTTCCCATATAATAAGGGGTGAATCTATTGACATACACCGCGCACAATTCTAGATGGCGTGCTTTTACTAAGAATGTTCGACAGACCAGTAAAATCCAATAATACTTTTGCCCGACCCAAGAATTGAATACGAGACTCCTTGTTCGACAGCCGTGCTTACGACTACTCGACCAACAAGGCAATCATTATAATTGTAGTATTTTTGGCTTTAAACATGCAAAAAAAAAGTGAAAAGGCGACATAATTGCGACTGATTCTGGTCTTTTCATGTTACTCTTACTTTTTTCGAGACTCTGTCATACAATAAAATGATAAGATGACTAGGGCCCTTCGATTTTTTAAAGTGCTACAAAGGTAGGGACGCAATTCATACATTTTTGGGCATTGTCCTTTCCTGATGGATCCACAGGGTATTTTTATAGAGGTCCAAAACTGGCTTGTGACGGTAGTACCGGTGTCGATCACAAAAAACGAACGAGAAAGAGGTTAGACAGATTCTTTTGCTCATAAACGACCATCCGCAATGACTTCATCCGCGATCATGACACTTGCGACAGTGCCGAAATATCAGAAACTCAAAACAATAAATACATAAGATAAGTATCCCGTTTTACGTTCTAATGATACTGTTTGGGCAAATTTCAAAATAGTTTAAAAATAAAATTAAAACGTGAAACTTCGTATTTCAGGTAAGTTTAATGTTTCGATGTCCCTCGCATGTATGCATGTAGCATATCGCACCTTCGGAAAGAATAAAAAATCAAATAAGAATGATACATAGTACAAACATCGTCATACTTTGCGCAAACTTTGCTCAACTATGTCGTGGTTGGCAGCTGAGTACTAGTGTTTTACATAGAATGACTACTTATCTGACCTCCATAGCCCAGTAGCTAGGTACATATAAACGTATAAACAAATTTAACATGTTATTGACAAAAAACAGTGCGTAATTCTATCACACCAGTAAACATAAAATTATTATACTGGCCACTTTATTAAACAGAAAATATAGGTATACTTAAATAAAATCCCTAAACTATAAATAAAAATAATAATAAAATAATAAATATTTTTTTTTTATTTTTTTTTATTTATTTATAAATAAAAATAATAATAAAAAATAAAATGCATTTAATTTAAATAACGTAACTCATATAAAATTAACATAATTAGAAACACATACACCAAATATTATTTTCAAAGAATAAACGAAAATGAAAATTACAATTACAAAAAAAAGAACTAAATCAAATAAAATGTCAATAAACAAAATAAAAAAAAAAAAAAACTATGCTATAATTGAATAGATCATATATCTAAAAATAATCTAAAATATGGAGGTATTCCTCGAAGCGCTACCATTTTGAAGCGCACCTAATGAAGCGCTCCTTTTAGCGCTTCGAGGAATACCTCAAAATATGGCGTTTAGAAAATCGTGCAGCGCATCGCTGTCCACTGGTATGTGCCCACAAGCTGGCTGCATTGCCACTTGTATGGCAATACTTAGCCTCTGTCAAGGTAAAAGCCAGCCCTTGGGTCACACGAAGTGTCGACTAAATACAAAATACTTCTAGTTTCTAAATGAAAAAAACGTTTAAAAAGTTTTCAATTTGCTAGTCTTACAATCAATTACGTATATACGCAAGGACATTCGTCTAGAATATTAGATTATCTCTGATTGGTGAAAGACAAAAGAGTGCTCATGAATGTATAACGATTCACATAATGGCGCTGAAACCAGAGGCTGAGCATTATGCAGAGATTTTAAAGTTGTGGAATAGATGGAAGACTATATTTGTGAAGAATTTCAATTTCATACAATATATATGTAAATATTGAGTACAATTTGGTTTATTGGTGAATAAATGCTTTCTTTTTCAGCACAAATAACCTTTATGTAAATCTTGACATTTTTTGAGAAGCTCGTGGATAATTAATTACTGCTTTACGGGTCAATCTTGAAGGTAAAGCACCGCTTACTGAAGTCTGTTTGTGGTATCTGTGTCTTGAAAAGCACTTAAAACCGTGGGTTTGGCTGTTATTTTATTTGTATATAGAATAGAACAGAATAGAATTTATTGAGACCATTGTTAAATTCTTTACAAATTTCCGATGATCCCCAAACTAAGCTATGCCTGTATCTTGGGGACCTAAGTTGTGGTAGACAATGTTGTGGGTGCAAAAACAAAGATGATCTGAACAAAAATCATAAGTATGTGAGAACATCAAAAACTTTAGATAAAATGAGATCGACTTAAAACTACTTAACTTAAAATGATATAAGACAATAAAATAATAATTAAGTACAAAATAAACTTCTTCAATTATGACAAAAACCAAATATCTTGACAACTTTTATGGGTATTTAGAAGCCAGAAAACGCTAGTATTCAGTTGAATACGGTTAGATTGCTAGTTGACTTAACCTTTTTCCCCACAAACTTGGACAATACTAAGCAGATGACTAGCTACTTACACGCCTTCTTCCGCGTAGATCCCGATCCCGTGGAATTCCGGAATCAAAAGTAACCTAAATTTTGCCCCATAGGGTACGTTATGGGACAACATCGGTTCAATCGTTCCAGAGACAATCTTCGACAGACAGTCAATATTATAAAAAAGGTTGTTTTTTTTATTGATTATAGGCTCGCGTTTAACCTCCATCTCACCTGATGGTAAGTGATGATGTGGTCGAAGATGGAGCACGCTTGCCTAGAAGTAACCTATTCACTCTTGACTTAAAGACGTTTGTTTGTGTATCGTGGAAATAATTGTTATTTTCATGGTACACAAACAAACTTTTTTATATAGATACTATAATAACTCGAGACAACACGAGAAGGCGGAAGAAATTTTGAAATCACGTTAATCCTCGGCTGTCACTTGTCTATTGACTACCAGTCAGAAGCCAAAAAGTCTGACAAATCAGCAGCTTTATCGCGTTACCAACCTACCGAGTTGTGGAGGTCAGAACGGCAGTCGCTTTAAGTAAAACAGTACTCAGCATCCGTTCACACTGGTACCCCACCTCAACGTAGTTGGGAAAAGGTTGATGACGAGCTTGAGAAAACATATTTTCATTTATTTATTTACTAGCTGTGCCCGTGGCACGCCGCAATTGCGGCGGTAAGACCCCTCTTTGAGGAGTGGCTAGATCGGCGTCACGGCGTCCTGACCTACCGCATGACGCAGGTCCTCACCGGACACGGAAGTTTCGGGAGGTACCTGTGTCTGATGGGTAAGGAAGAGACGCCTGGGTGTCACCACTGCGAGGGTCGCCCTGAGGACACAGTCGAGCACACGGTGCAGGACTGCCCAGCTTGGGCAGAGCACCGACGTGTCCTCACGGCGACAATAGGCGGAGACCTCTCGCGCCCGGCCTTGGTCGAGGCCATGCTGCGGGGCGAGAGGGAGTGGGAAGCGATCGCCTCCTTCTGCGAAGCAGTCATGCTTCCGAAGGAGGAGGCGGGCCGCGTGAGGGAGAGGATGGCGTCCTCCCTCCAGCCCAGCCGCAGTGGTAGACGCCCACGGCGTCGAACGTCGGCCGACGATCTCCGGCCACCGTAGGCGCGGGCATGCGGACAGCGAGTAAAGGGCAACTCGCTGTCCGACCATGGACCATGCCCGGGTCGACGGCGCGTCGTGTTCCACGCGCGCCTCAAAGAGCGTCAGCAACATGACGAGGCCCCCTCTGCAGAGGGCCGAAGCCTGCCGGGGTCGTGGGACCCATCCCGTTACCGTGGCCCCGGTACGTAAAGGGCTATTGAAGGAACACCGTGGATTTTAGTCAGTGAAAGTCTGACAGTCCCTCCCACCCTGCCCGGAGTGGGAGGACTTATTTGATAATTTTAACACGTTAAAAAAAAAAAAAAGCTGTGCCCGTGACTTCGTCCGCGAGGAATAGTGACTTTCGGCAGCATTTTTAATTTTTGAGACTAATTATTTTGAAAATAAAACTCATACATAAATAAGCTATTTACAATATTTTACTGCTAATAGCTTATATAAGTACATTTTTCTAATAACAGTCTTAAAAAATTATATTTCAAGCTTCTAGCTTTAAAAATGATTTAGGTAATTTCCATGCAAACTTTCACCCCCTATTTCAACCCCTTACAGACATTTTTCGCATTAAAAAGCAGCCTATGTCCTTTCTCAGGCTCTTGAATATGTCCGCACCCACGGAATAGATGAATAACGTAGGAATGGTAATGTGGGCGTGGTGAGCGCGCCACATTTATGATACGACAATCATAGCGCGACCGATTAATTCATTCACCGCGTTTAGTGCGCTTCGGAATACTTTGGAACACAGAGCTCTGCTTTAAAATGTCGTGTTGTGCAATTATAACCTGTAAAAATTTTTTTGCAAAAAATAGAACCGACTTCCATATCAAAACACTACAAAGCTAAAAATAACTTTAATTTCGGAAGGCGGTGTCTTTAGTTTTGTATATGGTTTTGGATTTTCCTTTTGTTTTCACACCGCCTTCCGAAATTAAAGTTATTTTTAGCTTTGTAGTGTTTTGATATGGAAGTTGGTTCTATTTTTTGCAAAAAAAATATTTTTCACGCTTTTTAGTGGGTTGGTTTGTTACCCAACTAGCACAAATGGGCTGCATTAGAGCTTTGGAGCGTATCCGATTATTACTTATGGTAATAGACGTAAGCGCTAGAGCGTCTACTGCAGACTTAAAGCAGCCGCTTTAGCGCTATTTGGGCGCCATTTTATGCAACCTAAAGTTCCATTTAACCTGCACAATGGTTACATAAAGGTTCCTTAATAGCTATAACGATTTATTAACGCTATACTAAAGCTCTCGTAGCGCTACTTTTGAATGATTTTGAACTACTTTGAACGAATGAATTGATTATATTTCTTTATTGTATATCTTCAGTTGACATTGTTTGTAATATTTTGGTAAAGTGTTTTCGTCGCCATCATGAAAATAAAACAAAAAGAAGTAAGTGTTTGTATTCTGTATTAGCAAGATATATAAAGATACTTAAAACGCTGTCCAGTTTACTGTAGATATATAAGATAATTTTCGAGTAATTTTAACGCGCTTTTATGATATTTAAAAAATTAACAAAAGATATGTGATATTTTTTAATTGTTATACAGAATAAATTTTATTTCCGTATTTTTACGTGTCGATAACTTACTATTTGCAAGTGGCCGATTGTTTACCGGTACATTTAATGCACATTTAACTGAAAAACCAATGTATATTCTATCAACTCAATTTTGCAAGTGAATTATAAGTTTTCTTAAAAAATAATGGCTTCATTGTACTGTAGTCATAACCTGCAGTTTGAGCTCTAATAACTCCTTTTTGAAAATCATAGCGCAAATTTTCACCCTTCTAACGCTTCCAGTGATTTTTGTTCCCCTAGTGCAACTCACAGCCACAAAAAGCTCCTATTTTCCTGTTTTTGAGGTTATAAGATTAATTATTTGTATCCTTAAGTGTATTGTAAGGTGTACAATAAAGTACATAATAAATAAATAAATAAATAAGATCTAGTTACGTACTTATTCGTTTAGCATCCATTTTATTAAATATTTTATAATAGTTACAAAAGCAGCTGTAAAATGGCGAATGGATTGAGCCTGCAAGGAATGACTATTGATACTAAAGGCCTTAGTTACACTGATGATTTTTTTGTAACTATAGTATGCATAAGAGTTTCTATTATTTCTATAATGAAACTTATAGTAGTATAATAGTGGTTACTATAACTATAACCTATACAAGTTACAATGGAAACTACTATGCAGCTGTGAGTGGCAGAATGACCTTCGTAACTCTCATATAAAGGTGTAAGTGGTAAATGAGTTCTACCGTGGACTACTGTGATGGCTAGGGTAGTATTTGATTAAGCTTATAGCACCTTAAGTAACTTTTATAACTATAGACGTTTACGGATGCAGATATGCAAATCTGAACTGCTTTTTGAACCCTTAAACCGCTATTTTACAGCCCAAAGTAACAAAATAGGCTGCTATTTCCACTAATGTGCTCGTTGGGTATTTATCTAGTTACAAAAGCCATAATGTCAACAACTTATCACCTTTTACAAAATATTGCTTTTCCCTGTGCATAGCCGTTAATTTTTGAGGAGTTCTCCTGGTATTTGACCATCAGCTCTACTTCACCATATGTATTGTGACGAGCATAAAGTGTTTAACATCCGTACTCAAGTAATCGAATCGCAATTCACGAAATACTTATTATTGAGGAGTTTCAATGGCCATTTGTGGTCTTCATCATGAGTTCAACTTCCCCAAATGGTACTTTTCGGAAGCAACTGCTCAAGGTACTATAAGAAATACCCAAAACGCTATAGGTGTGCCTATACTATTTGAAGATTTCCCTCGATTTCTCCAGGATCCCATCATCAGATCCTGATTTCGTAACAATGGGACCAACTAGAAAGTATACCCATTCAAACGCAAAAAGAATTTTTCAAATCGGTCCAGCCGTCTCCGAGTTATGAGGTAACATACATAAAAAAAAAAAAAAAAAAGTTCACGACGAATTGTAAACCTCCTTTTTTTGAAGTCGGTTAAAAACAAAAAGTTAGACCGCAAGTATAAAGCGAGGAGATATATCTTTCCATCAGTAAGTTGAAAATAACATTTAATTACAATTTTATTAGTAAAAAAACATAAAAATATTCTGATCACTATGAAATTCCAAACATTAACAACACTATTGCAACAAGTTACAAAAAATATACATTGCCTGATGTGTACTCGCTTAATCAACGCAATGAGCAAGTCCGTTTACAATGTATTGCATTCTCTCACTTCAACCATTGACGTTTCGTCCTTTGCCCTGATTGGCCGTGATGCACGGCGCATGTTTATTGACAGTGAGTTACAATCAGTAGCAAGCTCTCGATTTAAGTGTGTGTAATTTATTTGTGTGCGTAATTCGCATAAGTAACGGGCCTCTTGCTTGTAGTTGAGCTGTAGGAATGGGAGACAAGCGGCGACACGCGTTCTCATAGAAATCAGGAACTATTTCCTTTTTAACCTCTTTTATCTGTTCTGTGTACGTACCAAATTTCATTTAAATCAGTTCAGTAGTTTAGGCGTGATTGCGTAACACATAGACAGACAGAGTTACTTTCGCATTTATAATATTAGTATGAATATATTTGGGTTAACCTACAATTGTTTACACTATACATTTATATGAAACAGTCATATTGCATTTATAAGTGCAACAATTAATTACAGGCTAACACCACATGCACTACTTAATGTTATTAACATACATAATTCTTAACATAAAGGAGGCAGATCGAATGACAATTATAATAATTAGAAATATTAACAAATTAATTGCACAAAAAAAACTAAAAACAATAATAAGTCAGTCATTTAGATTAAAAGATAAATTTAAAAAACATAACATAACTATTTGAAACATAACATTCATCAATACAAATTAATAGGAATAAAATTCAATATCGCACATTTAAATTTAATTACATTACAACTCATACATTTTTACAGTTCATTCATATTTATATTTACGAGTATTCAACACGAGAAAAGTGCTCGACAACCATTCTACAAAATTTTCCGATATTAAGTATCATGGTGAACATCAATTAAGTCAATCCACATTTATTTTTATAGCACTTCAAATTTGTTTATATATTGATGATATCATAGATGTTTGGTCTCCATGACTATTCTATGTAGGTTTCGCACACAAGCAAACACAATGACAAGAAGTAGACAATAGTTCAATAGACAATAGAAGTTCTTGTCAATAGTTCTTTGTGCCCATTGTAGAACGAATAATGCCTACTTATGCATTACTTATGAGGGTTCCTTGGTTTCTAATTAGCTAACTGTCATATCAAATCTTAGATATACCTAAATACACATCTGATACGTTTGTGTTTGTTATTCCTTTTTTTAGGGTTCCGTAGCCGAATGGCAAAAAACGGAACCCTTATAGTTTCAATATGTCTGTCCGTCTGTCTGTCTGTCCGTCCGTCCGTATGTCACAGCGATTTTATTCCGAAACTATTAAGACTATACATGTGAAACTTAGTAGGTAGATGTATTCTGTGAACCGCTTTCCGATTTTAAGAAAAAAATTAAAAAATATTTAAAATAAAGGGGGGTTCCCCATACATGGAACTGAAACTGAAAATATTTTTTTTCATGAAACCTATGCGTGTGTGGTATCTATAGACAGGTCTTTAAAAATGATATTATTACCACTTTTTCATAAAGTCAATCGTTTAAAAGATATAAGCTTCCAAAATGGTAAAATGTGTGTCCCCCCCTCTAACTTCTATAATAATGGAGTGAAAAATCTAAAAAAAATATGTGTCTGTAGACCTTAATGTAAACTTTCAACCAAAATTGGTTTGAACGAAATCGGGTCAGCAGTTTTTGAGATATAGCATTTTTCTAAAACCGCAAATATAACTTTGTAATTTATACAAACACTATGAAAAACAAAGTTATTTGGCGTAGTTGTAAAAAATGTAAATAAGCTAGTTTTAAGAAATTTGTAAGGTTTTTTTTCGTCAAATAAATATACATATTATATTATATTATTATAGTTACTTCGGAACCCTTCATGGGCGAGTCTGACTCGCAACTTTTTTTATATTTGTTTCTTCTGCTATCTCATGGAATTCCCATGAGATCAGAATTTATGCGGTGAGAACTGAGAAGAAATGAAATGAAATTTTACTTTTGCAGATTGGTAATAAAAAACACTTCTATACTTTTTTTTGTTTCATTTTAAGTTAAACCAGATGAGGCCGGTGTTTCCTAACTGACTAACCTGTGAAAAAACACTGAAACACACTCAGAGGTTTCGTCTCTTTATAAGTTCATACAATTCGTACTAACTAGTCAAATCATAATTATGCGAACCATATAGGAGGTGCTCTTTTGAAATTGCGTTATTTTGTCAGATATCGTGTAGCTCAACTTAAGGAACTGAACTTAAGGAGCTCAACAATTCTGAAGTCGTAGGCATAGCTAGTTTAAGTATATTTTTAACCGACTTCAAAAAAAGGAGGAGGTTTTCAGTTCGTCTTGAACTTTTTTTTAGAAGCTGATGGTGAAGAACCAGGAGTGCTCCTCACAAATTAACAGCTCGGCATAGGGAAAATAAATATTTTGCAAAGGTGTAAAGAAGGTGACATTTAGGCTTTTTTAACTAGGTAAATTACAAACCGGCCCACTAAAAAGTGAGAAAAAAAAAACATTTTAACAAAACATAAATCCGACTTCCCAAAAAAACACTGCAAAGTGAAAAATAAAGTTATTTTTCACTTTGCAGTGTTTTTTTGGGAAGTCGGATTTATGTTTTGTTAAAATGTTTTTTTTTGTTTGTCACATTTCGGAAGTCGGTGCCAAAAACGAAAATACAAAACTAAAGACACCGACAACCGAAATTAAAGTTATTTTTCATTCTGCAGTGTTTTTTGGGAGTCGGTTTGATTTTTTGGTGAATAATTTTTAAGTCCATACAATTCGTACTAGTCAAATCATATGAGAACCATATAGGAGGTGCTCTTTTGAAATTGTGTTATTTGGTCAGCTATCGTGTAGCTCAACTTAACTAACTGATCTTAAGGAGCTCAACAATTCTGAAGTCGCGGGCACAGCTAGTTTAAGTATAGTTTTCATTGTTTTGTTGCGTGACAATTTGTTCGATGTGAGAAACCAGAGTGGAGACACTGAACCCAAAATTAACATTAATCACTATAACACAGTCTTCCTCCTCTCTGTTCCTTCAGTTATAATCCGATAGGGTGGCAATTCGACACGACCAAAAAGATACCAAGCGCAGGACCACCAGCTTAACGTGCTTCCGTGCTTCCGAAGCACGGGGTTATCACACCGCTAAACTTCCAAACTCCCCGGAGTTTGGAAATTCAACTATAAAAACAAAACTAATTAAAAACAAATCGAATTTTTTGTCCAATCCCAACCCAACTAGACCAACGAAGTAGTTTACGACTTAGTGCGAGTACAACTAGTACAAGATCATGGGTTCGAGCTGAAGCAGCCACAATATTTCGGCTAATTAACATCATCACTACCGCTCTTAAAACGGTAATAGTACATTTTGATACAAGTGGAGAAAGTTTGTTATTGCGGCCGAGGCGGAGTTACGCCCGAGCCGCAAGCCGAGGGGGCTATGGAGCCGAGTACTGCAGTAACAAATGTCCATGTGTATCAAACGACGTTTTTCAATACACTTTCGAAGAAATAAAATAATGGAACGAAAAGTATTTTTGTCATTAAAATATTTTCCCCGCGCTTTACCTTCGCGGGTTAAAGGAGAAGCAAAGGTATGAAGCAAAACAGCCTGATATTAAAATGAATATATTTTATATATATGTAGGGTGATGGATGACCGAAAAAATACACCTTGCTTCGTAATTCTTCTTTTATTCATTTTTAAAACACGGAAAAAAATGGAGTACGTCTTTACCTCTTTTCGCTCACACACATACCTCCCGTTCCTTCATCGCTGCGTTCATAATACTCATTTTATTTAAATTTAGCTGCGTTCCGAATTAACATCCTACAACTCGGCCATTCTGCTTGCAGTCTGCCCTCAGACTGACTCTATTACAATAAGATAAACTAAGTTGAACAAAGGTTACACACAAACTAGGTTTTAACAATCTATAAGGTTTAGAACTAAATTAACAACACATATTCCTGAATAAAATAAACAAATAAACTCAACATTATATCACTCCTTACTTATCAATATAATACACTGAAGCAGTCATTCACTCCTTTAACAATACTCCAGCATTTAAGTATTATCAAGTACAATCTAAAATCTTACTTACTACTTAAATGTTTAGGTACATTTGTTACACGAATCACTATTATGGTTAGTTACAAGGTAGGTATTTTATTTCTTTGTTTATTAAATTACAGATACCTAAGCGTAAGCATATTAAGTTACACTTCCTTACACCTTATTTTACACAGAATTACAGACATTATGTAGTTTATTAGTACTCATTTACATCTTATAAGGATATAAGATAAATGATACCATTTAATTAATTTGCTAGTTATGATACAACAACCTATCAACATTACTCATCCTATTAACACAATAGCATGGCAAGTCAGCTGTGTTCAACGGTAAGTATGAAATATTATTAAGTATAGTTTTTGTTCTATTTTATGAATAAATAAATTGAAATGTTAAAAGAAGATATCTTTGAATTAAGGCCATCTTTTCATGAAGTCTACTCCTGTAGTGGTGTGTTTTGGTCCCTCCTTACTATTATCCAATTTTATTACTTCGTACCTATCTTTTCCTAAATCTTTTACTACTTTATAGGGTCCAAAGAATTTTTGTTTTAGTTTTAATGCATTTCCAAATTGCATTCTTTGTATTGCTATGATATCCCCTATTTTATATTTCTGTCCTTCCTTCCTTTTACTATTAAAAGTTCTTCTGTTTTCTTCTTGAATTTTTAATATCTGGGCTTTTGCTTCTTTTCTTAAATCATCTCTTTTGTCGATGAATTCTCTTCTATTTTCTTCTTCTAAATATTCTAAAATTTTCATGTCTTCTTTAAGCCTAATTTTAGTCCCTGTTAATAATTCAAAAGGTGATGTTTGGATGGATCTTTGGTATGAACTATTGATTACCCTCTGAACTTTACTGACATGTTTGTACCAGAATGCAGGTTCTTCAATACACATCTTGGTCAATACAGATATAATGATTCGATTCATTCTTTCAGCTTGACCATTTCCACGAGGTATTCCTGTTGTTATCGTAATATGCTCTATCTCCTCTTCCTGACAATAATCTTCAAACTCTTTCCCGGTGAATGCTGTTCCTCTGTCAGTCACTATACGTCTGGGGTTTCCATAATCCTTTTGATGTAATTTTAATTTATCAACCGTTTCCTTTGCTGTTACAGTCTTAACAGGGTATATCCATACAAACTTTGTATAACCATCTATGACGGTTAAAATATAGTTATACATCTTCTTGGTAGCATCCAAAGGTCCTAAATGATCACAATGAAGTGTATCTAATGGCAGTTCTCCCTTTGGTATCGGGTTTAAATATCCTTCCTTCTTCCCTGTGTTCCTGCTAGCTAGTATACAGGGCACACATGTAGATATTACCTTTCCAATTTTATTATCTAACTTAGAAATGTAATAATCTTGTTCTACTATGTCTCTTATTTTCTTTTTTCCAAAATGTCCAAAACTGTGAGCTCTTCTAATAATTTCAAGATCCATTACTTCTGGAACAACCAATTCCTTTTCTTCACCTTTATAGATAACATCGTTTTCTAGCACATAGTCTTCATACTTATTTTTCCTGAGAACTTCTTTAATTGCCTTCAATCCTGCATCTTCTTCTTGAGCATTCTGTATACGCAAATGGAGTTCATTTTGAATAACGCATATATTTCGACTTAAAGCGTCGACATGTTGCATTTTCTCACCAGGTCTGTGCATAATAGTATAGTTAAAATCTTGCAGATACATAATCCATCGGGCTACTTTAGCTGAAACATCTTTTTTTGTTAAAGTCTTCTGGAAAGCTTGACAATCAGTAATTATGGTAAATGGAATTCCTATAAGGTATCTACGAAACTTTTTCACGCCTTCTATCACTGCCAGTGCTTCCAGTTCATAACTGCACCACCTTTGCTGAGTTTCACCAGTCTTTCTGCTCATGTAATGAACGGGGTGCATGCTACCATCTGTAGAATCCTTTTGCATCAGCACTGCAGCATATCCGTACTTGCAAGCATCTGTATGTAGCTCCGTTTTTAATTGTGGGTCAAATATCTTTAAAACAGGTTCACAACATAGAAATTGTTTTAATTTCAAAAATGCAATTTTTTGGTCTTCTTCAAAATAAAATTCTTTCTTCTTTAACAGGTCACTCAGAGGTCTCGCTACCATAGCATAATTAGGAACAAATTTTCGAAAGTATGAGGTTAATCCAATGAAGCTTTGAATTTCTTTAAGATTTTTAGGCACAGGGAACTTTTGCACTGCTTCAGTTTTCTCCTTTGAAGGCTGCACTGTTCCATTGCATACCACATGACCAAGATATTCTACCGATCTTTGTAGTAACTGTGTCTTCTTCCAGTTGATCTCAAGACCATATTCTGCAGCTACCTTCAGGACCTCTTGAAGTCTTTGAATTGCCTGGTGTTCATCTTCAGCCAGGATAATAAGGTCATCAATGAAAATGAGTAGAACTCCTCTTCTTACAAAGTCGGTGAAAATAATGTTGATATATCTGGTAAAGAATTTAGGACAAATTGCTAAACCAAAAGGTGCTCGTAGGAATTCAAACTGACCTTCTGGGTTGCTGGTCACAAACGCAGTATATTTTATTGAGTCCTCATCTACTGGTAAATGGAAAAATCCATTCTTTAAATCTAAAGTGCTAAAGACCCTAGCTGTACACAATTTATCCATGTGATCATTGATTACAGGCAAGGGATATTCGTCTCTCACCATCTTCTGATTTATCTTCCTATAATCTACACAGATTCTTGTACTTCCATCTTTCTTCTTCACCAAAACGAGGGGACTGGCATATTCCGAATAGCTGGGACGTATGATGCCATTAGCCAACCACTCCTCTATTTGATATTTTACAATATCCTCCTCTTGCAAAGCTAAACGCCATGGACACTGTACTACTGGTATGTCATCTTTCAATACTATTTTAAATTTTATTGGAGCTTCTTTTATCTTTAAGGGCTTGTAATTATCTACTATATTTTTAACTTGGATTGGTATTTCACTTTCATTAGTATAACTGGAAAGTAAACACTGTAAATACGAACTATCATAACACTGAGGCCTTATCTCAATGATACCTTTGTTAATCATAGTAATAGTATTAACCAGGAAAGTCTGCCCAAGAATAACTGCGTACGGAATGACACCTTTAGGCACTACATAAAAACAAACCTCATAACAATGACCATCGATTATCAAATTGATTTTAAACTTACCCATTGAATACACCTTACTCGAACCTAGACCAGTTAACATCATCGTTTCAGCTTCACATTTAACTGACAGCATCACGTACACATCGTGAGATATTAAATTTAGGTCGCTGCCCGTATCTATTAAACAATTTACTGTGATACCGCCTATAATAACACTTTTAACTGATTTATTCACTGCACTTTTATTGTTTACATTCAGTACACTAAGGTTATTATTTTGACATTGACATTGACAACGACTGTCTTTCCCGTTTGACATCAGCGTGCCATCTCGTTCACTCTCCGTTCCGTTATCCAGTGATTGATTCTGAGCGAACATGGAACGTGCCTTGAAGTTAGCTCCACCTCCGCCATCATTCCGACTCGTCGATGGTTCGCCCTTCCATTTTCCGCTTCCGCCTTCTTGTTGACATTCGGTACCAATGTGGCCGAATTGGTTACATTTGAAGCACTTGGTACCTTTTTTGCATGAACTCGCCAAATGACCTCTTTCCCCGCACTTGAAACAACGATACACTTTATCACTTGCATTTTCCTTTCTATTAGAGTCGTCTGCTTTAGCTTGCTTTGAGGGTTCGCGACACTCGCGCTGCTTATCCACCGTACCGCGCAAATTTCCTCGTTTCAACATCTTCTGCTTCATAGCTTCATATTGTGCCAACTTCTCCTTAAGAACTGCATACGTTGTAACACCATATAAACCAATTTTATTCTGCTCGTAATCGGCAATCCCGTCTATTATATACTGAATGGAAACGTAATCAGCGAACTTAGCTCTTTTGCCAAGCTCTTTCATGGTGAGCATATATTGGTAATAGCTCTCATTGTTACGTTTTTTACGAGCCGCCATGATTTCATGCATTTGCTTGGTATTTACCGAATCTGGAAATTCCTTTAGCAGAGCGTTTTTCAAATCTTCATAAGTTCTGAATGGTTTTTCCGTTCGTAACCATAATTCAGCAGTTCCGGTAAGCGATCTTCTGGCTATGATGAGTTTTTGTTGAGCCGTCCAACTGAAGATTTCAGCATTGTCTTCAATGTCTTGTGACCACTTCGAAGACGAGTAGGTCATGTCTTCACCATCGAATTTAATTATGGTGTCCACCATACCATAATGTAAGGGTTGAATTCCTTCTTCCATGGTATCGTCTTTTCCCATGATATCTTCCTTCGTGAAATACTATCCTCTTAAAATATAATATTTTTCCACCGGCGCGAGCACTTGTTTTTTTTCGTAATGGCCGCCGTCTTAGTACCGGTGTGATTTTTTCTTCTTAATTTTTTCGTGTTATTACACCTTTATTATTACGGTCGATCCCGGACGAGGCTGTAGGGTGATGGATGACCGAAAAAATACACCTTGCTTCGTAATTCTTCTTTTATTCATTTTTAAAACACGGAAAAAAATGGAGTACGTCTTTACCTCTTTTCGCTCACACACATACCTCCCGTTCCTTCATCGCTGCGTTCATAATACTCATTTTATTTAAATTTAGCTGCGTTCCGAATTAACATCCTACATATATATTTAATTTAGAACACAAATAAATGTTTATTTATTGATAAAAGCAAAATTATTTTATAAATAATAATGTTTATTTCTGATATTCTGTTGATAAACACAATTTTAATTTTCATTAAATATAAAAAAACATGCACCTCTTTGCTGTGAAACAAAAACAATCACCGCCGAATATAGGGAATTGAATAGTTGTTTAATGTAATCTGTGGCAAAATTTGGAATGGTAAACCCTCATGTGTGAAAAATGAAAAATATCCACGAGTGTGAAATACATTGCATGATGAACCTAATCGTAGTGCGATAAGAACCAGTTTTCGAGGAAGTAGTGTATTAAAAAAAATTGACCAAGTGCGAGTCAGACTCGCCCATGAAGGGTTCCGTAGTAACTATAATAATATAATATAATATGTATATTTATTTGACGAATAAAAAAAAAACCTTAAAAATTTCTTAAAACTAGCTTGTTTACATTTTTACAACTACGCTAAATAACTTTGTTTTTCATAATGTTTGTATGAATTACAAAGTTATATTTGCAGTTTTAGAAAATATGCTGTATCTCAAAAACTGCTGACTCGATTTCGTTCAAACCAACTTTGTTTGAAAGTTTACATTAAGATCTTAAGACATAATTTTTTTTAGATTTTTCACTCCATTATTATAGAAGTTAGAGGGGGTGGGACACACAGTTTACCACTTTGAAAGCGTATATCTTTTAAACTATTAACTTTATGACAAAGTGGTTTAGAAACCATTATATCATTTTTAAAGACCTGTCTATAGATACCACACACAAATAGGTTTCATGAAAAAAAAATATTTTCAGTTTTAGTTTCATGTATGGGGACCCCCTTTATTTTAAATATTTTTTAATTTTTTTTCTTAAAATCGGAAAGCGGTTCACAGAATACATCTACCTACTAAGTTTCACATGTATAGTCTTAATAGTTTCGGAATAAAATGGCTGTGACATACGGACGGACGTACAAACAGACAGACGGACAGACATATCGAAACTATAAGGGTTCCGTTTTTGCCATTCGGCTACGGAACCCTAAAAAGAAATCATCGAGAGGAAACCGGTATGTCTTAGGACCGAAAAATGTTAAAACATGCGACATCCACCAACTTGCCCGCGTGATGGGTCAATCCCTCTCATAAAAAGAGAACTATATTCCAGCAGTGTAGGCAAATTATTATCATACAAGTAGTCCTAGCTTTCCTAATCTTTATTCACAATAACGCTAAATATAGCCAACTTGTTTGTCCACAATAACTATGAAACCAAACAGAAAGGGCCATTGTTGAATGTTAAGCAGTTATAAATAGTATTATTTCCGGGTATCTTATATAATACAATTGGTATCAGTTGCATCGACAAACGGAAGGCAGTCCCGGAATATTAATATCTAAACAATCGTATTGTTTATTTGTTAACTAGCTCTGACCACGACTTTGGTCGCGTGGTAGTCGTGATTTCCTTTGTTTGTTTGGTTTGCTTATAAACATAAGTTAAGGGAGGCCGCGATGTTGAATACTTATTTGTTGAATACTACTATACGTGTTCTCGCAGCCCTCGGCGCATGTGTATGAAGGAACGCGGGGTGGTTTTAGTCAGTAAGAGACTGACAGACCCCTTCGCACGCCCCAGGGCGGAGGACATCCATGAGGATTTCCACCTCGGAAAAAAAGGTACTTATTAGTTCGCGTTGAAGAATACTTGAGTGTTCCTGCAACACCCAGCGTATGTGTACGAGGGAACACGGGATGGTTTTAGTCAGTATGAGTCTGATAGACACCTTCGCCCTCCCCAGGGCGGAGGAAATCCATGAGGTTTTCCACTTAGAAAAAAAGGTACTCATTAGTTGAGACTAGTGATGGGTCGTTGACGGTTTTTCCGTTAACGAAACGTTAACGTTGACTTAGGTTGCCAACTGGTTAATCAACTAGTTAAATTCGTTACCGAGTTAACGTACTACTAATGTCAACTTGCAACGTAAACCGTTGATTCATTGAACGGTTTTTATTCAACGATTGCGCGTTCAATTTTAGAAACAATTTGGTTCAATTTATGTATTGGCAAATGTTTGATTGATGGTTCTAGTAGAACCATCAATCCACCAAAGTATGAAGGGAAGGTCATCTTAGTAGAACCGTTCTACTAAGATGACCTTCCCTTCATACTTTTTTTTCAGGCTTAGGACTGACTGAATAGAATACAATTAGCTATAAACCATATTCTACTCAGGCGTATTTATTCTGATTCTATGTACACAAATCAATTATTATTGACAATGTTTTTTTTTTATAGAGTTGTTTTTTTATATTTGTTTGTTGTAGTTGTTTTTTTATAGGCATTAAAATACTTTCAAAACAAAGAGACGCAATCATAAAATACATCATTGCGCGCTCCGCGAATGTGCAATGCATACGAGTCCGACCAGTATAAGATGAAATCCGATAAATAATATCAGAAAATAATCTACTTTAGATCATAGATCTATTAGCTTACTGATAAAATGTTATGCTGTCTTTCCGTAAACTTGAAGTCCGGCTTTTTTTATTACACCAATACACACACACGGGGGTACACGGGGCCATTATTAGATTTATTTTCCAGTATTTTTAGCGAGTAGTGCGGAAGAGTGTGTTTACGGCTCACAGAAGTTGTTAATATCGTTCGTAAACGGAAACAAACAAACTAGTATTAACCGGTTTCTCTCGGGTGGTACGAGCGAGCGGTAGCAGTCCGCCGCGCCGCACGGTGGGCTGAAAAACGGCTTTCATAGACTTAGGCATTTTATTTTGCAAGTGCCAGTTTTTGTGCCGGATATCACTTCTATTTGTTATAACAATATACAAAAATGACACCAGAATTGATTCTGCACAAAAACGAAGGAATTATAATTTTTTTACGAAAATTTTGTATGGAGCTAGTATGAAAAATCGAAATATCTTTGAAACGGCAGCGATAACCGTAATATCCTTATAGGAGGTTTTAGTACTAATTATTTATGATTTTTTGACATACGTTACATAATGGTTGTAGATGCCTTTTTTTTTTTAAAATAGTCAAAATATTTTTATTTATTTTTACATATTAAACGTTCCTTTTAGTGTTTAAGTTGAAGAATTCAGAGCTTTAACAACTCTTAACATAAAATAGCATCACCCCTATAGACCTGAAGGACTAGACAGAGGTGTGTAGTATCTTGTTGATCTTGTAAGATTTCCAACAATACCAAATAGTTGAATATCAGTGTCAAAGTGCCCATGCTGTCGCTTCTTTTAGAAAGATAGGGGAATGAAATTGTTAATTGATCATACCCTAAAAGTATGATTACAACATAACCGGACACATAATAATATCGACACAAAAGGAATTTTAAAACCTTGCATACGTTCAAAATACAAAATAACATATTGTGTAGTCATCTAATGAGTCTGATGACAAGTAATTAAGTAATTAGAATGATTGTTGTAGTCTTCTGATTCTAATGAGCCTATTAAGTGATTAAATGATTTGAAATATCTCGCAACAATACCAACTAAGAACTGCATTCACCTTTTTATAATTAGTGAGCTAATGTGATTTGCTAATGTTGATTAGTTCTACTATGAGTTCTACGAAATGTTTTTGACGATTATAAATTTTTATAATCATATCTTTTATAACTTTAATGAGGGTAGTTAACTAATTATTGACTTTATACAATAAAAGGGCTATAATTTTGTTCCATAATTTAGATTGTTCACAACCGTGTAATTGCTAACACTAAAACTATTTGCTTTGCGACTACAAAATCTTAGAATGGAAAGTTTAATCACCAACTTAGATTTGTTTGTTCTTCTAAAAAGTGAGTGTCCTTCATTTAATCATGAAGTATTGTTTAGTGCAATTGTGTCCCGCATAGGCGATTGCCTTTCTGCCAAAGATCAAGTAACTCTCAAAGAATTTTGCCGGAGATTCACGCGAGCTGCTTTAAACAGGTGGCAGAAATCTAAACGATTCTTTGATAAGTTTAGAAATACGTACGGAGAGTGGTTGCAAGCAAATATTGATTGGCCGAGTTGCGTGCAAACTTTAATAAATCAAGAACCAACTGTTGATGAGATACCAAGAGCACGCTCAGTCTCTCCAGAACCTTCGACATCATCGACTGTTGGAACAATGACAAAAAGGTCCCGAAAACCATTCAAAGATCTGGGAAGCAAACAGAAAAAGAGAAGATCTAGTGAGCACATAGGCGAGGATTCCTGTGAATTGGCATATGCAGCTGCAGCACGTTTAAAAGAAGAAGGTTATGAAGATATCGCATCTGTAATCAATTATATGATCAAAAATCCAGAAGCTGCCGTTAAAATCAAGGAAAGCATTAAGAAAACAGTAATATTTACACCAGAGAAAGCACTTGGATTGCTTCTTTCACTTAAGCTTTCAAAGTGGCAATATATTACGTTGCGAGAGACTGCCATTCGGGAAGGTGCTAAGGATATTTACCCATCCTACTATAAACTGCAACAAACTAAGCTTGCATGCTACCCTCCTAATCAATCAGTATCAGTTACGGATTCATCAGCTAGAATTACACTTCAAGCTTTACTTGACATCACGGTGAAGCGGATTCTTCAAAGTCTTTCTGATAATGTGGAAAATAAGCAGTTAAAGCTGATATCGAAGTGGGGATTTGATGGTGCTTCCAATCAAAGCCGATACAAGCAGAAAATGGACGGCGAGCATGATGATTCAAGCATTTTCATGACCTCCTTGGTGCCACTGAAACTGACAGATGGAGATAATACTATATGGACAAACCCGAAACCATGCTCAACTTTTTATTGTCGTCCGGTTCAGTTCACTTTTGTAAAAGAAAGCCATGCAGTTGTCATTGATAACAAAAGAAAAATGGATGAGGAAATTGAGGCCCTTAACCCCACAGAGTGCATTAATAGTAACAGGGTGACTCATAAACTAATGATGACAATGATCGACGCAAAAGTCTGCACGTACCTTTCTGAAGCTAGATCAAATGCATCATGCTACCTGTGCTTAGCAAAACCAACAGAAATGAACCACTTAGATGCTGTAACATCAAAAACTGTGTGTTCTGACATATATGAATTTGGCCTATCATCCCTACATGCCCGTATAAATTGCATGGAATGTCTGTTACACATTGCGTACAGACTTGACTTCAAACAGTGGGCAGCAAGAAGTAATGAGCATAAAGATATGTTACAAAACAGAAAAAAAAAACATTCAAAATAAATTTAAAGAGGAGCTCAATCTGTTAATTGATATAGTAAAACAAGGCTCGGGAACTACCAATGACGGGAATACCGCAAGGAAGTTTTTCGAGTTTCCCAATAAAACTGCAGCTATTACTGGGTTGGATCAAAACCTGATAAAAAGATTTGCTGTTATTTTGCAAGCAATAACATCTGGTGAGAAGATCGATGTCATCAAATTTAAAGATTTTGCTCGCAAAACAGCAGAAAAGTACGTGGAATTATACGACTGGTACTACATGTCATCAACCGTACATAAACTATTAATACACGGAGCTGACATAATCGAAAAAAATGATATTGTCCCGATTGGGACTCTCTCGGAAGAAGCCTCAGAGTCTCGAAACAAAGATTTTAGGAGGTTCCGGGAACATCATTCGCGGAAAAGAAGCAGGCAAGATTCTAATCAAGATATCCTAAATATGCTTGTTGTTTCTTCGGATCCTTTTCTAAGTGCACAAAGGCCGAAGTTAGATGCCAAAAGGAAGACAACCTTTTTTGCTGAAACTCTCGACCTAATACAGTTTCCGGAAACTGAGTTCGAGTTTGTAGGTATATCCGATCTGGATTCTGACTCGGAATTGGAGTCCGACAACGAAAGTTGTAAAGAAAATTTGTAAAATTTAATTATTTTTCTTTATGTTCTTTTGTTATTTATGTTAGTTTATTGTACCAATATGTTTAGTTAATAATTTCATAAATTATAGTTTCAAATATGTATTTTGTATAATTGAATTTATTAGATATTATTTTTGTTACTTCTGTTTTATTTAAATTACCTATCAATAAAAAGTTTATATACAGGCTTTTTTTTTTCACATATTCTTAATATTTGGGGAAAAAGCATGCTTCCTAACGATGTTCTTAACTTTGACACAGTTCATGGATCGTTTTGAACAGTTTCATATGTTAAAATAAATAATGTTAGTACTATAATCCCCTATAAGGATATTATTATTATTATGTGTCCGGTTATGTTGTAATCATACTTTTAGGGTATGATCAATTAACAATTTCATTCCCCTATCTTTCAAAAAGAAGCGACAGCATGGGCACTTTGACACTGATATTCAACTATTTGGTATTGTTGGAAATCTTACAAGATCAACAAGACACTACACACCTCTGTCTAGTCCTTCAGGTCTATAGGGGTGATGCTATTTTATGATAAGAGTTGTTAAAGCTCTGAATTCTTCAACTTAAACACTAAAAGGAACGTTTAAATATGTAAAAATAAATAAAAATATTTTGACGATTTTTAAAAAAAAAAGGCATCTACAACCATTATGTAACGTATGTCAAAAAATCATAAATAATTAGTACTATAACCCCCTATAAGGATATTACGGTTATCGCTGCCGTTTTAGAGATATTTCGATTTTTCATACTAGCTCCATACAAAATTTTCGTAAAAAAATTATAATTCCTTCGTTTCTGTGCAGAATCAATTCTGGTGTCATTTTTGTATATTGTTATAACTAATAGAAGTGATATCCGGCAAAAAAACTCGCACTTGCAAAATAAAATGCCTAAGTCTATGAAAGCCGATTTTCAGCCCACCGTGCGCCGGGGCGCGCCATTGTACCAATATAAGTACTATTCTTAAAATAAATTTTAGAAAATCAACTCATTTAAATTGTATGATATGACCGTCACTCGCAATCTATGACGTTATTTTAAACGTATTTTTTTTTAATTGCTCAGCTCTTTGCGTTTGCGTTCTCGTTTATTGAACGAGACGCACGAGTTAAATTCATAAACGTCGTTGACGAATTCAACTAGTTGATTCATATACAGTTAATGTTAATACGTTGACAGGAGATCAACGGTTGATTCAACGAGTTCGTTGATTCAACGCTCATCACTAGTTGAGATGCAATTTTTGTCACGTAAATTCTGATCCGGTGAGAATTCCAAGGTAATTTTAGCCTAAGACCTCCTCTATCTTTCAGTGGAAGTATCATTAAAACTAGTTAAGCTGTTCCAGAGTTTAACCCGGATAAACAGCAAGACAAACAGACCAAATAAAAATAATGTTGCTTACTTATATTTAGTGTCTTATGAATAACTTTAAGCACTTGAGAAAATACAGACAGACACTTCAATCTTATTTATATGTCTGTAGAGAAGATGTTTTGTATTGAGTGGTTTTTAAGCCTGAGGCTTTTAGAGTCCTCTCACTGGGCTTGTTACAATGAAAAGCTCATGATAGTAAATCATGTTAAGCTATATTGTACTTTATATTTACACACATTTTTCTTACACATATGTATTTATTATAACTATTGGTCGCTCATTTAAATAATATAAGGGGTCACCAGTTGGAGCACGGGACGCCATATCATATCCGTGTTTTATATTGTTTAAGAACTGAGGTCCGGGAAGTCCGGGTTCGTCGTTCTCTACAACCCGCGCAACTGTTATTATAGCCACGAACTCGTCCTGCTGATATCATATATATTTGCGATGTTCTTCTAACATGGCATATAATTTAGAGTCAGAGGGCTGTTCTCTGGATGATAATAAAACCGCCCATTTGGCATCCTCCCATGACAATCACAGGGTAAAACGTATAAATCTACGTCCTTTGGTGGCGGTGACTATCCGCGGGGACAATGCACAGGCAGTTTGTAGAAGGTTAATTCGCGGAGCAGTCTCTTTGAGGTTTTATCATAATTACAACTGAAAAAATCTGTTGCCGGCCTTAAAGATTGAAGTAAAGTGTCATTTTAACCTACTATAAAATAAATATAATTACATTTAGCACTTCTTCTATCATTTCGTTTATCATTTCATTTATCATCGCTGGACATTAAGTCTTTCTAAGTGAGACTACAACGACTATTTCTGTGTTTTTACTTAAGCGGTCTCCTGATCAGGCCCCCGAATTCTTTATACGACCGCCACGATATGACGAGTACGCGGTCACCACTCTCAAAGTTCTTCAGTCCCGTAAATTGACCAAACATTCTGCATGCACTTTTTTATACCACGATAAAAAAAATACCGTAGGCTTTTGCGAA
The DNA here is from genome assembly GCA_943138885.2 of Tholera decimalis. NCBI lineage: Eukaryota > Metazoa > Arthropoda > Insecta > Lepidoptera > Noctuidae > Tholera > Tholera decimalis. Next base: position 36,056,650 of record OW964562.2, read on the forward strand.
GAGCTTACCGATTGATAAATGTGTTACTTTGATGTTATCAGAGTGAGCCTTCTGCAAATCACATGACTTTTACAGCACCCAAGAAATAGTGGTTTATTTAAATTCCCCGACATCTTGGGGGTCGTTTGGGTGTACAATCACTAAGATAAATGCTGCGACATTCCACGCGGTCATCAGATATTGTAGCAGTAAAAGTAATTGTATGTATGTGTGTATATGTGTTTATGTATGGCTTAGATGTGGGTCATACTCTGGCTGGCGTGAATGTGGAATCTTATCTATGTATTTCTGGAAGCTTATACTGCTGAGGCAGTCATTTATTTTCTATACATACATACTCACATACCTACATAATTATGTATAAATAAAAGTGAAGATTCCGTCTGTGATTTCAAAATAAATGAGTCTTCTCAAGTGCTTATATTTAGTTATTTGTAAGATACTAAGACACAAAAAAAATCTGTCTGTTGGTTTGTCTATCTTTTTTCACTCCGAGCTAATTTCTGGAACGGATTATATAGTTTATAAAAACTTTTTAACAAAAAATTAAACCGACTCCCAAAAAACACTGCAAAGTGAAAAATAACTTTAATTTCGGTAGTCGGTGTCTTTAGTTTTGTTTTTTCGTTTATGGCACCGACTTCCGAAATTAAAGTTATTTTTCACTTTGCAGTGTTTTTTGGGAGTCGGTTTAATTTTTTGTTAAAAAGTTTTTATTTCACTCTTTTTAGTTGGATGATTTTTAATTTACCTAGTTACAAGAGCCTAAATGTCAACTACTTATAACCTTTTACAAAATATTGCTTTTCCCAATGCTGGGCCGTTAATTGTTGAGGAGTTCTCCTGGTACTTCACCATCAGCTCTACATCACCATATGCATTGTGACGAGCATAAAGTGCTTAACATCCATATTCAAGTAATCGAATCGCAATCCACTCAATACTTATTATTGAGTAGTTTCGGCGGCCATCTGTGGTCTTCATCATCATTTCCACTTCCTCAAATGGTACTTTTTGAGAGCAACTGCACAAGTTACTATAATAAATACCCAAAACGACATAGGTGTGCCTATAATATTTGAAGAGTTCCCTCGATTTCTCCAGGATCCCATCATCAGATCCTGACGTTTATGAAAATGGGACCAATATCGAAGTATACCCTTTCAATCAAAAAAAGAATTTTCCAAATCGGTTCAGCCGTCTTCGAGTAATCGATGATCATACATTAAAAAAAAAAAAAAAATATACGCGTCGAATTGATAACCTCCTCTTTTTGTCGTCGGTTGAAAATGATTTTCATTGGTAGATTCAGGAGAAACATAGTGAAACAAATAGGCTAATTTTTGTCCCGGTATACCCACGTAATCGCGATTAACGTAGACAAAACTGCGTTGGTTATTTTGACTCTAAGATATTTCGTGTTTAAATTCAACTGTGTTCTTGGTTTGATCCCTGGTTCAGGCTATTGTACGATTGCCTGCCGGGGTTACGGAATTGTTCAAAAGAGTTACCGTGGTCTTGGAACACGAAGGGTAAGTGATGGAACACGGATGGGGTTTATTCAGTAAAAGTCTGACACACCCTCCCGGTTCGCCCAGATCGGGAGGCAGTCATTGGATGATTTTTAAGAATTCTCAAACGGGATTTGCGGCCCCGGAACGCAAGGGCAACTGAAAGTACAAGAAGGGTTTTAAGTTAGTATATGTACGAGCGAAGCCGTACAATAACAGTAGTTTTAAATATAAATGCATGCAATAGAAATGCATAGATAGATAGATAGAATATACTTTATTGTACACCAATAATTGAATCACACTTAAATAACATTATTGTAAAAAATTGGCTACAATGGCGGTCTTATCGCTGAGAGCGATATCTTCCAGACAACCTTTGGAAGGACTTTATGAGCTTTAATTAAAATGGGGAGGGCTATATTAGTGTACTACTGTACAAATATTCATTAATAACGGAAAAACTAATAAAAATACAACAAATATATATATATATATATAAATACAATACATAAGTACATAAAATAAATAAATATATAATGTGTTCTTTAACATCGTGTGGAGAAAGCAAAGGAATAATCATAAGTTTGAAATAAAATGATTGGCAACTGAGCTTTTAAAAACAGCAAGTGACTGAGCTTGTCTTACTGACACCGGCAATCCATTCCACAACCGAATGGCCTGCACCGTAAACGACTGGTCATAAAATTTTGTGGAATGCGTAGGCATCAAAAGTCTCAAATTCTCAGATGATCTCAAATCTCTAACATGTGTGTCATGAAGGAACTTACTTGTCGTTCAATTATCATTTTGTATATCAATTTTTCCTTTTTGTTAAGTTGTGAACTTTTAATATTATATCATTATTTTCATTTTATCAGTTTATCATTTCAAATGTACCCTGCCCATACAGTATATTTCTCACACTTTATCCCACCCCAGCTAGACTGGGAAGAGCTGTTTTATGATTTTCCTCTCGAAAAAGAAAACGCTATTTTAGCGATGGTTCTCGTTCTCGCTCTTCGATTCCAGAGTAGGTACCATCGCTAAAATAGCGTTTTCTTTTTCGGGAGGAAAATTTCGGACCATTTCGTCGTCCCAGAATCTAATACGCTGAATCAGTTCAGCAAAAACTTGTCTACTAATGAGGGTTTACTGTGTCTTTATAAACTTTCTCGACTGTTTATGGGTAAATGGCTGAAAGAAAACAAAGACAGAGTTTTTCGTTTTTGTCACCAGATAAAGTTATAGAACAAAATGATGTTTAAAAGAATCTCGCTTTTGGAAATAGAAAATAAATTATAACAAATCATTTAAATGGTTTAGATGTGAAAGTGTAACACAGAAAGACGTCCAATTCTTTGAAAACTTAGGTTATAAGCTCTTTTTAACCGACTTCAAAAAAAGGAGGTTCTCATTTCATCTTGAACTTTTTTTTTAATGTATGTTGTTACCTCATAACTTGGAGATGGCTGGACCGCTTTGGAAAATTCTTTTTGCGTTTGAAAGGGTATACTTTCTAGTTGGTCTCACTGTTACGAAATCAGGATCTGATGAAAAACTACTAAAAAAGAAACAGCAACACATAGAAAACGGAACTACAAAAAAAAGAAAAGCGCGAACAATTTTTTTTTTTGTTTTTGCGTGTATTTATAAAAGCGTGTTTTTATAGTGATTTTTAAACTATTAATTTATTTTGCAATTATAAAATCACAATCAAGACAGCAACTGTCTGTAAACAGGTGTCATTCCGAGTCCTCTACAAAAGCCACACACAAACAAAAACAGTTGAAGGTGAAGGTGATACTCGAAATAGCGAAACGATTGGGATGTTGCACGTAACATTGTAGTACCACATTTCAATGCCACACATTTTTTATTTTTTACTTTTCAAACTCAAACTCAAAATATTTTATTTCACGTAGGCCTATATGGGTGAAACATCTTCGACCTCATCATCACATAGGTCTACATGGGCTTCATCTTCGACCTCATCATCGCTTAACATCAGGTGAGATTGTGGTCAAACGCATAACAATGAAAAAAAAAGAGAAAACTGTGCACCGTTCGAAATTGGTCGTTTTCTATGCAGAAGAACCGGCGGAATGGAGCTTTTCTCAGTTACTCTTTTCAATATATTATTTTTACAACGTACTTATCCATAATACAGGTTAATTTGGTATGGGAGGACAGTATAGACCAATTAATACAGCACAATGGAATAACAAAAAATTATTGCTTACGCGGATACAATTACTTTTTAAAGCTTCGTGTGTCAAGCTATCTCCCGCAGCCCCGATTCAATGGCGCGTCATGTTTCACGCGCGACTCAAAGAGCTCTCAGTACCGACGACGGGGTCCAATAGGGCCAATGCCTACCGGGGTTGTGGCATGCCGTTTTTAGTCAATAGAGGTCTGGCCCTTCTTTCCGCTCCACTTAGAGCGGGAGGGGTCCTTTGATGACTACGAGTATCCCTCAAAATAGACACACCCACGACCCTCACCCGGAGCAATAAATTACCATTCAAACAGAAAATCGACGCCTAAGAGTGAAAACCTCTAAGTGAAAAAGGAGTAACTTTTCAGGAGGAAGAATAATCTGCATGCTGTAACATTTTTGAACGGTTTCTTTTATGTTTTTTGATTGATTTGATTTTGTAAATTTAACCCGCTTTTATATCCAGTACTGTTCGATGTTATGTATAACTAGTACTCACGCGGGGCTTCGCTCCTGTGGATTCTATCACGGTAAAAACATAACTCTCCTTTTTTTGCAGTCGCGTAAAAAGTAACCTTCCTCAAGCTTCAAGCTACTTCCATACCAAATTGCATCCAAATCCACCCAGTACTTTCGAAGATTAGCGCGTTCAAGCAAATAAACAAACAAACAAACTTTTCCGCTTTATAATATTAGTATAGATATGGACAATATTATACACAATATCGAACAGTTCAGAAATGCATAATCCATGGCCTGATTATGCCAAACTGATGATGCGATGCGAGTGTTTACGAGGTTGTGAACATATTCGTGAGATCCGGATGTGCATTGCCAGGATTTCTTTCTGTAACGCAATAAAAAAATTTGGACAAAAATGTATGCCAAAATGTATAAGATTGATCACGTGAAATTACGACAGTCTTATACATTTTATACAGAATTTTACTTACATTGAGCCCCAAGTTATCCACTTTATAATTGGCTTTTCAAAAGTGTGTCTTCCCATAATAGTTTCAGTGTCTGTTGTGGATTAGATTAACGCAATAGTTGAGCGATTGGCTGCCGTGCTGCGTCAAATCATGGATTCGATTCCTACACGGGAGAAAAAGTCTGCATGTGAGTTTAAACACATATTATGAACATTCTTAACCTTGAAATCGTGACATTTTTTCTCACACACGTTCGCTTTTTTCCTCAATTTGGCGAAATACATATCTTAAATAATAGATACATATCTAAAATACATAAATATTCATCTACTCCGTGAAAACAAAACAAAATTGACTTCAATATCTTCAAGTAAACCAGGATAAATAAGATCAATAACATGCTTGTCTATCTGAAACTTTCAACTTCGCTACATAGTAAGGGAGCCTCTGGCGTTCACTAATTATACAACAGAAGCTCTTGTTTATAATATACATAGAGTAAAGTTATTGTTGTTCCTCTTGTCTTGAAGGATTATTAGCGAATATTGAACAGACTTCAAAAAAGTCGAGGTTCTGTTTTTGTCTTCATGTATGTTTTCGTTATGCAGGGTATGGAGACAGGGAGTTGGATCGACAATGTTAACTGAATGACAACGTAAGGGTAACTGTAAGAGCAGCGTGGGTTTTAAGTCAATAGAAGTCTGACACTCATTTCCGCTCGCTCGTCCCATCGTATAACTCATCTATCGCTTACCATCAGGCGAGATCGTGGTCAAGAATAGACTCATCCGTAATAAAAAAAACTCTCAGCGTTTAATGATTTTCCCATCCAGAAAAAAAAGAATGACGGACCTAAATAGGTACCTTTATTTTTCCTGGGTGAGAAAATCATCGAAAGACTTCTTCTGCTCTGGGTAAAGCGAAAGGGAGTGTCAGACTTCTACTGACTAAAAACCCACCCTGTTCCCTCAGCTGCGCTTTAGTTCCGGGGAGGACTTAAATACCTACCAATTTAACAACCATGTATTTTCACTCATATTCAACAGTTCCGTTGAACTAGAAAATGCAGCTCGAATGTTACGTCCACGCTAGTGATTTTTCACATACTAGCTCAAAGTAGGCCATTTCTTTCATCCAAACCTTGCTTTAAAAACCGAAATAACAATCGAACTCACTTAACAACTGCCATAATATGTAACAAGTCATCTATCAAACGGGCTATTACTCCACCTTTGAATGGACTGAAAATTAAAAGAGATATAAAAAAGAAAAAGAGCAGAAAAAAAGAAGGTATACTTCGTTCCAATGCTCTTTTTAGGGTTCCGTAGCCGAATGGCAAAAAACGGAACCCTTATAGTTTCGTCATATCTGTCTGTCTGTCTGTCTGTCCGTCCGTATGTCACAGCCATTTTATTCCAAAACTATTAAGACTATACATGTGAAACTTGGTAGGTAGATGTATTCTGTAAACCGCTTTCCGATTTTCAGAAAAAAAAAAAATAAAGGCTCCCTACACGTGGAACTGAAACTGAAAATATTTTTTTCATGAAACCTATGCGTGTGTGGTATCTATAGACAGGTCTTTAAAAATGACATTGAAGTTTCTAAAACCATTTTTTTAAGAGATATACGCTTCCAAAATGGTAAAATGTGTGTGCCTCTAAATTCTATAATAAAGGAGTGAAAAATCTAAAAAAAAATATGTGATTATAGATCTTAATGTAAACTTTCAAACAAATTGGTTTGAATGAGATCAGGTCAGCAGTTTTTGAGATACGGCATATTTTCTAAAACCGCAAATATAACTTTGTAATTCATACAAACACTATGAAAAACAAAGTTATTTGGCGTAGCTGTAAAAATGTAAATAAGCTAGTTTAAAAAAAATAAGGTTTTTTTTTATTCGTCAAATAAATATACATATTATATTATATTATTATTGTTACTACGGAACCCTTCATGGGCGAGTCTGACTCGCACTTCGCCAATCTTTTTCTTACTATTTTCTTACTATGTATCAAAGTGGGTAGAATTCACATAACTTCCAATCTTCATAACCCCTCCAACTAAGCTAAATATGCTTTTTTCTGGAATGGATTCACGATAATAGTGTAATGGGTTGGGTTTGAACCCGCGACCTTTCGATCACAAGGCCAAAACCTTAGCCATTACGCTATTGCCACACACAAAAGACGTCGACTGCATTTGGTACAAATTTATTGTCCTTCGCTAATATTCTGCAGTAGAATTTGAACAACTAATTACGTAGTACAGTAATTTTATTTAATTGAACACTTAATTATTTACCCCAATCACGCCCCTACTACATTAAAGCTGTACTATAGTTTTCAAACAAAACGAGTTAATATTTGTACACAGAATGAAGCCGCGATACTAAAGCTAATTGTGAACCAATGAAGTGTTTGTCCAACGGTTGCTATGACGGGTGTTAGTTCACTATAATTATGTTCGTTGTGTTGTGGATATTAATAAACGGCAATCGGGTTTGATCGTTGTTTTTCTGTTTCGAATTGTGTTTTTAAAAAGCAAGAAATCACATTAAAAGCGATTGCTTTTAATGTGATATTTAACTTAGTTGTAGGGGTTAACAAGATTTTGTTAACCCCTACAACTAAGTTAAATATGCTTGTGTCTGGAGTGGATTCACGGCGATAGTTTAATGGGTGAGTTTCGAACCCTCGGCTGACACAAGGACAAGGCCCGGCCGACAACTTAGCCAATACTTATTCAATACCAAATCATATTCAGCGCGTAATCGACTGAATGTTGGCTTTTTTGTGGGACTTTAGTGCTATATGTCGGTATATTCCATTTATATTTATATTTTGCCGTGCTTGTTAGTGCTTATTAGATCATGAAACTTCTGTTACTTTTCTATTTTTACCCATGAGAACCTGTAATAGGCTATGTTACGTATCAACTATCACTGCAATCAATGTAAATTAGCTGTTGGTTCTTCTTTTTAACCGACTTCAAAAAAAGGAGGTTTACAATTCGTCTTGAACTTTTTTTATTTTTTATTTTATATATGTTACCTCATAACTCGGAGATGGCTGGACCGATTTGAAAAATTCTTTTTTTGTTTGAAAGGGTATACTTTCTAGTTGGTCCCATTGTCGTCACGTTTGGATCTGATGATGGGATCATGGAGAAATTGAGGGAACTCTTCAAATATTATAGGCATACCTATAGCGTTTTGGGTATTTTTATAGTACCTTGTGCAGTTGCTCTCGAAATGCACCATTTGAGGAAGTGGAACTGATGATGAAGACCCCAGATGGCCACCGAAACTACTCAATAATAAGTATTTCGTTGATTGCGATTAGATTACTTGAATATGGATGTTAAGCACTTTATGCTCGTCACAATGCATATGGTGAAGTAGAGCTGATGGTGATGTACCAGGAGAACTCCTCAAAAATTAACGGCTCTGCACCGGGAAAAGCAATATTTTGTAAAAGGTGATAAGTAGTTGACATTTTGGCTTTCGTAACTAGATAAATTACAAACTGACCCACAAAAAGCGAAAAAAAAACTTTTTAGCAAAAAATAGAACCGACTTCCATATAAAAACACTACAAAGGCAAAAATAACTTTAATTTCAGAAGGCGGTGTCTTTAGTTTTGTATATATTTTCGTTTTTGACACCGCCTTCCGAAATTAAAGTTATTTTTGCCTTTGTAGTGTTTTTATATGGAAGTCGGTTCTATTTTTTGCTAAAAAGTTTTTTTTAAATAAATAAATAAGCACGCACGAGTGCATTCTGAGTCTAATTGTAGCTCTAATTGATTATGTATGTATGTATGTATGTCGGGCAGGTGTCCGCAACTCCACGACCATGCGCGTATTTTGCGTAAGGGGTAAGATTTCTCTTCACTCAATCCATGCCAGTTCCTCCAGGAAGGCGAGCAACGCCCTTGTTTTGCTTACCATTTCTCGGAGGGTACCTGGGTTGCCGAAGTATTTAGTCCTGTAATCCGCTACTACAGGGCAGCTTAGTAGCAGGTGTGCTGCTGTTTCGTCCTCCTCCATGCAGGCTCTGCAGAGTGGGCTGTCTGTGACTCCTATTAGATAGAGGTGTTTATTAAATGATCCATGACCGGTAAGGGCGGCTGTCACCAGCCGCATTTGCGGTTTAGATAGTCTAAGGACCTGTTTCGTCAAGCGGCCATCAAGGGTCGGGAGAGCCTCTTTGGCCTGCCTGCACTCACCATGGTCCTCCCATAGTTTGTGGTGTAGGTCTCTGGTGCGTTTCCTTACCAGGTGACGCAGATAACCGAAGGGGAGTGGTGCAATGGGTTCGGGTCCCATAATCGCCATACTCGACGCCCTTCTAGCGAGTTCGTCCGCTGCATCGTTGCCTCGGGAGTCGCTGTGTCCTTTGATCCATTGAATGGTTATATTGTTGTGTCTACCAACCTGGTTAAGGAGATTGTGACACTCCAAGATCAGCCCGGAGTTAACTATGTGGCTGTTCAGTGCTTGCAGGACCGCCATGCTGTCCGAAAGTATACGTATTGAGTGGTCCTTAACTTCCCTGTTTATGATGGCCGAAGCTGCCAGTGAGATGCCCAGGCATTCGGCCTGGAACACTGTGTTGTAGACCCCCAAAGGTCTGGCTATACGAATGTTGAGATCCTCCGAAAAGACTCCTGCACCCGTACCAGTACCTGTTTTGGAACCATCAGTGAAGACACGCACCTCAGAGGGACACAACCCCTCACAGCGGTGATCCTCGTACAGTTGGATTCTGTATTTTTTGTCAAAGACGATTTGTTTGGGCACCCTGTCATTAACTGCCTTCGTTATGGGGAGCTCGTTGTTGAGTTCCTCAAGCAGAGCAGTGTGCTGTGTTTCTTTCTTACCCCAGAGGTCCAGTGTTTTAAGACGCACTGCTGCCATCGTCGCTTCCTGTTGTATGAACAGATGGAGCGGCGGGAGCCCCAGCATAGCCTCCACAGCTAATTGATTAATTAAAAGGCCAGGTATTTAAAGCCCCTACTCCAATACCGACTGCACTATCTATACCACATAGCCGTATTAAATGCGATACGATACTTTCCTTTGTGCTTCTTCAAGGTCTCATATACCCCCTATATGAGACCTTGAAGAAACATAAAGGAAAGTTATATAGTAATCATAAGTTAAAAAATATTGTTAAAAAGTTGTGTTTAAATTTTGGTGTACAATAAAGTATATTCTATCTCATCAAAGGTTTTGTTTTCTTCCTTCGCTAAAAAAAATTCACTCAAGCAAAGCCGCTGATAGACTACCTGATAGTACAAAGATGCTGTAGATATTTGTAGTGATCCACTACAAATATCTACAGCAAGTACAACAAAAATAAATAACAAAGCCAGTATTAAAATTATAAAAAATAGGTAAATAGCTCAAATAGTAGTAAAATAAGCATTAGTTCATTCATTACTATTTTAGCGGTCTTTTACCACTATTACAACTCTGACTACTACATTTAATTATAATTATTTACATATTTTTGACTACTATCTATAGTAAACATAAAAACTACTGCTAACAGACAGTATCTTCGCCCTCATCAGAGTCCTCTAAATCGGAGTCCCTAATTAACGCACTAACATTAACATCGACAAATTGAATGTTCTGTTTGTCTACATCTGAATCGTCACTAATGAGAAGCGGTCTCATATCATCAGTGACAGCTCTTTTTGTGGACTTTCGTAGCACAGGTCTTATGCTGGACAGGTAGCTAGTATGATAAAAAAAAATATTTTCATTATTTTAGGACTTTCTTACGAATTGTCTTGTAAACAAATCTCATAAAAGTTACAACTTATAATTCGCTTAAACTTTATTTCGGTGTCATTCACCTTTCTGAACAAATACAAAACTGCGTGAACCCATTCGAATGAACTCCGTAAAACCTATAAAAGAAAACTTTTTATAGGTTATAAAAGTTGGGAACCATTAAGGACTTTCAACCACAGCACTCGTTTAAAAATAAAGGGAACGAACCCATTTCCAATTACACAGCTGTATGTCACTTTGTTTTACTGTTATTTTCTTTGCAAAATGGTGTTTCAGTAATACTAAAATATTATTGTAATTTCCTTTATTGGAATCCTTTTTAGGGTTCCGTGGCCGAGTGGCAAAAAACGGAACGGTCTGTCTGTCGGTCTGTCTGTCCGTCCATCCGTTTGTCACAGCCATTTTATTCCGAAACTATTAAGACTACATATGTGAAACTTGGCATGTAGATGTTTTCTGTTAACTGCTTTCCGATTTTTAGACAAGAATAAAAGAAATAAAAATAAGGGGGCTGCCTATACATAGAACTTAAACTATTTTTTTTTTCATCAAACCTATACGTGTGTGGTGTCTATAGACAGGTCTTTAAAAATGACACAGAAGTTTCTCAAACCACTTTTTCTTAAAGTCTATCGTTTAAAAGATATACGTTTCCAAAGTGGTAAAATTTATCCCTCCCACCCTCTAACTTCTATAGCAATGGAGTGAAAATTAGTTTGAACAAGATCGGGTCAGCAGTTTTTGAGATATAGCATATTTTCTAAAACCGCAAATAAAACTTTGTAATTCATACAAATAAGTACTATGAAAAACAAAGTTATTTGGCGTAGTTACTACGGAACCCTTCATGGGCGAGTCTGACTCGCATTTGGCCAATTTTTGAGTAACTAGGATTTCTATCGAATATTTTTTATTGCTCGCATTTGATTGCAATCATACCCGTTGGTAAGCGGTGATGTAGTCGAAAATTAAGCACGCTTACCTAGAAGTAACCTATTCACAGTAACACACACAGGGAACGCAAACTGACAGGGAATGATAATTTATGCTAGACTAGCTTCTGCCCGCGACTTCGTACGCGTGGAAAGGTTTTCCCGCGAAAATCCCGATCCCGTGGGAATTCCGGGATAAAAAGTAGCCTATGTGTTATTCCAGAATGTCAACTATCTACTTACCAAATTTCATTCATTTCCGTTCAGTAGTTTTTGCGTGAAAGAGTAACAAACATCCATCCATCCTCACAAACTTTCGCATTTATAATATTAGTAGGACTAGCTTCTACCCGCGACTTCGTACGCGTAGGAAGGTTTTCCCGCGCAATTCCGATCCCTTGGGAATTTCGGGATAAAAGGTAGCCTATGTGTTATTCCAGAATGTCTACTATCTACTTACCAAATTTCATTCAGATCCGTCCAGTAGTTTTTGCGTGAAAGAGTAGCAAACATCCATCCATCCTCACAAACTTTCGCATTTATAATATTAGTAAGAAGTAAGATAGTAAGATAGTAGGAAGTAGGATTAGTAGGATAGTAGGATATTTTGAATTTCAAATACCATAAAATAAAAAACAAATTATTCCACCGTTACTCATCATTATCTGCTTAGACTTTTCGCATCTGTATTGGGGTGCTTCCAGTCTAACAGGATGCAGTTGAGTATGTGTTGTACAGACGCCAGCATATAAAGCTACCCGAAACTGTCAAATTTTCCCAATCAACCTTGAACCTAATTTCTTTAGCAATAAAGTTGAAAATCTATTAAAGAAATTTGAGAAATTGTTGTAGCTTTATGTGCTGGCGTTTGTACATGGAGCGACTGCCTATCTGACCTCCACAACCCAGTAACTGGGTAACACGATACTCATTGGTAAGACCAGTGTCAGATTTACTGGCTTCTGACTACCCGTAACGACTGTCAAATACGACAGGCCTGTTGGTCTAGTGGTCAGTGGCCCTGACTGCTATGCGCAAAGTCGTGGGTTCGATTCCCACAAAGGACAAATGTTTCTGTGATGAGCATGATCATTTGTTCTTTGTCTGGGTGTAATTTATCTATACTTAATATTATAAAGCGGAAAAGTTTATTTGTTTGTTTGCTTGAACGCGCTAATCTTCGAAAGTACTGGGTGGATTTGGATGCAATTTGGTATGGAAGTAGCTTGAAGCTTGAGGAAGGTTATAGGCTACTTTTTATGCGACTGCAAAAAAGGAGAGTTATGTTTTTTCCGTGATAAAATTCACGGGAGCGAAGCCCCGCGTGAGTACTAGTTTATAATATGTATGTATTTAGAAATGTATATGTATGTTTATCAGTTGTCTAGTACTCAAAGCACAAGCTCTGCTTAGTTTGGGACTAGATGGCGTTGTGTGAAAGTTGTGGAATATAATTATATTATTATAATATGTACAAACTAGCTTTTGCCCGCGGCTTCGCCCGCGTGCAATTCGAAAACTATCCCACGGGAACTTTATATCGGGATAAAAAGCTACCCTATGTCTCTTCCCAGGGTCCTATACTATTCCCAAGCCAAATTTCATCTAAATCGGTTCAGCGGTTGAGGCGTTAATGTGCTTTGCGAGGCACGGGGGTAGCAAACCACTAATTTCCAAACTCCGGGTTACTACTGAGAAATTCCTTACGGAAAAACCCAAAAGCACTTTTTTGTGTGACCCAGAAATCGAACCCGAGACTAAGCAGACGCACTTGCGACGACTCAACCAAATAGGCAGTTAGGCATATTCCTCCTTTGTTACTTCTACAAAAACCAAACTGAAAATCAAAATCCTTAGGCTTGCCAAAACCGTTTAGCTAGCATCTGTGTATCGTGAGACAAACAGACGCAGCCTCCTGAGAATACAAAGAGGAACGCAATCAAAGCTGCTCACTCACATTTTGTTACGTACTCCTCAAGTTTGTTGGAGTTTTCCTCGAAGTTAAGAAAAGAAGGTGTTTGGTTGTGGTAAGAATAAAGATGAGAAAGTTACAATAACCCAATCCCATATACAATGTGTAACGGAAACCCTATATCTATCCAAAAAGGCTGAAGACAATACCTGATATGGAGTCTCTATGCAAAGTTTCAGCTCAAAATAACTGACTCAAAGAATTGATACCAAATTATCGGTTTCATATATTTCTTGAATACCAATCACAACAAACGTGTCACAGCACTACGAGGGTCAATTACTTTCCACGTCACTTGCCAATAACACGATAATTCTCTTCGTTCTTCTTAATTTGTAAAATTCGGTCTCTGGTATCAGTGTATTGGTATTTGTAATAAGTTCTACACACGTAGACTTAGGATTACAAAACCCTTGCCATATCGTTTGTTATCATCCAAAGAAGCCGTGCACTCGGTATGTATATACCCTTTAAATTACACGTTGTATTGTATATACTGGACATATATATATTTATGGACAGGCTTGTTGGTCTAGTGGTCAGTGGTCCTGACTGCTATGCGCAAGGTCGTGGGTTCGATTCCCACCAGGACAAATGTTTGTGTGATGAGCACGATCATTTGTTCTTTGTCAGGGTGTAATTTATCTATAATATGTGTATGTATTTAGAAATATATATGTATGTTTATCAGTTGCTTAGTACTCATTGCACAAGCTCTGCTTAGTTTGGGACTAGTTGGCGTTGTGTGAAAGTCGTGGAATATTATTATTATTATTTCCATACCAGACAGCATATTATTATTTAGCATAGTTGGAAGGGTTAACAAGATTGCTAGTAATGTGAATTCTATACACATTGTTAGTTCCCTTTAAGAATACGGAAAAACTAGTATAGCTTCTTTCATGAAAAAAACCGGTCAAGTGCGTGTCGGGCCACGCGCAGTGTAGGGTTCCGTAGTTTTTATAACAGCCAAGTGCGTGTCGTATTCGCTGACTGATCGTTTCGTACCATGCTCTAACTAAAAGCCAAACATGACTACCTAACTAATTTGATTTCCTATACAAATCCTCACCTGATCCGATAATTTTGCACGGAAAGTTTCAATTTTTTTTTAGAGATTTGTATAAAACTTGTCATAGCCGGTGTTTTGAATTTAAATACGGACACAGAGCTACACTACTCAATCGTCACAAGAAGCTAGCACGATACAACTGGCGCTTAGCGCCATCTATCGACATTTCTATAGAGTTATTCGAAATTTTCGAGTCAAATACAATTGGTCGACTATTACTCGTAAACTTGCAAAGCCCACTTATATGTGATAGTTTTCCTTTAAATTTCGTTATATATAGGTACTACTGCCGTGACATTTGAATTTCTAACTATAACCGTTTAGTTGATAGAGGGGGGACACTTGACTCTAACGAAAATTGGTACTTTAAAGCTTGATAAGTCACGAACGGTTTACTTAATCAAAAAGCGGTCTTACCAAACCCCTAATAATTTTGAAATACCTATCCAACGATATCCCACACTATGAGAAGAACGAAAAAAAAATTATCATCCCACTTTACATGTATGGGAGGTACCCTAAATAATTGTTTTTTTCAAAATTTTATTTTACCGATTTTTCAGCGTCATTAACGTGTATACTCATGCCAAAGTACAACTTTCTAGTACCAATAGTTTTTGAGCTAAACCGCGGACAGACGGACAGACAGACGGACATGGCGAAACTATAAGGGTTCCTTGTTGACTATGGAACCCTAAAAAACTGTTCACGCGCACGACGAACCGGGGGCCGCAACAGAGGTGCGGGGGGGCAACGGGCGGCGCAGGAGCGCGGCGCGGGCCCCGCCGCCATTCGACGAGAGCTAGGACCGACTACCGAGTGCGCGCGCGTATTCAATTCTGTATACCGCTCGGCTATCCTGAAATTAAACAAATGTAAAGAAGTCGCCCGTTTCAATTTATATCATCCCCCAACAAAGAAATCTTTATTGTACATATTTTTAAAGATAAAGATATTTTATTTTGCAAATACGGGTACACGTCATGGTGGTACATAATATAAATACAGAAATAGCCATATTTTGCTAATTACAAGGCATGCAAAAGTACAGAGTTTACAATTAAAATACATATTTACTATTACATTACATATTAAAATTCTAATTCATCATTCACTAATAATTATCAATGTTCAACTATTCAATTCATTCAATGCATAAAATAATTCTGATTTATCACTCAATAATATAATTAATGTCACAATTTCTAATAGTTATTTAAATAGGTACAATATACACTACTAATTTTTAATTAGTACAAAAAAAAATGGGGCTCTATCCGTACCCTTTACTGATCATATTTATGTAGTCAAAAGTAAAAAAAACGAAACCCCAAAATTGTCTACGAAAATTTGTCATAACTGGTAAACTCATAATTGAATCAATCATTCATAACAATTGCTACTAGAAAATACTACGCGCAGTGCTAGTCCAGTTAGATCGTCATTCATAAATCCCGGCAAACTCGCGTCTAAGCTCAAGCCACGCCCCCTCTGGCCAGCGGTCCTTTTTACAACGAGTGAACGATTTGTTAGCGGAAGTGTGCGCGTGCTTTTTAAACATAAGTTGTTACGTTTTTTCTGTCGCGATGGCTTACCAGTTTTCATCTCGGGAGTACGTGGCTATGTTGCGTGTGTACTTTTGGTCTGGTGGCCGCTGTTCGTATGTACAGGGAAGAGTACCCAAATGCTCGCTAGCCAAAGGTTCGGACTGTGGTAAATGTTTACCAACGTTTACTCGACCATTGATCATTCCGCGCAACGGCCCATCGCCAAGGACATGGAAGACCGGCCCAAAACCTTTACGACGATGTAGTGGACTACTTTGAAGATCCCCGGCGAAGTACGAATGACGCAGCTCGTCATTTTAATATCAGCCAGTACTGTGCATAGACGATCATTAGTTCGTCTGGATTTCACCCATACCACTAAAGAAAGGGTCAAGAATTGACTACTGTGGATAATGAACCAAGGATGGAGTTCTGCAGGTGGATACTGAACAACACAAGCAAATGGCCCAATTAAAGTATGTAGGTAAAGTTTGAATTTAATAAGTGCCTATTATTTTTCGTGAACGTTTTATTTTACTTTTTTTTAATTCGTAAAGCTTAAAGATGCGTCTAAGCTACCTACAATTACGATAACAGCTGTTGGAGGCGGGGCAAGTTTGAGCGAGACCGCGTGACCGCGACATCACGATTAATGAATACATGAATGGCCTGTACAATATGTCCGTAAATTGAGTGACATTTTGGGATATAAACAAACGCTAATAACTTTGCTATTTATCAATATTATATAGTGAGACTTTACATATATAATAACAAGACCTTTTCTAATAAGCCCTTTAAGTATTTGTACTAATTAAAAATTAGTAGTGTATAAAAAATGTGTACACTATCATAGCACTCGCGCGGACTTTTTACGATAAAAACACAATTCTCCATCTTTTTCAACCATACAAAAACATACAGTCAACAGTATTTGAAGTCGGTTAAAAACTAGGTGTACAATGAGCGATCTTATTGCAATCTCTTACTTCATTTTAAGGGACAACCAAACACACTTGTGCATTCAATATATTAATATTGATTTAAATCTGAGTGTTTTCTTAGCTCCCAAACACGTAGGTAAGGAGTTCAGGCCTTTCTCGTTGTATACGGAAAGTTGTCGCGACTTTGCAGTATGCAACTTACCTATGCTATATTATATAGGTAAACGTATTTCAAGTTTTGTGAGCTAGCTCCTGATTAGAAGAATAAAGTAGTTGAGATATTTCATACTGCGTTTGTCCCCGACGTAAAAACGAGGTTTAGAAATCAAATCATTAGGTAATTTATTGGTTTACGACATGCACCTATCTTGTTTGTTCCTTCTTTCAAACTCAAACACAAAATGTTATATTTCACATAGACTTAATTTACACCGCCGCGGAATGGAATGGAATCGATTTTTTTGCAATTAAATTGTACATAGCATAATGAACTTTATGTCAATGGTATAACATACAAACTAAATAGGAGTCAAAAAAAGTTCGCGCGACTTGCGGGTAATCCTCCCGCATTCTCGAGAATTTTTGGCTCCTATTTAGTTTGTATGTTATGCAATTGACATACAGTTCATTATGCTATGTACAATTTCGTTGCAAAAAGTCGCTTTCAGTCCATTCCGCGTTGGTGTAAATTGAGTCATGTCTTCAACGTAGTCCCGAATCTTATAATACACTTAATTTTAATTTAGAAAACATAATGTTGTGTTTTATCTTTTAAATATCTATTGGCACTTGAGAAATCACGGTTATTGTGAAATCACAGAATGACACTTCAATTTTGTTTATACAATATATACATAGACGTCTCCGTAAAAAGTGGACATAAGTGACTAAATGAGTTAAGTCTATCCTAAGGTTGTCTGGGAGATATTGCTATCAGCAATAAGACCGCAATAATATCCATAGATTAAGTTTTTTTTATAGGGTCACTCGTAGTTCAGCACACTAAGGCTGGTTACTACTTAAACGGACGATCCTGTGGTGACCTCTGAATTTAAAGGCCTCCAGCCAGAGCTTACATACTATATTTACATTTAAAGAACCGCACGCTAAGGGCACTCCCTGTGGAGTACGGGCCTCGGCATAGCGGGGTCGTTGGTGTAGGGCAGCAAAGGGTCAGGCTGGATCATATTATTATTAATGGGGTTATTTATTGCTACTGGCTCAGCATCACGGGCTGGCTCGTTTGGCAAAGGTCGGGGAGGGTTGACGTTACAAGTACGTGGACGTCGCGAGGGGCCTCGTCGGCGAGGCCGGAATACGGAACGCGTTTTGTTTGTGTATTTCTTTAGAGTGCTAGTTTCCCTACTGCTCTCTTGTCGGGCACCCGTGCGGGCATGATAGACGACATCCGGCCAGGGACTGAAAACGGTTACGGTATACGGTTACGATACCTGTATAAAATAAATGTACCTTAATAAAATAAAGGTAAGGCTATACCGTTATTTAACCTTTATGCGATATCGGTACCGAAAAACATAGAATTGACCGTTGCAGGACGTGGGACGAGGGGTGTGAGGCACCGGCAAGGGTGGACAAAGCACAGGCGTGCGCGCCGGCAAAGCTATTAGAACCTGCTTTTGTCGCTTGTCGCCGGACGCTCGCATACAGTGACCACTAACACTCTGTCAATAAAAGTTGTGTTGTGTGTGTCGTGTTATTTAGAACACAATTCCTAGTTTTTATGTTGCAAATTAATATTTGTTACATAAGTTTTTTTAATGTTGATTTCATACATTTTATTAAGCGCATATAGGCATTTATTTAAAAAATACTTAAATTGATTATATATATATTTTAATAATTGTGTTGGTTCCTAAAGATAGTAATTATGTATTATATTATATTATTCTAAAAAAAAATATTTCTGAAAAAAGTTGTTACTCAAAGCAGTGTTCTTAAAATTGTTAATTTCATATTTAATTTAATAGAAAAACAGAAGTTTATTTGATTAAAATTATATTGAAATTGATTGTTACAGTTAATCTTTTTTTATTTTGTCAATAAATAATTGGTACAAAAAGTAGTGTTTCTTTCATTTACAAAAACTATGTAAAACTTTCGGAATAAAACACACTTATTTAGTAATTATTTAACCTTGCTGTTTAATAAAATATTCTTTTTTTAAATATTAACAATAATTTAAATATTCGGTAATTATTCGGCAAATCAATCAAATATTCAGCCGAATACGAACATGAAAAAATATGCCGAATGTACCGAATACGAATATCCGGCCGAACATTCGGCGCATCTTTAATGTATACCTATGTTCAGAGTTTGTTTATAGTAAAAGTTATGATGATATTATGATGAGTACGTTAACCCCCTTTCGGGAATTACAGGGTGTTTGTTAACAGGTATATAACCTATTAAAAATACCATGTAATAGATAGATAGAATATACTTTATTGTACACCAAAATCTAAACACACCTATTTAACAATATGGCTTATTCTATGGTAACAATGGCGGTCTTATCGCTGAAAGCCATATCTTCCAGACAACCTTTGGAAGGACTTTAAAAACTTAAATTAAAGTGGGGAGGGCTAAATTAGTGTACTTACTACATTACTCATAAAAACAGAGAAACAAAAATTATTTAAATATTAAAATAAATAAATGAATATGCAAATATATATATATAAATACAATGTAATACATAGGTAATTAAATAATACAATCAACGAATACAATACATATAATGTGGTCTTTAACATTAAGTGGAGAGAAAACAAAAGAATAGTCATAAATTGGAATGAAAATAATTAGCAACCGAGCTTTTAAAAGTAGCCAGTGACTGAGCTTGTCTTACTGACACCGGCAATGCATTCCACAAACGAATAGCTTGCACCGTAAAAGATGAGCCATAGAATTTAGTGAAATGTGCAGGCATTGAAAGTCTCAAATTCTCCGATGATCTCAAATCTCTTACATTTTTTTAATTTTTTATTAGGAATGAGCCCGCTCTTGACCTCGATCACACCTGATAGTAAGTGTAAGATGAGGTCTAAGATCGAACGAGCGAGCCCAGAAAATGCCTATTCACTCTTGCTTTAAAGGCTGACGGGTTATATGTGGCAGGGAACACAGAAGCCGGCAGAGAGTTCCACACCTTGGCTGTGCGCACAATGAATGTTGAAG
Source organism: Tholera decimalis (assembly GCA_943138885.2). Taxonomy (NCBI): domain Eukaryota; kingdom Metazoa; phylum Arthropoda; class Insecta; order Lepidoptera; family Noctuidae; genus Tholera; species Tholera decimalis. The sequence continues at coordinate 36,076,787 of OW964562.2, forward strand.
AAAAGCGCTTAGTACGACAAGACGGTATATCGACCAAGTGTGGATGGTATCCTGCGGTACGTCTGGTAGACCGGTAGTAAAAGGGGGATGAAGGGATCAGGTCGTGGAGCTCCTGCGCACACTCTCCGAAGTACAGTCTGTAGAAGATAGACAGGCAAACAACGTTTCGCCGGTGAGCCAGGCTGTGAAGCTTACCCGCCAGAACCTCGTCACCTATGAGCCTTTTGGCTCTGCGTTCGATCGAGTCAAGTGCAGCTAGCTGGTATTTGGCTGAGCCATCCCACAAGTGACTGCAATACTCCATACAGGAACGGACCTGTGCTTTATATAAATTTTGTGTGTTTTCATGTGTGTCATGAAGGAACTTAAAGCGTTCTTTGAGATAAAACGAAGTTGTAGGATTGAAGAGAATACTGTAAAGTAATGATAAAATAAGTGCATTCCGGCGAAGGCGGATCGGCAACCACCAGAGTTTAATGCGAAACTCGGAAACATGATCATATTTGCGCAAACCAAATGTAACTCTGATACAAAAATTTTGGAGTCGTTCAAGCTTATCTAGCTGCACTTCAGTAAGATCTGGATAACCTGAATCAGCATAGTCGAGAACAGGGAGAAGAAGCGATTGGGCAAGCGCAATTTTAGTGACAGTCAGCAGGAAATTGCGCAATCTGCGTAAAGACCCCGCAGAGGCATACTGTTTGCGGCTTACTTCTTGCAACTGGGGACCCCAAGACAAATCCCTATCAATATAAATACCGAGGTCTTTTACTGAGTAACAGTAAGGTATAGCAGCTCCATCAAAAACGATTTGAGGAAGGGTCACCCAGTTAATTTTGGAACGTAGCCTAGGGCTGCCAACAATAAGGAATTGAGTCTTCGCAGGATTAATCTTCAAACCATGATTCAAACTCCAATCAGAAATACGCGCTAAATCTTTATTCACAATCTTCACCGCCTCAGACAGTTCTTCAACGGGAGCTTGCGAATAAATTTGCAGATCGTCAGCATAAAGGTGATAAGATGGGATAAGTTCATTTGAAATAAAATTTATAAATATGGCGAAAAGAAGAGGAGAGAGAACGCCCCCTGTGGTATGCCAGCAGTAGTATTGCACCATGAAGATGATGTACCTTCAATGCAAATACGTTGTCGGCGGCCACACAGGTAACTACGAAACCAATCAATTGCTGTTGGAGATATGTTAAGAGAGCAGAGTATACCGAGCAGGACATCAAAATCTGATATCGTCAGTAATTTTAACTAGAGCTGTGGTATGGCTATGTCCTGAACGAAACCCGGATTGGTACAAATTTAGGAGTTGGTTTTTACAAAGGAAGGCACTAAGTTGATTGTGGATAAGGCGTTCGAGGACTTTGGATAGGAACGGTAATATGGAAATAGGGCGGAAATCAGAGAAAGAAACAGGATTAGACTTTTTAGGGAGAGGAGTTATCTGAGCTTCTTTCCACAAAGATGGGAAAACACCTGAGGATACGGAATAATTGAGGACATGGCAAATGACAGGAAGAATTTCGTCCAAGATAGGGAGTATCATCTTACGGCTAATACAGTCATTACCAAAGGCATTTGACATTATAGATAGCATGCTCTTCTTAACATCACAACTGGTAAATTGATTAAAAATAAAAGGAGAATAATTGGGAGTGGGAAGAGGAGAAAGATTATTTAGAGTATTGGTTTTAACAGCATCATTGAAGCTACAAGAGGTGGAAAAATGTTGATTGAGCGATTCAAGGTCTATATCCTTAGAAATAGACTCTTGACGTGACTTCCCAATTCCCATAGAAAGAGAAGAAAGAAATTTCCAGACTTTAGCTGGATCACCGTTTTCAACGGACTTATGAATATGGCGGCGTTGGGCATCCCCACAAACCAAGTAGCTGCGATTTCGGATAGCGACGTATTTTTCTCGACTTTCTCGACTAGGTCTGCACTTGAATTTAGACTTTGCTGCTGCCTTTCTTTGTAAAATTACTTTCACGTCATCTGTTAGCCACGGAGCAGGTAGATGCTTAATCTTTACCAAACGAACAGGTGCATGCACGTCATAAAGCTGGTTAAGATTGGAATTGAGGAGGTTAACTTTGTCATCAATCGACTCTGCATGAACAAGATCAGACCAGTCAATATTGCTAGCATCTTCCCGAAGACTTTCCAAGTTCATTCCACCAAAACTGCGCTGAAGAATACTTTTGATTTGTTTTATTAAATTTACCAAATAATCCTAAGTAGGAGACAATCATATGGCTTAGGTACAATTTAATCAGCCGTTAATTAATAAGACTATATATTTTTTTATGCGTCACTTTTCTTCAGTATATCCAATATTTCCTTCATCTTATTGTAACGCATGTTTCCGTGAAACTTAGACATCTCCAATGCTACTATTTTCGCAAAGAACTCGTTACATTCAGCTTCTTTTTCTGCACTCATGTTGCAGCCTTCGTATTCCGTCATAGTCCCAATTTATCTTGTTGTTGTAATAGTATTATATTTATGGGTACACAATTTTCCAGAGTTGGATAAATCATCATTAGTTTGATAATCACGCAGATCCTTATGTAAATCAAAAGTGTAAGGTGCCTCATGGATATTTTTATCGATTTTTCTCGAATATATGAAACCATCAAAAGGTTGAGAATCCGGAAATTCGTCTTGTGAGTAACAGGTTTCCTTTCGGCACTCTGGATTTTTTTGATGAAGTTTCGTATTCCGTTGACATATTTTCAGACTGGGAATTAAGATTTTTGCGAATGTTGTCACGTTTTTTAATCTTGCTCTGATCTGAAAAACGAATGAGTAAAAATACCTACTAAAGTCCAGTCGATGAGTTAGCTGAAGAAAATATTATACACTAACACTATTGTTCTACACTTTATTAGAGTATAAGTATCCACATAAGTATTTATTACTTACCTTTTTCTGTAATTATAACTTTTCGTGTGCTATTTGACATTGTGTGACAAGAAATTATGCGAGGCGCACCGCGCATGTGACTTTGTGCCTCGAGAACAAGCCAAACTAATGCAATTTGATGAGAAACTCGCGCTACCGAACAAGGGCCAGGTGTGGTCAATATCCGTCTCTTTCATATCTTTATTAATTAAGGTTTTAGTACCGCTACCGAAATATACCTTTTTCTATTTATACACAAAAAGTTTCGGTATCGAAATCAATTTAAATATCGAAATAAAGCGGCAACCGTTATTTTTCGGTATGACGTCATACCGCAATTTAAAGATAGAGTAATTTTTGGGTTATTCAGTCCCTGATCCGGCATCTCCCGCGAGATGAGTTCAGGACAGGGAGAAGGGTCATCGCGGACGAGGCTGTAGCCAAATGGCAGCAGAGATGGGAACAGGAGGATAAGGAGAGGGAACTCCATCGATTCATCCCGGACGTGGCGGCTAGGCTCAAGGCGACTTGGGTTGAACCGGACTACCAAGTCTCACAGATCTTGACGGGGCATGGATGTTTTAGAAAGAGATTGCATGAGATGAAGCTGTGTGAGGTAAGTGTGTGTTACTGCGGAGAGGCTGACGAAAGCTTGGACCACACTCTGTGGCAATGCCCCCTGTATGAGGAACAGCGATGCAAGATGATGGATGGGATCACACGCTTGGAGGAAGGACCGGTCCATTATTGCGACCTCGTGGCTTCGGAAGCTAACTTCCGGCGGCTGAGAGACTTCGCGCACGCATGGTATAAGATCAGGAGCGGGCTGGAGCGAGAGGGGTAAGCGCAGGGACGGGCAGCGAAGGCGTGCTGTGTTGTACGGACCCATGAGAGGGGTCGTACGGTAGAGGCCGCCCCAGAATGGGGAGAAAGGCACAGAGGGACAGGACGAGGAAACTTGTAAAGGAGTCAAGAAGCGACTGCGGTGATAGCGCACGCGCTATGTCCGCAGCCGTCTCCTTGCGATTTGGCCCATATGACACGATGTCGGTGGGGCCATGGGTGGTTGGTGGGATTGTTCTCTTGTCGGATTATAGTAATATTGTGTAACAGGTGCGTTTAAATGATTGGTGTACAATAAAGAATATTCTATATATCTATTTTTGAAGGTTTCTCTGAACCGTAGCCCAAAATCTCAACCTAAGCTTCTTGAGTTGTTCTATACTTAAATCGAAAACAATAGCGTATTGATAAATTACCTACAATCTTTAGTTTACGTACTTTATAGTACTTACCAACTATTGTTACAGTCTCTCATAGAACAAAGAAAATAATAGAACCGCATCTACTCACCAAACAAAAGCAAATCCATTAGAGCTGTGCAGTGTGTAATAAAGTTTATGTGATTAATGACACTCCATCGCTATTGTTCTGTATTGTTTTTAAAAACGCAATATTTTTTAAACCTTTCTTTGCAATTTACAATACATATAGGTACTTGTATGTGCCCGCGGCTCCGCTTGCGTGAAAAAGTGGTTCGGCTCATCAGGTACTTTGATACCTATTTTTTAGGATTCCATAGCCGAATGGCAAAAAACGGAACCCTTATAGTTTCGTCATGTCTGTCTGTCTGTCTGTCTGTCTGTCCGTCCGTCTGTATGTCACAGCCATTTTATTCCGAAAATATTAACAATACACATGAAACTTGGTAGGTAGATGTATTCTGTAAACCACTTTCCGATTTTGAGAAAAAAATAAAAAAATAATAAAAATTAAGGGGGCTCCTCATACATGGAACTGAAACTGACAATATTTTTTTAATGAAACCTTGACTTTTCTATAAATACCACACACACATGTGTGTGGTATTTATAGAAAAGTCTTTAAAAATGACATTGAGGTTTCTAAAACCACTTTTTCATAAAGTCAATCGTTTAAAAGATATGAGCATCCAAAGTGGTAAAATGTGTCCTCCCCAATGATATTTTATAGTACAGATATGTTATAGGCGCGCTCGTCGTGAAGACTCGAACACGAGCTAATTGGAACGTCTTGCAACTAGTCTGCGTCGAACGCAACCACAAGCGTGCCGCATCGTAATACTCGTGTCCTTAGATTTTATTTATCAAAAATGCCATCGTGTGAGTTTCGGAAGTGTACGAATTATACTTCCAAAGTAAACAAAGTACAAAGGGTCTCATACGACATGTGAGAATGCAAATATATTAAGATTATTTATTATATTTCATTTATTTTCCAAACTTGCCAATAAATTATGCTTAGGAGCCATATGTAGGTGAAGACAGAGAGAGCAAACTTGTTTTGTCGCGAGAGCGATAAGGATGCGTGCGTGCGGACATAGATTAGTTAAAAGTTTACAAGTGTAGAAGCGATATTGATTGACTTGTTTTAATTTGTTTTGTGTCACAATTTTTTTGACTAAAGTTCATTTGACTGATTATTGAGGATTATAACTGTTTTTTTTATTGAATTAGGTTTCCGAGGGATCAGGTTCGACTTCAAGATTGGATCGCAATTGTTCGTGAATAAAAAAGCGAATCAGACTGGATAACATCAAAAAACAGCAGGATATGTAGCAATCACTTCCAAAGTACTAACAAATATGTTTCGAAATGTGGTCGAACAATGCTTACAAAAAAATGCAGTTCCAATTATAGAGGTAGGTAACTAAAACATGTTATAAAACATATTGCTGCCTGCATAATGTTTTATAAAATGTCAGCTACCTGTTGCTTGCATTTTCGCCAACGTTGAATTTGTTTGGTCAGTATAGGTACCTGCAAAGAAACCGCTACATGACATTTCATTATGAAACCTATAGTAGTGTCATGAAATTGATTATTTATTGATTACTAGCTTTCCACCTGCTTCATCCAAGATGAAGTTCCGATTTGACGAAGTTTTCGAATCATAGAATTATTGTTATGACTGATTATAAATTATTTCATTAACACAATGACTATTAATTTCTATTTTAGATTTGAATATCATGGGCTAAGCTGAATACAAACATTATTGGTAATACTTGATCCGTGATTAACCATTATGATGTTTAATTTCTTACCTACGTACTTACTCTTCAATCGAGTGTCCACTCTACGCCTATAAAAATGTTATCCTATGGCACAAGGACTCATTTGAAGCGCAATTGTTAGAATTATAGCTATCTCTTTCACTTGCGTGTTGTTTCGTATCTTTTGTTCTACTTATCAGTAAAACTTGTCAATGTGGCACACATTGACAAGTTTTACTGATAAGTAGATAGATATCCGTGATGTACTATGAACGTAACATACCTATCTGTACTTTATAATATCATTGGTCCTCCCCCTCTAACTTCTATAATAATGGAGGGAAAATCTAAAAAATATATATGCTGTAGATCTTAATGTAAACTTTTAATGAAAATTGGTTTGAACAAGATCGGGTCAGCAGTTTTTAAAAGCATATTTTTGTAAGATATAGAATATTTTCTAAAACCGCAAATATAACTTTGTAATTCATACAAATACTATGAAAAACAAAGTTATTTGGCGTAGTTACTACGGAACCCTTCATTGACGAGTCTGACTCGTCCTTGGCCAATTTTTATCACCCTAATTTATAGAGTAGTGTTTCGAAGGCTGATCCTTTTTGGTGGGAAAATTTTTAAATGACTCCTCTTGCTCCAGTTGGAGTGGAAGAGAGTGTCAGACTTCTATTGACTAAAATCCCACCCTATTTCTTCAACTGCCCTCATGTTCCGGGGCTACGGTATGTCGTTAGAATATTCCCGCAACCCGGGGCGAGGGCTGACCCTGGACACTCCTTTATAATTAGATCTAGGTATTTGCTCTTGGTGTTTATGCAAGTCGTAAATGTTTGTACACACCACATAACAGGAGAAATGCCTATTGTAGGACAACGTTATTTTGAATATTTATTGTATAAAGTAACGTATTCAGATCACTCATTATAGGTACAGTTACACAATTTATTTTATTAATACGTGTTATTTAATAATTTTGTTAATTACAAATGTATAGTTTTCAGAATTTTCTCTGAACTTGTACTATAGAAATTATTTAGATGTATGCTTTTTTCCCAGCTTTAAGGGCCTGCAGACTTGAGTATATTGATTTTTAATTTTAACTCGATGTCTCCATGTGTTCCCGAAATCATGTGTAAGTAAAATTTTGAATAATGGGCTTAACAGTCGGACAGATCAACGGACAATAGAGTGATCCTCTAAGGGTTCCGTTATTTTTTTTCGTTTTGAGGTACGGAATTTCCCTTTTACCGATGATAAAAGGTAACAAAAAAAGGTACACCATCATTGATATATTAAAAGGAGGTAGATACGGTACTAGATACAGACCGGTTAAGTAGACGCACAGCCTTACTGAGCTGATCTACGAGTGGCCCTACCTAAAAAAAAAAACGGTACTAGACACAGCGTTTCGTCCTACAAAACTAAGTGATTGCCCGTAGTTGGCGCTCAGTCGTGCATGGAACGTTGTTGATCACACAGCTCCAGAAATTCTCGTCTCTTCGTGTTATTAAGGATTTTTTTTGGAATAAATATGTATCAAAATGACTTCTTGTTCTTGTGTATCTAGACAGTGTTTTAATTACACCAGGAAGAAAAATAAGAGACATGGGTCATGGGATCACTTACTACTTACTTACCTAATACATGCAATCTCATTTCATTCATAATCGCAAACATTCGGCAGCTGAGGCGATTTCGCTTGCACTATAGCGCCGTCTCCTATCTCTATCCTTGTCTATCGGTAACTGTAGGTTTGGAACTGATGACGACACTGAACATAGATGTGTGAGTTACCGTGCATGTATTCGTGCGCCGAGCCCAGGTTTACTGATCGCGATGTTAGAGTGTAACATATCTTCCTCCTTTTAATACATCAATGTACACCATAATATAATCATGGTACCTATACCTTTTTTTGTTACCTACCTACATTAAGTTGTTACGGGTCTGGGTGTTTGTAAAAGGCACTCACGATGCAGGAGAAATTCTTAGTGTTACCAATAAATTCAGCTGTTAAAAAGAATATTATGATAATTTTTGTGAGTTTGGTTGTCTGTGATACCTACAGCAAAAAATCCAAGTTTAGAGCACTGCTTTTATTAATTTTTCAAATAAAAGTAATTTCAGTTCGGTGCCTCCTAACTTTCTTCCCGTGAAATAATGAATATCATATTATTAAATACATACTTACAAATAATAGGTATAAAACTTAATAAAGCCTAGCCAGGAAAAATAAATTAAGATAATTTGCGAATGCTTTTTTTTGTTAATTTCAACAAAAGAGAGCAAACAAAGTTGTATAAGTTCACTCCCTTCCCTCAAATTGATCTTAATAGAGAGAAGTAGATGGTAAAATACAAACTTATTAAGAGTTTCATCAACTACTTCATCTTCTTCTCCTTTTCCTGCTGAGTATTAGCGTTTTACTTAGAGTGACTTCCTATCTGACTTCCACAAACCAGTGGCTGGGTATCACCGTACCCTTAGGCCAAACTAGATTCAGATATTCTGGCTTGTGACTACCTGAAATGTCTGCCAAAGATATCCAAATGAAAGCCAGGACCAACGGCCTAACGTGGTTTAGGTCTGTTCTCACACATCAGTGCCGTGTCATGGACGGAGCAGGAACGTGGCCGTGGCAAGACCGAGCATCCGTATCCCATCAGGAGCTTTCTGTTCACACAAGTCAGTGCCGTGACAGTGCCGTGAACAGACGAGGCTCTCCCTTCCACCTATACCCGCTTCTTACTTCATTCTATTTCATTGTCCGAGTATAGCCTCAGAGTTGTATGGTGAAATAGATAACAGGAAAAGTGATACACGTCATCGCTTTATTTAATATAGAGGAGTTAATTGCGATTGCAATTGCTCTAGATGAAGAGTCTAGAATCTCGAGTTAGACAAGTCGTACAATACGCTATATTCGCGTACAGTCTCTATTAATAACTCATCATTCATGTTTACCAACAAAAAAGTCAACAAATTGCAAGGAAAAAATATCAATACGCTACGGAATGGAATGGGAACACGTGCACACGTCAGCGTCGGCCCTGACACTGAAGCTTCGTTGCCGGCACGGGCACGGATATGAATGTGTGATCGAGTTCATAGACAATTTATGCAATGATTTTTTTTAGACTCCTGACGAAACACGTCCCTGCCCCGTCCCTGGCACGGCGCTGATGTGTGGGGTTAGACCTTAACACTGCCAACTTTCTAACACCGGGCTACTAGGCGCTAAGAAATTCTTTACAGGAAAACCCAATAAAAATTTTTGTCCGACCCGGGTACCTGACCTGAACTCTACTTACGAAGAGTTCGTAAGCCTAAAATAGCTTTTTTCTCCCTAACTTAATCCGCCTGTTAACAAAGATAGAAATTTAATTGAAGTAGGAGTTGTTGATCAATTTATCACTAGTATTGTAGGGATATTAAGCCGAGATCTAATTAATATCGTGCGACAACTGACTCGACGACACCAGTGGATCACTAAGATGGCGCTGCGAGATTTTTTATATTTTTATTTAGATATATTATATCCAAATTTATTTTCGAGTACCTAGATACGTAAAACCTGAAGAGAGTTGGCTTAGTATCAGTAACAGAATCAATTATTATTTTTGCATTATTTTATATAATATTCATTTTCATATAATATCTATTAAATGTTGAAAATTAAACCATACTGCGTGTCGTTCGCATCCATATTTCGATTATCCCACTGGAACAAATGTTTGTAATCATAGGTACTACATTAATATTAAAAAATGTAATTTCTGATATTAATATAACTTAACTACATGAAATTGCAATTTAAATAATGCATAAGAAATTAAGTAGGTAATTATTGTTATTGGTGTACAATTGTTGTAATTAATAATAATACATAAATAGATAGATTTGGGCAAGTGAATTAATATGTTTATTAACGCACTCACGATATAGGAGAAATTACTAAAGTGAGGTAACATTTATTTACATATATCTAAAAATAATCTAAAATAGCATCCATAAATTCGTGAGCATCGCCGTCGCTGTTCACTGGTAATGTGCCCAAAAGACTGGCTGCATTGCCACGTTGTATGGCAATGCTTATCCTCTGTCCAAGGTAAAAGCCAGCCCTTGGGTCACGCGAAGTGTCGACTAGGCGTCTGGAAAGATCTTAAACATTTATTTTAATAAAAAAAAGAAGTTGTAGCTATCATTAGTGATTCTCAGATTGAAGAAGATCATGTCAGGTTTGAAGGTCACAGCGGAGTCGGTAACGCATTTACTAGCGTAACTCGCATACCATTAGACACTCTACAGGTACCTAAAATTTCTACACCGCTTATGAGTATAACTTCTGCAGTACCTTTAGAACTCAAAACGGGATATATTTACCTTGTGTATTTATTGCTTTTTAGTTTTGAGTGATACATGTGACAGTGGTAGTGGTGTCGATGAAAAAAAGCGAACGAGAAAGAGGGTAGACCGATTCGTCTGCTCATAAACGTCCACCCGCTATGACTGCAGTTCATCTGTGATCACGAAGCTTGCCACAGTGCTGAAATATAGGAAACTCGAAACAATAAAACACTTAGTAAAAATCCCTTTTAAGTTCTAATGATACTGTTAGTGACCATATAAGCTTAAAAACTTACATCTCTGGTAAAGGTACTGCTACTTTTCTTCGTCATGCAGCAAGTTAGCTGCCCAACAGATTGTCACAACTATAACGTTTAACGGATTAGTTAAGACGTCAAACTAAGTTCGGCGGTTCAAGTTGCTAGATCGCGGTGTTGCTACTTAGAATAACTTATGAATATCTGACATTGTTTTGCTTAAGTAATTGTGTGATCGGCGAGGATCAAACATCAATTCGGTTAGAAGTTGGTAGATTTCATACCAATTACAATATTAAAGTTTGTATCGTAATCTATACTAAAATTATAAAGCGGAAAAGTTTGTTTGTTTGCTTGAACGCGCTAATCTTCGATAGTACTGGGTGGATTTGGATGCAATTTGGTATGGAAGTAGCTTGAAGCTTGAGGAAGGTTATAGGCTACTTTTTTCGCGACTGCAAAAAAGGAGAGTTATGTTTTTACCGTGATAGAATCCACGGGAGCGAAGCCCCACGTGAGTACTAGTTCATAATAACTTTGAGAGTTCCTTAGCCGAATGACAAAAAATTGGCCAAGTGAGAGTCTGACTCCCCCGTGAAGGGTTCCGTAGTAACTATAATAATATAATATAATATGTATATTTATTTGACGAAAAAAAACCTTACAAAGTTCTTAAAACTAGCTTATTTACATTTTTTACAACTACGCCAAATAACTTTGTTTTTCATAGTGTTTGTATGAATTACAAAGTTATATTTGCGGTTTTATAAAATATGCTGTATCTCAAAAACTGCTGACCCGATCTCGTTCAAACCAATTTTGGTTTTAGTTTACATTAAGATGAAAATAAAAAAAAAGTGAAAAATAAAAAAAAAATATGTCAATATATTTTTTTTTTATTTTTCACTCCATTATTATAGAAGTTAGAGGGTGGGACGAACACATTTTACCACTTTGGAAGCGTATATCTTTTAGACAATTGACTTTATGAAAAAGCGATTTTAGAAACCCTCATGTCATTTTTAAAGACCTGTCTATAGATACCACACACGCATAGGTCTCATGAAAAAAAAATATTTTCAGTTTTAGTTCGATGTATGGGGAGCCCCCCTTTATTTTAAATATTTATTAATTTTTTTCTTAAAATCGGAAAGCGGTTCACAGAATACATCTACTTACCAAGTTTAACATGTATAGTATTAATAGTTTCGGAATAAAATGGCTGTGACATACGGACGGACGGACAGACAGACACAGACAGACGGACAAACAAAGTTATTGGGCGTAGTTGTAAAAAATGTAAATAAGCTAGTTTTAAGAAATTTGTAAGGTAGTGTGAGGGAGAGGATGGCGTCCTCCCTCCAGCCCAGCAGCAGTGGTAGACGCCCACGGCGTCGGACGTCGGCCGACGATCTCCGGCCACCGTAGGCGCGGGCATGCGGACAGCGAGTAAAGGGCAACTCGCTGTCCGACCATGGACCATGCCCGGGTCGACGGCGCGTTGTGTTCCACGCGCGCCTCAAAGAGCGTCAGCAATATGACGAGGCCCTGTAGAGGGCCGAAGCCTGCCGGGGTCGTGGGACTTATCCCATTACCGTGACCCCGGAACGTAAAGGGTTATTGAAGGAACACCATGGATTTTAGTCAGTAAAGTAGTCCTTATCGGACGTTGAGCTACCCCTGCTCACCGTCCGCAAGCCCACGCCTACGGTGGCCGGAGATCGCCACGCGATCCTTGACGCCCGGGTTGTCTCCCGCGGCGATTTGATAGCTATAACCTGGGGGTCAAGAGTCCGAAGAGTCAAGAGTGAATAGGTTACTTCTAGGTAAGCGTGCTTCATCTTCGACCACATCATCACTTACCATCAGGTGAGGTTGTGGTCAAAAGCGGGCCTATATGGATATATAGGATGTCGCCTGTTTCCTCATGATATTTTCCTGTACCGTTTTGAGATTAGTTGTTATGATGTAAGCTAGACATAATAACGTGGCTGCCTTGATTTGGTACCACGACCTACTAAGTGGTGCTTGTAATCTTTGGGCTACCGCTCGTTTATTTAAGTAATTTATTGATTTTCACCTATACTTAATCAGGAATATTAATGAAGGATTGGAGGTTTTTTTTTTAATTAATTATCGGATAGTTGAATCTTGTAATCCGCCTCTGTTCTCGGGGTTGCGGAATTGTTCGAAAGAGTTACCGCAGCCTCTGAACACGAAGGGCAAATGACGGAACACTGATGGGTTTTAGTTAGTAAAAGTCTTACACACCCTCCTGTGTCACCCAGATCGGGAAAAAAGCAGGGGCGTGCGCTCCTTGAATGCAGAAATGCAGTGCTTTACTTGCCATTCACAGATATTTTAATAAAACGTTCGTACGTTTTAGATGACTTTAATTAATATTAAATAAATGAATAAACAAAATATAATAACTTAAAAACGCCTAATATTTTATAAATAGGACCTATTTGCAAGCACACAAACATTGTTTGCCAGGCGCTGCGAATTAATGTACCTAATTCCCAAGTCATGCCGCGGATTCACGCAGGAAAATTGTTCGCATGTGTGAAGTAATTTTACTGTCCGTACAAGTTCGGAAACGCACACACCCATGAATGTCTAAATCCGGTCGTCCTGCCGCATGATACCACAGACTACATAGAGATACTACGTATGCATGATACAAACGTTCGGAAATGTTCGTTGCGTTCCGAGTAAAAATAATAGACAGAATAGGCTATTTGACTAATTTCTAAAAACTGTCTCATATTATTTATTGGTGTATAAGGACCCTACAAATAATATTTACCTATAAAAAAAGCATTACAAAATATAGTGATTATATAAGCTGTCAAAACCAGCACGCTCCGCTTGGAGTATATGTGTTCTGTGGTCACACGTTTGTATATCAACATTGGAGTCAAATCGAGAGTATTGTCGTTTTATGTAGTTTAATAGAGTTTCTGGGTGTAATTTACTGGAAAAAATGAGTTATAAATGGTGTACCAGGTGCACAAATACAACGATAAAGTAATAATAAAGAAGGAGAAGCTATTTATAACCGTTCCAAAAAATGTTAAAGTTCGTAATAAGTAATTACACTAAAGAAATAAAGGATAGTTCGGTAATTTTCTTCTGTCAGGATCATTTTGATGTAAGTAAACATTTTATTATTATTAACTTAAAACATTTTTACAATATAGTTATTCTACTGTTTTAAGGTTAGATAACTGAGATGTTTTTGTATTATACCTGAATAGCCACAAATATTTCAATATTCAATTATATTTATTACCACTAAATACATCAACATTTATGGCTTTAAAATAACATTTAAAAATATTTCAGATTGAGAAAGATATGGCTATCAATATAATATGGGATTAAGTAAGAGGATAATCATGGTAGATGGAGTTGTGCTTACAAAATTTTATTGCCAGGAAGACGCAGAAAAAGGATGAGTGATGCTAGTACTCCTAGACATGTATTTGTTAAAAAACAAAGAACCCAACTCATTCAAGAGTGCCAAGACACACTGATGCAGGAAGTGTTAAGTGAACCCGGCCCATCTAGCACCCAACCGACTACAGCACCTGTGCAAGAAGTAGTTTTAATGACAACAGGTATGTAGACGTACATCTTTATCGTCAAAAAAAAGTTGGCAACCCTAGCCGCATTACCAGTGTCATAATCCTGTGCCCGCCCATGGAAAAATGCCTCTCATTGTAGAAAGAAACACACAGAATTTAGCGCACTTGTCCAAACAGTGCATTAGTCATTTATCGCGTAGCTCAATTTAGAATTCTATAGCTCGAGTAATTTAACGAACAGTATCTAAGTTAGGTCATTTCGGTAGAACGCATAAAGTGCTCGAACTACCAGACTGTACATCTAATCTTAATATTCGTTATTCTCTTAAATAGCTCTGATATTTAGAATTGAGAACCACGCAATTTTTTTAAAAGATTCCTATCAATGTGGGTAGAGTTGGCTATGGCTATAGTGTAATGGGTGGGGTTGGAACCCGCGACCTCTCGATCACAAGTACGATACCCTAGCCATTAAGCTATCGACGCTTAGTGGCTAAAGATGATTATAATCCTATATTATCTTCTCTAAAAACACATAATTTCTCTTTAAGTCATTAGATCAAGTCGGTCCCAAATATTGGATACATCACAACCGCCATTAGCCAGTGATGTGCAACCTAAATGATTTATTACCTAATTATGAATGCAGCAACGCGAACATTAGTGGCGAGTGCACCGCGGTGTTAATGAGAGGCAGGGATTGATAGCCTTTGGTAGGATATCTGAAATTTATTTTCGTAATCCTTGCAATAACAATGGACACTGGTCTCAGACTTCTGTATGCTGTAGAGATCGTGATTAAGTAAAAAAAAAAATCAATAAGTATATTAGCAGTCGAGCGGAGCTTTCCCGTGAAATCGAGATAATCGATAAAAACATAACCTCCTTCTTTTACAGTCGGGTAAAACCTTCCTCAAACTGCAACCTACTTCCTACGTAATTTCATCCAAATCCACCCAATACTTTCTTAGATTAGTGCGCTCAAACAAACAAACTTTTCCGCTTAATAATATTAAGCATAGATTGCTCTTTTTAATGGAAAATTGGCTTTATGCAATAAGTTATTGCATTATGTCAATTTTTAGAGCCAAAGATCTGAGTAACGATCGCATATATAACGTGTAACAAGAATAAACGCAATTCCTGAAAGTAGTTGGTTCAGAATCGGCTTCTAAATCGATTTCTGTCATAAACAATTGGTGTTAAAGAACAATGGCGAAAAAATTGTTGATAGAATATTTGAGCGTCTACAAATTTCATGTTTGCAAATGTTAATAAAATAATTTCTTAGTTTTTTTCAAGATATGCCTAAGAACTGACCCACTATAATAAAAAATATATTTTTTTTTGGAAACACAGTTGACTAATATGATCGAAGGGATTAGATTATTTTTTCCTTTACAATTTGACTTCATGTCTTTTAGCCTAATATTGTCTCAGTTGAAAGTTCTTTGCTGGCTTCTCTGCCATATATTAGTAAATCTACTCCAATTTACTTAAAGTGCTTAGCCCTTATCGCATAAGTATATTTTACAAGTGTATTGATAAACCATAAAAAATATAATTACAGATTTTTGTTAAGATTTCTGCTGAATAAATAAATACTAAAATAAAGTCATACTGCAAGCAAAGTATGGCAACAATACGACATGATATTGATATCTGCGTAAGGTGTATTGACAACTGTTGACAACTGCCGCTATCTTGTGTAATGTCGGTTGTGTTTCTGTACTTTTTATTAACTGCTTCTGTGTATAAACTGAGTTTTTCCTTACGACTAGTGCTTGCCTAAGGATTCCGATCAGCTGCTATTTACGACGACGACGCTTTGCTTTGACTTATTTGGACTTCGATTCTACCTGATACTTTGGACTTTGTTGTTTGTGCATCCATTTGTATATCACAATGGGAAGTCGTGTAATGCCTACTCGTATAATGTGTGTTAACTGCCGCATAAGTGGAAGTGGTCAATGGTTACTTTAAAATAGATTTTAAATTACTGAGGCAAGAATATTTCCATAGATCACTTCTCCACATGATGCAAAACTTCCAGATAGCAGCAGCTTTACTAAATAAGTTTGGTGCTCGCCTGCAAGACAGTGAATATTCCAATGAAATATTAAACATTCATATTTCAGGCAAAATATGAATTTAGAAAATAATCTGGCTAGTATGGTTGAGGCTGTCAATATGAATAGAAGAACTTCTAATTTCCAAAACACATCAGCAAACAGAAACACTGTTTACTTTCCTGTCTTAGAATATAGAGACCTCATTCTATTCGCCCTGGGAACGTACCAAATACGACAAGCACGTTCACATTATGGCGAACATATACGTTTCCACGGCGGATACAGGATTGAGGAATGCAATGAGCGAGTTAATTCATCTGAATACAATCTTAGAGGCAGTAGTGATACAACCCTTAAACCGGTAAAATTAAATCACGCCATGTCTCTAGAAGGCAATATATAAGGTGTATCTATTCATACACGAAATATTTTAAGAGATATACCTATAGGTGGTAAGGAAACCATAGCAATAAAAAATAAAAAAATATCTAGGTATATTATTAATGAAATTAAATAATTTAATATTGCTTGACACACATAATAAATACTGGTTCTTTCTTATTTTTAAACATCCACTACGCTAGTTTACGCGGGTGGTGGTATTTGAAACGGCGCGCAGCTTTTGTGAATATGATCAAAGAAAAAACATGCGCGCGCAGCGGGCGGCGGGGGCGCCTGCTACCCCTCCCGGCGCCCGCGTCTCAGTCGCGGCGTCTTGCTAGGCCAGTCTTACTCGTCCCGCTCAATCCGCGTGTCGTATCGCTCGCGCGCGCCTTAGCAGACAGCTGACACGCGTCGGGCTCGCTCGGGGAACATATTAAACAATGCCTAACTACAGGAGTACCAGGTCCAGAACATGGTGGTGGTGCTACAATGAGGGTGGAAATATTTTGCTCACAGCACAAGCCCTCTTCTTGAAGCGATTTGGGAGAAGACCATCACTGCAGACCATCCTTGGAACTGTACAGCGACATATGGACTATAGGATCTACATGCCACCAGCTGCAGACGGAGGAAGGCAACGAGTGCCAGTAAGAATCGAGGGCGACATCGTCGACTTCTTTTTGCAGCACCCAATGGCCAGCACATCAGACGCCGCTCGTGTTTTTAACGTGAGCAAAATGACCGTTTGGCGCCTTCTGCGGGATGAGGGGAAGCACCCGTTCCACTTCACTAGGGTGGAAGAATTAAAGCCGATAGACTTAAATCCACGCGTGGAATTTTGCCATTGGTTACTTGAAGACCCGACGCGGCGCATACTCTGGACGGACGAGTCCACCTTTACGCGAGTTGGGATGTTTAACATCTACAACGCACACTGGTGGGCATCAGAAAATCCACATATTGTTAGGCCGACGCGGTTCAGTGTAAATGTGGGGTAGGGCTAAAGACCTGGTTTATAGTAATGACGGCCATACCATATCAAGTGTGGAACAATTAAAAACGCGAATGGTGAACGCTTTCGCAGTGATGGTTAGTGATAGAGACACATAATTAAAAGTGCAAGGAAGAAGGTACTAGGTATGTACATTATAAATTATTGTAAATAAGTTGTTTCTAATTTTTAGACACGCCAAATTATTGTTACTGTAATTCGTAAAAAGTGTCACAAAACGAATTTCTTGTAAAATAGACAGGTTTCCGACTAACTTCACTGCGACATAAAGCCAAAACAATAATAATGTAGAATAATAAGTACCTATTATTTCATTACTAGTACTCACGCGGGGCTTCGCTCCCGTGGATTCTATCACGGTAAAAACATAACTCTCCTTTTTTGCAGTCGGTTAAAAAGTAGCCTATAACCTTCCTCAAGGTTCAAGCTACTTCCATACCAAATTTTATCCAAATCCACCTAGTACTTTCGAAGATTAGCGCGTTCAAGCAAACAAACAAATAAACAAACTTTTCCGCTTTATAATATTAGTATAGATTGACGGCATTCTTAAAGTTCACATGTGTAGGCAACTAACAATCAGCTGACGGATACGACTCGCTCGACGCATCTTAATAACCTCACAGAGGTCATTAACATGCGAATTTGAGTTGAACCTATCAGCTGTTTATTGGTATTTACCTAGCTTACAGATGAAATGAAATAATTATTTATTTTGTAAATTGGTTCTAAATAGTACACTTTTACACGTCATTTTTTTGAGTTTTGAGTAAAGCTTGATGAGGCCGGTGTTTCCTGACTACTCTGAAAAGAAACACCGAAACAACGAACTCAGAGGTCAACGTCTCTTAAAGTCCATTCAATTCGTATCATCGTATGTGATGTAGGTAGGATAGATGTAAATGTAGATGGGTAATAATAATAATTGTAGGTTAGGATTATAATTGAAAAAATATTTTAATCGCATCTAGGTTCCTTTTCGTAAAACTTTAATGGAGTGAATTTAATAATTTGCCTACTTAGCTTTAAATGTTATTGTAATTTAAATTCACATTTATTAACCATTGTAAGCGATACGTTATTAAAATGACACTTGAATGAGATACGAAGTCTAGCTACATCGCCTGATTTCTCGGTAGAGATAGGCAGAGGTGTATTTTCGTAAGTCCACTACAGATCACCAGTGATATTGTTAGGTCTCATGTAAAATGAGGTGGGGGCAGGTGTTTGAATCCGGCAGAACACAGACTGGAGTGCGGTAACCTTCAGGACGCGAAATAACTAGCATGTAGCGCCGTCACGTGGAGGCATGCATACGAAGCGAATACTCGCACAATCTCACCAACACGCGGCTGCTCGACACAGGCGCGTGGGGGCACGTCACTTCACCGCGGCGCGCGCGGGTGGGTCATTCATAGAGTATGGAGTAAAGATTTTATGCAAAATGTCTCAAGCAGTTTTAAAATTATTATAATTACGTAAAATAAAAAAAAATATTGATAAACATTTTTTGTCGTGTTTATTGTTTCTTTACAAGCTATAGGTATATCTCTTAAAATATTTCGTGTATGAATAGATACACCTTATATATCTCAATCAAAATATCTATATCTGTAATAAAATATCTGTATCTCAATTAATATCGCATCTACTCCAATTATAGATATATATATATATATATATATATACAGTTGCTTAGTGGGAAGACGAACTGTCGGATGTTGCGCGCGTACCATGAAAGTAGTTTGGTATATCGGATGGCCCAGACATCAGACAACTATTACTCCACCAGCAGGTTTTAGTTTTAGGACGATATTATCATAAGAGAAGATGAAGAATAAATACAAACATATATAAAACAAATTGTTTGATTTTTTATAAGTACCTATTACCTTTTTTATATTACTTATTTATTTAATACGACTAAGGCCCATATTAGAGGATGGCAAACAGATGTTCCGACTGATGGAAAGTGATCTCCGCGGCCTATATGGATCTGCATTACAAAATACATTGTACATGCGTTGCCATCCTAGAGACAGAGCGGCAATTAAGGCTGCTCTCTCGAAAAAAGCTTGAAAAAAGCATTCAGATGAAGCAACTTTTCATCGGCAATTACAGACAAATTACATCTGAAAAAAATTGTTAGTAATCTACATGATATGAACCGTAATTTGGTTTAGCCATAATTTTTCTATCGGTATCACTTAATAAGAAAAAAAAAAAATGCCAAATCACCTTCAAATCATTGAGATGAAACCATTTTACTCCTTAATTTCTTATCAAAAGAGTATAAAAAAATAACTACTGCTTTGTAATACAGATGAAAATAATTTGGTTTTGTTACTTTTTACAAATATGTATTATTTTTATTACAATAAATTAAAAATGGGTCCGATTAAAGACTGCGTTTACGTCACCCCCGCACTCGTCCACAAATTCAGTGCGGGGTGCATCGTGTTGCTAGGTGGACGTATGCCGCGTTGCGAGAGCTCAAGCACTACGAAATAAAATCGTAAGATATTATTGCAAAAATTTAATTTTGTAAATAGTGGAATAGCTTTTTAACCGACTTTAAAAAAAGGAGGAGGTTCTCAATTCGTCTTGAACTTTTTTTTATGTATGTTACTTCATTACTCGCAGATGGCTGGACCGATTTGGAAAATTCTTTTTTTGTTTGAAAGAATATACTTTCTAGTTGGTTTCATTGTCGTCACGTTTGGATCTGATGATGAAATCATGGAGAAATCGAGGGAACTCTTCAAATATTATAGGCATACCTATTGCGTTTTGGATATTTCTTATAGTACCTTGTGCAGTTGCTATTAAAAAGCACCATTTGAGGAAGTAGACCTGATGACGAAGACCCCAGATGGCCATCGAAACTACTCAATAATAAGTATTTCGTGGATTGAGATTAGATTACTTGAATATAGATGTTAAGCACTTTATGCTCATCACAATGCATATGGTGAAGTAGAGCTGATGGTGATGTACCAGGAGAACTCCTCAAAAATTAACGGCTCTTCACCGGGAAAAGCAATATTTTGTAAAAGGTGATAAGTAGTTGACATTGTGGCTTTTGTAACTAGATAAATTACAAACCGACCCACTAAAAAGCGTGAAATAAAACTTTTTACCAAAAATAGAACCGACTTTCATATAAAAACGCTACAAAGGCAAAAATAACTTTAAATTTCGGAAGACGGAGTCAAAAAAAAAAGAAAATACAAAAAAATTACACCGACCTCCAAAATTAAAGTTATTTTTGCCTTTGTAGTGTTTTTATATGAAAGTCGGTTCTATTTTTTGCTAAAAAGTTTTATTTCTGATTCTTGTTTATAAGTTAAGAGTATTCTATGTAGGCATCTATAAGTAGTGTTAATGTTATAAAGTTATAGTATTTTACAGTTTTATTAGTGTTTAAATTTAGTTTGTAAAACATGGGGAATAAGAAGAAACGAATGAAGAGGGGTCTAAAAAAATATTACAAACAAAAGGGTATACATTTATTATCAAGGCAAGTTTAAAGTTTTATCTACATACTAGTATACACGCGGGGCTTCGCTCCCGTGGATTCTATCACGGTAAAAACATAACTCTCCTTTTTGCAGTTGCGTAAAAGTAGCCTATAACCTTCTTCAAGCTTCAAGCTACTTCCATACCAAATTGCATCCAAATCCATCCAGTACTTTCGAAGATTAGCGCGTTCAAGCAAACAAACAAACAAACTTTTCCGCTTTATAATATTATATACTAGTACTCACACGGGGCTTCGCTCCCGTGGATTCTATCACGGTAAAACATAACTCTCCTTTTTTGCAGTCGCGTAATAAGTAGCCTATAACCTTCCTCAAGCTTCAAGCTACTTCCATACCAAATTGCATCCAAATCCATCCAGTACTTTCGAAGATTAGCGTGTTCAAGCAAACAAACAAACTAACAAACTTTTCCGCTTTATAATATTAGTATAGATTATATATTACATTATATATAGTATAGATTTCATTATAAACTATCGCTTTACTTACCTCGCATAAAAGTAGATAGCACAGAGTAAACAGACAGAGGGTAAGCTTCGTACAACTGCGCTATGATAGGTACACTACTACAAGCTAGGCGCGTGTGTGCACTTCGTCTGAGCGAGGCCTGGCTTGAGCCGATATGAACCGGTTTCTCTTCGTACGGGTGAAGCCACCAGTTGAGATAGAGAAATAGAGTTAAGATAATATACAAGAGAAAGAAGAAAACGACAAAGAGAAGGAAATAGAACTAAGGAAAGCAAAACAGATTGAACAGAAAAATGAAGCAAACGAGAACGAAGAAGGACAAAAAGAAAACATAGAACAAGATTTTATATGGCTATCAAAATTTCCAAAAGAATAAAAATACTTGGTGAAAGAAAGTTAAATTTCAGTTAATTTTAGTTATAATCTATTTGCTTATAAAAAATATAACAAATAATATGACATACACTAGTAATAATTATACTACCTATCTACCTTACTCTAAGTTCCTACCAGTATCAGACTTCTACTGACTAAAAACCCACCCTGTTCCTTCAGCTGCCCTTAAGTTTCGGGTCCGCGGTATCTCGTTAGAATATTACCGGAGTTGTGCCCCGGCAGACAATGGCCTTATAGGGCCCCGACACTGGTACTGACAGCTCTTTGAGGCGCGCGTGGAACACGATGCGCCGTTGACCCGGGCCTGGTCCTTACCGGACAGTGAGCTACCCCTGCTCGCTGTCCGCAAGCCCGCGTCTACGGTGGCCGGAGATCGGATCGCAATCCCCGACGTACGGGGCGTCTTTCACGGCGGCTGGTGCGTGAGGACTCTCCCTCGCGCGTTCGGCCTTCTCTTTCGCTAGCATTACTGCTTCGCAGAAGGAGGCGACTGCATTCCATTCCCACTCGCTCCGTTCCAGGGCCGGGCGCGAGAGGTCACCGCCGCCGATAGCCTCAACGAGGAAACAGCGAAGCTCTGCCCAAGCGGGGCACAACTCCACCGTATGCTCCACCGTGTTCTCCGGGTGGTACACGCAATTTCAACACCCGGGCGTGTCCTCCCGCTGAATCTGAAATACCTGTACCTCCTGAAACACCCGTGTCCAGTAAGCACCTGCGTCAGGTGGAAGGTGAGGACAACGTGGCGTCTCTCCAGCCACTCCTCAAAGACGGGAGTTATCGCCGCGATTGCGGCGTGCCCAGCCTTCGGTTTCGACAGCCGCTTTTTCCATGCTGCCGTGAGATCGCGGGCGGGAGACTTCTGGCCAACTGACAATGGCTCACTAATAGGTCTATGTTTTCCACACTAGCGTTAACTATGGATATAATCATGTTTACGGTACTAGTCTGCTTCCAAAAAATCGGTTTACGTAATAATGGCCAGACATAACCTCTAAAACTTCTTCAACGAATATCTTTTTTTCAAGAGTTCCTTTAATAGTGGATCTTAAGGCAAAAGTGATCATGAATTGAAACTCTATACTTTTGTATATTTTTCATTAATAGACGCTACAAAATTATGCCAACAAAAATTTGTTAGAGGATCTGCCATTGTTCTTTTGACGAAAAAAATCTTTTATTTAACTGAAGGAAACACAGTATCATGACAAATTAATATATTCCTTAATTCAAGGAAATGTGCTCGTGTGCGTGTCGGCCGCTGACATTGCATGAGTATATGCGTCTGCGTAAGGATATTGTATGAAGCACATACATTTTGCGTTTAGTAAGGATAACTATTTTATAAAAAAATTCTAGGTTTGATTTCAAATTATTTAGTTACGGATGTTGTGTTAGACTATAATTTAATATTGCGTATTGCGCTTAATCTGTTACACTTTGCATATGCTATACCTAAATATTTTCTGTCATGGATTTACAAATACTGCAAAACTTACATAACTGAATAAATTTAAATGCTAAAATAAGGCTTCACCAAAATCATTTATGAAAATTTTCAACACCAATTAATACCTAATCAACTCCACACACACTTTTCATTCCATTTATTCGGTCACAGTGGTGATTATCCATCACTCGGTCATTACACAATAGGTGATATCCATTGCTCGTTCGACTGTAAGCTGCGTGATTTATGATCTAATTAACCATCCATTGAAACTGTAGTTTATTGAGTTCGCCGAGGTCGCATTTCAGCAGGTGGTACTTTTGCGTGGGGTTAAAAAGGTAAGGGTTGTTTTTCATTGAAAAAAAAGTTCTTATTTGATAGAATACAATCACGTGAAATTAATATCGAACTAGCGACTCAGCTCGGCTTCTTACAGTCTCATTCTGCAAATGCACATAAAATCTTAATATATGACTAGCCATTACCATACAACATACCAAACCGCATGACAATCTGTTCATTAGTTTTTGAGTCTATCGCGAACAGACTGACGCCGCCGTAGACTTCATGTAATCATATGTAAGGATACTAAGGTCTATAGTCTCATTCAGCTGTGAAAAAAACAAAGTTGTAAGTGAATGCGATTAAAAGATATGACCTTTTATATTTTGCGACAATCACCTATGTTTAATTCTATGTCAACCATTTTCGTTGACTAAACTAACTTAATAACTGAAGCAGAGCAGCACCCATAGGTTCGAGGAAGTGGTTTGTTTAGTCTCTGACCGCAAAAAATGGAAAAGCCTGACAAATCGCTGGGTGAAGATTGGTGTTCGCGATCTACAGTCATGAAGGGTCGACCACAGAGAGAGAGAATTATGAAATTTGGGAAGAAGCTATATCTAACGTCACATATCAATGTACTGTAAGCCGTAAAAACTATGTAGTTACTTATAGAGTTACTATAGAACTTATAGCTGTCAAGTTTGTACAAAATCCTCTGAAGGTTATATGTAGTGTGTAAATTTTATTCTATCTTTCTTGTTTTCTATTTCTATTTTAACAAAACACCGATCAGCAGTGAATATATTAAGAAAACAACTACTAAATCTGAGTAGAGGTATTTACTTTTCGGAAAGTAAGAGGAATAATAAAACGTCAGCGGTATATATATGAAATAAGGTCATTGTTTATTGTTTACATTTGAGAGTTTATCCACGAGAGGAATGCTGTGACACGGGTGAAGACAGACGGAGAGCTGGCTTGACAACCTTCACTGGGACCAAAGGAAACCACACCAACCTGAAAATACGATATTATAGGTAGTTAGTCCAAAAATATTATATGTTCAAAAATCTGTAGATGACAGATTTTTTAAGTCGAAGAGTATTGTTTTGCAGTTTCGACTTTATAAAGTAACATAATACCATAACTAAACTACAATGTTCCAATTGCTGGGCCACACGCCTCATCTTTAAGGTAGGGATTGGGCGGTTTTCTCACGAGGTTTGCTCTCACCGTGTTGCGAGTACCTAGCGGTGATGATTAAAATTAAATAATGTACATGTCTGGGTTCGAACTCACGATCTACAACTCGTAAGTCGAGGCTGTAACCACTGGGTTATTCATCATTATAAAGAAGAAAAATATATGTATTTGTTAATGAAAATAAAAAAAATGATTAAAAACATTTTTAAAATTCTTTCACCGATAGAAAGCTGCGTTATTCCTGAGAGACAGGTTAAATTTTTCTCTGCGAGCTAAGCTCAAAGCTTGTTTTTTTTTTTAGTCTGAAATGTACACAATAATAATAATAGATCTCGAATAACTATCGGAAATATATTGTGAAGGATGGTACGGTAGACATATGTCGGACATGTTACAAACCGGGAGAATCCATTCGTCACATTATCTCCGGTTGTTCTCGCCTGGCCAACGGAGAATATTTGCATAGACACAACCTCGTGGCCAGGATTATTCACCAGCAACTTGCTCTTAAATACAATCTTGTGGAATCAGAGGTACCATACTATAGGTATGTGCCCGACCCAGTTCTCAATAATGGCAATATTACACTGTACTGGGATCGGTCTATCATCACTGACAGGGTTATTGTTGCCAATAAGCCTGACATAGTGGTGATAGACCGATTAGAGCGTCGCACAATGATTGTTGATATAGCAGTCCCCCATGACGAGAACCTCGTGAAAGCTGAGATAGATAAAAAAAATAAGTATCTTGACCTGGTACGCGAGGTTATCGACATGTGGGATGTGGAGACAGCAATCATTGTGCTGATAGTCGTCACAGCCAATGGTATAATAGCCAAGAGCCTCGACCAATATCTAAGGAGGCTATCGTTGGGCAGCTGAATCAAGGGCTTGATCCAGAAAGCAGTACTTCTGGAAACGGCGCGTATTGTGAGGAGGTTCCTCTCTCAAGAGCCCTGACCACCGGTAGCTTGGACCCTGTTCCCGATAACGGTGGGCTACTATTTTTTATATTTTGAAATGTTTATATTTTGTTTTATTAATATTTAAAAATGTAATCAATATGTACATATAATGAATACAGAATAGATCTCTTATCTCTCTCTTCTCTCTTCTCCTCTCCCTATCTCTTCTATCTCTTCTCTCTATCTCTCTCTCTCTTCTCCTCTCTCTTTCGGCCACGGCGGCCAATCTCATAATCGATTAGCCAGCTGCGCAGGAGATATTATAGAGCACAATTGCAAAAGTACAGGTGTACTCTCTGTTCTTTTATATACTCTCATTGTCTGATGGGACGGCAATCCGACACGGCCAGAGAGAGCTCAGGCGCAGGACCAGCGGCTTAACTTGCATTCCGAGGCACGAGTGTTATGACACCACCAACTTCCAAACTCCGGGCTACTACTGAGAAAATTCTATCAGAAAATCTCAATAGCACATTTAACCCGACCCGAGAATCGAACCCGAGACCTCTTGTTCGGCAGTCGCACTTCCGACTAGGGATGTTAGAGAGCTCCGTAACCGTATCCGAAACTTTCGGCTATCCGATATAAAAAAATATCCGTAACCGTAACCGAATCCGAAATAAAAGTTTCTGATAATATCGGATAGGGGCGGAGCCTAATTGAGACACGTTATTACAAGTTGTTTTGGTCGGCCGGGCGGCAGCGAAACACACAAGTAGACATGCGCATAACAGTGCGTTAAAAAGTGATGTTATATGACATTACATTTAGTACCGGGGAATGTTGCATTACACCATGACTCCAAACATGACGCGTAATGAAGCGCCACACGATGATATTGTAATGAAATTCTCGCGTTATAAAATGTAATACATCATTACATGAGATGAGATATCGCGTTATGGTATGATGTATCTATTTGTATTTTACTTTTCAAATTCCTTAAAAATCTAATATTCGTAACCGAAATTATCCGAAACTAACGGATAATCCGAAATAAACTCATATCCGTATCCTTATCCGTATCCGATATAATAATCATTCCTATATCCGTATCCGAAATTTCATATCCATGACATCCCTGCTTCCGATCACTAGGTCACCGAGGCAGTTATGTATGTACCTACATAGTACATAGTTATCTTTGAAATGACATTCTGAAATGTAAATAGGCAAGGGTAACCTTTTAGACTAAAAAAACTTACCAAAATCCTCTTATTCTGGCGCAAAACCGTCAGCGGTCCACCTGAGTCGCCATCACAGGTGCCTTTGCTTCCCGTGCCTCCAGTACAGAGGTGGCTGGCAGCTATCGTGACCTTGAAGTAGTTCTGGCAGACGGCGTTCGTGATGATGGGCACGGTAGTCTGGTGAAGGGATGTCGTCGAGGGGAAAGTAAGCTGACCTGAATGGGAGGGAAGAAGAATGGTGTATATTTATTTATTTAATTGTTCGCAACAAAAACAGTAAGCGGCAATAGTCTAATGGCTAAGATGTTGGCCTTATGATCGAGAGGTCCTTCGTTCGAAACCCACTCATATACACTACTAGCTTGTGCCAGCGGCTTCGCCCGCGTGGGAAGTTTTTCCCGTGTAAATCCCGATTCCGTGGGAATTTCGCAAAATCCTTTCTTAGCGGATGCCTACATCATAACATCTACCTGCATGCCAAATTTCAGCCCGATCCGTCCAGTGCGTTGATTGATCACTATGTCAGTCAGTCAGTCAGTCACCTTTGAGTTATATATATTTAGATCGCCGTGAACCCACTCCATACACAAGCATATTTAGTTTAGTTGGAGGGGTTAACAAGATTGTTAGTAATGTGAATTTTACCTACATTGTTAATTATCTTATTAAAAATATATTATGATAACGATTAATAATCTCATACAACGTGTAACGGAAACCCCATACCTATCCAAAAGGACTGAAGACAATATCTGGTGTGGAGTCTCTATGCAAAGTTTTAGCTCAAAATAAGTGACTCACAGAATTGACCCCAAATTATTGGTTTCATATGTTTCTTGAATACCCGTAATAACAAACGTGTCACAGCACTATGAGGGTCATCACTTTCCACGTCAGTTGCCAATAAAACTATAATTCTCTTCGTTCTTCTTAATTTGAAAAATTCGGCCTCTGGTATTAATGTATTGAAATATCTAATATGCTCCACACATGTAGACATAGGATTAGAAAACCCTTGCCATATCGTTTGTTATCATCCAAAGAAGCCGTGCACTTGGTATTCCTAATTCGTTGGTTTAAATTACACGTTGTATATACAAGGTGGGGAAGATGATACGGCCATAAATGAAAATAGCGACTATACTAATCCCAATGAAACTATAGTGAGGATAAAATAAAATGTGACATCAAAATAATAATAAATAAATATTTTCAAATAATCTAAATAATACAGGTAAAAGTATGAAGGGAGAGATGCTTTGAATTTGACTTAAAACCTTTATGGTGTGAGAGTTTTTTGTGCTTAAACGCAGGATATTTGACCCTGCGTTGTAGCACAGTAGCTAAATAGAGCCTGTGGAAAAATATGAAAATAAAAAATATCCTGAATACATTTTTTGTATAGACTAGGAGATTGTCAGCTAGGCTATGGCAAATTTATGTTCATATTGTCTAATTGTATCTAATACAATAAAAAATGAAGGTAGAATATGGTATGTAAGAGAATTCTATATGTGTGCCAAGTAGGTAGCCACGCTGATCATGTTTTCAGTGGCGTTTGTAAAGTCTTCTAATGTACATAATTATGTATGGGCAATTTGGAAACTCAAATAATTAAAATGAGAATAGTAGGTGAGTGTCAGCTTTCTAATTATGAAGCAATTTGTGAGGGGGTGATGGTCACTGACGCTACATAATAAGGTATAAGTTACTAACACTTTATGTGTTCGTTGGCCTGAAAGAAAAGTTAGTTTGTTAGTTCAAAGGCAGACTAAGTCATTCTCTGCCAAGCATGGTGTAAAGACAACATGACAGGTGCATAAAAATTATTAACTGAGTGGGAGATCTATTTATAAAATTTTATTTCTGCGTATCTTGTCGGGCTCTGCGGTGCCGTTAATGTATTTCTAGATTAATTAAAATGCTACGAATCGAAAGCTCGCCACAAACTTAATCAAGGCACATGCCTACACCAACAGTGTGCTTCTTCAGAGTCGTGATATTTGAAGCTCTCAGTGAGGAGGATATTGGAGGTCTGATTTCAGTGCAGACAAGATTCTTTTCGTTGAGAGTCTTTTCGTTGCGTCTAGTTTATTGGGAAGTTGTCAAGAGATTTTATTTTTGTTACAGGTGAGCCCGCTTTAGACCACGATCACGCCACATGGTAAGGGATTTAGGAGGTCTACGATGGAATGAGTAAGCCCAGAAGATTTCTTTTCACTCTTGCTTTAAAGGCTGATGGGTCTTATGTGGTTGGAAACACCGAAGCCGGCAGAGAGCTCGTTTCCTTGGCTGTGCGTACAAATAATGCGGAGGATTTGATTGATTGATAGTGATGATTGTAATTTGGAGTCTTATTAAATGTAGTGTATCACTACGTATGTCTTTTCATTGCACATGACCCTATATATTATTTCGAGGGTTAAAAGGAAATAGGGTATAAGCGACATTTTGGACTGGTATTGTTTTTCTTCTTTTATTTATCTTTTATTTTGTCATATTTCCCGATTGGAAAATTAAAAACTGTTTTAGTTTTTACGATGTTTTAATAAAAAAAAATACAATATCAGTTTTTCTAAAATTCTAAATTTTGAACGGCTCTCCTGAACATTTCTTTTTTGTCGCTTATATCCTATTTCCTTTTAACCGTCGAAGTCTTAATCTAACCTATACCACGACTTTTAATTCGATTTAGTAAATAGACACAAGCTATGTCACTTTATAAAATAACGAGACCATACTTAACCTAATATTGATCGATTCAACCAATCGAATGAGCGATTTTAAATCGTGGGAAAATTAACTCAATTATCATTTTTTTTTTTTAAGTAGCAAATCTATTTTATTATAAATAAAACAATTTTTATTTAAATTATTCATATCTTACCAGAAATTATACTGTTTCATTTTATTTTATTTATTTGGGAAACAAACAAACTATTTTAAACTATTCACTCTTCATTCATTTCATTCAATTATTTCACGTGATGAATATTCTAATAAATTACGCAGGTTTACTATTAAAAACCTTACCACTGCGAACTAATCGACATTGAATTGTAATGGGTACAACATAGCCAGGGCTATGTTGCGAAAAATAAAATGTTATCATGAATTATTCGCTTTATTTTTCATGTCCCTTCATAATTATACAGCAATATTATTCCTTTGTTCATTAATTCGAATATGACAACATAATGAAATAAAATCTCGAGTAGAAAAAATAATGAAACACAATTCATTTTAAGGAAGATCCGGTAACAATAGAATATTAAGTAACTAATTAATCGTTGATTTTTTCAAGAAAACTCTCATCCATTTCAAAGCATAATATTTATAAAAGGATATTTATATTATGGGATATGGATATTCTCCTTGCTTCATAATCTTTACAGGCAATACAATTATTAAATTAATTGGGAATCGTGAATATCGCTTAGGGGCTTTAATTTCACTTTGTTTGGGTAAATGTCGGGGCCGCGTAGGAGTTAGTTCGGGCCTATCCCGTCCCTTCACAAGAACACCATTTGTTCGAATTAGGATAGCCCCATAGGAAGGTTAGGTTAGGTTAGTGTAACAGTGTTTTTGCAGTTAGCGCTGAAATTTCGAAGTTTATTTTCAAAAGGTCGAAACCACATTTTAAATAGGTAATAAAATACCGAAGATTTGGAAAGAGTTACCGTTAATTTAAAAAAAAAAAACTACGAAAGAAAAATAGTTATCAAACTTGTTTATTTTATTCGTGTTATTGACTTTATTTTATACATATATTTAACCGTTTTCATTTTTGATAATTTTGTATGCCTTTTTTTCAGGATGAGAAATCATCCAATGGCTGTCTCCGGATCTGGGCGAAGCGGGACGGTGTGACAAACTTTTACTGACCGTTCCGAGGCCGCGGTAACTCTTTTGAACAATTCTGCAACACCGGCTGGCAACTGCCCCCTAGTGGGCCCCGACAATTTGCTGACACTCTTTGAGTTGCACGTGGAACACGACGCGCCGTCTACCCGGGCCTGGTTTCTGTCGGGCGGCGAGCTACACATTGTACGCAGCCCACAGGCCCGTGCCTACGGTGGCCGGGAGTCACCGAAACAATGACGCTTCGTTAGCCGCTCCTCAAAGAGGGGATTTACCGCCGCTATTGACGCCTACGGGTAAACTATGACTTAATCCATTTTTTTTGTAACACCGTGTAGGTATGTACTGCATCTATTTTTGCCAAATAAAATATTTTTATCTTTATCTGGGATTTTAAGGAAATATGGGACTAATAACAGGGAGAGAGATTTCATTGCTATATAAGTGATGAGGTACGGGTAGTCTGGTCGGACAATAATTAAGTCAAATTGATACAAAAATATAAACGATTATTTGGTACCTACTGTGATACATTATGATAATTCAACAAAAAACCGAATAATCGTTAAGACAGATAATAATATTATCTGAGTAAATGTACGTAACTGTAACCTAAAATATACATTTTTAATGCATTCAAAATTAATAAGTTCGGTAGTTTTTAAATATAGTGGTAGCAGAAACTGTTAAATTAAAAAGAAAGGATGCAAGTACCTATTCAGATATTTCAACTCCGTTAGATTAGAATATTGAACCATTCATTACAATGAAAATGGTTTACTTATATATTCGGCTGTTTATCCTCGCATTGGATCGCCATGCTACGATTACTTTTTTTTTTACTTATCTATACAATTTCACTAAAATGGAAAACAAATTACGTTGTAATCTGCTGCTTTCCAATATCCTGTGTGACAATGATTTCATTTATTTTGCAATATTTAATTTCAAAACGGAAAATCTTATCAAACCATAAATTAATTAATGACAAGATAATGTAGATGAATATTCATATGACTAATGATATCCTGCTTCGGCTTAATGTCAATCAATTTTATTATCTTCTTTCTAAAATTATAAATTTCGCTTCGCTCCCGTGGACTTGATGGCGATTATTCGCGATAAATCATAACCATCTTTTTTGCAATGGGGTAAAAAGTCTAGCCTATAGCCTTTCCTTTTAAGTTATTAGTCTTTCAAGTTACTTCCATACATATAGATCCATCCAGTAGTTCCGAAGATTAGCACGTTCAAACAAACAAACAATGAAATAATGATGTTTCTTATTTACCATTTATTTATTTATTTACCATTTATTTCTAAACAATCTTATAACTACTTGACATATGTGTTTTATGGCAACAAATTCCGTTAATGCGTAGAGTTTAGCATCTGTAGCCGAACTAGGCATAGCCTGTATTTCGGCTATCAGTACCATACCCCTCGCTTATTTTATACATATAAAATAGGTGCCAAACAGTGGAAGCATGCATAATCAACTGTAGAAAAACATAATTTAAGTTACTCTTTAAACAAGAAATATTCCAGATAAGTATAATTTTATAATCTTATTATTAAATGTATTGTGTGTAATGTATTGAGTTTTGTGTGGTGTATCTACCAATATGTGCGGGTACGTGCTTATGATGTATGTATTAGTGAGTTTGTAGATGTGTGTGATGTGTGGATATGTAGGTGTGTGTGTGAGTGAGGGTAATTATGTGGGAATTATGAGGGCGTGATGAAGCGTGTGTTTACAGATATGTGTGTAGGTAATTATGGAGGGAGTGTTTCTATGTTTTCTTTGTTCTTAGCCCTAAGTTTAGTGTGGTACAAGTAGTAGTTGTTCCGTCTCCTCGTAGCTCAATTTTTGCATACAGTTAATTTGCATCTTTTTCTAGTTAAGGGGTAGATATTTATTTTTTTGTTAATCCTATTATAAACGTATGGGCCTAGAAATCTTGCAAAACGTTTACTAAATTTTGTTTTTATTGATTTGATATTGTCACATACGTGATAATTGCGTCGTCTCTGTAATAACAAAGGATTGAAGGGTTGTTTGACGTGTTCTTGTAGGATAATCTTAAGGATAAATAACTGTCTTACTGTCAAAACCTCGCACAACTGGAACAGTGTAACAGTAGGAAAACGAATGGGTTTAAACGTGCTAACCTTCAGTATAGCTCTCTGAGCGACCTCAACTGCCTTTAACGTTGTTCTGCAGATGCCTCCCCAGGATGAGATGCAGTAGGTAAGAAGTGATTGACATAGGGCCTGGTATACTCGCTTCAGCAGCGGAGGATCCGCGACATAGCGAAGGTTTTTTAAACACGTAGATTAACTTTCTTACTCTACTACACAGTATTTTGACGTGTTCTTTAAAGTTAAGGTTCTTATCTATGGTAATGCCAAGGTATTTTATGGAGTTAACGCGTTCCAGAGGTGGACATGCGCAACTATCAGCCGAAGAGCAATAGTGTGAGGTAATTTGTAGGTCACTGCGAATGGTCATCGCTTGCCTAATACTGAAACATATATACTTTGTTTTATCAACGTTTAAAGTTAGTATGTTTTTCTGAAGCCATCCCCTAGTCATATCTAGCCCATTTTGTGCAATAGTAAACACCTCATCCCAGCTATCACCCGCAAATACCAACGCGGTGTCATCCGCGAAAGAAATAATTTCACCTTTGGCAAGATTAAGGTTTGTCAGAGTCTGTTTATTTTGCAAAAGGGTTATAAATAACACTTTTACACGTCATTTATTTTTTCGTAAATGTAAACTAGATGATGCCAGTGTTTCCTAACTGACTACTCTGAGAAGAAACACTGAAACAAACTCAGAGGTCAACGTCTCTTTTAAAGTCCATACAATCTGTAGTGATAATATAATCATAATTATGAGAGCCATGTAGGTTTATGTCTGTGGTGCCCTTTAAAGGACGGAATCACACAGATTTGAGCAGGCCCGTCCAAACAGTGCAAGCATTTGTCAAATATCGCGTAGCTCAACTTAGAATCTTAAGGAGCTTCAACGATTTGACGAACAATACCAAATTTAGGACATTTGGGTGGGCCGTATAAAGCACTCAAACTGCCAGACAGTGGGGTAATCTGTTCATAATATTCGTCAATCTTTTTCGCTTTATAATCTTACTAATGATATTAATGCGAAAGCTTGTGAGGATGGATGTATAGATGTAAATATGTTTGTTACTCTTTCACGCAAAAACTACTGAACGGATCTGAATGAATTTTGGTAAGTAAGTCATAAGTCATTTATTTCGGAATAATATACATTATGTAGTTTTGTAAAATAAAACAATACCATGCAAATAAAACAAATCTATACTAATATTATAAATGGCAGGCTTTAGGAGGTTCCTCTCGTTGGAGCCCTGAGCACTGGTAGCTTGGCCCATGGTTCCGATACCGGTGGGACATTATTTTTTAAATGAAATATTTAAGATAAGGTAAATGTAAAGTAATTATAATTTTAACAAAACAAAACAAAATTAATATTGAACAATAATATTCATTTTGTTATCGACCTTGTTCAGTTTTACCAAATTAATGAATCATTAGATTTCAGAATCAGTCTTGCCAAGGGTTATAGTGCAACCCAGGTGCTAGTTGTGGCGATCAAAAGTTGTGAAGGCAACTTTCGCTTCATGTAAAACCTTAGTACTTAGCTGCATAGGAATAGACTGGAAGCTAATCCTGCATAATTGGGAAAAGGCTAAGTAAATGAACTAATAAGAAATTTTTCTGGAGAATAATTAACTTATACCATGACCTTGAAGGCTGTCTCCGAATGGGGCGATGCCAATCTGGTCAAGTTTAATGCAGCTAAGACCCAGGCGTGTCTCTTCTTTTTTTTTTTTATTTAAAATAGGTTCACGTTTGACCACCATCTCACCTGATGGTAAGTGATGATGTGGTCGAAGATGGAGCACGCTTACCTAAAAGTAACCTATTCACTCTTGACTTAAAGACTCCTAGGTTATAGCTATCTTCTCCGCAAAAAGGAGCCAATTCGAACCGGCTCCTACTTTCCGTGGTGTAACCGTGCCGATAACCGATCATATTGAGCTTCTTGGGGTGACTTTAACTTCCACACTCAATTTTGGCCCGTTTATCGAGGCTAAGGCTCAGTTAGCATCAAAAAAGTTGGGAATCCTAGCCAAGGTGAGACGGTACTTCACACCGGAACAGCTGCTCAATTTGTACCAAGCCCAGGTTCGGTCGTGTATGGAATACTGCTCTCATCTTTGGGATGGATCTGCGAAATACCAACTGGACGCGCTTGAGTCTATCGAGAAGCGGGTCAAATGGCAACGATGCACTGGTTGAGTCAAAGCTCCAGAGCCTTGAACACCGACGACGAGTTGCAAGTCTATCGGTTTTCTATCGGTTACATTTCGGGGAGTGTGCGATGGAATTACATAATCTAATTCCGCCAAGCCCGTTCCATCATCGGACTACGAGACAAACGGCATGGTGGACATCCCACCCATACGCACAAAACGTTTTGGGAATACCTTCATTGTGCGTACGACTAAAGAGTGGAATTCCCTGCTGGAGTCTGTGTTTCCCGACAGCTACAACCTAGGAGTATTTAAGTCCAGAGTGAATAGGTTACTTTTAGGTAAGCGTGCTCCATCTTCGATCACATCATCACTTACCATCAGGTGAGATAGTGGTCAAACGCGAACCTATTTTCTATAAAAATAAAAAAAAAAACCATCGTTACATGGTGGACATCCCACCCATGCGCACAAAACGTTTTGAGAATACTTTCATTGTGCATATGGCTAAGGAGTGGAATTCCCTGAAGGAAATTGTTTCCTGATAGCTATAACCTGGTGGTCTTTAAGTCAAGAGTGAATAGGTTACTTCCAAGTAAGTGTGCTCCATCTTCGACCTCATTATCACTTACCATCAGGTGACATGTTGGTCAGAATCGAAATTATTAACAACTAGCTTTTGCCCGCAACTTTGTTCGCGTGGGAGGTTTTTCCCACGTAAATCCCGATCCCATGGGAATTCCGGGATAAAAACTCTATGTCCGTCTCCTGGTTCTAAGCTACCTCCCTACCAATTTTCAGCTAAATCGGTTCAGCCGTTCTTGAGTTATAAATAGTATAACTAACACGGCTTTCTTTTATATATATAGATTTGTGTGTTTATTTTTTGTTTATGTGTAAATGTATGGACTTTGGTCTGAAAATAAAGTATTTTATGTATGGTAATCGGACGGGGTAGCTGAAGAAGCTCGCGCTCGGACGCCCCGCCTTTTTATACCTTCGGCCGAAGAGACGCGTCGATTGCGGCGACCGATTCTCAAAAATAATCCTTATAGCATGATTCAGTATTCACGCGCGGTGGCTTATTATTAGCGTATTTCATGTATAACTTTGGTGTTTCTATACCGATTTATATGATTCTTTTTTATGGAATAGTTAATAATGTTAACTTTTTCAATTAGGGGTGACTGAGAGTGTTATAAACACTAAGCTATCGGGAGTTACACGTGTTATTGTGAGTCAACCATAAAAGATAGACACATGCTGTCGCGGGATATTTTTTATATAATTTTAAGGAGAATATCCGACATGAAATGATTTCTGTGTAGCTTTAACCATTAAGGTTGCACACGCGACGGAAGCTTAAAAAATGGAGTAACTTCTCCCGTTTTCCCAACATTTCCCTTCACTGCTCTTCTCCTATCGATTGTAGCATGATGAAAAGTATACTATAACCAGCTCAGGAGTATGACAAAATAATTGTACCAAGTTTTGTTAAAATCCGTCGAGTAGTTTTTGTTTCTATAACGGTTATACAGACAGACAGACAGACAGACAGACGGACAGACAGACAGACAGACAGACAGACAAAAAATTTACTGATTGCATTTTTGGCATCAGTATCGATTCCTAA
Organism: Tholera decimalis; assembly: GCA_943138885.2. NCBI lineage: Eukaryota > Metazoa > Arthropoda > Insecta > Lepidoptera > Noctuidae > Tholera > Tholera decimalis. The sequence continues at coordinate 36,113,719 of OW964562.2, forward strand.
TGACCCCCTGATAGTAATTTTGGAAATATATTTCATGTACAGAATTGACCTCTCTACAGATTTATTATAAGTATAGATTAAAAAAAAAGAGAACAATAACGTACCATCACTGTTCTTGCCAAAACCAGACACTTGGCCCGTAGTGCCTACAAAGTTCTGGTTCACATCAGCCGTCGTTGGCAGGGAGATCACAGCTATCGTGTCTGAAAACAAAACGAAAATATAAAGTTAATAGTTTAAGACCATGTTAACTATTAATTTTGACAAAACGAATAAGATGGATTATGTCAAAGTACTCCATTAGCATGAATAACGTGGATACCAAGTTTTCTAACTCTTTTAAAGTAAAATAATTTACCATTTTTTAAAGAAGCATAAGTTGTTTTTTTTTTGTTAATAAATGAAAGGATTGGTTGTATGACTGACTGATCACGAAGATAGCTCCGGAATTGGGGTACCTTAACTCGTGCGTTTGGAAACGCATGCGCGCGAGCACTCGTTTTTATGGGAAAACAAAACAAAATAGAAATACATTTCGGGATTCCAATTTCATTTACTGCTTGTGTTGACGGATTTTTTTATTTCCTTCCGAACTTTTCAAACGGATCACGATGCATCGTAACTTATTTCAATTGTAAAAATAACACTTTAATATTTTAGCAATAAAATTGCGATAAAAACCCGTTCTCGCAGTTTCTGTATTGTACGTGCAAGACATTTACAATTTGCACCAACAAAAAACTGTTTATTGCTACTTCCTTTTGCACTTGCGTTCTTAGTAGACGCTTACCAGAATGTCAATGTGAATGGGCAAAATAATTACGACACTTTGGAAGTCATTCCAAGTTTTTATTCTGTTAATCTTCTGAGTTATATGTAATGCGCACAAGACACCCACGTATATATGCCAAGTGATAAATGATATTTCAATGATTAACTACTAATTAGACAAAAGTAGCTATTTCGATTTAGATTGTAGCAGTATTTTTTCCGTCGAATTTAGACCAGATCTTGAAATTAAATAAACGATTTTTTTTTCTTGTAGGTGTTATTATAATCAGCCTATAGCAATATCACTGCTGCGACTTTGGCCTTCTGTCTATGAGAAAGATTGTGACGTAATGCACCGATGCACGACGCCTGCTCTATGCGGATTGGTGGATATCACATGTCAATGTTTTTCCTTAACTATTTTGAAAAATTATGATAATTACACAAAGTTTTGTGCCTGCCTGGGTTCGAACCTACGATATACACTCGTAAGCCGTGCCTGTAACCACAGGGCCTCCTCTGTTCTAAGAATATGATATGAAATTATGATGCCCAACTTGAACAGGCCTGGGCAGGACATGATTGTATGATTGTCTGCCACATGAAGTGGGCTTACAAGACACAGAATCAGTATCCTATCACTGAAACTCAGAGCCATTGCAGATCACCAAGGAGATGGTGGGAGAACTTGGATAGCTTCCTTAAGAATTCGAAGTATCAGGCCCAGAACCGTAACCGCTGCGAGAAATAGAGGGAGGTCTTTGCTATAGTTTAGGCTAGTTATGATACATATTATTTACTAGTACTCTCGCGGGGCTTCGCTCCCGTGGATTCTATCACGATAAAAACCTAACTCTCCTTTTTTGCAGTCGGGTAAAAAGTAGCCTATAACCTTCCTCAAGCTTCAAGCTACTTCCATACCAAATTTCATCCAAATCCATCCAGTACTTTCGAAGATTAGCGCGTTCAAGCAAACAAACAAACAAACAAACAAACTAACAAACTTTTCCGCTTTATAATATTAGTATAGATTACACATCGACTTTTCATACGCAAAATACGCGCTTGGTCGTGGAGTTGCAGACACCTGCCCGATATACCTACATAAATACACATAAACTTAATCTGTAACCCTATTTAGGCAGTCGTTCACTGGTTCTGGAAGATCCCAGACATATTATGTCTGAATATTCAAACGATTTGCAAAAATTACGTATATTGCACAAACATCTGAATATATCAATTGGGTCAGAAAACAAACAAACAAATGCAGGCAAACAAATGAACTTCACAGCTGATATGACAAAAATACACGATAAACAGCTTTACTTACAAACGGACGGTCAACTTGACTTTGGCGCTAGAGGTTGCCCGAAGTGTTTATTAGGGGACTTATTTACCTTATCGTTCACTGTCAAAACGTACATTCTTAGCTGACGTACCTAACTTACTTGGAACTGTCTTGTCATTCATTGAACATGTATCTACGTAATTGTTATCTCTGTTTTGAAGTACTGTTCTACTTCAGTTGAGTGTTCACCGTCTCTGTTGTGAAATGATGAGGTATTTTATCTTGTATTTACTATATTACAATAAATTAGCAGGAAAATTATTTTACCATTAGAAGAACAGCTAAGGTTAAGTGAAATTAATTAAAAAGAACTTAACGGTTGGCGCAGTTTATCTTTTGGCTGCAGCGCGCAGCGTGGCTCGTCGCGGGTTTGATTTCCGCATGAAATAAAGTATTGTAGTTTTGTTCTGATGTGTAAATAAGTAAATAGTTTATTTTTCTCGCCACAGTACAATGGTTTTACACATTTTGTACATCAATATTAAACATACATACTGTGGGAGACTGGTGCCTAAGCTGAATTCATGGCCTGCATTTCAAGACACCAGGCTACAATTTATAATTTGTGCTCAGAATTTCACAGTAGATTGTGATCGGAAATTGTATTACACAGAAAAACAAAAAATAACTAGATAATAAAATAGTATGTATGCCTGAGAGTCGTGCGCGCATCTGATTGTGCGTGTATGCGTATGTGAAAGAGTGTGAGTCTTTTAGAAAGAGACAGTGTTAAAGTAGTAAAGTTTTATAGTTGCATGACTTACATATTATTGTTCTAGGTTTATCTGGTTGTTTGGCAAATATTATATAGGAGTAATTTATACGGTGTAGCAATGTCCTTTCTTACAAAAATAAATGATAATACTCACTACTTAACCTTACAGCAGCAATCTTAACCATGGCAATATCATTTAGCAGGTAATTCCAAGATGGATGCATGGTGACGTCAGTTGTTTCTATCCTTGTCCCTCCTGAGAAGATAGTAAGAGAGCCGAGAACAATGGTGAACTTAGTCGCTTGTATCTGCCCGTCAAACCAGCAGTGGGCTGCAGTTAGGACTCTTCTTACTGAGAGCAAGCTGCCTCCGCATACTGAAGACTGGCCTCCTGTTAAACGGGCTATGATACCTGCCTGATGAATAGAAAACAATAGAATATTATTTATTTGGTCACCAAAGGTTACAGAAAGGGTTCCTGAACTTGACCTGTCAATAGATATGTTTTAGAAATAACTAGATTTGCCCGTGACTTTGTTGACGGAGAAATAATCGCTCTTAATAACAGCACCGGAAATATTTTGTATGATTCTGGTTTTCTGGTATACCGTCACTCGTAACTGCTCATCCAACCCATCACAAAATGAAAAGCAGGTAAACGCTTTTTGTTGAATGAATAATGTGTCCTCATAACACTTTAAGTATAAAATAAAAGTACAATAGGTAATTTAAAAAAAAACAGTTATAACGATTGTGTATTGTTTTAGTTGTTTACATACACTAAAATTGAACTATTAATTGAATTTCATGAATGTATAATCTGGATATAAATAGCCTGTAACTATAACCTATAACTGTAGTTTTGATAACAGTTGGTCTAAAATATCTGTCTAATGGATAATGTCATATTTCGTTTTATAAAGAAGTAAGTAAAAGGAAAACCCGCCAAGTGTGAGATAAACTCGCCCGCCGAGGGATCCGTTTTTAGGTTTATAAATTCAATCGTACCGATCTAACTATGTATGAATTTACAGTTTTAAAATGTTCACTTTTTAGGTGGTAAAAGATTGTGACAAATTTCAGAATTGTAGGTCTACGGGAAGTGCCCTACAGGTTTTAATTTCCACATCGCAAAATACATAAATATGTGAAAATACGTGACATTCACGGTCATAACTTTTGATCGCGTTGACTTACAAGTTCGATTTGTTCATTTAATTTTTATTTATTTATTTATTTAAACTTTATGTACAATGGTGTTACATGGGTGGACTTAATGCAGCAAGGAATTCTCTACCAGTCAACCTTTGGGTTAAAAAAACACATTGCGGTAGGTGTATGAGAAAATCGAATGAAATAATATATTTAATACTAATAAATTTTGTTATATATCTTTATGTGTTCTATAGGATATTTCTATTCTTCTATTCTGTTCTGGTCTTGACAGACTGACGGATGCACGAACAGACGGACAATAAAAGTCCTCCTAATTGTGGAGGAAGTGATCCTATAAGGGTTTCATGTTTTGCTTAAGAGGTACGGAACCATAAAAAATTACACTAAAAGATCTCTTTTATAAGTAAGTAAAGCACACCAAATTAAGACACGACCTTTGATAAAAAGAGATGGTGCTATTCATTGTTTATAGCTCTGTCTCTTTTACAGCCAAACTATTATGGTACTGATACGTCATAGTAAATCGATCAGCTTACCTGGTACGGTATAGCGGTGGCGGCAGTGACCTGGTTTCCTCCAACAATTCGAGAAAACTGCTTCTGATTCTCCTTACCCCATATCCTCAGGGCTTCTGGCACCCCTATCTTCATATGATAGCCATATGCTGGCGAATTTTCAACACTCTTACAGTAGCAAGAATAAAAGAAGATAAATAAACATATTATTAATTGGTTGAAACGCATCGTTCGTTATTATTGTAAAGCAATTATGGTCTCGTTATCCTTAACACGATTGATTTTGTACTTGTTGTGATTGGTTGCTTATCTTTGTGTGGTATAGATTAGTAGCGAGTGGGGTGTTCACACTGCGAATATTAAATACATACATACTACAGTATGTTAACTAACAGAGGGCGTTCTCGTTAACCCGCAATAGTATAAGCACATCAATTAGATCGCCACACACGCAGCCCGTCATTCATAAATAAATTGCGACGTTGCCGTTCTTCAAGTACGCGTATACAGAGTGTTTCTTTTACGTATCAATTTAACATTTTTAGTAAATATTTTAATATTAAAAAAATAAAAACATTTTGTTTTCGAATGGTAATATTTTTTTAGCATGTATGGATGCTATACTATTGCGGGTTAACGGGAACGCCCTCTGTTAGTTAACATACTGTATATTAACAACGTATTTATTGATACGTGGTCGAAAATCAAATTAATTTTCTCCATTATTATTGCAAAATATTAGTTTTCTATACTTAACTGCCTCGTTGGACTAGTGGTCACAAACGCGACTGCTGAGCATGAGGTCTGGGGTTCAATTCCCGTGTTGAGAAAATGTGCTATTGAGTTTTTCTATAAGAAATTCCGCAGTTGTAGCCCGGAGTTTGGAAGTTGGATCGAAAAGCATATTAAGCCGACAGCTGTCATGTGGACTTATTTGACAGTCGTTAAGGGTAGTTAGAAGCTAGACAACCTGACGCTGGTCTGACCAACTGGTAAGTATCGTGTTACCCAGTTACTGGGTTGCAGAGGACAGATAGGCAGCAATCAATGCAAAACACTAATACTCAAAGGCATCTGGCTAGATTAGAAGGCAACCCTAATACGCGCCGAGAGTGCAGCTGCTGGAGTCGCATCGCAATGTTAACTTCAAGGCATTAGTTTAGTGGAAGAAAACTTTTGGCCACAGGATGTGGTATTCCGTCGGTTTCGCGGACAAGTGCCACCGGAACGAACAAAGACCTAGTGCAATTTAGTGATACTAAAATAGTATTAAGTTTTATTTACTAACACTATTGTTATTATATTATGTATACGTTAGGTTAAGGTATACAACGTGTAATTTAAAGGGTATATACATACCAAGCGCATGGCTTCTTTGGATGATAACAAACGATATGGCAAGGGTTTTGTAATCCTAAGTCTACGTGTGTAGAACTTATTACAAATTCAAATACACTGATACCAGAGACCGAATTTTTCAAATTAATAAGAACGAAAAGAATTGTCGTGTTATTGGCAAGTGACGTGGAAAGTTATTGACCCTCGTAGTGTTGTGACACGTTTGTTATGACTGGTATTCAAGAAATATATGAGACCAATAATTTGGTATCAATTCGTTGAGTCAGTTATTTTGTGCTGAAACTGTGCATAGAGACTCCATACCAGATGTTGTCTTCAGCCCTTTTGGAAAGATATGGGGTTTCCGTTACACGTTGTATATCTATTGGTATTTATAACCTGAAAATAAATTATTAAATAAATACCTAAATAATATATTTGGGAAAACGCTAAGGAGATGATGATTCGCTTTCTGTACTCAGTTTGCATCATTATAAACTTTGACTGTGCAAAATTTCATACTCCTGCGACTGCGTAATTATCGTAAAAAAGGGTACAAAGTTTTTGGTTCACGTATTAATATAGTATGTAGTTGGAAACTTTAGAAGTAAGTTTACATTCTAAGTCTTATCCTACAAGTTAGTTTTCTAGTTAGTTATTTATTAACATTAAACGAAGGATTTTTCGGTCGAAATGGACTAGAAATGGGGTCACCTCCGGACATTAGTGAACCCTCGTTCAGTTCGGCAAATGGCAGATGGGTCTGTACTGGTGTTCAAGGGAACACCCGTATAGACTCCAGAGCTGAGGCGTGAGGCTATGTTTACATGTAATTAATAAATAAAGAATTAAATGGTATTGTTAATGTCCTACTCATATTATAAATGCGAAAGTTTGTGAGGATGTATGTATGTTTGCTGTTCTTTCACGCAAAAACTACTGAATGGATCTCATTGAAATTTTCCCACTAATATTATAAATTAATAAAAAGCTAGTAATTAATAAAGATAGATAGACAGCATAATAGTTATGGTCTTCTAATGGTTTTACATACATTCATAAACTCTCGACCTTTCCTATTTGGTAGGCAGACTCACTATGATTAATTGGTACATATAGAGTCCCGTAGCCGCATGGTGACCTACGGAACTGTATTACTACGCCTTTGCCGTCTGATCATCCGTCTGTAACTCTTAGATATGTAGTTTAAATTATCATTATTTAAAATAACATTTAAAAAATTTAAGGGGTGCAAGAAAAAAAAGTACTTAGAAAAAAAGTTTGCATACGAACTTATAGCACTAAAAACTGAACGTTTATCAATTGCACCGTGTGACGTCATACTACGTAGTGTGGACGCGTCTTTAGGTTTTTCCTGTGTTTGGGTTAGTGACTCACTGCGATCATACTTAAATCAAAATATGTACCTAGCTATTACCTTTTGTTTGAGATGATTCCAGTCTATCTGGATATACCTACATAGCTGAATCTTGGTTCTTATATGTATATGCAGCGACTGTCCACCACCAGGTAATTGAGAGAATGACACATAGAGATATAAGAATAGAGTGCAGAAACTGTTAAATATAACGATAGAGGCGAAGACAGAGACAGATGCTGACTGACTATTCATCTGTCTCTCTCTTGCAGAGTACTGTGATTGTCTAACGAGCAGTGTGACATATTCACCATCTTCAGTAGGACTAATCACAACGCTCTGCAAGAGAGAGATGGATGAATAATCGGCGTCTGTCTCTCTCCTCGCTTCTATTGCCCCACTTACAGGCTAGTGTAGCACTTCTGCACTCTATTCTTATATCTCTATGGAATGACATCCTTATTTTGTATAAACTATGAATATACTAGTCGTTGCGCAAGGCTTCTCTCCCGTGAATTTTATCACGATAAAAACATAACCCACCTTCCCGTCCGTAGGATAAAAAGAAGCCTATATATAAGCTTTCTCAAGCTTCAAGTTACTTCCATATAAAAACTTGTCCAAATCCACCCAGTATTTTTGAAGGTTAGCGCGTCTAGACAAACAAACTTTTCCGCTTTATAATAATTATAGATTATATAATTATCTTAATAAAAGTCAAGTAAGTGAGTAGGCACGAGAAATTGTGACAAGGAAGCACAAAGCGTTCTTCAACTATTTTTATTTAATTCGGATTCTAGAAAGCAACTGAAATGAAAACTTTTGTAATTACAATAGTCTCATCAAAAATATTGTGAGAATGTTCCGTCTACAATGACTGAAAAATTATTATTTAAATCGTTTGTTAAAGAATTTTGCTTCTACTAGATTCTTTCCGTGTAACCGAAAAATTTAGAGATTTGTCATTTATAGAAAATAAGCCAGTTTTTAACCGACTTCAAAAAAGGAGGTTCTCAATTCGTCTTGAACTTTTTTTTATGTATGTTACCTCATAACTCGGAGACGGCTGGACCGATTTGAAAAATTCTTTTTGTGTTTGAATGGGTATATTTTCTAGTTGGTCCCATTGTTACGAAATCAGGATCCGATGATGGGATCTTGGAGAAATCGAGGGAGCTCTTCAAATATTATAGGCACACCTATAGCGTTTTGGGTATTTCTTATAGTACCTACCTTGAGCAGTTGCTTCCGAAAAGTACCATTTGGGGAAGTTGAACTGATGATGAAGACCACAGATGGCCACTGAAACTCCTCAATAATAAGTATTTCGTAGATTGCGATTCGATTACTTGAGTACGGATGTTAAACACTTTATGCTCGTCACAATACATATGGTGATGTAGAGCTGATGGTCAAGTACCAGGACAACTCCTCAAAAATTAACGGCTATGCATCGGGAAAAGCAATATTTTGTAAAAGGTGATAAGTTGTCGACATTATGGCTTTTGTAACTAGATAAATTACAAACCAACCCACTAAAAAGCGTGAAAAAAAATTTTTTTAGCAAAAAATAGCGGCGGTGTGAAAAAAGAAAGAAAATCCAAAACCAATACACCGATTTCCGAAATTAAAGTTATTTTTGGCTTTGTAGTGTTTTGATATGGAAGTTGGTTCTATTGTTTGCTAAAATTTTTTTTTTTTGTTGTATGTGGATGATATTATGGCCGATGACGCTTTATTTCAGTTTATAAATAGTTCAATTAAGATGTAATAGTTTGTACAAAAGTTACCATGAAATAAATTCTACACTAGGTATAAGTATTTACACAGTGAGACTCAGGGGAGTACAGTGTCCCCAGGGATGTACCGTAACAGGCGTGCACAGAGGGGGCTCCAGAGTGTTCTTTTTAGAGGTGATAGGGCCCCTTAAATGTGCTGGTGATCACTGGCTTGGTTTTAGTGAGGTAAGAATCCCAAACTACCTGTCCTTGTCCCCGAAAGTCCAGGCGCCTTTTGAAGGTTTCTAAGTATCTAAGATATACTTACGATTTTAACAAAGATTAAATATGTAAAATGAAGCTTTTACTTTGATCGCAAAGATTGCAGCTATAAAAAAAATATGAATTTGGATAGCCTTTTTAGCCGTATAAAGATCGCGCCGTCGTTCACCAATAAGATGGAACGATCAACGTGAAAGACTTCAGACGTGAGCTTCTTCAAAATTCGACACGGATACATAACTTTATGTTATTTGCATTTCGGAGGGATCGTAACTTGTGTAAAATCGGTGAAGGTGGACCATGATTTTTAGGATCCTTATCAGCGTCAGGCTGACCTTCGAGCCCGACTTCAAGAAAAACTTCAGTGATTACGTAGAAAAAGATTGACTAAATCCAAACTACAGTTTATTTCAAGGTTCGCTTATTACATAATTATTTACAGCCAACTCAGAATATTAATTTATTACAATAATTATTATTAAAAACAAGGTAATTGCGACTCAGGTGTGACCCTATTCACATTTACTAGAGATGTTGACGGAGCGAGCGCCTCGATCGGAATGATCCCCTTTTTTTTTTTTTTTTTTTGTGTGGCATCTCGCAGGTCAACCTCTGAGGTTGTCGGCTGCTTAACCGGGCTTGCCTGTGGTTGCCTTAATTAATTAATTAATTAAAGCCTCCAGCCAGGGCTTATTAGAAAACTTACAAACTAGGCGACTACACGCTAAGGTCACCCCCTGTGGGGTACGGACCTCGGCTTAGGGCGTCGCAGTGGGAGGGCAGCTAGGGACAGGCTGGATCATATCATTTTTATTATTAATAAGGGAATTTAAAGCTACTGGCTCAGCGTCGCGGGCTGGCTCTGGCAAGGGTCGGGGCGGACTATTACGGGGACGTCGCGGCGGGCCTCGGCGGCGAGGACGGAAGGACGGTCGGTTTTTGTTTTTGTGTGCCACTGTACTTGTTTCCCTACGGCTCTCTTGGAGCAGGGTGATTGCGTCATCGGGAGTGACAAGGGTGTGCCTTGGTCGGCGAATCTTAGAGATACGCGAGGGTTCGTATTGGGCGGCCGATACGATAAGGGGATTCCTATGTTGGATTGCAGTATCAAAGAAACGCTTGGAGACACGTTTCATGAACTGCTGGATGGTGGGCATCTTGAGGTCTACGTGAAGAAGCTCATTTCGAACATAAAAGGGGGCTCCCGTGACTCTACGGAGGAATCGGTTTTGAAGGGTCTGCATCTTGTGGAGGAGGTAGGGCTTTGCGTGTGCGAAAACAACGCAGGCGTAGGTCATGATGGGACGGATGACCGCGGTGAAAATACGCAGCTTGCACCTGAGTGATAACTTGCTGCGGGAGCTAAGAATGAAGTGGAGCCTACCTAGAGCGAAAGCGGCGCGCGAACGTGCCTGCTTTATGTGCTCAGCGAAGGAAAGGTGTTTATCGAGGACCACGCCTAAGTATTTGGCTTGCTTTTCCCAGGGGATCGGCTTGCCGTACATGGTAATCGGACGGGGGGAGGGTGGGTTTATCCGCGGCTTAGAAAAGAGGACTGCCTGGCTTTTGTCTGGATTGACTTCGATTCTCCATTTCCGGAACCACTTGGCCAGAGTGTTTGCGGAAGTTTGGAGAGTGCGAGCGATGGCATCGGGTTTAAGACCGGTATAATAGATAGCCGTATCGTCGGCAAATAGGGCTAGCTGAGTATTTTTGTGCTTGGGGATATCGCTAGTGAATAGCGTGAAAACGAGGGGGGATAGTACGGAGCCTTGAGGAACTCCTGCGCGAATGGGATGGGGGGAGGAAAGCTCCCCCTCAATTCGGTAACGAAAAGTGCGATTCGATAAAAAGTCCCGTAGGATGAGCACGAGACGGTCAGGCACGCCGAGTTGGTATAGCTTATAGATTAAGCCATTGTGCCAGACTTTGTCGAACGCTTTCGCTATGTCGAAGAATAAGGCTCCCGTTATTGCGCCCCGTTGGAAGCCGGCGCTGACGTGTTCTATGATGCGGTGGACTTGTTGGATACATGAGTGTTCGGTTCTAAATCCAAACTGCTCATTGGGTATAAGACTCTTTGCTTCGGCAAAATCTTTGAGCCGCTTATATATAAGCCTTTCATAGATTTTACCAAGGACGTTGAGTTAGCTAATGGGACGGTAGCTAGACGGGTCAGACTTGGGCTTGCCTGGTTTGGGAATACCTATGACGGTGGCCTGTTTCCAGGTTGCGGGGAACATATTATTGCTCAATGCACCATTGAAGATGGCAGTCATTAGCACTATAAGCTGGGCGGGGAAAAGTTTGAAAACCCTATTGGTGATGCCGTCGGAGCCAGGGGCTTTTCGTGGTTGGAGACTTTTAATGATATCCTGGACCTCATCAGGAGTGATGGGGGCCAGTGGATTATCGGGATCTTCGACGGGCGGAAGGGAAGTTCTACGTTCGACTTCGGCGTTCACCATATCGAGGTGGGCTTGGTCTACTGGTTGAGAGCTGGGAGAACACTGGGACTCTAGGCTGTCGGCTAGGCATTCTGCTTTTTCAGAGTTATCGAAGGCGACACTCTTATCGGGACGAATGAGAGGAGGCATTGTGGCCTCTTCAGTGGATCGTAACTTCCTCTGAAGCTGCCAGAAGGCAAGATGGGTGGGCTCAAGTTCGCTCAGCATCTTGTCCCAGCTCGCATTACGCTGCTCGGTAATGCGTTTCCTTACAGCACGCTGTAAGTTGCGCATGTGAGCTTTGTTTGCGGCGCAGGGAAAAGCGCTGTACGCACGGATGGCTGCGTTCTTCTCGGTTATCAGATTCCGTACATCGTCCGGGAGTTTCCAGCGGTGGTCTTCCACTACAGGAACTTCCCTTGAACAATCGTTCAGGACGGATTGTACGTGATTTGTAAGCGAGTCGATCGCCGCCGTCGTGTCAGCGACTGAGACTATGTGGTCAGGAATGGTGTCCAATTGAGGCGACGTGGTGGATTTCAGTTTTTCACTTACTTTCCTCCAGTCGGTGATCAATTGGGTCGGAGGAGGTTGGGTAGGATCATGGTTACCCGAGCGGGAACCTAGGTGTAGGATAACGGGACGGTGATCCGAGTTGAGCACGTGAAGCGCTTCTATGGAGTGTAAACGGAGGTTTACATTCTTTAGGAGCGCTACATCGAGGACATCGGGGTTATGGTTGGAGTCGTGTGGGTAGTGGGTGGGAGTCATCGGAGCGATGACGTCGTAGTTTAGGGTCGCGCCTAGGTTATACACGATTCTGCCTCTGGCATTTGTCGTGTTGCTGTTCCAAGCGGGGTGTTTGGCGTTGAGATCGCCCGCTAGTAAGACGGAGTCACTCAGGCCGAAGAGAGTCGTGAGATCGCTGGTGAGCGCGATAGGATCGTCTGAAGCAAGAGACGCGACCGATGGTGGGGGATGGTAGGCAGAGATGATGGTTATCGGAGGATGACCAGTCATGCCTAGTCGACAGGCAGAGTACTCTAGGTGAGAGAGAGGCGCGGGTGGGGTCAGAGGGATGCAGTATAACTCCTTTCTATAATAAATAAGGGTACCGCCGCCGTGGCAACGTGTTCTGTCATTGCGAACTAGACGGTAATTCGCAATTTTGGGATCAGCGCGGTGGGGTTTCAAAAGGGTCTCCTGTATAAGGAGGACGTCTAATTGGTGGTCGCGGAGGAATTTAGTTATTTCGGCGCGTTGGTTGAAAATTCCATTGGCGTTGAAAAAACCTAATTTGAGGGATCGAGGCCTAGTGTGGTTTGTGCGTTGGGAATCCATTGGATCAGTCCATCGCATCCATCTGGTCGAGACCTAGCACCACATCACTGTGTGTGCTGAATATTTGGCTGTACATTGCCGTCATAATTTTGCCGTTATTCTGCTGTTCGGCAGCCAGAAGGGCATCGCGGAGAGATCTGGCTTGGCGGGTCATAAATAACCTATAATGGCGCAGTATAGTCTGGGCGCAAGCCTCGCCATGCGCGACGGGTGAGGGATTGGGCGGTTGTTTGACTGCAGGAGCAGCAGTGGTTTGAGGCGCGGGTTTGTGACTGGCTGTGGGCTCTGTAGCCACGGCTATAGGCAGGATCTGCGCTGCGATGGGTATATCCATCAGTGCCTGCAAAGGTTTGGCAGGGGCCAAGGAGGGAAAGGCTTTTTCGTGGTTTAGCCTGTTCCACGGGGACGGTCTCTGAGGAGCGAGACGTTGGGGAATTTGAGAAGAAGGTGCCTCTCTCTGTTGGCGGGCGTTGGCGCGCTTCGCTAATTTAGGAGCGAGTTTGGGGGCTTTGGGACAGCCGCGGTAGTTTGCCGGGTGACCGGTCTGGCCGCAGAGAACGCAGCTGGGTGGTTCCGAACAGAGGGTTCGGTCTTTAGTTCGTGGGCAGTCCGCAGTGCTATGCTCGCCCAGACACTTGACGCATCTGGGAGTCGCATAGCAGTTGCTCTGCGCATGGCCATACAGTTGGCAACGGTGGCATTGTCCCACTGTTGCGGTTTTGTAGGGCTTTTCTATTGAGATACCGGATAGGGAGCAAATAGACTTAATCTTAAATATTGGGTGATGACCTTCGGTTGGTTCACAAATGACAAGAACCATGTCGTACAATTCACCGCCTCTCGCTTTATGTAAGCGATGGACGGCGATCACTGGTATACCTTGATCGGCAAGGTCGTCTTTAATATCCTGTACTAGAATTTCTTTAGGGACACGTTTAATAATAACACGAGTGGGCGTGTCCTCGGGGAAGGAGAAAGTGTGAAAGGAAATATTCCTTTCACGGAGGGCGCGATATAGTTCCCTATAGTCGTTCGACGTAGGGACGGTGACTTTAATGCCATTTTGGCAGGCACGGGCGTTTGTGTAGTTGATCTTTCGATCAACACACATCTTGGACACATCAGTCCATTTACCCTTGTCCTGGATGTAAAAGGGGGGCGGAGGGCGTTGCTTCCTTTGGGCTGAGGAAGTTTGGGCTATTGGGCTGGCGGGACGACTATTCTGTGCTCGAGCAGAGGTAGTTGGGGCGGGGCTAGCGGGTCGAACGGGCGTTTGAGTTGGGGACGGGGGCGACGCGGTGGTCTTTTTGGCCTTGCTGGCCTGGGAGGTTTTTCCTTTCTTCCTCTTGCCACCGGTGACGACTTGAAAGTCGTCTTCCGAGGACGAGGGGCATGATGACAAATCATTGTCAGAGTTGTTATTGGACATAGGTTCAGTGGTGTCCATTTCACGGAATTCAGGTGCAGCGCACACCTGCGCGGCGTCCATTGTTTTAGGAACAATGGGATTAGCAGGTGGGCCGGAAACAATGGGTGATTTCGGGAATCGGGCGATCGGCACGACTTTGTCGGCGGGCGGGGGCAATAAAGGGCTATCTACCTGGAAGTCGTTCGTTGTTTGACGAACAATGGGATCGGAGTTAATAAATACTTCCGTGAACTGACCTACCGGGATGCCTTGATCGGCAAGCGGGGGAGATAATGGGCTGTCAAGCGCGTCACTAAAATCAGCAACGTTGGCTTCGGTAGCCGGGGGACAATTAGCGATTTCACGCTGGATTTTTCCGCCATATTTGGCGGAAATAGTAGGGTTTTCCCTAAGGATTTCTAACAGAATCTCCAAAATATTGGAGTTCGCCATGATTGGCAATTGGATCAAAATTGAATGGGGAAATTTTGGAGATTTCTCTCCCGCGGGGGGCCTATTTAAAGCCTAACTGGCCTAACTCCCCGGATGGATGGGTCCGGGGATGTGTAACCCTCCCAGTCGGGTAGAGACTGGGAGGTGAGTACCTAATGGTGAGCCCTAAGCTTGTAACCGGTCGCCAGTCTTATTGTGCGAACCGGGCCCTATTGGGTCTAGTGCGAAGGGGTAGACACACCCAACCGACACTAGGTGTGTAGCTGAAAAGGAAACTCAGTAACTAGGTTTGACTAGGAGATCCCCCAAGGCCAAAACCTAGCACTCGACTCCAATTTACTGCTTCACCCTGAAGGGGATCAGCGGGTGCGTCGGGTCAGCACCCCCTTGGTATTGTTGACACCGTGAGGTTTCCAACCAAGGACCACGAAACTGTGGTTTTACCCTGAAGGGGCCAAACCAAATTGTTTTTGACGATACTCTGTTATAGAAACAGGATATCCTTCACCGCCTCGAAAAAGGCGGATCCGGACCAGGCGTCGTAGTCGGCGACTACGAGTGACGTCACGGCGAGCGTGACGAAGCGTAGCGATGACTCAGGCACGGAACGATCGAGAGCGCGGAGCGGTACGACCGTCGCGGGCGAGCGTCGGAAGCGGAATGAATGATCCCCACTAGGCGGCGCGTGCCTTACTATAACGATCCATCCCCACCTCTCGCCTGACTCACGGAGCGGTTGTAATGGAAATAACGTATCAACACATTGTAAACGACTTTGTTCCTTTGCGCCAACATGCATCATTACTACTGTTTCAAAACGGAAAAAGAAAATATCTTAAGGAAAACCTCCTAGGACCAATAATCTGAAGACACGGGACCCCAACCCGAATTGGGTCCACATGGTGGGCCTATCCAAGCAGTAAGAACGTTATACGCTCATTTATATTAGAAAATATCAACAGTTTTCGAGATAACTCTGCACAATTTGACCAACGTTTAAACTTCATTTGGTTCATAATGATTCATAAACAAATTTTAATAATCTTTTCTTATCTCGATTGCAGTATCTGAAATCAGAACTACTTGACTTATACGATAAAAAGTATATTATTTTCCTTCTTACTTATTTTTGTGGTGCTATTAAGATACGTATCTATTAATAAATACATATTAATCTATACATATGTTATAATCGTAAGATTGTTGGACGGATGTTTTCAATTGGCGCGTAAACTGCTCAAGTAAACACTTGATGATATAGTTAGCGCAGTGGTTGAGGAATTGGTTGCTACGGCTTACAAATAATTCCAGGTTTGGATTAGGCCATCGAGAACCGGCCCTATTTTAGGAACCGGTTCTTTCGGTTCTAAACTCAAGCCGAAACCGGGTACCCGGTTTTTTCGGTTCTTTCGGGTTTTTTCATAAATTCAAATTAAAAAGGCATGATTTTCAAGGCTATCTTTTATATAGAATTCCTACTATCAAAACGAATGAAGGGAAAGGATCTAAATAAAACACACTTTATTGGTAAGCAATAAAATATGGTAAATATTTTTTAAAATTATACTTAAATTACTTTACAACATCGTTTAAAGTATTTTTTGTAACAACAATCAGTTGTTTATAATTCACTACACTACAGAGATCAAAATGTAGCTATGAAATAATAAAAATAAAACTTAAAAAAAATTAACAATCTTACAAGCTAGAAATAGGAACTTTCACAAATCCACTCAAAATAAATCAAAAAGCACACAAAAGTCGTAAATAAATGATAAAAATAAAAAATCAATTATATTCCATATGGACTTAACAAAAACCAAACAATAAAATTAATTATTAAATTGAGCATTACGTATTGGGTTTCTTCATACCTAAATAAAAGGAACGTAAAAAAATAAGTGCGTCTAAAGTTTTGTCGCTTAACGACGAACGGGGTCTATTGCGGAGACTATCCCGGCGGAAGAAAATATACGTTCCGGCTCCACACTAGTGGGTGGAGTTCGGTAAGACCCCTCTTTGAGGAGCGGCTAGATCGGCGTCACGGCGTCCTGACCTACCGCATGACGCAGGTCCTCACCGGACACGGAAGTTTCGGGAGGTACCTGTGTCTGATGGGAAAGGAGGAAACGCCTGGGTGTCACCACTGCGAGGGTCGCCCTGAGGACACAGTCGAGCACACGGTGCAGGACTGCCCAGCTTGGGCAGAGCACCGACGTGTCCTCACGGCGACAATAGGCGGAGACCTCTCGCGCCCGGCCTTGGTCGAGGCCATGCTGCGGGGCGAGAGGGAGTGGGAAGCGGTCGCCTCCTTCTGCGAAGCAGTCATGCTTCCGAAGGAGGAGGCGGGCCGCGCGAGGGAGAGGATGGCGTCCTCCCTCCAGCCCAGCCGCAGTGGTAGACGCCCACGGCGTCGGACGTCGGCCGACGATCTCCGGCCACCGTAGGCGCGGGCATGCGGACAGCGAGTAAAGGGCAACTCGCTGTCCGACCATGGACCATGCCCGGGTCGACGGCGCGTCGTGTTCCACGCGCGCCTCAAAGAGCGTCAGCAACATGACGAGGCCCCCTCTGCAGAGGGCCGAAGCCTGCCGGGGTCGTGGGACTCATCCCGTTACCGTGGCCCCGGTACGTAAAGGGCTATTGAAGGAACACCGTGGATTTTAGTCAGTAAAAGTCTGACAGTCCCTCCCACCCTGCCCGGAGTGGGAGGACTTATTTGATAATTTTACCACGTTAAAAAAAAAAAAAAAAAAAGTGGGTGGAGTTGATAGTAAATGTTGGTAAGCCAGCGATAGGTATCACCCTCGCTGTCTCTGACCACCATTCTCAAACAGAGCCATTTCTACCCTTACAGCAGTGTTGATGTCATTTGATGTCGATTCAGGAGCAGAAGCAGTAGCTTGACTTATTTCCTTATTAAGTTCTTCTTCATTTGTTAAAGAAGATACTTGTAAATCATCATGTCATGTTATTTATTAATTTAACAGTGAAATAACAGTATTTATTCTGTTTGGATAATAACTTGATATTTAGCATCAAGAGTTAATACTCTTGATGCTAAATATCAAGTTATTTTAAGTTATTTTAAGTTTTAATTTAGAAATAATATTATCTCTATAATTAGAGATAATATTATTTCTAAATTTATTTTAAGAGAGAACCGAAAGAGCCGAAGCGACCGGTTCTCCGTTCTACAGAACCGGTTCAAGGACCCTCAGAACTGGATTTTCCGGTTCTTCTGGAACCGGGAAAAACCGGTTCCGATGCCCTAGTTTGAATGCTTTTAAAAATGCACTCACGAAACAGGAGAAACTATTCCACTGTATACCTACGAATTTAATAACTCAGCGAAAACGAGGAAATAAGTAGAAGTGGAGTTTAGGGGAATCCATAATGCAAATTGGATTTAATTGTTTATTTATCACAATATCTAAGATAACATAATTGTTTTATTTTCCTGTTAAGATTATATTTTTAGATGTTTGTGAATCATTTTGATCAAAACTTATTGCAATAAAACAATCTTAATCCTATCAATTATACCATTAGGAAAATCTCAAGAGGTGTAGATATAGTAACCTTTTTGATAACTATAATAAACATACTAAAAGAAAATGACTTTTCTTTTTTTATTGATGTGCCTATGCTCGCATTTGACCACCATCTCACCTGATGGTAAGCGATGATGTGGTCGAAGATGAAGCACGCTTACCTATTGACTCTTGACATAAAGACCCCTAGATTATAGCTTTCAGGATATAGTATCCAGCTGGGAATTCCACTCCTTTTACAAATATAAAAATTAGTAGCACACCGGTATTGGGAATAGAGTACAAGCTATCGTTGGTTTGGGCTCCTATAAGATGAACCTCTTAAAAATCTGCGTCATGTCCAGGAGTACCGCTTTCTGAATCAAGCTCTTGATTCAGCTGCCCAATGAAAGCCTCCTCAGGTGTCCGTCCAGGCTCTTTGCTATTATGCGATTGGCTGGGACGACTATTGATACAATTATTACTGTATCCACATCCCACAAGTCCACAACCTCGCGCGCCAAGTCAGGATACTTAGTTTGCTCATCTTTCTCGGCATTCACAAGATTCTCGTCATACGGGATGGTTATATTATAAAAATCATGGCACGTCTTTCGATTCGGTCCCCACACCACTACATCAGGCTTACTGCCTAGTTTGTATAGTTGTTGCAAGCGCGACTGCTGAGTAAAAGGTTTCGGGATCGATCCCAATTCAGTGTTATATTCCCATGTTCGAGAACTGGGCCAGGCACATACCTACTATAGTACGGAAATTCAGCTACCACAAGATTGTATGTATTTAAGAGCAAGTTGCTGTTGAATAATCCTGGCTACAAGGTTGAATTTATAGAAATATTATTACTAATTGCAAACCACCCATTTCGTCCCTTTACAATCCAACAATTAAACCCAAAAAAGTTCGTCCTAATATTAAAACCTGTCATTCGTCTCATCGCGGTTCCGTTGTAGTAATTAATCAGTGCGCCTTACGCTTCGCAAAGACAGAGGCCCACTATTCAAAGAGCGTTTAATTAGCTTCGTCATACCTTTGACACGGGCGACTTTTTGTACTCGTAGGCCTGGAAGGTGATTAATTATGCCCAAGCCGTAGTGAGCAGATTCTGCGTGGCTAAAAATAGCGTATCTTTTGTTTCTTTGCGGAGTAACCAGGCTGTCGATAGTTTCTTTCGCGAGATGTTTTAAAGCTAGGGTACCACGTGTCAGAATGAAAATGAAAGCTTTAGTCGGTAATATCGTTGTTTATATATCTGTGGGTCTGTCAGTCTAGAACTCTTTTCTTAAGAACGCGTGGAGGTATCAAGTTGTATCGTATAGAGCAGTGTTTTTCAATCTTTTCGTATACGCGACCCCTTTACAGGATGAAAAATTCTCACGACCACCTTAAGACATAACTTTATTAGTTTATATGAGTATGTTTACGATTTTCTCTATTTTGATACCTATCTACAAGTGGAAAGAAGTAGGCTATCCTTACGGGAAAGAGACGTGTTTTATATGAATATGATACCTATCTATTAATTATTTATTTGTATGCAAGGAAATCTGAAGGAAAAACTTGTAGATTTAGCTTCTGACGGTGTGCTGAAAATGGAATATCATTCGCAAAGTATTGACGTGTTTTGTATGAAAATAAAACAAGAATATCCAGAGCTGGCAAGGGAAGATCTAAAATCATTAGTGCCATTTGCTACCTCATACTTGTGCGAACTAATGTTCTCCTCAATGGTGGACATTAAAACTAAAAAGAGAAACAGACTACTACTAGAAAATGATTTAACCCTTAAATGCATGATTTGTTCTTATTACGTAGGAAAAATATATATAGTAGACATGTACATGCCTAGACGGAAAAATAATAATAAAAATAAAAATTAATTTTTAGGGTTTTTATTAAAAAATAACAACTGTTGCATAAATACAACACTATGCATTTACTAGAAATAATGACATGTGAAAAATTTTAAAACAATTCCCAGATTTAGTAAGGCAAAGGGCTACTCCACACTTCTCACACTTTGTTTGTGTATATCCCTTGCACCCAGGCATTTTACATCTACTGCGGGAGTAATCATCAGGCCAGTGACCAACATTATCTGTCCTGATATCTTTAGCTGGAACATGC
The DNA here is from genome assembly GCA_943138885.2 of Tholera decimalis. Lineage (NCBI taxonomy): Eukaryota > Metazoa > Arthropoda > Insecta > Lepidoptera > Noctuidae > Tholera > Tholera decimalis. The sequence continues at coordinate 36,134,290 of OW964562.2, forward strand.
TGAACTGGTCCTCTACTTTTCTTGGCTTGTATTGGCATTTCAACGCTGTTACTGGTGCTGGGCCTTCCTCGTTTGTTACAGAGTTCAGATGCATTATTTATATTAGCTAGAACCTCAACTAGTTCCAGTCTATATTGACACAAATTCAGAACTGATGAAGTTGCTTCAGTACCTTTCAAGTCTTTATAAACAAGCCAGGAATTTATTACTGTCATATCCAACAGATGGTAAATTATATGTAGGTACCACTTACAGCTTCTCATTGATATACGATACTTACCAATGAAGCTATCCAGAAGATCCACCCCGCCCATATGGGCATTATACTGTTTTATTACACGTGGGCATGTAATCTTGATCCTGGTCTTATGAGCTTTGTCAAATCTTTCTACTAGAGAAACAGGATCTGCACCAATTTATGAAGATAGGAAAGTGACAGGTTTATTGTCCTTCCAACTTACAGCTGTCAAATCAACACCTTCAAAGCTAGTCATTTGCTCTTCATAACTATCCCGGAGAACAGATTTCTTCATCAGTGATTTTTTGTGAGGTAGTTTGCAGTTTACAAGTCTGTTAGATTGTACAGTACCCTTGCTATAGATCCCTTGTTTGGCAAGATGGGTAACTAGTGGAACAGAGGTATAAAAATTATCAAAATATATTATGTGGTTGATATGCCTTGGAACACCTCTAGCTAGCCGGATGACAACATTCTCCACTGGTCCAAACTCTGGTTCATATTGAAACCGTTCATTTGCAGGGTTTTCGTTTGTCAATGGTGGGTCTTCTGCCAAGATAGGATCATCATTATCACCATTATTCTCCTTCTCAATAGGATTCTCAAGATCATGAAGTATATCTTCTCGGTTTTCATAAAAATATATGTTTTTCTGCATCAGACTCCTCAAGATCATCTTCAGATCTCTCTTCGTCATTAATTTGAGCTAAATATTTTTCTGTTTGCTTCTGATTCAAGGATGACATCTGAAATAATAAGAAATTGGTGATCTGAACCTAAACAGTGACATTCTCTAGTAAATGCATAGTGTTGTAGATTTACAACATCAATATCCACGAGATTTCATAAAAAACCAAATGCTTATTTTCCAAACTAATAACTGTATCGAAAAAAAGATGAATTGTTCGATATAAAAACCATTTTTATTTGTACTCACCTTCAACAATCAATTAATTACACTACAAAACAACAACACATTTTTCACCTGCTCCAAAATTCACAATAGTCTTTGCTTTGTCACTGCCAAGTTGACATTTGATAGTCGTGAAGGAATAAAATGTGTTCCCATTCGACAAAATATGTTATCTTGTTAGTGATAATTCTACAACAGCATGCACTAAACCCATACCGATGATTTTGACGCCGTTTGAATGGTATGTTGTAGTTTTACAACATGATGCATTTAAGGGTTAATCATAAACGTTTCTAAAATAGCACCACGCTTTGAGAATATTTTGAACAATAAAAAAGCACATCCTTCTCACTGATATTGTATTTTTATCGTAATGTAGAACCTTGTCATTTCTCTTTTGCCGTCGATCACTCGAATAAGGCTTCGCGACCCCCTTAGGAAAGCTTCGCGACCCCCAAGGGGTCGCGACCCACAGATTGAAAAACATTGGTATAGAGCTTCTATGTTGTGACATAGAAGCTCTATACGATACAACTTGATAACTTGATTGGCTCTCCATGTCATAAGGGCTTGGCGTGCCTACTGAGTGGGAGCATATTAGTCACTTGTGTTATGTCTGTTTGGCATTGTATTATCTCTTGTGTGTGTGTATATCTGTATTTATGTGTGTATAATTTTAAATAATTTAAATTATTAAATCAATTTATGGACAGTCTGACAATAAATGATTAATGATGAATATTTTTGTCTTCTGCCTTCATCACATAAGTTGGAAATATTATCCGTGTTGTACCTATAATGTGGAGAGCAACTCGTCAGCTTTTCCACCAAAGCTTTTCAGACTTGGTATGTATACACCCTTTAAATTACACGTTGTATAATGTAGATTCTGTTTCACGTTTGAAATTAATAAAAACATACTACCAAAATAATCGTAAGATTTTCAGAAACAAAACAATATATATACATTTCATTATTAAACAGGCTCTACCTACACAGGGTGGCCTGACCTCCACTAATTAACACCTTTTATTTACAAATTTACAATTCATAGACATTTTGAAATTCTCCTTGTATCCACAAAAGGTCTGAAAGTCCGAAATGGCTGCCTATAAATCTGAATCATAAAGAACCAACGTAAAGGAAGTTCTCCAACAAATAAAACAAAAGGAATTTCAGTCGCATTTCGGGATTTTCAGCGCCATGATTTACAAATCTTGAACATATTACTTATACTAACGCGACCCTATTCTATTCCTCTTTTATCTAACAGTCCTCCAGGGTGGATTTACAGTGGTTTGAATATAATATACTTTTTGTAGAAAATATGAGAAAGGGTGGATAGCACTGAAGGGCTGAGAAGGAATTGTAAACAATGACAATCCTATATAAGGGTGAATTGCCCAAGCAAAAAAAATACACGGCAAACCTGAAAACGGTAGTGCAATGTGCTGATTTTTAATTTTATATATTTTTTCTTAACTAGGTAAGTACTTCTCTAACTTTTTTTTTTCTTTTTTAACGTGGTAAAATTATCAAATAAGTCCTCCCACTCCGGGCAGGGTGGGAGGGACTGTCAGACTTTTACTGACTAAAATCCACGGTGTTCCTTCAATAGCCCTTTACGTACCGGGGCCACGGTAACGGGATGAGTCCCACGACCCCGGCAGGCTTCTGCCCTCTGCAGAGGGGGCCTCGTCATGTTGCTGACGCTCTTTGAGGCGCGCGTGGAACACGACGAGCCGTCGACCCGGGCATGGTCCATGGTCGGACAGCGAGTTCACCCTTTACTCGCTGTCCGCATGCCCGCGCCTACGGTGGCCGGAGATCGTCGGCCGACGTCCGACGCCGTGGGCGTCTACCACTGCGGCTGGGCTGGAGGGAGGACGCCATCCTCTCCCTCACGCGGCCCGCCTCCTCCTTCGGAAGCATGACTGCTTCGCAGAAGGAGGCGACCGCTTCCCACTCCCTCTCGCCCCGCAGCATGGCCTCGACCAAGGCCGGGCGCGAGAGGTCTCCGCCTATTGTCGCCGTGAGGACACGTCGGTGCTCTGCCCATCAGACACAGGTACCTCCCGAAACTTCCGTGTCCGGTGAGGACCTGCATCATGCGGTAGGTCAGGACGCCGTGACGCCGATCTAGCCACTCCTCAAAGAGGGGTCTTACCGCCGCAATTGCGGCGTGCCCGAAGTACTTCTCTACCTTGGCAAAAAAAAAAACATTGATTTCTACCCTCTAATATACAAAAAAAAAAGTGTTATTTAATCATCACGGTGGCCTGTCCTGAACCGAATTCCGCTCATAAAATACCTTCCCCTGTAAATACATTCGTAATATGGATTTAAATCGATTTTGTTATCATAAAATTATAATATATTCGATCAAATAAAACTGTTTTTGTTTGTTTATCTTTTTTCTCATGGATTTGACAGGCAGTCAACTTTTGTCTTGAAAAAAGTTATCATTTCAGAGGACAGTAAGTTTTAGTAGAATAGCCATGTCAACATTGCGTTGTTACGCCCTTCTCACCTTTCCTCACTTCGGATCAGTCCGGCTCTCGGCGCGAACGCATCGGTCCCAACGTCTTGCGGTTTCCCGCAAAAAAAAGTAAGTATATCATTTCAGTAATATCGGGACAAAAATAGTTTCATTTCGGTGGCTGTTATAACTCGTGCTAGATTCGTTTAATTTGTTTTCAAAATTTTGTTTTCAATTCGCCGTAAGTACTGTTTTGTTTGAGTAGTGTTCATAATTTTTTAATAATTTTTTCCGGAGTTAAATGTAGAACTAACCTCTATTTTATCATCTCAGTGTTATCATTTCAGTGGATTCGGTGGACTGTTATACCAATTACAGTCCACCGGAATGAAACGTATCTCCGAAATGATAAAACCATAAAGTTTTAGAGATCCTTGTGTCAAATACAAAGTCATAGTATTGTAATGTACTTTTACCTAGAGTGTACAGACGCCAGCACATCAAGCTAAAACAATCTGTCAAATTTCTTTAATAGATTTTCAACTTTATCTTTAAAGAAATTGGGTTCAAGGTTGATTGGGAAAATTTGACAGTTTCGGATAGCTTCATGTGCTGGCGTCTGTACATTAGACTATTCGGGTGTATTTGTTGTGTAATATTTGTGTTTAAGATATATAATATATACATATATCTATGTAGTTAGTACATGTATAGACTTTAGATACACATTTGTTCGGCTCAACGATAATGTGATTATAAAAAATATCATCGACGACGAGTTGCAAGTCTATCGGTTTTCTATCGGTTACATTTCGGGGAGTATGCGATGGAATTACACAGTCTAATTCCGCCAATCCCATTCCATCATCGAACTACGAGACAAACGGCAAAGCGCCATCGTTACATGGTGGACATCCCACCCATACGCACAAAACGTTTTGGGAATACCTTCATTGTGCGTACGGCTAAGGAGTGGAATTTCCTGCCGGAGTCTGTGTTTCCCGATAGCTATAACCTAGGAGTCTTTAAGTCAAGAGTGAATAGGTTACTTTTAGGTAAGCGTGCTCCATCTTCGACCACATCATCACTTACCATCAGGTGAGATGGTGGTCAAACGCGAACCTATTTTTAATAAAATAAAAAAAAAATATAATTATATTTATTTATGGTTACCAGCATTTACGTTAAAGTTTTCCAACATTTTCACACAACAACAACCAGAAAAATTACCAAAGGTTATAAAGTAAAGAAACAATTCATATCATAATAAACATTACATTACATTAATATCAATTATACATGTAATACTAACTGTAATATCTGTATATTAATGATGATATTAAAATAACTGTGTACTCTCCTGTCTTAGTGTTTATCTAAAATTTGAGGAAATCAAACCTAACAAAGTACGGAACCCTGGCTGCCCGGCACGGTTGTTCTTAGCTGTATCATTTCGGTGGATTTATTTCATTCCGGTGCATAGTCTATCATTTCGGTGGTAATTTTTATCATTTCTGTAGACACTTTTCATTTCAGTGGACTCTTAAAAATTCGTCCTTAAATATTTATGTAAGATTTGATGAAATTTGATGTCCACTCACGCACAATGTTATAAAATAGGCTAAAGTTTTATTTGTCACTAAAAATATGTAGATAGCATTGGAATAAAAAAATCCCACCGAAATGACACATAAAAATCTCTTGTTGAAATTCACCCATAAACGGATAGTTTTAGTGAAATAAAATATTTATTTTGTAAATTGGTTATAAATAACAATTACTCGTCATGTTTTTTGCGTTTTAAGTTTCGATATGGCCGGTATTTCCTAAGAGTCCTGGTGATACCCGAGTAGTCAGCTACTCTGAGAAGAAACACCGAAACTAACTCAGAGGTCAACGTCTCTTTTAAAGTCCATACAATTCGTATTGGTTCAATCCAGACTCATACTCTCTCTGGTTCAATCATATGAAAAGCATAAGCCATATGAAAGCATGTGCTCTTTTGAAGAAAGAAGCACACAAATTTCAGCGGACCTGACCAGACAGTGCAAGCATTTGTCAGTTATCGTATAGCTCAACTTAGAACTTTAGGAGCTCAACGATTTGACGAAAAATACGTAAGGACATTTGGGTAGGCCACATAAGCTCAAACAATGTTAATGCAGAAGAAGTGCTCATTGCAAAATAGTGCCTGCGGTAAGGGTTGATTTTGAAGGCTACACGAAACTTATTTGGGTCTGTCTGTCCGTAGATAGATGATAATATTTACATATCATGATTCTTCCGTGTCTTGTTAAGTACGATTAACCTTCTGAAATACTAAATGTGCATGTTAATTTCTCAATAATAAATTCTTAGTCTAAACTAGTCTATCATTCTCTCTCTTGAGATAAAGGGAGGTAATGTCTTAAGTTATTTGATTAAAACTCGATCCAATGGAATGAATATGGTAATACTTACTGAACTGTGAGAAACCGGTATTTTAGATCTATTTCTGTAGGTAATAGTTCCCAAGAGGAAGATTAATGTACTTTGGACCTGCTGAAATTTACATGAAAGTGAAAACTGGCTGGCTGGCTCAGTTGGCGCAGTGGTTGGGCGATCGACTGCTGCGCTGCGTGTCGCAGGTTCATTTCCTGCTCCGGAGCAAAAGTTTGTATGGCCTACAGATAGTTGTTCCAGGGCTAGGTGTTGTGCAAGTTAATTTAAATATTTGTAAAAACACCCACGATACATGAAGAATTTTATGTGAAGCAAATAAATAAAAAAAATAGTACGCAAAAGTTGGTGATTACTGATTATTGTTAACGTTTTATTAGATTGACAATATCTGTTACGTGTCATACCTAAGTCATTCAAAGCATTAATCAATATTCACTTTTGATCCTATTGTGAATACTTATTGTTATTAATTCATTTCAATAATTCAATTTTATTATTTATTATTCTAAATTTTAATATCCTGACATGTTAAATTACCTGTTTTTGATGTTTTTTTTTTATATTTCGTATTTTACTTTAGTTTTTAGCTTTATTTATTTTTCATTTTATATAACTGCCAGTTTGTATTTTTTTTCTGTACGGTACTTTATGGAGCGGAATGCACTGGCTCCTGTCATACAGTTTACAACTAGTACAGGAGTCAGGGAATTTCAATTGTAATGAGTATATAATCTTTCTGGTAATAAAGAATGTTTTATGTTTATGTTTATGATTCTAACGCTAAATTATTGAAGTAAATACATAGGTACCTACTTGTGTGCATTGATGATCTTTGTGTCTAGCAACATCACACAAGTACTCTATGCTCAGTGCTGATAACCATAAGCCTACTGCTGGGATACAATCCACCTATGTATGAGTGGGAGAGGGAAAGGGTCGTAATCCAACACGCAAGTCCAGTCACGCAGACCATATTTAACACAAATCCACCCAGGATTTGGATGGAATTTGGTGTGGAAGTAGTTTGAAGCTACCCAACAGAAAAAAGAAGGAGGGCTATGCTTTTATCGTGATATAGTACACGGGAGAACAGTTTTTTTTTTTAAATTACGAATGAGCCCGCTTTAGACCTCAATCACACGTGATGGTAAGTGTAAGATGAGGTCTACGATCGAACGAGCGAGCCCAGAAAATGCCTATTCACTCTTGCTTTAAAGGCTGACGGGTCATATGTGGCAGGGAACACAGAAGCCGGCAGAGAGTTCCACACCTTGGCTGTGCGCACAATGAATGTTGAAGAAAAGCGCTTAGTACGACAAGACGGTATATCGACCAAGTGTGGAGTTCCGTACGGCTGCTAATCTATACATATTGTAACGATAGCTTTTGCGGCACGCACAAGAGGAGCCGGAGGAGGAGGTACAAGAGAGGCTTCCTCAGCAGCCGTTAACAAAGGTCTTCCTGGAGACACACCACGAGGGCCCGCGCCGCCAATTCCACCAACGCCGCCAAAGCCATTAACTTTTGCGGGACGGCTTGGCAGGCCACTCGGTCTGGCAGTAGGCTCCCAACAAGGCGTCTGGGCAGCAGGCTCTCAGCAAGGCGTCAGGGCAGCAGGCTCCCAGCAAGGCGTCAGGGCAGCAGGATCTCAGCAAGGCGTCAGGGCAGCAGGCTCTCAGCAAGGCGTCAGGGCAGCAGGCTCTCAGCAAGGAGTCAAGGCAGCAGGCTCTCAGCAAGGCGTCAGGGCAGCAGGCTCTCAGCAAGGAGTCAAGGCAGCAGGCTCTCAGCAAGGAGTCAAGGCAGCAGGCTCCCAGCAAGGAGTCAGGATAGCGGGCTCTCAGCAAGGAGTCAAGGCAGCAGGCTCCCAGCAAGGAGTCAGGGTAGCGGGTACTGCACTTCCTCTTCGTCAAAAGTCGTCGAGAACTAAACTCTTCTAAAAACTGGTCTAAGACTGAACTCCCCGGAGATGGCCCCCAGCGCCTTTTATACCCAGCTCAGCGTTCAAAGTCCATTCCATTCTCATTCTGTACCAGAATTCAAATTGTAGAGTCCAAAATAGTCCATCTTGCCAGTTATTTGATCAGCCAGTTATATTCGAGCATAATTTATTAAACCTCTTCGATAAAATCTGAGAGTGTGTTTTAGAAATTTATAATTATAATTTAAAATGCCGTTAATCAGTAGACAACCACAATATAGTATACAATATTAAGCTAGTCCTATCGATAAAAGTGAATAACAATTATATAATAAAAGTATGAACAACCTTTTTAGTCTATTAGCCATTAAGTGACTACAAGAAGGAAAAATTACAGTTTGTCAGCCTTGACGTAAAAAATGTCATGACAAGAAAATATTTGTTTTGATGGATGAATTATGGATTATGATTACAAAGAAAACGTAAGTTATTTGGTATTTGTAATAACAAATACTATATTTCCCCATCGACCCCGAGAAAATTTTTGGTCTAGAACAAAAATTTTGTAAGGTTAAAGTTTATCCACATTCATATAACTTACATGCCTCATTCAATCACACTAACATCTCACGAAGTTAGGTCAGGTAGGATTCACATTCAATGATCACTACTCGACCTGATTAGTACATGACAGTAGGCTTGTTTTCGGAGTCTGTCAGTCCGCTCGCGTCGAAAACCCATCAAATAAAAAACAAGATTTAGCAAAGGCTTATTTTTACGAAGTTGCTAGCCGCTTCGATCAACTTTAGAGTCGATAACATAAAAAACAAGGTTTAGCAAAGGCTTATTTTTACGAAGTTGCTAGCCGCTTCGATCAACTTTAGAGTCGATAAATAGTAATAAACTAACTTGGAGAGTTAGAAAGGGAGAAGGTTTGGTAATATGTACCTAAACGCACTTCTAAGTGATATCTGATTAGTTCAGATAGAAGAGAAAAAATAAAAATTAAGAGAAGCCTCTTAAAGTTTAAGAACAAAGTTAAAGAAAGAAATAAACTACTGAGTTTCAATAAACCGAAAGAACTCTATAGTTAAAAGAAGAGAAGAAGATAGAGATGAGTCATGAATATAGTACGAAAGGTGAATATATTTACATGATTATATACATTAATTTTTAAAATCTTTAATATGCCATTTAGCACGGTTGCCATTAGGATCCTCTAATATGTAAACTAATGGGGATAGTTTCTGAATTACAGTTGACTTTATAAATTTGGGAGCTAACTTTGCGCTGAAATAAGTTCCAGCCTGACTATTTATATAATTTCTTCGCCAGACTGTATCTCCTACGTCATATTCTTTAAATGAATGACGTTCGTTGTAATAAGAAGAGTTACGGGTATGGGCAATGTGAAGGGCTGTCTGAACTTTATCGAAAGTAGCAGACAATAAACCTAAGTTAGTAGCGTAGATATCCCTAGGTAGAAAAATTATTTCTTCAAGATTATTAGTTGGCGTATAAAGTGAACCAGAAGTAACTGTTTCCCGTCCAAAGAGCAAAAAGTTAGGAGAGAAACCAGTGGTTGCATTAGTTGTGCTGTTCATAGCATATTGAACTTTAGGAAGGTGGATATCCCAAGATCTATGGTCTTCACCGACCAAAGGTGACAAAGCTGTGATTATAGTACGATTATATCTTTCAGTGGGATTAACTTGAGGGCAATAGTGGGGAGAAAAAAATATGTATGGTATGTTGTATCTCCCAAGAAAGTTGCGAAATTCATGGGATTGGAATTGCGATCCGTTATCCATAATAATAGTTTGAGGTACACCATGGACCAGAAAAACAAAATTTTCTAAGTTAGAGATAATGTTAGTACTAGTAGCCCGTTTTAGTGGGAAGATGAGGGAATATTTAGTAAAATAACAGTTAACTACTAAAATAAATTGATTCCTACGTCTAGTCATAGGTAGAGGACCCATTAAATCCAAGGAAATAGTTTGAAAAGGCCTGGAACAAATTTTTGGTTTACCCATAAGGCCAAATGGAGAGTGATTTGCGTGTTTATAAGCTAAACAATTATCACAAGAAGAAATTATTTTAGCGATATCCCTAAACATAGCTGGCCAGTAATATAGAAGTGATAACTTTTTATAAGTCTTAAAAATTCCTAGATGGGGCTGATCTGGGGGGCCATGGTTATCTTTGACAAGGGTTTCCCGAAGATCAGGATGAGGAATTTCTTTCCACGCGAAATCTTCAGTCAGCGCGTAAGGAGAATGAGTATAGCGGAATAATTTATTTTCGCGAATAGTATAATTGGGATATTGATCAGGATTGTTACGACATTCTAAAAGTAGTTTGTTATAGTGTTCCAATGCTGGAGATACAGATTGGGGTTCAAGTAAGACAGGATTAACACCGAGAGGAGATGATGTTAAATCACGGGAGAGTAAGTCTGGGACTAAATTGTCTTTACCTCTTTTATGTTTTAGAGTGAAATTAAAAGTTGACAGCCTAAGAGCCCACCGTGCAAGTCTACCGGATGGATTGGATAATTTTAAAAACCATTTAAGTGCTGCATGGTCTGTATAAACAGTGAATTGTTTACCATTATCGATATAACAACGCCAATGTTCTATAGCTGTTATTACTGCGAGGGTTTCTTTTTCTGTGGTTGAGTAATTGCGCTCATTTTTATTAAGGGATTTACTCATATAGGCTATAACTACTTCTTTGCCGTCCTTTTCTTGTGTTAACATACCTCCGATTCCAAAGTTAGAAGCATCGCAGTGTACAGAGAAGGGGAGATCATAGTCAGGACAAGCTAGTATAGGAGTAGTAACAAGAGCTTCTTTTAGTTTATTAAAAGCCAGATTAGCGTCTTTATCCCAAAAGAATTTAGGGGCATTTTTACCGGAAGAAGTTAACTTATTAAGTGGTGTTGCAATAGTGCTGAAGTTGGGAATAAATCGACGGAACCAGCTACAAGTTCCAATAAATTTCCTTACTTCTTTACGAGTAGTGGGAGTAGGAAATTCGAGTATTGCTTTAATTTTAGCTGGATCTGAACGTAAACCATTTTCATCTACAATATACCCCAAGTATTTAAGTTCATTTTTAAAGAATTGACTTTTATCGAAGTTAATAGTCAAATTAGCTAACTTTAATGTCTCCAGAACTTTAAGTAGATAAGAGATATGCTCCTCAAATGATTCAGAGATGATTATAATATCATCTAAGTAACAAAAGACTTTATTATCAAATTCAGGAGTAAAGAGCATGTCCATAAGTCTTTGCTGAGTAGCTGGAGCATTGGTTAGCCCAAAGGGCATGATAACAAAGCGATACATGCCTCGACCAGGGACATAAAAAGCTGTTTTATCTTTATCAGATTCATCTTTCAAAGGAATTTCCCAAAATGCTTTAGCAATATCAATGCTTGAAAGAAATTTTGCATTTTTAAGGTTATCTAAAATTTCATTGACAAATGGAAGGCTATACGCGTCTCTACGAGTAACTGAATTTAATTTACGACTATCAACACAGAATCGCCATTCGCCATTCTTTTTAGGCGTAATGATAACCGGAGAAAGCCAAGGACTTTCGCATTTTTCAATAACACCCCATTCTAACATTTTATCAACTTCTTTAATGAGAGCTTTCTGTTTTTCAGGAGACAGTCGGTAGCAACGTTGTTTAATTGGTGGAGTATCACCAGTATCAATATGATGACTAATAAGATGAGTGCGGCCCAGTACTCCTCTACTTTCGAAGGAAATAGCTTTGAATCGATTAATCATGTCATCAGCAATAGTTTTTTGCTCTGACGAAAGATTGTTATAAGGAAGTACTTGTTTAGTAGTTTCAGTAACCACTGAACATTTAGTATTTAGCCTAAAAGCTGAAGAAAGTATGTGTGGTACAAGGTTAAACTTTTTCCAAAAGTCGACTCCTAAAATAATTGAAGGAGATATGTTTGGGAATACGAAGGCTTGGATCAGATGAGTTTGATTATTGTATCTAATTGGAATGTCGATTGAGCCAAGAGATTTACTTATATGTTTACTGGCAGTAGTAATCGTCATTGAACAAGACTTGGATAGCGTGAAGCCTAATTTTAAAATTTCTAAGTGGGATTTATTACCAAGTATTGTAATCGAACTACCACTATCTAGTAGGCCGGAAAATATTTTGTTATTAATAGAAATATCAATAAAAGGACGGTTAAAATCTTTTTCGTTGTCGTATAATGAACTAATTTTGTAACAATGGAAGAAATTTTTAATGGTTTGTAACCAATCCTGCCAGTCAGATTGATTAAAGTATTTATTACCCAAGTCGTTGTTTAGTTTTTTGAGTTGTTAGTTTTTTTGCAGTTAGGACAATCAGTAATTTTAACATCTTTTAAGCCACATCTAAAACAAATTAATGTACGAGGTTGCGAGCAATTAGTTAGTGTGTGGCCATTAGTGCGGCATCGTACACAAAAAGCATTAGAGTTAAATTTATTGATCGTGTTAACTTGAGGTTTATTGTTAAAACGATTATTAAAATTTGTTCTGGGAGGAAACGTGTTAGAAGTTGAGGGTTTCGGCGTTAAATTAGTAGGTTTATAGTTAAATTCAACAGTTAAAGGATTATTAGTAGTTTGTGGTTCGCTGAAACGTTTCTCTTTGTCCAAAAACTCTTCGTATTTTTGACAACATGAAATAAGTGCCTGAATAGAGTTAATATTATTATTAGCAATATAAGGTGAATAACAAGGTCGAATGTTACGAATAATAATTTGGAGTTTTTTAGTTTCTGTAAGTTTTTCTGAGAGTCTGGAAAACATACCAGACATTATAGAAACAAAAATAACAATAGGTTCATCCTTGCCTTGAGTACGACTATTAATGGCTTCTAATAATTTATGGTCATAGTCAAAACCACCAAAGTCTGTAATCAAAGCTTCACAAAGTGCATTCCAAGTTAACAAAGAGTCACGTTTAAAACGAAACCAATGTAACGCATTATCAGTTAATAATTCAAACGCATGATCTAATAATTTGTCCCCAGGAATATTCCTAGAAATACTAAATTCCTGAATTTTTTGGATAAATGAACGCGGACAAGAGTTTCCATCGTATTTTATTCGTTTAAGCTCATTAAGTGAATTATTAGGAATAGAGTTTAAAGGTTGAGACTGAACGTCGGGAAGCATCGTATGAAACATGGTCTCATTAGGACTACTAGGAGTCGAAGAGGGACGGTTGATTTCTAAAGGTTGTGGATTAAGTTCGTTGGAATCAGTTGTTAAAGAATTAAATTTTGACTCTAAGTCGAGAAATCTTTCCTTTGTTTGAGTGAAGCGAGTTTCCTCTGTGGTATCTAAATCAATATCAATCCTATCTAATCTGAAAAATGTATGGTTAATAAAAGTCCTAATTTTTTTGTTAAGTTTATTGTTGCCCTGCTCTACCAATAATATTTTGGATTCGATATAATTGAGAGTAGTGTTTAGTTCATCTAAGTCAGTTTTGACTGGGAGCACCGAATCTAAAATATCATGAGATAATGTAAGAGGCGCGAGTTGGAGAATTTGCTTCTTGAGAAGTATGACTGTATCTTTTGGTTCCTCAAGTCTTATTTTAACTTCATACTCAAGTTCAGCTTTATTTAAAAGTTCAAAGTGAATAATTCTATCCATGACTGAAAATTAATATTATAGATAGCAAAAGAAGGTAAAGAGGGAATAAACTAGTGGTAAAAGAGGTGATAAACTAGTGTTCGTGTAAAGAGGGAGTCTAGTATAGTGTTAGTGTAAAGAGTGAGTCTCCTATCCTAGAACTTAAAGAGTCTAAGCCAAAAAGTGAGTCCAAAGAAAAAAGTTACTAGCAATAGTTTCTTTTAGAATTTTGAAAAAAAAAAAATTAAACCGACTAGCTATGATTTTACGTTGGGCGCCAAACTGTAACGAATATGCATAGGTGTAGCTTTTGTGGCACGCACAAGAGGAGCCGGAGGAGGAGGTACAAGAGAGGCTTCCTCAGCAGCCGTTAACAAAGGTCTTCCTGGAGACACACCACGAGGGCCCGCGCCGCCAATTCCACCAACGCCGCCAAAGCCATTAACTTTTGCGGGACGGCTTGGCAGGCCACTCGGTCTGGCAGTAGGCTCCCAACAAGGCGTCTGGGCAGCAGGCTCTCAGCAAGGCGTCAGGGCAGCAGGCTCCCAGCAAGGCGTCAGGGCAGCAGGATCTCAGCAAGGCGTCAGGGCAGCAGGCTCTCAGCAAGGCGTCAGGGCAGCAGGCTCTCAGCAAGGAGTCAAGGCAGCAGGCTCTCAGCAAGGCGTCAGGGCAGCAGGCTCTCAGCAAGGAGTCAAGGCAGCAGGCTCTCAGCAAGGAGTCAAGGCAGCAGGCTCCCAGCAAGGAGTCAGGATAGCGGGCTCTCAGCAAGGAGTCAAGGCAGCAGGCTCCCAGCAAGGAGTCAGGGTAGCGGGTACTGCACTTCCTCTTCGTCAAAAGTCGTCGAGAACTAAACTCTTCTAAAAACTGGTCTAAGACTGAACTCCCCGGAGATGGCCCCCAGCGCCTTTTATACCCAGCTCAGCGTTCAAAGTCCATTCCATTCTCATTCTGTACCAGAATTCAAATTGTAGAGTCCAAAATAGTCCATCTTGCCAGTTATTTGATCAGCCAGTTATATTCGAGCATAATTTATTAAACCTCTTCGATAAAATCTGAGAGTGTGTTTTAGAAATTTATAATTATAATTTAAAATGCCGTTAATCAGTAGACAACCACAATATAGTATACAATATTAAGTTAGTCCTATCGATAAAAGTGAATAACAATTATATAATAAAAGTATGAACAACCTTTTTAGTCTATTAGCCATTAAGTGACTACAAGAAGGAAAAATTACAGTTTGTCAGCCTTGACGTAAAAAATGTCATGACAAGAAAATATTTGTTTTGATGGATGAATTATGGATTATGATTACAAAGAAAACGTAAGTTATTTGGTATTTGTAATAACAAATACTATATGTCGAGAACTAAACTCTTCTAAAAACTGGTCAAAGACTGAACTCCCCGGAGATGGCCCCCAGCGCCTTTTATACCCAGCTCAGCGTTCAAAGTCCATTCCATTCTCATTCTGTACCAGAATTCAAATTGTAGAGTCCAAAATAGTCCATCTTGCCAGTTATTTGATCAGCCAGTTATATTCGAACATAATTTATTAAACCTCTTCGATAAAATCTGAGAGTGTGTTTTAGAAATTTATAATTATAATTTAAAATGCCGTTAATCAGTAGACAACCACAATATAGTATACAATATTAAGCTAGTCCTATCGATAAAAGTGAATAACAATTATATAATAAAAGTATGAACAACCATATGTTAAAAACAAACAAATATATGTTATTACAAATACCAAAAGTTATTTGGTATTTGTAATAACAAATATATGTTATTACAAATACCAAATAACTTACGTTTTCTTTGTAATCATAATCCATAATTCATCCATCAAAACAAATATTTTCTTGTCATGACATTTTTTACGTCAAGGCTGACAAACTGTAATTTTTCCTTCTTGTAGTCACTTAATGGCTAATAGACTAAAAAGGTTGTTCATACTTTTATTATATAATTGTTATTCACTTTTATCGATAGGACTAGCTTAATATTGTATACTATATTGTGGTTGTCTACTGATTAACGGCATTTTAAATTATAATTATAAATTTCTAAAACACACTCTCAGATTTTATCGAAGAGGTTTAATAAATTATGCTCGAATATAACTGGCTGATCAAATAACTGGCAAGATGGACTATTTTGGACTCTACAATTTGAATTCTGGTACAGAATGAGAATGGAATGGACTTTGAACGCTGAGCTGGGTATAAAAGGCGCTGGGGGCCATCTCCGGGGAGTTCAGTCTTAGACCAGTTTTTAGAAGAGTTTAGTTCTCGACGACTTTTGACGAAGAGGAAGTGCAGTACCCGCTACCCTGACTCCTTGCTGGGAGCCTGCTGCCTTGACTCCTTGCTGAGAGCCCGCTATCCTGACTCCTTGCTGGGAGCCTGCTGCCTTGACTCCTTGCTGAGAGCCTGCTGCCTTGACTCCTTGCTGAGAGCCTGCTGCCCTGACGCCTTGCTGAGAGCCTGCTGCCTTGACTCCTTGCTGAGAGCCTGCTGCCCTGACGCCTTGCTGAGAGCCTGCTGCCCTGACGCCTTGCTGAGATCCTGCTGCCCTGACGCCTTGCTGGGAGCCTGCTGCCCTGACGCCTTGCTGAGAGCCTGCTGCCCAGACGCCTTGTTGGGAGCCTACTGCCAGACCGAGTGGCCTGCCAAGCCGTCCCGCAAAAGTTAATGGCTTTGGCGGCGTTGGTGGAATTGGCGGCGTGGGCCCTCGTGGTGTGTCTCCAGGAAGACCTTTGTTAACGGCTGCTGAGGAAGCCTCTCTTGTACCTCCTCCTCCGGCTCCTCTTGTGCGTGCCACAAAAGCTACACTTATGCATATTCGTTACAGTATGATTGTAAAGATTTAGAGATAGAGTGGTGAATCTCGTCGCTTAATAGTGACAGCCGCACGGTTCTTCAAGGTCAAGCAACATTTGCTTAGATCTGTCCGTGAGTGAATGACCACCTTAACATATAGAGATTCCTATGTGCCTCGGAAAGCACATCGATCTCCCCAACCAAAAACTCGGTAATGTGCCAGTATGGGCTTTATGCTGTTATGTCAAATTTGGCATCTATGGACTGGAATACACCCTACCATTTTTTTTTCAGATTTTTCCTAACGATATTTACAAAAATACTATGGCACACATAATATTTTATGTATATAATTTTAGGTATTTTCTTTTTCTTAAATAACTAGATTTTGAATAAAAGGAATTACATATCAATGACAGTGTTACATTTTCCAAAAAACATAGCTTTCATTTAATATATTAATGACTTCAATAAGCCCACTCGTTGAAAACATATTGGATAAAATCGGTAAATCTTTGTTCGTGTAAAATTTTCATTTTTCGATTACCGAGTTATTGCTTGGGAGCGTCGACGTTAAGCCATTGATCCCGGCTGTAATTTGTACATTGTCTGTCGTTAGGGGTAGTCAAGAGCCAGAACGTCTCACACCAGTCTTGCCAAGGGGTAGCTACCCAGTTACTGGGTTTTGGAGTTCAGATAGATAGTCGCTCCAATTAAAACACTAGTACACAGCTGTACCTATCCAGTTATACTGGTAGCCGACCTCAACAAAATTGCGAAAAGACTTAGCAGATGATACATATACGTGGTCTTTAAGTCAAGAGTGAATAGGTTGCTTCTAGGTAGGCGTGCTTGCGGCGACCTCTCGCGCCCTGCTCTGGTTCAGACCATGGTGCGGAGCGAGAGTGAATGGGATGCAGTCGCGCGCCTCCTTCTGCGAAGCAGTCATGCTAGCGAAGGAGGAGGCCGAACGCGCGTGGGAGAGGCAACTCTCTTTCTCGCGCCCCAGCCACCGCAGGAGACGCCCCAAGCGTAGGGGATCGCGAGCCAATTTCCGGGCTTGCGGACGGCGAGCAGGGGTCGCTCATCGTCCGGTAAGGACCAGGCCCGGGGCGGCGGCGTGTCGTTTTCCACGCGCGCCTCAAAGAACTGTCAATACCAGAGACGGGGCCTCATAGGGCCATTGCCTGCCGGGGTTTGCGGGAAAGTTCTATCGAGATACCGCGGCCCCAGAACATGAGGGCAGTCGAAGGAACAGGGTGGGTTTTTAGTCAATAGAAGTCTGACACGCCCTTCCGCTTAACCCAGAGCGGAAGAAGACATTCGATGATTTTCCCACCCAGTAAAAAAAGGAAGGCGTGCGTCATCTTCGAACACATCATCGTTTACCATCAGGTGGGATTTTGATCAAACACAAACATATAACAAAAAAAAGGTGAAATATAATTAAATTCTGTCAATATAGATGTAGACATACACGCAAGAATAAAAACGTACCTATACAATACAACACAAAAATACGAGGCAATATCTATTTTTAAAATCTTCGTCCTCTCTAGGGAGGACACCGTAACTCCGGCAGACAATCCATGTCAATCACTCATACGCCCTCCTCTGAAAGCTGTACCTTACTGTCACTTAAAGAAAATATATTAAGATGTAAAAGGGGGTTTATACAAAAGACGTCCGTCGATCATCGTTCCTCCGAAGCGGGGTAACTGCACTGATTAATGTCGAAGCATTTATCTTACGACTCTTGAAGAAATTTTGTATTTAGGCAGAGTCTTGAGGTAGGGGAATAAAGTTAGCGGTGAGCGGATTAAGTATTTGTCTTGAGAACTAAAGAAAATAATGTTTGAGTACATTTCTTATACAATAGTAGCGGACTCGGCTGACGCCATCTTGCTCGGCAAAGTAGACCCATTGAAATATACACACAAAATTGGAAACAGGATGCGGACGGAGCAACGATTTCTGTGCAGTATGTTGGGCACATCGTTGAAAATGTGAACCCGTTCTCTCTTGAAAACAGCATTTATTTATTATTACAGAATTTATTTAATAACATTATAATTTAATTTACATATAGAACGACTGAAAAATGCCATACCTACGAATAAATAAATACGAATATGGATTACATTTTACTTTTCTATATATTTACTTTATGAATACAGACTTGTAATTGGCTGTCAATTTTTGTGATCGTTGTACCTATATAAATTTGAATTTAGTTTCTAGAAATAAGTTAGAATTTCTTATGAACAAGCCTGAAATAGCCATAACACACGAATAGATTGAATATAGTCGTTACATAAGTAGCTATTTAATTTAGGAATCCGTTTAGATTCTTTTTAAACATTTGAATGATTTTCATAGCAGTCAGTTTCAATGGAATCATGAAATCACACGGCATCAGTTAACGTAATCAAGTCGGTGCCCGCACCCGTTAAAAATCTACAATAGAATGAGCGACTCCAGAAAATGCCTGCTCTAAGTTGCAAGTCTATCGATTTTCTATCAGTTACATTTCTGGGATTTCTTTTTGGGAGTGTGTGCTTACTTACTTACGTACGTACGTACGTGTGTGCTAACTTAGCCCGTCCCATCCGATAATAGGACGGGCAAGTTACTCCGCAATACACACATATTCTTCTTGTAGTCCGATGCGCCATCGTTACATGGTTAAGTGGTTGCAGGCATTCGTCATTGTAGTAGTACCTACATGTATATACCTATAACAAAGTTAAAAAGAAAACTATCAGATTGGTAAATTTACGAGAAATGTAGACCAACTGTATTCTATTCGCATTTCTTTTTTTTGTAAATCAGAGTATTTTGTTTTTGTTAAAGCGTGGTACGAACCTCCCGGTCAGCTAATCCGACTACGGAACGGAACTGCGCGTGGCCCGACACGTACTTGTCCGGTTTTGTTTTATTATTTTTTAACCGACTTCAAAAAAAGGAGGTTTACAATTCGTCTTGAACTTTTTTTTTTTTTATGTATGTTACCTCATAACTCGGAGATGGCTGGACCGATTTGGAAAATTCTTTTTGCGTTTGAAAGGGTATACTTTCTAGTTGGTCCCATTGTCGTCACGTTTGGATCTGATGATGGGATCATGGAGAAATCGAGGGAACTCTTCAAATATTATAGGCACACCTATAGCGTTTTGGGTATTTCTTATAGTACCTTGTGCAGTTATTCTCGAAAAGCACCATTTGAGGAAGTGGAACTGATGATGAAGACCCCAGATGGCCACCGAAACTACTCAATAATAAGTATTTCGTTGATTGTGATTAGATTACTTGAATATGGATGTTAAGCACTTTATGCTCGTCACAATGCATATGGTGAAGTAAAGCTGATGGTGATGTACCAGGAGAACTCCTCAAAAATTAACGGCTCTGCACCGGGAAAAGCAATATTTTGTAAAAGGTGATAAGTAGTTGACATTTTGGCTTTTGTAACTAGATAAATTACAAACCGACCCACTAAAAAGCGTGAAAAAAAACTTTTTAGAAAAAAATAGAACCGACTTCCATATAAAAACACTACAAAGGCAAAAATAACTTTAATTTCGGAAGGCGGTGTCTTTAGTTTGTATATATTTTCGTTTTTGACACCGCCTTCCGAAATTAAAGTTATTTTTGCCTTTGTAGTGTTTTTATATGGAAGTCGGTTCTATTTTTTGCTAAATTTTTTTTTTTTAATCTAACCGGGTGCAGCTGAATAGTAGTATTTTACATGGGATGTCTGCCTATCTGACCTCCACAGCCCTGTAGCTGGATAAAACGATACCCCTTGGGCAGATCAGTGTCAGATTTTCTGGCTACTGACTACCCGTAACGGCTACCCGTAACGGCTACCCTTAACGGCTACCCGTAACGGCTACCCGTAACGGCTACCCGTAACAGTCTCAGTCAATCAGTCAGAAATGTCGATATGTTCAGATAATCACCCATCTACAGACTGACCTTAGCAAGCGCTGCCTAATCTTAATAATCGACCCATTCTGATAAATTGACCACTTTTCTTTAAATAAATACAGGTGAAGCTACTATGTCAATACTTTTCCGCCATTCCTATAGCCTCATTTTAAGCATCGGCTTAGCTTATTGATCCACTAATACGAAGGATTGAAGCATCAATCTTGATTACGTTACCCATGCCGTGATGACGGCAGACGGGACGACTTTACTCCTCAAGTTTTCGGTGACAGCCAAATATTGAAACTCGATAATTGTTTCAGTCACGAAGTTGAGAAGATGGGGTGCCCTGGTTATCATGGTGGGTGGTGAATTGTCAATGACTTATCAGATACTAGCAACCAGCCTGCGCATGGTCTCTATTTGCTAATTCTTACAAAGCCTTAATAAATTATACACTAAAACCTTCCTCATAAATCACTTCATCCCTTGGTGAAAGCTGCATGAAATCTGTTTACTAGTTTTTGAGGTTATCGCGAACAGAGAGACAGACGCGGCGGGAAACTTTGTTTTATAATATATATGTAAGAATTGTACGGGTTTAAGGAAAGTGAATACCAATTGGTCGTTGTTAAATCGTTCCCCTCACTAGCAATTTCTCCTATACCGTGAGTGCATTTTTGCAGAACCCAAACATTTGAGGACCATACAAACATTTGCTCCAGTGCGGGAATAGAATCCGTCACACGCAGTACTGCAGCCAATCGCTTAACCACTGCGCCAATCGTCAGCGCAAATCGCGCAAAGTCCGACACCGGGGTTGTTTTAGTGAGATAAAAATCCCATACGCCCTGGTCCCTTAGAGTCCAGACACCATTCGAAGGTTTCCCCGATGACAAAAAAGTGTATCAATATTGAAAACACAGGGGATATTCGGATAAACAATAAATTTAATTCCGGGGTACAAGAATATCCAGGGTTGCGCGAATATTGTAAGGAGAAATTGCGTCCCCGAAACGCAAAGGTAGATTTTCATTCAGTAGAAGTCTGACACTGTGTTCCGCACCACACTTAGAGAGGAGACATTTGATGTAATTCCCCTGAAAAAGAAAAAGAATGTTCTGATAGCAATAAATTCAATACACGTGTAAATAGCCCCAAGGTAAACTTCAATTCATCCCCTTATTCACATTCCACGAACGCTACAAAGACGTATTTGCTTGGCCCTCTCAAGTTCATTCAGATGACAATGGAGCAAAGTGTAGATAGAAGGGTTTGGGTTGTACGGTTCACTTAGACTAGTCAAGTGGTGGCTTTTGATAACTATTTCTAAATATATTTACATATAGACATATTTTTAGGAAAATAACGGTAATTTTATCTGCCTTTAACGTTTTCAGTGCTGGGTAAAGAAATAAAGTGATCTACATATAAAGAATGCATAGAGAATAAGATAACTTATAACCACAGAATGGAACTGCATTTACAACTACAGATATTGCATGTAAGATTGAACATCAAGGTCTTGATGGAATTAACACTAGATTTTTTCTGAACGATTAGTTTTGAACGACCTACGTTAGAACCCAAACTTTTATTTTATTTAATACTAGCGGACCCTGCGAACTTCGCAGTCTCATGTTTTCTGTTCAACTATTTTAAATTTTCCTTTATTATAGAAACCTTCTTACACAAGTATACAATATAATATATGTATAATTATACAAATTGGTGCAGTCCTTTGAAAGTTATGCGAGGACATACATTTCGGCGATTATTTTTTAGGGTTCAGTAGCCGAATGGTAAAAAACGAAACGCTAATAGATTCGTTATGTTTGTCTCTCTGTTTATCTGTCCATTCATATGTCACAGCCACTTTATTCCGAAACTATCAATACTACACAGTTGGTACTTGTTAGGTAGATATAATCTGTGAACTGCTTTATGATTTTACTATAAAAATAAAAGGGGAACAGAAAATAAAATAAAAAACATCAAACCTATAGACACCTCACAGTACGTGTGTCTACAGATAGGTACTTCTTGGTTATAAAATAAATTTTTGTATATTTTTTTTTTGTATTTTGTATTTGTGTTCAAAACTTACGTTAAGGTTCCTAAAACAATTTTTTTTCAGAGTGAATCGTTTGAAAGATAGATCGTTGTGCTTTTTACGTTCTAAGTTTATCTACACGATAACTGACAAATGTTTGCACTGTTTGGACAGGTCCGCACAAATATGTGTGTTTCTTTGCTAAAAAGAGTTCCCACAAACATAAACCTAAATGTTTCTCATATGGTTTTTTTTTCCAAGGCAGACCAACAACTTATTTACAAATTTATATGCAGATAAACATACATTAATAGACCTGTGTAAACAAGTTACTTAAAGGCATGCAGAACACTCACAGAGGACGGATTAGTTGGTTCAGTGCACGTTGCATGAAGTAGACTTTGAGTTAGTTTCGGTGTCTCTTCTCAGGGTAGTGAGCTAGGGAACACCCGGCAATATCTAGTATAAATTTGCGTAAAAAATTACGTGTAAAAGTCATGACTTCGATTGCATGGATTTCGAAACAATGTTTAATCTATAGCACTCACAAATAATGCAACTTACGAACAAATTTTAACCCTTTATAATGTTAGGAGCTGGGGTTCAGGGTAGAAATAATTAACGCCAATTAGACCAAAATTAACAGTTTAATTAAATAAACATAAAACAAAAATTAAGACAGTTATTCACAGTACAATACTCGTCACTTCACACTTAAATCGCACCGAAATTCACTTGTAAAGCTTCGATTATATCGCCTCATATCTTGAAATAAGACCGATCTGTGTTCTAGAACATTCTTGTAAAATCGACTCACCGCCTACACTGCCAAGAATATTCCAGAAGCTACTTGAGATACACAGTACTGCTACTCGCCGCTAGATGGCGTTAGTGCATCGAACATTCTAGATTTCTCTCGAAGTTTCTCGACGTACTTCTTTAAGCGACTGGCGTAACAATAATATTAGTATATGTTTTAACTGCGTCGGTGGCCTAGTGATCGCAAACGCGACTGCTGAGCAAGAGATTTCGGGTTCGATACGCGGGTCGGGTAATTAGTGCTACTAGGTTTTTAAAACTGATAGGAATTTTTCAGTATTAGTAGCCCGGAGTTTGGAAGTGTTAGCCCTCGTGCCTTGGAAGGCACGTGAAGCCGGTGGTCGTGCGCGAGAGAGATCATTATCTCGCCGGTCGTGTCGGCTTGCTGTCCCATCGGACTATGAGAGTACAGGGACAGACAGTGCAACTGTACCTACGCACAAACTTGTGCACCATAATATCTCTGGCGCAGCTGGCTAATCAATTTTGAGATTAGCTACCGTGGTTGAAATCGGTTCGGCGGACTATTATTATTCTGCGAGAACACTATACAATGTGTAACGGAAACCCCATATCTATCCAAAAGGGCTGAAGACAAAATCTGGTATGGAGTCTCTATGCACAGTTTCAGCTCAAAATAACTGACTCAAAGAATTGATACCAAATTATCGGTTTCATATATTTCTTGAATACCAATCATAACAAACGTGTCACAGCACTACGAGGGTCAATAACTTTCCACGTCACTTGCCAATAACACGATAATTCTCTTCATTCTTCTTAATTTGAAAAATTCGGTCTCTGGTATCAGTGTATTGGTATTGGTAATAAGTTCTACACATGTAGACTTAGGATTACAAAACCCTTCCCATATCGTTTGTTATCATCCAAAGAAGCCATGCACTTGGTATGTATATACCCTTTAAATTACACGTTGTAGACTCAGAGATTCATTTCTGATTAGTTATATTACATTGTATTATGTCAATTAGTCTATACTTTGCTCTCATACCAAAAAAAAATTGTATCTATTATGAAAAGATTGTGAAAATCAAGATTTTTTTTTAAAAGAGTAACCGTGGAGTTTCTTGCCCGTTCTTCTACATAGGAAACGACCAATTAAAGGCCTATGTAAAATAAAATAATTTTGATTTTTGATTGACTGATTGATACATTTGCAAAATAAATATCACTATTTCATCTGCGTCTACAAAACGTGCATTCAGTTCTAAGGGTCCCTTTAAGCCAGACATACCAGTCGTCCTCACACAAACTCTAGCATACAGATGCAAGTTTAGTTCTTTTTCATGTAAAACTAGCATGAAATGGAATCTATTTACAGATTGCAGTCGTGAGCACCGTGTTATCCGTGATTGGGACGCGAAGAGCCACTCATGAATGTGTAACGAGTGAACCTCGTTGAGAATGTAACTGTCGCGCTTTAAATATCAGGAAAATATTTGTGAAGAATTAAATGTACGTGTAGGGCAGGGTAACTTCTCTATCTTAATATATCAAAATTCCTCCAGGCTGACTTACAGGTTCATACTTATTAGTTAGGATTCGTTCCGTAGTTAGGTAAACATTTATTTATAAACTACTGCATACAAAAATCTGGCTGTCAAAAAATTCAAAAGACTCTCCCGGCCCACCTTCTTATCTAATGTCACACTTTCAGTTTCTTTGTTGTTCACACAACAAGAATCTACGTTCCTCCAACAATCTTTTCTTACTCTGCCCTTCTCATACTTTTGACTTTGTTCATTCTTCTTTTCATATTCATTCAGTTCTCTGGAATGCGCTTCCTCTTCTCGTTCTAGAAGAAATTGCGGATCTACTTTCTTCACCAATGAGCAGTATTTTCAAATATAATTTTCATATGATACTTTTTTTTTTGTCATCTTGCTGACGCCCTTTGAGGCGCGCGTGGAACACAACGTTCCGTCGACCCGGGCATGGTCCATGGTCGGACAGCGAGTTGCCCTTTACTCGCTGTCCGCATGCCCGCGCCTACGGTGGCCGGAGATCGTCGGCCGACGTCCGACGCCATGGGCGTCTACCACTGCGGCTGCGCTAGAGGGAGGACGCTATCCTCTCCCTCGCGCGGCCCGCCTCCTCCTTCGATAGCATGACTGCTTTGCAGAAGGAGGCGACCGCTTCCCACTCCCTCTCACCCCGCAGCATGGCCTCGACCAATGCCGGGCGCGAGAGGTCTCCGCCTATCGCCGCCGTGAGGACACGTCGGTGCTCTGCCCAAGCGGGGCAGTCTTGCACCGTATGCTCTACTGTGTCCTCAGGGCGATCCTCGCAGTGGTGACACCCAGGCGTTTCGTCCTTCCCCATCAGACACAGGTACCTCCCGAAACTTCCGTGTCCGGTGAGGACCTGCGTCATGCGGTAGGTCAGGACGCCGTGACGCCGATCTAGCCACTCCTCCAAGAGGGGTCTTACCGCCGCAATTGCGGCGTGCCCGGCCGTCGGTTGCGACAATCGTCCCCTCCATACTACCCTGAGGTCGCGCCGGAGCTCTTCCCGCCGCACCTCGACTTCTCGAGGCAGCGGGGATACGCCCCGGCGCTGCGCCTCCACGCGCCATTCATAGACGCGCTGGAGGGCAGTCGCCTCCAGATCCCAGGGCAGCAATCCGGCAAGGAGGTTGGCCGATTCGCTGGCGATCGTGCGGTATATCCCCGGATCATCCGGATAGCCATGACCCTCTGGCATGCGATATAATTATGATACTTAAGTATATATATATATACAACGTGTAATTTAAAGGGTATATACATACCAAGTGCATGGCTTCTTTGGATGATAACAAACGATATGACAAGGGTTTTGTAATCCTAAATCTACGTGTGTAGAACTCATTACAAATTCCAATACACTGATACCAGAAACCGAATTTTTCAAATTAAGTAGAACGAAAAGAATTATCGTGTTATTGGCAAGTGACGTGGAAAGTTATTGACCCTCGTAGTGCTGTGACACGTTTGTTATGATTGGTATTCAAGAAATATATGAAACCAATAATTTGGTATCAATTCTTTGAGTCAGTTATTTTGTGCTGAAACTGTGCATAGAGACTCCATTCCAGATGTTGTCTTCAGCCCTTTTGAATAAATATGGGGTTTCCGTTACACGTTGTATACACCTATATATAAATATTTTTACATGTATTTATTTTATTATTTTTGTAGATTTGTATAGCCTTTTATGTACTTTATATTACAACTTCTCACGTACATATTGCACCTCCCACGCTATCTCTTCACCACTCATGGTTGACTGGTAGAGAATGCCGACTGCATGAAGTCCGCCTTTGTACCTATGTGCATGAAGTTTAAATAAATAAATAAATGACTGCCGCTACCAACGGCTTAACGTGCTATGGACTGCATGAAGGAATCTCGGAGAAATCTCGATATGTTTTGTTGGTCGCCGATCTACATACCGACCTCGGCAATCGATGCTTAACCTAGAAGATGAACCCGTGCGGCTATTATTTAGCTTTTTAGTATTTAGATTACAATTAATATTATAAAATTTTATACAACGTGTAACGGAAAGGGTATATACATACCAAGGGCACGGCTTCTTTGGATGATATCAAACGATATTGGAAGGGTTTCAACTCAAAATAAAGTACTCTAAAAATTGGCCCCAAATTTTCGGTTTCGTAAGTTTCTTAAATTGAAATCATAACAATCGTGTCACCGCACTACGTAGGTCAATAACTTTCCACGTTACTTGCAAATATCGCGATAAATCTCTTCCGTAATTCTGTGCGCCTAGTACTGTAGTAGTCCAGGCGGTGACTTCATTACTTCCGAACATGTAGAGATAGGATTAAAAAACCCTTCCAATATCGTTTGACATCACCCAAAGAAGCCGTGCCCTTGGTATGTTGCCGTTACACGTTGTATATTTATGTGCAATATTTTTATCTATCTACACTTAAGGGCCTATACTACCTCAGCGCTTCTCACTCTTTATCTCGCTCGCACACTACTTACTGGCCGCGGTCACGCGAGCAAGTGAGACAGGGTGGCAGGGAAAAAACTCCAAGACACCGATAATTTAGTTTATTTCTTTTTACGGGGAAAATTATGGTAATTTAAAAAAAAAGTAAATAACATAAGACCTGCTTTATAGTTAGTTCAATTAATATGCAAAGTTTCATTATCTAATTTGAAGTTATATTTGAATACCAGCGGTTTATTGTTCGGTTCGAAGGTAACTTTGGAATTTTTTTCTCTCAAGAAAATTTTATGGAATCGTGTTTTCGTCAAACATAGTACCTAACATTAATCCTCAACTTTACCATATATTTATTTCAAAATTATTGCTGCAGTATTTTCGACTTAACGAAGTATCATGCTAAGCCATTTGAGGTAGTATGGGCCCGTAATAAAAACTCTAATTAATCAAAATATAGCGTTGAAACATTCATTCGCATACCGTGTCGTGTGGAATTACCTAAAACTGAAACAGCTATCATCAAGAGTTTAGTAAACTTTAAGTAGGTAACAGTTACCAATCCTCACTTTTTCTTGTTGGCATATCTAGTATTGTTACAAAATCAGAAAGCGCCTATTCTTTATCCAGTTTACTAGTATATCCAAAATATTCCCGCACCGCGTTACGTCCTAAAGAAAGTATCAGATCTCTTAGAATGTTCACAAAAACTTGTGCAAGTCAGCGCAAGCCGCTCGCGGGCTCTTGCCAACTACGCGACGAATACGCGACGACTGTGCCACGAGTACGCGGCAACTACGCGACTTTTCGTCACACTTGAATAACTTTTAACTTTACACTTTTTATTGTGTGGGGTGGAAGTTTGAACTATGCTGTGAAACTGAGATGAAAGGAAGAAGGCAGGGAAAGAAATTGTCTGAGGGGCCGCAAACAAAGGACAATTGTATCAAGTTGTGACATGTCGTCGCTTAAAAAACAACTCCTTTTCGCGGATTGATCATTGCATAACATTTTAGGTGCCCAACCAAATACAGGTCAGTATTTAAACAGTTGTCACCAGAACATTGAGAACGGTGATATTTTGTGATAGAATTCATATTTCTAGCAAGATTGCTAGAAATGTGAATGCCTCAACCTCAACTAAGCCAAATATGCTTGTGTCTGGAGAGGGTTCACGGCGATAGTGTAATGGGTGTGGTTCGAACCCACGACATCTCGATCAAAAGCATGCAGCAGACGCGCATACCTGGTAATCACTCTCAGCCTCATCAGCAACCTTGGAACAGTACCCTGCACTTCGGCCGGTCAGCAAGCAGAGACGCACTTCTCTCCTGGTCGACGCAGCAGCCAGCCACTACGCAGCACTGTATATCTCATCATCATCTATCACTGTGTATCCGACCCACTGGAGATCATGCAGCATCACTCCAACCCACTGGAGTATCATCCCGACTCACTGGGATATCACCCCGACTACTCCGACCCATTGCACTGGAATATCATCCCGACTCACTGGGATATCACCCCGACTTAAAAGGGGGCAGCACCTCAGACAGTTCCGACTCACCGCGTACTATGCGACTTCCAGTTCCGACTCACTGGAACCAGCCTTCCACTGGCCCGGCAAGCATCACAAGATGTATTGACGACTCATCATGCTACGACCTCCGGTCTCAGAGGGGAGTGAAGTAGCGACATCTATCTCGCAACATACAAACTAAATGATAGAAATCCTGTATCGCGCAAGCAAAGTTTTCCGCTCAACTAGCCTACATACAAACCACCCGATCACAAACATCGGGCAGTTGCCACCAGACAAAACACCTGTCTGGTCGAAGGATCCTCCCTTTTCAATGGGAATGCAGGACTTTACACCCTGTTCCGCATATCCCCAAAATATAATGTAGTGAAATTGCTAACGTGCGTTATCTATTGTATAAAAAGTTCTTCAAACATAAGTTTAATACAGCCTAAAGATGTGTTGCTGAGTTTATTCTGCCAGACCCTACTTAAACACACAATACCCCTTGCCAAGACTGCTGTTAAATTTTTTGGCTCCTGAATATTTATAACGACTGTCAAAGATGTACCAATGACAGCCGAGTCCAGGTGGAATCCCGATATCTTAAAATAGCTACCCATCCACGGATTGACCTCGAGAAGCTTTGCTTATCCCTAAAGATCGTCTCATGTGGCTGTATTATTAAGCAATGAGCTACTAAATATAATAAAAAGTTATTTCTCAAAGCAAGAAAGTAACAATATTTTTTAATATTATTAAATACAGCTTTATGACCACCGAAGAAAACAAAATGTAAAACAGACGACTTACTATAACAAAGATGGTACACGAGTTACAAACTAAGCCACCATAATTAACTCACTGAAAAGAGAATTTACGAAAAAGTTTTCTTTTGCGTCGAAAAATCCAATTGCTCCAACTCTTCGGGTAAAAGTAAAAAATACGCGGATTTTTTGTGATTTCCCAAAATCCAAACACGATGCTTTTAACATCATTAAGTAATTAACTTGTTAATAAAATAAACATTTTTTCGTGCACTCAACATGGAATATACGCATACTTTCGAATAAAAAGATCACTGTTATAACATTGGCCTTCTGGCGGCAATGTTTCCTTTATTTTATGTTTGTATTTGTTAGCTGTAAGTCCTCCATAAAATAAATAAATAAAGTACGAAGAGTTACCACCTACCGTAAAATAAAACAAAAATATTTATTTCTGCAAACCTCAATGATGTTAATCACAAAACAAAATCTATAGTTATTATAATAATATGGATGTTTGTTATTCAATAACGCCGGTAGGGCTGAACCAGAGAGTATTATAGTCTTTGGGCTGAACCGATCTGGATAAATTTGGCACATGGAACGATGAAATGAAAAGTGTGAAATTACCAAGGAAACGAAGTCGCGTCGCCACGAGGTCTTGATAATCATTTTCCTTCAGAGAATTTCTGTCTCATAAAAATGAATGTATACTGATGGAATTGATACATTATTTATCAGGTTTTTTCTAACTAGCATATATAGCATGAAGCGTCTACATATCTGACCTCCAAAACCCAGTAACTGGTTGATATGATACCTCTTAACAATTCTGGGTTCTGACAAACCATAAAAGTTGTCAACGATTTAATACAACAAATGGAAATATTTTCGAGAAACGGAGGATACTGCGGTATATAATGGATACATCGCCAATTACTTAACCTCAAAAATCGTACCATTTTATTTAGGGTGGAAAATCTTCAAATCTCCCGCTCTAGATTGAGTGAATGGGAGTTTCAGACTTCTACTGACTAAAAACTCACCCTGTGCTTTTAGTAGCCCTTGTTCTTCAGGGGCCGGGGTATCTCATTAGAAAATTTCTACAACCGTATTGGGTACCGCACGTAATAACCCTATTGGGACACGTCATTGCTGCTGACTGCTCTCTTACTTGCGTGTGGATCTTGATGTGCCGTTGATTCGACCCTGATCCTTACCGTACGGTATCTACCGTCAAAGATCGCTCTTCCAGCTGTTATTTCTGTATCGTAACTAGTACGTGTTTAATTAGTTTATTCTCGTAAAAACTAGCGACACGGCGAGCCAACACAGGAATTATGAGAGTGTTCACAACAGCTTTTTTAATTCTGCAAACTGTCTCGTAATTAAACCTTGATGAGACAATAAAAAATATAATATAATTGAATGAACTAAGAGTGGTGCAAGAGAGAAGCAAGAGTCGAGGCTGAGGAAATGCAAGGCATCAATAGCCTAAGGTAAGGTGTATCCATTGCAGATACAAGATTAGTTGGAGTGATGTGAATTCTACCCACATTGCTAGTTCTCTTTAAAAAAAATGTTTTAATGAGATACCGCGGCCTCGCAACGCAAGCTAAAGGAACAGAGTGAGATTTTAGTCAGTGGAAGTCTGGCACTTCCTTCCGCTCCATCTAGGGCGGGAGAAACAATTTGATGACATTCCCCTTAAAAAAAAACATGATAAAGCAAGTATGATACGTTAGAAAATTTATCTCGTATAGAGCAACACTGGGATTCCTATCGTGGGTTGGATGGTGCAAGCTGCGGCCTGATAACTCGTTTAGTTTGCAGAGTCTAACATTAATGTCTCTCACGTAATGCAAGCGAGTTTTTACACACTAATTTCACAACATCATTTGTACATGTGACATACAATTTGGCATGTGTGCATTTCTGACTCGTCTTCTTAACGTGTTAATGGCAAATGGCTAAGTATAGTCTGCCCAGAACTGGGCAACAAGAAGCTTCCGTCAAGTCCTGCAGTGAATAGTTGACAGGACATACAAGGCATAAAATACGCCGTGGTTTGCGGAGCAACGCCTCATTTACACTCCAAGGCATAGTTATCAATAAATCTACCAATAAATTAGAAATACCTACCAGAATAGAATTGCTCACCAAATTATGTTTAACCTAAGATATCCGCATCAACAAAAACAAAACGAAAAATGATAATCGTTTATTTTATTAATACTGAAATTTTGTAAGGTGTACAATAAAATACGTATATGTAATAAATAATGATAAATAAATAATATTTTTGCCAACGCTGACACAGAAGTACCAAGCTTAAATATGAATTTACCAGCTTCTGCCCGCAACTTCATTCGTTTGGGAGGGTTTTCCCGCGTAAATCCCGATCCCTTGGAAATTCCGGGATAAAAAAGCTTATGTATTATTCAAGGATGTCAACTATCTATTTACCAAATTTTATTCAGATCCGTTTAGTTTTTGCGTGAAATCGTTACAAACATCCATACACATCTACAACGTGTAATTTAAAGGGTAGGTACACAGAAATCATTTATTTTATCTATGCGTAGGTATATATATACATACCGAGTGCACGGCTTCTTTGAATGATAACAAACGATATGGCAAGGGTTTTCTAATCCTATGTATACATGTGTGGAGCATATTAGAAATAATATATAGACTAAATGAGTCACTTATTTTGAGCTGAAACTTTGCATAGAGACTCCATACTAGATGTTATCTTCAGTCCTTTTGGATAGATATGGGGTTTCCGTTACATTTTGTATATCTATATATATAAAAATCAATTGCTGTTAGTTAATCTCGCTAAAACTCGAGAACGGGTAGACCGATTTCATTAATTCTTTTTGTATCGTGTTCCCTATCATACAGGGAAGGTTTAAAAGGTGTGAAAATATAAAAACGTAGGGGTAGGGTAGGGGTAGGGTTGGTGTAGGGTAGGGGTAGGGTAGGGGTAGGGGTAGGGTAGGGGTAGGGGTAGGGGTAGTGTAGGGGTAGGGTAGAGGTAGGGTAGGGGTAGTGTAGGGGTAGGGTAGGGTTAGGGTAGGGGTAGGGTAGAGGTAGGGTAGGGTAAAGGTAGGGGTAGGGTATTAGTAGGGTAGAGTAGGGGTAGTGTAGGGTTTGGGTAGGGTAGTGGTAGAGTAAGGTATGGGTAGGATCGGTAGGATAGGGGTAGTGGTATCGGTTGGATAGGGGTAGGATACCACGCGAACGAAGTCGTGGCGGGTCAGCTAGTATATAATATTAATAAGACGCTCTCGCTCCTTCTTCGCTCTCGCTCCCTCTTCTAAAACAAACCACCACCAAAAACAACAGCTCCCATCATAAAGCAAAGCATTTAAATTAAATAAAGCCGGTGTCCATGATTTAAGGTTGCTTAAAGTCTTGGCTAACGAAATAAAGTTCCACAAGAAATACTCGAGCGACCAAACGCAGTGATTTAGTGTGTGCGCGCCGCAATTTAAATTGTATGAGATGTTCATTTTCATAATGTTAATTTTCTTTATGTTTTCAAGTGGAAGCTTTACGTTGATTGTAATTTTGGAGATAAAAGGTAGTGTAATTACGAGGTGTTTTAAGCGGAAGGATGTGTCAGACTTCTACTGACTAAAAACCCACCTAGTTCCTTCGGCTGCCCTGAAGTTCAGGGGCCGCGGTATCTCGATAGAACTTTCCCGCAAACCCCGGCAGGCAATGGCCCTACGAGGTCCCGTCACTGGTTGGCTCTCCCTCGCGCGTTCGACCTTCTCCTTCGCTAGCATGACTGCTTCGCAGAAGGTAGCAAACTATGTCAGCGTAGCAAACTACGCTGACGCCTGTAGGGAGGTCGGCGGGTATGTACCACAAGGGTGGCCCCAGAACCGATCCCTGTGGGACACCGCACGACATCTCTCGCCGGTTCTACTCTCCAATTATGAGGTGCTGCCCTCATTTCGGTTGGATGCAAATTACACATCTGTCTTTTCCTAACTACGTTGGATTTGGCTTCAAGTCTAACCTATTGTAGCCGTGTACTAGTGTTTAACATGGAATGACTGCCTGTCTGACTTCCACAACAAAGCAGCTGAGTAACACAATACTCACTGACAAGACTTGTGTCTAATTTTCTGGCTTCTGACTAACATAACGACTTTCAAAGAGGTACAAATGACAGGCGGGACTAAATTTATTTTATTTATTTACTTCAAAACCGAAGGCCAATTACATTTTTTGAAGACATGTTAAATTATAAAAAAAAAAAAAACATTTAACAGTCATACACTCATCTCACAGTACTCCAGGCATACAGACAAGATCTTCTTCCATCCGCAAACACATCACAATCAGGTTTGGCATCCAAGAGAACGTTGAGCGCGGAGAGTGTGTGAGGAATAGGGGACTGGGCTCGAGCGACGGTATAACTCCCGAGCACAGCGAACTATTGGACAGCCATCCATGGACCTTGAAGATTAACCGGCGTGACTATTAATTATTACATAGCCAAGAACTTCTTGAGACTCGAGCTCGATTTTTTTCACAAATATAGCCATCTACATATATATCTGTTACTTTTTTTCTTTCATGAAGCATCTAACCCACATGTTAGAAACCTCATGAAAGAAAAAAATAAATTATTTTCGTGTCTTGACGGGTAAAATAAGATTCCATTCAAGAATAAATCGTGGGGAATAGAATTGGATCTGTCACGACTACAATAGCTCTCCAAGAGACGAGAACCAATTATTTTGTTACCTACGAACATCGCTACGGTTATTACAAATATAGCACAGAACACTATAACCTATAATATAGCATTCTGCTACGCATAATACTATGCCTAAATGCCGCCAGCTCTTATTTCTCATTTGCTACGAAGGTTAAGGCGAGGTTATTCGAAAAGACGTCGTTTTCAATTGTGTCTTATTCGTAGATAACACGGATTTAAATTTTGAAAAAAACATATTACATAATTCATACTTTGATCTTTCTATTTCGGTCATCCGATACACGATTACTTGCATTTCACTGCAACTAATTAAATCGCAAAGACAAGTCTAAATTACAGTCTTATTCTTATTTTATTTGAGTTGTATTAAGCTTTGAATAATAAAACTTATACCATAATAAAGGTCGTAAAAAATGTCATATATGTCTGTCGTCATAATGTGAAATTTGAAAATATTTATACCACTAATTTCAAAAATAAGTGTTTTCCTATTATTTTGATGCGCGCGGCCACGCGCCCCGCGTCCTTTAGTCCCGAGCGGAACGTGTTGGAGGTCGGACGTATGCCAATTTTTAGCGAACCTGCCACCCCCGCTAAGTTTGGTTCCGGTCGAGCCAATAAATCATTATAAAATAATAATTCCTATCGTTTAGTTTTAAATAGTTGTAATATAAATTGTTTTTATTAGGTACTTCAGTTATAATTTTGGTCAGTAAAACTAATGGACAAAATTAACAAAAAGAAGTGGTCATCGCTGGCTCTACGAAGGCTGAATAAACAAAAAAAGTAAGAAGGCTTTGACAATATATACCTAAATATTTAGACCTAGGTATATACATAAATATTTTTCTTTACTAACTAGGTTCTTTTTGTATTCTGAGGTACCTACTTAGCTACGCGGAATAGATTTCGAAACCACAAAATAATATATGTGACTATGTGTAAATAAACACGCCACGCGCGCAAAAGCTGTAATAGTTTATTTTTCTCGCGGAATAGATTTGCCAACCGCAAAAAGTGTGTGAAACAATTGAATTTGAACCCTATGTCAAAAAATATAAAGCCGCCACGTGCGCAAATGTTATAATGCTCTTTTCAAATGTCAGACTCAAAGGAAACTTTGACAATATTATTATAGGTACCTATAATTATACAAATTAATATTTTACTTTACTAAGTAGATAAGTACCTACGCAGAATAGATTTACAAACCGCAAACATGTGTGTAAAACAAAAACATTGTTGACTTTCTTTCTCCTATAAAAAAATGAAAATGTTTCTTATTTTATTCAAAAAAATATTTCCAAAAATATCTAAATACAATATAAAAGTACTTTCAATAAAAAAGAAATCACAAAAAGAAGTGATTAGAGCCTGGGTTTGATCCAGAATACTGACGGTTATCAATCCGATTCTTTACTAAACGCGCTAACAGAACGTCAGTAACCACGGTTGAAATAACTGACCGTATTCGACTGTATTAGGTTTTATTTTCGTAAATGTAATAATGGATAAATGGTACAGTCGATCATTCGTCGCTATGACCACAGTATAAAGATCATACAGTAGGTCGACGCCTTTGATCTTTTGGAAAATGCCGACAACGTCTAGCTCTAGACAGTATCGCAATGGCCAGGGTTGTCACAAGTCAACAATATTTATTACACGCAGCACACTCGTGCCATAGTGTAGAAATATACAACATGACCATTTCCTACGAAAATATCATTTATTATTTTCGGTAAACTTCGGTAAACTTTATAACTCTCTGTCTTCGGTGTTCGTATCAACTTTACGCTGATGATCTGCAGTTGTATGCATCTACGCGGGTGGAAAGTTTGTCAGACGCTATAGGAGATGTAAACCGAGATTTAGATGCTATAAAACTGGT
Source organism: Tholera decimalis (assembly GCA_943138885.2). Taxonomy (NCBI): domain Eukaryota; kingdom Metazoa; phylum Arthropoda; class Insecta; order Lepidoptera; family Noctuidae; genus Tholera; species Tholera decimalis. The sequence goes on from OW964562.2 coordinate 36,170,476, forward strand.
CTGATTGATTTGGGGTGACTGTAAGCCCCTCAAAGTGTCAGGCCATTGTGATCAGAAGCTCACGTATGATCATTAGAGTGGCAACTAGTTCACTCCTTCCTATCATTTTCAATTAAAGATCTCGGTTGGCATCTTGACTCTGCTTGGCTGGCAAAGTTTGGTTTGGTTTTGACTGGAAAGGGCTTTGCGGACTTCCTTAACATGAAATGCATTTTCCAGCATTACGGAGCCAAAGTGAGGTATTTTATGTGGTAAGTTAGACGCCGTGTCGAGACGTAAACTTACCGCAAAGACGGAGGCATTTAAATTTGCTTTTTCTTGTGCGGTGTGAGCCAGTGTTCCATTCAGTGTTATCATAACTAGGAGGCAGCGAAGGACGGTAAAAGTTCGAGTTTCACTTCGCAGTTTCGGAGTCTGCAAACCCATACTTCCATACTCGCCATATGACCCTGGGGCATGTATCTGGAGGAGAAAAGGTAGATACCGTTTTCACCACTAGGTCCAAGTCATTGGGCGTGTGGCCGTCGACTTCTGGAATGCAGGTTGCTTGGTGAACCAGCTGGTCGAGATCTAGCGATAAAAAAACCTGCGGGCCTCTACCAGCGTGCTCTGTTTGTTGGTACGGGAACAACCATTCTTTATGGTGGGCATTAAAATCTCTTAGAAAAACAAGCTTTGCCATCGGATATTTGTGCTGGGCCATTTCAGCTCCTGCAGCTGCCTCCGTAAGGTGGTCGAAGAGCCTAGTCGTCTCCTGTTCACCGTTGTGCAATCAGTAAACAACACCAACAACGAGCATTGATGGTCTTGAGAAAAGTACTTACATTTCTTTTTCATGAAAATGATTAATCAGAAAAAGTTTCACATCTTTGTGTATGTCTACTTTTTTAAGTTTTCCAATAAAGTATTCATGTACCAAAGGGAAACAGATAATATGTTGTAAAATGTCAAAAATGTGACATATCGTGTCAGGATGTCATCTATGGCTTTTTACTGCATTTCGAATCACGCGCACCCCCTAATGTTCCCCGTCCAATCTCCATTAAATGCCTTATCCCTCTTGTATTTACTCGATTTGTTTATGATCTATGTAGGTTCATTGAGATAAATAAAATAAAGCTGTAGCGTACTGTATTATCGTTTTAACATTTCTATGCCATATTTCTAATTTTCTCTAGCCACTGGTAAACTGGTAAAACATTGAGTGATAACACATTTGACATTGCAAAAGCTGTCATGTCATGTTTGCGTACAAAATAATTTTGTTTTTTTTTTACTTCAATTTTAATACTTTTCATCATCCAAAATACTTTACCAAACAACCTCCAGCGCTTATGAAATTGTGGTGGGTCCTCCACAAAAGCCGCAAGAGTTGAAGTTGAAGTCGAATCACGGCATTAGCCAGTTGTGCATAAATGATTGTAGTTTTTAGAGAAAAAAAAGTGTGCGGTTGACCCTCGTCGTCTCTCTCGTCAGAAGACAGTCGTAAGTATTAACACTTTTGCGTTACAATTTCTGCCAGTTTAGAAGCCGCGTAAAATAAATACGTTCCAAAAAGTGTTTGTGTGTTGCTTTTATTGGTATAACTATTTAATTGAAAAATATTTATATTTATTATTTTTTAAACATAATATTTCACACAGAATACGTCTAAGCCCTCTTTCAATATAACAATTGAATTGTAATACAATTCTCCTAATGTAAGTGTGCCTACCTAATACTTGATTTTTTATACTGTGCCATGAAGATTTCGCACCCTTTGGGAAAGTCGAATAGCGCGCGGCGTGTAATTTTGAATCATACCCGTATTCATGATCTACGTGTCAGTCAGATTTTTTATACACCTTATTCACAAAAATAAATAAATATACTTATTTTTAATTATTACCAATTAGGTTCAAGTTTATACAATACGTACCTATTCTATCTATAAACTTGAAAATACTTACTATTAAAACAAAACAAAATAAACATAAACTAATCAATTCAAGTTGATCTACTGAATTGCTCTATTCTGTGACGCATCTTCGTACCTACTTGAGTTCGTGAACTCATGAGCGGTGCGCTTGGCGCGCGCGTCTCCCGCGCGTCGTAATTTGTTACGTTTTGCTATTCGTTGCGGGGGCTGGGGTAAGCGTCGAATACCTACGGTGCTCGGGACAAGCCGGCCTTAACGACTGGTTTTACGATATTATATTAAAGTAATTTAGTAAAACTGCAAGAAAACGAACAGATTAAAGAAGAGACGACTGGGACTGGAAAGTCTAAGAACCAGTTTTACAAAGGGATATCATGGTACCCAGTAACTGGGTTTTGGAAGTTAGGTAGGTTTGCCCAACTCCAACATAGTACATGAAAAATCACTATAAATTATTATTATTATTCAGACTATTACGTTCCCACTGTAATCCACCACGGAGGCCCAGTAAGTATTGATGGCTATCACATGTCTTCAGATTTTTGATACTTGTTTTTTTTTTTGCAGGAGGCGACTGCATCCCGTTTCCTCTCGCCCCGCATCATGGTCTGAACCAGGGCCGGGCGCGAGAGGTCGCCGCCACCAATCGCCTCCATGAGCACGGCGGTAATCCACCCAAGTAGGGCACACCTCGACCGTATGCTCCACCGTGTCCTCCGGGTGATCCTCACAATGATGACACCCGGGCGTGGCCTCCCGCTGTATCCGAAACAGGTACCTCCCGAAACAGCCTTGTTCGGTCAGCACCAGCGTCAGGTGGAAGGTGAGGACGCCGTGGCGTCTCTCAAGTCATTCCTCAAAGAGGGGACTTATCGCCGCAATTGCGGCGTGCCCACGGATTTTTGATCCTGGGACATCAAAATGCTTTCTTTCACTGATAAGAGAGCATTGGTGATGATAATATTATAAAACACTACATAATATAAATTAAAGTCGCTGCATGTCATTCTCTGTGTCCGTGAGTCTTTAACTCCGCTAAACCACGCAATGGATTTCGATGCAGTTTTGACTGTTGGATAGGAAATTTCATGAGGTAGGTGAAATTTGTTGAAATAAATTTATAGTCATAGTAAAATCTATTTATCGCGCACTTAGCGCACGGTTCGTATTATGGCAATAGCCATTTATGCGTATTCATAATAATGAATACGTTTATAAATATCACACAGGGTGGCAGGGACATAGATGTGCAAACGCTTACCATGGATTCAGTACATGATTCTGGATTCCCCCTGCGTTGAAATTTTTCGTCGGCTTTTTCTTAGTTTTTCAGGTTTTCCAGCAATTTTGTTTTACTGAGAACTTTTTGTCAAATAAATATACATATCTGGGGGCACGGCAGTGCCCCCGCCAAGTCGAGCGCAAGGCAAACACTGCCGTACCATCCTTTTCTGGAACCATTTCGGCGTATTTTCAGGCCCCTATTTGGGGACCTCTGGATAGATTTAGAACGCTGAAATTATCGTTATCTAGTAAGCTACCAGCACACACTTAAACCACATAATTTCATGTTTGTAGCTTGTTTATTTCCTAAGTTAGTTCCTAAGTTAGTTGCAAAAGCAAAGTTGTACTATTTCGACATATATAGACTCACTGATCATCAAAATAGAACTAGTACTTCCCATAAACCTAGAGAGCTGAAATTTGTCAAAGAGGTAGGGTTTAGTGCCTATATGAAGGGAAAACTATCAAAACGGAAGATCTGGAATACCTTATGACCCTGAGGAGAAACCGTAACAGACCAGCCTAACTATTTAAATTATCGACATGCTATGCTCACAAAGTTTATTGAGCGTGGTTAGCCCTTTCTTTTGAAATTAGAAAATTGAAGGTCTGAAGTATCTGGTGAAGAACCCTAAGAGCTCAGCTGAACTATGGAAGATATGGAAATGCGCCTTGACAATAGTTATTCAGAGTGACGAGTCCCTTCTATTGATGTGTATAAAAAATTGAAGGTCTTAAGTATCTGATGAAGAACCCTTAGAGCTCAGCTGAACTATGGGAGATATGGAAATGCGCCTTGACAAAAGTTATTCAATGTGACGAGCCCCTTCTTATAAATGAATATGAAACTGGAGTCTGAAGTATTTGAAAATGTCTTAGAAAACATTAAAATGTGCTAGAGTCACACTAAGTACTTCAATAAAATAACATAAGCTGGGAGTACCTCCTCGTGGTGAAGGTGGAAACAGGCTAAGTTCGCAGTTGAGACAACTTTCAAATGCAGCTTGCCTGCTAAAACTCAAATTTGTTGTTAATCTTGCCTTCGGGCTTATTTTGTTTTCGGTCTTTGTCAGTTGCTAATTGGAAGTAGCCTACCCGGTAACTCAGGGAAGCAGCCACCAGTCGTATTCCATTTCCGCTTTTTATCGATATAAATTAGCCATAAACGGTCGTGGAATTTAAATAAACTCGTAAAAATGTCAGCAAAATTGAAAGACGACTATGAACTATGTGGCTACCGCGTAGTTGGTATGCCCAAAGATGGTTCATGTCTCTTCCATTCAATATCTTTCTTAGTCTTTGCTAAAACTGACTCAACTTGCAGTGTCAGGTCTTCCATAGTAGCTTACGTTACCGAACATTGGGACGGAATGCAATTTTACACGTGATTCTGAATATACCGCTCTGATCTTTCAGAAATTAAACCACCCAAACCTATATTTGTTCTTTTAGACAAAAGAACAAATAATGAGCGTGAATGAGCAATACGAAAACTTATAGCCACTGTACAAGAATCGGAACCGGAAAAAAAGAAAAGAAAGATTACTGATTAAAAAAAAACTACACCGAAAAAGAAAAAAAAAAACAATTCTTATAAGAAAACCTAAAATAATGAAAGGTATAATTAAGAAACTAATCAGGTAAAAAATAGCTTTCTGCAAAAAGAAGTGAAATCCCACCAAAAACATCCTGTAAAAAATTAGCCAAGTCTCGCCTAAGCTGCTTGTTTCTCTATAAAAAGTAATGAATTTATACATAGTTAGATTTTATGTAACCGGTCGTTGAACATACTCTATGCACTTTTACTAGTTAATACATCGAAGTCAACGGCCAAGTCACATAAAATCTAACTATATTAATAAGGAAATCGCAGTAAAGATCCTTAGACTTGGCTTCGCTTTGCTTAGAGATTTCATTACTTTTTAGAGAGAAACAAGCAGCTTAGGCGAGACTTGGCTAATTTCTTACACGATGTTTTTTATATCATTATAGTTACTGCAGAATCTTTCATGGGCGAGTCTGACTCGCACTTTGCCAATTTTTTTCTATAACTTTCGGTTGAATCTTAGTATGCACGAATTGCATAACGTACATTTATATTGTACAATTTATAATTTACTTACTACATATTGTTGCCACCTGTTGTCACCACATGGCAACAACAATACGTAGTAACCACAAGTTCGCAAACGAAAAATAGAAACGAAAATGAAGACTATTGTTTTTCGAGATTAACCCACATACATTTCGTGTCGAAAAACAATATGTAATGGAAAAATACCGTTCAACAGAAGTATAATCACAGTTCGTATTTTCCCAGGTGTCTACACACTCAAGGAGACCACTTCGAGAAGTTGACCTGCGGAGTTTGACCAGCTGACGCCGGGCTCCGAGTTAACCTCATGTTTTACTTAGAAGAGCGGTTCAAGTTTGAGAAATAAATTGGATTGAACCGCTGACGCTTGAGTATGATGTAAGATTCGGAGTTTGAGAACATGGTGATATTAAACGGTATTGTTTTTTTTTAATTCTCAATATGAATATAATATAATAATAATATAATATAATAATAATATATGAATATACGGATAAACATTCATTAATAGTCCTGTGTAAATAAGTTATTTCAAGGTTGTTTATTAAATGAATTCTGTAAATTGATCCATCAATAAAAAAATCAAAAATAAAAATACTCTTAATAGTTTCAGATTCGGTTGGTATTTTACTCTCAAAAAGAGCAAACTTAGCATATAAAAATGTCCTACCTATATTACAATAGTAATAAGTACCTATACAATAGTAGGACCATATACATAATTCTGTGTAAAATAATTTTGTGTTGCGTTGTGTGTGTTAATTAAATTTAAGACACTAACATTAGTTTTAAATGCACCTACTTACAAATTTATGGATATTTTTGTCTTAAATTAAATAAATTATTATACTTTAATTTGTGACTCTGTTTCGCTGATTTCGATCACAATTTCCTCTTTCTGAACGATTAATAATAACAGTTAAATTAATATTCCCCATCAAGGCATTGCTTATGTAATAATGCTAATTAGGTATCGCGGGCTACGTGTTCCTTATAAATTACATTTAAAAAACAGAGAAAGATTTTCTGACTTCTCTTTATGTAACTAGATATTTGATATATTAAAGTGAGATGGAGGTCAAACACGAGATAACCAAACAAAATAATAATTGCAGAATGATTTTGGAGATAAAAGTGGATGATCAAATATGAGCTATTTCATTAAACCACTTGAAATTAAATTAAATAAATTGCATATATTATATATGTCACAAGAAGTCCTTAATTAATAATTATTATTTAAAACAGAATTAACAAAAAAAGAATCCTAAATTTTCACAGAAGCTTGTATTCAGAAAAATACTCTAACATACAACGTGCTTGCGTGAGTGTTTCTATAAGGAATGCATTTTCACTTTGCCTTACGCGGAACCTGAAATAAACAAAACTTAAAATAAGTAATAATACTGCACCCTAGTTTTATTACTTGTATCCATATGTATATTGTAAGCTGTATAATAAAGTTTGGGGATATGCGGAACAGGGTTGAAGTCCTGCAATCCCATTGAAAACGGAGGATCCTCCGACCAGACAGGTGTTTTTGTCTGGTGGGCAACTGCCCGATGTTTGTTATCGGGTGATTTATTAACTCTGCTTACACGATACAGGATTTCTAACAGTAGTTTGTTTGTTGCAAGATAGATGTCGGTACAAAAGCATATAAAAAAATATATATAATAATTAAATAAATAATAAATAACATATTATAGTACCCTAAAATATATCAAATTCATCCAATTACGTGGTATGACGCTACAAAGAGCCAGAGGTACATACGTTCTATTAGATATGTTAGAAATAAACCACAACTCTAACCACATCGTTATCCAGAACATGGCCAATAAAGCAGCCATATCATAACATGTCATCATTAAATCAGTTTCCAAGCTAACATGGTCACTAACAGTATCATTAGAACTTAAAACTGGATATTTACCATGTCTATTTATTGTTTCTCGAAACAATAAATAGACATGGTGAACATCCCGTTTTAAGTTCTAATGAAATCATTAAATTACATATACTGTCTCGTATAGTTCTCAACAGCTCAGAACTTGATATGCACTTATGCTCAAACTGAACAGATATAACTAGAAATATAGTATAAATACTCCTTTGAAGCATATCTAATGTTATTACAGCACAAACTTTGTGTGAGGCGAGTTCTTATTAGGAGTGCGTTGCATACAGAGAAGTAAAGCTGAGGACATACCAGCGATGCACTGTGTGTTTTTTTGGTGGAAAAATCATCAAAAACCTCCTGTCGCTGTGGTTGGAGAGGAAGGGAATGTCAGACTTCTCGAGACTAAAATTCTACCCGGTTTTTTCCATACTTGTTGTTTCAAGGTCACTGTATCACGTAAAGCCTGCAATACATGTTGGCCGAACGTTGGCAAATAGGTACAAGGCAAGAAATAATGTCCACACGTTCGACTAGTTCGTCGAACGCCAATGCAGATGACCAATGTAGAAGAGGATCTGTAGAGCTGCCCACACGTTAGCCGAGCGCAGGCGAGCGCCTTTGATTTGTGACCAAAAACCGACACCAATCCGAAGTGAGGCAAGTGATCACGAGCAACGGCGAGCGAAGACAAGTTGCACCAAATGAGCTCTATACACGTTGGCGCTGGCCTTCACCTGGCCAACTAGGCAAGTGACACCGAGCGATAGCAAGACAAGGCAAATATACTGTCTACATCATGGGTCTTCAACCCGCGGCCCGCGGGCCGCTTGCGGCCCGCGCTGGCTTTCTTGGGGGCCGGACGCTTGCTTGACAAGCCCAAAATCTATTTGTTACATATGTACCTACCTATGTACATACTGGGCATGCGGCGAGGCGCTAACGCACATTTATTCTACGCGCTTCACTTGTAGAATACAACAAGACGAAGAGAATGAACAAGCTGGGGTGAGGTGCGGGCGGGGATGTGCAGTCAACACATCCCCGCCCGCACCTCACACCAGCTTGTTTTGTTCGCTCACTCGCTCAGTGCAGTGCGCTAATTATTAGAGTTGAATAGACGTCACGTTGCAACTTAAGTAGGCTTTCGACGTGGAACGAGTGTGATGACAGCAAGTTCGAAAGTAGAAAATAGTAGAAAACGCAAGGTTACTGATGAACACAGATTTTTCCAAGATAAATGGGAAAACTTATATTTATTTGTCTGTGTCGACCCATTTGCCTCGTATGCAATGAATCAGTCTCAGTGATGAAAGAATACAATATCAAACGACATTATGATTCCAAACATTGCAGTAAGTTTGCACATCTTCAAGGACAATTACGTCCCTGAATCCCTGAAGAAACAACTTCAAAGACAGCAGCATTCATTTTACAAACAGAAGAAAAAGCAAGCAAAAAAAGAAGAAGCAAGTGTAAAAGTAAGCTACATTATTTCAGAGAAAATTGCACGTAAGTCAAAACCATTTACTGACGGCGAATTCATAAAAGAATGTATGGAGGCTGCAGCAGACGTTTTATGCCCCTCGCAAAAGCAACTTTTCTCGAAAGTAAGTCTCTTTGGCGTTACAGTAGCAAGGAGGATAGAAGAGTTGGCTGGGGATATCGAAAGAACATTAAAGGAACGCGTGCTGCAATTTGTTTACTATTCCGTTGCACTCGACGAAAGTACAGACTTAAGTGGCACCGCACAGCTGGACGTTTTCATTCGCGGCGTTGACGTTAATTTTGGTATTACAGAAGAAATGGCTGCTCTAGTTCCAATGAAAGGCAGCACAAGATGATGTGATTTGCCATGGGTGGGATCACCACAGACGGCGCACCTTCTATGGTTGGCAAAAATGAAGGACTTGTTGCTTTAATAAAGAAAAATAATCCCGATGTCTCCTTTGTACAGTACCACTGCATTTTACATCAAGAAAATTTATGTGCAAAGTCCCTTAATATTCAAGATGTCATGAGTGTTGTGGTAAAAACCGTTAACTTCATCAAACCACGGGGCCTAAACCACAGGCAATTTCAGGAGTTTTTAAAAGAAACGAATGCTGAATATGGTGACATAACTTATTTCTGTGATGTTCGTTAGCTCAGCAGAGGAAAGATGTTAAAACGTGTGTTTGATCTGCGGAAGGAAATTGCAGCGTTTATGCAAAGTAAGGACAAAGCTGTTCGGCAATTCACTGATGAAGCATGGCTGAGTGATTTGGGTTTTCTCGCTGATATTACATCACATCTCAATGATTTAAATAAGAAACTGCAAGGAAAAGATAATTTGATTCATGAGCTATTTGACGCTTTAAAAGCGTTTGACATGAAGATGAATTTATGGATAAGTCAATTTAATAAAAAATGTTACCACTCATTTTCCACACATGTCTTCTTGCGAAATTTCAAACATGGACAAATATATTACTGCGCTGCAAATCTGAAAACTCAACTAGACTCACGTATTACCGATTTTCGAAAAAATTAAATGATTCTGAATTTGTTTCTTCGCCCATTCAACGTTTCTGTCGATGATGTCCCTGAACAGGCTTAGATGGAATTGATAGACTTACAGTGCAACTCTACTTTGAAAGATAAATTTAATTTAGGTTTGCTAGAGTTTTACTCAAAATACATAAGTTCCGATTTTCCTAAAATCAGAGATCATGCACTGAAAATAGCATGTCTGTTTGGCACAACTTATCTATGTGAGCAGTTATTTTCTCGAATGAAAAATGCAAATGCAAATTAGCTGCGTAGGAATATCGGGATGATCGGGGTAGTCTATGTCCTATTCTAGGACTTCAGCGATCTACATTCCAAGTTTCATCGCAATCCGTTTAGCCCTTTACGCGGTAGATGGTAACAAACCTACAGACACACACAAACTTTCGCATTTATAGTGTTAGTAGGCCATTTCCCTTGTGTTGCGGCCCGCCGACCCAAAATTAAAGTATTTTTGGCCCTTTACTTTAAAAAGGTTGAAGACCCCTGGTCTACATGTTGGTATTGGCCTTCACTCGACAACGCTTGGCCAACATGTATTGCAGGCTTTAGAACATACCTGCAACTCCAGCAGGAAATATAACATAACCATAATTAGTTTGGTGAGAAAGGGATTTTCTCTGAACATAAAGTTTGTATAGTATATGTATATTCAGTGCTTTAGAAAATAAACATTGATACGTGGCCCAAAATATTTCTCTCATAACAAAACACTGTGTAGCATACGTAGCATACCCTTCACTTTGATAACCAACCGCTCATACAATGCACAAAGGAATATTATTATAAATACTATAAATTAAATATAATGTAAACAGACATACGAGACTCGTGCCCTGAGAGCGCGCTCACACAGTGACCACTGTTTAACTTATGTAAACATTACCAATTATATATATACACAATTCTTGGCTGGGGGCCTTTAAATTTTAGAGGTCACCACAGGATCGCCCGGTTAAGTAGTATATTAGCCTTAGCAAGCTAAACTACGAGTGTCCCTATCGAAAAAAAAAAAATTAATAAAAAACATTCATTTCACATTCATTACTGCGACTTCACGCCTTGTCATTGCTCTCCCTAACTAATTATCAGAAGTGCTGTGTATTAAATCTCTGCTACCTTAAATATAAGTTATAAAAATAGTGCTCAACCATAACCACTAAAACTGTTAAAACAAAGTTGTAATCTCATCATCTCATTACTCAATGAGAAAATCATCAAATTACTCCTCCCGCTGTGGGTGGAGCGGAAGGGAGTGTCCGGATTCTATTAACTAAAATCCCACCCTGACCCTTCAGTTGCCTTTACGTTCCGGAGCCGCGGTATCTCGTTAGAATATTCCCACAACCCCGGCAGGAAATAGTCCCAACGGACCCCGTCAATGCTGCTCGTTTAATATGTAAAAATAAATAAAAATAATTCGACGATTTAAAAAAAAACGGCAATATATTTTTCGACAAATCGGCGACAAAAAATCATAAATAATTAGCACTATAATCACCTGTAAGGATATTCCTGTTTAACTTTCCGTTTACGAGATAATTAGATTTTTCATACTAGCTTCATACAAATTTTTCGTAAAAAAAAATTTATAATTCCTTCGTTTTTGAGCAGAATTAACTGAGGTGTGATTTTTGTATACAACGTGTAACGGAAACCCCATATCTATCCAAAAGGGCTGAAGACAACATCTGGTATGGAGTCTCTATGCACAGTTTCAGCTAAAAATAAGTGACTCAAAAAATTGATACCAAATTATCGGTTTCATATGTTTCTTGTATACCAATCATAACAAACGTGTCACAGCACTACGATGGTCAATAACTTTCCACGTCACTTGCCAATAACACGAAGATTCTTTTCGTTCTTCTTAATTTGAAAAATTCGGTCTCTGGTATTGTGTATTGGAATTTGTAATAAGTTCTAAACACGTAGACTAACCCTTGCCATATCGTTTGTTATCATCTAAAGAAGCCATGCACTTGGTATGTATATACCCTTTAAATTACACGTTGTATAGTAATGATTAATAAAAGCGATATCCGGTAAAAAATCCGGCACTTGCAAATTGAAATCCCTAAGTCTATGAAAGCCGATATTCAGCCCACCGTGCGCCGCCGCCGACTCGGGCCCGGTCCTATGCAGACGGTGAGCTACCCCTGCTCACCGTAGGCCCCTATCCACGGTGGCCGGAGATCGGCACGATCCCCGATGCCCGGGGCGTCTACAAAGACTTGAATGGTCCTTGAAACTACTACCTACTATATCACTTGCATCCAGTGGGTATCCGCGGCGCCCCTCACTAACCATAGCACATCATGTACTCGTAAAAATATTTATAAACAACTGCTTATTTACCAATGTCCTTGTTTGTGTGTACTTTTTATCAGCATTGTTACATCGCAACGATAAATAACGTTGGCACAGGAAAATGGTTCTCTTCTCTGTTTTTGTTTTAAAGGAAGGAAGCAAATGTCATAAACACCGCACTTTGCCAAAATGATTAAAGACAAAGGAGGGAAGTATTATGTCGTAGTCATGAATATTTATTTTGAAATACCTATTTATATAGCGAACAGGAGTTAAAAATTAATGAGCTGGTTTTTAGGGTTCCGTAGCCGAATGGCAAAAACGGAACCCTTATAGTTTTGTCATGTCTGTCTGTCCGTCCGTCCGTAAGTTACAGCCATTTTATTCCGAAACTATTAGGATTATATATGTGAAACTTAGTAGGTAGATGTATTCTGTGAACCGCTTTACGATTTTAAGAAAAAAAAAAAATATATTTAAAACAAAGGGAACTAAAACTGTTTTTTTTTTCATGAATCCTATTTGTGTGTGGTATCTATAGTCAGGTCTTTAAAAATGACATTGAGGTTTCTAAAATCACTTTTTCATAAAGTTAATCGTTTAAAAGATATACGCTTCCAAAGTAGTAAAATGTGTGTCCCTCCACCCTCTAACTTCTATAATAATGGAGTGAAAAATATAAAAAAATATACGTCTATAGACCTTAATGTAAACTTTCAACCAAAATTGGTTTAAATGAGATCGGGTCAGCAATTTTTGAGATACAGCATGTTTATTATTCATACAAATACTATGAAAAGCAAAGTTATTTGGCGTAGTTGTAAAAAATGTAAATAAGCTAGTTTTAAGCAATTTGGGAGGTTTTCTTTGTCAAGTAAATATACATATTATATTATATCTATTATTATAGTTACTACGGACCCTTCATGGGCGAGTCTGACTCGCACTTAGTCAATCATTTGTTCTTTTTTAAATAACCTATTTAAAGGCCCATTACTTTGTGATATGTATTTCATCACCAATGCTCTCAAATCAGTGGTTTTTTTTTTCACAGATCATAGTGAGGAATTCGGCATGTCCTGAGGCTAAAAATTCAAAGATATGTGACATCCACTAACCCATATGGAGCCAGGCTACGCAAGAGGCATCTTTTGGGCTCGCTCGTACCATCGTAGTCTCGTAGACTTCATCTATCGCTTACCATCAGGTGAGATCGAGGTCAAGAGTTCTCAGGCTCATACGTAATTAAAAAAAAATACAGAATTGGATGATTTTTCAAGAAAAAGAGGGATAGATAGTGTAGCCTTACCTTAACTCCACGCAGTTGACGAGACAGATGAATGTTTAAATGCAATTCGTTTTAGAATGCTCGCTTGTTTATTGTTTAAACTAGTCTATGACAGGGCACTCTACCAGATTTCTATTAAAATATTTATAAAATGAAGAAAAATATCTCAGCGTTTGACTTTTCAAACATGTTTAATATAAAGATTCAAAACGATATGTTACAGAAAGATAGCGTATTCGCAAAAGAAAGAAACTCCAAGCGTAAGTAAATAATCTATCACCACCAAGATTCTTGTATCAACTAATTTAGTAGAATATTTAGTTCGTTTTTAGGGTTCTGTAGCCAAATGGCAAAAAACGGAACCCTTATGGTTTCGTCATGTCTGTTTGTCAGTCTGTCCGTCCGTCCATCCGTATGTCACATACATTTTATTCCGAAACTATTAGGACTACACATGTGAAACTTGGTAGGTAGATGTATTCTGTGAACCGATTTCCATTGTAAGAAAAAAAAAATAAATAAAGGAACTCCCCATTTTAAGAAAAAAGAAAATTAATACAAAGTAACTCCCCATACATGGAACTGAAACTGAAAGTATTTTTTTTTCATGAAATCTATATGTGTGTGGTATCTATAGACAGTTCTTTGAAAATGACATTGAGGTTTTTAAAACGTCGTCATCATTGTTTAAAAGATATACGCTTCCAAAGTGGTAAAATGTGTGTCCCTCCCCCCTCTAAAAAAATCTAAAAAATATATACTGTAGATGTTAATGTAAACTTTCAACCAAAATTAGTTTGAATGAGATCGAGTCTACAGTTTTTGAGATACAGCATATTTTCTAAAACCGCAAATATAACTTTGTAATTCACACAAACACTATGAGAAACAAAGTTATTTGACGTAGTTGTAAAGATTGTAAATAAGCTAGTTTTAAGAAATTTGTAAGGTTTTTTTTGTCAAATAAATATATTATATTATATAGTTACTACGGAAACTTTCATGGGCGAGACTGACTCGCACTTGGCCAATTTTTTAGTTAGTTTAGGTAGTTCGGAAGCGCCAATAGCCGAATGAATAAGGTGTCGGACTTGTGGTCGAGGGGAGTTCGAAACCCACACTATTGACGTGAACCCACACCAGACACAAGCATATTTAGCTTTGTTGGAGAGGATAATAAGATTGCTTGTAGATAGATAGATAGATGGAATATACTTTATTGTACACGAAAAATTAATATGAATTCTATCCACATTGCTAGTTATCTTTCTTAATAAAAAAAACCTTTAGTCATATGTACCAGCTTGATGCACTTGAGTCTATAGAGAAACTGGCCAAAAGACTCATCGGCAACGAGAGAGACAAGGCTCCAGAGCCTAGAACATCGGCGACGTGTTGCAAGCCTGTCAGTTTTCTATCGGTTACATTTCGGGGAATGTGCGATGGAACTGCACAGTCTTATTCCGCCAAGCTCGTTCCATCATCGGACTACAAGACAAACGGCGATGCGCCATCGTTACATGGTGGACATCCCACCCATACGCACGAAACGTTTTGGGAATTCTTTCATTGTGCGTACGGCTAAGGAGTGGAATTCCCTGACGGAGTCTGTGTTTCCTGATAGTTATAACCTGGGAGTCTTTAAATCAAGAGTGAATAGGTTACTTCTAGGCAAGCGTGCTTCATCTTCGACCACATCATCGCTTAAGATCAGGTGAGATTATGGTCAAACGCAAGCCTATCAACTATAAAAAAAAATGTATTTTAAGTTGATTTTTAAATGTCTATTTGTATTAAAAATGCCCTTATAAGTACAGTTTGCAATACTTTTGTTTTTTTAGCGTTTGACCACCAACTTACCTGATGGTAAGCGATGATGTGGTCAAAGATGACGCACGCTTACTTAGAATTAATTTGCACTGTGTTATATACAACATGTAACATAATTAATGCACATCCTGAAATTAGTTTGTTCAGAATCGTTTAAAAAAATAAATATTTTTATCCCAAAGCAATTAAATCTACGTAAATTACAAATTACACTTTCGCTGTATAGTAAAAACAAACTAACTATGGACCGTAAATTAAAGTAGTAACTTTTTAAATGCAGATTTATATCAATTCCGTCATTCAGTACACATTACAGAAAAATGAAACTCATTTAAAGAAAGTTAAGTCTTAAAAAAAACTGTTTAAAAAAAAAAACTAAAAATTCAGAGTATGTATTATGATAAGAACATAATTTTCTAATTGGGGTGTGTGAGGGTGTGCGTTAATTACGATACATGTTGTATAATTTTGTTTCAGGTTCCAAAATTGAAAAGTTATCTTGTATTCTGAGTTGAAGCCTGTTAGGTATTAAAATAAAGTTTTGATCTAGATACTCGTTACTGGCTCGCAGACCTAACCATGAACAAGTCCATTAACCGTGATCCCTGCTTACCAAAAAAAATTTTGACTACATGGTTAGCGCATTGTTGAGCGAGTGGCTGCTACGCTACATGTCGGGAGTTCTATGCCCGTACCGGCACAAATATTTGTATAGCCTACAACTTTTTTTTTAAGATAACTAGCCATGTGGGCAAATTTCACATTACTAGCAATCCTGTTAACCCCTCCAACTAAGCTAAATATGCTTGTGTCTGGAGTGGGTTCACGGCAATAGTGTAATGGGTGGGATTTGAAGTCGAGACCTCTCGATCATAAGTCCGACACCTTATCCATTAGGCTATTGACGCTTAAACTACGACATAGTCATTCCGGGTCTGAGTGTTTGTAAATATACACTCACGATACAACGTGTAATTTAAAGGGTATATACATACCAAGTGCACGGCTTCTTTGGATGATAACAAACGATATGGCAAGGGTTTAGTAATCCTAAGTCTACGTGTGTAGAACTTATTACAAATTCCAATACACTGATACCAGAGACCGAATTTTTCAAATTAAGAAGAACGAAAAGAATTATCGTGTTATTGGCAAGTGACGTGGAAAGTTATTGACCCTCGTAGTGCTGTGACACGTTTGTTATGATTGGTATGCAAGAAATATATGAAACCAATAATTTGGTATCAATCCTTTGAGTCAGTTATTTTGTGCTGAAACTGTGCATAGAGACTCCATACCAGATGTTGTCTTCAGCCCTTTTGGATAGATATGGGGTTTCCGTTACACGTTGTATAGGAGATCATGGGGCAACGACTAATTTTTAATAAAGATCCATTCGTTTATTCCCAGATCTGTTGGGGTCAGCTTCGAGTCTGACCACATGCAGCTGTGTGCTAGAGTTTTACATGAAGTGACTGCCTTTCTGACATCCATAATCCAGTGGCTGGGTAACATGATACCCGTTGACAAGACTGGCGTCATAATCCGTGGCTTATTTTAAATAACAGTGGACTCTCGATATTTATTTATTTAAGAAGTATGGAGGACTAACAGCTATTAAATACAGAAAATATATAGGTAGTATAGTAGACAGTGAGCCAATTAAAAGTCCTCACTTTTAAATTGAACACTTAAAAGGTGTATAATCTTAATATAAACATAATATCATAAATACAATATTCAAAGTGAATAAATAGATAGCAGATATAAATAACACATACAACACAGGGAACTCTTCAAATATTATAGGCACACCTATGACGTTTTGGGTATTTATTATAGTAACTTGTGCAGTTGCTCTCAAAAAGTACCATTTGAGGAAGTGGAACTGATGATGAAGACCACAGATGGCCGCCGAAACTACTCAATAATAAGTATTTCGTGGATTGCGATTCGATTATTTGAATATGGATGTTAAGCACTTTATGCTCGTCACAATGCATATGGTGATGTAGAGCTGATGGTGAAGTACCAGGAGAACTCCTCAACAATTAACGGCCCAGCATTGGGAAAAACAATATTTTGTAAAAGGTTATTAGTAGTTGACATTTAGGCTCTTGTAACTAGGTAAATTAAAAATAGACCAACTAAAAAGAGTGAAATAAAAACTTTTTACCAAAAAATTATACCGACTCCCAAAAAACACTGCAAAGTAAAAAATAACTTTAATTTCGGAAGTCGGTGCCAAAAACGAAAATACAAAACTAAAGACACGAACTACCGAAATTAAAGTTATTTTTTACTTTGCAGTGTTTTTTGAGAGTCGGTTTAATTTTTTTGTAAAAAGTTTTTTCGACTTACCGATGGAAAGATATACGTCCTCGCTCTGTACTTACGATCTAACTTTTTGTTTTACAGGTTATAATTGCACAACACGGCATTTTAAAGCAGAGCTCTGTGTTCCGAAGTAATCCAAAGCGCACTAAACGCGGTGAATGAATTAATCGGTCTCGCTATGATTAACGTATCATAAATGTGACGTGCTCGCCACGCCCACATTACCATTCCAACCTTATTCATCTATTCTGTGTTAAAGCTTCTGCTTGCACGCACAATAAATGAATTTTGCCTATACTTGGTTGAGCTGAAAGGTACCCGTAAAGGTGGATTATACCGGGTTTTAGTCGGAATGTATATATGGTAAGTATAACCATCTTAACATATCAAAACTCCTCTGTTATCGATACTAATATTATAAATGCGAAAGTCTGTCCGTCTATCTGTCCGTTACGTTATCACAGCTAAACCACAGCACGATTTAGATGAAATATGGAATGAAAAAAATTAAACAGACACAGGGTCAAACAAAGGCTACTTAAAAAAAAATAGCTCCTAATGGTTTGAAATAGGGGATGAAAGTTTGTATGTGGTAATCTGAATTTAGAATAGTATGTCAAGTGAATTACAATCATTGAAATATTTAATGTAGGCTATATTACATTTCGCTAAGGTCTCTTAGCGAAGTAATGAAAAGCAAGGCATGCCAATCAAAGAAAAACGAAAAGTGTATAATATGTGCATTTTGCTATGCTTAACATATGGTTGACAAACATGAGCATTAACAGAACAGTTGATGAATAAAATAAACATATGTCAAAACGGAATAGAAAGAAGTGTTATAGGAGTGATAAAGAAAGATAAAATAAGATTAGAAAAAATAAAACTAAATTTAAGGAAGTGAAAAAAGTTTGTAAAACACTAAAATGGCAATGGGCAGGACATACGTTAAGAGAGAAAAATGAGAAATGGACCAAAATAATATCCGAATGGTACCCTAGGGAAGGTAAAAGATGTAAAGGGCGACAAACGAAGCGCTGGGAAGATGACCTTAAGAGAGTGGCTGGTCCAGAATGGATGAGGATAGAAAGAGAAAGAGAGACATAGAATTCTTTAGAGGAGGCCTTTGTCGAAGGACAACCTATTGTTTATAAGAATGCCGACTGCCAATAAATATAAAATACATTAGAGTTAGAAATAAGAAAGATAATAGTTTTGAGATTCAATTTGTAAACACTGAACAGCAATAAAGGCTTATTTTATTTATTTTATATTACATATACGCGATCAAACTCGTGGGCAACAGCTTGTTTAAAATAAGCCAAAAAATCCCATAGGTAGAACAGCGCTCGGCAAGGATTGCTTAAAATTGAACATCGAGCCATACAGCTGTCATTATTTAGCCACGGAGTTGCTATTGTTATTAACACCTAAACAGGCACCAACACAGCACAAATCTCATAACAATCTACTAACACGAACACAAACTATCTCTATAACATACAAACTTGAGATACACTAGTTCCACTGACGTGACGCCGCGATGCTGCACAGATGGTTCGTCTAACTTGGATTAACTTTGACCTTATGTTTGATTATTATCCTTTAAACATAGTTTAGTGAGAGATGTTTCTTTAGATTTACTGGTATCTAAAACATTTACAGTAACTAAAAATTGTATTACGTACCTATATTATTTTATACTAGGTGTGCCTGCGACTTCGTGCTCGTGGGAGTCTAAACTACCTACCTAGGTACCGTATGCGTTTTTTGTCTACATAAACCACGATACCATGAGAATTCCGGGATAAAAAGTTTGTTTTGTCTCCAGTTCAGTCCATTCAATTCGGTTCAGCCGTTCCAGAGCCTGGAAAAACATACGCACACACAGTAAAAATCTTAAAAGACTTAGTTTGTGTATTAGCAGGTATCGTATAAATAGTTATAGGTACTTCAAAAAACATATATTTAAAAAAAATTATTGCAAAAAATAAAACCGACTTCCATATCAAAACACTACAAAGCCAAAAATAATTTTAATTTCGGTAGTCGGTGTTATTGGTTTTGTATTTTCTTTATTTTTTCACACCGCCTTCCGAAATTAAAATTATTTTTGGCTTTGTAGTGTTTTGATATGGAAGTCGGTTTTATTTTTTGCAAAAAAGTTTTTATTTTCGTGCTTTTTAGTGGGTCAGTGAATTTTCCAAATCGGTTCGTAAATGACGGAGTTATGCGCGAACAAAAAACGCAATGCAGCGTAAACGAAAAGATCATCAACGTAAACATTTTTTTAGACTTTTGTTGATTTTACAGAAACGGCTTGTCCGATTTCGATAAAATTTTTATGAGACCATTTGGGAAGTATACCCTTTCTAACGAAATCAGAATTTTTTAAATCGGTTTGCAAACGACGAAGTTATGCGTGGACAAAAATTAAAAAAAAAAATACAAACATCCGAATTGAGAACCACCTCCTTTTTTAGAAGTCGGTTAAAAATTACAGACAGACACAATCAATTTTATTTATATGTAGGTATAGATGTAATAATTCGAACATAATGTATTCCACCCAACTGCAAAGGAAGTGTTGTTTTTAAATGAACACGCAAACTATATGCAGCCTTCACAAAATAATGGCAAAGGGCGACGAATTTAATGTGCAAAATTAAAATAATTTGATGAACCCAAATGTTTTTGGTATACTGAAACACTTATTTCAATATCGTTTAGCAAACTCCAAACAAGAGCGGACAGACATATTAGAGGCCATACAACGACGACTATAATCCATCATGATTCTGGTGTGAGAGGGAGACAGAGCTACACATAGCACCTACCACTATCCTTTTCTCGCAACGGAATCATGACGCTGTTGAGATGCCATGTGCATTATTTCAATAAGTGAGAAAGACTAGTACCTAATAAATACAAAGGCCATCTTACAATCAATCAGGCTTCAACTTAGTATCAGAATGGTTACGAAATAGTATTCTCACACTTAACGCTGCAAAAACCAATTACGTCACTTTCTCCATCAAACAAAACCGGCCAACCTCGGATACTTCCTCCATCGTAGCTCATACTTGTCCGTTGCCACACTCTACCACCTGCTCATGCACTCACATCCGCAAAGCAGATAATGTAAAATATCTGGGTATTATCATAGATAGTAAGTTAAACTTTCATGAACATTTTGATTCACTCACTGAGTAGCAGGCTGCGCAAATTAATCTACGTCTTTAAGACCCTGAGACAGGTGGCTGATGAAAAGTTGAAGAAATCAGTGTATTTTGTCCTTGCTCAATCTTTGCTAGCGTACTGTGTCACTTCTTGGGGAGGTGCCCCAAAATCCACTATACTTGAATTAGAAAGAGCCCAGAGAGCCATCCTGAAAGTGTCCTTATTCCGACCCTTTGACTACTCTACTTCTCTTCTATATAAAGAAGTGAAAGTTTTGACCGTACGCTAACTTTTCTTACTGCAAACAATACTGAAACAGCATAGCGTCCTTACATATAGCCCCCTTCTCTCTCGTGGCAAAAGGCGGTTCAATCCCGTAGACAATCGACAAACTCGGCTGTTGACCAAGTTTGCTCAGCGATTTTTTTTTGTTTTCTCGGTCAATACATTTATAATAAGGTTAACAGGATCCTGCATATTTATGATTTTAACAGAAATAAATGTAAATCGAAAGTAACTAATTGGATCCAAGAACTAAATTATCGTGACACTGAAGATATGCTTGCTATCCCCGTATAGACAATGGAAAAAAAAACAAAACTATCACATTCACCCACTCACTCCACACACACACACTATACATACACACTATAAATACACACTAACTATACATACACACTATACACGCACCTACGTCTCCACTTAATACTAATCCCACTAACAATATTATTATTATTTTTTGTATTTCGATAAATTTTTAGTTTTATTTTCTTCTTAAATTTTTAAAAACTTGTAAATTATAAGGTGACTCCTGACCACTAAGATATAGAGCACTTGAAATGTTAACCCAAAGGGTGGAGACCTGGTGTCCTGAAATACAGGCCCTGGCCTAGTTTAGGCACCAGTCTCCCACAATGTTTATTGTATGGAATATGTCCCTAATAACTGTAAAATTGTACATAAATATTGTGGTGAGAGAATAAATATTATGATTATGATGAATTACATATTAATCTTCGTTTTTATTGAATAAGTAATTCATGTATATATACCTATAGATGAATGAACAGACTTAAGGGCCTATACTACCTCAAATGGCTTAGCATGATCCTCCGTTATATCGAAAATACTGCAGCAATAATTTTGAAATAAATATATGGTAAAGTTGAGGATTAACGTTAGACTATGTTTGACGAAAACACGATTCCATAAAATTTTCTTGATGGAAAAAAAATCCAAAGTTGCCTCCAAACTGAACAATAAACCGCTTGTAATCAAAAATAACTTCAAATCAGATAGTGAAACTTTGCATATTAATTGAACAAACTATAAAGCAGTGCCACCCTGTCTCGCTTGCTCGCGTGACCGCGGCGAGTAGTGTGCGAGCGAGATAAAGAGTGAGAAGCGCTGAGGTAGTATAGGCCCTTAAGAGGAGGCTCCCTAAATTGTATGTAATTCTGTATTAATATTCTGAAACAATCACGCATACAATTAAAATATAACTTTAGTATATGATTTATTGGATCTTTTTCTTTCCATGTCTAGACCAGTTTCGTAATTGGAACATTTTCGTTCGATTCATTTTTTAATCGAAAATCATGTCTTTTTAAAGATTGTTCAAAATTCAATGAAGAGTACTCGGCTTTTATGTCTAAAATTAGTATTGACAGTAAGAAAATATAGTTTATTATCCAAATATAGGACATTTTTTCTCTAGATCAATTATTAATTTAGTTATAAACGAAATAAGAATTAAGACTTACGACATTTAGTTTCGAACCCGAATATGGTAAAAGAGCGCATGCGATATTCAACTTTATTACTGCTACGCTAGCGTTTAGCACACAACGGCAGTTTCGAAACCGAACATGGTGAAAGAGCGCACGCGATATTCAATTGTGTTACTGCCGCGTTAGCGTTTATTATACAACGGCCTAACCAGGGTGGATGGGGCCGGAGCTTGCGTGAAAATTTTGCACTGCCTGGTATTAACGAGGAATCAGAAAAAAAAATCATTGTTACCATCAGGTGAGATGGTGTAAACCAGGGATGTTGCGAATATTCGCATCCGCATCCGCAAATGCGGAGCTTCCGTATGGATTTGGACATCTGCATCCGCATCCGCATCCGCAATAATCAATGCGGATTTTCATGCGGATGCGGATGTAAGACGAGTCATTACGTGTTTGTTTGAGCTGTGGAATACTTATCGTATAGATATGTAGCCTATCTACACTTCGCCTTTGAGAAGTTGCCGATCATAAACAACGTCTGAGACATGCGCACCTAAAACCGTACATACAATGCACAAAGGAATATTATTATAAATACTATAAATTAAATATAATGTAAACAGACATACGACACGCGTGCCCTGAAAGAACGCTCATACAATGACCACTGTTAAACTTTTGTAAACACTACTATTATAGTGTTTACAAAAGTGACGTTTCCGATTCTTTTAATGCCAATTCCGAAGGGGCTAAAAGAATGAGAATGACAGATTCCACGGAAAAGGATATGGGACAACTAGGACCAGGGACGTCAGGTTCCCTCAGAAAGCCATGCTTAAAAACGATCTTGCCATGATGTTAGATTCGTCAAGTGAAGATGAGAGTCAAGAAATACCAGAAAATGGTAGCACTGAAGCTGTACTCAAAAAGGAATTACTTTCTTATCACACTAAAAAAAGAGTCAATGTGGATGAGAATCCTCTTAAATGGTGGAGTGTTCATCGAGAGGAGTTTAACATATTATCACCGATAGCACGAAGATTTTTATCCACTCCACCAGGCAGTGTTCCTAGCGAACAATTATTTAGTAGCGCGGGTTTAATTTACGAACCTCTGTGTAACCGGCTTGAATCAGAGAAAGCGGCAATATTACTTTTTATTAAGTATAATGCTTCCTATTATTAACTTCACATACTAATTCTAATTAATAAAAAAAAAATGATTACTATATCGTTATTTTAATTCTTCATTCATATACTTTTTTATATGGGCTCGAACATCCGCATCCGCATCTGCATCCGCGGATGCGAGCTTTCAGAAATCCGCATCCGCATTCACATCCGCGGATGTGAAAAAATCGGCATCCGCAACATCCCTGGTGTAAACCACCATCTCACCTGAGTGTACATATCGTTCTTATACTAAAAACCAGAAAAGTCCTTACTGCCTTATGTATGGCTAGTGAGTTCGGATAAATTGGGTTATAAATATTTTAAATAGTAAGTGAATTTGTAAGTTTTACATTTAAAGATGTTAGTAAATAAGCTTAACTAAACTAATTCATTCTGTTGCAAAAAATGCTTTTTTAATTTAAATTTTGATTTTTTAGGGTTCCTCTGCAACCCTAAAAAATCAAAATTTAATTTATACAAAATCAGAATACGGATCACCATACGTGCTTGTAATTTAACGCATTATTTTTATTTTACTGTGACATCATATCATAAAACTTTTATTAGTTTTTATTTTACATTGTATATCAAAATCTTACTACGTTGAACTGAAGAAACTATCTTTCCCACGAAAAGATGAGACAAATTATGTCCGTCCCACAAAGACGAAGTTCGCGCGTTGATTGCACACTTCAGAACTCTCGCTCAAAGTTGGGCAGACGATGCTATTATGGCATCATTTGCTTTCATTTGCCGCTTGCCACCATTTTTCAGATAATGACAAAGATTTAGAATGGAGGAGCTCGTGGCTATATAATAATAGCTGCTCTGGTTGATCTTTAAGGTTAAGCAACGCTTGCAGAAGTGGATGGGTATCTTAACATGTCAAGATTACTTGGCTGTTAAGGCGGGTACAGACAGACTACAGTAACATGAAAGGAGCATTTCATTAGTGTGGACACAGCGCGCGCACAAACCGAGCATGTACTATCGTGGACACTCCCGCCTGACCACCACTAAGCTCATTTTTGCTTGCACTTACAACATTGAAACGCTCTCTAGCCCCGCCCCCTTGACTTTGTACAGAAATAATGGATGAAGTACAATACCGAGCGGCCGAGCGCACTGGTGACGCACGCTAAACGAGTTATTGTTATTTTCAAACTGCTATTGAAATAGGCATACGTTACTGAAATGTGATATTTAAATTTTTGTTGAAATTGTCTTACGTTACTATTGATATACGTTTGTCGGTAATTGTAAATTCACAGATTCCTGGATTCCTGTAATTAACTTTTAATTTATTATAGGAATCTTATAAAATCCTATACCACTAACAGGCAATAGGTAAGCTAGCGAGAGTCTCTAAGCGCGTTCTCTAAATCGGCTTTAACGATTCCGATAAAATTTTAAATATATAATGAGGCTTTAGGAGGTGGAAAGTTGATCTAGCTAGATCTCGTCTGTGGAAAAATTCATTGCGTGTTAATATTTCTCCTAAGCGGAGCTCGGTCGCCCAGATTTACTTAAACTATTCTAACTGTAATATTTATTCTAACTAGAACTTTGATTTGTTAAATTCTATTATCGTTTAGACATATTTTTTTTTTTGTTATTACGGATGAGCCCGCTCTTGACCTCGATCTCGCCTGATGGTAAGCAATAGATGAGGTCTACGATGTGACGAGCGAGCCCAGAAGATGCCTGTTTACTCTTGCTTTAAAGGCTGAAAGGTCATAAGTGGCAGGGAACACAGAAGCCGGCAGAGAATTCCACAACTTGGCTATGCGCACAATAAATGTGGAAGAGAAGCGCTTGATACGACAAGTAAAAGTAATAATATTTAAAGGTTTATCAATCTTACTACCCAAAGTAAATAAAACAAACACATATTCATAAAATATTTATTAGGTCCAATATAGAAATTGGGTCAGTAAATAGGTATAACACTAAAAATCAAACAACAAGTAATAGAACGAACTTCAAATAGTTTACCGTTTAAAGAAATACGAAACCTCCCTTCCTGTGACCTTGTTACTACAAGCAACACTTTTTTTTAATATACAACAGTTATTCGATTGGTGTAATTCGTTACAAAATTACAATCTACTGTTGGTGGTAGATTCAAAAAATGAAACAATAAAATTTGAAAAATAAATAAAAGCTGTGATAATAAACAAATATCTAAAATAATTGGCTTTTTGCTGATTCTTATTAAAAAAAGAAACATTTTTTTTAGTAATCAAAAATATCTACAGATGAAAGCAGTCACAAATACCTATCAGAACTTATACTTATCTTGCATATATGAAAACATCAAAATTATCTGTAAGTAAGCATTAAAAAAATATAATAAAAAAGATAACATAAACAAAAACTTTGCTAGAATTAAAACAGTCGGTAAAACATATTTTTCTAATGCCTTTTAAATATTAAAAACTAGGTAGGTAAATCAGTAATTCCCGTAAAAAGAAGCTCTATTTAAAACAGAATGTCCGTCAACCCTAAACTATAATTACTTGCAAATATTTTTTAAGTTAATACTTATATCTATACAGGTGGCAAGCATTGTTTCTTTAAAACCTACCTAATAAAATGAAATAGATAGTGCGTGATTAAACGAGAAAGTATTCTAGTTCGCCTCGAACAACAAAACAATAATATCAGTGCATATATAATTATTTCATTTTAATTTTCGCTATTATTAAAATTAGACTTTCTATTTAAAATGTTTCAATAAATCAAAATAAACACAAAAAAATAATAATAAAAAAACACAATAAACAATATCTTCTCTAAAATCAAATAAACAGTCAGTAAATAACAATTACTTTTTACTATGCCTTAATAAATACAAGGTTATCACAATAATCACTCAATGGCCACTCAATCTTAATACTACAATACAAAACTTAAAAAAGAATTAAATTGACTTCTAAAACAAACACAAAAAGTGTAAAATAACTTTTCTTTCGGAAGTCGGTGGCAAAAAAGTCAAGGAAATTAGAAACAAAGTCACTTAACACTCTCGTCGGCGTGAACGCGTTCTCTTGTTGATCTTGATGAACACCTGTTCACCATACGTTGGATGTTTTCTTCTGATATCAGATATGGACGTGGTGCCCGCGGTCTATCCTAAGACACCCTCTTCTTCATGGCGTCTGATCACAGCCGCACAGTGTTGCTCTACAAACAATAAACAACCTCATAAGTCACAGATACCAGTTTACAAAAATGTTAACCTGATATTTTTAATCAGAACAAAATACATATTTTGCCCTTTATTTACACCTATTTAATTCTCAATGGTGTTATTTATGTTTAGATAATAAAACTGCGGCTTGGGCCCGATTTTTGTCATATTAGAGATATTATAGAACAAAGCATGTTTTTACTTCGGCGTGCAATTTGAAACAAAGAAGATAGTTAAGGGCGGGCACCCTTTGCATTTTTTGGCAAAGAATTAAAACAACAAACATAATAATGCTCTTTGTTGTCACTCTTTTAACTTCGTCGGCAAAGGTATGGTTTCTGTTATTTCTAATTGCTTTGTTATACTGAGGTAACTAAAAATAGGATTTTGGGTTTGTCTAAGAAATTATAACTATATCGTTTTGCATTCAAACTAATTTGAAGCTCACTCGAAATTAAATTGCAATGTTAGTAATTTTTATTGTTTTGTTTTATCTCTACTTGCACGCTTATTCTGCATGCCGTGGCAGCCTTTAATTAAGGCTACACTATTGTTTGTAATAATATTGTAACTTGTTTATTGGTGTATGCTTAAATGCTTCGTCGTCCTTAAATAAATAAATAAATTCAAGATACGATGAATGATCTTTTTGTTACGAGAGATGACTTTTCTATTGGCATTGAAAAATGAAAATAAAAATTGGCCAAGTGCGAGTCAGACTCGCCCATGAAGGGTTCCGTAGTAACTATGCCAAATAACTTAGGTTTTCATAGTGTTTGTATAAATTACAAAGTTATATATGCGGTTTTAGAAAATATGCTGTATCTCGAAAACTGCTAACCCGATCTCGTTCAATCCAATTTTGGTTGAAAGTTTACATTAAGATCTACAACTCGTATATTTAAAAAAAATTCACTCCATTATTATAGAAGTTAGAGACATTTTACCACTTTGGAAGCGTATATCTTTTAAACGATTAACTTTATGAAATCGTGGTTTTAAAAACCTCAATGTCGTTTTTAAAGACCTGTCTATAGAACATAATAACACACGCATAAGTTTTATAAAAAAAAAATCAGTTTCAGTTCCATGTATGGGGTCCATTATTTTAAATATTTTTTAATTTTTTTCTTAAAATCGGGAAGCGGTTTACAGAGGACGTCTACCTACCAAGTTTCACATGTATAGTCCTAATAGTTTCGGAATAAAATGGCTGTGACATACGGACGGATGGTCAGATAGACAGACATGACGAAACTATAAGGGTTCCGTTTTTTGCCATTCGGCTACGGAACCCTAATAAGACTTATAATTCGTTTTTTTATTTGGTCTCGCTAGTCGTGTCCTTTTTTTCTGGGTGGGAAAATCATCGAATTACTTCTCGCGCTCTGGGTTTAGCGGAAAGGAGTGTCAGACTTCTACTGACTAAAAACCCACCCTGTTCCTTAAGCTGCCCTTAAGTTCCGGGGCCGCGCCTGGGGGCCTAAAATCGCCACTTTAGCAGAATCATAATAGGATAATAATATGAATTACTTTATAATTCGAAAAATGATCACTAAGTGACAGTTCATTATATTAATTTCGTTTATGACTATTTTAAGAATTTTATAAACGTGATTCATATCATAGTATGGTTCTGCCAAATCGGTCATCTTAGCCCCTGGCTGGGCATAAGCACAAATCATCTATAGCTACGTATAACGACGTTTAGCTAGATCGTGCTTGCCACCAAAAGTATTAAACAAAATTGTGATATTAATGAATAAAATACTTTTATACGATACACAATGGCAAAGATTTGAAACTTTGAAACCATTAACAGAATATTTTTTCTGCGTGTCTCTAGTTTAATTATATTTGTCAAAACCTTTTACTCTTGTATATAACAAGCTAAAAGGTATCTAATTATTTACACAAGATGATAATTATTTGCATGAAGTTTTATTTATAGGTAAATTAAGGTAATTGAAAATAATAAAATTTATCATAACAATAATTAAAATAATTTATTACTTACGGTCATATGCAGCTGCTCAGCGTTTTGATTGATGTTAAATCCTTGTCCATGCAAAATGATAATTTCATTTCATTCTCGTATGAGATTTCTGGAAGACATTATGCACAAAATGTTCTAGCACAGGTTCACAGGAGTCCAATATTATCGCACAGGTTAACGTTTATGCAATCAAAAGTCAGGTAAACAAAGCAATAGTCAATATTCGAGATGTCCGGTAAGCGCGCCAAAATTCGTCCGTAAAATTCGCAAAATGGTGTACACAGGATACGTCACTAACCTGCGCAGTGCAGATTGCAACTAACTACGTTGAAGCTTTCCTAATAGGCCAAAACTTTAAAGGGGCGTGGCTCGGCGCCTCCGCATGATTTAGGCGAAAATATTTTTAACTGGTCAGGCGGAAAAGACCGTGATAGTACCTACTCGCATCTGTTTCCGGCATGCGCGCGGCGAACATAGCTCAGTCTGCCGTAGTGATGTGCCAACTCGGAATAAACACAACTCGAGTTAACTCGAGTTGAAATTCACGTAACTCGAGTTAAGTAACTCGAGTTAACTGGGTGCAATAAACCGAAGTAAATGATTTGTTTTCGTAACAATATTTACAGATTCAGCATAGATATGTATGGCGACCGTTATAATTAAAGTAGGTAGAATTTAAATAAAAAAGAAATGTATTTATTTATCATTTATTTATGTTTTATGTATTTAGGATTAAATTTTCGTAACATAAATAAACTAAGTATTTCTATTCATTAACAACAAAACTATATTTGTATGAATCTGAAAACTGCACTTAGCATGTCCAATCACTGGGGATTCAAATACATCCCAAACAACAAATTTCCTTTTAGGTCCCGGCATTTTTTCAATACAGTACCTAATAATTCGATAAATTAACAACAATAACAACCGGCACTCCAAAATAACCTCAAATCTGCAACAATGCAATATTGTGTTGTTGTGACATTGACATAATTGACATTTGTAGCGAATTAAATGAATGAATATAGTCATCAATGAAGGTAAACTTCGCGCCATCTTAGTGTCTGTCATTCGGCTGACGCGCTAGGGCGGGAATATTAAAATCGACCAAATCGAGTTAAAGAGAATTCAACTCGAGTTGACTCGATCTAAGCCCAACTCGAGTTAACTCGAGTTAGTAAATCGAGTTGACACATCACTAGTCTGCCGAGAACACGTGAACAGCGAATGGATCATGTCGTTCCGCAGTACAAACACACAGAACCCGTCCACACTGGCGAACTATGGGACAGAACCGTGCGTACCATCTCAAAAATCTGTAACTTTTTTGTTGATTGAAGTAAATAGCTGAAATTTGGCACGTAGTATCTCCAGAGTATATACAATCCAATAATTACACATTTATTATCAAATGTTTAATTAATAATATTTAAAAAAATATAACAAAAATAAAAATGATTTTTTTTAATATTAAACCGTAGTTTGTTTAACTTATTGAATTATAATTTTACAGTTTTATGATATTAAGCCTATTTTATTTTATATTAAGTACATATAAATGTTAAATTTAAATAAATAACAAATATGATATAATAATCCACTCCAAAAATATATTTTACAATTAATGTACGTAATTACTTCTATTTAAATAGCTAAGAGGTTCTTAGCATCGTCTAACAATTCCTTGGAAATAGTGTCTGATGGTTTTCTGATAGGTACTTGATATGTATGGATCGGACGTAAATATAAGAACATGAAATACGTCTTGATTCGTTGCGGACCTAGAGCATTTTGTAGCGTGATGCAATCTGAATTTTTTGTCATCCTTATTACGAGATTCTTGAGCATCCTCAGACAATTACCAAGGGGTAGAACAGCAAAATGTCTTATTATACTTTCCCCATGTATTAAGATTTTATGTACTGAAGAAGGCATATTATACCACATATATTTTGTTACGTACAGTTGTGCGGTTGCGCGAGTATATTCACCAAATTTTTCTGGATTTACAGCAATGCCGGATGACAAAGTTTGAAGAATAACATAGAACCTTTTAATAAGTTCCCTGTCAACTCCTGTAATTTCTGAAGCGCAATAGTAGTTCTCAAAAAAACGGGGAGCTGTATTGCCGTCATGGCTGTTTCCACTTCCTTGTCGGGGCTTATCAACGTGCAATCCCATTCGGCTTCGAAACAAACTTTGTACAAGCTTTTTTTGTCTTCTTTACTTTTTTATCTTCCGGAGATCGCGCAGCCCATTTTTCAAATGAAAGGTTATATGAAATATGTAAAATTAACTCCATGCACCTGATCCACGCGTGCAACGTAGATAAACCGTATTCGTAAGCATTTATATTATTATCTGGCTTTGATTCAATCTTCTCCAAATTATTCATTTCGCTTGGTTTAGCCCCACACACTGTACATACAGCTCCAGAACTTGTGTCAGTTAGAACTTGTGTAACTTTTCCATCCACCATAGTTAGAAATAGGTCGTGACTTATTTTAATTACCTGCTTTATCCACCGTGAAATCTGTTGCGTTTTTCCTTCATGATCCTTTTTTCATTTCTATCACAACTCCGCATCATTGAAACAACAGTAGCTTCTTCGAGTTCTCCTTCAGACCGCAATCCTTGAACGTATGCATTATGTATATACTCGAGTCCATATTCTTGTACCAACTCCATATTATTCCTTATTTTCGATTTCTCTGATAGATCTTCATAAGACTTTGGCGGACGTCCACGTTCTCCAGATGTTGTAGGTGTAATATCCAGCGGTGCTTCTTCGAATTGTACTTTAAATTTACCGTCTAACCACGATGTATTTTTATCAAAGAAACGTTCTTTAGTTCGGTTAGATTTGGTCCACCGATCGTTAAACGCTGTTATAAGACATTTTTGAATACGTTTTACAACTAGTTCACTTTTTTCAGACGACAAATGGTGGTATCCTTCTAAGTATTTTTGAATATCTTTTGATTTTGTTCCATGATTAATGAAAAATTCGCATAATACTCGTCGAGGCACAACAAATTCACTCATTTTGTTTTTACTTTTAAGTACTAATTTTTTCCCGAAGTTGGTGAAGACTATATTAAGTATGTCAAAGCACACTAAAGTACTGGTAAATGACAACGTAAATCAACAACTTTTATACTGAATCTTTGTGTGAAAAAATATTATTATCTAGTGTCATTATCACGTTCCTAACCACTTATGAAGGTGGTTAGTAGTGCTGATATAATGTACAATAACAACTTTAACTACCATTTCCTCCCTTTTCCTTCACCACGATAGAGAAATACATAAACTACCTGATAAACATGTAATTCACACAGTGATAACAAAACACAAACCACATCTGACCGAACGATAATAGTTATTTGTTATACAAGAGTGCAAAGTTGCTTTTTAACCGCGTGCTCAATTTTGAAGACCGAGCAAGCGAAGCATTCTAAAATTGAATCACGAGTGCAGCGAGTGATTCGAACATTAGAATCCTGAGCGTTAGCGAGGGAATCAAAAGAGCACGAGGTGAAAAATCTTTGCACTCGAGTGCAACACGTAA
The DNA here is from genome assembly GCA_943138885.2 of Tholera decimalis. NCBI lineage: Eukaryota > Metazoa > Arthropoda > Insecta > Lepidoptera > Noctuidae > Tholera > Tholera decimalis. The sequence continues at coordinate 36,202,836 of OW964562.2, forward strand.
CTTTTCATCCCACCTCAGCGAGGAAATGACTAAATGCAAAAAAAAATGGCGCGCAAAGCAAATTAAAAAAAAGTACGTACACCAAGAAGGTTCCAGAGTCTGAGTTTTTAACAAATTAAAAAAAGTTGTATTGTAAATTCGGCCCCATGGAGGTAGAAGTAAATAGGTTTAATGATGTTTTGAATTCACGAACTTAGTACACACGATGTTCTAAATTCAATTTACTTTATCCTCTAGCGGATAAAAACGGCTTTTGCATTCAGATATCGAAGAGCAAAAATACTCTTTCCGAGATGGGGGGATGAAAAAAAAATTAATACATTACCCAATACTCCCACCTTACCTAAAGATTAAGCAAATAGATAATATTATTTAAGAAAAATAGGTCAAAGGTAATCTAAATATCCAAAAATCTCATCAATTACATCTAAAATAATTTTTGGTAATTTGCATTTTTCCACCCATCAGGCATTTTTCGTTTCATTTAAAGGGGGGCAGATTCGGGCAATAATTTTTTTTTGCCCTGACTTCTTTATTAGCTGCTCTATGTGATGCTATCAAAATTACGACATGGGCAGACATTGCTAACTGTAAAAAGTCTATGTAAAGTTTCTAATAAGGATAGAATATTAGGTCCTTAAATAAAAATTCTATACCTCCCCAGTTTTCACATAATGGTCTACCTAAATTATTTTTAAATAGAATACTTCATAACCATTCTAACCATATATCACACATATCACATCGTAAAAATAATGAAAATATGACCATATGAACTGGTGAAATTGTGTTCTACATAATTGACATAATTTTGAGCGTCAACTTGCAAGCCTTAGTCTAATAGTAAAAATGAGAAACAGTATACATACTTTTGAGACGGTACAGACGGAGTGATGGCACTCCGTGCACACTGCGCGCCCCTTTGTGTTCGGTGAAAAAATTTGAAATGCTCTGTTTGTGCGCGTAGTGTGCACGGTTCGTGCGCGCAAGGCGTCCACACTGTGGTAATTCTGTTACATTGCATGATACATTGCGACAATGTGGATGGCAAATCCTTTCATTGCGTGTTACATTGTATGTTATATTGCGTTAGTCTGTACCCGCCTTTACCTATGCACTTTGACAGTCGTTACAGGAAGTAAGAAGCCAAAAAATGTTACATCAGACATACCAAGACCAAGGGTTATTGTATTACCCAGCTACTGGTCGTGGAGGTTAGATAAACAGTAGCTCCATTTAAAACACTAGACTTGAAACCGATACTGAAATATTTATGCAAATGGTGGTAATCACGAGCGTCGTATTTAAAGCTCGTAAATCCAACGCAAAATGAAACGCACTCACTGCTTTGAGAATAATTTAAAAAGTAACATTAAAAGAATTTATAAAAAATTAATGTTCTCTTTATTACATTCGTTTGTTGGAATAACACATACACTATTGCCTTATTTTATTTGCCACTGGTTTTAGGGTACGGTAACCCCTGCACTTCCAGTCCATTTGCTTGTCAGTTGGCTGAATTTCATAAACCGTAATAGGCCGTGCGCGCACTGCCTTGCGGTGGCCGCAATGGGGCGTGCAAGTGAAAGCTAATCGCAGATGGCGCCACCACCGTAAGAACCTTTGTCACTGTCAGTGTTAGTTCAGTGTTAGTTAGATTGTGAGATATTATATAGTTATCTGTATCATCTATGGTTATCTGTGGTAATATTTTTTACTAGTACTCACGCGGGGCTTCGCTCCCGTGGATTCTATCACGGTAAAAACATAACTCTCCTTTTTTGCAGTCGGGTAAAAAGTAGCCTATAACCTTCCTCAAGCTTCAGGCTACTTCCATACCAAATTGCATCCAAATCCACCCAGTACTTTCAAAGATTAGCGCGTTCAAGCAAACAAACAAACAAACTAACAAACTTTTCCGCTTTATAATATTAGTATAGATTTTCATTTCATTGATTTCAATTGATTTCTGTACAATTTTCCGATTAAAGAACATAATACATGTTCTTTAATCGAAAAATTCTCAATAACTGTCTCTAATTTAGGAATTCATTACTGTTCCATAGAGAAACTGCTTTGATATTGGTAAGTGTGCTACTAGCGCCACTTTGACAGTTGCACGCCCCATTCCGGTAGTTCTACCGTACCGGTAGACTGACCGCAGTGCGCGCACTTCTATGACACTCCATACTTCACAAATTTTGCGTTTCCAAAACGCAACGCAGTGCGCGCACGGCCTAATACATACTTAGGTACCAATATATTTCAGTTAGGCAGATAAATATATAACATTGTTATACATGTGTGATAGCTGCGTTTTATTCATATAATGTTATACTAGAACATTGAAATGTATATACTGCAAGAAAATCAATACATATCTATCTATACTAATATTATAAAGTAAAGAGTAAAATAATAAAATAAAGCGGAAAATCTTTGAAAGTACTGGATGGATTTGGGTGAAATTTCGTAAGGAAGTAGCTTGAAGCTTGAGGAAAGTTACTAATTTGGCTACTTTTTACCCGACTGTAAAAAAGGAAAATAATATGTTTTTATCGAGATAAAGTCCACGGGAGCGAAGACCCGCGCCACTGATTGTTATATATTTATAAAGATAGACCAACTGATATAAAGAGTGGTTTTTTAAGGGCCGATGTTGAATGTGAACCACACGTAAACGTCAAGTTTTTTTCTGCATTTCATTTGACATTTCTCAATTTCAGACTAACTCAATTTGAACCATGGAAAGATACACAACCGAGCAACGCGTTAAAGTTATTCAGGCTTATTATGAAAATGGGCGTTCAAATCAAAATGCACTTACTGTAGTTACTGTATTGCAGTTACTGTGAATGGCGTTCGCTATCGTGAGATGATAACGAACTTTTTATGGCCCAAATTGGAAGATATGGATGTGGACGATATGTGGTTTCAACAGGACGGTGCCACTTGCCACACAGCTAACGAAACAATGGCACTTTTGCGCGACAAATTCAATGGCCGCCAAGATCATGTGATTTGACACCGTTGGACTTCTTTCTTTGGGGTTATTTGAAAGAAAAGGTGTACGTCGATAAGCCAGCAACAATTCAAGAGCTAAAGGATGAGATAATTCAGCACATTAACGGCATAGAACCTCAATTATGCCTCAGCGTAATCGAAAATTTGAACCATCGGATGGAGGTGTGCCGCCGAGGTCGCGACGGCCATTTGGCCGATATTTTGTTCCATACGTAATTGAACCATACCATAATTATTATCATAATAAAAAGAAATGACAATAATTTCCTAAATAATTTGTGTTTTATTCAAAATCAACATTGGCCCTTCGTTACATTCTTATCTAAACGTCAAAAACAAAGTACCTAATTAACGGATCGATTTGTTTTTTGGTGTGAAGATAGTTGAAGGATTGCATAGTGACATAGACTAATTACTTTAATTTCGCTGAAAATAAAACCATTTCATAGGAGCGAAACCGAAGACAGGAGCTAGTCATAAAATAAATTGCCAGTTAAAGCGAAATACTGGTACATATATTTTATCTTCGTCACGATGTCACCGCTTGATCTTATTACAATAGATAGATATTGTTTTAAACGTTAATTAAACCAATCTAGATTCAATTACTCGGTGCTCGTGCAATCAACACGCACAATTTCCATTTAATTGTCCGTAATGTTCGTAATCGGTGACCGATATCAGCATACATAGCTACAGCATCCCATTAAGAATCAATTACAGAATAGACTTCGTAACAGTTAGGGTCGTTTTCATCCAGTGCAAGGCATTTAGCTTAGTAAAAGTAAATGAAAATTAATAGTTAAAAAACTAAAAACATGCTTTTATATACTGCAGTAAATAGCCAAAAAATGAGCCCAAACTCGATATATTTACTAGTAGGCAGTCCAAGGTTCCATCATTTGTCTCGACCAGTTTTTCGTTGCCAATGAGCCTTTTGGCCCGTTTCTCGATAGTCTCAAGTGCATCAAGCTGGTATTTGGCAGATCCGTCCCAAAGATGAGAGTAGTAGTGCATACACGACCGAACTTGTGCTTGATAAAGGTTAATCAGCTTTTCCGGTGTGAAGTATCGTCCCCACTTTGCTCGGATTCCCAATTTTTTGGCAGCCAATTGAGCCTTAGCCTCAATAAATGGAAAAATTAAGGTTGGATGTCAACGTAACCCCAAGAAGTTCGATGCGATCAGTTATCGGCATGGTTACAACACGGAAAGAAGGAGCCAGTTGAAATTAGCTCCTTTTTGCGCAAAATAGACACGCCTGGTTCTTAGCAGTATTAAACCTGACCAAGTTGGCGTCGTCGTCCCATTCAGAGACAGCCTTCGAAATCAAGTTCAAGAGCCCAACTGGTCTCTCGCAAACCTAATCAAACGTCAACCTAATCAAAGTCCTAAAAAAAAATTTTTTTTTTTTTTAAATTCGTTTATATATTTGTATGTAGGGGGTAATCTTCGGAACTATAGATCCATTTCTAATACATGTTTCATTGGTAGTAAGGCGCATTATTTGGAGTGTTAGGGTATAAATTATTTTGAATCCACGAGAAAGAAGTCACGGTTGAATTGCTAATTGTTTATAATGGAGGAGACTACTTCACAAGGCGCTCAGAGTTTGGAGACAGGTCCTAGGAGTACCCCCGGGCGTCGGGGATCACGAGCCGATTTCCGGCCACCGTAGGCACGGGCCTGCGGACGGCGAGCAGGGGTCGTTCACCGTCCGGTAAGGACCAGGCCCGGATCGGCGGCGCGTCGTGTTCCACGCGCGCCTCAAGGAGCTGTCAACACCAGTGACGGGGCCTCATAGGGCCATTGCCTGCCGGGGTTTGCGGAAAAGTTCTACAGAGTTACCGCGGCCCCGGAAATTTAGGGCAGCTGAAGGAACAGGGTGGGTTTTTAGTCAGTAGAAATCTGACACACCCTTCCGCTTGACCCAAAGCGGAAGAAGTCATTCGATGATTATCCCACCACAAAAAAAAAAAGGTCCCAGGAGTATGAGATTTTAACCTCTCTAAGTTGGGGAAAGACATACGACATCCGGCAGGCTACAACGGAGTGGCGCGCGTGGTGGATTTCGGATCTTTCTTATAACTATAGAGAGGAGGCAGGCATCAAATGACTCCTCCTGCTCTGGTTGCGGTGGAAGGTAGTTTCAGACTTTTACTCATTAAAAACCCACCATGTTCCTTTAGTTGCCCTTGAGTTCCGTGGCCGCAATAACTCGTAAGAATATTCTGACAACTCCGGCAGTTGGCACCCATATTTCCTAAAGGAGGAATGTGAAATATACATTACATTAAATTACAATTTGTTTATATTAAAGTAATTAGTTATTTAATAAATAATTAAAAAATGGACCGGTACTGATATGTGGGTGCTGATATCTGTGAGTCCTAAGCTATCAAATAGGTACAAATAATGACGTCACGTCAATAAATTAATCGCTTCTCGTAATGAACCTGTTGATGTTGATCCAGAGATAAACTGTTCTTTGTTGTTGTTGATACGGTTTAGGATTGCTTAAATACATTATCGGTTTAACGTGGCGCCGCCGTGTTCTATTTAATGGGATACAAAAATTATTATTACCTACCTAGTATTTCTGACCATATTTCTGTCAAACGACTTGCTTGTATTTCAAGGGGGAGAATCAGCAAATTACTGCTCCCGTTCTGGTTGGAGTGGAAGTGACTAACTCAATACCCTCTTGCACCATTAGTTTTATGTATTTGTAAACTCAATTCTAATTTTATTTAATTTAATTTTAATGTAATGATTTGAACCATAATTTTATATATTTGTACACTGGAAACGATAGAAAATTCTGATCACAATTATTAATGCACTTAACAACTTTGTACAACATTCTGACAAATAAATGCATTCTATTCTACCCACGCTGTTCTTTCCTTTCCTGTAGTCCCCAAAAGGGAGTGTCAGACTACTGACTAATAACCGAACCTATTCCTTCCTTTCCTGTTGTTCTGTGGCTGCGGTATCTCGTTAGAACATTCCCGCAACCCTGCCCCCAGATCCCCGTCCCCGTCAATGATGCTAACTGTTATAAACATGACGCGCTATAGACTCGGATTCAGAATAGATGATGTATATACAAGAGCGTATTTTACGTACGGATAGGACAAATAAATCATTTGATCTATCCTTGCTCCTATAGAAAGGCGAGCAGCACCCTGGATTTACTTACCATTTCACGGATGGTTCATGAGTTGCCAAAGTATCTGGCCCTGTAAGCCCCGACTACTGAACAGTCTAGTAGGTGTCCCACTGTCTCAAAATCCTTCCTGCAGACTCATGCGTAGGTTGTCTGTGACTCCTACCTGTGGTAGACAGATAGATAGATATACTCTTTATTGTACACCATCCAGAACAGAAACAAGTAATGACTTAATAATTCAAAAGGCTGATACATTGGCCGGTCTTAGCGCTAAAAGCGATCTTTTACAGACAACCTGGTGTGGAAGGAATCGAAGGACCAGAGTTATGAACTCAATGTAACCTATGCTAGGCCGCGAGGAAATCGTGGCGGGAAATTAATAGTTTGCGGGTGGTGAGGTAATAAAAATAAAAAAATAAAATAAAAATATTTTATTTCAGACCTCAAGATCCATAGTTTTGTTAGTATTATACATGACTTATAAACTATGTTAATAACAAACGCCTATACATTTAAATATTGTTAGTAGGTATACAATACTTACATACCTTAGAGTAATTAGACTTAGAGTGATAGTTTCATTCAAAATTCCGTTCAAAATTGAAGCAACAACGCAATGAATGTGTGCCTAAGCGGCATGTAATTACGTTCGACGACACGCACACAAGCAAATAATAAATGTTGCAAGTAAATGACATTTTCCCCAGCATGTGGGGAAAATGGAACTGTTCCAATTTTGCCAACTTTGCCGGTAGGTATAAGTGTAGAATTATTATTTAAGTTGCGTTTTATTAGAATTATTCATATTATTACTTTATTTTGTTTAAGGCGAAAGCGCCAGGTTAGTTCGCGAAATATCTTTTTTACGTTTTTTGTAATTTGCTGGTCAGCATTAAGTTGTAAGTTGATTAAAATATGATTTGCGATCGTAACAAATATGTATTTACAGAATTATAATCATTAAAGTCATCCACACAACTCCCTAAGACCAAGTAATCCTACTGAATGACTATTTCATAAAATCGTGATATTCTATGATTATACTAACTTAACAGGTTTTTGTAAACTACAATTTGACATACGACAACACTACGATCAGTCTAAACATTATTTTGTGTTTATTATATTTTTTCTATAGGCTGTATAGCGTTTTTGTCAAACGCGCGCCACGCTTGCGATTCGCGCGCAGGTGTAGGTACCTAAACCTTCGCGCGCACGCTAGCGCGACGCGTGAAAAATCAAATCCAGCGCGACATTTTCCATACAAGTTAATATTTAACAATACAAGTCTGTTTTTTTTCCTCGCAAGTATGTTGAAAAATGTCGTATGACACGCGTGTGCATTGGTCATTATACTCTCGGCTTCCTTATCGCGCTCGCCTGCGGCTTGTGCGAATAATACCACCTCGGGTATAGTGATCAACATAGCACACATGTATCATAATGTACTATATCCTAAAACACATACCATAAATTGGCTAAGTGCGAATCAAACTCGCCCATGAAGGGTTCCGAAGTAACTATAATAATATAATATAATATGTATACTTATTAAAAAAAACCCCTACAAATTTCTTAAAACTAGCTTATTTAAATTTTTCACAACTACGCCCAATAACTTTGTTTTTCATAGTGTTTGTATGAATTAAAAAGTTATATTTGCGGTGTTAGAAAATATGCTGTATCTCAAAAATTGCTGACCCGATCTCGTTCAAACCAATTTTGGTTGAAAGTTTACATTAAGATCTACAGCATATATTTATTTGAAATTTTTGACACACATTTTACCACTTTGAATGCGTATAACTTTTAAACGATTAACTTTATGAAAAAGTGGTTTTAGAAATCTTAATGTCATTTTTAAATACCTGTCTATAGATACCACACGCATAGGTTTCATGAAAAAAAAATATATATATTTTCAGTTTCAGTTCCATGTATGGGGATCCCCCCTTTATTTTAAATATTTTTAAATATTTTTTATAAAATCGGAAAGCGATTTACAGAATACATCTACCTACCAAGTTTCACATGTATAGTTCTAATAGTTTCGGAATAAAATGGCTGTGACATACGGACGGACGCACAGACAGACAGACAGACAGATGGACAGACATGACGAAACTATAAGGGTTCCGTTTTTCTGCCATTCGGCTACGGAACCCTAAAAAATGGTACAACATCTTCACTTCATCAAAATAAAATAACATCAACACTTTTTTTCATGGCGAGTAGAAATACCTACATAGATGTGGATTAGGATTATAGGTACTACATAATTATAATAACAAAAAATTGGGTAAAATATTTTCCAAGCCTAGCAACATTTTCATTGTAATGGCGGCTGTCAAAATTACGATTTATTATTTTGTTTTGATGAATGTTTTGTACAAAAATATAAGACGCTAGGCTGTACTTCTCCGTGAAATGGTATCTTTAAACGTTTTTCATGATTATGTGATGAGTTGTGACACCCTTTCACTGCAAAGTACGTCATTTTTTTACGAAAATGCGCGAGCTCTTTACAGTAATACTTGGTCTTGAGTACTGACGCGCCGAAAGTCGTACGTAGCCTTAAAAGGCTAACTTGAAATGGCTTCACTTTGCGTGCGACTACTGCGGTTCTAAGCCTATTAATTCTATGTTACATACTATGTTAGTAACCATAAAATACACATCACTTCCTATACCGACCGCGCTCACCTGTCACCCCGGGCACATGCACGTGTACACGCACCCAGTGAGCCATGATGTCGCAGCACGGCTTATCACTGATGACCCTCAGAATGCTGTTAGCGCTCCCACGCACTCTACGCATCATGGACGCCATCCGTTTTCGTAGGATGGTGTTGAAACCATCCACACGTGCTTCGGCAAACATCCCTGAGGCGCTACAGTAACGTGGGAGCCCCAACAACATCCTGAAGGTGTTATTGTACTGAACTCTGAGGGCGTTGTATGCCCTTTGCGTATACCGAACCCACAGAGTGCACGTGTACACCGATTGACAAAAAGCCTTAAAAAGAGTTAATTTCACCTCTGGTGTACAACGCGCAAACCTGCGGGCCAGCATATTGCATCGGACAGCCAACGCCCTCCGTTCTCTTTCCATATCAGCATCATCTTTCAAATCCTCAGTTACAATGTGCCCAAGGTATTTAAAATCTGATACACGTTCAAGGGCCACCCCACTTAACATAACCGGGGGTACATGTGCCGGTTTTTTTTGGTTTACCCTAAAAACAAGTAGTTTGCTCTTTTGAACGTTATACCTAAGACCATGTTCCTCCCCATACGCCTCGCAGACGGCCAACAACCTTCTGAGTGCACTAACTGACGGACTGAGCAGGACCATATCGTCCGCATAGCTGATGCTATTGACATAGAGACCGTCAATAGAACAGCCAACCTGTTTGCTACTAAGCCCGACAATCAGCTGGTTTATATACAGGTTGAAAAGCGCTGGCGAGGTCAATCCACCCTGTCTCACCCCGCATTCCAACCTGTACTCGTCAGACAAATCATTGGCCCATCTGACTTGGTTGGTTTGGTGGCCATACCAATACTGAAACATATTTATAATGGCGTCGGGCACTCCCGCTTCGCGCAACTTACTCCACAATAAGTCATACCTAACTAGGTCGAACGCCCTGGAAAGATCTAGAAACGCTGCATATACTGGCGTATTTCTCTTTGTATAATACCTGACAGTATGCTTGAGGGCAAAGATAGCACTTTCAGTGGATAGCTGAGGCCTAAAGCCGAATTGCGCATCGTGTATTTGAAGGTGTTTACTAAGTTGTCCCTCGAACACACTGTCAAGTACCTTAGCCGTTATAGTCGCTAGCGAGATCGGTCGGTAATTACCCACGTCACTAACGTCACCTGTTTTATTTTTCAGTATTGGTACAACCACTGTTCTCATTAAATCAGCGGGTAGGTAGGAGTGTCGGATACAGAAAGTAAACAGTAATGCTAACAGCCGAGGGAGATGCGGTGCGGCATGTTCCAAATGTTCTATGCTGAGGCTGTCGTGTCCCGGCGACTTGCCACGTCTCAAACTTTTAATAATTAAACTAATCTGCTTAGCCGTAATACGGGCAGGCACCTCTGACACATCAGCCCCAGCAACAACGCCACCCTCAACGTCCGGTTTCACAGGAAGATGTAATTTAAAATGATTCAAAAACAAGTTTGCGATCTCCCTGGGCGTGCTAGCCCCGGCGACGCTCACCGGAATTCCAGGCTTAGGATTTAATTTTTTGGTGTGTTTCCAAAACCCACGAAAATCTTTCCTATCATGTTTTGATGCCAAAATATCCATTTTAATTTGGTCTTGCTTGTTTTGACAAAGCTTCAGCTTTTGTTTGAAAATCCTTCGTGATTCAACCATTTCGTTAAAAATAATTCCCGTTTGTGGTTTCCCATGCCAAACCCAATTTGTGAACTTTTGCCTGGAATTCCTGTGAGCATCCCTCACATACTTGTTCCATCCAAGAATAGGTCTACCTTTTCCTACACCCCCTCCACAAAAACCTTCATAGGAATACTCGGCAGCCTCTCGTAGTGATAAAATAATGTTATGGTATAAACCGTCTATCACTTCGTGATGTTCTGGCTCATTACACATATTATCACAACACTTACTTAGTTTACTTGGAAAACTAATTAGCCGCAATTTAGAGTTACATTTCTCGGTATAACGTTCAATCTGACCTATATTTCGCTCACCCCACATAACTTTATTTATTTCAAATACATGTAGTGTATTAGTCTTTGGCGTGGCCCTCGTCATATTACATTGCACCTCCAAAGGGAAATGATCTGACCAGTAAACATCGTAGTGTATCTTAACAGATTTAACCGATTCCCACGCGGCCTCAGTTACCAAACAATGGTCTAGCCACCGACGACTACCATGCGCATCACTAACAAAAGTATAGGAATCATTTCCTAGTTTCATTAAATCTGCACAAAACCAGTTTTGATCTGAACAAAAACTTAACATCTCTTTTCCAAAGAGTTCCCCAGGCTGCGCGTTAAAATCCCCCAGTACGTAAACATTTTCAGTTTCACTACTTTCTATAATAGCCACTATCTCACTTAAGCAATCAATAAATTCTGGCAGATTATCGGTGGAGTCAGTGGGCATATATACATTAAAAATCAGGCTAGTCCTATCCAAAACATGTACTTTAATAGCGACCAGACGACTACTACTGCATGGGATCACGGTCACCGCATCAAAAGTGGTGTTCCGCCACATTAAGGCTACGCCTCCAAAAGGACGACCTTGTAACATTACACCGGTATCCATCGCAGACTTGCCAAAGAAACTAAAGTCTTTGTTTACATTTCCTAAATACGATATTTCACTCGGTTGTAACCAAGTTTCTTGAAGTGCTATCACATCAGCACTTGAACTTAACTTTTCAACACATTCAAAAGATCTTTTAAAAGACTTACAGTTGAAACTTATAAGTTTAATTGTAGTGTCCTTGTCCATAGCGTACACATCCATTATTTTTGTTCAAAATCACTAGCACTCGATTGTTGTTTTTTATCACTATTAGTCCACTTTTTGTTGAACAATACATATCTACGAAAGGATATTCCACTTGGCCACATATTTTCGTCCATAAACAAAGATAGTGTATCCTTCGGAATCATAAATTTATATGCTTCGTAATCCTTTGCTAACTTCATACTATTTTTTCTAATTTCACATCTACCCCCGTTCTATGTTTTATATATTCGGTTATGTCGGATGACGGGCAGTCCTTGCTTACGTTATATATGTAAAACGGTATGCTTATATTTGCTGCCTTGAACTTGCATTCCGTTGTAACCTCTGCAGTCCCTTTCTTCCCAACGAATTTGTTTTTATTTCGTTTTCTTCGTACTGTTGTCCATTTATCGTCATCGTCATGCATATCCTTGTGTTGCCAATTACTGTGGGTTACTCCTTCGATGACGGCCACGGCCCCAGCGTACGATTTTTTGTTGTTGTGTTTTGATATTCGTGTTGATACCAAACCGGTTTCACTGGACGTGCGCGACTCAGATAAGGATTGCGCGAGCGAGTCAGTACTACGAATCTTTGGTGTAGGTATGACTGAAACAGATGTATGTATGTTCCGAGGATCTTCCGATTTATTATTCGTTGAGACCGTTGTTTCAAATCCCTTGTCTGGCGAAATGTGGGGTAATCCGATAGGCCCACTTTCGCAATCAAAACTGACCATAAGTCCAGCTCCTCTACGCCGGTTGTTTACAAAATCTTTCACCTCCGGAGATCGGACTTCCAACATGTCCTTGGTTACATAATTTTCTTTTATGACAGTTAAGTCTTGTTGCAGCTTTATAATATCCTTTAGCAGCCTCGTAGCATCTAAATGGTCGAAAGTTACTGGTGGAAGACGCTGAAGGTCCCTCGCAACGAAGATTGGCAGGCACTCAGGGTCTGTCTCCTTTATGACACGAAGAATATCCTCCATGTCACGTTTATCCTTCCCGTCTCCTTTACGGTTTATGTTCCGACTGCTGGTTTGCACTGACTCAAAAAGTAACTTTTTGGCCGTTACAATTTCGTCACTCTTGAACGCCGTATTGCACAAGCGTATGATACTGTCTTCATCCATCACATCGGCCTTGTTTTGCACAAAGGCAAGCAACTCCGATATAACAACATTACAATTGCTACATTTAACAGTATTAGCCATTATAAGCGGCACTCGCGTCGTCTCGCACACTTTTTACGTTTTCACACAGTATTGAGTTGACCAGGTGTAGGAATAAAAGGTTGATGGACTTACTTGGATGTTCTGGAGCTGATTAGGTGGAGTAGAAGACGCACGTGGATTGAATCACTTTCTTCTTCGGATATTTAATCACTTCACTGTAGTTTTTGTTTTGTCACACGTGTGTGTCCAATACGGATATTTTTGGTAGTTAGATATACAGCGGTATTTAGTTAATCTCGGCTAGACGCGGGGTGATAGCTTCACTTGCTAAGCGGGCGAGTCGCGTGGTGGTTTTACGATAGTTTCTTCTGGAATACTCCGAGACAGAATATGGCGGAGGCAACTATACCCTCTCGAACCATAGAATCTGCTCGGTAATTGGTTAGCGATGAATGTGCCAATGGTGGCGCGTGCGGCGAATTCTCTTCTCTGATTCGTGGGAACAGGAAGCTAGGAATGGATATGATTGGAAGGAATGAACATGATTAGTCAACTCAAAACCGCGGTAATATATGAAATTGTATTCTAATCTATACTAATATTATAAAGCTGAAGAGTTTGTTTGTTTGTTTGTTTGTTTGTTTGCTTGAACGCGCTAATCTCAGGAACTACGGTTCTGATTTGAAAAATTCTTTCGGTGTTAGATAGCCCATTTATCGAGGAAGGCTATAGGCTATATATCATCACGCTAAGACCAATAGGAGCGGAGCACTAATGAAGAATGTTTCAAAATCGGGGGATTTTTTTTCCACGCGGACGAAGTCGTGGGCGGAAGCTAGTATGTGATATGCTCGGACATATGTCAGTAGAAGTTACAAATCAAATAACTTGCGCAAGCACAACCTTTGGTAAACTACTGTGTTTAGGTAAGTTTTATTTCAAAGAATTTCATAACCGAAGACCATTCCATTACTCTACAACATTTAAGGTAATGTAAGGTACTAAACTTGGTAGAATAATGAATAACATAGGATGTCAAAGCTACAATAACATTGAATTCGGGTTTTTATTATATCAACGAATTCAAAACACTAATCCATCAATCAAAACTGTAATAAAACCTAATTACACGCGTCAGCAACCAGAAAAAGATCTTAAATAACCGTAAAAAAATTCAAAAGAGTCGTTAAAATCTAATTGAGATACCCATCAAAACTCCCCAAATATCTTCATTCATTCACTCCCCTGCTCACTCACTCAATTTGATTGTGATTCCGGGACAAGCCGGGACTGCTCTCCGTATAATTACATTCCGCATAATGCATCGATTGGAATGAAAGCCTGCTCAAATGTTTGGACGAAGACTGGCCATTCAAGGAGATTCATTGTTTGGTCCGTAAATTGTGAGGTAATGTGTTTGTCGATTATCACATGGAAATAGGGGAGTTATTTAGGAATTTAATAATATATTTTTAATATTAAAATTAAGGTAAAGTCTGCTACATATAAATATACCTACGTAATTAATAAAAGTTACATTAAATATTTGAGTATATGTTAATAAGAAATGTCTTTAATATTATGAGACTAATATATAGGATAGGATTATGATAAATTCAAGACCTAGTCGCAAGGTTAACGTGGCCCGGGGCTGGTCACGTCTGCCGCATGCCCAATGAGTTGTGTGCCAAAATCACCACTTTCTGGAGCCCGGCACAGCTAGAAGGCGTCATGGTAAACCTTTTAGAAGATAGCGGGACGAGCTGGATCAAAGTAACGACCAGTTGGATTACTTGGGCCCTGGATAGAACCACCTGGAAATCATGGGGAGAGGCCAGGCCCAGCAGTGCCATGATGCAGGCTAACAGTAACAGTAAGTAAATTCAAGTGGATTTGGCGGCCTAGCTAAGTTACATAGCAACCTGCATTAAGGTCCACCAGCCCTTAAATGAGCCTGCAAAATAATAAAACAAACACCAATTTAATAGCAACACGTTTCTATCTTACATACCCATATTATACTAGCACCTGCCCACGGAATCACTCGCGGAAAATATTTTATTTTTAGCGACAAAAAGTAGTCTACGTCCTTCTCTAAGGCTCTAATCAATTTTAGACGTGAAAGTTTAACAGACAGACAAACAGATTTACTTTAGCATTTGAAATATTTGTGGAATGTAGAATAGTAGAAAAGATACGTAGGTAAAATTCGTTCCATAGTCACTGTTAGTTCGTAAGGTTGGTTGTACTGCCCACCAGCCACCAGCTGTACCTACTCTAAAAGCCATCAATTCTCTTCGTATCCAGTAAAACAATGTTTAGAATGCTGTTGGGGCTGCCACGCTTCTGTAACGCATCGGGAATGTTCGCTGACGCCCACATTGATGGTTTCGCTGCCATCAGACGCAAGCGCGCCGCGTCCATGATGCACAGAGTGCGTGCCAGCACCAACAGTCCTCTGAACGTAATGGCTTGCAAACAGGATTGTCCCATAATGTATTATCTAAGTCAGTTGCATATAGTAACATAGATTTGAGGTATAATGTTACTAAAACTTTTAACTACTATAATGGAATGTTACAAGCAGAGGCGGCCTTACCCATTGAGAGGCTCCGGGCGGCAGATCTTTGCGAGGCCCCTTGTCCGCCGTGAAAAGTATGTGATGCAAAAGTAGGTCTGGTTTTTCAGTTTAAGTACTTGTCATGTTTGAGGAGAAATGCTAAAGTTATACAAATAAATAAAATTTGAGTTGTAAAATAATTATTTTACATTGAAAGATTTACAAAATTGACAAATACAGAGATGATAAGTTTTAAAATTGATGTTTGCGGCTTTTCCTAAGACTAAATAAAGTCTTTAAAGCACAATAATCTAACGAATGAGCTACGTCATTTTCGATTGAAAGAATAGCAAGGGCTGAGAGCCGATCTTGTGGCTTGAGGAAAGTATGCACTACTTATATATATAATGAATTTTTCAATTATGTTTTGAATGAATGAATTAGTTAACTAACTTTATTTTAATTTATCTTTATGTTATAACCTTAATAAGTAGTTAAGGATCAAAATCAAAAGCTTTAAATAAAAAATATGGTTTAAAAAATCTATATTTTTAAAATTGGCTTGGGTTGTTGCGCGACGCCCATGCAGAAGCGAGGCCCCGGGCGATTGCCCTGTTCACCACCCCCTAAGGCCGCCACTGGTTACAAGTTCTGAAATAAATGAGTTTATTTATTTAATAAGACTATCGTTCAGTTTAATTATTGGTCATACACACATGCTGATTCGCAAATATCTATATCTAAATATACTAATAAAATTGAAGTATCTGTCTTGAATTTCAAAATAATCGTGTTTTCTCAACAGCTTATAGTTATTTACAAGATAGGTACTAAAACACAAACAATTTTACAATTTTTGTTTGTCTGCCTGCCTTTGTGTTTGGTAGGGCTAATCTCTGGACCAGATTTTAATTTATTAGTACTTTCACTGGAAGATAAGGAGGTTATAGCGCAGTATGCTGCGCTGTGACCTCCTCGTCTAGGTATTCCTATGATTAGACTTTTGTCCCGGAATCCCCACGAGACCGGGTTTATGCGGGAAAAACCACCCACGGAAATGAAATCGCGGGAACAGCTTACTACAACAGTTAACAGTTTATTATATCATGAAATATCTTCCGATACGAAGCTGGCAACCATTTTGTTGTTTTCTAACATCTGATAAAATACAGAACTGATATTAAATATTATACAAATAACAAACACAAACATCAAAAAAAAAAAAACAAAATTAAAGCCCAAAATCCATCTGTAATTCCTGCTTAGATTTGCTCAAAAAAATATTTGCGACAAACAAATTAAATAATATCTTGAA
Organism: Tholera decimalis; assembly: GCA_943138885.2. Lineage (NCBI taxonomy): Eukaryota > Metazoa > Arthropoda > Insecta > Lepidoptera > Noctuidae > Tholera > Tholera decimalis. The sequence goes on from OW964562.2 coordinate 36,219,590, forward strand.
CAGAATAAACGGCTGAGATTTTGAAATTATTATGCCGAAACGAGTTCTAATTGTGATATTCTAAATATTAATAGTCGATCTTGAATATTTATTCGAATGCCTATTATACGAGTCGAGAGATTTAATGACGTTTTTGAGAATCGAAATAACTGAGATATTTTGAACGCCTTTTGTTTAATTTATCTGCTAGGGATGAAGGAAAATAACCAAAGAATAACTGGTATTTTATTTTCTTAATCTTTAAGAAATGAAGATTCTTCACTTCCTTAAACTTGCTCGAAAAGCTACTTTCGATGGCACACTGCTCACTAATAAGAAAATAAAAAAACATCGTTGTAGAATAGATTCTGGACCTGACATATTCTGAAATCCTACACTTATGTACCTTTATATACCTCCGAGGTAGATGAAAACGTTTCAAATTGTTCAATATTCGTGAATCGTGCGACGTAAGTACATTTTTGTATGTGCCGAGCTATCGGTCCCGACACCCAGGAAGTTCAACAACGCAACGGTAGTAGCTAACGGAAATTTCATGCAGACTTTATACGAATAGAATAAGTGCTATCTCTCAGGTGCAGGTTCTGTATCTACTAATGAAAGGTTTGGAAAATTTAAATTATCACTTTTACATTTCCGTAAATTTTAATTACATTAGGCCAGTGTTTCCTAGCTGGCCACCCTAAAAACTCAGAGGCCAAAGTCTCTTTTGAAGTTCATAGAATTCGTTCTGCTCAAATTATATCAGAACCTTTGAATTCAGTGTCTAAGGCACTCTTTTAAAAACTTTTTACCAAAAAATTAAACCGACTCCCAAAAAACACTGCAAAGTGAAAAATAACTTTAATTTCGGTAGTCGGTGTCTTTAGTTTTGTATTTTCGTTTTTGGCACCGACTTCCGAAATTAAAGTTATTTTTCACTTTGCAGTGTTTTTTGGGAGTCGGTTTAATTTTTTGGTAAAAAGTTTTTATTTCACTCTTTTTAGTTGGTCTATTTTTAATTTACCTAGTTACAAGAGCCTAAATGTCAACTACTTATAACCTTTTACAAAATATTGCTTTTCCCAATGCTGGGTCGTTAATTGTTGAGGAGTTCTCCTGGTACTTCACCATCAGCTCTACATCACCATATGCATTGTGACGAGCACAAAGGGCTTAACATCCATATTCAAGTAATCGAATCGCAATCCACTCAATACTTATTATTGAGTAGTTTCGGCGGTCATCTGCGGTCTTCATCATCAATTCCACTTCCTCAAATGGTACTTTTTGAGAGCAACTGCACAAGTTACTATAATAAATACCCAAAACGTCATAGGTGTGCCTATAATATTTGAAGAGTTCCCTCGATTCCTCCAGGATCCCATCATCAGATCCTGACGTTTATGAAAATGGGACCAATTTCAAAGTTTTTCAATCTAAAAAATAATTTTCCAAATCAACTCAGCCGTCTTCGAGTAATCGATGATCATACATTAAAAAAAAAAATATATATATATATATACGCGTCGAATTGATAACCTCCTCTTTTTGTCGTCGGTTGAAAAGGGAAGAAATACACAGACTTGAGTATTAACGGGTGTGTAGGTGGGCGTAACACTATAAAAAAATACTTTGAAGCTCCTTGACAAATACCTACTTTTTTAAGAAGTATCTAGCGGTACTTTTTCACGACGAGAGAAAGTAAGAACAAAATCCTACAGATTTTATTTTACAACTTTGTAAACGTAATGCATATTTATGCAAAATTACAGCATTGCAGCATCAAGAATCTCTAAGGCAAACCGCTCTGGTGGACGGACAGAAGACAAACAAACATAGCCACTAAATATAATGGTTCCTACTTCCTACTTGAACTACGGAACCCCAAAACTAACCTATGTAAAGTTTTTATACCAAAAATAACGTTGAATTTAATATGACGTTCATATTAACACAAATGCTAATATGAAAGGTTCGTAGAATTACTTTTTCACAACACCCACGCGACACCTGTCTGTTTACAGAAACTACAAATGAATGAACTAAAAAAGGACTGAGTGAACGAGCGAATGACAGACCCACGCACCCGTATCTATTTTTTTATTTATCTAAATTACAAAAAGCACTTCATTTTCTTACGTAGCATTTTCACTTACCAGAACTATGTATTTTAATTTTAAAGTACATGACATATTTGTATTTAGAGCATACTGTTAAAAAGTTTTTGTAGGTAGAGGTGAATATTTTGAAGTATACGAATGCAAAATTTCTTTTTAATCTTAAATGTTAACTTTTCTCTTGTTTAAGCAATTGACTTTCTTTGCCTGAGAGCCGATATAATATTATGTGTAAGTTGAAAATATGGGGATTTTTTTCCGTTTAAACCTCAATCCTGCCCTTTCAGTTCGGCAGTTCCAGAGATTGCCTATACCAGAGCTCGGAAACCGGTTAAAATTCTTAACCGGTTACGGTCATTGACCCCAAACCGAAATCGATTTAGGTTAAGGTTGCAAAACCGGTTTTTGCGGGAAACCGGTTTCATGTGAAAATTAACCGGTTAAAACCAAATTGAAAAAAAAGTAAGTAGCGACTGGCGTAGGTATGCTCGACGCTTTGTTTTCGGGCGCGCAAAGAACTAAGCTCGAACTAAGAAAGTCGAAACATGAATCTACGCGCACCTAACAACTTTTTTCCTAATGTTTTCTGGGGTACTAATGTCACTATAACTTGTTGAAAATATTTGCGAATTACGCAATTAACCGGTTAATTTGGGTGTCAAAACCGTTGGTGCTTATGTAACCGGTAACCTTTATCATTTGGGTTACATAAGAACAGTTCACTTGTTTAACCGGTTAATGAAGGAACGATATATTTACCGGTATTTAATCGAAATTAACCGTTCTTTTTAAACCGGTTCAGAGCCCTGGCCTATACAAACAGAAAAAATAAAAATAAGAAAGGTTTTAGTTATTTTGTAAATACAGATAGACTTTAATTGTATTTGTATGTATAGATGCGACATTTTCTTTTCAACCGACTTCTTAGTCTTAAAAGTAGATGTGAATTCTGAACTTGTATAATATTATGAATTATTTTTGCACTGAACCCTAAAAACTTATAGTACCGGAAAAATGCTCTCGCTCGAGCTAAATGTATCTGTGTTTGCAATAAAATAAAATAAAAATAAATAAAATAAAATAAGTTTATTACATATCATTTTTGCTTACATTTCATGTCCAGGAGCCGCCATTTAAGCATAGAAATGCTTGTAGTTGAAGGCTCCGCTCTTCCCTTACATTATAAATTTACAAATGGCAAATATAAAGAAAATACGATTAATTTTATATGTGCGTGAGTGTGTCTGTGTGCGTGTGTGTATGTGTGTGTGTGATGGGGTGTATGTGTGTGTGTGATGAGGTGTCTGGGTGTGTGTGAGAGAGAATGAGATTAAATTTTAAGTGTACATGTTGTGACCATTATAAGCGAATAATATCACTTTATTATTAAGTCACACGTTGCAAAAGTAACTCTGTGTCATGATAATTTAAATTACTAGCCATAATGTTAATTCTTTTTTGCAATCTATTTTTTTTTTATTATATATGTATATTAGTTTATTAATTTTGTTGTACAAGAAAGCTGAGCGTTTTTTATATTGTCTGCTGGCAAATTCCGTTTTAGTTATGGGAACGTTTATTATGCAGTGTTTATTTCTTTTCTGTAAAATTTTAGAATCATATGGAGTCTCTTTGTGCGTTTTGGGGATGATAAGAAGGATGTACAATTTTCTCACTGACAGCAGATTACATAATTCATAAAGTTTTTCTGTAGAGAATATTCTTTTTTTGAAGTACATCACCTTAAGTATCGCTCTTTGAGCGCGTTCCAACTCTAGAAAACTAGATTTTGTTGCTCCACCCCATACAATTATGCAATAAACTAAAACAGACTGGACCAAGGATACATAAATTTCATTTAATACATTTCTTTGATTGTTTTTATTTTTATTTACATTTATTCTCCCTGGTACAACACATCTCAGCTCATTGAAAATCCAGATCAGTTTACGTACTCTACTAATGACCTTTTCCAGTTGAGGATACCAAGAAAGACGCTGGTCAATAACCACTCCTAGATATGTTGCTTGAGTAACTTGCTGGATAGTAGGGCAATTGCAGCTAGTTCCATAGTCAGTAACGTCGCATGTGTGGATTTTTCAATTAAATTCTTTGTCTGGCTGAAACTGATTATAGATATTAAAACAAATGTAGTTGGTTTTACTTGTATTCAATGTGAGCAGAATTTTTTTAACCACGTTGCAACAAGTCCTAGTCCTTCTTCTGCACTATGCTTAACATCTTCCCATGTTTTCCCTGAGAAGACGACAGCAGTATCGTCGGCGTACGAGAATAATTTGGCATTATTAATCCTCATGCTACAGAGATCATTAATGTAAATTAAGAATAGCGTAGGTCCCAGTACACTTCCTTGTGGTACGCCGTATGATACATCTGCGTCCTCACTAACAATTTGTTTCAGTTTTACTTTTTGTGTTCTACCAGAAAGATAATCCCTAAAAAGTGCTAGTTGTATTCCGCGAATTCCAATAGCTTCAAGCTTGTGTAAAAGAATGGGAGTAGAGACGGTGTCAAAAGCTTTTCTTAGATCCAGAAAGGCAGCCATACATTTATTTCCTTTATCGAGTTGTTCAGTTACTAATGAGCTTAGTGCTATAACAGCATCTTCAGTTGACTTTTTTTGCCTAAATCCAAATTGGGAAGGTGATAAAATCTCAAATCTATTTAGATACTGCAAGAGGCGTGTATTTATTAGTTTTTCTATAATTTTGGAAATTGCAGTTAAAACGGAAATAGGTCGATAATTGTTGACATCGTCTCTATCACCACCCTTATACACAGGTGTAATAATGGATTTTTTTAATGGGGCTGGGAAAACACCTTTTTGAAAACACAGATTGGCAAGGTGCGTGATAATTGGTACAACTTCATTTTTAGCAAGTTTTAAGAAGCAAGTGGGTATATTGTCCCATCCGGGGGCACTGTCAGATCGTAGATTCATAAGCGTAGTACAAACCTCGAGCTGATCAGTATCCAGAAGTACCATTGAGTTTATGTGTGACGCCGTTTTACGTGGGAGTTTGCTAAATAAGTTAGTACCAGATGTTATGTTCTGAGCCAGATCTCTGCCTATGCTTGCAAAATATTTATTTATAAAGTTAGCAGATTCTGTGGGAGATGATTTAACATGTAACAATTCTAAGTTCTCTGTTCGTGACTTATTAGTATAAGTGATGCTTTTTATATTTTTCCAAAGAAGTCTATTGTTTTTGACAGTGTTAGTAATTTGTTCCCTATTATATTTTCTTTTTAACTTTTTTATGAGCTTGTTACAATAGTTTCTATACCGCATATACGTAGTTATGGCGATTTCATTGTGAGGATCATTTTTTGCCTTCTTCTGCAACGCATTACGATTCCGAATACATCTCAGAATGCCCTGAGTAATCCAGGGTTTTAGTAAACGTTTACTGCTAGGTATGGTAATAGTGCGTGTACTAGCAGTCAGAGAATCAGTAATTTTTTCTATTAAAGAGGTTGTAACCACAATTGGGTCATCAATAAATAGAAGTTCAGCTAAATTTTTATTCTGCAAATATAGGAGAGCACTTTCAAAATCTATTGTTGTTTTAATATTATCTGGAGCGATTCTGTCTTTTACTTTTGCCAAAGAAAGAAAGGTGGTGTAGTGATCTGTAGTGGTAGTGCGTAAAATAGCTATAAACGCGGAGTTTTTTTTCGGATTAATTTTTAACATGATATGATCTAGGCAATTCATTTCTCTAGTCGGTAGTGTATGCAATAAACACATATTAATACACTAGGTGTTAGCTCCAGTCTCTTTTATATTAATACTTGGTACAAAACATGGCGGCTTCTAGATAGCGTATTTTGTACTGTTTAAAATGGGTTCAAAGGTTTTTTTCTACTAGGTATTCAAATACATACCATTTAGTCAAAAATTAAGAACCTATTTTTCTGTTGTTCCATTTAGTTTCTTTTTTAAGTCCAAAAATTGTTTCCCTCATTAACGATTCGAATGTAAGAATAACTAATAATACAACGTGTAACAGAACAAACGTAATTCCTGAAAGTAGTTGGTTCAGAATCGGCTTCTGAATCGATTTCCGTCATAAATATGTGTTAAATTATGACGGAAAAATCTTTCATTTAACCTAAAATGGAAACAGTATCATGACAAATTAATTCAATCCTTAATTCAAGGAAATGTGTTCGTGTGCGTGTCGGCTGCTAATATTGCATGAGTATATGCGTCTGCGTAAGGATATTGTATGACGCAAATACGTTTTGCGTTTAGTAAGGACAATTATTTTATAATTAATACATATTTGTTTATTTTATTTTCTTAAGCCTAATAACAAAAAGAGAGAATATAAAATACAAAAAATATATTGAAACTACATACACATGGCTAAGTATAGGCATAATTTTGTAGTGAACTTCTAGCACCCAAACTAGGACATGTCCTGTATCTTGAGTGTTTTGCTAATGTCTAGGTTTGGTTTCAATGTATTTAGTTACGGATGTTATTTAGACTTGTAGTTTAATATTCTAATTGTCTGATGTAGTGCGCTTAATCTGTTACACCTTTTTTTTTTCTTTTTTAACGTGGTAAAATTATCAAATAAGTCCTCCCACCCCGGGCAGGGCCGGAGGGACTGCTGACAGTCCCTCCGGCCCTGCCCGGGGTGCCGGGGGGTGGGCGGGGTGGGAGTCTGAACTTGTACTGACTAAAATCCACGGTGTTCCTTCAATAGCCCTTTGCGTTCCGGGGTCACGGTAATGGGATAAGTCCCACGACCCCGGCAAGCTTCGGCCCTCTACAGGGGGGGGCCTCGTCATATTGCTGACGCTCTTTGAGGCGCGCGTGGAACACAATGCACCGTCGACCCGGGCATGGTCCATGGTCCGACAGCGAATTGCCCTTTACTCGCTGTCCGCATGCCCGCGCCTACGGTGGCCGGAGATCGTCGGCCGACGTCCGACGCCGTGGGCTACCACTGCGGCTGGGCTGGAGGGAGGACGCCATCCTCTCTCTCACGCGGCCCGCCTCCTCCTTCGATAGCATGACTGCTTCGCAGAAGGAGGCGACCGCTTCCCATTCCGTCTCGCCCCGCAGCATGGCCTCGACCAGTGCCGGGCGCGAGAGGTCTCCGCCTATCGCCGCCCTGAGGACACGTCGGTGCTCTGCCCAAGCGGGGCAGTCTTGCACCGTATGCTCCACTGTGTCCTCACGGCGATCCTCGCAGTGGTGACACCCAGGCGTTTCTTCCTTCCCCATCAGACACAGGTACCTCTCGAAACTTCCGTGTCCGGTGAGGACCTGCGTCATGCGGTAGGTCAGGACGCCGTAACGCCGATCTAGCCACTCCTCAAAGAGGGGTCTTACCGCCGCAATTGCGGCGTGCCCGATCAGTTACACCTTGTATATAAAATAAATTATAATTCTTCATCTGCTTAGCTTCTGCTTAGTCTTTTCCCAACTATGTTGGGGTTGGCTTCCAGTCTAGAAGCAGCTGAGTACTAGTGTTTTATATGGAGCGACTGCCTATCTGACCTGCACAACCCAGTAACTGGGTAACACGATACCCCTTGGCTAGACTAGTGTCACCAGCTTCTGACTACCCGTAACAACTGTCTTTTTTTTTTTATTTACTTAAGGTTCACCTACAGCACATACATACACATACATATACTTAATCATACGGTAATATTCTAATATATATGCCAATTACAGGTAAACACAACATTGACAGCAAAGACGTCAGATTACCGCTTAATCGCTAACTTAAATCTAGGTGTACAATTGAATAATATAATGGAATATGTTTTATTTTATACGAAGAAAGAAATGGAAACGAGCAACTCATTCATAAACTGTACAGAGAAATTTGACTACGTTTAATTGGTGTGGAGGGAGGCCAAGATTTTTGATTTAAACTTCAACTTACGGTCATTAAATATATCTGCTTCGGGTACGAACTTATTAAATGAATTAAGGTTGTCACACATCTTAACGAGTGGTGAGTTTAGACCTGTGTTTGTAGAGGTAGTAGGGCGCTGAAGAATTGTGGTTATGGGAAAGCGTGGAATCCTAGGCGGAACCTTCAATAGAATGCGCGATAGCAGTTCACTACAATCTATACGACCGTTCACTAGTTTGTGAAGGAACATAAGGCTATGCATAATTCTCCTTTGCCGTAGGGGGGGTCATCTTAAGGAAACTCAAACGCTGTTGATAGGGACATCTATGAGATAAGCCAGGGGATATAAATGCAAGGTGTCTGGTGAAAGGTGGTTATATGGGGAGAAAGAACTGTAGACCAAATAAAAAAATACAATCAGTTATGTAACAGCGCTCTGCGAGACATTCATTTCCCTACTGAGTTTGAGAGCTGCAGTTTTGGGTCATGTAATTTAGTTAATCATCGGTCTGTTATAGATTTATTGTATGGCAACATTGTTGAAATCCTGTCTGACGCTGCTGCACAAACTAATAATAGACCTGGAGGCAGTACAAGGAAGCATAGGATGTTGTGCGGTTGGAACAAGCATGTAGGTGAGGCTCACCGGGAGGCTAGACTCCAATTCACTAATTGGGTTGCTCACAATCGGCCCACTTCCGGAATGATCTATAAACAGATGTGTGACACACGAAAAATCTTTAAAAGTCGCCTGAAGTGGTGCCAAAACCACCAAGAGCAAATTAAAATGGACAAAATTGCCAACCTGAGGTCACAAAAAAGTTTTGGCCAGTTTTGGAAAGCCACCGGTAAGCTTAATTTGAGGCCTGGTCCCCCTGTGAGCGTCGGAGGGAACAATCAACCTGGAGATATTGCCAATATGTTCATGGAACATTTTAGAGTGCAATCTCCTCTTGGACCCTCGGCCGCCGTCATCGATACCGAGCCCGGAGTGTTGGGAAAGGCGCCATTAACCCGATTTTCGGCTGAGCAAATTAAAAATGCTTTGAAGAAGATGAGCAGAGGCAAATCTCCCGGACATGATGGGCTCAGTATCGAGCATTTAAAACATGCTGGAGTTCACTTACCGAGGGTTCTGTCTATGCTCTTCGCGATGTGCATTAGTCATTCTTACTTACCTTCAGAGTTAATGAAGACAATTGTGGTGCCCATCGTGAAGAGTGGGACGGGAGATATCTCGGAAAAGGGGAACTACCGTCCAATATCTCTTGCGACGATCATTGCCAAGGTGCTGGATAGTGTGCTTGACTCTCTATTGGACGAATACCTAGACCTGCATGACGCTCAGTTCGGGTTTAGGCCCGGATTGTCTGCAGAAAGCGCTATTCTAAGTCTAAAGCATACTGTCCAGTACTACACGGGTCGCAATACTCCGGTGTACGCCTGCTTCCTCGACCTCTCCAAGGCGTTTGACTTAGTGTCGTATGACGTACTCTGGGGAAAGTTGGGAGGCAGGGGTATACCGAAGGAGATCATTAGTATCTTTCGGTATTGGTATGCTAACCAGTCTAATCGGGTCAAATGGGCAAACGCTCTCTCTGAGTCATATGGGCTGGAGTGTGGAGTGAGACAGGGGGGTTTGACGTCTCCCAAACTCTTTAGCCTATACGTAAACGATCTCATAGTCGAGCTGAGCAGCATGCGTGTTGGCTGCCGGGTGGACGGTGTTAGTATTAATAACATCAGCTACGCGGACGACATGGTGCTGCTCGGACCGACTGTGCGATCGATCAGAGAGATGCTGAACGTCTGTGAGACTTATGCTGCCTCCCACGGACTGATATATAATGTTAAAAAAACGGAATACATGGTCTTCAAGGCCGCCGGTAAGTGCCATGATGCGCAGACAATAAACCTGTACGGTCAAAATATAAAAAGAGTGTCTGCGTTCAAGTACCTGGGACATTTTCTTACCGACGACCTTAAAGACAATGTTGACATTGATAGGGAGCGCAGGGCGCTGGCGGTTCGAGGAAACATGCTGGCCCGGAGATTTGCTCGTTGTAGTGATGAAGTCAAAATTACGTTGTTTAAGGCCTATTGCCAGACTTTCTACACGAGCAGTCTCTGGGTCAAGCATACCAAGAAGGCGCTGGATGTCTTGCGCATCCAATACAATAATATCTTCAGAATGCTGTTGAGACTTCCCCGCTTCTGTAGTGCGTCAGAGATGTTTGCGAAGACGCATACAGATGGGTTCCACGCCATCATGCGCAAAAAACTCTGTTCGCTGGTCAGCAGAGTGCGGGCGAGTAACAACAGCATTCTGTCGACTGTGGCGGAGAGATTAAACTCTCCTTTCATGAGTCACTTTATGGGAATGACTATCAACCGGGGCACGTTTCCCATAAATTGATGGTCCTTCCCATAAAGCTAGTTATAATTTTATTTGTTAATATTATGTACTAACCCTAGCGTAAGCAGTATACTAACACATCTATGGATTTTTAATTATCTGAAATAAAGAATTTGAATTTGAATTTGAAAGCCCGTTGTATGCTCTCTAGTCGCTGGGAATGTATTGCGTAAAAAGGGTCCCAGGCAACACTAGCATATTCGAGCCTGCTACGTACTAAGGCATTGTATAGGATAATTTTAGTTTCAATAGACCTAAATTCTTGCGTATTACGTTTAAGAAACCCTAACAATTGCGCAGCTTTTTTAACGCAACTGTCCACATGTTGCTTGAATGTTAATTTTTTATCCATGATCACTCCGAGATCCCGAACTTCATCAACCTTAGTTAATGTTACGCTATTGATTTTATAAGATGTTACACTAGCTTGTTTCTTTTTAGTGAATTTAATGTGGAAACATTTCTTGACGTTTAGAGCCATGCCATTTTTATTGCACCAATCTTGTATTCGATCCAAGTCACATTGTATCGCGACCGAGTCGTTTGGTGAAGTTATTGCCTTATAAATCTTTAAATCGTCAGCGAATAATAAAAACTTACAGTTTTGTATTTGATCTGCTATGTCATTAATGAACAACAAGAACAAGATTGGTGCTAGATGGGATCCTTGCGGTACTCCCTAGATAGAAACATATGGCTGTGATGTGTAACCATTCAAAACAACAGTCTGTGACCGTTGTTGTAAGTAAGATGCAAACCATCTCAGAAGTGATCCGTGAATGCCGTTGGCTGCTAGTTTTGACAAAAGTAGTGAGTGACTCACTTTATCAAAAGCACTGCTGAAGTCTGTGTATACAGCATCTACCTCCAATCGTTTGTCAAGAGATTGTGATATGTCCGATACAAACTGAATCAGATTGCTTTCCACTGAACGACCAGCTTTGAAACCATGTTGGCAAGGTGAAACGTTTGAGTCGAGGTGATGTGTGATTATGGGACAGATAAGCGATTCAAATATTTTTGGAAAACACGACAGTATTGAAATCGGACGATAGTTCTTTACGTCTGCAGGATCGTCTTTTTTGTAAATAGGAACTATTTTTGCCTGTTTCCATGTTTCAGGAAATACGCCTTCAGCCAATGAGCGATTAAAGATAACGCATAAAGGAAATGCAAGCGCGTTGCAACATCGTTTTATAAAAATGGGAGGGATGCAATCAGGGCCGGGACCTTTCGAGGAGTCCAACTTCTTTAGCTTCATAAGAACTTCTCTTTCTGTGAACTGTATATTACTGATTACTTTTTGCACGATAGAGGTTAGTTCTGGTTCAGTTACGCCTAAATGGTTGGAGCTATAGACTGAAGAGAACTGCCGCGCAAACAAGTTGGAGATTTCTGGGCCAGTTTCCGCAACTGATCCCTCTAACCGCATACTGGACGGAAACTTTGACTGTTTCTTACGTTTGTTCTTTATAAAACTCCAAAAAGCCTTCGGATTTTCAATTATATCGGATTCAATTTTTTGTTTATATGAACGATAACATGATCTTACAAGTTTATGACATTGACCACGAATCATCTCGAAATCTATTATATCACGAGGGTTTTTAAATTTGCAACATCTTTGCCTAATCTTTTCCTTCTGGTGAAGCAATTTGATTAACCTAAATGAAAACCAAGCTGGATATTTTTGCTTTCGACGATTATATTTCGGTACAGATGTATCAATAATATTTGATAAAATACTATAAAAATGAGAGATCATTTCATTCACGTCATGGCATTTAGAGAATATGTTAATCCAGTCTACTTCTATCAGTTTCGGGATAATTTTAGGATAATCGGCCTTAAAGAAGTTATAACCTAGTTTATAGTTGGTTTTTAGTATCTCGGGAATGGCGTCAGATATACTTATTAGTAAACTAGGGTGTAGAGGGTCGAGCTTACTTAGTTGATCAAGAGAAGTGGCAACTGTCAAAGATAAGAGACAGCCGAGACCAGCGGCTTAACGTGTTTTCGTGCGTGCGGGCTTACGTGCGTGATTATTGCGAGTCGCCGGCGGCGACAACAGCTACCTGCAGCTATTTGCCAGCCGGATGGACCAGGAGTGCTCAATCATGAATCACTGGAATAGCATTCACATTGAACACTCTGGGTCTAGTCCAAAATACAGGTTGAGGTAGCTTTTGTTATAGGAAAACCTCTTTTATAAGTCTTATATTGTTATTTTTTGTTGCCAAATTAATTTAATAATATAATATAATTTGTTCGTCCAATGTATTTTATAAATTTGTGACATATGTAAATTAATATATTATGAATGATTGTCTTTGAATATGTAAGTTAAGCTATTGTGACGTATTTTATTTCTTTTAATAGTATTTCAATTTTGTAGTGTCTATTTTTAAGGTATTAATGTATATGGTTTTATGGGTGCAAAGCCCGAAATAAATGATTCTATTCTATTCTATTCTATTATATTATATTATATATCATAGAAATGATTGACATCCGTACACTCACCATTAGGACCAGTTGAAAACCAGCGTCGGGCACTAGTTGACCGGCATTTTGCTGAACTGGGCCTATTTGGCGCAGCCGTGAGTCGCACAGTATTATTAATAGTCCTAGATGTGTTGAATTCTATTATTTTTTAATGTATAATTTCTTTTAATAATAATATGATGTTGTTTATTTTTTTTACTGTGTGTACTTAAGATAAGATAAGATAAGATATATTTTATTTAATTAAACTAGTAACAGTCCCGCCATATATATACATATATACTAAACCTAACTATGTACATAAAAAATAAAATGTATAAGTGAATCTTAAAGAAAATATAAACATTTAATATTTTAGATATATTTTATTTACATAAAACATGGTATACAAGTTGTTATTATAAATATGAGATCAACATGTCTTGCTTATAACTAAAACTTGTGGCATGTGTCAATAAACGTTTTTTCTTTATTTCTTTCTTTCCGAGGCACGAGGGTATCACACCACCAATTTCCAAACTCTGGGCTACTTCTGAAAAAGTCCTTACATAAAAATCCAATATCACATTTTGCCTGACCCAGCAATCGAACTCGAGTCTTCGTGTTCAGCAGCAGTGTTGCCAACAACGCGGGGGCCAATGTCGCCCGTTTTTCACAGCTTAAGTAGCCTAATATAGCCGAATTTCAGTCAGTGGTAGCCTAATCATATAGCCTATAATATCGGTAAAAATGTAGTTTAAATCAATTTATTATTACCTACTGTACTTGCTTTAAATGCTGGTATTTTTTATCCACTAATCGCGCATAATGTATGCGCCAATAATTTTTCATGAAACAAATACTTTGACAACAAATACTTTTGACACAAATGATGTACGAAGCGAAATGAAAATGATAAATAATAACTGAAATTGGCCCGAACTATTCACCCAGTTTAATAAGATAATTGCGTTTACACTAATTTTTTTTTAATTTTTATTGTTGATTAGCTTGCGTTTGACCACAATCTCAACTGATTTTAAGTGATGATGTGGACGAAGACGATGCATGCTTGCCAAGAAGTAACCTATTCACTCTTACTCTTGCACATCATTGCATTCTAAATTTGGTTACAGATAAAGATAAATTCAGGGTATTCCCCGAAGCTAACTAACCATAAACGAAAAGGTAGCCTCAACTCAACTCAACATATTAACTAAGGTCTGACCTGGCTAGTTCTCATATACGAATTATTATGTTCGATGGTTAGTTTCTACCAGCAAGCCAAATTTTTGGAATAATAAAATAAGAACCGACAAGGAACAGGTTTAAAACTTGCGAAGGCTTTAGGCTATAATATAATTAAATATGAAATTTCAATATAATATAATTCGTATTTGAAAACTAGCCAAGTCAGACCTTAGGCTACAATATATTCTCCTAAGTTATAAGAAAAAATGGTATTTTATGTTGTTATAAATTTCAGGACTGACCGTTGAACTTGGCACCCATTTAGATTTCACTTCTTTTGTCGTTGAAGTCAACAACCAAGGCATATATCATAACTAGTACTCACGCGGGGCTTCGCTCCCATGGATTCTATCACGGTAAAAACATAACTCTCCTTTTTTGCAGTCGCATAAAAAGTAGCCTATAACCTTCTTCAAGCTTCAAGCTACTTCCATACCAAATTGCATCCAAATCCACCCAGGACTTTCGAAGATTAGCGCGTTCAAGCAAAGAAACAAACAAACAAACTTTTCCGCTTTATAATATTAGTATAGATATTGAACTTGGCTCTCATTTGACATTTATATTTTTGATGGGATATCATTACTTTTTGTACATAAATTAGTAGTAGGTACTTATTTATAACAATATTAATACTAAATGGTTTTTTGTTAAACTACTGTATTTTCCTACGTTTACGGGGTATAATTGTACTTTTTGTGTTATTTTCAATATTTTTTTGTACCTTTGAAATGTTCGAGTGAATTTCCCATTCAGCATCCGGAATTCTTTTAACGCGTTTTCTGTTTATAGTTAATTTGGCCAAGTCGGGGCGGTATAACGTACGCAGTCGGTTGTACCCTACAATAGAGCTCTCTTGTGCCTTGATTTGACTTAGACCTAAATTGATAAGATGTACTCCATCTAAGGTTTTAACACTAGAGAGTCCAACGTAAGCTTTCCCTTTACTAAATATAGAGGAGCCTATGTCGAGAAGAGCACTTTCAAGGCTAAGGCCTTGTAATTTCTAGATAGTAATAGCATATGCTAAGCAAATAGGGAATTGTTCCCTGTGAACATATACATTACTTAATATCTGAAACTTGGTCTTGAGTTCTTGACTCGTTCTAGTTCGTAAATTAAATTATGTTTAAATTGTATTGTAATTTCAAGTGCATTATTGCTGTTGTCGACGTCCCAATGTACCTTCTCTATTTTTCCAATGGATCCATTTACCAGTCCTTTACTGACATTTACGTTTCTTCGCAACATGACACGTGCACCTATTTTTATCGTGATGACATTTTCTAAACCAGCAGTTAGCGACGATCCTCGTTCTTTTTGAGTACTTAATTTGCTCGTTTTTTAGATACCGTGGACAGTCTATTTCGTCTATCGATTTAATTTAATTTCTGGTTGCTCCATACTTGATTCAGGATCGTGACGTAATTGCACAACGCCATCTAGTGTCACTTTTAAATAAATCAATGGAGGCGGCATGGTGTAGTGACCATCTTAGATAATAGGTAGCGCTAGTGGTTGTAGAATACGGTTAGTTACGCGTAATAAATACGAAAATCTACTATATTCTTATTTATAAGTACAATAACGGAAATATTTGGATTAAAAAAAAAATTAAGGGTCGTATTCATCTCGTTATATATTCACGTAAAGATCTTAAAATCCACATATAGAGATTTACAGGAACTAATTATAAGTTAAGTGAAAATTACAATAAAACGATAAAAAATTACCATTTCTGATTTTTTCCTTTGTATTCACTTATTTACCTATCTGGATTCCAAATTTGAACTTTCTAGGTCACCTGGAACTGGGTTATAGTTTTGATCTATAGGTCAGACATCAAAATGACGATTTTTGGACGTTAATATCTAAATAACCGTTTGAAATATGTTTATAAAATTTAGAACACATATGTATCTCGCCAGTCTCAATATATGAGCCAAATTTGACAAGTTTAGGTGAAATAGTTATTGAGTTATGAGGGGCTCAAAAGTGGCTCCAAATGGTTCGTGTAATATTACACACGGTGAGCTGCGCGCTAGAACTTGGCTTGACACGCTCCCGCGTGTCTAGATCTAAATTATTTTGTTTTACATAGGCCTACATGGGCACTCATAAAACGCTAGAAGTTAGTGCACAACATTGTTTATCACATTGACATACCCATCTACGAACATTAAAACCGAAGTATCCCAAATGTCGCTATTCCGCTCAAATTAAGTGACTCAAAGAATTGATACGAAATAATCAGTTTCATATGTTTCTTGAATACCAATCATAAATAACGTATCATAGCACTGCCAGAGGTCAATAACTTTCCACGTCACTTGCCAAAGCACGATAATTCACTTCGTTCTTCTTAATTTGAAAAAATCGGTCTCTGGTATCAATGTATAGAAATTAATTTGTAATAAGTTGCACACATGTAGACATAGGATTACAAAACCCTTGTCATATCGTTTGTCATCAATCATCCCGAGAAGCCGTGCGTTTGGTATGTATACAACGTGTAATTTAAAGGTTATATACATACCGAGTGCATGGCTTCTTTGGATGATAACAAACGATATGGCAAGGGTTTTGTAATCCTATGTCTACATGTGTGGAGCATATTAGAAATTTCAATACATTGATACCAGAGACCGAATTTTTCAAATTAAGAAGAACGAAGAGAATTATCGTTTTATTGGCAAGTGACGTGGAAAGTGATGACCCTCATAGTGCTGTGACACGTTTGTTATGATTGGTATTCAAGAAACATATGAAACCAATAATTTGGGGTCAATTCTGTGTGTCACTTATTTTGAGTTGAAACTTTGCATAGTGACTCCATACTAGAGGTTGTCTTCAGTCCTTTTGGATAGATATGGGGTTTCCGTTACACGTTGTATACCCTTTACATTACACGTTGTATTTTTTCAGACCTATATACAAAAATATCTCTTATATACATACATATAAGAGCGTGTAGAAGAATGAAAGCAGAGCATATCACTATGCGGCAGAGCACTGCACATTCACAATCAATGTTTCAGTGTTTGCTTTGACAATGGCACGGAGGGTGAGGGCTAAGTCTCAGTGATAGCGGGTAAACCGCTTATAACGCGTAATATATAAAAAGTGTATTAATTAACTTGTAATCAGTGTTAAGGGAATACTCCCTTGACACTGATTACAAGTTAATATACACTGACATTATAAATTGGAGTAGAATGAAGCCTGAAACAATGTAAAAATAATATACAACGTGTAACGGAAACCCTATATCTATCCAAAAGGACTGAAGACAACATCTGGTATGGAGTCTCTATGCAAAGTTTCAGGTCAAAATAAGTGACTCACAGAATTGACCCCAATTTATTGGTTTCGTATGTTTCTTGAATACCAATCATAACAAACGTGTCACAGCACTATGAGGGTCATCACTTTCCACGTCATTTGCCAAAAAAAAATGATAATTCTCTTCGTTCTTCTTAATTTGAAAAATTCGGTCTCCGGTATCAATGTATTGAAATTTCTAATAAGCTCCACACATGTAGACATAGGATTAGAAAACCCTTGCCATATCGTTTGTTATCATCCAAAGAAGCCGTGCACTTGGTATGTATATACCTGTATACCCTTTAAATTACACGTTGTATAATTATGCGACTATAGACTATGTTGTACACACATCTAACTTCTAACTAATGAAAGTTTGTGAGCATGGATGGATGTATGTTTGTTACTCTTTCACGCAAAAACTACTGAACGGATCTGAATGAAATTTGGTAAGATGACAGTTGACATCCTGGAATAACACATAAGCTACTTTTTATCCTGGAATTCCCACGAGATCGGGATTAACTCGGGAAAACCCTCCCGCGCGAACGAAGTCGCTGGCAGAAGCTAGTATAAAATAAATTAATAACACAAAAAAGACCGAATACATGGTCTTCAGGGCCAACGGTAGATGTTCTGAGCATCCTCAAAATATTACCCTAAATGGCTTGTGCGTAAATCGTGTGGTCAAATTTAAATACCTAGGACATTTCCTTACCGACCTTGCCTTGCCTTGCCCGGCCTTGAAGACGATGTAGATATTGACAGGGAGCGCAGGGCTCTAGCGGTCAGAGGTAACATGCTGGCCCGCAGATTCTACCGATGCTCTGATTATGTGAAGATCACCCTTTTCAAGGCATATTGTCAGAGCTTTTACACGGGGAGCCTGTGGGTTAGTCACACCAAAAGGTCGCTGAATTCCCTGCGCATCCGGGTAAGTAATCTATACTTATAATAAATCTGTAGAGAGGTCAATTCTGTACATGAAATATATTTACAAAATAAATATCAGGGGGTGATTAGGGATCGATACTGATACCAAAAATGCAATCAGTAAAATTTTTGTCTGTCTGTCTGTCTGTCTATCTGTCTGTCTGTCTGTCTGTATAACCGTTATAGAAACAAAAACTACTCGACGGATTTTAACGAAACTTGGTACAATTATTCTTCATACTCCTGAGCTGGTTATAGTATACTTTTCATCACGCTACAATCAATAGGAGCAGAGCAGTGAAGGGAAATGTTGGGAAAACGGGAGAAGTTACTCCTTTTTTTAAGCTTCCGTCGCGTGTGCAACCTTAATGGTTAAAGCTACACAGAAATCATTTATGACGGAAATGTTCTCCTTAAAATTATATAAAAAATATCCCACGACAGCATATATCTATCTTTTATGGTTGACTCACAATAACACGTGTAACTCCCAATAGCTTAGCAGTTCGAAGCTTTCTGATTATTATTCTGCTCCGAAATTTAAAACCACCACAACTTTGCAATGGAACTCGGCTAAAAGTAACCCAGTTGCAACAAAATATAATCGAGGCTCAAATTTTAACAGGTTGCGGTGCAGGAGAAACCGTCTTTATTCCCAGAATTCCCATAATACCAAATAATTTTCCATTCCAATTTAAAAGAACGCGATTCCCAGTATCGGTGTGTTATGCAATGACAATTAATAAGGCTCAAGGGCAGACTTTTCGTGTTGCTGGAGTAGATCTCGGTGTCAGTTGTTTCTCGCATGGTCAGTTGTACGTCGCTCTTTCCCGGGTTAACAGTTCTAGAAATCTTTATGTTCACGTGCCGGACAGGTCAACTTTCAACATAGTTTACCCGGAAGCTTTGCGCTGAAGTATTGTCGTTCTATAGGTACTTAAGCCTCATGTGAACGTGATCTAAACAATATTACCAATACATTAACTTAATAACACAAGGAGTTACACGCTGACGGAGTCGCGGGCACAGCTATTAACAATAATATTGTGCGGTTCGGTATTGCGATATTTTTCAACAGTATTATAGATTGACATATTATATTTCCTTACTAAATTACGAAAGTTAATCTGTGTGTTACATCAAAATCACTGAACCGCGAGGAAGGACATAGGCTACTTTTTTTTACGAAAAACGACGGAAACTTGGACGAAATCGCGGGCAACAGCTATCTATGCTAATAATATAAGGCTGAAGAGTTTGTTTGTTTGTTTGAACGCGATAATCTCAGGAACTACTGGTTCGAATTGAAAAAATATTTTTAATTAAATAGTCAATTTATAGAGAAAGGCTATAATAGGCTATATATCATTACGCTAAGGCCAATAGGAGCGGAGCACCAATGAAGAATGCTTCAAAATCGGGGTTAAATTTAACGTTAGCCCGAAGTAACTATTCTACGCGGACGAAGTCGCGGGCAAAAGCTAGTAGATAATATAACAACAAAATCTCTAAGATTAGTTAACAAGAGAATCGGGTTTTAAGTCAAAACTGGCAAAAAACTTACGTTTTAGTGATAATAAAGCTCAAAACGAAATGTCTTACCGTAGTAATATCAATTCGCGAAGTACCTATGGGTATTCACATCAAGTAAACTAGGTACTTTAAACGCAAACTTGACGCTTCAACGGCACAGTCGCGACTTACGTTCAGTGTGCGAAAAGCGAGTGACGTAATCGAATAGTATCTAACAGTTTGTACATATAGAGTACTAGTTTCCTGCCCGCGACTTCGTCCGCAAACCTTAATAAATTATACACCTAAACCTTCCTCTTTAATCATTCTATCTATTACAAAAACCCGCATCAAAATCTGTTACGGAGTTTTAAAGATCTAAGCATACATAGGGACAGACAGCGGGAAGCGACTTTGTTTTATACTATGTAGTGATGAACTAAGGTTGTAATTCAGGTAGCAAAATTGTCACTTAATTACCTTTTGAATAAACGCAAGCTGAAAACCTACAGACGGCCGAAGATTGGGGAGGGGTCGACGTTTAGCATATTTACCCTACTTCTTAAAAATAGATGATAACAGTATACACTTTATAATTTTTACTTATATTGCTTACGATTAAAAATCGCACATTTATTATTCAATTAATTAAATCCATCACTATTCGGTTCATTCTAAATAGTGACATTAGCTTATATCAGCTTACTGCATCGAATTAATAGTCCTGGTATAGTATCTTCAATGGTTCATTCGATCATCGATAATGTTCAAGCTGCAGAAAAACGGACATTTGATATCATATTTTGTTTTAACGTAAGTTGTAACTGTCCATGAAGACTATAGATCTTTCCTCGAAAGATCACCAGAGAAATGAAATTAACATTAATTTACGTGGTTCTAATATGATTTGATCAGTACAGATAGTATGGTCTTCAAAAAAGACACACACACACACACACACACTTATAATCTAGGTCCTGTATTAATCCAGAGTAGTAGTAGTAGTACCTAACACCGGCCTCATCTAGTTTTAATTAACGGAACGAGTAGATACCTAAGTGTTATTTAATAAACATTTTTCAAAATAAATATCAAGTACAAGTTATGATTTGCCAAAAATGTATCATATTGAGAATGAACGTACGGAATCTGCTCGAAAATATATTTAGATGTTCCAACTTCGAATGTTTTAAAGCAATTAACATCGACTGTTTGGCGGTTGATCGACGGCAAAGTTCAAACTTATTTTCGTGGTTCAAATGTTATATATTACGTGTATTTGACTGTATATTGCTACTCTTAGGTACTGTACAAATACGACAACTCATTATCTCATCCAGGCGCTCGTGAGTCGTGACACGTCGGTATTAAAAACTGACAGCGTGTTAGTGTCGGGTACACGACACGGATTTTAGTGCGAAATTTATTTGTCGTGGCGCGGCCGTGGCCACTAAAAAGTGCTGCATAATATTATGTATAGAACTAAACTCGGGGCTAATTGAGGAGTTTGTGGCTAAATAATAACAACCCCATGGGTCAAGAATGGGTTTTGTCTTAAAATATTGAGAGTTCTCCGTGCATCAAGAAGCACAATAAGCTCATGGTGGGACCAAGTGTCTGTTTCTGTCATTTGAACAGCTTTGACAGTCGTAAAGTGTAGTCAAAAGCTAGAAAAATCTGACACAGTCAGACAGAAGTCAGGTGCTCGCTGCATCTGGTTACTGGACTAGAAGCCGGATTGGGAAAAGGTACATGAGTTTGGCTAATTAAAACTAAGCTCTGTGTCTTGCATTCTTAGACAATGAAATTGGGTATCAAAAGTGTTGCAGATGTTTCATGAATATATTAAAAATATTATAAAAAGCAAAGTGCAATAGTAGTCAAGTCACTGATATTCTGATGAAGACTATCTTGAGCGCGCCTAAAGCCAGCAAAATTTTAGAATTCACCCGCACTGTCCTACCCGCTCCTCACATCGAATACGATCGCGCGTGTACCTACGCGCTCGCTCGACGCGTATCTTCTGTAGTAAGTATACGTATAATATTCAGATGAAACAACTGTATTCAAAGTATGACTGCGTTATACAATATTACGAAATGTTATTATGTGTACGCGAATAATACGTAAATAGTAAGTTAGTAGGAGGTGACTATACCACTGATACTGAACACGAATCAATATAAAATCAATACCAAAAGGTAATATTATATTATGTATAATATAATATTATTTTGGCGCGTGATTTTGGTGTGGCGTAAATAATGGATAACTCTGAAACTGTCGATTGGCCAGATAATATCTATCATTTACCCCACTTATATCGTCATATGCCCATGGATGACCAAATTATTGATATTTTTAATATTTTAAATAAAAATCGTACTTACTCTTACAAAATTAGGTACCATTTCTAAAATTGGTGATATTTTTTTCATTTTGTTTTTTTTTTTTTTATATCAGTCCTGAATATTTGTATTATCAGATCAGTATCAAGATTTTTTATTACATTCTAAATCAATATTGCAAAAAATAGTTATTCTTAAATTTTAACATTTTTTTCTACGGAATTACGCAATTTTGGGCCCCTGTATCTATAGTTGCAAAACTTCTGAAAAATTCGGAATAATTCCGGATTACTTCTGGGAAAGTTTCTTTAAATCAGAATTATTCATTTTCATTTAGTTATTGCTGTTCGAATCTTAAAGGAAAATTTTTATACAAATTTGATTTCAAAATTAAATTACTTTAACACTGCTGTAACTAATTTTAGACTCAAAGAGAATGAGAATTTC
Source organism: Tholera decimalis (assembly GCA_943138885.2). Taxonomy (NCBI): domain Eukaryota; kingdom Metazoa; phylum Arthropoda; class Insecta; order Lepidoptera; family Noctuidae; genus Tholera; species Tholera decimalis. The sequence goes on from OW964562.2 coordinate 36,242,310, forward strand.
CTTAAAATTTGATCACTATGGGTTTGTTGACACCATAAAAGACATTAGTAATTAAACAAATTTATTGAAAAAGAAAATATACAAGATGTTCGAAGTGGGCTCCTTCAGCTGCTATACACGCTCTACACCTTCTTATGAAGGACCGTCTCAATCGGCGCGCAAATCCTGCCGACGATATTTCGTCAGCAGCCGAACGTATGCGTTGTTGCAGCTGTTCAACTGAAGTGATTTCTTCTTTATAAACTACCTCCTTTAAACAGCCCCAGTAAAAAAGTCCAATGGGTTTAAATCTGGCGAGCGAGGTGGCCACATTCTGAAAATAAAATATTATTTCAAAACAAATTCCTTGTTATACAATCACGTCCACAATAAATTGATCTACAAAAATAGGGTTTAAATACCTAATGGGCATACTTAAATAGGTTCGTAATCGATATAAATATATTTCATCGAACAAACACGGATACCAACTAAAAGCTTGTGTTTATTTTGCATATACTATTCTGCCCGCGTTACCTACGACTACGAGTGACCATAGAAATATTAAATAAGAAGTGGTATAGGTAGATAATTTTTTTTTTATATAGGATACTCGCAAGATCATTATTGTTGTCCATCCGTGTGATTTTTAGAAGATCTCATAACTACCTACATTATGGGAAAATGATCATAAAATTGTATCGTGAAGAATAACATAACAAAATAGCAAAAGTAAATAGCTACCTATTATGAATGTAATTTATTACCTATTATCCTAATAATCTAATAAAGTACCTACCACGAATTTTTGATATCGTCGTGTCTGGGTGTTGTTTATCTATATATGTATGTATTTAAAAATATATTTGTCTATGTATATCAGCTGTCTGACACCCATAGTACAGGGTCTTCCTAGTTTGGGGTCAGACAGCCGTGTGTGAAATGTCCCCACATATTATTATGTCTAGTTACCTACTCGGCCCACGAAAGTGCGTAGGTAAACGAATTTAGATCTTGTGTCTCTCAAAATAAAATCTAAAATCACCTGCATAAACTTTCTCGAAAGTATAAAATGTATTTTTATTTTTTCAGTATATAACAAACAAGTAACTCACAAACTTACCTTCGACAATTAGCCATCCTGTCAATTTGTAACTTTTTTAGTTCTCTTTCAATGTTTTTTTTTGTTTCCCATTTCACTATTTAGTTCGAACAACAACAACAATTACGATTGAAATGATTATAACTCGGCGCAGCTAAAACACTTGAGCGTAGTCCTCTCGTCTCAACAGAGCGGTAGCGACTGATGTGTGAAATAGAAATATGCTTGAAGCTCCCGCAACGAGCGACGGAAGATGACTTCTTGCGCGGAATAAAAACGTAGTATGCGCCAAAAGTGTTTTATCGTAATAAATCCAAAACTAAAAGGAATTACATAAAATGCCTAAGCAAAGCCTTTACTCTTGTTTAAATATAATTATTTATCAAATTTTTGTCGCAATAGGCATTACCATATCGAGTACAAAACGGAAAAACATGAGAATTAGAGGTTATTTCGTGATTTTTTTCTACCAAGGAAATGTTATTATTTTATGTTTTTGATCAGAGAGAGCCCTTGAAAATATGATGTAGTTATTCATATATTTTTATTTTAAGATTTGGTCTGGAATATTTCATGTAAAATCAAATAGAAAATTGGTAATTTTGCTTTATACGCGCTCTTATATAGTTGCGCCAAAAAATATTAAGTAATTCAACAATGTTACGATGCAGCAAACGTAAGGAATGGATAAAGATGGGTGTATGGAAGATTATGTCTGAAAGTATTGATATGAAAACTTATACAAAACTACACTATTGCTGAATGCAGGTTTTTGTTTATCTGGAAAAAAAAAAACAAATCTCAACAGCATTCGAGAGCAAAGCTGAAAAAATACACGCATTTATTTTACGCTTATAAATAAATAGCTTCTGCTCGCAACTTTGTTCGCATGTGAGGGTTTTCCCGCGTAAATCCCGATCCCGTGGGAATCTTGGGATAAAAAGTAGCCTATGTTTTAATGCTGAATGTCAAGTACCTACTTCTCAAATTTCATTCACATCCGTTCAGTAGTTTTTGCGTAAAAGAGCAACAAACAAGACAAACGGCGATGCTGTTGTTACTGCTAGGCAAGCGTGCTCCATCTTCGACCACATCATCACTTACCATCAGGTGAGATGGTAGTCAAACGCAAGCCTATTATCAAAAAAAAAACATACATCCTCACAAACTAGCGCATTTATAATATTAGTAGGACGTATCGTCTACCCAACCTCTTATAATGGAACCGCCATGTTTTTGTTTCGATGTTTATTTGAAGTTTGTTCGTTTCACAGTTGTTTTACAGAGCAATGTTTTTGAGAGCTTACCTGTACGTTAACTGTTAGAGCTGCAGACTGATTAGCTGCACAGTTACTGATTAAAACTTTTATGAGAGACGATCTGTGAGTGCGAACTGATCTCCTCTACACTATATAAAAAATTCTTATATAATATTTCTCTCTTTGCCAGGTTTTATGCTCGGCTTTCCTCGTCATTCTTAATAAACAAGGTTGTAACTTGTAAGAACAAATGTCAAAATGGGGTTTAATCTAATTCGTTGGGTTTAATAAACGACTCAAGATATTTTAAGTAAAGAAAGAGAGAATAAAATTTACTGCTAACACGAAAATACACGAGAATAGTAACTAAAAAATATTACAAACATTAAAAAAAAAAACGGATTTTTCTGTGACAAAAGGAACGGGCTCAGCAAGTGTTGACCAGTGTGCAGTATGTTCACATTCATGTATTTCTATGGTGTACAAAACTTGAGCTAAACGTTAAAGAACTTCATGTTTCCATACACCTGTACTTGGTAGAACTTATGAATGCCATACATGCTCAACTGACGCTTACAAAGTAAAACCATGAAGTCAAACATCGACTCGTAAAGGCGGAATTTCATGCACGCGTATTTAAGCCATCGCACTAAAATTACCTAAGCGATATAGTTACAGTACCTGATGCTGGATTCAAATCTGTCATGTAGATACCAGAACTCTGACATAATATAGTGGTAATCTATTACAGAATCAGCTAAAGTTCCCATTGCTGGAACATAGGCCATCCCTCTATGTAATATAGGCCATAATCATGCATGTGGGCCTAGTGGTGGTTGTCGCATGTCTTCGATTTTTTCGATCCTAGGATATGTTAGTTTCCGGGGTTGCAGGGATGTTCTAACGAGATACTGCTGCCCCGGAACTTAAGGGCAGCCGAAGGAAAAAGGTGGGTTTTAGTCAGTAGAAGTCTGACACTCCCTTCCACTTAACCCAGAGCGGAAGAAGTCATTCGATGATTTTCCCAACCGATAAAAAAAAGGATATGTTAGTTTCCTTCACTGTTTTCAGAGCATATCCTTTTTTGGCGATGATGAATATTACGGAAAGTAATGCCGGGGTTAAAACCTACCTACCTACCTATGGCCAGGGCCGTAGCTAGGGGGGGGGGCATTTTGGGGCAATGCCCTACCTTAAAAATAGGTACCAAAAACTAAGATAAATTATTATGATTAAACTATTTGTTCATAGTTTGAGATAAAATGGGTTTATATCAGAGCATGCGCATGGATATACATGATGAATGATTTAGGAGCCCGTGCTTCGAGGGCCGATGAATTATGATAATTTTTTTACTTCCGCCCTACCTGCAACCAATTCTGCCCTACCTCAAATTCGACTCTAGCTACAGCCCTGCCTATGGTCCAATGCCATATTACAGCTCTTTTACTGTTACGCTACTATAAACAGCATACAACTATTTACATGTTTCTTGAAAGTTTTCAGCTGAGTTCGTAGTTTATAATTTTGTAAACTGTTTTCCAAATGAGTAGGTAATAAATACAATGTAGTTACAAAGTCTTTCGACTATTTAGTTATTTTTCATTTAAATGAAGTTTGAAGTTGTTCTGGAAACTAGGTGGCTCAAGTAAATAAGTTTTTGAAGAAACTAAGAGTAACTTGCATAGCTTCCTGCATATTCATGGATACGATGAATTACAATTTTGTTTATTTTTGAGATTCCGATTAGTTATTGAGTATTAAGTTTCTGTGGTAGCCCATACATTTAAAGTTAGTGGTAGCACAAGAAGTTGTTAGTTCATCGTATGATCTCTCCGTGTTGAATTGCTGTCTCATCGGACTATGAAAGTAAAAGGACATGTATTTGAAACTTGTACACAAAAGAGTTACGCACATTTAACCATGGGGTGTCATAATTATAGTTTATAGCCTTAAGATAAACTCTTACACAAATTAGGTAAGTATATTAAATTACAGATGCAAATAGTGGTAATTTCGAATAAGAATCTTAGGTAGATGAACTAAGTTTCTCAATACTCAGTACAATATTTATTGTATTCCACAATGTGAACTTAGGTGGTAAGAAATAGGTGTGATTAACTTTTGGTGTACAACAAAATATATTCTATTCTAATCTACATACAAGATATATACCTACATAGTATTTGATAATTGTGGACTACGTCGGGCACAGCTAATTAAATAAGAGGAAGAAAGCAAATTATAATTATGATAAATAAAATGTAGGTATAAGTCAATATTAAACATATAGCACTAAAATAAAAATAAAATTAATCACTTGCCAGAAAGCTATGAATATGCTATAAAAATAAGAAGATTGCACAGAGTGATAAGCGCATTTACCTATACGAAATAAAACAAAGCTAATTGACGTATGGCGTATATGACCTAGACTAAAATGGCGATAAGCTGGCCGCGTAGCAAGGTACAGCGATAAGAGATCAACCTTGGAAGTAACCAGTTGGAGTGGATATAGCGGGAAGAGACGAAGGGGACAACCTGCGAAGCGATGGAATGATGATAGCAGGAAAGGACGGGATAACACTGGCTGATTATGTGCTACCTATGATCCACAATAAAATATTTGATTGATTGATTGATTAAAGATAGAGATGAGTGGAACAAAACTTTTTACCAAAAAATTAAACCGACTCCCAAAAAACACTGCAAAGTGAAAAATAACTTTAATTTCGGTAGTCGGTGTCTTTAGTTTGTATTTTCGTTTTTGGCACCGACATCCGAAATTAAAGTTATTTTTCACTTTGCAGTGTTTTTTGGGAGTCGTTTTAATTTTTTGGTAAAAAGTTTTTATTTCACTATTTTTAGTTGGTTGATTTTTAATTTACCTAGTTACAAGAGCCTAAATGTCAACTACTTATAACATTTTAGAAAATATTGCTTTTCCCAATGCTGGGCCGTTAATTTTTGAGGAGTTCTCCTGGTACTTCACCATCAGCTATACATCACCATATGCCAGGGGCGTGCATAGGATTATGACAGGGCATGCGGCGGAGTAAAAACACACAAAAACTTCTTCTTTTATAGATTTTTAGCATAGCCACAGCCACGCATCGTAGCATGGTGGCGATGCGAGGCTGTGGCTATGCTAAAAATCTATAAAAGAAGAAGTTTTTGTGAGTATTCGGTCACAAAAACTTCTTCTTTTATAGATTTTTAGCATAGCCACAGCCACGCATCGTAGCATGGTGGCGATGCGTGGCTGTGGCTATGCTAAAAATCTATAAAAGAAGAAGTTTTTGTGTGTATTTACTCCGCCGCATGCCCTGTCATAATCCTATGCACGCGCCTGCATATGCATTGTGACGAGCATAAAGTGCTTAATATCCATATTCAAGTAATCGAATCGCAATCCACGAAATACTTATTATTGAGTAGTTTCGGCGGCCATCTGTGGTCTTCATCATCAGTTCCACTTCCCCAAATGGTACTTTTTGAGAGCAACTGCACAAGTTACTATAAGAAATACCCAAAACGACATAGGTGTGCCTAATATTTGAAGAGTTCCCTCGATTTCTCCAGGATCCCATCATCAGATCCTGACTTGGTGACAAATGGTACCAATTTCGAAGTATACCCTATCAAACAAAAAAAGAATTTTCCAAATCGGTTCAGCCGTCTTCGAGTACTCGATGATCATACATTAAAAATATATATATATATATATATATATACGCGTCGAATTGATAACCTCCTCCTTTTTTGTCGTCGGTTGAAAATAGACCTAAATAGAGGTTCCTATTCATAATAAATAACGATCAATATATGAACATGCAACAAAAGGAACGGGAAATAAAAAGGCTATAATAATAATAAGTACACTCGGCACGTCCGACATACCGGCCGGCCATGCGGCGGCCTTACAGCTTCAGCTTCAGCTATAGCCGACAGAACTGTGTGTTTAGATACCTCGCACCTTACGAAGCTAAGCTACTTTGCACCGCTTGGCCACCTCACGAAGCTACTTTGCACCGCTTGGCCACCTCATGCCGCTTACCAACCTCGCACCACTTGACTGCATCACAAAGGAAAAGCACCCTTACACATTTATATTAGCACAAGTTATTGTTAATCCAACCTTCACACCTCGCTAATCCAATAAGCATATCATCACTAACCCATGTATTTTCATTCAATTTGCTCCGAACGGAAACTTAGCGTCAATACACGCAAGCGCTCGCACGCGATGTATATCCTTAATGTAATTACTACATGCTTCAGAGAAATTGGTTTAACATGCGATATATTTGCGATTAGAGCTGATTACTTGCGTCAACCAATAATAATGTACATATAACTACACACAGGCACACTATACAGTCCTGGGCCTGTTTTTAATGCCGGCTCTTCACGTTGGCCAACATAGTGACGAATGTAGTGGCCAATGCCTATTGGCCAACGTGTAGCGGGGGTGTTTGTGCACCCAAGATGAACAAACACCCCTCCCAATAAGGGGAGGAAATCATCAAATGGCTCTTCCGGTTTTAGGTAGCCGTATAACTATCTATAACCTCAAATGCTGTTGGTAGTGACTGTATTAGTCGTAAGATGATTCTCCCTATCCTGGACGAAATTCTTCCTATCATTTCCCATATCCTCAATTATTCCATATCCTCACGTGTTTTCCCATCTTTGTGGAAAGAAGCTCGGATAACTCCTCTCCCTAAAAAGTGTAATCCTGTTTCTTTCTCTGATTTTCGCCCTATTTCCATTTTACCATTCCTATCCAAAGTCCTCGAGCGCCTTATCCACAATCAGCTTAGTGCCTTCCTTTGTAAAAACCAACTCCTAAATTTGTACCAATCCGGGTTTCGTTCAGGACATAGCACTACCACAGCTCTTGTTAAAATTACTGATGATATCAGATCAGGTATGGATAATGGGAAGTTGACGGTGCTTTCGTTACTGGACTTCAGCAACGCTTTTAATACTGTCGATTTCGATGTCCTGCTCGGTATACTCCGCTCTCTTAACATATCTCCAACAGCAATTGATTGGTTTCGAAGTTACCTGTGTGGCCGCCGACAACGTATTCGCATTGAAGAGTCATCATCTTCTTGGTGCAATACCACTGCCGGCGTTCCACAGGGGGGCGTTCTCTCTCCTCTTCTTTTCGCTGTATTTATAAATTCTATTTCTGATGAACTTCTCTCATCCTACCACCTTTATGCTGACGAATTGCAAATTTATTCGCAAGCTCCCGTCGATGAACTGTCTGAGGCGGTATCATTGTGAATAATGACTTAGCACGTATTTCTCAATGGAGCTTGGATCATGGCTTGAAGGTTAATCCTGCGACGAACCAAGTCATTGTGGTTGGCAGCTCTAGAATGCGATCCAAAATTGACTGGGTGAATCTTCCCCAAATTGTTTTTGATGGTGCCGTAATACCTTATAGTGATGTAGTAAAAGACTTGGGTATTTACATAGATAAGGACTTGTCTTGGGGTCCTCAGTTACAAGAAGTGAGTCGTAAACTGTTTGCATCTGCGGGGTCTTTGCGTAGACTGCGCAATTTCCTGCCAACTGCCACTAAAACTGCGCTCGCCCAATCTCTCCTTCTTTCTATTCTTGACTATGCTGATGCAAGTTTTCCAGACCTCACTCAAATGCAGCTAGATAAGCTAGAGCGACTCCAAAATTTCTGTATCAGATTCATATCTGGTTTGCGCAAATATGATCATGTTTCTGAGTTTCGTATTAAGCTCAAGTGGCTGCCTATCCGTCTTCGCCGGAATACGCATATTTTATCATTACTTTACAATATTCTGTTCAATCCAAGAATTCCCTTTTACCTCAAAGAACGTTTTAAGTTCCTTCATGACACACATACTAGAGATTTGAGATCATCGCTAAATTTGACACTTTCAATGCCTGCACATTCCACAAAATTTTATGATTCATCGTATACGGTGCAGGCTACTCGTCTGTGGAACGCATTGCCGTTGTCAGTTAGACAAGCGCAGTCACTTGCTGCTTTTAAAAGCTCTGTTGTCAATCATTTTTATACACTTCTATGATTTTACCTTGTATTTCTCTCCTTATGACATATTTATATATACAAAACATATATCTTTATTTATGTATTGTGTTGTATTATTTATACCCATATATATACTTATATTAACTAGTTACTTTTTGTGTATGTTATATATTTGAAGTAAGTACACTGACTTTCCCCTCCCCTCTTTGTTTTATGTTCTTAAAGTCCATCCAAAGGTTGTCTGGAAGATATCGCTATCAGCGATAAGACCGCCATTGTAACCATATTTTGCATTATTGTCATTCAAGTGTTTGTTTAAATTATTGGTGTACAATAAAAAGTATTCTATCTATTCTATCTATCTATCTATCCCGGAAGGGATTGACTTCTATTGCCCAAAAATCCACCCTGTTCCTTCAGTAGCTTTTGCCTTCCCAAAAAAAAAAGGTCACGATATCTCATTAGAACATTCACGAACACAATTCACAAAAAAAAAAACAATTAAAAAAGTTACTACAAAATAAAATACGATGACACCGGTATCTGAAAATGAAGTTATTTTTGAATTTATTATGTTTTTAGTTTATTTTTATTTATTTTTGTTGTGGTAAAACAAAAAACTAAAAGGCTAAGCAAATAATGAATGCATGAGACGACCTGTAACTAGTAGCTCGTGCATGCTAACCACTTCTACAGTCCAAACAAACATAATATTGGTTCTGACAGATCCACTGTAGAGCCCATTTACGCCTGCAAAAGTGCAAACAACTGACCAGTATTAGGCTATCGTGTTACAGAAACAGCACTCCGTTATTTATTTATGCGGTTGCTGTACTGAATAACAACACACTGTAGTGTGGTTTGGTCTCAGTTGTGTGTACCTTATACTAGTTACTATACTCTTTGGTTGTGTGTGAACAGTGCATTTATAGAGCCTTCCCAAATGCCTGTATGAAAATATCTATTTTCAGCTAATCATGCATTATAAATTTTGTAATCTAAATATATTTTTCCGGGTGGAAAAATCATCGAATGACTTCTCCCGCTCTAGGTGGAGCGGAAGGGAGTGTCAGACTTCTACTGACTAAAATCCACCCTGTTCCTTCAGCTACCCTTAAGTTTCGGGGCCGCGGTATCTCGTTAGAACATTCCCGCAACCCCGGAACCTAAATATATCTACAGAAATATATGTATACCTACCATTTATTCGTCTGGAACGCAGCCGAGGGCAAAAGTTAAAAATGTTAGGCTTATCGAATGTCTTCATTATCCAAATATCCATGCGACTGCTACAAAAATTACATTCACCTGGAGTGTGTAAAATTACTATCATTAAAATAACATCCACATATATCTATACCATGTGTAACTACTGGTAAAATAAAATTTTCCTTACAAGTAGCATTCCTATCTCGCTGCACAAAGCACTTGCATGACACAGACTGACTTCAGAACTTCATGACACGTCTTGCAAAATACTACACAGTTATAGCTGTCTTGCTAATTTAAGGGTGATTTACTTACACCAGAAAAAGTTGCCGTTTTTGAATGAAATCATCATAAAGATCTCACTAGTGTTAATTCCGCCAAGAACCACTTTCTTTGGTTCTTGGCGTATTTTAGATATTATTTCACTAAAATCAGCGAGTTGGATGATTTGTTTACTAGTTATAATAATAAGTGCGTATTTATTTTAGAAAAATCGGAATTCGTATCTTATTAGTAACACAAAAATCGTACCTACGACCAAGCTAAGATGTCATTTAACTGCAGAGGTATACCTCGTCACTCCCCGCAAGCTCCCTGCTATTGTTCTAAACATGCTCTTGCTCCATTATCATTTATCAATATACACTGCAATCAAGCACTCACAGGGTGCCTAGCGATCTTTTGGTATAGGTACTTGGTCTATAGATTACCCATGTATGGCAATAAACCTAAAAAGTGCAAAACTCTATGATGCAAAAGAGATAGGATAGTGGAACCAAAACATGAACGCCCCAGAAGATGAACAATTGTAAATAAAAGTAGAATTATAACAATACTGATTGACTTTTAAGAGTAGAATTTTTTTCTCCCTTATGGCATTATGACATTTTCACCGCCCGTCTCCTTAAAAAACATCGAAAATCGCGCGTCAGGCGCGCTTGCGTTTAGTAATTTTGTATGTGGTACGCGCAAAAAATCATCATTGTATGGAAACCTACTTAAGGTGAGTAACCCGCAGATTTAAGGTGAACGCAGACCTAGCCGCACCGCAGTCTCTACAGTCCCCGCAGTCATCGCTTTATAGGGTTCCGTAGCCGAATGGCAAAAAAAGAAAGCCCTAATAGTTTCGACATGTCTGTCCGTCTGTCTGTCTGTCCGTCCGTATGTCACAGCCATTTTATTCCGAAACCATTAAGACTATAGATGTGAAACTTAGTAAGTAGATGTATTCTGTGAACCGCTTACCGATTTTAAGACAAAAATTAAGAAATATTTAAAATAAAGGGGGGCTCCCCATACATGGAACTAAAACTGATAATATTTTTTTTTCATGAAATCTATAGACAGGTCTTTAAAAATGACATTGAGGTTTCTAAGACCACCTTTTCATAAAAGTAATCGTTTAAAAGATATAAGCTTCCAAAGTGATAAAATGTGTCCCCCCCCCTCTAACTTCTATAATAATGGAGTGAAAAATCTAAAAAATATAGATGTCTGTAGATCTTAATGTAAACTTTGAACCAAAATTGGTTTGAACGAAATCGGGTCAGCCGTTTTTGAGATACAGCATATTTTCTAAAACCGCAATTATAACTTTGTAATTCATACAAACACTATGAAAAACAAAGTTATTGGGGGTAGTTGTAAAAACTGTAAATAAGCTAGTTTTAAGAAATTTGTAAGGTTTTTTTACTAGTATAGTTACTACGGAACCCTTTATGGGCGAGTCTGACTCGCACTTGGCCAATTTTTGTTAATGGCCTCGCACATCTATCCGCGTCGCAGTCGCTGCAGTCGTTCCCGTCGCCGTACGCATCGCACTTGCAGTGCTGCCAGATTTTTGAAAGCATTATCTGTACCGAAGATTTAAAAAATCTGTATTTGGTATTGCTCTTTTGTGTAATTTTATCTGTAGGTGCTATAATAGGGAATAAGCAAGTAATTATTTATACGAGAACAAGTAATAAACCGTTGACAGAGATTCTCTGTCTACATTATAACTCTGGCAACACTGCGCGCCGTGGAGGCAAATGACGTCATCCGCGCTGCGCTATGGCCTGCGGCCCGGATAGGTGTGCGAGGTTGCATAGAACTTCATATAAAGAATTCGAATGCAAAGACTGCGGCGCGTGCGGTGCGGCTAGGTCTGCGTTCACCTTTAAGCTGATCGTTAAGTTAAAACAAGAATTATTGACACATTTTTTTTTTTACTAGTAATATCTTGATTAACTAAGTGACTAAAACGTAGTCACATATTCATAAAATTTAACATATTTAGCGTATAAAACAATGGTTTTAATAGTTTTGACTTTAGCCAATAATTGAACGCCGTTCATGTAATGGTGAAAAGTACATAGAAAATCTAATAATCATTACAATTTACCTAGTGGATAAAAATGATCTCTGTATTGTTTAGAACCATCTAAGTTTATTTAGTAAACTAAAAACCAAAAGTTGAACGGGTTTTTTTGTTATTTTACTAGATTTATTGGTTTAAATAAAGTATGAAATCAGTAGTGTTTACTTTTAGGATAAATTATCAAAAGTTGTACTAAAAATTATCCTTATCATTTTTTTCGTTCAAGTTGAACAAATGTAGGTAGGTACATCTTAAAAATACAAAATTAAATACTTGCATGCATGCACCGTTTTAAACAATTTTAGCGTGTACGATGTAGGTGCATGAGCTACCTATGTTCATACATTCAAACAAAGAGGTAATTTATTACAGAATGCGGTCTACACAGTCTGCGAAGGAAAGCAAACAAAGATGACCTGACATATTTGGTAGAACCACAGAAATCAAAATTTTATCTATGGGTAGAACCATCTACCGAAGATTTGACAGATGTCAGCTATAACCTAGAGATTGCCATAATATCCTCGAATTGGGCGAAGAGGATGATTAGTTTTGAAAATTATGATCTCAATATGTGCGATTAATTTTTATTATAGCGAGAAGTATTGCTTTTTAATAATGATGTTATACCAGTTTTAAGTTAGAGTTGTAAAAGTACCTACCTAGTACCTTTTTAATAAATTCCTCTACGTTCCTTCGTCAAGTACTTTCCTGATATATTACTAAGGTTTTTAATTAAATAAACAAGTTTTTCCTTTGCTTTTCATTAAAAATACACTAAAAAGCTTTAAAAAATACACTAATAAATTAGTTACACCATATAAGTACACAATTTCTACGCCTTCGCCCTTCTTTTAAGTCATATCATATCAAAATGTTAGTTCAACTATTGGTTGTAAAACGTTCAATATTCCAATATTGATCAGTGTTCAACGGGGAAAAACCTAACATTTTTAGTAATTCTTATTTTGTATAAAACCTGGGTGGGACTCATGAAATTTTTTTTTTATTTTTCAACTAATCTTATAGTTTTCGAGCATCAAAAATGAACAGAAAAACAAATTCAACTATTAAGATAATTTAATTACAAATATTCAATGTTAGCGATTCGGCTTAATCGTTCATTTATTGGTTCCCCTACTAACTTATTTAGGTATTTTCATGTACTCCTATCATACAGCGAGAGATGTCTGTGAATGATGCGGGTTAGGAACGAGTATAACAGAAAACTATTTGTGCTCCACTTTTCAGCTTCGCTATGCATCCTCACTACCTAACTCAGCTTTAATAGGAACATGAGTATCTTGCAACCGCCTCTCGGTGAGGCTCTGGATGGGATGCAGAATATCGCGCCACTGAATCTCGGTTAACTTCTGGATGAGATAGCGAGTATCGTGAAACTGCCTCTCTGTTAACCTCGCGATGAGAAGCCGAGTATCGCGCAAACGCCTCTCGATGAGGCTCTGGATGGGATGCGGAATATCGCGCCACTGCCTCTCGATGCGGTTCCGGATGGGTAGTTGCATATCTCGCCACTGCCTCTCGATTGACCTCCGGATGTGAAGACGAATAATGCGCTACAGATTCACGATGTTGTTCTGAATGATTATAACGTAATACTGTAGTTTTTCGTTCCTCAGGATGGTTGTTACAGTAGTTGGCTGCAGCTTGTTGAATTTGGTCATTTATCATTTCGTGATAACTCGGAAGTTTTTGGTCTACCTCGCTTAATTTTTTTGGGTAGTGGGAACGAGATTTTCAGTACTGAAACATGTATCATTAAAAGAGCTAAAGGCATAATTGTCTTTAAGTCAAGAGTAAATAGGTTACTTTTAGGTAAGCGTGCTCCATCTTTGACCACTCACACATTTCCACAGCGTCGTCACCGACCGCTGCCTCGCAAAATCGCGCAGATTTGTAAGTAGGTACCTAAGTACCTACAAAGGTACAGAATGCCTAAAGAGCCTTCTATGACATCCACACGAAGTTTAAATTATTTCCATACACTAACAAGATTAATTCTTGCAGTTTGAAGCTGCTATTTCCTGAGGGACGACTCGTATCTTATTTGCACTTAGATCTAGACTTCCAATGGACTTTGAGAGTGACTAACGTATTCACATCAGGATGCAATATTGATGATTGCTTTACCTGACTACATGCCTTTGCTCAGATAATCTTGTCTTCCGGAATAAGCAATTAAAGTTTAGAAGTTTTAAAAAAAGAGGTCACAAGATGAAACCAGCAGTCGGAATTCTAAGATAATATAATAATATAGGTAGGTACTTAGCAAAGTAATTGTAACGAGTCCCTAATCTATAGGACTAGTCGTAATTTTTTTTTCCTTCTTTGGCAACTGAGCCGGTGTCGACTATTCTGCCAGTGTCATGTTGTGACGGCAGTGTAGCGTATAGGCAGGCGTCGAACTTAGTACTTTGTGGTAGCTGTTAGTTCAGCTGCAAGGACGAACACATGAGTTAAACACAATAGTCTACTATATACAAGCTAAGATATAATATACTAAAACACAAACTATTATCTATACAATAACTATACATATATTAGTATTACGCACTAATTACATTTTAATCTCATTATCTGTTATAAATTTAGATTAGATAGGATAGGTGTGGAAGCTGGTTGGGAGAGGAATACTGCATGTGGTAAGTTTTCTGTATAGATCGAACAGGAGAAGAAAATGTGGTCTAGAGTACCATCTGCAAGGCCGCATTTGTACAGGGAGCTGTCACGGACACGTATTTTGTGCAAGAATAGCGGGCTACAACAATGTCCGAGTCTAAGTCTGCAGAGTGACGAAACAGTCTTCTTCGACAATTAATTTAGAACATTTAAAAAACCAAGGTTTCCTCTGTATTTCAGGCTGTATTGTGGCATAGTACTTGCCTTTGGTTTTTGAGGTCGACTTCCACGTTTCCATCCACAAGTTAAATAACTTGGTAGCTTTGTGCTGTGTAGTGCTTTCGATCAGCCGGATTCGATGTGGCATACGTTGCTAATGAATCAGCGCACTCATTGCCAACAATACCCGAGTGACCGGGCATCCAAGCTATCTCGATGTCCATGCCGTTTTGGGAGTAGTCGTAAATTGTACAGAGTAGAAAATTAGCGGCGCGACAGCGGTGACGCACGGTGGGCTGAAAATCGGCTTTCATAGACTTAGGCATTTTATTTTGCAAGTGCGAGTTTTTTTGCCGGATATCACTTCTATTAGTTATAACAATATACAAAAATGACACCAGAATTGATTCTGCACAGAAACGAAGGAATTATAATTTTTTTACGAAAATTTTGTATGGAGCTAGTATGAAAAATCGAAATATCTCTAAAACGGCAGCGATAACCGTAATATCCTTATAGGGGGTTATAGTACTAATTATTTATGATTTTTTGACATACGTTACATAATGGTTGTAGATGCCTTTTTTTAAAAAAAATCGTCAAAATATTTTTATTTATTTTTACATATTTAAACGTTCCTTTTAGTGTTTAAGTTGAAGAATTCAGAGCTTTAACAACTCTTATCATAAAATAGCATCACCCCTATAGACCTGAAGGACTAGACAGAGGTGTGTAATGTCTTGTTGATCTTGTAAGATTTCCAACAATACCAAATAGTTGAATATCAGTGTCAAAGTGCCCATGCTGTCGCTTCTTTTTGAAAGATAGGGGAATGAAATTGTTAATTGATCATACCCTAAAAGTATGATTACAACATAACCGGACACATAATAATAATAATATCCTTATAGGGGATTATAGTACTAACATTATTTATTTTAACATATGAAACTGTTCAAAACGATCCATGAACTGTGTCAAAGCTAAGAACATCGTTAGGAAGCATGCTTTTTCCCCAAATATTAAGAATATGTGAAAAAAAAAAGACTGTATATAAACTTTTTATTGATAGGTAATTTAAATAAAACAGAAGTAACAAAAATAATCTATACTAATATTATAAAGCGGAAAAGTTTGTTAGTTTGTTTGTTTGTTTGTTTGCTTGAACGCGCTAATCTTCGAAAGTACTGGGTGGATTTGGATGAAATTTGGTATGGAAGTAGCTTGAAGCTTGAGGAAGGTTATAGGCTACTTTTTACCCGACTGCAAAAAGGAGAGTTATGTTTTTACCGTGATAGAATCCACGGGAGCGAAGCCCCGCGAGAGTACTATATCTAATAAATTCAATTATACAAAATACATATTTGAAACTATAATTTATGAAATTATTAACTAAACATATTGGTACAATAAACTAACATAAATAACAAAAGAACATAAAGAAAAATAATTAAATTTTACAAATTTTCTTTACAACTTTCGTTGTCGGACTCCAATTCCGAGTCAGAATCCAGATCGGATATACCTACAAACTCGAACTCAGTTTCCGGAAACTGTATTAGGTCGAGAGTTTCAGCAAAAAAGGTTGTCTTCCTTTTGGCATCTAACTTCGGCCTTTGTGCACTTAGAAAAGGATCCGAAGAAACAACAAGCATATTTAGGATATCTTGATTAGAATCTTGCCTGCTTCTTTTCCGCGAATGATGTTCCCGGAACCTCCTAAAATCTTTGTTTCGAGACTCTGAGGCTTCTTCCGAGAGAGTCCCAATCGGGACAATATCATTTTTTTCGATTATGTCAGCTCCGTGTATTAATAGTTTATGTACGGTTGATGACATGTAGTACCAGTCGTATAATTCCACGTACTTTTCTGCTGTTTTGCGAGCAAAATCTTTAAATTTGATGACATCGATCTTCTCACCAGATGTTATTGCTTGCAAAATAACAGCAAATCTTTTTATCAGGTTTTGATCCAACCCAGTAACAGCTGCAGTTTTATTGGGAAACTCGAAATACTTCCTTGCGGTATTCCCGTCATTGGTAGTTCCCGAGCCTTGTTTTACTATATCAATTAACAGATTGAGCTCCTCTTTAAATTTATTTTGAATGTTTTTTTTTCTGTTTTGTAACATATCTTTATGCTCATTACTTCTTGCTGCCCACTGTTTGAAGTCAAGTCTGTACGCAATGTGTAACAGACATTCCATGCAATTTATACGGGCATGTAGGGATGATAGGCCAAATTCATATATGTCAGAACACACAGTTTTTGATGTTACAGCATCTAAGTGGTTCATTTCTGTTGGTTTTGCTAAGCACAGGTAGCATGATGCATTTGATCTAGCTTCAGAAAGGTACGTGCAGACTTTTGCGTCGATCATTGTCATCATTAGTTTATGAGTCACCCTGTTACTATTAATGCACTCTGTGGGGTTAAGGGCCTCAATTTCCTCATCCATTTTTCTTTTGTTATCAATGACAACTGCATGGCTTTCTTTTACAAAAGTGAACTGAACCGGACGACAATAAAAAGTTGAGCATGGTTTCGGGTTTGTCCATATAGTATTATCTCCATCTGTCAGTTTCAGTGGCACCAAGGAGGTCATGAAAATGCTTGAATCATCATGCTCATTAAAGTTATAAAAGATATGATAATAAAAATTTATAATCGTCAAAAACATTTCGTAGAACTCATAGTAGAACTAATCAACATTAGCAAATCACATTAGCTCACTAATTATAAAAAGGTGAATGCAGTTCTTAGTTGGTATTGTTGCGAGATATTTCAAATCATTTAATCACTTAATAGGCTCATTAGAATCAGAAGACTACAACCATCATTCTAATTACTTAATTACTTGTCATCAGACTCATTAGATGACTACACAATATGTTATTTTGTATTTTGAACGTATGCAAGGTTTTAAAATTCCTTTTGTGTCGATATTATTATGTGTCCGGTTATGTTGTAATCATACTTTTAGGGTATGATCAATTAACAATTTCATTCCCCTATCTTTCTAAAAGAAGCGACAGCATGGGCACTTTGACACTGATATTCAACTATTTGGTATTGTTGGAAATCTTACAAGATCAACAAGATACTACACACCTCTGTCTAGTCCTTCAGGTCTATAGGGGTGATGCTATTTTATGTTAAGAGTTGTTAAAGCTCTGAATTCTTCAACTTAAACACTAAAAGGAACGTTTAATATGTAAAAATAAATAAAAATATTTTGACGATTTAAAAAAAAAAAAGGCACCTACAACCATTATGTAACGTATGTCAAAAAATCATAAATAATTAGTACTAAAACCTCTTATAAGGATATTACGGTTATCGCTGCCGTTTCAGAGATATTTCGATTTTTCATACTAGCTCCATACAAAATTTTCGTAAAAAAATTATAATTCCTTCGTTTTTGTGCAGAATCAATTCTGGTGTCATTTTTGTATATTGTTATAACAAATAGAAGTGATATCCGGCACAAAAACTGGCACTTGCAAAATAAAATGCCTAAGTCTATGAAAGCCGTTTTTCAGCCCACCGTGATGACGTTGTGGTTGCGTTGTCGAGGATTGGGCCGGACGTTTTGATGGTAGGATTAGTGCTACTGAATAAATCATTTCATTTTGTTAGGCTGTGACTTTTGTCGCGTCGCAATGATATAGAGACTTACATATTATGTATTTTACAAATATATTTTTTAATCAAGATTCTATCACGTATAACGTGTTATAAGTTGGTTTATGATGCGTTTTTTAACTTCCCGTAGAGTAAAATCTATGTATTATTTTAGAATCGTTAGGAAATAATAAAATAATGTAGGTACATATTACGATAACTACCTACTACACAGGAATTATTTGTTACACGTTTTTACCATCTGTATAAAAAACCTACCACATTAGTAGATGTCCAGCAAGCTCACGGACGTTGGTCCGTCGCCGAATCTCTGGACGTTTTATTATAGATTATTTAGGTTCTTATTATAGGAATTTTAATGAAACATATTATTTCCTTTTGAGACATTTTATGAAGACATACGTCAATCCTTTTTATTCCTTTTTTAAAATATACATAATAAATAATAATAATAATAATAATAATAATAATATATTTATTGCCAGTTTACAATTTTTCAACTTATAACTAGGTCATCATGTAATAATGCATCACATTAAACTGTAAATTTTTTTTTTTTACACAAAAGTTATTACCTCTGACTCCCAAGCTAAGATCAAACTTGTGTTATGGAAGTCAAGGGTTGTCAGTCATTACGTCGAGTAAATTATTCACATATTATTACATATCAAAGTTCAAAGATCACTCGGCTCAGATGTACATGATTATAGTTATAACACAGCAATATAATTTTTAAGACATAGCGAAAGTGTAATTACAAAAAGTTAGGTACATATCGTCCCCGTAGAGCGAAAAGTCATCTAGTCGAAAAATCATGTTTTGAGATAATGAATTTTAAAGTTTTTAAAAATATGATTCCTTATAACTTTGGCTAGCCATTACATATCTTTATGTTTTTAGTTGTTATTTGAAGGAAAAAAAATAAAGTTTAAATTATTAGAGCTATAATGCATAAAAACCTTTGTATAATTAAGCAAAAACTAAAAACATCAAACTAGTTAATTATTCTTTAGACAATCTCTGACTTAGTTTTGACTTAGTTAATTGTCGACCGCAGTTAGTGATTTTTCACTTAGTTTCAAATTATTATGAAGAAAAATAACCCGAGTTAAGTAGAATGGAACTAACTGTTACATATACCAAATGTGTTTTTGAAATATTACCTATCTAAAGTTTGGAAGCTTGTGTGGCAAGTTTTGTTTTAAATATGACATGAATAATGTAATCAAACTATTGTAATAAATTTACTTAGTGTTTATTAAAGGAAATAATGCGAAAAAATCAACAGAACACTATCAGTTTTTAACAAAAACAAAAAAGTGCAACAATCTCATGCGCACAAACAGAAAAAATAAAATATATTAAAAGAAGGAAATTAGAATTTAGTCCACTAATTCTTCTTCTCCCGCCTCTAGCTGGCTACGTGTGGCTCCAATATTCGATCAATTACATCTTTGTTTATTGGTAAAGATTGATACCACAAGTGGAGCTCTTTTTTTTTCTTTTTTTTCGGTTGAGCCCGCTCTTGATCTCGATCTCGCCTGATGGTAAGCGATAGATGAGGTCTACGATGTGACGAGCGAGCCCAGAATATGCCTGTTTACTCTTGCTTTAAAGGCTGAAAGGTCATAAGTGGCAGGGAACACAGAAGCCGGCAGAGAATTCCACAACATGGCTGTGCGCACAATAAATGTGGAGGAGAAGCGCTTGGTTCGACAAGACGGTATATCAACCAAGTGTGGATGGTACCTAGCCGTGCGTCTGGTAGACCGGTAGTGAAATAGAGATGGAAGAATCAGGTCATGGAGCTCCTGCGCACACTCCCCGGAGTACAATCTATAGAAAACCGACAGGCCAGCAACGGTTGACAACGGATGAGCCAGACTATGAAGCTTGCCCGATAGCACCTCGTCGCCTATAAGCCTTTTAGCCCTGCGCTCGATCGAGTCCAGTGCAGTAAGTTGGTATTTTGCAGAGCCAACCCAAAAGTGGCTGCAATACTCCACGGAGGAACGGACCTGTGCTTTATATAGATTCAGAAGCTGACCAGGCGTGAAGTACCGCCTCACCTTGTGTAGGATTCTCAGCTTTTTTGCTGCAGCTCTTGTGGGATTATCCCTTTTGCACATAAACTCATAAGATCCTTCTTTTTTGCCTCTGAAATGGGCAGAGGTGAGGGATAACCTAGTGGAATTTTATAATTTTTCAACACTTAGATTTGTTCTTCTGTACCTCTTCCATTTGCATCATGCTTTTTCCTCTTTCTAGTAGTAAATGAAGTTTTAGTTGGGCATTCCAATATGTTGAATTCTAGATATTAGCACGATGGTTCCTCAATGTGCTGATATTAAAACTTACCAGGGTATTTTCTTTCAAAACGTAGACACTTAATTTTCAACCATTTAATTTTATTGTCTTCTGTACCCCACGATCCCAAGGTATCCACCCAAAGGGCTAGAAAATATAAACTCCAACAAGGTTTTTATATTTCCGCCACTTGAGGTTCTCAGCGGCTGCAGCAGCAGGGATGTTTTTCTTCCACTTGATCGAATCGCTTTTTTTCCTACGCGTAGGTTCGACGGTATTGGTTGAAGTGACAGCCTTTGGAAATGGCTGTTCAGTAGAAACTTGACTGTCTACAGTGACATTACCAGTTGAATTTGAGTTAAAAGATGGAGAAGTTGTTTTTTGAGGTACTGAATGTTGTTGATTCGTTGATTGAATATTTCCATTGTTGATGTGAATATTTTGAGAACATTTCCTTAAATAGCCCCTTACAATATTATATACTTGCTTCACTATCACTGTCACTAGAAGATTTTGCAACATACACTCGTCTTTTATTTTTGCGACGTCTATCCTCTTCACTGTCTGGGAACCATGAAATACTTGAATCTGAGAATACTTGACGAGGAGAAGAACTTAACTCTTCAATACCGCTTATCTCCGAGTGTGGACTTTCATGAGACTTGGGCTTCAATGCTGTTTTGATGTATTTCACATGAAATATTTTCTTCGTTGTAGCAAATTCTCAATGGAAATAACATAATTAGTGATATCATCTAACATTGGAGCAGAATATGGTGGATTTAGTAGAGGATCTCTTTTCAAAGTTAATGTTGACGCGGATGGAGGAGCAGATTCAACACAACTATCTATCAATAAATTATTGTTTTGGAACCGATCCAATTTCCTCTCGTCGAGCAGCTCTGTTTCCTGAAATAATAACGAGAATGTTAAGCATATTGAATACTAGGTAGGCACTAAAAAGGATGCAATCTAGCTCGAGCTGTTAGGTATACGAGCAATATAAGATAAAATTATTCACACGTCCCACACCACCACCACACCACTACATGCAGCATTTTGTATTATTTGGAAAAATGTGAATGGTAAAAGGAGCAGTGAGAAAATGACAGGACATAGAACTAGTGGATTAGTCAGAATAAAACTATATTAAATACCTAAGTAATTGCTATCGCAAGGTATTTTTGATTAATTCTCAGATTGAATGATTCAGTCATTGGATGATTTCCCATCCATAAAAAAAAAGTTGTAAAGTACTTAGGTACTAACAAGCTTTAGCTTTCAAACGTAATACATAAAGTAATACAATTAATTGTAGGATCATTACGTAATATTATGATGTTCCAAGCAAAGCAACTCTGTCGATTGTACTTATTTTTCACCAGCAAATACCCCAAAGTATCTTAATAAATACAATAGGTACCAAGTGCCAAAATTACCTTAAAAAACACACATACAACAAGGTTAATAATCGAAGCGTTAAATGTACAGGTAAGCATCACCCAAATAATACGTATCTTAATATATAATTACTTTCCCTATAGATCCTGTAAAGTCATCAACTGAGGACTACTACTTTCTTACTATTTATGTATATTCCTAAATAACGGACATTAACAAAAGTAAAAAAAAAAATTGTTTAAAATACAATACCTTTTTTTTTTTTTTTTTTTAACTTGGTAAAATTATCAAATAAGTCCTCCCACCCCGGGCAGGGTGGGAGGGACTGTCAGACTTTTACTTACTAAAATCCACGGTGTTCCTTCAATAACCCTTTACATACCGGGGCCACGGTAACGGGATGAGTCCCACGACCCCGGCAGGCTTCGGCCCTCTGCAGCGGGGGCCTCGTCATGTTGCTGACGCTCTTTGAGGCGCGCGTGGAACACGACGCGCCGTCGACCCGGGCATGGTCCATGGTCGGACAGCGAGTTGCCCTTTACTCGCTGTCCGCATGCCCGCGCCTACGGTGGCCGGAGATCGTCGGCCGACGTCCGACGCCGTGGGCGTCTACCACTGCGGCTGGGCTGGAGGGAGGACGCCATCCTCTCCCTCACGCGGCCCACCTCCTCCTTCGAAAGCATGACTGCTTCGCAGAAGGAGGCGACCGCTTCCCACTCCCTCTCGCCCCGCAGCATGGCCTCGACCAAGGCCGGGCGCGAGAGGTCTCCGCCTATTGTCGCCGTGAGGACACGTCGGTGCTCTGCCCAAGCTGGGCAGTCCTGCACCGTGTGCTCGACTGTGTCCTCAGGGCGACCCTCGCAGTGGTGACACCCAGGCGTCTCTTCCTTACCCATCAGACACAGGTACCTCCCGAAACTTCCGTGTCCGGTGAGGACCTGCGTCATGCGGTAGGTCAGGACGCCGTGACGCCGATCTAGCCACTCCTCAAAGAGGGGTCTTACCGCCGCAATTGCGGCGTGCCCGGCCGTCGGTTGCGACAGTCGCTCCCTCCATACTGCCCTGAGATCGCGCCGGAGCAAAATACAATACCTTAACATATAAAATATACCTATACAAATAAATTAAAATAATAAAGTTATCATACTTACCTCTAAATTAGTTTTTTCGTTTTGATTCAACAAATCAAGAATAAACTCAGCACGGCTCATTTTTACGCAGTACGTACGTAATGATTACGTTAATTTTAACATAAGCGGAACGCGTGTATATCAATCGACCTCGCGAATGAATCTGCCCACGCGTTCGTAAGTCGTCATAATAATAGGGACAAAATCACTAACTCGAGGCCCTCACGAGCGAAATGTACCTTAATTGTAACAATGTATGTCGAAGTTGTATAAATAATAATTAAAAGACTTAAATTATTATTCACTATAGATCTCATGTTTCCCTTTTAAAAGAAAAAATATGTTTAAAATGGGTTGATGATTTTTCGCTTTTGCAGTGCAGTACAAATCATTTAAAAATCAAGAGTGAGTATTCACTACGTCGAGTTAGTTAATTTTCGCTTTCGTGCGTTTTAGCAAACTATTGATTTTAAATATTCACTAAATCATTGTAGTGATTTTTAAATTACCTATAGGTATATGTATGCATTCATAATTTAATAGGAAAGTAATCAAGTCGATTTAATTTCGAGTTACGCAAATTTTTGGTAAATGTATAAATAACTAATTAAGTTAGTTATTTCTCCTATTACGATGTTACATCCAAAGAGTAGGCTTATTTACTATTCGCATTTCGTAAAATAAAAACGAAGGCAGCTACAAAAATACCGGTTAGACCGATATATAGAGAAAAAAATTATGATATTAATGATAGTGATAACTCATTTTGGTCATTTTTGGATTTAGTTAATTTTCGCTCTACGGGGACGATATATCATTAAATTTCACTGTGTATGTGTAATGTGTATAAAATGTTGTTGTATGTTTGTAAGTGTGAGAAGGTGAGTGTATTATGAGTGTAAAAGTAAGTTTTCTACATCCTCATAGTTAAGGGTCATTATCCATTTACTAATTCTGCTCTTACATTCAAATTTATTCAAGTTATAAATTTTACATTTCTTATTTAGATAGTTATAAACACGACCGCCAAGAACTCGGAAATGTCGCCCAGCCAGCTTTGTTTTATGCCTCTCTACCGGGCACACATCTGTTGCTCTACGCCTCGCTAAACGATTAGAATCATAGTGCAAGGACGTGTGCTTTCGTAAAGCGATATGTAGCACGAAGAGCTGTCTCACGGTCAGGACTTGGCAATCCTTATACAACTGTACAGTACTGTAACGATAGTGCCTGAAGGTCATGACCTTGAGGACAGCTCTTTGCGCTCTTTCCAGTTGAATCATGTAAGTCTTCGGAGCGCCACCCCAAACCGTAATGGCAAACGACAATATTGACTGACATAATGAAAAATAAACCATCTTCAAGGTATCAATGTCTGCACTACAACGTAATTTTTTGAAAATTGTAATCAATTTCCGCACCCGACCTGACAGCCCTTTAATTTGATTGTTCCATGATATAGTGCTATCTATTAAAACACCTAGATATTTGACGTAAGTTGTTCTTGTCAAGGAAAGACAGGAACATTGCTCCGAAGCCATATCACAAGTATGGGCTCTTATTTCAAATAAATCACTTGGTTGTGAGGATGATTTAAGAGAAAAGGTAACATACTTTGTTTTTTCGATATTTAATGTTAGGCTGTTAGCAGTCAGCCAGGACATGACAATGCTAAGAACTGATTCTGCTCTCTTCCGAGTCTCGCTCCAATTCTGTCCTTGTATAAGCAGAGCCGTATCATCTGCATATGTGTATAGAGTACAATTTGTACAATAAATCACAGAGGCTGTTGACATAGATTAGGAAAAGGGTTGGTCCCAGAATTGAGCCTTGAGGGACTCCAAAAGACAATACACAATCGTCACTCACACGCGAACCTATTTTAACACATTGCGTTCTCTCGGACAGGTAGCTTTCAAAAATCGCGAGTGCTAGGCCGCGTACTCCTATCTTTTCCAATTTCCGCAATAAGACTGGGACAGATACTGTGTCAAAGGCCTTTGAAAGATCTAAAAAGATTCCCAGGCACTTAGACCCTAAATCAAGTGTCTTTACGACATTGTCAATGAGAGCTGATACAGCATCTTCACAAGACAACTATGTTTCATTCCTCAACATCCTCCGAACACAGAAAGGAAAATAATATAGGTACTTAGTAGAACGAAACGTTCCGCAAAGTTCCAGCATTGGGATTGTTGTCGGTTTTATTGGTGTAACCTTACTTTTGGATGTAAGCAGACGTGTATGGACTGTACCGTTTCTGTCGATAGAACGCACATATATGCAAGAAGTATGCCTTTTCTGATGCATCAGTAAATATGTGTAGTTCGACAGATGACGGGCCATCACATACAACCCAGCGTGGTATACTGAGCTGATTAAGAAGTGGTAAAGTGTATGTAAACTTAAGCCATGATCTCTTTGTGTCGGTGTTAACCTCATCGTCCCATGAACATTTGTCTATCCACAATTTTTGCATTATAATTTTAGCCTCGATAATGCACGGAGAGACAAGACCCAGAGGATCAAATACTTGCGCGATTGTAGAGAGTATGTGGCGTTTTGTGATAGTTATGTTTGTGAGGTTGGGTATATGAATGAAAAATGTAAGTGAGTCAGCACGACAATGCCAATTAAGACCGAGAGTTTTACTTGGCTCATCAATACTTAAGCTGATTGTATCGGGTGTGTCTGTGTGATTTGTTGTGGCTGGATGAGTGGATGAGTTAGGCGTGTTTGTCGTGATAGCTTGAAGAATTTGCGTGTCGTTTGACTGCCACTTCCTGAGAGGGAGTTGTAGCAGAATTGAGTGTACTGATGACGTCTCTACATAGAGCAATAGTGCTCTCTATAGTGTCACTTCCTGATAAATAGTCATCAACATAGAAATCATGTTGTATAGATAAGCGTGTATGCGTGTGTACAGCCTCCTTTGCTAATTGGGACAAACACCGTGTGCTAATGAATGATGCTGACGCTGTTCCGTAAGTCACGGTATTGAGAGTATATGTTTTTAAGGGTGATGATGGATAACTCGTACTACGATTACAATGTCAGGCACCCGATCATTATTTGTAGTAAACATATGTTCTCTAAACTTATTTTCAATTCTTATCACTTACAGCTATTTCATGCCGGTCCACAGCTTCTCCTAGCTAGTATTAGACACAAGTATTGGCCTTTAGGTGGCAGAAACCTTGCCAAATTAACTGTTCATAAATGCATCAAGTGTCAGCGATTCAACGGTAGAACAATTCAGCCCATCATGGGTAACTTACCCAAAGAGCGAGTTCAGTTAGAGTTTCCTTTCCTAGAGACGGGCACTGACTATGCGGGACCCATCCTTATAGCCGACCGCAGAGGTAGAGGATGTAGACTCGTTAAATCTTACATATGTGTTTTTGTTTGTCTAGCCACAAGAGCAGTTCATCTGGAGCTTGTCTCAGATCTAACGAAACATGCTTTCATTGCAGCATTGAACAGGTTTATTGCTCGTCGTGGTAAACCAAACACCATTTATTCCGACAATGGCACAACCTTTATTGGTACTTGTAACGAGCTAGCTGACATATTAAAACAGGACTTTTCTTCAGAAATGGCACATACAGGTATCAACTTTTCTTTCATACCGGCTTACACCCCACACTTCGGTGGCTTATGGGAGTCTGCTGTCAAATCTATTAAACATCACTTAAGGCGTATACTGGGCTTAGCACATCTCAACTATGAAGAGATGTCTACGTGTCTGATTCAGGTTGAAGCAATATTAAACTCTCGTCCTCTTACTCCTCTGTCCACCGATCCTTCCGACTTATACCCCTTAACTCCTGCTCATTTCCTTATTGGAAGATCTCTCACTGCTCTTCCACACCCGCAAGTCATCAATGAGAACATCTCCAGCCTGAAACGTTACCAGCGTATAGAGCACCTGAAACAATTCTGGAATAGATTCTCTAACGAGTACATCTTTTACCTCCAACAGAGAACGAAGTGGATGGGCTCCGATGGCGTGCTTAAAGAAGGAGCCATGGTGGTACTCAAGGAGCGACTGACTCCGTCACTGATATGACCACTCCGCCGTATCGTACGTCTCATGCTGGGAGAGACGGCATAAGCAGGGTCGCAGACGTAAGGAAGAAGAAAAGCATAGTCCGACGCGCTTACAACACCATCTATCCTCTTCCAGTATGATCCTTGAAGACGAGTCTTCAACGCCGGGAGCATGTTGAGAACATCACTACGCTCGCGGAGACCGCGGCGGGGTTGCGGGCGCGCGGGGCGGTGCAACGACGAGCGAGCGCCGGCCGGCACAACCACTGCGCCATCGTCCGCCTTACTAAGCGCACACTTGTTAATATTTCGCCATCTAATTTCTTTATTTGATATCTGCTTGTTATAACCGTTAACATTAAAATACAGTCCACTATAATATTACTGGCGTTTTCGTCCTAGCACCACCATTAGGATATACCCCGTTCCTTTCCAGTCATGTATATAGGTTCTAAATATTTAAAATCAAATATTAACTTAACACTCGACAAACAAATTAACACAATAATTCTTTTGAAAAGTTGGTAATCAACAATAACAAAAAATATTTAAAAAGAAACTAAATTACATTAGACATCAGTCAGTATCTCTTCTGTACTACTTATTACAAGTTTTAAATAATAATCTTACATGCTAAATAATAACAATAGTGTGTCCCTTCTAACACATAGAGAGGATAAAAACTATAAATTAAAATAAACTGTCAGTATAAATTACACACAATATGTTAGAAAATGGGTGGCAATCCACTATTTAATAAAATTAGAATTAAAATGAAATAAGTAAATTATAAGAATAAAATAAACCGTCAATATTCATAATTTAGGTATACCTACTGGGTATTACTACTCTCCTGCCATGTTGTGTGATCTTTTCAGACTCACTGGGAACATGCGTTAAAGTATTAGGGTTTGTGGTACTTTACCTTCTATTCTTTTTCCTTTGACCTTTTCGAAAACCTATTATAACTTTAGGTATATGTTCAATATAATTAATACCTTCCTCCATGGATATATTTAGGTCCAGCCCATTTTTGTCTGGGCAAGAGGCATCGAATACAGGCCTGATTTTACTTGTCAGGCTAGATTCTTTAAATACAGCTTTATGTGGCAAATATTGACCAGAATTATGACCATGATGTATATCAGAAGTTTTAATAATACCTAACTTTAGCCACTCCTGCAAACTCGCATCATAGTCTTTGTATTTACCACTTGAAATCTGCTTTTTAGTGTTTATATCTAATCTTTTCTTTGCGATATTATAATTACCTAATAAATCATCAAAACCCACCTTGAATGGAAGCTCGACTTCATATCTGCCATCCGGTAGTTTCGTCAATGTCTCCTTGAAGCAGCTCACTGCCTCGGCCTCACCTTGTGCTCTAGACTTCATCTCTGCTGTATCATGAATGCCAAGAGTTTCAAGAGTCCAAAAATCTGTCAAATTATTGTTAGTAGACCCACAAAACATAGCAGAAGCAGTATTATCAGGCGAAGTACTAATTTGCCTGCCCTGAATTGTCCAGCCTAATTTAGTTTTAATTGCCACCAAACCATTTTCCATTACAATGACACTACCTGTCAACATAAAACCTGCAAAATCAGCTCCTATTACAATTCCAATTTCCGATATTTCAGATTCTATATCAGTTAAGGAGATCTGATGTCTTTCTAAAATTTTACATGTCTCATTGGTTAAATTTAATTTTGGAATATTTCCACAAATTGAAGTTTGGCTGAGGGCCTCAATATTCATTGTAAAATTTGAATTACGATTTTCTAACATTATATTATAAACGTTGTGAGATTCTATTTTAGTTTGTATGTTACCAAATAAGCAATGATTTAATTTTTCCTGCCGTGTAGGAATTAGGTTCAGTTCTTTTACAATATTCTCTCGAATATAGCTCCTTTGAGAACCACTGTCAAATAAAGCACGAACAGGTAGAACCCGTACTCCATTGCGCACGTTAATTATAAATGTTTGAAGTAAGGTTTCAGTGTTATAGTTCTGCGTAGACAGATTTGCTGTAGTGGTTTTAGGTTTCTCTGAACATTTCATCTCTTTCTTCTCAGTGCAGAGTGCTGTAGAGTGCCTCTTCTGGCGTATCAAACATTTAACAAATGCTTTGCATGCTTTTGGATGATGTCCTAGCTTCAAACAAACGGGGCATGCCCTTTTCTTCCTTACAAATTCTAGTCTCTGATCTACGGTGAGATTGTACATCTTATAGCAATCTGAGCTTGAGTGATTATTTTTATCACACCATAGGCAGTTCTTGAGTTGCACATTCTTTTTTGGATTACTATTATCATGTGCGACAAGGCAGCTAGCGGTGGCTTCTTGACCATTCAGATCAGTTTGAGCCAGATTTCTTGTTATTTCAACTCTCTCTATGCTTTCAACTTCCGCTTTTAAAAAACCCATCAAGCTAACAAGGACCTCCTCTGGGTTCTTTGTCTGTATAATTCCCTTCTGTCGCTCCCAAATCTTTAAAATCTCAAGCGGCAGGGCAGATTCTATAAGCGGAAGAATAAACGCCTGGTACTTATTAATGCCGAGACTTTCCAAGGCTCTTAAATTTGCATTCAGCTTGTCATATAGTTCCACAAGGTTTGACTTATTTTTTAAAACTAATGCGAGCAGCTCTCGAACGTATACTTCTATTAATAATTCTTCTCGCGCATATCTTTGCTTTAGCTCCTCCATGCATTTTTTGTATGCATTTCCTGCTGGAGGGTAGCTCATTACAAGTGAGTAAACGTCTGTTCCAAATTCTATACTTTGTTTTAGATAGTACATTTTATCATCGTCGTCTAACTCTGGGTCCATGTCTATTTTGGAAAATAGACATGGACCGAGATTATGGTTATTGGTTGGATATTCCCGTCAAATTTTAGAAACTTTATCTCCGGGAGCTTGAAGTACCTTTTTTGGCAATTTTCTCCACTTGTGTTTGTCTTAGCAGATTTATTCAGAATTATTTCGAATTTAGTTTTTATAACAATAAATCTGTTGTTGTATTCTTCGGCCGACAAAATTTCTTTTTCAATTTGGGCATCCGTACTTTCACTATCTAATAGCTCGTCTTTCATTTTTATATCTAATTTTAAAATTCGTGTGTTTAAATCATTTAACTTATTAAACTCACATTTTAATTCGGTCATCTTCGCTTCCCCGGCCTTAAATATGTCCTCAATGGAGTTGGCCGCTATAGTGAAAAGCCTCCTTAGGATGCTCCTCTCTTTATTTAATTTCGTGATTTGTGAAGATTTTTGAGCATCGTCCATTTTGTGCGAATGTCGCCGCTCGTGACCGTTATAATTAAAATTCTTATTTCATGAAATGTCACGGTCCAGCAAGCTCACGGACGTTGGTCCGTCGCCGAATCTCTGGACGTTTTATTATAGATTATTTAGGTTCTTATTATAGGAATTTTAATGAAACATATTATTTCCTTTTGAGACGTTTTATGAAGACATACGTCACTCCTTTTTATTCCTTTTTTAAAATATATATGACAACTACGTTTCATTCCTCAACAGTAGGATCCTAGTTTACGGAAATAGTAACAAGGAATACCAAAAAAATATTTATTAACATTTTTTAACAATTAATGTCATTTTTTATAGAACTCTTTAGCTTGATTGTCAAAAAATTATAAATTGGGTTAGATATCATTTAATTTTCAAAGTATGAGCAAAAGAATCAGGTAACTATTTATATGTATAATCTATGCAGGTAACTTTTATATTTTTTTACATTGGCAACAATATAGGTAATTGTCAAAAAGTTTGCAAAAATTCAAAATATGGTGGCAGCGATTAGTTTGAGAAAAGTATATTTTATTATATTCGTTTTAAATCTTTACTTATTTTAATTCTTAATACATATTATAGACTCATAATTTCGTTGTGTTGTAACTTTGGGTCAGTGGGTATCCTTAGGTTGTGTTCTGTTTGTCAATTGTTTTCTAGTGCACTTTTCCGAAGTAAGATTTTCTTTATCACATATTTTCCCACCATTTTTAAGTTGCACAATTTTTCACCAGACTCAACAAATTATCCTAAAGTGTACGTGTGCCTGTTTTTCAATGCCTCATAATGAACTTCGAAGAAAGTGTGCTAAGTGCAGTAGAAGATACGTAGATAAGAACCTGAATTTGCTTCCACAGATTTCCTTTGCCAGGTAAATATGAGCTTGCAAAGTACCTACCTACATCAGTTTTATTGTTATAATAATATCACTTGTGTAAAATACCTACATAACATATAACTCCTGTGTTCTTGTGTATTAGCTAATTACTTAAATTCACGACTGAGATATTTTGACCGTAAATCAGTATTTTTTTAAAGTATCATGTACCTATATTTGCCACCCCCAAAAGGTTGAACAATCAAGGATGAAATTAGGCAAACACCACCACATAGATTAACACAAGAGTTATTTTTTATGTGTATTAATTACCCTTAGGAAGTAAGTGAATCTTGAGATAACTGCTTACATTAAAGCAGCCTTTGTACCTATTTGCATAAAGTGTAAATAAATAAATAACTGCTTAAAAAGAATCATAATCCATTTATCTTAACTTTGGATACTAAGGATGCAAGTGAATCATCAGATAACTACTTACATTAAAGATAACTGCTTAGCAAAAATCCATATATCTTAAAATAATATTTCAGTTTCACTGTTTTAGAGCTTTGTCAGTGGGTCGTCTTAGGGGCTGGGCAACTGAGCATTAGAGCAAACAGTGAAAGGGTAAGCATTTTAACAATTTCTCAAATCCAAGCAGTGCTAGGACAAGATTAAACATAAACAATGTTGCCGTATGTACCAACTGGACCATAGAACCTATTGTTTAGGTCTTGCCAGCAACCAACTTTAACTGTTACCTGACTAAACAAAATACTAATATCTAAGTTGATAAACCTCAAGTAGGCAAGTTATTCATTGTTGCAAAATCACTCAAACTCAAAATATTTCATATAGGCATAAGTGGGCCCTTATAAAACAACCGAAGCTAGTGCACGGTTCTCAATAGGTCATTTCCTATTGAGAAGAACTGGCAAGAAACACCACAGTTACTTTTTTCAAAACATTAATTTCACAATGTATCCATAATACAGGTTTAATAGGAATGAGACTATGGTATGAGAGGACAGTATAGACCAATTAACATAACACAATTTAATCTATATATATATAACTCAAAGGTGACTGACTGACTGACTGACTGACTGACATAGTGATCTATCAACGCACAGCCCAAACCACTGGACGGATCGGGCTGAAATTTGGCATGCAGGTAGATGTTATGTCGTAGGCATCCGCTAAGAAAGGATTTTGCGAAATTCCCACGGGATCGGGATTTACACGGGAAAAACTTCCCACACGGGCGAAGCCGCTGGCACAAGCTAGTTACACATAAAAATACAACATGCTAAATTGTATCAGCTTATTAGCTTCTCCTGTGTCTTACCAAATAATAATTCAATGCCAAGGGCTTAGTTACAATAGCTAAGAGCCTCAAACAACACCCTATCATCCAATTCGCTTTTCAACAACTATATCAGGGTCGCCTTCCAGTCTTACTAGATGTACTAGTGTTTCCCTTGGTGCAACTGTCCTCCACAACCCAGTAGCTGTATATTTACGGGCATCTGAAGGGACAGGGTGGGTTTTTAGTCAGTAGAAGTCTGACACTCCCTTCCGCTTAACCCAGAGCGGGAGAAGTTATTCGATGATTTTCCCAACCAGAAAAAAAAGGCCTTTAGTGTCATGTGTGTACATAAATAAATAAATAAATATGAAATGTTTATTTGTTTAAATATGCTAATCTTAGAAAGTTTAGGTTGGATTTGGATGAAATTTGGTATGACAGTAGCTTGAACTTTGAGGAAGTTTTTAGGCTCCTTTTAACCCAACCGCAAGAGAATGAGGGTTCTGTTTTTATTGTGATGAAGTCCAAAGTAGCGAATCCCTGTAGATTATAATCTGGAATAGTACAGGCTACCTTCATCTCAGGAAAATGTGTACACTTACCATCAGGTAAGATGGTGGTCAAACGCGAGCTTATTATGAATAAAAAAATAAAAATAAAACTCAAGATTCACTTAACATTTAATGTTATGTACCACTGAAATACTAGGTTTGCAAATATTTATTGCATTAGATTGTTTTATTATCTCATTAATTCGTCTTTTGTTTTATTTTTTCAGGATATAACATACTCTCAAACTCTTGAAGAATCAGCACCACCATCCACCATTTTAGTTAACTTCAATTCAGAAATTAGCCACCTATTTGTAGAGAGACAAAGGTAATTAATATTATTATTTTTTGACTCGGAAAATTCAGAAATTACTCCTTCCGCTGTGTGAAGCGGAAAGTAGTCCTAGACTCCTACTGACTAAAACCCCACCCTTGTGCCTCTGGATTCACTGTTTTCAGTAAAGGCTTTATTAAAAGAACACAAAAAGTCACTAAATAAGTGTCTTTAAAGGGTTTTTAGGGTTCCGTAGCCGAATGGCAAAAAACGGAACCCTTATAGTTTCCCAATAACCCTTATAGTTTTCAATACTGTCATCCCTCTCTCGCCACACGTAAAAGACTTAGGCCTATATATTGACGACAGGTTAAGTTGGAATAAGCAGATTGCACAGGTTAGCCAGAGGGTAACATTCACACTGCTATCTCTCTATAGATTCAAGCATTTCCTTCCTTGTAGCACTAAAATTACATTGGTCCAATCACTTGTGCTTCCTATCTTTGATTATGCTGATGTTTGCTATTCTGATCTTTCCCAAGAAATTCTTAACAAACTGGATCGACTTCTCAACAACTGTATTCGTTTCATTTTTTGCCTTCGAAAATATGATCACGTTTCTTCCTTCCGTTCTCAGCTTAAATGGTTGCCTATCCGTCAAAGGAGATCCCTCAGATCCCTCTGTATGCTCTTCACTATTATGAACGATCCTTGTGCTCCTGTTTACTTAAAACAAAATTTTAAATTGTTGGTCAGTTCTCATGATCTTAACCTTCGCGCATCCAAAAACTTACTTCTTCACATTCCTTCTCACCGCACCGGGTTTCTATCTAATTCTTACGCTATTTCTACTATTAAACTCTGGAATTTGCTACCACTTGACATCAAGAAGGCTGAGTCAAAATTTTCTTTTAAGCGCAAAATTAAAAACCACTACTTAAGGGGCTTAGGGGGGGGGGGGGGTAAGGGGGGGGGATTCTTAGTTTGGTCTTCGTCATAATCCGCGAGTTGACAACTTTATAAAAATTGTTTGAAACGCTTCGAAGCGCTTCATGTATACTCGTAAAATAACATTTTATTTATCACTTAACCTTTCAATTAAAATATAAGTAATTTTTTAATTTATTAAAAAACTATGGCCTAAATCGTGGCATTGTGGTCACGTGACTACCTATGACGTCATCGTTCAAAAAACAACTTTCCTAGCATTTGGCACATAAATGTACTTCGGGTATTTTATGATATTATACTCTATTATGAACGTGAAAAATTATTATCAGTGCTTTATTGCCTTGTTGTGGGAATACTACTATAAAAACGCCAACGAAACTATTTATTCATGTCCCTTTAAAAAGAGATATTCGCAAGAAGTGGTTAGAACTTCTGTGTCAAATCCATCCAAAAGTTGTAAAAGATCGCTTTTAGCGATAAGACCGCCCATTGTATCACCCTTTTTAGTTGTTAAGTCCATGTTTGTTTTACTGTTATGGTGTACAATAAATAATATATCTATCTATCTGCTTTTTTAAAAACACAAAAAAAGGAACTCATCGAACAACTACTACAGGACGACGATAAGACAAATGAACCCGAAGAGAGAGAAAGTTAGTTATGAAATTAAATGAAATATTTATTTGTAAATTGGTTATAAATAACACTTTTACACGTCATGTTTTTTTGCGTGTTTAGTTTAGCTAGATGAGGCCGGTATTTCCTAACTGACTACTCTGAGAAGAAACACCGAAACAAAATGTCGTCAACGTCTTTTTTAAAGTCCAGAATATTTGTATTTGTACTTATATGAGAAGCATGTAGGTTCATGTCTTTGGTATTCTTTTGAGGAAATAACCACGCAAGAGCGGACCTGTCCAGACAGTGCAAGCAGTTAGTTAGTTATTCTTTTCTTATTTTGTCTTACGCACCAACCAAAGATAACCAGTCAGCTGTCAAAATATTGAACGATGACGTCTCGTTTTCTGATTGGTGTTTCTAATCACGTGACTCACAGATAAAAAGTCTCATTTTTCTCAAGGGAAAATAAAATAAATAATTAATAATATTTTCTTCATTTGTACTATTTTGTGCTTCATATCAATAGATTTACATAATTAAATAGTAATTTTAAATTTTTAAACATACTGTCAACTCGCGGATTATCATGAGCTCTCTTATTTCTATATTCTTCTTATATTATTCAGAAAGCATATTATAAAGCACCGTATCTATTAGTTTGTCATTTTAGCATATATGTGTATTTTATTAGTATTGTTATATATTAGTATTATATTTATTAGTATTAAATATATTATTTCATTCCTTTTTCTCGTACACCTACCACAATGTGTTTTTTTAACCCAAAGTTTGACTGGTAGAGAATGCCTTGCTGCATTAAGTCCGCCCATGTAACACAATTGTACATGAAGTTTAAATAAATAAATAAATATAGTTTCAATATGTCTGTCCGTCTGTCTGTCTGTCTGTCTGTCCGTCCGTCCGTCCGTCCGTATGTCACAGCCATTTTATTCCGAAACTATTAAGACTATACATGTGAAACTTAGTAGGTAGATGTATCCTGTGAACCGCTTTCCGGTTTTAAGAAAAAAAATAAAAATATTTAAAATAAAGGGGTCCCCATATACCACATACATGGAACTAGAACTGAAAATATATATTTTCATGAAACCTATGCGTGTGTGGTATCTATAGACAGGTCTTTTAAAATGATATAAGGGTTTCTAAGACCTCTAAGACCACTTTTTCATAAAGTCAATCATTTAAAAGATAAAAGCTTCCAAAGTGGCAAAATGTGTGTCCCCCCTCTAACTTCTATAATAATGGAGTGAAAAATCTAAAAGAAAATATATATCTGTAGATCTTAATGTAAACTTTCAACCAAAATTGGTTTGAATGAAATCGGATCAGCAGTTTTTGAGATACAGTATATTTTCTAAAACCGCAAATATAACTTTGTAATTCATACAAACACTATGAAAAACAAAGTTATTTAGCGTAGTTACTACGGAACACTTCATGGGCGAGTCTGACTCGCACTTGGCCAATTTTTTTTTTTAACTACCCCACACCAGGAATTTCGCATGTCTTGTTATGCATTTTTACAAACACCCAGACATCTGATAACTAGTAGTAGGCCATAAAAACTGTTGCCCCTGAGCGGGAATCGAACTCGCGACACGCAGCGCAGCGGCCACTCACCCAACCATTGTGCTAATCATGTCGTCTATTATTATTACTAAGAGGTAAAGAGTCAGTATGTAATAATGTGTAATAGCCATCATGTGATTTTCAACCGACGACAAAAAAGGAGCAGGTTATCAATTCGACGCGTATATTTTCTTTTCTTTTTTTTTAATGTATGGTCACCGATTACTCGGAGACGGCTGAACCGATTAGGAAAATTCTTTTTTGTTTGGTAGGGTATACTTCGAAATTGGTACCATTGTCACCAAGTCAGGATCTGATGATGGGATCCTGGAGATATCGAGGGAACTCTTCAAATATTATAGGCACACCTATGGCGTTTTGGGTATTTCTTATAGTAACTTGTGCAGTTGCTCTCAAAAAGTACCATTTGGGGAAGTAGAACTGATGATGAAGACCACAGATGGCCGCCGAAACTACTCAATAATAAGTATTTCGTGGATTGCGATTCGATTACTTGAATATGGATGTTAAGCACTTTATGCTCGTCACAATGCATATGGTGATGTATAGCTGATGGTGAAGTACCAGGAGAACTCCTCAACAATTAACGGCCCAGCATTGGGAAAAGCAATATTTTGTAAAAGGTTATAAGTAGTTGACATTTAGGCTCTTGTAACTAGGTAAATTAAAAATCAACCAACAAAAAGAGTGAAATAAAAACTTTTTACTAAATTTTAAACCGACTCCCAAAAAACACTGCAAAGTGAAAAATAACTTTAATTTCGAAAGTCGGTGCTAAAAACGAAAATACAAAACTAAAGACACCGACAACCGAAATTAAAGTTATTTTTTACTTTGCAGTGTTACATGGAGGTAGTAGGCACTACCTCCATGTAAAACTCTTTGTTATCTCTCTGTACTCTCAACTCTTCGTTATCTGACCTCCCAGTAGCTTCTTCAAATCGATGGTAGGAATCAATTTGAATATTATGTTGAGCCCAGTAGGTAGCCACTCTAGTCGCGGCCTCAGTGGTCATGAGGTCCTTAAGGAGCACATACAAAGTGGAAAAGACAATACGACCATACATTTACCATACCCTAAATGATGATCTCCTTAGTCTGTACAGAAAAAATGTATTCAGGATATTTTCATATTTCCACAGGCTCTATTTAGCTACTGTTCTTCAACGCAGGGCCAAATATCCTGCGTTTAAGCATAAAAAACTCTCACACCATGAAGTTTTCAATCTTTCACTATAAAACGGCAATTTCATACTTTTACGTTTACGAAAAGTTTTTTTTTTATTTATTTTGATGTCACATTTTATTATTATCATTATTTTATCATTTTATCCTCACTATGGTTTCCTCGGGATAAGTATAGACGGTGTTTTCATTTATTTGCGTATCATCTTCCCCACCTTGTGCCCATATACAACTTTGGAAACTCCAGCAGATGGGTCATAGTTTGGTCAGGATCACTGCGATCACTGGGTGTGACAGTGTTGTATGATCTCCCACTTCCTAAACTTATGCCGGCAGCAGCCTACTTGGGTTCGCAGACGAGTGATTGCTTTCCAAACTGGCCACTGCAGGTCCGGTCCAGGTGGCAGTTGCACCTCGGGCTGAACGAAGTTAAGCTGTGGTGGTAGCAGTTTAGCAAAGCTTTGGGCAAAGCTAATGTTAGATTTTCTGGCTTCCGACTACATTACATGCATGTACATTACTGTTAAAGAAGTACCAATGACTTGACATGTCTGAAAATGCTTTGCGAGAAGAAATTGCGACATGTGAAGGTGGGATCCATTCACGGATTGACTTCGTCAAGCATTGCTTAACCTCTGCCTCTTTTTCTGTTATAATGTGTACCTAACCTAATAGCAATCCATACCAAATCCTGGTATTTATAATTTAATTTTACATTTTCCAGGAGATCTCAGCCACTCAAATTCTTGAAGAATCAATCAGAGTCCACCACAGAAGTGTTCAACTTAACAATACGCACACCAACCCAGCAGAGTCCAAGGTACCTACTTCATAATATGTAAATTGTTCTTTGTTCCCTAACTGATGTACTGTAGGTCGAGAAATGTACCAATCATTATGGTATTTACTCTGCAAAACCTACTTATGCTATAAATGTGAAGGTTTACATGTTTCTATGCTCGTTTATTCGTAGGTGTGTTTGTGTTTCAAAAATTACTTAGGTAATTTTTCGTAACTTGGTACACCTTAATTAACCTTAGATGTATATTTAGTAGCGGAAGCTTGTAATTGGCATTTTCTACATATTGTCAACAACTGTATTAACTGTAAGTTTAAAATTAATGGATGGCGATGGAATTTCAGAGACTAATTCCACCAAACCCGTTCCATCATCGGACTTCAAGACAAACGGCGATGTGCCATCGTTACATGGTGGACATCTCACCTATACGACAAAACGTTTCGGGAATACTTTCATTGCGCGTACAGCTAAGGAGTAGAATTTTCTACCGGAGTCTGTGTTTCCTGATAGCTATGACCTGGAGGTATTTTAGTCAAGAGTGAATAGGTTACTTCTAGGTAAGCGTGCTTCATTTTCGACCACATCATCGCTTATCATCAGGTGAGATGGTGGTCTAACGCGATAAAATAAAATAGTTTAAAACCTGAAACATCACAAAGGCTACTTTTCTTCAGACAGTACCGTAATTTGGCAAAAAGCTTCAAAAATAATATTATTTCCTTTATCTCTAATACATACATATACATTACATTTTTAATTATTCCTATAAATAAATACATTTAAAAATATAGTAGCCTACCGGTATCGGGAGCAGGGTCCAAGCTACCGGCGGTCAGGGCTCCATAGTGAGGAACCTCCTAACAATACGCGCCGTGTCCAGGAGTACCGCTTTCTGAAGCGAGCTCTTGATCCAACCGCCTAACGAGAGCCTCTTTAGGTGTTGATCGAGGTTCTTGGCTATTAAGCCATTGGCTGAGACGACTATCGGTACAAATGCCAAGTTCATAACCTACATGTCGACAATAGATAGATAGATAGAATATACTTTATTGTACACCAAAAATTGAAACACTTACATAACCTTATTTCTATAACTTTGGTTACAATGGTGGTCTTATCGCTAAGAGCGATATCGACAAGCTCGTACGCCTAATCAAGATACTTGATTTGCTTATTTTTTTCGGCTTTCACGAGGTTCTCGTAATGTGGAATGGTTATCTCGTCAATTATGGCACGCCTCTCGATTCGGTCCACCAGCACCATATCAAGCTTATTGGCAACAATAGTCCTGTCAGTGACGATGGACCGATCCCAGTATAATGTGATATTGCCACTATCGAGAATTGGGTCGGGCACATACCTATAGTATGGCATTTCCGATTTCACAAGAGAATGTTTCAGAGCAAGTTGCTGATGAATAATCTTTGCTGCAAGGTTGTGCCTGTGCAAGTACCTAGTCTCCATTGTCCAAGAGAGAATTAGCAGGCCACGTCGCACGTATGCACCCAGTGAGGTGGGCATAGATAAAAAAACGCAGGAAAGGTAAGAAAACGACAGAGAGGTTCAGAAGGAGAAAGATGAGGCCCACAGAACAGATAAAAGAAGTTAGAAAGGAAATAGTTCCTGATTAGTATGAGAACACATGTCGCCGCTTGTCTCTCACTCTTTAGTTCCACTACAAGCAAGAGACCCATACGTATACGCATTACGCACACAAATAGACTGCACACACTTAGATCGCGAGTTTGCTACTGATTGTCACACTAACGCAAACACTGTATGTGCGTGACGTGCACTCACATACGCGCAAAAGCAATTTATTTCTCATACATGTTACGGCGTGCAAAAGGTCGATAATCGATATCGATAAAATTACTGTAATTTTTGTTACTTAAGTTTTGCAAATTTTTGCTATAATTTCGGAGGGGTACGAATAGTGTGGACCTTCTAAAGCCGGGTCCGCTGCGCCAATTTTCTAACAAAACATGTTATCAAAACATGTTAGT
This sequence comes from Tholera decimalis, assembly GCA_943138885.2. Taxonomy (NCBI): domain Eukaryota; kingdom Metazoa; phylum Arthropoda; class Insecta; order Lepidoptera; family Noctuidae; genus Tholera; species Tholera decimalis. The sequence continues at coordinate 36,283,101 of OW964562.2, forward strand.
AAAACCGCCCGTCCGCTGCGCCTATTGTTGTAATGTTTTTATTATTTGACATTTGGAATTTATGACTGTAAGCAATAGTAACGTGATTATTTTAATTTAATTTTATATGGGTCATGGACCTGCAATAAATGAATTTAATTTAATTTAATTTAATTTTAAAAATGAGTTCCGACGAAGAAAACGTGGAAGCTGTTATAGCAATAGTAGATTTAGTTGACATTTGAATGTGGCAATTCTGTCTCTGAGATTAAAAAATAGGGATAGTGAGCGCGAACACAAAATGCGTCACTTTCCCCCTCCCCGCAGGCGAACGCGGGGGATGTTATCCATTCGTCTCGGCAAACATGTTATTGTGTTTTTGCTAACAAAACTGTTAGGTCACGCCTATATTCTGTTAGCAAACAATGTTATACTGTTTGCAAACACGAAAACACGTCGCAGCGGTCCCGGCTTTAAAACTTATAAATAATAATGTAAAATTAAGAGGGAATATCCGTTACAGCCACGATATTCAAATTTTCTTTCGTTTTTTGTTTTAACGTTAGTACTAGTATCAAAATATGTCCCAATTACAAAACGAAGACTATCTGAGGATCTGTTAGTACCAAAGAAGGTCCATGGTTCAAATAATATCCACAGATAAGAAACAAAAATGGCATTCTTTCATTTGTTCGTACAATCTTTATTTGAAGCAACGTCCCGTTTCTATAAATATTGATATTATAATAACACTTGAAATGAATAAATAATTATTAATCAATACAAAAATATGTCATAAATTGTTCGTTGTTCAGGTTTCAATATAATGAACAAGCGCAACTTGTACTTTTGACGCGCTGTTTATAATCAAGTTGTCATATTTTTTAACACCTCTAGCTTGAAATGGAGTGAATTACATTCGGGGACAGCCCGCGTCATTTGAATGTTTACGTCCTTTTGAATAAATAAACACACTTCTTATTTATTAATAGATATTATTATTGGTATTTCTATTACTAACAGTTTGTTAGTTGGTTTTTTCGTGAGTTGTTGTGTGTGATTTAACGTGAGCTAGCTAAGAAATGGAACAACAAAAGAAAAAACGGGGTGAAAACTGGAGTTCTAAAGAAAAAGTTAGTGAAACATATTTTTTTAATTATTATTAGGTAAACAATGCTTTGTTTTATCTTATTTCGACTACCTAACGCGGATGTTCTTATTATTATAGGAAATATTACGTGAGCTTATTGCTGAATCAGCACATATTATAGAAGATAATTTTATATATAAAATATTTTTAAGTAGGGCATTTTTATAAATCTTCGGGACATCCGTGACAAATTTTCCAGACACACCATGTAAATCAGCTGTATCGTCTTGAATCTACAAATAAAATAATAATATTAGTATGTATAGATATTATTTAGATTTTGTCATGATTTTGACTAATGTTATGTTAGCATTGACCAGGGGTACTTACTTCATGGCGAGCCCAGTTGCGTAATGCGCAAACCACTTGCACTTCAGGACTATAGATGCTGGCGGGAAAAATTCCGAATCATTCCCGTCGAATACTTCGGAAGTATTCCGAAATATTCCGAAACTTTGGGAATATTTCAAATGTCAAATGAAAACCAGGAAAATCGACCTGTTGAGTCGGTTAATATACCAAAACCTGCTCCTACCTAACTATAACAAATACTTTTCTGAAAACCGCATCAAAACTTTTTGCTTGCAAGGTTTGCCTTTATTTGTTTTTATTGACTGGGCTATTATACGCGTTAAGTAGGTAGGTAATGATTAATACCTACCTATGCGACTCGCGAATACTCGCGATGCCTACAGAGCTACATACAAACTAACCAAAACCATAGGTAACCCTTTTTCAAAAAATAAATAAAATATGCTAGGCCTGGTGTTTTATTCCACAACTGACATTTATAAAAATCCTGCTAATCGCAGGCTAACATATCTACCTATAAAAATATCAACATATACTTAACCAATCACATTTATAATAAAATAAACATTTATATTTTACTTTCGTATCGTACGTACTCTCGCACTGAACAATAATTAACTCACCCACCACACAACAAACAAACACGTTAATTCCCATTGAATTATTCAGGCGAAACATTCGGAAACATTCGATTGCGGGGTACGAATCTTTCTCGCGGGGGGGGGGGGGGAACTTCTCCGGGGAGCATCTCCCCTCTTACCGCACCCCGCACCGCCATCGCAGCGCGGCGGCAGCGGCCGGCGCACAGAGGGCCCTATTTAAATTCATTTTGAATAATTCCGATTTAAAGAAACTTTCCCAGAAGTATTCCGGAATTATTCTGAATTTTTCAGAATTTTTGCAACTATATTCAGGACTCAATGGGCATCCTCGAGGGTCGTGGAATAAATCCTCACGTAAAACATCCACTATTTTTTCCTCAAAACGTTTTGTGAACCTATACTTATAATTAAAATCTTCATCACTCAATTCAAAAAGATTTACATGATGACGACGGCTGTAATATCGCCGAGACGTCTCCAGTATATCCATATCTTCCAAATCCATCAAGTCAATCATATTAATATCCATTTTTTACGATTTGCAAATAAAAATACAAAAAGAATCAACGCAACCTCAAAAATTTATTACCGATTTCAAAGTTAATCCATAGTTAAACTAGGGGTCTCCGCGGACTAACTTTAGTACCTTAGATAGTTCCTGAACTAGTGATAAACTCCATTTTATAATAACGTTTTATTTAGTCATGGTTTAAACTTAGTAATAATCCCAGTACTAAATTTAGATCGTGTTTTGGAATAAGACGGCAATAGTTTTATAGTATATAAATTACACACTACTTACTGCGATATTTTTTGTGGAGAAGCTCCTGTTTTTAAGTATATTTTGACTTTCTTTTTAGGGTTCCGTAGCCGAATGGCAAAAAACAGAACCCTTATAGTTTCGATATGTCTGTCCGTCTGTCTGTCTGTCCGTCCGTCCGTATGTCACAGCCATTTTATTCCGAAACTATTAAAACTATACATGTGAAACTTAGTAGGTAGATGTATTCTGTGAACCGCTTTCCGATTTTAAGAAAAAAATTAAAAAATATTTAAAGTAAAGGGGGGTCCCCAACTCCCCATACATGGAACTAGAGCTGAAAATATTTTTTTTTTCATGAAACCTATGCGTGTGTGGTATCTATAGACAGGTCTTTAAAAATGATATAAGGGTTTTTAAAACCACTTTTTCATTAAGTCAATCGTTTAAAAGATATAAGCTTCCAAAGTGGTAAAATGTGTCCCCCCCTCTAACTTCTATAATAATGGAGTGAAAAATCTAAAAATATATGTGTCTGTAGATCTTAATGTAAACTTTCAACCAAAATTGGTTTGAACGAAATCGGGTCAGCAGTTTTTGAGATACAGCATATTTTCTAAAACCGCAAATATAACTTTGTAATTCATACAAACACTATGAAAAACAGTTATTTAGCGTAGTTGTAAAAATGTAAATAAGCTAGTTTTAAGAAATTTTTAAGGTTTTTTTTATTCGTCAAATAAATATACATATTATATTATATTATATTATTATAGTTACTACGGAACCCTTCATGGGTGAGTCTGACTCGCACTTGGCCAATTTTTTAGGGTTCCGTAGTCAACAAGGAACCCTTATAGTTTCGCCATGTCCGTCTGTCTGTCCGTCTGTCCGCGGTTTAGCTCAAAAACTATTGGTACTAGAAAGTTGTACTTTGTCATGAGTATACACGTTAATGACGCCGAAAAAGTGGTAAAATAAAATTTTGAAAAAAAAAAAAACAATTATTTAGGGTACCTCCCATACATGTAAAGTGGGATGATATTTTTTTTTTCGTTCTTCCCATAGTGTGGGATATCGTTGGATAGGTCTTTCAAAAATATTAGGGGTTTGGTAAGACCGTTTTTTGATTCAGTAAACCGTTCGTGACTTATCAAGATTTAAAGTACCAATTTTCGTTAGAGTCAAGTGTCCCCCACCTTCTATCAACTAAACGATTGTAGTTAGAAATTCAAATGTCACGGCAGTAGTATCTATATATAACGAAATTTAAAGGAAAACTATCACACATAAGTGGGCTTTACAAGTTTACGAGTAATAGTCGACCAATTGTATTTGACTCGAAAATTTCGAACAACTCTATAGAAATGTCGATAGGTGGCGCTAAGCGCCAGTTGTATCATGCTAGTTTCTTGTGACGATTGAGTATTGTAGCTCTGTGTCGGTATTTAAATTCAAAACACCGGCTATGACAAGTTTTATACAAATCTCAAAAAAAAATTAAAACTTTTCGTGCAAAATTGTCGGATCAGGTGAGGATTTGTATAGGAAGTCAAATTAGTTAGGTAGTCATGTTTGGCTTTTAGTTAGAGCATGGTACGAAACGATCAGTCAGCGAATACGACACGCACTTGGCTGTTATAAAAACTACTGAACCCTACACTGCGCGTGGCCCGACACGCACTTGACCGGTTTTTTTTTATGTATAATCATTTTCTGCAAAATTTATAGAACTAATTGCACTACATTCAGTAGGTATCCATTCATTTCTACCGGTTGCCTTCATCCATAATTGTCAATAGTGGTAAATAATCATTTGAATACATTCTTATTTTCGTAATATCGACAGTGTTTACAACTTGATACAACAAACACACACCATTATACACCTTCACACTACAGCGGGTTTTTAATTAATTATTTCCAAGTTTAAGTTTTACTTTATATTTTTGATTTACGTCACCTTTTTTTTCTCTAATGGCATTTTTTATAAACTGGTTATAAAATAATATTTTGTATATTTGTATTTGTAATTCAATAGCTTATACAAGTTGTAACTACTGGAAGAGCGGAACTTCCTAACACAAGTATACTTCCTACTTAAATGGAAATTCCCTGAAGACAATTATGTAAACGTATTTTTAAGTTATTGAAATAAACATTTTTATTATTATTATTATTATTATAACTTGATACAACACTATCGATACGTATGGAATTTCGCAGCATTCATGTATTGGCTCGGCAGACGCGACGCTCGCAATTAACGCAACACATTGCGCGATCGCTCGCGTACTACAAGATGGTTCCCATGTATTGCAAGCAATGTATAATTTTGCTTGTAATTGTGATTGTGTCGTTTTTGTCTACAAACTACATAATACTTTTGTAATAATTACAAATATCACTCGTATTTTAAGGTTTTAGGACTTAACGGTAAAAAGAAATCTCTTCTCGGTTTACACTACACACCGGGCGTCTTTTCCGAGCTAAGACCAATTAAAAAAGATAGACAGCGCGTCGCGAACATCAAAAGTGAAGCCATCTTTTTATCTATGTGTGTATCAAAGAGTTGCCATTTGTTAACTTTTTTCCCTATAATTTGGGAATATTTGTTTGTGTAGGAATTAGGATAATATTGTACGAGTAAGATATAGTTCAGTATGGTATTGTACCTCAACTGTTTCGAAGGTTTCTATTAAAAAAAAACTTATATTTTCAATTAACTTTATTAAATTTAAAAAGACCACCATAACAAAATCAAAATCTAATCTATTACAATATTACACATACCTTTTTTATTATTTCAATGGCTATACAGAACAGTTAAAACATTCAAGATAGGACTCTTGAGAAGGTCATAAATTAGGTTTTTGTCGCGGCGCACGGCGGGCCGAATGCGCGATAAGCTGTCGAGTACACTGGCAATTTGACGTTAGTTTTTTTTCTCAAGCAATCGAGCGGGTGGGAAGATTAAAAAATTAGTACATACTTGAACAAACGTAGAGGCTGAACTTTGTGATACCGAGTTTGAGTTTTCAGCAGTTACATTGGACGACGGAAATAATATCTAGAATTCAAAAAATAAAATTTTGGGATAGCAGTATTATAATTAGCTAGTCTAAACTGAGAAACTAACTCAAATCAGAAAATCACTGCCTGTGTTTTATTATGTTAAAAATCTCCATTTTTTTAAATCGTACCTTTTTAGGATATCCGCTTTTGCTCACACGGCGAAGTCCACGATTGGTTGTGTAGAAGTCGTTATTGTTAAAATGATCGGAACAAACCACGCTGGTTTTCGATGGCAACCATTCTGGATCATTCCCACTATTTCTTATAGCTATTATCCATTTATTTTTTATTTCATTATTAATTGGAAACCTAAAATATTAAATACATAAAAATAGAAAATAGGAATTTAACTGGTAGTAAGAAATCATATTTATATAATATATTAATTGAATGGGGAAATTTAAATCGTATTATGGTAGCCCCCACACTTTATGTCATTGCTTTCGTTCGTTGAGGTTTTTTGTTCCAAGTAACCTAAAATGTACAGTTTATTGATAGAGAAACGATATTATTTCAACTACTTACAAGTGAAAAGTAATTCCGTGATACTTTTTATGTGATTTGCTGTTGTTTTTGCAACTTTTCGCTACACAGGAAGGCATAATTCTATTTTTCAACCGACGACAAAAAGAGGAGGTTATCAATTCGACGCGTATACATTTTTTTTTTTTTATGTATGATCATCGAGTACTCGAAGACGGCTGAACCGATTTGGAAAATTCTTTTTTTGTTCGAATGGGTATACTTCGAAATTGGTACCACTATCACCAAAGTCAGGATCTGATGATGAGATCCTGGAGAAATCGAGGGAACTTCAAATATTATAGGCACACCTATGGCGTTTTGGGTATTTCTTATAGTAACTTGTGCAGTTGCTCTCAAAAAGTACCATTTGGGGAAGTGGAACTGATGATGATGACCACAGATGGCCGCCGAAACTACTCAATAATAAGTATTAAGTGGATTGCGATTCGATTACTTGAATATGGATGTTAAGCACTTTATGCTCGTCACAATGCATATGGTGATGTAGAGCTGATGGTGAAGTACCAGGAGAACTCCTCAACAATTAACGGCCCAGCATTGGGAAAAGCAATATTTTGTAAAAGGTTATAAGTAGTTGACATTTAGGCTCTTGTAACTAGGTAAATTAAAAATCATCCAACTAAACAGAGTGAAAAAAAACTTTTTAACAAAAAATTAAACCGACTCCCAAAAAACACTGCAAAGTGAAAAATAACTTTAATTTCGGAAGTCGGTGCCAAAAACGAAAAAACAAAACTAAAGACACCGACTACCGAAATTAAAGTTATTTTTCACTTTGCAGTGTTTTTTGGGAGTCGGTTTAATTTTTTGTTAAAAAGTTTTTTTTAATCTATGTTTACTTGACGATTTCTCGTGACGTACTAAGAGCGATGAGCATGGTTTTAAGTGTAGGTGTGTGCGTGAGCGTGTATGTTTACTTGCAGGAGCATGGTTTTATGGCTTCACTTTTGATGTTCGCGACGCGCTGTCTTTCTTTTTTTCTTGACGGCGTAATTCTAATTTTTCGAGGAGCTTCGTTCGTTGATACAATAAGAGCGCGACTGTTGGCCGGTGAAACTAATTTCGGTTGAACTATGAGCGTTCACAATATGAGCGGCGCGCCTGCCCCGCCCACAAGGCCCTTCTAACCTCTTTTATCTGTTCTGTGGTGTGGCCTATGCACAGCAGATATATTGTATCCCATATAGGCTATAAAAACAAGAAGTAACAACTTGATATTACAAAAAAAATGCATTACACACTAATGTAATCAATATATCCATACTAATATTATAAATGTAACTGTCTGTCTATTTGTTTGTTACCTTTCACGCCTAAACCGCTGAACCGATTTGATGAAATTTGGCAAGGGAATAGTTTAGGACCCTGGAAAGGACATAGGATAGTTTTTATCTCGAAATCCCCACGAAATCGGGATTTACGCGGGAAAAACCTCCTACGCGAACGAAGTCGCGAGCAAAAGCTAGTTTTGAAAATATATTTGCAATGCTATTTAAGAATAAAAAAATTATTGAGCATATGTTGAGCATCGAAAAATCGTCAATATCACTGTGAATGGGAAAAGTACTCAGATCACTGGATATTCTGCCACATTTAATTGAAAATAACAATAATTGCATCGCCTATTTCCAACTAAGCCGGGCTCGTCTTCCAGTGTAACCACCAAGATGCAACTGATTGCCAGTATTTGACATGCACTCATGGAGCGATTGTCTTTACCTCAAATAGTATATCGGTCAAGGTATAAGTCAGTTAAATATTTTTGTTCTAAAATGAAAAATGAAGTGTCTGTCTGTGATTTATATGTACAAATAACACAAACTTTTTAAAATAACTTTAACTTTTTTAATGTATGTCCGTCTTTCAGTTTGTCCAGTTTAATATCTGAAAAAGTTGAACACATATTAATGGTACTTTCACTAGAATATAGAGGAGGTTAACATATAGTTTACTTTTATCTCGGTATTCCCACGAGATCGGAAAACCAACGTTGAGATAAATAAAATCTCGCTCCGAAAAGTAGTTTTTTTAGGCAAAATGGAACGCTAATGACGACAGCTTCAGCTTTTTTCTATTGAGTTTGCATACTTCCCGCCAATAATTATAATATGTGGTCTGTTTTTGTGATCACACGCGCGTCTCCCATATTTGACACACAGTCAAATTTGGATGACCAAACAAACATGATGCTTACTTCTGTCTGCTACTCTTTTCTTCGGTTGGGAAATTTTCAAATGACTCCTCCTGTGAGTGAGACTTTTTTTTTTAATTGAATATAGGTTCGCGTTTGACCACTATCTCACCTGATGGTAAGTAATGATGTGATCGAAGATGGAGCACGCTTACCTAAAAGTAACCTATTCACTCTGGACTTAAGCTGACGCCCAGTGACGGCTCGTTGAGGAGCGCGGGAAAACTCGGCGGTATCGACCCCGGTCTGGTCCTTACCGGACGGTGAGCTACGCCTGCTCGCCGCCCGCAAGTCTAGTCAATAAACCAATGGCACCATCTCTTTTTCATTACGGAATCATTAGCAAAACGATCTCTAAAAGAGTGTTATAACGAAAAGTACTACGGAACCAATCCACAGTATTTCAGAAAAAGATATCATATCTACTGCTCATACGCGTGTATAAAAAAAAACGAACCATTTTGCGTGACAAAATAAACTTCTTACCAACAAGCTCTACAATTCCACTAAAGAAAATAAACACGCCAGAGCAAAACACAAAGAGTAGGTCGTATTTCATAACAAAGCTCTCAGTTGGTGGGTAAAAGTTTAAAACCCAGTGTTTTTCATTTGATGTTTTATTTAAACTGCTGGACGTCGGCAGTGGGCTCACAATTGAGATAAGGACACTTTATGGCCGAGCTCCGCCGGAAAATACCCACAGCTCCCCGTATTTTATTTATCAACACATTCGAACAATTGCTTATTTACACACAAATTTCGTTTTCAACAAATAATTTATCTGCACGAACTGAGAGTATTGAATCGGAAAATCTGTTCTCGATTTTATTTTTTTATTGCCTTATTTATTTCGATTTGGTCAGTTTTCGATACTGCGTGGGGCTTAGAATACAGGCGTGCAAGGGCGGATCCACCGTTGTGGGCATGATGGGTATGCCCACAACCCTAACAGACTTGTGACGTCACACTCACATGGTCTATTGAGATCGATAGGCAGAAAATAAGCGTTAAAAAAAAATCAGCCATGTGCGTATCGGCTCACGCACAGTGTAAGGTTCCGTAGTTTACTACAACGCCAAGTGCGACTCTATTAGCGAAGTATATTTTGCCTAGTGCTTCTCACTTGCTGGTCACACTTACGACTCCTGAGACAGCATCAAGATACGTTTCTACTTTCTTTACCCAGTCTAGTGTCCCTATATTGGCTTACTGGCTACTAGAAAAGAAGAAAAAACAATATCTATATTCGTTCCTGATCCCAGTTCATTTGGGGTCGGGTCTCCTCACTTTCCTGCGCCAGGACAGTTTGTCTTGGGTTGTTTCAGGCAATTGGGCTTTCTCGAGGTCTCTCTTGATCTGTGACCACCAGGTCAATAGCGGGCGGACCCTGCCACGTTTTTGTTCCGGGAGTTTTAGGGCAGTATTTACAGCGTGATCCTCTTGGTGTCTTTTGATGTGACCATACCAGCGCAGGCGATTCTCGGTAATTTTGTCAGCATCTTCATTTTGTTGGTATGTACTTTTTGTTCATGTCTTTTTGATTCGGTACCGTAGAGAAACGCCGGGCGCACTGCCGTTATGTATACTTTCCCCTTGGTTTTTATTGGGATACGGGGATCAAAAAGCAAAGGTTACTAAGCCACTTCAGCCATGCAGCGCTGACTCTGCGAGTGACGTCAGTTAACAAATATATAAATCTATATCCCAAAACCACATCAAGCTGTATTATAGCACACATTCATTTAATACTCCCCATGCACACTTCCTAATACTGTATAATAAAGTTAATTAAAAAATATATTTCCTACATGTTTGTCACTAGTGAATAAATTGTAAATCCGTAATCTGTAAGATTAGATATAAGTTACTTTAAAACATTGTTTTAAGAGCTGTGGATTTTGTTATAAATAAATAGCAATAAAAAAGCACCTGAAAGCCCTGGACTATCTGAAAACAGAGAATCTTTTAACCATTCTGAAATAAATGTTCCTCATATTTAACCCCATTCACAGCTACTCCTCATCTCAATACTTGCCTCACACAGTCACACTCTTTATTACAATAACATACTTCAGTCACCTCTACTCACACACTCCTCATCCAAACGACACTTATCACACACAACCACACTGACACTACACACTTCTCACTCACACACCCCATCTCACAACACGAGTTACTAACTCGTGTTGTGAGATGGGGTGTGTGAGTTATATATTTCTGCTTAGTTAGAGTTTTAGTTTTATTCTTTTATTAATTTGTTGTTTTGTGTTAAGTACATTTCTATTTATGTTTTTAGGGTTCCGTAGCCGAATGGCAAAAATCGGAACCCTTATAGTTTCGATATGTCTGTCCGTCTGTCTGTCTGTCCGTCCGTCTGTCCGTATGTCACAGCCATTTTATTCCGAAACTATTAAGACTATACATGTGAAATATGACACGTTATTATGACTGTAAGCAGGAAGGGTATCGTGTAGGTAAGATAGGAAGTCACTACATTTACATTAAAACACTATTACTCAGCTGTTTGTGGTGTGTCAGGCGGTTTTAATGAGTTTCAATAACTATAGCTTTGTCTCTTTCACACTCATCTGCAAGTTTGGTGCATGAAAGTAACAAAGCGAGAGTTTTCGATAACGATAAAAGTATTCAAACTCGTATTAAGCCCACTGGAAGCCGCTCCGCCTCGGTAAATTGTACGTTCTTCAGCTAACAGCTTAAAAATCTTGAAATTGATTATTCACGACGAGTCCCATCATGGCATGTCTAGCCTTTTTCTGAATTTGTTGGGATCGGCTTCTAGTCTAATCGTAAGCAGCTGATTACCAGTGTTTATATGTAGCTACAACTAGGGACACGAAAAAAGTATCGATACTTTGTGGTATCGAGTACGTTTCGTTTCGAAACCGATACTTTTGTACTCGATACTTTGTATTTGATACTTTTACTCAATGAGTACTTTTTGACAGGTATCGTATTGAATAAATCTTGGACAGCAACGCCATCTGGTTCAATTAGACTGAACCTTCTAAATCACTACATTGAGCTCGAAATCGTTCCTTCAGTCTTTCTGTTCACAGTTCCTATCCTTCACTAATCAGTAATCAATCACTAAATCGTTCGCCGTTAAATTGTTTAGTTATTATTATTTATTATTTATAAGGTACAATGTAGTTCTTACAATGTACAACGAGATCCCACAAAACCGTATTATTTGTATTATTCTTCGTGTTCGTCTCGCGATTTGTTTTTCTCCGGTTGATCGTTATTGCGCTTGACTATTATTTGATTACTATAATATGTGTCTAAAGGAATAAATAATATAATTGATTGAATAATTTGTAAAGTCACAGTTGTCTTTTTTATAGTACTATTATTACTCTAGTGTACCAATACCATTATAGTGTTAATGTTCTGTTCTTCTGTCCTACTGTACTGAAGCTAAATTGACGTAACTGACTGACATTGACGGCCTGACGTATGCGCATTACGCCCTAAGAAAACTACTCGATACTTTGAAGTATCGATACTTTTGTTTCGATACATTTATGAGTACGATATTTTTTTTTCGATATTACTCATGAGTACAATATCGATACTTTCTTATCGATACCGTGTCCCTAGCTACAACATATCTGATCTACACACCCCAGTTACTGGGTAACAACAAAAGACAAAGACTGACATCCATCCACGAACCAAGTGTTGTTTAGCATGGACGATCCTATGGCTCCTATTATTTTAGCCACCAGTATGTCAACTCTCCTTGATGATGTTAATGTGATATTTAGCTTTTCAGATGTAGGCACTTCGAGTGACCCAAGGGCTGGCTTTTATCTTCGACCGAGGATGAGTACTGCTATAAAATGAGGCCAGTGTTTTGGACGCATTAAGTCAAGAGTGAATAGGCTACTTCTAGGTAAGCGTGCTTCATCTTCAACCACATCATCGCTTACCATCGGGTGAGATAATGGTCAAGCACGAAACTATTATAAAAAAAAATAAGGCAAATTTATGAAGAGAATAAATTATTGATTGATTGATTGATTATCCTCGCTACTAATTAACAATAGTCAAACGAATTACCTTTTAAGTTCTTTAAGGTCCACCATGTAACGATGGCGCATCGCCGTTTGTCTTGTAGTCCGATGATGGAACGGGTTTGGCGGAATTAGATTCTTTGTGGGAGATTGGTTCTGGAAATAGGTTTTTAGAAAAAAAAAAACCTGTGTTACAGGTAACCCAGGCCCCTTCACGGCTAGAATTAGCCTTTATATAGGTGCCGTGTATGGAAAAGGGAGTAAATTAACATTAACAAAAACAGAAATTACGAACATTATTAAAAAGAAAAAATTGGCCAAGTGCGAGTCAGACTCGCCCATGAAGGGTTCCGTAGTAACTATAATAATATAACATAATATGTATATTTATTAGACGAATAAAAAAAACCTAAAAAAATTCTTATAACTAGCTTATTTACATTTTTACAACTACGCTAAATAACTTTGCTTTTCATAGTGTTTGTATGAATTACAAAGTTATATTTGCGGTTTTAGAGAATATGCTGTATCTCAAAAACTACTGACCCGATTTCGTTCAAACCAATTTTGGTTGAAAGTTTACATTAAGATCTACAGACATATACTTTTTTAGATTTTTCACTACATTATTATAGAAGTTAGAGGGGGGGGGGGGAACATTTTACCACTTTGGAAGCTTATATCTTTTAAATGATCGACTTTATGAAAAAGTGGTTTTAGAAACCCTTATATCATTTTTAAAGACCTGTCTCTATCACGCATAGGTTTCATGAAAAAAAAAAATATTTTCAGTTCTAGTTCCATGTATGGGAACCCCCTTTTATTTAAAATATTTATTAATAAAACCGCAAATATAACTTTGTAATTCATACAAACACTATGAAAAGCAAAGTTATTTAGCGTAGTTGTAAAAATGTAAATAAGCTAGTTATAAGAATTTTTTTAGGACTTTTTTATTCGTCTAATAAATATACATATTATGTTATATTATTATAGTTACTACGGAACCCTTCATGGGCGAGTCTGACTCGCACTTGGCCAATTTTTTCTTTTTAATAATGTTCGTAATTTCTGTTTTTGTTAATGTTAATTTACTCCCTTTTCCATACACGGCACCTATATAAAGGCTAATTCTAGCCGTGAAGGGGCCTGGGTTACCTGTAACACAGGTTTTTTTTTTTCTAAAAACCTATTTCCAGAACCAATCTCCCACAAAGAATCTAATTCCGCCAAGCCCGTTCCATCATCGGACTACAAGACAAACGGCGATGCGCCATCGTTACATGGTGGACCTTAAAGAACTTAAAAGGTGATTCGTTTGACTATTGTTAATTAGTAGCGAGGATAATCAATCAATCAATCAATAATTTATTCTCTTCATAAATTTGCCTTATTTTTTTTATAATAGTTTCGCATTTGACCACTATCTCACCCAATGGTAAGCGATGATGTGGTTGAAGATGAAGCACGCTTACCTAGTAGTAGCCTATTCACTCTTGACTTAATGCGTCCAAAACACTGGCCTCATTTTATAGCAATACTCATCTTCGGTCGAAGATAAAAGCCAGCCCTTGGGTTACTCGAAGTGCCTACATCTGAAAAGCTAAATATCACATTAACATCATCAAGGAGAGTTGACATACTGGTGGCTAAAATAATAGGAGCCATAGGATCGTCCATGCTAAACAACACTTGGTTCGTGGATGGATGTCAGTCTTTGTCTTTTGTTACCCAGTAACTGGGGTGTGTAGATCAGATATGTTGTAGCTAGGGACACGGTATCGATAAGAAAGTATCGATATTGTACTCATGAGTAATATCGAAAAAAAAATATCGTACTCATAAATGTATCGAAACAAAAGTATCGATACTTCAAAGTATCGAGTAGTTTTCTTAGGGCGTAATGCGCATACGTCAGGCCGTCAATGTCAGTCAGTAACGTCAATTTAGCTTTAGTACAGTAGGACAGAAGAACAGAACATCAACACTATAATGGTATTGGTACACTAGTTTAATAATAGTACTATAAATAAAAACTTTTTACCAAAAAATTAAACCGACTCCCAAAAAACACTGCAAAGTGAAAAATAACTTTAATTTCGGTAGTCGGTGTCTTTAGTTTTGTATTTTCGTTTTTGGCACCGACTTCCGAAATTAAAGTTATTTTTCACTTTGCAGTGTTTTTTGGGAGTCGGTTTAATTTTTTGGTAAAAAGTTTTTATTTCACTCTTTTTAGTTGGTCTATTTTTAATTTACCTAGTTACAAGAGCCTAATTATCAACTACTTATAACCTTTTACAAAATATTGCTTTTCCCAATGCTGGGCCGTTAATTGTTGAGGAGTTCTCCTGGTACTTCACCATCAGCTCTACATCACCATATGCATTGTGACGAGCATAAAGTGCGTAACATCCATATTCAAGTAATCGAATCGCAATCCACTCAAAACTTATTATTGAGTAGTTTCGGCGGCCATCTGTGGTCTTCATCATCAGTTCCACTTCCTCAAATGGTACTTTTTGAGAGCAACTGCACAAGTTACTATAATAAATACCCAAAACGACATAGGTGTGCCTATAATATTTGAAGAGTTCCCTCGATTTCTCCAGGATCCCATCATCAGATCCTGACGTTTATGAAAATGGGACCAATATCGAAGTATACCCTTTCAATCAAAAAAAGAATTTTCCAAATCGGTTCAGCCGTCTTCGAGTAATCGATGATCATACATTAAAAAAAAAAAAAATATATATATACGCGTCGAATTGATAACCTCCTCTTTTTGTCGTCGGTTGAAAAGACAACTGTGACTTTACAAATTATTTAATCAATTATATTATTTATTCCTTTAGACACATATTATAGTAATCAAATAATAGTCAAGCGCAATAACCAGGGCCGTCTTTACCAGGGGGTGCAAGGGGTGCGGTGCACCCGGGCGCGGAGCGCCCGGGGGCGCCTGTCGAGCGCTGAATTTTTGGATATTTCATTGAACTTAACGCCATTGCACTGTTTTATATACCTACTTATTACTTACGACAAATATGTATGCGCAAGCAAAAAAAAATAGCCATCAACAATAATATATTTTTTTTACTTTTTTTACTTTTATTACGGTTTCGGCGCTTGTCATACCGCATTACCACACTACACAAATAACAATTGTATTTAATACAACACGCGCGCGGCAAAATCTCTAATCCAAAGATAGTGTATGTATGTACGTTTGACACGTTGCCACCCGGTCGCCCGCACTTGAAGCAAAATTATCTCTAAGTCAACAGAGTCTAGAGTGTAAGTTCATTTGAAATGGGCGCGCGGCACCTGTGTGTCTGTCATATGATATGCGAGTAATTGCGCCCTTTGACATTGCCGCTCGGTCGCTCGCACTTGAAGCAAAATGATCTCTAAGTCAATAAAGTGTAAGTTCATCTGGGGGCACGGCAGTGCCCCCGCCAAGTCGAGCAAAAAAGCGGCACGGCCGTACCATTCTTTTCTCCAAGCAACTCAGGCCATTTTCGACCCCCTATAACTTCGTTGTGGATAAAACTAGAAGCCTGAATTTTCAGTAACCAAACAGGCATTGTATAAACACGGTATATTTGAAATTTCATTCAATTTGAACCAGTAGTTTAAGAATTATAACGAGTCAAAGTTCCTTAATTTTGTAAATTTTGTCACTCACTGACTGACCGATCATCAAAAGTCTAAAGCACTTCTAGCAGACATAGAAGCTTCAGATTTAGAATACAATTAGTGTTTAGTATATGAATCAAGGAAAAACTATAATATTTTTCAATTTCGTTCCAGTTTTCTAGATACATCAACTGCATAAATAACTTTGTAATCCCATATAAATATATAGGATTACAAAGTTACATTTGCAGTTAATTAATCAGTGTACCTGTATAATATAATGAAATAATAGATGTAGATGGGTACTTTTTTTTTGGTGAAAAATATCATCGAATGACTTCTTCCGCTCGGGTGAATCAGAATTCTACTGACTAAAAACCCACCCTGTTCCTTCGTAAGCCCTAAAGTTCCGGGGCCGCGGTATCTCGATGGAACTTTCCCATAAACCCCGACAGGCAATGGCCCTATGAGGCCCCGTCACTGGTATTAACAGCTTTTTGAGGCGCGCGTGGAACACAACGCGCAATCGCAATAAACAATTTAATTTATATATGTATTACTTGTGAGATATATTGTGTTTTAATGCGATGGCCGAGTCAATCTATTTATTTGAAACGGTAAAGATTTTTAATATTGATATGGTCACTATAAGATGTCGTTAGGTTAGATAATTACGTAACAACTTAAGACAGAAGGTCCCTTAAGTAGGGACTGAATAAATTAATAACCGACTTGGTATTACATGGATCTCACAACTTTTTACGGTAGAACAACTAAGTTGCGAGACTTGGGTTTTTGACAAGTATTGTTTTTTATGGGATTCATTTGATCTGTTGCGTCTTTCCTTTGACATAGCCGTCCGGGCGCTGATGGCGCTAAAGAGAAATGATCTCCAAATCACTACAATAAGCTATATATCGTCGCCTTAGTGGTGAAAAGAGCTAAGCCACACTTGTAAAAAGTGAGGCTCTTCACGTTGGCCAACATAGTGGCGAATGTAGTAGCCAATGCCTATTGGCCAACGTGTAGAGGGGGTGTTTGTGCACCCAAGATGAATAAACACCCCCTCTACACGTTGGCCAACGTGAAGAGCCGGCATTAGCTCTTTTCACCACCAAGGCGACGATATATTCTAGTAATTTAATTTCCTCATTTCCCAATATCTCAACAGCTCTGCGTATTTATTTAACATTGCCTGTAATAGTAGCAGAAGGTGAAAGATCCTTTTCAAAATTAAAATTAATAAAAAATTATCTTCGTTCAACCATGACCCAAGACAGACTGACAAACTTAGCCATTATAAGTATAGAATCCAAAATTGAGATAAAAATAAATGATTTAATTAAAATCTTTGCCAACTCAAAAGCAAGAAAAATTGAGTTTCTTTGACGTATGTGTATGTACATGTAATAGATATTTAGTAGGTAATCGAAGTTTAAAGTTTATTTTTGTTTTTTAGAGTAATAAATAATAAATTATCAAAATTACGTGTATTGTGTTTTCTTGGTTGACTAGGACCCCTTTCATACTGCAGTGTGTCGTCGCTCGGTCGCGTGCCACGCTGCAGTGTAAAAAAAAACGAGGCCGCAGGCTGAGTCCCGCACCCCGGCGCAGAATAGACTTAAGACGGCCCGATAATAACGATAATATAATAACGATCAACCGGAGAAAAACAAATCGCGAGACGAACACGAAGAATAATACATATAATACGATTTTGTGGGATCTCGTTGTACAATATAAGAACTACATTGTACCTTATAAATAATAATAACTAAACAATTTAACGGCGAACGATTTAGTGATTGATTAGTGAAGGATAGGAACTGTGAACTAGAGATGAGTCGTATTTACTACAACAGATCCGAAGAATAGGTAAATTTCGATACTAGGCGGCACCTATTCTCACTTTGACAACACCTAGTATCATGAAGTATTGCGAAATCCAACTGCTCTTAGACTTCATAGCACTAACGCGTAATTGCATTCCATTCACTCAACACGTTATAAACCTGCTTTACCGCTCATTCATGTTTGTCAAAATCATTCGTTTGTCAGTCACTTGAATTTAAACCCTAATTCAAAGTACATAAAAGTAACGCAACGCGCACGCGTGTTGTGCAAGAATATATATTCTGTCCTTTTTTAACTACGCTATTCCGTAGTCTTCCCATCTTTATCTTTCAATACTCGAGACTAGTCAGTAATCATTCGATCCGAGAATACTCGATCCGAATGAGTACCAACTAGTCTCGAAAAGACTAAGTAAATAGATACTTCGTAATACTTAGTCTTGTCGAGACTAGGTGGTACTCATTCGGATCGAGTATTCTCGGATCCATAGGCGTAGGAAGGGGGGAGCCGGGTGGGCCGTGCCCACCCCAGAATGGTCTGGTGTCCACCCGAGAATTTTTACTAACAAACAATTATGGCTGAAAAATTAAAAAAAACTGGACAAGTGCGAGTCGGACTCGCTCATGCAAGGTTCTGTTATGCGATACATGTTAAATTAATTTATGTAAAAATTTTCATTACGTACGTTAAGAGTTGACGCAACTTTGATAAACGATCATCGCTTCTACTACTGGGGGCCAGGCCCCCCCTGGGAAATATCTCTAGATACGCCAATGCTCGGATCGAATGATTACTGACTAGTCTCGAGTATAAAGTCCAATTACTAGGTACCAACCTAGTCTTATCACTGATTGCTGGTGCTAACACCCTAAGTTCAATAGAAATACCAAGTACAGGAGAAGTGGCAACGAGGTGAGTCCGTGAAGCTTAAAGACCGTCATCATAAAATTTAATCAAAATACCGTGTTCATTTGTTGTTTAGCAGTTTCCTGCAAAATTAGTAGCCACAATAAAAAAAATACTTGGACTAAGTACGTGCACCATGACCACATTCGATAAGTAATCTATACTAATATTATAAAGCGGAAAAGTTTGTTAGTTTGTTTGTTTGTTTGTTTGCTTGAACGCGCTAATCTTCGAAAGTACTGGGTGGATTTGGATGAAATTTGGTATGGAAGTAGCTTGAAGCTTGAGGAAGGTTATAGGCTACTTTTTACCCGACTGCAAAAAAGGAGAGTTATGTTTTTACCGTGATAGAATCCACGGGAGCGAAGCCCCGCGAGAGTACTAGTAATTGATACTAGGCTAGGTGGACTAGGTGGAATAGGTATCTGGATCACGTATTTTTAAATACTAAGAATAGGTGCACCTAGTCCCAAATTTACCTAGTACAACCCATCTCTACTGTGAACAGAAAGACTGAAGGAACGATTTCGAGCTCAATGTAGTGATTTAGAAGGTTCAGTCTAATTGAACCAGATGGCGTTGCCGTCCAAGATTTATTCAATACGATACCTGTCGAAAAGTACTCATTGAGTAAAAGTATCAAATACAAAGTATCGAGTACAAAAGTATCGGTTTCGAAACGAAACGTACTCGATACCACAAAGTATCGATACTTTTTTCGTGTCCCTAGTTGTAGCTACATATAAAAACTGTTACTCAGCTGCTTATGATTAGACTAGAAGCCGATCCCAACAAATTCAGAAAAAGGCTAGACATGCCATGATGGGACTCGTCGTGAATAATCAATTTCAAGATTTTTAAGCAGTAGGCTCAAGAATGTACAATCTACCGAGGCGGCTCGGCTTCCAGTGGGCTTAATACGAGTTTGAATACTTTTATCGTTATCGAAAACTATCGCTTTGTTACTTTCACATGCACCAAACTTGCAGATGAGTGTGAAAGAGACGAAGCGATAGTTATTGAAACGATAATAGTATTGCAAACTCATTAAAACCGCCTGATACACCACAAACGGCTGAGTAATAGTGTTTTAATGTAAATGTAGTGACTTCCTATCTTACCTACACGATACCCTTCCTGCTTTTTTTTTTAAATTACGAATGAGCCCGCTATTGACCTCGATCATACCTGATGGTAAGTGTAAGATGAGGTCTACGATCGAACGAGCGAGCCCAGAAAATGCCTATTCACTCTTGCTTTAAAGGCTGACGGGTCATATGTGGCAGGGAACATAGAAGCCGCCAGAGAGTTCCACACCTTGGCTGTACGCACAACAAATGTTGAAGAAAAGTACGACAAGACGGTATATCGACCAAGTGCGTAAAAACGTGTTTGTAAAATTTCATATTTCGCCAAGCATACAATTGTTATTATGTACTTAATAATTCACGGGCTCCGGGACACCTGATTGACTAGAAGCCAGAGAGTGGTTTTATAGTATTTGCTAGAAGCCGACGCCAAGCTGTTAGTATAAACGTGCAGTCAAATTAATTATTTTATGTGACATCTCTGCCTAAGCCCTTAAAGGCACAGCGTGATACCTCAAAACAATAAGCTACACGAAATGACTCCGTTCCCACTTACTTGCACCAGTTTCTAAGAAATCATAAGTTAACAATGTAGGGTCATCATAAAAATTATCAACATGTGGTTTTGTGTTACATCGCTTGTGAGCATTTTTTTGCTGACGGTAGCAGTTTCAGTCGACAACATTAGCGAGTGGCTTGAGTATCAACTCGATACTTATAGCCCTCTTAGAATGAAAGTGACCTAACTCAAGAATTGGTGTTTTTAAGGTAGATCAAGAAAATGTTTTAAAAAAAATGTGTTGTTGAGTAAATTCAAATGTACATAATCTGTCCCGTGACCACATCAATCATGGGAGAGATATGTATTTTATTTTATACTACACCTGCTTGGAAAGTACCTTGATACTTTATCAAATTTACGGTAGAAAGTACGTCATTGCATATCGAACAAATATGCGGGGAGAAAACGCATCTGAGCGGGAGAGAAAAGTGTATGAAAATCCATTTCTTACGTGGTTTTTCTTTTTTAATTTTGGGTAAGACTATGCGCCGGTAACCTAAATATCAAAAGTCAAAAAGTTTTTACAGTGAGTTTTTATCTCCAAGTTCGCAAAATGACACTGGCCACTAGCTGTGTGTTGGATGGTGTCGGGCTGGCAGTGCGACCCTGCGGCGGCAGGATAAACAATTTAAAAAAAGAACATGTGAAAATTGAAGGAATTGATATGAACATATTATCATTAAGTGCTTCACTAACTGCAAAAATTTCAATATAAATTTCAATTAGTAAAGATTTAGTTTTTTATTTTCCTCGTAGGTGTAGTATAAAGCACTATGTATCACTCGAGAGAAAGTGCGATTCCCGATCTCGGGTGTTTTACGACACCCTCGACGGTAATCGGTCACTTTCTCCTCTCGGTGAACAATGTACTATTAATTGTTTTTGTTTGGAAAACTTACAGCTAGACAGATAATGACAGGGAATATGGGCTCGCTGGTCAAGTGGTCGCTAGCGCGACTTTGCGATTCCCGGATCATGCAAAACGTGCTCTTGGGTTTTTCTGTAAGGCATTTCTCAGTAGTAGCCCGGAGTCTGAAAGTTGACATGCCTCAGAAAACATATTAAGTCGTTAATCTCGGCTGTCATTTGAGCACCTCTGACAGTCGTTACGGGTAGTCAGAAGCCAGAAAATCTGACATTGGTCTGGCCAACTGGTATCGTGTTACTCGGGCACTGGGTTATGGAGGTCAGATACGCCGTCTCTCCATGTAAAACACATTCAGCTGGATCCCGACCCCATAGTTTGTTAGACTGGAACCAGACCCCATAATTGGGAAAAGACAGATGATAATGAATAATAAATACAACGTGGCCAATTATAAGTTTGCTAGTAACTATACCTATATCTAAATATATATAACTCAAAGGTGACTGACTGACATAGTGATCTATCAACGCACAGCCCAAACCACTGGACGGATCGGGCTGAAATTTGGCATGCAGGTAGATGTTATGACGTAGGCATCCGCTAAGAAAGGATTTTGCGAAATTCCCACGGGATCGGGATTTACACGGGAAAACTTCCCACGCGGGCGAAACCGCTGGCACAAGCTAGTCTAATATATAATTCCGCCAAGCCCGTTCCACCATCGGACTACAAGACAAACGGCGACCAACCTTCTGTACATTATTTATGCAAATAAATGAATTTGAATTTGACGCGCCATCGTTTGATGTACATCCTTGCCATACGCACAAAACGTTTTGGGAATACCTTCATTGTGCGTACGGCTAAGGAGTGAAATTCTCTGCTGGAGTCGGCGTTTCCAGATAGCTACGACCTTGGGGCCTTTAAATCAAGAGTGAATAGGTTACTTCTAGGTAAGCGTGCTCCATCTTCGACTACATCATCGCTTACCTGTGAGATGGTGGTCAAACGCGAGACTATTCTAAAGAAAAAAAAATACAACGTGGCCAATTATAAGTTTGCCTGTAACTATACCTATATGCATATTGGCCGTCACTTTTTACATGTGATTCGATCCTTATTTCCACGTCGGTTTAGAGTAGTGTTTAATGTCAGTCTATATCAAAATCAGAAGTTACAGGAAATTACAGTTACGTCACTTTCATTCTAAGAATGCGTTATTGTCTTCAAGAAGGAATGTGCGGACCATATGACCGTATATTTTAAGTGGCATACAATATAATCAAATAATTAGGTATGCAAATCTTATGATGAGTGCTTGCTACTAAAATCAGAGTAAGCAATAATTGGCTCCCACTAGAAATCGCTTCTGTATCGAGAGTGAGCTTTACAAACACCCGCAAAACTACCAATAGCTTAATCGCTAAGGTGTCGGACTTGTGATCGAAAGGTCGCGGGTTCGAACCCCACCCATTAATTACACTTTAGCCGTGCACCTATTCCAGACACAAACATTTTAGCAGTTGGATGGGTTCCCAAGATTGCTAGCAATGTGAGTCCTACACACAATTAAATTTCTCTTTTAAAAAATTGGCCAAGTGCGAGTCAGACTCGCCCATGAAGGGTTCCGAAGTAACTATTATAATATAATATAATATGTATATTTATTTGACAAAGAAACCTTACAACTTTCGTAAAAATAGCGTATTTATATTTTTTACAACTACGCCAAATAACTTTGTTTTTCATAGTGTTTGGATGAATTATAAAGTTATATTTGCGGTTTTAGAAAATATGCTGTATGACAAAAACTGTTGACTTGATCTCGTTCAAACCAATTTTGGTTGAAAGTTTACATTAAGATCTACAGACATATATTTTTTTAGATTTTTCACTCCATTATTATAGAAGTTAGAGGGGGACACACACATTTTACCACTTTGGAGGCGTATGTTTTAAACGATTAACCTTATGAAAAAGTGGCTTTAAAAACCTCAATGTCATTTTTAAAGACCTGTCTATAGATACCACACATGCATAGGTTTCATGAAAAATAATATTTTCAGTTTCAGTTCCATGTATGGGGAGCCCCCTTTATTTTAAATATTTTTTTCTTAAAATGGGAAAGCGGTTTACAGAATACATCTAACTACCAAGTTTCACATGTAGTCTTAATAGTTTCGGAATAAAATGGCTGTGACATACGGACGGACGGACAGACATACAGACAGACAGACGGACAGACATGACGAAACTATAAGGGTTCCGTTTTTTTGCCATTCAGCTACGGAACCCTAAAAAATGGCCATACTTACATTGTTCCGTATGAGATTCCAATCCGCGAAACGCAGAGCAAACAGCTCTTCGTTCAACTGGTTTAAAGATTTTTTGTTCTCAATTGAACATAATAATAACTAACATTAAACACCTTACTTCTTACAACAATTATAAATGCGAAAGTTTTCGAGGATAATTGGATGAATGAATGTTTGTTACTCTTTTACACCAAGTCCACTGAACGGGTCTGAATAGTATATAGATAGCTGAAATACTGGAATAATACATGAACTTCGTCCTAAAATTTCCTTGGGATCGGGATTTACGCGGTAAAAACTCGCTCGCGAACGAATTCGCGGGCATAGCTAGGACATATGCACATATTAAATATATAAGGCCATCATCTCCAATTACTATTTTAGTAATCAGCCTTTTGACGCATTAATTACTCCAAAGTGCTTTATCCGCGCGACTACTGAAAATGTTACAGAGAAGTTTCTCTCCTTACTTATTTTATCGTGATACATAAGCGACGGGTGCGAAGCCTAGACTGCTAGTTAACAATATCTGAGACATTCGCACACAGAAAAATTATTTGTAGATCATGTAATCGCTAACTTAGGCGCCCCGCTCACGCTCAACCTCGCTTATTTTATGGCCACACTCAGCCAATATGAACTTTTTTGCAGACTGTACTTTTTAAATGTTTATAGTAAGAAATTGTAATTTGAGATTTATGTCAGTGTACATTATATTGGTAAATAATTTCATCATCAATATTTTGGATATTCGTATGCACTTTGTTTATGAAAAATCAGCAAATTAAATATTATTGTAATTGGGCTACTGATAATTTATTTTTATAATAAGTTGTAGGTGCCTACAGTTTTATAAAATCGTTATGAAAACTGAAAATGTCACATATATTCGTAACTTATGGAGTTAAACGTTCTTAGCCAGTGACAATACAAAATTTTCGAATAAGAATAATTTGGATTTTTTTAGTCCGAGATTATACAGGGTAGCAGGGACATCGACGCGCAACCGCTTACCATGGATTCAGTACATGATTCTGGACCCTCTACCACAGATTACACCCCTAAGTTGAAATTTACCTGATCAGCTGTGTTGACCTCACAAATGAACTCTAGCAAAACACACAGCCCTTTCGAGTTTTATTTACATTGCTATTTTAAGCGGAACAAGTGAATTTAATTATTTCATTATAATCTGATTGGGGAAGATAGAAACAATGATTTTATACAGGTTTCAGTAAACAAATCTAAAAAACCTGAAAATTTTAGAAAAAGCCGACGAAAAATTTCAACGCAGGGGGTTCCAGAATCATATACCGAATCCATGTTAAGCGTTTGTGCCTCGATGTCCGTGCCACCCTGTATTATACAACGTGTAATTTAAAGGGTATATACATACCGAGTGCATGGCTTCTTTGGATGATAACAAACGATATGGCAAGGGTTTTGTAATCCTATGTCTACATGTGTGGAGCATATTAGAAATTTCAATACATTGATACCAGAGACCGAATTTTTCAAATTAAGAAGAATGAAAAGAATTATCGTATTATTGGCAAGTGACGTGGAAATTTATTGACCCTCGTAGTGCTGTGACACGTTTGTTATGATTGGTTTTCAAGAAATATATGAAACCAATAATTTGGTATCAATTCTTTGAGTCAGTTATTTTGCGCTGAAGCTGTGCATAGAGACTCCATACCAGATGTTGTCTTCAGCCCTTTTGGATAGATATGGGGTTTCCATTACACGTTGTACCTATATTCATGATCATTTAATACAAAGAGAAGCTCGTGGCTTAATAACAGCCGCTCGGATCTTCGAGGTTAACCAAAACTCGCCGAGATCCGTCTATACTGTCACTTGTACACCATTGGCAGTCGTTAGGGATAGTCGCCAGAAAATCGGACTTTGGTTTTGCCAAGGGGTATTGTGTTGCCCAGCTACTGGGCTATGGAGGTCAGATGCGCAGTCCCTCTGTGTAAAAAGGGGGTTAGGAAAAGGCTAAGCAGGTGATGATTTCCAGGCGAGATCGAGGTCAAGAGCGGGCTCATCCGTAAAAAATCTAAACTAAAAATAAAACATAAAATACTCGTCCTTAACAATATCGGCCGGTAAATATGCTGTGTATGTGTGTGGCAATGCTTTTAGGGTCGCGAGAAGTATCAAACAGCTTAGTAGTAACCTTAACCTCTCAAGGACCGCCATTATTTACGTCAACCATCCGTCAAGCACCGCAGGCGGGCTCTTATCGTATGCCAGCGGGGCTCAACTAATACTTGTTTACTGGCACGTTTTTGTGCCGCTGGGGCTCTAGAGGTTAATACTACTTATAGTTTAATTGCTAAGTATTTTTTTTTGAAACTGTTTTTACTAAAAATAATCTGTATTTGTTTGCACTCACAATAATCATTAAGTGTCTTAAACTAATTCAATAATGTTGCAATACAAACAAATTCACAAAAGAGATTTAAAAAAAATAAGCAGCCCTTCCGTCTGTATTTCTTACTTTTCTCTTTTAAGTACATGTATGTACATAAAAATAAATTACTACCACCTCACCTATCAAAGCATAGCTGAGCTTTCAACGGCCAGGCGGGAACATTTCAACACCTACAAATTTCGTCTATAACCTAACCTAACGTATTTCTAAGAAAATATACTGAACCTAGCACGTGAACAATGGATCTAGTAAATCTTACATTATTAGACCTTTCAGGAGCTTTTTTTGAGCGACGTCCTTCCAAATCTTTTATTACATTAGGTGCTTATACGGGTGTGTTTTTGAGATAGGACTTTGGACGAAAACTCGAAATAAGATACATGAAAAATGTGATGGTAGGTATTTATTTCTATTGCGGGTAAAATTAGATATACATTTCTCACCCAGTGCAGATATCTTAACCCTAATAGCTAGCCTAACCTTTTCCCGGCTCCAGAATGACTGCCAAACTGACCTCCACGACCCAGTATCTTTGTACGCTACTCCTTGGTAAGACTGGTGACAGATTGAATTGTCCAAGTTGTACAAATCGACGCCTTAGAGTGAAAACCTCGTAAGTGAAAAAGGAGTAACTTTTCAGGAGGAAGAAAAATCTGCGTGCTATAAAATTTTTGCACGGTTTCTTTTATATTTTTTTTTTATTAATTTATATGTAAATTTAACCCATTCTTATATATCCAGAACTGTTCGATATCTATACTAATATTATAAAGAAGTAAAATTTGTAAGTTTGTAAATTGTAAGTTTATATGTAGGGGGTAATCTCTGAAACTACCGAACCGATTTTGAAAATTCTTTCGCTTACATGTAGCTGCATTATCCCTGAGTGCTATAGGCTATAAATTATCTTTATATCATGCATATTAGCCGAGCTATTATAATCTTTGTCAAGCAAGTCGGGGACGGGATCCCGTGGAATATTTTCGAATTCTACGCGGACGAAGTCGCGGGCAGAAGCTAGTTATGTATAATAATATGAAAAATATTATACATAATATCGAACAGTTCAGAAATGCATAATCCATGGCCTGATTACGCTAAACTGTTACTTTCATAGATAGCGTTTCGAGTATCGAATGAACATATTAGTGAGATCAGGATGTGCGTTGCAAAGATTGCATTCTGGAAACGCAATAAAAAAAAATTTGGACAAAAATGTACTCGCGAGGTTTTCACTCTAATGCGCAGGCCACACCGCCAGCTAGCGGGAGGGCGGGCTAGGCGGGTGGGCGAAGCGAACGAAGGAAACTATACGAACTACGCGAAATATTGGCGAGCTAAACTATGGGGTTCACACCGAAAACTACGGACAGACGAGCGACGGGCGGAGCGCGCGGAGCGGGTGAAGCGGGGGGCGCGGATGGGGGGAGAGCGAGAGGTTAGCGTTCTATTTGTCCATTGTCATTTGCGCGCAGTTGCATTGTGCACGTTAACGTTAACAGTAATATCTTTTTTTTAATTATTTGTAGTTAAATCATCATCAGAACTTTCGTCGATATATGGGTCAGGACCAAATTTTTGACGGATACGGACACGCTGTGGTGTCCGCCTCATAATTGACAAAATATTGCGTACAATACATGCCTTAAAATTATTTTGGATATTTGCTAATAATATCTTAATATGTTATAAATAGTCTCATCCATCAAATAACTAAACTAGAAGTTTAATTTCTTCAAAATAAAATATATTACCAAGCTCGGTGTCTTTTACGCTATGTAAAATACCCATGTCCTTGCTTGACTACCTAAGAATATTTTGCCGCTGTGTTTTTTTTAACGTAAACTAGCATTTATAGTTTAATATTATTAAAGCCTTATAAACACCAGTAATCGTTTTTATAAATAATACCACAATAACCACTGTTGTTTTAATTTTTACAAGTAATTTTACATACGTCCCAAAATTGTTTCCGTTGTAATACTCCTGTTGTGCGACACCATAATTTCGAAACCAATAGACGTGTACGAAAGTTTCTTGATTATTTAGTACGGCAACAATGGCTTCAAGCTGGCAACAAAATTTCGGATACAAACCGCCACGTTTTTTTACTGTCATTTGAAATTTTGTTTGTGTCGTCAGCGCGTGTCGTTAAGATTTCCTGACTTTAGGTGAGTAAAATTGAAATATTTTTTGAAATATTGAATTGTTGCATCTTTAAGGTTAGGTCGTGAATAATTTTCATTCCGTTGTGCGATTTGTGACACGAAATTGTGCGACGTGCCACAAAGGAAATTTATAAAGCTGTGTTTACAATCATTCTAATCTCATTAGTTACCTATGTATTATATGATTATTAAATATTTAGATTATTGTTTAAATATTTATGAAATAGTTTTAACTTTCTACGCCAAAGCCTAAGAGGGTAATGTTTTAGTAGGTTTGTTTTGTATGCCTGTCTCTATATTACCTGCTTTTTTTTGCGTGGAGAAATGCTCATGCATAGTGCACCACCACGAGGAGATAGTGCAGATATGTGGGACTCCAACCCACTAAAACTCCGTGTTCTCCTGTGCCGTTTATGACGCAATACCACTGCGGCTGATATTTGACCTCCTAG
Organism: Tholera decimalis; assembly: GCA_943138885.2. Classification (NCBI taxonomy): domain Eukaryota; kingdom Metazoa; phylum Arthropoda; class Insecta; order Lepidoptera; family Noctuidae; genus Tholera; species Tholera decimalis. Next base: position 36,312,045 of record OW964562.2, read on the forward strand.
ATGCTACATTGATATCATTGAGTCTTAGTTCCATGAGTAACACTGGCTGTTATTATAATACTCATGGTATATATATATATATATATATACCATGAGTATTATAATATATATATATATATCATTTGATTTTGTTTAGCTATAATTTGATTTTATAAATTTGATTTATTTTCAAATTTATATCTCATTGGCAGTGGAAATTTTTTTAACTTTCACATCTCATTTCTCTTTCAAAATCGTTCATCAAACGAAATAGGGCGGGATGATTTGCAGTAATAATAGTAAAAAAAATTGTTACTTTAGAACACACTAGTAGCAGTACCTAGGCTATGAAATTGAATGAAGTTTTACTGCAAATAACCCCAACTGTTTCGTTTCATCTACAATTTTTGCCCACCCGTACAAAATTTTTCATTTTTGTTTTCTAGGCTAAGTGACTATTATTAATTAAAGCAATTTTATGTAAACCAATGACTGATTAGCTTATATTTTTTATGTTTTGTGACATTATTAATGTGAGAAAAACAAATGATAAAAACAAAGTTTTTTTAGTTAACTAGATTATTGGCACCAACAACCTTGCAAGGCTGCATTACTAACATCATAAACAACAATTAATGTTTTATAAATATAAAAATTCAACATAAAAAATCAGCTGACCCAGAATGTTGTTGAATTTTTAAAAGTCAAAGAATAAAAGATGTTGCTTATGATGTTAGTTAGTAATACAGGCCTGCAAGGTTGTTAGTGTTTTACCAAACTATTGGATTATATTTGAACGTTTTGGTTTTGTAATTTAATTTATTTGGATTGTACTATGTACTTATTAAATATTTCTCGAAATATATATTTTTTTTTTATTCCACTTACCTACCTAAAATCTTACTACTATTTACACACACCCTAATAATTCTATTGTGCTACATTTATTTTCCAATGTGTCACATTCCGTTGTGATTTCCGTTGTGCGATTACGTCAAAAATTTGGTCCTGACCCATATGACATATTCATAGTTCACAAACGTAAACACTACACTGCTATTCGAAAGACGAGCGTCGAGTAGTCTACTCGAAACGGGGAGGACGGGCTAACGAACCGGGCGAGCGGGCTGGCGGGCGAGCTAAGCTAGCGAAGCGCGGGCGCGCCAATGAGGTGAACGAGTAGCTTCGCTGGATTCGTCGGATATTTCGTTAGCTTAGCTCGTTAGGTTAGTCGGTAGCTCGCGGTGTGAACCGAAGTATGTAAAGAGGTGAAACGATGTTCGTCCGCCTAGCCCGCCCGCCCGCTAGCTGGCGGTGTGGCCTGCGCTTAAGGCGACGAAATGCAAGCGGGATTAACGTCTTAATGTGCCTTCCGAAGCCCGAAGGACTCTCCATATGTTAAGATAGTCCCCATCTTTGGATCGGCTTCGGCAAGCGTTATTTAATCTTAAAGATTGATTCGTACGTAACACTGTAACTGTGATAACACACATATCGATAGTGTGCTCTGCCTGCGGTTTCACTCGCGTGTAAATGTTGGCATCAGATTTTCATCAGTTTCTGAAGTCCGTTTGTCTGCCTGTCTGTCCGCGTGTCTGTCTGTCTATCAAGACCATTTATTTCGCGAATGCGTCGAGATATCGAGTCGAAATTAAAACCATATACTCAGGTCTACAGTATCTTGAAGCTCTGAAAAAATCAAACTTAACGATTAACGTAAAAAAAAGATACGGCCGTGTATGTCGCAAAAAACGCGTATTTTGACACTCGGGGGTATCCAAATTGATAGGGTATTTCTCTTTCACCTAGAACTATCAAATTTGGCAAGTAACATCGTTATACAACGTGTAATTTAAAAGGTATATACATACGAAGTGCATGGCTTCTTTGGATGATAACAAACGATATGGCAAGGGTTTTGTAATCCTAAGTCTACGTATGTAGAACTTATTACAAATTCCAATACACTGATACCAGAGACCGAATTTTTCAAATTAAGAAGAACGAACAGAATTATCGTGTTATTGGCAAGTGACGTGGAAAGTTATTGACCCTCGTAGTGCTGTGACACGTTTGTTATGATTGGTATTCAAGAAATACATGAAACCAATAATTTGGTATCAATTCTTTGAGTCAGTTATTTTGAGCTGAAACTGTGCATAGAGACTCCATAGGGGCTGTCCATTAATCACGTGAGGCTCGAACAGGGGGGAGGGGGTCAATAAGAAATCACGAAATATCACAAGGGGGGAGGGGGGTAAAGTAATATATCACGTGTATTTATTTTTTCGGCAAGCGCGCGATACTCAACCGAAGAGCGCCGTTACATGTATTTATTTTTTCGTCAAAAACGTACAAAATCGAAAACGACTTGAGTGTGACCATGATTCGCCGCCGCGCCGTTGCCACTGTTGCCAGGCATCGAACGAACTAAAGTTCCCGCGAGCCGCAACAACCATCCGCCGGACTCTGCTTGTCAGTGTCAGTTATTCTGTTGTTTTAACACTGAATACACATGCTTAAATTGTTTAACCTCATACGTTTTGAATTAAAACATGTCTAAACTAGGTGATCTGTATAAAGACGTATTTGCTGAACCACCTAGTGTTGCTCAAAAATAATTTAATGGATTATGGGCTAATGACAAACAAACTTTTTGGTTTTTTGGCACAATCTTCCGAAATTAAAGTTATTTTTGGCTTAGTAGTGTTTTGAATATGGAAGTCGGTTTTATGTTTTGCTAAAAAGATTTTTTTCACGCTTTTTAGTGGTTCGGTTTGTAATTTATCTAGTTATAAAGTGCTTAACATGCAAGTAATCGAACCGCAATCCACGAAATACTTATGATTGAGTAGTTTCGGTGGCCATCTGTGGTCTTCATCATCTGTTCCACTGCCCCAAATGGTGCTTTTCGGGAGCAACTGCACAAGTTACTATTAGAAATACCCAAAACGCTATAGGTGTGCCTATAATATTTGAAGAGTTTCCTCGATTACTCCAGGATTCCATCATCATATTCTGATTTCATAACAATGGGACTAACTAAAAAGTATACCCCTGTCAAACGAAAAACAAAATTTCCAAATCGGTCCAGCCGTCTTCGAGTTATGAGGTAACATACATTAAAAAAAAGTTCAAGACGAACTGAGAACCTCCTCCTTTTGTGAAGTAGGTTAAAAAGAAGAATTTATGAAGTGGGTGAAATGATGACGCCGAGTGGCTTGATGAAACCGATGTTGGTCTTCAAGAAAGCACTGTGCCAACAAGTGACTTGCAAGATGCTTATCCAGTTATTGGGGTTGAAGAGTCTTGCTAATCCATGGTCCGAAAATACTATACATTAAATAATATTCATGTATTAGTGCAAAAAAGTTTTTCGCATTTCTTTCATTATTTTGATGTCAGTCAAAAACAAACTGCAACCTTTATGTAGACATAAAGGTTGCAGTTTGTTTTTGAGGTAGACCTCTGAACGTTATTATAGTAGTCTTTAATTTTCTATAATAAAATCAGATGATACTTATACCAGTATTTTATAAATATTAAAAAAAAAAATTGATTCTTTGCAGGTACGAAAAAATACACGTGATATAGGGGGGAGGGGGGGGGGTAGCCTTAAACCTCACCATGTATCACCAAGGGGGAGGGGGGGGATTAAAAAATGCAAAATAAAACATCACGTGATTAATGGACGGCCCCATACTAGATGTTGTCTTCAGCCCTTTTGGATAGATATGGGGTTTCCGTTACACGTTGTATAGTACAAGAGTACAAGGTAAATTGAAATTGTTTATTGAAATTGTTTATTGAAATAATTGATGTACAAAGTATTTATATTAGGGCCGTAGAACTTAAGGTATATAATAAATATATTCTACCTGAACTAGGTTAAAATAAACCTGTGTCTCAGGTAAATTATTAAAATTTCTGACATAAATATTATCTAAAATTTCTTAAACAAATACTTAGTATATAACTTATGAACTACACACAGCTAAATTATAAAATTATGTCTAATGCATAACATAAAAACTAGGTCATATTAATTGTACTGTCATGTCAGCCAAGTACAAAATTTAAAGAATGCATAATTATGATATTTTTATGTGTCTTATTATGTAAAGTTAAAAACAAACTTGAATATTAAAAAAAAACGTATGCGATAAGAACGACGATCTCATGTGTCGTCATTGTAATCAATGGAATTGATGTATCTAGTCTCAGCCATTTTTTAGCAGGGCATTCTTGATCGCCTGTTTTGTGGTTGCTAGGTTTGTTAAATCTCAAGCATGTTGCGCACACTGATGGTTCAGCATTTTTGGGCACTCATTAATCTGATGACCATGTTCTCCACAATGCCCGCACGTATAAGCAGTCTCCCGACAGGTCGTGGCAGCATGTCCGTACTACTGACATTTAAAAATTAATAAAAAAAAACCGACTTATAGGGCGTTTAAATATAAAATAAAAGTTACTAGTTCAAGTGAGGTATCACATGATATTTTGGTGCAAAAAACGTATTATTATATGAAAGGGCTTTTTGTGCATAATTCAATACATATTTTATTTATAATGAAAAATACTATAAAAATAGGGTGCATGGATGTGTCACATACGAGACCCTGGTTACGATATCCCCGTTTTTACGAGTAATGTGAGTTCCTTAATCTTGAATTTCTCAGTTCCGCTTCCAGTTTACAATAGGCTCGCCCCATATCTCATATATTTCTCTTTAAAAATATATATGTAATGTTATTATCATCATATAGCACTTGGCCAACATAATATTATACAGTGGTATGCAAATGTACTATAGGTATTGAAACACGAGATAAAAAATGCAGTCTACATTACAGTAAGCAAAGTCCTAAGTTATAAACAAAAGCGTTACGAATAAGTTAGACTTATTTCGAAACCATCGCAATGAAGAAACAGTCCTTATTTCAATGGAATAAAGTCTAATATTCCGTACATTTTCCTCCAGACTTAGAATTTATCGTCCGTAATATTGAGCTTTATAAGGTCGGGTCTTATGATTTTTATAGACATTCAAGTCTTGATTTCACGTTGATCGTGAAATATTTCAAAGTTCCACAGTGTGTTTTCGTTTTAAGTTTCAAGTCGTCGACAGGGGATCCACTATGCAGGTATGTAGCTTGTATCTAATTAATTATATAGGTAGCGTGATTCTTCAGCCTGTCCCTAGCTGGCCTCCCCCTGCGACGCCCTAAGCCCAGGTTCGTACCCCACAGGGAGTGCCCTTAGCGTGTAGTCGCCTAATTTTTAAGTTTGATGTAAGCCCTAGCTGGGGGCTTTGATTATAATTAATTATGGCAGCTACAAGCAAGTCCGGCTAACCATCCGACAACCTCAGAGGTTAACTTGCGAAATGACACACAAAAAATCCAGACATGTGTGAGTCGGATTCGTCCACCGGGTTCCGTACCGGGGGGACGGTAATTTTTTATATTTTTCTACATCTTTAAGCATTTGTACGTCGTAAAAAATAAATAAATAAAATATGTTTTGGTATATGAACATCAAGCATTTTCATAATTATGATACCAGTATACCACTGGAAAAAGTAGGTTCAATTTAATTTTCGTCGCTCTATGAGATAATGTTTTTTGCCAAATTTCATAGCTCTAGTACAACGGACAAATACCCTATCAATTTTCATTCCCTTCAGAGTGACGAAATATGTTTTGCGAAATAAACGGCCGTATCTTTTTTACGTTAATTTAGAAGTTTGATTTATTCACAGAGAGCCTTGACAGAGACAGACAACAAAGTGATCCGTTCCTTTTCCTTTTGAGGATTCTTTAAACTATGGTAATTGTCTTTTTAAACTAATCAGGGACACTAAATCACAGACAGTCTAGTGCCTGGCCTCACCTAGGTTACATTTTTACGAAAAAATACGTGTAAAAGTGTTATTTATAACCAACTAATACTCACGCGGGGCATCGCTCCCGTGGATTCTATCACCGTAAAAACATAACTCTCCTTTTTTGCAGTCGCGTAAAAAGTAGCCTATAACCTTCCTCAAGCTTCAAGCTACTTCCATACCAAATTGCATCCAAATCCACCCAGTACTTTCGAAGATTAGCGCGTTCAAGCAAGCAAACAAACAAACTTTTCCTCTTTATAATATTAGTATAGATTTTGCAAAATAAACATCATTATTATAAATTTGCACGAATTTGTTTTTATTTAAACATAAAATGGGAAACGAAGTAATCAAGAAAATATACTGTGGCTGAAATAAGCAAACCTAATTGTTTTTGATAAAATATGCTTTAATTTATGTATTAAGCTTATTAGTTTATATTAGAGATGCGCCGAATGTAGGTTCAACCGAATACGAATATTCGGCCGAATATTCGGTTCGGTACATTTTGGACCGAATCATTCGGTTCAATTCTGCGCGGTAAACAGGTTTCATCAATTTTATTTAGCGTATATAGGCATTTATTTAAAAACAAACTTTATTTGATTGTATAAATATTTTAATACTTGTGTTGGTTCCTAAAGATAGTAGTTTTTTTGTGTATATTTTATTATATTATATTTTTTTTAATTCTGAAAGTTTTTACTCAAAGTTGTGTTCTTAAAAAAATTGTTAATTTCATAGATTTTTAATTTATTTTAATTTATCATTTGTAAAAAAAGCAGAATTGATTAAATTTTACTGAAATTTATTGTTAACTAGCTTGTGCTACGCCGGCGTGGGAAGTTTTTCCCGTGTAAATCCCGATCCCGTGGGAATTTCGCAAAATCCTTTCTTAGCGGATGCCTACGTTATAACATCTACCAGCATGCCAAATTTCAGCCCGATCCGTTCAGTGGTTTGGGCTGTGCGTTGATAGATCACTATTTCAGTCAGTCAGTCACCTTTGAGTTATATATATTTAGAAGTTTACCCTTTTATTTTATCAATAAATAATTGGTACAAAAAGTAGTGTTTCTTTCATTAACAAAAAACAATGTACAACTTTCGGAATAAACCACACTTCTTTAGTAATTAGTTAACCTTACTGTTTAATAAACTGTTCGTTTTTTAAATATTATCAAAAATTTAAATATTCGGTAATTATTTGTCAAATCAACCGAATATTCAGCCGAATACGAACATGAAAAAATATGCCGAATGTACCGAATACGAATATTCAGCCGAACATTCGGAGCATCTCTAGTTTATATAAATACTAGCTTCTGCCCTCGACTTCGTTCGCGTAGGACGGATTTCCCGCGTAAATTCCGATCCCATGGGAATTTCGGGATAAACACTATCCTTCCCAGGCTCCTAAACTATTCCCATGCCAAATTTCATCTTAATCGGTTCAGCGGTTTAAGCGTGAAAAGGTAACAAACAGACAGAGTTACTTTCGCATTTATAATATTAGTGTGGATATCGACTTGTTGTTTTGTGCTTCAATCTTAAAGCCGCCGATTTAATTAAACAAGATCTTATGTGTGCGCAAGCGGATTAGTGGGAGAGTCGGGTATCGAGTATTCTAGGGCACAATCAAAGCGTATAACCGTATCTAGATTGCCTCATACAATGTCATGTACATAACAATGTAGGAAAACAGCGAATATTATGAGTAGATTACCGCACTGTCTGGCAGTTTGAGTACCTACTTTATACGGGCTACCCAAATGTCCTTACTTTGGTATCGTTCGTCAAATTGTTCGAGATCCTTAAAGTTCTAAGTTGAGCTAAAAGATAACTGACAGATGGGCCTGGTCAAATCTGAGTGCATCGGTCCTCTAAAGAGCACTACAGACATAAATTTATTTATTTATTAAAACTTTATGCAACATAAAATGTCTGAAGGCGGACTTAATGCCAAAAGCATTCTCTACCAATGAGTAGTCGAGAGATAACATGGCAGGTGCATAAAAAAAAATTAACTAAGTATGTTATAGATAATATATAATAAATCTAGTTATCATATCATTTGACCACTACGAATTGTATGGACTTCTAAAGAGACGTTGACCTCTGAGTTTGTTTGTTCTCAGGGTAGTCAGTAAGGACATACTGGCCGCATCTATGCCCCTTGTAACTTCGTTTTGAAAACACTAACAAACCCAAGTGCCAAGTCACTAGAAGTAAAACCGGTCAAGTGCGTGTCGGGCCACGCGCAGTGTAGGGTTCCGTAGTTTTTATAACAGCCAAGTGCGTGTCGTATTCGCTGACTGATCGTTTTGTACCATGCTCTAACTAAAAGCCAAACATGACTACCTAACTAATTTGACTTCCTATACAAATCCTTACCTGATCCGACAATTTTGCACGGAAAGTTTTAATTTGTTTAAGAGATTTGTATAAAACTTGTCATAGCCGGTGTTTTGAATTTAAATACGGACACACAGCTACACTACTCAATCGTCACAAGAAACTAGCATGATACAACTGGCGCTTAGTGCCATCTATCGACATTTCTATAGAGTTGTTCGAAATTTTCGAGTCAAATACAATTGGTCGACTATTACTCGTAAACTTGTAAAGCCCACTTATGTGTGATAGTTTTCCTTTAAAATTCGTTATATATAGGTACTACTGCCGTGACATTTGAATTTCTAACTACAACCGTTTAGTTGATAGAGGGGGGGGACACTTGACTCTAACGAAAATTGGTAATTTAAAGCTTGATAAGTCACAATCGGTTTACTTAATCAAAAAACGGTATTACCAAACCCGTAATATTTTTGAAAGACCTATCCAACGATATCCCACACTATGGGAAGAACGAAAAAAAAAAATCATCATCCCACTTTACATGTATGGGAGGTACCCTAAATAATTGTTTTTTCAAAATTTTATTTTACCACTTTTTTGGCGTCATTAACGTGTATACTCATGCCAAAGTACAACTTTCTAGTACCAATAGTTTTTGAGCTAAACCGCGGACAGACAGACGGACATGGCGAAACTATAAGGGTTCCTTGTTGACTACGGAACCCTAAAAAAATGAAATATTGATATGTTTACTATAAAATGTTGTTAGCTAACTTACAAGGTATCAGTTTATAACAAAGTGGTTGGATAGCTGCTCCCCTTTGATTATATAATGGCATTATATATAATTAGATAGGTAGGTATTGAATTAACCGACTTGGTTTACATTGGATTTCATAACTTTTTACGGCAGAAGAACTGCGTTGTGAGACTTGTGCATTATTTTACATGTAATGTTTTTGATTGGATTACATTTACAAAAAATAAATTACGTGTAAAAGTGTTATTTACAACTTATTTGCAAAACAAACATCATTATTTCATTACAATGATAAGCAGCTCGGAGTAGGTTCACTAGTGCAATGTAGTCAATCAAATCATCGAAATTATTGGAAATCGATCGGTTTTTGCGGAATAGACTCGTAATAAGCACTGCGACTGTAGCGCCTCTACTCAATTTAGCGTGTAGTTCGTGCAGAACTTCATGAATAAACAAATTTCGCCAGTTCGGATAAAAAAATACTATTTGAGTGTGAGTCACTTTTTTAAGCATGAGTTTTTTTTTCTGATCATTAAATAGCTTATTTACAGAATAAACAAAATACAGTATTTAAGCGATGGCCAATTACAAATTTTCACAACCCTTACTCCTGAACTTAGCTTTAGATCTTTGTTGTACAATATTTTTTTGATAATTTAACTAACGGATCAAATACAGTTATAGTTTTAAAACATGGGAAACTACCCTGTACCGGCCAGGCTTCAAAATTCCGCGGTACTCAATGGCGACGTTACGTTTATGGAAAGCCTTCCAGTATTCAGAACCGCTATTCCTCTGACCAGCGGCAATGTTTGAAAGAGGTACTACACAAACGGTTACGTTGCGTGTTCAATCGAATGCCCTTTAGTACTGCTGGTCGAATCGTTAAGCTCTTTAAAGTTCTAAATTCAGTAACACGATTACTGACAAATACATACATACGTACTGCCTCGTTAGTTTAGTGGTCGCAAGCGCGACTGCTGAAAATGAGATCTCGGGTTTGATTCCCGTGTTGGGTTAATGATGGGTTGAGTTGGAAAGTGTTATTGGGTTTTTTTCTGTTAGAAATTTCTCAGTAGTAGCTCGGAATATAAATTCTTCAAAAAACAATCAAAAACAGAAAAGTTTTAATTTTTGGATAGGCCTTCTTAAAACTCAGTGCTTGAATAGGACCCCAAACCAAAATTAACTTTATAATCATTTTAGGCAGTTAGATTAGTCTTTAATTCTTAATAACTAATTGAGATCTTAATTATTGTCACATTCAGGGCATAAGAAGTCTTCAGAGTCGTCTTTGATTATTCCAATGCAATCCTCGTGATACCACTTAAAGCAGTCTTTGCAAGGACGCATATCTGCTACTTCATCTTTATGACAAGCATGGCAATACCAGCTTTCTTCTTTTCCTACTTTCTTGCTTTTTTTAGTACTACCTTTGCAATTAGTGGTTTTTCTTATAGGTTTTGTATATTTTTTCGACACCAATTTCTTTGTCTTTTCGGAAGAAATTGTAAGACTTCTTGGTCCCAATACGATTCGAAAGGCTTAAAACACGACTTATCCATAGGTTGGAGTTCGTGCGTCGTGTTAAACGGCAAGCAGTAAAGCACTATATCGTGTTTTTCAGCTTCTTCCACAATGCGGAAATCCAGATGGCTCTTTGTGCCATCAAAAATGAGTAGGCACTTACCAAACGGCTTGAATTTAGCTAAGTGCGGTATGTAAGGCCTACGGTAACTAATATAGCCTACTATGCTGAAAAAGGCCTAGGCCTTATTCGATATAGTACCCAAACTTACTTTGAAAAAGTATAATTAATTAATCAACAGCTAATAGTACAGATTAAGATTATGAACAGTTAACTTAAAAACATTAAGAAACAATTGCCAAGGGAAGCTTAAAATAAAAAGAGTAATTTTAGGCAAAAACTTACCTCGAAAGCGCAGGATTTTTATAAGGCAGCACAAAAACGTCCACTTCGTTCGACAGATGCGTGCTGCTAGCGCAGGGAGGGCGGGACACGACGCTCGCGTACTCCGTAGGGTTGTAATTGGTGTATGTACGAGTACACGTAGTATTTTGGTAGCTAGATTTATTTATCTTTGTTTTTTAATGTGTAGGCCTAATTTGAGCATAGGCTTTATTTGTATCAAGTACCTTACTTGTGCACTATAATATCTCATGCTCCGCTGAAATTGGCTACCGTGGCCGAAATCGATCAGAAGGACTATAACTGACAAATACTTGCAATGTCTAGGCAGGACTACTCGAATAACAGATGCCTTCCTCAGATATAAACCTACATGGTATTTGCTTATATTATTATGTTAATGTTAAAGCAAGAGTGAATAGGCATTTTCTGGGCTCGCTCGTTTGATCGTAGACCTCATCTTACACTTACCATCAGGTGTGATCGAGGTTAAGAGCGGGCTCATACGTAATAAAAATAAATTAGATAAGCAGATTCGGAATTCAAATTCTAAATAGAAAATTAGAATAAAGAATATGCCAATAATATGAATATGTAATATATCATGATGGTTATATGTTTTTAATAAATATGAGCTGTAAAAAGAGAATTTTGCCCTCTGAATTTGTTTTGGTGTTTCTACGGTAGTTCCGCGGCCGCGGTATCTCGTTAAAACATTCCCGCAAACCAGCGTCATCAAGTTTTGACATTTTGTAACTTATCAGCAAAATAAATGTCACTTATCCATACCAACTTAACAAACATGCGTGTAAATTTAAAATCAGAACATGTTTATTACCGTTGTTCCAATTCTGAAGCAATTAAAAAAAAATAAGGCTACTCGGGTCGTTTCCCTCGTCATCCCTAAAGGAGGACGTTTAAAAAACAAAAAATGACGTAGGTTTTTATAGTGCACGTTCTTTGAATGGTCCCTTTCACGTCACTTGCCGTACATTTGCTATCGTAATTACGATCTGACACCGTGAATGGCGTGTGGACAGATAAAAGAACCTTCTGTTTCGCGCGCTCATCTTTAGACATAGACACAATATGGCGGATTATCCTGTAATGATGCGGAGAGAAGTAATAAACCTTTTTCTAGTCTGTGGTACTATATTTACCTACTACATATTTTAAGATTTTCTAGCTTTTGGAGTAGACGGTAGCGTCGTTTATCTTTACGAGTTTGTTGTCATACTGAAGTTATTGACGGTCTAGATAGCGTTATGTTTATGTCTTAGTTGGTTAGGTACCTACTTGTTATCGCTTAGATCTAGGCCGTTTTGCGCCACGATTTTGGAAATTTTAAGCTAAGTGAGAATATAAAAGTATTGTTCTGGTATCTATGGTCATGTAGTTTCTTCATCAGTTCCATCAATATTTTAATGTTTATCCTCTGCTTCGCACGGGTGTAAATTATACAGGGTTGAAGCGTTAGATATTTAACCGTCATAGCTCTCGGCTAAATAATAACCACCGCAACAGGTTGATCTTCAAAGTTAAGCAACGCTTTGCGAGGTCGACCCGTGGCTGGGTGACCACCTTAACATATCGAGGTACCTCCTTCTCGGACAGCGCGTTATCCGTTGATCCTGGCTGTCATTTGTACATTGTCACAGGCACGGAGTAGATAAATAAGGTTAGAATGGTAATGTGGGCGTGGCGAGCGCGCCACATTTATGATACGAAAATCATAGCGCGACCGATTAATTCATTCACCGCGTTTAGTGCGCTTTGGATTACTTCGGAACACAAAGCTCTGCTTTAAAATGCCGTGTTGTGCAATTATAACCTGTAAAATAAAAAGTCAGACCGCAAGTATAGAGCGAGGAGGTATATCTTTCCATCGGTAAGTCGAAAATAACATTTAATTACAATTCTATTTGTAAAAATCATAAAAATATTCTGATCACTATGAAATTCCGAACAACATTATTGCAACAAGTTACAAAAAATATACATTGCCCGATGTGTAATCGCTTAATCAACGCAATGACCAAGTCCGCTTACAATGTACTGCATGCGTTGCGTCCTCCACACTTCAACCATTGACGTTTCTTCCTTTGCCCTGATTGGCCGTGATGCACGGCGTATGTTTATCGACAGTGAGCTACAATCAGTAGCAAGCTCTCGATTTAAGTGTGTGTAATTAATTTGTGTGCGTAATACGCATACGTAACGGGCCTCTTGCTTGTAGTGGAGCTAAATAGTGGGAGACAAGCTGCGACACGCGTTCTCATACAAATCAGGAACTATTTCCTTTCTAATCTCTTTTATCTGTTCTGTGGTCACAGGCGTCACGGGTAATCGGAAACCAGAAAATCTGACACCTGTCTCCCAGCTACAGAATTGTGGAAGTCAGATAGGCAAGATAATTTTTCCATGACATTCACATAAAAAATACAAGTGAATCAATTATTTAAAAAAACGACACAGTAGTCGTTTTATGGCATCTTATCTGAATGATTTCATTTTTCATATTATCTTTTTCTTTATTCTATTCAGGTAAAACAGTCCGCGTTGATTATCTAAAATCATTATACATAGATATCCCTGTGTTGGTTTGTACATTTCTCTACGTGTAACGTAGAAATTTATAAAGCCTAAGACACATGAATTTGTTACGACGCAGCGACTCTCAAAGTGTCCCTTGCTGCCATTCAGTTTCATTCTACAGTGAAACCAGACTATCTGGGATCTCAAAAGACCTAGGTTTTGTATCAGTTATAGAGGCTTTTCATTTACCTAGTCTCCCAAATAGAAAGAAAGATTGATTTGGCAGGAACAGTTTGTAAGGCACACACACATATGAAAGTACAAATAAATAAAAAATTGGCCAAGTGCGAGTCAGACTCGCCCATGAAGGGTTCCGAAGTAACTATAATAATATAATATAATATGTATATTTATTTGACAAAAAAAACCTTACAAATTTCATAAAACTAGATTATTTACATTTTTTACAACTACGCCAAATAACTTTGTTTTTCATAGTGTTTGTATGAATTAAAAAGTTATATTTGCGGTTTTAGAAAATATGCTGTATCTCAAAAACTGTGACTTGATCTCGTTCAAACCAATTTGGGGGGGGGGGGGAGGGGGGTACGACACATTTTATTATTTATTTATTACATACTTTATTGTACACCTCACAATATTTCTATGGATACAAAAATTTAAACTAGTGTACAATGGGCGGTCTTATCGCACAGGGCGATCTCTTACAGACAACCTTTGGATGGACAAAAATTAAAGGAGACAGATTAAGGGCTGTCAGTGTACAAACAACATAAATAATATTAATTGAACATAATAAATTTAAACGATTAACCTTCTGAAATAGTGGCTTTAGAAACCTCAATGTCATTTTTTAAAGACCTGTCTATAGATACCACACACGCATAAGTTTCATGAAAACAAAAAATATTTTCGGTTTCAGTTCCATGTATGGGGAGTCCCCCTATTTTAAATATTTTTTAATTTTTTTCTTAAGATCGGAAAGAGGTTTACAGAATACATCTACCTACCAAGGTTCACATGTATAGTCCTAATAGTTTCGGAAGAAAATAGCTGTGACATACGGACGGACGGGCAGACAGATAGACAGACAGACGGACAGACATGACGAAACTATAAGGGTTCCGTTTTTTGCCATTCGGCTACGGAACCCTAAAAAAGACTACGCCAAAAAGGTTTTTAATGCACTCTGTTCCTTTACTGTCATAGCCCGATGGGAGGGCATTCCGACACGACTGGAGAGAGATCAAGCGCAGAACCAGCGCTGCTCAACGTGCTTTTCGAGGCCACGGGGTCACACTCCAAACTTCCAAACTCCGATTTACTACTGAGATATTAATAGAACTTTTTTCCTGACTTTTTGTAAATATATTATGTACTAGTATTTGCGTGTTGCGCGAGGTGCAAGCACCTCGCGTGCTTGTGAAAAAAACTAAAGCATTGCCCTTCTAAATCAAGTATTTGCGTGTTGCGCGAGGTGCAAGCACCTCGCGTGCCTGTGAAAAAAAAATGAAAAAAATAAAAAAAATTGGGGGGGAGAGGTGGTGATGGGGGGGGTTGCACAATTATTTCGACTAAAGCATTGCCCCTCTAATAGAATCTGAAAAAAAAAATGTTCCAAGTCTCTTAATTTCCGAGATCCGCCTAAAGGGGGTGAGAAGGGGGGCAAGGGGGGCGACTTTGAAAAATGGTTTTTACTTTACCGAGCCTCCTCTATACGAATCCGTAAAAAAAATAAAAATACGGGTCTCCTAGTTTCCGAGATACGATAGGGAGGGGGAAGAAGGGGGGTGAAAAGGGGAGGTTTGGCACTTTTCCCGTAGGTTTGAGAGTTACTTGTTTACGAATCTGTCAAAATATACCCACCTCCCCATCCACCATCTAGGAGAACAATTATGTCAGTGAGTCAGTGAGTGAGTGGTAATTTAGCTTTATATAATATAAAGCTTTATATAATATAATTTGAAATGGTAGCTGTCTTATTTAGAGAAGATAATTTTATTTCGCTGGTACTGACTATAGTTGCAAAACTTCTGAATAATTCCGGAATACTTCGGGGAAAGTTTCTTTATATGGGAATTATTCAAAATGATAAATTCATTTTGAATCATTCTGATTTAAAGAAACTTTTAATTATTTATTAAGATTTCACCTTTTTTTGCTGAAAAATCGTATTTTGCATCGATTGCCGCGCTGGCACCGCGACGCGCGCACCCGACTGCCACCGGCCACGAGTCGTGCGTGCAGGCGATGGCGGTGCGGGATGCGGTAAGAGGGAGGGGATGCTGCTCCCCGGAGAAGTTTTCACCCGCGCGAGAAAGATTCGTACCCCGCAATCGAATGTTTCCGAATATTTCGCCCGAATAATTCAATGGGAATAAATATGTTTGCTTGTTGTGTGGTGGGTGAGTTAATTATTGTTCACTGCGAGAGTACGTATGTACGCTACGAGAGTAAAATATAAATGTTTATTTTATTATAAATGGGATTGATTAAGTATATGTTGATATTTTTATAGGTAGATTTATTAGCCTGCGATTAACAGGATTTTTTTTCTTTTGTTTTTAGGTAGGTACTATCGGCCAAAGATACGCATACTCACTTAAGAAAATATTTCTGCGGAAGCGCAGCTAGTGACAAACCACATCCCTTCCTGTTTTCGCCCAATTAGAAATAATATGCATTTTGTGAGTACAGGGCGTGTAACATTATATTAATACTTACTATTACGAACACTACTAAAATACGCTTCGTGCATCCTATTGGTCAAAATACATGCATTAGGCGATCGAGTTGTAAGTCGTGCTATGCGAGTATAGCCTTAAATGTCTGTTGTGAAATAAAAAAACCAGGCCAAGCATATTTGATTTGCTATTTGAAAAAGGGTTACCTATGTTTTTGGTTAGTTTGTATGTAGCTCTGTACGCATCGCGAGTATTCGCGAGTCGCATAGGTAGGTATTAATCATTACCTACCTACTTGACGCGTATAATAGCCCAGTCAATAAAAGGAAATAAAGGCAAACCTTGCAAGCAAACACGTTTTGATGCGGTTTTCAGAAAAGTATTTGTTCTTACCTACTTAGGAGCAGGTTTTGGTATATTAACAGACTTCAAAGGTCGATTTTCCTGTTTTTTTTTTGACAGTTGAAATATTCCCAAAGTTTCGGAATATTTCAGAATACTTCCGAAGTATTCGACGGGAATGATTCGGAATGTTTCCCGCCAGCATCTATAGTACTGACTGGCAGGTAATGACTCCTCCCACTCTGTGTGGAGCGGAAGGGAATGTCAGACAATTCTACTGACTAAAAGCCACCTTATCCCTTCAGTTGCCCTTTCGTTCCGGGGCCGCGGTATCTCTTTAGAACATTCCTGCAACCTTTTATAGAGGGTCAAGTGCTAAAAGAGATCGACATGTACCATTTATCAGCTACGTAAGCTCGGAAGAAATTCGAATGTTTGTAAATATACAGTCTATGTTATTAAACTGAATAATACAAAAATTATAACCTAAATCTCACATATTACAAACCACAATCAAGTAGATCGTTATATTCTGTTGCTAGTCCAGCACAAATTTTGCAGTGCACCGGTTCACGATCGCGCAATTGAGTCGGCTGGAAATCATCTAGATGCTGTTGGTACTGGCCGTAAAGAAACACTCTGTATACGCGTACGCATTCATAAATAAATTGCAACGTTGCCGTCCTTCAAGTACGCGTGTACAGAGTGTTTCTTTTACGTGTCAATTTAACATTTTTAGTGAATATTTTAATATAAAAAAAAAAACATTTTGTTTTCGAATGGTAATATTTTTTAGCATGTATGGATGCTATACTATTGTGGGTTAACGGGAACGCCCTCTGTTAGTTAACATACTGTATATCCATCCTCACAAACTTTCGCATTTATAATATTAGTAAAGTAAGTTTTTGTTAGTTTATAATATGCACTGTTGAAATGAAATGAAATGAAATGAAATCTCACTTCCACTCCAGATCCGCGGCCCATTTAAACAGGTTTCACTATACATATTTGGAGTAGAATTTCTGGCCTGCCAAGAGTTATTAGTACGTATAGAAGAAACCGTTATATCATAGGTTCGGTTTATGACTTGCAAATGTTAACGCAGACAAGGATTATTCATAAATAACAGTAGTATTTATGGTTATGTATTTATGGCTGTAAAAAATAAGAAGTTATGTTCAACAAACAGTTACGTTCAAAAACCACTATTCAGAATTAAATTTCAATAAGAAGTTAACAACTGAGAACGGCAAGCACTGCAAAGGTCCTGCCGGGGTTGCGGGAATTTTCTAACGAGATACCGCAACTCCGAAACTCAAAGGCAAGGCAAAAAATCCATAATTTTTTGGGACGTCTACTAGCTATAAACTACCTTCCTGCCAAACACCTTTATACGACAAGCATTCATTTCATATTTTGTGATGAGTGAGTGATCTTTCGCTTTTATCGCTTTCGCCTTCTAATATTATAAAGAGGTAAAATTTGTTTGTATGTAGGGGGTCCGATCGGATCTCCGGAACTAATGATCCATTATCATAAGAAGATGCATTATGGGTGAGTGCTAAAGGCTATAAATTATTTCAAAAACCACACGGACGAAGTCGCGGGTGAAGAGCTAGTATATACATGTGTTTATAGGTAAGTATTTAAAATATACTACAAAATCTAACATGACAAATGTCTCAAAAACAATCAGAAAAATTAATATTATATTTTTTTTATTTGGAGGATAGCCACAAACTGACATGTACCTATCTTAATAGTACTAGGCCATTCTTGATGATATTTAAAAAAAAAACGAATACTCGTACCTATATAACAAAAACTAAATAACTTAATCTCAAATCTGTGTTCGTGAACATTAAAGAAATTACCATACGTCGATATAATTGTACATAAGTACTATGGTGCTTGCCGCCTACCTTGTTACTGTCCTTTGTTCCTTCCCACCAACTGAGGTGCAAGCGACCAATGGCTTGACCCCAGAGAGGGTCGCTGCTACCCCGGCCTTGGCCGCTGTAGAAACGGAACGCAGGTGGCAGGGAGGACCCTTCTGCTGATCTTTGACTGGTCTCACGGCCACTAGGGACGTAATCGATACTCCGATGTTTTTTAAATATCGATATATCGTTAATAAACATCGATATGTAAGTTTTTAAGCTAACATGGTCACTAACAGTAGTATCATTAGAATTAAAAACGAGATATTTACCTTGTGTATTTATTAATTCGAGCTATATTTGGTTCATCCGTGATTATGGCGCTTGTAACAGTGCTGATATATCGGAAACTCGAAACATGATATGGATATTGAAATCCAAAACCTCGATGATAAAGATCGTTAATTCTCAGAAGTTCAAGAAAAACCGCTCACTGTGTACCAAGCAGTCAAGTTTGTTATTTTTAAAATTTCAATTAAAACAAACGCAAAAAGAAAAAAAAAAACAATGTTTGACTAATACCAAAGTATTAATTTTGCGTTTAAAAACAACTCGTTAAAATATAAGGTAATTTTAGTATGTGTGTTCGATTCTTATTATCGAATGGAGGGTAGTTGGTAAATCATCACCGAACTTGCTCTCGACCTACGTCGCGGCCATGTATAACCGTGGCTAGCAGTACGATTTTACGCGCTGCGCTGGATGAACGTTTCTTCCTCGCTTTTTGTGATCGTGTCTCCAAGCTAGACGTTCTAGCATCTACAGTGTTTGTGGACTCGCTACCGTGTGGTGTGCAATCTTCAAGACTTTTGAACCCAGAAAACTTCTACACTGCATATCTGTGACGTGCCGTGCATGCTGCAGCTCTTCTGCTGACCTGGGGTTGAGACAAGGTAGGTGGTGTTCAAATGCCTTCTTGGAGATAGTAGGAACGAACGATTTCCACCCACAAATACTCTACTTCTTCTTTCTTAGGTTCACAAGCCACCAGCAAATTTTATTCAAAAAGGTTGGTCACAAACCGAACAATGTGTATTATGTAATTTTTTCATTTCTGCCATAAATGAATTTGTATTTAAATTTATTTAAATGGTGACAAAAATGTTGATATATCGTCCATAATATTATATTAAAAACCGGTCAAGTGCGTGTCGGGCCACGCGCAGTGTAGGGTTCCGTAGTTTTTATAACAGCCAAGTGCGTGTCGTATTCGCTGACTGATCATTTCGTACCATGCTCTAACTAAAAGCCAAACTTGACTACCTAACTAATTTACTTCCTACTAGCTTTTGCCCGCGACTTCGTCCGCGTGGAATAGTTACTTTGGGCTAACGTTAAATTTAACCCCGATTTTGAAGCATTCTTCATTGGCGCTCCGCTCCTACTGGCCTTAGCGTAATGATACAATATAGCTGTGCCCGCGACTCCGTCAGCGTAAGTTAATGTATTGGTAATATTGTTTAGATCACGTTCACATGAGGCTTAAGTACCTAGAGAACGCTTCGACCGCGAGACGCGTCGAGCGCGGCGACCGATTCTCAAAAATAATCCTTATAGCATGATTCAGTATTCACGCGCGATGGCTTATTATTATAAGCGTATTTCATGTATAACTTTGGTGTTTCTATACCGATTTATATGATTCTTTTTACGGTTTCGTAGCCAAATGGCAAAAAATGGAATCTTTATAGTTTCGACATGTCTGTCCGTCTGTCTGTCTGTCTGTCTATCCGTCCGTCCGTCTGTCACAGCAATTTTATTCCGAAACTATTAGGACTATACATGTGAAACTTGATAGGTAGATGTATTCTGTGAACCGCTTTCCGATTTTGAGAAAAAAATTAAAAAATATTTAAAATAAAGGGGGGCTCCCCATACATGGAACTAAACCTGAAAATATTTTTTTTCATGAAACCGATGCATGTGTGGTATCTATACACAGTTCTTTAAAAACGACATCGGAGTTTCTAAAACCACTTTTCCATAAAGTCAATCGTTTAAAAGATATAAGCTTCCAAAGTGGTAAAATGTGTGTGTGGCGGACACAACCTCTAACTTCTATAATAATGGAGTGAAAAATCTAAAAAAAATATGTCTGTAGATCTTAATATAAACTTTCAACCAAAATTAGTTTAAACGAAATCAGTTCAGCAGTTTTTGAGATACAGCATATTTTCTAAAACCGCAAATATAACTTTGTAATTCATACAAACACTATGAAAAACAAATTTATTCGGCGCAGTTGTAAAAAATGTAAAAAAGCCAGTTTTAAGAAATTTGTAAGGTTTTTTTTTCAAAACAAATTTATTTGGCGCAGTTGTAAAAAATGTAAATAAGCTAGTTTTAAGAAATTTGTAAGGTTTTTTTTTCGTCAAATAAATTTGCATATTATATTATAGTTACTACGGAACCCTTCATGGGCGAGTCTGACTCGCACTTGGCCAATTTTTTTATGGAATAGTTAATAATGTTAACTTTTTCAATTAGGGGTGACTGAGAGTGTTATAAACGTAAGAGTAGACAAATATTATAATCAGAAAGCTTCGAACTGCTAAGCTATCGGGAGTTACACGTGTTATTGTGAGTCAACCATAAAAGTTAGACATATGCTGTCGTGGGATATTTTTTATATAATTTTAAGGAGAACATTTCCGTCATGAAATGATTTGTGTAGCTTTAACCATTAAGGTTGCACACGCGACGGAAGCTTAAAAAATGGAGTAACTTCTCCCGTTTTCCCAACATTTCCCTTCACTGCTCTGCTCCTATTGATTGTAGCGTGATGAAAAGTATACTATAACCCGCTCAGAAGTATGAAAAATAATTGTACCAAGTTTCGTTAAAATCCGTCGAGTAGTTTTTGTTTCTATAACGGTTATACAGACAGACAGACAGACAGACAGACAAAAATTTAACTGATTGCATTTTTGGCATGAGTATCGATCCTTAATCACCCCCTGATAGTTATTTTGGAAATATATTTCATGTACAGAATTGACCTCTCTACAGATTTATTATAAGTATAGATGTACAAATCCTCACCTGATTCGACAATTTTGCACGGAAAGTTCTCCGTCAATTGTGGATCAATTTTGAAAATTATTTTTTCGTTTGAAATGGTATGCTCTTGAGGTAGTACCATTGTCACCAAATTAGAATTTGATGAAGGGATCCCATGAAAATCGAGGGAAACCCTCGAATTTTAAAGGCAATAGTATAGCGATTTTGGTATTTTTTATAGTAACTTGTGCATTTGCTCTCAGAAAGCACCATTTGGTGAAGCGGAACTGATGAAGAAGATCACAGATGGCCACCGGAACTACTCAATAATAAGTATTTCACGGGTTGCGATTCGATTATTTTAAAATGGTTGCTAAGCAATTTATGGTCGTCACAATGCGAATGGTGAAATGGAGCTGATGGTGAAATACCCTGGTATTTCACCATCATCAGCGTTAATTGTTGAGGAGTTCTCCTGAGAACTCCTCAACAATTAACGCCCCTGCATCGGGAAAAGCAATTTTTTGTAAAAGGCGATAAGCAAGTTGACATTTGGCTATTGTAACTTAGATAAATTATAAACAGACCCACTAAAAAGCGAGAAATAAAAACTTTTTAACAAGAAAAAACCGACTTCCAAAAAAACACTACAATGTGAAAAATAACTTTAATTTTGAAAGTCGGTGGCAAAGAACTAAAATACAGATCCAAAGACTCCATCTTCTGAAATTAAAGTTATTTTTCACATTGTACCTGGTGGTTTTTTGGAAGTCGGTTTTTTTTTGTTAAAAAGTTTTTTTTTATAAAACTTATTTAAATATGAAACTAGCGCGATACAACTGACGCTTACTGACGCCATCTATCGACATTTCTATGGAGTTGTTCGAAATTTTCGAGTCAAATACAATTGGTCGACTATTACTCGTAAACTTGTAAAGCCCACTTATGTGTGATAGTTTTCCTTTAAACTTCGTTATATATAGGTACTACTGCCGTGACATTTGAATTTCTAACTACAACCGTTTAGTTGATAGAGGGGGAGGACACTTGACTCTAACGAAAATTGGTACTTTAAAGCTTGATAAGTCACGAACGGTTTGCTTAATCAAAAAACGGTCTTCCCTAACCCCTAATATTTTTGAAAGACCTATCCAACGATATCCTACACTATGGGAAGGACGAAAAAAAAAATTATCATCCCACTTTACATGTAGGGGAGGTACCCTAAATAATTGTTTTTTTTTCAAAATTTTATTTTACCACTATTTCGGCATCATTAACGTATATACTCATGACAAATTACAACTTTCTAGTACCAATGGTTTTTGAGCTAAACCGCGGACAGACGGACAGACAGACGGACATGGCGAAACTATAAGGGTTCCTTGTTGACTACGGAACACTAAAGACATCGATTTTTCACTTTTGAAAACATCGATGTTCTAATAAGTATCGATGTTTTTATGAGCGAAGTTGCATCCCTAACGGCTACATCTATGGCATATTTATTTGTGAGATACCCACAACAAATCGGAAAAAGAATCGTGTGTCATTGTCCCACTGACCTCTATTAAAATACGCTGGACTGGCTATCGCTATCAATTTCATGTGCCTATTTGAAAATCGCCATTTTGGCGCTGACGGCAGCAGTGTGGGGGAATGGAACTAATACTAGTGATGTATAACAAAAGGTTTGTTATCGATAAAAACTTTTCTGATATCGACCACAATGATAGAAATATTACCAACGCTATTGTTACAGATTTCCTATAAATTAAATTGGTTTAGGTAATTATTAACATGTAACATTCGTGTTGTCTTTTATACGTAATATGTTTTTACAAACGTGAAATTCGTTTTATAACATATGTTAAGATTTACTAAAATTGTAAATAATTGATTTAAAATAAGTAACATAGGCATATATTTTGTTAAATGTTACTAGAACACAGATAAAAAGACATGCTGCACTAGTTGAGTACCCAACTAAACTAATGAACTATAGATAGTCGTAATAAGCAGATATTTTACGTAGAAAACATAACTTGAAATAGCAGTATCTAGTACTGTTTATGGACTGTAATAATAAGTATCACATGTCCGGTTGACCCCTTCCATCCTTATTCTCCTTAATCGGATAACAGTTCACTATAGGATCAATAAATAATAAAATTCTGTAAAATAGTAAATTACTAAGATATAAATAGTAATTAATAAGATTATCCCTTCCTATAAAGAGTGCACAATAAGATATTATTACTACTTAGTCAGATACCGCATGTTGCCATGTGATAGGAGACACTATAACCTTCTATTAGGTCTGTAATTACGGTAATTAACTTGTAACAACTTAATTACCGTAGGGGAGCGGGACAGGGAAATAAAAAAAGCATTCTCAAATCACATATTTTATTAAATTAAAAATTACTGTCGAGCCCATATTATTTGCCGAGTCAAAAAATGTCTAACCTTCTCTCCAGTTATTAATAAAGAATATTTTTTTGTTTCTGCGAACAAACGGATGTCTATATATTTTGTTATTATTTCTTTTAAAAGAATATTTAAATGACTGAAAATTGTCTGAGATATAACTATCTCTCAAATGATCTTCTAGCTCAGGAAACAGTTCATTTATTTTTGTTAAGAGGTTCCTTATTACCTTTGCAGTTAGTACTGCAAGAAAATTCAACTCTATAGGTGGTTTATTGTTATTATGTTTACAAGCTTGTCGGAATAATGATTCCACCATAAAACAAATATTTACTACACTCACAGAGGGCACAGTTAACCCACCTCTCTGCTTTTGGATAATAAGCGCTACCCCATTTCTCCTATTTGACACTGCATCTTGTGGTACAGCTTCACAGGCCATTAAACATTCATCACATTTAATTTTTTTCGAATCGATCGAATTACAAAGCCTGCAATATAGCCAATGCATTGTTTGGAAGTCTCATTAATATTAGAGTCAGGTATTGCCCAAAATACATGTAAAAATTCACTTAACTCGGTTTGTAACGAGGATGGGTCATCGTCGTCAAGGCGGTATTTCTTCGTAATACGCATATTTTCAGCATTCGTAAAATCATCAACATTAAATTTATTTATTTTAGCACGCTTTGCACTAGAAGTAGTTAATATTGATACATTATTGCCCTGTACATTGCCGGTGGAAGTTTTTATTTCGTGATGGATTAACAACTGTTTATATGCATTGACAAATTGTGCAGCTGTTGGGTTTGGACACCAACCCCCACGGCTACGAATGGCACAAAAAAACAATTCTAGATGATCCTGGCTCATCTTATATGTTAGAAGATACTTTAATTCAGGTCTATCTGACTTCACATAAATATCAAATATATTCATAACAGAAATTACTGCGTTGTAGAATCCTAAAAAACCCGCCTTACGACGGGATTTAACTGCCAAAGTATTATCCATCAGTTTGATTTGACTCAGATACCTAATTTCGTCAAGAACTTTTGTCCTCCACCTGTTTTCATTATTTACTCGTAAAGGACTTTTAAATCCTCGACCCCAAGGATTCCGTACATTTAAAAAAATCAAAGATTCTATCTACGGCTCTTATGAACCTGACCGTAGCTGCGGAACCACTAAACTCAGGGAGATTTAAAATTTTGTCACAAAACTCAATCGCATCTGCTACACTGCTACTGAGAGTTTGAGCCGCAAGGTAAACTTTCATAATCATTTTTTTATAATTTATATGCAAGTTTTTCAATTTGTTTCCTAATCTTAGGCCTTCAGTTTCTTGCAATTTTGCCAAATTCTCGACATATACCCATTTAATTAAATCACCTCTATCATCTTTTAAAACTTTTAGATCACCCAAACAATTTCTTATGTTTTTTAGCATATGACATGGGTCAAAAATAACATGCACTTTGTGTTCTTTATTTATGGGATGACAGAAATATGGTTTTGCTGCTGTTCCTATTTGAAGCTCTGCCCCTAATTTAGCTACTGCAGAAAAATGTTCAGGGGGCCCATCTAAAGTTAAGGAGCATATCTCCACAGATACGTCATGCAACCGAATTAAGGCCTGTTTAATTAGAGCACTTTTGGTTTCTGAAGTCAAACTATTAATAAAAAAGTAGGCTATGGGCAATTTCCAATAACTATTTAAAGGCACGACCATAAATACCAACGCATCTTTGCATTCAGGTAAATCGTTACTTTCAGAATCTATACCCAAATCGATGTGGCCACGAGTCACTCCGTCACGACTGCGAGTGCAACTTTTTTTTAAGCTCATTTCGTCAATTATTAATGCACATATAAGTTTTTCCCCTTTTTGTTTTGCTAGTTCACTTTTAAGTCTCAAAGCATTGAAACTTTCGACAGAGAAACCTGGATTGGCATCAATAGAACTATACCATGAGCGTATCACACGAGGATGCGGCAAAGCCAAATTAAATTTATTACGCACATATGCATATGCTTTTGGCGAATAAAAATGTAGAGTAATGGCAAAAGATCTCAATTCTGGCGCATACTTAGCACGTTTTATATTTTTGGTCATTCTTTTTAAAAGTTGTGGTTTAAAATCGTCGTACTGATTTAACATATATACACAATCATCATATACCAGTTTCCTTTTTTTTTAAATCAGCAATTACAAATCTTAAAGTAGACACGTTAATTTTCATACGTTTCACATTTTGAGACAATACTTTACTTCGGGCTTGTGACATTTTCAAGGCTCTTTTGACCCTTTCCAATTTAGTTTTAGATGATTTTGGGGTGTTCTCGTAGCGGTGATCTAATTTTACACTAGAAACGATTTCCGCTAAAGTTCTAGATGTCTTTGGTGTACTACAGTAGCTTGTGTTGTAACTTGTGCTTGGAACTGTAACAAGAAATTATATTTCATTACTTATATTATTCAAAGAAGGATGATTAGATAGTGAAAATACCATTGAAAATAATGAGAATGGTATGTCATCATTATTTCAGCCGAAAGATGTCCACTGTTGGACATAGGCCTCCCCCAAGCGTCGCCACATCGGATTCTCGCGACTCTCACCAGGTCATTGGTCCACCTTGTGGGAGGCCTTCCAACGGTACGTCTTCCGATACGCAAAGGTATGAACACGTATATTTAAAAAAGGAAATTACACAAGGGTACAAAATTAAACATAGTTTAGTATTAGTATTTACCCACTGTTAGTCGCCAACTTAGTACTTCAGTAAGCCATGTTCAGTATTTTTTAAATTTTGATATTTTTTTAAATAACTCACCTGCAAGGGCTTCACATGGCAACATTTCTTTTGGATTAGCTTCAATATATTTGCAATCATAATTTGGTGACCCGACTTGCACAGGCACTAAAGGTGAATTACATTTATCCAAGTTCATTTCAATATCTTTCCAGCATTGGTATCCTGTTGGTTGGTCAGCATCTTTAGACATCTCAGTTTGTAACAAGGACGAATTAGTTTCTATGAAAAACATAAATGTTATTTTATTTAGATAATCATTAATATTTCTTAGATACCGACAAAGTATTTACATATTACGAATGTACACTTACCAAGAAATATTGTGGGGATACTGCATTTTTTCAACGTAGTCCGTGACTGATGTTTTAAGAAACAGGCTTCCGTGAAGTGTTTCGAACACAGATAATGATACATTGTCGGAGTCCAGTTGACAACTTTCATATTTTTTTAACCAAAGTTTGAGAGTGTAATCGGAGGGGAACCTGTAATTAAAGGAAACATTATAGTAGGTATGGGTAAAAAATTATAAATAATATACATATATCTATAATTATATAGAACACTTAATGAGAATTATGAATCATAAGTGTTAAATTATTTGTTATTGACTCCAATAATAATAAACCTTGAAGTGTTATGCTATTATTAGAGATCATTATAATGTGCGTATCATTATTAAATAATAATAAATTTTAAACAATGATCAGCATGACTTTTGTTTTACATCATAATATTACGAAAGTATCGATATGAATTTTGACATCCCTAACAAAAGTTATTAGTTATAAAAATGTTCGTAAAATCCCGTAAACTCGAATAGTTTACGTTTATTATTGTAAGAATACACTGTTTTAAGCGGTTTTCTAATAAGTATTTATGTTTTAGATTCACTTACCTACTTGTGAAAAGTGACACCACTGCCCTTTTCGTATCGTGTTTTACAATATACGCACGATTTCATGTTGGACGAACAATACAAGCTATGATACAATCACTGTCACTATTATAATACTTTAATTTATATCACAATCACAGTAAACACTTTAGAAAACTATTTATTCCGCAGAGATACTTAGCGTAAAATCAACAAACAACGGCCATTTGCAATCTTATTAGTTCTCAGAACTCTCACGTCTGTCACTGGGGGCGCTTTGAATCGGCACAGTAAATAGCTGTCATTTTGTATGGGATAGCCAGTCCAGCGTATTTTAATAGAGGTCAGTGCATTGTCCTCAGTTAATTTGCACCTTTGCAGTCAGTATGTTACGTTTAGAGCGGGCACAAAGAGCAGTCCTAAAAGTCATGTGCAGAAAACCCTTCAGGTATCCAACCACATTTCTTTTCAAAGAGTGTGAGGTCTTAACGACTAGACAACTATTTGTGCTCCAAATAACATTACGCAAACACACCACCATATCACAGGCCTTAAAATTACGAGAAGGAAAGCGCAAAAGAACGAGGTTGTGCAACACAGAGAGGCACAAATCTACTCTAGCTCAAAGGCATTACTGGATTTTGGGTTCACATGTTTATAATAAAATAAATGCGGTCTTAGATATCTGCCTACTTACCCGACATCAATGCAAAATCGCTGTTAGTGACTGGCTTAAGAGTCTCAATTATAAGGAATCTGAGAGACTTATCAAATTGGGGTGACTCTTAGAATCATCAAATGTTACACATACACAATCGCACACTATACACACAGTTGCAGTCTATACACATTACCACACACTCTACATACAGTCGCGCACTACACACAGTCGCACACTACACACAGTCGCACACTACACACAGACGCACACTACACATACAGTCGCACACTATTCACACCTGTTTTGTCTTGTATAATTTCAATGTTATTTTAATATTTTTGTTATTTTAAGTTATTAGTAAATTATGTTAATGTCTTTTTTTTTTATATAACTTTTATAGAGTGATATTATTTGGTCCGGAGGAAGGTGACGGCATTCGTGATACAGGGTAATCCTAGTACGAATGCCAAAGCACTCCTTCATTATGATACTATATTATGTACCTACAAATAAATAAATAAATTAATAAAAGTTAATTGAAATAGCTAGTTACTTCTAGGCAAGCGTGCTCCATCTTCGACCACATCATCGCTTACCGTCAGGTGAGATGGTGGTCAAACGCGAGCCTATTCTGAATAAAAAAAAGCTAAACTATGAAGGGCGGATCGATAGCCTAATCAAGTGAATTTAATTATTTTGGTAACTAAAGATAGATATTTATTTTTTTAATTTAAAATAGGTTCATACAGAAGGTATAGGTTTATACAGAACAAAGGCAACACAGGTAGTCATTATTCTATCCGATCTACCCTATACGATTTTATGTAAAAATTGTATTCGTTCACTGTTATTTAGTTCTACGCCAAGAAACATTACAGTCGGGGTGCGCAAGCTTTTCTTTTTCAAATATTTGTATTGTGAATATTGCGATATTTCTTTAATTAGTCTCAAATTCGGGAAATACATTAATACACTTTCTATATTTATTTTTATTTGGGTAAGTCTGTGAGAGTAAATTCAAATTCTTAATTTGAACAGTCATTTTGTTCCTTAGTATTAGAACTATGCAGCTGTATCGTTTTGCCCAGTTACTGTGTTGTGGAAGTCTGATAAGCAATCGCTTCACGTAAAACAGTCACTCGGCTGCTTCGGCTTCCAGTCTAAACATCCGGTTAGACTGACTCCAACATATGTAGTTGTAAAAGCCTTTTTTCGTTTATTTTTTAATATATTAATTTACACTTCATATAAAATAGAATACTTTGTCTAAAAAGTTTATGTGACACAGCGGAGCAAATTCGATCAGATGTTATTTAAATAAAATAGATGATTAAGGATAACTTATACCTACCTTCTTAAAACTAAGATGTGATTTCGTCAGTGATATAATATTTTTTCATGTTTGATTTACATTTTTTATATGTTCTAGTGACAATATTTGACAGCTCACTAAAATTATTGGCTTTGCTTGTATTTAATCTCCGGGATATGAGTTCATCGACATGCTGTAGGCACGTGTCTAAGAATCATTCATCTTAGGGTATTTAATTGGAATGCAAATCATCGATGCAGAAATAAATTCCAATTGAAATCTGAACTCATACAAGTTTTTAATACAGCGTGGTCCTGCAATGGAAATTCATTTGAAAAATATGAAACAACATAAATGTTCGCGGCCGTTTTGTATTGGGTTCTCAGATTGCATAAAATTTCACGTGTCAAATAAGTAACATCACCATGAAGATTTTATGCCACAATAATATTTTGTTGTTTGAAAAATCTTAGACGCACTGGCTGGTTGGCTGGCCACATAGATATTCAGCATTGACATGAATTCATAAAAAAATATTCCTATTTGAAAATGTACAAATAAACATGTGGCCTATTCGCTGCGAAATAAAGTAGTTTTAATAACAAATAATATTCAACCTTTTTGTTTACAATAAATAAAAGAGAATTTACTATTTAATTTTGATTTCGGAACCCGTATTGAAAAAAATAGAATAAACCAATCTTGTTTTGACTTGACGTGACTTTTGCGAGTGGCATTCGGTAGCGGAAATATTATATGCAAAGAAATTGTTTTAGAATAAATAAGAATATTCTTTTAATGCAAAACGTTCGGATTTGTCAGCCTTTTAGTATATGAACGTTTTTACTAATCTACTTGACAGAAAATATAGTTCTTCAAGAGCTCCCGATGATAATAAGGTAAGAGATATGTTTACAAAAAAACATTTACACAACATTACATTTAATAAAATACAGGTCAATGTTTTTTCATATAAGTACCTATGAAAGATAAAATATAAAGAAGATATAAACGAAAATAAATTCCTACTATAGGAAAAGACTTCGTTTTTCATTCAATATTTTGAATTTTATGTTCAACACGAACGACGCGATAGTTTATTCTAAATAATCTAATATAAAAACCTGAAAAGTGCGAGTCGCACTCGCCTACCGAGGGTTCCGTACTGGAGCAGGTGATTTTATTTTTTCAATAATTTTCCGTATAAATTAGTATTTAATCGTCGTAAAAAATAAATATATGTTTTGGAATGTGCACATCAAATCCATTCATATGACACCTCACTTGAACTTACTCGCGTCAATTTTAAATTTCGATCTTCGATTACTTATTTTAGGTACCTGTAAAAAAAATTTTAGCTATTGCGAGGGTTGTGGGGATGTTATAACGAGATACAGCGGCCCTGGAATGCAAAGGCATCTGAAGGAGCAGGATATGTTTTAAATCAGTACCTACAAGTCTGACACTCCCTTCCGCTCAATTAAATTAAATTCTCAAATAAAAAAGGCAACAAAATTTGCTCAAAATCATGCCTTTAGTGGCGTCAAATTCTGTCATAACATTTTTAATTCCATAGACTATCGAATGTTAGACAACGATTCGACCCACCAGCCAGACATTTGAGTAGTGATGGTTCATACCAAACCCAAAAAAAAAAAAAAATATATATATATATAGTTTGACTTTTAAATAGTAGCTCTTCCCACCCGGTATTATGCCGTGTGTGTATATTAGGTATGGCGACCTTGACCTTTTAAGCTACTTCAGTTCAGGGACAACTATTTAAAAATTTAAAATAACTGAATCATAAATGAGCTTAATAATGTAAAAGGTTTGCGATGTTAGGAAAAAATAGATGGCCCTCACTTTATTTATTAGAAAGCATTATTATATGTATGCAAAAACTTAGGACTTTTTAAGATTAGAAGCGATCTTCACACAATAAATATACGCAATAAGCGTGAAATTTTTATACCCAAATGCAGATTAGCCAAGACTAGCAAGTCATTCCTCATAAACGGCATACGCTTTTATAACATGTTGCCAGTCTGTTACAGAACTTAGCGAGAAAAAAATTTAAAAGCCTTATCAAAAAAGCATATTTTTATATTGAGGACTACGTTGAAGTCATGATTGCTTGGCGATGATTCCTTCCTTCTGCTCATGTTGCTTCTCGGGCTTATTGTGATTGCGTTATCGACTAGTCTATTAACAACTCCACTTTTGTAAGTGTGACTTTTTATTTTGTTTGTTTTTATTTTTGCTTACGATAATCCATCTGATGGACAGATTTTCTTTTTTGTTATTTTTATTACTTATTCATTTTATAATGCATTAATTTGTCAATTTTTTTACTTTGTGCTGTGTGACAATGACAATGCTGTTTACTTTGTGTCTCATACCTTTTAAACGAGCATTATGAATACATTAAAAAATGAATGATATTTTGAAAAGAGTAACTGGAGTTTTTTGACGGTTCTTCTCCATAGGAATCGACCAATTTCGTACCGTGCAGTAGTTTCTGTCGTTTTATAAGAGCCCATGTGAAATAAAATATGTTGAGTTGAGGCCACATTTTTGTTTACGGTTGGTTAGCTTCGGGAAACACCCTTTTATCTTTGTATGTAACCAAATTGAGGATGCAATGACGTGATAAGGATTAATTTTTGTGCAAACGCAAACATGCTGCAATTGGTCAGTTCAAGGTCAAGTTGCGTAGATATGCCGTTTTAGCGATTGCTCTTCTTGATTAAGGGAAAGTCCATACCGATAAAATAGATTTTAACTTTGTACAACACAGTGTAAAAATTACTAATCATAATATTTTAATCAAAATCAGTTATGTATCAACACCAGTAGCTTCAGCAGGCACTCTGTAATTAAATATGGCAGGTCAATAAACGCAGTTATACCGTATAGTTAAACTCTTTTTTTTTTAGTGATGACAGGCTCGCATTTGACCACCATCTCACCTGATGGTAAGTGATGATATGGCCTTTTTTAGACCAAACTGCAATTTCTAAATTTTGAGAAAATTTTAAGATAAATTTGGGGGAAATCTCCTTGAAGGTATTTTGATACCAATCAAGTATCATACCTATGGATTAGCACGTCTCCCTTCAATTATTACAAATATTCCTTCGTGAAAAAAGAATGAAAATGCTTTTATTACCATACAACTACAGGTATGCCACCTGACGCTGATTTTCAACTACAGCCCATACCAAAAAAAGGTATAATAAAAACAGCAGCTAGATACGCCCATTAGATGATGTACCTGCATTCAATCATGTATATCATGGTTTCTTCACTGACTCCGATGAATATAATTATATCGAATCGCTCGTAGGACCATGTTTTAAGAAAATCAGGAGTGTATTGTTAGAACGAACGTTAGAATTGTCGGTGGGAGTAAAAAACTCAATACGGTGCCATGTGACGATGTGCGATGTGTTGTTACATAGATATATTTATCAGGCGTTTACAGATTTCAACACTGCCCTAATCGTATAGTATCGTAGAGTCGTAATATAACCTAGTTTAGCCCGTATCTAGTGAAGTTCCCGTCGGATCTGATACGCCACGTTTGAGACCCTCGCCCGCAGACATCACACACGCTGTACTGATAACATTCCGTCTGTTACGAACAATGACGACGAATAGGGATTTGTGGGAACCCTGGATTACTGAACTAGTTCTCTTTCTTTCTAAACCTAAAATCGTAAGCAAGTCCTCTGTTATATCGTATTTTAGGTATTTAATTAATTAATACACTCAAATTATTTAATTGAGAAGAACCACGTTTATATCAGTATTCACAGACAAGCTCTTTCATAGACTAGTTTTCATCATAAACTATTGTGTTGCCATCTATCTTAATATACTATTATTATGCTACTATAGATATCGCCAAATAACTTGGCAAGGTTTTGGCGTAGTGGGGGTAAGCTCGCGCATCGTGCACTTAGTGGAAGAAAAAAGTGGTCACGAATTCGAAATTTCAACCTTCCTTAACTATAGTGTCTAACTGTTATTTCTGACGTTTTAATAATAATCTGCGTTAAACGGTATTTGGTCCTGGCATTGTAATCAATGTAACAAAAACTAAATTTAAAACAACAACTCGTAACAAAAACAAAGGGTACAACTTTCGTGTACGCAAGTGAAAATTGAACGAGAACTACTGACGCACCAATCACGCGCTCGGAGCGGCGCTATGGCATACCCTGCGTCTCGCTGACAACCGCTGAAACCTAAAAATCGACTTCTTCGCATTTAACGACTCTTGCCAAGTTATTTGGCGACAACTATACAACATTTTCTACAATACCATTTCCTATATCTTATTGAAATGGATGCAACCAATATGTATTTATTTACTACCTGTACCTGACCCGACAGATGTTGTCATTCTGAACTTTTAAAACTTCCCTGTATGAGGGAACATGATACAAAAATAATGAAATCGTCCCAACCGTTCTCGAGTTTCAGCGAAACTGATTGTAATAGATTTTTTATATGTATAAGATTTATTTATACAATCAATGACGTTTTTTTTTAAGTTTTGTAGAATAAATTATGGATTTTAGTAGTTACTAGCTTGTGCCCACGACTTCGTTTGCGTGGTAGGGTTTTCCAGCGTTTATCCCGATCCCGTGGGAATTCTGTGATAAAAAGTAGCCTATTGTTATTCCGAGATGTCAACTCTATCTACTTACCAACTTTCAGTAAAATTTCATATTATTTACTAATACGATTCCACCGTCGATCAACGTTTCAGAAAACGTTCACGTAAACGTTTGTACAACGTAAACGTAAACTTTCATGATCACGCATTGAGTTATAATGTACTACGTACTAGAGGAGACGCCTCAACTCGATTGTTTGTAACACGAGTTAGAGCGCGCGCACTCCAACGCACTTAGTCTGTGCCAAGCGCTTGCTGCAACGTGACACGTTTGAGTGAAGTTTTGTTTATTAGAATATGCCTTCGTGTGCATTGAGATACTGTTCAAACAACTCCAGAAACACACCTAAGTAAAATTAAAGGAGTGACTTTTCACCAGTAAGTTCAACTATTATCTTTAAACACGCGTAATTTAATTATAATTTTTCAATTGCAACGCGTCACCGTGGCGGCGGCCATGTTTACGTGAATGTCAAAGATTAAAGCATTTGTATGCGCAGACGATACTATCGACGTATAATTTTAATAATTGTGAGCAAAAAAATATTAATATTTAATCACGATAGTAATTTTGTAATAATATTTTTTTATTATTATTTGGATTTAAAGGTTTCCTCGGCCGTGTCGTGAAACAAGAGAATCATGGATCAAATTTGTTTAGAAGAATCGCAGCGAAGAAATGTGGTTACCTTCAGATTATTCACGCATATGTTCCGTGCATTTCCAAGAAACCAACTAAACTTATTTTATTTAAAGGAAATTAAAATATTGTTACAGTTAAATACTTTTTTATTTATTCTCTGAGTAAGTAACCACGAAGGCAGAATAATAAAACTATGTCGCATCTGCGCGCTTTGATTGTTATCTATGAGAGCATAACGACCCCCGCTTGCCCCGCGCACGCCCCGCTGGCATCAAGTGCGTGCGCTATCTTTTGTTTGAGATAGCTTCTCTAGTACGTAGTTATAACTCAATTATAACTCAATGTGATCACGTTCCTTTTTTGGTTCCGAAGTTTTTGTTTTGGGTAAATTTTGTACAAGTAAGTCACAGTTAGCGGTAGGCCGCGTTCATAGGTTTTATCGATTCGCGCTCCCACAATTTTTACTCCCGAATATTAATTTATTTTACGTTTCATTATCCCTCCACCTTTGTTTAACAAAATCTATATAGTAGCCACATTTAAGAAAACTAAAGGTCGCCAAGTGATCGGTATTCGACCTTAATTCATTTAGATTTGAAGTATAAATGTCCATATAAACTTAAATTGTGCCAAATTTCATCATACTCCTTCGCCCGCATAAGTTACGTTAAAAGACGTACTTACTAAGTTTTTGTTTCAATTAGTATGATCATATAAATACGACATTACCGGCAAATGATTCCAAACAGATGTTGAAAAAAAAACAGAAGTTACTTGTTAACAGGTCTTCAAAAGACAACAGACATGAACCTTCATGCAGTTTGTTTCAGTGTTTCTTCTCAGAGTAGGTAGTCACTTAGGAAACACTGGCCTCATCTAGCTTAACATAAAACACAAAAATTACGTGTAAAAGTGTTATTTATAACCAATTTACAAAATAAATATTTCATTTCATTTCAATAGTTTTCATGAGATTTTTAAGCCTAAATTCTCTAAGCAACAAAACACGTGGCGTTTAACTAAAATAAAAACACGCCGACAGAGAAATTAACACTATATGGAGTAATAAAATATTGAATAGAAAGCAAATTCTAAGAGTCCAAATCCGACCGACCTCAACTAACACATCTGGCTAGCATATTTTTAAGTAAAAGCAAAACAAAGGGCATTTGAACAAAAAGGCTTTTGTGCAAAACTATGAGAACATGGGATGTGCAAGTTGATTTGAAATTTTGGGAGCGAAAGATTTGCCACTTGATGTCATTCTACGATAAGGAACGGTCATAGTGTAGTGACAAGTAAATTAAGTTATTTTTTGTGATTTTTAAACTCAGTGAATTTGTGATGCGTGTCTTTAGGTCTCATTGAGAGTGTGATTTAAAGACAAATATATTTATTCGTTGGATGATGGTATGTAAAATGTTATTACAATATCTACTACACTCGCGAGCAAATGTGTGGAATCACTTGGAATTGATTCCGCGCGATCTTGAGTACTTAATAACTAGTTAAGAATAATAAAAATGGTACCATTTTAAAGGTTTAACTGTGTGCTGCTTCTGTAGGTGTAGTATCCATTGTCGTCCGGTTAACGTGTGAAAGCCGACTGATAAAGAAAATCTGATAACACGTGCTTTTATTGGGGGTTAATAAGCCGTAACTCGCGACGGATCAAACAATGGAAACATATATTTTTCCTTATGGCTGGTTCACACAGTGCAAGCTAGCGTACGAGTCAGCCTTCTGAGTAGCTGCACTGCAGTAACTCGCACTGTTTGGACGTAACTTACGAGTAACACGTACTATCACGGTCTTTTCCGCCTGACCAGTTAAAAATATTTTCGCCTAAATCATGCGGAGGCGCCGAGCCACGCCCCCTTAAAGTTTGGGCCTATTAGGAAAGCTTCAACGTAGTTAGTTGCAATCTGCACTGCGCAGGTTAGTGACGTATCCTGTGTACACCTTTTAGCGAATTTTACGGACGAATTTTGGCGCGCTTACCGGACATCTCGAATATTGACTATTGTTTACCTGACTTTTGATTGCATAAACGTTAACCTGTGCGATAATATTGGACTCCTGTGAACCTGTGCTAGAACATTTTGTGCATAATGTCTTCCAGAAATCTCATACGAGAACGAAATTAAATTATCATTTTGCATGGACAAGGATTTAACATCAATCAAAACGTTGAGCAGCTGCATATGAGCGTAAGTAATAAAATATCTTAATTATTGTTATGATCAATTTTGTTATATTCAATTACCTTAATTTACCTATATATAAAACTTCAAGTCACTCTCATCACTGCTTTATATTCTCGGGAGTCTTCATGGTAAAGCTCGTTGAGAATCATACGTGTTGCCCCTAAAGATCTTCTAGCCATCCAATCTCTAATCCAAATCCTTTTCTTTCGCTCTTTTTTTTATATTGGCTATGGTTATAGATGTTTTCCAATTCCTGACATAATATTGTTGTCATAGAGCGTATCACCGTTTTTTTATTAAAACATGTTCACTCGACTCGGACTGGGCAGTGGCTAGGTGTTGTGTAGACAGCAAAGGCGAGCCAAGCTACTGACGTACGCGTAGACAAACCGAGTAGCTGTCTACTGGCAAGGCAGCAGCTCGCACTGTAAACCAGCCTTTACTTCTTCACGTAATCCGGGATAGCTTCGTAAATAATGGCGTGATTTGAATGAATTTGGTATCGATTTAAAGTTAACAGTTTAACCTTTATTATTCTTAACTAGTTATTAAGTACTCAAGATCACGCGGAATAAATTCCAAGTAAGTGATTCCATACTTTTGCTCGCGAGTGTATTTAGCGTTGGACTATCGATTAGCCGGAATGCATTTTTAACACGCTTTTATTAAACGTCGAACTGTAACTGTAACAATCTATGTAATAAAATCTAAGAATCTGAATTATACGCACTTCAAGTTGTTGTATCATCATGCAACTTTAACGGCTATTATATTATGTAGTAGATGACAATACAATATTATGATATCATTGAGCTGGTCTGATGATGGAATTGAAAGGTGGCTGATGGAACCTTGGACTGCCTACTAGTAAACGATATCGAGGTTGTGCTTAATTCATTCGTCTTAAAACCGTGTTTTTAGTTTTTAAAACTATTAATGTATTATTGAACTTGAGTTGACCGACAGACAGCGCTAAGAATTGAAAAGAAGTGCCATTTTGCTACATAATTTATAACGAATATTTGTCATAATTTTATTGTTTATATGAACAAAGAACAATGGCAGCCACCCATACATTAATTTAGCTGAGATTAAATGTTTGCGTCTTTAAATGAAAAATATCTTGTATAACTCGGTGTCAACTTCTGAATTAGTTTGTGCAAGAATTTTTGTTCGAGAAGTCCGAGAATAATAGAAATTCAATCATGAACTTTTGTAGGTTATGTCCAGGTCAAGTGAAAATTAAAGAAAACCGAAAACAATCAAGAGCAACACAAGGCAAAATGTGCAAGCGTCTGTGACATGAGCATTTTTTTTAAAGTAGATTAGTTCCTGACGGAACAGGCTAAAGTCTTAGACCATGCTGCCTAGTAATCAGTTAACCATAGATTATACATATAAATATTTTTCTTGAGGGTAATGTGACATGAGTTGTCAAACCAAGTTATATATATTTTTTTTTGGCTTGGGATAATAGTCTTTTTGCCAGTCATTAATATTGAAAGTAATTCATTTATTTTTACACTACAATATTTTTACCTCCCTACAAAGAACACTTCCACTTATAAATAAACATTATTGTTAATTCATTTACTCCTTTTTGTTACAATAACAAACTAAAACTGATTTTATTACAATAATATTGCACTTACTGTCACTTGGCAGAATAAATACAAAATGGCATCACTAATTGTCAATGAAAAAATCAAATAACTTTTCATTTAAAATATTTTTTTTTATCCGTACTTAACTAGGTAATGTGATACTTTGAAAAAACGTAAAAAAATAATAGAACTCCTTTCGTATATAAGTCACTTTTAGACGCTCAAATTAAAGTCAGCTAAGCTTTCGCCATTGTTCTTTTTGGATTTTGTGAAAAATAAGAACGCAAATAGAATGATTAGTTCTGTATTTTGCTATTTTGAATATTTCCAGCATACAAGAACGTTTGTTTATATTCATATTTTAAGCGAATCTTACTGACTGGGAAGGTGGTGTAATTCGTATTTTAAAGTATATTGATACAATTTAACCGATCAAGTTTATCCATACTAATTAGAGATGGGCCGAATGTGGTTTGAACCGAATCCGAACTTCGGCCGAACATTCGGTTAAAATGAAAAGTTCGGCCGAATTTCGGTTCAATTTCGCGCGCTTTCTCGAGAGCGACACGTCGTGACTTGTTTACGCATTTACTTCAATCTCGAATATATTTATCGTCTCCTGGAAGCTCTGTATGTTCTGAGCAACTTTTATCGGAGGCAGGAAACGTATACGAAAAAAAAAAAACGTAACAAACTTCTGCCAGATAAGGCAGAGTTTTTGGTGTTTTTGCACCATAGCCTGCCTCTAGTAAATTTTAAATATGAGTGAGTAGATAGATGAGAAAAGTTTGTTAATTTGAAAAATGAGTACCCTTTAGTTAATGAATGTTTAGTTTGTGAATCAAAAACGTGATTTTTTTATTCAATTTACGAATTGTAATCCAGATGTTTGTTAGAAGAATAATAAGTTTATTTAATTTTTGTAATAGTATGTCTAATTATTATGTCAAATTAATTAGGCAGAGATTATCAAGACTAATAAGAAAAACCGATTTAAATTAAGATTTACATTTACCATGTTCGTAACTAAAATAAATGACCATGAGTGAGTAAAAGACATAATTTTGTAACAGTAATGCTATTCTAATTCTATAAAATTTTAGTCAAAATAGTGCAAGTAAGTATTATTTTTCTTGTGCCGAATGTTCGGCATCTGAACCGAATTTCGGCCCATCCCTGATACTAATACTATAAATGTGAAAGTGTGGATGATTTGGATGGATGGATGGACGTTTGTTTTTCAATCACGCCAAAACTACTGAACGGATTTGATAAGTTGATAGTTGACATCCTGGAATAGCATATTACATAATGTCATTTTCATTAAATTTTATTTTATTCATAATATTTCGCAATTTTTTTTTTTTTTTTTTTTTGAAAATAGGTTCGCGTTTGAACACTCTCACCTAATGGTAAGTGATGATGTGGTTGAAGATGGAGCACGCTTACCTAAAAGTAACCTATTCACTCTTGACTTTAAGACTCCTAGGTTATGCTACTTATTGTTATTTAATCATACGCTATACTAGCTTCCGCCGGCGACTTTGGGTGAATCCCCATCACGTGGGAATTCCTGGACAAAAAGTAGCCCATGTGTAATATTTTTAATTTTTTTTATTGATAATAGGCTCGCGTTTAACCACCATCTCACCTGATGGTAAGTGATGATGTGGTCGAAGATGGAGCACGCTTACCTAAGGCCGGCCGCTCATTGCAACTTTTTATCACCGTGACTTATTGTTGAGGTCACTTCTTGGGTAACAAATCACGTTCTAGACATGGGCGATATTAGTTATTTTTGATAACCGGTATTAAGTGGCAATAACGTTATTGATAACGGTTGCTGAATAATGGTATCACAAATGCAGTTAATCTAACTATTCAGTTGTTGTATCGCTATAGTTATTACAACAACTGGATAGCTAAAATAATCACAGTATGAATATAACAAGGAGTGAAGGGATTATAAGGATACTGGTAATTTCCCTTCATAGCTTTCTTCTAGGCTTAGGACTAGCACATTTCTTATACGAAAAATATACAAAAATGCGGCGCATTTAAAAATCATCATATTTATACTGATTGATTAAATTAACATGGCTCGCTAATTCACCTTCACCTAATAATCACTATCATCATATACTATTTACACAATGGTCAATTAATCAATCCTGCTGTTATTATAAGTGAGAAAATTTGTGAGGCTATATGTATGTTTGTTGCTCTTTCACGTAAATACTACAGAACGGATTTCAATGAAATTTGGTAAGTAGATAGTTGAGATACTGGAATAATACATAGACTACTTTTTATCCCAGCATTCCCACGGAATCGGGATTTATGCGGGAAAAACCTCCCACGCGATCGAAGTCGCGTGCAGAAGCTAGTATCATCATATTATTACAGTGTTAAGTCTATATAACTACACTCAAGGGACTTCGCGGATTTTGATATTATAGGAAAAAACTGTATTAGAAAATAAAAAAAGAAATATTTCAGACTAGTGTTAGAAAAAACAAATCTTATTTGAACGCTATGTCGTAGTGTGTTTTTTGTCATTTTCATCTGACGTCTTTTGCTGCACCAGTAATTTTGTTGTATTTTCAACCGGCGACAAAAAAGGAGGAGGTTATCAATTCGACGCGTATTTTTTTATTTATTTTTTAGTTTGTAATCCACGAATCCTACTAATAACCGTCTACACGTGCAATTTGTGAATAAAAGTACAGATGTCGTAAAAAGTTCAGTATTTATGATGCCGACAGTCGAGTTTATTACGTACTAGAATAATAAAGTAATAAAAGAACCTCCCTCTTTGAGGAGTGGCTAGATCGGCGTCACGGCGTCCTGACCTACCGCATGACGCAGGTCCTCACCGGACACGGAAGTTTCGGGAGGTACCTGTGTCTGATGGGAAAGGAGGAAACGTCTGGGTGTCACCACTGCGAGGGTCGCCCTGAGGACACCGTAGAGCACACGGTGCAAGACTGCCCCGCCTGGGCAGAGCACCGACGTGTCCTCACGGCGGCGATAGGCGGAGACCTCTCGCGCCCGGCATTGGTCGAGGCCATGCTGCGGGGCGAGAGGGAGTGGGAAGCGATCGCCTCCTTCTGCGAAGCAGTCATGCTTCCGAAGGAGGAGGCGGGCCGCGAGAGGGAGAGGATGGCGTCCTCCCTCCAGCCCAGCCGCAGTGGTAGACGCCCACGGCGTCGGACGTCGGCCGACGATCTCCGGCCACCGTAGGCGCGGGCATGCGGACAGCGAGTAAAGGGCAACTCGCTGTCCGACCATGGACCATGCCCGGGTCGACGGCGCGTCGTGTTCCACGCGCGCCTCAAAGAGCGTCAGCAACATGACGAGGCCCCCTCTGCAGAGGGCCGAAGCCTGCCGGGGTCGTGGGACTCATCCCGTTACCGTGGCCCCGGTATGTAAAGGGTTATTGAAGGAACACCGTGGATTTTAGTCAGTAAAAGTCTGACAGTCCCTCCCACCCTGCCCGGAGTGGGAGGACATATTTGATAATTTTACCACGTTAAAAAAAAAAAAAAAAAAGCTCTGCAGTTTTTACTAATTTCGGCGACTTAAAAAGTACATTTTATTATTTAATTGCTGTCGTTATTGAGACTAGGTGTAATGATTATAGAGTGTACCATTGTATGAAAGACAAGCTAAGCTTTAGGGAGTTGAACGACACTCGATTTATGTCATTAAATTCATTTTTATAAGTCGGTTTATGTCTACACAAGTGTACCTAGCACTAAATACTATTATTAAACCGTGTTTGCATTGTCTATTTACACACTTAAATTTAATACACAACTACGATTACGCACTTAACTTTTGTAAACTAAAGAATTTGAATAGTCTCTTCTCAGAAAATAATAAATCGTCTCAAATCTCCAAAAACAGAAATCATAAAACAATTAACAAGTTCTTCAAATAACCGACAAGAAAACCGACAACCGATACCGGTACAAGTATAATTCACTCAATAATTTGAAACAGACACACAGAAACATTTTGGAAAAAACGTCATTACATTAAACATAATAATAATAAGTAAGTTATAACAAAAAAACAACAACATTTTCCACATATTAGCTAAGAGGTATGATGTGATGAGGAGTCAAGCTAGTTAAGTTCAGTTTAGTTCAAATTCAAGTAAACTATTATATTTTAATAACAAACTTTCAAATTAGTCAGCAACTACAAAATGACTGGTATCTAATA
The DNA here is from genome assembly GCA_943138885.2 of Tholera decimalis. Classification (NCBI taxonomy): domain Eukaryota; kingdom Metazoa; phylum Arthropoda; class Insecta; order Lepidoptera; family Noctuidae; genus Tholera; species Tholera decimalis. The sequence goes on from OW964562.2 coordinate 36,354,952, forward strand.
TATTCAGTTCCTTAATAACTTTAGTTCTAAAAGTATTTCTATTTAGTAAAAATATCTGTGATAACCAGTGATCGGAGTAGGTAGATTGATTTTTGGTACTTGTATCATAAATGCACACAGAAAGAATAACATGGATAAGCCATTTTCCCGGAAAGTAATTCCGGTATTTCCGGATTCAATTAAACATTGTTAATGTTGGTAGTGATATTATTCCTACTCAATTCAAAATTTAAAGGAAGGTATAAAAACTAAATTAATTCATTATTTATCTGTTGAATAATAAAAACAATCTAATTCCGATCGAAGCTTTAATTTTTATTTTTTTATTTTTAGCCTTTTATGGCTAGAACTTTTATAGATAGACATAAATTGTTGCACTTAAATTTAAATATTTTCATAGTGGTCATGGTAATTTGCATTAAGGGTAGAATAAATGACGGGGCCCCATAGAGGGCCAATGCCTGCTGGGGTCGTGAGACTGTTCTAAGGATGCACCACGACTCTGAAACGTAAAGGGCATACGAAGGAACAGGTTGATTTTAGTCAGATTTTAGGACCAAAAAAAAAGGGGTAGAATAAAGAAAAAAGATAAAAATCAACATTGTTTATCGTTAAATATGTTTATTTTACATTTATTCACATTTTTAATCTTCATCGATTACAATGTCAGCATCCTGGTAATCCTGATCTTTACAATTAAAATATATAACTATGAGTTTCTCTATATTTTCAATTTTCAACCTATTTCTTTTAACATCTAAAATCCATTTATAAATGGAAAAAGACCGTTCTACATCTGACGATGTCAAAGGAGCAAATTTTAAAAAAGGTATTAAATTATGTGCTTCATTTTTTTCAATGGCCTCACTATATTCTCTAAGTGTGTCTAAATCTGGGTTTCGTTCCATAACACATTCTATTTTATTTTTTATATTTTCTGAATTGCACTGATTTATAGCATCTCTGACGTTGTCAAATGCTAAAAGTGAATCTGTCAACGATAAATTATGCTTTTGCAATTCTTTTAAAGACAAATGAATTATAAAATAATTGTCTTTAATGTAATTTAAATCTTCTTTTAAATTTTCTTTTCCTATAATATTTTTTGCCTCTCGAATAGATACCGCATCAGAGCTGCTTAAACAAGATAATACTTCTTTTATTTTTTCAAAGTTTTGAGCGTAATAAAATGCTGCCTCTAACCAAGTGCCCCATCTTGTAACAACTGGTTGGGGAGGTAGCGGCAAATCTGGATATTTTTCTTTTAAAATTTTGACTCTACTTGGGGCTTTCAAAAATACCTTTTTAACATTTGCTATTAAAATGTTAACATCGTGATATTCTAACCTAATTTGCTCAGATACGCGATGAAGAGAGTGCGCCAAACATGTTACGTGCTTCATTTCAGGTAAGTATTGTTTTAAATTTCGTCCTGCAGACAGCATATATGCAACGCTATCAGTGCAGAGGACAAGAATGTTACCTACCTTCGATTCAAAAGAATCTTCCCAAAAGTTTTCCAAACATTCTAACACAAATTGCGTGATTATTTGTCCATTAACTACAGTTAGCATTTTACATGCTACCAAATAAGGTCTAGTCAAATTGCTAGGATGTAATGGTTTTATTAAAAAATGGACTATATAGCGACCTAAAAAGTCTGTCGTTTCATCTAATGATATCCATAGTTTCTCATTTTTATAATTTTGCCGAATCGAATTGATTTTATTCTTAAAAAACTTGTCCAAGTAAACTTTCCGTAACTGTGATTCATCTGGCAGAGTACGATTAGTACACGTACAACAACAGGTACTACACATATATTTTTTTAAAGAAATCTTGAAAAGTAGTATTTTTCATCTGAGACCACGGAATATTGCACAAAATGAGAAATTTTATAAGATCGAAATAAAATTCCTCTTCGGGCCGCTCAAACTTTCCCTGGTGTACTGCTCCTTCGATATGTCTTTTAACGTTTCCTTTATTTATGGTTTTCAAATGGCTTTCACATTTTGAACAGTATATTGTACCACTAGCGTGATCGTAAAGTAGTTCGGGATGACCGGATATCCATTTTTCTACAGTTTCAGCCTTGACGTTTGCCATATCTGAACTCTGTTGTAGAGATGGAACCTCGTATATATCACCTAAAACAAAGACATGAAAAAAATACATTTTATTTAGTTTATTTAGCTTACTCCGTTTGTTTTATTTTGCGTGGATCAAATTTAGTCATTGAAATTTCACCCTCTTCCTGTCAACCGATTGATATAAAATTTGGTATTCGCCTTTGATTCTGGTGACAATACAATTATGTATATTCAATATTATTGTCAATCCAAAATGGCTGCCGCTACAAGATGGCGGACAACTTAGTTTTTTTTCATTCCCATCAATATGGGTATCAAATGAAAGGGCTTGTTACGTACAATATTTTGTAGAGAAGTAGATAAGGCCTATAGTAATTTATTTTACCAATACATTGCAAGAGGACACAGCACACAGGGCATTCAAATTATATACGGATTCCAGTAAAATGTCGGTTAATAGTGGAGTTAGCTGAATTGCGACTACATTACTAGAATATCATAATTTTGTTTCGCACTAAGCTCACTGGTTCATACTCTATTAACCCTTTATAAGGCCGAAGAAACTTAAGGTGATAAAAATGTATACCAAACAAAAAGTGAAAAGTAATAATTTCTATGATGAAAATAATATTTGTTTTTTTTTTTGGAAATCAATGGGAATTTTTTGTAAAATGTGGTGGCAATATAGTTGCAACAGCCTGTCCATACGCCATGTCCTGTCCGCCATTTTCAATTATACTCTATTTTATTGATTAAATACTAAGGCAACATAGTTTCCACTACCTTAAAAAGGGTTAAAAATTTAACAATATTAAGACTCATGGTATGTTCAGCAGGTTAAGCGAACAAACACAATACTAAAAATATTCTTATAGTACATCCAAACATGCTTTATACTCCTTGTAACTAGTAAAATATTACTTACCAAAGCTTGGTTTAAATATGTAGATCCAATTCAATAGTGAAAAATCTGAGTCCGTATATTCGAGCCAAATCGTGGTTTAGTGCAGATTCCAGAAGTCAGTATGTACACAAGCCAGGGTCAAGTAACGTTTTCACAACACAGTAACAAACAAAGATGCGCACTCTACGAACCGAAGTAAACGAGTGAGCTACCTGGCATGTCGTCGGCGGGCGTACGCATTGTTCTGATAACCGGTTATTGTACCACCCATGATCCTTTGTTCTGATTGGTCGTTGGGTTTTGTCAAATCGTGACTGTGTGCCGTTAAAAAAAATATGAAGAATAATAAAGAATAGTATTGCTCATTTTATTACAATTCCTACCTTTTTTTTGAGGATGGCAAATCATCAAATGACTCCTTCCACTCTGGCAGAATAAAATTCCTACATAAGGTCCGGTTTTTTTTTTAATAATCCACCAATTCCGGAGGAATTTCCATATTAATATATATGTTTCGGATCAATGACCCCATTTCAATCTACCTACTCCGATCACTGGTGATAACCGACAAAAACATCAAAGCTGTTCATCATTAGACCAGTAATTGGTATATACGACCATATTTCTTTAAGATATCCATGATAACCAATGCATGCCAACAAAACGATAATCGCATCTTCTCTTTCTTGCACCTAATTATCGGCTAAGTGAGAGAGGGAAGGCATGGTGCCAGTTGCCGGTTGGTTATCATCGGTTTCGGTTTCTAATGTTTTCGTAGTTGCGCGTTGAGTTGTAGCTACTCACTCGCTACTCGTACTCTGCAGATTGATAATAATAATAATAATTTTGTTTTGTTACAATAAACCTAAATAACTTAAATACTATTACTTAAAAACTACATTATGAGCAAACGAATGCGTCAGCAGAAACAATAACAAACTAGGTCGAACTCAAAAAACAAACTCTTGCTTATTTTGATTATTGCAGCTAGTGGGTAACAAATGTGTTGAGACAGCAACAAACGATTAGTAGAACATAAACCAGTGATAGCTGTGTCACCAACAGGTGTATCAACGCGGAAGTCTGACCTAGAGTATGATGCTCTACGTGCCCTCATAGTCGATAGTGTTGATGTATCTGTATTCTGCTATTTTCCTAGCAGGGCACTCATTATCTCCAGTTTTATGGGTATTGGGCTTTTTGAAGCGCGAGCACGTTGCACATTTCGGGGTTTCTTCTTTTTTACTGCAATCGGACATTGAGTGTCCAACTTCTCCGCAGTGACCGCATGAATAATTGACCTCTCGGCAAGTCTTTGTTGCATGACCGTATTGTTGGCATTTATAGCACCTAGTAACCAGGGTGAAATCTCTGACGGGGCAAGATGTCCAGTTTATGAAAAGCCTTTCTTGACATATAAGGGCTTTACGTATCTTAGCTGGGACTTCGATGACATAGTTACAGGTCAATGCATCTCTCTTTCCTGATTTGTGACTAAACTTAACCACTTTTAAAAAGGACTCCATTGTTATCTCTGGAAACTTATCAGCTATGTTCTGCTCATAAATACACTTGAAGACATCAGTATCAGCCATATGAGTCGGAACTCCAACAATCGTGATATGCTTCAGGGACTGATACAAAACTGCCATTTGTGAGGCACCAGATGCAATTTTACGGCACAGGGTAGAGATCTTCAATTTCTGCTCCGAGTTGAGTTTGCCATCCGTGGCAATAGAGCAAACTTCATTTAACTGCTGCTCCATGTTTGCCATCCATTTTTGGATCTCGGGCGTGGTTGCAACTTCTATAGAGAAGTCAGACACAAGCCTTTTTGCTGGCGAGGTATCGTGATCACTTGAACTGCCGGGGTGGCTATCCATTTTTCAAACAAATTAATGTTTCCATTTTTTACTAAGAATCACACTAAGCTAAAATAATAAAGGAGGTCACTGTTATTACGTTAATTAAATATTGCTAACAATCACGTCTGTATACTACGAACGTCTAATGGATAATCCGATAACCGTTGCCGGTTGAGACGATACACGTTATTGCTACGGCAACCGTTTTCAGTTGCGTTTTGTTATAACTGACACATGTCTATCGCGTTCATTTTTGTAATTGATTTCAACGAGGTTGTCAAACTAATCTGCTTATACGCTTATTTTAAATAATATGTTTTATTATATGCTTTTTTAAACGCCCATCTTTACGGCTGAGTGACAAAAAGTCACCAGTGAGCGGACTCCCATAGTAATGTACAGGGCGAGTGACAGTCACGTCACTCCGGTACTGCCTGTCGCTGCAACTATTTGTCACCGTCTTATCAAGTCACCATAATGAGCGCACTCAGTATAGTTTTCATTGCACTTGACTAAGTGACAAAAAGTCACGGTGACAAAAAGTTGCAATGAGCGGTGGGTCTAAAAGTAACCTATTCATTCACTCTTGACTTAAAGACCCCTAGGTTATAGCTATCGGGAAAAACAGACTCCGGCAGGGAATTCCACTCTTTAGCCGTATGCACAATGAAGGTATTCCCAAAACGTTTTGTGCGTATGGGTGGGATTAGAGCATGGAATATCGGAACCTTTTCCCAATACCGGTTTTGTTTCGATATTCAATTTTTTAATATCGGTATTCCGGTATTTCGATATTTTTCCGATATTATAGAAATAAAATGATCAAATTCGTTTTAACGTTGTAAGGGTCCATATATTAGAATTTAGAGACTGTATCAAAGTGTGCTCTGGAAATATAAAATCACCGTCATTTATTATTAAAAGTATTTCATTGCAATCTTATATCAATTCGAATTTAAAAGTATGATACACAAAAAATATGAATTTCTTAACATACTCTGCTGTGTCATTAAATAAAAAAATCAACACAAGTTATTATAACACAAGTTTATAAGTGATTGAGTAATATAATATACAACGTGTAATAGAATAAACGCAATTCCTGAAAGTAATTGGTTCAGAATCGGCTTCTGAATCGATTCCGTCATACAAAGTAGGTGTTAAATTTTGACGGAAAAATCTTTCATTTAACTTAAAATGGAAACACAGTATCATGACATATTAATACAATCCTTAATTCAAGGAAATGCGCTCGTGTGCGTGTCGGCCGCTAACATTGCATGAGTGTATGCGTCTGCGTAAGGATATTGTATGACGCACATACGTTTTACGTTTAGTAAGGATAACTATTTTATAAAAATTCAATTCAATTTATTTAGTTACAGATATTGTCTTTGACTTATAATTTAATATTGTAATTGGGGTGTCTGAGGTATTGCGCTTAATCTGTTACACCTTGTATAAATAAATATTACGTTAAACGCAAAGAACTAGATATTCAATGGGAGGGTGACTACACAGTCAACTTATGGCTTTAAAGACGAAGACTACGGCAATTCAAGAGATCGCTATTGCTGAAATATGGAACGTCAGTTTTAGAAATTCCCATTTAAGAGGTCCTTAAAGCTCTTTTCAGACTAGACGAGAACAAAGCCAGCTGGCCGGACGGAATACCTGCACGAGTCTTAAAAAGTTGTGCTCTGGAGTTGTCACAAGCAACCAAGATGTGTAACCAGTACCCAAAAAACCTACAAAATCTGCAAAGTGATGGATAGGATACCTACTCAATAATAAGCTGCTAGCATACCTTAAAGACAATGAGCTCCTTAGTCGCTTCTTCTTCTTCGTATCGATGGTAAATTGCGTACTTTATATGTATTAGGCCCAGTCACGCAGGTCTCATTCAGTAGCGTTTATTAGGTCTTCTAATGTACAGGTTTTTGGGTCATTTGGACACTCCAGCTAATAGGCCATTGTTTGATCAGGAACGCCGTAATCGCACTGGATGTCAATTTGGCATAAAATGCCCCATTTTGCTAAATTGTGCTTGCAGCGGCCTACTTGGGTTCGCAGTCCATTGATAGCTTTCCAAATAGGCCACAGCAAGTCACGTCCGGGTGGCAGATGTTCCTGGGGCTGAACTGAATTAGGCGGTGGCGGAAGGTAGTTTAGCTACTTAGTGACCACCAGTATGGCTTCCGCCTTGGTCGGTCGACCCGAGAACTTCTTGTGTATGTTACGCACTGCTGGGGCGAGGCCATTAAGAAACACGGCAATGCTCTTATAGAGTCCTTCAATATCTCAAAGACCTTGACAGTGTTTGGCACGATAGTCTACTGAGTACGCTTCCTACATTTGGCGTCCCTGCTGGCTTCTGCAACTGGATTTCTCATTTCTTAAGTGAGCGGTCAATCCGAGCGGTCATCGATGGCTGCTCATCGGATCTTATGACTGTCAATGTCAATGCGGTATTCTTAAGAGGTCTGTTCTCTTTGCGACTCTTTTTTGTTGCATATCAAGGACCTGCTCCAGCTCTTGGGTACCACAGTCTTAAAAATATACTTATCCAGTGCTAGAGTGTCTTAGAAAGGCCATGTTGTAGCAAATTAATTTGACCCGAAAATCTGGTCAAATTCAATGCTTTGAAAACACAGGTTTATCTCTTCACTGCTAAAAAGAGCCAATTTAAAATTATCTCCTACTTTCAGAGGTGCATCTATATCTATCAGTTACCGACCACCTGGAGCTTTCGGGCATGGAGTTGACGTCTAACTTAAACTTCGGCTCAACCATTAAGTCAAAAGCTTTGACTGCAGCCTATAATCCATATAGCAATCCTGCACATGGTGAGGCGATACTTCACACCTGTACAGCTTTTGAATTTGTATAAAACACAGGTCTGTTCTTGTATGGAGTACTGCAGTCATTTGTGGGATGGTTTAGCAAAATACCAGCTTGCTGCACTTGACTCGAATAACGCAGAGCTAAAAGGCTCATAGGCGATGCAGTGTTAGCAGACAAGCTTCAGCCTGGCTCATCGGCGAAACGTTGTTTGCCTGTCGGTCTTCCACAGATTGTAATTCGGAGAGTGTGCGCAGGAACTCATGACCCGATTCCTCCATCTACCTTATACTAACGATCTACCATACGCACTGCATGGTACCATTCTCACTTGTTCAATATACCGTCTTGTCGTACTAAGCGATTCTCCTCTGCATTTATTGTGCGCACGGCCAAGGTTTGGAACTCTCTGCAGGCTGCTGTGTTCCCTTCTACATATGACCCGTCTGCCTTCGAAGCAAGAGTGAACGTGCAACTTTTGGGCTCGTCTTTGAGATACGATCTTATTTTGTTGCACGTATGTACATAATGCCGGCCCAAGTGTTGTACACTTTTATATGGAAATAATCATTTATAAATGACACTATAGCATATATATTATAATTAACCGATAGGTTTTGTTTACATTAATTAAATTCAATGAAATAAGTAAGAAAGATTCTATTGCGTCTGGTTTTTGTTTCTTATAAAATATCGAAAAACCGATATTTGAAATCCACTATCGCTTTTTTCGATATCGGATTTATGGTCCGATATTCCGGTTTTTCGATATTATCGAAAACCAGTATCCATGCTCTAGGTGGGATGTCCACCATGTAACGATGGCGCTTCGCCGTTTGTCTCGTAGTCCGATGATGGAACGGGCTTGGCGGAATTAGATTGTGTAATTCCATCGCACACTCCCCGAAATGTAACCGCAGACTTGCAACTTGTCGTCGATGTTCAAGGCTCTGGAGCTTTGACTTGACCAGTGCATCGTTGTCAATGAGCCTTTTGGCCCGCTTCTCGATAGACTCAAGCGCGTCCAGTTGATATTTCGCAGATCCATCCCAAAGATGAGAGCAGTATTCCATACACGACCGAACCTAGGCTTGATACAAATTGTTGAAAAAAAAGTGTAACCCTCCTAATTAGAAGTCGGGCGTTGGTAGCTGTGCCACAGTTTTTTCAGCTACCATCGTTGAATTGTTTGCTTGTGTATTGTTTTTATTCCAAATAAATTAGTTATATTTTTTTTTTATTATAACACATAGGCTAGTTTTTATCCCGGGAAATACGCGGTAACCTTCCCACGCGAACGAAGTCGCAGACAGAAGCTAGTATTTAATTCAGTATATTAACTAACAGAGGGCGTTCCCGTTAACCCGCAATAGTATAGCATCCATACAGTCTAAAAAAATATTACTATTCGAAAACAAAATGTTTTTTTTTTTTTTAATATGAAAATAATCACTTAAAATGTTAAATTGATACGTAAAAGAAACACTCTGTACACGCTTACTTAAAGGACGGCAACGTCGCAATTTATTTATATATGACGGGCCGCGTGTGCGGCGATCTAATTGATGTGCTTATACTATTGCGGGTAAACGGGAACGCCCTCTATTAGTTAACATACTGTGTATTACTCACTAAGTAGAGCGAAAGAAACAATATGATGATAATTTCCTGAATTTCATGACCTTCCCGAATCAGCTGTATTCAGAAATGTCACAATGTTGTCGTGCAGAGTGGTTAAAAATTATGTGTATCTTAAACGCATCAACTGTCTCTTTGGTCGAGTGGGCGCAAGCGCAACTTGAGCACGAGATCTCTCGGATTCGATTCCCCAGGTTAGGCAAAAAGTGCTATTGGATGTTTCTGTAAGGAATTTCTCAGTAGTAGAGCGGAATTAGGAAGTTGGCGGTGTCATACCCCCGTGCCACCGTAAGCAAATTAAGCCGTTGGTTCCAGAAGCCAGTAAATCTGACACTGGTCTAGCTGAGGGGTATCGTGTTACCCAGTTACTGGGTTGTGGAGGTCAGATAGGCAGTCGCTACATGTAAAACACTAGTACTCAGCTGCACCCGCTTAGACTGGAAGCAACATAGGAAAAGGCTAAACAGATGATGTGTATCTTAAAGTAAGTAAGTATTGTAAGTAAGTAAGTATTGCAAATATGTTTGTGAAAAAGTTTAATCCGGCTCCACCACCACTTGCGACCACTACTATCAACTGTATGAGTGGGACGCACTTGGCCTATGGCGGCGCGGAGAGCCCGGCGCTCGCGTCGCCTGTGTCGCCGTCGGTGGCAGAGACGGCGACGCCCACTGAACCTAGCGAGCTTCACGTCACTGCTGACGATGTATTCCAATGTGTTAAAGGTATGAAGCGCGGCAAGTCTCCGGGTCACGATGGGCTCAGTGTCGAACACGTGTTGTTTGCACCTCAATTGGTGTTTGAAAAAATTGCGCTCCTTTTTAATGTTTGTATTGATCATTGTTACTTACCCGAAGATTTCATGAAAACCATTGTAGTGCCTATAGTAAAAAACAGAACTGGTGACGTGTCCAGCCTGTCTAATTACCGCCCAATATCCCTTGCAACTTTTTTTTCTAAACTTTTTGAAAACCTCATGTTGAAACATTTTAACGAAAGTAACATTCCTCTTAACAGCGCACAGTTCGGGTTTCGGCGAGGTTTATCCACTGATTTAGCCATTTTTGCTCTCAAAAACACTATTTATCAATACGTAAACAGAAATACAACAGTTTATGCATGCTTTTTAGACCTCAGTCGTGCTTTCGACACAATAAATTATAATGTACTTTGGAATAAAATTAGAAAAACGCACGTGCCGCCTAAAATTATAAATCTCTTTGAATTCTGGTACAATAAACAAACAAACCAAGTCAAATGGGATAATTCTTTATCGGATACCTATAGGCTGACCAGTGGAGTAAGACAGGGTGGCCTGACTTCACCGGTTCTGTTCAATCTATACGTTAACGACCTGATCGAGGAACTGAGCAGCACCAGAGTCGGATGCCATGTAGGCGGTGAATGCTTAAACAATCTTAGCTATGCAGATGATATGGTGCTGCTTAGTCCCTCGATCAACGGCCTCAGAAGGCTCATTTCTGTATGTGAAAGATATGCAGCTCAGCATAAACTAACCTATAATGTAAATAAAACGAAGGTTATGGTATTTAAATATCAAAAGGGGCCTGAAAAGTTGCTGCCAATTACCCTGTGCAATACAGAACTAAAAATTGTTAAGAAGTTCAAATATCTCGGTCACATAATTACCGATAATTTAAAAGATGATGACGATCTGGAGAGACAAAGGCGTAGCATAGCGTGTAGAAGCAATATCCTAAATAGATGTTTCTTCCACTGCTCAAAACAAGTCAAAGTAACCCTGTTCCAGTCTTACTGCCAGTCGTTCTACACTAGCCAACTGTGGTACAAATACACCAAGAGTGCTTACAACACTCTTCGTGTACAATATAATAATGCCTTCCGGGCCATGCTCAACTTGCCCTGGCAGTGTAGTGCGACTGACATGTTCGCTGAAAGCAGGGTTACCGACTTCTTTGCGCTAATGAAGAAGTTCAGAACATTGTTTTTGTCACGAGTGGGAGCATGTAATAATCTATACTAATATTATAAAGCTGAAGAGTTTGTTTGTTTGTTTGTTTGTTTGTTTGCTTGAACGCGCTAATCTCAGGAACTACGGTTCTGATTTGAAAAATTCTTTCAGTGTTAGATATCTCATTTATCGAGGAAGGCTATAGGCTATATATCATCACGCTAAGACCAATAGGAGCGGAGCACTAATGAAGAATGTTTCAAAATCGGGGGATTTTTTGTCCACGCGGACGAAGTCGTGGGCGGAAGCTAGTAAGCTTATAAAGGCTGTGTTTCATACCGTACTTGTGCAGAGGGAGACAAAATAAATCCAACCAATTTAATGGTGGTGAATTTGTTTTGCCTCTCTCGGTCTGAAAATATTTATATGATTTTGTTTTATTGTGTTGTTTTGTTTATTTCTATTGTATAACGTATATATTTTTATTTATTTTTAGAATTTAATTTAAGAAATACATTGTTATTTCTTTTTAATGTAATTTTATGGGTGCCTATGCCTGAAATAAACGATATTTAATTTAATTTAAATGCATAAACACTACGTGTATGCGAAATTTTTAAAGTATTTCTAATGCATTATTATATGAAAAAAGGCTTTCTATACTCTTTTTCCATATGAACTTTATCTATGCCAAGTTTCATACTCCTTCGTCGGCGTAATTTTCGTAGAAAACCCTTTTTTTTTCTTTTCATATAAAGCAATTTTTTTTGCTTCACGTATTAATAGTAATATGATTGCACTTATATTTAAACAAAATAAGTACTATTTATTTAAATAGAACGGCTTAAACCAATTACACTATTTAATATAATTTAACACATTTTTTTTATTATTAATAATAGGCTCGCGTTTGACCACCATCTCACCTGATGGTAAGTGACGATGTGGTCGAAGATGGAGCACGCTTGCCTAGAAGTAACCTATTCACTCTTGACTTAGACTCCTAGGTTATTCATGTATTCTTACAAAATTTCAAACATTCCGACATTATTATCTTCCATTCATCCGCAAACAAATTCAGAACCGAGTCTAGGAATGTGTTAATAGCCGCTAATGTCCGAGGAATAGGCGACTTGAAGTGAGCAATTGTACGGCGGGTTGGAACAGCTAATAGGCAGTGCTTCCTATGAGCACAGTAATTGTCTGGGACAAACAGATTGCATACCTCATTATGCAGATCAGGTGCATCAATAATCCCCCTGAGAATCTACTATTACTACTACTATATTGGCTACTGTGGAGAAAGGTGATTTTTTTTGCACGACTGCGGCGAAGCAAGGACGAGGGTTATGTTTTTACCGCGTATGTATGTAAATAACATACATACGCGGTAAAAAACATAACGCGGTAAAGGAACGGACATACATATGTATGTATGGTCCGTTCCTTTGTTCCCGCGTAACTATTAAACCCGTGAACGGATTTTGATAAATGATACGTCGTTGGATTTGTCTTGATGGTGCGAGTGTTCTAGGATAGATTTATATATGGATAGATAGGAGAAATAAAAACAAATCACCACAACGACAACCAGGCGCCATATTGTCAAAAATAAAAAATGACAAACTATAACAAATGGGGTATCATTAAATAGATCTTTAAAATTGATTTTGAGGTTTCTTTTTTATTTACCATTTTAGCGCGTAACTTTACTAATTTACCGATATAAAATCAAATGGTGTTAATGTAATGATCGCCATTTTGAGGACAGTAGCGGTCGAGGCTAAAAACATAAAATCGGCCACAGTCACCCACGAAGTGGTAATTTGAATTTAGGAAAAAGAAAAACGTTGGCTGAAGCCATACCTGGTGAACTACACCGATATATCAATACCGAATTAATTCGTTATAAGGTGCAGCGGGGCAATCTCGACTGGTAAAACCTAAACCACAACTTTGAAGGTATAAAAATATTAGATGATATAGTTTTATTAAAAATGTAATGTATTGACGCTCCAGAGTCATTATCTGTGTATTATTTTTACAAACTCATATTGAAAAATATTCAATAGATAGGCTTAAAAATGTGTTTTTGTCAAAAAAGTCAAAAATAGTTGTAATTCCCCCTCCGTGGGGCAATTTCAACTATTAATTATAATTTCTCTTCTAGAGCTCTTAGCTTGATGTTAGTCAGTTGCAGAGTTTTTTTATAGGGATGGTAATCTTAATTGAATCTTGTCATTTTTTGAAGCTAGGCTCATTTTTGAATAAAAACACGTTAAAGGTTTAGGCGGGGTAATTTCGACTGCTCGCCATAGTTAATAGTGATGGGAAAGTAATAAAAAATAAGTCGATAGATATACCAATAAATAATTTTGGTCTAATGCTCGCCATAGTTAATAGTGACGGGAAAGTAATAAAGAATAAGTCGATATATACCAATAAATAATTTTGGTCTGCTGTCTACTAAAGGTACTATATCTACTCACTAATCATAAATCAAAACTTCATTTTAAGAGTCCCTAACAATTTTACTGCCAAAAAAGAGAAATTACCTACTTTTGTAGAACAAATATCTCAATAACGGCATAAAATATCATTTTTTTTTAAACAGCGTTAAACATTGTATATTTATCTAGTATGTGGTCAAATTATAATTTAAATATCTACTCAAAATAAATTTAAAAAAATAAAATACAAATACGTGTTTTTACGAAATCACGTAATACCAGGTTTTACAACTGCTTTTTTAGCTTAATGGGGGTGAATAATAATCTAAAAAAAAATCCTGACCATTGGGCATATAGTGCACTAGTAAGTTAACAAATTATTATTTGAAAAATACTGGGGCGATGTGCTTAAAAAAAATAGTAAACTCAGAAAAAACTCAATAAAATCCTTTGCAAAACCGTCACTTTTGAGTAAGAATCCGTTATTGAATAGAAAATTAAAAACTAATTCTGAATAATACAGGTATTTATCTACCAAATTTTTATTTTAATTCTGAGCTCATATTTTATTGTAATAACATTTTCAAAGTATGCCTTATAAATCGATGCGCTTGCTCGATTTATTTTGAGTAGATTAATTTGACCACATATTAGATAAATATAAAATGTTAAACGCTGTTTTAAAAGAAAAATGATATTTTATAACGTTATTGAGATATTTGTTCTACAAAAGTAGGTAATTTCTCTTTTTCGGCAGTAAAACTGTTAGGGACTCTTAAGAAAGGAATATGTATTTAAAATAGAACCAGAGCACCCCTCGTCCTAAATGTACAATCGGTCATATAAACGTTACGCAATTTTGTAATTTAAGCCTTTCTTCTAGCTATCTCAACGGATTGAGGCTTTTTGATTGAGAGACTGTTCCTTTTCTGAAATGCCTGGAGCCAGTCTTTTCCTGGAAAATCATTTTTGAAGGGATTGTCGATTCCATTTAGGCGGACATATTCCGATACCAAAACAGCTACTTCTTTTCTAGTTAACGGGAAACCATGTTTTTCCATAACATGTAAGCTATGGGCAATTCTTCTTTCCACATCTTCCCCGAGAGCTATAAGTCTTCCAACGTTGTCGTTCATATGATTATTGTCAACTCTAGTTACAATGGTTTATCTAGGAATGCCATATATTTCTTCAGCTTGGTAACTCGTCATTACTTTATTTTTGACATCTTACACTGCTTGCTGCAATTCTGCCATTGTGTATAACTTGTCCGTTTTTTTTTCTATAGTGGCGAACCATCTGCAATAAATTAATAAAGTAGTAAGAAATTGAAAAATCCCTCGAAATGCATCGATGTGAATCGTGTTGCGATCCTGCGAATACAAAGATTACAATAATATAGCTACAAGTTAAATATTTGTAAAGTATTTACATCGACAAAACATATCGAAACATGCACATCACTAGTGTTTGTTCATTTCCATATATAATCTGGTGGGGCAATTTAAACTGCAAAAAAAGTTGAAATTAGCCGCCATTACAATCCAGGTGGGGTTATTCAAACTCACACCAAAATGCTGTTAAAACGCAAGTTACAACAGAAAAAAATAGCTAAAAACATGAAATAGGCTTTAATTAAATGTCTTACCTTTGAAAATCTTCGAAAAACACATTAATTACCACTTTTTTTCCCAAAAATGTGAGACACTAATTTGCACGTGCAAACAAGAAAAAGAGAAGAAAACAAAATTGCCGTTTCGATCAAACAGTATTGGGTCTAGCAGTGCCATCTATGTAGAAATTATGAAATTGCTTTTGAGCTATCCGGTCATAGATGGCACTTATTCAAATAAAGTAAAATGTAGAAGTTATTAAGATTATTTGAAATTTCCCGCTGTCGAGATTGCCCCGCTGCACTTATATCGATATCAATATATCGATATTTATAAAAATCTCTCTTTTTTTTTAGCTTGGTAAAATTATCAAATAAGTCCTCCCACCCCGGGCAGGGTGGAAGGGACTGTCAGACTCTTACTGACTAAAATCCACGGTGTTCCTTCAATAACCCTTTACGTACCGGGGCCACGGTGATGGGATAAGTCTCACGACCCCGGCAGGCTTCGGCCCTCTGCAGGGGGGGCCTCGTCATGTTGCTGACGCTCTTTGAGGCGCGCGTGGAACACAACGGGGCCTCGTCATGTTGCTGACGCTCTTTGAGGCGCGCGTGGAACACAACGCGCCGTCGACCCGGGCATGGTCCATGGTCGGACAGCGAGTTGCCCTTTACTCGCTGTCCGCATGCCCGCGCCTACGGTGGCCGGAGATCGTCGGCCGACGTCCGACGCCGTGGGCGTCTACCACTGCGGCTGGGCTGGAAGGAGGACGCCATCCTCTCCCTCATACGGCCCGCCTCCTCATTCGGAAGCATGACTATTTGTACCACTATTAAGCACATGTTCTGGACAAAGTCGTAAGCTTTCTGTAAAATATTCACACACTCAAATTAAGTTATGATTATTAATAAGTCAATTAAAATTTTAAATATCATGGGGACCATGAAAAAGTTCTGATTTCAATACAATTTACTAATTCGTCTTAACTCACTTTCACTAAAGACTGTTATCAAAATTCACCACAACGACAACCGTACGCCATATTGTCACTATGAAAAAGCTAAAAATCGTCGAACCATGTCAAGTGGTGTATCGATGAATAGGTATTTAAAAAAATAAAAATAATTAAAAAAGGACCTACCATTTTCAATCAGTTTATTATTTTTCCTTACGCCATTATTTTATTTTACGCGAGCCGATTTACAATAACAAATTTAAAAAAAGCAACCGTTTACTTGATTTGACAAGAAAAAATCTAAGCTATGTATTTTAATAAAAACTTTTTCCCCAAAAATTAAACCGACTTCCAAAAACCACTGCAAAGTGAAAAATAACTTTAATTATATATTTAATAAATAATTTCGGTAGTCGGTATCTTCAGTTTTGTATTTTAAAGTTATTTTTCACTATGCAGTGGTTTTTGAAAGTCGGTTTAATTTTTTGGTAAAAAGTTTTTATTTCACTCTTTTTAGTTGGTCGATTTATAATTTACCTAGTTACAAAAGCCTAAATCTCAACTACTTATATATAACCTTTTACAAAATATTGCTTTTCTCAATGCTGGGCCGTTAATTGTTGAGGAGTTCTCCTGGTACTTCACCATCAGCTTCACTTCACCATATGCATTGTGACGAGCATATTGTGCTTAATAATCATATTCAAGTAATCGAAGCGGAACCCATGAAATACTTATTATTCCTACTTATACAATATTGAGTAGTTCCAGTGGCCATCTGTGGTCTTCATCATCACGTCCACTTCACAAATGGTGCTTTTTGAATGCAACTACACAAGTTACTATAAAAAATACTCAAATCACTATAGGGGTGCCTATAATATTTGAAGAGTTCCCTCGATTTCTCCAGGATCCCATCATCAGATCCTGACTTGATGGCAATGGGACCAATTTCAAAGTATACCCTTTCAAACAAAAAAAGAATTTTCCAAATCGGTTCAGCCGTCTTCGAGTAATCGGTGATCATACATAAAAAATAAAAAATAAATATACGCGTTGAATTGATGACCTCCTCCTTTTTTTTGTCGTCGGTTGAAAATTACGAGCATGACGTGACGGTGAAAGTAAAATAAATGGAAGCCTTTTATTTTAATATGACCGTCACAAGGAGTAGATTTTTTTGACGAGGAGATTACAAATAAATATTAACTTACAAATGTTTATAACTAAATAGAACTAAAAAATCGTTAAACGAAAAAATAATTATATAACTAAGGTTGAAACGATTCGTTCTTCCTTGACTTACAATATTGTTTTTTGGTACTTTAAGTTTGTTAGTAATTACTAGCTTCATTATGAAGTGCTCAAAAAGCGGTAATGATTTTATTGACCCTTTGATAATGCTGCCGCTAATATTGCGCTGGACAGTAACAATACTTTAACAACTGCAAGGGATGATCTTAGCTGTGATGTTGTAACTCAATCGAACATAATTATATGTTTATGTCCCGCCACTAGTCAGTTTTCTTTTTTAACAAAAATGTTCTCGTTTATTTGCATTTCAGTTAAGCAAAAGAAAGTGATAAAAAATGATAGACTTTTTTTTAATTACTTTTATTATTTATATAATATTTTTTTTCTTTGTCAACTAGGAAACAACACTGGCTTCATTTATTTTAAAGTAACGTAAAAAGTACGCGTATATGTGGTAGTTAGCAAAATAAATATATATTTTTGCCATGAAAAAACCAATATCATTTAGAAGCAAACTTAATAGTAATACTAGTATTCTTTTGTTGACAGGAAACACCAGAATGAAGTGTCATTTAATTGTGGACTCTGATGAGGAAAACTGCGACGATCTCATCAAACTGTTTGACAATGACGTAAATGCTGTCTACTACGGCAGTCAGTCCCACGAACAAGGTAAGTTAAAATGCAAAACATTAGGTAATACACTGGTCATACTGGTAATACACTTTCGGGAAAGTCAACCATTTATTTAAACAACTTTCGATAAATATTTTGATTGATGATTCAGTGATGGGATATCGTAGAGCGTTGTATTTTCAATGAAGACAACATATTTTTCAACATATTTATAGAAAATTGTTTAAATAAAATAGTACATTTTATTTGTAATACTGTGTAATTAGAATTTGTAGAACAAATGTGTGTTGATATCTGAAAAATGTCATGTTAACAAACTTGTATTATGTATATTATTATTTATATATTACTAGCTTGTGCCAGCGTCTTCGCCCGCGTGGGAAGTTTTTACCGTGTAAATCCAGATCCCGTGGGAATTTCGCAAAATCCTTTCTTAGCGGATGCCTACATCATAACTTCTACCTGGTTTGGGCTGTGCGTTGATAAATCACTATGTCAGTCAGTCAGTCAGTCACCTTTGAGTTATATATATTTTATTTTGTGACCATAGTGCAAATAATAAATTCATAGAAAGGACTCGTCATCATTCTTAAAAGTACGATATCTGTTGCGTAGTGTTACTTAAAGAGAATCGGTCTGCATTAAAATCTCCGTCTGTTACAATTGGATTTGAATTGGTACCTCGTAACAATTTTATGATTATGGCAGCTAAGCAAATATTAGTGATAATGTTCATAGGCACTGCTGTGAATAAGATGGATGGCAAGCATTTTATTGAGTCACCAATTGATTATATTTAGTCATAACCATCTGAGGATGTACACTCTTGAACTTTTAATAAAAAAAATAGATTCATCACTTAATTCTCATGAATTATCTAGACACTGCGCTGCCTAGTGACGCAGATTCTCGTAATTCTTAAGTCATTCTCTACCAGTCAACTAAAAGTGGCAAAGATATAGCGTGTCAGAAGCACATAAAATAAAGTAAAACAATAAAATATATTTTTGTTAAATCATTGGCACGTATATAAATTATATATTATATTTATTTTCCATAAAAGCATTAACAGAATATAAAAGAAATGTTTAGTTATCGTTTTATACTAAGTATAATTTTTCTTTATTTTCTTTCCAGGTGCCAGAGATATAGAAAGCTTTTGGACACTAGAACCGATAGGAAATGATGAATTTCGTAAACCAAGACTAAATTCTCCACCTGAAGGATCCGATGACGACATTATACAAATGTCACAGAGCAGTACACCCAGTGAGTGTGATATTTCTCCGTTACGTGTCAAATTGGTAGATTGCGGAAAATTCCCTTGGTACTTTAGGAAGTATACTCAACAAATTATACAAAAAATAAATTCAAACGGACAAAGTGATGATGATAGTGACTATTTAATAGACGAAGAAGATGTAGACATAGAGGGCGATTCGGATGATTGTTTTGTCGTGGAAGATGTACAAGATGTAACAAATGAAACAAATAAAAATTCTCAAGACTTCAAAGAAACAATAGAATCTCCACCAAAAATAAATACAAACTTAGAAACTATGAAGGTACGTAGAGATGATAAGGAGATACAAAGAGCATTAAGATTAAAGAATAAGGTTAAAGTTGATTTAAAACGTAATCAAGGTCTTGTAGGTATGAAAATTACTCAAAAAGTTCGGACAAATACTACGCAAGCCGTTAAAGCCAGCAGAGAAGATATGGTTAAAGAGTGGTTAAAAAGACAAAAATGTATAAAGAGTGACGAAAAGAATGCTGCCGAAAAACGAATACTGGACAAAATAGATAGTAATATCAACAAAAAAACTGATGAAAAGCGTACTGTTAAATCTTCTGGTTTCCAAAATGTAGCGTTTGAAATCAGTAAAGTATCTGAAAAACTAATCGATAATTTGATGACACAGAACACAATCAGTAATATCAACAAAAAAACTGATGAAAAGCGTACTGTTAAATCTTCTGGTTTCCAAAATGTAGCGTTTGAAATCAGTAAAGTATCTGAAAAAATAATCGATAATTTGATGACACAGAACACAATCAATCGAATAGCTGACGAAAAAAGTATTAGTAAAGTTCCACATGATGTAGAAAATAAATTTATAATTGTTAATGAAACGCCAAATTTAGGTTCTAAAGTAACTGTTACAGAAAAAAATACAAAATCACCAACAAAAGTAACATCGCATGTGAAGGATGTGAAATTAACAAATAAATATAAAAGTAACCAGAGAAATAAAAAATCTGCTCCTCAAAATTCCTTAGTAGGACAATTGGAAAAAAATAAAATGAAAGAGATTAAAGAAATAAAATGTTTGAACCAAAAAGTACAAGATAATTCACAAAGTGCAACTACTAAACTTGATAAGAAATTGCATACAAAGACAGAAAAACAAAAACTTAACCCAAAATCACCAATTCTGCAAAGTTTTACTCTACCAAATAACCCGGTACACGAAATAACTCCTAAATACAATAAAACTGATACAAATCCCGCTAAAGCAAATAAAATAATTGATAGACTTTCTAATAAAAATATTTGTAATTCGATGCATGACACTAGACCAAAATCTCTTGATGTTATTAATAAGCAAACTTTGCAAAAAGAACCTGACGAGTATGTTTTACAAGACACATCCACAAGAGAAGTCAGTAGCATTCGTGAGAAATCACTGACTGTGCCTGATGAGCTTCCTAGGAATCGTAAAGAAGTTAAGAATTGTAAGCATGATTTCAAAACCAACAACTTTCAAAGGACTTCGATTAAACCTGCATACCAAAAGCCGACTTATGAACAAAATGTGGACGAAATTTACGATGATATTATTAATAAGAATGTGTTAAATCTGACTTTAAAAAAAAATATTAAAAATAATAAACCAGCGGTTTCCAATACTAACGTCTCAACAACTAGTATGACGCCTTCAAGTGAACCAAAGTCTTCCCACCAAAATGTAAAATTTCCCTCTTCACATGGGTCTTATTTTCCCATCCACAATACATCACCTAATAGAATAACAAGTAACAACAATATTTCTAACACAAATATCAATTATCCAGTACAAAATCGTTATGCATCAGCTATAATTTTAAAACCAAATAATTATCCAAACCTTCCACACGAGAAGTTCCAAAAACCTTCATTGCAAACAATAGTCGATCATCTTCAAAAACCCATGAAGACCCCGAACTATACACAGCAAAGATGCAGAGATCCTCAACCACCATATCCTATATTTTACCCCCCTGCTCCCTCTGGTAGGATGCAGAGTTATTTCCCAAGTCAAGCCAATTCTATTCCAAATCAGTTTGAGCCTCTATATGGTCATATATCTCAAAAACGGAGTAATCAAATGCGAAACTTTTACGCAGACTGTTGGGTGCAACAAAGTTTGGCACCTCCACCGCCACCTCCGCCTCCTATTCATCAAATTAACAGATCTTGGAGAAATAGTCACGAAGTGAATAAATCTAAGGAACTTTCTAATTTGAACCGACCATTAACAACATTAATGCAAAATCCACAAAGTATTTCTTATGAAAACTGTGTTAACACCAAGACTGAAAACAGCTCAATTATAGGAATTAATAATGATGGTTTAGTAAAAAAAATTAACATAGTCGATATGTCTACAAAGAGAAATGATACAAACATGGGAATGAAAATAGCGCAAAAAACAAATCCTCAAATTATGAGTACGCTGGAAGATTCTGAAATAGTTGCGACCAAAACAGAAATGTTAAAAGAATTAGACAAGTTGACATTTGCTGACGAAAAATTAAATGAGTCAGGAATGTGCCCTGCTATAGATATTAGTAAAGAAACAAAGGAAAACACATTAGAAGTGGCAATAATGTCAAAAAATCCTGGTACATTTGAAACTTTAAAATTAACTATGAACAAAAAAGACGATACAATGCAAACGAAACCACCAACAGCAGGATATTCAGCGCCAATTTTACCTATTCCTACCTATCAAAAACTTTTAAACCAAGCGTGGTCAAATACACAGAATTCAACACCTAAGATTGCTTCACGACCTGGAGATCCCAGATCAAATATAAAAAATGAAACTAAACCAGTGAGGAAAACAGATAACGTCAACAGTTACAAAAGAAAACTAAACAACGCATGGAATAACGAAGACAACAAAAAAAAAGAGGATGCCAAGAAGATTTCATTAGATGAATATAAAAAAAGAATAAAAAGTGATCAAGAAATGTACAATCGACCAAAAATAGATTTAAAATTGAGAAAAAACGTAGATAATAACACAGAAACTGATCTTGGGTATGACTCGGATAGTACTGTAGTGTTATGATTACTTAACTTATGTATACCTGTAAGTGAAGTTATTGTTTCTTGATCTGTGTCCTGCACTGTGTTTGGATATGAACTAGAATTTATATGTATGTTAAGTAATTGTTTCTTGATCTCTGTATCTGTAACTTTAATTTAAATGGTTTTTTTTTATGTGATTTAGTAAAGCAACGAATAGATTTTTAGATGAAATGCTATTGATATCTCTAGAAACAATGTATAATCGCTTGACATCTTGTATACAACGTATCTATGATGAATGTATGACCTCATTCATGTTGGTCACTAAGTAAAGTTGGTTTATTTTAGCTGTTATCTGGATGCTATATAACATTTTGTTACGTAATATTGTAATACGGGTAAAGAAAGAAGAAATTTAAGTTAACGTTTCGATGCTTAGGCAGTACACTATTGGTAAAGATTCGAATCAAAGACGTTAGTTGCGTCATCACATGTATTGTAAATGCATACATATAACTATGATGGTGTAATAACCATCTGTATGACCATATAATATGTATATAGCATACTAGCTTCTGCCCGCAACTTCGTTCGCGTGGGATGGTGTTTCCCGTGTAAGTCCCGATCCCGTGGGAATTCCGGGAAAAAACTATCCTACGTCCTTCCCAGGGTCCTAAACTATTCCCATACCAAATTTCATCTAAATCGGTTCAACGGTTTAGGCGTGAAAATGTAACACACAGACAGACGAGAGTTACTTTCGCATTTATAATATTAGTATGGATTTCGGCCCATAAGCGCGATGCTGCTTTCAGCAGTTTTAATTATGGTAGGTTAAGTAAAAGATTATATTTTTATTCTCATTTAACGAGAATATATGTAAATTCTGCCTGCCAACGGTCACGATATGTGACATTAGTCAGTCAGTCATGTTGACACTCATATAACAAAGGACATCATCCACGTTCCATACTTTTTTGGTCCAAATTTTAAAATGGCGGCCAAAGAAAAGAAATACGATATTCTGTTAGAACTTGTTCTCCTTAACATTTCTTATTATGGCACCAAAACTGTGGGACCATTGCCCTCGCTTTTATTTGAGTTTTTTTTTTATTTTATACATTTTCTCTGAAATGAATAAAAAAAAAATTGTACTGGTATAGCATTACAATAGTTTAAAAAATACAATATTGAGAAAATAAAGCCTGCCTGTAGTGGTTTTTTATTGTGTTATTTTGGATTTTGTGGTTTATGTGATTTTCTACAAATAAAAATACAGTTGTATCATATGTTCAATTGTTAATTAACCCTTTATTATTTCCAAAAATACATGTACGTCTTACAAGAATGTTAATACAAAACATATGGTTAAACAAGAAAATCATCCTCGTCTGGAACAACAATAATGTTCTCTAATCCCAAAGCTGGGGCTAATAACACCTGTAAATGACGAGCGTAACTCATGTACCATATTATGCACATAATATGCGAACAGCACCCAATCGTTCTTTTTCCTATTATGCACGTGCAATAATAGTGATGGATTGCACTTCGACTGGATGATGTTCTGTCTATTACGATGTAGGTATAATATTGGCGAGCTCGGACATGTCGAGATTGCAGTCGTCCTCGTATCATCCACAGATCTGTTCCTTCTAACTCTTCCAAGTGTTCATTTGGTATTTCATTACTGAGCTCAATTGAAAACGATCCGTTTTGAAGGATATGTTCACCATAGTAGCTTTTGGCCTGTTTACGCCAATAGCGAATAAAAAGAGATCATCTTCACTCAGCCTCGGAAAATCTGTGAACTCTGGCATATCTGTTGTCATTATGGTGAACTGAGCTCGTCTGCGATTATAATTATGGCGATTAACCAGGTTTGCTAATACATTTGGCGTATTAATGTTTTCATTTATTATCTCCAAAATGTCTGAAGCATGTGGATTATTTTCAATTACAACATGGTATTTATTTAAAATGGCTGCTGCGATTCTGAAGTAATCAAACATGTTTCTAGCGGCTCTATTGTTGTATATATTTCGTAACAGCCGAAAATCTCTTTTAAATCGCCGTTCACTACTTCCACCACCCATCGACAAATCGTAATCAGCCTTGGTTTGCCTGATCTGTCGCGAGTTGTGTTTCATTTTAGTATTTTGTTGATGGCATATGTGGTATGTAACCGCAAGACTCAAGGTTTGCCACAGAATCGCGAAAGCCACGGTCCAAAATAAACACATCTCCGGTCCTAAAAAACTAAAGGAATGGACTGTCTACATTTCTTAGCATACCATTCATGATTTCTGCGTCGGATGGTTACATCACATACTTACTACTACTTACGGTCCAATTACCTCAATAATATGTCCATCGCAACAAACCAAGAGGAATGGTTTCAGGAGGTTTCTATATTTGTGATGGCTGTAAGACTGTCGCTGAAAAAAGTAATTGCTACTTTTTGCAAATATATGTACGTACCATAACAAATTGTTATCGCCTTCCTTTCAACTTCTGGGCTCAAGGGATTCCTGAATAGATGGTTTGGTATTAACGTGTTCCTTAGTGCTACGTTCTCACGTGTTATGTGATCAAAACTAAGGTTTAAGGGTACAAAATCCTGTAAAAGCGCATCGCGTCCAATCTGCAACCACCTTTGGAAGGTTGATTCACCACATTTGAAAATGTTTGCTAGTCTGACATTGGAGTCTCCAGTCCTCAACTTAACTAATACTGCCGCCAAAAAATACTATTTGTATTTTTTTAGTAACTGACCTCAAACTTGGCAAACCCTCCATTAATTCGACAAACTGGTCTTGAAGTATTCCAGTCCAGGTATGGAACTCGTCCGGTGCCATATTTTCATATTGTTCGAAGTTAAATTGGTCCTGAGTAATATGTCTATGTAATGTTGATACTATGTCCATTATTTGAACAGAAGTGAACTCTTCTGATGAGCTGTCTTGTAAAGGGAGTAAATACCACACGTTTTGCTCCATGTGTTCATTGCATACACATATGCTTTCTGGCACATAATAACTGTACCGGCACAATATACGAAACCTTATATTTTCGGGTATCCGACGACGAGATTCATTCAAACAATGTTGAAAAATGCAGCTATTTGAGGTATTCGGTGCGCGAAGAAGACCAGGCAATTCTAGGAAATTGCTCTTGGATTTGTATTTTCGGCTGGCTCATCTTCTTGATCAACTTCTCTCTCTCTATCTCTTCGCTTTCACGCATACGTCGTTGGTGCGTACCTTCAGTTCTTTGCCAACACGGACGGCAAATGAATTCTGTAGCCACCAACTAGAAAGTAAAAAAAAAAACACAAAGTATTTGACAGACAAAAATCATTGTTATGAACAGCCCTTTATGAATAATAGAATCGTTGGGTCATAAAAGCTTTCCCGACGCGCGTCTAATTAGCAGACATAATAGAAATTCTATTGTTATCGGAAGACCTGGTGTTCACTTGACGTGCGAAGAGTTAAAGGATTATTGCGCCGACTGAAATCATCGTGTTGTCAAAGTCGCATACCGTGCTTTGTTTATGTCGGACTAGCCGGATGGCCTTGAGATGAAACGGCGTAGTGCGTGTGTATATTTTTAGTTGACAGTCAGTTAATGTAATACTGCACCACATTTCTTTTCAATAGAAGCAAACATAAACTTGGTCTTTTTGACGATGTGCTAATACAGGTTTTTTCATATAATAATATACATATCACGGACATAAATAAAGGGCACTGCGTTCTTACCTGTCGAAGTAGCAATTCTTCTGTCACTATTTGGGAAATATCAAGATGATCGCTTTCACGAGAACTCCAAGAGTATCTTCGTCAATTCTCTTTCGATTCACGACAAGATACAGAAGTCCGTCATGGCTCACTTTAATATAACAGTTTAAAACTCAACTAAAACAATAACCAAGCTACACGTAACAGTCAATAATAAAACTTAACAAGGATGATAACGAACAAAAAAAAACAAAACAGCTTATAGCAGGAGCTAGCGAAATTCACACAGCGTACACGATAGCGTTGCTTTCAGAACTAAATAAAAATAAATATAGTAACAGTTGTGATGCGCGGAGCGGGGCAGGTCATTCAGCGGGTAGGGGAGGTGCATCACATTGCGTGGAGGTAAACGGCGGCTACCTGGAAGTTTCTATTCAAGCTAAATCCTTTGTTTTGACAATTCATGTTAAGAAAAATGTGTGCGACGTTTAATTCAAATAAAACCGAGGGCAATGGTCACACAGTTTCGGTGCCATAATAAAAAATGTTAAGGAGAACACGTTCTAACAAGATATTGTATTTTTTTTCTTTGGCCGCCATTTTGGAAAATGGAGGATGTCCTTTGTCACTGTCATTATGACAGTATAACAAGATTGATTTAGTTTATATTTTGCTCACTGTGGCGCTATTAGCAACTTGCAAGTTGTAAAAGTTGTTTAAATATTACTACCTATAGGTATACGTTTACTTAGAACGGTACATTGTTCCTATAGAAATAAATTGTTTTTGTTGTTCGTTGAAAATATTCTTAAGAAATAAATACTTAAAATTTATAATTAGTGCCTTATTTTTATGGTAATTTTGTTCAAAATACCCGCCGACTTATGACTGCCCCCAGCTAAAGTGAATATGTTATTATTTATTTATTATATACTTTTGTACTCTATAAAATATTTCTATGGATACAAAAAATAAAACTAGTGTACATTGAGTGGTCTTATCACACAGGGATCTCTTACAGACAACCTTCGGATAGACATAACCCAAAGGAGACAGATTTAGGCACGTCAGTGTACAAACATGAAAAACATACGTAAATATCGAAATTGTCTCTGAGAAAGGGGGGAAAATATATAGTGAGAGGAGGTGCTCCATCATTATTCTAAATTATTTCCTTTTTAAATTATTAATAAATAATCATTTCCTATTTGTTTCACATACATCACTCTTCTACTCAAACTAGGTATCGTGCCACGAAATATACTATACAAACAAAACATCTCAAATTTATTCTCACACAAAATTCCTCCAGATTTTACAAATATAAATCATTTCACAAGATCGACCATTATGCACAGGTGCTATATAACTGATACTTCCTCCGTAGTAATAAATAATCAAAAAAAGAAAAAGCTTTAACAAAGTCAACTTGTCGAAAAATGCGGTGCCTGAACATTGTTTAGAGAAACATCTGCATTGTTGCTGCGGCGACAATTAATCTCTCTAACGGGGCTCACGGCGTCTTGTTGTAATAAATCTCTGGATTACAGCCTCCTTCGCGGAATTAGCTCCTTACTGGAAGGATCTGACTTGAATTATGGACGGAAGTTCGGCTTTTTTAGAACTTTATTTCACTAATCAGCATTGGTAAGTGCTTGATTTGCGGTCATCCACGTCCTTTTGTAGCTAATGATGATTTAAGTTTAGTTTACTAACAGCCTTTTTCGGTGGGAAAATCATCGAATGACCCCCGCTCTGGGTTAAGCGGAAGGGAGTGTCAGACTTCTACTGACTAAAAACCCACCCTGTTCCTTCAGCTACCCTTAAGTTCCGGGGCAGCGGTACCTCGTTAGAACATTTCCGCAACCCCGGCAGGCAATGACCCTATCGGGCCCTGTCAATGCTGCTGATTGTTCTTCAAGACGCGCCGCCGACCCAGTTTACTAACTGCCTTGATTTTGATAATCCTCAAAATATTTTCACCATTATGAACACTGATGAAGCTCGTATCATATGTAGTTCTAATCAATGGCTGCTGGCAGATTCAATGTTCCCAAAGTCATTAATTATCAAGGTGAAAAAACTCTCGAGAAACGGATACCTTATTTACTGAACAGTCTGCTGGCAAGTATTCGAAATTGAACAAAGATAAGCCTATTTAAAAATATTTTAAGAAAATTTTACCAAGTTACTTGTTACTTAATGTGTATTGTAAACTAGTTTCTGCTCGCGACTTCGTTCGCATAGGCAGGTTTTCCCGTGTAGATCCCAATCCCGTGGTAATTCCGGGATAAAAAGTAAAACATCTACATATACATGCATCCACACAAACTCGCATTTATAATATTAGTGAGATCAGATTCATCATTTATAGCAGGCGGAGTCGCGGCAGACCACGAAGGAGATGGCGCGACGAACTGGATAGGTTCCGTCGGAATTGGAGAGAGAACTTTGTTCAAAAGTGGGACAGAGCAGGCTCATAAAATAATCATATTTATATTTAAAACGACTCGGCCAATCCCGAGTTGTGGAAGAACATTTGATTCGCCAGCATATCCAACCTTTCACAGGAAGTACGATGATTACCTAGGTAGGTGTTTGTTGTATGTATGTGTTTCTAACATGGCGATTTAAATTTTATACAAAAATAATAATTGAGGTGGATTAAGAAACGTTAACATGGCAAAAAAATAAAAAGTGTCTGTTTGTACACTCTAATCTCTGGACCTACTGGATAGATTTTAATGAAATTTGGTAAGTAAGTTAACATCTTGGAATAACACATAGACACTTTTTATCCCGGAATTCCCACCGAACCGGGATTTACGCGGGGAATCCACACACGCGAACGAAGTTGCGGGTAATAGTTAGTGCGTTATAAATTGATGACGCAGTGCGGAAATTAGCCAACATTTGCGTTGAATGACAGCCGTTGAAGCAACTTAGTCAGTCTGCATTTTCTCAGGGGATTTCACTGTAAGTTTGAGTTACGGGCTCACTCTATGACATATGGCTGGCTTTGTTGCCTCGTAACGTTCTAGGATGTTCATGTATTTATTAATCAACTTGAAGCTGTCGTAGCCCAAGAGTTTGAACCCAGAGAGGCGCCTTAGACAGGTATATAGATAGATATATTTTTATTAACACATCAAAACAGAAAACAAATAAGGACTTAATAACTGAACTTATCAATAAATGCTATCTTTTACAGACAACCTAAAATTAATAAATACGCTGGTAGTCCACCGGTGTACTATTTACCTATGTACAATACATAATTAATAAACTACATTCTAAAAACATATACCTATACATACAAAAAAATATAAAAAACTAATATAAATTAAAACTAAACTATTAAACTTTTACCGTGTTTTTGAAAGTAGAAATTGTTTGTGCTTGTCTTACTGACACGGGTAGAGCATGCTTGAGCCGCTAACGAGTTACCAAAGAAATTGTTGGAGAGACTTGGTACGTTTACTTAGTGTAACTTTCATCTTTACCTGTTCTCAAAACGGTAAATTAAAACATCTTGAAACTAAACGAATGTTCTTAAACCGAAAATCCGAAGGCATTTTCTTTTCACATCCACCAACCAGCACTGTGCCCGCGAGGTGGAGTACGGCTTATTCCCTCTTATAGAGGAGATGCCTGTGTCTGTGTCCCAGCAGTGTAAGAACGTTATAGGCTGGTAAGCTGGTTGGGTATAAATTAAACTAGAGTTGGGTATAAATTAAACTAAAGTTGGGTATAAATTAAACTAGAGTCGGGTATAAATTAAACTAGAGTTGGATATAAATTAAACTAGAGTTGGGTATATCTTGTTCATATAGCAATTATTAGTTAATTATTTATTTTACAAACGGCATAAAGTGACGTGCAGCTTCATTTATCATAACAGAAAATCAACATAATTCCATTCTCCATGTTTGGTCGCCATCTTAGTAATCCATTCATTCTTTAAGTAAGGTGATAGTTTATTAGGCAGTCAGTGACTCCTTGATACGCAATTTTTAAAGCACTGAATCTCAAATACATTTTTAGGGTTCCGTAGCCGAATGGCAAAAAACGGAACCCTAATAGTTTCGACATGTCTGTCCGTCTGTCTGTCTGTCTGTCTGTCCGTCCGTCCGTATGTCACAGCCATTTTATTCCGAAACTATTAGGACTATACCTACATGTAAAACTTGGTAGGTAGATGTATTCTGTGAACCGCTTTCCGATTTTAAGAGAACATTTAAAAAATATTTAAAATAAAGGGGGCTCCCCATACATGGAACTGAAACTGAAAATATTTTCTTTCATGAAACCTATACGTGTGTGGTATCTATAGACAGGTCTTTAAAAATGACATTAAGGTTTCTGAAATGACTTTTTCATAAAGTTAATCGTTTAAAAGATATACGCTTCCAAAGTGGTAAAATGTGTGTCCCCCCCCCTCTAACTTCTATAATAATAAAGTGAAAAATCTAAAAAAACCATATGTCATAGATCTTAATGTAAACTTTCAACCAAAATTGGTTTGAACAAGATCGAGTCAGCAGTTTTTGAGATACAGTATATTTTCTAAAACTGCAAATATAACTTTGTTATTCATACAAATACTATGAAAAACAAAGTTATTTGGCGTAGTTGTAAAAATTGTAAATAATCTAGTTTTAAGAAATTTGTAAGGTTTTTGTTTTTTTTTTTTCAAATATATTAAGTATATTATATTTATTATAGTAACTACGGAACCCTTCATGTGCGAGTCCGACTCGCACTTGGCCAATTTTCTGTATCAATTTTGCACATCTCGAAGGTTAACTGCAAAAGCAGGTTAAATTAAATATATAATAACCTAGGAGTCTTTAAGTCAAGAGTGAATAGGTTACTTTTAGGTAAGCGTGCTCCATCTTCGACCACATCATCACTTACCATCAGGTGAGATGGTGGTCAAACGCGAACGTATTTTTAATAAAAAAAAAATAATAATAATTGTAGTATCATTAGAACTTAAAACGGGATATTTACGGCAGCCATCATTCTTGCCGTACGTGAAAGGAGTGACAGATAAGGTTGCAAACATTCTACGGAAGTATCAAGTCACTCAGATGCTGCGTTCACCGAAGGACAACTTCCCTCTGGAAAAACCCGGTGTCAATATTTTCCCTATTTTTATTTATTTATTTATTTGTAGGTACATAATATAGTATCATAATAAGGAGTGCTTTGGCATTCGTACTAGGATTACCCTTTTTGTAAGGTGTGAGGATTACTAGAGATCCATCGAAGACAATAAAACTCACGTCGGATTGTTAATTGATAACTGAATCAATACTGCGTAGATACTGAATAATTTATTGTTATTTTTTTTTTTGTGTGTGGCATCTCGCAGGTCAACCTCTGAGGTTGTCGGCTGCTTAACCGGGCTTGCCTGTGGTTGCCTTAATTAATAAATTAATTAAAGCCTCCAGCCAGGGCTTATTAGAAAACTTACAAACTAGGCGACTACACGCTAAGGGCACCCCCTGTGGGGTACGGACCTCGGCTTAGGGCGTCGCAGTGGGAGGGCAGCTAGGGACAGGCTGGATCATATCATTTTTATTATTAATAAAGGAATTTAAAGCTACTGGCTCAGCGTCGCGGGCTGGCTCTGGCAAGGGTCGGGGCGGACTATTACGGGGACGTCGCGGCGGGCCTCGGCGGCGAGGACAGAAGGACGGTCGGTTTTTGTTTTTGTGTGCCACTGTACTTGTTTCCCTACGGCTCTCTTGGAGCAGGGTGATTGCGTCATCGGGAGTGACAAGGGTATGCCTTGGTCGGCGAATCTTAGAGATACGCGAGGGTTCGTATTGGGCGGCCGATACGATAAGGGGATTCCTATGTTGGATTGCAGTATCAAAGAAACGCTTGGAGACACGTTTCATGAACTGCTGGATGGTGGGCATCTTGAGGTCTACGTGAAGAAGCTCATTTCGAACATAAAAGGGGGCTCCCGTGACTCTACGGAGGAATCGGTTTTGAAGGGTCTGCATCTTGTGGAGGAGGTAGGGCTTTGCGTGTGCGAAAACAATGCAGGCGTAGGTCATGATGGGACGGATGACCGCGGTGAAAATACGCAGCTTGCACCTGAGTGATAACTTGCTGCGGGAGCTAAGAATGAAGTGGAGCCTACCTAGAGCGAAAGCGGCGCGCGAACGTGCCTGCTTTATGTGCTCAGCGAAGGAAAGGTGTTTATCGAGGACCACGCCTAAGTATTTGGCTTGCTTTTCCCAGGGGATCGGCTTGCCGTACATGGTAATCGGACGGGAATAATTTATTGATGAAAACACCTGCTTATATATACACTGGTTATGGTTCTATCTAGGCATGACAAACACAGTTTCTAAGCTCTCGACCAATGGCGAAGCGCCGCCGGGCGAGACGCGCGCGGGGCGCGGAACGCATTCCTGCCCGCGGCACTAGATCGTCGCGGACTTATATATATCGGCGCGGGGCGCGGTCGCGCTCTTTTGCTTCTGAGCTGCCGTCGAGTGAAGATGTCTGCTGTTCAAGAATTTTCCCGCCGTGTGTCGTCAGCGCCGCGTGTCCATCTGCGTAGTCCTGGAGTGTGACATGAAGATGCGGAGAAAAACTGATGCTAAGCTTGCTCTGCCTGATTGCATGCTTACAAACAAACCGCTTCTTTCGAAGCGATATGGCCGGCGAGTGCGGCGTTGTGATGACGCCGTGCTATGCTCGTGCTGTTATCCTGTTTCTTTACAAACCAACGTCTTTTTCAAGATGATTGCTTTCACTGTTTCTTTTCGGAATGTCAAAAACGTGGTGTGGTAATTGGTTCAGTGTTGAGTGGTAAACTGGTAATTATTTGGTTTGAAGGTAAAGGTACTGGTCGGAGGTATTTGGTATTGGTTCGCAGGTATGGTAAATGAGTGACAGGTACTATGTCACTACATCACTCCCCCCTAAGCGAAGCGTACGTTGGGTTTCACTGCGCGGCCGGATCGAGTGACGTAGGAGTCATGCGGTGCGCTCGGGGTCGACGACCGCGGCTCAACGCTCGGTGATGTTTTTTCAACGCGAGGTACTTGTGTCACGCCTGTTGTAGAAGCAGTAAACCCTTCGTTGAGTAAGTATGCTGGCTTGAGTCTATCTATTGAGACAACTGTAGTTCGAAGTGGCATTTGTATGGTGAAATGCTTGCTGTCACGTTGAATTATTTTGAACGGGCCTTCGTAAGGTGGGGTCAATGAACTTCGCACGGTATCATTGCGCACGAACACATGGGTACACGTCGCTAGGTCCTTGTATACAAAAGTGCTTCTGTTATTGGAATGAGACTTGCTGCTCGGGGACAACGTCGACATGGTTTCCGTTAGCTTCTGGACGAATTCTGCGTCTTCATTTTTCGGCTGTGAAGGCACGAAGAAATCTGACGGTATTCTAAGTGTTGATCCGTAGGTAATGAGTGCCGGGCTTAATTGAGTGTCTTCCCGTAGGGCGGTACGTAGGCCGAGTAATACGGTAGGTAGTTCCTCGCTCTAGTGTGCACCGGCGTTTCGCGCCATAAGTGCAGACTTCAAAGTTCGATGCCAGCGTTCAACTTGACCATTTGCTTGAGGGTGGTAGGCAGTGGTACGTATTCTTGTTATGCCGAATTTCTTCATAAGTTGGTTGAATAACGACGATTCAAACTGTCGTCCTTGATCCGTTGTAATTCGTATAGGGCAACCGAATCGTGATATCCACCCGTCATAGATTGCTAGGGCGACAGTGTCGGCGGTGACGTCACGTACAGGTATTGCTTCTGGCCATTTAGTGCAGCGGTCGATCATTGTTACTAGGTATCTGTAGTCGTTAGAGGGCGGCAGTGGTCCCACGATGTCCACGTGAATGTGTTCGAAACGCGAAGATTTTTGAAACTCGCCGAGCGGGCTGATAGCGTGTCGTTGTACTTTCCGGCGCTGGCAACCGATGCATGATTTCGCCCACAAACCGACTTCTTTATTCATATTCGGCCAGAAAAACTTTGTAGACATCACTCTCCTTGTTGTTCGCACACCCGGGTGACTTAGTTCGTGTTGCGCTTTGAATGCTACTACACGATAAGTCTCTGGTAGGTATGGACGAACGTTACCGGTCGATGTTTCGCATATGAAGGGTCGTTGACCTCCGGGTAATGTGATAGGCGCGAACTTGAGATTTGGGTTCGACATGCAGATCTTCAGTTCTTCATCGTTTTCTTGGTCTTGAGCGAGTTGATAGTAGTCGATTGTAGAGTGCGACAAGTCAATTTCTTCGATGCGTGATAAGGCGTCGGCTGCTTGATTCTTATCACCGTGAATGTATTTGATTGCTGTACAGAACTGACTAATGTAGTGTAGCTGGCGCTCTCGTCGTGGTGTATCGCTGCTACTTGGCGTTCTTGTCAAGGCGTAAGTCAGTGGTTTGTGATCGGTGAATATTGTTAGGTCACTGCCCTCGATCAGCCGTCGTAGGTGTTGCACTGCGGTGTACATAGCTAATAATTCGCGATCGTACACGCTGTAGCGTCGCTGCGTCTCACTCATAGTTTTTGAGTAGAATGCAAGTGGTTTCCATACGTCGTTAACTTTTTGTTGAAGTACGGCGCCGATGCTAGTGTTCGATGCGTCGGTAAATAAACATAGCGGCGCGTTAGGTATTGGGTGCGTCAGTGTTGTTGCCTCGAGTATGCTTTGTCGGCATTTTTCAAAGGCTTGTTCTGCTACTTGAGACCATTGTATCGGAGTTTTGTCGTTTTTCTTGCTGTTGTGTAGGTATTTATTTAATTCATGTTGGTACTCGGCTTGATGTGGTAAACAACTACGGTAGAAGTTAATCATTCCTAAAAATCTTCTAAGTTCTTGAACTGTTTGTGGTTTAGGATAGTCGACTATGGTTTTGATTCGTTCTTGAGTGGGTTTGATTCCTTCTGATGACACTTCGTATCCGAGGAACTCGATGGTTGTCTTGTCAAACTCGCATTTCTCGATGTTAAGACTGACGCCGTAGGTATTTAGGCGTTCGAGTACTTGTTCTAAGTGGTGGCGGTGTTCTTCCTTGTTTCTCGAGTGTACGAGCAGATCGTCGACGAAACAGAATACGTTGTCGTCCAGTCCTCGTAGAACCTCATGCATAAAACGTTGAAATGTTTGACCGGAGTTTCTTAGACCGAATGTCATGCAGTTGAATTCGAAGAGACCGAATGGTGTTATTATTGCTGTTTTTTGAGCATGATCTTGACTTGCGATTGGTATCCAGAAATAAGCCATTTTCAAATCGAGTTTTGAGAATATTTTCTTGCCGTGGAGCTGGTATGTGAAATCTTGAATTCGTGGAATGGGGTATCGGTCGGGAACAGTGACGGCGTTGAGTCTTCTGTAATCCCCACATACTCGAAGTGATCCATCTTTCTTTTTTACTATGTGGAGAGGACTCGCCCACGGACTGTTCGACGGCTTGCATATTCCCATCTCGATCATGCGCTCGAACTCAAGTTTTGCAGCTTTATATTTGTCGGGCGGTAGAGGTCGTGGCCGTGAGTAGATCGGCGGCCCAGTTGTCTCTATGTGATGCGTGACGTCGTGCTTGGCTGGAGTTTTCAGTGTCATTGGTCGAAGTACATCTGGATATTTCTTCAGCAGGTCGTGATGAGTGTGGTCGCGGTTGATGATATGGATTGATTCTTCTGTGGTGTTAATTTTGATGGCGTTCACGCTAAGTTCTGTCACACGGTCGATAAGTTTTCTTTGATGTAGGTCGACTAATAGTTTATGCTGTGCCAGGAAGTCGGCGCCCAGTATTGATGTTTTAACATTAGCGACGACGAAAGTCCACTTGAAACTTCTTCGTAAACCTAGGTTGAGCTCGAGTGTGCGCTCTCCGTAGGTACGAATTTCTGTTCCGTTTGCTGCGTATAGTTTGTAGCCTGCATTGTCCGTCGGTTTTGCGTATTTCTGGTTTCGAGCGGCTAATACAGATATGTCGGCTCCCGTGTCGACCAGAAATTTTTCACGGTTGTTGATGTCGATCACGCATAGGCGGTGGCTTGTTTGGTTTACATCGACACCCGCCACTATCGATGTACGTTCTAGTTTTCCCGCTTAATTTTGGAACACGGCGATTCACATTTTCGTGCCTCGTTACCGAATCGGTAATGGTAATAGCAAAGCCAGTCGGGGTCGCCGGGCTTGCGGGAGTTCTCAGTACGCTGTCTTGAATGTGAGCGTGAGCGGTTACGGTGTGCGGAGTTTTGGCGGGAACGGTGAAACGATGAATGTTGGTGTTTGCGGAGTTCGGCGACTTCGATTGACAACTTCTCTATTTGTTTCGACAGCATGCTGATTTGTAGGTTTGTTATTGCGTTTAACTGTACGTCATTTGCTGCTGTACTTGTTGATGGAGGCTTTGCTGTGGAGCTGGAGACCGCGGCGACTGTAGTGGGTTCGAAATGCTCCATCATTTTGTCGGCCATCGCGGCTAGCACTTCGAGTGATGACTCGGTGTTGACGGAGAGCACGGCGCGAACTTGTGGGGGCAGCTGGTTGAGCCACATAACCTTCAGCGCCTCATCAGATAATAGCGTGCCACTGAGATCTCGCATTTTACGCAGCAGCTGGCTCGGCTTGTTGTCGCCGAGTTCGAGACCGCTGAGTAGCTTCTGTAATTGCCGGTGATCGGACTCTTGGTACGTCGAGATGAGTCTGTCCTTGAGCACGCTGTACTTGCCGGTAGCCGGTGGGTTTAATATGATGTCGCCGATTTGTTCTAGGTCGCTGTTGCCGAGTAACGGGACGACGAGGTTGAATTTTTGTTCTTCACCTATCTTGCTGGCAGCGACGGCGGCTTCAAATTGCGCGAACCACAGGCGAGGATTTTGGCGCCAAAATGGTGGTAGACGTGCAGGAAGAGAAATTGTTGCCACGTCGCTCTTTACTGTTGTGGCGCCTTCAGCATCGCAGAAATCGTCGGGATTATTCAGCATCGTGGAGCTTCTTCTAATTTTCTAGGCGGATGTTGCAGGAGTTTAGGCTTCGTTTCGTCTTCCAGTTCGTGTTCTTGTTCGCGGGTCACCAATTTTGGAAGGGTGTGAGGATTACTAGAGATCCATCGAAGACAATAAAACTCACGTCGGATTGTTAATTGATAACTGAATCAATACTGCGTAGATACTGAATAATTTATTGTTTTTTTTTTTTTTTTTTTTTTTTTTTTTTTTTTAGGTAGGGCCACTTGTAGATCAGCACACTAAGGCTGTGAGTCTACTTAACCGGACTTTCCTGTGGTGACCTCTAATAAATTAAAGGCCCCCAGCCAGGGCTTACAAACTAAAATATACTTAAAAACTAATGACCGCACGCTAAGGGCACTCCCTGTGGAGTACGGGCCTCGGCATAGCGGGGTCATTTTGGGAGGGCAGCAAAGGGACAGGCTGGGTCATATTATTTACGGGAGTATTTATTGCTACTGGCTCAGCATCGCGGGCTGGCTCGTTTGGCAAAGGTCGGGGAGGATTTTCATTACAAGTACGCGGACGTCGCGATGGGCCTCGTCGGCGAGGCCGGTATAAGGAACGCGTTCTGTATCTGTGTCTTCTAAGAGTGCTGGTTTCCCTACTGCTCTCTTGTCGGATGGTGGTGGGGTCGTCAGGCTCGTCTAGGATGATACGCGGGCGACGAACCCGAGAAATCTTGGAGGGTCTGTATCGGGCGGCCGATACGATCAGGGGGTTAGTGTGGGTCTCAGCAGAGGTGAAGTAACGCACTGACATGCGTTTCAACACTTGCTTTATGGTCGGGAGTTTGAGGTCTACGTGGAGATCCTCGTTCCTACAGAACCAGGGCGCGCCCGTGGCCTTTCGGAGAAAACGGTTCTGAACGACTTGCATCCTATGGATCTGATTGGGACTGGCATGAGCAAACACCGGACAGGCATACGTCATGATAGGACGTATGCATGTCGTGTATATTCGGATTTTACATTTAAGGGAGAGCTTGCTGTGTTTATTCAGCAGGGCGTGGAGCCTACCGAGAGCGAAAGCGGCTCGCGAGCGAACCGACTTTATGTGCTCACTGAAGTTGAGAAACTGGTCGAGGATCACACCTAAGTATTTGGCTCGCTTCTCC
Source organism: Tholera decimalis (assembly GCA_943138885.2). Classification (NCBI taxonomy): domain Eukaryota; kingdom Metazoa; phylum Arthropoda; class Insecta; order Lepidoptera; family Noctuidae; genus Tholera; species Tholera decimalis. The sequence continues at coordinate 36,393,299 of OW964562.2, forward strand.
CAAGGGATTGGCTTGCCGAACATAGTGATCGGGCGTGGGGGGGTGAATTGTTTATGCTGGCGAGCCCTGCGAAACAGGACTGCTTGACTTTTGTCGGGATTTACCTCAATCCTCCATTTCCTAAACCAATCGCCTAGTGCGTTGGCTGAGGTCTGGAGGGTATGAGCGATGCTAACGGGATTATGTCCCGAGTAGTAGATGGCCGTGTCGTCGGCAAACAGGGATAACTCTACTGGGAGCTTTTTGGGGATGTCGCTAGTGAATAGCGTGAAGAGTGGGGGGGAGAGCACGGCGCCCTGAGGGACGCCGGCTCTGATAGGGCGGGGAGTGGAAAGCGCTCCTTCGATACGATATCTGAAGGAGCGGTTCGACAGGAAGTCTCGAATGATGAGCACGAGACGGTCCGGCACACCTAGTTGGTAAAGCTTGTAAATTAAGCCATTGTGCCAGACTTTGTCGAAAGCCTTCGCTATATCAAAGAATAGGGCCCCCGTCACCAGACCGCGTTGAAAGCGGCCGCTAATGTGCTCTACGATGCGGTGGGCTTGGTGGACACTGGAATGATGGGCTCTAAAGCCAAACTGTTCGTTAGGGATTAGGCTCTTGGCCTCGACAAAGTCCTTGAGCCGATTAAGAATAATCCGCTCGTAGACCTTGCCGAGGGCGCTGAGCAGACTAATGGGTCTATAGCTAGTCGGGAGGTTCTTGGGCTTTTTGGGTTTTGGGATACCTATCACTATAGCCTCTTTCCAAGCTTGTGGAAACAAGTTGTTGGACATGGCGCCATTGAAGATGGCAGTCAGTAGGACTAAGATCGTACGTGGGAGGAGTTTAAGTGCCCTAGTGGTCAGTCTGTCAGTCCCGGGAGCTTTCCTAGGTTTGAGTTTCTTGATGATCTCCTCCACCTCGTCTTCCATGACGGGGGGGAGGGGAGCATCAGGGTCCTCGACAGGGGGTAGGGCAGATCTACGTTCGACCTCAGCATCCACGTGGGCAAGGTGGGCTGGGTCGACTGGTTGGGAGCTGGGAGAGCACTGTGCCTCCAGGCTGTCGGCTAGGCATTCGGCTTTGTCTTCGTCGTCGAAGGCAATGCTTTTGTCCGGGCAGATAAGGGGAGGCATTGAGGCAACCTCAGTGGCGCGCATATTCCGCTGGAGTTGCCAGAAGGCATGGTGGGTGGGTTCCAGTTCGCTCAGGGTCTTGTCCCAGCCGGCTTCACGCCACTCTCTGATGCTGTTACTTACTTTGCGCTGTAAGTACCGCATGAAAGTTTTGTTATTCTGGCAGGGGAAAGCTTTGTAGGCACGGACTGCTGCATTCTTCTCAGTCAGCAGGGCCCGTACATCGTCCGGGAGTTTCCGGCGCCAGTGCTCTGACACCGGAATCTCCTTTGAACAGTCGTTCAAGACAGATTGCACGTGCTCCGTGAGTGAGTCGATCGCAGCCGTCGTGTCAGCGGCGGACTGGATGTGGTCGGGGATCTTGTCCAGGTGAGGAGACGTGTTGGATTTCAGCAATTCGCCTACTTTCCTCCAGTCAGTGATCACCTGTGTGGGAGGGGGGCGGTTAGGGTCATAGGGACCCGATCTCAGAGTTAACTCCAAGATCACCGGTCTATGGTCAGAGTCAAGTTCGTCTACCGTCTCTAAAGAGTGCAAACGTAAGTTCACATTCTTCAGGAGGGCAATGTCGAGTACGTCGGGCAAGTGGGATGGCTCGAACGGATAATGAGTAGGCCGCATAGGACCTATGATATCTATGTGGAGAGGTGTGCAAAGGTCGTATAGTACCTTCCCACGGGGGTTGGTAATACGACTACACCATGCGGGATGTTTGGCATTGAGATCCCCCGCTATAAGGACGGAGTCACTCATGTCAAGAAGGGCTGTAAGGTCGCTTCGTAGTGAGGCGTTTATCGAAGAATTTGAATCTACGTCGCTGTGCGGTGGGAGATACGCGGATACTATTGTGATAGAGGGATGGCCCGTCATGCCTAGCCGGCAAACGGATACCTCTAAGTGGGCAAGGGGCGGCGGATCCATAGGGATGCAGTGCAGGGAGTTCCTATAATATATTAGAGTGCCACCTCTGTGGCATCTAGTCCTATCGTTCCTAACTAGCCGGTAGTTGGCTACCTTGGGATCCCTAAGGTGGGGTTTGAGGAAGGTCTCTTGGACCAGGAGGATGTCGAGACTATGATCGCGAAGGAAAGTCGCGATCTCGTCCCGTTGATTGGTGATGCCATTGGCATTGAAGTAACCTAGCTTTAGGGATCGGGGCTTTAATCTTTTACTAGCCGTGTTATACATTATGGCTGTTTAAAAAGGTTGTCAAAATGGCTTTTTACATCAGGATACTGATAGTATACCTGAATCAGGGATTCAATGCTTTTGCAGGCCACGACCTCCTTTGCCATTTGGATGGCGCGGGGGGACTTGAAGAATTTAAATGTATTCGCTAGGATGAGGAACGGATCGAGTTCCGGCTCATCTGAGCGAGGGGGTGACTGGGGAGGAGGAGGCTGAGAAGCCACAACGACCGGAGCGGGGGGCATGATGGGTTGATCCATCAGCCCTGGGACTTTCGGCCTTAGTGCCGGGAAGTTTTGGGCGTGATTCGCCGCCGTCCAAGGAGTTGGACGCTGGGGACTGAGGGACTGGGGGAGCTCAGACGAGAGTGTAGGACACTCTCGTCCCTGGCGTGCGCTAGCGCGCGTTGCCAGTTTAGGGGCGGAGGTTTTTGGGGCTTTCGGACAGCCTCGGTAGTTGGCGGGGTGGCCGGATTGCCCGCACAGCACGCAGCTGGGCGGGTCTGGGCACTGGGACCTATCTTTTGGGCGACTGCACTCCGCGGTGCCGTGATCGCCCAGGCACTTTACGCACCGGGGTTTGCCGAAGCAATTCCGTTGCGCGTGGCCGTATAACTGGCAACGGTGGCATTGGCCTACCGTGCCACTTTTGTGTGGCTTCTCAATGAGAATTCCTGAAAGACTGCATACAGTCTTCAGCGCAAAGATGGGGTGGGGACCTTCGGAGACGGGGTGGCAGATGACGAGGACGTTGTTAGACGCCCTGCCACCTCTGCCGTGCATACGGTGCACCTCAATCACCGGGATGTTCTGTGACTCTAAGTCGCAGACGATCTCGGTGGTGGGGATCTCACTGGGGATCCGGCAGAGGACCACCCGAACGGGCTTGCTCTCGTGGAGCGTATAAGTGTGGTGGGGGATATTTCGAGCCTTGAGTAGCTTCGAAAGCGCGCGGTGGTCGTTAGCTGTCGCTAACCCTACTTTTATGCCGTTCTGAACGGCGCGGGCATTCGTGTAGGCGATGCGTTGCTCGCCACACGCTTTGGACACGTTTGTCCAAGCCCCCTTGTCATGGATGAAGATGGGTGGGGGAGGGATGGTCTTGCGCACTGAGGCGCTGACGACTGGGGTTTGGGTAGGGCTGGGCCTAGTGGCCGAGGAAGTGGAGGGCTGGCTCTGCACTAAGCGTGCTGGCTCGGGAGGGGAGGGTTTCTTGGCCTTAGGGGCCTGGGTGGAGGACGAGGTCTGTGACCTCTTCTTCCTCTTTCCCTCGACGAGGATAAACTCGTCGGAGGAAGAGGTTTGGTCGGAGGAGTGCTCGGACTCCGCTCGCTCCGAGCGCTCAGAGTGTATGCTCTCTGCGCGCTCCGAGCGCTCGCCTTCCGAGCCCTCTTTTTCTTGTTCCTCCTCCTCAGAGTCCATTTCGACGTCTGGGGGGGAGGGGGACCTATCTGCGTTGGGCGCGGGGGTGGGACCTAAATCTGGCTGTGGGGAGGGAAACACCGCGGGGGGTAAGGAGTCAATCTCCTCCTCATATTTCCTTTGTAGGGCGGGGTTTTCAAATAGGATCTTTCCTAATATATCGGTTGTTCTATTTAACCGAACCGTTAGGGAATCTACTTTGGACACGAGATCCTCAATCCTGTCCTCCATATTGGAGGCGACAGAGGTGGGCATCCTAATCTCCTAACCCTAACATAAGCGCCTCGAGGAGACACGTCAAACGTGAGCTCCCCGAGCAGACGGTCCCCAAAGAGCCCTGCCCCGGAGTTTCTCCTAACACTTCGCTACCGAGAAGAGAAACCCAGACAAACTCGGTAGCTGTGTTGCCGTCTGATGTGGCCTGAGGGGCCCTATTTGCCTAACCCTCCGGGCGGGAATGACCCGGAGGTGAGTTCGCTCCCTGCGGGGATAGCAGGGAGGTGTGTGCCTAATGGTGTGCCCTAAGCTTGTAATCCGGTCGCCAATCTCAATGTGCGTACCGGGCCCTATTGGGTCTAGTGCGAAGGGGTAGATACACCCAACCGACACTAGGTGTGTATGCTGTGAAGAGAACTCAGTAACTAGGTTTGACTAGGAGATCCCCCAAGGCCAAAACCTAGCACTCGACTCCAATTGACTGCTTCACCCTGAAGGGGATCAGCGGGTGCGTCGGGTCAGCACCCCCTTGGTATTGTTGACACCGTGAGGTTTCCAACCAAGGACCACGAAACTGTGGTTTTACCCTGAAGGGGCCAAACCAAATTGTTTTGACAATCTCTGTTAGAGAAACACGATATCCTTCACCGCCTCGAAAAAGGCGGATCCGGACCAGGCGTCGTAGTCTGCGACTACGAGTGACGTCACGGCGGGCGTGACGAACGGAGCGATGACTCAGGCACGGAACGATCGAGAGCGCGGAGCGGCACGACTGTCGCGGGCGAGCGTCGGAGCAGAATGATAATTTATTGATGAAAACACCTGCTTATATATACATTGGTTATGGTTCTATCTAGGCATGACAAACACAGTTTCTAAGCTCTCGACCAATGGCGAAGCGCCGCCGGGCGAGACGCGCGCGGGGCGCGGAACGCATTCCTGCCCGCGGCACTAGATCGTCGCGGACTTATATATATCGGCGCGGGGCGCGGTCGCGCTCTTTTGCTTCTGAGCTGCCGTCGAGTGAAGATGTCTGCTGTTCAAGAATTTTCCCGCCGTGTGTCGTCAGCGCCGCGTGTCCATCTGCGTAGTCCTGGAGTGTGACATGAAGATGCGGAGAAAAACTGATGCTAAGCTTGCTCTGCCTGATTGCATGCTTACAAACAAACCGCTTCTTTCGAAGCGATATGGCCGGCGAGTGCGGCGTTGTGATGACGCCGTGCTATGCTCGTGCTGTTATCCTGTTTCTTAACAAACCAAATCACGTCGGGGTCACCAATTTTGTAAGGTGTGAGGATTACTAGAGATCCATCGAAGACAATAAAACTCACGTCGGATTGTTAATTGATAACTGAATCAATACTGCGTAGATACTGAATAATTTATTGATGAAAACACCTGCTTATATATACATTGGTTATGGTTCTATCTAGGCATGACAAACACAGTTTCTAAGCTCTCGACCAATGGCGAAGCGCCGCCGGGCGAGACGCGCGCGGGGCGCGGAACGCATTCCTGCCCGCGGCACTAGATCGTCGCGGACTTATATATATCGGCGCGGGGCGCGGTCGCGCTCTTTTGAGCACAAGTGTCGTTGTTACTAGTGATCAGTGTTTCTTTTAATTCGCGTACGGACCGTGTTGGTGTTGCCTCTCTGCGAGTGTACGAGTGAACGCCGTTCGCTCGTACAGGCGCAGAGGGCGTCACCCGTCGTTGATTCTCGACGTTTCGAGAGCGTCGTCGGTCGCGCGACGGTTGGGACTACCCACACACTAATTTTATTGGTGAAAAAAATTCTAAATACTTTTAATTTCACTGTGAACTGTGAAAAACCGCGAAATATAAGTGGTGCGATGCCGAAGCCTGGCGCCCGCGGCTCTCCGGGCCGCGGTGGCGCGACATCCTTGGACGAGGAGGAGCTCGGCGAGAGAAGAATCCCGTCGCTGGATAGGGCCCCGTCGCTCCCGGAAATCGGGATCACGACGGCCGGCTCAGCCAGGTCAGACGACAAGAAGAGAACCCAGGGGAGGAGGGTTGCCGCCGACCCGCCGCCGCCGCCGGCGCCTGCGCGCGCTGCGCCCGTGACGGCGCCGAGTCGCCCGCAGCCCCCTACCAAGGCAAGTCCCGCGACGCAGCGCCCGGTCGCTACCGGGCCCGCCGCTGCCCCGCGCGCCCCCGCTGGCGCTGCCTCCGCGCTTGCCACCGCTGGCACATCACGCGCCCCTGCCGCCGCCGCGTACCCATCGTTCGCGCGTGCCGTCGCGACCCCGTCAAGGGACCCGCGCCTACGCAAGGCAGCAGCGCTAGCCACGACCCAAACGCCGCCGCGTATCGCCGCATATGACGCGCCCGCGACGTACTCCACCGCGTCATCGCGCGCCGGGTCACCTACCCAAATGTCGTCGGACTCCGACACCGACGTGCCACCCGAGCCGCGCCCCCAGAGGCGCCGCCGAAGCCCCGAAGAAAACATTGAAGAAAGGAAGAGATACCGCACCGATCCGCCACCACAACGTACTCAACGTGAGTGTGCGTCACGGGGGCGGGACAACAGAGACAGCCGACGGTCATCGGAGGACGAGGAGGACTCCACAGAGGAGGTAGGTGGAGTGCCTACACCTACCCCCACTACTAACTCAGATGCGGCCCGCGCCACCTCTTCTAATGGCGCGGCCCCCGCCACCACTTCCAACGCGACCTCGGGTCAGCGGCAGAAGCGCCCCCGCTACCCTCTGTTGGTAGTAGAGCGGCTCCCCAACTGGGCTCAGCATTTCAGAGCCTTAGCAGCCAAGCTGGGTCGCCCTCCCAACGCCCGTCCGTACGGATCCGGCGTGCGTTTCTCGCCAGAGTCGGAGGACGAATATAGGGTGATCCAGCGGTACTTAACCGAGCTTGAAAAACAAAGCGGAATATCGTGGTTCGCATATTCCCTACCGGCGGAGAAGCTAGTAAAAGTGGCCATTCGGGGGTTGCCGGCTGACACCGAGCCACAGGAGATCGAGGAAGAGCTCCGCGCACTAGGTTACGAGCCGGAGTACGTGCGCCATATCAGGGCGCGCCAAGGACGACCCGGCTGCATCTTTTACGCCATGCTCAAGAGGACCCCGGATATCCGAGCCATCTATGATACCTCCGTATTTCTAATGATGCGGGGGGTAAGAATAGAAGCATGGCGTGGAAAGCGTGGACCCGCCCAGTGCCATAGGTGCCAAAAGTTTAGGCACTCATCGCACCAATGCCACCGCCCGCTCGCCTGCGTGAGATGTGGGGAAGGGCACGCAGCAAGAGACTGCACACGACTGAGGGAAGAGCCGGCCACCTGCGCAAACTGCGGTGGCCCGCACCCGGCGTGTCACGTCAAGTGCCCTGTATTCCAGAGGGAGATACAGAACAGGCGGGCGGGAACCGTCGCCATCACGGCACCCAACTCGCGCCGCCCCAAGCAACCTGTGGACTCGCAGGCCAACCAAGTGGAGGACGGCCACGGCGGCGCGTCCCTGATGGCGGCAGCGAACGGGCCCACGACGCGCGGAGAGGCCACCTCTTCCAGGCGGAGGAGGAACAAGAAGCGTGGGGGGAAAGGTAAGGCACAACCCCCCCCCCCCCGCAGAACGCGAAGAAAGAAGAGAACGCGACCCAGGCAGAGGTCTCGCAGGCCCCCCCCGCCCAAAACAAGGCGCAGGCCAAAACTCAACAAACCACGGCGACAAGAGGCGCCGGTAAACAAATTAAGAAGCAAAACCCGAAGGAACAAAGGACAAACACCGAGGCGGCCGGCGCCTCTGTGAATGTCAACAAAGAGTTCATGACCTGCGCCATCAAAATCCTGATGGACCTGATACAGGCCATCGGGTGGGGGCAGGACCCACAACAGGTCATTTTAGATGGCCTAGCAACATTACTAACACTCACCCATGGCTAGGCCACTGCGGGTGTTAAGTTGGAACGCCCGCGGCCTGCGAGACAAGGTCGCTCCCCTCCGCCATCTCCTGAGGGACCAAGACATCGACGTGGCGCTAATAAACGAGACGCACCTGGGACCAGAAGATAGGGTCAAGTTCCCAGGTTACCTCGTTTATCGCCAAGACAAGCGGTCGGCATTCAACATCAGATATCGTGGTCTGGCAGTGCTGGTGAGGCGAAGAGTCGTCCATCAAGAGCTGCCCCCCGCCACGACTTCACTGTACACGCTGGGTGTGCAGATCCACGTGGCCGGCGAGGATCTCCGAATATACGCCGCCTACAAGCCGCCCGCAACCCAGATGGACCTGGCTGAGTTGCGGGCCCTGCTCTTCGCTCAACATCCTGCCATCCTCGCCGGGGACTTCAACTGCAAGCATCCAGCGTGGAATTCATATAACACGAACGCCCAGGGGAGACGACTCTTCGCGGACGCGGAAGCCTCTGGCTACACAGTGTCCGGCCCAGAGACGCCTACCCGGTACCCGGACGACCCTCATCACATGCCGGACGTGCTGGACATTGTGATCCACCAGGGGCTAAGCTGCCAGATCACTCAACACGTGATCGACGACGAGCTGCAGTCTGATCATCAGCCTGTACTCGTCGTCATATCTGAAATGCCGACCCGACTGAAGCCGCCAGCGCCACGTCGACTAATCGACTGGTCAAGATTCACAGAAAAGGTTGAGGCCACGACGCCGACTCGGCCCATCACTACCGCCGCGGAGGTCGATCAGTTCGCAGCCGACGTCACTGCTTGCGTACAACAAGCGATAGAAGAGGCGGTCATACCGCCGCCGGCGCAGGGGAGAGGGCTATTGCCGCCCCTGTCGCCGAGCCTGCGAGCTATGATCGCCGAGAAGAGACGCCTACGCAAGCAGTGGCAACAGACAAGATGCCCCGTCATGCGAACGCAGCTGAATCGACTCGCGGAGAGGGTAAAGGCCGAGCTTAAGGCGTCGGCCACCGCGAGCTGGGAGGAACGTATTGACGCCGCGGTTGACAGCTGGCCGTCAATACATAGACTATGCCGCCAACTCTCGAATACCCCAGCCCCGGTGCGCCCACTACGAGGCACCGACGGGGCTCTTAAGTACATTGCGGAGGACCGCGCGGAGGTCTTCGCCGAGCACCTGGAGCGCCAGTTCCGCTCGAACCCAACCGACGAGCACGCACATGTCGCAGCAGTCGAGCAACACCTTGGAGCCTACTTCGCGACGCCGATAGCTCCCGAAGAAGACCCAGTGTTTTTCTCGCCGGGCGCAGTCAGACGCGCCATCCTGAAAACTAAGCTGAAAAAGGCTCCCGGGGCCGACGGCATCACCAACGCCGTGCTACGCCACCTGCCCCACCGTATGGTGGTGGCGTTGGCGCGCCTGTTCACGGCGGTGCTGCGCACGGGGGCCTTCCCTGCCGTTTGGAAGGTGGGGCGCGTCATCATGCTGCCCAAGGCGGGGAAAAAACGTACTGAAGCCGGAGAGCTATCGGCCCATCACTCTGCTGCCCACCATCTCCAAGGTGTTCGAGTCACTCCTGCTGCGGCACCTCACCCCAAATATCACCCCAAGACCCGAACAGTTCGGATTCAGGGCGGACCACAGCACGACGCTCCAGCTGTCGAGGGTACTCTACCAGCTGTCCACCACGATGAACAAGAAAGAGTACGCGGTAGCAGTACTCCTCGACATGGAGAAGGCCTTCGATCGCGTATGGCACGACGGTCTAGTTTATAAACTGGCCACCTCCGCCACGCCCCGTCGCGTAGTGAAGGTGGTCCAATCTTTTCTGTCCAACAGGAGCTTCAGGGTGGTGGTCGACGGAGCACTTTCTTCACCCCGCCCCATCGAGGCGGGAGTACCTCAGGGCAGCTGCGTGTCGCCTGCGTGTTACTCACGTTACACAGACGACATTCTCACCACGGCGGACGCGACGCTCGCGCTGTACGCCGACGACGCCGCGTACATCACCACCTCGATGAACGCGAGGTACGCGGCGACGAAGATGCAGCGCGCGCTCAACATGCTCCCCGAGTGGCTCGCCAAGTGGCGGCTCTCCGTAAACGTGAGTAAAATGCAGGCTATTATCACAGGCTCAACCCTTCTGCCACCACCCTTGGAGCTCATGGGAGCCGAGATCGCGTGGGCGCCGCAGGTCAAATACCTCGGCCTCACCATCGACCGTCGGCTCACGATGCGGCCGCACGCCAAGCAAGTCGCGGCGCAGACAAAGGTAGCCCGCTCACTACTTTATCCAGTGCTATCGTCCCGCCTCCCGGCGCGTGTCAAGCTGGGCGTGTACAAGTCGTACATACGCCCCCTGCTGACATACGCCGCCCCCGCCTGGTTCGTCCTCACTGGCGAGACGACCCGCAAGCCGCTCCGCGCGCAGCAGAACATGGCGCTGCGGACAATAGTAGGTGCCCCTCGCTATGTGAGGAACGACGTAATCAGGCGGGACCTCGGGATTGAGGGCCTGGATGAGTACGTGCAGCGCCTCGCGAAGGCGATGTTCGCGCGTGCCGACGCCTCTGCTTGGCCTCACATCCAGCACCTGGCGCCCCTGCACGCGCGCCCGCCAGACGCGAGGAGGCTGCCCAGAGATCTGCTCCCGACAGACGTCGCGGCCGCATCCCCCCCGGACTTGACTCCTGGGTAAGTCGCCCCACTTTACACGCGGCTTACTCAAACAACAATACTACTCATAACAATACTTCACCTAGTACGTAACGTGTTCTAAGTTAATATAGGCACGTTACGTACTAAAACACTCATTCATGACTCTACATGCGCTATACATAACTAGCACCGAATAGCAGCGCACGCTATTCGGTGCAGACGCACTGAGCGGCGACACACAGTACAATGCCGCTCACACATACATTCTCGGCTCTGCAGTTCGAAACGTAACCGGCTAGATCTGGAAGCGGGACGAACGAGAGCCCCGCACTCACTATAGGTGCGTCAGAGTCGGCACCCTCGTCGCCGGTCGGCTCCCGCTAGGCTTCCCCCGTATGGGGGTTTCACCTGGCGGGGTCAGACCGCCGGGGTGTCGTGAAGAAACGACGCCGAAAACCGGCGTCGCGGCGCGCCTATAGTAACACAATAGCAATCAATCACGCGGGTGTGCGTTTGCCGTTCACTTTTGAACAGGCGCTTTAACGCACACCCGAACAACTATGCCGATCACTAGGCAACCTAACGACGGTCCCGTATTTACGGGACACGGCATTGCTCCCGCGGGAGTGGGGCAAAGCCCCGTGACCGCTCGCCGCGCCCCTGACGGGGCGCAGCGACTGCCCAGACAGCGCGCTCTTTTGCTTCTGAGCTGCCGTCGAGTGAAGATGTCTGCTGTTCAAGAATTTTCCCGCCGTGTGTCGTCAGCGCCGCGTGTCCATCTGCGTAGTCCTGGAGTGTGACATGAAGATGCGGAGAAAAACTGATGCTAAGCTTGCTCTGCCTGATTGCATGCTTACAAACAAACCGCTTCTTTCGAAGCGATATGGCCGGCGAGTGCGGCGTTGTGATGACGCCGTGCTATGCTCGTGCTGTTATCCTGTTTCTTTACAAACCAACGTCTTTTTCAAGATGATTGCTTTCACTGTTTCTTTTCGGAATGTCAAAAACGTGGTGTGGTAATTGGTTCAGTGTTGATTGGTAAACTGGTAATTATTTGGTTTGAAGGTAAAGGTACTGGTTGGGGGTATTTGGTATTGGTTCGCAGGTATGGTAAATGAGTGACAGGTACTATGTCACTACACCCTGTATCACGAATGGTGTCTATAAAGTGGACTGCAGCTGTGGAAAGTCGTGCCTACGTAGGTCAGACAAAACGTACCGTAGCTTGCAGAATCTCGGAACACATTAGGGCGGTGAAAAATAATGATGTTTCAATAATCGGCAATAGCACAACATCTTTTAAACGCAGGATCGAACCATTGGATTGAGTTACATAACCCTCAAGTCATTTTGACAGTACACCACTATATACCAAGACTGGTAAGGGAAGCGATTGAGATTACCAAATACGACAATTTCAACCGGGAGGATGGGTTTCAACTGTCGAAGGCCTGGAATCCAGTGATTCAAATGTGTAAAAACCGAAAAAGTTCCGTAGGAAGTTCGCGAGTCGACACGGTGAGTTTTGTGTGTCGGGAACAGAATCGAGTGTTTAGTGATAGTTGCGACAGTGGTAGCGGTGTCGCTTACAGAAAACGAACGGGAAAGAGGGTAGACCGATTTGTCTGCTCATAAACTTCCACCCGCAATTACTTCAGTTCATCCGTGATCATGGCGCTTGCAACAGTGCCGAAATATCAGAAACTCAAAACAAAAAAAAATACACATCGCACGTATAATAAACCGTAATAATTAAAAAATACGATTTTTTGAGATTTCATCATAAACCGAATTAAATACCCGTAAAGATTGCATACAGTCTCACAATCGTCTAATTCGGACGAAAACTAGCGAGATAGCAAACTTTCTGTCTCTTTTTGATTCGCGCCGCGGGCCAATGAATAAGTAGTCACAAAACGGCACGATTTAGTATTGCGCTGACGGTGGCAAAAGACTGAATTATGTTCCTGTAAATGCACTCGTCATAAAACTAAATAATCCGTTTTAATTTGAAAATGTAAGGGCTTACTTTACTTTAATATGTACTTATAAAATGAACTATTTTGAAATATTTCGTCTTATTTTTAAAATGTTGTTATTTCTATGTGAAAAACTAGACTTAGTTCAATTTATAATTAAACATTACGTTAATCGTAAGAATTATTGCAAGTTCTTGCTATTTGTTCATAAAAGTTTGTGATTCTTACAACAATATTCAATGATATTTCCTTTCATGAAGAAATGTATTTGCAATAGAAATTAATATTAGAAATTGTATCTGTTTATGATTTATTTAGCAGTTACATTGGTTTATTATTTTTAAAGTTATTTCTTTTTTATTGTCAGATATTCAGTGTTCAAATAATAAAATTATAATTATAACGACGTGTCATAGAAGTAAAAACATTTTGAGTCTGGTTTTTACACAAGATTATCTTGAATCAGTCTATCCAAATGATGACGTAAGCTTTTGAATATTACATCTATACTAAAATTTTAAACGAAAGTCTATCTGAAAATATAAAAGTACTAACACCAGTAAACACAAACCTAACACGACAATCGTCTTCAAGTTCCTCTTCATCTAGCTCCTCCTCCTTAAGTTCTTCATCATCATCTTCGGACTCCGACTGTTCAGTGTCTCCTAATACTAACAAATAAGCTTGTGTAAGCTCCAAAGCACAAATTGATCTGCCCCATACAGATATACCTCACAAAATGATGTAATATCTGAGGTATAATATTATATACTTTGATCATCGAGTCGATCGTAGAGTTTTCAGATTAATTAGGTAAGACAGTAGTAAATAAATTTACTTCAATTTTCAGATTAATAGTAGTAAACTACGAAAGCGGACTGAGTGCAAAAAAGATTCAATTTGCCATTTTTCCCCAATACACGGACGAAAGCGATGCAGATAACGACGTTGGTGACCCTACGTTTGATTTCAAAGAACAAGTTGCTTTTTTGGCCGTAGAAATTATTTCTTTCGAAGTCCGGACTCCGACTTGCATCAAGACCGGATCAAAAAAGGTCCCAACTCGATGCCTAAAAATTACATGCTCAAATTGCAAGTTAAACTGTAATCAGTACATTGATAAATTAGCCAGGTATGTTACTTTCGATAAATTTTGGAAATTAGGACACCTAAGTCAATAGCGATCATTTATCAACTCATGCACAGTTGACGTTCAGCCAAAGTACAAATACACAAATGCAAGAAATCCGCGTCGTCCCAATAAGGCTTTTTTTAAGCTTCAGAGTCTTGAACATTGGCGACGAGTTGCTAGTCTATCTAGGGGAGTGTGCGATGGAGTTACACAATCTCATTCCGTCAAGCCCGTTTCATCATCGGACTACAAGACAAACAGCGATGCGCCATCGTTACATGGTGGACATCCCACCTATACGCACTAAACGTTTTGGGAATACCTTCATTGTTCGTACGGCTAAGGAGTGGAATTCCCTGCCGGAGTCTGTGTTTCCTTATAGCTATAACCTAGGGATCTTCAAGTCAAGAGTGAATAGGTTACTTTTAGGTAAGCGTGCTCCATCTTCGACCACATCATCACTTACTATCAGGTGAAATGGTGGTCAAACGCGAGCCTATTATCAATAAAAAAAATCAACGACGTAAAAGTCAGAGTCTGTAAAACGTTTTTCAAAAGTACCTTAGATATCACAGACCGCATGATACATACTGTTAGAACAAACACCAATGAAAGCGGATTTTTAATAGAAGAGAAGCGTGAAAAACACGGAAACAATAAAAAAATATCTCCCGAATTAAAAAACATAGTCTATTCCTCGCATGGAATCGCATTATTAAATGATATAACGGGTGGTTAAATTTTAAGGGCCGATGTTGAATGTGAACCACACCTAAACGTCGAGTTTTTATTCTGCATTTCATTTGACATTTCTCAATTTTAGACTAACTCAATTTGAACCATGGAAAGATACACAACCGAGCAACGCGTTAAAGTTATTCAGGCTTATTATGAAAATGGGTGTTCAAATCAAAATGCACTTACTGTAGTTACTGTACTGCAGTTACTGTGAATGGCGTTCGCTATCGTGAGATGATAATGAACTTTTTATGGCCTAAATTGGAAGATATGGATTTGGACGATATGTGGTTTCAACAGGACGGTGCCACTTGCCACACAGCTAACGAAACAATGGCTCTTTTGCGTGACGAATTGAATGGCCGCCAAGATCATGTGATTTGACACCGTTGGACTTCTTTCTTTGGGGTTATTTGAAAGAAAAGGTGTACGTTGTTAAGCCAGCAACAAAACAAGAGCTAAAGGATGAGATAATTCGGCACATTAATGGCATAGAACCTCAATTATGCCTCAGCGTCATCTAAAATTTGAACCATCGGATGGAGGTGTGCCGCCGAGGTCGCGGCGGCCATTTGGCCAATATTTTGTTCCATACATAATTGAACCATACCATATTATCATAATAAAAAGAAATGACAATAATTTCCTAAATAATTTGTGTTTTATTCAAAATCAACATCGGCCTTTAAAATTTAACCACCCTTTACAACTTTAATTCCAATTGTGATGGAGATGGAGAATCAGTAAACTAGAACGAGATAAAACAATTAAGTATGCATAAAAGAAGCCCTTTCAATTTTTATTATAAAAAATCATATGAAGACCAGTCATACAAAGAGGTACATGTACGAAATACAAGAAAGAAAATGAAGAACGAAGGTGAAACTCCGCTAAAACAAGCGTATACCGAAAAACAGCCATTGAGTGTCAATAAGAAGAAGGATTTGAAGGAGCTCCTTACTAAAAGGTTATTAATTTTTTTTATTATACACAATACTATAATGGATTATTTTAAAAGTTACCTAATTGTCTCTCTGGTTGTATGATTAGTCTTGTGTATTGTAGAGTACCTACTGATTATTAAATTAATATTAATTTTATGATTTTGCATTCGATCTCATTGTTGATTAAAGTCATAATGAAATAGGTTGTTTCTTTGCAATTCCTTCTCTATTTTGATAAAACATAGAAATTTTATAGAATAGGACAACAATTTTATAAGTTTATTATTTGAAAATAGCATCATACCATATAACAGCAATAAATAAACCCATATATTTAATAATAAATTGAACTAATAAATTTTTTACCATGTGTCATTTTGAATAATATTTCACATTTTAATCATAAAATGCACTAATTCTTTTCATAATTTTTAAAGTGGTATATTTTCTAATCTGGCAATAATAGAAAACATTTAAAAACATTTTACGAAAGATAAATCTTTTGAAAATATACAAAGATTACTATTGCCTTCCTGTAGAGTCTGTATATTTTTATTTAAATTTTTATGTGGAAGGAGTCGTAATTGCAAAACTTTAAACGTCATTTCCCAAAATCTATGAATTTTGAATAATTGCGGTTTATTATTAAAGGTGCGACATGGTAAATATCCCGTTTCAAGTTCTAATGATACGGTTAGCTTACTGTTAGCTTGTATTTTAAGCTAACATGGTCATGTTATCTTAAAAACTTATATAATACCTAATTATAACGTTTAATAAATATTATTAAAATTTCAGTAGGTCATACTTAGCAGTCAAAAGAAAATAGGTTTGGTTACGAGATCATTGTAGATTATATTTTGATAAATAATGCATCCAAACATAATTGAACCTTTAGAAATCCCATTGTGTATGGAGACAGGAGTTTGTTTTTTCTGCAAACCATTCTAACGAGTTAATGCACAAAACTAACGTCACATCTCCATAACTAAATAATTTCTCTTCCGCACTGGAGTGCTGTGTATATTTTAAAATTCAGAGGGATTTAAATTCTTAGACACTTTAATTTGCATCAGATCGACGGGCAAGAGCGGAGGAAAATATGGAACAGTAACTCGATGTAAAAGATAATAATAAAATGGAATCCGTTGCGCTGTAAAAATATTAATTCGACTACTGTGATCATTCAATCTGATACGCTATAATACTTATAGAATAATCTCAACTGTCGAATATAAGGTTTTTCCACCTGCTTGCAGATTATACTTACTCGCAAGATGGGGACTATTCCGTGTTTCGTAGATATACCTACATTATTATACATGTACATTGTACCTTTTTTTTTTTTAACCCTGCCCGGAGTGGGAGGACTGTCAGACTTTTACTGTCTAAAATCCACGGTGTTCCTTCAATAACCCTTTACGTACCGGGGCCACGGTAGCGGGATGAGTCCCACGACCCCGGCAGGCTTCGGCCCTCTGCAGAGGGGGCCTCGTCATGTTGCTGACGCTCTTTGGAACACGACGCGCCGTCGACCCGGGCATAGTCCATGGTCGGACAGCGAGTTGCCCTTTACTCGCTGTCCGCATGCCCGCGACTACGGTGGCCGGAGATCGTCGGCCGAAGTCCGACGCCGTGGGCGTCTACCACTGCGGCTGGGCTGGAGGGAGGACGCCATCCTCTCCCTCACGCGGCCCGCCCCCTCCTTCGGAAGCATGACTGCTTCGCAGAAGGAGGCGACCGCTTCCCACTCCCTCTCGCCCCGCAGCATGGCCTCGACCAATGCCGGGCGCGAGAGGTCTCCGCCTATCGCCGCCGTGAGGACACGTCGGTGCTCTGCCCAGGCGGGGCAGTCTTGCACCGTGTGCTCTACGGTGTCCTCAGGGCGACCCTCGCAGTGGTGACACCCAGGCGTTTCCTCCTTTCCCATCAGACACAGGTACCTCCCGAAACTTCCGTGTCCGGTGAGGACCTGCGTCATGCGGTAAGTCAGGACGCCGTGACGCCGATCTAGCCACTCCTCAAAGAGGGGTCTTACCGCCGCAATTGCGGCGTGCCCGATGTACATTGTACCTACATTGTAATTCTATGAGTATTAAAATACATTATTTGAAGATACACAGTGTTACTTTCTATGCAGTGAAAGTTAAAAGTAATAAACAATCTTTATTATACATACCTACATATTTGTTATGTTATGTGTTAATTATTTATTTTATTTCATTAATGAATTAACTTTAATTATTTTAACTTTATTAATTATAGATTAACAAACAGCAGTATAATAATGATTACACACAGTACAGGATAGAATCATAGTAACTACTCACTACGTTATTCACAGATTACAATAAAAAGTAATTACAATAAAGTCAGAGTAGCGTCATTGCGTGGGCCACCCGGAGGACATGGTGGACCATACGGTGGAGGCAATCGGCAATCGTTGGGGCAATCGGCGGCAGCGATCTCTCGCGCCCGGCCCTGGTTCAGACCACAGAACAGATAAAAGAGGTTAGAAAGGAAATAGTTCCTGATTTGTATGAGAACGCGTGTCGCCGCTTGTCTCCCACTCTTTCGCTCCACTACAAGCAAGAGGCCCGTTACGTATGCGAATTACGCACCCAAATAAATTACATACACTTAAGTCGAGAGATTGCTACTGATTGTAACTCACTGTCGATAAACATGCGCCGTGCATCACGGCCAATCAGGGCAAAGGACGAAACGTCAATGGTTGAAGTGTGGAGGACGCAACGCATGCAGTACCTATATTGTAAGCGGACTTGGTCATTGCGTTGATTAAGCGAGTACACATCGGGCAATGTATATTTTTTGTAACTTGTTGCAATAATGTTGTTAATGTTCGGAATTTCATAGTGATCAGAATATTTTTATGTTTTTTACAAATAAAATTGTACTTAATTAAATGTTATTTTCGACTTACCGATGGAAAGATATACCTCCTCGCTCTATACTTGCGGTCTAACTTTTTGTTTTACAGCATAAAACGGCATTTTAAAGCAGAGCTCTGTGTTCCGAAGTATTCCGAAGCGCACTAAACGCGGTGAATGAATAAATTAATCGGTCGAGCTATGATTTTCGAATCATAAATGTGGCGCGTTCGCCGCGCCCACATTACCATTCCAACCTTATTCACCTATTCCGTGGTTCAGACTATGGTGCGGAGCGAGAGGGAATGGAATGCAATCGCCTCTTTTTGCGAAGCAGTCATGCTAGCGAAGGAGGAGGCCGACCCGCGAGGGAGAGGTAACTCTCTTCCTCACGCCCCAGCCGCCGCGGGAGACGCATCGGGGATCGCGAGCCGATCTCCGGCCACCGCAGGCGTGGGCTTGCGGATGGCGAGCAGGGGTAGCCAGACCCGGGTCGGCGTCGCGTCGTGTTCCACGCGCGCCTCAAAGAGCTATCAGCACCAGTGACGAGGCCCCATAAGGCCATTGCCTGCCGGGATTGCGGGAATGTTTTAACGAGATACCGCGGCCCCGGTACTTAAGGGCCGCTGAAGAAGTGATTCGATGATTTTCCCATGCAGAAAAAAAGCTAGCTGTACGTTAATATCTATCATTATATTCTTAAATTAGAACTTACAACGGGTTAGGCCGTTGCACCCTCATTCCGGAGAGCCCTCGTCCGGGACGCCCTCACATCGAAAAATTTGTTATCCCATAAAAAACAATACTTGTCAAAAAACCAAGTCTCGCAACTCAGTTCTTCTACCGTAAAAAGTTGTGAGATCCATGTAATACCAAGTCGTTATTAATTTATTCAGTCCCTACTTAAGGGACCTTCTGTCTTAAGTTGTTACGTAATTATCTAACCTAACGACATCTTATAGTGACCATATCAATATTAAAAATCTTTAGCGTTTTAAGTGAATAGATTGACTCGGCCATCGCATGAAAACACAATATATCCCACAAGTAATACATATATAAATTAAATTGTTTATTGCGATTGCCAAGTCAATCTATTTATTTAAAACGTTAAAGATTTTTAATATTGATATGGTCACTATAAGATGTCGTTAGTTTAGATAATTACGTAACAACTTAAGACAGAAGGTCCCTTAAGTAGGGACTGAATCAATTAATAACCGACTTGGTATTACATGGATCTCACAACTTTTTACGGTAGAAGAACAGAGTTGCGAGACTTGGTTTTTTTGACAAGTATTGTTTTTTATGGGATCTCATTGCTTTTTGTAGAAAGTCCTACTTTTTTCCTTTCCTGTACCTTCTACTTTTTGAATACCAACAAAGAATTTTCTTAAAGCCCTCTCTCTGTCTTATGAGCTTTTCTTATTTTTGTAGGTAGCCTTTCTTTTTATATTTTCCGGTACTACTTCTTGAACTTCAGCTAAAGTTTTTTTAAAGCCGACTCCCTGTCTCTATGGGTTTTTTTCGAAGGCTTTGATATGCACATATGAATACGCACGTACGTCTTTTGCATTAGTTAGTAATAATTAATGCCACACTCGTCAAACGTCTCTGTTAAAGTTAATCTATAAGTAAGTAACTATGCAATTTCGGGCAATTTACTCTACTTAATACTCCCCAATACTCTTAATACTTCTTGCTTTTTTATTCCGTTGACCATTTAACAAGTTACCTTTGAACATAATTATTATATCTAGGTACCTATCTACACTGGAGGACTCGGTGGAGCATAATGGTCGAGGTGTGCCTTGCATGGATGGAGCACCGTCGTATCCTCGTAGAGGCGATCGGCGGCGGCAACCTCTCGCGCCCTGCTCTGGTTTAGACCATGGTGCGAAGTGAATGGATGAAGGGAATGGGATGCAGTCACCTCCTGCTGCGAAACAGTCATGCTAGCGAAGGAGGAGGCCGAACGTGCGAGGGAGAGGCAACTCTCTTCCTCGCGCCCCAGCCGCCGGGGGAGACGCCCCGGGCGTCGTGGATCGCGAGTCGATTTCGGGCCACCGTAGGCGCGGGCCTGCGGATGGCGAGTAGGGGTCGCTCACCGTCGTGTTCCATGCGCGCTTCAAAAAGCTGTCAATACCAGTGACGGGGCCTCATAGGGCCATTGCCTGTCGGGGTTTTTCGGGAAAGTTCCATCGAGATACCGCGGCCCCGGAACTTTAGGGCAGCCGAAGGAACAGAGTGGGTTTTTAGTCAGTAGAATTCTGACACACCCGAGCGGAAGAAGTCATTCGATGATATTTTTCACCAAGAAAAAAAAAGTATCCATCTACATCTATTATTTCATTATATTATACAGGTACACTGATTAATTAACTGCAAATGTAACTTTATAATCCTATATATTTATATGGGATTACAAAGTTATTTATGCAGTTGATGTATCTAGAAAACTGGACCGAAATTGAAAAATATTATAGTTTTTCCTTGATTCATATACTAAACACTAATTGTATTCTAAATTTGAAGCTTCTATGTCTGCTAGAAGTGCCATAGACTTTTGATGATCGGTCAGTCAGTGAGTGACAAAATTAAGAAATTTGACTCGTTATAATTCTTAAACTACTGGTTCAAATTGAACAAATTGAATGAAATTTGAAATATACCGTGTTTATACAATGCCTGTTTGGTTACTGAAAATTCAGGCTTCTAGTTTTATTCACAACGAAGTTATAGGGGGTCGAAAATGGCCTGAATTGCTTCGAGAAAAGAATGGTACGGCCGTGCCGCTTTTTTACTCGACTTGGTGGTGGCACTGCCGTGCCCCCAGATTCCGGCACGCCTTCGGCTGGTACATGCCCGTTTTTATTTTGTTTTCAAGAAATATCAGTAAGTAGTGTAGCTCGAACAAAAATATTTATTACATTTTTGTTTAATTAAATTACAACGATATTCACGGATGTGTGACTGTAGGTAATAATAGGTAAGAGTAGTACTAACAAAGTAAAAAATATCAGTGATACATAATCATCTAATAATTAAGAATTAATGAAAATAAATAACAGCTTGCATGAACACAACAAATAGACCTTTTCTGTTTTTGCTCGGATCTTTTAAATTGTAAATACGAAATAATTGTTTTTTTTTTGTATTCTTCCATCAGTCCGGCAATAAATTTATATTTTTTTTACTTTTCATGCCCCTCTTTGTTATAGATCTTTCTTTGTCCTAATCTATTGAAATAAACATAATAATAAACTTACATAACGTCAGGCATGTGCATAGGATTATGACAGGGCATGCGGCGGAGTAAAAACACACAAAAACTTCTTCTTTTATAGATTTTTAGCATAGCCACAGCCACGCATCGCCACCATGCTACGATGCGTGGCTGTGGCTATGCTAAAAATCTATAAAAGAAGAAGTTTTTGTGTGTTTTTACTCCGCCGCATGCCCTGTCATAATCCTATGCACGCCCCTGCATGACGTAAAATAAATATCTTAAACAAATAATGGATAAAATGCATAAACAATTTTATTTTCACCAGTACTTTATCAAGTGTCCTAACAAAAAATAATACGACTGAGAGCGGACCGGAATAACATTTTTGTTAATGTGAGGGCGTCCCGGAATGAGGGCGCAACAGCCCGACCCCTTACAACTACATATTTAGTTATAATCTACTACATATATTTTAAAAGCAGATATACCTAATATATTTTTAAATACAAGTTTTGTGCATTAACTGGATAAAAAGAATCAAGTTTTGAAGGTATCAAGGGTTCACAGCAAAAACCTGGAAAATAACGTTTTTTTTTTATGTGAATTCTACCCACATTACTAGTTACTATTCTTTTAAAAAACCGGTCAAGTGCGTGTCGGGCCACGCGTAGTGTAGGGTTCCGTAGTTTTTATAACAGCCAAGTGCGTGTCGTATTCGCTGACTGATCGTTTCGTACCATGCTCTAACTAAAAGCCAAACATGACTACCTAACTAATTTGACTTCCTATACAAATCCTCACCTGATCCGACAACTTTGCACGGAAAGTTTCAATTTTTTGTTAGAGGTTTGTATAAACTAATAGGAGGTTTGTATAACTTGTCATAGCCGGTGTTTTGAATTTAAATACGAACACAGAGCTACACTACTCAATCGTCACAAAAAGCTAGCACGATACAACTGGCGCTTAGCGCCATCTATCGACATTTCTATAGAGTTGTTCGAAATTTTCGAGTCAAATACAATTGGTCGACTATTACTCGTAAACTTGTAAAGCCCACTTATGTGTGATAGTTTTCCTTTAAATTTCGTTATATACAGGTACTACTGCCGTGACATTTGAATTTCTAACTATAACCGTTTAGTTGATAGTGGGGGGGACACTTGACTCTAACGAAAATTGGTACTTTAAAGATTGATAAGTCACGAACGGTTTACTTAATCAAAAAACGGTCTTACCAAACCCCTAATATTTTTGAAAGACCTATTCAACGATATCCCACACTATGGGAAGAACGAAAAAAAAAATTATCATCCCACTTTACATGTATGGGAGGTACCCTAAATAATTGTTTTTTTCAAAATTTTATTTTACCACTTTTTCGGCGTCATTAACATGTATACTCATGCCAAAGTACAACTTTCTAGTACCAATAGTTTTTGAGCTAAACCGCGGACAGACAGACGGACATGGCGAAACTATAAGGGTTCCTTGTTGACTACGGAACCCTAAAAAAAGAGTAAAATTAGTTTAAGCATATGCATTCCACCCCTTTAATATAAAGCAAAATTTTGGCACCAAATTATAATTTACCACAGGCCCCTGGGAGTTTCTGCTAGACTTTAAAATTTGTATTGCTTATTACACGAACGAAAATTAAAGGACCAAGGACCCTTCTTGGCCTAAAATTCTAAATTATAACAAGCTCCTGCCTACGGCTTTGTGGAAGTCTGAAATTATCCCAAGAGATACCTGGGTTAGAAATTGGACGGGTAGAGCGCTCAGTTTCAAGAAATGAAACGTATTTTTTTTTTCTGAAAATCAAACAATTATATACAAAAATCATGTGCACTGTGAATGCCATCGACGTTATCCGTACCTAACTTTAATGCGTCAAAATTATTAAGGCCACTAAACCAAATAAATAAAAAAACAAAATTAATTAAATTATAGTAATAGGTTTTTTTTACCATTGGTTCTTATTATTTTAAATATTTAGGAAATATGATAACTGTAAAATTAAACATAAATAAAACTATAAAAAGGAGACTCCAAATGTATTATAGCTAGCTACACGAGTAATATCTAATATCCTCTAATAATGAAATACGTTAGAGACAATACTGCTATGAAAGATTGTATCAGACTGTCATCCACCCTTGTTTGTTGGCAGACAAAGGTTCATTATTTTGTCCTTATTATTTGATAACATGGTGGCTTTGAAAAGGGCAATCTCAATTTACAATTTTTCAGCCATACTGTATGTCCTATGATACATTTTTTTTGCGTGAGGAAATCCTCATGGATGTCCTCCGCCCTGGGGTTGACGGAGGGGTCTGTCAGACTCTTACTGACTAAAACCACACGGTATTTCTCTTCTTCACTTCTAGCTGGGGTGCACGTTAGCATTCTCCACAATCACCCCAGCAGTGACGGTCGTTTACTCCATCCCAGATCAGAGGAGGAGTGAGCGTCTCCTCACCTGTCATAATTAGGGTTCCGTAGCCGAATGGCAAAAAACGGAACCCTTATAGTTTCGACATGTCTGTCCGTCTGTCTGTCTGTCCGTCCGTCCGTATGTCACAGTCATTTTATTCCGAAACTATTAGGACTATACATGTAAAACTTGGTAGATAGATGTATTCTGTGAACCGCTTTCCGATTTTAAGAGAAAATTTAAAAAATATTTAAAATAAAGGGGGCTCCCCATACATGGAACTGAAACTGAAAATATTTTCTTTCATGAAACCTATACGTGTGTGATATTTATAGACAGGTCTTTAAAAATGACATTAAGGTTTCTAAAATGACTTTTTCATAAAGTTAATCGTTTAAAAGATATATGCTTCCAAAGTGGTAAAATGTGTGTCCCCCCCTCTAACTTCTATAATAATGAAGTGATAAATCTAAAAAAACCATTTGTTGTAGATCTAAATATAAACTTTCAACCAAAATTGGTTTGAACGAGATCGAGTCAGCAGTTTTTGAGATACAGTTTTTTGTTTTTTTTTTTTTTCAAATAAATATATTAAGTATATTATATTTATTATAGTTACTACGGAACCCTTCATGTGCGAGTCCGACTCGCACTTGGCCAATTTTTTAGAAAGGCGTGCGGTAACACTACGCGACACCTGCTCGGGCCTATATAGGATCGATCATATGATCGGATGCCACACTTCCCCAAGTCACACAAGCCACATTACGGGGGATGGAAGAGGGCATTGTCAGCCCGCCTCTGTCGCCCAATCCTTCGAACGCGGCTCGTTACATTTTAGGACGTCTCCCTCTCCCTCTCTGCCGCTTCTTTTGCCACCATAACCCGCTCTGCGAAAACGGCCACTGCTTGGCATGACCTCTCGATCCCAACCATAGATTTGATTATGGCCGGCAACGAGAGATCACTCCCCACCGCAGCAATCAGGGCATTGCGGTGTTCAACCCACGCTGTACATTCGATGTCCTATGATACATGCATTAACCTTATTATTACTAGCCTGTGCTATCCCACGGCTGGGCAAAGACCTTCCTCCGTTTTTCTCAGCGGTCACAGTTCTGCGCCTCATATCTTCCAATTCTAAGGAAGCCGTTCAGGTCGTCCAGCCATTTCTTTCGAGGCCGTAGTCCCATGTTGTATTCTAAGGGCGCTGATTTTGTATCTTGCGGGCCAACAGCTTATTGCAGACAAGTCCTGACCAGTCCTATTTAAGTTGAGCAGCCTTTTGAGTCAAATCAAATTGCGTTCTGGAGCGCGGTATTGAACGCGGTCTGTTAATAAACAAAAAACATACATTGATAGCAGGTATCATCAGAATAGGTACACACTTTTGACGGATTCGATAATAAATTAAAATCATAGTTTCATCATCAGTCTTGTATTCAATGCCTCCGAACTGCAAATGAATATATAAACATTTCTTTAGTTCTATTATTAAGTAAATTATAAAATTTTATGTATTCATTTTTCCCAGTCTGGTTTTGTTTTTATGAATATATTTTTATCGTAGTGGTGCTTTCCGAATAAAACGCGAGCGAAGTTACTGGCATTATTTAGTCGCTTAGCACCTAATAAATACGCCGATGCAAATAATTGATGTGATCCCAAAATATATGTTTCTAAATGTATGTTCAACAAATTCATTTGACATTTTTACAGTTCATCGGTCGGGAATCTCTTTAAAACACACATAAATAAATAAACTTAATAGGTAACCAGGTACTTGAGATTTCATTGCTCTAAGACACGACAAGTTTTAAGAAATGGTGCTGGGAAAACGCATTAACATTTATAAGGGGGCTGGGAAAACGTTAACGCTGAATTGAAAACACGATAACAGTTATCTCCCAATCCTACAATATTTACGTCATTCATAAAATAGCACAGTATTTCATAATCAAAATACTAAATCGATTGCAATAATATTATGTCAAAATGCCGCCATATATTATAATTCCGCCATCGCAATAGGGCTGACTGTGGGGCTGACGTTCATATTCTTCAAAGTACTTTGGTTTATTTATTAAAACATGCAACACCTAAAAAGACGAATAATATTGCCCTAAGCATTCTCTACCATGCATCCGGACGCGACCACTAAAGTTGGTCGCATGCCAGAGGGTCATGGCTATCCGAATGATCCGGGGATACCGCACGATCGCCGGCGAATCGGCCAACCTCCTTGCCGGATTGCTGCCCTGGGATCTGGAGGCGACTGCCCTCCAGCGCGTCTATGAATGGCGCGTGGAGGCGCAGCGCCGGGGCGTATCCCCGCTGCCTCGAGAAGTCGAGGCGCGGCGGGAAGAGCTCCGGCGCGATCTCAGGGCAGTATGGAGGGAACGACTGTCGCAACCGACGGCCGGGCACGCCGCAATTGCGGCGGTAAGACCCCTCTTTGAGGAGTGGCTAGATCGGCGTCACGGCGTCCTGACCTACCGCATGACGCAGGTCCTCACCGGACACGGAAGTTTCGGGAGGTACCTGTGTCTGATGGGAAAGGAGGAAACGCCTGGGTGTCACCACTGCGAGGGTCGCCCTGAGGACACCGTAGAGCACACGGTGCAAGACTGCCCCGCCTGGGCAGAGCACCGACGTGTCCTCACGGCGGCGATAGGCGGAGACCTCTCGCGCCCGGCCTTGGTCGAGGCCATGCTGCGGGGCGAGAGGGAGTGGGAAGCGGTCGCCTCCTTCTGCGAAGCAGTCATGCTTTCGAAGGAGGAGGCGGGCCGCGTGAGGGAGAGGATGGCGTCCTCCCTCCAGCCCAGCCGCAGTGGTAGACGCCCACGGCGTCGGACGTCGGCCGACGATCTCCGGCCACCGTAGGCGCGGGCATGCGGACAACGAGTAAAGGGCAACTCGCTGTCCGACCATGGACCATGCCCGGGTCGACGGCGCGTCGTGTTCCACGCGCGCCTCAAAGAGCGTCAGCAACATGACGAGGCCCCCTCTGCAGAGGGCCGAAGCCCGCCGGGGTCGTGGGACTCATCCCGTTACCGTGGCCCCGGTATGTAAAGGGTTATTGAAGGAACACCGTGGATTTTAGTCAGTAAAAGTCTGACAGTCCCTCCCACCCTGCCCGGAGTGGGAGGACTTATTTGATAATTTTACCACGTTAAAAAAATAAAAAAAAAAAAAAAAAAAAAAGCATTCTCTACCAGTCCACTAAGGGTAATGGATAAATAACATGGCAGATGAAGGGCAAAAAGAAAATATTGTTAAAATGTATACATATATAGGTATAGACTTGTTCTTAAAAATGCTCGTCAATCGTAATATATAAATACATAACATATAATACAATAAATAAATACAAAAATATCTAATTACATAATTTTGTTTCTAATAAAATTTTACGTATCGGTACAATTTATTAACTTTACGTGACTATGTCTTCAGGGAAACGTCGAAATAATCCCTAAAACTAGGCTAGTCAAAGTAGGTACAAAGTTCCGCAAGCAAATTAATTGATTCAAAACTACCGGAACATCAATCAAACTACCATTTATCGAATTAAGCAATTTGAGTAATTGGTTTTTTAAATAAAAAAGCGAATTTTCATTAATCATTCCCAGTGATCAGCGCAGCGATCCAAACTTTCTTGTAATTCGATTTTTAAAAGCCATCGACATGGACGTCCCATCACTGAAGGAAACTCATCCACAGAAGTATTACTTCAAAGCACTCTGTAAATTGATGTTTTATTTAGGCATGGGCGATCTCTGGTATGAGAAAACTGAAGTTTCCTATTACTGGAAGAAGATCTACGCGGCGTGGATGATAGTGGCGAATGGTTACATCATCTTAGTCGTGCTTGACGAACTTCTGTCATTTGCGAGGACTGACTTGACAGACCGGGAGAAGAACGACTTGGTGCAGTTCTCTTTTGCGCATCCTTTGATTTACTGCAAGGTATTGACGCTATACATCTGGAAGGGCCGCATCAAGGTTGTGATGGAGCGCTTGTTGGAAGGTTCCAGGCCTATTTTCCACTCGATGGAGCTGGAGAAATTGTCCGTTAAGCGGTTTGCTAAGCATTGCTTTTCGTTGACTGCTGTTTCCTATGTGACTCTGGGTTCTGCAACCATCGAAGGAATCAGGCTTCATTTCATTGAAGGTAAGCTTCTTCTGTTGCTTTCAATCACATTTTTTTTTGTTAAACGTTATGCTTAAGTATGTTGTTTGTATTGCTTCCAGACATCCCGATCCGAACAGAAGTGACCTATTTTCCCAATCCATCACACTCCGGCTTCTTTATCAACGTACTCCGTTTCTTCGTGGAGTTCCACTGGTACTGCATCGTAGCAATGATGGCTACAATGGACTGCCTAGCCCTATGCTCCCTTCTTACCGTGGGCCATAAGTTCAGGGTCTTAAGGTTGTATTTTCGTAAGCTGAGAATCAGGACTTTGGAGAATAAGAGGAAAAAGACGAGGAAGGAACTTGCAGAACAATTTAAAAAAGATTTCATCGTCGGGATCAAGTTGCACGCAGATGCTTTGTGGTACGTATCATTTTGAAATGGTAGATGAAAGAAAAATTCATTGGAGAAAAATTTTGAGTTTATCGCAACCAGACAGACGCGGCAGGAGACTTTGTTTTATTTGTATGGATTCGTTCTAATTGTTTGATGTTTCATAATTTTGCTTAATGGAAGGACTAAGAAAAGATATTTATTTATTGTAATGAAAAACTAAATAAGATGAATGAAGGTAAGTGATAACGCGAGGATCGATTTACAATGTTGAAAGATCTCTTCTAATTCTGTCCCAGAATTCTTCCAGAAACAATGTAATGACTCATAGCAATCCGTTTTGCAGGTGTGCTCGAAATGTGCAACAATCGATGGGGCCGTTGTACAGCATCCAGGTGTTGGAGAGCGTCGCTCTACTCGTCATGTGTCTTGTAAAACTTGTCGTAAGTACCTACCTATAGTCCTATATACAAAATAGAATTAGTGAGAAAGACAGAGCGTGAATGTGTTACAATAATTTAAGTTTAGTTATCTTTTGCTGTGGGTCATATACTCGTATGCTTGCTTCAGTGGTGTTTAGCATGGTAGAAATAGGTACATAGCTTCATAAACATATTTGACAAACTAACAATTCAATAATGCCTATAAATGGTCAATTTGAAATACATATACAGTGAATTTCATTTATTACGACCTTGGTTGTAGCGACCATTTGCCTTTATCGACGTTAAATTTAAGTCCCTTAAATTTAAAGCATACTTTAGTACAAAATATATCGCTATAGCGACTTTGGATATAACGCCGAGTTCGGGTGTAGCGACTGTTTTAACCCGGCGTCAGCATGGTAGAAAATAGGTACAACAACTGCATGGTGGGTCATAATTACCCGGATTTTAAACCGTTGCTGATTTTTACCATTTCAATTATATTTAGAGCAAATTTGTGTTTAACTTGAAGAATAGTTCTTAAATTATAATATTTAGGAGACAAAATAAAAAAAATTAAGTAACATAAAGATCGCTTTATGTATTTAAGAAGTCAGTATAAAATTTACAACAAAAAATTCAAGTTCTAGAAACTTATTAATATAAACACAAAATAATGACTAATTAACACTTATTTTTAACTTTTTGGAATGACAAATGTGAGATCTTTAAGAAAGTATATGTAAATATTATAAATAATCTTAGGGTTAATCACTATTAGCACCGTCATCTACGCAACCGCCACAGAAAGAAATTATATGTTCAGGGCAGATAAATTTGTTGCATCTTAGACAGGTATGGGTAGTTTCCTGTCTTCGTACGGTGGAATACATTTGACGTTGGATGACACTCAAAGGTACATCATCATCTTCATCATCACTGTCTGATGCCTCTTGCTCGGTGTCACTCTGTTGAGATCTTCCTCGTTTTCCGAAGAATTTTCTTTCGAGTCGCTTTCATCTAATATTGACAGAATATTTTCGCCTTTCACGTTCCTCTTTATCTTGTTCAAATATAACCTAAAAATAACAAAATATCATGTAATATACGTAATATCGGTACAAATAAATACACGAAATAATCAAATAATGAACTCAACGTAATTGGCACGAAATTGTATCATCGAATGTATAGTTGGGTCATATTTACCTTTTTGTTGTTTGACTGCGTCTATCTTCCTGTGCAGGAGCACACCGTCTTAGTTGACATAAGAAACGAGGGAGGCGGGACACTAACTGCAGCTATTGAGAAGCGTGGTAACGTTATACTATTATTTTCTCAAATATCCGCATTTAAAAACATAACGGGTCATTATGACCCAACCTAGCAGACTTTACTTTTACTTTAGGGTTAATGAATAATTTGTAACAAATTCTTTGAAAACCCATGCAGATATTGCGACCGGAGTTGGCCGGGTCGTTCTTATCTTATGTTTACATTTTTTTTTTAATAGTTGATAGGCTTGCGTTTGACCATAATCTCACCTGATCTTAAGCGATGATGTGGTCGAAGATGAAGCACGCTTGCCTAAAAGTAACCTATTCACTCTTGACTTAAAGACTCCCAGTTTATAACTATCAGGAAACACAAACTCCGGCAGGGAATTCCACTCCTTAGCCGTACGCACAATGAACATCCACACATACGGTCACCAACTATGGTGACCTTTACTTTATGTCTATAGATATTAGCTAGGTAGTTGTAACGTTTCCGAGTGAAATTTATAGTCCAATTTGCAATTTGGTATTATAAACCATAAACATGTCTGTATGTTTTTACCTTTGCTTGTAACGACTTCCGGATATAACGTCGAAATTACAGTGGTCCCTTCATCGTCGTTATACCTGAAACCCACTGTAGGTATTTGTTTTACTTTTAATCCATGCCTCGGAATACACGTTGCGTCTCGGCTGTTATTTGTATACAGGGTTAATTGTAAAACACCGAAAACCTCTCGGGACTATGTTACTAACATCATAATCAACAACTTTTGTTCTATGACTTTTAAAAATTCATCAGATTTTCATACAAAAATAAAAATATTTAAATTGAACGCCCTAAATGTTACGGAGTCTACGCGAAACAAAAGAAAGTGATAGTATAAGTCATTTTCTTTTGCTTCGCATATACTTTGTTACGGGTAATCAGAAGCTAGGAAATCTAATACCAGTCTTGTCAAGGGATATCGTGTTATCTATCTAATGGGTTTTGAAGGTCAGATACGCAGTAGCTCCATGTAAAGCACTAATACTCAGCTCCATTCGGTAAGACTGGAAGCGTAACCCAACGTAGTTGAGAAAGAGGCCAAGCATCTGATGATGATGAGTAGGTACTAGAGATGGTCGTTTTTATAAAAACGTTTTTGAGCATCGATGCCAGTACACGATGACGCCCAAAAAGCAAAATTATCCTACAGCGGGCCTAGACAAAATCCATTTTCTGTAAGCGTTAACGCCAACGGAAAAATTAAATTGTATGGAGTTGACATTTACTAACACGTGACAATCACGTGACATGTGGTTAGCAAATGTCAACTCCATACAATTTAATTTTTCCGTTGGCGTTAACGCTTACAGAAAATGGATTTTGTCTAGGCCCGCTGTTCAGATTTTATAGGCCTCCAGCACTTATAATTATCTCTTAACGGTTCTAGTATCGGCTGCCATGCTTATAATAGCAACCATGGAGTTAGTTGGGTTTAATAGTATATCTGATCTTATACATTAACTTATAATTACTTATAGATACAAATTAAGGGTGCAATATAAGCTTAGGTGACCTATAAATATCATGAGGGTGTAAACGCACTCAAGAGTAGTTAAACTGGTAAGCTATACTTATAACTACTAACAAGAAGCATTACAGAACCGTTATAAGTAAAATACGGCAATAAGAGTGATGCACAGAACTAAACATACTGGAAACCATATGTATTTATTAATTGGTTTTATAAGGGTTTATAAATTCACGTTATAGATTTATAGAACAATTATAAGTTAAATGGAGCGGCTTTATAGTGGTTTAAACCAATACTATTATAATCTTAACACGACTGTAAAGATTCGGTGTAATATACTTAGTATCCTAAACTATATCCGTGGTGTCCTGTACAAGAATACCTCGGTTTAATAGTTTTGCAAATGCTGTTATACGAGTAGTCTCAGTACGCACATTTTGATTTGTAGCCGACGTGTCGTGCTATTTACTTTTCTTTCAAAAGTGGATCTGAAAAAATGTAAACGACTAAAAAGAAGAGGTTCTTACAAACAAAAAGTTCATAACCAAATAATTCAAGTGTCGGTTTCTAACTTCGTATTTGGCGAAGAACGTATCGTAGATATAGGAGAAGGATTCGTACACATTAGTTCCAGCGAAACTGAGAAAAAATGTTTAAATGAATAATTCTGAACAAAACGGTGTTTTATCGTACAATATAAGATATGCGACGTTAAATTCTTTATCAGAAATTTTGAACTAAGCCTGATTTGGACGCATTTTTGGGACAGAAATGATTCCACATCAAGATGGATTTACAGTAGCAACTAAATTATAAAGAGAAATTAAAGTGCATGTGAGAATTCGAGCAGAATAATATAAGTTTTAGAACAACCGTTCTGGCCTTATTATTTGACTGATCGGTTGATTTAATTTTCTTTTGATTTGATTTTCTCATTAACTCCTATTCTTAAAGTATACTGCTAAAGTACGAAGCGATAACAGGATATCAATAAAAGCAAATGTTTCTTACAAATGTTTTAATTGAAATTATTTAAAGTTCTCTCTTAAAATAGGTTCGCTACCTTAATTTCGCATAATAGTTGGGCTTTTTTACTTATGTTATAATACTTAATCAACAGTCTTTAATTTCACAATCATACCAGTGCTTGAATTACCTATTTAAATAGGTAACTTAGATATCTTTTATTCATTTATTATATACTTTATTTTACATGTAAACTAATATTATAAAGAGGAAACATTTGTGTTTTTGTATGTATATCACGTTTTCATACAAAAACTACTGGACTGATTTCAAAAATTCTTTCACCATTAGAAAGCTGCATCTTCACTGAGTGACAGACTATATAACATATTCAAAAAAAAATAGGGATCCCTAATAAAATGTTTACTCTTTCACGCAAAAACGACTGAATGGATTTTGCAAGTAGATAGTTTACATCCTGGAATAACACATAGTCTGGTTTTTATCCTGGAATTCCCACGGGATCGGGATTTTACGCGGGAATACCCTCCCACGCGAACGAAGTCGCGGGCAAAAAGCTAGTCATACAATATTTCTATGAAAACAAAAAGTAAAACTAGTGTACAATGGGCGGGCAGTTTTATCGCACAGGCCGATCTTTTACATACAGACAACCTTTCGATGTACAGAACTTAAAGGAGACACGATATAAGGCTGTCAGTATCAAACTTCATAAATAGTTTTAAATAATATTATTAAATATGTTATTTATCACAATAATAGGAGAATAATAATAATTCAAATAAAATAAAATAAATTCCAATAAAAATCCAATAATGTCAAAAATAAAATAACAATGATATTTTTAAAAACAAAAAAATGCGTCATCTCGTTACGTGAAGTCGAATAAGCCTCCCTAGCACTGCAAACTCCGGGTTTTCTGATATCATCTTCAGAATTCTCTCCCCCGGATCCTACACATCAGAGATGCTGCTTTTATACGTATTATGGCATAAAAATCATCGACTCTTGCGTCAGCAAACATGGCTGAAGCGCTACAGAAACGTGGGAGCCCCACCAGAATTCTGAACGCATTGTTATATTGTACGCGAAGGGCGTTGTAGGTCCGTTGCGTATAGCTGGCCCACTGGTCACTTTTACGTCTAATGTACACCTTGCAAATCTATGCACCAACATATTAGCACGAACCGACAACGCCCTTCGCTCTCGCTCGGTCTCAGTTAGGTACTATGTGTCCTAATAGGTACTTAAATTTAGAGACACGTTTTAGAGGTACTCCGTTTAAACGGACTGGAGGTACATGTTTCGGAGACTTATTCTTACCTATAATAACCATAAACATAATTTTCTTCTCGTTGTACTTCAGACCATGAGCTTCCGCATATAACTCACAGATAACGAGCAGTTTTCTCAATCCACTGAGCGACGGACTCAGTAACACCACCATATCGTCAGCATAACTGATGTTGTTAAGACGTCATCTATATGACAACCAACGTGGGTGTTACTGAGCCCCTCAATCAGCTGATTAATATACAAGATAAATAGTCTTGGAGAGGATAGGCCTCCCTGTCTGACACCTCATTTAAGTGCATACTCATCCGACTCCCCACTTTACATAATTTTTCTGATGCTAACAAAGAATAGGAAATTAATAATGTATGTATAGGTACGTACTACGTATAGGTGACTGTCATGCAAAACTAACTATATTTAAAAATTATAATGTCTATGTAATAACACTAAACAATTCAACAAAAACTAATGTTTTTGTTCTAAATTTATTTAGAATCTAAATTTCAAAACAAAATCTCAGAGTATTCTTGCTTTATATACCTATAATATAATTTAAGCAACTACCGAGAGTAGTAGTATTATTACATAAAAATTTCTGTGGCACATGGCGTGGCGAGCTTGAAACGTAGGTAATTGTATAATTAGCTAAAACAATAAATTACAAAACAGAAAACTTTTAACAATTTAAATTAATTTAAGATTTACTTAAGTTTAAATATCTCTTTTGAAGCAGCTGGTCCATTGGCATGTATGACTACACTGACGACCTCTGTTTGCACTGCTGGGTGGAACATCGTCCTCTTCACCTAAACAAAAACATTAAAATGAGACAGGTTATAGAAACATTAACGGAACCCTAATTCTAAACAATATGGCCAATTATTCTTATGGTCACCATTTTAAAGAAAAGTACGCCTATAAAGGTTTTTTAATGTATTTGTGAAAACCAACTCTGTGAAAATCTTACTGAACCAATTATTATTTTAAAAATCAACTTATCGATAACGCGAATTCCAGGAGGCGCGTAAAAAAATTGATGAAATCTAATAATACTTCACCAAAAATATACGTGCGCCATGCACATTTATACACACATTATAATAACATCTTGACTGTTAACTACACTTTTAATATTTTAGATATTATTTATAATAAGAAATGGATCAATAACTTACCTTTATTAAAAAAAATGTCAGCAATAGGTATTCACCAGTTCACAACACTTTTGTATGAGCTTTTAAGAGATTCACTGATTACGTTATTGTCGTGTTTGGTTCCATTAAGCGCTAACAGTTAGCTTCGCGGGAGCAAATAGTTCTACGCAGTCTAACTATAAGGTCCTTATTGATCGAAGTGGTGTTCAACAAGTCTACTATAGATATTTAATTAGATAATATACGCCTATAAATTGGGCCCTTTTCCGTGGTTATAATCGTTTACTATTCCGTTATAGTCCTGATGAAATGGTGGTTCCAGGACAATTACTCGACCACATTTTGCTTCTTGGGCTTTTTTTTTTTTTTTTTTTTTGTGTGGCATCTCGCATGTCAACCTCTGAGGTTGTCGGCTGCTTAACCGGGCTTGCCTGTGGTTGCCTTAATTAATAAATTAATTAAAGCCTCCAGCCAGGGCTTATTAAAAAAACTTACAAACTAGGCGACTACACGCTAAGGGCACCCCCTGTGGGGTACGGACCTCGGCTTAGGGCGTCGCAGGGGAGGGCAGCTAGGGACAGGCTGGATCATATCATTATTATTATTAATAAGGGAATTTAAAGCTACTGGCTCAGCGTCGCGGGCTGGCTCTGGCAAGGGTCGGGGTGGACTATTACGAGGACGTCGCGGCGGGCCTCGGCGGCGAGGACGGAAGGACGGTCGGTTTTTGTGTTTGTGTGCCACTGTACTGTGTTTCCCTACGGCTCTCTTGGAGCAGGGTGATTGCGTCATCGGGAGTGACTAGGGTATGCCTTGGTCGGCGAATCTTAGAGATACGCGAGGGTTCATATTGGGCGGCCGATACGATAAGGGGATTCCTATGTTGGATTGAAGTTTCAAAGAAACGCTTGGAGACGCGTTTCATGAACTGCTGGATGGTGGGCATCTTGAGGTCTACGTGAAGAAGCTCATTTCGAACATAAAAAGGGGCTCCCGCGACTCTACGGAGGACTCGGTTTTGGAGGGTCTGCATCTTATGGAGGAGGTAGGGCTTTGCGTGTGCGAAAACAACGCAGGCGTAGGTCATGATGGGACGGATGACCGCGGTGAAAATACGCAGCTTGCACCTGAGTGATAACTTGCTGCGAGAGCTAAGAATGAAGTGGAGCCTACCTAGAGCGAAAGCGGCGCGCGAACGTGCCTGCTTTATATGCTCAGCGAAGGAGAGGTGTCTATCGAGGACCACGCCTAAGTATTTGGCTTGCTTTTCCCAAGGGATCGGCTTGCCGTACATGGTAATCGGACGCGGGGAGGGTGGGTTTATCCGCGGTTTAGAAAAGAGGACTGCCTGGCTTTTGTCTGGGTTGACTTCGATTCTCCATTTCCGGAACCACTTGGCCAGAGTGTTTGCGGAAGTTTGGAGAGTGCGAGCGATGGCATCGGGTTTAAGACCGGTATAATAGATAGCCGTATCGTCGGCGAATAGGGCTAGCTGGGTATTTTTATGCTTGGGAATATCACTAGTGAATAGCGTGAAAACGAGGGGGGATAGTACGGAGCCTTGAGGAACTCCTGCGCGAATAGGATGGGGGGAGGAGAGCTCCCCCTCAATTCGATAACGAAAGGTGCGATTCGATAAAAAGTCCCGTAGGATGAGCACGAGACGGTCAGGCACGCCGAGTTGGTATAGCTTATAGATTAAGCCGTTGTGCCAGACTTTGTCGAACGCTTTCGCTATGTCGAAGAATAAGGCTCCCGTTATTGCGCCCCGTTGGAAGCCGGCGCTGACGTATTCTACGATGCGGTGGACTTGTTGGATACATGAGTGTTCGGTTCTAAATCCGAACTGCTCATTGGGTATTAGACTCTTTGCTTCGGCAAAATCTTTGAGCCGCTTATATATAAGCCTTTCATAGATTTTACCGAGGACGTTGAGTAAGCTAATGGGACGGTAGCTAGACGGGTCAGACTTGGGCTTGCCTGGTTTGGGAATACCTATGACGGTGGCCTGTTTCCAGGTTGTAGGGAACATATTATTGCTCAATGCGCCATTGAAGATGGCAGTCATTAGCACTATAAGCTGGGCGGGGAAAAGTTTGAAAACCCTATTGGTGATGCCGTCGGAGCCAGGGGCTTTTCGCGGTTGGAGACTTTTAATGATATCCTGGACCTCATTAGGAGTGATGGGGGCCAGTGGATTATCGGGATCTTCGACGGGCGGAAGGGAAGTTCTACATTCGACTTCGGCGTTCACCATATCGAGGTGGGCTTGGTCTACTGGTTGAGAGCTGGGAGAACACTGGGACTCTAGGCTGTCGGCTAGGCATTCTGCTTTTTCAGAGTTATCGAAGGCGATACTCTTATCGGGACGAATGAGA
Source organism: Tholera decimalis (assembly GCA_943138885.2). Lineage (NCBI taxonomy): Eukaryota > Metazoa > Arthropoda > Insecta > Lepidoptera > Noctuidae > Tholera > Tholera decimalis. Next base: position 36,430,741 of record OW964562.2, read on the forward strand.
GGAGGCATTGTGGCCTCTTCAGTGGATCGTAACTTCCTCTGAAGCTGCCAGAAGGCAAGATGGGTGGGCTCAAGTTCGCTCAGCATCTTGTCCCAGCTCGCATTACGCTGCTCGGCAATGCGTTTCCTTACAGCACGCTGTAAGTTGCGCATGTGAGCTTTGTTTGCGGCGCAGGGAAAAGCGCTGTACGCGCGGATGGCTGCGTTCTTCTCGGTTATCAGATTCCGTACATCGTCCGGGAGTTTCCAGCGGTGGTCTTCCACTGCAGGAACTTCCCTTGAACAATCGTTCAGGACGGATTGTACGTGATCTGTAAGCGAGTCGATCGCCGCCGTCGTGTCAGCGACTGAAACTATGTGGTCAGGAATGGTGTCCAATTGTGGCGACGTGGTGGATTTCAGTTTTTCACTTACTTTCCTCCAGTCGGTGATCAATTGGGTCGGAGGAGGTTGGGTAGGATCATGGTTACCCGAGCGGGAACCTAGGTGTAGGATAACGGGACGGTGATCCGAGTTAAGCTCGTGAAGCGCTTCTATGGAGTGTAAACGGAGGTTTACATTCTTTAGGAGCGCCACATCGAGGACATCGGGCCTATGGTTGGTGTCGTGTGGGTAGTGGGTGGGAGTCATCGGAGCGATGACGTCATAGTTTAGGGTCGCGCCTAGGTTATACACGATTCTGCCTCTGGCATTTGTCGTGTTGCTGTTCCAAGCGGAGTGTTTGGCGTTGAGATCGCCCGCTAGTAAGACGGAGTCACTTAGGCCGAAGAGAGTCGTGAGATCGCTGGTGAGCGCGATAGGATCGTCTGAAGCAAGAGACGCGACCGATGGTGGGGGATGGTAGGCAGAGATGATGGTTATCGGAGGATGACCAGTCCTGCCTAGTCGACAGGCAGAGTACTCTAGGTGAGAGAGAGGCGCGGGTGGGGTCAGAGGGATGCAGTATAACTCCTTCCTATAATAAATAAGGGTACCGCCGCCGTGGCAGCGTGTTCTGTCATTGCGAACTAGACGGTAATTCGCAATTTTGGGGTCAGCGCGGTGGGGTTTCAAAAGGGTCTCCTGTATAAGGAGGACGTCTAATTGGTGGTCGCGGAGGAATTTAGTTATTTCGGCGCGTTGGTTGAAAATGCCATTGGCGTTGAAAAAACCTAATTTGAGGGATCGAGGCCTAGTGTGATTTGTGCGTTGGGAATCCATTGGATCAGTCCATCGCATCCATCTGGTCGAGGCCTAGCACGACATCACTGTGTGTGCTGAATATTTGGCTGTACATTTCCGTCGTAATTTTGCCGTTATTCTGCTGCTCGGCAGCCAGAAGGGCATCGCGGAGAGACCTGGCTTGGCGGGTCATAAATATTTTATAGTGGCGCAGTAGAGTCTGGGCGCAAGACTCGCCGTTCCCGACGGGTGAGGGTTTGGGCGGTTGTTTGGCTGCAGGAGCAGCAGTGGTTAGAGGCGCGGGTTTGGGACTGGTTGTGGCCTCTGGAGCCACGGCTATAGGCAGGATCTGCGCTGTGATGGGTATATCCATCAGTGCCTGCAAAGGTTTGGCAGGGGCCAAGGAGGGAAAGGCTTTTTCTTGGTTTAGCCTGTTCCACGGGGATGGTCTCTGAGGAGCTAGACGTTGGGGAATTTGAGAGGAAGGTGCCTCTCTTTGTTGGCGGGTGTTGGCGCGCTTCGCTAATTTAGGAGCGAGTTTGGGGGCTTTGGGACAGCCGCGGTAGTTTGCCGGGTGACCGCTCTGGCCGCAGAGAACGCAGCTGGGTGGTTCCGAACAGAGGGTTCGGTCTTTGGGCCGAGGGCAGTCCGCAGTGCTGTGCTCGCCCAGACACTTGACGCATCTGGGAGTCGCATAGCAGTTGCTCTGCGCATGGCCATACAGTTGGCAACGGTGGCATTGTCCCACTGTTGCGGTTTTGTAGGGCTTTTCAATTGAGATACCGGATAGGGAGCAAATGGACTTAATCTTGAAAATCGGGTGATGACCTTCGGTTGGTTCACAAATGACAAGAACCATGTCGTACAATTCACCGCCTCTCGCTTTATGTAAGCGATGGACGGCGATCACTGGTATACCTTGATCGGCAAGGTCGTCTTTAATATCCTGTACAAGGATTTCTTTAGGGACACGTTTAATAATTACACGAGTGGGCGTGTCCTCGGGGAAGGAGAAAGTGTGAAAGGAAATATTCCTTTCACGGAGGGCGCGATATAGTTCCCTATAATCGTTCGACGTAGGGACGGTGACTTTAATGCCATTTTGGCAGGCACGGGCGTTTGTGTAGTTGATCTTTCGATCAACAGACATCTTGGACACATCAGTCCATTTCCCCTTGTCTTGGATGTAAAAGGGGCGCGGAGGGCGTTGCTTCCTTTGGGCTGAGGAAGTTTGGGCTATCGGGCTGGGGGGACGACTATTCTGCACGCGAGCAGAGGTAGTTGGGACGGGGCTAGCGGGTCGAACGGGCGTTTGAGTTGGGGACGGGGGCGACGTGGTGGTCTTTTTGGCCTTGCTGGCCTGGGAGGTTTTCCCTTTCTTCCTCTTGCCGCCGGTGACGACTTGAAAGTCGTCTTCCGAGGACGAGGGGCATGATGACAAATCATTGTCAGAGTTGTTATTGGACACAGGTTCGGTGGTGTCCATTTCACGGAATTCAACTGCAGCGCACACCTGCGCGGCGTCCATTGTTCTATGAACAATAGGATTAGTAGGTTGGCCGGAAACAATGGATGATTTCGGGAATTGGGCGGTCGGCACGACATTGTCGGCGGGCGGGAGCGATAGAGGGCTATCTACCTGGAAGTCGTTCGTTGTTCGATGAACAATGGGATCAGAGTTGATAAACACTTCCGTGAATTGACCAACCGGAATGCCTTGATCAGCAAGCGGGGGAGATTATGGGCTGTCAAGCGCGTCACTAAAATCAGCGACGTTGGCTTCGGTAGCCGGAGGACAGTTAGCGATTTCACGCTGGATTTTTCCGCCATATTTGGCGGAAATAGCAGGGTTTTCCTTAAGTATTTCTAGCAATATCTCCAAAATATTGGAGTTTGCCATGATTGGCGAATGAATCAAAAATTTTTATGGGGAAATTTTGGAGATTTCTCTCCCGCGGGGGACCTATTTAAAGCCTAACTGGCCTAACTCCCCGGATGGATGGGTCCGGGGATGTGTAACCCTCCCAGTCGGGTAGAGACTGGGAGGTGAGTACCTAATGGTGAGCCCTAAGCTTGTAACCGGTCGCCAGTCTTATTGTGCGAGCCGGGCCCTATTGGGTCTAGTGCGAAGGGGTAGACACACCCAACCGACACTAGGTTTGTAGCTGAAAAGGAAACTCAGTAACTAGGTATGACTAGGAGATCCCCCAAGGCCAAAACCTAGCACTCGACTCCAATTGACTGCTTCACCCTGAAGGGGATCAGCGGGTGCGTCGGGTCAGCACCCCCTTGGTATTGTTGACACCGTGAGGTTTCCAACCAAGGACCACGAAACTGTGGTTTTACCCTGAAGGGGCCAAACCAAATTGTTTTTGACGATACTCTGTTATAGAAACAGGATATCCTTCACCGCCTCGAAAAAGGCGGATCCGGACCAGGCGTCGTAGTCGGCGACTACGAGTGACGTCACGGCGGGCGTGACGAAGCGTAGCGATGACTCAGGCACGGAACGATCGAGAGCGCGGAGCGGTACGACCGTCGCGGGCGAGCGTCGGAAGCGGAATGCTTGCTTCTTGGGCGGCATCTGATGCCGATTTATACGAAAACGGATGACCGAAACACCCGATGCGAACATCAGCGAGTGCGAGCGATACACCATTTTACCGCGCAACGGAATAACGCGACGTGGTGCATGTGGTGGTGCCGCTGGAACACAAACCGAAAACTTGATATATCGCTCGCTCGCTCACCCTCGTTGCTATCAGTGATACGTGAACGGTGCTCAGAATTATTATCTTTACTAGAAGTGACACAAAATTAATATGAGTTTGATAGACTACATACCCACTACGTGACTACAATGCCATCTATTACGAATTTAAATGAGTTTTGCCAAAACTTTCATAACATGCAATGTTTACTTGTTTTCGGTGTGTAAGTAGAAGTCACGTCTTTAATTATATTTTGTGACATAACTTAATATTTATCACAAGGACGATCGATGGTACCTATACAACTGACAGACTGCAAAGGAAGGGTTATGTTTTTCGCGCGTATCTTGTATGTATGTATGTAATATTCTTTATTACCTCATATCTCCAGAATCGCTGAACGGATTCACATAATTGAGGTATCGTTAGATTCCTCTTAGCAGCCCAAGTGTTCTTAGATAGGTGATATTTGAAAAAATCAAACATGGCGGCTGTGCGAAGTCATTATACATAATGAAAAAATATATTCTTTTCGAATACTGCAATATGGGTATCAAATTAAAGAGCTTAACAGAAGGATTTCAAAAAGGTATATCATGTTTATCATTAGTGTAATACTAGCAAAAATAATACAAAGAGAATGTTTAAAAATATGGACTTAGCTCTTTCACTTTCTGAATCCGGTGGGGTGCCATTGTGATACGACCGGGAAAACTATAAAAATGTTAATTAATATTTTAACTAAAAAGTTGAAACAAAGTTGAACAAGCACCCATCCCATTAAAAAAAATCAATTGGGTCTCGCCTGCTTGTCACTTTTTAAAATAAAAATGTGCTTGTTTCTTGTATTTCAGTTGAGCAGTTAGGGTTTTTTAGATTTTTTAAATAACTTTTTTTCTAGAAGTATATCCTCAATTTAATCTTCTTTGCAAGATACGTAAAATATACAAAAAGGTATTGTATACTGATTTCATTGTAACTAACTTATGTTTCATTTTATGCACTATTTATGAATACTAGCGAACGACCTCCATATTATGGTAATTAAAATTCTTCGCTCATCCCGGGGGAACACTTTTTTTTTTTCGAAATAAAATTATGTCCAGGGTGCTACCTCCATACCAAATTTCATCAAACGCCCTTTGAGTGAGAAGAAATAAAAAACATACACACACACACTCACAAACTTTCGCCTTTATAATACACTTCTGGACACATCTATTGGCCCACCTTGTATTTTCAGTTTCGTTTGGTCCTAGCTAAAATTTTATATTAGGTCGAGCAAAAAGTTTTTATGCAGTTTTGAACCTGGCACATTCACAATTTCATTCAATAGTCTTTTTTTGAATTTCGAACACAGAATTTAAAGAAACAAAAGACAATTTGGAGCCTGTTTGTTGATATCAAACAATCGAATACTAAGAAAACTTGGTTTTATTGGTTTACTTGGATTTAATTCTTGAAAAAGTGATTGATATCTTTGCTTTTGCAACAAACATTACTTATTCTTAACATTAAGGTGAGGTTCTATCAATAATCTATGGATACTTCACCTGAAGTCGCCGCCCAAGCTGTGGCACTTATTCAGGCCGGACACAGCCAAAGAAACGTGAGTGCTCAACTTAATTTAAGTCGATCTGCGGTCCGAAATGTTTATCGGAGGTACCTAGAGACTGGCGGCTTTGTTCGTCGCCAAGGAAGGCCACGATCTCGGGTCACAACTGAAAGGCAGGATCGATTCATCGTGACGACCAGCTTGAGAAATCGTCACCTTACCTCCATTGAGATACAAAACCAACTTCGCGACTTCCACGGAGTATCTGTGAGCGCTCGAACTGTTCGGAGAAGGTTAAAAGAACGCGATATGGTACCACACAAGCCAGCTAATGGGCCCAAACTAAAGCGAGCCCACCGAACAGCGCGCCTTCATTTCGCACGCAGTCATTTAAATTGGACACAGCAAGATTGGAGCCGTGTACTCTTTTCTGATGAGTCTAAAATTGTGTTACATGGCAATGATGGAAGGAAGAAGGTCTACCGGCGTAAGGGAGAGCGTTTCGCACAATGCTGCTTTGAAGAGAGGGTTGCTTATGGCGGTGGCTCATGGACTGTCTGGGGCGGTATATCCGCGAGCGGCAAAACTCAACTTGAGGTTGTTACAGGACCACGGCTGCCAACATTAAATGCTGAAAGATACATTCGTGAGTGCTTAGAACCTCACGTGATACCATACGCGGACTATGTGGGCCCAAATTTCCTTTTTATGCATGATAATGCAAGAGCCCATGCGGCCGGCATCGTCAGGGAATATCTTCGGGATGTGAACATCACAGTTATGGACTGGCCAGCCAGAAGCCCAGACATGAACCCCATTGAGCACATGTGGGACGAGCTAAAAAGGCGTGTTAGGGCTCGTCAGCCAGTTGCCCAGACGATGCAGGAGTTGAAAACTGCCATAGAAGAGGAATGGGAGATGATCCCTCAAAATTTCATAGAGCGGTTGATAAACTCTATGCCTAATCGTATGAGAGCTGTGGTAGATGCCCATGGAGGCAACACGCGTTATTAAATTAAACCTTTATTTGATAAAACATGTTTTTTATTCAAAAATTAATTGCCTTTAACAAGGCGCATATCCGACTTGTTAGGCGTAGGTCCATGTCGTATGGTATTCTGAATTCAAATTTAAAACTATACGATCGAAAAAGATGGTAAAATGTATCAGGTTTAAAACTGCATCAACAGTTTTTGTTCAATCTAGCAATCATATTTCGGTAGGGGCCATCGAAACCTAAACTCTAAGGTGGGCCAATAGATGTGTCCAGAAGTGTATTAGTAGTAAAAGTCGGACCTAACGTTAAATATCAGTATCTGATTATTAACAAAATATAGTAAAATAGACAACAAAAGTTATCGTTATGGCACCGTTACCGAGTACCTAACTATCACGGCAGTTATTTTATCAAATCGCATCCACGACAGTTTCCTGGCATCGATACCAGCAAAAACGATGCCGGCATCGGATGCGGTTTACTCAGCATCGGTGCGCATCGATGACAAATATTAACGAAAACGCCCAACTCTAGTAGGTACCCAACTAACAATTTGGTGATAAGAATTAGTGCTACATGAGCTATTTAAGAGAATTTTAAGAACCCTAGGTTCTGTAAAGGCACTAACATTTGGTGATATAGCGCGTTTTAACTGTCTTATAACTCTGATTTGGGCCCACGAATTTATAGCTTAAAGTTACTTAATAGTCATACAGTAGTGATAATTGAGTGACAATAAAGAACTACAATAGTGCTATTGAAGCAGTACTAACCACATTAAGTGTATAGTAAATTATACAAAGGTGACAACTGCAAGCTAAAGTAGTAATGTAGTAATAAATCCACTCTAATAACTTTTTTAGTAATATATTAGTGCTTCCTCGACACAATGTATACCTTAAGAATATATTGTAGGTATTTAGTAATTAGGTAATTTAAGGTAATTTTTGTACTTCGTTACCGTCAATAGCGTTAAAAGATTTAGCAGTACCTACGCATATTCATACCCATAGAAATATAAAATACAGATAGCCGATATAGTGATATTAGTGTATGAAAGTGACTTTATGGAGAATAAAAGAGGTAAGTAAAGAAATTTATTTTAGATAGCTTCCGCCCGCGACTTCGTCCGCGTGGAAAGAAAATCCCCCGATTATGAAACATTCTTCATTAGTGCTCCGCTCCTATTGGTCTTAGCGTGATGATATATAGCCTATAGCCTTCCTCGATAAATGGGCTATCTAACACTGAAAGAATTTTTCAAATCAGAACCATAGTTCCTGAGATTAGCGCGTTCAAGCAAACAAACAAGCAAACAAACAAACAAACTCTTCAGCTTTATAATATTAGTATAGATTACTGCAATAGTGTTATAATTATGAAAACTCACTGCTATGGTAAGTTTTCTGTAACAATTGGTGTATGTTTTCATCCATTGAAACGTCTCAAAAATAAACTACGTTTCATGATAATATTTCAAAAACATATACCGTCTTAGTTATTTTTTCATTTTAGTTATGACGAGTAAAAGTTCCTAGTACTGTCTAAAAGTATTTTAATGGAAAACTGACAATAATATAGTAAATATGTGGGGCAATAATGAACAGGCAAAGATTTTTCCTTTAAAAAGTTTATAGGTTAACTATTTGTTTGATGGCGACAATTTTCAAATACTTATGGTTGCTGATAACACTTTTATTCTAAATATAGTGTTTAAAGAACGATTTTTAGCACTTCTATACCGCTTACAGTTCTACAATATGGTGCTAAAAGTGAAAAGACAACAAGTTTATAGGTTCGGTTTGCATAACGGCTCTATGTGAACCTGTAAGCTGGATATTTTCAGGGTTATTCTATTGTTTGGAAAAACCTTTACTTATGATGTACTTACTTGATCAAAGAATTTTAATTCTATTATTTATAATAATGATAATGTAACCTAAGTTATTACATTTTAAATTAAAAGTTGTCTTTAAATATTGTACTTTTTGAATTTTGTAAACTAACACGAACTACAAAAAGAAATCCTGTTGTTTCAGAAACTATTTCCATATCTTAGTGGTAGTGATATTAAAGTATCTACCTACCGAACACCTCGCCTGGTCCCAGTCACACTCATCACGTATCTTATTCGCGTTGCCACTCGCTGTACTGTCTGTAATACTAATAATTATTAAGATATTTTGAATAAAACCACATTCTTGAAAGAATAATTTGTTTTATTTTCATACTGTATGTAAAAGGGGTAACAAGTACAGAAAACCACTGTTGCTAATACAAACCAATTTGCATTTTATTAAGTTAATAAATAAAATGTCTATACCTATAGGTACGAGCCGTCAAAATGTATTATCTATATAAATCAAAGCACAGTGAGCAGGCAAATAAACGAACCTTGAAACAACGCGCGTGAAGGGGAATACAACATATTATTTTGATTTTCACATTAGTACCCTTAATAAAAACTCCGTGTTCTATTACGTAGCTTATTCGTTTACAAAATCTTCTAGAAATAAACTTAGGTTTTCAGGTTTTCCTTTTCCGAAATAAATACCAATAATAAATGGATCACTATTACGTACGAAATGTGTTAACCAAAATAGGCCATTATTCATATTTGGAGCTTTTAAAAATAGGTAACCCATCAAGATTGATATTCAGGTAAATATTTTTTGGCAGCAATATACAATTTTAAAGTATATTTGATAATGGCTTGACAATCCCATGATGCCAATATTCACCACCCTTGATTATTTTAAGACAAACTTCTGTCGGTATTTGTAAAATCTTTCCAGGGTCGGATGGCAAAATATCTGTAAATCTTTTGTTTAAAATTACAATCCAATCTTTTAAAGCAGCTTGGCTTATATTTTTTTGTAGAGCCCATGTTCGTAAATTATTCTTTAAATTTCTATTTTTCATAATATTCACTGTCTTGCTCGTCGTTGGAGGTGTTTGAACTACTGAGAGGAAACAAAATGTCATCGTCAACATTCGTCATATCAGTTTCCTCCTGTACGGAACCCTGTTGTATATTTGTTCCTTGTGCTTGACTTAAATTAGTACCAAGGTCACTGGGATTATTATTGTATTTATATTGATATGAGGACTGTTCCCTGGAAGCACAACATAATCTATTCTAAGACTTTAATTTACCAAACACTATTTTTCCACTACAAGTAATTCTTGTCTTGTCACAATGTCATTAGTTTTTTTTCAATTAACGAAATTTCGTTGTTGTAGTTTTGCGATAATTACCTATTATATTCTTTTTTTTTATTTCCATTGTTGCATGATGGAAACAAAAATATTTTCAAATAAACCCGTTGTACATTGTAAACATATACAAAACATAATTTTTGAGGTTAGGTTATATGCAGATGCATTCAGGTGATATAAATTCCTATAACCTAACTTGAAGTAATAATGAAGAGTAATAATGTTTGCACATATTGTTTATGGCCATAAAAATATTATTTCCTAAAGCCACTGTATTACCTAAGGTTGACAGAGGAATCATTATACAATCAATAATGGTTTAAAGGTGATTTCTGTCTCTTGCAGCATCTAGCTCTATAAGATTTTTATTGAACACTTTTATGATACTAATAGCTTTCTTGCTAACTCTTAGGGTTCCATAGAACTCGTTAAGTGGTAAGAAGTATTTCAGTAACTCTATTTAAGAACATTAATTGTTAGTAAGTGCTAGTAGGGTGTGCGTTACCCCAGCAAAATAATGTCGAAAATAGTCATTTAAATCTTATAGATAATTAGTTGCCCAGCTTCTGTAATTGTTAAGCACATTTTTAAATTTGTTACACATATAGTTTTTTAGTTATTACATAAAAACATATTCTGCTGGGATAACGTTTGAAACGTTACCGCAGCAAAACTTTTTTTTAAATAATGGGAATATTGAAATAAATATTAGCTATACATTTAGTTGTCTAGACGAGGTAAATGTTACACGTTATTTTGTTTTTGTCCTTTCTTCGGCTGCGAAGTTATTCGAGATTTTGCTGGAGTAACGTTTGTGGTTTTGCTGGATCTCTGAAACGGTTAAGCGGATTCTTATCATCTTTTGTACATGACTTTTTAGGAATTAGTTTTAATTTGTTTCGCAATAAAAATAACATAATGATATACCGTTTAAAAGTTATTTAATGAAATATAAAAACATTTCTTTAGGTCCTAACACTCTGAATATGAGCTCTAAAGACTTACTTTAAACGTTATTTTGTAGCTTTTAACTACCTTCAAATGTATATGAAGTTTCATTAGTATCCTGTAGGTAATTAACAAATTATGATGTTATTCAGTTCTCCACGTTCACGGTCACAATGCGCGCGGAGTTATTTGGCCACCGATAAACCTGTATACGGTTATATAAACTGAATGTTATATCAATATTTAGTTCCTTAATTCAGTTATATACCTGTAAAATTTCAGAGTAGTACATACAATAATTAACGAGATAATTAAATAAAAGTCATTAGGAACTTCAAGACCGTGGTAATCCGACCAAGTTTAGGTGGTTACAAAAAAGCGACCGCGTAGAACATTATGCTATCTTCTAAAATATGTAGGATAGTCTTACAAGTTTAGTAGAGATATGTACACAAGTGTTAAAAAAACTACATATTTCTTAAAGAATTTTTATTTACAGGTACAATAATAATTTTTAAACTTAAAAACAGTAAGTCCAACCATTTTGTAGACAAATTTCAAATATCACAATATTTTTTCCTAGATATATATTATGGATAGTTGTATTCTAAGATTAACTTAAATTATGTAAAAATCACAGATCAAAAATAAAATATTAAACTGCAGTCAAATAATAAATGTAAGTCCGAATCATCTTTAGGCATTAATTTCATATTTGAATATTGTGAACTTACGTAGTTTTTATTTCCCTGTAAGAAACATGTAAACATGCAAGCAAGCATGCAGTTATGCTAAACGAAATTATGCAGAATTTTAACTCTGCCAAAAGTAATTTATGCCATTGTGAATTCGAACATATAAACATTCGGGCTATATAATAATTATACATACTAAATAATTTTTATGCCTTAAAAATATTCGTTTAAGGAAGATTATACCAAGTGTGTTATGCCAAATGAATTTCGGAGTATCAAGATTCTGCCAAATAGAAGGAACCCGTGCAACTGTGCCATTGAACTGGTGCATATAATACAATATATACCTATCTAATAAGTACCTGAAAGGTAATAATAATAATGTTTATAGTACAGATATTATAATATTGTTATGTATTTAACAGTGTACGCGTCTGTACCGAAATTTTAAGGTGTATTATCCTACATATTTTAGAAGATAGCATAATGTTCTACGCGGTCGCTTTTTTGTAACAACCTAAACTTGGTCGGGTTACCACGGTCTTGAAGTTCCTAATGACTTTTATTTAATTATCTCGTTAATTATTGTATGTACTACTCTGAAATTTTACAGGTATATAACTGAGTTAAGCAACTAAATATTGATATAACATTCAGTTTATATAACCGTATACAGGTTTGTCGGTGGCCAAATAACTCCACGCGCATTGTGACCGTGAACGTGGAGAACTGAATATCATCATAATTTGTTAATTACCTACAGGATACTAATGAAACTTTATATACATTTGAAGGTAGTTAAAAGCTACAAAATAACGTTTAAAGTAAGTCTTTAGAGCTCATATTCAGAGTGTTACGACCTAAAGAAGTGTTTTTATATTTCATTAAATAACTTTTAAACGGTATATCATTTTATTATTTTTATTGCGAAACAAATTAAAACTAATTCCTAAAAAGTCATGTACAAAAGATGATAAGAATCCGCTTAACCGTTTCAGAGATCCAGCAAAACCACAAACGTTACTCCAGCAAAATCTCGAATAACTTCGCAGCCGAAGAAAGGACAAAAACAAAATAACGTGTAACATTTACCTCGTCGAGACAACTAAATGTATAGCTAATATTTATTTCAATATTCCCATTATTTAAAAAAAAGTTTTGCTGCGGTAACGTTTCAAACGTTACCCCAGCAGAATATGTTTTTATGTAATAACTAAAAAACTATATGTGTAACAAATTTAAAAATGTGCTTAACAATTACAGAAGGTGGACAACTAATTATCTATAAGATTTAAATGACTATTTTCGACATTATTTTGCTGGGGTAACGCACACGCTAGTAGGCACCATACAATTGCTTACAGTGTTTTACATTTCTCGAAGTTATAAGAGTGAACAATACACTGGTTCCAACCAACTCCATGCTAAGTAATATTAAGTAATACAATTTTTCTTTGTAACTGTTATTCCTCTTGAAGGCTTAATTATTTGTCCTTAACACCACAATAGAATCGAATGTTATTACAGGAGCTCTTATATATCATTTATAAAACTAAGAGGGCTAAAAAAAAGGTTGCCCTCTAGCGCCAAAATGTTTGTTGGGTATTGATTAAATTAGTCATGAGTTTCACTCACTGAAATCTCAATAGTGGTTTACAAATAATGATGTGTGTTAATATCTGGCAGTTTATGGCCTACTCAAATGTCCTTACTTTGGTATTGTTCTTCAAATCGTTGAGCTCCTAAAGTTCCTATGCTGAACTACACGATAACTGACATATACTTGCACTGCCTGGACAGGTCCGCTCTTTCCTCTAAAGAGCACCACAGACATGAACCTACATACATACTATTCATATAATTGGACCAACACAAATTGTGTGGATTTTAAGGGCTGAAACGCACTAGCGGCTCGCTGTGACGCGGCGTGCTATATTCATTGTGGACGTAGATGTACTTGGTAAATTTTGACGGTTTTGGTGATGTGAAGTTGTGGATTCTCTATTATTATTATTACTCTGTTGCTGAATTTTTATCGACAAGAACTGTTTAAATGTAGCATATCCTGACTATAATTTTATTGTTTGTTTTGTTTGTGTTTATTATGTATTAGTAATATTAATAATAGAATTCATTAACAGTACGACATTTTAAATTAAATTATTATGAATGCATTACAATATTATAATTAAATTGTCATTATACCACTCATTAATTTGTATGCCCAAGTGGCTGATCATGGAATGAACAATAATAAATACCTATATAATTATGTAATCAACACCTGTATGCAACCCATGTATCACAAATAAACGATTTGATTTGATTTGATTTGAAAGCTCGGCCATAGTCACTATCAAGTGTTTAATATATATGATTTCGATATCCTCGATCCTATTGCGTATTAGGATAAGTAGAATGAAATGATGGTTGTTGAGCATTTCTAATAGCTCTTATAATTTCACATCTTGCTTCTAATTTATTAGGTTCTGGAATTTTCTTAAATTCACTCAAAAGGGATAACAAAAATAGCTTATCATCGTCATTTTCAATTTCTTTTTTATACTCTAAGTTTTTATTCAATACTGATATCAATTGTTTCCCAACGACATCTTCATTATTAGTTTTCTTTCTTCTTTTCTGATTAGCTACATTCTGTGATGTTTCATATGGGCCATCAATATTTTGGGAACTATCATTTACTGTAATGTCTGACTCAGTCTCATTTACCAAAGTGGAATCTTTTAAGAATAATAAAATATCATAATACGTATATATACGACTTTTGTGTTTGGCACCAGCACCGCTTTTCATATTTTTCAAATTTTTCGAAGCTTTAACAAAATTATCTTTAATGTTGCGCCATTTTTTCATAAGTACTTTACCTGTAACAATAACCATATATAAAGATTAATTTATTAATTAAAAATGTATTTATTTCAGTTATTTAGCGACCGGATGCACTTTCGCTGAACTACATTACATATTTCGAGTTGGTGCTAGTACAATAGCTGACACTTGAAAGAATCTTGCTTACCGAAGCTGATTAAAAAAGAATGGTGAAATATTGCAAAGGGTAAAAACCCTTTGCAATATTTAACCATTCTTTTGCTCTTGCTAAATTTCCGAACTGCATTGGGGCTATAGATGGGAAACACATACGGGTAATAAAGCCGTGTCATAGTGGATCAATGTACTACAATTACAAGCATTTCTTTTCCATTATATTAATGGCAATATGCGACAGCAATTACAAAGTCATAACAATAGATGTCGGCGCTTGTGGCAAATTTGGAGACTCGGCAGTTTATCAAAACTCTAACTTTTACAAGAAAATGCTAGCAGGAGAACTTGACATACCAGAACCGACACCCATATCTCAATTAAATACTATCCCAATGCCATATGTTTTAGTAGGCGATAAAGCCTTTCCCTTATCCACGAATTTAATGCGGCCTTATGCAAAAGGAAATTTAAATACTACCAAGAGAATATATAATTAATGATTAAACGAACTTACCTGTACGTGAAGTTCTATCATAATTATACAAAGTGCATCGTCCGAAGAGATTAGTAACCTGAAAACGTTGAAATATATGTAGTAACACGCTAGTGACACCACTCTTACACTGTATGTTTAGATCCTGCGCTCTTATTTTTTTTTTTATTATTTGCTGGCAACCCCAGCGTCTCGGTCTTTCATTAAGTTTAGAGTTTGAAGCCACCATGTTCAGCTTTGACATTTCTGCAGCAAACTGGGAGACACTTTGGGTTGGGTGGGTGTTACTAATCTCTTCGGACGATGCACTTTGTATAATTATGATAGAACTTCACGTACAGGTAAGTTCGTTTAATCATTAATTATACTCGTCCATCGTCCTCGAGATTAGTAACCTGAAAACGTTGAAATATATGTAGACCTTGAGAGATAGCTGAGGAAATGTCAACTACCAAAAAATACCTGTGTATTAATCAATTGGTTAATTTCTAAAACTACTTAATTAGTATCACATTTTTTTTTGTTTTAGTTATAATTCAATTTTGTTCTCCTTAAAAATCTAGTTTTATATCTAAGGGTAATTAACTAATTATAAATCAGTTAGCACTGTCGTGACAGTTACGTTTCGTTAGAGTTAATCATTGCTCTATTATAGAATTTTCCAAAAACGTTAGAGCTTCCGCTCTAGCTTGCCCTGTCGCGGATAAGATCGATGAGAAGTCGCATTGGTTAGGTTTAGACGTAGCAGCGTGCCTTGTGTCGTGTGCACTCAGAGGTGTCAATCCCGCTATCTTTAAGGACGGCTATAATCCACCGACGGACGTAAGGATTGTATTTTTACCGCTTATGCGGTTTCTTAAAACCATTGAACGGCTTTATGTGTTTCCCACAAAAAGACCTGGCTTGGTTTTGTACTAATATTAAAAAGTAAGGTTTTGGGCACATTTCCATTTTCGTCTCAAAGAATGGTTGGCTCAAGGTTGGTTGTTTTGAGCCCGCCCTGGAAGTTTTAAAATCGTCACTGGTCGGGTATGTTTATTATTTATTTATTTAAAAACAATTTATTTATTTTATAATAATTTTTGTATACGTTATGCCGAAGTTATCATCATTTTAAGTTAATTTTTAACGGCAAATTTTTCGTTGGAATTTCTAGTACAAGCGAAGTATACCACTTAGGCCGTGGTTGAGCCGATAAGCTCCCCTGAAAAAAACCTTGTAATGAGAACCTACATGAATTCAAGGTGCCGTACTGGTTTCTCTGATTGAGTAAACCTGTGAGAAAATATAAAATGTTTGGGATTGACGCTTCATATAACCCCAAATTATATTGTTCTGAGCACAAAATTTAATTTTTCAAGTGCTAGGTACGTCATATTGCTGGTAAGGATTTTCCGACAACGAGCCTATCATGGTGTCCGCTGTGGATGATCGATACCCTGCGTCGCCGCAGCGCACAATGATCCGGCAACCAGTTTGAGGTTGTCTTGTAAAATAATAATGTTGTTAAGTTAAAGTTGGAATATGAGCAACCACGGTTGTATGGGCTATTTAGGAACCACCATGATTGCCTTGCCTTCTTAGTAATAATTTTTCTCAAGGTTTTTAACATTATTATGAAAGGACCAAGGGGCCTAAAAATTATATGTTGTCCATTTGATTATGAATGCATTAACTGCCAAAGTGTTTGGATTATATTTACTCTACTTGTGAAGAGGTCCGCCGCCCGAATTTTTAAACTATTCTTTGGAAAGCAGTGTGTGCCAGTATCCAATCTATATCTGGGTGTACTCGACGAGAGTCTGCATCCGCAATTTGTTATCTGTAATATATGAAATATATAAAAAAATAGATGTAGGTATTGGATGCTCCCCTTGCGGTTTATGTAAGCAATGGCTATGGAGTTATCTATGTGAAGAAGAATTCACAGTTTCTGAGGTTTTAGGCAAATACTTTAAGGCCAAAATAAGCTACCAGCAGCTCGAGCTGATTTATATGGATTTTTCTCTCATCTCACGACCATCTTCCGCTGGCTCGTTCACGCCCATATGTGGCTACTCCCCCCCATAGTTGAGGCGTCAGTCTATATTTCTTAGCAGTATGCGTCTCATCATTTAAAAGAATCTTGCATAGAGTTAGGTCTATTCATGTATTTACTCTTTCTTAAGTGTAAAGTATCTCATATTCATCCATGCAAGTAGTCCAAAGAATTTCGCAAATTTTACACCTTATGCAATACATCTTATTAGTTCAGACTTTATGTTTGACAGTTTTTCGTTAGGTAATCTAATTAGGTTTGTTTTTCTTTTTTCTAGTTGTAGTTTATATCCATTAAAACTATGACAATATAGTTTGATCTTCATTGATTAGAGATCGTGGAGCATAAAAAAGTAAATAATGGCCAGTTTATACACATTAAACCCATGACAACATAGTTTAGTCTTCAGTGTTTAGAAGCCATTGAGCATAAAAAGAAAAACATTGCTAGTTTATACAAGTTAACTTATGACAACATAGTTTGGTCTTCAGTGATTACCGACCATTGTATTTTACCGTATTTATCGGCGATGGTTGCAGTTCGACGGACGTCACGATGCTTTCGCGGCGACTTGATGCGACTGTCTCACGCTGAGGGACCCGGCACCGGCGGGGGAAATGTTTCGCAACCTCGTTGTACTCCTGCGCACTGGGACCCTTTTTCTCCACCTTAAATTGTTCTTAACTTGTTATTAAGTTGAGGAAAAAGTTTTGGGTTCTGTTTTTGCTAGGTTTTCACTATTTGTAAATTTTTGTGTCATTCAGATGTTTGTTTATGGAGAATATGGTGAAGTTTCGCTTAGTGACTGACTCTGCATGTTGTGTGTCACACAAGATCCAGTACACATCCATGAGTTGTTTGAGGCCCTCTGTATTTTTGTTTTTGTTCTCATGTTCTTGGGTGAGGACTCGCTAGCCCAGAAATTGCCATTGTGAGCTGGCTTTGGCGCTCTTTGATGCCCTTGTCTCGCTTTAATACGGTTTCTGTTACAGCTGCTTTTATTTCCACATTTAGTAGGGTGCTCCAATCAAGATACTGTTAGCTGGGATGAGGTACCATTCTGTAAGCTCTTCGCGGGTTTCCTTGCTATGTGTTGCAGTCTTGTTGCTAAAACTTTGTGTATGTCAATCCCATAGTTAACAACCGCAGAGGGATCAGTTCCCAGAATATCCAGCACTTCTGGATTCCTGTGCTCAAGAGCGGGGTATTTCGGGTCAGCTAGTTCTTAATTATGGTTTACTTCCAAGACTTTTTCCTTAACCAACGTCTGCTACGGTAAGTTTTCTGAGATGGATGGCTGTGTGACCTCTTCAATAGGTTTGACGCACTTATTTGACGGTAAAACCTCTATAAGTTGTATCGTCCGTGGGTTGTCCAATGACACCCCAACTGAAACCAGATTATCCTAGTAAGGAATTTTTATTACATCAGTTATGGTGTAGTTTCAGCAACTACCCATATGATGTGCCAATGCAGTCCCAAGAAATAAACTGTAGTTATTGTCTGTGAATTAGTGTGGTATAGTAAGCAACCTGGCGATACATCCCCAGGAGCTGCTCTGATGGGTGTTTGTTACCATGATTGTATGTCGGTAGACAAATGAGGCAGGTGTTAGTAACACCATTCTAAGGTTTTACTGATGCACTATGAAAATTGAGCCAATGAAACCATCCCAAAAACTAATCTATATTGGTCTCACAACCGTCTTGAATAAGTTACCCTGAGGCAAACTGACAACCCAAAGTCGCTCTAATAGGTGTTGGGTACTTTAGTAAACTTATTTTGTGTAACCTTGCGATACGGCCCCATAAGCCGCTCTGATAGGTGTGGTTGCTTCAGTATACTTATTTTGTGTAACCTGGCGATACAGCCCCATAAGCTGCTCTGATATGTGTGGTTACTTTAGTATACTTATTTTGTGTTACCTGGCGATACGGCCCCATAAGCCGCTCTGATAGGTGTTGGTTATTTTAGTATGTAACTTATTTTGTGTAACCTGGCGATATGGCCCCAAAAACCGCTCTGATAGGTGACAGGTGTTGGTTACTTCAGTATACTTATTTTGTGTTATCTGGCGATCCAGCCCCATAAGCCACTCTGATAAGTATTGGTTATTTCAGTATACTTATTTTGTGTAACCTGGCGATACGGCCCAAAACCGCTTTGATAGGTGTCGGTTATTTCAGTACGTAACTTATTTTGTGTAACCTGGCGATACGGCCCCAAAAACCGCTCTGATAGAGTACATATTACTTCAATGTCTGACAGGTGTTGGTTACTTCAGTGTACTTATTTTGTGTTACCTGGCGATACGGCCCCATAAGCCGCTCTGATAGGTATTGGTTATTTCCGTACACTTATTTTGTGAAACCTGGCGATACGGCCCCAAAAACCGCTCTGATAGGTTTTGGTTACTTCAATATACTTATGTTGTGTTACCTAGCGATACGGCCCCATAAGCCGCTCTGATAGGTGTTGGTTATTTCAGTATACTTATTTTGTGTAACCTGGCGATACGGCCCCAAAAGCCGCTCTGATAGGTATTAGGTGTTGGTTATTACAGTACACTTATTTTGTTTTACCTGGCGATACGGCCCCAGAAGCCGCACTGATCGGTAATAACTTTAGTTAGGGTAAATCTATCGGTATGTAGGCAGTTGCTTGTTTTTCATTTGTTTTCCAGAAATACTGATCACAATGCCATGTAAAATATATAATTATTAGCGTCTATCAACTTTACGTAAAAGTTCGTGTGTTTGCAACAAGGATCTTGTATAAATACCTTTTGCAGCAATTCGTTTTGACAGATCAGATATGTACCTTGATCTTTATCATCCTCTTCCGAAATAGTCCCTGTAGAACTGGCGGTCGGTTGGCGCCGACGGCGTGGCCGCTTTTTTGTTTGTTATTGTTTCTTTTTCAGTTTTTTGATCTTCCACATTATGTATTCTATTTCGAATTTCCGTTTTGGCATTTTTGCTTGCGTATTTTCACTATAAAACTAATACTTTTGTTTTTCCTAAAATAAAACGTGCGAGTGGTGGCGCACTGGACCTGAATGAAAGAGCGAGACGCTGGGCTTGCCAGCAAAAAAAAAAAAAAAATAAGAGCGCAGGATCTAAGCATACAGTATAGAATAGAATAGAATAGAATTTTATTTATTTTCTCACCACAAATTAATACATTAGATAATTGACATACGGTACAGACAATTTAAACATAATTTGTGGGAGACTGGTGCCTAAACTAAGTTTTTTCCAAAACCTGTAAGTCAGGTCACCAGGCCCCCAAGTTAGATTTTTACAAACTTTACTGGAGACGAGTTCATTCTAAAAAAAGAGTCCAATTTACAGTAGTAATTAAGTAACTTAATTTAAATAATTTATCATTTAAACAATTTAATTTAATAATGCAGGTAAGACGATAAAAAAAAATCAAAAAAATAATATATGTTATAATAAATAGTAGGTATATATAGGAACATGATAGTGTGTTATGTGTGTTTGTGTTCAGGTGTAAGGTATGGTGTGTGTGAGATGTGTGGTTTGTAAGGATTTTAAGATGCGGTTTTGAACAGATCTTCAATTTGGGCATAGTCTAAGCTAAGAAGCCATTCTGTTAATATTTTTTTAAAATTTGTTTTGTTTACGGTGTGGATTGAGACTAAATTATTCAGTTTGTTGTAAAGAAAGGGGCCTAGGAAAGCAAAGAAATTACGAGCAAATTTGGTTTTAACTGATTTTGTTTGGCATACATCCCTTCTTCTGTTTCTTAATTCATTGTTATGGGAAGGATCAATGAAAGGAATGAGAGAGCGTTGTTTTAAAGTAACATTAAGAATAAAAAGCTGACGAACTGACAGGACTTTAGCGGTTTTATACAGTTCTATTGTAGGGAAACGGAAAGGAAGAAATAGTGCGACTTTAAGGACTGCCCTTTGAGCCCTTTCAAGGATGATTAGGTTGGTTTTATACGTGCCACCCCATGAAGTGATACAATACGTTAAGAGTGATTGACACAAGGCGCAGTAGATGGATAGTAATTGCTTAGGGTTCAGGACGGATCGAAGAGTTTTGACTACAAAAATAAATTTCCGTATTCGGCTTGAGAGACAACGAATGTGTGTGGCGAAGTTCAATTTGGAATCCAAAGTAACGCCTAGGTATTTGATAGTGTCTGCTTCCTTTACAGTGTAAGAGTGGTGTCACTAGCGTGTTACTACATATATTTCAACGTTTTCAGGTTACTAATCTCGAGGACGATGCACGAGTATAATTATCGGCAATGCGGCACGCCAATATATTGAATGCTCATTTAGAATACTGAGCAATAAATAATACCTACGTGGCGGTACATTAAAGGCCTATTCAGACCTAAGCGGTATTCGCTACCGTCTGCGGCAGAGAAAACCCAGTGGGTATGCGGTAATATTACTGTTCAGACCTAAGTGGTATTCGCTACCGTCTGCGGCAGAGAAAACCCAGTGGCTATGCGGCAGCGAATATTGTTCAGGTCACTCTAGCCGCGGTACTTGATACTAAATACCTGAGCGAAACCCGCGCGGTATGTACCTGTACCCACAGCGGCAGCGAATATTGCTCAGGTCGCTCTAGCCGCGGTACTTGATACTAAATACCTGAGCGAAACCCGTGCGGTATGTACCTCTACCCACAGCGGCAGCGAATATCGCTCAGGTTTGAATAGGCCTTAGGCATTATTACTGGTTGTTCTTTTAGAGAAACTTAAATTGTATTATTTAACAATGCTGAACTGTTTATAAAATACGAAACCGTTAAAATAAAATACCTAATATTATTTCGATATTATTAATAAATATTGGTTAAAATACATTTGTGTTTTATAATTAAAAGATTTCATAAAAAAATATTATAATGTAAATCAATGTAGGTAGGTACCTACTACCTACCATTTATTACTTTCATAATCATTTCATAGTGATATTTCGTCTAATTCAAATAAATATGTAAGTAACTAAGTACATAACTAAGCAGATATCCGAGCCTAGGCAACTACCTAGGTACCAGTTCTGTTTTAACGCGAGCGGCAAAGATAGGTCACTCGATCATATTACTTGTTTTACCCTATCCACTTATTTATTAACCGACTTCAAAAAAAGGAGGCTCTCAATTCGTCTTGAATTTTTTTTTAATGTATGTTACCTCATAACTCGGAGACGGCTGGACCGATTTGAAAAATTTTTGCATTTGAATGGGTATAGTTTCTAGTTGGTCCCATTGTTACGAAATCAAGATCTGATGATGGGATCCTGGAGAAATCGAGGGAACTCTTCAAATATTATAGGCACACCTATAGCGTTTTGGATATTTTTTATAGTACCTTGAACAGTTGCTCTCGAAAAGCACCATTTGAGGAAGTGGAACTGATGATGAAGACCCCAGATGGCCACCGAAACTACTCAATAATAAGTATTTCGTGGATTGCGATTAGATTACTTGAATATAGATGTTAAGCACTTTATGCTCGTCACAATGCATATGGTGATGTAGAGCTGATGGTGATGTACCAGGAGAACTCCTCAAAAATTAACGGCTCTGCACCAGGAAAAGCAATAATTTGTAAAAGGTGATAAGTAGGTGACATTTCGGCTTTTGTAACTAGATAAATTACAAACCGATCCACAAAAAAGCGTGAAAATAAAGTTTTTTGGAAATTCTAGTATTTTACTTGGTGGAAAAAGCAAAATATGTAATTACGTAAAACAAACTACGTATAAAACAAATTACGTAATAGTAGGTACCTAAGTCATTTTCAGGTAATTTAAAAAGTTTTTCTCTGGGTGCGTTGTTGACGAATTCAAGCAACCAAAAACAGCACAATACATATAGTTCTTTGAAATCGTACGCTTAGGTACTGCTTATAAAACCATCACACCGTCTATTCGTCACTGTGGCGCATTCGCCATAGACTACCGTAGGTATTATTACCGTGATACGTAGACAGAGAATCCTATAGACAAAGTGATATCTTTTATCGCAGTCACACAAGAAAAAGAGCAACTTACGACGATGCCATGTAAAGAAATGAAACAGAACGTTAAGATTTTTTGTTTCACGAAGCGTGCCACGTTTTTCTAGGTTAGCACACTAAGCACACTACTTTGCTAAACAAAGTTTGACAGCTAACGTGTAGCTAGCTATCGTCTTCATAAAATATACAGTTTTTATGTGCTTCAGTAAAGTAATGCGTGTTATATTTTGTTGTAAACTATTAAGACTTGAGTGTTTCAACCATTGTTTAAAAAAAACATGGTGCGGTGTTGCGTTATAGGGTGTAAAAGCATGTAAAAGTGATAGTGGAACGAAAATGCCAGAATTGCCTTTTCATTCGTAAGTATACCACTATTTATCAGTTACTAGACATTCAGTAACGTTTTATTAGGTTCACAAATTGTGTATAGTGTACCCTAGATGTTAATTTATTGTTAAAAAAACAAAAAATACTATTATTAATTCTAACCTCAAATCTTTGGTGTTGCCAGCTTTTTTATAAATTATTACCCTCCGTTATAGGAAATAATATTATGTGATATGTAAACTGAAAAAATGGCTTGTTTCAGTTTTCTTGAACATGATAATTTACGCCGCAATTGGATTGAAGCTACAGGACAAACAGATTGGACAGCAAAACCGTCATCAAAAATTTGCAGCAGACATTTTGAGAATAAAATGTTAATTAAAAAGAAGAAACTTACTCTGCTATTACGTAATGCTATACCTGTTCTGGTAAATATTCAGTCAAGGACATATTAAGTTTCAATTCAGGTTTTATAAGATTTTTACTTATGTTTAGTGTTTTTAAAACTGTTTAGCACAATTACTGTGTTAGTCGGAATCATTATTTGGTGCATTTTATTAGCAATAAATGTCTGTTAAATTATACGCGATTCAATATTTGATAATCAATACTATAACTTTGTGAGATACGCAGGTTATGGAAATGAGACGCAAATGCAGGTTGAATATGGTATGCTTGTATTTTCAAAAATCGTTTCCTTATATAGGTACTTAATCTGTTGCAATAATTAATACATAGCGGGTACCTATATATAAAAAGTTATTGTTAGAAAAATAAAATTACCCTACGTGCTACATTTGTAACTGTGAGGATGCTATTCCGCTACAGTACACCCCCTCGAAGCCTACTACTGGTTTTACTATTCTTCCCGATCGCGTTGTTCTCTGCGTGTCATCATTTTCTTGTTCGTTCGTAGTGTAGACAGGCTTGAGTCGGTCGATCGAGATGTTGGTTACTCTTCCTGGTAGCTGGAGCTTGTAGTACTTCTCACATCTTTCTATTACGGGATATGGACCTTCATATATCGGTTGCAGTGGTTTTTTTGTGCAATCTCTGCGTAGGTATACGTTTCCACGGGTACGTAGGTCGGAATGTACAAACATGTTGTGGTTCTTATGCGCGGTCTCGGCTGGTCAGTATGCGTTGATAGTGCGTCGCAGCTGTTCAACGTAATCGTGACTCATTTGGCTTCCTTTTGTTTCAACAAAAAAATATCCTGGTAATCGCAGCGATGTTCCGTAGGTGTATTGTGCAGGACTAATCCCTGTGTCGCTACGAGTAGCCGCGCGCAATCCGAGTAGTGCGGTGGGTAACTCGTCAAACCACTTCCCGTTTTCTCTAGCAGTGCAGCGCGCGGTAAGTGCGGCTTTGAGTGAGCGGTGCCACCGTTCGATGATTCCATTTTATTGTGGATGATATGCAGTTGTTCTCTTTCTATTTATTCCCATTAGTTTCATCAATTCAGAGAAAAGTTTGCTCTCAAACTGACGACCTTGATCGCTTGTTATCGTGACGGGACAACCAAATCTTGTTATCCAGCTTTCATATATCGTTTTGACTATTGTTTCCGCAGTTATGTCGTGGAGAAGTAATGCTTCGGGCCATCGTGTGTACCGGTCGATAATAGTAAGTAGGTACTTGTGTCCATATTGTGATGGGGGTAGGGGCCCAACAATGTCGACATGGATGTGTTGGAATCGTTCCGATGGTGGGAATTTTGCGATTTGACTCGTTGTATGTCGACTGACTTTTGACTTTTGACAGGCTTCACAGGCTTTCGTCCATCGTCCCGCGTCAGCGTTCATGGCTGGCCAGAAGTATTTTCCACTGAGTATTTTTATTGTTGTGCGCGTGCCGGGGTGACTGAGGTTATGTACACTTTCGTATGCTGCTCGGCGAAATGTTTCGGGAAGGTACGGGCGAACGTGTTGTGTAGATGTTTCGCATAGTACTTTGCAATTTGTGTTGGGTAGAATTATGCGCTTCAATTGTAAGTTGCTTTGCTTCATTAAGTCACGTATGGTGCTGTCTCTTTCTTGCGCTGTGGCTAGTTGCTTGTAGTCGATCGTTGTAGGACAGATGATAGTTTCTGTGTTGATCCGTGATAGTGTGAACGTGATAATCTAGCTTACATTTACGAAAAAAAAAATGACGTGTAAAAGTTTTACTTATAACCCATTTGCAAAATAAACATCATTGTTTCATTATTTCATAATGAATCTGCGACTATGTTATCTTGCACGCTAATATGACGTATGTCGGCGCGGTGTCTCGCTGTCTGACGATGTTTTATTTATTGCGTAAGTTAGCGGTTTGTGGCCTGTGAATATTATAAGATGTCTTCCTTCGAACATTTTTCTAAAATGCTTCACAGCCATGTAGCTAGCAGTTCTCTGTCGAATGTGCTATATTTGACTTGCGCGCTTGACAATGATTTGGAGAAATATCCTAGTGGCTGCCATTTGTTGTGTACATATTGTTGCAGCACAGCACCAGCGCACTTATCGGAGGCGTCAGTCATTAATGCGATCGGTGCGTTATGTGAAGTGTGAGCTAGTAATGCCGCGTTTTGTAGGCCAGCTTTACATAACTCAAATGCCTTCAGGGCTTTGTCATTCCATACTATCTTTGTTTTATCTCGTTTCTTGCTATTGTGCAAGTATGCATTTAGAGGTGCTTGTATTTCGGCTGCGTTTGAAATGCAATCTCTGTAGAAGTTGACGGTGCCAAGGAATCTTCTTAATTGTTCAATAGTTGTGGGTAGTGTAAAGTTAGTGATTGCTTCCACTTTTTCTGTTGGAGGTTTGATGCCATCTTGTGAGACAGTGTGTCCAAGGAATTTGATCACTTTCTTGCCTAATACACATTTAGCTAGATTTATAGTGATGCCGTATTTGTTTAGTTGTTTTAGGACGGTTCGTAAATGTTGTCTGTGTTCTTCTTCTGTTCTTGAATTTATTATTATGTCATCGACAAATGGGTAGGCATAGTCGAGTCCGCGGAGTACTTCGTGAATAAAACGTTGGAAGGTCTGTCCTGCATTTTTCAGTCCTGGGCACATCCGGGGAAAGTCAAATAGCCCGAATGGTGTTATGATGGCGGTTTTTTCAATGTGATCTTCCAGTACAGGCAGTTGTTGGTATGCTCTATTTAGGTCAAGTGTTGAGAATATTTGCTTCCCGTGCAACTGGTAAGTGAAATCCTTCAAACGTGGTACAGGATATCTGTCTGGTTTCGTTACGGCATTTAGCCTTCTGTAGTCTCCACATACGCGTAAGTCTCCGTTTGGTTTGGGTACCACGTGAAGTGGACTGGCCCAGGGGCTCTTGCTTGGTCGGCATAATCCCTGATCCATCATAGTTTGAAATTCTTTCTTTGCAGCTTCGTAACGGTGAGGTGGCAGTGGACGAGCTTTGCAGTATAATGGCGGCCTTGTTGTTTCTATATGGTGCTCGACGTTGTGCTTCGGAGTATCTTTCATAGTGGAAAGTCTTGTAATATCGGGGAATTCCGCCAATATGTCATGATATTTTTGTTCCAGGTCTATGGTTCTGATGGTTGGTGCTGTTGATTTGCAGTCGTGCGTCTTCACTGACAAGTTTGTTATCTTGTCGATTAAACATTTTCCAGCGAGGTCGACTAGTAGGTGATGGTGCTTCAAAAAATCAGCGCCGATGATGGGCTTGCTGACTGCTGCTGCGACGAACTTCTATCTGAATGGTCGTCTCAGGCTGAAGTCCAGGTCAATTGTTTTTTCACCGTAGGTAGCTATTTCGGTGTTGTTTGCTGCATATAGTTTGAATGCGGTTGGCTTCAAAATTTCACAGCGTTTCCTGGGAATGACGGATATGTTTGCACCAGTGTCGATGAGAAAGCTTAGATTTCTTGTCTTTCAAAAATAGACGGTGTGATTTTTCCCAGGCGCCAGATTCCGTCCCTGCTAACACCTGTTTTAGTTTCCCGAGCTTGTTGGGTGCTTATCTTCGTAAGTACATGGTCTAGTACATTTCCGCGCTTGTGCGCCGAACTTCCGATGAAAATAACAAACGGAATTGTCGTTGTACTCGGTCCTGTGATTAGAGTCCGCTCGGCGGTTACCATCATTGAGTTATAATGTACTACGTAGTACATTATAACTCAATGGTTACCATGCGGCGATCGGTATGTACGGTCGGCCAAGAAAGTGGTGTACCAGTTTTGATTTAGTTTCCCGGTCATCGAAAATTACAACAAGGTTCGTTATAAAAAGATATTACTGAAAGAGACAACATTATCATGACGTAAACCTATGTATTTAGTATTCATACGTCATATGTCACATATAAGTACATGACATTTTAACCTTTAGTATAAATGAAAAGGACATTAGTTTCTACAAAGCAATTGAAATGTTTCCAAACAAAAGTAATAAAAACTATTTAGACAACCGAATTCCATTTGAAAAAGAAAACTGACAATTGACATTTTGTCAAATATATGCAAAAAATCGATATATTTTCCGTGTTATTTTTCAATCAACTGCATATAAAATCATCTCAATGCCTGCCAACTTGACCATTGCCGAAAGAGCACAAATAATTGCCCAATTTAATGAGGGAAGCAGTATCAGTGCGATATCCCGGAATTTGAATATATCGAGGCGTTCTGTCCGCTTTTGGATTCGTCGTGAAGGAGAGGAGGGAAGTTTGTTGGATCACAGAAGAAGTGGTCGCCGGCCTGCACTCTCCAATAACGATAGAGAATTCATGAGACGGGAATATGAAATCAATGGTTTTAAGCCCACAAAACATTTTGCGGAGATGTTCGATGTGAGTGCCCAAACAATAAGGAATCATCTACATTACATGGGGTTGCACCACAGGCATTACGCCAAGAAAATATATTTGACGGATGCTCACAGACTTGCTCGTCTGAACTTCGCCAGAGAGCACTTAGAGTTTGATTGGTCTAATACAGTGTTTTGTGATGAAAAAACGTTTAAATCCAGTCAGCATGGACGTCTTCACCTTTGGCGATATAATTCAACACGGTATAAAGATGATCATGTAATCCCAAATAGAGAATCAGGTCGAATTTCCGTAAATATTTGGGGCTGGATGAGTACGGATGGTGTAGGAGAATTGTGTTCTCTACCTCCTCGAGCGACGGCTGTAAATTATATCGACGTGCTTCAGAATGCAATGCTACCGACAGTCCGTAATGTTTACCCGGAGAACGAAGTGCCACAATTTGATTTTGTTCAAGATAATTGTTCAATTCATAATGCGAGGATCGTAAGAGCCTGGTTTCGTTCACACACTGACGTAAGGGTAATTCAGTGGCCCTCAAGATCGCCGGACCTCAACCCGATAGAAAATCTTTGGGGCCTTATGGTCCAACGATGGTCGCATCAAAATGAAAGAACCAAACAAGCTCTTATTAGTCACTGTAATTATATCTGGGAGGAAATGCGGGGAACCGATATTTGCTCACGGCTTGTTGGTTCAATGAGGTCTCGTCTTTTAGAGGTTATAGAGGCCAACGGCGGTTACACCCGTTTCTAATTTTTAAAAATTTTCAATATCTTCTAAATATTACTATATATGTTATGTTTTTGTTTGTTATAAGTATTTTAAAATTGATTGTAGAAATTTAATAAAAGGATAAATCTATTTTTAGCTTGTTTTTTATTGATATTGTAATTACAAGTTTACAGAAATTGTAGGTTTGTGGACTCGCCTTGTGCCTTTACAATTTTATGTAATTTGTTGATTACAATTCTGAATTTGTAGATACAATTTTGTCATCAAAATCTACAGCCCCCCGCCGTTGATTTTACGACGTCATTGGTTCCATCAAGTTCAAACTAAGAACAGCTGTCACGTTACAAACAGTAATAGTCGTTATCAATAATCAGATAAAGACAGCAATAGAAGTTGTCAGATCGATCTGCAAGCGAAACTAATCTTTATCACCTATGAATCTGCAAGCGATATTCAACCTTAGGGTGGTACACCACTTTCTTGGCCGACTGTACTGCGTGATCGATGACGCGCGCCGCCTCGCTAGAGATGGGTAACTAGCCGAAATTTCAATAGCTTAGCTAGCCGGCTATTTGTGGTCTAATAGCCAGCTAGCTATCCAGCTACTTTAGCTATTTGGCTATTGAACCATAGCGACTAGCGCTAGCGGTGGTGCAGCGGCATAGCTAGGACTTAACGACCAATCGCCTTGCGATTCGAGTTCGAAACTCGCCGCGGGAACAAGTGTAGATAGATATTAATAATAAGTTAGGAAATGTTATGACTTCGTTTTTTTTATTTTTATTTTATAATTTTGAAAATACATTATTTCCCCTATTAAGTCGTACTTACGTATTATTATTATAAAAATACGAAAATCTACACTAGTGGCATCTGTGTTAACGCATATAAAACTAACTAAAAACTGCCAGAACATCGACTCAGACTTTAGTTGTCGGCAAATGAAGTACAGATGTCGCACTGCTCCTGATAATTAAAATGCTTTAAATCCAAATTTTGACTAAATTAGGTTTAAAATCGTATATATATCGTCGTATTCGTATAAATGTGAGTGTAAATAAATTCAATGCTTAGTTTGTTCATAAAATCAAATGAACTTTTAAATACGCCGATATAACATTTTGTTTGTTATTTATCTAGCTACCGTACCTACTCAATGTTTCATCGACAGGCCTAAACCACATAGTACATTATATCATAAACCTGCTAAAGTAATTACGAAGTCATTAAAATAAAAAGTCAAAGACTCTAATAATATTATGTACATAATATTTTAAATAATTATCAAATATTTAGTTCTTTTTACCTTTACATCTGAAGGTAACTAACTAATTGTCGTATTTCTTATACTAAATGAACGAAATGACTAAACATAATGCCCTCTCTTTCTCCAGTCTATTTTGTGACTGTTGTGAGAAAGAGATATGCGATGTGAATGGTGTCTCATACTACTCAGCGCAGCTGCGCAGTGAGCGAGCGCGCATTCAGCTAGTCAGCTATAGCCGATAGCCGATAGCCATATCGGCTACTCCGGCTAGCCGGCTACCGAATACTATCCGCTGTGCCGTAACTTGTCGGATATTCTAGCCAGCCAGTAGCCAATAGCCAGTTATCGTGTTGACGGATATCGTAGCCGTGGCTATTTTATTAATAGCGGCTATTTGGCTAGTTATTAGAATAGCTACCCATCGCTACGCTTCGCCAGTTGCGCCCGCGCTGCCTTCCGTAGCGGCTGTGGTGTGTTTTTAATTCTGATATTTCTTTTGCCAACATATCGATCTTCGCGTGAAGCAATGCGTTTTCATGATTTATAGCTCCAGGTGGAGTGGACGGTGTTGCCGGTGACGAAGTGTTGTGTACTGCTGATATTTGGTGGTGAAGTTGTTCTAGCATTTTGTCGGCCATTACTGCTAACTCGTTTAATTCGGTTTTCTTAGCTATAGTTTCGCTCACAGCTAGTATGGCGCGGACTGATGGGGGTAGGTGCTTCGTCCATATAACACGCAGCGTGTTCTCGGAAATGTTGGACAGTAGCCGCTCGAGTTCAGTGTGGTCGCTCTCGTCATAGGTTTGGATAAGCCTCATCTTCATGGTGGCGTATCTATTGTTTTCTACTGCATTTTTAGTATCGAACATGATGTCTTGAATTTCGTCTAGATCTTGTAGGTCGAGTTGGCGGATGAGCAGCTCTGATAGTTCCTTGTCGCTTAGTTTTCCAGCAGACACGATCGCTTCAAATTGCAGGAACCAAAGCTTGATTCTGTTCCTCCATAAAGGCGGTATCCGTTGGTTGTATGAGACGGCTGATAGTTCGTGCGAATCATGCTGCGGTGATGATGTACCGCTCCCATCGCTCGGTTTCAAAATATTTGAGGTCATTATTTCGTCTTGAAGTTTCTTCCGTCGGGGTCATCACCGTGAGATACGCAGGTTATGGAAATGAGACGCAAATGCAGGTTGAATATGGTATGCTTGTATTTTCAAAAATCGTGTCCTTATATAGGTACAGAATTTGTTGCAATAATTAATACATAGCGGGTATATATAAAAAGTTATTGTTAGAAAAATAAAATTACCCTACGTGCTACATTTGTAACTGTGAGGATGCTATTTCGCTACAACTTAATCTCGTTCTGAGATTAAAATACTTAGAACTTTAAATTATTATTTTTTTGTAAACATCACTTTCCTACACCTGTTTTGTATTAATAAATAATATATAATAATATAATATATAATAATATATTCCACAACTTTTTCACACAACGCCATCTAGTCCCAAACTAAGCAGAGCTTGTGATATGGATACTAGACAACTGATAAACATACATATATATTTTCTAAATACATACATATTATAGATAAATTACACCCAGACAAAGAACAAATGACCGTGCTCATCACACAAACATTTGTCCTAGGTGGGAATCGAACCCACGACCTTGCGCATAGCAGTCAGGACCACTGACCACTATACCAACGGGCCTGTCAATGTCTTAAAAAAATCTTTGTTAAGAAACCATGGCCTGTATTCCATGAAATTCTATCATCTTCAACTGATGGAAATCAGTTTACACAAGAAACAAGAAACAATTATGGAAATTGAAGATAATATAAACATTCATGTAGGTATACAATTTTAAATAAAAAAATGTTATTTTCCCTGAATCAATACAGTATTTTGCAACATATACAGTATTCAAATAAATAGCCTTCGTTAAAATCTTATTACATTAATTCATTACCAAGCGGTTTAATCAAGGGATGTTATGAAACCAAAAATGTGGCAGATTTAACATACAAATTGCATTATTCCAGATTGATGCCGCTGTTGATCTTTTACCGTCAACTAGTGGTCAAAATTCAGTTGGAGTAGTAAACCATCCAATTTCCAAACAACCGTATATAGTAAGTATTGCAACCGAAGAATATTGTCTGTAACAGTTATGTTATAGTTACATTATTATGTATTAATGGGTTTTTGGGTTTTAGGAGAAGACTCCAGAATACAATCCTCGAACATTGCGAAAGAAATAGAAACACTCGGAGAAAGTATCATCTGAACGACGGAAAAAATTAAAGTCTCTTCGAGAAAAAAGTAGGCGTTTAACGAAAAAAGTAGCTAAACTTGAAAATGTTATTGCAGAACTCAAAACAAAATTTTTAATAAGTGAAGAAGATGGGGATTTATTGGAATCTGTTGACCCTGTCAGTACAGACTTCTTGCAAAAAATGTTGAACCACACTTCCAGTGGTAGAAAATATTCACCATCTTTACGCAAATTCGCCCTTTGCTTGCAATTTATAAGTCCTAGGGCTTACGAGTGTGTTCGACAACAATAACCTGTACAATCAATAAAAGCTAATTATAAATATGTTGTATTATTTGCTCACAAAGCTAGTACATACTATCACATAAAAATTGGCCAAGTGCGAGTCAGACTCGCCCATGAAGAGTTCCGAATTAACTATAATAATATAATATAATATGTATATTTATTTGACAAAAAATAACCTAATAATTTTCATTAAACTAGCTTATTTACATTTCTTACAACTACGCCAAATAACTTTGTTTTTCATAGTGTTTGTATGAATTACAAAGTTATATTTGCGGTTTTATAAAATATGCTGTATCTCAAAAACTGCTGAGTCGATCTCGTTTAAACCAATTTTGGTTGAACGTTTACATTAAGATCTATAGATATATATTTTTTTAGATTTTTCACTCCATTATTATAGAAGTTAGAGGGGGGGGGGGGCACACATTTTACCACTTTGGAAGCGTATATCTTTTAAACGATTAACTTTATGAAAAATTGATTTTAGAAACCCCAATGTAATTTTTAAAGACCTGTCTATAGATACCACACACGCATAGGTCTCATGAAAAAAAAATATTTTTAGTTTTAGTTCCATGTATGGGGAGCCCCCCTTTATTTTAATTTTTTTTTTTATATTTTCATTAATCGAAAAGCGGTTCACAAAATACATCTACCTACCAAGTTTCACATGTATAGTCCTAATAGTTTCGGAATAAAATGGCTGTGACATACGGACGGACGGACAGACAGACAGACAGACAGACATGACGAAACTATAATGGTTCCGTTTTTTGCCATTTAGCTACGGAACCCTAAAAAGGCAGTTTAAAGTACATCATCATCACTCTCCTACCCTTATCGCAAATAATTTGAGTTCCGCAGCATGTCTTCCCCGCATCTCATGTCTATACTATACCTGCCTACTGATAAAAATAGATAAAGCAGTGTCCTTTCCAGGATTAACGTCATTTTTAATTCTGTCACTAATTATGGGGTAAATTATTCCTTACACGGTAACCCTTAATACGGTGACGTACCTACTTATTTTTTGTCTCTTTTTGCGACACGCTCTACCGGTGTCTATAGCATTCTCTGTCTACGCCGTGATAGTAGTCTATGAATGAAATCTGACAGCTCGAAAACAGATTTTAAAAATATGTTATCAATAAAAATACGTACTATAATAAATAAACACCATGCGTAGGTACTTACCGAGTTCTTTCTTTTCTTCCGACGTATGATCTTCCTTTGCGTATATATTAATTATTGCCTCCCAACATTTTAACTTTTTATTTCTGTCTGCGTGATCAGCGCATTTACTATCCCATATAGCAGGGTGTTCTTTGATCTCTAAAATAAATTTTTCTGGATCAAATTCCATGACACGCGCGCCCTACCTACAATGTCTGTCTAGCGACTGACTGGTCGGTAGCGGGGAGCGCAGTAAGCGCTTGCGGCACACTGCGCCGAGGGCGTGGAGGGGGTGCGGAGCGCCGCCACATTCAACCGGTGCGGCCCACCGCAGCTCCAAGTAGGGATGGAACGATACCATCTGGGTATCGATACTTTTGCTCGATACCGTATCGGTTACGAGGTATCGATACCTACTTGTATCGGTCAATTATTCCGTCGGAAGTATAAGAGGCAAATAAGAACAGCAGTGTTAGTATGTACATTGTATAGTCTTAAGTATTTATTAAAATAAAATACACAAAAATATTAAGGAAAATAATCTGTTATCGATGTGTTCCCTAGAAACAATATTTTTCTAAATGTTTTCCGGTTAATCGATTTCTGGTAGCAGTCACTGTGGCGCTAGCCTTTGAAAACAACCTCTTGCTAGGTACAGAAGTAACAAAATATATGTATTCTTAAATATTCACATTCTCGCTCAGACTTCTGTGTTCCCATTATCACTGATTTTGCTAAATATTGCTATTACAAATTCAATTCAGTTAAGTTTTAATTTAATAAAAACAAATAAACAACCCCCACGCAATGAAGGAATGTAATGACAGACGACCGCCTAAATAAATAAATGACGAAAAACACAGATTATATTATAAGCAAGGCTGCCAACTGAGAAGTAGAAAAGATGCGACGGACCGAACGACCGAGTACCTATTGATATAAGTACTTATTTCCTGATACTACTTGTTACTCAGTTCTAAAGTATCGAGTACAAAAGTACTTGGTATCGAAATAAAAGTATCGAGTAGTTACTTGTATTTACTCGTATCGTTACATCCCTAGCTCCAAGACAACCGGAGCGGTTGACGGCTGGCTGCAAGCAAGCAAGCGGTTTCATATAAAAATAGAAGAGCGGCCAACCGCAACGGCACGCCGCCGCGTCACGGCCAGCCGTTAGTGCGTTTCAGCCCTAAAAGAGACGTTGACCTCTGTGTTTGTTTCGGTGTTCTTTGGTGGCTTTTCATTTCAATATGTTTACAGGTAGTGGAACGCAATGTTACCTATCTGCTGGCAACCTCGGCATATATTGTATGTCTGATAATACTTACTGGCTCCTACATGATGGCAGCTGGTGACATCACATACGAAGTAAGTTATTCTTACATATATTTGAGAACCTGCATCATTTCAGTGTCTATTACCTAACTACATAGTTCAATGAAAACAGTGGGTCTAAAAGTGCTATCCGGTTTTTCAATTGATTTAATTCCTCAGTAATAGCCCGGAGTTTGGAAGTTGGCGGTGTGATTCTATCGTGGCTCAGAAAACACGATAAGCTGTTGGTCCTAATCGTCGCTGTCGGTCGCTGATCTCTCTCCGATTGTGTTGGATTGCCGTCCCATCGCACTATGGCCGTGCGCGCACTGCCTTGCGGTGGCCGCAATTCCGGTAGTTCTACCGCACCGGTAGACTGACCGCAGTGCGCGCACTTCTATGACACTCCATACTTCACAAATTTTGCGTTTCCAAAACGCAACGCAGTGCGCGCACGGCCTATGAGAGTAAGCGCACATACTTGTGTACTCTAAGGGTGCGTACACATTTAACGTCCGTTTTACAGGTCCGTTAAAACGTGTGTTATTAGCGTATGTAGTTGTATGAGCGAGTTCACACATAATACAGTATTTCGGATCCAGTATACTGATTCGTTTATCGGATCGAACTGCGCGAGGCTTCATTCGTCGGTAGGTCGGTTTCGGTGTGTGAATACTATCTCCAGTAGCGACG
The DNA here is from genome assembly GCA_943138885.2 of Tholera decimalis. Lineage (NCBI taxonomy): Eukaryota > Metazoa > Arthropoda > Insecta > Lepidoptera > Noctuidae > Tholera > Tholera decimalis. Next base: position 36,466,443 of record OW964562.2, read on the forward strand.
GATCCGTTAAAAAGGATCCTGTAAAAACGTACGTATATGTGAACGCGCCCTAATATCTCCGCTGATATTGAACGCCGCGCGTCGTTGCAGAAATCGGTGGACTATTACAACTCGACATGAAGACTATTACTAGCTCAGTGAAAGAAATAAAATGGCTTATTCGCTCCAGCCATGTCAAATACCAAAAAATAAAAATATACTTATTCCTACTAATACAAAATTTGTGAAAGTAGTTCTTGTCTGCTCGCCTGTTACACTAACCCGATTTTGATGAAATTGATAACACTGAAGACGGATATAGTACTTTTTTCACTGGAAACAAAACTTCACGTGAGCTAAGCCGCGGGGCAAAGCTAATAATATTGTAAATGTGAGTGTAAAAAACGGCAACAGACCACAGAAGCAAGAGACAGAGACGTGGTTTTTGGTGTGCAGATAGTTGAAGAGCTGGAGACTGTACTTAATTTTTTTTTTATTTGATGGAAAAATAATCATATGACGCCTGCCGCTGTGGGTGGAGCGCAGACTGACTAAAAAACCATCCTGCACTTCAGTTGTCGTTGCGCTCCGAGGCCGCGGTATCTCGTAAGAATATTACCGCAACCCCGGCAGGCAATGACCCTATCGGGCCCCGTCAATGCTGCTGATTGCTCTGTCAGGCGTGAAACACTTCGCGCCGCCGACCCAGTTTACTAACAGCCTTGATTTTGATAATACCCACACTATTGTCACTGTCATGAACACTGATGAAGATCGTATACCACATGGAGTTCCAATCAATGGCTACATTTTCTAAAACTTAATTAAAAAAAAAAAAAACACGCGAGATTGAAGTCGCGGGTTATTCAATTTAGAAGGAATTGTTTTAAAAAACGTATTTAATATTTTCCAGGCTTCTCTGGTGGGTACCGCCATATTCCACAGCGGCTGGGAGGAGTGCCACCCGGGGCCTGATCTCCGTGTCCTGGCCGTGGTGGCTCTACAGATGAGTCAGGTGCCCGTCTACATGACGGCCTTCGGAGTCATCACCTTGTCTCATAATAACTTTATATCGGTGAGTATTCATTTTCAATTAACTTGCTCACTTAAAAGTGGAAAGAAACGGAAAAATTATGTAAAATTAATTTCAGTATGGAAAAAAGTCGGGCTCAACAAATTAATAATTGAGCATTTTGCAGTATGGCCCACAACTGGCTATCTGTTTATAGGTAGATTTTATCACGATAAAAACATAATCCTCCTTATTTTGCAGTAGTGTAAAAAATATAACAGACTTCAAGCTGCATCCATACCCAACTTCATTCAAATTCACCCAGTACTTCCGAAGATTTGATTTCGATTTAGAAGCGCGTTTAAACAAAGAAACTTTTCCGATTTATAATATTAGTATAGATATATTGTACAGATGTCCGAAGGATGATTTTGAAGGATGTCTTGATGCTAACTAATATTATAAATGCGAAATATCTGTCGGTTACGTTTTTACGGCTGAACCGAGAGATATAGTCAAAGACCCGGAGAAACTATATAAAATTAAGCTACTTTTTTTTTTAAAATCTGCCTCTATACTACCTCAAATGTCTTAGCATGATCCTATGTTATGTCGAAAATACTGCAGCAATAATTTTGAAATAAATATATGGTAAACTTGAGGATTAATGTTAGGTACTACGTTTGACGAAAATACGATTCCATGAAATTTTCTTGATAGAAAAAAAATCTAAAGTTACCTCCAAACCGAAAAATAAACCGCTGGTATTCAAAAATAACTTCAAATTAGATAATGAAACTTTGCATATTAATTGAACTAACTATAAAGCAGGTCTTATGTTATTTACTTTTTTAAATTACCATTGTTTTCACCGTAAAAAGAAATAAACTAAATTATCGGTGTCTTGGAGTCTTTTCCCTGCCACCCTGTCTCGCTGGTAGAAAGGTGCATTATTGTGAGTGTATAATCGCTTTTCGTTTTTAGGGTTCCGTAGTCAACAAGGAACCCTTATAGTTTCGCCATGTACGTCTGTCTGTCCGTCTGTCCGCGGTTTAGCTCAAAAACTATTGGTACTAGAAAGTTGTACTTTGGCATGAGTATACACGTTAATGACGCCGAAAAAGTGGTAAAATAAAATTTTGACAAAAAAAAATTATTTAGGGTACCTCCCATACATGTAAAGTGGGATGATAATTTTTTTTTTCGTTCTTCCCATAGTGTAGGATATCGTTGGATAGGTCTTTCAAAAATATTAGGGGTTTAGTGCGACCGTTTTTTGATTAAGTAAACCGTTCGTGACTTATCAAGCTTTAAAGTACCAATTTTCGTTAGAGTCAAGTGTCCACCCCCTCTATCAACTAAACGGTTATAGTTAGAAATTCAAATGTCACGGCAGTAGTACCTATATATAACGAAATTTAAAGGAAAACTATCACACATAAGTGGGCTTTACAAGTTTACGAGTAATAGTCGACCAATTGTATTTGACTCGAAAATTTCGAACAACTCTATAGAAATGTCGATAGATGGCGCTAAGCGCCAGTTGTATCGTGCTAGCTTCTTGTGACGATTGAGTAGTGTATGAGGGCGCGTTTTTAAGTCCGCGGAATGGGAGGGTAGATGATAAAAATAGGTAATTATCGGGGTGGCCACGACTTCAGCCACTCAATATTAGTATAAATACCAGGTTTTGTCTTAATTGGGTCATCAAACTCCCGACCATAAAGCAAGTGTTGAAACGCATGTCAGTGCGTTACTTCACCTCTGCTGATACCCACACTAACCCCCTGATCGTATCGGCCGCCCGATACAGACCCTCCAAGATTTCTCGGGTTCGTCGCCCGCGTAACGTCCTAGACGAGCCTGACGACCCCACCACCATCCGACAAGAGAGCAGTAGGGAAACCAGCACTCTTAGAAAATACAGATACAAAACGCGTTCCGTATTCCGGCCTCGCCGACGAGGCCCATCGCGACGTCCGCGTACTTGTAATGGAAATCCCCCCCGACCTTTGCCAAACGAGCCAGCCCGCGATGCTGAGCCAGTAGCAATAAATACTCCCGTAAATAATATGACCCAGCCTGTCCCTTTGCTGCCCTCCCAAAATGACCCCGCTATGCCGAGGCCCGTACTCCACAGGGAGTGCCCTTACTTAGCGTGCGGTCATTAGTTTTTTAAGTATATTTTAGTTTGCTTTATTTTATTAGAGGTCACCACAGGACAGACCGGTTAAGTAGTACATTAGCCGTATAGAGCTAAACTACGAGTGGCCATAACTAAAAAAAAAAAAAATTAATTGGGTCATTAGTATTTGAACTATCGTCAAGCAAACAACTCAATCGGGAAGAAAGTGTGCATTATGGAAAAAATCGAGTATCGTGCCGTAATAAAGTTCCTTACCAAGCAAAGAGTCAGTTCAAAACATACTGGAAGAGATGGAATCCGTTTACGGGGACTCTTGCCCGGGTAAAACCATGGTTTACAAGTGGCACAGTCTCTTTAAACAAGGCAGGACCTCACTTGAAGAGGACCTGCGGCCCGGACGGGCGATCGAGGTGACTACTCCGGAAATCATTAAAAAAGTCGAAAAAATAATATTGGAAGATGCCAGACTAAAGAAGAAACAGCTTATAGAAATGGTTGGAGTATCGGATAGGATAATTTTCAAAATTCTACACGATCATCTTGGCATGACTAAGGTCAGTGCAAGATGGGTGCCAAGAATGCTCACGCCGTCTCAAAAACAACGCCGCGTGGAGTGTTCTCGCACGTTTTTGGACCTCTGTAACGAAGATAAGGATGGACTACTGAGTCGAATTGTTACTGAAGATTAAACGTTGGTTTATCATTATGAGCCTGAGTCAAAACAGGACTCTATACAGTGGCACAAAAAAAGCACACAACCACCCAAGAAGTTTAAAGTGTCACAATCGGCTGGAAAAATCATGGCAACAGTGTATTGGGATTCGGAAGGGATCCTGTAAATCGATTATAAAGATAAAGGCGTTTCTATAACCGGAGAATACTATGCTTTTATCCTCGATAGGTTGAAAGAAAGCATTAAAGAAAAAAGGAGGGGAAAATTGACCAAAGGTATCCTTCTTCTTCACGACAACGCGCCGGTTCACAAGAGCCGTGTTGCGTTGGCTGCCCTGCATAAGGTGAGCTTCGATATTTTAGACCATCCACCCTACAGCCCAGACCTGGCTCCTAGTGATTATTACCTCTTTCCAAAACTGAAAAAAGAACTTCGTGGAAAGAAATTTTCAACTGATGAAGAAGTGAAGGATGCGGTTTCAGCTTATTTTTTAAAACATTTTTTTATGAAGATATACATAAGCTAATTGAAAGATCTGAAAAATGTGTTAAGGTAGCAGGTGAATATATTGAAAAAGAAAAATAATTTAGTATTTTTATTTTCACTCCTTGTCCTCCATTCCGCGAACTTAAAAACGCCCCCTCGTGGCTCTGTGTCCGTATTTAAATTCAAAACACCGGCTATGACAAGTTTTATACAAATCTCTAAAAAAAATTTTAACTTTCCGTACAAAATTGTCGGATCAGGTGAGGATTTGTATAGGAAGTCAAATTAGTTAGGTAGTCATGTTTGGCTTTTAGTTAGAGCATGGTACGAAACGATCAGTCAGCGAATACGACACGCACTTGGCTGTTATAAAAACTACGGAACCCTACACTGCGCGTGGCCCGACATGCACTTGACCAGTTTTTTTTTTCTTTTCAGGTTCTCCGTTCCTCGTATTCTTTCTTTGCTGTTACGTATTAGAAGATAATAACATCTGTATATAGTCAATTTCCAATGTCAATACTGTGTTAACTTTTGCAAAAGAACGTTATGTATGTATCTAATTTACTGTTTGTACTTTCATAATTGGATGTGTTATTATTGGTAGTAAAATAAAAAGTTTTGTAATAAAAATATTGTATTGTGGCTCATTCTACTTACATATTAAAATCATCTGGCTAGCTTTTTGCCAACTACATATATTGGTAAGTACTGTTATATTATTAGGCACCAAAGGCCTTAAGCGTTTCTTTAATTGTATTTACTGACACACACAGATGTTATCAAAGACATAACATTAACAAATACCTCACAATCACAGGAAAGTCTATCAAGCTCCATGTTGGGCATGTGCCTTTGCCGAAAGGCTAGCCTTTCTGCAAATACTGAACGATATTGCTGCTTCATCGCACTCTGCGTATTATAGGAGCCACTTGTTTGCGCATGATCGCCCGTATCAGCGAACATATCAGACGCATTATTGCTATATACCACAGAAATCTTAATTTGCCGTATTATTAAGATTTCTGTGCTATATACATTTCAGTAAATTTAAAAATTTATTAATTATGCAATATAAATCGAACTCAACCCAAAGCTCTCTAACTTGTATGTATTTTTTTTTTAATGGAATTCAAAAGCCTAGTTCTTATTTGAACAGACATTTTAATGATCATATTTTTTTTTAAACAGAACTAAAAGTAAGTAAGTAGAATTCACATTACTAGCAATCTTGTTAACCACTTCAACTTAGCTGAATATGCCTGTGTCTTGAATGGGTTCACGATAATAGTGTACCTAATGGTTCGAACTCTTTTTCGAAAAAGACGTACTTATCTTGTGTGTTCTTTAATTTAAAAGAATAATGCCTTAAAATGTAAGGTGTAAACGTCCTAAAATCGACTGTAAAATAAAAGAGACCTCTCTTTTTAAAATAATAAAGAAAGTCAATATTTAACAAACCTTGAGCCTCCATAAGCTACTTACGGCTATATCCGTCATTATTAATTTCACGAAAATCCTTTTGCCTCGTATTTCGCGACGGTATTTTAATTTTAATAGATTCTGAGGAGTAGAGTGTAAAGTTATTCGTTGGAAAATTAGAAATAGGAATCTATTACCGAAAAATGAACCGGTTATTTTGTGTGGGAGGGTTTAGGCTATCTATTGAGGCCACTAAAGATTCACCATAAATTGTTAATTTTAATCAACACGTAACTAATAAGGATTCGTGTCGGTCTCTCTATCTTATTTATGTCAAAAGACACAGACACAGAATGAGCATAGTAGTTAAAGATAAGTATGGTTTGTATGGAAGTGAAATCTTCAAAAAAAGAGGTTCTCAGTACGTCTTGAACTTTTTTATGTATGTTACGTCATAACTCGAAGACGGCTGGACCGATTTGGATTTTTTTTTTCATTTGAGAGTGTACTTTCCAGTTGGTCCCATTGTCAGAATCATGGAGAAATCGAGGGAACTCTTCAAATATTATAGGCACACCTATAGCGTTTTGGGTATTTCTTATAGTAACTTCTGCAGTTGTTCTCGAAACGCACCATTTGGGGAAGTGGAACTGATTATGAAGACCACAGATGGCCACCGAAACTACTCAATAATAAGTATATCGTGTATTGTGATTCTATTGAATATGGTTGTTAAGCACTTTATGCTGGGAAGTGGTAGACGCCCACGGCGTCGGACGTCGGCCGACGATCTCCGGCCACCGTAGGCGCGGGCATGCGGACAGCGAGTAAAGGGCAACTCGCTGTCCGACCATGGACCATGCCCGGGTCGACGGCGCGTTGTGTTCCATGCGCGCCTCAAAGAGCGTCAGCAACATGACGAGGCCCCCCCTGCAGAGGGCCGAAGCCTGTTGGGGTCGTGGGACTTATCCCATTACCGTGGCCCCGGTACGTAAAGGGTTATTGAAGGAACACCGTGGATTTTAGTCAGTAAAAGTCTGACAGTCCCTCCCACCCTGCCCGGGGTGGGAGGACTTATTTGATAATTTTACCACGCTAAAAAAAAAAGAAGCACTTTATGCTCGTCAAAATGCATATGGTGAAATAGCTGATGGAGTCAAAAAAAAAAGAAAATACAAAACCAATTACACCGACTACCGAAATTAAAGTTATTTTTGGCTTTGATATGGAAGTCGGTTTTATTTTTTGCTGATGCAGCTGAGTATTAGTGTTAATACACTAATACTCAGCTGCATCACTACCTATCTGACCTCCACTACCCAGTAACTGGGTAACACGATACCCCTTAGCAAGACTGGCTTCTGACGTCCCGTAAGATGTACACATGACATCCAGGTCCAACGCTTTAACGTGTTTTCCGACGCACGGAGGAATCTCAATGTGTCAATTAAGATGATGGTGAGATCTTGTCTCTGCTTTACAGTGTTCTGTTTAATCCTAAAACCCCCTCTTATCTTAAGCCTGCAATACATGTTGGCCGAGCGTTGTCGAGTGAAGGCCAATACCAACATGTAGAGAGTATATTTGCCTTGTCTTGCTATCGCTCGGTGTCACTTGCCTAGTTGGCCGAGTGGAGGCCAGCGCCAACGTGTATAGAGCTCATTTGGTGCAACTTGTCTTCGCTCGCCGTTGCTCGTAATCACTTGCCTCACTTCGGATCGGTGTCGGTTTTTGGTCACAAATCAAAGGCGCTCGCCTGCGCTCGGCCAACGTGTGGGCAGCTCTACAGACCCTCTTCTATATTGGTCGTCTGCATTGGGGTTCGACGAACTTGTCGAACATGTGGACATTATTTCTTGCCTCGTACCTATTTGCCAACGCTCGCGTTGGCCTACGCTCGGCCAACATGTATTGCAGGCTTTAAGCTTGCAATACATGTTGGCCGAGCGTTGTCGAGTGAAGGCCAATACCAACATTTAGACGGTATATCTGCCTTGTCTTGTTATCGCTCGGTGTCACTTGCCTAGTTGGCCGAGTGAAGGCCAGCGCCAACGTGTATAGAGCTCATTTGGTGCAACTTGTCTTAGCTCGCCGTTGCTCGTAATCACTTGCCTCACTTCGGATAGGTGTCGATTTTTGGTCACAAATCAAAGGGACTCGCCTGCGCTCGGCCAACGTGTGGGCAGCTCTACATACTCTTCTATATTGGTCGTCTGCATCAGGGATGTTATGGATATGAAATTTCGGATACGGATTGGATACGGATATAGGAATAATTATTATACCGGATACGGATAAGGTATGAAAGGTAAGATATGAAATTATTTCGGATTATCCGTCAGTTTCGGATAATTTCGGTTACGAATATTAGATTTTTAAGGAATTTGAAAAGTAAAATATAAATAGATACATCATACCATAACGCGCTATCTCATCTCATGTAATGATGTATTACATTTTATAACGCGAGAATTTACAATAACCATCGTGTGGCGCTTCATCACGCGTCATGTTTGGAGTCATGGTGTAATGCAACATTCCCCGGTACTAAATGTAATGTCATATAACATCACTTTCTAACGCACTGTTTTGCGCATATCTACTTGTGTGTTTCGCCGCCGCCCGGCCGATCAAAACAACTTGTCATAACGTGTCTCAATTAGGCTCCGCCCCTATCCGATATTATCCGAATTTTTTATTTCGGTTACGGTTACGGATAATTTTTTATATCGGATATCCGAAAGTTTCGGTTACGGTTACGGAGCTCCCTAACATTCAGTCATTCAGTCTGCATTGGCGTTCGACGTACTTGTCGAACGTGTGGACATTATTTCTTGCCTTATACCTATTTGCCAACGCTCGGCCAACATGTATTGCAGGCTTTAAAGAACGATTCAAGTTCCTTCATGACACATGCAAAATCTCTGAGATCATCAGAAACTTAAGGCTTGCGGTACCGAGTCACACCACCAATTACTATGGTAAGTCGTTCGGAGCTCAAGCAGTACGGCTGTGAAATGCTCTACCAGTGTCAGTAAGACAAGCACAAACCCTATCGTCTTACAAATGCTTGGTAAAGGATCTTTATCTCTCTTCTTAAATTGTTGTTATTATGTATCTCTTTATTTATTTTTCTATTTATATGTATATATATGTTTTGAGAATGTTATTTCTTGTTTTTATATTTTATATAGATAAATAGTAGGTACACCGTGGACTACCCGCGTATTTATTTTCTTTTATGTGTCAAATCCATCCAAAGGTTTCCTGTAAAAGATCGCTTTTAGCGATAAGCCGCCCATTGTATCACCCTTTTTAGTTGTAAAGTCCTTATTGTTTTACAGTTATGGTGTACAATAAAGAATATATCTATCTATCTAAGACGGTCACCCATTTAAGCACCCACCTCGAACCTAATTTAATGTATTAATGTAAATAACAACAACAACATAGTAAGCAATATGATATTTTACCTAAAATAATCTATTTAGTCCGTCGAAGTGACGACGATTGCCAAAAAATATTGGACATTTTTTTTTGGTACCATCAGCGAGCTAAAATCATACGGATTACAGATTAATCCGTCGAAGTCCCAGGCTATGATCTTAGGTAGTCGATACTATCGCTCTGCGCTTGACACTTCCTCTTTGAGGCCATTATCCCTTAACGGCTCGGTCATTGCGTATACGGATATGGCAAAGAATCTTGGTGTATTACTTGACAGCAATCTTTCTTGGCGAGCGCAAGTAAGTGAGGTTAGTCGAAAGGTGCACTTTTCCTTCCACTCTTTAAAATCCCTTCAAAGTTTCTTGCCTTTCAAAGCTAAAATCTCTTTAGCTCAAACTTTAATCCAGCCGATTATTGATTATGCCGATGCCTGCTATTTGGATGCCACTGAGGAGTTCTTATGTAAGCTTGAGCGCTTGCAAAACTTATGTATTCGCTTTGTTTTTGGTCTGAGGAAATACGATCATGTCTCTCAGTTTCGCAAGGATCTCAAGTGGCTCCCTATCCGTCTTCGCAGGAACACTCGAATATTATTCCTTCTGTACAACATCCTATTCAACCCTGCATATCCTAGCTACCTGCGCGATCGTTTTTCATTCACTCGTCCTACTGATGCCCTTTGTAGATCCCACCTTAAACTCCATCTCAATTTCCCATCCCATAAAACCTGTTTCTATTCCCACTCCTTCTCCTTTCATGCAGTACGACTGTGGAACTCACTTCCCGCTAAAATCCGCGAAGCTAAATCCATTAGTATTTTCAAAAAGCAGGTCAAAGATCATTACCGATCTAACATCCCGTAATTTTATATATTTATTATAGGTATATATTTTTATAGCATTAATATAAATATGTATTTTAATTCTATGTATGTATATATTTATTGAATATATCATTTTAGTTTAATTTTATAGCTAAGTGTGTTTTATATCGTAATTAGTATTTATACACACTGTGTCTATCATCTCCTCTTCAACTCTCCTGTCGCAGGTCTGCTGGAAGAAATTTCTTAGGAAATAAGCAGCACCTTTGTGCTCTTTTGTCTGTATTTTTTTTCCTTTATAAGTGTCATGTGTGTACATAAATAAATAAATAAAAATAAAATTTGACGTGACGTCACGCTTTCGTGTATTTTTTGGGAAAAGTGGCGTCGGCAGCACCCACTACTGTACTTTGATCTTTAACAATTTTTATTGATCTAGGCAAAAATACGTGTACAATATTTTTTGAAAGTCTAATTGAATGCGTGCAGACGATGAAAACAAGCTATAGTAGGATACCTGCATCGTTTGACACTTCGTTCAATTTGCAATATCGATAGTATTGCTTATTGAACACTTGTGGGCTTTCATTGAATAAATCTACCTAACTAACTAGGTAAGTCTAATGTTTTTGTCTGTGTGGGAAAATCGAGGGAGCTTCAGACTTGACAGGCCTGTTGGCCTAGTGGTCAGTGGCCCTGACTCAAGGTCGTGTGTTCGATTCCCACCCAGGTTAAATGTTTGTGTGATGAGCACGATCATTTGTTCTTTGTCTGGGTGTAATTTATCTATAATATGTATGTATTTAGAAATATATTATATATATGTTTATCAGTTGTCTAGTACTCATAGCACAAGCTCTGCTTTGTTTGGGACTAGATGGCGTTGTGTGAAAGTTGTGGAAAATTATATTATTATTATACTTCTACCGACTAAATTCCCACCCTGTGCCTTCAGTTGCTGTTACGTTCCAAGGCTTCGGAATCTCGCTAGAATATTCTCGCAACCCTAGCAGGAGATAGGTACATAGATGTTAAGGTTAAATATTGATTAACAAGTACCAACTCGTACCTTGATGGTTATTTGTATATCTGTTGGTGTCAATCATCCATTAAGTAGGTACCTATCTGAACTACAATCGTTAGTGAACTAAGAAAAAGACGCACGTCCTTAAAAAATCTGCCCTTAGCTTTGGAATCGGCAACATTAGGTTTTTCATTCGTTCGCGTCGAATCTATTTATAATGTTTTAGCGCTGCTCTATGATATTGTGGAGATATTTGGCGACAGGATGTCCCACTTGGTTTGGAACGCATCCAGCCTTCACTGCGTCTTCTGTTAAGACCCGCGTACACTTAGCAGTAAGTATAATCGATATACTATCGACTCGATGCGGCTTAGTATAAACACAGTATAATCTTTAGACTGTGGTATAAGTTTGAAAAACATTTGTCGTTTTTTAAAACTATCGCTTTGTTTCTTTACAAGTTTGGTGCATGTGACCAAACTTGTAAGTGAGTGTGAAAGAGACAAAACGATACTTTTACAGAATGTGCCGTAAATAGTGGTCCACCGTTAACGATTCGATATACCAGATAATTTACTGTAACATACTTATTAATTTTACCCAAGGTTCCCAAAATCCTTTTCTTTATTTCATTTCCGGAATATCTAACTTTTCCTGCCTGTAGTTTCAACAAAAACTATTATTTATAATTTTGATTTCTGTTTATTACTACTTAATATATTAGAGCTATTATGTTAAATTGTGTATGCACATATGTATTGATTAAATAAATGTAGAGCTTCGTCGTTACTGTGCTTAACCGAACAGGCCCCAGCCAGGATTTATATCATGCGAACTATGCGGCTACTCGCTAAGGGCCTTTTTGGAGTACGGACCTTGGCTTCAATGCAGTCCCCGAATGGCACGCCGTTGTGGGCCTTTTTTACCCGACTGCGCCAGAAGGAGGGTTATGTTTTTTGAGAGTATGTATGTTTGTATAATTGTTTGGCACGCTCTGTGACCTGAACGGCTCGACGGATTTTAGCTTGAGAGGTATCGTTAGATTCGTATTGACTGTGAGAGTGACACTGGGTATATCAAAATAAAAAAAAACAAAATGGCGGATTTTTGGCGCCATATTATGCCTTCAAAAAGTTTTTTTTTTCTCAAAACCTATCGAGTGGAGTATTAAAATAAAGGGTTTTAAAAGGTGATTACAAAAATATATATACAACTTATATGGTTAAAAGTAATTCAAAGTGACAAATCGTAAAAACACGTATAAAGAACTAAATCGTCTGCGAAATATTTCACATCTGTAAACTAAAAAGCTGGAAATAAAAAGAAGTTATTAAAAAAAATTAAAAACCCGACTGCAATCTTATACTAAAACTAACTGAAAAGCTAATAAAAACAAGCCCATTTTAAATTAAATAAAAGTTGGAAGCAGGCGGGACCCATTTGAGTTTGAAACTATAATAATGGTATGGACCCCGCCTGCTTCCAACTTTTATTTAATTTAAAATGGGCTTGTTTTTATTAGCTTTTCAGTTAGTTTTAGTATAAGATTGCAGTCGGGTTTTTTAATTTTTTTAATTACTTTTTTACCACCCTGCTCCTTCAGTTGCCCTTGCATTCCGGGGCCGCGTTATCCCATTAGAACATTTCCGCAAACCCGTAAGGCATTGACCCTATCGGGCCCCGTCAATGCTGCTGACTGCTCTTTGAAGCGCGCGCGGAACACGGCGCAACGCCGACTCGGGTCTGATCCTTACCAGCACCGACCGCAGACCCGCGCCTGCGGTGGCCGGAGATCGACTCGCAATACCCGACGCCCGGGGCGTCTCGCGCGGCGGCTAGGGCGCGATGGAGAGAGTGGGCTGTCCCTCGCGCGTTCAGCCTCGTCCTTCGCTAGCATGACTGCTTCGCAGAAGGAGGCGACTGCATCCCATTCCTTCTCGCCCCGCAACATGGTATGAACCAGAGCAGGGCGCGAGAGGTCGTCGCCGCCGATCGCCTCTACGAGGACACGATGGTGTTCCGCCCAAGCAGGGCCCACCCCAACCGTATGCTCCACCGTGTCCTCCGGGGGGTCCTCACAACGACGAGACCCAGGCGTATCCTCCCGCTGTATCCGAAACAGGTACCTCCCGAAACAGCCATCTCCGATCAGTACCTGCGTCAGGCGGAAGGTGAGAACGCCGCCCAACTAGCACAACTGGGCTACATAGGGCTTTGGAGCGTATCCGATTATTACTTATGGTAATAGACGTAAGGACTAGAGCGTCTACTACAGACTTAAAGCAGCCGCTTTAGCGCTATTTGGGCGCCATTTTATGTAGCCTAAAGTTCCATTTAACCTGCACAACGGTCGCATAAAGGTTCCTTAATAGCTATAACGATTTATTAACGCCATACTAAAGCTCTCGTAGCGCTACTTTTGAATGATTTTGAACTACTTTGAACGAATGAATTGATTATAGTTCTTTATTGTATATCTTCAGTTGACATTATTTGTAATTTTTTGGTAAAGTGTTTTCGTCGCCATCATGAAAATAAAACAAAAGTACTTAAGTAAAAGTTTGTGTTCTGTATTAGCAAGATATATAAAGATACTTAAAACGCTGTCCAGTTTACTGTAGATATATAAGATAATTTTCGAGTAATTTTAACGCGCTTTTATGATATTTAAAAAATTAACAAAAGATATGTGATATTTTTTATTTGTTATACAGAATAAATTTTATTTCCGTATTTTTACGTGTCGATAACTTACTATTCGCAAGTGGCCGATTGTTTACCGGTACATTTAATGCACATTTAACTGAAAAACCAATGTATATCAACTCAAAATTGCAAGTGAATTATAAGTTTTCTTATAAAATCATGGCGTCATTGTAATGTAGTCATAACCTGCAGTTTTAGCTCTAATAACTCCCTTTTGAGAATCATAGCGCTAATTTTCACCCTTCTAACTCTTCCAGTGATTTTTGTTCCCCTAGTGTAACTCACAGCCACAAAAAGCTCCTATTTTCTTGTTTTTGAGGTTATAAGATCTAGTTACGTACTTATTCGAATGGCTTCCATTTTGGAGATCCGTGGTCTACCCTTAAAAACGTTCACTTAACATAGACATTGTACGCTTCTCAACTTTACACCCGATATTTCTACATAAACATGATACAGGTTATTTTTCAAATAGATAATCATCAAACGTCTCAATAATAGTTTACATTATTTTGTTGTCGGTAGAAATAAGATCCGGTTACATTATGGTTTAGTTATACCTACTTATACTATAATATGAAGTTTAAACATTTCAATTAACTACCTATTATTGTTTTATTACAGAATGCCTTTTAAAATAGTTAAAACTATAAATGCAGACAAGGAAGAGCTGTCAATCTGCCCTTCAGGATGGGAAATATCGCTAGATCAGAATAAAGAAAATTTGTCAAACGAAGACAATATTCCGATTGAAAAGATATTGCCTAATGATGATGAGAACGTTGCACAAAAAAACCGTAATTTGGCTAAAGAGGTTAATGGATCCTGTGATGGTACTGCGCCAAATCCAAATGTTGAGACTGATATCTTTATACAATAAGAACCCAAGATTAGGCTTTTTTTTATTAAGTTTGTGATTTGTGAAATGTTGAGATTAATATTCTTTAAAATTAAAAGCTTAAAAATTAAAATACTTTAGTATTAGATGATTAGCAGATTCACTGGAATGTTCAGCAATGTTTGACGATTTTAGCAGGTTTTCATAAACTTTGCGTACTTTCCTGCGATAACCTCCACTTTTCTTTATTAATTTCCATCGTTTAGCATCCATTTTTATTAAATGTTTTATAATAGTTACAAAAGCGGCTGTAAAATGGCGAATGGATTGAGCCTGCAAGGAATGACTATTGCTACTAAAGGCCTTAGTTACACTGATGATTTTTTTGTAACTATAGTATGCATAAGAGTTTCTATTATTTCTATAATGAAACTTATAGTAGTATAATAGTGGTTACTATAACTATAACCTATAAAAGTTACAATGGAAACCACTGTACAGCTGTGAGTGGCAGAATCACCTTCGTAACTCTCATATAAAGGTGTAAGTGGTAAATGAGTTCTACCGTGGAGTATTGTGAAGGCTAGGGTAGTATTTGATTCAGCTTATAGCACCTGAAGTAACTTTTATAGCTATAGACGTTTACGGATGCAGATATGCAACTTTGAACTGCTTTTTGAACCCTTAAACCGCTATTTTACAGCCGAAAGTAATAAAATAGGCTGCTATTTCCACTAATGTGCTCGTTGGGCGCCGCGCCGTGGCGTCTCTCAAGCCACTCCTCAAAGAGGGGACTTATCGCCGCGATTGCGGTATGATTGTTGTGGGCATAGGCCCATACATATTTGTTTACTTAGGTGTTTCTCGTGAATATTTAAAGTTAATATTGCACTGATAATTTATACTAAAAAAAATATTAAATTAATAGTAATATTCTTTTTAAATTCATTTTAAATTAAATAATTGAATTTAGGAATGGAATTCCCTGCCAGAGTCTGTATTTTCAGTCCAGAGTGAATAGGTCAACTACCTACTTCTAAGCAAGCGTGCTTCATCTTCGACTACATCATCACTTACCACGTTACCTTCAAGTGAGATAGTGGTTAAACGAGAGCCTATCTAAAAATATTTATTTTGTTTTATTTTTATGAGTTGTTTTTGAGCGAAGGAAGTGAGGTGTTTGCTTCCCCTCACGTTTAAGAACACGTGGAACAATACCTACGCATCGCCACCTCGGGTATCACAATAATACTTATCCAAGATCAGAGCATTTTACGCATGAAATAGAAATACTAAGAGAAATATCTTATACACTAGGATCAACCATTCACGCTAAAGCCCTTAAGCAATATGACAAATACAAATAGTGTTTGTTTATAAACGTAGAAACTATTTTCTATTATATATTTTGTACATAGGTAGACAGTTTAGGCCTCTTCACTCCACAGTTCACAATCGTGAGATTACCTCTACCATAATATAATGCCTACTGTCGACCTCAGATCTTTCTGCCACCTACGCACTGGGTATCCTTTTTTCCTAATTCCCTCTCTAGAATATCATTCCGTGACGTCTGTGGCAACTCTATCTCTCTTCAAAAATATCAAAATAAATATGGGTTATGTATTTGTGTCTGTTCCCAAAATCCAACCAAAGGTTGTCTTCAAAAGATCGCTTTTAGCAATAAGGCCGTCCATTTTGTCACATTGTAATGTTTTTAATCGGTTTTTAGGGTTCCCAAAAATACTGAACCCTTATTAGATCACTTTGTTGTCTGTCCGTCGTCTTTTTCTCAGGAACGGGTAGAGATATCAAACTGAAATTTATATGAAATACTCAGTTCTACGGTCTCTTTCAGCTGTAAATACCTCGATGAAAGAATATGTGACATATTTTGCGATTACACAAAAGTAATCAAAACTTATAGGGTAGCCTTCCCAATGACCTAGAATCACAAAATTTCACACATGTATCGGAAAAATCTGAAAACTGTAATATGTAGCCCGGTACTATTGAATTTATACCAAAAATTATGCGGTCGGAGGGGGTTTATAATTTTGGCGAATTTCGACCAATAGTCGACTACCACTATGCTTAGATAAGTTTGTACAGAACTCTCGACGCACGAGACCATCTCACACTTACCCGGTTTTTTTCTGTCAAGTATAATTGGTTTTTTATGCTGTGCCTAATAAAGAGTATTTTTTTATTTAAATCCTTTTAATTAAAACCATTCCATCCATATCCTAGTTCAACGTGAATATACAACATGTATCGTACTCGTACCTAATTGAGGCACACCCTCAAGCACCCGAATTAGAAAATAATGTTATTATCATAATTTTAATATCATATCATACTTTTAATTTTTAATTTCACTTGTTTAAACAGTTTTTTTTTAAACTTTGACTTCCTCTAAATGAGTTTCATTTTTCTGTAATGTATACTGAATGATGGAATTTATATACGTAAATCTGCATTTAAAAAAATACTTTAATTTACGGTCCATAGTTTGTTTTTACTATACAGAGTTGTAATTTAAGTACGTAGATTTAATTTTTTTGGGAAAAAAATTATCGATATTAAAAACGATAAAAATCGATTCAGTAAACGATTCGGAACAAACTAATTTCAGGATGTTCATTAATTAGTGTTTTCTGTAATAACGTCCACCACTGAGGTCCACAGCACTGAGGCATCAGGCACCAGTCACATGCTAAGTTTTTTGACATCTGTCAATTTGACGTCAATGTCATATACATATAGTAATAATAGTAATAGTAATTTATTTCTCAAAAAACTTAGTACTAGTTTACAGAAATTATAATTTGGCAGTGTATAACATTGTAAACTGGATGTAGCTTTTGTAACCGAACTAGGCAATGCCTGTGTTTCAGTTATCAATGCCATTTCCCAGGAGTTTTAATAAAATCGCCAACAAACTGCAATAGTATGAAGTACTTATCAGCTAAGATTAGAATTTAACATTAATTACACAAATTAAGAGTTAGTAAGAGCGGAAGTGATTATGAGATCGCGTGCAGTGTCTGTGGAGTTTGATTTAAGTTAGTCTTGTGTAGTACGTGAACGATGAACGAATAGGAGCCGAATCTTTGCACTGTACTAAAAGAACCGTTTCCGAACGCTGGCTTGTAATCGTTCTAACAGCTCTAACAGCCATGAAGCTATAGAATAAACTGGAGGCCAAACTCCTCCATACCTACTTGAAGCAAATAAATTTGACCTTGACTGCATTCTATCTCGCTCCTTAGGTCCCCCTCCTCTCTTTCTAAATAGGGTGTCCACACAACAACAAAGTAAAGAAGACAATTACAAATAGCAACAGAGTAGAGACGTGATTTATGTGAAAACGTACCTATCAAATTATCTAAGGTCAATTTCAATTTATTTGCTTTCCAAAATGTTACAAGGATTATAAGTATAATTAATAAATAATATTAGTAGGTGTTAAAAGTTTAGACCAATTTAGTTTATCTGGTCTCTCGGTCTAACTATGAAATTGCCATTTTTTCAGACTCAAAAACAGTCCAAATTAATGTCTGTCTATATAAAAAATTAAGTCCTCCAGGCCGAGTTTTCGGCCGCGGCGGCCAATCTCAACGGAGACTAGCCATCTGCGCGGGAAATATTATAGTGCACAAGTGTGTGCGCAAACACAGGTGCACTCTCTCTTCCCTCACTCTCATAGTCCGATGGGACGGCAATCCGACACGACCGGAGATAGATCAGGCGCAGGACCAACTGCTTTACGTGCTTTCCTAGGCACGGGGGTGTCACACCGCCAACTTCCAAACTCCGGGCTGCTACTGAGAAAATCCAGATAGAAAAACCCAATAACACTGCCCGACCTGGGAATCGAACCCAAGACCCTGCGCTCAGCAGTCGCGCTTGCGACTACTAGACCAACGAGGCAGTTATACTGTCTATATACCCAGTAAGTAAAGGTAGAATAGGCGAAGGATTTAGTAACGGAATTATAGATAAACTGGGGCTGGGGGGTAGGACGAGAACGGGGACCGACAGGAGTGCGGGCGGCAGGTACCTGCCTCCCGCACCTCTGTGCCCCGCTGAGGCGAGGACGTAACTAAACGGTTCATAAGAGAAAATTGGCTGTTAAAATAAAGATTTTATCGGTGATTAGTTTTGCTGTTTTTGTATTACTGTTTTTTTTTTCATAACAATGAATGACTTAAATTAAATACTTACCTACCTAATTTAATTAATTTACTTCAATGTAACAATAAAAAAGTACAAGCCAATTTCAAATTATTCAAGAACAAACGGCAATTTCATACTTAAATAATCTAATATTTTAAATGAACCAGCTTTAAAATATAATTTAAAATAGGTACAGTGAACAGCTTGTCAGGTGTAACACTTTGGACTTAGTACTGCCCTTATGTAGATAGAAATAAAACAAAGTAGGTCATAAGTACACAATCATTATATATTTTCATTTATATGTATTTACAGGTTACTAAATAGTACAGTTTTATGATGTTTTTGGCGTTTCCCTCGTAAAGGGCTAAGAGTTGATTCCATTTTGCTTTTCAAGTAAGCTTTTATACGCATTTTGAAAAACAAACTTGAAATATTTTTTAATAAATTTATTTCGTGCAATTCATCGCAAGTTATTGATTCAGAAACTGGATGTATAAACAATTGCGTTAAAGACGATAAAAAATGTTGCTGAACAATATTAATCATATTTTTTTCAACTAAATTTGAATTTAGCTTATTTAATGAAACTGTATGTCTGAATACTTTATCTGCGTATTTCACGATTTTGTATGCTGAAACAGAAGGGAAATGTAATTTTCCTCTATTTACAAAGGTTGTAAAAGTATCGAATTTATTTATGTCCATTGCATACAAATGGTCTTTTTGGGAACCATTTTCAGCTAACAATGAATTTTGGCAATGTTTACACGAAATGTGAGTCAACATTTGTTTAATAATATATCCCGTGATATAGAAAAGTATATTTTCCTGATAGGGACTTGTTTCGACGGACTGAATTAACGCGGCTAATTCATGTACTTCCGCCTCACATTCTGGTTCCAGTGGTGCCTCTAATAAATTTTTATGTTTTTTACTAAATTCCAGAACGTGCGATGATTGGAACCCGTAGTCTACGCAATTAGCGTTTACTGAAGGCTGGACAGAATTCCGAAACAATAATTTTCTCATAATGTAACGAAATTCTAGGGGACTTGGATTATCTTGGGCCCGACCACGTGCCCTGATACAAGAAAAAAATATTTCCAAGTTATCCTGGGAACTTTTAAAAGTCAGTAAATATTTCAGAGGATTTACTTCCATAGTACACAAATCTGTAACTAGGGATGATAGACAGGTCATATTCATCAAAAAACCTAAGGCAAATGTTTTCCTTCTGTGGCTTAAAATATTCTGACCATTAATATTTAGGGACCTAAGGTATGTTTCAGTTTCGTTAAATATACCTTCCCAGTAATTTTTATTCTTAAGAGAAAGCGGGGACTTGTAACCAGTGTCAAAAGGGGATTTAGAATTCATAATGTCAAATATCCTGTCGATTACACGTAAAAATTCTATTGTAGGTCCACTATCTGCAAAATCTGGGTTTCCGCTAGCTTTTAAAAAATGCAAAGAATCAGCTACAGATGAACTTATGACTTGGGCGGCAAGTTTTACATTCATTTTTTTATTTTTAAAATCTACATGGGTGGCGCTCAATCTATTGGCAAATTTTAAACCTACTTAACTTCATATCTAGACTTCATATTATCAATCTTATTTTTTTGTCGTGCAAATTTTTGTACAAGGCTCTTGTTCCGTTTCTGCAAAATTTCTTCTCGTTTTGTTTTTAATTTTACTTGTACACTTTTTTCTAAATAGGAAGGTCTCATGGGCGCAGTGTTTTCATCGCCGACCTAAAATGGATATAAATTTATTAAATTTAAATATCACACGATTCTAGGTAGGTAGGAAGAGAAGTTATATGCACGATTTTTTAAGACTTTTTTCGATATAATGTTTAAAGTACGGCAATCTGAGTAATCTAGATTTTTAAAGAATGTACTCATTTCTAAATATGAACATATTACTTTGCTATGGTAAAAACGCGACATATACTTTTAGATAAAGTGCTAAAAAGTGAAAGTAACAAACTTTACCTCGTTGTCGACATTAATTCCTCCCAGAACTTCTCTACAGCATATTTTTTTCTTTGGAGGTAAAATATCACCTTGTCCTGCAGTCTTTGAAGGGATGTTTTCAATTAAATTATCACCTTTCAAAAGTTTTTCAAGGTCAACAATCGGGGTTAACATAGTTGCACTGCTCTTTGGTAATGATTCTTCGTGCTAAAAACGTAAAATAAATAGCTATAGATATACAAACACGAATTATGTATCAATTAAAAAATGGTAATGATAATAAATACTATTTATTTGTTACCATAGCAAGACTATCTGACAATCCACAACGAGATGTTGAAGGTGTAGAAGGGAATATGGTATCATGTCTCACTGTAGTATAATAAACTGATACTGAAGATGGATCACTTTTCAGTTTGGATTGTTCCAACTGAAAAAAAAAAAAATTGATTATTCTGTCTTATAGAAACTGACGTTAAGCAATTAACACATTCAGTGAGAAAAAAGCTACAGACGCCATAACAATAGAAATTCTATTGTCTCATTCACTGTCCCTGAATGTGTTAAGTTACTTCGAGACCATTTCTTCATGACATAGTAGATAGAATAAATAAAAATATCTTGTTCCTTAGCAATTCCCAAATTCCTTTTTTGGATCAGAAAGTGACATGAATACAGTGAACTGAACAAAATAGTAAATTAAAATTGTCTATGAAGGATAAACATAAACAAAATCTATACTAAGTGCGAGTCTTTTATGTTCGAATGTGAAAACATTTAAATATATGTATAATATTTTCCTGTGTCTAAATATAAAATAACAAATTTGAATTAATTCTAAAATGAAATTTTGAATGCAGTATACAATGGTATTAGTTTAATGAATACACAAGCTAGTTATTTTATGGACATGTAAAAGTTGGATCAAGCGAGCTAAAAAAAAAACAAACTGCTGTCACCAGTCTGTATTTTTTTGCTACTAATTAAGTCTAACCTACGGATTTTTACTTACCACATCAGAATAAAAGGGAATAGCTGTAGGTTTTAACCGATTCTCCGTTATATAATCGGTAGCCACAAAATGATTACTGCATATTTTTGCAGTTTCATAAAATTTATTTTTTAACTTTACACTTGATAGCCATTGGCTTCTCCTTGTTGGATCCTTAGGAAAACTAAAAATGGAATTAAAAAAAACAAAGTTCATGTTATATTGTTAATAGTAATGAAGTCAAAGTAATAAAATATTGTAACATAAATGTATGCCTATATTTATCTGTGGTATAAATTATAAAAATATGTGTGCATTTTGCATTACATATTTTTACATTGTGTGCAGTTTGTGCTTCCATTAAGTCTAGTTATGGCTTAGTTAGTGCAAAAGTTTAGTAGTAAACACAAAATCTCAAATGCCTTATAATCAACAATGAGAGATCTTATTAGCCTTACTTAACTAAACCTGCTGGTAAATAACCCTTAGACTGAGACAGATACGAAAATCACTTTATCGCCCTTTCATGGTCATGGTCACCCTATTAGTGTTTACTTTACTGTTGTTTCATTAGTGAAATTCTGAAATATTGCAACTGAAACCTATTGAATAATATTAATTTGGAAACTGGGTTATCGTAAATGATCGAAAAACAAAGGGTTAATAATACAACTATCATGTTTGATAAATTGCAAACAATAATTGATTATGTCAATTTACGACTCACCTGTGAAATATCAAGGAATATCCAGGATACCATTTACTTCCACAACCTAGGACTACACATTTTTGAACCATATTTCACGTTTTGATAGCGAGAAACGTTTTAGTATAAATCACAACTTTCGAGTCGATAAAATTAGAAATTGACATCCGCCATATTTACACATGCGGTGTTACCGTTGTTTGAGGATGCCAGTTACCACAACAATGGGGAAATTCAGAAAAATAATTGAGATGATTTAATTCAGGAATTTGCTTAATTACCTAATGGGATATAATTTTACGAATTAAACGTTTTAATAACAATTCGGGAATATTGAATAATGAAATTGAAATAACTGAGTCAAAAGTTACGAATTTCTATTTATTTACAGCTTTGTATCTGCCTGCAGCATTTTGCGTACCATTTTTTACTATTTCATTGTAGTGGTTGCTTATTATACACTTTGCTTATGTTTTTCATCTTGGATTCAATTTTTGAGTAGATTTCACGTAAGTACAAACTAATTCATAGTTAAACTCTTAAGTCTAATGATGTTAGTGACGACAAAGAATCCATATTATTACTGTTATCAATAAGTTTATGAAACAGAAAAATAAAAGTAGGTAATAATATCAGTAACTTTTATGAAACAGGTCCCGGGCAAATTTAGATTTATGAGATAGCCACCCAGGAGTCCAACGAAAGGTCAACAGAGTTTATACCTACTTGGCTTCAACTAAAAGTACTGGGTTTGGCCTCCAGTTTATTCTATACCTTCATGCTAACAGCTCTTTTCGTACTCGTAGATTCTAAACCGTACGAATCATGCGTTCGTAATGAGCGAACGAGAATGAAATACAGTCACTGATTGGTTGACAGAAACGTCATACGAATTCATTCTGTGTCTGAATGAATAGAACGGGAGAGAATAGCCGACGAATGACGATGCTACCCGAACCCGACCGACCAAATTCGCGAGAATGAGATGAAATGTTATTTCAATGGCATAATGTCTAATTTAGCTTATCGCTCGAACACACGAGACGAGTGTTCGTAAATTGTAAGTTTACCTACCTATGTGTATTTATGTGCGAACCTTTGGTAAATTGGTACAATCCATATTTCGGCACTCATTTTAGAAGTTATTGTGAAGTGTTTAAATTTGCTGTGTAAAACTATTTTAAAACTTTTTGAGGTCTTGGACGCTTTTTATTTTGGAATGATTTGGTTATTGGTTATGGGACGCTTACCTAACTGTTACTAATTGTTTTGAAACAAATATTTTATTTATTGTTCACCATTTGCCTGCTGGTAACTTTAAAACTTTTTTAACACTAACTAATTATCTTTTGCTTTAGACTTATTTCGACCCAGAAATTACAAACTATTAAGTGTGTGTATGTGTGTGTTACAAGTGACTCAATTGGTACCTACCAGATTCAGATCAGATTAAGGTATAGTAAAAGTACCTACTTACTAATTTAATGATGGCTCAAAGAAGACCAAAAAGGAGCAACTTATGGTTTCATTTTAAGGAAGGGGTAAATGAAGCCATTTGTAATTATTGTTCAACCAAATTAAGCACAAAGAGTGGAGCTCTTTGTAATTTAAAAAGACATTTAATGACGAAACACCCAACTATATCTATAAATGTTGAACGACAATCTGCTGTAGTTATAGAAACACCAGGTGACGGCACAGTAACACCGCCAAATCCACATCCAGACTTGCCAACCACATTTCAACAGCCGCTCAATGTGCCATTAATTACTAATTTCATTCGACGACCACCATCTTCGCGAAAGATAGAACAAATTGATAGGCAAGTAGTGGCCATGGTGACTAAGGGCCACCATTCATTGAGAATAGTAGAGGAACCAGAGTTTAAAAGACTCATTGACTTAGTTTCTACTTGCCCGGGGTACCAACTCCCAACAAGAAAAACTCTTTCAAAGACACTTATACCTAAATCATACACAGAAGTTTTTGATTCTTGTTTTAATAATTTAAAAGAAGCATACGCGGTGTGCCTTTGTACTGACGGATGGACGTCAAGTGCTAACCAAAGCTATATAGCAGTTACTGCTCACTATATTAATAAAAACACTGAGCTCCAATCTATTTTATTGGGCTGTATCAACTATAATGAGAGACATACCAGTGCCAATTTAGTTGCATTTTTAAAACAAATGATCCAAGACTGGCAGATAACGAACAAAATTAGTTGTATAGTGAGTGATAACGCCGCTAACATTTTATCAGCTGTGAGATTGGGGGAGTGGCGATCTGTAGGGTGCTTCGCCCATTTATTAAATTTAATTGTACAGGACGGCATAAAAACCATCGCTGACGTAGTCACAAAAGTGAAATGTATAGTCGAATTTTTTAAACGAAGTACTTTAGCGCAATCAAAATTAGAAATCGCCCAAAAGCAAATGAATTTGCCGATTTTGAAGTTAAAGCAGGAATGTCCAACGCGTTGGAATTCTTGCTATGATATGTTGGAACGCATATTAAAAATTAAAGACGCTGTTATCAGCACTATAGCTCTGATACGAAGCGACCTCAGCCTCCAGACATCTGATTGGGAGCTAATTGAAAAAGTCGTACCAATTCTCAGGCCATTCTACGAAGTCACCCAGGAAGTGAGCTCAGAAAAACATGTGAGCCTGTCAAAAGTGTTAATATTTTCCAAGCTATTATCTAAACATATCGTAAATTGCTTGGCCCAAAACAACGTAAATCAGCTTCCTCAAATCCCCACATTGTTAAATAAATTAAAAAATAATCTTCTTGCTCGTTTTCACGACTTAGAGTCCAACACATTATATGCTGACACGGCAATTCTGGATCCACGGTTCAAGCAAAAAGCCTTTCGCACTGCAGAAGCGTACCAAAGAGCCATTGAAAATTTTAGACGTAGAGTTTCAGAAGTGCGAGTCCTGGTAGGCGACTCGAATATATCAGAAAACCGTCCTAGACAGGAACAACCCGCAGTAGCTACCGACGCTACCGTAAAAAATAGTATTTGGGAAGATTTCGATATTGAGATGAGCCATGCAACTCGTCCAGAAAGCTCTGTGGCTGCAGGGATAAGGGAATTAGACAAATATTTGCATGAAGAACCCTTGAACAGGAAAGAGGATCCTCTAAAATGGTGGCACAGCCGTAAACATATATATCCTCATTTATATGAGTTAGTCCTGAAAAGGCTTTGTATCCAAGCCACGTCGGTTTCGTGCGAAAGGGTGTTTTCAAATGCAGGGCAAGTGATTACTGACAGGAGAAAACTTCTAAAGCCATCTAAAGTTACACAGATGCTTTTTCTGCACAGTAACATGTAAATTTATGTAAAACCCACCTACAATAAAGTTAAAAACAAAAAAGGTATCAGTACCAAACAAAAAAAAAATATATCCATTAAAAAATATCAATCATTGTACATATTTGATTTTTAAATACGCCATTCTAACCTACTTCCAAATTAGGTTTTTTAATTATTATTATTACAGTTCCAAAACGTCGTAAAACGTTATTTTTAAGCGATTGATCAGAATGACAGTCCTAAGCCTGTTCAAGTATGAAGGAAAATCAAATATGTTAAATTAATACAATAGTAATTATAATTTGTTCACCGTCTCAGATTCACATTTGAATGGTAAAAAATATCTCTGTTTAAATTATACATAATCCTAATAATGTCAGCCGTTTACGCTGCGGTAATACAGATAAAAATAAATAAATAAATATGATGTGTCTGATAGTACCTACGTAAAGAGCCTATTTGCTCTATGGTCCGCGCTGTGCTCTAAGGAGTTAAGGACCGCCGAGAGCGAAGACCGAATAGATCTATTAGAATGAATAGAACGAATAGAATGAACTAGTTCACTGTCCGAAAAGAACTAGTACGGAGCGATCTCCAAAATGACCGAGTAGGCACAAGACTAATTTAAGTATGAATGCGTGAAGTGTAGTAAGTGGTAGTATGTGTGTGAGTGGTGGGATGTATGTGTGTGTTTGAGTGTGTGACTAGGCATGGGTAAGTTGAGGATTGAGGTATACATGTGCGAGTGTGTTTGTGTGAGCATGGTTTTATCACAAAAGGTTATTTTACTTATAATTTACATTTAAACCTAATTTATAATTACTGTACAACATTAAGTAATACATAGTTCAGTTTCTTCATAATTAAGTTGTTGCAAATATTTACTTACAATTGGCTTACATTTTGATTTTGTCAGGGGGTGTATATTTAAAATTTTATTTATTTTGTTATAAAGGAACGGGCCGAGAAATTCAAAGATTTTTTTTAATAAATTTAGTTTTATTATTTGTCCGTTCCGTACATACATTTAATCTACGACGTGTACATGCAAGTTTGTCGTAGGGCACTATCATATGTTGTTTTAGTATGATGTTTAGTATAAAGAGTTGCCTTACTGTTAGAACCTCACATACTTGATAGAGAGAGATATACATCAAAGATTCGTTTCCAAAGAAGAAAACCTTTCGCCTCAATAGCGCCAACTGGTGGTTTAAATTTTCCAGAAAACCCTCATTATGTTACATGTTGTATAATATCCATAGGTACAAAAATCCTCGTGGAGGTAACACATAGAAATGATACAGTCTCGGTTTCCTTACTCTCAGACTAAAGATGAATATTTGTGTTCCGATATTCCAGTAGGTAATGCGCTACCTCGACCGCGCTGTAAAATGTATGCGAATTTGTATTGGATTTAAGTTTTTACTCTAGTTCCTGTTGTGATTAGGTTTATTTGCTCTCATTTTTTGCAATACAATACTAAACATAGATTTAGTTTTTTTTTTATTAATACCATGAAGAAGATCCATATAGGTACCTACCACTCTATATCGCTTAAACGAAAGAACAATTGCATGCTCACTTAACGTTAGAAGTTTGCCAACGAGCAGGCTATGGAGTATACCTACTTTTTTATTCGGGTGGAAAAATCGTAGAATGAGATCTCACGCTCTGTATGGAGCGGAAGGGAGTGTCAGACGTCAACTGACTAAAAACCCACGCTGTTTATTCAGCTGCTCTTGCGTTCCAGGATCTCGGTATCTCGTTAGAATGTTCCCGCAGTCCCGGCATGGAGTATACCTACTGGGTGTCAAACTTTCGGACCGCTTCAGAAACTATACTTCGCTCCAAAACACAAATAGCTAATCCGTCCGTCACTGGTGGTAGGTTGGAGTGGAACTGAGCTGATCATATCCCAACTGAGGGCCTTTGCCCTATAGTGGGACAGCCTGCAAATTGCGGAACTTTTGTTTAAAGATTTCTGTTTTTCAATGTTTTTTTTTTCTTTTTTATACATACCTATAACATCACCCTTATTCTACCATGCACAACAACGCACAGCACAGCACAACATACAACTTAAAATTAGAGGCACTGTATTTTTTCTAACTAATCAAAATGGCAGTTGCACATTTTTGTATAAAATGTGTTCATATTTCAAGCAACCATATTTTTAAAAGAGATAAGTTTCAACCGGTCTTAAAAGTAGCCGTTTAAAATGAATCCTATCTTACAATAGTTAAAGAACTAAAACAACATAAGCTTTACTACAATTTGCAAAGTACTGCGATAGTTACTTACTCACAAATCATCGCCATTCGAGAAATAGGTACAAGTCTATCCCATAGACACGAAAGCGATAACCTTGCAAACAAAAATGTGAAGTGCGGAGAAACTTCTTGCCATAAATTAGTCGGTATCGGCACACCTGTGGCTTGAGCCTCACGTACAAAACAAGCTGGGAAGTGGGAATGTACGCCCGCAAGTGTTGCCATCATACGGCACAAAAGTGTTGCTAGAATATAAAAATGTTTTGGGTAGTTTATTTTATGCTTTAGTAGTTTTGACTACACAATATGTGTTGGCACATTTTGAGAGGCTTTTCAATATTATATTTCGTATTTGAAAACATGGGGGATTTCACTCAAATCTATAATAATATTATAAAGCGAATAGTTTGTTTGTTTGAACGCGCTAATCTTCGGAAGTACTGGGTGGATTTAGGTGAATTTTTTTATTATAAAAACCACGGGAGCGAAGCTCCGCGCCACTGTTGGTATAAAATAGGTAAGCATAAAAGTAGCGACTTATTTTACAGGGCAGTTTTACGGGATAATAAATAAATAAGTATCTACTTCTTATCCTGTATTTTATTCCCATATTAGTCTATTTGCTACTCTTGTTTATAATTTATGTATTTGCAAAATTTCATCCAGATCCATCCATCCATGCAAAAAAAAATTTTAGAACTATTTTAGTTTAGAGAAACTAAAACAGTTCTAAAAATTCTTTAAAACTGAAACAGTTTTAAAACGGCATCCTACCTTTATACTCTTAAAGGTCTTAAGTTATATTCTGAAACGGGTGTGTTTAGATCATTGGTATACAATAAAGAATATTCTTTCTGTCTTTCTACATTTTTCATATCGATTGGCAGAGGCACCAGTCATGTTAGGTACACTGTACAGCCTTCAATATGAAACAATCGCGCTTTGCCAGCAACTCGGGGAAGCAGATGTCGAAGTTAGTCGGAGTTTATAACAGACTTCATACGCTGGTTAGAGTATTGGAGATTTATAGAGTATAAAAATGCGGTTATCGTGAAAATGAAGCGCAGTTTCAAAATATGTTACTGTACAAGTTGTAAAGATGTAGGAATTAAGTCGAGAGTTCTTTTGTTTCGAGAACTTAGGTTCTTTCTTCGTTACAAGACTTTGTAACAAGTAGTTACTTCACTTTGGTTACCTATTTGATTGACAGCACGACAGTATCAGTCCCAACCTACTTTAAGATATTCTTATGTTCAAAAACAGAAGTCCTTTAGGTATTTCTTTTTCCAACTTATTCCATAGAACATAATTTAGTGTCCACAATTAGGGATTCCAGGTTATAATCATATTTTGAAACAGCAACAAAGTATTTTGCCATACAAAAGGATTCCTTACAGCATTATTAATAAAAATAGTAGGTATCGAATTCATTTAGAGGTGATGGATTAAAATCTTCAGATAGTAATTAGACATTTAAAAATCGTGATTAGTTTTCAACCGACGACAAAAAAAAGGAGGAGGTTATCAAGTCGACGCGTATATAATTTTTTTGTGTGATCCCCTATACCTCGAAATTGGTCCCATTGTCACCAAGTCAGGATCTGATGATGGGATCCTGGAGAAATCGAGGGAACTCTTCAAATATTATAGGCACACCTATAGTAATTTGAGTATTTTTTATAGTAACTTGTGTAGTTGCATTCGAAAAGCACCATTTGTGAAATGAACCCAATGATGAAGACCACAGATGGCCACTGGAACTACTCAATATATAAGTAGGAATAATAAGTACCTACCTATTTCATGTGCTCCGCCCCGATTACTTGAATGTGGTTATTAAGCACATTATGCTCGTCATAATGCATATGGTGAAGAGAAGCGGATGGTGAAGTACCAGGAGAACTCCTCAAAATTTAACGGCCCAACATTAGGCAAAGCAATATTTTGTAAATGATTATAAGTAGTTGACATTTAGGCTCTTGTAACTAGGTAAATTAAAAATCGACCAACTGAAAAGAGTGAAATAAAAACTTTTTACCAAAAAATTAAACCGACTTCCAAAAAACACTGCAAAGTGAAAAATAACTTTAATTTTGGAAGTCGGTGACAAAAACGAAAATACAAAACTAAAGAATTAAAGTTATTTTTCACTTTGCAGTGTTTTTTGGGAGTCGGTTTAATTTTTTAGTAAAAAGTTTTTTTTTATAGTTCACTACATTCTGATTTTATATACAAAAAACCGGTCAAGTGCGTGTCGGGCCACGCGCAGTGTAGGGTTCCGTAGTTTTTATAACAGCCAAGTGCGTGTCGTATTCAATATGAAACTAGCGCGATACAACTGACGCTTAGCGCCATCTATCGACATTTCTATGGAGTTATTCGAAATTTTCGAGTTAAATGCAATTGGTCGACTATTACTCGTAAACTTGTAAAGCCCACTTATGTGTGATAGTTTTCCTTTAAACTTCGTCATATATAGGTACTACTGCCGTGACATTTGAATTTCTAACTACAACTGTTTAGTTGGTAGAGGGGGGACACTTGACTCTAACGAAAATTGGTACTTTAAAGCTTGATAAGTCACGAACGCTTTACTTAATCAAAAAACAATCTTCCCAAACCCCTAATATTTTTGAAAGACCTATCCAACGATATCCCCCACAACGGGAATGACGAAAAAAAAATTATCATCCCACTTTACATGTGGGGGAAGTACCCTAAATAATTGTTTTTTTCAAAATTTTATTTTACCACTTTTTCGGCGTCATTAACGCGTATACTCATGCCAAATTACAGCTTTCTAGTACCAATAGTTTTTGAGCTAAACCGCGGACAGACAGACAGACAGACGGACATGGCGAAACAATAAGGGTTCCTTGTTGACTACGGAACCCTAAAAACAAGGGTCAGTAGGTAGGTATGTTAAATACATATTCATGCACATTTCCCACCGACTTTCCTTCATAATATTAATGTCACAACATAGCCTGACGTAAAAGGACATTGGTTTTATTTTAGCTCCATTTTTAAAGAACCTTTGAGATTTATTTCATGTTAGATAGTATTATAAACTTGTATCATACAATCCAGAAACATGCACTGAAAGCACAATCTGATGCTGATATGTGTTGTAATTCTATCACATATTTGACAAACTCTTTAGCGTTGTAGATGGCAGATTGGTTTTCAAAATGTAAAATGTTAAGAGAAACCATCACTAGATGATGATTGTACGAGTAAGTACCTACCAAGGAGGTAGAAGATCCTTGGTACCTACATATAGATTATCATTTACTATACCTATGTGTGCTTCACTTTGACACAGTTCGTCGACTTTATTACTTAATCTTTCCTTTTTCATAATATGGCGTCAGACGGTCGTCAATCGTCATATTATGGAATTATTTTTTTAGTTACTATATTAATATCTTGAGTGACACCCGTAAAATGAAGGAAATTGAAAGACGTAAGAATAATCAATATCAGACACGTTTGGCCTTTGGAGTATCACGTCGATACATTCTTACACATAGGCTAAGAAACATATTCCTCGACGTTGTGTCGCGAAGTACGGCAAAAAATATCCCTGAGTCGACGTGACCTGAACCGATACGGCCAATAGGTTGTGTGGGTACTAACGAGATACCGCAAGCTCGGAACGGGCAACTGAAGGAACAGAGTGTGTTTTGAGTCAGTAGGAGTCTCCCTTCCACTCCACACAGAGCAGGAAGCGTCATTCGATAATGTAACCCCAAAAAAAACTGTCTTCACGGTGGGATTCAAACAGAACTACTAAATAGGAAGTGTTCCAATAAATCATAAAGTCAAAAAAGGAAGATAGAAAACCGACCATGAACCGTAATAAAACGATAGGAAACGAATAGCCCCCAATAAAATAAGGTATCGGCCCATACCCTGTTCATTTCCGTACGTTTAACAAGACGGTGGCAATCAGCAAGTTAGTTTAGTGTTACGGTCTCCAATGTAGCGCTAAACTAGTTTCGACCCTCTTAAATGTGTTTCCGAATTTCATTCAAGCCTAGGTATACCTATCACGCACTTTCCTTTGTTCAATATTGGTCAGGGGTACTCAATCTGTTGGAAACTACATATTTCGCCGCCACTACGCTACGACGCATTTTCTTCGTGGCGTCTTTCAACCATTTTTGAGTCAAAGTTACTGTAATTAATAAGTATTTCATTCCATTCTATTCATCACCCTTTTGAGAACAGTGATCTTCTTCTTCGTTTCGATGATAAATCGAGAATGTGGTAAATATAAACATAAATTAACTACTACTTGATTTTTTTTAAATGTGTTCTACCACAGAAATAAAAAAATACAGTAGAAGTGGTAAGGGGGCGTATCGGTGTCCGCGCGACATGGCCACAGGGCTCATGTCACAGGCAAGTGGCCGTCTCCGCGAAGTAGTGCGCTTTCGACGGCGCGGCGCGGCGATCGTGATAACATATAAGAATGCCGAGTTGTTCTGTGGTATCTTGTAAAAACCAAAGCCAAAATCAAAACTATGTTAATCATGGAATCACTTACCATATGTAAGTACAAGTATTTTACAATATTTGTCTTTAAAATCATGAAAAACAATAAATCGTAAAATATTTCTTGGTTTTACTATGTTATTTTTGTTTTCAAATATCAGAGCGACTGTACTACTGTTGCTATAAATACATTGCTCCTTAACCACTTCCTGAGTTCGTCACTAAGTAACTGGACAAGCAATGTAAAAGTAACATACGATAATGTATTACGCGGGTTCATCGCGTAGTGAGGCCGCCACTTCTTGAGACGAATTAGTGATGTGCTTGTGCAGATCCACTAACGTAGGCTATCGACAGCAATGTTGATTGACGAATGAAATATTGCTATTATAGTTTAGGGGTTTTTCAACCGACACCAAAAAAAGGAGGAGGTTATTAATTCGACACGTATATATTTTTTTTAAATGTATGATCACCGATTACTCGGAGACGGCTGAACCGATTTGGAAAATTCTTTTTTTGTTTGAAAGGATATACCTCGAAATTGGTTCCATTGTCACTAAGTCAGGATCTGATGATGGGATCCTGGAGAAATAGAGGAAACTCTTCAAATATTATAGGCACACCTATAGTGATTTGAGTATTTTTTATAGTAACTTGTGTAGTTGCATTCGAAAAGCACAATTTGTGAAGTAGACCTGATGATGAAGACCACTCCCAAAAAACACTGCAAAGTGAAAAATAACTTTAATTTCGGAAGTCGGTGCCAAAAACGAAAATACAAAACTAAAGACACCGACTACCGAAATTATAGTTATTTTTCACTTTGCAGTGTTTTTTGGTAAAAAGTTTTTATAACATACGGAAACCTCTAAGAAAATATGTTTAACTTTTATTTTACATGAGATGACAGAAATAAAAATACGTTGAAAAGTCAAGTGTACAAAAAAGTAAAAAAAAAATAAACAATTTATTTTACGCCCGCAGCATGCGTAAGGAGTTCCGACGTCGCCGTCGCTACAATAGTTTATTTTTCAATCTGTCAACCGTTTTAACCCGGTTGGAAGATCGATGTAAATAATGTTTTTTTTTACTTATTTTGAAATTTTTTACAGCGTAGTAGAGAAATGCGTAACCAATGTTCGTAAAGTAAGTTACTTTAATTTTAGGTTAATAATCGGTGGGGTTTTTCGGTTTAGAATTATCGTATATTATGCCTTATTCTCGTGCTGTTTCTTTATTTTTTTATGGTTTTTGTATTTTACTTCCGTTGAAGCTTCGAATGCGTTATAATAATCGGCATGGTTTAGATAATATATTATATCATAGCCATATGAGCAGGCAAAATTTGATGAAGAAGTTAGTACGCTTGTGCAAGACTTGTCGGATTTTGGCTCGCAGGCCATTTCTTACATTGCGGGTTTTGTTGTGCATGGTTTAATAAAAACTGTAAAATGTGAGCCATGCACTGGTGCGCTACTTGCCGACAAATATGACGAAGCATATAATTTTATAAAGTGTAAGGACAAAGGTGGACTTATGTACCCATCTCCTGATGTCGTCATGATTTGTAAAAGAATGGAAATGATCATAAAAACAGCTTGTCTTACGGATGATAAATTAACAATTAAAACTAATAATGTCAAACAGGAACTCATGGCAAAGGCTTTGCCACATTTCGTAGGATTAAATGTCTTTAATAATATTAAGTTTCACCAGTTTGAGCAGTCCCCGATGAATAATCACATTATATTTCTTACCAAAGCAGTCATGGAAAAATATATGAATTTGAGATTACATTATTTGACAAAAAATGCCACCCCAGTAATATCAAAGCTTCAAGTGCTACACAAATACCTCCACTTTACAGGTCAGTGAGTAAACTTAAAATAAAAGTGTACTTAATAATAATTATGTCATGCTATGTTCTTAATAATATGTTTATTGTTATTATAATATTTTCTGCACATGCCATTTTTTATTTGGTTCATTTTCAGGTGCCCAAAAAAAATTGTACAATAATAAATGGAAGAATCGATAACTTTCCGATTTAGTCAATCACTAGCGTATATGTAAAATAAATTGCTTTTGCACAGCACAACGATAGCGACCGATGTTTTTGTGTGCGTAAGTTCTACGGTGCATGGTAAATACACGCTGTGTTTGATGAAATATGGTTTATTATTGATTGTATAGTACGTTCTGATTTAAGAAATGCGAGTGTGTGCGCGAGTGCGTTTCTATTGATTTTATTAAACCGCATGTGTAGTTGTTGCCCCGCCCAGCGCCTAACTGGAGACACACGGTTCCGATATAATTTCGTCTGGCATATCATATCTACTTATTTATTTTATCTATGTGTTCAACAGATCCATCCAAAGATTGTCTGTAAGGCCGTGCGCGCACTGCCTTGCGGTAGCCGCAATTGCGGTAGTTCTACCGCACCGGTAGAATGACCGGGGCCACCGGTGACTCTCCAAAACGCAACGCAGTGCGCGCACGGCCTAAAAATCGCTTAGAGCGGTAAGTCCGCCCATTGTAACACCCTTTTTAGATCTTTAGTCCTTACTTGATTATGTTATAGTGTACAATAAAGAGTATAATTATTTATTTATTTATTTATCACACACATGTTTCCTTTGCCATTACAGATCTTAAATCTAATGCGACAAAGTAACTTAAAATAAATTGTACTTAACTATACATTACATGCTACACACACAGTACGTGGCCCTTGTGAACTCACTCAGTGTACAGGTGAATATGTCGATTGTATCCGCCACCATGTTGAGAGTGCGCAGCGCGCGAGTCAGCGGTGCGCGCCCTAGCAGGTTAGTGCGCGCACGCGGCACCACCAGCAACTGCGGTTTACGCCGCCGCGCTACGTACCCGTCCGGTATACAGAATCCTATCTCTGATAGTATGCCTGAGTTTTGTATACTACCTCTTAAAACTTTAAAAAGATACGTCGCCAGTGTCACTTCACGTCTGATTTCTAATTTGTAGTAGCCGACCATACCGAGACAGAACAGGGTAGGTAACGGGTATCCCGGGTATATCCCATACAGCTTTAAATACATAAATCTAATAAATTTGTTCTGTATCCGTTCGAGCATATTTTTGTATTTTATTTCACTCGGGCTCCAGACGGCCGCATTATATTCCAGATGACTCTTCACAAGAGCCTCGTATACAAAGCCCTCAATGCAGTTATGTTCGTGAAGTCATTTGCCTGACGCAGCACAAATCCCAGGTTCCTGTACGCCTTTTTACAAACGTGTACTACGTGCTTGCGAAACTGTAAATCACTGGAAAAATGAACGCCCAAATCCTTAACCTCCATGACACGCTGCAGCGGCTCCCCGTCCATGCTGTATTGGTGGTGTTGTAGGCTTCGTGTGCGTGTTAATGAAAGCACAGAGCACTTTGATACATTAAAGTATAACTTATTGCAGTGACTCCATTCAGTGACCCTATCCAAATCGTGCTGCAGCATGTCACGATCTGCAGTGTCTTTTATGACTATAGACAACTTAAGGTCGTCAGCAAATAGCAGGCATGTTGATCTGACTACCCTTGGCAAATCATTTACCACGATAATAAATAAGGGTCCCAGATTCGTACCTTGACTCACGCCCGATCTGGTGTAGTACGGCTCTGAGAAGTGTCCGCCACAGTCCACATACTGACGTCTATCACGAAGATAACTGGCAAAGAACTTTACAGTATGAAGTGTGCAACCCATACCTGCCAGCCTCGACAAGAGTATGTCGTGATCGACTGTGTCGAACGCCTTCTTAAAGTCAAGATATACTACGTCTACCTGAAGTCCAGCGTCAACAGCTGGTACCAACTGTGTCATCAGGTGAAGTAAGTTCCCCGTTGTACCGCGTCCAGGACGGAAGCCGTGCTGCGTATCAGACAAATGAGGGCCTATCTGTGCATAAAGATAATTGTGAACAGCCATCTCGAATACCTTGGCTGGCTCGCTC
The DNA here is from genome assembly GCA_943138885.2 of Tholera decimalis. Taxonomy (NCBI): domain Eukaryota; kingdom Metazoa; phylum Arthropoda; class Insecta; order Lepidoptera; family Noctuidae; genus Tholera; species Tholera decimalis. Next base: position 36,502,944 of record OW964562.2, read on the forward strand.
AGTACCGCAATTGGCCTGAAGTCACTGACATCCGTACCACCTCGACCTTTCGGTATAGGTACCACCCGCGTAAGTTTCCAACGACTAGGAAAATATGCCACCGATAAACAAATATTAAATATGTGCAGCAAGGGTTCTATTAATACCATGCGGCAGTCCCTCAAAATGAAGGGCGGAATACCGTCCGGACCCACTGAGCGCTTAGGTGGCAAACAAGTAAGCGCGCGCCGGACGGCCGGGCGGCCGCCCGCTCGAGGCAGGCGAGGTGCGCATACGCGCCGCTCGGCGTTGCCTCCCCGCACGCCGCCTCTGCGCTCAGCGTGCCCGCTGTCGCGCTGTACACAGAGTGAAAGAATCGTGCATATTCCTTGGCGGATTCATCACCAGATAGAACTCGCCCCTCTTTGATCAATTTGTACTGACTAGAAGTGTCTTTTTTCGACCTTACGTAATTCCAGAATGATTTAGGGTCTGTAGCGAGATGCTTCTGTACTCGGTCTTTGTACCGGAGGTGAGAACTCGCTATTTCCGCTTTCACCCTTGCCCGACATTGAGAGAATGCCTCATAGTCACTTGGAGATTTGGTCGCTTTATACTTTTTGTGCAAATTGTATTTTAATTTAATTTCTTTAACAAGATTTAAACTATACCACTCTGGATATCTTCTATTGCAAATATTTTTAGTTTTCGGAGGAATGCTAGCTTCGAAAGTTTCATATATTTTATCATAATAAAAGTTTAAAGCCAAATCAGGATCTTGAATACTGTACAACTCTTTCCAGTCGATTAAATTAATTAAATAATATAACTTATTGTAATCCGCTTTACGAAAATTCCATTTCCTATACTGTGACTGAGGGTGTGGTTGTGATTCGCAAGCTGCGGGCGTGGAATGTGTTGGTGATGGCGCACGCAAGGCCGCGACGCCGTCCGCAAGCGGCGGGTGATACGCGTCCACGGGCTGCAGACCTTCGTCGGCAGCGCACACCGTCCACAAGCTCCAGTTGCCTATTATTGCAATTCGGCACCATGTTACACTGAGTGACCTCACAAAAGGCCACAAAATATTCAAAATAACTACATACATTACTATTGCACGAAATTAAATTAAAATCCCCTAAAATTACTATATTACTTCTATACTTAATACACAATTTCGCTAATAAACTAAACATTACCATATACTCAGTCTCTTCTGCCTTTGGCGGTATATACACTACACAGCATAGAAATAAGAAACGACTCTGTTTATACACACTTGCACAAATTATTTCGAATTGTTGAGTATCAATATTAATATTATGTGGCATTTTTACACGTCGCAGTTCAAAACACGGTGTGGCCACTAAAAGTACGCCGCCTTGCTTGCGTCCGTCCGCTCGGTCACAACGTAGGATCTGGTATCCCGGCAGTGAAATTTCTGAATCGTACATTGATTCGTTACATCCCGTTTCAGTAATAGTAAATATATCAGCATCCGACGATTCCAGCAGCGATAAAAAATTTATTGTTTTGGTTCTTATGTGTTCTACTGTGAGTCTGTTTGGGGGTGGTTTGATGTGGTTGTGGTTGTGGTTGAGCGTCGAAAAAAGATCCATTCACAGAATTCTACATTAAGGGGCCATACATCAGGGTTACATAATTTTTCAAAGCTGTTTTCTGGTAAACTTATTTTAAATGACGAATACTTTCTTTCAGTTTTCGTTTTATCTATCTATTATCTATCTATGAGAATACGGTAGGAGATGGTAAGCGAAATAGAAAACAGAGCAGTGGTTATAATGAAAATTTCACAAAGGCAAATAACGTAACTACTTTTTTTTTAATGTTGGGAAAACATCCATTGACTGCCTCCTTGATCTGGGTGAAGTGGGAGGGTATGTCAGACTTTTACTAACTAAAACCCACCCGTGTTCCATCAGATGCCCTTCGTGTTCCGAGGCCGCGGTAACTCTTTCGAACAATTTCGCAACTCCGGCAGGCAACGGCCGTCTACACGGGCCTGGTTTCAGTCAGGCGGCGAGCTACCCATTGCTCGCAGCCTGCGAAGTACCCGAGTTCGTAAAGTCATACTTATAACCACTAGGCCAGCACTGCTCGGTGCTACAAAACTTAGCTTTGTTATATTTACCTACTCTAAAACTTTACTAATAAGTAATAAGTACCTAAGTATTGTATGGGGTTGCGGGAATGTTCTAACGAGATACCGCGGCCCCGGACCATAAGGGCAACTGAAGGAACAGGGTGGGTTTTTAGTCAGTAGAAGTCTGACACTCCCTTCCGCTTAACCTAGAGCAGGAAGAAAAAAGAAATTGTTAGTATTGTATAACACTAAAGGAAACTTCTTACGACTAATCTTTAACTGTATATCTCCGCCCTCTCCCTCTTCTGTATATCTCAAAAGAAGAAATAAAAGTGCCAACAACAAATAAAGAAATTTAGATTAAAGCAAATTCCACTTTCTTTGACATCAAGGTCAAACTAACTATTTTCGACTCAAAAAGCAATTTGCTCATAATTCCGTCAAACAACGGTTTTTGCTAATATCGCTGCTGTTACCAGCACATTTTATCCGCGTTGTGGAAGATTAATAGGTGTTTGTAATTAATTACTGGGCCTTGAGGGTCAAGGTCATTCTGCGTCTGACAACGAGCCATTGACCTTGTGAGATCTTTTTCAGTTCGTAAAGTTTCATTCTCAACCGCGCAGCATCATTATATGTAAATACTAGCTTCTACCCGCGACTTCGTACGCGTGGGAAGGTTTTCCCGCGCAAATCCCGATCCCGTGGGAATTTCGGGATAAAAAGTAGCCTATGTGTTATTCCAGGCTGCCAACTATATACTTACCAAATTTCATTCAGATCCATTCAGTAGTTTTTGCGTGAAAGAGTAACAAACATCCATCCATCAGCACAAACTTTCGCATTTATAATATTAGTAGGATATTAGTAGGATAGGATAGGATTAGTAGGATTAGATGTTTGGGCAGGTTTCCTTGTCATTTGGCGTTGCTGAGCAGCTGATCAAGTCTAAGCTAAATAAGTCCTGAAATAAGTAATAAATATAAACCAACCGTACGCGCACTGGGTCATTCCAGCGGATGTCTGTGTCCCAACCACAGAAATCAAAAATATATTTTATCTATGGTCCCAACAGTGGGGACGTGCGTGAACGAGCAAAAGTAGTTGAATCAGTACTCACATAAATGAAGCACACAATGGCGGCCATTTTACGACTGTCGCAAGTTTCTTTTTGAAAATGATATAACACGTTACGTACCTACCTACCTCCTTCTGGCAACTTAAGCTAAGAATGAGAAAAAGACTTATATGTATTACGAAGCTTGCGGATTCTATTGTAAAGAGAAAATAGAGCAAATCTACATCCTTTCTTACGGAGAAAAATGTCTTGGAGAGTATGAACAATTTACAGGTGATACAAGTCGCGGCACGAAACTTTAGGCCGTGCGCGCACTGCCTTGCGGTGGCCGCAATTGCGGTAATTCTACCGCACCGGTAGTACTCTACCGCACGCGTTTATTCCACCGCAGTGCGCGCACTTCTATGACACTCCATACTTCACAGATTTTGCGTTTCCAAAACGCAACGCAGTGCGCGCACGGCCTTAGCGGTGACCGTTATTGCGCAGGTACCTGTGGGGGGCTAGCGGGATGAAGGGCGGCCGTGCGTAGCGCCGATTGGCTCTCCAGCCGCATTATGCTCCCCGCGCCGATACGACGCTCCGCGCACATCCCGTGTACAGTACAGTAAGACTGTTATTTTTTGTTGTTGTTTTTTTGTTAAGTTTGAATTTGTTTGTTAAATTAATTTTTTAGTTTGTGACTTTAAAGTGAATATACCTAGAAGAAATACTGTTTTGAAAAGACAGGCAAGGAAAATGGTTTATGACGTGAATTGCTTTTTAAAAAGGGAATCTAACGAATTAATTGATTCTTTGAAACAAATTAAAAGTGAGATTGACGAAGCTACAAATACTTTACTCAGTCATTCGGACAACATCACTGTAAATTTGAGAATGGTTCTCTGTAGATTCAGATTCACTGTAGATTCTCTGATTCAGATTAGACTTAAATCTAAAATAAAAATATTCAAATTAACAAATAATGTTTTTATTTTTATACTCCCCACAAAACTTAACTTTAAACTTGGGCATGGATAATGGAAATATGACGATTCTTTGCTTGCTAGATTTTAGCAACGCTTTTAATACCGTTGATTTCGAAATCATGCTCAACATACTTCGCTCTATTAACATATCTCCAACAGCGATTGACTGGTTTCGTAGTTACCTGTTTGGCCGCCGGCAACGTATTTGCATAGATGAATCCTGCTCTTCTTGGTATAGTACTTCAGCCGGTGTTCCTCAGGGTGGCGTTTTATCTCCTTTACTCTTCGCAATATTCATAAATTCTATTTCTAAAACACTTCAGTCCTCCTACCATCTTTATGCTGATGATTTGCAAATTTACAGACAAACTCCCTATACAGATTTGCATACTGCTATTGATATCATGAACCAGGACTTGGCTTCTGTTTGCGAATGGAGTGAAGCACATGGTTTGCAGGTTAACCCGTCAAAGACCCAGGTCATTGTGGTTGGTAGTTCCAGGTTGGCGCCTAAGGTAAAATGGACGCAGCTTCCTCAGGTTATTTTCAACGGCACAGCTATTCCATTAAGCGAGAAAGTTAAGAACCTTGGGGTTTGGGTTGACAAACATCTTTCTTGGGGTCCTCAATTACAAGAAGTCAGTCGCAAATTATTTGCTTCTGTCCATTCCCTAAGACGATTGCGTAACTTTCTGCCAACTGCTACTAAAATTGCGCTAGCACAGTCTCTTTTACTTCCCATCCTAGACTACGCTGATGTCAGTTATCTTGATCTTACTGAGGCACAATTTGATAAACTTGAGCGACTCCAAAATGTTTGCATTAGATTTATATTTGGCTTGCGCAAATATGATCACGTATCCGAATTTCGTACGAAACTCAAGTGGCTTCCAATACGTCTTCGCCGGAACTTACACATTTTGTCTCTGCTTTACAGTGTGCTGTTTAATCCTAAAACTCCCACTTATCTTAAAGAACGATTTAAGTTCCTTCATGACACACATGCAAAATCTCTGAGGTCATCAGAAAATTTAAGGCTTGCGGTACCGAGTCACGCCACCAATTTCTATGGTAAGTCGTTCGCAGCTCAAGCAGTACGGCTGTGGAATGCTCTACCCGTGTCAGTAAGACAAGCACAAACCCTATCTTCTTTCAAAAACTTAGTAAAAGATCTTTATCTCTCTTCTTAAATTGGTGTTATTATGTATGTCTTTGTTTCTTTCTTTTTTTTAAATATTTATATGTATATATATGTTTTGAGAACGTTATTTATTGTTTTGTATTTTATATAGATAAATAGTACACCGTGGACTACCCGCGTATTTATTTTCTCCTTCTGAGTCAAATCCATCCAAAGGTTGTCTGTAAAAGATCGCTTTTAGCGATAAGACCGCCCCTTGTATCACCCTTTTTAATTGTTAAGTCCATAATTTTATTTTACTGTTATGGTGTACAATAAAGAATATATCTATCTATCTGTCTATCTATCTTAGGTACCTACTACAAGTCCTTGGACATTGGCATTGGAGATAAACTATTGATTAAAGTATAGGTAATATTATTTGCATGCGCGACAGTACTCATGCGCAGCTATCCTCTACATTTCGTTCAGCGCTAGACCTACTATTTGACATTACATTAAAATAATGTCATTAACGTTATTTAGCTAATAATTGTATTGCGTGCGCGACAGTACCCATGCGCAGCAATCCCCTCCGCGTATCGTTCAGCGCTAGACTTACGTGCCGCTACCTATACTAAGCTATTGAAGACTGTCGAATTTTGATGTTTTTGGAAGACATGCATTTCACTACCTTGTCCTTGGTATTTAGAAGATACGTTTGATTCCAATTTTTAAAAGGTTTTGCCAAAATTACGACTTAGTTAGCAGCAAACTTTACCTTAAACTTTTTTCATCGAACCCCATAATTGAATTGGTGATTCTTAATAGGTACCTTGTATTTATAGACCCTTTGTAATGAAACTCGTCAATTAAATTAAAACTGATCGGTCTAAGAATTTAATCTACTTTGAAACCTATCCTATTAATATTCAGTTTTAAAGTGAATTGTATCTTTTGTAAAAGATTAATAAATTGCTGCAGGTTCTACGTGAAATATTTTAATTTTAATCGCATTTCTTTTTATTTTCATTTTCATTAATTATCTTTTAGGACAGACTTTAATGAAAATTCGACCATTTGAGGCTATGGAGTATGTGTAGGTGTCTACTACTTATAAAACTGGCCAACATTTTAATCACATTTTTGCAACAATGAAACACATACTCGTATCTTTTTGTCTTACTAGTGAAGCGCTTGAATGTATGTACGCTTATGCACGTAATGGTAAGTGGTGGTCTACGCTAGAGCACTCTTGCAGAGAACTAACTTATTCATTCTTGACTTGAAGACTTATATACATTGATTTCAGCAAAGGATTTCAAAAATTCCCGTGTGGTCACCCATTTAAAGAGCATCAATGTTTAGAAACTATTTAACTACACAGACAGAGACAGAAATACGGCCATTTACATAGATGATGTAAATGGCCGTATTTCTGTCTCTGTGGAAGTAATCCTTCTAGTTCATTTTTAATACTTGTACTTAGACTATAAACTGTTGTAAGTAGACTTAATCAATATAGATTACTGTATTTTGCAGCTCTGGTAAATAACTACTAAAATAAAATAAAAAACCTAAAAATAAAAAAATAAAAAACCTTCATTTTCTTTGGTGTTCTTACCAGGGCCGGATTAACCATTAGGCGGAGTAGGGAACTGCCTAGGGGCCCCGCATCAACAAGGGTCCCAGACCCAGTGCACGCACCAAGAAAACATGTTTCTTCGAACGAGAATTTGATGTGCGTGTGAACTTAGGGACCTCACTGTTATCTCACAAAATACAAATCATTACATTTAGTAGTAGAATTAAAACAATTTTAGATCAAATCTGGGAATAAGTAAACAAAAATATTAAAAACCACAGCCCTTAATGTGCGTTTTCGCAGTTCACACACGATTTGGTCAGTCAAAGTAAGAAAAGGGGCCCCGAGAATGCCATTGCCTTAGGGCCTCTGACAAGGTTAATTCGGCTCTGGTAATTATGGTAATACTTGAGTCTCGTTCCTTCTTTTTTGGTGCGAAAATCATAAAATGACTCCTTCTGCTCCAAACGGGAGTGTCAGACTTACATTGACTAATAACTCCTGTTCTTTCAGTTGCTCTAGCGATCCGAGGCCGTATTTCGTTAGAACATTCTCGAAAACCCATCAATTTCGTTCCTAAGCTGTAAAATTTAATACACTATCGCCAAAAGATTTTCTAACAATTTCGTAGTCGAAAACATGACCTTTTAAAGTATAATTATAGTATAATAAACACAACATTTTTCTGCATACAAACCGTAGCATTCTCCGACTGGGAACACATAACACTATATTTTTATACGGTAAGCACTGCAAAAGCTTCACGGCACCGTGGGGCAAAAGTAATGTCATTTGTTACTTTAGAAAAGTTATATAGTGGTGTCTTAGAGTTTCTTCAAGCACTTGTTTGTGTTTTTATTGTATGCTGGTGAAGTATTTTGTTTAAAATTCTTTTGTTGGCAAAGGTTAAGAGTCTGTGTATGACTTTATTTATTATTTGTTTGCGTTTCACCTCTATTTCACCTAATGGTAAGCAATAATGCATTCTTGTCTAGAAATAGCTTTGTAGGATTTGATTGAAATCTAGACTAATATTATAAAGTGTCAGTAGCCCAATGGCTGAGGTGTCGGACTCGTGATCGAGAGGTCACGAGTTCGAACCACACCCATTTTACTATTGCCCTGAACCCACTCCAGACACAAACATATTTAGCTTAGTTGGAGGTGTGAGCCAGATTGCTAGTAATGTGAATTCAACCCTCATTGCTTGTTATCTTAAAAAAAAACGTTTAAATGCGCTAATCTACGAAATTACTGGGTGGATTTGGATGAAAAGTGGTATGAAAGTAGTTTGAATCTTGAGGAAGGCTACTTTTTATCTGACTGCAAAAGAAGGAGGGTTTTGTGTTTATCGTGATAAAGTTTAAGGAAGCCAAGCGCGACGGCTAGTATCCTCATAATTGTAACTATTAAGAGCAGGCAGTGCAAAATAATTTTCACGCAAGCTCCACCCCATGCACCCCGGTTAGGCCGTTGTATACTAATAAAGTTGAATATCACGTGCGCTCTTTCACCATGTTCGGTTTCAAAATTGCCGTTGTGTGCTAAACGCTAACGCAGCAGTAATAAAGTTGAATATCGCGTGCGCTCTTTTACCATACCGTAAAACGCTGCAACTTTGCCAACTAAGCCCAACTTTGCCTATTTCGTTTAATGAACGATATTTCGCGTTTGCTTCGTTTTTTCTTATTTTCTACCATTTGGTAGTGATTTTACATTATTAGGGTAACATATTTTTCATTTTTTGTAATGGTAACTTCATTGTTATTCCGTTAATTGTACGACAAACACCGGTGCGAGTGAGTGAAAATTTTTAGTGTCTTGTAACTTTTGAAGTTTTAGCTAAAGAAAAGGTGTTTTCGTGCAGCTATAACATTCCAGGGTAAGAAAATACTATCTACTTTCCGTATTACTCGATATTTTTGATAAAAGGACACCATTTCATTAAAATAACTTAGCAGGCAATGTTGTGCACAGTTTTGAAAACTTGAGTGACACAACTTTGCCTGGGTCTAGGGATGTCACTAGTCGGATTTTAATAATGATATATTTTTACTATGTAAATGTTGTATTAGCATGAAATTTACACAGCTTCAAACCCGGTCAAATCGACACGTAAGCGCTTGCATGCACTAAATTCCCTTCGTTTTACGATATTTTATTGCATAAATTTTTAATGTTCCGAAGTCGGGTGAAGACACTGACTCCTGTATAAACTCAAATATTCTGTGGAAAAGCCACTTTTTTTAATTTTTTTATTAGTAATTACGAGTCAGTATTGCTAAAAAGCATTATATTTGTGATTTTTACTCATAAGTGGAATTTGGTTTTATTTTTGAAAAAAGTGAATAAAAGTTTAAGAAAATAATCCGTATTTTTTTTTGGACAACCCTTGTTTCAACGACATTTTTGTATGAAAAGTTTGTGGTACCTGCTACAACATTGCCTATCAGCAGTAAAAAAATATTCAATACCGTCATGGTAATAATATAACTGCCGGGGACAAGCACGTGTCTCTTGTACACGGAAAAAAAATACTAAAAAGGTCAACAATATATTTATTGAGATATCCTTCTAGGCAAAGTTGTGTCTTTTACCTACAACTTTGCCTACGACTTTGGGTGTTTGTAATTCTGAAAAACGGCGTGATTTAAATGGATTTGGGTTCTACCTGGCAAAGCATAAGGTCTGTTTTCCATCTGAAAGTCTGTAAAAGCCGCAATAATAAACAGGTTCAGAGATACGAACAAAAAACGTCAAAATCCGGGCAAAGTTACAGCATTTTACGGTATTCGGATTCGAAACTAAATGTCGTAAGTCTCAATTCTTATTTCGTTTATAACTAAAGTAATAATTGATCTAGAGAAAAAATGTCCTATATTTGGATAATAAATTATATTTTCTTACTGTCAATACTAATTTTAGACATAAAAGCCGAGTAATCTTGATTAAATTTTGAATAATCTTTAAAAAAGACATGATTTTTGATTAAAAAAAGAATCGGGCGAAAATGTTCCAATTACGTAACTAGATAGGTCTAGACATGTAAAGAAAAAGATCCAATAAATCGTATACTAAAGTTCCATTTTGATTGTATGCGTGATACATACAATTTATGGAGCCTCCTCTTAAACTGTCGCTGTGCCCATGACTTAGTTCGTGTAGCAGATTATTCAGGTTTAATTTTCTTTTTTAAAGAAAACTAGCAATGTGGGTAGAGTCCACAAATAGCAATGTTGTTAACTAAGCTAAATACGCTTGTGTGGTGGTGTTCTCGGCAATATTGTAATGGGTGGGATTCTAACCCGCGTCTCCTCGATCTCAAGTCCGACACCTTACTCACTAGGTTATTGACGCTACATAAATCCCGATCCCGTGGGAATTTTGTACGAAAGGCTACTTTCCAGCCGGTTTATTCTTTTATGGCGGCTCCACATTAGTGCCGTGAAGCCCCGTAAACAGGCGTGAACGTGAATGTGGACGGTTTTCGCGGGGTTCACGCGCATTCACGCCTGTTCCCCGATCGGTGTCGGTATTTTGTCCCGCGACAAAGGGTTCGCACCTCCTTCGCGCGGCGTTCACGCTTACACATCCACATTCACGGCCCCATGCCAGTTTATTCTGGACTACAAAGACGAACGGACATATGCAGTAGTATGATATATGGCATCAGTCAGTTTAATAACATCATCATGGACATCAGATGTACATAGGGCTCAAGCCACTATGCTAGATGATAATGGTACCATGTTTTACAGCAATGGTCAATCTAAGCTGATATTTTTTTCAAGTCATTTGCAATTTAAAAGGGATTGTTTTTATACTAGCGACCCGCCCCGGCTTCGCACGGGTGCAATGTTTATATTAAATATACTATAGAATGTCTTTATATACATCGTTGACAGCCTTTTTGTCATTCGACATACATGTTCTCTTTAGTAATTACTCTTGAAAGTGCGATACATAATTTACCATGGGAAAAACATTCAACGCTCAAATCTAAGCAACATAGGCACGCGCGCCGTGCCTCCGGCGGCACCGCGCCGTAACCGCTATGCCCTTGCATTTTAAATCTGTAATATCTTCGAAACTATTTATTTAAATTATATTCTGTAAAGGGCAATATTGATTTATATTAAATGCAAAATGTATTTATGGTACTTAATTGGATAAGGATTAATGCTGTATTGCATAAAATCGCTTCGTAAAATATGCTCGTATTTCTCGTAAAATGTATGGATAAAAAATGGTTGTTGTGGGTTATCTATAAGAGATAGACAGATGCCATCGAGGAAATTTTTGTTGACCTTTTTAAGGTGTACAATACTGTAGTACATTATTTTGATCTATCTCGTAGGGTTCAGCCAGCGTTTGCAAAGCAAGCACAAAAAAATGTGTTTATTTGCGACATCACATTAGAAACCTCAAAAAATATCTGTATTCCTCTACCATATTATGCATGTTATATACTTAAAAACCTTTCTATTGAATCACTCTTTCTATTGAAAGAAACTGCATCAAAATCCGTTGCGTACTTTTAAAGATTTAAGCATACATAGGGACAGACACAGGGAATCGACTATGCTTTATACTATGTTAAGATAAGATTATGTAGCAGCAGCTTCTACATCCATTTCGCGGCAGGTTTCACGAACGGTTGTAGTATCCCGTGAATGTGGAGAGCACGACTTGTGCCGTGAATTCACGGCGAGAATTCGCGCGTGAATTCACGGCACTAATGTGGAGCCGCCATTACATCTTACCGTGAAAACATACATACTCGAAGTGAACGTTTATTCAAGTGCCATTCAACCTTAATTGATTTAACCCACTCAATAATTACTTCAATTAAGTGAGTTACCATGAGTTTCAAGAGCACTGCTGGACTTATCTAATTTAATATTTAAAATAATATGTAGCGACATCTATCTCGCAACATACAAACTATCCTGTATCGCGCAAGCAGAGTTTACCGCACAATTAGCATACATACAAAATCACCCGATCACAAACATCGGGCAGTTGCCCACCAGACAAAACACCTATCTGGTCGGAGGATCCTCCCTTTTCAACGGGAATGCGGGACTTTACACACTGTTCCGCATATCCCCAAACTGGTGACCCCAACGTGATCATCACTTCCTTCGAGCTTTCGAGCAGCGAGTCATACAGCCAGCCAGTACCCTCGGCTTCTACGGGTATCCTGACCACCAGCATGCAGCGGACGCGCATACCTGGTCATCACCCACAGCCTCTTCAGCAACCTTGGCACAGCACCCTGCACTTCGGCCGGTCAGCAAGCAGAGACGCACTTCTCTCCTGGTCGACGCAGCAGCCAGCCACTACGCAGCACTGCACCACTCCGACCCACTGGAGATCATGCAGCATCACTCCGACCCACTGGAGTATCACCCCGACTACTCCGACCCACTGGAGTATCATCCCGACTCACTGGGATATTACCCCGACTCAAAGGGGGCAGCACCGCAGACAGTTCCGACTCACCGCGAACTATGCGGGGCAGTTGCCCACCAGACAAAACACCTGTCTGGTCGGAGGATCCTCCCTTTTCAATGGGAATGCGGGACTTCACACCCTGTTCCGCATATCCCCAAAAATATATAATATTTAATTTAATATATTATTTATACTTTAGTTGAGTTTAGTTTTAGTTTTGTTTTTAATACTAAAAAACACAACACATTTAATAATTGTCCACGTCAAGCCAGAACACCCTAACAAAGTAGTCAATTCCCTTTCTCTTCTAAAATATAGACGGTAATGAATTTAGGTACACAGTAAGAGGTCACGTCATCAATGAATGAGCTCGTATCGTGTCTTCAAAAATATTTTGTACCGTCTTCTTGCAAGCTGCGAGCTAGTGTCCACAATGTCCCGCTCAATATTCATGTCACGCGGTTCAGTGCGGGGCGTCATCTATCAGCGATGAAATGCATCACACATGTTACAGTTTAATACGGACGCCGCCGCCGTGCTCCTCGCATCAAGGATGATGTATATGGGGCAAATTTTTATAATAATAATAATAAAATACTTTATTTTCAGACCAAAGTCCATATGGAGACTCATTTACACATAAACAAAAAATAAACACACAAGTTTAAAATAAATATAAAATACAATAATAACAAGACAAATTAGAAGAAATATTATAAAATACACTTAAAAAAGTAATTACTTAATGTATGTGAATGACGCTCTGTGAGTCGTCATCCAGTGCCACATTATTGGACTATTCATCCTGTCGGCGACGACAGCTATCAGGCTGTTGGAGCTATCGCGCACTCGCCGCATCAAGGATGCTATACGCGACCGTATTAATGCAAAAAAATCAGCACAGGCAGGCATTTATGTAGTCATTGTTTACGTTAGATAAGAAATGAGTTACATACCACCACGCTTTACCAACTGGATCGGCGAAGTTGGTAAGAAGTCTGCAAGGCTGAAGTGTGCAGGGCTTATCTACAATATAATAATACAATCGTTTATTTCTTCAAAGGGTATTATTATAATAATATAAAAATACCCTTTGAAGAAATAAACGAATAAACGACGAAACATAAGTTAGCAAAATTTATGTTGTATGTATTACAAATCGACAAATTGGGTGACCTGCCGTTCTCCTAGTTAGGTTGCTGGGCAACCTGTACAAACAGAGACAGTTTGCCTCCCCTGTTGGTGGTTTACAAAATTAAATTAAATTATTAACTAACTAAGATTATGAAGAAGATGTACGAAGACAGATGGGTCAGTATGGTCACGTGGTGGGTGCCTCAAGACGAAGGTCATAGCCGAGGCAGGCCTGAGTAACGCTGGTGTAACGATGTTGACTCATTCCTGACATATGAGCCGGAGAAGACTGCACACAAAGTTGGTTGGAGAGACTTGAGGAAGGCCTTTGCCCAGCTGTGGGATAATATAGAAAACTAAAAAATGCCACGCTTGTATTCTGCTTAAGATTAAACTGCTCTGTATGGCTTTGGGTTTCCTGAGTTTGATTGTTGATTTCCAAAGCGTGATTGGGTAAATTCCCATATTTCCTGGGGAGTTGATATCTTGCCCAGTTACTGGCTATAAGATAACCAATACCAATATCAATAACTAAAGATCAACGTGTTCATAGGACTTACACGAGACTGGCACAATGAATTTCGGTTTTTCAACAAATCTCTTCATAGAAGACGACTAATCTGAACGATATCCATAGCGTTTGACGTTTCATAACTATCCATGTACTTTATATGTGAAAATAACTTTATGTTCTATCTTTGGAAATTAATAAATGGTTTAATTAAAGTAATTACAAATGAAACTCGATTAACCGAACTAATGCTGTCATTACACATTCTGATAATTGAATATCCGGGTAATCGAATCGTTCATAATGGTTTTTCAAAGACGAATTTGGGTTGCAAAATTGATAGTTTTTTTAAAAACCAACAATACTAAGCTTGGTCTAAAAGTTATTATTTTGGTTTGTTCATCACTGTTCGATGTTTACTCCTGTCAACTATCTAATTTGTTGCAGACGCGCTTCAAGGTTTAATAATTAAGTGGGGGATAGTGCCGATTCCAAGCCCCAACACGTCCAATTTCCATGCTCCAATAGATCCTTGTGACTTGTGTAAAGATATTTGGCTATGGTCTGTAGTACAGATAATGTCGGAACAGTAAAAATAAAACTGAGGTCGAATAATCTAGTATGTACTGTATTTGTTTATGAGTACCTCCCTCCATCGCTTTTTTCAGGTTGGAAAATCATCTAATGATTACTCCTGCTCTGGGTAGAGTAGAAGGGAGTGTCAGACTTCTACTGACTAAAAACCGAACCTTTTCCTTCAATTGCCCATACATTCTGGCTCCGACATCTCCTTAGATTTTAAAAATACAGAACTAGTAATGTGGGTAGAATTCACATTACTAGAATTCTTGTTAACCCCCTCCAACTAAGCTAAATACGCTTATGTCTGGAGTGAGTTCACAAAAACAGTATAATAGGTGGGGTTCGAAGTTCGAACCCGCGTTCTCTCGATCACAAGGCCAACACCTTATCCATTCGGTTATTCACGCTTTAATATTCACGACATCTCTAATATTGCATTTAATAGTAAGCATATAACAACACAACCACACAACACAAAATGGGCTAGAGTTTCTATTACCTATACAAACTCTAGCCCATTTTACATTTAACAACTACACATCCCAGTACCAAGTTATCGTGTAATATTTCATGGCCGTAAGCGAAGAAATCGTGTCATATATCTTCACTAGCTTTTGCCCGCGACTTCGTGCGCGTGGAATAGTTACTTTGGGCTAACGTTAAATTTAACCCTGATTTTGAAACATTCTTCATTGACGCTCCGCTCCTAATGACCTTAGCGTAATGATATATAGCCTTATAGCCTTTCTCTATAAATTGACTATTTAATTAAAAAATAATGTTTCAATTCGAACCAGGAGTTCCTGAGATTATCGCGTTCAAACAAACAAACAAACTCTTCAGCCTTATATTATTAGTATAGATAGCTGTTGCCCGCGACTTCGTCCACGTTTCCGTCGTTTTTCGTAAAAAAAAGTAGCCTATGTCCTTCCTCACGTTTCAGTGATTTTGATGTAACAGACAGATTAACTTTCATAATTTAGTAGGGAAATATATTATGTCAATCTATAATACTGTTGAAAAATATCGCAATACCGAACCGCACAATATTATTGTTAATAGCTGTGCCCGCGACTCCGTCAGCGTGTAACTCCTTGTGTGTTATTAAGTTAATGTATCGGTAATATTGTTTAGATCACGTTCACATGAGGCTTAAGTACCTATAGAACGAAAATACTTCAGCGCAAAGCTTCCGGGTAAACTATGTTGAAAGTTGACCCATAAAACATAAAGATTTCTAGAACTGCTAACCCGGGAAAGAGCGACATACAACTGACCATGCGAGAAACAACTGACACCGAGATCTACTCCAGCAACACGAAGTCTGCCCTTGAGCCTTATTAATTGGTATTGCATAACACACCGATACTGGGAATTGCGTTCTTTTAAATTGGAATGGAAAATTATTTGGTATTATGGGAATTCTGGGAATAAAGACGGTTTCTCCTGCACCGCAACCTGTTAAAATTTGAGCCTCGATTATATTTTGTTGCAACTGGGTTACTTTTAGCTGAGTTCCATTGCAAAGTTGTGGTGGTTTTAAATTTCGGAGCAGAATAATAATCAGAAGGCTTCGAACTGCTAAGCTATCGGGAGTTACACGTGTTATTGTGAGTCAATCATAAAAGATAGATATATACTGTCGTGGGATATTTTTTATATAATTTTAAGGAGAACATTTCCGTCATAAACGATTTCTGTGTAGCTTTAACCATTAAGGTTGCACTCGCGACGGAAGCTTAAAAAATGGAGTAACTTCTCCCGTTTTCCCAACATTTCCCTTCACTGCTCTGCTCCTATTGATTGTAGCGTGATGAAAAGTATACTATAACCAGCTCAGGAGTATGAATAATAATTGTACCAAGTTTCGTTAAAATCCGTCGAGTAGTTTTTGTTTCTATAACGGTTATACAGACAGACAGACAGACAGACAGACAGACAGACAAAAATTTTACTGATTGCATTTTTGGCATCAGTATCGATCCCTAATCACCCCCTGATAGTTATTTTGTAAATATATTTCATGTACAGAATTGACCTCTCTACAGATTTATTATAAGTATAGATTAGGCGGGGCCCAACGAATCGGCGCACCCGAGGCCTGTCCCCGATCGAGGACAGCTGCTGAGAGTGTACGGAACTTATCGGAGACAATTTACTGCTCTCGGTTACTAGATCTCATTTTTGGCCGTAACTGTATTACTGTGATATTTGGATGAAATTCGGTATGTAAGTAGCTTGAAGCTTAAAAAGGTTATAGCCCCCCCCCCCCCCCCTAAATGTTTTTCTTATCAATCAATATATTATATAAAATGCTTCCGTTCTGACTGACTGATAAACAAATAAACAACGCCACGGTAATATTATCATACAGTATTTTAACTCGGCCGTATCTTAGAAATAAATGCCTACAGCCGCGCGGTACGTAAACATGCGACAGGGCTGGCCGCCTCCAGCATTTTAATTACATTTGCCTACTTTGCGTTTCCATTTAGTTTTGTGATTGTAAATATACTATTTTATATAACCAAATAAAATAGTTTGTGAATTGAATAGGAAGTGTTCAATAAAAATAAAAAAATATACGCGTCGAATTGATAACCTCCTCCTTTTTTTGTCGTCGGTTGAAAATGCGTGTTGTTTTTTGATTGGTAGATTTAATTATTAAGAAAACATGTTTATATTTTTTCTTGTATTATTCATACACACAGTACAATAAACAACTATTATTAATAATAAAATACCACGTCTTTACTTTGAATTATACAAACTAACAAAACAAAACACACATGCCCCGAGGTTTTAACACAAGCGTACCTACCGTATCATGATTCATAAACCGCCTATAACTACCTATTTCACTCGTGTCAATCACTTTCCTTTACTCTATTCACTTTATTTATTAATCCAGACATCATTTTTTTCGGGAGATAAAAGGAAATACTTATCCATTAAAAAGAAACACATTATGTACATACCTACTAGTAACTAAAATTATTTTAGTCTTAGGTACCTTTCAAAGTTTCCAGGTAATCTAAAAAAAGTTATCTCTTGATGCGTTATTGACGAATTAATGCAACCAAAAACTGCACAATATATCCTACACGTCATATTAAATATGTACTTGAACTTATTTATAGCGAAAAATCGCGCTTTTATTGTTAAAAAAACAACACACCGTCCGTTCGTCACTGTGGCATAGTCGCCGGTCGCGACTGTCATCATCCCGAGCGCACCCCGAGATCGAGGCGCGTAGGTATAGCTCGCGCTTCGTCCGTTTGTATGAAGTCGGAATACTGTATACATAATATTACCGTGACAACGCACAGCCGAAACTATTGGGCGTAAGAAGCTGAAATTTGGCATGTATGTTCCTTGGGAGAGTATAGGGGAGCACTAAGAAAGGATTTTTGGAAATTCCCCCCTTAAGTGGGTTAAAAAGGAGGTCAAACTTTATATGAATGAAATTTTTATTTCTTCAATGGATTCCCTTGAAACTTATATACATAGGTTACTCAATCGATCGGGAAAAGCTAGTTATTTCATAAAATTCGTGAAACGATTCACAGAAAACATCTACCTACCAAGCTTCAACAGTGTAGTCCTAATCATTTTGGAATAACATGGCGGTGACATACGAACGGACAAATAGACAGACTATAAGACGAATCTATAAGGGTTCTGTTTTTTGGCTTTCAGCTACGGAATCCTAAAACGCACACAAGACAGACACTCACTTTTTTTTTTACTTTTTAACCGACTTCTGAAAAAAGGAGGAGGTTCTCAATTCGGATGTTTGTTTGTTTTTTTTTTTTATGTTTGTTCGGGCATAGCTCCGTCGCTCGCCAACCGATTTGAAAAATTCTTTTTTGTTGAAAAGGGTATACTTCCCAAATGGTCCCATGAAAATTTTATCGACGTCGAACAAGCCGTTTCTGAAAAATCAACAAAAGTTTAAAAAAAATATTTACATTGATGATCTTTTCGTTTACTCTATATTGTGTTTTTTGTTCGCGCGTTTTTAGTTTCTTGTAGTTGACATTTTGGCTTTTATAACTAGATTCATTACAAATTGACCCACTAAAAAGCGCGAAAATAAAAACTTTTTTGCAAAAAAATAAAACCGACTTCCATATCAAAACACTACAAAGCCAAAAATAATTTTAATTTCGGAAGGCGGTGTGAAAAAAAAGAAAATACAAAACCAATAACACCGAATACCGAAATTAAAATTATTTTTGGCTTTGTAGTGTTTTGATATGGAAGTCGGTTTTATTTTTTTGCAAAAAGTTTTTATTCAACAAACATTCACTTTTTTTACATGAGTATTTGGTACCTACCAGTAGTAACAATGGTAGCTTTTTATACGGTCACCTTAAAACTTTACTACTTTACTTAGGTAATTTAAGGGAGATTAAAACTACATATAATGTTGTAAATAAAACATTTATTCTAACACTATTAAAGTTTCTAACTATATATAAATACTCCTTGTAAACTACTTAGTTGACCTAAGAACCTCTTTGTTAATTGAAAATGGACAATAATAAATTGAGTTTTCTAATACATAACAGCAAAGAAAGAGTATGAGGAACGAAGTACCTGAAAAAGGAAAAAAAAACAAAATTTAGAAATATCTAATACTTTCCTGTAAAGCCTGCAATACATGTTGGCCGAGCGTTGTCGAGTAAAGGCCAATACGAACATGTAGACGGTATATTTGCCTCGTTTTGCTATCGCTCGGTATCACTTGCCTAGTTGGTTGCGTACAGATAAGCGCCAACGTGTATAGACCTCATTTGACGTAGCTTGTCACAACTTGCAGTCGCTCGCGATCACTTGCCTCACTTCGGAGTGGTGTCGGTTTTTCTGCACAAATCAAAGGCGCTCGCGCGCGCTCTGTCAATAAAAACTGACAGCGCCCAACATATGGGCCTTTCTTCAAAACTCGTCTATATTGGCCATTTGCATTGGCTTCCTTCAGACTTGCCGAACGTCTAGACAGTAACGCTTGCCTTGTGTTAATTTGTCTAGGCTTGCGTAAAGCCTGCAATACATGTTGGCCGAGCGTTGGCAAATAGGTACAAGGCAAGAAATAATGTCCACACGTTCGACAAGTTCGTCGAACGCCAATGCAGACAACCAATGTAGAAGAGGGTCTGTAGAGCTGCCCACACATTGGCCGAGCGCAGGCGAGCGCCTTTGATTTGTGACCTAAAACCGACACCGATCCGAAGTGAGGCAAGTGATCACGAGCAACGGCGAGCGAAGACAAGTTGCACCAAATGAGATCTAAACACGTTGGCGCTGGCCTACACTCGGCCAACTAGGCAAGTGACACCGAGCGATAGCAAGACAAGGCAAATATGCCGTCTACATGTTGGTATTGGCCTTCACTCGACAACGCTCGCCCAACATGTATTGCAGGCTTAACGGTCATCTGCTTAGACTTTTCCCAACCATGCTGGGGTCAGCTTCCAGTCTAACTAGATGCAGCTGAGTATTAGTGTTTTACATGGCGCGACTGACTATCTGACCTCCACAACCCAGTAACTGGGTACCCCTTGGCTAGACCAGTGTCAGATTTACTGGCTTCTTACTACCCGTAACGACTGTCAAACATGTCGAAATGACAGCCGGAACCAACGCTTAACGTGTTTTCCAAGGCACGGGAGTATCACACCACCAACTTCCAAGGCACGGGAGTATCACACCACCAACTTCCAAGGCACGGGAGTATCACACCACCAACTTCCAAACTCCGCTCTACTACTGAGAAATTCCTTACAGAAAAATCTAATAGCACTTTTTGCCTGACCCTAGACCGCAAGGTTAGCAGTTCCCCTAACGATAATCTATATATTATACTAGTACTCACGCGGGGCATCGCTCGCGTGGATTCTATCACGGAAAAAACATAACTCTCCTTTTTTGCAGTCGCGTAAAAAGTAGCCTATAACCTCCCTCAGGCTTCAAGCTAGTTCCATACCAAATTGCATCCAAATCTACCCAGTACTTTCGAAGATTAGCGCGTTCAAGCAAACAAACAAACTTTTCAGCTTTATAATATTAGTATATACTAGCTTCCGCCCGCGACTTCGTCCGCGTGAAAAAAAAAATCCCCCGATTTTGAAACATTCTTCATTAGTGCTCCGCTCCTATTTGTCTTAGCGTGATGATATATAGCCTATAGCCTTCCTCGATAACTGGGCTATCTAACACTGAAAGAATTTTTCAAATCAGAACCGTAGTTCCTGAGATTAGCGCGTTCAAGCAAACAAACAAACAAACTCTTCAGCTTTATAATATTGGTATAGATAATATTATTATATATTACTAGTACTCACGCGGGGCTTCGCTCCCGTGGATTCTATCACGGTAAAAACATAACTCTCCTTTTTTGCAGTCGGGTAAAAAGTAGCCTATAACCTTCCTCAAGCTTCACGCTACTTCCATACCAAATTTCATCCAAATCCACCCAGTACTTTCAAAGATTAGCGCGTTCAAGCAAACAAACAAACAAACTTTTCCGCTTTATAATATTAGTATAGATATTATATAAGTAGTATAGATAAAAGCGAAATACCACTCACTGATTAATCATGAAATCTCAGAAAATTCAATTAAGTAGTAGGGCTCTCAAATTTTGCATGGGGGTTCCTTTTAGTACGTAGATGCTCGCTAGACGGGCTATTGCGAAATTCTCACAGTGAACGAATCAGCGAGCAATTGCTAGTGAATAATTTATTTATTTATTTATGCAAGCCACACCAACGATACATTTACAAATACAATATAATACAAGCAGACTAAGGTTTCGGATTCAGTGCAAATATATCACTTACAGGTATGCACATCATTCTAAGTGCAAGATAAAATTAATTGAAGAACAGAATAAGCAAAACCAAATAATCATGTCGAAAGTAATCATGTCAATACAATCATTAATATAAAAAACCGGTCAAGTGCGTGTCGGGCCACGCGCAGTGTAGGGTTCCGTAGTTTTTATAACAGCCAAGTGCGTGTCGTATTCGCTGACTGATCGTTTTGTACCATGCTCTAACTAAAAGCCAAACATGACTACCTAACTAATTTGAGTTTCTATACAAATCCTCACCTGATCCGACAATTTTGCACGGAAAGTTTTAATTTTTTTAGAGATTTGTATAAAACTTGTCATAGCCGGTGTTATGAATTTAAATACGGACACAGAGCTATACTACTCAATCGTCACAAGAAACTAGCACGGTACAACTGGCGCTTAGCGCCATCTATCGACATTTCTATAGAGTTGTTCGAAATTTTCGAGTCAAATACAATTGGTCGACTATTACTCGTAAACTTGTAAAGCCCACTTATGTGTGATAGTTTTCCTTTAAATTTCGTTATATATAGGTACTACTGCCGTGACATTTGAATTTCTAACTACAACCGTTTAGTTGATAGAGGGGGGAGACACTTGACTCTAACTAAAATTGGTACTTTAAAGCTTGATAAGTCACGAACGGTTTACTTAATCAAAAAACAATCTCACCAAACCCCTAATATTTTTGAAAGACCTATCCAACGACACCCCACACTATGGGAAGAACGAAAAAAAAAAATTATCATCCCACTTTACATATATGGGAGGTACCCTAAATAATTGTGTTTTTCAAAATTTTATTTTACCACTTTTTCTGCGTCATTAACGTGTATACTCATGCCAAAGTACAACTTTCTAGTACCAATAGTTTTTGAGCTAAACCGCGGACAGACGGACAGACAGACGGACATGGCGAAACTATAAGGGTTCCTTGTTGACTACGGAACCCTAAAAACAATAGTAAATTAAATTGAATTATAATAATAATAATAATAAATTACTGTTCCAGGACCTAGAACCAGCTGTCAACGTCTCGGCCCAATGACTGTCGGATCAGGTGCGGGTCATCCAGCGTAGCCACAGGCTGGATGACGCAACACTTGATAGGCTGCGCTCAGAGGTACTGAGCAACCATATCATCTCGTCCCCGACACAAGCCGTGGTACAAGCGCCCACTAGTAGCGCAATGACATCGCGGCTCTATAGTCATAATAATGAGCTAGATGATAGGGTTGTCACGGTAAGTAGCCAATGCAACGATCGACTGAGGAGCGCACTGGAGGATGCGCTTCGCGAGTATAGATCAGCTCCGCCGGAACTTAGACCCCGGTTACCACGGTTACCTATGCACAAAAAAAATAGGGCGCTGGTGTGTACTTTGGACTCGCTGCTTGAGAACATTTTTGAGAGCAGCGAAAACCTTGTTGATACGCACTCAATCCTGTATTGCGGGGCTGTTGCAGCATGTCGCTTAGCTAACGTTAAATTCCCTAATAACGACGAAGCTATTCGACCAAAACCTGCTGTACCAGCCTGGCAGTATAGGATCGAGAGGCGTATCAATGAGGCCAGAACACTCATCGGCAAACTATACTGCTTCAAGGAAGGCAATGCACGCCCACGTGTTATGCGTTTTGTACGGCAGGCTTTCTCGGGGACTGGAATCAGCCCTCGAGAATACAAACCCACATTACGGAGCGCATTGACTTCCTGAAGCAGAAAATTTGTGCATGGGCAAGCCGTATCCGACGGTTTAAGCGGCGGGTTGAACGGTACTCACAGAATCGCATGTTCCAGAGCGATGAGAGGTGGGTATACAGAGCTTGGGAGCGACCCAATCAAAATGTGACTGACGTGTGCCGCCCGGATGATACCGCCACGAATTTATTCTGGCGCAACATCTGGTCGGTACCCGTCTGTCATGTTGAGGGTGACTGGATGCCTGAAGTTGAACGCGTGTGTGAAGCTATACCACAAATGGATAAAATAACCATCAATAAGTCTGATGTAGCCAAAGCAGTTCATCCGTTACCAAACTGGAAGTCTCCAGGACCGGATGGACTGCACAACTTCTGGCTCAAGTGGTATAGCAGCTCGCACGCGCTTTTGGCTTCTCAATTCCAGGCATCCTTAGAGGCTGGGTCTCTACCAGAGTTTCTTACGACTGGCTGTACCCACCTGCTCCATAAGAGTGGTAGTCCCATGGAACCCAAAAACTATAGACCGATTACTTGTTTGTCTACGGTCTATAAGGTTCTTACGTCCATTCTGAGAGTGAAAATAAATATGCACATTGAGTGCAACTCAATTATGTCCGCTTCTCAGAATGGATGTAGGAAAGGGTCCCGTGGCACTAAGGAGCTACTCCTCATTGACATGGCCATTAGCCAACAGGTTCGTCGATCCCGCAAAGATCTATCAACATGCTGGATAGACTACAAAAAAGCCTATGACTCTGTTCCTCATACCTGGCTCATTAAGGTGCTAGAGCTTTACAAAATAGATCCAACTCTACGCACCTTCCTTGAGTCATGTATGAGGCAATGGAAGACGGTACTTCGCTATCCAGGATGTCGACCGATCCGAGGGAATAATGAGCCTATATGGATCAGACGGGGAATATTTCAGGGTGACAGTTTGAGTCCACTTTGGTTTTGCTTGGCCCTGAATCCTCTAAGCACAATGTTAGAGGACTCAGGCCTGGGCTATCGGTTGAGAAAGGGAGGTCAAAGTATATCCCACCTCCTTTACATGGATGATTTGAAACTCTTTGCCCCCAACAACTTGCAACTGATGGAACTACTGAAGGTAACTGAAACTTTCAGTAGCGCCATCAAGATGGAATTTGGTGTGGAAAAATGCGCAATCATGCATGTAAAACGAGGAGAGATTATGGAATCTGAGGGAATTCAACTTTCAGACTCCATACACCTTAGATCTCTCTGCTTGACCGAAACTTATAAGTATTTGGGTATGTCGGAAGCTTTGGGCATTAATATTGCTGACATGAAGCAATCGTTGAGGGAGCGCTTCTTTGGCCGCCTGACAAAGGTATTAAACAGCCTTTTGTCGGGAGGAAATAAGGTGCGCGCCTTCAACGGTTGGGTCATGCCGGTGTTGATGTATTCTTTCGGCATACTCAAATGGACTCAAACCGAACTGGACGCCCTGGATAGGAGGGTCCGCACACTGCTAACCGCAAATCGGATGCATCACCCACGATCATCGGTGATGAGACTGTACATCCCGCGGAAGTGTGGAGGTCGAGGCTTTTTAAACGCCAAAACTCTCCACAACCGCGAGATTTGCAGTCTCAGGGAATATTTCCTTCAAGCCGATGTGGGTATGCACCGAGATGTGGTTGCAGTGGACAAGGGACTCACCCCGCTGACCATGGCTAAAGAGAACTGGCACAAAGCTGTTATACTCACCGCAGATGACCGCAAGGAGGTATGGAAAAGCAAGGAGCTTCATGGTCGCTACTATCGGGCTCTCTATGGGCCCGATGTAGATTTGACAGCTTCGGTTGCCTGGCTACGCTTCGGGGATCTCTTCGGAGAAACTGAAGGTTTTGTCTGTGCAATTATGGACGAAGTTATCTTGACGAATAATTACCGGAGACATATTATGAAGGACGGGACGATTGACGTGTGTCGAGCATGCCATCATCCTGGTGAGTCCATCAGACATATTGTCTCCGGTTGTTCTCGTCTTGCTAACGGCGAGTACTTGCATAGACACAACCAAGTAGCCAGAATTATCCGTCAGCAACTTGCTTTGAAATACAAACTTGTCGATTCTGAGGTACCGTATTACAAGTATGTGCCCGACCCAGTTCTCGAAAATGACCATGTCACGTTGTACTGGGATCGGTCTATCATCACTGACAGGACTATTGTTGCCAATAAGCCTGATATAGTGGTGATAGACCGATTAGTGCGCCGCGCAATGATAATCGATGTTACCATCCCACATGACGAGAATCTCGTGAAAGCTGAGAAAGAGAAACACATAAAGTATCTCGACTTAGCTCATGAGGTTGTTGCCATGTGGAATGTGGACTCGGCTGTCATTGTGCCGATTGTCATGTCAGTCAATGGGCTGATAGCTAAAAGCTTCGACGACCATCTGTCGAAGCTGGCGTTGCACAGCTGGATAAAGGGCCTGATACAGAAGGTAGTTCTCCTCGATACGGCTCGCATTGTGAGGAGGTTCCTTTCTCTGGAGACCTAACCACCGGTAGCTTGGACCCTGCTCCCGACACCGATGGACTGCCATTTTTTATATTTTTAAATGTTTTTTTTTTTTGTAAGTTTTTATAGAAAAATATTTAAAAATGTATTTTTTGAGATATGTGTTGAATAAAGGAAATAATAAATAATAAAATGGTTTATTTGCACCTTCAAGTAAAATGGCAATGTTACAATGTAAATAGGTCTTAAGGTAATACATATGTTTATTTAAGAGTTGCAGCCAATACCTAAACTAAGATAACTTAATATCTTGTATTTATAGGTATTAGCGCCCACCCTCGTTATATAAGTTAGACATCTAAGCTTTAAGGTTAGTGAACTTAATTAGGTGCAAACTATAATAAAAGTTACAAGGAAAAAAAATTAAATTAAATAAAAAAAATGACATAAAAACAGTTGAACGGTATTATGTGTGTGTGTGTATATTGGTGTTTGTGTGTGTGTGTGTGTGTGTGTAATTGAAGTGAGTGGATGTGGTATAGAGTATGCTTGAATTTATGTAGGTTGGGGCAAAACTTAGGATAAAACATTTTCAAATGTATTTACATGTAGAGATAACAACAAATGAAATAATTCATAGCGTCTTCTTCTAGTATTTTCTTCGTTTTTTTGGGAATTTACCTTGACACAGGAATGCTATCTCATAATTAAGGCCAGCACAAAGAGTTTGCGAACAGTTAATACCTCACATTCCTTATAGAGACTAGTAGTACAATAAATCCAGGGCCTAGAATATGCTACCTTAAGTAAGGCTCTTTTCATTTTCTTTTTCTTTTTTAATTCTTTTTATTTTCTTTTTTACTTCTTTTAATTAAATGTCAAATATAATTATTATACATGATAATGAGTTGCATTTACATACTAATTAAAATAATTTTCAGAAAAAATCAATTCAATTAACACAAATACATAACCAGGCTATAATGTTCCCACAGCTGTGACACAGGCCTCGTTTCTATGAGAGGGAATGCGCCGTAATCCACCACGAGGATCCAGAGCGGGTTGGTGGATGTTGTCTGTAATGTGATGTGTTTACATTTTGATATAGGGTTGTCTTAGTTGAAATGCTTTGCAAAATCATTGAATTGTGTCCATGATGACCGTTCGTAGCGTGTCAAAAATTAAGACTGTAATAGCTAAGGTGTCAGTGTTCGAACCCAACCCATTACACTATTACCAAGAACCCATTCCAGACACAAGCATATTTAGCTTAGTTGGTTAGTTGGAGGGGTTATCAAGATTGTTAGTACCTAATATGATTTTTTTTTTTTTTTTTTTTAAATAGATTCGCGTTTGACCACCATCTCACCTGATGGTAAGTGATGATGTGGTCGAAGATGGAGCACGCTTACCTAAAAGTAACCTATTCACTCTTGACTTAAAGACTCCTAGGTTATAACTATCGGGAAACAGACTCCGGCAGGGAATTCCACTCCTTAGCCGTACGCACAATGAAGGTATTCCCAAAACGTTTGGTGCGTATGGGTGGGATGTCCACCATGTAATGATGGCGCTTCGCCGTTTGTCTCGTAGTCCGATGATGGAACGGGCTTGGTGGAATTAGATTGTGTAATTCCATCGCACATTATTGCCATATTGCTCGTTCTTTTTATAAAAAAACTAAATTGCCTATCTTTCTCAGGCAACATTATTATTTTATGGATGGAAAGCCAGAGAATACTCACTGATATGAAGTTATTATGAGACAAGGTGATGACTCCGAAGGCCGTCATGTAGACGGGCACCTGACTCATCTGCAGAGCCACCACGGCCAGGACCCGGAGATCAGGCCCCGGGTGGCACTCCTCCCAGCCGCTGTGGAATATGGCGGTACCCACCAGAGAAGCCTGGAAAATATATAACGTGCTAGTTCCTGCACGCAGCTTCGCCCAAATGAAGAGTTTTAGTCAGCAAAAACAAGTAGCTTATGTCCTTCTCCTGTGTCTTATCTATCTCGGCACCAAATTTCATTTAAATCGGTTAAATAGTTTAGACGTGAAAGTGTAGCAAACAGACAGATAGTTACTTTTGATTTTATAATATTAGCAGGGATCTGAATTGTCACATCTTCACGAGTGAACTAGATGACCCGGCGAACTTAATACTACTAGTTTTTTATGTTCTGGGTTAATCAGGAGAGTATGGTTATATTTAAATAAGGGTGTTTTTCGGTATCGAATTAACAGTAAATAGCTAGGAAACACTGACCTCACCTAGTTTAAGTGAACGAAAATATAAAGTGTGAAAGTGTTATTTATATAACCGAGCCACGGTTGTATCACACCGCTAACTCTACTGGGCAACTACACGAAATTTCTAATAAAAAATCCAAAGATATAAATCCAAATAGGTATATAAATACGTTGGTCCTGCGCCTAATAATCATCGCTCTCAGGTCGCGTTAGATTGCCGTGCTATCGGGCTATGGGAGTAAATAAAAAATTAAATAAAAATCGATTTCAGACATCATCGTCCATATTTTGTTAGTAAGAAAATATGTTAACACGTTCGCTGACAGTACGTCGTTAGGCAGGAAATTAAAATAGTGCGTTATGACAGTACGTCGAGGGACGGGCCACTTGTCGTGGAAAATTCTACTGTCGTAATGTGGTGTCAGGGTAAGTGCTCACTGTCAGCGAACGTGTTAAGCAACAAGGAACAGAAAGTTCAACTGTAATATAAAAAATAAAAATAATTAAATATCTTCTGGACCGCTGGACCGCTGAGATAAGCTGCCGTGGCCGAAATCGGTAATAAGGACTATTATTATTACTTGTAACTTTCGTACGGAACCAAGCTTTCAAATTAGGGAGGTAGCACTTCTTTCTATACATTCTGCATGAAATTTCCACTAGCTACTATCGCTGTTGAACTTCCTGAGTGTCGGGTGCTCGGAACAGACAAAAATGTACTTACATCGCACGAATCACGAATAAGTACTGAACAATTTGAAACGTTTTCATCTGTCCCGTACTTATGTTAAGGTTCATAAGTGTCGGATTTTGGAACGTCGGGTCGAGAATAGTTGTATAGGATATTCTACAAGGAATTTCGTTTTCTTTCATGAGATTGAAATAATCGCACACCGTGTGCGTTAAGTTCGCAGTAAATCCACGGTGGACTTTTTATTCGCGGAGCGTACTTTTTTCTCCACCGCGGAGAAAAGTCCGTCGTCTGAGCAGGCCTTTAGGGGTTTCCAAGTAAAGCGTTATTCATTTAATGTAATGTATTTATTTGCAATAACAAAATTATAATCATTCATTATTTCATTTCAAAATAGAAGACTGTCATCTATTCAAATCAACTTAAATGTATAATGTTTTATTTTCAAAGGAGTCATGAGATTCCATATTAGTTAGGATATTATTTTATTTGTGTACACTAGCCACACACGAACTATTGAAATTAATATGAATAATAGAAATATCATTTAAAAATATATAGGTATAATATAAATATCATTTATCAATAAGCATTCCCTGGTTACCTCGTGTGTGATGTCTCCAGCCGCCATCATGTAAGAACCAGTGAGTATTATGAGACAGATTATGAATACGGAGGTTGCTAGCAGATAAGTGATGCTACGCTCCACCACCTGGCAATAAGATAATGATAAACATAAACACAATATCAGACTACATGTTTCCTCGATACAGAACATAGACCTACTCTGAGACCCCCGGAACGTAAGGGCTATCGAAGAAACAGGGTATTTTTTAGACAGTTGAAATCAGACACTCCCTTCCGCTCAATCCTCAGCTGTAGGGGTCATGAGATGATTTTCCTACAGAAAAAAAAGCCTAATCTAAGAGAGCATATCGAAGGTATTATGACAGAATCAGTTAAGTGCACCTAGGGCTGCCATCCGTCAGAGTTTTCATTGATTTGTCCTAGTTTGGAGAGCGTCCGGGGGCGTCCGGGAGGATTTTCCCAATAAGCGTCCAGGTAAAACCCGGACACACATTGATCTTACGGGTACCAAAAAGCACGATCTCTATTCTTATTATCATCATCTCTATTTTATTGTATTTCATCTCATTGTTTATGTTACGTTGATTAAATGAAAAGGAAGAGACTGTTATTAAAAAAGTTCTAAAGCTCTACAATATTATCACTTTATCAGTAAATAAAAACCATAATTAAACATCGTTGTTTTTAGTTTCAAGTTCAAAAATGTATTTTTCTACGGTGTCCGGGGAAAAACTGTGATTTTACCCAAATGTCCGGGGTTAATAAGTCTAGGGCCGGAAAATTAGGTGATGGCAGCCCTGGATGCACCAAGTTCAATTTTATAATATAATATAATATAATCTTTATTTTATATTATATATAATTATAAGAAAAGGGCACTTTAAGTTTTAAGTGATCGTAGTTAAACGAACAATTAAATTTTATATTTAATTTGTAAAGATAGTAACTGTTTTTTTTTTGTTATCACTATATTTTATTATTCATCGTGTGTAATAAGAAATTATACTTTAGTTTTGTTATTTTTATAAAACATTTAATTTTAAATGGAAATTGTTAGTTAACTACTTCACACAGGCAAATACAGCATAAGTCTAAGCAGCTACAGTTTTTTCAGCGAAAATAAAGTACCTATGTCACTTGTCAGCCCTTCTGCCGTATCCACACAAGAAATAACAACGATGCGCTGCTTCGTTTTGACGTGAAAGAAGAACAAACAAACCAACAAATTTGACATTTATAATATTCGTATGAAAGAATGCGTAAGCTAAGGAGGAGCTCAAAGCAAATTAATAAAAGTTGCACTGCCGGATCAGCCGTTAGGTCAGTCGTAGATTTTTCACTGTTGTTACGGATAGGTAGAAGTCAAAAAATCTGACTCATCTAGCCAAGGGTAATCATGTTACCCATTTACTGGGTTATAAGATAGGGGTTAAGAATAAGACAGTCGCCCGTATAATACTGGTATTCCAGCTGCATCCACTTTGACTGGACGTCGATGCAAACAGACTTACGACAAGTTTTATGAGACACATGACGAGTAGGGCGACGCTCTCCAACACCTGGATGCTGTACAACGGCCCCATGGACTGCTGCACATTTCGAGCACACCTGCAAAACGAATAGTAAGGAGTTTCTACTCAAACATAGAAAACATATTACATTTGCATTCTGAGCTTAGAAGGAGAGGGATTAACTTGTCTTTACAGAAATTGTGGCTTATATAAGTGGCATGATAAATATGATAATGAAATGATATTTTATCTTAATTACAACCGAGGTAAAAATTAATTATAACTGTACGAGTAATGTAGTGACTGCCTGATAGGTAGGAAACACAGGTTATTACATAAACATTATTACATAGGCTTGTAATAACCTGTGTTTTAGACTTTCCAATGAAAATTTTAACAGAAAACAACAATCAATTCTAAAATTGTTAATTTAAAAAGAAGGCACAATAATTTTAATTACTAATGGGATTTAGAAGAGTTTGTTAAAATAAATAAATTAATCATATTAAGGCAGGAAGAGACTTATACTTATTATAAGACTTCTAGTACTTTTTCCGTATCTGTATAATTGTGTCTTGCCAAATATTCAGATACTTTTAAATTACACCGCGAGCATTTCTAATGCGACTAAGTGAATGATGATTCTACAAACCATAGCTTTCATGCTTACCACATAGCATCCGAATGCAACTTGATCCCAACCACAAAATCTTTCTTAAACTCTTCTGCAAGCTCCTTCCTCGTCTTTTTTCCCTTATTCTCGAAAGTTCTGATCCTCAGCTTACGGAAATACAACCTTAAGACCCTGAACTTATGGCCTACTGTGAGCAGGGAGCATAGGGCGAGACAGTCCATGGTAGCCATCATCGCCACAATATAATACCAGTGGAACTCCACGAAGAAACGGAGTACGTTGATAATGAAGCCAGTGTGTGCCGGATTGGGAAAGTAAGTCACTTCTGTTCGGATTGGAATGTCTGGAAGGAATACAACTTATTGACACAATTTTTTAAAATATTTGAAAGGAAATACGGAAGCTTACCTTCAATAAAATGAAGCCTGATTCCTTCGATAGTTGCAGAACTCAGAGTTAAATAAGAAACACCAGTCAACGTAAAGCAATGCTTCGCAAACTGCTTAACAGACATTCTCTCCAGCTCTATAGAGTGGAAAATAGGCCTGGAACCTTCCAACAACCGCTCCATCACAATTTTGATGCGGCTCTTCCAGATGTATAATGTCAACACCTTGCAGTAAATCAACGGATGTGCAAACGTGAACTGCACCAAGTCGTTCTTCTCCCGGTCAGTCAAGTCGGTTCTCGCATATGACAGAAGTTCGTCGAGCACGATGAAGATGATGTAACCATTCGCCACTATCATCCACGCCGCGTAGATCTTCTTCCAGAAATGGGAAACTTCGGTTTTCTCATACCACAGATCGCCCATGCCTAAATAAAACATGAATTTACAGAGTGCTTTGAAGTAATACTTCTGTGGATGAGTCTCCTTCAGTGACGGGACAGCCATTTCGGTAGGTTTTTTAAATCAAATTGCTAGAAGCCTAGACAGTTAGTCATTGAATATGATTCCTAATAATTGATCGTTTTTTACTTTATAAACCAATTACTTAAATTGGTTAATTTGATAAGTTTCAATAGTTGTGGATCAATTTATGTCGGTTAGTACTTCGTCTCATGCACGTCTAGCTTAGATCGAAGTTTTAGGGATCGTTTGTCGTCGTACCTATCTTCTTATTCAAAATAGGATGTTCAAATTGTTCTCAGCACCATCGTCTTCCCAGCCACCTTGTAAATGTAAATGCGTCTCCGCAAAGTCACTTGTTAAATCAAAAACTTGTCGTGACTTAAAGCAATGAAATCTCAAGTAAGTACCTGCTTTCCTTTTAAGTTTATTTATAAATCTGTGCTGAGTTAGGAAACATAAGAAGCTCAAATGGAATGGCTTTCTTAAACATGCACTTAGAATCACAAATTGTAGTAGAACAGGATAAGGAATTAAATAAATAAATAAAAAACGATAACCCACGGGAAAGAGCATATAGTGGAAAGTAAACGAAACATTCTTCATCAACTCCTAATCTTAAAGGACTTGATATATTTCTGTACATACAAATATATAAGTAACTAGCTCCTGCCCGCGGCTTCACTCGAGAGAATATTTAAAAGTAAAGTAAAGGGGGAAAAAAGTATATTTTCTTTAAATGAATATATAGATAGATTAGACCTTGAAGATGGTCATTGTCTGTACAAAATTTCATCAAAATCGGTTAAATGGTATAAACATGAAAGTTTAACAGACAGACAGACTGAGTCACTTTCGCAGTTTCGAATTTATAACATTATATGTATAGATAGAAAACTTTTTATTGTACACCAATAATTTAAACACACACTTGATTTAAAATAATAAGCTTATTTTAAAGAAGTACTCTTAGTAAAATAAGCTTATTATTTTAGCTTATTAAAGCTGCTAGATCCTGATTATGCTGTTTCCATATAAATAAATGATATTTATTTTGCAAATCGGTTATAAGTACCACTTTTACGGATATTTTTTCCGTTTAATATTTAAACTACATAGATGAAGCCGTAAATACAATTAGAAAGTGAAATATAAGTTCATTAAATTGAAATATAAATAAAAGTGGATTAATGTAATTGAAGTTCTGTTGAAGACGTATAATGATCGCAGGCATTTACTACACCGAACATAAGAATGCAAACACAAAAAAGATTGCGCTTTCCCAAGACATGTTTGTTATCAAATAATTAAATTTAAAAGAATATCTGAACCATTGTCTGAGACGAAAACATTTTGATAAGAATTCAGAAATATCGTGCTAAACATATTTCATAATTAAAGACAGGAATTAGCTTTCTTAAGTTTAGTCACAACAAAAGATTCAGTTTCAATAAAATCATAATTACGACGAACTGAGTTGCTTGGCCCTTAAATTTTCATTCGGTTAACAAGGCAATAAAAAGTTAAAGTCTATCAGAAAATCTCAGGGGGAAGTGGTTGATTATAATTATAATTTTATGCCATCATTCTGTTTTATATAAGGTACTGGCGGCCGAAACGACCTTCTTCGTCTTCTTTTCGAGTCGATGCCAAGATATTGTTAGACCAATATGCAGCTACCTCTTAGAGTATATCATAATTATAACTCTATGAGCTACCTGTACAGCTCTTTCATTTGTCTCGTTCAGATCCTACAAAGTGCAGTTGGCCGTGCAAGGGCTCCACCCTCGCATTGCGCTGCGGTGGGTCAAGGAAATCCCAAATGAAATGACCTTGAGCAGCATTGGCTGCATATGCAGGGCCAGATTATCCATTAGGTGGTGTAAGCAATTCCCTAAGGGCTCATTGATAAGGAGGCGCCCTACATCCCAAGCTAAAGTCTGTCCTCAACCGTTTCACTCTCAACATGTATCGGCATTCAAAAATGATCTAGCCAGGTAGGAAATTAGGTACTGGTTAAAGTAAAATCAAAGCATTTATGCTTTACGAACGAAGTCTGCAGCATTGTCGTTTCAGAATATCATTCCTTACAAAAACTTTTCACTTATGTACCTACATCCAAATAAGTATCTATGTTCAACACTTTCTAGTATCACGTTCAACCTTTGGTCAACATTCTCTATTCCTTTTATTTCAGTTTTGCATTTCGGTTTTGCGCCCTAAAGTATTATCTCACATACACACCTGTATTGGCACCTAATGTGATAAGTTTTGGAAGGACGTCGCTCAAAGAAAGCTCCTGAAAGGTCTAATAATGTGAGATTTATTAGATCCATTCGTTCAAGTCCTAGGTTTAGTATTTTTCTTCGATCCTGCATTAGCTTACAATCATTACAATGAACGAATTCGTAACTATTGAAGTGTTTGAGTCTAGACGCTGCAGACTTAGCTAGGCTTTGTATAGGAGCTTACATTTTTATTTTTGAACTTTAAAAAGTTGAATACGCATATAATAGAACTTTATATTGGTAAATACAAAAGCTGATTTTAATTTGATTAGTACAAAAAATACAGTATCTTTTCAACATTTCATATTTTATTTAAACAGTTAACTCTTGCATTGAAAAGCCAAGTCTTAGATTAACAGGCCGCTTGATACATCGCGTGATGTGGCAATTACCGTCTTAAATTATTTCAAATCTATGATTATTTTAAAAGTAGCTGTGCCCTGCGGTTCTATCTGCATTCATTTATAGATGTATGTATGTACCTAACTGACCTCCTTATGGAATAAGCAGCTCTATTGTGCTCTTTTGTCTTTGTTTCTTTTTCTCTTTAAGTGTCATGTGTGCATAAGTGCATACCTGAATAAATAATAAAAATAAGGTTTTATAAGGATCCAAACACAAACCAGTGAATTGATGCGATGCGAATCTGCAACACTGAAAACTGTGACTTCAATTACTAGTACAACCCCCTCCTAGCCAAAACCTAGTTACAGGAGTGCCTCTCATCCTCCGCCATGCAGGCCCTGCAGCTAAAGCGGCTGTCACCAACCGCAGTTGCGGTTTAGGTACTCTTAGGAATTGTTTCGTAAAGCGGACGTCGATGGAGGGAAGAACCTCCTTAGCTTTCCTACACTCCATGGTCCTCCCATAGTTTGTGATGTTAGTCCCTGATGCGTTTCCTTAGCAGGTTTTATATCCGAAAGGGAGTGGCTCAATCGATTCAGGTCCGATAATGCACAGGCCTGTTGGTCTAGTGATCAGTGGCCCTGACTGCTATGCGCAAGGTCGTGGGATCGATTCCCATCCAGGACAAATGTTTGTGTGATGAGCACGATCATTTGTTCTTTGTCTGGGTGTAATTTATCTATAATATGTATGTATTTAGAAATATATGTGTATGTTTATCAGTTGTCTAGTACTTATAGCACAAGCTCTGCTTAGTTTGGGACTAGATGGCGTTCTGTGAAAGTTGTGGAATATTATTATTATATTAATGACTCCTGGCGCTCTGGATAGAGCTGAAGGGAGTCTCAGACTTGTGGTGATTAAAAACCCACCCTGTTACTACAATTGCACTCACGTTCCGGGGCCACGATATTTCATTAGAACATTCCCGCTGCTAGCCAGTTTGCCCCGCTGCATTGTTATCTCGCAAGTCATTACGTCTTCAAACGCATAAATAAAACCATCACTTTAATAAAGATATAGCAGTTTATTTACAGAAATATCAAGTAGAGAAGAGTACAAAATATTGCTTATTAATAATCTTAAGCTAAAACTTCTTATCTTCTGGTTAAGAACGCAATTTTTTTTTCTCGAGTTGAAAATCCTCTTGATAGTCTTCCATCGACTCCTCGGCGTGTGGGATCTGTCGGACTTTGACTAAAACCACCCCAGACAAGAAGAGGTAACTAAATAGTCTTCAACGCGATATCTATATCAAGCACATAAGAACCATACGAGGTTCATTCAGGTTTCATCAAGTTTTCCTTAATTATTACCCAAAAGTATACAGACAACTTTGGTTACTACCCAGCTCTTTTATTTACATTACATTAGTAAAACACTCCTAATTTATGCAGCATGAAAATTGCTCATTTTCGTAAACTATGCAACATACAAACATTTAGGTACCATTGAGACCATGAGAGAGTGGCCTAACTGTATTCTTTCAATAAAACTGCTCTAAACAGAAAAGTCACAGCGCCATAGTGGCCTGAAAATAAGTTCAATTTGTTTTGTAATAATGATAGTTTAAATTTATTGACTCATACTCCGGCTCTCATGAACTCAATTAATTAGTATTAGCAAAGAACTAAAAACTTAAACTTAAACTATTCAAATTTAAACAGATAGTTCTTCAAAAAAAGTTCGTCATAAAAGGCTGAGTGTGACCAAAGAGTCCGCGGGGTGTAGCGTGAGCGGGGAGCGGGGGTCGGCGGTAAATGGTTCTACGCGAGGTGTGACGAACTGCTTGCCGAGCGAGTCCGTGCGGGGCGCTGGCGAGATCCTTATGTGTTGAAGAACTCTGAGTAGACAGCACTTCATTTGAATAAGTGCGAATCGTTTGCCTGTGGAGAGAAATATGTAGACGATACAATAACGAGTTTGATTTTAAGAATTAATAGACGTACTTATTGGCTAGGTACTTAGGGTTGATGTCCGATCGGTAGGTACTAATAACTATTAAACTTCCTGGTTCCGCCAGAAATTCTCGATTTTCCACGTAGGTGTAGGCAATATCTCGGGTGACATACCAGTATACCTAGTATAATTAGTAGCAAAAGTAAAAAATACTCACTCGGTGAGGATTTCGACTGTGTACTTACTTATTACGATTAGAGAAAATACAAATTTATTTTTGCACGATAATAATTTAAACTATGGGGTACAACCCGCTGACAGAAACACTACCCACATACCTTCAGTAGGAACCCCGATTACCTAATAACTTAAAATATTCATGCTTAGCTATACTAACTTGGCTTAGTTCTATGTGTGCAATTAGCTTCTTAAAAAAAAGATTGTTAGCAATATGGGTAGAATTCACATCCGTAGCAATCCTGTTAACCCCTCCAACTAAGCTAAATATGCTTGTGTCTGGAGTGGGTTCACGGCAATAATGTAATGGGTGGGATTAGAACACGCGACTTCTCGATCGCAAGTCCAACACCTTATCCATTAGGCTATTGAGGCAATAGCATTAAGAAGCCTATGAAAAAAAAATACAAACAAACTGAGAGCCTTCTCTTTTTTTTTAAGTAGGTACAAACTTAACACTATACTCACCTATGCAATACCGAGGACCGTCTCCGAAAGGCATGTAAACTCCTGGAGGCGGTTGTGGCGCGCCCTCGGACCAGCGCTCAGGAATGAAGGCAGATGCGTTCTCGAAGTACTGGAACGAGGACACGTAATGTAAGACACATTATTATTATAAGCCTGTGCTGTCCTACTGCAGGGTAAAGGCCTCACTCCGTCCTTCCACATTTCATGATCTAATGCGATAGTAGGCCAATTCTCTAAGAATGAGTCCAACTCATCCCTCCACCTCTTTCTGGGCCTGCCGCGCTGTTGTTTCCTGCCAGTTGGGACCCATTCAGTGGTTATTTTGGCCCATTGTTTCTCCGACATGCGGCTGATATGACCAGCCCAGTTCCATTTTAAACTAGCAGCACTTAAGCTTGCATCAGCTATTTGTGTTTTGAAGCGAAGTATAGAGTTTCTGATGCGGTCCGAAAGTTTGCCTTACTGGGTAAAAAACATGCTTAAGATTTATTTAGAGACAAGTTACGTAATAACTGAAATCCTTTAAATGAATTATTGGATAGACTAAATAGTCCAAATCCTTCTATCTATCAAAGGTAATGGGCAGAATTTGACAGAGGTCCAACGAATTGGGTTCGTATCGAACTCACAACATCTCATTGCTAGCCCGAAGCCCTGGTATCAGACGTATAACTAAGTCAATTATGAGAGGACTACTTTAATATATGTAAATGAATTATTCATAGGTCTAAAAAGCCATACATATGCTATAACCACAGGCTGAAGGAGGAGGCCTGTGTAATAGAGAAGAGGCAGCAGCAGCGAGAAAGAACAGAAGAGCAGAGAGAATTTACAATCTAAATAAGTAACGCAATGTATTTGTTTATGTCCTGGGAGTCTTTAAGTCAAGAGTGAATAGCTTACTTTTAGGCAAGCGCGCTTCTTTTTCGACCACATAATCGCTTACCATCAGATGAGATAGTGGTCAAACGTGAGCTTATAACGAATAAGAAAATGTTGTACTTTTTTTACATACATCATCGGTAATGTAAGACATAATTGAAAATATAATTAAAATTAAGTAAATAAAAAATTATAATTTAATAATAATTTAATTTTAATTTAATAACCATAATTCTAATTAATTCTTTTAATTTTCTCTTAAACATATTCAGTTTATCTAGATCGGGCACCAAAGTAACAAGGGTAACATTATGCTAATCTAATTTACAGAATAGAGGTTAATTTTATAAGAATAAATTACGTTAACATTTTCAATAATTAATCAACTGCTAATTTTACATGGAGCGACTTCCTATCTTTTTTTTTTTTTCATTATTACGGATGAGCCCGCACTTTACCTCGATCTCGCCTGATGGTATATAGTATAGATGAGGTCTACGACGTGACGAGCGAGCCCAGAAGATGCCTATTTACTCTTGCTATAAAGGCTGAAAGGTCATAAGTGCCAGGGAACACAGAAGCCGGCGGAGAATTCCACAACTTGGCTGTGCGCACAATAAATGTGGAGGAGAAGCGCTTGTTAGAAGACGGTATATCAACCAAGTGTGGATGGTACCCAGCCGTGCGTCTGGTAGACTCTAGAATCAGGTCATGGAGCTCCTGCGCACACTCTCCGAAGTACAATCAATATCTGACTCCCACAACTGAGTCACACCCGCTCCTTGGCATAACACCATTGCAAGTCTTGCACAGATTTTGAGCCTGTCTATGGCCCACCACTGCACCACCGTTATGATGAGCAGAACAACATGATTATGATAATTTTCTTGCAATACGAGCACGAGGTCTCGGGTTCAATTCCTGGGTCGGGAAAAAAGTGCCATCGGGTCTTTCTGTAATGCCGGCTCTTTACGTTGGCCAACACAGTGGCGAATGTAGTGGCCACTGCCTATTGGCCAACGTGTAGATGGGGTGTTCGTTCATCTTGGGTGCACAAACACCCCATCTACACGTTGGCCAATTGGCATTGGCCACTACATTCACCACTGTGTTGGCCAACGTAAAGAGCCGGCTTAAGGAATTTCTCAGTAGTAGCCCGAAGTTATAAAATTGGTGGTGTGATACCACCCCCGTGCCTGGGAAAGCACGTAGGCAGTTGCTCCATCAAAAAACACACACAAAAATACTCAGGTTTTTGTGTAGTGACTGATTTTATTATCTACCAGTAGTGGTGGGTTTTGAATAAACTAACAGTTTTTAAGACTGTTTCTTTGGCGTGAACAGTCTACCGTTCTCTGATATAGGTATACCTAATATTACTCGACTACAAAGGAAGGGTTATATAAATATTTATTTCGTTTATGCATACCTAATATTTACCTATTAATGAAACACTTTACAGAATATTATAAAAAAAATATTATTAGTCCTAAGCCTGGAAAAAGTATAACGAGCAGTTTCGAGCAGAGTTCAGTTCATTTCACTAGTATTTGTAATAATCACGTTCAGTCTATAAAGTAAACTAGTCGAACATTAAACTGTTTTATAAAAACAGTTTTTATTATCGTTGTAGTACAAGAACTAAGTAACAATCGCGTTTAGTCTATGAACTAAACTAGTCGAAAATTTAACTGTTTTTTCGACTAGTTTTTAGTTTACGATAAACGGTCTCGTTGCGTCGACGGAAAATACGTCAACGATCTACCGTGTCCTAGCATCCTTTCATGAACCAACCACTAACTACATGTTCCACTTAATATTACATTAATGATCACCTCCATAACCCAATAAGTTACCTACCGATACCAGTTATTATCCATGTCATATCCAGTTACGTGATATCATTAAATTCGATATCCACAATTAAAAATAATGGTAGCTGTGCGATCGTGTTGCGCAATTAAAAGATGGCTGACGGATGCAATGATATTTGTGTTTTTTGGCATGCAGATATTTAAAAGAATGCACAGGTCCACGCCTGTGCATTTTTCTAGAGAAAGACTTGCAATATACCTACGCCTTATACCAGTAATTAATGTCTGATTCTAGCCGAAGCTGACAGGCTAAGAACCTCTTTCTGGTCGTGTCGGGTTGCCGTTCCATTGGACAATGAGAATAAAGGAGAGTGCACATGTACCCTCGCGCACATACTTGTGCACTATTATATCTCCTGCACAGGTGGCAAATCTTCGCTAAGGCCGGCCGCAGACATTCGGTTTCCGAATTAGGTTTTCAGATCAGGAATTCAGATTCGAAAACCTGAATGCTCTGCTTACACACAAAATATTCAACAAGGCGAACATTATTCTGATCTGGAAACCTAATTCGGAAACCGAACGTTTGCGGCCGGCCTAAGAATGACCACCGCGGCAGAAATCAGTCAGAAGGACTACATAAATATATATTTATGGTCCTACACAAGCACAGTTTTTAAGGCCGGCCACAGACGTTCGGTTTCCGAATTAGGTTTCCTGATCAGGAATTCTGCTTGCGCAAGTTTTATTTAGTTTGTAACTTTCTACTAACATATATCCGAACGTATCGCATATTAGAATACAGATTCATAATTTGACCGCGGTTTTTGAGTTGACCAATCATATTCCTTCCTTCCTATACAATTCCCACAAATGAGAGAGGCGAATATCTCGCCGCACGCGCCGCTCATTGGCGGATTCAACGCCGGCCAATCACCGTACAGATGCTGTGGCAAGAAAAAGGTATAATTACCTCCATAATATTGTGTCTCGGAGTCTTCCAGAAGAAACCATCGTGAAGTTATCACCCCGCGCCTTGCCCGCTAAGCAAGTTATCACCCCGCGTCGAGCCGAGATTAACTAAATACCGCTATATATAAAAACTATCAAAATATCCGTGTTGGCCATACACAAGTGTGACAAATAAAGACTAAAGTGAAGTGCTTAAACTAGGGCTTTCATCCCGGTAATCTCGGTCTCGAAAATTTCGAGACTCGAGACTAACATCTTCGGTCACGGGAATAACGAGACTTTTGAGACTTCAGTAACATAAAAACTGTATTAAATAATTTATTAAACCAACAGTCATTTTTTATTATTGTTATTATGGATATGGAAATGGCAGCACGGTCGAGTATAGAGTAAAGCTTAGTATTATCTGTGGAGGCTGAATAACCTTATTGACAAATAACACAGATTTTGTCTACATATTATAAATGTAAATTGCTGTGCCCGGAAGGGTCCATGTGAGCTACTACTTATATTAAGATCTTGTTAACACATAATTATGATTGCAATAAAGATTGAATTATGGAACTATTCTGATTAAATTGAAAGGGGTTCGAACTTTTTTGTATGAAGACTGGCATGTTGACCCACCGCCATCTTGTTTTTTTAGAAATCTTGGCGCATAAAATATCAGTAGCATGCTACCTCAAAATGTCACATTACCGAGATATTTGAAGGTAAACATCGACATATGACTACAACGACAATCATTAAAAGTAGACTTATTACGTATCTATAACCATCAGATTGTATCTAAATAATCGTTCTCAGGTTGATTATGATTACTAATGTTTATTGAAAGAGAGTAGGTACATTACACGCTACTAGGAGCACGAGAATACTACTACAAATAATTATTTATCCACTAAATCGCATCGCAATGAAACGCAGTCAACATGTCACTATCGCGTGGCGAATCATGTGACATGTTACTCAGCTTGAAAACATTTTAAGCAGTAGTTAAACAAAAGGCAAAAGGTATGTCATTTACGTTAACATTTATTTATAACTGTAAGTATGATATCAATCAAACATAAGTGAATATTAATACTAAGATGTGACATTTTAAAAGATTTAAAATATATCTAACACATATCATAAATACTACTATACTACATAATCCATAAATTCAGCAGGAGGTTGGATAGGGGTTCTTGATGCCGAGCCTACTCCATGTACTAAAGAAAGACATGTACCAAAACACTTATTGTTCATTTTATAATACGGTGGGATGAAAGACAGCCAACACACACGTATAGAATTCTTTGACATGCGTTTTATTGCGATGCGATGCGATTTAGTAGGCAAATAATTAGTTATTTTTAAGTCCTTATTTAATTCTGTTATGCGTGTAAGTACAATAAAGAGTATATCTATCTATCTATAGTAGCGGTTTTGTCGTACTGCTAGACTAATAAGCTAAATACTAATAAGCGTATGGACGTGTAATGAGTCTATTTTTAATGATTTTCGTTGAAGTTATATGTCGATGTTTACCTTCAAACGTTTACGTGACACTTTGGGGTACCGTGTTACTGGACATTTTTTGTTCCTCTAGCCATGCATGCCACACTTTCATCATGCACCGCGATTAAAAAAAAACAAAACGGTGACGTCGATACGCCAGAAAGGTTCTACTTCTATCCCCTTTCATTGTGAAAACGCAAAGTTGACTAAGTAGTATCCCTCTAGCGTACAAGCAGAAAGAGCTTTTTCTAATGCGGGTTCCTTTTGTAACAAAATTAGGGAATGCCCTTTGTTTTTTACGGGCCCACTACAAAAATGAAAAAAAAAACTGTACCAAATGGTTTTTTTTTTATTTGCATTTGTTTATGAAAGTAACTACTTGATTAACATATCTTGATTTGACTCTCTAATTGCATAGCTTATAAATAAGAAACCTAGTTTTGAAAGTCTCGAAAGTCTCGTTTTTCCCGGGAATTTCGAGACCACACCTAGTCTCGTTTTATTTTCCCGGGACTCAGTAATGTATCGAGACTGAAAGCCCTAGCTTAAACATCAGAAGAAGAAAGTGATTAATCCCACGTGCACCTCAAGATATCCAAGTAAGTCCCTCACAACCTTTCTTCATACCCTGGTCAGCTCATTACTGTGTGTGGTCAATATTTCACCCCCAAGTTACACCCAGCCACGGTCCTTCGAGAACTTACCGCACCAAATTCAGATTCGGAAACCAAAATGTTCAACAAGGCGAACGATTCCGAACGGAAAATATAAGAATAATGTGCGCCTTGAACGCTCATTCACCTGAATGCTGATTCGGAAACCTGAATGCTCATTCAGGTTTCCGAATCTGAATTCCTGATCAGGAAACCTAATTCGGAAACCGAACGTCTGCGGCCGGCCTAAGTCCTGCCAGTATATGAAAGTACGTACATAGTAATATAATCACCCAGAGTGTGTCTCTATTAAGAGTTCAAAAGAAAAAGAAAATTGGTTTTCACTTTTTATAGAAAACTTAAAATTGCCGTCTCTTTGCAAGTAAACTGGTTTCCGAGTATGTTAACTTTAGACACAGATAGCTTTTGTATGCTTACCAATCAACAAAATCGGTTCATCAATTTCCAAAAATGAGTGGTAACCCAGTGCAGATTATGTTTTTGGAAACGCAAGCCATCCTACAGATAACATTCCTAGTGTGAAGCAAATATATCTTAAAAACCTTTAAACATATCCAGAAAAACTTCCAAAAATTACTAAGATTTAATTTTGTTTTAATTGTATTGCAGCGCACTGTAACAACTGTACAAAAGTACATACATAACTCAAAGTGTTGGTAACAATTTAACTTATGTAAGTTAAATTGTTTTGTTAAAGATATCTAATAAGTTAGTAAACCGAATAACACAAAAAATGGCCTATATGCTATTTCAGACAAAAATCTATTACAATGCAATGTTTCGTCCAAATCCGTCCTACTATTTTGGCGTAATTGAGTAGAAAACATCAATACACCTGCAGTAGCTAAGTCTAGTGGATTAAAGTGAAATTTTACCTTCCTTCAACTTTAACCTCACAGAAACCACTCACGTTTACAACATGTTTACCAACAACCCTCTTTTAAAATTTAGTTTATCTCGGATAACTCGATAACTTGAAGATGATTGGCACCGATTAAATTAACATAATATTCTTCAACTTTCAAGCTTAAAATAAAAAGTGTTAGTGTTTTCATAGAATATTATCACAAATAGTTTTGGCGGGACTTTTAACAAGAACGTTATTTTGCAACGTGCTCAATATTATTTTGTTTTGGGACTGAATAACATTAAATTATATTGGTTAAAACGGGACTTGAATGTTTTATGCATCCAATGTATTATTTTCCAAAGTATCGCTTACAATTATTGTGCAATATAATGACAAACTATGTAAATAATGTACGTAACACAAGAGCCACTCAGAATAAAACTGACATTGTTATTTGAGGGATTAAAAAATACCTTGTC
This sequence comes from Tholera decimalis, assembly GCA_943138885.2. Taxonomy (NCBI): domain Eukaryota; kingdom Metazoa; phylum Arthropoda; class Insecta; order Lepidoptera; family Noctuidae; genus Tholera; species Tholera decimalis. The sequence continues at coordinate 36,547,517 of OW964562.2, forward strand.
CCATACCAGGAATTTCTCCTGTATATTTTTTTTGTCTTCCATTAATGTAATTGCAATTTATGGTCCTGTGGCAGAAAATTAACTCCAATTGAACAAAATCGTTGCAAATCAACGCAGAACGCAATGAATTACTAGCTACCTAAGATACATCACTACGTTCTAGATGAGATTTAAATAAAGCTTTCGATGCTATAATTACAAAGTCACCACATACATATAATTATACATATATAACATACCTACACTAAGGAACCATCGATCTAAAACGTACTAGCAAAATGCATAATTTAAACCGGTTTTGCAAGTACCGATATTCAATACTCATTGCTATTGCAAAACAAAAAATAGTTTTATAGCAAAAAAAACGCTACACACAAATAAGGTAGCTTTCTATTGGTGAAAGAATTTTCAAAATCGGTTCTATAGATTCAGAGATAATGCCTACAAAATTTCTGATTTTTGAAGTGAAAACTTCTTTAGCGGCGTTGTGCACTTTTTTGTAATGGGTAAAAAATGTTAAACTCGCGTCAGGACACGTGACCTGATCGAAAATTCGTAAGATGGACGGAGAGTTGAAAACTTCTTTAGCGGCGTTGTGTACTTTTTTGTAATGGGTAAAAATGTTAAACTCGCGTCAGGACACGTGACCTGATCGAAAATTCGTAAGACGGACGGAGAGTCTAAGAGATAAACTTTTTAATGTAATATAAATTGTCATTGTTGTGTACGATAGCGCAATAAATAAATATTGTATTCTACCACATAAATGATAGTACTTTTATACTGATAATTAAAGCAATTCGTGCAAAAGTATTCCCTAACCATTCCAAAATATCAAAAATGCACAACGTTAATATTCAAGTTTTCACTTCTGCCGGCACTCCCGGAGTGCAAACCGTCGTTTTCTTTTTTTTTGTAATATTACTTATAGTATGGTTTGTCAAATTTACCAATTTATTTATTGTTCTTAAAGTCTTATAAGTATCGGGAGTGTATTCACAACATGTCAGAAGCGAGTAACTTGCTTATCTGCAAGTTTTATGCAAGTGTTGGCTCCGACACTTGTTCCCAACTTTTGTTTCGTGTAACATATCCGCTCTAAGTTGGCACATACGCGGACTGCAAGCGTTACTATTTCGTTCCAGTGTCCAATTTTCGAAGTCAATATACAATACTGTCAAATTTTAAAAGGAAAAAGAATTTACTTTTCTAAAATATGGGCTGTTAAAGTCTTAATATTTATTTAGTTTTTTATGTTCTGTCAAATAGCCTACAGCGACAAGAGTAGAACATATTTAGCCTATTACGATTGCACTGTTGGGTTGGTTTTCACAAGTCGGTGCCAAAAACGAAAACACTAAAGACACCGACTACTGAAATTAAAGTTATTTTTCACTTTGCAGTGTATTCTGGAAGTCGGTTTAATATTTTGGTAAAAAGTTTTTATTTCTTATAAGTCAGGGACTGACCTGTTCATCTCTCTGTATGCCCAGCGTTGGGAACAGCACGATGGTGCCTCTCTCCACCACGGTGTTGGTGTCAGGTATCGTATAGTCTTTGGTGCACATACGTTGGATGCTCGGGAACGGCGGGTAGAGGCGAAGAGTTTCTGGAAAAAGAAAAAAATCTTTAAATATATGATCGAAAGGTCGCAGGTTCAAATCTCATCCATTACATTATTGCCGTGAACCCACACTAGAAACAAACATGTACACCGATGTGCTCATATTTGCTTATATTATAAAGTGGAAAGTTTTGGCTTTTTGTTTATTTGTAATGGATAAACTCAAAAACTACTGGGCTGAATTCATAAATGCTTTCGCCAATGTAAACCTACATTATCAGTTAGTAATCGTAATTTCAACACAAGAAGCCGCGGGCAGTCATTTGTTTATTATGTAAACATGTAATTATACATATATTTTGAGTTCGTTTTTTTATACCAACCTTTTCCTGTCAATAAAGAACACTAAAATGAATTATCAAATTTCGTGCAATCGTTCGGAAGTTATGCGCATACATAATTATTATATACATTTCGGCGAATCATTTTTATATAGTTAAAATGGCCATACTCGTAGTCTAAATACTATAACACCGGCCTCATCTAACTTAACTTAAAACACAAAAGATGACGTGTAAAAGTGTTATTTATAACCAATTTACAAAATAAATATTTCATTTCATTTATGTAACAGTACTCGTGGCCTTAGTAATGAACAATATAGAAATGCGTCATCATGTCAGGTTAACCCGATTATTTCAGTCTAAGAACTTGTCTACATCCAACTTAAGTTAAAGTCAAAGTTTGATAAATTGAGACAATCCTTTATTCAAGAACTTAGGTTATGAAGTCTTGTTGGAGTTTTCCTAATCAGTTATAGCGTGAATTTATTTTCTTGTGCTCATCTCAAGACAAGAAATGAATAACTGACAGGATTTAACGATAAATTTGAACATTAACCAAATGTTTCTTCCACCTGTTACAGTAGTGAGACATGAGTGAGTTACATGAGAGTTTTTTAATTATGATATACTCGCGTTTGACCACTATCTCTCCATCAGGAAGATGAAGCACACTAACCTTGAAGTAACCCATGAACTCTTGTCTTAAAGACCCTCTAGTTATAGTTATCTATAAACACAGACTCCGACATTGAATTCCGCTCAGCTGAACGCACATTAAAAGTATTCCCTAAACACTTTGTGCGTATGAGTGGAATGTTCGCTATGTAACAATGGCGCATCACATTTCGCCTTAAATTCGGATGACAGAACAGACTTGGTGGACTTTGATTATGCAATTCCATCGCACACTCTTGTGCAAACATCAACTTGGAACACATCGACGATGTTCAAGGCTCTTAAGCTTAAACTCGACCAGTGCTTCGAGCTGAAGGTGAAGTCAACTTTTAGTCAGAAAATTAATAGTTTCATGGGAAATTAAAGTAGACTATTCTGTATCTATTTCAATGTGATGTGTGTCTGAAGTGAGAGCCATCAATTGGAATGACACTCACTTCACGTAATTTATCACGGTGTCATTTTCACATAATAGGCTGACCGATCTCCGTTTAGTTCCCGCCTCTGTAACGGACACAGTCCCGAAGTATACCCGGACTTTTAATTCGATGCAGTAAGCTGACGCTGACTGAAGCTAGTGTCACTTAATAAAATAATGATACCCTATTTAACCTAATAGTGATGATTCAATCAATCGATTAATAAATGAGCGTTTTATTCGTGAGAAATATAAATAAATAATAAAATGTATTATCTTTCAATTTGAAGTAGTTACTAGATTTTAATATAAATAAATCTATTTTTATTGAAAGAACAAAGACGGATCCTGGCCTACACAACTTTTAAATTTAAAATTGCACGGCCATTTATCTTTAATGTATAATAATCTATACAATAAAACCTAAACTATTAATTTGTATTTAATTTCTTTCGAGAACTTCTTCATTAGAATTGATTTATTAATAAACAAATAGCTGACCGGAAATTGTCGAAAAAAGGTTGAGTTGTCAGTATGCTGCAATTAAACTTATTAATCAGTTTTTATTTCAAATTCTTTATTATTTTATGCATTCTTTTCTATACTAAAAATAGTAACAATATAGGTGAACAATAATCGCATTTGTTTACATAAAAAATCTGAAATAATATTTTAATTATTGAGAATAAAAACTCTATTCTATTTTTATACATGGCAAGCAAAGGCGATGTTGACTATTCTGCCAAACAAAAACTCGAACAAGTGTCAAAAGTGACACAAAGGGAATTGATTGACATTACAAACACAACCAGTTGTTGTAAAACATAGTGTATTACATTCTTTTTGAGTTGTTGTTGTCGGTGATATTGCAAAGTGCATGCGTTTACGTTTCCTTCTCTGTTTTTGAGACTCTTTTGCTTTTCGAAGTGTTGAAGTACATCCATTATTGTGACCATGTCTAACCAACAACGTTGCACTAATTGTGGATTGAATGTTTTCCGAATGCGGAGGTATTTAGTAGAATGCGAAGAAGTTCGTTCATTGTTACAGCAGTGGACCTCTATTCTCGAAGTAAAGTACTTTTATTTAATTAGACAGAAGTAATTAGTGCTAAATGTTAGCGTGTACAAACATGTATAGAGATCGTCAAATTGTAATAACCTCAAAATTCCATATTTGTATTTATGCTAGTATTTTTTTGTTAGAAGTTCTATACAATATTCAATGCTAAGAAACAGTTCTTAGTATTGAACTACACACAATAAAATTATTTACATCACCAGCCGTGAGAATTTTATATTGAGCCAAAGTTACTATGGACACTCAGCATTGCTCTTTCATATCTTACCAGAGATGATAAAAACCACTCTTTTGGAAATTGTTTCATAAATATTTTAATAAATTGCGCACGATTACTATAAAGACTGCCCCCGCACCACTGCGACCTCAACACCGTTAGAATGGGTACAGGTTCAAGGGCATATTGCAAAAAAAAAAAATATTGTCATGATCTACCTATTCGTTTTATTTTTCATGCCCCTTTATAATCACAATCACTATATTATACTTTTTGTTGTTTTGACACAATATTATTTAAAAAATAGTTTACATCGTTATTCGATTTTATTCCTGAATCGATTAATTTAGTTACATCACAATATTTCGTAGTCGTTATTATCTGGCAACTCAGAAGCTGTCAGTCTACTGCATCGAATTAAAAGTCCAGGTATAGACAATGTTACTCGAGGAGCAAGTAAAAACTCGTTAAAAGAAACTTTTCCGGTTACTGGTAACAAACCTATTGGGTCACTGTGCCAAACGTGGTGTGGTGTTAAAACTAATTACTTATGAACTAACAACATTCGCAGAAAATGGGGAGCACATACATACATCAAAGAATAATTTATCCGGTAGTGAATAGCGGATTTCAGACTATAAAACATTACTTTTCACAACACTGTGGTGTTAAAACTAATTACTTATGAACTAACAACATTCGCGGAAAATGGGGAGCACATACATACATCAAAGAATAATTTATCCGGTAGTGAATAGCGGATTTCAGACTATAAAACATTACTTTTCACAACACATGGTGAACCCTTGGGCAGTTGTCTCACCGCTCGCTGGCTAGAAAGCGACTAACTACCGGCTAATTTCTCGCTCAAGAAACGTACATAAGATATACATTTCGAATAGACAAAAGTTTTTTTACTGAATTTAGACTCCTGATGGTAAGCAATGATGTGGTCGAAGATGGAGCACGCTTAAAAAGTAACCTATTCATTCACTCTTGACTTAAAGACCCCCAGGTTATAGCTATCAGGAAATACAGACTCTGGCAGGGAATTCCACTCATTAGCCGAAGGTAAATAAAGTATTCCCAAAACATTTTGTGCGTATAATGTAAATTTTAATAGTCGATCGCTGACTATTTACACTGCCGGCGAGGACTGGATCCAGTAAATTTTCACAAAGTGACAAGAAGTGTCAAAGATGACCAACCAGATGATAACCCAGCGACAAAACTATCGGAACTACTCACTCGCTGCTCGCCAACTCGTTTTCAGTTACTAGCTCTATTTACTAATCGTGAATCGCCAGCACTGGGACAACTGCCTTAACTATCCTAGCATGTTTTTTTTTAGATTTCCTTCATTTGTATTCGATGTTTTTATACACTACAGTTTAGTTACATAAATAAATGAAAATATGGCTAAGTTTTGGGCTAATCTTATTTTAAATGCCAATGTCACGAAAACGAAGTCGGGATTCAGGACTTCTTTCTTACTAATTATCAGAGGTTCGACTGAGATCTCAAACAAAGTGTCTTACTTGTTTTGACTATGTTATACAAGTCAACTGTGACTGTGATATTTTAATTATTGAATTATATAAAATTAAATTGTTTTTATTAATTATTTAAATAACTTTATTAGATGTGTAATTTAATACGAAATTATTAATAATTATAATTTACATATACCTACTCACCTTATTAAATATTTGTATGCCATTGTATAAATATGGCAAACATGACCTGAAACCTGTGTAAACTATCCCTTAACAACTTGCATGCTTTTCTTTTGTGTGTATACTCATGTTTGGACAAATAAAATGATCTTATCTTATCTTATCTTATCTAAACCAGTATCACAAATATAGGCTAACTCTCGGAATTACTCATCTTTACATAACATACACTAAGGAACCTTCGATCTGAAATGTAGGTACTAGAAAATGTATAATTAAATGTATAAAGCGTCAATAGCCTGATGGATAAGGTGTCGGACTTGTGATCGAGAGGTCGCGAGTTCGAACCCCACCCATTACACTATTGCCGTGAACCCACTCCAGACACAAGCATATTTAGCTTAGTTGGAGCGGTTAACAGGATTGCTAGTAATGTGAATTCTACCCATTCATACCCATCTTTAAAAAAAATATTTAAATCGGCATTGCAGGTACCGATTATCAGTACTCAATTGCTATTGCTAAAAAATAATGAAAAAGCAAAAAAAAAATTGCTATATCTCACACTCAAATAAAGTAGCTTTCTATTGGTGAAAGAATTTTCAAAATCAGTTCAGAGATTCAGAGACACTGCCTGCAAACGTTCCCTGTTTTTTTTTTGTAATATTATAGTATAGTTTGTGAATCGTACCACTAAACTGATGAAAAAATGAAAAATGTTCTATTTGATAACAAAATTTGTCTTAACAATAATGAGGTTGACTTCTCCTTTTAAGTGTGAAAACACCTGTGCCAGGAGAAGCCGCACTCCCTTAACTAGAATATATTAAATTAGATTAACAAATTATGTATTTGCATTGATTTGCATGAATTCTTTACACGATTTTTAAGTGTATGTGAATGTGTGTGTGTGTTACTAATATAATTTAGGCATATTCAAAATCATCATACCCTGAATCACCATCTCCATATACACCAGTTCCTGCAGCAGCTCGTAAGTGATCTTGCCATCATGTCGCTCCAGGACCTCAATGATCTCACTCCTCATCTTCTCCTGGACCATTTGGTTGCCTGCCAGCTCCAAAAATAGGAATGAAAGGGTCGAAGAGGTTGTCTCGAAGCCTCCGAGGAAGATTATGAAGGCGTTCGCTGAGATTACCATGTCGGCTGTGGATAAAAGTTGGGATTTTTAGTTTAAAGTCAATTTCTTTTTCATATTTTTTGTAGTTACTGATATGAACTGAAAGTAAATAAAAATTAATTCAAAACTATGCTATTTAGACCAAAAAATAAATCATAATGTTTACTTTCTTCTACAAATAACACTTATGGACCAAAACCATAAAAATGCTAAAATAATAATATTTAACTATGTTTATTTGCGGGAGACTGGTGCCTTAACTAAACCGTGACTTGTTTTAGGACACCAGGGGGCCTAGACAAAATCCATTTTCTGTAAGCGTTAACGCCAACGGAAAAATTAAATTGTATGGAGTTGACATTTGCTAACCACATGTCACGTGATTGTCACGTGTTAGTAAATGTCAACTCCATACAATTAATTTTTCCGTTGGCGTTCACGCTTACAGAAAATGGATTTTGTCTAGGCCCGCAGGGAATAATATAAATAATTTGAGAGAGATTAAATAAAAGAACAAAGAAGATTTTAGTTTTTTTTTTTTATTGTTATACCTGCGTTTAGGGTTGCCATACGACCGGAATTTTCCGAACATGTCCGGTAATATAGGTCTTTGTCCGGAATGCGGAGGGAATCCTAAACCGTCCGGTATTTCTCCAATTGAATGAAAGAGTGAAACATAAAAAATATAGGTAATGTTTTTATTTCAAATTCAACAAAAAAGTCAGGAATTTTCATCAAATGTCCGGAATTGACTCCGGATTTACCATTTTTTGATCTGGCAACCCTATTTGCGTTTGACCACAGACTCAATTTAGTTGGGATAACCTAATCAAACGGCTTTCTATGTTGGTAAGATACTTTTTCTACCGGTGACTTGTCACAACAGCAACAAAAAGCTTTACCCCTTCTAATAAACATGTCAAAACAAGCTCATCAAGACATGTTGGAATTGGCCTCTCTTCATATAATTCTCAATCTTAAGATGTCTGCATATAAATAAAAGTGAAGTGTCTGTCTGTGATTTCAAAATAACTATTTTCTAAAGTGCTTTTAGTTATTTAAACAATACTAAAAAAAGAACTATTTTAAAATTTCTATCCATTGGTCTTCTCTTTGTCCAGGCTAACCTCCGGTACGGGTGAACAAAATTAACGGGATTTTCACTAAGAGATAGAGGAAGTTTAAAGGCATCAAAAAGGTAGCTTTATATCCCAGAATTACGATGGAATCTGAACTTTCGCGGGAAAAACTGCGAATGTCGAACCGCCTTCGACGCAAACGAAGTTGCAGGCACAACTAATTTATTAATATTATTAAATTCGTTTTTGCTCGATCGACATTTATTTGAAAACTTAAAATTACGAGTCGAATTAAGTAAAAGTTTAAAAGTTAAGCAATATTGGAGTCCCCATAATGTCGAAAGTTAATGCGACCACATTAATTACGTTATCTTAAAGTTAACCGTTATAGATGAAACTTGTAACGAGTTTGTGGTTAACTGTGGCTGACATTTTTCTTTGATCCTTTTATTTTTGAGGTCAATAAATGATGGGTGGTATCAAGTAGATTAATCACGTGTTTTGCTTTTATATTATGAAATTATGTACCTTTAAAGAAAATTTTTTTTTTCAAATACCTACTTCAATTTCATAAGATAATTTCGCTTTGCAAATAAAAGCTGGCTACCAAAGGTCATCGTGAGACATAAATGAAGTTAGCATAAAGTGAATTGTCACCCCGCTTGAAGTTAGAACTGTCATTCCACCAAAAGTTAATTTGAAGCTTACTTCACTTTTGTATTCACGGTGTTTTTGTTTTTAATTGTCCCATACTATGTATATGGGTTCACCACATAATAGTACTTGTTTTTTTGAGAAAATCCTGGTAAAATACAAAAATATAATCGTCAATGTATTGATACATTTAGAAGTCGGCTTCGACAGTTTCTTATAAACTCACAGAAGGAACTTGGCGAGGCTATTGTGAACACGTCCTTAATTTAAAATTAGCAGTAGGTACCTGCTGCTGGCAACAACACACAGTGATGATCACAGCTAATCTGTTTATTTATTTACTTATTTAGATAAAATTCAAACAAAATTTGTTATTAAAACACCTTACATACACCTTACATATATTTCCCGCAGTATCTATCAGCTTTATGTATGTATCGGAAATGCTGCCTTTGTATAAATAATATTGATTTATTTATTTACAAGTTATGCATATAGGTACAAAGGCGGACTTAATGCCGTAGGCATTCCAACCATGAGTGGTGAAGAGATAATGTAGGAGGTACAATATGTATGTGAAAATTAAAATTGGAAAAATATGTATATAATAATAATTAATAACACAAAAACCCTAGTATCATAAAAAAAATAGAAACCTACATAAATATACATGAATAAATACTTATATAAATACATACAAATATATATATACTTAAGAAGCAAATGAAAACTAAATGTGGAAATTCTGCTTATTGGTGTAGAAAATAGATCTGCAATTTCTTTTTAAATGCATGGCGACTGTCAGCCATCCTGATCTCGAGAGGAAGTGCATTCCAGAGGAGAATCGACTGGATATGAAAAGAAGAATGAACAAAGTCAGAAGTATGAGAAGGACAGAGTAAGAGAAGATTATTGGATGAACGTAGATTCTTATTGTGTGAAGAACATAGAAATTGGAAGTGAGACATTAGATAAGAAGGAGGGCTGGGAGAGTTGAGTAAAGAGAAAAGCGTTCATTAGGCTCACTCTCAAGTTCATTTTATTATTTTATTGTACGCCACCTGCTCGACGTCCGTAAGTACGGCTACGGTTCCAGCAGAATACCAGCGTCGTTTGGTGCAATTCGGAGACACACACCACATCGATTTTTCTTGTTACATTTTTAATTTGTTTTCTTTTTCTCTTTTTATAATATTTTTGATGGTACATATAAGTTTGTTCTGTGCTTTTTTTTCTGTAATTTATGTGTTATTTGTTAATGTACTTTTGAGTGTTGTGTCTTTTATTGCCCAATAAAAGTTTTGTCTATCTAATCTGTTCTAACTTAATAATTATTAATGTTAAGACCCCTCTTTGAGGAGTGGCTAGATCGGTGTCACGGCGTCCTGACCTACCGCATGACGCAGGTCCTCACCGGACACGGAAGTTTCGGAAGGTACCTGTGTCTGATGGGAAAGGAACAAACGCCTGGGTGTCACCACTGCGAGGGTCGCCCTGAGGACACAGTCGAGCACACGGTGCAGGACTGACCCGCTTGGGCAGAGCACCGACGTGTCCTCACGGCGGCAATAGGCGGAGACCTCTCGCGCCCGGCATTGGTCGAGGCCATGCAGCGGGGCGAGAGGGAGTGGGAAGCGGTCGCCTCCTTCTGCGAAGCAGTCATGCTTCCGAAGGAGGAGGCGGGCCGCGTGAGGGAGAGGATGGCGTCCTCCCTCCAGCCCAGCCGCAGTGGTAGACGCCCACGGCGTCGGACGTCGGCCGACGATCTCCGGCCACCGTAGGCGCGGGCATGCGGACAGCGAGTAAAGGGCAACTCGCTGTCCGACCATGGACCATGCCCGGTTCGACGGCGCGTTGTGTTCCACGCGCGCCTCATAGAGCGTCAGCAATATGACGAGGCCCCCCCGTAGAGGGCCGAAGCCTGCCGGGGTCGTGGGACTCATCCCATTACCGTGACCCCGGTACGTAAAGGGTTATTGAAGGAGCACCGTGGATTTTAGTCAGTAAAAGTCTGACAGTCCCTCCCACCCTGCCCGGGGTGGGAGGACTTATTTGATAATTTTACCACGATAAAAAAAAAGTATGAAGTTTAGATATTAAATCAACTTTTAAAACTTGGTATCTCAAAACTACATAACTAATATATGTCATATATGACAATGTTTTTGCAGTAAACCTTCGATGTATATCACTAATTGCAGAATAGTACTGCTGAACTAATTAGCAACTCGATAATCTTCAACTTCTTTCGAGCTCAAACTTCTTTAGACCAATATGCAACTCTTTGTACAGCTCTCGTATTGACCTCGTTCAAATCTTGCAAGGTGCAGGTGACCGAGCACGAAGGACATGAAAACAGGTGCTATATCTTGTAAAGGTGGCTCCATACTGGCGTTACGTCCGCGATGATAAACGATAAAATGATAAATGATCTTTATTTTGCAAATTAGTTATTAAATAAAACATTAACAAGTATTTTTTCCATATATTTAAACTAGTTGAGGCCGGTGTTTCCTAAAGGATTACACTGAAACAAACTCAGGGGTCCGTCTAGGGTTCATTTAGTCCGGGAAATCGTTGGGCTTTGTTCCCGGGAAATTAAGCTCGAAAAAAGTCGAGAACTCGAGAAATCATATTTGAGTCTATGAAATTATAAAATAAAACCTGGCTAAGGCTTTTGACACAATTTCTTGTTATTTGCTTTTGTACAAGCTGGAATGTGTGGGAATACGTGGATTACAATTGCAACTATTATCTGATTACCTTAGCGATCACCATCAGTGTGTAAAATAGGTCAGCACTTGAGTTCTGAGCTAAAAAATGGTTGCTACGGAATCTCACAAGGCAGCATTTTGACCCCTACGTTATTTCTAATCTATATAAATGACTTATGCAGTCTGGCACTCCCTATGCTACTACACTATGATACTAATATGATACTATACTGTCTTATGCGGATGATACAGCGCCATTGTTTGCAGCTAAATCAAAGGCTGAGGTCTACGAACTAGCACGAAATGGCTTTAATACTGTGTCTGATTAGCTTCAAAAAATTCTCTTATCATTAAATATAGATATAACCAAGTTCCTATTATTTACAATGAGAAATACTAACGCAATGCTTACTGACCTAAACATTTACGCTCATAATAATTGTAACTTACATTATGCTGACCCTGCATGCGCTTGCCCCACTTTAGCTAAAACCGACCTCATCAAATATCTAGGCATCACGATTGACTCAAATTTGAACTTCCGCAAACACACAGATTTATTATGCACTAGAGTGCGTAAACTAATATACAATTTTTTAAATTTACGTGAAATAGCAGATTAGAAATTAATTAAACAGGTTTACTTAGCTTTGTGTCAATCTATTAGTACATACTGTATTACGCCGTACTGTAGACACGGAAAAACTACTAGAAATCCAGAAATAATTTATAATAGTATTAGTTCCTAATCCATTAGTCACTGTAATTATTGTATCTTCTTTTTAAATTAGCGATTAATAAATTTATTGTTTTTGTATATTACCGATGTAAAGTGATGGCCTGAAACACAGGTTTTTATAAACCTACATCAGGCAGGTCGCTGCATTATAGTAGGTAAGCAGTATATTTGACCTCTATTGAAAATAAGATAAATCACCATTCTACCAATGTTTTTCAAGCATTGTTCTGGACTATCTGTACTTTTCTGTAAACATGTTATTTGAATAAAATTTTATTATTATTATTATATATTCAGCTTGAGATGTTTCTTGAAGTGTTTGAAATTATAAGTTAGGATAATGTGAACGTTTTCATGTTGAAATTTTTGTTTGTTTTTTGTTTTGTTTAATATGTAGAAGCTAATTTTGTTGACAAGTTTTAAGTTGATTTGTGTTCTAGTTATTCAGTCTCAGTCAGTCAATATGTATTTATAAGTCAGACAAAATAGTTGTTTTTGTTTTCTTTAAGAAAAAGATAAGCAAACTTTGTTGAAAACTGTCAGCTTTATAATTATTTTGATACTTTTATTTGAGAGGAAAACCACTGTATTTATTGATTAAACACATTGTTGGAACCGAAAAATATGCAAAAACGTACGTAAATATAAATTTCTCGACAGCCCGAGAACACCCGAGAAATCATGAACCCTAGGTCCGTCTCTTTTAAAGTCCATACAATCTATACAATTAGTTAAATTATATGGGAACCTTGTAGGATAGGTACTCTGAGGCGATGTTATGAGGAAAATGCTCACAGATTTGAATGGGCCTGTCCATACACTGCAAGCATTCAGATGACAATGATGTGCCAAGGATATTTGGTCAGATAATACGAGTATTTACAGCCGCCAATCTGGGCCCAGTTCGTGTCCGGGCGGTAGTTGTTCTTTCAGATTGATAAAGTATGGCGTGATGGAGTATGTATGTCTCCACAGTTCGCGTCTATCGCTACACGATAATAATAATGAAACACATTTCAACTTACTAATTTCAACATCTTCGAGGTCCTTCTTGCAATTGTTGTTAGTCTCGTCATTTCTCAGTGCCATCATCATGTCGATGAAGTCTCCGCGTTTCTCCTGAACGCCTGAAATTTTACAATGAGCAATGTATTTTGTTTAACATGTGACGGCCACTTCAAGTTCAGACAAGTCCCTTGATAAGATACGAGGCTGAGAAAGAACCCCTGATTTAATTTTATATAATACAATGTTAACTCATAGAGTTTGAAAAATGCTAAAATATGTTAAAAATATGTTATTCGAAAATTTGAGAAAAGGATCAACAGATCATTTTTTTTTTATTGAAAATAGGTTCGCGTTTGACCACCATCTCACCTGATGGTAATAATGATGTTTAGATGGACGGATCTAGAAAGACAGTTATAACGTTCACGTGTCTCGTTATACTATAATGTCAAGCCGCGGCTTCTCAAGTCAACGTACAAAAACCCCGAAACAGTAAGGTCGAAACTCCTCCAAAACATTTTTTTTATGTCTCAAAGTAGGGCTCCAAGTCCTTTCAATTACATAGTGGAGGTGTGCCCTGCTTGGGCGGAGCACCGACGTGTCCTCGTAGAGGCGAACGGTGGCGGCGACCTTTCGCTCCCGGCCTTGATTCAGACTATGGTGCGGAGTGAGAGGGAATGGGATGCAGTCGCCTCCTTCTGCGAAGCAGTCATGCTAGCGAAGGAGGAGGCTGAACGCGTGAGGGAGAGAAAGTTATCTTCCTCACGCCCCAGCCGCCGCGGGAGACGCCCCGGGCGTCGCGAATCACGAGCTGATCTCCGGCCACCGTAGACGCGGGTCTGCGGACGGCGAGCAGGGGTAGCTCACCGTCCGGTAAGGACCAGACACGAGTCGGCGGCGCTGAGTGTTCCGCGCGCGCCTCAAAGAGCAGTCAGCGACATTGACGGGGCCTGATAGGGACATTACCTTAGGGGTTGCGGGAATTGTTCTAACGAGGCACCGCGGCCTGAAACGCCGGAATGCAAGGTCAAGGCAGAAGGATCAGGGTGGGTTTTTAGTCAGTAGAAGCCTGACACTCCCTTCCGCTCCACCCACAGCGGTTGGAGTCATATGATGACTTTCCCACCCAGAAAAAAAAGACCCTTTCAATTGAATAAGAACAATTATATCGTTACCAATTCTATACCCTTGAGGGCTCAAATAGACTTGAAACTTAGCAATCACTCAAAAAATACTAGGTAACAGTTTCAATATTAACTTTTAGGCTTTACCAAACTATTTGCTATTTCATCTCCTCGCCTTCCCTTAGGGAAATCTATAGACAAATCAACAAATATAGGATAAGTACGTAAATATACAAGTAGTATTAGCTTTTGCCCGCGACATCGCTTCCAAAGTCTATTTTTTTTTTATAGTTGATAGGTTTGCGTTTGACCATAATCTCACCTGATCTTAAGCGATGATGTGGTCGAAGATGAAGCACGCTTGCCTATTAAACCGGATTTTTGAGATTAAGCTACGAAATTGCTGAGAGCAAGAGAGGATCCAGCTTTGGTGCTAGGGGGGGTCACACAATCGTGGTCAAGTCACAAGAAGTTATAATTTGTATTTCTCTCTCATATAATTGGTATCACCTGGGATGAAGCTTTTTCAAATGCTCAAAGAGGGTTTAACATCGTTACTGGATGGCTAACAGAGAACATGTTAACGCTCAATGTTTCAAAAACCAATGTTATTACCTTCTCCAATAGGCCCATCGATAAGCCTAATCCATTGTTCCATGTTATCTCGCATTCATGTAATTGTCAGAATCATATAAACTGTTCCTGTCCTAAACTGTCAAGCACAGACTCAACTAAGTATCTTGGTGTAATTATAGATAGGAATATGAAATTTCACCAACATATTGATTTGGTCGCTGCTAGAGTGCGTAAATTGATGGTGATTTTCAAGGCCGTTAGACATGTTGCACAAATGGATGTTGTTAAGACCGTTTATTACGCGCTTTGCCAATCACAGCTAATTTACTGCATTACCTCGTGGGGAGGTGCTTGTAAAACTACTTTCCTTAAATTAGAAAGAGCACAAAGAGCACTGTTAAAAGTGAGTTCATTCCCACCGTTCTTCCATCCTACAAAAGAGTTATATGGTAAATGGGAGGTTCTAACCGTCCGTCAGCTCTTTATTTATTATACAGTTATTAAGCAACATTCTCTGATAATATATGAACCAGATAAATTAAAAAATCCACGACGGAATAACAGAGTCTGCACTTCAATTTTATTTAAAACCAGTCTAGCACATAGATTTTTCTGCTACCAAGGTTCTCATTTGTACAATACATTAAATAAAGTATTATGTATATATCCATTACCAAAATCAAAATGCAAATCTGTATTGATGGAGTGGCTACAAAAATTAGATTATAATCGTACTGAAAAGCTGCTTCAGTCATGCTAAACAACACATTCCAATATAGATACCAACAAACTCACTCTAGTACCCGCACACACATTACACGCTCGTACATGCACACACACACACACACACACACACACAAACATGATAATCATTCTACTTTGTAATAATTTCACTCTACTCATATTCAAATTGGGCACTTAGTTTTAATTTCAGTTTCATAGTATTGTATGTTTAATTTTTTTTTCCTCGTACTTTGTATTTTCCAAATAATTCTACTGGAGCATGTTTAAATATAGTATTTAAATTAATGTTTTATTGTATACTTTGTTTTTTCCGTTGGGTGGGGACCTGGTGATCTGTAATTCTGGCATTTCTATGCCTAACACAGACACCAGCTCCTCACAAGGTGTAATATAAGATGTACATTTATGATGTCACTGTTGTTAGCTTGTAATTTGTGAGGAGAAATAAATAAATATATTATTATTATTATTTCCTGATTCCGTTGCCACTTGGCCATCCACTGCCGATATTCGTTTACAACGACAGAAACGAGTATTATCTAGTAACAATGTTTACAAAATTTAATTAGTGGTCCACCTAGGTCCTGGACCCAGCCCGGGGGGGTTCATGACCCCATGACCCCCCCCTGGATCCGCCCTTGGCTGAGAGTCCTATAATCACCATCTCCGCGCGAGTGTATAGTGGCAACATACATTCGTATTATCTTATCGTTCTAGAATAATTATCGTATTAGAAATTACGTTCTCTAATTCGTATATCTATTTAATTCGTATAATATCGTGCCTGTGACCACTGACGTTGTGGGTTCGAACCCAGTTTATATCATCACCACTGGTCTCAAATTGGTGAAGGACAACATCGTGAGAAAACCAGCTCGCCGGCTCCGGGTAAGAACATCATCAAATGACTTCTCCTGCTCGGGGTGGAGATGGGTAGAATTGTCAGATTTCTACTAATTAAAACCCACCCTGTTCCTTCAGCCCTTACTCTCTCTCCCTTCTCATAGAGGAGGCTTGTGTCCCAAGTCCCAGCAATTGGAACATAATTGCAGAATTACCATTATTATTAAGATAAGTCAACTTACCATTTTCTCTTGCCCTCAACACGGTGGTGACTATGTTGTAGAAGAAATCATGCGTCTTCTTAGGTATGATTCTCATTCTGAAGAACAATACAAAAGCCGGCCAGAACTGACGCATCGTTCTGAAAAAAAAAAACATCAGCTTTGTTAGACGATCGTTGCCTTGGGCATCGGCGACTTATTGCAGGTCTACCGGTTTTTGTCGATTACATTTCGAGGAGTGTTCGATAGAATTTGTACAATCTAATTCCAACAAGCCCGTTTCATCATCGGACTAAAAGACGAACGGTGATGCGCCTAGTTACATAGTTGACATGCCATCCATTTGCACAAAACGTTTTGGGAATACTTTCATTGTACGTACGTACAGGTAAGGAGTAGAATTCCCTGCCAGAGTCTATATTCCCGTATAGCTAGGGATTTTTTTTTGTCAAGAGTGAATAGGTAATTTCTACCCAAGCTTGCTTCATCTTCTACCACATTATCGCTTACCAACAGGTGAGATACCTCTATCTCACCTGTTGGTAAGCGATAATGTGGTGGACCGCAAGCCTCTCAAGTCTCCTAATTTAAAAAAGGACGATTTGCTGAGTGTTCGAGATTTATTTATTGTAGTCTAAGTATTGTGTTGCTCCGGTGGACGTAATCCAGTCAACGCCGAGTGTTATGAAAACTAATGCTATGGCTCTGTCTCCGTCTTTTACATTACATTCCTCCGTCTTGTACCTATAAGTTATAATAATAAAAAAGTTAAAAATTATTAAAATCGCGATTCAATAATGTATAAAAGTTCAAAAGAAATGGTTTATAACGATTTATTAGATTTCATTACAAAAAAGAATATTTCTTTTTTTTTTCAAACTTCAGGATTTTTTGTCTCGGCAATGGCTAAATATTATATCAGTAACTGAGTGCTAACTACACGCGGAAGCTCCGTTTGATTTGAAGACCCCACACCCTTGCCGTCTGCTTGTAAGTTACACGATACTAAAATTAATATAAATCAGTGGGGTCAATGAATGATTAAACACAAACCCGTTTCATTGGCTTATTTTCTAACTACATAGAGGTAGGCCTTTGATGTTTAATGCATAAAATTATTTATAGATTTATGTATAATCAAACTTTGGCTGAAGCCAATTCAATTACCAAAACTAAAACAGATAGATATTATAGATAATAACAAATTCAAGCCAAACTAGAACAAATTATATGTCGAAGTTCTTTTGGACAAGTTTTTAATACTTTCAAAGATATTTTCAGATCAAGTTAACAAGTTTGCGTCTAAGCAAATGGATAGAGCAAATAATAGTGATTGGCTGCCCTCAAACTATGAAAGTTACGAATCAATTTCTCATTTATTAATGGTTGTTTGAAAGTTACCGACTGGCGGGACATGAGCGGAATAAATTGGTTGATTGTTGTCGAGCTTAATAGAGTTGCTAAGTATTTAGTGTCAGTAAGTTTGGAACAAACTTTTGAATACTCAGTTGGCTTTTGTGAAAAATCTATATATTAATACGTGAAGAAAAAACTTTGTACCCCATTTTACGAAAATTGCGACGACGAAAAAGTATATATTTTGGCATAATTTAAACTTATAGAAGCCATAGATAGCTTAATGTCAACTTGTGATCGGGATGCCGTGGGTTCGAACCTCACCGATTACACCAATGCCGTTAACTCCAGACCCAAGCATATTTAGCTTAGTTGGAGGGGTTATAAAGATTGCTACTAATGTGAATACTACTCACATTACTAGTTCTCATTTTTTAAATGCTCTCAAGATCCTCCGAAATGACTTTTTTGATTTATAATAGGTTCGCGTTTGACCTCCATCTCACCTGATGGTAAGTGATGATATGGTCGAAGATGGAGCACGCTTACCTAAAAGTAACCTATTCACTCTTGACTTAAAGACTCCTAGGTTATAGCTATCGGTAAACACAGACCCCGACAGGGAATTCCACTCCTTAGCCATAGGTACGTACAATGAAGGTATTCCCAAAACGTTTTGTGCGTATGGGTGGGATGTCCACCATGTAACGATGGCGCATCGCCGTTTGTCTTGTAGTCCGATGATGGAATGGGCTTGGCGGAATTAGATTGTGTAATTCCATCGCACACTCCCCGAAACGTAACCGATAGAAAACCGATAGACTTGCAACTCGTCGTCGATGTTCAAGGCTCTGGAGCTTGACCGATTTTTATGTTTTTTTTTTACATTTGGTAGGACTGAGATTAGGTCATATCATAAGCTATATTTTTTTTCACTAGAAGTAATTTTATATAGCATACCAACCGTTTGCCAGGTCAGCAAATATTTTATAATAACGTTCAAACTTACAATCTAAATGAGTTATAAGCGAACTTCAACCACCGGGCCTAGTATTAATAAATATAGGTAGAATCACCACCCATAGTGGAAGGGTTAGTAACTGCATGCCGAGGTAACATTCTGATAGACATCCATTACAAGCAAACGGGCAGGAGTTCAGAAAGTTAATACTTTTTCATGTTAATGCAATCGAAATATATAATTGAAATTATGGTCAAATTTGACCACTGGGCAACCATTAGTATAATGAATCAAATGAATCAAACGGTATTTTAAAGGACTCTTAAAAAAAAACGATTGGCCCCGTGGCCAATGGACAAAAAAAAAGATTCTAGAGAAACCTTTTTTTTTTACTCAGAATAGGCTCGGGTTTGACCACCATCTCACCTGATAGTAAGTGATGATGTGGTTGAAGATGGAGTACGCTTGCCTAAAAGTAACCTACTCGCTCTTGACTTAAAGACTTCCAGGTTATGGCGATCAGGAAACACAGACTCCGGCAGGGAATTCCACTCCTTAGCCGTACGCACAATGAAAGCATTCCCAAAACGTTTTGTGCGTATGGGTCTCATCAGAAATTCCATCTGCGCAGGAGATATTATAGTGCACGAGTACGTCCTCAGATACAGGTGCACTCTGTGTTCCTTTACTCTCATAGCCCCAATGGAATTGAAATCCGTCACGACCGGAGAAAGATCAGGCGCAGGGGGTATCACACCGCCAATTCCAAACTCCGGGCTACCAACTACTGTGAAAATTCTATACCGCCATTTCTAAACTCCGGGCTACCAACTACTGAGAAATTTCTATACCGCCAATTCTAAACTCCGGGCTACCAACTACTGAGAAATTTCTATACCACCAATTCTAAATTCCGGGCTACCAACTACTGAGAAATTTCTATACCGCCAATTCTAAACTCCGGGCTACCAACTACTGAGAAATTTCTATACCGCCAATTCTAAACTCCGGGCTACCAACTACTAAGAAATTTCTATACCGCCAATTCTAAACTCCGGGCTACCAACTACTGAGAAATTTCTATACCACCAATTCTAAATTCCGGGCTACCAACTACTGAGAAATTTCTATACCGCCAATTCTAAACTCCGGGCTACCAACTACTGAGAAATTTCTATACTGCCAATTCTAAACTCCGGGCTACCAACTACTGAGAAATTTCTATACCACCAATTCTAAATTCCGGGCTACCAACTACTGAGAAATTTCTATACCGCCAATTCTAAATTCCGGGCTACCAACTACTGCGAAATTTCTATACCGCCAATTCTAAACTCCGAGCTACCAACTACTGAGAAATTTCTATAAAAAAAAAACTCAATAGCAATTTTTACCTGACAAAGGAATCGAACTCGAGACTTCTAACTCAGCAGTAGCACTTACAATCACTAGACTTAACACTAAGGCAGTAAAAACGGCTCAAAATTAAAGTAGTGAAATTGTTTGTAAATTTTGACTTTAATGTAGATGTATCGACGGACCGACCACAGTAAATATTGCTTTACCTTCAATATCAACCCGTGCAATTGTGATTGTTAATTCTACTGTAACTTACTTCTCAAAAATATTGAACAGCGACATTTCGTAGAAGGCATGCAGTGCCACAGCGAAAGGATCCTCTTCATTATACATGACTCTGCTCTTCAGTCCAAACGCACAAGGCACTATGGCATCAGCAGTATAACCACCCACCAGCTTCTCTGAGTTCACCACAGAACCGCTGGTACCAACACCGTTTGATTGGTCATCTGCTTTTGAGGCTCCATTTTGGTTTGGTGCATTTTTAGGCTGTGACAGCAAATCTTGTACTCGTGTGACAAATTCTGCTGCTGAGTTATCAATGAGGGGGAACATTCCTCGGAGTTTGTTCGGCCTGGAAACGATAAAAGTCCATGTTAGACGCATCGTTGTATAATCTAAGAGGACAATGTTAATAAAAATACAAGAAAGCTGGATTTTGTTACAACTTGTATAGTTTCACTAACTAAACCTATCTAATTTCGCGTAATGAATAATCTTTTCGTGTAATGTCGAATAAAATGCCTGGAAACTACATATTTGAAGAGTATGGGCTAACACGTATAGTTAGGCTCTTTAAGATTTATTCGGTTCATTTTAAAGACATTTCCAGACGCCTAGTCGACACTTCGCGTGACCCAAAGGCTGGGTTTTACCTTGAACAGAGAATAAGCATTGCTATACAACGTGGTAATGCAGCGGCCAGTCTTTTGGGCACATTACCAGTGGACTGCGATGCTCACGTATTTTTGGACGCTATATTTTAGATTATTTTTAGATATATATAGTTCAGTTCATTTAAACTAGTAACATAAATGCAAAAGTGTGTTCCTATGTCCTTCATTCGTGTCAAAACTGAGCGAGGGATTGATGTGATTTTTGGTGTAGAGATAGTTGCAGGTCTGGAAAACATCACAAGTAATTCACGTGAGTCGCGAGCAGAAACTAGTTTTTTTATTGACATACACATACACACAAGTTAGAGTACAAAAGAGAAACACAGAAGATGCAGAAAAACAGAATACAATAGAAGTAGCCGTGGGCCCCAAACTAGGCACAGCCTGTATCTTATTGGCCCAGGATGACAGATTTACAGTTCACTGCGACAGCAGAACTTGATATGGCTCTAAACAATTATGGAACATAACATTTAAATTAAATAGTTTTGAAGAAAAAATAAATAAAAAATAATCACTACCGGTCTACCAGACGTACTGCAGGATATCGTCCAAACTTGGTTGACATACCGTCTTGACGTATTAAGCACTGCTCCTCTCCATTTATTGTGCGCTCAGCCAAGGTGTGGATTGTGTGTTCCCTACCATATGTGACCCGTCAGCCTTTATAGCAAGAGTGAAAAGGCATCTTCTGGGCTCGCTTATTCGTTGTAGTGTGTCGTAGACCTCATCTATCGCTTACCATCCGGCTTGACTGAGGTCAAGGACGGAATCCGTAACAAAATAAAATAATAATAGAATGAAATAGTAATCAATATAAAGATGAAACTTACGAAAAAATCGGCGATATTTTCGCTCTGAGCCTCTTCCACTCATTGCCTCTCAAGAACAGCACGGAGCCTGCCAGAGGATCCACGTCCTTATTGAAAAAGAAACCTCGATCCGTGAAGTACTGGAAGTCGTTCACGCACACTCTTCGGATCAGCTCAGGGTCGCGGACCACTAGCGTGCGCTGGTAGAACTGGTGGCATCCTGAAAATAGGATATGAAGATTACATAATAATAACAAAATGTGGGTACGTATGTCATTGTCACGTTTTCTAAAATACCTTAACATCTTCTTAACATCTTATATTTTTTTCAAAATTACTCAACCATCATTGTCAAAACTAGGTATACTTCGGATTAACAGTTAAACAAAACAAAATCAATAAAAAGTTTACACTTTCAATTTAATTCTTACGTATCCATGTCAATTTAAATAACATCTTAACTAAAAAAACTTTTTACCAAAAAATTAAACCGACTCACACAAAAAATAACTTTAATTTCGGTAGTCGGTGTCTTTAGTTTGGTATTTTCGTTTTTGGCACCGACTTCCGAAATTAAAGTTATTTTTCACTTTGCAGTGTTTTTTGGGAGTCGGTTTAATTTTTTGGTAAAAAGTTTTTATTTCACTCTTTTTAGTTGGTCGATTTTAATTTACCTAGTTACAAGAGCCTAAATGTCAACTACTTATAACATTTTACAAAATATTGCTTTTCCCAATGCTGGGCCGTTAATTTTTGAGGAGTTCTCCTGGTACTTCACCATCAGCTATACATCACCATATGCATTGTGACGAGTATAAAGTGCTTAACATCCATATTCAAGTAATCGAATCGCAATCCACGAAATACTTATTATTGAGTACCTAGTTTCGGCGGCCATCTGTGGTCTTCATCATCAGTTCCACTTCCCCAAATGGTACTTTTTGAGAGCAACTGCACAAGTTCCTATAATAAATACCCATAGAAGAAATATAATAAAAAAATATATATATATATACGCGTCTAATTGATAACCTCCTCCTTTTTTTTGTCGTCGGTTGAAAAATTAGGAAAAATCGTTTTACAATGATACACTTTGACAGATGATAAAATGACAACATATAAATTCAAAATAAGAATGCGCAGAAAAAAGGTTAAACATAGCCAGCCTTCGTGGTGATTAGCTGGCTCTGCTCGAGACGTAGATATATTCACTTTACATCGATTTTAATCAGAGAGTTTAGGTTGATTTGTGATTTTAATACAGTGTAAACTTTAATAGGATGCAACTACGCAAAACATAATTATGAAATAATAATAATTAAATAATGATATCGTTGGAACTTAATTTGGTTTCCAACATTGGACATATTATGCCGGGCACGCCGCAATTGCGGCGGTAAGACCCCTCTTTAAGGAGTGGCTAGATCGGCGTCACGGCGTCCTGACCTACCGCATGACGCAGGTCCTCACCGGACACGGAAGTTTCGGGAGGTACCTGTGTCTGATGGGAAAGGAGGAAACGCCTGGGTGTCACCACTGCGAGGGTCGCCCTGAGGACACCGTAGAGCACACGGTGCAAGACTGCCCCGCCTGGGCAGAGCACCGACGTGTCCTCACGGCGGCGATAGGCGGAGACCTCTCGCGCCCGGCATTGGTCGAGGCCATGCTGCGGGGCGAGAGGGAGTGGGAAGCGGTCGCCTCCTTCTGCGAAGCAGTCATGCTTCCGAAGGAGGAGGCGGGCCGCGTGAGGGAGAGGATGGCGTCCTCCCTCCAGCCCAGCTGCAGTGGTAGACGCCCACGGCGTCGGACGTCGGCCGACGATCTCCGGCCACCGTAGGCGCGGGCATGCGGACAGCGAGTAAAGGGCAACTCGCTGTCCGACCATGCCCGGGTCGACGGCGCGTTGTGATCCACGCGTGCCTCAAAGAGCGTCAGCAACATGACGAGGCCCCCTCTGCAGAGGGCCGAAGCCTGCTGGGGTCGTGGGACTTATCCCATTACCGTGACCCCGGTACGTAAAGGGTTATTGAAAGAACACCGTGGATTTTAGTCAGTAAAAGTCTGACAGTCCCTCCCACCCTGCCCGGGGTGGGAGGACTTATTTGATAATTTTACCACGTTGAAAAAAAAAAGTACATATTATGTACTAGGATAGTTGAGTCATACATTTTTTTTTTTCTGGTAATATAACTAAAAAACCGTAATTTTAAATATTTTGATATATAACTTACAGATTAACTACATAACTTATAGATTTTTTTCTATTGATAAAAAAATAAAAATAATTGTCGTTGGACGTGTTTGACCACCATCTCACCTGATGGTAAGTGATGATGTGGCCGAAAGTGGAGCACGCTTACCTAAAAGTAACCTTTTCACTCTTGACTTAAAGACCCTTAGGTTATAGCTATTCTATTTAATATTTTTTTTTTTAATGTATACTAATATTATACAGCAAAAAAGTTTGATTGTTTGTTTGAACACGCTAATCTTCGAAAGTACTGGGTGGATCTGGATGAAATTAGGTATCGAAGTAGTTTGAAGCTTGAGGAAAGTTATAGGCTTTTTACCCGATTGCAAAAGAGGTTATGTTTTGATCGTGATAAGGTCCACGGGGGTGAAGCCCCGCCTGCTAGTGTTCCATAAAAACAGTGATGATTATGATAGTTCATGATTTACATCCGTGATAATCAATGTATTGTACACGGTATATAATATTAATTTAGAACGTAACAATTCTATTTACCTATAATCATCTTCAACTTCCTGCCCTTATCTCAGTTATTTGGGGTTGACGCAACACGCGTTCTTCTTCCATTCTTCCCTGCCAGACGTCATAGCAATCATTGATTAGCGAAAAATAACTTTATACATATACATGAAAAATTTATAACCGTGGTTTTAGAAAAGGTGCTGTTGAACAAAGACAGGTAATTAAAACATTATATTTGTTCATTAATAGCTACATTTTATTTACCCGACTGCAGCTAAGCAAAGAGGAGGGTTATGTTTTTAGCGCGTATGTATGTATGTCCGTTCCTTTTTTCCCTCGTAACTATTAAACCAGTGAACGAATTTTGATAAATGATACGATGATTGTTGATGATTGATGGCGCGAGTGTTTTTGTCATTAAAATAAAAATAAATGACCACAACGACAACCAGGCGCCATATTGTCAAAAATAAAAAATCTAAAATCGACAAACTATGTCATGTGGATTATCATTAAAAAGTTCTTTAAAAAAAAATTGCAAGAAACAAACACATTTTTATTTTAAGAATTAATATTATATTATGTTCAATTGAGTCCCGTCTGCTTCTCACTTTTTAAAATAAAAATGAAAGATAACTAGCAATGTTGGTAGAATTCACATTACTAGCAATCTTGTTAACCCCTTGGTGGGGTTAATAAGATTACTAGTAAATGTGCTAAGTTCCCACTGGATCGGGATTTTACACGGGAAAACCCTCCCACGTAAGCGAAGTCGCGGGCAACAACTAGTTTTTGTATAAAATACTAAGCTATCAAGTAATAATCTGATTGAGTTGTATGTTGGAATGAATAATAGGTTATATTTATTACAAAATATTTATTCAAATAAAGGATATACAGGCGAAAATAAAAAGAAATTATAGGGCATTGAAAAATTCGTCAACATCGCTATCAATGGGAAAAGTGCCCAGAATACTAGCCGCATTGCCACGTTGAATGGCAATGCTGATTCTCTGTCCAAAGAAAAGGCCAGGCCTCTGGCCACTTGTGGAGTCGACTAATCGTTTGCCGATATCACGAAAGAGTCGATGCGCACTCGGACCCTATGGTCCTAACGTTTCAACCCCAAACGGCTCAAACATATAGCACCCATTATCTATACTTATAATAAATCTGTAGAGAGGTCAATTCTGTACATGAAATATTTTTCCAAAATAACTATCAGGGGGTGATTAGGTATCGATACTGATGCCAAAAATGCAATCAGTAAAATTTTTGTCTGTCTGTCTGTCTGTCTGTCTGTCTGTCTGTCTGTATAACCGTTATACAAACAAAAACTACTCGACGGATTTTAACGAAACTTGGTACAATTATTTTTCATACTCCTGAGCTGGTTATAGTATACTTTTCATCAAGCTACAATCAATAGGAGCAGAGCAGTGAAGGGAAATGTTGGGAAAACGGGAGAAGTTACTCCATTTTTTAAGCTTCCGTCGCGTGTGCAACCTTAATGGTTAAAGCTACACAGAAATAATTTATGACGGAAATGTTCTCCTTAAAATTATATAAAAATATCCCACGACGGCATATTAGATATATGCCGTCGTGGGATATTTTTATATATTTTTTTTATAATTTATTCTTTTATGGTTGACTCACAATAACACGTGTAAATCCCGATAGCTTAGCAGTTCGAAGCTTTCTGATTATTATTCTGCTCCGAAATGTAAAACCACCACAACTTTGCAATGGAACTCGGCTAAAAGTAACCCAGTTGCAACAAAATATAATCGAGGCTCAAATTTTAACAGGTTGCGGTGCAGGAGAAACCGTCTTTATTCCCAGAATTCCCATAATACCAAATAATTTTCCATTCCAATTTAAAAGAACGCAATTCCCAGTATCGGTGTGTTATGCAATGACAATTAATAAGGCTCAAGGGCAGACTTTTCGTGTTGCTGGAGTAGATCTCGGTGTCAGTTGTTTCTCGCATGGTCAGTTGTACGTCGCTCTTTCCCGGGTTAGCAGTTCTAGAAATCTTTATGTTCACGTGCCGACGGGTCATCTTTCAACATAGTTTACCCGGAAGCTTTGCGCTGAAGTATTATCGTTCTATAGGTACTTAAGCCTCATGTGAACGTGATCTAAACAATATTACCAATACATTAACTTAATAACACACAAGGAGTTACACGCTGACGGAGTCGCGGGCACAGCTATTAACAATAATATTGTGCGGTTCGGTATTGCGATATTTTTTAACAGTATTATAGATTGACATATTATATTTCCCTACTAAATTACGAAAGTTAATCTGTCTGTTACATCAAAACCACTGAACCGTGAGGAAGGACATAGGCTACTTTTTTTATACGAAAAGCGACGGAAACGTGTAATTAAATAATTACCTACATTTAAAAAGCCTGCCATGAGTGCATTATGATGTAAAGGCCATTGATTGATTGAATAATCGGTCGCGGCACAGTTGCCTCGCTCTAGTCGTTCGCTCACCCATGTAACACATGGCCGGTATAACCGGCACTTCTAGTGTGGCCGGTGACTGCCATGCGACCACAGCTGGTCGGTCACGTTTTGGCAACATGAATTTGTTGAATGCGCATATGAATATTGGCATGTAGGTACCTACTTGGAGGTTTTAGGGTTCCATAGCCGAATGGCAAAAAACGGAACCCTTATAGTTTCGTCATGTCTGTCTGTCTGTACGTCCGTCCATATGTTACAGCCATTTTAATTCGAAACTATTAGGACTATACACATGAAACATAGTAGGTGGGTGTATTCTGTGAACCGCTTTCCGATTTTAAGAAAAAACTGAAAACAATATTTTAAATTAAGGGTTTTTTTTTCATTAAACCTATGCGTGTGTGGTATTTATATAAAGGTCTTTAAAAATGACATTGAGGTTTCTAAACCACTTTTTCATAAAGTCAATCGTTTAAAAGATATACGCTTCCAAAGTGGTAAAATGTGTCCCCCCTCTAACTTCTATAATAATGGAGGGAACAATCTAAAAAAATATATGCCGTATATCTTAATGTAAACTTTCAACAAAAATTGGTTTAAAACGAGATGGCCTGCATTTTATGTATAAATATATCGTAGCTGCTGCCATCTATTAGCAAAACAAACGCATTACGTACAAAACTAAGATGACCCCAGACATAAGATGTCACTAGCTTTTTTGGCAAATTTAGTGTCTGAAGTTTCTTCGGGAGTTTCGCCCCCCTGAAATTAACAGAAAAACATGTGATGAGTAATAAAATTCCTAAAATGAAGGTAAAATATGCAGCACAAGTGTTCAGCCAGAGGGTGTCTAGCGCTTTACGTTTTTTATCGAGTTAGTATGTTTATAATTTCACATATTTGCATCATTATTTTTACCTACCAAATTTTGCAAATGTTATTAGCCAACATTAATATTTTGTTTCAGAATACAACATTCTGTCCGAATAGTGCAGAGATTTCTTGTTATTATTTGATAAGCTCTTCGAATCATTTAATGGTCATTCTTACAAGGAGTCATCAAAAATATATAAGCAGTGCTTAAAAAATAACTCGCTCCATTTCCAATTGTGGTATGATTTATTGCCTATTTTAGACTCAAATAAATTTGAATCAGTAGTTCGAAAAAATGATTTCGTATGAATCGATTTCATCGGTAAAAAATTAGATACATATATAAAAACATTTATTGAATTATGGCAATATTTAAATGTAAATTATGGTGTGAAAAATCTATTAACTAGAAATTTTAAGCAGGATCCCTTAGAATTTCTTTTAAAGCTGTTAGGAGTAATGGTGTGCGTAATATTAAGCCCAATTGTAATCAGTTCATGTGTCCATATAAAACTTTGCTGTTTAATAATTTTAATTCTGTACATTCTGTAAGAGCTAATTGTGAGAACGATTGTAATAAATCATTTCAATCAATGGTAAATCTGCTTGGTAATAAATCTAATTATAAAGACAATAATGATATTGATGCTTTATTAATTTATGTCAGATCGTAACATTTACTAGAAAGCGAAACTTCACTAAATACAGTTATAATCTTAATGGTGGCAACATTGTACGTTGTGATGTTGTTAGGGATCTTGGTGTCGTCCTGGATTCAAAACTGTTGTTTTCGGAGCATGTGTCTCATATCGTCGGTAAGGCATACAAAAGTCTGGGATTTATTATGCGAATATGTAAATTATTTACCGATATAGATTGCATTAAAATACTATATTTTGCATTCATACGCAGTATTTTAGAATACTGCAGCTGCATCTGGAATCCACATTACTTGGTTTATATGCAGCAGATTGAATCTATACAATCTAAATTTGTAAAGTATATTAACTACCGCACTGGCTTTAAACAAAAAGATTATCTTCTATCATGTAAACATCATAACATTCTTCCTTTGCAGGACAGACGTACGATTTTGGACATGCTGTTTCTTTATAATATTTGTAGTGGAAATATAGACTGCGCTGATCTAAGTAACTTAGTTTTGAGATTGAGCACACCGTCACGACGGACTAGGCACACTCAGCTTTTCGATGTACCACATGCCAGTACAAACTACGCTCAGAATTTAGTTATTAGTAGAATACTAAGGACTTTTAACAAAAACTTCTCCCATTTGGATATATTTAACTCCAAAAAAGGTATGTTTAGGAAGCAACTTTTATCCTCTGTACATGTCGATTTACCTAATCAGATCCTAACAGAAGTAAAATAGTACGAGATTAAGTATGTACACTACATGTATGAGTATGGTACACTACAGGCATTCATCATACACCATATACCTACACACACACATACACACACACACGCGCGCACGCACCAAGACACAGTCATTTAATACTCCCCATGCACACTTCTTAATACTGTATAATAATGTTAATCTTATAAAAAAAATATTTCCTACATGTTTGTTACTAGTGAATAAATTGTAAATCCGTAATTGGCTGTAAGATTAGATTTAAGTTACTATAAAACATTGTTTTAAGAGCTGTGGATTTTGTTATAAATAAATAAATAAATAAATAAATAATGAGCAATTATTATAAAAAATAATGTTTCGTTGATTTATAATGAATCCAAAAAATCACAAATATAAAAAATAATTAAATCCATCTTCACCGTGTTTTAATTTTTGCCAGCCTCTAAAATTAATCTTTAGATTTTGGAAGTACTAGATTGATTGAAATATACACACATCAAAAGTGTCTAGGGATCAACATATATTTTTGCAATAACTTTTCTCCTGATTGATGTTAATTAAAATTTTCTTTAAGGATTCATCAAATAAAGTGTTTTCGTTTGTCACAGTAACGATAAACCAAGTCACCTTTGCATTAATAAAGAAATTTGCCATTTTCCTAATAAAGGGATTTTTGACATTTGAACCACTAACATTAAAGTTCGAAAAAAAGACTGAAATAACAGTTTTCTTTAAAATTTTATTGGGTAACTTAAACAATTAATAATCCGTGTTTCTACCGCGAACACTAACAACACAAGAACATCGGTTTGGCATACTCAAAATGAGTTCATCCAAATCACGCTGTGGAATGGCCGCCCATGTTCGTTGCAACAACAAAAAAAGGTCTTCTTGCGACTGGATACCCTCCATATTCGGCAGAGCTCTTCTCTGTAGCATATCCCATGCATGCTCAATCGGGTTCAAGTCTGGCGACTGAGCAGGCCAGAGCAGGACATTGATGTTAGCTGCGGCGAGAGTCTGTCTTACAACTCTTGCGGTGTGCGGTCGTGCATTATCATGCATTAACTGAAATAAGGGACCGATTTGCACTTGTAGAGGAACGATGACGTCAGATACAATCGTCTCAGCATAAATTTGAGCGTTGAGGTTGCCTCTGATCCAAATCAACTCAGTTCTTCCGCCGATCCAAATACCCGCCCATACCATGATGGTTCCACGACTATAAGGATGGACTTCTTGGCAGGGTTTTAATCGTTGTTGGCGTCCAGGGGTTCTCCAGTGTCGTATACGTCTTGTATCCGGTCTCATACCAAAACGAGACTCATCAGAAAAGCACACGAAACGCCATTGTTCTTCTGCCCAATTTCTGTGTTCAAGAGCCCATTGATATCGAATCCTACGATTGTGCATTGCTATAGGTGGTACCCGTAGCGGTCTTCGGGAATGAAGGTTCACTTCATGCAAGCGGTTTCTGACTGTTTGTTCGCTAATTAAGTTCCCTGAAGAGTGATGAAGCCTCACGGCTAACATCATGGCGGTTATTGTTGGAGCTCTTCGAGTTAAGATTTGAATGTATCGGTCTTGTCTCCGTGTGGTGCAGCGATACCGTCCTCCATGGCGCTCAGCCACGGTACCAGTGCTTCGGTAACGTGTCCAAAGTCGACTGATAACACTCTGACTTGTATTCAGAGCTAAAGCCACAGTACGTTGCCGGGAACCAGCTTCTATCATTCCCACGGCTCTGAGCATTTCTTCCCTGCTTAAATGACGTCGCCGCTCCATAATAACGTTGGTTTTAATCAGTAGTAGGGAAACAGTAGCACTAATAATGTCTTCAATGCGTTGTATGTTTTTATAGGGAAAATATTGACGGCTGATTTTCATCTTTTACTCGAATTTGATTAACAGTTCCTGTTTCAAATTATGAAATGCACCAAAAAGGATCCATATAAATTTATAAAATCATAAATTTATTACAAAGCCACATCTCAATCTCAAGAAATCCGCATAAAAATGCTTGATCCCTAGACACTTTTGATGTGTGTATATTCTAAAATCAAAGATTTAATCTTTTGTCGATTAGAATATTTATTTCAATCAATCTAGTACTTCTAAAATCTTTAAAATAAGAAAATATTATTAACATGTCAGGTAGACGCCACCTATCGGATTTTTTCGGTATTAAATTACCGTTACGCTACCTGGCGATCAGGGTCAAAAACTCAATTTTCGAATCGTAGAGTGGCGCATCTATCTCAGTATTTATATGTAGCATCTATGGTCTACGCCGAGTCTAGGCCTGGAACTCAAACAGTGAAGAAGTCTGCAAGTAAAACGGATTGGTCGCCTCCTAATACACGAGCCGTGGCCCGGACCTGCTGAGAGGTCCTCCGATTGAAGGCCAGCCGTCACAATTTTTCACAGCCACCTCTTCGTTCTGCTCTCTTCGTTCTGCTGCTGAGGCCTACCGACTGAAGGCCAGCCGTCTGCTGAGCCACCTCTTCGTGCTGCCCTCTTCGTTCTGCTGCTGAGGCCTACTGACTGAAGGCCAGCCGTCCGCAGCCACCTCTTCGTGCTGCCCTCTTCGCTCTGCTACTGAGGCCATCCGTTCGAAGACCATTCGTCCTGCAGCCACCTCTTCGTTCCGCTTTTATTATCCGCTCCATCATCGACTCTCCCGTCATCTCTTGTGCCTTAGGGTTCAATATTGTATAAATTCTTTTATAAATAACGTTACATTTTTCCTCACTTTGATTTCTTTATTTAGTTTAGTTAGTTTAGTTTAGTTTTTAATTAGTTATTGCAACCTTACAACAACGTCCGCTACTGGATGCCGACTTTATAAAGATAAAGATATTTTATTTTGCAAATACGGGACAAGTCATGGTGGTACATAATATAAATACAGAAACAGCCATATTTTGCCAATTACAAGGCATGCAAAGTACAGAGTTTACAATTAAAATACATATTTACTATTCCATTACATAATATAATTCTAATTCATTATTCACTAATAATTATCAATGTTCAACTATTCAATTCATTCAAAACATAAAATAATACTGATTCATCACTCAATAATATAATTAATGTTACAATTTCTAATAGTTATTTAAATACAATATATAAAATAGTCAAACAATTTCTTTCTCCAATAAAAAAAATCTTCAACCCTATAATGAACTTTGTAATAATGTAATAATTGTAATGTAATATTGTAATA
The DNA here is from genome assembly GCA_943138885.2 of Tholera decimalis. Classification (NCBI taxonomy): domain Eukaryota; kingdom Metazoa; phylum Arthropoda; class Insecta; order Lepidoptera; family Noctuidae; genus Tholera; species Tholera decimalis. The sequence continues at coordinate 36,580,398 of OW964562.2, forward strand.
ATGTGTAAGTATATATTCTGTGTGAGATCTAAGGTCTGTTATTTCCCTCCGTAGATGGATTGGACTATTTATGAAAACTTCACGGTTCACTTAACCATAAAGATTATTTATTTCACTATCTGGACAACTGAATTCTGAACACCTTCCAAGTTTTCATAAGTACTGATCGTATTCTAATCCAGCGCATATAAGGTGGGAAATAATATACTAGATTAACTATAGAGATAGGTCTAGTTAGATATACGTCTGAGTTATAGATACCCCAAGTAACACATTTGGTGACAAATAGCTTCCATATAGTATTTTTTTGGAAACTATAGTAATAAAATCCACCGTGATTAAGTTCTATAAAGGTGGTTAGAACCCATACGCAACCTGTATGTTACCAAAGGGAGAAAAATTGCAACTTATTTATAGTTGCAAAAGTGATGCATAAGAGTTCGAATTGTTATCCTGAGTGCCACTTGGAACTAACGGTGCAAATTGCGCGCCGTGAATGAATGCTTGAACGATAAAGCGATACAGTTCATTCGTTGAGTGACAAATGAGATCTTATCAAGTTCTTATTTTCGGTGGAAATAAACAAAAAGACGGTTTTGTGTTGTGACAGCAAATTTATTTGGATTATTGCATCTATTTTATGAGTATTAAAAAATTATGTGTATAACGCAGGATAACCATCATGGAGCTCTTGCAAATGGTTTTTTATCGTGAAACCATGGTATATTTACTAATTAAATTTTGATGCGCCTTCGATCTAAACAGAAATGATCAAAAACTATGCACTGATCAAATAAAAATAAGACAATGCTTTATAAAATATGGTTGTTAAAACCTAACATTATGGTTTCACAAAAATTATAATCTCAAACTACATCAGAAACATAGTTATCAAAACTCATTTTATTGTGTTATTATAATAAAATACCATTCAACAAGATACTTTTCAAGGACTCCATTTTTAAACATGGCGATTTAAAATAGACCTTGCAGTTCATATTTCCACTCATTTGTTGCCTTATTGGAGCTTTTGGAATCGATTTACGCGTTACAGTGGCATATTAAAGTATATTAGACCTTACAAAGGCAATTACACTAGGTTCCAAATGAGCTGCAATAATAACTCTTGAGCCACTACAGGTGATAAATAACTTATATATACTACTTATTTAGTACTAAAGGTGCCAAATAAGGAAAAATTACCACCGATTAGGGCACAGTTCTTTAGGGGAGATTTTAAGATGTCATATGCTTCGTTGAGTTCTAAAAGAGAAAAATTTAAACCTTTATGCGTCTATAAGTAATAAATTCGGCTTAATGTCACCATAAGTTATAAAGCAGAAACAAAAATCACTCAAAAGCAACTATTAGTGATAAGAGTTACTCATATGCAAATTTGAGTGCTGTTTGCATCTAAAAGTAATACCGTACACTCTTGCATCACTTATATGCTACCTACAGTTGCAAAATAAGTTCCAAAATTCACTAACGTGCTACTTGGGACAGGATACAAAATAAGTATTTACCTACATCTCTATATAATTTAATCTTTTGACTTTTTGACGGGCCTGTTGGTATAGTGGTCAGTGGCCCTGACTGCTATGCTCAAGGTCGTGGGTTCGATTCCCACCCAGGATAAATGTTTGTGTGATGAGTACGATCATTTGTTCTTTGTCTGGATGTAATTTATTTATAACATGTATGTATTTAAAAATATATATGTATGTTTATCAGTTGTCTAGTACTCATACCACAAGCTCTGCTTAGTTTAGGACTAGATGGCGTTGTGTGAAAGTTGTGGAATATTATTATTATTCTTTTTATTAAATCTATGTGCATATAAATTACATTTTTAAATATTAATATAAAAAATAAAAACATTTAAAAATATAACAAACAGTAGCCCACCGGTATCGGGAACAGGGTCCAAGCTACCGGTGGTCAGGGCTCCATAGAGAGGAATCTCCTCACAATACGCGCCGTTTCCAGGAGTACTGCTTTCTGTATCAAGCCCTTGATCCAGCTGCCCAACGAGAGCCTCCTTAGATGTTGGTCGAGGCTCTTGGCTATTATGCCATTGGCTGAGACGACTATCGGCACAATGATTGCTGTCTCCACATCCCACATGTCGACAACCTCGCGCGCCAGGTCAAGATACTTATTAAATCAAGATAGTTATTTTTTTATCTATCTCAGCTTTCACGAGGTTCTCGTCATGGGGGACTGCTATATCAACAATCATTGTGCGACGCTCTAATCGGTCTATCACCACTATGTCAGGCTTATTGGCAACAATAGTCCTGACTGAATAGACCGATCCCAGTACAGTGTAATATTGCCATTTTCGAGAACTGGGTCGGGCACATACCTATAGAATGGTACTTCTGATTCCACAAGATTGTATTTAAGAGCAAGTTGCTGGTGAATAATCCTGGCTACGAGGTTGTGTCTATACAAATATTCTCCGTTAGCCAGACAAGAACAACCGGAGATAATGTGACGAATGGATTCTCCCGGTTTGTGACATGCCCGACATGTGTCTACCGTACCATCCTTCACAATATATTTCCGATAGTTATTCGTCATCATAACTTCGTCCATAATCGCACAGACAAGAGGTCCCCGAAGAGGTCACCAAAACGTAGCCAGGCTACGGACGCTAATAAATCTACTTCAGTCCCATGAAGGGCTCGGTAATAACGTCCGTGAAGCTCCTTGCTCTTCCATACTTCTCTGCGGTCATTATTATCTAACACTACAGGTTTGCGCCAATTCTCGTTACCTAAGGAGAGCGGCGTGAGGCCTTTATCCACCGCTACCACATCCCGATGCATACCCACGTCGGTTTCTAGGAAATATTCCCTAAGGCTGCATACCTCGTGGTTGTGCAGGGTCTTTGCATTTAAAAAGCCACGACCCCCGCACTTCCGCGGGATATACAGCCTCATCACCGATGAACGTGGGTGATGCATCCGATTTGCAAATTATTATTATTTTGATTAGTAAATTTTATCAATTTAACAAATTTTTTACGCATTATAAAACGATGAGCACTAAGCACATATTGTGTGGGCAGTAGTCTCTTTATGTCCTAAACAGTACATATTATGCATTTGCTTGTCGGTCTGAACTGTCACTTCGCACAGTCTCAGGAACTTAGGTCCGTATTAATAAACCGATATCAGCATAAGACTAAGATCTTAAGAGCTGGTTTGAGATCCTAGTATATTAATAAATAAAAGTTAAGATGCGGTTTAATACTCTGTCATCACCTGAGATCGTATTGTTTAATAAACAATACACGGGTTTCAACAGCGGTATTAAGATGCTTATCAAGATCATAATAGTTGAGTCCAGTCGATTCGGGACTTAAGATCGTAAACTTGTAAAATATTATTTCCGAAATCAATTATTACGATGAACAAGACTATTACGATGATATTTTGCGGCCTTTTCAAATTCGATTACCTAACGATTATATAAGGGACGCGCCAAATCCCTTCGAAATAACTATCCAAAACTGAAAAATTGGCAAAGTGCGAGTCAGACTCGCCCATGAAAGGTTCCGTAGTAACTACGCCAAATAACTTTGTTTCTTATAGTGTTTGTATGAATTACAAAGGTATATTTGCGGTTTTAGAAAATATGCTGTATCTCAAAAACTGCTGACCCGATCTCGTTTAAACCAATTTTCGTTGAAAGTTTATATTAAGATTTTTTTACTCGATTAATATAGGAGTTAGGGGGGGGGCACATATTTTACCACTTTGGAAGCGTATATCTTTTAAACGATTAACTTTATGTAAAACAGTTCCATGTATGGGGAGCCCCCCTTTATTTTGAATATTCTTTTTTAATCAGAATGCCGTTCATAGAATACATTTATCTACCAAGTTTCACATGTATAGTCCTAATATTTTCGGAATAAAATGGCTGTGACATACGGACGGACGAGCAGACAGACAGACAGACATGACGAAACTGTAAGGGTTCCGTTTTTTGCCATTCGGCCACGGAATCCTAAAAATTCCGTGCGTCCGTCCATCCGTCCGTCCTGAAAACTTCTATAATAATGGAGTGAAAAATCTAAAAATTTATATGTCTGTAGATCTTAATGTAAACTTTCAACCAAAATTAGTTTGAACGAGATCGGGTCAGCAGTTTTTGAGATACAGCATATTTTCTAAAACCGCAAATATAACTTTGTAATTCATGCAAACACTATGAAAAACAAAGTTATTTGGCGTAGTTGTAAAAATGTAAATAAGCTAGGTTAAAGAAATTTCTAAGGTTTTTTTTTCGTCAAATAAATATACATATTATATTATATTATTATAGTTACTACGGAACCCTTCATGGGCGAGTTTGACTCGCACTTGGCCAATTTTTCATAAAGTCAACCGTTTAAAAGATATACGCTTCCAAAGTGGTAAAATATGTGTCCCTTCCCCTCTAACTTCTATAATAATCGAGTGAAAAATTAAAAAAAAAACTATATGCTGTAGATCTTAAAACTTTGTAAGAAAAACTTTCAACGAAAATTGGTTTGAACGAGATCGGGTTAGCAGTTTTTGAGATACAGCATATTTTCTAAAACCGCAAATATACCTTTGTAATTCATACAAACACTATGAGAAACAAAGTTATTTGGCGTAGTTACACTTGGCCAATTTTTTCTATAGTGTATAAATATTAAACGTATGAATTATAAACATGTGATTAAATTGTCTAAATATTTAATCGATATATACTGAAAAATAAATTGTATTCGTGCACACACAGAGTTGAACATTACACTTCTACAAAGCAAGTACTAAGCGTAATATAAACAAAAGATGCAATAGTTCGTTCACTGTGACGTAGTAAATCTTAAGATCAGGATTTCATTGGGTGTCGAATTACGAATCCAAAGATCGTGGTCTTATACTCGGTATCATCTGAGATGCTGTTGATATGGGTTTATTAATTAGCGTCGACATTAAGATGCTGGTCCGATCTTGAGAACTTATCAACTGATTGGGACTTGGGATCACGATTGAGACCTATCTATTAATACGGGCCTTAGAGTCACTACTATGGCAACTATAACTTGCAGAGACCCAGCGCATGGCTATAATGACGCTAATCCAGAGGATTGCAGATTTTGAAGCAGACGGTACTCTCATTTATACGAAACCAAAAAATTGCTGATTATCGTGATTACTTATTTTCGACGAAACTGGCGCGGTTTATCGATTTAACGTTTCCATTGTCGATATAATAAATGTATGCATCTCTTAATAGCTAGATAATACACTCACCTAAAAACCTCTTGTCCTTATACGTGTCGTAAATCCTTTTGAAACACATCCCACCCTGTTCCTTGAACATCACCACGGACAGGATGTGGCCCACAATGGGCCATGCTGGTGGAGAGAACACCCCTCTTGACGTCCAGTAGTCATGGTCATAGGTCGCAACGGCCAAAACAATGGCCACACTCAATCCACAAGCGAAAATATACCATAACACTATGGAGCCGAAAGTGTAATATCGTTGCAGCCACGCCAGTAACACCACGAGCTGTACCGATGATCTTTTGAACCCAAACATTTTTGCGTTTATGTGTTTGACATTATTTGGTAAAACTGATATTATTTGACCATTGCTTTTGTTATTTATTTCTGAAATGTATTGTGCTATCACGAAAAATTAGCTCCAGCAGTGTCCAATTAAAAGCTTGAATTCTAACTTTTAAACTGGACCATTTATTTTACAGCGTATTTTCAATTCAATTTTATTTATTTATTCTATGAACTTTTGGAATGCTTTCGGTTTAACAAAAGCTATTGAAAAATTAAAACTATTTTCTAAACACAATATTAAATCATTCTCATCAGAACAAACTACCTAGAATACCAGAATAAACTACGAACACGAATAAATAATAACATATAAGTGTCAAAAAACCTTAAAGCACTTTTAAAACTTCGTTTTATATTTACGCCACTCGCACAATTTAATTCAAAACTGCAATCCTTTTACACTCACGCAGGCGCACACTTGTGCATTTTTATTTTATTTTTATTAAATTTATTTAAAAATGGTTTAGTTCGCGGTACATGGCGCTCGCGCCTGGCGCCCGCGCACAATGTGGCCAAATGCGTTAACAAGAATCATGCGCAATCTATGATGCTGCAAGAGAGAAAGTTAAAACAGGTCCGCATTCGGCAACTCTGTGTGTGACACGTTCATTCATAAAGTCTTGAGATAAACTTGAGTTCCCAATTACCGATATGATGAGAAATATAACTTTAATTTAAAATAAAATACGGAAAAGACGTCTGCTTTGATAAATGTTTAATCAAACCAGTGATATCTTTTTGTTGTTGTTCGGCAGGAACTTGCAAAAGGCGTTAGATCTTTGATGTATCACCGAGGAGTGTAGGAGGCAAGCGAGGGACTTTTACCTTAAAAAAAACCACCCTAGGGGTTTTCCTCATCATATTGAGGGAAGCTCCGATTCCTATTAAGTGAATTATCTGGAGCCCTCCTGGTAACGCGAAAAACCTGTGATATTATAATAAAATCTGTATTTGTCATAAAGTTTTACCAACAAAAGTCTTAAGGTAAACTCCAAGTTTTAAAGTAAACACGTTACTCAACAAGGAGCATTGTAATATCCATGCAAATAACGTCAACTTAGTTGCTCGTAAAATCCTACTCATGATTACCACTTGTTTATTACGATACAAAAATTTTACAGTGACTTTTCCGACAGTTTGGCGTATTTATTTTCGGTAGTAAAACTTTTTGCAAATGTTTGTGTGTGTGTGTGTTCTAGTGATTTTTATTGTTGAGTCCGAGCCTGTAGTGTGTCTGGGTTTATTACGTCACTGTCCTCTAAGGTCCGGCCGGCGACATGTTAACCCACATTTTGTGTTTAATCTACTTATGTCTGTCCAATCTTCGTTAGCTTGAGATGAGCTACGAAAACTTGTACTAGCACTTCAAGAGCTCGAGATTTGGAAGGTCGCCGAAACGTAAGTGCGGCTGGCATTGTTGCATCTTACTCTGGAAATGTATTGTAAGTGACAGACAAACGGATAATTGGCGTATCAGACGGTTCTTGGAAATTACGTATTGCAAAATTGAGCCGTATTCGAAGGACTGAATAAGGAAACGCTGAAATACAGCGCCTGACGTTTATGACACTTTTTATAAAATTTGTATATATCTACCTGCCCGCGGCTTCGTTCGCGTAAGATCTTGATTTTCAATAAATAATAGCTTACGTTCTTCTCCAAGGTGTACCAAATGTCATCAAAATCAGTTAAGGAGTTTAAACGAGAAAGTCTCTGAGACAGACAGACAGATTTTGGCATTTATAATATAAGTACCATAAATCTATAATACAGAATATTTATTTATTTATTTATTATAGACTTTATTGTACACCTTACAATATTTATATGGATACAAAAAATTTGAACTAATGTACAATGGGTGGTCTTATCGCACAAGGCGATCTCTTACAGACAACCTTTGAATGGACAAACTTAAGGGCTGTCAGTGTACAAACATCATAATATTAATTGAACATAATAATATAAAATACACACAATACCAAAATCACATACATGTATAATTGAGAAAGAAGGAGAAAAGTTATAGGGAGAGGTAATGCTCCTTCACCATTCTTTTGAACGCTGGTAGCGTTGGCTGGTACAATATCTTATGGCAAAGCACAAGAAATCCTATGTCCAATCCAATGCCTAAATGAAATGGTTGCGTATGAATAGTAAGGCTAGTGTCGTTCCCAATGCTGCGATACATGCCTCCTCTGTATCTTTTGTATTTTCTTCTTTCTTCTTCTATGAGAGGGAATCCACCATGCCATAATCCACCACACGAAACCAGTGCAGGGGGATGTCGCATGTCTTCGGATTTTCGTTCCTAGCACGCTTTCTCACGAGTAGTAGGTAGTGATGATGGAAATTATACTAAGTAATGTGCTTACCTGGGTTTGAACCCATGACCTATGATATCGTGTCTGTAACCACTGAGCCACCACTGCTCTATCAGTAATAAAATAAATCATACATATACCTATATGTCATACATACATATATATTTTTACTATTAAACTCTGGAATTTGCTACCCCTTGACATCAAGAAGCCTGAGTCAAAATTTTCTTCTACTTAAGAGGCTGTTATTCTTAGTTTGGTCTTCGCCATAATTATAACGAGCTCTCTATTATAAGGCATCGTATTTATTAGTTTATTATTTTAGCATATATAACTATACGTATTTTATTAGTATTATATTTATTAGTATTAAATATATTATTTAATTCCATTTTCTCGTAGGTACACCTACCACAATGTGTTTTTTAACCCAAAGTTTGACTGTTAGAGATACCTTGCTGCATTAAGTCCGCCCATGTAACACCATTGTACATAAAGTTTAAATAAATAAATATGTAAATGGGTGCATCAAACTCAAACCATTACCATTACTCAGCTCTATAGAATGTAGCCCATTAGTTTTTAGTATTTGTGAGATAATATTGTTTATGATATTTTTGTAGTTATTATTTTTTCGTATAAGTCTATCATGTAAGGACTTATGCCAAAGCCAGTCTTGCATCATTAAAAAAATTAAAATTAAAATTAAAATTAAAGTAAATGCGGGTTTTTCTTTACAAACAATGCTGTTTCCATTATGTACATTGCTGGCAGTTATTATTATTATTTTTAGCGTTTTAAAATAAGTAATACAGCTATCTGCTTACATGTCTGCGTCTGGGTGCTCCCAGCGGTGCTCCACATCGCTGTCAATACGGTGTGGCAGTCGACCGCCTCAGACATCATGGCCTTTCCTGCAGCAGAAGCTCTGGTCGGATAGCACGGCATGCCAGCATAAATGACATCATCCGTCGGGCTCTTGTTACCGCTGGAGTACCTACCATCTGTTTTAGAACCCAACGGCTTGGCACGCGACGATGGAAAGAGACCAGACGGGATGACTATGATGCCTTGGAAGTTGGGTAGGCCTTTGGTGTGGGATGCTACTTGTGTTGACACCCTTGCGCCATCCCATCTTCTCAGTACGGCGGGCTGTGCTGGGGCGGCAGCTGCAGGCGCAGAAAATCTCAAACGGCGCAAATACAACAACCTAATTGGGTGCTATATGTTTGAGCCATTTGGGGTTGAAACGTTGGGACCATGGGGTCCGAGTGCGCATCGACTTTTTCGTGACATCAGCAAACGTTTAGTCGACTCCACAAGTGACCAGAGGGCTGACCTTTTCTTTGGACAGAGAATCAGTATTGCCATTCAACGTGGCAATGCGGCCAGTGTTCTGGACACTTTTCCCATTGATAGCGATGTTGATGAATTTTTCGGTGCCCTATAATTTTCCTTTTATTTTCGCTTGTATTATATTTATTTTTATAATTATGTATAAGGCCTTGAATAATTACAGACGGCTATCTGTCGTTTTTAGACCACACATTGATCTCACACATCGTTTCTGCATCCTAAATACATCCTGCAGGATATGGAGACAGTACTAGTAGAAGAGGTCACCGGAGCTCGTTCACATACTTACCAGCTACCTGTGTCTGGTGATCAAAAAAAGCTTTTAGTCACAAGATATGCTTGCACGCACAAGTACCACCGGAACGCACAAAGACCTAGTGCAATTAAGTTTTAATTTTTAAGTTATTTACACAATTGAGGAGCATCTGTTCAAAAGGTCGTATTTCTATGATAAACAAACTTTACAAAAATAGACAAAAACATCTAGTTCCTATTATAAAAATGCTAAAATTTAATTAAATGTAAGCTCATTGTGAAGATTAAGACTACAATATTATATGCATTAAAAAAAAATTGAAAAATATACCATTACTTTTATTTTATTTTAGTTCAGAAATACGACTTATTGATCGGACAAATTAGAAATACGACCCTTTGATTGGTCACTTCTAGAAATATGCCCTTTTGATTTGAAACTTTTAGAAATAAGGCTTTGTTAACGAACTTTTAGGAAATACAAAATAATGAGAAATACTACTGAAGTTTTTTGCCATTCTGTCAAAAGAAAAAATCTTATGAGCAATACTTTGATGTTTATTATCTACCTCTACTTTCAGCTGAAATTAGTCTTTATAATGAGAAACCAAGTGAGAAACATACAAAATTATTTCACAAATTTCATCTACTCGCATCGAAAGAGAGAACGTCAGGAATAACATCTGTCGACGTCATTATAGAGATGTAGAGTCATAATTTTTTATTTTTTTTTTATTTTTACAGGGATGCTATTGGCAATGACATTCAACGTACAGCCGTCATCTTTTGACTCGATACCGTTTTTTAGTCAAACGAATCGATTTTTATTAAAGTTGTTATACAGTATGGAAAAAAATATGACCTTTTGAATAGAACAGTAAATAAAAGATGCTGTTTGTAGAAGAGATATGCCTGTTCCGTTTAAAACAATCCAAGACAACATTTTAATGCAGAAATACATCCGTTTTGATTGGAATACAATTGTTTTTTGGATTTTATAATATGGGAAATACGCTCCTTTGGAACAAGTTTTTAGGCTCATTCATTGGAGTTTTCTGCGATGAGTTCAAAAAAAAATTAATAAAAAAAAAACTTGGAAAGTGAAATACGACCTTTTGAACAGACGCTCCTCAATTGTATTATAAGTAATACCTATGCATACTTAGGTTAAGTGTACATATTATAACAATAATTGTATATTGGTCTTTGTAAACTGAAAATATTATCGTACCAACTAACGATAAAATACATATAATGCCACCATTAATCCCGTTTTTGTATTAGCTCTGGTTAAAGGAACGCTTTACTCATAAACAAATCATTAACAAGTTACAAACTTATTAGGTTTTAAATCCTACTTAATATTATATATTCGAATCTTTGTGAGGATGTAGGTATGTATGTATGTTTGTTGCTCTTCCACACAAAAACTACTGAACGGATTGGGATGAAATTTGGTAAGTAGATAGTTGACATCCTGGAATAACACATAGGCTACATTTATCCTCCCTATCCCTCCGGAAAAACCTCCCACGCAAACGAAGTCGTGGGCAAAAGCTATTTTATTATATATGCAGATATTTTATGTTATCAACCAAGTATTATAACAAATAGAGGCATGTAAATAAAGCACTGTATGCAATGTAAGGAAATACTCGCAAATCTTTGACGTAACGGTCTCGGAAAGACAAATATCACATCACAGACGGAAACAAATATACTTCGTGTTATGTGGACAATGATTGAAAGGGTAAGCAGAGATACTTTATATTCACTCCCGTGGACTTTATCACGATAAAAACATGACCTTCCTTCTTTTTCAGCCGGTTAATATACAAACTGATGTTTCTTGTCCGTGTGTTTCTCCGGGCTAATCTCTGGTACAGATGAACCGATTTGAATGGGACTTCACTGGAAGCAACCAACTTTTTATCCCGGAATTGACACGGTATTGGGATTTATTACCACGCGCACGAAGTCGCGGGCACAATTGTATCTCTAAAATAATATACGCAATACAGTTTTTAGGGTTCGCAAAGGGTAAACGGGACCCTATTCAGACTCCGCTGTCTCGAGGCTGTATCTCATGAACCGTGATAGTTAGACAGTTGAAATTTTCACAGATGTTGTATTTCTGTTGCCGCTATAAGAACAAATACCAAAAAACAGAATAAAATAAATATTTAAGGGGCTCCCATACGTACAAACGTGATTATTTTGCTTGTTTTTGCTCGATATTGATAACCGCAACATGTAGACACTTGAAATATTTACAGAATATTTAGATATATTTTCACTTTCAAAATAAATAATTTAAAAAAAATTAAAGGAGGCTCCCATATGCAACAGACATGATTTTTTTTATCGTCTTTATAGATAATGGTACGGAACCCTTCGTGCGCGTGTCTGACTTGTACTAGGCCGGTTTTTATTTATATTTAAGTATAAAAAATGTTTTAGGTACCGCTTATGACGAAACATCTCTTATTAAACTATGTTTAAAGGATAAAAACCAAACATAAGGTCAAAGTTAATACAAGTTAGACGAACCATCTGTGCAGCATCGCGACGTCAGTGGAACTAGTATAACACAAGTTTGTATGTTATACAGAGTTTATGTTCGTGTTAGTAGATTGTTACGAGATTTCTTGGAGTCTCTTTAGGTATTAACAATAACCACCTCTTTTTGTCGTCGGTTGAAAATAGCAGCGCCATAGCAGTCGCGCGGTGCATCGACCGTGCACTTTATCACGATAAAAACATAATCCTCCTTTTTTGCAGTCGGAAAAAAAGTAGCCTATTGAGCTTCAAGCTACTTCTACACGAAATTTCATCCAAGTCCACTAAGTACTTTCGAAGATTAGCGCGTTTAAACGAACATTTGCGCTATACAATATTAGTATAGATTAGAACGTTTTTAGACACGACCACCGATTGAAAATAATGACGAAATTGGGTAGCGTGTGGTTACAAAACATTGTAAGTATACACACATAGTGTGGTCTACCACAACAGCTTTAAGGCTGGCAGTACTGTAGCTAATAATCTCTGCAAACATTAGGGCTGAGATTCAGAGACGAGTCTAAGCTTGAACTTACACTTCCATCTGTCAAAATCAACGACTTACCTTTAAATTTGTATTCAGAGACGTTCGGAACACGTCTTAAACTTAGCGTGAACTAAGATAAGCCAAGTAGTCAATATCGACTACTTAAGACGGAACTAGCGCCACCAAGTGGGCTAAGGTGTAACTAATTTCGACAATGAAAAAGTTGACATTTATTCGAGCGCGTGGTATTCTTTTCTCTTTTAGATTGTAAAATTACGATTGTAAACTCACCGATGAACATTTTGCTTTTAAAAATGGCCATAGAGAAGAGAGTGTAAGCTTAGCTAAGACCTTGCTAAGACCGACGTAAGTTTGACAGGGACTGTGTCTCTGAATACGAATTTCTAAGATGCGCTTAGTCACGACTTGGCTTAGAGCGGTCTTCGCCCGTCTTATGTTCTTGTCTCTGAATCTCAGCCTAAGTACCTGCGCGTGACTAATCTCTGGCAGTTTTTAACATCTGATCACCAGATCTGCTCTTTCATCAGTTTTTTTTTTCGGGGTGGGGTGGCTATCTAAAGATCATCGCGTTTCGGGACCGCGGTATTTCATTTTCAACCGACGACCAAAAGAGGAGGTTGTCAATTCGACGCGTATATATTTTTTTTTTATATACGGTCACCGATTACTCGAAGACGGCTGAACCGATTTGAAAAATTCCTTTTTTGTTTGAAAGGGTTATACTTCGAAATTGGTCCCATTGTCACCAGGTCAGGATCTGATGATGGTATCCTGGAGAAATCGAGGGAACTCTTCAAATATTATAGGCACACCTATGGCGTTTTGGATATTTCTTATAGTAACTTGTGCAGTTGCTCTCAAAAAATACCATTTGGGGAAGTGGAACTGATGATGAAGACCACAGATGGCCGCCGAACCTACTCAATAATAAGTATTTCGTGGATTGCGATTCGATTACTTGAATATGGATGTTAAGCACTTTATGTTCGTCACAATGCATATGGTGATGTAGAGCTGATGGTGAAGTACCAGGAGAACTCCTCAACAATTAACGGCCCAGCATTGGGAAAAGCAATATTTTGTAAAAGGTTATAAGTAGTTGACATTTAGGCTCTATTAACTATGTAAATTAAAAATCGATTAACTAAAAAGAGTGAAATAAAAACTTTTTACCAAAAAATTAAACACTGCAAAGTGAAAAATAACTTTAATTTCGGAAGTCGGTGCCAAAAACGAAAATACAAAACTTTAAAGTTATTTTTCACTTTGCAGTGTTTTTGGGAGTCGGTTTAATTTTATGGTAAAAAGTTTTTATAATATTTCAACAACCCCAGTAGGTAATGGCCCTATCGTTCCCGTTACTGCTGCTGATTACTTCTTGAACCAAAACTGCGCCGAGAGTCAAGTTTGCACTAACACAATAATCAAGATATGAGAGATGTGAGCGAGGAAAGCTGAAAAGTCTTCACTACGCAACCTTAAATATATAAAAAAAAATCATTGAATGTAGATCATGGATTACATAATGAGTTCCATTCATAATGCTTCAGAAAGTACGATAAGCCGTTGGCCCATCGGCTGTCATTTGAACATGACATCTTCGCCTATTTTGAAGTAGTAACTGGCAGTCAGAAGCCTGAAAATCTATCCGAGTCCAGTGTTACCAAAGTCTTATCGGTTACTGGGTTACGGAACCCAGATATGCAGTGGCTTCATTTTAAATACTGGGACCCAGCTGAATGGATGTTGACCTTTGAACCCTATGTTTTTCCACGCCGCTATCGAACTAAATTATAAGTCACATTCAAGGAAATAAACTCACAATAAACCATATAATTTATGCCTACGTGAGTAAAAGTGCATCACTATGAGGAAACCGATAGCTTCCAACGATTTTACCATAATAGGTAAGAGATTTATATCGAGACACTGTGGCATACTTCGAAGCTAATAGTAGCGACTGAGCGCTTGGTTCTTACTGTAAGCGGGAAGCGGGCTTATGAGCGTTAATAGAATATATTCTTTTTTATTGATACCTTTGGAATATTTAGTTTCTGTGATGCTGTATTGCGTGGTTGATTATTAATTCGTCCATAAAACTTTTTAAATACTCATGTGTCATGAATTACGACAACATCTGATTCTGTTCTATAAAAATATATTTCATACAAACCAAACCAGTTCTCACGTGAAGATACAATACATACTCGTACATTCTAACATTTATTTGGGTTTGTATAGATATGCAAATGCTGAGTTGGTAACCCTTTCGGTGTAGACATGCTCAGCGAAATTCTTAGTGTTATTTTTTTTATGTTTGTAATTTTCTGTTGTTGTGTGTGTGTTTATCACCGAATAAATGGTTTTCAATTCCAATATAGTACACGATAAATTGATGCTTTATTGGGCATCCATCACTTCGTATAAACGTTATTATTTTCTCAACACATAATTCGTAACTCGCTATCCGCTTACGTAAGAACCTCAAACGCAACCTCATTTTTTTGGTCGCCGGTATCGTCGAACCGTTACGAAGGCTTATAATTCACGCATAAGATAGCGCATTACATAATATTATGTACACATCTATATCATGTTTCGAACCTTGTTAAGTCAAAAGATGCGCTGTATAATTTAGCCTACATTTTAAAAATGTATACCAAAACATCTATTGCTGCGGCATCTTCGCATATACCTAAACAAAATGATGTGTCTTTGTGTGATTTCAAAATAATTGTCTGTTTTCAACTGCTTATAGTTATTTAGATTTACACGATATTTAAACAGAAACAACTTTTCTTTTCTCTGTCTGTCTGACCGTCTCGTAGCGGACTATTCTCTGGAATGGCTGAACCGATTTGAATGGAACTTTCACTGTAAAATCGAGAAGTTTATTGGGCAACATAAAAACTACTTACTAACCCGCAACTCCCACGGGATCGGGATTAACTCATACAAAATCTCCCTCGCAAAATAAGCCGCGGACACAGCCTGCTAGTTTTAAATAAAACAAAATACTTAATGTTACAAATAAAACAGTTTAATTAATAAAATTATTTATTACATTAACTAACACAGCCCGAATACAGTGCGTCCGTTTACAATGAAGTCTAGACCGTTGGAAATTTAAAGGCCCGGTATTCCCGTTGGGAAACTTCGGGAAACATTGACCAAAGGTTCTTAGAAGGGTAGTCCAGAACTTTAATCCAGTCGTGTTGAACCAAAAGACCTGGTTAGGACCAGATTTGGATTTAAGCACTATGTTTAGGAAAGTTTCGAGCTTGCAAGTTGGTGAGAGTTATTACACGAAGTGGACGGCTTCAGGTGCGACCACGGGTACGGCTTCAGGGTTAAAGTCGATTCCAGTCTCCTTCTCGAGCCATTCAGCATAGGCAGCAGTGGAAAGGAATTCTGGAAAACGATCATAGAATTATCATATGGGACCGCTTTATAAAAGATAATTGATATTGTTTGAATTTACAGTGTTATTATGAAAGCCTTAGATAAATTCATTTCAATGACATGATTGTCTGGCAGTTTAAGTACTTTTTGCGGCCTACCCAAACGTCCTTACTTTGCTATTGTTCATCAAATCGTTGAGCTCTTTAAAGTTCAAAGTTGCTATACGTTATCTGACAAATGCTTGCACTGTCTGGACAGGCCCACTCAAATCTGTGTGGATTTTTCCTCAAAAGATCCCTAACTAATGAACCTACAAGGTTATCATGTGATTTGACCTGCAGTACATCGAATGTATGGACTTCAAAAGAGACTTTGATTTCTGAGTTTGTTTCGATGTTTCTTCTCAGGGTAGTCAGATAGGAAGCACCAGCCACATCTAGTTTAAATTGACGAAAAAAAATTGAAGCTATTTACCATAAATTGGGCACAAATCCAGACACAGAGATGAAAAATACCTAGCGGAATAACACTTTGCCGAACCCGAGAATCGTAACCCAAAAACCTTTATGATCAGCAACGTGATAGCGGTCACTTGACTGAGTTTTTGTCAACTCAGAAATATTTTAATTCACATAGGCCTTCATAGGAACTTATAAAACTTCAGAAGCTAGAGCGTGTTTTTGTCTATAATACAGTGTCAACTCAGAAATATTTTAATTCACATAGGCCTTCATAGGAACTTATAAAACTTCAGAAGCTAGAGCGTGTTTTTGTCTATAATACAGTATGTTAACTAACAGAGGGCGTTCCCGTTAACCCGCCATAGTATAAGCACATCAGTTAGACCGCCGCACACGCGGCCCGTCGTTCATAAATAAATTGCGACGTTGCCGTCCTTCAAGTACGCGTGTACAGAGTGTTTCTTTTAAATATTTTAATTAAAAAAAAAACATTTTGTTTTCGAATGGTAATATTTTTAGCATGTATGGATGCTATACTATTGCGGGTTAACGGAAACGCCCTCTGTTAGTTAACATACTGTATATCCTTTGTCACTGCATTATGAAAGTAAAAGTGCTGGTCATTCTAAGCTACATGTTTTAATGGCCTTAACGTTACTATGTTGTAAATAATGCAGTAAATATTTTTTTAGAATAACTTTCCCTTATATTTCATACTAGGAATTTCTGCTGTATCGTGGGTGCATTGTCACAAACACTCAGACCCGGATAAAATATTTATAGGCCATACAAGCATTTGTTACGGTGCGGGAATCGAACTCGCGACACGCAGTGCAGTAGCCAATCGCTTAACCACTGCACCAACCATGTCATCAGTTTAAAATGCGGTCTCCCTTTACTTTCTAGCAAATACAAAAGAGGGTAAGTCAACAAGCTAAAGTCCTCAGAAATAAACCTTATTATTAAGTTAATAGAGCTTAATACTCACTACCAGTGTCGCTGACGAGGACACCGACCTGGACACCATTGCTGACCAGAGCTGCACCGACGTCAAACTGGAACAGAACATATCTTTAATACCTGTTTTCGCTCTAGTGCTGGGGCCACACTATCGCGATAACACGATTTGCGTTGTCGCGACACGTCTGGCCAAAGAATTCGTCCTATCGCGAATGATATTCGCGAATACTAATGCCCTTCGCGCCGCTATCGGTAAATTGCCGCACATCAAAGGGTTTTGTCGCGACAAACTTCGAGCGGTTGGCTACACTTCAGCCGCTTCCATGTTTCTCGTGAAATTATTTATCACGACGTTCTAGATTATCGTGACGTAAAGTTTTTTTTTGATGTGGCCAAGAACTTCGTTATGGATCAAACACGAATTTTTATCGTGACAACGCGAACACGAATCTTCGCCTTCAAGTCTGGCCGTAGCATAACTAAGCCTGATCAAGAATGAATAGGTAACTTCTAGGTAAGCGTGCTTCATCTTCGACCACATCATCGCTTACCATCAGGTGAAGTGATTGTCCAATGCGAGCCAATTATTAATACACCCAGAGCAGGAGAAGTCATTCGATGATTTTTGTACCAGAAATTAATTAAAAGCTTTGTACAATGGGTTGCGGGAAAGTCCTTACGAGATACCGCGGTCCCGGAATACAATAACTGAAGGAATAAGGTAGGGTTTAAATGGTAGAAGTCTGACACACCCTTTCGCTCCATCTGGAGCGGGAGAAGTCATTAATTGATGATTTTCACCCGAAGATAAGGCTATATACGATTCGGGGCGGAGTACCTTATTAAGTTCATCAGTTCACTATCAGAAAGAGGAACAGTCTTAACTACGAAGGGGAAATGTTTGATATTTAGCAGATTAGTAAGCTTTCTATAATTATATAACAAAAGTGAGCACACAAAGCAAGGAACATTTTTTTTTTTTTGTAAAATTCGCCCATTAAACGCAAAAATAAATGGGATACCGATATGACATAATTCATATTCAAATTGTAGTACACTATTAGGAACTTGTTAAAAATTTTAATCCAAATTACAACAGCATAAAAGACGGACTTAAAATTATTACGTAAGAACAACTGTCGTGTGTATTTGCGAAATCCACACGCTCTAAAAACTTATAAAAATTTCGCAATATGGAATATAATTAAGGTGCGTTGACCTCCTAACCTTAATTTATACCTTAATACTAATATTGCCCAAACAAGGAGTAAACTATGCAAGCCAGTTTAAAAGCATTTAAAAATAATAATAGGTAGGTAATTTCACTGGCCAACACTATTTTTGTGCCAACTACAGAAATGTTTATTTCATAAAGAACATTAGGATTATACACATACCTAATGTGTAGAATCCTCTAAGAAACTGTCTATCGGCTCTATATTTCGAGTTCTATAACGTCAAAGGCCAAGAATTTTATCATTTATACGTATTTTATGAGTACTAAATAAACCGTTTTATGTACGTGCATTGTGCCAATAAATGCCCGGTCTCCTTACGTGCTAACTGCTAATAACACCACTTCAACAGTTAAATTAACTTACCTTAGTGTACTCAATCTCGTCGTTGGAGACGGCTAATTCACCATCTTCCACGGTCACATCGACTTCGAAGCAGTTCAAGGTCTCACCAGGGCCTGGAAACATAGAATGGTAAGTATAAGCCGAAGTGGATACAACTTTATAACCTGTCCACCAGATATCGCTGCTATGGGTATTTGCGACCCATGGCATCGACCACGCTGAGAAGTCTCAATTTCACGGGCAATGTCTCACGGGCAGGACATGCATCTGTTTAGTTTTTGTTCCATCCTCTTGTGCCAATTTTTTTTTTTTTTAAGAGATCTAGCAATGTTCGTAGAAATCACATTACTAGCAATCTTGTTAACCCCTCCAACTAAACTAAATATGCTTTTCTCTGGAGTGGGTTCACAGCAATAATGTAATGGGTGGGTTTCGAATCCGCGACCTCTCGATCACAAGTCCGACTTCTTAGCCATTAAGCTATTAACACTTAATATTTATTTTCACTGACATACTTTAAGTGCAACTGTTCCAGTTTTAAGTTTATAATCAATTGGATGCATGGAGGTTCTGTTTCCCTGCTGTGCGTGGCGTGACCGTGGTGAGCATTGGGCTGCGTTTCCTCCAGAGATGTGCGAGGATGCGTAGCGAGGGATGTGTTCGTAAAGAACCAATAGAATCGCTTCATTTACCTCGCCTCGGTCAGCACAGCTCTGGTGGAAACGGCTCAGCGGAGCTAGATTTTTGCGCATACAAAACAAGCGAGGGATGTGTGCGAGGAATGTGTGCGAGAGATGTGTTGCGAGGGATGTGTTGCGAGGAATGTGTGTTGAGAAGGATGTGTTGCGAGGTTTGCGCATCCTCGCACCACACATTAATGCGCTATTTTCACAGCTCTGCTACACATCCTCGTAGGCACATTTTCATCGCACAGCTTTGGTGGAAACACCCACACATTTTCACAGCACAGCTAGACATCCTCGCACGACACATTTCCATCGCACATCTCTTGTGGAAACGCACCCTTAGACGGCTCCTTTTCATCATCATCATTTCAGCGAAAAACGTCTACTGCACTGGTAATAGACCTCCCCAATTGTCACCGCATCAACCGGTCCAATCCGTCTCCCATCAAGCGGATTCTAGCTACCTTAACAAGTCGTTGGTCTACCTTCAACAAGCTTATAATATCTCCAGAACCGTTGGACCTACATAATCTGCGATTGCGCCTTGCTTAAATGTGATCTCATTTGTATATGAACTCACCATCTTTTGCACCGAAAAGGCACAACTTGCCGGACGCTGACTCTGCAACTTCGCCAACGGGCCAGATGGGTCCGACGTAGTCTGTAAATAATAAACAAGTAGTTTTTATTCAAACCGCATTGCAAAAAAAGAATAACTGTCATGGATGCTACTAATAGCACACAAACTTGTAACATAACTATAACGAGCCTTTAACGTTCTCATTGCTGGGGCACTGGCCCCCGATCTATGAGAGAAAATGGGCCATAATCCACCACACAGGTTCGGTGTGGGTTGGTAAAAGAAAAAAATCATAGATTTTGGATCATCATCAGAAGCAGGAGGACACACATACAAAAACCCAAATAAATAAAAAGGTGGCACGTTAGTTGAATAATGTTATCTACCATTATCTGTGTGTTGAAATGGATCTTTACGTTACGGATTTATCAGTCCTAGGACATGGATATACCGGCAGCCAAGAAATATTCTATTACAAAACGGCACATTTACCTCCAACCCTAATCTAACCAAAAAAGTAGAAACAAAATCACAGAGATCGCCAAAATATCCCAAAAAAGCCACGTAGGAACAGTAACTACTACATCATCAAAAAACAACCAGCAGTCTGGGAGTCTTAATTAAAATGTAGCAAACGGCCCGAACGGGTTCGGGCTCCTACCGACATTGGTGGCAACTTGCAACACGCCTTTATTAATCGAACGATTCCTTTCGGCAAAACGCTCTAATTGAATGAAAAGACTGGAAACGTGGGAGAGGGGTTTGTAACACGCTTTTTTAGGTCGTAACTATGTGATAAAATCTAAGAATCTGAATTACACCACTTCTAATTGTTGTATCATCATGAAACTTGGCAATTATTATGTAGATTAGATGACAATACAATATTATGGTACCATCGAGCTGGTCTAATGATGGGACTGGAAGATGGCTGATGGAACATTACATTCGTCTTATAAGCGTGTTTTTAGTTCAGTAACCATTAATATATTTATTAGTGAAGTTCGAAGAAAAGGGCATCCCTTTCTTTGAACGAAAAATTTTTCAATGAATAACTCATTGCCTCCAATCACAGCCGATAGCGTGGACTTAAGGTGAACGTAGACGTAGCCGCACCGCACGCGCCGCAGTCTTTGCATTCGAATTCTTTATATGAAGTTCTATGCTACCTCGCACACCTACCCGCGCCGCAGTCGCCGCAGTCCCTGAAACGACCGAACTCCCCAAGCCGCAGCTGATGACGTCACCCGCACGCAGCGGACGCTGCGGCTAGCGCAGCGCGGATGACGTCATTCGCATCCACGGCGCGCAGTGTTGCCAGAGTTATAATTTAGACAGAGAATCTCTGTCAACGGTTTATAATAAAATTACTTGTTCTCGTATAAATAATTACTTGCTTATTCCCTATTATAGCACCTACAGATAAAATTACACAAAAGAGCAAAATACCAATACCAAATACAACTTTTTAAATCTTCGGTACAGATAACGCTTTCAAAAATTTGGCAACACTGCAAGTGCGATGCGTGCGGCGACGGGAACGACTGCAGCGACTGCGGCGCGGATAGATGTGCGAGGCCATTAACAAAAAGCGATGACTGCGGGGACTGTAGAGACTGCGGTGCGGCTAGGTCTGCGTTCACCTTTAATCAACTGTCATATTCCCTCATTTTTGTTTCAGAAGTTATGGAGATTTTGTAAAAACAATTCAATTGCTGTTTGTTGCTATACTTAGAACCCAATGTATAGCACCAACTTAAACGGTGTCAGAAAAAGAAGTTCTCCAGTTAATCAATCCATGCATGTCAAATCAAATAATTGCTACCTATGTTTCTTATCAAATAACAACATCTTGTAATACAATTATTATAGCTAAGTACAAGCGTTCGTGAGTTCTTCTAGTTAGAAGAAATGAGGGGGGGGGGGGGGAGTAGGAACATGGTATCAATATTGTACTCATGAGTAATATCGAAAAAAGTATCGTACTCATAAATGTATCGAAACAAAACAATCGATACTTCAAAGTATCGAGTACTTTTCTTAGGGCCTAATGCACATACGTCAAGCCGTCAATGTCAGTCAGTAACGTCAATTTAGCTTCAGTACGTAGGACAGAAGAACAGGACATCAACACTAATGGTATTGGTACACTAGTGTAGTAATATTACTATATAAAAGACAACTGTGACTTTACAAATTATTTAAACAATATTATATTATTTAATCCTTTAGCAACATATTATAGTACCCATTCCTCCTCCGTACAATCACTAATAGATATACAGCACGGAACAATAGGTTCTTTTAGATGGCACACATTCACATTTAATAAGTAAAATAATAGTCAAGCACAATAACTATTAACCGGAGAAAAACAAATCGCGAGACGAACACGAAGAATAATACAAATAATACAGTTTTGTGGGATATCGTTGTATGTATATTATAAGAACTACATTATATCTTATAAACAATAAATAAATAATAATAACAAAACAATTTTCTAACGGCGAACGATTGAGTGATTGATTAGTGAAGGAAAGGATCTGAACTGTGAACAGAAAGACTGAAGGAGCGATTTCGAGCTCAATGTAATGATTTAGAAGGTTCAGTTTAATTGAACCAGATGGTGTTTCCGTCCAAGATTTATTCGATACGATACCTGTCAAAAAGTACTCATTGAGTAAAAGTATCAAATACAAAGTATCGAGTACAAAAGTATCGGTATCGAAACGAAACGTACTCGATACCACAAAGTATCGATACTTTTTTCGTGTCCCTAGGCAAGACGAGGCGCTGGCCATATATTGCTGTTACCCTGTCTTGTCTTATACGTGGAGTAAAATGGTAATATCCCAATCAAGGTCATCATAATCAATAAGGCTTACTATGGCGTTTTTATACTTCGTTTTGGTCTTTTATGCGTTACCGACCTAAATTAAATAATTTTATTTAATTCAATCCTATTGAATTGGTGTGGGCCCACATAAAAAAATATGTTAGCTAGTGTCAATAACTCAACATTCAAGATGAGTGATGTAAAAAAATATTTTGTGACGCAATAACTTTAATAGATGCTAAACGATGGAAGAAATGAGTGAAGAAAAGAAGCAAATTTTATGTGTTTGGATGACGTCATAGAGAACGCAGAACAAAATTCTTTCATAATAAATTCAAATGGAGATACTAGTGACACTGTTTAAAAAATGTTAAAATAAACTTAATCTTTTGAAATATACATAATTTTGAATTTTTACTCCATTGTGAAAACACCTTTACTGTGCAGTTGCATTGATAACGTCACTATTTTCTTACTCTTCAACTCTTTTTTAGGGTTCCGTAGCCGAATGGCAAAAACGGAACCCTTATAGTTTCGATATGTCTGTCCGTCTGTCTGTCCGTCCGTCCGTCCGTATGTCACAGCCATTTTATTCCGAAACTATTAAGACTATACTTGTGAAACTTAGTAGGTAGATGTATTCTGTGAACCGCTTTCCGATTTTAAGTAAAAAAATGAAAAAAAATAAAAATAAGGGGGGTCCCCATACATGGAACTAGAACTGAAAATATTTTTTTTATGAAACCTATGTGTGTGTGGTATCTATAGACAGGTCATTAAAAATGATATAAGGGTTTCTAAAACCACTTTTTCATAAAGTCAATCGTTTAAAAGATATAAGCTTCCAAAGTGGTAAAATGTGTGTGTCCCCCCTCTAACTTCTATAATAATGGAGTGAAAAATCTAAAAAAAATATATGTCTGTAGATCTTAATGTAAACTTTCAACCAAAATTGGTTTGAACGAAATCGGGTCAGCAGTTTTTGAGATACAGTATATTTTCTAAAAAACCGCAAATATAACTTTGTAATTCATATAAACACTATGAAAAACAAAGTTATTTAGCGTAGTTGTAAAAATGTAAATAAGCTAGTTTTAAGAAATTTTTAAGGTTTTTTTTTTATTCGTCAAATAAATATACATATTACTTATATTATATTATTATAGTTACTACGGAACCCTTCATGGGCGAGTCTGACTCGCACTTGGCCAATTTTTTCATTTTTGTTTGTCGGTCTGCTTTCATCATTTTTTTTTTTTTATCTATACTTATAATAAATCTGTAGAGAGGTCAATTCTGTACATGAAATATATTTCCAAAATAACTATCAGGGGGTGATTAAGGATCGATACTCATGCCAAAAATGCAATCAGTTAAATTTTTGTCTGTCTGTCTGTCTGTCTGTCTGTCTGTCTGTCTGTCTGTATAACCGTTATAGAAACAAAAACTACTCGACGGATTTTAACGAAACTTGGTACAATTATTTTTCATACTCCTGAGCGGGTTATAGTATACTTTTCATCACGCTACGATCAATAGGAGCAGAGCAGTGAAGGGAAATGTTGGGAAAACGGGAGAAGTTACTCCATTTTTTAAGCTTCCGTCGCGTGTGCAACCTTAATGGTTAAAGCTACACAAATCATTTCATGACGGAAATGTTCTCCTTAAAATTATATAAAAAATATCTCACGACAGCATATGTCTAACTTTTATGGTTGACTCACAATAACACGTGTAACTCCCGATAGCTTAGCAGTTCGAAGCTTTCTAATTATAATATTTGTCTACTCTTACGTTTATAACACTCTCAGTCACCCCTAATTGAAAAAGTTAACATTATAAACTATTCCATAAAAAAATTGGCCAAGTGCGAGTCAGACTCGCCCATGAAGGGTTCCGTAGTAACTATAATATAATATGCAAATTAATTTGACGAAAAAAAACCTTACAAATTTCTTAAAACTAGCTTATTTACATTTTTTACGACTGCGCCAAATAAATTTGTTTTGAAAAAAAAAACCTTACAAATTTCTTAAAACTGGCTTTTTTAGATTTTTTACAACTGCGCCGAATAAATTTGTTTTTCATAGTGTTTGTATGAATTACAAAGTTATATTTGCGGTTTTAGAAAATATGCTGTATCTCAAAAACTGCTGAACTGATTTCGTTCAAACTAATTTTGTTTGAAAGTTTATATTAAGATCTACAGACATATATTTTTTTTAGATTTTTCACTCCATTATTATAGAAGTTAGAGGTTGTGTCCGCCACACACACATTTTTCCACTTTGGAAGCTTATATCTTTTAAACGATTGACTTTATGGAAAAGTGGTTTTAGAAACCCCGATGTCGTTTTTAAAGAACTGTCTATAGATACCACACATGCATCGATTTCATGAAAAAAAAATACTTTCAGGTTTAGTTCCATGTATGGGGAGCCCCCCTTTATTTTAAATATTTTTTAATTTGTTTCTCAAAATCGGAAAGCGGTTCACAGAATACATCTACCTATCAAGTTTCACATGTATAGTCCTAATAGTTTCGGAATAAAATTGCTGTGACAGACGGACGGACGGACAGACAGACAGACAGACAGACGGACAGACATGTCGAAACCATAAAGATTCCGTTTTTTGCCATTCGGCTACGAAACCGTAAAAAAAATCATATAAATCGGTATAGAAACACCAAAGTTATACATGAAATACGCTTATAATAATAAGCCATCGCGCGTGAATACTGAATCATGCTATAAGGATTATTTTTGAGAATCGGTCGCCGCGTTCGACGCGTCTCGCGGTCGAAGCGTTCTCTAGGTACTTAAGCCTCATGTGAACGTGATCTAAACAATATTACCAATACATTAACTTACGCTGACGGAGTCGCGGGCACAGCTATATTGTATCATTACGCTAAGGCCAATAGGAGCGGAGCGCCAATGAAGAATGCTTCAAAATCGGGGTTAAATTTAACGTTAGCCCAAAGTAACTATTCCACGCGGACGAAGTCGCGGGCAAAAGCTAGTATTAAATAAAAAAAAATCATTACTCTAATCATTATGCTAATCTCTGGAACAGCGGAACCTAGTTTAATGGAACTTTCGCTAGAAGATAGAGGTCGTTATAGGGCAACTTTTATTCCGAAATTCGCCTGAATCGGGATTTACGTGGCAAAATTACCTTCCACGCACAGCTAGTCTACATTACATTTGATTTTAATATTTGAGCATTTGACCTGAAGAAGCATACTTACGATATTTTTATAAAAAAGAGAATCTAAAGTCTCTTAGAAAGAATTACTCTCTATTAAAAAAGTCATAATAAAAACTTAGTATTTTACTTTGTCAATAAGCTACTGCAATAAAGCAAGCTATTTAACCTTAAGCCCTTCGTCACAAGACGAAATGAAATTTAATCTTACCCTTAAACCCATGTTTAACACTTACCGGTCTTGTGTACGACTCTGCCAATCCTGATGAGAGCCACGTTGTTCTCTCCGGTCTCCGCGTTGTAATCAGGATGGATGCGGACCGCATTACTCTCAGTTACCAAAGACGGGTTGATGACGTTCACGACACCGTAACGCACCCAGTTGAAACGAGAGCTGGGGGTAAAACGGTCACATGAAAATGTTTGTTGAGGGAAACAAAATGCAACCGAAATGACTTGACGTAAGCTGTACATTTTGCATAGAGTCTGTTAATAATTGGTTAGTTTTCAACCATAATGCCTTTAAATCATAGTAGCGTTATCTGAGTGTTTCACTGGTGAGATTGGCTGCTATGGTCAAAATTTGATCTGCTGGCCCTACAACTTTAGTTTGACGAAGGTTTGGTTAGGAAGGTGGCATACTCGGAGACGCAGCTGGCTGCGGTGAGCAACCATTCGCTGTCGATGAGGGATCCAGCGCAGGTGTTGAGCAGGCCGCTGGTGGATACAGCGATGCGAAGATGCACAAGCCAGGGGTTCTCGCCCAGAGACGCAGCGGAGCGGGTGCCTGGAGGAGAAGTTTTTTTTTTAATTGATGATAGGCTCTCGTTCGACCACCATCTCACCTGATGATAAGGGATGATGTGGTCGAACATGAAGCACGCTTACCTAAAGTAACCTATTCACTCTTGACATAAAGACCCCCCAGATTATAGCTCTGTCTCAGGAAGCACAGACTACGGCAGCAGTTACCAGTAAAGATGAGATTGATCAATTTTGGATACCTACTGGTTTAGGTACCTTATCTGAATTACATTCGACCTTAGAACAAATACAACGTGTAACAGAATAAACGCAATTCCTGAAAGTAGTTGGTTCTGAATCGATTTCCGTCATAAAAAATAGGTTTTAAATTTTGACGGAAAAATCTTTGATTTAACTTAAAATCGAAAACTAACTGAAAAGCTAATAAAAACAAGCCCATTTTAAATTAAATAAAAGTTGGAAGCAGGCGGGACCCATTTGAGTTTGAAACTATAATAATGGTATGGGCCCCGCCTGCTTCCAACTTTTATTTAATTTAAAATGGGCTTGTTTTTATTAGCTTTTCAGTTAGTTTTAGTATAAGGTTGCAGTCGGGTTTTTTAATTTTTTTAATTACTTTTTATTTGTCTCCTCAGTCCCACTAAACAGATAAAAAATAATCTGAAGTGCTTTGGTTGTTGTAAATAAATTAATCCTAAGTTATTAAAATTAAATGTAAGGCTCGATCAGACTAATCTTCTGAAGCGTCAATAGCCATATGCCTTTTTTCCGGGTGGGAAATTCATTGAATGAATTCTCCCGCTCTGGGTGGAGGGGAAAGGAGTGTCAGACTTCTATTGACTAAAAACCACCCTGTTCCTTCAGCTGCCCTTAAGTTCCGGGGCCGCGGTATCTTGTTAGAACATTCCCGCAACCCCGGTATAACCTAATGCCTAAGGCGTCGACCTTATGATCGAGATTTCGGTATTGAACCCCACTCATTACTGTACTGCCGTCAACCTACTTTCAGACACAAGTATTTTTAGCTTTGTTGGAGGGGTTAACAAGATTGCTAGTAATGTGAACTCTACCTACAATCCTAGTTCTCTTTTTGTGTAAATAGCGAAAAGTATTCGAATACTTACTCTGGAGGGCGGTGTAGCGGCCCTGAAAAATAAGAAGAAAAGCATTGTTAAGACAAAATAATAACTTTTGAGATTATAGCAATAGGAAAGGGTTATGAGTTAAATTTTATTATAATAAGCTATCTGTATCCAACGGGAGGGCAACGGCCTCCTTTCCCTCCTAATCAAAAGCTGTTCGTGATCAGTCTTTAAGATAAAAGTCGAGCTCGTCCGACCATCTCGGCCTGGGTCAGCCGCGTTGCCGTTTAATGCTGTTTGGGACCCACTGTGTGTTTACTTTTGCCCATAGCTCCTCCGACATACGACATGTGGGTTGAGTTTAAAAGATTAATAATTAAAATAAATGGTTCAAGAGAACCTAAAGCTATGGGCAAAACTAGCTTTCTGGCAAATGTCTACTACTTATAACCTCCACTAATTTATCACGAGTTACTTAAGGCATGAGTTTTTTGACCTAGGATCATAGATTTATATTGTAAAAATAGTGCCTTAACGTCTGGTTGGACGCGTCCTTCATACAAGAAACATCATCGCTTACCACCAGCGGTGGCCAAACGTGAGCATATCAACAATTAAAAAAAATTGGCCAAGTGCGAGTCGGACTCGCCCATGAAGGGTTCCGTAGTAACTATAATAAATATAACATACTTAATATATTTATTTGAAAAAAAAAAAAACCAAAAAACCTTACAAATTTCTTACTAATAGCTTATTTACAATTTTTACAACTACGACAAATAACTTTGTTTTTCATAGTATTTGTATGAATTACAAAGTTATATTTGTGGTTTTCGAAAATATACTGTATCTCAAAAACTGCTAACTCGATCTCGTTCAAACCAATTTTGGTTGAAAGTTTACATTAAGATCTACAACATATGGTTTTCTTAGATTTTTCACTTCATTATTATAGAAGTTAGAGGGGGGGGGGCACACATTTTACCACTTTGGAAGAGTATATCTTTTAAACGATTAACGTTATGAAAAAGTCATTTTAGAAACTATAATGTTTTTTTAAAGACCTGTCTATAGATACCACACACGTATAGGTTTCATGAAAAAAAATATTTTCAGTTTCAGTTCCATGTATGGGGAGCCCCCTTTATTTTAAATATTTTCTCTTAAAATCGGAAAGCGGTTCACAGAATACATCTACCTACCAAGTTTTACATGTATAGTTTTAATAGTTTCGGAATAAAATGGCTGTGACATACGGACGGACGGACAGACAGACAGACGGACAGACATGTCGAAACTATAAGGGTTCCGTTTTTTGCCATTCGGCTACGGAACCCTAAAAACATGGATTGCACTTTGGCTGTCGAGTTACCGGTGAAATTAAATGTTTACCATCCAAAGGTTTTCTGTAGAAGATCGCTTTTAGCAATAAGACCGCCCATTGTAACACCCTTTGTAGTTTTTAAGTCCTTTTTCGTCGTCAGTCGGCATTTATCGTCGTATTTCTCGCAGTTCTGCGGCTCTGACCTCGCTACATTATCGTCCAATAGGTACCGAAGATTGCGAATAGGTTTCTCGGTCTACGATTGCGATCCCATTCCACAAAAAACGTTGAATCCACCTCGTCCTTACTATGCCAAAATCTAGATGTCAATTTTGCTATGGTTATTCCTACCAATCCGTTAATTTCTTAGTTTAATAAAATCCCTCGTAAACGGAAAAAACTATCACAAAAAACAGGCTTAAAAGATAACATTAATCTAGGAATTATAAAGAATTAACTTGATGTAAGTATTAAAATAAAGATTAATAATTTAAAAAATCTGATAAGATAACATCATTTTATTGATAAGTGTTACGAAGATAGGTTTTCCCAAATTGTTTTAAGTATGTTTGTAAGTTGAATTAGCTATTGAATTAGATTGTGACCGTTCGAATCGGGGCCGAGTCGCTAGTTTTACTAAATTTGCTTATCAAAATGTTGGTTCGATTTCTTCTTGTGTAATCTACCATTGCTACTAGGTACCACTTGATACTCGTATACATTAGTTATTTTACTTTAATCTGATCAATCTCATTAACGGTAGACTTCAATAAGCTGATAAGAAAGATAGCTTCACAAATAAAATGATGTAGATAGAAATACCTACACATTTAAACATTTTCAATTATAAATACTAAGGATTTTAAAAAGGATAGTTCGGTATGTTTTCACTATGAAAATACCTAGTTACTATCTATATATACACACATCAAAAGTGTCTAGGGATCAAGCATTTTTATGCGGATTTCTTGAGATTGAGATGTGGCTTTGTAATAAATTTATGATTTTATAAATTTATATGGATCCTTTTTGGTGCATTTCATAATTTGAAACAGGAACTGTTAATCAAATTCGAGTAAAAGATGAAAATCAGCTGTCAATATTTTCCCTATAAAAACATACAACGCATTGAAGACATTATTAGTGCTACTCAAAGAGTAAAGTAATGTTTCCCTACTACTGATTAAAACCAACGTTATTATGGAGCGGCGACGTCATTTAAGCAGGGAAGAAATGCTCAGAGCCGTGGGAATGATAGAAGCTGGTTCCCGGCAACGTACTGTGGCTTTAGCTCTGAATACAAGTCAGAGTGTTATCAGTCGACTTTGGACACGTTACCGAAGCACTGCTACCGTGGCTGAGCGCCATGGAGGACGGTATCGCTGCACCACACGGAGACAAGACCGATACATTCAAATCTTAACTCGAAGAGCTCCAACAATAACCGCCATGATGTTAGCCGTGAGGCTTCATCACTCTTCAGGGAACTTAATTAGCGACCAAACAGTTAGAAACCGCTTGCATGAAGTGAACCTTCATTCCCGAAGACCGCTACGGGTACCACCTATAGCAATGCACAATCGTAGGATTCGATATCAATGGGCTCTTGAACACAGAAATTGGGCAGAAGAACAATGGCGTTTCGTGTGCTTTTCTGATGAGTCTCGTTTTGGTATGAGACCGGATACAAGACGTATACGACACTGGAGAACCCCTGGACGCCAACAGCGATTAAAATCCTGCCAGGAAGTCCATCCTTATAGTGGTGGAACCATCATGGTATGGGCGGGTATTTGGATCGGCGGAAGAACTGAGTTGATTTGGATCAGAGGCAACCTCAACGCTCAAATTTATGCTGAGACGATTGTATCTGACGTCATCGTTCCTCTACAAGTGCAAATCGGTCCCTTATTTCAGTTAATGCATGATAATGCACGACCGCACACCGCAAGAGTTGTAAGACAGACTCTCGCCGCAGCTAACATCAATGTCCTGCTCTGGCCTGCTCAGTCGCCAGACTTGAACCCGATTGAGCATGCATGGGATATGCTACAGAG
Source organism: Tholera decimalis (assembly GCA_943138885.2). Classification (NCBI taxonomy): domain Eukaryota; kingdom Metazoa; phylum Arthropoda; class Insecta; order Lepidoptera; family Noctuidae; genus Tholera; species Tholera decimalis. Next base: position 36,611,973 of record OW964562.2, read on the forward strand.
AAGAGCTCTGCCGAATATGGAGGGTATCCAGTCGCAAGAAGACCTTTTTTTGTTGTTGCAACTAACATGGGCGGCCATTCCACAGCGTGATTTGGATGAACTCATTTTGAGTATGCCAAACCGATGTTCTTGTGTTGTTAGTGTTCGCGGTAGAAACACGGATTATTAATTGTTTAAGTTACCCAATAAAATTTTAAAGAAAACTGTTATTTCAGTCTTTTTTTTTCGAACTTTAATGTTAGTGGTTCAAATGTCAAAAATCCCTTTATTAGGAAAATGGCAAATTTCTTTATTAATGCAAAGGTGACTTGGTTTATCGTTACTGTGACAAACGAAAACACTTTATTTGATGAATCCTTAAAGAAAATTTTAATTAATATCAATCAGGAGAAAAGTTATTGCAAAAATATATGTTGATCCCTAGACATTTTTGATGTGTGTATATATTATAGGAACAGATTTTTTCACCATATTTAAAAACTTAGATAAAAGCCTTTATTCAAGGATAAGTAAAAAAAGCAAATGAAATAGTCAATATAGGTAAATTATATACGTGAAGCCAAAAACATTTCCTGTAATTTTTACGAAAATTACACGAATGGAGGAGTATGAGTTTTAACCACGGGATAGAATTTCTGTTCTATGGTTTTAACACACTTGCAGACTGCAGTTTACTTATATGTAGAAGAAGTGCAGAAATTCAAAACATTTTAACTGTCTTCGAATCATCACTGAGCGATCACAGGATAAAATTATAATAGGTACACGTTCTTTCAAAAAAATTATGTGGCGTGGGTCTTTAATAATGCGTATTGGGATTCCCCTGAAGATAAGAAAGATTATTTCAAAAATCTTGAGTTACAAGGTTGCTTGAAATACCTACGTGCATGCACTAAAGACTTCTTCATCTTCCACGCCTGCTCGCTTTACTGAGGGTCGGGTCTCCTCGTTTTAAGAAGCCAGGACACTCTTTTCTGAGTTAGCCGTGCTTTCAGCTGAGATATGGCTCCATAGCCTTGGTAGCAGTTGTCTACCAGGTGGTTACATGCACGTGAATGCACTAAAGTAAGTAGGTACTCTAGGATATTTCTTACCTGGACGGCGGCAAGCGCGCACAACAAAACAAATGCGAAAGCCTTCATGATCCAACGGTCAAGTCACTAACTATAATGAACTAGTTACCGACTTACTACATATACTAATTAGCCTCCCTTATCAAAGATAACAGGGACGTCATTATATCATAATCTGTTGATACAATTACCGATTAATTTTGTATTTCATGGCACTTTTTAAACTAATCCAATGATAAAATTGCGTATTTTTATAAAAAACCAACGGATGTTGGATTAGAAACATCGCCATGTTGAGTTTCTACTTTGATAACGGACGCACCAACATTTTAATATTATTTTTTGAATTCACGTCTAAATCATCAGATATGTATATTCTTCTTTTAATTGTCAGAGTAAACCACAGAAATCAAAAATATAGGAGAAGTGGTAAGGGGGCGTATCGGTGTCCGCGCGACATGGCCACAGGGCTCATGTCACAGGCAAGTGGCCGTCTCTGCGAACTAGTGCGCTTTCCACAGAGTACATTTTTAAGGCGCTTTCGACGGCGATCGTGATAACATATATGAATGCCGAGTTTTTCTGTGGTATCTTGTAAAAACCGAAGCCAAAATCAGAACTATGTGAATCATGGAATCACTTACCATATGTAAGTACAAGTATTTTACAATATTTGTCTTTAAAATCATGAAAAACAATACATCGTAAAATCTTTCTTGGTTTTACTATGTTATTTTTGTTTTCAAATATCAGAACGACTGTACTACTTTTGCTATAAATACATTGCTCCTTAACCACCACCTGAGTTCGTCACTAAGTAACTGGACAAGCAATGTAAAAACAACATACGAAACTGTATTACGCGGATTCATCGCGTAGTGAGGCCGCCACTTCTTGCGACGAATTAGTGATGTGCTTGTGCAGATCCACTAACGTATGCTATCGACAGCAATGTCGATTGACGAATGAAATATTGCTATTATAGTTTAGGGGTTTTTCAACCGACGACAAAAAAAGGAGGAGGTTATCAATTCGACGCGTATATTATTATTTTTTTTTTATGTATGATCACCGATTACTCGGAGACGGCTGAACCGATTTGGAAAATTCTTTTTTTGTTTGAAAGGGTATACTTTGAAATTGGTCCCATTGTCACCAAGTCAGGATCTGATGATGGGATCCTAGAGAAATCGAGGGAACTCTTCAAATATTATAGGCACACCTATAGTGATTTGAGTATTTTTATAGTAACTTGTGTAGTTGCATTCGAAAAGCACCATTTGTGAAGTAGGCCTGATGATGAAGACCACCGATGGCCACTGGAACTACTCAATATATAAGTAGGAATAATAAGTAGTTCATGTGTTCCGCTTCGATTACTTGAATGTGGTTATTAAGCACAATATGCTCGTCATAATGCATATGGTGAAGTGAAGCTGATGGTGAACTACCAGGAGAACTCCTCAACAAATAACAGCCCAACATTGGGAAAAGCAATATTTTGTAAATGAATATAAGTAGTTGACATTTAGGCTCTTGTAACTAGGTAAATTAAAAATCGACCAACTAAAAAGAGTGAAATAAAAACTTTTTACCAAAAAATTAAACCGACTCCCAAAAAACACTGCAAAGTGAAAAATAACTTTAATTTCGGAAGTCGGTGCCAAAAACGAAAATACAAAACTAAAGACCGGTAAAAAGTTTTTTATAACATACGGAAACCTCTAAGAAAATTAGTTTAACTTTTATTTTACATGAGATGACAGAAATAAAAATACGTTGAAATGTCAAGTGTACAAAAAAGTAAAAAAAATAAACAATTTATTTTACGCCCGCAGCATGCGTAAGGAGTTCCGACGTCGCTGTCGCTACAATAGTTTATTTTTCAATCTGTCAACCGTTTTAGCCCGGTGTAAATAATGTTATTTTACTTATTTTGATTGTTTTAGAGAGTACTAGAGAAATGCGTAACCAATATTCATAAAGTAAGTTACTTTAATTTTAGGTTAATAATCGGTGGTGTTTTTCGGTTTAGAATTATCGTATGTTATGCCTTATCCTATGTTGCTGTTTCTTTATTTTTTTATGGTTTTTGTATTTTACTTCCGTTGAAGCTTCGAATGCGTTATAATAATCGGCATGGTTCAGATAATATATTAGTGAATTTAGCTTAAAATAAGTCAATATATTCATGCTATTTATTTGTTAGGCATGGATGTGTGTTTGTTTTCATATATTTAACAATTTCTCTACTAACTAGGATTTTTCTTATAACAAAAACCTATTATAACCTACTAAACTATTACCTGCGGGGTAATTGCGTAACACACTTACAGTAGGAATCGGTTTCATTATGCTAAATCAACAACACTCACTGTGGTATTTACGTTGTTGAGCAGACCAATATTTTGAACATATGTAGCAATGGATTAGCAATATACGTCAAAATCATTCAGATCTTGATTTATAGTGTGGTACGTAATTATTGCGATGCTTATTATATGGTGACGTTTAGAAGTAGCTTAGGATGTATGTAAATGATAAATAAGTGGTTTTCGTACTTTTCAGCTTCCCAAAAGATGGTAATATAAAAAAAGAATGGATTGATGCCACAGGCATGCCACCTAACTGGTACCCTACACAAAATAGCACCATAAATGCTCGGTTCACTTCAGCGCAGAAATGTTCCAGCCTGAATGGACAATTTCAAAATTAAGAGTACAACTGATTTTTGCAGAAGTGGGTTAAATTTTATTTTATTACTGAAAGCTATTCTCATGTTTTAGGACATTCATAAAATCAGTCATTCAACTTTTTAGGATTCTATACAACCTATATGGCTGGTTTGTTCCGATCAAGAGCGTAATGTAAGTTAACATCAACTTCTATTTGACCTATCACTATGATAATTAAATATTAAGATTTTAGTCGAAAGCGCCAGGGTAGCCCTTAATACTTAGTAGGTAGTACTTAATAATAATTATGTAATGTTATGTTCTTAATAATATGTTTATTGATATTATAATATTTTCTGGACATGCCATTTTTTATTTGGTTCATTTTCAGGTGCCCAAAAAAATGTACAATAACAAATGGAAGAATCGATAACTTTCCGATTTAGTCAATCACTAGCGTATATGTAAAATAAATTGCTTTTGCACAGCACAACGATAGCGACCGATGTTTTTGTGTGGGTAAATTCTAAGGTGCATGGTAAATACACGCTGTGTTTGACGGAATAAGGTTTATTATTGATTGTATAGTACGTTCTGATTTAGGAAATGCGGGTATGTGCGCGAGTGCGTATCTATTGATTTTATTAAACTGCATGTGTAGTTGTTGCCCCGCCCAGCGCCTAACTGGAGACACACGGTTCCGATATAATTTCTTCTGTTGACCACATCTAGTTATTTATTTTATCTATGGAGTAAACCTTCAAAAGGCGCCTGGACTTTTGGGGAAAACCACCCCAACAACCTCAACATCAGCGTGCTGTTAGGGTGGTATTTTAAGTTTAAGTAACCTACTAAATGCCTAGCTATACCTGTACACGGTGATCACGTGGGCACATCCCTGAGAAAACCGTAAAGGGGGCTTTCATGAGCGTCGCTGAGCACGGCGTGGTGCTGTCACGTGATCACCGTGTACAGGTATAGCTAGGCATTTAGTCTCCTAAAATTCCCCATTAGTTCAGTCAGTAGCTGCTAGCTGTACCTACCTCTACTTCTATAATGTGTATATTCGTCACACAATATTAACCTTTTGAGCTACACGCGGTACCGAAGATGTGTCCCACAGCGCCAAACTATAAAAGTATGTATAACAAATACATACTCGTACTCGCATATTGTATATCGCACGTTTATTGGCCCGTAGTTGACTCAACAACCCGTAGATATTCAAAAATTGGTGTGTAAAGTGTAATGTGTGTATAAATAAATAACTATTATTTAAAAACGATTTTAAAAACGACGACTAAAACAAGTAACAATTGATCTAAAAACTCATTTTACTTTTTGAATTATTCCAAAATTCAGCTTCATAACAATATAGCCGTTCACCAGACGTCATTGATTTATGCCGTTCCGAGAACCGAACCAGCGTTGACAGCAACACAAAAACACCGAGTCGAGATTAAAATGTTCTGGCTCATTAGCAAAAGATTTCTAGGTAATTAATAACGTAGTCACGGCACATTAGCGCTTTGGATAATTAACTGTGTTACCGCGGAGGTAACTAATAGATAAGAATATAAGTATAGCTAGCTTAATTTTTAAGACTTTTATTACAGTTCAAAGCTGGTGGCTAAGTATAACAACCGCACGAATCGATCAAGCAACGCTTGCTGGATGGATAACCATCATAACATAATATCGAGTTTCCTCTCAGTGGCGTAACTATACCATCTGAGGCCCGTGGCAAATCCATTGCATGGAAGCCTCGTCACGAAGAAAACTCGTCACGTTTTAATTTAGTTTTAATAAATCACTGAGATAGTTACCCAGTAATATTGTGTCCATTTTAGTTAAATATCTAATTTTCAAAAGCACAGGTTAATGTTAATAATAAAATAATAATTAATGTTAGCAAGATAAATATTAATACAATTCTTTTTTCCCTGCTTTCTGTTCAGCAAAAGTATCAATAACATCATCAAAGTTTAAAGATCGGGCCATAGATTTTTCAATAGACTGAATAACCAAGTCAGATAGCCTATTCACACAGACAGGCAGCTGAAGCATCAGAGTGAGTTTTTAGCAAGTAAAAGTCTGACACTTCCTTCCGTTTAACCCAAAGCGGGAGAAGTACTTTGATAGAGTATCCTATGGATGTGTTCTAAAATTGGTCCTTATCTTATGAATGCGTTTAAATCTTAAATATTTATTTGAATTTGGATATGATCTTTGGTTGTAACTTTAATCGATTTTAAGCAGGTACTTATATAACATTTTTATTTTTTACTAAATTTTGTTAAACATTTTATGTCACTTTTGAGCTCGCAGCCTCTCGGGCCGGGGGCCCCGTCAGGCCGGGGGCCCGTGGCATTTTGCCAGTTCTGCCACCCTATAGTTACGCCACTATTTCCTCTGTACCTCGGAAAGCATGTTAAGCCATTGTTGGCCAATCAGAAGCCAGATCTGAAACCAGTCTTCGTGTGAAACAGCTAGGTACTAAAATGTGGGGTCTGATAGGTGGTTCCTTCATTTAAAAAATTGTAATTTAGGCCGTAGACTGGAAGTTAACCCGATTTGGAATTCGAAAGGCTAAGCGGATGATGACTTGAATAGAAGTTACTTTGTTGTATGATGCAAGGAAACTCAAGAACATAGAGTTCAGAATGCAAAAGCCAGCAAAGTGAAATCGAATGTGTTAGCCCCCTACTCAGATTCGTTTAATTTTCTTTTAACCGATTCATTGCCACCTTCATTTTCACCAACACATTAGCCAGGCCCCATACATTTTGTCTATGACGCGCCAGGTGCGTCATGGGCATTTTTAAAGGATGACGCCCCTGGTGTGTCACGGGCCCCTTGTAATGTTTTATACGTATTTCTCCGTTATCTTGTGTCTGTTTGAGGAGGAAACCGTTGTTTGGTGTTCTTAGATTCGTATTCGTTGATATTACGAAGGAAATATGGCGTTTCAATGTAGGATTTATTGATTTTACTAAAATGCTACAGGTTTTGTTTTTTGTATAGGTCATTTATTTGTATTGATAAAAGTGTTTTTTTGTAGATAATCAGCAAGAAGACAAGATATTTTCCGAATGTAGCCAGGCATTGTTTACTGACGAGTATAAACATTGTGAGCAAGATAATAATAAAGACAATGAAAGTTTTTCTGAATATAATCAATCGATTTTGCAAAATATTTCAATAAAGGTTAAATTAGCAAGTTCTTCTTATAGTTAAGATAAAAATTATGATTATGATACAGACACCAACATTGAGGAAATCATGGATTCTGAAGAACACGAATGTGAGAAAAATAAAACAAAAAGTTGAGAATAATATTATCTAAAGATAAACCTGTCAAAAATAAATCAAGCTCTAATTGTTGTACAGAAAAAAAATATTTTGATGCATCGTTTTCAAAAGATTTTTGGGTTGTTGATTTCGCGGGGTTGTTCAAAGTTGCCAGTATACTTATACATATACATTACCCATGTGAAATATTTTCTGAAACAACTTACTAGAAATACTGCGTTGACATATAAATCAATATGAAAAAGCTGCTAAAGAATTTTAAGGATTTCTTCATTCTTCTAATACCAGCCACGATCTCTTTATTGTTGCTCTTTGATACGGAGCGGCAGCAGTGACCCTTAATATTATGAAGCAGGCATTTTGTAATATTACTACTCCTACCCAGGTGTAGAAAACTTCAAGGCTGTGGGGGCAGTATTTCCACTGATTTAATTCAGTTACGCCCCTAATAAATTTTAAACAGAATACCAAGATGCAATTTTTCCGCAGCCTACCTTATTGAAATTCTGTATGTATACATAAGTTTTTATATTGTTACCAAAGGTTTGCTATACCTGATTGGTAAATTAAATATTAAAACTTAATGGCCAGGCGCACTAACTACTTTAATGTTAAATGTAGGATAAAAAATGGTGGTTTTCGTAATCTCATAATTTTTAAGCTTGTTTTAAGTTAATTTAAAAATGACGCACCACGCGCGTCATGGGCCACCCAAGATGTTTACTTATGACGCGCCAGAGGCGTCATTGGCATTGAATCTGTTAAGCTTTCATACTAGCTTTTGCCCGCGACTTCGTTCGCGTAGGTTTATCCCGCATAAATCCCGATCCAATGGGAATTCCGGGTTAAAAAGCCTGTCTTATTCCAGGATACCATCTATCTATTTACCAAATTTCATTGAGATGCGTTCAGTAGTTTTTGCGTGAAAGAGCAACAAACATACATACATCCTCACAAACTTATGCATTTATAATATTAGTAGGGACATATTTTTACAACTGATAAAAGAATGCACAATAATTGTAAGCGGACGGAGTGAGCTTCATAATTATAGCAGCCTCTCAAACAGTTTAAATTAATCCCAATCCCAATGTATAAATCTGCTTTAATTAAGAAGCCTTAGAAAAATTGTTGGAAAATTTTAAATGGTTTAAATTGATGTTTTTTCATCACGGTCGGTTAGCACTCTAATAAGGGATAACTAGCATCAAAAAAGTTGGGAATCCTAGCAAAAGTGAGACGATACTTCACACCCGAACAGCTGCTCAATCTCTATCAAGCCCAGGTTCGGTCGTGTATGGAGTACTGCTCTCATCTTTGGGATGGATCTGCCAAGTACCAACTGGACGCACTTGAGTCTATAGAGAAACGGGCCAAGACTCATTGGCAACGATACACTGGTCGAATCAAAGCTCCAGAGCCTTGAACATCGACGACGTGTTGCTAGTCTATTGGTTACATTTCGGGGTGTGCGATGGAATTACACAATCTAATTCCGTCAAGCCCGTTCCATCATCGGACTACAAGATAAACGGCGATGCACCATCGTTACACGGTGGACATCCCACCTATACGCACTAAACGTTTTGGGAATACCTTCATTGTGCGTTAGCCGTACGCACAATGAAGGTATTCCCAAAACGTTAAAAGGAGTGGAATTCTCTGCCGGAGTCTGTTTCCCGATAGATATAACCTAGGGGTCTTTAAGTCAAGAGTGAATAGGTTACTTTTAGGTAAGCGTGCTCCATCTTCGACCACATCATCACTTACCATCAGGTGAGACGGTGGTCAAGCGCGAGCCTATTATCAATAAAAAAAATGGGGCCGGCCTCCCACGAACCCTCGCCATTCCAATGACTAAAATTGAGCTATCAACGTCATAGATATCAGCCCAAAGACGTAGACTGCTACTATAGGCGTATTCTTTTTTCCAGGGGAGAAATCATCAATTCTTCTACTGACTAAAATCCCACCATATTCCTCTAGTTGCCCTTGCGTGCCGTGGCCGTGGGATCTCGTTACAACATTCCCGCAACCCTACCTGGCCATACAGGCCTACCTGGAGCATAAACCTCTAAGTTACTTACGTCTGTGAAGTCGACTTTTCACTGTTTCCTCCACCCCGCTGTGGTATGAGTTTACTAGTACGCAGCGACACAGGGTTTTCCAGTCACCATTAGATTTAATTCTAAGTTTATCTGAGTTTTAATCTAAATACGTGGTCGCAAGTTTGACTGCCAAGCATAGGCCTCGGGTTCGGTTCGGCCGGCAAAAAGTGATATTGAGTTTTTCTACAGGAAATGTTTCAGTAGTAGCTCAGAGTTCGGAAGTTAGCGGTGTAACACCCCTGTGCCTCGAAAAACACGTTAACACGTTCGCTGACAGTGAGCACTTACCCTGACATCACATTTCTACAGTAGAATTTTCCACGACGTACTCTTAAAAATAAGTGGCCCGTCCCTCGACGTACTGTCATAACACACTATTTTAATTTCCCGCCTAACGACGTACTGTCAGCGAATGTGTTAAGCTGTTGGCCCTGTTGTTATTTGTACATCTTTGACAGTGGTTAGTCAGAAGCTAGTTAAATGTAGTTAAATGCGAGCTATTTTGAAGATTTGTCCAGCCAGCCTGAGTCACATAGAAATCGTGACACCGTGACCGGACACTCCAACATACATAGTTAGAAAAAGACTAAGCATATGATAACAAACATTTCGTTGCGGAAATCGAACCCCGCGACACGCAGCGCAGCCCAATAGCGCAACCAATGCGCCAACTGTCTTGTCATAATGTGGATACAAACTCAGCGAAAAACATATTCGTACGAACATTATCAATTTATCAGAATAAATCCGTATTAACGAAGTGATTATAATTACATTACCTACTTTTAAAATCGCGTGTCAAAGATTAATACGATTAACCAAACGACACTATAATTATGATTTCAATGTGTGGAGTGCAGGAACAAATTAACCGTCGAAAAATTTATATGCAATCCAGAGATTGATAGCCTATTTTTTTCTAGGCGAACCAAATATTTTTTGAAGCGCATTCTTGCTACACATGATCTCCAGCCGACTCGATTGCGCGATTGTGAACCGGTGCTGCAAACTTTCTGTTGGACTTACAGCAGTATAACGATGTGCTGTTATGTGATTGTGGTTTGATGTGTGAGATTTAATTCAAATTCTCTGTATTATTTGTAGTTTTCTAAAATAGACATAAGTTAAATTGTTACCAACGCTGAGTTATGTTACTTTAATACATAAAGAAATTATAATATAGGTATTATTTCATTTATTACATAATTATATACATAATGATTAAATTTTTAAATATTACTATAAAAAAAACATTAAAAAATATAAAAAACAGCCCACCGGTATCGGGAAAGGGGTCCGAGCTACCGGTGGTCAGAGCTCTTGGGAGGAACCTCAACTTCAGCCTCAAGGAACAATTCGCGCCGTTTCCAGAAGTACTGCGTTCTGGATCAAGCCCTTGATCCAGCTGTCCAACAAGAGCCTCCTAAGATGCTGGTCGAGGCTCTGGGCTATTATGCCATTGGCTGAGACGATTATCGGCACAATGATTGCTGTATCCACATCCCACATATCGACAATCTCGCGAGCCTGGCCAAGATACTTAATTATCTTATCTTTCTCGACTTTCCCGTTTGAGGTTCCCGTCATCAGGCACCGCTATATCAACTGAGGGACCGCTATATCAACATATAGGTATTTATTATTATTTATTGAATTCTAAAATAAAAATTTATGCTCTGCCACTTTAGAGTGCGGCTGAATTGAGAGCCTAATATATTTGCCCCTAACAATTTTGATTCACATTTAATACAATATTCTGGGCCTACGCTAACTAAATCCCCTATAAGACTTAATTTGCTTTGCTAAGAAAAAGAAATGGGCCCTCAATCTTGGTGCTCAAGAAAAGTAAAATTAATTACAAATCGATGGTCTAGAAGACAAATGTGCTAATTATAAAATTTTGATAATGTAACATTTTAATGCCAAAAGTATTCATTGATCATTTCAATACTTTTGGCATTAAAATGTTACATTATTAAAATTTTGAAATTAGCACATTTGTCTTCTAGGCCATCGAAATATTTGAGAAATTCTTGGTTAGTGAAGTGGTCGCAATTTAGTAAGAGCGGTTCCTCCATTAAAAAAAAATCTCAGTAGCTGGCCCGGAAAAGAGAGTATATATCCGTTCAGTGGTAGTGGAATGGCCAGTTATTAAAAGGAAATTAACATATTAAACGACGATGTGTGCTATGTTTTTATATTATTCAGCCCCGCAAAGAATACAATATGACACGCTAGCAGCCGCGAGGAGCATCGCTCTCGTGAACTTTATTATGTCAAAAACATAATAGTCCTTCTTTTGCAGTTGGGTATAAAGCCTATAACCCCCAAGAAGCTAATTTCATCCAAATCTACCCAGTACTTTCAAAGATTAGCGCGTTTAAACAAACAAACAAATTTTTCCGCTTCATTATTTATAGATTGACCTATTTTGTACAAAAAATCTGTGAAATGACCATATTTAAAAGAAACTATTTATTATTATTACTTTAAATATAATTTATTCACCTATAAATACAGTAATTTTAGTTTAATTAGTATCCTTGGGAGTGGAAGGCGCCGCTGCCTCTTTGTTCTGGGACCAGCTGCGGGAGCGTGGCCTGTTGGGCGTGGGAGTGGGCTCCTTGTTGGGCGTGGGCGTGGGCTCCTTGTGTGGGCGGGCGGGCGGCGAGCGAGTGCGCGAGCGCCGCGAGCGCGAGCGGCGGTGCGAGCGCGAGCGACTGCGGGACTGGTATGACCTGAAACGAGAATAGACACCCAAATCAAATTATTATTATATAATAAATAATAATAATAAGAGAATAATAATAAATAATAAGAGAGGAATGGTGCTGATAGTCGAAATACAGACTGTGCCTAGTTCAGCTACAGACGCTAAACTCAATGCTTAACTTGAAATTGTTGCTATATTGTCATGTAGTCATAATATTTTTGGATATAAAATGAAAATGAAAAAAATGAAAAACGTTTTATTCGATAACAAAATTTGTCTTAACAATAATGAGGTTGACTTCTCCTTTTAACCCTATTCTTGGCACGGTGGATAATTTGATACGTTGAACTTTTTGAAAGTCTAGACACGTTCTGAGATGTATTTCCAAAACGTTTGTTATTTTATATGCTACAAAATATAATCCCAATTCTACAAAAAGTACTATTTTATTACTTGTAACACTGAGAATGCTGTAGAAAACAAGATAGCGAACCAATTGAAACCGTCTGCGCATCGCAAGGTAAAAATAATAAATTATTATTATATTTTGTTCTAATTATTTTCAAAAGCGATTTAATTCGAATAGGTTACAATATTTGCTAGTTGGAAACGCTATTTTCGAGTACCAAACTAGATTGAAATCTCATGTAATCCACTGTTTTTTTCGAGTGTACCAGATATGCCACACTGCCATATAGCCAACCTTCTAGACATTTTTTGTTATGTATAAAATACGTGACATTGCTTGATTTGCACGGATACTATTCAATTGTAAATTTTAATATTACTATAATATATTAAATAATTATTCTTGTTTTATTGTTATTATTATTGTTTATTTGTATTTTTCTGTCACAGGTGGTTCATCAACTTAATATTCAACAACAAAAAGAGCTCGGCAACTTGTGGCTCTTGTTCCGAAGCCAGGGACAAAATCGGATTTGGAAACTGCTGATGATGAGCTGCAGTATTGATTCCGGCCAACGCACTCCGACAGTAGTTCACCGTCTCCATCATTGCCATCTTCGATAGAAAACCTAAATCTTTTATCAGATGACGATAAAGAGGTGAATAAAGTGGTTGCTTCAACATCTTTGACCCACAGTCATCGCCGACAGCCAACCCTTGGTCGCCATCACGACTCGTAATATAGATCAGGAAGTCGTAAACAGCGTCAACTGTTTACGACTTCCTGATCTATGGAGGAGACGAAACATTTAGATTTCACTCATTCACAGATGAAGAAAATGGTATGGGCCTGGGAGCAAAGGTAGTTATAGCTTTGGCGAAATCTACACGCAAATGTTTTGATAACTTTTTAGATCTCTTAGAACTCGAATTCGAAACTCAATAGATCTACTATTGAGTTTCTGCAATATTTACGTAACGAATCCAGAATGTGGTTCGTTACAAGAAAGACCAAGGAAGAAAAATGCCAGTCACTTGCCCAAATTTGATAAAAGAATATAACACCGACGACGGAGTCCATCTAGCAGATATGCTGATTGCTCTGTATCGTACACCATTTCGAGGCCATCGCTGGTATTTACCAATCTTTTCGCAAATGCTCGATATTTGTGTGAACAATGCCTGGCTTCTCTACAGGCGTGATAGAGAAGCCAAAAAACCCAAGTTGCATAAAACATTTCGAATTAAAATTTTTGAAAGCCTACGCAGATTTGAGAGAAGTAATGCAAGTAATATCAGCAGGACTAGCGTTAGCTCAACTCAGACTATACAGAAACCAGTAGCTGAAAGACCCCCAAATGCTGTTCGGTATGATCAAATTGCTCATTATCCAACTATAGCATCCATCAAAGGGAGTTGCATGTATTGCACAAAATGGCAGACCAAAATGTTTTGCCAAAAATGCAAAATAAGGCTGTGTTTATTACCGGAACGTAATTGTTTCCTCGAATATCACACTATGAAATAATAATTAGTAATTGTAAGACTGATAATATATAGTAGACTAGTATTTGCGTGTTGCGCGAGGTGCAAGCACCTCACGTGCTTGTGGTGGTGGATTGTTCACTTTTAAAACCCCTAAATGTAGTAAAATGTCGAACATAACCCTAACAGAGCAGCAGCTCCAAATTGCCTTGCGCAATTATTGTTCGCTTTAGATTGTGATTCGATTGATAGGTAGTTGGTAGGTATTTATTACTAATTCAGCCTTACATTAAATTAAAAATTGATACGTGGGACATTGACATTGCATAGAAGATTGACATTTCACCAGTTGGAATAGTGGTGGACAAAATCGATTAACTAACGATATTCCTGATTGATCTCATTCTACCAATAATTTATATTAATAAGGTTTAGAGGCTGTTATAACTATATTGTTGATTTTTAACCGACTATTACTAAAAGAGGTTCTGTTTTTTAAATGTATGCATGGAAGTACAAAATAATGGTTGTTTTTTTTTACGTTAGAATGTAATACTTTTGTTTGTTTGTTTTGTTAAAATAATTTTTATAACTTGTTGAAAGCCTGGCAGTGTGGCAAATATGATACATAGATTTTATAAGGTTCATTGTTAAGAGTGTGGCAATGTGCCTTATCTGATACATGTGTCAAGTGGCCCTGACTGCTATGTACAAGGTCGTGGGTTCGATTCCCTCCCAGGACAAATGTTTGTGTGATGAGCACGATCATTTGTTCTTTGTCTGGGTGTAATTTATCTATATGTATGTATTTAGAAATATATATGTATGTATGTTTATCAGTTGTCTAGTACTCATAGCACAAGCTCTGCTTAGCTTGGGACTAGATGGCGTTGTGTGAAAGTTGTGGAATATTATTATTATTACTATTTCCTTTATTTTACATAAGTACCTCTCAAAAATTACATTTTTAAATATTTTTCTATAAAAAGTGACAGTAAAAAAACATTTAAAAATATAAAAATATGGCAGTCCACTGATATCGGGAGCGGGGTCCAAGCTACCGGTGGTTAGGTCTCCAGAGAAAGGAACCTCCTCACAATACGAGCCGTATCGAGGAGAACTGCCTTCTGTATCAGGCCCTTTATCCAGCTGTGCAAAGCCAGCTTCGACAGATGGTCGTCGAAGCTTTTAGCTATCAGCCCATTGACTGATATGACAATCGGCACAATGACAGCCGAGTCCACATTCCACATGTCAACAACCTCATGAGCTAAGTCGAGATACTTTATGTGTTTCTCTTTTTCAGCTATCACGAGATTCTCGTCATGTGGGATGGTAACATCGATTATCATTGCGCGGCGCACTAATCGGTCTATCACCACTATATCAGGCTTATTGGCAACAATAGTCCTATCAGTGATGATAGACGGTTGATAGATAGGGCACATACTTGTAATACGGTACCTCAGAACCGACAAGTTTGTATTTCAAAGCAAGTTGCTGGTGGATAATTCTGGCTACTTGGTTGTGTCTATTATTATTATTATTATAAAATAATATTTTTAGTTTTCCTATCCTCAGTGAATACGTAAGAATACATTTTATGAAAAAGTTATGTAAATTTAAAAAAAAAAATCTTGCCAAATATAGGGTTAAGTGTGAAAACACCTGTGCCAGAAGAAGCCGCACTCACTTAACTAGAATATATTAAATTAGAATAACAAATGTATTTGCACGATTTTTAAGTGTGTGTGAATGCGTGTGTGTGTGTGTGTGTGTGAATGCGTGTGTCTGTGTGCGTGTGAGGGTGTGTGTGAGTGTGTTTGTTTGTGCATATGCATGTGCATGTGTATGAGTTTGTGAGAATATATAAAGAAATTCATAGATATTTATACTTATATATTTTTAGGGTTCCGTAGCGGAATGGCAAAAAACGGAACCCTTATAGTTTCGACATGTCTGTCCGTCTGTCTGTCTGTCCGTCCGTATGTCACAGCCATTTTATTCCAAAACTATTAGGACTATACATGTAAAACTTGGTAGGTCGATGTATTCTGTGAACCGCTTTCCGATTTTAAGAGAAAAATTATAAAATATTTAAAATAAAGGGGCTCCCCCTTTATTTTAAATATTTTATAATTTTATATTTTCATACATGGAACTGAAACTAAAAATATTTTTTTTCATGAAACCTATACGTGTGTGGTATCTATAGACAGGTCTTTAAAAATGACATTAAGATTTCTAAAATGACTTTTTCATAAAGTTAATCGTTTAAAAGATATACGCTTCCAAAGTGGTAAAATGTGTGTGTCCCCCCTCTAACCTCTATAGTAATGAAGTGAAAAATCTAAAAAAAAACATATTTTGTAGATTTTAATGTAAACTCTCAACCAAAATTGGTTTGAACGAGATCGAGTCAGCAGTTTTTGAGATACAGTATATTTTCTAAAACCGCAAATATAACTTTGTAATTCATACAAATACTATGAAAAACAAAGTTATTTGGCGTAGTTGTAAAAATTGAAAATAAACTAGTTTTAAGAAATTTGTAAGGTTTTTTTGTTTTTTTTTTTTCAAATAAATATATTAAGTATATTATATTTATTATAGTTACTATGGAACCCTTCCTGGGCGAGTCCGACTCGCACTTGGCCAATTTTTTTATAACTTGTACAAATATAAAACCTAAAAATATACACACTACACAGAGACTACTTAATAACATGGACAATTAAATTTTCCGTATCTTCGTAGTAAAGAGATTTGAGCCACTCTGTCACCCTTTTGTTTACGTGCCAGAGCAGTTTTTGTGTATATGAAATTTATTAGAATTTTATTAATGGAGTTATATAAGTGAGAAGATTGATTTGAAAATTGGTGTCTAGCGAAGTATGTTTTAAATTGGCGTGTTTAATAAACATATATAATTATTTATTAAAGCTGGAAACATGGCTAAGCCGAAATATTGGTCTGTTACAACGTGCAACGTACAGACGCCAGCACATCAACCTACCTCAATCTGTCAAATTTATTTAATAGATTTTCAACCTTATCACAATAGTGGAAGGTAAATGTTCGATTGGTAAAATTTTACAGATTGGGGTAGATTGACGTGCTAGCGTCTGTACATCAGCATATATTTTGTGGTCATATCATCAGGTTAACCTAATCCCAACTATTGTGTTTTAGCACATTCTACTTTCTTTCCCGTGGGAATTTCCCCATGGTACAATTTCAAATGACTAGCTTTCGACTGGTAAAAATATTTTTGAAATCGGTCCAGTAGTTTTGAGTTAATTCATTACAAAAATGCTTTAAAAATGCCTTAATAATAATAATATTTTTTTTCTTTATTCTCCCATGGCCCACAAGAATGCGACCCATACCATTGGGTTGCAGATACATTTATCTATAAAACTTGCCCTATTTCGTTTGTGTACGCCGAGGGTCAAATGTCCGAACAAAATGCCCAATGACCTTTGTTAGTAAGATTTGTATGTAGGGGGTAATCTCAGGAACTAATAATTCAATTCTAAATTTTGTTAATTGGTAGTAAGGCGCATTGCTTGTCAGTTTTGCCCTAACTGCTGACGTTTTGTAAGTGCCCATGTAGGCCTATGTGAAATAAAACATTTTGAGTTTGAGTTCTTATAGACAACAAATTATTTCGAAATCTACGCGGCCGAAGTGCTAGTGATAAAAAAGTATTAAGGAGCCCCCAACAAGCTTGAAACACCTGATAATCACGACAGCTCTACCAAAAAAAAAACCGCATCATAATCGGACATTCCTTACATACATTCCTCGGAGCTACAGACACTTCAAACTTAAAACACCCCTTTATTTGCGTCGGGGGTTAATAAATTATTTATTTATAGCTTCTGTCCTTTACCTTGATCGTCGACTCCTAGACCTGCGACTGCGACTCTTACTCCTGCTCCTGGTCCTGCGACTCCTGGAGCGGCGGGAGCGCGAGCGTGAGCGAGTGTAGGAGCGCCGGCGAGAGCGGGAGCGGGAGCGAGACCCCGAGCGGCGGCGCGAGCGGGAGCGGGAGTGCGAGCGAGCGCGCGACCGCTCGTCGTGCTCGCCGTGCTGATTGTGCTCCGTTAGCTTCTTAAAGTATCTGGAATGAGCACAGTTCAACAAAGGTTATGACATATCTATATTAAATAAGTAAAGTAAAGCGGAAAAGTTCTAGCAATGTGGGTAGAATTCACATTGCTAGCAATCTTGTTAACCCCTCCAACTCAGCTAAATATGCTTGTATCTGGAGTGAGTTCACGACAATAGTGTAATGGGTGGGATTCGAACTTGCGACCTCTCGATCACAAGTCCGACACCTTATCCATTAGGCTATTTATAGAAACACATGACAAGGAAAAGAAAAAATAGACAAATAAAAGAACACAAAGGTGCTGCTTATTTCAAAATAAATTTCTTCCAGCAGATCTGCGACAGGAGAGTTGAAAGAGATTATAGACACAGTGTGTATAAATACTAATTACGTAAATTAAAATTAAAACATACTTAACTAATAAAATAAATTATAAAGACTTTGTTGAGAGCTTGTTGTTTGAACGCGCTTATGTTCGAAAGTACTGGGTGGATTTGTATGAAATTTGGTATAGAAGTAGCTTGAAGCTTGAGAAAGGTCATATACTACAAGTTATACATTTTACCTGACTACAAAAGGGTGTATGTTTTTATTGCGATAAAGACCACGGGAGCAAAGACCCGCGCATCTGCTAGTTATACTAAAGTATTGTAACCATAAGTTAAACAGTATGTCTTCTTTTTAGCGTACCGATGGCAAATGGAGACTGCCCAGAACTGGGCAACAAGTTTGACATCATCGGAAGCTGAAGTCCTGCAGTGAACAGTTGACTGGACGCGCAGGAAAGGAAATTAAGTGCGCCATGGTTTGTGGAGCGGCACCACGTATACAACGTGTAATTTAAAGGGTATATACATACCAAGTGCACGGCTTCTTTAGATGATAACAAACGATATGGCAAGGGTTTTGTAATCCTATGTCTACATGTGTGGAACTTATTACTTGATACAAGAGACCAAAATTTTCAAATAAAGAAGAACGAACAGAATTATCATGTTATTGGCAAATGACGTGAAAGTTATTGACCCTTGTAGTGCTGTAACACGTTTGTTATGATTGGTATTCAAGGAACATATGAAACCGATAATTTGGTATCAATTCTTTGAGTCAATTATTTTTAACTGAAACTGTGCATAGACTCCATACCAGATGTTGTCTTCAGCCCTTTTGGATAGATATGGGGTTTCCGTTACACGTTGTATATACACTCCAAGGCAGAGTCATCAATAAACCTCCAGCTGAACAGATTATTATTATTATTATATACTTTATTGTACACCTTACAATACACTTAAGGATAAAAATCATAAAACTAGTGTACAATGGGCGGTCTTATCGCACAGGGCAATCTCTTACAGACAACCTTTGGATGGACAGAAATTCATACATAATATCCAAACATCTATATCTATACTTATAATAAATCTGTAGAGAGGTCAATTCTGTACATGAAATATATTTCCAAAATAACTATCAGGGGGTGATTAAGGATCGATACTCATGCCAAAAATGCAATCAGTTAAATTTTTGTCTGTCTGTCTGTCTGTCTGTCTGTATAACCGTTATAGAAACAAAAACTACTCGACGGATTTTAACGAAACTTGGTACAATTATTTTTCATACTCCTGAGCGGGTTATAGTATACTTTTCATCACGCTACAATCAATAGGAGCAGAGCAGTGAAGGGAAATGTTGGGAAAACGGGAGAAGTTACTCCATTTTTTAAGCTTCCGTCGCGTGTGCAACCTTAATGGTTAAAGCTACACAAATCATTTCATGACGGAAATGTTCTCCTTAAAATTATATAAAAAATATCCCACGACAGCATATGTCTAACTTTTATGGTTGACTCACAATAACACGTGTAACTCCCGATAGCTTAGCAGTTCGAAGCTTTCTGATTATAATATTTGTCTACTCTTACGTTTATAACACTCTCAGTCACCCCTAATTGAAAAAATTAACATTATTAACTATTCCATAAAAAAATTGGCCAAGTGCGAGTCAGACTCGCCCATGAAGGGTTCCGTAGTAACTATAATATAATATGCAAATTTATTTGACGAAAAAAAACCTTACAAATTTCTTAAAACTAGCTTTTTTACATTTTTTACAACTGCGCCAAATAAATTTGTATTGAAAAAAAAAACCTTACAAAATTCTTAAAACTGGCTTTTTTACATTTTTTACAACTGCGCCGAATAAATTTGTTTTTCATAGTGTTTGTATGAATTACAAAGTTATATTTGCGGTTTTAGAAAATATGCTGTATCTCAAAAACTGCTGAACTGATTTCGTTCAAACTAATTTTGGTTGAAAGTTTATATTAAGATCTACAGACATATATTTTTTTTAGATTTTGCATTCCATTATTATAGAAGTTAGAGGTTGTGTCCGCCACACACACATTTTACCACTTTGGAAGCTTATATCTTTCAAACGATTGACTTTATGGAAAAGTGGTTTTAGAAACCCCGATGTCGTTTTTAAAGAACTGTCTATAGATACCACACATGCATCGATTTCATGAAAAAAAAATATTTTCAGGTTTAGTTCCATGTATGGGGGGGAGCCCCCCTTTATTTTAAATATTTTTTAATTTTTTTCTCAAAATCGGAAAGCGGTTCACAGAATACATCTACCTATCAAGTTTCACATGTATAGTCCTAATAGTTTCGGAATAAAATTTCTGTGACAGACGGACGGACGAACAGACAGACAGACAGACAGACGAACAGACATGTCGAAACTATAAAGATTCCGTTTTTTGCCATTCGGCTACGAAACCGTAAAAAGAATCATATAAATCGGTATAGAAACACCAAAGTTATACATGAAATACGCTTATAATAATAAGCCATCGCGCGTGAATACTGAATCATGCTATTAGGATTATTTTTCAGAATCGGTCGCCGCGCTTGACGCGTCTCGCGGTCGAAGCGTTCTCTAGGTACTTAAGCCTCATGTGAACGTGATCTAAACAATATTACCAATACATTAACTTACGCTGACGGAGTCGCGGGCACAGCTATATTGTATCATTACGCTAAGGCCAATAGGAGCGGAGCGCCAATGAAGAATGCTTCAAAATCGGGGTTAAATTTAACGTTAGCCCAAAGTAACTATTCCACGCGGACGAAGTCGCGGGCAAAAGCTAGTCATAATATAAAATACATACCACAAAATATAATATATAAATATATATTAATACATATCAAATTCATAATAGAGATCTTTCTCTATTATGAATTTACTTATTATTATTAATTTATTTATTTATTATTTTATTTATTTTATTACCTCTCACTATAATTTTTTCCCCTTCTAAGGGGTAAAAATTATAGAGAGGTAATGCTCCTTCAACATTCTTTTGAACGTAGATAGTGTTTGAGCACGCCTCACATCTATGGGTAATGCTTTGCTACGACTAACCCAAGTCCACAATCTATTTAAAGCTATATGATGTAGGTGGCAATGATAAGCAATAAATATAACATAAGCAATGTTAAATTGGTGTTTTAAAATTTTGGTGAACAATAAAGAATGCACGGACATTTAATTTTGCGTATTATACTGAATCAACTATTTCATAAGAATAGCTATTTTATACTCCCAACATTATTTTATTTAGTTATATTTAGTTTAAATATTCTCATATAAGTAAATATTATATTCTTATGAGAACAAAGATATCTCAAACATGGTGTTCTATTTTCAACATTATCATTACCTTGATATATATCAAGGTAATGATAATGACTATTGCTACCATGTGATACAGTTTAAGCCTTCACCTGTCTCATTCAACGAAAGTTTTTGTATAGTAAGTAGTGGTAATAAGGAAGTTTTAGATATGCAATTATGCACCGACTTTCTGAGGGGTGGGGTAATTTGTACAGACGAATTAAACATAATATACCTACAATAGGTACTGCAACTGTTATCCAAACTAAGCAAATAGCTTGTATATTGGACAGCAGCAGTGGCAAAAATATATTTAAATAACAAAAAGAAATGGAATAATTTAATTATTTGTGAAGTGTGTATGTTTGTGTGTGGGGTGTGTATATGTCGACCACCCCCCCAACCAAGAACTCGGTAATGTGCTATTATGGGCTTTATATTGTTATGTCAAATTTGGCATGTATAGACCGGAATACACCTTAGCAATTTTTTTAGATTAACTTAATGATATTTACAAAGATATCATGACACACATGATATTTTATGTAGGTATAGAATTTCAGGATTTTTTTTCCCCATATCTATCCAAAAGGGCTGAAGACAACATCTGGTATAGAGTTTCTATGCACAGTTTCAGCACAAAATAACTGACTCAAAGAATTGATACCAAATTATTGGTTTCATATATTTTTTGAATACTAATCATAACAAACGTGTCACAGCACTACGAGGGTCAATAACTTTCCACGTCACTTGCCAATAACACGATAATTCTTTTCGTTCTTATTAATTTGAAAAAGTCGGCCTCTGGTATCAGTGTATTGGAATTTGTAATAAGTTCTACACACGTAGACTTAGGATTACAAACCCCTTGCCATATCGTTTGTTATCATCCAAAGAAACCATGCACTTGGTATGTATATAACCTTTAAATTACACGTTGTATATATGTGTTTGTTTGTGTGTGTGTATGTGTGTTGGTGTATTTATGTGATTAAGGGGAGGTGGGGATATAACTGTGAGTGTTTACGGGGCTGCTCAACACATAAGTACTTATTATTATTTATTTTTATTTTGACATTTTCAATGGTTGATCTGTAGGTAAACCTTTTGGTGTTCGTTTTACAATATCTATTTGACATAATTTGGACATCGTAATATAGTGGACTTGCTAATTTAATTGATATTATTATTTAAATTTTGATTATTATTATTATTTTTTACTTCTGACTTGTAATGGTTGAATTTGTATTTATTTTTAATTTTTACTTTGTTTATATTTGACATAATTATATGATTTGTGTAACAATGTTATTCTAGGAATATTATTTGAAATGGTATATTGTAATTTATTTTATTTTGATTAGTTTTTACTGTATTGTAATAATGCCTACCTGTCATTTTTTTTTATTTTTTTTTTATTTTTGTGTATTTAGAGCGATAATTTCAACACAATGTTAAAATTGTTTATGAAATAAATAAATGAAATACTACACTGACCTATAATACTGATGGTTGGCGTCGGGTCCGTCGAAGTAGGGCATGCGAGGGTTCCGCCCCCGGCCGCGGGCGCGCCCCCGGGGCCTCCGCACGTACTCGCCGGGCGGCGCGTAGTACTGCCCGCGCACCGGGTAGTACACGGACGCTGGCACACAACATACAAACGACTTGCAGAGTTCGACTCTCGCTATCCAGCCATTACATAGCATAGGGATAGTGTTATCAAGGGCAGATCCAGGGATCGCCCCCCCCCCCTCCAGGACCTAGGTGGACCACTAATTAAAATTTTTAAACATTGTTACTAGATAATACTCCAGTTTCTGTCGTTGTAAACGAATATCGGCAGTGGATGGCCAAGTGGCAGCGGAGTCAGAAAATACAAATTATAACTTCTTGTTACTTGACCACGAAATGTGACCTTATGTGACCCCCCCCCCGGCACCAAAGCTGGATCCGCCCTTGTATGTTAGTATATTGTTTATTGTGTAATAGAATGTATTTTATTTGTGTGGGCCAAGTTGCCTAACGTGTAATTAGAAAAATATGTATCAGTTTATTGTTACTTATTATCATGTATGCATATTAACGGCCTTAGAAGCCTGAAAAAATAAATAAATATGAAAAAAAAACACCAGATCAGGGTTCCGTCATTGCCATAACAGTGTAATTAATAATAATTGCGAATTGTCGACTAAGTTCCGCAATTGACAAAATCTATTTACCTACATGATTTCCTTATCCTAGCTGTTTTAGTTTTTAACTATTCTGTTTTAATAAGATAAGTTTTAAAATAATCGGAATGCATGTCGCCAGTGATACAGAGTCCATCTAGTACAGGCATTATACATGGTATACTTACATTACTTCATAGCTAAATTTTATGTACTTTGCCAATTTTAATTTTTGAATAAATGTAGCTGGGTAACACGATATTTGTTTGTAGGACTGGTTTCGCCTTCTTACAGTTAAGGATATAGAAATGGCAGCCGGGTCTAACAACTTAATTAGTATGCTTTCCGAGGCAATCTCGATGGATTCTAAGATGTTCACTCATCGACGGACCAACCCCGGCTACCGTTACATAACCTTGAACATCGAGCCGAACTGCTGTTATTATTAAGCCAAGAGTTTCTTCGTTATTATGGCGAAGAGAAACAAATGTTTGCATATCGACGGTTAAAAGGTAATTGGGTATAAGCGACAAAAATCAAATTGTTCACGAGAGCAGTTCAAAGTTTAGAATTTTAGAAAAACTGATGAATTTTTTTTATTAAAACATCGTGAAAACTAAAACAGTTTTTAATTTTCCAATCGGGAAATATGACAAAATAAAAGATAATAGAACACAAGAAACAGTCGGCTTTCAAAACTATACCAGACCAAAATATCGCTTATACCCTATTTCCTTTTAACCGTCGATTTTAAGTACTCTTTAAGTCAGGAGTGATACGTTACTTCTAGACAAGCGTGCTCCATCTTCGACCACATCATTACTTACCATCAGGTGAGATGGCGGTCAAACGCGAGCCTAATATCAATTAAAAAAAAAATTGCATGAACTTGTTCAAACTGTATGGTTTCAGAACCTAAAGGTGATCTATGAGCACACTACTATGACGGAACCCTGAACCGAAATTGTATAGATAGCATATTATAGAGAAAATCTCTAACAGTACTTAGTGCTTAGACATTTTCAATAGTTAAAATTCGTATAAAACGTCTTATATAACTTTATTAAATTAGAATAAGTTTCATCATATTAAGATTGACAGACATACCCACTATAATAGATGAGAATAATTGGTGGGAACAGAAAGGTTAATACAGTCTTCAAATCGAAAATGAGAATAGTGATTTAAAAAATAATTCAGAAAACGAACAAAATGTATCCATTGTTTTGCCTATAGTTCTGTCACTCAAAAGGAACAAATAATTTTTTTTCTGGTAATCCTCATTTTAATGACTTTTAGATTTAACCTTGTGGAGTTCATTTAATGTATTGAGTATTATTTGATTAAAGCGCATAGACTCGTGTTAATAAGACGCAATTTATGTTTTTAACATACCATAAAATTATATGATGATGATGAATATCAGATGAGAGTGATTCTTACTTAAATGTAGTGATAAAAGTGGTTTTATTAATACGGGCCTAAAATAAAAGCCAGATTGAAAGAACCATAGACTTTCATAGATTTTAAAATAACTTTGATCTGGACATACTCCATGTTGCAGTTTTATTCAGCCAGAGCCAATATCATCCCAATCTGTGACCCAATTAACTAATTGCAAAATGTCTCTTTATTCGTTTTAAATTCAACCCACCTCCAAAGCTACAATTTCAACATGGTGAATATGGGTTTTTTTTTATTTGAAATGCAAAATTTCATCATGGGACACAGAAGAAAAATATAGAAAGGAATAAAGATATAGAACATGTACGATAAATGTGATCATGGACAGAAATAAAAATATAGAAAAGTAAGAAATATATAGACACATTCTAAAGAATTAATTAAAAGATAAATTTCATCAAGGGACAAAGAAAAATAAATAAAGGAAAGAAAGATATAGACCGTGTAAGATACTCATACTTTGCGGCGGGTAGGCGTAGCCGGGCGGGCAGAACGGGTAGCCGAAACCGTACGGCATGCTGTACATCCCCGCTGGAACCGAAAAAAAAAACAAACACATTAATAAAATTACATTTTGACCTCTATGGATCCCATGTATTTGACAAACATTCAAAAGTTCACATGTAATATTTATTTCTCTGACTCCCATATGACCCCATTCTATGACTCCCAGGTTATAGCTATTAGGAAACACAGACTCCGGCAGGGAATTCCACTCCTTAGCCGTACGCACAATGTCAAAACTCAAAAAGTTTTGTGCGTAAGGGTGGGATAATATCCATAATACCACCATACTATTGAAAATAATGATGTTTATTTTGCAAATAGGTTATAAATAACACCTTTACATGTAAATGTAAACTAGATGAGGCCGGTGTTTCCTAACTAACCCGACTACCCTGAAAAGTAACACCGAAACAAACTCAGAGGTCAACGTCTCTTTTGAAGTCCATACAATCCATAGTGATCAAATCATATAATAAAATAAGATAAATAAATAATAAAATTATAAATCTTCGAATGACCTCTCCTGCTCGGGGTGGAGCGGAAACAAAAACCCACCCTGTTTCTTCATCTGTCCTTGCCTTCCGGGGCCGACAAGACACCGGTCTTGTTAGAAAATTCCCGCAATATGTACCGCTGCAGCCACAAATACTAACCTGTAGTCTTATTGTACTCCATCTCTCGCTCCGGCGTCGTCAACCTCTCAGTCTTGATCTTGTTATGGTTACCCCTCCCCTCGCGAACGTCTCGACTGCGCTCATCTGACGACACAGAACTCATAGAAGAGTCCCGTTTAGGCTTCTTTGTTTCAAGCGCCGTGCGAATAACTATGCGGCCTGAAATAGAACAACGTAGTATTAGGTCAGAACGTTTTTCTGTGAGGAATTTCTGAGTAGTTGGAAGTTGTTGTTGGTTGGAAGAAGTTGGAATCCTTCCCAACATACTTGGGAAAATGATCATAACGCAAATTGCCGATGTAGCTCAAAAAGCCGCAAAACTGAAGTGGGTCTGGGCAGGCCTTGTCTGTGTGTCCGGATTTCAGTGGACTGGAGCCCTGAGACAGCTAGACGGGGTCGTGGCAGAGTAAGGAGAAGATGACCCGCCATGAAGCCTTCGTTGTAAATTGGCGATAGAAGGCACTAAGTATTAGATTGGAATTAGGGCCACTCACGGTAGGGACTTTGTCCAATCACTGAGTGATCCCAAGGAAGACGATAGCACAGCGATCATGTGCAACCGTGCACAGCTATCGTGTGCAACCGTGCACAGCTATCGTGTGCAACCGTGCACAGCTATCGTGTGCAACCGTGCACAGCTATCGTGTGCAACCGTGCACAGCTATCGTGTGCAACCGTGCACAGCTATCGTGTGCAACCGTGCACAGCTATCGTGTGCAACCGTGCACAGCTATCGTGTGCAACCGTGCACAGCTATCGTGTGCAACCGTGCACAGCTATCATGTGCAACCATGCACAGCGAGACTCAGGGGAGTTCATTTTATAGTTTCCCCAAGGATGTGCCCAGGCGTTGCATATAAGGGGTTCCAGAGAGATATTTTAATACGTATCAAAATATTCAGCATATTTGCACAGTTCTTAATTTACATTAAATTACATACAAGATCTTTCCAAGGGAGGTACAACTTCAGCACTCATAGCTTTAGTCAGGAACAGTCAGGCATTTCATCTAATGTGCAATTGCAAAATTATGCTTAACAGACTAACTTTCGACTGTAGAAGACAAAATAGCCAGTCTAGCTAATGTGACGTTTGAAATCATTTTCTCGTTTTCACTGACATCTGTAAAGCAACATTTCCAGCTGCATATGTATTTTAGTGTTTGTGTTTTAAAATAATTTTTAATTTACTTATTATTTTATATTTCCATAATTTCATGTAAATTAAATAAATAAACAAAATGCGAAATAGTGTTACACAGTTGCAGCAAGACAGTGAAATAATTGAAGAAACACTAATATTAAATAAAGCAGATCTTCGAAAGTAATAGGTGAATTTGGATGAAATTTGGTATGGAAGTACCATGAAGCTTGAGGAGAGTTATAGGCTACTTTTTACCCGACAGCAAAAGGAGGTTATGTTTTTATCATGATAATGTCCACGGCAGCGAAGCCCCGCGCTACTGCAAGTTGAATAATATGCTGACTCAAGTCAAAAAAGAATAAGTAAGCTCAAGCCTCTCTGAGTTTTTAGTCTTCATAAAAAAGACTCCAGTCTTGCCAAAGAGAACTCGAGACTGAGCCTTTTAAAACAGTTCACTCTTTACAAAAAGAACTCAAGACTAAGTCCTTTAAATAAAAACTTAGCTTTCCTAAAAAGAACTAGCAACTGAGTCCTTTTAAAAAAGAGCTCAGTCTTACGAAAAGAACTCGCAACTGAGTCATTTCTTTCAAAGAGCTCTGAACTCAAACGTACTCGTACAATGTATAAGATCAATGAACGTCCACCTAGAATGGATTTCGCATTAGCGCCTTGCAAATGGAGCACAAAATCCTGTGCTTCATGCTCACTGTTGCTTTTAGTCACGCGATTGTCAAGTAGGGTAAATACGCCAAGCGGTTCTGATGCGGTTTTGGATAGTTTCATATATCTATTTCATGTTTATAGGCATAAGGTTGACATTTCTATTAAAAGAAAAAAGTATTAAGGTTTAGATGAGTCGAGAACGAAAAAACCCTAAAGTCGGCCATTCACGGCCCATGGTCGGTCGCGTTTTTCCCAAATGTCGGCCGGGTATAGGGTGTTTTAAATTAAGACAGTGACAAGTATTATTAATATGATTTATTTTGGCAGGAGTCTAATATCACACTAAGTATACATTTGTAATTGTATGTTTATTAATAAAATATATTTTTCCCCTCAACAATGTTAGGTACTAAAATTATAACAAAGTAAAACATCACAATAAAATAAAATACTTGTAACGTTGTTCGTAGGACGCCAAATAGTTTAATGCACGAATGGACATCCCATTACCTATTGTCCCAAGAGCTTCTTTTATTTTATTGCGATCGTAACCGCAAAATTTTCTTTGCTTTCGCGAAGGCCTTGCATCTACCTGCTCTGTCATTGTAGTACCTTAAATTAAAAGCATTAAGTGAAAACGAACGAGCTTTTTGTCACGTGCAGGTTAATGAATCAATGAAAGTAAGTAAACTTCAAAGATATTTTTTATATACAAAGGTTTCATAGATAGCAAGTTCCAAAGAGCAATTTATATTTATATCCCAAATTCCCAAACCATAATTAGCTACCATAAATATGTTTTCAATATTGTCAATACCTACATTAAAACTTAACTTCTTAATAATATTAATATAATATACTTGTCATAATACATATTTAATTTTGAGAAGATAAGTTTGATAAATAAATTAAAAATGACTACCTACCACCCAATCAATGAAAAAATACAAAAGTAATCAGCCTGTATAGTGGCGTCCGAATTTGAGGCTGGTCGACATTACGATCTTTAATATTTCTAATGTCGGCCCCTATTTCGTGTACCTACTTTCTCGAGATTCAACTAATATCACCCCGGCCGGTATTTGGCAATTAAACGTAAAATAGATTTATTTGCCTGTAAGCGTTGCAAATTCTCTTGTTAAACCAATGGAATTGGTAGAATTGGAATTTATAAAACAGACTGCATTTACTTTAAGTCGGCCACGGCCGAGAATCGGGTTTTAAGTCAAAACTGGCGCTCTATTGACGGCCTCCTATTTTGCCCTTAAAACAATACGCAAAACGTTGAAAAAACTATCTCAAAATATAGTCAATATAACGTTTTAGTGATAATAAAGCTCAAAAAAAATTAAAGAAATGTCTTACCGTAGTAATATCAATTCCCGAAGTATGGGTATTCACATCAGGTAAACTACTTTTAACGCAAACTTGACGCTTCAACGGCGCAGTCGCGACTTACGTTCAGTGTGCGAAGAGCGAGTGACGTAATCGAATAGTAACGGTTTGTACATATAGAATATGAACTAAGATTGGGGGGGGGCCGACGTTTAGCGTATTTACCCTACCTACGTTTTTATAAACATGAACTTTAAATTCATGGTCATAAATTACTTTTTTAATTGTCAAGATGTCTAACAGATGATCTGTCAGACATCTATCATGCGAGCATCATAACATACGAGTCTTTTTGATTGGGCTGCAGTCCTCTCCTCTACTTTATAGTTCACGACTCAAGGAACTCAAAGGCTTTATGACACGAGTCTTTTTGATTGGACTGCAGTCCTGCTGTATAATTCACGACTCCAAAGACTTGAAAGAACTTAAAGGTCTCAAAGAGCTTAAAGGTCTCAAAGAGCTCAAAGGACTAAAAAAAAAACGAAAGGACTTAGAATAAATCTAACGACTTTAGAAATTTTAGGACTGAAAGAACTGAAAAGACTCAAAAGAACTCAAGACTCAGAAGACTAATTAGTCGTGAGTTCTGCAAAAAGAACTCATAGCCGCAAAATGAGGACTAAAAGACTCAGTTCTTTTACAACACTCAATCTTGACCATAATTATGCAGAATTGCCTTTGTCTTCACTTACCGTTGAGAGCATTGTTGTAGTTGATTCTCTGTTCCTCCAATAACTCCTGCTGCTGTTGTTTGAACTTGTCTATGATTCGCGCCCGCGCAGTCCGTTCACCCGGAAGGTAATACTGATCAACTCGGGATCCATTTCGTTGCAGTTCTGGACGTAA
Source organism: Tholera decimalis (assembly GCA_943138885.2). Lineage (NCBI taxonomy): Eukaryota > Metazoa > Arthropoda > Insecta > Lepidoptera > Noctuidae > Tholera > Tholera decimalis. Next base: position 36,642,411 of record OW964562.2, read on the forward strand.
CTATGAAAAGCGAATAAACTTTCTTAATAATTTTGATCCTGTGGTGGTTTTACATGCTAAAGATAAATTTTATATTCCTGGCCTTACCTACACTACAGTACAATATAGTTGGCCCAGTCTACAATATTTTTTACTTGGCCTCATCAACCGATCTATTAATTGTTTTTCTGAAATCTTGTTGCTTTTTTATGCTTTCTTAGAATTCTATTAGCAATTGCTATGAACAATCTTTTGATCTGGGTGATGTAAGCTGCACAGGCCAATCAATGCAATTGCAGATTAAGCAATGCATGCCAAAGTTGGTCTGCGGACGCCTGACCATCCACTACCTACATACTAAAACTCCTCCGAAAGCCAAATTCATTGCCATTGGTCCAGATATTGTGCAACCCAGTTACTGGGTTCTAGAATCGGTTACTGTTTAGCATATTTGGGTATGAGTTAGACTAGAAGCCAATCCCAATATACATATCGATACCCTAATTTGCAAACCTATTAACTCCTCTGGAGCAAATTTTACAGGAGAGACTTAAAACGTCATAATAAATTTATTTTACGCAATAAAGAAAAACCAAAAATCCCGTTGGAAATTATGCTTTTTATTTAACTAAAAACACTTAAAAACCTAATTTTTTTATAACCATTTGGTTTTATAGTGAAAAAAAAGAAGTTGTTAGATTTGGTTTAAGCAATAATTGAAACTAAAAGTGGAGTTGTTTGTTTTTATCTTAAACTTTAAGCAGAGTACAATCGTACAAACAAATTGTGTTTTATAATGAAAATAATTAATTTTCGTGTGGCTACGCATCATAATAGGCGTGATAATCACGGGGCATAGATGACTTAAGTTGCTGTAGATCAGAATTTTTTTTTTCGTGATTTTTCTTCTTTCGTCATATAAGTTTTTTAGGTCCTCCACCTTCACAGGGACAACTTGGGTTTTTCTTTGATTGAGGATCCTCCACTCCTCGCCAAACCGCAGCTTGTACATTACATCTCCATTAGGTCTGTACTGCAGAGTTCTCAGATCAGTAACCTGTAAAAAAAAACACTTGATTTTAGAAAGCCTCCCTGTAAATAATCACATAACAAACATGTAGAAAGAAGGTCTTAAGTCATGATAATTTGAAACACAGCATGCAAATTGAAAGAAAATAAGCGTATACCTTTGGATCCCGTTTGGAGAGTTGACATTCTTTCTGGTGGTAACTCACAATGGTTTCCGTCTCAGGTTCATTCTCCGGTGCAGTAGGCTGTGTATGGATCCGTATTGATTCTAATAGTGTTAGGTTATTTGAAGGAATGTGAGTATCAAAGGTATCAAGGGCAACATCGGAATTAGTAGCAATGGAAGTATCTTCATAGTAATGTCGTTATTAGCAATATTGTTAGCATTCATTGTTTGCACAGAAAGCAACATTCTTTTAGCTCGTGCTTTAGACATATTCCTGCACCAAAGAGAAAAGAAACATAAAGCAAATAAATAAAAAAAAAGCATCAGGATAGTAAACATCATTCCAAAGTGTCACAATAAATAACAAAATCACCATTTGTTTCCAGCAACGAAATATGCTCAAAATATGTCTACACTTTGTCTAATGTAGAATTATACTTTTGACAGATGTCACTTCCTTATTGCAACATACTAAGGTTGCGTTTGTTTCCTTATATTTGGTTGGACATTGCAATAGCAACTTTATACCCTCTACATAGGTGTCAACTTTCAAAAGTGTCATCCTATATTACACAAACTGTAGCAGTTTCTATTCAACGATCAAAGAGAGCTACATGTTGTTGTTCATGTTTGGTTGGTGGAAACACCAGCGGGCCTAGACAAAATCCATTTTCTGTAAGCGTTAACGCCAACGGAAAAATTAAATTGTATGGAGTTGACATTTGCTAACCACATGTCACGTGATTGTCACGTGTTAGTAAATGTCAACTCCATACAATTTGATTTTTCCGTTGGCGTTAACGCTTACAGAAAATGGATTTTGTCTAGGCCCCATGGTAAGAAAAACACTGCACCAAAAATCTACAAATTTAATTTTCTGTCATCATCATGTACAATTAAGAGACGCACACGAAAGGTTAAGTAGGTACTAGTAATATTGAAGTCTCGTATACACACACACACACACACACACACACACTCGCACTTCACATTAATAAAATTAACACTTCTGCACATGATTGTACAATGTACATAGTAAAAATTAAATTATTACAGTATCACAAAAACTTTGCGACAAACATTATCAACTCCAAGCATCACACCAAAATAATAACTCCAATCCCCGTGCAAATTTTCCAAAAAACATGTCAAAATAATGTTACAAGGCTGTTTAAATCATAAATACACTTACCTTAATATATCTTCTACTGTTTTTAAGCTTCAAACGGTGATAAAACACACTTTAACCATTTGTTTTGAAAATAAATATTCGGGAGCATGCGTACGCTTCTGTGACGCCATACAAAATAGCCAACTGCGCGGGAGATATTCGATTATTTTGTCAAAATCGATGCGTTTCGATTCACGCGGAGTTGTTTGATTTTCAAATGGCGTTTTACACCAATACAGTTGGGAATCAAGGAGTTATTAGTATTTAAAAAAATAGAGCAAAAAATCTAGTTTCTGCCGGTATCAAAAGTAATTTTTCATGAAAAAGTGGAGTTATTAGGTTTGCAAATTAGGGTATCGATATGGGCAATCCAGAAAAGTAGGCTTGTGAAAAACCTGTACTAACCTCTATCCTCTTAAACAACTCCTCAATCAGTCTTATAGCTTGCATCTTTTTCTGAGCTTTCATGAGTTTCTTATGCTCCTCGGCCACCTTACTGTTCAGGTCTAAGTTGTCACTCTTCATCAACTTAGCTAACTGCTTCTTCTTACGTCTCTCCTCTCTTTCCCTCATTTTTTGTAGCTTTTCTCTCTCAGTGTGCTCATATTTTTGTCTGGAAAGAAAATTTAATAAAAAAAAATTATTAGCACAACTCGACATTTGGTTTTTGATGTCATTTTAATGCTTATATCATTACAATTAAGGTGCACAAACAATTTGTGAAAAAAAGCACTAATAAGGAAATTAATATATTTCATAAATCTGATTTTGCACAACGGATGTAACAATATAAGTATAGCAACTTTTGCACCAACAATATTATTTAACTATTACACAGTGCAGTAACAGAGAAGTTAGGTTTTGGAGCCCGAAAGGTACTCTCCTTCTATTAGTTTTATTTCTTACTGCCTTAAGGCAAGCAATAGGTACCATACATACCTAATTAGACATTAAGAAAATATTGAAACAAACCATAACCATATTCAATGACTAAACAATAAACAGGACACAGTAGTACACAGGACTTTTTATACCATTACTTATTTTTCTCTTTAAAACCTTTGTTTTGCACAAGTACCTACAATACATTCTTCTTTCTCTCAACTTCAATCCTGCTATGTGGCTGTTGCGGAGGAACCACTATAATTATCTTATAAGTTCAAGTAATAAGCTTACCTTTCTTTAGCTTCTCTCTTGGCTATTTTATCTTTTTCTACCTTCTCCTCTTCATCTTTAGCTTTCTGTCGTGAAGCCAGCCTCTCCCGGACAATGGACCGCCTCTTTACCGCTGCATCAGTCATATGCTTAGTTGTATCAAATACAACCTTTATGCCACACCACTCAGCAATATCATCACGCTTCCGCAGAAGTTTCCGGCCTCTAAGGGCATCCATACATCGTACAAATCCAACATATTCACTGAACTGTACATAAGCCTCAAAGTACAAGGCAGCATCCTGCGGAGGTATTGTAATGCCTCTCATTGTTGTTTTCATTTGCATTCTGTATGGATCTGATGCAGGAATATCCACTTGTCGAACTGCACCAAACTTCTCAAAAATCTTCTTCACTAGGCTTTCCGATGGAAGGGCATCCTCATCTTCATCTCTAGCATGAACAAACCATCTGATAGGTAAGTTAGATATGTGGATGGTATCCGGACGCTCTCCCGGCTTCATCTCATCCATCTCAGTGGTGTCACGGAAGTATGAGTCCCAATCATGACGACTTGGGAAATCAGACTTAGCTTCACAGACCCTGACCTTAAGCTGATCAGGGTAATCCTTTAGTTGCACGACACGCTCATCGAGTCGCGCCAGCACTCGGTCGATGTTGTCTCGACTCTCCAGTTCCGCGTCAAACCTTATCACTTCCGAACTATGCTTCGACACTTTTAACACAGAGAAACTATCAGGTAGGATCATCTTTCGCAACTTCTCCATCAGTTCCCAGTTGGATATCGACTTGCCATGGACCTTGTGGGAGGGGAGCTGGACAGAAATGTTAATCTTTGCAAAGGATTTAAGATACAAACGCTGCGGCAAGTAAAGAGCCGCAGCGTCTGACGGGTCTCTACAAACTTGTATATTCATATTGATAGCTTGCTTGCTACCCGCCCAGAGACCGACCTAATCCTTATAACTAGTAATAAACAACAAACTATGAAGGACAATAACAATGAAAGTAAACAAACTGAATTACAATGGAATGACAAAAGATTAGTCCCAAATTTCTAAAATAACAAAAATACATCGATCAAAATAACCCTATGAACTAGATCAGATATGAGAAATGACCAAAATTTAGTCCAGCCAAAGCCTTCATAATTGTAGCTCCTGCAAATTTTTTATCTAAAGTCAGAATTTCACAGGTTTTCAGAGATTTATTTTAATTTTCACTTCTAAAAACAATTTCTAGTCGTTCCTCCATTTTGCTTGACAATGACGTTTTGTTCAGTGTTGCCGTGCCTAACTACATCAAAGAGAATGTATAATAATAATACACTATGAACTAAATGCCTCATCTCACTATATAAAATGTACTCTGTGAGTAACCATTACGTTCTCTTAGAAATAAAATAATAAGGTGGAGAACTTTTACAATATTTTATAATTTACTCTTATTTCAGCACCCGTAATGTCCTGTACAATACTAGATATCGGATAACGCAGCTTGAACAGTCGCATCATCCATCAGTGTTACCGACAATGCTCAATAATTGACAAATATTCAAATGCATGCTGCAATAGCGTAACAGAGGGGAATAAAAATGTATACCATCCCGAAATGAAGGCTTGGGTGGACATAACCATCGTTCGTAATATGCAATACTTGCACAAGACAGAGGCCATGTGCTTCCATGGCGGTCGGAACGCGCCACGGTCCGAGTCCCACATAACGGTGGAGGGGGTTCGCATCGGCGTCGGGAGGACGATAAAGTACCTGGGACTCGTCCTCGACAGCCGGTGGAACTTCAGGGAGCATTTCCTGAGTTTGGCCCCAAAGCTGAACCGGGCAGCAGCCGCCTTCAGGCGACTCCTGCCTAATCTCAGCGGGCCAAACACCTCCTGCCGAAGGCTGTACGCCGGCGTCGTGCGGTCCATGGCCCTCTACGGGTCCCCAGTGTGGGCCCTGTGCATCCGGACGCGACCACTAAAGTTGGTCGCATGCCAGAGGGTCATGGCTATCCGAATGATCCGGGGATACCGCACGATCGCCGGCGAATCGGCCAACCTCCTTGCCGGATCGCTGCCCTGGGATCTGGAGGCGACTGCCCTCCAGCGCGTCTATGAATGGCGCGTGGAGGCGCAGCGCCGGGGCGTATCCCCGCTGCCTCGAGAAGTCGAGGCGCGGCGGGAAGAGCTCCGGCGCGATCTCAGGGTAGTATGGAGGGAACGACTGTCGCAACCGACGGCCGGGCACGCCGCAATTGCGGCGGTAAGACCCCTCTTTGAGGAGTGGCTAGATCGGCGTCACGGCGTCCTGACCTACCGGATGACGCAGGTCCTCACCGGACACGGAAGTTTCGGGAGGTACCTGTGTCTGATGGGAAAGGAGGAAACGCCTGGGTGTCACCACTGCGAGGGTCGCCCTGAGGACACCGTAGAGCACACGGTGCAAGACTGCCCCGCCTGGGCAGAGCACCGACGTGTCCTCACGGCGGCGATAGGCGGAGACCTCTCGCGCCCGGCATTGGTCGAGGCCATGCTGCGGGGCGAGAGGGAGTGGGAAGCGGTCGCCTCCTTCTGCGAAGCAGTCATGCTTCGCAGAAGTATAAGTATTCGTGGTAGACGCCCACGGCGTCGGACGTCGGCCGACGATCTCCGGCCACCGTAGGCGCGGGCATGCGGACAGCGAGTAAAGGGCAACTCGCTGTCCGACCATGGACCATGCCTGGGTCGATGGCGCGTTGTGTTCCACGCGCGCCTCAATTAGCGTCAGCAATATGACGAGGCCCCCCCATAGAGGGCCGAAGCCTTCCGGGGTCGTGGGACTTATCCCATTACCGTGGCCCTGGTATGTAAAGGGTTATTGAAGGAACACCGTGGATTTTAGTCAGTAAAAGTCTGACAGTCCCTCCCACCCTGCCCGGGGTGGGAGGACTTTATTTGATAATTTCACCACGATAAAAAAAAAAAAAATGCAATACTTCGTATAGGTATGCAATGCCGGGGTTGCGGGAATGTTCTGAGATACCGCGGCTCCGGAACGCAAGGGCAACTGAAGGAACAGAGTGGGTATCGGGTCAGTAGAAGTCTGATACTCCCTTTCGCTCCCACCCGGAAAAAAGGTATACCCTGCTGTTACAGGTACCGTTATTTACTTCCTGGTAAAATGGTGCCAAAAACAAAAATACAACACCAAAGACACCGACTTCCGAAATTAAAGTTATTTTTCACTTTGCAGTGTTTTTTTTTTGGACGTCGGTTTAATTTTTGGTTAAAAAGTTTTTATTTCTCTCTTTTTAGTTGTCCACCTTCACTTCACCGTATGCATTTTGACGAGCATATTGTGCTTAGGTATTAACCATATCCAAGTAGGTAATCGAATCGGAACCCATGAAATACTTTTTATTGAGTACCTAGATAGTTCCGGTGGCCATCAGTGGTTTCTATCAGTTCCACTTCATCAAATGGTGCTTTTCGAAAACAAATTAACTGCACAAGTTAATAACTCAAACCGCTATAGGTGCGCCTACCTATAATATTTGAAGAGTTCCATCGGTTTCTCCAGGATAATGACTAAATGACAATGGGACCATCTTGAAAATATACCCTTTCAAACTAAAATATAATTTTCTAAGTCGGTCCAGCCGTCTTCGAGTAATCGCTGATCATACGATTTGATAACCTTCTCTCCTTTTTTAGTGCTCGGCGAACTCTCGTTCTCGGCGGAAGGAAGGCTATTTCTCGGCGCACATCTGGTCGAGGTATACCCGCCAGTGGATACAACGTCACAAGCGGGGTAGGTTTTAAGCACCCTCTGTTATAATAATACAATGCGACAAGAAGTGTCGCTATGTCCACTTCCCAAATCCGCAGCAAAAAAAAAAACAGACAAGCTTATTGAGCGAAGATCTTGTGAAGATGCTCCCCGGCTGGTGCATGTAATTCAACGAATAATGTTAGGTACTACTAGTCCCGATATTTTGGTTTGATACTTCCTGGCTTGGCCACGGTCATGGATGTGAAATCTAATCACACCCAGACAACAAGTTAGCAAGTCATTAGTTAGTCGATATATTACATATGAAAGTATTCTGTGGTTAGTCGCCAAATGTCTGTCCAAGTATCTTTTAGATAGGGTTTCATTAGTCTGAGCTAAGTAGTTTACTTTAAACGCAATATTGAAAGGTAACTCTTTAAATATTGCGTTTATCAGATAGCTGTTTTTAGAAAATGTGTGTATTAAAATAAAACCTTTTTTACAAAAAATTTAACCGACTTCAAAACTTACAAAAAAGACTTACACTACAAAGAGAGGTTTCATCACCTCGGGTGTGCCCCAGAATGCGACTTTTTTTGAATATCAAAACTATTCATTTGCTTGGCACCGACTTCAGCCATGTGAGACATGTGAGTAGATACCTAGCCCTTATGGTTATTTGCACGGAATAGATGAATTAGGTTGGAATGGTAATGTGGGCGTGGTGAGCGCGCCACATTTATGATACGAAAATCATAGCTCAACCGACTAATTCATTCACCGCGTTTAGTGCGCCTCGGAATACTTTGGAACACAGAGCTCTGCTTTAAAATGCCGTGTTGTGCAATTATAACCTGTAAAACAAAAAGTAAGACCACAAGTATAGAGCGAGGAGGTATATATTTCCATCAGTAAGTCGAAAATAACATTTAATTACAATTTTATTTGTAAAAAACATAAAAATATTCTGATCACTATGAAATTCCGAACATTAATAACATTATTGCAAGAAGTTACAAAAAATATACATTGCCCGATGTGTACTCGCTTAATCAACGCAATGACCAAGTCCGTTTACAATGTATTGCATCCTCTCACTTCAACCATTAACGTTTCGTCCTTTGCCCTGATTGGCCGTGATAAACGGCGCATGTTTATCGACAGTGAGTTACAATCAGTAGCAAGCTCTCGATTTAAGTGTGTGTAATTTATTTGTGTGCGTAATTCGCATACGTAACGTGCCTCTTGAGGCTCTTGCTTGTAGTTGAGCTGTGGGAGTGGGAGACAAGCGGCGACACGCGTTCTCATAGAAATCAGGAACTATTTCCTTTCTAACCTCTTTTATCTGTTCTGTGGTTATTTGTCTCTCTGTAGTGCAAATATTTTTTGTAAGTTTTGTTTGAAGTTGGTTCAATTTTTTGTAAAAAAGTTTTTTCTCTGCCAACGAATTCAAACTGGTAATGTTATCTTTTTCCAAATTTATACTTTTGCCCTTTGTTAGAGATGTGAACGAAATCTAACATGCCCAACGTGTTCTTTTTCCTCATACTGCATGTATTTTTATACTAATTATTAATTATTTTATACTAGCGCCACGGGCGGCATCGCACGGTCTAGTTCGCTCATTCATACAAAACCTTACTAAATGATAAAAGTGTTACAATGTTCCCCATAAGTCCCCCTATCTATAAGTGAAAACCGCACGAAAATCTGATCAATTGTTTTTGAGTTTTACGCGAACAGACAGACTGAGAGACAGGGTGAGAGACTTCGTTTTATGATATCTAATGATTTAGATGGATAGACTTACGTAGTTATTCGGAAATTAAGACATTAATAAACCTTAACCTTTTCGCCGCCAACGTACACAAAACGCAATGCCTCGCCGAGCGCCAAGCTATAAATGTATAACTAAATATACAGTAAACAGTAGTGATGGGGATATCGTCATATCGATGAATAAGATTTGTACGCGTAAAGTTAAGATTTAAAGTTGATTTTACGAATATAAATAAAAACTGATTAAATATTTCCAGATTTGTTTTATTTCACAGTATCCTTAATAAGAAAAATCAGTATAAATTATAAGTATCAAAGAAACTAATACATAACTCAATTAGAACTATAAGGAATGGGGTACATCAATATTTGTTTCATGATCTCATTCTTTAACTTCATATCAAGTTATTGGCACTGAGGGCACGTTGAATTCGATTCTGATCAGGGATGGGGTCTATGGTCTTTCTTTCTTTTATTTTTGTTTATTCCTGTGTGTGCATCTGGAGATACTGGGCTCACCGAACATTTTACATACTTATTGAATTCCTACTCTTTGATGAATAAACATTATTATTATCATCCAGTTAGACATACTTCAGAATTATCTTCTGGTTCAATGTTCTCCACAAAATACTCCGAGTCCGATTCCACACCTTGCAAAATTTTAAGAAGTTCGTCCGAATCAAGTTCTTCACTAATTTTTCTATTTGTTATCAAGTGAAAGAAAGAAAGATGCGTGCGCGCGAATCCGATTTTGTGCTGCACTATGCCAAAGTGACCTTGACAGCCGCACGCCTATGACGTCACTGACCAACTTCTATAGTAGTTCGTGGCACTCGGTGGCGCACAGAGGCATAGACGACCAATTGTTTTGTAGAGATGGGAAAATAACTATCGACAAGAATTGGTAACAACTTTATAATTACGTATCGGCATCTACCTGAAGGTCGAAATTCATCTACTATCCTTTGTAATGAAGTAGATAACTAAGTTCATATTTTATTGACCTCAAATTGTATTCGATATTCGTAACTTTCTGTATTTATAAATATTTCAATGGTGAAATCAACCTTTCACGGCACATCACTGGCCAACTTGATATGAAGTGATTGGCGTTCTGAGGAAAGTAACAAAATTCGGAGTTTCTGTTTTTGCCGATTTTAGGATAAACTAGGGCTTATTTTGTGTAGAAAAATAAAAAACAGGGTAGTAGACAGTGCTATCTTAAATAATAAAATGAAACAAAGCTTTTAATCACAGTAAATTTATTTTAATAAGATAGTTAAAATGAACAACTTCTATAGAAGTTGTGGCGCTGGTGGCACGAAAATCCCGAACTTCTATAGAAGTGCTTGGCGGTGAAAAGTTTAAATAAATATTGTACGTAAGCCCTCTGGCTTACGTATATTCTAAAGTTTTATTTAAATAGGTTGATTTGTACGTTAAAGAAAAAAAAAACTTTGCTTAAATTACGTTGAGATCCTTTCAAAGGTTTTATCAATAATAATATATTTCTATAAAGGACATTGTTGCGGCTCCATCCATGACACGCCTAAGAATCGTTTGAATCGAAAATGAATTAGATAGACTAAATATTTTATGGAATCATAGTAAATCAATTTTTACTAACGGACACTTGTAGATACAAAAATAATCAATTCATCGAAATCAAGTCCGAAAATAGCCAGGTAGTAAGATTCATAGAGTCCTTTATACACAGCCGAGTCTACCAAGTATGCAATATGATCAGAGTCTGTTATCAAACCAAAGTTGTTAGAATAAAACCATAAAACGCATATAAAATCGCAAAGAAAAGAACGTTGCAATAAAAAGTACCGACTTCCATATCAAAACACTACAAAGCCAAAAATAACTTTATTTCGGAAGTAGGTGTTATTGGTTTTGGATTTTCTTTTTCTTTCACACCGCCTTCCGAAATTAAAGTTATTTTTGGCTTTGTAGTGTTTTGGTATGGAAGTCGGTTCTATTTTTTTGCTAAAAATTTTCTTTTCACACTTTTTAGTGGGTCGGTTTGTAATTTATCAAGTTACAAAAGCCATAATGTCAACAACTTATCACCTTTTACAAAATATTGATTTTCCCGATGCATAGCCGTTAATTTTTGAGTTCTCCTGGTACTTGACCATCAGCTCTACATCACCATATGTATTGTGATGAGCATAAAGTGTTTAACATCCCTACTCAAGTAATCGAATCGCAATCCACGAAATACTTATTATTGAGGAGTTTCAGTGGCCATCTGTGGTCTTCATAATCAGTTCAACTTCCCCAAATGGTACTTTTCGGAAGCAACTGCTCAAGGTACTATAAGAAATACCCAAAACGCTATAGGTGTGCCTATAATATTTGAAGAGTTCCCTCGATTTCTCCAGGATGCCATCATCAATCCTGATTTCGTAACAATGGGACCAACTAGAAAGTATACCCATTCAAACGCAAAAATTATTTTTCAAATCGGTCCAGCCGTCTCCGAGTTATGAGGTACATAAAAAAAAAGTTCAAGACGAATTGAGAACCTCCTTTTTTTGAAGTCGGTTAATAACGATTGAAACTGCATAGCGACTTTTGCACGCGCAACGACGATATAAAAAATCAAATCTTATGTTTTTATTATATTAGTTTAGATAAATAAATTTACATGCGTTTTGTATACATCCCTTTCTTTTCAACCGACGACAAAAAGAGGAGGTTATCAGTTCGACGCGTATATTTTTTTTTTTTTTTTTTAATGTTTGATCATCGATTACTCGAAGACGGCTGAACCGATTTGGAAAATTCTTTTTTTGATTGAAAGGGTATACTTCGATATTGGTCCCATTTTCATAAACGTCAAGATCTGATGATGGGATCCTGGAGAAATCGAGGGAACTCTTCAAATATTATAGGCACACCTATGTCGTTTTGGGTATTTATTATAGTAACTTGTGCAGTTGCTCTCAAAAAGTACCATTTGAGGAAGTGGAACTGATGATGAAAACCACAGATGGCCGCCGAAACTACTCAATAATAAGTATTGAGTGGATTGCGATTCGATTACTTGAATATGGATGTTACGCACTTTATGCTCGTCACAATGCATATGGTGATGTAGAGCTGATGGTGAAGTACCAGGAGAACTCCTCAACAATTAACGGCCCAGCATTGGGAAAAGCAATATTTTGTAAAAGGTTATAAGTAGTTGATAATTAGGCTCTTGTAACTAGGTAAATTAAAAACAGACCAACTAAAAAGAGTGAAATAAAAACTTTTTACCAAAAAATTAAACCGACTCCCAAAAAACACTGCAAAGTGAAAAATAACTTTAATTTCGGAAGTCGGTGCCAAAAACGAAAATACAAAACTAAAGACACCGACTACCGAAATTAAAGTTATTTTTCACTTTGCAGTGTTTTTTGGGAGTCGGTTTAATTTTTTGGTAAAAAGTTTTTTTAATTGTATAATTTTTTTATATTATAGCACTTTTGACTGTGGCAGGAATTATTATTAATAATGAATGATAATTATTATTAATAATTATTACTGTTTGTATAATTAAATAAATATAGAAATAATTGGTCGACTTCTTTTTAGTTTCCCACCCCTGATCGAACCTGTATAGGCGGGTACTCACTAGCGAGCCGTAACTGTAACCGTTGCATGTACTGTAACCAAAAAACATAGTGTGTACGTGGTTCGCAAACCTGCTGCGAGCGGTACGCGCGCGGCTTGCAGCGACCCGACGTTTACAACGTACTCATTTCTAAACCCGTAACGTTGCACGAAACTGTAACCGTTACTGTTACCAAAAACATAATGTGTACGTGGTTCGCGAACCTGTGACGAACGCTACACGAGCGACTCGCAGCGAGCCGACGATTGTCGGTTTTTGCCGCGGATCAAAGGGCGCTCGCCACATAGTACTTTCATATATCGCAGTGCGCTCGTGGACGTCAAGAGGAGAGGTTGTTGCTAGCCGCTGCGAACCAGCTGTAATTTCGAGTTATTCCTTCTTCATTATGAGTGAATGGTCAGAGGATAAATGTCTTGCTGATAGACGCCTACAGGGAAAATACTGTATTATGGAACCCTAAGGACAAAAATTATTAAGAAAATCATTTGAAAGAATATGCCTGGGCTAAAATCGGAGGTATTATGAATGAAAGTGGGGGAGCATGCAAACAAAAAATGATTAATTTATTGGCTTCGTACAGAAGGGAGCGTATGAAAATTTAGAAATCAGTGGGAACGGAGAATGGTATTTACTTTCACACCAACTAAGTTATTTATTTGTTATTAATATTTATTTTAGAGAGACACTTCGTCCGACATCGTGGAGTTACAAACCAAAACCGAGGGCAGAGCTGGTCTCCCCGTTCTTTACTCCCCGTACACACTAGAACCTCGTTACTGTATCTGTTTGGTTACAGTTACAGCTTGCAAAATGAGTACGCTCGGTGAAAGCGTTCCGGCGACGTCGTGAGCCGTAATTGTAAAACGCGTACACACTAGAACCTCGTTACTGTATCACATAAGTTACCGTTACAGCTCGCTAATGAGTACCCCGCTTAAGTCCCTCTTACCCCGAATCGACTTTTTCATTCCAAATGATAACTTATTTCATCGAAAGTAAGATCTAATATTGACTGAAGCAATTGTACCTACTAATTAACGAACATTTAGAAACGAATATTTTAATTCAAACCTCCAATCTTAAGAAATACAATGACTGTCCCTCTTACCCCCCATGTGAGGGGGAAGAGGAACGTTTATTAAATCTTGACTTTTACGTCAATATCGTCGTAAAAACTGATATAGCATAATGACATTTAGCCCACGAGAAGCTAATACATAAAGGCAAGTTTTGTGTGTTTCAAAGATCCTAAAAGACTAGCTGTTCTTCCTAGCAGTCAAAATATTTTACTGAAAATAAAGTATGTTCCTCTTACCCCACCTGACCTTACGTAGATAAATATACGAAATATACATTTGGCACTTTGAAAACTTGAAAAGGAATTATGGAAATTCTACACCTAAGGTAGGGGGTTCTAATTAAAAACAAGAAATCAATAAAAAGTATCTTTTATTTTGTTTATTACAGGATGACCACAAACGCTTGTACAGTGACGAGCCACCGTGGTCCATGTACAACTGATATATCAAATAGACCACGCCTTTCTTACAGCTATTCATAAATAATTTAGCATAAAATTTACACAGCTCTGCGTTTACATTATACTATGTATTTAAAAAAGGTCACTACACTAGCTTCCCTTCACAACTACCAAGGCCTATTTCCTCACTTGTTTGCATGAAACTTGATATTGCTTTTTAATACAGCTTTATTCTGAAAGGCTTAGTAATTTTAACAGAACCTCTTCAGAATGGAATATATTAATTGATAGTTGTTATTTATTAACAAAGATAATGAATATGATAGTCAACTTTGTCCTACAAAACAACCTAATTTGACCAAAAAATGTCAAGACTATTTTTTTGTGTTATAAATTTTGATGCAGAGAAATTAATTTAGCAGATTTCATAATAATGCTGTATAAAAAAATACATTAAAATATGTAATACATGTTTACATAATATAATGGTTGATGAAATTAACAGCTCCTGATATTGTCACCTTACAGCAATATTAAAGTAACTTGTTTTAATAAAATGCAAAAAATGTAAACCGATCTAATAACATACTTCTATTTATTTCGAAATAAAACCCAGTCAAATTGGCATTTACATATTCGAAATTGGAAGCATAAACAATCTTTATTTGTTTTACAATAAAAAGTGATCATGGAGCTTCTGATTAAATGTATAAAGTAAATGTATAAAGAAATTGCTATGTCCATATTTACAATATCGAGTCTCACTAAATCAATCTATGATCATCACACCAAAATAATACGTACATAATATTATACATTATTATGGAAGATAAAGTACATCGTAACAGCAACTGTGGCATGTGGGATTTCCTTAGCTTCTGAATTTCGAAACATAAATAAAACATAAGCGGAGGAAATTTTTTGCTTGTGTATTACATAACTGTTGCAAAACTGGAAAGCTGTTTCAACATTTCTTACACAACTTTATACACATTAATTTTAGTTTAATGTGAACGAAATAAACTACATTTATAAAATTATCTATTGTATCAATATAACAGGAGATGCTATGCTAAAATGAAATCCCAACTAGACACAAAATAGGGGTCTCACTACATAGTATATGGAAAACATCTATCTTGTTAGAAGTCAACTGTAGCATTTGTACAAAATAATAATGGTCACATCATTACATAATGTAAAACGCGCAATTTAACTTTAAACAAAACAGAGAATTGTTTTTCGCATCATGAGCCCCTTATCTATAGGAACAGTATTTAATAACACTTCCAAGTGGAAATGTTGTTTAAACATTATATATGGAATTAAGCTACGCCAATATTCACTGGGTAAAGCCAGGAACATCATTCAGCCCACAAAACATTATACATGTATGTAGGCAATGAATGAATAACGAAAGGGATTCTCATATCGTAAACCAAATCCAGCCGAGCTCGAGTTAAGTATCTTATGTACTGTTTAGATATACCTTATATTACTATTGCATAAATTACTTACTTAAAAATACATAAATATCAGCCTGTCAACAAAAACTGCAGACACAAATCAGCAGGAACTGTTAATGGCGAGTTAACAATTATAAATACAAATAAAATGTATGGCTGGATTTGATGCTCACACAATCAAAACCCTTTCGCCTTTATGCTACTTAAAATTAAACAATGAAGATTTGTGCATTCAACAAGGCAATTTCAATTTAGTTCCTGGCTGGCTAGGTGTTGCCATTTTCTTACAGAAAATTTTCAGACACGGCCCTAGATAGCTATGAAATTCTCCTAATATATATTGCCATCCAACAATATCTTACATTTTGTCATGCCTATCTTAAACACTATTTTTTTGTTGGCATCGGCACATTATCTGATTAATTATGTGACCGAGTTTGTGAAGAAGTTTATAAATTGTGATGATAATTTAATAAGCATTTTATTAAGTATGTGATTTAAGCAATACCTTTCATTACTTCAAATAATGCTTACTTTTTCAGTGTTACACTAAAATTTTAAGTATTATTTTTTAGTTAATATATAAAACTAAATGTATTGCTAAAATAACATATACTGCATAAATGCAGGGAATATAGTATTTACAGTTTGTATACATAAACTCAACATACAAATTAACTTAAAAATCATAACCGCACATCAGTAAAACTTGTCTAAACTAAAACTAAACATTCACAACATGTCTATAGCTTTTGTTTTAGGAAATTATTTAAAAATAAAATTCTCAGTCTTCTCTATTGAATAGTACAAATAGATTGCTATAAATTAGATCTTTCGATTTACAATATAGTATCATACAGTTTGTACAAGCTATGGAAAAATTGACACGTCCGTTACGCAATTGTCTGAAATATTTGGACAGTCTGTAACTTAATCGCTGCTGACACACAACCAGCTAGCAGCCTCTGTCACATTCACATTTATTGTCACCGCACTACACGTTTGTCTTCCAATATATCCAAACAAGAACTGTCTCACAACACTCCCTACTCAATATTCCATACTTCTCACTATTTCATGTCAACACCGCAGAGTCAGTACATTAAAATTATATCTGTACTCCTGTATTATTAGTAAAATACATTAAAAGTTTATTTTAATTTTAATTTTAGTTAATATGCTCAGACACACAGTGTAATCTACTACATAGTAATGTGCTTACATTGCGAGCTTATTATTATTTCTGGTGTTCCATTCAGGCTGTTCCGTATTCAACCCTTAGGTATGGTATTTTTTTTTTCAGTAATGGTAAGTAATTTGTAGACCAAAACCTGAGCAAGATAGCTTTATCAAGTCACTAGTACTCACGCGGGGTTTCGCTCCCGTGGAGTCTATCACGGTAAAACATCATTCTCCTTTTTTGCAGTCTCGTAAAAAGTAGCCTATAACCTTACTCAAGCTTCAAGCTACTTCCATACCAAATTGCATCCAAATCCACCCAGTATTTTCGAAGATTAGCGCGTTCAAGCAAACAAACAAACTTATCCGGTTTATAATATTAGTATAGATTAGCTTCTGCCTGCGGCTGCATTAGTTTGAAGTGTTTTTCAGCAAAAATAACTACTTCTTTCTATTAGTGTGGATTAGTTTGCTGAGTCAGATAGTTTTTAGTGTTAGGTTGAGGAGCTCAGGGCTCTGCTTGACCCATTCTGGGACGACGTTGGGTACTAAGCTTGGTGTGTACGATGAGCTGGTCACTTTTCCAGTAATTTGTAGACCAAGATCTCATAAAGATAGCTTTCCTGAGGTATTAATGTTGGGTCGCTAGTGACTCTGCTTGAACTATTCGGCAGTAGCTTGGTGAGTTCGACGAGTTACAGAGCATCATTAGGTATGGTCACATTTCCAGTAATTTGTAGAGCAAGATAGCTTTCCTGAGGTGTTAATGTTGGGTCACTAGTAACTCGGTCCTCTGCTTGAACCATTCAGGCAAGACATCGGGCACTCTAGCTTGGTGCATTCGACGAGCTACAGAGCATCATTAGGTATGGTCACTTTTCTAGTAATTTGTAGAGCAAGATAGGCTTCCTGAGGTGTTAATGTTGGGTTGTTAGTGACTCGCTCCTCTGCTTGAACTATTCGGGCAAGACATCGGGCACTAGCTTGGTGCGTTCAACGAGCTACAGAGCATCATTAGATATGGTCACATTTCCAGTAATTTGTAGAGCAAGATAAGCTTCCTGTGGTGTTAATGTTAGGTCGCTAGTGACTCGGTCCTCTGCTTGAACCATTCAGGCAAGACATCGGGCACTAGCTTGGTGCGTTCGACGAGCTACAGAGCATCATTAGGTCCTGGTATGGTCACTTTTCCAGTAATTTGTAGACCAAGATAGGCTTCCTGAGGTGTTAATGTTAGGTCGCTAGTGACTCGGTCCTCTGCTTGAACCATTCAGGCAAGACATCGGGCACTAGCTTGGTGCGTTCGACGAGCTACAGAGCATCATTAGGTATGGTCACATTTCCAGTAATTTGTAGAGCAAGGTGTTGATGTTGGGTTGCGAGTGAGTCGGCCCAGTCCGACACAGGCTCGGGCGCCAGGGGAGCGCGTCAGTTGGCGCGCGCGCGCTTGGGCTGCGGGGGCTGCGCGTGCGCGGGGCGCGGCTGGAGCGCGTCGTCGCCGGCCAGCCCGGAGCGCAGCATGTACTTGAACTGCAGCATGTGCTGCATCACGTCGCGGATCTGCACCAGCGCCACCGCGTTGTCGCCCGCCGCCGCCGACTTGCACTTGCCAGAGTTGCGGAGGACTTGCAGTTGGGTTCTGTAACAACGATACGCTACCATCAGTATGCGGCCCTAGTACTATTTTTGGTGGTGTGTGATGTCATAACGGCTCCCCTACAAACCTTTTCTATATAGTTTCTTAACTTATATAAATAATACGAAAGGTAGCATTTTTTTTTTATTGAAAATAGATTCGCGTTTGACCACTATCTCACCTGATGGTAAGTGATGATGTGATCGAAGATGGAGCACGCTTACCTAAAAGTAACCTATTCACTCTGGACTTAAAGACTCCTAGGTTGTAGCTGTCGGGAAACACAGACTCGGGCAGGGAATTCCACTCCTTAGCCGTCCGCACAATGAAGGTATTCTCAAAACGTTTTGCGCGTATAGGTGGGATGTCCACCATGTAACGATGGCGGGCGCTTCGCCGTTTGTCTCGTAGTCCGATGATGAAACGGGCTTGGCGGAATTAGATTGTGTAATTCCATCGCACACTCCCCGAAATGAAACCGATAGACTTGCAACTCGTCGTCGGTGGTCAAGGCTCTGGAGCTTTGACTCAACCAGTGCATCGTTGCCAATAAGTCTCTTGGCCCGCTTCTCAATAGACTCAAGCGCGTCCTATTGGTATTTCGCAGATCCATCGCAAAGATGAGAGCAGTATTCCATACACGACCGAACCTGGGCTTGAAAAATATTTTTTTTTACTTTTAATATTTCTTTGTCAGACACTCTGACGGACGAACAGATAAATAAAATAACAGAAAACGTTTTCTGAAAGTTTTTAATTAAACTATTATAATGCAGACCGTGCTCACATCATGCAAAGAAATAACTATAAATATTAATAAAACTATCAACTTAAGAAATCTAAATCGCTTTCGCGCTAGCAAACTTAATATCGCCTGGAAACAATATAATCTGCGTGCACAATAGATACCGCCGGTGCCTGTGATACACACACACAGCACTATAGCTAGTACAGTACACATGGTTATTGTAAAGGTGTGGTACTCACGAGTTAGGTCTGTAGAGTGTGATGCCGAGCGCGTCGAGCATAGCGCGGCAGGTGGTCAGCGACACCCGCGGGAAGAAGTGGCTGGCCAGGTCCGGCAGGGTCATCAGCAGCTCTGTGTATTGGTAAGGCTTGGCGTTGATGCACGGAACCATTGTGTTCTCCACCAACGCTTTTTGTACCTGCACAACAGACATGTAACATTTGTAGCTTGTTTATGTATTTCTAGCTGTGAGTGGACTAAATTAACAGAAACAGGAGATTAAAAAAGACCACATTATTCTCAATCTTGTTAACCTCTCCAACTAAACTAAATATGCTCGTTGGTTCAAATGGAGTGGGTTCACAGCAATAATGTAATAGACTATGGACATGAACATTAGGCTATGGATGCGTAACAGTCTTACAATTCAAAAGGCTAACATGAATAAGGATACACTATAAAACACCAGATGATATTCAAAATAACACAATTTCAAAACCATCTGCAGTGAAGTCTTTTTTAAAAGAAGTCGCCACCCCTTTTATTTTTTTAACTGAAGCTTACGATTGGTACCATAATTATAGCTTAAAACGTTTTAATGATTTAGAACAGCATATTCGAGCAAACTAAAATATGAATCCTTACCTTATACGGCGTATGGTTGCCAGTTATATTGATGTCGGGTATAGGGGTGAGCCTTTTGCGACTGTCCACGGAGTGAGAGGTTGAGTGGCCATTCATTGTTCCAGTCACTTGAGGAGGTGCACTGTAACGTAAACCAAACATTAGTTTCCTAATTAAATACCTTTATTATGACTTTCTGGCGTGCCTGCATAGAGTTGGCTTGATTAGCGCTTGAAGCTTCATAGACAATGTTATATTGCTACCCGGATTAAACTGCATCTGTGAGATCACCTGTTCTTAGCACCACAGCTGTTTAATTTCTATGAACTAGTGTGTGACCAGCCTAGAGACCAAGCGAGCCTATTTCTTTTTCTCTCTTTAAAAAAAGAACTGGCAATGCGGATTGAATTTAGATTACTAGCAATCTTGTTAACCCCTCCAACAAAGCTGTGTCTGGAGTGTGTTTACGGGAATAGTGTGATGGATCGATCCAATCGATCACAAGGCCGACACCATTTCTGAGAATAGAGCAACTATTACTGTAAGTTGAGGTTTTCTGATTCGAGAAAAAATATCTTGAAGTTTTTAACCGACGAAAAGCCTGACAAACCTTATAAGTGAAGCCTTAATTTCGCACGAATAGGTCAAAACGCTTATCAAGCCATCAATCGATGCAGCCGAGTAATAATACTGTCAAAATACCGCGTGTTTAAACAATCATTCTCTTTAGTTGAATTGTGAGAGAGAGCCTATGTAATATGCTTTATAAACGAGCTAAGATACAGGCGAAGGGCACAGGAAGATGATAACCAACATATTGTTAGGTATGCGAGTTTGCCTGTTGATATTCTCCTATTAATGAATAACTGCAACTTTCGTGCCAACAACTATTTTCCTTTGACTTAATTACGGACAGGGACAGTAAATGCTTCTCTGACCCACAAAACAGAAGCGAAATCGCCACGCGGTCGGCTATTTCCGGTAGCAGTCGTGTGACATCGGGACATTAGACTAGCGGAAAGGATCTTATCTCAACTTTGGAGGTCCTTATCAAGTTATAATGACGTCATTTATTAGTCACTAAAACAATATGGATCGCGATATCCGAATTAAATAATTAAAAGAAGATCAGTTACTTTTACGCTGAAAGTTTATAAGCATAATTTCAGACGGCCCCATCTTTACTATTTAAATTTATATTACTTTCAAAAGGAACCTATAATTGTTGATAAATGACGACTAATGGATAGCTTTGTCCAACGACATGAACATCAAATTACTCTATTTCAAATTATACACACGGTATTTTGAGCAGTAAAGCATTTATTCAAGTTGATATTGTAAAAAAAAGCGTATACTATAAATATTAATATGATTTGTAGGACAGTGTCAAGACAATGGCGAATGGAAAATACACTCTTGTAAGAACAGCCTTTATTTAAATAATAAATATTGTAAGCGTCCTGTTATGAACCAACCAGACTGTTCAGAATATTATATTTTTCTATCAAGTATGGCATGAGATGGAAAATGAAGTTTTAAGTTGAATTGAATATTTCGAAAACGATCACTTTGTCTCTTTCACACTTATCTAAAATTGCGGTGTATGTGAAAGAAACAAAGCGAGTGTTCGAAAACGACGAAAGTATTTCAAACACATACTAGCCCCAGATATTTTTTAAATTAAGGTCATCACAATTGGAAGTTCATTTTCCGTCTCATTAATACCCGCTAGTCGAAGATAGCAATACTTTTAGATTAGTCTAATCAAAGACAAATTTAAGACTTTTCGTATAGCCCCGTGAAACATTACTCAGTGGAGTTTAACTGAAAGGTCCAAATAATAACGTGTAGTGAAAGACGAGTGTTCATTGGTCGGTTGATGTGCATGCAATGAGAAGTGACCAATTAAAAATCGTCATGCGCACGACATGATAATGAAGCAGATAACGTTACTTTTGGACTGTCACGATAGAAAACTGTAAAAAATTATTTCTTAAAGCTTGAACTTAAAGTTTCAAGGGAATACAAATGAAAGTCAAACAAGTTACAGAAAGAACACAATAGTGTGGCTTTACGTACTGCACTAAACGGGGCTGTTCTTACAAAATCCACTACAAATGATGAAAAGTTCCTCACTTCATGGTTGACGTGTTTGCCGAGCTCCTCACCAGAGGTGGAGGGGGTTGCTGACCCATCGCCATTGTAATTGCACTGTTCGGAAACTGAAATAAACGATAAAAACAAACATTTTCACGCGGCTCTACAACACAAGGCGAGCGTCAGAAAAATTATTGTGGAAGACTATGATAAACTAAATATTATAATAATATACATAACTATTGCGAGATTTTTATTGAAACTGCACTAAAAGCGGTATTTTACAGGTTAAGGTACTGATAATATATTTTCCGTCAAAAGCTGCTTTTATATGAGGTTGTGTAAAAACAACTCGAGAAATGTAGACTAAACCGATCTGGGAATATAGGCGTTATATCATATAAGAATCTATGCGAATATCATAGTGTTACGCGTATCGTGTTGCTGTGACGCGTTCGTGATAGTTACCTGGACGTTACGTTGGTGTTGCGAGCGGTGTTGCGGCATGCCGGCTGCTGCGGCCGCCATGGCTGCGTTGTTGTAACGCGCTGCTACGTGCGCTTGCGCAACTTGGGCCTGAACAGAGTAATATTCACGTTATTGTTGAATTAGTTATTTCTGAAAACAATAAAATGTTCGATTCTAGAGAGAATGTGGCCCAGCCTTTGAAAATATTTGGCCTTGTTTTATAAATATATTATACTAGCTGACCCGCCACGACTTCGTTCGCGTGGTATCCTACCCCTACCCAACCGATACCACTACCCCTATCCTACCGATACCCTAACCATACCTTACTCTACCCCTACCCTACCCAAACCCTACACTACCAATACCCTACCCTACCCTACCCTTACCCTACACCAACCCTACTCTCCATTTTATTTAGAAAAGTTTGTATAGGAAATAGAAAAGGGCTGTTTTGAGGGTTTACCCGGTTTTTTTTTTAAATTTTTTCTCATATTTTAAACCTTCCCTAGACCTCCACGAACATTACAAAACCAAGATAAGATAAATCCGTTCAGCCGTTCTCGAGTTTTAGCGAGACTAACGAACAGCAATTCATTTTTATATATATAGTGTATATTGGTAGAATTCATATTACTAGCAATCTTGTTAACCTCTCCAACTAAGCTAAATATGCTTGTTTGTTAATGGGCCATAGTGTAATGGGTGGGATTGGAACCAGCGACGTCTCGATCACAAGGCCGATTGTTAATATAAATTAACTAGCTTCTACCCGCGACTTCGTTCACGTGGGAGGATTTGCCTGCTTAGATCCCAATACCCTAGGAATTCCGGGATAAAAAGTAACCTGTGTGTTATTCCAGTATGTCAACTATACTGCTTACCAAATTTAGTCTAGTGGTCAGTGGCCCTGACTGCTATGCGCAAGGTCGTGGGTTCGATTCCCACCCAGGACAAATGTTTGTGTGATGAGCACGATCATTTGTTCTTTGTCTGGGTGTAATTTATCTATAATATGTATGTATTTAGAAATATATATGTATGTTTATCAGTTGTCTAGTACTCATAGCACAGGCTCTGCTTAGTTTGGGACTAGATGGCGTTGTATGAAAAGTTGTGGAATATTATATTATTATTATTCAGATCCGTTCAGTAGTTATTGCATGAAAGAGCCACAAACATTCATACATCTATCCTCACCAACTTTCGCATTTATAATATTAGCAAGTAGTCAGGAAAATACAATCTATCCATGGCTGCTCTCTACATCTCGAAGGGCGAGGAGCTTGTAGCTAAATAGTATTTAAGGTAAAGCAACGCTTGCAGTTTGAGCCGTGGATGAGTGACACCTTAACGGTTGGTACCCAGTAGCTGGGTAACCTATCGTGTCACCCAGTTACTGGGATGTGGAGGTCGGATAGGCAGTCGATTCATGTAGAACCCTTGTACTGAGCTGCAGCCAATTAAGCTGATAATAATGATGATGGCTCCTCCCTACTTACGTCAGTATGAAAAAAGAAAACAAAGTTCTCATCCTAATTTAACACGTTGAACGCCAACGCTGTCAGTGCTGACCGACAGTGAGCTTTCCCTTTAGGCCAAGCAAAAATCACATTTCTTCCCAACGAGCACATTAGTGGAAATAGCAGCCTATTTTGTTACTTTGGGCTGTAAAATAGCGCTTTAAGGGTTCAAAAAGCAGTTCAGAGTTGCATATCTGTATCCGTAAACGTCTATAGTTATAAAAGTTACTTAAGGTGCTATAAGCTGAATCAAATACTACCCTAGCCTTCACAGTAGTCCACGGTAGAACTCATTTACCACTTACACCTTCTTTATATGAGAGTTACGAAGGTCATTCTGCCACTCACAGCTGCATAGTAGTTTCCATTGTAACTTGTATAGGTTATAGTTATAGTAACCACTATTATACTACTATAAGTTTCATTATAGAAATAATAGAAACTCTAATGCATACTATAGTTACAAAAAAATCATCAGTGTAACTAAGGCCTTTAGTAGCAATAGTCATTCCTTACAGGCTCAATCCATTCGCCATTTTACAGCCGCTTTTGTAACTATTATAAAACATTTAATAAAATGGATGCTAAACGAATAAGTACGTAACTAGATCTTATTTATTCATTTATTTATTATATACTTTATTGTACACCTTACAATACACTTAAGGATACAAATAATTAATCTTATAACCTCAAAAACAGGAAAGTAGGAGCTTTTTGTGGCTGTGAGTTGCACTAGGGGAACAAAAATCACTGGAAGCGTTAGAAGGGTGAAAATTAGCGCTATGATTCTCAAAAGGGAGTTATTAGAGCTCAAACTGCAGGTTATGACTACAGTACAATGACGCCATGATTTTTTTAGAAAACTTATAATTCACTTGCAAAATTGAGTTGATATACATTGGTTTTTCAGTTAAATGTGCATTAAATGTACCGGTAAACAATCGGCCACTTGCAAATAGTAAGTTATCGACACGTAAAAATACGGAAATAAAATTTATTCTGTATAACAAATAAAAAATATCACATATCTTTTGTTAATTTTTTAAATATCATAAAAGCGCGTTAAAATTACTCGAAAATTATCTTATATATCTACAGTAAACTGGACAGCGTTTTAAGTATCTTTATATATCTTGCTAATACAGAATACAAACATTTACTTCTTTTTGTTTTATTTTCATGATGGCGACGAAAACACTTTACCAAAATATTACAAACAATGTCAACTGAAAATATACAATAAAGAACTATAATCAATTCATTCGTTCAAAGTAGTTCAAAATCATTCAAAATTAGCGCTACGAGAGCTTTAGTATAGCGTTAATAAATCGTTATAGCTATTAAGGAACCTTTATGCAACCGTTGTGCAGGTTAAATGGAACTTTAGGTTGCATAAAATGGCGCCCAAATAGCGCTAAAGCGGCTGCTTTAAGTCTGCAGTAGACGCTCTAGCGCTTACGTCTATTACCATAAGTAATAATCGGATACGCACTAAAGCTCTAATGCAGCCCATTTGTGCTAGTTGGGTTTCTATCCAAATTTAGACCAAATGTTTTTTTAATTGTTGGTTTGACGGGAAGTAAACCTCGAAAAAAAAAATTAGATTACCGATTACCGATGGGCCCACTCTTGACCTCGATCCCGCCTGATGGTAAGCGATAGATGAGGTCTAAGATGGGACGAGCGAGCCCAGAAGATGCCTATTTACTCGTGATTTTAGTAACAAAAGTCAACTTTAGTCATTAATTAATTAATTATGGAGATATTAAACAGCACTGACCGACGCGGCCCGAACGGCAAGTCTAGTTGTTGGCCATCACTGACCGACGCATTGCATGCATGCATTTTTTTTTCTTGGCGTTCAACGTGTTAAATGTCATTTATTTATTAAATTAGGACGATAACTTTTTAAAACTTTCTTATAAGATGGAGAGCAATGCTCAATGGAAATATTCATACTATAACGGGGTTATCTAAGATTTAAAACATAAGAAGTAACGTTTTGTATTAGTCAGACGAATGAATCAATTAATTTCGTGGAAACAGTGACTAAACAATTAATGATGTCACGAATAGGGCTTTTTCTATCAAATGTTGGATAACAACAGAGTTTCCTTGTGATTGAACAATCTAATAAGCAGAGGGGGAAAGAATGCTTGGAAATCCCTTTTAGATTTGATGGAATTTTTAACCATGATAAGGGTTTCCAAACGTCGTTAAATCAACCGCAAAGTCAGTATATGTTGTTCTAGAAATCACCCCATACATCTATACTAATATCTCTAAGTGGAATGAAATTTGGTATAGAAATAGTTTGAAAGGTTATAATATGCTAATTTTTAACAGACTCCAAAAGACGGAGATTATGGTTTTATCACGATAAAGTCCACGAGAGCGACGCCTCGCGCGACTGCTTATAAGCTATAAAACCTGTCATTGGCGAAGAAACGAGAAGTGATGAAGACGAGGTTGGAAAAAATTGGCTAAGTGCGAGTCAGACTCGACCATGAAAGGTTCCGTAGTAACTACGCAAAATAAGTTTGTTTTTCATAGTGTTTGTATGAAATACAAAGTTATATTTGCGGTTTTAGAAAATGTGCTATTTTCTCAAAAACTGCTGACCCGATCTTGTTCAAACCAATTTTCGTTAGAAGTTTTTAAGATCCACAGCATATTTTTTTTAAGATTTTCACTCCATTATTATAGAAGTTAGAGGGGGGAGACACATTTGACCACTTTGGAAGCGTATATCTTTTAAACGATTGACATTAAGAAAATGTGGTTTTAGAAACCTCAGTGTAATTTTTAAAGACCTGTGGTATAGACACCACTGACCACACACGTATAGGTTTGATAAAAAAAAATATTTTCAGTTCCATGTATGGGGAGCCCCCCTTAATATTAAATACTTTTTTATTTTTTTCTAAGATTCGGAAAGCGGTTCACAGAATACATCTACCTATAAAGTTTCACATGTGTAGTCCTACAGATTCGGAATAAAATGGCTGTGACATACAGACAGACAGACATGACGAAACTATAAGGGTTCCGTTTTTGCCATTCGGCTACGGAACCCCAAAAATCTACAAAATGATGTCCAAAATTGTGGTAAGAGCACACACAGTTGCCATACTGTGTCAATTCAACATCATCTGATAGACAGCTAGGAAGCTGTCACATCCAAATCCAAATCCTGCTGGATGCAGCTAAGTATTAGTGCTTTACATGGAGCATATCTGACCTCCACAACCCAGTAACTGTGTAAATTCTACAAAGTCTAAATAAAAACTTTCGAAGAACCATACCTGTGCGAGCCTAAGCACTTGCTGCGTTTGCGCCTGTGTCAACGCTCCGGGCAGACTCCATCCATTCGCTAGCGCTTGGACAGCGGCAGCGGACAATCCCCCATGAGGCATTTGCATGGCTTGGGAGGCCGGTGAATGTCTTTGTGCAGTCGCCCGCCTGCCTCGCGTGGATTGGTTCGACACGTTGTTTAGTGACACGGCGTTGGAGCCGACTCCTACACCTCCGACCACACCTGGTGGAGGAGCAGGGGGTGCTCGCGTCCACTGACCGCCTCCTGATACGCCTCCTGTAAAAATAGACAGCATGTTTCAGGTAATGCCTATAGCCGTGAACCCGCTAACAAGATTGCTAGTAATGTTCATTCTACCCAAATAGATAGGTTCTTATTTTTTTTTAATGCTATTTTTAGCCGATTGCAGCGATAGGAGGGTAATGATTTAGACCGGTTTGTATGTATGCGGGTTTATATGTAAATCTGTTCCCTCATAACTTCTAAACTACTTATCGTAACAAATGAGGAATCGTTGAAGTCGTCTATGTGAAATAGAATATCTTTTATCTATCCTTTACATAAAGGTTTCAGAAGATATAGAGAATAGTTTCTGGTTAAACGAGGAGTCTCTCTGGAGTGGGAACTCATCGTGTATAGTATAATAACACGGCTATGACGAACTTGCCCTGCGGTACTGTTATTGTCAAGTTTGCCAAGAGTTGCCGGCTTTTCTACACGGTTAAGCTCAGTGCCATTCTAGCCCTGAGTAGAATTGAAATGGTGATTGCTGTGTACCGTATTATCTCATCTCTGAATAGATGTAAAAGGCTTTAATTTAGTAAAAAGATAAGATAAGAGATAAGATAATTTTATTTGTTCAAACATGAATAAACATACAAAAGAAATAAAAAATGGCGTATGTACCTAATATAATCATTTTTTAAATGTGTTGATGTTATGTAATGCTTATTTCTCTGTATGTTATAGGTTTAATTATTGCCTGAAATATATTCGCCAATTCGATATTCCATGATGGCTAACAGCTTTGAATTCTGAGCAAGAACGAATGGCCATGAATGAAACTAAGCAGCATACCCATTTCGGGTCGAAGCAATGGGTGCTAGACGGTAAAATATAGGTATACGAATCTTGTGATCTAAAAATAAAGTAATGGACTTCGGTGTCAAAACATTATTTTTTTTCGGATTCAGTTCATCAACCGACGACCAAAAGAGGAGGTTATCAATTCGACGCGTATATTTTTTTTTTTTTTATGTTTGGTCACCGAGTACTCGAAGACGGCTGAACAGATTTGGAAAATTCTTTTTTTGTTTGATAGGGTATACTTTGAAGTTGGTACCATTTGTCACCAAGTCAGGATCTGATGATGGGATCTTGGAGAAATCGAGGGAACTCTTCAAATATTATAGGCACACCTATGGCGTTTTGGGTATTTCTTATAGTAAATTGTGCAGTTGCTCTCAAAAAGTACCATTTGGGGAAGTGGAACTGATGATGAAGACCACAGATGGCCGCCGAAACTACTCAATAATAAGTATTTCGTGGATTGCGATTCGATTACTTGAATATGGATATTAAGCACTTGGTACTCGTCACAATGCATATGGTGATGTATAGCTGATGGTGAAGTACCAGGAGAACTCCTCAAAAATTAACGGCCCAGTATTGGGAAAAGCAATATTTTGTACAATGTTATAAGTAGTTGACATTTAGGCTCTTGTAACTAGGTAAATTAAAAATCAACCAACTAAAAAGAGTGAAATAAAAACTTTTTACCAAAAAATTAAACCGACTCCCAAAAAACACTGCAAAGTGAAAAATAACTTTAATTTCGGAAGTCGGTTTAATTTTTTGGTAAAATGTTTTTATTTACCACCAATTATTATTGCGTCAATTATACGTTATCGCATTAATGGTAGGTACATACTATGAAAAACAGCGGGTCATTCTAATTAGGCCAAAAAGCGATAAAAATAGGGGGTCGTGGCAGGGTCCGGAAAATGCTGGTTTCAACCAAGCATTTATACAGTAATTAAAGTATCTATGTTATGTATAAGCGAGTTTAAAACAGTTACGAATAGAGCTGACTGTCTGACCAGCAATCTACGGAATGAGGGTTTCCAGGAAAATTTAAACCACCAGTCAAGAGTCATTGAGGTCAACTACTTCAACTTCAACTCTTGTTAAGTGGCATTTGTGGAGGAGCCACCACAATTTTGCCAATATCACATGTAGAATGATAGACCATCAAACGCTGGAGGTCGGCGCACCTGGCAAACGCTTAGTTTGACATCTGTCATAAAGTGATAAAAATAGGGGGTCGTGGCGAGGTCCGGAAAATGCTGGTTTCAACCAAGCATTTATATAGTAATTAAAGTACCTATGTTATGTATAAGCTAGTTTAAAACGGTTACGGATAGAGCTGGCTGTCTGACCAGCAATCTACGGAATGAGGGTTTCCAGGAAAATTTAAACCACCAGTCAGAGTCATTGAGGTCAACTACTTCAACTCTTGTTAAGTGGCCTTTGTGGAGGAGCCACCACAATTTTGCCAATATCGCAAAATTGTGGTGGCTCCTCCACAAAGGCCACTTACAAAGAGTTGAACTTGAAGTTAGTTGCGCCGAGAGGTAAGGTGACACCTCACTGCTGCCACCTGGTAAACGTTATTTTAACGGTCTTTTAGTGGAAAGGTTACTTCTAGGTAAGCTTGCTTCATTTTCGACCACATTATCGCTTACTATTATGTGCAATGGTAGTCCAACGAATGCATATAATCAATACCCGCATTCCCATCTCCCCTTACACATGATTCAGTGGCGTGGCCACCCATATAAGTACAAAAAAAAACAATGATCCTGAGCCCCTAACCAAGAATAATGTTGATATTGTATCGTGGAACCGTTTGTAATTACGCCCCTGTTTAGTCCCTCGGGTTGTACCATGAAGTAGGAATCCTAAATATTTCAGAATGCTGCGTGATCATAAAAACTGCAACTGGAATTTTGGGTCAGATATGCTAAAAATACATATCGCCTAGCATTGGATGGATTTCGGCGCCCAGCTAAGATTCCATCGGGAAAATTTGTGAGATATTTGTAACGAGTTTTTACCTTATAGGACTGATTTTTTTTAACAAAAGAAACTGTTCTTATCAATAGCTATCATTGGCAGAAAAGTAATTGAACTTATTGACAGGGCAGGTAGTAGGACGACGATACCTATGTACGATAAGTTATTTGGAAACCTGTCAAAACTTACTTTGAAGATCTTATCAGGGCCTATATCATAACTACAGCACCAATACACAATTTGAAACCAACCGAGTAAGGAAAAGACCATGACAACTATGTTAATAAAAAAATAGTAATTAAAAAAATAAAAAAACCCGACTGCAACCTTATACTAAAAAAACTGAAAAGCTAATAAAAACAAGCCCATTTTAAATTAAATAAAAGTTGGAAGCAGGCGGGGCCCATACCATTATTATAGTTTCAAACTCAAATGGGTCCCGCCTGCTTCCAACTTTTATTTAATTTAAAATGGGCTTGTTTTTATTAGCTTTCAGTTTTTTTAGTATAAGGTTGCAGTAGGATTTTTTAATTACTTTTTTTTATTTCCAGCTTTTTAGTTTACAGATGTGAAAAATTTCGCAGACGATTTAGTTCTTTATACGTGTTTTTTACGATTTGTCACTTTGAATTACTTTTAACCATATAACTTGTATATATTTTTGTAATCACCTTTTAAAACCCTTTATTTTGATACCCCACTCGATAGGTTTTGAAAAAAAAACCGTTTTGAAGGCATAATATGGCGCCAAAAATCCGCCATTTTGGTTTTTTTTTTCATTTTGATATCCCCAGTGTCACTCTCACAGTCAATACGAATCTAACGATACCTCTCAAGCTAAAATTCGTCGAGCCGTTCAGGCCACAGAGCGTGCCAAACAATTATACAAACATACATACTCTCGAAAAACATAACCCTACTTCTGGCGCAGTCGGGTAAAAACGCAGGTTTCGCAATCCACCTAGTACTTACAATCGGTAATTACCTAGTTAGCAAAGGTAGGAAAAATATCAATTGAAATATTAGACAATGGATGCCCTTGAAATTCGGAGAGTATGCACTAAAGGTCAAATTATAACTAGCTGGATGGCGAACAATTACGGCTGACGTCATATGCCATATTCGCGACCTGGTTTACAGGATGTTCAGATAGGAAAAACACAAAAGGACCTTAAAATTATGTAACTCAACTGGCGAGTTGAGTATCTGAACATCCTGTAAAATGCAGCACAGTTTAGGTACTAAGATTTTTATCGTAAACGTTTTTTCTAGAAACTCCCTGTTTTTATCACGTCAAGTAAAAACCATTGACTTCCACACTTTTTTTCTCTTTATTTCGCCGTCTGATGACGTTAACGCATTGAACTGTGAAATCTTACGAAACGTCGAATTAAACCCCAACTGGGCCGTTTGATCAGATAAATCCATAGTTTCGTACCACTACCAACATCGTACATAGCGTAACGGGAATCAAGAGAAAGCCTCAAGGCATAAGATGTCAAGATTTCTTTCGCCAAACACAGTTTATTGGTAAACGACCCGTTATATTTATAACCGTTATAGTATAAATAACAAATCTGCTTTTTTTGTAATGCTTTGATTAAGATTTCTGTGATATATTTATAATTGCGGAATCCAGTTAACTGAAACGAATTCGCACGGGAGAGCACGAAACATGAAAAAATACGTAACCTTTTTAAATTAGAACTTTTTTTCACCCAGCTTAGCTTTATCGCGACCATAAAAGGACTTACATTTATTTAAAAATGGAAACAAGCGGGAAAGTCAGGATTATCTATGGCCCGTTATACCTGCCCATTTCTTTTATCACGCTGTTTACAAATCATATTTTTACAAAAATCACATGAAAACGAAGGTCAAAAAATTTAATTTAATATGACAGACAGATCACAAAATCTCTTTAGAATGTATATTAATTTACATAAAACTTTATAATGTCTTAGTTACTGGTGACGTGGTTATTTAGTTCGTCTGTGGAGCATTTCTATAAGCAATAAAGTGCCGGTAAAACACAAACCTTAGCGAAGGGAATTTCAACAATGAACAATTAACTAGGTAAACAAATAACTAAGGAAAAATTCCATGTTTTTCTAATTCATGGAATGGACGATAATTCAGAACAACGACAGACGGCATAACGAACCTGATAGGGCCCAGTGTCTGCTGTAGTTGCGAAAGATCTAACTAGATACAGTGACCCCGAAACGAAAGGGCAACTGAAGGCACAGAGTGGGTTTAGTCAGTAAAAGTCTGATACTCACTTCAGGTCTACCTAGAGAGAAAGGAGTCATTTGACTTGCAAAGCGGTTCTACTGCAAAATCGTCAAATGATTCTTGTCGGAACTCGGAACAAACGCGTGACTCCCCTTATAACCTTGACACATTAGTTCCCTCGTATTAGGGGGTTATTTATAAGCTCCTTTAATTTTTTTGAAGCTGAACGTCGTTTTATTCGGTTCTTGTTACAAATAAGCCCTTGGTTTTCATGGGTCTTATCGTACGTATCTCCATCTCGTATACAAATCTATGACATTCTGCGCACAGCCAAGCCTTGACATTATAAAAGCATTTTTTTTTAATAAATAAAAAGCAACGGCTCTTGTACCTAAACTGATTATGTAACTCTCCGCTCTAATCTTACACTTATGTGCCATATCAGACGGGTGAGCATCTGGCTTTTGTAGGTTAAATTTCTCATCACAATCTTAAGTATTACTTGCCGTCTGAAGGGGGAATGGGCAGGATACTTGCGCGAAGTTCAGCTGATGGTGCAAAAATAATAGAGTGCGGACCATGAATTGGAAAGCGCAGCGTGGGACGTGAAACTGCCTGAGTCGAGATTCTGTATTTCCTGGTAGCTAGAACCTGGGGGTCTTAGTCAAGAGTGAATAGGTTACTTCTAGGCAAGCGTTCTTCAGCTTCGACCACATCATCGCTGACCGTCAGGTGAGATAGTGGTCAAACGCGAGCCTATGATAAATAAAAAATATTTAAACTGCCAGATGGACCGAGGAACTCGTCAAAACGGCAGAGAGTCGTTGGATGCAGATGGTAATGGAGCAGTTACGCTGGAAATGGATTGGAGAGGTCTATGTTCAGCAGTGAACAGCAACAGGATGATATGATGATAATGACTATCTGTCTGTGCAGAACATGAGACAAAAATATGAATTCTTGTTTGCACACTCATAAAGGAGATATTATTTTACCTACAGTAACAGTAATTCATGCAAATTATTTTAACGTGTCAAGGTTCCATGTTGAAGGTTTTTAATAAACCTTCGCGTTTTTTAAGAAACGGTCGTCGTCGCAACGTTCTTAAGTTGCAGGTTTAATTGCGATTTCATTTTAAATATGTACTTAAGAATGCATTGTCATGAGAAATTCAATTAACCTTTCGGTGAATGATCCTAAAATGTTACCCGGTATTAACCTATTATTTATTAGATAATAGGTTAATACCAGGATAGATAGATGACGGTGGAGAAACATTCGCAACCACTGCACCAAATTAAATAGGTAATTCTTTTTAACCGACTTCAAAAAAAGGAGGTTTACAATTCGTCTTGAACTTTTTTTTTTTTTTTTTATGTATGTTACCTCGTAACTCGGAGACGGCTAAACTGATTTGAAAAATTCTTTTTGCGTTCGAATGGGTATAGTTTCTAGTTGGTCCCATTGTTACGAAATCAGGATCTGATGATGGGATCCTGGAGAAATCGAGGGAACTCTTCAAATATTATAGGCACACCTATAGCGTTTTGGGTATTTCTTATAGTACTTTGAGCAGTTGCTTCCGAAAAGTACCATTTGGGGAAGTTGAACTGATGATGAAGACCACAGATGGCCACTGAAACTCCTCAATAATAAGTATTTCGTGGATTGCGATTCGATTACTTGAGTATGGATGTTAAACACTTTATGCTCGTCACAATACATATGGTGATGAAGAGCTGATGGTCAAGTACCAGGAGAACTCCTCAAAAATTAACGGCTATGCATCGGGAAAAGCAAAATTTTGTAAAAGGTGCTAAGTTGTCGACATTATGGCTTTTGTAACTAGATAAATTGCAAACCACCCACTAAAAAGCGTGAAAAAAAAATTTTTTGCAAAAAATAGAACCGACTTCCATATCAAAACACTACAAAGGCAAAAATAACTTTAATTTCGGAAGGCGGTGTCTTTAGTTTTGTATATATTTTCGTTTTTAACACCGCCTTCCGAAATTAAAGTTATTTTTGCCTTTGTAGTGTTTTGATATGGAAGTCGGTTCTATTTTTTGCAAAAAATTCTTTTTTGTTTTTCTATTATCAGGAAAGGTTTGTATAAAAGTTAAATAAATAGCGGTACGAAGTTTGTCGGGTCAGCTAGTATAGGATAAAACCATAAAAGGATATAGGTAACCAGTTTTTTTTTTTTTTTAATGCGCTGAGGCATTGGACCCCTTTTTTATTATTCAGAATGAGCTCACTCTTGACCTCGATCTCGCCTGATGGTAAACGATAAGATGAGGTCTACGATGGAACGAGCGAGCCCAGAAGATGCCTGTTTACTCTTGCTTTAAAGGTTGAAAGGTCATAAGTGGCAGGGAACACAGAAGCCGGCAGAGAATTCCACAGCTTGGAAGTGCGCACAATAAATGTGGAGGAGAAGCGCTTGGCTTGAAGACGGTATATCAACCAATGTGGATGGTATCCAGCCGTGCGTCTGGTAGACCGGTAGTGAAAAGGAGATGGAGGGATCAGGTCATGGAGCTCCTGCGCACACTCCCCGAAGTACAATCTGTAGAAAACCGACAAGCAAGCAACGGTTCGCCGATGAGCCAGGCTATGAAGTTTGCCCGATACCGCCTCGTCACCTATAAGCCTTTTAGCCCTGCGCTCGATCGAGTCCAGTGCAGCAAGTTGGTATTTCGCAGAGCCATCCCACAAGTGGCTGCAGTACTCCATACCCTGAGTTGATCAAAAGCTTTACTAAAACGTACTGTGTCATACTCTTGTCCTGGTAACGATTACATTTATAACATATTTTAACAACCACGGCTGTACTTATAGTATGTCCTGATTAACTAATATTCTTAGAATTGTTTTATGGATCAGATATTAATATTACGCATTTTTTGCGCGACTAAACCAATCGACGACGATTACGTCAGTAATTAATTCTACGAATTTAAAATTTGCTGTTGAGAAACCGCAGAAAATTAATCATATTTACGAAGGAAAAGGTCCCCTTAAAGTAAGGCAGGTAATAAATAAGGCAAGGCATCCGGGAAGCCAGAAAAGAAACATTTTCCAGCGTGAGGAACGATAAACTTTGTCGTTAAATGACGCCAAAATGTTCAGAAATCAATAGTTATCTTCTTTTACCAAAATATAAAGAAATAGGTAAGTACGTCCCGTTAGGGTATTGTTTAGCTTTCCCCCCTCAATATTCACTGGTAACAGTAATGGGTACGGAGAGTTATGTCATTGTTTTGTAAATAATAGGTTGCGGCTTGTAATGTAGATTGTCATCTGAATATCGTAGGACATTTTCGTGGTATGAAAGACAACGATAATAGCATTTAGGCGAATATTGCTAGTATCCACTAATTAAAAACTTTTGCGGGTAAAAGAGCCTTGACATGCTAATTATGGTAATGACGTTCAATCTAGTAGAGTCTGAGCCGATGCGGAAGCTAGAAATAACCTGTAATAAAGTGCATTTGTGAGCGAAATCAAGTGCACCCTATCTGTACTCTGTCATAGGTCCGATGGAACGGCAATAAGACTTGACCTGGGAGAGATCAGACGAGAAAAACGCGTTTTCCGAGGAGCAGAGGCGGAACTTAGATAAACTCAAACCCAATTTATCTTTGGATCTTTATCAAGCTGAGTTTTAAAATTCTTTCATCCATAGAAAGCTACTACTAACTAGCAAGCTTCAAGCTACTTCCATACCAAATTGCATCCAAATCCACCCAGTACTTTCGAAGATTAGCGCGTTCAAGCAAACAAACAAACTTTTCCGCTTTATAATATTAGTATAGATATAGGCTCATATGTGGTAGAGAACACAGGTTCCGCCGGCAGTGAGTTCCACACCTTTGCTGTGCGCACAATAAATGTAGAGGAGAAGCGCTCAGTACACAAGACGATATCTCAGCCAAGTGTGGATGGTAGCCTGCAGTGCGTCTGAAAGACCGGTAGTGAGCGTTTAGCCGACAAAGCACCTGCGAATTCTCTGATAACATGTGGGCAAACCCTGTTATTGGAGAATGGATGCGATGGAGAACTGACGCTGACTGACTGAACTGACTTAGTGCGACAAGACCGTAAGAAAAGACTGCGTAAAAGATATCGGTTAGTAAATCATACAAGATTTCCATAGCTACCTTCTGAAGGCGAAAACCTTTGTTAACAAGATTTACTGTCTCGCAAAAGCCTTAAATATAATGACCACGTCGCCGGTTAGGCGATGTTTGGTTCAGTGTTGTCGTGATTGTGGTCGATCCGGGTTTCAAATATTGAGGTTGTATTCAGCCAAATAATGCCATCGGCGAAATGTTCGAAACACTTGAAAGCATGGAAACGTAGGAGACAAGCAGAAAATGACGAAAGCTTAATGATACAGATGGTTTGGTTCTAATGTCTGGCGCTTGATAAAATAATGTAAGTGAACAAGAAACTTGAGATGGAGATTAGTTAATCTTATCTGCAAATACTTGGAAAAAAAAATGGTACCTAACTCTGTAACTGAAAACGTGACAAGTAACTGCGGATAATCTTAAATATTATAATATAGCTATGCGGCGCGGCGCTTGTCTGTCAGAAGTCTACACAAACATGAAAATGGTAGGAATACCATGTCGTCGTTTAAGTTCTATCACCACGTAAGTCATTTTTAGCAACTTTTCAGGAGAGACAAAAAACTGATTAATTTTGTATAGACACATCATCAAATCTGGTGTGACTTTTTCGTAATTTTAAAGGTTTTTGGTCGTACGTTGATTCTGATTGCACGAAACGACGCGTCTTTCGATTCTCTAGCGAATGGCATCAAAATGTTAAAACCGCCAAAAAATTACTTACGTGGTGATAAAACTTAAACGAAGGTGTGCTTCCTAATCGAAACCTAACGGGTGGGTGTATAATAAATCCAAATCAGTCTGCTTTTCTATTAATGTTT
This sequence comes from Tholera decimalis, assembly GCA_943138885.2. NCBI lineage: Eukaryota > Metazoa > Arthropoda > Insecta > Lepidoptera > Noctuidae > Tholera > Tholera decimalis. Next base: position 36,680,121 of record OW964562.2, read on the forward strand.
CATTGGGGAACTAAGAATAGTTATTTTTCTGTCTGAATATGGAACCCTTACATTTCAAGGCGCGTTTATAATGAGCTGTTATTTTTAACACGCTATTATTAGCTTGACTTTAATGTTCAAAAACTTTGAGACTTCATTTTAACTAACACCCTGTTATCTCATTTGTTTATGTAACTTCTTTGGAGACTAACAAGTTAAAGAGCTTACTTAAAAAGTATCTTGTAGTACTTAATTGGTCAGTGGGTCGTCTTAGGATCTTGCTCGAGATAAAGCTGCAGCGAGCTTTTTTCGAGCTGCTTTAGCTTTCTTTTAAGGCCAAACGTTAACGATTAAGTACTGTGGTTTGACCATAAAAATATTGTATGCGAATGTTCATCTGTCAGCCTGTTAGTTACTTTTTCATGTCGTAGCAGATGAACGGAACGGAAACTTGAAACACGGTCTTTTTGTTTCGGATTTAGCCTGCTCTTAATCTCGATCACGCCTGACGGTAAGCGATAGGTGAAGTCTACGATGAAACGAGCGAGTACAGAAGATGCCTGTTCACTCTGTTTTTACCCAGATTTCTTCCTGAGATGCAACATCCCTCTATGTGAGATACCTTTCATACAGGGAGTAATTTATGTTCCATTGGAATAATTTTCGACTTTCGCGCGAGCAAAACTGTTGGCTGAATATAGTTAGTAATAACCACTAGTTAGTGGACCATGAAGGGAAAACAAGCCAACCCAGTCAGTAGGCAGGTAGGTAATGACACCTGCAGTAGATACCATCAGTTTTATGGCATTTAAATTACTTATTGCATGTTCAATTCATAATCAAATGTCTTGAACAATCTTGGCAACCCCTCCAACTAAGCTAAATATGTTTGTATCTGGAGTGGGTTCATGACAATGGTCAAAATTCCGACATCTTATCCATTAGGCTAATGATGCTTAATGGGTTTGGAGTTCCAGAACTGTATTTCCTAAACACAGGTTCTGTAGCCAATCTGAAACATCAGTAGTTAACCCATTAAGGATCTAGTTTAAGATTCACTAATGCCTGTGCTAATTCTGAGCTGCAATGTAATCTAGCCAAGTAAATCTGTATTTATTTTGGTACTAGATACTGAAATAAAATGCTGAAAACCAAATCGTTTGTTAGTAAAGTTTTGTATGACCTTGCTCTTTTTTTGTTTGGTTGCAAACTGTGAATGTCAAATAATAATAACATTGCACAGATATAATTGTTTGCATATTTTTCAAAGAAGCCTCTTGTGATGTCATTTTAGTAGAAAAAAGACAAAAGCTATGTGTAGATAAACTACTTACCACCCTAAAATATAGTTTACTGGCTTCAGCCTGCAACTTCGTTTGCATGGGAGGTTTTTCCTATGTAAATCCTGATCCCGTGGGAACTTTGGGTTAAAAAGTAGCCTATGAGTTATTCCAGGATGTCAACTATCTACCTACCAAATTTCATTTAGATCCCTTCAGTAGTTTTTGTGTGAAAGAGAAACATACATAAAGGAAGGCAGTTTTAATGATTATTCTTTTTCTCTATCAACCGACGACAAAAAAGGAGGAGGTTATCAATTCGACGCGTATATTTTTTTTTAATGTATCATCACCGATTACTCGAAGACGGCTGAACCGATTTGGAATATTCTTTTTTTGTTTGAAAGGGTATACTTTGAAATTGGTCCCATTGCCACCAAGTCAGGATCTGATGATGGGATCCTAGAGAAATCGGGGGAACTCTTCAAAAATTATAGGCACACCTATAGTGATTTGAGTATTTTTTATAGTAACTTGGTAGTTGCATTCGAAAAGCACCTGTGAAGTGGACCTGATGATGAAGACCACAGATGGCCACTGGAACTACTCAATATATAAGTAGGAATAATAAGTATTTCATGTGTTCCACTTCGATTACTTGAATGTGGTTATTAAGCACAATATGCTCGTCACAATGCATATGGTGAAGTGAAGCTGATGGTGAAGTACCAGGAGAACTTCTCAACAATTAACAGCCCAGCATTGGGAAAAGTAATATTTTGTAAAAGGTTATAAGTAGTTGAGATTTAGGCTTTTGTAACTTGGTAAATTATAAATCAACCAACTAAAAAGGGTGAAATAAAAGCTTTTTACCAAAAAATTAAAGCGACTTAAAGCTTTTATAAAATGCATACTATCAGTGTGGTTAGAATTCTCATTATTAGCAATCTTGTTAACCCCTCCAACTAAGCTAAATATGGTTGTGTCTAGGCTATAGGGTATGGGTGGGTTTCAGTTTTGACTGAAGATCTGGTAGTAGGATTATAGGTACTTGGGATGTTTTTAATATGGTTTAACTTAAAGTTTCTAAATGAAGAGTAAAGATCACTATTTTACAACTGCATATAATATGTAGTATTTTGACATTATTTATGTATTTTATATTGACTTAAGTGAATTGATTTTTTTTATCTCTTCTACTTTTATGCTTTGTGTACATCTCTTTACTTGGATTCTCTTTTTGAGCTGGAAGACATTACTTTAAATATAAGCATCACCTATGTAACTACATATTTATAAATGTTATGTGTTACACAAAATATGTGCTTTGTTGTAGAGTTGCAGACACCTTTATTTTTTTCCAAGAGAGAAAACCATTGAATGAGTTCTACTCTGGGTGGAGTGGAAGGGAGTGAGTCAGACTTCTACTGACTAAAAACTCACCCTGTTCTTTTAGCTGAGAAACATACATAATCAATCAAAATCAAAAATATAAATGTAGATTAATTAATTAATTAATTAATACCTCAACAAAGAGCATACAGAGAATGAAATACCAATCATTGGGCATGTATGCACTCCAAAATTATTGGATGTACAGTCAACATAAACAGTAAGTTTTGAATACAACAACATCTTAGTATGAGTTTTTTAATATTAAATTGATTGATGAATGTCATGTTAGCTATTATGGTTCATGTATAAATAAATATTTATTTACCTAATTATGTCAAAATGACAACTTACTGCTAATGCTGACTGTACTATAGTGCTATATCATCAATAGTGATAGAACAGATTTTTGATCAGAATCAAATGACTTTCAATGAGTCTTGAAGAACAAAGGCTTCCATCAAGTTGTTAACGAAGTAGTAACCTAAAAGAATGTATCTTTACAAATACAAAACAGTGCTTAGGCTAATTATCTCACCTTTAGTTGATATCAGCAGTTGCGAGTCAACAACTTTGTTCGGCCAGTACTCCTCGAACTCCGTTCCAGGTGGAAAATAACTTTTAATGTCTGATAAACTAATCACTGAACATGTCTCACTAGCAAATAGTTCATTCCGAATACCCTGCACTTTGCAACAGAACTTCAAGTATGATAAGTCCCAGCCTTTCAGCTGGTCAGCTTTTAATTTCAAATTGTCCGTTTCACCTTCAAAATAAAATAGAGGAACAAATTTCTGATTATCCCGCACTGTGTATGGTACAACCGACTCCTTGTTTATCCTAATGAAACCACACTTGTCCTTACTATTTGTGGTGCCTCTTAATAACTTATTATAACAAACGTCTAGGAAGTTATAGAACTCATAGGCATCCGACAACCGCACTACCAAGTCTTTCTGCGAGAATGGTTCCCGACCAAACTGTCCATCACAATGTCTGTTGTTGATCTCGTTCAGCAGCCGAGCTTCTATCTCTGTGATGTAGTAGCTCCTTATACAAGTACACGAGTATATGTCTGCATGGAGATAGTTCAGGTATTTATTGAGGAGCTTGATCTCCACCATCCTCACAGCCACATACTTTTCAGTGGATCGGTATATGTACGGTATGTGACATTTGCCCAGCATGTCCCAGCCGAAATGACCTTTCCAGCTAGCTTCGTCTGGGGCCGGAGTCTTCTTGTCTGCGTCGATGACTGGGCGCATATCGGGCGTGTTGTTGGGGGCAGGCTTGCGAGCCAGGAAGTTGAGGATGCCCAGCTGCCCCCCGGAGCCTGGCGGCGCCACGCCGACCAGCGAGCCGGGCGGAGGCCGCGCTGCCGCCACGGACGCCGCTAACGCCTTGGCCTTGTTCGCCTCCACCATTTTGGCGGCAAGCTCCCTGATCTCCGCCTCGTCTGGGCGCTCCGTCTTTACCTTGACCATGGTCGGTGTGGTGGTCGCTGTGTCCGACATGTTTCCGATCACAGCTCAGTCCTTGTTAAATAAAAACACAATTTCTACTAATCCACACGTCACATAAATCCAGGGCTACATTCTGCAGCGTCGCGATGACAAGTTTCAGTCAAAAATAAGTAAACAATCGTTTTGCACTGTGTGCATCGTCCACTTATCACTTCACTATTTTGACAGATCGCCGAAGCATACAATGCGTTATCGAACAATTATTTAATTCACTAGCTATCATTCACACCTTTTCACACATTCCACGACAAGTTTCTGTCGACGATCCGTGTTCACTGTTCATAGTCCATCCATTCGAGGGTCGCCAGAACTGAGAAAATATAAGTTCCGTACTATTATGCCGACGTCAACTTTGAAAATACATTTTCGCGGCAATTTCTATATGATAGAATTTTAAGGCTGCAGCCCGTGAAACTTATAAATAATTGGGAAAATATTTTTCTTGTTATCCACGCTGTGGTAGGTAAGGAACATGAAACCCAAATTTTGTGTTCAGGGAAATGCCCAATACCGTTGTGTAGTCTCGTGGGGAGTGCAATTCATGTACATTTTTCACCTTTTGGTGACTCAGCAGCTAACAAAATGGCCGCCGACAAGGCTTTGTTGGCCAATCGGGTCACTGCTAGCGAACATACATATCTACAAAAGCCCCGTCGATGACGTCGATGCACTCCCCACGAGACTACTTCTCAAGGACTTTTCATTTTGTTCTATTTTCGACTAATTTAATTTTGGAAATAACTCACTAAAAGCTTTAGAATATAATACTGAAAATTATTTGATTTTTTGGAAATTTTAGAACTCTGATAAGAGGCATAAATCAGTTTCTTTTCAATACCTAAAATATAATTTATGAATGTACTCTTTACAAAGTAGTCACTATCGGTAGTCTCGCTACAGCTGCCTCGATGTCACTAAGGCGATCCAAGTGCCAAAAGTAGAGCGAATCTCGACTCTATGCCGAGCACATACAGAGCGTAAGAGTTGTTCGGGTTGATAATCTAGGTCTTACCAACTATGCGTAGCGAGACTAGCCGACGCGCGCATTCCACGAACAATAATCCCCTGCATGAGTGAACGAGACAGCACCAAATAAAAAGTAGATGTCAAATGTTTAGGTATTTTACTATGAACGTAAAGAGAACGTAGGTAGGTATATAATGCAATTACAAGCTTACGTAAGTATTTTAACCTACTTGGTAACGAAGTAGGTAGCTGCACATAGCGGGATTTTATTTTAGTTGATTTAGCTTTTTCCTTTTATGTAGGTAGGTATTGTATTAAAAAGTAGGTAGATTAATAAGTTTCTATGAAACTTTTTCCAATCGTAATAATTAAGGCGTTATCAGCAGTCTAGCTACTAATATAATTATGTCTGATCGTGTGATATAATTGTTAGGTGTTATTCTAATCAATAAAAGCAGAAGATAACAATTAAAGGAAAAATCTTAAAAAAAAAATCAATTGCCTAGGCCGTAGGTAAAAGGTTAGTTGCATTTTCCCAGATGATCAACGGTAGGGTCGATAGGCAAGAACCTAACTGTGTAACCTCAGTGATCTAACTATATAGGACCTTTTTAGGGTTCCGTAACCGAATGGCAAAAACCGGAACCCTCATAGATTGTCATGTCTGTCTGTCCGACGACCTTATGTCACAGCCATTTTGTTTCGATACTATTAAGACCAGTAATTAAGACTATATAATTATGTGAAACTTGGTAGGTCTGTGACCCACTTTCCGGTTTTATAAATATATATATATATATATATATATATATAAAATAAAGGGGGGCTCCCCATACCTACATGGAACTGAAACTAAAAATATTTTTTTCTTCAAACCTATATGTGTGTGGTGTCCATAGATAGGTATTTAAAAAAACCGGCCAAGTGCGAGTCGGACTCGCGCACGAAAAGTTCCGTAGGTACTTATTCCGTATACCTATCTATAAAACACGACAAAAAAATCACGTTTGTTGTATGTAGGGCATGCAATATCGCAAGGTTCTCAATTCCGGAACTGAGTTCCAATACTGGAAATCTGATTCCGGAATTCCGGAACCAGTTCCGGAATTACGAAAACTTTAAAATTTGTTTCAAATCAAATAAGATTTATAATTATATCAGTCTTTTAACCTTTTGACTGCCACGTCAAAAAAGCAAAAGCGTGCCCTCGGCGCCAAGCTTCGGATTCATCCTTTAAACCTACAAAATAGTAGTGAGGTCGAAATTATATCGATAAAGCTCATGGAAAACTGACAATATTTTTTAACATAGGCTTTAATTTCAATAATGATTATTATACCATTCTTGTGTTGAGTTTTATTTCAACCTGCTTTGTCCTTTGTGACATAAATGTAATAATCTGTGTCACATTTACGGCTTTTATTATTATTTAAATCCATAAATAGAATCAACAATCGATAAAACCAAGTCAATACCATCACAGCACTATTGTCCATCATGACGTAATTTTTTGTCACTCTATGACGCGTGACGACAGTGGCGCAGCTGGCACGGATTTCTTGACATTGCTCGCTTCTGTTCTAGAGGTGCGACACCGATACTTATTAATAATATCGAAATATTTATTCTTATTGTTTTGTACTTCCAACAGTGTCAGGTAATAAAATGTAAGTTTCTTTGAAAGAACAATCAATTTAATGTTTTTTTCAACACATTTGCTCGTAAAGTGCACAGTCTTATTCCACCAAGCCCGTTCCATCATCAGACTACAAGACAAACAGCGATGCGCCATCGTTACATGGTGGACATCCCACTCATACGCAAGACACGTTTTGGGAATACTTTTATTGTGCGTACAGCTAAGGAGTGGAATTCCCTGCCGAAGTCTGTGTTTCCTGATAGTTACAACCTGGGAGTCTTTAAGTCAAGAGTGAATAGGTTACTTCTAGGCAAGTGTGCTTCGTCTTCGACCACATCATCGCTTAACATCAGGTGAGATTATGGTCAAACGAAAGCCTATCAACTATAAAAAAGTGGCTCTTTATGAACCGCTATTAGGTCCATAATTCAGTGTATTAGAAATGCGTGATTTTTTCTTTACGTTACTGCACTAGTGCTATAACGCCACAGATAACTATTTACTAGTTGGAAGTCGGAGATAGCGGCTTGTGGAAAGTTCCACAGACTAGTTTGGTTGCGTTCAGAAAAAATAATAATCAAAATATCAAAAATGTATGAATATCGGAATTCCGATATTACTCCTCTCAATTCCGGAATTGAAATACCAGTAAAATTGTTACGGAATTCCGGAATTACGAAATTCCGGAATTCCGGAATGCATGCCCTAGTTGTATGGGAGCTAAGATTACCATTTTTTTTTACAAAAAGTAAAGTAGGTCAGATATTTAGGTCTGAGAAGAATATTAAACAGTAGGTATTTTAGAAAAAGGATCAGTATTTTATTTATTTCATGTTTTAAATTCATATTTGTAGAGCTTCTCGCACAAATTATTAATTTACAGGGTTTTTGAAAAACTTCATACGCCTCACCACAATTATAACTAAAATTAAAATAAACGAGGAGCTCATTTTTTATTAAATTAATACATGCTTTATTTCTATCCTCTCGCCACTTTGCATTCATTACTGAAATAACTCTTTCAGTAAATGCTGAGGTGGTGGGAACAGAAAGTAGATATGAGACAATCTTAGTAAGTAATGTTTTTGTAGTCTTCTGTAGTTTTTACTAATAAATGGCTCCACTTTTGGCCAGTACTCATTTCAAGAAAATCTTTGTCTTGTGATACTTTTTCATAAATTAATTTGTTATTTCTGAATATAGAAACTGTGATTTGTTTGTGCTGCGCTGCACTGAGCGCGCCCTGACTAAACAAAAAAAAATGTGTGCGTGTCTAAGTCAAACACATATAGTGTAAAGCATTTTGATGCTGAAAACAGTATTTTGTATACTTTATTTTTGTTCAACAGTAAAAAGTATAATGTAGTCAAAAACAGTATAATACTGTTTTTACCCGACTGCAAAGGAAGGGTTATGTTTTTCGCGCGTATCTTGTATGTATGTATGTATGAATGTATGTATTGTATGTTTGTAATATTCTTTATTACCACATATCTCCAGAACCACTGAACGGATTTACATAATTGAGGTATCGTTAGATTTGTCTTAGTAGTCCAAGTGTTCTTAGATAGGTGACATTTGAAAAAAATCAAACATGGCGGCTGTGCGAAGTCATTATACATAGTGAAAACAATTTTTTTTTTCGAATTCCACAATGTGGGTATCAAATTAAAGGGCTTATCACAAGGATTTCAAAAAGGTATATTATATTTATCATTAGTGTAATACTAGCAAAAATAATACAAAGAGAAAGTTTAAATATATGGACTTGAGCTCTTTCACTTTCTGAATCCGGTGGGATGCCAATGTGACACGACCGGAAAAATTAAAAAAAATTGTTAATTAATATTTTAACTGAAAAGGTGAAAAAAAAAGTTATTTAAAAAATCTAAAAAACCCGACTGCTCAACTGAAATGCAAGGAACAAGCACATTTTTATTTTAAAAAGTGACAAGCAGACGGACCCGTCAAATTTAAAAAAAAATACGTTCAATTGGGTCCCGCCTGCTTGTCACTTTTTAAAATAAAAACGTGCTTGTTCCTTGCATTTTAGTTGAGCAGTCGGGTTTTTATATTTTTTAAATAACTTTTTTTTAACAGTATAGTTGATAACCCTAATGATAAAAAAAAAATATTTAAGAGGGGCTCCTCTTAAATTTTTCTTTTTAATTTTTTTTTATTACTAATGAGCCCGCTCTTGACCTCGATCACACCTGATGATAAGTGTAAGATGAGGTCTACGATCAAACGAGCGAGCCCAGAAAATGCCTATTCACTCTTGCTTTAAAGGCTGACGGATCATATGTGGCAGGGAACACAGAAGCCGGCAGAGAGTTCCACACCTTTAATTCTGTTTTTAGTATTTCTTATTATTATTAGCGGAGTCTTAGTAATAGGGTCCCGTTTTTTACCGTGTAGGTACGGAATCCTAAAAAAGACATTGAGGTTTCTCAAATCATTTTTTCTTAGAGTCAATTATTTTAAAGATAAACACTTCCAAAGTGTCCTAAAATGTCCCCCCTCTAACTTTCATAACATGAATCATAATGAAAATTATCAATGTAATTTTTTTTTTGAACGAGATTGCGTCAGCAATTTTTGAAATATACTTAAGTGAGTATCTCCGCATCACATTTTATAAAACCGCAAACATTACTTTGTATTTCTTACAAACACTATGAAAAACAAAGTTATTTTGCGTAATTACTAGTTACTACGGAACCCTTCATGGGCGAGTCTGACTCGCACTTGGCCAATTTTTGTTAACATGGATTTATAAAGGTAAGAGAAGCACCTAGGTGGTCCTACAGAGCAAAGTTCGGCCGCAGAGAAGCGTCATGCAGAAGCGTGTCAGTGTGTGAGCCGTGAGCTTTTAATTTATAATTTCCGTATTCTGAGTTCATAAACTACTAGCTATTGCCCGCGACTTCGTTCCGCGTGGGACGTTTTTCCCACGTAATCCGGAATTCCGGTATAAAAAGTAGCCTATGTGTTATTCCAGGTTGCCAGCTATCTACTTACGGGCACGCCGCAATTGCGGCGGTAAGACCCCTCTTTGAGGAGTGGCTAGATCGGCGTCACGGCGTCCTGACCTACCGCATGACGCAGGTCCTCACCGGACACGGAAGTTTCGGGAGGTACCTGTGTCTGATGGGAAAGGAGGAAACGCCTGGGTGTCACCACTGCGAGGGTCGCCCTGAGGACACCGTAGAGCACACGGTGCAAGACTGCCCCGCCTGGGCAGAGCACCGACGTGTCCTCACGGCGGCGATAGGCGGAGACCTCTCGCGCCCGGCATTGGTCGAGGCCATGCTGCGGGGCGAGAGGGAGTGGGAAGCGGTCGCCTCCTTCTGCGAAGCAGTCATGCTTCCGAAGGAGGAGGCGGGCTGCGTGAGGGAGAGGATGGCGTCCTCCCTCCAGCCCAGCCGCAGTGGTAGACGCCCACGGCGTCGGACGTCGGCCGACGATCTCCGGCCACCGTAGGCGCGGGCATGCGGACAGCGAGTAAAGGGCAACTCGCAGTCCGACCATGGACCATGCCCGGGTCGACGGCGCGTCGTGTTCCACGCGCGCCTCAAAGAGCGTCAGCAACATGACGAGGCCCCCTCTGCAGAGGGCCGAAGCCTGCCGGGGTCGTGGGACTCATCCCGTTACCGTGGCCCCGGTATGTAAAGGGTTATTGAAGGAACACCGTGGATTTTAGTCAGTAAAAGTCTGACAGTCCCTCCCACCCTGCCCGGAGTGGGAGGACTTATTTGATAATTTTACCACGTTAAAAAAAAAAAAAGAAAAAAGCTATCTACTTAACAAATTTCATTCAGATCCGTTCAGTAGTTTTTGCCTGAAAGAGTAACAAACATGCATCCATCCTCACAAACTTTCGCATTTATAATAATAGTAGGACAATTTTTGTTAACATGGATTTATAAAGGTAAGAGAAGCACCTAGGTGGTCCTACAGAGCAAAGTTCGGCCGCAGAGAAGCGTCATGCAGAAGCGTGTCAGTGTGTGAGCCGTGAGCTTCTAATTTATAATTTCCGTATTCTGAGTTCATAAACTACTAGCTATTGCCCGCGACTTCGTTCCGCGTGGGACGTTTTTCCCACGTAATCCGGAATTCCGGTATAAAAAGTAGCCTATGTGTTATTCTAGGTTGCCAGCTATCTACTTAACAAATTTAATTCAGATCCGTTCAGTAGTTTTTGCCTGAAAGAGTAACAAACATGCATCCATCCTCACAAACTTTCGCATTTATAATAATAGTAGGATAGGATAGGATTAGTAGGACTAGCGTCTGCCCGTGACTTGTTCGCATGGGAGGGTTTTCCCACGGAATAGATGATTTATCTATTCTGTGGGTTTTCCCAAGTAAATTCCGATCCCGTGGGAATTCCGGCATACAAAGTAGCCTATATGTTATTCCAGGATGTCAACTATCTACATACTAAATTTCATCAAAATCCGTTTAGTTGTTTTTGCGTGAAAGAGCAATAAACATAAATGTAGTACATTTATGTATGGATTCATTTGATATACAGGACAGAGTCGGTCCCGGCGCGGCGGGATATTTGAATTTATGCCTGAAATACGGGACGTCTGGCAACACTATACCTGGCGATCGATAAACATGCTGGGTATTCTGTTTCTAAATGAATCCTACTAATTCCTACTTTCCTACTAATATTATAAATGCGAAAGTTTTTGAGGACATACTAAATTTCATCAAAATCCGTTTAGTTGTTTTTGCGTGAAAGAGCAATAAACATAAATGTTGTAGATAGTTGACAAAATCCGTTTAGTTGTTTTTGCGTGAAAGAGCAATAAACATAAATTTACATTTATGTTTATTGCTCTTTCACGCAAAAACAACTAAACGGATTTTGATGAAATTTAGTATGTCCTCAAAAACTTTCGCATTTATAATATTAGTAGGAAAGTAGGAATTAGTAGGATTCATTTAGAAACAGAATACCCAGCATGTTTATCGATCGCCAGGTATAGTGATGCCAGACGTCCCGTATTTCAGGCATAAATTCAAATATCCCGCCGCGACCGACTCTGTCCCGTATATCAAATGAATCCATAAAAGGCGATTTTTTACAATTTTACAATAATTTCCTAAGCTATTTGGTACAAACGGTACGATTTCTCAGAAATTAACATCCTCTCTAAGGTGCTGTTTAAAAACTTTAAATCGCCAGTAGATTACAACCATTTCCAAGAAACTGCAGAACTTTTAAGGATGAGATAAGTTGAATATGGACTACTTATACGAAGAATTTCAGATGATTACAAAAAGCCTGGATATTGCTGCAACATCTTCTGCTGAAAAAACTATAGGTGCGATTAAAAAGTGGAAGAAAGTATTAAAATGATTCTTTTTCAGTACTTATCCCTAGTTCTAATTGCTTTGTAAAAGGAGTTTTTCCACAAATGGTGTTAAAGTGGACTGAGGCCGTGCGCGCACTGCGTTGCGTTTTGGAAACGTAAAATCTGTGAAGTATGAAGTGCGCGCACTGCGGTGGAATAAACGCGTGCGGTACACGGTGGGCTGAAAATCGGCTTTCATAGACTTAGGCATTTTATTTTGCAAGTGCGAGTTTTTTTGCCGGATATCACTTCTATTAGTTATAACAATATACAAAAATGACACCAGAATTGATTCTGCACAGAAACGAAGGAATTATAATTTTTTTACGAAAATTTTGTATGGAGCTAGTATGAAAAATCGAAATATCTCTAAAACGGCAGCGATAACCGTAATATCCTTATAGGAGGTTATAGTACTAATTATTTATGATTTTTTGACATACGTTACATAATGGTTGTAGATGCCTTTTTTTTTAAAAAATCGTCAAAATATTTTTATTTATTTTTACATATTAAACGTTCCTTTTAGTGTTTAAGTTGAAGAATTCAGAGCTTTAACAACTCTTATCATAAAATAGCATCACCCCTATAGACCTGAAGGACTAGACAGAGGTGTGTAGTGTCTTGTTGATCTTGTAAGATTTCCAACAATACCAAATAGTTGAATATCAGTGTCAAAGTGCCCATGCTGTCGCTTCTTTTTGAAAGATAGGGGAATGAAATTGTTAATTGATCATACCCTAAAAGTATGATTACAACATAACCGGACACATAATAATAATAATATCCTTATAGGGGATTATAGTACTAACATTATTTATTTTAACATATGAAACTGTTCAAAACGATCCATGAACTGTGTCAAAGTTAAGAACATCGTTAGGAAGCATGTGTTTTCCCCAAATATTAAGAATATGTGAAAAAAAAAGACTGTATATAAACTTTTTATTGATAGGTAATTTAAATAAAACAGAAGTAACAAAAATAATATCTAATAAATTCAATTATACAAAATACATATTTGAAACTATAATTTATGAAATTATTAACTAAACATATTGGTACAATAAACTAACATAAATAACAAAAGAACATAAAGAAAAATAATTAAATTTTACAAATTTTCTTTACAACTTTCGTTGTCGGACTCCAATTCCGAGTCAGAATCCAGATCGGATATACCTACAAACTCGAACTCAGTTTCCGGAAACTGTATTAGGTCGAGAGTTTCAGCAAAAAAGGTTGTCTTCCTTTTGGCATCTAACTTCGGCCTTTGTGCACTTAGAAAAGGATCCGAAGAAACAACAAGCATATTTAGGATATCTTGATTAGAATCTTGCCTGCTTCTTTTCCGCGAATGATGTTCCCGGAACCTCCTAAAATCTTTGTTTCGAGACTCTGAGGCTTCTTCCGAGAGAGTCCCAATCGGGACAATATCATTTTTTTCGATTATGTCAGCTCCGTGTATTAATAGTTTATGTACGGTTGATGACATGTAGTACCAGTCGTATAATTCCACGTACTTTTCTGCTGTTTTGCGAGCAAAATCTTTAAATTTGATGACATCGATCTTCTCACCAGATGTTATTGCTTGCAAAATAACAGCAAATCTTTTTATCAGGTTTTGATCCAACCCAGTAATAGCTGCAGTTTTATTGGGAAACTCGAAAAACTTCCTTGCGGTATTCCCGTCATTGGTAGTTCCCGAGCCTTGTTTTACTATATCAATTAACAGATTGAGCTCCTCTTTAAATTTATTTTGAATGTTTTTTTTTCTGTTTTGTAACATATCTTTATGCTCATTACTTCTTGCTGCCCACTGTTTGAAGTCAAGTCTGTACGCAATGTGTAACAGACATTCCATGCAATTTATACGGGCATGTAGGGATGATAGGCCAAATTAATATATGTCAGAACACACAGTTTTTGATGTTACAGCATCTAAGTGGTTCATTTCTGTTGGTTTTGCTAAGCACAGGTAGCATGATGCATTTGATCTAGCTTCAGAAAGGTACGTGCAGACTTTTGCGTCGATCATTGTCATCATTAGTTTATGAGTCACCCTGTTACTATTAATGCACTCTGTGGGGTTAAGGGCCTCAATTTCCTCATCCATTTTTCTTTTGTTATCAATGACAACTGCATGGCTTTCTTTTACAAAAGTGAACTGAACCGGACGACAATAAAAAGTTGAGCATGGTTTCGGGTTTGTCCATATAGTATTATCTCCATCTGTCAGTTTCAGTGGCACCAAGGAGGTCATGAAAATGCTTGAATCATCATGCTCGCCGTCCATTTTCTGCTTGTATCGGCTTTGATTGGAAGCACCATCAAATCCCCACTTCGATATCAGCTTTAACTGCTTATTTTCCACATTATCAGAAAGACTTTGAAGAATCCGCTTCACCGTGATGTCAAGTAAAGCTTGAAGTGTAATTCTAGCTGATGAATCCGTAACTGATACTGATTGATTAGGAGGGTAGCATGCAAGCTTAGTTTGTTGCAGTTTATAGTAGGATGGGTAAATATCCTTAGCACCTTCCCGAATGGCAGTCTCTCGCAACGTAATATATTGCCACTTTGAAAGCTTAAGTGAAAGAAGCAATCCAAGTGCTTTCTCTGGTGTAAATATTACTGTTTTCTTAATGCTTTCCTTGATTTTAACGGCAGCTTCTGGATTTTTGATCATATAATTGATTACAGATACGATATCTTCATAACCTTCTTCTTTTAAACGTGCTGCAGCTGCATATGCCAATTCACAGGAATCCTCGCCTATGTGCTCACTAGATCTTCTCTTTTTCTGTTTGCTTCCCAGATCTTTGAATGGTTTTCGGGACCTTTTTGTCATTGTTCCAACAGTCGATGATGTCGAAGGTTCTGGAGAGACTGAGCGTGCTCTTGGTATCTCATCAACAGTTGGTTCTTGATTTATTAAAGTTTGCACGCAACTCGGCCAATCAATATTTGCTTGCAACCACTCTCCGTACGTATTTCTAAACTTATCAAAGAATCGTTTAGATTTCTGCCACCTGTTTAAAGCAGCTCGCGTGAATCTCCGGCAAAATTCTTTGAGAGTTACTTGATCTTCGGCAGAAAGGCAATCGCCTATGCGGGACACAATTGCACTAAACAATACTTCATGATTAAATGAAGGACACTCACTTTTTAGAAGAACAAACAAATCTAAGTTGGTGATTAAACTTTCCATTCTAAGATTTTGTAGTCGCAAAGCAAATAGTTTTAGTGTTAGCAGTTACACGGTTGTGAACAATCTAAATTATGGAACAAAATTATAGCCCTTTTATTGTATAAAGTCAATAATTAGTTAACTACCCTCATTAAAGTTATAAAAGATATGATAATAAAAATTTATAATCGTCAAAAACATTTCGTAGAACTCATAGTAGAACTAATCAACATTAGCAAATCACATTAGCTCACTAATTATAAAAAGGTGAATGCAGTTCTTAGTTGGTATTGTTGCGAGATATTTCAAATCATTTAATCACTTAATAGGCTCATTAGAATCAGAAGACTACAACCATCATTCTAATTACTTAATTACTTGTCATCAGACTCATTAGATGACTACACAATATGTTATTTTGTATTTTGAACGTATGCAAGGTTTTAAAATTCCTTTTGTGTCGATATTATTATGTGTCCGGTTATGTTGTAATCATACTTTTAGGGTATGATCAATTAACAATTTCATTCCCCTATCTTTCTAAAAGAAGCGACAGCATGGGCACTTTGACACTGATATTCAACTATTTGGTATTGTTGGAAATCTTACAAGATCAACAAGATACTACACACCTCTGTCTAGTCCTTCAGGTCTATAGGGGTGATGCTATTTTATGTTAAGAGTTGTTAAAGCTCTGAATTCTTCAACTTAAACACTAAAAGGAACGTTTAATATGTAAAAATAAATAAAAATATTTTGACGATTTAAAAAAAAAAAGGCATCTACAACCATTATGTAACGTATGTCAAAAAATCATAAATAATTAGTACTAAAACCTCCTATAAGGATATTACGGTTATCGCTGCCGTTTCAGAGATATTTCGATTTTTCATACTAGCTCCATACAAAATTTTCGTAAAAAAATTATAATTCCTTCGTTTTTGTGCAGAATCAATTCTGGTGTCATTTTTGTATATTGTTATAACAAATAGAAGTGATATCCGGCACAAAAACTGGCACTTGCAAAATAAAATGCCTAAGTCTATGAAAGCCGTTTTTCAGCCCACCGTGCGGTAGTCACCGGTCATTCTACCGGTGCGGTAGAACTACCGCAATTGCGGCCACCGCAAGGCAGTGCGCGCACGGCCTGACTGATGATGTACGAAATAAGTGTACTCCCAACTTAATAAAAAGCGAATTAAGAGCGCGCCTAAAGCCAGCAAAATTTTAGAATTCACCCGCACTGCCCTACCCGCTCCTCACATCGAATACGATCGCGCGTGTACCTACGCGCTCGCTCGACGCGTATCTTCTGTAGAAAGTATACGTATAATATTCAGATGAAACAACTGTATTCAAAGTATGACTGCGTTATACAATATTACGAAATGTTATTATGTGTACGCGAATAATACGTAAATAGTAAGTTAGTAGGAGGTGACTATACCACTGATACTGAACACGAATCAATATAAAATCAATACCAAAAGGTAATATTATATTATGTATAATATAATATTATTTTGGCGCGTGATTTTGGTGTGGCGTAAATAATGGATAACTCTGAAACTGTCGATTGGACAGATAATATCTATCATTTACCCCACTTATATCGTCATATGCCCATGGATGACCAAATTATTGATATTTTTAATATTTTAAATAAAAATCGTACTTACTCTTACAAAATTAGGTACCATTTCTAAAATTGGTGATATTTTTTTCATTTTGTTTTTTTTTTTATATCGGTCCTGAATATTTGTATTATCAGATCAGTATCAAGATTTTTTATTACATTCTAAATCAATATTGCAAAAAATAGTTATTCTTAAATTTTAACATTTTTTTCTACGGAATTACGCAATTTTGGGCCCCTGTATCTATAGTTGCAAAACTTCTGAAAAATTCGGAATAATTCCGGAATACTTCTGGGAAAGTTTCTTTAAATCAGAATTATTCAAAATGAATTTAAATAAAGCCCTCTGTGCGCCGGCCGCTGCCGCCGCGCTGCGATGGCGGAGCGGGGTGCGGTAAGAGGGGAGATGCTCCCCGGAGAAGTTTTCCCCCCGCGAGAAAGATTCGTACCCCGCAATCGAATGTTTCCGAATATTTCGCCCGAATAATTCAATCGAAATTAACGTGTTTGTTTGTTGTGTGGTGGGTGGGTTAATTATTGTTCAGTGCGAGACTACGTACGATACAAGAGTAAAATATAAATGTTTATCTATACTAATATTATAAAGCGGAAAAGTTTGTTTGTTTGTTTGCTTGAACGCGCTAATCTTCGAAAGTACTGGGTGGATTTGGATGAAATTTGGTATGGAAATAGCTTGAAGCTTGAGGAAGGTTATATGCTACTTTTTGCGCGACTGCAAAAAAGGAGAGTTATGTTTTTACCGTGATACAATCCACGGGAGCGAAGCCCCGCGTGAGTACTAGTTTTATTATAAATGGGATTGATTAAGTATATGTTGATATTTTTATAGGTAGATATGTTAGCCTGCGATTAACAGGATTTTATTCTTTTGTTTCTAGGTAGGTACTCTACTTATTTCGAAATTGAATGCTATTTTTATAAATGTCAGTAGTTGAATAAAAAACCAGGCCTAGCATATTTTATTTGTTTTTTGAAAAAGGGTTACCTATGTTTTTGGTTAGTTTGTATGTAGCTCTGTACGCATCGCGAGTATTCGCGAGTCGCATAGGTAGGTATTAATCATTACCTACCTACTTAACGCGTTTAATAGCCCAGCCAATAAAAACAATTAAAGGCAAACCTTGCAAGCAAACACGTTTTGATGCGGTTTTCAGAAAAGTATTTGTTATACTTAGGTAGGAGCAGGTTTTGGTATATTAACCGACTTCAAAGGTTGATTTTCCTGGTTTCTTTTGGCAGTTGAAATATTCCCAAAGTTTCGGAATATTTCGGAATACTTCCGAAGTATACGACGGGAATGATTCGGAATTATTCCCGCCAGACTATATCGAAAAAAAATGTACTACACTGCGGTGGCTCATTATTTTAGACTAGCTTTTGCCCGCGACTTCGTCCGCGTGGAATAGTTACTTTGGGCTAACGTTAAATTTAAGCCCGATTTTGAAGCATTCTTCATTGGTGCTCCGCTCCTATTGGCCTTAGCGTAATGATATATATAGCCTATAGCCTTTCTCTATAAATTGAGTATTTAATTAAAAATATTTTTTTCAATTCGAACCAGTAGTTCCTGAGATTATCGCGTTCAAACAAACAAACAAACTCTTCAGCCTTATATATTAGCATAGATAGCTGTTGCCCGCGACTTCGTCCACGTTTCCGTCGTTTTTCGTAAAAAAAAGTAGCCTATATCCTTCCTCACGGTTCAGTGATTTAGATGTAACACACAGATTAACTTTCGTAATTTAGTAGGGAAATATAATATGTCAATCTATAATACTGTTGAAAAATATATTTCATGTACAGAATTGACCTCTCTACAGATTTATTATAAGTATAGATAATTGCCTATTTAATGCAAATTCTAAAATGGTATAATAATAACCAGTATCTTGATAAAGTACAAAGTTATTGCTGTTCGAATCTTAAAGGAGAATTTTTATACAAATTTGATTTCAAAATTAAATTACTTTAACACTGCTGTAACTAATTTTAGACTCAAAGAGAATGAGAATTTCCTTAAAAATTGATCACTATGGGTTTGTTGACACCATAAAAGACATTAGTAATTAAACAAATTTATTGAAAAAGAAAATATACAAGATGTTCGAAGTGGGCTCCTTCAGCTGCTATACACGCTCTACACCTTCTTATGAAGAACCGTCTCAATCGGCGCGCAAATCCTGCCGACGATATTTCGTCAGCAGCCGAACGTATGCGTTGTCGCAGCTGTTCAACTGATGTGATTTCTTCTTTATAAACTACCTCCTTTAAACAGCCCCAGTAAAAAAGTCCAATGCGTTTAAATCTGGCGAGCGAGGTGGCCACATTCTGAAAATAAAATATTATTTCAAAACAAATTCCTTGTTATACAATCACGTCCACAATAAATTGATCTACAAAAATAGGGTTTAAATACCTAATGGGCATACTTAAATAGGTTCGTAATCGATATAAATATATTTTATCGAACAAACACGGATACCAACTAAAAGCTTGTGTTTATTTTGCATATACTATTCTGCCCGCGAAATATTAAATAAGAAGTGGTATAGGTAGATATATTTTTTTTTATATAGGATACTCGCAAGATCATTATTGTTGTCCATCCGTGTATCTAGATTTTTAGAAGATCTCATAACTACCTACATTATGGGAAAATGATCATAAAATTGTATCGTGAAGAATAAAATAACAAAATAGCAAAAGTAAATAGCTACCTATTATGAATGTAATTTATTACCTATTATCCTAATAATCTAATAAAGTACCTACCACGAATTTTTGATATCGTCGTGTCTGGGTGTTGTTTATCTATATATGTATGTATTTAAAAATATATTTGTCTATGTATATCAGCTGTCTGACACCCATAGTACAGGGTCTTCCTAGTTTGGGGTCAGACAGCCGTGTGTGAAATGTCCCCACATATTATTATGTCTAGTTACCTACTCGGCCCACGAAAGTGCGTAGGTAAACGAATTTAGATCTTGTGTCTCTCAAAATAAAATCTAAAATCACCTGCATAAACTTTCTCGAAAGTATAAAATGTATTTTTATTTTTTCAGTATATAACAAACAAGTAACTCACAAACTTACCTTCGACAATTAGCCATCCTGTCAATTTGTAACTTTTTTAGTTCTCTTTCAATGTTTTTTTTTGTTTCCCATTTCACTATTTAGTTCGAACAACAACAACAATTACGATTGAAATGATTATAACTCGGCGCAGCTAAAACACTTGAGCGTAGTCCTCTCGTCTCAACAGAGCGGTAGCGACTGGTGTGTGAAATAGAAATATGCTTGAAGCTCCCGCAACGAGCGACGGAAGATGACTTCTTGCGCGGAATAAAAACGTAGTATGCGCCAAAAGTGTTTTATCGTAATAAATCCAAAACTAAAAGGAATTACATAAAATGCCTAAGCAAAGCCTTTACTCTTGTTTAAATATAATTATTTATCAAATTTTTGTCGCAATAGGCATTACCATATCGAGTACAAAACGGAAAAACATGAGAATTAGAGGTTATTTCGTGATTTTTTTCTACCAAGGAAATGTTATTATTTTATGTTTTTGATCAGAGAGAGCCCTTGAAAATATGATGTAGTTATTCATATATTTTTATTTTAAGATTTGGTCTGGAAGTTTTCATGTAAAATCAAATAGAAAATTGGTAATTTTGCTTTATACGCGCTCTTAATGACCATATTTAATAACTATGATTATTATAATTGTATTGGTTTTTTTTTAATATGTCTAATCTATCAAAAATACGTAACTTAAAACCTTTGATTATACACATGCCTAAAACATGCACGTAGTAAATAATATGGTTTTTTATTTATCCCGGATAAAAAATTGAAGTCTCGTATTTTTTTGCCTATTTAAACGTTTGTCCCTTACAGGCTGAAAAAAATCTGGCAACCCTACCAGGTACCTACATAACGCATTGATTAGAGAAAGCACCCACGCTTTAACTTATCTAATAATAAAATACATTAATTAAGAGGCCACTCAAAGTACAGTCAAGCAAATCCAAATAGAAAAGGCCCCTTGCTCCATTAATTTGCCTGAGTTGCGTTTGAGTTTTGCGTTATCTAGCTAATATTAAAAAAAAAAATTGAGTGTTTTTAGGGTTCCGTAGCCGAATGGCAAAAAACGGAACCCTTATAGTTTCGACATGTCTGTCCGTCTGTCTGTCTGTCTGTCTGTCTGTCCGTCCGTCCGTATGTCACAGCCATTTTATTCCGAAATTATTAAGACTATACATGTATAACTTGGTAGGTAGATGTATTCTGTGAACCGCTATCCGAATTTTGGGAAAAAATTAAAAAATATTTAAAATAAAGGGGGGCTCCGCATACATAGAACTAAAACTGAAAATTTATTTTTTCTTGAGACCTATGCGCGTGTAGTATTTATAGACAGGTCTTTAAAAATGACACTGAGGTTTCTAAAACCACTTTTTCATAAAGTTAATCGTTTAAAAGATATAAGCCTCCAAAGTGGTAAAATGTGTCCCCCCCCTCTAACTTCTATAATAATGGAGTGAAAAATGTAAAAAAAAACATATTTCTATAGATCTTAATGTAAACTTTCAAACAAAATTGGTTTGAACGAGATCGGGTTAGCAGTTTTTGAGATAAAGCATATTTTATAAAACCAAAAATATAACTTTGTAATTCATACAAACACTATGAAAAACAAAGTTATTTAGCGTAGTTGTAAAAAATGTAAATAAGCTAGTTTTAAGAAATTTGTAAGGTTTTTTTTGTCAAATATATATATATATATTTTTTTTTGTGCTTATCTGCAATCAGTCTCAAACTATAAGCAGATTTGTTCCTGGTCGTCATATCATGTCGAAGGAGCTCCTCAGCAGGAGAACCCTCAGCCTTCACCAAGATTTTGTATGTCATGGCGCTTCAGTCGTTTAGTGTAGCTAATAGTTGCTAATACGGTAGCTAGGTCGTTTGGGTGACTTTCCAGTCGCTTTTTATATTTAATACTTGTTATTTTTAACTCTTCCTTAACAGTTCTTATGCTCAGGGCTTCATGGATCTCTGTATTGGTGATGAACCATGGTGCATTTGAAATGGTTCTTAGAATTCCATTTTGTAACCTTTGTATTATCTTTAAATTGGAGTCGCTAGCACTACCCCACAGCTGTGCGCCATACATCCATATGGGTTTCAGGATAGTTAGATATATTAACAGTTTATTATCAATCGACAATTTGGAGTTACGTGCCATCAGCCAGTAAATGTTTCTGAATCGCATACTCAGCTCATCCCGCTTTGATTTGATGTGTTTCTGCCAGGTCAGCCTTTTGTCCAGATGCATTCCAAGGTAGCGGACAGAGTCTCTCTGTGGCAGAGTATTGGCGCCCATTTTTACCGGTGCACAGCTTCCCCTTCTCAGCGTAAAGGTGATATGTACGGATTTAGTTGTGCTGGCTTTGATTCTCCATTTCTGGATCCAGTCGTGAACCTTATCAAGGCTATTTTGTAAGATGGCGGATGCTGCGAACGGATCTTTGCTGCTTGCGAGAATTGCAGTATCATCAGCGAATGTAGCCGTAGTTACACCAGTATATAAGACGGGGCCAAGAACAGATCCCTGTGGCACTCCTGCCATTATGTTTTGAATAGCGGACAGCTCTCCGTCTTCTTTCACTTGGAAAATTCGGTTTGTGAGGTATGACTTCATCAACAGGTAGTAGCTATGCGGTAGATACATCCTTATTTTATAGAGAAGGCCTTTATGCCAGACTTTATCGAAGGCTGCCTGGATATCCAAAAATACAGCAGAGCAGTATTCATTTTTTTCATAGGACTGTCTTATTCTATCACACACCCGATGCACCTGCTCAACCGTAGAATGTTGTTGTCTGAAACCAAACTGGTGTCGAGGTATAACCAGATTTTCGTTGAGTATGGGTGATATTCTACTCAGGAGGATCCTCTCAAACATCTTGGACAGCACAGGTAAAAGGCTTATGGGTCTATACGATGACGCGTCTTCCAAGGGTTTTCCTGGTTTGTGTATCATTGTTACCAAAGATACCTTCCATAATCTGGGAAAATATTGTACTCGTAGTACCCCATTAAAAAGAACGACTAGAAAAACTAATGCCTTCCTGGGAAGTTGCATGAAAGCTTCTTTTGTGATGAGATCAAATCCAGGGGCTTTTTTGTTTTGCAGTCCATTTATTGTCCTCTTTAGTTCCCCTAATGTCACTGTTCTTGGTGGAATTGACAGTTGTAGGTCCTGCTGCAGCGTTCGTTCGACTTTGTTTTCGAACTCCGCATTGTTGCCTTCATTAGGTGTAAAGATGTCGGCTAGGTGTTTTGCAAATATGTTAGCTTTTTCTTTACTAGTCCTGGTCCACCCAGACTGAGTTCTAATGGGACATTTATATAGCTGTGGCCTGTTCAACGCCTTTGTAAACTTCCAGAGAGAGTACTCGGTAGATTTTGTGGCAGTTAGATTTTTCAATTTATTTTGGAGTGTGGCATCATTTAAACTATCTATTGAGTGTTTCAACTCCCTAATAGCTTTGTTAAGTGCGGTCTTATCACTTTTACATCTAGTTTGATGCCATACCCTACGTAATCTTCTCTTCTCTATTATTTTGCGTTTTACCTCGAGAGGTACATTCCCAACCGATTGGCAGTTTGTTTCCTTTTTAAAGGCGTGTTAATCCAGCAAGCAATCTGTATAAGGTTAGAAATGTATAGGGTTGCGTCATCTATCTCGTCAGGTGTTTTTAAGGAGACCTTCATATCGATTTTTTCATCAATGTACTCTCTGAAGCCTTCCCAGTCAGTATGATTATTGTATAAGGTATCAGGCCTATCATAGCTGATGATAGACGTACTAAGGGTTAAGATAACAGGAGTGTGATCAGAACTACTGTCCAAGCAGGATTCTGCCTTCATGTAATTTGACGAGAGACCCTTTATCACGAAGAAATCCAACAAATCTGGTTTTTTATTTGGATCTGTGGGCCAGTAAGTTGGTTTTCCAGATGAAATACAATGGAGATTATTTT
This sequence comes from Tholera decimalis, assembly GCA_943138885.2. Classification (NCBI taxonomy): domain Eukaryota; kingdom Metazoa; phylum Arthropoda; class Insecta; order Lepidoptera; family Noctuidae; genus Tholera; species Tholera decimalis. Next base: position 36,704,168 of record OW964562.2, read on the forward strand.
CATCAAGGCTTAGTTTTAGTTGCCTGCCTCTAGTTGTTGTTAGTCTTGAGCCCCAGTATGTATTTTTGGCGTTCCAGTCACCACCAGCCACAAATCTTCCCCCCAATGTTGAGAAGTATTCTGTGAAGTTTGTTGCACTAATTGTATGTCTCGGAGGACAGTATATTGCTGACAGGTTAAGATGCCCACAGCTGGTTTCTACTGCAACGGTTGTAGCCTGAATATGGTGTGTTCTAAATTCTGGGAGTACTTGGTGTTTGATAGAATTTCTTATTACAATGGCTGTTTCTACATGGCCCGTTCCATCAGGATGATTAGTGACGTAGGAGTTGCATCCTTTGATGTTGAGTTTACTTTTGTCGGTACAGTGTGCCTCTGAGATTAAAGCAACATCAAGATGATTATTGGATATCAACAGTTCTAATTCAGCCTTGTTTGGGGCAAGACCATTGATGTTCCAGGTGCCTACTCTCAGCGCGGTCATTTTGCTATCATTTCAACTAGGGTGACTAGGGTGTCAAATATAAATATATTATATTATTATAGTTACTACGGAACCCTTCATGGGCGAGTCTGACTCGCACTTGGCCAATTTTTTTAAATCAAACTCAAACTCTAAATATTTTATTTCAAATAGTTAGGCCTACATGAGCACTTATAAAATGTCAGAAGTTAGCGCACGGTACGAAATTAGTCGTTTTCTATGGAGAAGAACCGGCAAGAAAATACACATTTACTATTTTCAAAATATCATTTTTAGGGTTCTGTAGCCGAATGGCAAAAAACTAAACCCTTATAGTTTCGTTATGTCTGTCTGTCTGTCTGTCCGTCCATCCGTCCGTATGTCACAGCCATTTTATTCCGAAACTTTTAGGACTATACATGTGAAACTTGGTAGGTAGGTGTATTGTGTGAATCACTTTCCGATTTTAAGATAAAAAAAAAATAAAATAAAAGGGGGCTCGCCATACATGGAACTAAAACTGAAAATATTTTTTTTTCATGAAATCTATGTGTGTGTGGTATCTATAGACAGGTGATGAAAAATGAAATGAGGTTTCTAAAACCACTTTTTCATAAAGTTAATCGTTCAAAAGATATACGCTTCCAAAGTGGTAAAATGCCCCCCCTCTAACTTCTATAATAATGGAGTGAAAAATCTAAAATAAATAAATGTCAATCTTAATGTAAACTTTCAACCAAAATTGGTTTGAACGAGATCGGGTCAGCAGTTTTTGAGATACAGCATATTTTATAAAACCGCAAATATAACTTTGTAATTCATACAAACACTATGAAAAACAAAGTTATTTGGCGTAGTTGTAAAAAATGTAAATAAACTAGTTTTAAGAAATTTGTAAGGTTTTTTTTTTCAAATAGATATATAATATAATATAATATATTATATTATTATAGTTACTACGGAACCCTTCATGGGCGAGTCTGACTCGCACTTGGCCAATTTTAGAATTTCATGTCGGTATCAATAATACAGGTTAATTAGGTATGAGAGGACAGTATTAATTGGTGAAAAAAAAAAATACTTATTACTGTGTCGTGGTCTATTTCTATGATTAGGGAATGGGAAACAGCGGACCAGCCGTTCCTAGAATCCATTAAATAATGAATATGGATTCAATGTAGGCTTCCCGGAAAACCTAGAGGTTTATTGATTCTGGTTGACTGACATTTTGATTAAAATTGTGATTTTTTAGTTTGGCCTATGGGTTTAAATTAATAACAGATCCTCCGGGACATGAGCACACCCACCCATGCATGTTTCCTGAGATAGTCTGTGTTCCCATTTTAAAGGTCTAATATGTGTGATGATGTTGAAACAGAGAAACGACGTTTTTTTTTTTATTATTTCTGATGAGCTCACTTTTGACTTCGATCAAGTCTGAGGATAAGTGAGATGAAGATGTCTGTTCAGGCTGATGGTTCATTCATATATGAAAGGGAACACAGGATTCGGCAGAAAATTCCACATCTTGGCTGTGGAGGAGAAAGTACCTATGTACAGTGTGTTTCAACTAGTAATAGGACCAACTAAGCGCCATATTGTGACGTCATAGCTGTCTAATCGAACAAATTATCCTTACTATTATAAATGGGAAAGTAACTCTGTCTGTCTGTGTGTTACGCAATCACGCCTAAACTACAGAACAGATTTAAATGAATTTTGGTACGGACATAGTCTAGAGCCTGAGAAAGGACATAGGCTGCTTTTTAATGCGAAAAAAGGGCTGTAAGGGGTTGAAATAGGGGATGGAAGTTTGTATGGAAATTACGTCGTTTTTAAAGCTAGAAGCTTGAAACTTATTTTTTAGACTTTTGATTAGGATAATGTACAAAAATAAGCTATTAGCAGTAAAATATTGTAAATATCTTATTTATGAATGAGTTTTATTTTCAAAATAATTAGTCTAAAAAATTAAAAATGCTGCCCAAAGTCACTATTCCGCGCGGACGAAGTCGCGGGCACAGCTAGTGTAGAAATAAAATAAAATAATTATAATAATTTATTCGTTCAAATTAGGTACATACAGATAAAAATATAAAACACTATAATTAAAGCTTACACTAGGATCAAAATGAGGAACATCTAGCTGTGTCTGAACTAGATAAGGAATATCTGTATTTCAGACATCAGCATGAAAATGAAATGAAATATTTATTTGGTTATAAATAACACTTTTACACGTATTTTTTGTGTTTTACGGTGTTTCCTAAGTGACTACTCAGAGAATAAATACCGACACAAACTCAGAGATCAAGGTCTCTTTTAACGTCCATACAATTCAAAAACGTAGGGTGAGCCAAACAATGACGTATTATAATATAGATGCGTCATATTCCCACAAAGCACCTCTCAAAAACGGCACGAAACACACACTTAGAGAATTAGGCCGTGCGCGCACTGCGTTGCGTTTTGGAAACGCAAAATCTGTGAAGTATGGAGTATCATAGAAGTGCGCGCACTGCGGTGGAATAAACGAGTGCGCGCACGGCCTTACTATCTAATACGTGTAAAGAACTTTTTGTTCCATCGAGCCACCGTATTGGCGGGACCTACCGCGTGGTTTACAAAGTGCGTGGGAACATTCCGCCGAATCAGACAGTGGATATAACATACCTACCACAATCAGTAGCAACCATCAGGTAACAAAGCAGCAGATACTGATGAGTGAGCCTTCATTAACATCGTAACAGCAAAGCGGCTGCTCTAATTTCTACGAGTGGACTCGCCCGCGAGGTTAGCAGCACGTGTCACGTGGTTGTTGCATCAGCATACACACGACCACACCAGCATACAGCATCATCAGCATTTAGAATAGACTACTATCAGCTATCACCAAGCGTTTTATGAAAAGGGTGTCTATTCTCGAGCAAGTCTTGCATAAAATCACTTATTATTTTACCAACATAAGGTACCGCTTTCCAAGCTAACTCGACAAGGAATATAGTCGAGTAGGATTCATAGAAATATCATAGAGATTTATTTCATCATTTTAGCAAGCTTTTTATCACTGAAGCTACATCAGCATCTTCGAGATGGAGGACCTACTCGAAAATCAGAATCAGATTATGCAGGGCATAGAACAGCTTTAGCGTAATTTTAAAAAAGATGGGGCTGAAAGAAAAACCTCTATTTACGTAAAGAAACGTTTAGAGCTTCTCGATAAATATTGGGAAAAGTTCTAGTCCAATCATCTTCAGTTAGCAGAATCTGAAGAGCGTGGCTATACCTATTTTTTAGAAAATTATTATCAGAAAACTAGGAAGTTTTACAACGAGGCACGTGCGTATATTCAACAGTACAAGGTCACCATGACCGATCCCAAGATTGTCGAAGTACCGACTACTCCGCAGCCACCATTGCAAGCAGCTGAAGTGGAGAACAGTCAAGGACAAGGGACAGGACCTGCAGTTCAAGATGCAGGAGACATTCAACAGCAATCAACCAACAAGATTAGGGCCAGGTCTTCGGCTTTATACACTTCGCAAGGTCATAGCAGTAAGCTGGAAGAGATGCTGCGAAAACAGAAAAGCAATTTTAAGGCATTCTCACGTACCATTGCTATCATAGACTTAGATAAAATATCTGAGAAATGGGAGTTCGAAGATACTTTGCAGACTGTTCAATCAAGATGGTCAACAATCGACTCGTTACATTGGGAGATTGATAGCGAGTTGTTTGAAGAAAATGAAGAATACGAAGAGTCGTTCAGCAAATACGAACAACTATATCGTGACATCAAGAAATCTATCAACTTTAAGATGTGGTCTGTCTCTCACCGTGAGAAAAGTACCCCAACGATGGACATCCCAACATTTAACGGAAATTATCATCAATGGGTAGCATTTAAAGACTTATTCACGGAATCAATACACAACAACCGTTCTATCTCCTGCGCACAGAAAATGCAGTTTTTGAAAGCTAAGCTTAGGGGGGAACCGGAGAGACTTATCCAGCACTTGCATATTAGCACCGAGAACTATAAGATCTGTTGGGACATATTGAACCACAGATACAATAACACTAAGTTAATATTCAGTTCCCATCTCAATATTCTTTTATCATTACCAACTATGCAACAGCAGTCAGCATCACAAATCAAGAAAATGTATGACACCACTAACGAGTGTCTAAATGCGGTTAAAAACCTAGGAGTGGACGAAAAATCGTGGGATCCGTTTATAGTTCACATACTAGCATTGAAACTGGATCAGCAGACCCACTCTGACTACACGGACTCTCTGAAAAACCAACGAGATTTGCCAATATTGAGTGAATTCATGACATTTCTAGAGAACAAGTTTACATCATTGGAAGCTTCACGGCGCAAACATGATGGTCAGAAATCAGTCTTACACTCAGACAACAAGTCTCAGCAAGAACACAACAGCAAGAAACATTTTCATCACTCCAATAGATCATTTTCTAACAATCATGCGACTAAAAAGCAATGGAAATGTCCGGTTTGCCGCGAAAATCATCGTTTATTCAGTTGCAAAACTTTCTTAGAATCGACATTGGATTCTAAACACAGTGGAAAAACTAAATATATGCAGAAACTGTCTTTATGATCATAAAGGTAAAGCATGTATTTCCGACAAAAGATGTCGGGAATGTCAAGGCGATCATAACACCTTGTTACATGACACCTTCTCGGTTTCCAGTAACTCGAAGTCTTACGCTAACGATTCGACTTTAAAGGAACGCAAAAACGTCACACACGTGTCGAATCCAGAAATATCTGAGACTTTGTTGGCAACAGCACAAGCAAATCAAGGTCATGGGGGTTAATGGGGTATACTACCCTATGCGAGCCTTAATAGATCAGGGGTCCCAAGTATCACTAATCACTGAGGACGCTGCTCAGCGATTGGGACTTCCTCGACGAGCATGTAAGGGAGTTGTAATGGGGGTTGGTGCCAAGGAAAATAACTGCAAGGGTGTAATACAAATTGAAGCATCAGCAGTGTATACAGATTTCACGTTTTCCACCGAGGTACTTATCATGAAAACTCTGCTTTATAACTTGCCTAATCGGTCATTCCAAAAACCATCATGGGCTTGTCTAGAGCATGTGAATCTAGCAGATCCTGAATACAACCTTAGTCGTCCAGTCGACATACTACTTGGAGCAGATGTTTTCTCATCGATCATTATGAATGGCCTCATCAAGGAAGGCGATTCCCAGGTAGTAGCGCAGCAAACACGCCTTGGCTGGATTATTAGTGGGACTGTAGTATCATTTCAATGTAGTGTAGTCCTAAACAACATAGATGATATTCAGAGGTTCTGGACAATCGAAGATGTTGCTGACGACAGTCAAAATAAGTTATCAGAAAATGATCATCAGTGTATACAGCGTTACAAGGCAGAAACGTTAAGAAGAGAAGTTGGTCGTTACGTCGTCAGATTACCTCTGAAGGCAAACATTGGAGAAAAATTAGGGGAGTCCAAACACAAGGCCATTGGACAATTTTATCAACTTGAAAAGAAGTTTTCGAATAACGCCCACATTCAAACGTCTTATAAATCCTTCATACATGAGTACATCGGATTACGCCACATGCAGGAAAGTACATACGACAAAAATCAAGTCAGCTGCTATTTACCACATCACTGTGTAATGAAATCTGATTCCACGACAACTGCGTTGCGGGTCGTTTTCAACGCTTCGGCGAAAACATCGTCGGGGATGAGTTTGAATGATTTAATGTACAGTGGCCCTAATTTACAAAAATATTTGTTTTCTTTGATTTTAAAATGGAGGAAATACGAATTCGCATACACTGCCGACCTGGAGAAAATGTTTCGCCAGATTTTTTTGCCACAAGGATGATTTGAAGTATCAAACAATTATATGGCGTGACTCTCCAGATCAAGTTCTTCGTGAATACGAACTCATGACCGTCACATACGGCACAAAAGCAGCGCCATTTTTAGCAATAATGACGCTTAAGCAGTTGGGTTTGAGTGGTCATCATACTCTACAAGAAGCAAAGCAGCTGCAAAAAGATTTAATAGATCTTCTGAAATCAGGAGGTTTCAACCTCCGCAAATGGTCATCGAATAAGGTGGAGTTACTCGGTGACGTCAGCAAAACACAAGAGGTATTTGATTTTCGTCATCAAGAGTCCACAAAGATACTCGGGTTGCGCTGGCACCCTACTGAGGATCAGTTCACATTCCAAAGCAAAATCAATGTGTCACTATCAAAAACTGTGACGAAAAGATCCCTCTTATCAGACATATCAAAAATATTCGATCCTTTGGGGTGGCTGTCTCCGGTTACCACCAAGCTCAAGCTTCTATTCCAAGCGGTATGGCAGTTACAACTCCAATGGGATGATCAAGTTCCTGAAGAGATTATTAAGCAATGGTCACTAATATCACAAGATTTACAACATATCAATGAGTTCAAACTACCGAGGTGGCTGCAATGTCACCGGAACGGAACTATTAATCTGCACGGATTCTGTGATGCATCAACAAGAGCATTCGCTTGTGTGATTTATTGCATATGCGAAAACGGAGATACCAAGCAAATCTCAACAGTATCATTAATTACTGCAAAAGCGCGGCTTGTTCCTACAAAGAAAACTATCACATTACCGAGATTAGAATTGTGTGCAGCAGTACTTCTATCAAAGTTAATGCACACGGTGACACAATGTCTGGCTTGGCACGATATCAAAATCTTCGCATGGTCGGACTCAACAGCTGTACTGGGATGGCTTCATGGTGACACAAGCCGCTGGAAACGTTTCGTTGCCAATAGAGTTAAGCAAGTGACCGATATCATACCATCAAACAGCTGGCGCTATGTTAAGTCCGCAGACAATCCAGCTGATTGCGCCAGTAGAGGTATGTCTGTAGAACAACTTAAGCAGCATACTCTCTGGTGGCATGGACCCGCATGGTTACCATCGTTCGATGAAAATCAGCCAAAGGAAAACTCTAGCTACAACACATGCGAAGAAATGAGAGAGACAGCAATCGCACAACAAGTGACCTCCTCACAAAAACAATCATATGACGTCATAGACACATTACTAAACAAGTATAGCAGCTTTGCGAAATCAACTCGTATACTTGCGAGGATATTACGAATATCGTCAAAATCGCAAACAAAGCCGTCTTTTCTTACAATCACTGAGTTAAGAAGAGCTAAGCACATTTTAATCAAGCATGTACAGCAACACGAGTTTACGGAAGAGATCAAAAGCATTCAAGGGCATAGCAATGTAGACTCTAAAAGCAAGCTACTTAACCTAAATCCGTATCTAGATGAAAACGGATTGCTGAGGGTTGGTGGCAGGATAAGCAATGCTAGGATAAGCAAAAACATGCAACATCCTATTATCATTCCTCACAGCGGAGTCCTGACCGATCAACTAATTGATCAAGGCCATCAGATGACCTTCCACGGTGGAGCTCGCCTAACACTAGCGTGGTTAAGACAGGAGTTTTGGATTATGGGCTGTAACCGTGCTGTCAAAAAACGCATACATAACTGCGTTACATGCAGAAGGCATAATCCTGTAAAAAATACACAAATAATGGGAGACTTACCTGAGTCACGAAGTAATCCGTCACGGCCATTTAATCATACTGGGGTCGACTTCACCGGCTATGTGGAAGTCAAAGCGAATAACCTGATCATTCATTGTCAACATGTTCAACCAATAACATCACACAGCGGCCTTGTGTTAGTTTACCACTTCCTATTATCGGTTCCCCAACGAATCACACACACACTATTAAGAAGGATATAGTGATATTTAGCGATGAAATTGGAAAGAATTTTGGCCATTTATTGAAGCATGAATATCCGGGACAGTCAATTCTAAATCACTGTATGCCTGGTTGCTCTTTACTTGACATAATGACAAAAATAATTAACTATAACTTTACCCAGGACTCAACATTGTTAATATTTATTGGTAATAGGGGTAATGTAAAAAAAGGTGAATAAATTTTCATAGGTCTTTGAGCAGCCTTAGCTTAGGAAAAATTGTAATGTTTACACTTCCTTATAGCAACAGTTTGCCACAGGAAGAAAATTACCTTAGATATAATATTAATAATACATTGCATAATTTGACTTATAATAGTGATAAATTTCAATTAATTGATATTAACAATTACCTTGGTAATAGTTTTTATTTGACAAAAGATAGATACTATCTTTCCAAGTATTGTAGAAGACGGATAGCTGTGTCGCTATCATATTATTTTAGTATTACAGCCAAGAATTTGGCTAAACAAGTTGCTTCTATTGAGCAATGCATTGACATTCATAATAATTCAACCAATTGCTTGGTTTTAAGCAATGATATTAGTGATCATTTAAATTAGAAATCATGACAACAGAGGCAATCTCTAGCAATAATGCAGAGAATAATATTATTACATTAAATTCAAATAAAATTCATAAATTAGTAAATGGGATCAACCTGGTGCACCAAAACATTCAAGGATTATTGAACAAAGATTTAGAAGTGGAATTATTTATAAATTGTAACAAGGTTGATATTCTTTGCATTACCGAACATTGGTTAAAAAGTCATGAAATGTTGTTTAATTTTAGTAATCACCAGGTTGGTAGTTCATTCAGCAGAAGTAATGCCATTCGTGGTGGCTCCTTAATTTTAGTACATAATGACCTTAAATTTAAAGAACGTAAGGATATAGTGAGCCTGTCTGTTGAGCGAACTATTGAAATAGCCTGTATAGAATTGGAGCAGTTTATTGTATTAAGTGTGTACAGACCCCCCTCAGGATTGTATGACTTTTTTGAAAAGGTAATGGATGAAGTGTTACACAAGATTAGTAATTCAAACATGTACATTATCACTTGTGGGGATTTTAATGTCAATTTGTTAGAAAACTCTGGTTTAACTACCAAAATTATAAATCTGTTTCGGTCCTACAATCTTGATAATTTATTCACAGAGCCAACAAGAATCACCCCTACCAGTGCTATATGCCTTGATAATGTTTATACAGATGTATCAGTTAAACACAAAGAGATAATTAATTTACTAGAATCAGATCATAGCGGGCAATTAATTACTTTCGAATGTAAAAATAATAAAGCGGCTAAAAAACATATCACTGTTAACCCAAAAACTGTAAGTCGTTTAGAAACTTTCAAAGATAAACTTAGACATAGTTTACCAGTTTTGACGACCCTACATGATCCTAATCATTTATATAAGGACTTTTTTAATATGTACTGTAAGCAATTTAATTCCACTTTTTTACCTAAAACCATTTCAATTAACAATACTGTATCTTTCGGTGATTGGGCTACCAATCACCGAAAGATACATTGGTATTCACAAAAGTAGAACTCGTCTTTATGAATTGTACAATGAAAGAGCACATATAAACACTGTTGAATTTAATTTGTATGTTAAGAAATATTCAAAATTATTTAAAAAGGTTTGTTGTATGGCAAAGACGCGCCATTTGAGTTCTAAGATCAAAAATAGTAATAATATTATTAAAACAACTTGGGATATTATTAACAGTGAAACAGGCAGGTCTAAAAAACGGTGTAGTGACTACAACCTTGTAATCAATGATGAAATAATTAAATCTGACGCCCAGGTTGCCGCGGCTTTTGAAAACTTTTTTGCAGAGATCCCGGTATCAACAACAAAATCTTTGGATTCCTCAACCACCGCTGCAGAGTCTCTGCTAAAAGAAAATGTTAAAGTTTGCGATTCAGTATTTAATTTTCAACATGTTTCTTGTAAGGATATAATTAAAACTTTTAACACATTGAATGTAAAAAAGACAAAAGATTTGTGGGGTAATTCTGTAGACATCGTCAAGTCCATTATTAATATTGTAGCTCCTAGTTTAGTATTTATTTTTAATAATTGTATTGATTGTGGTGAGTTTCCTGACTTAATGAAGTATAGCAAAACTATACCATTGTTTAAAGCAGGTAGTACATCAGACCCTACTAATTATAGACCAATTTCAGTACTACCCACTTTTAGTAAAATATTTGAAAAAATAATTTTAGAGCAGTTACAAAGGTTTTTTAGTAGACACAAATTATTTCATTCCAAACAGTTCGGTTTCACAAGGGGTCGTTCAACAACCGATGCTGGTGTTGAACTTTTAGGACACATATATAATGCATGGGAAGACAAATGTGATGCCCTGGGCATCTTTTGCGACTTGTCCAAGGCATTTGACTGTGTACATCATGAAACATTGGTCAGAAAACTACACCACTACGGAATTCGGAACTCCTCTTTGAATCTTCTTACTTCATATTTAAGTGACAGGATTCAGAGAGTCAATGTAAATGGAAAAATATCCCCAGGATCTGTGGTGACTATGGGTGTGCCACAGGGCTCAATTCTTGGACCATTTTTGTTTCTTATATATATAAATGTCCTGCCTTACCTCATAAAGGATAACAATAAAATTGTGTTGTTTGCAGATGACACTTCACTTTTGTTTAAAATTAAACGTCAGCAACCTGATTCTGACGACATTAATAACGCCCTTACAGAAATAGTACATTGGTTTAATGTTAATAATCTTCTTTTGAATGAAAAAAAAACGAAATGTATAAAGTTTACGATGCCTCACGTTAGACAAGTGCCAACTACTGTTTTGATAAAGGGTAAAGAGTTGAGCCCTGAGAATGCAACAGTGTTCTTGGGCAATACTCTAGATGCTAAGCTTCAGTGGGGTCCACATATAGATAAAATATCCAAAAAACTGAGTTCTGCCGCATATGCAGTTAGGAAAATCCGAAATTTAACTGATCTAGAGACGGCTCAACTAGTTTACTTTAGCTATTTTCATAGTGTAATGTCGTACGGTATTCTTTTGTGGGGAAATGCCGCCGATATTCAGACAGTCTTTGTTTTACAAAAAAGGGCTATTCGTTCAATTTATAAATTAAGTCCTAGATGCTCCCTCAGAGATAAGTTTAAAGATATTAATATAATGACTGTGCCCTGTCAATATATTTATGAAAATATTTTGTACGCTCATAAAAATAAAAATATGTTTAAAAAGTACAGTGATATCCATAACATAAATACTAGAAATAAACACACATTTATTGTTCCTTCAACTAGGCTCAAGAAAATTGCGGGCTCATTTAAATGTCAATGTATACGCTTTTACAATAAACTTCCCAGTCATGTGCAAGAACTATGCCTCAATAAATTTAAATCATTTGTGAAGCAGAAACTTTGCCAGAAAGCTTTTTATTCTGTTAAAGACTATCTTGCGGACAAAAATGCCTGGGATTAAGCTGCTCCAATTACATCTGTTGAAATTCTGTTTTGTTTGATTTTTCTTATTACTCATTTTTTTTTTGTTTTTTATTGTGATGATTATTTCATATACATTTTGATATGACAATATTATTTACTTTTTTAAGTAATAGAATATACTTTTATTTTTTTTATTTTTATTCTTTAACATTTTTAATTTTGTTTGTACAAGATGACAATATTATTTTCTTTTCAAGTAATATTTTTTTTTTTGTGTAAAAGCATAAGCTATGTTGTGAATATGAGAGTAATGTGGGATAACAACGAATATTATTAATAGATTACCACACTGTCTGGCAGTTTGAGTGCTTTATACGGCCCACCCAAATGTCCTTACTTTGGTATTGTTCGTCAAATCATTCCAGCTCCTTAAGGTTCTAAGTTGAGCTACGCGATATTTGACAAATGCTTGCACTGCTTGGACGGGCCTGCTCAAATCTGTTTGATTCTGTCCTCTAAAGGGCGCCACAGACATTAACCTACATGGCTCTCATATGATTTGATCACTATAGATTGTCTGGACTTTAAAAGAGACGTTGACCTCTGAGTTTGTTTCAGTGTTTCTTCTCAGAGTAGTCAGTTAGGAAACACTGGCCTCATCTAGTTTACATTTACGAAAAAAAAAAGACGTGTAAAAGTGTTATTTATAACCTATTTGCAAAATAAACATCATTATTTCATTATTTCAATAAAGGTCGTGGCATCAAGACGACCAAGGGCTACATAGCGGTATTCGTGTGCATGGCGACCAAGGCCGTGCACCTAGAACTCGTTTCCGACCTGAGCTCAGCTGCCTTCCTATCAGCATTAAGGAGGATGGCAGCCCGCAGAGGAGCCCCAACCCATTTCTATAGTGATAACCGGACAAATTTTGTCGGAGCCAACAAGGCCTTGCGTGAAGAGTATATCAAATTACGAGCGACTCTTGACGATGAGTTCTACAGAGCAATTACAGACATGCAAATACAATTGTGTGCGAGTGCTGGGGGGCTCTGGGAAGCGGCTGTTAAAAGTCTCAAACACCACATCAAGAGAGTTGTGGGTGAGCAGAAACTGACATATGAGGAGTATTCCACATTACTAGCACAGTTGGAAGCCTGCCTTAATACGAGACCTCTTTGCGCCATCAGCGAAGACCCGGAGGACATGGATTACCTAACTCCGTCGCACTTTTTATCGAGTGGTCCCACACTTACCATCATTGAGACGGAGAGAGACGCGAGAACACGATGGCAGCTTACCCAGAAGATTTTTGATGACATCTGGAAACGGTGGAAAACCGAGTACCTGTGTCAGTTATCAGCACGTAGCAAGTGGCGGCAGCAGCGATCGAACTTAAAGATTGACGATATAGTTATTATTCAAGACGCTAACTTACCACCTGAGAAGTGGGCTGCACCCCGGCAAGGACGGCTATGTTCGTGTCGTATCAGTAAAAACCAAAAATGGGGTAATCAAGAGGCCAATCACAAAACTTTCCTTGTTACTAGTTCACGAAAATCAGCAACCTGGAAACAATGCAGAGCAAAATAACATCACAACAGAGAAGATCGATCAACCCTCGGTATCAAATGAGACATCGAAAAGTAGATCAAAACGTCGTCGGAGGGGAAAAATCGGCAATTTTATTTACATCGCTATCATGTTTTTTATGTTAATCATAACACCATCTAGTTGTGATTACAAAACAGCACCTTTAAATAGCAATCAGAGCATTTATTTCGACAAGATCTCTAATATGCGTCTTGAACGAGACGAGTGGAAGTTGATTATATATTACGATATGGAGCCCTATTGGCAAGGATTAGATCTGTTTAAAAAATACGTCGATCATCTGGGCAACATATGTTCTAATACAACAAAGATATCACAGTGTGACGCAATCCTTATGCAATTACGTCACGGTAGCAATGAACTTGACCATTACAATAGCATGTTGCTTGGTCACCATTCACGGAGAACGTGCGACATAAGCACGGTCTTATCAATCCTATAGGAAACATAGCACGAAGTTTGTTTGGTGTCTTAGACGACGAGTTTTCTCAAAATTATGCCAAAGATATTCAACAAATCAGACGTAATCAAAAGCGTTTGGCTTCCTTATGGAAAAACAACACATCTATTGTTGAAGCAGAGAACAATATCATCAAAAGAGTAGAAAATGCGATGGATAGAAATCACAAGGTATTAAATCAGCACCTTATCAGCTTAGAAAAGGGATTTAACACAATTCAGGTAGGAGTTCAAGAATCACTAATGTCCAACAGCTTTAGTGTATCATCTATCATAGCCAACAGCGTTCTGATGAACTTGAAAACCATCCAAGAAAACATAGTGAATACTATTATGAACCTACACCACACAGGATTCAATTTTCACCTTCTAACACCTAAACAGTTGAAGGATGAACTTAATATCATAATAGGACAGTTAGCAAAAGAATTGACTCTTCCAATAGATAATATTCAATCGGATTTATCTAAACTGTATCATTTATTGAAGACTAAGGCCAGAGTCATGCAGCAGTATATTATATTCGAGGTTAAAATACCATTAGTAAGCAGAGACAGCTACGACATCTACAGAATCATAACAGTTCCGCAGCAAGTTGGAAGTAATATGATCAGCATAATTCCCATCGCAGATCTCCTCGCAATGAATATACAAAAGGACGCTTACATTCCAATGACAGAAAACGATGTCCAAACCTGGTATGTTTTACGACACAGAAACATACATCTGCCCTTTGAAGGGTCCGATTCATCAAATGAGATCAGATGAAAACCTCTGCATCAGAGATCAAAAATCCGATCGCTGCAGCACAGCATCTGCCATCTGCACAAACCGTTGGACAGGGCTTAATAAATTAAACACATATTTATATTTTTGTTGCGGACCGTGCTCCATACGAATCATATGCGAGTATCAAGTTACGGCCGAACAATTAACTAAGGCTGGCATTATCATGCTCGGCGATGGATGCGTCATCAAAGGCGATACTTACACAGTTTACTCACATAAAAAGCTGTCTAACAATCTGAAGACTACGGCAGACGTATTGAGGATTGATATTCCACCTATCAACAATCTAATAAATTTATCGATACCTATCAGTGCAATTGACGAACAGTCTGGCCATACCCACATCGATATTCAAGGTCTGGTAAAGGAAGTCCATGACAAGTTGAGTCAGATGAAAGATGAACCGAGCATTGATGTAGATTTGGACGACGAGTTCGTATATCACGACGTGATATACTTAGTGGTGTTCGCCCTGTGCGCGGCAGGAGCCGTGTACGTGTGGCGGCGCCTTCGGCGTGTGCGCAGCGTGGCTCTGCCCAGGCGCTCGACTCATCAGCAGCTTCAGAGTGCTAGTGTAATCAGTGTTCCGCGTATCAGTGTAAATGAGCAATCGGGACCTAGCGAAATAGAGCTCAATACAGTTTCGGGTGTAATCAGTGCGCGTAAACAAAACAAGGCTACGTCGCGTCGCCTGTGTTTCGCGAATCAATTTTTGGTGAAAATGTATAAGACTTTTTAGAGACTATTAAGTTCTTAGCATATCTAAGTACCCAATTTGTGTATTCAATTATCATTAGTTTCTTTAAGTACAGTTCATGCTTAATTTTTAATTTTTATGTTTTTTATTTTTCATTTTTATCTTAGTCTCTCGTGCCTGGGAGCATGTACGGTCCACTCGTACAATTCATATATTTTACCTTAAGTAAGCAGTTTTGTACAGCGTGTGCAATTTACTTCAGTTCGCGTTCGGTCTTCGCCGCGTGTACTCACAATCATAATATCGTAGCAGTGCGATATCTTAAAATCATTATATCATAAGTTATCATTGTATCAATTAGCACCTTATCAATAAATCATTATAAACTCTATCACAATTTATCATTTAAGGTTGTCCCGTACAGGTTCAATTCTTGGCCCTTTCCTTTTTCTAGTGTACATCAATGACCTACCATGATGACCAATTTATCGGATATAATTCTATACGCTGATGACACTTCTCTCATGCATTTTTAAAATAGATAGAAAAGATGCGGATGTATAAATGAGGGTCTGGCACTTCTTGTGAAATGATTTGCTGCTAATAATCTCGCAGTTAATGCGAACAAAACGAAATGTCTCAAGTTTTCATTGCCTAATGTACCACAAGCTAGTGTCAGTTTAATCCTTGATGGCAAAAAACTCGATGTTATTACGGAAACTGTAAACGTGTCCATATTAAAAATGCGTATTATAAGATTCGGGACTACGTTGAAGACATGACTGCTTGCGATGATTCCTTCCTTCTGCACATGTGGCTTCCTTGGCTTATTGTAATTGCGTTATCAACTAGTGTATTAAAAACTTCACTTTCGTGAGTGTCTTTTTATTTTTCCCTACGATAATCCATCCGATTTGACAGATTTTCTTATTGTTTAATTTTTATTATTAATTTATCCTTCATTATTGAAGTCTAATGTTGTCGCTTCTCAAGTTTATTTTAATACTAGCGACCCGGCCCGGCTTCGCTTGGGTAATAAAGTTTATATTTGCTTATATATGATTTTGCTTAATCAATTTCTCATCCGGTAATTTGCCACACTCATATATCGGCGATAACTCATAAGATATTCATTTTATTGATATAGTGTAAAAAGTAATTTTGATCTACATTCAATCCTTACCATATCGGACGTATTTAATTGGATACGGAATAATACTGTACTGTTAAAAAAAGATTCGTAAATAACCCATCTTTTTAATGTAATTTGTAAAAGAAAAGAATGGTTATTGTGGGTCATTCTTGGGAGATAGACATATGCCATCGCGGACTTTGTTTTAGATCTATAAAAGAGAAGCAATCCCGCCATACATTGTATTTTATAACTGAAAAGGTTTTGGCCAAAGATATAATAAACTATAGATGCGTTGTCCGCGCTCTGAAATGGCAAGTTGAAATCAAGGTAAGTGCCTCGTGTCTGCTTAGTTACGCACGAACCTGTGTCGCGAACGCGACACTACACATCTTAAGCCTGCGCCGAGTAAAATAACTCAAAACGGTCTTCACAACTAAAGGAATATAACCTATAATAGTACTTTAATTACCATACAAAAATATGTAATGAACACTAGAATAAATGTGTTAGCAAACATAGTTGGCAAAATTTAAAAATATTTTATAGTTTATTAAACAAAAATACATAAAGTTGGACAAAAATCCTTACAAAACATGCTCGTGCGTCGCTGAATTTTGATAGTAAACTGTTGAATTTTTTCATTAACTTCAATTTATATTATTCTCTAATTATCATACTATCATTTACAGCTTTAACATTTCAAAAATGTCGCTTGGTTGTTTTAATTTTAATTTTTTCTTCTAATTTGCGCGCTATTTTGAACCATACGCAACGTACACCGGTCGAAAATTCAGTCGTCCACGGGAGCTCAGAGAGGGGTCACGTCTCATCGTGGAGCGTTTCGCCGGTAACGATAATTCGCGATCTATTGTGTACGTATGTATTGCAGCAATCCGTTGAATAACATAAGTCATATTTTTTGTTTTTTTGAGTACGATTTATTATGCATACCCAACAATTACTTTTTATTGTTCAATATATATTTCTTTAACATTTTTTTTTTTCAATATTTGTTTTATTATGGGAAAATGTAAAAAAAAATATTATTAGAAGAAAGTTCGCGCAAATTTTCGAAAAAAAAGCCATTCTCATAAAAAGTACGTATTTCTATTTTGTGATGTTATTATTGCTTTTTAACCGACTTCAAAAAAAAAGGAGAAGGTTCTCAGTTCGTCTTAAACTTTTTTTTATGTATGTAACCTCAAACTCGAAGACGGCTGGACCGATTTGGATTTTTTTTTTCGTTTGAAAGGGTATACTTTCTATTTGGTTCCATTGTTATGAAATCAGGATCTGATGATGGGATCCTGGAGAAAGCGAGGGAACTCTTTAAATATTATAGGCACACCTATAGCGTTTTGGGTATTTCTAATAGTACCTTGTGCAGTTGCTCCCGAAAAGCACCATTTGAGGAAGTGAAAGTGATGATGAAGACTTTTTTCAAACATTCGATATGGGTATCGTGTAATGGGTTTTTGGGGGTGGTGATTGCAAATCTGGAATTTATTTTTAAATTCAAGATGGCGTATGCAACTTTTTCTCACAAATTCGATATGGGTACCGTGTAATGGGTTTTTGGGGGTGGTGATTGCAAATCTGGCATTCATTTTAAAATCCAAGATGGCGGATGCAACTTTTTCTCAAACATTCGATATAGGTATCGTGTAATGGGTTTTTGGGGGTGGTGATTGCAAATCTGGCATTCATTTTAAAATCCAAGATGGCGGATGCAACTTTTTCTCAAACATTCGATATGGGTATCGTGTAATGGGTTTTTGGGGGTGGTGATTGCAAATCTGGCTTTCATTTTAAAATCCAAGATGGCGGATGCAACTTTTTCTCAAACATTCGATATGGGTACCGTGTAATGGGTTTTTGGGGGTGGTGATTGCAAATCTGACATTCATTTTAAAATCCAAGATGGCGGATGCAACTTTTTCTCAAACATTCGATATGGGTATCGTGTAATGGGTTTTTGGGGGTGGTGATTGCAAATCTGGCATTCATTTTAAAATCCAAGATGGCGGATGCAACTTTTTCTCAAACATTCGATATAGGTATCGTGTAATGGGTTTTTGGGGGTGGTGATTGCAAATCTGGCATTCATTTTAAAATCCAAGATGGCGGATGCAACTTTTTCTCAAACATTCGATATGGGTATCGTGTAATGGGTTTTTGGGGGTGGTGATTGCAAATCTGGCTTTCATTTTAAAATCCAAGATGGCGGATGCAACTTTTTCTCAAACATTTGATATGGGTACCGTGTAATGGGTTTTTGGGGGTGGTGATTGCAAATCTGGCATTCATTTTAAAATCCAAGATGGCGGATGCAACTTTTTCTCACACATTCGATATGTGTATCGTGTTATGGGTTTTTGGGGGTGGTGATTGCAAATCTGGCTTTCATTTTGAAATCCAATTTAAAACACATACGATATCCATACTGAATGTTGGAGAAAAAGTTGCATCCTTGGTGGATGCAACTTTTTCTCCAACATTCAATATGGATATCGTGTGTGTCTACTAAGTTAAATACACTGATAATCTTCAAGGGTTTATTGCTAAGTATAATTAACAAACTAACGTAAGGGCTAAAATTATCGCTAAATGATGAAAATGAGTGCACCCGGTTGCTGTTCGAAATACACTAAGCTCGCGGCAAACTTCGTGCGACCGCATTATATCGCTTGCTCAGCAAACGTGGTCGATTGCAAAATATTGCATCAAACATCGTGTAATAGGTTTTTGGGCATACCGATTGCAATCCTGACATTCATTTTAGAATTTACGACGAAAGTTCATTGGCTACTTTGTTAGCTTACAATTTACACTGGGTTATTGACAATTTAACTGATCCTAGGTTAAGTGACTATTCAGTATTATCTAGGGTATCTAATAATACTGAAATTAATTGTTTAAACCCTTAGATGTGACAAAGGAGAGTTATAATAACACAATTTTACTTTATCATCAGAATATAAATCGTTTCTCCGGCAAAATATTAGATGAGGAAATGTTAATAGATAAATATGATATAGATATCTTATGTTTTTGTGAAACCTGGCTAAAACCAGATAGAATGTTGTTTAAAATTAATATTTTTCTGTTATTAGTGCATACAACAGGTCCTCGGTAGGAGGTGGTACTTTAATATTACGTAGTAATTCTCTTAGATATAAGGAACAAAAATATATCACCGCTTGCTCTGTTGATTGCTTGTGTGAGGTAGCATGTACAGAAGTTGAAGGCCAAACTTTCTTAAGTGTTTATAGACCACCAGCATCAAACTTGTCATCATTCTTAATGATAATGGGAGAAATTTTAAGTACCTAAGCTTATAAGAGATAATAAATTAGTTTTCGTTTGTGGTCACCTAAATATTGAATTGTTAGTAAATTCACCTGAACACTGCAAGCTTACTTCATTGTTTGGTTCATTTAACTTAAAATGCACATACAAGGAAGCAACAAGAATAACAGCAACATCAGCTCAATGAATAGATAATATTTATACTAATTGTGCCATAAAATACTCGTCTCAAATTAGTGGAGTTAGGTCTGACCATACAGGTCAACTAGTATCCTTTGAGTTGGTTAAAAAGCGGCAATTATAACATGTTAAGTAATCTTTCAATGGCCAATTTTGACTCCCATGACCCCAATGAAAATTACAGGATATTATTTTCTTCACTATGCCACGAATTTAGTAAGGCATGTCCAGTTAAAAAAATTCAAATGAGTAATAAATCTAAATTTAATGAATGGGCCACTGCTGGAATAAGAATAAGCTGAGACAATTTATACAACTTATACCATGAAAAATCATTGACTTCCGATGAAGCCTTCCATAATTATGTAAGAAACTACTCAAAGATATTTAAAAGAGTATGCGCCCTAAGCTAAATCTAAATCAGAAAGTAATAAAATTAGCATTTCTAACAATAAAATAAAAACTGTGTTGAAGGTGATAAACAAAGAAACTGGAAACACAAACCAACAGGGTTAGAATGATTTGACTTTGAACATCGATGTTCAGGTCATCTCAGATAAGTCAAAAGTGGCTGAGAAGTTGGAAAATTACTTTACCAATATTCCAGTAGAGGTTACTAAATCTCTACATTCTTCGCCATTATTAGCAGATTTTTTTTTAAAGGAAAACTTCAGTAAGGATATACCAACATTTTCATTTAAGCCCATTTCTATTGATGTAATTAAAAAGCATTCCAAAGTCTTAACATAACAAACACTGATGACTTATGGAGTGCATCTGTTAGGGTTCTTGGTAATATTATTGACTCAATTGCTGCTATCCTAACAGGCACATTTAATTAATGTATAGACAGCGGTACTTTTCCCGATTTAATGAAACATAGTAAAGTAGTACTAATTTTTAAGTCGGGTTGTAAGAGTGATCCCTCTAACTATAGACCGATATATGTGCTTCCAGCATTAAGCAAAATATACGAAAAAATCATGCTGGACCAGATGCTATCATATTTTAACTCAAATGGAATTCTGCATAGTCGGTAGTTTGGTTTCACGAAAGGTAGGTCAACAACAGACGCAGGAGTAGCGCTCATCCGTCACATTCTGGAATCTTGGGAGAAATCTCAGGATGCAATTGGCATATTTTGTTACCTCTCCAAAGCTTTTGATTGCGTTGACCACAAAACACTGATCTGTATAAATTACACCATTACGGAGTTCGTGGATTCGTGTTCTGCTGACCTTGTTCTTTCATATTTATCAAACAGGCAACAAAAAGTTATTGTTAATGGAGCGACATCTGCAGGATCCCTAGCCAAGATGAGTGCTCCGCAAGGTTCAATTCTTGGCCCTTTCCTTTTTATAGTGTATATCAATGACATACATGATGACCAACTTATCGGATATTTTTTATTTGTAATTCCATTGTGCTGTATTAATTGGTCTATACGACAGTATAGACCAAAGTTTTAAATATAATTAAGCATATCTTAGAACTGGAAACATATCTTACAACTATATAATAATATAGGTTATCCATCAGAATTCAGACAGGCTTTAATTTATAATCATATTGTGGGAAGTACTAATTTCACACGGGTTCCCGTTAGTATATGCTTAAACTAGACTTATGGTCTCATGGTGCGTGGTGCGCTGGTTGCACGCTACTGGCATGATTGCTCTATGTTATCTCTTAAAAAATAGTAGTAGAGATACCTACTACTGTTTCTTGTGATTTTTTTTTTATTTTTGGCTCGCGTTTGAATTTTAAGAAAAAAAAAATAATTCAAACTCAAAATGTTTTATTTCACATAGGCCTACATGGGCACTTATAAAACGTCAGCAGTTTGGCGCAGGGCACGGTTCGAAATTGGTCGTTTTCTATGGAGAAGATCCGGCAAGAAACTCCACAGTTACTCTTTTAAAATATCATTCTTACAATGTATCTATAATACAGGTTAATTAGGTATGAGAGGACATTAAAGCCTGTCTAAATTCTGATGCATAACCTATATTATTGTATAGTTGTAAGATATGTTTCCAGTTTTAAGATATGCTTAATTATATTGAAAACTTTGGTCATTACAAGATATTTTCTAAATTTAAACCCACGACCTACCTCATTTAAATTTAAAAGTCAATTATCTGAAATTAAGTATTTCAAATGGCGGGAGACTTTGTTAAACATAAAAAACACAATGATACGACGTCAATGTGGAGCTATTTTTTAGTTGCGAAGTATAGGAATAGTGCCAAATGTAACCGATGCTCAGCCATTCTCAAGACTTTGGATGGATCGACTAAGGGATTACATACACATTTGTCATCAAAACATAACATCAAGCTTATATCAGCTTCAACAAGTCTAGATTCTGATAATCTGAACACAGCACCGCCGCCAGCCAAGCGAAAGTTAAATGATTATTTTACTAAAAGTGCCGACGATAGCCTCGATGATGTTTTGGCAAGAATGATTGCATTAGATGGATTTCCATTCAGTATATTCATAACTTCAGATGATTCGAGAAAATTTGTCTTTGCAAAATACACGGATTTACCAAAGTCAGCCGTCACCATTCAAAAACGTGTCATGAATTACAGTGAAAAAATCAGAAAGCAAGTAACTGCAGAATTGAAACATTTGAAAAGTGCAGGTGAAAGATTTAGTCTTTCTTTCGACAAGTGGACTTCAATATCCAATAAACCATACATGGCTGTCAACGCTCATTCATATAAAAAAAATTTGGAATTTAGGACTTGTTCCTATTTATGGAAGTATGAAAGTATGGCTGAAAATTGTCTTCGTATATTGAAAGAGCGTCTAAGTATATTTGATATTTCCCTGGATACTGGCTTTATGAAAAACATAATTATATGCAATACAGCTCTACCTCAGATGATACTATAAATGAACCACCTGTGGCTGTTAATCATATGGACGACATCCATGATGATGAACATTTAGAAGACTTAGACAGTCTAGAATCAGACTTAATTTTAATGTCACAAAATGACCTTGCGCTATAACACATACCAGAGTTAACACAAGATGAAAACATTAATGAGCTGATAAAGAAAATCCGCAAAATTGTAGAGTGTATTTCAAAAGATCACCATTGAAAAATGAAACAGTACTTCAAAAATAAATGAAAATTGAACATGGAAAAGAGCTGTCACTTCTTTTGGACTGTAAAACCAGGTGGAATAGTCTTTTAACAATGCTGGAGCGATTTTATCTTTTAAAAACCTTCATTCAAAAAGCTCTTATAGATCTCAATCATCCAATTCGTTTGGAAGTTGATTTTGAATTGGTAAATAAAATTATTGATGTGCTGACCCCAATTAAATTGACAGTAGAAGCAATCTGTCGGCGAGGTGCTAATTTATGCACAGCTGATTCCGCTTTGAAATTTCTTATAAAACAGCTATCTAGCATAATCATCCATCATCATTAAAACATCCTTAGTGGAACATATGAAGCAACGAAGAAGTGATGATTTGACTGGTGTGTTGAATTAATTACAAAATCCATGAAAAGATGATGAAAATCAGTTATTATCGGATTTGGAATGGCATGACTTATTTCCAGTTTCTACACAGGCTTTAGTTTGGAAGCAAATAAAGCGTATTGTTAAAAAACTTAAAAATCGAGATGACACGGAGAAGGAAGATCAGGATCACAAACAGATGATGAGTTAAGGCCACAAACCTCCCAATCCCAACCCCAATGGACACTAAAGGAAAAGTTATAGCTGGAAATTGATAAGAGTATGAAATCCCCAGATCGTGAAGTACAAATACAAAATTAATCGGGGTTGGCAAAATATAGTATTAGACGTGAAATAAGCCTGTTTGAAAACGGAGGAATTAGTGGATATCACTTAGAAACAGCATATAGGTATCTATTGTCTATTCCTCCAACCAGTGTAAAACCTAAACGAGCGTTTTCAGCTGCTGCTTATGTTGGTAATAAACGAAGCAGGCTTGGAAGTCAAACCTTGGATGCATTGATATTTCTACGATTGTATTTTCAAAATTCGAAATAAGTTTTATTGTCTTTTTCTTACAAAGTATAGTATCTTTTTGCCATTTTTTCTTTTCTTACTATACTGTGATATGTGTAGTGTACCAAAATTAAAAATATATATTTCAAGAAATTACTCGTTTTTTAGAGTTCAGTTGCCGAATGGCAAAACACGGAACCCTTATAGTTTCGTCATGTCTGTCCGTCTGTCTGTCTGTCTGTCTGTCTGTCCGTCCGTCCGTATGTCACAGCTATTTTATTCCAAAACTATTAAGGCTATACATGTGAAACTTGGTAAGTAGATGTATTCTATGAAACGCTTTCCGATATTGAGAAAAAAATTAAAAATCATTTAAAATAAAGGAACATACTACTACCCCATACATGGAACTAAAACTGAAAATATTTTTTTTTTTTCATGAAACCTATGCGTGTGTGGTATTTATAGACAGGTCTTTAAAAATGACATGGGGGTTTCTGAAACCACTTTTTCATACAGTCAATCGTTTAAAAGATATAAGCTTCCAAAGTGGTCAAATGTGTATCCCTCCCTCTAACTTCTATAATAGTGGAGTGAAAAATCTAAAAAAATATGTATCTGTAGATCTTAATGTAAACTTTCAAACAAAATTGGTTTGAATGATATCGAGTTAACAGGTTTTGAGATACGGCATATTTTCTAAAACCGCAAATATAACTTTGTAATTCATACAAACACTATGAAAAAAAAAGTTATCTAGCGTAGTTGTAAAAAATGTAAATAAGCTAGTTTTAAGAAATTTTTAAGGTTTTTTTCGTCAAATAAATATACATATTATATTATATTATATTATTATAGTTACACACGGAACCCTTCATGCGCGAGTCTGACTCGCACTTGGCCAATTTTTTACATTTGAGACCAATTAGAAACCACATAGTCTAATCCGGGGATAGCCCCAGGGTCCCAGGATTCAGCATCAAGAATCACGTAATCCCGGGATTGAAAAACATGCTCGGGATTGTATTCTCTAGTTGCAACTCAGAAAGGATTTCTATCGAAATTCTATTTTAGTTGCCAAATGTGTCGAAAAAAATAGAATTAATAAATTGTAAAGAACCAGATAGGGCTATCTATCTGGTTCTTTACAATTTATTAATTCTATTTTTAGAAATCCTACAGACCTCAATCTGAACGATAATTCTGTAAGCAGTTTTATGTCGATAGGAGCCGGGTTTTCTGGTTTAGAACAAGTTTCAGCTTCCTTTGACATTCCCTCTATGTCGGACAAATTATACGCCAAGTGCCATAACAAGGTCTGTCTACTACAGGAATTAGCCAAAGAAAAATTGGCCAAGTGCGAGTCAGACTTGCCCATGAAGGGTTCCGTAGTAACTATAATAATATAATATGTATAACTACTACAACTACTAGTCTGTCTGTCTGTCCATCCGTCCGTCCGTATGTTACAGCCATTTTATTCCGAAACTATTAGGACTATACATATAAAACTTGGTAGATTGATGTATTCTGTGAACCGCTTTCCGATTTTAAGAAAAAATTAAAATATATTTAAATTCAATTAAAAAATATTTTCAGTTTTAGTTCCATGTATGGGGAGCCCCCCCCATACATGGAACTAAAACTGAAAATATTTTTTTTCCATGAAACCTATGCATGTGTGGTATCTATATACAGGTCTTTAAAATGAGATTGAGGTTTCTAAACCCACTTTTTCATAAAATTAATCGTTTAAAAGATATACGCTTCCAAAGTGGTAAAATGTGTGCCCCCCTCTAATTTCTATAATAATGGAGTGAAAAATATAAATATATATATACAACGTGTAACGGAAACCCCATATCTAACCAAAAGGGCTGAAGACAACATTTGGTATGGAGTCTCTATGCACAGTTTCAGCACAAAATAACTGACTTAAAGAATTGATACCAAATTATTGGTTTCACATATTTTTTGAATACCAATCATAACAAACGTGTCACAGCACTACGAGGGTCAATAACTTTCCACGTCACTTGCCAATAACACTATAATTCTTTTCGTTCTTCTTAATTTGAAAAATTCGGTCTCTGGTATCAGTGTACTGGAATTTGTAATAAGTTCTACACATGTAGACTTAGGATTACAAAACCCTTGCCATATCGTTTGTTATCATCCAAAGAAGCCATGCACTTGGTATGTATATACCCTTTAAATTACACGTTGTGTATATATATATATATCTATAGATCTTAATGTAAACTTTCAATCAAAATTGGTTTTAAAGAGATCGAGTCAGCAGTTTTTGAGATACAGCATATTTTCTAAAACCGCAAATATAACTTTGTAATTCATACAAATACTATGAAAAACAAAGTTATTTTGCGTAGTTGCAAAAAAGTTAAATAAGCTAGTTTTAAGAAATTTGTAAGTTTTAGTTTTTTGTCAAGTAAATATACATATTATGTTATATTATTATAGTTACTACGGAACCCTTCATGGGCGAGTCTGACTCGCACTTGGCCAATTTTTGTAAAATGTTATAATAAGCAATATAACATTAGATTTACAGATTTCTTTTAATTTTTATTCTTTTAAATTAAGTTACACTTGATACATATATTGTTATGAAATAAATTACGCTTATATTTTCTGCGAAGTACCTAAGTTCGCTAGACAGCATTAATGAAAAAATGTTTTTTTTGGTATGGCCCCACGTATAGGTATATAATAAAGTACCGAATGTTATTAAAAATATGACAGTACATCAGAATTTAAACGAGCATTAAATGAAATTTTAATAAACAAAACTTATTTCAGTCTGGTTTTATTATGACATTACATAATTATATTTTTTTTTATTTCATACTGGTTTTATTATTCAAATAAGTACTGCATACCCATATACCCTAACTTGCTACTTACCCAGTTTCGAAGCGTCAATAGCCTAATGGATAAGGTGTCGGGCTTGTGATCGAGAGGTCACGGGTTCGAACCCCACCCATTACACTATTGACGTGAACCCACTCCAGACACAAGCATATTTAGCTTAGTTGGAGGGGTTAACAAGATTGCTAGTAATGTGAAATGTACCCACAGTGCTAGTATTCTTTAAAAAAAATCTGAGGAGTTTAATATATAAAATCAAAGTTTTATTGCAATAGGATGAATAGTGAGGGAACGGATAATGTATTACTACAGTATAAACAAACGTTAATTTTTATATAATAGGTATAATTTATTAAATTTATTTTTGTGATTTATTTACGTACCTACTTGCTTCATCTAGATCCATCCAGCCGTTTGAGCGTGAAGAAGTAACAAACATGCAAACAGACACATTCATTCACAAACTTTCGCCTTTATAATATTAGTGTGATAAATAAAACCATCTAAATAATTAATATTCGTTTTTCAAGTTTATTCAACATAACGACAAAAAATTAAAAAATGCAAAGTTAGCAAACTTCGTCGTGCAACGGCAAGCGGGCCTCGAGCGAACTTGTCATTGTGTGTGTGTCAACGCACACGACTAGCCCGCTGCAGTAAATACCTATTTTCCGCGCGTCTCGTAGGCTCGACACCCTCTTAAGAAAAAATGTGTTTCAAAAGAAAATTAGGAAAAAAACATGCCTTTGTGTGTTTTCAGACGTTGCACTAATCATACTGCTTCCGTGAGACGCCGAAATGTGTCATTTCATAGGTAAATATCAACAGAAATGCATATTTTATTTTAATTTTTCAACACGGCTAATGGCGGCTAGTGTATGAATGAAGTCAGTCACGTGTCGTTAGGGGAGGTTGGGGAACTATTATACCAGTTTTTTGTGTTGTTAATTATTATATTGAATGAATATAATATTTTTATTATATTCCATGTTATTTATACTAACTATAGTGTTTATTTACAATTTAGATTGCCGACACAGTCTTTCCCATTTTTTAGTTAATCTATAAGATTAAGGTTTGTTTTATAATAATTGCATAAAGGTGCTCCCAAACAGCAATTATATAATGGTTTGTAACCTTGTGTAACACGATAATATTTCATAACATTTTCCTACAACATGTTAAGTATAACATAAAAAAAAACAAAATTTTTGTTACAATTTATTAAAGATGTTCCATACAGTAGTTACATAATATACAAAATTATGTAACTGCACCTTAACAATAACTACTGTTGTGAAATATTACATTAATATTAATAAATTAAAAATACTATTTTATACAAAAATCAAGTGTCCTTCTTTCCCCACATGCCTGATTGTTACGTCATACATGCGCTTGACCACTAAGCATGCAGCGTTTCATCGGAACGTAACTAAAGATGTATATTCATCTCTCTCTAACATCAGGTGTACGTACCTAAAGATGGCATTTATTTTCTTTCCCTTTCTATACACGTATTAGATAGTGATTCTCTGTGTGTTTCGTGCCGTTTTTGAGAGGAGCTTTGTGGGAATATGACGCGGCTATATTATAATACGTCATAGGTTTTGGTAGCGTTTTCGATTAAAGCTCCCGATAGGCTTAATCTATTGAATTATAAAATTAAATCTATTAAAAAAATCCGTTCGGATCGAAAAATCCCGCATCAAAATCCGTTGCGGAGTTTTTAAGATCTAAGCATACATAGGGACAGAAAGACAGAAGCGACTTTGTTTTATACTATGTAGTGATAATATGAAGCTTTTTTGTTAATGGGAATAGACAAACACTGTAGACTCTTAGATTTGTTTCACAATTTTTATTTGTAATTCCATTGTGCTGTCTGCTGTGTTACTTGGTCTATACTTAGGGTTGCCATCCGTCCGGGTTTTCCCGGATTTGTCCTAGTTTGGAGAGCGTCCGGGGGCGTCCGAGGTTTTTCCCAATAAGCGTCCGGGTAAAACCCGGACAAACATTGGTCTTACGAATACCAAAAAGCACGATCTGTATTATTATTTTCCTATGGTATTTCATCTCATTGTTTATGTTACGTTGATTAAAAGAAAAAGAAGAGACTTTTATTACAAAAGTTCTAAAGCTCTACAATTTTATCACTTTATCAGTAAATAAAAACCATAATTAAAAATTGTTTTGTTTAGTTTCAAGTTCAAAAATGTATTTTTGTGTCCGTCAGTGTTCGGGGAAAAACTGTGATTTTACCCAAATGTCCGGGATTTATAAGTCTTTGTCTGGGGCGGCAAATTTGGTGATGGCAACCCTATCTATACTGTCCTCTCGGCTCTCATACCTAATTAACCTGTATTATGGTTACACTGCAAAAATGATAATTTGATTTGAAAAGCGTAACTGTGGAGTTTCTTGCCGGTTCTTCTCCATAGAAAACGACCAATTTCCAACCGTGCCCTGCGCCAAACTGTTGACGTTTATTAAGTGCCCATGTAGGCCTATCTATACTTATAATAAATCTGTAGAGAGGTCAATTCTGTACATGAAATATATTTACAAAATAACTATCAGGGGGTGAATAGGGATCGATACTGATGCCAAAAATGCAATCAGTAAAATTATTGTCTGTCTGTCTGTCTGTCTGTCTGTCTGTATAACCGTTATAGAAACAAAAACTACTCGACGGATTTTAACGAAACTTGGTACAATTATTTTGCATACTCCTGAGCTGGTTATAGTATACTTTTCATCACGCTACAATCAATAGGAGCAGAGCAGTGAAGGGAAATGTTGGGAAAACGGGAGAGGTTACTCCATTTTTAGGGTTCCGTAGTCAACTAGGAACCCTTATAGTTTCGCAATGTCCGTCTGTCTGTCCGTCTGTCTGTCCGTCTGTCCGTGGTTTAGCTCAAAAACTATTGGTACTAGAAAGTTGTACTTTGGCATGAGTATACACGTTAATGACACCGAAAAAGTGGTAAAATAAAATTTTGAAAAAAAAACAATTATTTAGGGTACCTCCCATACATGTAAAGTGGGATGATAATTTTTTTTCGTTCTTCCCGTAGTGTGGGATATCGTTGGATAGGTCTTTTAAAAATATTAGGGGTTTGGTAAGACCGTTTTTTGATTAAGTAAACCGTTCGTAACTTATCAAGCTTTAAAGTACCAATTTTCGTCAGAGTCAAGTGTCCCCCCCCTCTATCAATTGTATTTGACTCGAAAATTTCGAACAACTCTATAGAAATGTCGATAGATGGCGCTAAGTGCCAGTTGTATCATGCTAGCTTCTTGTGACGATTGAGTAGTGTAGCTCTGTGTCCGTATTTAAATTCAAAACACCGGCTATGACAAGTTTTATACAAATCTCTAAAAAAAAATTGAAACTTTAGGCGCAAATTTGTCGGATCAAGTGAGGATTTGTATAGGAAGTCAAATTAGTTAGGTAGTCATGTTTGGCTTTTAGTTAGAGCATGGTACGAAACGATCAGTCAGCGAATACGACACGCACTTGGCTGTTATAAAAGCTACGGAACCCTACACTGCGCGTGGCCCGACACGCACTTGACCGGTTTTCTTAAGCTTCCGTCGCGAGTGCAACCTTAATGGTTAAAGCTACACAGAAATCATTTATGACGGAAATGTTCTCCTTAAAATTATATAAAAAATATCCCACGACAGCATATATCTATATTTTATGGTTGACTCACAATAACACGTGTATCTCCCGATAGCTTAGCAGTTCGAAGCTTTCTGATTATTATTCTGCTCCGAAATTTAAAATCACCACAACTTTGCAATGGAACTCGGCTAAAAGTAACCCAGTTGCAACAAAATATAATCGAGGCTCAAATTTTAACAGGTTGCGGTGCAGGAGAAACCGTCTTTATTCCCAGAATTCCCATAATACCAAATAATTTTCCATTCCAATTTAAAAGAACGCAATTCCCAGTATCGATGTGTTATGCAATGACAATTAATAAGGCTCAAGGGCAGACTTTTCGTGTTGCTGGAGTAGATCTCGGTGTCAGTTGTTTCTCGCATGGTCAGTTGTACGTCGCTCTTTCCCAGGTTAGCAGTTCTAGAAATCTTTATGTTCACGTGCCGGACGGGTCAACTTTCAACATAGTTTACCCGGAAGCTTTGCGCTGAAGTATTTTCGTTCTATAGGTACTTAAGCCTCGTGTGAACGTGATCTAAACAATATTACCAATACATTAACTTAATAACACACAAGGAGTTACACGCTGATGGAGTCGCGGGCACAGCTATTAACAATAATATTGTGCGGTTCGGTATTGCGATATTTTTCAACAGTATTATAGATTGACATATTATATTTCCCTACTAAATTACGAAAGTTAATCTGTCTGTTACATCAAAATCACTGAACCGTGAGGAAGGACATAGGCTACTTTTTTTTACGAAAAACCACGGAAACGTGGACGAAGTCGCGGGCAACAGCTATCTATACTAATAATATAAGGCTGAAGAGTTTTTTTGTTTGTTTGAACGCGATAATCTCAGGAACTACTGGTTCGAATTGAAAAATTATTTTTTAATTAAATAGTCAATTTATATCATTACGCTAAGGCCAATAGGAGCGGAGCGACAGTGAAGAATGCTTCAAAATCGGGGTTAAATTTAACGTTAGCCCAAAGTAACTATTCCACGCGGACGAAGTCGCGGGCAAAAGCTAGTTTGAAATAAAACAGTTTGAGTTATAACGATCAAGGGACTGTGCATATTTTGACGTTATAGAGAGTTTTCATTAAATGAAGGGAAGAAAAGGATTGTATCAGAAAAAAAAAGTTTATTTCAGACTAGTGTTATCTAATAGTTACCTACATAAAAACAATTGTTATTTGAACGCTATTGCGTATAGTCTGTTATTTTCGTCTGACTTCTTTTGCTGTACCAGTAATTTTGTAGAAATTTTTACTTATTTTATTCATATCTTGCGATATCGTAGACCTCATTTTACACTTACCATCAATGATATTTTACTTTATAATATCATTGCTTACCATCAGGTGTGATCGAGGTCAAGGGCGGGCTCATTCTTTTTTTTTTTTTATTGAAAATAGGTTCGCGTTTGACCACCTGATGGTAAGTGATGATGTGGTCGAAGATGGAGCACGCTTACCTAAAAGTAACCTATTCACTAGTATTCACTCTGGACTTAAAGACTCCTAGGTTGTAGCTGTCAGGAAACACAGACTCCGGCAGGGAAATCCACTCCTTAGCCGTACGCACAATGAAGGCATTCCCAAAACGTTTTGTGCGTATGGGTGGGATGTCCACCATGTAACGATGGCGCTTCACCGTTTGTCTCGTAGTCCGATGATGGAACGGGCTTGGCGGAATTAGATTGTGTAATTCCATCGCACACTCCCCGAAATGTAACCGATAGAAAACCGATAGATTTGCAACTCGTCGTCGGTGTTCAAGGCTCTGGAGCTTTGACTCAACCAGTGCATCGTTGCCAATGAGTCTCTTGGCCCGCTTCTCGATAGACTCAAGCGCGTCCAGTTGTTATTTCGCAGATCCATCCCAAAGATGAGAGCAGTATTCCATACACGACCGAACCTGGTCTTGGTACAAATTGAGCAGCTGTTCCGGTGTGAAGTACCGTCTCACCTTGGCTAGGATTCCCAACTTTTTTGATGCTAACTGAGCCTTAGCGTCGATAAACGGGCCAAAATTGAGTGTGGAAGTTAAAGTCACCCCAAGAAGCTCAATATGATCGGTTATCGGCACGGTTACACCACGGAAAGTAGGAGCCGGTTCGAATTGGCTCCTTTTTGCGGAGAAGAAACACGCCTGGGTCTTAGCTGCATTAAACTTGACCAGATTGGCATAAAAAATATTAATTTAATAAGAATAAAATATTAATATAATAATAAAAAAAAAATATTGAGGCATCTTGGTGATACAGAAAATACTGTTCTAATAATTTAACTGCTTCCAGAGCTTCTTCAGTGCTCGGCGAAGGCTCAAACTCATCCGTCTCATCTTCTTCAACTCCTAGCTCTTGATCCTCAGTTTTTCTCGCCGAATCCAAAATTTCTTTGTCTTTGAGTGAATCCGTTGTAAGCAGGCAGTTGTCTACATTCGTATCAACACATAGTGCTTCTTCACTAATTTCAATCATTGACTTTGCTTGAATTTTCCGAGCCATCCTTCTGATACTTTGAAAGAAGTTAAACCATGTTCTTCGGCAAACTTCGCAGCCTTAGCTTTCAAGAACGGCCCCGAGATAGGCATATTATTCTCGAGCTGTCGGTGATACCATGATAGAATAGCTCGATCCAAATCTTCGTATTTAGGTTTCTTTAATTTTTTGGAACATTTTCCATCATCTCCTTGCTTGTAGATTTTTTTCTTTATTATTCCATATTGTGTACACGGTAGAGGGACTAAATCCAAAGCGTTTACTAACATCACATATCTTCTCTCTTGCCTCTATTACGCGTATCAGTAAAACTTTTTCGTCAATACACAGTGATTTTCTCTTACTTGCCATGTTTACTGTTTGAAAGTTTGTGAGCAACTAATAATATGACAAGCGGCGTATAATCCATGACTCCTACTAAACTAACAATAGTCTCCACGTGCAAGCAAACCCAATTTGTAAACAAAAGAACGGATTTCTTAGAAAGTTCGGTACCTATTTATGATGCCGACGCGACAGTCGGGTTAATTGCGGGCTAGTATAATAAAGCGACAAAAGAACGTACACAGCTGCGCAGTTTTTAGTTTTACTAATTTTGGCTAGGTACTTAAAAAGTACTTTTTATTATTTAATTGTTGTCATTATTGTGAGTTGGTGTACATAATGCTATAGAAAGCGGTTGTATGGTATCGAAGCTAAACCAACCAAAGCCGAGTGATTTCGTTAAATCGAGTGACGTTACCTACATGGAATTCACACTGTATTTATTTCCAAACATTGAGTGAAACAAAATTAGTTCCCTTTCCTTATTTTGGTGTTCAAACCAGGGACTGAAAACGGTTACGGTATACGGTTACGATACCTGTATAAAATAAATGTACCTTAATAAAATAAAGGTAAGGCTATACCGTTATTTAACCTTTATGCGATATCGGTACCGAAAAACATAGAATTGACCGTTGCAGGACGTGGGACGAGGGGTGTGAGGCACCGGCAAGGGTGGACAAAGCACAGGCGTGCGCGCCGGCATACCTATTAGAACCTGCTTTTGTCGCTTGTCGCCGGACGCTCGCACACAGTGACCACTAACACTCTGTCAATAAAAGTTGTGTTGTATGTGTAGTTATTTAGAAAATAATTATGGGACGAAAACGTAAAAACGCAATCTATGCTTTCTTTTTTCATTTTCAAAGGAAAATAATTCTTGTACCTGCCAAGTGCTTGGATGCTCAGCCGTAGTAAAAGTAAGTTCGTATCTGATTATTTTATACAATACATACATACTCAATATCTACCGGTCAGTGATTGACATGCTACTTTTTATTTTTTTTCGCAGATAAAAAGACCTACCTACCCATACTCTTTTTACTATAGCACTAAACAATACTTGAAAGAAGTTATCTATAATGCTGGCTCCAAACAATCGTCCAACATTCCAACACAAACAGGTATATAACCTATTAAAAAATATCCTGTAATAGATAGATAGATAGAATATACTTTATTGTACATCAAAATTTAAACACACCTATTTAACAATATTGCTTATTCTATGGTAACAACGGCGGTCTTATTGCTGAAAGCGATATCTTCCAGACAAGCTTTGGAAGGACTTTAAAAACTTTAATTAAAGTGGGGAGGGCTAAATTAGTGTACTTACTACATTACTCATAAAAACAGAGAAACAAAAATTATTTAAATATTAAAATAAATAAAAGTATATGCAAATATACAAATACAATATAATATATATAATATAATATATATATAAATACAATGTAATACATAGGTAATTAAATAATACAATACATATAATGTGTTCTTTAACATCAAGTGGAGTGGAGAAAAAAGTACTGTGTATTGACTCGTTAATAGTTAAGTTATGGACTGGAGTGCATAATTAGTGAGTGCTATTGGTATTCAGATGGAAAAGTACTGTAATACTTGATACTGAGAACTGTGTTGTTTGTGTACAAAGGAACCTATGAGTGAGATTTAAACTAACTATTCGTAGTGGGAAATAACAAAACAGTGCTTGACGAATGCTCAAATAACGTTTGGTGGCAAGAATTGGCAAGTCGGTATTATATTATCCCGAAAATCTGGAATCAGAGGTTTGATAAATCCGTTTTTTATTCAAAATTAATCAAACCTTTGCACTAACTGACACAACACGTAAAGTGACCAATTGGACGATAGCAAGGAACTTGTACCTAAACTGGAATGCGGACGCGAAGCTCAAATCCGTTCCGAAGAGTATACCTTCGAAGGACCTAGCTATCTCTTTCTAGTAGTGTGTATATCAATTCGTGATAAACGTAAGGACAATTTTATTTGATGCAATATTTGCAGATTTTTAAGACACTTATTATTAACCTTACAAATGATGTATTTCTGTTACCGCTATAACAAAAAATACTAAAAATTAATTAAAACAAATATTTAAGGGAGACTCCCATACAAAAGTTGAGATTTTTTTGGCGCTTTTTATAGGTAATGGTTTCGTACCATTCATTACCTACCTATAAAAATACCCTTCATGCGCGTGTCCGACTCGTACTTGGCCGGTTTTTTTCTTAACAACCTATTAAATAGAAAGAAAGAAATAAATTCAATTATAAATACAAAGGTCTGTGTCGGTCTCTTACGCTTTCACGGTTAAACCACAGAGCCACTTTCGAAAAAATTTGGCATGGAGATAGTTTAAAACCCTGGGAACTATATAGGGTTCTTTCTATCTCAGATTTTTGAACAGTTGCTCAGTAGCGCGATATAACAGAATTCCACGTGGGCGAAAAGCTAGTTCTCAATATATATCTGAGGAACTTATATTGAGCACGCTAATTTCTATAATAAACCCTTCCTTATGCGGGCTAAATGCAAAATTGGTTTTGTTAAGCAGACTTTATTGCATTGAATTATAAACTTTCAAAGTGGTTAAGACCCGTAATACAAATACAATTATTGCAGATACAGAATTAATAACAGAATCACCAGCTGGCAATTCTTCGAAGGCTTGACCTTGATAGGCAGTGGTATAGACGTCCAAATAAACGTGCATTAATTGGTAATCTACGTTTATTCGACACTTGTACGGTCAGAACCAGTAGAATAAAAATAAAATGATGCAATCTGTACGGTCGGCCAAGAAAGTGGTGTACCAGTTTTGATTTAGTTTCCCGGTCATCGAAAATTACAACAAGGTTCGTTATAAAAAGATATTACTGAAAGAGACAACATTATCATGACGTAAACCTATGTATTTAGTCAAGGAACTTGTACCTAAACTGGAATGCGGACGCGAAGCTCAAATCCGTTCCGAAGAGTATACCCTCGAAGGACCTAGCTATCTCTTTCTAGTAGTGTGGATATCAATTCGCGATAAACGTAAGGACAATTTTATTTGATGCAATATTTGCAGGTTTTTTTAAGACACTTATTATTAACCTTACAAATGATGTATTTCTGTTACCGCTATAACAAAAAATACTATAAATTAATTAAAATAAATATTTAAGGGAGACTCCCATACAACAGTTGTGATATTTTTGGCGCTTTTTATAGGTAATGGTTCCGTACCATTCATTACCTACCTATAAAAATACCCATCATGCGCGAGTCCGACTCGTACTTGGCCGGTTTTTTTCTTAATAACGTATTAAATAGAAAGAAAGAAATAAATTCAATTATAAATACAAAGGTCTGTATCGGTCTGTTACGCTTTCACGGTTAAATCACAGAGCCGCTTTCGAAAAATTTGGCATGGAGATAGTTTAAAACCCTGGGAACTATATAGGGTTCTTTCTATCTCAGATTTTTGAATAGTTGCTCGGTAGCGCGATATAACAGAATTCCATGTGGGTGAAAAGCTAGTTCTCAATATATATCTGGGGAACTTATATTGAGCGCGCTAATTTCTATAATAAACCCTTCCTTATACGGGCTAAACGCAAAATTGGTTTTGTTGAGCAGACTTTATTGCGTGGAATTATAAACTTTCAAAGTGATTAAGACCCGTGATACAAATACAATTATTGCAGATACAGAATTAATAACAGAATCACCAGCTGACAATTCTTCGAAGGCTTGGCCTTGATAGGCAGTGGTATAGACGTCCAAACAAACGTGCATTAATTGGTAATCTACGTTTATTCGACACTTGTACGGTCAGAACCAGTAGACTAAAAATAAAATGATGCAATGTTTATACATAATTAAAACTACTAAAACCCTTCATGAAAAACGATGATTATAAATAGAAAGAATAACAGAAGAGATATAATTTATTTATGTATATATTTATTTAGGTTAACCTACAATTGTTTAC
This sequence comes from Tholera decimalis, assembly GCA_943138885.2. Taxonomy (NCBI): domain Eukaryota; kingdom Metazoa; phylum Arthropoda; class Insecta; order Lepidoptera; family Noctuidae; genus Tholera; species Tholera decimalis. The sequence continues at coordinate 36,741,523 of OW964562.2, forward strand.
ACTATACATTTGTATGAAACAGTCATATTACATTTATAAGTGTAACAATTAATTACAGGCTAACACCACATGTGCTATTTAAGGTAAGAAATCAATATTATTAACATACATAATTCTAAACATGAAGGAGGCAGATCGAATGACAATTATAAGGTTATTATTATTAGGTTGGTTCTATATTTTCTAGTTCCTCATATGTTGCAGCTGCAGGTTTGTTACAAGATTGGCTTGACACACAGCCCTAAAAATGTATTACACTATTATTAGTTAAAAGTATGGAAATAATCTTTAAATTATGAATTATTATTATTATTTGTCGACATTAACTAACTGCAGTGGACAAAAGTTAAGTAATTAAGTTATAAGTAATTATTAATATAATAACCTACACTTGTAAGCAAGTTTGCTTAGCTGAGTTTTTGGCCAAAATGATATAAAATATTTTTGCCATCAATTTGCTAAGCAAAAGTAAATAAATCAACAAAAATGTCAACTTTTATGCTTATTAATTTGACTCCTTTCATAACTTTCACTTACTGATCTTTGAATGTGCCCAGTACAGGTTGTATATTCTTTTTTAGTGGGTTTCAATATTATAGTACTTAAAACATTTATTTGTTTCGCTTTAACAGGAATCTTAAATAATAATAGATTGATGAGAACAAAATTTTAGTATTTATGTTTAAGATAGATTCAAAATGAAAATTCATCTTGCTATGCTCATATTCTATTTCAAAATGGTGATTTTCATGTCAATTGTAAAGATTGATAACTTACTTTAGGGAAAATGGATGGAATTGCATCATATGATCTTGTTTCGAAATGCAATATTTCTTCGGGCTTGAAATGGCGGCTACAAATTTTAGAACCGTTTCTGACCCTTTTCTGTGTAGAACACTGAGCCACTGGTCTCGAAGATCATCATTTTTAGGAAAGCTTAAAATAACAAAAAATAATATATAATGAGAAGAAAGAAAAATAATAAATAAGAAGAATAAAGAGAAGAACATCCACTTTTACATTGAAAACATAGTCACCCTAAATGCAATTTGTAAACAAAGTCACAAAACTTACTTAAAAAGGGAAATTTCAGACCCGGGGTACACTTTTCACTCTTGCAATTAACCACAAAACACGTTCATACCATGGTTACAATAACTTGCACTTTAATATTACGAAAACTCACAAAATTAAATATAATTCAAATTTATAAACATACAGATGTCAAGTAAACGTCAGACGGCAATGTAGTAATTGCCAGGTATAGTATAATGTATCACTACTAATTCTTACAAATTCCATTTTTTTTTGGTTTAAACACAAGAGTGTTTGCATGGTAAAATAACTTTAATTTTCATTAATATGCATACAGTAATAATGGTAATTCATTTTAAAGATAGAATTCCAAAGAAGTTTAAAACTAGGTGTTATTACTACAACAGACAGGGGGAAAAAATTACCATTGAAGTAAATATTTTTAATCTGCCACACAGAAGAAAGGGACACAGTCCACACACGGCACTGTCTCGCTCGGAACGAATAGTTCCTTCAGTTTTATGCGTGCAAGTTTATACCCTATTGTTTAACAGTTAAGAAAGACTTTCTGTATTCTTTGAATCATTCGTAAGCAATCCAGTTAGTAGGTAGAAGATCCTTGGACGATAGTAAAAGATGTGACACAACTAATATCGTTCGGAAATATAATTCATAATCGTAGATACGAGTCTTTTCAGACTGATTAAAAATCGACCATTTGAAAAATCTACTAAATTAAATGAATAAGTTTTTGGACAACTGATGTAATTTGAAATGCAATATTATTTATTTATTAACAAAAATATTTATTTATTTAAAGAAGAAACTTATTAAAATTAAATAAATAATACAAAGGAAGTGTAAAATTATGAATTTCTTAGAAAACATAACTTTTCGACGCACACGCACGCAATCGGAGCATGACGTCAGTTTAAGTTCCCGTACACTGGACTGTACTACAAATAGTATGCCAGACATGTCTGAAGACGAGAACACATCATATAAAGAAGAAATAGAGAAGCTGAAGTCGCAACTAGATAGTGCGCACAAAGAAATCGAAACACTGTCTTTGGAGAACAATCAATTGAGAGAAATGAATACGGAACTAATCAAGAAACAGGAACTCTATAAAAAAATTACGAACAGTCCTATTAAACTAAAAATGAAAACACCGAAAAAAACATCATTAGCAAACCAAATAAGCACCATGAACACTAAAGGTACGCAGACTACAAAGCATGGACCAAGCCAAGATCATAATGAATTTCCGCAAGCAGTGCCAGCAAAGAACTATGAAACCTCCCCTGTTGTTGTTAACCCATCTGATCTCAAGAAGAACAAACTTTGTATCCTTAGCAACATTAGATCACGCAATGGAGTTCAGGTCATAGAAGATATGTTTGGACAGAACTTCACTTATTGTCATTACATGTTTCCAAACTGTAGTACTGAACGTCTTTTGAACAATATTGATAAAAAATTGCTAAATTTCGGCCTAGATGATTATTGCATAATTTTATTGGGAGAGAAGGATCTTAGAACTTCCTCAAACTGCTTACATATGGTAGAGACAATTACGAAATCATTAGAGCATATAACTGATACAAATGTAATAGTGTGTAGCCCTACTTATATTCGGGGATCTCCTATATATAATTATAAGGTGGAGGTATTTAATAACCTATTAGCTAAGGAAATAAATACTCGATCTTACGCTTACTATTTTGACACAAATTCTTATTTAAGCTTTGACATGTTTTCCGACATCACAGGTAGAATTAATAACAGTGCAATTAAACATATTTATAAAAAAATTATGGAAAATATTAAGATTGACATAGACTATTATCATAATTCCACAATTAATTATACAACTCAGATGAATTCAAATGTAAATAATGAAAGCACTGATTTTTTTCGTGACTGATGCTAATTATACCCTAATTTACCCGAATGTTACTCGTTCCCATACCGAATGTCAAGATAAATTAGTAACGAATAAATATATTAAAATAATACATCAGAATATTGCTGGGTTGATAAATAAATCAAATAATCTTACTGTTTGTTTGACTGAGCTATCCGAAAAACAAATTAATGTAGATGTATTATGTATCACAGAGCATTTTATTATGGAAGGTTTCGAAAATCAATTATATATACCGAATTATCATTTGGCTTCTTGTTATTGTAGAAAGCAGCAAAAGAGAGGAGGGGCCTGTATCTTAGTTAAAAATGGTATACAATCTAAAGATTTATCTAAAATATCGAATTTGTCAACCCCGGGCATATTTGAATGCTGTGCCATAGAATTGACTGAGTATAAGATAATTGTAATCTGTATCTATAGAGTGCCGAATGCAAATAATTTTGACTATTGCATGGATAAATTAGAAATAATGTTGCGAAAAATATCACGAAAGTGCTACAAGAATATTATATTATGTGGTGATTTTAACATAGATGTCATTAAACAGACTAGTCACTCTGTCGCATTTGAATGTCTATTAAATAGCTATAATTTGAAGTTAGCATTAAAACAGCCCACACGCATGGCTAGTCTAACATGTATAGATAATTTCGCCCATAATTTTGATAAAACATGTAAGACCGATGTCATGGAGTTTGCCTTATCCGACCACACAGCACAGCTGCTTCACTGCCCCGTACAAACATTATACACTATAAGCTACTGGTATACGACAAGAAGAGATTACAATACTGACAATTTAGTTAAATTTAAAAATTATATAAGCAGCCTATCGTTTTCGGAAATCTATGAGACTAATGATCCTGATATAGCTTATGACAAATTCATTGACATATTTCAATTGATATACAATCTATGTTTTCCAAAAAAACGATTTAAAATTGATATAATAAAAAAACAAAAATGGCTGTCCAAAGGAATAAAATTGTGTAGTAGAAAGAAAAGGAAACTTTTATGGCAACTTAGATCAAACCCGAATACTCATAATAAAACTTCTTTCAACAATTATTCCAAACTGTTTAGAAAGGTTATGCACTTAACACAAAAGGCCCAAAACAATTATTTTATTAAAACATCAAAAAATAAATCTAAAAGTACCTGGCAAATTATTAATCGTGCTAAACATAATATACCTAAACATAACATACATAAAATTAAAGTAGAAAATCACTTATTAACATGTCCCCAAAAAATTTCTGAGGCATTTAATAACTATTTCATTAATAAAGTCCAACCTCAAATGCATGCTTCTAGTAAACCCAAACATCTAAAATTTGAGAGGAACATGAAATCCATGTTCATGGCACCCAGCGCTCCACTAGACATACATACAATTATAATGTCATTAAACAATACAGACAGCGTAGGTTATGATGAAATCTCCACTAAAGTAATAAAATTTGTATCAGAAGACATATGCACTCATTTGAGTCATATCATAAATTTAAGTATAAGCGCGGGTGTCTATCCATCAGCATTGAAAACTTCTATAATAAAGCCTCTCTTTAAGAAAGAAAATAGAGATCGGATGGAAAACTACCGACCTATTGCGCTCATTCCAGTCATGTCCAAAATATTTGAGAAGTATATATACAAGGAACTGTCAGAATTTATAAAAAAAAGTAATATTTTATGTGACGAACAAAAAGGTTTTCGACAAAATAAGACAACTAATATGGCTATATATGACTTTTTATATAATGTTATGATCAATATTGACAAACGAAACCCAGTCTGCGGCATATTCTGTGACATGACCCAGGCATTTGACTACGTACATTATCCTACACTACTAAAAAAGTTGGAAGCTTATGGCTTAAGAGGAAATGTACTCAATCTAATTGAATCGTATTTAAGACATAGAAAACAAATTACTGAAATTAGACGTATCAATATCTTAAAGAAGAAAGAAGAGATATATCGATCCTCACGACGTGAAGTAGAATATGGAGTACCGCAAGGAAGCGTATTGGGCCCATATCTATTTTTACTATACATTAATGACTTGCCTAAATGCATAGAAAAACCAATGACACTATTCGCAGATGACAGTACCGTGATAATACCTTGTAAAACTTTAGATACATATGAGATTGACATTAATAATTCCCTAAAGTTATACAATGGTTGCAGGATAACAATTTAAAAATAAACCTAAAGAAAACGAAAGCTATACATTTTACCCAAAGATTACCTAACATGAATCTTAAAATAGAATATTGTAATGAAAACATAGAAGATGTAAACTTGACAAAATTTCTTGGCCTTCAGATTGATAAAAACCTAAACTGGAAAGCGCATATCGAAACTTTATGTAAAAAACTTAGCACATCCGCATACGCACTACACACACTTTCATCCACATTATATACGGATGGTCTACTAACAGCATACTACGGTACAGTAGAAACCCATCTACGATATGGGCTAATATTTTGGGGTAACTCGACGGAAAAAGAAACAGCATTCAAGTCCCAAAAAAGATGTTTACGAGCCATATTTAGACTTGAGAAAACGGATAGCTGCGTGCCCTTTTTTAAAAATTACAAAATATTAACTTTACCGTGCTTGTACATATTAGAAGTAGCTGTGTTTGTTAAGTCGAACCCGCATTACTATAAATGTCTAGCTGACGCATTTCCACGCAACAGACGTGACAATAGTCAACTTTGTCAGCAACCCGCTAGGACGGCCCTAATGCGTAATAGCATTTACTGCATGGCACCGGTCATATATAACAAATTGCCGAGAAGTTGGAAAGAATTACCTAAATCAACTTTTAAAAATAAACTTCGTGCATTTTTGACAGCCAAAGCCTATTATAAGGTGACTGAGTTCCTTAATGAAAAAGAATTTGACTTGCATAATTAGACTATTTGGAGATTGAATTATTTTGTTTGACTTTGACTAGGTATATTGTAACTTGACATAATTATATTAATCGTTGTGACATTTTTTATATATATATTTTCTTTTTTTTATATTTTGAAATTTTTTATTTTTTTATTATTGTAATTTTGTACCATTTTGCACGTCACGTTGTGACAAACATGTCTGCACTTTATCTACAATATATTGTCATCCTGTATGCACTTTTTATGTATGTACATACACATGTTTAAGCAAATAAAATGAATTTGAATTTGAATTTGAATTTGAGAGACAACAAAAGAATAGTCATAAATTGGAAAGAAAATAATTAGCAACCGAGCTTTTAAAAGTAGCCAGTGACTGAGCTTGTCTTACTGACACCGGCAATGCATTCCACAAACGAATAGCTTGCACCGTAAACGATGAGCCATAGAATTTAGTGAAATGTGCAGGCATTGAAAGTCTCAAATTCTCCGATGATCTCAAATCTCTTACATGTGTCATGAAGGAACTTAAAGCGTTCTTTGAGATAAAACGAAGTTGTAGGATTGAAGAGAATACTGTAAAGTAATGATAAAATATGTGCATTCCAGCAAAGGCGGATCGACAGCCACTTGAGTTTAATGCGAAACTCAGAAACATGATCATATTTGCGCAAACCAAATATGAATCTGATACAAAAATTTTGGAGTCGTTCAAGCTTATCTAGCTGCACTTCAGTAACATCTGGATAACTTGCATTAGCATAGTCGAGAACAGGGAGAAGAAGGGATTGGGCAAGCGCAATTTTAGTGGCAGTCGGCAGGAAATTGCGCAATCTGCGTAAAGAACCCGCAGAGGCAAACCGTTTGCGGCTTACTTCTTGCAACTGGGGACCCCAAGGCAAATCCCTATCAATATAAATACCTAGGTCTTTTACTGAGTCACAATAAGGTATAGCAGCTCCATCAAAAATGATTTGAGGAAGGGTCGCCCAGTTAATTTTGGAACGTAGCCTAGCCCTAGGGCTGCCAACAATAATGACTTGAGTCTTCGCAGGATTCGCCTCAAACCATGATTCAAACTACAATCAGAAATACGCGCTAAGTCTTTATTCACAATCGTCACCGCCTCAGACAGTTCTTCAACGGGAGCTTGCGAATAAATTTGCAGATCGTCAGCATAAATGTAATAAGATGAGAGAAGTTCATTTGAAATAGAATTTATAAATATGGCGAAAAGAAGAGGAGAAAGAACGCCCCCCTGTGGTACGCCAGCAGTAGTATTGCACCATGAAGATGATGTACCTTCAATGCAAGTACGTTGTCGGCGGCCACACAGATAACTACGAAACCAATCAATTGCTGTTGGAGATATGTTAAGAGAGCAGAGTATACCGAGCAGGACATCAAAATCGACAGTGTTAAAGGCGTTGCTGAAGTCCAGTAATGAAAGGACAGTCGACTTCCTATTATCCATACCTGATCTGATATCGTGAGTAATTTTAACTAGAGCTGTAGCTTTGTGAGCTGTGTGGTCCTGAACGAAACCCGGATTGGTACAAATTTATGAGTTGGTTTTTACAAAGGAAGGCACTAAGTTGATTGTAGATAAGGCGTTCGAGGACTTTGGATAGGAACGGTAATATGGAAATGGGGCGGAAATCAGAGAAAGAAACAGGATTAGACTTTTTAGGGAGAGGAGTTATCTGAGCTTCTTTCCACAAAGATGGGAAAACACCCGAGGATACGGAATAATTGAGGACATGGCAAATGACAGGAAGAATTTCGTCCAGGATAGGGAGTATAATTTTACGGCTAATACAGTTATTACCAACGGCATTTGATGTTATAGATAGCATGCTCTTCTTAACATCACAACTGGTAAATTAATTAAAAATTAAAGGAGAATAATTAGGAGTGGGAAGAGAAGAAAGATTATTTAGAGTAGTGGTTTTAACAGCAACATTGAAGCTACAAGAGGTGGAAAAATGTTGATTGAGCGATTCAAGGTCTATATAAGGATATAGACCTTGAATCGCTCAATCAACATTTTCCTTTTTTTTATTCCTAAGGAGGAATAGACTCTTGACGTGACTTCCCAATTCCCATAGATCTAAGAAATTTCCAGACTTTAGCTGGATCACCGTTTTCAACGGACTTATGAATGTGGCGGCGTTGGGCATCCCTACAAACCTAGTTGCTGTGACTTCGGATAGCGACGTATTTTTCTCGACTTTCTCGACTAGGTCTGCACTTGAATTTAGACTTTGCTGCTGCCGCCTTTCTTTGTAAAATTACTTTCACGTCATCTGTTAGCCACGGAGCAGGTAGATGCTTAATCTTTACCAAACGAACAGGTGCATGCACGTCATAAAGCTTGTTAAGATTGGAATTGAGGAGGTTAACTTTGTCATCAATCTACTCTATATGAACAAGATCAGACCAGTCAATATTGCTAGCATCTTCCCGAAGACTTTCCAAGTTCATTCCACCAAAACTGCGCTGAAGAATACTTTTGGGTTTTGACTTAGGAGGGCGAATTTGCCACACTATAAAAAAGCATTGGCGCCGTTAATGGGCCTTCCACTTAACTAAATTAACAAAATTATCTTATCTATGGTTAATCATTGTTCATATACTAGATGGTTAAACTAAATAATGATTAAAAGAAATAAATGATTCAATTTCAATATTTGTTTTATTAAATTTACCAAATAATCCTAGGTAAGAGACAATCATATGGCTTAGGTACAATTTAATCAGCCGTTCATTAATAAGAATATATAATTTTTTATGCGTCACTTTTCTTCACTATATCCAATATTTCCTTCATCTTATTGTAACGCATGTTTCCGTGAAACTTAGACATCTCCAATGTTACTATTTTCGCAAAGAACTCGTTACATTCAGCTTCTTTTTCTGCACTCATGTTGCAGCCTTCTTATTCCGTCATAGTACCAATTTCTCTTGTTGTTGTAATAGTGTTATATTTATGGGTACACATTTCTCAAGAGTTGGATAAATCATCATTAGTTTGATAATCACGCAGATCCTTATGTAAATCAAAAGTGTAAGGTGCCTCATGGATATTTTTATCGATTTTTCTCGAATAATAATATTAATTATATATATCAACCATCAAAAGGTTGAGAATCCGGAAATTTGTCTTGTGAGTAACAGAAGGTTTCCTGGGTATTAGTCGGCACTCTGGATATTTTTGGTAAAGTTTCGTATTCCGTTGACATATTTTCAGACTGGGAATTAAGATTTTTGCGAATGTTGTCACGTTTTTTAATCTTGCTCTGATCTGAAAAACGAATGAGTAAAAATACCTACTAAAGTCCAGTCGATGAGTTAGCTGAAGAAAATATTATACACTAACACTATTGTTCTACACTTTATTACCAGTATCCACATAAGTATTTATTACTTACCTTTTTCTGTAATTATAACTTTTCGTGTGCTATTTGACATTGCCAAACTAATGCAATTTGATGAGAAACTCAACAACAAGGGCCAGAGGTGGTCAATATCCGTCTCTTTCATATCTTTATTAATTAAGGTTTTAGTACCGCTACCGAAATATACCTTTTTCTATTTATACACAAAAAGTTTCGGTACCGAAATCAATTTAGATATCGAAATAAAGCGGCAACCGTTATTTTTCGGTTTGACGTCATACCGCAATTTAAAAATAGCGTAATTTTTGGGTTATTCAGTCCCTGGTTCAAACGCGACCCTATCATAGATAAAAACTTTTTACCAAAAAAATAAACCGACTCCCAAAAACACTGCAAAGTGAAAAATAACTTTAATTTCGGTAGTCGGTGTCTTTAGTTTGTATTTTCGTTTTTGGCACCGACTTCCGAAATTAAAGTTATTTTTCACTTTGCAGTGTTTTTGGGAGTCGTATTAATTTTTTGGTAAAAAGTTTTTATTTCACTCTTTTTAGTTGGTCTATTTTTAATTTACCTAGTTACAAGAGCCTAAATGTCAACTACTTATAACCTTTTACAAAATATTGCTTTTCCCAATGCTGGGCCGTTAATTGTTGAGGAGTTCTCCTGGTACTTCACCATCAGCTCTACATCACCATATGCATTGTGACGAGCATAAAGTGCTTAATATCCATATTTACTTGAATATCGAATCGCAATCCACTCAATACTTATTATTGAGTAGTTTCGGCGGCCATCTGTGGTCTTCATCATCAGTTCCACTTCCTCAAATGGTACTTTTTGAGAGCAACTGCACAAGTTACTATAATAAATACCCAAAACGTCATAGGTGTGCCTATAATATTTGAAGAGTTCCCTCGATTTCTCCAGGATCCCATCATCAGATCCTGACTTTTATAAAAATGGGATCAATTTCGAAGTATACCCTTTCGATCAAAAAAAGAATTTTCCAAATCGGTTCAGCCGTCTTCGAGTAATCGATGATCATACAATAAAAAAAAAAAGTATATATATATACGCGTCGAATTGATAACCTCCTCTTTTTGTCGTCGGTTGAAAATAAATAAAAACTTTTTACCAAAAAATTAAACCGATTCCCAAAAAAACGAAAATACAAAACTAAAGACACTGACTACCGAAATTAAAGTTATTTTTTACTTTGCAGTGTTTTTTGGGAGTCGGTTTAATTTTTTGGTAAAAAGTTAGTAAGAAGTAATACGAATATATTACATTTTTTTCGGGAGGCAGTCATCGAAAGACTTCCTATCCTTAAAAAGAGTAAAATAAAGACTCCTACCTCAAAGGGGTTTAGAATCTGCAGAAACGTTGTAACGAGATACCGCGGCCCCGGAACACAAGAGCAAATGAAGGAACAGGGTGGAGCGGAAGGAGTATTTTGATAATTATATCCCGAAAAAAATTGGCCAAGTGCGAGTCAGACTCGCCCATGAAGGGTTCCGTAGTAACTACGCCAAATACTTTTGTTTTTTATAGTGTTTGTATGAATTACAAAGTTACAATATTTGTGGTTTTAGAAAATATGCTGTATTATAAAACACTGCTGACCCAATCTCGTTCAAACCAATTTTGGTTGAAAGGTTACATTAAGATCTACAGCATATATTGTTTTTTTAATTTTTCATTCAATTTTTATAGAAGTTAGAGGGGGTGGGAGGGTGGGACATTTTACCAATTTTGAAGCGTATATCTTAACAATTAAATTTATGAAAAAGTTCAGTTTCAGTTCCATGTATGGAGAGCCCCCTTTATTTTAAATATTATTAATTTTTTTTCTTAAAATCGGAAAGCGGTTCACAGAATACATCTACCTACCAACTTTCAAATGTATAGTCCTAATAGTTTCGGAAAAAAATGGCTGTGACATATGGATGGACAGACAGACACACAGACATGACGAAACTATAAGGGTTCCATTTTTTGTCATTCGGCTACGGAACCCTAAAAAGGGGTACAGAATTGGGTTCAGTTTGCCAAAGTCTATTTGATCAGATTTCTACTGAATAAAAATTTGTTCATTCAGCTGCCCTTAAGTTCCGGGGCCGCTGTATCTCATATGAACATTCCCGCAACCCCGGCAGGCAATGGCCCTGTGGGTCCCTGTCAGTAGTGCTGACGTCTCTTTGACGCGCGCGTGGAACACGACGCGCCGCCGAGCTGGGCCTTGTCCTTACCGGACGATGAATTACCGGTGGACGGAAATCGGCACGCGATCCGCGCCGTCCGGGGCGACAATACGGTATAATAGACGACATTGTTTCCGCAGTGTTTGAATGATTAGCTGCTGAGCAATTTCAAAATAAAGTGTACCCTGCTCTAAACTTCGATTATATTTTAAATATTTTTTTTTCTTTTTTATTTGACCAAAATGTAATAGGTAATATAGTTTAATATGCAGTAAAACAAAACGGAACGCTGAATTCGAGGCATTTATCCTATAATATCGAAACAAAACTGACTTGGTGGCGGAACTGGTTCCATTGTGTGACTAGATTTAAAAGCAAAATTTACGGAAAGTATGAAATAAATAAGCCGTTTTCATATTTATTTAAACAATTAATACATGCACTTAATTGGTAAACCAAAGAAAATATCCTCAGCTTTAAGGATTTACACAAAAATATTGTGTTTTATTCTGTTTTGTGACTAATGTCGCTTTTTACTTGGCATTTTCTTAATTTTACTCCAAAAACATAATATTTTACTCAATATGCGTACATTTTCTAAAAGCAATAGATAATGACGCTATACATATTTGTGATTGCATACAAATAAAATGTGAAAATTCATTAGATTTCATAGATTTAACTCCAACAATTTGAAGGGACAGTGACAAAATGGAAGTCTTAAAATCGTAAGGCTGTGCTCACATGATTTATTAGTTGTCAAAATAATACGGACCTACATAGTTAGTAGAATATTAAACAAATTAACAAATTTTGATATCAAATGATGATTTAAACATAATCAGCTCTACTTTTCAAATTGGAACTAGTTATATATATATATATATATATATATCTGTTAAGTAAAAGTTAATAATAACTGAAAATTTTGAAGAATCGAGTAGGTAAGAAATAAAACAATAATTTTAAGTATTCTTATATTTTTACCTTACTATGATGAGTGAAATCACAAAAGAAACCTCAAACCCAATTATTATAATGTAGGTACTGGTGTACTTACATACAATAAAATAATTGTGTTTGAGGTTATACACGGTTGGGTTAGGTTTGTTATAAATTGTATAGACGCCAGCAGATCGAGCTATCTCAAACTATCAAATTTTCCTAATTGAACATGAACCTTAATTTTTTGTTATAAAGTTGGACAACAAATTCGAATTGGCTTTTATGTGCTGGCATCTGACCATTTTATAACGATCCTAACCTTTACTTGTTAACATAAGTCTTATTTTAGCTGGATAATGTTAGGTGATTATTAACTACGAAGTTCCTATGATTTGACCTAACATTTGAGATCACTCTGCAGTATAAAATTAAGGCCATATTTGAGCAGATCAACCGCACCCGGTTCAATTAAATTGTTAGTTGTAGTTATTGTTGTATTATTTCATCGATATTTTATCCGACTATGATATAAGTCGAATAATAGTCCTTAATTTTGTGGTGACGCTGACTTTCTTGTGTTTTTCTTTTTGTGTTGTCATTTTTTCTGCACTTTGTTGGAGGTATCGGCACTTTTTTTACTAAAAACCGACACTTGCGCCGTAATCTGGGGAATCTAAAATGGGGTTTTCCGGATTATTTGTAGACAAGGTAATACTTTTCTTCTGCTTTTCTTAGCACAACTTTAGTTTTTTTATCTTCCCGCCATTTTTAGGGTTCCGTAGTCAACAAGGAACCCTTATAGTTTCGCATGTCCGTCTGTCTGTCCGTCTGTCCGCGGTTTAGCTCAAAAAATATTGGTACTAGAAAGTTGTACTTTGGCATGAGTATACACGTTAATGACGCCGAAAAAGTGGTACAATAAAATTTTGAAAAAAAACAATTATTTAGGGTACCTCCCATACATGTAAAGTGGGATGAAAATTTTTTTTTTTCGTTCTTCCCATAGTGTGGAATATCGTTGGATAGGTCTTTCAAAAATATTAGGGGTTTGATACGACCGTTTTTGATTAAGTAAACCGTTCGTGACTTATCAAGCTTTAAAGTATCAATTTTACTATTATTAAATTATTTATTATTATAAAAACTACGGAACCCTACATTGCGCGTGGCCCGACACGCACTTGACCGGTTTTTTTTCTTTGTTTTTAGTCTTCTTCTGGTGACATCTCCGTAATTTTCTTCCTTTTTGATTTCAGTCGATCTAAATTTCTTTTTGCATTGGGCAGCATCCAAGTGTTAGTTTTTAATCTCACTGTATCTTCTAGTTTTCTCCGCGCCAGTAAGCGGCATTGCAATATCCACCAAAGTTACCTAACATTTAAATGTCGTCTGCAAACTTCAATGATCTATAAATTTGAAATATAAATTAAAAAAAGAACTTATTTAATTTAAAACTTTAAAATTACGTTAATTCGGTCAGCAAGGATAGCAATGTAAACTAGATAAGCTTTATGCATTCCGACCTGTTGTGACTTTCCGTTCCGTTAAATGTGACCCTGACCGTAGAATAAGTCACAAAACGGAGGTCACATAATACAACCTTCTGGTAGTTTTAAATTGTTTAAAAATTACTCATCGTACTTAGCAGTATTAACTTTTCGGGATCAAATACTATACAACTTTTGCAATGTGTCAACAATAACAATGTTTATAGAAAAGTGATTTATAATAGTAAAACTTGGTCACATACCCGAGTCAAGAAATTGAAACACGGAACACTTCAAGAAGAAGTCCGCACTGCTAGCTAATTCTTCTTACAATGAAAGCAAAATAGCGTCTCTCGATGAAGTACAATATGTTGTGCTGCTATTGGGCCAAATAATTTCCACGATTCGGAAGAATTTTTTTGAAAACGAGCGGTCACAAAACTGAATGTTCCGGTTGGACAAAATTTACGATTTTAATTTAAACTAATTTTTTATAGAAAATATGTAAGAAAATATATTATTTATACTTCTAACTGATAAATTCAACTCTTAAGAATTCAAATATATTTATAAACCACTCTCAATACACGGATTTTTTTTTAAATTAAAGGTTGTCTGACGCTAGTTGGGAAGGGGACAGGTAATTTCGATGTTCTTTAGTATTTTAAAATCTTCGTAAGTTTTATATTTATTAAAGTAACGACAAAACGATAGTTTATTTGTATATCTTAACATATGTTTATTTCACTTATATCAATATAGTCTCCTAGAAGTCATTCATCTCAAAAAAATACATTATTAAAGTCGAGGGACAAGGCAAAATCCGGGGGTACAAATTTTTTTGAAATTACTCTGCTACGCTGCGTGTCATGGGTTCGATGCCCGTTGAGGAACAAATGTTTTTATGACCTACAAATAGTTGTTTCGGATGTTTGTAAGAATTTACTCAATACAGGAGAAATTCCTATGTGGAGCAATGTTTTAAAAAAACGTATTGTTTAGTATAAAAGGTAAAACAACTATTTAGCAAAAAATAGAACCGACTTCCATATAAAAACACTACAAAGGCAAAAATAACTTTAATTTCAGTAGTCGGTGTCTTTTTTGTATTTTCTTTTTTTTGACACCGCCTTCCGAAATTAAAGTTATTTTTGCCTTTGTAGTGTTTTTATATGGAAGTCGGTTCTATTTTTTGCTAAATAGTTGTTTTACCTTTTATACTAAACAATACGTTTTTTTAAAACAGTTGTTTGCTAAAAAGTTTTTTTTCACGCTTTCTAGTGGGTCGGTTTGTAATTTATCAAGTTCCCCAAGCCAAAATGTTAACTACTTATCACCTTTTACAAAATATTGCTTTTCCCGGTGCAGAGCCGTCAATTTTTGAGGAGTTCTCCTGGTACATCACCATCATTTCCACCACCACCACCACCATATGCATTGTGATGAGCATAAAGTGCTTAACATCCATATTCAAGTAATCTAATCGAAATCCACGAAATACTTATTATTGAGTAGTTTCGGTGGCCATCTGGGGTCTTCATCATCAGTTCCACTTCCTCAAACCTCGATTTCTCCATGATTCCATCATCAGATTCAAACATGATGACAATGGGACCAACTAGAAATTATACCCTTTCAATCAAAAAAAGAATTTTCCAAATCGGTCCAGCCATCTCCGAGATATGAGGTAACATACATAAAAAAAAAAGTTCAAGACGAATTGTGAACCTCCTCCTTTTTTTTGAAGTCGGTTAATAAAACGAGGCTTTATTAATTAATAATTTTGACATAGCTTCCGGGCCTTTGCGCCATGAGTTCTCTTTACTTTCAGGCGAATTGATGCCAACTAGGAAATTAAGAGAGAAAAGTATGTTTAAAAAAAACGAATTATGACTTTAAATAATTAAATATTATATTTATATTTGATGTGAGACAAAGTAAAATAAACCGTTATTAATTTTCGCTATTAAGTTTTATTTGCAAACCGTAATTTTCGAGTGACGATTGACAGATAGAGGTCATTGACGTTCCTATTGTTATTTAAAACGCCTAATAAGTACAATACAAGGTATGTAGCCCGCAGTGCTTCTGGTAGACCGTTAGTGAGTGTTTAGCCAATAAAGCACTTGCGAATTCTCTTTTAACATGTGGGCATACCGTGTTATTAGCCTGCGATGAAGAACTGGCGAAAAATAAAATAAAAATGAAATTAAGTTCACCCAATTAATAAGTTCACCCTAAAACCCTAACTAATTTTAACTTCACAAATCTCAGTTGCTCAACATTCACCATGCCTGATTTGGGAGTTGCACCTTGAAAATCAAGGTCCTACGTCACTTTGGCCCCACTACTAAGAGGCGACCTAAAACATTTGTTGCAATGTTCTTGACTCCGTTATCAAAAAGTAATCAGTTTTCATATTCTGCACGAGTAAAGCTGATCGTTTAAGCTGGTAGAGATATTTCGAATATTTTGTTTTTAAACGGTGGTAACCTAACGTGCCTCGTCTTCTGTAAGCAATTTCTTACGCTTTCTTATTAATTCCAACTCCTAGCCTTTTCGATTGCTGATAATTAGCATAAAGGGATTCCTTTCCACACAAATGAGAGTACGGTTTAATGCACAAACCCTGCGAAGCCAATGAGAAATCGTTCATACAGGGTTACTGGTAACTCGACGTAATCAAGGTTAAAATGCAACTTAAGCCAGCAAATGTTCTACCGAAGTTCAGTCTTTTCGTTCAAGACTTTTTGAAACATCACAGTTTTAATCATTGGAAGGTTATTTAAAAATGATTTAGGTACAGCGCGACTGTACTGAAATTGAAGTTGTTATCATAGTTGGTGCGGTAGCATATCTTTGTTATTAAAAGTTCTAAAATACTTAAAAAAACATTGGCACTAATCGAACTTTTTTTGTAATTTTTGCTATTACTGTGCACAAAATGTTGCCTAGTACAAAAAAAAAATACTAGGTACGCCTGATGTACAAATTAAAAGCAAAATACCCTTGTCTTATAATCTGTCTAAACAGGTACGAAAGTTAATAAAAAAAAATTTGGACTACAACTATATTATGAAAATCGTTTTTGATTTAGTACAGGAAGGCGTGCGTCTCACAAAGAGGAAAATGAAATTAATCAATTTCCATTATTTTTATTTTTAATCAATATCAATTTAAATTCTTTTATGGCACACCTTTAACACGTCTTGCTCGTCATGTTCATATTCGCTTCCTCATTTCGGTTTTTGTGATTCTTGACGTTATTGTTGCCCTCAACTGGTCTGCCGCATTTGTGATTCACTCCCTTAGTTCTTTAACTGAATTTACTGGGGCAAATAAACTAGACTTTACGTCTGGGGTTTATGAAAGACATAGACCCCAGACGTAAAGTCTAGCGGCGGCAGTTCAGGGCTTCGTGCAGGCTACAGAATCGGCCCACCAATCCATCGGCATCGGCATTCGGAAGTGGACTGGACATCTGTCATTTTGTTAAATCATGATTGCTCTTCTTACTACCGGTACATCCGTGAGCAATGCGGTATTTAGTTTTCGAGGTAAAAAATGTGAACCAATTAACTTGTCGTCAACAATACCCATGATGGGTATTATCCGACGACACGCTTAATTGGTACGAGGGGTATATGCCCGTCTAAACATTAACCGGAAATGTACGCTCAGATGCGTTTGGTTTCAGTTTCTTAAGGTTTGCTTCTGCCTTCGGTGCCCAGTAATGTAAGTTAATTTGTGATACAATCACGGTCGAAACATAAAGCATCGGCCCACAGAATGTTATTTAAAAAGTTTTCGCCTTTGACGTCATCGACAACTTAGCATAAAACGACAAAACTCAAGCCATCTCGATTCTGATTGGACGTGTTGGTAGTGGTATGGATGTCGGCCTGACAAGTTAAATACAGATCAGACTTTCCACTGTGACATACCAAGCTAGTCTTCATCACTTTGCCTGCTTCTTTGGATGCTTCAACTTTCACATAATCGTTAATAATTTGATCCGAAGAGAGGTAGACGTGGGAGACGGAAGAAAGGAAAGCGCAGTTGACATTATCTTTGCGCCTCAGTAGCGTTACCACCACAAAGTCCGTGACAATACATTATGTCAGCGTATTCAGGATTAGAATATGCACCCATAGTCAGCACTTATGAAAGCACAGCTTAGCACAAAGGAAGATACGTGGCAACATTAAGGGAAATAATAACAAAACGTGAGCTTGCGCGACATAGAATTGAGAGTGAAATAGATTTTGCGAATTCGCATTCCGTTGCACATGCCAAGTGACTTGAAGTGACCAATCACAAAGCTTACCGAGTTTTTGGAGTTCAAGCGCAGGTAAAAATTACAAATAATACGAATACGAAACAATAGGTTAACCGTCTCGAAATTTTACCTGCTACCCATAAATCGTCTTCTGTTCCCTGTCACACATGCAAAAGTATTGACAACCATACCTTTCTGAGTAGCTGATAAGAGAAGGATATTTTTCTAAGAATTTGTACATTTGTACAGGCGTAGTATTTTTTGCACTAGACAATATTTTGTGTGAAGTCTGTTTGATTAGTAATGTTCGCCAAATTTTTAGTCGTTTTTGAACATTTAATATTAATTTATTATTTATTAATGTAGGGAAAATTAACAGTTGCATATTAAAAAATAACAAAAATGTCTTAAACTATAAACTTATCTAATACACAACCCACAACATTTTCCTCAGATTACTGTAAAAATTTTAATCAACCTGTGAGCAGACATTTGCAGAATTGTTCAACCACGCTATTAATTATTACGATAAACAAACCTTAGCCTAATACATAAAATTTAAGCCATTGTACTAACAATAGTTTCTTATTTTGTGTATGAAATAACTAATTATTATTATTGAGACTAATATAAAATAACCAAACAAAACTGATATAAAAACTAAACTTCCGGAACATTCTGCCGATCCTTAAGTATTTTAATGATACTATTTTTATAACTAGTTTTACTGAGATGTAAAATGTCGATTGCACTAAAATGTTCATTGTATGTATAAACCAAACGATGCAGCGGCGAGCGAACACCAGAATTTGTTCTGCGAAGGCTGGTAGCAAATAGATGTCTCGTGCGCACTGCTCGCCCCTGCACTGAGCGAGGGATCAGGTAGCTCAAGCGATTAATTAAGAAAGATCTGCTACGGCATCAGCTATGATAATTACTTAATTTCAGTACAGTCGCGCCGTAAATAATTTTTAAATTGGTTTCAAATGATTTAAACTGAAGTTTTCATAAAAACACATAAAATCGAACTAACTCAAAAACTACTGAAATCTGTAGAAAATTTGGTGGCTTAATTTGTTGGATTTTAACTCTACTATGGCGTAAGGAATACGTCGATTTACCAGTACAGCCGGCGTCAAAAGTCGATGAACACATTCAGTGTTTCAAAATCGCTATACACGATATAATATTAAAAAAAAAATTGCAAGAAATAGAACCGACTTCCATATCAAAACACTACAAAGCCAAAAATAACTTTAATTTCGGAAGTCGGTGTTATTGGTTTTGGATTTTCTTTTTTTTTTCACACCGCCTTCCGAAATTAAAGTTATTTTTGGCTTTGTAGTGTTTTGATATGGAAGTCGATTCTATTTTTTGCTAAAAATTTTTTTTCATGCTTTTTAGTGGGTCGGTTTGTAATTTATCTAGTTACAAAAGCCATAATGTCAACAACTTATCACCTTTTACAAAATATTGTTTTTCCCCGATGCATAGCCGTTAATTTTTGAGGAGTTCTCCTGGTACCTACTTGACCATCAGTTCTACATCACCATATGTATTGTGACGAGCATAATGTGTTTAACATCCGTACTCAAGTAATCGAATCGCAATCCACGAAATACTTATTATTGAGTAGTTTCGGTGGCCATCTGGGGTCTTTATCATCAGTTCCACTTCCTCAAATTGTGCTTTTTGAGAGCAACTGCACAAGTTACTATAATAAATACCCAAAACGACATAGGTGTGCCTATAATATTTGAAGAGTTCCCTCGATTTCTCCATGATCCCATCATCAGATCCTGATTTCGTAAAAATGGGACCAACTAGAAAGTATACCCATTCAAACGCAAAAAGAATTTTTCAAATCGGTCCAGCCGTCTCCGAGTTATGAGGTAACAAACATAAAAAAAAAGTTCAAGACGAATTGAGAACCTCCTTTTTTTGAAGTCGGTTAAAAACTGCTCAACATGACAAGCGTTAGAATTGAATGACCATCACTAAAGTTCAAAATTAACTGAACACCACAACGTAAAAAATTGCTAACCATTATAATTTCCATTTTCCAAAAAGTATCTTAACATCAAGCTTTTCACGTCACTGAACAATATAATTATACTTGTGTCGGCTACCTAGTATAGTAAACTTAAATATTCAAAAGTAGAATCAGAATCAGAATCATTTATTCGTAAACATAGGTGATAATTATATACAAGATCTTAAAAAATTAGGTAGTGCGCTATGTTTTGTCTATTGACATACAAATTATTACAAAAAAAAATTATACTATTAAATTAAAATACAAATTCGACACAATATTATTATGCAAGCAAGAAAAATTTTAAAATTCATAATACATTTCATTTCATGTCAAAACGTATAGTCAATTTAGAAGATTAATATTAAAAAACAATAAGAAAAAAAAAATAGGTATTAAAAATGTCAAGTATAGGTAGGTAAAAATGTCAATATTGTAAAGTTACAGAGATCGTCATTAAGAAATTCACCTAGAGTGTAATAACATTTTTCTAGTAGTAACCCATTAAGAGGGTGTCGAGCCTACGAGACGCGCGGAAAATAGGTATTTACTGCAGCGGGCTAGTCGTGTGCGTTGTCACACACACAATGACAAGTTCGCTCGAGGCCCGCTTGCCGTTTCACGACGAAGTTTGCTAACTTTGTATTTTTAATTTTTTGTCGTTATGTTGAATAAACTTGAAAAACGAGTATTAATTATTTAGATGGTTTTATTTATCACACTAATATTATAAAGGCGAAAGTTTGTGAATGAATGTGTCTGTTTGCATGTTTGTTACTTCTTCACGCTCAAACGGCTGGATGGATCTAAATGAAGCAAGTAGGTACGTAAATAAATCACAAAAATAAATTTAATAAATTATACCTATTATATAAAAACTAACGTTTGTTTTTACTGTAGTAATACATTATCCGTTCCCTCACTATTCATCCTATTGCCATAAAACTTTGATTTTATATATTAAACTCCTCAGTTTTTTTTTAAAGAATACTATCAATGTGGGTACATTTCACATTACTAGCAATCTTGTTAACCCCTCCAACTAAGCTAAATATGCTTGTGTCTGGAGTGGGTTCAGGTCAATAGTGTAATGGGTGGGGTTCGAACCTGCGACCTCTCGATCACAAGTCCGACACCTTATCCATTAGGCTATTGACGCTTCGAAACTGGGTAAGTAGCAAGTTAGGGTAGATGGGTATGCAGTACTTATTTGAATAATAAAACCAGTATGAAATAAAAAAAATATAATTATGTAATGTCATAATAAAACCAGACTGAAATATGTTTTGTTTATTAAAATTTCATTTGGTGCTCGTTTAAATTCTGATGTACTGTCATATTTTTAATAACATTCGGTACTTTATTATATATACGTGGGGCCATACCAAAAAAACATTTTGTCATTAATGCTGTCTAGCGAACTTACTTCGCAGAAAATATAAGCGTAATTTATTTCATAACAATATATGTATCAAATGTAACTTAATTTAAAAAAAAAAAAATCTATAAATCTAATGTTATATTGCTTATTATAACATTTTACAAAAA
Organism: Tholera decimalis; assembly: GCA_943138885.2. Lineage (NCBI taxonomy): Eukaryota > Metazoa > Arthropoda > Insecta > Lepidoptera > Noctuidae > Tholera > Tholera decimalis. The sequence goes on from OW964562.2 coordinate 36,763,296, forward strand.
TTGGACAAGTGCGAGTCAGACTCGCCCATGAAGGGTTCCGTAGTAACTATAATAATATAATATAATAAAAAACTAAAACTTACAAATTTCTTAAAACTAGCTTATTTACATTTTTTGCAACTACGCCAAATAACTTTGTTTTTGATAGTATTTGTATGAATTACAAAGTTATATTTGCGGTTTTAGAAAATATGCTGTATCTCAAAAACTGCTGACTCCATCTCTTTAAAACCAATTTTGATTGAAAGTTTACATTAAGATCTATAGATATATATATATATATATATATATATATATATATATATATATATATACAACGTGTAATTTAAAGGGTATATACATACCAAGTGCATGGCTTCTTTGGATGATAACAAACGATATGGCAAGGGTTTTGTAATCCTAAGTCTACATGTGTAGAACTTATTACAAATTCCAGTACACTGATACCAGAGACCGAATTTTTCAAATTAAGAAGAACGAAAGGAATTATCGTGTTATTGGCAAGTGACGTGGAAAGTTATTGACCCTCGTAGTGCTGTGACACGTTTGTTATGATTGGTATTCAAAAAATATGTGAAACCAATAATTTGGTATCAATTCTTTAAGTCAGTTATTTTGTGCTGAAACTGTGCATAGAGACTCCATACCAAATGTTGTCTTCAGCCCTTTTGGTTAGATATGGGGTTTCCGTTACACGTTGTATATATATATTTATATTTTTCACTCCATTATTATAGAAATTAGAGGGGGGCACACATTTTACCACTTTGGAAGCGTATATCATTTAAACGATTAATTTTATGAAAAAGTGGTTTTAGAAACCTCAATCTCATTTTATAGACCTGTATATAGAAACCACACATGCATAGGTTTCATGAAAAATAAATATTTTCAGTTTTAGTTCCATGTATGGGGGGGCTCCCCATACATGGAACTAAAACTGAAAATATTTTTTAATTTAATTTAAATATATTTTAATTTTTTCTTAAAATCGGAAAGCGGTTCACAGAATGCATCAATCTACCAAGTTTTATATGTATAGTCCTAATAGTTTCGGAATAAAATGGCTGTAACATACGGACGTACGGATGGACAGACAGACAGACTAGTAGTTGTAGTAGTTATACATATTATATTATTATAGTTACTACGGAACCCTTCATGGGCAAGTCTGACTCGCACTTGGCCAATTTTTCTTTGGCTAATTCCCGTAGTAGACAGACCTTGTTATGGCACTTGGCGTATAATTTGTCGGACATAGAGGGAATGTCAAAGGAAGCTGAAACTTGTTCTAAACCAGAAAACCCGGCTCCTATCGACATAAAATTGCTTACAGAATTATCGTTCAGATTGAGGTCTGTAGGGCTATCTATCTGGTTCTTTACAATTTATTAATTCTATTTTTTCGACACATTTGGCAACTAAAATAGAATTTCGATAGAAATCCTTTCTTAGTTGCAACTAGAGAATACAATCCCGAGCATGTTTTTCAATCCCGGGATTACGTGATTCTTGATGCTGAATCCTGGAACCCTGGGGCTATCCCCGGATTAGACTATGTGGTTTCTAATTGGTCTCAAATGTAAAAAATTGGCCAAGTGCGAGTCAGACTCGCGCATGAAGGGTTCCGTGTGTAACTATAATAATATAATATAATATAATATGTATATTTATTTGACGAAAAAAACCTTACAAATTTCTTAAAACTAGCTTATTTACATATTTTACAACTACGCTAGATAACTTTGTTTTTCATAGTGTTTGTATGAATTACAAAGTTATATTTGCGGTTTTAGAAAATATGCCGTATCTCAAAAACTGTTAACTTGATAACATTCAAACCAGTTTTGCTTGAAAGTTTACATTAAGATCTACAGATACATATTTTTTTAGATTTTTCACTCCACTATTATAGAAGTTAGAGGGAGGGATACACATTTGACCACTTTGGAAGCTTATATCTTTTAAACGATTGACTTTATGAAAAAGTAGCTTCAGAAACCCCCATGTCATTTTTAAAGACCTGTCTATAAATACCACACACGCATAGGTTTCATGAAAAAAAAAAAAAAATTTTCAGTTTTAGTTCAATGTATGGGGTAGTAGTATGTTCCGTTATTTTAAATGATTTTTAATTTTTTTCCAATATTGGAAAGCGTTTCATAGAATACATCTACTTACCAAGTTTCACATGTATATTCTTAATAGTTTTGGAATAAAATAGCTGTGACATACGGACGGACGGACAGACAGACAGACAGACGGACAACCATGACGAAACTATAAGGGTTCCGTTTTTTGCCATTCAGCAACTGAACTCTAAGAAACGAGTAATTTCTTATAATATATATTTTTAATTTTGGTACACTACACATATCACAGTATAGTAAGAAAAGAAAAAATGACAAAAAGATACTATACTTTGTAAGAAATAAAAAGACAATAAAACTTATTTCGAATTTTGAAAATACAATCGTAGAAATATCAATGCATCCAAGGTTTGACTTACAAGCCTGCTTCGTTTATTACCAACATAAGCAGCAGCTGAAAACGCTCGTTTAGGTTTTACACTGGTTGGAGGAATAGACAATAGATACTTATATGCTGTTTCTAAGTGATATCCACTAATTCCTCCATTTTCAAACAGGCTTATTTCACGTCTAATACTATATTTTGCCAACCCCGATTAATTTTGTATTTGTACTTCACGATCTGGGGATTTCATACTCTTATCAATTTCCAGCTGTAACTTTTCCTTTAGTGTCAATTGGGGTTGGGATTGGGAGGTTTGTGGCCTTAACTCATCATCTGTTTGTGATCCTGATCTTCCTTCTTCTTCTTCCGTGTCATCGCAACTTTTAAGTTTTTTCACAATACACTTTATTTGCTTCCTCACTAAAGCCTGTGTAGGAACTGGAAATAAGTCATGCCATTCCAAATCCGATAATAAGTGATTTTCACCATCTTTTCATGGATTTTGTAAATAATTCAACACACCAGTCAAATCATCACTTCGTCGTTGCTTCATACGTTCCACTAAGGATGCTTTCATTTTTTGGCAAGTGTCAGCACTTGCCAAAAATTATTATGCTAGATAGCTGTTTTATAAGAAATTTCAAAGCGGAATCAGCTGTGCATAAATTAGCATCTCGCCGACAGATTGCTTCTACTGTCAATTTAATTGGGGTCAGCACATCAACAATTTTATTTACCAATTCAAAATCAACTTCTTCCAAACGAATTGGATGATTGAGATCTATAAGAGCTTTTTGAATGAAGGTTTTTAAAAGATAAAATCGCTCCAGCATTGTTAAAAGACTATTCCACCTGGTTTTACAGTCCAAAAGAAGTGACAGCTCTTTTCCATGTTCAATTTTCATTTATTTTTGAAGTACTGTTTCATTTTTCAATGGTGATCTTTTGAAATACACTCTACAACTTTGCGGATTTTCTTCATCAGCTCATTAATGTTTTCATCTTGTGTTAACTCTGGTATATGTTATAGCGCAAGGTCATTTTGTGACATTAAGATTAAGTCTGATTCTGGACTGTCTAAGTCTTCTAAATGTTCATCATCATGGATGTCGTCCATATGATCAACAGCCACAGGTGGTTCATTTATAGTATCATCTGAGGTAGAGCTGTCTTGCAAATAATTATGTTTTTCATAAAGCCAGTATCCAAGGAAATATCAAATATACTTAGACGCTCTTTCAATATACGAAGACAATTTTCAGCCATACTTTCATACTTCCATAAATAGGAACAAGTCATAAATTCCAATTTTTTTTTATATGAATGAACGTTGACAGCCATGTATGGTTTATTGGATGTTGAAGTCCACTTGTCGAAAGAAAGACTAAATCTTTCACCTGCACTTTTCAAATGTTTCAATTCTGCAGTTACTTGCTTTCTGATTTTTTCACTGTAATTCATGACACGTTTTTGAATGGTGACGGCTGACTTTGGTAAATCCGTGTATTTTGCAAAGACAATTTTTCTCGAATCATCTGAAGTTATGAATATACTGAATGGAAATCCATCTAATGCAATCATTCTTGCCAAAACATCATCGAGGCTATCGTCGGCACTTTTAGTAAAATAATCATTTAACTTTCGCTTGGCTGGCGGCGGTGCTGTGTTCAGATTATCAGAATCTAGACTTGTTGAAGCTGATATAAGCTTGATGTTATGTTTTGATGACAAATGTGTATGTAATCCCTTAGTCGATCCATCCAAAGTCTTGAGAATGGCTGAGCATCGGTTACATTTGGCACTATTCCTATCCTTCGCAACTAAAAAATAGCTCCACATTGACGTCGTATCACTGTGTTTTTTATGTTTAACAAAGTCTCCCGCCATTTGAAATACTTAATTTCAGATAATTGACTTTTAAATTTAAATGACGTAGGTCGTGGGTTTAAATTTAGAAAATATCTTGTAATGACCAAAGTTTTCAATATAATTAAGCATATCTTAAAACTGGAAACATATCTTACAACTATACAATGATATAGGTTATCCATCAGAATTCAGACAGGCTTTAATGTCCTCTCATACCTAATTAACCTGTATTATAGATACATTGTAAGAATGATATTTTAAAAGAGTAACTGTGAAGTTTCTTGCCGGATCTTCTCCATAGAAAACAACCAATTTCGAACCGGGCCCTGCGCCAAACTGCTGACGTTTTATAAGTGCCCATGTAGTGCCATGTACAGAACTGTAACCACATACATTTTACTAGGAAAAAACAATCTACAGCTGTCTCATATAATATTAATGGAGTATCATTGGATACAGTTCATGAAATTCGAGATCTTAGGATCATCATGGACGATAAAGCTAACTTCAGGAGTCATATTGAAAAGATCGTTGCTAAATCAGCGCGGTTACTTGGATTTGTTAAGAGAACCACTAGAGGTTTTAAGCTGGTAAAGACTAAAATCGTGTTATACAATTCATTAGTTCGGAGCCACTTAGAGTTTGCTAGTGTTGTGTGGAACCCGCACTATGCAGTGCAATCACAAAGAGTCGAAAGTATCCAGAGGGCTTTCACGAAACACTTAGCTTATACCTCCGGTAAAATATCTCCCAGGTGTCCGTATAAGCAACGTATTCAGTGCTTCAATATGACTTCTCTGAGTGATCGTCGACTGGTGCAGGGTTTAACGTTCCTCCATAAATTGGTCAATAATAAGTTAGACTGCATTAAGTTGATCGCGCGAATTGGACTTAAAGTGCCTTATAACTTACCCAGCTTTCCGGTCAGTAATATGTTTCATGTTCCATCATCCAAAACTAATATTGGGGTTAACTCACCGATAAACAGGGTCTGTAGGGAAATGAACTCTCTCATAAAATCTATGCCCGAAGTTGACATCCACTACAACTCCTTGAAGGTCTTTAAAAAAATTATACTGGAGTCTCAAAGAAAGAAACCCGACACTTATATGTAAATAAGATAATATAATTATTGTAGAATAAGAAATGTATTGCTTTTTAATGGGTCAGAATTTAATATGCAATGGAAGGTTTACTCAAATCTTTATAATTTAATTTTAATAATAATTTAATAATATAATTTCAATCGATTTAAGTTAATTTTGTAATACTATTCTTTGTTTTAATGTTATTAATTATGTTGAATGCTGGTTTTCCTGTAATTGGCGACTGTATAAGACTAAGGCTGTTTGTTACTTATACCCACGAAATGCTATATACAGAAGCTGTTGGATGACCTTAATAATAAATAAAATAAAATGTAGGCCTATGTGAAATAAAACGTTTTGAGTTTGAATTAATTTTTTTCTTAAAATTCAAACGCGAGCCAAAAATAAAAAAAATCACAAGAAACAGTAGTAGGTATCTCTACTACTATTTTTTAAGAGATAACATAGAGCAATCATGCCAGTAGCGTGCAACCAGCGCACCACGCACCATGAGACCATAAGTCTAGTTTAAGCATATACTAACGGGAACCCGTGTGAAATTAGTACTTCCCACAATATGATTATAAATTAAAGCCTGTCTGAATTCTGATGGATAACCTATATTATTATATCGTTGTAAGATATGTTTCCAGTTCTAAGATATGCTTAATTATATTTAAAACTTTGGTCTATACTGTCGTATAGACCAATTAATACAGCACAATGGAATTACAAATAATAAATATCCGATAAGGTGGTCATCATGTATGTCATTGATATACACTATAAAAAGGAAAAGGCCAAGAATTGAACCTTGCGGAGCACTCATCTTGGCTAGGGATCCTGCAGATGTCGCTCCATTAACAATAACTTTTTGTTGCCTATTTGATAAATATGAAAGAACAAGGTCAGCAGAACACTAATCCACGAACTCCGTAATGGTGTAATTTACAGATCAGTGTTTTGTGGTCAACGCAATCAAAAGCTTTGGAGAGGTCACAAAATATGCCAATTGCATCCTGAGATTTCTCCCAAGATTCCAGAATGTGACGGATGAGCGCTACTCCTGCGTCTGTTGTTGACCTACCTTTCGTGAAACCAAACTGCCGACTATGCAGAATTCCATTTGAGTTAAAATATGATAGCATCTGGTCCAGCATGATTTTTTCGTATATTTTACTTAATGCTGGAAGCACATATATCGGTCTATAGTTAGAGGGATCACTCTTACAACCCGACTTAAAAATTAGTACTACTTTACTATGTTTCATTAAATCGGGAAAATTACCGCTGTCTATACATTAATTAAATGTGCCTGTTAGGATAGCAGCAATTGAGTCAATAATATTACCAAGAACCCTAACAGATGCACTCCATAAGTCATCAGTGTTTGTTATGTAAAGACTTTGGAATGCTTTTTAATTACATCAATAGAAATGGGCTTAAATGAAAATGTTGGTATATCCTTATTGAAGTTTTCCTTTAAAAAAGATTCTGCTAATAATGGCGAAGAATGTAGAGATTTAGTAACCTCTACTGGAATATTGGTAAAGTAATTTTCCAACTTCTCAGCCACTTTTGACTTATCTGAGATGACCTGATCATCTATGTTCAATGTCAAATAATTCTAACCCTGTTGGTTTGTGTTTCCAGTTTCTTTGTTTATCACCTTCAACACAGTTTTTATTTTATTGTTAGAAATGCTAATTTTATTACTTTCTGATTTAGATTTAGCTTAGGGCGCATACTCTTTTAAATATCTTTAAGTAGTTTCTTACATAATTATGGAAGGCTTCATCGGAAGTCAATGATTTTTCATAGTATAAGTTGTATAAATTGTCTCAGCTTATTCTTATTCCAGCAGTCGCCCATTCATTAAATTTAGATTTATTACTCATTTGAATTTTTTTAACTGGACATGCCTTACTAAATTCGTGGCATAGTGAAGAAAATAATATCCTGTAATTTTCATTGGGGTCATGGGAGTCAAAATTGGCCATTGAAAGATTACTTAACATGTTATCATTAAAAACATTAATTTCTTTTTAGTTAGTGGCCTAAACTTAATAGTCTTATTTAATTGCCGTTTTTTAACCAACTCAAAGGATACTAGTTGACCTGTATGGTCAGACCTAACTCCACTAATTTGAGAGACGAGAGACGAGTATTTTATGGCACAATTAGTATAAATATTATCTATGCATTGAGCTGATGTTGCTGTTATTCTTGTTGCTTCCTTGTATGTGCATTTTAAGTTAAATGAACCAAACAATGAAGTAAGCTTGCAGTGTTCAGGTGAATTTACTAACAAATCAATATTTAGGTGACCACAAACGAAAACTAATTTATTATCTCTTATAAGCTTAGGTACTTAAAATTTCTCCCATTATCATTAAGAATGATGACAAGTTTGATGCTGGTGGTCTATAAACACTTAAGAAAGTTTGGCCTTCAACTTCTGTACATGCTACCTCACACAAGCAATCAACAGAGCAAGCGGTGATATATTTTTGTTCCTTATATCTAAGAGAAACACTACGTAATATTAAAGTACCACCTCCTACTGAGGACCTGTTGTATGCACTAGTAACAGAAAAATATTAATTTTAAACAACATTCTATCTGGTTTTAGCCAGGTTTCACAAAAACATAAGATATCTATATCATATTTATCTATTAACATTTCCTCATCTAATATTTTGCCGGAGAAACGATTTATATTCTGATGATATAGTAAAATTGTGTTATTATAACTCTCCTTTGTCACATCTAAGGGTTTAAACAATTAATTTCAGTATTATTAGATACCCTAGAAAATACTGAATAGTCACTTAACCTAGGATCAGTTAAATTGTCAATAACCCAGTGTAAATTGTAAGCTAACAAAGTAGCCAATGAACTTTCGTCGTAAATTCTAAAATGAATGTCAGGATTGCAATCGGTATGCCCAAAAACCTATTACACGATGTTTGATGCAATATTTTGCAATCGACCACGTTTGCTGAGCAAGCGATATAATGCGGTCGCACTAAGTTTGCCGCGAGCTTAGTGTATTTCGAACAGCAACCGGGTGCACTCATTTTCATCATTTAGCGATAATTTTAGCCCTTACGTTACTTTGTTAATTATACTTAGCAATAAACCCTTGAAGGTTATCAGTGTATTTAACTTAGTAGACACACACGATATCCATATTATATATCCATATTCATATTGAATGTTGGAGAAAAAGTTGCATCCTTGGTGGATGCAACTTTTTCTCCAACATTCAATATGGATATCGTATGTGTTTTAAATTGGATTTCAAAATGAAAGCCAGATTTGCAAACACCACCCCCAAAAACCCATTACAAGATACCCATATCGAATGTGTGAGAAAAAGTTGCATCCGCCATCTTGGATTTTAAAATGAATGCCAGATTTGCAATCACCACCCCCAAAAACCCATTACACGATACCTATATCGAATGTTTGAGAAAAAGTTGCATCCGCCATCTTGGATTTTAAAATGAATGCCAGATTTGCAATCACCACCCCCAAAAACCCATTACACGATACCCATATCGAATGTGTGAGAAAAAGTTGCATCCGCCATCTTGGATTTTAAAATGAATGCCAGATTTGCAATCACCACCCCCAAAAACCCATTACACGGTACCCATATCAAATATTTGAGAAAAAGTTGCATCCGCCATCTTGGATTTTAAAAAGAATGCCAGATTTGCAATCACCACCCCCAAAAACCCATTACACGATACCCATATCGAATGTTTGAGAAAAAGTTGCATCTGCCATCTTGGATTTTAAAATGAATGCCAGATTTGCAATCACCACCCCCAAAAACCCATTACACGATACCTATATCGAATGTTTGAGAAAAAGTTGCATCCGCCATCTTGGATTTTAAAATGAATGCCAGATTTGCAATCACTACCCCCAAAAACCCATTACACGATACCCATATCGAATGTTTGAGAAAAAGTTGCATCCGCCATCTTGGATTTTAAAATGAATGTCAGATTTGCAATCACCACCCCCAAAAACCCATTACACGGTACTCATATCGGATTTGTGAGAAAAAGTTGCATACGCCATCTTGAATTTAAAAATAAATTCCAATTTTGCGATCACCACCCCCAAAAACCCATTACACGATACCCATATCGAATGTTTGAAAAAAGTCTTCATCATCACTTTCACTTCCTCAAATGGTGCTTTTCGGGAGCAACTGCACAAGGTACTATTAGAAATACCCAAAACGCTATAGGTGTGCCTATAATATTTAAAGAGTTCCCTCACTTTCTCCAGGATCCCATCATCAGATCCTGATTTCATAACAATGGAACCAACTAGAAAGTATACCCTTTCAAACGAAAAAAAAATCCAAATCGGTCCAGCCGTCTTCGAGTTTGAGGTTACATACATAAAAAAAAGTTTAAGACGAACTGAGAACCTTCTCCTTTTTTTTGAAGTCGGTTAAAAAGCAATAATAACATAATTTGCGCCAACTTTCTTCTAATAATATTTTTTTTTTATATTTTCCCATAATAAAACAAATATTGAAAAAAAATGTTAAAGAAATATATATTGAACAATAAAAAGTAATTGTTGGGTATGCATAATAAATCGTACTCAAAAAAACAAAAAATATGACTTATGTTATTCAACGGATTGCTGCAATACATACGTACACAATAGATCGCGAATTATCGTTACCGGCGAAATGCTCCACGATGAGACGTGACCGCTCTGTGAGATCCCGTGGACGACTGAATTTTCGACCGATGTACGTTGCGTATGGTTCAAAATAGCGCGCAAATTAGTAGAAAAAATTAAAATTAAAACAACCAAGCGACATTTTTGAAATGTTAAAGCTGTAAATGATAGTATGATAATTAGAGAATAATATGAATTGAAGTTAATGAAAAAATTCAACAGTTTACTATCAAAATTCAGCGACGCACGAGCATGTTTTGTAAGGATTTTTGTCCAACTTTATGTATTTTTGTTTAATAAACTATTAAATATTTTTAAATTTTGCCAACTATGTTTGCTAACACATTTACTCTAGTGTTCATTACATATTTTTGTATGGTAATTAAAGTACTATTATAGGTTATATTCCTTTAGTTGTGAAGACCGTTTTGAGTTATTTTACTCGACGCAGGCTTAAGCGTTTTTTAGGGTTCCGTAGTCAACAAGGAACCCTTATAGTTTCGCCATGTCCGTCTGTCTGTCCGTCTGTCCGCGGTTTAGCTCAAAAACTATTGGTACTAGAAAGTTGTACTTTGGCATGAGTATACACGTAAATGACGCCGAAATAGTGGTAAAATAAAATTAAAAAAAAAAACAATTATTTAGGGAACCTCCCATACATGTAAAGTGGGATGATAATTTTTTTTTCATTCTTCCCATAGTGTGGGATATCGTTGGATAGGTCTTTCAATAATATTAGGGGTTTGGTAAGACCGTTTTTTGATTAAGTAAATCGTTCGTGACTTATCAAGCTTTAAATTACCAATTTTCGTTAGAGTCAAGTGTCCTCCCCCTCTATCAACTAAACGGTTGTAGTTAGAAATTCAAATGTCACGGCAGTAGTACTTACATATAACGAAATTTAAAGGAAAACTATCACACATAAGTGGGCTTTACAAGTTGACGAGTAACAGTCGACCAATTGTATTTGACTCGAAAATTTCGAACAGCTCTATAGAAATGTCGATAGATGGCGCTAAGCGCCAGTTGTATCGTGCTAGTTTCTTGTGACGATTGAGTAGTATAGCTCTGTGTCCGTATTTAAATTCAGAACACCGGCTATGACAAGTTTTATACAAATCTCTAAAAAAAATTAAAAATTTTCCGTGCAAAATTGTCGGATCAGGTGAGGATTTGTAAAGGAAGTCAAATTAGTTAGGTAGTCATGTTTGGCTTTTAGTTAGAGCATGGTACGAAACGATCAGTCAGCGAATACGACACGCACTTGGCTGTTATAAAAACTACGGAACCCTACACTGCGCGTGGCCCGACACGCACTTGACCGGTTTTTTTAAACTTCTGCACTGGCATACATTTTATTTCATCGGGTATTTTATTATATATTTGCGGTGCAATACCAAAAAAGCTTTTCCTCATAAGAGAAGTTTTACATTTCACAAGGCATAAATCATTAGTATACTGAGCACGCATGGGTGTTTTCTTTACTGTACATGGTTTCTTGAATAAATGTGGATTCATTTTTACAAATAATGCAATTTCTAAGATGTATAAAGCCGGTAGAGGTAATATTTTTAACTTTTTAAAATAACAAGCTGAACAAGGAATCAAAAATGTAGGTCTTTACTATCTTCCGAGTTATCTTGACACCAAACCTTGTAAAAGTATATTAACCGACTTCAAAAAAAGGTGATCAGACTTTCAAATCGATTAAAATCAAGCCATTATTCATTAGGCTGAGAGCATTATATGTTAGAATTCAAACTAGGTGTGTACTACTTAAAGGCAGTAACGCGAGAGTATCAATAATTATATAAAAGTGTAGCTTGCTAGATTATGGTCTTAGCCATTTGCTAAGTTATCAATTACGTATTTCCGGATTGGTGGATCTCTATACCAAAAAAATAATAATTCTTTCAAGTTCATATTTAGAGCTTACTTTTTAATCTTTGTTTATTAAAGAGGGTTTGTTCACGATGCGACATGCCATCCTCATAGGAACACTTTTGAGGCACATACTATTTCTAATTTTACTGGAGAAAACGTCCTGAATACTACGGTTGACATCACACGTACGTAGGTACCGCTGTACGCTATAGGAATAGGTACTTATATATATTACTAGCTTCCGCCCGCGACTTCATCCGCGTGGAAAAAAAATCCCCCGATTTTGAAACATTCTTCATTAGTGCTCCGCTCCTATTGGTCTTAGCGTGATGATATATAGCCTATAGCCTTCCTCGATAAATGGGCTATCTAACACTGAAAGAATTTTTCAAATCAGAACCGTAGTTCCTGAGATTAGCGCGTTCAAGCAAACAAACAAACAAACTCTTCAGCTTTATAATATTAGTATAAATGCGTAAGTAGAGCTAAGCTAAAGAGTTGAACTTCCCTGCCGGAATCCATATTTCGAAAAAACTACCTAAAATTCTTTAAGTTGTCAGCGAAAGTGTTGTTGTAAGAGTCTTTAAGTTGAGAGCGAATATGGGACCTTTAGGGAAGCGAGCTATACCACCACCACATTAGATTTATCGCATTTCATCTATACTAATATTATAAAGCGGAAAAGTTTGTTTGTTTGTTTGTTTGTTTGCTTGAACGCGCTAATCTTCGAAAGTACCGGGTGGATTTGGATGAAATTTGGTATGGAAGTAGCTTGAAGCTTGAGGAAGGTTATAGGCTACTTTTTACGCGACTGCAAAAAAGGAGAGTTATGTTTTCACCGTGATAGAATCCACGGGAGCGAAGCCCCGCGTGAGTACTAGTCGATTATAAGATTGTGGCCAAAAGTGAGCCCGACAGTTATACAAAAGTCTGGCTAGCAAGACTCTTTATGTGGGTCTCATGAGCCTTTTAGAATTATTTTGGGAATCGTATGGGCAACCGCATCTTTCCGTGCTACACTTCTCCAAAGCGTTTTACAAACGTGCTCTATACGTATATGGCATCTTCTGGGCTTGCTCGTGCCATTGTAGACTTTTGGTTACCATCAGGTGAGACCGAAGTCAAGAGTGGGCTCCTCCGGAATTAAAAAAAATATATATACTAAACTGTGTTTTTTCAAGTGTTATTTACACTGTACTTAAACACAAACTGGGTTTTACGCTGGGAATACTTCCCACAGGATCGAAGTTGCAGGCACAGCTAGTGTTTAATATAAAACCATAAACGAGCGTTTAATTAAGCAGGCAGTTGGATTTCCGTTGTTTTTAGGCATGTTTAAGGGTCAATAACCCGGCAACAAATACGTTATGTTTAGGCGGAAACCTCACTGATAATGATTCATTCGTTTTAGAGTAAAAACGATGTTCGATTGACTAATTTATTCCACTTTGTTTACTTGGATGATATCACCCATAATTCTTCCATAGTGAGGACACCAAAATGTCTTCACATTTCATAAGTCCTATTTCGCACAAAGACACAAAAGCTGGATCAGATGGGTGTTCTCGATATGATCTCTCTCGATCTCCAAGATTCGCCGACCAAGGCATACACTAGGAACTTCCGATGACGTTATCACCCTGCTTCAAGAGAGCCGTAAGCCAGCGTAAAAAATATGGCGAGAGCAACTCAAAAAAAAATGCAGCTGTGTGTATCAATATTTACTTACGTAGGTAAGTATCTAAAAATGTTAAGCAAAAAGGCATAATAAAATATTTATCATTTTAATTTAACAATAAAAACTTTTTACCAAAAAATTAAACCGACTCCCAAAAAACACTGCAAAGTGAAAAATAACTTTAATTTCGGTAGTCGGTGTCTTTAGTTTTGTATTTTCGTTTTTGGCACCGACTTCCGAAATTAAAGTTATTTTTCACTTTGCAGTGTTTTTTGGGAGTCGGTTTAATTTTTTGGTAAAAAGTTTTTATTTTACTCTTTTTAGTAGGTCGATTTTTAATTTACCTAGTTACAAGAGCGTAAATGTCAACTACTTATAATCATTTACAAAATATTGCTTTTCCCAATGTTGGGCCGTTAATTGTTCAGGAGTTCTACTAGTACTTCACCATCAGCTTCACTTCACCATATGCATTGTGACGAGTATATTGTGCTTAATAACCACATTCAAGTAATCGAAGCGGAACACATGAAATACTTATTATTCCTACTTATATATTGAGTAGTTCCAGTGGCCATCTGTGGTCTTCATCGTCAGGTATACTTCACAAATTGTGCTTTTTGAATGCAACTACACAAGTTACTATAAAAAATACTCAAATCACTATAGGTGTGCCTATAATATTTGAAGAGTTCCCTCGATTTCTCCAGGATCCCATCATCAGATCCAGACTTGGTGACAATGGGACCAATTTCGAAGTATACACTTTCAAACAAAAAAAGTAATTTCCAAATCGTTTCAGCCGTCTGCGAGTAATCGGTGATCACTGATCATACATAAAAAAAATATATATACGCGTCGAATTGATAACCTCCTCCTTGTTTTGTCGTCGGTTGAAAACAAGCTTCTGCCGATGACTTAGTTCGCATGGGAGGGATTTCCCGCGTATTTCGTCAAAATCGCTTTACCGGTTTAGCGGTGAAAGCGTAACAGACAGACAGACATAGACACTTCGCATCTTTAGGTACACACCTACATATAATTGAAGGGTTTTTCTGTGTTTTAATAACTGTGTTTTCTAAAGTGTTTATAGTTATTTACAAGACTACACAACAAAATTTAAAAAAAAGTAAGTATCTGTTGTTCTGTTTGTTCGGGCTAATCGGCTAAACTACTGAACAGAATTTAATTGGAGTTTCACTGGAAGATAGAGGATGTTATGCAATGACCAGCCCATAAAGATTCGACTGCTGGAGTACAGGCCTCCTTTCTATGAGAGGTGTGCTCCTTTATATCCCGTATTTTCCCCGGGATAAACCTCCCCATGAACGTAGTCCGGGGAATAGTGGCTTGCCCACTTCAGACACAAGTATATTTAGCTTAGTTGGAAGGATTCACAAGATTGCTAGTAATGTGAATTTCCGCCAGTTTCTGGGGTACATTACCAGCCGAAGTGTTGAGGACGTACATATTTTTATACCTACCTTATTTATGGTATGTTTACATAAAATAGTTTGTATTAAAGTTAACATAAATAGCCTAATGTATAAGGTTTTTTTTTTTTTATAATATTCCACAACTTTCACACAACGCCATCTAGTCCCAAACTAAGCAGAGCTTGTGCTATGAGTACTAGACAACTGATAAACATACATACATATTTCTAAATACATACACATTATAGATAAATTACACCCAGACAAAGAACAAATGATCGTGCTCATCACACAAACATTTGTCCTGGGTGGGAATCGAACCCACGACCTTGTGCATAGCAGTCAGGGCCACTGACCACTAGACCAACAGGCCTGTCATTAGACCAACAGGCCTGTCTGTGCCAACAGGTGTCGGACTTGTGATCGAGATGTCTCGGGTTCGAACCCCACCCATTACACTATTGCCGTGAACCCACTCCAGACACAAGCATATTTAGCTTAGTTGGAGGGGTTAACACGAATGCTATATTGTGAATTCTACCCACATTACTAGTTATCTTTCAAAAAAAAAAATAAGATCTCCAATAATATTAATAATTATTATAATAATAATTCCAATAATTATAGTACTCACGCGGGGCTTCGCTCCCGTGGATTCTATCACGGTAAAAACATAACTCTCATTTTTTGCATTCTCGTAAAAAGTAGCCTATAACCTTCCTCAAGCTTCAAGCTACTTCCATACCAAATTTCATCCAAATCCACCCAGTACTTTCGAAGATTAGCGCGTTCAAGCAAACAAACAAACAAACAAACTTTTCCGCTTTATAATAAAAGCATAATAATAGAAGTATAGATTTTCAAATTATTATATCGTGTCAGTATAATTACTAAGGTGGATCTTCACGGTTAAGTAACGCTTTCCGGGGTCGGTCTGTGAATAATAATATAATAATAAGAAACAGTTCATGTTTAGCCAAAATAATAATAATATTCCACAACTTTTTCACACAACGCCATCTAGTCCCAAACTAAGCAGAGCTTGTGATATGGATACTAGACAACTGATAAACATACATATATATTTCTAAATACATACATATTATAGACTAGCTTTTGCCCGCGACTTCGTCCGCGTGGAATAGTTACTTTGGGCTAACGTTAAATTTAACCCCGATTTTGAAGCATTCTTCATTGGCGCTCCGCTCCTATTGGCCTTAGCGTAATGATACAATATAGCTGTGCCCACGACTCCGTCAGCGTAAGTTAATGTATTGGTAATATTGTTTAGATCACGTTCACATGAGGCTTAAGTACCTAGAGAACGCTTCGACCGCGAGACGCGTCGAGCGCGGCGACCGATTCTCAAAAATAATCCTTATAGCATGATTCAGTATTCACGCGCGATGGCTTATTATTATAAGCGTATTTCATGTATAACTTTGGTGTTTCTATACCGATTTATATGATTCTTTTTACGGTTTCGTAGCCGAATGGCAAAAAACGGAATCTTTATAGTTTCGACATGTCTGTCCGTCTGTCTGTCTGTCTGTCTGTCCGTCCGTCCGTCTGTCACAGCAATTTTTTTCCGAAACTATTAAGACTATACATGTGAAACTTGATAGGTAGATGTATTCTGTGAACCGCTTTCCGATTTTGAGAAAAAAATTAAAAAATATTTAAAATAAAGGGGGGCTCCCCCTTTATTTTAATACGTATGGGGGATACATGGAACTAAACCTGAAAATATTTTTTTTCATGAAATCGATGCATGTGTGGTATCTATAGACAGTTCTTTAAAAACGACATCGGGGTTTCTAAAACCACTTTTCCATAAAGTCAATTGTTTAAAAGATATAAGCTTCCAAAGTGGTAAAATGTGTGTGTGGCGGACACAACCTCTAACTTCTATAATAATGGAGTGAAAAATCTAAAAAAAAATATATGTCTGTAGATCTAAATATAAACTTTCAATCAAAATTAGTTTGAACGAAATCAGTTCAGCAGTTTTTGAGATACAGCATATTTTATAAAACCGCAAATATAACTTTGTAATTCATACAAACACTATGAAAAACTAATTTATTCGGCGCAGTTGTAAAAAATGTAAAAAAGCCAGTTTTAAGAAATTTGTAAGGTTTTTTTTTTCAAAACAAATTTATTTGGCGCAGTTGTAAAAAATGTAAATAAGCTAGTTTTAAGAAATTTGTAAGGTTTTTTTTTTTCGTCAAATAAATTTGCATATTATATTATAGTTACTACGGAACCCTTCATGGGCGAGTCTGACTCGCACTTGGCCAATTTTTTTATGGAATAGTTAATAATGTTAACTTTTTCAATTAGGGGTGACTGAGAGTGTTATAAACGTAAGAGTAGACAAATATTATAATCAGAAAGCTTCGAACTGCTAAGCTATCGGGAGTTACACGTGTTATTGTGAGTCAACCATAAAAGTTAGACATATGCTGTCGTGGGATATTTTTTATATAATTTTAAGGAGAACATTTCCGTCATGAAATGATTTGTGTAGCTTTAACCATTAAGGTTGCACACGCGACGGAAGCTTAAAAAATGGAGTAACTTCTCCCGTTTTCCCAACATTTCCCTTCACTGCTCTGCTCCTATTGATTGTAGCGTGATGAAAAGTATACTATAACCCGCTCAGGAGTATGAAAAATAATTGTACCAAGTTTCGTTAAAATCCGTTGAGTAGTTTTTGTTTCTATAACGGTTATACAGACAGACAGACAGACAGACAGACAGACAGACAGACAAAAATTTAACTGATTGCATTTTTGGCATGAGTATCGATCCTTAATCACCCCCTGATAGTTATTTTGGAAATATATTTCATGTACAGAATTGACCTCTCTACAGATTTATTATAAGTATAGATAAATTACACCCAGACATAGCAGTCAGGACCACTGACCACTATACCAACGGGCCTGGGTGATCTGTGTCTGTGATGTCTCTTGCCAAGGAATATCGTGTTACCCAGCTACTGGGTTGTGGAAGTCAGATAAGGTGTCGCCCCATGTAAAACACAGTAAGTACCACTCAGTTACTTCTGTTAGCAGATGATTATTTTACCTGCCGTTGCTGCTGTAACTACTCACATAATATTTTCGATCCTAATTGTCATTTTGCACAAAATGAATTCTGAGCGCAGTCCAATATAGTTTTTTTGCGGTCTTCCGAATGGTATAAGAGGCATTTTACGCCACAGAAATGAATGCTTGTAACTTAATTTTTAAACTTTAATAAATATAATGTAAAGGACAAACGTTAAAATATTATATTTCCAAACAAATATACAAAATAATGTACTAAAATACAAACTACAATAAAACATCAAAAAATTGATCCTCAACTCTGTCGGCTGGCAACGTACCCAGTCCCAAGATACTGGCGGCATTGCCTCGTTATTGTATGGCAATGCTTAGCCGTTGACCAAAGAAATAGCCAGCCCTTGGGTCGCGGGAAGCGTTAAAATGATTAACGAATGTAGGGCAATGTAGGGTATATTAGTTAAAAAGCTATGATTAAATACCCAAAATAATTTTTGATTTTTAGCTCTTCTGCAAGTAGCTATTTGAATTTTACGTCAAGTAAGGTTACGGTCGACTTTACCTCTCTCTTCTGTCGCGTTCTTCATTACTGAAGGTCGTGTCGTGTCCGTCTTGAAAACTCTTGATAGCCTCGGTCGTAATTGTTCTCCATCCATTCCTGTTTTCATCATTCTTCAACGCTTACGTGACTGGAAGACCCGTGAGTGTCATGATCTGGTCAGTCCATCGGATGGGAGAGCAGCCCCGAGATCTTTTACCGTTAATTTTCCCGGTGACAACAAGCTTTTCAATAGATATGTTGGTTCTTTTGGTCGTCCACGGAATGTGCAGCATAGGTCTCCAGCACCACATCTCAAACGCATCTATTTTCTTGCGTTCCACAGAACGAATGTGGATGATAGTGACATGTAAATGAACCACTTGTATTATTATAGTTTATGTTATCCATCAAAGGTGATAAGATAACTGATACTTTGCAATCCCACCGTAAAATGAATATTCATATTATAAATAAATAAATATAAAAGATCCCAATAATTGTAAAAAATAATTAATAATATAACTATACATTCGACAGCTTATCCTTAGCCGTGTCTGTAATATTCTGCAGCACCTACCCTCACACTATATCATAAACTGACGGTTTTTAAATTTCAATCCATGGTTTGTCCACATGTTTGATAACATTTTCTGCTCAAAAGCGTAAATAACGGAATGAATAAAACTGAATTGTGGAAATTAAAGGCCCGATGTATTGCTTGTTACTCAATTAATTACCCACGTGAATTTCTGATTAGTCTAGGTGTAATAAGAATTTGTTAGGCAACTGTTTTATCCATCATACTTATTACCTAAAGGATAAATCAAAGTCAAGAGTTTAACATGTGGTTTTTATTCACAATTTCACATAATAGCTAGAAAAAATCAAATGTAAAATTCCTCTTTTTTATATCGATTGAAAATGATAATGGGAAACTTGAAACTTTTGAATAATTCAGGAACCTGGAGACAAATTATAAATATTTAATGTTTATTAATCTAATGGAACTGAGACTGACAGCTGTTTCTCAAACTAGGCTAGACCCTGAATGTTGGAAGTGAGTGTTCAGACGTGGGAGCGTAATAATGGAAGATTAAGAGAGAGGCTATTTTGATGCAAGTCAGGCCACCTTCTAGTACTAGTAGTTTGTTTGCTATGATTTAGAACATCTATCTACATACAAACAACAACAAATAAAATCTATCTGTGTTTTTTCAAGTGCTTATATTTATTATTTACATGATTTACACCATACTAAAAAACAAAAATCTTTTTAATTTTTTGGTGTCTGAATTAATCTCTGGGACGGCTGAACCGACTTAATAGGACTTTTACTGGCAGATAGAGGCTGTAATAGGGCTACATATAGGCCACGTTTTATCCCAGAATTTCCACGGGCCACGTTTTATCCCGGAATTTCCACGGGATTGAGATTTTTTTTTAAACTAAGTATATCTAGCAATGTGGGTAGATTTCAAATTACTAGCAATCTTGTTAACCCCTCCAACTAAGCTAAATATGCTTTTGTCTGGAGTGGGTTCACGGCAATAGTGTAATGGGTGGAGTTCGAACTTGCGACCTCTCGATCACAAGTCCGACACCTTATCCATTAGGCTATTGACGCTTTTTAATTATTTTTATTACGCAAACTAAAACGCTGGAACAGCTATCTTAGTATCTACCTACTAAAGGACGTTTGCGGTCGGTACACTGTCCAGGTGGGGGCTTTAAGTCAAGGGTGAATATGTTACTTCTAAGCAAGTGCGCTTCATCTTCGACCACATCATTGCTTAGAGATGAAGATGGTGATCAAACTCGAGCTGCTATATAACGTTTCCACTGCTAAGATATAGGCTTCCTCTCTATAAGAGAACATGGGCTCTAATCCACCTTGAGGGTTGGTGGATTTCGCAGAGAGCAATGATGATAATCACACAAAATAATCCTCCTGATCGATTTCAACCACGGCTGCCAAACTCAGCGGAGGTTAGCGATCTGCGCAGGAGTATCTGTACACAAGTATTTGTGTCGTTACAGTGGTGCACCCTCTGTTCCTTCACTCTCATGGCCTGATTGGGTAGAAATCCGACACGACCGGAGAGGTCGGGCTCGGTCGACTTAGCTAGCTTAATCGCCAACTGCCAAACTTTGGGCTACCATTGACGAATTTATAATAGATAGAACAAAAACCCTTTAGCACTTTTTAGACCCCTAGGAAACCACTGCTCTGTACTAACTTGCATATTTCGCAATACCTACCTACTTTGTTATCATCGCGTGTCATGCCATTCATGGAAAATTTGTATCTCTGATTATTTCTTTTATCTTATTTTTGATAAGATATATCATAATATCAATACAGCCTGGAATATTCGGAAGGGTTTTGCGTGGCTACATATTAAAAGCTGCACGTTTTGATGGTTGTCCACCCCAGCACATCCAGATTCCTTCGTGCTTGTTAAGCATGTTAATTCGTTGTTCCCGGTTGTCATTTGTAGCTCTTTAACAGTTATTGTTTGTTTATTATACATTACATGCATAATCTAAGTACTAAAAATTAAACTATTGTACATTAATGTCAGTTTCAAAGGCGAACTACTGTCTCCTAAACTAGACTACGAGTCTGTGTTTTAAGAGCCAAAGTTCCTCCAGAAATGCTCACAATACGTTATTGAAATATGCAAGTACTTTAAGTATCATAACTACATGCATTAAAAATCATAGCATAATTTTACTAGGTATTTATTATTACACAATTTAGGTACTAAAAATTTAGCTCATTAATATTAAACAATTATTTCATTATATGTATATCATTACTATTAACAATTCTAATCTACGATAAAAATTCTTATTATTACAACCTATTTCATTCAAATTAATTATTATAACAACATATTATCTATACTTATAATAAATCTGTAGAGAGGTCAATTCTGTACATGAAATATATTTCCAAAATAACTATCAGGGGGTGATTAAGGATCGATACTCATGCCAAAAATGCAATCAGTTAAATTTTTGTCTGTCTGTCTGTCTGTCTGTCTGTCTGTCTGTCTGTCTGTCTGTCTGTCTGTCTGTCTGTCTGTCTGTCTGTATAACCGTTATAGAAACAAAAACTACTCGACGGATTTTAACGAAACTTGGTACAATTATTTTTCATACTCCTGAGCGGGTTATAGTATACTTTTTATCACGCTACAATCAATAGGAGCAGAGCAGTGAAGGGAAATGTTGGGAAAACGGGAGAAGTTACTCCATTTTTTAAGCTTCCGTCGCGTGTGCAACCTTAATGGTTAAAGCTACACAAATCATTTCATGACGGAAATGTTCTCCTTAAAATTATATAAAAAATATCCCACGACAGCATATGTCTAACTTTTATGGTTGACTCACAATAACACGTGTAACTCCCGATAGCTTAGCAGTTCGAAGCTTTCTGATTATAATATTTGTCTACTCTTACGTTTATAACACTCTCAGTCACCCCTAATTGAAAAAGTTAACATTATTAACTATTCCATAAAAAAATTGGCCAAGTGCGAGTCAGACTCGCCCATGAAGGGTTCCGTAGTAACTATAATATAATATGCAAATTTATTTGACGAAAAAAAAAACCTTACAAATTTCATAAAACTAGCTTATTTACATTTTTTACAACTGCGCCAAATAAATTTGTTTTGAAAAAAAAAACCTTACAAATTTCTTAAAACTGGCTTTTTTACATTTTTTACAACTGCGCCGAATAAATTTGTTTTTCATAGTGTTTGTATGAATTACAAAGTTATATTTGCGGTTTTAGAAAATATGCTGTATCTCAAAAACTGCTGAACTGATTTCGTTCAAACTAATTTTGGTTGAAAGTTTATATTAAGATCTACAGACATATATTTTTTTTAGATTTTTCACTCCATTATTATAGAAGTTAGAGGTTGTGTCCGCCACACACACATTTTACCACTTTGGAAGCTTATATCTTTTAAACGATTGACTTTATGGAAAAGTGGTTTTAGAAACCCCGATGTCGTTTTTAAAGAACTGTCTATAGATACCACACATGCATCGATTTCATGAAAAAAAATATTTTCAGGTTTAGTTCCATGTATGGGGAGCCCCCCTTTATTTTAAATATTTTTTAATTTTTTTCTCAAAATCGGAAAGCGGTTCACAGAATACATCTACCTATCAAGTTTCACATGTATAGTCCTAATAGTTTCGGAATAAAATTGCTGTGACAGACGGACGGACGGACAGACAGACAGACAGACAGACGGACAGACATGTCGAAACTATAAAGATTCCGTTTTTTGCCATTCGGCTACGAAACCGTAAAAAGAATCATATAAATCGGTATAGAAACACCAAAGTTATACATGAAATACGCTTATAATAATAAGCCATCGCGCGTGAATACTGAATCATGCTATAAGGATTATTTTTGAGAATCGGTCGCCGCGCTCGACGCGTCTCGCGGTCGAAGCGTTCTCTAGGTACTTAAGCCTCATGTGAACGTGATCTAAACAATATTACCAATACATTAACTTACGCTGACGGAGTCGCGGGCACAGCTATATTGTATCATTACGCTAAGGCCAATAGGAGCGGAGCGCCAATGAAGAATGCTTCAAAATCGGGGTTAAATTTAACGTTAGCCCAAAGTAACTATTCCACGCGGACGAAGTCGCGGGCAAAAGCTAGTATGAAATTAAATATAACATTGTTTAAATTATATATATGCATTAAACTTCAAAATTAAAATTACATTAAACTAAACATAATATTGTGTCATTACACAATTATTTATTTAGTAATCATTCAATTTAAATATCCTGCAACTACATAAGATAATCACACTTTATAGTTTAAGTGACAATAGAGATAAGTGCCTCAGTTTCGTCGTACGACAACTTTTGCAACCATTTGGTAAGTTTGGATTTAACTTCGCTTTTATTAAGGGAATAAATGGAGATGAGCTTGTTAATTTTATTGTAAACTCGAGAGCTTGTAGGCATATACTGGTGACTGGCGAACCTGGTACGGCATTTTACTGTATCACAAATGGGAAAGCCCTTGCGGCGTGCTAGCTTATCGGTGTCCAGGGGCAACAAGGAGTGTTTTCGTAGCACAGTGCGAATCACAAAAAGTTGTCTCACGGTCAATACTTTGGATTCTGAGTAGAGCTCTTTCGTCGAGAAATCCTTGCGTTTAAAGAACATGATCTTCAAGATTGCTCTTTGAGCTCTTTCAACTTTGATCATGGAGGTTTTGTAGCTACCACCCCAAACTGGCACACAATATAATATAATCGACTGACATAAGCTTTGGTAAACCAGCATAGCCGTAGCAGGATCCGCTGAGTGCCTGAGTTCCTAATTAATTTCCTGATCCGTGTGCAGAGGGCTTCAATGTGCGATTTCCAATTTAGTTTGCAATCAATGATTACCCCTAAGTATTTGATGGTTGGAACCGAGGATAGAGTAGGACAGGTACAATTGGGAGGGTCATTTGAGCAAATGTGGACCTTAATATGTTCATTTTCCTGTGGTGTAAGTATCGTATTGGGTAAGGAAAACCTAATAACTTTTGTTTTTGCAACATTTAAGGTCAGTAGGTTTTCCGACAGCCATTCCATTACAAAGCGCATTGATTGCTCTGCGGCTTTTCTTGCTCTGTCCCAGTCGGTGTCATAGACCAATAGCGCCGTATCATCGGCGTAAGTGAAGATCTCACAATTTGGAATATGTGCTCGACACAAGTCATTGATATAGAGCAGGAAGAGTGGAGGACCAAGAATGCTACCCTGAGGCACACCAAAGCGAATAAACCGATCGTGACTAATGGAACAATCTATTTTAACTTGTTGAGTGCGATTTACGAGATAATCCTTAAAGATGTCTAGTGCAAGGCCACGTATCCCAACGTTTTCCATCTTTTTAATCAGAGTGGGAACAGAAACCGTATCAAAGGCCTTAGATACGTCAAGAAAGATACCGTAGCATTTCATACCTTTATCTAAGTTCTCAACTACAGCTTTGGTAAGGTCAATGACAGCATCCTCCGTTGAGACACCAGGTCTAAAACCATATTGATTATTCGCCAGGATATTGTTCTTAGAGAGATAATCAACAAGGCAGTTATGAAGAACCCTTTCAAAAATCTTGGAAAGAGAACTTAGTACGGATATTGGACGGTAGTTTGTTACATTGCTTCTGTCCCCACCCATAAAAATGGGATGAATTACCGCTTTTTTAAGACAGTTGGGAAAAACTCCTGAATCAATTGAGCGATTTAAAATATGTGTAATGGGTACCTTCAAAACGGTTCTAGACTGTATCAGCACTTTTGCTGGAATGTTGTCATAGCCAGTGGCACAATCAGCACGCAAGGAACTGATCAACGTTTCAACTTGTTTATCATCAACCGGAAGAATAACGAGAGACTGACAAGGCGGTGTTTGATGCTGGGGTCTTGCATCATGACTAGCTCCTGGAAGACGACAAACTTGGGAAGCCATGTCAGAAAAGAAGCAATTCACACTGTTAACAGAACTTTCCGGGTCGTCAGCTATTTCAAGTAACTCTTTAGCGGTTTGCACCTGAGAAGTAGAATTTGTTATAGTTCTGATTACCTTCCAGGTGGCTTTGGGGTTATTTTTTGCCTTCAGTAATTCACATTTATCATATGCCCTCTTTAGTTTTTTTAACAAGGAATTGAGGAAATTACGATACCTTTTATAGGTAATTAAGAGAATATGGTTGTCAGGATTTCTTTTTAACCTATAGTGCATCGTATCACGGTTACGTATACACCGTATCAAACCTTGAGTCATCCAAGGCTTAATAATACGAACCTTATTTTGGACACGTAAACTCAAGGTATGTGAAGCGATAGTCTCTTGGAGTATTTTTATAAACAATTCCGCCGCAAGGTTTGGATTCATCTCATTCAAAACTGGGCCGAAATCGATACTTTCGATATCATTTTTAATAGCTTCGTAGTTGTAACGCAGGAATGTAGAACAACGAGTTTTTGTGATCATACCTTTGATCTTCGGAGCTAGAATGACTGGCAGGTGGTCGGTAATGCTACTTTGAACCACTATTACATTTGCTGGATTTTTTGTTTTCAGTAAAACATGATCTAAGCAATTTTCGGATCTGGTAGGGCGATAATGCGCTGGAAGCAGCCCAAGAGAGGCAGCTACTGTCAGATATTCATCAGATTTCCGGTCGTGGTTACCGGGTTTAATGTCGACATTTAAATCGCCAACAAGGATGACATTATGGAAGTTGTTCATATTGTCCAGTAAACTTTTCAGACTGTCATAAAACAGAGTTAAGTTAGAAAATGAAGGAGAACGGTACAAACAGATTATAATGGAATTTCCCTCGGTACAAACAAGGCAGTTGGCTTCAAGAAACGTCGGTTCGTGTACTTTACATCGTAGGGAGTTTCTAGTGTATACTACAACACCATCGTTTTGCAACTTATTATTGTTACGGGTACTTAGAAGTCAGACAATCTAACGCCTAGGGTTATCGTGTTGGCCTGCGGGCTGCGAGCAATGGGTTGCCCGCCGCCCGACTGAAACTAGGCCCGTGTACGGCGCGGCCAGACTCCTTAATAGTGTGCTTGAGCTCTGAAATTTGTTCCGCTAGGTTACGTTTTTCTTTCAATTCATCGATTATGTTGATGGCTTGATGGGCTTTCTGCTTCAGGGACTGATACAAAACTGCCATTTGTGAGGCACCAGATGCAACTTTACGGCACAGGGTGGAGATCTTCAATTTCTGTTCCGAGTTGAGTTTGCCATCCGTGGCAATAGAGCAAACCTCATTTAACTGCTGCTCCATGTTTGTCATCCATTTTTGGATCTTCGACGTGGTTGCAACTTCTATAGAGAAATCAGACAGAAGCCTTTTTGCTGGCGAGGTATTGTGATCACTTGAATTGCCGGGGCGGCTATCCATTTTCCAAACAAATTAATATGTTTCCATTATTTACTAAGCAAAAATAATAAAGGAGGTCACTGTTATTACGTTAATTAAATATTGCTAACAAGCACGTCTGTGTACCTACTACGAACGTCTCAAATGTGTGCGAGATTGCTACCTATAGCTTTCAATTAAAGACACACAAGTTTACTCCACTTGTGTTTTCGACATAATTATGTCTTTTACAGAATCGAAAGCTGGAATAGATGTGGCAACTGTGAACTGGCAACCTATCACTGCCACTGTGCCCAAACAGTATAACGAGAAGTTGCCTTCAAAAAATATTATGAAATCAAGTGTATTTTCAAATAAGTTCAAGTAACAACCTACCTATTGTTGTCTTTATTATCGTAGAAACCTTATCTCAAAAATTATCTGGCTATGATTTATCGTACCTACCTATTAGGTACTTTTGCAATTGCGGCTACTATTACGAACAATGATATTTTATAGTACAGATATGTTATAGGCGCGCGCGTTGTGAAGACTCGAACACGAGCTAATTGGAACGTCTTGCAACTAGTCTGCGTCGAACGCAACCACAAGCATGCCGCACCGTAATACCCGTGTCCTTAGATTTTATTTATCAAAAATGCCATCGTGTGAGTTTCGGAAGTGTACGAATTATACTTCCAAAGTAAACAAAATACAAAGGAACTCATACCACATGTGAGAATGCAAATATATTAAGAATATTTTTTATATTTCATTTGTTTTCCAAACTTGCCAATAAATTATGCTTAGGAGCCATATCTAGGTGAAGACAGAGAGAGCAAACTTGTTTTGTCGCGAGAGCGATAAGGATGCGTGCGTGCGGACATAGATTAGTTAAAAGTTTACAAGTGTAGAAGCGATATTGATTGAGTTGTTTTAATTTGTTTTGTGTTACAATTTTTTTGACTAAAGTTCATTTGACTAATTATTGAGGATTATAACTGTTTTTTTATTGAATTAGTTTTCCGAGGGATCAGGTTCGACTTCAAGATTGGATCGCAATTGTTCGTGAACAAAAAAGCGAATCAGACTGGATAACATAAAAAGAGCAGGTTTTTTTTTTAGCAATCACTTCCAAAGACTAACAAATATGTTTCGAAATGTGGTCGAACAATGCTTAAAAAATGCAGTTCTAATTATAGAGGTAGGTAACTAAAACATTTTATAAAACATAATGCTGCCTGCATAATGTTTTATAAAATGTCAGCTATAGCATTTGTTTGGCCAGTATAGGTACCTACAAAGAAACTGCTACATGACATTTCATTATGAAACCTATAGTTGTGTCATGAAATTGATTATTTATTGATTACTAGCTTTCCACCTGCTTCAACCAAGATGAAGTTCCGATTTGACGAAGTTCTCGAATCATACAATTATTGTTATGACTGATCATAAATTATTTCATTAACATAATGACTATTAATTTCTACTTTACTTTTGAATATAATGGGCTAAGCTGAATACAAACATTAGTGGTAATACTTGATCCGTAATTAACCATTATGATGTTTAATTTCTTACCTACGTACTTACTCTTCAATCGAGTGTCCACTCTACGGCTATAAAAATGTTATCCTATGGCACAAAGACTCATTTGAAGCGCAATTGTTAGAATTATAGCTATCTCTTTCACTTGCGTGTTGTTTCGTATATTTTGTTCTACTTATCAGTAAAACTTGTCAATGTGTGTTATAGATATCCGTGATGTGTGCAGTTTTTACTACGCGGAACAAATTTCAACGCAAATTACTATGAACGTAACATATCTGTACTTTATAATATCATTGATTACGAACGATCATGTACTTATTCCATGCTGCGGTAAAAAATATCATAATTTGTAGGTTTCTAAGTTCCATAGTTCAAATGCTTTCTGTACTACCTTTTTCCCTTAGCCTTGTTTGTGTCCCACTGCTTAATAAAAGGCCTCCCCTTTTTCCTTCCAAACCTCGCTGTTTTGAGCAATTTCGGACTAACTACCTATATGTTATCTATACTAATATTATAAAGCGGAAAATATTTATTATTGTTTGTTTGTTTGCTTGAACGCGCTAATCTTCGAAAGTACTGGGTGGATTTGGATGCAATTTGGTATGGAAGTAGCTTGAGGAAGGTTATAGGCTACTTTTTACACGACTGCAAAAAAGGAGAGTTATGTTTTTACTGTGATAGAATCCACGGGAGCGAAGCCCCGCGTGAGTACTAGTAAACATATAATTAAACTAAACTAATTCCTTTACCGACGAAAAAAAAATATCTTTAACGCTGTGGGCTGGTAACGTATGTATGTACCTACCCAAGATGTTAGCGGCATGCGGCATCGGCATTCCCACGTTGTATGGGATACTTAGCCTTTGGCCAAAGCAATTGTAAGCCCTTGGTTAACGAATGGTAAGAGTCAACAAGGATTTTCGAATATTCCAAAAAAGCAATGAAGCAATTCTTTTACTTAGAACAATTTGAAAGGCGTTTCTTTTACTTAGATCTATGAAATTAATATTTTTTTCCGAATGCCTCGTTTCATAGTGACTGATCAAGTAATAAACACAGAATACGAGACGAACAGAGAGTTCGAACGAATCAGAGCTCTCTGAATTTAGGTTACGCATAGTTTACTAGACGTCATTATGACGCTAAAGGGCTTATGTCTAAATGGCCAGTGCGCCGTGCGCAGATCGATGAATATGCGCGGCTTAACTCTGGTGGCTCTCCTATGTACCTACCTACCTAGGCAGAGCATACGTATATAGATACATACTTCAGTAGGTAGCTATATAATATTGGGCTGGTCCAAACTAGGACGCAGATAAATGTTATTCGTCACCCTGGCATCCCAGCCGTAAGTTCATAAACGAACTGGCTGTTTGGATTCGCTGAACATAATGATAAATAGTTATTTGTGCAACAAGAGAGCAAAGTCGTTTTTTGCTGCGAGTGCTGATTTTGAATCCCGAGCAAGCTAAGGATTCAACGATTACGATTATTACGATTCAAAGGCACGAGATGCAAAAAACTTTGCTCTCGTGTAACACACATAACTTTTCACTTCAGCAGCGAGAACACTTTAGGAGATAAAATAATAAACAGGAATTGATTGAAATAAGTAGGTATTTATTGTGAATCAAAATAATTAACATTATAGGTCGAGGTTCAATAAAATGGAACATTTTAAAAGTTAAAAGTAAAATTACTGCAATTCTGCAAAATAAAAGTAACAGATTTATTTGGCAACGTTATAGTTGCATTGAGTTGAGTTTGATTATTTCGGTGGCGGATTGAGAAGGAACAACGGTGAACGTTGGTGACTCTGATCGGCTTTCTGTAATTTATCTGAATGCTTTTCGATATTATTTACTATTAGCTGTAATAGCTCGTTATAGCGACACGCTCCACTAATTCCTATGATCAGTACAACCTGTAATGAAAATATTACATAATTAATAAGTATGCATAATTTAACATTTACAGCATCTTTCACATATCGTAATAAATTATTTTAACAGTATTGCTAAGCCAGACTAGGATTCATTGCGCCTCCAAAAATTATTAGTACCTTTATACATAACAGTCTACACACAAATTTTAATAACTAACAACATAGATTTATAGGTACCACTTACTTTAGCGGCAGGAAAATTGCAGTCCGGAGCTTCATTAACAAATTTTTCTATGTTAAGGGCCGTGAAAATTTTGGACTTTTTAGCCTCATGCCCAACTGACATTCTTTTTAGAAAAGATACGAGTTTTGCGTATGTTTCAATATGCACGTTATATTTTGTTTTTAAAGTAGCTTTCAACATTGAGTAAATACTCCACATAATCGCCTCGTCTGTGATAAATCTAAAAAATAAGATAGCAACACCGTCTCTGAAAAACTGCTTGCGCCCTTTTTAAGTCTCCATTCATTGAAGACATGGTATGAGATGGTATGCTTTCAGATATTTCTCGCGAGACTTCTCAGATAAGAAACTTAATTCTGCATTAATAACTTGTTGTTTTAACTCTTCCGGTGTTAAAATACTGTTCTCGTCGCTAGTTTCACTTATATTTTAGGATTATTTTAATATTTTTAAACTTATTTAACTCTTTACACCAGCCACAAAATTTTATTACCGCTCTTTTATTTAAATTAAGGCGTGTTCGGAAATAGCACCTATGATATTTTATTATTCAAAATATATTACGTAATATTATTGAAACTAGGAATAAATATTTACATGTTAAATATCAGTTTTATTTGCAGCAAATACTATTTTCGTTTAAATACAATAAAAAGTTAAAAAATCAATAAATTACATTAAAAGACATAATTACGTCGTTGCGCTTGCAAAAGGCGCTATGTGGTAAATATTCGTTTTCGTTCTTTTATGCAGTTTCAATCGTTATTTTAATACACGCATGCTGTAAAACAGCTATCTAATAAACGAAATATTTAAAGAGTTACCTTTCAATATTGCGTTTATCAGATAGCTGTTTTTACAGCATGTGTGTATTAAAATAACGATTGAAACTTCATAAAAGAACGAAAATTGACTATTCACCACATAGCGCCTTTTGCAAGCGCAACGACGATTATCTTTTTGCAAACTTTAGTTAGTACGAAATTCCGAACGTGTTTGTCTTTGAGGTCGAATTCAAAATCGGAACTTCGAAAGGGCTGGTCTTTGTCTCTCTCTCTCTCTTTCTAATGGCGGGAAAGAGATAGAGTGTGAATGTTTCGAATTGTATGATTAGATTAACCCAAGGCGGAATAAGATATTTGTGGCTTTCTGAAAACAAAAATTAAAAAGTTACTTTGTCTCACTCAGTGAGCAAAATCGTATTTTGCTCACTGATTTCAGGCAGCAAAACCTACATGTTTGAGCTACTGAAGTGAAAATGATATTATATTAACCAACTTGGTTATAAATAAAACTTTTACACGTCATTTATTTTTTAAATTTAACCTTTATGACTACCCGGTGTTTCCTAGTTGACTACCATGAGAAGAAACACCGAAACAAACGAAGAGGTCAACGTCTCTTTTGAAGTTCGTACAACCCGTACTGATCAAATGATAATAATAATTATGAAAACCATGTAGGTAGGTTTATCTCTCTGGTGCTCTTTTCAGGAAAGAAACACACAGATTTAAGCGGACCTGTCCAAACTGTGCAAGTATTTATCAGATATAGGGTAGCCCAATTGAGGAGTTCAAATTCAAAACCCGCTAAAACACTTTTCATTAAATAACGGTAAAACGTAAAAAACCTTACAAATCATTATTCTAAACATCTTTAAAAAACCACAGTGACAGCTTTATATTGAGACTGGCAATACTTAAGAACTTTGTTTACTAGGAGAATAATTAAAAATAACGGAAAAATAACCATTCATATTTTTGTTTTAACGGATTTTGATGCATACATCTGATTTTAGCGGGTTTTGAAATAAACATTTTCGTTTTAGCGGGATTCTGACAGATTTTTACACGTGGATGGTTTTATGCAGTCAACAGTCATGAATACTGAAATGTTGATGAAGCAATTTACATTATTTTATATGGAGAATCATGAAAAATAATAATACGGGTTAAAGTGTGAAAATTATTTATTAATAAAACTAATACAGAATAATGGATGGAAGATGAAAGAAAGGAGTTCAGGAAGAATATTAAATATGTGTTTCAACGTCTTCAAAACCATGTTCACAGTAATGGTCTTCAATAGCATTGCTACTATCGAAGCTATCAATTTTTTTGTAGTATTCCAAATTAGGTAAATTTCTCCACTCTGTCCTGCTCCTGAAATATAAGAAGATTTTTTGCAAAAAAATAATGAAGTAATCTTCCTTTGTTATCATGAAAAAGGAAGATTACTTCGTTATTTTTTATTATTATTTAATTTTTATTACTTGGATTTTACAACAACAACAACAACAACAATTTTATAAATAGTAAGTAAGCTGCATATTATATACCTACACAAAATCTCGATTTCGTTTCCCCAGAAATGGATGGGAGAACAAATAAAGAGGAAATTTACTCCCGGAACAGTTTAAATTTACAACTAATAAAACAACTAACTACTTTAATAAAACTATAGACTTGATAAAATTTTGCATAACACCATCCCTTTTACTTTAACATGTAGTTTGATACAAAACTTTACGTACCGTTTCTTTTGCTCCGTCGTACGTTTCCATGTTTATCTATCATTTTTCTCTTCCTGGCATGTTTAGGATCACATTTAGTAACAAATTGTGTAGAATCATCGATTATTTCTTGATAAAAAAACATAAAAAAACGACAGCACTTCTTCACTTTGTTGACAAAATCGCCATACAGTTTGTTATGTTACGTTGAGCAAATGCTGTGCTGTGATTGGTCGATTTGGATTTAGCGGAATTTGAAATGCACTGGAACTCTTTTAGCGCTGTTTGCAACAAACTGATACTTTTGAAAGCTGATTTGTTAGGATTATAGTGGGATTTGATAATAATTTTTAAACCTAGGAAAAAGAATGAATGATGGCGCTTCATATCCAAGCGAAATAATGTTTTTGTTAAAAAAATCGTTTTGGCGGGTTTTGAAATTGAACGCCTCAATTTAGAATTTTAATGATGTCACGAACTGCGGAACAATACCAAAGAAAGGACATTTAGGTAGGCCGTACCTATAAAGTACTCGAAATGCCATACAGTGCGGCAATATGATAGGTAGTCAAATAAGATAATAACATTATTGGCAGCCAAGATTTAATACAACATTCCAAAGAAAACAATAAGTAGATATACATACATTTTTGGAAGTGTAAAATACACAGTATGTGAGTCTGCTGACTCCCAAACTAGAGTACTCTGTATTATGGGAGTCAGTGTTGCTGTTTACAGCAATGTGTAGCTTTAATACTAAAAAATAACTTTAATTTCGGTAGTCAGTGTCTTTAGTTTTGTATTTTCGTTTTTGGCACCAACTTCCGAAATTAAAGTTATTTTTCACTGTGCAGTTTTTTTGGGAGTTGGTTTAATTTTTTGGTTTTAAGTTTTTATTTCACTCTTTTTAGTTGGTCGATTTTTAATTTACCTAGTAACAAGAGCCTAAATGTCAACAACTTATAATCATTTACAAAATATTGCTTTTCCCAATGTTGGGCCGTTAATTGTTGAGGAGTTCTCCTGGTACATCACCATCAGCTTCACTTCACCATATGCATTGTGACGAGCATATTGTGCTTAACCCTTAATTTGGCAAACGAATTTATTTATAAAATGTTATAATGTTTTGCTATTTCCAGGTTTATAATGACCCTAAAGGCCTGAAAAAAAATGTGAAAAAAATCTACTTATTATATACTATTTAAAATCTTAGTATATAGTATATAATAAGTAGATTTTTTCACATTTTTTTTTGTACACCAGTTTTTTTTGTACTTTGTACACCAGGGAGTAAAAAATATACGCGTCGAATTGATAACCTCCTCCTTTTTTTGTCTTCGGTTGAAAAAACCTGCCAAGTGCATGTCGAATTATTAGCTGACCGAGAGTTCCGTACCAGGCTCTAACAAACACAAACTACTCTGTTTTACACAAATAAGAACTTGATCTATATTTAAACGACCTATCCAACGATACCGATACTATGGAGTATACGAGATAAAAAAAACCGGTCAAGTGCGTGTCGGGCCACGCGCAGTGTAGGGTTCCGTAGTTTTTATAACAGCCAAGTGCGTGTCGTATTCGCTGACTGATCGTTTCGTACCATGCTCTAACTAAAAGCGAAACATGACTACCTAACTAATTTGACTTCCTATACAAATCCTCACCTGATCCGACAATTTTGCACGGAAAGTTTTAATTTTTTTTAGAGATTTGTATAAAACTTGTCATAGCCGGTGTTTTGAATTTAAATACAGGACACAGAGCTACACTACTCAATCGTCACAAAATAATAAAATTGAGGAAGTGGTTTGCTGGGGGAGCTTTGTGTTTGATATTATATAACAAAATAATAAATAAATAAAAACATATTAATCGTTTATTTGTTAAAAAGATTTTTTTTAAACAGTTTTTTTTATAAAATTTATTTAAATATGAAACTAGCGCGATACAACTGACGCTTAGCGCCATCTATCGACATTTCTATGGAGTTGTTCGAAATTTTCGAGTCAAATACAATTGGTCGACTTTTACTCGTAAACTTGTAAAGCCCACTTATGTGTGATAGTTTTTCTTTCAACTTCGTTATATATAGGTACTACTGCCGTGACATTTGAATTTCTAACTACAACCGTTTAGTTGGTATAGGGCGGGGACACTTGCCTCTAACGAAAATTGGTACTTTAAAGCTTGATAATGATAAGTCACGAACGGTTTACTTAATCCAAAAACGGTCTTCCCAAAACCCCTAATATTTTTGAATGACCTATCCAACGATATCCCACACTACGGGAAGGACGAAAAAAAAATTATCATCCCACTTTACATGTAGGGGAGGTATCCTAAATAATTGTTTTTACACAATTTTATTTTACCACTTTTTTGGCGTCATTAACGTGTATACTCATGCCAAATTACAACTTTCTAGTACCAACAGTTTTTGAGCTAAACCGCGGACAGACGGACAGGCAGACAGACGGACATGGCGAAACAATAAGGGTTCCTCGTTGACTACGGAACCCTAAAAAACATCCCCTCTACGTGTAGTGGGATATGAATAAAATCCTGAAAAAACATTTATTTAGGTATCCTAAAAATTATTCATGATTTTATTTTAAGTACCACTTTGTCGGCGTGATTAATATGTACACATATCCATGCCAAACAGCGTTCTAGTACCAATAGTTTCTGAGCTAAGCTAAGACGCAGACAGACGGGCGTACCGACGGACATGGCGAAACTATAAGGGTTCCGTTTTGACTGCGGAACCGTAAAAACAAACCACATAAGCATGGTT
Source organism: Tholera decimalis (assembly GCA_943138885.2). Taxonomy (NCBI): domain Eukaryota; kingdom Metazoa; phylum Arthropoda; class Insecta; order Lepidoptera; family Noctuidae; genus Tholera; species Tholera decimalis. The sequence continues at coordinate 36,798,977 of OW964562.2, forward strand.
GATGTTGGAATTAGTTTTGTGCATTTTTAATCTAGAAAATTAATGAATTAGGTAAAGTTTATGTAAGTATGTGTAAATGCATGTAAGTTTGAGTGCGTGCCTCTACTCATAATATTTAACGTTATTATCTCACATTGCTCTCACATTCACAATACTGGACCTTTTTTTTTCTTTTTAGCGTGGTAAAATTATCAAATAAGTCCTCCCACCCCGGGCAGGGTGGTACACCATTTTGCTCTGAAAATTATGTTTTTAACTTATAATAGGTACAGTCGCCAGCACATCAAGTTACTACACTTTGACCTTGAACGCGTTTGAGTAACAACAGCGAGAATCGTGCGAAAGAGATGTATAGCTTTTTGTCTGTTCTTACTTGTAATGTTTTGTGCTGCAGTGCGTACTTGAGGATGTGTGTGTGTGCGCGTCGTAGTGTAGAATAAAATACTATGCGATAAGAAATAGCGTAGCAGGTTGAATACTTGAATCGAATCGAAATAATGGCATGGTAAGAAAAGCAGGCGGCCCGCGCATTGCCTAAAATACTTATGAAAGCTTATCTATTATCAATTTGTTTCATTGAAATTATATTTTACTTAATCCTTCATTTTTACATACTTATTTGTTTCTATCACTACATAGTATAAAACAAAGTCGCTTCTCTGTCTGTCCCTATCGGATTTTGATGCGGGTTTTTTAATAGATAGAATCGATAGAGTGATTCTTGAGGAAGGTTTTAGTGTATAATAAGTTAAGGTTTTGTGTAGATTGAATGAAATACGACGATTATACTTCAACATGTTGGAAAGAATTAAGCCTATCGGGAGCTTTAATCGAAAACGCTGCCAAAACCTTTTAAGTATAAAAATACAATATACGGCGGGATTGTTACCTATTCTTTTATAGATCTACAAAAATACGCGATGGCATATTATGTCTATCTCACAAGAATAACCCACAATAACAATTTTTTTCTTTTACAAATTACATTAAAATGATGGGTCATATACGAATCTTTTTTTCACTCCTTATCAATGATATTTTATAGTACAGATATGTTATAGGCGCGCGCGTTGTGAAGACTCGAACACGAGCTAATTGGAACGTCTTGCAACTAGTCTGCGTCGAACGCAACCACAAGCATGCCGCACCGTAATACCCGTGTCCTTAGATTTTATTTATCAAAAATGCCATCGTGTGAGTTTCGGAAGTGTACGAATTATACTTCCAAAGTAAACAAAATACAAAGGATCTCATACCACATGTGAGAATGCAAATATATTAAGAATATTTTTTATATTTCATTTGTTTTCCAAACTTGCCAATAAATTATGCTTAGGAGCCATATCTAGGTGAAGACAGAGAGAGCAAACTTGTTTTGTCGCGAGAGCGATAAGGATGCGTGCGTGCGGACATAGATTAGTTAAAAGTTTACAAGTGTAGAAGCGATATTGATTGAGTTGTTTTAGTTTGTTTTGTGTTACAATTTTTTTGACTAAAGTTCATTTGACTAATTATTGAGGATTATAACTGTTTTTTTATTGAATTAGGTTTCCGAGGGATCAGGTTCGACTTCAAGATTGGATCGCAATTGTTCGTGAACAAAAAAGCGAATCAGACTGGATAACATAAAAAGAGCAGGTTTTTTTTTTTAGCAATCACTTCCAAAATACTAACAAATATGTTTCGAAATGTGGTCGAACAATGCTTAAAAAAATGCAGTTCCAATTATAGAGGTAGGTAACTAAAACATTTTATAAAACATAATGCTGCCTGCATAATGTTTTATAAAATGTCAGCTACCTGTTGCTTGAATTTTCGCCAACGTTGAATTTGTTTGGCCAGTATAGGTACCTACAAAGAAACTGCTACATGACATTTCATTATGAAACCTATAGTTGTGTCATGAAATTGATTATTTATTGATTACTAGCTTTCCACCTGCTTCAACCAAGATGAAGTTCCGATTTGACGAAGTTCTCGAATATATATACAATTATTGTTATGACTGATCATAAATTATTTCATTAACATAATGACTATTAATTTCTACTTTACTTTTGAATATAATGGGCTAAGCTGAATACAAACATTAGTGGTAATACTTGATCCGTAATTAACCATTATGATGTTTAATTTCTTACCTACGTACTTACTCTTCAATCGAGTGTCCACTCTACGGCTATAAAAATGTTATCCTATGGCACAAGGACTCATTTGAAGCGCAATTGTTAGAATTATAGCTATCTCTTTCACTTGCGTGTTGTTTCGTATCTTTTGTTCTACTTATCAGTAAAACTTGTCAATGTGTGTTATAGATATCCGTGATGTGTGCAGTTTTTACTACGCGGAACAAATTTCAACGCAAATTACTATGAACGTAACATATCTGTACTTTATAATATCATTGCTCCTTATCCAATTAAATACTTCAGATATGTTGAGGATTTAATGTAGATGAAAATTGCTTTTTACACTATATCAATAAAATGAATATCTTATGAGTTATCACCGATAAATGAGTGTGGTGTGGCAAATTACCAGACGAGAAACTGATTAAACAAAATGATATATAAGTAAATTATAACCTTTATTACCCGAGCGAAGCCGGGCCGGGTCGTTAGTTACCTATAAGTATTAAGTAGGTATTACCTACTCATATTACCACATTTTTCAATAACCTTTTCCGGGTTTTGTTACCTACTTACTGGCGGGCTGGCGGTCAACTGTTTTCGTGCGTTCCTTGCTCTTCTGTTCTAAGTACTTTTACGAAATTTGATGCTGGAAACCCATAACACAATCTGCTTGAAAGAAAAAATATGGATACTTAGGTACCCCATCAAGAACCTAGTACATAAAGTTGAATGCAATCGTAAAACATTCTAGCTGTAATATAATACTCATTACGTTAATTTTTTTGACTGTATGTTAGTATAAACCATTATGTTACCAACTTTTACTTAATTATCAAGTCGAAGCTTGGTCGGTACTGAAAATGGTTCGGATTTTTCTGTGGTTCGTGCGGACCGTTCGGTAGCGGGCGGGAAGGCGAATTTGTTTGTCTCAAAACAAGGACTTAATACCATAGGTATTCTCTACCAGTCAACCATGGGTAGTGAATACTACTGATTACTGTCATTATCTAGGAACTAGATGCATTGCCAAGGAGGTCAAATGTGCTATAAACGCCATGACGGGCGGTAAGTCTCCGGGTCATGATGATGGTCTGAGTGTTGAGCATCTTAGTTTGCTGGTGACCATTTACCAAGAGTGTTGGCAATGTTCCTAAATTTCTGTATAAGTCATGCGTATTTACCTATTATAGTCTAACTAGAACTATTTTGGTTCCTATAGTTAAAAGTAAAACTATTGACCACGCTGACATTACAAACTATAGGCCAATTTCCCTAGCTACAGTAATAGCGAAAGTGCTTGACAATCTGCTTAACAGACAACTAGCCAATCATATCCAGCTGCATGATAATCAGTTCGGTTTTCGTGCGGGTTTGTCTACGGAGAGTGCTATTTTGGGCCTGAAGTGGGCTGTCAAGTACTATACTGACAGGAAGACACCTACTTATGCTTGCTTCCTTGACCTATCCAAGGCGTTTGACCTGGTCTCTTACAGTATTCTTTGGAATAAGCTTAGGAAAGCTAGAGTCCCTTCAGGGTTGATTAGCACTCTTAGGTACTGGTATGGAGACCAGGTCAATCAGGTTCGATTGGCTGGAGAATTGTCGGAGCCGTAAAGGTTGGAGTGTGGGGTGAGGCAGGATGGGTTGGCCTCACCTTTGCTCTTCAATCTATACGTCAATGAGCTAATCGAGGTACTCAGCAGAGAGCGAGTGGGCTGCTATATTGACGGGGTGTGTTTTAATAATATAAGTTACGCTGATGACATGGCGCTGCTGAGCGCCTCGGTCTGCGGTCTCCGGAAGTTGGTTGCCATCTGTGAAGCTTATGCTAATCGTCATGGATTGGTATACAAAATAGGAAAAAGTGAGGTTATGGTGTTTGAGGCCGGTGGTTGGAGCCCTGAAACTGTACCACCAGTCAGGTTGTATGGAGTAGCTCTTAGGAGAGTGTTAAAGTTTAAATACCTGGGACATTTTTTGACCGCTGACCTCAAAGACAATGACGACATTGAGAGGGAGCGAAGGGCATTGTCGGTTAGAGCTAATATGATAGCTCGCAGGTTTATACGTTGCTCACCTGGTGTAAAAATAACCATATTCCGTGCATTCTGCTGTTCTTTTTACACATGCAGCCTGTGGGCTGCATATACTCGTAAATCATACAGTGCCTTTCGCGTTCAGTATAATAACGCGTTCCAGGTGTTGATAGGGCTGCCCCGCTTCTGCAGCGAATCAGGGATGTTTGCTGAAACTCGCGTTGACTGTTTCTATGCGACGATGTGAAAACGATGCGCTTCCCTGGTGCGCCGGGTGCGGGCCAGCCCCAACATAATCCTTCGTTGTGTGGCGAGTAGGCTCGACTGTGTGTTCATGCATCGCTGCTGCAAACTCTCCACGTCGATGTTGAGCTTGTAGCTTCGATTCGCGAACCAACCTTGTAATTTAAATTAAGTACTAACATAGAATTAAGGAATTTTGTTACTAACCAATTGAGTTTTGTTACTTGAAAATAAATGAAATGAAATGAAAATAACATGGCAAGTGCATAAAAAAATAAACTAAGTACCTAGATAATAAATTCAAAGTAAACGTTTTATTACGAGTGTATATATACATATATAACTAGAATAAACTTACATATATGTTTATCATAACACATAGGTACCAAACATATTGTATGGGTGTGGACTGTATTTATTTATTCAATTCGACATACGTCGATAGCTCTTGAAATAAAACTCAATCTTCAAACACTGGTTTATTTTATATCTTCACAATTTTCACTTATGTCTATTTACACTATCTATACTAATTTAAAGTTCTTTATAGAGTCTTAATTCCTAATACTTATACACTTTAAACTATTTACTTGAACTATTTATTTCACTGTTTACTTGCACTACTTTGAACTACTTATTTCACTGTTTACTTTCACTACTATACTTGATATTCTTCAGACTTATTTCACTTCAGGTGTTTCTTCTTGTCCGGTTGGTTGGATACTACGATTATTCGACAAATCCTGCCGTCTTATATCCTTTGGCACGAGGGTCGAACTCGTGTGGGGGTCACGATATGTTTTTGGAAATCTACTAATAGCAAACGAGAATCGCTTGTCGTGACCTTGAAGTTGTTTACGCACAAAACTTTCTCTTTTCCGATAGGTTCCGACCTGTCGGCCTTGGTACATCGAAACTTCTCGAAGTTACTCTAACAATATACAATACGTATAACAAGCTATTATGAGTTTAACATATTCATTCCTTATTTATTTACATGTTAATCCCTACTTCCTACTTTCATATTGACCTAGCTTATTCTGCTTTTAACTATCAAACTTATTCTAATTATATCTAGCTCGGAGTCCATTACAGCTCTCCCCCCGGCGAAGCTCGCGTAGCCTCTTCCTTCTTCAAAATGACGACGAGCTTGCTCACTGGGCGACGAAAAGTTCCCGTCCTGGTCTTCACCTCGACGATTCTGATGCCTCCATCTGGTTCTTGGTGCGTTTGTTCTACCACGCCTATCGGCCAAACATTACGTGGTAGATTGCTGTCCACGATGAGGACCACGTCACCGACTTGCACGGGTCGCGCTGCGTTCTTCGGTTCGCCTCGTGGTACCAACAATGGCAGATACTCCCGGACCCATCGTGCCCAGAACTTGTCTGCGAGAGCTTGACTGGCTCGCCACGTTCTTTTGTCTGCTTCTTCACAAGGCCCCGTCGTTGGTAGGCCTGTCGAGGACCCAAGCAGGAAGTGGTTGGGTGTAAGCGCTTCTGGATCTTGAGGGTCTACGCTGACGTGAGTCAAGGGTCGCGCGTTGATTGAAAACTCAGCTTCCACTAGCAATGTTTTCAGCACTTCTTCTGACGGTGCCTTTTCTTTCAGCGCAACATTGAGAGCGGTTTTCACGGAGCGTATCATCCTTTCCCACGCTCCTCCTTGGTTCGGTGCACCTGGTGGGATAAATCTCCACTCCATGCGGTGTATCAGCCCTATGTTTTTCAAGGCTGGCAACCATTCTGCGTATGCCGTCTTGAGTTCTTGGTCTGCTCCTCTAAAATTTGTCCCGTTGTCCGAGTACATCACTCGCGGCCATCCTCTTCGCGCAGCCATTCGCCGTAGTGCCATTATCGCTGAATCCGATGACAGCGATGCAACAAGCTCGATGTGGACAGCTCTGCAGGTGAGGCACGTAAAGAGTGCGCCCCATCTCTTCTCTTGCCGCCGACCGATCTTCACCATCATCGGTCCGAAGTAATCCACCCCACAATTGGTGAACGGGCGATGAAATGGATTGAGGCGGGCTCGTGGCAGGTCTCCGGTGGCTGGTACTTGCGGTGTGGCTCGACGTCTCTGGCAGAGTGCACAGCTTCTTTCTGCAGCACGCACTGTGGGTCGCAAGTGAATGATCCAATATCTTTGTCGCAGATCGTTGGTCACGCGTTCTCGGTTGGCGTGACCTGCAGCATAATGTTCTCGCATAACTAGAAGCTTCGTTATTCGGTGTCTACCATCCAAAATAATTGGCCGCTTCACTTCCGGGGTTGCGGTAGACGCTTCTATGCGGCCTCTTACTCGCAGGAGGTCGTCTTCTAACACAGGATCTAACTTGTATAACTTGCTCGTTCTTGGGAGTGACCGAGCTGACTGCATTCTCTTCAGTTCTTCGCCGAAGCTTTCTTGTTGTGCTCGTTGCAGGAGCTTCTTCTCGGCTCGCTCTATATGGCGGCGTTCTAGCCCTGTCGCGGCGTGTCGACACATATCAATGAAGGCAAGTACTCTTGCCGCGGCTCTCACTAACGTTTCAAACTTTGAGAAACGTGCAGGGTCTGGCAGCCAGCTATCCCGTTGGTTCTCGACGATTTGTAGTACTTCCTTGTCATCGTCTTCTTCTTGCGTCTTCTTCTTAGGCCATTGTTCTTCAGGTAGCTTCAGGAAGGCAGGGCCCTGAAACCACCTATCGCTGGCATTGATCGGCGCTTCGGTGAGTCGGGTGGCGTCGTCAGCTACATTATGTTCAGTAGGTAGCCAACGCCATTCTTCCTTAGAGGTAAGCTCGGCGATCTCTCCTAGTCGATGCGCGACGAACGGCGTGTAGCGTCGCATGTCATGCTGTATCCAATGCACGACTGTGGAGGAGTCTGTCCAGTACACTGTTCTGCTTACTTCGATTCTGTGTTCTTTCCGGACAGTGTCAGCAATCCTCGCTCCTATGACTGCTGCTTGTAGTTCCAGTCTCGGAATTGTTTGTACCCGCCGCGGTGCTACTTTAGCTTTGGCGGCAACCAATACGACATTCACTGTTTCGTCGTAGTTCGTTATTCTCCAGTAGGCTATGGTCGCGTAGGCCTGTTCGCTTGCGTCGCAGAAGATATGCAGTTCGATGTCCAAATACTTCTGTGATATATAACTTCTGGGCAACCGTAGCTGAGCGATGTCGTTGAGTTGAGCGAGCCACGCTGCAAATAGCTCGTTTTCATGGTCTGGAATTGGCTCGTCCCATGGAATCTGCAGTCGCCATAAACTTTGCAGAATTATCTTCGCTCTTATGGTGAAGTGGCTCAGCAATCCGAGCGGGTCGTAAATAGACATCACTGCGCTAAGTGCTTCACGTTTGGTAGGCGCGCGTGTTCGTTCTCGTACAGGGGCGGGAACTCGGTTCATTGCTGTGTTGAACCCTAGTTCATCTCGTCCGGCGCTCCAGTATAAACCGAGTATCTTGTTCTCAGTTTTATCTCCTCCCAGTTGTGTAGGCATAGTGGCGTGCAGCTCCCGGGGTATGTCGCGAAGCACCATCGGATTGTTAGCGCTCCAACCTCGCAGTGTGAACCCGGCGACCGCGTGCACTTCTCTAATTCTTTCACTGCCTTCCGGGCTTCATCTAGGTTCTCATAGCTCGATACTAGGTCATCCATGTAATGACTGTTTTTGATATCTTCTAGTGCTCGAGGATATTCTTGCCCATGTATGTCCGCGTTATAATTGCGAACATGATGAGCCATGTATGGTGAGCTGGCCGCGCCGAATATCATGCTCGTCATCTTGTAACGACGCGGGGCACTCGTTCTATCGCTGCCTCTCCACAGGAACTGCTGCACTGGTTGGTCCTCCCTTCTGATTTTAATACGCAGAAACATTTCTTGTATGTCTGCTGTGACGGCTATCGCTCTTTCCCGGAATCGGAATATAATACCCGGGAGTGATAGGAGTAAGTCTGGGCCGTCTAGTAATTTGTCATTCAGACATACACCATGACTCTTGGCTGCTGCGTCAAATACCAATCGTTGTTTGCCGGGCTTGTTTGGGTTCTGCACGGCGAAGTGAGGCAAATACCAGCAGACAGGACTTGCTTCTTCTGTTCCGTCGCATGGCACTGCGTATCCTTTTTCGAATAAATTATTCATCTGTGCGCGGTATTGCTTTGCAAATTCAGGATTAGTATCCATCTTCTGTTCAATCTTCACTAGTCGACGAAGCGCTGCGTTGTAACTCGGCGGCATAGTGACGTCATCATGGCGCCATGGTAGTCCGACTTCATATCCACCGTCGATCTTCTTTGTAGTTCTCTCGACGATAGCCATGGCACGCTGGTTCGCGTTGCTTATGCGTGGTTCTCGCGCAACTCCCAGTGCTTCGATTTTAAAGTGAGCTTCAACTAACTCGTGAAGCCGCTGATCTTCATGAAAGTGTTTCTCGTGTTCGTATATGTGAAACACATTGTTCTTCATAGTAAGAGCGTGTCGTGGTGCGGTTCCATGTACTACCCAGCCGAGTTGCGTTCTAGATGCAGCTGGTTCATTAGGGCCGCCGGTCCGGAGCTCTCGAGACACGATGTGCTCCCAGTGGTCTGTCCCCACTAGAAGTCCGGGGCGTGTCGGCTCGTAACATACTTCGTTCTTCGGGAGGTCGCGCAGGTGCTCATACTTCAGCAGTGTTTCAGGAATTGACTGCTGATGAAGCTTCAGATCCTTCATGGTTCGTGCCTGGAGCTTGTGAGTCACGCTGTTCTCGCCCAACCCTCTGACTTTCACTGTGACGATCTTGCTTTCATTTTCCTTTGAAGACATGTTGACCCCATGAATATGCAACGGATGCACTGTCCCTTCAGCACCAATGCTTTCAGCCAGGTCTTCATCAATGAGGGTGATGGTCGCTCCTTCATCTAGTAGAGCGTGCGTCCTAACCTCCCCCCGTGGGCCTGTGATAATTATAGGGCACATCTTCAATAGTACAGTTCTCGTGCCAGCGGTTGTTTTGGTAGCCACTGACATGACTGCTTCCTTAGGCTCTTCTGCCTTTTCAGTCGCTGTTTTGATATCGGGCGACTCTCTCCTTTCCTGGTGTAATGTTGCATGATGAGGCCGGCGACATTGATTTACACCGCATAACTTTGCTCTACACGTAATGCGCCTGTGTTTCTTATTAGCACATTTAAAACATATCTTCTTATCTTTCACAAATTCCCATCGCTGGTCCACGGTCATTGACTTGTATTTCGGGCACTGAGTTAGCACATGTTTCTGTTTGCAATTGGGGCACTGATCTTCTTCCTCAGTTTGCTCGACCGTGTTGTATATTGTGTTGGGCTTCTTCTTCATAGTTATAGCAGACCTGGTTTCTCTTCTTGCAGTGGCGGTGCTTGTTGACGGGGCGTATGTATAGCGTAACGCCCTGTCTGCTTCACGCATTAAGAAGCGAGACAACATTACTATCTCTGGCTCCGCTGTTCCCTCGTTATCGCAGGCAAAGTCACACCATCGTGATCGCAGGTGTGGGCACAACTTTTCCAACACTTCCCTTGTGAGCATGGGATTGTATAAGTAACCACGTTTGTCTATTGTTTTCAACACGTAGATAATGTTCTGAATTTTAATCGCGAAGTTATTTAAATCACTGGCTGAGGTACCCGGTTTTGGCATCTTTTTTAAGTCTTCAAGCGCTTTGTCTATTATTACTTCAGGACGCCCGAAACACTGTTCTAACGTTTTCACTATGACGTCAGGATCTGTAGCCGAGTGTAGTAAGGCTGCTACGGCGTCACGTGCTTCGCCCTTGAGACAACTTCGTAGTCGCTGAAGGTTCTCTGCCGGTGATACACTATACATGTTCGTAGTGTCGCTATAAGCCGCTTTAAATGGCAACCACTCGCTGACAGCGCCAGAAAAAGTAGGCAAGTCTGTGTGCCTAACTCGCGGCCGGGCCATCTTCTCCAGGGTCGCAGCTAGTTCGTCAATGCTGTTTCTGGCTCTCGTTGGCGTTGGCTCTTCTAGGCACATCAAATTTAATTTGCTTCGGATCTTCTTTATGTTCAGTATGTTTGCCCCCCTCCCCCCGTGAGCTGAGGGGATTGGTGCGCAACCATTGATCGACCTTCTGATGCTGACGTTCGTCTTGAAGTGGATCTTCATGGATGCTTTCTTGGTCGTCTTGTATCACAGACACCTCAGCAGCCAGCCTTTTCTTCACTAGATCCGCTTCAAGCTCCAGCTCTCTTCGTCGAATTCTTGCTAGTTTTTCAGCTGCTTCCAATTCAGCCAACCTTAATCTTGTCGTCACGCTGGTAGTCGACCTTATTGATCGCGGCGGTGATCTGACTTGTTGCCGCTCTGATGAAGGCCCAGCAGTGGCGAGATCCGCAATGGTAGTAGGTCCAACCATACTTTCCACCTGAGGTGACGCTGGCGGATCAAGTGATATACGTCGCAGTCGTTCTTGTTCTATACGTTCAGCTTCCCGGCGGCGCACTGACGTACGTAACTCTTCGTCCCTCCGTTCTAGGACACGCCTTTGTTCTTCCATCTCTGCTAAATCACTCTGACTACGTGTGACAACCATCGCGTTCAGTTGACGGCGCACAGTAACTTATTAGCAGAATAAAAGCGCTGAGTTACACAATCGTTACCGGTTAGCACTTAGTTTTCACAGATTTTCAGACTTTTCTTCGTATCTGGCTCTCGAACAACTAACTGGATCCGGCTCGAAGGACCAAAACTGTATGGGTGTGGACTGTATTTATTTATTCAATTCGACATACGTCGATAGCTCTTGAAATAAAACTCAATCTTCAAACACTGGTTTATTTTATATCTTCACAATTTTCACTTATGTCTATTTACACTGTCTATACTAATTTAAAGTTCTTTATAGAGTCTTAATTCCTAATACTTATACACTTTAAACTATTTACTTGAACTATTTATTTCACTGTTTACTTGCACTACTTTGAACTACTTATTTCACTGTTTACTTTCACTACTATACTTGATATTCTTCAGACTTATTTCACTTCAGGTGTTTCTTCTTGACCGGTTGGTTGGATACTACGATTATTCGACAAATCCTGCCGTCTTATATCCTTTGGCACGAGGGTCGAACTCGTGTGGGGGTCACGATATGTTTTTGGAAATCTACTAATAGCAAACGAGAATCGCTTGTCGTGACCTTGAAGTTGTTTACGCACAAAACTTTCTCTTTTCCGACAGGTTCCGACCTGTCGGCCTTGGTACATCGAAACTTCTCGAAGTTACTCTAACAATATACAATACGTATAACAAGCTATTATGAGTTTAACATATTCATTCCTTATTTATTTACATGTTAATCCCTACTTCCTACTTTCATATTGACCTAACTTATTCTGCTTTTAACTATCAAACTTATTCTTATTATATCTAGCTCGGAGTCCATTACACATATATTATATAAATATTAATAAAAAGTCATAGAAAGGGGGTTATGAATTCTCTGCTTCCACTATTTGTTAGATAAAGATAAAGATAAAGATATTTTATTTTGCAAATACGGGTACAAGTAATGGTGGTACATAATATAAATACAGAAACAGCCATATTTTGCCAATTACAAGGCATGCAAAAGTACAGAGTTTACATTTAAAATACATATTTACTATTCCATTACATTATATAATTCTAATTCATCATTCAATAATAACTATCAATATTCAACTAATCGATTCATTCAAAACATAAATAATACTGCTTCATCACTCAATAATATAACTAATGTCACAATTTCTAATAGTTATTTAAATACATTATATAAAATAGTCAAACAATTTCTTTCTCCAATAAAAAATCTTCAACCCTATAATAAACTTTGTCCACTAAGTTCCTAAGTCTTTTTTTGAATAATGTCAAATTATAGGTAGTCCTTCCAACAACTTGGTATTTTGTTGTATATTACCGGTGCCATGCCATGCAGCAGACGCTCTTGCGCATCAGAGTTGTGCTAGCTTTAGAGATACATAGACACTGCCATTTCTAAAATGTACAAACATGGTAGGGTTAATAATTTAATATGGCACGCAGCTATCAGTACTTTTCAATTTAAAAATAGACCTTATGCATCGTTTTTGTGCCTTAAATGCAGTTTCTTTTTCTGTTGAGTTACCCCAAAGATAACTCCGTATCGCAGATGGCATTCAACTATACCATAGTACGCAGTAAGGCATGCGTCTAGATTTACAATTGCCGCTAAGGTATATAGAGCATATGCAGATGAGCTTAGTTTCTTGCAAAGTAACTCAATGTGTTGTTTCCAGCTAAGTTTTTTATCTATTTCTAGCCCAAGAAATTTAGTACTATCTACCTCGTTAATTTTATTAGCGTTATATTGCACCTTGAGATTGTCCATATCTGTCATGCGTTGGTTAAATTGGATTATTTTTGTTTTATTTAAATTTATTCTTAAGTTATTTTCCTCTAACCATTTTATAATCAATTTTAACGAATTATTAATGTCACTTTGGTATGTATCAACGCTTTTCGAAGGTATTGTCACGGTACTGTCATCTGCGAATAGAGTCAATGGTTGTTCGATCCATTCCGGTAAGTCATTAATGTATACTATAAATAACAAGGGACCCAGCACACTACCCTGCGGTACCCCATAACTAACTTTTCGCATTTCTGATCTAAGTTAAGAAAATAATCCCGCAACTTTCTCTTAAATGTCCTGAAATTATTTATTTGTAAGTCCTAGCCGGATTAAACGAACGTCATCAGACCATTGTTTCAAGGTTTAAGCCATATAATGTCGTGTTTCAATATAAAATTACAGTTCAATCATAAAAATTGCTAGCATACAGACGTATGATATTATAATTGCGAAAAGTATTATTAATGAACGATTTATTTCAGGCATAAAGTCAGATTAGAGCAAAAAATTAAAATAAATGCTATTTACCATAGTATTTAACATTAAGATTTTTCGAATTGTTACAAAATAAAAGGTACAATTGTTACCTATAAATATAATTCATAAAATTGTTCCAGTTTGCTGGTAAATATTAAATATTGGCAAAAATGTTTTCGAATTTTATTCTTGCTCTACTGAAAACCTCACTTTGTATAGATCCGACCATATGCTTCTCAGGTCCAGTATAATAATTATAGTTTATTGTAGAAAGAACCACACTTGAATCCGTTCAGTCAGCAGTTAGCGCTAGATTTTGTTAGCAAATGTGTACCTCCACTCGGAATTCCTACTAAGGAACTAAAAGATAATTAATGAAGTTCTACTGCTAATCCTACTGTACCTCATTGCCAAGCTGGTATGTACTTAATAAAAAATAATAATAAAAAATAATTTAATTCATTATTATTAATTCATTATTGTATTGGCGATACATTACATGTAGGTATAATTATTTATTTATTAATTGTATACTTTATTGTTTACACTATTTCTTGGACATAATATTATATATACTGGAGATATAGACAGGCCTGTTGGTCTAGTGGTCAGTGGCCCTGACTGCTATGCTCAAGGTCGTGGGTTCGATTCCCACCCAGGACAAATGTTTGTGTGATGAGCACGATCATTTGTTCTTTGTCTGGGTGTAATTTATCTATAATATGTATGTATTTAGAAATATATATGTATATTTATCAGTTGTCTAGTACTCATAGCACAAGCTCTGCTTAGTTTGGGACTAGATGGCGTTGTGTGAAAGTTGTGGAATATTATATTATATTATATTATTATTATTACCTATTTATGGACAGGCCCGTTGGTATAGTAGTCAGTGGCCCTGACTGCTATGCGCAAGGTCGTGGGTTCGATTCCCACCTAGGACAAATGTTTGTGTGATGAGCACGGTAATTTGTTCTTTGTCTGGGTGTAATTTATATATAACTAGCTGACCCGCCACGACTTCGTTCGCGTGGTATCCTACCCCTACCCAACCGATACCCTACCCCTATCCTACCCCTACCCTACCCTACCCCTACCCTACCCCTACCCTACCCCTACCCTACTCCTACCCTACCCCTACCCTACCCCTACCCTACCCCTACCCTAACCCTAACCCTACCCTACCCCTAAACCCTACCCTACCCCTACCCTACCCCTACCCTACCCCTACCCTACCCCTACCCTACCCCTACCCTACCCCTACCCTACCCCTACCCTACCCCTACCCTACCCCTACCCTACCCCTACCCTACCCCTACCCTATCCCTACCCTACCCCTACCCTACCCCTACCCTACCCCTACCCTACCCCTACCCTACCCCTACCCTACCCCTACCCCTACCCTACCCCTACCCTACCCCTACCCTACCCTACCCTAACCCTACCCCACCCTACCCCTACCCTACCCCTACCCTACCCTTACCATACCCCAACCCTACCCTACCCCTACCCTACCCTACCCCTACCCTAACCCTACCCTACCCCTATCCTACCCCTACCCTACCACTACCCTACCCTACCACCAGTGTTGCCAACCTAACCGAAGCATAAAGCAGTAGATCACACTTAAAAAAACAGCAGAAAACAGTAAAATGGTAACTTTAAAACATTAATGCCCGTTTTCACCAACGACCCCTAAACTATACCCTTGGTAGGGATCCCTTAGGCTAAGGTACCCCTTAAATGCATACCGTAACATAATTCATTTTCACCATGCTAAGGGACTCCTACTTAGGGGCTACTTAGTTAAGTGACAGATTTTTTTGTCATAGTTAATCCGAAAACCGCACTTTTACCGACAACATTTTTAAGTTACATTTTTACAATAACTCAGAACAAAATAAAAATATTTTACATTAGGAACATGTTATAACAACAATTACGTTACAAAACAATATGTCAACATCGAAAAACTAACATATTTACAAAATTGTTTGGCTGTTTAACGAAATTGCAGTGCCTTTTTTTTAAGTTCTGACTTTTTGAGACGTATCATCTTTGACAGTGACATTTCGGTTGATGTTAGGTCATTATTTGCGTGGTTATTTTGCCAGTATTTGTCTGGATTTTATACCTATTAAATTAATAACAATGGCTGAGAAAATAAAACGTGGACACATAATTATGGTAGCATAAAATCTAAGGGCACATACTTATTTGATCGGGGGCACAGATTTATTTCTGTAAAAATAATTTGAAAGTTAATGATAACATAGATAGAGGTACCTGCTAGAATAGAAAACCTTTTAAAGTTTCTATACTTGCACCTGAGCAATTTCAAAATAAAGTGTACCCTGCTCTAAAATTCGATTATATTTTTAATATTTTTTTTTCTTTTTTATTTGACCAAAATGTAAAAGGTAATATAGTTTAATATGCAGGAAAACAAAAAGGAACGCTGAATTCGAGGCATTTATCCTGTAATATCGAAACAAAACTGATTTGGTGACGGAACTGGTTCCATTGTGTGACTAGATTTAAAAGCAAATTTTACGGAAAGTATGAAATAAATAAGCCATTTTCATATTTATTTAAACAACTAATACATGCACTTAATTGGTAAATCAAAGAAAATAGCCACAGCTTTAAGGATTAACACAAAAATATTGTTTTTTATTCTGTTTTGTGACTATGTCGCTTTTTACTTGGCATTTTTTTAATTTTACTCCAAAAACATAATACTTTACTCAATATGCGTACATTTTCTAAAAGCAATAGATAATGACGCTATACATATTTGTGATTGCATGGAAATAAAAGGTGAAAATTCATCAAATTTCATAGATTTAACTCCAACAATTTGAAGGGACAGTGACAAAATGGAAGTCTTAAAATCATAAGGCTGTGCTCACATGATTTATTAATTGCCAAAATAATACGGACCTACATAGTTAGTAGAATATTAAACAAATTAACAAATTTTGATATCAAATGATGATTTAAACATAATCAGCTCTACTTTTCAAATTGGAACTAGTTATATATATATATATATATATATATATATATATATTTCTGTTAAGTAAAAGTCAATAATAAGTGAAAATTTTTAAGAATCGAGTAGGTAAGAAATAAAACAATAATTTTAAGTATTCTTATATTTTTACCTTACTATAATGAGTGAAATCACAAAAGAAACCTTAAACCCAATTATTATAATGTAGGTACTGGTGTACTTACATACAATAAAATAAGTGTGTTTGAGGTTATACACGGTTGGATTAGGTTTGTTATAAATTGTATAGACGCCAGCAGATCGAGCTATCTCAAACTATAAAATTTTCCTAATTGAACATTTTGATTTCAGTCGATCTAAATTTCTTTTTGCATTGGGCAGCATCCGGGTATTAAATTTTTAATCTCTCTTTGTATCTTCTAGTTTTCTCCGCGCCAGTAAGCGGCATTGCTATATCCACCAAAGTTAAGAAAAGCTTACCTAACATTTAAATGTCGTCGGCAAACTTCAATGATCTATAAAGAAATATAAATTAAAAAAAGAACTTATTTAATTTAAAACTTTAAAATCACATTAACTCGGTCAGCAAGGATAGCCATTGGCGTATCTAGAGATATTTCCCAGGGGGGGCCTGGCCCCCAGTAGTAGAAGCGATGATGGCTTATCAAAGTTGCGTCAACTCTTAACGTACGAAATGTAACATGTATCGCATAACGGAACCTTGCATGAGTGAGTCCGACTTGCGAGTCTTGGCCAGATTTTTAAATTTTTCAGCCGTAATATTGTTTGTTAGTAAAAATTCTCGGGTGGGCACCAGACCATTCTGGGGTGGGCACGGCCCACCCGGCTCCCCCCCTTCCTACGCCTATGAGGATAGCAATGCAAACTAAGTTTTATGCATTCCGACCTGTTGTGACTTGCCGTTCCGTTAAATGTGACCGTAGAATAAGTCACAAAACGGAGGTCACATAATACAACCTTCTGGTAGTTTTAAATTGTTTAAAAATTACTTATCGTACTTAGCAGTATTAACTTTTCGGGATCAAATACTATACAACTTTTGCAATGTGTCAACAATAACATTTTTTATAGAAAAGTGATTTATAATAGTAAAACTTGGTCACATACCCGAGTCAAGAAATTGAAACACGGAACACTTCAACAATAAGTCCGCACTGCTAGCTAATTCTTTTTACAATGAAAGCAAAATAGCGTCTCTCGATGAAGTACAATATGTTGTGCTGCTATTGTGCCAAATACTTTCCACGATTAGGAAGAATTTTTTTGAAAACGAGCGGTCACAAAACTGAATGTTCCGGTTGGTCAAAATTTACGATTTTAATTTAAACTTATTTTTTATAGAAAATATGTAACTGATAAATTCAACTTTTGAGAATTCAAATATAATTATAAACCACTCTCAATACACGGATTTTTTTTTAAATTAAAGGTTGTCTGACGCTAGTTGGGAAGGGGACAGGTAATTTCGATGTTCTTTGGTATTTTAAAATCTTCGTAAGTTTTATATTTATTAAAGTAACGACAAAACTACAGTTTATTTGTATATTTTAATATATGTTTATTTCACTTATATCAATATAATCTCCTAGAAGTCATTCATCTCAACAAAATAAATGATTAAAGTCGAGGGACAAGGCAAAATCCGGGGGTACAAATTTTTTTGAAATTGCTCACCTACTAAGACCAACATACCTACACTTTATAGCAAACAGTTTTAGGCATTGCATAGATATTGTAGGTACACATACCTATTATCAACTCTGTTTTAATATTTAATGCATAGGTATCTTACCTGTCGTCCAGATATTCTAAAATATGTTCTAGTTTTTATAGTGGAAATATCACGCAATCCTTGGATAACTTATATCTTGTACAAAAGTCTTTATCATCATACTGTGTGAAAAAGTCTGGCCTTTCACGATAAACACATGGCCGTGTATTTAACCTAGGGTTTGCCAATAATTTCACCATCTCGACAGCTTCAATACTATCAAAAAACTCACTAAATAGATCTTCCATTTTAACAAAAATTAAAGAAAACGCGACTTGTTTAACAATATAAAACTAACCCTTAAGCCCGATTTACACTTCAACAAGTACAGTAGCGAGTTAACTTGCGTCATCGGCGAGTTAAGTTGTTATTGTAGTTTGAACGGCAAAAGCGAGTTAAGTAGTAGTACATTAACAACTTAACTCCCAATGACGCAAGTTAACTCGCTACTGTACTTGTTGAAGTGTAAATCGGGCTTTAAGCTAGGGGTCAGTTAGGGGCCGAAAATTCGGGCCCCTAAATATAAGGGATCCCTTAAGAGTTTAGGTGTCCCTTAAACGTTGGTGAAAACAAAACTTGCGTTAAGTGATACTTAAATTGGCTTAAGGGTTACTTAAAATTTAGGGGTCGTTGGTGAAAATGGCCATAAGTTTACTACTTTATTAGAATTTTAGTCTACTACTTAATCGAAACCCTTAATGAAATTGAAAACACAACTACATAATCATTATTAGGTACGAGTATTTATTTATTATGTTAAAAATATGAATAACTGAGATTTCTCTGTCTTCGATATTTTCTGCCTCTTTTTTTATTAAAATCATATATATTTTTATTGAAATTATTCACATGTTTTTTAGTTGCATTAAATGTATAGCATTCCTTTATTTTTGTTTTACTAGGGTCAACGGTCAAGTCAAACAAAATTTTGTCAATGTCATTATTGTCATTACTGACATTATTTTTGTCAGAATTTGGCATGTTTTATTAGACATAGATAAAATTTATACGGATACATTATGCATATCATGAAGCTAGGTATTTAAATTGGAGGGGTTTTATCGTTTTAGACGAAATCTCCAGTAGATATAATAATAAAAACAGTAGAAATTGGTACTTAAACAGAAAACAGGGATGTCACGGTAAAAACAGTAAATCTACTGTTAAAACAGTAGGGTTGGCAACGCTGCCTACCACTACCCTACCCCTACCCCTACCCTACCCCTACCCTACCCTACCCCTACCCTACCCCTACCCTACCCCTACCCCTACCCTACCCCTACCCTACCCCGACCCTACCCCTACCCTACCCCTACCCTACCCCTACCCTACCCCTACCCTACCCCTACCCTACCCCTACCCTACCCCTACCCTACCCCTACCCTACCCCTACCCTACCCCTACCCTACCCCTACCCTACCCCTACCCTACCCCTACCCTACCCCTACCCTACCCCTACCCTACCCCTACCCTAACCCTACCCTACCCCTACCCTACCCCTACCCTACCCCTACCCTACCCCTACCCTACCCTACCCTACCCCTACCCTAACCCTACCCTACCCCGACCCTACCCCTACCCTACCCCTACCCTATCCCTACCCTACCCCTACCCTACCCCGACCCTACCCCTACCCTACCCCTACCCTACCCCTACCCTACCCCTACCCTACCCCTACCCTACCCCTACCCTAACCCTACCCTACCCCTACCCTACCCCTACCCTACCCCTACCCTACCCCTACCCTAACCCTACCCTACCCCTACCCTACCCCTACCCTACCCCTACCCTACCCTACCCTACCCTACCCCTACCCTACCCCTACCCTACCCCTACCCTACCCCTACCCCTACCCTACCCCTACCCTACCCCTACCCTACCCCTACCCTACCCCTACCCTACCCCTACCCTACCCCTACACTACCCCTACCCTACCCCTACTCTACCCCTACCCTACCCTACCCCTACCCTACCCCTACCCTACCCCTACCCTACCCCTACCCTAACCCTACCCTACCCCTACCCTAACCCTACCCTACCCCTACCCTACCCCTACCCTACCCCTACCCTACCCCTACACTACCCCTACCCTACCCCTACCCTACCCCTACCCTACCCCTACCCTACCCCTACCCTACCCCTACCCTACCCCTACCCTACCCATACCCTACCCCTACCCTACCCCTACCCTACCCCTACCCTACCCCTACCCTACCCCTACCCTACCCCTACCCTACCCCTACCCTACCCCTACCCTACCCCTACCCTACCCCTACCCTACCCCTACCCTACCCCTACCCTACCCCTACCCTACCCCTACCCTACCCCTACCCTACCCCTACCCTACCCCTACCCTACCCCTACCCTACCCCTACCCTACCCCTACCCTACCCCTACCCTACCCCTACCCTACCCCTACCCTACCCCTACTCTACCCCTACCCCTACACTACCCCTACCCTACACCAACCCTACCCCTACCCTACCCCTACCCTACACCTACCCTACCCCTACCCTACCCCTACCCTACCCCTACACTACCCCTACCCTACCCATACCCTACCCCTACCCTACCCCTACCCTACCCCTACCCTAACCCTACCCTACCCCTACCCTACCCCTACTCTACCCCTACCCCTACACTACCCCTACCCTACACCAACCCTACCCCTACTCTACTCTCCATTTCTTCTTCGTTCGCATGGGATGTTTTTCCCGCTTAAATCCCGATCCCGTGGGAATTCCGGGATAAAAAGTATCCTATATCCGTCTCCTGGTTATAAGCTACCTCCCTACCAATTTTCAGCCAAATCGGTTCAGCCGTTCTCGAGTTATAAATAGTGTAACTAACACGACTTTCTTTTATATATATAAAATATAGATATGTATGTCCTACTATCTTACTTCTTTCTTACTAATACTAATACTTACTTACTAATATACTTATACATACTTATACTATACTAATACCACAGTATAATATGATCTTTAGACTGTGCTAATACTATACTTACTATACTAATACTAATACTTTACTTACTAATATTATAAATGTGAAAGTTTGTGAGGATGGATGGATGTTTGTTACTCTTTCACGCAAAAACTACTGAACGGATCTCAATGAAATTTGGTCAGTAGATAATTGACATTCTGGAAGAAATTCCCACGGGATCGGGATTTGCGCGGGAAAACCTTCCCACGCGAATGAAGTCGCGGGCAGAAGCTAGTAATATATACACACACATCAAAAGTGTCTAGGGATCAACATATATTTTTGCAATAACTTTTCTCCTGATTGATATTAATTAAAATTTTCTTTAAGGATTCATCAAATAAAGTGTTTTCGTTTGTCACAGTAACGATAAACCAAGTCACCTTTGCATTAATAAAGAAATTTGCCATTTTCCTAATAAAGGGATTTATGACATTTGAACCACTAACATTAAAGTTCGAAAAAAAGACTGAAATAACAGTTTTCTTTAAAATTTTATTGGGTAACTTAAACAATTAACAATCCGTGTTTCTACCGCGAACACTAACAACACAAGAACATCGGTTTGGCATACTCAAAATGAGTTCATCCAAATCACGCTGTGGAATGGCCGCCCATGTTCGTTGCAACAACAAAAAAAGGTCTTCTTGCGACTGGATACCCTCCATATTCGGCAGAGCTCTTCTCTGTAGCATATCCCATGCATGCTCAATCGGGTTCAAGTCTGGCGACTGAGCAGGCCAGAGCAGGACATTGATGTTAGCTGCGGCGAGAGTCTGTCTTACAACTCTTGCGGTGTGCGGTCGTGCATTATCATGCATTAACTGAAATAAGGTACCGATTTGCACTTGTAGAGGAACGATGACGTCAGATACAATCGTCTCAGCATAAATTTGAGCGTTGAGGTTGCCTCTGATCCAAATCAACTCAGTTCTTCCGCCGATCCAAATACCCGCCCATACCATGATGGTTCCACCACTATAAGGATGGACTTCCTGGCAGGATTTTAATCGCTGTTGGCGTCCAGGAGTTCTCCAGTGTCGTATACGTCTTGTATCCGGTCTCATAACAAAACGAGACTCATCAGAAAAGCACACGAAACGCCATTGTTCTTCTGCCCAATTTCTGTGTTCAAGAGCCCATTGATATCGAATCCTACGATTGTGCATTGCTATAGGCGGTACCCGTAGCGGTCTTCGGGAATGAAGGTTCACTTCATGCAAGCGGTTTCTGACTGTTTGGTCGCTAATTAAGTTCCCTGAAGAGTGATGAAGCCTCACGGCTAACATCATGGTGGTTATTGTTGGAGCTCTTCGAGTTAAGATTTGAATGTATCGGTCTTGTCTCCGCGTGGTGCAGCGATACCGTCGTCCATGGCGCTCAGCCACGGTACCAGTGCTTCGGTAACGTGTCCAAAGTCGACTGATAACACTCTGACTTGTATTCAGAGCTAAAGCCACAGTACGTTGCCGGGAACCAGCTTCTATCATTCCCACGGCTCTGAGCATTTCTTCCCTGCTTAAATGACGTCGCCGCGCCGCTCCATATAACGTTGGTTTTAATCAGTAGTAGGGAAACAGTAGCACTAATAATGTCTTCAATGCGTTGTATGTTTTTATAGGGAAAATATTGACAGCTGATTTTCATCTTTTACTCGAATTTGATTAACAGTTCCTGTTTCAAATTATGAAATGCACCAAAAAGGATCCATATAAATTTATAAAATCATAAATTTATTACAAAGCCACATCTCAATCTCAAGAAATCCGCATAAAAATGCTTGATCCCTAGACACTTTTGATGTGTGTATATGTATGTTTATCAGTCTGTTGTCTAGTATCCATACCACAAGCTCTGCTTAGTTTGGGACTGGATGGCGTTGTGTGAAAAGTTGTGGAATATTATTATTATTTCATTTATTTAATATATGTACATATAGATTACATTTTTAAATATTAATTTAAAAAATAAAAACATTTAACAATATAAAAAATAGTAGCCCACCGGTATCGGGAACAGGGTCCAAGCTACCGGTGGTCAGGGCTCCATAGAAAGGAACCTCCTCACAATACGCGCCGTTTCCAGGAGCACTGCTTTCTGGATCAAGCCCTTGATCCAGCTGCCCAACGAGAGCCTCCTTAGATGTTGGTCGAGGCTATTATACCATTGGCTGTGACGACTATCGGCACAATGATTGCTGTCTCCACATCCCACATGTCGACAACCTCGCGCGCCAGGTCAAGATACTTATTTTTTTATCTATCTCAGCTTTCACGAGGTTCTCGTCATGGGGGACTGCTATATATTATTATTATTATTATATTATTGTACACCTTACAATATTTATATGAATACAAAAACAAAACAAAACAATGGGGTACAATTGTATTTTTTCATGAGCACTAACCAAGCAAATCATAATTCAATTGCTAAGTAGGTAGGATACCTATACCTATAGATAGCTATGAGATAAAACGGTCATAAATAATGTAAGGTAGGTACATTTGTCAAAACTCGTTTGGTAGAGATCCGGTTTGTATTATGCTATACCTATGTTTCTTATAACGTACCTATACCTACACATAGAGCACAGCGCAATGTCAACCTGCATAGATGGCCGTGGATTTTGTACAGCAACGGGCTCAAATTGCAGTGGTTACAGTACATTTTTAGACCCTTACCAGATTAGGCTGATCCCAGATATAAGAAGAATTACTAGGAATTCGTTCGGGTGTTGCCGTTTTAGCGACTTTGTCGCTAGATCTAGCGGTTTTTGGATGTGCCTAGCGACTTTTCTTTTCGATCTAGCGACTAAAATAAATTTAGCGATTTAATTATTATAATTTAATTATTATTATTATAATTTAATTGTTATAATTATTTAGTTTAAAAAAACCACCTGACATCAACTTGACCTTTCACATTGTAACTAAAATTATTTATTTTTAATTAATTCAACCTTGATTATTATTATGATTAATTCGAGTAAAATCATTTTGTGTTGCGTTGTGTGTGATTTAAATGTAAGGTACTAACATTTAATTCTAAGGCACCTACTAACGATTTCATGGATATTTTTTGTCTGATAAATAAATAAATATATATATAATATATATTAGCGACTTTTTGTATGCAAAGCTTTCCTTACAAAAATCACTAAAACCATTAAAAAACAAAGTACTTCTACACTGGAACAATCAACTTCTGCTGCTTCAGTGCCATTAACAGTCTTGGGTAGTTCGTGAACGATGAATGAATAGGAACCGTATGTTCATACTGTACTAGAAGAAACGTTTTCGAACGTTGACTTATAATCGATCAAATAGCTCTTTTCGAACTCGTACAGATGTACATTCTAAATCGCGCGATCTTAATGTGCGAACGAGAAATGAAATACAGTCACTGATTGTTTGACAGAAACGTTATACGAATTCATTCGATGTCTGTGAATGAATGAGAACGGGAGAGAATAGCCGATGTATGACGATGCTACCCGAACCCTACCGACTGAATTCGCAAGAATGAGATAAGATGCGTGTTATTTCAATTGCATAACGTCTAATTTAGCTTATCACCCGAACACGCAGACATTTCTAGTGACCGCTGACTGCTGAAAGCGATGACCGAATAGAGCTATTAGAACTAATAAAATTAAATAGTTCACTGTCCTAAATGGACTAGTACGGAGCAATCTCAAAAATGATCGAGCATGCACAAGACTAGCCATTAGAAGTTGTCGAAGTCGAAAATGACGCAATATATAACGAAATTTTTGCTTGCTTAAACCTATAGGGATTTTATTATTATGATTAAATGTTTGATTATAGAAATTTGCTTTTATTTACACCATATTTTGTTACCATGGAATATTTTGAAATATTTAGCGACTTCTAGCGGATTTTTTTAATATTTGATTTTTCAAAATCTAGCGACTTTTGCATCGACGTCTGGGGACTTTTTTTTATTCCTAAACGGCAACACTGTTCGTTCCTTTCTTCGAAGTTAATACGAATGAGTCATGTTCCCCTCTTACCTTGAAATGAAAATAAATATGTAATGCGGTTTGAGCGAATAAGTACCTACCAACTCACTTCACGTTAATATTTCTTTAGAATTGATTTCAAAAGCCTGCAGGAGCTGAATAGAGAATATGTGTTTTATTTTTAAGGAAGCAAAATAATGCGGTGTTATAGATAGATAGATAGAATATACTTTATTGTACACCAAAAATTGAAACACTTACATAACCTTATTTCTATAACTTTGGTTACAATGGCGGTCTTATCGCTGAGAGCGATATCTTCCAGACAACCTTTGGAAGGTCTTTAAAAGCTTTAATTGAAAATAGGGAGGGCTAAATTAGTGTACTACAAATACTCATAACGGAAAAAAATAATAATTGAAATATATAAGTATATATATATATATAAATTCAATACATAATTATATAAAATATATAAATGTAATGTGTTCTTTATCATCGTGTGGAGAAAAACAAAGAAATAATCATAAATTTGAAAGAAAATGATTGGCAACCGAGCTTTTAAAAGCAGTGAGTGACTGTGCTTATCTTACTGACACCGGCAATGCATTCCACAACCGAATAGCCTGCACCGTAAAAGAATGGTCATAAAATTTAGTGGAATGTGTAGGCATCAAAAGTCTCAAATTTTCCGATGATCTCAAATCTCTACCATGTGCGTCATGAAGGAACTTAAATCGTTCTTTGAGATAAAAGGGAGTCGTTGGATTGAAAAGAATACTGTAGAGTAATGATAAAATATGTGTATTCCGGCGAAGGCGGATAGGCAGCCACTTGATTAATAAAGGAAAAAAGTAAGACCGTAGTACATATTGCTTTTTTGCATCAGCTGCTGTCGTAGGTATGTCAACGTTAACGGTATTTAGCGTGAATATTATATTAGGTACTGAAGCTTCGATCAAAAATTGTACGACTACACTTAAGCGACTGATTTTTGTTCCTGATTCTAATATAGTTGATTAGTTCCTATTTGTAATCTCGTACTATAATTGATCGAAATCGAAGTACTGATTACTGAACACTGAAGCCCTCTAGGGTAGGAGTGGGTGATACAAATCGTATATAGATACAATACCTATATATTGGTACAATATCCAATACCTATATATCGGACGGCAATGAATCTATATATCAGATATATCCGCGTATCTAATGCGTTGATGTTGGTATGATGAGTCATAAAATAAAAACACCACACAATATCGGTATCGCACTATGATATTCGGTTCAAACTGATATTGTGATACGCGTGTTCGATGCGCGCTGGAGTGTCAACACTACACAAAAAATACATTCACTGATTTCGAGTATACAGTTACAAATAAAATATAATGATGTAAAAATATAAGATGTTAAATATATCGAACAAAACCGAAACCTAAAAATCGCAGTATCTTACATAGCAGTTTCGTTTCAGAGTTCCACACAGATTCAGCCAATTTAAAGATATTGAAATATATAGATGCGATATCCGATATTCAAAACCGATACATAGGTACGATTTGATACAGAGTAAATAAAACCGATATTACCCATGCCTACTCTAGGGCTATATGTTCTGTGCACTGAAGTGACTTCTACAGTTCTGCAGTGTTGCCAACAGTTCAACTAGCTCTCCACCAGATTCAACTTCTAAAACCACCAGAAAACCACTAACAAAAATCGGCCCTACTCTAAAAATCACTTAAATCTACATATTTTTTTTGTTAGTTTCTACGAAAGAAAACATTATGTACTTGTAGTAGTAAAACATGTTTTTTAATATGAGGTAATAAAATATTTTAAATCAGTAAATCAACATACAAGAATTTTGTCTCCACCATCATCGTCGGTTTCACATTTATATGATTCTTTGCTACTGATTTGTTTTATAACTTTTATTGGAATTTCATAATCATTGCAGCATTTTCCTTCCAATCTTAAACCACAGCGTATTTTTAATATTGCAGTTAAAAGATTCAACTTCATTCTGTTCCTCTGCTTGTTTTTCATTACATTCGTACTGCTAAATAGTCTATCAAAATCGTCATTAGAATGAGGCAGTAATCGCAAAAACGCTAATTCCTCAAATTTAGATTCCTCTTGAGCATCTTTGAAATATATCATTCCCAATTTTTTGTATCTTTGCTCTCATTCCATTTTAGCAAATGAATTTGTCAGCATTGATCATCAACTCTTGCCATAAGTTCTGCACTTTTATTGTTCCTACTCAGTAAAAGTAAATTAAATACTACTGAAAATTAAACGAACTAAAAATAATGTATGTATTTCGTAAAGTTTTAGTGGCTTAGTAGTTGAGTGATAGCATTTTCAGTCATTCAAACTGAATTCTATTTAACCACTAGAAAAAACCACCAGCCACTAAAAGCAATATTTTACCACTAAAAGGTGGTCGAAACCACCAGTTTTAGTGGAAAATCCACTAAGTTGGTAACACTGCAGTTCTGCCTACTCCTTAACTCATCTATAGCGCCGCCGTAGCGCGTAATAATTTTTTACTATTAACAAAACGCAAATATTCAAGTGTTCTATGAAATATCCATAAATCTGATTAGTATTAGTTACGAAATAATGAGAATTAGGCGTTGGATTAAAGTATGATTATTGCATTCCAAATACTCAAATATATTTTTTATCACTCTCAGTTAAATTTCTTCTTTGTACGTGAATAAATTACATGGATTAAGCAACAAAACGTTTTTATTGTCAATGTGACATCGTCTGTGAAGATTTGACAACTCAATTTGTTTTCAATTTAGCATCTTTTGTAGACCAAGAATTGTTTAAAAAAATATTAATTTGTACATTTTATGAATTAATATCACGTGCATACTGTATTTTTATTTATTATATGATAAGGAAACTAACATTTACGCTATTTTCTTCTAAGAAAGCCATGCTTAAACGACGATTCTGTCTGTACAAATCTTAAGAAATAATAATGATCCAGAATATGTATCTCAGTGTATAGGCGCGAATTATTTATTAGTTTTATAAGTATAAATAGGAACAATATGGGGGACATCGAAGTGTGCCGTATTTGTTTGAATATGGATGTGAAAATGCTGGACCTGTCGGCTTACCCTTTAGAATCTTATTTTGCATCATTCATAGAGAGTAAAGTAAGTTGGTTTCAAATGATTCGGTCACATAAAGATGTTTTTAAAGTTGTCCAATTGCACTACTTTAAAAAAAAAATATAGTGTTTATGTATTAAATTCTTAGTGTCATTGTAAATACCTCAAGTTTATAAACCAGTGTATAAACCACATAATATTCTGTCTATCTGCACTATAATTATAAAGAGGAAAGTTAAGAATACAAACTTTCCCCTTATTAGTTTGCCAATATAAACAAACCTTAAGGACTGAATTGATGAGAGTGACATTGTTTACTTTTCATTTGGTACTTACTTAAAGGATATTTATTTTAAAAATTGGGTGAAATGAACAAGAGGATAAACACAAAAATTGCTGGACCAATTATTTTAATTTTTTTTCACCAATTTCAAATATTCTTTTACCAATACTAAGCTATATTATCTGAAAAAAACTTTTTGCATGAGCGAATCTGTGGTAAGAAGCTAATTTGCAATACATTAATCTATCCTACCTTTAATTTCCAGCCTGCATACAGCAGCTTGCCAACATTAGCCTGCTATGAATGTGCGGCACTTGTGAAGAAGTTCTATTTATTTAAAGAGAAGTGTCTGCAAACCCAGGGACAGCTGTGTAAAGTCATTGATGATTGTGGAAAGGTAATACCTATCTATATCTATAGGCATATCTTACTAATATTATAAATGAGAAAGTTTGTAAGATGTATGTTTGTTACTCTTTCAAGCAAAAACTACTGAACGGATTTAAATGAAATTTGTTATGTAGATTGCTGACATCCTGCTATAACACATAGGCTACTTTTTATCCCAAAATTCCCACGGGATTGCGATTTACGCGGGAAAACCCACCCACGTGAACGAAGCCATGTGCAGAAAACCCTATTTTTGGCTGGGTGGTCCAAGGTCTGAAAAATCCAGTGAAAACACGGGCTAAGTGTGAGTTGGGCACAACCATAAAGAGTTCCAGAGTAGTAAAGATAGATTAGCGAAAAAAACGTTGTTTTCTTTAAAAAAACTGACTAAGAAAAAATAGTTTGAGTAACCAAAATGTCATTTATAGATTTATAGACCAATCTATAGACTCGTCACTCCATATTGGTGTAAGGAAATATTTTTTAAATTTCTGTTCCATGTTTGGGTCGAAAAACAGAGGATTGCCACATTTTTTTATTTGGTTGGTTAAAAAACGATACAGGTTATAAATTTATGTGGTGTTACAGTTAGTGTGTAATTGATTTGATCAATATATCAATAGTTGAACTGGTCTAACTTTTCTTTACCTATACAATTTATGGTCTCATTTTTATATAAATATTTCATGGCTAAATATTGTTGAGTGAATGGGGCGTGCAAGTGAAAGCTAATCGCAGATGGCGCCACCACTGTAAGAACCTTTGTCACTGTCAGTGTTAGTTAGATTGTGAGATATTATATAGTTATCTGTATCATCTATGGTTATCTGTGGTAATATTTTTTTATTTTCATTTCATTGATTTCAATTGATTTCTGTACAATTTTCCGATTAAAGAACATAATACATGTTCTTTAATCGAAAAATTCTCAATAACTGTCTCTAATTTAGGAATTAATTACTGTTCCATAGAGAAACTGCTTTGATATTGGTAAGTGTGCTACTAGCACCACTTTGACAGTTGCACGCCCCATTGCGCAAGAAATTATAATTAAAAAAAAATACTAAAAAGTTTTTACACATCAGGTTGAAAGTGCTTGGCAATATACCACAGAAAAAATAAAATAAAACAGAACACTTACTACTTAACAAATTCTTTATTACGAATTCTCTATTTGAGATCCGTTTTGTGTTTATGCAAATGCATCACCAACATTTTCATCTTAGTTTAAATTATATTTGTTGTTTTTTTTTCTTATCCCATTTTCTTATGCATCGTGTGACCACATATTAAATTCATTGACTTCCTATTTTCCCTTACCCAATTTACCCAAATTTTACATAAATATATTTGTTCATCCAGTTAGTTGCATCTTTCAGTTGTCTCCTCCAGCAATAAAAGCGATCCCTCGGAAGAACCTCCTCACGATTACAAACCTTACTAACATCAGTATAGAACAAGATAGCGCAGCAGAATGCATCAACTTAGAAAGACCTGAGTTTGTCATAGAAGTAATCAAGAAGGAAGATCATGATGAAATTGATGTTCCCGATCACATCAATACTGATAGTAGCTCCAGTGGTGATGACGATGTATGTGGGAAAAGTGATCCGAAGAAAATACACGAATTGGAGAAGGTGGAGATTTCTGTGAAGATGGACCTTGAGGAGTCTGAGGTAAACTGGATTTATTTGACACCTAGCAGTCGCCAGGGGTTAGCTCCTGTGACTTTATTAGGATAAAACATAACCCTCCTTTTTTGCAGTCGGATAGCCTCACCTTCTTCAAATAAACTCAGCACTTTCGTAGATTAGCGCAGATTTTCAAGCACAAAAGTTCAAACAAACAAAGAAAAAAAAGAAACTTTTCTTCTTTATACTTAATATTTATAAAGATTGTACACTGTCTAACTATGAAAATCCATTCAGTAGTTTTTGGGATGAACTGAGAAACAAACAACAAAATTGACACTAAATCAGATGAAATCATGTGAATCAGAGGACATGGTTGGGCGCTTGAACTTGTCCTTGAAGGCTGTCTCCGAATGGGGCGATGCCAACTTGGTCAAGTTTAATGCAGCTAAGACCCAGGCGTGTCTCTTCTCCGCAAAAAGGAGTCAATTCAAACTGGCTCCTACTTTCCGAGATGTAACCGTGCCGATAACCGATCGTATCGAGATTCTGGGGGTAACACTAACTTCTACCCTTAATTTTGGCCCGTATACCGAGGCTAAGGCTCAATTAGCATCAAAAAAGTTGGGAATGCTGCTCAATCTCTATCAAGCCCAGGTTCGGTCGTGTATGGAGTACTGCTCTCATCTTTGGGATGGATCTGCCAAGTACCAGCTGGATGCGCTTCAGTCTATTGAGAAACGAGCCAAAAGACTCATTGGCAACGATACACTGGTCGAATCAAAGCTCCAGAGCCTTGAACATCGACGACGAGTTGCTAGTCTATCGGTTTTCTATCGGATACATTTCGGGGAGTGTGCGATGGAATTACACAATCTAATTCCACCAAGCCTGTTCCATCATCGAACTAGAAGACAAACGGCGATGCGCCATCGTTACATGGTGGACATCCCACTTATACGCACTAAACGTTTTGGGAATACCTTCATTGTGCTTACGGCTATGGAGTGGAATTCCCTGCCGGAGTCTGTGTTTCCCGACAGCTACAACCTAGGAGTCTTTAAGTCCAGAGTGAATAGGTTACTTTTGCGTAAGCATGCTCCATCTGCGATCACATCATCACTTCATCAGGTGAGATGGTGGTCAAACGCGAACCTATTTTCCATAAAAAAAAAGAAAAAGGTGTTTTGGAGATGAACTGAGAAACAAACAACAAAATTGAAACTAAATCAGATGAAATATATTTTTTATTAATACAATCTTTCCATCGGCTTCAAGTGCCTTCCGAGGCACGGACGAGTCTTGATATATTAAGATGCGACCCATTCACGGATTACCTTTGAGATAAAGATAAAAGATATTCCAGATCACATTTTTCTTTTACAAAAATCTCCAAACGTCGTTGCGCTTGCAAAAGGCGCTATGTGGTGAATAGTAAATTTTCGTTCTTTTATGAAGTTTCAATCGTTATTTTAGTACACACATGTTGTAAAAATAGATATCTGATAAACGCAATATTGAAAGGTAACTCTCTAAATATTTAGTTTATTAGATAGCTGTTTTACAGCATGTGTGTATTAAAATAACGATTGAAACTGCATATAAGAACGAAAAAGACTATTTACCACATAGCGCCTTTTGCAAGCGCAACGACGAAAACCACAATGAAATAAAATATGATGGTAATATTTTTCTTTTCACAGCTTTCTGAAATAACAGAAGGCAAACGGAAATTGCCCAACAAAACATCTCAGACATCTCGGCCCAAGAAATGTATAAGGTCAAAGAAAACTCGTCCTACTGTTGCTAAGAAGAGCTCAGTCAAAGTCAAGAAGGATGACATAGAATGCGACAGCAAGACTGACGATTTGATCAATGTTATTACACTTTCGGTATGTAAATTGTGTGATATTATTTCTAGGGCCGTTTTCCCTGTCTAGCAATTATCAACCTTATGTCAGTAGAATTAAAGTTGAAAAAATCACATAAATATTGTGCATTTTGAGCTCTTCCAGAATGATGTATAGTATAACTTGATTATGCTCGCTACTACGTTCGCTTGGGAGGGTTTGCCCCCGTAAATCCCGATCCCGTGGGAAGTCCGGGATAAAAAGTAGCCTATGTGTTATTTTAGGATTTTAACTATCAACATACCAAATTTTATTCAGATTTTTTCAGTAGTTTTATTGCGATAATGAGTAACAACCATGTATCTATACTGGACAGTATGGATACATGGTTGTTACTCATTATCCTTACAAACTTTCGGATTTATAATATTATTAAGAACTAAGATAAGGTAAGACTTTGTTTGCTAGATCCTTAGTTTAAAAATATAGATAGACTAGTATTTGCGTGTTGCGTGAGGTGCAAGCACCTCGCGTGCTTGTGGTGGTGGATTGTTCACTTTTAAAACCCCTAAATGAATCTGAAAAAAAAAAATGTTCCAAGTCTCTTAATTTCCGAGATCCGCCTAAAGGGGGTGAGAAGGGGGGCAAGGGGGGCGACTTTGAAAAATGGTTTTTACTTTACCGAGCCTTCTCTATACGAATCCGTAAAAAAAAATACGGGTCTCGTAGTTTCCGAGATACGATAGGGAGAGGGGAGAAGGGGAGGTTTGGCACTTTTCCCGTAGGTTTGAGAGTTAGTATTTGCGTGTTGCGCGAGGTGCAAGCAACTCGCGTGCTTGTGAAAACAAAAAAAAAAATGGGGGGGGGGGGTGATGGGGGGTGTTGCACAATTATTTCGACTAAAGCATTGCCCCTCTAAATGAATCTGAAAAAAAAAATGTTCCAAGTCTCTTAATTTCCGAGATCCGCCTAAAGGGGGTGAGAAGGGAGGCAAGGGGGGCGACTTTGAAAAATGGTTTTTACTTTACCGAGCCTCCTCTATACGAATCCGTAAAAAAAAAATACGGGTCTCGTAGTTTCCGAGATACGATAGGGAGGGGGGAGAAGGGGGGTGAAAAGGGGAGGTTTGGCACTTTTCCCGTAGGTTTGAGAGTTACTAGTTTAAGTATTTGCGTGTTGCGCGAGGTGTAAGCACCTCGAGTGCTTGATCAAATTACAAAAAAAAATGGAGGGGGGGGGGTGATGGGGGGGGGTTGCACAATTATTTCGACTAAAGCATTGCCCCTCTAAATGAATCTGAAAAAAAATATGTTCCAAGTCTCTTAATTTCTGTCAAAATATACCCACCTCCCCATCCACCATCTGGGAGAACAATTATGTCAATGAGTGAGTGAGTCAGTCAGTCAGTCAGTGGTAATCTAGCTTTATATAGTATAACTAGTATTTGCGTGTTGCGCGAGGTGCAAGCACCTCGCGTG
Source organism: Tholera decimalis (assembly GCA_943138885.2). Taxonomy (NCBI): domain Eukaryota; kingdom Metazoa; phylum Arthropoda; class Insecta; order Lepidoptera; family Noctuidae; genus Tholera; species Tholera decimalis. Next base: position 36,832,818 of record OW964562.2, read on the forward strand.
CTTGTGAAAAAAACTAAAGCATTGCCCCTCTAAATCAAGTATTTGCGTGTTGCGCGAGGTGCAAGCACCTCGCGTGCTTGTGAAACAAAAAAAAAAAAAAAAAAGAGGGGGGGGGTGATGGGGGGGGGGGTGTTGCACAATTATTTCGACTAAAGCATTGCCCCTCTAAATGAATCTGAAAAAAAAAATGTTCCAAGTCTCTTAGATTCCGAGATCAGCCTAAAGGGGGGGAGAAGGGGGGCGGGGGGGGACTTTGAAAATTGGTTTTTACTTTACCGAGCCTCCTCTATACGAATCCGTAAAAAGAAAAAAATACGGGTCTCGTAGTTTCCGAGATACGATAGGGGGGGGGGAGAAGGGGGGGGAAAAGGGGGGGTTTGGCACTTTTCCCGTAGGTTTGAGAGTTACTTGTTTACGAATCTGTCAAAATATACCCACCTCCCCATCCACCATCTGGGAGAACAATTATGTCAGTGAGTCAGTGAGTGAGTGGTAATTTAGCTTTATATAATACTAGCTTTTGCCCGCGACTTCGTTCGCGTGGAATTGTGACTTCCAGCAGATTTTTGGTTTTACCCACATAGTTCCCGATCTCGCGGAATCTCTTCAAAAATGAAATGTGGAAGATATTCTAGGGAACTCTTCAAAAATCAACATAATGAGCTCTGCGTTTGAATTGAAGATATGTATACTCACTTAGGGCATTAAAGCCGTTATTGCCGATCGAAAAAGGCGAAAATGTTATTTTTCCCTTATTTTCAAAATATTATTTTGATTTGCCATTTCAGAAAAAAATACTGTTTCTCCCTTGACAAATTTTCTATTATTTTAGGCTTTAAAGATTATTAAAGTTTCTTACACCAAGACATTTCTGTATACCACGTTTTTAGTTTTGCCATCCTTTGCAAAAATATATAGGTCTTGTGGTTTTGACACTCTTGAGCACGCAACGTAGAGTTGTCCATGGGAGAAACAGTCTTTTTCAAGATGTACCCCCGCAACTTTAAGCGTTTGCCCTTGGGTTTTATTTATGGTCATTGCAAACGCAGTTTTCAGCGGAAACTGAACTCTTTTGAATTGGAATGGCATATCAGTTGGAATGATGGGAATGCGGGGAATAATTACAGTTTCGCCTTTTGCCATTCCAGTCATAATAACGGCTTTAATGACATTCCGTCCTAAATAGGTTACTTGTAACCGTGTGCCATTACATAGCCTTGGTGGATCTAGGTTTCTCATAAGCATCACAGGAACTCCAACTTTCAGCCTCAACTTGTGAGAAGGCACTCCTGATAACTCTAAGGAGTTGAGAAACTCTGTTGGGTAAGATGTTACTTGCTCGGTATCCACGACGTTATCTACTGATAGATACTCGATGACATCTCCCTCTACGTCAGACATAATTTGGTTATTTATCCGGCCTCTCTTCTGTCTCAGCAGCTCTTTGAGTTGCATGACGCCCAGCATCTAAGAGCCGGCGCTCCCGAGCCATCTCTTCTGTCTCAGCAGCTCTTTGACTTGCATGACGCCCAGCATCTAAGAGCCGTCGCTCCTGCCTCACCTCCTCAGTCTCAGCAGCTCTTTGAGCAGCATGACGTTCGGTGTCTAACAGCCGGCGCTCCCGAGTCATGTCAGCGGTCTCAGCAGCTCTTTGAGTTGCATGACGGCCGGCATCTAAGAGCCGTCGCTCCTGCCTCGTCTCCTCTGTCTCAGCAGCTCTTTGAGCAGCGTGACGTTCGGTGTCTAAGAGCCGGCGCTCCCGAGCCATCTCTTCGGTTTCAGCAGCTCTTTGAGTAGCGTGACGCTCAGCGTCTAAGAGCCGTCGCTCCTGCCTCACCTCTTCAGTCTCAGCAGCTCTTTGAGCAGCGTGACGCTCGGCGTCTAAAGTTAAACGGGCTTGAGTCTGTTCTTGAGACTCTTGACTTCTTGCAACTCTTTTAGCTCGAGCTCCGCTGGAACTACGTGCTAAATTGGACTTGCGTTTTCTCGTCATTGAAAAAAATAGTTTAAAAAAGAACTTATACTAAAGAAATATTACAATCTTTCCGAACTTAAATTGAAAACTAACTGAAAACATAAGAATTAAAAAAAAATACGAATTACGAACTTGATAACAATTTAAAAGAAATTATATTACAACCTATTCTCTTAATAACCAAGCTTAAAACTAAATAATTTAAAAGGAACAAACTAATTAATTTAAAAATTAAAACGAATTTAGACATACAATTTTAGTATCTACTAATAATCGAGATCAAACTAAACTTACATTATACAACAACCAGACAACCCAACCAATAAACCTTTTAAAATCGACAAATACAACGGAACCAATTTTGAAAACAACCACCAGACAACCCAACAAATAAAACTTTTAATCTACTACGGAGCCAATTTTAAATTTACGAAATGATCAATCCACAATTCCACGACAGTACCGAAGCGCTCGGCCGATACCCAACCAAATGCGTGTAACGAAACCATAGCGCGATCTATTTCGATCCCAACGCCATCTATCGAGCATAGTGACAACTCGGATTATTTATCTATACTCCGTTTGGGCATTTTCTTTGTACTAAAACTTTTATTATATTATATTTTCATACTTTTTTACTATTTATTTACTTTTTTCCGATGAATTAAAACAATAACATGAACCGAACTCGTGTAACGATCGACACCATTGCGCGATCACCAACTCGACATATAGTACTAATAGAATTATCTATACTCCGTTAGAGCATTTTCTTTGTACTAAAAGTTGTATTATATTATATTTTCATACTTTTTTACTATATATTTACATTTTTCCGATGAATTTTCAGTACTGAATTGATGCCGACTCTTGACCAATAGATGGCGCTGTATGTCCGGAATAAATTTTATTATTTATTTTATTTTTTGTAATAAAACTATCCTATGTCCTTTCTAAAGTTCCAAACTATGTCTGTACCAAATTTCACACAAATCGGTTCAGTAGTTTAGGCGTGAAGCAAAGACAGACAGACAGACAGACAGACAGAAAGATAGACAGACAGACAGACAGAGTTACTTTCGCATTTATAATATTAGTTTGGATAACTAGTATTTGCGTGTTGCGCGAGGTGCAAGCACCTCGCGTGCTGGTGAAATGAAAAATTAATGGGGGGGGGGGTGATGGGGGGGTTTAGTATTTGCGTGTTGCTTGAGGTGCAAGCACCTCGCGTGCTTGTGAAAAAAAAAAGTGGGGGGGGAGATGGGGGGGGGTTAGTATATGCGTGTTGCGCGAGGTGCAAGCACCTCGCGTGCTTGAGAAAAAAAAAAAAAAGGGGGGGTGATGGGGGGGGGGGGTTGCAGAAGTATTTTGACTAAAGCATTGCCCCTCTAAATGAATCTGAAAAAAAAATGTTCCAAGTGTCTTAGATTCCGAGATCCGCCTAAAGGGGGGAGAAGGGGGGTGGGGGGGGGGGACTTTGAAAAATGGTTTTTACTTTACCGAGCCTCCTCTATACGAATCCGTAAAAAGAAAAAAATACGGGTCTCGTAGTTTCCGAGATACGATAGGGGGGGGGGGGAGAAGGGGGGGGAAAAGGGGAGGTTTGGCACTTTTCCCGTAGGTTTGAGAGTTACTTGTTTACGAATCTGTCAAAATATACCCACCTCCCCATCCACCATCTGGGAGAACAATTATGTCAATGAGTCAGTGAGTGAGTGAGTGAGTGGTAATCTAGCTTTATATAATATAATATTGTAGATACATCATAACAGTAAAACAAATAAGGACTTAACAACTAAAAACGGTGATATAATGGGCGGTCTTATCGCTAAAGGACATTTACTCATCTCAATTCAAGCGCGCCGCGACGAGCCAACCTCAGCTGGCTACATATCCATAAGTGTGGTCAAGTCTACAAGTCCGGATAAGAAACAGTAGTAACAGTGAAAAAAAAAACTCAATAAAATGTATGAATCCACAGAACTTCTTAAGGCTTGGTTACGAGCCATTATGATAGCTTATGTTCTTAAATTCTCTATTGTAAATTGTAGTTGAATTACGCGCTAAAAAGATAGACAAAGAATTGTGTGTGAAAAGTGAAGATTAATTTTCCTTAGTTCTAGGTTTGAATCGCAAGTACAATAGTTTTTACAAGCTTTTATTTAAGTCCAGGCAGTCTAAAATAATTTTTACGCAAGCTCCGCCCCCATGCACCCCGGTTAGGCCGGTGTATGCTAAACGCTAACGCAGCAGTAATAAAGTTGAATATAGCGTGCGCTCTTTCACCATGTTCGAGTTCGAAACTGCTGTTGTGTGCTAAACGCTAACGTAGTAGTAATAAAGTTGAATACCGCATGCGCTCTTTTACCATGTTCATGTTCGAAACTAAATGTCGTAAGTCTCAATTCTTATTTCGTTTATAACTAAAGTAATAATTGATCTAGAGAAAAAATGTCTTACATATGGATAATAAACTATATTTTCTTACTGTCAATACTAATTTTAGACATAAAGCCGAGTAATCTTGATTAAATTTTGAATAATCCTGAAAAAAGACATGGTTTTCGATTAAAAAAAGAATCGGGCGAAAATGTTCCAATTACGTAACTGGTCTAGACATGTGAAGAAAAAGATCCAATAAAGCATATACTTACATGTTGACTTACGTTCCATTTTGATTGTATGCGTGATTGTTTCAGAATATTAATGCAAAGTTATATACAGTTTAGGGAGCCTCCTCTTAAGTTGCCTTGTTAGTTCAAATGTTGTAGTCAAATGTTGCAACAGATTTTTTAAACAACCAACCTATTAAGATGAAATTTTGCGCACTCGTTTAGTTTGGATGATAATTCATGGTTAGCAAACCGGCGAATTAGTAATTTTATGTCATGTTTTGTGTATTTTGTTTGAATAAATATTATTTTATACTACTATTTTTTTATAGGCACTATATGTTATTGACTCTGTCTTTTTCCCACAGCTAGAGGAGCAGTTAGAAGAGATGAACAAACGCAAGCAGTCGTCCAACTACCTCGACTGCCCTTACAAATGCCACCAGTGCTACCGGGGCTTTAACAACACGCATGCCTGGAAGCATCACCTCACCAAACATTCCCCGGTAAGATATTTTTATCTTTTTACTACAACCACGTCAAGTGGGGCTTACTGGAGCAAACAACAATGGGATGTCAAGCTGCAAGATATGGTTCATCACCTATTCTAAATTCTTAGCCTAGCAAGTTGCAGCCAAAAACATCTCTGTGAAGTGAAGAAGTTATGGGCTAACAAAATATAGAGATTGTCGTGCCATCGACACGAAGATATCTTTGGAACATGTAGGTACCTACATCGCGGAACAGGTCACGGTTGCGCTGGACTGACCGAATAAAATCCGCATTAGGAAACTGTGTATCTGACTGCGCCAGACAGTATCAATAGGGAGAGAGCGAAATGACAAATAAGATACTCACACAAAAGGGAACTGCGTATCTGACTGTGCCAGACAGAATCAATAGGGAGAGAGCTAAATGACAAATAAGATACTCACACAAAAGGGAACTGCGTATCTTACTGCGCCAGACAGTATCAATAGGGAGAGAGCGAAATGACAAATAAGATACTCACACAAAAGAGAACTGCGTATCTGACTGCGCCAGACAGTATCAATAGGGAGAGAGCGAAATGACAAATAAGATACTCACACAAAAGGGCACTGCGTGTCTGACTGCGCCAGACAGTATCAATAGGGAGAGAGCGAAATGACAAATAAGATACTCACAGAAAAGGGAACTGCGTATCTGACTGCACCAGACAGTATCAATAGGGAGAGAGCGAAATGACAAATAAGATACTCACACAAAAGGGAACTGCGTATCTGACTGCGCCAGACAGTATCAATAGGGAGAGAGCGAAATGACAAATAGATACTCACACAAAAGGGAACTGCGTATCTGACTGCGCCAGACAGTATCAATAGGGAGAGAGCGAAATGACAAATAAGATACTCACACAAAAGGGAACTGCGTATCTGACTGCACCAGACAGTATCAATAGGGAGAGAGCTAAATGACAAATAAGATACTCACACAAAAGGGAACTACGTATCTGACTGCGCCAGACAGTCTACTAAGGGATAGCAGGAGATCGTACGGAGAGCTGTGTTCGCCCCATAGAGGTAATAGTACCGACGTGGGGGCCTCTATGCGACCATGACTGCTCTGACAAGAGCGAAGTGATAGAGAAGGTACAGGTACTACACTGTCTACCAAGGAATAGCGGGATGTCGTACGGAGAGCTGTGTCCGCCCCATAGGGGTAATAGTACCGACGTTGGGGCTTCTATGCGACCATAACTACTCTGATAAGAGGGAAGTGACAAAGAAGCTACTCATAGCCTATTAAAGCCCTAGAGTGGTGTGACCGGTATAAGGGGGCACTACAGCGCAACAATGGACGGATGGATTCATTCAACTATCAAACGTGCACGCAAATACTGTTGCCGGGCGATGCCAAATTTGCAAGCGCGAAAGCAAGAAAACTGGTGATCTGGTTATTTCTTTTTAACCGACTTCTAAAAAACGAGTAGGTTCTCAATTCGGATGTTTGTATTTTTTTTTTATGGTAGTCCGGGCTCTTGCCAACCGATTTGAAAAATTTATCGAAATCTGACAAGCCGTTTCTGAAAAATCAACAAAGTCTAAAAAAATCTACATTGACGATCTTTTCGTTTACTCTGCATTGCGTTTTTTGTTCGCGCATTTCCGTCATTTACGAACCGATTTGGAAAATTCTTTTTTGTTCCAAAGCTTATACTTTTCGATTGGTCCCATAGTCACTAAGTCAGGATCTGATGATGGAATCTTGGCGAAATCGAGGGCACTCTTAAAATTTTATAGGAAAACGAAAAGCGATTTTGGTATTTTCTAAAAGAAGTTAAGCATTTGCGTTCAATAAGAACCATTCTCCTATCAGATCTGATGATGAATCCAAGAGACAGGCACCGGAACTCCATAACAAGACAATGTATCTTAGCTGTGTTTGGGCTTGTTGGAATTGTAACGGTATGCACTTTCCAAGTGTACCACGAATAATAAAAAGAAATAGAATCGTTTTTCATTCTCAGTTTCAGTTCGACGCCGTTTTCTCATACGAGAAGCATATTTTTTTTTGTTTTGTATTTGAATGTAAAATTCGTTTTTTTTTTTAATAAAAAGTCGATAAAAAAATCCACAGGGCATGAGAGGTGTTAAGGAGTCTGAAAGGATAGCAGATGACCCCTTCAGTCGACCATTTCAATTTGGCACATGATGCACCAAACACCCTCTATAAGAGTATATGTTTGAAATGTATTAGGTACTGACTTGAAATAAAATGTTTATTTTCCTAGAAACTATCAATCCAGAGTTCGCTGTTATTACGGAATGTAAAATTATTTTAACACATAATATTATGAATTTATAAAATAAATAAAAGCTATTTTATTTTGTTAGTTGCAGCTTAAGACTGTCCAATTTCGTCAAAATCGGTACAGCATTTCAGCCGTGAAAGCGTAACAGATAGACAGACACTTTCGCATTTACAATATTATTATGAAAGTACTTGTACTAATAGGTATGAACGCTAATATACATAGTTTCATATGCAGATTATACTGCTATCACTTTTTTCGCAAATTCATGGTCGGAACTACAATCAACCCCACAAAACGGTTCTAATTCTGCCTTCAAGTGGCTCTCCTCTCATACTCTAACCCTTAAAGCCACTAAAACTAACTTCATAAGCTTTTCAATCACTAATTTTACCCAACCAAGAATACCAATTACCCTTAAAGCTTACTCTTGTACCTCACAAACTCAATTTGATTGTCAATGCCATACATTAACCTTAGTGAACCAGATTAAATATCTTGGCATAATTCTGGACAAAAATGTTAATTTCAGATCTTATATTAACACTCTTTTCGGCCGCATGAGGAAGTTGATGTACATTTTTAAAACCCTATGATATGTCGCGAACCCCTTCTATCATCCGTAACGTTTATTATGCACTATATCAGTCAATCCTTGTCTATTGTATTTCATGTTGGGGAGATACCGCAAAGACCATACTAAAGCCTCTGGAGATTACACACAGAGCTATTCTGAAAGTAGCCACATTTAGACAGACTCGATTTCCAACAACCAAACTATAAGTCGTGTCACGTACTTAATGTTAGACAACAATATATGTTACACATAATACTACTACAACACTAAAGAACACCATTCCAGAAAATCTCCAAACGTCGCAAAGGCTTAATCTGCGCTGTTCCGCAACTTCGTACATCTTTTATCAAAAAAGTTATCTATATACCTTGGTCCTTCGCTTTACAAAAAGTTCATTAATAAGTGATCTCACAATATCACATCACACAAGGAAAAAACCCACACACACACCACACATAAAAAAACACACAACACAAAAGCTCACACACAGATCATCACACAGAACATTAAACACACCAATCAAACATACTAACTTTACCAATATTTTTAGTTTCTAGTTTTTTACATAATTAAAGTTCTATTCTTAGTTATGCATGCTATTTATTCACCAGTTATCATTTTTTTTCTCTATTGCAAATATTTTATTTTTCGCGTGGGCGTGCTATTTGTACAATATGTCCAATACGGGGGTCCGGAACTGTATTTACTAAACACAGGTTATTCTGTAGCCTATCTGGGAAATCTAAATCAGAACTCAACCCATTGTCTAGATTAAGACACAATTAATGCCTGTGCTACGTCAGTCCTGAAATGTAATCTAGCCTGAGTTTCACAATAAATCTTATTTATTTATTTTCTGATTTGATTCCACAAGTTTGCTTGTTCTTTGTCCGCAGAATCTGGGCGACATAGAGTGCAAAATCTGCAAGTACAGGTTTAAAACGAAAAGAAACCTTCAGAGACACGCTCTCAACCACGGGAAGAGATATGTTTGTAATTTATGTCCATACAACTCTAGCAACATGTAAGTATAAATCCTCCTATTCATTTGTAAACATAGTTATTTTCGTAATAAGGTTTCAAACATCGATATAATGTTGCACATTTGAGTCCCAATGTTGTGATGAAAGAAAATGAATGTTTTTAAATACATATATATATATGTAGTATATTCAGTAACACACACGCACTCACACAAAACACACATACAAACAAATACACACAAAAGCACATACACACAAATACACACATACATATAAAACACGCATGCATGGAATAAGTGATTGAAACTAAGAATCAAAAGTTGCTAGTAGCTTTGCGTCTTAACTGGGTTATGTTTTATTTTAGTTTTGTTTTCTATACAACCTCAACACAAGTACAGATGAGCCAGCACATGAAGCTACCCGAAACTGACAAATTTTCCCAATCAATCCTGAACCTAATTTCTTTAACAATGAAGTTGAAAAAACTTTTTACCAAAAAATTAAACCGACTCCAAAAAAACACTGCAAAGTAAAAAATAACTTTAATTTCGGTAGTCGGTGTCTTTAGTTTTCTATTTTCGTTTTTGGCACCGACTTCCGCAATTAAAGTTATTTTTTACTTTGCAGTTTTTTTTTAAGTCGGTTTAATTTTTTGGTAAAAAGTTTTTATTTCACTCTTTTAAGTTGGTCTATTTTTAATTTACCTAGTTACAAGAGCCTAAATGTTAACTACTTCTAACCTTTTACAAAATATTGCTTTTCCCAATGCTCAATTAACGAATTCTTGAGGAGTTCTCCTGGTACTTCACCATCAGCTCTACATCACCAAATGCATTGTGACGAGCATAAAGTGCTCAACATCCGAATTCAAGTAATCGAATCGCAATCCACTCAATACTTATTATTGAGTAGTTTCGGCGGCCATCTGTGGTCTTCATCATCAGTTCCACTTCCTCAAATGGTACTTTTTGAGAGCAACTGCACAAGTTACTATAATAAATACCCAAAACGTCATAGGTGTGCCTATAATATTTGAAGAGTTCCCTCGATTTCTCCAGGATCCCATCATCAGATCCTGACGTTTTTGAAAATGGGACCAATTTCAAAGTATACCCTTTCAATCATAAAAAGTATTTTCCAAATCGGTCCAGCCGTCTTCGAGTAATCGATGATGATACATAAAAAAAAAATATATACGCGTCGAATTGATAACCTCCTCTTTTTCTCGTCGGTTGAAAATCTATTAAAGAAATTTGACAGATTGTTGTAGCTTGATGTGCTGGCGTCTGTACTTTAAATTCTTTATTTAGGGGCTGTTTTTATTCTTGTGTAGCATGTTAATATTGAAACGCGATAATTGTTTTAATAAAAATTAATATGTGAGCAAAAAGCTACTTTTAAAATCGACTGTATTTGTATTTACAGAAGGTTCAAATTTCAGAACTACTGTGAAGCAGCATCAAGGGTCACATAAGGGAGTTACGCATAAATGCAAATATTGTGATGAAGTTTTCAAGTAAGTTATATTTTCTTTGCCCACAAATATACTCGAATCGTAAACCAAACTAAAGAAAACTGGAAAAGTGTTATTCCCTGCTGGGGTCTGTCTTACTAATATTATTAATGCGAAAGTTTGTGAGGATGGATGAATCGATGTTCGTTACTCCTTCACGTAAAAACTACTTTTTTATTGTTCATAGGCTGGCATTTGCCCACCATCTCACCTGATGTTTAGCGATGATGTGATCGAAGATGAAGCACGCTTGCCTAGAAGTAACCTATTCACTCTTGACTTAAATACTACCAGGTTATAGCTATCAGGAAACACAGACTCCGGCAGAGAATTCCACTCCTTAGCTGTACGCACAAGGAAACTATTCCCAAAAAGTTTTGTGCGTATGGGTGGGATGTACTGAACAGTCCTGAATGAAATTTGGTAAAGAGTAGATAGTTGACATCCTGGAATAAGACAAAGGTTACTCTTTATCGTGGAATTTCCACGGGGTCGGGATTTACGCTGGAAAACCCTACCACGCGAATGAAGTCGCGGGCAGAAGCTAGTAATTTATAAATATTTAGGTGATTAAGTTTAGTCATTTATGTGTGCTGAAAATTATACTATATTTAACCCTTTAACCGCCATGTCATAATTCGTGTGGAGTGCATCTAGCGCCAGCAACCTTTAGGTACAATTTTGCATAATGTTGTAAAATATAGTTATCGATAAACAAACTAATGAAATAAATAAAATTTACTCATTTTGAATCAAAGGTTTATTTCTTTTCTTTTTAATTCTTTCTTTTTTTTTTGTTAATTCTTCATAAAAATAATATTCTGGAGATGGACACGGGCTGAAAGTCCCTTGATTTTCTGTTAAGTCTTCTGAACATATACACTTGTGACCGAATTTATGGTTGAACAGACTCCATTTCAAATGCTATCAGTGCACCAAAATACTCGTTTCGAGGATCTTGCGGTCTTTGATTAAAAAATCTTAATTCGGGTAAATTAAATAGGGCTGTACTATCATTTTCTTTCGATTTCACATAACACGTGTACTATGACTCTGTCTGCGTCGATCCATCGGTGTATTTTTTTCTCTTTTCATATGTGTTTGGTTTGAGAATAGATGGAGATAGCGGAGGAGATGTTTCAGATGCTGACATGATGTACGTCCGCTCACTTCGAAAGCCAAATACGAATGACGTAACAAATACAAGCCAAATTATTACTGAGTAGATAGACATTTTAGGTCTGGAAACATATTTGTTTTATTTATCGATATAGTTTATGATTTAAAACTCTTTTTGTTTATGGTGTATTTAAAATATGACTTTAGTTGACCTTGAGCCGCACGTAAAATTACGGCGATGGCGTTCGCGGAACGTCTGCACTAGTGACGTACTGGCATAAGCCGGTAATTTATGTTTCTTTGTTGGTTTCTACATATTATATCACTTATTGGGCTTTATCACTTATTAAGCTTATTTGGTTTTGAATAAATAATTAAATCGTTAATAAACTATGAAATTTGAATGAATCTTTAGTTGATAGTTTGATAAAAAACAGGATGTTTTTTTTATTAATTTAGCATCAGGAGTTTCATATGTGGTACAACACTAGTCTGCGTGAAATGACGGGTTCGGCGAAGTAGGTTAATATTAAGACGTATCACGAATTGAGAACTATTAATTATTTCATTTAATTAGCTAAAATATGTATCTAGTACTATTAAAAATAAAGTAATAACACGAAATATACTAAGATTTAGTAAGCAAATTCAACATCTATGGAACATTTTTTAAATGACAGGGCCTTTACGCAATATTCCGACGTGGCGACTGAGGTATTATTCTTACAACACGTAATATTACGGCGATAGCGGTTAAAAGGTTAAAAACTTTAAACTCTGGATGTTGAAAATTCAGCATCCGCAACTGCTCTCGTCCATACATCTGCTCTTAAGAAATCGTACGTTCGGTACGATAAGGGCATAAATTATTAAAGTGAGTTATTGAATAAGTGAGTTCTATCGTAAAATTCGTCTTACACTTACGTTCAGGTGTAATCGAGGCACGGATCGTCTTCAAGAGCGGGTTCATTCGTAATAAAAATGTATATACAGGGTTAATTGTAAAACACCGTTAAAAGTCATAGAACAAAAGTTGTTGATTATGATGTTAGTAACATAGTCCTGAGAGGTTAACGGTGTGTTACAATTAACCCCGTATATAGCTATAAGAACACCGTAATATCTGGTGCAGAAGGTGGACAATTGGACATAGCCTATATCTAATTTAATAGAACAAAGGTGGTGATTTAGTTCAGTCTCATTCCGTCAGAAGGCCATAGTGTCTATGACCTTTTTGTATTTAATTGACAACAAAAAGAGACAAACTTTGGTCTATATGAAGTTTGACTTATCTAAATGAAAGAATACGGTCCCACAGATCAATCGGACCTACAGAAAAGAAGCCGTACGATTGGAGATTGATACAGAGACCCAATAAGGCAACCAAAAAATTTAAATAGCCGTTTCCTTAAACTTACAGCTCTTTAATGTTGGTAATAATTTATGAACGGAAATGATGACCAATTAATTGTTCTCACCCTATCCTATATTATATCGTGGCATTTATGTTATGTTAAATTAGTATTCTTGTTTAAGCACAGTGGTTTGTTCATTATTTTGACACTGTAGCACTTTTTTGAGAGGCCTGTTGGTCTAGTGGTCAGTGGCCCTGACTGCTATGCTCAAGGTCGTGGGTTCGATTCCCACCCAGGACAAATGTTTGTGTGATGAGCACGATCATTTGTTCTTTGTCTGGGTGTAATTTATCTATGATATGTATGTATTTAGAAATATATATGTATGTTTATCAGTTGTCTAGTACTCATAGCACAAGCTCTGCTTAGTTTGGGACTAGATGGCGTTGTGAAAACGTTGTGGAATATTATTATTAAACTATTTATATTGCCATGCAATGCCCTTCATGTAACCAATGTATATGTATTTGTAACAACTTGTAAACTACATTGAATGCAATAAATGATGATGATGACTATTTCTTCACCGCAGTGTACGAACGACGTATGTTAGCCACATGCGAATTAAACACCCGTCTGAAAATATATGCGGGTTCTGTGGGTACTCCTTCTACAGCAAGCAGGGCCTCGTCGTACACAAGAATATGATGCATAAGGATCTCGAAGTGAGTACATTGGAAATTGGACTTTATTTTCGTGTAGTAAGTTTCATTAGACGCTGTATTTTGATAATGAATTAGTCTTTAACCAAGTGGTACTCTATCATAGACCATATAATCGCTAAACATAAGAAAAGATGGTGGCCATTGTGGTCAAACGAGAGCTTATCAATATAACCATAATCAGCATATAACGTTGTCACTGCTAAGATACAAGCCACCTCACTGATAAGGAATGGACAGTAATCCTGTGTCCATCCTGCTTTTGCACCATTGCATATTGAGTTTTTCAAACTTGGGACATGCCGGTTCCCTCACAATGTTTACCTTCACCCAGAGCCGGATTAACCCTGTCAGAGGCCCTAAGGCAATGGCATTCTCGGGGCCCCTTTTCTTACTTTGACTGACCAAATCGTGAACTGAGGAAACGAACATTAAGGGCTGTGGTTTATAATATACTAGTATTCTCGCGGGGCTTCGCTCCCGTGGATTCTATCACGGTAAAAACATAACTCTCCTTTTTTGCAGTCGGGTAAAAAGTAGCCTATAACCTTCCTCAAGCTTCAAGCTACTTACATACCAAATTTCATCCAAATCCACCCAGTACTTTCGAAGATTAGCGCGTTCAAGCAAACAAACAAACTAACAAACTTTTCCGCTTTATAATATTAGTATAGATTTGTTTACTTATTCCCAGATTTGTTTTAAAATTGTATTAATTCTACTACTAAATCTAACGATTTGTATTTTGTGAGATAACAGTGAAATCCCTAAGTTTACACGCACATCAAATTCTCGTTCGAAGAAACATGTTTTCTTGGTGCGTGCACTGGGGCTGGGCCCCTTGTTGATGCGGGGCCCCTAGGCAGTTGCCTACTCCGCCTAATGGTTAATCCGGCCCTGTCTTCACCGTTTTGAGAGTAGCGGTAACATCACTACAAAAATTAAACAGTAACCAGAACATTGACACGCTTGGTCGTAGTAGTGTAGATATACCGAAAATATTTTTTTTCAATATTATAAGGTATTGAAGGATTGGTATAGGAGTTACGTTATATGGAAATCTATATACTACTTTCAATAGCATATAAATACAGGAAGGTATATGCGTAATTAGCGAAGCGATAGTGGAGAAGATTAATTAATGTTCCAAGCAAAGAGTGACAGTGTTTACTTGCTGTTCAGGCCAAGGAAGCAGTTATCAATATAACGTTCCTATAACTTCACTGGTGACTCCGACGTAATTTTTTGAGATGAATAAATAGAATATATTTATTGTAAAGCATGAGTATACATCAAATAATATGTGTAAGGTCTTGAAATAAACAGAACTGAATGTTTAGCCATTCATGGCGTACAAAACAAAGTTTCGGTTTAGAATAAACCAAAATATAAAAATAGTAGTAATAAAAATAAGCCGGAGCGTTTGTGGTAGCGGGTCAGGTCGCTACAGTATTATTATTTTTCTTGTCACACAGCCAACGACACTGATGGAGTCGACAAATTTACCTCATTATTCTTAGTATGCGATTGCTCATACTAGGCTTATCAGCACTTTTAAACGTAAATTTATATGAAGACAGTCGCCCAAAATGTCACCACTTACGAGTGGTTTAGTTGGGATGAAGTGGCACAAAAACTCCATCTTCGTTTCACTACTGGTCTACCAGACGCACTGTAGAGTAATGCCTACACTTGGCTAATACACATATTGTGCGCACGGCCAAGGTGTGGAACTCTCAGCCCGCTTCTGTGTTCGATACCACAAAAGCAAGGGTGAATAGGCATCTTCTGGGTTCGGTCGTTCCATTGTAGACTTCATCTATCGCTTACCAGGGCTCATCCAGAATAAACAAAAGTAAAATCTCCTGCCCGAGTCGAGTCTAGGGCATTCTTAAAGATATTCGATACGTTACTTCTAAAATTGCATTTTTATAAATGTTTAGACAAAACAAGACGAGAACACAGAAGAAGGGCCATACTGTGAAGAATGTGACGTCAAGTTCATATCGTCCGAGGCGTACAAGAGACACATGGTGATGTCTGTCAAGCATACGCGGACTACACACTCTATGTAAGTAGACTTACGGTTTGGATTAGCTTGTTTGATATTGAATATCCAATTTTATACTAGTGAATACTACAGGGGTGCGTGGCTAAATAGTAACAGCCTCATGGGTTGATGTTCAAGGATAAGGATAACCATCTTACTACATTGAGATTGTAGTTGGGTATGGCTACAATTCAATAAAAAAGTTCACGAATAAAATAGACACACGGTAATGTCAGTGAAGCACACCCTTCCTTTAGACTTTATTTCAATTGGCTTACGGTTCACTTTTGTTTGTTTCATATATAATGCAAGGCAAAGTAGAGACTATACAGGGTTAAAGGTTAAGTATACCTAGATCCGATAAGATGTTATAGTTGCCATAATTCCTGACTGATTTGCCTATGAAACACCCCACCCCAAACCTAACCCTAAATCGACCCTGCTAGCACACACCACAGCCCCTTGGAAGGACAATAATACCGTTTTACTACTACCTGGGTGCCTTTTGTCAATGATTTTTCTAAGAATTGTAATGATACCCTACTTTGTTATACCTCGTTGGATAGCTAAAGAAACGTATGTAGATATTATTTAGTACATCTGCAGGAGAACTGTCATAGTTTTTTTTTAAAGTATACCTAAAATCAAAAATATGTTTTTAAAAATTATTTCTTTTTTAAACTATCAATCGTCCATTACGACCCAGTTGGTTCAGTTATCAGCAATTTTTGTGTTGAGAATAACTACACAAAAATCGCAAAAACAATAAAATGAGAGGCACAAAACATTAAAAAATTGGCCAAGTGCGAGTCAGACTCTCTCATGAAGGGTTCCGTAGTAACTATAATAAATATAATTTAATATAACTATATGAAAAAAAAACTTAAAAATTTCTTAAGACTAGCTTATTTACAATTTTTACAACTACGCCAAATAACTTTGTTTTTCATAGTGTTTGTATGAATTACTAAGTTATATTTGCGATTTTAAGAAATATGCTGTATCTCAAAAACTGCTGAGCCGATCTCGTTCAAACCAATTTTGGTTGAAAGATTACATTAAGATCTACAGCATATATTTGTTTTAGATTTTTCACTCCATAATTGTAGAAGTTAGAGGGACACACACACACATTTTACCACTTTAGAAGCGTATATCTTTTAAACGATTAACTTTATGAAAAAGTGGTTTTAGAAACCTCAATGTCATTTTTAAAGACCTGTCTACAGATACCACAAACGCATAGGTTTCATGAAATAAAATATTTTCAGTTTCAATTCCATGTATGGGGAGCCCCCCTTTATTTTAAATATTTTTTACTTTTTTTATTAAATCGGAAAGCGGTTCACAGAATACATCTACCTACCAAGTTTCACATGTATAGTCCTAACAGTTTCGGAATAAAATGGCTGTGACATACGGACGGACGGACAGACAGACAGACAGACATGTCGAAACTATAAGGGTTCCGTTTTTTGCCATTCGGCTACGGAACCCTAAAAAATAAGGATAATAGCTAAAAAATTGTTTTTTTTTAAAGTCCAATATCTCTAAAACGGTTAGGTTTGGCGTGGGGTGTTTCGTAGGCAAATCAGTCAGAAATGATGGAAACTATAACCTCTTAACGGATCTAGGTCGACTTAACCTTTAACCCTGTATATGTTGACATAATTTATAGTATTCGGAACTAAATGTTGCCAAAGTTCCCGCACATGAAACACGTTGAGTATAGACTCTATGTATTTGACATACGGTTCAGTTTTGTTTCTCAACAGGAACGGGTGCAGTGTGTTTAGTACTAGTTCTTTCCAACCTTCACGCACAAGAAACACTCTGAGTTTAGAGTTTATGTGTGTTGATATTCGTTACGATTTCGTTTGTCAACAGGAATGGTTGCCGTGTTTGCGGTGAGATATTCACGGATCCTGAGGAGTTGCGTCTACATAATCGTGAGGAGCATCCTAAGAAACAACCGAAGCACTACAACTACCAACGGAAGAGCCAAGTTCGGACTAAATGGCCTGCAAAGTGTCAACATGTTGGTATTGCAATTCGAACCTTATGTCTAAGATGAATAGTTTAGTTTACATTGTAGAAATGACGCTTGCATTCTAGCAAACACAAAACTTACTTTTTTGTATAGGTGCACTCGGCAGTGGCTAAATACTATCATATATATGTGAAGGTTAAGCAACGCTTGCCGAGGTCGCACTGTGTATGAGTGACCATCATAACACAACGAGATTTCTTCGTGCCTCGAAAAGCACGTCGATGCCTCCCACGTACGTTGTTGTAACCCATAAATTGCAATTTTACAGGAGAGCGTTTCAAAGATACTATTAGCAACAAAAACTGCATTTTTCAATTAATCCTTATACAATTCAGTATGTGAATATAGTTATTAATACTTTAGTGTTTACTGCATGACATAATTTAAAAATACCAAAGGTTTCAGAGATTTTGCTGTTACAACACTTTACCGCGGCATAGGACTTTTGCGAATTGTTGTATTTGTCACTTACATGAATGTACACTGGAATACAAGAGTCGCATCAAGTTGTATATGCTAGTTACAACAATATACGCCAAATTTAAAAAAAAAATAGGGTCTGGTATGTATATTATTATTAGATATTATAAAATAAAAATAACCTTTTTTCTGCGATTTTTCGTTTATTGTCCATAAATCAACTTGTTGTACCTATCTACAACACTGTTTTGTGCATACATTACTAAACCACTAATAAATCGTTACAATAACTACACCTTTTTGTAAAAGTTAAGCTTTATAAGAACATAAAATCTTTTATTAATTAAATAAATAAACTTCTAAACAGAAACTAAAACAAACATTTCAAAAATACTGAAAAACTTGCATTTTCTTACATAAATACAATTTAAAAAAATTACGGTCTTTAATCAACATAACTATTAGATAATAATCTGAAAGTAAACATAAATAACTAATTTATTGAACCCTCTTAAAATAGAATAATCATAACTTCTAAAAGACTTACACTGCAATAAAAAACTGTTTTTTAATCCTTGTTTAACCCTCAACATTATTAGAGTCTAAACATGTCTATCACTAATATTTTATCATTAGATAGGAACAACTGAGTTTTCAAATCAGGTAAAAAACTTAAAATAGTAGACTAGTATATAATCATAATTTCGAAAAGTTTCGTCTAATAAACAGAAACAAAAATCTTATTTTTTTATATATTTTTTTTCATTATTATATCCTTTAACCTGTCTGAGATCAGATTTAGGAATAAATGAGATTAAAAAATTGATAAAAAATCTTTACAAAATAGTTTATTCTGAATCATCAGAATCATTTCGAGTTATCTCTTCGACACACAAACTTCTAAAGTAATCGTGACATGTTGCTGGGATTTAACGACTTAATATCCCTGTGTGACAGCGGGTTATGTCACACAGGGATATTAAGTCGTTAAATTTCGCTCTTAGTATAGAAAGAAGGTTAAGATAGAGAGGGGCTACTGATTGATTCATACTGTGAGCCCTTTGGCGCCTTCGCGTATTGGTGTTAATAGCAATAGTCATCATGTTACAGTTTGACAAATCATACCGATATTGAATTTTGAAAGGATCTCCAGAACAAACTTTCACCTCTTTTATTTTGGTCCATTGGACTGTGTCACCATTAATATTTTTTGCCCAGTTACGACCGGTTAATAGTTCCTTAAAATTGAAGAAATCTGTATGCTTCATTTCTATTACGTTATACGGCTTACCGTCTTGTTTTGCCCATCTGACCAAGCTAAACCACTCCAACGGTGTATAAATAAGTTTATTTTTTGAACAGCGCTCTATAAGAGCATGGACACTATCACCCTCTATTTGGGTGTGTCCTTTTTCAAGAAAAGTATGTTTAATTGTAATATTGAATTTATGAGCCATATACATATAAAATGCAAATACAATTCGATTGCGATTCTGACCTGCACAGCTATCAGGCCAGAATCGAAATTCTTGTGCTCCGCTGTCAAGTATTTTTATAATAAAATTATACAGACAACTTGACACCTCATTGGCACCACGTTTACCCTCTCCCTCGTGCTACATGCAACAAAAAGCCTCTTTACTAGCTTAATCGAACAAGGTAAAATTAAAAACTGACAACTTGCGTTTATAATACAGCACACTTAATTGACCATGAGGTGCATTTAAAACCTTCTGGAAGTCAAAACTTGCTGTGATGATTTTTCCGTGCGAAGATTTACTTTGAGTCTTGTCTATCAATTTAAGGTTGCGACATTTTTTTATTTGCGACGTGGTTTTCAAACTCCATTATTTGTTGTTCCGTAGGATTTTCAGTATTTTTATGAATATGACATTGGTCGCATTGGTCTTTTTTTGGTATATAAAAGCTTAATTTAAAATTTTGGTTCACAATATCGCGATACTGTCTTTCAGTCTCAGCTTTCTCTTCGTACGTATTAGACTGAAGCCATTCATTGTACAATTCAAATAATCGGCGAAAATTCAAATCCCCATCCAAATACAGCTTTTGTGAATCTTGTCGAACATAATGTGACTCAACTGGTTGTAAGCTATTGATGTGGTCACAAACACTGGTTTTAACACATTCAGTCAATTTTCGAGGTTGTTTTGAATGTTTGCCTCTTTGATCGGGGATTAGAGTTGCCGTTGTCGTATCTAATTTATCTAGGGCTGTATTGATAACTTGGTCGCTGACAGAGATGGTACTCAAAAAGTGTTTTTTACACACGTCTACATAATTTAAAGTTTCATCACCGGCAACTGGCAAAGTATACTTACGTCTTGATATACATTCGACGTTTAATCTTTCGTGTAACTAAATTAGCCACATACATACATCCACTGCTTGTTCCTGTCTCCCAGTTTCCAAAAACTTTCAAAAATATTCTTCCTCTCTTCCTCGTTTAATTTATTAAAACATTGCATACGGCAGTGACAAGGTGGACCCATTTTTACTACTTTAGTACTTCTTTTTTAGAAAGGTATTCTTTACCCAAGTTCCGTAAAGTCTTTCTTTTCACATCTATCCAGTGTTTTACATGTCTCCCTCTTATATTACCTTTGTCTTTGCTTACACGTGGACTATTATTAGAAATAACAGATAGAGGACTATTAGCTTGAGGAGTGGAACAGTCTGAAAAATACGCAGGTGACTCCTGAGCTAGTAATCTTTGATCTAATAAGGGTATATTTTCTTTTTCAACGTAATACGGACAAAAATGGTTATCACAGTCGTAATCCAAGTGGTTAATACTACAGTCAGGAGATGGGTGAGCAGAGCCAAGACAAGAGTGATCGTTAGTATTAGTGTCTAATGTAGTTCCGAAAAAGTCATCACCTATTATATTATTCACTTCATTGATCTCAGATTCGTTAAAATTTACTGGCAAGGGTGACTCTGAAACAATGAAATATTCCGTTGAAATAAGATTTGAATATAATTTAGCAGAAAATCTCATAAAAATCCTTACAACACCCCACGAATCACAATCATTATTCTGCATAAGTTTGGTTACATCTGGAAACCGCAAATATTACATACAACATACACATTACCAGTGATTAGCGATGTTGATTGTTGTATATATTA
This sequence comes from Tholera decimalis, assembly GCA_943138885.2. Lineage (NCBI taxonomy): Eukaryota > Metazoa > Arthropoda > Insecta > Lepidoptera > Noctuidae > Tholera > Tholera decimalis. Next base: position 36,854,138 of record OW964562.2, read on the forward strand.
CTTACTCACCATAAAACAGTTAATATGGCAACGTAAATCATTGTATGTCATCTTACAATTTAGTTTAGTACAACTAATTCCGAAGTAAAATGTTGTATGTATAACTTAGCATAAAATACTTCTAAATTCAGCAACGTATATTGTTGTATGTAATCTATACCACATTTTAAATCACCATCACTTCAATTAACAAAAATATTCCAATTCAGATACTAAATTTTAACATACCTTGAATACTTTGGAAAGATGAATCATAAAAATCGGTACTTTCAATTTGATTTCTTGTGATATCGTCATTTTCCATAGATATTTCCTCAATTTTATTTTTTTGTGTGTTGGCATTGTTAACCATATCACATAGTTTGCGTCCTCTGGTTTGTATTTGATAACGTTTCATTATGAAACAATAAGAAAATATTTAACTAACAGTCTTATTACGCAATTATTAGATCAACACTAAACAAAACGGCGGTGACGCGCAGCCGACAGCGATTTCCAGCGTAGTCTGTTTTATGTGACTCATACGTGGTGCATACGCGCTCTTCACCCCCGCACACCGCCCGCCGTAAACCATTGCAAATTATAATACTATAATCTGCGCCGGAATTGTTCGGAACTTACGACGTTATGCGTCTCAAAACTACCTGAAATTATAGTTTTTTGGATTTGATATTTTGTGACAGGATAATATACATGAAATTAGACACTTTTACGTGAAAAACACAAAATCGCGATTTTGTGGCTTACAACAACTTACGTGGGAGGCATCGACGTTTAAACGTTGATCCCGGCTGTTATTTGTATACAACGTGTAATTTAAAGGGTATATACATACCAAGTGCACGGCTTCTTTGGATGATAATAAACGATATGGCAAGGGTTTTCTAATCCTATGTGTACATGTGTGGAGCATAATTATTAGAAATTTCAATACATTGATACCAGAGACCGAATTTTTCAAATTAAGAAGAACGAAGAGAATTATCGTTTTATTGGCAAGTGACGTGGAAAGTGATAACCCTCATAGTGCTGTGAGGTATTCAAGAAACATACGGAACCAACAATTTGCGTTCAATTCTGTGAGTCACTTATTTTGAGCTGAAACTTTGCATAGAGACTCTATACCAGATGTTGTCTTCAGTCCTTTTGGATAGATATGGGGTTTCCGTTGCACATTGTATACATCTTTGGTAAAAATCATTACGGGTAGTAGAAGTATAGAAGCAAAAAAAATTGACATTAGGTCTTGTCGAGGAGCAGTGTCTCCATATGTAAATCGAGAGTTACCGTGTTGCTAGGGTAAAAAATACGGTGTTTTTAGACCCGGTGAATTTACTAAAAGTGTACCGTGTAAATTACCGTGTAATTATTCAAAGGAAAAAGTCTAACATTATGAAATGAATCACTATTTGCTTTTTAAATTATTAACAAAATAATAATAATAATAATATGTTTTACGTCATTAGTTAGTATTTAAATAAGGTTGAGAATAGATTGCCAACGCTTGTTCGTAGAGATAGACTTTTAGATATTGTGGGATTCCCCTCGGACTCCCGGCAGTGTTGCCCTTACAAAATTGTTAATTTGACTGACGTGAAATTCGTTGTAGGACTTTTAGGCAGTGCAAGATGAAACATATAAAATTTGATTTTTGATTTGAAAAATAATAATTAAGTTTTATTTATTCCACACATATTACATTACAAATGAGAATAAGAAAACATTATAAAATTGATTTATTGCTTAGTAAATTAAATATAAAATTGAATAATAAATGTAATAAAAGGAACATATGATAACTATAGTTAATTCAAATTAGTGATTGGAATAGATACGACGTATAATAAATTAAACTATACATACATATACAACAAAGTGATTCATAATGGTAATACGGTGATTTATGACACGGAAATACATTATTACCTTGACGGTAGATAACGGATAACAGGCGGTCGTTCCATGTAAAACACTAGTTCTGACCTGCATCCGGGTATCTCTACTCAGACGGGGTCGCAGAGGTGAGTCGGAACGAATAGCACCCCCGGCGTGTGTGACTAAATACGGGGTGGTTTTAGTCAGAACGAGTCTGACAGGCTTCTTCGCCAGCCCCAGGGCGGAGGACATACATAAGGAGTTCTACCTCGAGAAAAAAATAGACTATTATAATACTATAAATTAGACTATTACAGTATGTTTCAGTTTACGGATGCCCATTAATCATTCCATTTCATACATTATTACAATGTAATATGAATTATACAGTATGTTAACTAACAGGGCGTTCCCGTTAACCTGCAATAGTATAGCATCCATACATGCTAAAAAAATATTACCATTCAAAAACAAAATGTTTTTATTTATTTTTTAATATTAAAATATTCACTAAAAATGTTAAATTGATACGTAAAAGAAACACACTGTACACGCGTACTTGAAGGACGGCAACGTCGCAATTTATTTATGAATGACGTGCCGCGTGTGCGGCGATCTAATTGATGTGCTTATACTATTGCGGGTTAACGGGAACGCCCTCTGTTAGTTAACATACAATATAATAATAATTAATATTAATATACTTGGTGGTAAATTGCATTGTATATATTTTTTTTTTATATCTTGGTAAAATTATCAAATAAGTCCTCCCACCCCGGGCAGGGCCAGATGGACTGTCAGACTTGTACTGACTAAAATCCACGGTGTTCCTTCAATAGCCCTTTACGTTCCGGGGTCACGGTAATGGGATAAGTCCCACGACCCCGGCAGGCTTCGGCCCTCTACAGGGAGGGCCTCGTCATATTGCTGACGCTCTTTGAGGCGCGCGTGGAACACAACGCGCCGTCGACCCGGGCATGGTCCATGGTCGGACAGCGAGTTGCCCTTTACTCGCTGTCCGCATGCCCGCGCCTACGGTGGCCGGAGATCGTCGGCCGACGTCCGACGCCGTGGGCGTCTACCACTGCGGCTGGGCTGGAGGGAGGACGCCACCCTCTCCCTCACGCGGCCCGCCTCCTCCTTCGATAGCATTACTGCTTCGCAGAAGGAGGCGACCGCTTCCCACTCCCTCTCGCCCCGCAGCATGGCCTCGACCAATGCCGGGCGCGTGAGGTCTCCGCCTATCGCCGCCGTGAGGACACGTCGGTGCTCTGCCCAAGCGGGGCAGTCTTGCACCGTATGCTCTACTGTGTCCTCAGGGCGATCCTCGCAGTGGTGACACCCAGGCGTTTCTTCCTTCCCCATCAGACACAGGTACCTCCCGAAACATCCGTGTCCGGTGAGGACCTGTGTCATGCGGTAAGTCAGGACGCCGTGACGCCGATCTAGCCACTCCTCAAAGAGGGGTCTTAAATATAGCTATATTCCCATGATGCCGAGTTTTCTAATATTAAACATAACCAGCCTATAATTTTTCCACTGATGGCACACAGAACGCCTCTCTGTGAGAAATTCTATGAGAAGAATAGGTCATAATCCACCACGTGGGCCCAGTGTGAGTTCGTGAATAATATTCCACAACTTTTTTCACACAACACCATCTAGTCCCAAACTAAGCAGAGCTTGTGATATGGATACTAGACAACTGATAAACATACATATATATTTCTAAATACATACATATTATAGATAAATTACACCCAGACAAAGAACAAATGACCATGCTCATCACACAAACATTTGTCCTAGGTGGGAATCGAACCCACGACCTTGCGCATAGCAGTCAGGACCACTGACCACTATACCAACGGGCCTGTCTAACGCTTCTGCCTGGGTTTGAAGTTTGAACACATTACCTACTGTTATGTACTAAGATAAACACTTCTATTAATTAAAGCTGTATTTATTCTTAACCACAATCTTTGCACAGTATTACAACCAGGCTGATCGGTCGCGAGAGAGCGAGACAGCAAAAGAGTGAGCAGTCCAATAAGCTGCTACGTTCCGATATCACACTCTCCGCCACCATAGACTTAACAAACAAAATGAGTGCTTCTTGTACTTACATACTAAAAGAAAACAAACTAAATAAGTACTTCTTGTACATAATTATGAACTAAAACAAACAAAACAACTTATTCTTGAACTTAGCCATGTATGTACTTATTTATAATTAAGCATAATTTACTCATCCACAGATTGATCACATGTGCGAATTTGGTTTAGATGTCTTTTCCATTTTAAACCCCCCACATCAATATAATATGTTACTCCTGGACAGGATTCATCAATTATAATTCCTAAAATCCAAGGTTTATGCCCTTTTCTGTAGTCTCTAACCATAACTTTTTGCCCTATTTCTAACATTGGTATATTTCTGCTACCTTTATAATAAAGTTTAGATTTTTCTTGCATTTCATATGATTTTTCAGTTATAGGTGGTGGCCTAAGTAATGTAAATCGATTTCTAAGCTCTCTACCCAGCATTAATCTGGCTGGTGTTACACCAGTAGTGCTATGGGGTAAATTTCTGTAATCGAACAAAAATAGGTTAACAGCTGAACTGAGTGGGCTACCACTTTCCTTAATTTTAGTTACATGTGTTTTAAAAGTCTCCACAAATCGCTCTGCTGCCCCATTCGTTGCTGGATGGTATGGTGGTGAAAATGTGTGTTTTATATTTGTAAGTTGACAAAAATTTTCAAAGTCTGTACTAGTGAAAGTTGGGCCATTATCTGTTACTAAGTGGACTGGAAAACCAAAGGTGGAAAATAACTTTTTGAATATTGCAATTGTACTTGTGGCGCCAATGTTAGTCATTTCAAAAACCTCAGGCCATTTAGAGTAGCTGTCCACAATCACTAAGTACATTTTATTATGGAATGGTCCTAGAAAATCTGCGTGAAGTCGGTACCATGGGGATGGCGGTACCGGCCATGGTTTAAGTTGTGATTTTGATGGATTTTTATTATTATTCAGACAGATTACACAATTTTTTGTAATATTTTCTATTTCTGAATCTAAACCCGGCCACCAAAAGTATGAACGTGCTACTTGCTTCATACGAACTATACCAAAGTGGCTTTTATGTAGCTCAGAAAGGATTGATTCCCGTAATACCACTGGAATTACAATTCTATAACCCCAAAATAAACATCCTCTGTCAGTGCTAATTTCATCCCTTCTGTTATAAAAAATTTGAAGTTCCTTTTCAATAAGTTTTTTATCTGGCCAGCCATCCTGAACATACCGAATTGTTTTTGACAAAATCAAGTCTTTTTTTGTTTCAGCCTGAATAATTTTCCAGTCCAATTTATCAATTTTTGAATTGTTGACATGGTAGATATTACTTAAGTCAGCACTTAAACAAATAGAGTGTAATTTAACATTATCTGAACCTTCATCCTTTAATGCACGTGATAAGAAATCAGCTGGGTTTGATGTTCTGATGTGCCTTATCTTATAATTAAATGCTGACAGGAAAATCGCATAGTGTTGCAGCCTTTTGGCAGCCATTTTAGGGATACCTTTGGTGGGCCCAAATATTCTCACTAATGCAGCATTATCTGTTTCTAACTCAAAATATCGACCATATGTATAGTTATAAAATTTGGTCACACCAAAGATAATTGCCATGGCTTCTTTATCAATTGTAGAATACTTAATTTCTACAGAGTTTAATTTTTTACTTGCAAATGCAATAGGTCTAACAGTTCCATAATAATCTCTGTTTGACAATACAACACCCAAAGATGTGTCTGATGAGTCACATGATAAAATTAACGGTAAATTTGGGTCATAATGTCTTAAATTGTTTACAGAAGACAATTTCTGTTTAATTATCTCAAAAGCTTTGTTACAATCTGGGGTCCATTCAAATTTATTTTTCTTAACCATGTCATACAATGGTGCTAATGTTTTAGCCATATCTTTTAGAAACCGATTGTAATAATTAACTTTTCCTAAGAAAGACCTTAACAATGTCATACTAGTGGGAGCTTCCGTTCTTAACAATGGTTCAACATGTGATTTAACAATGCTTATGTCATTTTTAGTAACTCTAAAGCCAAACACGTCAATACTCCTTTTGAAGAACTTGCATTTTTCAAGTTTTAATTTAAATTGACATTCTTGTAGTTTTGATAGAACTGTACACAAGGTATTTAGCATATCATTTACATCACTTCCTGCCATATAAATATTGTCTATGAACACGATGGTATTTGGTATGTTAGCGAGCCTTTTACACAATAGCCGCTGGAAGGAACCAGGTCCTGTGCTTACACCATATGGTAAGTAATGATATTTATATGTACCTTCTTCTGTTACAATAGTAGTAAGCTCCTGTGACTCAGGACTTAGAGGTGCTTGTAAGTATGCCTCTTTCAGATCAAGCTCGCAGAAGTATTCTCCATTTTTAAGGGTGTTGAAAATTTAATCTATATGTGGTAGTGGAAAATGGTCAACTTCTAAATGTGGATTCAAAGTAACCTTGTAATCACCACACAGCCTTACTGATCCATCCGCTTTTAATACAGGGACCACCGGGGTACCCCACTGACTGTATTCTACCGGTGTTATTCTACCATTTTGTAATAAACGAGAAATTTCAAGCTTTACCTTGTCCTTTAATGCAAACGGTACACGTCGTGGTGTTAGGCACTTCGGCTTTGCATCAGGTTTTAACTGTAATGTGATAACTTCACCTTTGAAATTACCCCACCCTGGGCTGAATACTTCTGCGAACTTTTCTTTGATTACACTTTCTGCTTCTGAAACAGTTTTAAAATTTTTACATGAGTAAGTGTCTGAATGCTTAGTCATAGTATTCGTTTCCATGAATTTTGGAGGCCACAGTTCAAATGCCTTTAACCAGTCACGACCCACTATGCGTGGTACATTATCCTGAGCTACAAAAACATTCAAATTTCTCACCAGGTTGTTACATCTTACTGTTAGATTTTTTAATAAGCCAACAGGTCTTGTGATTGTTTGATCAAAATTTTTAAATCTTACAATGGAATTCTCAATTTCTAACTGGTTGAACAGACTGACTTTGTCTTTTAATGGAATCACTGTCACCTCTGAACCAGTGTCTAACTGAAAATCTAAATATTTTCCTGCAACATTTATAGCTATGTAATGCGGAGGTACCTTACTTACATTTACCGAGTACATCTCATGCTCATTGAATAATTGTTTAACGGAAGCTTCCACATCATCCTCTTTATCTGACTTGATGTCATTATTACTTTCCACAATTGAGTAAACTCTCTGTGGGTTTTTTGAACAAACTTTGAAAAGGTGTCCTTGCTTCCCGCACTCCGAACAGAACTTCTTGAGCAATCTGCATTCCGACTTAATGTGGCCATTGTTGCCACAGCAATAGCATCTTACTTCCTTGTCTTTCACATTGTGATCTTTCTTCGATTTATTTTTATTATGCTTCGGTTTTGTATGTTTTTCGTAATGAAACATCTCTGACAACTCTGTTTCCTTTTTACTGGTAGTATGCACTAAGGCTGTTTCCACTGTTCGAGCCAACATCACTGTTTGTTCCAAATTCAGATCAGAACTACTCTTCAACAATTCAAACTTTATCAACCTTGAATGCACTCCATCTATAAATTTTTCTTTTATCTGGTCGTTCACATCTTTGAAATTGCATACTCCAGCTAGTTTTTTTAATGCTAACAAATAATCTTCTACACTTTCTGTTGACAATTGATTTCGACTACGAAATGTGGCTCTATCTAGAACTGATGACTGCTTCGTCATATATTTCTTACTTAATATTGAACACAGTTCATTATATGGCAAGTCAATTGGTTTCGAAGGCGCACACAAACAAGTCAATGTCTCAAATACTTTTGGTGTAATCTTAGTGAGCAGCAAAGGTACTTTTTTGGTTTCTGGTACTTCATTCAACGTGATTATACATCGTAGTTGTTGTTCAAACGATTCCCAACACTCACCATTAAATGATTGCAGATCATAATGTGACATGATTGCCTTTGTTTGTGTAGGAGTAACGGTGGTGTTTGTTTTCAATTGTTTTTTCCAGTAGTTGCTCAGTAGTTTTCGTTGTTCATCAACTGTTTCGTTTTGAATGTCAATTCCGTATTCTGATAGCTGCTCTTCCAACTGTGTCTTATTTAACTTATAAATCCAAGAAGTCATTTAGTTTGACAGTTTGACTATTGTTTGTTTTTATAACGTGACGTTAGGCAATAGTTAACCAAAATGGTGGAATGTGGGAGTGCTCCTGCTCGCAAGTCAACTAGAGCTAACTTCACAGCGAAGCGTGCTGATACTTTGGTTATTTTTATTGGAAATTCGCGTTTTTTCACTTTTTATTTGCGTTAATTTATTATTAATTTGAAAAAGGGTTCTTTAAAGCTCGTCGCCAAACTGTTATGTACTAAGATAAACACTTCTATTAATTAAAGCTGTATTTATTCTTAACCACAATCTTTGCACAGTATTACAACCAGGCTGATCGGTCGCGAGAGAGCGAGACAGCAAAAGAGTGAGCAGTCCAATAAGCTGCTACGTTCCGATATCACACCTACTAATCGCTGCGCTGACTTAATCTCACTATACTTATTCTAATATCAACACGACTTGTTTTTTCTTGGCAGTGTCCAGAAGAGTTTGCGACCCCTCGTTCGTATTGGAACCATTATCGACTGAAGCATCCTGACAAGTATGAGCCGGTGCGGAAGAATTGCGTCTGTGATATATGTGGCAAACGATATGCGGTATGTACTCATCATTATATACAATTATGAGTAATAGTATCTAATATTGAATGGAAGGCATCGAGTATTTTGCAGTTATTAAAAGCGTTGAAACAAAAGCATCGAGATCTTATAAAAATACTTTATTTACCAAGCGTTTTTTACTCATAACTCATAAGCTACATTGAATATTCTTTTTTAATATTAAAAAAACAGGATTTTCGATTGTGGGAGACTGGTATCTTTACTAGGAAAACCTGTCACACAGATTATTAGACCTTTACCCCACAAAATAGTCGTAATTAATTTTTGATCACCTTTGGAAAATGAACATGACCTGAAAAATAAAAATAAAAAGTTAAGGCATTAAAAATAAGAATTACAAATTAATAACTAAACAACAAAAAACACCATCAGTAGGTATGGAGGTTGTAAATGATGTGGTGTGATTATCGATCAATACATCCCACAAATTATTCCAGTCTTTTTAGGGTTCCGTAGCCAAATGGCAAAAAACGGAACCCTTATAGTTTCGATATGTCTGTCCGTCTGTCTGTCTGTCCGTCCGTCCGTATGTCACAGCCATTTTATTCCGAAACTATTAAGACTATACATGTGAAACTTAGTAGGTAGATGTATTCTGTGAACCGCTTTCCGACTTTAAGAAAAAAATATTTAAAATAAAGGGGGTCCCCATACATGGAACTAGAACAGAAAATATTTTTTTTTCATGAAACCTATGCGTGTGTGGTATCTATAGACAGGCCTTTAAAAATGATATAAGGGTTTCTAAAACCACTTTTTCATAAAGTCAATCGTTTAAAAGATATAAGTTCCCAAAGTGGTAAAATGTGTGTCTCGCCCCCTCTAACTTCTATAATAATAGAGTGAAAAATCTAAAAAAATATATGTCTGTAGATCTTAATGTAAACTTTCAACCAAAATTGGTTTGAACGAAATCGGGTCAGGAGTTTTTGAGATACAGCATATTTTCTAAAACCGCAAATATAACTTTGTAATTCATACAAACACTATGAAAAACAAAGTTATTTAGCGTAGTTGTAAAAATGTAAATAAGCTAGTTTTAAGAAATTTTTAAGGTTTTTTTTTTATTCGTCAAATAAATATACATATTATATTATATTATTATAGTTACTACGGAACCCTTCATGGGCGAGTCTGACTTTTTTATCTAATTTTGTTTTAGGGGTTTTTATCAACTTCTTCGTCTTCCCACCCCCCCCCCCCCCCCCCCCGAGGTTTACTCTACCTTTGAAAGTGTCAGACAGACAGACAGATTACTTTCGCATTTTAAATATTAGTAGGGATCATAAAGTTTATCCGGGTTACTCGTTATGGTTAGGTTCTTGTACTGGGTACACTCAGGGATGCTGTATAGTAGTACAGTAGGTTGGATGAAAAGCCTGGTACCTATCAAAGATGAGGCCTGTATTTCAACACAGACAACACTAAAGCAGATTATGTTATATGTAGGAATATTATTAATAGCTGTACACACAGTAAATATGTACAGTAAACATTGATTTAAATGGTAAAAATACGATCGTCAGAACATTTGACGGACGCGGTCGCCCTACAAAACACACTAACGCTATCTATTATAACTAAGATGTCAATCGGCGTGGTGTGCTCCTAGACGTAACCTTGTAAGAGCGGGGTGTGGTATTTTTCGAGGTACAAAGAAATAAAAAAGCCTTTTATTTTTCGAAATTTATATTTGTTGTACAGACGACAGCACATGAAGCTACCCGAAACTGTCAAATTTTCCCAATCAACTTTGAACCTAATTTCTTTAATAATAAAGTTGAAAATCTTGTTGAAAAAATTGTTAAAGAATATTGACAGATTGTTGTAGCTTGATGTGCTGGCGTCTGTACATAAAACACATTTTAATTTGCTTTTAACAATTAACAATAAATATTAATTTTGTACATAATTTAATCTTATAGTAATATTGTTAAATCTTTTCATTTTATCGGCTATAACGTGCGCCGCTGCTAAGTTATGTCGCACTTTTATGCGGCTTCGCGTCGTCTTGGCCAAAAGTTGAGACACATAAGAAAGACAATTGTTTTAAATAATGTTAGAAAATGATTTAATGACATAATTTTAACTTACCGGTGATATGAAATGTTATCATTTTTTTATTGTGCTTTTTGTCGTATTTCACGCAACCCTTCACGACAAAACTCGGCATTTTTGCTTGTAAAACTTACGACCGCTCCCGAAGATAGTCGATCGCGTTCTAGTTCACTTCGATAAAGGGAAGGCCACTTTGGGACCAAGTTCGAGGCGTCAGTATAACATGCGATCCGCCCAGTCCTTACGCGGTAAGTAATATATATGTCAATGACAGTAAATCAATTTAGGATTGTTTATTGTCAGTGTAACGCCGTCCTAGAGCTACACAAGCGTACTCACTTGGGCGAGCGTCCGTACAAGTGCTCGCGGTGCGACCGCGCGTGCTTCTCCGCGCACGACCTGCGCGTGCACCAGCAGAAGCACTCCGACACCCGGCCCTTCCCCTGCGGCGTCTGCGACCAGGCCTTCAAGAGGAAGGAAGCACGAGAGAGACACTTGAAGGTATTGTATCTGCCTTTTCCCAACTATGTCGGGCCGACTTCCAGCCTAACCTACATACAGCGTGAAATTTTAATGGTTGTTTTCCCGCGGCAGCACGGTTACCCATCACTAGTGGTATCGAAACGCAAAGTAAACCTTAAAAAAAACAGAATGTGTTTTTTTTTTTTCAAATTATACAAAAAAAATATTCATAAACTCGAAAGCGCGAGAATTATTAGTAGTTCAGTAGACGTAACGTAGGTACCTACACGAAAGGCACGCGCCGACGCGCGCTGCCAACAAAGGAAAAAGTGATTAATAAATGTTCAGAGCAAAATAAGCTCTCGCGCATGGTGATAATGCTTTAATTACCCTGCGCTCACGTAGCGAGGGAAGCCCCGCTCCCCTGCCGTAACGCCGAGGGAAGCCCCGCTCCCCCGCCGTAACGCCGAGGCGCCGATTGCGACGCGGTGCTCCGCACTTAGTCCTTCCGCGAACGTCGTACGTCCAATACGTTATCGTTTCAAAAATGAATCGTCATAAAAATTTGTATTTCGCTATGGTGCAACTATACGCCAGGGCTAATGACGACTCCCATGTCCGGACTTGACTCCGTTGACCTTTTTCTTGTGGTCTGAGCTCAAACGCCTGGTGTATCGTGAAGAACACGAAACACGCGATGAGTTAATAACTGCGATAGTGGACGCTTTTTAATATCGTAAGACGCGAAAGAGACACCTTAATAAAATTCAAAGATAATCAATTAAAACGTGTTCGATTGTGTATTCAACTCAGTGGCTTGCACTTCGAACAATTATTTCTGTTGAGCACAACAGTGGTCTAATCCTGCTGTGAAGGACCAATATGGAGCACAATACTGGTCCAATTCCACAGGCTATCGACGGACCAATGTTGAGGTAGCGGACTTCTGGCAATAAATGAAAGAGTAATTCAAACGTTACTACCAGATTTACTGTCAAATCCACAGGTTTAAACTATTACATCTACTGGATAAGGCAAGCATGGCTTCGGTTTGATATGTACGCGGTTAAAACATTACGAGACTAGTTTACACTACTGTCATGGAAGCGAACTTAATGACTACTGAACTGAGAAACAAAACGTGGGCGGAAAAAGCTTACAGACATTCTAACTTCCGGCTTCCAGAAAGTTCGAGAATATTCTAAGTTGTGCTACAGTGCTTCCTCTAGTGTCGAGAGGCGATATCTTCAATATTCATTCATAATTTATACAACCTCTATTCATAATTCCACCCCCTGGCGTCGCAAAGCGGAATTATTTACTCAATACTTCATTCATAACTAGCAAATGTTTCATAGACCCTGTCGCCATCTTTTAGCCGGTGGTGCAAACAGAAAGATACCATGTTCTTGCTTTGCGACAACAGAAGGCGCTACTATGCACATCAGTCACAACTCCGTTACCGGAAAGTGTAGGTAAGTATCAACTCGTACTTTTGTAAATAATGAACATTTTCAAGTAGTAAGTAAGTTAGTTAAATTATTGTAAATAAGTGGATTCAAATTTATGAAATACGCCTCAAATACTTGGTTAGGTCTCTAATAATTCAGAAAATTATTTTTCTTAGGTGATAAACTTATTTTTATTTAATTTCGTATTCAGTAAATTGCAGCTAAAAAGTACTTATGACGGTCGTAGGCCCCTAAAATTATGCCTAAGCTTATTATTATCAAGAATAAGTTATCAGCTGATTGAAAAGCACGCGGGTCAACGGCCGCGAGGCCGTTATCGCTCGGCTTGCCCGAGCGTAGGTATCGGGGAGGATTACTATTGGATCGTGGTCGATTCGTTATCGAGTTTTGTTTTTCACAATGGTTAATCTGCCATTTTTTGTTTCTAATATTTTATTTGTTTATAAATCGATTGTATTACCAAGACAATGCCATTTCGCTGCGGGAAAACAAGTACTTCGCCGAAGATCCCGTTCAAACTACTCGATGATCTCTACGTCGAGCTCTAGCGAAATAACGGCCGATTGACCTCTGCCCTGCGGATTTGCTGGTGTCTGGAACTGCCCATGATCTAGTAGCCGCTGTGTCGCTGCTACGATCGTCCGGGCCGATGGGACTTGGGGGTTCAGAACCCGCGAAGACGGAGCGACTCCAAGTGTTGCGGCTCCGCGTAAAGTCGCCGGGCAGCATGGGGGTCATAATCAGCTTCTAGCATACAGTTGCACCATAGCGACGTACTCCAAATTGCAATAATTACGGCGGGCCGCACAATAGGAAGGCGGCGCTCGGCTTCGTTTGTAATTGTTTTTATTTGTAGTTTATGCCGTATCACTACACACGAGAGCTTATTTTGCTTGGAACGTTTAAATCGGTCTTTTCTTTATCGGCTCCGCGGCTGTGTTTTGTGTTGTTGCGTGCAAACTAGTTTATGCCGTATCACCACGTGCGAGAGTTTATTTTGCTTAGAATATTTTTATGCACAGCTGTTCCATTTGTCGGCGGCGCGTGCGATTCGAGTAGTACCTACAAGTTACCTCTAGTGTTACTATTGATTCTCACGTTTTTGAATTGATTAATATTTTTTAAATTATTTTAAAACCAAAAATTTTAAAACCGAATTTAAAACCAAAACATCTTTAAATTTTTTACTTTTACTGTATGCTTCGAAAGTACTCCTTATGGCAAGTTGTTCTGCCGCGGGAAAACAATCATTAAAATTTCGACAAGAATTCGAAAAAACTTTTTTTCAAAGTACTTAAATAGTTAAATATTAAAAAAATCCACTGACCTGCGTAAGTGAATGGCAACGTCGCATGGCTCGTTTGGAAAAAACTTCATAAATTTCCACTAAACTATTACTTCTATTGATCTAATTTTAGGTGTGTAGCCTGAGAATATGTAACGTAGTAAATGTGTTTCATTATATGCCTCTTGCTTTTATCAAAATTGTATAGAGAAGGAGTGCAGAAAACTAATACAATAAAACGTAACTGGGATCTCAAAGGACGTAAGATTATTTATCAGACATAGAGGCTTGAAATGGCATTTGTTTTATCTATAGAGGCCATCAATTCGCATTGAAGACTAACGTGCAGCAACAAGTTTAAACCTGACAAAATGTCTTTCTTATGTAGCCTATTGAACTACAAAGTTCTATTTAAGGAGTAAACGACAATCAATATAAAAAAAAAACAATAAGCAATTATTAATGTTTGAAAATTCCCAGTAACAGAGGTATTTTAATGCAAAAGTGTTTTATTATAATTGGATTTTATTGTAATTATTAATAACAGAGGTTTCTCACTTATCCAGGCCCAATAACCAGATTTCACTGTTTTTCACTGTATTAGAAATAATTTTAATTATGGTCGGATTTCGACCACAGGTGACTTCTAGTTCGTGTCAAATTGTAATGTAAGTTCCTTATAGTGTACTACAGTTTGAATATGAAATACATATGTGATAACGATATCGCATCTGTTATTGCTCTTAGTGTCCGAAATTTAAAAAAAATAATTGGTGCTTATTTTTGTTGTAAGTTATACAAAGCTATAATCTGTCTCCTTTAATTTTTGTATCCATAGAAATATTGTGAGGTGTACAATAAAGTATATAATAATAAATAAATAAAGCTTACTAATGTGCGAAATTTCTTATATTTCCCTAGGTTAGACTGTTCCGGTTTCTTATAGTGAACCTATGAACTTAATAGGGTACTCCACCCCGAATTGTGCATAGCTTTTTTCGGGGATAAAATCATTAAATGACTCCTCCCGGATAAGATCGGAGTGACAGACTTCTACTGACTAAAAACCAGTACTGTTCCTTCAGCTGCCATCCGTTCCGCGGCTGCGGTGTCTCGTTAGAAAAAAACTCCCGTAACGCAGCACGATATGACCTGATGAGATGGCTTGTGATGAAATGAGCCCTACATCTTGTGGTCAAGAGGCACTTCATAATTTTACATGATAATGAATATACTGTTAGCGAGATTAGTATTAAGTGGGGATGTGGGTGAGTGTGCGTGTATTAGTGAGTGTGTGCGGAGCGAGAGTATGAATGTAGCAGTTTTTTTTTCATTGTCTACACAGAGACAGAAAGTATATCTTCAGTGTCATGCTAAATCAGTAATAGTAATCAGTAGTTCAGTGTCATGGGGTGTTTCTAAGATATGTATATATATATATATATATTATTTTCTGTTTTATGAGTACACTAATTTAGCCCTCCCCACTTTAATTAAAGTTTTGAAATTCCTTCCAAAGCTTGTCTGGAAGATATCGCTAAAAGCGATAAGACCGCCATTGTAACCATAGATTTAACAAATAATGTTAAATAGGTGTCTTTAAATTTTGGTGTAGGTACAATAAAGTATATTCTACTAGCTTCTACCCGCGACTTCGTACGCGTGGGAAGGTTTTCCCGCGCAAATCCCGATCCCGTGGGAATTTAGGGATAAAAAGTAGCCTATGTGTTATTCCAGGCTGCCAACTATCTACTTACCAAATTTCATTCAAATCCGTTCTGTAGTGTTTGCGTGAAAGAGTAACAAACATCCATCCATCCTCACAAACTTTCGCATTTATAATATTAGTAGGATTCTATTCTAAATTTAACTCTTAAAAAATAAAAACAAAAAATCTTCTCTTATTTTCAGATCCATTCCGGTGACAACCCGTACAAATGTGAGATTTGCGGCGTGGCATTCGCTAAGTCCTGTACGAGAACCCTTCACGTACGCACTGTACATACGAAGGAACCTCCACCGCCGCGCAAACGACGAAATAAAGTTGACAAGTTACCGTAATAGAAGACTAATGGATGATTTTACCAACATTGATGATGATTTGGGGAGATCCCCTGGAGATATTGGCAGCACCAGAAGATTGGTAGGCGGTTTGCCATCTGAAAAACGAGGCTTAATATCTAAAATGCCTTAAAACCTTTCAAATAGAGATTCAAAACTCTACTTGTTAACTGACATATCGATAGAGGGTAATTTAACTCCTCAGAGTACTTAGTAGAACTCAGAAATTACTATAACTATAACTATGTGTGTTTGTGTGGCCTACTACTCAAAAAATGTACGGCAAAGTAAAAATACCCTCAGCATTTGCCGATTTCCCGGGCATCAACAGTAATCAGGATCACCAATTTGTGGGGTCTGAATAGGCGGTTTGATTGCTTGCATTTAGTTGGCTACTGAATCCTCTGTGAAAGCGAGAGCTTATCGATATGTCAAGGCAATGAAATTACACGGCCAGAGGAAGCAAAGCATTTTGTTCGGCAGGATACATATTTTTTTGTGTTAGCGAGTATGAATGTCAGAGTGAAGCGTTGTTAAAAGAAATAAACGAAATCGAAAGTCAAAATGTGTTTTATTGCTCACAGCACTGGGACATATCACATATTCCAAATACACACATCAAAAGTGTCTAGGGATCAAGCATTTTTATGCGGATTTCTTGAGATTGAGATGTGGCTTTGTAATAAATTTATGATTTTATAAATTTATATGGATCCTTTTTGGTGCATTTCATAATTTGAAACAGGAACTGTTAATCAAATTCGAGTAAAAGATGAAAATCAGCTGTCAATATTTTCCCTATAAAAACATACAACGCATTGAAGACATTATTAGTGCTACTGTTTCTCTACTACTGATTAAAACCAACGTTATTATGGAGCGGCGACGTCATTTAAGCAGGGAAGAAATGCTCAGAGCCGTGGGAATGATAGAAGCTGGTTCCCGGCAACGTACTGTGGCTTTAGCTCTGAATACAAGTCAGAGTGTTATCAGTCGACTTTGGACACGTTACCGAAGCACTGGTACCGTGGCTGAGCGCCATGGAGGACGGTATCGCTGCACCACACGGAGACAAGACCGATACATTCAAATCTTAACTCGAAGAGCTCCAACAATAACCGCCATGATGTTAGCCGTGAGGCTTCATCACTCTTCAGGGAACTTAATTAGCGACCAAACAGTCAGAAACCGCTTGCATGAAGTGAACCTTCATTCCCGAAGACCGCTACGGGTACCACCTATAGTAATGCACAATCGTAGGATTCGATATCAATGGGCTCTTGAACACAGAAATTGGGCAGAAGAACAATGGCGTTTCGTGTGCTTTTCTGATGAGTCTCGTTTTGGTATGAGACCGGATACAAGACGTATACGACACTGGAGAACCCCTGGACGCCAACAGCGATTAAAATCCTGCCAGGAAGTCCATCCTTATAGTGGTGGAACCATCATGGTATGGGCGGGTATTTGGATCGGCGGAAGAACTGAGTTGATTTGGATCAGAGGCAACCTCAACGCTCAAATTTATGCTGAGACGATTGTATCTGACGTCATCGTTCCTCTACAAGTGCAAATCGGTCCCTTATTTCAGTTAATGCATGATAATGCACGACCGCACACCGCAAGAGTTGTAAGACAGACTCTCGCCGCAGCTAACATCAATGTCCTGCTCTGGCCTGCTCGGTCGCCAGACTTGAACCCGATTGAGCATGCATGGGATATGCTACAGAGAAGAGCTCTGCCGAATATGCAGGGTATCCAGTCCTAAGAAGACCTTTTTTTGTTGTTGCAACGAACATGGGCGGCCATTCCACAGCGTGATTTGGATGAACTCATTTTGAGTATGCCAAACCGATGTTCTTGTGTTGTTAGTGTTCGCGGTAGAAACACGGATTATTAATTGTTTAAGTTACCCAATAAAATTTTAAAGAAAACTGTTATTTCAGTCTTTTTTTCGAACTTTAATGTTAGTGGTTCAAATGTCAAAAATCCCTTTATTAGGAAAATGGCAAATTTCTTTATTAATGCAAAGGTGACTTGGTTTATCGTTACTGTGACAAACGAAAACACTTTATTTGATGAATCCTTAAAGAAAATTTTAATTAATATCAATCAGGAGAAAAGTTATTGCAAAAATATATGTTGATCCCTAGACACTTTTGATGTGTGTACATAGTTTAAACTTTTTCAGTCAATTCATTTTGAATTTAATAGTTTAGGAGTTGATTATTCTGAAACTTCTAATAAGATACTATTTGAATATAAGAATGGTTTTCGTAAACTCTATTAAGTTAATTAACTTTTATGCATGCAGTAATATCATTTTATGCATGGAATATCTTACTATGCGAAAGTATGCGTATGCGAAAGTTTGTAACGATGAATGTTGGTTACTTACTCTTTCAAAACTACTGAACGAATCTAAATGAAAAATTTGGTAAGAATAACACATTGGCTACTTTTTATCGCGGATTTCCCACGAGATTGGGATTTAAAACTCACCCACGCGTACAAAGTCGCGGGCTTTAGCTAGTCCATCATATTCAGCCTATTACGTTCTCACAGCTGGGTCAGAGGCCAGAGGACGAGGAGGCCCTGGTGTCCTCGTGGCCCCTTCGTAACAGATCACTCTCATACAAAAGCGAAAATACCTACGCTATAAAAGCCTACAAAATCTTAATAATAGCAGCTGTTCGCAGCGAGAAGAAATGTACCATAAGTACGCACACAGAGAGTTGAGATTGTTTTGCCCGCCGCGCGACCCACGTCATCGAGCGAATGTCTTAGGGTTGTATATGATGATATTGGTAATTAAACGAATATAGAAAAACAATTATTTTTAATTTGTTGATCAAATATGTTTCAATTTAATAAAATGATAGATGCATTTTTTCCTTCCCTGAATTCCCGATTATTAAATTTTAGTGTTGAAAATATCCGAAACCGTGTAAATAATTTTAATTTTAATAAAATTCCGCACAAATAAATAATCCAAAGGGAAACAGAAGCAAAGCGGAGGAAAATCAATTGTTTTTAGGTCGATCCATTATGACGTTGTCAAAATTATTTAAAAAGGCTCAGGCAGGCGTGCGGCAGCCCACTGTCGAATGTACCGACGGCGATACGCGAAGCGGTAGGCATATAACGCGTGGCCTTGAGCGAGTGACGGACGCCTGGTAATAGGCCGAATATAATGGATTAGCTTTTGCTATTTAGATACCGCATGTCTTCTTCCTAGAACATGTCGGTTTCCTCACGTTGGTTTCCTTCACCGATTTCCTGTTGTTTGTTGTATGTTTTCCTTCAGAGCAGTGGTGATGATATGAATTACAAAAGTAATCTGCCTGACTGAACTCACGACCTGCACTCGCAAGTCGGGGCTGTAACCACTGGGCCACACCTGCTCTCTTACAATTAAATATTAAAAATAGTAAATAGTTTAAAAACAGTATTTCTTGGTTAAAGTTTACTTCTTGGCAAGTTTGTATTTTTTTATTTATTTATTAGGAATTCCAACAACTTTTCGCATAACGTTTAGAGATTACTTTCACTGTGCGTACGATTAAGAAGTGGCATTCCCTGCCAGAGTATATGGTTCCTGATAGCTATAACCTGGAGGTTTTTAAATGAAGACCGAATAGGTTACTTCTAGGCAAGCGTGCTTCATCTTCAATTACCGTAAGGGGAGATGGTGGACAAACGCCACCCTATCAACAATGAAAAAAAAAACCATCCTGAGAAACAGAAATCGTACGCCAGTCAACCTATAACATTACTAAAAACACTTAACTGGCCTGGATTGCCCTTTCCACTGAAATGGATTATCAAAGAAGTCATTGCAATAATAATTATCCACCTCTGAACTTTGGGATAAGATAAAACAGTTGGCAGTAACGCATTTAATATCGGCATTAAGGTGCATCAATACAGTCATTGAGACTACTAGCAGCCAAGTTTAAATAAAAATTATGAAAGTTGCTGTGATTGGTGCAGGAGTGAATGGACTGACATGTGCTGTTAAAATTAAAGAAAAATACAAGGATTTTGATGTAAGTACAACTTTAATTTTTTAGGGTATAAAAATGCTAGGTCCTGTCAGATTTTCTGTCGTTTTTGTTGGCGCGCGGTTCAGAAGAACGCTCTTTTTAAAGCTCGCGTCCTCGGAGCCGCCCGTGTCCATCTTCAAAGGGTAAGCAACGCTAACTTGCCGAGGTCCGTGGATCCGTGTCTCCGATCTAAAGCCTACAATACATGTTGGCCGAGCGTTGTCGAGTGAAGGCCAATACCAACATGTAGACGGTATATTTGCTTTGTCTTGCTGTCGCTCGGTGTCACTTGCCTAGTTGGTTGTGTATAGATAAGCGCCAACGTGTATAGAACTCATTTGACGTAGCTTGTCACAACTTGCAGTCGCTCGCGATCACTTGCCTCACTTCGGAGCTATGTCGGTTTTTCTGCACAAATCAAAGGCGCTCGCGCGTGCTCGGCCTATAAAAACTGACAGTGCTCAACATGTGGGCGTCTCCTCAAAACTCGTCTATTTTGGCCATTTGCCATAGCCATTTGCATTGGCTTCCTTCAAACTGCTTCAAACTTGCCGAACGTCTAGACAGTTAGGCTGCGTTTCCACCAGAGATGTGCGAGGATGCGTAGCGAGGGATGTGTTCGTAAAGAACCAATAGAATCACTTCATTTACCTCGCCTCGGTTAGCACAGCTCTGGTGGAAACGGCTCAGCGGAGCTAGATTTTTGCGCATACAAAACAAGCGAGGGATGTGTGCGAGGGATGTGTTGCGAGGAATGTGTGTTGAGAAGGATATGTTGCGAGGTTTGCGCATCCTCGCACCACACATTAATGCGCATTTTCACAGCTCCGCTACACATCCTCGTAGGCACATTTTCATCGCACAGCTTTGGTGGAAACGCCCACACATTTTCACAGCACAGCTAGACATTCTCGCACGACACATTTCCATCGCAAATCTCTGGTGGAAACGCACCCTTACGCTTGCCTTGTGTCAATTTGTCTAGGCTCGCGTTGGTCTAAGCTCAGCCAACATGTATTGCAGGCTTTAGAACATCGGGATTCCTCTTCGCCTCGGAACGCACGTTAAGCCGTTGGTCCCGGCAGTTGGCAGGAATTTGTACATCTGTGACAGTTGTTGCTGCTAGTCAGTAGCTATTATAGAAAATCTAACACCTTTGCTTGCGTTTTGCCAAAGTACTGTGTAACCCAGCTCAGTAGCTGGGTTACACAATACTTTGGCAAAACGAAAGCGAAGGTGTCAGGAGGTGGTAGATGAAGCGATTGCTTATTTGAGCACTACTACCCAGTGGTAGTTAGTGCTCAAATATGCAGTCGCTTCATGTAAAACTGTAGTATTCAGCTGCTTTCTGTTAAACTGGAAGCCGACCGTGACATATGGGAAAGGCTAAGTACCTATATGATGAGTAAAATATACATTGGAAGTGTTTTTGAAAGTAACTTGAAATATTCCCCCAGTTTTTATTTTCAGGTAGTCCTTATTTCAAGCGAATTTTCGCCGGACACGACTGGTGATGGCTCTGGCGGTTTGTGGTACCCGTACCTGTGTGGAAATACTCCCAGCACACTCATTGAGTATGTACTGCGTCATATTTTGGTATTCAAGTATTTATTTGCAATCCATAATGTACCCATGCAGGTGGAATAAAATTATAAGAAACAATTATGGACCCTGTCGGGCACAGCAAAATTTAAAATAGGTAGGAGAAAGGAAGAGCGCTTTGTTTGATTTTCCACAATAGGAAATATTTATTTAAAATTTGATAAAGTTGTTTCTGTGCATATAAATTAATATAACAACAAATATGGTATTTTATACTTACATCAATTTAAACTAACGACTCAACTCTCTTAATCATATTGTTTAGATCCGTTGCTAAATCTTCCTGCCTCTAAGAAAATTTTAGAGTTTAATTTTAGAATTACAATATTAGGTAACTTATTGGATTGTGTAGCATGCCGCGAGCATAGGTATATATGCTGTATCATACATTGCTAAAAGCGATCTTATATACATTGGACGAGATGCAGAGAAAACATTTTACCAATCGTGTGAGGGAGCTAAAGATCCAGACATGTACTTGTACAATGCATAGGTACACTTCAATTCAATGTTCAGAATCAGGAACGGAATATGTTGCAATATTGATTTGTACCATTTAATATTTGGTGCATTTTCTTATACATATTATACTAGCTTATGCCTGCGACTTTGTTTGTGTAGTAGGACTTTCCAGCGTAAATTTCGATCCCGTGGGAATTCCGGGTATTAGTAAGAAATAAGACGTTGGACACTGATTGCAACTCAACTGTCTCGGTTATCTGCAACTCAGGTTACCTACAATGACAAATCAAATTAACGATTATACACCACTAGACACACTTTCGACGAAAGCAGCCGAGGTTCGTATCTCACAGGGGATGTCCTTAGCGTGTAGTCGCTCAGGTCAAGTAGACGACAATGTCCCAAGTTGACCTGCTAGAGTTCATCTACAAAACCAAGCATCAGTGACAAACAGTTAAAATTGCTTCTCAATAAGTTATAGAATAGAATGCATTTATTTGTCAGAATATTGTACAAAGTTGTTAAGTGCATTAATAATTAAGATCAGAATATTCTACCGTTTCCGGTGTACAAATATGTAAAATTAGGGTTTAAATCATTAAATTACAATTAAATTAAATATAAGTAGAATGGAGTTTACAAATACATAAAATTAATGGTGCAACAATTATTAATGATAATAAAATTATATAAGTCAGATTTATTAGGCATTAATCTATACTATAATATTATAAAGCGGAAAAGTTTGTTTGTTTGTTTGCTTGAACGCGCTAATCTTCGAAAGTACTGGGTGGATTTGGATGAAATTTGGTATGGAAGTAGCTTGAAGCTTGAGGAAGGTTATAGGCTACTTTTTACGCGACTGCAAAAAAGGAGAGTTATGTTTTTACTGTGATAGAATCCACGGGAGCGAAGCCCCGCGTGAGTACTAGTTTGTTATAAACAGTAATGGACATGCAGTATAAATTATTTGAATATAGTTTAATTCTACGCCTAGGTATATTAAGCATATGCACTTTTCGACTAGGTCTGGATACAACATCATTATGCAAGTCAAACTCTTGTCTATTGTGGTGTACAAAAACACAAATTTCAAAAATATACAGTGCTGGACGTGGTAGGATTTTTAGTTTTATAAATAGTGGAATACAACTGTCCAGTGGGTGCGCTCCACAAATTGAGCGCACACATTTTTTCTGAGCTCTAAACACTCCTTCAAGTTCTACCAGTCACCAAATATAATAATAATCATCATCAATAACCACAGCCTAACTTCACCAACTGCTGGGGAGGTATAGGCCTCCATTTGCTTGTGCTAAGCTCCACGTTCCTGTGCATTCCTGCCCATCTTGCTGCCGGACGACCCACACTCCTCTTTCCAGTCCTAGTACCTATAATAATATTTTCAGGAAATGGGGCGGTGACACATACAGGTTCCTCCTCGAACAATGGAAATCCGGTGGTTACGGCGTCTGTATGATGCCCATATTCAACTTCTACAGGACTAAAGAGAAGTTCTGCAAGCCGGAGTGGGCTCACATGGTGTTAGGCTATCGTGTGCTCGATAGTAAGGAATTAGAGGATTACAATATGGTGTTTTCTGGTAAATATGTGTAAGTAATTTAATCATGAGTTTTCAGTTAGTCTACTGTAGTTTGTCTTTTGGTTACCAACTTAACATGAACTAAGTCGAACCGTTGGTATAAAAACTATGGTATAAATACTAACTCCTGCAGAATTTGATACTAAATTAGAAAAACACTACGAACTTTCGTACTTTCTATACACTTGTTGTTTCTAAGGTGGCCAAATGTTAACGATTTTGTATTAAAAATAATTTGATTTACAGTGATGTGACGGTGGGGAAACTAGATCCATCTTCCGACAAAATGCGCTCGGTCTTTCGGGACAAATGGATAAGTGTGAGAATTTCATGTCGAATCGTCTTAAGGATTGCTCCGGAGCTCCCTGTACAATTCCTGTCAGGGGACCTCTCTGAAAGGACTGTTACAAGGTCTCCCTTAAGCCTCTCTGTGTACGGTAGCAATTTGACAGCTACTATGGCGCCACCATCCTCCTTGAAATCACTTAGTGGGTGGTCACAATCCCCACTCGCAGGGCTCACGGCCTCAAACACCCGCCTGCTTTAATTTATTATACAGAGGATATGCGTGTAGTGCCGATTACCTCCTCCGAGCAGGATCAGCCTTGTCACGATCCCACTCAGTGGGGGAAACTGCCTCGCCTACATCCTGATATCCACTTATATTTTAGAACCTGAAATCATCGATAAAAAGTATTGGGTTACGTAGGTCCACGGCATCCTTTTCTATCATTCCAGCGCCGGCCAAACTTTTACCACTTTTGTCTGCTCGCCACCAACTTTACTAGCACACTTCTTGAATCGATTCAAGCAAGCCAACGGCCAAGTCAAACAAGCGAAGTTGACATCCTTACAAGACGCACTGTTAGACCAGTATGATGTGGTGGTGAACTGTACTGGCATGGGGGCCAGGTCCCTGGTGCCTGATGATAGTGTGGTGCCTATTAGGGGACAGGTGCTTAGGGTGAGTATTATAATTATTTATTTTCATTACTAGTCGTTACATTTTGTAACCTGTGATCGAACTCGCTTAGTAAACAGAAAATACCTGCCCTTTTTATTACGCAGAATTGCACAAAATAACGCCTGTTGTAACTTTGTTTAGTCACGAACTCTTTGGTCTATTACCATCACAGAAATCTTAATAATAAGGCAATAGAAGTCGCAAAGACGCGTGACCTTGTCGCCGCGCATGTGTTTCGTAAAACACAAGAGCGCGTGGAGCGTTTGTTGCGGTTACTTGTGTTGTTTGGGACGTGAAGAGGTAAACATGGTGTTTTGCAGCTTATCCAACTGCGGAAATTCTTCCAAAATTTGTAACTTTACAAATAAAGGGATAACATTTCATATGTAAGAACTTAATTTTTGAAATAATGTCGTTTTTGAAAAATATAATCAAATCAAATATTTTCACCACCATTACTACGATTATCACAGAAAACGATTTTTTTTCTCAATTCAATTACCATTAATACTTAAGCTTGTTCATGTCTATTATTACAACTACTAAAAGCAGCAATGAAATATTATAGTCATGCGCAATAAACAATATCGTCGTTTACGTACATTCCAGGAACACGCCGCACGAGTTGGCCGCGAATTAGTGACGTGCCACTACTACTTTGTATCGGTAATTTATTACCTTTAGCTTAATAGTTAATACGTAGTTTTACCGAAATTCGAATGAAATATAATTTTTCGTTCAATATTTCAAATACGTATTGAAATATTGAACGAAAAATTATATTTCATTCGAATTTCGGTAAAACTACGTATTAAGCATGTTTTTTCCTGTTTAAATAGTTTATAAAAAGTCATTTTTCAACGATTATATAGCTGTTAATTCGTACTTTTTCATACAGAAAATTAATAGGAGGTAGGCTTATTATTGTTATGTACGTAGGTAAGTTAAATAACAATCTGCGTTGGGTATCCTTGTATCATTGACGTGTTCAGTATTTATCTATTTTTATGACAAAATAATTACGGATACATATTATTATGTATATTGTAAGTATAATGGATTAAGTTGGATCGGATCGATACGTTTTCATATTATTTATGCATCAATATAATAATAATAATATCATCAATCCATCCTAAGATTGTCTAGAATTTTTTTTTTTTTTTTAATTAGAATAGGTTCGCGTTTGACCACCATCTCACCTGATGGTAAGTGATGATGTGGTCGAAGATGGAGCACATCATCACTCATTGTCTAGAATATATCGCTATAAGCGATAAGACCGCCATCGTAACCATGGAATTTACGTAAAACAGTTGTGTAACAATTTATTTTGGTGAACAATAAAGTATATTCTTCATTGTTCGGTATTAAGTTGTGCCATTATTGCTCTATTTGATTTGGTCATTATTTTTTTTTGCATAAGATGAAGTATTGGAGAGCCTTTAAGATTTGTATAACTAAATAATAAAAAAATATACTTACACTTAACGTTTTATTGTATTCCCTTTTCTCCTAAATAAATCGTCTAAAAGCGCGTCGAGGAATGAAAAACTTTCAATAAATTAGTTATCTATTGTTACGAGACTCCTTGGCTATTAACGCTGATAATAATATGAGCATTACGAGCTTTGCACTGCACTATTCCCATGTGAGAGTGAGCGCGCGATATCTTTCTCTGCTTTTCGCACACGTTACGCCACCTGAGATTATGCGTTTTTAGAAAATATTGCGTAATGTCATCGCTTAAAGTTTAATTTTGTTGTAATAATGCAAAATGCATGTGTAGGCGAAAGTGTGTATCTATTGTTTGTTTATGTGGTGGTAGCTGCGAACCGGCGACACGCGTCCCAGTATTAAATGACAGTAGATAGCATTTCTATTGCCTTATTATTAAGATTTCTGTGATTACCATATATATTTCATATTTCTGGCCATACATAAAACGGACACGAAAACTTTTGAGCATACAGTAAGGCGGGGCAGTGGGGAGGGTCTCACGCTATTGTTTCCTGTTGAACCGTTTCAGGGACTTCTTTGAACCTGATGTATTATATTTCTGCCGCAGGTAAAAGCCCCCTGGGTCAACCAAGTGGTTATTGATGAGGAGGGCGGATACTATATTATCCCGAAGTAAGTATTAGGTACAAATGAGTTAAATACTCACTTCACCACGGCTTGGTAAATTAATATTGATCCAAATTATGCACCTACCTAATAGTGTCAAAACAATTGATGAGTGATGCAAGAATCATTAACTACAAAGAGTTAACTTTCTTTTTTTAGGGGTCTTTATGAAAATATGATGGCTGATATCTACATTTTCGTTTCACCTAATTCATAAGTATATTATACCTACAGTGTTATTATTAAAACACTAACATCCTCACAGGACTTTATTACTAACATCATAAAAACAACTTATGCTTTTGTTCTGACTTTTTAGAAAACATAATACATTTACCTAAAACAAACATTCAAGACCCCCTTCATTGCCTTTTGTACTATTACTTTACTAGCGCTTTCTTTTGCTTCACAGACTGTAGCATTTAGAGCGTTCAAAATATTTTTATTTTTGCATGAAAATCTGGTGAACTGAAATATTATGAATTATTAAAAGTCATAGAAACAAAAGTCGTGGTTTATAATATTACTAACATAGTCCTGAGAGGTTTTTAGAATTTTACCGATAACCCTATATAATCATACTCTTTCATCTCTGTTTGCAGCGCTCAAACAGTTGTGCTAGGAGGCACTCATCAAGATGACTTCAACACAGAAATAGACCCAAAAGACACCGAATTCATACTGAACGGATGCAAGAGAATCATGCCAGGACTTGAAGTAAGGGATATTAATAACTAATCCATAAATAATTATTCAATTATTTATTCATAATAAGAACCCAGTCCGACTCGAGAGTGCTAGGCATATATTTATGGGGCTTATAAGTCAAGCGCATTGCTTTGGGCGAAATGCCTGAAATTTCACCGTTACCATCCTTTCCAGAAAAACATGCAATGATATAATTTAAATTTCTAATTCTAGGGTGCAGAAATAGTAAAACAATGGGCTGGGCTTAGACCGTCGAGAGATACGATCAGGTTGGAACCAGAAGAAAAGAACGGAAAACTATACATACACAACTATGGACATGGTAAACCGTCACTGCCTTAATAGAAACTTAGAAATAAGTACTTTAAAAAAATCCTTGCCTGAGTATATGGTACCTCATAGGATTTAGCTTCAACTTGGGGTCCTCAAATCAAGAGTGAATAGGTAAATTCTAGGTAAGCGTGCTCCATCCTCCACTAAATCATCGTAAAACATGAGTTACGAATGGTTGAAAGTAAGACGATCAATAATTAATATGAAAATATTTAAGCAAATTAAGTAAACTTTTATTATTTTGAGAATAGTGGTGGTCCAATGTTTACAGGCAATACTAACGAGATCGTGGGTTCAAATCCAGGCAGGTTCCTACATAATTTTGTGTAATTTTCGTCAACACCACTGTTCCGTCCGATATGTGGAACCGAACGTATATTTTGGTTGGCAACATTAATTATCTGTGGCTTGACATAACCTCTCTGACTTGACAGATAGACTTTGCTTCCTTGGAAAAAATGTCCGCACTTTGGGACCTGTTGAGTTAATTGTAATTGAAATATCGTTTGGAATCGCCTATTGCAACCGTTAATTGGGTCGCGATTATCAATTGTTTGAAGTTGTAATCTCCATTTGACGAAAACCCCGGGATATTTTTGGATTTGTCGCCGGTTGTGGCCATCCGCGTGGCACGCGCATTTGTTGAAATAAGTAGTGATAAATAGCTTCGATCTGGTGCGAGTTTGTGCTGCGATTGCTGATAGACCGCGTTGGGAGGACCTGCATTTGAGAACCTCCGTCCATCTACACTTGACTTACATCACACTTTCAAGTACTCACCTCATATTACATACAAACCACTTGGGCGTGACCTAGGAAGGTCGAAGCTTGGTGAACCCAGCACAGAAGGTTAGTGGTATTTATAAAGCCTCAGAGGCTATTGTGTAACCTTGTTTATTGTAAGCAACGTTAAGCTCCACGAACCGTGGACAGTTCCGGACACCCCAGTTATCGT
The DNA here is from genome assembly GCA_943138885.2 of Tholera decimalis. Classification (NCBI taxonomy): domain Eukaryota; kingdom Metazoa; phylum Arthropoda; class Insecta; order Lepidoptera; family Noctuidae; genus Tholera; species Tholera decimalis. Next base: position 36,882,996 of record OW964562.2, read on the forward strand.
TGCACTGGCTTCTTGTAGTCCTGAACAACCACTGTTCCCAAAGACGGTGAAGGAAAACATCGTGAGGAAAAACTGATATGTCTTTTTTTTTTAACGTGGTAAAATTATCAAATAAGTCCTCCCACTCCGGGCAGGGTGGGAGGGACTGTCAGACTTTTACTGACTAAAATCCACGGTGTTCCTTCAATAACCCTTTACGTACCGGGGCCACGGTAACGGGATGAGTCCCACGACCCCGGCAGGCTTCGGCCCTCTGCAGAGGGGGCCTCGTCATGTTGCTGACGCTCTTTGAGGCGCGCCTGGAACACAACGCGCCGTCGTCCCGGGCATGGTCCATGGTCGGACAGCGAGTTGCCCTTTACTCGCTGTCCGCATGCCCGCGCCTACGGTGGCCGGAGATCGTCGGCCGACGTCCGACGCCGTAGGCGTCTACCACTGCGGCTGGGCTGGAGGGAGGACGCCATCCTCTCCCTCTCGCGGCCCGCCTCCTCCTTCGGAAGCATGACTGCTTCGCAGAAGGAGGCGACCGCTTCCCACTCCCTCTCGCCCCGCAGCATGGCCTCGACCAATGCCGGGCGCGAGAGGTCTCCGCCTATCGCCGCCGTGAGGACACGTCGGTGCTCTGCCCAGGCGGGGCAGTCTTGCACCGTGTGCTCTACGGTGTCCTCAGAAAACTGATATGTCTTAGGATCAAAAATCCACAGACATGCGACATCCGACAAACCACATTCGGCCCGCGTGATGGATTGCGGCTTGTTCTCCCTCACTGAGAGGAAGGAGGCCTGTGTCCCAACTGTGAGCTGTGAACTGTTCTAATGTGAGGGCGTCCCGAACGAGGGCTCCCCGGAATGAGGGCGCAACGGCCTGACCCATTTCTTTTATCTGTCGTAAAACAACAGAAGACCACTATAGTTTCGAACCTGTAATTTAGCCTTGACGTAGACGATAAATAAAGAACTGGCAACAGACGTACATTAGAGCGGATCATGAAGTTTTACCAAATTATACTTTTTTTTAATTTATATTAGACTTACGTTTGACCACCACCGCACCTGATGGTAAGTGATGATGTGGTCGAAGACGGAGCACGCTTGCCTAGAAGTAGCCTATTCACTCTTGACTTAAAGACCCCAGATTGTAGCGATCAGGAAACACAGACTCCGGCGGGAATTCCACTCCTTAGCTGTACGCACAATGAAAGTATTCCCAAAACGTTTTGTCCACCTTGTAACGATGGCACATCACCGTTTGTCTTGTAGTCCGTTCCATAACGGGCTTAACGGAATTAGATTGTGTAATTCCATCGCACATTGTCCGAAATGTAACCGATAGACTTGCAACTCGTCGTCGATGTTCAAGGTTCGACCAGTGAATCGTTGCCAATGAGTCTCTTGGCCCTTTTCTCGATAGACTCAAGCGCGTCCAGTTGGTATTTGGTAGATCCATCACAAAGATGAGAGCAGTACTCCATACACGACCGAACACTTTAAATGTAGGTGGCGATCCAGTGCATACATTTTATATACCTCCTAAGACGACCCACTGACCTAAATCTTAATTTATCGAGAACTTTAGAAGCCTTAGTAAACCACACACTAGATGGGGTTGTTATAAAGCAATATTGGAATTATTCATTATAATTTAGACATATCTATAAGAATTCTTACTATGGTTAAATATTTACTCATAAGCATGTTATACATGAATGAGAATTATGTAGTTGTTGATGCAACGCTATCTTAGTTTTGTACTGCGTTACTACGATCAATAATAATAGTTTTCAAAAGTTATCATTACTAAGAGCAATATTCTCTGAGTTACTCTAGATAATACAGGCTACAGGCTTTTAATCCCGACTATACAGAGTGTTATAATTGGTTATAATATAAAATCTCATATTTCGCATTTCAAGTCTTAACGATATTATTACATACTTAGCTGTTGTCCTCGACTTCGTTCGTGTGGAAATTTTGATAAATGAATCCCACAGGAAAGCCTATGAGCTCTATCAGACTATAATCTATATCTATCTATCCTGAGTTTCATACAGTCAGTCAGTCGATAAAATTTATAAATAGATTATTTACGTAGTTCAAACTGGCATTTGCAAAAGGCATCTTAAAGATTTAATATTTACCACTTATTTTTAGGTGGAAGCGGCTTCACACTATTCTGGGGTTGCGGCGAGGAAGTGCTTCAAATATTTCAAAAATACTTAAATAAAAACCACAACATTAGAAATTCAAAACTTTAATGAAAACACTATATTACAACAGTAAAATATTAATAACATTTAATATATTAAATAAAAGTTTTATATTACAATATATTTTGTTTTATTATATGGTTTGATCTCTTAGTATTTCTTTTGCATTAAACAGACTTCATGTGAGGGCATTTCTCATGTGATTTTATTGATTGTTTGCCAGCTAAGTCACTGATGCTAGCTGCCACAATAGTATAAATACCAGAAATTCGCACATTCCATGTCCTTATTCTATACATATAGCCTATGTGCAGATGAATATCTATACTAATATTATAAAGCGGAAAAGTTTGTTAGTTTGTTTGTTTGTTTGCTTGAACGCGCTAATCTTCGAAAGTACTGGGTGGATTTGGATGAAATTTGGTATGGAAGTAGCTTGAAGCTTGAGGAAGGTTATAGGCTACTTTTTACCCGACTGCAAAAAAGGAGAGTTATGTTTTTACCGTGATAGAATCCACGGGAGCGAAGCCCCGCGAGAGTACTAGTGTATTTATAAATATGTAGATTGTTTTGTTTATTTTTTCAAAACATGACATAACATTGTTAACATTTTAAGTACAAACATGTTTTGCTGGGCTTAGATGCAGCATGCAAATTGCAAAATCGACATTTCGTGTCAAAGAACTCTTTTCAGAGTATAAACGTTATTTTGTCTGAGCCATGCACTAAATTTCCGCTTAAAACAGTATCTCGTATTAAACAATTTAAATTCACCAGGTCACTTATTATATATTACACATTATCATATAGCTTACCAGCTCTTGTTAAGTTTGCAATCCTAGAAGCTTCCCTAATACATAAAAAATATATAGAACCAGCTGTCAGTGTTATGGAAATAACATATTTTCACGTATTTGAATATACTGATATTCAAATAAAAATAAGAAAATTCAATTGATTTTGACAGTTACAAGTGCCCCCACCTCCTCTCATATTGCACATACGTTATTAATGAACTTAGCTCTTTGTAAACTTTGGTATTACGACTCGTCATCGTGGTGGCTGATTGTGTCGTAGATATCGGTCCGCCTTTGACTTCTCACTGGTATTTGGCTGCGAACTTCTTCTACCATCCTTAGATCTGGAAATATATACAAAATTATTTTAAAAACATGCTGTATCTTTATGAATGCACACATCCGTCCTTACAGATAGTTAACTAGGTGAATTATTGAAAAAAAAAAAATAAGATCAGTGTAATACACAAAGATACTAATGAAAATGAAAAATTGGCCAAGTGCGAGTCAGACTCGCCCATGAAGGGTTCAGTAATAACTATAATATGTACATTTATTTGACAAAAAAACCTTACAAATTTCTTAAAACTAGCTTAATTACATTTTTTACAACTACGCCAAATAACTTTGTTTTTCATAGTGTTTGTATGAATTACAAAGTTATATTTGCGGTTTTATAAAATATGCTGTATCTCAAAAACTGCTGACCCGATCTCATTCAAACCAATTTTCTACTACTACTACAAAAAGATGTACAGACACATATTTTTGTTAGATTTTTCACTCCATTATTATAGAAGTTAGAGGGGGGGCGACATATTTTACCACTTTGGAAGCGTATACCTTTTAAACGATTAACTTAATGAAAAAGTGGTTTCAGAAATCTCAATATCATTTTTATGTCTGTCTATAGATACCACACATGCATAGGTTTCATGAAAAAAAAATATTTTAAGTTTTAGTTTTTTTGAATTTTTTTTCTTAAAATCGGAAAGCAGTTCACAGTATACATCTACCTACCAAGTTTCACATGTATAGTCCTAATAGTTTCGGAATAAAATGGCTGTGACATACGGACGGACGGACGGGCGGACAAACAGACAGACAGACAGATATGACGAAACTATAAGGGTTCCGTTTTTTACGGTACTCTAAAAATGTTTATTGGTAACAATAGTTCGTTAAACAATTTGGAGGATGAGTTCTTGTGTGAAAACACCTGTACCATAATAATAATAAGGAGGAGGAGGAGGTGCCTCTCTCAAGAGCCTTGACAACCGGTAGCTTGGACCCTGTTCCCGATACCAGTGGGCTACTGTTTTTTATATTTTTAAATGTTTTTGTTTTTATAGGAATATTTAAAAATGTAAATAATATGTGTAATAAATGAAATAATAATAATAACTTTATTAACAGCCAAATAACATTACAATAGTCAAAGAGTACGTACATTTTTTGGAAGGGAAAATATACAAAATGTGACTCTCAAGCTAATCTGTGTTATGGGAGTCAGTGTTCCTCAGTACAGCAGTGGCTAACCTAAATTTTAATACATATTATAAACTATTGAGTAATACACAATTAACTATTTGTGGATAAGAGTACCTATATATGCTTGCGTGTTTGTGTTGTGTGTGTGGTGTGTGACTGACTGTTTGTGTACGTGCCAGTACCAGTTGAAGCCGCATTCCCTTCTCTTAACCTTTTCGACGCCCATCTATATAATACGCGATGTGTCCTCCAGCGCCACGCTACAAACGTATAACGTACCTATAGTAAAACTTAGGGATGGGATTAATGTCCTTTCGACAAATAATATTATAAGTTGAAATTAATCTTTATTCACCAATTTACGAAGCTAATTAAAAACTGATACCGTATTTTCATATTTTGTTTTATTTCATAAAAAAAATAAATATGAAAACCTGGATATATTTCCCATAATAATAGAAAAGAATTGTAAATTTATTAGAGGTGTTTTCTATAAGGCACATCCCTATTTGTCTCCAAATGTAATCCTTTTACTTCATATCAAGTCGTTGGCGCTCGAGGCACGTCAAAATCCTTTCTGATATAAGGATGTCTAGATGTCGATGTCTATGGTATTTTTCTTTTTTCTATTCACTGCGGTCGAGTTACACGTGCATAACCTCAACCGATTCATGCACAATTTATTTCGTTTACTTACAACAAATAGAACCAAATACAATCAATAGAAGCTAGATACGTAGTTTTCTACGTGTTTTTTTTTTAATTAAATCGGAGGGTAAGTGACTGTTTTATGCAGATGTTACAGATCTTTTTTTTTAATGGTAGGTGTAGGTGTCTCAAAATACTAGTTAATATTTAAGGAAAAAATGACGTGTAAAAGAGTTATTTAATAACCAATTTGCAAAATAAAGATCATTTATCATTTATCATTTATCACTAGCAATGATTTTTTTAAGAGTCTTTAAGTCAAGAGTGAATAGGTTACTTCTAGGCAAGCGTGCTCCATCTTTGACCACATCGTCACTTACCATCAGGTGAGATGGTGGTCAAACGCGAGCCTATTATCAATAAAAAAATGTCAAGACGACGAACTATTTCAAAATTCTGATTATTCACAAAATTTTTCTTATGATGAATCTACTCAAAAAGAAACAAAATTCAAGGAAAGTGATACATGCACAGAAGCAGTAGAAATGAAAAAGGATCCAGTACAGTTGGTATCGAATGAATTATTAAGGTTCGATGTTGATCAAAAATATGTAATCATGCAAAAAATTCTCGAGGTATGAAAAATAAGGGAGAATAAAGCTTGCCATATTTTAGCCAGTGCATTAGCTAATTATCTGCTAGTGTGTTATACCAGGTGTCCAAAAATTACATTTGTCTATATCACAAGTTGATTTTATCTTTTTATTTGTGATCGTCTTAGGGAATGCTGTGGCCTTCAGCATACTACAATTACGATTCACTGTCCTCTGTAATTATATCAAATTCTGATTCAGACTTCACACCTTGTAAAACTCGCAATAATTCGTTATATTCACCGTTACTCATTTTTTTGTAAGAACACGTGCGCCAACGCAAGATGTAAACATTGCACTACACTAAAAAGCACAGTCACTATGACCTTGAAACCCGTCCGCTTATGACGTCACAGATTTACTTCTATACAAGTTCGTGGCGTTGTGCGCACTGACAACTAGCCACTTAGTAAGGATGGGTTGTTCAAACGGTGTTTCAGTATCGACAATGATTAGAAAACCTATTTATTCTTGATTAAGGTGAATAAAACGTAGTTTATAGTTTACAATATTTATAAATTATTATTTATTCACGTCATTTTGGATGCATTTCGCGAATCAAGAGTAACACTTGATTCGTTTTTAAATTTTTTATTTGTTATTACATTGTGTTGTGTTCATTGGTCTATACCGTCCTCTCATCCAAATTAAACTTGTATTATGGATACATTCTAAAAATGAATGATATTTTGAAAAGAGTAACTGTGGAGTTTCTTGCCGGTTCTTCTCCATAGAAAACGATCAATTTCAAAACGTGCACTATCTCTTGACGTTTTATAAGTGCCCATGTAAGCCTATGTGAAATAAAATATTTTGGGATTAAGTTTGCAAGACTCACCGACATCAGCACATAACAGGCCAGGTTTCTCATCCAGCTGCTGAACCACCGACCCCCAGGGGTCGATCAGCATGGTGTGTCCCCAGGCCACATAGTCGGCGTCCTTGTCCCTGGCCGGGCTGACCAGGGCTACCCAGAGTTGCAGGTCGTTAGCTCGCGCGCGACCCAGGAGCTCCCAGTGACGAGGGCCCGTCGTCATGTTGAAGGCACCAGGGTAGATGAGGACGGAGCAGCCTGAAATAGTGAGAGAGGTTTATTGTTTTCACATGTGTGTCAGTAAGGGTACGCTCGCTTCCATTTTTTAGGAAGCAGCAAATTTATAAGTATGGTTTTTCAGGATTGTTTATTTATTTATTTAAAAAAACACCAAACATTCTGACAGTAATACCAAAACGCTTATATGCTAGCAATTAATTAATTTAGAGATGAGATACACAAAAAAAAGAAAAATTAATTTTGTGTACAACTCCATACATATTTATATAGGTCCAAAACAAAATAAAATAATTTTGTCGTTATACTAAATTTAAGGGAATGTCCTCGATTTACTAACTATTTAATTTTGCGGCCTTTCCTTTTCACACAGAAGCCTTATGATCTATATCGACAGAAAAGCTGCACTTTTTTCAATAGGACTCTGCTTTTAAAATGTATAAACCCTTCCTATTAGATCACTTGGACGTAGTTACGCAAAAAGGATCCAACCCACAAAATGTCACTTTTGAGATAATGAAGTTTGAAGTTTAAGTTGTATTTGCTCTTTGATATTCTATTTTGTGATTTTGTTGATTTGGGACATAGTTGTAAAAATAGGTGTCCTTTTTATAGAAATATGTTTTATTGGGAATAAATAAACATTTTTAGAGATATTTAGGTAAATATGGGGTTGGATCGTTTTAGCTAAAAGCCATTTTCAATTATGCTAAGCTTATATTGAATTTCGCAATAACGATCCAGCATGGCAAATTGTTATATAATTATGGATTTATATAATAAAACAGTAAATTTTCTTTATTGAATTTTTGTTATATGTCTGAATACAAAAAAAAACACTTAAGATCAGTTTTACATTATATAAAGTGTTGCGTCCCAAATGTATTTTTGAACGATCTTTGGTGTGGCAACATTCTATTGTCTTTTTGATGTTGACACTTGACATAACTATTGACTTGACAGATAGACTTTGCTTCCTTGCTAAAACTAACCACCGCTTGGGAGATTGAGTTTTTATTGATTATAGTTGGAAATCGAATTGGATCTCACGTGATATTAGCAGATTGATTGTGAACAGTGTTTAATTGAACTTTAGAATCCCGAATTGACGAAAACCCAGGGATATTTCTCGGAACATATCGCCGTATTGCCTCAGCCGGCTGACACGCGGACTCTGCGGAAAAGAGTAGTGATAAATAGCTTCAATCCGGTGCGAGTTTGGGCTGTGATGCTGTCTGGACCGCGCCATCTGGAGATCGATGCCTTGTGACCGTTCAGAACACTTGACTTACATCACACTTTCAATTACTCACTCATACTTATACACACAAACACTTTGGACGCGATCGAAAGGATCCTCGCTTGTCGTCATTAGCTCAGGTTAGTGGTAATATTATATTGACGAGCCTGTAGATTATTGTGTAAGTACTTTTGTTCATTGAAAGCAACGGTAGGGCTCCACGAACCGTGGACAAGTTCGGACACACCAGTATCGTTGCACTGGCCTATTGTAGTCCTGAACATTTGGTAAGCAGAGCGTGGGTTTTAATAATAAATCCACATAGTAAATTGGAAGTTTTGAAAATAACTTTAGTTTAATTACTTAACATAACTTATGACTTAATAAGTTTGAATATTGCTTTGTCAGCCGGGCTCAAATAGCACTTGTAGTTTGTACTGTAATTTGTAGTGCTAGCCCCTTGGTATTGTACAGACAAGTAAGATTGTTTGTGAAATTAGGAATTATTAGGTTGTATTTGGTACATAATTTGGTATATTGTTGTAAAAGTTGTTTGGTATTTGTTGCAATTAATAATTGAATGTCACTGATCTGAATTTAAAAGGTTATCTAAATAATAATTACACATAGTCTAACATAATAGGACTTGAATTGTGTGTATTGGTTATTGCATTTGTGGTACTTATTGGACTGTGTTGATAGAGATTCTCCGGCTCAATATTACACAGTCAATTGTTGTGTTTATTGATGTTTATTGGTGTTGATCCTGCACAATATAATATATACATTGAATTGTTATTTATTTTGTAACTAGCCATCTGTACCAAGCTTTTTTTTTTTTTTTTAGCGTGGTAAAATTATCAAATAAGTCCTCCCACTCCGGGCAGGGTGGGAGGGACTGTCAGACTTTTACTGACTAAAATCCACGGTGTTCCTTCAATAACCCTTTACATACCGGGGCCACGGTAACGGGATGAGTCCCACGACCCCGGCGGGCTTCGGCCCTCTGCAGAGGGGGCCTCGTCATGTTGCTGACGCTCTTTGAGGCGCGCGTGGAACACGACGCGCCGTCGACCCGGGCATGGTCCATGGTCGGACAGCGAGTTGCCCTTTACTCGCTGTCCGCATGCCCGCGCCTACGGTGGCCGGAGATCGTCGGCCGACGTCCGACGCCGTGGGCGTCTACCACTGCGGCTGGGCTGGAGGGAGGACGCCATCCTCTCCCTCACGCGGCCCGCCTCCTCCTTCGCAAGCATGACTGCTTCGCAGAAGGAGGCGACCGCTTCCCACTCCCTCTCGCCCCGCAGCATGGCCTCGACCAAGGCCGGGCGCGAGAGGTCTCCGCCTATTGTCGCCGTGAGGACACGTCGGTGCTCTGCCCAAGCTGGGCAGTCCTGCACCGTGTGCTCGACTGTGTCCTCAGGGCGACCCTCGCAGTGGTGACACCCAGGCGTCTCTTCCTTACCCATCAGACACAGGTACCTCCCGAAACTTCCGTGTCCGGTGAGGACCTGCGTCATGCGGTAGGTCAGGACGCCGTGACGCCGATCTAGCCACTCCTCAAAGAGGGGTCTTACCGCCGCAATTGCGGCGTGCCCGATCTGTACCAAGCTAGATTCATACTTGGAATGGGTACAGGGTCGGATTTGGACTTGAAATAATTGAATTTAAGTTGTTATTTTGGCGAAATTATTTGGTCGGCTAACAAGTCATTGTTGTTTGTTTAGTTAATTTTAGCCTGTTGTATTAATATTTGATAGTTGCAATGGCCTCATTAAGGGCAGTCAGGGAGGCTGCTGCGGATTGACCTCACAGTTGAGATGGTTCACATCGGCAGCTGCAACGGTTGAGCGTGTAGATTTGGAAGAGCTCACCCTTGCTCGGTACGGGCGCTTGAATGAGAGGATCAAGGCAGCTGATGCTGCGCTCACACGCTTCTGCGAGTTCATCATGGACGTGGATTTGGGGGTGATGGACCAGGCAGCCCGCGATAAGTTTTTGGGTGACTATGACCAGATTCTCCACCTGGGGGATGTCATAAGTCTACGAGCGCTGGAAATTTTGAAGAGCCGGGTGCCTGATGCGGCCAAGCCGCAGACCCCCGTTGTTGCAGGCCCTGGACTATTGGGTAGGCTGCCCACCCTGGAGCTGCCACATTTTGACGGTCGCTTGGACCACTGGCTGGGCTTCCTAAATCTTTTTGAAAGTCTTGTGGATGCACGCTCGGACCTCGGACCTGCCCAGAAGTTGGCCTATTTATTGTCTGTCCTGGAGGGCGAAGCCAGAGCCTTGGTGCAGCACTTGCCGGTGACGGATTCCTCTTACCCGACCGCTCTGGAGCTTCTCTCCCGACGGTATCAGAATGAGCGCTGCCTGGCTGATGTGCACATCGACCAGATTTTGGGGCTACCGGCCATTGTCAGCACGTCGACGTTGCGCACTGACTTGCTGAACCCGTTGGTCTCAGCGACCAACGCCTTGAGACGCTTGGAGTTACCGGTAGAACATTGGTCCTACTTGTTGGTGCACATAGTGCTGCAGTTGCTCCCCGCGGAGTTGAGGTCACGTTTTGAGCAGAAGTATGGTGGGGATAGTGCCACCCATCTTCCCCCCTTTGACGACCTCCTCAAATTTTTGGAAGACGAGTGTCGGTTTTCGGATAACACTCGTGGCGCCACGGGGTCACCCCCACTACCTTCTCGGCCTAGAGACCAGGGACGGACTAGGGCTCGGGGGCCTGTTGATGTTCACCCCGCCCCCCGTTTTGCTGGCGCCCGGAGTCCTCGGGCTAGGGGGCCTGTTGATGATCGCCCCGCCCCCCGTTTTGCTGGCGCCCGGAGTCCTCGGGCTAGGGGGCCTGTTGATGTTCGCCCCGCCCCCCGTTTTGCTGGCGCCCGGAGTCCGCATCATTGTGACTTTTGTAAGGCAACGGGGCATGTCATGGCGCGTTGCCCGGCCTTTTTGAATTTGCACGTAAGTGCCCGCCGCCGCATTGTCAACGCACGCCGTTTGTGCTTCTCGTGCTTGGGGGCCCACTTTCATCGGGACTGCCCCGACCCCCGCCCGTGTAGAATTTGTAAGGGGTCCCACTTGGAGATTTTGTGCGCCAACGCGAACCGCTCCAGCAGACCATCTTCTGAGGAGGGTTCGCGCAGGGGGGGGGTACCCTGGAGACGAGCACCGGGCTGAGACCCGCAATTCTGTACGCCGCACTCCACCCCCCGCGCAAGTTGAACTGGAGCTCCGCGAGCGCCATTTGGTCTCCCCTCGTCAGGGAGAACGCGCATTGGCTGCTAGGCAGCAGTGGCCAGGTCAGCGCCGCTGCCTTTCCCCTCCGTTGGCGGAACGTCCCCGGCTGGAATCGCGCCCTCCGCCATTCGGGCATCCGGTGGGATATGCCCCTCCAGTGATGGCGAGCGGCTCGGGACACCGCGCAGACGAATATTTTGATTGTTGGGCTCGTCGTGAACGAAGGCAGCCTGGATGCGGCGATCGGTCGCCGCCCAGGCATTGCTAAGAAATTGTCGCCTGCCCCGCTAAAGGACCCCCCCCGATCAAGACGGTTGTGTTGCCAACGGCCTCGGTCAAGGTCTGGGGACCCTTGGGTGACTCGATTGTGGTCTGTGCCATTTTGGACACGGGAGCCCAGGGTTGCCTTGTGTCGTCTTGGTTAGCGGGACAGGTTGGCCCGAAGGTGAACGACCTTTCAGGCAAGATTTGGGGAATTGGCGAAACGGCTGTCACCACTGTTGAGGGAAGGACCTGGTTTGAAATCACCCTTGTGAGTTGTCCGTACCCTAAAATTGGTGCTCCTGCCCTTGTTATAACTGAACTTGGTTGGGACGAGCCACTTCGGGAAACCCTGTTGGAGGACGGTTGAAGGCACTCTAGCCTTCCTTATGGGGCCCGTCACCCCCTTTTGTTGCCCAAGGAGGGCCACTTGGTTCAATTGTTGGTGACTGATCGTCACACTAAGAACTCGCATGCCGGTTGCAATGCGCTGTTGGCCATTCTGCAGCGAGAAATTTGGATTTTGTCGGCTGATCGCGTCAATGAGGCGAGGCCCTTTGCTGGCGTCGTAACGGACTTGTTGGTCCCCTTTTGTTGAAGACGTCCACCCTTCGTAATAGTAAGATTGTTAAGGCTTATTTGTGTGTTGTCTGCCTGTCAACCAAGGCAATACATTTGGAGCTGGTAACCTCCCTCGCGACAGAGGCCTTTGAGGCGACTTTGGAAAGATTTGTGTCTCGCCGTGGGTTACCTTCTTTGATTAGGTCTGATTGCGGTACGAATTACAAGGGTACAAGTAACTATTTGAAGGAGGTATACGCCTTCCTTAATGAGAGCCAGGTTGACATTGGTAATAGTTTGGCCCGCCGAGGGGTCACTTGGTTGTTTGACCCGCCAGCCTGCCCCCATTGGGGGGGTATTTTTGGGGCCGCGGTGAAAGCGGCAAAGGGACGCTGGCGGAGATTGTTGGGAGACACCGCTCTCACCTTTGAGGAACTAGCTACGGTATTTGGCCGCATTGAAGCTGTGTTAAATTCGCAACCTGGTCAAGACTTCCAATTGATTAGCGGACGGGTAGGCCCGTCCGGGGGGGGGGGGGGGGTAGATGTTGCGTCCCAAATGTATTTTTGAACGATCTTTGGTGTGGCAACATTCTATTGTCTTTTTGATGTTGACACTTGACATAACTTTTGACTTGACAGATAGACTTTGCTTCCTTGCTAAAACTAACCACCGCTTGGGAGATTGAGTTTTTATTGATTATAGTTGGAAATCGAATTGGATCTCACGTGATATTAGCAGATTGATTGTGAACAGTATTTAATTGAACTTTAGAATCCCGAATTGACGAAAACCCAGGGATATTTCTCGGAACATATCGCCGTATTGCCTCAGCCGGCTGACACGCGGACTCTGCGGAAAAGAGTAGTGATAAATAGCTTCAATCCGGTGCGAGTTTGGGCTGTGATGCTGTCTGGACCGCGCCATCTGGAGATCGACGCCTTGTGACCGTTCAGAACACTTGACTTACATCACACTTTCAATTACTCACTCATACTTATACACACAAACACTTTGGACGCGATCGAAAGGATCCTCGCTTGTCGTCATCAGCTCAGAAGGTTAGTGGTAATATTATATTGACGAGCCTGTAGATTATTGTGTAAGTACTTTTGTTCATTGAAAGCAACGGTAGGGCTCCACGAACCGTGGACAAGTTCGGACACACCAGTATCGTTGCACTAGCCTATTGTAGTCCTGAACATAAAGCTTAAGCTATTTATATATTCTTCTGTTTGCAATGATTTGTCATCACTTAACTTCATTCAACTTTCTCCATTTCACTATTAAAGTCTGGTTCGCCCCCAAACCCTTCAAAATCGTCTTGAAGAATGGTATTACCTTTTTGAGTTATTATTTGTTGCTCAGTTTCAATATTGTATAATTTCTCTAATGACCCAAGAAGGTTGGATCATTTTTGCGGAATTAAAATATAAACCTGTCAACGATGTGGGTTGGTATTTCATACTAATAAAAAAATTCAAATTCACATATTTTGACTAGGGTGTTTTTACTTATCGAAAATATAGACCATATAGACTAATTTGGCATACTCAGCTCATTTTCGACCATACTGTGGGTTGTATCCTTTTCGCGTAACTACGTCCACTTATTAAGCATTTTGAAATCAATGGACAACATCAAATCTTGCAAATGACCAAACCAAAAATATATTTACACACATTCAAATAAAGATTAGTGGTAACGCCAACACTGATTATATAGATTTACTCTTATACTATCAGGCAGTTTGTATTTCCCGCTCCTTTTCCCACCTGTACATGCAGCGCTTTAGCATCATTCAAAAGGTGAACATGAGAACGAGAGAACAAGGACTGACAGCTGGCAGTTCGACGAAGAAATTGCACATGAAAGCACGTGTGTAACGGATCTCTCGAATCACCCCCGCACCGCATGACGAGCCCTTTCGTCTGACCCCGCGAAGAGACGAGGATCTTCTCGAGCCTTTCTCTGCAGTTTTCAATACATTCCCGCTCCGCCAAACGCATCCTTGTGTTTGATTACCCAGTGTAATAAGAAGAAAAAGTATATTCAAATATTGGTCGCGCGACCCGCGTAGTGATACTCTGCTGTGTGCTGGTCGAAGGAGATTGGATCCCGCTGGCCTGCCCCTGGTAAGTGCTGCATGTCCCTTCTCTTCCTCTCTTCTCCGCCTCGACTTTTGCCACTGCCGCTTCACTTTAATTAACACGTCCACCGTATCGAAGGTTGGTTCTGATACCTTTCAGGACTGAATTATTGTTGGCGTGACCATATTTGTGGTCCTTCGAGCCGGATTTCTGATCTTTTTAAATACTGAATGGAACCCTCCAACCGCGCTTATTAGGATATAATAGGCCCTGTAGTGTATGTAGATATCAATATATCACACTACAAATCGATAACAGTATTATAACGTTGCCTCGGGCGCATACGTCGCTAGGTTATAAATACCGGTCCGCGTGGTGGGGAAGTCAGTCGTTGTCGGACTGTCGTCCGGTGCGGTGGTGCGCATAGCATCTTTCATAAAATAAGTATTGAACACATTCATAAATATTAATATGTGAACTAAACTATTTTTAAATTTTATTCTCATTACTTTTAGATGTAAATTTAAGTTTCAAATTTCGATTTTTTTAAATATCTTTAACATAAACAATTACACACTCAAAACAAGGTTTTTTATTTGACATGCACAGTTTGTAACTGTCTACTTTCTAATTTTATAATTGTTTACCCAAAACTGACCTCAAAATATTAATTACAACAACTGCATCATTTTAAGTAGCAACTGCATCGGTCCCTAGATTCCGAGCAAATTGGCAGTAACATAGGGACAGACAGACACACGAGTCATCCTATAAGGGTTCCGGTGTTCCATACAGACGTTCAGAACCCTAAAAACCAGTTGTTATGCGTCTTACCTTCTTTAGACATAATTTGCGCCATCTCAAAGAACCGCAAGTCGTAACAGATGCCGAGTCCTATCTTCACGCCAAGGTACTCGAAGGTCGTAATGTGATCGCCGGCTGACAGCACATCCGATTCCTTGAACGTAATCTTTCCAGGAATGTCTATGTCGAATAAGTGTATCTGGAAGGGAACAGTTGCTGTAGATCTACCGCCTTACGCCTTTCTTTAGGGACCCAATTATCAAATGAAGCTCTTATGTAAGCTTGAGCGCTTGCAAAACTTATGTATTCGCTTTGTTTTTGGTCTGAGGAAATACGATCATGTCTCTCAGTTTCGCAAGGATCTCAAGTGGCTCCCTATCCGTCTTCGCAGGAATACTCGAATATTATTCCTTCTGTACAACATCCTATTCAATCCTGCATATCCTAGCTACCTGCGCGATCGTTTTTCATTCACTCGTCCTTCTGATGCCCTTTGTAGATCCCACCTTAAACTCCATCTCAATTTCCCATCACATAAAACCTGTTTCTATTCCCACTCCTTCTCCTTTCATGCAGTACGACTGTGGAACTCACTTCCCGCTAAAATCCGCGAAGCTAAATCCATTAGTATTTTCAAAAAGCAGGTCAAAGATCATTACCTATCTAACATCCCGTGATTTTATGTATTTATTATAGGTATATATTTTTATAGCATGTATTTAATTTCTATGTATGTATATATTTATTAAATATATCATTTAATTTAATTTTATAGCTAAGT
This sequence comes from Tholera decimalis, assembly GCA_943138885.2. Lineage (NCBI taxonomy): Eukaryota > Metazoa > Arthropoda > Insecta > Lepidoptera > Noctuidae > Tholera > Tholera decimalis. The sequence continues at coordinate 36,898,828 of OW964562.2, forward strand.
ATGTTTTATATCGTAATTAGTATTTATACACACTGTGTCTATCATCTCCTCTTCAACTCTCCTGTCGCAGGTCTGCTGGAAGAAATTTCTTAGGAAATAAGCAGCACCTTTGTGCTCTTTTGTCTGTATTTAATTTTTTCCTTTATAAGTGTCATGTGTGTACATAAATAAATAAATAAAATAAATAAATGACGAGTAATTTGATAGTTTTCCCGCTTCCCGCTGATGGAGCGGAAGAGAGTGTCAGACTTCTGATCTGCTTAGACTTTTCCCGACTATGTTAGGGTCGGCTTTCAGGCTAACTTTTTCACTCTTACAAGTTACAGCTATCAAGGAAACACACGACTCCGGCAGGAAATTCGGCTCCTTAGCTGTACGTACAATGGAAGTATTGCCAAAACGTTGTGTACGTATGGATGGGATGTAACCATCTAACGATGGCGCATCGCCGTTCGTCTTGTAGTCCGATGATGGAACGGGCTTGTTGGAATTAGATTGTGTAATTCCATCGCACACGCAAACCCGAAATGTAACCGATAGAAAACCGATAGACTTGCATCTCGTTGTCGATATTCAAGGCTCTGGAGCTTTGACTCGACCAGTACTAGGGCGTCCAATCCCGGAATATCGAGATCTCGGTATTGCGGGATCCCACGCCATTTCCAATCCCGCATGATGTGGGATTACGGGCGCGGGATCCGCGGGATTTGCGGGACTGAAAAAAGCATGCATACGACCTCTCGCGAGCGCGTGTTGCAAACAACGCGGGGGCCGATGTCACCCGTTTTTCACAGCTTATGTAGCCTAATATAGCCGAATTTCAGTCAGTGGTAGCCTAAGTATGTAGCCTAAAATATCAGTAAAGTTTTTTAATCAGTATTTGTTACTGTTTTTTGTAAAGAAAAAACGGTGTAATTTGATTGATCTCATACTAATAGTAATACGTAAATAAATGTGGAGTTAGTTGAATAATTCATTGTTTTTTTGTGATAAATAAACGGTGTAATTTGATTGATCTCATACTAGTAGTAATACTGGAATAAATGTGGAGTTAGTAGATTAATTCATTGTTTTTTTTTTTTGATAAATAAACGGTGTAATTTGATTGATCTCATACTAATAGTAATACGTAAATAAACGTGGAGTTAGTTGATTAATTCATTGTTTTATTTGTCTTATATAAATGTGAATATTTTCAATATGCGGGATCCCGCAAATACCGAGATTCCGCGGGATTGAAAATTCGTAGTCCCGCAAATACCGAGATTGAATTCAGGCTGCGGGATTGGATGCCCTAACCAGTGCATTGTTGCCAATGAATCTCTTGGCCCGTTTCTTGATAGACTCAAGCGCGTCCAGTTGGTATTTTCTTTTGTTTATAATAGGCTCGCGTTTGACCACCATCTCACCTGATGGTAAGTGATGATGTGGTCGAAGATGGAGCACGCTTACCTAGAAGTAACCTATTTACTCTTGAATTAAAGACCCCCAGATTTGGCAGATCCATCCCAAAGGTGAGAGCAGTAGTCCATAATAATAATGGTGTTACCTTCCTATGCTGCGCGATAAGGTTCCCGCAGCTGTCCCACACGGTGCAGGTGTTGTACAGGTCGCTGCCGCAGCGCTCGGGCAGGGTGCCCCCCACCACGCACACGCCACACTCCATGGCAGCGCGCTGCAGAGCCCTGCACGACTCCCCGTCCGGTACGCTCTCTGCATACTCCTTGAAGTATTCTACAACATTATTCAGTCATTTAGTTTCTTGTATCAGTCTTTTTTTTTTTAAGTTTACTACGCGTTAGTAGGCGCTTGTTTTGGTTATCGGTCAATCTGTCTAAGGATTTGCCTACTAGGGATAGGCATCAGACATTCATTTTATGGCATAATTGTGTCTGTGGTGGGCGGATGCAGTGGCGGTACCTTCATATAAGCCCAAAAGCCTTACTAAAAAATGCTCGATAGAGAATCAATGTCAAACCCGAACTATTTAAAAGTTCGCGCGCTTAATTCTTATCAAAATAACACAATGTATCTACTGCCTGCTACACTACTACACATCGCGATTGTTCGCGCGCAGAGTTTCGCATTTGTAGCATCTTGTGATCTACATATTGCTATCTCGCTTACACGCACCGGCTTTTACCGGGCTTTCAAATACTATATCTGTCACTTTCGCACTTATAGCGATGTGCCGTATAACGAGTTAGGCCTTGTGCATAGAACAAATCGATCACTATGGCAGATTTAAGCAGGGCTTTTGGTATGAAGTTGCATGCGTATGCGTGACCTTGTCAGCTTGACAACTCTGCAGTGTTGCCGTTTTAGCCACACGTTGAAAGATCTTGGAGATTTTTAACGAGTTTGGCAACTTTTTTAACATTTATCAACAATAAAAACTAGCGACTTTTAAAATAACGAAATTAAATACAGCCAAAACCGTTTACAACAACATCATTTAGAACAACATACCGGTTATATAGACCAAAATCATAGGTACAAAATACTTTGTACCTTGAAAACATCACCGGTTATTACGACTATCGGTTTTTACAACCAAATATGAGTGGTCCCTTGGATGTTTTTATAACAGATTTTGACTGTATTCAAGCAATATCTTAAAAATAAAAAAAAATTAGCTAGATTTTTCATATACCTGGCGACTTTTTTTGCCTAAATGACAACACTGAGTAGTTCCCGACATCCGAGAGTGCAACTAACTTCAGTTTCATTTGCTTGAGTGGGAAAAGGTTTTGTTGTTAAAGTTTTTTGTTTGTTTTCTAAGATTTCCTCAGTGATACAATTGTTTTGGTGATTTACCTACAACAATGGAGGTAATTGTACCTTGTGAGGATTTAAAATGCGTTCAAGTTTTGATTGGCGAAGATAAGGTAAAATCTTTAAACTTTGCTCAGAAAAAACAGTTAATTTCTTCATTAAAACCGACGCCTAATCTGTGTATTTCTCAGACTAGTAAATCGCATAAACGAAAATTTAATAGATCAGTGTATAAAACTAGTTGTAACACGTTGCAAAATAACTCGGCTCCTCGTTTGAGACGCAACGTACGCTGTGCAAAAACGGAATACAGACGACTTTTTGTAGAAGTAATTGATAACATTAATACCGAAATTACTGACCGATATTCTGAAATTTATAAATTAAAGCTTTTCCAACTGCTCAACAACAAAAAATTTGACAATTATCACTCACATTTTCCTACAGAGGAATTAGATTCATTATTTGACATTTATGCAAACTATTTCGACAAACAAACATTAAAAAGCCAATTGATTGGCCTGTATTCTAGTCCTGATCTGAAAGATCGTAATGTTTTCGAATTAATTGATTTCATTCATGAGAATAACCTCGGATGCCTTTCCCGAGCTGTTAAGTTAGCGTATCTTGTTGTAACTATTCCGGCTACAAGTTCTTCCGCGGAACGTGCTTTTTCGTCTCTTAAACGTATCCATACCTATCTGAGAAATACACAAGGTCAAGAGCGTCTTTCCGAATTATCAATGATAGCTATTGAAAAACAGTTGTTGGTAGAATTAAAACGATCACCAACATTTTACTCTGATGTAATTAAATCATTTCTTAAGAAAGATAGACGATTCCAATTAGAATATAAATAATTTATTTAAATTCCTTATTACATTCTATCTAGCTATTTTTTAACTTTCGTTTTGTAACTTTTTGTTTTGTTTTTTTTTGTCTGTAACCTGGGTCCTGTTACGAAGGAAGCAACTACTTACCATAACTTTGTTCCCTCAAGCAATGAAGCAAACCAAACGGCTTTTTTCAAAGCCACCGGAGGTATGCAATTGCTGATATGTTTATTATATTCAATCTAGCACTAGCATGCCTTCAGTGTGCTTTGGTTACCTCATTCACCGCACGACAAGCAAGAGTGAAATTGAAGAAAGAAGAGGAAAGAAGAAGATGGATGAATTCACTTTTAATTTATTGTACCTAACCAGTAGTTTGATTATGAGAAAATTGCGATGATACATACGTAGGTACCTACATACACAGTCGAAAACTGAACTTTCTTTTTTTGAAATCGGTTAAAATTTTATTGGGCTTGCGTTATTTTGAAACCCTAGGCACGCCACTGGGCGGATGGATTTATTGTTGAGAGAGAGTGTCAGAAACACAAGAGGACAATTTATATTCTTTTTTCTGGAACTACAGATAAGTAATGATTCGTTATATTCCAAAAAAATAAGGAATACTGTCACAATATTGCTATGTAACTCATTAAATGCTATCCTGGTGGTAAACAAAAACATACTGATTTAATTGAGATAAGCAGAGATGTGTGATGCCACCACATTTCAGTAGACACGTTAAGCATGCCGTGTGCCATTAACCGGATGCCAGTTCAGACATCTTTCTTTTATTGGGAAGTTCCTAATGGAGAAACTGAGTGACGTCACCCTACCTGGGAAACAAACCCGAGATCTTATGCTTAGTTATTTAATTTGTGATATATGATTTGTTTATCTACGGAGAATATATTATACGCAAGTGTCCAGAAAACTGGAACAGCAGTTTTACTATGGGTGGGAAGAAGATTTCTAATCTCAGATACGCTGATGACGCAATATTGCTTGCACAACATACGTCAACAATGAGAGAAATGCTGGAAACTTGAGACATAAAGTGAATTGTTAGGGTTATCCGTCAACAGAAGCAAGAGCAAGCTCATGATTGTTGATAGCGCCGGCTCACTTAGTAATGTCGACCCTGCTCCTGACATAGACACTGTAAAAGGGGTTTTGTACCTAGGAGCCTATATAAAGGATGATGGTGGTTGTGGCGACGATAAAAGACGGAGGATTGGAATGGCAAATATTCTATGACCCGATTGCAGAGAATCTGGAAGGACAATGAAATTTCTTAAAAAATGAAGACCCGTTTAGTCCGTGCGCTTGTTTTCCCGATTTTTCTGTATGGTGCTGAAACGAAGACGATTCGAGAAACTTACAGGAAGGAAATAGATGCAATCGAAATGTGTCTGCACATATGTGTCTATTCTGAAAGAGCTCGGTATCGAAGATCGTCTATCCACAATATACAGCATCCTGAGCTAATTCTGCCACATGTTCGACGCCAGGATGATCTGGAGAGGCTGAATGATCATTTGCGCAACGTTGGGCAAAAAATCAACAGGAAGGTCCCCCGTTACGGTGGTCGGAGCAACTGAAGACAAACAGCTCTCACAGTTTCAAAGAAGTTCTCCGTATAGCAACGGATTGCAACAAGTGGAAGAGCCTAACAAGCCACTGGAAGCTGAATAACGATTATTCGAGATCGCGATCTTCAGCCATGAAGGATCAACTGCAGAGAGAGATATGATTTGTTTAAAAATAGATCAAAGAGCAAATAAATAAATAAAATTTAGTAGTGTGCAGTAGAATATACCTACTGGTCATTAAATTGACAGTTATCAAAGGATAATGGTAATTGCAGTAGAACACCTACTGGTCATTAAATTGACAGTTATCAAAGGATAATGGTAATTGCAGTAGAACACCTACTGGTCATTAAATTGACAGTTATCAAAGGATAATGGTAATTGCAGTAGAACACCTACTGGTCATTAAATTGACAGTTATCAAAGGATAACGGTAATTTCAGTAGAACACCTACTGGTTATTAAATTGACAATTATCAAAGGATAACGGTACCTGCAGTAGAATTCCTAGTTATCGAAGAAACTTGACTGCTAGTATGAGCCAGGGCTGAAAGTATGAGCCTCCATTAAATTGGGAAACTTGTCTGGAAGTATGAGCGTCTATTAAATCGAGAAACTTGGCTAAAAGTATGAGCCTCCATTCAATTTGGAAATGTGGCTGGAAGTAAGAGCCTTCACAAATTGGACGAAATGTGTGTGATATTTGATTATGAGGACGATATGAGGATTAATGGAGGTTCCCTACCTTCAGTAGGAACGAGATGAGAATGCTGGAAGCGGGCAGTCTCGACCTACCTGGAAGCTGCTAACATCAAGAAATGAGAGAAGAAACGTGCTGCACTGCAAGACGATCAAATTACAGAAAAGGGTTTAGGAAGAGAATTCTACAAACAGGACACGCAATAACACTAACAGATAATTATAATTGTTGAAGCAAATAACTACTTTTGAAGCCGTAAGTCGACATATAGAGGATTTTAGAGGATCCGCACATCAACTGGGAACAGGATAAGGAGCAGGAAATTCAGAAATTTAAAAAAGAAATATAATGATAAGAAGTGGAAAAGGAAATCAGGACGTGGAACATGTGGGAGCTCAGGATTCGCGTCTCAAGACAGCGATTCCCCAAATAAGATTGGTAAAAATGTGGGCCAAGCTGACATTTTAGAAAATACTGAAAGAAATGGGATATGATAATAAAAGGAAATATGAGAGAAACAACAACACGCATCGGAATAATCAAATAATTTTAAAAATGAAAAGAGACGACAAAATGATGTCTACTGTCGTGAATATTTGAGGGCATATCTGAACACGTCAGGGAAGTTAGTGATAATTGTATCACTTGAAAAGTAGCCAAGCCGCACTCTGGAAAATTTCAGATATGATAGACAGTGATACATTGACTGAAAGCGTTCGACTCGAAGCGATCTAACAAATACCCTCCATGAGCGTGTGAGAAGTTCCTCGAGAACTAGACGTCATAGGTGATGAGAGTGGTAACGGCGTGTGCACTCATAGTCAAACCCTTTGACCGCAGCTCAGGAGTTACATGTAGCGATGAATCTGCTTATTAGGAATCGATGAAATGATTCTAGTAAGATGATGGGCAGGTGCTTTATATGAGGGACACATCTGATAGCGTATCTATTGAGAATCGTTGGTATGATTACAGCCTATAGCTGTTCACAGATTATGATACGGTTTTGCCGGGAACTTTGTTTTGTTGAACGTGTTTATTGGACCTTTTCTTTTAAGGAAGAATACTGTGCAGGAAGCACTGTGGAAAACCCTAGCGACAGAGGATTGTGCATAATCAAAGTTCATTATGGTACGAAGATGTTATTGGCAATAAAGTAATGAAATTAATGTTTGTGAGAGAAATTGGATGAAATTTAACCCAAAACTCATGGGACCATTTTGGAAAGTGATACACTGAAGTCTTTAAGTTTTAAGCATACCTACAAATATGTACATGCCAGGTTAAGGAGGATGCCAGCAAGTCACATACCAGTTGAAGTTGATTAATGTTGATGTTGATAATAATGAATTTGTTGATGATGAGAAACCTTTTGTTGTGGTAGAAGTTCGAGTAAGGGTTTCTATCGGTCATGTTATGCTCGACCGTACCAGTAATTATTACGTAGTCGTAGTCCGGTAAGAATCAGGTTCTCTTGAGGCAATACAAGTAGTCCGTGGGTGCGCGATGCGCATTTAACTCTGGCGAAGGTCGGGGTCTGGAAATACCGTAGAATATAGTCGGCGGGCGATGTTTGATACGGGCGATTCACATCATAGAAATACGTACAGAACTTTTGATCCATGCACTGGATGTGTGACAGCAATGCGATTATTGGTCGGCTGGAGAACCATAGTGTTAGAGCTCTTACTCAAGGGTTTCTGTAAGCTTGGCAGTTTTAGTTGTAGTAGAGTTGGAGATGTACCATATCAGCTGCCATTTGATAATGATAGATAGATCTGCAGTGATATCATTAACTCCAATAATATGCACTGAAAGGAATATAGTTATGCACACGCGGTACTAAGAAGGATATAGTCAAAGTTTAAACAACGCGTTTTGGACGCAACATCCCATACTGCGGAAAAGAGTAATGGCGGAGACAAAAATATTCGAAACTACATAACTGGGAAACTATTGAAGGCCAATGGGAAGTTGTGAGTGGTCCAACTAAACAAATTAATAGAGGAGAAGACACAAATAGATCAGAAAATAGAATAGAAAAGAAGAGGAAGGGTAAAAGTAAATAGTTGAAGATATGAATTAACGATGAATGAAATAAATGCCTCATTAACCTTTCTGGTTAAAAATTAAATAAATTAAAACAAGGAAGGGATGTAGTGTATGTAGATATCAATATATCACACCACAAATCGATATCAGTATTATAACATTGCCTCGGGCGCATACGTCGCTAGGTTATAAATACCGGTCCGCGTGGTGGGGGAGTCAGATTGTTCCAGTAGCGGAAGACCACCGCTGGAAACTCCCGGACGATGTACGGAATCTGATAACGGAGAAGAACGCAGCCATCCGTGCGTACAGCGCTTTTCCCTGTGCCGCAAACAAAGCTCACATGCGCAACTTACAGCGTGCTGTAAGGAAACGCATTGCCGAGCAGCGTAATGCGAGCTGGGACAAGATGCTGAGCGAACTTGAGCCCACCCATCTTGCCTTCTGGCAGCTTCAGAGGAAGTTACGATCCACTGAAGAGGCCACAATGCCTCCTCTGATTCGTCCCGATAAGAGTGTCGCCTTCGATAACTCTGAAAAAGCAGAATGCCTAGCCGACAGCCTAGAGTCCCAGTGTTCTCCCAGCTCTCAACCAGTAGACCAAGCCCACCTCGATATGGTGAACGCCGAAGTCGAACGTAGAACTCCCTTTCGCCCGTCGAAGATCCCGATAATCCACTGGCCCCCATCACTCCTGATGAGGTCCAGGATATCATTAAGTCTCCAACCGCGAAAAGCCCCTGGCTCCGACGGCATCACCAATAGGGTTTTCAAACTTTTCCCCGGCCAGCTTATAGTGCTAATGACTGCCATCTTCAATGGCGCATTGAGCAATATGTTCCCCGCAACCTGGAAACAGGCCACCGTCATAGGTATTCCCAAACCAGGCAAGTCCAAGTCTGACCCGTCTAGCTACCGTCCCATTAGCTTACTCAACGTCCTCGGTAAAATCTATGAAAGGCTTATATATAAGCGGCTTAAAGATTTTGCCGAAGCAAAGAGTCTAATACCCAATGAGCAGTTCGGATTTAGAACCGAACACTCATGTATCCAACAAGTCCACCGCATCATAGAACACGTCAGCGCCGACTTCCAACGGGGCGCAATAACGGGAGCCTTATTCTTCGACATAGCGAAAGCGTTCGACAAAATCTGGCACAATGGCTTAATCTATAAGCTATACCAACTCGGCGTGCCTGACCGTCTCGTGCTCATCTTACGGGACTTTTTATCGAATCGCACCTTTCGTTACCGAATTGAGGGGGAGCTTTCCTCCCCCCATCCCATTCGCGCAGGAGTTCCTCAAGGCTCCGTACTATCCCCCCTCGTTTTCACGCTATTCACTAGCGATATCCCCAAGCATAAAAATACTCAGATAGCCCTATTTGCCGACGATACGGCTATCTATTATACCGGTCTTAAGCCCGATGCCATCGCTCGCACTCTCCAAACTTCCGCAAACACTCTGGCCTGGTTCCGGAAATGGAGAATCGAGACAAAAAAGTCAATCCAGACAAAAGCCAGGCAGTCCTCTTTTCTAAACCGCGGATAAACCCACCCTCCCCTCGTCCGATTACCATGTACGGCAAGCCGATCCCCTGGGAAAAGCAAGCCAAATACTTAGGCGTGGTCCTCGATAAACACCTTTCTTTCGCTGAGCACATAAAGCAGGCACGTTCGCGCGCCGCTTTCGCTCTAGGTAGGCTCCACTTCATTCTTAGCTCCCGCAGCAAGTTATCACTCAGGTGCAAGCTGCGTATTTTCACCGCGGTCATCCGTCCCATCATGACCTACGCCTGCGTTGTTTTCGCACACGCAAAACCCTACCTCCTCCACAAGATGCAGACCCTTCAAAACCGATTCCTCCGTAGAGTCACGGGAGCCCCCTTTTATGTTCAAAATGAGCTTCTTCACGTAGACCTCAAGATGCCCACCATACAGCAGTTCATGAAACGTGTCTCCAAGCGTTTCTTTGATACTGCAATCCAACATAGGAATCCCCTTATCGTATCGGCCGCCCAATACGAACCCTCGCGTATCTCTAAGATTCGCCGACCAAGGCATACCCTTGTCACTCCCGATGACGCAATCACCCTGCTCCAAGAGAGCCGTAGCGAAACAAGTACAGTGGCACACAAACACAAAAACCAACCGTCCTTCCGTCCTCGCCGCCGAGGCCCGCCGCGACGTCCCCGTAATAGTCCGCCCCGACCCTTGCCAGAGCCAGCCCGCGACGCTGAGCCAGTAGCTTTAAATTCCCTTATTAAGAATAATAATGATATGATCCAGCCTGTCCCTAGCTGCCCTCCCCCTGCGACGCCCTAAGCCGAGGTCCGTACCCCACAGGGGGTGCCCTTAGCGTGTAGTCGCCTAGTTTGTAAGTTTTTTAATAAGCCCTGGCTGGAGGCTTTAATTAATTAATTAATTAAGGCAACCACAGGCAAGCCCGGTTAAGCAGCCGACAACCTCAGAGGTTGACCTGCGAGATGCCACAAACAAAAAAAAAAAAAAAATTGGGGGTCAGTCGTTGTCAGACTGTCGTCCTGTGCGGTGGTGCGTTGGCGAGTCAACTATGGACTATGGATATAAATAAATCAGCAAATTTTACACTAGGTATCCTTATTATATAGTAGCTGACTCGCCACGACTTCGTTCGTGTGGTATCCTACCCCTACCCAACCGATACCACTACCCCTATCTTACCGATACCCTACCCATACCTTACTCTACCCCTACCCTACCCTTGAGACCTTTCCTACTTTTTTTTATTTTCATAAGAACCTTCTCCTGACAAAACCAAACACAACAAAAAAAGAATCAGCCAAATTGGTCCAGCCATTTTCGTGTTTTGCACTTAGCAAAACATTTAGCAATTCATTTTTATTATATAGATGAGTAAAAACAAAAAGCAGGTGTCAGATTTTGTAAGGTTGCAGTATACATTTATTGGATGAATGTCATCTGTCCTCAATCCCCCTGCTTGACTGTTGAGTTTAATTTCTATACTTACTAGTGCCATAAGGTGCATTAAAGAATTCTGGCAGAGCTACAAGTTGGGCACCATTACTCTTAGCTTTATGTATTTGTTCTACAGCAGCTGCTAAATTAGTTTTCTTGTCCATGCCCACGGCCAGCTGGACCAGGGCTATCCTTAAGCCTGAAAAATAAAACATGTAAATGCATTAGTGTTAATAATTCATTTCTTTTTATTATTTACAAAGTGGTATGCAGTTTATATACATAATATTGTACATACAGCAGTCTTCTTTAAGTGAAGGGGCACTTAGATGGAAGAATTATATATGAAAAAAGAAATTAAAAAAAACTTTCAAACTCAAATGGGTCCCGCCTGCTTCCAACTTTTATTTAATTTAAAATGGGTTTGTTTTTATTAGCTTTTCAGTTGGTTTTAGTATAAGGTTGCAGTCGGGTTTTTTAATTTTTTTAATTTCTTTTTTATTTCCAGCTTTTTAGTTTACAAATTTGAAAGATTTCGCAGACGATTTAGTTCTTGATACGTGTTTTTTACGATTTGTCATTTTGAATTACTTTTAACCATAAAAGTTGTTTATATGATTGTAATCACCTTTTAAAACCCTTTATTTTGATACCCCACTCGATAGGTTTTGAGAAAAAAAAAACTTTATTAAAGGCATAATATGGCGCCAAAAATCCGCCATTTTGGTTTTTTTATTTTGATATGCCCAGTGTCACTTTCACAGTCAATACGAATCTAACGATACCTCTCAAGCTAAAATCCGTCGAGCCGTTCAGGCCACAGAGCGTGCCAAACAATTATACATACATACATACTCTCGAAAAACATAACCCTCCTTCTGGCGCAGTCGGGTAAAAATAGTGTACTCATTGTTGAAGAGCCAATTAAATAAATGAAAATGCTCATAAAGTTTACTAAAAATAGATAATATGATTTAAAGTATATAATAAATAATAATAGATAGTGATTTCTAAACCAACATACCATACTAATGAAAGTAGTTTAAGTTGTTAATAGACAGGAACAATTTTGATTCAAATAAAAACATTAAGAATGGAACCTTGTAAGATTTTTGTCCATTTTAAAGCTAATAAATGCCATACCTTTTACCAGTAGGGTAGGCACTCACAGCTAGATAAGGCAAAATTTACATTACAGTGGAAGTGTAAATCTTACAACTGTCTAGATATAACTATGAATATATAATATTGCCCACTTTGACTACCACAACAATCCATTAATTTCGAGTAGTTGTGGTTTAACCAAGTCTTAAAAAAATTGTTTTAACTGGAGGAAGCAAAGAGAATACAACTGAAACAAAATGTTAATTAAATTAAAATGACAATTCATTGTTAAATTATTGATTAATAGCAGGGAGGTTTTTTTTTGGGAATTGAAAATCTATACTAATATTATAAAGAGGAAACCTTTGTATTTTTGTATTGAATAGGCTCAAAAACTACTGGACCGATTTCAAAATTTCTTTTACCATTACTTAGAGGGATTCTTCCGAATCCGTATAGGCTATATTTTATCCCGGAAAATAGATAGGATTTTTCGTGGTAGTGAAAATTGTGGAGTAAGGTGTCGAAAAAACTGCCGTATGTTAACGATTCTCGCGAACGCTGCCTATATTTAATATAAACATTGCACCCATGCGAAGCCGGGGCGGGTCGCTAGTAATTAATAAAGAACCAGAACCAATACAAAGAATTAATGCCTTTTTTATTTACAGGGAATCATAAAATAGCTTATCCCGCTCTAAGTAGAGCTGAACAGATGACACTCTGTTCTTATTCTATGGAATAAGAACACCCATCCTGTACTTTCAGTCGCCTTTGTGATCCGAGATGAAACATCCCATTCTTTTTCCAGCATTGGGCAGTCCAAGCTTTATCAATAAAAAAGAATAATAAGTTAACAACTACATTTGAAGTAATATTGTGTTATCATAATTGCTTTGATAAATTGTGTTTTGTGTACTTATGACTTTGTATCTAAAAATATTGACACTTATTAATATAAAAGACTGATTTCAATGAAAAAAAAACTCTTAAATACAACACATTAGAGTTTAATCTATTAAATATGAAATCTGAGGTTATCAGTCAAAAGATAATATTATTACTATAAAACAATGAATTAATGCTGTTTCGCAAAGAAATATGTGCGACTAAATATATATGATAATGATTTTTTTGCGCAGACTATAGCGGATAGCAAATAGTATACCTAATAATTTATTATAATTAAGAACATTATATTCACCGAAATCAGAGGTGATTTAACCAGCTTTTTTGTGAAGAAATGTGTTAGTAGACATAATACAACGTTGAACGAAGAAGGAAATTTAAAAACCATCATAAATACTGTACCGCCAAGATTTAGAATGGGTTTCTGTAAAAAACGCGGATGAGCGGCATCGGGACTCGACGGCGAAGCAGACATTTTGCACACACGCTTAGACTTTAACTACACTATCAGTTGTTTACCTCTCTTGAGCATGACTCGTATCGTACGCTTATGATATTATTAAGATTTTTATTTTTTTCTCAGATTAATAACAGCACAACACCTGGTACCTATTAATCCAAATGTCACACAAGTCACAAAGTCACAATTTCACAAACAACAAACATGCAATCAGTGTTGCCAGGGCCTTTGAGTCGTAAGTTACGTTTCGTTTCTTGAAATGTTACATTTTTCTTACAAAAGTTACATTATTGTTTTTTTATTTTATTTACATGTTTTTGGGGTCGGAGGTCGGAGGCAAATAATTGATGTCAGCAAAATGGCGGAATATAAAGCAATCTATGATGTCTAATGGTGTATTTAATCCATAGAGTAAAGTAATATAACGGGTAATTTAATCTTAGGATAAAACAGACTAGTTTAATTTGTTCGCAGCGCCATCTCCCCTGTTGTTGCTATCTAGTCTAGCACCTTTATTTAATTAATTTAAACCAAAACTACGAGGTAGGTAGTTCATGATCTGTTATTTTTACTCCGAACCAACTACTAATATTCGATCATTGAGGTATTACTACTACGCTAGAGTTATATAGTTCAACTAGTTTTTGCCCGCAACTTAGTTCGCGTGGGAGGATTTTCCCGCGTGAATCCCGATCCCATGGGAATTTTGGGATAAAATGTATTCTATGTCCGTCTCCTGGTTCTGAGCTACCTCCCTACCAAACCTTTTCAGCTAAATCAGTTCAGCCGTTCTTGAGTTATAAATAGTGTAACTAACACGACTTTTATATATAAGGTGTATCTATTCATACACGAAATATTTTAAGAGATATACCTATAGCTTGTAAAGAAACAATAAACACGACAAAAAAATGTTTATCAATGTTTTTTTTATTTTACGTAATTATTATAATTTTAAAACTGCTTGAAACATTTTGCATAAAATCTTTACTCCATACTCTATGAATGACCCGCCCGCCCGTGCCGCGGTGAAGTGACGTGCCCCCGCGCGCCTGTGTCGAGCAGCCGCGTGTTGGTGAGATTGTGCGAGTATTACCTTCGTATGCATGTCTCCACGTGACGGCGCTACATGCTAGTTATTTCGCGTCCTGAAGGTTACCGCACTCCAGTCTGTGTTCTGCCGGATTCAAACACCTGCCCCCACCTCATTTTACATGAGACCTAACAATATCACTGGTGATCTGTAGTGGACTTACGAAAATACACCTCTGCCTATCTCTACCGAGAAATCAGGCGTGATGATGTTAAAAATAAACCAATGTAGCTAGACTTCGTATCTCATTCTAGTGTCATTTTAATAACGTATCGCTTACAATGGATAATAAATGTGAATTTAAATTACAATACCATTTAAAGCTAAGTAGGCAAATTATTAAATTCACTCCATTAAAGTTTTACGAAAAGGAACCTAGATGCGATTAAAATATTTTTTCAATTATAATCCTAACCTACAATTATTATTATTACCCATCTACATTTACATCTATCCTACCTACATCACATACGATGATACGAATTGAATGGACTTTAAGAGACGTTGACCTCTGAGTTCGTTGTTTCGGTGTTTCTTTTCAGAGTAGTCAGGAAACACCGGCCTCATCAAGCTTTTCAAAACTAAAAAAAATGACGTGTAAAAGTGTACTATTTAGAACCAATTTACAAAATAAATAATTATTTCATTTCATCTGTAAGCTAGGTAAATACCAATAAACAGCTGATAGGTTCAACTCAAATTCGCATGTTAATGACCTCTGTGAGGTTATTAAGATGCGTCGAGCGAGTCGTATCCGTCAGCTGATTGTTAGTTGCCTACACATGTGAACTTTAAGAATGCCGTCAATCTATACTAATATTATAAAGCGGAAAAGTTTGTTTGTTTGTTTGTTTACTTGAACGCGCTAATCTTCGAAAGTACTGGGTGGATTTGGATAAAATTTGGTATGGAAGTAGCTTGAAGCTTGAGGAAGGTTATAGGCTACTTTTTAACCGACTGCAAAAAAGGAGAGTTCTGTTTTTACCGTGATAGAATCCACGGGAGCGAAGCCCCGCGTGAGTACTGAACCGCGTCGGCCTAACAATATGTGGATTTTCTGATGCCCACTAGTGTGCGTTGTAGATGTTAAACATCCCAACGCGCGTAAAGGTGGACTCGTCCGTCCAGAGTATGCGCCGCGTCGGGTCTTCAAGTAACCAATGGCAAAATTCCACGCGTGGATTTAAGTCTATCGGCTTTAATTCTTCCACCCTAGTGAAGTGGAACGGGTGCTTCCCCTCATCCCGCAGAAGGCGCCAAACGGTCATTTTGCTCACGTTAAAAACACGAGCGGCGTCTGATGTGCTGGCCATTGGGTGCTGCAAAAAGAAGTCGACGATGTCGTCCTCAATTCTTACTGGTACTCGTTGCCTTCCTCCGTCTGCAGCTGGTGGCATGTAGATCCTATAGTCCATATTCCGCTGTACAGTTCCAAGGATGGTCTGCAGTGATGGTCTTCTCCCAAATCGCTTCAAGAAGAGGGCATGTGCTGTGAGCAAAATATTTCCACCCTCATTGTAGCACCACCACCATGTTCTGGACCTGGTACTCCTGTAGTTAGGCATTGTTTAATATGTTCCCCGAGCGAGCCCGACGCGTGTCAGCTGTCTGCTAAGGCGCGCGCGAGCGACACGACACGCGGATTGAGCGGGACGAGTAAGACTGGCCTAGCAAGACGCCGCGACTGAGACGCGGGCGCCGGGAGGAGTAGCAGGCGCCCCCGCCGCCCGCTGCGCGCGCATGTTTTTTCTTTGATCATATTCACAAAAGCTGCGCGCCGTTTCAAATACCGCCGCCCGCGTAAACTAGCGTAGTGGATGTTTAAAAATAAGAAAGAACCAGTATTTATTATGTGTGTCAAGTAATATTAAATTATTTAATTTCATTAATAATATACCTAGATATTATAGATATACCTAGGTTATAGCTATCGAGAAACACAGACTCCGGCAGGGAATTCCACTCCTTAGCCGTATGCACAATGAAGGTATTCCCAAAACGTTTTGTGCGTATGGGTGGGATGTCCACCATGGATATAACGATGGCAAAAAAATGATATTATGGTTACGATGTTTTTATTTTTATTAGTTTATGTGGCAAACTTTGACATGCAGTTTACCAACAAAATAAAATGTTCGTAGCAAAGCAAATTAGTGCGAAAAACAGCGTTTCACAAACCTTTAGGTTAACAGAAATAATGTTGACTGTTAAGTTGTTAATATAACTTAATATTACTTGTAAGAAGTGATTTAGGAGGTTCGTAATCAATAGCACTTTTAATATTTGGCTTGATTGTCATTAGAGCCAGCTATTGTGTCTGTGTTTAAAACCTGTTGCGATGGTCAGTTTTAATAAGTTTCAGCTGGCTGAAAACTCTTTCCACACAAGCGAAAGGCTGCGTTTCCACCAGAGATGTGCGATGGAAATGTGTCGTGCGAGGATTACTAGCTGTGCTGTGAAAATGTGTGGGGGTTTCCACCAAAGCTGTGCGATGACAATGTGCATTCGAGGATGTGTAGTGGAGCTGTGAAAATGCGCATTAATGTGTGGTGCGAGGATGCACAAACCTCGCAACACATACTTCTCAACACACATTCCTCGCAACATATCTCTCGCACACATCCCTCGCTTGTTTTGTATGCGCAAAAATCTAGTTCCGCTGAGCCGTTTTCACCAGAGCTGTGCTGACCGAGGTGAGGTAAATGAAGCAATTCTATTGGTTCTTTACAAACACATCCCTCGCTACGCATCCTCGCACATATCTGGTGGAAACGCAGCCTTAGAGGAGGGAAGAACAAGAAGAAGGGCGAATGCTTTTCTCAGAGTTGGAAACATAGGCTCCTGCCCGACATTCTTTAAATTGAACACAGCTTTCCAATAATCTTCTGCATTTAAATTAACGGCGGGAACTCGCGAAGTAGGAAACGTGCGCGCACACGCTCAAGCAAAATCAAGTTTTAAACTTTACGAAATACGTTTCATTTAGTCATGGCGCTTTCCATTCAGAACCATCTCTGAGTGTGATATGGCGTGAAAATAGTGAAATACTTTTTAGACGCGCACGTTTTAGGTGCGTTCAATTTGGATACGTTGAATTGAAATGCGTTCGTCAACTGTTTGCAATAAAAATCTAGTATTACAAATCTCGTTGTCCTCAAAAGTTACGAAAATTGCCTTTAATATAAAAATTACTTACATCGTCGTTGCGCGTGCAAAAGGCGCTATGTGGTAAATAGTCATTTTCGTTCTTTTATGCTGTTTCAATCGTTATTTTAATACACACATGCTGTAAAAACAGCTATCTGATAAACGCAATATTGAAAGGTAACTCTTTAAATATTTCGTTTATCAGATAGCAGTTTTACAGCATGTGTGTATTAAAATAACGATTGAAACTGCATAAAAGAACGACAATGACTATTTACCACATAGCGCCTTTTGCACGCGCAACGACGACATGTTAAACGAGAGAGTCAAAAGTTACGAAAAATGTAAGAAATGTAACCTTCTGGCAACGCTGCATGCAATGCATGACAAGTGACAGACAACTGATATGACTGTCAGATGTGTTTGACGTTTTTGACTACGGCATCTTGTTTTTTGGTAATATACTACGTAAAAAGGAACGCCACACAAATATTTAACATGCGTACGTAGGGTAAATACGCCAAATGTCGGCCCCCTAACGGATTTTCTGACTGGGGATCGCTCTGGCGCCATCAGTTTGCAACGAAGGATAGCTTCTGATGCGGTTTTGGATAGTTTCATGTATCTATTTCATGTTTATAGGCATAAGGTTGATATTTCTATTAAAAGAAAAAAGTATTAAGGTTTAGATGAGTCGAGAACGAAAAAACCCTAAAGTCGGCCATTCACGGCCCATGGTCGGTCGCGTTTTTCGCAAATGTCGGCCGGGTATAGGGTGATTTAAATTAAGACAGTGACAAATATTATTAATATGATTTATTTTGGCAGGAGTCTAATATCACACTAAGTATACATTTGTAATTGTATTTGTTTATTACTAAAATATATTTTTCCCCTCAAAAATGTTAGGTACTAAAATTATAACAAAGTAAAACATCACAATAAAATAAAATACTTGTAACGTGTCGTTCACTTGTTCGTGGGACGCCAAATAGTTTAATGCACGAATGGCCATCACATTACCTATTGCCTCAAGAGCTTCTTTTATTTTATTTCGATCGTTACTGCATAATTCTTTTTGCTTTCGCGAAGGCCTTGCATCTACCTGCTCTGTCATTGTAGTACCTTAAATTAAAAGCATTAATTGAAAACGAACGAGCTTATTGTCACGTGCACGACCAACCATTTATACTTTTTAAGCTATATAATAAACAAGGGTTTCATAGATAGCAAGTTCCAAAGAGCAATTTATATTTATATCCCAAATTCCCAAACCATAATTAGCTACCATAAATATGTTTTCAATATTGTCAATACCTACATTAACACTTAACTTCTTAATAATATTAATAAAATATACTTGTCATAATACATATTTAATTTTGAGAAAATAAGTTACATAAATGAATAAAAAATGACTACCTTCCCACCCAATCAATGAAAAAATACAAAAGTAATCAGCCTGTATAGTGGCGCGTCCGAATTTGAGGCTGGTCGACATTACGATCTTTAATATTTCTAATGTCGGCCCCTATTTTGTGTACCTTATTTCTCGAGATTCAACTAATATCACCCCGGCCGGTATTTGGCAGTTAAACGTAAAATAGATTTATTTGCCTGTAAGCTTTGCAAATTCTCTTGTTAAACCAATGGAATTGGTAGAATTGAAATTTATAAAACTGACTGCATTTACTTTAAGTCGGCCATGGCCGAGAAACGGATTTTAAATCAAAACTGGCGCTCTATTGACGGCCTCCTATTTTGCACTTAAAAAAATACGCAAAACGTTGAAAAAACTATCTCAAAATATAGTAAAAATAACGTTTTAGTGATAATAAAGCTCAAAACAAAAAAAAAGAAATGTCTTACCGTAGTAATATCAATTCCCGAAGTATGGGTATTCTCATCAAGTAAACTACTTTTAACTCAAACTTGAAGCTTCAACGGCGCAGTCGCGACTTACGTTCAGTGTGCGAAGAGCAAGTGACGTAATCGAATAGTAACGGTTTGTACATATACAGTATTAACTAAGGTTGTAATTCAGGTAGCAAAATTGTCACTTAATTACTTTTTGAATGAACGCAGGCTGAAAACGTACAGACGGCCGAAGATTGGGGGGGGGGGCCGACGTTTGGCGTATTTACCCTACAACCAGTGGCGGATTTACCAGCAGGCTTAGTAGGCTGAAGCCTTGGGCGGCAGATTTTAGGGGGCGGCAAATTTGGCCCAATTTTTTTTTGTCTTACAGAGATAAAAAAAAAATTATTATATACACAAAGAAACGAGTGACAAAAATTTTAATATTTTAGTAATGCACAGTATACTTACTGAACACTCTTACGTCCGTAATCCGTATATGAAAGACTAGCTCCCGCGACTTCATACGCGCGTGAAGGTTTTCCCGCGCAAATCCTGATCCCGTGGCAACTTCTTAAGTGAGCGTCAATCCGAGCGGTCATCGATGGCTGCTCATCGGATCTTATGGCTGTCAATGTCAATGCGGTATTCTTAAGAGGTCTGTTCTCTTTGCGACTTTTTTTTTGCTGGATATCAAGGACCTGCTCCAGCTCTTGGGTACGCGGATGACAGCACAGACTTAAAGATATACCTACTTATCCAGTTATCAGTAGCACAGTATCCAGGCCATGTTGGAGCGAATGACAAACGACAATCTGGTCAAATTCTATGCTTTGAAAACACAGGTTTATCTCTTCACTGCTAAAAGGAGCCAATTTAAATTATCTCCCACTTTCGACCGCCTGGAAATCTTGGGCATGGAGTTGACGTTTAACTTAAACTTCGGCTCAACCATTGAGTCAAGAGCTTAGACTGCAGCTAAAAAGCTGTATGATGATACCTCACACCTGTACAGCTTTTGAATTTGTATAAAACTCAGGTCTGTTCTTGTATGGAGTACTGCAGTCACTTGTAGGATGGCTCAGCAAAACAGCAGCTTGCTGCACTTGACTCGGATAACGCAGAGCTAAAAGACTCATAGGCGATGCAGTGTTAGCAGACAAACTTCACGGCCTGGCTCATCGGCGAAACGTTGATTGCCTGTCAGTCTTCCACAGATTGTACTTCGGAGAGTGTGCGCAGGCACTCCACGACCCGATTCCTTCATCTACCTTATACTAACGATCTACCAGACGTACTGCATGGTACCATTCTCACTTGTACAATATACCGTCTTGTCGTACTGAGCGATTCTCCTCTACATTTATTATATTATTATTATATTTAGGCACGGCCAAGGTTGGGAACTCTCTGCAGGCTGCTGTGTTCCCTTCTACATAATATGACTCGTCTGCCTTCAAAGCAAGTGAACGGGCAACTTCTAGGCTCATCAGTATTAAAACATATAAAAAAGTAGCAGAGGGCATTCAAGGTATTGTCTTTGAGATACGATCTTATTTTGTTGCACGTAGGTATGTATGTGCATAATGCCGGGCGCCGGCCCAAGTGTTGTACACTTTTATATGGATATAATCATTTATAAATGACACTGTAGCATACTTTTATTATAATTAACCGATGTTTACATTAATTAAATTTAATGAAATAAGTAAGAAAGATTCTATTGCATCTACTTTTTTGTTTCATATAATATATCGAAAAACCGATATTTGAAATCCAATATCACTTTTTTCAATATCGGATTTATGGTCCGATATTCCGGGTTTTCGATATTATCGAAAACCGGTATCCATGCTCTAGTTCTAGAAATAAGGAAAGGATATTTACGATTATTATTTATAGTTTATTTTATATAAAGCACATTTTTATTCACAATCACAACTAATGAGCTTCAATACAACTTAATATAACTTACAAGAAGATCATCGATGTTTAAAATAATACTTGAGAAAATAAATGTAAACTTCTCACTTCTACGTATAAAATTAAATATTATGTTATACAACACTATACAAATACATATAAGGTCGCACTTTAACTACGCGAAGGTTTGCGCATAGTAGTGAGACCTAGCTTTTGTATCAATTTATTCGTGTCTACTGTTATAAGCTACTTAATGGCGGCTGTGCTTACAGCTATGTAAACATAAATCTACATTAAACATACGTCATTACTGTTGAAATATACAGCCAACATGTTGTTAGTAGAGAAACAGCATACATTGGCTCGATGCGAGCTATAATGGAGAGGAATCCTACCTTACATGCTAAACATAATTCATTCAAGATGTGTATATAAAAATATAAAAACTACATAATTTATAGCAATAACATAACTCCTGGCACAATAAAATTCGTTGCCTCTGTATTGTACAAACAAACTAATGTCTTTAACAGACAAATAAGATCATTCTCTTTAGCTAAACTCAAATGTAAATGAACAAATATATTTAAAAAAAAACTTGATTTCTGTATACAATCAACCAACCGCTGTCATCAAATGTTGCTATGGAAACAAGTTAAAAAGCGCTTGCAGTTTTTTACAAAAAACAGGAGTCAAGCTCGTCCCGCCATCTTATCGTAGGTCTACCGCGAAAAGGGACATGCAATCTTTTCATCAATATACAATACATACATATACTTATAAAGAAGAGGGAGGGAGGCGTAATTTATTCCCGCGGGCAGCACTGACCATCTTATAAATTTTTATTTGGGTCATGTCGGTTTCAAGATTTCTTCAGTGTGAATAGTGTTACCGTGGCCGACTCAGTTTTTTTTTATTCGACAACAGGCTTCGCGTTTGCCCACCATCTCATCTGATGGTAAGTGATGATGTGGTCGAAGATGGAGCACGCTTACCTAAAAGTAACCTATTCACTCTTGACTTAAAGACCCCTAGGTTATAGCTTTCGGGAACACAGACTCCGGCAGGGAATTCCACTCTTTAGCCGTACGCATAATGAAAGTATTCCCAAAACGTTTTGTGCGTATGGGTGGGATGTTCACCGTGTAACGATGGCGCATCGCCGTTTGTCTCGTAGTTCGATGATGGAACAGGCTTGGCGGAATTAGATTGTGTAATTCCATCGCACACTCCCCGAAATGTAACCGATAGAAAACCGATAGACTTGCAACTCGTCGTCGATGTTCAAGGCTCTGGAGCTTTCGACTCGACCAGTGCATCGTTGCCAATGAGTATCTTGGCCCGCTTCTCGATAGACTCAAGTGCGTCCAGTTGGTATTTAGCAGATCTATCCCAAATATGAGAGCAGTACTCTATACACGACCGAACCTGGGCTTGATACAGATTGAGCAGCTGTTCCGGTGTGAAGTACCGTCTCACCTTGGCTAGGATTCCCAACTTTTTTGGTGCTAGTTGAGCCTTAGCTTCGATAAACGGACCAAAATTGAGGGTGGAAGTTAGTGTCACCCCAAGAAGCTCAATATGATCGGTTATCGGAACGGTTACACCACAGAAAGTAGGAGCCGGTCGGAATTGGCTCCTTTTTGCGGAGAAGAGACACGCCTGGGTCTTAGCTGCATTAAAATTGACCAAGTTGGCACCGCCCCATTCGGAGACAGCCATCAAGGACAAGTTCAAGCGCCCAACCATGTCCTCACGGAGAGACTGGATCTGTGATCCACCAGCACGTGCGCTGGACACATATCTCTCAGCAACTGTGCTGTCGTCTGCATACTCAAAGGTACCGGGCATTAGCAGATCGTTAATGTGCAGCAATAACAAAGTTGCTGTGAGAACCGACCCCTGAGGGACCCCGACATTAATTGCCAATTGGCCAGACGAGCAGCCATCAATGATCACTTGAATGGACCGATCTCTCAGGAAATCTTCAATCCAGCGCAAAGTTGAGTGGGTAAACCGAAGGAAGGAAGCTTAGCAATAAGGCTATCATGCCAGACCCTGTCAAAGGCCTTGGAGATGTCAAGGGAAACAGCAAGTGCTTTCCCGTGCTTCTCAATGGCCTCACTCCAGATCTGAATGGCATACGCTAAAAGATCCCCAGTTGATCGGTTTTTGCGAAAGCCGTATTGTCGGTCACTGAGGATGTCGTTGGCTTCTAGGTATGCTAGGGGCTTACTATTTAGTATACGTTTGACTGAAATAGGCCTGTAGTTGGCCGGGTCAGCATGACTGCCCTTTTTGGGTACAGGCTGTACGTTAACCAGCTTCCATGCTTTCGGCACCTTTCCAGTCTCTAGCGAAAGGCGAAACAGGCGTGTCAATATTGGAGACAGTTCCACTAGATTTGTTCACGTCCAGATTACGCAGCACTCTACGGACGTCGTTCTGATGGATGCGAATGTCCACATACACGTGTCGCATCCAATAGGAGCGTGAGCGCCATTACTATCCAGACGTGAAGACTCCGCAAAGAGAGCGACAAACAAGCTTGCTTTTTCCTCAGCGGAGTGGGCCAGAGACCCGTCAGGTTTGAGCAGTGGTGGTAGTGAGGGGCGACAGAAGTTCGATTCGACCGACTTTGCCAGGGACCAAATCAATACCTAAAATAAATGTCTTACTCAGTAAAAAAAAACAGACTGCGAACCCAAGTCAGCCGTCGCAAAGATAATCTCTACAGAGAGGTGGTGACACAAAAAAAGTGTATATGCGGCGTGTCTCCACAGACAATGGCCCACCTTCTATGTTGCTCCGCTTCCTGTACACTAGATAATAATAATAATAATAATAATAATATAAGCTGGCAACACTAGCCGTCAAATCAAGTTTTGTTTTCTGCTCTTACAAATAAATTTGCAAAATATAGTGATAAGTTTTCCCATCCAAATTTCTCAATATTTACGAAAAGAGGACAGATTGGACCAAGAAAAATAACATAAATCTAAAAAGCAACCGATAATAAAACGAAAATGAAGATAATATATAATCCATCGACAACTGTCAAGTGGTCTGTCAATGACACCAATCACTAAAAAATGCAAGAAATAACGATGATAATAAACAAAACTTGATGATGCTTACTAGAGCAGCTTCGCGACGTGCACGCCCACCACCCCCGGACCCGTCGCTCAGCTCCGCCTCGCCACCGGATTTAGGATTACCAACGTCACCGGCGGCTGCATCCGCGTCGAGCTCGAGCGACGAGTATTTCTCTCCGCCGACGTCGCCAACACCTGTGCGTCGGCAGGGGAGAGGCCGGCCACCGAACAGCTTGGGGCTTAGGAGCCAACTGGCTCCGAGTCGGGTCCCCGCTGCCGGTGGTGTGCAGCGCATGAGATGGACTCAGTCCATAAACGAAAACGTCATGCGCGCATATTATGGATCTACAGAGGGGGGAACTAACCTCACTGCGTATCGTGTCAGGATGCTGTCTCTGTTTCAGGACCTAGAACCAGCTGTCAACGTCTCGGCCCAACGATTGTCGGATCAGGTGCGGGTCATCCAGCGTAGCCACAGGCTGGATGACGCAACACTTGATAGGCTGCGCTCAGAGGTACTGAGCAACCATATCATCTCGACCCCGACACATGCCGTGGTACAAGCGCCCGCTAGTGGCGCAATGATACCGCGGCTCAATAGTCATAATAATGAGCTAGATGATAGGGTTGTCACGGTAAGTAGCCAATGCAACGATCGACTGAGGAGCGTACTGGAGGATGCGCTTCGCAAGTATAGATCAGTTCCGCCTGAACTTAGACCCCGGTTACCACGGTTACCTATGCATAAAAAAAAAAGGGCGTTGGTGTGTGCTTTGGATTCGCTGCTTGAGAACATTTTTGAGAGCAGCGAAAACCTTGTTGATACGCATTCAATCCTATATTGCGGGGCTGTTGCGGCGTGTCGCTTAGCTAACGTCAAATTTCCTAATAACGACGAAGCTATTCGACCAAAACCTGCTGTACCAGTCTGGCAGTATAGGATCGAGAGGCGTATCGATGAGGCCAGAGCACTCATCGGCAAACTATACTGCTTCAAGGAAGGCAATGCACGTCCACGTGTAATGCGTTTTGTACGGCGGGCTTTCTCGGGGACTGGAATCAGCCCTCGAGAATACGCACCCCACATTACGGAGCGCATTGACTTCCTTAAGCAGAAAATTTATGCATGGGCAAGCCGTATCCGACGGTTTAAGCGGCGGGTTGAACGGTACTCACAGAATCGCATGTTCCAGAGCGATGAGAGGTGGGTATACAGAGCTTGGGAGCGACCCAATCAAAATGTGACTGACGTGTGCCGCCCGGATGATACCGCCACGAATTTATTCTGGCGCAACATCTAGTCGGTACCCGTCTGTCATGTTGAGGGTGACTGGATGCGTGAAGTTGAACGCGTGTGTGAAGCTATACCACAAATGGATAAAATAATCATTAACACTTCTGATATAGCCAAAGCAGTTCATCCGTTACCAAACTGGAAGTCTCCAGGACCGGATGGACTGCACAACTTCTGGCTCAAATGGTATAGCAGCTCGCACGCGCTTTTGGCTTCTCAATTCCAGGCATCCTTAGAGACTGGGTCTCTACCAGAGTTTTTAACGACAGGCTGTACCCACCTGCTTCATAAGAGTGGTAGTCCCACGGAACCCAAAAACTATAGACCGATTACCTGTCTGTCTACGGTCTATAAGGTTCTTACGTCCATTCTGAGAGTGAAAATAAATATGCACATTGAGTGCAACTCAATTATGTCCGCTTCTCAGAATGGATGTAGGAAAGGGTCCCGTGGCACTAAGGAGCTACTCCTCATTGACATGGCCATTAGCCAACAGGCTCGTCGATCCCGAAAAGATCTATCGACATGCTGGATAGACTACAAAAAAGCCTTTGATTCTGTTCCTCATACCTGGCTCATCAAGGTGCTAGAGCTTTACAAAATACATCCAACTCTACGCACGTTCCTTGAGTCATCTATGAGGCAATGGAAGACGGTACTTTGCTATCCAGGATGTCGACCGATTCGAGGAAACGATGAGCCTATATGGATCAGACGGGGAATATTTCAGGGCGACAGTTTGAGTCCACTTTGGTTTTGCTTGGCCCTGAATCCTCTAAGTACAATGCTAGAGGAGTCAGGCCTGGGCTATCGGTTGAGAAGAGGAGGTCAAAGTATATCCCACCTCCTTTACATGGATGATTTGAAACTTTTTGCCCCCAACAACTTGCAACTGATGGAACTACTGAAGGTAACTGAAACTTTCAGTAGCGCCATCAAGATGGAATTTGGTGTGGACAAATGTGCAATCATGCATGTAAAACGAGGAGAGATTATGGAATCTGAGGGAATTGAACTTTCAGATTCCATACACCTTAGATCTCTCTGCTTAACCGAAACTTATAAGTATTTGGGTATGTCGGAAGCTTTGGACATTAATGTTGCTGACATGAAGCAATCGCTGAGGGAGCGCTTCTTTGGCCGCCTGACAAAGGTATTAAACAGCCTTTTGTCGGGAGGAAATAAGGTGCGCGCTTTCAACGGTTGGGTCATGCCGGTGTTGATGTATTCTTTCGGCATACTCAAATGAACTCAAACCGAACTGGACGCCCTGGATAGGAGGGTCCGTACACTGCTAACCGCAAATCGGATGCATCACCCACGATCATCGGTGATGAGACTGTACATCCCGCGGAAATGTGGAGGTCGAGGCTTTTTAAATGCTAAAACTCTCCACAACCGCGAGATTTGCAGTCTCAGGGAATATTTCCTTAAAGCCGATGTGGGTATGCACCGAGATGTGATTGCAGTGGACAAGGGACTCACCCCGCTGACCATGGCTAAAGAGAACTGGCACAAACCTGTTATACTTACCCCAGATGACCGCAAGGAGGTATGGAAAAGCAAGGAACTTCATGGTCGCTACTATCGGGCTCTTTATGGGTCCGATGTAGATTTGACAGCTTCCGTTGCCTGGCTACGCTTCGGGGATCTCTTCGGAGAAACTGAAGGTTTTGTCTGTGCAATTATGGACGAAGTTATCTTGACGAATAATTACCGGAGACATATTATGAAGGACGGGACGATTGACATATGTCGGGCATGCTATCGTCCTGGTGAGTCCATCAGACATATTGTCTCCGGTTGTTCACGTCTAGCTAACGGCGAGTACTTGCATAGACACAATCAAGTAGCCAGAATTATCCACCAGCAACTTGCTTTGAAATACAAACTTGTCGATTCTGAGGTACCGTATTACAAGTATGTGCCCGACCCAGTTCTCGAAAATGACCATGTCACGTTGTACTGGGATCGGTCTTTCATCACTGATAGGACTATTGTTGCCAATAAGCCTGATATAGTGGTGATAGACCGATTAGTGCGCCGCGCAATGATAATCGATGTTACCATCCCACATGACGAGAATCTCGTGAAAGCTGAGAAAGAGAAACACATTAAGTATCTCGACTTAGCTCATGAGGTTGTTGACATGTGGGATGTGGACTCGGCTGTCATTGTGCCGATTGTCATATCAGTCAATGGGCTGATAGCTAAAAGCTTCGACGACCATCTGTCGAAGCTGGCTTTGCACAGCTGGATAAAGGGCCTGATACAGAAGGCAGTTCTCCTCGATACAGCTCGTATTGTGAGGAGGTTCCTTTCTCTGGAGACCTAACCACCGGTAGCTTGGACCCCGCTCCCGATACCAGTGGACTACCATTTTTTATATTTTTAAATGTTTTTTTATTGTCACTTTTTTATAGAAAAATATTTAAAAATGTAATTTTTGAGAGGTATATGAAATAAAGGAAATAATAATAATAATATTCCACAACTTTTTCACACAATGCCATCTAGTCCCAAACTAAGCAGAGCTTGTGGTATGGGTACTAGACAACTGATAAACATACATATATATTTCTAAATACATACATATTATAGATAAATTACACCCAGACAAAGAACAAATGACCGTGCTCATCACACAAACATTTGTCCTAGGTGGGAATCGAACCCACGACCTTGCGCATAGCAGTCAGGGCTACTGACCACTATACCAACGTCTATAGTATATCTTACGTCTGCACCAGCGAGCCAAATTCATATAAAATATTTTTGTCATCGACACGCTAAGAATAACAAGTGTTAATACAATTAACCGTCAGTATAGCTAAGGTGTTGGACTTGTTAACAAAAGGTCGCGGGTTCGAACCCCACCCATTACCACTCCAGGCACAAGCATCTTTAGTTTTTTTTTAAATTACGAGATGAGCCCGCTCTTGACCTCGATCACACCTGATGGTAAGTGTAAGATGAGTACTAAGATCGAACGAGCGAGCCCAGAAGATTCCTATTCACTCTAGCTTTAAAGGCAAGTTTAGTTGGAGGGGTAACAGGGTTGGTAGTAATGTAAATTCTACCCACATTGCTAGCTGTTCTCTTTTATACAAAAACAGCACTTTCTTCTTTCAATATATAAACTACG
The DNA here is from genome assembly GCA_943138885.2 of Tholera decimalis. Lineage (NCBI taxonomy): Eukaryota > Metazoa > Arthropoda > Insecta > Lepidoptera > Noctuidae > Tholera > Tholera decimalis. The sequence goes on from OW964562.2 coordinate 36,927,765, forward strand.
GTGAAGTCGGTTCCTTAGGCACTTTCTTCCGTCTCTCGAGCCGGTTGCGACTGACGTAGGGCGTGGGTTGCTTCAGATGTACCGTAAGCACGTGTATTTTCTTGCTATTTGACTGGGAGAAACCTTTACCGCATACCTCGCATTCGTAAGGCTTTTGACCCGTATGGCTCTGTAACAAAAGAGAGTGAGAATGAGTTAACAATCTTTGTTTAAGGTAAACATCGATACATGAGTAGGTACAACGACAATCATTAAAATAAAAAATAAACTTGTTACGTGTCTATAGGCGTCAGATTGTATCCAAATATCTTTTCCAGGTTGATTATTATTATTAGGTACTGGTTTTAGAAAAAGAATAGGTTCATTACTTACTACTAGGAGCACGAGAAAACTACTATAAAATACTTATTTATCCACTAAATCGCATCGGAACGAAACGCAATCGACATATCATGTAACACGTTACCCAGCTTCAAAACATATTTGTATGTAGATGTAGTTAAGTATTAAGATACTTTGTGTATTTAGAAGAGAAGTCCACAATGATCTATAACAACTTATGTATATTTTGTATGTTCCTACCACCTAAGTTCACATTGTGGAATGCAATAAATGTTCAATACATTATTGTACGTATTGAAGATGTGTGTGAGTGTGTAATTATATAACTATGTTTGGCTCTGTTACGCCAGTCGCTAAGCTAAGTACCTCGAGAAACTTCGACCGACATCTAGAATGTTCGAGACACTAATGCCACTTGGCGGCGAGTAGCAGTACTGATTTTATCGAGAATCTTCGACCGACTTCTAGTAAGTTCAAGACACTAACGCCACCTGGCGGCGAATAGCAGTACTGAGTATTTCGAGTAGTTTCTGGAACATTGTTGCCAGTATTGGCAGTGTGTCGATTGTAATTGATCTTTCTAGAAAACATACAACGCGGTATAAATAACTCGCAAAGGAATGAAGGGAGTCAGTCTTATTAGAAGATACGAGGCGATATTATCGAAACTACAAGTGAATTTCAGTGCGATTTGAGTGTCAAGTATTGTCGTGCGAATAACTGTGTTAATTTTTATTTTGTGTTTATTTAATTAAAGTGTCAATTTTGTAAATTCTTTCTATCCCGAACCCCAGCTCGTAACAATTTGGTGTCAGAAGTGGTAAAGAAAAATGCCGGTTTTACCGAAAGATGACATGGAGGATGTAAAAACAAGAAATCAACGACAGGCGGAGATCGACCAAAGGCGGTACGAAGGCTCACCATCGCCAGCACCGGGTGGAAATCAGCCGACGATGGAGGCGTCTGCGAGTACATCCGGAGTTGCTCCAGTGACTGTAGCCCCGGCTGCATTTGATATGACTGCATTGATGGCTATGCTGCAGGAACAAGCTCGCCGCCAGGAAGAGCAGGCTGCTCGTCTCCAGGAAGAGCTAGCCCGCCGCCAGCAAGAACAGGCCCACCGCCAGGAAGAGGAAGCCCGTCACCGGGAAGAACAGGCCCGCCGCCAGGAAGAGGAAGCCCGTCACCGGGAAGAACAGGCCCGCCGCCAGGAAGAACAGGCCTGTCGCCAGGAAGAGCAGGCTGCTCGCCACCAGGAAGAGTTAGCCCGCCGTCTGGAAGAACAAGCACGCCGCCAGGAAGAGCAAGCCCGCCACCAGGAAGAACAAGCCCGCCGCCAGGAAGAGCTGATGCTACTCATACAAGACAAAGTGCACCAGCAAGATGAACGGATCACTGAAGCTGAGAATCGTATCTCTGGAACTGAGAACCTTATGTCTGGAGCTGAGAATTATATCTCCGGAGCTGAGAATTATATCTCCGGAGCTGAGAATTATATCTCCGGAGCTGAAATGGAGATCGCTGATGAGTTTGAGGCCGTTGTTAAGGCCAACGGTTGGAGCAAAGCGCAGGCTATGACGGCACTTACACTTGGCCTTCCTGACCAGCAGAGCCGGATTAACCCTGTCAGGGGCCCCTAGGCAATGGAATTATCGGGCCCCCTTTCTTACTTTGACTGACCAAATCGTGAGTCGCTAAAATCGGTGTCACCTCGTGGTCTTGGGTACGATTCTCGACATAGGCTGTTGTCTTAAGTCTGGGTGATTTTAACCAACTTAGTTCGTCGGAAACTCTTTTTAGGGTTCCGTAGTCAACAAGGAACCCTTATAGTTTCGCCATGTCCGTCTGTCTGTCCGTCTGTCCGCGGTTTAGCTCAAAAACTATTGGTACTAGAAAGTTGTACTTTGGCATGAGTATGCACGTTAATGACGCCGAAAAAGTGGTACTATAAAATTTTGAAAAAAACAATTATTTAGGGTACCTCCCATACATGTAAAGTGGGATGATATTTTTTTTTTCATTCTTCCCATAGTGTGGGATATCGTTGGATAGGTCTTTCAAAAATATTAGGGGTTTGGTAAGACCGTTTTTTGATTAAGTAAACCGTTCGTGACTTATCAAGCTTTAAAGTACCAATTTTCGTTAGAGTGAAGTGTCCCCCCTCTATCAACTAAACGGTTGTAGTTAGAAATTCAAATGTCACGGCAGTAGTACCTATATATAACGAAATTTAAAGGAAAACTATCACACATAAGTGGGCTTTACAAGTTTACGAGTAATAGTCGACCAATTGTATTTGACCCGAAAATTTCGAACAACTCTATAGAAATGTCGATAGATGGCGCTAAGCGCCAGTTGTATCGTGCTAGTTTCTTGTGACGATTGAGTAGTGTAGCTCTGTGTCCGTATTTAAATTCAAAACACCGGCTATGACAAGTTTTATACAAATCTCTAAAAAAAAAAAAACTTTCCGTGCAAAATTGTCGGATCAGGTAAGGATTTGTATAGGAAGTCAAATTAGTTAGGTAGTCATGTTTGGCTTTTAGTTAGAGCATGGTACGAAACGATCAGTCAGCGAATACGACACGCACTTGGCTATTATAAAAACTACGGAACCCTACACTGCGCGTGGCCCGACACGCACTTGACCGGTTTTTTAAAGTATGTTCTCCGATTACTCAAAGACGGCTGAACCGATTATTTTTTTGAAAAAGTATACCTACTTTCCAACTGGTCTCATTGTCATCAAGTAAGGATCTGATGATGGAATCCTGGAGAAAGTGAAGGAACTCTTCAAATATTATAGGCGCACCTATAGCGATTTGGGTATTTTTTATAGTAACCTGTGCAGTTGCTCTCGAAAGCATAATTTGGTGAAGTGGAACTGATGATGAAGACCACAGATAGCCACCGGAACTTCTCAATATCAATACTTGTTGTATTTCACTCATAGGTTGCGATTCGATTACTTGAATATGGTCGTTGCACTTTATGCTCGTTACAATGCATATGGTGGAGTGGATCTGATGGCGAAGTACCAGGAGAACTCTTCAACGATTGACGGCCTTGCATCGGGACAGTAAATACAACCAGTGGCGTGCCTAGGGTTTCAAAATAACGCAAGCCCAATAAAATTTTAACCGATTTCAAAAAAAGAAAGTTCAGTTTTCGACTGAGTATGTAGGTACCTACCGTATGTATCATCGCAATTTTCTCATAAACTACTGGTTAGGTACAATAAATTAAAAGTTAATTCATCCATCTTCTTCTTTCCTCTTCTTTCTTCAATTTCACTCTTGCTTGTCGTGCGCGGTGAATGAGGTAACCAAAGCACACTGAAGGCATGCTAGTGCTAGATTGAATATAATAAACATATCAGCAATTGCATACCTCCGGTGGCTTTGAAAAAAGCCGTTTGGTTTGGTTTGCTTCATTGCTTGAGGGAACAAAGTTATGGTAAGTAGTTGCTTCCTTCGTAACAGAACCCAGGTTACAGACAAAAAAAAAAAAAACAAAACAAAATGTTACAAAACAAAAGTTAAAAAATAGCTAGATAGAATGTAATAAGGAATTTAAATAAATTATTTATATTCTAATTGGAATCGTCTATCTTTCTTAAGAAATGATTTAATTACATCAGAGTAAAATGTTGGTGATCGTTTTAATTCTACCAACAACTGTTTTTCAATAGCTATCATTGATAATTCGGAAAGACGCTCTTGACCTTGTGTATTTCTCAGATAGGTATGGATACGTTTAAGAGACGAAAAAGCACGTTCCGCGGAAGAACTTGTAGCCGGAATAGTTACAACAAGATACGCTAACTTTAACAGCTCGGGAAAGGCATCTTCGAGGTTATTCTCATGAATATAACCAGATGTATTCCAAACGGAATCTTCATTCGAAAAAAATATGCAGCTCCAGCAATACAACTTATTAGTGTGCGAACAGCCAACAATCCAACTAGTTTTATACACTGATCTATTAAATTTTCGTTTATGCGATTTACTAGTCTGAGAAATACACAGATTAGGCGTCGGTTTTAATGAAGAAATTAACTGTTTTTTCTGAGCAAAGTTTAAAGATTTTACCTTATCTTCGCCAATCAAAACTTGAACGCATTTTAAATCCTCACAAGGTACAATTACCTCCATTGTTAAATAATAGTAAATCACCAAAACAATTGTATCACTGAGAAAATCTTAGAAAACAAACAAATGAAACTGAAGTGAAGTTAGTTGCACTCTGGGATGTCGGAACTACTCAAGTGTTGTCATTTAGGCAAAAAAAGTCGCCAGGTATATGAAAAATCTACCTAATTTTTTTTTATTTTTAAGATATTGCTTGAATACAGTCAAAATCTGTTATAACAACATCCAAGGGACCACTCATATTTGGTTGTAAAAACCGATAGTCGTAATAACCGGTGATGTTTTCAAGGTACAAAGTATTTTGTACCTATGATTTTGGTCTATATAACCGGTATGTTGTTCTAAATGATGTTGTTGTAAACGGTTTTGACTGTATTTAATTTCGTTATTTTAAAAGTCGCTAGTTTTTGTTGTTGATAAATGTTAAAAAAGTTTCCAAACACGTTAAAAATCTCCAAGATCTTTCAACGTGTGGCTAAAACGGCAACACTGCAGAGTTGGCAAGCTGACAAGGTCACGCATACGCATGCAACTTCATACGAATGCCCTGCTTATATCTGCCATAGTGATTGATTTGTTCTATGCCTAAGGCCTAACTCGTTATACGGCACATCGCTATAAGTGCGAAAGTGACAGATATAGTATTTGAAAGCCCGGTAAAAGCCGATGCGTGTAAGCGAGATAGCAATATTTAGATCATTAGATGCTACAAATGCGAAACTCTGCGCGCGAACAATCGCGATGCGTAGTAGTTTAGTAGATTCATTGTGTTATTTTGATAAGAATTAAGCGCGCGAACTTTTAAATAGTTCGGGTTTGACATTGATTCTCTATCGAGCATTTTTTAGTAAGGCATGCCGGGCTTTTGGGCTTATATGAAGGTACCGCCACTGAATACAACATGTAACAGAATAAACGCAAGACCTGAAAGTAGTTTGCTCAGAATCGGCTTCTGAATCGATTTCCATCATTATTTATGTGTTAATTTTTTTCGGAAAAATCTTTTATTTAACCTAAATTAGGATCACTGCGTAAAACCAACCTAATAAAATATTTTATTTAGGGAAATTTAAGCCTTATCTCAAACCCATATGAATGTATGGCTGAATTTGTAGATCGCTCAATAGCTATCCATACACACACGTAAATAATATCAATACATTTTACATTTCAGTTAGTGTGCGAAAAATAAAATTTTAATTTAAGGAAGATTAATCCTTAATTCCAAGCAGTACGTCTTACTTAACTGCACAACCGAATTTGTACTTTGTAGTTCGGTCACTCATAATAATAATCATATCTATTCTTACTCACACACACACACACCTATTGTACGTTATTTAAGGAAATTTCAACCTTATTTCAAAGCAATAAAGCTTTTTTAAATGCATGACTGAATTTGTAATTCCGCATTTCACAATCTTTTGTTGAGAAATGACAAAATATTAGAAAATCTAAGGTACGTTTTTTGCAAACGCAAAATCAATATGAAAGAGCGAGACGCAATAATTTACCCCACTTAGCCCTTTGACGTTTGATATGGCCGCCGCGCACACGCGCCGCCACCGCTCGCCCGATATGAACCGAAATCACTCAGTCATCCGTCGCGCGCCGCCATTGACGAGTGGATTTCGTAAATTTGTTGTTGTTGTTACTTGTTTACGCACGCGATGGCTTTTCGGTATAGCAATATCCAGTACACGGAGATGGTGAGGATACTGGCTCGTTGCGACGATAATGTGGAGTTAGCGTGTCGAGTGTTCAATGAACGACATGGTACCAGAGTGAGTGCCAGGACAATGCTAGGTGCAACTCAGCGCCTGAGGGACTCTGGAACGTTTCATCCTAACACGGCAATGGATAGAGGGACGAATGTGTGCTCTAGTCGTTTGCAGGAAAACATTCTCGATTATTTCGATGAAAATCCAGGGAGCAGCACGAGGGAAGCAGCGCCGTTGTTTAACTGTAGCCACATGTACGTGTGCAGAACATTACGTGCTGATGGCGAACACCCCTTCCACCTACGACGTTGTCAGGAGCTGATGCCGACTGACTATTTGCCACGACTACAATTTTGTAGATGGTTGTTGGAAAACTGGCAACAAAACATCATCTGGACGGACGAGAGCACCTTCACACGAGTTGGTATTTACAACCAGCACAACATGCATTTGTGGAGGCACGAAAACCCACATGCATGCCGTATGGACTCATTCCAGCACAGGTTTTCCGTGAACGTGTGGGCGGGCGTTCTAGGTACACGCGTACTCGGCCCTGTATTTTTACCGAGGTTGACTGGAGATACCTACCTACAGTTCTTACAAGAGGTATTGCCCCAGTTATTGGACGACGTCCCTCTCTCGTTGTTACGAGACGTGTTTTTACAACACGACGGAGCTCCCGCGCATTTCACGTGGAACGTCCGACGGCATCTTGATGCGGAATATGGCCCTCGTTGGATAGGTCGTGGGGCTCCGGTACAGTGGGCTCCCAGATCCCCTGATCTAACACCGTTGGACTTTTTTTGTGGGGTCGAATAAAATCGCTCGTGTATGTAAACGAAGCAACAAGTGTTGATGACCTCAAACATAAAATTGAACTCGCGTTTGTTAAAGTGAAATGTGAAACTGAGGTGCTTAACAAACTAAAAACTAACTTAAGAAAACGTGCAATAATGTGTATCGAGCAAGGCGGTGGACATTTTGAAAATCTTTTAAAAAGGGGACGAAGAAGAAGTATTTAGTAATACCTCAGGTATGTACCTTCATAACACGATTTTAAGTAGGTACTGTAAATATTATGATTCAAATCTTTTAAACACGCCAACTTTGAATATTTTTTTATACGTACTTAATAAAAATGTAAACACGACTTAGTATAGGGTGAAAAGACGCGGGCGCCTTTAGGTGCTGATAGATCCCAGTGGGGTGAAAAGTTGCTCAATTTAAAAATACTTCCGTATCCGTAATTAAACCAAATCATTCGAAGCTGTCAGTCCAAAGGCTGTGTAATTGTGATGGAAAGATGGAATCAAACTAGTTAGGCAACTAGCAATAATAGTTATACGGTAATATCGCAAATTATTAGTATCAAACTACGTAGGTAATGTTCGGTCAATGAACGTACAGATACATACCTAATGCGTAGCTTTCTGTTAGTACCTACTACGTAGGCACGCCCACGAGTGTGCGTAGGGATAGAGTAGTATGCTCGAACGTTTTATGTTCAGTCAGGACAACCATTTTATTAAAAAAAAACTGGGTGTTCTTTAAGTAAATTAAATTACAGATGTTGTTTTAGTTCTATAATTTAATATTCTAATTGGGGTGTCCGAGGTCTAGCATTAATTCCGTTACACGCTGTATTTTGTAAAAGGCGATAAGTAGTTGACATAGAGGCTTGTGTAACTAGATAAACTATAAATCGACCCACTAAAATGCGAGAAAAAAACTTTTTTATGAAAAAAAAAAAAACAAAAAATTTGACACAGAGTAAAGACATACACAATTTGGCATTTCTGCGCTTCAGACAAATTTTTATACATATTATTTTATGGTGTATTAATGCTGATTAATGCCTCAACTACACGACAGAGGTAGGTCGGCATCCGATGATACCGGAGTGCCTCCCGTATGCAACTCCAGGGCAGGATGTTGAAGGCATTGGCGATGTCGAGAGACACCGCCAAGACAACCCCCCCACCGGGACAACGCAGCCTCTATCAAGAGAGCCCTCACACGCATGATGGCATCCACCGTAGAGCGCCCCTTGCGGAAACCAAATTGGCTATCCGCAATATCCGGCCCCACCCTCTCCAGGTGCCCGACGAGGCAGTTTGCAATAAGTCTTTCAAAGATTTTGCCCACCTCGTCGAGCAGGACAATAGGCCGGTATGCGGACGGAGTGTCCGCAGGACGCACCGGTTTCTTGATAAAAGCCCAGTTTGTCTTCCAGCGAAGCGGAAACTGGCCCCTCTCCAAACATGCGTTAGACCGCCCACCCTGAGGATACCATCTTGATCTAAGTATGGGGTAAGTGTTTTAATGTTATTAATCTCATCTGTGAAGTCTTCACTTTGTACTAGCTTAATGCATTTCATCAAAGATGAATGTATTTCTACAGTTGTTAAACTTCTGCTGTTTTGGTAAGTATCTAATTCTCTCTTGTAATTAATATATCTTCTACAATATGTTATAACTTTCAATAATTCTTGTAAGTTATCAAATTGCTTAAATTTTGTATATTGATATGATAATTAAGTACTATTGTTAAATAAATTTTCGAAAATCAACTTTTTCATCCATTACTTAGAGTTCAAACTGTATGATATGACCGTCGCTCGCAATCTATGACGTTATTTTCAACGTAAGTTTTTTAAATTACTCAGCTCGTTGGGTTTGCGTTCTCGTTTATTGAACGAGACGCACAAGTTAAATTCATAAACGTCGTTGATGAATTCAACTAAAGTCAGAATTTTAATTCGATTCCAGATTTGACATTAGCTACTGTCATTTTGTGAAATAATGATACCACATATAATAGTGTAGTGATGAACACAAAAATCGATAAACAATCAGTGTGTGTGCCATCAGTGTGCCAATTAAAGACTAAATTATTGATTTTTATTTAAATAAATACATAATTATTCATAATAATTATTTATTAATTAGTAATCGCTATTCTATTTTATAAAAAGTTAATATTTTTGTTTTTATATTAAAAACAAAACTTATAATAAAGGAGCCTAGATAGTTTTCAGTATTGGCAACCCGCGCGCTCGTGCAGCTATCGCCATTTTGTTTATCGCGTCATTCGGCTTCATTCTCCCAGTCTGACTGCACGAATATCTTATTTCATTGCGAATCGATATTTTGTTATTTTGTTGGGTTTTTGTTAAAGTGTTGTTACGTTGTGTTTGTTGTTACGTTTATAGTTTTTTGTGAACTTTGAGTGAATCTATTTGTTTTGGTTTTCCATCAAAATGGATCCTCAGCCAAGTACATCACAAAAAGACGTGGATGTTTTCCTGTCCCCAAGAAAAAAACGTCCACGAAAAGCTTTCACTGTTACTGAAAAAGTAATGATCCGCAACGCCTACAAATACGTGAAAAATGAAATTTCTGCGCAATTGGAGGCCTTTGAAGTTGTGGAAGAAAATGAATGTATGAGCAAAGTTGCTGACATATTGGGAATAACCTCACGCTCTGTTTGTAACGTTTTGAAGGAAGTAAGTAAAGTTGCGCCGCCAACTCCTCCTAAAAAAACTGGACCAAAGCGAAGTTTCAAAGATAAAATTGATGAATTTACATTCTCTACAATACGAAGAATTGTTCATCAGTTCTTTTACCGAAATGAACCTCCAACCATTGCAGAGGTTAGTCAATCAGTCAGACAGTATTATTTTATACCTACATCTTTTATATATAAGTAATGATTCCAAGCTATTATAAAATTTACTATTTTAGATTTTACAAGTGATGAACGATGATTCAGAAATGCCCGAGATTTCCAAAGACACCCTCAGAAAAATTCAGAAGCATCTTAATTTTAAATTTGTTGCACGGTCACGCAAGAGCACACTTATTGATCGAAATGATAAAATAACATGGCGCCAGCGTTACTTGCAATCTATATGTCAGTTTCGACGAGAAGGGAGACATATATATTATCAAGATGAAACTTGGGTTAACGCAGGTAAGGCTAACATTTATACACAATGAATTTATATACATTTTACATTAAATTTAATAGTAATATTGAATGTTCATGTAAGTACTATATTTATTTTAAGGTCATACTGAAAAAAAACTTGGGTGGACAAGAAAGTCACATCATCTCGACAAGCGTTTTTGGAGGGACTGACTACTGGATTAAAAAATCCATCTGGAAAAGGCAAACGTCTCATAATTAGCCATATAGGTAGTGAAGAAGGCTTCCTGGAAGAGGGGCTCATGATTTTTGAAGCAAAGAAAAATTGTGAAGATTACCATGATGAGATGAATGCAGTTTGTTTTGAGGAGTGGTTCGCTGGAGTCTTACCAAAATTAAGACCAAACTCAATTGTGGTGATGGATAATGCACCTTACCACTCCCGAAAATTGGAAACGGCACCAAAAATGAGCTGGATAAAAGCTGCCATTCAAGATTGGCTTTTAAATAAAAATATTCATTACGAACCAGATATGGTTAAAGCTACGCTTTTAGAACTGATTCCACATAACGAGTCTTTTAATAAGTACGCTGTAGACGAAATGGCAGCACAACATGGGATCACGGTTTTAAGACTGCGCCCTTACCATTACGAGCTAAACCCTATCGAATTGATATGGGCGCAGGTAAAGGGGCATGTAGCTCAAAATAATAAAGCCTTCAAATTGACAGACGTGAGAAATTTATTTCAGGAAGGCATTCAAAAAATTACGGCTACCGAATGGTCTAAATGCGTATCCCATGTTGTCAAAGAAGAGGAAAAAATGAGTAGGCTAGATATGTTAATTGACAATATCACAGACACATTTATAATAAATGTTACAGAAAGTGACAGCGATAGCGATAGCGATGACGGCGACAATTTATAAAATAAATTATTACCATAATACATCTATCTGTTTTATTTGTCATGTTCCCTCATGATCACAGTTTTTTATTTATTTCACACACAATTATAAAAGAAAAGTCTCAGATCGTTAATTAATCGTCAAAACTAAATTATCGGTTCAGAAATATTTAATTTCCTGATATACTTAGTTTACTAGAGTAAAATTATAAACGAGAAGAATCGATCCGGAAATATTCCATTTCCATATCGAATAATTTCGCAACGTCACTATTTAGTACTTGTCATAACGTTGCAACACTGAAATTGTCAAATCTGGAATCGAATTAAAATTCCGAGTATAGTTGATTCATATACAGTTAACGTTAATACATTGACAGGAGATCAACGGTTGATTCAACTAGTTCGTTGATTTAACGCTCATCACTACCACAGTCTTTGTATTAACATTTTAGCCATCACTACACTTGGGGCAATCCATCCCAAGGGATCGAAGAATCTTTGAACATCTGACAATATTGTCCGTTTTGTTATGTTAGAAGTTGTTGGTAGTTTCAATTGATATTGGAACTGGTCGGTTCCTACATTCCAAATCAAGCCTAGTGCTTTTACAGTGCCATCCATTTTGTTTATTTCTAGGTGTGCAACAGAACTTCGTTGTTTGTTTTGTTTGATTGTTTGTTGTCAACAGATTTCATGAAGCGCGGACAATTGGAGGACCACTTCGAGAGTGTGAATCCGCCCTTCTTCAATATGTGAGATACTTCCTTAGCAGATGTTATGGCTTGCTCTGATGTGTCGTCACCGGCTAGTAGATCGTCAACGAGGAAATTTTCATTGATGATTTTGACTGCATTCGGGTAATCTTGTCCTTCATCATCCGCAACCTGATGTAATGTTTTTATTGCGAGATAGGGGGCTGATGCTGTTCCAAATGTAACTCGAAGCAAGCGATATTCTTTAATGCTGTCATGTTTCTCTTCTCGCCACAGAATGCGCTGATACTGATTGGCGTCTTCTGAGTAAACACATATTTGCAGGTACATTTTCATTATATCGCTAGCGTAGCAGACGCGTTTCATCCTCCATCTCATGATAATATTTCTGAGGCCTCCCTGAAGCTGAGGACCAACCATCAACTCGTCGTTGAGCGAGACTTGATTTGAACCCTTCGCTAATGCGTCGAAGACCACACGAGTCTTCGATGTTTCTTTATGCTCTCGGACAACGGCCTGGTGAGGCAACACAACGTTTTCATTTATGACTTCCTTTTCAGGTATTGCTTCAATATAGTTATCTGAATCAGGGACCATTTTGGTTACCCATTGAAAGGGTTTTCGACAGGGTTTTTCTAAGCGGTTAATCAAAAACCCATAAGATATAGGTAACCCTTTTGAATGGCTTAAAGGACCATTTTGGTTATTTATAGGAAGGGTTTTCGATAGGGTTTTTTTAAGCAGTTAATCTAAAACCCATATGATGTAGGTAACCTTTCAAATGGCTTAATGGACCATTTTGGTTATTCAAAAACCCATACGACGTGGGTAACACTTTTGAACAGCTAAATTAAGTCGTTCAAAAGGGTTCCTTACACTTTCAACTCTTTTGAAAACGATAACAGCGTAACATTCCAACTCGTAGCAATGTAATATGATATCTCGTTGGTAGGCATACGCTTTAAAATGGCATAGCACGCGTTAAGCGTCAGCGGTGGCGGGGCTCCTTTGGGGTTACTTACCGAGAGCCTTGCAAATAGGGATCTATGATATGATCATTATTGCATGTAGTAGGTATAGTTCTTTTTAGCTTTGCTAGGCGGATATCGTAATGACTTATTATTATGATTTTTTCATGTCTGTACTTGTTTACTACTTTATTGTCATTTTAGTTGTTTGAGTTTTTGAAGCCGGACGTCTTTTGCGATATTATTTTTATTATTTTGAATTTTGAGCAATTAATATTGAAAAAATGTTAAAAACGAAACGAGACGCTGTATATCGCTATTATTTAGGTATATGATGCATCAAATAATACAAGTAAAGGTACTTTATGTGGAAATTTCTTAAAGGTAAGGTTACATTCTAATATTTAGTTATCCTGACAACTTACTTATTTAAATGTAAAACCTTACAATAGGTAGGTACTTATGTTAGGTACGTAATTCATCAATCTAAATTCAAAAGAGCAATATATGGTAGACTTATCAATAAGAAAGGCAATATAATGTACCTATAAACTCGAAATTCGAAACGAACATTCAGATAATGGTTTTTAGTAGGTACCTAGTAGTAGTTTAGTAAATTGGCAAGTTGGCAAGAATGTGGGTTATGGTTACACCGTACAATGGGCAACGATGTAAGTAGGTATAAACCTATCACTTGATTATTGATTGATTGATCATTAATTTGTGATTTGTGTCACAGATAGAATATTGGTCACTAAACGTGCATAAATTTTAATATTATTGTTTTAGTTTAATAAAATCCCTTTTAATTGTTTAAAAATATTGCAAAATTGAAGTAGAGAATCGCTAATTCTCGACAAAAAAAAAGAAAAAGTAAAGTAATAACATTTCTTTTCGTACAGTAAACGCACCGGCAGGAACCTACGCGGCAAATAAGTTGAACCAAAATGGCCGTCGTTGCTATAGTTACGCGCAGTCTCCCGCTATGTATACAGGGTGGGCAAAAAATCGTGGATTAAACGAAACAGGGCGATAGTTAGGGTTATTTGCAGTAAAAAATATCTCTATGGCAGAGTACTTACTTGATCTCCTTAGAAGTTATGAATATTTGAGTGTTTTTTGAAAAAATACCAATATTTGTGTTAAATAAGCAATTAAAGTAAAATGGGTACCTATTTTATAACTATAAATGGTGTTTAGTAGCTTCTAGGAAATGTATCATCACTACAAAAGTACAGATATTAGGTACCATGATTTATGAGTATTGACACTTTTTTCAATATCTTTTAAATCTCACGTAAAATTACTTGTAACTTTTAAACCCTAGGTACTTTGAAAAAAAAGTACTACCACAAAATGACCCTGTATTAAAAAAAACTTGCCTATTTAATGACGTTTAAAACGAGGTATAACACACATTTTACCACTTTGGAAGCTTATCTTTTAAACGATTGAATTTATGAAAAAGTGGTTTTGGAAACCTTTATATCATTTTTAAAGACCTGTCTATAGATACCACACACGCATAGGTTTCATGATAAAAAAAAAAATCTGTTCTAGTTCCATGTACGGGGACCCCCCTTTATTTTAAATATTTTTTAATTTTTTTCTTAAAATCGGAAAGCGGTTCATATAATACATCTACCTACTAAGTTTCACATGTATAGTCTTAATATTTTCGGAATAAAATGGCTGCGACATGCGGACGGACGGACAGACAGACAGACAGACAGACAGACGGACAGATATATCGAAACTATAAGGGTTCCGTTTTTTGCTATTCGGCTGCGGAATCCTAAAAATGCGATCGTGTGTGTAGAAGTGTGAAGACAATGAGAGCTAACTTGTTTTGTCGCGAGAGTGATAAGGACGCGTGCGCTGCGGACATAGATTAGTAAAAAGTTTACAAGTGTAGAAGCGATATTGATTGACTTGTTTTAATTTGTTTTTGTCTTACATTTATTTTTTACCAAAGTTCATTTGACTGATTATTGAGGATTATAACTGCTTTTTATTAGGGTTCCGTAGCCGAATGGCAAAAAACGGAACCCTTATAGTTTCGATATGTCTGTCTGTCTGTCCGTCCGTCCGTATGTCACAGCCATTTTATTCCGAAACTATTAAGACTATACAACTTAGTAGGTAGATGTATTCTGTGAACCGCTTTCCGATTTTAAGAAAAAAAAAATTAAAATTAAGGGGTGTCCCCATACATGGAACTAGAACGGAAAATATTTTTTTCATGAAACCTATGCGTGTGTGATATCTATAGACAGCTCTTTAAAAATTATATAAGGGTTTCTAAAACCACTTTTTCATGAAGTCAATCGTTTAAAAGATATAAGCTTCCAAAGTGGTAAAATGTGTGTGTCCCCCCCTCTAACTTATATAATAATGGAGTGAAAAATCTAAAAAAATATATGTCTGTAGATCTTTATGCAAACTTGCAACCAAAATTTGGTTTGAACGAAATCGGGTCAGCAGTTTTTGAGATACAGCATATTTTCTAAAACCGCAAATATAACCTTGTAATTCATGAAAACACTATGAAAAACAAAGTTATTTAGCGTATTTGTAAAAATGTAAATATACTAGTTTTAAGAAATTTTTAAGGTTTGTTTTTATTCGTCAAATAAATATACATATTATATTATATTATTATAGTTAACACGGAACCCTTCATGGGCGAGTCTGACTCGCACTTTGCCAATTTTTGTATTAGGTTTCCGAGGGATCAGGTTCAACTTTAAGATTGGATCGCAATTGTTCGTGAACAAAGAAGCGAATCAGACTGGATACCATCAAAAAACAGCAGGATATGTAGCAATCTAAGTTTTGGAAACGCAAAATTTGTGAAGTATGGAGTGTCATAGAAGTGCGCGCACTGCGGTCAGTCTACCGGTGCGGTAGAACTACCGGAATTGCGGCCACCGCAAGGCAGTGCGCGCACGGCCTTATGCATATTCATGATACAGGTACTGCTCTTTGTAAAACATTGTTCGGACTTCGAAAAGAAAGAGAGAGAGAGAGAGAGAGACTATTTGTGTCTTTTTCACACTTAGGATCATAGCTCACGCGCTTGTCACACATAGTTAGAAATGATCGCTTCCAACATCAGTACAGCGTCATCGTGTGGGCTGGGATTATTGAAGAACAGCTGGTAACTTTTGAAATGCCACCAAGATTGAACGGCGCTCAGTATTTACACTTTTTACAAAATAATTTACATGAAATCTTGCGCCAGACTGAAATTCCAGATGAAGTTGTTGAAAACATGTGGCTGCAACACGATGGCGCTCCAACACACTACGCTCGGGTGGTCCGAGAACATTTAAACGCCCAGTACCCAAACCGTTGGATTGGTCGAGGTGGAACAGTCCAATGGCCAGCGAGATCTCCGGATCTAAATCCAATAGTTTTATTTTGTGGGGATACTTTAAAGAGATGGTGTATGAAACAGAAAACCAGACACTACAAGAATTAAGAAATAAAATCGAGGTAGCGAAAGAAAGCGTTAAACGCAACAGAAACGCATTTCGTAGGTTGCGACGTAATTTTATTAGACGATGTCGTATGTGTATTGTTGCTAGAGGAAGGTATTTCGAACAATTACTGTAATTAGATTTAATATGTAATTAAATAATAATTAAATGTGATTTAATAATAATTAAATAAAAAATTATGAATTCTAATAGCTGTTTTTGACTATCCTCTGATTCACTTTAATTTACACTCAAAGTACTTACGGGATAATATCCGTAATTTTCTTTTGTGTTTATGAGCTGGTTTTTTTTGGGAGCTCATAAATAGAAAATAAAATCACGGATATTATCCCGTAAATACTTTGAGTGTAGTGAAAAACCATGAAAGTTTAAAACAGTACTTTAATTTAGACTTTGCTATGATTTAATCGTCATTAAATAGGCAAGTTTTTTTTAAAATACAGGGTCATTTTGTGGAAACTAGTACTTTATTTTTCAAAATAGGGTTTTAAAGTTACAAGTAATTTTACGTGAGATTTAAAAGATACTGAAAAAAGTACCAATGCTCATAAATCATGGTACCTAATATTGTAAAAGCACTTTTGTAGTGATGATACATTTCCTAGGAGCTACTAAACACCATTTATTGTTTTAAAACAGGTACCCATTTTACTTTAATTGCCTATTTATCACAAATGTTGTTTTTTTTTTTCAAGAAATACCCAATTTTCATAACTTCTAAGGTGATCAAGTGAGTACTCAGCCACACAGAGATATTTTTTTATTGCAAATAACCCCAACTATCGCCCTGTTTCGTTTGATCCACGATTTTTTGCCCACCCTGTATATACAGGGTTAATTGTAAAACACCGAAAACCTCTCGGGACTATGTTACTAACATCATAATCAACAACTTCTGTTCTATGACTTTTAAAAATTCGTCAAATTTTAGTTCACCAGATTTTCATACAAAAAATAAAAATATTTAAATAGAACGCCCTAAATGTTACAAAGTCTATTCGAAGCAAAAAAAAAACGACTTATACTATCACTTTCTTTTGTTTCGCATAGACTCCGTAACATTTAGGGCGTTCAATTAAATTTTTTTTTTTTGAATTCCGATTTTCCGTAATTTTAGTTCTCTAGTTATCTTTTAAGTTTAACGTAGTTATCATTTTTTTATTTTTTTTTTTGTAATTTTTTTATTCGAATGTTTAATGTACGTAGGTATTTACAACGCGTTAAAAAACATTATTTGCGTTACTTTACAGGACATCAGTCTACATCTATATGTAGGTAATTGTTGTCTTGTATGACTCATACATGACAACACTTGTCGCAAATGCGGGAGTTCAGGACACACACTTTAATATGAGAGTATCTAAAATCTAAATATTATAGGTAACACGTGTTTCGGCTACATGTCTGCAATGTCTAGTGTAATAAAGTCAGTGCGCTAGCGATGGTGTGTGTGGTGCTCCATCCAGCACCTACTTAGCACAAGTCTATTGAATAACCATAATAATATGGTAACCCGAAGAAAACCCTTACCTATACTTTATAGGTTATCTTAATGTAGGGTTTTAGGTATAGAACCCATTCAATGGGTTATCATAATGTAAGTGTAACCCTTTCACTGGGGTTCTTGTATAAAACCCATTCAATGGGTTATCCATATTGAAGAGATAACCCTTTTAATGGGTTCAAGCCTAAAACCCATTCATAGAGTTACATCACGATAAAGGTAACCTTATAAATGGCTTACCCTTTCAAAGACTTAACTCTTAATCGGGGTTGTACGGTCCCTGATCTGAATATTCTTTCATTACTTTTTTGTAGTTTTCTTTCAGGTAGGGTGTTTTTCTAAATTTTCTTTCCAATTGTAGCAATCTCCTTTTGGCTATTTCTTTTGTATTTCCTTCTAGACATGTGGGTTGTGGTATTTTCAAAGGTAACTTTACCATATATCTTCCCTCTTCTGTTCGTGTGTGTTTTTCTTCATAAATTGCTTCACACAATTTTTCTTCCTTTGTTAGGTTTCTTTTGTTTTCTGTGTCTATATCCCACAGAGATTTTAGCATGACATCCATATCTAATTGGTGATGAAGAACAAGAGCAGAATCGTGTTGTCACCTAGTGTTTATTTTACCGAAAAGAATCCAACCAAGGCATTTTTTCTGTGCACATGGTGTACCCGGTATTGTTTGACACTTAGAAGTAAGTCTATGGGGCCTGGTGTGTCGTAGTTCGAGTCAGCCAGGTTGAGTCCTTCTAGATGTGGCCAGTTATCAGCAGTAATTGTTTCAGGAGGAAGTTTAGTGGTAACTTGTCTGGACATGACGAAGGCTTCAACATCTATTTTGAAGTTCGTGTTCCAGCGGGAACCGATTTGCAGCTGTACCATGTGGTTTACATTTGTCTTTGTTGAACCCACTCCAATGATACTTCCTCTCATTGATTGTTTGGTCAAATTGAGCATTTCAGTTGCTTTCTCACTAATGAGTGCTATCTGTGAACCTTGGTCTACTAATGCACGTAGTACGACGGTGTTGTTGTGTTTGTTTCGTACTATCACCGTTGCTGTAGCTAATAGCGCTGTTCCTTGTCTAGTACTGTGGTGTGAGGCGACCGTTGTATTGACAGTAACTTCTTTTGGTTCTTCTACATTTGTTTGAGCAGTCTTCGGTTGCGTGGAGGTCTCTTGTATCGAAGTAAGATGTTGTGATGTAGAAGGCTATGGTGACGCCTTTTGCATATACGAAAGGACTTTTGTAGTCTACACTTTCTTGATGAATGTCCTGGTACTAAACAATTGTAGCATAGGTTGTTTGTTTTAACATAATTAACTCGTTCAGCAGGTTGCATATTTGTAAACTCTTTGCAGCGACATAATGTGTGGTTATCACTGCATAGAACACATGTTCTTCCCGACGGTGGCGATGACGTACTTGTAACATGAACAGCACGCTCCTTTGTTGTCTTATTTTGTGTTCCTGGTGTGACAAGCTCAAGTGTTTGGTATGTGGGCTGAAGAAACCTTTTCAGATTGTCCCATGTAGGTAAGTCATCAGCATCTTCTTTGTATGAATGTTGTTCCCAGTCCTTGTGAGACTCAGGGTCCAATTTCTGAACTACCAGAAAAATAATTATAGGATCCCATTAATCTAAGCAAATGTTTAAATTTTGAAGGTTATTTAAACAATCTGTCGTGGTGTCCAATAAACTTTTAATTAAATTAGGTGAAGAGAAACTCATTAGAGAAACTCATAGAGAACTCATTTTCTTTTGATAGACTAACTGCTTAAACACTGAATTCACGGTCAAACATTTATTTCCATATCTACTTTTTAATGTCTCCCAAGCTTGCTTATAATTTTTCTGTTGTACCTAGATATGTTTCATCAATAATCTTGAAATGTAGGCCATTCTTAATATTTTCCACTAAAAGATGGCAGCTGTATTCTGGGTAACCTCACAAGCGCATTTTGTTGTTCAGGATTCGTCGCGATACTTGAGTTATTTTGCAATGACGTCGTCGGCATTGTAGTATTTTGTAAGTCCCGTAGATCAACGAACAAATCAAGATACAAGTCTTCATAAACGTAAAAGTCTTCATTAGCAAAATATGGTAATAATAGTGCCCTTTGTTCCTTCGGTTCCTTCCTTAAAATAACGCCGAAGGAACAAAGGGCAATGAATGATGAGCATTTTTAAATGTAGACCAATAATCTTTTATCGCCTTTATACGGGTTTCAATATAACCTTTAGTTAATCGTGATTTCGGGCATTTCTTGAGATTAACTTGAGTTTTTTTGCAATAACGAAGCAGTATCTTCCAATATATTTAATATTTCCTTCACACTGGTCATGTATATAAATCCTTTTCACTTCACTTTGGTTAGGAATGCGTGTTCTATTGTTCTCGCGAGGTGGCCGTTCGACACAGGTATATAGCTAGTAAATGATACGGCGCAATGTCGACCATATGTTTGGTGTTTTGATTTATTGATTCCTTGTTGTGAAGGATTGTTTAGGTTCACTAATTGTTATTAGGTGTATGGGAAGCTGGTTCCAAAAAAATCACAAGTGCGTTCTCGAATGACGTTTATTAGCAACTACTTGCAACTAACTTCGCAGTTATCACATGCGTGAAGTAAACGCCGTAACAATCGACTTTTTATTGTTTTATTTAAAAAAATTGGCCAAGTGCGAGTCG
The DNA here is from genome assembly GCA_943138885.2 of Tholera decimalis. Classification (NCBI taxonomy): domain Eukaryota; kingdom Metazoa; phylum Arthropoda; class Insecta; order Lepidoptera; family Noctuidae; genus Tholera; species Tholera decimalis. Next base: position 36,948,196 of record OW964562.2, read on the forward strand.
GACTCGCCCATGAAGGGTTCCGTGGTAACTATAATAAATATAATATATTTAATTGAAAAAAAAAACCTTAAAAATTTCTTAAAACTAGCTTATTTACAATTTTTACAACTACGCCAAATAACTTTGTTTTTTATAGTATTTGTATGAATTACAAAGTTATATTTGCGGTTTTAGAAAATATACTGTATCTCAAAAACTGCCAACTCGATCTCGTTCAAACCAATTTTGGTTGAAAGTTTACATTAAGATCTACAACATATGGTTTTTTTTTAAATTTTTCACTTCATTATTATAGAAATTAGAGGGGGGGACACATTTTACCACTTTGGAAGCGTATATCTTTTAAACGATTAACTTTATGAAAAAGTCATTTTAGAAACCTTAATGTCATTTTTAAAGACCTGTCTATAGATACCACACACGTATAGGTTTCATGAAAAAAAATATTTTCAGTTTCAGTTCCATGTATGGGGAGCCCCCTTTATTTTAAATGTTTTTTAAATTTTCTCTTAAAATCGGAAAGCGGTTCACAGAATACATCTATCTACCCAGTTTTACATGTATAGTCCTAATAGTTTCGGAATAAAATGGCTGTGACATACGGACGGACGGACGGACAGACAGACAGACGGACAGATATGTCGAAACTATAAGGGTTCCGTTTTTTGCCATTCGGCTACGGAACCCTAAAAAAGACCCAAATTTTACATTTAAATACAAAATAAAAAAAGAAAGTTTAAGGCGTAGTCTCTAAATTTTTATTTTATTTAGATGTGTCTTGTTTTAGAGTACTTTAAAATACAAAATTAGTTACATTAGTCGTCAAGTTTTTTTTTTTAATTTACTCGCAAAATTTCAAACTTAAGTTAAAGCTGTACATGTTACAGCTGTTTACATGGCAACAAAAACAAAAAAACCAAAAGCGACCGGGATCTTCTAAATCTCTCACAAATTCTCTAGTTTATCCTCTTGCTAGTGATGTGCCACATGCTATAAAAATCTTTTAACAACTCTGTGATTTCGCTAGAATTGTGAATCGAGTCACATAAGACTGAATTCCAAATTCTATTGAAAAAAATCTTTTTGCGTAACTGTTACTTGAGAAACAGGTAAAATTTGTTTTCTCACTCTTGCGAAGTAAAATCTATCTTCTATCTCTTTCTTGCATAGCGTAAACCGGTTTCAACGAATCACGAACTGCCGCCGACCTCGTCATTTTTTAGTCGAGACAACACTGCCTCTGCTACCTGACGTGTGTGCTATTTCACCGTACTCCGCGATTCTTTAATATTGTTACTTTGTTTTCGTTGAGTTTTGTTGGTTTTTGTTACGTTTTATTAACTTTTGGTGTTATTGTTAAACTTTGTTGTTGCACTGGCGACATTTTCTAACGAAGAATATGCGGACATCATGATGGCTTATGGAGCCACCCATGGTGTTGCTCATGCAGCGCAACGACTTTACCAGGAACGCTTTCCTGGTAGACGATTACCTGGCCGCAGAGTCTTCCAAGACACATACCGACGCATACGCAAGACTGGCAGTGTTACTTTTAATGAACCAAGGGGCCATATTGTGCGACATAATGTTCAAGTGGACGAGAGAAAACTGGCACTTTTTGAGGAAGACCCTACAAGAAGCATTAGAAATGTGGCAGCACATCTTGATATTTCAATATGGAAAGTGTGGAAAGTCCTTCTTCAAAACGAAAAGCATCCATTCCACTACACTCCGGTGCAAGGTATGTAATTTTAAACTAACTTTAAATCAGTACACGCTTTATTTGACGTTGCTTTTGTTGAGCAGGTAATGGGTACGGTATGACGTCACTTCCAGGTAGTGAAACTGTTAGCTGCACATCTGGTCCTTAATAATCTTATGCAATTACTTACAGCTCAAGAGAAATGTAAAATAGTTTTTTGTGTGTTGCAGGTCTTGATGGTGGCGATTTTGACAGACGAGTGAATTTTAGTCGCTTTCTGCTTCACACAGGTGTGGATGAACCTGAATTTTTAAAAAGAATACTGTGGACGGATGAATCCAAATTTACCAAAGAAGGGATTCTCGATTTACACAATTTGCAACAATGGGCAACGAAAGCGGAAAACCCACGTGCTAAAATACAAAAATCTTTTCAAAGAAGGTTTAGTGTAAACGTTTGGGCATTAGCGATCGGGAATCAGGTTGTGGAGGCGTTTGAAGTAACGAACAACACCGTTAATTTAAAAGCGTTTATTGTAAGCGACAGGTTGCAGATATACAGTTATAAATAGCACAGAAGAAAAGCAGAGAAGAGTAAGTATTGAAAGGAAACTGGTAGAAATATAAAATATAGCTGAGAGCCGCGATATAATAAAAATAAGCGAAACTATAATGGATTTGCGAGAGAAAATTTGCGCGTGCATTCGCCGTTGAGGCAGACTGGGCACTGGCGTGCGTGACCGAGCGGCAGCGGGTCGGCCGGCGGCGAACCACAGCAGGTAGGTGCGGGCGCAGGCGGCGAGCTGCACAGGCGACGCGCTAGGTTACGGTGCAACCTTCATAGGGACCGTTCAAGTATTACGTAAGCACTATAGGGGGGCGTGGGGGGTCTTTGCTTTGCTTATTTTTGATGACATGGGGGGTGGGGGGATCTAGATGGTGATTACGTCAGCAGTAATTATTTCATTTTTTACACATATAGCAACACACATTGTCTATGCTTCAAAATGAAATGTATTTTCGGGGATTCCTACAAATAATGAATTGTTAAATTCCGTGTCAGTAAAGTTTATTTAAATGAATATTATGTACGTTACAGACTTCTTTCCAAACCTATTCCTTATTTCTAGATTTATAACTGCTGCTCACGAATCAATCAATTGTATGTACCAATGTTTACGTAAGTATGGAGGGGAGGGGTAAGAGCTTTGCTTACTTTTGCTGACGGGGGGAGGTGTCGGTTAAAAATTGCAAAAAATGTGCCTACGTAATACTTGAACGGCCCCATACGTCGAACGAGTGTGCATCTTTACTGTCAGTGTCGCCACAAGGTAATTGGACCGCATTACTTGCCCGACATCCTTAATGGCGTTAACTATTTGGAATTCCTACAAAATGACCTGCCCGAATTAATGGCCGAGGTATTTAATGAACATGTACCCATAGTATTCTAGAATGATGGTTGTTCCGCACATTGGAGTTTGATTGTGAGGGAATATCTCGCCGATGTATTCCCCAATGCGTGGATTGGGCGCAATGGCCCTATTGCTTGGCCGTCACGTTTGCCAGACCTAACTCCGTTAGACTTTTATGTCTGGGGACGTGCCAAAGAGCTGGTATACGCCACGGTGGTTCCAACTAGGGAGGTAGTAGTCCAACGCATAGAAACAGCTTTCAACACCATCAAGGAGGAAATACGACTTCGTACAACAACTGTCGAAATACGAAACAGATGTCGGGCCTGCATTCGCAACAGAGGCCAACAATTTGAGCAGGATTTGTAAAAACTTTCATAAATAAATGTTAAAATGCTATTTTATTTATTATTTCAAGCCCACGAAAAGATAGAGATACGAGACAGATTTTACCATAAAAGAGTGAGATAATAGATTTAATAGGTTTGTCAGGTATCATCTAAGCAAAAATATTTTATTTTATTAGAATATGGAATTTAGTCTTATGTGACTCCATTCACAATTCTAGCAAAATCACAGAATTGTTAAAAGATTTTTATGGTATGAGGCACATCACTAGCAAGAGGATAGACTAAAGAATTTTTGAGAGAATTGGAAGTTCCAGGTCACTTTTGTTTTTTTTTTTTTGTAGTCATTTAAACAGCTGTAACATGTACAGCTTTAATTTAAGTTCGAAACCTTACGAGTAAATATAAAAAAAAACTAAACTGCTAATGTCACTAATTTTGTATTAAAAAGTACTCTAAAAAATACCCATCTAAATAAAATTAAAATTCAGAGTCTACGCCTTAAACTTTTTTTTGTTTTGTATTTGAATGTAAAATTTGGGTCGTTTTTTAATAAAAAAATAAAAAGTCGATAAAAAAAATCCACATGAGAGGTGTTAAGGGGTCTGAAAGGATAGCAAATGACCCCTTCAGTCGACCATTGTATCTTTGTCTTAAATTATTGCGGATCACAATTCACATTTGCATTGAAGATTTTTTAATATTTTGTTTAGTTTAGTGAGTAACGGGTACCAATCTGACTCATTTTTGACTACATATGGAGTACCGCAAGGATCTATTCTTGGCCCCTTATTATTTATTATATATATTAATGATATTGGAAAATGCTTCCTTTAACCGATTCCGTGCGGAGGTCTTTTTAGCAATCTTTAGTGCCTGGCGTCAAACAAAAATTTCGTGATGCATCTGGGGCACCAAGCGCCAGAAACTGATGATTCCCCTGGGGAATCATCCGCCATGAATTGTAAATTTTAGCTTGTTCTCGTGTTTCCACTTGTTAAAGAGTCATTTGCCATTGTGTATCGAACGTAATCAGTCAGTAAATTCGTTCAGTGCATTTAAAAGTGACGATCTGTGTGTTTTTATGGAAATGCAAGGTAATTGACTAATTTCTATTAGGTGTTGTAAACCTTTTTGCATTCTTTGATGGATGTATTTATTCAAGAGTGTTATATAGAATTTGTTCACGTACTTTTTGAGTTTGCAGCGAGGTGATATTTATTTATTATACAGTGTTATGTAGGGAAACAATTTTAAATCTGCTATTTTGATGGTAAAATTGTTTCTCTACAAAACAATGTAATATAGAACATATAACTGAATGGGAAGTCCGAATCTAATGAATCAAAAATATTCTACTCGTACCTACAAACACTTACATGATTATGAAGTGTTTTATTTGGATAACAATGTAAATGTATTTTATTGATAAAAAATATCTATGACTATCTACTTAAAAATGTGGATTTTTGTTAAGCGTTTAATTGACTACCTTTTTATTTTGTTGTAGAGTTACCCAGAAAAAAAAAGAAATATATTATTATAGGCCGGCGAACAGCGCAAAAAATGGGCAAAACCCATTGTTTGTTAGGTCGCGCATCCGCCTCGCACTCTTTGTAACCCCATCATGTTTTGAGGCAAAAATGAACCTTATGACAAAAGCATTTTATTTTTTGAGAAACATTCCAGAAAGTTGGCTGTTAGAATTATAATCAATAATAAAATGTAACTCGACAACTTGGTTTACAACCCCTGAAGTCTGCTAATTTACGAAATTACTTGAAACTAACACTGTGGGCATGATATGGGTGACAAATACAGACACTTTTATTTACGGGACTCTTTTGACAAATGTCGTTTTAGCCGAGTTTTTATGTTTCAGTTTTGTATCCTCTCGGGCACCATACGCCATACGCAATAGATTTACATGGTGCCTGTGCGGCATCATCCGCACGGAAACGGTTAACAGTAAACTTTTATTGTATGCCGATGACCTGAAAGTTTATAAGAAAATTTCAACTGTAGATGACTGCTTGCTGCTTGAAGAGTACCTAAATAGGCTATCAAATTACTGTGTTAAAAATAAGCTTAAGTTAAGTATTGCTAAATGTGAGTACATTAATTTTACAAAAAATAAAAATGTTATTGTATTTAATTATTCCTTATGTGATGAGCCTCTTGCAAATGAAGTACAAATCTAGGTGTTCTATTTGATTGTAAATTACATTTAAATTTGCACATAGATAAAATAATTTCTAAAGCATTCCAAATGTACAACTTTCTCATAAGATCGTCATCGGACTTTAAACGTCCAGCCACTTATATTTATCTTTATAATACTTTGGTTCGAACTCAACTTGAATATGCATGTATGATTTGGGATCCTTTCTATACAAAATATGATAGAGCAATAGAAAGAGTGCAGCGTAAATTCCTTAAAACATTACAATACAAATGTCACTTGCAGCTACTTACTTCCTTATGAAGATTCACTAAATAAGTTCAAGCTCCTAACTCTCAAATCAAGACGCTTGTTACTACAAGCTCTGATGCTCTATAAACTAATTCATAACAAATTCGACTGCTCCGAACTAGTCAATGATATATGTTACATTGTGCCTAGGACTGTGATGAGGCGAGGGGTACGCAATTACCGGCTATTTGCTACGACTCCTTGTCGCACAAATGCGGGTGAAAGGGCGCCCCTCCATAGACTAGTTAAGACATACAATAACTCATTTATTAATATTGATATTTTTGCTCTTACGCCTAATGTATTTAAATCAGAGATTATTAACTACCTTAAACAAAATAAATTGCCTTAAATACTACCTCTTAAATCTAAATGTTTATATATAAACTACACTTATTTATTAGAATATAAGTAGTTGTACCACCACTGTATCAACTAGTCTATAATGTTATCCGTGGAAACGTTGTTGATTGTACATTGACCTTAATTTAGTTGTATATTTTACTTGTAAGACAAAGTGTACAATTCTTTGTTTTCCCAATAAAATAAAATAAAAATACCTAGATATTATTGCCTGTCCTAAGCCAGGTTTAAAGTATGAAGGGAAAATGGATTCTACCTAAAGGTCATTGACCCGCGCACATGTTCTGCGATAATATTAAAACGTTAGCGCAAGTGTATACACGTTGTGAGACTTTTGCGAAATTTCTGGCATGGTTCTGTCTGTTATTTATCAATGTTTTTTTGTTCATATTTTTATTAGTCTCATGTAAGCATACACTAGTGGGTTTGAATATGTCCCTCGTTAAACTAACATACTGTGTATAATGAAATACTCACTCTGATATGTCTGTCCAGCGCCCCTTTACCCTTGAAAGCCTTGTTGCAAATGGTACAAGGGTATGGCCGGTTGTCGGAGTGCGTTTTCTTATGCTCGTTTAAGTTGAATCGGTTGAAGTACGCCTTGTCGCAATGGGAACATTTGTATGCCCGCTCTCCGGAATGCGTGCGCTTGTGGTAAATGAGGAAAGCGTTGGCCTGTGGATATAGAGTGAAAAATATTAATATTTATTTACGTTGAGAAACTTCGAAGTCAGAAGTATTGTAGTGTGAATAACTGTGTTAATTTTTATTTTGCGCGTAGTTGTTTAATTAAAGTGTTGATTTTGGTTTAATTGGCGTAAATTATTTCTATCCTGAACCCCAGCTCGTAACAATATATAAATTTCAAAGTAGACACTAAGGATTTTATTTATTTGTATTTACTTTGAAATGACACGGCCGTTTACTAGAAGAAATGTTTAATAATAAGAAACGCCAGTCGTACACTTATCTCAGAGTACTTCAGACATATAGACAATATCTTCTTCCATTCATCCGCAAACACGCCACAATCAGGTTTAACATCCAACAAAACGTTGAACGCGGAGAGTGTACAAAGAATAGGGGACTGGGCTCGAGCGACGACGGTTCGCCTCCTGGGCACAGCGAACAATCTGTGTCTCCTAATCCGGTTGTTCAAGTTGATCGCAGCAAACAGATGGACCAAAAGCGAAGCAGATTCAGATATCTGCTCAAAAAAAACTGCATGAAATCCCTTGTTACCCCGTGTAAATCCCGATCCCATGGGAACTCCGGAATAAAAAGTAGTAGTCTAGTGAACGTCCCACTAAAATTGGTTCAAGTGCTCCGGAGATAAGCCCGAAACAGAAGAAAATTGAAAAAAAAAAATGTGTTTAGGTTTTTGTGACTAGAGAAAACAGTTATTTTGAAATCACAGACAGATACTCCAATTTTATTCATATGTATAGACTAGCTTTTGCCCGCAGCTTTCTTCGCGTGGGAGGATTTTCCCGTGTAAATCCCGATCGCGTTGGAATTCTGGGATAAAAATTAGCATAGGTGTTCTTTATTGGATGTCAACTATGTAATTACCATATGTCATTCAGATCCGTTGAGTAGTTTTTGCGTGAAAGAGTAACAAACATCCATCCATCCTCACAAACTTTCGATTTTATAACATTACAGTCCCCGGCACGTAAGTTGGCAAGGTTTTTGCGTAGTGGGAGTAAGTTCGCGCATCGTGCACTTAGTGGAACATAAAAGTACGCACTTTTATTGCTGATCATTATTCTATGGTTATTGGCATCATTTATTTTTAATCATGTCTGTTTAGAAGAAAGTTAAAGAAAGATGAGGAATTCGTGAGTTAATTTGGTGTTATAAATAATATATTATACTATATAAAGCTAGATTACCACTGACTGACTTACTCACTCACTCATTGACATAATTGTTCTCCCAGATGGTGGATAGGGAGGTGGGTATATTTTGACAGATTCGTAAACAAGTAACTCTCAAACCTACGGGAAAAGTGCCAAACCTCCCCTTTCCCCCCTCCCTATCGTATCTCGGAAACTACGAGACCCGTATTTTCTTTTTTTTACGGATTCGTATAGAGGAGGCTCGGTAAAGTAAAAAACATTTATCAAAGTCACCCCCCCCACCCCCCTTCTCACCCCCTTTAGGAGGATCTCGGAAATTAAGAGACTTTCTTTTTTTTTTATCGTGGTAAAATTATCAAATAAGTCCTCCCACTCCGGGCAGGGTAGGAGGGACTGTCAGACTTTTGCTGACTAAAATCCACGGTGTTCCTTCAATAACCCTTTACGTACCGGGGTCACGGTAACGGGATGAGTCCCACGACCCCGGCAGGCTTCGGCCCTCTATGGGGGGGCCTCGTCATATTGCTGACGCTCTTTGAGGCGCGCGTGGAACACGACGCGCCGTCGACCCGGGCATGGTCCATGGTCGGACAGCGAGTTGCCCTTTACTCGCTGTCCGCATGCCCGCGCCTACGGTGACCGGAGATCGTCGGCCGACGTCCGACGCCGTGGGCGTCTACCACTGCGGCTGGGCTGGAGGGAGGACGCCATCCTCTCCCTCACGCGGCCCGCCTCCTCCTTCGGAAGCATGACTGCTTCGAACATTTTTTTTTCAGATTCATTTAGAGGGGCAATGCTTTAGTCAAAATACTTCTGCCACCCCCCCCATCACCCCCCCCTTACTTTTTTTTTTTTTTTCACTAGCACGAGAGATGCTTGCACCTCGCGCAACACGCAAATACTAAACACCCCCCATTTCCCCCCATCACCCCCCCACTATTTTTTTTTCTTTGTCACAAGCACGCGAGGTGCTTGCACCTCGCGCAACACGCAAATACTAAACCCCCCCATCTCCCCCATCACCCCCCCACTTTTTTTTTTTGTTTTTTTCACAAGCACGCGAGGTGCTTGCACCTCGCGCAACACGCAAATACTAAACCCCCCCATTTCCCCTCATCACCCCCCCACTTTTTTTTTTGTTTTTTTCACAAGCACGCGAGGTGCTTGCACCTCGCGCAACACGCAAATACTAAACCCCCCCATCTCCCCCCATCACCCCCCCCATTTTTTTTTTCACAAGCACGCGAGGTGCTTGCACCTCGCGCAACACGCATTACTAGTTATATTATATAAAGCTCGATTACCACTGACTGACTCACTCACTCACTCATTGACATAATTGTTCTCCCAGATGGTGGATGGGGAGGTGGGTATATTTTGACAGATTCGTAAACAAGTAACTCTCAAACCTACGGGAAAAGTGCCAAACCTCCCCTTTTCCCCCCTCCCTATCGTATCTCGGAAACTACGAGACCCGTATTTTTTTTTACGGATTCTTATAGAGGAGGCTCGGTAAAGTAAAAACCATTTTTCAAAGTCACCCCCCTTGCCCCCCTTCTCACCCCCTTTAGCCGGATCTCGGAAATTAAGAGACTTGGAACATTTTTTTTTCAGATTCATTTAGAGGGGCAATGCTTTAGTCAAAATACTTCTGCAACCCCCCCCCTTTTTTTTTTTCACAAGCACGCGATGTGCTTGCACCTCGCGCAACACGCAAATACTAAACCCCCCATCACCACCCCCACTTTTTTTGTTTTTGTTTCTTTCACAAGCACGCGAGGTGCTTGCACCTCGCGCAACACGCAAATACTAAACCCCCCCATCACCCCGCCCCAACTTTTTTTTTTCACTAGTATATATATATTTTTAAAAGTAAAAAATGCATTTTAAATATCATTAATAATGATGTGTTTGCGTCGTTACAATCAGTTAATATTTTTTTCCCGGTGTCCTAAAAACAATGAGGAATTCGGAATTTCTACCTTCCTTAACTATACGTCTAACTGTTCTTTATGACGTTTTAGTTTTAGTCTGCGTAAAACGGTATTAGGTACTGGCATCATAATCAACGTAACAAAAATTAATTTAAAACAATAACGACTCGTAACAAAAACCTTTCATGCACGCCTAATCGGGAGCGAACGGAACGTAGTCACGGTGCGGGAGGCAGTGGGGTTTATTGCATAATTTTGTATACATGCCATATAAATATTTATTCATTTTTATTTTCCTTATTTGGCTAACCAACAACTGTTTACACTTATACATTTAAATAAATTAATTTAATGTTCTACAACTATCTTAGGTTAGTGTAACAATTTCTTAAAGGTAAGCACCGCATGCCCCATTAATGTAGTAAGTGGTTGCGCCACAGACTCTGTCTGTAACAAATTACAAAAAACAACCAAATTATATCGATATAAAATAACATTACTAACATATAACTGAAAGGTGTCTATTAGTGATTTTGAAAGAACTGTGTACGATATTAAAACACAAAATTGGAGTTTTTAGTAAATAACTAAGCATTTGAAAAGTTTTCAGGGTTTTCAGTGGATTGGAGTGAAATAAAAAGTAGAATATTATATTGCTTGTTTTATTATTCGTCTTTACACAAGATGGAATCGACACTTCCGTTCAACTACTTTAGTACAAGTAGGGTTACCAGACTACATTATTAAAATATAGATGTTGCCAATACATATTATTTAACACACCCCCTTAACATTATATTTTAATTTTTACACAACCCTTTAACATTTACTTTTAGTCTTACCATTTAACACTTTTTAACATTTTACAATTAGTCTGAACTACACCCCCTTAAGATTAAATCTGAGATTCTCCCCTTAACATGACTTCTGTTATGCATCCCCTTAACAACAAATAGGAAAAGCTCTAAGCTTAGGAACACTATAATACTTCTAACACTTACACACACAAGATACCCATAATAACTCAGCACTGTCCTATGCATGTAGTTACTTACTTTATCAAAGTTGTAATTAAAACAAAATCTTATCCCTAAATTTAACAAATAATATTTTGCCTAAGGGTTTGGTAAACAAATCAGCTATGTTGTTATTGCTACTTACAAATTTTAATTTTACTAAACCCGCTGATGTGTTTTCCATAATGTACTGATACTTGATATCTATATGTTTTAATCTTTTGTTGCTGTCATTATTTTTTGGTATATTTATTACACTTTGATTGTCTTCTAGTATCTGAAAATCCATATTATTGTATCCAAAATCTATCAGCAACTTTTTTAAAAAGGAACCTTCCATTATAGTCATACTAAGAGCTACATATTCGGCTTCACAAGATGATAGTGATACACAAGACTGTTTCTTACTGCACCAAGAAACTGGACAGTTAAAAATATAAAATATCTGACCAGATGTTGACTTTCGGTCCGCAACATCACCGGCCCAGTCTGCATCACTGTAACCTTTTAATTTACATACATTTTGGCTTTCACTGTTATATTTATATGTGAGAGATAAATCAATAGAACCTTTTATATATCTCAGTATTCTTTTAAGACACTTAAATAAGGTTTCACTAGCACAATGTACATATCTGCTAAGAAAACCTACTGCAACAGATAAATCTGGTCTAGTACAAGTGGCATACACAGACTGCCTACTAAACTTCTACAAGCTTTTTCAATTTCTACACTTTCACTTTTATCTCTCTTTAACAATTCAAAATTAAAGTTCTGTTCTATTGGAGTACATACAGTTTTACAATTTGACATTTGATATGAATCTAACAATTTAAGCAAATATCTTTTCTGATTAATTACAGTTATACAATTTTTAAGATCTTGTTTGATATTTATTCCCAAATAGTTACTGGCTAGACCCAAATCCTTCATTTTAAAGTTTTCACAAATTACGTTCTTGAAATCATTTACTTGTTTTTTATTACTTCCAAAATACAACAAGTCATCTACAAATAATAGTACATAAATGTAATCATTTGATCATTGATCTTACAAAATTTTCATTTGACATGAAATTATTAAACTTAGTATTCCAATATTTAGGAGATTTTTTAAGACCATAGATTGACTTCTTTAATTTACAAATCTTATTACCTGGTAATCTCATATAAACGGTTTCATTGATGTCTCCATAGAGAAATGCCCCAGTGACATCCATCTGGTACACTGGTTGTCTCTTCTGGGTAGCTACGGCCCTCATGGCTTTGAAGGTTGTTAACTTTGCAACAGGTGAGTATGTCTGGTCATCACAGTATTTCTGCTCAAATCCTCGGGCTACTAAGCGAGCCTTATAGACTGATTTTCCTTCCGTTTGCTTGACTTTAAAAACCCACTTGCTGCTTACTATGTTTTCTCCATGTGGAACTTCTGTAACCTCCTCCCATGTATTATTTTCCTCTAATGTTTTCAGCTCTTTATCTATGGCTTCTTGCCATTTATTTTTATCAGGTCCTTTCATAGCTTCTTGGTAGGAAATAGGTTCATCAAAGCAGTAGCTCAGGAAAGTATTTCCTTCCGACTCTTCTCCTTCTACATAATCCTTGAGCCAGCTTGGCTTTTTCCTCACTCTTCTAGGTCTTTCTGTTACCTCTTCTGTTTGTCCTGAACTTTCCTGTGAATGTTCATTTTCTTCTTCTAATATTGACTGTTCATCAAAAGAATGAATAGAGTCCTGTTCATTTTCACTTACTATTATGTCAGGGTTTTCGGTATCTTCATACTGACTGTCCTCCTCTTCTGAAACTTGTTGTGTCTTTTTGAATGTCAAAACCTTCATGATATTCCTGTTCTTGTCTTATGTCTCTCTCTTTGTTTTTTTCAGACTGTTTTATAAATACTATGTCTCGCTTGATTGCCACTTTGTTTCTTTCAGGTAAGTATACTCTGTATCCTTTTGTATTTTCTCCATAACCAATAAAATAGCCTATTTCAGCTTTGCTGTCAAACTTTACCCGTTTTTGATCAGGAACATGTACAGATACTTGACTACCGAAGACTTGAAGATTGTTTATATCAAACTTTTTATCGCACCAAAGTTCATATGGTGTTTTATTTTTGACACGACTCGGTCCAGTCCTATTGATGACGTAGACAGCAGTATTGGTCGCTTCTGCCCATAGGTTCTTATTTAGGCCACTCTCTAGGAGAATTGTTCGTGCTGACTCGACTACTGTCCTCATCTCTCGCTCTACACACCCGTTCTGTTGTGGAGTGTAAGCCACACTTCTTTGGTGTTGTATCCCATATGATTTAAGCAAATTTTCCATTTCTTTACTGCAAAATTCCTTTGCATTATCACTTCTTATGTATTTCACTATGTGACCGGGGTTTACTTGTGTTTCCTTTAAGTACTGTTTCAAATATTCTATAGACTGACCTTTATTTTTTAGAAAATATACCTTTCTGTATTTGGAGTAATCATCCTTGATGAGGAGGAAAAACTTTGCCCCTCCTAATGAGGTTTCTTCTACTGGACCTCCAATATCAATATGGATAACCTCTCCTGGTTTAGATGCTCTATGAGTACTCGATGGGAAGGGAAATTTGTGTTGTTTTCCTTTCAAACACGGCACACAAGTTTCTTCTTCACTATTTTCAAATTTAATATCATGGTTCATCAAGATGTTTTTCACTTGATTTATGTCTTGGTGACCAAGCTTGGCATGCCATTCCCTTAGATCTGATATAACTCTTCCAACCATGGCAGCAGCATTTGGTTTTCTGAATAACATTTTGTACAATTTACCTTGTCTCTCTGCTACAGCATGCACACTGTTGTTTTTGATAAAATTACACTCAGCTGCATTTGACGCAAGTTTGTAGCCTTTATCCAGGGCAGCACTCATGGAAAACAGGTTAGCCTTGAGGTTTGGCACATGCAACACATTTTTTATTGATGTTTTAATCCATTTTTCACTGTCATATGCTTCAAGGTGAATGTCTCCATACCCTTGTGCTTTTATTATTGTCCCATCTCCAATAACCACATCTTTCGGTACTAACAACTTTTTATAGTTTGAAAAACTGTTCATTGTGAAGCACATATGCTCGGAAGCACCACTATCTAAAAACCATTGATTATCATTGTTTAAACTTTTTGAGGTTAATCCATACACTGACATAACAAACGCGTTTTGTTCTCCTTCTTTGTCTGGCTGATTTTTACTATCTTTATTGAACCAACACTGGTTTTTATTATGTCCCCGTTTTTTACACTGTTTACAAAATTGAATATTAATAGTTTTAACACTCTTTTCACTTTTGTCCTTTTTGACTTTGCAGTCCCGTTTATAATGTCCTACTTTACCGCAGTTATAACACTTTCTCGAGTCTTTCCTTGTATCAGTTTTGAACGCCGTAGAACTAATTGGCTCGCTTTCCTCGTACATTTTATTTATTTGCTCTTCTATTAGGAGCCTGGCTGTCAGCTCAGATAGGGTTCGTTTTTCAACAGGCACAGAGTCCCATGCAGAGACAAAATGACGAAATTTTTCTCCTAGCGAGCTGATGATTTTTGTTAAAATCATATTTTCAGCTATCTCACCTTTCGCTTGACGTATCTGTGACACGATTGCTTCAATTTTAGCAATAAAGGTTGATATGGATTCAGAACTCGAATATTTTTCTTCGAAGAAACGTTGTTGTAAAATGTGCAGTGACACATCAGATTTCTGCTCGTAAATCGTATTAAGTTTGTCCCAAATTTCCTTTGCGGACTCGCAATTTTGGACGTGTAGCATTGCTGTATTACCTAATCTCGCAACAATTACACCTTGGGCTTTCGCGTCCAACTTATTCCACGTGGTGATTTTTGCTTCATCACTTTCCGGGCACTTGGACGTCCCATCCACAAGGCTAAAGACATTTACCGCCTTCAATATAACCTTGACTTGAAATTTCCAGGTGTGCCAATTATTGGCACTCTTCAGCAACATGCGATTGCTTGAAGCACCGAACATGTCGACTTCGTCCTCCATCTTTGACGACGCCTGCTTTACCGCAGTACAACTGTTTTACCACAGCCACAACCGCAATGATTCCTCGTTATTTCACTCCGGACGCCTGGACTGGGCCAATAACCTTTTCAGGGTTTTCAGTGGATTGGAGTGAAATAAAAAGTAGAATATTATATTGCTTGTTTTATTATTCGTCTTTACACAAGATGGAATCGACACTTCAGTTCAACTACTTTAGTACAAGTAGGGTTACCAGACTACATTATTAAAATATAGATGTTGCCAATACATATTATTTAACAAAAAGTTTTTTGAAGTCATGGACAGACACTTCAATTTATTTTTATTTATTGATAATAAGCTCGCGCTTGACCACCATTTCACCTGATGGTAAGTGATGATGTGGTTGAAGATGGAGCACGTTTACCTAGAACCTATTCACTCTTCACTTAAAGACCCCTAGGTTATAGCGATCAGGAAACAGACTCGGGCAGGGAATTCCACTCCTTAGCCGAACGCACAATAAAGTATTCCCAAAACGATTATTGCGTATAGTTCTCGTCAAATAAGAGCAACAGTCGTTCAATGCGTAGAAGTCGATTTTTAGATGTCAGCGGGACGCGGGGTATGACGTAGCGCCGCTCCGAGCGCGCGATTGGTGCGTCAGTAGTTCTCGTTCAATTTGCTCCCGAATACACTTGCGCACACGAAACTTGTACCCTTTGTTTTTGTTACGTGTTGTTGTTTTAAATTTAGTTTTTTTTACGTTGATTACAATGCCAGGACCAAATACCGTTTTACGCAGACTATTAAAACGTCAGAAATAACAATTAGACACTATAGTTAAGGAAGATTGCAATTCACTGTCTTCAGGACACCGGGAAAAAAGAAAAATAAAAGGGGGTAGCAGTTTTATTAACTAATTATGGACGACAAGAACATATTATTTTTAATGTTTTTATTTTAATACCATTTTTTTTTTACTTTTAAATGTATTTATGTATTATATCTATTTTATTTATAATACCGAATTAACGAATGAATTCCTCTTGTTTCTTTGGCATTCTTCTGAACAGACATGATTAAAAATAAATTATGGCAATAACCATAGAATAATGGCAAGCATTAAAAGTGACCACTTTTTTCTTCCACTAAGTACACGATGCGCGAACTTACCTCCACTACACCAAAACCTTGCCAACTTACGTGACGAGGACTATACCGCCTTGCGTAGCGCATCGTCGTTCGTCTTGTAGTCCGATGATGAAACGGGCTTGGCGGAATTAGATTGTGTAATTCCATCGCACACTCCCCGAAATGTAACCGATAGAAAACCGATATGTATGTTTTCTCGTCCACCTGAGGGTTAAATAAATACGTACCCCAAAGCCCTTCCCGCACACATCACAGATGTGGCTCTTCTGTTTGGGGTAGTTCTTGTCAGGGTGTGCTCGCCGGAAGTGCGTCCAGTACTCGCGGGCACTCGCGATCACTTCTGTACACTGCAACCAAGCATTTTGTTTATTTATTTACACTTGGAGGTATTCTCTGTCACATAACAACGGCAGTGAAAAGATAGCGTCATTTAATGAATTTATTATTATATTCTTGACTGTACACAACTTATTATTTTTATGGTTATCAATGAACTCATTTATTTAATGTCAAAATGTGGACCAATTACACATAAATAAGATTTACACAAAACAAAAAAATTAGCATAAATAGTTAGTATAAAAATGAAACAAATAGTTAAAATAATATTTGTACATTAGCCCGTACATCTACCATGTTACAGTGATACATGTACTGGCAGTCAAAACACTTGACGAAAGCGTAAAAGTAACGCTGGCCATCCAGAGAATATACTTCAGATTCAAATGTAAAAGCTACTGTTCGTTTTGTTTGTCACTCGGCAACAATTTTTCCATGAAAACATGTCATAGGTAATTTTTATAATAATATATATTAAATATTTCACTTCTTCCCAACTGTGTTTATCACTCCACTCTGCATTAAAAATAACACTTTCGAAATTAAAGTTATTTTTGGCTTTGTAGTGTTTTGATATGGAAGTCGGTTTATTTTTTGCTAAAAAGTTATTATCACGCTTTTTAGTAGGTCGGTTTGTAATTTATCTAGTTACAAAAACCAAAATGTGAACTACTTATCACCTTTTACAAAATATTGCTATTCCCGATGCAGAGCCGTTAATTTTTGAGGAGTTCTCCTAGTACTTCACCATCATCTCTACATCATATGCAGTGTGACGAGCATAAAGTGCTTAACATCCATTTTCAAATAATCGATTCACAATCCACGAAATTCTTATTATTGAGTAGTTTCGGTTTATTATTAGAAATTATTAGAAAAAATTATTAGATTATTACTATTAGAAATACCCAAAACGCTATAGGTGTGCCTATAATATTTGAAGAGTTCCATCGATTACTCCAGGCTGCTATCATCAGATCTTGATTTCATAACAATGGGACAAACTAGAAAGTATACCCTTTCAAACGAAAAAAGATATTTCCAAATCGGTCCAGCCGTCTTCGAGTTATGACGTAATACATAAAAAAAGTTCAAGACGAACTGAGAACCTCCTCCTTTTTTTGAAGTCGGTTAAAAACAATCCACGCGCGCTTCAACGAACATCCCTGAGGCGATACAGAAGCGAGGCAGCCCCAACAACATCCTAAATGCATTATTGTATTGGACGCGTAGAGCGCTGTACTGCTTTGGCGTATAACTCACTCACAGACTGCTCGTGTAGAAGGGCGTGCAAAATGCCTTGAACAGTTTTAACGTCTATTGAACAGCGTGCAAATCTGCGTGTTATCATATTCGCACGAACAGACAAAGCTCTACGCTCCCTTTCTATGTTTGTATCGTCTTTCAGGTCCGGGGTTAGAATGTGCCCGAGGTACCTCAACTGTTCTACCCTATTAAAGGGGTAGCAATTCAGTCTAAGTTTAGGTACTTGACTTAGGGGCCTTCCCCGAAACTGAAAGACCATCCATTCACTTTACACAAAATAAAACTTTAAAACAACTTTGTTCCAATTAAAAGCTTTAAAAGCCCATTTTTCTATAGCCAGAGACATTTTATACAACCTATGTTTTCCTCCATATTTTATAACTATCAGTCATGCGGGGATACGCTCCCGTGGACTTACCTATTCTATTAACGTTTTTAAACAAACAACTTCTCTGCTAGCACGCATTAGATGTTTTTTAAGGTAAAATCATCTAGAGACTTCCC
This sequence comes from Tholera decimalis, assembly GCA_943138885.2. Lineage (NCBI taxonomy): Eukaryota > Metazoa > Arthropoda > Insecta > Lepidoptera > Noctuidae > Tholera > Tholera decimalis. The sequence continues at coordinate 36,966,587 of OW964562.2, forward strand.
GCTTTGAGTGGAGCGTAAAGGAGTGTCAGACTTGTACTGACTAAAAATAATCGTCCCGCACCATGGTGTGAACCAAGGCGATCGCCTGCACGAGGACATGGCGCGCCGGTGCTCCGCCCAAGCAGGGCACACCTCCACTCTATGCTCCACGGTTCTGTATTCTACCAGTATGTTTGTATATCCGCGATTTTCTCAAAAATCACTGATCCAATTTCCATCGCGTTTTCGATGTTTGAAAGCATATAACACATCAGGTCCTGATCTTAGGATATAAGGGATATCAGACCGACTTTAGTCATGTAAATTAGACATCCAATCTTTAATGTGATTTTTCGCTTTGTAGTAGTACCCAGTGTTTTTTAAGATGGTTCATTTTTTATTTTATTTTATAAGGTTAACAATATATACAATATAATAAAAAAGGTCCATACCTGTTCACATTTAGAAGGCCAAGTCATGTTGGCGCGTTTTTTTCCGTAATGCTTAGGTCTTATCCACTTGTGTTCCTTACGATGATGCAGTCGTAATTCTTCAGAGTTCTCGAACGTCGCGCCACAAGTCCGACAGCCTTTTCTGTTGAATATCAAACAAAAGTGAACCTTATGTCAACTTACATAGAGTCCTCACTTACAGAAATCCGATACTGCGCGACACGACGCCTATACAGACTATTCGTTTGAAATATAGTTAGAGTTTAAGTTATAATATGTCTTAGTTTATTTATAGTTCTTTGTTATAGTGTGTATTTTATCTGTATGGGCCAAGGTGCCTGAATTAAATGAATTGATACAAACTCTATTTAATATCAAACAATATTAAACCTTATACCATGTCAGGGTTTTAACATATAAATTAATATAAATAGATGGCGTGATTTGAAAAAAATCCACTATAATTATATAATGGATTTTTTCACATATAGAGAGGTACAACATTTTATGTTAACGGAAATCTATGTAATCCGTCATTGTATGTAATCCGTCATTGTATACAATTCCTAGGAAATGTAATTATTCCTAAAATCGTACGGAAATGTGTGATATAAATTCTATTAGATACATTTCCTAACTAGCAATCGGAAATGTAATAGATAAATTTTCATTCATAAGTAATGATTTTTGAAGTTTAATTACTAGTCAACCCTAAAAATGTAGATGATCCGTACAAAAAAAATAACAAAATCTAAGGATACTTTGCATGCTAAGGTAAATAATAAGTGTAATGACAGCAACATTTTTCGTATATGACAAAATACATATACTTCATCAAAATATAAATGGTTTACTATGCAAAGCTGATGAAGTTACTGTAAATCTAAATAATATTAACAATAAGGATAACCTGATTGATGTGGTATGTGTTACCGAGCATAATATGATAACAGATGATACTAAATGTCTCCAAATTCCCAATTATACTATGGCAGCAAATTTCTCAAGAACAAGTAGAAATGGTGGTTCATGTATCATTGTACGAAAAAATCATAAATTTAAGTCTCTTCATGAAGCAAAACTTGTAAGCATACCCAACCTCATAGTGTTCGGCTGTTGACTTATTAGAGCATGGGTTAATTATCATATGTATATGTTAGTTTAAACGAGGAACATATTAAAACCCACAATAGTGTATGCTTACATGATAATAATAAAAATATTAACAAAAAAAAAATACTGATAAATAACAGACAGAACCATATCAAAAATTTCGCAAGTATCACAACATGTATACACCCTTGCGCTAACGTTTTAATATTATCGCAGAACATGTGCGTGAGTCAATGACCTTTAGGTAAAATCCATTTTCCCTTCATACTTTAAACCTGGCTTAGGACAGGCAAAAATATCTAGGTACTAAACAAAATATTAAAAAATCATCAATGCAAATGTGAATTGTGATCCGCAGTAATTTAAGACAAAGATATGATTTTATTTTATTTTATTTTGGGACATAAAACAGTAGTACGATGTGTATTGTATATAAACATGTAACTTAAAATTACTTATCGTACTACTAACAACAATATCCACTTATTACTACTATTATGTTTATGCTACGTGAGATATCAATAAGAAAAAAAAACAGAATTAATTTTATATAATGCTAACTAAACCTTAAAGCTAAGAAAATAAACAAAAAGCGCATAAAAAGTTTGATCTATACATTATGAAAATAGAGTTTAACTACTGAAAAGAGTTTCAACTATAGATTGCTTAAATTTTATATCAGAGATTAAAAATGTCTATGTGCTCAAATCGAGAGTTATAAGAATCCACGAGTTGGCGCAAAGGAGCGCAGTGACCAGCATTCGAGTTGCATCCACGGTTTGAATGGATGCTAAGTAAGCGGTATGGACGCATTTGTCTGCGCATTATTGTCCTCGGGACGATGTAACAAAGCTTATTTATTAATTCCGAACTATCATATTTATTATGCACAACGCCATGTAGAAACATTACTCCGAGTAGTAGCCTTCTGGATTGTAATGGTAAAAGTTTGTATTTTTTCAGTAAAGCATCATGAGAATTATGGCTGCGATAGCATCTGTAATGCAGAGCTTGTAGAAATTTACGTTGGACTCTTTCAATGGAGTCACTATATTTACTATAATAGGGATTCCAAATCATCGTAGCGAACTCCAGACACGGTCTTATTAAAGATATATATAAATATCTGTAAGTTGACGGACGCTTGAAATCCCTGCTGTTTCGCATAACGAAACCATACATTTTGAGCGCTTTATTAATAATGTTCTCTATGTGGGCATCAAAATGTAGTTTAGAATCCAATATCACACCGAGGTCGCGCAGTGAGTGCACTCTTGTTAACTTTGTACTAAGCAGGTGATAGCTATAAATATGCTGAATTTTGTTTTTCGTAAACGTTATTGAGTTACATTTTGTCAGGCTAAGTGATAATTTATTAGTGGTGATATAACTGGACAGTCTATCTAGGTCACTTTGAAGTAATTCACAATTTTCGATACTTTTTATTGTTTTATAGATTTTTAAGTCATCTGCATAAAGTAAATATTGGGAGTGTTTAAAACAAGCATTAATATCGTTAATGAAGATGGTAAATAATAATGGACCTAGAATTGAGCCCTGCGGGACCCCGGATGAGACAGATATCTTTTCAGATTGATACCCATTGATAACAACACTTTGAGTACGGTTTGTTATGTATGAAGAGAACCACCGAAGCAGATTTCCGCGAATTCCATTAAAGGCTATCTTACGTAAGAGTATTTCGTGATCCACCTTGTCGAAAGCTTTCTGGAAGTCAGTATATATTGCATCTGTTTGTACACGATTGTCCATGTTTTCAAAAATGTTATTAATAAAAGTAAGTAGATTAGTATAAGTAGATCTACGCCGGACGAATCCATGCTGTTATGGAATTATAAGCCTGTGCAAGATCGGGTAAATCTCATTATAAACCAGTCTTTCAAAAAGCTTCGACAAAGTGGGTAGAATTGTGATAGGTCGATAATTTTCGACATCATTTTTGGAACCTTTTTTAAAGACAGGAGTTAGAAAACCTGTTTTCCATTAATCAGGGAAAACGCCCTCGGTGATGAGGCAAAGTTAATCATTATGCTTACTTAGTATTTTTGGCGTATTTAATCTGTCATGAAGAGGTTTTGATAAACACTAAGAGGCACATCATCCAACATTTCATCCAACACACTGTTTAAAATGTTAAGGTATGATACACTATCAAGTCCCATCAATAAAGTACGGGCTTATTAAACAATTATTTAAAATACCTGCCCACACATTAACACTAAACCGGTGTTGATAACGAGTTGATACGTACCATACCCCAATATTATTCATTGAAATATTGATAAGACGTCATTTTTGGTTAGTCAAGAACACGTTTTCAGAACACACTTATCGCGAAGTAAGCGGGGTTGTTTGCGGAAGCGGAATAAACGTGCAAAAACAGCGGCGCACTTGCATAGACTGGCGAGAGCGTGTCCACGGGGGCGTCCCGCGGGGCGGGATTTAAGCACGAGCTTCTTCTTTTGCGTCGCCGGGTGGGCGAAGAATTTAAGCCAGAGTGTGTGATCCCAACCGTAAAACACGGCGGCGGCAGCATAATGGTCTGGGGTTGCATGACCGATTCTGGAGTTGGCGAATTGTTCGTGTGTGAGGGCCGCATGGACTTTACTAAGTACATAAATGTACTAGAAACTGCGTTGCTGCCTTCATTCACGAAACTTTTCGGCGACACGAACATGGATGGTGTTAAATTCCAGCAGGATAACGCGACATGCCACAAATCTGCCCGCACTATGACATGGTTTCGGGAAAATAACACAGAGCTTCTTAACTGGCCTGCCCAGTCACCAGATCTGAACCTCATAGAACATTTATGGGGTTTTTAAGCGTAGAGTTAGGCGCCACACAATTAACAACAGAGAAGATTTGAAACGCTACCTGCGCTTAGAATGGAACGCGATTACTGCTGAAGATGGTAAAAATCTTGTTGGCTCTTTACCAAAAAGAATTTCTGCCGTAATTAAGGCAAAGGGTGGTTCCACAAAATATTAATTTTCAATTAATAAATAGTAAAATAAACCTATATAAAACGTTTTATTTCTATTTGATACTCCTCATAAAACTGAAAGATGTCATGGGTGCTCAATACTTTTGGCCAAGGCTGTATACTAATATAAATACACATCATTCCACACATCATATCACACATCATATCACGGTGTTATTGGTTTTGTATTTTCTTTTTTTTTCACACCGCCTTCCGAAATTAAAATTATTTTTAACCGACTTCCATATCAAAACACTAGTTTTATTTTTTGCAAAAAAGTTTTTATTTTCGCACTTTTTAGTGGGTCAGTGAATTTTCCAAATCGGTTCGTAAATGACGGAGTTATGCGCGAACAAAAATCGCAATGCAGAGTAAACGAAAAGATCATCAACGTAAATATTTTTTAGACTTTTGTTGATTTTTCCGAAACGGCTTGTCCGATTTCGATAAAATTTTCATGGGACCATTTGGGAAGTATACCCTTTTCAACAAAAAAAGAATTTTTCAATTCGGTTGGCAAGCGACGGAGCTATGCCCGAACAAATATATAAAAAAAAAACAAACAAACATCCGAATTGAGAACCTCCTCCTTTTTTAGAAGTCGGTTAAAAATGGCATTTTTCTTTGAATATCAAAATGACACCTCTTATTGGAAAACCCTTTACAAAGTATAAAACCTATCGCGTTTATATTGAAAATCCCGAGTACACATACGCACCCGTTACAGTACCATAAGGCTGTCTATACTTCTATGCTACTATGCTACTATTATAAAGCAGAAAAGTTTGTTTGAAAGCGCTAATCTTCGAAAGTACTGGGTGGATTTTGATGAAATTTGGTATGGAAGTAGAAGCTTGAGGAAGGTTAAAAGAAGGAGGATATGTTTTTATCGTGATCAAGTCCACGGAAGCGAAGCTCTACGCGACTGCTGGTAAATTATACTTTACTAGCTCTTGTCCGCGACTTCGTTCGCGTGGGAAGCTTTTCCCGCGTAAATCCCGATCCCATGGGAATTTCGGGATAAAAACTGAAGATTTTTTGTTACACTATAACATGATTTCAGAAAAAACACATAATACTTACTTTTTAGTTTTTATTAATTGAAACCTGTAACTTTGACTCCATACCCTGAAAAATAAATATATGGCACAGTTGTGGCCCATTATTTTAAAAAGTTGTCCATATCATGCGGATTCTAAAATTTTCTGAAATCATCTTAAAGTGTAATAAAAATCTTCATACGCGTGTGATTACACAAACATTCAGAAGAAGAACGAAAAAAACTCCGTTAAATGCTGAAACGGCAACTGATTTTGTAAAAATAGGTACCTACAATATTTTCAAAAAAATTAATAAATAAAAATAACTTTGAAATGCCTGACCACCTGAGTTTGAAATTGAGATATATGATAGACTATTATCTGACCTACCAGCAGTTACAGGGTTATCCATTATTTCCGCCACATCCTGTGTATATAGATATCATGCATATTAGAATTTAAGACAGGCGGCAAAAATATCTCTTAAGACAGGTTATTTACACTTGCCTAAACAGTCGTATGTAACTGAAAACAATGAGAGAGATAAAGAGTATATTTATTTATTATATACTTTATTGTGCACCTTCATTGATATAATGAAAACCCAAGATGCACAGTCAACGTCTCAAAACCGTTCGCATAAAATGAGCGCAATATTCTAAATTGTGCGCTCATTCCAAATAGTATCGCGTCGCTCGCGTCTAGGAACACACGTCAAAAATGCCTAAGTGTTCTTTGACATATTGTAAAATATTACGTCAAGAAGGCTAAAAAGGATCGGATATCGTATTTTCGGTAAGTAAAAGAGTTTATTGATATGTGATTTGGATTTAATTTGTCTTAAAATTTCACTCAACGTTCTAAGTATAATACGGCAAATTTCAATGACCGTTTTTTCAGCTTCTTTTCTATTTTAGTCGCATAAAAAAATATATTTCAAGACGAACTGAGAACCTCCTCCTTTTTTTGAAGTCGGTTAAAAATTACCCAGTTCACGCACAGAACAGGGAAATTTTATCAGTGGAGTCGATTTTATTATTAATAAATTTATGTAGTTTCGACCTTTATTCTATTTATTTTTTGGCAAATATGCTTACGTTATATTTTATAACATAATACAGGAGAAGAGGTCGTCTATTTCACGACTTTTAAAAGTTTGTAAATAATATATTATATTGGAAATGAACATATAATTATTATTATATGGATATGGATTCATTATGGAATAACTTATGGAATCACGACATCGGCATGCTAATTATAAAATTGCCTGTGAGTGTTGCTGTGGCGCAACACTAATCTCATTAAAAACTTCTTATTTTATACTTTAGTTTTCCTTGTGACCCAATACGATGCAAAGAACGGATATCAATCGTCAGCCAACAAAGACCAGATAATTATTTTAAGCCGAATAATTCAAGCATCGTTTGTTCGGAGTATTTATTTATTCACTGAGCATTTTTTGGACAAGATATGATGTCGCTGCAAATGGTATAAAGCTCGAACCAAAAGTGTTAATAAACGATTTTGACAGTTAATATTTGGCTTCATTGATATACACAGTCATGTTCTACCCGAAAATATATTTACGCTTAGATAAGAGTATAATTACGGGTTTCTAAACACGTAACTATACACAGTTTAACAAGCTTTTATAATACTAAGAAAAATGTCTTATCAAAAAAATAAGTAATAGGTATATTCGTCTCCACTCAATGCCTTGTCCTACCGACCAACGTCAGTCGTAAAATTTTATTGTTTTTCGCACACTACTTTGTAAAAACAACTATAAACAATTCTCGTAAGGTGGAATTTGCTGCTTATATCATAACTATTACTACGAAGTATAATTGGCGACATTTTCTAGCGTTACTTTTATTCGAGACTGTGCATCTTGGGTTTTTATACACATATCAATGTGCACCATACAATATTTATATGGATACAAAAGGTAAAACTAGTGTACAATGGGCAGTCTTATCGCACAGGGCAATCTCTTACAGACCACCTTTGGATGGACAGAACTATACTATATCTATGTATGTATCCAACTTACATCTGCGAGTCAGTGCTCTCGGTGTGCTTGACGGACATCACGGTGTGTCTTTTGTATGCCTCTATCGATATAAACTTCACATCACACTCCTTACAGTACGGACTTTCTTCTTTAGACTTCACCTCTGCGTTTTCATTTTCTTTTTCCTTCTCCTAAAAATAAACAAGTCAATATTAAAATCTAGATTAAATTTGGCAACACCGCTGAGGTTACGTCAGTCGACGTGGCGTGATCGACGGCTCTCTTAGGCTTGCGCTCTCGGCGCGTACGGTTGCGTTGTGATTAGTTTTGCGTGATTAAAGCTGATTGAAGCTATATTTGTCATTAAACAAGCTAAACCTCACTTTTGTCCTGTTTATAAATCTCTAATCAGCGGTACCAGCAAAAATCGTTAACATTAAGTAGTGTGTATAATAATCTTAATTTATAACGAAAAAGTGACAAGTAAAATAAAAGTTCAAAGCTGTAGCTCAAAACTTTCTAACCATTTGTTGATGAATCTTAGGTCCGTATTACAGAACGTTACTCAAGTCCAGTTTGAGCTTAATTCACTTGATCTGTTTATATATAGAATCTGCACTCGAGCATTGGCCTTACTCCAAAACGGTAATCAAATCGAGCCTCAAGCAGAGAATATCTATTGTCTATGCATCAGTCTGTTTTCGTTTACGTAAATAACGTCGTAATAAACGTCGATCGTAAATAATTCAGCTTACTTTAGCAAGAAATTTTTAAGAATAAAAAATATGTATTGCACGGTTTCACTATAGAAATTACTTTTTAAGAATTTGTAAAAGCAAATTCTTGAAGGTAAATGGTGTTAAGGCTATCTTTTCTAACATATAAAAATATAGCAAGAGTAACTTCTTCATGGAAAGGAGTGGATCCTAAATAATGTCTGTAACAGTGTTGTAATAAATTCAAATAAATATTGGTTTGGGAAAGACTATCAATAAAAATATTAAAAGAAAACAAAGTTATAATTAAAACAAAACAGAAATGATTATTTTTTAACAAATCTTGGTCAATGGATGGTAGTATTACAAATTGTAAAAATCTTCATCTTGTGAAAATCTATACCATTTCTTAAAATTATTACCAAAATTGTATGGGCCCTTCACATGGAACGCTGAAGTTCTGTTTTTCTGTTCAAATAATCAGTGAAAAAGTCATTGTTATAATCTATTTAAAATAGAAAACACGGGATTCATCTAGTAACTTAAAATGTCATAAAAATTACGTGTAAAGGTATTATTTGTAACCTATTTGCAAAATAAAATGTAATGTCATCATCATTCGCCAAAAATTACCATTTTTAGGTATATCATATAATATACTGAAAAGTGAATAATTAACTGACAAGGAAATCCCTGCTCAAGCGTGGTGTCGACCATACTTGAGTAATAAATCTACAACTGAGTAACGATCTAGAATGCATTTTGTGAAAAATTTAATATATTCAACGACAGTCAAAATGGGTTTCGTAAAAATCGATCAACCACTTTGGCTGTTTACAAATATATCCAAGACGCCCTCAATATAATTAATAATATAAAATATGCTATAGGATTGTTATTAGATATAACGGAAGCGTATGATAAAGTTAAATTTGATATATTATTAAATAAGCTGTATAACATCGGCATCTGCGGACAAAATCATGATTTGTTCACCTCGTGCCTAAAGAACAGAGAACAAGTCGTAGAAATTGAATATTACAATAACAAAACAAGAGAAATTAAATTAATTCGATCTCAAAACATACCCGTAAACGGATCAATACCACAAGGAACTGTGATAGGATGTCTGTTGTTCCTTATTAACATCAACGATCTCCTTGACCACATCAATGAGCCATACGTGTTGTTCGCCGACGATATTTCTATTTTAACACCATGTGACAATAATATAGATTTGAACCAAAAATTGACTTCCACACTTGACACTACAACACACTGGATGAACGAACACAACCTCGAAATTAACTTTACTAAGACAAAAACAATAACTTTCTACCCGCGACAAAAAATACCCATAAATATCAACTTTAATTACAACGGACACAACTTAGAAGTTGTAAATAAATTCACCCTTTAGAGGCCTAGACAGATTCACACATAGATTGGAAATCCCACATTAAAAAAATAAGAGCTAAATTATCTAAGTGTATATACGCCCTCAGAGAAATAAAATAAACAACAGACCTTAAAACAGCATTAGTTACTTATTATTCATACGCATTTGCATGGCACAAGTATGGAATTATGTTATGGGGAAATAGCACAGATGCGCTACACTGTTCACTTTACAGAGAAAAAATGATAAGAATATTAATGAATATCAAAGATACCGATTCCTGTAAACCTTACTTCAAAGAGCTAAAAATATTAACGGAACCTTGTCTTTATATACTGGAAATTCGCAAATTTGTTCGAAAATATCCACAATTCTATACCAAAAGAGAGGACATCCAAACTAAAATTACACTTAGACATAAAAATAGACTTAACAGACCCGCTTCACGATTGAAAATGCACTCTTCTAGTGCATTTGTTATGTCTACTAAAATATATAATAAGTTACCAGAATTCATCAAAAATACAGATATAGTAATAATATGTTCATCAATAAATTAAAACAATTTCTAATAGACAAATGCTACTATACTATAGAGGAATACTATAACGATAAATATCAACTACAATAAAAACTGTATCGTTGTGATAAATGTGTTTACAAAAGTGCAAAATAATGAGAGTACTAAGTTGAATAAAATGTAAATTAAATTTATACATAATTAAATTAAAATAAATACATGATTTAATGATGAATGATGATGATGGTAAAAATAAATAAAAAAATACCTGACATTTAATCTATACTAATATTATAAAGCGGAAAAGTTTGTTTGTTTGTTTGCTTGAACGCGCTAATCTTCGAAAGTACTGGGTGGATTTCAAAAATTCTTCCTGATTATGATAGGCAGTTTCATGAGAAAGGCTATCTAGCATTACGCTACTGCTCTCGGTTTTCCTAAAATAAGGGTATTAGTGAAGTAAGTTGGAAGAACTTACGCCGCTAAATTACTATAATCACGTGCGCTGGCGAAATGCTGAGATATACCTAAAGACCATGTACTACAAAAATGTAGGATTTATGTAGATCTAAAAAAAGTCCGCGGTATTACACATCTAACTTTTATAAATAATCCACAATAAGTCAAATTATGTAAAGAAAATATTTAAAAAATAATGGCATGACTTTGTAGTATTATAATTATGCAACCATATTAATATTTACGTTCGCAAGTGATTTCATCATCAAGACAATTTTATGAAGATAAACTTTGCTTTTTACAGTATGTAATTTGGACTTATAGTTTAGGAGAAAATGTAAAATTATTCAACAACGCTATACACCAAACGGCGCGCGGATGCACGGCGCGTCGAGCATAACTAACGTGACCAGACGTCCCGTTTTGAACGGGACTGTCCCTTTTTACCCGACTGCGCCAGAAGGAGGGTTATGTTTTTCGAGAGTATGTATGTATGTATAATTGTTTGGCACGCTCTGTGGCCTGAACGGCTCGACGGATTTTAGCTTGAGAGGTATCGTTAGATTCGTATTGACTGTGAAAATGACACTGGGTATATCAAAAAAAAAAAAAAACAAAATGGCGGATCTTTGGCGCCATATTATGCCTTCAAAAAAGTTATTTTTTCTCAAAACCTATCGAGTGGGGTATCAAAATAAAGGGTTTTAAAAGGTGATTACAAACATATATCCAACTTATATGGTTAAAAGTAATTCAAAGTGACAAATTGTAAAAAACACGTATCAAGAACTAAATCGTCTGCGAAATCTTTCACATTTGTAAACTAAAAAGCTGGAAATAAAAAAAGGTAATTAAAAAATTAAATAACCCGACTGCAACCTTATACTAAAACTAACTGAAAAGCTAATAATAACAAGCCCATTTTAAATTAAATAAAAGTTGGAAGCAGGCAAGACCCATTTGAGTTTGAAACTATAATAATGGTATGGGCCCCGCCTGCTTCCAACTTTTATTTAATTTAAAATGGGCTTGTTATTATTAGCTTTTCAGTTAGTTTTAGTATAAGGTTGCAGTCGGGTTTTTTAATTTTTTAATTACCTTTTTTTTATTGTTACAAGTCCCGGTGTCCCCGAAATGAACTCTGGAACGCAAAATTGTCCCGTTTTTTAAAACCGTGCGAAAATTTGAGTAGTCGAGCTGAAAATTGGTAGAATTGTTCAAAACACCATTATAAAAAGGAATGGGAGGTGAAAGTGGGGATGAATAATTGGATGTTATCAAATATACTCAAGTGGAGTATCAAATGAAAGAACACGATGTGTATATTACAATCAGACATGTTTTATCAAAATCAGTTCAGCTATTTACTATATATGGGTAGTGAAAGTAGGGATGAATAATTGAATGCTGACTGACTTTTCTGAATAAATAACTTTTTAAGTATTTTTTTTTTTCACCGACTAGTTGTCCGTCCCGTTTTGAGTCAAAGAATTAATGGTCACGTTAAGCATAACTCGCGTCCGCGATAGATACCGCACTGATAGTACTAAACTTGGTTTCATTTCGAGATCTTGGCTAAAGCCCGATTTACACTTCAATAAGTACAGTAGCAAGTTAACTTGCGTCATCGGCGAGTTAAGTTGTTATTGCAGTTTGAACGGCAAAAGCGAGTTAAGTAGTAAGTTGTTGATTAAGTTGAGTTAAATAGATCGCGATCCTATTTTTCGGTGAGTCCAGTGCGAAGTAGCCCCTCTCTCGCGTCTCCCGCACCCCTCCAACTTAACTAGCTGGCATGTAGACGGGCGAGTTTAGTACAGTCCATAAATTTGTAGGTTGCGGCCGCGAACACGTGTTATTTTCTTTTTTTCTTCTCGGACAACTTATGACTACTCACTCGCCTACGTTTGGACGCTACTTACGACTTACTACTTATTACTTAACTGTCGGAGTTCTTAACTGGCTACTGTACTTGTTGAAGTGTTAATCGGGCTTAAGAGAATGTAAAATTGTTTCAGCTTTTTTTACGTCAGATGTGTATTTTGTATCTATAGTTTTGAATATTTTTATTTTACTTTCTGTTTAGTTGAATAAGTCATTTTGATAGGTTGTCGTTTCTTTTATCCCATTTTTGATGTCATCGTTTAGTTTAAAGTTTATAGTTAGTTCATTCATATTGTTTTATTTTAGTTCCATTGATGTAACTAAAATAAAATAACTGTGTTACTGTGTGTTTCATGTGCACCTATAATAGGGATTCAATTCTTATTTGTTGTAGGTAATATATAGGGTCTAACTAAGTTGTTACTTTAATTAAAATACCTTCGAAGCAATTCACTGGACCAGCGGCTAGACAATCGGCACTAATACCTCGAATATTTATGGTATCTACAGATTTACCTTTTAGTTTTAAAAATATACAATTTCCTGTAAAGGTATGTTTCGAAGTCACAATAAATAAAGCGCCGGAGTTGCGGGAATGTACTAACGAGATACCGCGACCCCGGAACGCAAGGGCAGCTGAAGGAACAGGGCGGGTTTTTTGTCAGTAGAAGTCTAAGAATCCTTGCCCCTCCACTTAGGGCGAGAGAAGTTATTCGATGATTGCTATGTTGTTAGATTTCCATAGCCGAATGGCAAAAACGGAACCCTTAAAGATTCGTCATGTCTGTTTGTCCGTCTGACTATCCGAAACTATTAACCTTTTCGCCGCCAACGTACACAAAACGCAATGCCTCGCCGAGCGTCAAGCTATAAATGTATAACTAAATATACAGTAAACAGTAGTGATGGGGATATCGTCATATCGATGAATAAGATTTGTACGCGTAAAGTTAAGATTTAAAGTTGATTTTACTTTTATTTAAAGTTTACTTACTTTACTTAGTTTACTTTTTTTTATTTAAAGTTGGTTTTTTTTTTTTTTGATAAATAAAAACTGATTAAATATTTCCAGATTTGTTTTATTTCACAGTATCCTTAATAAGAAAAAACAGTATAAATTATGAGTATCAAAGAAACTAATACATAACTCAATTAGAACTATAAGGAATGGGGTACAACTCTATTTGTTTCATGATCTCATTCTTTAACTTCATATCAAGTTATTGGCACTGAGGGCACGTTGAATTCGATTCTGATCAGGGATGGGGTCTATGGTCTTTCTTTCTTCTATTTTTGTTTATTCCTGTGTTTTTTTAATAACTTCAGTCAACGTTTTTTACCGTAGGTATCTAAGTGGCAGAATTTTTAATTGTTTTTAAAGTGTTTTTTGAAATGGAAAGTAAGTATATATTTAAATTCTATCACGCTTGTAGCCGTGTACTTATCAAAGCATTGTTTTTTAAGTGTTGTTTCTGTTCTTTTCTTAACTCATGTATCGGTAGCGTTTACCCATCTGCGCGCGGGGGACCCCGCGCACATATTGCGTTTCTCTATTTACCCACGACGGAACGGAGCAGGTATATGCGTTTAGGGTGAGAGATGTTTGTGTGTGTGTGTGTTTGTGCAAAGTAATGTTCCCACCTATCTTCTAAACTAATGATCCGATTTTGATGCGGTTTTCAATAACAGGTTTGTGTTTGATGAGTTCATGTTCTTAGATAGGTGTCATGGCTGTAACTCACTAGGGGGCGCCACAATAAACATTATTATTATCATCCAGTTAGACATACCTCAGAATTATCTTCTGGTTCAATGTTCTCCACAAAATACTTCGAGTCCGACCTTGCAAAATTTTAAGAAGTTCGTCCGAATCAAGTTCTTCACTCATTTTTCTATTTGTTATCAAGTGAAAGAAATAAAGATGCGTGCGCGCGAATCCGATTTTGTGCTGCACTATGCCAAAGTGACCTTGACAGCCGCACGCCTATGACGTCACTGACCAACTTCTATAGTAGTTCGTGGCACTCGGTGGCGCACAGGGGCATAGACGACCAATTGTTTTGTAGAGATGGGAAAATAACTATCGACAAGAATTGGTTACAACTTTATAATTACGTATCGGCATCTACCTGAAGGTCGAAATTCATCTACTATCCTTTGTAATGAAGTAGATAACTAAGTTCATATTTTATTGACCTCAAATTGTTTTCGATATTCGTAACTTTCTGTATTTATAAATATTTCAATGGTGAAATCAACCTTTCACGACACATCACTGGCCAACTTGATATGAAGTGATTGGCGTTCTGAGGAAAGTAACAAAATTCGGAGTTTCTGTTTTTGCCGATTTTAGGACAAACTAGGGCTTATTTTGTGTAGAAAAATAAAAAACAGGGTAGTAGACAGTGCTATCTTAAATAATAAAATGAAACAAAGCTTTTAATCACAGTAAATTTATTTTAATAAGATAGTTAAAATGAACAACTTCTATAGAAGTTGTGGCGCTGGTGGCACGAAAATCCCGAACTTCTATAGAAGTGCTTGGCGGTGAAAAGGTTAAGATTACCGAGTTGAAACTTGGTATATAGATGTAATATGCAAACCGCACTCCGATTTAAATAACAAAATATTAAAAAAAAAACATTAAGGAGAGGCTCCCCCATACATGTAACTGGAATTAAAAATATGTTTGGTTCATCAAACCTGTACGTGCGGCTGTCTATAGATAGATAGATCTTTAAAAATGAAATTAAGTTTCCTAAAATAATTTTTCCTCAAATCCAGTCATTTGGAACATACCTATACACTTCCAAAGTAGTAAAATATGTCCTCTCTGTATATTATATATTTTATATTGTATATTTTAATGAAATATTTTAACTCAATTTTAGTTAGTTTTCAAACAAGATACAGCCAGTAGTTTTTGAGATATAGAACATTTTCAGAAACCGCAAATATGTGTATTTCTTTATGTAAACACAAAAGACTTAACACTTTCACTGCCTCCGTGTTTTTTACCTTGTCCTTAGCGATGCTGCCTACAAACGCCGGTGAACACGCAACGCGTGTGGCTGGCACTACAAGATGAAATTAATAGTCACGCTAAGCGTGCCCACTGGCACTGTACATAGGCTAAATTGTAAATATGGTAATTAGTGTATTTTACTGTTGATTGCGACATTTGCGATAGTTGTATAGTGCATCTAAAAAGTGAATATTCAGGGATCTGTGCACATAAATTGATGAATATGTCTGAAAATAAGATTAAAGGTAAGCAAGTTTCGTAATCTTAGCAGAACTGATCAAAATTTTGTACTATTTATATTGATTTTCATACATTGTGTTTCAATTACTTCGCAGTCCCAAAAAACTTTGTAGTTAAGTCATCCGAGGAAGATAATAGATCCTGATGGCACCACTCCTGAGTTAAATTCAATTCAAAACACTGATAACATGGATGAAATGAATCCTGAATGAAATAATTTGAATTTGGAGACAATTAAAAAATGCTACACGGTGGGATATGCCATTGGAAGAGCAAATGAAAGACGAGAAAACTGTATCCACCAATTATTACATTGTTTTGAAACATCCGATTTTCAGTTTTAGGGTCAACCTCACGGTATATTTTAAGTCTAGATTAGTTTCATTACATATGGTACTGACGTTTTTAAAATTTTTCTTTGCAGGTACTTAGGTAAAAGCAGGAGTAATTATGATATCAGTCAAAGTATTTTAATTCCAAAGAAAATTTTGTAATGAGGGAATCTGTCAAATAAAACAAGTGAAGCAAATCAACATAATATTATTTTATTTCTTGATTGTGCAGTACACACATGTTCCGTTATCTCAACTCTGTTACCGGTAACATCAGCTCGGTACCGAACCTGGCTGCTTTTATGTTACGAGTACATTTATGTTTTTCTTGGTATTACTAATCTAATGTGAATGCTTCAGAGCTAATCACTAATCCCGGGTACGTTTACAAGATCACTTTTTTAGGGTTCCGTAGTCAACTAGGAACCCTTATAGTTTCACCATGTCAGTCTGTCAGTCCGTCCGTCCGTTCTCGGATAATCTCTGTGACCGTTAGCACTAGAAAGCTGAAATTGAAAACCAATATGTATATCAATCACGCCGACAGTGATAAAATAAAAATTAGAAAAAAAAAATGTTTTATTAGGGTAGCCCCCCTACATGTAAAGTGGGAAGTGATTTTTTTTTTCATGTCAACCCTATTGTGTGATACATTGTTGGATATGTATTTAAAAATGAATAGGGGTTTACTAAAATCATTTTTTGATAGTGTCAGTAATTTCTGAAATAATCGCTACAATAGTAAAAAACAATGTGTCCCCCCGCCCCTCTAACTTTTGAACCATAAGTTTAGAAAATATGAAAAAATCTCAAAAGTAGAGTTTTATACAGACTTTCTAGGAAAATTATTTTGAACTTGATAGGAAGTACATTTTTTGAAAAGTTGTACTAAAAATTTTCTGAGCTAAGTTTGTAATTTTGCCGTATATGCAAGCATTTTTTTTAACTTAGTTTACATATTTTATTATCCTGAACGTATCTTCTTTCAAACAAAAACAAACATTATTAAAATCGGTTCGCGCAATCCAAAATTAGCCTACCTACCCACATGCCCATAGTTGACGATCTATGTCTACATCCGATAATTGGCACGCCTAGCGTGTTAACAGCATAGCATAGCGATGCATTTTTTATAAAATATTAAAACAGTCTCAATACTCGAACCACTTCAAACGTCATAAATATATGAAGTTATAAAACTACGCTATCATTTTCAATAGAAAATACAGCAAAATGACTGAAATATCGATAAAATATTAAATACACGCCAGGCGTGTTGCCGGCACCTCGAAAAAATTAACGAGAACACGACCGGCGTGTCAGTGGCAGTGAAAGTGTTAAAAGAGAAAAAAAGTAAAGACAAAAGAGCACAAAGGTGCTGCTTACTTCATAAGAAATTTCATCGAGCAGACCTGCGACAGGAGAATTGAATAAGAGATGATGGACACAGTGTGAATCAATATTAATTACGTAAATTAGAAAAAAAAAACATATTTAACTAATAAAATAAATTATAAAAATACAATAAACAAATATAAACATATAAAATTACGGGATGATGGAGAAGCAGTGTTCTTTGACCAGGTTTTTGAAAATATGGATCGTTTGAACTTTGTTATTCATACAAACAATATGATTAAACAAAGTTATTTGGCGTAGACACTACGGTACGCGTCATGGGCGAGTCTGACTCGCACTTGGTCAATTTTTTTTCACATGGCTGATTATATGTTGCTTTATCCATGTAGATGTTGTTTATCTATGTTGCTGTATCAACGTACGCAGGGAAAACCAAAACATACTTAGTAGTGTATAATTGGGGTTCCTGGATCAGAGATCCAGGAACCCCAATTACACTTGTGTCAAGTAAACAATCAGTCAATCAATCAATATTTTTGTGAACTAGACAATCAGTCAATCAATCAATATTTTTTGAACTAGACAATCAGTCAATCACAATTTCTATCATTCATTACATCAACATTCAAATATTATTTTCATACTTTCTATTCTAATTGATTATTTTTATATTCATTAAACTCAATCTTGATCCAGGAACCCGCAATTCTACACTTGAAAATAGGCTATCTATCAATCAATCAATTCAGAGATCCAGAAACACCCAAACTTCAACCATCATTCATTACATTCAAAAAATGAAATAATAGTGTGGTCTATGAGACTGTACTAAGAGATAAAATTTTCATTTAGTATGTATGATGGTGTGTATTTATTACGGAGTAATGTGACCTTCGAGTAAAATACCAATTACCTACATCGTTTAAAAAATCGTATTCTTAATCAGTTTTACTAGACGATAGATAGTTATTATTACTTAATGAATAAGTGACTAAGTAGTGATAGCGTATACTACCCGCAAACGACTAGGAACTGAATGATTTGAATAATCAATTTACACTATTTTTACTTTTTGTGGGTGGGTTGTGGCTGGTATCGAGATAAAAGAAACAAAGTTTGCTGTCAATTAAGTAACACAATTTATTATTATTTTATAAAAAGCATGAGAAGAATAAATAATCGATTACAAAACATTTGATTTGATCCACAGTTGACATTTAATTATAGACATTTTCCGTAATCGCATATAGATATAGTTACTTAGACTCCATTGCTTTTTAGTAGGTTATTCAGCAGACAATCAATCTCATCAATCTATACTGCTCCACTTTAGAATAAAATTATATTTTTGTTTCTTTAAAAAATAGACGTTTTGATTCGTCGACATAATCTGTTCCTTTTACAGCATTTAAATAAAAGCAATCAGGAAAAAATATAGCATGCTGCATCCATGGATCATCGTAATACTCCCAATCTTCAATGCCACCTCCACACGAAAAGCACATAACTTTGTCGTTTAAACCACTTCCACAGTAAAAAAAACCTGCATCAGCCATTTCCATAACCAATCGTCGCTTTGAATCTACTGTAGCCCAATAATGTTGGAATGAACATAATCGAATTTTATGTACATTATATATTTCATATCTAGGGCTGAAATAATTTTGAATCATTTTTAAGAACGTCTAATATGGGTATGTATAAAAGAATAATGAAGTCTTGTATCTGATGCTCTTAATTTATAAAGATATGGTGCTCCAAATGGAACAGTAATGACCTAGATAGCACATTTCTTTGTGGCATTCTATGTCTAATGCATTTATAATAAAATAAAACAAAACAAACTCATGGAAAAAACATTAATTATATTGATAAGATATACAAAGCTAAAAAATTACTTAACTTATATTTTTCAGGACAGCCCTTATCTTCTAAATTATAAACAATTAAAAATACTTTTATCATCAATCCACTTTTTCAAACATGTTACATTTTTTAAAGCACATGCATTCGAATGATACACACAGCTAAAAATATTGTTATTACTAGACATTCCATAATCATCAAATAATTTTTGTAAACTAGGACAGTTCTTATCTTCTAAATTATATACATTATCATGTTTTACAATGTTTCTTAGCCATAACACTTTTTCACATCCTTTAACATAAATGTTTTTATCTTTCAGATGAGGTTTAATATAATGCGGCAATTTTAAGTATGGTATAAAACCCTCTTCCCAGAAAAATTGTCTGTTTCTCTCTATCCAATTTACTTGGAATTTTTCTTTTTTTGTAAGTTTGTAAAATGGGAATGGTGGTTTGATTAATAACACAATAATTTGATTTCTGAGTGCTATTGCTATTTCTTTAACGATAAACTCATTACTTTCGGTCTTAAACCCTTGCACATCGACTATGGCGTTCATAACAATTTCCTTACAATACTGCTTAAGGGTTTATATTCAATCAGACGATCGTTAATGATTAGACAATAGGCAGATGTATTTTCTGGTATATCTTCAGAACTTTCTATTTCCAGTCTCACATCTACAGCCCCAGTTTTCAAGGCTTCGTTCTGTCTTGAGCAATCAATTACAAATAAAGGCGCCTTTTCTTTAAATTCTTGCAAATCAAGCATCGGCTCACACCGGGTGTTATAATAAGACTGACGGAATTGGGTGAACATTTCATATAATATACAATATTTGTCTTCAGAAAATTTTGCACTAACCGATTCGTATGGATAATATTGAGAATTTAAAAAAAGAGTAACATTAGTTATTTTACCATGGTCAAATATTGAACAGTCTTTAGTCTTCATATTTTTTCTATTTGTCTGCAAACCAAAGACCACATACCTTGGTTTTTCGAGCTGTGACGCAGTCTTCACAACCCAGGAATGTTTTGTAGTTCTAGGCAATAAAGGGTATTCATACAAGTCCCAATTTCTAAAAGCTATTTGAATCGGGCGATCCTTTTCTAAATATTTAAGCAAACTTAATCTTTCCCGGTCTGAAACTTTTATATGAGGCACACGCCATTGCACTCTCTCTATAATTACTTGAATGGAGTCATTATTATCATCAAGTTTAACACTGTTGAAATTCGAACTGCTTCTATTGAGTATAAGTTCATGTTTACAGTTAATCATGATTTTATTATAATCTTCCGCAAATCCTAAAACTTTATTCAGCGGTATAAGGGCACTAAAAATACCATCGTGATCTTTAACTCCTTTCAAATTCCAACCCCAAATAGCAGCAGCCTTACTTTCCCCCTCGCTCATAGACAGATATGATTTTAGAGTGGTAGTAATACCTGCATTTTTTATGCGGTCTATCTCAACACCGTTAATTTCATATCGAATGTCTTGAAATAGGAATGATATATGATTATTAGTAAAATTAACAATCTTTCGTGTTAGTTTTCCTGCTGCATCTTTCGAAGCCACGGTGGCTCGGCCTTCAATGTAAATGTAGCTGGCTGAAGGTAATACGTACAAATCTTGCTGATGTATGGGTATACGTATTTCATCATTTTCATTAAAGCTGTTGCTATATGGATTATAAGTATGAATTTCATAACTCACTATGGAGTTATCGAATTGTGGTAAATCATTCACCTGAAGAATACTCATAATTTAAATCCCAAAGCTCGAAGAAATAATTTGTTATCTTTCGTTAATTTTTTTATACTTCGTATATGTCTTCGTCTTCTGACGGTACGAGAACGAGTAAAGCTATTAACTTTGCCAGATGATTTTATATTATGAACTATCATTATTTTTATTTTTAAATCTCTCTAATAAATCTGACATTCGTCTCTTGTAACAGATAATGTTAAAGTGTTCTCATATGAGTACGACACGTAACATTTAAACCTTTTTTAAGTTTTGATAAAACCATGCTTTTTCCAAAACTCGTTAAGAAATTTAATGCATAAATGCCCACAATTGAATAAGTTATTATTTTGCAAATTATTGTAATTATAATTGATATTGTCTGAACCTACATAGCGAACAAATTCTATTGGCGGTTTCAAGTTACCGTAACTATCAAAGTATTCAATATATTCATTTAAAATTACATAGGCTACCCAATGTGTACCAGAATTTTTAGAATTATCTAAATTTATGATTCCACACTCTTTTAAAAACGGGGAATTCGGTAAGGTATCCCTCATATACACTCCCCGAAAATATGGAACGTCTCTAGTAAAATAAACTATATCTATATTAGTAAGAGCACGATTAGGTAGCCTATGATTTAGTTTTTTCTCTTTAAATTTGTGTATATTCCAAGTCCATCTTTGTACCGGTTTAGCAGCAATCCATTTCCAATAGATACACCGCCTGCATTCTTATTATGACTTTTCATTTCTTCTAAACGCTTTTTTGCAACTCTATATTCATTTATAGTTTTGACGATTCCAGCAATTCCACTTGCAATACTGCCAGCAGCAGACAAACCAGCAAATATAGGTATTAAGGGCAGAACACCGCCAGATTTAGGAATTGGTATGATGCGTGGAACCCTGGCAGATGCATCCCGATTCAACTCTCTAGCAGCAGCATAGGCCAATTCTATTAGTTTTTTCCTACACTTTGGTTTAATTTTTTTAATGCACTTTTTGGTATGGATTACTAAACTTTTAAAGTTTTTTTTGAGTCCAGCTCCAGAACTTACTTTCGTTAGCATTATATTATTAACTAAATTGGCGGCAAGTTGTTCTCCTGTGCTTGTATCGGAAGATAAAGCACGCTTTTTTGCCATTTTTAATAAAATTATATCTGCTTTGTGACGATCTTTCAAACTCTTGGAATTATGATATGCTATATCGTGATGTTTACAATATTCGTCTAATTTGTTTACACCCCTATCACCTCGAGCCAATCTTTCACGTAATCTAGTTCCGGGGCCGCAATAATTATATCCCGGTAAATGGAGCTCAAATGGTAAATTATTAATTAAATTATTGACAAGTCCTTCTCCTTTCATGTATACAAACAGAATGGAGCCATTATTATAGAGCATGGTGTTATATTTATAAACCACTCATAAAACATTTGTATCGCCAATCCAACTATTTTCAGAGGAGGATAACCCCAACCATTTCACGAAAACTTTTCTGCCTTTTCGTTTCAAAACTTTTTCAACAAGGTAAATGTTAGGATGTTTAGTTTTTTGTAATTCTTGATCATAAAATGCTCCTAAAATTGGTTGCTCTTTAACATCTTGTAATAAATATGTAACAGGATTTGTGTTTTGAACTTTACTGATCTTAAATATCTCTGTAGACCAATTTGGAGTGTAACCTTTTTCAAAACAACCTTTATGTTTACTTATTCGTACAAAATCGCCTGTTTTAAACTTACAACATATTTTTTTCATTCCATTTTGATTGAAATATCTCCGTAGTAATTTAATTTTATTGCTATGATTCACTTGAACGGGGGGTAAACCAATTGTTCTGTGTTTGGTATGATTATATCTATTAATGATATTTGCAAGTGTCCCGTCCGTCCATTTATAATTCCCTTTGATACTAAATTCCTTGAAAAGCTTACTTTTGATCGTCCTTATTAACCGTTCTACAATTGAAGCCTTTTTCGTTGAATACGTGCAGTAGTGGTTGATAGAATAATTTAATAATATTTTTTTAAAACTTTTATTGTAAAATTCTTTTCCTAGATCTGTTTGCAAGTTTCTAGGGATACGTTTTTCTCTACTCAATAAAGTATTGAAAGCCTCAGATACAGTTTGTTTATTTTTTTGTTTAAGTGGAATAGCCCAAGCATACTTAGAGAATCCATCAATGATGAGTAAAATATATTTGCAGTTGTTGTTAAATTGGGAGAAACTTTGCAAATCCATTAAATCTGCTTGCCAAAGATCATCGATATCTTTTAATATTACATGTCTTCGTGGGAAATTTATTCTTGCACTTCTATGAATTTCGTTTATAATTTCTCTTTTCACTTTGCTCATTCTTTCGACTATCACTTCTGAATTACAAAATTAGACTAAGTAAAAGTTTATATGATAAACCCTTTTATTCTTCTATTACACCCGCTTCCTTTAGCTCTTCAATAATTGATAAAATTTCGTTATCGAGATTAGTATTACCTGCCGTTTTTGAAGCAATCAAAAGTTTAAGCCTGTCCACTAATTCATTAGGATCATCCCAATAAACAAGTTCAGTATTTTTTTTATATTTTTTAAGATATGGTAGACCAGCACCTCTTTTTTGCCTAGATTTTACATCTGTAGGTTCTTGTAAGCATTCTGAAAATAACGGTTTGATCACCTGAGAATATTTTAAACCTTTATCACCTTTAATCTGACCTGCAGGGTTAAAGTCTCTTTTATGAGCATTAGTTGTGAGGAGTATTTCTTTGTACACCAATTTATCTTTTAAATTGACCAAACTTAAATCAGGTTTTTTGCGAAGCAATAGTTCTTTTAGACCAGGTGTTATTTTATACTGTTTATTAGCTATACGAATGTTATACACTTTACCAGAGTTCTCATGAGTGGTAGATAAATTAACTATTGTATTTCCGATCATATGTTTGTTATTTTCACTACGTATACCAAATGGTATATTCATATCTTCGTATATTTCAATGATATCTTCTTTTTTCAACGACGCGTTATTATCTTTTTCTGATTCATTATCTCCTTCATCTTCCGAATAAAATTTTTCTACTGAGCTTGACTCATTAGATGATTCATGTTTGTACATATCATGATATTTATCACATAAAAATATTTTTGAACTTATATCAGTGTGTTTAATTTGGTCATCATAAGTATCTTCATTTTTAATTGTAGAAACTTGCTTGTTATCTACGATAGCATTAAGAGGGTCTGCAAGAGGCTTAAAAAAATACTTCAAATGAGTGTCGGTGTTAAACTCATAATCTTTCATTTGTTTCACTTTTTTCTTTATAGCGTTCGCAGACTTTATTAATTGATCTGTAATTTTGTGGTCCATTATACGACTTATACTGTGAAGCATTTATGCTCAAATGATATATGTTTTTCTGCACTCATAATTTATATAACTATTAATCACAATAAATAAAGTTGTCAAATGAGTGTCTATATCTGCCTTTGTTTAAGTCACAATCCTTATTAATTGTCAAAAAATCATAAGGATGTATCCAGATTTTAGAACACAGATCTTTGAACTTCGACCACTCTATGTCAGAACTAACATGTTCATTGTATATATGTTTCATGTTAACTTCATCTTGCTTGAAAATCATCAAAAAGTTAACATTGTCACGTAATAACTGCTTTGGTATTTTTGAATACGTTTGAGATAAATAAAAACAATCTATACCTCTGTGTCTGCCCATTGTAAAATAATTTCGTATATTAATTTGCTTTTCACAAACCACATCATCAAAAATAATAACAGAATTTGGTAATGCATCGTTAGGATGAATAACTTCGTCATCAGAATTAAATTTAAAAAGTCTTACTTCTGGCACTCTTTCTAAAATTTGTTTTAGAAAAATATATTTTGGCTGAAAGCTAGTCTTGGAATACAGGTAAACATTTTTAAACTTTAAACCATTTTCATGGATTAACAGACTAATCATGACGTTCGTTTTCCCACAATTTGAAGGGCCACATATTATACATCTTATATTATTCGGAAAAAGAACACTATGCTTTGCATGTAACTTATTTTCCTCTACATCAATATTTTTAACTTCTAATGACACTGGTTGCTTGACCCACTTCATGTTTGTATCTGTCAGAAAAATTAATATATTCTAGTATATATAATGCTTATCAGTGATAAAGAACGGTAAGTAATTATAACCCCAATAATCAGATCATAGTTCTTTTAGGTTTCGTCAAATAAGTTGACAAATAAATAAAATGGTAGTATATACGTATATAATATCTATACAGGTAATGTTGATCAAGAGTTACTAATAAAACAGCAAATTATAGAGTACAAGTAAATATGTATGTATTAAATAACAACATAATAATTTATTCTATTTATAATTATAATTATTGACAATTCTCATATTTAAATTTATCATATAATAAGTTTACAATTAATGTATAAAAATACTCGATTAACATATGTAATCACAATGACCCCAAGGTACAGTGTCTATTTGATTTCCCAGAACATGCCTTTTATCGTCTATCCTGTTTAAAACTACTTTATTTACTTCTTGCGAGAACAGCACATGCTTCATTGATTTTATCATATTCATCTTACGCTTTAATGTTAAATTTTTAAATAAAACATCTTTATAATTTGATGATTTTAAACGTCTTGTTACAGGCTTTGATATGCCTTTAGCCTTGTTTATTTGTGTATTTAATGATTTAATGCAATATAGCTTTGCTCTTAAGCCTGTAAATTCAGTAATTGGGTCACCTCCTAACTCATCTTTAAATAAACCAGGAATTTTTTCGTTCACCTTAGGAATAAAGTAATGATTATTAGTTCCAAAATTACTTGTATCAAATTCTGATATATTATCATACATGTCTTTATAAAAGTCTTCGGTCTGTATTAAATACAACAAACTATCAGTATCAGTGTAGCATAATTTAGCTTTGTCACCATATTTATTCTTTATGAAATTATAATGATAATTATATAGATGACACTTAGAGAATTCTAGCACCGCAAATCCAATATATATCGGTCTGTCTAAAACAAGTTTCATGGGACTCAATTGTACGGCTATAAAGTTTTCATTAAAGATAGAAACACTTTTTAAATTAGGTTTTGTAATTAATTTCTGTGCACCTACTATTTTATTCGTTGTATTCAAATCATCACTCCATTTAGTGACTAATTTAACCTCCACTTGCTTACGTTTATTTTCAATAGTTTTGCCAAATATTGAGTTATTTAAAAGCTTAAAAAAATCTCTTTCGAATGATGTTGAAGCTGCTTGTCGTAAGCTAGTATTTAAGTCTATATACTTTTTCAGAAAATATTCTTGTTTAAAATAAAGGATTCTATGAATTTTTTTTAAAACTAGACCATTTTTAAGACATGATTTTAAATGAACATAGTGAATAACGTAGTTATATTTATCATACAAATTTGCAATTAATTTTGGTGTTTTCCCTCCAATAGGTATGAATTTCTCGGGAGCAAAAGGCAAGTCGCTATGTAAATTATGTAAATGATCTGGATACGCTAAATCTACTTCTAAAATGTAACCGCACTCGTCATTATCCGGAACATCAAACAAATTAAAATTTTTGATATCATTATTTTTCATAAATTTAAACTCTGATATTGGTAATTTTTTAGTCATAGCATATCCATAAAGATTATTACAGTCTAAATATATCAAATATGTTGATGGTTTAGAACTATCGAAATAAGGTAAATAAATGTTATTGGCTTCAGCATATCGATGAGAGCACTGCGCTAATCCTCCACGTATTCCTTTTTCCAGCATTTTATAAATGTCTAAATCATTAATCAATTCCAACTGAACACCTGTGTAAAGGAGCATAGCATCCCAACTTAATCCAGGTGAAGTCACATAATACGCTGGATCGAGTTTGTAGTGCTGCAGACAAATATTTCTAAAATTTTCAAATATGTCACATAATAATAGTACGTCACACTTTAAATACAAGTCAGTATATTCACCAAGAGAACTAATTTCAAAACATTTCCACACAGTTTGGGCACGTTGATATTCAGTATCTGTTATATGTTTCATCTGTAAAGTGTTATAAAAATGATTCTTTGCTGGAAGTTGTGTTTCATCATATGTTTGCCATGAACAAATGTACTCATACGGATATACGCCTTTGCTTCGCAGTAAATTTAATTGGCTTTTATCTGGGAAATGTGATGATAAATGAATAAAATCGTTCTCCGTTAAACTTTTACTCAAATTGTCAATACTTGAACTAAGAAATTGAAATGAATCTATAAATTTAATCTGTATAGGTTTACATCCTGTACCGGTTTTGATTATTTTAGTTATGCTTATATATTTTTCTTTCGTTTTTGGTATAATTTTTATCTCGCCATCATATTTCGATAATTCTGTTATAAATATATGAGAATCATAACCAGATAAGTTATGAAAGATAACAGGTATAAATGAACACACTCTATAAATTAAATTGCAATGTGAATGCGCCGCGCCTCTATACTCGGATGTAATATGATCATGATCACAAACTTTATCATCAAATAATAAATGATTACAGATATGGCATGAAGTTGCTTTGTTATAATTATCAGTTTGCTCTCTCGTCATAGATCTCATGGGTTTCTTAGTCATTAAAATTTTGTGAATTAACTTAGCTTCTTTAATTAATCTCTCAACAAACACTTTTACACAGTCAGGTCCTCTATATGTCACGAATTTGTTCAAGCTCCTATCATGTGAGCAACATACATAATATGCAAAACAAGACGGTTGATGTAGTTTATTTTTTATCGTACTTTTATCATTATTGTTTTCTTTATAATTTAATAGTATACTTTCAAAGTCAGCATAAATCACAAAGTTAATTTTTTGCTTTCGCTCATAATTTTTGAATTGTAATGTATTGTTTTTATCAGGCAGTATGGTTAAAATTTTGGAACAACTATGAGAATGATACTTTTTTTCAGTAGTAAAAAATTGCAAACATGTTTCACATAAATGTATTTGACCTTTGTGACATGTAACTTGTCGTCGCACTAAACGCAAAAGGTTTTTTATCAAGCAATAATGACCTTTGTTTTGTTTTTCAAAATACAGTAAGTTAATATGTTTATCTTTCTTACAATTCGTTACATAAAGAGGGCCAGTTACAGTACAACGTTCATCTAATCCATAAATATTAATACTCAACTCACAATTATTCTTTTCAAACAATTTGATATCTTTAGGTAAAGGTGGAAATGAAATTCCTTGTATATTAAATATTGAACTTAAGTGTGGATAGGAGTTTGTTCTACAGACATTACTTTTTGCTGGAAATAATGCTGCAGCAATACTCCATAAAAAACAGTATTCATCATTATTGTGTATATTCAAACAACTCTTTGTGTTTTTAATAACTTTTGGTAGCTCTAAATAAGTACCACCTCGCATGGGGGAATATTTATTAATATTTATTTCTAAATGACTTATACAGATAAATGACCATCCAGATTCACAATGCTCAAATTCAGTAAGTTTTCTTTTAAATATTTCTATTTTATTTGAGAATAAATCATTAAAGTCAGTACTGCTGTATACAGTTTCATATTTCGTATTAAATGACTTGAGCTGCTGCTCATTTAATTGTGGTAGTAAAAAGTAAGCAAACAGTTCGAAGTTAACTTTAATGCACGTATGTTCCAGTAATGATAACTCAATGATTTTCAAAACATCTTTTCGCTTATCACCCAAGAACGCCTCCAGTATGAGGTACTCGTCTTCTATTGATGGGTTTAAGCGGTAAGTCATAATTCTATTTTTAAATGCTGTAGCTACAATATCAACATTTTCAAACTCTGACTTTATTAAGGAATTCGATTTATGAATATTCGTTCTCTTATGATATCTGTATTTATGTTCTGGGATCTTAATTCTGCATTTATCACAATGAATATACTTTGATAAAGAATTTGGCTCATAAACATTCGTATCGTATTCATTTTCTGGGATATCAATCTGGTATTTATAATTATTATTATCAGAATTTGCTGATGCCCCATCACTGGGGTGTGTAACTGGAAAAAGAACAATATTTTTATTGTATAGTTTAATTATTCGAATTAAATGCGGTTACAAAATAATATCTTAAAATAAACTCATTCTCTAAGTGTATAATGATCATAATTATATGGTATAGCATAGATCTCACAATGTAAACGATTTTTAAGACTATTGATAAGAGCTTATAAAAGTAGGAGCACATTTTTTAAACTCCTTCCTAGCGCTTGTTATATAAGCATTTAGGTGATGCCAGGACTCTGAATCCTCATCGCATTTGTTTTTAATGGTGATTACTGAGTGCCGCCACCTATTTACTGGTTGGACCCGCTCTATTTCATCGCATTTGTATACTTTGAGTTCTATATAGAACTCACCTCTTTTTTGCTCGTTAATTTGTCGTGAAAATCCGTTCGCTAGTCTCCTCGTGATGTATGAGTATATCGGGGGAGTATTTTTGTCCGCAACAACATCAATTTTATCATCGTCACTGTCGCTCCCAAACAACTCGCGAGCCGTTGACTTGGTGACAGGAGTGATTGGGTGAATGGTTGGCTTAGTTTTCTTACCCGTAGATGGGTGGGAGCTGCTCGCCGACGAATGCTTGCGCTTTTTGTTCTCCTTTGGCTTGGTTTTCACAGGTGCATGCTCCCCGTCTGCCGATTCGTCCTCCGAAGGGAAAATATGGTCAGCCGTGTTCTTGGACCTGTAATAAATAAAAACAATGAATTAGTACATTAACAATTAAATTGGTTTTAATTATGTAGACAACACTAAGTGCATGAATTTATTACTTGAATGAATGAATATTAAAAATTATGAATCACTGAACACCTTTAATATTTATAGATGATAGACTCGCTAACTTAACTGAATTATTGAAGAGGTTAATACATGCATGATCGAATAGTGACAGGTGGATAACAAATTTACTACATTTCTTATCCACTCTAATTATTCTTTCTTGTTACTAATAAGAAACTTTAACAGATAACACGAAGTATATTGAAAGGTGAGTAGATACTTACATTTTAGAAGATTGACGTTCTTTGGTAGTGTAAAAACTGTAAGATGTCACTCCTCCTAGCTGAAGTGTTGATGTGATCCAGCTTCTGCAGGATGCACTCTTAAATAGTGGTAAATCTACGTCACGATATCCCATATATGGAATAGGGACACGCGTTACTAAAATGCTTTATCAGCCCTAACACCAAATATGTAATCGTTTACGTTGTAGAAAAATATCTTGCTAAAATATAAACATCAAGATAATGCAATTTGAACTAATCTTCATCATATAAGATACCTACCTACCTATGTAAATTCGCTAAGTTGGTGGGTGGTCCGGTTCATATGTCTATAAGGCCCCTTCTTAACTAGACGGCTTTCCGCTTGGTCTAGGCACGGTTTAAAACCGTGTCTACGTCCGGTTGTTAGGTATGAGATACTATAGAGGTTTGTTAACGACACCGGTTCGTGAAGAACCCGGCACGGCGCCGGCCCGGTTAGAAATTTTCTCGTTAACAGGGGCCTTAGGTTGCGCTCTGGGTGATGCCACTTTCTGTGTGTTGACTTTTAAGTCACCAGTTCATAGATAGCGATGCAGTGTGGTAGCGTTGCGGTGACGTTTGTATTGTTCAAATCTGTATTAGCGCGGTCATACATGATGTGGACACAGAATAATAATAGCGTTTTTAGGCGGATTTCTATGAAGTTAAACTAGTGTATCGTATCTATCCAGGCACTCCCTAACATTTAAACGTCACAGCGACGCTATCGCACCGCACCGCTGTCTATTTACCAGTGGCTTTATATTATGGAATGCATTCAATTGTAATCTGAAACTGTAGAGCATCGTATTGTCTCGAATATATAAAGTACACTTACATGTGTGTACTAATTTTTTCACAGCAATTTTGAACTTTATAGTCATTCAAAATTATTTATTAGAATCCTATAAAAAGGATAAATTATCTTGAAAATTCAAATATTATTTAGTTTCCTACCATCAAGCGCCAGTAATCAACGAGTAATAACTATGTCGGTGAGTATTAATTTAATTATTTTATTTTATATTTAATTTTATTGCAAAGTTTAACTTGATTTAATGACAGAGCCAAGCATTAGATTATTGACTTGAATAGTGGAATGCTTGCAATAAATAATTATAATGTATTTTACGCTCAATTCCATCACTCCTCCATCACACGAATTTAAAATATTATGTAGACCTTTTATGAGATATAGGGTAGCTTTTTTATTTTTTAAACTAAGTTATTATTAAAGTTTTAGTTTAAACAAACCACGAGAATAGTTACGTTGGTAGAGTGGTTGATAAGTGGTGCTATTTGTCAAAGGGCTTGGGTTCCGTTTTCTAGCCAAGTTAGAAGCCAGCAATTAGGTACACACGGCTACATATCAAGCTATACATTTTCCGTACAGTGAGAGGTCTGCTTATACTATATGCAGCCGTGTGTGGAAATATATTATTTGATAATAGGTACTATTGTTTGAACGCTTTGTTAAACTTTATTCATGAAGTGCAAAGAAAATAAAAAATAATGTATTCTGTTTCAGATACCGAGTTGGGTTTATTCACCGACTTCACCTCAGTTAATGATAGAACATGATGTGATTGATAAAGTCGTAAATTATTTGGATGAGGAAGAACAACAACGAAACCCATTTGCTTCAAATACAAATACAAATAATAATAAGGAGTTGATAAGTTTTTACAAAACGGTTTCGACCGGTGGTACAAAAGTTATACGGATCGAAATTTACGATGCAAACCAATTCGAAAGTAATTCTATGTGCCAGTGCAGTGCCGAAATATGTGTTCAGCATATTGTGAAGAGCATTGACACTGATAACATCTACCTACGTGTCAAAGACATGCTACCGTATTTAAACAATACTTTTTATCAATCCTTGTAAAAGAAAAAACGGATCACCTAGAAGCACCTGGATCCTTAATTCCTACTTATTTTGTTTAATTAATTGTAATTATTTTATTTCTTTTATTTGTAATTATATGAAGTAATAAATACTTGTTTATTCATTGCAATAACGTAGTTTCATTACAGAAGCTGTAAAACTAAATCACCTGTAAGACTCTAAGTATATTTTCATTACTTTAACGTAATTCACCAAATAATATTCATTTGAAAAAATCTGCTAGTCATTAAAGCAAACATTGTGGTATAAATATCACGTAGCAACAATGCTCGTCCATTTGTGAGATCACAGCTGCATTGAGCAGATCAAGTATCTAATTTTTGCTAAGTAATAAAATAATATCAGATACTCGAAACCAAACACACATGTAAAAGACCGAGTTTAATGAATATAAAAATAATCAATTAGAAAGTATGAAATAATATTTGAATGTTGATGTAATGAATGATAGAAATTGTGATTGACTGATTGTCTAGTTCACAAAATATTGATCGATTGACTGATTGTTTACTTGACACAAGTGTAATTGGGGTTCCTGGATCTCTGATCCAGGAACCCCAATTATACACTACTATACTTATACCACAAGAAAGTAGGACTAAAATATTGTATATACCGAAATACTGTAAATCTATTCTTAACAATATAATTAACATCTATCTTTACTTTGCGATTCTCTATCCAGTGCGAATTAGATAATATAATATAATATAATAAGCTTTATTCATCTATACTAATATTACAAAGCGGAAAAGTTTGTTAGTTTGTTTGTTTGTTTGTTTGTTTGTTTGTTTGTTTGCTTGAACGCGCTAATCTTCGAAAGTACTGGGTGGATTTGGATGAAATTTGGTATGGAAGTAGCTTGAAGCTTGAGGAAGGTTATAGGCTACTTTTTACCCGACTGCAAAAAAGGAGAGTTATGTTTTTATCGTGATAGAATCCACGGGAGCGAAGCCCCGCGAGAGTACTAGTTCCTTATAAGTAGTAAGTACAATTAATACATTAAAAAGAATATACCATGCCTATAAAATCAAAATAAAATTACACACACTCAATTAAATGATACAACTTTAGATTAATATTATATACAATAAAAATAGCTCAAATAATTAAATAATTCTTAAAACTAAATAATAAACATCCAAAATAATATAAAAATAATTCAATATTACAATCTAAGTTAAAGTTAAAATTCAAATCTATACTTATAATAAATCTGTAGAGAGGTCAATTCTGTACATCAAATATATTTACAAAATAACTATCAGGGGGTGATTAGGGATCGATACTGATACCAAAAATGCAATCAGTATAATTTTTGTCTGTCTGTCTGTCTGTCTGTCTGTCTGTCTGTCTGTATAACCGTTATAGAAACAAAAACAACTCGATGGATTTTAACGAAACTTGGTACAATTAATATTCATACTCCTGAGCAGGTTATAGTATACTTTTCATCACGCTACAATCAATAGGAGCAGAGCAGTGAAGGGAAATGTCGGGAAAACGGGAGAAGTTACTCCATTTTTTAAGCTTCCGTCGCGTGTGCAACCTTAATGGTTAAAGCTACACAGAAATCATTTATGACGGAAATGTTCTCCTTAAAATTATATAAAAAATATCCCACGACTGCATATATCTATCTTTTATGGTTGACTCACAATAACACGTGTAACTCCCGATAGCTTAGCAGTTCGAAGCTTTCTGATTATTATTCTGCTCCGAAATTTAAAACCACCACAACTTTGCAATGGAACTCGGCTAAAAGTAACCCAGTTGCAACAAAAATAATCGAGGCTCAAATTTTAACAGGTTGCGGTGCAGGAGAAACCGTCTTTATTCCCAGAATTCCCATAATACCAAATAATTTTTCATTCCAATTTAAAAGAACGCGATTCCCAGTATCGGTGTGTTATGCAATGACAATTAATAAGGCTCAAGGGCAGACTTTTCGTGATGCTGGAGTAGATCTCGGTGTCAGTTGTTTCTCGCATGGTCAGTTGTACGTCGCTCTTTCCCGGGTTAGCAGTTCTAGAAATCTTTATGCTCACGTGCCGGACGGGTCAACTTTCAACATAGTTTACCTGGAAGCTTTGCGCTGAAGTATTGTCGTTCTATAGGTACTTAAGCCTCATGTGAACGTGATCTAAACAATATTACCAATACATTAACTTAATAACACACAAGGAGTTACACGCTGACGCAGTCGCGGGCACAGCTATTAACAATAATATTGTGCGGTTCGGTATTGCGATATTTTTCAACAGCATTATAGATTGACATATTATATTTCCCTACTAAATTACGAAAGTTAATCTGTGTGTTACATCAAAATCACTGAACCGTGAGGAAGGACATAGGCTAATTTTTTTTACGAAAAACGACGGAAACGTGGACGAAGTCGCGGGCAACAGCTATCTATGCTAATAATATAAGGCTGAAGAGTTTGTTTGTTTGTTTGACCGCGATAATCTCAGGAACTACTGGTTCGAATTGAAAAAATATTTTTAATTAAATAGTAAATTTATAGAGAAAGGCTATAGGCTATATATCATTACGCTAAGGCCAATAGGAGCGGAGCACCAATGAAGAATGCTTCAAAATCGGGGTTAAATTTAACGTTAGCCCAAAGTAACTATTCCACGCGGACGAAGTCGCGGGCAAAAGCTAGTTATACAATAAAATTGATTAATTTGGCCTTGTAAATTCATATATATATATTATAAATTAGTTATAAGGACCGCCTAGTGCAGTAAAAGCCTCTTCCATCTGCCTCCATTTTGTTCTGTCCCTAGCCAGTCTACTCCATGTTTTGCCTATTAAGCCTGCTATGTCGTCACTCCACCTCTTATTAGGTCTACCACGTCTTCTCTTTTTGTTTATGGGATACCAGTTTGTTATGATCTTGGTCCATCTACTATCGGTCGCTCTTTGTAAATGTCCAGCCCATTTCCATTTTAGCCTAAGTATTTGTTTGATTACGTCTTTTGCCTTAGTTTGTTGTCTTATTGAGCTGTTACTGACTCTATCTCTTAATTTGTGGCCCATAAAGCGCTATATATATATATAGCTCTATTGCTCTCTGGCAGACTCTTAATTTATGTAGAGATTTCTCTGTTAGAGGCCATGTTTGGCAGGCGTAAGTTAAGCACGGCATCAGGCATATCTCCATAGCTTTTGTCTTTAGCTCCGTACATAGTGAACTTTTAAATATTTCTTTCATAGCCCAGTATTTGTTCCACGTACTTTTCACTCTTCTGTCTATTTCTAACTTTGTACAGTCTTTGGTAGAGATCAAGTGTCCCAAATATGTGTATTCATTGACCCCTTCCAGAGGTTTAGAGTTGAGTGTTATTGTCTTTTTAGAATAATTTGTCATAATTTTGGTTTTACTCTCGTTCACTTCAAGCCCTACTTGTTTACTTTCTACATTGAGAGACTAGCATGTACTGCAGCTCGTTTGGATCCTCCGAAAGCAAGACAAGGTCGTCAACAAATCGCAAGTGTGATAGGTATTGTCC
This sequence comes from Tholera decimalis, assembly GCA_943138885.2. Classification (NCBI taxonomy): domain Eukaryota; kingdom Metazoa; phylum Arthropoda; class Insecta; order Lepidoptera; family Noctuidae; genus Tholera; species Tholera decimalis. The sequence continues at coordinate 37,002,311 of OW964562.2, forward strand.
ATGTATTTTCAGGCCAAGTTTGTCCCACGTCAGCGTTCGAAATATTTGCTCTAGGACAGCTATGAAAAGCTTTGGTGACAGTGGGTCCCCTTGTCTCACGCCCCGCTTTATGTCAAATGCAGGACCGGTACTATCCGTTTTGATTCTAGCTGTGCTTTTTCTGTATATTTCCTTAATGATATTAATGTACTCTGGATGCAGTCCTTGTACTTCTAACGCTTTCCAGATAGAGCTGTGGGAGATAGAGTCAAAGGCTTTTGAGTAATCAATGAATCCTATGTACAGTGGCATGTTGTATTCGTTGTATTTCTCAATTATTAATTTCAGTACATGGATATGATCAACGGTGGATCGGTTGCTCATGAACCCAGCTTGCTCTACCGCTTGATTTTCATCAATTGTTTTTGTTATGCGCCTCAGTAAGGTTGTAGAAAACAATTTATAAAGACTTGACATTAAACTTATAGGTCTGTAATTGGAAATTAAGGATGGATCGCCTTTTTTGTATAACAGTATAATTTCGGAATATGTCCATTGGCTAGGTAATTCTTTCCTCACTATTATACTGTTGAATAAATTCGTTAGCGGTTTAACCAGTTTTTCTATTCCTGCCTGTAGCATCTCGTTTGTTATGCCGTCCGGACCCGGGCTTTTCTCTGATTTTAATTTCTTCATGGAGAACTCTATCTCATTTTCAATGAATGGTGGAACAGGGTCGTTGTTGTTACTTTCCATATAAGTGCTTTCTGGATTATGTAACTCTCTGTTTGAGCTTGTCGTCGAGTAAAGTGTCTTGTAGAAGTTTGTAGCTAATTAGATAGGTATACTTAAATTTTAACATCTATTCATTAATATTCAGAAATCACAGAGTTAATAACAATAGTAGGATTATACGCGAGTGAAACCGCGGGGCACAGCTAGTTTACTTATACAAAGACATTACATAAATTAATTAAGTTCAATAATAACATAATTTAATAATAATGTCGACAAAAATAAATAAAATATCTAACATAATTTACCACACAATAATAATAATTAATTCCATGAATTGTTACTTAGCCTTCATCCTCTCTCCTAACTTTGCTGTGCCCGACAGGGTCCATATTGATCTTGACAATATTTTTAACCGACTTCAAAAAAAAGGAGGAGGTTCTCAATTCGTCCTTAACTATTTTTTTGGAACGAAGTTCCTTATCGCGCGTTGCGAAAGGGGGCTAGCCGGAAAAAAATTAAGACGAAAAGTTGTAACGACACTTTTTAAGGGGACTACAAGAGCTAAACGCGAGTTTTATAATGCTTTAAAATATATGATTCACTGCAGTTAACACAATCAGAAAACTATATGATATTCTTCAGGATATAATCTAGTTAAGTAGTTAAGTGTGTTGAAAACATAATACAACAAATTTTAATTGATAGAAAAAAATCACAAAGTAACCTCTAAAAAAATCTTTTAACGAATAAAAACCATATTAAAATACATACGATCTTTCTGATTTTTTGACAAATTATTCAACAAGAAATATACTAAAGTAATACTGTTTTATTTTTTTAATCCAATCAATATATTTTCAGTAAATCGCGTATACTTATTTCGCAATATAATACGTACGCATTTGTGCGTAAACGCCTGTGTACCGACAGTGCCGGCCAACGCCTGTTGCTATAATATATATTCATAATATATATATATATTCCACAACTTTTTTTTTTTTTTTTTTTTTTTTCACACAACGCCATCTAGTCCCAAACTAAGCAGAGCTTGTGATATGGATACTAGACAACTGATAAACATACATATATATTTCTAAATACATACATATTATAGATAAATTACACCCAGACAAAGAACAAATGACCGTGCTCATCACACAAACATTTGTCCTAGGTGGGAATCGAACCCACGACCTTGCGCATAGCAGTCAGGACCACTGACCACTATACCAACGGGCCTGTGCTATATGGACGTGTCGCTCTTCTCGCCGATTTATTTCGTATCAGAATTGTTTGTAGTTATTATAAAGTTTCGTTTGTAATCATTATTTTATTTATATATTCATTGTTGGAACGAAGTTCCTTATCGCGCGTTACGAAAGGGGGCTAGACGGAAAAAATTCATAAGAAAAGTTGTAACGACACTTTTTTATAGACTTCAAAAGAAAGGAGGTTCTCAATTCGTCTTGAACTTTTGAAGTGAAAACTTCTTTAAGGGAGTTGAGGTGGGAGTTGAGGGGGGAGTTGAGGAGGGAGTTGCGGGTCGAGTTGCGGGTCGATTTGCGGGATGAGTTGCCGGATGAGTTGAGGCATGAGTTGAGGGGCGTCTCGTGGGGAGTTGAGGTAAAGAGAGAGAGAGAGAGGGCAACGGTATACCTTTGAAATTTCGTAAATTTTTGAAGGTTTCACTTCTACCACGTGTGAATTGCACATGTTTTTTTTTACATTTCTTTCACTAATTAATCGAAAGGAACTTCGTTCCATCCGGGTGTCCCTTGACACCTCTCAAGTTTTTTATTCATGTTACCTCATTACTCGCAGATGGCTTGACCGATTTGGAAAATTCTTTTTTTGTTTGAAAGGGTATACTTTCTAGTTGGTCCCATTGTCGTCACGTTTGGATCTGATGACGGGATCATGGAGAAATCGAGGGAACTCTTCAAATATTATAGGCACACCTATAGCGTTTTGGGTATTTCTAATAGTCCCTTGTGCAGTTGCTCTTGAAAAGCACCATTTGAGGAAGTGAAACTGATGATGAAGACCCCAGATGGCCACCGAAACTACTCAATAATAAGTAGTTCGTGGATTGCGATTAGATTACTTGAATATAGATGTTAAGCACTTTATGTTCGTCACAATGCATATGGTGAAGTAGAGCTGATAGTGATCTACCAGGAGAACTCCTCAAAAATTAACGGCTCTGGACCAGGAAAAGCAATATTTTGTAAAAGGTGATAAGTAGTTGACTTTTTGGCTTTTGTAACTAGATAAATTACCAACCGACCCACTAAAAAGCATGAAAAAAATTTTTTTTGCAAAAATTAGAACCGACTTCCATATAAAAACACTACAAAGGCAAAAATAACTTTAATTTCGGAAGGCGGTGTCAAAAAAATAAAAGAAAATACAAAAACAAATGACACGGACTACGAAATTAAAGTTATTTTTGCCTTTGTAGTGTTTTTATATGGAAGTCGGTACTATTTTTTGCAAAAAAAAAAATTTATACCATCCATGTACATAATATGGAATGCAATAAATTATTGAGTATAGAATAAAGCCGTACCCTACTGAACTATAATCGATGAATCTATACTTGAGGAACATTCTAAAATTAAATCTAGACTCAAAACTAGCTTTAAACAGAGATCAGTGCTCGAGTTTCGTCACAGATCATATAAACACAGAGATATGCTTTGTAAAGGATTACTTCGTGTTCAGGTGTCTCCACATTTCTCCCACTCAATTCACTAACACAAAAGCAAAAACTATAAGAACAACACACGAGCTCACATTTCTCCCGCATACAAAGAAACATACAGCAACACTCAAAAAACTCACTAATAGAATACATGCAAACAGAGGGCGGTTCTTGTACCTACGGACTCGAGAATAAACACACATATGCGTAACGCGATAGTGATGTTAAGTTGTACGTGATTGTAATCGTAGAAAAATATCGATAAAATTCCATTCCCTCCTATAAATCCTTTTATATCTGATCTTTATCCAAAAGATATTATTGACGGTGTAAATAAAACGATTCTAGAGTTTCCGTCGTACTTGCCACATTAAACAAGTATTTAAAATTAATAAAATAAAGTTATTAAAATTTTGTCATAGTAAACAATACAATTATGACATAGAGGCTATAAAATACATTACTACAATATATCTATATCTGTGTATAACTTCAGTAATGGCACTAATCAATGAAACTTCAAAACTATATATTTTAACGGATATCTGATAAATTATGGATACGAACGATATTAGTCTCTAGAATTCTAATTATTTAATATTCAAATTATGATCAAAATACCTTTACTTGATCATTGATCCTTTGACATGGTCCCGCACGATAGCCTTATTACTAAGCTACCTTCTTTCGGTTTACCCACCCAACTTTGCGTTAGGATTGAAGACTTCCTGAGAGATCGGTCCATTAGAGTGGTCTTTGAAGCCTGCTCATCTGGCCAATTGGCAATTAATGCCGAGGTCCCTCAGGGGTACGGTTCTCTAAGCAACTTTATTCTTGCTGAGCATTAATGATCTGCTTATGCCCGGTACCTTTGGGTATGCAGACGACAGCACAGTTGCTGAGAGATATGTGTCAAGCGCACGTGCTGGTGGGTCACAGATCCAGTCTCTCCGTGCTGACATGGTTGGGCGCTTGAACTTGTCCTCGAAGGCTGTCTTCGAATGGGGCGATGCCAACTTGGTCAAGTTTAATGCAGCTAAGACCCAGGCGTGTCTCTTCTCCGCAAAAAGGAGTCAATTCGAACCGGCTCCTACTTTCCGTGGTGTAACCGTGCCGATAACCGATCATATTGAGCTTCTTGGGGTGGCTTTAACTTCCACACTCAATTTTGGCCCGTTTATCGAGGCTAAGGCTCAGTTAGCATCCAAAAAGTTGGGAATCCTAGCCAAGGTGAGACGGTACTTCACACCGGAACAGCTGCTCAATTTGTATGAAGCCCAGGTTCGGTCGTGTATGGAGTACTGCTCTCATCTTTGAGATGGATGTTTAAGTCAAGAGTGAAGTGCTCCATCTTCGACCACATCATCACTTACCATCAAGTGAGATGGTGGTCAAACGCGAGCCTATCATCAATAAAAAAAATCTGTGGGGGAAACAGAAACTACTCTTAAAGTGTGTTACAAAATCACAATTATTTATCTTACTACTATTGTAAATGATATATTATAGTATGTAATCGTTACGCAGTTATCCACTTTATTTTTGGATCCTATGGATAGCTAAAATTTTAAAATAAAAGCAAGGTATGAATTATAATGATATCAATGACTGAAAAATTTGACTTTTTTGTTGCATGGAATTTTATGGCTGCACCATAAAATTCCATGCAACAAAAAAGTCAAATTTTATTCCCTTGTGTAATCATTCGTAGTAAGTAGGAATGTATAAAATATCGACAACCACAAACGTATAGTTACATCACTAACCAACAAAAGCCGGCAGCGGCCGCTTCACGAAACTATCGTGTTAGTGAGGATATCAGTAAAACACTTATCCATTGCGCTATTACACCTGCCGCTTCCTTGGTCGATGTGTGCTAAACAATCAATGGTTTTTGTTCCTAATGAAAATAATTGCTTTTGATACTTCATCGTCTTTCTAGTATCACGAAGTAATGTTTTAACGAATTTAATACGAAAAACAATATTATTTTAGTACTAATGTGTGAAATGAAATGCCATCTTTGACGTAATTCACAATACAGCTGTTATTTTTGCAAACAAGCACTGAACAACGCGTCATTTTGACAAAAATCATAAGCAGTGAAGACGTCGCAAGTTGACATTTGACTAATGGCCGAAACTGGCATCAAGGCGCTTTGGGCCTTGTTGAGTTCGCAAGCGCCACGCCCCCTTGCCATATCTCTTGTGTTTGTATTGTTACGCCAGTCGCTTAGCGAAGTACGTCGAGAAACTTCGGCAGTAATCTAAAATGTTCGCCATTAACGCCAACTGGCGGCGAATAGCAGTACTGAGTATATCGAGAAAGTTCGACTGACTTCTAATACGTTCGAGACACTAACGCTATCTAGCGGCGAGTAGCAGTACTGTTTATCCCAAGTAGCTTCTAGAATATCCATGGCAGTATAGGCAGTGAGTCGATTGTACAAGAATCTTCTACAGGGTCTTTCATTAAGCGTGTCCTATCTTTAAATTTAAATAAAACAAAGTGTGTGTGAGATATTATCGAAATAATTTATTTATTTGAAAGATGTAGTGATGCCATTATGTGTGGAATATAACATCATTCAAGTGTCCGCCACGGCTTCTCTGAGTAGAGCGCATGCGAGATATCCAATTTTCCATGACATTTGCGCATAAATCAGGCTGAATTCGACCTATGGCATAGGTTATGTTGGCTTTGAGGGCCGTTGTGGTTTGTGGTTTATTCGCATAGACCTGCGACTTAAGAAAACCCCACAAGGAAAAGTCTAGCGGGGTTAAGTCACAAGATCTCGGTGGCCAGTTCACATCAGCTCCACGTGAGATAGATGACCATACCCTCAAATCTCTCATGCAGAATATTCAATGTGGCATGAGCTGTGTGGCACGTACCGCCGTCTTGTTGAAACCACATGTCGTTGGTGTTCAGATGATCCAGTTCATGCCAAACAAAGTTGGTAATCATCGACCTATAGCGCTCGCCGTTGACAGTGATGGCCTGGCCAACGTTGATCTCAAAGAAATATGGCCCGATGACGCCGCCAGCCCAAAACCCACACCAAACTGTAACTTTTTCGGGATGCATTGGACGCTCTTGGATCTCATGTGGATTGGTATCGTCCCAAATTCGACAATTTTGTTTGTTTACGTACCCATTCATCCAGAAATGGGTCTCATCGCTGAAAATAATTTTTCTGTGAAAATTACGGTCAGTTGCTAACTGCTCCAGTGCCCATTCAGCGAACACACGTCGTTGTCTATGGTCGTTTACCTTCAATTCCTGGGTGAGTTGAATTTTATACGGGTGCAGGCCCAAGTCACGACGCAAAATTCGCCAAGTTGTGGTCTGTGAAAGGCCGAGTTCTTGTGAGCGACGCGAAATCGAATGCCTCGGATTCTCCTGCACACTCTCACGGACAGCGGCGATGTTTTCGGCAGACCTTGCGTTTCGTTGACGTACGGGTGTTGATCGATCATTTACCGAACCAGTGGACTCAAATTTATCCACCACACGACGAATAGTCCTCTCGGTAGGACGATTATGGCGACCGTAAAATGGGCGCAGCACGCGGTGCGTTGCCCTAACAGAACACTCATTTTGATAAAACAATTTTATCATTTGCACGTGTTGTTGAATGCTATAGCTATCCATGATGATTTGGCAAAACAGAATTAATAAATGACAACCAATTTGACAGATGTAGCTTCAACAAGATGGCCGCTACTAACTGTCAAAGTTCGGACGTGCCTATTGGAAGACCCGTTAGAACACAGATCGGGGTATAAATAGATCGCAAAGGAACGCGGACAGTCAGTCAGTCACGTTCACTTTCGAGCAGGCGCTTACACGCACACCCGACCAGTTACGCCGAAAAAAAGGCCACCCGACGACGGTCCCGTATTGACGGAACACGGTATAGCTCCCGCGGTCAGAGGGCGAAGCCCTGTGGCCGCTCGCCACGCCCCTAGCGGGGCGCAGCAATAGCTAAGTGCGGATAGTTAGTCTTATTTCAAAATACGAGGCGATATAATCGTAGCTTTACAAGTAAATGACATGGCCAGTTTCTGCCTAGTTACTCAGTACGATGAACATTATTAGATACTTGATTATAAATAAATAAAAATAGAAATAAAAATTATAAAACTATTTATATTTTTGTACAACTTCAGAATAAATATTTAGACATAATAGTTGTTATGCGTTTCCGGCGCGTATCCAGATAGCACGCCATTTTGGATAAACGTTCCATTCCCTATAAAGCTAAAAGAATTATATTCCATCGAAGTTTTAATAAGTTATTCGGACTGTACAATTATTATTCATTATCGTAATCATAATAATAAAAAAAACATTTTACGTAATTAATAACGAATGCTGTGAAATATTATTGTTTAAAATAACTTTTTTCTTGTAACAACGAAACAAAACGACATGACAGTGACATTCAACAATCGCTCGACGTCACACACAACATCCGCCATTTTTTTATTTACGTTTGACATTTTGTACTCGCAACTTGAACTGTGCGCGTGCGTTTGTTTCTTGTTTGTGAACTGTGATATTATCTTTTCTCCCTAACGACCATTGCTATTCTACACGGACTGATTCCATTGCCAAACGATTATCTAGTGCTTATTCATACGGACTTGATTGTGCTCACGTTTTGGACATTGTCAACTGTTTACAAAACAATAAGGTGTATGAACTGCGGGATAGCTACAAAACAAACAAATTATTCAAAGGGCGTTACGGTTCATGGATGAGCCAAATCATCTAGGGCAGTTTGTGAACGAATTTAATTTAACCCCTTACCGCATATAACGCCATATATGGCTTTAAAAGTTATTTTTTTTTTTCAGTTTATTTAAATATTGTTTTTCCGTAACCAACATTGAATCCGTATACATAATTTCCTCGGGTAACGGAACATATTTTTTGTTGTCTATAGTAACTGCAATTAGTAAAAATATTAGAGCTTATGTGCAGCGTGTCCGTCCGTCCGTTAGAGTACAATTAATTAGTGCTAATTTTATAAACGGGAAAATAGTAATAAAACGGTGAGTAAAAATCCTTAGAATTTCAAAATACAATGTTTACAAATACTTTAATAAGATATAGTGATCGTTTCGGAATTTTTTGTGCTTTTTGTTTGTTTTTGAGCTTTCTTTTGATATTGCCATATTTGGCTTCGTATGCATTTTTGTCAAAACATTATGGGACATATATGGCTTCGCATGCATTAAGGTGTTTTTTCTTCTCTTTGCAGCAATGAACCCTCTTCTCGCTTCTATGGTACTTCCAAGCATGTAAATCTTATCCGGGCGATGGTTTCTTGAGTGATGACGATCTGGCTTCTGATCCTGACTATGAACCATACTCACTCCGTGCTTGTCGAAGAAAAAATATTGTTATACCTACATATGCGTAAAGCAGGAAAAGTTGTGGGCAAAACACGTGGTCGTCCAGCTAGCAACTTAGGAACATCATCCTCAAGTCGAGCCGAAACTCCAACGAGTCGAGTCGACATTCCTTTATGTTCGGAGGCTAAAAACGTGGTCGTCCTACGCGTATCCAAGTCGGTACCCCAACAAGCCGAGGTGCCACTCCAACCAGCTTGCCGGACTCGCCCGTACCCAATAAAAAGCATTAAAAACTCCAGCCAGGCATGAAAACGTACCACTAGATTCTGTACGTTCAGATAACGTGGAGCGTTTCCCCGAGTGGACGAAATCAAGTCGACAAGTTTGGCAGAACTGTTCGAAATTCCATTCGTGTACCAAATGTGGGAAATGTAAAGTTAACTTATGTTAAAATGATAAAAGAAATTGTTTCAAAGATTTCCATAAAACATAATTTCATTTTTTAATTAATGTATACGAAGCCATATATGGATCAGTATAATTCCACTAGAATGCATACGATGCCATATATGGCTTCGTGTAGTAATTTCCAAAATAAGTACACAAATTTTTTTTTTCGCTTCCTATTCTTTATGTATAAGAAATAAAAGATGTTTTCAGTTAAAAAAAATTTTTTCATCATCTCCTTCATAATTCATGCAATAAGGGGTTAAATAGGAGAAGAACTATGTTCGCAAGAATTGACGGTAATCTTCCGCAACTGGAGAGGTTTCCAATATTTTCATATAATCAATTGTTGTTATTCGCATTAGGGCCATACCAAGTCAAACAGGCATGATCATATTACGGTGAACACATCAGACAAAATGGAGTTTATGAGGTGGCAGTGTGTTCAGAACTGGATCACTCCCAGGAGATAACCCTACATGTAGGTGGGAATACGCCCTATTTATTAAGGGGGCGTATAAAGTCTAGGCATACAAGTCAAAGGATATATTATACATATAATTTTGTTTGATGTTGAGCCCAGCAGCAACTGCCCACTAGAATCTATTTTGGGTTACTATTGCAACTGCTTGGTCGGTAATAGGACGGTAGGGTGTTGTTGTCATCTGGTATTTAGGCTGGGCAAGACATCATACCAGTATTACCCCACCAGCATCATTTTTAGACGATATTTTTGTTAGAATTGTTGAATATCAAATATTTCATTTACTTGTTATTCAATGTTTGTTTTTATTTTAACACTGCAATCCTTTATGACGCTACCTAACCTTTTGGAGTCTATCCAAATAGGTATACATGTCCTAGGTATTTAATCATTCCATTACTGTCCCAGTACCTGTCACAGAGTTATCATAGTAAGTACATCACATTAGACAAGATAGACCTGGATTTCCTACAATGGTTTCCAAAAAAATAATAATAATGAAATATTAACTAACATGATTTCTGAAGTCTTGGTAATCCTAGGTTGAAACTTGAGACTATACTTCTATTTCTCACTGTGATTCCTAGTCATATGGCGTTTTATGACGGCAATTTGACACGACCTGAGGGATATAACATACAGTGATGACGGCTTTATTGTACATGCACTTCGAGGCACGGTAGGGTCTCTCACCCATCCATTGATCAGGATAAGTGCAACTTACACACGCAGAATAATCTGGCTACTACTTAGTTCTGAGCCCGAGTAGGTTCATAACCTAGGCACGTTTTTGTTAATTTCTAAGAAATCTGAAGTTTGTGGATTATGTAACTTTTACAGTTGATTTTAGAGTATACGACATTAAAAATAAAGCAAAATTCGTTAATGTACATGAATTTTTAGATACTAGGCAGAGTGCCCTAGGAAAATGGGCCATCTCTTTTCGGTGCGATTTAAGTGTTGAGTGACAAGTATTGTTACGAGCTGGGGTTCGGGATAGAAATAATTAACGCCAATTGAATCACAATTAACACTAATTAATTAAACACAAAATAAAAAATTAACACAAATATTCGCACCACAACACTTGTCACTTAACACTTAAGTCGCACTGAGATTCACTAGTAAAGCTTCGATTATATCGCGTTTTCGCCTCGTAATAAGACTGACTCTCTGCGCCCCTTTGCGATCTATTTATACCCCGGTCTATGAGTTCCACAACATTCCTGTAAAATCGACTCACTGTTTATACTGCTTAGAATAATCCAGGAAGCTACTCGAGGTACATAGTACCACTATTCGACGCTCGATGGCGTTAGTGTCTCGACTAGATATACTCATTCCTGCTACTCGCCGCTAGATGGCGTTAGTGTCCCGAACATTCTAGATTTATGTCTAAGTTTCTCGACGTACTTAGCAAATAAGCGACTGGCGTAACACTGCCCCCTCCTAAGACATGCTCGACCCGAGCATCATTAGACCCGTAGTAACGCGCCAGTCGATCAACATGACCAATCTTTGGCGCAGCTCGTGGACCTTTCTGGATCCGATAAGTGACATCATTAATCTTAGTCACAACGCGATATGGTCCACCCCATTTTGCCTGTAATTTCGGCGACTTTCCTTTGCGGCGCACCGGATTATGCAACCAGACGAATGAGCCTTCATCAAATCCTTGATTTATGTCTAAGTTTCTCGACGTACTTAGCAAATAAGCGACTGGCGTAACACTGCCCCCTCCTAAGACATGCTCGACCCGAGCATCATTAGACCCGTAGTAACGCGCCAGTCGATCAACATGACCAATCTTTGGCGCAGCTCGTGGACCTTTCTGGATCCGATAAGTGACATCATTAATCTTAGTCACAACGCGATATGGTCCACCCCATTTTGCCTGTAATTTCGGCGACTTTCCTTTGCGGCGCACCGGATTATGCAACCAGACGAATGAGCCTTCATCAAATCCTTGATTGTTCATCTTTCGGTCGTAACGAGTCTTCACCTTCTGAGACATTTGTTGACCGGATTGTCTGACATGCTCGTATATGTCGTTCATTCTGTTTCGCAATTCACTCGCGTAGTCTGTTACACTACAAGGTGCATCCGGCGGTATTCCAGGGATTAGATCTGCAGGCAACCTAAGCTCTCGTCCGAAGTTCACGAAAGCAGGTGTAACAGCTGTACTCTCATGAACTGCACTTCGGTATGACAGAAGGAACGGCTGAATGTGTTTGTCCCAATCCTTTTGCCTGCTTTCCACAACTTTAGCCAGATATCTTTCCAATGTCTGGTTGAAACGTTCCACCATTCCATCGGATTGCGGGTGATAAGAGGTTGTCCTGGTTTTATGAGTACCCATTACTCGTCTCCTGACATGCTTCGTCGCACGACGCACGTCTCGTCCTCGTTACATGTCTCCTGAAATACGTGGGATTCAAAATTTCTTCCTTGATCGCTGTGAATTTCCAAGGGTACTCCGTAGCGACAAAATTCTTCGTTAACCAATTTATCTGCCACTGTGGTAGCTTCTTGGTTAGGAATGGCAAAAACTTCTGGCCACTTTGTGAAATAATCCATTACGACCATAAAGTACCTGTTCCCGCTCTCGCTATCAGGAAATGGTCCCGCAACATCTAGCGCTATCCGTTCCCATGGGGCTCCCACATTATAGATCTTTAAAGCTCCTCTACTGCGTGTTTGAGGTCCCTTAACTGCTGCACAACTAGTGCATTTGCGGCACCAGTCTTCTACGTCGTCTCGGCAGTGGTTCCAGTAAAATCTCTCTCGTATCTTTAACAGAGTCCTTTTTACTCCCATATGACCTCCTGAACATCCATCGTGGTAAAGCCGTAGAACCTCAGGTACCTTCGCCTTTGGTACGACCATTTGTAGGTGACAATGGTCTCCTCGAGCGTTTTCCCATTTGCGACACAATACTCCCTCGTGGATCACCAAACTTTCCCACTGTGCCCAATAACTTTTTGTTGTAGAACTCATTCCAGCAACTTCGCTTCATTTAGGCTTTGGAGCAGCGGCCTTCTTCCATTCCAGAATCGGTTTGATGTCTGAATCATCCTGCTGAGCACGCTGTAGCACTTCTTTCCACTCATCGCTAAGGTCTGTTCTCAGCATCTTGACAGGTACCACTTCTTTTTCTTCTTGTCTAACACAGTGCTTACGTTCTTCTGGGTCAGGCCTTAAAAACGCGTTCACGTTATCGTGATATATTCCAATATTTCGCTTCGGGCAACTGGATCTCACATGGCCCTTCTCCACTCCCATAGCATCTAGGGCCAAACTTTGTTCGACTACTGCAGGTTGGTGATGACACCACTTTCCTGATGTGGCTCTCTTCCCTTCCAAAGTTTCGCTTCGGGCAACTTAATTTCAGATGGCCCTTTTCTCCACATTCGTAGCATCTAGGGCTAAACGTTGGACGAATGCCACGGGTGGGTGAGGAAACCACTTTCCTGATGCGGTATGCTTGATGTTCCTGTCGTGCGGCTTCCACCTCTAAAGCATGGGCTAGGGCATCCTTCAGAGATTTATGATGTCCGAGTCTCACAGCAGCCATCACTTCTAAGTCCCGAATCCCATCGACAAACGCCTGTACCAAATTACCGTCGATGAGTGCAGGCGATGATTGGTAAGCCTTTCGAACCAGCTTTTCTATTTCGAGGGCCCACTGCTGTAGATTTTCAGAACTACGTTGTACCCGGTCTTTCAACTGAGCACGGAACACGTGCTCTAAATGTGCATCACCATAGCGAGATTCTAGCGCCCCTAGCAACTGTTCGTAGGTGAACTCCTTCCCGAGGGCCTCTAGAATGGTTAGGGCCTGGTCACGAAGGCCCAGTGTAAGCGCCGTCATAGCCTGCGCTTTGCTACATCCGTTCGCCTTGACAACGGCCTCAAACTGGATCTTGTAGGCCGACCATGAAGAGCTTCCATCAAACTGCTGCTTGCTGAGCTGCTCCTTCGGTGCGAGGCTTCAAGGTACCTCACCTTGAAGGCTCGCACCGAAGGAGCAGCGGCCTCAGGAACTGTAGTCAAATCGTCAGACTTCAGTACACCCAGAGCTTTTTTCATGTCAGCGATCTCGATTTCAGCTCCGGAGATACGATTCTCAGCTCCGGAGATACGATTTTCAGCTCCGGCGATACGGTTCTCAGCTCCGGAGATACGATTCTCAGCTTCAGTAATCCGTTCCTCTTGCTGGTACACTCGTTCCTTTACAGCACTAAGGTCCTTGCAAAGTTTCGCATTCATTTCCTTAGTGAGTAGCATCAGCTCTTCCTGGCGACGGGCTTGTTCTTCCCGGTGGCGGGCTTCCTCTTCCTGGCGACGGGCTAGCTCTTCCTGGAGACGAGCAGCCTGCTCTTCCTGGCGGCGGGCCTGTTCTTCCTGGCGGCGGGCTTGTTCCTACAGCATAGCCATCAATGCAGCCATGTCAAATGCAGCCGAAGACGTAATCACTGGAGCAACTCCGGAAGTACTCGCAGACGCCTCCATCATCTGCTGAATTCCACCCGGTGCTGGCGATGGTGAGCCTTCAAACAGTCTCTGGTCGATCTCCTGCTGGTGTTGATTTCTTGTCCTTACACCTTCCATCTCGACTTTCGGTAAAACCGGCATTTTTCTATCCCACTTCAGACACCAAATTGTTACGAGCTGGGGTTCGGGGTAGAAATAATTAACGCCAATTAAACCAAAATTAACACTTTAATTAATTAAACACAAAATAAAAAATTAACACAAATATTCGCACCACCACACTTGTCACTTAACACTTAAGACGCACTGAGATTCACTAGTAAAGCTTCGATTATATCGCGTATTCGCCTCGTAATAAGACTGACTCTCTGCGCCCCTTTGCGATCTATTTATACTAGGGCTTTCATCCCGGGAATCTCGGTCTCGATAATTTCGAGAGTCTCGACGTTTTTTTTGTATTTTCGAGACTCGAGACTAACATTTTCGGTCACGGGAATAACGAGACTTTTGAGACTTCAGTAAAATAAAAACTGTATTAAATAATTTATTAAACCAACAGTCTATTTTTATTATGGATATGGCAATGGCAGCACGGTCGAGCATAGAGTAAAGCTTAGTATTATCTGTGGTGGCTGAATAACCTTATTGACAAACTAGTACTCACGCGGGGATTCGCTCCCGTGGATTCTATCACGGTAAAAAAATAACTCTTCTTTTTTGCAGTCGCGTAAAAAATAGCCTATAACCTTCCTCAAGCTTCAAGCTACTTCCATACCAAATTACATCCAAATCCACCCAGTACTTTCGAAGATTAGCGCGTTCAAGCAAACAAACAAACAAACTTTTCCGCTTTATAATATTAGTATAGATTAATAAAGGGTCCATGTGAGCTACTACTTATATTAAGATCTTAATTGTTAACACATAATTATGATGGCAATAAATATTGAATTATGGAACTATTCTGATTAAATTGAAAGGGGTTCGAAATTTTTTGTATGAAGACTGGCATGTCGACCAACCACCGCTTTTTGGTTTTTTTTTTTAGAAATCGTGGCGCATGATGAAAGTGGCATGTATGTAACAAAAAATATCAGGAACATGCTACCCCAAAATGTCACATTACCGAGATATTTGAAGGTAAATATCCACATATGACTACAACGGTAACGGTACTAAGTAGTATCCCTCTAGCGTACAAGCAGAAAGAGCTTTTTCTAATGCGGGTTACTTTTGTAACAAAATTAGGGTTAAATGTTTAATTTACATTTGTTTATGAAAGTAACTATTTACTTGATTAAAATATCTTGATTTGACTCTCTAATTGCATAGCTTATAAATAAGAAACCTAGTTTTGAAATAGTCTCGAAAGTCTTGTTTTTCCCGGGAATTTCGAGACCACATCTGGTCTCGTTTTTTTTTCCCGGGACTTAGTAATGCATCGAGACTGAAAGCCCTAATTTATACCCCGGTTTATGAGTTCCACAACATTCCTGTAAAATCGACTCACTGTTTATACTGCTTAGAATAATCCAGGAAGCTACTCGAGGTACACAGTACCGCTATTCGACGCTAGATGGCGTTAGTGTCTCGACTAGATATACTCATTTCTGCTACTCGCCGCTAGATGGCGTTAGTGTCTCGACTAGATATACTCATTCCTGCTACTCGCCACTAGATGGCGTTAGTGTCTCAAACATTCTAGATTTATGTCGAAGTTTCTCGACGTACTTCGCTAAGCGACTGGCGTAACAGTATTGTACTGTGAATAACTGTGTTAATTTTTATTTGATGTTTATTTAAGTAAAGTGTTAATTTTGGTTTAATTGGTGTAAATTATCTATCCCGAACCCCAGCTCGTGACACTATTAACAGGCAATAGGTAAGCTAGTGAGCATCTGTAAGCGCGATCTCTCTCTTGATTTGTTAAATCATATAACATGATACGTCACTAAGCTGCGCAGTGCAGATTGCAACTAATTACGTTAAAGCTTTCCTAATAGGCCCAAACTTTAAGGGGGGCTTGGCTCGGCGTCTTCGCATGATTTAGGCGAAAAAGAAATTAACCGATCAGGCGAAAAGACCGTGATAGTACATACTTGGACATCCTTGTGCATCATAGACTTGTGCATGGTGAGGCCGAGCTTGTTGACGAAAGAGTACCCGCAGTAGCCACATATGAACTCCGAAGGGTGTTTAATACGCACGTGACTCATGTACGATGTATATATTCTGCCAAGAGAAAAATTTTACCATAAATTTCAAGCACACAGGAATAAAAACTGGAAGTGGACGTCGAACACACTATAAAAACTAATACTAAGCAACAGCATTATCATCATCTGCCTGCCCTTATCCCATTTACTTGTGGTCGGTGCAACACGTTTTCTTCTTCCGTCTCCCCAATAAATTCCCCCAGTTTGTTAAGGGTTGTAAAGCTTAAAAGCGTCAATAGTCTAATGGCTAAGTTGTCATACTCGTGATCGAGAGGAAGCAGGTTCGAACCCCACCTGTTACACTATTGCCGTGAACCTACTCCAGCCACAAGCATATTTAGCGTAGTTAATGTGACTCAGGCTGGCTGGACCAATCTTCCAAATTACTTGCATTTAACTAGGTCAATAGGGCACTTTATGTGACGGCTAAACACCCTTATTTCAGAATTTGTGACGCTACAGAATCTTAGATAATCGATCGAAACGTGTCCAGCCAGCTTAAAATCTTCACACATCTTAGTTTGAGGGCGTTTGTTAACAAGATTTCACCTACATTACTAATTCTCTTTATAAGAGAAAAAAAGCAGGATATTCAATTTAAAAAAAATGTTATTTTAATTCATGTTCATTGACACAGTTCAATCTGTTTGTTAATAAATTGAAAAATTCTTTGATGTATATTAGGCACTTACGTAAAGACGTTATCGCAATATTTGCATTTGAAAGTAACTCCTTTATGCTTGCCTTGATGCTGCCTAGCTTGAGTCCTGGAAAAAGAGAGATTTTATCAATATCCAAAATAACATCCGTGAAAATTACAAACGAAACATTTTCATCTATTAAACCCAATATGTCCCCTATACACACAAAACGTTTTGGGAAAACTAGGCCCGCCGCTGATTGCAACTTTTTGTCACCGTGACTTATTGTTACTGTCACCTGCTGTCACCCACGATGCGCTCACTGAATCTATTCTTGGGAAACAAATCGCGTTCTAGACATGGGCGTTATCAGTTATTTTCGATAATCGTTATCTAACCGGTATTTAGTGGCAATAACGTTATTGATAACGGTTGCTGAATAACGGTATCACAAATGCAGTTAATCTTAACTATTCAGTTGTTGTATCGCTATAGTTATTACAACAACTGGATAGCTAAAAAAACCACAGTATGAATATAAAAACCGGTCAAGTGCGTGTCGGGCCACGCGCAGTGTAGGGTTCCGTAGTTTTTATAACAGCCAAGTGCGTGTCGTATTCGCTGACTGATCGTTTCGTACCATACTTTAACTAAAAGCCAAACATGACTACCTAACTAATTTGACTTCCTATACAAATCCTCACCTGATCCGACAATTTTGCAAGTAAAGTTTCAATTTTTTTTAGAGATCTGTATAAAACTTGTCATAGCCGGTGTTTTGAATTTAAATACGGACACAGCTAGCACGATACAACTGGCGCTTAGCGCCATCTATCGACATTTCTATAGAGTTGTTCGAAATTTTCGAGTCAAATACAATTGGTCGACTATTACTCGTAAACTTGTAAAGCCCAATTATGTGTGATAGTTCTCCTTTAAATTTCGTTATATATAGGTACTACTGCCGTGACATTTGAATTTCTATTATATTGAATCTAATATTCTGAAATCTAATATCTAATATTTTGAAAGACCTATCCAACGATATCCCACACTATGGGAAGAACGAAAAAAAAAAATTATCATCCCACTTTACATGTATGGGAGGTACCCTAAATAATTGTATTTCTCAAAATTTTATTTTACCACTTTTTCGGCGTCATTAACGTGTATACTCATGCCAAAGTACAACTTTTTAGTACCAATAGTTTTTGAGCTAAACCGCGGACAGACGGACAGACAGACGGACATGGGAAACTATAAGGGTTCCTTGTTGACTACGGAACCCTAAAAAAGGAGTGGAGTAAAGGGATTATAACGATACTGGTAATTTCCCTTCATAGCTTTCTTCTAGGCTTAGGACTAGCACATTTTTATATGAAAAATATACAAAAAATGCGGCGCATTTTAAAATCACCATATTTACATTGATTGATTAAATTAACATGGCTCGCTAACTCACCTTCACCTAATAATCACTATCATCATACACTATTTACAGAATGGTCAATTAATCAATCCTACTGTTATTATAAATGCAAAAGTTCGTGAGGATGTACATATGTATGTTTGTTGCTCTTTCACGTAAATACTACAGAACGGATTTCAATGAAATTTGGTAAGTAGATAGTTGAGATACTGGAATAATACATAGACTACTTTTTATCCCAGCATTCCCACGGAATCGGGATTTATGCGGGAAAAACCACCCACGCAATCGAAGTCGCGGGCATTAGCTAGTATCATCATATTATTACAGTGTTAACTCTATATAACTACATTCAAGGGACTTCGTGTATTTTGATATTATAGGAAAAAAATTATATTAGAAAATGAGAAAAGAAATATTTCAGACTAGTATTAGAAAAAACAAATTTTATTTGAACGCTATTTCGTAGTGTGTTTTTTTGTCATTTTCATCTGACGTCTTTTGCTGCACCACTAATTTTGTTGTATTTTTTAGTCTGTAATCTACGAATCCTACTAATAACCGTCTACACGTGCAATTTGTGAATAAAAGAACAGATGTCGTAAAAAGTTCAGTATTTATGATGCCGACAGTCGAGTTTATTACGTACTAGAATAATAAAGTAACAAAAGAACCTATAGCTCCGCAGTTTTTACTAATTTCGGCCACTTAAAAAGTACATTTTATTATTTAATTGCTGTCGTTATTGAGACTGGGTGTAATGATTATAGAGTGTACCATTGTATGAAAGACAAGCTAAGCTTTAGGGAGTTGAACGATACTCGATTTATGTCATTAAAATCATTTTTATACGTCGGTTTATGTCTACACAAGTATACCTAGCACTAAAAACTATTATTAAACTGTGTTTGCATTGTCTATTTACACACTTAAATTTAATACACAACTACGATTACGCACTTAACTTTTATAAACTAAAGAACTTGAATAGTCTCTTCTCAGAAAATAATAAATCGTCTCAAATCTCCAAAAACAGAAATCATAAAACAATTAACAAGTTCTTCAAATAACCGACAAGAAAACCGACAACCGACACCGGTACAAGTATAATTCACTCAATAATTCGAAACAGACACACACAGAAACATGTTGGAAAAAACGTCATTACATTAAACATAATAAGTAAGTTATAACAAAAAAAAAACAATGTAATCACAACAACATTTTCCACATATTACATATACATACGCTAAGAGGTATGATGTGATGAAGAGTAAAGCTAGTTAGTTCAGTTAAGTTCACATTCAAGTAAACTATTATATTTTTATGACTCTACAAACTTTCAAATTAGTCAGCAACTTCAAAATGACTGGTATCTAATATTATTCAGTTCCTTAATAACTTTAGTTCTAAAAGTATTTCTATTTAGCAAAATCTATCTATAACACATCAAAACTGTTCATCATTAGACCAGCAATTGGTATATACGACCATATTATTTCCTTAAGATATCCATGATAACCAATGCATGCCAACAAAACGATAATCGCATCTTCGCTTTCTTGCACCTAATTATCGGCTAAGTGAGAGAGGGAAGGCATGGTTGCCAGTTGCCGGTTGGTTATCATCGGTTTCGGTTTCTAATGTTTTCGTAGTTGCGCGTTGAGTTGTAGCTACTCGCTCGCTACTCGTACTCTGCAGATGCAGTTATTTGATAACCGTTGCCGGTTGAGACGTAACCGATACCTAACGTTATTGCTACGGTAACCGTTTTCAGTTGCGTTTTATTACATAATATGTCTATCGCGTTCATTTTTGTAATGGACTTCAACGAGGTTGTCAAACTAATTTGCTTATACGCTTATTTTAAATAACATGTTATATTATATGCTTTTCGTTTAAACGCCCATCTTTACGGCTGAGTGACAAAAAGTCACCAATGAGCGGACTCCCATAGTAATGATAGTCACGTCACCCCGGTGCTACCTGCCGCTGTAACTATTTGTCACCGTTTTATCACGTCACCATAATGAGCGCACTCAGTATAGTTTTCATTGCGCTTGACTAAGTGACAAAAAGTCACGGTGACAAAAAGTTGCAATCAGCGGCGGGCCTTATTGTGCGTTCGGCTAAGGAGTGGAATTTGCTGCCCGAGTCTGTGTTTCCAGATAGCTATAACCTAGGAGTCTTTAAGTCAAGAGTTACTTTTAGGTAAGCGTGCTCCATCTTCGACCACATCATCACTTACCATCAGGTGAGATGGTGGTCAAACGAGAACATATTTTAATAATAAAAAAACAAGACAGACGGACAGACATGACGAAACTATAAGGGTTCCGTTTTTTGCCATTCGGCTACAGAACCCTAAAAAAGACGTTTTGAAGAAGGAATTGCATTCCATCGCACACTCCCCAAA
Source organism: Tholera decimalis (assembly GCA_943138885.2). NCBI lineage: Eukaryota > Metazoa > Arthropoda > Insecta > Lepidoptera > Noctuidae > Tholera > Tholera decimalis. The sequence continues at coordinate 37,023,222 of OW964562.2, forward strand.
ATGTAACCGATAGAAAACTGATGGGCTTGCAACACGTAAGCCTATCAGTTTATGGTGTGTATTTTTCATGTGAACCATTAGAGGTACTTACTTGGTAGTAGAGATGTGTGGACAAGATTTACAGGCGTATTTTTTCTCGTGGTTGGAGGCATGTTTCTGATATGATTTCTTCGTTTTGAACCTAAACTTGCAAACTTCACACTCTATGCTGCCTGAAGTCTGCAAACAAAAAACTTTTTACCGTTTTTTTTACAAATAGAACGTAATAAATTAGCGCATAAACACACAACACACACAAGTGCATAGAGCTACTGATAAAATTGAACGTCCTATTTTTATACAACTACCCTCATTAACGTTCGTTTGTCTCTAATTAGGTAGGATATTACAGACAAAAGATTTTGATTGTGACTAGGGCTCATTTGGCCCTGATACATTTTAACTGGTTAATGCTTATAACATTAGTATCTAATTATAACTCATCAATAATCAGGGCGATTAACAAATGAATTACTTAGTAACATTAGGTTTCAGTCACTTGTTAATCACCGTGATCACCAATTTTGTGAAAAAAAAAGTATTTGGTCACTGACATTTTTAATTATTCTCATCAAAAAAGGCATTAGTAGGCTATTAACTAAAGATTGTACAAGTAAATCGATGGTTAAATGCCTTAGACCATGATAAAGAATTGAAAAATCACCTATCGAAAATTCGAGAATTTAAAAATTTGCTACGCGCAAAGCTGCACCTAATAGTTTATGAATTTGAAGTCATCTTGATCACCGCTGTTGGTACAATACCTCGTGTGAGCACCAGCCCGTCAGTTCCTTTCAGTTTCAAATAAAGTAACTGTAAGTGTTTTCTCCCATACAAAAAAAAATATGGAGAGTATGTAGCTCGATTTTCAGACCACTGTGTGGCGCCGGTTACCCGGCAACCGGTACATGTGAAAAGGCACTAACTGTTGCAGTTCAAAACGGATTTTAATTGTTTAATTTTAATATATTTATATGGGATTTTCAGGTAAAAGGGTGAAAAATTTTACATGCTACACATAATAATCTTGATAATTGCAATAAAAAACTAGAAAACCAACTGATTATTAAATTCATATTTAATCAACATTCAAGCTTCAACCAGAAATCTTTGTTAAGTTAGTTTTTTTATCAGTTCAGAGAATTGCTAATAAAAACTTTTTAACAAAAAATTTAACCGACTTCAAAACAAACAAAAACACAACTGCACTACAATCCCAAAAATAACCTTAAAGACTTTTTCATTGGATGTCTAATTCTATTTAAAATAAGGGCTAGTTACCTACTCACATGAATGAAGTCGGTGCCAAGATAAATTAATAGGTTTGATCAGCTCGGGTGTACCCCAGAATGCGGAATACTTAGCCTATCAAAACTATTCATTGACAGAAAATGAAACAATCTCTAAAAATCTATTTTTCGCTTTGTAGTGCTGTTGTGTTTGTTTACTTTGAAGCTTGTAAATTTTTTTGTTAAAATGTTGTTATTTTAGGCTTTTTGAAGTTCTGTGCCTCAGCAGTGGTGATATTAATATGCTGATTATGCTAAACAGTACATAAAATGATGCAAAAGAGCAGCAATCGCGGGAGATTTGCTGTCTTTAATGGAAGAATTCCAACACTTATCTCCGAAGATCTTCATCAGAACCTGATCTCTCATACAGTAAGACCTTCCTTGTAAAATATGCTTTCAAACAACGAAAACGCGATCAAAATCGGATCAGTAGTTTAGTTTTTGAGAAAATCGAGGATATACAAAAATACATACTAGTCGAATACAGAACCTCCTTTTTTGAAGTCGTTTAAAAATATCAATGCATTCCTAAGTTGATTATAAAAAGAGGAATGTAGACATGAGACAATTATTAGGCATTCAGCGTCTGCTTAGCGTTATCCGAACTATGTTGGTCTGGGCTTCGAGTCTTACTGGATGTAGCTGAGCAACCCTATTGGCAAGACCACTGTCAGATTTTTCGACTTTTGTCTACCAGTAACAACTGTCAAAGATGTGCAGAGCAACAGTCGGGAGCAACGGCTTAACGTGCTTTGATATATTAACACGGTCACGTACCCACGGAGCGACCTCAGTAAGTTAAGCTTGTAGGTTGAACAGCCATTAGGCATTATACACGGAATAATTACTTACGGGAGCATGTCTGCTGACATGATGCTTCCAAGCTTTATTGTCAACGTACCCTCTATAACACAGATTGCATTGGAAAGGAGAGTTTATATAGTTTGATGACTCCTTCCGTTTCTGTACCTTTTCTTTCTGCTCTTCCAACTGAAAACACAAGATGAAATGAAGAACCAACAGTTTTACAGGCAAGTTTATTAAACAACCTCTACCCATTGGCGTATCTAGAGATATTTCCCAGAGGGGGCCTGGCCCCCAGTAGTAGAAGCGATGATCGCTTATCAAAGTTGCGTCAACTCTTAACGTACGAAATGAAAATTTTAACATAAATTAATTTAACATGTATCGCATAACGGAACCTTGCATGAGTGAGTCCGACTCGCACTTGGCCAGATTTTTTAATTTTTCAGCCATAATTGTTTGTTAGTAAAAATTCTCGGGCGGGCACCAGACCATTCTGGGGTGGGCACGGCCCACCCGGCTCCCCCCCTTTCTACGCCTATGCCTCTACCAAAATTAACAATATGCAAACAAATCAATGTAGCATAATACGCACTCACACACACACTCGCATTCACACACGCACACACAAATACACATACGCAAACACAGAACGCCTACATATTTATTCACACACCTCTCTCGGTTTGTCTGACAATTTTTCTTTTAACTTCAGCTCTATAAAATCTGGAATGCTAACGTTTCCAACCGCCTGGAGGTGGGCGCTAATAGCTACGACACAGTTCTTAACGTTAATGTGGCTGTTAATTTGTATGTGTAACTAATTTGTTTTTGGGGGCCGATTCACCCGCGTCCGTAGGAGAGTACCCCTTTGAGAATCCCTACACGTGGCCCCTGGGTGGTGCTAATCAGGTGACACCGAACTAGTGGTAGGTTTAAACCGCAGGCTTGTGACCACCCACAGGGCAAAGACGTACCGCCAAACAGCCTAGCTGTGGTCCGGTACGATGCCCTGTGTAGCCTATCAAGGAGTTGGGTCGAAGTAGTTGCTTCACTGCTGAAAGACCAATCTGGCTCGCACTAGTGCGAACGTATCGGGAGAGTAGTCGCGGACGGTAGCGGGATCCGAGGCACGGTTCGCCGCTGGCCGACCGCAGGTAGTTGGGGGCCCAAGTAGTGTGACAGCCACGCATGAAAGACTGCCCCGCCTACTGTCGAAAAATCCCGGAATGCACCATCGTGCTGGTTGGCGACCAGATGAGAGGGCCCGATGGACATTTCCGGGGGGCTCGGGCGTCCCCGCAGTCTCCAGGCTAGTCCCCCAGTCGATACCATACGTCTAGTGCGTGCCTGAGGGATAACAGCGTGAAGCCTCACTTCACTTCCTTCTCCTTTCCTGCTTCACTCTTATAATATGAAAGGACAAAAGAAAAAGAGCAAAGTCAAACAGCGGCTGCACTCCCTTTCTCTCAAAGTGCACCTCAGCAATATCCGGGGTCTGCACTCAAATCTCGTTGCAGTCCACCACCACCTCGAAACTGAAAACCTGCTCTTTGTTTCTTTCGGAGACGCAGATCAGAAGTCCGTCAGACGTGTCGTTACATCTTTCATACCCAGTTCACCTTGGAGCACAATTTCAAACCACGTGCGGGTGTATGCATGTACGCCCGCGCTATCGGCGTCTCCGTAACCTTGAGGACTCCAGGTTCTCGACGCTTTTGGCTCGGGTAGACACGGGCATGGACAAAATTATTTATGCCTGTGTCTACCGCTCGCTCAGTGGAGATCAGGAGACAACCAGGCTCACACAGTTCATCGGTGAGGCGGCAAATGCGGCCCAGCAGCGGTACCCTTCTGCTCAGTTCGTGTTACTGGGGGACTTTAATGCCCATCACTAGGAGTGGCTCTTCCCATACCAGTGCACGGATCATGCTGAGCGAGAGATGCACAATCTTGCGCTTGCATTAAATCTCACTCAGCTGGTCCAGGGAGCAACGAGGGAGCCGGAAGTTGAGTCGCACACAGCCAATTGCTTGGACCTTCTGCTGACTACAGATCCGGACCGCTACTCGGTAACGACATCTTCACCGTTAGGTAGTTCCGATCACTATCTGGTGAAGTCTGTATCCGTCTACTCCCCGCCCGATCCCAGCCTTAAAGGTACACGGCGGGTATGGCGATACAAGTCAGCGGATTGGGATGGCATGCGTTCTTTCTTTGCATGTTATCCTTGGCAGCCTACTTGCTTCTCTTCAAATGATTCATCGTCGTGCGCAGACGTCGTAGCAGATGTTTTGCGACAGGGGATGGAGTACTACATTCCGTTCTCTGACCTAACAATGTCCGGCAAAGCTCGACCTTGGTTTGGCGCCGAATGTGATCGCGCTGAAGCGCTTAAACACGCGGCGTACCTAGCATGGGTCGATGCTCGAAACTGCAAGCAAATGACGTGATTCAGAAGAAGAGAGTTTTCAACAGGGCTGCCAAGTCCTGCAGAAAGGTTTTGCGGAGGGCTCGGTTTGACCACGTTAGCCGAATTGGGAACAAACTTGCTTCATACCCTGCTGGCAGCAAAGCTTTTTGGTCCTTGGCAAAGTCGGTCGAAAGGCGAAACAGCGTGTACTCAATACTAAGCTCCTGGCATACCTAGATGCCAACGACATCCTCAGTGACCAACAATACGGCTTCCGAAAAAACCGGTCTACTGGGGATCTTCTAGCGTATGCTATTCATATCTGGAGTGAGGCCATCGAGAAGCACGGGGAAGCACTTGCTGTCTTCCTTGACATCTCTAAGACCTTTAACAGGGTCTGGCATGAAAGCCTTATTGCTAAGCTACCTTCTTTCGGTTTACCCACCCAACTTTGCGTTTGGATTGAAGACTTCCTAAGAGATCGGTCCATTCGAGTGGTCATTGATGGCTGCTCATCTGGCCAATTGGCAATTAATGCCGGGGTCCCTCAGGGGTCGGTTCTCTCAGCAACTTTATTCTTGCTGCACATTAATGATCTGCTTATACCCGGTACCTTTGGGTATACAGACAACAGCACAGTTGCTGAGAGATGTGTCCAACGCGCGTGCTGGTGGGTCACAGATCCAGTCTCTCCGTGAGGACATGGTTGGGCACTTGAACTTGTCCTTGAAGGCTGTCTGCGAATGGGGCGATGCCAACTTGGTCAAGTTTAATGCAGCTAAGACCCAGGCGTGTCTCTTCTCCGCAAAAAGGAGTCAATTCGAACCGGCTCCTACTTTCCGAGGTGTAACCGTGCTGCTAACCGATCGTTTCGAGCTTCTGGGGGTAACACTAACTTCTACCCTCAATTTTGGCCCGTTTATCTAGGCTAAGGCTCAACTAGCATCAAAAAAATTTGAGAATCCTAACAAAGGTGAGACCGTACTTCACACCCAAACTGCTGCTCAATCTCTATCAAGCCCAGGTTCGGTCGTATATGGAGTACTGCTCTCATCTTTGGGATGGATCTGCCAAGTACCAACTAGATGCGCTTGAGTCTATTGAGAAACGGGCGCATAAAAGACTCATTGGCAACAATACACTGGTCGAATCAAAGCTCCAGAGCCTTGAACATCGGCGACGAGTTGCTAGTCTATCGGTTTTCTATCGGTTACATTTCGGGGAGTGTGCGATGGAATTACTCAATCTAATTCCGTCAAGCCCATCCCATCATCGGACTACAAGACAATTGGCGATGCGCCATCGTTACATGGTGGACATCCCACCTATACGCACTAAACGCTTTGGGAATACCTTCATTATGCGTACGGCTAAGGAGTGGAATTCCAAGAAAAGGAAATAAAATGTGCTTTTATGTTCCAAAATAAAATAATTCAAGAATCTATATAAATCAAAATCTCAAGCAAAACCTTTGTACCCCTTTTTACGAAAATCACGTGGACCGAGTAATATGAAATTGGCACAGTTAATGATTAGATGGAGAAGGAGCAAGAGCTTTCTGCACACAAAGCTAATGTTTTTTTTTTTTTCTAATAACGGATTCGTAATAAATTATGTACCTAATGGGCGAATTTCAACCACTGAGCAACCACAAGTAATAATAACAATAGATTCTACTTATTGCAAAACACATATATACACACATACACATATTTGATACAACATCCCATATTACTATTATAAATGCGAAAGTAACTCTGTCTGTCTGTCTGTTACCTTTTCACGCCTAAATTGCTGAACCAATATAGATGAAATTTTAGGTTAGGACCCTTCGAAGGACATAGGATAGTTTTTATCCCGATATAAGGTTCCCGTGGGATAGTTTTCGACTTGCACGCAGCCGAAGCCGCGGGCAAAAGCTAGTAATTACATAAATATGCATATATTTCTACATACCGTCAAAGTTGTAACATCAACGTTCTGTGCAAAATCATTCCATTTGAATTCACTGGACATATCAGGTTTTTTTGATGTCGTATTTTTATTCTTAATAACTCTTTTTATCATGGGTTGTTTCTTTTTCTTTTCAACCTCTTTAGGTACTTCAACCTCCATGGTTTTTCCAGATTCAGCTACAAACTGTAAAGAAATTAATTATTGTTAGTTTCCTATAGTAGATATTTCTTCTCACCCAGAAGAAACCAGCTGTTTTAACTATGCAGTACACTCTCATAAAAAGTGCACCTCTCACCAAGCCACCATATTGCGTTACATCTCATGTGTATTGACCTTTTAAGTTAGCAACAATCAGCAAGTCAACATCTCTTGAGGATGCAAAAAATGAGTCAAGTGTGGTTTACTTGCATTATGTATATTTAATGCATCGCTTTATTGCATCACCATATAGAATATGTACATATATTTTCGGGCTGGAGGGCTGTGTTGCTTACTTACAAGCAAGTTTGAAAAGGTGGTTTTGGTGAAATTAACAATAGTTATTTTTCTGTAGTATTAGTTTGCCATAGATTTCTGCATATCAATGCCTGGTTCCATTATGCACAGACCATTCTTCACTAGATTCAAGCAAGTTATTCTAAAATCTACTTACTTCTGGATCAAACTCGTGTTTCAAGTATACCTTTTCTTTAACCACTTTTTTATTTTGAATTTTCGTCTTTTGAAGTGCAAGAGGTTGATCATCTTCATCATCATCACTGGAGAGACTGTGATCCGTTGCATTAAAGGAGGCATAGTTATGATCTTCAATTTTAAATTTCTCATCATCATCATTGCTACCTGGCTCATCCTTTATTGGTTTGTTTAATTCAGAATTTTGTACCTGACATATCTCTATTTTTGGCAATTTGATGATTTCAAGGTTAGAAGTAATGTTGAGGCTTTTTCTATATATTGATATTACATCTTTCCGTTTTAGCTTAAACAAAATTTTAGTTAGTAGGGTTTGTCATATTCTTATATGAATAACTGGAATTCAAATAATCAGGATCAAAGAAAACTATGTTATCCATATATCATACTGCGCAACGTTGAAAATTTATTCCAAAGCCAAAAAAACTTTCATGTTTTTTCTTATTATGTAACTGGTTATTAAATACATGCATCTTACAAACAATATGATATATAAATATGAGACCAAAGATGATATGACACAGCTGGGATTCTACTGTAATTACTTGCAGAAGAATCCTGATTATCTGACTGATCCTGATAATCCTGATTGGCATATTATTTTATATACCTTGCTAACTGCACTTGCAGATCTGTGGAGTACTGCTTGGCTCCTTAAACATTTCTGTCTGAAGAAATAAAACTTCCTCACAAGTGCTGCACATTCATAGCAGACATATGGTGGCAAGGTATATTGAGACTGGAATAGAACATTTATATGTTACCAAAATAATATACTTAAATATCAAAGCACTGGAATGTTCCAAAGCATGGTAATGCATTATTGTGATAAAAACTAGATCTAATTTTAAACACTTATGTACCTACACCATAATTCATATACTTATTCGTTTTTAGTGCATTTTTTTTTGCAAATCAAGAAACCAACTTCAAAAAACTTTTTAAGTAACAAAAAATTAAACCGACTCCCAAAAACACTGCAAAGTGAAAAATAACTTTAATTTCGGTAGTCGGTGTCTTTAGTTTTGTTTTTTCGTTTTTGGCACCGACTTCCGAAATTAAAGTTATTTTTCACTTTGCAGTGTTTTTGGGAGTCGGTTTAATTTTTTGTTTAAAAGTTTTTTTTTTCACTCTTTTTAGTTGGATGATTTTTAATTTACCTAGTTACAAGAGCCTAAATGTCAACTACTTATAACCTTTTACAAAATATTGCTTTTCCCAATGCTGGGCCGTTAATTGTTTGCATTGTGACGAGTATAAAGTGCTTAACATCCATATTCAAGTAATCTAATCGCAATCAACTTAATACTTATTATTGAGTAGTTTCGGCGGCCATCTGTGGTCTTCATCATCAGTTCCACTTCCCCAAATGGTACTTTTTGAGAGCAACTGCACAAGTTACTATAAGAAATACCCAAAACGCCATAGGTGTGCCTATAATATTTGAAGAGTTCCCTCGATTTCTCCAGGATCCCATCATCAGATCCTGACTTTGGTGATAATGGTACCAATTTCGAAGAACCCATTCGAACAAAAAAATAATTTTCCAAATCGGCTCAGCCGTCTTCGAGTACTCGATGATCATACATAAAAAAAAAAAAATATATACGCGTCGAATTGATAACCTTCTCTTTTGGTCGTCGGTTGAAAACCATAAAAGCACTAAAAAGTTAAAAATAATACTATAATCTACCTATATTAATAAACCTAACCTAACCTACGATTAACCTATAATAAAATTTAAAAATTGTTTGGAGTTGGTGCCAAGATACCCTACGATACGAGTTCCCTCGATTTCGTCAAGATTCCATCATCAGATCCCGACTTGGTGACTATGGGAACAATTGGAAGGCATAGGCTTTGGAACAAAACAAAAAGGATTTTCCAAATCGGTTCGTAAATGACGGAATTATGCGTGAACAAAAAACGCAATGCAGAGTAAACGAAAAGTACGTCAATGTAGATTTTTCTTTTAGACTTTTGTTGATTTTTCAGTAACGGCTTGTCCAATTTCGATAAAATGTTCATGGGACCATTTGGAAAGTATAGCCTTTCCAAAAAAAAAAAAGAATTTTTCAAATTGGTTGGCAAGCAACAGTTATGCCCGGAAAAATATAAAAAAAAATACAAACATCCGAATTGAGAACCTGCTCCTTTTTAGAAGTCGGTTAAAAACATTAAAAAAAAATGCCAAGGCACTGAATAGTGATGTGCAGTAAACTTCCACCCCTAAGATGACCCACTGACCCTATTCAGGGTAATGTTAAATCATTTTTGTGAACATCCAACACCACACCTTACACTATTGCTGTGAACCCACTCCAGACACAAGCATTATTTAGTTTAATTGGAGGGGTTAACAAGATTACTAGAAATGCGAATTCTACCCACATTGCAGGATCTTTTTATAAAAATAAATAACACTGCTGGTAATATTTTGTATGTGAGCGGTTTTCAAATAAAATGACCGTTACGCAGGTGGAATATCTTATTTTTGTTATAAACAAATTGCATTCGAACAATGATGATTGTGTAGTATGTTAAATAAATGATCTTATTTTATATAACATACTGTAGGGAAATATGAATTCTATTAATAAAAAAGTATTTTTGTGTCAGTGAGCTGGAAATTTTTATCCATTTAGTAACGTTTTCGTTCTTAATTTTTTTAAATAAAGGATCATTTTATCGCGTTCCTTTCATTTTCTTAATTCAAAATAGCATAAATCTTCTTAAAAATAAAACTTAACATGACAGTTTCACAGCGGTTTACGAGTATTTTCCCAAAGGAGCTCCATTACATAACTTTTGCAAACTTGTACTACCTTAAAATATATTTTTGCGCAATATCTGATCCTTATTTAACAATGTAATCTATTGAAGAAATATAAAGTTAAATATATAAAATTAAGATATACAACTAAAAACGACTTAGGTTACTCTATTTATAAGATAATCGAAAAAAAGAATCTGGCTTACCGTAAGACAGTTACGTTAATGGAACCTAGCGTTACGAATAGGAACTGCTTAGGGCGCGTTTACTATAACTAAATTAAATATCAAAATAACTAAGTTTAGTACAGTCTTTATTCAGTCTAATAAAGTCATCACATTATGAACTTATAACAATAGAACCAATGATTTTAGTGACATAACTTAAATTTATTTTCACTTCTTATTCTTACCATAAAGAACTCTCATAAAGTATAATAAAAAAAAGTTTTCTTTTTTTCTCTTTTTCATTTTCATCAAGGTCAATAATCTTTTTCACGCATTGTTTCACTCTTTCCAACTGTTTTTATAAACTTCATGTTTTTCTGGATTTTTTTTAGGTTTTCTCTGAACTTTTTTGCCCGCTCTGCTCCTGTGAGTAGCATTTTTCAGAACCGTGTCTGAGAAATTTCAAAAACATGACCGTAAGCAAAAAGCCTGTCATTGGAAGCAAATAATCATGACAGGATTTGTAGATAAAAAATAAAGATTTTTAGAGAAGTTGAAGTATGTCCTTGGTCCAAAGAACAAATTTCAGAATTTCAAATATAATTTGAAGTACAGATAATTTTTAGTGTCATTAATAATAATGGTAATCAAAAAATTAGGAATTATAAGATAAAGTATAAGGATATTTTTAATTTAAAAATACTCTGAAAAATACAAATGTCCAAAGTTATTCTTTAGGCACCAAACTACCAAAGATCAATAATTATAACGACATAACAACTTCTCTAAAATTCCTTTTATGCAAATCAATGCGCAGGCGACGCGCCGTGCTTCTTTAAAATTAATGCAAGCATACCCGCAGGCACCCACTAGTCAAATTCAAAGCTAGACACAGCCTTACAATTCCATTACGTAACAAAAAACGTTCCGTATATACATAACGTTACGTAATGGTCGTTACGAATTACTGTCTTGGGCTAATCTAAAAAACATTTTTGTATGATATACATTAGATATTCATCTATATTGCACAAATAATCAATATGTGATTAATAAAGAACAATTCCAGAAACACAAAATGATAATAAAAACATTCTTACCTCAGAAAATACCGTTGCTTAAGTGGAATTATTTTTCACACACCTAACCTCCAAAACGTTTCGTAACGAACAGCGTAAAATGTGTAATAGCTTTCTCGTTCATTCTTTGAAATTACATTAAGAATGTTTCCAAGTAGTAAGTAAAGTATAAAAATATAGTGATATGCTATGTTTTTATTTTAGAAGTAAGTGAAATCCTCGTTACTTAGCCGGAATTTCCACCACTCGTGATTTTAGAGGACAAGAGTAAATTGAGTTATTTAATATGTTTTATTTTATTTATCGTTAAATTATACATTTATTTGTGCCCTTACACATTTGTACTTTACAATAATTGGCAAATTGTACATATTAAATGTTATTCTATGGTAGTAATTGGACTTTTTAGTTGGCAGGGTATAGGGTGGACATCAAAAATCAGGTGCTTCATCTAAGTTTAAGACCATTCTATTTAAATGTTTGCCAGAATTACGTACTGTTTTATTTTTAAACATAATCATAAAAAGTTGTTTTTAATGAATATGATTTAAACGACATCTATAAGGTTTTTTTTGCTGAGTAATCAATTGCTGAAGTTAGTGGACAACATACTTTTACAACTGTCATTTTTTTTGAAAATCGCTCATGTACCCTTTAGTGGCATATCAACATTATTCCGAGTTCACCATCAACACCTTACATTTATTAAATTTTAGTAGAGTATTTTCATGTTTGTTGCTCACCATAATATCTTTGCAAATTAAAGTAATAAATAAATAAATAACTTGAGGATTAAAAGTGGTAATAGATGGTCCAATAATAAGCATTTGAATAGATTGCATAGATATTTTGTAGTAATTATTAAAAAATCTAAGTAAATATTATAAGTAAACAAAGTGGCAACTTACATTGGTTCCTATTACGGACTCAAAATAACCTTGTAATGGGTGTAATCGCAGATCGTGCAACTTTACGTCCATTAGTAAGCAAATGCGACACACTTTAACATCTTCCAGTGCCATCTTGCAGTATGGTTTATATAATTCATTAAAATAAACACAAGTTTAGTTTCGAAGATTCGCGGCGATACACACGACAGAGTTACAAAATATTAGAACTTCTGTTCCACCTAATGATATCTACGCTATTTGAAATGAGGGAAGTATTTAAAAGTAAAACATCATGACTACACGAAATGTAACATACTGAACATTACATTTATTAAAAAACAATTACAGATAAAACGTCTATAAAGTGCCTCCAACTAATTTTTTTAATAATCTTTATTTTTTCATGACCATAGATACAAAGTCTTTCAGTCGCAAACATAAACTATAGAGGTGAACGCAGACCTAGCCGCACCGCACGCGCCGCAGTCTTCGCATTCGAATTCTTTATATGAAGTTGTATGTAACCTCGCCGTAGACAGAGAATGGAGGTAGACATGCTCTTAAAATAACAATAGTTGCGAAAGTGAGATGACACATATGTCAAAATGTGAAAGTGTGAGCAGGACATAGCATATATTTTCTATCTCTATTTGCATATCGGTTTTTTGTTGTTTGCCATCACTAGTCATTGATGGCAAACAAATTGTGGTGTCGAAATATTTTCGTTGATATAAACTGTGAAACGCATATTTTGTGTAATGTGTGACTTTATTGATATTTCAAAAAGTAATATTTAGTGTCTAGTGATGGTGAATTGCTGTATATATGGCTGTAAAAGTCGTAGTGAACGAAATCAACCAAACATAACCTTTCATCGGTAAGTAGCATTTTTTACCTATTACAACAAGTAATTCAAAGAATTATTGTACTCAAGACTATTTTGTGTCAATATTAAGTAACATTTATTGATAATTTCATCTAAAAAGACGATAAAATCCTAACTTGTTTTTCTGTATTAACCGACCAAAGTATGAGGCATTTTATGTTAGGTTGTTATCTATGTTACTTCGCGTCATTTGTCAATAGTCGGATAATAACTTGACGGGGATACCAGCACTTAATTATTTTTACCACTGAACGTATTTAATTTTACTTTTTTTTTAGTTTTCCCAATGAACCATTTTTAAGAAATAAGTGGACTGAGTGTACGGGCCGAGTTAACTGGTATCCAAGTCGTCACTCCCGAATCTGCTCACGACATTTTGAAGCTAGTTGCATTCGACAGAAATTAAATAGTACACACTTAAATCCACGTTTGATACCCACGCTTTTCATCCAGGTGAAGTAAATTTATTATACATACCAATTTATTCTACAGCTTTGATTAACTTTGATACCTAAAAATTTGTTGTGACTTGATTTCGTGTGACATGGAAATAATATTGTAAACATTATTTAAGATTACTTTTTTAATATTATTACATGGAATTAATAGTGGAATATATACCTAATTATTAAGCTACCAAACAACGTAAAGCAGATACTAGCCGTCGGAAATATCTGCGAACCTGGCTTAATGACGTCATGCAAACTGGAGAGGTAGCAATAAAAAATACGAGAGGTAAAATTATAAAATATTGTTTATTTATGGCGCTTACGTTGGCAATGGTACTGGATAGGCGAATACGGGGCGAGGTGCGGGAAGCGCGACGGGTAGCGCATTCCAGCGAGGTTCGCAGATATTTCCGGCGGGTTGTACAGTGAAACTTACTAGCTCATTTGAAAAATCATTCATTCTTGATTATTTTAGCAGTTAATCGCAAGTTCGTGTCCTTTTTGTTTCAAACTTCAGGTCCGACCGGCTGTAGACCAACCGAGTTCCTCTAAATGTTTGGGGGTTGATACGGAAGCAAAGGATTATTTGGTACTTATTTAAATACTTTTTAGAATATCTATAAGTCGTATATTCAGTCTTTCATGTATAGGTACTTATTCATTTGGGTGATAATGATAAATGTTAAAATTTAATACAATAATCATATTTTTCAGCTTGACGATTCATCCGTGACAGATAGTCATGGTCATCTATCTTTATCATCAGAAGAAGTTGCTATGGAAATAGAAATAGAAAGTACTACAGTAAGTTTATTCTTGATCAGTCTATATTTATTAACCGACTTCACATAAAGGAGGAGGTTCCCAATTCGTCTTGAACTTTTTTTTTATGTATGTTAACTCATAACTCGGAGATGGCTGGACCGATTTAGAAAATTCTTTTTTTGTTTGAAAGGGTATACTTTCTAGTTGGTCCCATTGTCATCATGTTTGAATCTGATGATGGAATCATGGAGAAATCGAGGCACACCTATAGCGTTTTGGTTATTTCTTATAGTAACTTGTGCAGTTGCTCTCGATAAGCACCATTTAAAGAAGTGGAACTGATGATGAAGACCACAGATAGCCACTGAAACTACTCAATAATAAGTGTTTCGTGGATTGTGATTAGATTACTTGAATATGGATGTTAAGCACTTTATGCTCGTCACAATGCATATGGTGAAGTAGAACTGATGGTGATGTACCAGGAGAACTCCTTAAAAATTAACGGCTCTGCACCGGGAAAAGCAATATTTTATAAAAGGTGATAAGTATAGTCTGGCAAACGAAAGTAGAGACTGAAAAAGCGCGGCAAATTTAAAAAATACCAGCATAGCAACCCCAAAATTACTATGAAATACCTATTTGATACTTTAGTATTATCTATTTTATTTCATCGGAATAAAAATACAAGAGATATTTTAGGTAGGTAATAGTTTAGATATTGTGTCTTAATACCATTTTTTAAAAAAAAACAACAGTATTCTAAAATAGTTCTGATTTATTCACTATAATCAAAATCTGAATGTAAGACCTCATCAAACAACATCTCCCGTACTCAACTTTTAATAGTTTTGTTCAATTTTCGCTGAATAAACGCTATTAACACGACCGCAACAAATCACTAACAACACGCCATGTTGTTTTGGAAAATTGAGTTTGACATTAGTATAGCATTGCCATATAAAAAGTTTGCAAATAATTCGAGTGTTTACTTTCGTTTGCCAGACTCTAGTTGACATTTTGGCTTTGGTAACTAGATAAATTACAAACCGACCCACTAAAAAGCGTGAAATAAAATTTTTAGCAAAAAATAGAACCGACTTCCATATCAAAACACTACAAAGCCTAAAATAACTTTAATTTCGGAAGACGGTGTCAAAAAAAAAAATACAAAACAAATGACCATTTATAACTCAAGAACGGCTAGACCGATTTTTATCAAATTTTATTTGTTGCATTTGTCTTCTCCTCGAACAGCAGAAAAAAAAATCTGAGGTGGTATGATGTTTGTCGAGTCAGCTAGTTAGTTATAAATACAGAAATATCTTTTGTTATATTTCAGACACAAGAAATATTACCTATGGTGGCAGCGCCGGAAGTTGAGATGACTCCTCGTAAAAAGAAGTTAATTGGGAAATTGGAAAGAAGACAATATTAAGTGATAATAGAAGAAATAAATTAGCTGCTTTAAGATCTAAGACCTGGCGTTTGCAAAAGAAAACTGCCGAACAATCTACTGTAATTGAGGAATTAAAAACTCGTTCATTAATCAACCAAGAAACGGCTGATTTGTTGTCTTCGATCGATGCAACCAATCGAGATTTCTTAAAAAAGTTTTTGTGTAAAAATATAACTGAACGGAAGTACTCGCCTGAACTGCGGAAATTTGCTTTAAGTCTCCACTACATCAGTCCCAAAGCTTACACCTTTGTTAGGAAACAATTTAACACTTGCTTACCTCATTCGCGTACGCTATCGCGATGGTACCAATGTATCGATGGAAATCCTGGTTTTTCCACAGAATTTATCAAAGCTATCAAATTTTTACATGAAATAAATATTTAAAAAAATACATTACACAAAACAATATGCGCCCTAAGTTTTGATGAAATGGCAATTAGAAAAGGTTTGGATTTTGATGGCAAAGATTGCATAGGATTTGTTAATTTTGGCAATAACGTTAATAACGACCAATTAGCTAAAGATGCGTTAATTTTTATGCTGACATGTGCAAACGGATCCTGGAAATGCCTTTAGGATATTTTTTAATCGATGGGATAAGCGCTGAACAAAAGGCCAGTTTAGTAACAAATTGTATCGAAATATTAACCCAGGATTGTGGTATTGAAATTATCGCACTAACTTTCGATGGATGCCCGACAAATTTTTCTATGGCCAAAGTTTTAGGTTGTAAATTAGATGATGACATTGATCCTTCCTTCACCGTCGGCAGTAATAAAATTGTTATATTTCCAGACCCTTCACACATGCTGAAGTTAGTTAGGAATACCTTAGGCCAATAACAGATCCACAAGGCCGTGTTGTATCATGGGAATACGTAAAATTACTGGTACAGCTCCAAGACAACGAAGGATTGCATTTAGGTAACAAATTAAATAAATCACACATACATTTTTTCAAACAAATCATGAAAGTCAAGTTGGCAGCCCAAGTAATGAGTGAATCCGTTGCAAATGCTATTGAATTTTGTACAGAACTCAATATTGACGAATTTAAGAACTCTGCCGGTACTGTTGATTTTATTCGAAAAATTAATAATCTATTTGATGTAATGAATTCAAGGAATCTGAAAGAATATACATACAAAAAACCACTATCTGTCGGAAATTTCTCACACATCAAACCATTTTTAGATGAAATGATTTTATACCTGAACAAATTAAAAATAGGAGACAGAAATATAATGTCATCAAATAGAAAAACCGGATTTTTAGGCTTCCTAATTTGTATTAAAAGTGTAATTTTTTTGTACGAAACTCAAGTGATAAATAATAACCTTCCGTTTTTAAGCACTTACAAACTAAGTCAAGATCACTTGGAGTATTTTTTTAGTGCCATTAGAGCCAAAGGAGGGTTTAACAACAACCCTTCTGCTAGACAATTAAAATCGGCATTTAAAAGAATGTTAGTTCATGGTGAAATGAAACACATTACTTCAGGAAATTGTATTCCACTACAACATATAAATATTTTAACATTGACCAAACCAGAAATAGCAATTAACAAAACATCTGAAAAAATAGATTAATTGTTAATATCGCTGAAAGTAGTAATTCAGAATATTTTGATGAAGTTTTAATGAAGGATCACGATTACTTAACTGATCCAAGTCTATTAACCGAATTTTCTAAACGTGTAATAGTATATATTGCTGGATTTGTTGTAAGCAAACTGAAAAAAGAGCTTCAGTGCGAGGAATGCGTGTCTGCTATTATATCAGATATTAAATACGCCAGTCTACAGTTACAAAAAGACAAACGTGGACTATTTTACCCCTCAAAAGATGTTGTGAAAATTTGTGAAATAATATTTCGTAAAAATCGAGGTCTTAATAAAAAAAATATTCTTCTTGTGCTCATGCAGGAAAGTCTTAAACGATGTTTGGGTTTAA
Source organism: Tholera decimalis (assembly GCA_943138885.2). Taxonomy (NCBI): domain Eukaryota; kingdom Metazoa; phylum Arthropoda; class Insecta; order Lepidoptera; family Noctuidae; genus Tholera; species Tholera decimalis. Next base: position 37,040,840 of record OW964562.2, read on the forward strand.
CATTATTTTTTCACCTATCACATTTTAATACCCAAACTTTCCTTGACTGTCATTATTCTCTCTTAATTAAGGCTATAAGTTTGAAATATCTCAAAGTTCGTATTCATTACGCAACTAAAAAGCTTTCAGAAAAAACTGATAAGGTCAGAAATTTTTATAATAAATTAGTTTTATTTAAAGGTCAGTAGTATACAATTAACCTGTTTCGTTTTTCAGTACACAGATCAAAAGGAATGATTAGTTTGCCTTTTAGTCCTAAGTACCATTTTATTATGTATATATTCGTCATTCAAGGTTTTAATTAAACTATACTTGATCTACACAGTTTTTTTTATTGCATCTAAAATGATAGGTCTATGCTACGCGCGCGAATTGAATTCTTTTTTGGCCTGTGCCTAGTGTGCTAGGCCTACATCTTGAGGTGAAAATAAATTTATATCGTAGTTTAAATTGTAATAAAATAACAATTACAACTCAATTATTTTCGCGCTTTACCTTCGCCCCGGTCGCATTCAGGTGGCGCGCGTAGCATAGACCTATAATTTTAGATGCACACTGCCACACTTATGTTAATTAATAATCTTACAACACTTGATTATAAAGTTTTGCTATGAGACTAACTCTGACATATATAAAAAAACACAAAGTAAAAATCTGTTTTTATTTGTTATTAAGAGCATTTACGACGTACGGCATTTCATACAAACTTTCAAGCCCTTGTTTTTCGAAACGAATGAACCAATTTTCATGAAACTTCGTACGCATAAGCAGGATGCCAAGGTCTAAAAAGTTAGTAAAGAACATTTTCGAAATGTCCTATTTAAAAAAAGATAACTGATAGAAATGTCTGTATCTATGGAAAATTTAAAATCGGTCTAATTTGGCTGTTACACTATTTTTCGAAAATGTTATAAACTAGCTTTTAAGGCCTTTGTACCCTGCTTATGCGTACGAAGTTCCATTAAAATCAGTTCATTCATTTCGAAAAACGAAGGCTTGAAAGATTGTATGAAATGCCGTACGTCGTAAACGCTCTTAAATACCTATCAAAAAGTTACAAATACGCCACACCGTGAAAGTCTAATGACAATATTAATTGAATGACTCATAGACACTCCTAGTAAACAGTACAATCAAAATACTCAATAAGTACCAGATTACCCACACAATGGGGGTAAAAGTCTAAGTATGGCAATATTAATTGCACGTAATTGTAGCAATATACTTATGTCGAAATATCGCTATCTCATACTGCATACGCTGAGGACTTGTCTACCTCCATTCTCTGTCTACGAACCTCGCACACCTACCCGCGCCGCAGTCGCCGCAGTCCCTGAAACGACCGAACTCCCCAAGCCGCAGCTGATGACGTCATCCGCATCGCGCTAGCCGCAGCGTCCGCTGCTGCGGCTAGCGCGATGTGGATGACGTCATTCGCATCGCGCTAGCGCTCAGACTAAGGAAAAAAGAATAGACATGAAAAGGTATTTAATGAAAAAAGCGTGCATACCTATTAAAGCTGTAGCAAACCGTATGTATTCGTTACTGAGATACGGGTGCGCCATCAAGTACCGAGTAACGAATCGTTAATCACGAATGCAATTCGTTACTCGCATGTTTCGTTACAACTGTTTCAGATCGCGCAGGTGCCATTGATGCGAGTGTTGAATGCGGTTTCCTTTTCGTGTTTTACGCATGCGCGAGCATTCGGTGTATTTAAAAACATACGTTACAAAGAACGATGCTTATTTAGTTGAAAAAAGAGATTTTTGAAAAACCATTATCCAAATTTTTCAATATGTTTTTACTGCAATGATTGCGATATCGTCGTTGCGCTTGCAAAAGGCACTATGTGGTGTATAGTCAATTTTCGTTCTTTTAAGAAGTTTCAATCGTTATTTTAGTACACACATGTTGTAAAAACAGCTATCTGATAAACGCAATATACAAAGGTAACTCTCTAAATATATCGTTTATAAGATAACTGTTTTACAGCATGTGTGTATTAAAATAACGTTTGAAACTGCATAAAAGAACGAAAAAGTCTATTTACCACATAGCGCCTTTTGCAAGCGCAACGACGATATATTAGTGTGATAAGTCATTCTCAAATAATATTAAAAACTCCCAAAAAAATTTTTTTCTTAGTTAGTTCCATCGATTGTAAATTCAGTTGATTTCGTCGCAGTTTACTTGTAATTCCAACCTTTACCTATTAAATCAAACGAAATTTAGATTTAAAAAATGCATACAAATTACGAATGATGCAACGCTGCGACGTCATACCGTATGAATACGCAATACGACTCGATGTGTTGGTCTGTAACTGTATATTATGTATCGTCGTTGCGCTTGCAAAAGGCGCTATGTAGTGAATAGTCAATTTTCGTTCTTTTATGCAGTTTCAATCGTTATTTTAGTACACACATGCTGTAAAAACAGCTATCTGATAAACGCAATATTGAAGGGTAACTCTTTAAATATTTCGTTTATTAGATAGCTGTTTTACAGCATGTGTGTATTAAAATAACGATTGAAACAGCATAAAAGAACGAAAAAGACTTTTTACCACATAGCGCCTTTTGCAAGCGCAACGACGACGGTATGACGTATCAAAGTAACGAGTAACGATACGATAGTAACGAGTACTAATGGCTATAGTAACGAATACATACGGGTAGACTTTTTTTCGTTACTTTTACACGTCTAATACCTATTGCGAAGTCTGACACAAAGATGGCGGCTTGCCGTAGAGCTGCGCGCATTATAATATCGATAGTTGAATTGCACGGTGCTTACCGAATTCAAAATTGTGGAAAATGAGTTTTACGTTTAAGAAATTCATGGCCCTTTGCTTTAAGTTTTTACTATTTTTAACTAATTTCCCTATAAGTCTTATTTTTCCCTATAACCCTGAGTGGCTGGATCACCAACATGCTCAAGCAGAGAGCAGTACAAGTCACAATAAATAGCACAACGAGGGCCATTGTGGCGAAAGGCTGCCCCCAAGGGGGTGTCCTCTCGCCACTGCTATGGAACCTGGTCGCAGACAGCCTCATCAGGAGACTCAATGATAAAGGATACTTTACCGTTGGCTACGCTGATGACATAACCATAATAATAAATGGAAGCCATGAGAACACCATATGCAACCTCATGCGCCAGGCCCTAAGGATAGTAGAGGACTGGTGCCGAGAGCATCAACTCTCAGTGAACCCCACAAAAACCGAACTAATACTCTTTACCAAAAAGAGGAAGCTAGCGAAGCTGGAGCTGCCAAGTTTCTTTGGCACCACCTTAAGCCTCTCAGCTGACACCAAATATTTGGGCATCTTTTTGGATAAGCAACTGAATTGGGCAAAACACATTGAACACACCACCAAGAAAGCTAGCATCTGCATGTGGCAGTGCAAACGTATGATGAACAGGAACTGGGGCATCAGCCCCAGAACAACCCACTGGTTATACACAACAGTCTTAAGACCAATCATCAGGTACGGCTCCCTTGTCTGGTGGCCCAGAACAGACTTAGGTACAGCACAAAAAGACCTCGAGAAGCTGCAACGACTCGCATGTGTGGCGATCACCAGCAGCATGAGAACTGCACCCACTACCGCTCTACAGGCCATGCTGGGACTACCACCATTGCATCTCATAGTACGAGAAGAGGCTGCCCTGGCAGCCTTCAGACTCGCCATATCCGGAGCACTCTTGAGGGACTCCAGGATCAAGCACACACGCATCATGGAGTGCTCTGTCAAACGACAAGCTCTGATGACTGCACCCTATGATAAGATTACAAAGACACACCACTTCCAAAAAAACTACCAAATACAGCTCATGCCGGAGCCAGAGGACAACTCAGGACCCAAGGAGCTTAGAATCTACACTGACGGCTCAAATACAGACACTGGAACTGGAGTTGGAGTCTTCTCCAACGATCTCAACATAAAGATATCCAGACCGCTAGGCAAGCTCAACACCGTATACCAGGCGGAATGTGTGGGTATTATCCAAGCGATCCATGCCTTGGAAGCCAGGAGAGTTACGGATAGCCACATCCGTATACTTTCCGACAGTGCCTCAGTACTACAATCCCTAGGGAAAAACTATATCACATCTAAACTCATACTAGAATGTCACAACGCACTGCAAGGCTCGGCAGTCGAGAACCGCAACACTGTGACACTACAATGGATAAAGGGGCACAGCGGATCACTCGGCAATGATGCGGCGGATGAACTGGCCAGGAGGGGGTCCAACACGACGGTTTTGGTGGCTCAGGGTGGACGGCTCAGGTGGCGTGGTCCAGACAGCATTCACAGCGCGCCACAGGCCGTATTTTAGCACCAATTCACAATTACTTTCAACAAAGTTCGCGTGTCATTCAATCTGACTTCATTCGGCGTTATTGTTCAAAATATCCCAGGTTTTTATCCACACGAGATTACAACTCCAATAAATCGTTAATCGCGACCAAATTGTCGGTTACAAAAGGCGATTCAACAGGATTTTCAATTACAACAATAAACTCAAAGTCCCAAGGGCGGACATTTTTTTCTAACAGCAAAAGGGTTACGTCAAGTGAAGTCAAAGACAAGACCATAAATAATTAATTGCCATACCAAAATTAGGCGTGCAGATATTCTCGTTGGACGGAACAGAAAACAAGTTTAAAACGAAACACACCAGAACCAGTATATGAAGCAGATTGGGCACATGGTATTGCGGCTTCCCCCCTACCACTGCGATCTAAATGCCATTGAGTTAGTATGGAGTTTGGCTAAACGTAGTGGCAAGTAAAAATATTGCTCTGCCTGCAGTGGAGTTAGAGAAAGTTATAAAAGAGTCGTTTGAAAATATAACTCCCGAGGGGTGAAAGAAAATGACTGATCATGTCATCCATGTTGAAAATAAATATAAAGAAAGGGACAGAATTACAGAAAATAATTTAGAACGTTTTATAATTAACGTAAGAAACAATGACTCCAGTGACTCTAATTAAAACAAAAAAAATCAGAATTATTTTAGAATACTGCAAGCATTATGAAGATAAATGTTTTAACCGAACTTTAAATATAACAAGACTGCGCGATGATGCTTTGCCTTCAAGTCCGTTATAAAGTCCCGTAGTTAGTTCAAATTTCCCCTAACGTTCAACCATCTGTGGTTTGGCGGAATATTAGAAGGTTCAGATCGGCGTTCTCAGATTCATCTAGCGCATTCCTTCCACCTGAGATGGTAAATAGTTTTTTAGGTAAATTAGCTCCCTCATACGTCCCGGAAAAGATTATTACAAATTCTATTCCCCTTCCGACAATAGATTCTCTTTGTGACCTTAATTCTCCATTCAGTTTAGAAGAGCTTAAACTTGTTGTATACCACAGTAAAGACTCTGCTCCAGGCGCAGATGGTATTCCGTACTCTTTTCTATCAAATATGAGTGACACATCTCTTTTATATTTTTTAAAACTAATTAATAAAATTATGATAACCGGAAATATTCCGCTTTCTTGGAAAGCACAAGATATTTTACCTATTCTCAAACCCAACAAATGTCCATCCAATAGCACTTCTTACCGACCAATTGTTCTATCATCGGTTTTGCTAAAGATTACAGAACATTTAGTAAAAAATAGGTTAGAATGGATTTTAGAAAACAAGAAATTACTCAGTGAGAGTCAATTTGGTTTTAGACGAGGTAAAAGTACCATAGATAGTTTAAGCATCTTTGTCACTGATATTAGGTTAGCATTTTCTTCGAATCAATCCATAATTTCTGCTTTTCTTGACATAACCTCTGCTTATGATAATGTTGTAATATCAACATTAAAATATAAACTGGAGCAGCTAAATGTCCCCATTTTACTCACAAACTTCATTCTAAACATGTTATCCAAGAGGTATATTAAACTTACACTTCAGGATTCTAGTTGTGAATCTAGAGTCGTGTGGAAAGGTCTTCCTCAAGGATCAGTTCTTAGCCCTTTATTATATGACATTTACACTTACGATCTTGAGAGTTCTTTAAACAATGAAGTAAAAGTGCTACAATACGCTGATGATCATCTTTTATATTGCCCTCACAGCTCTATACAAACGGCTTGCAATACCATGACATCGGGTCTTAGCCTTTTAAAAAAATGGATGGATAGCAATGGCCTTGAGCTATCTACTTCTAAAAGTACAGTTGTACTTTTTACTAGGATGCGCCTTCCTCCCCCTGTTTCTGTATATTATGATGATAATTTAATACCTGTGAAAACTTCGGTAAAATTTTTAGGAGTGCTTTTGGATAGTAAACTTACTGGTATTCCACACTGTGATTATATAACGGCAAGATGTGAACAAAGAATAAACATATTGAGATGTTTATCGGGGGTCTGGTGGGGTGCCCACCCCTATTCATTGAAATTAATATATAACGCAATAGTTAGAAGTGTGCTTGACTATGGAACATAATTATTGGAACCTGGAAATTCAGCTACTTTTAAAAAATTAGACAGAATTCAGTCAAAAGCACTGCGAATAGTGACCGGAGCTATGAGATCAAGCCCAATAAATGCTTTACAGGTTGAAACTGTAGATCCTCCTCTTTCACTTCGACGTCAGTATCTTTGTGACAAATTTCTATTCCGTTCATTTCAATTTTCTAATCACCCGTTACGTCAAAAATTGCAGTCTCTTCTAGACGAAACCAATTCTTCTCGTTATTGGTCTAATAAATCTCTTCCTTGTCTTATTATAAGTTATAAAAAGTTTATGGCTTTGCAAGCTCCAATTTACCAGTCACTATCATTTCCTCTCTTCAATCATTCTTATGAATCATTGGTGTTTTCTCCGGATGTTATCCTGAACTTAAACATTAATAAAAATGATTATTTCGTTAAAGAATCATTTAACTTTGCCAAAGGCTTGCGATGGGAGAATTGGCATCATATTTACACAGACGCGTCTAAGGAAATGTTGGAGTTGGGGTTTTTCACTCACAGTATAATATAGTACAAAAAATCAAGCTTCCTCCTGAATCATCAGTATTTACTGGTGAATGTTTTGGACTGTTCAAAGCTTTAGAATATATTTACATCATGAAATTGGAAAAAGCAATAATATTTACAGACGCTCTAAGTGCATTACAGGCTATTGAAAGAAATCCTTTTAAATGTAAACCAATATTTCCCATAGTTCTTTTTATTAGAGATCTCTTATATAAATGCTCCAAATTAGGTCTTCAAATTTCTCTCGCTTGGATACCTGGCCATAGTAGTATCGCGGGAAATGTGAGAGCCGATCAACTGGCTAATGAGGCTGTGGACTGTGGTGATTTGTTCCCTTACATTAACTTTAGCCACGACTTGGCGAATCTGCCAATGAACTTTCTTTGGGATGGAGCAAGTTGTGGGCGGACAGCAGCACTATTAAAGGAAAATATTATTCTCATATTCAAACTTGTATTCCCAAAATGATACATGCAAAAGACAAAACCAATTATGGAATATTGGTTTTATTCAACATTAAAATACAACATGAGAAAATAACAGACAGTGACAAGACCGTGAAAAACAAAGTATGACAATCTATCATAAAATCTTCTAAATGGACAAGGAGTTCATATCATTCACCCCCCCTAAGAAGAAATGTAATCCTTGAGGTAGCCTGGATGTCTACGTTCGCGTGCGGAGTGGCGCACTTGAGAACCACTCGCTTCTGGGTTATCAGGCGTGTCTGTACCTGCAATAGGCTGCTCAGGTTCCTCTTCATCCGACAGATCATCATCATTTGAGATCCTTGGCAGTGGTGCCAGAGACCTATTAGACACCGTCGTTTCACGCCCATCTGGTAAACGAACAAAGGAGTATTCAGGATTGCTTTGTAGTAGCTGAACTTCTTGTACAGCTGGGTCGTATTTCGAGGTCCTTACGTTTTTCTTCATATAAACAGGTCCAGGCGAATGAAGCCAGGATGGTAAAGATTGGCCATTTATCGAGCGGCGAGGATGGTTGAACATACGCTCATGCGGGGTAGCATTGGTTCCTGTACACAAAAGAGATCTAATGGAGTGTAGCGCCGGTAGTATAGCTTTCTCCCAGTTTGCGGTATCCTCGTTATTGGATCTGAGATATAGTTGGATTGTGCGCCATAGTGTACCATTTAAGCGCTCTACCAAGCCGTTTCCTTGAGGATTGTAGGGCGTTGTGCGACTACAAGATGTACCGAGTGTAATTAAGAATTTTCTTAGTTCGTCAGATAAGAATGAGGTCCCTCTATCCGAATGAACATAAGCTGGAGTGCCGAACGTAGAGAATAGGTCTTTCAGACATCTAATTACTGTTCCAGAGGTCATATCTTTACAGGCATAAGCAAAAGGGAATCTGCTATATTCATCGATAATCGTGAGGATGTATCGGTTTTGAGTATTAGAAGGGATTGGTCCCTTGAAGTCTAAGTTCAATCTTTCAAATGGTGCAGTTGCTTTTATGAGATGTCCTTGATGACCGACATAACGTGGTTTAATTTCGGCACAGATTGGGCATGCTGCCGTGATTTTCTTTACTTCTTCAATCGAGTATGGCAAATTTTTCGATCTGACCCAGTGAACCATACGGGTGATACCTGGGTGGCAGAGAGAACGATGGAGCTGGACGAGTCTGGAGTGAGAGGTCGCAGTGTCTATGTGCATACAGACTCGCGAGAGTGCGTCAGCAACTAAGTTCTGTTTACCAGGTCTATAAACAATATCATATCTAAAACATGACAATTCTAGGCGCCATCTTTCTATTTTTTCATTTTTGATTTTGTTAGAATGTGTTTGGTTGAACATAAACGCAACTGACTGTTGGTCAGTAATTAGTAGAAAGTGTCTTCCGATTAGGAAATGTCTCCATTTGCGTAAAGCTTCGACAATTGCGCTTGCCTCCTTTTCAATTGTGGATTGTCGCTTTTCAGAATCGTTAAGAGATCGTGAAAAGAACGCTATAGGACGTCCTTTCTGTGACAGTGTCGCTGCGATTGCGAAGTCCGAAGCGTCGGTTTCAACGGAAAATGTCGCCTTTTCGTCTATTCCAGCCAATGCAGCTTCGCAAATATCAGTTTTAAGATTATTGAATGAATTGATAGCGTCTTCAGTTAACGGTAGAGTAGCTTCAATCAGTGGTCTTATTTTGGAAGAAAAGTTGTAGATCCACTTTGAATAGTGGGCAAATAGTCCAAGTGATCTTTTCAAAGTAGCAGTATCGTTTGGGATTGGAAGATTCATCAGTGGTTCCAAACGAGATTTGTCAGGTTTTATAATGTTACGATGAATTGTGTAACCAAGAAGATTGATCGAGTCTGTTGCAAAAGTGCATTTGTTAGTATTCAAAGTGAGTTTGTATTTCTTAGCGGCTTCCATGAATTTGTGAAGGTTTGCGTCGTGATCTTCCTTATTTTTCCCACAAACAGTTACATCATCAAGGTAAGCATAAGTACCTTTTAGATTTTCAGAATCAATAATATATTGCAGAGTTCGCTGAAACGCCGCTACACCATTTGTTACCCCGAATGGTATTCGAGTGAATTGATAGAGGTTACCGTATGCTTCAAAGGCGGTGTATTTCTTTTCTCTAGAGAGAATGGGAACTTGATGATAGGCACTTTTGAGGTCAATTTCGTTAAAGACGTTATATTTAGCGACTTGCGTTATGATAGAGTCAATGCTCGGGAGGGGATATGCGTCTAGCTCAGTGAATCTGTTTATTGTTTGTGAATAATCTATTACAAGGCGCTTCCGATGATGGCCCCCTCTGGCAACGAGTACTTGAGCTCGCCAAGGTGAAACACTGGGTTCAATGACTTTGTCTTTAAGTAAATCATTTATCTCGTTAGATATAAATTCTTGGTCTTCTTGAGAATGCCTTCTCGAGTGAATTGCTATAGGCCTAATATTTGGCGCAAGGTTAGTAAAAACTGATGCTGGCGGGACAGACGCCTCCATTACATTGCAAATTTTCAGGGGTTGTTTATCTCCCCCGAACTGGAGTTCCACCGAAGAGTGTGTTTTCAGTATATCATGTCCGATAATTACGTCAGCACATAGATTAGCAATAATGAGTAGAGGTCGACGTTGATATTTGTGCTCACCAATTTGAATGTTAGCGAAACATAGCCCCTCTACGTATGAAATGTTGCTTAGAGATGCTAGAGTTACTGCTTGTTTGTAGGGCTTGCGTTTTAGATTCATAGTTTGAGCAAGATTCTTATCGATAAAGCTGAGAGAGCTTCCGGTATCGAGTAGAGCATCCACACGCGAGTTATTTAAAATGATATTGATAGTCGCTTTTTGCAGGCTCGTCGGAGCAGCAGCAGAGATAATTGACAGATGAGAGCCAGGGCCTTCAGATTGAGAGTCATCGTCGTTCGTACTAATAGCGTTCGCGGCGCGTTGGCTTTGTCCGATGCTACGGCATACGTTGGCGAAATGTCCTTTTTTGGAGCAAAGCTGACAGTCAGCGTTTCTAGCAGGACATTTGAGTCTTTGGTGGATATTACCGCCGCAGAAAAAGCATCGACGGCTATTTAGTATAGGGCGTCTATATTGAAAATTGTTTTGAGTGCTGGTGGTTGCTAGATTTTGCCGCATTGACGTTTCTTGATTTTGAGAGATTGCATTGACAGGAACAAACGACATAGGTGGAGAAGGCGCTGCTGTTAATAGTTGCGAGGTATTTTCAGCAGTTTCTAAAGATATAGCCAAGTCCAAGGTTTCTTCGAGGGTCATAGTGGATTTCTCTAAAAGTCTTTCTTTAATTTTTATTGACAATATTCCGGCGATAAATATATCACGCACGGTTTCATTTTGGTGCGCTTCGGCAGTGACTGCCTTAAAGAGGCAGTCACGAGCAATTATATTAAGAGATCTCGAGTACTCCGCCAACGATTCGTCAGATTGTTGTTTCCTGGTATTCAAGCGGTGGCGAGCAAGAATAATATTTTGCCTCTTTTCGTAGGTGGTATTCAGAGTAGTAATTGCATCATCGTACGTAGCGCAGGCACGGATATAGTTAAATATTGACGGCGATATATGGTTGACAAGAAGTTTATACTTAAGGGCATCATGTGCAGAGGAAGCTTCTAGCGCGATAAAGTTCTCGAACGAATACTTCCAGTGAGCCCACTTCAGGTCCGAGCCAGCCATGGAAGGTTCTATGTCAAAACGTTCGGGCCGTAGGTACCGCGACATCGACGAACATTTTTCTTCTTCGGTAGTAGACATGTTAGAAACACAAAATTAATGTTGAATAAATTGATACATGCAAAAGACAAAACCAATTATGGAATATTGGTTTTATTCAACATTAAAATACAACATGAGAAAATAACAGACAGTGACAAGACCGTGAAAAACAAAGTATGACAATCTACCATAAAATCTTCTAAATGGACAAGGAGTTCATATCATGGTTTTTTAAATTTAACTTTGGTAAGGCTGCTACCAGTTGCCTTATTCGAATGAGGTTGGGTCACAATTGCTCCAAAGTCGACCTTGCCCGATTGCAGATTGTTGCCAGTGACCTTTGCGAATGTGGTGATGTTGGCGATTTAAATCATTTTTTTTTTTTTTTCCTGTCCTCTTCTTAGTCATGATTCTTTTATTTCTAGTTTACTTTCCTATAACATTACCTTTCCTACCTCCATTTCTGTCTTACTGGCTTCTAATGATTCAAATATATATATATATATATCTATCATCATTTATCACTCAGAATAATTTACGCATATAATTTTTACTTATGTTATGCCTTTCCTAATAATCCTATCCAATATCCATCCTAATTCCGTGTCCTAAATTAACCATTTCATTTTCTACCAAGTTTCCTCGTTTTTTGTTGATGGCATTGCGCAAATAGCGACTTGCCAATTAAAAAAAAAAAAAAAAGTAATATCATACTTCATAGTAATAATATACTGGTCCAAAAAGGGCGGGAAACTGTGTATGAAGTGGACGCGGTTTTTTACCTTTAAATTTAATTTTTTTTAAATCTTATAAAAGGATTGGTTTTTTCTATTATAGTTGTGTATATTTCTACTCTTATTTGTTTATTTATTATTGTTAGTGTGTAATTTGCTGTATATACTTACTGGTAAGTCTTAAATATATATTTTTAAAATGGGCGACCCGCCTGATGACCCAGGGGGTGGAACTTCGATTGTAGTGTCGCAAAATGGTCAGAGAAATAATAATTCAGTTCAAACTGTTATGTGAGGTGGTCTAGTAGGAATAGACAATAAGTTATTATATGTATAAGGTCTTTATAAAAGTCTATGATTGTCTGTGACACTTTCCGTCTATCATCTAAGGAGGCTTGGTGTTAAAATTGTTTTCATCCCATTGTAATCGTAAATAAATAATTGAATCCTACAACGTCCATATTTCTTCAAGTCTTAATTAACAGGTTATGGGCCCAGTAGTTCCGTAACTCTGTATAATTTAGGTGAAAAACAAGAACTGACGTGTGTGTAACAACCGGCGATCACTTGGAAGCGTGCTTTTGCTTCTTTGTATTTCCGAAAAGAAAAAAGTCGAAGTCAATTGTGCTGAGGGCAGCGGCGTCTGGTGTTTAACGGTGCAAGGGAGCACACGTGATAGACGTCAACAATTCGACGGAGGAGCAGATCGGGGATCAATGGATCAGCTCGTGGCGATGACGATGGGAGGGGGAGTCAAGTTGGAGGGTCCGACAAATTGGAATTTATGGAAGTTCCAGATGACAGTGTTGCTGAGAGCGCAAGACGTGCTATCGGTGGTGAATGGCACTGAGGTAAAATCTGCAGATGGGTGGGTAAAGAAAGATGCGAAGGCTCAAGGGTTAATCGTTTCAAGATTGACCGAAAGCGCAATGATACATGTCATCGCTTGTGAAACTGCTGCACAAATGTGGGACAAGTTGCTCAATGTTTATGAGCAGAAATCGTGTACAGCGATTCATTTGTTGCAACAGAGATTTTTTAACTTCAAGTTCGAGGATAACATGGAGGTGTCGGTATTTGTATCAAAACTTCAAGAGTTACAACTGCAGTTGAAGCAAGCAGGGGAGGAAATCTCTGAGAAATTTATTATGACAAAAGTTTTAATGGCATTGCCGGAGAAATACAGTCATTTTGTGTCAGCATGGGAGTCAGTGGACACATCTAAGCAAACTTTTGATAGTTTAGTTGCTAGACTTCGTATGGAAGAAGACAGACTGAAGGCAAAGTCAACAGATAGTGAAAATGTGGCATTAATTGCAAAAAAATCTGACACTGTTGTGAAAAAGTGTTATAAGTGTGGTAGGGTTGGACATTTTATTCAAGATTGTAAGAGTAAAAAGGATGTCAGAAAGTGCTTTAATTGCAACAAAGTTGGACATTTAAAGAAACAGTGCACAAAAGATACAAAAACTGGAGCACAAAGTAACGCCTTTTCAACAATAATAAAAGACAACAATGGGTTACCATGTCATGCATCTGAAAGTAAGTGGATTATCGACAGCGGTGCTAGTGAGCACATGACTTCAGAACGAAATTTGTTTACGTCAATGCGTCAAGTATTAAACCGGTTCGTTGTTGTTGGAGATGGGCGACGCCTACCAATTTTAGGAATTGGAGAAATTGAGTTTATGTACAATAACCTAAGTGAGGTGTTATTTGTGCCAGAACTAAAACTAAATTTGTTTTCTGTGACAAAGGCTACTACTAAGGGGTATAGTGTGAATTTAACATTGGACAAATGTGTAATAAAGAAAAACAATCAAGTGTGTGTGTCAGGACTTAAAGAAAACAATGTGTATGTAGTAAAATTTAAGAAACATGATGACCAATGTGCAGTGACTCTCAGTGAGTGGCATGAGAGGTTATGTCACCAGAACATAAACTATGTGAAGTCTGTACTTTCAACTAATAATGTGAAATATACTGAGGACAATAAGAAGTGCATTGATTGTTTAAAGGGAAAGGCACATAAGCTTCCTTTTAAAGACAGTGTATCCAGTACAACACAACCTTTGGAGTTGGTCCATGCTGATGTATGTGGACCATTTGAAGTAGCATCACTTGCAGGGGCAAGATACTTTTTACTTGTCAAGGATGATTTTACTAAGTTTCGTCATGTCTACTTCATGCAAAATAAGTCAGAGGTTGTGCAGTGTGTCAAGCAGTATACTCAGTCTGCGGAAAGGAAAACAGGGCAAGTTTTAAGGGTTTTTCGTTCTGATGGTGGGGGTGAATTTGTGAATAAGAATATGAAGGAGTACTTCACTAGCAAGGGAATACAGCACCAAACAACAGTGGCTTATACGCCAGAGCAGAATGGCCAGGCTGAAAGAGACATGCGTACCCTGGTGGAGGCGGCACGTACCATGCTGCATGCCAAAAAACATGGGTAAAGAGTTGTGGGCTGAGGCCATTAATACAGTTGTCTATGTGCTAAATAGAACCAGTAAGAGCAGAACTGAAGGGAAGACACCATTTCAGATGTGGACTGGGCATGATTTTGATATTGCCATATTAAATAAAATATTTGGTTCTAAAGTATGGATACATATACCTAAGGAAAAGAGGCGTAAACTGGATTCAAAGGCTGAAGAAGGAGTGTTTGTTGGCTATGAGAGTTCAAAGGGATATAGAATTTATTATGAGAAGAAAAAGATAGTACAGACAAAAAGAGATGTAGTGTTTGTGTCAGAAGATATGTTATTACCAGGTGAAAAAGAAAATGATAAAGAGAAAGTAGTCTATTTAGACAGAGAGAATATAGGATTATACCAAGAGGAAAGAGGGCAGGAGCCGGTACAAATAGACCGGGAGCCCATGCAGATGGATCCACAGCAAGAACAGGCTCAAATAGAACAGGAACAGGGTCAGACAGAGCAAGACCAGGCAGAGAGAGAACCAGAACAGGAAGAGCACAGTGATAGTGAGGCAAGTAATCCTGGAAGTTCTGATTACTCTGATGCCAATGACACAGAACAGACAGTACGCACACGGAGTGGGAGACAAGTAAAAAAACCTTCGAGGTTCAATGACTACATGGCATTAGTTGTGGCAGAGGAAGAACCTGCTAGCTACAAGGAAGCTATGGAAAGAGAGGATGCTGATAAGTGGAGGAAAGCTATAGAAAAGGAATTGAGTCAGTTACAGGAACATAATACTTGGACACTCATTGAAAAGGTACCACAGGGAAAAGAAATAATAAGTACTAAATGGGTGTTAAAGAGAAAAGAAAGTCAGGTTGGGGAATTTATTTATAAGGCAAGGTTGGTAGCCAGAGGCTTTCAACAAAGTTGTGATGATAGTGATTTATATGCTCCTGTAGCTAAACTAAATACCTTTAGAATATTTACTGCTGTTGCTACTAAGTTAAATTGTAAAATAAGACAGTTGGATGTATGTAATGCTTTTTTAAATAGTAACATTAATGAAGAGGTGTATTTGAGATTGCCTGATGGTATAGAGTCTGATTTGAAGTTTTGCAAACTTAATAAGTCTATTTATGGGTTAAAAAGGTCTCCGAGGTACTGGAATGAAACTTTTGATAAAGTGATGAGGTCACAGGGTTTTAAAAGTTCTGACAAAGATTACTGTTTGTATTCAAAACATGAGAATGGTAATAAAGTATTTTTATTGTTGTATGTCGATGACATATTGTATTTCAGTACTTCAGAGACAGAAAGTAACAAGTTGAGAAATATGTTATATGATTCTTTTAAAATGAAGGATGTAGTTGGTAAATTTTTGGGTATGGAAGTAACTCAGGATTTAGATAAAGGTTGTACAACAGTTTGTCAAAAAGATTACATAAAAAAGATTTTAGAGTATTGGGGTATGAAAGATTGTAAACCATTATCTTTGCCTATTGATAAGAATTTTAAATTTATTTTGTTAAAAAGAGACAAGTCAGAGTCAGACGAAATAGAACATAAATGTAGAATGATAATAGGAAGTCTAATGTATGCGGTAGCTGGATCTAGACCTGACTTGTGTGCCGTAGTAAACATACTAAGTAGATATCAAAGTTGTGCTAGCCAACTGTTGTATAAACTGTTACTTAATGTTCTTAGATATGTGAAGGGAACATTGGATTTGTGTTTATCTTTCTATAGAGATGGTAGAAATGATATTGTTGGTTATGTTGATAGTGATTGGGGGGGCAGTGATGATAAGAGATCAACAACAGGTTTTTGCTTTAAAGTTTTTGGGGGTTCAGTCATTTGGGCAACTAAAAAGCAACAGTCTGTGGCTTTATCATCTACTGAGGCCGAATATGTAGCTCTCAGTCATGCTACTAGTGAAGCTTGTTGGCTTAGGTCAATATTATGTGATTTTGGCATTAGTGTGGGGACAATTGTTTTATATGAAGACAATCAATCAACAATTAAAATGGCTAATATGGCTACAGGCATTACTAGGGTCAAACACTTAGACATTAAGTTGAGATTTGTAAAAGAAAAGATAGATAAGAAAATAATAGTAGTTGAATATGTTAGTTCTGATAAACAAGTAGCAGATATTTTAACTAAAGCTCTAGGTGGGATTTCATTCAAATATTTGAGGAGAAAATTGTTTAATTAATCTTTGGTTGGCTAAAGTGGGGTAATTAGATTAGAGGTCAGTTTTAAATATGTGTAACCTTTGAGATAAGGAAAGTGTGAGACAGTAGGTATTGGTTTTGTGTTGTTTTCTTTTTTTGTTTAATAATTATTGAGGGGAGGTGTTATGTGAGGTGGTCTAGTAGGAATAGACAATAAGTTATTATATGTATAAGGTCTTTATAAAAGTCTATGATTGTCTGTGACACTTTCCGTCTATCATCTAAGGAGGCTTGGTGTTAAAATTGTTTTCATCCCATTGTAATCGTAAATAAATAATTGAATCCTACAACGTCCATATTTCTTCAAGTCTTAATTAACACAAACACCAATAGAAGTACTGATTAATGTCCTAGAGTCTTCCATGGATACGGATTGTTCGCTTACAGAAGCAAATAGCAAATTAAAGCGTAAACGTATTTCCCGCGCTGTTTGTACCGACTGTAACAAAAAGAAGCGACGTAATGGTTCCAAAAGACAAAATATTTCCGATTGTCAATGTTTATTAAATAAAGATGATGAAATTTTTACAACAAATAAACCTATTAACACAAAAAACACTCCAATGACTCCAACTCATGACAGTAATTCTGAGGTCAATCGTACATCTGTTGGTCGATTAAACTATCAGGCAACTGATGTTGCACCTTTTATAGTACATGTTCAAAGGGAAACCCAGATGGCCAACAGTGACACTACTCTTCACCCAGTAAATTTTGGTCGTTTTCTTAAGAGAAGGTGTATTCAAGGTATTGTCAATGGCAGTCTTAAGCGTATCGGTCGTAATCGCATAACATTATCTTTTATAAGTTACCTAGAAGCTAATACCTTTTTAAGCAATAAATATCTAGAGGATGAACGATACAAGGCTTTCATACCCACATTCAGTGTCACACGAATGGGGGTGGTAAGAGGAGTACCATTGGACTGGACAGATGAAGAGATAATGTCAAATATCAATTTACCTTTAGGTTGTGGGCCAATATTAAAAGCTAGACGTATTAAACGCAAAAGTAATAATAATAGTACAAGAGAATATGTTAATACTGGAACTATTGTAATTACTTTTGATGGTCAGGTACTGCCAACTCGTGTATATATGTGTTATACTGCTCTGCCTGTGGATCTATACATTTATCCTACTGTGCAATGCTATAATTGCTGTAGGTTTGGGCATGTTAAGAATCAATGTCGTTCTACACCTAGGTGTTATAAATGTGGTCAAGATCACTCAGGTGAAAGCTGTGATGTTGATGAAGAGAACAATTGGTGCTGTCTTTGTAAGGGTCAGCATCAAGCCATTAACAAGAAATGTCTTGAATACAATAGACAAAAAGCAATTAAAGAATCCATGAGTAAAAATTGTATATCATATATGGAAGCTGTTAAACTACATCCCCCTATTACTAAAATGTCATATGCAGATACTCTACTTAAAACCCCACCTCGCTCTCTCAACATTACAACATCAAGTCATGCACCTGCTAGTCCTACCTCATCTAATAATTTAACCCATTCTTATAAAAAAACCGTAACTGTATTCAAGAAACCTTGGATGATCCCTAGTACTTCTAAAGGTTATGACCGCAAAACTCATGCGGAAATTATCAAAGAACCTTCTTTAGTTACATCTAAACCTATCATAAATAATAATAACAATAACATAAGTATATCTGACATTATAATTGCATTAACACAGTTGTTATCACAATCAAACATGGTATCACCGTCCAACGTTACAGCAGTCATAAATGCTTTATGTCAATTAACTAATTCAAATCAAAATGGATCACAGAGCCACAGTGATTCAGTGGAATTGTCGCAGCCTTAAAAATAAGAAGTATGAATTAACTAATTTAATTAACAAATACAACCCTTTTATTGTTTCTCTTCAAGAGACTTGGTTAAAACAGGAATATAACTTAAGAATTCCTGGTTTTAATTGTTTGAGGTCTGACAGGCCTGATGGATATGGTGGAGTGGCCTTATTGATTAATGATTCTTATTCTATTAGTCCTCTCTCTCTCCCTCCACTTGATAGTAATATTTCAGCAATTGCTGTAGTTGTAAATAATATTTGTTATATATCTATTTATTTCTCCCGACCCAATGATGCTATTTTTGATGATCTAAATTTGTTGTTTAATTTTCTACCAAAACCATTCTTATGTATGGGAGATTTCAATTCTCACCATACTGCTTGGGGATGCTCTTCTTCAAATTTTTATGGTGAACATTTATTGGAGTTACTTGACTCTCACAACTTATGTATATTGAACAATGGTTCACCTACACGTCTCAATGGTCCTAGAGAAGTTTTAAGTGCCCCTGATTTATCTATATGTACATCTGATCTTGCTATAGACTTATCCTGGTTTACCACTGATTCAACTTGTGGCAGTGACCATTATCCTCTGCTAATAGTCTTTCCATTTCCAAAACCTGTTAAGGAATCAAAGCAACCACGCATGAAATATAAATTAATTAATGCTGATTGGGATGCTTACAAAAGAAATGTAGAAGAGAAAGTAGGAAACTTGCCAGACATATCTAATACAAATACTGCAATGAGTTCAGATATTCTAGCTAAAATTCTAGTTGAAGCTGCAAGTGAGACTTTTCCTTTAAAGTGTTGTGGCTCTAATAAGCTCCCATCTCCTCCATGGTGGGATGATGAATGTACTAGAGCAATAAAAGAGCGGAAAAATGCAGAAAAACAGAACAACAAATTAATGTCTGAGGAGAATTTTACTAAATTTATATTAGTATCCAATGCCACCAAAAATCTTCTCAAAAAAAAGAAATTTGATGGATGGCGTAAATTTTGTGCCTCGTTATCTCCCAATGTTAATTCTTCCATTGTTTGGCAAAATATCAGAAGATTCAGATCTGCATTCAATACCCCTCAAAAAGGTAATATTCCTCCTATACTTGCAGAACAAATTATGGACCGCTTAGCTCCTCCTTCTGTTCCTGAATACCATATCTTCTCTTCACTTCCAATTATATCACCAGATAACAGTAAGACTACAATTAATGAAATAGATCTTAATTCTCCCTTTACTATCAACGAATTAAGGGGTGTTCTCTCAGTTGTTAAAGATTCGGCGCCAGGTGAAGATGGCATTCCATATTCTTTTATCTCTAATCTAGACAATGCTGGTTTGCTTTATTATCTCTCTTTGATTAATGCTGTAATGATTACAGGCACAGTTCCTCAATCTTGGAGAACACAGTCGTTAGTCTTTATACAGAAACCAAATAAACAGGCTTCAGATCCATCGTCGTATCGACCTATAGCTTTAACTTCAGTTTTAGCAAAAATAGCGGAACATTTGGTGAAAAACCGGCTCGAATGGTTTCTGGAACATAAAAATTTGTTGTCAAATAAGCAATTTGGGTTTAGGAAAGGTAAAAGTGACAGTTTATCAACCCTTAACACAGATATCAGATTAGCTTTTTCTAGAAATGACTCGCTTATTGCTGGTTTTTTAGACATAAGCGCTGCATATGATAACGTGAACATTAATATATTGATAAATAAATTAAAGCAATTGAAAGTTCCTATTCTACTCGTCAATTTTATTTATAACATGTTGGTAGAGAGATTTTTACATTATCACTATGATGCTGCACATAACCACAACAGCACCATTAAGAGAACAGTCTGGAAAGGTTTGCCTCAAGGCTCTGTTCTGAGTCCGATTTTGTATAATGTTTATTGCAATGATTTAGATTATACTCTTAGTAAAAAATGTAATATTCTCCAGTATGCCGATGATTTACTTTTATATGCTGCTGGACCCTCTATTGAGGAGATAAGTAAATCTTTATCCGAAGCACTAACAGATTTAAAGAAATGGCTTGACAATAATGGGCTTCAGTTATCTCCATCTAAAAGTAACGTTGTTCTCTTTACGAGAAAAAGGATACCCCCTGTAGTAAATGTTACATATCATGATACATCACTTCCATTGAGAAATCAAGCAAAATTTTTAGGATTAATATTAGACTCAAAGCTTTCAGGTATTCCTCACTGTCAACATATCATATCAAAATGTGAACGCAATCTTAATGTCTTAAGATGTCTTTCTGGTGTGTGGTGGGGTGCACACCCCGTCACTATGAGACTTCTTTATAATGCCCTTATTAGAAGTGTTCTGGATTATGGAACTTTTCTTTTTCACCCTGGCAGTGTTGCTGCTTTTAAAAAACTAGATAATATACAATCAAAGGCCTTAAGATTAGTCATAGGTGCAAGAAAATCTAGTCCAATCAACTGCTTACAGGTGGAATGCAGTGACCCACCCCTATCGTTAAGAAGACAGTATCTTAGCGATAGATTCTTTTTCCGCTCTCTTCAACTGAAAAAAAACACACAATTTGTTACTTTCTAAAGTAGACCAGCTTGACTTAGAAACTAATACCTCTAAATTTTGGAATCATAAAGATATTCCTTGCCTAGTAAAAAGCCACCGTATTATTAAAAACATCAAAGCATTTACTCACCAAAGTTCCCGGCTTCCTCTTTATGAATATAGTTATAGTTCTCTTCATGTCAATTTAAAAGTAGAATTCAATTTAGGTATACAGAAAAATAAAAAGAATCAAAACTCGGAATTTAATTTTATTCTTGATAGTAAATGGGCAGATTGGCATCACATATATACAGACGCTTCCAAGCACTCTACTTATGATTGTGTAGGTGTAGGGGTATACCATCAGCAATATAAAGTAGTACAAAAAATTAAATTACCTCCTGAAGCCACCGTCTATACGGGAGAATGCTATGGCCTTTTTAAGGCGATAGATTACATTATTCTCGCAAAACTTAAAAAGACAGTAATTTTTTGTGATTCCATAAGTTCAATACAGGCTTTATCTCGGTTTCCCTTTAAATGTCACAAACAATCACCAATAATATTTAATATAAGAGAGCTTTTATTTCAATGCTCTAGAAAAGGGTATGACGTGACCATTGCTTGGATTCCCAGTCATGTGGGTATTTATGGTAATGAAAAGGCAGACGAACTTGCAAAATCCGCTGCTGTCGATGGTGATGTCTATCCTTATATAAATTACTGTCATGACCTGGTAACATTGCCTAGACCACACCTTTATGATGCATGGAATAAAAAGTGGGTTAATGAATCAAAAGGAAAACACTATCGAATGATCCAAGACAGCATCCTCCCCAAGCCATGGTTCAGCAAACTAAATTTGACTAAAAGAAGTACAGTCGTAATATGTCGTCTTCGACTTGGCCATGCTAATTCCCCCGAGCAACTATTTAAATTTAATTTGATTTCTGATCCTTTGTGTCCTTGTGGAGAGTATGGAGATTTAAACCATATTTTTTTCTCCTGCCCTCTCCACGACCGTTCTGAATTCATGTCACAACTTTTATCAATCCCCATCCCTTTACCTACCTCTTTAATTTGTTTATTATATGATTTTAATTACAAAATTTACAATATATTAGCTGATTATATAGAAAAGAATGATATTAAACTGTAATTGATATTTTTGCATTTACATAACATTAAGTATATTATTTATTTATAAAAACAATCCTTTTCTATCCTTTTTCCAAATTTCCTTTCCATTTATTTTTTAAATCCTCGTTTCCCAAACTTTGATTTTGGCTGAATGCTAATGCTAAGCCATTTAAAAAAAAAAAAAAAAAAAACTTGATTCTAGTGAGTGATATTTTTGACAGTAACAGTCAATCCAGTGACAGTGAACGTCAACAAAGTGTTCCCCGCCACGTTCAGGACTTATTAATAAATAAGAACTAAGTATTTTAGTGCGTTGTATAAATATATTTGTAATACGGTGGAAAAAATTTAAGTTAAACATTGTAGTATGGTTTAGTTTTAGATATAATTGGAAAAAAAAATCAAATACCTATGTTTTCTATGAATGTAATATAGATAGACTAAGGTGTAACACCTTGGTGTATTGTTGAAAAATGTGTGAAGTGTATGAAACTAGGCATAAGTTTGTTTGAGTGTTTTGTTTTTTGCAACTAGCCATATTCTAGTTTATTTATGTATGCGACTGTGTACCTGCTTGTTGTATACATTATTCCTACTTTATTGACTTTAATTAGTTTAAAAAAAATATATACCATAATAATATCAACTTATTTCAGCAATTCAAGCTTAACTTGACCAGCTTCTGTACTTGTACTCACTTTTTCTGTTTGTATAAATATTCCCCACATTAGAATTACTAAAACTAATTGTAACTTCAATTGCAGATGCCGTCTAACGCCCGGGTATGTAATGCTTGTTGGTTAAGAGCTCATCGGCAACCACCACCACCTGCAGAAAGTGGATCTGGATTATCCGTAATGAGTACTGCCAGCACCGAAAATGAGGATATTCTGCAAGAACCAAATCCAATCATCAGTGGATCCAGCTCTGTTGCGGAGCCTCCCAGTTCTGCCAGTACAGACATTGAAAATGTTCTCCGAGAACCAGTTATGAGCATTACATTAGATGGTTATAGTCGCACTCCAGATACCACTACTCATTGTTTTGTTCCGGATTGTGTGAATCGCGAAAGGAAACGTGTGCCATTGTATTTAAAGAAAAATATTCTAAAACATCAAAAACTGTACATCACTCAAAATGCTCGGGTGTGTGAAGAACATTTAAGCGTATACAATTGGGACTTTCTTGCTGAATTTGAATTTGTAACTGAATTCAACCCAGGGCATATTACTAAAATGCTTGACTTATTAAGGAGGGATGTAAATAACACCATAGACTTTGAAAATGTTGAACACATGAGTAATATTACTTGTCGATACTGGACAGGCTTGACTGTTTTGAACTTTCTGGCAATATTAACTTGTATACCTCAATTGTCCAATATATGTAAAAAACCTATAACAGCACTTGGTATGTATATAATAAAAATAAGGACTGGGGAACCTTTTCGACGCATTGCATCTTTGTTTCGTTTATCAACTTATACAGTCTGCCAGTATGTAAAGAAGGCCCGTGGCTGCTTATTGGATTCATATGTTCCATTACATTTGGGCATTAATAATATTCCAAGGGCCAGCTTGTCCAGTAGAAATCTTTTGATTCCACAGGGTCTTTTTGGCACACAGGAAAGTAATCTGTATGATGTTTGTTTTATAATTAAACACCTTTTTATATGGTTTATACCATTTATTAGTATAATTATTGTACATTACAGTTACAGCTCGTGCCGCGATCCAGAGCGTCTCTCCCGTGTCTGCGGTGTTGCCAACCCTATATGTTAGTGTTGTTACTACTAATTATGTCTCCTCTCACATCCCTTCTCTTTTCTTAAAATAATTAATCATTACAATATTCATGCAAATAATTTGGTTTCTTAACAATTCGACCACTTCTAGTTTTTTTATTTTCTACAACAATATTGTCAAAATTAAATGTTACAGACTTCTTGGCTTTACTATTTACTATGTCATTATTAGCTCCAAGATCAGTCTGTTCATCAAGACAATCTACAAAGTTATCCACATCACAATTAACATATTCAAAATTTAAATTATCATTATTTTCCACAATGTCATTCATAATATCTTTGTTACAATTATTAAAGTCTATATCTCTAAAAGCTAAATTCTCAGTACAGTCATCATCTGTTACATTAACATTTGTTACCTTATCATAACATCTTTCATTTAATGTGTTATTTTGTATTATACATTCTAGGTCCTCATCATCATAATCATATGTATTTTTAACATTAAATTTTCTATATTTTGAACCTTTAAATATATTATATCTGTTTCTCAGAACTTTCTGCCCATTTTCCAATAATATTACATAGGATCTATCTTTATCCCCTTCTTTTACAATTTTACCTGGGATTAACTTATTCTTATTTCTATCTCTAATATAAACATTTTGTCCATTAAAGAATATTATTCCTTTACCCTTAAATTTCTTATCATGATACAATTTATATCTTTCATTTTTCTTTTGTACATAGTTTTTTATTTTCTTATACTTTGTTTCATAACCATTTCTATTCACAGGTAACAAAGAAGCTACTTGTCTACCAATCATCATCTCATTTGGCGACTTTAACTCATTATCAATAGGCGTATTCCTGTATTCTAACATAGCTAAATCAATATTTTTATTTTCTAATATACATTTTTTTAACATCCTTTTAACTGTTTGAATGTGGCGCTCAACCATCCCATTAGACCTAGCATAATAAGGTGTTGATGTCTTATGTTTAAACCCAAATTGCTGACAGAAATCTACAAATACAGAACTTCTGTATTGAGCTCCATCATCTGTATATAATAATTCAGGGATTCCCCATCTAGAGAATGATGTTTGTAAAGCTTTTATATGCTCCTCAGCTGATTGATTTTTTAATTCACTTATCTCTACATACTTAGTAAGATAATCTACTATTAATAAAAATATTTTATTATTTAAGAAAAACATATCCGCTCCTATTGTACTCCATGGTTTATTGGGAACTTCTCTTAATTTTAATGGTTCATAACTATGACTTTTTTGAAACTGTAAACAGATGTCACAATTTTTAATCATATCTTCTATTTCTTTATTCACATGTGGCCAATATAACAATCCTTTTATTCTATTTTTACACTTTTCATAACCCATATGATTGTAATGAATTTGCTTTAACATGTCAGAACGTAATGATTTTGGTACCAACAAAGCTGAATCTTTGAATATTAAACCGTTAGCTACATATAAGCTTTCTTTAATAGAATGATAAAACTTTAATTGAAATGGAATATCAGAATATTTAGGCCAATCATTTTGAATATAATTAATAAGCAATACCAAGTTTTCATCTTTAGCTGTTTCTTCTTGAAATATTTTTAATTTTTGCTCACTAATATTTAAATTTTCTATAATCATACAGACATGCATTTCTATCTTTTCATCAATATCCTGATTACATATGTTATCTTGTACATATGCCCTAGATAATGCATCAGCCACTAGGAGTTCTTTACCAGGTTTATATTTAATATCTAAGTCATAACCTTGTATGCGCATTCTTAATTTTTGCAATCTTAATGGAGTTTCGTTCATAGATTTTTTAAATATCTGTTCAAGTGGTTTATGGTCGGTTTCTACTGTAATTTGTTTGCCATATATGTATTGATGGAACTTTTCACATGCATATACAATTGCTAATAATTCCTTCTCAATTTGTGCCCATGATTTCTGCGACTCAGTTAATGATTTAGAAGCATAAGCTACTGGTGCATTATGTTGCAATAAAACTGCTCCTAACCCTGTACTACTACTATCAACCGACAATGTAATAGGACTATTTATCTCAAAATATTTTAAAACCGGTTCTGTAGTTAAGATTTGTTTTAATTTATTGAAAGCTTCCTTTTGTTTTTCACTCCATACAAATACAGAATTCTTTTTCACTAATTCTCTCAATGAATTTGTAATATCTGATAAGTTAGGTATAAATTTAGATACATAAGTTATGATTCCTAAAAATGTTTGTAACTCTTTTTTACTTGTGGGCTCTTTCATATTAACAATAGCTCTAATTTTCTCTGTATCAGGTCTAATACCTGTGCTACTCAATATATGACCTACATATTTGACCTCAGTTACCCCAAACTGACACTTATCTTTGTTGAATTTTACTCCTGCTTGTTTAGCCCTGTTCAAAACTTGTTTTAATCTCTTATCATGGGATTCCTTAGATTCTCCCCATATTAACAATTCGTCAACATATTGTTCTACCCCTTCAATGTCACAAAATATGTCATGAAAACATTTACTAAAAACTTCAGGTGCTGAGTTTAAACCAAAGGGTAATCTTTTATAACAATACCTACCAAAGTCACCAGCATTAAATGTTGTATATATTTGACTCTTTTTTGATAATTTAATCATGTAAAATCCTTTAGAGGCGTCTAGCACCGAAAAATACTTGGCATTAGGCATTCTAGCGACTAATTCCTCAAAAGTACTCATTTTAAATCTTTCTCTGATTATACATTTGTTCAAATTCTGTGGATCTAAACAAAGTCTGATAGAACCATCGTTTTTCTTTGCCACAACCATAGAATTAACCCATTCAGTAGGCTCATTTACCTTTCTAATGACACCTAACTTCACTAATTTATCTAATTCACTTTTAATTTGATCTTGTAATTTAAATGGAATTTTTCTAGGTCTTTCTGCAATTGGTACACAATTTTCCTTTAATTTAATATCATATTCATATTTTAACTCACCTAAACCAGTGAATAATTCACTATATTCTGACACAATGTCACTTTTATTTACCAACTTTACCCTGTTAATAATACCAAGCTTTACTGCCGTTGAGTAACTTAAAATACTGGGTGTGTTAAAATCCACTACAAAGAGTTTACATAAACAGTCACTGTTGTTGTATCTTAATTTTGTATCACAAGTTCCAAGTATTTTGATCTCAGATCCATCAAAATTTGTCAATCTTATATTCCTACATGTATTTAGTTGCAATTTTAATTGATTCATTGTATTTCTATTTATGATATCCACTTGAGAACCTGTATCAATTTTAAATTTCATATATTTGTTATTTACTTGTATATTTATATACCACTCCTTGCTTACTGAGTTTACTGCATAAACTGTATCTATTCTAAGCTGTTCTATATTTTCACTGTTGACTACTGAACATTTATAAGTACAACATGAAGTAAAATGATTAAATTTATGACATTTTATACATTTTTTACCGTATGCTGGGCATTTACCATAACCATGAAACTTATTGCATTTTCTACATGGTCTTGATGTACTGGCACCTTTTTTAAAATGCTCACCTGACCTTTCTTGATAATTTGATTGTCTGCCACTGGATGTTCCTCGCGCACCATAACTTGCTTGACCTGGAGTTCTACTACGACCCCTGGCTTTTGGTTCTCGTTTATTTGCTGATAGGCGACTGTATGTTCCTTTGTTTACTGCACCTACTTCATTTGAGAATTCACTATTTAAAGTTTTTATTTGACTTTGAGCCACTTGTGCGGCTTTACATATACTCATGCACTTGTCAAGTGTCAGGTCTGGTATTCTTAGTAATTTTTCTCTGATATTACCATCAGTAATTCCAAGTACTATTTGATCTTTTATAAGACTATCCTTTAAGGTTCCAAAGTTACAATCTAAACTGAGAGATTTTAGTGCTGTATGGTATTCTTCGTATTGTTCGTCAGTTTTTTGTTTTCTTGAGAAGAATAGATATCTGTTATACGTTTCATTTGTAGGTGGACTACAGTTTTTCTCCAGACGTATGAGTACCTCATTGTATGATATGCTCGCCTTGTCCTCGAAACTATTATATATTAGCAGACCCTCTTCACCGATGCAGTGTAATAATAGAGCTTTTTTCTGTTCATCATTTAAACGTGTATCTGCTCCACTGGCGAGAAAATATAGGTCAAACCGCTGTTTCCAGTTTTCGAAACTTCTCTTTTTCGATTTCGACCCAACCAAAGATAATGGCGGCGGCGGTTGTAGTTGTTCCATCTCTTACCTCTTTTTACTTTGTTCAGCGGCAATTTTTAGTTATCCTCAGCGCCATGTATGATGTTTGTTTTATAATTAAACACCTTTTTATATGGTTTATACCATTTATTAGTATAATTATTGTACATTACAGTTACAGCTCGTGCCGCGATCCAGAGCGTCTCTCCCAGTGCTGCCAGATGAAAAACTCTAATCAGCGCTAACAGCAGTGAACTAAGCGCTAGATTCGAATATATTCACGAGCCATTAAAGCGCTAAATCGGCTCAAACGAGTCAATAAAGCGCTAAATTCGAACTTTTAACTGAAGCGCTTTTTAGACGATCAGTGTGATTAAATTATCTCCCATACTAAACATGGGCTGTTACCATGAACTCTTAAAACAATTCTGATAAAGGTTTGGAAGCGAGACGCAGATTGCGACTCGTATAAACGCTAAAGATAGGTTCGATATATCAAAACGTAACTTATATCGGATATGTGTTTATTATCATACCATATCGATATCTAAATATACATAACCGTTTTCACAAAAACTTCATCGAGTTATGGTTTATCCAAAGCGCAACAACGAGAAACGAGCTACGAATAACGAACAAAACGCAAACTTCACATCAAGAGCGATATGACATCAAAGGTTTTTATATCGCTTTGTCTCTGTCTTACCATTCAATTTTTTACTGGCGTAAAAGTGATGAAGCGAATATTACGTAACTTCGGCTAGGAATTGGTTATTTGGTTAATAACAGTGCGTGCGTAATATCTATATCTTAACGCGCTAGCAATAAGGTCTAGTTTCTATTTATTTAGTTGCAACAAAGATTCCATAAGTTAGCAACTTTCCGGCGGCTACTCGATATCAGGGAGAAATTCATTCTTTAAACTAAACCTACGTCCAATAGATTTAATGTTGAATTTATGTTGTTGGAATAAGAATTGTATCGAATGAATTTTGATTTGTATTTTTTTGGACAGTTTTGTTTTGAGTTGCACTTGACCTTGGTGACACGTGCCCTACTTAACGATAATTCTTTGCCTTTTTAGGGTTCCGTAGCCGAATGGAAAAAACGGAACCCTTATAGTTTCGACATGTCTGTCCGTCTGTCTGTCTGTCTGTCTGTCTGTCTGTCCGTCCGTCCGTATGTCACGGCCATTTTATTCCGAAACTATTAGGACTATACATGTAAAACTTGGTAGATAGATGTATTCTGTGAATCGCTTTCCGATTTTAAGAGAAAATTTAACAAATATTCAAAATAAAGGGGGCTCCCCATACATGGAACTAAAACTGAAAATAATTTCTTTCATGAAACTTATACGTGTGTGGTATCTATAGACAGATCTTTAAAAATGACATTAAGGTTTCTAAAATGACTTTTTCATAAAGTTAATCGTTTAAAAGATATACGCTTCCAAAGTGGTAAAATGTGTCGCCCCCCTCTTACTTCTATAATAATGAAGTGAAAAATCTAAAAACCCACATGTTGTAGATATTAATGTAAACTTTCAATCAAAATTGGTTTGAACGAGATCGAGTCAGCAGTTTTTGAGATACAGTTTATTTTCTAAAACCGCAAATATAACTTTGTAATTCATACAAATACTATGAAAAACAAAGTTATTTGGCGTAGTTGTAAAAAATGTAAATAAGCTAGTTTTAAGAAATTTGTAAGGTTTTTTTTCTTTTTTTCAAATTAATATATTAAGTATATTATATTTATCATAGTTACTACGGAACCCTTCATGGGCAATAACAAATTTTCATTTAAATCAACCACCGGGAACTTGAACGGAACCGGGAACTTAAATGAGAAAGTACCTATATCAATGTATTAACGGTAAAAGTGTGAGTTTGCGTTTGTCGTTAGTTTGCGTTTCACAGTTACTTGTGCAAATCGTACTACTGATATCGATATCTGAAAACGGTTTTCGATATCGATATGAAAACTGAATATCGGTTACATATCCGTTTGCAACTAAATACGAAAACGCCCATGTCTAATAAACGCATCTCGTTTACGGCTCCGTTGTTTTGCTCTATGTGTTTAGTATGGTAGATTGTGTAATCACATTGATCGTGGAAAAAGCGTCATACGCACGACAAAAATAAAATAAAATACGAAGTGATTGTAGTGAAAAACAACTATTTATTACAATAATAAAATTTAGAAGAGAAAACATAATAATATTATTCTATACCTACAGTTTGGGTATAGTAAAGTCAACTTTAAGTAAAAAACAAGTTAAAAAAAAATTAAAATTCTTCTTCCATCATAGATGAACTCGAGGGTCCAGGCTGGTTAGGTTCAGTAGTATTTACTTTATATTTTTCGGATGATACTATCTTACTTAAAATATTAGCTGGTAGTTGATAATTATAACAGTTGCTGTTAACCGCGGTTAATCCTGTTCTTATTAACAGGATGGCGTTAATAGTTTTTAAATGCAATGCATTTCGCAACTTGCTTTTAACCACATTCATTAAGCTGAACCCCCGCTCAATATCAGCATTTGAATGTGGCAAACTCATTATTTTCACAACATCAACACAACATCCAGCTGCGTCCCTCGACTGTTGAACTTCTGTCCAGAACTTCACCGTATCTTCGGTATTTTCCCAGTTTTGTAGGATAACAGTTTGCCACTGCTGTATAACATTATCCATATTTACTGTGTAACCCAGACTTTCCAAAACTTGTATAAAGTTATCAATATTTCTGTTTGGTTTTAAAATGACGGAAACAGATAATGCCATAGAGTTAAGTAGTTTTAAATTTTCAGGCAGTCTTTGTTGCAGCTCATTTATTAGTTTAATAATAAAATCAACACACCTCGTCTTCGATTGAAGAGATTTGTGTTTGTTTTTTGTCCAAGAAAGCTTTCGCCTGCTTCTTGTGATGAACTGAATCACAATGTCTCTGGATATCGCTTAATTTGGCAAGAAAATCCTTCCTACAATACAAACACATTGCTCTTGTATCATCTCCAGGCACAGGTTTCAACCATTGTTTAAAGTTGGGCGATTTCTCCCATTCGACTTTATATCTTTGTTTGTACACAGTTTTTTTTGATAATGGTACATCCATTTCAAAAGAGTTAACCAACACAACACTATGGAACACTCACAAGAGTAAGTAATAAAATCAGTGCTTAAAACGTTATTTCTAAACTTGAACTTCAGTGCGTTCACATAGACAGAATGAAAATGAAAGAAGCAAAGTCAATCAGCCAAACATGAAACAAACCGTACTTAATGTTCATGGGATTCCCCGTGCTCTATTGCCATATTAAAACCCAGCTGGCATAGAGCACAAAATTGAACATAGACAATAATTTTATTCTCCACGGAACAAATAGTGCTGCCATATTAAAAATTAAGAAAGCGCTAAATTATCCGTTAGGCGCTAAAATGATCAAGTGCCCGCTGAACATAGCAAAAAAGCGCTAGATCTAGCGCCGAAAGCGCTAAAATGGCAGCACTGGTCTCTCCCGTGTCTGCGGTGTTGCCAACCCTATATGTTAGTGTTGTTACTACTAATTATGTCTCCTCTCACATAATCCTATAGTAATCTTTGATGGCACATATATATATTTGCAAAAGTCATCTACCTATTCCAAAAAAAAACCTACAGCTTACATAAATACGCCAATCTATTGAAACCTTTTATAATGGCAACCACAGATGGGTTTATTTTAGATGTTTATGGTCCGTATGCTGCTACAACATCTGATGCCCAGATAATGAACCAGCTTTTTGCACCCAGTGGTGCTCTCAGAAATTATTTTAGAGAAAATGATGTGTTTTTGCTAGATAGATGGTTTCGGGATGCTATAGGACTACTTACCTCATTAGGATTCTCAGTACATAAGCCAGAGACTCTAGATGTAGGTGAAACACAATTGTCCACAATAAAAGCAAACAAATCTCGGCTTGTAACCTTGTGCAGATGGGTAATTGAAGTAGTGAATGGTCGGTTTAAACGTGATTTCAAAATGTTCAGGAATAAATATTTTAATGTAGCATCAAGAAACTTGATGAGTGATTTTAGAATTTGCGCAGCAATATTGAACAATTTCCATCCGCTTATAACCGACCGTTCTGATGCTCAAGCAATCTTAGACAGAGCAATGCAAAGAGTAAACTTGCCGAACTATTTAGGTGATTATGTGCTTGAGCATCAATTAAATAGACGCCGAGCCAGTTTCATAAGAATAGACAATGCCCAATTACCACAAATAAATATGTTCCCTGTAATGGAAATGTCAGACTTGATTTTGTTCAGTCTTGGAATTTACCAAATAAAGCAAGCTAGATCATATTACGGGGAGCATATTCGTGCAAATGGGACATTTTTGGTTGAAATAAGTGAAAGCTTAGAAATCACAAATGTCCCAGGCATAATGTCATCACATGAGACAGTATTGCTTAGAGGCAGGATCAGATCAAGACATCAAAGCAATAAAGTATATTATACTTATGTTTTAATAAAATTAATAGAGTCAAATAATTGGGAGGAGAGAATTCCTGAATATTACTGCAGCTGTATAGTAGGGAAGCGAACTGTCGGAAGCTGTGCTCATGTGATGACGATCATATGGTATCTTGGGTGGGCTCGGCATCAAAACAATATATTACCGCCTGCACAGTTTCTTGATGATGTAATTGTTAGGGAAGATGTAGAAAATGAAGAAGTAGAATAAATATAAGTGAACACATTATTCTTTTATTTCTCTACCTAATACACATGTTCACCTATTCCGACCTGCTGGAGTGACTATTTACAAAAGGGTAACAGATCCAATCTAGTCTGACTGGTTTACTGACCCACCGTGGAAGAGACGCATAACCTTCAGTAGTCATTCTGTAGTTTACCGACTTCTTGGTCATAATGTCCCAAATTGTAGGAGAAAAAGATCTTTATATCTTATATGATTTATTATCCTTATCATAAATCATTTATTCTAAGGGAAAAGTACGAAATCAACGCAGGCTAAGAGCTAGTTGTTAATAATAGCGCTTCTGCGTTAACACAGTCGCTAACAGTAAATAAAATGAATTCAGCCCATTAGGTACTGTCCCATTGCTGGGCATGGGTCTCTTCTCAGAATGAGAAGGGCGAGGCCGTAGTCCAACACGCTGGCCTGGTGCAGGTTGATGGACTACACTCCATCCATCAACTTACAATGGCGATTTTGACATACATAGCATTTCTGCCTACCCCATGGCCAGAATCTAGTCTTGTAGGTAAACAAACAACTGTCAATGTGTCAAGTGTTGCAACCATTGACACAGGTAATGTTTTCAAAGGCGGCAAAGGAATCAATGTCATACATCCAAATCATGGAGATTATACGGTGGTTTTAGTATAAAACCATTTAATAATGTTTTTGTATAACACAAAGGCGTATAATATGCTTTAAAATAATATTAAACAGCTTTTTCTTTGTTTTAATGTGCCAAAATAATTTATTACGATAAAAAATATCTAGGTTTAAAATATTTATTTATTAAATAATGGTGCTTTTATTTTTATTTTTTTTTTTGTAAGGCCACTCTGGATAATTTTCCCTACCAGAAAAACCGCACATGATAGTTGTTCAAGAACAAAATTATTTTAAGCCCATTTCCTAACATGTCCTTTGATTTTGGCTGAATGCTAATGCTAAGCCATTAAAAAAAAAAAAAAAAATATATATATACTGGTCTCCTTTAGGAGTATATGTTCTGTGGGTCTGAGCCACAGAGTACATTATATATAGGGTATAGAGTCATCAGCCTAGCTTACCTTTTCGCGCCATCTGGTGACTAACGACAAAGTTACATCTATTCTGTGCATGTGTGCGTGTTGTCATCTGTGTTGTATGTGTGCATGCATGTCTACAGGGTTTCATTTCACATTATTTTTTTTGTAAGTTGTTTTAGATTGTTTCGTTGAATAAAACACAAAATTACACACCTTTTTATTTTATTTAGACCATACAGACCATCTTTTTGAATAATATATTGACGTCATTGTAAAAATTCGAAATCCAAAAACTAATGCCGGGGTCCAAACAAACAAGGTACGATCGTCGAAGTCCAGGATAGAGCACAGGTAAACAGAACAAAACACAGTCACGAAAGTCCATAAAACAAAGCTAGGTCGTAAGATATAAAATTCAAAACGCATAACAAAGGTCGGGAAAATACGATAGTATTGACAAATTTCCAATGACAATGACGGTAAAAAAACGAACATGGCCGTATTTAGGGATAGGAAAAAAGAATCGATTACTCATTGGTATCGACACTTTCGTTTCGATATTGAGTATTTTTGTAATCGATTACTTTGCTTTCGATACTACAACATGAATGGACACTTTCTCATGTAATCGATACCCTTCAGCAAACCACTATCAAGTAGTATCTATCAGCTAGTACTGGGGAAGTCTCATCATAACCAAAATTGTAATAGTGTGGCCACATTGCGCGATTATTTGTTTTTGGAAAGTTTTTGACTGATTGTGTATCTTCATCGTGATAATTTATCTCACTATAGTAGGCATTCAAAATAAATAAATTATATTCAAGATTTTTGGAACATAGAAATTATTAAACAATCATAATGATATCTCGTAGACTGAATTTATGTAAGTAGAATTGTAGTCTTGTAACCTTTCTTCTTATTCTGTTGTTGCTCACGTAAGTTCTTGCAGTATTCCGTGTTTGTTTTTTGTGAAAAATGGTACCCCCGATTAGAAGTGATGTTTGAAAGTCTTTCCAAAAGATTCACGAGCACAGTTTTACTCGTAAAATATGTTACAAAACTATAAAAACGGGCGGAAACATATCTAATCTAATAAAACCTTTAAAAATCCATATCAAAAAGTAACTAGCAGATTAATGATATTAAGATTTATGTTTGTTGTATTCTATTGGTTGTGACTGACCTATGTTGTTACTTGACCCTGCTGGAGACCTTTGTTCAACAATGGATGTCCCTTGGCTGATATGATGATGATTAAGACTATATTCTAGCTAAAGATTGTACGTTCCAGCTTGCTGTCCAGCGATTTATTCATTTAAAATCATTATTAATAAAAGTTCGCAAAAAGAGTCGATACCTTATAGTATCGATACTTTTGTTGCGATACTTATATTGGTATCGATGCTTTTGATACTATACTTGTATCGATTACAGTATCGATACTTTCGTTTCGATATCGTATCCCTAGCCGTATTAGCCGCCAGTGACGTTCCATTTTATCTCTAGGTTCATAGATTAGTGCTAATATTTAATTTGTATTTAAATTGGCAAAGTAACGACGTAGGTTATGTTAGTAAAACTTAGATTTATCTAAATAAAATAAAACAACCAAACAGAAATAATGCAAATAAACCAAGAAATAAACAGGTTGGAATTGTTTAAAAAATGCTTGAAAAGAAACGGATTCGACACTAATTTCTTACAGTGTTGCTATAAAGTATAATTGATACTGTTTTTCTTTATTTTATTTTATATTCTTTTTCATATAATTTAAAAGATAAGCTTCAATGCTTAAACATAATTAATAAAAAACATTGTTATGATTTTTTGTAAAATTCTATAGGAGTAAGTTGGCTATACATGCGCCATCTGTTGAGGAAAGATGAAAGTATTGCCCAAGTCTTTTTGTCCGTAGAAGTTACGAATGTACTAAGTGAAAAGACCCTGGTCTGAGCTCCTACCTAACGTGGAACAGACAGAAGTTCTAATATTTTATAACTCTATCGAGAATCGTGGTCACAGACTACTTTCATATATAGAAATTTTAGAAATGTATCGCCGCGAATCTATGAAACTAAACTTGTGTTTATTTTAATGAATTATATAAACCATACTGCAAGATGGAACTGGAAGATCTTAAAGTGTGTCGCATTTGCTCAATAATGGACGTAAAGTTGCACGATTTGCGATCACACCCATTACAATGTTATTATGAGTCCGTAATAGGAACCAATGTAAGTTTTGACTTTGTTTACTTATAACATTTATTTAGAGTTTTTAATAATTACAAAAAAATATCTATGCAATCTATTCAAATGCTTATTATTAGACCATCTATTACCACTTTTAAACCTCAAGTTATTTATTTACTTTTTATATTCATTTTTCTTTTGCTAAGATATTATGGTGAGCAACAAACATGAAAATACTCTTTTTAATAAATTAAATGTGTTGATGGTGAACTCAGAATAATGTTGATATGCCACTAAAGAGTACATACAAAATATTACCAGCAGTGTTGTTTATTTTTATAAAAAGATCCTGCAATGCGGGTAGAATTCACATTTCTAGTAATCTTGTTAACCTCTTCAACTAAGCTAAATAATGCTTGTGTCTGGAGTGGGTTCACAACAATAGTGTAATAAGGTGTGGTGTTGGGACCTGCATCCTCTCAATCACAAGTATGACACTAGTCATTAGGCTGTTGCTGCTATTAACACATTGAGTATACTGACAAAAGAGCACCAATAATTATGATACCTCTTTTTTACTCATTATGTATGTTCACAAAAATGATGTAAAATTACTCTGAATAGGGTCAATGGGTTGTCTTAGGGGCGGAAGGTTTTAGGAATATCGTAGTAGGTTCTGGAACTAGTGTACTATACACATCACTATTCAGTGCCTTAGCATTTCAAATTACTTTATGTTTTAATGCACTAACTTTAAAAACGAATATAAGAATTATGGTGTGTAAAATAGTGTTTAAAATTAGATTTA
Organism: Tholera decimalis; assembly: GCA_943138885.2. NCBI lineage: Eukaryota > Metazoa > Arthropoda > Insecta > Lepidoptera > Noctuidae > Tholera > Tholera decimalis. The sequence goes on from OW964562.2 coordinate 37,077,735, forward strand.
GATCACAATAATGCATTACTATGCTTTGGTACATTCCAGTGCTTCGATATTTAAGTATATTATTTTGGTAACATATTAATGTTCTATTCCAGTTTCTATATACCAACTTGCCACCATATGTCTGCTATGAATGTGCAGCACTTGTGAGGAAGTTTTATTTCTTCAGACAGAAATGTTTAAGGAGCCAAGCAGTACTCCACAGATCTGCAAGTGTAAATAGCAAGGTATACAAAATAAAATGCCAATCAGGATTATCAGGATCAGCCAGATAATCAGGATTCTACTGTAAGTAATTACAGTAGAATCCCGAGTATCTGAACATCGATTTATTCCAGCCTTCAGCTGTGTCATGTCATCTTTGGTCTCATATTTATATGTCATATTGTTTGTAAGATGCATGTATAACCAGTTACATAATAAGAAAAAATATGAAAGTTTTTTTGACTTTGGAATAAATTTTCCATTTTGCGCAGTATGATATATAGATAACATACTTTGATCCTGATTATTGGAATTCACGTTATTGATATAAGAATATGACAAATCCTATTAACAAAAATTTTGTTTAAGCTAAAACGGAAAGATGTAATATCAATAGATAGAAAAAGCCTCCACATTACTTCTAACCTTGAAATCATCAAATTGCCAAAAATAGAGATATGTCAGGTACAAAATCCTGAATTAAACAAACCAGGTAGCAATGATAATGATAAGAAATTTAAACATGAAGATCATAACTATGCCGCCTTAATTGCAACGGATCACAGTCTCTCCAGTGATGATGATGAAGATGATCAAACTCTTGCACTTCAAAAGAAGAAGAAAATTCAAAATAAAAAAGTGGTTAAAGAAAAGGTGTACTTGAACCAGGAGTTTGAACCAGAAGTAAGTAGATTTTAGAATAACTTGCTTGATTCTTGTGAAGAATGGTCTGTGCATAGTGGAAGCAGGCATTACTATCCAGAAATCTATGGCAAACTAATACTACAGAAAAATAACTATTGTTAATTTCACCAAAACCACCTTTTCAAACTAGCTTGTAAGTAAGCAACACAGCCCTCCAGCCCGAAAATATATGTACATCCTACTATCCTATCCTACTTCCTACTAATCCTATCCTACTATCCTATCCTACTATCCTACTTCCTTCCTACTATCCTACTAATATTATAAATGCGAAAGTTTGTGAGGATGGATGGATGTTTGTTACTCTTTCACGCAAAAACTACTGAATGGATCTGAATAAAATTTGGTAAGTAGATAGCTGACATTCTGGAATAACACATAGGCTACTTTTTATCCCGAAATTCCCACGGGTTCGGGATTTACGCGGGAAAACCTTCCCACGCGTACGAAGTCGCGGGCAGAATAAGAAAAGCTAGTATTCTATATGTTGATGCAATAAAGCGATGCAATAAAAATACATAATGCAAGGAAACCACACTTGACTCATTTTTTGCATCCTCAAGAGATGTTGACTTGCCGATTGGGTCAGTACTCATGAGATGTAATGTTACGCAATATGGTGGCTTGGTGAGAGGTGCACTCTTTATGAGAGTGTACTGCATAGTTAAAACAGCTGGTTTCTTCTTGGTGAGAAGAAATATCGACTATAGGAAACTAACAATAATTAATTTCTTTACAGTTTGTAGCTGAATCTGTACAAACCATGGAGGTTGAAGTACCTAAAGAGGTTGAAAAGAAAAAGAAACAACCCATGATAAAAAGAGTTATTAAAAATAAAAAAATGATATCAAGGAAACCTGACTTGTCCAGTGAATTCAAATGGAATGATTTTGCACAGAACATTGAAATTATAACTTTGACGGTATGTAGAAATATATTATGCATATTTATGTAATTATTAGCTTTTGACCGCGGCTTCGCCCGCGTGCAAGTCGAAGACTATCCCACGGGAACATTATATCGGGATAGAAACTATCCTATGTCCTTCGAAGGGTCCTGAACTAAAATTTCATCTAAATTGGTTCAGCGGTTTAAGCGTGAAAAGGTTAAGACGGAGTTACTTTCGCATTTATATTAATAATATGGATGGATGTTGTATCAAATATGTGTATGTGTGTATATTATGTGTTTTGCAATAAGTAGAATCAATTGTTATTATTACTTGTGGTTTTGCTCAGTGGTTGAAATTCGCCCATTGGGTACACAATTTATTACGAATGCACTATTAGAAAAAAAAAATTAGCTTTGTGTGCAGAAAGCTCTCGCTCCTTCTTCATCTAATCATTAATTGTGCCAAATTTCATATTCCTCGTTCCACGTGATTTTCGTAAAAAGGGGTACAAAGGTTTTGCTTGAGATTTTGATTTACCTATATAGATTCTTGGATTATTTTATTTTGGAACATTAAAGCACATAGAAATTAGTTACACATACAAATTAACTGCCACATTAACGTTGAGAACTGTGTTATTAGCGCCCACCACCAGGCGGTTGGAAACGTTAGCGTTCCTGATTTTATAGAGCTGAAGTTAAAAGAATAATTGTCAGACAAACCGAGAGAGGTGTGTGAATAAATAGGTGTTCTGTGTTTGCGTATGTGTCTTTAATTATTTATTTATTTAAACTTTATGTACAATTGTTTTACATGGGCGGACTTAGTGCAGCAAGGCATTCTCTACCAGTCAACCTTTGGGTGACGAGTGTGTGTGAGTATATTTTTTGACCTCATTTTGGGACAGCTTATTTTTATTAGCTCATTGTATGAAGAAACATGTTACAAATGCTAGACAAAATTTCCTACCAGCCTAGCTATTATAGGTTTTGCAAAAATGCAATTTTGTTCCGGAATCCCGGAATGTGATTTCATTTTTTCCTTATAAACTACGTGTATAATGCTTTACGTTCCTTTGCAGCCTGAAAGATTTACCCTAAGACTAGATTAAGAATCAATCAGGAGTAGGTTAGGGCTTTTAAATTTTAAGATAATGGTGAATAATTCAATTTTTTTTTCTGACTTATGTATTCAGTGTTTGCAAGTTTTTTGGTCTCAAACTGTAGCCACACATATGGACTATAAACGCAAAAAAACCCGGGAATTCCGGGATTTGACTGACATTTGTAATACGAAGATTGTAATTACAAGCTTCAATTTCTTCCAGTGATAGACATTTTGTAGTGCGGGAAGGAGTCCACCCTTGTCAAGCATGATGCTAAAACCCCGCATTAATACAAGCTGCCTGGAGGAAGCGGGGGTTAGGCACTATGGAGCCGTCAAAGAATCATAGTGCCGCTTTGCCTCAGCAGGGGTTGACCTATCCTGCTGGGGGATGTCTCTCCGAACCCCGATCGGAAGACTTAGTGCAAGGGGGGGTATGAGGGCGCCAACCCTCATGCTGGTCAGCGACAGGCAAGCGATGCTACGGATAACGCCATAGCCAGTTCTTCTTACGCTTCGGAAGTAACCGCAAATATGCTAGAAGCAGAAAACGACAGCAACGAAGTTGAAATAAACAGGCAATTGAGGAGTGGCACATTAACTCGGTTGGATGCCTATAACTTTATGACTGAGGAAAGTAAAAAGATAAATGGATGCTTAGGGAGACCATTCGACTTAACTAAATCTGAAAGGAATAATTTAATAAAATTATTTCTTGCGGATTCCTTACAAACTCCACTGTCTGCGCCACAAGAAAATAGCCTTGACACTGCTATTGCCCTCTTTATAACCAAAGTTGAAAAAAGGTATAATAATTGCAAGAGAAATAAGAAGCTTTTCCAGAAAAAGAATAAGGAATGGTTAAATAAAGCCTTTGTAAAAGACCTTCCTCAAAATCTGATTTTGAAGCGTTACATGTGTCCAGAAATCGTGAATATTCTACCAGAAGCTGTGAATGTGGAAAATAAAACTTTGGATCCAGTAACTGAAATTGTGCATAAGACATCTGATAATGTGGATAAGACACCTGATGATGTAGACGACTCACCTGTTGCAGGTTGTAGTAAAATCACAGGATTAGTAAAAAGCAGACGTACCCAGCTGAGAGAACGCAAAAGGCTAGAAATGATCATACAAAACGAACCACCAGCGAAATTAATCAAGGCTTTTACTAAAGTTGTTACGTCATCACAAGACAATGAAAAATTAAGAAACATAAAAACTTTAACCGACTTCCAAAAAACACTGCAAAGTGAAAAATAACTTTAATTTCGGTAGTCAGTGTCTTTAGTTTTGTATTTTCATTTTTGGCACCGACTTCCGAAATTAAAGTTATTTTTCACTATGCAGTGTTTTTTGGAAGTCGGTTAAATTTTTTGGTAAAAAGTTTTTATTTCACTCTTTTTAGTTGGTCGATTTATAATTTACCTAGTTACAAAAGCCTAAATCACAACTACTTATAACCTTTTACAAAATATTGCTTTTCCCAATACTGGGCCGTTAATTGTTGAGGAGTTCTCCTGGTACTTCACCATCAGCTTCACTTCACCATATGCATTGTGACGAGCATATTGTGCTTAATAACCATATTAATCGAAGCGGAACCCATGAAACACTTATTATTCCTACTTATATATTGAGTAGTTCCAGTGGCCATCTGTGGTCTTCATCATCAGGTCCACTTCACAAATGGTGCTTTTCGAATACAACTACACAAGTTACTATAAAAAATACTCAAATCACTATAATTTATTATAATTTAATTTCGGTAGTCGGTGTCTTTAGTTTTGTATTTTCGTTCTTTGGCACCGACTTCCGAAATTAAAGTTATTTTTCACTTTGCAGTGTTTTTGGGAGGCGGTTCAATTTTTTGGTAAAAAGTTTTTATTTCACCCTTTTTAGTTGGTCTATTTTTAATTTACCTAGTTACAAGAGCCTAAATGTCAACTACTTATAACCTTTTACAAAATATTGCTTTTCCCAATGCTGGGCCGTTAATTGTTGAGGAGTTCTCCTGGTACTTCACCATCAGCTCTACATCACCATATGCATTGTGACGAGCATAAAGTGCTCAACATCCATATTCATGTAATCGAATCGCAATCCACTCAATACTTATTATTGAGTAGTTTCGGCGGCCATCTGTGGTCTTCATCATCAGTTCCACTTCCTCAAATGGTACTTTTTGAGAGCAACTGCACAAGTTACTATAAGAAATACCCAAAACGCCATAGGTGTGCCTATAATATTTGAAGAGTTCCCTCGATTTCTCCAGGATCCCATCATCAGATCCCGACTTTGGTGATAATGGGACCAATTTCGAAGTATACCCATTCGAACAAAAAAAGAATTTTCCAAATCGGTTCAGCCGTCTTCGAGTACTCGATGATCATACATAAAAAAAAATATATATATATATACGCGTCGAATTGATAACCTCCTCTTTTGGTCGTCGATTGAAAATGTTTTGCAAAGAGATTTAACAAAAAGAGGCTTTTGTGCATTTCCGCCATACTCAAAAGTAGCTAAAGTAAAACAAGAATGTTATCCTGAAGACAGAGTACAATCAAGTGATGTTGAAGCATTTGTTTGCTTGCAGGTACTACTTGCACACACTTTCAATAGAATTATTCTTCTATGTGATGATGTTATTAATACATATTGCGAACGAGAGCATTTGGATGAACTTGCTTGCACATTTGAAGGGTCTTGGGGTTTCGACGGCAGCGCAGGCCAATCTCTGTGTAAACATAAGTCTCCCCAAGATCTTTCATTTGACGAAAATACAATTTTTGCCACGATGTTTGTATCATTGCGAATGATAGAAACTTGTAGCAAACAAGTTCTATGGTTAAATCAAACGCCTCAGTCTTATCGGTCATGTAGAGCTCTTTATATTCAATATCGAAAAGAGTCGAAAGACCTCATTCTCTCGGAAAAAGAGTATGTAGAGGAACAATAGCGACATTTAACACCAAACGCTGCAACTACATCAAAAGGTTTTATCATAAAAACTACGTATAACCTCACCTTAGGTGTAATTGATGGTAAGGTTTACAATATAATCCATGGAACGTTCTCACAATTACGATGTCCCATTTGTAAATTAACTTCCACCAACTTCAACAATTTAGATTTTGCCTTTTCTAAGCCCATTATTGATGAAAACACAATAAAAAATGGCATGAGTCCACTTCATGCTTTCATACGTTTTTTAGAATTTGACTCCATTTAGGATATAAAAATGAAGAGTAAGACAGTTGCGAGTACCCAAATCATCCGTTGCGGGACAAATAATAGATGAACGAAAGAAAAGGATACAGGCAGAGATAAAAGATCGCTTAGGTTTACTCGTTGACGTTGTGCGACCCAATTCAGGGACGACTAATGATGGGAACACTGCCCGAAAAGTATTCGCGACTGATGAAAGCCGTGGAATATTTGCTGAAATTCTTGGCCTCGGCAAATGGCTTGTGGATGATCTACACGTTATTCTAATCGCTATAAATTGTGGGCTACCGATTAATACCAAAAAAATTTGGTGATTTCTGCAGGAATTTAGCCAGAATATGTAGCCGATTATAGTTGGCACCCAATGACTACTACATTACATAAAATTCTAATACACGGCCAAAGTATTATAGAAAATTCTACAATGCCCGTAGGACTTCTCTCAGAACAGGCTGGAGAGTCTAGGAATAAATTTTGGAGGTACAGTCGGCCAAGAAAGTGGTGTACCACCCTAAGGTTGAATATCGCTTGCAGATTCATAGGTGATAAAGATTAGTTTCGCTTGCAGATCGATCTGACAACTTCTATTGCTGTCTTTATCTGATTATTGATAACGACTATTACTGTTTGTAACGTGACAGCTGTTCTTAGTTTGAACTTGATGGAACCTTGGAACCAATGACGTCGTAAAATCAACGGCGGGGGGCTGTAGATTTTGATGACAAAATTGTATCTACAAATTCAGAATTGTAATCAACAAGTTACATAAAATTGTAAAGGCACAAGGCGAGTCCACAAACCTACAATTTCTGTAAACTTGTAATTACAATATCAATAAAAAACAAGCTAAAAATAGATTTATCCTTTTATTAAATTTCTACAATCAATTTTAAAATACTTATAACAAACAAAAACATAGCATATATAGTAATATTTAGAAGATATTGAAAATTTTTAAAAATTAGAAACGGGTGTAACCGCCGTTGGCCTCTATAACCTCTAAAAGACGAGACCTCATTGAACCAACAAGCCGTGAGCAAATATCGGTTCCCCGCATTTCCTCCCAGATATAATTACAGTGACTAATAAGAGCTTGTTTGGTTCTTTCATTTTGATGCGACCATCGTTGGACCATAAGGCCCCAAAGATTTTCTATCGGGTTGAGGTCCGGCGATCTTGAGGGCCACTGAATTACCCTTACGTCAGTGTGTGAACGAAACCAGGCTCTTACGATCCTCGCATTATGAATTGAACAATTATCTTGAACAAAATCAAATTGTGGCACTTCGTTCTCCGGGTAAACATTACGGACTGTCGGTAGCATTGCATTCTGAAGCACGTCGATATAATTTACAGCCGTCGCTCGAGGAGGTAGAGAACACAATTCTCCTACACCATCCGTACTCATCCAGCCCCAAATATTTACGGAAATTCGACCTGATTCTCTATTTGGGATTACATGATCATCTTTATACCGTGTTGAATTATATCGCCAAAGGTGAAGACGTCCATGCTGACTGGATTTAAACGTTTTTTCATCACAAAACTCTGTATTAGACCAATCAAACTCTAAGTGCTCTCTGGCGAAGTTCAGACGAGCAAGTCTGTGAGCATCCGTCAAATATATTTTCTTGGCGTAATGCCTGTGGTGCAACCCCATGTAATGTAGATGATTCCTTATTGTTTGGGCACTCACATCGAACATCTCCGCAAAATGTTTTGTGGGCTTAAAACCATTGATTTCATATTCCCGTCTTATGAATTCTCTATCGTTATTGGAGAGTGCAGGCCGGCGACCACTTCTTCTGTGATCCAACAAACTTCCCTCCTCTCCTTCACGACGAATCCAAAAGCGGACAGAACGCCTCGATATATTCAAATTCCGGGATATCGCACTGATACTGCTTCCCTCATTAAATTGGGCAATTATTTGTGCTCTTTCGGCAATGGTCAAGTTGGCAGGCATTGAGATGATTTTATATGCAGTTGATTGAAAAATAACACGGAAAATATATCGATTTTTTGCATATATTTGACAAAATGTCAATTGTCAGTTTTCTTTTTCAAATGGAATTCGGTTGTCTAAATAGTTTTTATTACTTTTGTTTGGAAACATTTCAATTGCTTTGTAGAAACTAATGTCCTTTTCATTTATACTAAAGGTTAAAATGTCATGTACTTATATGTGACATATGACGTATGAATACTAAATACATAGGTTTACGTCATGATAATGTTGTCTCTTTCAGTAATATCTTTTTATAACGAACCTTGTTGTAATTTTCGATGACCGGGAAACTAAATCAAAACTGGTACACCACTTTCTTGGCCGACCGTACAATCGCGAGCACCACAGCCGAAAGGATAGCAGGAAACATACAATAGAAGACTTGTTTCACAGGGCGTTGGAATCATCCGATCCGGTCGTATCTAATACTCGCCTGAGTAGGCGACAACGTTGTATAAAACGTATGCCTTTACCAACTTCAGTTATAGAAATGTTGAGACCATTTCAATTCAACGACGACGATGACGTTCAAAATGAGCGTAGAATGCAATGAAACCAATGAAAAGAGTTCACATCTATTCTGACAAACGAATATGACGTATTTTTAGCAGAAGATGAAAATTAAATCAATTGTTATTTTATTCTAATTTAGTCGAATCCCGGAATTCCCGGGATTATATTTCTCTGAAAGTCCGCTAGATTTTCACTTGTTTTGTTTTTGCGTTTTAGTCCATATGTGTGGCTACATTTTGAGACCAAAAATCTTGCAAACATTGAATACATAAGTCAGAAAAAAAATATTTTGAAATATTCGCCACTAGCTTCCTGCTCGCGACTTCGTCCGCAAACCATAATAAATTATACACCTAAACCTTCCTCTTGAATCATTCTATCTATTAAAAAAACCGCATCAAAATCTATCACGCAATTTTAAAGATCTAAGCATACATAGGGACAGACAGTGGGAAGCGACTTTGTTTTGTACTATGTAGTGATTATCTTAAAATTTAAAAGCCCTAGCCTACTCCTGATTGGTTCTTAATTTAGTCGTAGGGTGAAGCTTTCAGGCTGCAAAGGAATGTAAAGCATTATATACGTAGTTTATAAGAAAAAAATGAAATCGCTAAACTTGACATTCCGGGATTCCGGAATAAGATTGCATTTTTGCAAAAACTATAATAGCTAGGCTTTTTTTTTTTTTTTTTAGCGTGGTAAAATTATCAAATAAGTCCTCCCACCCCGGGCAGGGTGGGAGGGTCTGTCAGACTTTTACTGACTAAAATCCACGGTGTTCCTTCAATAACCCTTTACGTACCGGGGTCACGGTAATGGGATTAGTCCCACGACCCCGGGCAGGCTTCGGCCCTCTGCAGAGGGGGCCTCGTCATGTAGCTGACGCTCTTTGTGGCGCGCGTGGAACACAACGCGCCGTCGACCCGGGCATGGTCCATGGTCGGACAGCGAGTTCTAGACCCTCTACTCGCTGTCCGCATGCCCGCGCCTACGGTGGCCGGAGATCGTCGGCCGACGTCCGACGCTGTGGGCGTCTACCACTGCGGCTGGGCTGGAGGGAGGACGCCATCCTCTCCCTCATGCGGCCCGCCTCCTCCTTCGATAGCATGACTGCTTCGCAGAAGGAGGCGACCGCTTCCCACTCCCTCTCGCCCCGCAGCATGGCCTCGACCAATGCCGGGCGCGAGAGGTCTCCGCCTATCGCCGCCGTGAGGACACGTCGGTGCTCTGCCCAGGCGGGGCAGTCTTGCACCGTGTGCTCTACGGTGTCCTCAGGGCGACCCTCGCAGTGGTGACATCCAGGCGTTTCCTCCTTTCCCATCAGACACAGGTACCTCCCGAAACTTCCGTGTCCGGTGAGGACCTGCGTCATGCGGTAGGTCAGGACGCCGTGACGCCGAATAATAGCTAGGCTGGTAGGAGTTTTTGTCTAGCATTTGTAACATATTTCTTCATACAATGAGCTAATAAAAATGAGTTGTCCCAAAATGAGCTAAAAAAAATATACTGTGCGTATTATGCTACATTGTATTGTTTGCATATTGTTAATTTTGGTAGAGGTTGTTTAACCCTTTCGGTACTGTAGGTATGTATATGTCCCAATACGGTATTAGACTAATGGTACATATCTTCCCACAAAAGTATAATTTTGGGTTTGTTTCTTTTCTATACTACTCTAATTTTAAAGTTTCAAGACCGATGGAACCTAATGTCCCATGCTGAAAAAAGGATTTTTCAGGGTAAAAGAAATAAAGGTGGCTCTTTTTGGGTTTATAATAAATAAAAAAATTAAAATTTGGGAAATAAAATAAATAAAATAATTGTATTATTTATATTGTTCAGTAAAAATTTCACGAATATCTCATTTAGATTATCAGTCCTGAGTAGGGCGTCCAATCCCGCAGCCTGAATTCAATCTCGGTATTTGCGGGACTACGAATTTTCAATCCCGCGGGATCTCGGTATTTGCGGGATCCCGCATATTGAAAATATTCACATTTATATAAGGCAAATAAAACAATGAATTAATCAACTAACTCCACGTTTATTTACGTATTACTATTAGTGTGAGATCAATAAAATTACACCGTTTTTTCTTCACAAAAAAACAGTAAGAAATACTGAATAAAAAACTACTGATATTTTAGGCTACATACTTAGGCTACCACTGACTGAAATTCGGCTAATTAGGCTAGATAAGCTGTGAAAAACGGGCGACATCGGCCCCCGCGTTGTTTGCAACACTGCCGGCCGCCGGTCACCGAGCGATCGCGCTCGCGAGAGGTCATATGCATGCTTTTTTCAGTCCCGCAAATCCCGCGGATCCCGCGCCCGTAATCCCGCATCACGCGGGATTGGAAAATGACGCGGGATCCCGCAATACCGAGATCTCGGTATTCCGGGATTGGATGCCCTAGTCCTGAGGATACATGTATGGGCCGTACCGAAAGGGTTAATAAACTTGCCTGTAAAACTGTTAGTTCTTCATTTCATCTTGTGTTTCCAGTTGGAAGAGCAGAAAGAAGAGATACAGAAACGGAAGGAGTCATCAAACTATATAAACTCTCCTTTCCAATGCAATCTGTGTTATAAAGGGTTCATTGAGAATGAAGCTTGGAAGCATCATGTCAGGAAACATGCTCCCGTAAGTAATTATTCCGTGCCAATAGGGTGCTCAGCTACATCCAGTAAGACTCGAAGCCCAGACCAACATAGTTCGGATAACGCTAAGCAGACGCTGAATGCCTAATAATTGTCTCATGTCTACATTCCTCTTTGTATAATCAACTTAGGAATGCATTGATATTTTTAAACGACTTCAAAAAAGGAGGTTCTGTATTCGACTAGTACGTATTTTTGTATATCCTCGATTTTCTCAAAAACTAAACTACTGATCCGATTTCGATCGCGTTTTCGTTGTTTGAACGCATATTTTACAAGGAAGGTCTTTCTATATGAGAGATCAGGTTCTGATGAAGATCTTCGGAGATAAGTGATGGAATTCTTCTATTAAAGACAGCACATCTCCCGCGATTGCTGCTCTTGTACATCATTCTATGTACTGTATAGCATAATCAGCCTATTAATGTCACCACTGCTGAGGCACAGAATTTCAAAAACCATAAAATAACAACATTTTAACAAAAAATTTAACCAGCTTCAAAATAAACAAAGACAACTGCACTACAAAGCGGAAAATAGATTTTTAGAGATTTTTTCATTTTCTGTCAATAAAAAAAATAAAATAAAAAAATTATTTAATTCAGATGTCCAACGATTTCATATACATTGTTTAAAATTACAAATTAGAAAAATGTCAAAACTATCATGTCATAATCGTTATTAAAATTAAATTAAATTAACATCATACACAAAGATTACAACACAAATTACAGATACACACACATTATTACAATTATTCATTATTACAAATTATTATATAACCCTCATAATAAGGGATTTCCATAATGTGGATGATACCCTATCAGCTACGGTATTCAGGATCATGTTGGGGCTGCCACGCAATCTGCATATCAGGGATGCCGTTTTCTTGCGAATAATGGCATGAAAACCATCAATGTGAAATAGTGCGAACATCCCTGATGCACTACAGAAACGCGGCAGCCCCAACACCATCCTGAAAATATTATTATATTGGATACGCAGGGAATCCAGCGACCTTTTGGTGTGACTAACCAACAGATTCCCCGTGTAAATGCTCTGGCAATAAGCTTTGAAAAGGGTGACCTTAACATCATCAGAGCATCGGTAGAATCTGCGGGCCAGCATGTTACATCTGACCGCTAGAGCCCTGCGCTCCCGCACAATATCTAAATCGTCTTCAAGGCCGTCGGTAAGGAAATATCCTAGGTATTTAAATTTTACAACACGATTTATGCACAAGCCATTTAGCGTAATATTTTGAAGAAGATCAGGACACTTACCGTTGGCCTTGAAGACCATGTGCTCACTCTTCTTAACATTTCCATACAATAGGCCATGGACATTGGCATAGACCTCGTACACTTTTAATAACTCTCCGAGACCCCTCGCCGTCGGGCTCAGCAGCACCATATCATCCGCGTAGCTGATGTTATTGATACTGACGCCGTCTATTGAGCACCCGACACGCCTGCTGCTGAGCTCGACGATGAGGTCATTTACATATAGGTTGAATAGCTTGGGAGATGTCAGTCCCCCCTGTCTCACCCCGCTCTCCAACCTATACGCCTCAGAGAGTGTATTAGCCCACCTCACAAAATTCGTTTGGTGTCCATACTAATATTTTAATATATTGAGTATGGTCCCAGGTACACCCCTGTCCCTCAACTTTCTCCAGAGCACATCATATGACACGAGGTCAAAAGCTTTGGAGAGGTCAAGGAAACAGGCATATACCGGCGTCCTACGATTCGTATAGTATTGGACGGTATGCTTGAGACTCACTATTGCGCTTTCCGTGGATAGCCCGGCCCGAAACCCGAACTGTGCGTCATGTAGATTTATACCCCTGTCCCTCAACTTTCTCCAGAGCACATCATATGACACGAGGTCAAAAGCTTTGGAGAGGTCAAGGAAACAGGCATATACCGGCGTCCTACGATTCGTATAGTATTGGACGGTATGCTTGAGACTCACTATTGCGCTTTCCGTGGATAGCCCGGCCCGAAACCCGAACTGTGCGTCATGTAGATTTATATATTTATCCAAGCAAGAATCAAGCACCCCGTCCAGCACCTTAGCAATCACAGTAGCTGGCAGTGGCGGTACCTTCATATAAGCCCAAAAGCCCGGCATGCCTTACTAAAAAATGCTCGATAGAGAATCAATGTCAAACCCGAACTATTTAAAAGTTCGCGCGCTTAATTCTTATCAAAATAACACAATGAATCTACTGAGTACAGCTAAACTACTACGCATCGCGATTGTTCGCGCGCAGAGTTTCGCATTTGTAGCATCTAATGATCTACATATTGCTATCTCGCTTACACGCACCGGCTTTTACCGGGCTTTCAAATACTATATCTGTCACTTTCGCACTTATAGCGATGTGCCGTATAACGAGTTAGGCCTTAGGCATAGAACAAATCGATCACTATGGCAGATATAAGCAGGGCATTCGTATGAAGTTGCATGCGTATGCGTGACCTTGTCAGCTTGCCAACTCTGCAGTGTTGCCGTTTTAGCCACACGTTGAAAGATCTTGGAGATTTTTAACGTGTTTGGAAACTTTTTTAACATTTATCAACAATAAAAACTGGCGACTTTTAAAATAACGAAATTAAATACAGTCAAAACCGTTTACAACAACATCATTTAGAACAACATACCGGTTATATAGACCAAAATCATAGGTACAAAATACTTTGTACCTTGAAAACATCACCGGTTATTACGACTATCGGTTTTTACAACCAAATATGAGTGGTCCCTTGGATGTTGTTATAACAGATTTTGACTGTATTCAAGCAATATCTTAAAAATAAAAAAAAAATAGCTAGATTTTTCATATACCTGGCGACTTTTTTTGCCTAAATGACAACACTTGAGTAGTTCCCGACATCCTAGAGTGCAACTAACTTGACTTCAGTTTCATTTGCTTGAGTGAAAAAAGCTGTTAAAGTTTTCTGTTTGTTTTCAAGATTTTCTCAGTGATACAATTGTTTTGGTGATTTACCTACAACAATGGAGGTAATTGTACCTTGTGAGGATTTAAAATGCGTTCAAGTTTTGATTGGCGAAGATAAGGTAAAATCTTTAAACTTTGCTCAGAAAAAACAGTTAATTTCTTCATTAAAACCGACGCCTAATCTGTGTATTTCTCAGACTAGTAAATCGCATAAACGAAAATTTAATAGATCAGTCAATCATTTCATTCATGAGAATAACCTCGAAGATGCCTTTCCCGAGCTGTTAAAGTTAGCGTATCTTGTTGTAACTATTCCGGCTACAAGTTCTTCCGCGGAACGTGCTTTTTCGTCTCTTAAACGTATCCATACCTATCTGAGAAATACACAAGGTCAAGAGCGTCTTTCCGAATTATCAATGATAGCTATTGAAAAACAGTTGTTGGTAGAATTAAAACGATCACCAACATTTTACTCTGATGTAATTAAATCATTTCTTAAGAAAGATAGACGATTCCAATTAGAATATAAATAATTTATTTAAATTCCTTATTACATTCTATCTAGCTATTTTTTAACTTTCGTTTTGTAACTTTTTGTTTTGTTTTTTTTTTTTTGTCTGTAACCTGGGTTCTGTTACGAAGGAAGCAACTACTTACCATAACTTTGTTCCCTCAAGCAATGAAGCAAACCAAACCAAACGGCTTTTTTCAAAGCCACCGGAGGTATGCAATTGCTGATATGTTTATTATATTCAATCTAGCACTAGCATGCCTTCAGTGTGCTTTGGTTACCTCATTCACCGCGCACGACAAGCAAGAGTGAAATTGAAGAAAGAAGAGGAAAGAAGAAGATGGATGAATTCACTTTTAATTTATTGTACCTAACCAGTAGTTTATGAGAAAATTGCGATGATACATACGTAGGTACCTACATACTCAGTCGAAAACTGAACTTTCTTTTTTTGAAATCGGTTAAAATTTTATTGGGCTTGCGTTATTTTGAAACCCTAGGCACGCCACTGGTAGCTGGAGATATGGGGCGGTAGTTCCCCAAATCCGAGATATCCCCAGTCCTGTTCTTCACGATAGGCACTACGATGGTTTTCATTAAATTGTGAGGTAAATACGAGTGACTCATGCACATCGTGAAAAACATGGCCAAGACAGACAGGCAGGTGAAACCCAGCGTGACGCAAGTGCTCAACACTAAGCCCATCATGACCAGGAGACTTTCCACCCGACATTTTCTTTAACACGTATCTTACTTGAGTAGCGGAAAAATTTACAAACGACTCACCTCCGACACATCCAGCCTCAGGACTAATAGACGACGCTGACGGGCCCAGTGGGGAGCGGGCCTTAAAATGCTCCTTGAATAAATTAGCAATACGCAACGGTTCGCTATTCCCACCCACACTCACAGGGAGACTAGGCTTAATATCATGCTTACCAGTAGCCTTCCAAAATTTACTGAAATCATTTGCTGACCTGTGTTTAGCCAGAGTGTCCATCCTAAGTTGGTCCTTGTTTTTCTGGCACCGCTTCAAACGACTTTTGAAAATTCTACGAGACTCAATCATTTCATCATAGATGATGCCAGCCGAAGGACGTTTGCATGATACCCACAATTTGAACTTAAGCCTGGCCACACGATGAGCTTTACAAACATGTTTATTCCAGCCACACAAGTGCCTGCTATTTTTCTGACTATTTTGGCACTTCCCACTAGACCCAACAGCCGCATCACTCAGTATTTGCACAATGACCTCATACAATTTATTTAATACACTTTTGTGACCCTCTAAACTGCATGACCCGCGACTACATTCCGAGAACTCGGATGGAAAATCTATGTCACGCAATCGGTTATGACATAATTTATAGTAGTTGTTTATTTGAGTCTTATCTCTCTCACCCCAAATAACCGAACTACGACGCCAGTTACTAGTCACCAACTTAGGCCTTACAACACTGATATCACATTTAACAAGTATAGGTAAGTGATCAGACATAAAAACATCCTCTACAACTCGCACGTCAACAACGGTTTGCCAGGCTGACCATGACACTACACAATGGTCCAGCCATCGATCGTCTGCACCCATGAGCTTCGCTAATAAAGGTGTACGTGCTAGTCTGTAAGCCTAATTTTTCTAAGTCAGCACAAATCCAAGACTGATCCGAGCAAAAATTAATCAGCTCATTATAAAATAGCTCCCTAGGGTGTGCATTAAAATCGCCCAATATAAATAAATTCTCCACATCCTCGCTAGCACTAATTGCGCTGATTTCACCAAGAACCTCTGTCACAATTGGTAAGTTGTCCGGTGAGTCAGTCGGCATGTATACAGAAAATAAAATAATTGAGCGATTATCAACCACAGCTCGAATACCTGTCAGCCGGCTGCTAGTACAGTGCAGCACAGTAACATTCTCAAACAGACCCTTTCTCCAGAGTATGGCTACCCCCCCATAAGGTCTTCCCTTCAGCAAGCCCACAGATGTGTCTACCGCGGACTTACCTGTGTATTCAAAGTTGTTAGAAATAGTTCCCAATAAAGGTATTTCATGGGGGAGTAACTAACCACGTTTCCTGAAGTGCTACTAAATCAGACATTTCACAGATTTTACGAATACAGTCAATAGACCGCTTGACCGACTTACAATTAAAACTAATTAAATTAAAATATTGTTGACAGCTTCCATCCATTGCATAGTATATTAACATGCGTCATGATTCGATTCCGTTTTGTACATAAAATGCACAAAACGCCTAAACGTTATTCCGTTAGGCCAAAAATTATCATTTAAAAATAACTCTAAATTACATTTAGAAACAAACACTTTATAAGCGAAATGAATAGTGAATAGTTTTGATAGGCTAAGTATTCCGCATTCTGGGGTACACCCGAGCTGATCAAACCTATTAATTTATCTTGGCACCGACTTCAGCCATGTGAGTAGGTAACTAGCCCTTATTTTAAATGGAATTAGACATCCAATGAAAAGTCTTTAAGGTTATTTTTGGGTTTGTAGTGCAGTTGTGTTTTTGTTAGTTTTGAAGTCTGTTCAATTATTTGTTAAAAGGTTTTTATTAGCAATTCTCTGAACTGATAAAAAAACTAACTTAACAAAGATTTCTTGTTGAAGCTTGAATGTTGATTAAATGTGCATTTAATAATCAGTTGGTTTTCTCGTTTTTTTTATTGCAATTATCAAGATTATTATGTGTAGCATGTAATAGTACATTATGGTACAAGTGTGTAATGTTGGTGATTACCGCTCAGGCGCCATTGAGACCCGAGCCGTCAGGTGAGGGTCTTAAGAGAGCCTAGGACGGTAATCATCAATACACACGTGTATCATACGACGTTTTTCAACACACTTGCGAGGAAAAAACAAATATGTATTGCATAAATCGTTTAATTATTAAAACAATTGGTGAATGTACAATTTTCAAAACGATATTGGATTGTTTTTGATGGCAATTTCACAGTTTGTGTTACATTGGTACTTGCCACTTCTTTAGTACCTTCATTTACTTCTTGTGTAAATGTCGGCGACAAAGGTAAATCATACAAATTACTGGAAGGAGAGGGCACCAAATAACTCACGCTAGTAGATGTACATGGTTGTGGTTCGGGGCAAAACTTTTTTGCCTTTGGCTCCAAATTAATGGCTTGCGTTATTTTGTCCTTGATTTTTGCTTTGTTATGAATTGAGTCTTCTATGTACGATTCAGCGATTGCGTCAGAACGCCATCCACCATGTCGCTTCAAAGTTAGTATATCAGCCCCCGAATCAGCCAACATTGTAGCCGACGTTCTTCTAAAACTGTGTCCAGTGTAAAAATCGGCCTCAGGCAAACCTAAATACTTCGCTATTTCTCTTGGCATATTACCAAATTTGTTAATACCGATTGTTTGTGCAGTACATTTTCCTTTCTGAAAGTTTTGGAAAAAGCGGTCATTCTTTGTTTTTGTTGAACGGAGATCTTGGTATTTTTTCACTATTTCACGAAACGTTCCTTGGATTGTAAAAGATCGTGGAATCTTGGTTTTAGTCTGGGTAATTTTGACAAGAAGCATATCTCCGTGGATTTCTACATCTTTTGTTGTAATATTGTACAGCTCTTGTCGTCTACAAGCACCAGTAACACCGAATATTAAGGCAACCTGCAAAGAAATCAATTAATTAGTTCTAAGAAATTATGCTAAAGTTACACACTTGTATATTGTAGATTCGTTTCGATTAAAAATATGAAACGTACCTTTGTTGCTAGATACTGACTATCCGGAGCCTCATTCAAAAACTTTTCAACGTCGGCTACCAATATATCCATCCGAGCGTCTCTTCAAAAATGCCATCAGGTTACAGTACGTTTTGATATCAACACCATGTTTGAGCTTAACCATGCTTCTTAACATGGAATAGATGCACCACAGGGAGCTAGGTTTGTATGTATTGGCGAGTTCAGAGAAATACGCCAAAAACACATTTTCAGAAAATGACTGGGTTTTTTTGTTGCTCTTCCATTGCAGGAAACTATCGTAAGCAGCTAAATACTTTTCTCTAGATTTTGCAGGTATTAGGCTTTCGTTTGCATTTATTTGATAATAATAAATGTTTTTTCGTCTTAATTAGGGACACATTTATTTATTTCAAAAATGTAAATAGATTTTCGGTGGCATAAAACCTCTTTGTTGTTACAAAAAAAAAAAAAAAAAAAAACTGTATTACCCGGTTAAATTGAAAATGCTCTGTTTACTCGCATATAATTTGCAGTTAGGTACTAACTTAACTTTGTAGGGATCATTCTATTATGCACTAGTGTGTAATATTATTATGCACGTGTATGTTATAGTTCGGTTTATGGCCCTAAGAACGATATAATAAGGCTCACTTTACGAGCAAGTGTGTTGAAAAAAAATTTTCCCTTTCACCTGGAAATCCCATATAAATAAATAAACAATTAATATCCGTTTTGAATTGCAACAGTTAGTGCCTTTTCACTTGTACCGGTTGCCGGGTAACCGGCGTCGGAAGCCCGGCAGCGAAGTGTATGGCCATGTACATTACCTTTCACACGTACCGGCGTAATTTGCACCGGCTACCCGGCAACCGGCACATGTGAAAAGGCACTTAGCCGCCGGGTTTCCGGCGCTGGCTACCCGGCAACCAGTACATGTGAAAAGGCACTTAATCTTCACTTGTTCGGCAATGGCCAGTCACTGTTATGTGTTGACAATGATTTGAAATCAAATTTATACTTGTGGTAGTGCAATCCAAATGTGTTTTTTTTTTGTTTGCAGATTTCAGGCAGCGTAGAGTGTGAAGTTTGCAAGGTTAGGTTCAAAACGAAGCATGTGTATCAGAAACATGCCTCCAACCACGAGAAAAAATACGCCTGTAAAATTTGTCCACACATTTCTACTAACAAGTGAGTACCTCTAATGGTTCATATGAAAAATACACACCATAAACTGATAGGCTTACGTGTTGCAAGCCTATCAGTTTTCTTTATTCTAATTCCACCAAGCCCGTTCTATCATCGGACTACAAGACAATGCGCCATCGTTACAAGGTGGACATCCCACCTATACGCATAAAACGTTTTGGTAATACCTATGTAGTTTCATTGTGCGTAAGGCTAAGGAGTGGAATTCTCTGCCGGAGTGTGTTTCCTAATAGCTATAACCTGGGAGTATTTAAGTCAAGAGTGAATAGGTTACTTCTACGCAAACATGCTTCATCACTTACCATTGGGTGAGAAGGTGGTCAAACGTGTGTCTATAAAAAAATCACCTTACTCGTTTCACCTAATTATTTGTTTTAATTAATTCATTGGTGATCAACACAGTCATAACTTTCAGTAAGTTCAGTTTTTTATGCTTGATAGGATCGCGTTTGTCCACTATCTCACCTGATGGTAAGCGATGATGTGGCCGAAGATGAAGCACGCTTGCCTAGAAGTAACCTATTCACTCTTCACTTAAACACTTCACTTAGGTTATAGGTATCTGGAAACAGACTCGGGCAGCAAATTCCACTCCTTAGTCGAACGCACAATAAAAATATTCCTAAAACGTTTTTTGTGTATAGGTCACATATTGGGTTTAATAGATGAAAATGTTTCGTTTGTAATTTTCACGGATGTTTCTTTTGGATGTTGATAAAATCTCTCTTTTTCCAGGACTAAAGCTAAGCAGCATCAAGGCTGGCATATAGGAGTTACTTTCAAATGCAAATTTTGTGATGAATTCTTTCCGTAAGTGTCTAATATACTTCAAAGAATTTCTCAATTTATTAACAAACAGATTGAACTGTGTCACATGAATTAAGATTACAATTTTTTTAAATTGAATGTCCTGCTTTTTAGGGTTCCGTAGCCGAATGGCAAAAAACGGAACCCTTATAGTTTCGTCATGTCTGTCCGTCTGTGTCTGTCTGTCTGTCCGTCCGTCCGTCCGTCCGTATGTCACAGCCATTTTATTCCGAAATTATTAGGACTACATGTGAAACTTGGTAGGTAGATGTATTCTGTAAACTGCTTTCCGATTTTAAGAAAAACATATTTAAAATAAACGGGGGCTCCTCATACATGGAACTAAAACTGACAATATTTTTTTTCATGAAACCTTTGTGTGTAGACAGGTCTTAAAAAATGACATAGGGGTTTTTAAAACCACTTTTTCATAGAGTCAATCGTTTTAAAGATATAAGCTTCCAAAGCGGTAAAATGTATCCCCCCTCTCTAACTACTATAATAATGGAGTGAAAAATCTAAATATATACAACGTGTAATGGAATAAACGCAAGACCTCAGACACCCCAATTAGAATATTAAATTATAGAACTAAAACAACATCTGTAATTTAATTTACTTAAAGAACACCCAGTTTTTTTTTAATATTATGGTTATCTTGACTGAACGTAAAACGTTCGAGCATACTACTCTATCCCTACGCACACTCGTGCGCGTGCCTACGTAGTAGGTAGTAACAGAAAGCTACGCATTAGGTATGTATCTGTACGTTCATTGACCGAACATTACCTACGTAGTTTGATACTAATAATTTGCGATATTACCGTATAACTATTATTGCTAGTTGCCTAACTAGTTTGATTCCATCTTTCCATCACAATTACACAGGCTTTGGACTGACAGCTTCAAATGATTTGGTTTAATTACGGATACGGAAGTATTTTTAAATTGAGCAACTTTTCACCCCACTGCGATCTCTCAGTACCTACAGCAATACCTAAAGGCGCCCGCCTCTTTTCACCCTCTACTAAGTCGTGTTTACATTTTTATTAGGTACGTATAAAAAAATATTCAAAGTCGGCGTGTTTAACCCCTTAGATAACGAAAATTGAAAAAAAAAATTGTGGCCACCGGTGGCCTTACGCTCCCTGAGCCCTAAGACGACCCACTGACCAAAGATTTGAATCATAATATTTACAGTACCTACTTAAAATCGTATTATGAAGGTACATACCTGAGGTATTACTAAATACTTCTTCTTTGTCCCCTTTTTAGAAGATTTTCAAAATGTCCTCCACCTTGCTCGATACACATTATTGCACGTTTTCTTAAGTTAGTTTTTAGTTTGTTAAGCACCTCAGTTTCACATTTCACTTTAACAAACGCGAGTTCAATTTTATGTTTGAGGTCATCGACACTTGTTGCTTCGTTTACATACACAAGCGATTTTATTCGACCCCACAAAAAAAAGTCCAACGGTGTTAGATCAGGGGATCTGGGAGCCCACTGTACCGGACCCCCACGACCTATCCAACGAGGGCCATATTCCGCATCAAAATGTCGTCGGACGTTCCATGTGAAATGCGTGGGAGCTCCGTCGTGACCGAGTGACTGACTTTGTTTGATATCGGGCGGGCGGTGGTGGCGCGTGTGCGCGGCGGCATATCAAACGTCAAAGGGCTGATTCGGGTAAATTATTGCGTCTCGCTCTTTCATATTGATTTTGCGTTTGCAAAAAACGTACCTTAGATTTTCTAATATTTTGTCATTTCTCAACAAAAGATTGTGAAATGCGGAATTACAAATTCAGTCATGCATTTAAAAAAGCTTTATTGCTTTGAAATAAGGTTGAAATTTCCTTAAATTACGTACAATAGGGGTGTGTGTGTGTGAGTAAGGATAGATATGATTATTATTATGAGTGACCGAACTACAAAGTACAAATTCGGTTGTGCAGTTAAGTAAGACGTACTGCTTGGAATTAAGGATTAATCTTCCTTAAATTAAAATTTTATTTTTCGCACACTAACTGAAATGTAAAATGTATTGATATTATTTACGTGTGTGTATGTATAGCTATTGAGCGATCCACAAATTCAGCCATACATTCTTATGGGTTTTTATTGCTTTGAGATAAGGCTTAAATTTCCCTAAATAAAATATTTTATTGGTACGTTGGTTTTACGCAGTGATCCTAATTTAGGGTAAATAAAGGATTTTTCCGAAAAAATTAACACATATAAATAATGATGGAAATCGATTCAGAAGCCGATTCTGAGCAAACTACTTTCAGGTCTTGCGTTTATTCTGATACACGTTGTATATATATATCTATAACTAATTTTGATTGAAAGTTTATATCTTAATGTAAACTTTCAATCAAAATTAGTTTGAACGAAATCGGGTCAGCACTTTTTGAGATACAGCATATTTTCTAAAACCGCAAATATAGCTTTGTAATTCATACAAACACTATGAAAAACAAAGTTATTTGGCGTAGTTGTTATAAATGTAAATAAGCTAGTTTTAAGAAATTTATGAGGTTTTTTTTTTGTCAAATAAATATACATATCTTCTATACTTATAATAAATCTGTAGAGAGGTCAATTCTGTACATGAAATATATTTACAAAATAACTATCAGGGGGTGATTAGGGATCGATACTGATGCCAAAAATGCAAGCAGTAAATTTTTTGTCTGTCTATCTGTCTGTCTTTCTGTCTGTCTGTCTGTCTGTCTGTCTGTATGTCTGTCTGTATAACCGTTATAGAAACAAAAACTACTCGACGGATTTTAACGAAACTTGGTACAATTATTTTTCATACTCCTGAGCTGGTTATAGTATACTTTTCATCACGCTACAATCAATAGGAGCAGAGCAGTGAAGGGAAATGTTGAGAAAACGGGAGAAGTTACTCCATTTTTTAAGCTTCCGTCGCGTGTGCAACCTTAATGGTTAAAGCTACACAGAAATCATTTATGACGGAAATGTTCTCCTTAAAATTATATAACAAATATCCCACGACAGCATATATCTATCTTTTATGGTTGACTCACAATAATACATGTAACTCCCGATAGCTTAGCAGTTCGAAGCTTTCTGATTATTATTCTGCTTTTAAAACCACCACAACTTTGCAATGGAACTCGGCTAAAAGTAACCCAGTTGCAACAAAATATAATCGAGGCTCAAATTTTAACAGGTTGCGGTGCAGGAAAAACCGTCTTTATTCCCATAATACCAAATAATTTTCCATTCCAATTTAAAAGAACGCGATTCCCAGTATCGGTGTGTTATGCAATGACAATTAATATGGCTCAAGGGCAGACTTTTCGTGTTGCTGGAGTAGATCTCGGTGTCAGTTGTTTCTCGCATGTCGCGGTCAGTTGTACGTCGCTCTTTCCCGGGTTAGCAGTTCTAGAAATCTTTATGTTCACGTGCCGGACGGGTCAACTTTCAACATAGTTTACCCGGAAGCTTTGCGCTTAAGTACCTATACCTGTACCGTTCTATAGGTACTTAAGCCTCGTGTGAACGTGATCTAAACAATATTACCAATACATTAACTTAATAACACACAAAGAGTTACACGCTGACGGAGTCGCGGGCACAGCTATTAACAATAATATTGTGCGGTTCGGTATTGCGATATTTTTCAACAGTATTATAGATTGACATATTATATTTCCCTACTAAATTACGAAAGTTAATCTGTCTGTTACATCAAAATGCTACATGACATAGGCTACTTTTTTACGAAAAAGGACGGAAACGTGGACGAAGTCGCGGGCAACAGCTATAAATGCTAATAATATAAGGCTGAAGAGTTTGTTTGTTTGTTTGAACGCGATAATCTCAGGAACTACTGGTTCAAATTGAAAAAATATTTTTAATTAAATAGTCAATTTATAGAGAAAGGCTATAGGCTATATATCATTACGCTAAGGCCCATAGGAGCGGAGCGCCAATGAAGAATGCTTCAAAATCGGGGTTAAATTTAACGTTAGTCCAAAGTAACTATTCCACGCGGACGAAGTCGCTGGCAAAAGCTAGTTATATTATATTATTATAGTTACTACGGAACCCTTCATGGGCGAGTCTGACTCGTACTTGGCCAATTTTTTTCTCTTATAAAGAGAATTAGCAATGTAGGTGGAATTCACATTACTAGCAATTTTGTTAACCTCCCTAAAACTAAGATGTGACTCAGGCTGGCTGGACAAATTTTCAAAATAGCTCGCATTTAACTAGGTCAATAGGGCACTTTACGCGACGGCTAAACACCCTTATTTCAGAATTTGTGACGCTATAGAATCTTAGATAATCGATCGAAAACGTGTTCAGCCAGCTTGAAAAACGCTCCCATAATTGAGATTCGGAAGTGCCAGAAGTTTTATATGTAAATTCAAGCTGGCTGGACACAGATTTTTGCATTTTTCTACTAAACCGCTGCACGTATCACAAAACTTTTGGCTCGATGCCTGACACAAATTTATGTGACGCTGTTGATATGCAAAAAGTCGTGAAAATCACATCCGTTACTGAGATTGAGAGACCTCAGACCAGCGAAAAGTGGTTTTTCAGGCTGGCTGGACATGTTTTCGATCGATTATCTAAGATTCTGTAGCGTCACAAATGATGAAATAAGGGTGTTTAGTCGTCACATAAATTGCCCTATTGACCTAGTTAAATGCAAGCTATTTTAAAGATTGTCAAGCCAGCCTGAGTCACATTAACTACGTTAAGCTTGTGGCTGGAGTAGGTTCACGGCAATAGTGTAACAGGTGGGGTTCGAACCTGCGTCCTCTCGATCACGAGTATGACAACTTAGCCATTAGACTATTGACGCGTTTAAGCTTTACAACCCTTAACAAACTGTGGGAATTTATTGGGGAGACGGAAGAAGAAAACGTGTTGCACCGACCCTAAGTAAATGGGATAAGGGCAGGAAGATGATGATAATGCTGTTGCTTAGTATTAGCTTTTATAGTGTGTTCGACGTCCACTTCCAGTTTTTATTCCTGTGTGCTTGAAATGTATGGTAAAAATTTTCTCTTATCAGAATATATACATCGTACATGGGTCACATGCGTATTAAACACCCTTCGGAGTTCATATGTGGCTACTGCGGGTACTCTTTCGTCAGCAAGCTCGGCCTCACCATGCACAAGACTATGATGCACAAGGATATCCAAGTATGTACTATCACGGTCTTTTCCGTTGCCTAAATCATGCGACGCCCGCCGCGAATCACGCCCCCTTAAAGTTTGGGCCTATTAGGAAAGTTTTAACGTAATTAGTTGCAATCTGCACTGCGCAGCTTAGTGACGTATCCTGTGTACACCTTTTTGCGAATTTTTCGGACGAAATTTGGCGCGCTTACCGGATTTTTTGAATATCGACCATTTGTCTGTTTACCTGACTTTGGATTGCCTAAACGTTAACCTGTGCTATAAAATTGGACTCCTGAGAACCTGTGCTAGAACGTTTTGTGCATAATGTCTTCCAGAAATCTCATACGAGAAGAACGAAATGAAATTATCATTTTACTGGACAAGGATTTAACATCAGTCAAATCGCTGAGCAGCTGCATATGAGCGTAAGTAATAAATTATTTTAATTATTGGTATGATCAATTTTGTTATTTTCAAGTAATTTAATTTACCTATAAATAAAACTTAATGCAAATAAATATTACCTTGTCTAAATAATTAGATACTTTTTAGCTAATATACAAGAGTACAAGTTTTTGATAAATATAATTAAACTAGAAACAACCAGAAAAAAATATTCAATTTTCAAACTTGGTGAAGCAATTATTACAGCGTGAACTCATATATACTTATTTTCCTTTTTTAACCGACTTCTAAAAAAGGAGGAGGTTCTCAATTCGGATGTTTGTATTTTTTTTTTTATGTTTGTCCACGCATAACTCCGTCGCTTGCCAACCGATTTGAAAAATTCTTTTTTTGTTGGAAAGGGTATACTTCCCAAATGGTCCCATGAAAATTTTATCGAAATCGGACGAGCCGTTTCTGAAAAATCAAAAAAAGTCGAAAAAAAATAATTTACCTTGATGATCTTTTCGTTTACTCTGCATTGCGTTTTTTGTTCGCGCATAACTCCGTCATTTACGAATCGATTTGGAAAATTCACTGACCCACTAAAAAGCGCGAAAATAAAAACTTTTTTGCAAAAAATAAAACCGACTTCCATATCAAAACACTACAAAGCCAAAAATAATTTTAATTTCGGAAGGCGGTGTGAAAAAAAAAAAAACAAAATACAAAACCAATAACACCGACTACCGAAATTAAAATTATTTTTGGCTTTGTAGTGTTTTGATATGGAAGTCGGTTTTATTTTTTGCAAAAAAGTTTTCTCGCTAAGACACGCACTATCTGTTGTTATTTCTGTTGTTGGTTTCAAAGGAACAATCTTTGTCACTGTGTATCGTATAAAAGTATTTTATTAGTTAATATCACGATCTTGTTTAACACTTTTGGTGCCAAGCACGATCTAGCATATTGGTCGAACAATAATTCCTACGTGAGCCCACAACTACCCTCCCGAGTCGTCGTTATACGTTTGGTGCCAAGCACGATCTAGCATATTGGTCGAACAATAATTCCTACGTGAGCCCACAACTACCCTCCCGAGTCGTCGTTATACGTAGCTATAGATGATTTGTGCTCATGCCCAGGGGTTAAGATGACCGATTTAGCAGAATCATAATTGGATACTAATATGAATCACGTTAATAAAATTCTTAAAATAATCACAAACGCATTTAAATGAAATGAAATATTTATTTTATAAATTGGTTATAAATAACACCTTTACACGTCATGTTTTTTGCGTGAAGTTTAGTTTAGCTAGATGAGGCCGGTATTTCCTAACTGACTACTCTGAGAAGAAAAACCGAAACAAACTCAGAGGTCAGTCTCTTTTAAAGTCCACACAATTTGTATTTGTATATGAGAAGTATGTAGGTTCATGTTTGTAGTGTTCTTTTGAGGAAATAACCACGCAAAGGAGATTTTTTTTTATTGAATATTTTTTTTTTATTTGGTCGCGTTTGACCACTATCTCACCTGACGGTAAGTGATGATGCGGTCGAAGATGGAGCACGCTTACCTAAAAGTAACCTATTCACTCTTGACTTAAAGACTCCTAGGTTGTAGCTGTCGGGAAACACAGACTCCGACAGGGAATTCCACTCCTTAGCCGTACGCACAATGAAGGTATTCCCAAAACGTTTTGTGCGTATGGGTGATTGACAGTCTTTGTATGGGAATTGGACCAAGTGTTGCCCAGAATGAAAATATAGTAAATAACGTTCCTTAGGCTGTCACTAGTCAGTAAACCAAAGCGCATCAAAATCTATCCCAGGAGTCAAGAGAAAAAACGCTTTTTCTTGGGAACTATTTATTGGTGTGAAATGAACTTATTAATTAACGACAGTACTAATTAAACATATAATGTGCCGTGAAACATGGGCAACAGTAATTTTTATGCACTCGAATCCACGATCACGATTGTCTGCATCAATTAATTTATAGCAATGGTAGATTCTTGGCGATGAGGGTTTACTCTTTACGTGTATTCTTAAGAATATAATAATAATAATAATATTCCACAACTTTCACACAACGCCATCTAGAACCAAACTAAGCAGAGCTTGTGCTATGAGTACTAGACAACTGATAAACATACGTATATATTTCTAAATACATACATATTATAGATAAATTACACCCAGACAAAGGACAAATGATCATGCTCATCACACAAACATTTGTTCTGGGTGGGAATCGAACCCAACACCTTGCGCATAGCAGTCAGGGCCACTGACGACTAGAGCAACAGGCCTGTCAAAAGAGAATTGCACTTTACTAGATGGCATATTGAATGACGTCATATAATTAGAGTGCCTGTTACATTTTTGGATAGCAAATGATTCACTGCCGCCGCAGGAGACGCCCTGGGCGTCGCAGGAGACGCTCCGGGCGTCGGGAGTCACGGGTGACTCCTAGCCACCGTAGACGCGTGCCTGCGGGCTCCGAGCAATGGGTAGCTCGCCGCCCGACTGAAACCAGGCCCGTGTAGACGGCGCGACGTGTTCCACGCGCGCCTCAAAGAGTGTCAGCAAAATTGTCGGGGCTCATAAGGGGGCCGTTGCCTGCCGGGGTTGCGGAATTGTTCGAAAGAGTTACCGCGGCCTCGGAACACGAAGGGCATATGATGGAACACGCATGGGTTTTAGTCACTAAAAGTCGCTTCGCCCAGATCGGGAGGCAGTCATTGGATGATTTCCCACCATTCAAAAAAATGACCCATTGCCACAAATGACAGAGGCGGTGCGTGGGCTTAGCGGGATACAGTATAGTATAGTATACAGTATAGTACACAGTATAGTTATAGTCGTATGATATATTAGGGTACCACCACCATCCATCAGCGCAGGCAAGGGTTTAGTAAAGGCCATTTTAGGGAAGGCTTTTTCTTAGTTAAGCCTGTTCCACGGGGTCCAGGTTGGTCGCCAGTCTCATTGTGTGAACCGGGCCTTATTGGGTCCAATGCGAAGGAGTAGACACACACACAACCGACACTAGCTGAGTTGCTGTGGAGAAAACTCAGTAATTAGGTTTGACTAGGAGATCCCCAAGGCCAAAACCTAGCACTTGACGTCTATGGACTGCATCACACAGAAGGGGATCAGCGGGTGGATCAACATAGCGTTGTCGCGGTAACCAAACCAAGACGGCGCACCGTGAGATTTTACAACAAGGACCACAAATCTGTGGTTTTGTGGTCCTTATTGACAACGTTTTGACAACATTCGTAAAGAAATAGAATATCCTTCGCTGCCATGAAAAAGGGAGTTCTGGATCGGATGATGTAGTCGGCGATTACGAATGACGTCACAGCAAGTGGGACGAAGCGATGACACAGACACGGAGCGATCGTGGAACGCAGAGCGGCACGACCGTCACGTGCGAGCATCGGGCGGAGAATGACGATAACCAGCAACCTTTTTTTGTGGCATCTCGCAGGTCTACCTCTGAGGTGGTCGGCTGCTTAAACGGACATGCCTGTGTTTGCCTTAATTAATTAATAAATTAAAGCCTCCAGCCAGTGCTTATTACTTACAAACTAGGCGACTACAAGCTAAGGGGACCTGTGGGGTACGGACCTCGGCTTAGGGCGTCACAGGGGGAGGGCAGCTAGGGACAGGCTGGATCAGATCATCATTATTAGGGGAATTTAAGGCTACTGGCTCAGCGTCGCGGGCTGGGTCTGGCAAGGGTCCAGGTGGGAAAACCAGCGGCGCGTGCGCATGTAGCTATATCGGCAGTGTCTATCTGTGAGAGAGAGATTAACGTATAATACGTTAATGCGAACAAACGAGACAGTGAAGGTTGTAACGTTTTGTACGCCCGGCACGACAAAGTAAGTTAATGTAAAGTAAAATAGAAATGGTTTTCGAGCTTGATGTGCTACGGTTAAGCGATAAGGCATTATTAGAAGTGAAACGAAATATTTTTTGGATCGTAAACATCTAAAAAATGTAATATAATGACAAATAATAAGTACTTGTTCTCGGTACAAAAAAATAATATTTACTGCTTACTCGTGGGACCGATTTTTTTTTAATTATATTTTCTCTATATTTAGTGATGCACGCTAGGGGTACTTTCATTTCTGGGCAGCATTTGGTCCAAACCCTGTCAATCCCCTTTGAGCAGACCTATCCAACGATTTGACGAACAATACCAAAGTAAAGACATTTGGGTACAAGCTTAGTTGGAGGGGAATGCTAGTAATGTGAATTCTAAAAAAGAAATAAAAAACAAGACATTTGGGTAGGCCCACAGAAATCTTAATAATAAGGCAATAGAAATGCTATCTACTGTCTACATTTAATACTGGGACGCGTGTCGCCGGTTCGCAGCTACCACCACATAAACAAACAATAGATACACACTTTCGCCTACACATGCATTTTGCATTATTACAACAAAATTAAACTTTAAGCGATGACATTACGCAATATTTTCTAAAAACGCATAATCTCAGGTGGCGTAACGTGTGCGAAAAGCAGAGAAAGATATCGCGCGCTCACTCTCACTTAGGAATAGTGCAGTGCAAAGCTCGTAATGCTCATATTATTATCGATAATTTTCTGTTGAGCGTTAATAGCCAAGGAGTCTCGTAACAATAGATAACTAATTTATTGAAAGTTTTTCATTCCTCGACGCGGTTTTGGACGATTTATTTAGGAGAAAAGGGAATACAATAATACGTTATGTGTAAGTATATTTTTTTATTATTTAGTTATACAAATCTTAAAGACTCTCCAATACTTCACCTTATGGGAAAAAAAGACCAAATCAAATAAAGCAATAATGGCACAACTTAATATACCGAACAATGAAGAATATACTTTATGTTCATCAAAATAAATTGTTACACAACTGTATTACGTAAATTCTATGGTTACGATGGCGGTCTTATCGCTTATAGCGATATATTCTAGACAATCTTAGGATGGATTGATGATATCCGGATCTTTCGGAAACCTGTAATAATAGCATTGGATAAAGTAAAACAGATGCAAAAATAATATGAAAACGTATCGACCCGATCCAACTTAATCCATTATACTTACAATATACATAATAATATGTATCCTTAATTATTTTGTCATAAAAAAGATAAATACTGAACACTTCAATGATACAAGGATACCCAACGCAGACCGTTATTTAACTTACCTACGTACATAACAATAATAAGCCTACCTCTAATTTTCTGAATGAAAAAATAGTTAAAAAGTACGAATTAACAGATATATAATCGTTCAAAAACGACTTTTTATAAACTATTTAAACAGGAAAAAGCCTACCTAATGAAAATACGTATTGATAAAATTATATTTCATTCGAATTTCGGTAAAACTACGTAGTAACTATTAAGCTAAAGGTAATAAATTACCGATACAAAATAGTAGTGGCACGTCACTAATTCGCGGCCAACTCGTGTGGCGTGTTCCTGGAATGTACGTAAACGACGATATTGTTTATTGCGCATGACTATAATATTTCATTTCTGATTCTGTAGATCTGATTTTGTAGTTGTAATAGTAGGCATGAACAAGCTTAAGTATTAATGGTAATTGAATTGAGAAAAAAAAAAAAAACGTTTTCTGTGATAATCGTAGTAACGGTGGCGAAAATATTTGATTTGATTATATTTTTTAAAAACGACATTATTTCAAAAATTAAGTAATTACATATGAAATTTTATCCCTTTATTTGTAAAGTTACAAATTTTGGAAGAGTTTCCGCAGTTGGATATGCTGCAAGACACCATGTTTAACTCTCCGCGTCCCAAACAACACAAGTAGCCGCAACAAACGCTCCACGCGCACTTGTGGCCTACGTGTCACATGCGCGGCGACAAGGTCACGCGTCTTTGCGACTTTTATTGCCTTATTATTAAGATTTCTGTGGGTAGGCCACACAAGTACTCAAACTGCTTGACATCATTAAATAAATTATAGTGAAAGTAAAAACAACTAAGAAAGAATAACCTACATAGTCCTCACATTAACAATAATAAAATAATTATAAAAAAAAAACAGAATAAATAGGTAGGTATATACAATACTTAACAAAGCAAATATTTTAATCAATAAAAAATAAATCAACAACCAAAAAATAAAAAAGGCTCACGTATATCACTGGAGCAGCTCATTCCCAAGCCTTCTTGTCCTCAATATAATCTTTATGACATGGCTTACGTTTTATAAATAATTTGAATTTATTAATATTTAGTTTTTGAATATGGCTAGGAATTTTATTATAAAAACGTATACATTGGCATCTAAACGAACTTTTGGAATTGAAAGAATGACATATGTCTTTTTCAACCGACGACAATAAGAGGAGGTTATCAATTCGAAGCGTATATTTTTATTTTATTTTTTTTATTTTTTTATTTATGGTCATCGAGTACTCGAAGACGGCTGAACCGATTTTGAAAATTCTTTTTTTGTTCGAATGGCTATACTTCGAAATTGGTACCATTATCACCAAAGTCAGGATCTGATGATGGGATCCTGGAGAAATCGAGGGAACTCTTCAAATATTATAGGCACACCTATGGCGTTTTGGGTATTTCTTATAGTAACTTGTGCAGTTGCTCTCAAAAAGTACCATTTGGGGAAGTGGAACTGATGATGAAGACCACAGATGGCCGCCGAAACTACTCAATAATAAGTATTGAGTGGATTGCGATTCGATTACTTGAATATGGATGTTAAGCACTTTATGCTCGTCACAATGCATATGGTGATGTAGAGCTGATGGTGAAGTACCAGGAGAACTCCTCAACAATTAACGGCCCAGCATTGGGAAAAGCAATATTTTGTAAAAGGTTATAAGTAGTTGACATTTAGGCTCTTGTAACTAGGTAAATTAAAAATCATCCAACTAAAAAGAGTGAAATAAAAACTTTTTACCAAAAAATTAAACCGACTCCCAAAAACACTGCAAAGTGAAAAATAACTTTAATTTCGGAAGTCGGTGCCAAAAACGAAAAAACAAAACTAAAGACACCGACTACCGAAATTAAAGTTATTTTTCACTTTGCAGTGTTTTTGGGAGTCGGTTTAATTTTTTGGTAAAAAGTTTTTTTCCTCGTATTTACACTATGAATATCACTGTATTTTTTAAACATATTATTTTGTGTCCATACAGGAGATTCTCATAAATATACTGAGATGCCATCTCAGTATATTTATGAGAATCTCCTGTCATAACATTAATCGCTTTAAATTTATCTCTTAAGAAGTGATTATGATTATGATTATGTAGTGCATATACAAATATTGTGTGAATCTCGGCGGTATTTCCCCAAAGATGCCGTATGACATCACACTGTGAAAGTAACTAAAGTAAACTAAACGTGCTGTTTCGATTTCAGTTCATTCTAACGGCATATGCTGCAGAACTTAGCTTTTTTGACAATTTTATGTTTTGTTAATATTATGAATTGTCATTTTTTGACCATTTTACGAATAGTAATGTAATTCATATCATTATCCTATTACGATTCTGCTAAAGCGGCCATTTTAGGCCCTCAGGACACGACAAGCGAGATAAAATAAAATAAAACCGGTCAAGTGCGTGTCGTGCCACGCGCAGTGTAGGGTTCCGTAGTTTTTATAACAGCCAAGTACGTGTCGTATGCAATATGAAACTAGCGCGATACAACTGAAGCTTAGCGCCATCTATTGACATTTCTATGGAGTTGTTCGAAAATTTCGAGTCAAATACAATTGGTCGACTATTACTCGTAAACTTGTGAAGCCCACTTATGTGTGATAGTTTTCCTTTAAACTTCGTTATAAAATAATATAAATAATTCGGTAATACTGCCGTGACAGTTGAATTTCTAACTACAACCGTTTAGTTGGTAGAGGGGGAACACTTGACTCTAACGAAAATTGGTACTTTAAAGCTTGATAAGTCACGAACGGTTTACTTAATCAAAAAACGGTCTTCCCAAATCCCTGATATTTTTGAAATACCTAACCAACGATATCCCACACTATGGGAAGGACGAAAAAAATTTATCATCCCACTTTACATGTAGGGGAGGTACCTACCCTAACTGATTGTTTTTTTCAAAATTTTATTTTACCACTTTATTATGCGGCGTCATTTACGTGTATACTCATGCCAAATTACAACTTTCTAGTACCAATAGTTTTTGAGCTAAACCGCGGACAGACAGACAGACAGACGGACATGGCGAAACTATAAGGGTTCCTTGTTGACTACGGAACCTTAAAAACGAATTATAAGTCTTTTTTTAATTTTTTCAATGCCAATAGAAAAGTCATCACTGTCGTTACAAAAGATCATTCATCGTATCTTGAATTTATTTATTTGTTCAAGGATAACTAACAAAGCATACACCAATAAACATACTATAAATATATGTATACAATATACAAGTTACAATATTATTATAAACAATAGTGTGGCCTTAACTAAAGGCTGCCACGGCATGCATTAAACAATATGCGTAAAAATAGAGATAAAACAAAACAATAAAAAATTACTAATATTGCAATTGAATTTCGAATGAGCTTCAGATTAGTTTGAATGCAAAATGATATAATAATTTCTCAGACAAACCCGAAATTCTATTTTTAGTTACCTCAGTATAATAAAGCAATTAGAAATAACAGAAGGCATACCTTTGCCGACGAAGTTAAAAGAGTGATAACAAAGAGTATTATTATGTTTGTGGTTTTAATTCTTTGCCAAAAAACGCAAACAAAGGAAGCCCGCCTTTAACTATTTTCTGTTTCAAATTGCACACCGAAGTAAAAACATGCTTTGTTCTATAATATCTCTAATATGACAAAAAAACGGGCCCAAGCCGCAGTTTTATTATCTAAACATAAATAACACAATTGAGAATTAAATAGGTGTAAATAAAGGTCAAAATAGATATTATGTTCTGATTAAAAATATCAGGTTAATATTTTTGTAAACTGGTATCTGTGACTTATGAGGTTGTTTATTGTTTGTAGATAAACACTGCTGCTGTGCATCAGACGCCATGAAGAAGAGGGTGTCTTAGAGGATAGACCGCATATCTGATATCAGAAGAAAACGTCCAACGTATGGTGAACACCTATCAACAAGAGAACGCGTTCACGCCGACGAGTGTTTGCCGAGGAGTACGACGTGTCACTACGCACAGTTCGTCGTGCTTTACATAGAGCGGGGGCTCCATCACAGAAAATCGGCAAAAAAAATATCGTGCTCACCGAGCAATAAAAAGCGGCAAGAGTAAGGTTCGCAATAGACTATAGAGATATGGATTTGTCAAGTGACATCTTTGCAGATGAGAAGTGTTTAAGGTCGAGCCAACGTAGTCATCGACACTTATGGCGTGTGATGAGTACACGGTACGAACCAAGAAACGTGATTCCGAATAAAGATTCTGAAAGGGTATGCGCCAATAGGTGCGGCTGGATGAGTGCTGGTGATCCCGGAGAGCTTGTCCATAACCCAGGGCTAACAAACGGAACTCCTAGAAACCGTAATGGTGCGCATATTTTATCCGAGAGCAGAGCTCCCCGAATTTATTTTCATTCAAGACAATTGCCCAATTCATCAAGCACGCATTGTGCAGATTTGTTTAAAACAACAACCAGAAATAAAAACATTATGCTGGCCATCCCGATCTCCTGACCTGAACCCCATCGCAAATTGGTGGGGTATAATACTCCAGAGATGGTATCATCGACGGGAAAGAACAAATATGGAACTTAAAAAAAACTTAAAATTAAATTAACAGTCTGTAACGTCGTTGCGCTTGCAAAAGACGCTATGTGGTAAATATTCGTTTTCGTTCTTTTATGCAGTTTCAATCGTTATTTTAATACATACCTACATGCTGTAAAACAGCTATCTAATAAACGAAATATTTAAAGAGTTACCTTTCAATATTGCGTTTGTCAGATAGCTGTTTTTACAGCATGTGTGGACTAAAATAACGATTGAAACTTCATAAAAGAACGAAAATTGACTATTCACTACATAGCGCCTTTTGCAAGCGCAACGACGTTACCGACTGTTAATTTAATTTTAGGGAACATATTGTTTATTGTGTTTTTTAAATTCTTTTTTTGTGTTTATTTAGATTTATTAAATCATTTTAAATAGAAAGTCTAATTTTAATAATAGCGAAAAGGAAAATGAAATAATTATGTATGCACGGATGTTATTGTTTTGTTGTTCCAGGCGAACTCGAATACTTTCTCGCTTACTTATGCACTATCTGTTTCATTTTCTTAGGTAGGTTTTAAAAAAAACAATGCTTGCCACCTGTGTTGATATCAGTATTAACTTAAAAAGTATTTAAAAGTAATCATAGTTTAGGGTTGACTGAAATTGTTTTAAATGAAGCTTCTTCTTACGGGAATTAATGAAACAGATTAATATAATCAGTTATTATTGTACATGACGGAGGGACGGCCTCGTATGTGTTTTCTTGGTGATCACCACTCATGTTCGATTTTCAAATAAAAGCACTTGTTAATGTTACCAGAGACTCGTTTATTCAACTGACTGAGCGTAACGACTTCTCAGATAGGTCCGCACTGTCCAGCAAAGAGTATGTAAAACCTAATGGTACGAGACGGGAGTGCTATAGAAAAATAGCGATGTATGAAATGTGCACTCTAGACTAATACCAACCTAACAGAACCACGACGTAATGCATACTGCCAACATAATGTCATTATTAGTGATGTGACTGTGGTGACTGGCGAAAACGTATCGATACCGGTTACGACAGATTCTGGATTTCTTTTTATTTTTACGAAATAAATTAATGAAAGAAAGATTAAACTCAGATACTTTTAATACATATTTATTCAAGACATTAAACACTAAACTACTATTAACTTATAATAGGTAATTTAAAAAAATATTTTAGTATTTAGAACAATCCGTTTCCAGTATGTCTGTTTGTGAGGTTGATGTTGAAGGTTCTGTAACATAAAAAAGATATATTATCAAAATATGGCTGATCATCAAACACAAGAAATATATTGACATATCCGTTAAAACAAGTAAACTATACTATCTTGGTTTATACAAAAAACCATGGTGGTAGTTATGTTCCTTCTTTGTAACTGACGATAATTCTGCAAACAGTTCTTCTTCGACAGTTCTTCTGGCTGGCAACGGTTGACTGCTAGCAATACAATGTAGTGGAAATCCAACTAAAATGTCATCAGATGATGGTGTAGATGATATTTCCAGACACGGAATAGCAGTTTTCTTCAGTCGAGTTTTTTGTTCTTGAAATCTTTACTTCGGAAATGATTTTCACAAAGTTTTTTGTTTTTACTTATATATTTTAACTGATGCAACTTTTCTATTGGCACATAAACTAAGTCTTCTTTTCCTGTTGCTTTGACCCATTGTATACACCTAAAAAGTGGGTGATGAGTTATTTTTACATATAAATTACGTATTTATTATAAGAATGTAACAAACCCCTAAGACGAACCATTGACCAAAATAACTACAATATGTATTATCATATGCCAAAATTTTACCACTAATATATTTTGTTGCAAGGAAAATAATGACAAAACAAACTAATTGAGAAAACATTGATTTCACTTTCTTTTTAAGTACCTAATCATCATTTTCATGATCAGCTTAGCCTGTAGATGTCTACTGCTGAACAGACTTCTCGTCATTTCAATAACTAAACATCGATATCGATAAATCCAGGTTGATGGGTAAACACTATGTAACGTTTTGTAAAAGTTATTTTCTTTGTTAAAATGCACTAAACCTTTAGGAATTGCACTAGAATTGACTTCGTTATAGAAATAAATAACTAATTATGCCTACCGTTCTTCATCTAATGGAAATTTAGCCATAAAAACACGTTTGTTATCACCACACCACATGTGTTTTTATACTACAAATTTCGCACGTTATTTTTCTCATAT
Source organism: Tholera decimalis (assembly GCA_943138885.2). Classification (NCBI taxonomy): domain Eukaryota; kingdom Metazoa; phylum Arthropoda; class Insecta; order Lepidoptera; family Noctuidae; genus Tholera; species Tholera decimalis. Next base: position 37,115,845 of record OW964562.2, read on the forward strand.
TTCTTCATATATCACGAATTTCTTATACTTTCATATTTCTCAAATTTCTTCTAACAAAATGATTTTTAAATACACTTTTATGCAATAAACACGCGAAAATAATAACTTTGGAAAACCAAACAAACAAATTGTCAAACGCTAGTGACAGTCAGTGACAGTCAAAATGGCGGTCGATGTACCTAATCCATGTATGTTGTGAAGAATTATAGGCCAATAAGGCCCCAGAGTTCTAAGTGTTCTTCTTAATTTTATCGGATTATAGAAGCCATTAAAAAGGACGTCCGTTTCATACATCGTTTTTTTGTATACGAGTTTCGCCAGACTGCTGTCCAGCGGCTCGAACAAGAATGAATCTAGCGCTTATATTGGCACATGTACCCACATTTTCTTGTTAAATATTGAACTACTTAAATTACAATGTTTTAAGTTGAACATGTTAAACGTTAATTTTACATCTTAAAAATCAATTAATAGTTTGAATTAATTAAAAAAGAATCAATCAAATTATTAAACTTTAATCATTTCAATTATTTTAATAGAAAAATGATTGTATTTGCGCTGATATATATATATATATGATTATACCTTGTTTTTAATATTTAAAAGGCATTAGAAAAAAATATGATTTACCGACTGTTTTCATTCTAGCAAAGTTAGTTAGTAGGTACTGATATTTGTGGCTGCTTTCATCTGTAGATATTTTTGATTACTTATAAAAAAACACAGGTCACAAGAAGGGAGGTTTTGTATTTCTTTAAACGGTAAACTATTGGAAGTTGATTCTATTACTTGTTATTTGATTTTTGTTTAGTCTATTTAGTGATACAATTCCTATATTGGACCTAATAAAATATATATAAATATAAAAATACATAAAATATTTTATGAATATCTGTTTGTTTTATTTACTTTGGGTAGTAAAATTGATAAACTTTTAAATAATATTTTACTTTTTAATCAATGTCTAAACGATAATAGGATTTAACAAATCAAGAGAGAGATCGCGCTTACAGACGCTTACTAGCTTACCTATTGCCTGTTAATAGTATAGGATTTTATAAGATTCCTATAATAAATTAAAAATTAATTACAGGAATCCAGGAATCTGTGAAATTACTATTACCGACACACACATATTAATAGTAACGTAAGCCAATTTCAGTTAAAGTGTTTTCTGATAATAGCAGTTTGAAAATAACAATAACTCTCGTTTACCGTGCGTCGCACGGTGGGCTGAAAATCGGCTTTCATAGACTTAGGCATTTTATTTTGCAAGTGCGAGTTTTTTTGCCGGATATCACTTCTATTAGTTATAACAATATACAAAAATGACACCAGAATTGATTCTGCACAGAAACGAAGGAATTATAATTTTTTTACGAAAATTTTGTATGGAGCTAGTATGAAAAGTCGAAATATCTCTAAAACGGCAGCGATAACCGTAATATCCTTATAGGGGGTTATAGTACTAATTATTTATGATTTTTTGACATACGTCACATAATGGTTGTAGATGCCTTTTTTTTTTAAAAATCGTCAAAATATTTTTATTTATTTTTACATATTTAAACGTTCCTTTTAGTGTTTAAGTTGAAGAATTCAGAGCTTTAACAACTCTTATCATAAAATAGCATCACCCCTATAGACCTGAAGGACTAGACAGAGGTGTGTAGTGTCTTGTTGATCTTGTAAGATTTCCAACAATACCAAATAGTTGAATATCAGTGTCAAAGTGCCCATGCTGTCGCTTCTTTTTGAAAGATAGGGGAATGAAATTGTTAATTGATCATACCCTAAAAGTATGATTACAACATAACCGGACACATAATAATAATAATATCCTTATAGGGGATTATAGTACTAACATTATTTATTTTAACATATGAAACTGTTCAAAACGATCCATGAACTGTGTCAAAGTTAAGAACATCGTTAGGAAGCATGCTTTTTCCCCAAATATTAAGAATATGTGAAAAAAAAAAGACTGTATATAAACATTTTATTGATAGGTAATTTAAATAAAACAGAAGTAACAAAAATAATATCTAATAAATTCAATTATACAAAATACATATTTGAAACTATAATTTATGAAATTATTAACTAAACATATTGGTACAATAAACTAACATAAATAACAAAAGAACATAAAGAAAAATAATTAAATTTTACAAATTTTCTTTACAACTTTCGTTGTCGGACTCCAATTCCGAGTCAGAATCCAGATCGGATATACCTACAAACTCGAACTCAGTTTCCGGAAACTGTATTAGGTCGAGAGTTTCAGCAAAAAAGGTTGTCTTCCTTTTGGCATCTAACTTCGGCCTTTGTGCACTTAGAAAAGGATCCGAAGAAACAACAGGCATATTTAGGATATCTTGATTAGAATCTTGCCTGCTTCTTTTCCGCGAATGATGTTCCCGGAACCTCCTAAAATCTTTGTTTCGAGACTCTGAGGCTTCTTCCGAGAGAGTCCCAATCGGGACAATATCATTTTTTTCGATTATGTCAGCTCCGTGTATTAATAGTTTATGTACGGTTGATGACATGTAGTACCAGTCGTATAATTCCACGTACTTTTCTGCTGTTTTGCGAGCAAAATCTTTAAATTTGATGACATCGATCTTCTCACCAGATGTTATTGCTTGCAAAATAACAGCAAATCTTTTTATCAGGTTTTGATCCAACCCAGTAATAGCTGCAGTTTTATTGGGAAACTCGAAAAACTTCCTTGCGGTATTCCCGTCATTGGTAGTTCCCGAGCCTTGTTTTACTATATCAATTAACAGATTGAGCTCCTCTTTAAATTTATTTTGAATGTCTTTTTTTCTGTTTTGTAACATATCTTTATGCTCATTACTTCTTGCTGCCCACTGTTTGAAGTCAAGTCTGTACGCAATGTGTAACAGACATTCCATGCAATTTATACGGGCATGTAGGGATGATAGGCCAAATTCATATATGTCAGAACACACAGTTTTTGATGTTACAGCATCTAAGTGGTTCATTTCTGTTGGTTTTGCTAAGCACAGGTAGCATGATGCATTTGATCTAGCTTCAGAAAGGTACGTGCAGACTTTTGCGTCGATCATTGTCATCATTAGTTTATGAGTCACCCTGTTACTATTAATGCACTCTGTGGGGTTAAGGGCCTCAATTTCCTCATCCATTTTTCTTTTGTTATCAATGACAACTGCATGGCTTTCTTTTACAAAAGTGAACTGAACCGGACGACAATAAAAAGTTAAGCATGGTTTCGGGTTTGTCCATATAGTATTATCTCCATCTGTCAGTTTCAGTGGCACCAAGGAGGTCATGAAAATGCTTGAATCATCATGCTCGCCGTCCATTTTCTGCTTGTATCGGCTTTGATTGGAAGCACCATCAAATCCCCACTTGGATATCAGCTTTAACTGCTTATTTTCCACATTATCAGAAAGACTTTGAAGAATCCGCTTCACCGTGATGTCAAGTAAAGCTTGAAGTGTAATTCTAGCTGATGAATCCGTAACTGATACTGATTGATTAGGAGGGTAGCATGCAAGCTTAGTTTGTTGCAGTTTATAGTAGGATGGGTAAATATCCTTAGCACCTTCCCGAATGGCAGTCTCTCGCAACGTAATATATTGCCACTTTGAAAGCTTAAGTGAAAGAAGCAATCCAAGTGCTTTCTCTGGTGTAAATATTACTGTTTTCTTAATGCTTTCCTTGATTTTAACGGCAGCTTCTGGATTTTTGATCATATAATTGATTACAGATGCGATATCTTCATAACCTTCTTCTTTTAAACGTGCTGCAGCTGCATATGCCAATTCACAGGAATCCTCGCCTATGTGCTCACTAGATCTTCTCTTTTTCTGTTTGCTTCCCAGATCTTTGAATGGTTTTCGGGACCTTTTTGTCATTGTTCCAACAGTCGATGATGTCGAAGGTTCTGGAGAGACTGAGCGTGCTCTTGGTATCTCATCAACAGTTGGTTCTTGATTTATTAAAGTTTGCACGCAACTCGGCCAATCAATATTTGCTTGCAACCACTCTCCGTACGTATTTCTAAACTTATCAAAGAATCGTTTAGATTTCTGCCACCTGTTTAAAGCAGCTCGCGTGAATCTCCGGCAAAATTCTTTGAGAGTTACTTGATCTTCGGCAGAAAGGCAATCGCCTATGCGGGACACAATTGCACTAAACAATACTTCATGATTAAATGAAGGACACTCACTTTTTAGAAGAACAAACAAATCTAAGTTGGTGATTAAACTTTCCATTCTAAGATTTTGTAGTCGCAAAGCAAATAGTTTTAGTGTTAGCAGTTACACGGTTGTGAACAATCTAAATTATGGAACAAAATTATAGCCCTTTTATTGTATAAAGTCAATAATTAGTTAACTACCCTCATTAAAGTTATAAAAGATATGATAATAAAAATTTATAATCGTCAAAAACATTTCGTAGAACTCATAGTAGAACTAATCAACATTAGCAAATCACATTAGCTCACTAATTATAAAAAGGTGAATGCAGTTCTTAGTTGGTATTGTTGCGAGATATTTCAAATCATTTAATCACTTAATAGGCTCATTAGAATCAGAAGACTACAACCATCATTCTAATTACTTAATTACTTGTCATCAGACTCATTAGATGACTACACAATATGTTATTTTGTATTTTGAACGTATGCAAGGTTTTAAAATTCCTTTTGTGTCGATATTATTATGTGTCCGGTTATGTTGTAATCATACTTTTAGGGTATGATCAATTAACAATTTCATTCCCCTATCTTTCTAAAAGAAGCGACAGCATGGGCACTTTGACACTGATATTCAACTATTTGGTATTGTTGGAAATCTTACAAGATCAACAAGATACTACACACCTCTGTCTAGTCCTTCAGGTCTATAGGGGTGATGCTATTTTATGTTAAGAGTTGTTAAAGCTCTGAATTCTTCAACTTAAACACTAAAAGGAACGTTTAATATGTAAAAATAAATAAAAATATTTTGACGATTTAAAAAAAAAAAAAGGCATCTACAACCATTATGTAACGTATGTCAAAAAATCATAAATAATTAGTACTAAAACCTCCTATAAGGATATTACGGTTATCGCTGCCGTTTCAGAGATATTTCGATTTTTCATACTAGCTCCATACAAAATTTTCGTAAAAAAATTATAATTCCTTCGTTTTTGTGCAGAATCAATTCTGGTGTCATTTTTGTATATTGTTATAACAAATAGAAGTGATATCCGGCACAAAAACTGGCACTTGCAAAATAAAATGCCTAAGTCTATGAAAGCCGTTTTTCAGCCCATCGTGCGTCGTCAGTGCGCTCGGCCACTCGGTTCATTTATTATTTCTATACAAAGTCAAGGGGGCGGGGCTTTTTTTTTTATCGTGGTAAAATTATCAAATAAGAGAGCGTTTCAATGTTGTAAGTGCAAGCAAAAATTAGCTTAGTGGTGATCAGGCGGGAGTGTCCACGATAGTACCCTCACTTTGATTTTATACTCTGAACTGCTAGGAACGATGGAGGACGTGGGCCAAAACTGACTTACGCTGAAAACCAGTGGTATACTCGTAGCACTGTCTCATAGTGCGAGGACTAACATTAGGTTGAGAAGTTCGATTTTCCGTATTTTTTTGTGGAGTTCTTGTCAAATAATACCGCACGGCTGACCCCTTCAAAGTAGGAAAAAGGCTAACTAACTAGCAGTAACATTTTCTTTTTTATTAGCCTCATGCTTGGTGCAAATGAACTCTGTATTTGATTGCAAGCCCATTACAAGTGCCTTACTCTACTCTAAGGCCCGTATTACAGAACGAAACTCGAGCACTGATCTCTGTTTAAAGCTAGTTTTGAGGCGAGATTTAATTTTAGAATGTTCCTCAAGTATAGATTCATCGATCATAGTTCAGCCGGGTACGGCTTTATTCTAGATCGTCACTCAGTTGTAAATTCATCACCCATGTATGGTCGACACCACGCTTGAGTAGGGATTTCCTTATCAGTTAACTATTCACTTTTCAGTATATTATTTGATATAGAAATGGTAATTTTTGGCGAATGATGATGAAATTACATTTTATTTAGCAAATAGATTACAAATAATACGTTTACACGTATTTTTTTGAAATTTTAATGTACTAGATGAATCCCGTGTTTTCTAACTTAAACAAACACACACAAACACGCGCACACACACACAAACACACACACACACAAACACGCACACACACAAGTACGCCACACGCAATCACATAAACTCTTTGGTATAATGTTTGTCTTTATCTTTAAGTTTAACTAAGTAGTTTTTGTTTTTCATTTTAATTTAACCCTTTCATTTCCTCCCGGGAGAGGGCACTGGCTCCTGTAACACAGGTTTATCACCTAGCACGGGAGTCAGAGACTCAACTGGTTTTATGTAATAATTTTTAGTGCAAATAAAGATTACATTATATTATTATTATTATTAATATAACAATGACATTTTCACCGATGATTTGAACAGAAAAACAGAATTTCAGCGCCATGTGAAGGGCCCATACAATTTTGGTAATAATTTTAAGAAATGGTATAGATTTTCACAAGATGCTGATTTTTACAATTTGTAATACTGCCATCTATTCCTATTACCTATTGACATATATTACCTATTACCTAGTGTATATACTATTGACCAAGATTTGGTAAAAAATATGCATTTCCGTTTTGTTTTAACTATAGCTTTGTTTTCTTTTAATATTTTTATTGATAGTTTTTTCCCAAACCATTATTTATTTCAAGATTATTTATCATATAATCAGTGAGCAATTTATAAGAACACTGTTACAGACATTATTTAGGATCCACTCCGTTCCACGAACAAGTTACTCTTGCTATATTTTTATATGTTAGAAAAGATAGCCTTAACATCGTTTACCTTCAAGAATTTGCTTTTACAAATTCTTAAAAAGTAATTTCTATAGTGAAACCGTGCAATTTATATGTATTTTTTATTCTTAAAAATTTGCTATTAAAGTAAATTGAATTATTTACGGTCATTCGTAGATCGGAACAGCGGAGACGAAGAAAATAAAACATAAACGAAAACAGACTGATGCATAGACAATAGATATTCTCTGCTTGAGGCTCGATTTGAATCTGAGTATAGTTTGATTATCATTTTGGAATAAGGCCAATGCTCGAGTGCAGATTCTATATATAAACAGATCAAGTGAATTAAGCTCAAACTGGACTTAAATAACGGTCTGTAATACGGACCTAAAATTCATCTACAAACGGTTAGAAAGTTTTGAGCTACAGCTTTGAACTTTTGTTTTACTTGTCACTTTTTCGTTATAAATTAAGACTTTTATACACACTACTTAATGTTAACGATTTTTGCTGGTATTGCTGATTAGAGATTTATAAACAGGACGTGAAGTGAGGTTTAGCTTGTATAATGACAAATATAGCTTCAATCAGCTTTAATCTCGCAAAACTAAGCACAACGCAACCGTGCGCGCCGAGAGCGCAAGCCTAAGAGAGCCGTCGATCAAGCCACGTCGACTGACGTAACCTCAGCGGTGTTGCCAAATTTAATCTAGATTTTAATATTGACTTTTTATTTTTAGGAGATGGAAAAAGAAAATGAAAACGCAGAGGTGAAGTCAGAAGAAGAAAGTCTGTACTGTAAGGAGTGTGATGTGAAGTTTATATCGATAGAGGCGTACAAGAGACACATCGTGATGTCCGTCAAGCACGCCGAGAGCACTCAGATGTAAGTTGGATACATAGAAATACTATAGTTCTGTCCATCCAAAGGTGGTCTGTAAGAGATTGCCCTGTGCGATAAGACCGCCCATTGTACACTAGTTTTACCTTTTTTATCCATTAATCATATCATATCATATCCACCAATTGTAAGAAGCACAATGATATATAGATAAAAAACACAAGATGCACAGTCTCGAATAAAAGTAGCGCTTGAAAATGTCACCAGTTATACCTTCGTAGTAATAGTTATGCTATAAGCAGCAAATTCCACCTTACGAGAATTGTTTAAAGTTGTTTTTACAAAGCAGTGTGCGAAAAACAAAATTTTACGACTTACGTTGGTCGGTAGGACAAGACATTGAGTGGAGACGAATATACTAACTTATTACTTATTTTTTTGATAAGACAATTTTGTTAGTATTATAAAAGTTGGTTAAACTGTGTATAATTACGTGTTTAGAAACCCGTAATTATACTCTTATCTAAGCGTAAATATATTTTTGGGTAGAACATGACTGTGTATGTAAAGCAAATATTTGCCAAAAAATAAAAAACAATAAAGGTCGAAACTACATAAATTTATTAATAAAAAAATCGACTCCACTGATAAAAATTTCCCTGTACTGTGTGTGAACTGGGTAATTTTTATTATGCGACTAAAATAGAAAAGAAGCTGTAATACATTGTTCCGACACTGAAAAAGTAGCCATTGAAATTTGCCGTATATTACTTTGTCGGTTGAGTGAAATTTTAAGACAAATTAAATCCAAATCACATATCAATAAACTCTTTTACTTACCGAAAATACGATATCCGATCCTTTTTAGCCTTCTTGACGTAATATTTTTACAATATGTCAAAGAACACTTCGGCATTTTTAGCGTGTGTTCCTAGACGCGAGCGACGCGATACTATTTGAAATGAGCGCACAATTTAGAATATTGCGCTCATTTTATGTGGACGGGTTTGAGACGTTGACTGTGCATCTTGGGTTTTCATTATATCAATGAAGGTGCACAATAAAGTATATAATAAATAAATATACTCTTTATTGTACACTACAAAACTACAAAGCGGCAATAGCCTATCGCCGTGAACCCACTTCAGACACAGGCATATTTAGCTTAGTTGCAAGGGGTTTATAATATTGCTAGTAATGTTAATTCTATCCACATTGGTAGTTCTCTTTAAAAAAAAAACGGGCTTGACTACTAAAAAGGGTATTACAATGGGCGCTCTTATTGCTAAAAGCGTTCTTATCGCTTAAAGCATATTCAGGTCAGAACTAATTAAGTCTGATTGATTGTTTTCAGTTATATACGACTGTTAATAATCTATCTGACCAAATACTATCTAGAATTTCTGAAACTCAAGAATCCCTAGCCAAGAAATACAAACCACGTGAAAAGTTCCCAGACTCTTTCTTTCTTCATCCTACAAATGAAGCAGAAATAAATAAATATATTTATCAACTTAAGATCGACAGCGCACCAGGACTTGATGGTTTCACTACAAAAATTTTATTAAAAATTAAAAACACAATTATTAAACCAATTACACATATTTTCAATTTAAGCTTAGAATCTGGAACATTTCCGGATTGCTGGAAAGTTGCCGTTGTAAGACCAATACACAAAAATGGCCCTGCAGACTTACCTGAAAACTTTCGACTAATCGCACTTCTGTCCATATTGTCGAAAATATTAGAAAAATTAGTTAACAACCGGCTAACAAACTTTTTTGAAACACATTAAGGCCGTGCGCGCACTGCCTTGCGGTGGCCGCAGTGCGCGCACTTCTATGACACTCCATACTTCACAAATTTTGCGTTTCCAAAACGCAACGCAGTGCGCGCACGGCCTAAATGATATCAGATAGACAGTTCGGATTTCGGCGTGGAAAGTCCACTGAAGATGCGGCAATATTACTCACTAACACGGTAGCAGCTTATACTCAAAACGGAGAACAGTCGATGGGAGTTTTTTTTAGATCTCGCAAAGGCCTTCGACACAATATCAATTAAACTCATTTTGAAAAAAACTGGAATATGCAGGAATACGGGGGCCAGCACTTGATTGGTTCACGAGTTACCTATCCAATTGAGCGCAGCTAGTCAAAGTAGGTGAACTCTCAAGTGACGTGCTTCCAATCGATTTTGGAATACCACAGGGCAGCACACTCGGTCCGACACTCTTCAGTTTCTACATGAACGACATTTTAAACTTTCAAATAAACAATGCCAAAATAATATCATATGCTGACGACACTGTCATAATTTTCCATGCTAAAACCTGGGAACAAGTTTTTCAAGTTGCTGAAATCGGACTGTTAACTGTTTCAGAGGCTTTAGATGCAAATCTCCTGACTCTTAACATTAAAAAAAAAACTAAGTTTATAACCTTCAAAACAATAGCTTCCCGACCTCCACAGAATTTAATACTCAAATATCACACATGCTGCATATATCATACACCACTCCTTACACACTGTACCTGTGCAACTATAGATCACACTCCCTCAATCAAATACCTTGGCATCACACTGGACGAAAACCTTTCATTCAAACCTCACATACACCTGCTGTCTGGTCGCGTTAGGAAACTGATACATGTGATGAAGAAAATACGTGACTGTACACCCACCGACATTCTACGTACAGTTTATTTCGGCCTATGTCAGTCAGTTCTTCAATACGGGATTTCTGTTTGGGGTGCATCTGGGAAAACCACTTTTATAGAAGTAGAAAGAGCTCAAAGAGCAGTTATAAAAGTGGCCCTAAGAAAGCCTTTCCGTTACCCAACAGATCTAATCTATGAAGAGTTCTCTGTCCTGAGAGTACGGCAGTTATTCCTACTAAACGCTGCACTACACATACATAAAACCCTGAAAAATAGACCAGATTATAAAAAATTGCCTCCAAATGTGTCCTCAATATTCCCCTTCTCAAAACAAATAGCCTCTTAGCCAGACGATGCCCTTTATTTACACATGTACACATGTATAATAGAATCGGCAAAATCTGCGACATTAAAGACTTGAATAATTTTTCGTGCAAGAAAACTTTAATATAATGGCTTGCCAAACTTACTTATGAAGTAACGGAAGAAATTTTAAATTAATGAACTTAAAACAAAAACAGCGTCATCATTTACATTAAATGCGCATACACAGAGAATACTTACACACAACACACACATTACACTCTACATACAGACAACTGACACAACACACAAACACACTTACCATTAAAATTTGTGTACTTTTTATATTATTTTCGAATGTTCTTATTTTTTAGCTTATATTTTTATTTTTTTAACCGACTTCTGAAAAAGGAGGAGGTTCTCAATTCGGATGTTTGTTTTTTTTTTTTTTTTTTTTTTATGTTTGTTCGGGCATAGCTCCGTCGCTCGCCAACCGATTTGAAAAATTCTTTTTTTGTTGGAAAGGGTATACTTCCCAAATGGTCCCATGAAAATTTTATCGACATCGAACAAGCCGTTTCTGAAAAATCAACAAAAGTTTAAAAAAAATATTTACATTGATGATCTTTTCGGTTACTCTATATTGTGTTTTTTGTTCGCGCGTTTTTAGTTTTTTGTAGTTGACATTTTGCCTTTTATAACTAGATTAATTACAAATTGACCCACTAAAAAGCGCGAAAATAAAAACTTTTTTGCAAAAAAATAAAACCGACTTCCATATCAAAACACTACAAAGCCAAAAATAATTTTAATTTCGGAAGGCGGTGTGAAAAAAAAGAAAATACAAAACCAATAACACCGACTACCGAAATTAAAATTATTTTTGGCTTTGTAGTGTTTTGATATGGAAGTCGGTTTTATTTTTTTGCAAAAAAGTTTTTATTTTTTCATTGTAAATTTTTTTTGTTTTAGAACTAGTTACATCAGAATTTAACATGTCCACGCTATTGATAAATATTTTTATGACTATGTACCGCAATTCAGGTTCCCAGGATACAGGTATGACCTAGTTTGGGGACCACCGATCAACATAAGAATTCGTCACAAGGTTACAAACTAAATAATTGTAATTATAGAATTACGAAAGTTATTGTAACAATGAAAATAAAATTTATTCTTATTCTTATTTAAAAATCAATCTCGACAGGCCTGCTAGTTATGGCGTATTTAAAAATGTGGAATCAAAATTATGTACAATGGTTTAAAAAGTAAAAAGTGCTAATTACATGATTTAAAAAAGTTCTGTTACATACCTAAATCACCTTTGTATTTTTATTTATTTAACACTTAGCGACACGTAAAAATTGTTCATAAAAATTTGTAGGTAAGTACCTAATCAAAATTATTTACAACCATTTAAAAAGAGTTCCGTTATAAACCTAATAATTAAGTAGTACTGACTTACGTTAAAGCTAATTGCACCCATATTTGTACTACGCCTGGGATCTCGTTCAAAGTACCCGAGAATTTCTTCGTCTAGTTCAGGTGTGTAGGCTGGTTGGAGACCGCGGCCCTGAGCATGTGAAGGTGTCTGGAATTGTCCGTGGTCTAACAAACGCTGCGTAGCCGCTACAATAGTTCGACCAGACGGAATTTGCGAGTTGGGTATACCACGCAGTCGCAAAGATTGCAAATGATTTGGTTCACTGTAAAGGCGTCGAGCCGCCTGCGCATCAAAACCCGCGGTTGCGTAAAATTACACCATGGCTATGAACTCCAGGTTGGAGTACACGTAATTCCGAGACGCCATTATTTTCGCGCGACAACACACCGATGGCGTCTTAGAGAAACTGAATTTTTATGTCATGACTCATGACGTGTTACTCCTGCGCTGCCATGAGCGCGCGGGTTGCGTGGGGCGCGTGTCTTTCGTATTGCCAATCAAATGGTTGGATCTGTCTAGGATCGATAGATGATAGATGGATTGGTCTAGGATCGACTATTTTTTGTGAGTCCACGTTGACTAAGCGAACGCGTCATTGTTGTTATAATCGAATAGTGTCTACTAATGGTTCGCATTATTTATTATCCCAGGCGTAAATTAATTCGAGTTAATAACAAAAGTTATTAACTCGAATATATTTTTTAATTTTATCTTTACAAATCGATAGTGTTTCATGCATCGGTTCGACCCTCTATGGGATTAAAACTATCAAAATTTAACCGTGTATACATTTCCTAGGAATTGTATACAATGACGGATTACATACATTTCCGTTAACATAAAATGTTGCACCTCTCTATATATGAAAAAATCCATTATATAATTATAATGGATTTTTTCAAATCACGCCATCTATTTATATTAACTAAATTTTCTTTTTATATCTTAAGACCCTGACATGTTCAATATTGTTTGATATTAAATAGAGTTTGAATCAATTCATTTCATTCAGGCACCTTGGCCCATACAGATAAAATACACACTATAACAAAGAACTATAAATAAACTAAGACATATTATAACTTAACTCTAAACATATTTCAAACGAATAGTCTGTATAGGCGTCATGTCGCGCAGTATCGGATTTCTGTAAGTGAGGACTCTATGTAAGTTGACATAAGGTTCACTTTTGTTTGATATTCAACAGAAAAGGCTGTCGGAGTTGTGGCGCGACGTTCGAGAACTCTGAAGAATTACGACTGCATCAACGTAAGGAACACCCGTGGAAAAGACCTAAGCAGTACAGTAAGAAGAAACCTGCCAACATGACTTGGCCTTCTAAATGTGAACACGTATGTTTTTGTTAACCATTTAAAACTAAAAAAAAAATTGAACCAACTTAAAAACACTGGTGTACTACAAAGCGAAAAATCACATTAAAGATTGGATGTCTAATTCACATGACTGAAGTCGGTCTAATATCCCTTATTTCCGAAGATCAGGACCTGACGTGTTATATACTAAAACCTTCCTTGTAAAATAAGTATTTTTTCAAACATCGAAAACGCGATGGAAATTGGATCAGTAGTTTTTGAGAAAATTGCGGATATACAAACATACTGGTCGAATACAGAACCGTGGAGCATACAGTGGAGGTGTGCCCTGCTTGGGCGGAGCACCGCCGCGCCGTGTCCTCGTGCAGGCGATCGCCTTGGTTCACACCATGATGGGGGACGGTTATTTTTAGTCAGTACAAGTCTGACACTCCTTCCCGCTCCACCCAAAGCGGAAGGAGTCTCTAGATGATTTTACCTTGAAAAAGAAAATTCAAATGCGTGCTAGGCTCCTACGCTTATGTGCTGCATATTTAAACAACCGTACATTCCGTAAAGTATTTCCTTAATGTTTCGAAGATTGAGTATTAGTAAGAGAGTCTTAAGCCGTACTTGGCTGACTTATATGAAAGAATGCAAAACCAGTTACGGAAAAAATTAGTTACACCTTAACGCACGCACGAAAGTGCACGCTGTACGCCAAGCCATTTTTTATCACAGTAAGCTAGTGATGAGGTTAAACTCGGGTATTACTAAATATCGATAAAATATTAATCCGTAATATTTATTTATTTTCCACACGTAAAAGCGCTATAAATATTTATTTCATAAATAAAAGTTGCCTATCACTTGAAATAACAATCACATATAAAAATTAAAATTACGAAATTATCGTTCATAGCACATCCCTACTGTCGCTTAAAAACGACGATGGCGGACTACTCCAAAGAAAATTTTGAATATTTTAGGGTTGTTAAACATAATCAACGAGAGTTCGTATTTTTAACAAGTTCGGTGAATCTGAAAATTCAGCGTCATGTGGTCCAAAATGTAGCATACCTAATATCATGAAATATCTCTGGACCTGAGAAGCATATGGTCGGATCTATAAAAAGTGAGGTTTTCAGTAGAGCAAGAACAAAATTCGAAAACATTTTTGCCAATATTTAATATTTACCAGCAAACTGGAACAATTTTATGAATTACTAGCTTGTGCCACCGGCTTCGCCCGCGTGGGAAGTTTTTCCCGTGTAAATCCCGATCCCGTGGGAATTTCGCAAAATCCTTTCTTAGCGGATGCCTACGTCATAGCATCTACCTGCATGCCAAATTTCAGCCCGATCCGTTCAGTGGTTTGGGCTGTGCGTTGATAGATCACTATGTCAGTCAGTCAGTCACCTTTGGGTTATATATATTTAGATATTTATGGGTAACAATTGCACCTTTTATTTTGTAACAATTTGAAAAATCTTAATGTTGAAATACTATGGTAAATAGCATTTATTTTAATTTTTTGCTCTTCCGACTTTATGCCTGAAATAAATAGTTCATTAATAATATTTTTCGCAATTATAATATCATACGTCTGTTTGCTAGCAATTTCTATAATTGAACTGTAATTTTATATTGAAACACGACATTATACGGCTTAAACCTCGAAAAAGTCCCACCTATACGCACTAAACGTTTTGGGAATACCTTCATTGTGCGTACGGCTAAGGAGTGGAATTCCCTGCCGGAGTCTGTGTTTCCCGATAGCTATGTATAACCTAGGGATCTTTAAGTCAATAGTGAATAGGTTACTTTTAGGTAAGCGTGCTCCATCTTCGACCACATCATCATTTACCATCAGGTGAGACGGTGAACAAATGCGAATATATAATAAAAAAAAATTGTCAGCGTCTGACGTCCGTTTAATCCTAGCCACTTACAAATAAATAATTTCACGACATGTAAGAGAAAGTTGCGGGATTATTTTCTTAACAAATAGTGGAAGCAGAGTTTTCATAACCCCCTTTTTGTGACTTTTTATTAATATTTATAAAATATAAAATTTTATATTTTATAAATATTAATATAATAAATAGTGGAAGCAGAGTTTTCATAACCCCCTTTTTATGACTTTTTATTAATATTTATAAAATATAAAATTTTATATTTTATAAATATTAATTTTATATTTTATAAATATTAATAAAAAGTCATAAAAAGGGGGTTATGAAAACTCTGCTTCCACTATTTGTTAAGAAAATAATCCCGCAACTTTCTCTTACATGTCGTGAAATTATTTATTTGTAAGTGGCTAGGATTAAACGGACGTCAGACGCTGACAATTTTTTTTAATTATATATTCGCATTTGTTCACCGTCTCACCTGATGGTAAATGATGATGTGGTCGAAGATGGAGCACGACCGAACCTGGGCTTGATAGAGATTAAGCAACTGTTCGGGTGTGAAGTACCGTCTCACCTTTGCTAGGATTCCCAACTGTTTTGATGCTAGTTGAGCCTTAGCCTCGATAAACGGGCCAAAATTGAGGGTAGAAGTTAGTGTTACCCCCAGAAGCTCGATACGGTGAGCAACGTACAAACCTGCGAGATATCATATTAGCTCTAACCGACAATGCCCTTCGCTCCCTCTCAATGTCGTCATTGTCTTTGAGGTCAGCGGTCAAGACATGTCCCAGGTATTTAAACTGTAACACTCGCTTGAGAGCTACTCCATACAACCTGACTGGTGGTACAGTTTCAGGGCTCCGACCACCGGCCTCAAACACCATGACCTCACTTTTTCCTATGTTGTATACCAATCCATGACGCTTAGCATAAGCTTCACAGATGGCAACCAACTTCCGGAGACCGCAGACCGAGGTGCTCAGCAGCGCCATGTCATCAGCGTAACTTATATTATTAAAACACACTCCGCCAATATAGCAGCCCACTCGCTCACTGCTGAGCACCTCGATTAGCTCATTGACGTATAGATTGAAGAGTAAAGGTGAAGCCAATCCACCCTGCCTCACCCCACACTCCAACCTTTACGGCTCCGACAATTCTCCAGCCAATCGAATCTGATTGACCTGGTCTCCATACCAGTACCTAAGAGTGCTAATCAGCCCTGATGGGACTCGAGCTTTCCTAAGCTTATTCCAAAGAATACTGTAAGAGACCAGGTCAAACGCCTTGGATAGGTCAAGGAAGGACGCATAAGTAGGTGTCTTCCTATCAGTATAGTACTTGACAGCCCACTTCAGGCCCAACATAGCACTCTCCGTAGACAAGCCCGCACGAAAACCGAACTGATTATCATGCAGCTGGATATCATTGGCTAGTTGTCTGTTAAGCAGACTGTCAAGCACTTTCACTATTACTGTAGCTAGGGAAATTGGCCTATAGTTTGTAATGTCAGCGTGGTTAATAACTATAGGAACCACTATAGTTCTAGTTAGCTGACTAGGTAAATACGCATGACTAATACAGAAATTTAGGAACATTGCCAACACTCTTGGTAAATGGGCACCAGCAAACCTTAGATGCTCAGCACTCGGACCATCATGACCCGGAGACTTACCGCCCGTCATGGCGTTTATAACACATTTGACCTCCTTGGCAGTGAATCTAGTTCCTAGGTCATGACAGTAATCAGTAGTATTCACTACCCATGGTTGACTGATAGAGAATGCCTATGGCATTAAGTCATTGTTTTGAGACGAGCAAATTCGCCTTCCCGCCCGCTCCCGAACAGTCCGCACGAACGACAGAAAAATCCGACCTATTTTCAGTACCGACCAAGCTTCGACTTGATAATTAAGTAAAAGTTGGTAACATAATGGTTTATACTAACATACAGTCAAAAAAAAATAACGTTATGAGCATTATATTACAGCTAGAATGTTTTACGATTGTATTAGACTTTATGTATTATAAATTAAAAACATAATTTTCAAAGCATAATGGTGTATGTTATTATCCGTACATTTAGTCAGTAGCAAAATTTAGAGGCATAAGTACGTATCTGTACATACATCCAATGAGAAAATGCATGAATGTTAAAAACGCTTTAAATGTTTAAAGAATTATATTGATTTGCGACCCTGTAAGATATTAATTATTTATGGAAAAAAGGTGCATTTTAAAATATGGCTTTATTCCACACAAATATTTCGGTAAATTGGTAGATCAGACATTATGCATATAATTATCTCCACAGTAAATAAAGATAGAAATATAAGGATTAGTTTGCCAGAAAGCGAAAAGAAAACGTAGCATTGTGCTGGTAAAAAGTGATTTTGGGTGGATCTTCAGATACGACCTTATGCATCTAAGGTCCAGATCTATTTCGAGACATCAACTTGAAAAAATTGGGGCATTTAGAAGAGGGTCTTTTGACCAATGTTAAAGTCAAAGTCAAAAGTTGTTTATTGTGAGACAGTGGTTACAGGGTTGTTATTAGTTTATTGTGTGTGTTTGCACTGCTCCACCATATTAGACATACAATATTTGGAAACAAAATAACTATAAAAACTAATGCTTAAGTATAATCGGATAATATTTTTAGAAACATTTGATTTTTAAAACTCATGTTATGGTTATTAATAAATATTTAATAAATAATATAAGAGAAAACACGTACAAAAATGCCATCCGTGGACGAACCGTGCCGCAGGTCGTGCGTTCAAATCCCAATCAATCTTTTTTTTTAAATAATTATTTGTTTTTTTCTTAAAGATATCTGACTACTGGCGATTCATTCAAAACTATGGCTTTTAACTACCGGATGGGCTTTAGTACAATTCAAGATATTGTGATGGAAACATGTAAGATAATAACTGAAAATTTAATTATGGAAATATTGCCAGCCCCAACTGAAGAGAAATGGAAGTCTATAGCTGAAGAATACAACACACTTTGGAATTTCCCCAATTGTTTGGGTGCCCTTGATGGGAAACACTGTAATCCAAGCACCACCAAGTAGTGGATTTTTATACTACAAGTAAAAAACATTTTCCATTGTTATATTAGCTTTAGTAGATGCTAATTATAACTTCGTAGTTGTTGACGTTGGTGCGTATGAAAAAAATAGTGACGGTGGAATTTTCGCCAATTTGACCTTGGAAAACAGTTACAAACAAATCGTTTACGTGTACCTGAAGATACAAAATTACCACGCACAACAAACAAAGCTCATTATGTTATTGTTGGTGATGAAGCTTTTCCCCTCAAAAGTTACTTGATGCGGCCATTTCCTGGTCAGAATTTAGATATGAAAATCAAAAACGCCACAAGTTTTGAGACGTACGAATGTGTATGGCATCGAATGCCATCTCAGAGGATTTTTAACTATCGCTTAAGTCGTGCTATAGTCTAAGAGCCCGTGAACCCCAGAACTTCGTTATTTTATAAAAGCTGAAAGTTTGTCAGCGCATGCTCCCAACACAGGTAAGAACGATGGACCATTATGAAGTTTGGGTTATAGTGGCTTTGGCAGGTAAACGGTACTTGAAGTAATCGAGTGAGCTCTTCAAATATTATAGGCACACTTGTAGCGTTTTGGGTATTTCTAATAGTACCTTGTGCAGTTGCTCTCGAAAAGCTCCATTTTGGGAAGTGGAACTGATGATGAAGACCACAGATGGCCACCGAAACTACTCAATAATAAGAATTTCGTGGATTGTGATTCGATTATAATATGGATGTTAAGCAATTTATGCTCGTCACAGTGCATAATGGTGATGTAGAGCTGATGGTGAAGTACTAGGAGAACTCCTCAAAAATTAACGGCTCTGCATTGGGAACAGCAATATTTTGTAAAAGGTGATAAGTAGTTCACATTTTGGCTTTTGTAACTAGATAAATTACAAACCGACCCACTAAAAAGCGTGAAAAAAACTTTTTAGCAAACAATAAACCGACTTCCATATCAAAACACTAAAAACCCAAAACAACTTTAATTTCGGAAGGCGGTGTCAAAAAAGAAAATACACCACACGACTACCGAAATTAAAGTAATTTTTGGTTTTGTAGATGGAATTCGGTTTTATTTTTTGCTAAAAAGTTTTTATACACAAGTATGCGCGAGCGGTTCACATGCCTGGTGCGCAGGGTGCGGGGCGGCCCCAACAGTATCCTGAACGCTTTCGTCGAGCGTTTTGACTGCCAGTACATGTATCACTGTAACATGATATCTATCATGTTACAGTGATCTAGATAGAATATACTTTATTCTACACCAATAATTGAATCTTACTTAAATAACAATATTGTAAATAAAATTGGTTACAATGGCGGTCTTATCGCTGAGAGCGATATCTTTCAGACAACCTTTGGAAGGACTTTACGAGCTTTAATTAAAAAAGGGAGGGCTATATTAGTGTACTACTGTACAAATATTAATCAATAACGGAAAAATGAATAAAAATATACAAATATAAATATATAAATACAATACATAGGTACATAAAATAAATATATAATGTGTTCTTTAACATCGTGTGGAGAAAAACAAAGCAATAATCATAAGTTTGAAATAAAATGACTGGCAACCGAGCTTTTAAAAACAGCGAGTGACTGAGCTTGGCAATCCATTCCGCAACCGAATAGCCTGCACCGTAAACGACTGGTCGTAAAATTTTGTGGAATGTGTAGGTATCAAAAGTCTCAAATTTTCTGATGATATCAAATCTCTAACATGTGTGTCATTTAGGAACTTAAAACGTTCTTTGAGATAAAAGGGAGTCGTTGGATTGAAAAGAGTGCTGTAGAGTAATGATAAAATATGTGCATTCCGGCGAAGGCGGATAGGCCCATTTGAGCTTAATGCGAAACTCAGAAACATGATCATATTTGCGCAAACCAAATAATATGAACCTGATACAAAAATTTTGGAGTCGCTCAAGCTTATCTAGCTGTACTTCAGCTAGATCTGAATAATGTACAAATATTATTCTAACTATTAATTTAATTTTTATACTAACTTTTTATTTTGTGTAAATCTTATTTAAGTATGTGTAATTGGTCCACATTTTGACTTTAAATAAATGAGTTGATTGATAACCATAAAAATAATATTAGTTGTGTATAGTCAAGAATATAATAATAAATTAATTAAATGACGCTATCTTTTCACTGCTGTTGTTATGTGACAGAGAATGCTTCGAAGTATAAATAAATAAACAAAATGCTTGGTTGCAGTGTACAGAAGTGGTCGCGAATGCCCGCGAGTACTGGGCGCACTTCCGGCGAGCACACCCTGACAAGAACTACCCCATACAGAAGAGCCACATCTGTGATGTGTGCGGGAAGACCTTTAGGGTACGTATTTATGTATGTATGTATGTATGTCAGGCAGGTATCCGCAACTCCACGACCATGCGCGTATTTTGCGTAAGGGTAGGATTTATTTTCACTCAATCCATGACAGTTCCTCCAGGAAGGCGAGCAACGCCCTTGTTTTGCTTACCATTGCTCAGACCGTACCTGGGTTGCCGAAGTATTTAGTCCTGTAATCCACGACTACAGGGTAGCTCAGTAGCAGGTGTGCTGCTGTTTCGTCATTTTTTTTTCTTTTTTTTTATTACTGATGGGCCCACTCTTGACCTCGATCTCGCCTGATGGTAACCGATAGATGAGGTCTAAGATGTGACGAGCGAGCCCAGAAGATGCCTATTTACTCGTGCTTTAAAGGCTGAAAGGTTATAAGTGGCAGGGAACACAGAAGCCGGCAGAGAATTCCAGAGCTTGGCTGTGCGCACAATAAATGTGGAGGAGAAGCGCTTGGTACGACAAGACGGTATATCAACCAAGTGTGGGTGGTACCCAGCCGTGCGTCTGGTAGACCGGTAGTGAAAGGGAGATGGAGGAATCAGGTCATGGAGCTCCTGCGCACACTCCCCGAAGTACAATCTATAGAAAACCGACAGGCAAGCAACGGTTCGCCGATGAGCCAGGCTATGAAGCTTGTCTTCCAGCACCTCGTCACCTATAAGTCTTTTAGCTCTGCGCTCGATCGAGTCCAATGCAGCAAGTTGGTACTTTGCAGAGCCATCCCACAAGTGGCTGCAATACTCCACGCAGGAACGGACCTGTACTTTATACAGATTTAGAAGCTGTCCAGGCGTGAAGTATCGCCTCACCTTGTGTAGGATTCCCAGCTTTTTTGCTGCGGTCTGAGCTTTGGACTCGATGGTTGAGCCGAAGTTGAGGTCTGACGTCAACTCCATGCCCAAAAGCTCCAGGCGACTGGTAACTGGTACAGATGTACTTCGGAAAGTAGGGGTCAATTCAAAAGGGCTCCTTTTAGCGCTCAAAAGACAAGCCTGTGTTTTTAACCGACTTCTGAAAAAGGAGGAGGTTCTCAATTCGGATGTTTGTTTGTTTTTTTTTTATGTTTGTTCGGGCATAGCTCCGTCGCTCGCCAACCGATTTGAAAAATTCTTTTTTTGTTGGAAAGGGTTCCCAAATGGTCCCATGAAAATTTTATCGACATCGAACAAGCCGTTTCTGAAAAATCAACAAAAGTCTAAAAAAAATATTTACATTGATGATCTTTTCGGTTACTCTATATTGTGTTTTTTGTTCGCGCGTTTTTAGTTTTTTGTAGTTGACATTTTGGCTTTTATAACTAGATTAATTACAAATTGACCCACTAAAAAGCGCGAAAATAAAAACTTTTTTGCAAAGAAATAAAACCGACTTCCATATCAAAACACTACAAAGCCAAAAATAATTTTAATTTCGGAAGGCGGTGTGAAAAATATACTTTTTTGCAAAAAAATAAAACCGACTTCCATATCAAAACACTACAAAGCCAAAAATAATTTTAATTTCGGTAGTCGGTGTTATTGGGTTTGTATTTTCTTTTTTTTTTTTCACACCGCCTTCCGAAATTAAAATTATTTTTGGCTTTGTAGTGTTTTGATATGGAAGTCGGTTTTATTTTTTTGCAAAAAAGTTTTTTAGAGCGTTGAATCTGACCAGATTGTCGTCACCCCATTGGGAAACGGGATTTAAGGTCAAATTCATGCGCTCTACCATGGCCTTTCTGAGAGTGGCAATTTCGTCCCTGTCAGCTCTAGAACTGGATAAGTATCTCTCTGAGACTGTGCTGTCATCCGCGTACCCAACTGCTCCCAGCTGAAGTAGGTCATTGATATGCAGCAGAAAAAGAGTCGCAGAAAGAACAGACCCTTGAGGGACACCGGCATTAATTGCCATAAGATCCGATGATCTCTCCGATCCTCCATGCAGGCTCTGCAGAGTGGTCTGTCTGTGACTCCTATTACATAGAGGTGTTTGACCGGTAAGGGCGGCTGTCACCAGCCGCAATTGCGGTTTAGATAGTCTAAGGATCGGTTTTGACAAGCGGGCATCAAGATTCAGATTCAGATTTATTATATTATTTGTTACAGGTAGAAAATTAGTTCTTAAAATTATTATTATGACTAGTATCACTGTAACATACCCATAAGGTGTACAATATTTTAATATTACAATTATATTTCATGTTACATTATTTAAATTTACAATTATATGAAGTGTACAATATCTACATTTACAATTATATAATTATGTCAAAAAATAATAGAAAATAAACAAGGAAAAATAACATTAATTGAAAAAATAGGTTCATTAATCATTATACATGCATCGATTGTCATTTGTCAAAATTAAGCATTATTATAATATTAAATAAATTTTAGTCTAAACATTTGTCATTTAAGAATTCATTGATTGTGTAATATACTTTCTGTATCAGTAATTGTTTGAGCTTGTATTTAAAAGTAGGCAATGTTTCAATATTTTTAATAGAGTCAGGTAATTTATTATAAATTTTAACACCCATACCAAATATGCTTGATTTAAACTTAACTGTTCTGCACTTTACTACCCTAAGTTCATTTTTATATCTATTACTTCTCATTGTCTCGTAATTACTGATATCTCGCCTTGTAATTGATGCTGCTTCCAATATATATATTGACGCTAGGGTTAAGATTTTTAACCTTCTAAATTCCGGTCTGCATGAATCGGTCTGTTTAAGCCCACATATACTTCTGATGCATTTTTTTTGGGCTTTGAATGCAAATTCTCTATTAGTAGAATTACCCCAGCACACCACACAATATTTAAGTGTGGAACCTACATATGCATGATAAACATTCAGTAAAACATTTTCATTTATAACTTTTCGTAGTACATGGAGAGCATATGAATACTGGTTAAGTTTTTTGCAGACATCATCCACGTGCAATTTCCAGTTTAGTTCAGAGTCGATATGGATCCCTAGAAAGTTTGTGTTATTGACCTGTTTTATTGTTTTGCCTTTATAGTTTACATTGATTTTATTTGAATTTGTATTTTTATTTGTAAAGGACATATAATTTGTTTTAATAATGTTTATTTTTAAATTATTCATCGTCAGCCAGTTGATAATATCTTCGAGAGATTTATTCACTTGTAATTCAAAATTTTCTTGACCACTATCAGCGAAAATAGCCGTGCTATCATCAGCAAACAATATAATTTCCTGGTCTACAGATCTTGGTAGGTCGTTAATGTAGATAATAAACAGAAGAGGCCCCAAGATATTTCCCTGGGGGACTCCGAATTTAATAAGTTTAGGGTCTGACACGTATGTATGTTCGAATTTTGTTTTTTTATCTATTCTCGTTATATGTGTCATTTGAAACCTGTTTGATAAATAAGATCTAATAAGATTTATGGCATTTCCTCTTATCCCGTATCTATCTAATTTATTAATTAGTATATTATGATCCACATGATCAAAAGCTTTAGTCATGTCCATAAAAATAGCTGTCATTTGTTGCTTGCTATCCAAACCCGTCATTACTTTCTTAAGAAAATTAAAAAGAGCATCGCTAGTAGATCTTCCTTTACGAAAACCAAATTGTTTATTAGTAAATAAGTTATTGACTTCAAAGTAGTTATATAAATTGTTATATATAACCCTTTCGAAAATTTTTGCTATCACTGGTATTAATGCAATAGGCCTGTAATTACGCATATCCTCGGAATTATCTCTTTTGAATAATGGCTTTATAATAGTTATTTTTAGTTTTGAAGGAAAAACTCCACATTCTAGACATTGATTGATAATATTACTAATTACTGGAGCTATGTGACTAGATACTCGTTTAATTATTGTCGTACTTATATTATCATACCCTGTACTATTGGTGTTGTTTAATCCTTTTATTATTTGATCTATTTCATGTGGATTTGTTGGCTTTAAAAATATAGAATTTGAGTTTTTATTATATGTTAGTGATTTTGTCACTGAACCTCTGGAAATGGACTGAATTTCATCAATGAAGTAGTTGTTGAATGATTGTGCTATTTCCTTGGGCAATGTGACTGGTTGGTCTTTCACTTTTATCTGTGTAATATTTTCTTTCGGAGTTACTGTTTTATAATTATTTATTATATTCCATATTGCCTTACCCTTGTTTGTAGCTGAATTAATATAATGATTGTTTTGGGCCTTTTGGGTTTTTTTAATTATAATTTTAAGCCGTTTTGAATAATTTTTAAATTTTGTTTTATCGTTTGGATTCGAAGTTAGCCTATACTTCCACAACAATTGGCGTTTGCGTTTCGAGCATATTCGTATACCCTTACTTAACCATGTAGGCTTCTTTGCAATTGGTATTTTTACACGTTTTTCAGGGAAACATAAATCATAAAATAGCTTAAATAAATTATGAAATGAGTCAAAGCTTTTTTCAGGGGTCGGGAGAGCCTCTTTAGCCTGCCTGCACTCACCATGGTCCTCCCATAGTTAGTGGTGTAGGTCTCTGGTGCGTTTCCTTACCAGGTGACGCAGATAACCGAAGGGGAGTGGTGCAATGGGTTCGGGTCCCATAATCGCCATACTCGAAGCCCTTCTAGCGAGTTCGTCCGCTGCCTCGAGAGTCGCTGTGTCCTTTGATCCATTGAATGGTTATATTGTTGTGTCTATCAACCTGGTTGAGGAGATTGTGACACTCCAAGATCAGCCCGGAGTTAACTGTGTGGCTGGTCAGTCCGAAAGTATGCGTATTGAGTGGTCCACAACTTCCCTGTTTATGATGGCCGAAGCTGCTAGTGAGATGTCCAGGCATTCGGCCTGAAACACTGTGTTGTAGACCCCCGATGGTCTGGCTATAAGAATGTTAAGATCCTCCGAAAAGACTCCTGCACCCGTACCAGTACCTGTTCTGGAACCATTAGTGAAGACACGCACCTCAGAGGGACACAGCCCCTCGCAGCGGTGATCCTCGTACAGTTGGATTCTGTATTTTTTGTCAAAGACGATTTTTTTGGGCACCCGGTCATTAACTGCCTTCGTTATGGGGAGCTCGTTGTTAGGTTCCTCAAGCAGAGCAGTGTGCTGTGTTTCTCTCTTACTCCAGAGGCCCAGTGTTTTAAGATGCACTGCTGTCATCGTCGCTTCCTGTTGTATGAATAGATGGAGCGGCGGGAGCCCCAGCATAGCCTCCACAGCTGCTGTCGGGGTAGTTCTCATGCAGCCCGTTATCGCCATGCAGGCCAGCCTTTGCATGCGTTGCAGTTTGTTTACGGCTGTGACAAGCTCGGTGCGGGGCCACCGCACTACGGCCCCGTAGGTAATCATCGGCCGAATTACAGCGTTGTACAGCCACATTGTGTTTTTTGCGGATAGGTCCCACTTCTTATCTATCATTTTCTTGCATTGCCAGAAGGTGAAGGCTGTTTAATTTATAGTCTAGATGGGTGCTCTAGTTTAGTTTACAGTCCAGTATGACCCCCAGGTATTTAACCTCACTAGACAACTGGAGTTCTGTATTGAACAGCTTAGTTAGGTAGGCGATGAGGGCCTAGAGTTCGTTTATGGGTGAATAAGAAATTCGGTTTTAGTGGGGTTTACCGACAAATCATACTCCCTGCACCATCGCTCCACGATGCGTAGCGCTTGCTGGGTGAGGTTACAGATAGTTCCTGCTATCTTCCCAGGCACGAGGATTGCGAGGTCGTCTGCATAGCCTATTTCGTAATAACGGTGAGCGTTGAGTTTTGTGATGAGGTCATTGATCACAAAATTCCAAAGGAGAGGTGATAGCACCCCGCCCTGTAGACAGCCTCTGGCTATTAAGGCTACCTGCTGGTCTTCCTCAAGGCGAACCACACGTTTGCTTAGCATATTAGTACTCCAATCAATAAGTACCTGCTATACCCCATGTCTGGAGATTGCGGCGCTTATGCTGGAGAAGTTTGTTTTGTCGAAGGCTCCTTCGATGTCTATGAACATACCCAGGCAGGAACCTTTTTGGTTAATCGATTCTTCAATCACGGTGACTACCTGGTGAAGAGCGGATTCGGTCGACTTACCAGCGCTGTACGCGTGTTGGTTGCCATGCAGTGGTACTGTTTTTAGAGCGCCGTCGCGTAGCTCCCTTTCACACACTCTCTCCATTGTTTTTAATAAAAAGGAGGTCAAGCTGATTGGGCGGTACGATCTTGCGTTTGTTAGAAGTGGTAGATACGAGTATAAAGATATTTAGAGAATGTTGTTATTTATAGAATTAATTAATGATCAATATCGATTTAGTACGTATTTACCGATTAATTACCTATTAATCGGTATTACCACGATTACTAGGTGTTTTATAGAAATAATTAGCAGTTTGTATAGCAATATCAGTTTATTAATTTACCGCACGGTTCGGAAAGGTAGCTTATCTATGGAGAAGAACCGGCAAGAAACTCCACAGTTACTCTTTTCAAAACATCGTTCACTTTCACATAATTTCAAGTAAAAATTAACACATTATCAAGTCATTTGTATAACCACAACGTGGTTACTTCATAGCATATGGCTATATCTACTTATCTACACATAATTTTATGTTTAATTATTACACAATATTATTAGGACACCGATACAAAAACATAATTCTGTACATAAATATAAATCGTACCTTAAGATGTTTATACTGTGGCTGTCCGAGAGAGACTGAGTTAAACTACGGCGCTATGGGCCTTTTAAATGAGTAAATGACAGCTTACCAATGACAGATTAAACAATTCAATACATAGAAGGGTTCTTCCTAAGTAACAAATTAGTGTTTTATACAATAAAATTATTAATTAATGTAAATATCTTTAGCAAAATATAATATCAATTATCCTACTTCCTACTTCCTACTTCCTACTAATATTATAAATGCGAAAGTTTGTGAGGATGGATGAATGTTTGTTACTCTTTCACGCAAAATCTACTGAACGGATCTCAATGAAATTTGGTAAGTAGATAGTAGACATCCAGGAATAACACATAGGCTACTTTTTATCCCAGACTTCCCACGGGATCGGGATTTACGCGGGAAAAACCTCCCACGCGAACGAAGTCGTGGGCAAAAGCTAGTATACTATAATAATCAGTTACTGCTATCTAACACGTTCGTGTAGTCACTCTTACCTGGCTTTGGGATGAATATGATTTTCACTTCCCTCCTATACCTTTGAAACGTATCTAAATGCCAGACACGCTCTCATTAGGGGCACCAGTCTCGTCGCAACAGAGTTGCCCCCCCATTGAAGTAAGGCAGGGAAGACTCCGTCGGGACCTGGCGCCTTAAAAGGTTGGAAGCTTCGGATGGCTCCCTGGAGTTTCTCCAGCGTTTTCATCTTGCGAGCGTATTGCCAATCTTCGTCTGATGGCGTTTGGGTTACGTCCGTCCATTCGGTTACGCTACCTGGGAAGTGTGTTTCGATTAGGATGCGCCTCGTTTCTTCCGGTGATGTGGACAGTGTGTTGTCAGGTTTAAGAAGTGAATCTGGCCCAGAAGTGGTCTGCTGTGCCAGTATCTTCCTTACCCTGTTTGCTTGTTGACATGATTCAATGTCACCACAGAATTTTCGCCACCCAGTGGTTCGTCTGAATCTGATTAAATTTTGTGGATTTGGCGGCATAGTAAACCTCCCAGTCATCCTCCCTACATGTATTCATGGCTCTATTAAATGCCTTATTAAGTGTGAAAACACCTGTGCCAAGAGAAGCCGCACTCCCTTAACTAGAATATATTAAATTAGATTAACAAAAGTATTTGCATGAATTCTTTACACGATTTTTAAGTGTATGTGAATATGTGTGTGTTTGTGAGTGAGAGTGTGTGTGTGTGTGTGCGTGTGTGTGTGTGTGTGTGTGTGTGTGTTTGTGCATCTGTGTGTGTATGAGTTTGTGAGAATATAAAAAGAGATTCATAGATACGAGGGGGCGTTTTTAAGTTCGCGGAATGGAGGGCAAGGAGTGAAAATAAAAATACTAAATTATTTTTCTTTTTCGATATATTCACCTGCTACCTTAAAACATTTTTCAGATCTTTCAATTAGCTTATGTATATCTTCATAAAAATGTTTTAAAAAATAAGCTGAAACCGCATCCTTCACTTCTTCATCATTTGAAAATTTCTTTCCACGAAGTTCATTTTACAGTTTTGGAAAGAGGTAATAATCACTGGGAGCCAGGTCTGGGCTGTAGGGTGGATGGTCTAAAATATGGAAGCTCACCTTATGCAGGGCAGCCAATGCAACACGGCTCTTGTGAACAGGCGCGTTGTCGTGAAGAAGAAGGACACCTTTGGTAAATTTTCCCCTCCTTTTTTCTTGAATGCTTTCTTTCAACCTATTGAGGATAGAAGCATAGTATTCTTCGGTTATAGAAACGCCTTTATCTTTATAATCGGTCTACAGGATCCCTTCCGAATCCCAATACACTGTTGCCATGAATTTTCCAGCCGATTGTGACACTTTAAACTTCTTGGGTGGTTGTGTGCTTTTTTGTGCCACTGTATAAAGTCCTGTTTTGACTCAGGCTCATAATGATGAACTAAAGTTTCATCTTCAGTAACAAATTGACTCAGTAGTCCATCCTTATCTTCGTTACAGAGGTCCAAAAACGTGCGAGAACACTCCACGCGGCGTTGTTTTTGAGACGGCGGAGCATTCTTGGCACCCATCTTGCACTGACCTTTGTCATGCCAAGATGATCGTGTAGAATTTTGTAAATTATCCTATCTGATACTCCAACCATTTCTATAAGCTGTTTCTTCTTTAGTCTGGCATCTTCCAATATTATTTTTTCGACATTTTTAATGATTTCCGGAGTAGTCACCTCGATCGCCCGTCCGGGCCGCAGGTCCTCTTCAAGTGAGGTCCTGCCTTGTTTAAAGAGACTGTGCCACTTGTAAACCATGGTTTTACCCGGGCAAGAGTCCCCGTAAACGGATTCCGTCTCTTCCAGTATGTTTTGAACTGACTCCTTGCTTGGTAAGGAACTTTATTACGGCACGATACTCGATTTTTTCCATAATGCACACTTTCTTCCCGATTGAGTTGTTTGCTTGACGATAGTTCAAATACTAATAACCCAATTAAGACAAAACCTGGTATTTATACTAATATTGAGTGGCTGAAGTCGTGGCCACCCCGATAATTACCTATTTTTATCATCTACCCTCCCATTCCGCGGACTTAAAAACGCGCCCTCGTATTTATACTTATATCTTTTTAATAACTTTTACAAATATAAAACCTAAAAATATACACATTACAGAGACTACTTAATAATATGGACAATTAAATTTTCCGTATCTTCGTAGTAAAGAGATTTGAGCCACTCTGTCACCCTTTTGTTTACATGCCAGAGCAGTTTTTGTGTATATGTTAAGAATTTTATTTATGGAGTTATATAAATGCGAAGATTGATTTGAAAATTGGCGTGTTTTAGCTACTATGTCATTTGTCAAATGCTTAGTTATTTTCTAAAAACTTTAATTTTGTGTTTTAATATCGTACACAATTCTTTCAAAATCACTAATCGACACCTTTCAGTTATATTTATAAAGCATGTATGTAAGATGAAAGGCGTAGTCCGGAATAAAACCATCGTGATGACTCATTACATTTTATTTACACATTATTTAAATACAATTATTTAAACACATCACAAATCACTGCTCGATAATATAACTCAAATAAAACACGAAATACAATCAGAGGTCCGCTCGGCTCGAGAGCCAACGATCGAATGCCCCTCACTAGTCACTTGCGTGTGCACGCCCTATAAGTCACGTGCCGGCGGAAGTGAAAGGTGCCGGAAGTGGGGCGCGCAGTTTAACGTTGAGTAATTTGACAAGGCCAACGCGGCGCCGACACGGCCATTCTGAACCCTGGCGCGTCCCTGCGCCAGCCTCACATAATCTGCAAACAAAGTGTCTTTATATTCATTCTTACATACATATGACCTCATAGCCTCAGCGCTAATATTGGTCAGTTAATCACACATAGGACCTCATAGCCTCAGCGCTAATATTGGTCAGTTAATCACACATAGGACCTCATAGCCTCAGCGCTAATATTGGTCAGTTAATCACACATAGGACCTCATAGCCTCAGCGCTAATATTGGTCAGTTAATCACACATAGGACCTCATAGCCTCAGCGCTAATATTGATCAGTTAATCACACATAGGACCTCATAGCCTCAGCGCTAATATTGGTCATTCATTATCATGTAATACTACCGATTACAAATTCGTCAGCATCCATTTCCATAGGATCAGCTTTAACAATGTTCCTAAACATTTTCCATACAATGGATTGTATTTGGGTATATTCTCAGCGTTTTAGTGGTGAAAACTCGAAATTTCAACACATCTGAAAAGCCGGAGTCGGGTTCGGGTCCGAATGTTTCTAGCATGACTTCTTTCATCTAAGCAGACAATTATCTCTATCTCTTCATTTTAAAATACTTTGTTGCTCGGCCAGACTGGCTCGTGAACTAGCTACGCTAGCTAGCTGACGCTCTTAGCGTCTTCTTCCGCTGACACGGTTATCTGGTCTCTAGTTGTTCAAGCGCTAAACGAGAAAAATCTTAGCTCGCGAAACGTCTACCTTGAGTGGCTATTATGCAATTCGCCGCACGAAATAAGGCCACACAAAATTACTACAATTATCGTACCATCGCTGCTGGCATTAGACAGTGGACTGAAGAGTGAAGCAGCAAAACAAATTTGGTAAATGTATCCACGAAACGTACTCCCCGATGTCAATCTTAGCAGATAATGTATCGGAAGCATCAACAAAGGGTGAACATGAACTGCGTGTCACGAAATTGAATTGGGTGGAACTTCGCCAGAGTGCGCCAAGCTGACTTTCAACTGATACTCACACAGTCATACATCTGCACGATAGCAAACTTAGACAATTACCACAGCGCCGAATTTTATGAAACAAAATATTTTATGAAATTAGTAAATTCTACGCGTACCTTCTAGTAAAACTTCCGAACGCAGACCAGATATAATTTCACTGATTATTTCTACCTTTACCTTTTACCTGTATCCAGTTTCTAGAAATCAAGCTAAACCAACACGTTTCGGCTCCACACGAGTGACAGCTATCTACTAGCTAGATGTAGGGAGAGGACTTCTAAGAAGGAAATCCATGTGACTCATCCCACCACCATCCACAAGCTACAAAACAATATTGAACTCAAATGACTGTACGCCAGTCCAATGATCCGTGAAGATAAATTCAGTTTCAAGAACTATAACCCGTCATAACTACGAACCCATGACCCAGCAAATAAAACAGTTTGATAACATTGTAATTGTCTGTAGACAACGAACTTTTCTATTCCGAATGAACGGCTCTTCGATTAGGCTGGGGACGCCAAACCCCTGACCAGGAAGGCATGGCCCCATCATCAAAACCTTCAGCACTAGCAATCGGTATGCAACTCGATAGCAAGTGCAGGGTCAAACAATGAACAAACACAAACTGGTCACAGAAGAAATAATTTTTCAACGAATACTCTCATAACTGGGTTCGCAACGAATAAGTAAAGAGATGGTGATGGAGAGTACAATATTTGGAAACCTCCATCAAAAACTGGGAGAAAGTTTTCCTCTAGGAAAATACTATCATATCTCCAATATGCTAACGACACTATTCTTCTGGCATCCCTTATAGATACGAGTTAGCTGTTTCAAAGACAAGTTGAAAATGGCAACTATGGTCTTGCATAAAACAGTGAAAACTAAAATGATGATAGGGGGTGGAGCCGGAAAAAGTTAAGCTAACAGATGTCACCTACAACATTCCGCTGGCTGAGAACACCGAAGGCAAAAAAAAATCACATAGTCGTTCACCATCAAGGTAGATGGATCAAGCGAAAGCCTTGTCATTCTCCAAATTTTATACGGTTGTCAGAGACGCTGGAGAGGAACCGGTGGAGGCATATCATCTGTTTCAGATGCCACTCCGATGCCGACCACCCTCCTCAGATATAAAGGACCGACCAGAGTAGGCGTGTGTAACTCTATACGGAACCGACTCACTGATCCGAATCATTGAAGTGAGTCAAAAGATTGCTTCAATAACCACGTTTCAAACTCGTCAATTGGATCTGAAAGATTATTTTACTCTGGCTCATTCCACGCGACGCGTCGCTCGCGAGGCGACTGAGCAGTGATCGAGCGACACAGTTTGAGACATACTGAGTTACTTAACTTTTGACTCGCGTCTCGTATGAAGGAAGATCTATTTTATTTATAATTTACCTTAATACAATAAATTTGTACATATAAAACATTTAGTACTGTTGCCACGTAGCATTTCTATGCCTTGGTAGTAAACGCGCGTGTTAGAAGTGATAGATATATAGATATAAACCTTACT
The DNA here is from genome assembly GCA_943138885.2 of Tholera decimalis. NCBI lineage: Eukaryota > Metazoa > Arthropoda > Insecta > Lepidoptera > Noctuidae > Tholera > Tholera decimalis. The sequence continues at coordinate 37,149,019 of OW964562.2, forward strand.
TTTACCAAAAACAAGCATCTTATTAAGTTTAACTACATTCTTTGCCACGTGCCCCTATCTCAATTAAACTCAATTCGTGATCTCGGTGTTATACTAGATTCCAAACTATGCCTAGACTCGCACATCAGTAAAATAGTCAGCAAAGCTTTCCGTCTATTTGGTTTCATTATGCGGTCCACTCTTGATTTCAAGAAGACCTCGTCATGTTTGTGCTTATATAAAGCCCTTGTTCGTTCTCAGCTAGAGTATGCAGTGTCAGTCTGGAACCCATTCTATAAAAAATATGCTGAAATGGTTGAAATCGTACAGTACAAATTCTTGCGTGCTATGCACTATAGATGCCATAAATACTACCTATCGTATTCACAACTATTCAAAAAGTACATCCTTCTCTCCCTTAGTTCTCGAAGGAAGTACCTCGAAGCCACAGTACTATTCAAAATTGTCAGAAACAAATTTAACTGTACAAATCTCAATAACATGATTTGTTATGCTGTACCTAGAACCATTCACAGGCGGCGGGTACGCGCAGGTACTCTTTTCGCTCTGAGTGTTTGTCGAAATAATTCAGGCCTGCGCTCGCCTATCCGCCGTATGGTTGACACATACAACAGTAACTTTGTCGAAATTGATATCTTTAATTGCACAATAAGTAAGTTTAAAAGACTCATTCGTTGTACTCTATTGAACTCAATTAGTGATAATAACTGATGTTAAATTGTTGATACTATTTTATAATTTTATCTTGTATACCTAAGTACTTTATAATTTGTCTTATTTTTTTATGTTCACTATAGTTAGTTACATTTATATAAATATTTGACTAATTGTTACAAATTGATATAAACGTTGCACTTAACGCTACCTAGCGATTAGATATTCTCTATTACTAAACTCTTAATGTTTATCTGTGGACAGCGTAGTGGGTTCCATTATAGTCAAAACTTCATTTTTTGTTAAACTAGTTGTAAGTTTTTATAATGTAACTGTTTGTTGTTCCATGTAATAAAAATAAAATATAGAGGATGTTGTTATTTATAGAATTAATTAATTATCAATATCGATTTATTACGTATTTATTACGATAAAACACCTAGTAATCATGGTAATACCGATTAATAGGTAATTAATCGGTATTACCATGATTACTAGGTGTTTTATCGAAATAATTAGCAGTCTATATATAATATCAGTTTATTAATTTACCACACGGTTCGAAAGGTAGCTATCTATGGAGAAGAACCGGCAAGAAACTCCACAGTTACTCTTTTCAAAACATCATCACTTTCACATAATTTCAAGTAAAAATTAACACAATATTATTAGGACACCGATACAACAACATCATTCTATATATAAAAATAAATTGTACCTTAAGATGTTTACACTGTGGCTGTCCGAGAGAGACTGACTTAAACTACGGCGCTAAGGGCCTTTTATATGGGCAAATGACAGCTACAATGACAGATGATTCAACACACAAAGAAGGGTTATTTCTAAGTAACAAATTAGTGTTTTATACAATAAACTTATTAGATTAATGTGAATATCTTTAGCAAAATATAATATTAATTATATAATATAATAATCAGTTACTATTATCTAACACGCGCGATGTATCGTAATGTACAGGTACGTAGGATTCTTTTTATTTTATATCATTTGAGCTGATGATCCAAATGAGCCAAATGAAACATATGAGTGTACCGGATCGTTTCAGTGATCGAGATGCAAATAATTATTCTATTCGCACTAATGATACACATTGCCCACCTCTAGACCAAAGAGGGAGAGAGAGAGAGAGTCGAATGGAACAATAAAACTTCAACTTGCCGTTGGTCATGAAATGAACATCCGCAAATCCGCATTCCGCGTTCATTGAATAATTTGCCTTCATCCACACATACTCAGTGTACCGAAACATGTTCTCGCTTTTAGATGACCCTACTATCAAAATGACACCGCCGCGACAGAGTCTATAGCTACAGGCAAGGTTAGTTCAGGCTCTCATCGCTGAAACCCTGTCAGAGACAACACTATCAGATTTCATACTAACGCTGAAACTCTGATCCGAATCTGGCAATCAATTCTGGAAACAAGATCTACAACCGCAGATTGTCAATCACAACCTTAAACAAAACTTGCAGGCTAGTAAGGTTTGTACACTTCCCTCAAACCAACCAAAAGGATTCTGAAAATTACAATGTTATACGCTTGCGCTGAAAGTTTGACGCGAATAATCTTTAAAAATATGTTATACTGAAATAATCTTCCAGAGACTATTTGACACTTGGATAAAATAAAATGGATACGACTCACCAGATTTCGTCATATTCACAATACTCTGATTGCTAAAATAGCAACGCGTCGTTCCTTGCTCGACACTGCTGCAGGTGTACCGCATTTGTAATATTTCAGCTTAACCCGTAAGCGTTGACTGCTGCTTAACCCGTTAGCGTTGACTGCTGCTTAACCCGTACGGCTTCTACGTCGACGTCTTGTTTCGCTTATGGACCAGTCATTTGCGTCCGAAACAAATTCGCGTCATCGCGTGACGTCATTGCTCCATTTTTCATCAACTTGAGTGAGTGAATCCCTCTTCTGATGTAAGATAAAAGGCGTAGTTCGGAATGAAACCATCGTGATGACTCATTACATTTTATTTACACATTATTTAAATACAATTATTTAAACACATCACAAATCACTGCTCGATAATATAACTCAAATAAAACACGAAATACAATCAGAGGTCCGCTCGGCTCGAGAGCCAACGATCGAATGCCCCTCACTTGGAACAGTCGATATCGGGGCTTATGCCCCACGATCACGGTAGCCAGCCTCGGCCCGCAACAGCGGGCCCGTCCCTGGGTTGCCATATAGTCGTGACCTGTTTGCGCGCGCGCCCTGCCTGCGCGTAGTTCGCGCGGCGGGCGCGCACACATATTATGTTTATGAAGTGTAAACTGTAAGCGCGCCACGGCGCCGATAATTCGGCGTCGTTTCTTCACGACACCTCGGCGGTCAGCGCCCGCCAGGTGAGGCCCCCAGTTGCCTGAGGGAGGCCTAGCGGAGCGCGACCAGCGGCGAGGGTGCCGGCTTAGGCGAGCCTACAGTTAGATGCGTGGCTCTCGCCCGTCCCGCTTCCAGATCTAGCCGGTTACGTTCCGAGCCGCAGAGCCGTGTTATGCGTGTGTGAGCGACTTGTTTTGTGAGTCATCGCTCAGTGCGTCGACGCCGAATAGCTAACTATCCGGCGCTGTTATGTATACTTGTGTGTATAGTGGCGCTTGTATGAGTCGGTACGTAACGTGCCTATATTAACTTAGCACACGTTACGTATCGTGGTGTGAATATTATGATTAGTATCAATGTTTAGGTAAGCCGCGTGTAGTGTGGAGGCGACTTACCCAGGTGTCAATAGGGGAGGGGATAAATAAAAATTTTATTACTCACCAAGGAGAGGCGGAGTGGGCGGCTTTCCCCGTGGGCCGCGAGCTTCTGTTGGCCGTGCTCGGCGGCCTAGCGACTGCAAAGTGTTGCCATCTCCGCTAAGCCGTCTAGCACGACTTGTTCTATGTCCTGTCCCCTTCTCAGCGCTGTAATGAGGCCGAATAGAATTCTTATGGCGCAGGATGTGGCCTCTTCATTTATCGGCCTCCGTATGGGCTCAGCGTCGGTGTGCTCGGCGTTGGCGTCGGCGCGTGTGCCGGCGCTCTTAAGTGCGCCGGCGCGCCGTGTCCGCGTCGTTTGGTTGTCATTTCTTGTGTTTTCCTGCGCCATTGTAGGGACAGGAGCGGCCGTGGGGACCTCTTCTTGGGTCGCTGGGGTTTCCGGGGGTTTTGGGTTTCTACCCTTACCCCCACGCCTCCGCTTCCTCCGCCGCGAGGAGGTGGCTCCGTCTCGGTCCGTGGGCCCGTTGGCTGCCGCCATCAGCGACGTGCCCTGGGCCTCTTCGGTGGCCTCCGTGGTCGTGGGTTGCACGATCTCTTTTGTGCGGCGCGTCGCTGTCTTGGTGACGGCGACAGTCCCCGCTCGCTTGTTCGCCATCTCCCGTTGGAAGACGGGGCACTTCACGTGGCAGGCTGGGTGGGGGCCACCGCAGTTTGCGCAGGTGGCCGGTTCCTCTTTGGGCCGGGGACAATCCCTGGCCAGGTGCCCCTCTCCGCATTTGACGCAAGCGAGCGGCCGGTGGCATTGGTGTGACGAGTGCCTAAACTTCTGGCACCGGTGACATTGGGCGGGCCCACGTTTTCTCCGCCACATCTCGATCTTGACGCCACGCATATACATAAATGTCGTGACGTCATAGATGCTACGCACGTTCTCTGTGCGTTGGAGCACTGCGTGGAATACGCAGCCGGGTCGTCCCTGGCGCGCCCTTATGTGGCGCACGTACTCCGGCTCGTATCCCAGGGCGCGGAGTTCCTCCTCGATCTCCTTGGGATCCGTGTCGGCTGGCAGCCCCCGTATTGCTACCTTCAATTTGCGCTCAACTGGTGGTGAGTAGGAGAACCAGCTGAGCCCTGTCTCCTCTTCTAACTTCGTCAGGTATCTCTGGACCAGGCGATACTCATCTCCCGACGTCGGCATGAAGCGGATGCCGGTGCCGTATGGACGAGCGCTCGGTGGCTGGCCCAGTTGGGTGGTGATGGCCCGGAAGTGCGTCGCCCAGTCCGGTAGCCGCTCCACTACCAGGGGCGGATAGCGCTCCCGTTTTGTTCCCTTAGTCCCGCTTTGGGCCGCGTTACTCGCGGCTGCGACCGGGGGGGGGGCTGCTTCAACACTTGGGGGGTAAGGGGTAACGCCACTTACCTCTGCGTTTATGTGGGTAGGTGACTCGACGTTGTCCCGACCCTGCGACCGTCGCAGACGTGGGGTGCGTGGTGGGTCGAGGCAGTAGCGCTTTGCCTCCTCTTCGTCTTCTGGGCTGCGTCTGCGTCGCTGGGCGCGTGGTTTGGGTTGGTATTCCCTCTCCGCTTCGGAGTCTGAGCTGGCAGGGACTTCACTGCCGTATGACGCCAGCGACATGTTCGACCCCGCGCACGATGATGTGGCCGAACACATAGCCGGCGAGTCGTACGCAGCGGTGCGTGGAGGCGCGGGTGAGGTTGGCGTCGGTAGCGCGGTCGCCCGGCGCAGGCGTGGATCGCGAGACGCGCCCGGCGCTACACTGGCCGGGCGCGGTGGCGCGCTCGCACTTGCGTGTGCACGCCCTATAAGTCACGTGCCGGCGGAAGTGAAAGGTGCCGGAAGTGGGGCGCGCAGTTTAACGTTGAGTAATTTGACAAGGCCAACGCGACGCCGACATGTATACAAAATTATGCAATAAATCTTCGCGCACCGTGAGTGACTACGTTCCGCTCGCTCCTCATTACACAGGCGTGCACGAAAGGTTTTTGATGAGTTTTTGTTACGAGTCGTTGTTATTGTTTTAAATTTAATTTTTGTTACGTTGATTACAATGCCAGTACCAAATACCGTTTCACACAGACTAAAACTAAAACGTCAAAAGTAAACCCTTTCGAACAAAAAAAAAAAAATTCCAAATCGGTCCAGCCATCTCCGAGTTATGAGGTAACATACATAAAAAAAAAAAAAAGTTCAAGACGAATTGTAAACCTCCTTTTTTTCAAGTCGGTTAATAAAGAACAGTTAGACGTATAGTTAAGGAAGGTTAATTTAAGGTTAATTCCGAATTCCTCACTGTTTTTAGGACACCGGGAAAAAACAAATTAACTGATTGTGACGACGAGAACACATTAATGATATTTTTTAATGCATTTTTTACTTTTAAATATATATTTTTTTTATTTATAACACTTAATTAACTCACGAATTCCTCATATTTCTTTAACTTTCTTCTAAACAGACATGATTAAAAATAAATGATGCCAATAACCATAGAATAATGACCGGCAATAAAAGTGACCACTTTTATGTTCCACTAAGTGCACGATGCGCGAACTTACTCCCACTACACAAAAACCTTGCCAACTTACGTTCCGGGGACTGTAATGTAATAAAATTGAAAGTTTGTGAGGATGGATGGATGTTTGTTACTCTCACGCAAAAACTACCGAACGGATCTGAATGAAATATGGTAATTACATAGCTAACATCCAATAAAGAACACCTAAGCTAATTTTCAACCGACGACAAAAAAGGAGGAGGTTATCAAGTCGACGCGTATATATATTTTTTTTATGTATGGTCACCGATTACTCGAAGACGGCTGAACCGATTTCAATAATTCTTTTTTTGTTTGAAAGGGTGTACTTTGAAATTGGTCCCATTGTCACCAAGTCCGGATCTGATGATGGGATCCTGGAGAAATCGAGGGAACTCTTCAAATATTATAGGCACACCTATAGTGATTTGAGTATTTTTTAAAGTAACTTGTGTAGTTGCATTCGAAATGCACCATTTGTGAAGTGGATGATGATGAAGACCACAGATGACCACTGGAAGTACTCAATATACAACGTGTAACGGAAAGGGTATATACATACCAAAGGCACAGATTCTTTGGATGATATCAAACGATATTGGAAGGGTTTCAACTCAAAATAAAATACTCTAAAAATTGATACCAAATTTTCGGTTTCGTAAGTTTCTTAAATTGAGATCATAACAATCGTGTCACTGCACTAAGTAGGTCAATAACTTTCCACGTTACTTGCAAATATCATGATAAATCTCTTCCGTAATTCTGTGCGCCTAGTACTGTAGTAGCCTAGCGTAAAGGCGGTGTTCTTTTGTCGGCGCAAGAAAGGAGATAGGATTAAAACACCCTTCCAATATCGTTTGATATCACCCAAAGAAGCCGTGCCCTTGGTATGTATATACCCTTTCCGTTACACGTTGTATATTGAGTAGTTCCAGTGGTCATTATTCCTACTTATACAACGTGTCCGTTACACGTTGTATAAATAGGAATATATATAATAGTTACGCTGTGAGTGCAGTTGCGAATGGACGTCCACTCGTCAAAAGATATAGAAATTTTATGTCCTGTTCTGTTAATAGTTTCTGGATTTCGCCGAGCAGTTGTTGTTTTCTTTTGTCTACTTTTTTTATTACAATATTTTGAATTGAATTTGCAGCCTTCGGCAATTTATGTCCGGATTTTCGAAACAGCATTCGCAGATCTTCAGACTCCACAAATGTTCGGAAAGGATATCCATCCATAGCTGACATTCGGGAAACCATAAGTTCCATGGAAGGATTTGCGTCAGATTCGTAGTAATCAGTTAATTTCGCTTTTTTCTTTGGCATTATTTCAGTATTTGTCGATGTTGAAGGAGATTCGACACTTTGAAAAACTTGACTATCTGCTGTGTTCATGCTTATCTGATGCACATTTTTCAAATGCTTTTGGAGACCACTCGTACTACCTTCAGTACACTTCAAAATTCTTTTACACGTTTTGCATTTCGCGTTATTTTTGTCTTTAGATCTAAGGCAATAATGCCATACTGAAGTTTTATCGTTCGCTTTATTAAGGACTGTCTCAAAATACATCGTCTGTAACAAAATATATAGTAATTATTGAAATACAAAGTTAAACGAAAAACGTCGGTACCGACTAAACTACTTGATGTTTAATCAATACAGTGCACTGTAGTTTTAAGGTAAAGTATGTAACATTAAAAAAAGCTTATTAAAAATATCATTAGAACAGCTAATATTATTCGTCTACGAATAAAATAAGCTTCCCAATCCCATGTAGGTTGGTAAACAAACAGCTAGTCGTACCTAAACTACTTCTTGCTTAATAAATACAGTGCATTGTAGTTTTATTGTGCCGTAAGTAACATTAAAAATAAACTGAATATGTAAACTTTAGAACAGCAAATTCCCATGTCGGTTGGTGAACAATCAGCTGCTCGTATTTTGTGTTCAAAATGAGGATGAAGAATGAGGTTAAATAGTGGCTACAATAACTAAATAATTATATAAAGTCGCTCATGTTTCATTAATTTTGTTTTTTTTAAATAAATACTCACTCTCCAAAAGAAGTAGTCTTGTTTGAGTAGTTTTTGCAAAGCACTGTACACCGAAATCCCACTAGCACAACACTCCGAAGACGCGATCACAATCTAACTAAGCGGGACGCGCGTCTACAAGATGGCCGCCACCTGCCCCTCCCGCACCTCCGCACCCTCGCGCATCATGCTCTTGTATTACTAGGTAGCAACGGTGGTAGCTAGGTAGTATTAGTAACAGTACAGCGGTCGGATTTTAGGCAATAAAATTAGAAAAATTCTAAACGCGAAGTATCTTTTGTAGAAAGTACCGAAAGAACCGAGATTTGGTTTTGGAAATTCCAGTTCCTAAAACAACGCAAATTTCCGGGATTTCCCGGTACTTTCGGTTCCAGGATTTCCCGGGACTATTCACTACTTGAATGTGGTTATTAAGCACAATGTGCTCGTCATAATGCATATGGTGAAGTGAAGCTGATCGTGAAGTACCAGGAGAACTCCTCAACAATTAACGGCCCTGCATTGGGAAAAGCAATATTTTGTAAATGATATAAGTAGTTGACATTTAGGCTTTTGTAACTAGGTAAATTATAAATCGACCAACTAAAAAGAGTGAAATAAAATCTTTTACCATAAAATTAAACCGACTCGTTGGGAGTCGTTTTAATTTTTTTGGTAAAAATTTTTATTATCCTAGAATTCCAATGGGATCGGTATTTACGCGGGAAAATCCTCCCACGCGAACAAAGTTGCGGGCAAAAGCTAGTCTATACATATGAATAAAATTGGAGTATCTGTCTGTGATTTCAAAATAACTGTTTTCTCTAGTCACTTACAAAAACTTAAACACATTTTTTTTTAATTTTCTTCTGTTCCGGGCTTTTCTCCGGAGCACCTGAACCAATTTTAGTGGGACGTTCGCTAGACTACTTTTTATTACGGTATTCCCATGGGTTCGGAATTTACGCAGGGTAACAGGGGATTTCATGCAGTTTCTTTTGAACAGAAATCTGAATCTGCTTCGCTTTTGGTCCATCTGTTTGCTCCGATCAACTTGACCAACCGGATTAGGAGACACAGATTGTTCGCTGTGCCCAGGAGTCGAACCGTCGCTTGAGCCCAGTCCCCTATTCCTTGTATACTCTCCGCGCTCAACGTTCTGCTGGATGTCAAACCTGATTGTGGCGTGTTTGCGGGTGAATGGAGGAAGATATTGTCTATATGTCTAAAGTACTGTGAGATGAGTGTACGACTGGCGTTTCTTATTATTTAACATTTCTTCTAGTAAACGAGTCTTTAAGTCAAGAGTGAATAGGTTACTTTTAGGTAAGCGTGCTCCATCTTCGACCACATCATCACTTACCATCAGGTGAGATGGTGGTCAAACGCGAACCTATTCTAAATAAAAAAAAAAAAAAAAAAACGGCCGTGTTATTTTAAAGTACATACAAATAAATAAAATCCTTAGTGTCTACTTTGAAATTTATATATTGTTACGAGCTGGGGTTCGGGATAGAAATAATTTACGCCAATTAGACCAAAATTAACACTTTAATTAAATACCTACGCGCAAAATAAAAATTAACACAGTTATTCACACTACAATACTTCTGACTTCGAAGTTTCTCAACGTAAATAAATATTAATTTTTTGCACTCTATATCCACAGGCCAACGCTTTCCTCATGTACCACAAGCGCACGCATTCCGAAGAGCGGGCATACAAATGTTCCCATTGCGACAAGGCGTTCTTCAACCGATACAACTTAAACGAGCATAAGAAAACGCACTCCGACAACCGGCCATACCCTTGTACCATATGCTTCAAGGCTTTCAAGGGTAAAGGGGCGCTGGACAGACATTCCAGAGTGAGTATTTCATTATACAGTATGTTAGTTTAACCCACAATAGTGTATGCTTACATGATACTAATAAAAATATGAACAAAAAAAAAATGTTTTCAGTGCAGGAAACGCTAAAAGTTCTCAAACCTATCTTGATGACATGTTTTTAATACAAAATCACTTTAATTTAAAAAGTCACATAAACAAATTCTAATCATATAATGTATGTATCTTATTATATTATATTATTTTAGCTGATGTAAACATGCACTGAGTACTAAACAATACATGGGCAGTAGAAATAACAGCTGCGCAGTGAGGGATCGCGATTCGCGGTAGACTTAACTCGTCATCTGACTCGCACCCACTCATACATACTGCCTCGCGCTCGCTCCTACAGCTACCATACATGCTTGTCTGGCAAGGGGTTGGAACTATCAAAAATGTCTGGCTAATGAGGAAACATCATTTACTTATTACCCAAGTATTATATATAAAAATCAGCTTTTATACTATAACGTAAGTAAAACTATAATTTCATGAACATTAAGGGTGTCTGGCAAGGGGTTGCCACGATGTTAAGTGTCTGGCAATTAATAACGTGATTTTTAATAATATTCTGAAGATAATATAAAAAATCGTACTTTATTATTTGATGAATTTAGATCGGTATTTTACACACCTTTAGTACCGTTTACCTGCCAAAGCCACTATAACCCAAACTTCATAATGGTCCATCGTTCTTACCTGTGTTGGGAGCATGCGCTGACAAACTTTCAGCTTTTATAAAATAACGAAGGTCTGGGGTTCACGGGCTCTTAGACTATCAAGTTAACGATTGGGATGAGATGTCACATTTTTCATCGAAAACTTTAATAGTGGGAGATTTTAATGGGCACCACACTAGTTGGTCAGTGAAATCGGATGTACGGGGTTCCCAAATCGTAGATTCCTCTTTAGATAACGGTTTCACATCTATGAATAATGGTGACTTCACGCGTGTAAAGCTTGTAATGGGCACTTACAACAAACATCACCTGATGTTTCGTTAGTTTCTTCTAATGTTGCCAAATCTCCCGGACATGATGGGCTCAGTATCGAGCACTTAAAACATGTTGGAGTTCACTTACCGAGGGTTCTGTCTATGCTCTTCGCGATGTGCATTAGTCATTCTTACTTACCTTCAGAGTTAATGAAGACAATTGTAGTGCCCATCGTGAAGAGTGGGACGGGAGATATCTCGGAAAAGGGGAACTACCGTCCAATATCTCTTGCGACGATCATTGCCAAGGTGCTGGATAGTGTGCTTGACTCTCTATTAGACGAATACCTAGACCTGCATGACGCTCATTTCGGGTTTAGGCCCGGATTATCTACAGAAACTATTCTACGTCCAAAGCATACTGTCCAGTACTAAACGGGTCGCAATACTCCGGTGTACGCCTGCTTCCTCGACCTCTCCAAGGCGTTTGACTTAGTGTCGTATGACGTCCTCTGGGGAAAGTTGGGAGGCAGAGGTATACCGAAGGAGATCATTAGTATCTTTCGGTATTGGTATGCTAACCAGTCTAATCGGATCAAATGGGCAAACGCTCTCTCTGAGTGATATGAGCTAGAGTGTGGAGTGAGACAGGGGGGTTTGACGTCTCCCAAACCCTTTAGCCTATACGTAAACGATCTCATAGTCGAGCTGAGCAGCATGCGTGTTGGCTGCCGGGTGGATGGTGTTAGTATTAATAACATCAGCTACGCGGACGACATGGTGCTGCTCGGACCGACTGTGAGATTGATCAGAGAGATGCTGAACGTCTGTGAGACATGCTGCCTCCCACGGACTGATATACAATGCTAAAAAACGGAATACATGGTCTTTAAGGCCGGTAAGTGCCATGACGCGCAGACAATAAACCTGTACGGTCAAAATATAAAAAGAGTGTGCGTTCAAGTACCTGGGACATTTTCTTACCGACGACCTTAAAGACAATGTTGACATTGATAGGGAGCGCAGGGCGCTGGCGGTTCGAGGAAACATGCTGGCCCGGAGATTTGCTCGTTGTAGTGATGAAGTCAAAATTACGTTGTTTAAGGCTTATTGCCAGACTTTCTACACGAGCAGTCTCTGGGTCAAGCATACCAAGAAGGCGCTGGATATCTTGCGCATCCAATACAATAATATCTTCAGAATGCTGTTGAGACTTCCCCGCTTCTGTAGTGCGTCAGAGATGTTTGCGAAGATGCATACAGATGGGTTCCACGCCATCATGCGCAAAAAACTCTGTTCGCTGGTCAGCAGAGTGCGGCCGAGTAACAACAGCATTCTGTCGACTGTGGCGGAGAGATTAAACTCTCATTTCATGATTCACTTTATGGGAATGACTATCAACCGGGGCAAGTTTCCCATAAATTGATGGTCCTTCCCATAAAGCTAGTTATAACTAATTTTGTATATATTATGTACTAACCCTAGCCTAAGCATTATACTAACACATCTATGGATTTTTAATCTGTAATAAAGAATTTGAATTTGAATTAAGTTTTGTTGGAAAGTCTTGAACGAGAATCTAGGGAGTGATCACCTAATAATTAAGCTGACAATTGATATTGTAAATGATAGCAGATACATAAAAAAACATAATTATAAACTAGCAAATTGGGATAAGTATTCACAAACTATTTCAGAAAATTCTACCTTTTATAATCTCTATGACGAAAATATTCAAGCGAATTAATGACAATTTTGTAAGTATAATCAATAGTGCAGCAGATAAACATATACCTTTAATTAAAATGTACAATAAACCTGATGCAAAATTCAAACCGAAAGATTATTGGACTCCTGATCTGTCTAAAATAATCGCGCAGAGAAGGTTAGCTTTAGCTAACTTCAGAAAAAGCCCGACGCCTGATAATCTTACAATATTAGAAAATTTAACAGATAAATCACAAAGGTCAATTCGAAAAGCAAGGTCCGATTCTTGGCACAAGTTTTGTTTCTTTTAATGAAAGAGTTTCATCATCTTATGTCTGGCAGCGTTTGAAGTGGGTTAAAGGTTGTAAGCAACCAAAAGTATATCCGTCTATTGAAAAATCTCAAGATTTACTTCGTTCTCTTATTGCGGATTATGCTTAAGAGTTTCATAGCGTTTTAAAAAAAAGGACTCATCCCCGGGGGAAGATGACATATCATATACAATGCTTTATTATTTACCGGACGTAGCTAAAAAATATTTGCTTAATTTATATAATAACATTTATCAATGTGGTGTTATTCCTTCTCAGTGGCGGAACATTCAATAGTCCCTATTACCAAAAGCAGTAGCAATTAAGGCCAATACCCTTAATATCATGTATATGTAAAACTTTTCATTTAATGATCTTTAAACGCTTAGAATGGTATACCGAAAAGCAAAAGATATTGTCTCCGTTCACAGTAGGTTTTAGAAAATCACAGTCCTGTTTGGACTGCTTGAGTCATTTAGTAACTAGTATCCAGATTGGATTCTTCAAGAATTTGCCAACATTAGCTTGTTTTTGGATATTGAGAACCCGAGTCTCACAGCAGCCCTCACTTCCAAGTCACGAATCCCATCGACAAAAGCCTGGACCAAATTACCGTCGATGAGTGCAGGCGAAGATTGGTAAGCCTTTCGGACCAGCATCTCTATTTCGAGGGCCCACTGCTGTACATTTTCAGAACTACGTTGTACCCGGTCTTTCAACTGAGCACGGAACACGTGCTATAATGTGCGTCACCATAGCGAGATTCTAGCGCCCCTAGCAACTGTTCGTAGGTGAACTCCTTCCCGAGGGCCTCTAGAATGGTTAGGGCCTGGTCACGAGGGCCCAGTGTAAGCGCCGTCATAGCCTGCGCTTTGCTACATCTGTTCGCTTTGACAACGGCCTCAAACTGGATCTTGTAGGCCGACCATGAAGAGCTTCCATCGAACGGAGGTATCTTGAAGCCTCGCACCAATGGAGCAGCGACCACAAGAGCTGTAGTCAAATCTCCAGACTTCAGAACACCCAGGGCTTTTCTACATCAGCGATCTCCATTTCAGATCCGGAGATACAATTCTTAGCTCCGGAGATACGGTTCTCAGTTCCAGAGATACGATTTCAGCTCCGGAGAGATACGATTTTCAGCTCCGAAGATACGATTTTCAGCTTCAGTGATCCGTTCATCTTGCTGGTGCACTCTGTCTTTTATGAGTAGCATCAGCTCTTCCTGACGGCGAGCTTGTTCTTCCAGACGGTGGGCCTGTTCTTCCTGGCGGTGAGCTTGTTCCTGCAGCATAGCCATCAATGCAGCCATATTAAATGCAGCCGGGGCTATAGTCACTGGAGCAACTCCGGATGTACTCGCAGACGCCTCCATCGTCGGCTGATTTCCAACCGGTGCTGACGATGGTGCACCTTCGTACCGCCTTTGGTCGATCTCCGCCTGTCGTTGATTTCTTGTTTTTACACCCTCCATATCGTCTTTCGGTAAAACCGGCATTTTTTCTATACCACTTCTGACACCAAATTGTTACGAGCTGGGGTTCGGGATAGAAAGAATTTACAAAATTAACACTTTAATTAAATAAACACAAAATAAAAATTAACACGGTTATTCGCACTATAATACTTGTCACTTAACACTTAAATCGCACTGAAATTCACTTGTAGAGTTTCGATGATATCGCCTCGTATCTTCTAATAATACTGACTCTCTTATTAGTAGACGTAGTTTTCTCGTGCTCATACGAGTAAGTAATGTACCTACTTTTTTTTCTAAAACCAGTACCTAATAATAATAATCAACCTGGAAATGATATTTGGATACAATCTGACGCCTATAGACACGTAACAAGTTTTTTTTTTAATGATTGTCGTTGTACTCATTTATCAATGTTTACCTTAAAAAAAGATTGTTAACTCATTCTCACTCTCTTTTGTTACAGATCCATACGGGTCAAAAGCCTTACGAATGCGAGATATGCGGTAAAAATTTCTCCCAATCAAATAGCAAGAAAGTACACGTGCGCACGGTACATCTGAAGCAACCCGCGCCCAACGTCAGTCGCAACCGGCTCCAGAGACGGAAGCAAGTGCCTTAGGAACCGCCTCCACCGTAGTTTATATACCGAAAGAAGAATGTGCATATTTTTTTAATTAAAATGAGATGGGTCCGCCTGCTTGTCACTTTTAAAAATAAATATGTACTTGTTTCTTACACTTCAATTGAGCAGTCGGGTTTTTTAAATTTTTTGTAAATAAGTTTTTTTTTTTTTCAACTTTTTAGTTAAAATTTAATTAAAAATTTTTTAGTCTTCCCGGCCGTGTCACATTGGCACTCCACCGGATTCAGAAAGTGAGTCCATATTTTTAAACTTTCTCATTGTGTTATTTTGCTAGTATTACACTAATGATAAACATGATATACATTTTTGAAATCCTTATGTTAAGCCCTTTAATTTGATACCCATATTGTAGTATTTGAAAAATATTTTTTTTTTCACCATGTATAATGGCTTCGCACAGCTGCCATGTTTAATTATTTTAAATGTCACCTATCTAAGAACACTCGGGCTGTTAAGACAAATCTAACGATACCTCAATTGTGTGAATCCGTTCAGCGGTTCTGGAGATATGAGGTAATAAAGAATATTACATACATACAAGA
The DNA here is from genome assembly GCA_943138885.2 of Tholera decimalis. Classification (NCBI taxonomy): domain Eukaryota; kingdom Metazoa; phylum Arthropoda; class Insecta; order Lepidoptera; family Noctuidae; genus Tholera; species Tholera decimalis. The sequence goes on from OW964562.2 coordinate 37,164,515, forward strand.
TACGCGCGAAAAACATAACCCTTCCTTTGCAGTCGGGTAAAAATAAATTGTAAACCATTTATTCGGTGATAAACTCACACAATAACATACAATAGAAAATTACAAACATAAAAAATAACACTAATTACTCCTTATTTTTAGCGAGTCAATGCCAAAAAATATTATTATTATACTACTAGCTTCTACCCGCGACTTCGTACGCGTAGGAAGGTTTTCCCGCGCAAATCCCGATCCCGTGGGAATTTCGGGGTAAAAAGTAGCCTATGTGTTATTCCAGAATGTCATCTATCTACTTACCAAATTTCATTCAGATCCGTTCAGTAGTTTTTACGTGAAAGAGTAACAAACATCCATCCATCCTCACAAACTTACGCATTTATAATATTAGTAAGTAAGAAGTAAGATTAGTAAGAAAGATAAGATAAGATTAGTAAGATAGTAAGAAGTAAGATATAACGCTAAATTACCACTCACTCACTCATTGACATAATTGTTCTCCCAGATGGTGGATGGGGAGGTGGGTATATTTTGACAGATTCGTAAATAACTAACTCTCAAACCTACGGTAAAAGTGCCAAACCTCCCCTTTTCACCCCTCCCTATCGTATCTCGGAAACTACGAAACCCGTATTTTTTTTACGGATTCGTATAGAGGGGGCTCGGTAAAGTAAAAACCATTTTTCAAAGTCGCCCCCCTTGCCCCCCTTCTCACCCCCTTTAGGCGGATCTCGGAAATTAAGAGACTTGAAACATTTTTTTTTCAGATTCATTTAGAGGGGCAATGCTTTAGTCAAAATAATTGTGCAACCCCCCCCATTTCTTTTTCAGATTCACACCACAAGTACGCGAGGTGCTTGCACCTCGCGCAACACGCAAATACTAGTTATATTATATAAAGCTAGATTACCACTCACTGACTCACTCACTCACTCACTCATTGACATAATTGTTCTCCCAGATGGTGGATGGGTAGGTGGGTATATTTTGACAGATTCGTAAACAAGTAACTCTCAAACCTACGGGAAAAGCGCCAAACCTCCCCTTTTCACCCCTCCATATCGTATCTCGGAAACTACGAGAACCGTATTTTTCTTTTATAACGGATTCGTATAGAGGAGGCTCGGTAAAGTAAAAACCATTTTTCAAAGTCGCCCCCCCTTGTTCCCCTTCTCACCCCCTTTAGGCGGATCTCGGAAATTAAGAGACTATGAACATTTTTTTTTTCAGATTCATTTTGAGGGGCAATGCTTTAGTCAAAATAATTGTGCAACCCCATCAGACCCCCCCATTTTGATTTTTACTACTGAAAAAACTGTCTATAAACGGGCCTTCAAATTTTTTATGCCATGCCCTCCCCTCCCCAACCTCCCCTAAAATTAAAAAGGCTGTAACTTCATAACGGTAAGAGATAGCCATTAGGTGTTTGAACAAATATTATAGTAGGCGTCGAAACCTGTCCGGTGGTACGTAGGGCCTGAGTGGAGCGAACCTGCGAGACCGAGTGGAGTGAAGGGGGGAGGTGGCGAGCGAAGCGAGCCGGCGACCTCCGTAGCATAACGAAGGTTGAGCATTTTACTACATTTAGGGGTTTTAAAAGTGAACAATCCACCACCACATGCACGCGAGGTGCTTGCACCTCGCGCAACACGCAAATACTAGTTGTATTATATAAAGCTAAATTACCACTGATTCACTGACTCACTCACTCACTCATTGACATAATTGTTCTCCCAGATGGTGGATGGGGAGGTGGGTATATTTTGATAGATTCGTAAACAAGTAACTCTCAAACCTACGGGAAAAGTTCCAAACCTCCCCTTTTCACCCCCCTTCTCCCCCTCCATATCGTATCTCGGAAACTACGAGACCCGTATTTTTTTTTACGGATTCGTGTAGAGGAAGCTCGGTAAAGTAAAAACCATTTTTCAAAGTCGCCCCCTTGCCCCCCTTCTCACCCCCTTTAGGTGCATCTCGGAAATTAAGAGACGTGGAACATTTTTTTTTTTTCAGATTCATTTAGAGGGGCAATGCTTTAGTCGAATTAATTATGCAACCCCCCATCACCCCCCCCATTATTTTTTCACAAGCTCGCGAGGAGCTTGCACCTCGCGCAACACGCAAATACTAGTTATTATACTATATAAAGCTAGATTACCACTGACTGACTGACTCACTCACTCACTCACTCATTGACATAACTGTTCTCCCAGATGGTGGATGGGGAGGTGGGTATATTTTGACAGATTCGTAAACAACTAACTCTCAAACCAACGGGAAAAGTGCCAAACCTCCCCTTTTCACCCCTCCCTATCGTATCTCGGAAACTACGAGACCCGTATTCTTTTTTTTTTACGGATTCGTATAGAGGGGGCTCGGTAAAGTAAAAACCATTTTTCAAAGTTGCCCCCCTTGCCCCCCATCTCACCCCCTTTAGGCGGATCTCGGAAATTAAGAGACTTGGAACATTTTTTTGTTCAGATTCATTTAGAGGGGCAATGCTTTAGTCAAAATAATTGTGCAACCCCCCCCCCCCATTTTTTTTTCAGATTCACACCACAACCACGCGAGGTGCTTGCACCTCGCGCAACACGCAAATACTAGTTATTATATTATATAAAGCTAAATTATATTATATAAAGCTAAATTACCACTCACTCACTGACTCACTGACATAATTGTTCTCCCAGATGGTGGATGGGGAGGTGGGTATATTTTGACAGATTCGTAAACAAGTAACTCTCAAACCTACGGGAAAAGTGCCAAACCTCCCGTTTTCACCCCCCTTCTTGCCCCTCCCTATCGTATCTCGGAAACTACGAGACCCGTATTTTTTTCTTTTTACGGATTCATATAGAGGGGGCTCGGTAAAGTAAAAACCATTTATCAAAGTCGCCCCCCTTGCCCCCCTTCTCACCTCCTGTAGGCGGATCTCGGAAATTTAGAGACTTGGTGCATTTCTTTTTCAGATTCATTTAGAGGGGCAATGCTTTAGTCGAAATAATTGTGCAACCCCCCCCCCCTATCACCACCCCATATTTTTTTTTTTCACCAGCACGCGAGGTGCTTGCACCTCGCGCAACACGCAAATACTAGTTATATTATATAAAGCTAAATTACCACTGACTCACTGACTGACTCACTCATTGACATAATTGTTCTCCCAGATGGTGGATGGGGAGGTGGGTATATTTTGACAGATTCGTAAACAAGTAACTTTCAAACCTACGGGAAAAGTGCCAAACCTCCCCTTTTCACCCCTCCCTATCGTATCTCGGAAATTACGAGACCCGTATTTTTCTTTTTTTACGGATTCGTATAGAGGAGGCTCGGTAAAGTAAAAACCATTTTTCAAAGTCGCCCCCCTTGTTCCCCTTCTCACCCCCTTTAGGCGGATCTCGGAAATTAAGAGACTTGGAACATTTTTTTTTTAGATTCATTAAGAGGGGCAATGCTTTAGTCAAAATAATTGTGCAACTCCCACCATCTCCCCCCCTTTTTTTTCAGATCACACCACGAGGTGCTTGCACCTCGCGCAACACGCAAATACTAGTTATTATACTACACTTGAGAGCAATAAAATCGCACACCTCTTGTAATTTGGTTTATAACTGTTTTTTTTTCTTAAATCTAAAGATATTGGGTACAAATCATTAGGCAAAATAAAGAATACAAGCTTAGCTTTAAAAAAACTCAAAATTAAAATCATTGACCTTCACGTAACTCACAGAAACCAGCCGTACACCAAATTCCCTAAATTTCCCAAATTCACCCGTTAGCATTGTTACTACTTGCACCCCTTACCCGCAGGTATAAAAGGGTCGTTTTTTTTGGAATTCTAATCAGTTGCATACCAAAGGTCAACGTGATAACATCTCTACTGAAAGCATACGGAAAATATGGATACCACGCCCCCAGAAGCCGCTCAAGTTGTTGCCTTGCTCGAAGCAGGCCTTAATCAAAGTGATGTTGCTCGACGACTAAATTTGAGCCGCTACTCTGTTCGTCGTGTGTACCAGAGGTTTCAAGAGACCGGTGGCTACATTCGGCGACCAGGATCTGGCCGGCGACGAAGAACATCAGAGCGTGATGACCGCTTTCTTGTGTCGAGGTCTTTAAGAAATCGGCAACTGAATGCGGTTCAACTGGGACAAGAGCTTCGAGAAGTTCGCAATGTCAGTATAAGTCGGTGGACAATCAGAAGAAGACTTGGTGAAGCAGGGCTGACTTCACATCGCCCAGCAAATGGTCCCAAATTGACCATAGCTCACCGACAAGCCCGACTACAATTTGCCAGGGAACATTTAAATTGGACGTATGACCAATGGCGGTCTGTTATGTTCTCTGATGAGTGCAGAATGACATTACATGGTCATGATGGACGCTCTAGAGTCTACAGAAGGTCATCAGAGCGATTTTCACAATGCTGCATAAGCGAACGTGTGGCTTTTGGCGGTGGATCGTGTATGTTTTGGGGTGGCATAATGTTGGACACTAAAACTGACATTGTATTCATCACTGGAGCGTATACCGGCCCGAGATCGAGAGGTTTGACGGCTGCACGATACGTCGAAGAAGTGCTCGAAGGACATGTGAGGCCGCTTGCGTGGCTTATGGGAGAAGATTTTCTCCTAATGCACGACAACGAGTGACCGCATGTCGCTAGAACAGTTTGCGAATAAATGGAAGACGTTGGAATCACCGCGATGGAGTGGCCAGCTCATAGTCCTGATCTCAATCCGAGTGAGCATGTCTGGGATGAGCTAAAAAGAAGAGTTCGAGCAAGAAGCCCTGCTCCTACGCGCCTCCGAGAGCTTCAACTTGCCATTGAAGAGGAGTGGAACGCTATACCACAAGATTTCATGGTAAAATTAATACGGTCCATGAAAAACCGATTAAGAGCTGTAATTAAGGCTAGGGGAGGGAATACACCTTATTAATAAACAATTTGATCAAGAATTTTGAGTTTGATTTTCATTATTTCGCCGTCCCCGGAGAATAAAATGATAACTACAAAAATGCAACTTTTCAGGAAAAATAAAAACCATTTTTTCGTTGATTGCTCCTTAAATACTGGACGTAGACAGATGATTGTCAGCTTTTAAAGAAGGTTATTTTTTGCTTGTTCTAAATGTTTTAGTGAAATACGCCTAAGTATCAAAATAGAGATATTATTTAAAAAATAAGAAGTTAGTCTAAATTAATCATCATCTAAGTTGTATAACGTCGATTATCATTTTATACTCCGTACAGCCTGACCAGAATCAAATATTGTACTCTGCACTTATCATTTTATTCTACGGGTTTTATGGAGCAAGTTATACTGATAATACTTTAACATCGTCTTATTCTAGTAATTATTGTAAAAATGAAACTGATAAGGACTTTGAATTTGCCTTCCTAATTAAAAACTGACATGGTATACACATCTTATACAAAGCGACTGGGTGGTTTTGAACAAGAATAAAATGATAACTGCATTTATCTATTCGAAAATTTTTTCACAAGAACATAATTCTATGACTATTTGTCATGCTAACAAGTGGGAATAAATTTTGGTAATATTATATAAACACTTTATTCCCGTAATTTAAGACTTGTTTTACATCTTTGAATAATATTGTAATATTTTGTAACTTCGTAACTACCTGTATAAAAATTAGGAAAAAAATTGAGCAGATGTATTAGCACCCACAGATCCCAAAAATGACATAACACTAAAACTAAGATAATGGCTGTTATCATTTTATTCTCCAGGGACGGCGATTTCTTAATCGAAATTGGGTAATTTTACCCGTTTGTTGGGTTTTGTGCCGTAAAACCTCTTATGGATATTTTTTACACTGTATTTGATATCATTAGAAAGGTAATGAGGTAGACTTTCAATTACTGTGTGTGTTTTTTAAAATATTTATTCAGATTCATAAAAAAAACTGCCTTAACAAAGAAAAGTCAAGGTGTGCGATTTTATTGCTCTCAAGTGTATATAAAGCTAAATTACCACTCACTCACTGACTGACTCACTGACATAATTGTTCTCCCAGATGGTGGATGGGGAGGTGGGTATATTTTGACAGATTCGTAAACAAGTAACTCAAACCTACGGGAAAAGTGCCAAACCCCCCTTCTCCCCCCTCCCTATCGTATCTCGGAAACTACGAGACCCGTATTTTTTGTTTTTTACGGATTCGTATAGAGGAGGCTCGGTAAAGTAAAAACCATTTTTCAAAGTCGCCCCCCTTGCCCCCCTTCTCACTCCCTTTAGGCGGATCTCGGAAATGAAGAGACTTGGATTTTTTTTTTCAGATTCATTTAGAGGGGCAATGCTTTAGTCCAAATAATTGTGCAACCCCCCATCAACCCCCTTTATTTTTTTTTAAACTGAACAAGCACGCGATGTGCTTGCACCTCGCGCAACACGCAAATACTAGTTATACTATATAAAGCTATATTACCACTGACTCACTCACTCATTGACATAATTGTTCTCCCAGATGGTGGATGGGGAGGTGGGTATATTTTGACAGATTCGTAAACAACTAACTCTCAAACCTACGGGAAAAGTGCCAAACCTCCCCTTTTCACCCCCCTTCTCCCCGCTCCCTATCGTATCTCGGAAACTACGAGACTCGTATTTTTTTTTACGGATTCGTATAGATGAGGCTCGGTAAAGTAAAAACCATTTTTCAAAGTTGCCCCCCTTGCAGGGGATGGAGTTTTTCTTGAGATACATAATATTATATTTATTAACCTTTTCACCGCCAAGCACTTCTATAGAAGTTCTGGATTTTCGTGCCACCAGCGCCACAACTTCTATAGAAGTTGTTCATTTTAACTATCTTATTAAAATAAATTTACTGTGATTTAAAGCTTTGTTTCATTTTATTATTTAAGATAGCACTGTCTACTACCCTGTTTTTTATTTTTCTACACAAAATAAGCCCTAGTTTGTCCTAAAATCGGCAAAAACAAACTCCGAATTTTGTTACTTTCCTCAGAACGCCAATCACTTCATATCAAGTCGGCCAGTGATGTGCCGTGAAAGGTTGATTTCACCATTGAAATATTTATAAATACAGAAAGTTACGAATATCGAAAACAATTTGAGGTCAATAAAATATGAACTTAGTTATCTACTTCATTACAAAGGATAGTACATGAATTTCGACCTTCAGGTAGATGCGGTTGTTACCAATTCTTGTCGATAGTTATTTTTCCATCTCTACAAAACAATTGGTCGTCTATGACCCTGTGCGCCACCAAGTGCCACGAACTACTATAGAAGTTGGTCAGTGACGTCATAGGCGTGCGGCTGTCAAGGTCACTTGGGCATAGTGCAGCACAAAATCGGATTCGCGCGCACGCATCTTTCTTTCTTTCACTTGATAACAAATAGAAAAATGAGTGAAGAACTTGATTCGGACGAACTTCTTAAAATTTTGCAAGGTGTGGAATCGGACTCGGAGTATTTTGTGGAGAACATTGAACCATAAGACAATTCTGAGGTATGTAAACTGGATGATAATAATAATGTTTATTCATCAAAGAGTAGGAATTCAATAAGTATGTAAAATGTTCGGTGAGCCCAGTATCTCCAGATGCACACACAGGAATAAACAAAAATAGAAGAAAGAAAGACCATAGACCCCATTCCTGATCAGAATCGAATTCAACGTGCCCTCAGTGCCAATAATTTGATATGAAGTTAAAGAATGAGATCATGAAACAAATAGAGATGTACCCCATTCCTTATAGTTCTAATTGAGTTATGTATTAGTTTCTTTGATACTCATAATTTATACTGTTTTTTCTTATTAAGGATACTGTGAAATAAAACAAATCTGGAAATATTTAATCATTTTTTATTTATATTCGTAAAATCAACTTTAAATCTTCACTTTACGCGTACAAATCTTATTCATCGATATGACGATATCCCCATCACTACTGTTTACTGTATATTTAGTTATACATTTATAGCTTGGCGCTCGGCGAGGCATTGCGTTTTGTGTACGTCGGCGGCGAAAAGGTTAACTGAGGCTTTGTCCAAGACAAGCTGAAAAGCTACAGAAGTAGTTTTCTGTCATTAAATCAAATCAAGGGTGCTGAGAGCTCGCAAGTTTGATTAGATATAATCAAGAAATTATGAATTTAATTGTAGGCGCTTAAAAACTTTTACGATACACTGCCTTGGGACTAAGTTTGAAACTTTGAATAGTGTTAGGTAAATAAGATGGCACATAAATATGTTATACGTACATGAAGGTAGAGATAAAAATGGAGACCACACATCGAATACCTACTTGAAGCAAAACTTATGTATCGCTATCTCGCTCACTGTGGTCAGACCCTCTCTTTCTAAGTAGTGTAACCTTAATTTTATTTTACCTAGGACATTACGTTTTTTTTAATTAATATAGTCTGGCAAACGAAAGTAGAGACTGAAAAAGCGCGGCAAATTTAAAAAATATCAGCATAGCAACCCCAAAACTACTATGAAATACCTGGAATAACCTTATTTGATACTTTAGAATTATCAATTTTTTTTTCATCGGAATAAAAACACAAGATGTATTTTAGGTAGGTAATAGTTTAGATATTGTGTCTTAATTCGAATTAAAAAAAAACAACAGTATTCTATCATAGTTCTGATTTATTCACTATTATCAAAATCTGAATGTAAGACTTCCATGTGGAACGTTTCATTAAGAGTCACTAGAATCATTGTTTCCTACGTTAATTATAAAAAATTCTATATTATTTTCTGTAATTCTGTCCCATTCTTTATATTTATTTTCAACATGGATGACATGATAAGTCATTTTCTTTCACTCCTCGGGAGTTATATTTTCAAACGTCTCTTTTATAACTTTCTCTAACTCCACTGCAGGCAGAGCAATATTTTTACTTGCCATTTTACGTTAAGCCAAACTCCATACTAACTCAATGGCATTTAGATCACAGACCACAGTGGTAGGGGGGAAGTCGCAATACCTCGTGGCTCGTGCCCATTCTGCTTCAGATTTTCATCAGCTTCATATACTGGCTCTTGTGTGTTTCGTTTTAAACTTGTTTTCTAACGATGTAAAATTCGTTAATTTTGTTACGAATAGCATCTATGTCGAAACTATCTAAGTCGGACACTGTGGGTTTATATGGCCTTTACGCGCACATTCCTTTTTAATTCTTTTTAATGTAGTAACGCTCACCTCTGTAAATAATGGTAAAACAAAATGATTAGGTTCTGCAAATCATGAATTCAATTACATCTTTATAAAGTTATCTACTCCTAGTAAAAACTTACCAGTGATTGAATCTATTTCATCCAAGTACTGGTTCTGGGTTCTTATCCTATCTTTCTGCTCTAAATCCGTAAGTTTTTCAATAGTTTTCACTATCTCATCAACCCCTGCTACATCCACCAGATTTTCTATAAAAGAAAAAAAATGTTAAAAACCATGCAACATTTAATAGTATGTTAAATAACCATAATGCATTATTATGAAGGTAACATACTATAAAATGAATGTGAATCAAAATAGATAAATATTTTTTCTCGCTATAAGATAAATATAAATTACTAGCTTTTGCCCGCGACTTCGTCCGCGTGGAATAGTTACTTTGGGCTAACGTTAAATTTAACCCCGATTTTGAAGCATTCTTCATTGGCGCTCCGCTCCTATTGGCCTTAGCGTAATGATACAATATAGCTGTGCCCGCGACTCCGTCAGCGTAAGTTAATGTATTGGTAATATTGTTTAGATCACGTTCACATGAGGCTTAAGTACCTAGAGAACGCTTCGACCGCGAGACGCGTCGAGCGCGGCGACCGATTCTCAAAAATAATCCTTATAGCATGATTCAGTATTCACGCGCGATGGCTTATTATTATAAGCGTATTTCATGTATAACTTTGGTGTTTCTATACCGATTTATATGATTCTTTTTACGGTTTCGTAGCCGAATGGCAAAAAACGGAATCTTTATAGTTTCGACATGTCTGTCCGTCTGTCTGTCTGTCTGTCTGTCCGTCCGTCCGTCTGTCACAGCAATTTTATTCCGAAACTATTAGGACTATACATGTGAAACTTGATAGGTAGATGTATTCTGTGAACCGCTTTCCGATTTGAGAAAAAAATTAAAAAATATTTAAAACTAGCTTTTGCCCGCGACTTCGTCCGCGTGGAATAGTTACTTTGGGCTAACGTTAAATTTAACCCCGATTTTGAAGCATTCTTCATTGGCGCTCCGCTCCTATTGGCCTTAGCGTAATGATACAATATAGCTGTGCCCGCGACTCCGTCAGCGTAAGTTAATGTATTGGTAATATTGTTTAGATCACGTTCACATGAGGCTTAAGTACCTAGAGAACGCTTCGACCCCGAGACGCGTCGAGCGCGGCGACCGATTCTCAAAAATAATCCTTATAGCATGATTCAGTATTCACGCGCGATGGTTTATTATTATAAGCGTATTTCATGTATAACTTTGGTGTTTCTATACCGATTTATATGATTCTTTTTACGGTTTCGTAGCCGAATGGCAAAAAACGGAATCTTTATAGTTTCGACATGTCTGTCCGTCTGCCTGTCTGTCTGTCTGTCTGTCCGCCCGTCCGTCTGTCACAGCAATTTTATTAGGACTATACATGTGAAACTTGATAGGTAGATGTATTCTGTGAACCGCTTTCCGATTTTGAGAAAAAAATTAAAAAATATTTAAAATAAAGGGGGGCTTCCCCATACATGGAACTAAACCTGAAAATATTTTTTTTCATATAATCGATGCATGTGTGGTATCTATAGACAGTTCTTTAAAAACGACATCGGGGTTTCTAAAACCACTTTTCCATAAAGTCAATCGTTTAAAAGATATAAGCTTCCAAAGTGGTAAAATGTGTGTGTGGCGGACACAACCTCTAACTTCTATAATAATGGAGTGAAAAATCTAAAAAAAATATATGTCTGTAGATCTTAATATAAACTTTCAACCAAAATTAGTTTGAACGAAATCAGTTCAGCAGTTTTTGAGATACAGCATATTTTCTAAAACCGTAAATATAACTTTGTAATTCATACAAACACTATGAAAAACAAATTTATTCGGCGCAGTTGTAAAAAATGTAAAAAAGCCAGTTTTAAGAAATTTGTAAGGTTTTTTTTTCAAAACAAATTTGTTTGGCGCAGTTGTAAAAAATGTAAATAAGCTAGTTTTAAGAAATTTGTAAGGTTTTTTTTTCGTCAAATAAATTTGCATATTATATTATAGTTACTACGGAACCCTTCATGGGCGAGTCTGACTCGCACTTGGCCAATTTTTTTATGGAATAGTTAATAATGTTAACTTTTTCAATTAGGGGTGACTGAGAGTGTTATAAACGTAAGAGTAGACAAATATTATAATCAGAAAGCTTCGAACTGCTAAGCTATCGGGAGTTACACGTGTTATTGTGAGTCAACCATAAAAGTTAGACATATGCTGTCGTGGGATATTTTTTATATAATTTTAAGGAGAACATTTCCGTCATAAAATGATTTGTGTAGCTTTAACCATTAAGGTTGCACACGCGACGGAAGCTTAAAAAATGGAGTAACTTCTCCCGTTTTCCCAACATTTCCCTTCACTGCTCTGCTCCTATTGATTGTAGCGTGATGAAAAGTATACTATAACCCGCTCAGGAGTATGAAAAATAATTGTACCAAGTTTCATTAAAATCCGTCGAGTAGTTTTTGTTTCTATAACGGTTATACAGACAGACAGACAGACAGACAAAAATTTAACTGATTGCATTTTTGGCATGAGTATCGATCCTTAATCACCCCCTGATAGTTATTTTGGAAATATATTTCATGTACAGAATTGACCTCTCTACAGATTTATTATAAGTATAGATGAATTACGACAATGTATCAACTAAGTAGCGTATGACGCTAACTTATGAAATCGAACACCACACGTAAACAATCTTGTTTTTGTTTGAATTCGGCGTCTTTCTCCTGTTGTTTTTCTTGATATTTAGACATCATGCGAAACAACATCTCCTGCACTCCACTTTTAATAGTTTTGTTCATTTTTCACTGAATAAACGCTATTAACAAGATCACAACAAATCACCAACAACACGCCACCTTGTTTTGGAAAATTAAGTATGACATTAGTATAGCATTGCCATATAAAAACTTTGCAAATAATTCGAGTGTCTACTTTCGTTTGCCAGACTCTATATCCACATCTCTGTTCTCTTCTGGACTTAGCTTTTTAAAAATTTATGAAAGATGCGTATAATAAATTACGAAAGAAGATCTTTGTTATAGTGTGAAAGTTCCTGATTTATTAAATTTGGCTGTTTGTCATTTTCAATCAAGCAAAAAGTCCTAGGTCGTATATTTATTTATGTACATAACTAGCTGACCCGCCACGACTTCGTTCGCGTGGTATCCTACCCCTACCCAACCGATACCACTACCCCTATCCTACCCCTACCCTACACTACCCCTACCCTACACTACACCTACCCCTACCCTAAACCCCCTAACCCTACACTACCCCTACCCTAACCTTACCCTACACCTACCCTACCCAAATCCTACACTACCCTACTCCTACCCCTACCCTACCCCTTCCCTAACCCTCCTACCCCTACCCTACCCCTACCCTACTCTCCATTTTATTTAGAAAACGTTTGTATAGGAAATAGAAAAGGGCTGTTTTGACGGTTTTCCAGTAAATTTTTTTTTTAATTTTTTTCAACTTTTCTTTACTATAAAGCTCACGGAGCCCGAGACCTTTCCAACGAATGCAAAACCGTGGAAATCGGTTCGTCCGTTCTGGAGTTATAACGTCAGGAAGGAAAACCCGACTTATTTTTATATAGTAGAAGATTTTGCATGGTAATTAGTATAGACTATGACCAGTACAAAAGTTTAGTTCCTGTAGCAATACGAAATTAATGATACTAATGACGCGGCCGAGGCCGACCCAGGAAGAGGTGGCGAGACGACCTGGACGCCTACCGCAAGGGCCGGTTTGAGGTGGCTCAGGATATCTGGAAGGGTTTGGGTGAGGCCTTTGCCCAGCAGTGGGACAGAGCTGGCTAATAAAAAAATATATGTGCGGAAGACTGGAAACTAACTTGTTGTGTAAGTAGCGTAAAAACGAATGGGTGTTGTTGACCAATTCAACCAGCCTATTTTGTCCCACTGTTGGGCAAAAGCCTCGCTTTCCCTTTTCTACACAATTCTGTCTTTTGCTAGAGTAGGCCAGTCCTTTCGGGTTGTTGTACTCATAATTCATTATAAACTCTTACTATGAGAGCGATCATAAAATCGCTAAAAAGAAATTAGTTGTTTCATTTATTTGTAGATCAAATAAAAAGTCATCTTATGTATAATTTTCATTATATTTCTTGAGTGAAATATAATGAAAATGATACACAAGATGACTTTTTATAGATTTTTGAGTAATTCTGTGTTAAGGTTTTTTACCCCTGTGGAATTTTCAATATTATATATTTTCATCTAAATATGTTATACGGGGCTATAATAAGAACGGTAATATGTATAAAACCTCAAAAAGAAACAAAAACACTTTCTAAATTAAAATCATTTATTAACTTTTTTATTATACATGACTAAATATCATTGCTCTGTGTAGTTTGTCTTTTACCTCTTAAATCACTGAGTATATTTTCTGTGCGAGTCTTTAAGCTGGAAAACCTCGTTTTTTTTATAGTAGATTAGTAGCCAAGGGCTGTAAGGCATTAATTGCAGTCCGAGATATTTAGGCGCACGAGCGCAGCGAGGGCGCCTATAGTTCGAGGGTGCAATTGATGCTTACACCCGAGCTAACTACTCTGCTTTACATGTCGATTGTGAGGTAAGTAGAAAAAAACCGGCATTACAAGAATAAAACATTTTATTAGTTAAAATTTATAGTGAAATGAGAACAATTTTAAAATTCTAAGGACAGGTGTTTTTTGGGTATGTTAATAGTTTGAGATTGTGATATTTGTTGGTCATGGATAAATTTGACGGGATGAAGCTTTCTTCAGCAGAAGTTGATGGTTGCGGATCATCTCTTGAGAAAGATGTTTCATTTTTTGAAAGCTGAATAGTTTTCGTTATTTGGTTGGTAATTTTACTTTTATTTTGTATGGAATCTTCAATGTAACCTTCAGCCACCTTGCTGGATTTCCACCCACCGTGCCTTTTTATAGTGGTTAAGTTAGCCCCAGCATCGGCTAAAAGTGTAGCCGATGTTCTCCGGAAGCAATGACCTGTGTACAATTCCGGGTTTGCTAACTTTAAATAACTTGCGATTTGCTTCGGCATACTTCTGATGGTATTTTTTCTAATAACTTGTTTGTAGCATTTACCTTGGTGGTACTTAAAAAAAAATCGGTTGGTATTTACATTTTTAGGACGAAGATTTCGAAGTATCGAATTTTTTTTCCTAATTAGCACGTAATTGTAAAAAAATCCCAAAAACAAACAATATTTAAAGTAAAAGTTTTCTATTCCCGCCTTTTTTTCATCTCTGTTTTTTAATTATTTTTTTTCAAAAACGAAATTGAGCTTCGCCGTTCGATATTTAAAATTGATGACTATTATATTCACACGAAGACAAGGCTGAATAGCGAAGCGACCTCTTTTGTCATTGGGCTGAATGCATGATGTCTATTGCCAGTATGATGGTTAGATGTACGCGAACTTTTTGAAAGAGTGAAGAGATTTTTTTTTTAATTACTTACCGCCCTAGGGCTTTTCTAGCTACATTATTACCCTTTTTTTTTTAACTTGGTAAAATTATCAAATAAGTCCTCCCACTCCGGGCAGGGTGGGAGGGACTGTCAGACTTTTACTGACTAAAATCCACGGTGTTCCTTCAATAACCCTTTACATACCGGGGCCACGGTAACGGGATGAGTCCCACGACCCCGGCGGGCTTCGGCCCTCTGCAGAGGGGGCCTCGTCATGTTGCTGACGCTCTTATAGAGCGCTAATTGGTTACCTACAAGCCCCATTTGGGGGTAATAAGGACCTACTTACCGAATATGAGAGATGTAAAATCTTTTTGTATGCACGTATAATCATCTACTGTTAATTTCCGGTCAATGATTAAAGACAAAGCTTCTTCTGGGGTATAGGGTTTAGGCTCATGCTTGGATTTTATAGAAGTCGCAACTTTCCTAGCTCGAGTTGAGGTCTTGAGACATTCGTTTACGACGAATTCTAATTCCTGAGCACAGGCTTTGTCAAGTTTTTCTCCTATTTTGTCATTGACAACCACTTTGGACATAACTTTGACAACTTTTGCGGGTGGTTCATCTTCCAGCAGTTTTTCCAAGCTTTTACGAGCCCGCCTCTTTTGACGATCACGACTTTGATGGGATAGAGAGAAAAGGATGCTCTTGTGCCATAATAGATGATGATTGTTGTTCAATAATAGTGGATGATTCGGGTTCTTCAATATTAGTTGGATTTGAGGTAGGGCTTTTTTGTGTATCTCTACTCACTTTTAAATCAAACAGAGTGTTAAGCCACTTTTAATTTTTTTTTTACAAAAGTGCTTAAAATTTCTTTTACAGTCATTATAGCGCATTTCACAACTGTTTAAAAATTTTGTTGTGGATTCCTTAAAAGATGACCTTTGGATATTGACATTGTCAGGTACACCATTTGGATATAACGTATTCAGTACGATATCTGTCCGCTCTTCGAGGTCGAGGCCTGTTCTTAGGTCCATAGAAGTGCGCCTTTTCTAAAAATATATTCAACATATCCAGTTTCGTGATATTAATCGGATCCATATTCATGCTAGAGTCGTCGTTTATTTCAATCGCCACTCGCTGACCAGCATGAGGGTTGGCGCCCTCTTGCCCCCCTTGCATTAAGTCCTCTGGTCGGGGCCCAGAAGGACATCCTCCACCAGGACGGGTCAGTGCCTGCTGAAGCAAAGTAGTGTCATGGGTCTTTGCCGGCTCCATGACACCTCACCTGTATAGGTGTTGAGTTTTAGCAATTGCCTCACGAGGGCGGACCCCTTCCCAACATCACATAATAACTTTCATCGAAGAAAATATAATGTAAAAATTCCATTAAAATGGGTAATTAAATTTTAAGCTAAAATTTGCCTGCCTGTATAACTACAAGAAATAATTTTTAATTAGATTTTTGATAAATTCGAAGTTGCTTACCCATTTTATAGGAATTTTCACATCACATATGTGCCAAAAATTCACCCATATTGTTCAGAATTAATACTGACAAGTGTCTATTAAAAGTGCCTATTAAAAACAAGGAGCAATGTTCAAGTTTAAGCTATTAAAGTTGTTGACAACTCTAAAGAAAAATTAAAAAAAAATCATGATTCCGAAGTCCTGCAGTTGTAGTTTCAGCTTCTTTTTTTTTTAAATATGTATCAATTGTATCAACAATCTCGCATTAAAAAAAAGTGCTAATACAGTAAGATGACTAAGAAAAAAATGTTTTTTCAAATACATAGAATTTCATTATTACTCAAGATTATGAAAGTATTTTAAAATAGTTTTTTGTTTGTATGGCGTCTTTATAATAATCCTTTCAATCCACTAAAAAAATAATGATCATAGACAGAGAAAATTAGTTTTTATGGTTTCTATGGATTTTTTCTAAATATCTTAATATTTCAAAAAACTATGATACATAGAGCGATGAGAGTTGATGTTTGTTTTAATAATATCTATCAAAATAATCAATTAACAGAGCATGGCCGCGACTAAGGTCAAATAATACACTGTGGAGTGGTATACTGTTGGAATAATTCGCGACATTAAAGTAAAGGCTGATCTCCATACACGGTACAAAAAAATAATGATCATAGACAGAGAAAATTAGTTTTTATGGTTTCTATGGATTTTTTCTAAATATCTTAATATTTCAAAAAACTATGATACATAGAGCGATGAACTCATATGTTTGTTTTAATAATATCTATCAAAATAATCAATTAACAGAGCATGGCCGCGACTAAGGTCAAATAATACACTGTGGAGTGGTATACTGTTGGAATAATTCGCGACATTAAAGTAAAGGCTGATCTCCATACACGGTACAAAATAACGGGGGCGCGGAGTGATTACGAGGCGTTTGCTCTGTGTAGGACTAAAGTAAAAAAGATGATTTTAAGCGCTCAGGAACAATTTAAGCACCGCGTTTTAAATCAGATGCTGGATGACCCAAAATCGTTTTGGAATTACGCCAAATCTAGAAGGGGGGTAGAAATCCGCGAAAGATTTTAAAGAATGGCGAAGAATTAACTGGTGAGCAGTGTGCCCGGGAATTTGCGGAGTACTTCTATTCAGTCTATTGTACACATGAGCCTAAGTAAGACGTGAATGTGGACATGGCAGAAGCGGTGGGGGGGGGGGGGGGGGGATAACGGAGCTGCGCGGGTATCTACAAGTCGAACGCCTAGAGTTATCGGACGTATTGAGCGCGCTTCAAAGACTCGAGCCCAAAAAGTCTTCGGGGCCCGATGGCATACCGGTTACAGGATATTTACAATAAGTCTTTGAAGATAGCTGTATTTCCCGAACGGTGGAAGGTTACCCGCGTCGTTACAGTACCTAAGGGAAGTTCACGAGGGACAGTGGAGGGTTACAGACTTGTTGCAGTGTTGTCCACACCTGCTAAGGTTTTTGAAGCTGCAATACAAAGATGCATTTTGCAACAGGTCAGCAGCCAGCTTGCAGACGCTTGGCATGGGTTTCGGCCTGCGAAGAGCACTACTAGCAATCTCCTTAGCCACATGACTCACATTGTGCCAGCCGTGGATAGTGGGGCGCAGGTCGATGCTGCTTACTTCGATTATAAAAAAGCGTTTGATGTTGTAAATAATCATGTTTTACTTAAAAAGTTAGCAGCAGTTGGTTTCGCCCTACATCTGCTAAGGTTCTTTGCGAGTTATTTGGGTGGCAGACAGCAATATCTAGAATATGCGGGACACACGTCAGAACCATATTTTACCAGGTCAGGGTGAGTCAGGGCAGCAACCTTGGGCCTTTGCAGTTCATTCTAGTAATTAATGACGCGTTTGCTGATGACCTCAAACTGTCGCTCACGATAAACAGCTTGGTCGACTGTGCTAGGCTGCAGGCTGATATAGACAGAGTGGTCACCTGGAGCAAGAACCTCTTGCCATTTAACGTCTCTAATTGCGTAATCATCACTTTCTCTCGCGCGCATACTCCTATCCTTTATAAGTATAGTGTTGACGGGTCGGTGATGGCTAGGGTCACGGATGTTAGGGACTTAGGGGTAAAATTCAACAGAGAGCTAACGTTTCACGATCACATCATGAGCTGTTGCAAATAAGCTTACCGTAATTTGGGTTTCGTGGCGTATGGTGCGTGACTTTACAATATTAAAGCGGTTGTAGCTCTATACAATAGATTGATGAGAAGTCAATTAGAAAGTAACCCAGTCAATTGGGCTCCACATGAATCTAAATATAGGCTCATGCTAGAGCGAGTACAAAATAAATTTGTAAGGCATTTATACTTACGCTTGTATAGAGTATATCCCTTTTACCCATTAATGTACCCAACTTTATTTATTTTGGGTATGGTAGGATATAACGAGGTGAGCGTCAGGAGGGAACGCGCACTCATCTCGTACATATTCAAAATATTTAGAGGAAAGGTGCATAATGCGGACATATTAGGGCAAATAAGTTTATACTATACCTGCTCGGAAAGTGCCTTCTTATTACTTTTTAAAAAGTTTGACAGAAAGGACGTCATTACTGTAGTACAAATGTGCGGGTCGCAAAAGTGTATGAGAATTCATTACTAACGTGCTGGAGACACTGGTGAGGGAGGGAAAAGTGTATGAAAATCCATTTCTAACGCGCTATTTTTTTTTTAATTTAGACCAATTCACTAAAAATATAACTAAAAACACTTATAATGCCAAAAGACAAAAAAGTTTTTATCACCAAGAGTAAATGTTACTGGCCACATAGTATTGCTCAACATTGATTTAAAATTACTCCCAACACGCTGCTGAACAAATTCTCACATTAACTTTCAGTATTCGAACATAATAAGAATAACAATTTGGCGCGAAAAATAAATGAGGTACCTACTGTCTATGGCCATAGGTCCTATCTTTTAACTCTGTTTCATTTATTAATGTACAAAAAGCTATTTTCCTCGTAGGTATAGTATAAAGCACTATGTATCACTCGGAAGAAAGTGCGATTCCCAACTCGTGTGTATTAAGACCCTCAGCTGTGCTTCGGGCCTCAAACTACACCCTCGTTAGTAATCGGTCACTTTCTCCTCTCGATGAACAATGTACTATTGTGTGTGCCGGACAAGTACGTGTGGCGACGTCGGCAGCCACGGCTGGTGGTGGAGCACCAATCTGTTGGGGGAGGCGCCACTGTCGCACGACCCAACCTCATTTTGCGACCGATTTGGACTTATTCTGTTGTTCACTGGGTGAATTCACTAGCAGCAATCTATATATATAAAAGAAAGTTGTGTTAGTTACACTATTTATAACTCAAGAACCAAGAGACGGACATAGGATATTTTTTATCCTGGAATTCCCACGGGATCGGGATTTACGCGGAAAAAACCTCCCACGCGTACGAAGTCGCGGGCAAAAGTTAGTTTGTTACAAAAAAAATAGTTGTAATACTAGAATAGGTACACTATTGCATTAGGTTACCCCGTAATGATAGATGTAAAGTGGATAATAAATAATTGGTTGTGTACTACGTTCTGATTTAAGAAATGCGGGTGCGTGCACGAGTGCGTATCTTTTGATTTTATTAAACTGCATGTGTAATAGTTGCCCCGCCCAGCGCCTAACTGGAGACACATGGTTCAGATATAATTTCGTCTGCCGGCCATATCTCCTTGTTTATTATATCTATGGTTATATCTAATCAAACTTAACTTGCGAGCTCTCAGCACCCTTGATTTGATTTGACGACAGAAAAGTACTTCTGTAGCTTTTCAGCTTGTCTTAGACAAAGCCTCAGTCGATAAAGATTATGTAACTCAAGAAAAAATCCAAAATATTTGATTTCATATAGTATATGTTTACATGGGGACATATAAAACTTCTGAAGCTAGGGTACGGTTCGAATTGGTCATTTCCTATGGAGTAAGGAAACGATATTTACCATTATTATTTATAGTTTATTGCATATAAAGCACATTACATGAACATTTTTATTCACAATCACCACTAATGGGCCTCAATACAACTTACTATAACTTACAACAAGATCACTGTGAAGTTATACTCGAGAAAATAAATTCTATGTATAAAATTAAATATTATGCTATACTTACATTACAACACTATACAAATACATATAAGGTCGCGCTTTAACTACGCTAAGATTTGCGCATAGTAGTGAGCTGACCTAGGTTTTGTATCAGTTTAGCTACTTAATCAACGCAATGACCAAGTCCGCTTACAATGTACAGCATGCGTTGCGTCCTCCACACTTCAACCATTGACGTTTCGTCCTTTGCCCTGATTGGCCGTAATGCACGGCGCATGTTTATCGACAGTGAGTTACAATCAGTAGCAAGCTCTCGATTTAAGTGTGTGTAATTTATTTGTGTGCGTAATTCGCATACGTAACGGGCCTCTTGCTTGTAGTGGAGCTAAAAAGTGAGAGACAAGCGGCGACACACGTTCTCATACAAATCAGAAACTATTTCCTTTCTTAACTCTTTTATCTGTTCTATCACAGAACTTCTGTGCATTACCACTCCAGAAACAAGCATATTTAGTTGTTTTTTTTTTCATTACGAATTGAGCCCGCTCTTGACCTCGTGATCGTCATACCCCGCGTCCCGCTGACAACCGCTGACACCTAAAAATCGACTTCTGCGCATTGAACGACTCTTGCCAAGTTATTTGCATACTACTATAAGTGTAAGATGAGTACTATGATCGAACAAGCAAGCTCAGAAGATTCCTGTTCACTCTAGCATTAAAGAAGTTTAGTTGGAGGGGTAACAGGGCTGCACATTGCTAATTCTCATTTATATAAAAAACAGCACTTTCTTCTTTCAGTATATAAACTACGGTGGAGGCGGTTCCTTAGGCACTTGCTTCCGTCTCTCGAGCCGGTTGCGACTGACGTAGGGCGCGGGTTGCTTCAGATGTACCGTGTGCACGTGTAGTTTCCTGGCATTTGACTGGGAGAAACTTTTGCCACATACCGAGCATTCGTAAGGCTTTTGACCCGTATGGCTCTGTAACAAAAGAGAGTGAGAATGGGTTAATAATCTTTTTTTAAGGTAAACATCGATACATGAGTACAACGACAATCATTAAAATAAAAAATAAACTTGTTACGTCTATAGGTGTCAGATTGTATCCAAATATTGTTTCCAAGTTGATTATTATTATTAGGTAGTGGTTTTAGAAAAAGAGTAGGTACATTACTTACTACTAGGAGCACGAGAAAACTACTATTAAAATACTTATTTAACCACTAAATCGCATCGGAACGAAACTCAATCGACATATCGACAAATCATGTAACACGTTACTCAGCTTCAAAACATATTTGTATGTAGATGTAGTTAAGTATTAAGATACTTTGTGTATTTAGAAGAGAAGTCCACAATGATCTAAACTACTTATGTATATTTTGTATGTACCTACCTACCACCTAAGTTCACATTGTGGAATGTAAATGTACTGAGTATTGAAGATGGGTGTGAGTGTGTAATTATACAATTATGTTTGGCTCTGTTACGCCCACAGAAATCTTAATAAAAAGGCAATAGAAATGCTATCTACTGTCTTTTAATACTGGGACGCGTGTCGCCGGTTCGCAGCTACCACCACATAAACAATAGATACACACTATCGCCTACACATGCATTTTGCATTATTAAAATAAAATTAAACTTTAAGCGATGACTTTACGCAATATTTTCTAAAAACGCATAATCTCAGGTGGCGTAATGTGTGCGAAAAGCAGAGAAAGATATAGCGCGCTCACTCTCACTTATGAATAGTGCAGTGCAAAAAGCTCGTAATGCTCATATTATTATCGATAATTTTCCGTTGAGCGTTAATAGCCAAGGAGTCTCGTAACAATAGATAACTAATTTATTCAAAGTTTTTCATTCCTCGACGCGCTTTTAGACATTTATTTAGGAAAAAAGGGAATATAATAAAGCGTTCAGTGTAAGTATATTTTGTTATTATTATTATACTATATAAAGCTAAATTACCACTCACTGACTGACTGACTGACTCATTGACATAATTGTTCTCCCAGATGGTGCACGGGGAGGTGGGTATATTTTGACAGATTCGTAAACAAGTAACTCTCAAACCTACGGGAAAAGTGCCAAATCTCCCCTTTCCCCCCTCCCTATCGTATCTCGGAAACTACGAGACCCGTATTTTTTTTTTACGGATTCGTATAGAGAAGGCTCGGTAAAGTAAAAACCATTTATCAAAGTCGCCCCCCCCCACCCCCCTTCTCACCCCCTTTAGGCAGATCTCGGAAATTAAGAGACTTGGAACATTTTTTTTTTCAGATTCATTTAGAGGGGCAATGCTTTAGTCAAAATACATCTGCAACCCCCCCATCACCCCCCCCCCCCTTTTTTTTGTCACAAGCACGCGAGGTGCTTGCACCTCGCGCAACACGCAAATACTAGTTATACTATATAAAGCTAAATTACCACTGACTCACTGACTGACTCATTGACATAATTGTTCTCCCAGATGGTGGATGGGGAGGTGGGTATATTTTGACAGATTCGTAAACAAGTAACTCTCAAACCTACGGGAAAAGTGCCAAACCTCCCCTTTTCACCCCTCTTCTCCCCCCCCCCCCCCTATCGTATCTCGGAAACTACGAGACACGTATTTTTTTTTTTACGGATTCGTATAGAGGAGGCTCGGTAAAGTAAAAACCATTTTTCAAAGCCCCCCCCCCCGCCCCCCTTTAGGCGGATCTCGGAATCTAAGAGACTTGGAACATTTTTTTTTTTCAGATTCATTTAGAGGGGCAATGCTTTAGTCAAAATACTTCTGCAACCCCCCCACTTTTTTTTTTTTCATAAGCACGCGAGGTGCTTGCACCTCGCGCAACACGCAAATACTGAACCCCCCCCCATCTCCCCCCCCCCACTTCTTTTTTTCACCAGCACGCGAGGTGCTTGCACCTCGCGCAACACGCAAATAGTAAACCCCCCCCCCTTTTTTTTTTCACAAGCACGCGAGGTGCTTGCACCTCGCGCAACACGCAAATACTAGTTTAGTTATAAACATCTTAAAGGCTCTCCAATACTTTACCTTATGGGAAAAAAAAACAATGACCAAATCAAATAGAACAATAATGGCACAACTTAATACCGAACAATGAAGAATATACTTTATTGTTCACTAAAATAAATTGTTACACAACTGTTTTACGTAAATTCTATGGTTACGATGGCGGTCTTATCGCTTATAGCGATATCTTCAAGACAATCTTAGGATGGATTGATGATATCCGGATCTTTTGGAAACCTGTAATTATAGCATTGGATAAAGTAAAACAGATGCATAAATAATATCCAAACATATCGATCCGATCCAACTTAATCCATTATACTTACAATATACATAATAGAATGGATCCTTAATTATTTCGTCATAAAAAAAGATATTTACTGAAAACGTCAATGATACAAGGATACCCAACGCAGACTGTTATTTAACTTACCCACGTACATAACAATATTAAGTCTACCTCCTATTAATTTTCTGAATGAAAAAATAGTTAAAAAGTACGAATTAACACATATATAATCGTTAAAAAACGACTTTTAATACCCCTAAAATCACAGAAGGCCGCCGGCGGCCACAAAAACCAGCTTAAGTTGACCTCTAAAATCGATAGGGGTGGAAAAATAATTTTAGAGGTCAACTTAAGCTGGCCGCCGGCGGCCTTCCGTGATTTGAGGGGCTAAATGAAAATACGTATTGGAATATTTAACGAAAAATTATAGTTCATTCGAATTTCGGTAAAACTACATATTAACTATTAAGCTAAAGGTAATAAATTACCGATACAAAATAGTAGTGGCACGTCACTAATTCGCGGCCAACTCATGTGGCGTGTTCCTGGAATTTACGTAAACGGTGATATTGTTTATTGCGTATGTGCTAGAGCTGGCAGGGACGAAATTGCCACTCTCAGAAAGGCCATGGTAGAGCGCATGAATTTGACCTTAAATCTCGTTTCCCAATGGGGCGACGACAATCTGGTCAAATTCAACGTTTTGAAAACACAGGCTTGTCTTTTCAGCGCTTAAAGGAGCCCATATTAATTACCTCCTACTTTCCGAAGTGCATCTGTGCCAGTTACCAACCGCCTGGAGCTTTTGGGCATGGAGTTGACGTCAGACCTCAACTTTGGCTCAACCATCGAGTCCAAAGCTCAGACTGCAGCAAAAAAGCTAGGAATCCTACACAGGGTGAGGCGGTACTTCACGCCTGGACAGCTTCTGAATCTGGATTATAAAGCACAGGTCCGTTCCTGCATGGCGTACTGCAGCCACTTGTGGGATGGCTCTGCAAAATACCAACTTGCTGCAATGGGCTCGATCGAACGCAGGGCTAAAAGGCTTATAGGAGACGAGGCGCTATCGGGGGCAAGCTTCATAGCCTGGCTCATCGGCGAACCGTTGCTTGCCTGTCGGTTTTCTACAGATTGTACTTCGGGGAGTGTGCGCAGGAGCTCCATGACCTCATCCCTCCATCTCCCTTT
This sequence comes from Tholera decimalis, assembly GCA_943138885.2. Taxonomy (NCBI): domain Eukaryota; kingdom Metazoa; phylum Arthropoda; class Insecta; order Lepidoptera; family Noctuidae; genus Tholera; species Tholera decimalis. The sequence continues at coordinate 37,189,304 of OW964562.2, forward strand.
CACTACCGGTCTACCAGACGCACGGCTGGATACCATCCACACTTGGTTGATATACCGTCTTGTCGCACCAAGCGCTTCTCCTCCACATTTATTGTGCGCACTTCCAAGCTGTGGAATTCTCTGCCAGCTTCTGTTCCCTGCCACTTATGACCTTTCAACCTTTAAAGCAAGAGTAAACAGGCATCTTCTGGGCTCGCTCGTTCCATCGTAGACCTCATCTATCGCTTACCATCAGGCGAGATCGAGGTCAAGAGTGAGCTCATTCTGAATAAAAAAACTACTGACTATAATTTCATTGCTGTTTTAGCAGTTGTAATAGTAGACATGAACAAGCTAAGTATTAATGGTTATTGAATTGAGAAAAAAATAGTTTTCTGTGATAATCGTAGTAATGGTGGCGAAAATATTTGATTTGATTATATTGATTAAAAACGACATTATTTCAAAATTAAGTAATAACATATGAAATGTTATTCCTTTATTTTTAAAGTTACAAATTTTGGAAGTTTCCGCAGTTGGATATGCTGTAAAACACCATGTTTACCTCTCCACGCCCCAAACAACACAAGAAACCGCCACAAACGCTCCACGCGCTCTTGTGTTCTACGAGACACATGCGCGGCGACAAGGTCACCCGTCTTTGCGACTTCTATTGCCTTATTATTAAGATTTCTGTGGTTACGCCAGTCGCTTAGCTAAGCACCTCGAGAAACTTCGATCGACATCTAGAATGTTCGAAACACTAACGTCAGCTGGCGGCGAGTAGCAGTACTGAGTATATCAAGAAACTTCGACCGACTTCTAGTAAGTTCGAGACACTAACGCCACCAGGCGGCGAATAGCAGTACTGAGTATTTCGAGTCGTTTCTGGAACATTTTTGCCAGTATGTCGATTGTAATTGATATTTCTAGAACACATACAAAGCGGTATAAATAACTCGCAATGGAACGACGGGAGTCAGTCTTATTAGAAGATACGAGGCGATGTCGTCAAAAGTGAATTTCAGTGCGATTTAAGCGTTAAGCGCGAATAACTGTGTAAATTTTTTTTGTGTTTATTTAATTAAAGTGTCAATTTTGTAAATTCTTTCTATCCCGAACCCCAGCTCGTAACAATTTGGTGTCAGAAGTGGTATAGAAAAAATGCCGATTTTACCGAAAGATGACATGGAGGGTGTAAAAACAAGAAATCAACGACAGGCGGAGATAGACCAAAGGCGGTACGAAGGCTCACCATCGCCAGCACCGGGTGGAAATCAGCCGACGATGGAGGCGTCTGCGAGTATATCCGGAGTTGCTCCAGTGACTATAGTCCCGGCTGCGGAAGAGCAGGCTGCTCGTCTCCAGGAAGAGCTAGCCCGCCGCCAGGAAGATGAAGCCCGCCACCGGGAAGAATAGGCCCGCCGCCAGGAAGAACAGGCCCGTCGCCAGGAAGAGCAGGCTGCTCGCCACCATGAAGAGCTAGCCCACCGTCTGGAAGATCAAGCCCGCCGCCAGGAAGAGGTAGCCCGCCACCAGGAAGCGCAAACCCGCCACCAGGAAGAACAAGCTCGCCGCCACGAAGAGCTGATGCTACTCATAAACGACAGAATGCACCAGCAAGATGGACGGATCACTGAAGCTGAGAATCGTATCTCCGGAGCTGAAAATCGTGTCTCTGGAACTGAGAACCGTATCTCCGGAGCTGAGAATTGTATTCCCGGAGCTGAAATGGAGATCGCTGATGTAAAAAAAGCTCTGGGTGTTCTGAAGTCTGGAGATTTGACTACAGCTCCTGTGGTCGCTGCTCCATCGGTGCGAGGCTTCAAGATACCTCCGTTTGATGGAAGCTCTTCATGGTTGGCTTACAAGATCCAGTTTGAGGTCGTTGTTAAGGCCAACGGTTGGAGCAAAACGCAGGCTATGACGGCACTTACACTGGGCCTTCTTGACCAGGCCCTAACCATTCTAGAGGCCCTCGGGAAGGAGGTCACCTACGAACAGCTGCTAGAGTTCGGCGTTAGAATCTCGCTATGGTGACGCACATTTAGAGCACGTGTTCCGTGCTCAGTTGAAAGACCGGGTACAACGTAGTTCTGAAAACCTACAGCAGTGGGCCCTCGGTCCGAAAAGCTTACCAATCATCGCCTGCACTCATCGACGGTAATTTGGTCCAGACGTTTGTCGATGCGATTCGTGACTTCGAAGTGAGGGCTGCTGTGAGACTCGGGCACCATGAGTCTCTGAAGGACGCCTTGGCCCATGCTTTGGAAGTGGAAGCCGTACGACAGGACTGTCGAGACGACATATAGTACCAATTATATAATGCCACATATCTTTCAGCAGTCTTGTACGTATATTCTTTGAATTTCTCAACCCTAATATGTTTCACTAGAAGTAATAGTCTGTAAAATTATTGCAAATGTGCGGATCAGTTCTTCGTCTAGTCCAGTGATGGCAGCAGTTTTTTCTAGAAACTCAAAGAATCTTCTTGCAGTGTTGCCGTCATTGGTAGTTCCGTGACCTTGCTTAACAATATCGATGAGCAGATTCATTACTTCCTTAAATCGATTTTGGATAATCTTCTTTCTTGCATCTCTTGAATCCTCTTGAGCTTTGGTTTTACAAGACGAAACTTTAACATCCAGTTAGTAGGCCATATGCAGGAGACATTCCATCATGTTGATGCGTGCATATAGAGAAGAAATTCCAAGATCCATCATGGAATCTGATGTCCCTCGTTTTTCAATTGCCTTCAAATTGTTCAATTCAGACGGCTTCGCTAAACAAACGTAGCATGACGCATTTGACTTTGCATCTGAAATATATGTGCAAACCTTAGCATCAATCATGGTCAGCATAAGTTTGTGCCGAACAGTATTACTGCCACATTCAGTAGGTCGAAGTGCGTCCTTATTTTTTCTTCTTTCACTACTGCTTCGCTCTCCTTAACAAATAAGAATTGCACTGGCCAACATAATGAAACTGAGCAAAGCTTTGAGTTCTCCCATACTGTCTCTTCTTCACATGTCATTTTCAGTGGTACCAATGAGGTCATGAAGATACTCGAATCATCATCGTCAGTATTTTGCGTTGATTCCATCTTCTGCTTGTATCTACTCTGGCTGGATGCTCCATCAAAACCCCACTTAGATATTAATATTAGTGTTTTTTTTTTCATGAAGATCTTGCGGTAAACATTTCATGATTCTTTTTACTGTTAAAACCAACAAAGCCTGCAGCGTAATTTTTGCTGAAGAGTCTGTTACTATAATGGAGTCACATTGAGCTGGGTAGCACTTGTTCTTTTCTTGCTCACCCTTACTGGGTATAAATTATTAAGACCCTCTCGAATAGCTGACTCTCTCAATGTAATGTATTGCCATTTTGACAGTTTGGGGGATAACAATAAACCAAGAGCCTTTTGAGCATTAAAAATTTCTCTGTGGTGGTGAGGTGGTTTCTTCATCATGTCTTGAAATTGGTCAACTGCTTCTGTATGTTTTGTTAAATATTCAATAATAGATGCAAAACGCTTTTGACAATCTTCTTTCAATTTGGATACAGCTGCATAAACAAGTTCCGTCGAATTATGGTCCATTAGGTCACCACTCCCGTCTTTTTTTTTGCTTCGTTCCCAATTCTTCAAAAGGCAATTTTTTCTCTTCGTCGTCGTTCCACATGTTGATGTTGATGGCTCCGCAGAAACTGATGTACCAGGGCATTCTTCATGAGCTATATTAGTTGCATTCTCGTGAAGATTTTCTTTGATACAGCTCTGCCAATCAATCTCAGCCTCGAGCCAGCTTCCATATTGTCTTCGAAAATTAACAATTTTCCGGTGTGTTGATTGCCATCGTTTTATAACGGCTCTTGTAAATTTTCGGCAATATTCTTTTAAAGTAACACAATCTTCTTCTGATAAACTATGCGTCAACTGAGAAACTACATTTTGAAATAAATGTTGATAATCGCGGATGCCTTCGGAACTCTTTAAAATAACGAACAAATCAAGGTTTGTCACAATGCTATCCATTATTGCTGTTGTACTTTCTATGCTTAAAAAGTATTTGATTTGCAATTTGAATGCACTTCTCTTTTATAGTGTACGCCATAACAAAAATCGAACTTAACTACCCTCATGATCATGTTTGGTTAATGATTCGACGAAATCTATACTTAATATTATAAAGAGGTAAAATTTGTAAGTTTGTAAGTTTGTATGTAGGGGGTAATCTCTGAAACTACCGAACCGATTTTGAAAATTCTTTCGCTTGCATGTAGCTGCATTATCCCTGACTGCTATAGGCTATAAAAAATCTTTATATCATGCGTATTAGCCGAGCTATTATAATCTTTGTCAAGCAAGTCGGGGACGGGATACCGTGGAATATTTTCGACTTCTACGCGGACGAAGTCGTGGGCAGAAGCTAGTACTAATATAATTAGGTAATAGTTACTCAAATCATACGCACATACATTAGCTTGTCTGTTTCACGTATTTGATTATATTATACAGTGCACTTATTTGAATATGTAAGCCATTAACCGCTAATGAGTAATAATTAACCGGTATAATTATGAGGGTAGTTAAGTTTTACTGCTTATTTTTGATTCTAAGAAATTTTGTTAGTTACATTGTATTTTAAATTCAATAAATATGCCATTTTTTAACCTGTTTTACAAACGATGTAGGTATATGACATGTTTTTTTTTTTATTAATTTTTTGTATAAACATTTGGATTACATTATACAATGTTAAGTCAAACGAGTCCACCAAAATTGAAACATTAATAAAAAAAATAAATTTATTATTTTTATTAGTTTTTTGTTTTAAATAAAACTGTTGTAGTTAATTGTTCAGATCATATTCATGTATGTTAAGCCAAATAGGTCCAACGAAATTGCCACATAAACCAAAAAAAAAACAATTACCTATGTACATTTAAAAAAAAAGGCCAAGTGCGAGTCAGACTCGACCATGAAGGGTTCCGTAGTAACTATAATAATATAATATAATATAATATGTATATTTATTTGACAAATAAAAAAAAAACTGAAAATATTTCTTAAAACTAGTTCATTTACATTTTTACAACTACGCTAAATAACTTTGTTTTTCATAGTGTTTGTATGAATTACAAAGTTATATTTTCGGTTTTAGAAAATATGCCGTATCTCAAAAATTGCTGACCCGATTTTGTTCAAACCAATTTTGGTTGAAAGTTTACATTAAGATCTACAGACATATATTTTTTTTAGATTTTTCACTCTATTATTCTAGAAGTTAGAGGGGGGACACACACATTTTACCACTTTGGAAGCTTATATCTTTTAAACGATTGACTTTATGAAAAAGTGGTTTTAGAAACCCTTATATCATTTTTACAGACCTGTCTATAGATACCACACACGCAAAGGTTTCATGAAAAAAAAATATTTTCAGTTCTAGTTCCATGTATGGGGACCCCCCTTTATTTTAAATATTTTTTAATTTTTTTCTTAAAATTGTAAAGCGGTTCACAGAATACATCTACCTACTAAGTTTCACATGTATAGTCTTAATAGTTTCGGAATAAAATGGCTGTGACATACGGACGGACGGACAGACAGACAGACAGACGGCCGGACAGACATATCGAAACTATAAGGGTTCCGTTTTTTGCCATTCGGCTCCGGAACCCTAAAAAAAGCGCGCCTGAGGCCGTGATACCGAGTATGTCAAAAATCCAAATTAATTCAAGGATTAATCCCTTAGAAGGGAATTAGGGCCAATTGTGCGATAGCAGAGTTATCGTATTTTTTTATATTGTCTCCATAAAAATTTTTGAAAAAATTTTTTTTACGTACCCATTTCATAAAGAATATATTTTAGGCATGTAATTAGTTTCCTCTAGCATTCCATGTGAAAAAAATGTCACTTTAAAAAAAAAAATTGAATGTCTATGAAACGCTGATTTCAGCCTACAGTGCGCCGGTCCGTTTAAGGTTACGATGTCTCGCGGTCGAGGTGTTCGGTCCACCAAGGCCTACGTGTGTCTGTTTGTCTGCATGACTCAGGGTTGCCATTTCGAAATTTTAAGTTGCCGTGTTTTGGGATCTGGATTGCCGTGTTTTGGAATAAAAACTACAAAATTGCCGGGTACATTTTTTTTTTTAATTAACACGTAAGATCAAACATGACATAAAACATTATTCTTCACAGTCATCATACAAATTTCTTATCGTATGCAAAATTTCTTCTTCATCTTTGTTCATTTTATATTTATTTTTTTCTTTCATATTGTCTATCATTTGTTTTGTCGGTTTGAAATTTACACAATTTCCTTGGAATCGGATAAAGTGCTTAGCTAGTAAAGTTCCATTTATAGTAGAAGTAATAATTTTATTTCTTGTTTTGTTTTTATCAAATTGACCTCACTGAAAATCTTTTCACAGTCTGCATTGGCGTGTGGGAGGGATAATACGCTAAGGACAAAACCGGCTAAATTTTCGCAACCGAGTTCAGGTTGCGCTAAAACTTTTGACCAAAAGTTATCCGTCTTCATTTGCGATACTTCTAATTTGGAATACTTAATTACAGACGGGAGCATTCGCCACTCGTCATCGATTTTCTGATGAAGATCTTCGTCTCTTGTAATTATAAGCAGTCTTTCGACTATAGGCATTAATGTGGGAAATGTTTCCCGGATTTCCTCACTGATTGCTTCTTCTGGCATTAGATATTTTAATAAAGGTAATAAGGGGTCGGAAAAATCGTATCTTTTTTGGATCTCCTTACAACCAGTAATTAAGAATTTCTTAACTCTGGTTTGGAATTCTTTCAAATGATCTGGTTTATTTATAATATCCGCTTTTTTAAGTTCATTTAAAATTTTCACACCTAGATATAACGTAGGGATATGATTATCGCAGTTATCCGGATTAATTTCTGCAAAATCTGTTTGATTGACATAGTCTCGAGAAAGAAAGCAATATAACAATTCTTTGAATGTCATCCTCATCCTCTCATCCAATTCTACCAATTTCGGTTCACTACTCTGGAAATACTCATTAAGTTTTACGAACTTTGGCAGCACCCATTGCAGGAATAGAAAATACAATTTGACAAAAGGGTCATTTAGGTCATGGTAAATTGTTTCAGTGGCAAAGATACGCTCATCGAGCCATTTTTTCGAAAAAAATAATTGTAAACTGACCCATTGCTCAAGTATTCTGTTAACAACTGCTAATAATGACAGCCATCGTGTTTGAGAGGGATGGAGGATTTTGTGTATCTTACTGTTTGTAAAAATCTGAAATTCTGTGTATTCGGCTTGCCTTTTCGAGCTATTTTTAAAAAAGCTGTATATATTTCTCGCAAGATCCTCACAGCGCCGCGGTAATTCTTTGCAGGCCGCACTGGCACATAGGTGCATGGAATGACATATACATTTGAATATTTTGATGCCCGGAAAATTATTTTTCAATTTACTGCTAACAGAATTGTGCGCACCCATCATAACGTTACACCCATCTGATGCAAATCCAACAATATTTGTTAGAGGTACCTCCCGATCAGAAAAACTTGTAATAATTGCTTCATATATTACATTTGCAGTGCAGCCTTCTACATTTTTGTCAAAATCGCCGTGTCTAAACAGTGGGACTAATTCCCATAAACATGTTTCAATTTTTGAAGAAGTAGTATCGTAAAATTTGACCACAATACACATAGTTTTGGAGCAGGCAATATCTGTAGATTCATCTACTAAAACACTGAATCTTGTTTTTTGAAGCTTTAGTGCGAGGGCGTCTTTATGTTGTTTGCCAATGACATTTGTAACTGTACATTTGGTTCTTATTAATTTTATCTCAGCTGCTATTTTTGAGTCCGGAAAACAGGATCGCATGAGTTCGCTAAGGTGATCCATAGCAAGAAACGAAATGTTATGTTCAGCAACAAATGCGCATAATTTAATTTCTGCTTCCGTCACCATTGTGTCAGAGTCCTTAGAGGTTGAGGCACCTTTAAAATATGATTGAATTGATTTAGATTTGCTTAAACTTGATTTATGTTTCTGATGTTGTTTGTTTTCGTTGTGTCGCTTCAAAGTTGACAATTCGCAGCTCAATTTTACGTCACACAATTTACATTTTGCTTTATATACATCGTTATCCACGGGTTGAATCCAATCTTTAAAATTATTATCTTGCTCCCATTGAGATCGGTATTTTTGGGGTAAATGTGTTCGTTTCTTTACCTTTTTTGGAGTACATGGCCCTTCTTCCTCACTATCCATGTTAATACTTTATTCACACACCACACTAAAGAAAGTAAATAAATGTTTGCAGCAGAATAATTATCTTTATAATGTACTTTACACAAAATGAATGAATGAAATGAGTACCATAAACAATAAAGTGTGCGCGAATCTACCTCGAATGCGCGTCGGGATTTCCCCGCTCATAGTCATGACTACGTCTAGTGTAGTCCAAAGATGTACGATATACTGACTACAATCCTCTACGGCGCCTGATTCTTATATTTTTTGTTCCAATCCAAGCGTCGCATTTCCTACCAATTTGTGCAAACCAAACTTCTAAATTCGCAATCTTTCGCATTATCGCTCACCCAACCTATAACCTAAATTTTTGACGTAATTGTCTGATAAAATACGTTTATCCCGAACACTACGCCGCAAGAGGTGAATGAACAATAACTAAACAGTACCTAAAGTAATCACGTGGCAAAACACGCGCCCCTGCAAAAAAAGGAAGCTCGTGCGTAAACCCCGCCCCGCGGGAGGCGGGAGTGGATACGCTCCTGCCAGTCTATGCGAGTGCGCCGCTGTTTTTGCACGTTTATTGCGCTTCCGCAAACAACCCCGCTTACTTCGCGATAAGTGTGTTGTGTAAACGTGTTCTTGACTAACCAAAAATGACGTCTTATCAATATTTCAATGAAGAATATTGGGGTATGGTTTGTACCTACGTGTTATCGAATGATAGTGTACGAAGAGACCAGACACTAGATTCCGTCATACAAACCTTATGCTAAGTGTCAACCAACGATTGCGAACATTCGGTCAGTTCACCGTACCCACGTATGCCCAAGGACAGGACCTACAAGAAGCCATTTTTGAATACTTCGAGCATCACCCACAAAAAAGCACTCGAAATGCTGTATCACATTGGACTGTGTGGAAGCTGCTGCATAATGAACATTGGTGGAGTAATGAAACGGTTTAGTGTGGGCAGGTATTTTAAATAATTGTTTAATAAGCCCGTACTTTATTGATGGAAGACTTGATAGTGTATCATAACTTAACATTTTAAACAGTGTGGTGGATAAAATGTTGGATGATGTGCCTCTTAGTGTTTATCAAAACCTCTTCATGACGGATTAAATACGCCAAAAATACAAAGTAAGCATAATGATTAACTTTGCCTCATCATATCTTTGTCTTAAATTATAGCGGATCACAATGCACAGTTGCATTGAAGATTTTTTAATATTTTGTTTAATACCTAGATATTTTTGTCTGTCCTAAGCCAGGTTTAAAGTATGAAGGGAAAATGGATTCTAAATAAAGGTCATTGATATTTATAATTGATATTAATAAAGGTCATACATATTCTGCGGTAATATTAAAACGTTAGCGCAAGGGTGTATACACGTTGTGAGACTTTTCCGAAATTTTTGGTATGGTTCTGTTTGTTATTTATCAGTGTTTTTTTTTTGTTCTTATTTTTATTAGTATCATGTAAGCATACACTATTGTGGGTTTGAATATGTCCCTCGTTACTAACTCGAACATACTGTATAATGAAATACTCACTCTGATATGTCTGTCCAGCGCCCCTTTACTCTTGAAAGCCTTGAAGCAAATGGTACAAGGGTATGGCCGGTTGTCGGAGTGCGTTTTCCCATGCATGTTTAAGTTGAATCGGTTGAAGAACGCCTTGTCGCAATGGGAACATTTGTAAGCCCGCTCTTCGGAATGCGTGCGCTTGTGGTACATGAGGAAAGCGTTGGTCTGTGGATATAGAGTGAAAGAATTTAATATTTATTTACGTCGAGAAACTTCGAAGTCAGAAGTATTGTAGTGTGAATAACTGTGTTAATTTTTATTTTGCGCGTAGGTACTAAATTAGTGTTGATTTTGGTTTAATTGGCGTAAATTATTTCTATCCCGGACCCCAGCTCGTAACCATATATAAATTTCAAAGTAGACACTAGGATTTTATTTATTTGTATTTATTTTAAAATAACACGGCCGTTTACTAGAAGAAATGTTAAATAATATGAAACGCCAGTCATACACTTATCTCAGAGTACTTCAGACATATAGACAATATCTTCTTCCATTCATCCGCAAACACGCCACAATCAGGTTTGACATCCAGCAGAACGTTGAGCGCGGAGAGTGTACAAGGAATAGGGGACTGGGCTCAAGCGACGGTTCGACTCCTGGGCACAGCGAACAATCTGTGTCTCCTAATCCGGTTGGTCAAGTTGATCGGAGCAAACAGATGGACCAAAAGCGAAGCAGATTCAGATATCTGTTCAAAAAAAAACTGCATGAAATCCCTTGTTACCCCGCGTAAATCCCGAACCCATTTATTATGATAAATATGTATGTATGATAAATATGTATTATTTGTATTATGATAAATATGTATATATATATATAATAGTTATTTATGTGTAATAAGACTTTTACTTAGAATATATTATGTACTTGGGTTTTTTTTATGCACCTGCCATGTTATCTCTTCACCACCCATGTTGACGTGTAGAGAATGCCTATGGCATTAAATCCACCTTTGTACATTTTGTGTTGCATAAAGTTTTAATAAATAAATAAGCCCGGAACCGAAGAAACATGAAAAAAAATGTGTTTATGTTTTTGTAAGTGACTAGAGAAAACAGTTATTTTGAAATCACAGACAAATACTCCAATTTTATTCATATGTATAGACTAGCTTTTGCCCGCAACTTTGTTCGCGTGGGAGGATTTTCCCGCGTAAATCCCGATCCCGTTGGAATTCTGGGATAAAAATTAGCTTACCATATTTAATACCATATTTCATTCAGATCCGTTCAGTAGTTTTAGCGTGAAAGAGTAACAAACATCCATCCATCCTCACAAACTTTCGATTTTATAACATTACAGTCCCCGGCACGTAAGTTGGCAAGGTTTTTGCGTAGTGGGAGTAAGTTCGCGCATCGTGCACTTAGTGGAACATAAAAGTGGTCACTTTTATTGCTGGTTTGTTATCATGTCTGTTTATAAGAAAGTTAAAGAAAGAAGAGGAATTCGTGAGTTAATTAGGTGTTATAAATAAAAAATATATATATTTAAAAGTAAAAAATGCATTTAAAAATATCATTAATAATTGTGTTCTCGTCGTCAGAATCAGTTATTTTTTTTTCCCCGGTGTCCCAAAAACAGTGAGGAATTCGGAATTTCTACCTTCCTTAACTATACGTCTTTATGACGTTTTAGTTTTAGTCTGTGTAAAACGGTATTTGGTACTGGAATTGTAATCAACGTAACAAAAAATAATTTAAAACAATAACAACGACTCGTAACAAAAACTAATCAAAAACCGTTCATGCACACCTAATCGGGAGCGAACGGAACGTAGTTACGGTGCGGGAGGCTGGAGGGTTTATGGCATAATTTTGTATACATGCCGTATAAATATAACTGAAAGGTGTCGATTAGTGATTTTGAAAGAACTGTGTACGATATTAAAACTCAAAATTATAGTTTTAAATATTTTGTAAATAACTAAGCATTTGAAAAGTTCTTTTGAAGTCATGGACAGATTCCTTGGACAGACTTCAATTTATTTTTATTTATTGATAATAAGCTCGCGCTTGACCACCATTTCACCTGATGGTAAGTGATGATGTGGTTGAAGATGGAGCACGTTCACCTAGAACCTATTCACTCTTCACTTAAAGAGTTAGGTAGGTTATAGCTATCAGGAAACAGACTCAGGCAGGGAATTCCACTCCTTAGCCGAACGCACAATAAAGTATTCCCAAAACGTTTATTGCGTACCGCCCTGCGTAGCGCATTGCCGTTCGTCTTGTAGTCCGATGATGAAACGGGCTTGGCAGAATTAGATTGGGTAATTCCATCGCACACTCCCCGAAATGTAACAGACAGAAAACCGATATGTATGTTTCCTCGTCCACCTGAGGGTTAAATAAATAAAACGTACCCCAAAGCCCTTCCCGCACACGTCACAGATGTGGTTCTTCTGTTTGGGGTAGTTCTTGTCAGGGTGTGCTCGCCGGAAATGCGCCCAGTACTCGCGGGCACTCGTGATCACTTCAGTACACTGCAACCAAGCATTTTGTTTATTTACTTACACTTGGAGGCATTCTCTGTCACATAAAAACGGCAGTGAAAACATAGCGTCATTTAATTAATTTATTATTTTATTATATATTGACTGCACATACATAACTTATATTATTTTTATGGTTATCAATCAACTTATTTATTTAAAGTCAAAATGTGAACCAATCTAAATATATATAACTCAAAGGTGACTGACTGACATAGTGATCTATCTAAATTTGGCATGCAGGTAGATGTTATGACGTAGGCATCCGCTAAGAAAGCATTTTGCGAAATTCCCACGGGATCGGGATTTACACGGGAAAAACTTCCCACGCGGGCGAAGCTGCTGGCACAAGCTAGTTACACATAAATAAGATTTACACAAAATAAAAAAAAAAATACATTAAAGAAATAGTATAAAAATTAAATAAATAGTTAAAATAATATTTATACATTAGTCGTACATGCACCATGTTACAGTGATACATGTACTGGCAGTCAAAACGCTCGACGAAAGCGTTCAGGATACTGTAGGAGCTGCCCCGCACCCTGCGCACCAGGCATGTGAACCGCTCTATACTTGGGTATTTTTTTTTTGTGCAAAATATAAAACCGACTTCCATATCAAAACACTACAAAGCCAAAAATATCTTTAATTTAGGTAGTCGGTGTTATTGGTTTTCTATTTTCTGTTTTTTTTTTCAAACACCGCCTTCCGAAATTAAAGTTATTTTTGGCTTTGTAGTATTTGATATGGAAGTCGGTTTATTTTCAACCGACGACAAAAAGAGGAGGTTATCAATTCGACGCGTATATATATATATATTTTTTTTAATGTATGGTCATCGAGTACTCGAAGACGGCTAAACCGATTTGGAAAATTCTTTTTTTGTTCGAATGGGTATACTTTGAAATTGGTACCATTATCACCAAAGTCAGGATCTGATGATGGGATCCTGGAGAAATCGAGGGAACTCTTCAAATATTATAGGCACACCTATGGCGTTTTGGGTATTTCTTATAGTAACTTGTGCAGTTGCTCTCAAAAAGTACCATTTGGGGAAGTGAAACTGATGATGAAGACCACAGATGGCCGCCGAAACTACTCAATAATAAGTATTGAGTGGATTGCGATTCGATTACTTGAAAATGGATGTTAAGCACTTTATTCTCATCACAATGCATATGGTGATGTAGAGCTGATGGTGAAGTACCAGGAGAACTCCTCAACAATTAACGGCCCAGCATTGGGAAAAGCAATATTTTGTAAAAGATTATAAGTAGTTGACATTTAGGCTCTTGTAACTAGGTAAATTAAAAATCATCCAACTAAAAAGAGTTAAATAAAAACTTAAAAAAAAAATAAACCGACTCCCAAAAAACACTGCAAAGTGAAAAATAACTTTAATATCGGAAGTCGGTGCCAAAAACAAAAAAAAACAAAACTAAAGACACCGACTACCGAAATTAAAGTTATTTTTCACTTTGCAGTGTTTTTTGGGAGTCGGTTTAATTTTTTGTTAAAAAGTTTTTATTTACTAAAAAGTTTTTTTTCACGCTTTATAAAAAAATATTTCCAAATCGGTCCAGCCGTCTTCGAATTATGAGGTAATACATTTAAAAAAAAGTTCAAGACGAACTGAGAACAGAATCCTTTTTTTGAAGTCGGTTAAAAACAATCTACGCGCGCTTCAACGAACATCCCTGAGGCGATACAGAAGCGAGGCAGCCCCAACAACATCCTAAATGCATTATTGTATTGGACGCGTAGAGCGCTGTACTGCTTTGGCGTATAACTCACTCACAGACTGCTCAGGTAGAAGGGCGTGCAAAATGCCCTGAACAGTTTTAACGTCTTTCTATGTTTGTATCGTCTTTCAGGTCCGGGGTTAGAATGTGCCCAAGGTACCTCAACTGTTCTACCCTATTAAAGGGGTAGCCATTCAGTCTAAGTTTAGGTACTTGACTTAGGGGCCTTTCCCGAAACTGAAAGACCATCCATTCACTTTACACAAAATAAAACTTTAAAATAACTTTGTTCCAATTAAAAGCTTTAAAAGCGTATTTTTCTATAGCAAGAGACATTTTATACAACCTATGTTTTCGTCCATATTATATATAACTATCAGTCATGCGGGGATTCGCTCCGGTGGACTTAATCACAAAACATAACCTTCCTTCTTTAGCAGTCGGGTAAAAATCTATAACCTTCCTCAAATTTCAAGCTACATCAATACCTATTCGATTAACGTTTTTAATCAAACAACTTCTCTGCTTTATATTATGCGTGTAGGAGTAGATAACCGGGCGGCGGCGACCGACCTTGGTTCGGGCCATGGTGCGGAGCGAGACGGAATGTGATGCGGTTGCCTCCTTCCGCGAAGCAGTCATGCTAGCGAAGAAGGAGGCCGAACGCGCGAGGGAGAGGCAACTCTGTTCCTCACGCCCCAGCCGCCGCGGGAGACGCCCCGGGCGTCGGGGATCGCGAGCCGATTTCCGGCCACCGTAGGCGCGGGCCTGCGGACGGCGAGCAGGGGTCGCTCACCGTCCGGTAAGGACCAGACCCGGGTCGGCGGCGCGTCGTGTTCCACGCGCGCCTCAAAGAGCTGTCAGCACCAGTGACGGGGCCTCAATGGGCCATTGCCTGCCGGGGTTTGCGGGAAAGTTTTATCAAGATACCGCAGCCTCGGAACTTTAGGGCAGCCGAAGGAACAGGGTGGGTTTTTAGTCAGTAGAAGTCTGACACGCCCTTCCGCTTAACCCAGAGCGGAAGAAGTCATTCGATGATTTTCCCAACCAGAAAAAAAAGGAGTAGATAACCGATTCGTACTGATATGGAAAAAAATATTCTTCAGTTTATGTTATGTGTCTATTGAAAAAACAGCCTTTAGAGATGTTAAAGAACTTTGGACGATTGTTGTGGAATTTATTCTCCGTACGTATATGTATATCAATCAGTGTTGCCGAAATGCAAGACCAAGACGAGACTTGCCAGTCTTGGTCTTGGTCTTGCATCAATACACCTGGTCTTGGTCTTGGTATTGCGCTCCTAGTCTTGGTCTTGCGCAAGAGTCTCGCAAGGGTCTTGCATTGCTATTTATTAAACAGTAGTTTAGATCTTAGAACAATGTAACAGAGTAGGTACATTTTGAGATTTAATTGACATAGGCATAGTAAAGGCCAACCAAATTAATAAATATAATAAGAAATTTGAAATGATATTGGTGAGGTCTGAAGCAACGACCTCGGGGGATCCTTGCCGATGCTCTGACCAACTAACTACCGTGTCTCACGGGAGTCAGTCGGTTTCTTGATAAACGTTTACATTTAATAAGCTTATATGTGCTAAAACATATAAAAACAAATTAATGACATTAACTTGACGGTATGTTAAAGACATTGTCAAGAAAGAGATTGATAGGCCCTCACCTCACCTTATATGAAATGGAATAAAAGAGTTATAAATACAATTTATACATTTTACGGTTTATTTAAATAAAATACAACACAAATCAAATTAGAGAATAGTACACAATAGGTTTGACATTATTGTTACCTACTTTATATTAATTCTTTTGACCAAGAATTAATACAAAGTAACCATCTGGCTGTGATATTACTTCTTAGAACAATTCTACTATAATCGGTAATCTCTGTTAATAATTAGATTCATATATAATAATTAGATCATGAATATATGAATATAAAGGTTGTCTGTAAGAGATCGCCCTGAGCGATAAGACCGCCCATTGTACACAAGTTTTATTTTTTTGTATCAAATGAAATATTGTAAGGTGTACAATAAAGTATATAATATATTTCTATGGGACCAATTCGGGAATAAATAAATATCGGTCTACAATTGACGGAGAAATCAGTAAACATCAAAAATACACAGCCGAACATAGAACCTCCTTCTTTTTGAAGTCGGTTAAAACAATACTATAGAGGAACAAGCAAACCCGCGGCAGCTTCGATGTCGTAAATTACGACATTTTTTGAAATTAATACGCATAGTATGTAGCTTCGCATTCGAATAAATTATACAGATATAGGTACAGCATACTTATAATAATATCGCATTGAAACCTAGTACGAGAGCAAAAAGTGAGGCAACTAAAACTTTTCTCGGCTAGCCATCAGTACTCAAGGTCACATTCCGCCGAAAAGAACTCGCAAGTAAATAATTTAAAAAACTGTCACCACAGCCTGACTTCACGCACTGCTGGGTATAGGCCTCCCTTCACTTGTGTTGTGGCTCCACGTTCCTGTGCCAGTCTCATCCAAAGAAAAAAAAGTCTAATCAAATTACCTACATTTCACAAGTAAATACTTTCATTTTATACATTATTTTTACGTAAATCGGTCATCAAACAAAAATTCTAATAACCTAACTTATCCCAATTCAATGTTTTTATCTGTGAGGAAAAAATAACCATATTGCTTTCTTTTGTGCTTATTTTTGTTTTTAAACATATAGTTAAGGCGGCGATTATGTGAGCAAAAAACTAAACTATATTTATTTTCAGCTACTAACTACAGCGTTTTAAAACTAAAAGTTACTGCTAGTTCGAAGAATGGTATAATTAAGATTACAATTGTAACGTTTAAAAAAGTTATAATTATGGAAAAGCAATATGTTGGCACCATCTACCGATGCGTATGTGTATCCAGTATTAGAATTTGAGTTAATGAATATATTTAAACAAAATAATAACTAAAAATTAAATTAATGGTGTTCTCCTTATGCATAGAATGTGTGAAAATAATTTAGTAAGATTCTATGCTGAGGTGACCCAATTAGTAATTGTCTATTGTCATAGATCAGAGACAATTAGTTTAGTTTATTATGACTATTTTATTTTATTAATTTTATTGATATTTATATTTCATTTAGTTCTTTTTTTTTGTAATTGTCATTTTCATTTTAATTTATTCTTTGAAAATAATATTTGGTGTGTGTGTTTCTGATTTTGTTAATATTATATGAGTTAAAGTTACTTGAATTAAATGCATTTTTTTTTATTTATTTTATTTATTTAGTTGTCAAGACATGAGCCGTTCTTTTTTTTTGCTCTCTGGTCTGCGGATGAACCAAGGTTAGAAGCGGAGACGATAAGGAGATTTTCTTTGGCGTAAAAGCCCATTAATAATGACGAAAGAAAGGCAGGGGACTCGAGTTAAATATAAAATCCATGTATGGATTAACCGGAATATGTCCGTGAGTAGAAAACCTTTGCATATTTCTGAAATTAGGACAAGCGTCTATTTTAAAGCTAACACCACGCTGTCTTGTCTTTGTTCTAGGGTCCCATAATTTAGTTAATTAATAGGATTTAATTTAATTAAGAAGAAATGGTCATGTTGTGAGGATATATAAAGGGAGTTCTTTACCATATACGTCATAGAACATAAGGTGCGGTTCGTTTCCGAGCAAAGCAATGCCACGTTTTTTTATCAAGCACACCACACGGATGCGATACTGCTGCCAGAACCCGTACCACGATTTAATCAACTGAAATCTATTGTTCAAGGGTAATTAAGAAACCCCAGACTGTACGTGTATTTTATTATTTAACTTAAACTGTGAAACTTAGAAGTATTGAAACAACCAACACGTGTTTGAAGAACGTTAATTATATGTAATGATATGACCAACCAAACTTGTCTAGTGTTTTATTTCTAATGTAATCTCATCATGCGCAAGAACTCAGCCCATAAGTCTCATCTTCAGATATCTACCCTTGGTTAGCTGGTGTGTAGGAAATGATCATACACAATATTATTGATTAACATATTTTTCATTTAATTAATGTTCTCAATCATATGTTTCTATTTAATACATAACACTTACTTTCAATTGATATCAAACGAGATTTTTCAAGCAATTAATACATGTCTATATAATATTATTATAACGCATATCAAACATTCTAAACCAGTGGACGATATCCCATTTCGTTTACATTCCGTAAAAATATGTCATATAAGTCATATTACATGAAAAAACATCATATTATCCAGTTTCATAACATAAAATACGTGATTTGATTCAGCAACATAGTAGTGCGTTTTCCCATTTTTGTGGGTAATGGCCTGGTAATGGTATCACTGAAAGCTATATTTGTGTGCGTTTGAGGAACGTAGACACATTCGGCTTACGCACATAAAGAAAATGAAGTGAACACGAAATTACTCGTATTTCGTTCTAGAAACGATTTCTATGCATTATTATACTTATTATTCTAAGATAGCATTATTAGCATATTACGAAAAGGGTAATACAGGGCGTCCCACGGTTATGCTACATGGAGGGGAAGTACCTTAAATATTGTAGATAGAACATTTTATAGAAATAAAACTTCATTTTAATTTAATAAACAATTTAAACTGCATTCTTAGAATTTTAAATAATTGCCTGATTGAGCCGGGACTCGAACCCGCTATACGAGAAAAAAAAAGTATTTTGTATTTTTATCATACCGATCGAAAGGCTTCATCATAAGGATTATTTTTTGCGTAATAACATAGCAACAAAAATAATCAAGGCTCCACTCGGGGATAGGGTAAAACTGTTAAAATATATTTATAAATCACCCATATTTACCAAAATAAAGTAGTTGCTTTTCTCCGATTAAATAAACAAATGAAAATATGGGCGATTTATAAATACATTTTTAACACTATAATTACATAATATATATGTTTTACGTATTTGTGTGATAAGTATATTTTTTTCTGACCTGGCTACTTTTTGCAGCGGTTACCTATTAAAAATCTTGTGATATCTCCAATTAATTTTGGTTTCTCACGAAGAAATATTTGTGTTGTGATTCCTTTTTGTGAAAAGATAGTAGATGCTTCCTTAAGCCTGAAGTGTTTCTATTTTTCATTTTTAGGGTTCCGTAGTCAACAAGGAACCCTTATAGTTTCGCCATGTCCGTCTGTCTGTCCGTCTGTCCGCGGTTTAGCTCAAAAACTATTGGTACTAGAAAGTTGTACTTTGGCATAAGTATACACGTTAATGACGCCGAAAAAGAGGTAAAATAAAATTTTGAAAAAAAAAAACAGTTATTTAGGGTACCTCCCATACATGTAAAGTGGGATGATAATTATTTTTTTTCGTTCTTCCCATAGTGTGGAATATCGTTGGATAGGTCTTTCAAAAATATTAGGGGTTTGGTAAGACCGTTTTTTGATTAAGTAAACCGTTCGGGGCTTATCAAGTTTTAAAGTACCAATTTTCGTTAGAGTCAAGTGTCCGCCCCCTCTATCAACTAAACGGTTGTAGTTAGAAATTCAAATGTCACGGCAGTAGTACCTATATATAACGAAATTTAAAGGAAAACTATCACACATAAGTGAGCTTTACAAGTTTACGAGTAATAGTCGACCAATTGTATTTGACTCGAAAATTTCGAACAACTCTACAGAAATATCGATAGATGGCGCTAAGCGCCAGTTGTATCGTGCTAGCTTCTTGTGACGATTGAGTAGTGTAGCTCTGTGTCCGTATTGAAATTCAAAACACCGGCTATGACAAGTTTTATACAAATCTCTAAAAAAAATTAAAAATTTTCGTGCAAAATTGTCGGATCAGGTGAGGATTTGTATAGGAAGTCAAATTAGTTAGGTAGTCATGTTTGGCTTTTAGTTAGAGCATGGTACGGAACGATCAGTCAGCGAATACGACACGCACTTGGCTGTTATAAAAACTACGGAACCCTACACTGCGCGTGGCCCGACACGCACTTGACCGGTTTTTATTTCAACCTTTTTATGTTGGCACAGTTGACACAAAGCAATTTGGGATGCATGAATTATTTCGAAAAACTCATCAAATTTTTAGATTTATCTATTTAACTCTCACTACGCCGAAGTCCGACTGGAACAATTTAAATATTCGTCACTCATGTCAAATTGTGAATTGGTCACTCCGAGAACAACAAGGATTAGAGTAAAAAAGAATTATTACATGAAATTCGAAGTGGAGCTGAATCCGCGAGTTGACAGTATGTTTAAAAATTTAAAATAACTATTTAATTACGTAATTCTATTGATATGACGCACAAAATAGTACAAATGAAGAAAATATTTTTATTAATTTATTTTATTTTCCCTTGAGAAAAATGAGATTTTTTATCTGTGAGTCACGTGATTAGAAACACCAATCAGAAATATAGACGTCATCGTTCAATATTTTGATAGCTGATAGGTTATCTTTGGTTGGTGCGTAAGACAAAATAAGAAAAGAATAAATAACTAACTAACTTCTTAAGTTCTTACTAACTTCTTCTGGTTAATTTGTCTTAACGTCCTGTAATAGTTGTTCGATGAGTTCATTTTTTTGTCTTTTTAAAAAAGCAGTTCGGGGAGTGGCTGTGGTTCGTTTTTTTCGATCAGGTTGACATGCGAATTTTGATGGCAAACACATGGGTTTCATTAATATTCTTTTAACAGAACCTAACAAATGGTATTCAGTGTAGTTCATCATGTCATTGGGGAGCTGAAACATAAATACTTACTTATATATTATTGTAGTAAGTACCTACTTCTTCAATAAATTCATAACATAACCTTTAAAATGGTTAGGATTATTAAGTACAATAATATTATGTAAACATTATGTAAATAATAATAGGTATTGCGTTTGCGATAACTTTTTACTTACATCGAAATGATCTTCACAAAAAAATAAATTTGATTTGGCTGATACATTTTTTGCATTAATTCGAGCAAGTTCCAACCACTTCTTGCGAAGATCTCTTTTTAAAGGGACATGAATAAATAGTTTCGTGGGCGTTTTTATAGTAGTATTCCCATAACAAGGTACTGCACAGCACTGATATTAATTTTTCACGTTCATAATAGAGTAAAATATCATACAATACCCGAAGTACATTTATGTGCCAAGTGCCGGGAAAGTTGTTTTTTGAACGATGACGTAATACGTAGTCATGTGACCACATTGCCACGATTTAGGCCATAGTTTCTTAATAAATTAAAAATATACTTATATTTTAATTGAAAGGTTAAGTAATGAATAAAATATTATTTTACGAGTACACGTGAAGCGTTTCGAAGCATTTCAAACAATTTTTGCAAAGTTGTCAACTCGCGGATTGGGGCACACTCCGAAAGACCGATAATTTAAAAGAAAGTTCGGCATTCTTTGATAAAGATAACGAGTTTTTGGAAGATAAATAATACAAATGCGTTACCCTGATAGCTATAGCATATTGTGTCAACGTAACAATAAAGAGTATATATGTAAATAATATTGTGTGTATTATGTTCTTCTTTTGATGGAATTAATCTACATTATTTAAATATTTGCCTTGGTATGCTACCTACTATACTTATGGAGGTACTTAATAACTACTAAAATACGATAGAAGTTGATAAACCGACATTGCTGATCTCAATTTTTGGTAGTGTGTGATTTTAAAACAAAAATAGTGCGACACAAAAATCGAGATTTGTAATTAACATGTTGGACATGTTCACTTATTAGGTAAAATTAATAATATAACTATATTATACTATCTACCTATCCATACAACTAAGAACAATATTCCTTGTGAGGACATCATAATGGTAATTCTGAGCACCTTATTTTATTCTTTGGAACATGTGATCTGCGTCGGCGACGATTGTATGCGATATCAATAGAAGCCGCCGGCACGTGTATCTTGACCTTGTACTTCCGAATAGGGGCGAACTTTCTTTGACAGGTCAGTACCGACCTTTAAGCCTGCGCCGAGTAAAATAACTCAAAACGGTCTTCACAACTAAAGGAATATAACCTATAATAGTACTTTAATTACCATACAAAAATATGTAATGAACACTAGAATAAATGTGTTAGCAAACATAGTTGGCAAAATTTAAAAATATTTTATAGTTTATTAAACAAAAATACATAAAGTTGGACAAAAATCCTTACAAAACATGCTCGTGCGTCGCTGAATTTTGATAGTAAACTGTTGAATTTTTTCATAAACTTCAATTCGTATTATTCTCTAATTATCATACTATTATTTACAGCTTTAACATTTCAAAAATGTCGCTTGGTTGTTTTATTTTTAATTTTTTCTTCTAATTTGCGCGCTATTTTGAACCATACGCAACGTACACCGGTCGAAAATTCAGTCGTCCACGGGAGCTCAGAGAGGGGTCACGTCTCATCGTGGAGCGTTTCACCGGTAACGATAATTCGCGATATATTGTGTACGTATGTATTGCAGCAATCCGTTGAATAACATAAGTCATATTTTTTGTTTTTTTTGAGTACGATTTATTATGCATACCCAACAATTACTTTTTATTGTTCAATATATATTTCTTTAACATTTTTTTTTTAATATTTGTTTTATTATGGGAAAATGTAAAAAAAAAATATTATTAGAAGAAAGTTGGCGCAAATTTTCGAAAAAAAAAGCCATTCTCATAAAAAGTACGTATTTCTATTTTGTGATGTTATTATTGCTTTTTAACCGACTTCAAAAAAAAGGAGAAGGTTCTCAGTTCGTCTTAAACTTTTTTTTATGTATGTAACCTGAAACTCGAAGACGGCTGGACCGATTTGGAATTTTTTTTTCGTTTGAAAGGGTATACTTTCTAGTTGGTTCCATTGTTATGAAATCAGGATCTGATGATGGGATCCTGGAGAAAGCGAGGGAACTCTTAAAATATTATAGGCACACCTATAGCGTTTTGGGTATTTCTAATAGTACCTTGTGCAGTTGCTCCCGAAAAGCACCATTTGAGGAAGTGAAAGTGATGATGAAGACTTTTTTCAAACATTCGATATGGGTATCGTGTAATGGGTTTTTGGGGGTGGTAATTGCAAATCTGGCATTCATTTTAAAATCCAAGATGGCGGATGCAACTTTTTCTCACAAATTCGATATGGGTACCGTATAATGGGTTTTTAAGGGGGTGGTGATTGCAAATCTGACATTCATTTTAAAATCCAAGATGGCGGATGCAACTTTTTCTCAAACATTCGATATGGGTATCGTGTAATGGGTTTTTGGGGGTGGTAATTGCAAATCTGGCATTCATTTTAAAATCCAAGATGGCGGATGCAACTTTTTCTCAAACATTCGATATAGGTATCGTGTAATGGGTTTTTGGGGGTGGTGATTGCAAATCTGGCATTCATTTTAAAATCCAAGATGGCGGATGCAACTTTTTCTCAAACATTCGATATGGGTATCGTGTAATGGGTTTTTGGGGGTGGTGATTGCAAATCTGGCATTCATTTTAAAATCCAAGATGGCGGATGCAACTTTTTCTCAAACATTTGATATGGGTACCGTGTAATGGGTTTTTTGGGGGTGGTGATTGCAAATCTGGCATTCATTTTAAAATCCAAGATGGCGGATGCAACCTTTTCTCACACATTCGATATGGGTATCGTGTAATGGGTTTTTGGGGGTGGTGATTGCAAATCTGGCTTTTATTTTGAAATCCAATTTATAACACATACGATATCCATATTGAATGTTGGAGAAAAAGTTGCATCCACCAAGGATGCAACTTTTTCTCCAACATTCAATATGGATATCGTGTGTGTCTACTAAGTTAAATACACTGATAACCTTCAAGGGTTTATTGCTAAGTATAATTAACAAAGTAACGTAAGGGCTAAAATTATCGCTAAATGATGAAAATGAGTGCACCCGGTTGCTGTTCGAAATACACTAAGCTCGCGGCGAACTTAGTGCGACCGCATTATATCGCTTGCTCAGCATACGTGGTCGATTGCAAAATATTGCATCAAACATCGTGTAATAGGTTTTTGGGCATACCGATTGTAATCCTGACATTCATTTTAGAATTTACGACGAAAGTTCATTGGCTACTTTGTTAGCTTACAATTTACACTGGGTTATTGACAATTTAACTGATCCTAGGTTAAGTGACTATTCAGTATTATCTAGGGTATCTAATAATACTGAAATTAATTGTTTAAACCCTTAGATGTGACAAAGGAGAGTTATAATAACACAATTTTACTATATCATCAGAATATAAATCGTTTCTCCGGCAAAATAATAGATGAGGAAATGTTAATAGATAAATATGATATAGATATCTTATGTTTTTGTGAAACCTGGCTAAAACCAGATAGAATGTTGTTTAAAATTAATATTTTTCTGTTACTAGTGCATACAACAGGTCCTCAGTAGGAGGTGGTACTTTAATATTACGTAATAATTCTCTTAGATATAAGGAACAAAAATATATCACCGCTTGCTCTGTTGATTGCTTGTGTGAGGTAGCATGTACAGAAGTTGAAGGCCAAACTTTCTTAAGTGTTTATAGACCACCAGCATCAAACTTGTCATCATTCTTAATGATAATGGGAGAAATTTTAAGTACCTAAGCTTATAAGAGATAATAAATTAGTTTTTGTTTGTGGTCACCTAAATATTGATTTGTTAGTAAATTCACCTGAACACTGCAAGCTTACTTCATTGTTTGGTTCATTTAACTTAAAATGCACATACAAGGAAGCAACAAGAATAACAGCAACATCAGCTCAATGCATAGATAATATTTATACTAATTTTGCCATAAAATACTCGTCTCAAATTAGTGGAGTTAGGTCTGACCATACAGGTCAACTAGTATCCTTTGAGTTGGCTAAAAAGCGTCAATTAAATAAGACTATTAAGTTTAGGCCACTAACTAAAAAGAAATTAATGTTTTTAATGATAACATGTTAAGTAATCTTTCAATGGCCAATTTTGACTCCCATGACCCCAATGAAAATTACAGGATATTATTTTCTTCACTATGCCACGAATTTAGTAAGGCATGTCCAGTTAAAAATTTCAAATGAGTAATAAATCTAAATATAATGAATGGGCCACTGCTGGAATAAGAATAAGCTGAGACAATTTATACAACTTATACCATGAAAAATCATTGACTTCCGATGAAGCCTTCCATAATTATGTAAGAAACTACTCAAAGATATTTAAAAGAGTATGCGCCCTAAGCTAAATCTAAATCAGAAAGTAATAAAATTTCTAACAATAAAATAAAAACTGTGTTGAAGGTGATAAACAAAGAAACTGGAAACACAAACCAACAGGGTTAGAATGATTTGACTTTGAACATCGATGATCAGGTCATCTCAGATAAGTCAAAAGTGGCTGAGAAGTTGGAAAATTACTTTACCAATATTCCAGTAGAGGTTACTAAATCTCTACATTCTTCGCCATTATTAGCAGAATCTTTTTTAAACGAAAACTTCAATAAGGATATACCAACATTTTCATTTAAGCCCATTTCTATTGATGTAATTAAAAAGCATTCCAAAGTCTTAACATAACAAACACTGATGACTTATGGAGTGCATCTGTTAGGGTTCTTAGTAATATTATTGACTCAATTGCTGCTATCCTAACAGGCACATTTAATTAATGTATAGACAGCGGTAATTTTCCCGATTTAATGAAACATAGTAAAGTAGTACTAATTTTTAAGTCGGGTTGTAAGAGTGATCCCTCTAACTATAGACCGATATATGTGCTTCCAGCATTAAGCAAGCCAGATGCTATCATATTTTAACTCAAATGGAATTCTGCATAGTCGGCAGTTTGGTTTCACGAAAGGTAGGTCAACAACAGACGCAGGAGTAGCGCTCATCCGTCACATTCTGGAATCTTGGGAGAAATCTCAGGATGCAATTGGCATATTTTGTGACCTCTTCAAAGCTTTTGATTGCGTTGACCACAAAACACTGATCTGTAAATTACACCATTACGGAGTTCGTGGATTCGTGTTCTGCTGACCTTGTTCTTTCATATTTATCAAACAGGCAACAAAAAGTTATTGTTAATGGAGCGACATCTGCAGGATCCTTAGCCAAGATGAGTGCTCCGCAAGGTTCAATTCTTGGCCCTTTCCTTTTTATAGTGTATATCAATGACATACATGATGACCAACCTATCGGATATTTTTTATTTGTAATTCCATTGTGCTGTATTAATTACTAGTACTCTCGCGGGGCTTCGCTCCCGTGGATTCTATCACGGTAAAAACATAACTCTCCTTTTTTGCAGTCGGGTAAAAAGTAGCCTATAACCTTCCTCAAGCTTCAAGCTACTTCCATACCAAATTTCATCCAAATCCACCCAGAACTTTCGAAGATTAGCGCGTTCAAGCAAACAAACAAACAAACAAACAAACAAACAAACAAACTAACAAACTTTTCCGCTTTATAATATTAGTATAGATTAATTATTATTTTAAATATAATTAAGCATATCTTAGAACTGGAAACATATCTTACAACTATATAATAATATAGGTTATCCATCAGAATTCAGACAGGCTTTAATTTATAATCATATTGTGGGAAGTACTAATTTCACACGGGTTCCCGTTAGTATATGCTTAAACTAGACTTATGGTCTCATGGTGCGTGGTGCGCTGGTTGCACGCTACTGGCATGATTGCACTATGTTATCTCTTAAAAAATAGTAGTAGAGATACCTACTACTGTTTCTTGTGATTTTTTTTTTATTTTTGGCTCGCGTTTGAATTTTAAGAAAAAAAATTAATTCAAACTCAAAATGTTTTATTTCACATAGGCCTACATGGGCACTTATAAAACGTCAGCAGTTTGGCGCAGGGCACGGTTCGAAATTGGTCGTTTTCTATGGAGAAGATCCGGCAAGAAACTCCACAGTTACTCTTTTAAAATATCATTCTTACAATGTATCTATAATACAGGTTAATTAGGTATGAGAGCTTCAACAAGTCTAGATTCTGATAATCTGAACACAGCACCGCCGCCAGCCAAGCGAAAGTTAAATGAATATTTTACTAAAAGTGCCGACGATAGCCTCGATGATGTTTTGGCAAGAATGATTGCAATAGATGGATTTCCATTCAGTATATTCATAACTTCAGATGATTCGAGAAAATTTGTCTTTGCATAATACACGGATTTACCAAAGTCAGCCGTCACCATTCAAAAACGTGTCATGAATTACAGTGAAAAAATCAGAAAGCAAGTAACTGCAGAATTGAAACATTTGAAAAGTGCAGGTGAAAGATTTAGTCTTTCTTTCGACAAGTGGACTTCAACATCCAATAAACCATACATGGCTGTCAACGTTCATTCATATAAAAAAATTTGGAATTAAGGACTTGTTCCTATTAATGGAAGCATGAAAGTATGGCTGAAAATTGTCTTCGTATATTGAAAGAGCGTCTAAGTATATTTGATATTTCCCTGGATACTGGCTTTATGAAAAACATAATTATTTGCAAGACAGCTCTACCTCAGATGATAATATAAATGAACCACCTGTGGCTGTTGATCATATGGACGACATCCATGATGATGAACATTTAGAAGACTTAGACTGTCCAGAATCAGACTTAATCTTAATGTCACAAAATGACCTTGCGCTATAACACATACCAGAGTTAACACAAGATGAAAATATTAATGAGCTGATAAAGAAAATCCGCAAAGTTGTAGAGTGTATTTCAAAAGATCACCATTGAAAAATGAAACAGTACTTCAAAAATAAATGAAAATTGAACATGTAAAAGAGCTGTCACTTCTTTTGGACTGTAAAACCAGGTGGAATAATCTTTTAACAATGCTGGAGCGATTTTATCTTTTAAAAACCTTCATTCATCATCCAATTCGTTTGGAAGAAGTTGATTTTGAATTGGTAAATAAAATTGTTGATGTGCTGACCCCAGTTAAATTGACAGTAGAAGCAATCTGTCGCCGCGATGCTAATTTATGCACAGCTGATTCTGCTTTGAAATTTCTTATAAAACAGCTATCTAGCATAATCATTTTTTGGCAAGTGCTGACACTTGCCAAAAAATGAAAACATCCTTAGTGGAACGTATGAAGCAACGACAAAGTGATGATTTGACTGGTGTGTTGAATTAATTACAAAATCCATGAAAAGATGATGAAAATCAGTTATTATCGGATTTGGAATAGCATGACTTATTTCCAGTTTCTACACAGGCTTTAGTTTGGAAGCAAATAAAGTGTATTGTTAAAAAACTTAAAAGTCGAGATGACACGGAAGAAGAAGAAGGAAGATCAGGATCACAAACAGATGATGAGTTAAGGCCACAAACCTCCCAATCCCAACCCCAATTAACACTAAAGGAAAAGTTGTAGCTGGAAGTTGATAAGAGTATGAAATCCCCAGATCGTGAAGTACAAATACAAAATTAATCGGGGTTGGCAAAATATAGTATTAGACGTGAAATAAGCCTGTTTGAAAATGGAGGAATTAGTGGATATCACTTAGAAACAGCATATAAGTATCTATTCTCTATTCCTCCAACCAGTGTAAAACCTAAACGAGCGTTTTCAGCTGCTATTTATGTTGGTAATAAACGAAGCAGGCTTGGAAGTCAAACCTTGGATGCATTGATATTTCTACGATTGTATTTTCAAAATTCGAAATAAGTTTTATTGTCTTTTTATTTCTTACAAAGTATAGTATCTTTTTGTCATTTTTTCTTTACTTACTATACTGTGATATGTGTAGTGTACCAAAATTAAAAATATATATTTTAAGAAATTACTCGTTTTTTAGAGTTCAGTTGCCGAATGGCAAAAAACGGAACCCTTATAGTTTCGTCATGTCTGTCCGTCTGTCTATCTGTCTGTCTCTCCGTCCGTCCGTATGTCACAGCTATTTTATTCCAAAACTATTAAGACTATATATGTGAAACTTGGTAAGTAGATGTATTCTATGAAACGCTATCCGATATTGAGAAAAAAATTTAAAATCATTTAAAATAAAGGAACATACTACTACCCCATACATGGAACTAAAACTGAAAATATATTTTTTTTTTCATGAAACCTATGCGTGTGTGGTATTTATAGACAGGTCTTTAAAAATGACATGGGGGTTTCTGAAACCACTTTTTCATAAAGTCAATCGTTTAAAAGATATAAGCTTCCAAAGTGGTCAAATGTGTATCCCTCCCTCTAACTTCTATAATAGTGGAGTGAAAAATTTAAAAAAATATGTATCTGTAGATCTTAATGTAAACTTTCAACCAAAATTGGTTTGAATGATATCGAGTTAACAGTTTTTGAGATACGGCATATTTTCTAAAACCGCAAATATAACTTTGTAATTCATACAAACACTATGAAAAACAAAGTTATCTAGCGTAGTTGTAAAAAATGTAAATAAGCTAGTTTTAAGAAATTTGTAAGGTTCTTTTCGTCAAATAAATATACATATTATATTATATTATTATAGTTACACACGGAACCCTTCATGGGCGAGTCTGACTCGCACTTGGCCAATTTTTGTAAAATGTTATAATAAGCAATATAACATTAGATTTATAGATTTCTTTTATTTATTTTTTTCTTTTAATTTTTTTAAATTACGCTTATATTTTCTGCGAAGTAAGTTCGCTAGACAGCATTAATGAAAAAATGTTTTTTTGGTATGGCCCCACGTATATAATAAAGTACCGAATGTTATTAAAAATATGACAGTACATCAGAATTTAAACGAGCACTAAATGAAATTTTAATAAACAAAACTTATTTCAGTCTGGTTTTATTATGACATTACATAATTATATTTTTTTTATTTCATACTGGTTTTATTATTCAAATAAGTACTGCATACCCATCTACCCTAACTTGCTACTTACCCAGTTTCGAAGCGTCAATAGCCTAATGGATAAGGTGTCGGACTTGTGATCGAGAGGTCGCAGGTTCGAACCCCACCCATTACACTATTGACGTGAACCCACTCCAGACAGAAGCATATTTAGCTTAGTTGGAGGGGTTAACAAGATTGCTAGTAATGTGAAATGTACCCACATTGCTAGTATTCTTTAAAAAAAATCTGAGGAGTTTAATATATAAAATCAAAGTTTTATTGCAATAGGATGAATAGTGAGGGAACGGATAATGTATTACTACAGTAAAAACAAACGTTAATTTTTATATAATAGGTATAATTTATTAAATTTATTTTGTGATTTATTTACGTACCTACTTGCTTCATTTAGATCCATCCAGCCGTTTGACCGTGAAGAAGTAACAAACATGCAAACAGACACATTCATTCACAAACTTTCGTCTTTATAATATTAAAGTGTGATAAATAAAACCATCTAAATAATTAATATTCGTTAAATAAAACCATCTAAATAATTAATATTCGTTTTTCAAGTTTATTCAACATAACGACAAAAAATTAAAAAATGCAAAGTTAGCAAACTTCGTCGTGCAACGGCAAGCGGGCCTCGAGCGAACTTGTCATTGTGTGTGTGACAACGCACACGACTAGCCCGCTGTAGTAAATACCTATTTTCGGCGCGTCTCGTAGGCTCGACACCCTCTTAATGTTGCCGGTATCAAGGCACCGCGCACTATCAATGTGCTGATGGTCAAAACTAGGGATGCACTTTTTTTAATCGATATTTTGTACAATGTATGTTTATGTTATTGTTCGTAATGCGCGTAAGTTGATATCGTATAAATAATACACACGAATATTAATCACAATAATACGACACGACAAAAAATACAAATATTTTGTAATAAAGAAAACTGTGAAACAACAATACCTACCTATTATTACACAATGTAGAAGAGATAAAAGTATCACCTCTACCATCGGTATTTAGCTTAATTACTGAGAAAATCAATGATCAATTACGTAGGTAAGTATTTAAATTAACGAAAAAAAAAATACGGGATGGGTTTGTGTTTGATTACGTTTTAAAATTTTGATTTACTGATACCTAGGCTTTAAAATTGCATAATGAATCGATACAAAAAATCTTTACATCATAACGATATTTTAATTTGTAGTAATGTCCCTGTCCCTAGTCAAAGGCACCGCTGCCGGCGGACGGCCTTGGTTGAATATTAAAGAAAGTCATCCCTTACGGCTGTAAACCAATTCATTCGCGTATTCAAGAACCACTCGAAACATTTTTTTAAACTATTCAACTACATATAGGATATACAAATCTGTGTTTAGGGCTGGGGTCGAACCCACATCATGCACCAGTTAACTGTTACGCCAACCGTGTCATTTACATTTTAACCAATGAAGTTAATATACAAATCATTTCTATTTTTTAAGTAGGTAGGTACTTGCACTTTTATGTACTTTGTATATCATATCTACGTATTAGTCTATACTTACAGATTAATAGTAGACACATACGTAGGTAGGTAAGTACCTCGTAGACATAAATATATAGGTAAACTAGCGCGCACATATATAGATATCTAACATAATTATATGCGTTATTTAACCACCCAAAAAGATGTACTGATTGGCAACAAGAATTATTGACAAAGTCTAAATTAACGCAGGCGAAGCCGCGTTAATTAAGTAGTTAATAATAACACAACCAAAACGATAGTCTGACCTAACTGCAAGACGCAAGAGTTTCGCAAGCTTAGTCTTGTTCTTGCTCAAAGTTTTCCGGGTAAGTCTTGGTCTTGGTCTTGGTCTTGCAAAAATGCAAGAACAAGACTAAGACCAAGACCGATTTTGGGCAACACTAATATCAATTAAGGTGTAACTAATGTTTTCGGTAACTCTGGTTTTGCATTATTTCATATAAAGCAGCCAAGTATGGCTTAAGACTCTCCTACTGATACTCAATCATCAAAACATTAAGGAAATACTTTACGGAATGTACGGTTGTTTAAATATGCAGCACATAAGCGTAGGAGCCTAGCACGCATTTGAATTTTTTCGAGGTAAAATCATCTAGAGACTCCTTCCGCTTTGGGTGGAGCGGAAAGGAGTGTCAGACTTGTACTGACTAAAAATAATCGTCCCGCATCATGGTGTGAACCAAGGCGATCGCCTGCACGAGGACACGGCGCGGCGGTGCTCCGCCCAGGCAGGGCACACCTCCACTGTATGCTCCACGGTTCTGTATTCGACCAGTATGTTTGTATATCCGCGATTTTCTCAAAAACTGCTGATCCAATTTCCATCGCGTTTTCGATGTTTGAAAGCATATTTCACAAGGAAGGTTTTAGTATATAATACATCAGGTCCTGATCTTCGGATATAAGGGATATCAGACCGACTTCAGTCATGCGAATTAGACATCCAATCTTTAATATCATTTTTCGTTTTGTAGTACACCAGTGTTTTTAAGTTGGTACAATTTTTTTTTTATTTTAAAAGGTTAACAAATACATACGTGGTCACATTTAGAAGGCCAAGTCATGTTGGCAGGTTTCTTTCTGTACTGTTCAGGTCTTTTCCACGGGTGTTCCTTACGTTGATGCAGTCGTAATTCTTCAGAGTTCTCGAACGTCGCGCCACAAGTCCGACAGCCTTTTCTGTTGAATATCAAACAAAAGCGAACCTTATGTCAACTAACATAGAGTCCACACACTTACAGAAATCCTATACTGCACGACACGACGCCTATACAGACTATTCGTTTGAAATATGGTTTGAGTTAAGTTATAATATGTCTTAGTTTATTTATAGTTCTTTCTTATAGTGTGTATTTTATCTGTATGGGCCAAGGTGCCTGAATTAAATGAATTGATACAAACTCTATTTAATATCAAACAATATTGATCCTTATACCATGTCAGGGTCTTAACATTGTATGTAATGCGTTATTGTATACAATTCCTATGAAATGTAATTATTCCTAAAATCGTACGGAAATGTGTGATATAAATTCTATTAGAAACATTTCCTAAATAGCAATCGGAAATGTAATAGATAAATTCATGCGTTTCATTCATAGGTAATGATTTTTGAAGATTAATTACTAGTAAACCCTAAAAATGTAGATAATCCGTACAAAAAAATAACAAAATCTAAGGATACTTTGCGTGCTAAGGTAAATAATAAGTGTAATGACAGCAACTTTTTTCGTATATGACAAAATACATATACTTCATCAAAATATAAGTGGTTTACTACGCAAAGCTGATGAATTTACTGTAAATCTAAATAATATTAACAATAAGGATAACCTAACTGATGTGGTATGTGTTACGGAGCATAATATGATAGCAGATGATACTAAATGTCCCCAAATTCCCAATTATACTATGGCAGCTAATTTCTCAAGAACAAGTAGAAATGGTGGTTCATGTATCTTAGTACGAAAAAATCATAAATTTAAGTCTCTTCATGAAGCAAAACTTGTAAGCATACCCAACCTTATAGTGTTCGGCTATTGAATTATTAGAGCATGTGTTAATAATCATATGTATACAGTATGTTGTTTAAACGAGGGACATATTCAAACCCACAATAGTATATGCTTACATGATACTAATAAAAATATGAACAAAAAAAAACACTGATAAATAACAGACGGAACCATACCAAAAATTTCGCAAAAGTCTTACAACGTGTATACACCCTTGCGCTCACGTTTTAATACTATCGCAGAACATGTGCGCGGGTCAATGACCTTTCAATAATTATGCTTACTTAGTATTTTTGGCGTATTTAATCCGTCTTGAAGAGGTTTTGATAAACACTAAGAGGCACATCGTCCAACATTTTATCCACCACACTGTTATTATTATATTATTAAGTCTTCCATCAATAAAGTACGGGCTTATTAAACAACTAGTACTCACGCGGGGCTTCGCTCCCGTGGATTCTATCACGGTAAAAACATAACTGTCCTTTTTTGCAGTCGCGTAAAAAGTAGCCTATAACCTTCCCCAAGCTTCAAGCTACTTTCATATCAAATTGCATCCAAATCCACCCAGTACTTTCGAAGATTAGCGCGTTCAAGCAAACAAACAAACAAACTTTTCCGCTTTATAATATTAGTATAGATTATTTAAAATACCTGCCCACACATTAACACTAAACCGGTGTTGATAACGAGTTGATACGAACCATATCCCAATATTCTTCATTGAAATATTGATAAGACGTCATTTTTGATTAGTCAAGAACACGTTTACAGAATACACTTATCGCGAAGTAAGCGGGGTTGTTTGCGGAAGCGTAATAAACGTGCAAAAACAGCGGCGCACTCACATAAACTGGCAGGAGCGTATCCACTCCCGACTCCCGCAGGGCGGGGTTTACGCACGAGCTTCCGTTTTTGGCAGGATCAGCGCGTGTTTTGCCACGTGATTACTCAATACTCAATACTTTTTGCATTCCATATTATGTATATAGGTGGTATAAAATAATTTCAAGATCAATATGGACCCTGTCGGGCACAGCAAAGTTAGGAGAGAGGATGAAGGCTAAGTAACAATTCATGGAATTAATTATTATTATAGGTAGATCTAATAGATGTATATGTATATTATTGTGTGGTAAATTATGTTAGATATTTTAATTTATTTTGTATCATTGTTATTATTAAGTTATGTATCCATATATTTAAATTAAATTGTGTATGCATGTTATTTATTATGGATATGTACAAGTTTTAAAATTTTGTCAAATAGTTTGTTTATTTTCATCATCATCATTATTATTAAATTATGTTAATATTTAAATTACTGTTTACAAGTTCACTCACCTCTTGCGGCGTAGTGTTCGGGATAAACGTATTTTATCAGACAATTACGTCAAAAATTTAGGTTATAGGTTTTTCACATATTTGGGACGAGAATCGAATACCGAATACCCTCCCTCTATAATAATCTTAGCAAATATTTCGAAAAAAAAAAATATTGATAATTAAGCTGGATTCAGAAAAGGGAAGTCAATTAATACAGTAATGAACCAGTTTTTAAAGAAAATTATCACGGAACTAGATAAAAAAACATCTGGTCACAGCCCTATACATGAATATGACAAAAGCCTTTGATAATGTTAACAATGAACTACTGTTACAGAAACTAGAAATATATGGAGTTCGGCGTAACGCGCTAAAAATAATCAAATCCTAACTTGGTGATAGAATACAGTTTACTGAAATAACACAGTTATGTCCATTAACAAAAACAAAAATAAAATATACATCGTGCCCAAGGTCTATAAAATTAGGTGTGTCTGAAGGATCAATAGTTTTTTTTTTTTAACGTGGTAAAATTATCAAATAAGTCCTCCCACTCCGGGCAGGGTGGGAGGGACTGTCAGACTTTTACTGACTAAAATCCACGGTGTACCTTCAATAACCCTTTACATACCGGGGCCACGGTAACGGGATGAGTCCCACGACCCCGGCAGGCTTCGGCCCTCTGCAGAGGGGGCCTCGTCATGTTGCTGACGCTCTTTGAGGCGCGCGTGGAACACGACGCGCCGTCGACCCGGGCATGGTCCATGGTCGGACAGCGAGTTGCCCTTTACTCGCTGTCCGCATGCCCGCGCCTACGGTGGCCGGAGATCGTCGGCCGACGTCCGACGCCGTGGGCGTCTACCACTGCGGCTGGGCTGGAGGGAGGACGCCATCCTCTCCCTCACGCGGCCCGCCTCTTCCTTCGGAAGCATGACTGCTTCGCAGAAAGAGGCGACCGCTTACCACTCCCTCTCGCCCCGCAGCATGGCCTCGACCAATGCCGGGCGCGAGAGGTCTCCGCCTATCGCCGCCGTGAGGACACGTCGGTGCTCTGCCCAGGCGGGGCAGTCTTGCACCGTGTGCTCTACGGTGTCCTCAGGGCGACCCTCGCAGTGGTGACACCCAGGCGTTTCCTCCTTTCCCATCAGACACAGGTACCTCCCGAAACTTCCGTGTCCGGTGAGGACCTGCGTCATGCGGTAGGTCAGGACGCCGTGACGCCGATCTAGCCACTCCTTAAAGAGGGGTCTTACCGCAGCAATTGCGGCGTGCCCGAAGGATCAATACTGGGACCATTACTATTTCTCATTTATATAAATGATTTACCTAACGCTATTCTACAGTCTATGGTTTTATTTGCAGATAATAATATTTTTTTAATTTGTATTTGTTTTTGTACGGTTATTTTCACAAATACTAAAAACAAAACTCATGAATTAGAAATAAATGATTACTTATCTAAAATAATTAATTGTGGGATTTTATATTGGGGGTACTCAACTGGTAAGGAATATGCGTTTAAGGCTCAAAAAAAGTATATAAGATATGTGGGATACACCAAACAGATTCATGTAAACCCCATTTTATAACCCTCAAGATATTAACCCTTCCTTACCTTTATATCTATGCGGCTTCAATTTTAATTAAATCGGACGTCAGTAGCTATAACACATTAACAAGCAGTAGACTTAAGAATATATTACACAATAAATTATCCCAGAATAAAGTGTATAGCAACAGTATATTTTGTATGGCCATAAAGATATATAATAAGTTAACCATAAAAATTAAGTCAAATTCAATTAGTACTTTTAAAAGGAAGCTAAAAGACTTCCTCATTAAAAACATATTATTCCATGAAAGAATTCCTTGAAGAAAAATCATAATTTGAAAATATTAAAACAATTGTGATAATAAATATTAAGTGACATTAAATACATGATATAATTAAAAAATAGTGATAATTAGTAATTAATATAATGTAACCTGTTAGAAAACTGTAAGATAGACTCTGAGATAAACATAAATTGCAACGCCTTAATAGGCAACTTTTCAAACAACCTTCCTATTGTTAACATCTTCAAAAATATATTGTACACTTAGTTCGCCATAAAGAATTTGAATTGAATTGAATTTTGGTAGATATACTATAAAAATTAATAAATAGTTAATTTTTGAAGCTTAATTAGTAAGAAGCCATACGAATATATTATATTTTTTACGAAGTTATTGTTACCTGATTGTCTCAACGAGTCTTAATAAAAATTCTGTTTCTCAGTTTAGCAACGTGCTGCATATAATTTGTTTACAGAAAGCATGCCTTTTATTAACTTCTAAAAAAGGATTTTTTTGGGGGCGAGTCACCCGCTCCCTCAGGAGAGTACCCCTTTGCGAATCCCTACACGTGGCCCCTGGGTGGTGCTAATCAGGTGACATTAAATTGGTGGTACATTCAAACCGCAGGCTTGTGACCACCCACAGGGCAAAGACGTACCGCGAAGCGGCCTAGCTGTGTTCCGGTACGATGCCCTGTGTAGCCTCAAGGAGTTGGGTCGAAGTAGCTGTTCCACTGCTGAAAGACCAGTCAGGCTCGCACTGGTGCGAACGTATCGGGAGAGTAGTCGCGGACGGTAGCGGGATCCGAGGCACGGTGCGCCGCTGGCCGACCGCAGGTAGTTGGGGCCCAAGCAGTGTGCCAGCCACACATGAAAGACTGCCCCGCCAACTGTCGAAAAATCCCGGAATGCACCATCGTGCTTGTTGGCGACCAGATGAGAGGGCCCGATGGACATACCCGAAGGGGCTCGGGCGTCCCCACTGTCTCCAGTCTAGTCCCCTAATCGATACCATCCATCCAGTGCGTGTCTGGGGGTTAACAGCGTGAAGCCTCACTTCACTTCCTTATCGTTTCCTGCTTCACTCTCACACATTATGAAGGAAAATAATTAAAAGAGCAAAGTTCGACAGCGGCTGCACTCCCTCTCTCTCAAGTGTATCTTTAAGTCTGTGCTGTCATCCGCGTACCCAAGAAGAGCTGGAGCAGGTCTATGAGATGCAGCAAAAAAGAGTCGCAAAGAGAACAGACCTCTTAAGAATACCGCATTGACATTGACAGTCATAAAATCCGATGAGCAGCCATCGATGACCGCTCGCATTGACCGCTCACTTAAAAAGTCAGAAATCCAGTTGCAGAAGCCAGCAGGGATGCCAAATGGAGGAAGCTTGCTCAATAGACTAACGTGCCAGACCCTGTCAAAGGTCTTTGAGATATCTCTCTCTATCTCTGTCCTATTTTTTATGACGGAATCGATTCAGAAGCTGATTTTGAACCAACTACTTTCAGAAATTGCGTTTATTCTGTTACACGTTGTATATTATGTTACTCAATTACTTATTTTAACTTGTGTTGATTTTTTTATTTAATGACATAGCAGAGTATGTCAAGAAATTGATATTTTTTGTGTATCATACTTTTAAATTCGAATTGATATAAGATTGCAACGAATTATTTTTAATAATAAATGACGGTAATTTTATATTTCCATAGCACACTTTGATACAGTCCCTAAATTCTAATATTTGGACCCTTACAACGTTAAAACAAATTTGATCATTTTATTTCCATAACATCGGAAAAATATCGAAATACCGGAATACCGATATTAAAAAATTGAATATCGAAACAAAACCGGTATTTGAAAGAGGTTCCGATATTACACACATACACAGTCATGTTCTACCCAAAAATATATTTACGCTTAGATAAGAGTATAATTACGGGTTTAACAAACTTTTATAATACTAACAAAAATGTCTTATCAAAAAATAAGTAATAAGTTAGTGTATTCGTCTCCACTTGTCCTACCGACCAACGTCAGTCGTAAAATTTTATTGTTTTTCGCACACTGCTTTGTAAAAACAACTATAAAAAATTCTCGTAAGGTGGAATTTGCTGCTTATAGCATAACTATTACTACGAAGAGGTATAATTGGCGACATTTTCAAGCGTTACTTTTATTCGAGACTGCATCTTGGGTATTTTGTACATATATCAATGTGCACCTTACAATATTTATATGGATACAAAAGGTATAACTATAAGGTAAAACTAGTGTACAATGCGCGGTCTTATCGCACAGAGCAATCTCTTACAGACCACCTTTGGATGGACAGAACTATAGTATATCTATGTATGTATCCAACTTACATCTGCGAGTCAGTGCTCTCGGCGTGCTTGACGGACATCACGATGTGTCTCTTGTATGCCTCTATCGATATAAACTTCACATCACACTCCTTACAGTACGGACTTTCTTCTTCTGACTTCACCTCTGCGTTTTCAGTTTCTTTTTCCTTCACCTAAAAATAAAAAAGTCAATATTATTATATAAAAAAGGCAACACCGCTGAGGTTACGTCAGTCGACGTGGCGTGATCGACGGCTCTCGTAGGCTTGCGCTCTCGGCGCGTACGGTTGCGTTGTGCTTAGTTTTGCGTGATTAAAGCTGATTGAAGCTATATTTGTCATTAAACAAGCTAAACCTCACTTTTGTCCTGTTTATAAATCTCTAATCAGCGGCGGTACCAGCAAAAATCGTTAACATTAAGTAGTGTGTATAAAAGTCTTAATTTATAACGAAAAAGTGACAAGTACAACAAAAGTTCAAAGCTGTAGCTCAAAACTTTCTAACCATTTGTTGATGAATCTTAGGTCCGTATTACAGAACGTTACTCAAGTCCAGTTTGAGCTTAATTCACTTGATCTGTTTATATATAGAATCTGCACTCGACCGGTTCTTGATATATAACTTTTTCTTGTATTAGTTGCTTATGTATTGATATGTAATTGTAAAATTCGAACACAATGTAAATTGTTAAATGAATAAATAAATGAATGAATGAATGAGCATTGGCCTTATTCCAAAACGGCAATCAAACTACACTCAGATTCAAATCGAGCCTCAAGCAGAGAATATCTATTGTCTATGCATCAGTCTGTTTTCGTTTACGTTTTATTTTCTTCGTCTCCG
Source organism: Tholera decimalis (assembly GCA_943138885.2). Taxonomy (NCBI): domain Eukaryota; kingdom Metazoa; phylum Arthropoda; class Insecta; order Lepidoptera; family Noctuidae; genus Tholera; species Tholera decimalis. The sequence continues at coordinate 37,229,184 of OW964562.2, forward strand.
CTTTTCCGATCTACGAATGATCGTAAATAATTCAATTAACTTTAACAGCAAAATTTTTAAGAATAAAAAATATGTATTGTACGGTTTCACTATAGAAATTACTTTTTAAGAACTTGTAAAAGCAAATTCTTGAAGGTAAATGGTGTTAAGGATATCTTTTCTAACATATAAAAATATAGCAAGAGTAACTTCTTCGTGGAATGGAGTGGATCCTATATAATGTCTGTAACAGTGTTGCTATAAATTGCTGCCTGATTATATAATAAATAATATTCAAATAAATAATGGTTTGGGAAAAAAAAAACTATCAATAAAAATATTAAAAGAAACCAAAGTTATAGTTAAAACAAAACAGACATGCATATTTTTTACCAAATCTTAGTCAATAGATGGCAGTATTACAAATTCTAAAAATCTTCATCTTGTGAAAATCTATACCATTTCTTAAAATAATTACCAAAATTGTATGGGCCCTTCACATGGAACGCTGAAGTTCTGTTTTTCTGTTCAAATCATCGGTGAAAAAATCATTGTTATAATCTATTTATGTTAGAAAACACGGGATTCATCTAGTAACTTAAAATGTCAAAAAAACTACGTGTAAAAGTATTATTTGTAATCTATTTGCAAAACAAAATGTAATTTTATCATCATTCGCCAAAAAGTACCATTTTTATATCAAATAATATACTGAAAAGGAAATCCCTGCTCAAGCGTGGTGTCGACCATACTTGGGTGATGAATCTACAACTGAGTAACGATCTAGAATAAAGCCGTACCCGGCTGAACCAGGGGCAGATCGTGAATGTGTGGGGCCCTGGGCTGAAACTGCTCGGGGACCCCTTAATTATCCAAATAATTGTCATTTTGTCAAGAAACTGTTTTTTCTATTTGATGAAAATACGGTCGAGACTAAAATGGATCAAATTGACTTTATTTAATAAGAGTTCGTATTTATATTTTTTTATTACTGATAAGCCCGCTCATGACCTCGATCACGCCTGATGGTAAACGAAATATGAGGTCTACTATAGGGCGACAGAGCACAGAAGTTGCCTATTCACTCTTACTTTGAAGGCGGCAGACGGGTCATATGTGGAAAGGAACACAGAAACCGGCAGAGAGTTCCAAACTTTGGCCGTGCGCACAATAAATATAGAGGAGAATCGCTTAGTATGACAAGATGGTATATTGACCAAATGACGATGGTACCCTTTTTTTTCTGCTTGGGAAAATCATCATATGACTCCTCCGCTGTGGGTGGAGCGGAAGGGAGTGTCAGGCTTCTACTGACTAAAAACCCACCGTGCTCCCTCTGTTGGCCTTGCATTCCGGGGCCGCGGTGTCTCGTCAGAACTATTCCCGCCACACAGCAAGGCAATGGCCCTATCGGGCCCCATCAATGCTGCTGACTGCTCTTTGAGATGCGCGTGGAACACGACGCGCCGCCGACCCATTTCTGGTTCTTACCGGACGGTGAGCTACCCCTGCTCGCCGTCCGCAGACCCGCGTCTACGGTGGCCGGAGATCAGCTCGTGATCCCCGACGCCCGGGGCGTATCCTGTGGCGGCTGGGGCGTGAGGAAGATAACTGTCTCTCCCTCACGCGTTCAGCCTCCTCCTTCGCTAGCATGACTGCTTCGCAGAAGGAGGTGACCGCATCCCATTCCCTCTCGCTCCGCACCATGGTCTGAAAGAAGGCCGGGCGCGAGAGGTCTCCGCCGCCGATCGCCTCCACGAGGACACGGCGGTGCTCCGCCCAAGCAGGGCACACCTCGACTGTGTGCTCCACCGTGTCCTCCGGGTGGTCCTCACAATGACGACACCCGGGCGTGTCTTCCCGCTTTATCCGAAACAGGTACCTCCCGAAACAACCATGTCCGGTCAGTACCTGCGTCAGGCGGAAGGAGAGGACGCCGTGGCGTCTCTCAAGCCACTCCTCAAAGAGGGGATTTATCGCCGCGCTTGCGGCGTGCCCAACCCTCGGTTGCGATAGTCGCTCTTTCCATGCCACCGTGAGATCGTGCCGGAGCTCTGTCCGCTGTGCTGCAATTTGCCGCGGCAGAGGAATTTCACCCCGGCTAAGCACCTCCGCGTGCCATTTACCGCCTCCAGATCCCACGGTAGCAATCCGGCAAGGAGACTCGCCGCCTCACCGGAGATCGTGCGGTATCCCCGGATTGTGCGGATGGCCATGACCCTCTGGGATGCGACCAGCTTACGGGTTGGTAGGTACGTCTGGTAGATCAGTAGTAAAAGGGAGATGGAAGAATCAGGCCTCCAGTAATTTAAACAGTTATTTGCTCATCACTAATCCTTTTTTAAATCATAATATATGGAAAGAATTGACAAATGATTTAGATAGTCACTGGTTCGACTGTTTTTGTCGTAATTTTGTTTCAATATACGACATTTTGGTGAAAAAGTGCTCCGCTTCACAGCTAGAGATTGTTAATATCAAAATAATTTATTTTAAAAAATAAGAATACTTCTTTATGTCATCTGTTCATCAGAATATATTAGATCTTTACCAATGAAATTGCCGTATTTCATTAAATAAGTTTACGTATCTCTTTTCTATATTTTTTAATTCAATTAATCAAAGTAAACACCCATGCAAGATGCATCTATTCTAACACAGTGGTAGCTTATTGATGCCCTTCTTGAAGAAATCAGTTGGACGGGAGGCAACAAATTCTGCAAAGGCATTTTTTACTGCCTCCGGGGTGTTGATTTTTTTCCGAGACATTATCCAAATTCAGGAAAAAGTAGAAGTCTGTATGCGCATCTAAAGGATAGCCATCTGGCATCGAACTTGCTAACTAGTCGTCGTGTTATATTATCTGTATAGCATTTACAGTGCATTGTTATGCCATTAAATGCCGCTCGATTACTTTCTTAATCAGTGTTTAATTACAGAACCACAACGCTACAGCGCAAGGTCTAGTCAAGTCTAGTGAGTACGAAGGATGGCGGAGAACTTACAACCCTAGCTCTTGTAACTTGTAGACCGTTTGCTGTGTAGTATGGAATGCATTACCCATAGATGTGAGGCGTGCTCAAACATTATCTACGTTCAAAAGAATGGTGAAGGAACATTACGTCTCACTATAACTTTTTTCCCCTCCTTTCTTTACTATGAATTTGATATGTATAAGTATATATTTATATATTATATTTTGTGGTATGTATTTTATATTATGATGTTTGGTTAGTATTATGTATGATGTTGTACACTGACAGCCCTAAATCTATCTCCTTTAATTTCTGTCCATCCAAAGGTTGTCTGTAAGAGATTGCCCTGTGCGGTAAGACCGCCCATTGTACACTAGTTTTATTATTTGTATCCTTAAGTGTATTGTAAGGTGTACAATAAAGTATATAATAAATAAATAAATAATATGAGTCGCGCGTTGTCGTTCAGGAGCAGCGGAGCCGAGCGATTGACCAAAGCTAGTTGGAGATGTGCGAACTTCTCCATAATTGTGTTCAGTTCTGCAGTAATGCTCATCCTGTTTGGTAGGAAGCTGTGATGTGTTACACCAGGGTTAGACCACCAAACAGGGACCATCACTTTTCTAGGGGTTAGTTTTCGTTTAGGAAAACGTTTAGATGCTAATCCAGGATCCAACGAATTTACTGAGCGTTTGCGATTGACGAACAGGATCCATTTTTCGCCGCAGGCAACAGAATTCTTTCGTTTGTGTGCCTGTTGAGCAGCGCAAGGTACGTTCCGATGCGTCCTTCGCGGTGATGATCACTGAATTCATGTGGCAGACGTCAAGCTTTTTTAACTTGCCAATTTGACGCAAATGAACCAATATTGTTTTGATATTAGCATTGAAAGCTGCTGCTAATTCAGCCGCAGATTGGGCATCATCAGCTCCCACAATCGCTTTTAATTCGTCATTGACGACCACCGGGGTTCATATTTCAGGTCGAAATTTCCAGATCGGAAGCGAGCAAACTAATAACAGGTGGAGCATTCATTTTTAGAGTGCGTTTCGTAAACGTCATTGAGGTTGTGGGCCGTAGGTACAAGTGGCATGATTATGCCAAACTTTGAAACAAGAATTCCATGTTTTAAAATAAAATTAATTTGAAATTAGAATTCTTAGCCAAAAAAATATGATTATCGAACTCAAATTCAACATATTTATTTCACATAGGCCTACATGGGCACTTACACAACGTCAGAAGTTAGCACGTTTTGAAATTGGTCGTTTTCTATAGCCGGCTCTACACGTTGGCCAACACAGTGGCGAATGTAGTGGCCAGCATATTGGCCAAGAGTTCGTGATAGCGTCCACACGTTGGAAGGTCGTTCAGTTTGCTACGGTTCAGGCCAATGTGCGGACGTATTTATTAAAATGGATATTGAGGCGCTAACTGCTGCTTCTTGGGTTCCACAAACAATTTACGGCTTGGTAGAGCTCTATAAACCGAAAAGTTTCTTCGTTATTAGCCATTACTGACATTTTGTTTACAGTAGTTGTTACCGACGCGTGACTAAACTTTTTACAAAAAATAAAACCAACTTCTATATCAAAACACTACAACGCCAAAAATAACTTTAATTTCGGTAGTCGGTGTTATTCTTTTGTATTTTCTTTTTTTGACACAGCCTTCCGAAATTATAGTTATTTTTGCCTTTGTAGTATTTAAATATGGAAGTCGGTTTTATTTTTTGTTAAAAAGTTTTATTCACGCTTTTTAGTGGGTCGGTTTGTAATTTATCTAGTTACAAAAGCCAAAATGTCAACTACTTATCACCTTTTACAAAATATTGCTTTTCCCGATGCAGAGCTGTTAATTTTTGAGGAGTTCTCCTGGTACTTCATCATCAGCTCTACATCACCATATGCATTATGACGAACATAAAGTGCTTAACATCCATATTCAAGTAATCGAATCACAATCCATGAAATACTTATTATTGAGTAGTTTCGGTGGTCATCTGTGGTCTTCATCATCAGTTCCACTTCCCCAAATGGTGCTTTTCGAGAGCAACTGCACAAGATACTATAAGATATAACCAAAACGCTATAGATGTGCCTATAATATTTGAAGAGTTCCCTCGATTACTCCAGGATCCCATCATTAGATCCTGATTTCATAACAATGGGACTAACTAGAAAGTATACCATTTCAAATGAAAAGAGAATTTTCTAAATCGGTCGAGGTGACTTCGAGTTATGAGGTAACATACTTACATAAAAAAAAAAGTTCAAGACGAACTTAGAACCTCCTTCTTTTTTTTGAAGTCGGTTAAAATGTTTAATCAGGTGCGTGCGATCGTTCTGGGAGCTCGTAGCATACTAAACGCGCGGCCAACGTGTGGACGCGGTAGCCAATACTCGGCCAACAACCCTTTGATCTTTTGCAAAAAACCGACACCACACGGATCTCGCGCCAACTCGTCGGCCATCATTCCAATACAACCCAAGATGCACAAACACCCCCTCTACACGTTGGCGAATAGGCACTGGCCACTACATTCGCCACTGTGTTGGCCAACGTGTAGAGCCGGCTTATGGAGAAAAACCATAGATAAAATAAATAAGTAGATTTGGTCAACAGACGAAATTATATCGGAACCGTGTGTCTCCAGTTAGGCGCTGGGCGGGGCAACAACTACACATGCAGTTTAATAAAATCAATAGATACGCACTCGCGCACACACCCGCATTTCTTAAATCAGAACGTACTATACAATCAATAATAAACCTTATTCCGTCAAACACAGCGTGTATTTACCATGCACCGTAGAATTTACCCACACAAAAACATCGGTCGCTATCGTTGTGCTGTGCAAAAGCAATTTATTTTACATATACGCTAGTGATTGACTAAATCGGAAAGTTATCGATTCTTCCATTTATTATTGTACAATTTTTTTTGGGCACCTGAAAATGAACCAAATAAAAAATGGCATGTCCAGAAAATATTACAATAACAATAAACATATTATTAAGAACATAACATTACATAATTATTATTAAGTACTACCTACTAAGTATTAAGGGCTACCCTGGCGCTTTCGACTTAAATCTTAATATTTAATTATCATAGTGATAGGTCAAATAGAAGTCGATGTTAACTTACATTACGCTCTTGATCGGAACATACCAGCCGTATAGGTTGTATAGAATCCTGAAAAGTTGAATGACTGATTTTATGAATACCCTAAATCATGAGAATAGCTTTCAGTAATAAAATAAAATTTAACACACTTCTGCAAATATCAGTTGTACTCTTTAATTTTGGAATTGTCCATTCAAAAAGCCTGCGACTTTTCTTTAGAGACTAGAACATTTCTGCGTTGAAGTGAACCGAGCATATGGTGCTATTTTTTGTAGGGTACCAGTTAGGTGGCATGCCTGTGGCATCAATCCATTCCTTTTTTATGTTACCATCTTTTGGGAAGCTGAAAAGTACGAAAAGCACTTATTTATAATTTACATACATCCTAAGCTACTTCTAAACGTCACCATATAATAAGCATCGCAATAATTACGTAACACACTATAAATCAAGATCTGAATGATTTTGACGTATATTGCTAATCCATTGCTTCATATGTTCGAAATATTGGTCTGCTCAACAACGTAAATACCGCAGTGAGTGTTGTTGATTTAGCATAATGAAACCGATTCCTACTGTAAGTGTGTTACGCAACTATTACCTGCGGGGTAACCGCAGGTAATAGTTTAGTAGGTTATAATAGGTTTTTGTTATAAGAAAAATCCTAGTTAGTAGAGAAATTGTTAAATATATGAAAACAAACACTCATCCATGCATAACAAATAAATAGCATGAATATATTGACTTATTTTAAGCTCAATTCACAAATATATTATCTGAACCATGCCGATTATTATAACGCATTCGAAGCTTCAATGGAAGCAAAATACAAAAACCATAAAAAATAAAGAAACAGCATGAGGATAAGGCATAACATACGATAATTCTAAACCGAAAAACACCACCGATTATTAACCTAAAATTAAAGTAACTTACTTTACGAATATTGGTTACGCATTTCTCTACAACTCTGTAAAAAAATCAAAATAAGTAAAAAAACATCATTTACATCGATCTTCCAACCGGGCTAAAACGGTTGACAGATTGAGAAATAAACTATTGTAGCGACGGCGACGTCGGAACTCCTTACGCATGCTGCGGGCGTAAAATAAATTGTTTATTTTTTTTTTACTTTTTTGTACTCTTGACTTTTCAACGTATTTTTATTTCTGTCATCTCATGTAAAATAAAAGTTAAACATATTTTCTTAGAGGTTTCCGTAGTTATAAAAAACTTTTTACCAAAAAATTACACCAGGTCAGGATCTGATGATAGGACATCATCAGATCCTGACTTGGTGACAATGGGACCAATTTTAAAGTATACCCTTTCAAACAAAAAAAGCATTTTTCAAATCGGTTCAGCCGTCTCCGAGTAATCGGTGATCATACATAAAAAAATAATAATAATATACGCGTCGAATTGATAACCTCCTCTTTTTTATGTCATCGGTTGAAAAACCCCTAAACTATAATAGCAATATTTCATTCGTCAATCGACATTGCTGTCGATAGCTTACGTTAGTGGATCTGCACAAGCACATCACTAATTCGTCGCAAGGAGTGGCGGCCTCACTACGCGATGAATCCGCGTAATACAGTTTCGTATGTTATGTTTACATTGCTTGTCCAGTTACTTAGTGACGAACTCAGGTAGTGGTTAAGGAGCAATGTATTTATAGCAAAAGGAGTACAGTCGCTCTGATATTTGAAAACAAAAATAACATAGTAAAACCAAGAAATATTTTACGATTTATTGTTTTTCATGATTTTAAAGACAAATATTGTAAAATACTTGTACTTACATATGGTAAGTGATTCCATGATTCACATAGATTTGATTTTGGCTTCGGTTTTTACAAGATACCACAGAACAACTCGGCATTCATATATGTTATCACGATCGCCGTCGAAAGCGCACTAGTTCGCGGAGACGGCCACTTGCCTGTGACATGAGCCCTGTGGCCATGTCGCGCGGACACCGATACGCCCCCTTACCACTTCTCTGTATTTTTGATTTCTGTGAGAAAAACCGACTAAAAACTCCACAGTTAAAAAAAGTAAGAAAAGTCTTAAGAAATTTGTCCTTCAGTCGCAAATTAATTTTAATAATATAAATATTGACAAATCATTTATTTAGTTATAATATGCTATAGGTAATTTTATTCTAATAAAATATATTAATTACTCAATTTTGTTTGACAAACTTGTTGTAAATTTTTTTTAATCAATTTTATTTTATCTACTTTTAAATGTTAATTAATAATTCGTATTTCAATCATAACTTTTTTATTTTTTTGTCACTTTTTTATTATTTTTTCTCTGGCGTTAACTTAGTAACAACTAACGCGCTTTTTCAAATTCAAATTCAAATTCAAATTCAAATTTTATTTATTCAGATATCAAGGATCCATAATTTCAATTATTCTATTATTATCATAATTTTAATTTCAAGTTTCAAATTACAATTTAATTTTTTTTTTTTAGCACGTAGCACGATATTAATAATCCTTACAATATTATTTTATTTATGTATTTAATACACTACACATTCATTAAAATTTGTTTATTTACCCTCGTCCGTGTGTCACTGCTGGGTGCCAACTGAAAACCAGCGCTGGGTGTCTCGCCCAGCAAATACTGAGTTGGTAACCCTTTCGGTGTAGACATGCTCAGCGAAATTCTTAGTGTTATTTTTTTTTTGTTTGTAATTTTCTGTTGTTGTGTGTGTTTATCACCGAATAAATGGTTTTCAATTTCAATTTAAAAATATATTTTTTACAACGTATCCATGATACAGGTTAAGAGGACAGTATATGATTTGATATTATAACTTGAAATTGCCAGTACGGCAAAACAGCGATTTCATAAGAAAAGCCCTGTTATTAATGTCAAATATATAAAAATTATTCATAACTAGCAGTCGGGTAAAAAGAAGCCTATAACCCTCCTCAAGCTTTTATCGTAATCCACCCAGTACTTTTGACGATTAACGCGTTCAAAGAAACAAACTTTACTGCTTTATAATATTAGTATAGATTTCCTAAATTAGGAGCGTTGTAGGATCTTTTCATAATCAGATTACTTTCAATTATTATAAGTACGATAATTCTCTTATCTTCAAGGCTCAAGTCTGATATTTATAAATGAAATGAAATAAAATATTTGTTTGTAAATTGGTTATAAATAACACTTTCACACGTCATATTTTGTGTTTTAAGATAAGCTAGATGAGGCCGGTGTTTCCTAACTGACTACTCTGAGAAGAAACACCGAAACAAATACAGAAGTTAACATCTTCTTTAACGTCCATACAATTCGTATTCGTCAAACCATATGAGAAGCATGAAGGTTCATGACTGTTGTGTCTTTTCAGAAAAAGAGCAAGCAGATTTGAGCGAGCTATCCAGACAGTGCAAGCATTTGTCAGTTATCGTGTAGCTCAACTTTGAACTTAAGGAGCTCAACGATCTGACGAACAGTACCCAAAGTAAGGACATTTGGGTAGGTCAGACAAATACTCAAATTGCCATACATCAACTATAAATTATAATGAAAATAACATAAAAAGAAATTATAAAATACAAAGTATATACAATACGTATATACAATACTTATATACTAATAGAAAGTCAATCATTAACTCAGCAAAATATATTAAAAAAGCGCACATAAGTAGGTATATCATTGGAGCAACTCATTCCCAAGCCTTTTAGTCCTCAATATAATCTTTGACTGGGTAAAAAGCTTTCTGACATAGCTTACGTTTTATAAATAATTTGAATTTAATTAGAATAAGATACGTATCACTTTATAGCACACTAAATACCCATACTCACACACAGTTATGACAATTAAACACTGAGTTTGTATTTAGATGACTGACAAAATTGTGGCGGTACCACCCGACGCAATTTCACTGCGGGTAGTTCCTTGTAACAAATTGCCCTTCCTAGGGGTATTCAGTATTTTTTTATACTGAATACCCGATCATTATAAGCGACAAGGGAATTCGCTTCTGCTTCGATTCTGCTTCGTTCTCGATAGTCGCACATACGGATTGGTCAATTATGGCGCTGCCAATTTTATGTTTTAATTTTACATATTTCTGATTTATTATATATATATATATATATAGATTTAAAGGTATCGTCTATTTTATTAATGAGAACTGGCAAGGGGCCCCTTATATCTACGGGGCCCTGGGTTGCAGCCCAAATAGCCCATAGGTAGATCCGCTTCTGGGCTGAACTATGATCGATGAATCTATAGTTGTGGAACATTCTAAAATTAAATCTCGACTCAAAATTAGCTTTAAACAGAGATCAGTGCTCGAGTTTCGTTCTGTAATACGGGCCTTAGAGTAGAGTAAGGCACTTGTAATGGGCTTGCAATCAAATACAGAGTTCATTTGCACCAAGCATGAGGCTAATAAAAAAGAAAATGTTACTGTTAGTTAGTTAGCCTTTTTCCTACTTTGATGGGGTCAACCGCGCGGCTATTATTAGCCACGAGCTCCTCAAAAAAATACGGAAAATCGAACTTCTCAATCTAATGTTAGTCCTCGCACTATGAGACAGTGCTACGAGTATACCACTGGTTTTCAGCGAAAGTCAGTTTTGGCCCACGTCCTCCATGGTTCCTAGCAGTTCAGAGTATAAAATCAAAGTGAGGGTACTACATACTTGGAGATCCTTGTGCATCATAGTCTTGTGCATGGTGAGGCCGAGCTTGCTGATGAAAGAGTACCCGCAGTAGCCACATATGAACTCCGAAGGGTGTTTAATACGCGTGTGACTCATGTACGATGTATATATTCTGGCAAGAGAAAAATTTTACTATAAATTTCAAGCACACAGGAACAAAAACTGGAAGTGGACGTCGAACACACTATAAAAGCTAATACTAAGCAACAGCATTATCATCATCTTCCTGCCCTTATCCCATTTACTTATGGTCGGCGCAACACGTTTTCTTCTTCCGTCTCCCCAATAAATTCCCACAGCGTCAATAGTCTAATGGCTAAGTTGTCATACTTGTGATCGAGAGGACGCAGGTTCGAACCCCACCTGTTACACTATTGCCGTGAACCTACTCCAGCCACAAGCTTAACGTAGTTAATGTGACTCAGGCTGGCTGGACAAATCTTCAAAATAGCTTGCATTTAACTAGGTCAATAGGGCAATTTATGTGACGGCTAAACACCCTTATTTCAGAATTTGTGACGCTACAGAATCTTAGATAATCGATCGAAAACAAGTCCAGCCAGCCTGAAAAACCAATTTTCGCTGGTTTGAAGTCTCTCAATCTCGACAACGGAAGTGATTTTCATGACTTTTTGCATATCAACAGCGTCACATAAATTTGTGACAGGCATCGAGCTAAAAGTTTTGTGATACGTACAGCGGTTTAGTAGAAAAATGCAAAAATCTGTGTCCAGCCAGCTTGAATTTACGTATAAAACTTCTGGCTGGCACTTCCGAATATCAATAACGGAAGCGTTTTTCAAGGCTGGAAACGTTTTCGATCGATTATCTAAGATTCTGTACCATCACAAATTCTGAAATAAGGGTGTTTAGCCGTCACATAAAGTGCCCTATTGACCTAGTTAAATGCGAGCTATTTTGAATATTTTTCCAGCCAGCCTGAGTCACATCTTAGTTTAAGGGGAGTTAACAAGATTGCTAGTAATGTGAATTCCACCTACATTGTTAATTCTCTTTATAAGAGAAAAAAGCAGGATATTCAATTTAAAAAAAAAAAAATTGTAATCTTAATTCATGTGACACAGTTCAATCTGTTTGTTAATAAATTGAGAAATTCTTTAAAGTATATTAGACACTTACGTAAAGACTTCATCGCAAAATTTGCATTTGTAAGTAACTCCTTTATGCCAGCCTTGATGCTGCTTAGCTTGATTCCTGGAAAAAGAGAGATTTTATCAATATCCAAAAGAAACATCCGTGAAAATTACAAACGAAACATTTTCATCTATTAAACCCAATATGTCACCTATACACACAAAACGTTTTGGAAAAACTTTTATTGTGAGTTCGGCTAAGGAGTGGAATTTGTTGCCCGAGTGTGTGTTCCAGATAGCTATAACTTAAGTGATTAAATCAAATCAAATCAAATCAAAACATTTATTTGCATAACACAGGTTGACAAGATGTTGCATTCTATTTTATATTAGTGTATCACTATAGTGAAGAGTGAATACGTTACTTCTAGGCAAGCGTGCTTCATCTTCGGCCACATCATCGCTTACGATGGTAAGCGATGATGTGGCCGAAGATGAACGCGAACGCATGATAAACGCGTTTGTCCACTGTCTCACCTGATGAGGTGAGATAGTGGACAAACGCGTTTATCATGCATAAAAAAACTGAACTTACTGAAAGTTATGATCACCAACGAATTAATTAAAAACAAATAATTAGATGAAACAAGTAATGTGATTTTTTTAACACGCTTTTATTAGGTCGACCTGTATGTAACTAACTATGTAATGAAATCTAAGGTAACTAATTTAACCATCTTCCAAGGGTCGTAGCGTAATGAAAATTGGCAGCTGTATGTAGTTCTGATGACAATACAATAATATGGTACTGTCGAACTGATCTGATGATGGAGCCGGAAGATATGAACTGGAACTTCATGATGGAAAATCGTATCATAGCTGTTTTGGATTTCTTAGAAAAGTGTTGTAATGAACTTTGACCACGATTAGGTTTCAAGGTCTGATGATAAAGCCGGAAGATAGGCACTGGCATTCCATGATGGAATATCGTATTATAGTCGTGTTTGCACTTGTGAGAAAGGCCACGTAATGGACTTTGGACACGATCAGGTTTCAAAGTTATTATAACAAACCTAAAGAAAATCCGTTATCGGTTTTCTCAACTTTTTTGAATTACCGTGTAATCCATAGATTATTTTTATTATAGATGTCACTTTCAAATCCTCTGGGGTGATCGACCGTTTAATTGATCACTACTCGTGGGAATAATATGGCAAAAACTACAAAAAAGAAACAGCAACACAAAGAAAACGGAGACTACAAAAAAAGGAAAAGCGCGAACAATTTTTTTTGTTTTTACGTGCATTTATAAAAGCGTGTTTTTCTAGTGATTTTTAAACTATTAATTTATTTATAGACGCGTTTGACCACCTGTTAGAAGGCTACGCTTCTGTAACGCAGAGTGTGCAACTAGAATCAAAGATTACTTGAGATCAAAATTAAAATATGTTCATTTTACGTAAGGACTTTCATTATATCATATTCATACACAGAAAAAAAAAATCTTTAAAAGTGACTTTGTCACATCAATAGACAATCTTTCTAGCCAGCAGCTCAATTGAATAGAACCTTCAACACGCCCCCTCAATTTAGCTGCTGCAGCCCTAAGCCTTCAGTACATTTATAATGCTTACATACAGGTAAAGCTTTCATCAAAACATCAGCCAGCATGAAATCTGTCGACACATGTTTCAACTCAACGATGTTACCCTTGAGTACATCCCTAATAATGTGATACTTTATGTCTGTGTTTGCTACGACCATGATAGACAGGATCTTTAGCAAGGTATATCGCCCCCTGGTTGTCAGCATATACAGTAGTTTTAGATAGCCCTGATAATCCTATCTCCCTCAATAAACTACTTAGGTAGAGAGCTTCCTTCATCGCCTCACTAGCACTAATATATTCTGCCGACGACGTGGCTACAGTTCTCTGTTTTTGAGATCGCCAAGAAATGGCTGCCCCTCCTAAAATAAAAGCATAACCGGAGTATGATCGATTAAACAATTACCCCAATCGGCATCCGAGTAACCTATCAACGTTTTGCCTGTCTTACGAAAAGTTAAGACGATAGTCGATTGTTTTCTTCAAATATCGAAGAACCCTCTTAGCCGAAATCCAATGCGTATGGTTACGACAAGTCGTGAACTGAGCTAATTTTGAAACAGTATTACAAATATCAGGTCTCGTACCCACGCTTAGGTACATTAACGTGCCTATCAGTTCTCGATACGGCCACGTTACCTGTTCTTTGTGATCTTCATCACGATCTTTCTTCGGCTCTGCAAAATTCAGTCCAACTTCAAATGAGGTGGACACTGTTTTGCAATCTTCCATACCAAATTTCTTTAAAGTATCTTTGATATAATTTCGCTGTGACAGACTTATAGTACCATCTTTTTTTTTTCAATTTCTATCCCTAGACAGTATTTGGCTGGTCCAAAGCCTTTCATATCAAAAACTTGAGCTAAATCTTTCTTAAAATGTTCTATCCATTTAACATTCTGTGAAGCTACTAAAACATCATCAACGTAAATTGTTACTAGTAAAATTGTTCCATCTGCCCTCTGCTTTTGATAAAGGCATGGTTCATTCTTAATTGGCATTAAGCCCATTCGATGAAGCTTCTCATCTAATCTGAGATACCACTGTCGTCCGGCTTGCTTTAAACCATATAAAGATCGCCTTAGTAAACAGGCGTCTCCTCCAGCCTTGAGGTCTCGTAACATTTTTCTAGCGCGCACATGAATGACTGAGTTCTTATCTTCTGTTCGAATCAACGTATTAAGACTCTCATAGAGGATTTTCGGTATTTGCATGTATACCTCTTCATCGAGTCGACCATTCAAATATGCTGTGTTGATATCCAATTGATGTACTTCGAGTTTCAATTCTACAGCAAGTGCCATTAGTAATCTAATTGATTCATGTCTTGCTACTGGTGCATACGTTTGATGGTAGTCTATTCCATAACGTTGACTAAAACCCTTTGCTACCAATCGAGCTTTCTTCCCCAACTAGCACAAATGGGCTGCATTAGGGCTTTGGAGCGTATCCGATTATTACTTATGGTATTAGACGTAAGCGCTAGAGCGTCTACTACAGACTTAAAGCAGCCGCTTTAGCGCAGCCTAAAGTTCCATTTAACCTGCACAACGGTTGCATAAAGGTTCCTTAATAGCTATAACGATTTATTAACGCTATACTAAAGCTCTAGTAGCGCTGCTTTTGAATGATTTTGAACTACTTTGAACGAATGAATTGATTATAGTTCTTTATTGTATATCTTCAGTTGACCTTATTTGTAATATTTTGGTAAAGTGTTTTCGTCGCCATCATGAAAATAAAACAAAAGTACTTAAGTAAAAGTTTGTATTCTGAATTAGCAAGATAATATAAAGATACTTAAAACGATGTCCAGTTTACTGTAGATATATAAGATAATTTTCGAGTAATTTTAACGCGCTTTTATGATATTTAAAAAATTAACAAAAGATATGTGATATTTTTTATTTGTTATACAGAATAAATTTTATTTCCGTATTTTTACGTGTCGATAACTTACTATTCGCAAGTGGCCGATTGTTTACCGGTACATTTAAAGCACATTTAACTGAAAAACCAATGTATATCAACTCAATTTTGCAAGTGAATTATAAGTTTTCTTAAAAAATCATGGCGTCATTGTAATGTAGTCATAACCTGCAGTTTTAGCTCTAATAACTCCTTTTTGAGAATCATAGCGCTAATTTTCGCCCTTCTAATGCTTCCAGCGATTTTTGTTCCCCTAGTGTAACTCACAGCCACAAAAAGCTCCTATTTTCCTGTTTTTTAGGTTATAAGATCTAGTTACGTACTTATTCGAATGGTTTCCATTTTGGAGATCCGTGGTCTATCCTTAAAAACGTTCACTTAACATAGACATTGTACGCTTCTTAACTTTAAAAACAAACCCAAGATTACGGTTACATGATACAGGTTATTTTTCAAATAGATAATCATCAAACGTCTCAATAATAGTTTACATTATTTTGTTGTCGGTTGAAATAAGATCCAGTTACTTTATGGTTTAGTTATACCTACTTATACTATAATATGAAGTTTAAACATTTCAATTAACTACCTATTATTGTTTTATTACAGAATGCCTTTTAAAATAGTTAAAACTATAAATGCAGACAAGGAAAAGCTGTCAATCTGCCCTTCAGGATGGGAAATATCCTAGATCAGAATAAACAAAATTTGTCAAACGAAGACAATATTCCGATTGAAAAGATATTGCCTAATGATGATGAGAACGTTGCACAAAAAAAACCGTAATTTGGCTAAAGAGGTTAATGGATCCTGTGATAGTACTGCGCCAAACCCAAATGTTGAGACTGATATCTTTATACAATAAGAACCTAAGAATAGGCTTATTTTATTAAGTTTGTGATTTGTGAAATGTTGAGATTAATCTTCTTTAAAATTAAAAGCTTAAAAATTAAAATACTTTAGTATTAGATGATTAGCAGATTCACTGGAATGTTCAGCAATGTTTGACGATTTTAGCAGGTTTTCATAAACCTTGCGTACTTTCCTGCGATAACCTCCACTTTTCTTTATTAATTTCCATCGTTTAGCATCCATTTTTATTAAATGTTTTATAATAGTTACAAAAGCGGCTGTAAAATGGCGAATGGATTGAGCCTGCAAGGAATGACTATTGCTACTAAAGGCAGTAGTAGTTTTTAGTTACACTGATGAATTTTTTGTAACTATAGTATGCATAAGGGTATCTATTATTTCTATAATGTGTCTCAGTAGTCAATCAGTATAATAGTGGTTACTATAACTATAACCTATAAAAGTTACAATGGAAACCACTGTACAGCTGTGAGTGGCATAATGACCTTCGTAATTCTCATATAAAGGTGTAAGTGGTAAATGAGTTCTACCGTGGACTACTGTGAAGGCTAGGATAGTATTTGATTCAGCTTATAGCACCTTAATTAACTTTTATAGCTATAGACGTTTACGGATGCAGATATGCAATTTTGAACTGCTTTTTGAACCCTTAAACCGCTATTTTACAGCCGAAAGTAACAAAATAGGCTGCTATTTCCACTAATGTGCTCGTTGGGTCTTCGTGCTCAAGTCAACATTCAATTTTGTTGTCAATTCAATACATAACGACAGCGGGACAGCCTACGATGTCTCGGTCTTTAGGCTTCTTTACAATATCCCAAGTTTCATTCTTTATTAAGCTTGTTATCTCGGATAGGATTGCTTCTTGCCACCCCACATGATCATCACTTGATAACGCTTGTTCAAGAGATATTTCAGCCACTGCAGAAAAAAATTCTTCATTATTCTCTTCATGATTTTCATTATTCAACCATTCACCTTCAACTTGTGGATCTGTCTCATTAACATTACCTTGATGTTCTTCATTTCCTTCTGTTCGTTCTGCATTTCCTGAATGTACTTCTACCATGTTGTATACTTTTTTCGGACGTCCACGCTCCCCTTCTATAAGTTTAGGTCTTCCAGGAGCTTGATTTAAATTTGGCTGTCTACGACAATCCTCCGCAACTTCTTCAATTTGATCCATATCTTTATCACAATTGAAACGAGAGTTGTCTCTATCTATTGTCTTGAAAGTCACCATCTCCTGAGCGCTCTCTTACAGAGAGTTCTTGTTCTCTGGCAAAATCACCAGCACCTAAGGTAGGTTTTTGTGTGGCTTCAGTTGGTACTTCAAATTCTACAGTTCGAATTATATGTTTCTCTCGTGTTCGAATATTATTATCAACTTTTAATTCAATATTCTTATCACTTTTCAAGGTTTTTACTTCTGTTTGAAATTTAACGTCTCTGGCTTCAAGAACTTTGTGTTCAGCTGGAATTCAAATTCGGTATCCCCTCGTTGATCTCGGATTCCCTCGCGGGCACGTGCATCGAACTTGTCTTTCCCTGGTGTCTTATCCAATACGTACGCTTTGGTACCAAAACTTCGGATAATCGTTAAGTCCACAGCAGTTCCAGTCCATTTTTCAAAAGGAATGCCTCCATCCAAGCTGCTGGTTGGACAACGGTTACGTACGTAGCATGCTGGCACAACCGCATCCGCCCAAAAGCCTACAGATAGACCAGACGACAACAACATGCACCTAGCCATTTCCAACAAAGTTCTGTTCATGCGTTCGCTGACACCGTTCATCTGAGGAGTATGTGGTATTGTCAATCTTCGTCTGATACCTTCATTCTCTAAAAACTCATCAAACTCGCGATTGCAATATTCACCACCATTGTCAGTCTGAAGAAATTTTATTATCTTTCCTGTCAACTTCTTAGCGTAATTTCTATAAAGTTTAAATGCACTAAATACTGCACTTTTCTTCCCTAGTAGATAAACTTCACACCACCGGGAACTGTCATCGATAAAGCTTACAAAATATTTCGCACCTCCTGTGGATTGCGTTTTCATCGGACTTACCACATCGGAGTGTACGATACGTAATAACTCATTACACGGTCCATTCGACTTAAAAAAGGTAATGAACTCATTTTTCCCTTAGCACATATATCGCAATTGGATATATCACGTAAATCTGCCTCTTTTATATTATGCCCGCAACGGTTCAGTAGTTTTACGAGATCTCTACCATTTAAATGACCCATACGCCATGCCATAATGCCATAATGACTCATGCCAAGCTAAGATATCAATTGAATCTACAGCAGAATAAGCTTTTTCATTCATTTCCTTAACAAGGAAAGATTTCCCTTTCGTTCAGCTGTCATCACGGTCTTACCAGACGTCGCATCATTTATACAGGCCCTATCATTAAAAAAAATTATCTCATACCCGTTATCTGCAATTTTTGCCACTGACAGTAAATTGCTATGAAGATCTGGTACAAACAAGGTATTTTTGAAGGTAATGTTTTTTAGGTAAATATAGACGAATTACTTATTCCAAATAACATATATTTTTAATGTATTTAAGTGTTGTCCCGAATTTCGGGACAGTTGTCCCGGAAAAAATGTAGTCCTAAGGAAGTCTCCGTTTCTTATCTCTGTTCTTCGAAGTTTAGGCAAATAGGCGCTACCTATTCCTATCACTGGTGATGAAGCATGTTTGCCTAGAAGTAATCTATTCACTCTTGACTTAAAAGACTCCCAGGTTATAGCTATCAGGAAACACAGACTCCAGCAGAGAATTCCACTCCTTAGCCGTACGCACAATGAAACTACACTGGACAGCAAATAAACCGAGCCAGCCGCTACCTAGGCACTCTAATTCGATTTTCTCAAAAACTAAAAAACCTAAAATTATCAAAGTTGTACCTACAGAAAGTGCGTTTCATGGTGATTAAAATGACTACAAATTAATTCGAAAGTACCGTCAACTCACATTGTAATCAAGCAACAAACACAATGCTAACGATTTGCTCTGTTTTCACCAGAGTTTGAAATTAGCGTTCTTTTTCTCTACAATGAGGGTAGTCGGATATTTCTTATCATTTCTTTAGTTTTTGTCCATCGTTTGCTCAGAAGCGTGTGTTTTTGCTATTTTTTTCCATTAATAATGGATACAACACCTCAGGAAGCAAGCAACCAAGCTGTAGCATTACTTCAAGCAGCGGGTGGCTCGATTTATTTGCTGACCAGTGTACATATTACCAAAACGTTTTGTGCGTATAGGCGGGATGTCCACCTTGTAACGTTGGCGCATTGTCTTGTAGTCGGTTGATAGATTTTCCTTGGTGGAATTAGAAAAAAGACGTTTTGAAAAAGGAATTGCATTCCATCGCACACTCCCCAAAATGTAACCGATAGAAAACTGATGGGCTTGCAACACGTAAGCCTATCAGTTTATGGTGTGTATTTTTCATGTGAACCATTAGAGGTACTCACTTGTTAGTACAGATGTGTGGACAAGATTTACAGGCGTATTTTGTCTCGTGGTTGTTGGTGGCATGTTTCTGATACGCACGCTTAGATTTGAACCTAAACTTGCAAACTTCACACTCTATGCTGCCTGAAATCTGCAAACAAAGAAAACACATTTGGATTGCACTACCACAAGTATAAATTTGATTTCAAATCATTGTCAACACAAAACAGTGACTGGCCATTGCCGAACAAGTGAAGATTAAGTGCCTTTTCACATGTACTGGTTGCCGCGTAGCCGGCGCCGGAAACCCGGCGGCTAAGTGCCTTTTCATATGTGCCGGTTGCCGGGTAGCCGGCGCAAATTACGCCGGTACGTGTGAAAGGTAATGGACATAGCCATACACTTCGCTGCCGGCTTTCCGGCGCCGGTTACCCGGCAACCGGTACATGTGAAAAGGCACTAACTGTTGCAGTTCAAAACGGATTTTAATTGTTTATTTATTTATATGGGATTTCCAGGTGAAAGGGAAAAAAAATTTTACATGCTACACATAATAATCTTGATAATTGCAATAAAAAACTAGAAAACCAACTGATTAAATGCACATTTAATCAACATTCAAGCTTCAACAACAAATCTTTGTTAAGTTAGTTTTTTTTATAAGTTCAGAGAATTGCTATTAAAAACTTAAAAAAAAAAATTAAACTACTTCAAAACAAACAAAAACACAACTGAAGTACAAACCCAAAAAAAACCTCAAAGACTTTTCCATTGAATGTCTAATTCGATTTAAAACAAGGGCTAGTTACCTACTCACATGGCTGAAGTCGGTGCCAAGATAAATTAATAGGTTTGATCAGCTCGGGTGTACCCCAGAATGCGGAATACTTAGCCTATCAAAACTATTCATTGACAGAAAATAAAACATCTCTAAAAATCTATTTTTCGCTTTGTAGTGCAGTTGTTTGTTTATTTTGAAGCTGGTAAATTTTTTTGTTATAATGTTGTTATTTTAGGCTTTTTGAAGTTCTGCGCCTCAGCAGTGGTGATATTAATAGGCTGACTATGCTAAACAGTACATAGAATGATGTACAAGAGCAGCAATCGCGGGAGATTTGCTGTCTTTAATGGAAGAATTCCATTACTTATCTCAGAAGATCTTCATCAGAACCTGATGTGTCATATAGTAAGACCTTCCTTGTAAAATATGCTTTCAAACAACGAAAACGCGATCAAAATCGGATCAGTAGTTTAGTTTTTGAGAAAATCGAGGATATACAAAAATACATACTGATCGAATACAGAACCTCCTGTTTTGAAGTCGGTTAAAAATATCTGCTTTCCGAAGTTGATTATACAAAGAGGAATGTAAACATGAGACAATTATTGGGCATTCAGCGTCTGCTTAGCGTTATCCGAACTATGTTGGTCTGGGCTTCGAGTCTTACTGCATGTAGCTGAGCAACCCTATTGGCACGGAATAATTACTTACGGGAGCATGTTTGCTGACATGATGCTTCCAAGCTTCATTGTCAATGAACCCTTTATAACACAGATTGCATTGGAAAGGAGAGTTTGTATAGTTTGATGACTCCTTCCGTTTCTGTATCTCTTCTTTCTGCTCTTCCAACTGAAAACACAAGATGAAATGAAGAACCAACGGTTTAACAGGCAAGTTTATTAAACAACCTCTACCAAAATGAACAATATGCAAACAAAACAACGTAGCATAATACGCACTCACACACGAACTCCCATTCACACACGCACACACACCCTTGTTTGTACAGACACCCTTACGAGGACCTTGTTAGTTCTTGACGGAACCGAGGACCCTCCAAAAAACTGGTTTAAATACCTCGTTGGCCTTTTAGAATCTATACATATAGTGATGAGCTTATTGGGATAAGGCTATCTCAACATTTTTCTGTATGAATTTCGGCTATCATACTGAGGACCTGAAATGTAACCAGCGATGCACATACGACGACTTTGTGCAAGCCAACCGAGGACCCCTTACGTAAGCCCTGCAACGTCCTTCCAAGGACGTATTTTTACACAATATTTCTTATAGCTTGTACAAAGTGCGGACGTTGTGTTAGACTTTATATCACTATACCGAGTACAATTTTTAGCGTAGAACTTGCACAAACCGAGAACATGGAAAAGGTACCTACCTAAACCATTTTACGTGTAAGATAATATAATATCAATGTAAGTAGAATGTTCCGATTGATTTCTTAAACTTTTCTAAAATGAGAGTACCAAACGAGGACGAGTCGATGTCTTTACGTTTGTCGGCGCTTATCTTCTCAAAGATGATGGTATTGATTATGCCAAAGAATGTTTGCTATTTTAAAAAAAATATATAAACAATGATTTAACTAATAATGTTGATTATACCAAAAATCATTATTTATGGTGCATATCAGCTCGCCTGCCTTATTTCTTTTCTTTCGTTTTTTTTTATCAATTTAATAAATGCTTTTTATTATCAGTTAAAAAATTGAATTTGACAGGCCGATGACATGAATTATTTTTTTTATCATTTTATTTTTTTTTAATTTTATAGCTAGTTATTTAGTTTTCACGCTTCCCAAATTAAATTGATCTCACTTGATAATATTTCTTTGTTGTTTTTAAGCATTGTGTTAAGTAATGTTAAATTTTTAGTCCAAATTATGTCGAATTATGGTTTCTATAAGTCGTTTTGTTTGAGTCGTTATTGTACACCTTACAATACACTTAAGTATACAAATAATAAAACTGGTGTACAATGGGCGGTCTTATCGCACAGGGCAATCTCTTACAGACAACCTTTGGATGGACAAAAATTAAAGGAGATAGATTTAGTGCTGTCCTGTCAGTGTACAATATCATACATAATACTAATTAATAATTATATAAAATACATATAATTATATACAACACATATCAAATTCATACTAGAGAAAGGAGGGGGAAAAAAATATAGTGAGAGGTAATGCTCCTTCACCATTCTTTTGAACGTAGGTAATGTTTGAGCACGCCTCACATCTATGGGTAATGCATTCCACAAACGGGCCGCTTGGACAGTGAAAGATTTATCGAAGAAAGTAGTGGAATGCATACGGATACTTAACTCTAAATTTTCCAATGATCTCAAGGACCTTGAATGTGTATGCTTCTCAAAGATGTTGCAACTTGATGATTATTGTTTTCTTCAAAACTTGCTGTCGACATTACACCTAGGAAGGCATTTACTTTAGATTCTTTATGAAGAGCACACTGCACACGTATTCAGCTCCTATGACAATACAATATTTTGTGGTGCAAATCATAATGTTGTTTAATTTAATCAGTCCTAAGTACTTAGCACATACGGCAGAAGAGGTCTGATTATTCCTCATGCGCCTAGTAGCTAATAATGAATTGTATAGTAGTTTTTTCTTAACCGATTCCGTGCGGAGGTCTTTTTAGCAATCTTTAGTGCCTGGCGTCAAACAAAAATTTCGTGATGCCTCTGGGGCACCAAGCGCCAGAGACTTTGATGATTCCCCTGGGGAATCATCCGCCATGAATTGTAAATTTTAGCTTGTTCTCGTGTTTCCACTTGTTAAAGAGTCAATTGCCATTGTGTATCGAACGTAAGCAGTCAGTAAATTCGTTCAGTGCATTTAAAAGTGACGATCTGTGTGTTTTTATGGAAATGGAAGGTAAGTGACTAATTTCTATTAGGTGTTGTAAACCTTTTTGCATTATTTTATGGATGTATTTATTAAAGAGTGTTATATAGAATTTGTTCACGTACTATTTGAGTTTGCAGCGAGGTGATATTTATTTATTATTTATTATACAGTGTTATGTAGGGAAACAATTTTAAATCCGCTATTTTGATGGTAAAATTGTTTATCTACAAAACAATGTAATATAGAACATATAACTGAATGGGAAGTCCGATTCTAATGAATCAAAAATATTCTACTCGTACCTACAAACACTTACATGATTATGAAGTATTTTATTTGGATAACAACCCAACGAGCACATTAGTGGAAATTGCAGCCTATTTTGTTACTTTCGGCTGTAAAATAGCGCTTTAAGGGTTCAAAAAGCAGTTCAAAGTTGCATATCTGCATCCGTAAACGTCGATAGCTATAAAAGTTACTTAAGGTGCTATAAGGTGAATCAAATACTACCCTAGCCTTCACAGTAGTCCACGGTAGAACTCATTTACCACTTACACCTTTATATGAGAGTTACGAAAGTCATTCTGCCACTCACAGCTGTACAGTGGTTTCCATTGTAACTTTTATAGGTTATAGTTATAGTAACCACTATTATACTACTATAAGTTTCATTATAGAAATAATAGAAACTCTTATGCATACTATAGTTACAAAAAAATCATCAGTGTAACTAAGGCCTTTAGTAGCAATATCATTCCTTGCAGGCTCAATCCATTCGCCATTTCATAGCCGCTTTTGTAACTATCATACAACATTTAAAAACACTAAACACTAAACAATAAAAATGGATACTAAACGAATAAGTACGTAACTACATCTTATAACCTCAAAAACAAGAAAATAGGAGCTTTTTGTGGCTGTGAGTTGCACTAGGGGAACAAAAATCACTGGAAGCGTTAGAAGGGTGAAAATTAGCGCTATGATTCTCAAATGGGAGTTATTAGAGCTAAAACTGCAGGTTATGACTACATTACAATGACGCCATGATTTTTTAAGAAGACTTATAATTCATTCGCAAAATTGAGTTGATATACATTGGTTTTTCAGTTAAATGTGCATTAAATGTACCGGTAAACAATCGGCCACTTGCGAATAGTAAGTTATCGACACGTAAAAATACGGAAATAAAATTTATTCTGTATAACAAATAAAAAATATCACATATCTTTTGTTCATTATTGAAATATCATAAAAGCGCGTTAAAATTACTCGAAAATTATCTTATATATCTACAGTAAACTGGACAGCGTTTTAAGTATCTTTATATATCTTGCTAATACAGAATACAAACTTTTACTTCTTTTTGTTTTATTTTCATGATGGCGACGAAAACACTTTACCAAAATATTACAAGTAATGTCAACTGAAGACATACAATAAAGAACTATAATCAATTCATTCGTTCAAAGTAGTTCAAAATCATTCAAAAGTAGCGCTATGAGAGCTTTAGTATAGCGTTAATAAATCGTTATAGCTATTAAGGAACCTTTATGCAACCGTTGTGCAGGTTAAATGGAACTTTAGGTTGTATAAAATGGCGCCCAAATAGCGCTAAAGCGGCTGCTTTAAGTCTGTAGTAGACGCTCTAGCGCTTACGTCTATTACCATAAGTAATAATCGGATACGCTCCAAAGCCCTTATGCAGCCCATTTGTGCTAGTTGGGAATGTAAGTGTATTTTTATTGATAAAAAATATCTATGACTATCTACTTAAAAATGTGTTTTTGTTAAGCGTTTAATTGACAACCTTTATTATTATAGGCCGGCGAACAGCGCAAAAAATGGGTAAAACCTATTGTTTGTTAAGTCGCCGATCCGCCTCGCACTCTTTGTAACCCCATCATGTTTTGAGGCAAAAATGAACCTTATGACAAAAGCATTTGATTTTTTGAGAAACATTCCAGAAAGTTGGCTGTTAGAATTATAATCAATAATAAAATGTGACTCGACAACTTGGTTTACAACCCCTGAAGTCTGCTAATTTACGAAATTACTTGAAACGAACACTGTGGGCATGATATGGGTGACAAATAAAGACACTTTTATTTACGGGACTCTTTTGATAAATGTCGTTTTAGCCGAGTTTTTTATGTTTTAGTTTTGTATCCTCTCGGGCACCATACGCCATACGGAATAGATTTACATGGTGCCTGTGCGGCATCATCCGCACGGAAACGGTTAATTTTAACAATATTGATATGCCTTTTCCTAACTGAACATTGGCTTCAAAGCCATCAATTTATTTCCAATTATAATAATTACCAGGTTGGTAGTTCTTTCAGCAGAGTGAATGCTATACATGGTGGCTCTTTAATTTTAATAAGTAATAATCTTAAATTCAAGAACCGAATGGATATTGTGAGCCTCTCTGTTGAACGATCTATAGAAATAGCCTGTATTGAATTGGAGCAGTTTATTATATCAGACCACCTTCAGGATTGTACGATTGCTTTGAAAAAGTAATGGATGAAGTTTTGCATAAAAGGACATCCTCCATTTTGGTCCAAATTCGAAAATGGCGGCCAAAGAAAAAAAATACTATATCTTGTTAGAACGTGTTTTCCTTAACATTTTTTATTATGGCACCAAAACTGTGTGACCATTGCCCTCGGTTTTATTTGAGTTAAACGTCGCACACATTTTTTTTAACATGAATTGTCAAAACAAAGGATTTAGCTTGACTTCCAGGTAGCTGCCGTTTACCTCCACGCAATGTGATGCACCTTCCCTACCCGCTGAACGACCTGCCCCGCTCCGCACATCACAACTGTTACTATATTTATTTAGTTCTGAAAGCAACGCTATCGTGTACGCTGTGTGAATTTCGCTAGCTCCTGCTATAAGCTGTTTTGTTTTTTTGTTTGTTATCATCCTTGTTAAGTTTTATTATTGACTGTTACGTGTAGCTTGGTTATTGTTTTTGTTGAGTTTTAAACTGTTATATTAAAGTGAGCCATGACGGACTTCTGTATCTTGTGTCGTGAATCGACAGAGTATTGACGAAGATACTCTTGGAGTTCTCGTGAAAGTGATCATCTTGATATTTCCCAAATAGTTACAGAAGAATTACTACTTCGACAGGTAAGAACGCAGTGCCCTTTATTTATGTCCGTGATATTTATATCATTATATGAAAAACCTGTATCAGCACATGGTCAAAAAGACCAAGTTTATGTTTGCTTCTATTGAAAAGAAACGTGGTGCAGTATTACATTAACTGACTGTCAACTAAAAATATACACACGCACTACGCCGTTTCATCTTAAGGCCATCCGGCCAGTCCGACACAGACAAAGCACGGTATGCGACCTTGACAACACGATGATTTCAGTCGGCGCAATAATCCTTTAACTCTTTGCACATCAAGTGAACACCAGGAAAGGAGGAAAGCGTTTATGACCCGACGATTCTATTATTCATAAAGGGCTGTTCATAACAATGATTTTTGTCAGTCAAATACTTCGTGTTTTTTTTTACTTTCTAGTTGCTGGCTACAGAATTCATTTACCGTCCGTGTTGGCAAAGAACTGAACGTACGCACCAATGACGTATGCGAGAAACTGAAGAGCAAGTTGACCAAGAAGATGAGCCAGCCGACAATAGAAATCCAAGACCAATTTCCTTGGAATTGCCTGGTCTTCTTCGCGCACTGAATACCTCAAATAGCTGCATTTTTCAAAATTGTTTGAATGAATCTCGTCGTCGTATACCCGAAAATATAAGGTTTCATATATTGTGCCGGTACAATTATTATGTGCCAGAAAGCACACGTGTATGCAATGAACACATGAAGCAAAACATGTAGCATTTACTCCCATTATAAGACAGCTCATCAGAAGAGTTCACTGCTGTTCAAATAATGGACATAGTATCAACATTACAGAGACATATTATTCAGGACCACATTAACTTCGAACAATATGAAAATATGGCACCGGACAAGTTCCATACCTGGACTGGAATACTTCAAGACCAGTTTGCCGAATTGATGGAGGGTTTGCCAAACTTGAGGTCAGTTACTAAAAAAAAATACTATTTTGGCGGCAGTATTAGTTAAGTTGAGGACTGGAGACTCCAATGCTAGACTAGCAAACATTTTCAAATGTGGCGAATCAACCTTCCAAAGGTGGTTGCAGATTGGACGCGATGCGCTTTTACAGGATTTTGTACCCTTAAACCTTAGTTTTGATCACATCACACGTGAGAACGTAGCACGAAGGAACACGTTAATACCAAACCATGTATTCGGGAACCCCTTGAGCCCAGAAGTTGAAAGGAAGGCGATAACAATTTGTGATGGTACACATATATTTGCAAAAGTAGCAATTACTTTTTTCAGCGACAGTCTTACAGCCATCACAAATATAGAAACCTCCTAAATCCATTCCTCTTGGTTTGTTGCGATGGACATATTATTGAGGTAATTGGACCGTATGCTGCCGTTACATCCGACGCAGAAATCATGAATGGTATGATAAGAAATGTAGACAGTCCATTCCTTTGGTTTTTTAGGACCAGAGATGTGTTTATTTTGGACCGTGGCTTTCGCGATTCTGTGGCAAACCTTGAGTCTTGCGGCTACATACCACATATGCCAGCAACAAAATACCAAACTTAAACACAACTCACGACAGATCAGGCAAACAAATCAAAGCTGATTACGATTTGTCGATGGGTGGTGGAAGTAGTGAACGGCCGATTTAAAAGAGATTTTCGGCTGTTACGAAATATATACAACAATAGAGCCGCTAGAAACATGTTTGATTACTTCAGAATCGCAGCAGCCATTTTAAATAAATACCATGTTGTAATTGAAAATAATCCACATGCTTCAGACATTTTGGAGATAAAAACAATAATACGCCAAATGTATTAGCAAACCTGGTTAATCGCCATAATTATAATCGCAGACGAGCTCAGTTCACCATAATGACAGCAGATATGCCAGAGTTCGCAGATTTTCCTAGGCTGAGTGATGATCGCTTTTTATTCGCTCTTGGCGTATACCAATTAAAACAGGCCAAAAGCTACTATGGTGAACATATCCTTCAAAACGGATCGTTTTCAATTGAGCTAGTAATGAAATGCCAAATGAACACTTGGAAGAGTTAGAAAGAACAGATCTGTGGATGATACGAGGACGACTGCAATCTCGACATGTCCGAGCTCGTCAATATTATACCTACATCGTAATAGACAGAACATCATCCAGTCGAAGTGCAATCCATCACTATTATTGCACGTGCATAATAGGAAAAAGAACGATTGGGCGCTGTTCGCATATTATGTGCATAATATGGTACATGAGTTACGCTCGTCATTTACAGGTGTTATTACCACCAGCTTTGGGATTAGAGAACATTATTGTATTTCCAGACGAGGATGATTTTCTTGTTTAACCATATGTTTTGTATTAACATTCTTGTAAGACGTACATGTATTTTTGGAAATAATAAAGGGTTCATTAACAATTGAACATATGATACAACTGTATTTTTATTTGTAGAAAATCACATAAACCACAAAATCCAAAATAATACAAGAAAAAACCACTACAGGCAGGCTGTATTTTCTCAATATTGTATTTTTAAACTATTGTAATGCTATAGCAGGACAATTCTTTTTTTAAATTCATTTCATAGAAAATGTATAAAATAAAAAAATGAACTCAAATAAAAGCGAGGGCAATGGTCCCACAGTTTTGGTGCCATAATAAGAAATGTTAAGGAGAACAAGTTCTAACAGAATATCGTATTTTTTTTCTTTGGCCGTCATTTTAAAATTTGGACCAAAAATGTATGGAACGTGGATGATGTCCTTTGTAACTCGGGTAACTATGTCATTGTTTGTGGTGATTTTAATGTTAATTTATTAGAAAATTCTGGTTTGAGCACTAACATTATTAGTTTATTCCAATCATACAATCTTGTAAACCTATTTATGGAGCCCACTAGAATAACTCCTACTAGTGCCACTTGCTTAGATAATATTTTTACGGATGTTGTACCGACTCACAAAAAAAAATCATTAATTTAATAGACTCTGATCATTGTGGGCAATTAATTACATTACCAAAATAGTCAATACAATGTTAAAAAAGATATCACTGTAAATCCTAAAACTAAATATTGCCTGGAAGTATTCAAAACTAAACTCATAAATAAAATGCCCTGTTTGTTAACTAATGAGGACCCTAATAAACATTATAATGTTTTTTTCAAAATATATTGCCAACAATTCGGTAATACATTTATTCCCAAAATTGCTTCAGTAATTAGTAACACTTCTTTCAGTGTCTGGGCCACCACTGGTATTTATAAAAGTAGAAATCGGCTTTATGAACTCTATGAGGAGCGGACTTACACTAACTCGGCAGAATTTCATTTATATGTTAAGAACTATTCTAAATTATTTAAAAAAGTCTGTTATATTGACAAGTCTCGCTACTTGAGTTCTAAAATTAAAAATAGTAGTAATGTAATTAAAACGACTTGGGATATTATAAAAAGCGAAACGGGAAGGTCTTGCAACCGAAATACTGATTACACTCTCACTATTTATGATAATATAGTAAGATTAGATTCACAAGTCGCCACAGAATTTGAAAATTTTTTCACTGACATTCCCATATCGACAACCAAGTCGCTAAAATCATCTACCATTGCTGCAGAAACACTACTTAAAAAAAAATGTTCCAGTTTGTAGTTCAGAGTTTAAATTCCAATATGTTACTTCTAATGACATCATTAAAGCTTTTAATTCTTTGAATGTTAAAACGACTGCAGACCTGTGGGGTAATTCTGTTGATGTTACTAAGTCCATTATACACATTATTGCTCCTACATTAGCTGTTATATTTAATAATTGTATTGATTGCGGAGAGTTTCCTGATTTAATGAAATATAGTAAAATAATCCCACTATTTAAATCGGGTAGTACATCTGACCCTACTAATTATAGACCTATTATAATATATATATATATATAAATTATTTTAATGCAGATGCAAAGATATTTTAATAAACACAAATTACTACATAATAAACAATTTGGTTTTACAAAGGGTCGTTCAACAACTGATACCACTGTGCTTTTAGGACACATTTATAATGCATGGGAAGATAAGTGCGATGCGTTGGGCATTTTTTGCGATTTGTCCAAGGTATTTGACTGTGTTCCCCATGAGACATTAATCAGGAAACTGCACTACTACGGATTCCGGGACACCTCTCTGAATGTTTTGACCTCATACTTGAGTGAAAGGATTCAGAGAGTCGATGTGAACAGCAAAAGATCGCCGGGATCTGTGGTCAAGATGTGGGTCCCCCAAGGCTCAATTTTAGGTCCCTTTTTGTTTCTTATTTATATAAATGATTTGCCGTACCTGATCAAAACTCATGACATAGTGTTATTTGCTGACGATACTTCTCTTTTATTTAAAATCAAACGTCAACAGCAGGTTACTGAAGAAGTTAACAGAGCCCTTGCAACTGTAGGTAGCTGGTTCAATGTTAATAATCTTCTTCTTAATGAGAAAAAAACCAAATGCCTAAAATTTACGTTACCTCATGTTAGACAAGTGAATACTAGTGTATCAATAAAGGGTGAAATATTGAAACCCGAAGATACCACAGTATTCTTGGGCATAACTTTGGATGCGAAGCTTCAGTGGGGCCCTCATATAGATAAATTGTCAAAAAAGCTAAGTTCTGCAGCATATGCCGTTAGAAAAATACGTGGATTAACTGATATCGAAACAGCACGTTTTGTCTACTTTAGTTACTTTCACAGTGTGATGTCATACGGCATTACTTTGGGGAAATGCCGCCGACATTCACACAATATTTGTATTACAAAAAAGGGCCATTCGTGCAATTTATAAAGTACTAGCTTTTGCCCGCGACTTCGTACGCGTGGGAGGATTTTCCCGCGTAAATATCGATCCCGTGGGAATTTCGGGATAAAAAGTAGCCTATGTGTTATTCCAGAATGTCAACTATCTACTTAGCAAATTTCATTCAGATCCGTTCAGTAGTTTTTGCGTGAAAGAGTAACAAACATCCATCCATCCTCACTAACTTTCACATTTATAATATTAGTAGGAAGTCTTAAGCACTCCTTAAGAGACAAATTTAAGGAGATTAATATTATGACTGTGCCATCTCAGTATATTTATGACAATCTCTTGTATGCACACAAAAATATTAATCTGTTTAAAAAATACAGTGATATTCATAGTGTAAATACAAGGAACAAAGACACATATGTCATTCCTAAAACAAGGTTAAAAAGAATAGGTGGTTCGTTTAGATGCCAATGTATACGTTTTTATAATAAAATTCCTAGCCATATTCAAGAACTAAGTATTAATAAATTCAAATCTATACTAATATTATAAAGCTGAAGAGTTTGTTTGTTTGTTTGTTTGTTTGTTTGTTTGCTTGAACGCGCTAATCTCAGGAACTACAGTTCTGATTTGAAAAATTCTTTCAGTGTTAGATAGCCCATTTATCGAGGAAGGCTATAGGCTATATATCATCACGCTAAGACCAATAGGAGCGGAGCACTAATGAAGAATGTTTCAAAATCGAGGGTTTTTTTTTTCCACGCGGACGAAGTCGCGGGCGGAAGCTAGTTATTGATAAAACGTAAGCTATGTCAGAAAGCTTTTTACAGTGTTAAAGATTATATTGAGGACAAGAATGCTTGGGAATGAGATGCTCCAGTGATATACGTGTGCCTTTTTTATTTATTTTTTAAATTTTGAGCGATGATTTATTTTTGATTGATTAAAATTTTGCTTTCTCAAGTATTGTATATACCTATTAATTTTGTTTGTTTGTTGCTTTTTTTTTATATATAATTATTTCATTATATTCTTATTATATTTCATTAGAGGCCTACCCAAAGGTCCTTACTTTGATATTGTTCGTCAAATTGTTGAGCTCCTTAAGTTCTAAGTTGAGCTACACGATAACTGACTAATGCTTGCACTGTCTGGACAGGTCCGCTCAAATTTGCGTGGTTATTTCCTCAAAAGAATACCACAGACATGAACCTACATGCTTCTCATATACAAATACAAATTGTCTGGACTTTAAAAGAGACTTTGACCCTTTGACCTCTGAGTTTGTTTCGGTGTTTCTTCTCAGAGTAGTCAGTTAGGAAATACCGGTCTCATCTAGCTAAACTAAACTTAACACGCAAAAAAACATGACGTGTAAAAGTGGTAAAAGTGTTATTTATAACCAATTTACAAAATAAATATTTCATTATTTCATTTCATAAGGACTCGGTCTACATTAGATTTTCTCTATCATAATTTTATTTAAATGATAGCACATAACTCGTCTTCTACACACACGAGGAAAACTGTCGAAACGAGGACTAGAATACACAATGTTCAGAAAATCTAGCAAACCGAGGTCTTCGGGCACGCCGCAATTGCGGCGGTAAGACCCCTCTTTGAGGAGTGGCTAGATCGGCGTCACGGCGTCCTGACCTACCGCATGACGCAGGTCCTCACCGGACACGGAAGTTTCGGGAGGTACCTGTGTCTGATGGGTAAGGAAGAGACGCCTGGGTGTCACCACTGCGAGGGTCGCCCTGAGGACACAGTCGAGCACACAGTGCAGGACTGCCCAGCTTGGGCAGAGCACCGACGTGTCCTCACGGCGACAATAGGCGGAGACCTCTCGCGCCCGGCCTTGGTCGAGGCCATGCTGCGGGGCGAGAGGGAGTGGGAAGCGGTCGCCTCCTTCTGCGAAGCAGTCATGCTTTCGAAGGAGGAGGCGGGCCGCGTGAGGGAGAGGATGGCGTCCTCCCTGCAGCCCAGCCGCAGTGGTAGACGCCCACGGCGTCGGACGTCGGCCGACGATCTCCGGCCACCGTAGGCGCCGGCATGCGGACAGCGAGGAAAGGGCAACTCGCTGTCCGACCATGGACCATGCCCGGGTCGACGGCGCGTCGTGTTTCACGCGCGCCTCAAAGAGCGTCAGCAACATGACGAGGCCCCCTCTGCAGAGGGCCGAATCCTGCCGGGGTCGTGGGACTCATCCCGTTACCGTGGCCCCGGTATGTAAAGGATTATTGAAGGAACACCGTGGATTTTAGTCAGTAAAAGTCTGACAGTCCCTCCCACCCTGCCCGGAGTGGGAGGACTTATTTGATAATTTTACCACGTTAAAAAAAAAAAACCGAGGTCTTAACCTTTTAACCGCCCGACTTCATATCAATTGTCGTGCTCCCAGCGCCCGGCACAGTGAATCGCAAAATAAATACCTACAACAAAGAGAGAAGTGCATTACTTAAGTTTTTCGATGTCGATATTTCGTTTTATATAAATTAAAACTGATTAAATATTTTCGTATTTGTTTTATTTAACATTATCCCTAGTAACAAATACCAGTTCAAATAAGTGTCAAAGAAACAAAAACATCACTTTTGGTCTACAATGACGTAGTTTATTATATCTTTGTTGGTCTATGGTTTTTCTTACTTCAATTTTGTCTACTCCCGTGCTTCTCTAATTACTTCAGTCAACGTTTTTTACCGTAGGTTAAAGTCAAAGTGGCAGAATTCTTCACTGTATTTAAAGTGTTTTTCAAAATGGAAAGTAAATATGTCCCTATGTAAAGAAACTTAAGTATAATAAATAATACAACAGTCTGAAATCACAATTTAGTTATTTCTTCCGTAGTGGTCATGATAAATTTCAATACACATTTATCGACACACGAATGTAAAACTACTTGCATAAGCACAATACTAATGGAAAATTCCAGAAGTCGGCACTCGTTTATGACGTATAAAGCGGTCGTCTTTATCCGACCGTGGCGCTGGGCGTCCTAGCAAAGTAAGTTTCGAAACATGTAGGCTAGGGATGGGAACCATCAACTCAGTTGCTGACATTTCACAAGTAAATTTACGTAATTTCAAAATAATTAAATGAAATACTCACAAATATTAGTAAAAAATGTTTTATTAACAATTGCTGTATTTGTTTTATAGTAATTAGTCAGTATAAAGAGAAATATTTTGATTCATGTTTATTTTTGTAACGGTAAATCTTGGCATATGTCCCGTCCCTTTTGTCGGATTTTTCCATCATGGGCGTTGTACATCAATATAATTTTCTAAAAATAATATTAGTCATTCATATAACTTTGGACATTATTTTTAGGGCTTCTGATTAAGAGACTAAAGTTTATTAAACTGTAAATGATTACTTAATTAACTATTTACCTAATATAAACATCTTTTTGATAGAATACAGCGTAATTAAGTAAAAAAGTACATTAAACGGACTGTGGTATTTTTGTTGTATATATACGACTCTGGCGAAATGGGCCCGAAAATATTTGTCGGATTAATCCGACGTAGGCGGTTTAAAGGTTAAATACACATTGTCTGGAAAAGCTACCTAAACGAGGTCTTTTGTGTTAAAGTTAACACATAGGTCCTCGGATAATACAACAAACGTGAAATGAGTGTAAAGAGCCTGTATATGAGGCGACAGTGGCACCATCTGGTGGATACACAATCTTTGTGTAAGATTATGAATAATCTTGATCAAACAGAGGTTTAGTCAACATTTTCGTATTAAGTATACAGAAAAACTCGAATCTTTGGTCAAGTCAAACCGAGGACCCTCCGAGGGTCCTCACTTTGAAAAGATCCTCGGTCGTGCCTTGTGTATTCATACGCACGTCCTCGGATGGTCCTGAAAACGAACACAAATACATACACATACGCAAACACAGAACACCTATTTTTTATTCACACACCTCTCTCGGTTTGTCTGACAATTTTTCTTTTAACTTAAGCTCTATAAAATCTGGAATGCTAACGTTTCCAACCGCCTGGAGGTGGGCGCTAATAGCTACGACACAGTTCTCAACGTTAATGTGGCTGTTAATTTGTATGTGTAACTAATTTGTATGTGCTTTTATGTTCCAAAATAAAATAATCCAAGAATCTATATAAATCAAAATCTCAACCAAATCCTTTGTACCCCTTTTTACGAAAATCACGTGGACCGAGGAATATGAAATTTGGCACAGTTAATGATTAGATGGAGAAGGAGCGAGAGCTTTCTGCACACAAAGCTAATGTTTTTTTTCTAATAATAGATTCGTAATAAATTATGTACCTAATGGGCGAATTTCAACCACTGAGCAACCACATGTAATAATAACAATAGATTCTACTTATTGCAAAACACATATCGCACTAATAATACAATACTGCAGTAACTCAAAAAATGTCAAATTTCAGATAACATCATATTCAATCGTAAAATTCAATTCCCTACGCGTCAATAATACCGTTGTTGGAATAGTACAAAAAACAAATAAGATATGGCACCATGAGTCATTGTTCATGATGACCAACCATCATATTCTGCCACCGAATATTGCATCATCTTTAGTTACAATCAAAACTCGGCTAGGAGGGACGTGCCGCTTTGTGTTTTAGAACGCATTAATTAGAATTTTAACGTTATTGCTGAGTCAGGTATGTAAAAGTTTAACTATTTATTCGAGTTAATACATTATATTTGATTTAAACGTAAAATATACTTGAAGTATTTGTAGTTGTTACACTATTATTGATTCGTAAAATTGCGATTTAAAATAACATTTTTACTTACATCATTCTTGGTGGTTTATTAAGTAATTTTAGACATAACACAGTATTGGTGAAGAATTTGTATTTGCTGTTTTTAAGTGATAATTTTTTAATATTTAAACATATACTTATTGGTTAATCATAGCATTTAAAATCACGCATTCGAACATATTAAAGTAAACACTAGTATACTCTACTAACAATGTACTTTTTTTAAATTTCGAGTTACTACATTCTAGGTGACATAGGTTCAATATTAAGGGTGTTTTTACTTATTATAATTTTTTTTAGATTAAGTATGCACCGTGGGCGATTGCTTGTTGGTATAGCGACTAAATCAACGTCAAACAATCACCAGGAGAAGGAAAATGAGGAACCTGTTGAAGAAATCTTGCTCCCTTTGAATTCTTCGACTTCATTATTGACTCCAAAAAATTGTTAAATTTTATTATAGGTTAATCGTTGGTTTATATTTATTAATATAGGTAGGTTTTAGTATTATTTTTAACTTTTTAGTGCTTTTATGGTTTATTGAAGTCGGTTTCTTTTTATGCAATTTTTTTTTGTATTGTGTTTTGGATGGTTTAGTTTGTTGTTTTTTTTTTTTTTTTTAATGAGTACATTATGTTTAAATAACATTTTAAATATGTTTTATAATATTAATAAAAGTTTTCTCGACTGATTTTACTTGATTGTCCAATTTTATTATTATTTTTTTTTTATTCTTGCTGCACATTAACGATCTGCTAATGCCCGGTACCTTTGGGTATGCAGACGACAGCACAGTTTCTGAGAGATATGTGTCCAGCGCGCGAGCTGGTGGGTCACAGATCCGGTCTCTCCGTGAGGACATGGTCGGGCGCTTGAACTTGACCTTGAAGGCTGTCTCCGAATGGGGCGATGCGAACCTGGTCAAGTTTATAAGACCCAGGCGTGTCTCTTCTCCGCAAAAAGGAGCCAATTTGAACCGGCTCCTACTTTCCGAGGTGTAACTGTGCCGATAACCGACCGTATCGAGCTTCTGGGGGTAACATTAACTTCTACATCAAAAAAGTTCAAAAAAGTTGGGAATCCTAGCAAAGGTGAGACGGTACTTCACACCCGAACAGTTGCTCAATCTCTATCAAGCCCAGGTGCGGTCGTGTATGGAGTACTGCTCTCATCTTTGGGATGGATCTGCTAAATACCAACTGGACGCGCTTGAGTCTATCGAGAAGCGGGCCAAGAGACTCATTGGCAACGATGCACTGGTCGAGTCAAAGCTTCAGAGCCTTGAACATCGACGACGAGTTGCAAGTCTATCGGTTACATTTCGGGGAGTGTGCAATGGAATTACACAATCTAATTCCACCAAGCCCGTTCCATCATCGGTCTACGAGACAAACGGCGAAGCGCCATCGTTACATGGTGGACATCCCACCCATACGCACCAAACGTTTTGGGAATACCTTCATTGTGCGTACGGCTAAGGAGTGGAATTCCCTGCCGGAGTCTGTGTTTCCCGATAGCTATAACCTAGGAGTCTTTAAGTCAAGAGTGAATAGGTTACTTTTAGGTAAGCGTGCTCCATCTTCGACCACATCATCACTTACCATCAGGTGAGATGGTGGTCAAACGCGAACCTATTTTAAATAAAAAAAAATACCCTCGATTGAAAGTGATTGTGTTTGAGGTACCTATATAACTTAAAACTGAATAAAAAAATTGTTTTAACTAAAAAATGTTACTCAAAGCCATAAAAAACTCACCTTTAGATTGTAGCAATTCCAAATGATTGAACAATAATTACACAACTAAAAATAATTCATTTTTCTGAAAACTTTTTTCAAGCAATATAGTCTTAACTCAAAAATTGGCTATTAATTAACTATCTGTATTTTTTTAATTATTGGGAAATATTTAATTGCTTTAATTTTATTAATAAACCTTTTATAGTATTAATTTTTTTATGATCTATAACAGGATGTGAAATATACATTTTTCGTCGATTCTCAAAAAACACACATTTTGAGTTACAACAGTATTGTATTATTAGTGCGAATTATATACACACATAGACATATTTGATACAACATCCATCCATTCTAATATTATAAATGCGAAAGTAACTATCTGTCTGCTACCTTTTCACGCCTAAACCGCTGAACCAATTTAGATGAAATTTTAGTTAAGGACCCTTCAAAGGACATAGGATAGTTTCTATCCCGATATAAGTGGGATGGTGGGATTTCCGTGGGATAGTTTTCGACTTGCACGCGGGCGAAGCCGCGGGCAAAAGCTAGTAATTACATAAATATGCATATATTTCTACATACCGTCAAAGTTATAACATCAATGTCCTGTGCAAAATCTTTCCATTTCAGTTCACTGGACAGCTCAGGTTTTTTTGATGTCGTATTTTTATTCTTAATAACTCTTTTTCTCATGGGTTGTTTCTTTTTTTCAACCTCTTTAGGTACTTCAACCTCTTTAGGTACTTCAACTTCCATGGTTTGTCCAGATTCAGCTACAAACTGTAAAAAAAAAAATATTGTTAGTTTCCTATAGTCGATATTTCTTCTCACCAAGAAGAAACCAGCTGTTTTAACTATGCAGTACAGTCTCATAAAAAGTGCACCTCTCACCAAGCCACCATATTGCGTTACATCTCATGTGTATTTACCCTTTAAGTTAGCACCAATCAGCAAGTCAACATCTCTTGAAGATGCAGAAAATGAGTCAAGTGTGGTTTTCTTGCATTTTGTATTTTTATTGCATTGCTTTATTGCATCAACATATAAAATATGTACATATATTTTCGGGCTGGAGGGCTGTGTTGCTTACTTACAAGCTAGTTTGAAAAAGTGGTTTTGGTGAAATTAACAATAGTTATTTTTCTGTAGTTTGCCATAGATTTCTGCATAGTAATGCCTGCTTCCATAATGCACAGACCATTCTTCATTAGAATCAAGCAAGTTATTCTAAAATCTACTTACTTCTGGTTCAAACTCGTGTTTCAAGTACACCTTTTCTTTAACCACTTTTTTATTTTGAATTTTCTTCTTTTGAAGTGCAAGAGTTTGATCATCTTCATCATCATCACTGGAGAGACTGCGATCCGTTGCAATTAAGGAGGCATAGTTATGATCTTCATGTTTAAATTTCTCATCATCATCATCACTACCTGGCTCATCCTTTATTGGTATGTTTAATTCAGGATTTTGTACCTGACATATCTCTATTTTTGGCAATTTGATGATTTCAAGGTCAGAAGTAATGTGGAGGCTTTTTCTGTCTATTGATATTACATCTTTCCGTTTTAGCTTAAACAAAATTTTAGTTAATAGGATTTGTATTTATTTATTTAAACTTTATGTACAATAGTGTTACATGGGCGGACTTAATGCAGCAAGGCATTCTCTACCAGTCAACCTTTGGGTTAAAAAAAACACACTGTGGTAGGTGTACGAGAAAATGGAATGAAATAATATTTAATACTAATAAATATAATACTCATATATAATAATACTAATAAAATACACATATATGCTAAAATGACAAACTAATAGATACGGTGCTTTATAATATTCTTTCTGAATAAGAGAGCTCAAAATAATTATGACAAAGACCAAACTAAGGATAACAACCCCTTAAGTAGTGGTTTTTAATTTTACGCTTAAAAGAAAATTTTGACTCAGCCTTCTTGATGTCAAGGGGTAGCAAATTCCAGAGTTTAATAGTAGAAATAGCGTAAGAATTAGATAGAAACCCGGTGCGGTGAGAAGGAATGTGAAGAAGTAAGTTTTTGGATGCGCGAAGGTTAAGATCATGAGAACTGCCCAACAATTTAAAATTTTGTTTTAAATAAACAGGAGCACAAGGATCGTTCATAATAGTGAAGAGCATACAGAGGGATCTGAGGGATCTCCTTTGACGGATAGGCAACCATTTAAGCTGAGAACGGAAGGAAGAAATGTGATCATATTTTCGAAGACCAAAAATGAAACGAATACAGTTGTTGAGAAGTCGATCCAGTTTGTTAAGAAGTTCTTGGGAAAGATCAGAATAGCAAACATCAGCATAATCAATGATAGGAAGCACAAGTGATTGGACCAATGTGGTTTTAGTGCTACAAGGAAGGAAATGCTTGAATCTATAGAGAGATCGCAGTGAGAATGTTACCCTCTGGCTAACCTGTGCAATCTGCTTATTCCAACTTAACCTGTCGTCAATATATAGGCCTAAGTCTTTTACGTGCGGCGAGAGAGGGATGACAGTATTGTTGAAGTTAAGCGGGAGAAGTAGGCTGGTGTCCAAGTTTCGCAGAAAATATGAGCTACCGATCAGGATAGCCTGACACTTACTGACATTGACAGTAACACCAAACCTGCTTGACCAATCACTGATAGCTAGAAGATCAGCATTCAGCGATCAGGATTTGTCATATTCTTAT
Organism: Tholera decimalis; assembly: GCA_943138885.2. NCBI lineage: Eukaryota > Metazoa > Arthropoda > Insecta > Lepidoptera > Noctuidae > Tholera > Tholera decimalis. The sequence continues at coordinate 37,269,739 of OW964562.2, forward strand.
ATGAATAACTAGAATTCCAATAATCTGGATCAAAGAAAACTTGTTATCCATATTTCATACTGTGCAAAATGGAAAATTTATTCCAAAACAAAAAAACTTTCTTGTTTTTTCTTATTATGTAACTGGTTATACATGCATCTTACAAACAATATGATATATAAATATGAGACCAAAGATGATATGACACAGCTGAAGGCTGGAATAAATCGATGTTCAGATACTCGGGATTCTACTGTAATTACTTACAGTAGAATCCTGATTATCTGGCTGATCCTGATAATTCTGATTGGCATTTTATTTTATATACCTTGCTATCTGCACTTGCAGAACTATGGAGTACTGCTTGGCTCCTTAAACATTTCTGTCTGAAGAAATAAAACTTCCTCACAAGTGCTGCACATTCATAGCAGACATATGGTGGCAAGTTGGTATATTGAAACTGGAATAGAACAATAATATGTTATCAAAATAATATACTTAAATATTGAAGCACTGGAATGTACCAAAGCATGGTAATGCATTATTGTGATAAAAACTAGATCTAATTTTAAACACTAATGTACACACCATAATTCTTATATTCGATTTTAAAGTTTGTGCATCAAAACATAAAAAATTTAAATGCCAAGGCACTGAATAGTGATGTGCAGTACACTAGTTCCAGAACCTACTACGATATTCCTAAAAACTTCCGCCCCTAAGACGCTTCTGACCCTATTCAGAGTAATGTTACATCATTTTTGTGAACATTTGTAATAAGTAAAAAAGAGGTATCATAATTATTGGTGTACTCTTTTGTCAGTATACTCAATGTGTTAATAGCAGCAACAGCCTAATGACTAGTGTCATACTTGTGACTGAGAGGATGCAGGTCCCAACACCACACCTTATTACACTATTGTTGTGAACCCACTCCAGACACAAGCATTATTTAGCTTAGTTGAAGAGGTTAACAAGATTACTAGAAATGTGAATTCTACCCGCATTGCAGGATCTTTTTATAAAAATAAATAACACTGCTGGTAATATTCTGTATGTACCCTTTAGTGGCATATCATAATTATTCTGAGTTCACCATCAACACATTTCATTTATTAAAAAGAGTATTTTCATGTTTTTTGCTCAACATAATATCTTAGCAAATGAAAAATTTATATAAAAAGTAATATCTAATAAATAACCTGAGGTTTAAAAGTGGTAATAGATGGTCTAGTAATTAGCATTTGAATAGATTGCATAGACATTTTGTAGTAATTATTAAAAACTCTAAATAAATATTATAAGTAAACAAAGTGGCAACTTACATTGGTTCCTATTACGGACTCATAATAACATTGTAATGGGTGTGATCGCAGATCGTGCAACTTTACGTCCATTATTGAGCAAATGCGACACACTTTAACATCTTCCAGTTCCATCTTGCAGTATGGTTTATTTATATAATTTATTAAAATAAACACAAGTTTAGTTTCATAGATTCGCGGCGTAACATCACTATAGAGTTATAAAATATTAGAACTTCTGTTATACTATAGTATACTATAGTAGTCTTTGGTTCCACCTAATGCTATCTACGCTATTTGAAATAAGGGAAGTATTTAACAGTAAAACATCATGACTACACGAAATGTATTAATTAAAACAATAACATATTGCACATTACATTTATTTGGGAACAACCAAAGAGTATGTAATACACTATGGGAACAACGCGTTAGCTATTTAATAAAAAAAACAAATACAGTTATGGTGAACGCAGACCTAGCCGCACCGCAGTCTCTACAGTCCCCGCCAGGGGGAGGACACTCTCCTACATTAGGTTCAACGACAAACGAGACAGCGCCATCTTCATTTCTTAACCCTGAAACCATTACATAGTTTTCTCTAGGTCGCAATAGATGTCTCTGTAATATAATTTATAAACATTTTTAATTTTTGCATTTCAGGTTAATATCAATATAATCAACTTTAAATATAACAATTTTGTCATGATTATCACTAAAATCTATTTTATATATAATGGCAACATTATAGCAACACTGCCATTATGTCTATTTGTCTCAACATCTGACAACACAGCACAAATAAGAAAAATGGTCGCCGTCATTTTATGTGTAAATCCTAGATTATTAGATAATTTATTAGATAAAAACGTTGAGTTAAAATTACTCCTCCATTTCGTTACGAAGATTGTTATCCAGAAACTTGTTTTGTTTACTTACTACGCGATATAGACGCTATTTTGTGTTGTGTCTGAGTGAATGTTCATCATTGCTACAATGCGGTTCCGTTGCATATTCGGATGTGAAGGCAAAGGTAAGTATTTTATAAATTATTATACTATTTTAAATTTACAAGCTATAAAAGTACAAACCCGCCGTCCTTGCTCTTTTTATGTACTTTTATAATTAATTTGACAATGGAACATAGTCCCCAAAACAAATAAGTTTCATATTACTCGATTATAAAGTCCTATATCTCAAAAGGAAAAACAAAATACCCATTTAGTTATGGTCTGTTAGTTATTTGTTATAATTATACTTCTTATTGCGATACTTTTTTGTAATGTACCAAAGTTTTAAGGTTAATATATGGATCAGCATGAGCCACAAAAAATCGCACTTTTTGCTAATATTTCATTAACATTATACTTGTGAAGGATGTATAGATGTTTGTTACTCAGTCATTACAGAACACATGATTGGATCTGGGTGAAATTTTGCACCACCATACTTTATAATAATTAATAATAATTCAGCATATTCCATTCCCACTGCACGGACACAGGCCTCCTCTCTATTAGAGGGATACTTTATAGTCTAGAATAACATACAGGCTACTTTTTATCCTGGTATAAAATTCCTGTGGAATATTTTTTTAAAATTCGACAGTCCTGTTGGTCTAGTGGTCAGTGGTCCTGACTGCTATGCGCAAGGTCGTGAGTTCGATTCTCACCCAGGACAAATGTTTGTGTGATGAGCACGATCATTTGTTCTTTGTCTGGGTGTAATTTATCTATAATATGTATGTATTTAGAAATATATATGTATGTTTATTAGCTGTCTAGTACTCATAGCACAAGCTCTGCTTAGTTTGGAATATTATATTATATATTATTATTATTAAAATTCCATGCAGGTAAAGCCTCTGGCAAAAGTAGGTTTTTCAATAAAATAATCATAGATTTTGTTTCTTTCAGACTCACTGCATAACAAATTTCCTGGCCGTTATAAAACTTGGATCGGTATTGTTGGTGTGGAAAGCCTGATACTATCTGACTTGGACTTTTTTATGAAGATGTGGATATGTCATAAGCATTTTACTGACGATAAAAAAAATCGATGTAATCGCCTAAATGCATTTGCCCGGTAAGTTTAACTCTTTCCAACTACGTAGATAAAAATGTTAGGTACATATAAGCCATATTAATTAAAATTACATTTTCATTATATTCCTGTTGAATACCATCTTGGAAGCGTCCTGGGCCATAACCTGTTGAATATATAGAATCGTTCTCTTACCAAGATGTTGTAAGTGTGGGATCCTTTATTCAAATAAATTACTTCATTCTGTAGTTTCACTGTGTTTTATTTCATTCCCAAAACCCTTTACAAAATTCTAAATTACATTCTATAACTGTTTGATAAAATTGGTAAACTGCTCTAAAAAACTAAATCATTTATGATCGACCATATAAAACCACTCCGACTAACGACTATATCTTCAACTCTCAATATTTTCTACTTGACTTTTTTTTCATCTATCTTGTCACATTTAAAAACATTCCTAACAACATTTTGGTTTTAAATGCCATAGACTTAAAAAACCTGCCAGTAAACCATAGACATAAAATTCCATAAAACCAATATTACAACATCCCCTCTGAATTTTATGTTTATTGCAATTAGAATAACATCTCCTAAATAACTCCTATCAACTCATTTTAAAAACCCAACTCAATTAAACCACTACTTCACGTTGCCAGCTATGCAAAGGAGCCCCAATAACACAAACCCTATAAAATTCTACACCAACATCCCCTCTGAATTTTTTACTCTAACCTTCACTAAACCATCACTAAACACACTTCACTTATAAAACTCCTAACTTATCTACTTCGACTCTATATAAAATTATTATAAAACTCCTGACTTATCTACTTCGACTCTATATAAAATTATTCAACGCTATCTTCAACAACAACTCCTCGAACTTCAACATCTTCACCACTAACTTCAACTTCAACGTCTTCAATCCTGCCTTCAGAAACCTCAGCATCTTCATCACTAACTTCAGCATTTTCTTCACTGCGAAAATCATCACCAACAACTCCTTTGCATCGCTTTCAAATTTCAACCACTATATCATCTCTATTCCCCTCTGAAAATATTATTTTCATTTGTTTCCAAGCCACATATTGTCTTTCTTGACAACTTTGAATCTTCAAATCATTTTCAATTTTATTTTGAATTATAATTCCTCATGTACTCCAAAGAATTTTTAGACTTATCTTTCGTCGATCTTCTTACAACATCTGGTTAAATTTGCCCGGGGGCAGCCCATAACCTGTTAAAATTCTATAAAACCAATATTACAACATCCCCTCTGAATTTTATGTTTATTGCAATTAGAATAACATCTCCTAAATAACTCCTATCAACTCATTTTAAAAACCCAACTCAATTAAACCACTACTTCACGTTGCCAGCTATGCAAAGGAGCCCCAATAACACAAACCCTATAAAATTCTACACCAACATTATTTTTTTTTTTTATTTTTTTCTGTAGTTTCACTGCATTTTATTTCATTCCAAAAAAAACCCTTTACAAAATTCTAAATTACATTCTATAACTGTTTGATAAAATTGGTAAACTGCTCTAAAAAACTAAATCATTTATGATCGACCATATACAACCACTCCGACTAACGACTATATCTTCAACTCTCAATATTTTCTACTTGACTTTTTTTTCATCTATCTTGTCACATTTAAAAACATTCCTAACAACATTTTGGTTTTAAATGCCATAGACTTAAAAAACCTGCCAGTAAACCATAGACATAAAATTCCATAAAACCAATATTACAACATCCCCTCTGAATTTTATGTTTATTGCAATTAGAATAACATCTCCTAAATAACTCCTATCAACTCATTTTAAAAACCTATTACAACAATTCCTGTTTGTATAACGGTGCCTTGTTTATGTTTATTAAGTACTAGCATTTTGCTCCACTGTTTCATCCGCATTCCTGTGGAACACTACTGATCTGTCTTTGTAGCATGTAGTGTGATGTTTTATAGCCTATCTTACTTTCTGATAAAATAGATTAATGTTAGTGACAGATTTATAAAATTGGGTCAGTTGTTTTTGAGTTTACATTACTGAAAAATCATTCTTCATAATAATTATCAGCATACATTAATCCACATTTTTATTCCATTATAGGCACACCCAGAGTTCAGCAGCCTGTTGGTACCAGTGATAGTCAACCTGCTGCTTGCCTTACTGTTGGTTTAGGTAAATATTAAATTTTTATAATCTTACTTATCTATGTTACACCACAGCTCCAGAATGCAAAGGCAAGAGTAGGAACGGGATGACCTAAATAGATTTTACAGTATTATTTTATTTCAGAGGAATCTGAATATATCCTGTTGAAGACTACAGTTGTTGCTCGGCCTACTGCTTTTCAACCACCTTCACCTTCTACTGATGTATTAGGTTTGTAATTTAATTTAATTAGTTGTACATAAACTGCTTGGTAACAAATGGCGTGATTTTTGGAACAATTGTATTAACTATTATGTATTTATATGTACAATTTTATATTTTTCAGATGTAGATGTGAATAACGGTGTTGCTGTACGTCATGTTTTAGTGGAGCATAACTACTGTGCAAACCCTAAACACACAAAAAGAGCTTTTAATGGTAAGCTTGCAATTCATAAGTTTATAACACTTAATACTAGAAGCTGGTCTGTCCATTGGTTTGGCTATAAAAAATTGCAATTTGTTTTTAAAAAAAGATTTTTTTATTAAATATAAGAATAGAGAGCAGTGAGTGCGAAAACAGTGATGGCCCTGTGGTAACAGCCTCGACTTACGAGTTGTATGTCGTGGTTTCGAACCCAGCCAGGTGCATTACTTTTTGTCATTTATTTCATCACCACAGCTCTCAAAAATGGTGAAGAAAAACATAGTGAGGAAACTGGCATGATCTAGAACTAAAAATTCGAAAACATGCGACATCTACCAACCCACACTGAGCCAGCGTGGTGGATTGTAGCCTATTCCCTCTCACAGAGCGGAGACCCGTATCTCAACAGTGGGAACATTAAAAGGCTGATTATGATGATGAAATAGGTTTAAATCATTTATTCTAAAATAAATAAATAATTCAAATAATAAATCATCAATTCTAAATTAAGAAAAGACATAACAAGCCACTTACATGAGAACATAAAATAAAAAGTAAATTTAAATTAATAAAGTATAGCCGTTATTTTGTTATATGTTCTCCGCTAAAAATATTTTATCGAAAAACACGTAGTATCAGATCTCTCTTTCCTTTCAATCAAGTGTCAAAATGTTTTAACCCTGCTCTTATCAGTATATTTCCTAAAATGTTACGATTCACTTTGTCTTTAACATAATAAGACTTTCATGTCTGTACGATATAATAATAACCATATAGGTAATTGTGTTCGTTTCTGCATTTTCAGTTGCTTCTGGAACATCCTTCCACAGCATATTGAATGCTGTACGGCCATTCCAGAAGAAAGTCAACTATCTGCCAAGGGAGATCAGTATTTGCGCAAAAGGGGCCAATTCTGTGCCTCCGGTGAAAACTGATACAACTCAAGTTTTATCAAAATTGATTTTTTAAATGCACTTACTTGTATCAGAAAAAAATCTCTACATTTCTGTCTAATCGACATTTTGATACGACTCATATTTCCAGAGATAGTATGATACAAGTAGGCCAAAAAATATATATTAATAGTTAATGACGTGTAAAATAATTTAACGCCACATAAATCGTTGAGTATATTTAAATAGTTAGATAGTACTCTGTATAAAAAAATATATCTAAAGTTGTATTCCAATACGTTTATAAACTTTACCTTCAATAAATGTGATTAATGATATAAATTCAGTTATATTGTTTTACATAAATATATTGTTCGTATTTTACTAGTACAACTGCAGATATATCAGTCAATACAGAGACAAAAGTAAAAAAAATGTTTATGTCAAATGATCAATGTCAGTTGTTATTGTAAATAATGTTTTATTAAGTTATTATATCATCAAACACCAAACTACCGTTCTAGTTAAATCATTTTACACAATGCATTATAATAACTTTAAGGAATGTATCTGATAAAAAACTAACTTAAATAGTTTTTAATATCTGTATTTTGATCGTTACTATTTTATAGAACGTAGATATTTTTATTGTTTGATCGATTTTCGGAACGTACAAAACGCAAGCTAAATATTATAAAATATTTTTTTTATGGTGACTGGCTGATAATAATGAGGAAGTAGTGTGTCGTAGCAAGCTTCTTTCACACAGTTCAATTCCTCAAAATGATGTAGTATTTTACCAAGAGACCATGAGAAATTTTGATAGCAGTGACTCTAGGACCTACTACCATAAGCAGAACAAGTTACCTACTAAAACATGGGAGTCTTTAAGTCAAGAGTGAATAGGTTACTTCTAGGAAAGCGTGCTCCATCTTCGACCACATCATCACTTACCATCAGGTGAGATGGTGGTCAAACGCAAGCATATTATCAATAAAAAAAAACATCGCGATTTATTTTAAGTCGACTCAGCCTTCAACGCGTATTGAAATCAGTTTTACTAGATTCATCGAATGCAATCTAGTAAATCTGATTCTATAGTTGAAAATAATGTGCGTTGAGAAAATAATGATAACGTTTTAGTACTATACCTACCATTCTCTGAGGAATCAAACCAATATCCAAAGTTTATGTTTGGTTTGTGTTTTGGAATGCTATCATACCAAAACACAAACTATGATTTTGACATTTCTAGAAAAGGTAGTAAAAGAAATATCAGGTTTGCTAACTTAGAATGAAGAAGGAAGTATTAGCAGATCATTTGATTAAATAGAGTGGCCCATCTTTTATTTCAATTTAAAAGAAGAATGATCTGTTTTCAATATTATTATATTATGTTAATGTAATAATACTTAATATCATGAGTTTTATCAGAACTTGAAGACTAAGGCTGTTATCAGAAACATTGATCCTGATTTCTATTCCTGTGACAAAGAAAATAATCTGTATACCTAGTACTTTTTATAGATTTTTATTTTTATTATTATATTTGGTTCAACATGTTTTTCATTAGGAAACATTGTGTAACATTATAAAAAATTATGAATGACTACCTCATCTTGCTCAATATTCATTAGTTTTAAAAACGTTTACAAATTTTGATATAGGGACCTACCTACTGGTATTGTGATATTAAAGCGTGATGTCATTTAATTTGTAAAATTATTTAAAAATGGTCGTGCGCCTTATTTTAAAAAAACGCCCTTTGAGACTGGTCTTTAGTTAAATGCTATTTCAGTAATATTTAAAAGTGGTACTTGTAAATGTATAACAATTTAAGGTCATTCACTGAATACTGTAATAAGAGAAGCATTTCAGATGCTATTTTTTTTAATTTAAGTGAATTTTTATCTTAAATATGTGCGTTTTATTTTATAAATAGAGAGTTTAAAATAAAATTTGTTACAAATATCACTTTACATGAAAATGTTATAATACACAAAAAATAACATCGTGATAAGTGATATATCTCAATAAATATTAAATTAGGTAAACTTTAAACTGATTTCTAACAAAAAAGTTATATTAGATGTGTTCAACAACATTTTTCTGGCATCCTAAATGTAGTGTAAATACTAAAACATAGCTTATGATAGCAGTCTTCACGAGAACTGGATGTATGGTGTAAGTTGATATAACTTAATATACATTAGTTTACACAGACATAATATTGGTGCACTTTGATCAGAATCAGAATCATTTATTCGTAAACATATGTGATAATTATATATAAGATCTTAAAAAATTAGGTAGTGCGCTATGTTTTGTCTATTGACATACAAATTATTACGAAAAAAAAGTATTATTATACTATTAAATTAAAATATAAATTCGTCACAATATTTCTATGCAAGCAAGTAAAATTTTAAAATTCATAATAAATTTCATTTCATGTCAAAACCTATAGTCAATTTAGAAGATTAATATTAAAAATAAAATACGTAAAAAAAGATATATTAAAAATGTCAAGTATAGGTAAAAATGTCAATATTGTAAAGTTACAGAGATTTGTCTTAAGAAATTCACCTAGAGTGTAATAACATTTTTCTAGTAGTAACCAATTAAGCGTTTTTTTAAACTTCTGCACTGGCATACATTTTATTTCATCGGGTATTTTATTAATATTTGCGGTGCAATACCAAAGAAGCTTTTCCTCATAAGAGAAGTTTTACATTTCACACGGCATAAATCATTAGTATACTGAGCACGCATGAGTGTTTTCTTTACTGTACATAGTTTCTTGAATATCTAATCTAATCTTGGTTTCGGCAACCTAAAACCAAAATACTCTTATACAACTCCCACGTTCGCAGCATCTTGGAATACTGTAGCACTGTTTGGAGACCACATTATGCTACATATAAGCTAAGACTTGAGCGAATACAGAAGAGATTCCTTTGGCATTTAGCGTATTCGTCTGGAATTGCCAAAGGAAAACGATCTTATTTAGCTAGATTATCGCATTTTAAGGTTAAAAGTCTAGAAAAACGTAGAGACATAATAGATTTCACTTTCCTTGTTAAGATTTTACAAAACAAAATAGACTGCCCTCAGTTATTAGGTAAGATTAATTTCCGAGCTCCAGCTAGATACCCTCGTGCTACCATAACTCCCTTGTATCCTCCGCCCCGTAGGACTGTTCTCGGCGCCAACTCAACCATTCCTCGACTGTGTAAACTTTTAAACAGTTGCAGCGATCTTGTGGATGTCCATGCAGACTCTTTTACCAGGCTCCTCAAAGTAATGCACAATAATATGTAGATAGCTCGTCTTTAGAAGGTTATTTTTAGTTTATTTTATTTTATGTTGTACATTTAGATATTTATTGTTTTGTTTAGTTCTAAGTTAGAGAGTTAAGAATAATTGTATTGTATTGTTTTGTACACAATGGCATATGTGGTGCTTACCTGTAAAAATTGTGACACTAGGAAATATAGTTAGGAATTATAATTGTGAAAATTTTGGTGTCAACAATTGTTGGTGAGCCAAATAAATAAATAAATGTGGATTCATTTTTACAATTAATGCAATTTCTAGGATGTATAAGGCCGGTTGAGGTAATATTTTTAACTTTTTAAAATAAGGAATGCAACTATCTGTTGTTTTTAAATGTTTTGATATAGTTGACAGTTTTTCCACAATATTTTCTTGATTTTCTAATAAAATGTTACAAAATCCTATAATAATAAAAAAACGATGCAACTTGTATTTAACATTAAGTTTCCTGTAAAATTATTGATAATAGTCTTTTTATATGCAATAGAAAATAAATAAAACTTTAAATTACTCAACTGAAAAGTTGTCATTTTGAAGTTGTATCAGTTTTCACCGGAGTCACAGAATTGTACAAGGATCGACTGGCTAATGTAGAGAAGCTATCACAAAATATTGCGTTTAAGCGAGTAGCGACATATGATAAACCAGCTAAATTATTCGTGTATATGCAAAAATAGAAAATAAAGAAAATTTAATTTAATTACATACAGTTGTTTTAATAAAAATCCAATTTTTATATTAACCCTGTGTTTATTTACCAGTGCCGAACAATTTTGTTTAAATTATATCTTGTGAATATTCAATTGTCAAAATGTTAGTAATTATAAAAGATTCACAAGAAAGTTAGAACAAAATTGTTGGGTACTGGATAAGGCTCAATCTATACTGACTATAGATATGTATGTAGCTATACGTGTATATATATGTATGTAGCTATACGTGTATATATAGGTACGTAGCTATACGTATATATATATATCATTAGTTCAGGGTTAAGAAATAGAGATGGCGCTTCAAATTTGGACTGACAGATTTCCCGAGAGTGGGCTCTCTATATCCGTAGTATTATAGTACTCTATGGTCCCCGCAGTCATCGCCACAGAGTACATTCATATATATAGTAATAGAGACCAAACTTCGACCTCAAAAACGGTAACACGTTTATAGCGCCATCTGTGTTCTGTAGTTAGAAATACATTCGCTATAATATCTATCTATAACTACGTATGAGTAGATACCAGTATATAGTAGCTATTTAAACCTGATTTTTATAATTTTAGCATTAAGGGGGAGGCATTCATAAATAAAATACGTATATTTTTCATTTTATTTATTAAATCAACCAACATTTATAAAAAAATTGTTGAAAGATTACCATATAATACAAAACTTATATATAGTTACACAATCCAGGTTGATGTGATATAATTAATTTGTTTACAATAGCAGTATTTTAAATAAAGTAGCAGTATTTTAAGTAAACACTGCTATTGTAAACACAATAGCAGTATTTTCTACCATAGAAGCGGATCAAACTCCTTAAAACAAAAATGCTGCAGTAACCAACTTTTACGGTGACATGCATGATGACCATTAAAAACTACAATTTATCCCTATATGTTGACTTGTTAAAATTAGTAATGATAGTCTATAGCTAACTAGGGTACCCAAGGAATAAGATGACATTGAAATAGTGTTAAATAAATGTATATTGTTCTATTTTTATGGAATTAAATTGGATTACAAAGATTAAAAATTATATTGTTGACTAACGTATATTATATCTTAAACCTTCTTTTTAAATAATATTGAATTTCAACAATAAAAACAAGTTATCTATTGCAAGTAGATTGTGTAACTAGAGAAAAATCTTAACATTTGAAGTATTGTATTTGTAGTATTATACACGGAAACAGTACACAATATAAGGTTACTATACTTATCCTCTCTGAAACGACCTATTTATTGAGAGAGCTGGATACAACCATGAACAATATCAAGTAACTATAGTCACCATACTGTATATTAATTTTATCTTATGGGATTATGCCAAAATGGTTTACTGCTAAAGAGCAGTAAACCATTTTGGCATAATCTTTTTATCTAATTAATAGGTTTTAAAAATCATCTGAAATTTCATAAAAATGAATATTACTTAAAATAATATTATTAAGTATAATTTGGACATTAACAGATTATTTGTCTATTATTCAGATAAAAATATATGCCATGATTGTTACCCAATATCCCATACAGGACCTAATAGCTAATATTTCAGACGGTGATATTTAAGTTGTCTTAAGAAATGCAAGATAATGGGACTTACTCTCATTAGTCCGGTCAAATTGGTCCAAAAAATAAAAGAGACGGTACAAAAATTCTCAAAAAGCTGAAAGCTGATAAAATTGTTCAAAACATAATTATACAAGCATGCTGAAAATGCAAAAAAAAAAACAATTTTCGTGACCTTTGACCTCGAGTAATTATTTTTCCAGGTACCTGATTGATAAGGACATTTTAAATTTCATTTATAATTATGTTTTGACCAATTTTACCAACTTTTAGCTATTTGTGAATTTTTGTACCCTCCTCTTATTTTTTGGTCTAATTTGACCCGATTATTTTAGTATCTACAAACTATTAAGACGAATTAAAAACACCGTTTTACTATTTCTTTCTCTTAAATTTGCAAACCATTCAGTGTCCACACCCAATTTTCTATGGAAGGTACATATTCTTTTTGTCTCCCTGATGTTACAAACTCCATTGTTTTAAATATTTTTTTGCCTTCCACCCATGTTTTGTTATGTACTGAATTAGGCGTCGCTGGGCCAAGTAATGGTTTGGCATTTTTATTTTTTGAGTAGCTCCCATTCACAGTTGAATATATTGTCCCATAAACAATAAAAAATCTGCAGTTTCCCTGCATTCAGGCGGAAGAATTCCTTTATCTGAAAAGATAATAACACCAAAACAATTATTTTAATGGTACTTAGTTTGTCACCTACTAATATCATGACAGTTTAATAATTTAAACTAAAAATATATATAACTGAAATCAACTAATATGTGTGGAAGAAGTGGAGGGAAACCTTTGCCCAGTAGTGGGACTATATGGGCTAATACAAGAAAATACAAAACTACATAATGATGAAACGAACAACACTTTTTTTTAGATAATAAGACTTTTCTTTTTATTGAAAATAGGTTCGCGTTTGACCACTATCTCACCTGATGGTAAGTGATAAGACTTAGATTATTGTAATGATTTCTTAGTGGTTGTGAAATGGTGTGCTTTATATGTATCTTAATTTTAACTATTAAATGGCTATAAAATAAATTATGAGTTTTTTAGAACAGTCAATAACACTTTAATGAATTATCTAATCTGATCACTTACAATAATAATATTCCACAACTTTCACACAACGCCATCTAGTCCCAAACTAAGCAGAGCTTGTGCTGTGAGTACTATACAACTGATAAACATACATATATATTTCTAAATACATACATATTTTAGATAAATTACACAACCATTTGTCCTGGGTGGGAATCGAACCCACAACCTTGCGCATAGCAGTCAGGGCCACTGACCACTGGACCAACAGGGCTATTAATATTTATGATTACTTATTGACAATACTTATGAATATATGGATTCAATTAAATACTATGAGGAGGCAGTGATAGTTGTAACTGTTGAATGCCACACAGCAGACTCAATGCAAATTGTTAGTCATTGTTGACCAGCATGGCATTGAAAGTCTTAAAGAATAATGCATTTTCTAAGTGAAATTTGAAGCTTACCTCGATTTTGTTCAACCTCTTCTGTCAATATAGGATTTGAAGCAGGCACATCATTAATTGTATCTGGTTCTGAAACATGGTTATACTTTAATTCACATAAAATAAATTATTTTTAAAACTGAGTTTTGATGATGTTGATGGTTTGGTCAGGTTCTGAACCTCTTGCAATAGCTTTCTATCAGTAAATATGTAGCTCTACTGAGATGGAGCTATAAATAAGACCCCATTAAAACAATTTGAAAAGGTTTGTAATATTATGTTTTAAATATAAGTAATTTAAAATTTTAAAAAAATCTGTATATTTATACTATAGAATAATTTATTATTCTGTAGTATAAATTAATTAATACATACCTAAATTTAAAGTTGGTACCGCAATATAACTAATTTTGTTGTTCCGGCACAAATATTTGTCTTCAAAATGTGAATGACATAATCGGCAGTACTTAAATATGTGCTCATTTTCAAGTCCCAAGAGTGACATTGCCAATAGCATATAACCAAGGGTTGAATCGTACTCTATCCTTTTTTGGGTTTGGGAAGCCATGCAATACTCAATGCATACCTGAAATTAACAAAAATTAAGTATGTAGTAAGATTATAAAAATAAAATTTTAGAAATTTCAATACATTGATACCCTAATAATAAAGGAGTTCAAGAATACACAGTTAATTACTAACTGTGTATGAGGAAGTTAACACATGGCAGAAATAAAATGTGAAATATTTTTATCACTCTAGAATTTCTGGTGTTATCTAGAAATTTAATACACATAAATTAAAAATGAATTTTAATATAATATCTACTAAACAAGTGGTGAATTATACAAGTTGAATGTTTGTGTCTGTGCTAGTTATAAGAGCAGTATATGTATATTATATTTATATATACATATAAAAAAAATTGATATCAGCAGAATTACATTATTACCATTATCACACACATCTTTATAAAAAACATATCAAGTGCAAGTTGAACTCACATTGAGAGGGTGTCTTACCTACAATAAAATGAATACATTTATCGCAAGAACTTTTATTTTCTCCTTTCAACTGAGCCGGTGTGGACTATTCTGCCAGTGTCATGTTATGACGGCAGCAAAGGTAGGCCATCGAACTTTGTACTTTGTGGTAGCTGTTATTTCAGCTGTAAGGACGAACACATGAGTTAAACATATAATCTACTATATACCTACAAGCTAAGATATAATATACTATATATATATATTATAAAACACAAACTATTATCTACACAATAACTATACACATTATGCACTAATTACATTTTAATCTCATTATCTGTTATAAATTTAGATAGGAGATTAATTAATTTAGGAGAGAAGTGGGTAAGAAGGGTATGGAAGCTGGTTGGGAGAGGAATACTGCATTTGGGAAGTTTATGGTATAAATCACAGGATCTATTGTTTATGGAGCAGGAGAAGAAAATGTGATCTAGGGTGTGATCTAAGGCCGCACTCGCACAGGGAGCTGTTACTGACATGTATTTTATGCAAGAATACTGGGCTACAACAATCTCCGAGTCTAAGTCTGCAGAGTGACGAAACAGTCTCCTTGGACAATTTAGGAAATTAAAAAAACCAGGGTTTCCTCTTGACTTCAGGCTGTATAGCGACATAGTAAGTTTAATTAAATTAATACAATAACTTGGGTCTGGCCCCATTCGGCAAATCATAGTTCTGAGCTACATAGTGCTTTTGAGCAGCCGGATTTGATGTAGCATACTTTGCTAATAAATCATCGCACTCATTGCCAACAATACCCGAGTGACCGGGGATCCAGGCTATCTCAATGTCCAAGCCGCTTTGGGAGCAATCAAATAACAAGTTCTTAATATCTATAATGACTTGACTATGGATTTTACTGTAAAGTTGATTTTTTTTTAATGCCTGGATACTACTACGGGAATCTGAAAAATTACTGATCTTGTTATTTGATGGAATTTTATATAGTGTATGGTCGTCTTCTAAAATAAAAATAAAGTCTTCTAAAATACCAATACACTCCCCTGGAAATACTGATGCTTCTGGTGGACATTGAAATAAAAAGGCTATTTTGGAATTTTAGAAATAAACTGCAACCCCCGTGTATTCGGTATCGGATAGTTTAGAAGCATCAGTAAAAAATAAATTCCATTCTTCCCAATACCGCATGATAGCTGACTCAAAGTAATCTCTTGGGTTTTGGGAATTATTTGTTATACCGTCCCAAAACGGCTTTTGATTCGAAATAAATCGTATCATATGCAGCGGCAAAGACAGGGAGAGTTGAGTTATTGACAAATTGGCGATGAGAGTTGTTTAAGCTCTCTGTACCTATTTATCAATAGAGGAACTGTTTTATTATTCCAAATGACTAATTTCGTAAATATAAAGAAGTTTTCATACCTCCACTTTCCTTGCACCCAGGAACACAACAAACCTTGTTTGGCGACATTATGTTTGTTTATTAATGAGAAAAACAGTAAACTTATATCACAGCGTAATGAAATAACTGGATACCACAAAAATATCACGTACAACAGCGGTGACATCATCAGCGGCGGCGGACATATTGAAATTTTAAGGAATCTGGAAGGTGTCAGGTGGTGACAACTAGACAGACATGCATGTTGAATCAATAAACTGTTTTTTTAACGACTTTTCATTCGTCAACAAGTTAACTGTTATTCATCAATGAAAAAGCGGGTTGAAAATATTAGCTGTTAATTTTCGTTAACGCGCTTGTGAGATTATGTATATAAAATAGATGTATATATATAGTATATGTATAAAGGATGTTGTTATTTATAAAAGTAATTAATTATGAATATCTATTTGTTATTTATTTACCGATTAATTATCAATTAATCGATATTACCATAGTTGTTAGGTACATTATAGAAATAATTAGTAGTTTTTAAGCTAACATGGTCCCTAACAGTGTCATTAGAACTTAAAACGGGATATTTACCATGTGTACTTATTGTTTTGAGTTTTATAGCTTATTGTTTTGAATTAGTAGCGGTGTCGCTAACAGAAACCGAACGAGAAAGAGGGTAGATTGATTTGTCTGCTCATAAACTTCCACCCGAATTACTTCAGTTCATACGTGATCATGGCGCTTGCAACAGTGCCGAAATAACGGAAACTCAAAACAATAAATACACATGGTAAATATCCCGTTTTAAGTTCTAATGATACAATTAGCAATTTGTATAGCAATATCAATTTATTCATTTACCGCACGGTACGGAAAGGGTTGTTTTCTATGTAGAAGAACCGGCAAGAAACTCCACAGTTACTTTTTTCAAAACATATTTTTTTTTCACATAATCATTAATTCACTATACAATGTGTAACGGAAACCCCATAAATATCCAAAAGGGCTGAAAACAACATCTGATATGGAGTCTCTATGCAAAGTTTCAGCTCAAAATAACTGACTCAAAGAACTGATACCAAATTATCGGTTTCATATATTTCTTGAATACCAATAATAACAAACATGTCACAACACTACGAGGGTCAATAACGTTCCACGTCACTTGCCAATAACACGATAATTCTCTTCGTTCTTCTTAATTTGAAAAATTCGGTCTCTGGTATCAGTGTATTGATATTTGCCATATCTTTTATACTCTTACGGAGCTGTGAATACTCCTACTTTTTAGATGATTTTTAATTATTTATGAAAACGAATAATAAAGAGCTTAATTCAAACTACTTTTATTTATTAAGTTCTTTTTCATTCATTTTCGGTTTTATTTCTCAATGACCTTAAATTTTTATACTTTTATAACCTAAAAAACGTTTTTGTTATCTCTCTGTTATCTCAGTAGCCCCATGATCAATATTGACATTGATGTTTTTATACTAAGCTAGCTGTGACCGCGACTTCGTACGCGTGGAATAGTGACTTTCGGCAGCATTTTTAATTTTTTAGGCTAATGATTTTGAAAACTAAATTCATACATAATTTGACTGTCGTATTTATTAATATCTATACAAAAGTCTAAAAAATAAGTTTCAAGCTTCTAGCTTTAAAAATGACGCAATTTCCATACAAACTTTCATCCCCTATTTCAACCACTTACGAGTCCTTTGTTGCATTTAAAAGTAGCCTATGTCCATTCTCAGGCTCTAGACTATGTCAGTACCAAATTTTATTAAAATCGGTTCCGTAGTTTAGGCGTTATTGCGTAACACACAGACAGACAGAGTTACTTTCACATTTATAATATTAATTAAGGATAGTGTTTTTTACCAGTCAATTCAGTATTCATTTTATTATTGTCTTTTGAGTTGAATAAGTGGGCCGGACGAAGTGGGTCGTTGCCAGAGTCCTTTAAGTGTGTAAATAGACAAAAAAAAAACACAGTTTAGTAATAGTTTTTAGTGCTAGGTATATTTGTGTAGACATAAATTGACTTATAAAAATTAATTGTATAAATAATAATGATACTCGTTAAATCGAGTGTAGTTCAATTCCCTAAAGTTTAGCTTGTCTTTCATATAACGGTACACTCTATAATCATTTCACCCAGTATCAATAACGACAACAATTAAATAATAAAAACTACATACTTTTTAAGTTGCCGAAATTAGTAAAAACTGCGGAGCTGTGTATGTTCTGTCACTTAATTATCCTAGTCCGTAATAAACTCGACTGTCAGCATCATAAATACTGAACTTTCTACTTCTACTACATCTGTTCTTTTATTTACAAATTGCACGTGTAGACGGTTATTAGTAGGTCTCATGGATAATAAAGTATATAATAAATAAATAAATTATCTATAATTATGTTACCATATTCTTAGTTGCTCACAAACCAAAAAAATACAATAAAATATAGCGTTCAAATAAGATTTGTTTTTTCTAACACTAGTCTAAAATATATCTTTTTCATTTTCTAATACAGTTATTTTCCTATAATGTCAAAATATGCAAAGTCCCTTGGGTGAAGTTACGGATGTTAAACACTTTATTCTCGTCACAATACATATAGTGATGTAGAGCTGATGGTCAAATACCAGGAGAACTCCTCAAAAATTAACGGCTATGCACAGGGAAAAGCAATATTTTGTAAAAGGTGATAAGTTGTTGACATTATGGCTTTTGTAACTAGATAAATTACAAACCAAACCACTAAAAAGCGTGAAAAAAATTTTTTTCTAGTTATTTTTGGCTTTGTAGTGTTTTGATAATAAGGAAGTCGGTTCTATTTTTTGCTAAAATTTTTTTGTATATTTTTCATATAAAAAAATGTAAAAATGTAAAAGCTATGAAGGGAAATTACCAGTACCGTTATAATCCCTTGACTCCACTCCTTGTTATATCCATACTGTGATTATTTAGCTATCCAGTTGTCGTAATATCTATAGCAATACAACAACTGAATAATTATTTAATTTAAATATAATTTTAATTTTAATGAATATAAATTGAATTATATTAACTGCAATTGTGATACCGTTATTCAGCAACCGTTATCAATAATGTTATTGCCACTAAATATCGATTAGATAGCGGTTATCAAAAATAACTAATAACGCCCATGTCTAGAATGTGTCATTGGTGACAACAAAATCAGTGTAGCAATAAAAAAAACATCAAATAAATTAAAACATTTTCATGTATGATTATTTTAATCAAAAATTAATAAAGTTTATAAATATTACACAGCAAAATAGATAAGTCATTTAAATAAATTAAAAACCATCAACAAATGTTAATGTTTTATGATAGAAAATCTGACGTATATATTTAAATTAATTTTAACGCCATCTATTGAAATCTTAAATAGTTCACGTCAAAATTGATACAGAGCTGCCATCTGTACTCTGTGGTTATAAATTTATCCACATATTAACCGGCAAAATTAAAAAGCACACAAAAATACGAAACTAAAAGCTTTTGTCATGCTTCTTAACGTAATAGCATTAAATGCTCTGAATTACCCGAATGAATGTTCTGAGTTTGAACGACCTGCTGCGGCGCGTGCGGTGCGGCTAGGTCTGCGTTCACCATTAGACAGAGAATGTCTAGTTCTATGAAAGATAAAAGATTAGGGATGAAACGATACGAGTAAATACAAGTAACTACTCGATACTTTTCTTTCGATTCCAAGTACTTTTGTACTCGGTACTTGACAACCGAATAACAAGTAGTATCGGGAAGTAAGAACTTGTATCGATAGGTACTCGGTCGGTCGGTCGGACACTCACTCACTGATTTAATTTTTGTTTCGCGAATGCATTTTTTCTACTGCTCAGTTGGCAGCCTTGCGTATAGTAGATAGAATCTGATTTTTCATAATTTTTATTCATTCAGTCTAGAAGTGGGCAAAGTGTATCATTTTTGAGATTGGAACATTTGCATCTCGATCACTGAAATGATCCGGAACACTGATATGTTTCGTTTGGCTCATTTGGATTTTGCTCAAATGACTCAGTGAACGCCCACGACGTGACGTCATGTATAGAAACGTAAGATTTTTACGTAGCGTCTCGGGTGTTTACTATTGAGACATAGAAATGTTTTGAGGCATCAATACTGAATGTTTTATGTCTACATATTTATTGTAATAAGTGAGATTATAAATAAAGTCGATCTTCGTGCATACGATACGAGAGTCAAAAGTTAAAGTAACTCAGTCTCTCTCAGTCTCTCTCAGTCTCTCTCTCTCGCTCGCTTACTGCTCAGTCGCCACAAGCCAGAGCAAAGTAATGTTTCAGATTCAAATGATGCATTTGAAACGTTGTTACTGAATCAATCTTTTGAATCACTTTAATGATTCGGATCAGTGAGTCGGTTCCGTAAAGAATTACACACGCCTAATTCAAACGGTCGGTCTGTCACTACATTCCTTCATCGCGTGACGGTTGTTAATTTCTTTTTATTAAATTAAAACTTAACTGAATTTAAATTGTAATAGCAATATTTAGCAAAATCAGTTATAATAGGACCACAAAAGTCTGAGGTGTGGAATGTGAAATTTGTGGAAAAACGGAAATCTAGAAATGCTTCAAAGACGTTAAGTATTGTGGCAATACTTCCACCAGAAATCGAGTAATCGGAAAACATTTAGAAAAACTATTTTTTCTAGGGAGCACGTCGATTACAGATTTTTTCCTTAATATTTGGTGTATTTTATTTTAAAAAATACTCAAGACTATACTATGTACTGACACTGCTGTTCTTATTTGCCTCTTACACTTACGACGGAAAAATTGACCGATACAAGTAGGTATCGATACTTTTCATTCGATACCACGTAGGTATCGATACCTCATGACCAATTCGGTATCGAGTAAAAGTATCGATACCCAGATGGTATCGTTCATCCCTATGAAAGACGCCACAGACAGTGTGACCAGATTAAATTTTACAAAAAAACCGAAGCTTTTAAAAAAATACTAAAATATACCAACTTGCACATAGAAAATATACCAATAAAAATACTGATTTTCAAAACATATTTTTATTTATTAATCATCATCATCGCAATAAATATTAGAATTATATTTTAACATTCTGTTTGATGGGTTAAGATTCACACAGCCTCCTTCATCTTTTATACCTTGTTTGGTTTTTAAAATTGCAGATACATTTTTGTTTATGAATCTGTTTCTTTGTTCCGTTTTTATTAAATTAATCTGTGAAAATATGCGCTCGCATGCAGCATTCGACACTGGTATACATAACAGAGATTTACTGAAACTAGTTATATTCTTGTATTTTAATGTACTACCATCACTGTTAGCTTCCAAGTTCCAACCAAAATTGTTCACAAGAAAGGGGTGAGCCAGCATAGGCGTAGGAAGGGGGGGAGCCAGGTGGGCCGTGCCCACCCCAGAATGGTCTGCCCACCCGAGAATTTTTACTAACAAACAATTATGGCTGAAAAATTTAAAAATCTGGCCAATATTTTCTACTACTGGGGGCCAGGCCCCCCCTGGGAAATACCTCTAGATACGCCAATGTGAGCCAGTACTCGAAGATTGTAATAAATTACTTACTTCGCGATCAAGTTTAAGTGTTCTATATTCATCGTCAATTATTTACATTTGTTCTGGCTGTACTTCGTATGGGAAAGTTTACATAACATTTCTTAAACTACTAAATTCTTTATTCACGGCAGTGTGTGGGTCAAGAAATTTAAGTTCTCTGAAAATTTGATCTTCAAAAGGCAAACGTGCGAAAAAAAATTCAATTGAGTGCTCAATTCAATTAAAAAAAATTGGCACTTTCTGAAAAAATCAGCAATTTGTTCTTTCATGTTTATGTTTCCCCTATGTTTAATTAATTCTTGACCTACTTGAATCCCTAAGTACATATTATTCAATGGCAAATAATTCACACTAGATTTTGGGTCTAATGTAAATACGTTGTTCGTGCTTTTTATATAATTAGTTTTCATAAAGCAACCCAAAATCGACAAGTATATACTAGAAGCATCATCATAAATAATCTTTCAATGCACGGGTAGTCACCTTGAAAAATTATATTAAATTTGTTTACAATCGGCAAAATGTAGTCTAAAAAGTAAAAGTATAATTTGTTTATATCATTATTAAAAGAATGATACAAAAATTCTGATGACACAATGCGATCACTCAAATATTGGTCTTGAAAAAACAACTGCAGTGCCAATGGAGGGCACTGCAGTTGTTTGTTGTCTTGAAAAAACAACTGCAGTGCCCTCCATTGCTCAATTATTCTATTAACACAAGCATGAAGCGATAGCCATCTTATATCATAATGACGCAGTAGTCTATGTTTTTCAGTGTCAGTGAAATATTGGAACTCAACAAATTCTCTTTGACGCTTGCTGCTTTGAGAAAAATATCCATATACTTCTTTTACTATCTGTTCTAAATTTCTAGGTAGTATTTTGCAAGCATGACTAACACTTAAAAACTCTCTGCACGTCTACTGAGTTTCCCCAAATTATAAGACCATATCTGAGTACAGATGCTACATAAGCATGGTAAGCAACTACTGCAGTCTTTAGATTAATCGTTTGTCTTATTCTTGTTAAAACATACACAAAGCGATCTATTTTGTTTATTATTTTATCTATGTGTGGTTTCCAACTACGATTTCTGTCCACGGTTTTACCCAAAAATACACATTCAGAGAGCTAATCGCCAACACTTTGATTGTGGTGACATCTGTACTTTCATTGATTACAATTGAATATACTGGTTTACCTGACGGAGATACAGTACGAAGTATATCTTCAATCATAACTTTTTCATATTCGGGTCCTAAAACGTTATAGGTAATAGCTGCTGCTTTGGTTCCCTTGCAGGAAAATTCTTTTGCAATTTCGGAGTCAGGAAAACATTTCACTAGAACATCACTAAGATGGTCCATAGCTCTAAAAGAGATGTTGTGTTCTGAAAGAAAACCGCATAAACGCAGCTCCGCTTTCTTGACTTCGTCATTCAGTGGTGCCTTTTTGAAAAATGTGTCAACCTGGAAACAAGTAAAAACATAAATTATACATTATGATCATACACTAAATAAAGTACCTCCGAACTTCTCGACTTTAGGTACAGTAATTCTAATTTTACTAAAAACTAAAAATAAGTTAAGCTTACCTTTGATTGTCCTTTATATTTGTTCAAGTTCGATTTATGCATTTCAGTATTTGCATGTGGTTTTATAGATGCTAATCTACATTGGAGTTTCGCACTGCACGCTTTACAAAACGCAGCGTACTCGTCATCTTTATAACGTGAAAGCCACGAAGAAAACTCCGGAATTTGTTCCCATTTAGCCAAATAACTTTGCTGAAAACTAGACATGTTTTCAGGATTCTGAATTGCGTATCAGATAACAGCGTATTATCATGAAATAAAATGAAAACAAAAAATCGCGCGCTCTATTTATATTACGACGAACATGTACAATATAAAATTAGGGAAAATCCCGAATTATTGAAACTTTCAATAATTCGGGAATTTCCCTAAGTTTCAATTTGAAAGTTTGAAACCAAACCTTCAAAGATTAAGCCAAGTGCAGAACAGAAAATCATTTTGTGACTAGATGATTCGATACTATTTGTAATTCAAGGGGGGCAAAAAAAAAGGGGGGGCCACCTGTCATGTCCTATCTGTAACTTACTGATCTTTGCTCCAAAATGAAATATAGACTAAATCCGGAAATTCCCCTGAACATCAATGTACGCAGTTTTTTTTTAATAATTTTATGACATGGCTATGGTATTGCCATAACTTTTTTCCAAAATATACCCAAAAATACTGGCTTCCGCCAATATACCTTTAAAAATACTGACTCTTGGAAAACTTACTAAAATATACTCAAAAAGTATTAAAATACTGAATCCGGTCACACTGGAAGACACTTGGTTCCGATATAATTTCGTCTGTCGGCCATATCTCCTTGTTTATTATATCTAATCAAACTTAACTTGCGAGCTCTCAGCACCCTTGATTTGATTTGACGACAGAAAAGTACTTCTGTAGCTTTTCAGCTTGTCTTTTATTTATTTATTTATTATTAAGGTCATCCAACAGCTTCTGTATATAGCATTTCGTGGGTATAAGTAACAAACAGCCTTAGTCTTATACAGTCGCCAATTACAGGAAAACCAGCATTCAACATAATTAATAACATTAAAACAAAAAATAGTATTACAAAATTAACTTAAATCTATTGAAATTAAATTATTACTAAAATTAAATTATAAAGATTTGAGTATTTTGTCTTGGACAAAGCCTCAGTCAATAAAGATAATATTATATATCTCAAGAAAAAATCCAAAATATTTTCAATGGTTAGGGGAGGTCAGCTCAAAGCGGCCATCTTAACTTTGAGTTAAAAAAAAAACCTATTAAACTATAGACTTTTGAAGAGAATTTTATACTAATAGTCAGACAATTTATAGAATTTTCATAATGTGAAATTTAAATTCGCGCAAATTAAAAATTAACCATGTGATTTGTAAATTACGAAAACTTGTCAAAAAACCGCTTTGCCCGAGTGGCCGCCCAAAGCGGCCATGGGGGTAGGGGCAAAGTGGTCACTCCAAATGTACACCAGAAATGTATTTGTTTTTAGTTGGAAAATATCGTGCTTGACAAAATAAAAATAACAAAAATATTTAAAAATGTTATTTATTATTATTTAACATTTTTACAAAATAATCAACATTTTTATAAAACGTGCATTTTATAGAGTCTGGCAAACGAAAGTAGAGACTGAAAAAGCGCGGCAAATTTAAAAAATATCAGCATAGCAACCCCAAAACTACTATGAAATACCTGGAATAACTTTATTTGATACTTTAGAATTATGTATTTTATTTCATCGGAATAAAAATACAAGAGATATTTTAAGTAGGTAATAGTTTAGATATTGTGTCTTAATTCGATTAAAAAAAAACAACAGTATTCTAAAATAGTTCTGATTTATTCACTATAGTCAAAATCTGAATGTAAGACTTCCATGTGGAAAGTTTCATTAGAGTCACTGGAGTCATTGTTTCCTACGTTAATTATAAAACTTTCTAAATTATTTTCTGTAATTCTGTCCCTTTCTTTTTGTTTATTTTCAACATGAATGACATGATCAGTCATTTTCTTTCACTCATCGGGAGTTATATTTTCAAACGACTCTTTTATAAATTTCTGTAAGTCCACTGCAGGCAGAGCAATATTTTTACTTGCCACTTTACGTTTAGCCAAACCATACTAACTCAATGGCATTTAGATCACAGTGGTAGGGGGGAACTCGCAATACCTCGTGCCCATTCTGCTTCAGAATTTCATCAGCTTCATATACTGGCTCTGGTGGGTTTCGTTTTAAACTTGTTTTCTAACGATATAAAATCCGTTAATTTTGTTACGAATAGCATCTATGTCGAAACTATCTATTTCGGACACTGTGGGTTTATATGGCCTTTACGCGCACCTTCCTTTTTAATTCTTATTAATGTAGTAACGCTCACTTCTGTAAAGAATGGTAAAACAAAATGATTAGGTTTTCACATCATGAATTCAATTACATCTTTATAAAAGTTATGTATATGTACTCCTAGTAAAAACTTACCAGTGATTGAAGCTATTTTATCCAAGTACTGGTTCTGGGTCCTATCTTTCTGCTCTAAATCAGTAAGTTTTTCAATAGGTTTCACTATCTCATCAACCCCTGCTACATCCACCGGATTTTCTATAAAAGAACAAAAAATGTTAAAAACCATGCAACATTTAATTGTATGTTAAACTAGTATTTGCGTGTTGCGCGAGGTGCAAGCACATCGCGTGTTTGTGAAAAAAAAAAATGGGGGGGGGGGTGATGGGGGGAGATGGGGGGGTTTAGTATTTGCGTGTTGCGCGAGGTGCAAGCACCACGCGTGCTTGTGAAAAAAAAAAAGTGGGGGGGTGTGATGGGGGGAGATGGGGGGGTTTAGTATTTGCGTGTTGCGCGAGGTGCAAGCACCTCGCGTGCTTGTGAATAAGAAAAAAAAAAAGGGGGGGGGGATGGGGGGGGGGGTTGCAGAAGTATTTTGACTAAAGCATTGCCCCTCTAAATGAATCTGAAAAAAAAATGTTCCAAGTCTCTTAATTTCCGAGATCCGCCTAAAGGGGGTGAAAAGGGGGGCGGGGGGGGCGACTGAAAAATGGTTTTTACTTTACCGAGCCTCCTCTATACGAATCCGTAAAAAGAAAAAAATACGGGTCTCGTAGTTTCCGAGATACGATAGGGGGAGGGGAGAAGGGGGGGGGAAAAGGGGAGGTTTGGCACTTTTCCCGTAGGTTTGAGAGTTACTTGTTTACGAATCTGTCAAAATATACCCACCGCCCCATCCACCATCTGGGAGAACAATTATGTCAATGAGTGAGTCAGTCAGTCAGTCAGTCAGTCAGTCAGTGGTAATTTAGCTTTATATAGTATAATAACTAGTATTTGCGTGTTGCGCGAGGTGCAAGCACCTCGCGTGCTTGTGAAAAAAACTAAAGCATTGCCCCTCTAAATCAAGTATTTGCGTGTTGCGCGAGGTGCAAGCACCTCGCGTGCTTGTGAAAAAAAAAAAAGTGGGGGGTGATGGGGGGAGATGGGGGGGTTTAGTATTTGCGTGTTGCGCGAGGTGCAAGAACCTCGCGTGCTTGTGAAAAAAAAAAAAAAAGGGGGGGGGTGATGGGGGGGGGGGGGGTTGCAGAAGTATTTTGACGAAAGCATTGCCCCTCTAAATGAATCTGAAAAAAAAAAATGTTCCAAGTCTCTTAGATTCCGAGATCCGCCTAAAGGGGGGGAGAAGGGGGGCGGGGGGGGGGGGGGGACTTTGAAAAATGATTTTTACTTTACCGAGCCTCCTCTATACGAATCCGTAAAAAGAAAAAAATACGGGTCTCGTAGTTTCCGAGATACGATAGGGGGGGGAGAAGGGGGGGAAAAGGGGAGGTTTGGCACTTTTCCCGTAGGTTTGAGAGTTACTTGTTTACGAATCTGTCAAAATATACCCACCTCCCCATCCACCATCTGGGAGAACAATTATGTCAATGAGTCAGTCAGTGAGTGAGTGGTAATCTAGCTTTATATAGTATAATAACCATAATGTTTAACATTCTATAAAATGAATGTGAATCAAAATAGATAAATATTTTTCCTCGATAAATATAAATTGTGAACTACGACAAAGTATCAACTTAGTAGCGTCATACTAACTATGAAATCGAACACCACACGTAAACAATCTTGTTTTTTTTTGAATTCGGCGTCTTTCTCCTGTTGTTTTTCTTGATATTTAGACATCATGCGAAACAACATCTCCCGTACTCCACTTTTAATAGTTTTGTTCATTTTTCGCTGAATAAACGCTATTAACAAGATCACAACAAATCACCAACAACACGCCATCTTGTTTTGAAAATTGAGTTTGACATTAGTATAGCATTGCCATATAAAAACTTTGCAAATAATTCGAGTGTCTACTTTCGTTTGCCAGACTCTACTTAATTGTAATCACAATCAGTCTTGAGAGTAATCTAACTATAATGCTATATAAGTTCTAATCATAATATCTATTAATCTATTAGGAACTTATAATCAAGTTTAGTTTTTGACACTATTTAACATTATTATTAATCAACAGAGTATTAACATCTTCTATGAAAATTAATACTCTAAAATTTAAAAACTAAAAAAAAAACACAAGTCAGTATCTGTTTTTTCTCTTGATTACCAGATCGTGTCGGGTGTTCTATACCAGGCGAATTGTCCATAGTCGTTGCAGGTGAAAAATCAGCATCATCAAAAATAAATCTATTTGGAGGCCATAGGCCTGTTTTTTCGAATCCACTAATTCTGGGTTGTTGCCGCTCGCAAATAGGCAGTTACAAACAAATCGGCTACGTCTTTTTGATTGATTATCCGATCCACGTGAGCTTTCTGAAATGTCGCCACACTACGCTTAAAATATGTTTTTAACGACCCATAAACGCACAAATCTAGAGGTTGCATGCGGTGTGTAGTGTGTGGTGCCAGTGACACAAATATGACATTATTCTTAGAGGCGAGTTCTAGAGCTGGCAAGTACTTATGTGACTCGTGATTGTCCATGACATCTAAACAAAATAATTAAGCATTATCTATCGAATCATAATAATTTTACAAAGGGCAAAGCGGTCAGTTGGCCGCTTTGCCTTTTTCGGCCATTTTGTTTTGACAATGAACTGCTCTCACATTATTTATTAAATTTCAGAGTGAATAGAACAAAAACAAAGCCAAATAGATAAGTAACAATACACGTTAAATAAAAGCATTAAAATATAAAGAGGTTTGACGAAAGCAGATTGAACTTACCTTGCGTTTTTTTAACAAAACATGCAAATAAATACCTATATTTTGTCCCTGCAGCCGCGTGCTCGGTCCTACTGCTACCGAATGACTGAACGGCACGGGGCGGGGGATTGGTTATGTGGATAGAACAGCCACGCCGCGCTATCATTTCAAATTAACGAATAATTAATCGTGGCCGCTTTGAGCT
Source organism: Tholera decimalis (assembly GCA_943138885.2). NCBI lineage: Eukaryota > Metazoa > Arthropoda > Insecta > Lepidoptera > Noctuidae > Tholera > Tholera decimalis. The sequence continues at coordinate 37,298,719 of OW964562.2, forward strand.
GACCTCCCCTAATGGTTAAGATTTTTTATTTATTTATTTATTTACATATACACATACAACTATCCTTACAGGTATTAACCCAAAGCGATAGCGTAGCAAAAGTATCATTCCCTTGCAGTCGGGTAAAAAACAATAAAACATACACAAACAAACATTAATTATAATAACATATTACAAACAGTGCTGACCTTGTAAATTCACCCAGAGAACAAAAAAATAGATCTGTCTCCCTAGCAATAACGTTTAGTGTGTTGAGTGCACGCGACAAAGGCGCCTTCCTCATAAGGTTGGTACGAGCGCTCGGAACCACCAGCAGCTGCGGCTGACGCCGTCGCCACACGTACCTGACCGGGACACACAGGCTCATCTGCCCTAAAATCGTCGCATTATGCACCTTCCCACGCAATATTTTAAATAAATATGAAGTGAGTGCCACTTTCCTCCTAACCCTTAGAACATTGTATCCTACCATACCCAGAATAAATAAAGTAGGATACATTAATGGATAAAATGGATACACACCATAATACCGCATATATAGATATCTATTAAATTTGTTCTGCACACTCTCCAACATGAGACTATACTTAATTTCATGCGGAGCCCAAATGACTGCGTTACATTCTGACTCCTAACCAATGCATTATATAATGCTATAATAGTTTTTATGCTCGTGAACCCTCGCACCGTACAAAGCATAAAACCTAAATTTCTGTAAGCCTTCTAACAGCTTTTTTTTTTTTTTAACTTGGTAAAATCATCGAATAAGTCCTCCCACCCCGGGCAGTGCCGGAGGGACTGTCAGACTTGTACTGACTAAAATCCACGTGTTCCTTCAATAGCCCTTTACGTTCCGGGGTCACGGTAATGGGATAAGTCCCACGACCCCGGCAGGCTTCGGCCCTCTACAGGGGGGGCCTCGTCATATTGCTGACGCTCTTTGAGGCGCGCGTGGAACACAACGCGCCGTCGACCCAGGCATGGTCCATGGTCGGACAGCGAGTTGCCCTTTACTCGCTGTCCGCAGCATGCCGGCGCCTACGGTGGCCGGAGTTCGTCGGCTGACGTCCGACGCCGTGGGCATCTACCACTGCGGCTGGGCTGGAGGGAGGACGCCATCCTCTCCCTCACGCGGCCCGCCTCCTCCTTCGGAAGCATGACTGCTTCGCAGAAGGAGGCGACCGCTTCCCACTCCCTCTCGCCCCGCAGCATGGCCTCGACCAATGCCGGGCGCGAGAGGTCTCCGCCTATCGCCGCCGTGAGGACACGTCGGTGCTCTGCCCAGGCGGGGCAGTCTTGACACCCAGGCGTTCTTCCTTCCCCATCAGACACAGGTACCTCCCGAAACTTCCGTGTCCGGTGAGGACCTGTGTCATGCGGTAGGTCAGGACGCCGTGACGCCGATCTAGCTCTCCTCAAAGAGGGGTCTTACCGCCGCAATTGCGGCGTGCCCGAAGCCTTCTTACAGCTACGCATGATATGATCACGGAAAGTCAACCCGGTATTAAAACTTACTCCTAGATCCTTAACTGCCGTGACCCTTACCATAGGCAACTCATCAATATGGTAGTTGTGTAAGATAGGATAGTGCGCGCGAGAAAAAGTGATAGTCACGCACTTCGTACTATTAAATGGCAAAAGGTTTTCTTTGCTCCAGCTCACTACCCTATCTATGTCCCTCTGTAGCCTAATGCAGTCATCCTCGTTTTTTACCGCAAGAGACAATTCGAGGTCGTCGGAAAACAACAAACAGTGAGCGTCTTTAACTACTTCTGGTAGGTCATTTATCATCAGAATGAACTCCAATGGGCCAAGATTACTTCCTTGACTTACTCCAGATCTCGTGAAATATGGCTCTGATACATGTCCCGCATATTCCACATTGCTGCCTATCGCTCATGTAACTGGCAAAAAAATTCAGTAACTGTGGGGTAAAACCGAATGCTGCTAACTTTTTAAGCAACACGTCATTATCGACTAGGTCGAAAGCTTTTTGAAATCAAAGTAAGCAGCATCAGCTTGTCTCCCACTGTGCACTGTCGGCACCAGTTGAGCCATGTGACAGAGCAGATTACTGGTAGTGCTTTAACCTTTTCGCCGCCAATGTACACAAAACGCAATGCCTCGCCGAGCGCCAAGCTATAAATGTATAACTAAATATACAGTAAACAGTAGTGATGGGGATATCGTCATATCGATGAATAAGATTTGTACGCGTAAAGTTAAGATTTAAAGTTGATTTTACGAATATAAATAAAAACTGATTAAATAATTCCAGATTTGTTTTATTTTACAGTATCCTTAATAAGAAAAAACAATATAAATTATGAGTATCAAAGAAACTAATACATAACTCAATTAGAACTATAAGGAATGGGGTACATCTCTATTTGTTTCATGATCTCATTCTTTAACTTCATATCAAGTTATTGGCACTGAGGGCACGTTGAATTCGATTCTGATCAGGGATGGGGTCTATGGTCTTTCTTTCTTCTATTTTTGTTTATTCCTGTGTTTTTTTAATAACTTCAGTCAACGTTTTTTACCGTAGGTATCTAAGTGGCAGGATTTTTAATTGTTTTTAAAGTGTTTTTTGAAATGGAAAGTAAGTATATATTTAAATTCTATCACGCTTGTAGCCGTGTACTTATCAAAGCATTGTTTTTTAAGTGTTGTTTCTGTTCTTTTCTTAACTCATGTATCGGTAGCGTTTACCCATCTGCGCGCGGGGGACCCCGCGCACAGATTGCGTTTCTCTATTTACCCACGACGGAACGGAGCTGGTATATGCGTTTAGGGTGAGAGATGTTTGTGTGTGTGTTTGTGAAAAGTAATGTTCCCACCTATCTTCTAAACCAATGATCCGATTTTGATGCGGTTTTCAATAACGGGTGTGTGTTTGATGAGTCCATGTTCTTAGATAGGTGCCATGGCTATAACTCACTAGGGGGCGCCACAATATTAGTGCAAAACAATGTTGCAATATAATCAAAACGAAATGTCCGATTATAAGACAGATACACGATACAGGAGTAAACCCTACATGTTTAAAAAAAAAAACAATTTTGTTTTCAGCAATGTGTACGTGGTAGCTTAATGCATGTTCCCAAATAATAAAAATTACGTCTGCAACTCACTAGAGGGCGCTACAATATTAGTGCAAAATAATATTGCAATAATATTAAAACGAATTGTCCGATTTAAATGTGGTTTTCATCATCATTCGTCATTCAAAGAATTTCTAAAAAAGTTAAAATTTCAGTGCTTTCATACACTGTATTTACCATAATAGTGTATAGAGTACAAAAACAGTACCTAAATCTACTGTAATTACAGTGCATCTGGAGATACTGGGCTCACCGAATATTTTACATACTTATTGAATTCCTACTCTTTGATGAATAAACATTATTATTATCATCCAGTTAGACATACCTCAGAATTATCTTCTGGTTCAATGTTCTCCACAAAATACTCCGAGTCCGATTCCACACCTTGCAAAATTTTAAGAAGTTCGTCCGAATCAAGTTCTTCACTCATTTTTCTATTTGTTATCAAGTGAAAGAAAGAAAGATGCGTGCGCGCGAATCCGATTTTGTGCTGCACTATGCCAAAGTGACCTTGACAGCCGCACGCCTATGACGTCACTGACCAACTTCTATAGTAGTTCGTGGCACTCGGTGGCGCACAGGGGCATAGACGACCAATTGTTTTGTTGAGATGGGAAAATAACTATCGACAAGAATTGGTAACAACTTTATAATTACGTATCGGCATCTACCTGAAGGTCGAAATTCATCTACTATCCTTTGTAATGAAGTAGATAACTAAGTTCATATTTTATTGACCTCAAATTGTTTTCGATATTCGTAACTTTCTGTATTTATAAATATTTCAATGGTGAAATCAACCTTTCACGGCACATCACTGGCCAACTTGATATGAAGTGATTGGCGTTCTGAGGAAAGTAACAAAATTCGGAGTTTCTGTTTTTGCCGATTTTAGGACAAACTAGGGCTTATTTTGTGTAGAAAAATAAAAAACAGGGTAGTAGACAGTGCTATCTTAAATAATAAAATGAAACAAAGCTTTTAATCACAGTAAATTTATTTTAATAAGATAGTTAAAATGAACAACTTCTATAGAAGTTGTGGCGCTGGTGGCACGAAAATCCCGAACTTCTATAGAAGTGCTTGGCGGTGAAAAGGTTAATCCGGCAGAAACCCATGCTGAGCGTTAGAGTTGTGCGCTTACCTGGAGATAAATGCTTTTATGAATAGCAGCTTCCAATACTTTTGCCGGCGTCGACAACACTGCGACTGGCCTTTAACTCTCCACCGATTTTGCTGAACCAACTTTCGGTACCGGAACAACGCGTGTCACTTTCCACCTCTCCGAAAACACTGCAGCTTTTAAGCACTTGGTATATATGTGAAGTAGCGGCCTAGCTAGTACCCGTGAACAATCCCTGAATATGTAGTAGTGTTGCCTATCGATAGTCGACTATCACTAAACTATCGATAGTATCGATACTGTCGATAGTATGATACAGGGCAATAGTATTGATATACAAAAATAGTATAGATAGTATCGATACTATCGAAGACCAGCATATATTTAGTAGCAATACTATCGATAGTATTGATAGTATCGATAGCTCACACTATCGATAGTTTTATAAACGGCGATAGTATTACCTTCCAATATAGCTAGTATAATATTTTTATGAGATATATATCTAGACATCACATATTCATATTTAATTCTCTTCTTGTTCTCACACACTATTGTCTACATTTCTTTTTCACTTCTCCTTTCGCAGGTCTGCTGGAAGAAATTTCTTAAGAAATAAGCAGTACCTTTGTACTCAGATATTATAATTATGTTTATCTTATTGTATTTTACTGTGTGTACATAAATAATAAAATAAATAAAAATATTAATTTAAAATATGTTTAACTTACCCATCATTACAATCAACTACCAGTTTTGCTAGTAACGGTGACACAACATAAGGCACAGTGAGTGAGAATAGTTTAACACTACTTGCTACCTAAGCTATAATTGGGAAACGATACTATCGGCGGTTATTAAACTATCGATGGTGTAATACTATCGATAGTTTTACAAACTATCAATAGTATTGATAGTTTTAATTATTTAATACAATGATACTATAGATAATATCTATAGTATTACTTTAAAAAAATCGATACTATCGATAGTATTATAATGTAATAGCATCGATACTATCGATAGCACTATCGATATTGTTACTAGTTTTCGAGGTCATCTATCGATAGTGAAACTATCGATAGTTGGGCAACTCTAATATGTAGGGTGGAATGCCGTCAGGCCCTGCAGACTTTTTCGGCTTAAGACCTTGAAGTGCTTGACATACGTCTCCTAACTCTAATTGGTTCAAGTGTACACGCGCCGCCCCATTCCCGTAACCTGCATTTGCTATGGCCGCGCCTACATTCAGCTCTGGTCGTTCTGCATTATACACGGAAAAAAAAATACTTTACAAACTCTTCAACACAGCGTTGCCCAGTCAATGCCTCGCCGTCTTTCAGAATCACTTGCGGACTTCTCTTACCCCTTTTAGCTTTCGCATAATTCCAGAAGGATTTAGGATTATATATATTTGATTTCATAGAAGTCTACAAGGGCACATATAAAACCTCTGAAGCTAGGGTACGGTTCGAATTGGTCGTTTCCTAGGGAGTAAAGAAACGATATTTACCATTATTATTTATAGTTTATTTCATATAAAGCACATTACATGAACATTTTTATTCACAATCACCACTAATGGGCCTCAATACAACTTACTATAACTTACAACAAGATCACTGATGTATAAAGTAATACTCGAGGAAATAAATTCTATGTATAAAATTAAATATCATGCTATACTTACATTACAACACTACAAATACATATAAGGTCGCGCTTTAACTACGCTAAGGTTTGCGCATAGTAGTGAGACCTAGGTTTTGTATCAGTCTCAGTACTTAATGGCGGCTGTGCTTACAGCTACGTAAACATTAATCTACATGAAACATACGCCATTAGTGTTGAAATATACAGCCAACGTGTTGTTAGTAAAAAAACACAGCATACTATTGGCTCGATGCGAGCTATAATGGAGAGGAAACCTACCTTACGTGCTAAACATAATTCATTCAAGATGTGTATAAAAAATATAAAAACTAAATAATTTAATTTAAAGCAAAAACATAACTCCCGGCACATTAAAATTAGTTACTGTTAACGCCATAATTTATTTCTTATATTTTCACGCCTAATTATTGGCAACTCTAAATAATATTAGTATCTGTGCAACGTAAATTTCCTTCCGCATTCCCTTTCCCTTCTGCAACCCTTATAATGCCTGAGCGAGAGCGAGGAGGAAGATCCGCGATGCGCGGACGCTGTCGCGTGCCGCCATGAAGAAAAAACCGCCAGTTTCTCATCCGCTATCAAGACTTGCGGGTCGCAATTAAACCCTAAGTCAAAGAGAACTCATATTTCACCGCGAAGAACGAAGATTGTTATTAAACTGTGCAAGTGCGTGTCTTTGTGTGTTGTGGAAAGTGCAGATCCTCGTCCGTACGTACACGACATCGTGGACGCGCCGCCGCCACGTGGCTAAGGAACCCCCGCCGTGTCTCCGCCATAGCTCACCAGGCAGGTACGATCCTCATTTCCCCACACCACCAGCACCTACTTGCATCATAGAACCGCCCCTGATACAGTCCACTAAGAAAAATTCGTTTTTCAAACCAAGGCTTTAAGCCGCCGCAACAGTTTTTGGTCCTTCGAGCCGGATACCTTTTTTCTATACTCTTTCGATAACGGATATAATTATTCTATCCGTATATCATCATCCCGCAATTATATTTCATTTCAATCTTCGTTCCTTAAACTCATATAATAAACCGCTTTCATTTATTACAATACCTACCTACGTCGTCCTTGCGTACATTCAAAGGTATATCGCATCCCGCTCAACATAATATTTAATTTATGTAGGTACATAGGAAAATATAACCTACCTACCGCTCGCCCGCTTCGCCATCTTTCGTTTACGACAACCGTAGGTACTTACCAATACCACACCGCGCGCAGATCGTTGCGATTTATTTTAGCTAAGTATTATAAACACCTACAAAAATATCGAAAATGTCTAAAAAAGTAACCATTGAATCGGATGATCCGATAGAATCCGCCATTCAAATAGCACTGTCATGTCGTAATATGATTTTTGCCCGCATGCAGATCATTTACGATTTAATGGAAAAAATGAAGTCCGGTATGGAACCGCTAGAAAAGTTTATGTGTGCGTGTGTCAATATCGATGCGATGCGTACCGAGTTCCTCGAGGCATTTAATAAACATAATTCGCTTCTTCTAAAACAAAACCCTAAAAATACGATTGATGAACAGTCGTGGATTAGTTTTGAGGAATTATATTGCCGAATTAAATATAATCATTCGAATTACTCAAAATCAGCTCATACTTCTAATGGTAGTGGTGTCATTAAGCAAACAGTTCGCTTGCCTCCCATTGAAATTATGTCATTCGATGGCGATATTCGTAACTGGCCCCTATTCTACGCTAATTTTAAAAGCACGGTACACGAAAATAATACATTGACTGATTCGGAAAAACTATATTATTTGATGGGGAAATTGACAGCTAAGGCTCAAACCGCGTTCTCAGGAGTTTGCCCTAATGGCGATAATTACCAATTAATTTTTAATTCACTCGTAAACAAATACGAAGACAAACGTATTTTGGCTTCTGGTTACCTTAATCGGATGTTTGAACATAAATCTTTTAATACCGCATCTATTCAGAATTTCGAATCCTTTTCTGATAATTTTGTTTCCGCCGCAAACGCATTAAAAAATCTTAAAATAAATGATTTGACAGATTTGATCTTTTTCCATGTCGCTATAAAGAAGGTCGATTCTGAAACCGCTCGACTTTTCGAAATGGATTCGAAGGACGAAATTCCTAAATTCGACAATTTAGTACAGTTTATTAAAAATCAATCTCGCATTTTACAAAATACTAAGCTTTAGACAGCTCGAGCTCCACTCAGTCTAATAACAATTCTAAAAATAAAAAAACGTCTAAAACTCCACAACCGCAATCTTACACTGTAATTGATAAATCCGCAAAATGTTTGTGTGATGGCTTTGTCCATGAACATTTATTTAAATGTCCCGCCTTTTCTAAAATGACACCAAGTGATCGTTTCAAATCAGTGAAGCAAATCGAAGCATGCACTAACTGTTTAAGTATTAAACACAAGGCCAAATCCTGTCAGTCTGAATCTAGATGTAAAACTTGTAACAATAAACATCACACGCTTTTACACTTTAATCGCGAATCGCATGCGACTGCATTATCGAACGATATTGATAATACCGCACGTACACAAGCCGATTCAAACGCCACGGCTCGCGCTAGAGATAGCACTGCTGCTCCCGAGCAGCTGTCCTTGTCGCACGCACAGGCTCCACGCGAGCAACATGCGCACGATGCCGCCGCCCAGAGCGCCCCGCAATGTAACGCGTCCATTGCTGCGTCGAGGTTTTACGACTCGAACTCCCGCGTATCAAAGCCGCAAGGTAACACGAATACTACTATTTTGTTGTCAACCGCTACTGTAATAATTCGAGATGCATTTGATAAGGAACATTTAATTCGTTGTCTATTAGATAGTGGCTCACAAACTAATTTTATTACCGCAGAATGCTGCAAACGATTAGGTTTAACTAGGCATTCATCTGATACGCCTTCCGTTAAGGGTATCGGTGGTACGGAAAAATCCGTTAAGGGTTCCGTACAGTTTACTTTCTTTTCCCGCTTTAATCCGAACGTTACTTATAACGTTAATTAGCTAGTTGTCGATGCAATCACCGACAATCTACCTATCGCCCCCGTAGATATTTCCGCTTTGCCTTACTTATATGGTTTACCGCTCGCCGACGAATCGTTCGGCACACCCGGTCGCATCGATGTGCTGATCGGGGCATCGCTTTTCCCGCATCTTCTGCTGCCCCGCGTAGTTAGCAGCAACTCCTCCGCGCCGCCCGCCATGCAGACGGTACTCGGTTACGTCATCATGGGCACTGTGCCCGTGTTGCCTGTGCGTCGTAACAAGACTGCACTAGCTTGTTGCTCATATGTTTCGCACCCGCCTGACAAAGACTCATTAGAATCGTCGTTGAAAAAATTCTGGCAGGTCGATGAAGCGCCCGTCACTCCTTCAACGAGCAAATCGCTCGATGAACTAGAGTGCGAGCATTTTTATAATTCGACCACGGAACGCGATGAGGAAACAGGTAGATACTCTGTAGCCTTACCTTTTCGCAGCGATGTGTTCCAATTGGGAAACTCACTCGATGTCGCGAAAAAACGTTTTTTCTGCCTTGAAAGGAAATTAGAATCCGCACCCGAGTTACGTACTGCGTATGATGACGTCATCCGCGAATATATTGATAAAGGATATTTATCGCCTGCTCCTCCTGATAGTTCAGACAGTAGTTGTCCTGACTATGTAATTCCGCATCACGCAGTTGTACGTTTAGATAAAACAACAACAAAATTACGCTCCGTGCTAGATGCTAGTGCTAAAACGAGTACTGGAGTATCTCTCAACGATGTTTTGCACAGCGGCCCGAATTTACAGGGCGACTTATTTACCATAATTTTGAATTTTCGCTTGTTCGCATTCGCACTGTCGGCTGATTGCCGACAAATGTTCTTACAGATTAAAGTAAGAGAAGGTGATCGCCGCTTTCAACGCATCTTATATCGCTTCAGTACAAACGATCCTCTGGTTCTATATCAGTTTAACCGCGTCTGTTTTGGTCTCAAGTCAAGTCCCTACCATGCGATCCGCACAGTTCGACAGTTGGTTCAAGACGATGGTCATCTCTTCCCGCGCGCCAGCGCTATCATCATGGACTCGCTGTATATGGATGACGTAGTCTGCAGCGTAAGCTCCGAATCGCGAGCCATCCAGGTTGCCCACGAACTGATCAAACTCTTTAGAGGCGGTCAGTTCGAGTTAGTCAAGTGGACTAGTAACTCTCAAACTGTACTAAACAGTATTCCGGCGTCGCATAGATTGACCGATCAACTAGAATTCGACAAGTCGGTAGAGCAAAAGGTCCTCGGCTTGCGCTGGTGTAGGTCAAATGATTGCTTTGAATTTCTTATTTCCGCACCGCCAGATACGTGTACTAAACGTGCTATACTATCGGCCGTAGCTAGACTGTGGGACATTATGGGTCTTGTCGCACCTGTAGTTCTCTACGCTAAACTGCTTATCAAAGAGTTATGGTTACTGAAGCTCGATTGGGATGACACCCCCCCGCGTCACATCATAAATATTTGGCAAACTTTTCGCTCTGCCCTTCCGCTTTTAAATGATTTTAAAATTCCGCGCCATTTAGGTATTGTTGAAAACTGTATTCTCCGCCTAATTGGATTTTCTGACGCCAGCGAAAGCGCCTATGGCGCTGTCATCTATGCGCATATTACTCGCAACGACGACGTGGTCCTTCAGCTGGTTTGTGCAAAGTCGAAGGTATCGCCGGTTAAACCATTAACTATCGCTCGACTGGAGCTCTGCGGTGCCGAGCTCCTCGCTAAGCTTCTTCGCCGTGTTCATGACACTTATAATCCGCGTTATAATGTTACCGCTATGTACGCATTCACCGATTCAAAGGTGACTCTGTGCTGGATAAATTCCTCACCGCATCGTTGGCACACGTTTGTGGCCAATCGTGTCGTTCGCATCATAGACAACGTCCCCGCGGAGCATTTCTATCATGTGGCTGGTACTGAAAACCCGGCGGACTGTTTGTCACGTGGTTTAACACCTGACAAATTCATTGAGCACCCATTATGGTTGCACGGACCCGCTTGGGCTAAGCTTGATCCTTCCGAATGGCCCATACATAAGGTTAATGACTTGAATTCGGAACCCATTCCTGAAGAAAAGGTCCACGCGCACCCCATAGTCGCGGACTCAAGTTCAGACAATTCGCTTCTACTCACACTCGCAGAACGTACGTCGTCTTGGAACAAGTTGCGGCGTATTATTGTTTTCATATACCGCTTCATGAAAAAACTCCCGCGTCGAACTGACGCCGTTTCCGCTAGCGACCTCGAATTCGCTGAAACCATTTTGTTGCGTCATGTTCAACGAAAACACTTCTTAAAGGATTTTTCCGAGTTAAAAAATAATAAATTTTGTTCACCCGCTCTTATTAAACTAAAGCCATTCGTAGATGGTGATGACTTAATCCGCGTCGGAGGTCGATTAACTCATTCGGCTGAGGCCTATAGTACTAAACATCCTGTAGTGTTGCCCCGACATGATCGCATAGTTGAAATTCTCGTAGACTATTATCATAAAAAATATTTACATGCAGGTCCAGAACTCACTATGTCGTTATTACGCCATAGGTATTGGATCTTGTCCGCTAGACGAATTATTCGTCATAGAATTCACAAGTGCAATGCATGCCATAGGTGGAAACCGCGACCTCATGGTCCGCCCATGATGGGCGATCTTCCGAAATCTAGAGTAAATGTTGCTCTCAAAGCTTTTTCTCATACAGGGTGTGATTACGCTGGCCCTATACAGTACGTGCCCATACGCAGTCGAGGTGCGAAGAGTCGCAAAGGCTACTTATGTATCTTTACCTGTATGACCACTCGCGCTATTCACATCGAATTAGCTACAGATCTTACAACTGTTTCGTTCATAGCCGCGTTGAAACGGTTTTTATCCCGCCGCGGACCGGTACAATGTTTATATTCGGATAACGCGACCAATTTTCGAGGAGCTAATTCGTTTTTACGCGACTTATATACTTTCATAAATAAAGAATACCGCCCGCGCTTTGAAGAGGAGCTCGCTGAGCATCGCATTCATTGGCAATTCATTCCACCCGCGTCACCGCATTTCGGTGGATGTTGGGAGTCCATGGTGAAGGTCGTAAAGACTCATCTTTTCAAGACAATAGGTCAACAACTCCTCTCTTATGAAGAATTAGTTACAATTCTTTCTCAAATAGAGTGCCTGTTGAACTCCAGGCCTCTTACTGTGCTTAGCGCTGATCCGGTAGAGCCTAAGGCTCTCACCCCTTCACACTTTTTACACACTGTTCCGCTTAACTCATTGCCGGCCGCGGAAGTAGGTTTATCGTCTGACAACCTGCTTCAAAGACATTCTCTTATGGATAAATTAGTCCAGTCGTACTGGAAAAGATGGCGAAACGAGTATCTTCATAGTTTACAATCGCGCTTAAAATGGAATAAACCTGACGGAGACATGATTAAGGAAGGTACTGTAGTAGTGATTGTTAATGATAATGCGCCTCCTTTATCCTGGCCTCTAGGTGTTATTGATAAATTGCATACGTCTAAAGACGGTAGCACGCGAGTCGTTTCCGTACGCACTTCTAATGGGATTCTTGTGAGACCTGTGGTCCGCTTATGTCCCCTTCCTACTCAGTAATATCTTATTCAGTCCATTCCCTCTTTAAGTTAGATTTAAGTGTAATTTCTATTGTATTAATCTCTTTTAAAGGTGACTCTTTAAGGCCGCGGGGAATGTTAACGCCATAATTTATTTCTTATATTTTCACGCCTAATTATTGGCAACTCTAAATAATATCTGTGCAACGTAAATTTCCTTCCGCATTCCCTTTCCCTTCTGCAACCCTTATAATGCCTGAGCGAGAGCGAGGAGGAAGATCCGCGATGCGCGGACGCTGTCGCGTGCCGCCATGAAGAAAAAACCGCCAGTTTCTCATCCGCTATTGTCGCGTGCCGCCATGAAGAAAAAACCGCCAGTTTCTCATCCGCTATCAAGACTTGCGGGTCGCAATTAAACCCTAAGTCAAAGAGAACTCATATTTCACCGCGAAGAACGAAGATTGTTATTAAACTGTGCAAGTGCGTGTCTTTGTGTGTTGTAGAAAGTGCAGATCCTCGTCCGTACGTACACGACATCGTGGACGCGCCGCCGCCACGTGGCTAAGGAACCCCCGCCGTGTCTCCGCCATAGCTCACCAGGCAGGTACGATCCTCATTTCCCCACACCACCAGCACCTACTTGCATCATAGAACCGCCCCTGATACAGTCCACTAAGAAAAATTCGTTTTTCAAACCAAGGCTTTAAGCCGCCGCAACATTTTTCTTAATATTGTAAGAACAAATAAGATCATTCTCTTTAGCTAAACTAAAATGTAAATAAACAATTGTACAAAAAAAACTTGATTTTTGAGTTAACATAATAATAATACTTATACAATCAACATGATTGAAACAAATTAAAAAGCGCTTGCAGTTTTTTTACAAAAAACAGGAGTCAAGCTCGTCCCGCCATCTTTTCGTAGGTCTACCGCGAAAAGGGACATGCAATCTTGTTCGCAATATACAATACATACATATACTTATAAAGAAGAGGGAGGGAGAAGTAATTTATTCCCGCGGCCAGCACTGACCATCTTGTAAATTTTTATTTGGGTCATGTCGGTTTCAAGATTTCTTCAGTGTGAATAGTGTCACCGTGGCCGACTCAGTAAAATAAATATCTTAACCATAGAAATATTAAAAACAGGAGAAGTGGCAAGGGGACGTATCGGTGGCCGCGCGACCTGGCCACAGGGCTCATGTCACAGGCAAATGGGCGTCTCCGCAAACTAGTACGCTTGCGACGGCGATCGTGATAACTTGTAAGAATGCCCAGTTGTTGTGGTTTCTTGCAAAAACCGAAGCCAAAACCAAAACTGGAATCATGGAATCACTTACCATATGTAAGTACAAGTATTTTACAATATTTGTCTTTAAAATCATGAAAAACAATAAATCGTAAAATATTTCTTGCTTTTACTATGTTATTTTGTTTTCAAATATCACAGCGACTGTACTATTTTTGCAATAAATACATTGCTCCTTAGCCACTACCGGAGTTCGTCACTAAGTGACTGGACAAGCAATGTAAAAATAACAAAACGATACTATATTATGCAGATTCATCGCGTAGAAAGGCCGGTGCTTCTTGCGATGAGTTAGTGATGTGCTTGTACAGATCCACTAAAGTAGGCTATCGACAACAATGTCGATTGACGAATGAAATATTGCTATTATAGTTTAGGGGTTTTATAACATACGGAAACCTCTAAGAAAATATGTTTAACTTTTATTTTGCATGAGATGACAGAAAGAAAAATATGTTGAAAAGTCAAGGGTACAAAAAAGTAAAAAAGAATAAACAATTTATTTTACGCCCACCGCATACGTAAGGAGTTCCGACGTCGCACAGTGATCAATTATTAAAAGTTAGCGTCCCATAATTATTTTTGGTCAATGTGTCGGTAGTTCGAAAAATCATTTTATTAAGACTTGAAGGTAAGTTGTTTACATTATACTAAAACACCACCGTTATTATGTTATACAGACAGTAGTTTAATAGATATGCTATTTCAAAGTTATCTCGAAAGCTAAATTATTATAACAAGACTGATTTATCGTTGTTTTGCGCTCCTATTCAAGTTAAGTTGGCTAAGTTATCAGTGTAAATTGTAAACTGAAAAAAGAAATGGTGCACATTAAGGAAGGTCTGTACTTTTTATTGGTATATAAACAAAAAATAAAATAGATCAATTTATATTGTAAAAAAATATTTTAATAATGTACTGAAATTTACTAACTTTTCTAAGTTTGAATTGTGTTACGTTTAAAAGTACAAATTAGTACATTATCATTTCGATTCCATTATATAGTAGGGACTATTGGCTATACAAAAATATACATTTATTTTTCCGGCGATTGCCGGTTTCTATAGTAAAAAGTGTTTTTTTTAGGTAATGGTGCCTCAATAAAAAATATTGATTTATTCAATATTTTGTCATTACATCGATCAGTGAAGCCACTGTAAAACAAAACAAAAACATGCAATGCCAATTGAGGTACTTAATCTTTTACAAGAACCAGAAGTTGTGTTAGATGAGGAGTGATGTAACAAAGTACATAAAATATTAATTACAAAGTTAAATTATGTGAAAATGATTTTTCGATATTATTTAATGTTATTTCAGCATTTAATAATTTCGTCCCCCTAAATTTTTAAAATTGATCACTGTGCGTCGCCGTCGCTACAATAGTTTATTTTTCAATCTGTCAACCGTTTTAACCCGGTTGGAAGATCGATGTAAATAATGATTTTTGCTTATTTTGATTATTTTACAGCGTAGTAGAGAAATGCGTAACCAATGTTCGTAAAGTTACTTAAATTTTAGGTTAATAATCGGTGGTGTTTTTGGGTTTGAATTATCGTATGTTATGCCTTATCCTCGTGCTGTTTCTTTATTTTGTTATGGTTTTTGTATTTTACTTCCGTTGAAGCTTCGAATGCGTTAAAATAATCAGCATGGTTCAGATAATATATTAGTGAATGCTTAAAATAAATCAATACATTCATGCTATTTATTTGTTATGCATGGGTGTGTGTTTGTTTTCATATATTTAACAATTTCTTTACTAACTAGGGTTTTTTTCTAACAAAAACGTGTTATAACCTACTAAACTATTTGTAAAAGAATGGAAATAATCATTAAACAGTTTGTCTCACGGAAGATAAATTAACAGTTAAAACTAAAAATGTCAAACAGGAACTCGTGGCAAAGGCTTTGCCACATTTCATAGGATTATGATTAAGATGTCTTTGATAATATTAAGTTTTCACCAGTTTGAGCAGTCCCCGATGAATAATCACATAATATTTCTTACCAAAGTAGTCATGGAAAGATATATGAATTTAAGATTACATTATTTGATAAAAAATGCCACCCCAGAAATATCAAAGCGTCAAGTGCTACACAAATACATCCACTTCACAGGTCAGTGAATAAACTTAAAATTAAAGAGTACCTACTTAATTATAATTATGTTATGTTATATTCTTAACAATATGTTTATTTTTATTGTAATATTTTCTGGACATGCTGTTTTTTATTTATTTCATTTTCAGGAGCCAAAAAAAATTGTGCAATAATAAAAGGAAGAATCGATAACTTTCCGATTTAGTCAATCACTAGCGTATTACGTAAAATAAATTGCTTTTGCACAGCACAACGATAGCGACTGATGTTTTTGTTTGGGCAAGTTCTACGTTGCATGGTAAATATACGCTGTGTTTGATGGAATAATGTTTATTATTGATTGTATAGTAAGTTCTGATTTAATATATGCGGGTGTGTGCGCGAGTGCGTATCTATTGATTTTATTAAACTGCATAGTTGTTGCCCCGCCCAGCGCCTAACCGGAGACACACGGTTCCGATATAATTTCGTCTGCCGGCCATATCTCCTTGTTTATTATATCTATGGTCTTAACAGACTGCGAACCCAAGTCAGCCGTAGCAAAAATAATCTCTACAAAAGGGGATTCACAGAAGGCTCAAAAATAAAGTGTATATGCGGCGTGTCTCCACAGATTTTGATTACAGATTACGAGATGAGCCCGCTCTTGACCTCGATCGCACCTGATGGTATAGTTCTCGTCACGTAAGTTGGCAAGGTTTTGGCGTAGTGGGGGTAAGTTCGCGCATCGTGCACTTAGTGGAAGAAAAAAGTGGTCACTTTTACTGCTTGCCATTGACCAGACAGAAAGTGACCACAGACATGATTAAAAGTAAATGATGGCAATAACCATAGAATAATTTCTATGGTTATTGCCATCATTTATTTTTAATGTCTGTTCAGAAGAATGTTAAAGAAAGAAGAGGAATTCATTCGTTAATTCGGTATTATAAAAAAATTAGATACCTATAATACATAAATACATTTAAAAGTGAAAAAAAAATGTATTTAAAAACAACATTAAAAATAATATGTTCTCGTCGTCACAATTACTTAATAAAACTGCTACCCCTTTTATTCTTCTTTTTTCCCCGGTGTCCTAAAGACAGTGACGAATTCGGAATTTCAACCTTCCTTAACTATAGTGTCTAACTGTTCTTTCTAACGTTTTAATAGTCGGCGTAAAACGGTATTTGGTCCTGGCATTGTAATCAACGTACCAAAAACTAAATTTAAAACAACAACTCATAACAAAAACAAAGGGTACTTTCGTGGACGCAAGTGTATTCGGGAGCAAATTGAACGAGAACTACTGACGCACCAATCGCGCGCTCGGAGCGGCGCTACGTCATACCCCGCGTCCCGCTGACACCTAAAAATCGACTTCTGCGCATTGAACGACTCTTGCCAAGTTATTTGAATACTACTATAAGTGTAAGATGAGTACTACGATCGAACGAGCGAGCCCAGAAGATTCCTGTTCACTCTAGCATTACAGAAGTTTAGTTGGAGGGGTAACAGGGTTGGTAGTAATGTAAATTCTACCCACATTGCTAGCTGCTCTCTTTTATACAAAATCAGCACTTTCTTCTTTCAATATATAAACTACGGTGAAGGCGGTTCCTTAGGCACTTGCTTCCGTCTCTCGAGCTGGTTGCGACTGACGTAAGGCCCGGGTTGCTTCAGATGTACCGTGCGCACGTGTAGTTTCCTGCTATTTGACTGGGAGAAGCTTTTGCCGCATACCTCGCATTCGTAGGGCTTTTGACCCGTATGGCTCTGTAACAAAAGAGAGTAAGAATGAGTTAACAATCTTTTTCTTGAGGTAAACATCGTTATATTAGTACAACGACATTCATTAATTTCTTTATTGAAAATAGTTTCGCGTTTGACCACAATCTCACCTGATGGTAAGTGATGATGTGATCGAAGATGGAGCACGCTTACCTAAAAGTAACCTATTCACTCTGGACTTAAAGACTCCTAGGTTGTAGCTGTCGGGAAACACAGACTCCAGCAGGGAATTCCACTCCTTAGCCGTACGCACAATGAAGGTATTCCCATAACGTTTT
The DNA here is from genome assembly GCA_943138885.2 of Tholera decimalis. Taxonomy (NCBI): domain Eukaryota; kingdom Metazoa; phylum Arthropoda; class Insecta; order Lepidoptera; family Noctuidae; genus Tholera; species Tholera decimalis. The sequence goes on from OW964562.2 coordinate 37,316,695, forward strand.
GTGCGTATGGGTGGGATGTCTACCATGTAACGATGTAACCGATAGAAAACCGAGAGACTTGCAACTCGTCGTCGGTGTTCAAGGCTCTGGAGCTTTGACTCGACCAGTGCATCGTTGCCAATGAGTCTCTTGGTCCGCTTCTCGATAGACTCAAGCGCGTCCAGTTGGTATTTCGCAGATCCATCCCAAAGATGAGAGCAGTATTCTATACACGACCGAACCTGGGCTTGATACAAATTGAGCAGCTGTTCCGATGTGAAGTACCGCTCACCTTGGCTAGAATTCCCAACTTTTTTGATGCTAACTTAGCCTTAGCCACGATAAACGGGCCAAAATGGAGTGTGGAAGTTAAAGTCACCCCAAGAAGCTCAATATGATCGGTTATCGGCACGTTTACTCCACGGAAAGTAGGAGCCGGTTCGAATTGGCTCCTTTTTTCGGAGAAGAGACACGCCTGTGTCTTAGCCGCATTAAACTTGACCAGGTTGGCATCACCCCACTCGGAGACAGCCTTCAAGGTCAAGTTCAAGCGGCCAACCATGTCCTCACGGAGAGACTGGATCTGTGACCCACCAGCTCGCGCGCTGGACACATATCTCTCAGAAACTGTGCTGTCGTCTGCATACCCAAAGGTACCGGGCATTAGCAGATCGTTAATGTGCAGCAAGAATAAAGTTGCTGAGAGAACAGACCCCTGAGGGATCCCGGCATTAATTACCAATTGGCAAGACGAGCAGCCATGAATGACCACTCAAATGGACCGATTCCTCAGGAAGTCTTCAATCCAAACGCAAAGTTGAGTGGGTAAACCGAAAGAAGGAAGGTAAAGGTAAAAGGTAAATAAAGGTGGGTAAAACTTATTACGTGTCTATAGGCGTCAGATTGTATCCAAATAGCGTTTCCAGGTTCATTATTATTATTAGGCACTGGTTTTAGAAAAAGAGTAGGTACATTACTTACTACTAGGAGCACGAGAAAACTACTATTAAAATAATTATTTATCCACTAAATCGAACGAACGCAATCGACATATTGTCGCGTTGCGTTGGTCGCAAATCATGTGTCATGTTATTCAGCTTCAAAACATATTTGTATGTAGATAAGTATTAATTAAGATACTTTGTGTATTTAGAAGAGAATGAGTGTGAGTGTCATAATCATATATGTTTGCCTCTATTTACTAGTTTCACTGGTTTATTTTTGACTGGCTATCTTCTCGCGCATCCTCAGAACTCGGCTTCGATGGTTTAAAGACAAACATACAAGTATTAGTTTTAATTTATATAGATAGTTCGTAAGCCCATATTTGCAAAGAAGTAATGGACGAAGTGCAGTTTAGGTATCAGTATTAACTTAAAATGGTGAGTGTTCTATATTTAATCTTGTCACTCACTATACTATGTCTTACTATCTTACTCTTACTAATATTATAAATGCGAAAGTTTGTGAGGATGGATGGATGTTTGTTACTATTTCACGCAAAAACTACTGGACGGATCTGAATGAAATTTGGTAAGTAGATAGTAGACATTCTGGAATAACACATAGGCTACTTTTATCCCGAAATTCCCAAGGGATCGGAATTGCGCGGGAAAACCTTCCTACGCGTACGAAGTCGCGGGTAGAAGCTAGTAGCAATTAGCATATAAGTGCACTAACTAAGAATATAAAATACTCACTAAAAAGTGTCTATCTAGCGCTCCTTTAAACTTGAAAGTTTTGTGACAGACTGAACAAGTGTGTGCTCGTACAACTGAGTACATTTCCTCATGGACCTGCCGGCAATGATACTATATCAACATAGGCAAATACGTCATACAAGGCTTGGAATTGGACGCTGAGAAACAAATGAAGATAACTTTTATTTTCTTCTCTTTTTAACATGTAGTTTTATCTCTTATTACCTTTGAGCCTTTATTATACATGTCTAAATAAAATTTTATGCAGTGTGTAACGTATTTACCGAATATAATATTATTGCCTGGTTTTCTTTTAGCAATGTGAGTAGAATTCACATTGCTAGCAATTGTTTTAACCCCTGCAAAGAAGCTTCTATACGCTTGAGTTCGTCCGGTAAATTATTCGGTCATCTATGTATATGTGAATGGTTACGATTTGTTGTCTTTCTACCATGCATCTGACTACCCGTAACGACTGTCAAAGATGTACAAATGACAACCGGGCCGACCAACGGCCTAACGTGTTTTCCGAAGCTCGGAGAAATTTCGATATGTGAAGATGTTCACCAATTCACGGACTGACTTCCGGAAGCGTTGCTTATACTTGAAGATCCACTCGTGGAGTTATTATTATACTTATTATACAGTACAATGTTTTAAACAAAGAGCTTACCATTTATCCGCTGACATTCCGTGACTCTAAAAAGACACTCATGCGATGGTTAACAACTAAAAACTAGAGTCTATATTACACTCTAAGGTTACATAATCAGGGAGTAACACACACACACGCGTGCACAATTACTTTTGTTTTATATCCCGAGTTTTAATTAATTAGTTTTAATCAATTTTGTTATTATAATAAGTTTCATTTTCTCTTTGGTTTATATGTATTTAGTTTAGTTTACATATATTTTTTATTTCATTTTATTTTTCCCTTGTGGTTGGCGGAACTACCTATCACAAGCCCATTTTGGCTTAAAAGGTTTTTTCCTAACATGGATATTGTATAATTCATAGTTTGATGAAATAAAAAATTTACTTTACAGTGCGTGTCAACCTCTACAACTGTAATTAAAAAAAATACGTATAAACGCTTTAAATAAGGCGAGAATTGTAGTGTATCATAAAGTCTCACTTCAGTGTTACGTGATTCTTTAAAGTGTTCATGAAATCCTTACTAATATTATAAATGCGAAAGCAACTCTGTCTGTCTGTGTGTTACGCAATCACGCCTAAACTACTGAACTGATGTTAATGAAATCTGGTACGGACATAGTCTAGAGCCTGAGAAAGGACATAGGCTACTTATTAATGCAAAAAAGGGCTGTAAGGGGTAAAAATAGGAGATGGAAGTTTGTATGGAAATTACGTCATTTTTAAAGCTAGAAACTTGAAACTTATTTTTTAGACTTTTGATTAGATATTAATAAATACGACATTCAATTTATGTATAAGTTTTGTTTTCAAAATAATTAGCCTAAAAAAATAAAAATGCTGCCGAAAGCAGGGATTGAAAACCGGTTCCGATTTAGGTTCCGGTTCTTCATTTAGGTTCTTATAAAGGTTCCTCTTTTCGGTACGGTTCCGGTTCCGGTATCGGTTCCGATTGGGTTCTGACGTACCGGTTCTAAATACCGGTTCCTAGAACCTTTAAATCGGATGATATTTTACCGGTTCCTTGTCACCTGATTTAAAGGTTCCTTACAGAAGAGGGGATGCGTTCGGATCGTACTTAGCATGTCATGCCTTTTCTTTTAGTTAGCTTTCGTTTGTAGTATTAGAGGTAAAACGTACGACGATACGATATACGAGTACTTAAATAATTATTATTGTAATTAAATAGGTTATATTAAAATAGATAAAGGTATGTTTTAAATTTAAATATTTTATTAAGATTGTAGCTGCATTCGTACTTTACGGTGTATATTAACTACTATAATGTTCTTGTTAATATGTATGATTATGTTTGGATTTGATAAGTAAAGTTGCAACTTATGTACCCTGCATGTAATTGTGTATCCAATTTATTTAATATTAATATAGGCAATTTTCAGTAAACCTAAAAAATAAATATAAAAATTAAGCTATAACTTTTCTAAAAGCTTGTCGCGGGGCATTTTTAACCGACTTCAAAAAAAGGAGGTTCTCAATAATTCGTCTTGAACTTTTTTTTTTATTATGTATGTTACCTCGTAACTCGGAGACGGCTGGACCGATTTAAAAAATTCTTTTTGCGTTTGAATGAGTATACTTTCTAGTTGGTCCCATTGTTACGAAATCAGGATCTGATGATGGGATCCTGGAGAAATCGAGGGAACTCTTCAAATATTATAGGCAAGCGTTTTGGGTATTTCTTATAGTACCTTGAGCAGTTGCTTCCGAAAAGTACCATTTGGGGAAGATGAACTGATGATGAAGACCACAGATGGCCACTGAAACTCCTCAATAATAAGTATTTCGTGGATTGCGATTCGATTACTTGAGTACGGTATGTTAAACACTTTATGCTCGTCACAATACATATGGTGATGTAGAGCTGATGGTCAAGTACCAGGAGAACTCTTCAAAAATTAACGCCTATGCATCGAGAAAAGAAATATTTTGTAAAAGGTGATAAGTTCTTGACATTGGCTTTTGGAACTAGATAAATTACAAACCGAACCACTTAAAAGTGTAAAAAAAAATTTTTTGCAAAAAATAGAACCGACTTTCATATCAAAACACTCCAAAGCCAAAAATAACTTTAATTTCGAAAGGCGGTGTGAAAAAAAAGAAAATCCAAAACCAATAACACCGACTTCCGAAATTAAAGTTATTTTTGGCTTTGTAGTGTTTTAATATGAAAATCGGTTCTATTTTTGCAATTTTTTTTTTATATGAGTTGGTTGGTTGGTAGCTAGTTTGAATTTGATTTGATTTTTAATGTGAGGAGTCTATCGGCTATTATTGTAACAAGTTACGATAGATTGTATAATAGTCCGACCTACCCTAATGTTCTTTCTGCTGGTAATGTTCGGGTTATGGAGCTCCTTAACTTTGAGTTGAGCTTTAAGATGCTACTACGTACACGTAAGACACTTACGTGCTAGCTGTCAGGATAGGCTCATTCAAATCTGTCTGGTTGTTTTCTAAAAGAATCATCTTTGACACTAGTCTGCATGGTTCTTACCAAAAAAACCGGCCAAGTGCGAGTTGGACTCGCACATGAAGGGTTCCGTACCATTATCTATAAAAACGGCAAAAAAAATCATGTCTGTTGATTTGCACTGAACACGGCTTGTAGAAACCGCAGCACGAAACTGTTTGAAAACACGGCGGCTTTGTCCATCAGAGAGCTATGTCAAGAACTTGAGGACCTGGTTAAACACACTCTTAGCAAAGAAGTTTTGGAAAAATCACCAACCTTGAAAATTTGTGGCAGCTAATACAAAGAGAAATAACACAAGCTGCCGAAATCTGTATAAAGGCAAAGGGGATCGCGGAGACTGCAAAAATTATAGTGGCATATCTTTGTTAAGTATAGCGGGAAAGATTGAATATTAAATTTCATATTAATTTTTATTATTATTTAATATTAAAGATTCATTGAAGATTGAACACCTTGGCCTCCCAGATTTATTCATAGTCACAATGCGGTTTCAAGGCTGGCCGGTTAACTACTGATATAATATTCACTCTTCGACAACTGTAGAAAAATGTGCCGTGAACATCGCATACCACTGTACATGGCCTTTGTAGATCTGAACAAAGCTTTTGATACTGTAAGTAGGGAAGGGCTCTTCGAGGTGCTGCGCAGACTTGGCTGCCCCCCGAAGCTTTTGTCGCTTATGAACAGCTTATGGCATGAACGGGACAGTTCGATGGTAGTAAATCCGAACCTTTTCCAGTTAACCGAGTACTGCGTGCTTGCTTTTCCCCTTTTTGGTATTTTCTTCTCGACACTGCTCTTGACTGCATCTGCATACACTAAAGGACGAAAGACTTTATAATCTCGGACTCCTTAAGTCAAAAAATAAGAGTCTTGATTTACTCGCTCGGTAACTCTTTTATGCAGATGATGCTGCACTTGTTGCAAACTCAGAAAGCGAACTGCAAGAGTTGGTGTCTAGATTTGGTCGAGCTTGTCATCTTTTCCCCATGAGTGTAAACACAAAAAAAACGGGTAGTAAAGGTGCAAGGTGTAAGTGAGCCTCCTAAAATCACCCTCGATGGCGCTGCACTTGATGTCGTGGATAGCTTCTGCTATCTCAACCACCACAAAGTCCCTTTCAAACAACAAATAGATACACGGATTGGTAAGGCATCAACCGTTATTGGAAAGCTTTTTTCGTGTGTATAGAGGAACTGTAAGCTCACTATATATACCAAGGTCCTTGTATACCAGACCTGCGTATTGAGTACATTCTTGTATGCCTCAGAATCATGGACGACGTACGGGAAACATGAGAGCAAGCTTAACGCTTTCCATATGCGGTGCCTGAGGACTATAATTGGAGTCACACGGAAGGATAGAATGAGCAACGAGGTAGTTCTTCCAAAAACGGGCTGCCAGAGTATAACTTCCATGCTAAAGCAAAGAAGTCTTCGCTGGCTTGGTCACGTGCACCGCATGGCGCCATAAAGACTACCACGTCAAGTCATGTTGGGTCAGATAGCAGACGTAAAAAGACCCACCCGACGTCTTATTCTGAAATTCAAAGACTCCTGCAAGAGGGATATCAGATAATATATATGTAGCGGGATAGGATATCAGCGAGAGATCAGTTTCGGAATTTAGACCGACACACGGTGGGCTGAAAAACGGCTTTCATAGACTTAGGCATTTTATTTTGCAAGTGCCAGTTTTTGTGCCGGATATCACTTCTATTTGTTATAACAATATACAAAAATGACACCAGAATTGATTCTGCACAAAAACGAAGGAATTATAATTTTTTTACGAAAATTTTGTATGGAGCTAGTATGAAAAATCGAAATATCTCTGAAACGGCAGCGATAACCGTAATATCCTTATAGGAGGTTTTAGTACTAATTATTTATGATTTTTTGACATACGTTACATAATGGTTGTAGATGCCTTTTTTTTTTTTTAAATCGTCAAAATATTTTTATTTATTTTTACATATTAAACGTTCCTTTTAGTGTTTAAGTTGAAGAATTCAGAGCTTTAACAACTCTTAACATAAAATAGCATCACCCCTATAGACCTGAAGGACTAGACAGAGGTGTGTAGTATCTTGTTGATCTTGTAAGATTTCCAACAATACCAAATAGTTGAATATCAGTGTCAAAGTGCCCATGCTGTCGCTTCTTTTAGAAAGATAGGGGAATGAAATTGTTAATTGATCATACCCTAAAAGTATGATTACAACATAACCGGACACATAATAATATCGACACAAAAGGAATTTTAAAACCTTGCATACGTTCAAAATACAAAATAACATATTGTGTAGTCATCTAATGAGTCTGATGACAAGTAATTAAGTAATTAGAATGATGGTTGTAGTCTTCTGATTCTAATGAGCCTATTAAGTGATTTAATGATTTGAAATATCTCGCAACAATATCAACTAAGAACTGCATTCACCTTTTTATAATTAGTGAGCTAATGTGATTTGCTAATGTTGATTAGTTCTACTATGAGTTCTACGAAATGTTTTTGACGATTATAAATTTTTATTATCATATCTTTTATAACTTTAATGAGGGTAGTTAACTAATTATTGACTTTATACAATAAAAGGGCTATAATTTTGTTCCATAATTTAGATTGTTCACAACCGTGTAACTGCTAACACTAAAACTATTTGCTTTGCGACTACAAAATCTTAGAATGGAAAGTTTAATCACCAACTTAGATTTGTTTGTTCTTCTAAAAAGTGAGTGTCCTTCATTTAATCATGAAGTATTGTTTAGTGCAATTGTGTCCCGCATAGGCGATTGCCTTTCTGCCGAAGATCAAGTAACTCTCAAAGAATTTTGCCGGAGATTCACGCGAGCTGCTTTAAACAGGTGGCAGAAATCTAAACGATTCTTTGATAAGTTTAGAAATACGTACGGAGAGTGTTTGCAAGCAAATATTGATTGGCCGAGTTGCGTGCAAACTTTAATAAATCAAGAACCAACTGTTGATGAGATACCAAGAGCACGCTCAGTCTCTCCAGAACCTTCGACATCATCGACTGTTGGAACAATGACAAAAAGGTCCCGAAAACCATTCAAAGATCTGGGAAGCAAACAGAAAAAGAGAAGATCTAGTGAGCACATAGGCGAGGATTCCTGTGAATTGGCATATGCAGCTGCAGCACGTTTAAAAGAAGAAGGTTATGAAGATATCGCATCTGTAATCAATTATATGATCAAAAATCCAGAAGCTGCCGTTAAAATCAAGGAAAGCATTAAGAAAACATTAATATTTACACCAGAGAAAGCACTTGGATTGCTTCTTTCACTTAAGCTTTCAAAGTGGCAATATATTACGTTGCGAGAGACTGCCATTCGGGAAGGTGCTAAGGATATTTACCCATCCTACTATAAACTGCAACAAACTAAGCTTGCATGCTACCCTCCTAATCAATTGTAACAAGTAGTCATTAGTCATAGACAACATAGTGTGAATACATCTTTATACTAAAGTGTGTAGACGCCTTTACACACAGGGTGACGCCCGGGGACGCCATCTTGTCTAGTCACACTGTTTGAAGTTGAACCATATTGTACTGACTTATCTTTTAGATAAACGTAATTCATGTTCTTAATACCACCTATACCAATAATAACTTGTTGTGACTTATAACCAGGTTTTATTTAAGATCCGCCTTAACCCACAACATTACATGGTGTCAGAAGTGGAGAGGCATAAACTGTAAAATGTCGACCGATGAAAAACCAACCGCCGCCTCAAGCGCAGGATCCATGACGAGAAATGTATCCATCAACGGAAGCATGTCACCCTTAAAAGTGGATGGAAGTGTTGGCCACAATTGGAAAAAGTGGAAACAACAGTTTAAAATATTCATGAAAGCAAGTGGCATTAGTCAAGAATCTGAAGACAGGAAAGTGAATGTCTTCCTACACTTCATTGGAGGCGCGGCGTTAGAAATCTTCAATACATTTGGCCTGGATGAAGATAATGTCAAATACGAAAAAGTGATTGAATGCTTTGATAATCACTTCATCCCTAAAGTGAACTTAATGATAGAAAGTCACAATTTCTTTACTTACAAACAAGAAGAGAACCAGACACTAGATGAATTTGTAACAATACTACGGCAGAGAAGTGCTTCTTGTGAATTCAAAGAACTTAGAGATCGTCTAATTATGGATATTTTTGTTTGTAATATGCACCCAAAGTACAAAAGCATACAAGAGAAATTGTTAACAGAAGACAAGTTGGATCTAGATAAAGCAATATCTATTGCCAAGACTTTAGATATGTCACAGAAAAGAGCACAACAGTTAGAGTCAAGCAGTGCTGTTATGCAGTTGTCTCAGCATCAGTCGTCAAATCGCAGTCAACGTCAGTCATCAAGCCGCAACCAGCAACAGTCTGCAAATCGTCATGAGTCAAAGTCAGCACAGTCAGCAACATTGAAGTCACAATCTACAAAGCATCAGCAGTCATCATCAGCAAAGTCAGCAGTGTCAGCCAGTCAGTGTACTAAATGTGGTCAAGTTCATAGATTTAAATGTCCTGCAAGCAATGTACAATGTAGAATATGTCAAAAAGTTGGTCATTATGCTAAAATGTGTTTTAAGAAAAAGATAAATTTAATAAATAAGGAAGAAGAATCTCCTGATACACAATTTTTTATTGGTCATTTGAAAGGTAATATGTCAAAAAACTCAGGTGAGTGGTCAGTCTTGATACAAGCAAATAATGTAAATTTTAAATGTTTATTAGACACTGGTAGTGATGCTAATGTCATGTCTTTACTTACCTTCAAATCATTAAACTTACCTATAACTATATTAACACCCTGTCAGTCTAAACTAACATCATTCAGTGGTAATAATGTTAAGATCATAGGACAATGTCTAATAAAATGTAATTTTGTTCTACAACAAAAGTCAATATGTCATAATATTATGTTTATCATAGCCGATGTGTCCGCTCCTACTGTAATAGGCAGAGATACCTGTAGTGAGTTAGGCATGATAAAAAGAGTCTATAATGTACAAAGTCAAGTCACACAATTAAGTGAAAATGTTTGTCAAATGAATGTCTTATTGTCTAATTTTAGTTCATTGTTTGTGGGCTTGGGCTGTCTACCTGGTGAGCTGCATATCACTGTCAACCCGGACATACCTGCCAAGGTGGATGCACCACGCAAGGTTCCTTTTGCACTTCACAACAGGCTGAAAAAGGAATTGAGAGATATGGAGGAATTGGATGTCATAGTCAAAGTGACTGAACCAACAGCTTGGGTGAGTTCTCTTTTACTAGTAGAAAAGAAGAATGGGCAACTCAGAGTCTGCCTGGACCCAAGAAATTTGAATCAGGCTATAAAAAGGTCACACTATCCTATACCTACCTTAGAGATGGTAAGAGCCAACTTAGCCGGCTCTACAGTATTCTCAACCCTGGATGCCAGCAGTGGCTTCTGGATGATTCAGCTAGACGAGGAGAGTTCTAAGCTTTGTACATTCAATACACCTTTTGGAAGGTACCGTTTCAAACGTATGCCTTATGGTATAAGTTGTGCGCCAGAACATTTTCATAGAATTATGACAGAAACATTCGGAGACTTACCTGGTACCTTAGTATACTGTGATGATATTTTAGTTCATGCACCTACTCTACAAGAACATAATGTCAGGTTGGAAAATGTTTTTAAGAGAGCGAAGGAAGTCAACATCAAGTTTAACAAAAATAAATGTATTTTTGGTGACAATCAGGTTAAGTATTTAGGTCACATCTTTTCTAGAAATGGAATATCTCCTGACCCCGAGAAAATTCGTGCTATCAAAGAGATGCCTACTCCAACATGTGTCAAAGATCTTCAACGCTTTCTAGGCTTATTGAATTATCTTGGTCCATTTATTCAAAATCTAGCATCAGAAACAGAATCTCTTAGAGAGTTACTAAAAAAGTCAAGTCAATGGCAATGGAATCCATGTCATGATGCAGTATTTTGTCGTCTTAAAGATATTATCTGTCAAGCACCTGTCTTAGCACATTTTGATGTTAAAAAACCTATAGTCCTGTCTGTAGATGCAAGCAAGTCAGCTGTCGGAGCTGTTTTATTACAAAATGGACATCCTGTCTGCTATGCATCTAAAACTTTAACATCAAGAAAGATAAGTCAGTAAGTATTGAAAGTCAAGAAAGGATGGCTCAAATAGAGAAAGAATTATATGCCATTGTCTTTGGCTGTACTAGATTACACCAATATCTTTATGGTCAAGTTGTCATGGTAGAAACAGATCATCGTCCATTGATCACATTGTTTAAAAAACCTTTAGCAGAGGTACCTACCCGTCTACAGAGGATGATGATGAAATTACAAGCTTATGATCTTAGAGTTGAATACAAACCTGGATCTCAGATGTTTATTGCTGATACACTGTCAAGAGCCGCCTTACCTGAAACAAATGAAGACACAATGGATGAAGAAATGATTATCCATGTTAATATGCTTATAAAAAACTTACCTGTTTCAGCAGATAAAGTGAAATGGCTTGTCCAAGGTACTAGCAGTGATGAAACCATGCAGTTGTTGCAGAAGTACTGTAAAGAAGGATGGCCTGCAACCAAGTCGCAAGCACATTTGATGACACACCCATACTGGAACTATCGACATGAGATACATACCGAAGGAGATCTAGTTTTTAAAGGTAGTAGTCTTATTATACCTACTGATCTCAGGAAGGATATCTTGAAAATTATTCATAGTGGTCACCAAGGAGTAGAAAAGTCAAAGAATTTTGCAAGAGGAAATGTATTTTGGCCTTTAATGTCACATGATATAGGAAACTTGGCAGAAAGTTGTACTGCATGCCTGTCACACCGAAATGCAAATCCTCCAGAACCATTAATGTCACATGAAGTTACTACATTCCCATGGGAGAAAGTTGGCATTGATTTCTTAGATTATAAAGGACAAACATATGTTGTCATTGAAGATTATTATTCTAATTATATAGAAATTGCAAAAATGCATAGCACTAATGCAAAAACTTTAATTGAAATATTAAAATCAGTTTTTAGCCGCCATGGAATACCTCTGGAATGCATGTCTGATAACGGACCACCATTCAACTCCATTGAATTTCAAAAATTTCTTCAAGAGTGGTCCATTCAGCATACAACTTCTAGCCCATATTTGCCACGGTCTAATGGATTAGTAGAATCTGGAGTTAAAATAATTAAAAGAATTTTATCTAAATGCCAAGAGACAAATACTGATCCCTACTTAGCATTACTTCAGTACAGAACTACACCAAGAGGTAAATTGCCATCACCATCCAAGTTACTGATGTCACGTCAACTGAGAACGCAGTTACCAACTGCATTACATCATCTGCAGCCTAAAGCCGTTCCAGTTGAAGAATACATGAAGTTGAAAGCAACTGAAAAAGAAAAACAGAAATTATATTATGATAGAAAAACAAAAGAATTACCTTTGTTAGTTAGTAGTAGTTGAGATGATGTTATGATCAAGAAAGACCCTAATAAAAATTGGATTCCTGGAAGAATACTGAAATATTCTGAAGAGCCAAGATCATATATAGTTGAGACGTCGGAAGGTACATATAGAAGAAATAGACAACATTTGGTTCCAGTGACACAACCAATTCCTGTCTCTCCTCCATCACAAGCACCACCGCCTGTAACATTAGAAAGTGATAGAGATACTGTCGCTGTTCGGGACGATGGAATAAAAACAACTCGATGTGGTAGACAGGTCAGGCCCCCAGCTAGGTATGCTGATTGATTAGTTTATTTTTAATTGTAAAATTAACTTAAAAAAAAGGAACGTGTAACAAGTAGTCATTAGTCATAGACAACATAGTGTGAATACATCTTTATACTAAAGTGTGTAGACGCCTTTACACACAGGGTGACGCCCGGGGACGCCATCTTGTCTAGTCACACTGTTTGAAGTTGAACCATATTGTACTGACTTATCTTTTAGATAAACGTAATTCATGTTCTTAATACCACCTATACCAATAATAACTTGTTGTGACTTATAACCAGGTTTTATTTAAGATCCGCCTTAACCCACAACATTACATCAATCAGTATCAGTTACGGATTCATCAGCTAGAATTACACTTCAAGCTTTACTTGACATCACGGTGAAGCGGATTCTTCAAAGTCTTTCTGATAATGTGGAAAATAAGCAGTTAAAGCTGATATCGAAGTGGGGATTTGATGGTGCTTCCAATCAAAGCCGATACAAGCAGAAAATGGACGGCGAGCATGATGATTCAAGCATTTTCATGACCTCCTTGGTGCCACTGAAACTGACAGATGGAGATAATACTATATGGACAAACCCGAAACCATGCTCAACTTTTTATTGTCGTCCGGTTCAGTTCACTTTTGTAAAAGAAAGCCATGCAGTTGTCATTGATAACAAAAGAAAAATGGATGAGGAAATTGAGGCCTCTGTGGGGTACAGAGTGCATTAATAGTAACAGGGTGACTCATAAACTAATGATGACAATGATCGACGCAAAAGTCTGCACGTACCTTTCTGAAGCTAGATCAAATGCATCATGCTACCTGTGCTTAGCAAAACCAACAGAAATGAACCACTTAGATGCTGTAACATCAAAAACTGTGTGTTCTGACATATATGAATTTGGCCTATCATCCCTACATGCCCGTATAAATTGCATGGAATGTCTGTTACACATTGCGTACAGACTTGACTTCAAACAGTGGGCAGCAAGAAGTAATGAGCATAAAGATATGTTACAAAACAGAAAAAAAAACATTCAAAATAAATTTAAAGAGGAGCTCAATCTGTTAATTGATATAGTAAAACAAGGCTCGGGAACTACCAATGACGGGAATACCGCAAGGAAGTTTTTCGAGTTTCCCAATAAAACTGCAGCTATTACTGGGTTGGATCAAAACCTGATAAAAAGATTTGCTGTTATTTTGCAAGCAATAACATCTGGTGAGAAGATCGATGTCATCAAATTTAAAGATTTTGCTCGCAAAACAGCAGAAAAGTACGTGGAATTATACGACTGGTACTACATGTCATCAACCGTACATAAACTATTAATACACGGAGCTGACATAATCGAAAAAAATGATATTGTCCCGATTGGGACTCTCTCGGAAGAAGCCTCAGAGTCTCGAAACAAAGATTTTAGGAGGTTCCGGGAACATCATTCGCGGAAAAGAAGCAGGCAAGATTCTAATCAAGATATCCTAAATATGCTTGTTGTTTGTTCGGATCCTTTTCTAAGTGCACAAAGGCCGAAGTTAGATGCCAAAAGGAAGACAACCTTTTTTGCTGAAACTCTCGACCTAATACAGTTTCCGGAAACTGAGTTCGAGTTTGTAGGTATATCCGATCTGGATTCTGACTCGGAATTGGAGTCCGACAACGAAAGTTGTAAAGAAAATTTGTAAAATTTAATTATTTTTCTTTATGTTCTTTTGTTATTTATGTTAGTTTATTGTACCAATATGTTTAGTTAATAATTTCATAAATTATAGTATCAAATATGTATTTTGTATAATTGAATTTATTAGATATTATTTTTGTTACTTCTGTTTTATTTAAATTACCTATCAATAAAAAGTTTATATACAGTCTATAATGTATATATAGTATAACTTTGACACAGTTCATGGATCGTTTTGAACAGTTTCATATGTTAAAATAAATAATGTTAGTACTATAATCCCCTATAAGGATATTATTATTATTATGTGTCCGGTTATGTTGTAATCATACTTTTAGGGTATGATCAATTAACAATTTCATTCCCCTATCTTTCAAAAAGAAGCGACAGCATGGGCACTTTGACACTGATATTCAACTATTTGGTATTGTTGGAAATCTTACAAGATCAACAAGACACTACACACCTCTGTCTAGTCCTTCAGGTCTATAGGGGTGATGCTATTTTATGATAAGAGTTGTTAAAGCTCTGAATTCTTCAACTTAAACACTAAAAGGAACGTTTAAATATGTAAAAATAAATAAAAATATTTTGACGATTTTAAAAAAAAAAAAGGCATCTACAACCACTATGTAACGTATGTCAAAAAATCATAAATAATTAGTACTATAACCCCCTATAAGGATATTACGGTTATCGCTGCCGTTTTAGAGATATTTCGATTTTTCATACTAGCTCCATACAAAATTTTCGTAAAAAAATTATAATTCCTTCGTTTCTGTGCAGAATCAATTCTGGTGTCATTTTTGTATATTGTTATAACTAATAGAAGTGATATCCGGCAAAAAAACTCGCACTTGCAAAATAAAATGCCTAAGTCTATGAAAGCCGATTTTCAGCCCACCGTGCGACAGTTGGGAAAAACGCACAAACATAAGACCTGAATGGCGCCAAGACGTCAAAACCGGAGCGTCAAAGCATGATAAAAACTGGCTCGAGAAACTTAAGCAGAAAAGTCTTCGCCGAGTACTTCCACCACCTGCGGACACGCCTTTCATCTGTGACCGCTGCGGCAAGAAATGTCGCACTGCTATCGGGCTATATAAGTATATAGCCACCGAAGACGCTGCGGAAACCCGTAAAAACAATGGTGCTGCAACAATAATCTATAATTTACCTGAAATGCACTACTTGCACCCATTTCCACAGGTGTGACATGCTGTGTCTTCTGTGTCATCTGTATAGATTCTATGGCCTGATACAGATAATGTGGCCAAAGATGATAAACCTGGGGAAATGGGTGCAAGTAGTGCCTACTTGAAACGAGTTAATTCGCGGAATTTTGTTGTTTTAATGTTTGAGTGTGTAATTTCAGGTAAATTATTTTCTTATTTCATTCTATTAGTAACCTAAGACTGTGTATTTTTATTTAACACTAGTACTCACGCGGGGCTTCGCTCCCGTGGATTCTATCACGGTAAAAACATAATTCTCCTTTTTTGCAATCGCGTAAAAAGTAGCCTATAACCTTCCTCAAGCTTCAAGCTACTTCCATACCAAATTGCATCCAAATCCACCCAGTAATTTTGAAGATTAGCGGGTTCAAGCAAACAAACAAACTTTTCCGCTTTATAATATTAGTATAGATAGGTACTTCTTTACTAAATATCATTGAATTTTAGTCATAAATTTAGAAAACAAACTCATGAACAAGGGGTGTGCGATTTTATTGCTCTCGAGTGTAGTTAGATAGGTACTTACCTTTACCTATAACTGCACCACAGTCATTGATAGTACATGTGGGATGTTTTTGATTTTCATCACATATAAAATATTTATAGACATAAAATAAAATTACCAAAAAATTAAACCGACTCCCAAAAAACACTGCAAAGTGAAAAATAATTTTAATTTCGGTAGTCGGTATCTTTAGTTTTGTATTTTCGTTTTTGGCACCGACTTCCGAAATTTAAGTTATTTTTCACTTTGCAGTGTTTTTTTGGGAGCCGGTTTAATTTTTTGGTAAAAAGTTTTTATTTCACTCTTTTTAGTTGGTCGATTTTCAATTTACCTAGTTACAAGAGCCTAAATGCCTACTTATATTTATTTACAAAATATTGCTTTTCCCAATGCTGAGCCGTTAATTGTTGAGGAGTTCTCCTGGTACTTCACCATCAGCTTCACTTCACCATATGCATTGTGACGAGCATATTGTGCTTAATAACCACATTCGAGTAATCGAAGCGGAACACATGAAATACTTATTATTCCTACTTATCATATATTGAGTAGTTCCAGTGGCCATCTTAGTAAATAGTGCTTTTCGAATGCAACTACACAAGTTACTATAAAAAATACTCAATCACTATAGGTGTGCCTATAATATTTGAAGAGTTCCCTCGATTTCTCCAAGATTCCATCATCAGATCCTGACTTGGTGACAATGGGACCAATCTCCAAGTATACCCTTTCACAGAAAAAAAGGATTTTTAACTCGGTTCAGCCGTCTTCGAGTAATCGGTGATCATAGATAAAAATATATATATACGTGTCGAATTGATAACCTCCTCCTTTTTTGTTGTCGGTTAAAAATTAGATTGCTTGCGGCCCATTTTCAGTTTTCATAAATAAAAATTTAGTAACATAATGTCTTCTTCTTAAAATAGATTATTACTACTGATTGATACTAAACTATTTTAACGTAAACTATAATTATTCTATTACACTAATATATTAGAACACTCAACAAACAAATGCAAATAGTTACGTATGATTTACAAACTATAAACATCAAGACGAATGCGACCGAGTGTCCTTCGCGTGGATATGCAACAGAAGAGCCACCAATACAAATGTGATATTTTACGAACTCCCCTCTCCCGAGCCCAACACGTCGCGCGCCTTATCGCGCCGACTCGACCGGCTCAAACATGTTTTGCTTAGGAACCGGTAAAATAAAGGTTCTTAGGGGTTCCAATTTAGGTTCCGGTTCCTGTTCCGGTACAGGCACCAGAACCCTTAAATGCCGGTATCTTACCGGTATTTTGGAACCTTTTTCAATCCCTGGCCGAAAGTCACTATTCCGCGCGGACGAAGTCGCGGGCGCAGCTAGTAAACAATATTTAATCCATATTACAATCAAAAACAGTGGAATACTACTGACTCATAAGTGTATCGTGTGTGGGTATTTGAATAAAAATTTGGGTCAGCGAACAAAGGAACCAATATTAGAGTCGTTCATTCATCAAGTACTTGAGCTTTTAACTACAAGTAAATTTCGTGAAAGACTGACATGTACGGTTGGGCGAGTCTGGAATGGTGGACACTATCAATACGTCACACGGCGACACCCTAGTTCGATCCCAGCGATCCACAACAAGTTTGAGGAATCCGTGACTCTTTTTGCGCTATTATTTTTTCTTTTCTAATAATTATAATACAATTTTTCAAGTTAAAAATGTTCCATTCCCCCAACAACAAGTCCAATCCAGACTTACACAAACAACCAGAATCGGAATGGTCGGAGGCAATCAAAACATTGTCTGCGGAGTTTAAGAAAACACTTAATGAATGCGGCGGTGTGAGTTGGAATGTAGCATTAATAAGATATGTGACAACGTAACGTCTATAAAAGTCGAACTCTCGACAATTACACAGGCGGCAACTGACAAAAAATGACATTCAAACATTACGCAGCGAGCAAATTGTAATAAAGCAGAGCATCTTTGAACTAGAGAATAAATACAACAATCTTACGACGGAAATTGATGGTTTGAAGGACTCAATTCAGTTTACCGGAGATGAGCAATCTAATATTTTAAAGAGAGTCGGTCAGTTGAGTAAACAAAGTCATGAGTACACCGAATCTAAACGGACGATATCAGAACTTGTTGCTAAGATCGACTCCCTGGAGCAAAGCGCTCGAAACTGCAATATTGAAATCTGTAATATCCCTGAAAGGCGTAATGAAGACCTGGTTACACTTATGATAAACATTGATTCCTCCATAAATTGCAACTTGAAGCAAAGCGATTTTATTTTAATAAATCGAGTTCCACACGCGCACCGAGACAATGAGATACTGAAGAATATTATTGTAAAACTGAACTCACGCATATTACGAGATAATGTTCTAAGCGCTTACCGATTGAATAAGGGGCTAAATACAGGAAAACTGGGATTATCGGCAATGTCATTTCCTACCTACCTATGTACATACTGGACATGCGGCCGGCGAGGCGCTAACGCACTTTTATTCCACGCGAAACGCAAACGACATTATGATACCAAACATTCCAGTATGTTTGCACATCTTCAAGGACAATTACGCATTGATAAGGTGGAGTCCCTGAAGAAACAACTTCAAAGACTAAGCATTCATTTTACTAACAGAATGAAGACAGTGAAGCACGTGTAAAAGTAAGCTACATTATTTCAGAGAGAATTGCATGTAAGTCAAAACCATTTACTGACGGCGAATTCATAAAATGTATGGAGGCTGCAGCAGACGTTTTATGCCCCTTGCAAAAGCAAATTTTCTCGAAAGTCTCTCTGGCGTTACAGTAGCAAGGAGGATAGAAGAGTTGGCTGGGGATATCGAAAGAACATTAAAGGAACGCGTGCCGCAATTTGTTTACTATTCCGTTGCACTTGACGAAAGTAAAGACTTAAGTGACACCGCACAGCTGGCCGTTTTTATTCGCGGCGTTGACGTTAATTTTGATATTACAAAAGAAATGGCTGCTCTAGTTCCAATGAAAAGCAGCACAAGAGGATGTGATTTGTAGGAGTCGCTTAATTCCGTCTTAGACAGATGTAACCTCAAATTATCAAATTTGCCTGGGATCACCACAAACGCACCTTCTATGGTTGGCAAAAATGAAGGACTTGTTGCTTTAATAAAGAAAAATAATCCCGATGTCTCCTTTGTACAGTACCATTGCATTTTACATCAAGAAAATGTACGTGCAAAGTCCCTTAATTATTCAAGATGTCGTGAGTGTTGTGGTAAAAACCGTTAACTTTATCAAATATCGGGGCCTGAACCACAGGCAATTTCAGGAGTTTTTAAAAGAAACGAATGCTGAATATGGTCACTTAAACTTATTTCTGTGATGTTCGTTGGCTCAGCAGAGGAAAGATGTTAAAACGTGTGTTTGATTTGCGGAAGGAAACTGCAGCATTTATGCAAAGTAAGGATGAAGCATATTTAGCTTAGTTGGAGGGGTTAACAAGATTGCTAGTAATCTTTAAAAAAAAAGGTGTTCGGCAATTCACTGATGAAGCATGGCTGAGTGATTTGGGTTTTCTCACTGATATTACATCACATCTCAATGATTTAAATAAGAAACTGCAAGGAAAAGGTAATTTGATTCATGAGCTATTTGACGCTTTAAAAGCGTTTGACATGAAGATGGATTTATGGATAAATCAAGTTAAAAAAAAATGTTACCACTCATTTTCCACATATGTCTTCTTGCGAAATTTCAAACATGGACAAATATATTACTGCGCTGCAAGATCTGAAAACTCAATTCGACTCACGTTATACCGATTTTCGAAAAAATTAAACGATCCTGAACTTGTTTTCTCGCCCATTCAACGTTTCTGTCGAAGAGGTTTAGATGGAATTGATAGAGTTACAGTGCAACTCGAGTAGAGAAAGTTTTACTCAAAACACATAAGTTCCGATTTTCCTAAAATCAGAGATCATGCACTGAAAATGGCATCTCTGTTTGGCACAGCTTATCTATGTGAGCAGTTATTTTCTCGAATGAAAAATGTGAAGTCCCGGGCAAGAACCAGAATCAGCGATGTTCACTTTGAGAACAGTTTAAGAATTTCAACGACTTCTATAAAGGCAGATATTGACAAATTAATCAAAAACAAACAATGTCAAACATCTCATTGATTATATTTAATTCCTTTTTATTTAATTTTTGTAATAAATAAGTTTAACATTTGACTTGTGTTTTTTTTTTACTTTTGAAATTAGCTGCGGTTTAATCTATGTAAGTCCCGATCCCGTAGGAATATCGGGATGATCGGGGTAGTCTATGTCCTATCCTAGGACTTCAGCTATCTACATTCCAAGTTTCATCGCAATCCGTTTAGCCGTTTACGCGGTAGATGGTAACAAACATACAGACACACACAAACTTTCGCATTTATAGTGTTCGTAGGATGTTTCCCTTGTATTGCGGCCCGCCGAACCAAAATTAAAGTGTTTTTGGCCCTTTATTTTAAAAAGGTTGAAGACCCCTGGCTTAAAACTACGAAACTTTATCGAAAAGCATCGGTTATAGTGACCAACTGTCACATTTTTGTTCCAGCAAAACAACATTATGTGTAATTCAAACTTATTCTAATCTATTAAGGATTATTTTGACTTCTCACTGAAATTTTTGTTTCTTTTTCGATATTTTATTTGAAAACAAATTCATACACCGAATACCTAATAGATATAGTACTAATGTTATACATGCGAAAGTTTGTGAGGATAGGTGTATAATTATATGTATGTTTGTTACGCTTTCACGCAAAAACTACTGAACAGATTTGAATGAACTACATTCTGGAATAACACCACTTTTATCCCGGAATTCCAACGGGATCGTGAAAACCCTCCACAGAAGCTTGTCCTGCATATTTGTTAAATAAAAACATGAAATAACCATACATACATACATGTTTGTCTCTTTTTGTATATGTATGTATTGCTTATAACAACTACCGGCTATAGCGTCCGAATTTATATGGTCCCTTCAAAGTCGTTATATCCGGTTTCGACTGTATGTATACTAAAAAAAAAAACTAAAATAAAAATTGGGCATGAAATGTTACACTTAACATAAAAACGAAACTGTAATTTGTCATAGTAGGTACCGAATAATAACAGTAGTGTATTGTAAACTTGTAAATTGTACACTAAATATGCATTAAATAAAAGGCTTTTTATTTTTATTTATTATAATGAAATACTCACTCTAAAATGTCTGTTCAGCGCCCCTTTACCCTTGAAAGCCTTAAAGCAAAGGCTACAAGGGTACGGCCGGTTGTCGGAGTGGGTTTTCTCATGCACGTTCAAGTTGACTCGGTTGAAGAACGCCTTGTCGCACTGCGAACATTTGTACGCGCGCTCTTCGGAATGCGGGAAAGCGTTGCCCTGCAAATGGAAAATTTTAATCTATATATTTCCTTCCTTATGAAATGAAATATATTTGTTTGTAAATTGGTTATAAATCCCACTTTCACACGTCATATTTTGTGTTTTAAGATAAGCTAGATGAGGCCGGTGTTTCTTAACTGACTACTCTGAGAAGAAACACCGAAACAAATACAGAAGTTAACATCTTCTTTAAAGTCCATACAATTCGTATTCGTCAAACCATATGAGAAGCATGAAGGTTCATGACTGTTGTGTCTTTTCAGAAAAGGAGCAAGCAGATTTGAGCGAGCTATCCAGACAGTGCAAGCATTTGTCAGTTATCGTGTAGCTCAACTTTGAACTTAAGGAGCTCAACGATCTGACGAACAGTACCCAAAGTAAGGACATTTGGGTAGGTCAGACAAATACTCAAATTGCCATAACTCAACTATAAATTATAATGAAAATAACATAAAAAGAAATTATAAAATACAAAGTATATACAATACGTATATACAATACTTATATACTAATAGAAAGTCAATCATTAACTCAGCAAAATATATTAAAAAAGCGCACATAAGTAGGTATATCATTGGAGCAACTCATTCCCAAGCCTTTTAGTCCTCAATATAATCTTTGACTGGGTAAAAAGCTTTCTGACATAGCTTACGTTTTATAAATAATTTGAATTTAATTAGAATAAGATACGTATCACTTTATAGCACACTAAATACCCATACTCACACACAGTTATGACAATTAAACACTGAGTTTGTATTTAGATGACTGACAAAATTGTGGCGGTACCACCCGACGCAATTTCACTGCGGGTAGTTCCTTGTAACATATTGCCCTTCCTAGGGGTATTCAGTATTTTTTTATACTGAATACCCGATCATTATAAGCGACAAGGGAATTCGCTTCTGCTTCGATTCTGCTTCGTTCTCGATAGTCGCACATACGGATTGGTCAATTATGGCGCTGCCAATATTATGTTTTAATTTTACATATTTCTGATTTATTATATATATATGTATATATAGATTTAAAGGTATCGTCTATTTTATTAATGAGAACTGGCAAGGGGCCCCTTATATCTACGGGGCCCTGGGTTGCAGCCCAAATAGCCCATAGGTAGATCCGCTTCTGGGCTGAACTATGATCGATGAATCTATACTTGTGGAACATTCTAAAATTAAATCTCGACACAAAATTAGCTTTAAACAGAGATCAGTGCTCGACTTTCGTTCTGTAATACGGGCCTTAGAGTAGAGTAAGGCACTTGTAATGGGCTTGCAATCAAATACAGAGTTCATTTGCACCAAGCATGAGGCTAATAAAAAAGAAAATGTTACTGCTAGTTAGTTAGCCTTTTTCCTACTTTGATGGGGTCAACCGCGCGGCTATTATTAGCCACGAGCTCCTCAAAAAAATACGGAAAATCGAACTTCTCAATCTAATGTTAGTCCTCGCACTATGAGACAGTGCTACGAGTATACCACTGGTTTTCAGCGAAAGTCAGTTTTGGCCCACGTCCTCCATGGTTCCTAGCAGTTCAGAGTATAAAATCAAAGTGAGGGTACATACTTGGACATCCTTGTGCATCATAGTCTTGTGCATGGCGAGGCCGAGCTTGCTGATGAAAGAGTACCCGCAGTAGCCACATATGAACTCCGAAGGGTGTTTAATACGCGTGTGACTCATGTACGATGTATATATTCTGGCAAGAAAAAAATTTTACTATAAATTTCAAGCACACAGGAACAAAAACTGGAAGTGGACGTCGAACACACTATAAAAGCTAATACTAAGCAACAGCATTATCTTCCTGCCCTTATCCCATTTACTTATGGTCGGCGCAACACGTTTTCTTCTTCCGTCTCCCCAATAAATTCCCACAGCGTCAATAGTCTAATGGCTAAGTTGTCATACTTGTGATCGAGAGGACGCAGGTTCGAACCCCACCTATTACACTATTGCCGTGAACCTACTGCAGCCACAAGCATATTTAGCGTAGTTAATGTGACTCAGGCTGGCTGGACCAATCTTCCAAATTACTTGCATTTGACTAGGTCAATAGGGCACTTTATGTGACGGCTAAACACCCTTATTTCAGAATTTGTGACGCTACAGAATCTTAGATAATCGATCGAAAACAAGTTTGCTGGTTTGAAGTCTCTCAATCTCGACAACGGAAGTGATTTTCATGACTTTGCATATCAACAGCGTCACATAAATTTGTGACAGGCATCGAGCTAAAAGTTTTGTGATACGTACAGCGGTTTAGTAGAAAAATGCAAAAATCTGTGTCCAGCCAGCTTGAATTTACGTATAAAACTTCTGGCTGGCACTTCCGAATATCAATAACGGAAGCGTTTTTCAAGGCTGGAAACGTTTTCGATCGATTATCTAAGATTCTGTACCATCACAAATTCTGAAATAAGGGTGTTTAGCCGTCACATAAAGTGCCCTATTGACCTAGTTAAATGCGAGCTATTTTGAATATTTTTCCAGCCAGCCTGAGTCACATCTTAGTTTAAGGGGAGTTAACAAGATTGCTAGTAATGTGAATTCCACCTACATTGTTAATTCTCTTTATAAGAGAAAAAAGCAGGATATTCAATTTAAAAAAAAAAATTGTAATCTTAATTCATGTGACACAGTTCAATCTGCTTGTTAATAAATTGAGAAATTCTTTAAAGTATATTAGACACTTACGTAAAGACTTCATCGCAAAATTTGCATTTGTAAGTAACTCCTTTATGCCAGCCTTGATGCTGCTTAGCTTGATTCCTGGAAAAAGATAGATTTTATCAATATCCAAAAGAAACATCCGTGAAAATTACAAACGAAACATTTTCATCTATTAAACCCAATATGTCACCTATACACACAAAACGTTATGGAAAAACTTTTATTGTGCATTCGGCTAAGGAGTGGAATTTGTTGCCCGAGTGTGTGTTCCAGATAGCTATAACTTAAGTGTTTAAATCAAATCAAATCAAAACATTTATTTGCATAACACAGGTTGACAAGATGTTACATTCTATTTTATATTAGTGTATCACTATAGTGAAGAGTGAATACGTTACTTCTAGGCAAGCGTGCTTCATCTTCGGCCACATCATCGCTTACGATGGTAAGCGATGATGTGGCCGAAGATGAACGCGAACGCATGATAAACGCGTTTGTCCACTATCTCACCTGATGAGGTGAGATAGTGGACAAACGCGTTTATCATGCATAAAAAACTGAACTTACTGAAAGTTATGATTATGAAGATAGGCACTGGCATTCCATGATGGAATATCGTATTATAATCGTGTTTGCACTTGTGAGAAAGGCCACGTAATGGACTTTGGACACGATCAGGTTTCAAAGTTATTATAACAAACCTAAAGAAAATCCGTTATCGGTTTTCTTAACTTTTTTGGATTACCGCGTAATCCATAGATTTTTTTTTATAGATGTCACTTTCAAATCCTCTGGGGTGATTGACCGTTTAATTGTTCACTACTCGTGGGAATAATATGGCAAAAACTACAAAAAAGAAACAGCAACACAAAGAAAACGGAGACTACAAAAAAAAGGAAAAGCGCGAACAATTTTTTTGTTTTTACGTGCATTTATAAAAGCGTGTTTTTCTAGTGATTTTTAAACTATTAATTTATTTATAGACGCGTTTGACCACCTGTTAGAAAGCTACGCTTCTGTAACGCAGAGTGTGCAACTAGAATCAAAGATTACTTGAGATACACACAGAAAAAAAAATCTTTAAAAGTGACTTTGTCACATCAATAGACAATCTTTCTAGCCAGCATCTCAATTGAATAGAACCTTCAACACGCCCCCTCAATTTAGCTGCTGCAGCCCTAAGCCTTCAGTACATTTATAATGCTTACATACAGGTAAAGCTTTCATCAAAACATCAGCCAGCATGAAATCTGTCGACACATGTTTCAACTCAACGATGTTACTCTTGAGTACATCCCTAATAATGTGATACTTTATGTCTGTGTTTGCTACGACCATGATAGACAGGATCTTTAGCAAGGTATATCGCCCCCTGGTTGTCAGCATATACAGTAGTTTTAGATAGCCCTGATAATCCTATCTCCCTCAATAAACTACTTAGGTAGAGAGCTTCCTTCATCGCCTCACTAGCACTAATATATTCTGCCTCAGTGGACGACGTGGCTACAGTTCTCTGTTTTTGAGATCGCCAAGAAATGGCTGCCCCTCCTAAAATAAAAGCATAACCGGAGTATGATCGATTAAACAATTACCCCAATCGGCATCCGAGTAACCTATCAACGTTTTGCCTGTCTTACGAAAAGTTAAGACGATAGTCGATTGTTTTCTTCAAATATCGAAGAACCCTCTTAGCCGAAATCCAATGCGTATGGTTACGACAAGTCGTGAACTGAGCTAATTTTGAAACAGTATTACAAATATCAGGTCTCGTACCCACGCTTAGGTACATTAACGTGCCTATCAGTTCTCGATACGGCCACGTTACCTGTTCTTTGTGATCTTCATCACGATCTTTCTTCGGCTCTGCAAAATTCATTCCTACTTCAAATGGGGTGGACACTGTTTTGCAATCTTCCATACCAAATTTCTTTAAAGTATCTTTGATATAATTTCGCTGTGACAGACTTATAGCACCATCTTTTTTTTTCAATTGCTATCCCTAGACAGTATTTGGCTGGTCCAAAGCCTTTCAGCTCAAAATCTTGAGCTAAATCTTTCTTAAAATGTTCTATCCATTTAACATTCTGTGAAGCTACTAAAACATCATCAACGTAAATTGTTACTATTAAAATTGTTCCATCTGCCCTCTGCTTTTGATAAAGGCATGGTTCATTCTTAGTTGGCATTAAGCCCATTCGACGAAGCTTCTCATCTAATCTGAGATACCACTGTCGTCCGGCTTGCTTTAAACCATATAAAGATCGCCTTAGTAAACAGGCGTCTCCTCCAGCCTTGAGGTCTCGTAACATTTTTCTAGCGCGCACATGAATGACTGAGTTCTTATCTTCTGTTCGAATCAACGTATTAAGACTCTCATAGAGGATTTTCGGTATTTGCATGTATACCTCTTCATCGAGTCGACCATTCAAATATGCTGTGTTGATATCCAATTGATGTACTTCGAGGTTCAATTCTACAGCAAGTGCCATTAGTAATCTAATTGATTCAAGTCTTGCTACTGGTGCATACGTTTGATGGTAGTCTATTCCATAACGTTGACTAAAACCCTTTGCTACCAATCGAGCTTTCTTCCCCAACTAGCACAAATGGGCTGCATTAGGGCTTTGGAGCGTATCCGATTATTACTTATGGTATTAGACGTAAGCGCTAGAGCGTCTACTACAGACTTAAAGCAGCCGCTTTAGCGCAGCCTAAAGTTCCATTTAACCTGCACAACGGTTGCATAAAGGTTCCTTAATAGCTATAACGATTTATTAACGCTATACTAAAGCTCTAGTAGCGCTACTTTTGAATGATTTTGAACTACTTTGAACGAATGAATTGATTATAGTTCTTTATTGTATATCTTCAGTTGACATTATTTGTAATATTTTGGTAAAGTGTTTTCGTCGCCATCATGAAAATAAAACAAAAGTACTTAAGTAAAAGTTTGTATTCTGAATTAGCAAGATAATATAAAGATACTTAAAACGCTGTCCAGTTTACTGTAGATATATAAGATAATTTTCGAGTCATTTTAACGCGTTTTTATGATATTTAAAAAATTAACAAAATATATGTGATATTTTTTATTTGTTATACAGAATAAATTTTATTTCCGTATCTTTACGTGTCGATAACTTACTATTCGCAAGTGGCCGATTGTTTACCGGTACATTTAATGCACATTTAACTGAAAAACCAATGTATATCAACTCAATTTTGCAAGTGAATTATAAGTTTTCTTAAAAAATCATGGCGTCATTGTAATGTAGTCATAACCTGCAGTTTTAGCTCTAATAACTCCCTTTTGAGAATCATAGCGCTAATTTTCACCCTTCTAATGCTTCCAGCGATTTTTGTTCCCCTAGTGTAACTCACAGCCACAAAAAGCTCCTATTTTCCTGTTTTTTAGGTTATAAGATCTAGTTACGTACTTATTCGAATGGTTTCCATTTTGGAGATCCGTGGTCTACCCTTAAAAACGTTCACTTAACATAGACATTGTACGCTTCTCAACTTTAAAAACAAATCCAAGATTACGGTTACATGATACAGGTTATTTTTCAAATAGATAATCATCAAACGTCTCAATAATAGTTTACATTATTTTGTTGTCGGTTGAAATAAGATCCAGTTACTTTATGGTTTAGTTATACCTACTTATACTATAATATGAAGTTTAAACATTTCAATTAACTACCTATTATTGTTTTATTACAGAATGCCTTTTAAAATAGTTAAAACTATAAATGCAGACAAGGAAGAGCTGTCAATCTGCCCTTCAGGATGGGAAATATCGCTAGATCAGAATAAACAAAATTTGTCAAACGAAGACAATATTCCGATTGAAAAGATATTGCCTAATGATGATGAGAACGTTGCACAAAAAAAAAACCGTAATTTGGCTAAAGAGGTTAATGGATCCTGTGATAGTACTGCGCCAAATCCAAATGTTGAGACTGATATCTTTATACAATAAGAACCTAAGAATAGGCTTTTTTATTAAGTTTGTGATTTGTGAAATGTTGAGATTAATCTTCTTTAAAATTAAAAGCTTAAAAATTAAAATACTTTAGTATTAGATGATTAGCAGATTCACTGGAATGTTTAGCAATGTTTGACGATTTTAGCAGGTTTTCATAAACCTTGCGTACTTTCCTGCGATAACCTCCACTTTTCTTTATTAATTTCCATCGTTTAGCATCCATTTTTATTAAATGTTTTATAATAGTTACAAAAGCGGCTGTAAAATGGCGAATGGATTGAGCCTGCAAGGAATGACTATTGCTACTAAAGGCAGTAGCAGTTTTTAGTTACACTGATGAATTTTTTGTAACTATAGTATGCATAAGGGTATCTATTATTTCTATAATGAAACTTATAGTAGTATAATATTGGTTACTATAACTATAACCTATAAAAGTTACAATGGAAACCACTGTACAGCTGTAAGTGGCATAATGACCTTCGTAATTCTCATATAAAGGTGTAAGTGGTAAATGAGTTCTACCGTGAACTACTGTGAAGGCTAGGGTAGTTTTTGATTCAGCTTATAGCACTTAGTAACTTTTATAGCTATAGACGTTTACGGATGCAGATATGCAATTTTGAACTGCTTTTTGAACCCTTAAACCGCTATTTTACAGCCGAAAGTAACAAAATAGGCTGCTATTTCCACTAATGTGCTCGTTGGGTCTTCGTGCTCAAGTCAACATTCAATTTTGTTGTCAATTCAATACATAACGACAGCGGGACAGCCTACGATGTCTCGGTCTTTAGGCTTCTTTACAATATCCCAAGTTTCATTCTTTATTAAGCTTGTTATCTCGGATAGGATTGCTTCTTGCCACCCCACATGATCATCACTTGATAACGCTTGTTCAAGAGATATTTCAGCCACTGCAGAAAAAAAATCTTCATAATTCTCTTCATGATTTTCATTATTCAACCATTCACCTTCAACTTGTGGATCTGTCTCATTAACATTACCTTGATGTTCTTCATTTCCTTCTGTTCGTTCTGCATTTCCTGAATGTATTTCTACCATGTTGTATACTTTTTTCGGACGTCCACGCTCCCCCTCTATAAGTTTAGGTCTTCCAGGAGCTCGATTTAAATTTGGCTGTCTACGACAATCCTCCGCAACTTCTTAAATTTGATCCATATCTTTATCACAATTGAAACGAGAGTTGTCTCTATTGTCTTGAAAGTCACCATCTCCTGAGCGCTCTCTTACAGAGAGTTCTTGTTCTCTGGCAAAATCACCAGCACCTAAGGTAGGTTTTTGTGTGGCTTCAGTTGGTACTTCAAATTCTACAAATTCTACTTCGAATTATATGTTTCTCTCGTGTTCGAATATTATTATCAACTTTTAATTCAATATTCTTATCACTTTTCAAGGTTTTTACTTCTGTTTGAAATTTAACGTCTCTAGCTTCAAGAACTTTGTGTTCAGCTGGAATCCAAATTCGGTATCCCCTCATTGATCTCGGATTCCCTCGCGGGCACGTGCATCGAACTTGTCTTTCCCTGGTGTCTTATCCAATACGTACGCTTTGGTACCAAAACTTCGGATAATCGTTAAGTCCACAGCAGTTCCAGTCCATTTTTCAAAAGGAATGCCTCCATCCAAGCTGCTGGTTGGACAACGGTTACGTACGTAGCATGCTGGCACAACCGCATCCGCCCAAAAGCCTACAGATAGACCAGACGACAACAACATGCACCTAGCCATTTCCAACAAAGTTCTGTTCATGCGTTCGCTGACACCGTTCATCTGAGGAGTATGTGGTATTGTCAATCTTCGTCTGATACCTTCATTCTCTAAAAACTCATCAAACTCGCGATTGCAATATTCACCACCATTGTCAGTCTGAAGAAATTTTATTATCTTTCCTGTCAACTTCTTAGCGTAATTTCTATAAAGTTTAAATGCACTAAATACTGCACTTTTCTTCCCTAGTAGATAAACTTCACACCACCGGGAACTGTCATCGATAAAGCTTACAAAATATTTCGCACCTCCTGTGGATTGCATTTTCATCGGACTTACCACATCGGAGTGTACGATACGTAATAACCAGTGATCGGTGTAGGTAGATTGAAATGGGGTCATTGATCCGAAACGTATATATTAATATGGACATTCCTCCGGAATTGGTGGATTATTAAAAAAAACCGGAACTTATGTAGGAATTTTATTCTGCCAGAGTGGAAGGAGTCATTTGATGATTTGCCATCCTCAAAAAAAAGGTAGGAATTGTAATAAAATGAGAAATATTATTACAGATAAAAATAAAATTACATATAAACAATAAAAATTACAGATAAATAATGAATTAATTTAGTTTTTATACCTTCCTTTAAATTTTGAATTGAGTAGGAATAATATCACTACCAACATTAACAATGTTTAATTGAATCCGGAAATACCGGAATTACTTTCCGGGAAAATGGCTTATCCATGTTATTCTTTCTGTGTGCATTTATGATACAAGTACCAAAAATCAATCTACCTACTCCGATCACTGGTAATAACTCATTACACGGTCCATTCGACTTAAAAAAGGTAATGAACTCATTTTTCCCTTAGCACATATATCGCAATTGGATATATCACGTAAATCTGCCTCTTTTATATTATGCCCGCAACGGTTCAGTAGTTTTACGAGATCTCTACCATTTAAATGACCCATACGCTCATGCGAAGCTAAGATATCAATTGAATCTACAGCAGAATAAGCTTTTTCATTAATTTCCTTAACAAGGTAAAGATTTCCCTTTCGTACAGCTGTCATCACGGTCTTACCAGACGTCGCATCATTTATACAGGCCCTATCATTAAAAAAAATATCTCATACCCGTTATCTGCAATTTTTGCCACTGACAGTAAATTGCTACGAAGATCTGGTACAAACAAGGTATTTTTGAAGGTAATGTTTTTTAGGTAAATATAGACGAATTACTTATTCCAAATAACATATTTTTAATGTATTTAAGTGTTGTCCCGAATTTCGGGACAGATGTCCCGGAAAAAATGTAGTCCTAAGGAAGTCTCCGTTTCTTGTCTCTGTTCTTCGAAGTTTAGGCAAATAGGCGCTACCTATTCCTATCACTGGTGATGAAGCATGTTTGCCTAGAAGTAATCTATTCACTCTTGACTTAAAAGACTCCCAGGTTATAGCTATCAGGAAACACAGACTCCAGCAGAGAATTCTTCTCCTTAGCCGTACGCACAATGAAACTACACTGGACAGCAAATAAATCGAGCCACCCGCTACCTAGGCACTCTAATTCGATTTTCTCAAAAACTAAAAAACCTACAATTATCAAAGTTGTACCTACAGAAAGTGCGTTTCATGGTGATTAAAATGACTACAAATTAATTCGAAAGTACCGTCAACTCACATTGTAATCAAGCAACAAACACAATGCTAACGATTTGCTCTGTTTTCACCAGAGTTTGAAATTAGCGTTCTTTTTCTCTACAATGAGGGTAGTCGGATATTTCTTATCATTTATTTAGTTTTTGTCCATCGTTTGCTCAGAAGCGTGTGTTTTTGCTACTTTTTTCCATTAATAATGGATACAACACCTCAGGAAGCAGCTCAAGCTGTAGCATTACTTCAAGCAGCGGGTGGCTCGGTTTATTTGCTGACCAGTGTACATATTACCAAAACGTTTTGTGCGTATAGGCGGGATGTCCACCTTGTAACGTTGGCGCATTGTCTTGTAGTCGGTTGATAGATTTTCCTTGGTGGAATTAGAATTTAAAAAAGACGTTTTGAAAAAGGAATTGCATTCCATCGCACATTCCCCAAAATGTAACCGATAGAAAACTGATGGGCTTGCAACACGTAAGCCTATCAGTTTATGGTGTGTATTTTTCATGTGAACCATTAGAGGTACTCACTTGTTAGTACAGATGTGTGGACAAGATTTACAGGCGTATTTTGTCTCGTGGTTGTTGGTGGCATGTCTCTGATACGCACGCTTAGTTTTGAACCTAAACTTGCAAACTTCACACTCTATGCTGCCTGAAATCTGTAAACAAAGAAAACACATTTGGATTGCACTACCACAAGTATAAATTTGATTTCAAATCATTGTCAACACAAAACAGTGACTGGCTATTGCCGAACAAGTGAAGATTAAGTGCCTTTTCACATGTACTGGTTGCCGCGTAGCCGGCGCCGGAAACCCGGCGGCTAAGTGCCTTTTCATATGTGCCGGTTGCCGGGTAGCCGGCGCAAATTACGCCGGTACGTGTGAAAGGTAATGTACATAGCCATACACTTTGCTGCCGGCTTTCCGGCGCCGGTTACCCGGCAACCGGTACATGTGAAAAGGCACTAACTGTTGCAGTTCAAAACGGATTTTAATTGTTTCTTTATTTATATGGAATTTCCAGGTGAAAGGGAAAAAAAAATTACATGCTACACATAATAATCTTGATAATTGCAATAAAAAACTAGAAAACCAACTGATTAAATGCACATTTAATCAACATTCAAGCTTCAACAACAAATCTTTGTTAAGTTAGTTTTTTTTTATAAGTTCAGAGAAAAGCTATTAAAAACTTAAAAAAAAATTAAACTACTTCAAAACAAACAAAAACACAACTGAAGTACAAACCCAAAAAAAACCTCAAAGACTTTTCCATTGAATGTCTAATTCGATTTAAAACAAGGGCTAGTTACCTACTCACATGGCTGAAGTCGGAGCCAAGATAAATTAATAGGTTTGATCAGCTCGGGTGTAACCCCAGAATGCGGAGTACTTAGCCTATCAAAACTATTGATTGACAGAAAATAAAACAATCTCTAAAAATCTATTTTTCCCTTTGTAGTGCAGTTGTTTGTTTATTTTGAAGCTGGTAATTTTTTTTGTTATAATGTTGTTATTTTAGGCTTTTTGAAGTTCTGCGCCTCAGCAGTGGTGATATTAATAGGCTGACTATGCTAAACAGTACATATAATGATGTACAAGAGCAGCAATCGCGGGAGATTTGCTGTCTTTAATGGAAGAATTCCATTACTTATCTCAGAAGATCTTCATCAGAACCTGATGTGTCATATAGTAAGACCTTCCTTGTAAAATATGCTTTCAAACAACGAAAACGCGATCAAAATCGGATCAGTAGTTTAGTTTTTGAGAAAATCGAGGATATACAAAAATACATACTGATCGAATACAGAACCTCCTTTTTTGAAGTCGGTTAAAAATATCTGCTTTCCGAAGTTGAATGTAAACATGAGACAATTATTGGGCATTCAGCGTCTGCTTAGCATTTTCCGAACTATGTTGGTCTGGGCTTCGAGTCTTACTGCATGTAGCTGAGCAACCCTATTGGCACGGAATAATTACTTACGGGAGCATGTTTGCTGACATGATGCTTCCAAGCTTCATTGTCAACGAACCCTTTATAACACAGATTGCATTGGAAAGGAGAGTTTGTATAGTTTGATGACTCCTTCCGTTTCTGTATCTCTTCTTTCTGCTCTTCCAACTGAAAAGACAAGATGAAATGAAGAACCAACGTATTAACAGGCAAGTTTATTAAACAACCTCTACCAAAATTAACAATATGCAAACAAAACAACGTAGCATAATACGCACTCACACACGAACTCCCATTCACACACGCACACACCCTTGTTTGTACAGACACCCTTACGAGGACCTTGTTAGTTCTTGACGGAACCGAGGACCCTCCAAAAAAACTGGTCTAAATACCTCGTTGGCCTTTTAGAATAAGATAGAAAGAGACCCGTGAGTAAATCTATACATATAGTGATGAGCTTATTGGGATAATGCTATCTCAACATTTTTGTGTATGAATTTCGGCTATCATACTGAGGACCTGAAATGTAACCAGCGATGCACTTACGACGACTTTGTGCAAGCCAACCGAGGACCCCTCTTACGTAAGCCCTGCAACGTCCTTCCGAGGACGTATTTTTACACAATATTTCTTATAGCTTGTACAAAGTGCGGACGTTGTGTTAGACTTTATATCACTATACCGAGTACAATTTTTAGCGTAGAACTTGCACAAACCGAGAACATGGAAAAGGTACCTACCTAAACCATTTTACGTGTAAGATAATATAATATCAATGTAAGAAGAATGTTCCGATTGATTTCTTAAACTTTTCTAAAATGAGAGTACCAAACGAGGACGAGTCGATGTCTTTACGTTTGTCGGCGCTTATCTTCTCAAAGATGATGGTATTGATTATGCCAAAGAATGTTTGCTATTTAAAAAAAAATATATAAACAATGATTTAACTAATAATGTTGATTATACCAAAAATCATTATTTATGGTGCATATCAGCTCGCCTGCCTTATTTCTTTTCTTGCGTTTTTTTATCAATTTAATAAATCCTTTTTATTATCAGTTAAAAAATTGAATTTGAGAGGCCGATGACATGAATGATTTTTTTTATCATTTTATTTTTTTTAATTTTATAGCTAGTTATTTAGTTTTCACGCTTCCCAAATTAAATTGATCTCACTTGATAATATTTCTTTGTTGTTTTTAAGCATTGTGTTAAGTAATGTTAAATTTTTAGTCCAAATTATGTCGAATTATGGTTTCTATAAGTCGTTTTGTTTGAGTCGTTTTCTAATAACTGATATGTATTTATTATATACTTTATTGTACACCTTACAATACACTTAAGTATACAAATAATAAAACTGGTGTACAATGGGCGGTCTTATCGCACAGGGCAATCTCTTACAGACAACCTTTGGATGGACAAAAATTAAAGGAGATAGATTTAGTGCTGTCCTGTCAGTGTACAACATATACATAATACTAATTAATAATGATATAAAATATATATAATTATATACAACACATATCAAATTCATACTAGAGAAAGGAGGGGGAAAAAAATATAGTGAGAGGTAATGCTCCTTCACCATTCTTTTGAACGTAGGTAATGTTTGAGCACGCCTCACATCTATGGGTAATGCATTCCACAAACGGGCCGCTTGGACAGTGAAAGATTTATCGAAGAAAGTAGTGGAATGCATACGGATACTTAACTCTAAATTTTCCAATGATCTCAAGGACCTTGAATCTCAAAGATTGCAACTTGATGATTATTGTTTTCTTCAAAACTTGCTGTCGACATTACACCTAGGAAGGCATTTACTTTAGATTCTTTATGAAGAGCACACTGCACACGTATTCAGCTCCTATGACAATACAATATTTTGTGGTGCAAATCATAATGTTTTTTAATTTAATCAGTCCTAAGTACTTAGCACATACGGCAGAAGAAGTCTGATTATTCCTCATGCGCCTAGTAGCTAATAACGAATTGTATAGTAGTTTTTTCTTAATTTTAACAATATTGATATGCCTTTTCCTAACTGAACATTGGCTTCAAAGCCATCAATTTATTTCCAATTATAATAATTACCAGGTTGGTAGTTCCTTCAGCAGAGTGAATGCTATACATGGTGGCTCTTTAATTTTAATAAGTAATAATCTTAAATTCAAGAACCGAATGGATATTGTGAGCCTCTCTGTTGAACGATCTATAGAAATAGCCTGTATTGAATTGGAGCAGTTTATTATATCAGACCACCTTCAGGATTGTACGATTGCTTTGAAAAAGTAATGGATGAAGTTTTGCATAAAATTTGTAACTTGAGTAACTATGTCATTGTTTGTGGTGATTTTAATGTTAATTTATTAGAAAATTCTGGTTTGAGCACTAACATTATTAGTTTATTCCACTCATACAATCTTGTAAACCTATATATGGAGCCCACTAGAATAACTCCTACTAGTGCCACTTGCTTAGATAATATTTTTACGGATGTTGTACCGACTCACAAAAAAATCATTAATTTAATAGACTCTGATCATTGTGGGCAATTAATTACTTTACCAAAAAAAGTCAATAAAATGTTAAAAAAGAATATCACTGTAAATCCAAAAACTAAATATCGCCTGGAAGCATTCAAAACTAAACTCTTAAATAAAATGGCCCTGTTTGTTAACTAATGAGGACCCTAATAAACAATATAATGATTTTTTCAAAATATATTGCCAACAATTTGATAACACATTTATTCCCAAAATTGCTTCAGTAAATAGTAACACTTCTTTCAGTGTCTGGGCCACCACTGGTATTTATAAAAGTAGAAATCGGCTTTATGAACTCTATGAGGAGCGGACTTACACTAACTCGGCAGAATTTCATTTATATGTTAAGAATTATTCTAAATTATTTAAAAACCGGTCAAGTGCGTGTCGGGCCACGCGCAGTGTAGGGTTCCGTAGTTTTTATAACAGCCAAGTGCGTGTCGTATTCGCTGACTGGTCGTTTCGTACCATGCTCTAACTAAAAGCCAAACATGACTACCTAACTAATTTGACTTCCTATACAAATCCTCACCTGATCCGACAATTTTGCACGGAAAGTTTTAATTTTTTTTAGAGATTTGTATAAAACTTGTCATAGCCGGTGTTTTGAATTTAAATACAGGACACAGAGCTACACTACTCAATCGTCACAAAAAAAAAAATTGAGGAAGTAGTTTGCTGGGGGAGCTTTGTGTTTGATATTATATAGCAATCGATTACTTTAAAATGGTTGCTAAGCAATTTATGGTCGTCACAATGCGAATGGTGAAATAGAGCTGATGGTGAAATACCAGCAGAACTCCTCAACAATTAACGCTCCTGCATCGGGAAAAGCAATATTTTGTAAAAGGCGATGAGTAAGTTGACATTAGGCTATTGTAACTTAGATAAATTATAAACAGACCCACTAAAGAGCGAGAAATAAAAACTTGTTAACAAAAAAAAACCGACTTCCAAAAAAACACTACAATGTGAAAAATAACTTTGATTTCGGAAGTCGGTGGCAAAAAACTAAAATACGGATCCAAAGACACCATCTTCTGAAATTAAAGTTATTTTTCACATTGTACCTAGTGGTTTTTTGGAAGTCGGATTTTTTTTTTATTAAAATGTTTTTTTTATAAAACTTATTTAAATATGAAACTAGTGCGATAAACTGACGCTTAGCGCCATCTATCGACATTTCTATGGAGTTGTTCGAAATTTTCGAATCAAATACAATTGGTAGACTATTACTCGTAAACTTGTAAAGCCCACTTATGTGTGATAGTTTTCCTTTAAACTTCGTTATATATAGGTACTACTGCCGTGACATTTGTATTTCTAACTACAATCGTTTAGTTGGTAGATGGGGGGACACTTGACTCTAACGAAAATTGGTACTTTAAAGCCTGATAAGTCACGAGCGGCTCACTTAATCAAAAAACGGTCTTCGCAAACCCGTAATAATTTTAAAAGACCTATCCAACGATATCCCACACTATGGGAAGGACGAAAAAAATAAATTATCATCCCACTTTACATGTAGGGGAGGTACCCTAAATAATTATTTTTTTTCAAAATTTTATTATACCACTTATTCGGCGTTATTGACGTGTATACTCATGCCAAATTACAACTTTCTAGTACCAATAGTTTTTGAGCTAAACCGCGGACAGACGGACAGACAGACGGACATGGCGAAACTATAAGGGTTCCTTGTTGACTACGGAACCCTAAAAAAGTCTGTTATATTTCCAAGTCTCGCTACTTGAGTTCTAAAATTAAAAATAGTAGTAATGTAATTAAAACGACTTGGGATATTATAAAAAGCGAAACGGGAAGGTCTTGCAACCGAAATACTGATTACACTCTCACTATTTATGATAATATAGTAAGATTAGATTCACAAGTCGCCACAGAATTTGAAAATTTTTTCACTGACGTTCCCATATCGACAACCAAGTCGCTAAAATCATCTACCATTGCTGCAGAAACACTACTTTAAAAAAATGTTCCAGTTTGTAGTTCAGAGTTTAAATTCCAATATGTTACTTCTAATGACATCATTAAAACTTTTAATTCTTTGAATGTTAAAAAGACTGCAGACCTGTGGGGAAATTCTGTTGATGTTACTAAGTTCATTATACACATTATTGCTCCTACATTAGCTGTTATATTTAATAATTGTATTGATTGCGGAGAGTTTCCTGATTTAATGAAATATAGTAAAATAATCCCACTATTTAAATCGGGTAGTACATCTGACCCTAATAATTATAGACCTATTTCTGTACTGCCCACTTTCAGTAAAAAATTTGAGAAAATTATTTTAATGCAGATCCAAAGATATTTTAATTAACACAAATTACTACATAATAAACAATTTGGTTTTACAAAGGGTCGTTCAACAACTGATGCCACTGTGCTTTTAGGACACATTTATAATGCATGGGAAGATAAGTGCGATGCGTTGGGCATTTTTTGCGATTTGTCCAAGGTATTTGACTGTGTTCCCCATGAGACATTAATCAGGAAACTGCACTACTACGGATTCCGGGACACCTCTCTGAATCTTTTGACCACATACTTGAGTGAAAGGATTCAGAGAGTCGATGTGAACAGCAAAAGATCGCCGGGATCTGTGGTCAAGATGTGGGTCCCCCAAGGCTCAATTTTAGGTCCCTTTTTGTTTCTTATTTATATAAATGATTTGCCGTACCTGATCAAAACTCATGACATAGTGTTATTTGCTGACGATACTTCTCTTTTATTTAAAATCAAACGTCAACAGCAGGTTACTGAAGAAGTTAACAGAGCCCTTGCAACTGTAGGTAGCTGGTTGAATGTTAATAATCTTCTTCTTAATGAGAAAAAAACCAAATGCCTAAAATTTACGTTACCTTATGTTAGACAAGTGAATACTAGTGTATCAATAAAGGGTGAAATATTGAATTCCGAAGATACCACAGTTTTCTTGGGCATAACTTTGGATGCGAAGCTTCAGTGGGGCCCTCATATAGATAAATTGTCAAAAAAGCTAAGTTCTGCAGCATATGCCGTTAGAAAAATACGTGGATTAACTGATATCTAAACAGCACGTTTTGTCTACTTTAGTTACTTTCACAGTGTGATGTCATACGGCATTTTACTTTGGGGAAATGCCGCCGACATTCACACAATATTTGTATTACAAAAAAGGGCCATTCGTGCAATTTATAAAGTACTAGCTTTTGCCCGCGACTTCGTACGCGTGGGAGGATTTTCCCGCGTAAATATCGATCCCGTGGGAATTTCGGGATAAAAAGTAGCCTATGTGTTATTCCAGAATGTCAACTATCTACTTAGCAAATTTCATTCAGATCCGTTCAGTAGTTTTTGCGTGAAAGAGTAACAAACATCCATCCATCCTCACAAACTTTCACATTTATAATATTAGTAGGAGTAGGAAGTAGGAAGTAGGAAGGAAGTAGGAAGTAGGATAGTAGGAAGTAGGAAGGCTAGGAAGTCTTAAGCACTCCTTAAGAGACAAATTTAAGGAGATTAATA
Source organism: Tholera decimalis (assembly GCA_943138885.2). Lineage (NCBI taxonomy): Eukaryota > Metazoa > Arthropoda > Insecta > Lepidoptera > Noctuidae > Tholera > Tholera decimalis. The sequence continues at coordinate 37,356,238 of OW964562.2, forward strand.
TTATGACTGTGCCATCTCAGTATATTTATGACAATCTCTTGTATGCACACAAAAATATTAATCTGTTTAAAAAATACAGTGATATTCATAGTGTAAATACAAGGAACAAAGACACATATGTCATTCCTAAAACAAGGTTAAAAACAATAGGTGGTTCGTTTAGATGCCAATGTATACGTTTTTATAATAAAATTCCATGGCTAGGAATTCAAGAACTAAGTATTAATAAATTCAAATTATTGATAAAACGTAAGCTATGTCAGAAAGCTTTTTACAGTGTTAAAGATTATATTGAGGACAAGAAGGCTTGGGAATGAGATGCTCCAGTGATATACGTGTGCCTTTTTTATTTATTTTTTAAATTTTGGGAGATGATTTATTTTTGATTGATTAAAATTTTGCTTTCTCAAGTATTGTATATACCTATTAATTTTGTTTGTTTGTTGCTTTTTTTTATATATAATTATTTCATTATATTCTTATTATATTTCATTAGAGGCCTACCTAAAGGTCCTTACTTTGGTATTGTTCGTCAAATTGTTGAGCTCCTTAAGTTCTAAGTTGAGCTACACGATAACTGACTAATGCTTGCACTGTCTGGACAGGTCCGCTCAAATTTGCGTGGTTATTTCCTCAAAAGAATACCACAGACATGAACCTACATGCTTCTCATATACAAATACAAATTGTCTGGACTTTAAAAGAGACTTTGACTCTTTGACCTCTGAGTGTTTCGGTGTTTCTTCTCAGAGTAGTCAGTTAGGAAATACCGGTCTCATCTAGCTAAACTAAACTTAACACGCAAAAAAACATGACGTGTAAAAGTGGTAAAAGTGTTATTTATAACCAATTTACAAAATAAATATTTCATTTCATTTCATAAGGACTCGGTCTACATTAGATTTTCTCCATCATAATTTTATTTAAATGATAGCACATAACTCGTCTTCTACACACACGAGGAAAACTGTAGAAACGAGGACTAGAATACACAATGTTCAGAAAATCTAGCAAACCGAGGTCCTAACCTTTTAATCGCCCGACTTCATATCAATTGTCGTGCTCCCAGCGCCCGGCACAGTGAATCGCAAAATAAATACCTACAACAAAGAGAGAAGTGCATTACTTTTCGATGTCGATATTTCGTTTTATATAAATTAAAACTGATTAAATATTTTCGTATTTGTTTTATTTAACATTATCCCTAGTAACAAATACCAGTTCAAATAAGTGTCAAAGAAACAAAAACATAACTTTTGGTCTACAATGACGTAGTTTATTATATCTTTGTTGGTCTATGGTTTTTCTTACTTCAATTTTGTCTACCCCCGTGCTTCTCTAATTACTTCAGTCAACGTTTTTTACCGTAGGTTAAAGTCAAAGTGGCAGAATTTTTCACAGTATTTAAAGTGTTTTTCAAAATGGAAAGTAAATATGTACCTATGTAAAGAAACTTAATTATAATAAATAATACAACAGTCTGAAATCACAATTTAGTTTTATTCTTCCGTAGTGGTCATGATAAATTTCAATACACATTTATTGACACACGAATGTAAAACTACTTGCATAAGCACAACACTAATGGAAAATTCCAGAAGTCGGCACTCGTTTATGACGTATAAAGCGGTCGTCTTTATCCGACCGTGGCGCTGGGCGTACTAGCAAAGTAAGTTTCGAAACATGTAGGCTAGGGATGGGAACCATCAACTCAGTTGCTGACATATCACAAGTAAATTTACGTAATTTCAAAGTAATTAAATGAAATACTCACAAATATTAGTAAAAAATGTTTTATTAACAATTGCTGTATTTGTTTTATAGTTAATTAGTCAGTATAAAGAGAAATATTTTGATTCATGTTTATTTTTGTAACGGTAAATCTTGGCATATTATGTCCGGTCCCTTTTGTCGGATTTTACCGTCAAGGGCGTTCTACATCAATATAATTTTCTAAAAATAATATTAGTCATTCATATAACTTTGGACATTATTTTTAGGGCTTCTGATTAAGAGACTAAAGTTTATTAAACTGTAAATGATTACTTAATTAACTATTTACCTAATATAAACATCTTTTTGATAGAATACAGCGTAATTAAGTAAAAAAGTACATTAAACGGACTGTGGTATTTTTGTTGTATATCTACGACTCTGGCGAAATGGGCTCGAAAATATTTGTCGGATTAATCCGACGTAGGCGGTTTAAAGGTTAAATACACATTGTCTGGAAAAGCTACCTAACCGAGGTCTTTTGTGTTAAAGTTAACACATAGGTCCTCGGATAATACAACAAACGTGAAATGAGTGTAAAGAGCCTGTATATGAGGCGACAGTGGCACCATCTGGTGGATACACAATCTTTGTGTAAGATTATGAATAATCTTGATCAAACAGAGGTTTAGTCAACATCTTTGTATTAAGTATACAGAAAAACTCAAAATCGCTGGCAGAATACGAATCTTTGGTCAAGTCAAACCGAGGACCCTCGAAAGGGTCCTCACTTTGAAAAGATCCTCGGTCGTGCCTTGTGTATTCATACGCACGTCCTCGGATGGTCCTGAAAACGAACACAAATACATACACATACGCAAACACAGAACACCTATTTTTTATTCACACACCTCTCTCGGTTTGTCTGACAATTTTTCTTTTAACTTAAGCTCTATAAAATCTGGAATGCTAACGTTTCCAACCGCCTGGAGGTGGGCGCTAATAGCTACGACACAGTTCTCAACGTTAATGTGGCTGTTAATTTGTATGTGTAACTAATTTGTATGTGCTTTTATGTTCCAAAATAAAATAATCCAAGAATCTATATAAATCAAAATCTCAACTAAATCCTTTGTACCGCTTTTTACGAAAATCACGTGGACCGAGGAATATGAAATTTGGCACAGTTAATGATTAGATGGAGAAGGAGCGAGAGCTTTCTGCACACAAAGCTAATGTTTTTTTTTCTAATAATAGATTCGTAATAAATTATGTACCTAATGGGCGAATTTCAACCACTAAGCAACCACATGTAATAATAACAATAGATTCTACTTATTGCAAAACACATATATACACACATAGACATATTTGATACAACATCCATCCATACTAATATTATAAATGCGAAAGTAACTCTGTCTGCTACCTTTTCACGCCTAAACCGCTGAACCAATTTAGATGAAATTTTAGTTAAGGACCCTTTGAAGGACATAGGATAGTTTCTATCCCGATATAAGTGGGATGGTGGGATTTCCGTGGGATAGTTTTCGACTTGCACGCGGGCGAAGCCGCGGGCAAAAGCTAGTAATTACATAAATATGCATATATTTCTACATACCGTCAAAGTTATAACATCAATGTCCTGTGCAACATCTTTCCATTTCAGTTCACTGGACAGCTCAGGTTTTTTTGTTGTCGTATTTTTATTCTTAATAACTCTTTTTCTCATGGGTTGTTTCTTTTTTTCAACCTCTTTAGGTACTTCAACCTCTTTAGGTACTTCAACTTCCATGGTTTGTCCAGATTCAGCTACAAACTGAAAAAAAAAAAAATTGTTAGTTTCCTATAGTCGATATTTCTTCTCACCAAGAAGAAACCGGCTGTTTTAACTATGCAGTACAGTCTCATAAAAAGTGCACCTCTCACCAAGCCACCATATTGCGTTACATCTCATGTGTATTTACCCTATAAGTTAGCACCAATCAGCAAGTCAACATCTCTTGAAGATGCAAAAAATGAGTCAAGTGTGGTTTTCTTGCATTTTGTATTTTTATTGCATCCACATATAAAATATGTACATAATTTTCGGGCTGGAGGGCTGTGTTGCTTACTTACAAGCTAGTTTGAAAAAGTGGTTTTGGTGAAATTAACAATAGTTATTTTTCTGTAGTTTGCCATAGATTTCTGCATAGTAATGCCTGCTTCCACTATGCACAGACTATTCTTCACTAGAATCAAGCAAGTTATTCTAAAATCTACTTACTTCTGGTTCAAACTTCTGTTTCAAGTACACCTTTTCTTTAACCACTTTTTTATTTTGAAATTTCTTCTTTTGAAGTGCAAGAGTTTGACCATTTTCATCATCATCACTGGAGAGACTGCGATCCGTTGCAATTAAGGAGGCATAGTTATGATCTTCATGTTTAAATTTCTCATCATCATCATCGCTACCTGGCTCATCCTTTATTGGTTTGTTTAATTCAGGATTTTGTACCTGACATATCTCTATTTTTGGCAATTTGATGATTTCAAGGTTAGAAGTAATGTGGAGGCTTTTTCTATCTATTGATATTACATCTTTCCGTTTTAGCTTAAACAAAATTTTAGTTAGTAGGATTTGCCATATTCTTATATGAATAACTAGAATTCCAATAATCTGGATCAAAGAAAACTTGTTATCCATATTTCATACTGTGCAAAATGGAAAATTTATTCCAAAACAAAAAAACCTTCTTGTTTTTTCTTATTATGTAACTGGTTATACATGCATCTTACAAACAATATGATATATAAATATGAGACCAAAGATGATATGACACAGCTGAAGGCTGGAATAAATCGATGTTCAGATACTCGGGATTCTACTGTAATTACTTACAGTAGAATCCTGATTATCTGGCTGATCCTGATAATTCTGATTGGCATTTTATTTTGTATACCTTGCTATCTGCACTTGCAGAACTGTGGAGTACTGCTTGGCTCCTTAAACATTTCTGTCTGAAGAAATAAAACTTCCTCACAAGTGCTGCACATTCATAGCAGACATATGGTGGCAAGTTGGTATATTGAAACTGGAATAGAACATTAATATGTTATCAAAATAATATACTTAAATATCGAAGCACTGGAATGTACCAAAGCATGGTAATGCATTATTGTGATAAAAACTAGATCTAATTTTAAACACTAATGTACACACCATAATTCTTATATTCGATTTTAAAGTTAGTGCATCAAAACATAAAAAATTTAAATGCCAAGGCACTGAATAGTGATGTGCAGTACACTAGTTCCAGAACCTACTACGATATTCCTAAAAACTTCCGCCCCTAAGACGCTTCTGACCCTATTCAGAGTAATGTTACATAATTTTTGTGAACATTTGTAATAAGTAAAAAAGAGGTATCATAATTATTGGTGTACTCTTTTGTCAGTATACTCAATGTGTTAATAGCAGCAACAGCCTAATGACTAGTGTCATACTTGTGACTGAGAGGATGCAGCTCCCAACACCACACCTTTCACTATTGCTGTGAACCCACACCAGACACAAGCATTATTTAGCTTAGTTGAAGAGGTTAACAAGATTACTAGAAATGTGAATTCTACCCACATTGCAGGATCTTTTTATAAAAATAAATAACACTGCTGGTAATATTTTGTATGTACCCTTTAGTGGCACATCAACATTATTCTGAGTTCACCATCAACACATTTCATTTATTAAAAAGAGTATTTTCATGTTTGTTGCTCAACATAATATCTTAGCAAATGAAAAATTTATGTAAAAAGTAATATCTAATAAATAACCTGAGGTTTAAAAGTGGTAATAGATGGTCTAATAATTAGCATTTGAATAGATTGCATAGACATTTTGTAGTAATTATTAAAAACTCTAAATAAATATTATAAGTAAACAAAGTGGCAACTTACATTGGTTCCTATTACGGACTCATAATAACATTGTAATGGGTGTGATCGCAGATCGTGCAACTTTACGTCCATTATTGAGCAAATGCGACACACTTTAACATCTTCCAGTTCCATCTTGCAGTATGGTTTATATAATTTATTAAAATAAACACAAGTTTAGTTTCATAGATTCGCGGCGTAACATCACGATAGAGTTATAAAATATTAGAACTTCTGTTCCACCCAATGCTATCTACGCGATTTGAAATGAGGGAAGAATTTAACAGTAAAACATCATGACTACACGAAATGTATTAATTAAAACAATAACATATTGCACATTACATTAGACTTGGGTAGGTAATGCATGTAATGATTCATATGAAGCGCTTCTTGCACGGGGCATGAAACATTTCACATTACGCGAGAGTTTTAAGCCGGCTCTACACGTTGGCCAACACAGTGGCCAGTCCTGTGAAACTCCGAACAAAACTTTTTTATATGGGATTTGTAACCTTCTTTAGCCAACATTCAGAAACAAACGTCAAAATCTGATGATGACCAACATTAAACCACTAAAACTGTAGATTTATGGTGAACGCAGACCTAGCCGCACCGCAGTCTCTACAGTCCCCGCAGTCATCGCTTTTTGTTAATGGCCTCGCACATCTAGCCGCGCCGCAGTCTCTACAGTCGTTCCCGTCAGTGTTGCCAGATTTTTGAAAGCATTATCTGTACCGAAGATTCAAAAAATCTGTATAAAATCTGTATTTGGTATTGGTATTTTGCTCTTTTATGTATTTTTTATCTGTAGGTGCTATAATAGGGAATAAGGAAGTAATTATTTATACGAGAATAAGTAATTTTATTATAAACCGTTGACAGAGATTCTCTGTCTACTTTATAACTCTGGCAACACTGCGCGCCGTGGATGCGAATGACGTCATCCGCGCTGCGTGCGGATGACGTCATCAGCTGCGGCTAGGGGAGTTCGGTCGTTTCAGGGACTGCGGCGACTGCGGCGCGGGTAGGTGTGCGAGGTTGCATAGAACTTCATATAAAGAATTCGAATGCAAAGACTGCGGCGCGTGCGGTGCGGCTAGGTCTGCGTTCACCATTTTGTCTGTGCAGACAAACATATCTGCCTTTGCGTCATAGAGTACTATAATACTACGGATACTTTGCGTCGTCCATGTTTATGTTGTGATTTTTCTGTTTGATTTTTTCTTTTTCTTTATGATTTCGGAATATAACATAACAGAATAATTTCCGTGATTGTATGTTAAACGTTGAATCGAGCATCCTCCTCCGTTTAACCCCCACATAGTTTTATCGAGACATTGTCTCTTAGTGTAAGTGACTCTTGCGAGACTTATTTGTTTTTACTATAATAATTGAGACAGTGACTCTGAACCATCATGGGTAAGGGTCACAGAAGATGTGAAGTTTGCGGTATCAAGGAGGCCTGGCATACTGGAAATAAGTGGCTTTTTCCAAGTTTCTACTGGATCCAAACCGGTGAGTACCTGTATGTTGTTAATTTCCATATTACTAATTAGCTGACCCATGCATACTTCATTGGGTGGTAAACATTTATTTTTCGGGATAATATATGCCTATGACACTCACAAGTAACGTGGATTTCTATTGATAAAAGAATTTTCGAAATTAGTTCTGTAGATCAGAGATTACCCCCCCCCCCCCCCCCCCCTACAACCTCACGAACTTTACCTGTTTAATATAAGTGTAAATAAATTATTGTAAATATCCTATTGTGAATTCAAATTCTGTATTACTACCCTCTGGCGATCAGTCAAGATTACAATATATTTTAGTATGTAGGTTAACTGCTAAATACCATGTTTTTAGCATGATTACAAGAAACTAGGTTCTATATAATATATTCAGAGAGTCTGAGACATTTCATTATCTACTTACAATATGGTGTGATTGGTGATTATTCTAGAATTTCATATCCCAAGAAACTATTCCATTTAGTAGCACTGATTGTTTAAATTAGGTGTTTTCATAACTGAATTGGTGACTTCAAAAACTCTACATGTTAAGATAATTCATAGCACAACAATATCACTCACCGTACATTTCACAGTTCACACTGCTATAAATACTTTATCTTATTATTAATGTTTTGTGAGCGATATTTCTTTGTATGCTATGAACTACTCATTTATGAATGGAGTGATTATTTCATACTTTAACAGTCGGTAGATAGGTCTATGTTTATAAAATATGATACTGGCGCTAACTCACTTCTGGGAAAATGTAACATGTCGAGTTTTTTAAATCACTGATTCAACTTTAAATCACACTTAATAAATTCATAGTTAATAATAACTTTTAATATTTTGTATCTTCCAGCTGTCGAGAGTGGCTAAAAGCAGTTGGTAATGAAGAAATGGTGCATCTACCAATAGAAAAACTGTATGAGTAGCGAAATGTATGTGCAAACTACTTTGGAAAAAAGGATTTTAGCAAAAAGGGAAATCGTCTGAAAAGACATGCAATCCCGTCTTTGAATTTGAGGGCCTTACCTCTCACTGACGGAGAATTGGCAGAATTTCCACAACATGTGTATCAGCATTCAGAGTCAAGAGGTAAATATAATACGATTAAGTATCCTGCATAGAATGAATTTTTCAAGTGTGAAATACCTGTGGTATATCAAAAAGTGCTGAAACGAGTCTCAAGGCTGATTTTGAACCAAAAACACAAGTGAATATATTTGGCATTTAAAGGGATTAATAGTTACTTATAGATATACATATTAATAACCATTTATCATCATCATAATGAATGTGGGATAATATCCGACCACCACCCAGGCGAGGCTTATCATTTAAAATATTTGTCAAATTAATTAAAGAGTTAAAAATTAAGATGCTACTTCTATTTCAAATTTAAAAAAACTAGTGAACCTTGAATATCTGGTAGATCCCAAAACTAGTTTCAAATTATAATGTATCATTTCAGATCTTTTGCCTGAAGCAGTGCCATCCACAAGCCAGCAATCCAGACATATCCTTAAGGAGCTGTCTCAAAATGGTAAATTATTCATAATCATCATCGTAATTAGCCTATAATGTACTCAATGCTGGGAGACAGGGCACAGGTCTCTGCGAGAGGGACAGACATAATGCATTTAACTCAAGACAAATACACAGTGAGCTGTTGAAGTGGTCTGAGAGGATACAAGGAATGTGGGATGTTTTCCGACCTCCACCTAGGTGAAGCTTATCATTTAAAATATTTGTCAAATTCATTAAAGAGGTCAAAATTAGGATACTACTTCTATTTCAAATTAAAAAAATAGTGAACCTTGAATATCTGATGGTTTCCAAAATAGTTTCAAATTAAAATGTATCATTTCAGATCTTTTGCCTGAAGCAGTGCCATCCACAAGCCAGCAATTGAGACATATCCTCAAGGGGCTGGCCCAAAATGGTAAATATTTTAAATAAAATCACCAAATTCTTTTAATATTACATTCTCAACAAATTATATGTAAAAAAAACGTTTGCTATTCCTTTACTAATTACTATTTGCATTTCTTATTCTTTTTCATAATTGGTACGCCTTGGCCTCGGACAGTCTGTCCCACCACCACATAAGATCAAGAAATTCACGAAATAGTGTTCTATTGTTCATTTTACTTAGAAAAGATCCTTGCGTTTGCATATGCAGGGAAATATTTACAAATTTAATCAAATATTTTGCTTATACATATTTGAAAACCTGTCTACAGATTTAACACCAAGGGAAAAGCAGTTGATGGAGCAATTAGAAAAAACGAAATGCAGCCTGCTACTTCCATGTTTATAAACTCGCACAACACATGTCCACACCTGTTGATTTTTGCTTATAAACAAAATGTTTACTATAATTTATACATATAACATAAGTAATATTTGTTATTTTCCAATGCCTTGTTTTTAGTCTTCTAAAAATACCGTGACTATGACGGGGAAGACAGGAATACACCTTTCATTCATATGAAGAGCTATTGTAATTATTATTTCTGTTCTACCCTTATTCCAATTAAAAATAGATCATAAATAAAGTGATATAGGTCGTTAGTAATATCAATAAATAAATGCTGAAATAATATGAGTGTTTTATTTTACACAGTTTTTTCAAAATAATTAGTTTTAAATAGAACCCTATTAATTGCATATAATGCATTTCATCGATATCGACAAATTTTAAACATATCGATAAGTTCATTGAGTTCTCTATACATTGCGCATCCCTATCAATGACAGTTCTTCCCGTCAAGGTCATGATTGTCATAGACAGTGCTAGTTGAAATTTTAATGTTGGTAGCTATGTTTTTTTTTTGAGGTTGGCTAAAGAAGGTTAACTATTTCTCACAGACTGAATGTTCTAAGTTCCGTCTCTTATATTATATTCTCTTTGACAGTGGCGAATGTAGTGGCCAGTGCCTATTCGCCAACGTGTAGAGGGGGTGTTTGTGCATCTTGGGTTGTATTGGAATGATGGCCGACGAGTTGGCGCGAGATCCGTGTGGTGTCGGTTTTTTGCAAAAGATCAAAGGGTTGTTGGCCGAGTATTGGCTACCGCGTCCACACGTTGGCCGCGCGTTTAGTATGCTACGAGCTCCCAGAACGATCGCACGCACCCGATTAAACATTTTAACCGACTTCAAAAAAAAGAAGGAGGTTCTCAGTTCATCTTGAACTTTTATTTTTATGTATGTTACCTCATAACTCGAAGTCAGCTCGACCGATTTAGAAAATTCTCTTTTCATTTGAAATGGTATACTTTCTAGTTGGTCCCATTGTTATGAAATCAGGATCTGATGATGGGATCCTGGAGTAATCGAGGGAACTCTTCAAATATTATAGGCACATCTATAGCGTTTTGGTTATATCTTATAGTATCTTGTGCAGTTGCTCTCGAAAAGCACCATTTGGGGAAGTGGAACTGATGATGAAGACCACAGATGACCACCGAAACTACTCAATAATAAGTATTTCATGGATTGCGATTCGATTACTTGAATATGGATTTTAAGCACTTTATGTTCGTCATAATTCATATGGTGATGTAGAGCTGATGGTGAAGTACCAGGAAAACTCCTCAAAAATTAACAGCTCTGCATTGGGAAAAGCAATATTTTGTAAAAGGTGATAAGTAGTTGACATTTAAGCTTTTGTAACTGGACAAATTACAAACCGACCCACTAAAAAGCGTGAAAAAAACTTTTTAATAAAAAATTTAGAAATTTAGAAATTAACTTTTCAAAAACCAAATTAATGCAATTTAGACCTCGTCAAAAAAGTCCTTTAAATATAAATTTTACGTTTGACAGTATTCAACTGGAATGCGCTGACACGTTTACTTTGCTTGGTCTGGATTTAGACATTCACATGACCTGGAAAGCACACATAAATAAAATCCAGTTAAAACTATCTAGTTTTATTTACGCGCTACGTGAACTTAAAAAAACGACCGATACTAAAACAGCACTATCTGCTTATTATGCATATGCTTACGCGTGGCTAAATTACGGCATAATTCTCTGGGGAAATAGTGTAGATAGCAACGACTTGTTTATACTTCAGAAAAAATGTGTCAGAATTATCGTAAACATTCACACTGACGAAAGTTGTAGACCGCATTTCAAGGAACAAGAAATTCTTACTCTAGTATCTATCTATATTCTAGAAAACTGTAAATTTGTACGACAGAACCCAAATTTTTACCAAAAAACTACAGATCTACCTCGCCGATACGCACAGCGTTCACGATTTAAACATACGCTTGTAATACCCCCATCAAAATTAAAGTTACACAGCACGAGCCCTCTTGTGACATCCATTAAAATATACAATAAACTACCGAATGACATGAAATCCGAGCAAAACGACAAAATATTTATAAAACGCATTAAAAAACTACTCATCGATAAATGCTATTATACATTGAATGAATTTTTTGACTCTGACTTTACAACGTAGTACCGAAAGACATTTGCATTTTATTATATTTTTTGTGCGTAATGTAATAATTTGACCATAATGTATACTGACATCATGGTGTTATAACTTAGAACAAAAGTGACGAAATGATAACCGACTAGTTTAGGTAGGGTTCTGCTTTTGGATATAAACTACTCAATTCAATTGATTTTTAATTTATTCGTATAGCAATAATCAAAGTTTAAGTTACGTATTGATAGATGGCATTTTTCTCAAAATATTTACACATTTAGCTTAAACTTGTTCTCCGTTTTACTCAGATATTCTAAATTATCTTTAACAAATAACCATTTTATTTTATATAAATTAAAATATTAGGGATATAAGGACAGCTTTTAAATTTCACACCTTTTATAATATATTAACACACGTATCTTCAAATTAATAAAATCCTCCAATTACGCAATCCCATTTTTTCTTTAACTTATGTAATTTTAAACTAAAATGGTAACGAAACTTGCGTAAATGCAGTGATGCCAGATTGGAGGGAATCCCCCCAAATTTGGGGGGTTTTTAAAGTTATGGAGGGAGAATTGAGGGACAATATTTTTGGGGGAATATTTGGACTGATGATGTCTGAACGCGATCAAACCACTAACTAATCTGTGAAAGCACACACACGAAAACAAAACGCTGTGCACGATGATAGCCGAGTGGCTCCGAAGTTGCCGCAGAATGGAATGATTTACATCGTACAACTTGGAAATCCACGCAACACACCGAAGAGTTCTGGGTTGAAGTTTATAATTTCAAAAATGCAGTCGGTGATAGAACATACCCGTGGAAATGTTAGCAAATTGGCACTAGGAATTATGTCTTTATGTTTTTCTAACGCAGTTGCGGAAAGAGCCTTCTCTCAAGTAGCTATTATTGAAGACAAATGTCGAAACAGATTGGCCATTAACACTGTCGAATCCATCTTGAGAATAAGATATAAATTGCTAGAAGGATGTGTTCATTTTAAACCCAGTTCAAAGATGCTAAACAGGTTTAACTCAGAAAAAATGTACGGAACTGCAACCGGCGCGAGTGAAGAGGCTAATTTAGTCATGGACGCTATTGCTGAAATTGTATCAATAATAAAAAAGAATAGCCATTTATGAGGTTTTTACAAATCTTGAATTTTGGGGAGATTTCGGGGAAAATTTGGGGAGAACGCGAGTCGGTCACTTGACAACACTTTGTAAATGTCAAAGGTTTAAAAAAAGTTAAATAATTTGTCAAATAATAAGTCAATAATTGCAAATAATTCAAGAAATTTAAGATACCTATAATATATTCTTATTTAATTGGTGTGTACCTAAGGATACTTCTAAGTTATTGTGTGGATCACGAAACGATTATGGAAGATAAAATTCAGATGGCCATCAAATATTGTAACAGAAGATTTTAATAAAGTATTTGGTGTTGTAATTATATTGTTTTATTGTAAATCAACATAAATTACTAAGTACTAAATAAAAAGGAGTAAATAAATACAGTACACTGATTTGTAGGTAGCTATATCTATATGCTATATATATATAGCTACATATGCTTCATACATTGTTGTTGTTACTTGTTGCCAGAGGGCGCGGGCGCTCTGGAATCTTCGAGTGACGGCTCTATCTCAGTATATAAAATGTACTCTGTGACTGACATTGCTATTTTCATTTGACATTTATTTAAAATACCTATTTTAATTTGACTCATGAATTATTACATTTAGAGCTTTGCAACATTAATTATTGTGATTATTTTTATTTTGATTTTCGAGTTTGTATAAAGCCACTCTAATCTATACTATATGTAAAATTGCTGTGCCCCACAGGGTTCATGTGAGCTATTACCTATATATTATTAAGATCTTGTTAACACATGTTATTGCAATAAAGAATGAATTGAATTGAATTGAATTGAATTGAAATAAAACCGACTTCCATATTAAAATACTACAAAGGCAAAAATAACTATAATTTCGGAAGGCGGTGTCAAAAAAAGAAAATACAAAACGAATAACACCAACTACCGAAATTAAAGTTATTTTTTGGCGTTGTAGTGTTTTGATATGGAAGTTGGTTTTATTTTTTGTTAAAAAGTTTAGTCACGCGTCGGTAACAACTAGTGTAAACAAAATGTCAGTAATGACTAATAACGAAGAAACTTTTCGGTTTATAGAGCTCTACCAAGCCGTAAATTGTTTGTGAAACCCAAGAAGCAGCAGTTAGCACCTCAATATCCATTTTAATAAATACGTCCGCACATTGGCCTGAACCGTAGCAAACTGAACGACCTTCCAACGTGTGGATGGACGCTATCACGAACTCTTGACCAATATGCTGGCCACTACATTCGCCACTGTGTTGGCCAACGTGTAGAGCCGGCTTTAAACATATCACCATGTCTCATGTCATGCCATGCACTTTTCGCTCGGATATGGTATTGTCTTTGTCGGGTGTGTTCGGTAACAGCGTGAGCGCTACGTCGACGGAGCGAGCCGGGATCTCACTCATGTCGGGTTGTGGTCGGGCCGGCCGGAGAGCGCAAAGAAAGACGAACGAAGTGAGCAACAGTGACGAAAGTTAGGCCGTGCGCGCACTGCCTTGCGGTGGCCGCAATTCCGGTAGTTCTACCGCACCGGTAGACTGACCGCAGTGCGCGCACGGCCTTAAGACTAATTTAAAACGTATTGTATATAGGTAGTTAAGTATTGTTTTTGTACTCAGGGTTGGGTTTATTTATTTTTCAAACCTTAAATTAATTAAAGCTGTCGCTCATTTACTTTTTTTAACCTCTATATATATACCTAACTCTATTCGTAAAATATAATGGGGCCTAAGTACGAAGGGAAATCAACTTTATTACCAAATGCCTAATAAATTTCATTTGATATTTCGTACCTAATGTACAAAATAAAGATGCTAGGAAGTAGAAAACAGATATGCAAAGTTAACGTTATTTTTAATTCGATCTTTTAACATTCATTACATTACCTAACATAACATATCATTATTAGTGACCGATGTAGTACGCGACGCGAACGAAATATAATATTCCGTTCGAGACATGTTATGGGATATGAGATATGGTTTAGTGTAATGTATCTTTTTCGAATGTCATGAGATATGATTCATTTCACTTAAAGCCCGATTTACACTTCAACAAGTACAGTAGCGAGTTAACTTGCGTCATTGGGAGTTAAGTTGTTAATGTACTACTACTTAACTCGCTTTTGCCGTTCAAACTACAATAACAACTTAACTCGCCGATGACGCAAGTTAACTCGCTACTGTACTTGTTGAAGTGTAAATCGGGCTTTAGTGACATGTTTTGCGCAAGTCTACATTACATTTACACAACAAAACAAATCAAAACAAATACAGATAGTAGAGATGAGTCGTATTTACTAGAACAGATCCGAAGAATAGGTAAATTTCGATACTAGGCGGCACCTAGAGATGAGTCGTATATACTGGTACAGGTATATATACCAAGTATGAGCTTCCCAGTACGCACTGTCCGGTGTTTGCTCATGCCAGTCCCAATCAGATCCATAGGATGCAAGTCATTCAGAACAGTTTTCTCCGAAAGGCCACGGGCGCGCCCTGGTTCTGTAGGAATGAGGATCTCCACGTAGACCTCAAACTCCCGACCATAAAGCAAGTGTTGAAACGCATGTCAGTGCGTTACTTCACCTCTGCTGATACTCACACAAACCCCCTGATCGTATCGGCCGCCCGATACAGACCCTCCAAGATTTCTCGGGTTCGTCGCCCGCGTAACGTCCTAGACGAGCCTGACGACCCCACCACCATCCGACAAGAGAGCAGTAGGGAAACCAGCACTCTTAGAAAATACAAATACAAAACGCGTTCCTTATTCCGGCCTCGCCGACGAGGCCCATCACGACGTCCGCGTACTTGTAATGAAAATCCTCCCCGACCTTTGCCAAACGAGCCAGCCCGCGATGCTGAGCCAGTAGCAATAAATACTCCCGTAAATAATATGACCCAGCCTGTCCCTTTGCTGCCCTCCCAAAATGACCCCGCTATGCCGAGGCCCGTACTCCACAGGGAGTGCCCTTAGCGTGCGGTCATTACTTTTTAAGTATATTTTAGTTTGTAAGCCCTGGCTGGGGGCCTTTAATTTATTAGAGGCCACAGGACAGACCGGTTAAGTAGTACATTAGCCGTATAGAGCTAAACTACGAGTGCCCCTACTGTCATACCTTGAAGGTATGACGTCATACGTATGGACCAGTACGATACGATACGAACCGCTACTACAAGGTAGCGGTCAGTTCGTGCGGTATCGGCAGTAATCGGCACGCCGAAGCTACCCGACAGCTTACGGCAGGACCCGAAGCGTCATTCGTGCTGTGAACACTCGGACGATCTAATTCAGTTAGGAAAAAATATAAATATGTTTACGTCCTTAGGGAACATAATTGCGTAATAATGTTATTGCCTATTAATTTTACATTTTTTGTCATACCAAAGAGTTCCTTAAGATTCTTAATGTTAGAGAATATTATTCCGATGTTTAGTGTAAGTAGGTATGTACGTACATGCGTAGGTCGAGGTCGACAATATTTTGATTTTTTATTACGTCAGTTGTGAATGCGAATTGGTAAACACCTGGGGGCCTACCATAAACTTCTAAAATATTTGCCAAGTTGCAGGGCAGTTCAACTTAGCATGTTAACCTGACAGGTTTTGTGTTTGTACCATGAGTAATTCCTAGCATGTCAACTTTTGACCTGCTACATAGTAGGGATGGTACGTATTTACGCGACCAGGTTTTTACACCAGGTATTTACTTCCGTACACCAGGTACCGATCCGAAATACTTGCAAGACTTCAAAGTATTTTATACGGCTACTCGGAGTCGGACTCGCTCCGGTCGGGGCTTGACGATCGCCCGACTATGCGATTATGCTCCTTATCTGTAAGAGACTACGTAACAATTTCGTATGCAAGTGTATTCTAGTATATGGATTGTCTTTGCAAGTATTTATATGTAAACGCGATTGTGCTTCTTATTTATAAGAACTCACGGGTCAATTTCCTATGCAAGTATTTTTTCTTTCAACAGAGCTTGGATTGAATAAAAGTAGAAACTTTCGTCTCTATGCAGGTATTTATTTGTAAACGCGATTGTGCTCCTTATTCTTAAGAAACCACGGTTCAATTTCCTATACAGATAGAAAATACTTTCAATTTCGTATGCAAGTCTATTCTAGTATACGGTTTGTCTTTGCAAGTATTTATATGTAAACGCGATTGTGCTTCTTATTTATAAGAAATCACGGGTCAATATCCTATGCAAGTATTTTTTCTTCCAACAGGGCTTGGATTGATGTGAAAATACTTGCATAGGAAATTGATTCGTTTTGCTTCAGCAAAAAGGAGCATAATCGTATCAGAAAAAAAATACTTGCAAGGTTCAAAGTATTTTTCATTTGCAAATGCGATTGTGTAGTAGTTCTCTAAATATTCCAAAGTTGTCTGAGTACATAAACAGAAATCTGTGTAGGTGTGTGCATCAGGGAACTTTTTCTTTTCTTTTGAGTAGTTTGCGGCGCCATTCACCCTAATGACTATTAATAAAAGACACATTATTGCGTGAACGAAAGTATTTTAGAAAATATTTTGTTATGTTTACGTTTTTTATTTTTCTTTCGTCAGTTGTCGTTTGAGTGAGTGCATAGATGATACATATAAATACTGAGAAGTGAGTGCGAGCTTGTTATGCAATTTACCAACTGACCGTGACTTTCTTATTTCGCGAGTTTATTGAATTTAAACTATTAACAGTTAGTGTGTAAATAAACAAAACTGCTTTTTTATGTGTACGTGACTTTGTTTATTAGTTAGGAATGTAAATATTTAAATAGGTAAAAGACGATTTTTGAACTGTAGTTAAGTGTTTTCTTTTAAAATTGATAAGACTTACTAGTTGTAACTAAAAATACAGTTACAAACCATGGCTCCTAAGAAAAGTTTGGCTAAAATAAAGCTGAATGTAAAATGTGCAAAGCATTAATATTATACAAATCGGGAGTGTCAAACTTTATGCCTTATGCTTGCATGTGCAAAGAAAACATATTTCCGTGAATTTAATTAAGTGAATTATTAATTACTGTAAATTAAGTAGGAAGGAAAGATTTCCTCTACAAAAGCCGTACTAGATTGTGGCATGGTACGACCTGGACTAGTAGACTGAAATCTGAAGTGGCTCAAAATACTTTCTAGTATTTTAATACCTGGTTTCCAACCCTGGTATTTTTACAGACTCGTACTTGCAAGCCCTGGTATTGATATTTGCAAGTATATCTCATCTCTACTACATAGTCTCTGGTCGGTAAAGCGCGTTATACACGATCCATCCGCGCTGTACGTTAGACATGTGTCGTTATGAGTTTTTCTAATAACGTAACGAAGCCGTTGTCCGTTGTCAAATAACGTTGTGAAAACTATCTATTTTGACAACTATCTATTTCGACAACGTCTCGTGTAGAAGGCGCCTTATAACGTGATATCTGTTGCAGTTACAATTGATACTAAACATACAGTCAACTTTCTTTCGTACTTATCCAGGCTTAGGCTTAGGTTTTTTGCAATAAAAAAGTAAGTACTTGATATTGTCAAAAGAGTTAGATTTATTTACAATTATTAACACTATAGATGAAAATTACTTATTGTTCAATTCAACACACATACAAAATTTAACGACTTTAGAAAAAAAATTGGCCAAGTGTGAGTCAGACTCGCCCATGAAGGGTTCCGTAGTAACTATAATAATATAATATAATATGTCTATTTATTTGACGAATAAAAAAAAATCTTAAAGACTTCTTAAAACTAGCTTATTTACATTTTTACAACTACGCTAAATAACTTTGTTTTTCATAGTGTTTGTATGAATTACAAAGTTATATTTGCGGTTTTAGAAAATATGCTGTATCTCAAAAACTGCTGACCCGATTTCGTTCAAACTAATTTTGGTTGAAAGTTTACATTAAGATCTACAGACGTATATTTTTTTTTAGATTTTTCACTCCATTATTATAGAAGTTAGAGGGGGGACAACACATTTTACTACTTTGGAAGCTTATAAATCTTTTAAACGATTGACTTTATGAAAAAGTGGCTTTAGAAACCCTTATATCATTTTTAAAGACCTGTCTATAGATACCACACACGCATAGGTTTCATGAAAAAAAATATTTTCAGTTCTAGTTCCATGTATGGGGACTCCCCTTTATTTTAATTTTTTTTTTTTTCTTAAAATCGGGAAGCTTTTCACAGAATACATCTACCTACTAAGTTTCACATGTATAGTTTTAATAGTTTCGGAATATAATGGCTGTGACATACGGACGGACGGACAGACAGACAGACAGACGGACAGACATATCTAAACTATAAGGGTTCCTTTTTTTTGCCATCCGGCTACGGAACCCTAAAAACAATCGTGGAGAAATGGGAAATGGAACACTTGCGGGTATCAAGGTCAACACCAAACTCAATTTTCAAATAATATTTTTTAAGTGGCGAAAGTTACTCATTCAATTATCGACGTTCGTGTTTACAAGATTCGTCACATTATGCAATAAATCATAACCATCCATCTTTGCTTTTATGCGAACGAGACGCGCTACCTTTCCTATATTTTTCTCGCTCTAACCGTTGCGATACCGCTACGTAGCCAACTTCAACTACGATATCTATTGCGTGATTTCTAGAGCGTTGTGAGATAGCTACGGTTATTATGCGCTACAAAACAACCGATGGTTGTTACAGCTGCAGTTATTCTCATAACGTACGTTGTGAAAATAGATAGTTATGCTTGGTTAGAAAACGAGTGATGGTTGTAAACTCAAATAGATAGTTGTACAACTATTGATGTTACAAAACGGCCATCGCTACTGTACGTCCGCTCAAGGCCGCGGCGCTGGACGTAGCATACACACTATCGTGTGCATATCTAGCATGGTCCATCCGCGCTGTACGTCCGCTCAAGGCCAATTTGCGGTCGTCCCTGTGGACGAGCTGGCATTAACTTTCTTTCTCAAATAACCGTTTCTAATAATGTCTATTTTTTACGCACGGTGTCAATAGTTGCAGCTTCCCCCAAAATGGTCACCAAATCTAATAATGCCTTCATTCTTTTTTGTTTGTGAATGTAGTCTGCACTAGAGACATTCCACAGACATTCGTGGGACTTATATCGTTCGATAAATCTTGCTAGTGTTTCGCGATCCATTTTGACGTGCGACTCATACAAGCTTTATGATATATCTGTTTAATCTGCTGTACAGCAAGTTTATACACGATCAAGCATGCACGATGCAGGATTGCTCTGACGTACGTCCGCATTATTCACTGTCTATCTGCACGACGTTCGCGGTGGTGGGGGTGCTCGCTGGATGAAAAATTGGTCGTGCAAGTCCAGCAAACAATTAATAATAATTATCGACGTACGTCAAGCCTATTCATGGTAGTTTTGCATCGTGCATCGTGCATGGCCTTGGTGGGACGTACAGCAAGATGGACCGTGTATAACGCGCTTAAGCTGGCAGCACAGAATAAACAAGATTATTACAAACAGACGTTCAAAAATACTTATACGGTTTTACGGTTTTTATGAAAATTAAATATATTTAAATAACAACAGTTCAAAAATAGAAAAGAATGATGAAAGAAATATTGTTCCGTGACAAAAAATATATTTGAGAGCGAACACCCTCCCATCCACTTGAAAACTTTCAAAACAAAAAAGTTAACAAATCAGACACTTAAGTCACATTTATTTTCGAACGAAGTACATGTCAAAGCACAAAAAGTATTGAGGTATTTACGAGGTAAGCTTTTTAAAGATTAGAGTAGTCTGAGAGTCTGAGACATTAGTTTGGTGATTTGGTGGCCGTGTCTGTGAGTGGTGCATTTAATAAAGAGTGTGTATTGTGACTTCAAGAAGAGTTTCTTACGAACAATTAGAAACTTTGTGGGATTTTCTAAATACACACAGAGATATAGCTATGGGTTGTAATAAAAGTGCTCAAGCTCGGAAAATGTCCCGAAGAATGTGGACTGAGGTGGCTGAAAACCTAAATTCGGTTGTTAGTGGTGCTAACAAACATTGGAAAACTTGGGCAGCTGTAAGTTTTAGCTTTTTCAATAAATTATTAATAAACCACAATTTAACAAGGTATTTATTCGTTTTTTTTTTGTATTTACAGTTTTGGATTGATTAAAAGGGGAAATTAAAAAGAAAATGTGCCACTATCCGAACATCACAAACACGCAAAGATCGATTCTTGGTGAGGATTATGGTGTGGGTCTTCCAGGAACTCAAGTGAACCCATTTGACACAGAAAGCACTCATGTAAGTAATATTTTTGTAAATAAAAATGGATTTAAATTTCCAACTATATTTAAGTAGTATATTATTATAATAGTGTCAGCAGATAGTACAATAAAAGCAGTTTTTAGTTCTCACATAATCTATCAAAATATTGAAACTTAACTTATGTAATCATCGTCATCTTCCTGCCTTGTCCCATGTTACTCGGGGTTGGCACACGTTTCCTTCTTCATTCCAAAGAAACATACATAGGGTTTTGTAAGAAATAGCATGTAAATTACAAAATAATTAGACCTAGAATTATAACTATAATTAATAACTATAACTATTATAACTATAAGTAACTATAATTAGACCTAGAGTTAATAGTATAATACAATAACTAAAACCAATCTTGTTCAACATAACATGCAATACAGTAATAAGTACTCAACATCTAATTTGTACAATACAATGCAAATTATATTAAATATGATTTAAATTCACTCTTATTACCTTATGACTTAATTTTCAGTCAACCAACTTAATTATTTAGAATGAGAGACATAAGTACCTCCCTTGTTAGTGTTGTTATGACTGGGTATATATATATTTTCTATGCTTGTTTCATAATAGTCACTAAGTTTGGTATTACATATTTTCAGGCATCAACATCAAGTGCTCCTCAAGATGTGTCGGAGATGGCGGCGGTGGTCAGCGCCTATATCTGCAGAGATGGCAAGAACTGCTCTCTTTGAATCAAGCCATCTATTGGTGCTAAAATAAAAACATGAATCACTGTTGCGTAAATGGGGTGTTATTATATAGTATAATGTTTTATTTTAATAAATGATTTTGGTCTTCTCAGTGTGTTCATATTATTATATCATCATCAAGTGTATGTTTGTAATGTCAAAATTACAGCTTTTTACTAAATGCATTATGAAAGCATATATGATAATAAAACAAAAAACTGTTTTTAATATTTTTGACTCTGTCTGTTTGTTCTGGCTAATCTCTGAAACAGATGGACTGATTTTGACGAAACTTTCACTGGCAGATATAAGAAAATCTGATATTACAAACAGTAACTTAGGCTACTTTTAATTTAGGAAAAAATAGGTTTCTGCACAGAAATGTAAAACTCCTCAGAAAACCGACATCTACGTGAACAAAGTCACGAGCTAGTCATTGAATAAATATATCTACCACTTGCACATACAATGAGTGATATTGTTTCTTTATAACGTTCTTCATGCCTATTTGGCCGTTTTATTGCTACATGGGTTCCATCTATGTAACCTAAAACTCCAGGCATACCTTTGTTCACAAACCTGAAATAATAAAAACAGAGTTGTTCTGTCACATTCAGAGTAAACAATATACTTACCGCCATCAAAAGAAATTCACTGTACTTACCCAATCACATTCACTCGCCGTTTGCTAGAGTTAGCTGGGAATTTTCTGTATTTTCGTCGAAAATGCAGTAGATTTAGGCATTCTTTTACTTGCGCTATGGCGATTGATACCATTTGCTGTGCAGCGATATCACCCGTTGGTCTTTGGTATGAACCATTCGTGTAAAAAGATAATGCTATTAAAACCTGAAATCAAATAGGCAGGTATGCCTATGCATTGCATGTCAAATGGTTTGATTGAGTTTCTCAATACATTTCTTTGAATTTTGGCATTTTATTTAGCGTTGTTGCTACGACTATCTTCCTCGAGAAACTCAAAAATTTCATCTTCATCACACATCTAAAATAAACGATAAACACAATGCGTTTATCGGATTTTTTATATTTTCCAATAGTTTGAAATAACACTCAAATTATATTACATGTTCATTTTTACAATAACTTACGTTTTTGTAATTAAATTTAATTACAACAGGTGAATAAAATTTAGTCTTGCACACCTGCTAATTATGACAGCAGGGCAGTTCAATTGTTGAATGCTCAAATGTCAAAAAATACTTGATGGTAAGGATATGTTGCATGCCAGCCTGCTGAAATTTTTACACCGCCTTCCGAAATTATAGTTATTTTTGCCTTTGTAGTATTTTAATATGGAAGTCGGTTTTATTTTTTGTTAAAAAGTTTTTTTCACGCTTTTTAGTGGGTCGGTTTGTAATTTATCTAGTTACAAAAGCCAAAATGTCAACTACTTATCACCTTTTACAAAATATTGCTTTTCCCGATGCAGAGCCATTAATTTTTGGGGAGTTCTCCTGGTACTTGACCATCAGCTCTACATCACCATATGCATTGTGACGAACATATAGTGCTTAACATCCATATTCAAGTAATCGAATCGCAATCCACGAAATACTTATTATTGAGTAGTTTCTGTGGTCATCTGTGGTCTTCATCATTCATCATCATTCATCAGTTCCACTTCCCCTAATGGTGTTTTTCGAGAGCAACTGCACAAGATACTATAAGAAATACCCAAAACCAATGATATTATAAAGTACAGATATGTTACGTTCATAGTAATTTGCGTTGAAATTTGTTCCGCGTAGTAAAAACTGCACACATCACGGATATCTATGGCACACATTGACAAGTTTTACTTATAAGTAGAATGAAAGATACGAAACAACACGCAAGTGAAAGAGATGGCTATAATTCTAACAATTGCGCTTCAAATGAGTCCTTGTGCCATAGGATAACATTTTTATAGCCGCAGAGTGGACACTCGATTGAAGAGTAAGTACGTAGGTAAGAAATTAAACATCTAACTTGGTTAATCACGGATCAAGTATTACCACTAATGTTTGTATTCAGCTTAGCCCATTATATTCAAAACTAAAATAGAAATTAATAGTCATTATGTTAATGAAATAATTTATAATCAGTCATAACAATAATTGCATGTTTCGAAAACTTCGTCAAATCGGAACTTCATCTTGGATGAAGCAGGTGGAAAGCTAGTAATCAATAAATAATCAATTTCATGACACAAATATAGGTTTCATAATGAAATGTCATGTAGCGGTTTCTTTGTAGGTACCTATACTGACCAAACAAATTCAACTTTGGCGAAAATGCAAGCAACAGGTAGCTGACATTTTATAAAACATTATGCAGGCAGCATTGTTTTATACAATGTTTTAGATACCTACCTCTATAATTGGAACTGCATTTTTTAAGCATTGTTCGACCACATTTCGTAACATATTTGTTAGTACTTTGGAAGTGATTGCTACATTGTCCTGCTGTTTTTTGATGTTATCCAGTCTGATTCGCTTTTTTGTTCACGAACAATTACGATCCAATCTTGAAGTCGAAACTGATCCCTCGGAATCCTAATTCAATAAAAAAACAGTTATAATCCTCAATAATCAGTCAAATGAACTTTAGTTAAAAAAATTGTAACACAAAACAAATTAAAACAAGTCAATCAATATCGCTTCTACACTTGTAAACTTTTAACTAATCTATGTCCGCACGCACGCTTCCTTATCGCTCTCGCGACAAAACAAGTTTGCTCTCTCTGTCTTCACCTACATATGGCTCCTAAGCATAATTTATTGGCAAGTTTGGAAAATAAGTGAAATATAAAATATAATCTTAATATATTTGCATTATCACATGTGATATGAGATCCTTTGTATTTTGTTTACTTTGGAAGTATAATTCGTACACTTCCGAAACTCACACGATGGCAATTTTGATAAATAAAATCTAAGGACAGGGGTATTACGGTGCGGCACGCTTGTGGTTGCGTTCGACGCAGACTAGTTGCAAGACGTTCCAATTAGCTCGTGTTCGAGTCTTCACGACGCGCGCGCCTGTAACATATCTGTACTATAAAATATCATTGCCCAAAACGCTATAGGTGTGCCTATAATATTTGAAGAGTTCCCTCGATTACTCCAGGATCCCATCATCAGATCCTGATTTCATAACAATGGGACCAACTAGAAAGTATACCATTTCAAATGAAAAGAGAATTTTCTAAATCGGTCGAGCTGACTTCGAGTTATGAGGTAACATACATAAAAAAAAAGTTCAAGACGAACTGAGAACCTCCTTCTTTTTTTAGAAGTCGGTTAAAATGTTTAATCAGGTGCGTGCGATCGTTCTGGGAGCTCGTAGCATACTAAACGCGCGGCCAACGTGTGGACGCGGTAGCCAATACTCGGCCAACAACCCTTTGATCTTTTGCAAAAAACCGACACCACACGGATCTCGCGCCAACTCGTCGGCCATCATTCCAATACAACCCAACATGCACAAACACCCCCTCTACACGTTGGCGAATAGGCACTGGCCACTACATTCGCCACTGTGTTGGCCAACGTGTAGAGCCGGCTTCAAGCCGGCTCTACACGTTGGCCAACACAGTGGCGAATGTAGTGGCCAGCATATTGGCCAAGAGTTCGTGATAGCGTCCACACGTTGGAAGGTCGTTCAGTTTGCTACGGTACAGGCCAATGTGCGGACGTATTTATTAAAATGGATATTAAGGCGCTAGCTGCTGCTTCTTGGGTTCCACAAACAATTTATGGCTTGGTAGAGCTCTATAAACCGAAAAGTTTCTTCGTTATTAGTCATTACTGACATTTTGTTTACACTAGTTGTTACCGACGCGTGACTATAAAAACTTTTTAACAAAAAATAAAACCAACTTCCATATCAAAACACTACAACGCCAAAAATAAATTTAAATATTAAAAAAAAAAATTCACGCTGTTTAGTGGGTCGGTTTGTTATTTATCTAGTTACAAAAGCCATAATGACAACAACTTATCACCTTTTACAAAATATTGCTTTTCCCGATGCATAGCCGTTAATTTTTGAGGAGGTCTCCTGGTACTTGACCATCAGCTCTACATCACCATATCCATTGTGACGAGCATATTCAAGTTATCGAATCGCAATCCACTCAATACTTATTATTGAGTAGTTTCGGCGGCCATCTGTGGTCTTCATCATCAGTTCCACTTCCCCAAATGGTGCTTTTCGAGAGCACAAGATACTATAAGATATAACCAAAACGCTATAGATGTGCCTATAATATTTGAAGAGTTCCCTCGATTACTCCAGGATCCCATCATCAGATCCTGATTTCATAACAATGGGACCAACTAGAAAGTATACCATTTCAAATGAAAAGAGAATTTTCTAAATCGGTCGAGCTGACTTCGACTTATGAGGTAACATACATAAAAAAAAAGTTCAAGTCGAACGGAGAACCTCCTTCTTTTTTTTGAAGTCGGTTAAAATGTTTAATCAGGTGCGTGCGATCGTTCTGGGAGCTCGTAGCATACTAAACGCGCGGCCAACGTGTGGACGCTGTAGCCAATACTCGGCCAACAACCCTTTGATCTTTTGCAAAAAACCGACACCACACGGATCTCGCGCCAACTCGTCGGCCATCATTCCAATACAACCCAAGATGCACAAACACCCCGTCTACACGTTGGCGAATAGGCACTGGCCACTACATTCGCCACTGTGTTGGCCAACGTGTAGAGCCGGCTTGACGAAATCGCTCACCGGCTTAGGTCACGTGATCGCTGACTCGCCTGCTACTTGGCGCGCTCATGGTACAAACTAGCAGGACAGGTTATTTTTCGTCAATAATTGACCTGCTATAAGAGCTCATGGTAAGCCCCCTGTTTGTTTTTATCTGAAAAAGTTTATAGTAGGTACAGACGCATAGTAATAGTTTTTATTTATGTGTACATAGTTAACTTTGTAGTGTAAGTGTTCTTACTTCCGTGTGTAAATATATTCAGAAGAGTGTGTAAATATTAGTATTAGTTAGGTAGTAGATAATTCTCTACATAATTTATAAATTAGTAAATAATGGCTCCTAAAAAAAGTGTGACATGGGATCACTTTACCGATAAAGGTGATTTCAAAGCAGATGTAAAATGTGTAAAGCTGTTTTCTCATACAAATCAGGACTCACAAAACTCACAAAATATATTATTATCCAAAGAAAACATCTTGTGGTAAAAGTTAGGAGGGTCAATAATTTCAATCAACTGGAAAATCAACCTATTCAAGAAGTACAGATAAATGCTCCACCAATGTCACAAACTACTGCAGCCGGTATTTCCTCTCATACTGTGACAACGTCAAGTATGGTAAGAACTCATCCGTCCAAAAAAAATGCACAAAAAAACTAAAACAAATTAATATATGAAGCAAAAAAAATATTACACATAAAAAATATAATTGTAAATAAAGTGTTGAAATCTTTTAACTACGCCGGCTACTTAGTCAGTTGAAATATAATTAATGTTGCATATAATTATACCTAAATAAGTAACCAACCATTAATAACCATCATCGTACTCTTAGCCGAGTCCTAAGCCTGGTAAAGTAGGAAGGAAAGATTTCATATCTCATAACGCGTACGTATGTATACTTCAAACGTCGTACCTTCAGGTAAGACCGCACTAGGCGGAACTGCACCGCAGCGGAACTGAGCGACACGACGCGTCAAAATATTCTTTATATGAAATTATACGAGACAACACGCACTAAGCGGCAACGGAACTGCACTGCAAACGAACTGCGCGGCAAAGTTGAGCAACTGACCAAAAGTGTCGCAACCTGTCGCGACGTGTAGTTCCGCTGCCGCGGAGTGCGGTTTGACAAACTTCATTTTCAACCGACGACAAAAAGAGGAGGTTATCAATTCGACGCGTATATTTTTTTTCTTTTTATGTATGATCATCGATTACTCGAAGACGGCTGAACCGATTTGGAAAATTCTTTTTTGATTGAAAGGGTATACTTCGAAATTGGTCCAATTTTCATAAACGTCAGGATCTGATGATGGGATCCTGGAGAAATCGAGAGAACTCTTCAAATATTATAGGCACACCTATGACGTTTTGGGTATTTATTATAGTAACTTGTGCAGTTGCTCTCAAAAAGTACCATTTAAGGAAGTGGAACTGATGATGAAGACCACAGATGGCCGCCGAAACTACTCAATAATAAGTATTGAGTGAATTGCGATTCGATTACTTGAATATGGATGTTAAGCACTTTATGCTCGTCACAATGCATATGGTGATGTAGAGCTGATGGTGAA
This sequence comes from Tholera decimalis, assembly GCA_943138885.2. Classification (NCBI taxonomy): domain Eukaryota; kingdom Metazoa; phylum Arthropoda; class Insecta; order Lepidoptera; family Noctuidae; genus Tholera; species Tholera decimalis. The sequence goes on from OW964562.2 coordinate 37,384,275, forward strand.
GTACCAGGAGAACTCCTCAACAATTAACGGCCCAGCATTGGGAAAAGCAATATTTTGTAAAAGGTTATAAGTAGTTGACATTTAGGCTCTTGTAACTAGGTAAATATATTCAGAAGAGTGTGTAAATATTAGTATTAGTTAGGTAGTAGATAATTCTCTACATAATTTATAAATTAGTAAATAATGGCTCCTAAAAAAAGTGTGACATGGGATCACTTTACCGATAAAGGTGATTTCAAAGCAGATGTAAAATGTGTAAAGCTGTTTTCTCATACAAATCAGGACTCACAAAACTCACAAAATATATTATTATCCAAAGAAAACATCTTGTGGTAAATTTAGTTAGGAGGGTCAATAATTTCAATCAACTGGAAAATCAACCTATTCAAGAAGTACAGATAAATGCTCCACCAATGTCACAAACTACTGCAGCCGGTATTTCCTCTCATACTGTGACAACGTCAAGTATGGTAAGAACTCATCCGTCCAAAAAAAATGCACAAAAAAACTAAAACAAATTAATATATGAAGCAAAAAAAATATTACACATAAAAAATATAATTGTAAATAAAGTGTTGAAATCTTTTAACTACGCCGGCTACTTAGTCAGTTGAAATATAATTAATGTTGCATATAATTATACCTAAATAAGTAACCAACCATTAATAACCATCATCGTACTCTTAGCCGAGTCCTAAGCCTGGTAAAGTAGGAAGGAAAGATTTCATATCTCATAACGCGTACGTATGTATACTTCAAACGTCGTACCTTCAGGTAAGACCGCACTAGGCGGAACTGCACCGCAGCGGAACTGAGCGACACGACGCGTCAAAATATTCTTTATATGAAATTATACGAGACAACACGCACTAAGCGGCAACGGAACTGCACTGCAAACGAACTGCGCGGCAAAGTTGAGCAACTGACCAAAAGTGTCGCAACCTGTCGCGACGTGTAGTTCCGCTGCCGCGGAGTGCGGTTTGACAAACTTCATTTTCAACCGACGACAAAAAGAGGAGGTTATCAATTCGACGCGTATATTTTTTTTCTTTTTATGTATGATCATCGATTACTCGAAGACGGCTGAACCGATTTGGAAAATTCTTTTTTGATTGAAAGGGTATACTTCGAAATTGGTCCAATTTTCATAAACGTCAGGATCTGATGATGGGATCCTGGAGAAATCGAGAGAACTCTTCAAATATTATAGGCACACCTATGACGTTTTGGGTATTTATTATAGTAACTTGTGCAGTTGCTCTCAAAAAGTACCATTTAAGGAAGTGGAACTGATGATGAAGACCACAGATGGCCGCCGAAACTACTCAATAATAAGTATTGAGTGAATTGCGATTCGATTACTTGAATATGGATGTTAAGCACTTTATGCTCGTCACAATGCATATGGTGATGTAGAGCTGATGGTGAAGTACCAGGAGAACTCCTCAACAATTAACGGCCCAGCATTGGGAAAAGCAATATTTTGTAAAAGGTTATAAGTAGTTGACATTTAGGCTCTTGTAACTAGGTAAATTAAAAATAGACCAACTAAAAAGAGTGAAATAAAAACATTTTACCAAAAAATTAAACCGACTACCAAAAAACACTGCAAAGTGAAAAATAACTTTAATTTCGGAAGTCGGTGCCAAAAACGAAAATACAAAACTAAAGACCGACTACCGAAATTAAAGTTATTTTTCACTTTGCAGTGTTTTTTGGGAGTCGGTTTAATTTTTTGGTAAAAAGTTTTTTCATAGTCAGCTCTCGTCAGAGAGTATTATTTTCTTTGATAGTCAAGAAAAAAGCATTGAGGTAATATGTAGTACATATTACCTCAATGCTTTTTTCTTGCCTGTTCTTGCTCGATCCTTTCCTCTTCCTCGCACAACAAGGAAATAATAATCATATTATCCATTTCGTCGTTCATCTTGCTCAGAGGTTGCCGAGCTACTGAATATATTTTTGTAGCGCCGCTGCAGTTCAAGTGCGGCTTACCAAAAAATTACGCGTCGAGTCGCTCAGTTCCGCTGCGGTGCAGTTCCGCCTAGTGCGGTCCTACCTTTCATTGTAATGGTGGCATACCCATACCTATCGCATACGTTTACTTATAGAAATCATAACACAACCAAATACTTGGAAGTATTTTGAAACCCGGTTTTCATACCAGGTATGTAGCGATACCCATACCTTGAAGGCCGGGTATGGAGATTAGCAGGTATATCTCATCCCTAGCGGCACCTATTCTCACTTTGACAACACCTAGTATCATGAAGTATTGCGAAATCTGACTTGCGAAAACTGCTCTTACCCCTCGTTTTCACCAAGAAACAAGTTAAATACAAGTTTGATACAAAACTTCTAGAATACTTGTCAAAACATAATTATTTGTTTTATACATGTATTGAGACTGTCTCAAACATTATTTCGTTCACACTTAGTAGCCTACAAGTATTTATACAAGTATAAAACACATTTGCGTTTACACTGAAGTCTGTGACATGTTAGATCTTGTCTGATACATGATAGCGTTCTCACCTACAAAATACAGTTGTGGTTTAGACAAGTATTGTTTATTTTATTGCAATTTCTGTATAATACTAATTACAAACAAGTTTTAAACTTTATCCATGCTTGTTGGATAAAGTTTTCAACAGATCGGACGGATCGCATTTTTTTCCTTAGCGAAAACGAAAGAAGAAGAATGGAGTGGTCAAAGAAACAAACTTCAGAACTTATTGATATTTTATTGATATTGATTCGATATCCGATGGAAGTACATTAAAGAAGAATACGAATCACCAGTAGCTAGATATCTCAGACAAACAGCTGATTGCTCTGCTGGAGTGATGGCATCTCGAAAATGTGTATTCTGTTTAGAAATATAATAATAATAATAATTTAATATTCCACAACTTTCACACAACGCCATCTAGTCCCAAACTAAGCAGAGCTTGTGCTATGAGTACTAGACAACTGATAAACATACATATACATTTCTAAATACATACATATTATAGATAAATTACACCCAGACAAAGAACAAATGATCGTGCTCATCACACAAACATTTGTCCTGGGTGGGAATCGAACCCACGACCTTGCGCATAGCAGTCACAACAGATCTGTCTAGTGTCTATATGTTGCAACTCTTTGAAGCAAATTCTCGAAATTAACTGGAGTCATCCTAACAAAATTCTCTTTCTAAAATTCCCTTCTTGGTCTCTTCTTCTCAAAAATGATCGCGACCAGTACTTGTGTTTTTTCCTTGAAGTTGCTTCAGTTTGCATGTAGAAGTATACCGTACACATGAAGTAAAGTTCTTCAGCATCTTCTCTTACCATTGTCACAACAGTCTTTTTTATTAGTAGAAAATATAAAAGTACGGACTTATTTTGTCTCGAATTCTACAAGTTTAGCTACAACAAAAACTTGAGATCATAAACATGTAGGCAACTAGAAGTTTTCAACCAACAAGTTTCATATAAGTTTTGTATACTAACAACAAGTTTTATACAAAACTCAAACATACAAATTAACTTTTATACAAACTTTAAATGTGGCTCTGGATGACCGAGCGTGGCTACAAGCCACACTACCCATTCGTTTTGGTGGGCTCGGCATCCGCAAAATTTCCAGTATAAGTCTACCGGCTTTTCTGTCTTCGGTCCGCAGCACTGAGACTATAACTAAGAAAATTTTAACACAATCTCAGGTTAGCTACGAGGTGCCGTGTTTGACCGATGCAGTTAATGCCTGGAAAATGGCTTGCCCGAATACAGCGTTGCCCGAGAACCCGTCCTCCCAGAGACAATGGGACGAGCCGCTCTGCAGTTTGGTACGGAATAACCTTTTAAATACGTCAACCAATACTGCTGAGCGCTCGCGCCTGTTGGCTGTGGGTGAATGGGAGTCGGGCCTTTGGCTACAAGCATTACCTTCACTTAACATAGGTACTATGTTAAGTGATAACACGTTCCGGATCGCTACATGTCTACGTCTGGGTGCTCCCAGCGGTGCTCCACATCGCTGTCAATGCGGTGCGGCAGTCGACCGCCTCGGACATCATGGCCTTTCCTGCAGCAGAAGCTCTGGTCGGATAGCACGGCATGCCAGCATAAATGACATCATTCGTCGGGCTCTTGTCACCGCTGGAGTACCATCTGTTTTAGAACCCTACGGCTTGGCACGGGACGATGGGAAGAGACCAGACGGGATGACTATAATGCCTTGGAAGTTGGGTAGGCCTTTGGTGTGGGATGCTACTTGTGTTGACACCCTTGCGCCATCCCATCTTCTCAGTACGGCGGGCTGTGCTGGGGCGGCAGCTGCAGGTGCAGAAAATCTCAAACGGCGCAAATACAACAACCTAATTGGTTGCTATATGTTTGAGCCGTTTGGGGTTGAAACGTTAGGACCATGGGGTCCGAGTGCGCATCGACTCTTTCGTGACATCGGCAAACGATTAGTCGACTCCACAGGTGACCAGAGGGCTGGCCTTTTCTTTGGACAGAGAATCAGCATTGCCATTCAACGTGGCAATGCGGCCAGTGTTCTGGGCACTTTTCCCATTGATAGCGATGTTGACGAATTTTTCGATGCCCTATAATTTATCTTTATTTTCGTCTGTATATATTTTTATTATGTATAGAAATACTTAAGTTAAATTGTTCCAAAATAAAACACCCTTCCAGTTTTATACATGTATATAGTTTCATACATATTTTGTACTAGTACTCTCGCGGGGCTTCGCTCCCGTGGATTCTATCACGGTAAAAACATAACTCTCCTTTTTTGCAGTCGGGTAAAAAGTAGCCTATAACCTTCCTCAAGCTTCAAGCTACTTGCATACCAAATTTCATCCAAATCCACCCAGTACTTTCGAAGATTAGCGCGTTCAAGCAAACAAACAAACAAACAAACAAACAAACAAACTAACAAACTTTTCCGCTTTATAATATTAGTATAGATACAACATGTTTTATACATGTATATGAGAAACGAAAACATTGCATCAAATTTGTAAAATACATGTATTATACCTTGGTGAAAACGAGGGGTTAGGCTTCATAGCACTAACGCGTAATTGCATTCCATTCAATCAACACGTTATAAACCTGCTTTACCGCTCATTCATGTTTGTCAAAATCATTCGTTTGTCAGTCACTTGAATTTAAACCCTAATTCAAAGTACATAAAAGTAACGCAACGCGCACGCGTGTTGTGCAAGAATATATATTCTGTCCTCTTTTAACTACGCTATTCCGTAGTCTTCCCATCTTTATCTTTCAATACTCGAGACTCTCAGTATTTATATGTATCATCTATGCTCGAGACTAGGTGGTAAGTAAATAGATACTCCGTAATACTGAGTACTGGGTACTCATTCGGATCGAGTATTCTCGGATCGAATGATTACTGACTAGTCTCGAGTATAAAGTCCAATACTATAATATCCAATATTATAGGTACCAACCTAGTCTTATCACTGATTGCTGGTTAGGGTGTCCCGTTCATGTATGCAGGGCCGGATTAACCATTAGGCGGAGTAGGCAACTGCCTAGGGGCCTCGCATCAACTAGGGGCCCAGGCCCAGTGCACTCACCAAGAAAACATGTTTCTTCGAACGAGAATTTGATGTGCGTGTGAACTTAGGGACCTCACAGTTATCTCACAAAATACAAGTCGTTAGATTTAGTAGTAGAATTAAAACAATTTTAGAACAAATCTGGGAATAAGTAAACAAATATATTAAAAACGACAGCCCTTTATGTGCGTTTTCTCAGTTCACACACGATTTGGTAAGTCAAAGTAAGAAAAGGGGCCCCGAGAATGCCATTGCCTTAGGGCCTCTGACAGGGTTAATCCGGCTCTGCATGTATGGGGGAAAAAAAAATGAGCTACGGCTACGCAAGAGGTATCAAAAGTTGCGTTTTGACACATATATTACGATTATTATAAAATTTAATTAGATATCCGGTCTCTACCAGTCCTTGAAGTTTTTCAAATTTGCTATTTTTAGGGGTTCCTAATATAAACTATAAATCATACAAAAATAACATTCAAATGGTTTTTATTAAATTTAAGGGTACAACAATGAGTTAAAGCAAGGTTTAAAATAGTTGAAAGACAAAATAATCAATGGCAACTTTAAAAACGGAACTGGTTTTTGTGACCAAAATTAGGCATTTCTGAGCGAGATTTTAATCTGTTCCTAATAAAACCATCCCGAGCTGTAGCGTCCGTGACGCTTTGAGAAGCCTCCGTCACTAGTTTTACACATCTTTCCACTGACTGTGTGTGGCAGGGAAAGTCAATAATGTCGAGGATGTGTTCTTTAGCCTTAATTCTAAGTTCATCGTTGGAGACGTGTCGCAAAATTGGTAGAGCTGATATTTCACACTCTTGCCAAAATATTATTTCGGTATAGTCTCGCGCACAGAAGTTAAGCTTTGGTGCTTTAAATACCCTGCGAGAGTTGCTCTTTTCTGCTTCTCTGGCCTTTAATATTTTGCGAGATGCAAGCTCTCGAATATGCTCTCTACCGTCGAATAACATGGCAATAAGCAAGTTTTCTGGGTGCGCAAAAAAAGCGTTTCTTTCGATCACCGAATTTATAATAGATCTCTGACTATCAGGCAAAAATCGAGAGTATATAACCATTTGAAAAATATGCTTGGCTCCATCTTTAAATGATGAGTTTTGCTTGATTAGGAACCAAACAGGAGCGTAAACTTTGACCACGTAGTTAAAAGCAGCTGCAAATTATTTGACGGCGAAACAGTACTTACGTAAAGTCTGAGTATGCGATTGGCAGTAGTGAGCCATCTCGAATGCGCCATTTTTCCAGGGCCTCAAGTCTGCTATTACAATAGTGTCAAAATAGTCTATCATTGATTTCAAAATTGTTGATTTTGACAAGTTTTGTAATCTACTAATATAATGGCTTTCCAATGGTCAACCACTGACACTTCATTTGAACGAAATAATATGTAAAATTAAATAGAAATAAAATCTGGCATGAATAAATGTTCAAATTTAGGGGTAGTTTTTCGAAAATCATTACTACTAACGGGTTTTATAATAATGGCAATACGGCAATGTCATTCTAATACGAGACTACTGACCAACCATTATGAATTTAGTAGATTACGAACTATTAGCAAAATGACAATGGGATCGTGATGAAATGACGAATTTATAGAAATAGCAGACTTGGGGCCCAGGTTGGCGGTTCGCTAGCTCAAGGGAACAGGAACCAGCCATCACAGCATGACACATTTCGTACAGATACTTTTGATCCGTGCTTAGTTCCTTCACAATATTATCAGGTAATACTAGCAAATTGCCAGACATTGCACAAAAAGACGCTAGAGGTTTACTTTCACAAGCAGCTAGCTGTTTTCCAATAGGTCCTGAATATTCTTTTGGCCCAGATGTGCTACCATCCAGAGACATGAACAAATAACGAAGCGGTAATTCATTCGCGTGAAGCATACAAACACACCATTGCAACGGTCTCTTTAAATAGTTTTCCAGGTATTGAATGACACCTCCCTTCCAACCTGTATTCGTAGCAGTACCATCGCACCCCACACAGATCACCTCTTCCAAGTTCAACCCTTGATTTTCTAACAAAGATATGATAGAAGAGACGATCCCTTTGGCAGTGCCACGACTTGGCGTCATATGTCCCAAATAAATAGATCCCGGCTCTGTGAGAACTGAAATGTGTTCTTGCAAGACTTCTCTGCAGTGGTACCGATCGCCTATTTTCTCGTTTATGAGTGTTTTGTCCTTTCGTCCATCAAAGTAGATACTTTTTATTACATTCGTATCAATGTCTTTGCTGGCCTTGGTCCGTGCTTTTGAAACAGCTCTATGAATTTTATTCTTATCAATAACAAGACTTAGATCTTCGGAAGATACCAATCCTACGTCAGCTAAGACCGCCAAAGCGACCGCAGCCGCAGATCGCGTTGATAGTCCATACCGATCACATACCTTAGCTACTGTTGGCAGCGCCAGAGTGTTCCGATTCAACGAAGTAGATGGAGTCTCATTTACAGGCACGTCACTATTCGCAGAAAGCTCTGTTACAGGCGACTGCGGTCGAGGCGGCAACTCGCGCACCGGAACAGGATTGGTTTTTAGTGATGCACTGGGAAAACATGCGTGCTCTGACTCTTTCCGATTCAAATTTTCTTGTCTCTGATGTTTCTTTAAAAGTCTTGCTGTTTCTTTTGTATCTATACCGCTTATTGCAATTTTTTTATCACTTCTTTGATCCAGTAAAAAGTCTCTTTCAGAAATAGGAACTTTCTTAGGTTTTATGCAGGAACAAATGTCAAACGAAGTGCACTTACAAGCAGCAATATCGAAGAGCTTGTTCGATGATTCCAAAAAGCACTTCACTTTGCTTTCGTAACTATAATTTCTTTTATTTTTGGGATATCTTATCAATGACAGGTATTTGTCGAAATATGATTTCAGCAATTAGGTAACTCGTACGTGGGAAACGATATGAATCGAATCTTTGGTCCAAATCGTATCAAGTTTTCCAGAAACGATTGAAAAAACTTCTGTGTTAGAAGGATCTTTCCTATACTTCTGTAGTTTTAGTTCATTTTTAGTAAACAAAATGAATTTGATAACGTCACTTATCACTGGTAACTGGCGATCGTCAAGTTCTTTATATGATCCCAAAATAGCACAAGTAGTCTCACTTCGTCTTGAAACCATTATTATATATAACAAAAACACGTATTTTATCACAAGGAAGTGCAGAGCGACACCTTACAGCAATAAAACCGCAATAGAAATGAGACGAACTGCCTCACAGTAGAAGTAGAGAATTTAAGAAAAACAAGTCAAAACATGAATTTTGCGAGTTTGTTCCAAACCAATTCCTAACAGAAAAAATCCTGTAGTTGCCTGCAAATCATAACTTAGGGTTTCACTATCAATGAAATAAATAAAAACTTTTTACCAAAAAATTAAACCGACTCCCAAAAAACACTGCAAAGTGAAAAATAACTTTAATTTCGGTAGTCGGTGTCTTTAGTTTTGTATTTTCGTTTTTGGCACCGACTTCCGAAATTAAAGTTATTTTTCACTTTGCAGTGTTTTTTGGGAGTCGGTTTAATTTTTTGGTAAAAAGTTTTTATTTCACTCTTTTTAGTTGGTCTATTTTTAATTTACCTAGTTACAAGAGCCTAATTATCAACTACTTATAACCTTTTACAAAATATTGCTTTTCCCAATGCTGGGCCGTTAATTGTTGAGGAGTTCTCCTGGTACTTCACCATCAGCTCTACATCACCATATGCATTGTGACGAGCATAAAGTGTGTAACATCCATATTCAAGTAATCGAATCGCAATCCACTCAATACTTATTATTGAGTAGTTTCGGCGGCCATCTGTGGTCTTCATCATCAGTTCCACTTCCTCAAATGGCACTTTTTGAGAGCAACTGCACAAGTTACTATAATAAATACCTAAAACGACATAGGTGTGCCTATAATATTTGAAGAGTTCCCTCGATTTCTCCAGGATCCCATCATCAGATCCTGACGTTTATGAAAATGGGACCAATATCGAAGTATACCCTTTCAATCAAAAAAAGAATTTTCCAAATCGGTTCAGCCGTCTTCGAGTAATCGATGATCATACATAAAAAAAAAAAATATACGCGTCGACCCTATTGCTGGTGCTAACACCCTAAGTTCAATAGAAATATCAAGTACAGGAGAAGTGGCAACTAGATGAGTGTCGCGAAGGGTCGCGATTATTAAATAAACCCAACAATATTGTATAGAGCAACACTTGTTACCAACCACAAAACAAATTTGGTAAGTGGCAACACTCTTTTTGCCCGGTACGTTTGCAACAGACATACTGTTCTTAAAGTTTCAATCAAAGTTTAAAATTGCAATGTGTGTGATCTTCGCCTGCCAGCCAGCAATAATACGACAGCTAAGTATCTAGATTATAAGCCAATATTATTCCGCATTGAACTCGCGTGTTGAGTTATGGATTGAGTAAATTAAAAGCGATGGGAAATGGTGGATGCCGCGAAACTCTTATGAGCTGATGAGCAAACATGATTTCCATCGTATAGACGTAATGTGCCGATAGTTTCGATTGTTTGTATCATAATGTGTGCAATCTAATATAATGCAATCAACAGAGTCCTTGATTTGGGTAATAAAATACAAGTACCTACCTATATCAATATCAATAGGGTGACCGAAGGGTGCTCCCTATTCTCACGACTCCCAATATCGTAAGCATACAATCCTAAGAGCTCTTTAGGAGCTCACCTGTGTGTGGTAGGTTGGCCAATCTTCTCACAAGGTATCAAGTATGTTTGGGTAGACAGTAAATCATGTTCGTGGAGCATGATAGTTACGTCCATAGGGACAAGAGGCAACGGCCTGTCAAGATTGTTTAAGTGAACAAACTCACTAAGGTTTACATTGTATATCTGTTGAGATAAACATAATAATACACCAAGCAATAAGTATGTGATTGCACTCCTAGTGATTTAATAGAGTCCATATTGATGTACTAAAACTCATGTTAATAATATAATTATGTACCTTCATACCATTCGGTGGTACTTAGTAGTCCTACAGTGTAATCATGGACTTTCTTTCCACAACAGGAGTGACCTATTCGTGGAGGGAGGTGATGAGTTCTGTGTGGCTGAGCAAAGACATCTGCATCATGCAGGTGAGACAGTTGACCAGTAGTTGACAAACAGATTACAATAGAATAAAACTACAAGGGACCCGTTACTATGCATTTATCTCTTTATTATCAGATACTCACCCCATAGAATCAAAGCGAAGCAGATTATTCATAATTAGTATAACTATTACATTCTCCAATTTGTGTCAAAGAATCTAGGCAATGCTAGCCTCCTTTTGTAGGGAGTCATACAGATACCATAATCTTACTTGTTGGAAGGTCATGAGTAGAACCGACGCGACAGTGTGTCCGTGAAGCTTAAAGACCGTCATCGTAAAATTTAATCAGAATACCGTGTTCATTTGTTGTTTAGCAGTTTCCTGCAAAATTAGTAGCCACAATAAAAAAATTACTTGGACTAAGTACGTGCACCATGACCACATTCGATAAGTAATAATTGATACTAGGTGGACTAGGGACTAGGTGGACTAGGGACTAGGTGGACTAGGTGGAATAGGTATCTGGATCACGTATTTTTAAATACTAAGAATAGGTGCACCTAGTCCCAAATTTACCTAGTACAACCCATCTCTAACAGATAGACAGAAAATGGTTCTATGAAAGATTAGGGATGCAACGATACGAGTAACTACTCGATACTTTTCATTCGATACCAAGTACTTTTATACTCAGTACTTGACAACCGAATAACAAGTAGTATCGGGAAGTAAGAACTTGTATCGATAGGTATTCGGTCGGTCGGTCGGACATTCACTCACTGATTTAATTTTTGTTAGTTAGTAAAGAATTACACACGCCTAATTCAAACGGTCGGTCTGTCACTACATTCCTTCATCGCGTGGCGGTTGTTTATTTCTTTTTATTAAATTAAAACTTAACTGAATTTAAATTGTAATAGCAATATTTAGCAAAATCAGTGATAATAGGACCACAAAAGTCTGAGGTATGGAATGTGAAATTTGTGGAAAAACGGAAATTTAGAAATGCTTCAAAGACGTAAAGTATTGTGGCAATACTTCCACCAGAAATCGATTAATCGGAAAACATTTAGAAAAACTATTTTTTCTAGGGAGCACGTCGATTACAGATTTTTTCCTTAATATTTGGTGTATTTTATTTTAAAAAATACTCAAGACTATACTATGTACTGACACTGCTGTTCTTATTTGCCTCTTATACTTACGACGGAAAAATTGACCGATACAAGTAGGTATCGATACTTTTCATTCGATACCAAGTAGGTATCGATACTTTTCATTCGATACCAAGTAGGTATCGATACCTCGTGACCGATACGGTATCGAGTAAAAGTATTGATACCCAGATGGTATCGTTTCATCCGTAGACAGATAGGTACTCTGTCTACGGTTTCATCCCTATGAAAGACGCCACAGATAGTGTGACCAGATTAAATTTTACAAAAAAACCGAAGCTTGTTAAAAAAATACCAAAATATACCAACTTGCACAGGGAAAATATACCAATAAAAATACTGATTTTCAAAACATATTTTTATTTATTAATCATCATCATCATCGCAATAAATATTAGAATTATATTTTAACATTCTGTTTGATGGGTTAAAATTCACACAGCCTCCTTATCTTTTATACCTTGTTTGGTTTTTAAAATTGCAGATACATTTTTGTTTATGAATCTGTTTCTTTGTTCCGTTTTTATTAAATTAATCTGTGAAAATATGCGCTCGCATGCAGCATTCGACACTGGTATACATAACAGAGATTTACTGAAACTAGTTATATTCTTGTATTTTAATGTACCATCACTGTTAGCTTCCAAGTTCCAACCAAAATTGTTCACAAGAAAGGGGTGAGCCAGTACTCGAAGATTGTAATAAATTACTTCGCGATCAAGTTTGAGTGTTCTATATTCTTCGTCAATTATTTGCATTTGTTCTGGCTGTACTTCGTATGGGAAAGTTTACATAACATTTCTTAAACTACTAAACTACTAAATTCTTTATTCACGGCAGTGTAGAGAAAGAAATTTCAGTTCTCTGAAAATTTGGTCTTCAAAAGGCAAACGTGATTTCAATTGCGTGCTCAATTCAATTAAAAAAGATTGGCACTTTCTGAAAAAATCAGCAATTTTTTCTTTCATGTTTATGTTTCCCCTATGTTTAATTAATTCTTGACCTAGGTACTTGAATCCCTAAGTACATATTATTCAATGGCAAATAATTCACACTAGATTTTGGGTCTAATGTAAATACGTTGTCCGTGCTTTTTATATAATTAGTTTTCATAAAGCAACCCAAAATCGACAAGTACATACTAGAAGCATCATCATATAATCTTTCAATGAAAAATTATATTAAATTTGTTTACAATCGTCAAAATGTAGTCTAAAAAGTAAAAGTATAATTTGTTTATATCATTACCTAAAAGAATGATACAAAAATTCTGATGACACAATGCGATCACTCAAATATTGGTCTTGAAAAAACAACTGCAGTGCCCTCCATTGCTCAATTATTCTATTAACACAAGCATGAAGCGATAGCCATCTTATATCATAATGACGCAGTAGTCTATGTTTTTCAGTGTCAGTGAAATATTGGAACTCAACAAATTCTCTTTGACGCTTGCTGCTTTGAGAAAAATATCCAAATACTTCTTTTACTATCTGTTCTAAATTTCTAGGTAGTATTTTGCAAGCATGACTAACACTTAATGCTGCAGAATGACAAACACATTTTATGAATAAGCACTTTGGGTTCACTTCTTTAATTTTTGTAACAATGCTAGAGTGTTGACCAAACATCACATTTGTAGTATCAGCAGCGAACCCCATCACGTCTTTTATATCTAAACCTAACTCGGATAACTTTGATGACAAATCATCAAATAAATGATCTGCAGTCTCACCACTTAAATCAACTAAATCGAGGAATTTGATTTGTACTTTACATTTGGTTTCAGAGAAGTATTTGATTAAATCAAATCAAATCAAATAAAAAAATTATTTATTTGCCAGAATATGGTACAATCTTAGAACAACAACGCATAGAAGGATAGTACGAGTGCAAAAAGTGAGGCAACTAAAACTTAGCCATTTTTGGCTAACTTTGCTCGACGAGCCGTCAGTACTCAAGGTCACATTCTGCCGAACAGAGCTCGCGAGTAAATAATTTAAAACGACCGTTTGTAGCGTAAAGGGATGTCATAGTCCTTCAGGAAAACAAAAAACGTGTAATCAAATTACATTTCACAAGTAAATACTTACATTTTATATATTATATTTAAGTAAATCGACCATCAAACAAAAATTCTAATAACCTAACTTATCACAATACAATGTTGCTATCCGTGAGGAAAAAAATACCCCTACTGATTTCTTTTGTGCTTATTTTTGTTTAAAAGAAAATATAGTTTTGGCGGCAATTATGTATGCGTCAAACTAAACTATATTTATTTACAGCTACTACCTACAGTGTTTTATAACTAAAAGTTACTGTTAGTTCGAAGAGTGGCATCATAAAGATGACAATTTTATTGATTAAGATTTTTTTCATTTAAGTAATGTTCTCAATAATATTTTTGTATTTCATAAATACAACACATACTTTTAATTGATATCAAACGGGATTTTTCAAGCAATTAATACATTTCTATAATATCATTATAACACATTACACATCAAACATTCTAAACGCAATAAACGATATCTCATTTTGTTTACCTTCCGTAAATATATGTCATATAAGTCGTATTACATGAAAAAAAAAATCATCTTATTTAGTTTCATAACATAAAATACTTGATTTGATCCAGCAACATAATAGTGCGTTTTCCTATTTTTGTGGTAATGGTACTGGTAATGGTATCACTGAAAGCTATATTTGTGTGCGTTTGAAGAACGTAGACACATTCGGCTCACGCACACAAAGAAAATAAAGTGGACACACGAAATCGCTCGTGTTTTGTTCTAGACGCCTCTTCTATGCGTTGTTGTTCTAAGGGTACAATAGATGTTACAATTCCTGGTTACCAGCATATCCTGCCATGACATGGCGTACAAATATGTCTTAAAAATAAACACAAAACTTATATTAAGTATTATCTTATAAATAATTACAATTACGAATTAAAAATATCTAAATCTTAAATAATTAATTTATATCATTGTAATTGTATTTTAATAATAATAGAATATGAATAGAATTGTAATTGTAGCATATACCTAATCGAATAACAGTTGATTTGTTTTATTACATTAGTGACTTATCCTCTAAGTATTCTTGAACATTATAATAGTTTTTTTCTAATAACAATCTAAACAATAATCTTTTGAATAGCGGCAATGGTAAATCCTGAATGTTATATGGCAAATGGTTAAATATAATAATTGCCATGCAGTATATATTTCTCTTAAATAACTTTAACTTTATCTGTGGTAATTTTAATTTATCTTTGTGTCGTGTTCTGCTGTTTGTTTTGTAACTGTTTTTTTTCTTCAAATTAATTATAATTTTTCCTGACAAAGATGCATGTTTCAAAAATATATAAACATGGTAAGGACAGTATTTTATGCTTTTGAAACAATGGTTTACAACTATCTAAAAAATGGGCTCCACACATTGCCCGAATGCACTTTTTTTGCCCTTTAAAAACTATGCACGTCTACCGAGTTTCCCCAAATTATAAGACCATATCTGAACACAGATGCTACATAAGCATGGTAAGCAACTACTGCAGTCTTTAGATTAATCATTTGTCTTATTCTTGTTAAAACATACACAAAGCGATCTATTTTGTTTATTATTTTATCTATGTGTGGTTTCCAACTACAATTTCTGTCCACGGTTTTACCCAAAAATACACATTCATTAACAGAGCCAATCGCCAACACTTTGATTGTGGTGACATCTGTACTTTCATTGATTACAATTGAATATACTGGTTTACCTGACGGAGATACAGTACGAAGTATATCTTCAATCATAACTTTTTCATATTCGGGTCCTAAAACGTTATAGGTAATAGCTGCTGCTTTGGTTCTCTTGCAGGAAAATTCTTTCGCAATTTCGGAGTCAGTAAAACATTTCACTAGAACATCACTAAGATGGTCCATAGCTCTAAAAGAGATGTTGTGTTCTGAAAGAAAACCGCATAAACGCAGCTCCGCTTTCTTGACTTCGTCTTTCAGTGGTGCCTTTTTGAAAAATGTGTCAACCTGGAAACAAGTAAAAACATAAATTAGACATTATGATTTATGATCATACACTAAATAAAGTACCTCCGAACTTCTCGACTTTAGGTACAGTAATTCTAATTTTACTAAAAACTAAAAATAAGTTAAGCTTACCTTTGATTGTCCTTTATATTTGTTCAAGTTCGATTTATGCATTTCAGTATTTGCATGTTGTTTTATAGATGCTAATCTACATTGGAGTTTCGCACTGCACGCTTTACAAAACGCAGCGTACTCGTCATCTATATAACGTGAAAGCCACGAAGAAAACTCCGAAATTTGTTCCCATTTAGCCAAATAACTTTGCTGAAAACTAGACATGTTTTCTGGATTCTGAATTGCGTATCAGATAACAGCGTATTATCATGAAGTAAAATGACAACAAAAAATCGCGCGCTCTATTTATACTACGACGAACATGTACAATATAAACTTAGGGAAAATCCCGAATTATTGAAACTTTCAATATTTCGGGAATTTCCCTAAGTTTCAATTTGAAAGTTTGAAACCAAACCTTCAAAGATTAAGCCAAGTGCAGAACAGAAAATCATTTTGTGACTAGATGATTCGATACTATTTGTAATTCTAGGGGGGCCCACCTGTCATGTCCTATCTGTAGCTTACTGATCTTTGCTCCAAAATGAAATATAGACTAATGGTGAACGCAGACCTAGCCGCACCGCAGTCTCTACAGTCCCCGCAGTCATCGCTTTTTGTTAATGGCCTCGCACATCTATCCGCGCCGCAGTCGCTGCAGTCGTTCCCGTCAGTGTTGCCAGATTTTTGAAAGCATTATCTATCCGAAGATTTAAAAAATCTGTATAAAATCTGTATTTGGTATTGGTATTTTGCTCTTTTGTGTAATTTTATCTGTAGGTGCTATAATAGGGAATAAGCAAGTAATTATTTATACGAGAATAAGTAATTTTATTATAAACCGTTGTCAGAGATTCTCTGTCTACTTTATAACTCTGGCAACACTGCGCGCCGTGGATGCGAATGACGTCATCCGCGCTGCGTGCGGGTGACGTCATCAGCTGCGGCTAGGGGAGTTCGGTCGTTTCAGGGACTGCGGCGACTGCGGCGCGGGTAGGTGTGCGAGGTTGCATAGAACTTCATATAAAGAATTCGAATGCAAAGACTGCGGCGCGTGCGGTGCGGCTAGGTCTGCGTTCACCATTAATCCGGAAATTCCCCTGAACATCAATGTACGCAGTTTTTTTTTTAAATAATTTTATGACATGGCTATGGTATTGCCATAACTTTTTTCCAAAATATACCCAAAAATACTGGCTTCCGCCAATATACCTTTAAAAATACTGACTCTTGGAAAACTTACTAAAATATACTCAAAAAGTATTAAAATACTGAATCCGGTCACACTGGGAGACACTTGGTTCCGATATAATTTCGTCTATCGGCCATATCTCCTTGTTTATTATATCTAGAGTTATATCTAATCAAACTTAACTTGCGAGCTCTCAGCACCCTTGATTTGATTTGACGACAGAAAAGTACTTTGTAGCTTTTCAGCTTGTCTTGGACAAAGCCTCAGTCAATAAAGATAATATTATATATTCTCAAGAAAAAATCCAAAATATTTTCAATGGTTAATGGTTAAGATTTTTTATTTATTTATTTATTTACATATACACATACAACTATCCTTACAGGTATTAACCCAATGCGATAGCGTAGCAAAAGTATCATTCCCTTGCAGTCGGGTAAAAAACAATAAAACATACACAAACAAACATTAATTATAATAACATATTACAAACAGTGCTGACCTTGTAAATTCACCCAGAGAACAAAAAAATAGATCTGTCTCCCTAGCAACGTTTAGTGTGTTGAGTGCACGCGTCAAAGGCGCCTTCCTCATAAGGTTGGTACGAGCGCTCGGAACCACCAGCAGCTGCAGCTGCCGCCGTCGCCACACGTACCTGTCCGGGACACACAGGCTCATCTGCCCTAAAATCGTCGCATTATGCACCTTCCCACGCAATATTTTAAATAAATATGAAGTGAGTGCCACTTTCCTCCTAACCCTTAGAACATTGTATCCTACCATACACAGAATAAATAAAGTAGGATACATTAATGGATAAAATGGATACACACCATAATACCGCATATATAGATATCTATTAAATTTGTTCTGCACACGCTCCAACATGAGACTATACTTAATTTCATACGGAGCCCAAATGACTGCGTTACATTCTAACTGACTCCTAACCAATGCATTATATAATGCTATAATACTCGCTGCTGAACGATTTTAAGTTAAACATACTGGATGTAGGACTTGTTCAAAGCATTTTGGCAAACCCAAAATCGAAGGAAGCAAAAGGACTATGTGGATTAGTTTTAATCGTTCAGCAGTGAGGAGCTAGTATTTTAGTTTTTTAGTGTTGCATTTTATTATTACTTAGCGGATTAATTTTGTTATAAGGTACGATGGGGTTGACATATCCTTATTGGACAAAAGCCCCAAATTAAAAATATAATGATATAAAAAAAAAATGCTATAATAGTTTTTATGCTCGTGAACCCTCGCACCGTACAAAGCATAAAACCTAAATTTCAGTAAGCCTTCTTACAGCTTTTTTTTTAACGTTGTAAAATCATTAAATAAGTCCTCCCACCCCGGACAGGGCCGGAGGGACTGTCAGACTTGTACTGACTAAAATCCACGGTGTTCCTTCAATAGCCCTTTACGTTCCGGGGTCACGGTAATGGGATAAGTCCCACGACCCCGGCAGGCTTCGGCCCTCTACAGGGGGGGCCTCGTCATATTGCTGACGCTCTTTGAGGCGCGTGTGGAACACAACGCGCCGTCGACCCGGGCATGGTCCATGGTCGGACAGCGAGTTGCCCTTTATTCGCTGTCCGCATGCCCGCGCCTACTGTGGCCGGAGATCGTCGGCCGACGTCCGACGCCGTGGGCGTCTACCACTGCGGCTGGCCTGGAGGGAGGACGCCATCCTCTCCCTCACGCGGCCCGCCTCCTCCTTCGGTAGCATGACTGCTTCGCAGAAGGAGGCGACCGCTTCCCACTCCCTCTCGCCCCGCAGCATGGCCTCGACCAATGCCGGGCGCGAGAGGTCTCCGGCTATCGCCGCCGTGAGGACACGTCGGTGCTCTGCCCAAGCGGGGCAGTCTTGACACCCAGGCGTTTCTTCCTTCCCCATCAGATACAGGTAACTCCCGAAACTTTCGTGTCCGGTGAGGACTTGTATCATGCGGTAGGTGGTATGCGCCGTGACGCCGATCTAGCCACTCCTCAAAGAGGGGTCTTACCGCCGCAATTGCGGCGTGCCCGAAGCCTTCTTACAGCTACGCATGATATGATCACGGAAAGTCAACCCGGTATTAAAACTTACTCCTAGATCCTTGACTGCCGTGACCCTTACCATAGGCAACTCATCAATATGGTAGTTGTGTAAGATAGGATAGTGCGCGCGAGAAAAAGTGGTAGTCACGCACTTCGTACTATTAAATGGCAAAAGGTTTTCTTTGCTCCAGCTCACTACCCTATCTATGTCCCTCTGTAGCCTAATGCAGTCATCCTCGTTTTTTACCGCAAGAGACAATTCGAGGTCGTCGGAAAACAACAAACAGTGAGCGTCTTTAACTACTTCTGGTAGGACATTTATCATCAGAATGAACTCCAATGGGCCAAGATTACTTCCTTGACTTACTCCAGATCTCGTGAAATATGGCTCTGATACATGTCCCGCATATTCCACATACTGCTGCCTATCGCTCATGTAACTGGCAAAAAAATTCAGTAACTGTGGGGTAAAACCGAATGCTGCTAACTTTTTAAGCAACACGTCATTATCGACTAGGTCGAATGCTTTTTGAAATCAAAGTAAGCAGCATCAGCTTGTCTCCCACTGTGCACTGTCGGCACCAGTTGAGCCATGTGACAGAGCAGATTACTGGTGGTGCTTTTACCCGGCAGAAACCCATGCTGAGCGTCAGAGTTGTGCGCTTACCTGGAGATAAATGCTTTTATGAATAGCAGCTTCCAATACTTTTGCCGGCGTCTACAACACTGCGACTGGCCTATAACTCTCCACCGATTCTGCTGAACCAACTTTAGGTACCGGAACAACGCGTGTCACTTTCCACCTCTCCGGAAACACTGCAGCTTTTAACCCTTTGACCGCCAACGACGCCTACATGCGACAACAAAAAAAAGTGTCCAGACCGCCAACGACGCCTGTAGGCGACACCAATTTCGACCCTTATTTACAGGAAATAAAGTCAATGAATATTTTAACAGTTTTTTTTAATATCATCCCCATACTTCATTAAATTAAAGTAAATAAAATAAAAGCTTGTTCTGTGACGTATAATCCTGAAATTTAAATTTTTCCAAGACCATCTGTAAACTCGTAAAAATATAGGCCCACCAGACGCCATAGTCGCTTTAAAGCGACACTAGTGATGAGGTTATAGTCGATATTCATTTACTAAGCTACATGATGCTTTGACTGCAATCAATTCAAATACTAAAAATTAGTTATAATTCTGAACAATTTGCAAAATAAAAACATTTTAATCAAAAATAAATGAAATGATATAAATAAATGATGTAGGATAGTGGAACCAAAAGATGAACGCCCCCCAGAAGATGAACAATTGTAAATAAAAGTAGAATTGTAGCAATACTGATTGACTTTTATGATTAGCTTTTTTTCTCGCTTAGAGCTACATTTTCACCGCCCGCCTCCATAAAAACGTCGGCAGTCACGCGTCAGGCGCGCTTGCGTTTAATAATTTTGTGTGTGGTTTGCGCCAAAAATCATCATTGTATGGAAACCTACTTAAGGTGAGTACTCCGCAGATTTAAGCTAATCGTTGAGTTAAATTAAGAATTATTGACACAATAATTTTTTTCTTTGCCAAGTAAAATCTTGATTAACTAAGTGACTAAAACGTAGTCATATATGTATTTATAAAATTTAACATATTTATAGCGTATAAAACACTGTTCAATAATGGTTTTAATATTTTTGACTTTAGCCAATAACTGAACACCGTTCATGTAATGGTATAGAATATTTAATAATCATTACCATTCACCTAGTGGATAAAAATGATCTATGTATTGTTTAAAAATATCTGTTTATTTAATAAACTAAAAACCTAAAGTTGAACGGGTATTTTTATTTAAATTTTACAAGATTTATTGGTTTCAATATAGTATGAAATCAGTAGTGTTCACTTTTAGGATAAATTATCAAAAGTTGAACCAAAAATATCCTTACAATTTATTTCGTTCAACTTTTAGTTTTGTTTCCTAAATTTTAACGAATGTACACCTAGAAAATACAAAATGAAATACTTGCATGCATGTAGACCGTTTTAAACAATTTAAGCGTGCATGATGCAGGTGCATGAGCTACTTATGTTCATACATTCAAACAAAGAGGTAATCTATAACAGAGACTGACACTGACATATTTTGTTGAACCACCTACCGAAGATTTGGAAGAAGTATCGATGTCAGCTATAACCAAGAGATTGCCATATCCTCGAACTGGGTGAAGTGGATGATTACTTTTGAAAATTGTGATCTCAATATGTACGAATTATTTTTATTATAGAGAAGGTTTTCTTTTTAACTGATGTTATACTAGTTTTAAGTTAGAGTTGTAAAGGTACCTAGTACCTTTTTGAAAAGTTCTTCTACCTTCTTTCGTCAAGTATTTTCCTAATTTGTTACTAAGGTATAGAATACTATGTCATTTTAGACTACCTAATTATTTTATTTAATAAACAAGTTTTTCCTTTATTTTTATTATTTTCATTAAAAATACACTAATAAATTAGGTACACAATTTCTACGCCTTCTCTTAAGTCATATCAAAAACTTAGTTCAACTAATTGGGGATCAGTGTTCAATTATAGGAGGAAAACCCATTTTTTTATTAATTCTTATTTTGTATAAAACTCATGAGACAGTTTTTTATTTATTTTTGAAATAATCTTATAATTTTCGAGCATCAAAAATAAACAGAAAAACAACTTCAACTATTAAGATAATTTAATTACAAATATTCAAAGATAGCAATTCGGCTTAATCGTTCATTTATTGGTTCCTACCTGCAAAGATTGTCATTTTAGTTGTGCTTGTCACGTCACAAATTCGAAGCCATCTTTCATTGGAGCTAACGCAATTGTCGCTTTTAGACGTTTGTATTGTGTTGACCGAACTTTTTTGAAAATGAGTTATTATACACACGAGGAGTTGTTATGTGTTTCACAGGGTGACGATGATGAATTTGTATTCGAATATGACCCTGAATTTGATATTGATGTAAGTACAACCTCACAAGTAGGTACTACCCAAAAATACCGTTTTGGTAACTGAGTAGGTATGTTTATGATATGTGTCTGTGGACTGTGGTACGGTCGGCCAAGAAAGTGGTGTACCAGTTTTGATTTAGTTTCCCGGTCATCGAAAATTACAACAAGGTTCGTTATAAAAAGATATTACTGAAAGAGACAACATTATCATGACGTAAACCTATGTATTTAGTATTCATACGTCATATGTCACATATAAGTACATGACATTTTAACCTTTAGTATAAATGAAAAGGACATTAGTTTCTACAAAGCAATTGAAATGTTTCCAAACAAAAGTAATAAAAACTATTTAGACAACCGAATTCCATTTGAAAAAGAAAACTGACAATTGACATTTTGTCAAATATATGCAAAAAATCGATATATTTTCCGTGTTATTTTTCAATCAACTGCATATAAAATCATCTCAATGCCTGCCAACTTGACCATTGCCGAAAGAGCACAAATAATTGCCCAATTTAATGAGGGAAGCAGTATCAGTGCGATATCCCGGAATTTGAATATATCGAGGCGTTCTGTCCGCTTTTGGATTCGTCGTGAAGGAGAGGAGGGAAGTTTGTTGGATCACAGAAGTGGTCGCCGGCCTGCACTCTCCAATAACGATAGAGAATTCATGAGACGGGAATATGAAATCAATGGTTTTAAGCCCACAAAACATTTTGCGGAGATGTTCGATGTGAGTGCCCAAACAATAAGGAATCATCTACATTACATGGGGTTGCACCACAGGCATTACGCCAAGAAAATATATTTGACGGATGCTCACAGACTTGCTCGTCTGAACTTCGCCAGAGAGCACTTAGAGTTTGATTGGTCTAATACAGTGTTTTGTGATGAAAAAACGTTTAAATCCAGTCAGCATGGACGTCTTCACCTTTGGCGATATAATTCAACACGGTATAAAGATGATCATGTAATCCCAAATAGAGAATCAGGTCGAATTTCCGTAAATATTTGGGGCTGGATGAGTACGGATGGTGTAGGAGAATTGTGTTCTCTACCTCCTCGAGCGACGGCTGTAAATTATATCGACGTGCTTCAGAATGCAATGCTACCGACAGTCCGTAATGTTTACCCGGAGAACGAAGTGCCACAATTTGATTTTGTTCAAGATAATTGTTCAATTCATAATGCGAGGATCGTAAGAGCCTGGTTTCGTTCACACACTGACGTAAGGGTAATTCAGTGGCCCTCAAGATCGCCGGACCTCAACCCGATAGAAAATCTTTGGGGCCTTATGGTCCAACGATGGTCGCATCAAAATGAAAGAACCAAACAAGCTCTTATTAGTCACTGTAATTATATCTGGGAGGAAATGCGGGGAACCGATATTTGCTCACGGCTTGTTGGTTCAATGAGGTCTCGTCTTTTAGAGGTTATAGAGGCCAACGGCGGTTACACCCGTTTCTAATTTTTTAAAATTTTCAATATCTTCTAAATATTACTATATATGCTATGTTTTTGTTTGTTATAAGTATTTTAAAATTGATTGTAGAAATTTAATAAAAGGATAAATCTATTTTTAGCTTGTTTTTTATTGATATTGTAATTACAAGTTTACAGAAATTGTAGGTTTGTGGACTCGCCTTGTGCCTTTACAATTTTATGTAACTTGTTGATTACAATTCTGAATTTGTAGATACAATTTTGTCATCAAAATCTACAGCCCCCCGCCGTTGATTTTACGACGTCATTGGTTCCATCAAGTTCAAACTAAGAACAGCTGTCACGTTACAAACAGTAATAGTCGTTATCAATAATCAGATAAAGACAGCAATAGAAGTTGTCAGATCGATCTGCAAGCGAAACTAATCTTTATCACCTATGAATCTGCAAGCGATATTCAACCTTAGGGTGGTACACCACTTTCTTGGCCGACTGTACTAGAGATGTTATATTAGGGTCAAATCATATATATATTAAATATTCATAATATTGAATATATTAGTAATCTCATATTAGGATACCATACTTATTACTGGATATTAGTCAAATATTAATTTAGCCAATATTAGCATTGATTCATATTAAGCGTGTTCTCGTGAATATAAATTTATTTATTAAATAAATATTTATAGCGAAAATCAATAAATATTATGGATTATAATTTTATCGATATTGAGTAATACCCGAGTTTAACCTCATCACTAGCTTACCGCGATAAAAAATGGCTTGGCGTACAGCGTGCACTTTCGCTGCGCGAACCGTGGCGGTCAAAGGGTTAAGCACTTGTTATATATGTGAAGTAGCGGCCTAGCTAGTACCCGTGAACAATCCCTGAATATGTAGTAGTGTTGCCTATCGATAGTCGACTATCACTAAACTATCGATAGTATCGATACTGTCGATAGTATGATACAGGGCAATAGTATTGATATACAAAAATAGTATCGATAGTATCGAAGACCAGCATATGTTTAGTAGCAATACTATCGATAGTATTGATAGTATCGATAGCTCACACTATCGATAGTTTTATAAACGGTGATAGTATTGCCTTCCAATATAGCTAGTATAATATTTTTATGAGATACTAGCTGACCCGCCACGACTTCGTTCGCGTGGTATCCTACCCCTACCCAACCGATACTCTACCCCTACCCTACCCTAACCCTACCCCTACCCTACGCCAACCCTACTCTCTATTTCTTCTTCGTTCGCGTGGGATGTTTTTCCCGCTTAAATCCCGATCCCGTGGGAATTCCGGGATAAAAATCCTATATCCTATCCTAGATGCATTTTTTCCCCGCATATTTGTTCTATATGCAATGACGTACCGTACGTAAGGTACTTTCCAAGCAGGTGTAGTATAAAGTATTTTATACTACACCTGCTTGGAAAGTACCTTGATACTTTATCAAATTTACGGTAGAAAGAAACGGGAGAAAACGCATCTGAGCGGGAGAGAAAAGTGTATGAAAATCCATTTCTTACGTGGTTTTTCTTTTTTAATTTTGGGTAAAGCTTTGTTTTCCTAGGAAAGCGGTGCCGTCATATAGCGGCCGTAATATTACGGACGCAAAAAGGCGGCCGTCTTTACGGTGACGACATGTGGAAAGTTCCACGGCCGTTTTAACACACTGTCTGCTTCATCGCTATCTAGTGTATTACATTCTCTTTGGAAACGTTCACGAAACCATCTGACACCGACAAGACGGCCGTCAGGCAAATGGCGGCACCGCTTTTTGACGTTACGGTGTCAGTTACCGCTCTCTAGGAAACCGCGCCATTTTGTTTACATAGACAACGTTCTAGTGACGTCATTCACCGCTGTATTACGGCCGCTATTTGACGGCACCGCTATCCTAGGAAACCAAAGCTTTAGACTATGCGTCGGTAACCTAAATATCAAAAGCCAAAAAGTTTTTATCTCCAAGTTCGCAAAATGACACTGGCCACTAGCTGTGTGTTGGATGGTGTCGGGCTGGCAGTGCGACCCTGCGGCGGCAGGATAAACAATTTGAAAAAAAAAAAAAAATGTCAAAATTGCAGACGCCATTGGCGCCATTTTCAATTTGTGTGTTCTTTGAGGATTCAGTTTTCGTAGAAAGTAAAATAAAACTATCAAAATGATAAGTAGTGATTGTGATGATGAAGATTTTTTATCTCCGCCGCAGTTGAAGGAAACAGCAAAAATACTGATTGATAACCTTTTACCACAGAAATCAATTAAAAAAATTGGCCAACTGCGAGTCGGACTCGCCCATGAAGGGTTCCGTAGTAACTATAATAAATATAACATACTTAATATATAAATTTGAAAAAAAGAAAACAAAAAACCTTACAAATTTCTTAAAACTAGCTTATTTTCAATTTTTACAACTACGCCAAATAACTTTGTTTTTCATAGTATTTGTATGAATTACAAAGTTATATTTGCGGTTTTAGAAAATATACTGTATCTCAAAAACTGCTGACTCGATCTCGTTCAAACTAATTTTGTTTGAAATTTTACATTAAGATCTACAACATATGGTTTTTTTAGATTTTTCACTTCATTATTATAGAAGTTAGAGGGGGGGGGGGACACATTTTACCACTTTGGAAGCGTATATCTTTTAAACGATTAACTTTATGAAAAAGTCATTTTAGAAACCACAGTGTCATTTTAAAAGACCTGTCTATAGATACCACACACGTATAGGTTTCATGAAAAAAAAAATTTTCTGTTTCAGTTCCTTGTATGGGGAGCCGTGTGCGTTACCCCAGCAAAATAATGTCGAAAATAGTCATTTAAATCTTATAGATAATTAGTTGCCCAGTTTCTGTAATTGTTAAGCACATTTTTAAATTTGTTACACATATAGTTTTTTAGTTATTACACAAAAACATATTCTGCTGGGGTAACGTTTGAAACGTTACCGCAGCAAAACTTTTTTTTAAATAATGGGAATATTGAAATAAATATTACCTACACATTTAGTTGTCTAGACGAGGTAAATGTTACACGTTATTTTGTTTTTGTTCTTTCTTCGGCTGCGAAGTTATTCGAGATTTTGCTGGAGTAACGTTTGTGGTTTTGCTGGATCTCTGAAACGGTTAAGCGGATTCTTATCTTCTTTTCTACATGACTTCTTAGGAATTAGTTTTAATTTGTTTCGCAATAAAAATAACAAAATTATATACGGTTTAAAAGTTATTTAATGAAATATAAAAACACTTCTTTAGGTCCTAACACTCTGAATATGAGCTCTAAAGACTTACTTTAAACGGTATTTTGTAGCGTTTAACTACCTTCAAATGTATATGAAGTTTCATTAGTATCCTGGTGGTAATTAACAAATTATGATGATATTCAGTTCTCCACGTTCACGGTCACAATGCGCGCGGAGTTATTTGGCCACCGATAAACCTGTATACGGTTATATAAACTGAATGTTATATCAATATTTAGTTGCTTAATTCAGTTATATACCTGTAAAATTTCAGAGTAGTACATACAATAATTAACGAGATAATTAAACAAAAGTCATTAGGAACTTCAACACCGTGGTAATCCGACCAATTTTAGGTGGTTACAAAAAAGCGACCGCGTAGAACATTATGCTATCTTCTAAAATATGTAGGATAATACACCTTAAAATTTCGGTACAGACGCATACACTGTTAAATACATAACAATATTATAATATCTGTACTATAAACATTATTATTATTACCTTTCAGCTACTTATTAGATAGGTATATATTGTATAATGTGCACCAGTTCAATGGCACAGTTGCACGGGTTCCTTCTATTTGGCAGAATTTTGATACTCCGAAATTCATTTGGCATCATCATTAAATTATCATAATTAATTATTCATCTTCCTTAAACGAATATTTTTAAGGCATAAAAATTATTTAGTATGTATAATTATTATTTAGCCGAATTCTGCATAATTTCGTTTAGCATAAGTGCATGCTTGCTTACATGTTTACATGTTTCTTACAGGGAAATAAAAACCACGTATGTTCACAATGAAATGTTTTATTTAATGTTTGCCAAAAGATGGTTCTAACTGTAAACTTTCTGAAAGAATGATGGTTCTACGTTTTAATTATTACGGATATGAAATTTATGCCTAAAGATGATTCTGACTTACCTACATAATTATTTGACTGCAGTTTAATATTTTATTATTTTATTTTTGATCTGTGATTTTAACATAATTTAAGTTAGTCTTACAATACAACTATGATAGTTGTATTGTAAGACAGATAGTTGAACTATCTGTAATATATATCTAGGAAAAAATATTGTGATATTTGAAATTTGTCTACAAAATAGTAGGACTTACT
This sequence comes from Tholera decimalis, assembly GCA_943138885.2. NCBI lineage: Eukaryota > Metazoa > Arthropoda > Insecta > Lepidoptera > Noctuidae > Tholera > Tholera decimalis. Next base: position 37,412,369 of record OW964562.2, read on the forward strand.
GTTTTTAAGTTTAAAAATTATTATTTTACCTGTAAATAAAAATTCTTTAAGAAATATGTAGTTTTTTTTAACACTTGTGTACACATCTCTACTAAACTTGTAAGACTATCCTACATATTTTAGAAGATAGCATAATGTTCTACGCGGTCGCTTTTTTGTAACCACCTAAAATTGGTCGGATTACCACGGTGTTGAAGTTCCTAATGACTTTTATTTAATTATCTCGTTAATTATTGTATGTACTACTCTGAAATTTTACAGGTATATAACTGAATTAAGCAACTAAATATTGATATAACATTCAGTTTATATAACCGTATACAGGTTTATCGGTGGCCAAATAACTCCGCGCGCATTGTGACCGTGAACGTGGAGAACTGAATATCATCATAATTTGTTAATTACCACCAGGATACTAATGAAACTTCATATACATTTGAAGGTAGTTAAACGCTACAAAATAACGTTTAAAGTAAGTCTTTAGAGCTCATATTCAGAGTGTTAGGACCTAAAGAAGTGTTTTTATATTTCATTAAATAACTTTTAAACCGTATATAATTTTGTTATTTTTATTGCGAAACAAATTAAAACGAATTCCTAAGAAGTCATGTACAAAAGAAGATAAGAATCCGCTTAACCGTTTCAGAGATCCAGCAAAACCACAAACGTTACTCCAGCAAAATCTCGAATAACTTCGCAGCCGAACAAAGAACAAAAACAAAATAACGTGTAACATTTACCTCATCTAGACAACTAAATGTGTAGCTAATATTTATTTCAATATTCCCATTATTTAAAAAAAAGTTTTGCTGCGGTAACGTTTCAAACGTTACCCCAGCAGAATATGTTTTTGTGTAATAACTAAAAAACTATATGTGTAACAAATTTAAAAATGTGCTTAACAATTACAGAAACTGGGCAACTAATTATCTATAAGATTTAAATGACTATTTTCGACATTATTTTGCTGGGGTAACGCACACTGGGGAGCCCCCTTTATTTTAAATATTTTTTTAAATTTTCTCTTAAAATCGGAAAGCGGTTCACAGAATACATCTACCTACCAAGTTTTACATGTATAGTCCTAATGGTTTCGGAATAAAATGGCTGTGACATACGGACGGACGGACAGACAGACAGACATGTCGAAACTATAAGGGTTCCGTTTTTTGCCATTCGGCTACGGAACCCTAATAAAAAATATAATAAAACTTATGACGATTTTTTGCAATGGAAAAGTGAAAAAAATGCGGCATCTTGTTCTGAAACTGTTTTGCTGGCTTATTTCAGTGAAAAAGCGCAAAAATACAAACCAAGTACAACACGACACCCTCGACGGTAATCGGTCACTTTCTCCTCTCGGTGAACAATGTACTATTGCAAACTCTTCAACACAGCGTTGACCAGTCAATGCCTCGCCGTCTTTCAGAATCACTTGTGGACTTCTCTTACCCCTTTTAGCTTTCGCATAATTCCAGAAGGATTTAGGATTATATATATTTGATTTCATATAAGTCTACATGGGCACATATAAAACCTCTGAAGCTAAGGTACGGTTCGAATTGGTCGTTTCCTAGGGAGTAAAGAAACGATATTTACCATTATTATTTATAGTTTATTTCATATAAAGCACATTACATGAATATTTTTATTCACAATCACCACTAATGGGCCTCAATACAACTTACTATAACTTACAACAAGATCACTGATGTTTAAAGTAATACTCGAGGAAATAAATTCTATGTATAAAATTAAATATTATGCTATACTTACATTACAACACTATACAAATACATATAAGGTCGCGCTTTAACTACGCTAAGGTTTGCGCATAGTAGTGAGACCTAGGTTTTGTATCAGTCTCAGTACTTAATGGCGGCTGTGCTTACAGCTACGTAAACATTAATCTACATGAAACATACGCCATTAGTGTTGAAATATACAGCCAACGTGTTGTTAGTAAAGAAACACAGCATACTATTGGCTCGATGCGAGCTATAATGGAGAGGAAACCTACCTTACGTACTAAACATAATTCATTCAAGATGTGTATAAAAAATATAAAAACTAAATAATTTAATTTAAAGCAAAAACATAACTCCCGGCACATTAAAATTAGTTACCTTAATATTGTAAGAACAAATAAGATCATTCTCTTTAGCTAAACTAAAATGTAAATAAACAATTGTACAAAAAAACTTGGTTTTTGAGTTAACATAATAATAATACTTATACAATCAACCAACCAACATGATTGAAACAAATTAAAAAGCGCTTGCAGTTTTTTTACAAAAAACAGGAGTCAAGCTCGTCCCGCATCTTTTCGTAGGTCTACCGCGAAAAGGGACATGCAATCTTGTTCGCAATATACAATACATACATATACTTATAAAGAAGAGGGAGGGAGAAGTAATTTATTCCCGCGGGCAGCACTGACTATCTTGTAAATTTTTATTTGGGTCATGTCGGTTTCAAGATTTCTTCAGTGTGAATAGTGTCACCGTGGCCGACTAAGTAAAATAAATATCTTAACCATAGAAATATTAAAAATAGGAGAAGTGGCAAGGGGACGTATCGGTTTCCGCGCGACCTGGCCACAGGGCTCATGTCACAGGCAAATGGGCGTCTCCGCAAACTAGTACGCTTGCGACGGCGATCGTGATAACTTGTAAGAATGCCGAGTTGTTCAGTGGTTTCTTGCAAAAACCGAAGCCAAAACCAAAACTGGAATCATGGAATCACTTACCATATGTATGTTCAAGTATTTTACAATATTTGTCTTTAAAATCATGAAAAACAATAAATCGTAAAATATTTCTTGCTTTTACTATGTTATTTTTGTTTTAAAATATCGCAGCGACTGTACTATTTTTGCAATAAATACATTGCTCCTTAGCCACTACCGGAGTTCGTCACTAAGTGACTGGACAAGCAATGTAAAAATAACAAAACGATACTATATTATGCAGATTCATCGCGCAGAAAGGCCGGTGCTTCTTGCGATGAGCTAGTGATGTGCTTGTACAGATCCACTAAAGTAAGTTATCGACAACAAAGTCGATTGACGAATGAAATATTGCTATTATAGTTTAGGGGTTTTATAACATACGGAAACCTCTAAGAAAATATGTTTAACTTTTATTTTGCATGAGATGACAGAAAGAAAAATATGTTGAAAAGTCAAGTGTACAAAAAAATAAAAAAGAAAAAACAATTTATTTTACGCCCACCGCATACGTAAGGAGTTCAGACGTCGCACAGTGATCAATTATTAAAAGTAAGCGTCCCATAATTATTTTTGGTCAATGTGTCGGTAGTTCGAAAAATCATTTTATTAAGACTTGAAGGTAAGTTGTTTACATTATACTAAAACATCACCGCTATACAGACAGTAGTTTAATAGATATGCCATTTCAAAGTTATCTAGAAAGCTAAATTATTATAACAAGACTGATTTATCGTTGTTTTGCGCTCCTATTCAAGTTAAGTTGGCAAAGTTATCAGTGTAAATTGTAAACTGAAAAAAATGGTGCTCATTAAGGAAGGTCTGTACTTTTTATTGGTATATAAACAAAAAATAAAATAGATTAATTTATATTGTAAAAAAATATTTTAATAATGTACTGATGTTTACTAACTTTTCTAAGTTTGAACTGTGTTACGTTTAAAAGTACAAATTAGTACATTATCATTTCGATTCCATTATATAGTAGGGACTATTGGCTATACAAAAATATACTTTTTTTCCGGTGATTGCCGGTTTCTATAGTAAAAAGTGTTTTTTTAGGTAATGGTGCCTCAATAAAAAATATTGATTTATTCAATATTTTGTCATTACATCGATCAGTGAAGCCACTGTAAAACAAAACAAAAACATGCAATGCCAATTGAGGTACTTAATCTTTTACAAGAACCAGAAGTTGTGTTAGATGAGGAGTGATGTAACAAAGTACATAAAATATTAATTACCAAGTTAAATTATGTGAAAATGATCATTCGATATTATTTAGTGTTATTTCAGCATTTAATAATTTCGGCCCCCTAGATTTTTGAAATTGATCACTGTGCGTCGCCGTCGCTACAATAGTTTATTTTTCAATCTGTCAACAGTTTTAACCCGGTTGGAAGATCGATGTAAATAATGTTTTTTGCTTATTTTGATTATTTTACAGCGTAGTAGAGAAATGCGTAACCAATGTTCGTAAAGTTATTTAAATTTTAGGTTAATAATCGGTGGTGTTTTTGGGTTTGAATTATCGCATGTTATGCCTTATCCTCGTGCTGTTTCTTTATTTTTTATGGTTTTTGTATTTTACTTCAGTTGAAGCTTCGAATGCGTTAAAATAATCAGCATGGTTCAGATAATATATTAGTGAATCTTGCTTAAAATAAATCAATACATTCATGCTATTTATTTGTTATGCATGGGTGTGTGTTTGTTTTCATATATTTAACAATTTCTTTACTAACTAGGGTTTTTCTTCTAACAAAAACGTATTATAACCTACTAAACTATTTGTAAAAGAATGGAAATAATCATAAAACAGTTTGTCTCACGGATGATAAATTAACAGTTAAAACTAAAAATGTCAAACAGGAACTCGTGGCAAAGGCTTTGCCACATTTCATAGTATTATGATTAAGATGTCATTGATAATATTAAGTTTCACCAGTTTGAGCAGTCCCCGATGAATAATCACATAATATTTCTTACCAAAGCAGTCATGGAAAGATATATGAATTTAAGATTACACTATTTGATGAAAAATGCCACCCCAGTAATATCAAAGCGTCAAGTGCTACACAAATACATCCACTTCACAGGTCAGTGAGTAAACTTAAAATTAAAGAGTACCTACTTAATTATAATTATGTTATGTTATATTCTTAACAATATGTTTATTTTTATTATAATATTTTCTGGACATGCTGTTTTTTATTTATTTCATTTTCAGGAGCCAAAAAAAATTGTGCAATAATAAAAGGAAGAATCGATAACTTTCCGATTTAGTCAATCACTAGCGTATTACGTAAAATAAATCGCTTTTGCACAGCACAACGATAGCGACTGATGTTTTTGTTTGGGCAAGTTCTACGGTGCATGGTAAATATACGCTGTGTTTGATGGAATAAGATTTATAATTGATTGTATAGTATGTTCTGATTTAATAAATGCGGGTGTGTGCGCGAGTGCGCATATATTGATTTTATTAAACTGCATAGTTGTTGCCCCGCCCAGCGCCTAACCGGAGACACACGGTTCCGATATAATTTCGTCTGCCGGCCATATCTCCTTGTTTATTATATCTATGGTCTTAACAGACTGCGAACCCAAGTCGGCCGTAGCAAAAATCTCTACAAAGGGGGATTCACAGAAGGCTCAAAAATAAAGTGTATATGCGGCGGGTCTCCACAGAAAATGGCCCACCTTCTATCTTGCTCCGCTTCCTGTACACTAGATGATCTTACGTCTGCATCAGCGAGCCAAATTCATATAAAATATTTTTGCCATCGACTCGTTAAGAATAACAAGTGTTAATACAATTGACCGTCAATAGCCTAATAATAAATGATGGCAATAACCATAGAAATTATTCTATGGTTATTGCCATCATTTACTTTTAATCCACTTTTTTCTTCCACTAAGTGCACGATGCGCGAACTTACCCCCACTACGCCAAAACCTTGCCAACTTACGTGACGAGAACTATACCATCAGGTGTGATCGAGGTCAAGAGCGGGCTCATCTCGTAATGAAAAAAAAAAAAAACTAAATATGCTTGTATCTGGAGGGGTTCGAACCCGCGACCTTTTGTTAACAAGTCCAACACCTTAGCTATTAGGCTATTGACGGTTAATTGTATTAACACTTGTTATTCTTAACGAGTCGATGGCAAAAATATTTTATATGAATTTGGCTCGCTGATGCAGACGTAAAATCATCTAGTGTACAGGAAGCGGAGCAAGATAGAAGGTGGGCCATTTTCTGTGGAGACACGCCGCATATACACTTTATTTTTGAGCCTTCTGTGAATCCCCCTTTGTAGAGATTTTTGCTACGGCCGACTTGGGTTCGCAGTCTGTTAAGACCATAGATATAATAAACAAGGAGATATGGCCGGCAGACGAAATTATATCGGAACCGTGTGTCTCCGGTTAGGCGCTGGGCGGGGCAACAACTACGCAGTTTAATAAAATCAATATATACGCACTCGCGCACACACCCGCATTTATTAAATCAGAACATACTATACAATCAATTATAAATCTTATTCCATCAAACACAGCGTATATTTACCATGCACCGTAGAACTTGCCCAAACAAAAACATCAGTCGCTATCGTTGTGCTGTGCAAAAGCGATTTATTTTACGTAATACGCTAGTGATTGACTAAATCGGAAAGTTATCGATTCTTCCTTTTATTATTGCACAATTTTTTTTGGCTCCTGAAAATGAAATAAATAAAAAACAGCATGTCCAGAAAATATTATAATAAAAATAAACATATTGTTAAGAATATAACATAACATAATTATAATTAAGTAGGTATTCTTTAATTTTAAGTTTACTCACTGACCTGTGAAGTGGATGTATTTGTGTAGCACTTGACGCTTTGATATTACTGGGGTGGCACATTTTTCATCAAATAGTGTAATCTTAAATTCATATATCTTTCCATGACTGCTTTGGTAAGAAATATTATGTGATTATTCATCGGGGACTGCTCAAACTGGTGAAACTTAATATTATCAATGACATCTTAATCATAATCCTATGAAATGTGGCAAAGCCTTTGCCACGAGTTCCTGTTTGACATTTTTAGTTTTAACTGTTAATTTATCATCCGTGAGACAAACTGTTTTATGATTATTTCCATTCTTTTACAAATAGTTTAGTAGGTTATAATACGTTTTTGTTAGAAGAAAAACCCTAGTTAGTAAAGAAATTGTTAAATATTTGAAAACAAACACACACCCATGCATAACAAATAAATAGCATGAATGTATTGATTTATTTTAAGCAAGATTCACTAATATATTATCTGAACCATGCTGATTATTTTAACGCATTCGAAGCTTCAACTGAAGTAAAATACAAAAACCATAAAAAAAATAAAGAAACAGCACGAGGATAAGGCATAACATGCGATAATTCAAACCCAAAAACACCACCGATTATTAACCTAAAATTTAAGTAACTTTACGAACATTGGTTACGCATTTCTCTACTACGCTGTAAAATAATCAAAAAACATTATTTACATCGATCTTCCAACCGGGTTAAAACTGTTGACAGATTGAAAAATAAACTATTGTAGCGACGGCGACGCACAGTGATCAATTTCAAAAATTTAGGGGGCCGAAATTATTAAATGCTGAAATAACACTAAATAATATCGAATGATCATTTTCACATAATTTAACTTGGTAATTAATATTTTATGTACTTTGTTACATCACTCCTCATCTAACACAACTTCTGGTTCTTGTAAAAGATTAAGTACCTCAATTGGCATTGCATGTTTTTGTTTTGTTTTACAGTGGCTTCACTGATCGATGTAATGACAAAATATTGAATAAATCAATATTTTTTATTGAGGCACCATTACCTAAAAAAAACTTTTTACTATAGAAACCGGCAATCACCGGAAAAAAAAGTATATTTTTGTATAGCCAATAGTCCCTACTATATAATGGAATCGAAATGATAATGTACTAATTTGTACTTTTAAACGTAACACAGTTCAAACTTAGAAAAGTTAGTAAACATCAGTACATTATTAAAATATTTTTTTACAATATAAATTAATCTATTTTATTTTTTGTTTATATACCAATAAAAAGTACAGACCTTCCTTAATGTGCACCATTTTTTTCAGTTTACAATTTACACTGATAACTTAGCCAACTTATATTATTATATGGTTATTGCCATCATTTATTTTTAATATCTGTTCAGAAGAATGTTAAAGAAAGAAGAGGAATTCATTCGTTAATTCGGTATTATAAAAAAAAATAGATACCTATAATACATAAATACATTTAAAAGTGAAAAAAACGTATTTAAAAACAACATTAAAAATAATATGTTCTCGTCGTCACAATTACTTAATAAAACTGCTACCCCTTTTATTCTTCTTTTTTCCCCGGTGTCCTAAAGACAGTGACGAATTCGGAATTTCAACCTACCTTAACTATAGTGTCTAACTGTTCATTCTAACGTTTTAATAGTCGGCGTAAAACGGTATTTGGTCCTGGCATTGTAATCAACGTAACAAAAACTAAATTTAAAACAACAACTCATAACAAAAACAAAGGGTACAAGTTTCGTGTATGCAAGTGTATTCGGGAGCAAATTGAACGAGAACTACTGACGCACCAATCGCGCGCTCGGAGCGGCGCACGGTGGGCTGAAAAACGGCTTTCATAGACTTAGGCATTTTATTTTGCAAGTGCCAGTTTTTGTGCCGGATATCACTTCTATTTGTTATAACAATATACAAAAATGACACCAGAATTGATTCTGCACAAAAACGAAGGAATTATAATTTTTTTACGAAAATTTTGTATGGAGCTAGTATGAAAAATCGAAATATCTCTGAAACGGCAGCGATAACCGTAATATCCTTATAGGAGGTTTTAGTACTAATTATTTATGATTTTTTGACATACGTTACATAATGGTTGTAGATGCCTTTTTTTTTTTTAAATCGTCAAAATATTTTTATTTATTTTTACATATTAAACGTTCCTTTTAGTGTTTAAGTTGAAGAATTCAGAGCTTTAACAACTCTTAACATAAAATAGCATCACCCCTATAGACCTGAAGGACTAGACAGAGGTGTGTAGTATCTTGTTGATCTTGTAAGATTTCCAACAATACCAAATAGTTGAATATCATTGTCAAAGTGCCCATGCTGTCGCTTCTTTTAGAAAGATAGGGGAATGAAATTGTTAATTGATCATACCCTAAAAGTATGATTACAACATAACCGGACACATAATAATATCGACACAAAAGGAATTTTAAAACCTTGCATACGTTCAAAATACAAAATAACATATTGTGTAGTCATCTAATGAGTCTGATGACAAGTAATTAAGTAATTAGAATGATGGTTGTAGTCTTCTGATTCTAATGAGCCTATTAAGTGATTAAATGATTTGAAATATCTCGCAACAATACCAACTAAGAACTGCATTCACCTTTTTATAATTAGTGAGCTAATGTGATTTGCTAATGTTGATTAGTTCTACTATGAGTTCTACGAAATGTTTTTGACGATTATAAATTTTTATTATCATATCTTTTATAACTTTAATGAGGGAAGTTAACTAATTATTGACTTTATACAATAAAAGGGCTATAATTTTGTTCCATAATTTAGATTGTTCACAACTGTGTAACTGCTAACACTAAAACTATTTGCTTTGCGACTACAAAATCTTAGAATGGAAAGTTTAATCACCAACTTAGATTTGTTTGTTCTTCTAAAAAGTGAGTGTCCTTCATTTAATCATGAAGTATTGTTTAGTGCAATTGTGTCCCGCATAGGCGATTGCCTTTCTGCCGAAGATCAAGTAACTCTCAAAGAATTTTGCCGGAGATTCACGCGAGCTGCTTTAAACAGGTGGCAGAAATCTAAACGATTCTTTGATAAGTTTAGAAATACGTACGGAGAGTGGTTGCAAGCAAATATTGATTGGCCGAGTTGCGTGCAAACTTTAATAAATCAAGAACCAACTGTTGATGAGATACCAAGAGCACGCTCAGTCTCTCCAGAACCTTCGACATCATCGACTGTTGGAACAATGACAAAAAGGTCCCGAAAACCATTCAAAGATCTGGGAAGCAAACAGAAAAAGAGAAGATCTAGTGAGCACATAGGCGAGGATTCCTGTGAATTGGCATATGCAGCTGCAGCACGTTTAAAAGAAGAAGGTTATGAAGATATCGCATCTGTAATCAATTATATGATCAAAAATCCAGAAGCTGCCGTTAAAATCAAGGAAAGCATTAAGAAAACAGTAATATTTACACCAGAGAAAGCACTTGGATTGCTTCTTTCACTTAAGCTTTCAAAGTGGCAATATATTACGTTGCGAGAGACTGCCATTCTGGAAGGTGCTAAGGATATTTACCCATCCTACTATAAACTGCAACAAACTAAGCTTGCATGCTACCCTCCTAATCAATCAGTATCAGTTACGGATTCATCAGCTAGAATTACACTTCAAGCTTTACTTGACATCACGGTGAAGCGGATTCTTCAAAGTCTTTCTGATAATGTGGAAAATAAGCAGTTAAAGCTGATATCGAAGTGGGGATTTGATGGTGCTTCCAATCAAAGCCGATACAAGCAGAAAATGGACGGCGAGCATGATGATTCAAGCATTTTCATGACCTCCTTGGTGCCACTGAAACTGACAGATGGAGATAATACTATATGGACAAACCCGAAACCATGCTCAACTTTTTATTGTCGTCCGGTTCAGTTCACTTTTGTAAAAGAAAGCCATGCAGTTGTCATTGATAACAAAAGAAAAATGGATGAGGAAATTGAGGCCCTTAACCCCACAGAGTGCATTAATAGTAACAGGGTGACTCATAAACTAATGATGACAATGATCGACGCAAAAGTCTGCACGTACCTTTCTGAAGCTAGATCAAATGCACCATGCTACCTGTGCTTAGCAAAACCAACAGAAATGAACCACTTAGATGCTGTAACATCAAAAACTGTGTGTTCTGACATATATGAATTTGGCCTATCATCCCTACATGCCCGTATAAATTGCATGGAATGTCTGTTACACATTGCGTACAGACTTGACTTCAAACAGTGGGCAGCAAGAAGTAATGAGCATAAAGATATGTTACAAAACAGAAAAAAAAACATTCAAAATAAATTTAAAGAGGAGCTCAATCTGTTAATTGATATAGTAAAACAAGGCTCGGGAACTACCAATGACGGGAATACCGCAAGGAAGTTTTTCGAGTTTCCCAATAAAACTGCAGCTATTACTGGGTTGGATCAAAACCTGATAAAAAGATTTGCTGTTATTTTGCAAGCAATAACATCTGGTGAGAAGATCGATGTCATCAAATTTAAAGATTTTGCTCGCAAAACAGCAGAAAAGTACGTGGAATTATACGACTGGTACTACATGTCATCAACCGTACATAAACTATTAATACACGGAGCTGACATAATCGAAAAAAATGATATTGTCCCGATTGGGACTCTCTCGGAAGAAGCCTCAGAGTCTCGAAACAAAGATTTTAGGAGGTTCCGGGAACATCATTCGCGGAAAAGAAGCAGGCAAGATTCTAATCAAGATATCCTAAATATGCTTGTTGTTTCTTCGGATCCTTTTCTAAGTGCACAAAGGCCGAAGTTAGATGCCAAAAGGAAGACAACCTTTTTTGCTGAAACTCTCGACCTAATACAGTTTCCGGAAACTGAGTTCGAGTTTGTAGGTATATCCGATCTGGATTCTGACTCGGAATTGGAGTCCGACAACGAAAGTTGTAAAGAAAATTTGTAAAATTTAATTATTTTTCTTTATGTTCTTTTGTTATTTATGTTAGTTTATTGTACCAATATGTTTAGTTAATAATTTCATAAATTATAGTTTCAAATATGTATTTTGTATAATTGAATTTATTAGATATTATTTTTGTTACTTCTGTTTTATTTAAATTACCTATCAATAAAAAGTTTATATACAGTCTTTTTTTTTTTCACATATTCTTAATATTTGGGGAAAAAGCATGCTTCCTAACGATGTTCTTAACTTTGACACAGTTCATGGATCGTTTTGAACAGTTTCATATGTTAAAATAAATAATGTTAGTACTATAATCCCCTATAAGGATATTATTATTATTATGTGTCCGGTTATGTTGTAATCATACTTTTAGGGTATGATCAATTAACAATTTCATTCCCCTATCTTTCAAAAAGAAGCGACAGCATGGGCACTTTGACACTGATATTCAACTATTTGGTATTGTTGGAAATCTTACAAGATCAACAAGACACTACACACCTCTGTCTAGTCCTTCAGGTCTATAGGGGTGATGCTATTTTATGATAAGAGTTGTTAAAGCTCTGAATTCTTCAACTTAAACACTAAAAGGAACGTTTAAATATGTAAAAATAAATAAAAATATTTTGACGATTTTAAAAAAAAAGGCATCTACAACCATTATGTAACGTATGTCAAAAAATCATAAATAATTAGTACTATAACCCCCTATAAGGATATTACGGTTATCGCTGCCGTTTTAGAGATATTTCGATTTTTCATACTAGCTCCATACAAAATTTTCGTAAAAAAAATATAATTCCTTCGTTTCTGTGCAGAATCAATTCTGGTGTCATTTTTGTATATTGTTATAACTAATAGAAGTGATATCCGGCAAAAAAACTCGCACTTGCAAAATAAAATGCCTAAGTCTATGAAAGCCGATTTTCAGCCCACCGTGCGGCGCTACGTCATACCCCGCGTCCCGCTGACACCTAAAAATCGACTTCTGCGCATTGAACGACTCTTGCCAAGTTATTTGAATACTACTATAAGTGTAAGATGAGTACTACGATCGAACGAGCGAGCCCAGAAGATTCCTGTTCACTCTAGCATTATAGAAGTTTAGTTGGAGAGGTAACAGGATTGCACATTGCTAATTCTCTTTTATATAAAAAACAGCACTTTCTTCTTTCAGTATATAAACTGTGGTGGCGGCGGTTCCTTAGGCACTTGCTTCCGTCTCTCGAGCCGGTTGCGACTGACGTAGGGCGCGGGTTGCTTCAGATGTACCGTTCGCACGTGTAGTTTCCTGCTATTTGACTGGGAGAAGCTTTTGCCGCATACCTCGCATTCGTAAGGCTTTTGACCCGTATGGCTCTGTAACAAAAGAGAGTAAGAATGAGTTAACAATCTTTTTTTGAGGTAAACATCGTTATATTAGTACAACGACATTCATTAATTTTTTTTATTGAAAATATTTTCGCGTTTGACCACAATCTCACCTGATGGTAAGTGATGATGTGATCGAAGATGGAGCACACTTACCTAAAAGTAAACTATTCAATCTGGACTTAAAGACTCCTAGGTTGTAGCTGTCGGGAAACACAGACTCCAGCAGGGAATTCCACTCCTTAGCCGTACGCACAATGATGGTATTCCCATAACGTTTTGTGCGTATGGGTGGGATGTCTACCATGTAACGATGTAACCGATAGAAAACCAACAGACTTGCAACTCATCGTCGGTGTTCAAGGCTCTGGAGCTTTGACTCAACCAGTGCATCGTTGCCAATGAGTCCCTTGGCCCGCTTCTCGATAGACTCAAGCGCGTCCAGTTGGTATTTCGCAGATCCATCCCAAAGATGAGAGCAGTATTCCATACACGACCGAACCTGGGCTTGATACAAATTGAGCAGCTGTTCCGATGTGAAGTACCGCTCACCTTGGCTAGAATTCCCAACTTTTTTGATGCTAACTTAGCCTTAGCCTCGATAAACGGGCCAAAATTGAGTGTGGAAGTTAAAGTCACCCCAAGAAGCTCAATATGATCGGTTATCGGCACGGTTACTCCACGGAAAGTAGGAGCCGGTTCGAATTGGCTCCTTTTTGCGGAGAAGAGACACGCCTGGGTCTTAGCCGCATTAAACTTGACCAGGTTGGCATCACCCCACTCGGAGACGGGTCAGGCCGTTGCGCCCCTATTCCGGGGAGCCCTCGTCCGGGGAGCCTTCACATTTCAAAAAATGACATTCCGGCATGCCCTCAGTCGGCGTTTATTTTTTTTTTTGACAAAACGCTTTTGTAAGTACTATTGAACACACCATAACTTAGCTCTATTTAATAATCTTACTGTACAATATATGAAAAACTAGGAGATTTACCTGTTTCGTATTATATTTTTAAAATTAACCTTAAGTATCTTTTGTGGATAACAGTTATTGACTACTCATTTAATTATAGATAAGTGACTATTTTAGAATAGTATCCTTAATAATAAATAAATAAATAAAATGTTGTTGATTGTTGAATCCTCCTTTTTGATACGCATGATATTTAATTAAGTAGAAGGTTATAACTGTTTATGAAAAAGATATCAGACCACGAAAACGTCACTCCGTGACTTTTCACATAAGTACGTACCTGCATTTTGGTACATATTTTTGGAAAAATTTTGGTGGCTTCTCCACAAAAGCGAATTATCAAGAATTGAAGTTGAAATTAAATATCTCACCATGACGAGTGCAGGTCCTTCCACCTCGCAAGGGCTACAACGTAATTATCAATTAATCGATACTAAAAATGGAGGAAAGATGTTATGTATTGCATGCGGAATACAGCTACTTATTTTTAAGAAATAATACATTTTCAAGTGTGTGGGTGTGTACCAATAAAAGACGTCAGAAATGTACCGGTTCAGTGAAATTAACGAATGAAAATGATAATGTACAAATTCAGATGAAACATTCTATTGATTGTAAACCAGATGCACCAAGAAACAAAATTAGTGTTGCCATGGACAAAAATTTAACGATCCATCAGACGTCATCATTCCCGAAAAATTCAAAAACATCTTTTGATTGACCACAATCATAACGGCAACAGGATCATTGTATTCACTTCTGAGAATGCGTCAACTGAAATAAAAAACGTGCGGGACTATTTTTGCGATGGAAGAATAAGATAACAATGATTTCGTTTTTAGAAATGATTCGCCCATTTGTTGTACTTAAGTAAAAACTGTAATTAATTATCACTATGTTTTTTATTTTGTTTAACCTTTTGACCGCCACAGTCGTGTATAGACGACAAGCCAAAATGTGCCCAGCACGCCACGGTCGCGACTGGGTGACAGAATTTTGAACGTAAATAAATATCATAAAACAGCATTGTTTTGTTCATTTCCCTTGTTAATTATATACCTTATCTCTTCTTTATTTATTTGAAGCGAACTGCTTTCGTCAGGTTTCATGTATAGTAACATAAGATGACAAAAAAGAAAACTAGTTATAAAGTTCGAAAAACTTAGTGCCCTCGGCGCCACAGTCACCATAACAGGACACGTAGTGATGTAGATACCAGTCAATAAAACAAGAATATCGACCTTGACGGTAACCTACGTTATATTTAATTTACTCTGAATATGCACTAATAAATAAATAAAACATTTGATACTGAACTTTTATGTTTGAGAAATCAAGAAAATTTTATAGTACTGAATGCTAACGCTCTTTAAACGTGGAGTGTTAGTAGATTATCGATTAATTGTAATGACTGAAATGCCCATCTCTATCACACTGTTGTATTGTCTGTTCCGGGGACGCCACAGTCGTCTATGTTTGACAGACCCATGACGTCAAACGCGATTTTTTTTCAAATAGAGTAGTTTATTTACTGTTATTATATATTATTAATAATGGAGGACTATAATATGAGTAGTGAAGACTTATTAAATATACTGCAAGGAGTTGACAATGACACATTTATCATAAAGTGCAATTACTTCAGCACTGATATCATCAGTTAGTGGCGATGCATTATAGTAGATTATAATTATGATGCATGTGTGCTATGTTGATCATTGCACACGCGTTTCATACGACGTTTTTCAACACTCGTACGAGGAAAAAGCACACTTGTATTGTTAAATATTAACTTGGATGGAAAATATGAAGACGATGAGTCGTTGTTTATTAATGAGGTTAAAAAAAAAACGCACATCTCCGACCTCCGACTAGTAAACAGTTATTTGTGGCGTTATAGCATTAGTGCAGTAACGTAAAGTAAAAAGCACGCGTTTCTAATACACTGCATTATGGACCTAATAGCGGTTCATTAAGGGCCACTATACGAGCAAATGTGTTGAAAAAACATTAAATTGATTGTTCTTTCAAAGAAACTTACATTTTATTACTTCACACTGTTAAAAGTACAAAACAATAAGAATAAATATTTCGATATTATTAATAAGTATCGGTATCGCACGGTCGCACCTCTAGAGCAGAAGCGAGCAATTTCAAGAAATCCGTGCCAGCTGCGCCACTGTCGTCATAGAGTGACAAAAAATTACGTCATGATCGACAATAGTGCTGTGATGGTATTGACTTGGTTTAATCGATTGTTGATTCTATTTATGGATTTAAATAATAATAAAGGCCATAAATGTGACACAGATTATTACATTTATGTCATAAAAGACAAAACGTGTCGAAATAAAACTCAACATAAGGATGGTATAATAATCTTTATTGAAATTAAAACTTATGTAAAAAAATATTGTCAGTTTTCCATGATCTTTATCGATATAATTTCGACCTCACTACTATTTTGTAGGTTTTAAAGGATGAATTCGGAGCTTGGCGCCGAGGGCACGCTTTTCATTTTTTGATGTGGCGGTCAAAAGGTTAATGTATGGTTATTACATTTTTATGGTATTTCATAGTGAGTATTAATTTAATGGAACAAACCTGTCTTTAACATTTTTCTTCTCAACATTACTTACTGATATGTCTTGAAAACAAATAAAAATGACCGCGTCCCGGCTGAGGGCTCGCCGGAATGTCATTTATTGAAATGTGAGGGCTCCCCGGACGAGGGCTCCCCGGAATGGGGGCGCAACGGCCTGACCCTCGGAGACAGCCTTCAAGGTCAAGTTCAAGCGGCCAACCATGTCCTCACGGAGAGACTAGATCTGTGACCCACCAGCTCGCGCGCTGGACACATTTCTCTCAGAAACTGTGCTGTCGTCTGCATACCCAAAGGTACCGGGCATTAGCAGATCGTTAATGTGCAGCAAGAATAAAGTTGCTGAGAGAACAGACCCCTGAGGGACCCCGGCATTAATTACCAATTGGCAAGACGAGCAGCCATGAATGACCACTCGAATGGATCGAGTACATTTCCTCATGGACCTGCCGGCAATGATACTATATCAACATAGGCAAATACGTCATACAAGGCTTGGAATTGGACACTGAGAAACAAATGAAGATAACTTTTATTTTCTTCTCTTTTTAACATGTAATTTTATCTCTTTTTACCGAGCCTTTATTATACATGTCTAAATAAAATTTTATGCAGTGTGTAACGTATTTACCGATTATAAAATTATTGCCTGTTTTTCTTTTAGCATTGTGAGTTCCACATTGCTAGCAATTCTGTTAACCCCTGCAAAGAAGCTTCTATACGCTTGAGTTCGTCCGGTAAATTATTCGGTCATCTATAATGTGAATGGATACGATTTGTTGTCTTTCTACCAAACATCTGACTACCCGTAACGACTGTCATAGATGTACAGACGCCAGCACATCAAGCTACAACAATCTGTCAAAGGAGAATGACCAAATGAGTATGGGCACTGGACCAAAAAAAGAATTGCTGCCCCCAGGGTTGACTCTTTGTTGGTGGGTTAATACTGTTGGACTGACTATGTGTGCAAATGCGAATCAAATTCCAACCCACAGTTACAGAGTAATTCAACGTTATATAATACTGCAACAATACACTTTCACTTGCACCATCTTTTTTTGAAGTGAAAACTTCTTTAGCGGCGCTGAGCACTTTTTGTATGGGTAAAAACTGTTAAACTCGCGTCAAGGTCACGTGACCGATCGAAAAGCGTAAGACTTTTTTTTAAGTGAAAAATTCTTTAGCATCGTTGTGATTTGAAAGTTAATGAAACGAAAAAGCGTGGGGAGTTCAGAGAGGTGAGGGGTAAGGGGGGTCCCGTGTGGGAGCGGGGTGGGGGGAGGGGGGTCTCGTGGTGAGTTGAGGGGTAGTTGAGGGGGGAGTTGAAGGGAGTTGAGGCGGTAGTTGATGGGAATTGAGTGGGGAGTTGAGTGGGGAGGGGGGGGGCGAGTTGGACGGCGAGTTGGGGGACGAGTTGGGGGATGAGTTGAGGGACTAATTGGGGGATGAGTTGAGGGACTAATTGGGGGACGAGTTGGGGGACAAGTTGGGGGGCGGGTTGGGGGGCGAGTTGGGGCGCGAGTTGGGGGCGAGTTGGGGGGCGAGTTGGGCGGCGAGTTGGGGGGCGAGTTGGGGGACGAGTTGGGGGGCGAGTTGGGGGACGAGTTGGGGGGGCGAGTTGGGGGCGAGTTGGGGGCGAGTTGGGGGGCGATTTTGGGGCGAGTTGGGGGGCGAGTTGAGGGGCGAGTTAGGGGGCCAGTTGGAGGCCGAGTTGGGGGGCGATTTGAGGGTGAGTTGGGGGGCGAGTTGGGGGACGAGTTGGGGGGTGAGTTGAGGGGTGAGTTGGGGGGCGAGGTTATTTTTAGGGGCATACATACATTTACAAGCATCCCATAATTGGCAGCGGGGCGTGCGGCCGTCAGCGGCCTAGTACTACTACATTACAGATTATCTATGTACTAGTACTAGGGGTGTGATAAGTGATTTCGAAAATGAAGCACCGAAGAACACGTCCCCGTAAGTTCACGAATACGAAACACTTAGCAACGAATGCACGCTACCTCGAAAAACCTTACGCCGTAGCCATGGGATCTCGAATAACTAAATCTCTAATTTCGCCTATTCGAAACACTAAACAACGAATGCACGCTACCTCGAAAAACCTTACGCCGTAGCCATGGTATCTCGAATAACTAAATCTCTAATTTCACTTATTCGAAACACTTAACAACGAATGCACACTACCAAGAAAAACTGGACACCGTAGCCATGAGATCTCGAATAACTAAACCTCGAAAGTCATCGTAAATATTCGTAGAAAGTCTTTATTTATTTAACAATCAACCAAATGAAACAATAACAATCAACAAAAAGTAACATTATTTATTATGAAAAAAAAAACATATATGTCATATTATGTATCAATGCATTGGGCAGAAAGAAATGGAATTTATATAACTATAAATAACGATATATAACGATAACAGAACTCATATTGCCCATTGGTTGATTGACACACATGTTTTTTTTTTTTTTCAGATTCTGATCTGTTTGGTTTTGTGGATTGCTATTGTTTCATTTGGTTGATTGTTAAATGAATAAAGACTTTCTACAAATATTTACGATGACTTTCGAGGTTTAATTATTCGAGATCGCATGGCTACGGTGTCCAGTTTTTCTTGGTAGTGTGCATTCGTTGGTAAGTGTTTCGAATAAGCGAAATTATTGATTTAATTATTCGAGATCCCATGGCTACGGCGTAAGGTTTTTCGAGGTAGCGTGCATTCGTTGTTTAGTGTTTCGAATAGGCGAAATTAGAGATTTAGTTATTCGAGATCCCATAGCTACGGCGTAAGGTTTTTCGAGGTAGCGTGCATTCGTTGTTAAGTGTTTCGTATTCGTGAACTTACGGGGACGTGTTCTTCGGTGCTTCATTTTCGAAATCACGTATCACACCCTAGTACTAGGAAGTAGTATATCTATCTAGGTACTAGTACTAGGCAGTATTCGGAAGTATTTGATGATTGTGACGCTAGTGGGCATTTAATAAGCGTCTTGAAAATATTTCCAAACTTGCACTTGCATTCATGACTGTACCATTTTAAAATTGAACGCGCTTTTTCGATATATCATATACTGAAAAACAAATTACGAAACCGATTGTCCCTTAAAATGCTGTTAAGTTTGATGATGACACGAAACGTGATCGTGGATCTTGCGTTACGTATACTCCATCTGTCTCCATCTCCAAAAATGTTACAGTTATATAATGTAAACATGTATGACTTTAAGAATTCCGAAATTTCAAATGAAACGCCAAGTCGGGATTTAAGCGATTTATTTAAAATAATTGATAATGTGGATTGTTAATTAAGGAAAATCTATTACAAAAGTAATTAAAATTATGTTAATTTTATTTACCTTAATAAAATGGTAAACTCATTTAAATATTAGCCTTGAATAGCAGCAAGAAACAGATTTTTTTGAAGTGAAAACTTCTTTAGTGTTGTTGTGATTTAAAATTTTATGAAACGAAAAAGCGACAGTAAGAAGAGACAGACACATAAAGTCATAAGATTTAACGTGGGAGAAAATGAGATAGGAAGCATTATACAGTGTTTCTTATGTCGTGGAAATTTTATATGGGCAAACCAGGGCAAACGTATACCTTTGAAATTTCGTAAATTTTTGAAGGATTTTTTTGAAGTGAAAACTTCTTTAGCGGCGTTGTGCACTTTTTTTGTAATGGGTAAAAAATGTTAAACTCGCGTCAGGACACGTGACCTGATCGAAAATTCGTAAGACTGACGGAGAGTAGACAGTCGGCGCGGCGTAGGAGAGGAAGTATCCCTCTCTCTTTTTACGGCGCGGTGAAAAGTATGCCTGCGCCTGCTGTTTCGAGAGATAAACTTTTTAATGGAATATAAATTGTCATGTTTGTGTACGATAGTGCAATAAATAAATATTGTATTCTACCACATAAATGATAGTACTTTTATACTGATAATTAAAGCAATTCGTGCAAAATTATTCCCTAACCATTCCAAAATATCAAAAATGCACGTTAATATTCAAGTTTTCACTTCTGCCGGCACTCCCGGAGTGCAACCCGCATTTTTTGTTGCAATTTTTTTGTATATTATTTCTGCTTGTTAAAAATGTTGTTATAAGGATTCACTAAATAAATAGATGAATAATTAATTAAAAAAAACGACATAGTTATTTAATAATTGTTTATTTTAGAACAATTTAATTTTAAATGTTATTCATGACTCACTATTCTGCACAGATGGTAATATAGAATGGGTATTATAAATCATTTTCATCTATTACAATACTGTCTAAAAACTGTGCTGGATGGTCAATATTTTCGTACCGCGCATATGCCAAAAACCATACTATAGACATCAGGCGCGTGCATAGGATTATGACAGGGCATGCGGCGGAGTAAAAACACACAAAAACTTCTTCTTTTATAGATTTTTAGCATAGCCACAGCCACGCATCGCCACCATGCTACGATGCGTGGCTGTGGCTATGCTAAAAATCTATAAAAGAAGAAGTTTTTGTGACCGATTACTCACAAAAACTTCTTTTTTTATAGATTTTTAGCATAGCCACAGCCACGCATCGCCACCATGCTACGATGCGTGGCTGTGGCTATGCTAAAAATCTATAAAAGAAGAAGTTTTTGTGTGTTTTTACTCCACCGCATGCCCTGTCATAATCCTATGCACGCCCCTGATAGACATTACATGAGCACATGTGCCCAAAGTACGTCTGCCACTCTTACACAAACAATAATAATGATTTAAAGCCTCCAACCCAAGGTGGTCTGAGTTTACAAGTATATATGTATGATAAATTCGGCTTCGGGTATGCCTAGATTGGACTTTACCTCTTAATAGCCAGAAGTTATTACCAGTTATATTATAATTATTTAAAAGATTATTCAAATCATCATTTTCTCTGTACACTTCTATTGTATATACGCCATTACGAGCGTGTTCACTATAATAACTCCTGGCTAGTTTTATTTGGTACGTTCCTAACGCAAACATAAGAAGTTCTTCCTCAGACAACCTTAGAAATTCTCTTACATCAGGTAACTCGGCAGACATACTTTGAAACGGAATCCGCCGGCTATTAAGATTATAGTCAATGACATACTGTGCGAGACAGTTTTCAATATTGACTCTATTATTAATTCTCTCCATAAAACCAAAAGCATTAACATTATCAGTGATTGGGTCGTGGAAAGCATTTGTGATGGCCGCGGCATTCTTAAAATCGTCCTGCATGTGAGGCAGAACTCTGTTAAAATAATCTTGCCTGAAAATCTTAAAATCTCTCTTGAAGCGGCCATTTACTACTTCCACGACCCGTCGACAAATCGTCACTAATCGAGACTTATTGGCGTCAGCCGTTGTTAATTGAGTTTCGCCCCTTGAAACAGATTTAGGCATATGGGCATCATAGCCACAAGACTCTACGTTTGGTACGGCATCTCGGAAACCTCTATCCAAAATGAGAACATCTCCTTCTTGGAAAAACCAATTAAAAACACTGTTCGCACTATCAATTAATTTATTTAAAATGCTTGCATCGGATGTAGTCGCTGAATAGGGACCTCTTCAATTATTAACAGACTATTAGGAATGGTTTTAGTAGATTTAAGAACTTGTGATGGCTATACGTCAATCTTTGGAAGAGGAAGTTGCTACTTTTTTGTATGTATACATAGGTACCATCAAGTATAATTATACATTTGTTTTGTTCTCGGTTTCCGAACAGAGTTTGAGGTATAAAAAGGTTTCGCCTAAGCACTAGCTCCCTTGTGATGTGATCCCAACCCAAATGTAGAGGTGTAAATTCTTCTTTTATACAGTCTCTTGCGGTTTTCATTTCTCTTTCTAAAGTTGTTCGGCTTATGTGAAACATATCTGCCAGTCTTGTATTGGCTTCACCAGTTTTTAACTTAATCAAATATGCTGCCAAAGCGGTTTTGGGTCTTTTGCTCCTTCTAGACAAAGATGGCGTTTCTACAAACATTCTGTTAAACTGTTCGAAACTTCGACCAGTCAGACAGTAAACTTCATTTGGATCCATGGTTTCTATATTTTCAAAATCCACCCTTCCCTCTTGCGGCATAGTTTTCAAAATCTGCATCATGTCCATGATGTGAGCTTCGTTAAAGTCATGACTTACATTTCTGGCTGACAATAAAATCTCAAAATCATTTAAAAGCAAATGTTCTTAACAAACGCGTGCAAAAGGTGGTGCGTAGTAGTTAAAATCTTTCAACAAACGGATTTTCATGTGCTTTGGTATTCGATGCCTTGTCTCGCCTGTACATCCGAATAAAATGCAAGAGTTTGAAGTATTCGGTGCCCGACTAATATGTGGTAACTGTATAATAGAATGTTGAATATCTTGTTCGTCAACTACTGCTCCACGTTGATAACCAGCATGCGGTACCACAGCTTGATCTGGGTGTACCTCGGCTTGATCTGGTTCTATCACAGGTTGATCTGCTGGCTGTTCAGAAGGGCGTACTGGTGGTTCTTGTTCTCGTTCACTGGACGTACGACGTCTTGGTGGGTACGCCTCGCGTCGCCAGCAAGGCTGACAGATAAACTCGGCGTTGTTAAATTGTATCTGAAACAAATAGTTTCAGATACAATTACACATCACACATACACATCTTTTCAACAATTGTTATTCAGTACATGAATAAACCAATTAATGAATAGCGCCTCTACTGAAGTCCCTTTGACGCGGCGCTAGTGTCTATGTCATTACATTACATTGCATAAAAAAATGTAGTACCACAATTTTCCGCGGGCTTTCTTTCGTGACATGCACTCTATGCATTGTTACATGGTTAAATAAGTCATTATTGTAATCATTTAAGTATTTTATTTAGTTACTCACATGATAAGGAAGAACTCGTTCAGTTATATTGTTTGCAGCGATTAGATATTCTTAAAAAAGCTGCGTAGTTAGTGTTCTTCTTCTGATCGACCGCACTGATCTACCACACACTAGACACACTTGTCCAGCAGATGCACGAAACATCTTTAAAACAGTGTATCCAAATCACAGGGCTTAAAATCAGGTCCAGGTAACGTAATGCAAGGGTCAAACACGTAATCACAGGATATCCACAGAAAATATTCGCACAGTACAAAACTATAAGCGAAGAGTGTTACAGAAGGACTGCACAGTTGCAATGCAAAGCGCATACATGTGTGAGCGAGAAGGTGGCTCTATCGCCTTCTCGCTCACACAACTATTGAACAATGTACAAAGAAAGCAAACTCGCGTGTAAGCTAATTATCTGCGATAAGAAAAGGTCACCTACCTGTGTAAAAAAGTAAAATATGCAACTTTTTCATAAAATCACATTTTAGGTTATATTCATGTTTCTGTGGGACAGATTTTTTCGGTTCCATAGAATAAAATGTTGCATTTGAACTCTTCTTTCAAATGAGCTATGTGGCAAATCTGGGGGCAGACTTTGACTTTTTTTACCAATGTTTGGTCCAATTTGGTCATTCTCCTTTCTTTAATAGATTTTCAACCTTATTGTTGGCAACACCGAGTGAAGCTAGCGCGAGTGGTGCTGTGGCGGGAAACGAAGTGGTTACACCGGTCGACATGGCGCGATCACCGTCTCTCTTGGGTTTGAGCTCTCGACGTGTACGGTTGTGTTGTGCTTAGTTTTGCGTTATTAAAGTTGAGATTGTCTGTATTGTCTATATTTGTGAATATACAAGTTATTCCTCACTTTTGTCTTGTTTATAAATCCCTAATCAGCAGTACCAGTAAAAATAGTTAACATTATTGTTAAAGAAATTAGGTTTAAGGTTGATTGGGAAAATTTGACAGTTTCGGGTAGCTTCATGTGCTGGCGTCTGTACAAATGACAACCGGGACCATCGGCCGTACGTGTTTTCCGAAGCTCGGAGAAATTTCGATATGTGAAGATGTTCACCAATTCACGGACTGACTTCCGGAAGCGTTGCTTAAACTTGAAGATCCACTCGTGGAGCAGTTATTCTTATACATATTATACAGTGCGTGTCAACCTCTACAACTATAATTTAAAAAAATACGTATAAACGCTTTAAATAAGGCGAGAATTGTAGTGTATCATAAAGTCTAACTTCAGTGTTACGTGTTTCATTAAAGTGTTCATGAAATACTTACTAATATTATAAATGCGAAAGTAACTCTGTCTGTCTGTGTGTTACACAATCACGCCTAAACCACTGAACCGATGTTAATGAATTTTGGTACGGACATAGTTTAGAGCCTGAGAAAGGACATAGGCTAGTTATTAATGCGAAAAAGGGCTGTTAGGGGTTGAAATAGGAGATGAAAGTTTATATGGGAATTACGTCAACGTGAACAATATTTCAAGTTTAAAAATGTTCCATTCCCCCAACAACAAGTCCGATCCAGACTTACACAAACACGGAGCTTCTGGAACAAGCGAAGATAACGGTGTATTGGGACGTAAACGCAAACAACCAGAATCGGAATGGTCGGAGGAGATCAAAACACTTAATGAATGCGGCGGTGTGAGTTGGAATGTAGCATTAATAAGATATGTGACAACGTAGCGTCTATAAAAGTCGAACTCTCGACAATTACACAGGCGGCAACTGACATAAAAATGACATTCAAACATTACGCAGCGAGCAAATTGTAATAAAGCAGAGCATCTTTGAACTAGAGAATAAATACAACAATCTTACGACGGAAATTGATGGTTTGAAGGACTCAATTGAGTTTACCGGAGATGAGCAATCTAATATTTTAAAGAGAGTAGGTCAGTTGGGTAAACAATGTCATGAGTACACCGAATCTAAACAGACGATATCAGAACTTGTTGCTAAGATCGACTCCTTGGAGCAAAGCGCTCGAAACTGCAATATTGAAATCTGTAATATCCCTGAAAGGCGTAATGAAGACCTGGTTACACTTATGATAAACATTGATTCCTCCATAAATTGCAACTTGAAGCAAAGCGATTTTATTTTAATACATCGAGTTCCACACGCGCACCGAGACAATGAGAAACCGAAGAATATTATTGTAAAACTGAACTCATGCATATTACGAGATAATGTTCTAAGCGCTTACCGATTGAATAAGGGGCTAAATACAGGAAAACTGGGATTATCGGCAATGTCATTTCCTACCTACCTATGTACAGTCACGGACTATAAGTGATAAGCCACTTTCAAGATTTCCAATTTTGCAGTTTTATACATTCACGAGATTACACGATTAAACACGAACTCAAACCGAATGCTCGGAAACAAAATGACAAATTACTAATAATCGGAAATAGTCTTATCCATAGAGGTTGAAAAATGACTTTATAAGTTGTCAATGATAAATCCATACAACGGTGCTTACGTGTATCCCATCTATTTGATACTGACCTCCTTTGAAATAGTCCTCATTAAATACTCTATATTTCTGAAATCCTATCCGAAGATAGAGTGACAGTTGAAATGTCGATGTCAGAAAAGATTTGGAGACGAAAATTTCAAATTTTGGTGAATCGTAGCCGTAGTTATTATCGCAAAAATGCCAGCTGCAATTTCTGAAGAAATTCGCTATAGAATCATAACAATGCATCAGCAGAGTCTGAGCATTCGTGCAATTTCGAGAGATCTGCACTTGACGGTGAGCTTATTCACTAATCTATATGTTTTTGAATTTTTTTAAAAAGGTATTTATCTAAGTCCATTAACTTGAAAGTTGTTATTTTTTTAGCGAAACACCGTTTCTTTGTGGGTAAGACGATACGCCGAAGAAGGACATATAAATGATCGTCGCCGAAACAACCATAGCCCTTCTGCATTAAGCGAAGCTCAGAGAACTGAAATGCTCCGCGAATATGAAGTTGATGGATTTATACCAACGCAGCGTTACGCGGAACGTTTTGATGTGATTCCCAGAACCATCCGAAGGCATCTTCACTCAATGAATTTGCATCATAGGATTCCTGCCTACAAAGTCGATATGACAGACGCTCATAAAACCGCACGTGTAAATTTCGCACACCGATTTTTAAATTTCGATTGGTCATCAACTTTTTTTTGTGATGAGAAGTCATTCCAATCAAGCGATCATGGCCGCTTACACCTATGGCGATATAACAGTTCACGGTATGATGCAGATAACGTCATACCAAATAGGGAATCAGGAAGGATAACTGTTAATATGTGGGGTTGGATGAGCTCCGAAGGTGTAGGCGAGCTTGTTCAACTACCACCTCGTGCAAATGCCGTGAACTATATAAGGATTTTGGAAGATTTTATGCTTCCGTCTGTAAGGATTGTGTATCCACAGCACGAAATGGAAAATATTAATTTTGTTCACGATAATTCTGCCATACATCGAACAAGGACTGTCAGGACCTGGTTTGAAGCACATCCAGACATAACGGTGATTCCATGGCCAGCTAAATCCCCGGACCTGAATCCCATAGAAAATCTGTGGGGTTTAATGGTGCAGCGATGGGATCACCGTAATGAACGAAGAAAGGAAGATCTGGCTCAACATTGTCAAGAAGTATGTGAGAACATGCGAGGGACTGATATTTGCACTCGTCTGGTTAGCTCCATGCAATCACGACTGCAAGCTGTAATAGACAGCCAGGGAGCATTTACAAGATATTAAGACAGTCCAACAGTTTTGATTCTTATTATACAAAATAAAATAATTATTCAAATAATATAGTGTTTTTTTTTGCTTAGCACATTTTATGACATTTATAATAGCTAAAACGTAAACTCTTTAGCAGAAATAGCAAATAAAACTTCTTGCAAGATGGCGGCAGTTAGGTGTTATCTATGTAAGTAAGTATACATAATCATAATTATCGTGAACGTCATCTTGGACGCTACGCGTTCGGATAAAATCGTGGTTTCGAGTTTTTCCGATGTCTAAATTATACCAACTATAATTTCTCCGTACACCAACGTTACTATGGCTACGCTAAAACAATTGTCGCTAGGTTACGGTTTCTACACCTGCAATTCGTCGACTTTAGGTAGTCACTGTTATTGTTCTGTGTACGAATATAACCGATTAAACCCGATTTGCATTACACGGCTAAAATACGAAAGGTGGCAAGTGGCTCATCATTTATAGTCCGTGACTGTACATACTGGACATGCGGCGAGGCGCTAACGCACATTTATTCCACGCGAAACGCAAACGACATTCTGATAGCAAACATTTCAGTATGTTTGCACATCTTCAAGGACAATTACGCATTGATAAGGTGGAGTCCCTGAAGAAACAATTTCAAAGACTAAGCATTCATTTTACTAACAGAATGAAGACAGTGAAGCACGTGTAAAAGTAAGCTACGTTATTTCAGAGAAAATTGCATGTAAGTCAAAACCATTTACTGACGGCGAATTCATAAAAGAATGTATGGAAGCTGCAGCAGACGTTTTATGCCCCTCGCAAAAGCAAATTTTCTCGAAAGTCTCTCTGGCGTTACAGTAGCAAGGAGGATAGAAGAGTTGGCTGGGGATATCGAAAGAACATTAAAGGAACGCGTGCCGCAATTTGTTTACTATTACGTTGCACTTGACGAAAGTAAAGACTTAAGTGACACCGCACAGCTGGCCGTTTTTATTCGCGGCGTTGACGTTAATTTTGATATTACAAAAGAAATGGCTGCTCTAGTTCCAATGAAAAGCAGCACAAGAGGATGTGATTTGTTGGAGTCGTTTAATTCCGTCTTAGACAGATGTAACCTCAAATTATCAAATTTGCCTGGGATCACCACAAACGCACCTCCTATGGTTGGCAAAAATGAAGGACTTGTTGCTTTAATAAAGAAAAATAATCCCGATGTCTCCTTTGTACAGTACCATTGCATTTTACATCAAGAAAATGTATGTGCAAAGTCCCTTAATTATTCAAGATGTCGTGAGTGTTGTGGTAAAAACCGTTAACTTTATCAAATATCGGGGCCTGAACCACAGGCAATTTCAGGAGTTTTTAAAAGAAACGAATGCTGAATATGGTCACTTAAACTTATTTCTGTGATGTTCGTTGGCTCAGCAGAGGAAACATGTTAAAACGTGTGTTTGATTTGCGGAAGGAAACTGCAGCATTTATGCAAAGTAAGGATAAAGCATATTTAGCTTAGTTGGAGGGGTTAACAAGATTGCTAGTAATCTTTAAAAAAAGAAAAAAAAGGTGTTCGGCAATTCACTGATGAAGCATGGCTGAGTGATTTGGGTTTTCTCACTGATATTACATCACATCTCAATGATTTAAATAAGAAACTGCAAGGAAAAGGTAATTTGATTCATGAGCTATTTGACGCTTTAAAAGCGTTTGACATGAAGATGGATTTATGGATAAATCAATTTTAAAAAAATGTTACCACTCATTTTCCACATATGTCTTCTTGCGAAATTTCAAACATGGACAAATATATTACTGCGCTGCAAGATCTGAAAACTCAATTCGACTCACGTTATACCGATTTTCGAAAAAATTAAACGATCCTGAACTTGTTTTCTCGCCCATTCAACGTTTCTGTCGAAGAGGTTTAGATGGAATTGATAGAGTTACAGTGCAACTCGAGTAGAGAAAGTTTTACTCAAAACACATAAGTTCCGATTTTCCTAAAATCAGAGATCATGCACTGAAAATGGCATCTCTGTTTGGCACAGCTTATCTATGTGAGCAGTTATTTTCTCGAATGAAAAATGTGAAGTCCCGGGCAAGAACCAGAATCAGCGATGTTCACTTTGAGAACAGTTTAAGAATTTCAACGACTTCTATAAAGGCAGATATTGACAAATTAATCAAAAACAAACAATGTCAAACATCTCATTGATTATATTTAATTCCTTTTTATTTAATTTTTGTAATAAATAAGTTTAACATTTGACTTGTGTTTTTTTTTTACTTTTGAAATTAGCTGCGGTTTAATCTATGTAAGTCCCGATCCCGTAGGAATATCGGGATGATCGGGGTAGTCTATGTCCTATCCTAGGACTTCAGCTATCTACATTCCAAGTTTCATCGCAATCCGTTTAGCCGTTTACGCGGTAGATGGTAACAAACATACAGACACACACAAACTTTCGCATTTATAGTGTTCGTAGGATGTTTCCCTTGTATTGCGGCCCGCCGAACCAAAATTAAAGTGTTTTTGGCCCTTTATTTTAAAAAGGTTGAAGACCCCTGGCTTAAAACTACGAAACTTTATCGAAAAGCATCGGTTATAGTGACCAACTGTCACATTTTTGTTCCAGCAAAACAACATTATGTGTAATTCAAACTTATTCTAATCTATTAAGGATTATTTTGACTTCTCACTGAAATTTTTGTTTCTTTTTCGATATTTTATTTGAAAACAAATTCATACACCGAATACCTAATAGATATAGTACTAATGTTATACATGCGAAAGTTTGTGAGGATAGGTGTATAATTATATGTATGTTTGTTACGCTTTCACGCAAAAACTACTGAACAGATTTGAATGAACTACATTCTGGAATAACACCACTTTTATCCCGGAATTCCAACGGGATCGTGAAATCCTACTCCACAGAAGCTTGTCCTGCATATTTGTTAAATAAAAACATGAAATAACCATACATACATACATGTTTGTCTCTTTTTGTATATGTATGTATTGCTTAAAACAACTACCGGCTATAGCGTCCGAATTTATATGGCCCCTTCAAAGTCGTTATATCCGGTTTCGACTGTATGTATACAAAAAAAAAAAACAAATAAAAATTGGGCATGAAATGTTACACTTAACATAAAAACGAAACTGTAATTTGTCATAGTAGGTACCGAATAATAACAGTAGTGTATTGTAAACTTGTAAATTGTACACTAAATATGCATTAAATAAAAGGCTTTTCATTTTTATTTATTATAATGAAATACTCACTCTAAAATGTCTGTTCAGCGCCCCTTTACCCTTGAAAGCCTTAAAGCAAAGGCTACAAGGGTACGGCCGGTTGTCGGAGTGGGTTTTCTCATGCACGTTCAAGTTGACTCGGTTGAAGAACGCCTTGTCGCACTGCGAACATTTGTACGCGCGCTCTTCGGAATGCGTGCGCTTGTGGTATATGAGGAAAGCGTTGCCCTGCAAATGGAAAATTTGAATCTATAAATTTCTTTCCTTATAAAATGAAATGAAATATTTGTTTTGTAAATTGGTTATAAATAACACTTTTACAGGTCATGTTTGTTTGCGAGTTTTAGCTAGATGAGGCCGGTGTTACTTAACTGACTACTCTGAGAAGAAAAACCGAAACAAACTCAGAGGTCATAGTCTCTTTTAAAGTCCATACAATTTGTATTTGTATATGAGAAGCATGTAGGTTCATGTCTGTGGTGTTCTTTTGAGGAAATAACCACGCAAATTTGAGCGGATCTGTCCAACAATTTGACGAACAATACCAAAGTAAGGACATTTGGGTAGGCCACACAAGTACTCAAACTGCTTGACATCTTTAAATAAATTATAGTGAAAGTAAAAACAAAGAAGAAAGAATAACCTACATAGTCCTCACATTTACAATAGTGAAATAATTATATATATAAAAACAACAAAATAAATAGGTATATACAATTCTAAACAAAGCAAATATTAAAAAAAAAGAAACAGCAATCAAAATTTATAAAATAAAAAAGGCTCACGCATAAAACTGGAGCAGCTCATTCCCAAGCCTTCTTATCCTCAATCTAATCTAATCTTTAACTTTGTAAAAAGCTTTCTGACATAGCTTACGTTTTATAAATAATTTGAATTTATTAATACTTAGTTTTTGAATATGGCTAGGAATTTTATTATAAAAACGTATACATTGGCATCTAAACTAACCACCTATTTTTTATCCTTGTTTTAGTAATGACATGTGTGTCTTTGTTCCTCGTATTCACACTATGAATATCACTGTATTTTTAAACATATTATTATTTTTGTGTGCATAAAGGAGATTCTAATAAATACACTGAGACGGCACAGTCAACATTAATCGCTTTAAATTTGTGTCTTAAGGAGTGCATATATATAGTACATATACAAATATTGTGTGAATGTCGGCGGCATTTCCCCAAAGTAAGATGCCGTATGACATCACACTATAAAAGTAACTAAAGTAAACTAAACGTGCTGTTTCGATATCAGTTAATCCACGTATTTTTCTAGCGGCATATGCTGCAGAACTTAGCTTTTTTGACAATTTATCTATATGGGGACCTAAAGCTTTGCATCCAAAGTTATGCCCAAGAATACTGTGCTATCTTCGGGTTACAACATTTCGCCCTTTATTGATACACTAGTATTCACTTGTCTAACATGAGGTAACGTAAATTATAGGCATTTGGTTTTTATGTCATTGAGAAGAAGATTATTAACATTAAACCAGCTAACTACAGTTGCCAGGGCAGTGTTAATTCTTCAGTAACCTGCTGTTGACGTTTAATTTTAAATAAAAGAAAAGTATCGTCAGCGAATAACACAATGTCATGATTTTTGATCAAGTACGGCAATCATTTATATAAATAATAAACAAACAGGGACCTAAGATTGAGCCTTGGGGAACTCCCATCTTGACCACAGATCCCGGCGATCTTTTGCCGTTCACATCGACTCTCTGAATACTTTCACTCAAGTATGAGGTCAGAAGATTCAGAGAGGCGTCCCGGAATCCGTACTGGTGAAGTTTCCTGATTAATGTCTCATGGGGAACACAGTCAAATGCCTTAGACAAATCGCAAAAAAATGCCCAACGCATCGCACTTAACTTCCCATGCATTATAAATGTATCCTAAAAGTTCAACTGTTGTTGAACGACCCTTTGTAAAACCAAATTGTTTATTATGTAGCAATTTGCAATTGATGTAGCAAATTATCTCTGCATCTGCATTAAAATAATTTTCTCAAAAATTTTACTGAAAGTGGACCGTACAGAAATAGGTCTATAATTAGTAGGGTCAGATGTACTACCCGATATAAATAGTGGGATTATTTTACTATATTTCATTGAATCAAGAAACTCACCGCAATCAATACAATTATTTTAATTTTTTACCCCCAGGTCTGCAGTCTTTTTAACATTCAAAGAATTAAAAGTTTTGATGATGGCATTAGAAGTAACATATTGGAATTTAAACTCAATTATTAAACTCAATTATTATTTTATTAAACTGGTATTTTTTTTAATTAATGTTTCTGCAGCAATGGAAGATGATTTTATCGACTTGGACGTCGATACGGGAACGTCAGTGAAAAAATTTTCAATTTCTGTGACTTCGACTTGTTAACCTAATGTTATTATATTATCATCAATAGTGAGGGTGTAATCACTATTTTGGTTGCAAGACCTTCCCGTTTCGCTTTTTGTAATATCCCAAGTAGTTTTAACCTTTTAACCGCCCGACTTCATATCGTTTGTCGGGCCCCCAGCGCCCGGCAAAGTGAATCGAAAAATAAATATCTACAACAAAAACAGCAGTGCAATATAATTAGGACTTCTGATTAAGAGACTAAAGTTTATTAAACTGTTAAATGATTACTTAATTAACTATTTACCTAATATAAACATAGTTTTGATAAAATACAGCGTAATTAAACAAAAAAGTACATTAAACGAGCTGTGATATTTTTGTCGTATATATACGACTCTGGCGAAATGGGCCCGAAAATATTTGTCGTAAAAATCCGACGTAGGCGGTTAAAAGGTTAATTACATTACTACTATTTTTAATTTTAGAACTCAAGTAGCGAGACTTGGCAATATAACAGACTTTTTTAAATAACTTAAAGTAGTTCTTAACATATAAATTAAATTCTACCGAGTTAGTGTAAGTCCGCTCCTCATAGAGTTCATAAGGCCGATTTCTACTTTTATAAATACCAGTGGTGGCCCAGTCACTAAAAGAAGTGTTACTATTTACTGAAGCAATTTTGGGAATAAATGTATTACCGAATTGTTGGCAATATATTATGAAAAAAACATTATAATGTTTATTAGGGTCCTCATTAGTTAACAAACAGGGCATTTTATTTATGAGTTTAGTTTTGAATACTTCCAGGCAATATTTAGTTTTAGGATTTACATTTATCTTTTTTAACATTGTATTGACTATTTTCGTAATGTAATTAATTGCCCACAATGATCAGAGTCTATTAATTTAAATTTTTTTGTGAGTCGGTACAACATCCATAAAAATATTATCTAAGCAAGCGGCACTGGTAGGAGTTATTCCAGTGGGCTCCATAAATAGGTTTACAAGATTGTATGATTGGAATAAACTAATAATGTTAGTGCTCAAACCAGAATTTTCTAATAAATTAACATTAAAATCACCACAAACAATGACATTGTTGCTCGAGTTACAAATTGACGATAGCTCTTCGACTAGTAATGTCACACACAGACATGAGAAACGGAAGAGAGGAGACGTGCTGGAAGAGGAATTGAAGTCTTTTATGTCGGAGATGAAAAACTTATTGCGCTCGGTCACAGATGAACAAAACCGCAAACTTTCGTTGCTGCAATCTACTGTCGAGGAAATAAAAAATCAAAACCACGAAATTACTAAATCAGTTGATTTTTTATCCGCAAAATACGACGAGATCAAATCTAAATTGGAAGAATACGAAAAAGTAAGAACCAAGGACCTAGAATACATAAATGTCCTAGAGAACAGGATCGAACTACTGGAATGCGTCACTCGAAACACCAGCATAGAAATAAGGAATGCTCCCAAAAATAAGGTAGAAAAGAAAGACGACCTAATTGCAATAGTGAAAAGCATCGGTTCGGCGCTTAATTTAACTATTGTTGATAGTGACATCAAGGACGTATTTCGCTATAACAGCAAAACTTCGACAAAAATGCCTATTGTCGTCGAGTTTACCACAGCCTCGAAAAAAGAAGCAATACTTAAATCAGCGAAAAAATTCAGGCAAGTTTCAAGTGCTAAGCTTACTACCACACACACCAAAATCGATGGTCCCGCTGAACTTCTCTACATCTCAGAAAGCTTAACCGCACGAAACAAAAAAAACTTCGCAATGGCTCGTAAGTTTGCTGCTGAAAACAACTACAAGTTCTGCTGGTCTTCGCAAGGATTAGTTTACTTACGCAAAGAAGAAGGAGCAAAAGCTGTACGGCTTCAAAATGAAACGGATCTCAAAAACCTATTTCCCGCAAAGTGACTATACACTCTTTGCAAACTCCTTGGCTGCACCCTATGTAAGAATTTTCCTTTTACCTACTCTTACCATCCGACACATACTCACTCTTTCCCATACACGCGTGCTCATACATCCCACGACTTACTTTTGCTTACTTACATATTCTCAACAACTATACTCATCCATGCGTACACTTCTACACCGACACTTGTCACTACAGTACATATTATTACATTGCACAACTCTTTTATATCCCACTCATGTCCCGTGGAATAATATTTCTTGTTTTCCGTAAGGATCACTCATACTTACTCATGCACAATCACGATACTGAAAGCTGTACTCATGAGAAATACCTAAGGCTATTATTACCTTACAACCTCATATTATTATCATTGTTTCTATTAATCGTACTATTTTATAACTTATCTCACAATGATTCATAGTATAACTGATGTTCAACTTGAATTGGACAACATTACAGTTTCCGAGTCCACAACAGTAGACCCTAACGATTGTGTAAATAAGCTCAAGGTAGGTAAAAATAGTTTAAAAATCATATCACACAACATCAGGAGTATATATCGTAATTTTGATCATTTCTTAGCTTTCTTGGAACGTTTAGGCACGGAGTGTGACATACTAGTGTTCACAGAATGTTGGTTAAATGAGCACAAGCCTCTACCTCAACTTGAGAATTATAAGCTGCATTTCTCCACTGATTGCTATAATCAAAATGATGGTGTCGTGTTATATATCCATAAAGATATATTACACACTGTCATAGAGCCACCATTCTACGACGCTAACTGTTTATTGTTAAAAATGCCCGATATAGCCATTATATGTATCTACAGGTCGCCATCCTATAAGTGTATCAATAACTTTCTTACGTCATTAGATGCCTTATTAAAATCTACTCATGAATCCAACACAATTGCTGTTGTTGGAGATATCAACATAGATATCAAGCCCTCCAACAATGATAGCAGAAGTTGTGAATACCTGAATCTTCTTGCTGAAAATGGACTTCTACCTGCACATTTATTACCTACACGTGAATCCAATTGCTTAGATCACGTTAACCTAAAAACAAACCGGAAAGCTCAAACATTCGTTATAAAAACACATATCACTGATCACTACCCTGTCCTTTTAAATTTAACAATTCCAAGAAACCTTGCCCCAAAATATAAACAACTCACTAATTATGATATGGCGATTAACACTCTTCTGGAGACAGACTTCTCTGATATCTTAAATACTGATGACCCCAATCTTGCTATTGAATTATTAGTAGGAAAGATAAGACACGCTCTAGAGATAAACACCACCCTGTGTAAAGTACCAAACAGAAAAAAAATCATTAAACCTTGGATAACTCCAGGCTTACTACGATGCATTACTCACCGTGACATACTTCACAAAAAATTAAAAGAATCGCCATCTAATGTGATACTCAAGTCCTCATACTGCAGATACCGCAACTTCTGTAACGATCTCTTGACGAAACTTAGAGAAAAATACGAGACTTCACAATTAGACAAATGTACTAACCTTAAACAAACCTGGAATACTATCCGAAGAATAACTAATACGTTGCGCAATAAAAATCCTGCAGAAGACCTTCTGAAAACTGATGCTGAGGACCCAACAATAGCTGTGAACACGGTCAATCATTATTTTGCTGAAATCGGACAATCACTTGTCAGTCGAATTGATCAGGCTTCGAATGATCCAAATTCTACCTGCGACATAAATAGCTCCTCCCATCTAACATCTTTTGTAATGCTTGAAACTGATTCTGATGAAGTGGGTGCATTAATATCTAACCTAAAAAACGACTCTGCTACAGGATGGGACAATATACCAGTTGCTTTCTTAAAACGTATTAAACATATTATCTGCCCAATTTTAACTTATATCTTTAATCTTTGTTTAAATAAAGGTATTTTTCCTGATAACTTTAAACGTTCTATAATACATCCAGTGCATAAAAGTGGGAGTAGGGACTGTGTCGAGAACTATCGCCCAATCTCTGTGCTTACGGGTTTGTCTAAATTGCTTGAAAAGCTTATTAATAGGCGTCTGATGAAATATTTGCTACAAGAAAACATTCTCTCAGGCTCACAATTTGGTTTCCAGCCCAATAAATCAACAGAAGATGCAGTAGTTCAGCTCACCAACCATCATTCAAGTAATTTGGATCGCGGACGGAAATGCATAGGTATATTTTTAGATATGGCAAAGGCTTTCGACACAGTCTCTACGCGTCTGCTTCTAAGGAAGCTGGAAATGATAGGTATACGTGGCCTTCCTCTCAAACTCTTTCAAGATTTCCTTACTAATAGAACTCAAACTACCAAAATTGGCAACCACCTCAGCAGCCCACTTCCAATAACTTGCGGTGTGCCCCAGGGCTCTGTTCTTGGCTCAAGTCTCTTCCTTATTTACGTCAACGAACTCTGCAACTACATCCCATCAAACGGTATAGTTTTCTCTTACGCAGATGA
The DNA here is from genome assembly GCA_943138885.2 of Tholera decimalis. NCBI lineage: Eukaryota > Metazoa > Arthropoda > Insecta > Lepidoptera > Noctuidae > Tholera > Tholera decimalis. Next base: position 37,449,550 of record OW964562.2, read on the forward strand.
TACAGCACTATTATTTCAGGGAGAGACTTGGGCCGAAACGCGCTCTTTCGCTGAAAAGGACCTCCACCAAATATCAAAATGGCTTAGCTTAAACCTCTTAACTCTTAACGTAACTAAATCCAAATACATAACCTTTTCAATAAATAAATCCACACAACTAAATAATAGTTTCTCCCTTAGAGTCCATAAATGTAAAAATAATAATTCAATTACTTGTTCCTGCCCACCTCTTGATAAAACCAATAATATAAGGTACCTTGGTGTCCAACTCGATGATAGACTCTCCTGGAATAATCACCTGGACCTTTTATCTGCAAGAGTACGCAAGACGATTTGGATATTTAAAAAACTCCGAAACGTAGTCAAGCTAGACCTGCTCAAAAGTGTCTATTACTCTCTGGTCCAATCTATCATACAGTATTGCATACCGGCGTGGGGTGGGGCGTGCAAGACAAAAATTATACGAGTCGAAAGAGCTCAACGATCGTTGCTTAAGGTAATGTTGCGAAAACCCTATCGACACCCAACACACACGCTCTATAAAGAATCCCAAATTCTGGCGGTAAGGCAGTTATTTGTCTTACACACTACACTCCGTAAACACAGGCAGGTAAAGTACGATCCAAAGTTCAGTTTCTCCTCACGTAGAAGAAACAGGATCTGTGATTCTGTCGCACATCACACTGCCTTCTTCAGGCGACAATCGTCTTTTCTAGCGCCTTACCTGTACAACAAAATTAACTCCTTTTTAAATATATATCCCAAAACTCTCATGGTATGTAAAAGAATGATCAAAACTTACCTATTAAACTTAAATTACATTGACACCGAGTCTCTCATAGCCATAGTTAAGTAAGCAGTTCACATCAACGCTCAGACATCCACTCATACGTGAACATACATGCATACACCCACACACACACACGTGTTAATATAAATCACACGCACACACATTCATGCACATGCGTGCACACTCACTTATACACACAGGCATACAAAGTCAATCCCCGTCCACCCCTTTGGTCTGAATAGACACGATAAAAATCTGTTCCGTAGGCGAGTGACCTGGAGTCCTGAAATACAGGGTTTCCCTAGTTTAGGCTCCAGTCCACCCTTGGAATATTGTAATATAAGCGAATATTGTAACTTTATAATTTGTACCTAATTAATTGTAACAAATTGTTAAATCTTACAATTGTGGTGGAAAATAAACGTTTTTTGAAATTGTATGCAAAACTTCATCAATTACTTTTTCAAAGCAATTATACAATCCTGAAGGTGGTCTGTACACACTTAATATAATAAACTGCTCCAATTCAATACAGGCTATTTCAATAGATCGTTCAACACAGAGGCTCACAATATCCATACGGTTCTTGAATTTAAGATTATTACTTATTAAAATTAAAGAGCCACCATGTATAGCATTTACTCTGCTCAAAGAACTACCAACCTGGTAATTATTATAATTGAAAATAAATTGATGGCTTTGAAGCCAATGTTCAGTTAGGCAAAGAATATCAATATTGTAAAAATTAAGACTTACTAACTCTACTTCTAAATCTTTGTTTAAAAATCCTTGAATATTTTGATGTACCAGAGCTTAATAGTTTTTATTGATTTTAAAACTATATTTGACTCCTCTTTGCTGTTTAAAAGTTCATTACTGCTAGAGATTCCCTCTGTTGTCAAAATTTCTAATTTAAATTATCAGTAGTAAAATTGTTTGCAACCAAGCAATTAGTTGAGTTATGTAAACCGTCAATGCAGTAATTAATTTCAGTATTATTATCTAATGATACTGAAATTAATTCTCTCGAATATTCACTTAACCTAGGATCAGTTAAATCATCAATAACTGAATGTATATTGTATGCTAACAAAGTAGCCAATAAATTTCGACTTTTTTTGGGAAGATACATATATTCCCGAATCAAAACAAAATCTCTAACAAAATTGTTAGTATCAAAATACAATAAATGGTCACTATGACGGCATACTAACATATGCATCAAATTATTAAGGCTAAAAATGTATTCATTTTTTTACATGTCAAATTATTAGAATAAGGCAATGCACATAAAATTAATTTGCCTAATTTTAATTTAAGGACGGTGCTAATACCATTAACAATGTCCTTTTTTGGCACATTAAGGCTGTTTCCAAATAAAAGAATGACTGTGTTCTGCTCATTCAATTTTGATTGTTTAATTTTATGAATAAGCTTAGTGAAATGCAGGTTATGGTAACAATGATTTACTATGGTATGATTACAATAATTATTTAATAGTGAGCCAAAAACTGTACCTAATCTATCTGAATACCATAGGCGTAGGAAGGGGGGGAGCCGGGTGGGCCGTGCCCACCCCAGAATGGTCTGGTGCCCACCCGAGACAAAATCTGGCCAAGTGCGAGTCGGACTCACTCACGCAAGGTTCCGTTATGCGATACATGTTAAATTAATTTATGTGAAAAGAACAAAGACGGATCCTGGCCTACTCAACTTTTAAATTTAAAATGGCTCGGCCATTTATCTTTAATGTATAAGAATCTATACAATAAAATCTAAACTATAAGTTTGTATTTAATTTCTTTCGAGAACTTCTTCATTAGAATTGATTTATTAATAAACAAATAGCTGACCGGAAATTGTCGAAAAAAGGTTGAGTTGTCAACATGCTGCAATTAAACTTATTAATCAGTTTTTATTTCAAATTCTTTATTGTTTTATGTATTCTTTTCTATACTAAAAATAGTAACAATATGTGGTGAACAATAATCTCATTTTATTACATAAAAAATCTGAAATAATATTTTAATTATTGAGAATAAAAACTCTATTCTATTTTTATACATGGCAAGCAAAGGCGATGTTGACTATTCTGCCAAATAAAAACTCGAACAAGTGTCAAAAGTGACACAAAGGGAATTGATTGACATTACAAACACAAACAGTTGTTGTAAAACATAGTGTATTAAATTCTCTTTGAGTTGTTGTTGTCGGTGATATTGCGAAGTGCATTTACGTTTCCTTCTCTGTTTTTTGAGACTCTTTTGCTTTTCGAAGTGTTGAAGTACATCCATTATTGTGACCATGTCTAACCAACAACGTTGCACTAATTGTGGATTGAATGTTTTCCGAATGCGGAGGTATTTAGTAGAATGCGAAAAAGTTCGTTCATTGTTACAGCAGTGGACCTCTATTCTCGAAGTAAAGTACTTTTATTTAATTAGACAGAAGTAATTACTTTAGTGCTAAATGTTAGCATGTACAAACATGTATAGAGATCGTCAAATTGTAATAACCTCAAAATTCCATATTTGTATTTATGCTAATATTTTTTTGTTAGAAGTTCTATACAATATTAAATGCTAAGAAACAGTTCTTAGTATTGAACTACACACAATAAAATTATTTTCATCACAGCCCGTGAGAATTTTATATTGAGCCAAAGTTACTATGGACACTCAGCATTGCTCTTTTAATTTCGTACGTTAAGAGTTGACGCAACTTTGATAAGCGATTATCGCTTCTACTACTGGGGGCCAGGCCCCCCCTGGGAAATATCTCTAGATACGCCAATGCTGAATACCTACACTAAAATGTAACTTTGAGCTGGGCTTATGGATTCTAAAGTATGAGGCAAAATGGGTGAGGATGCAGGAATAATCTGCGGTAACATGATGGCCGGGTGACTTGAAGCACAACTATTTTATTCATGTGTATAGACTATCTTTTGCCCGCAACTTTGTTTGCGTGGGAGGATTTTCCCGCGTAAATCCCGATCCCGTTGGAATTCTGGGATAAAAATTAGCTTAGGTGTTATTTATTGGATGGCAACTATGTAATTACCATATTTCATTCGAATTTCGATCCGCTTTTGCGTGAAAGAGTAACAAACATCCATCCATCCTCACAAACTTTCGATTTTATAACATTACAGTCCCCGGCACGTAAGCTGGCAAGGTTTCTGCGTAGTGGGAGTAAGTTCGCGCATCGTGCACTTAGTGGAACATAAAAGTGGTCACTTTTATTGCTGGTCATTATTCTATGGTTATTGGCATAATTTATTTTTAATCATTCTGTTTAGAAGAAAGTTAAAGAAAGAAGAGGAATTCGTGAGTTAATTAGGTGTTATAAATAAAATATATACATTTAACTTTTATTTACAAAGCAAAAAATGCATTTAAAAATACCATTAATTACCATGTCGCACGCTTAAACCAATACTGTCACTATCCCAACAAGTCAACTTTTCAGGAAAGGCAAAAAATTGAATGAGAATTGGAACATTTTTGTTTAGTGACGAAGCGGACTACTGCCCGTATAGCGGTTATTTCTGTTACTTTTAGACTAGTGTAAGCGCGATTACGCGTAGTTCTACGTTTCCCAACAGATGGCATTAAAAAGTCGATTTGGCAAAATTTTGAATAGTGACAGTATTGGATTAAGCGTGCGATGTGTTCTCGTCGTCACAATCAGCTAATAAAACTCCTACCCCTTTTATTTCTCATTTTTCCCGGTGTCTTAAAGACAGTGAGGAATTCAAAATTTCTACCGTCTTTAACTATAAGTCTAACTGTTATTTATGACATTTTAGTTTTAGTCTGCGTAAAACGGTAGTTGGTATTGGCTGGCATTGTAATCAACGTACCAAAAATTAAATTTAAAACAATAACAACGACTCGTAACAAAAACTCATCAAAACCTTTCGTGCACGCCTGTGTAATTGGGAGCGAACGGAACGTAGTCACGGTGCGAGAGGATTTATTGCATATTTTTGTATACATGCCGTATAAATAAAACTGAAAGGTGTCGATTAGGGATTTTGAAAGAACTGTGTACGATAAAATTAGTGTTTTTAGTAAATAACTAAGCAAATGAAAAAACGCAGTTCTCTTTGAAGTCATGGACAGACACTTCAATTCATTTTTATTTATTGATAATAGGCTCGCGTTTGACCACCATTTCACCTGACGGTAAGTGTTGATGTAGTCGAAGATGGAGCACGTTTACCTGGAAGTAACCTATTCACTTTTGATTTACAGATCCCCAGGTTATAGCTATCGGGAAACTGCCCAGCAGGGATTTCCTTAGCCGAACGCACAATAAAAGTATTCCCAAAACATTTATTGCGTACCACCTTGCGTAGCGCATCTCCGTTCGTCTTGTAGTCCGATGATGGAACGGGCTTGGCGGAATTAGATTGTACTAATTCAATCGCACACTCCCCAAATTGTTACCTATAGAAAACCCGATATGTATTAGGAGTGAGGCGTATTTATCGAAACAGTTTAAAAAAGAGGTATTTCAAAGTAACAACATGAAACAGGTATCTCAGAACCGAAAAAACAGCTCCTACAAGTTTCGCCTGTTCCACAAACAACCGTAGTACATACAAACGAAACGACCTGGAACTTGGAACAGCTATATGAAACAGTTTCAAATAAAACATGCTCCTCTCTCTTCTGACATATTATAATAGACAACATCTGTTACTTGTTCCATCACGTAAGAGGGTTCTTACGTGATCAAATTGCAAACCTATTTGACAATACGCCATCTGTAAATTGGCACCAAACTAATCATATACTCACACACACACACAGGCTACACAGCTATTTATATGCATGTTAACATGTCTAATAGAACGTTTCGTCCTATCTCTGTAACATGTTCTAGTAGAACATGCTACAGAAATAGGACGATACAAAATAATCCCAAGGGAATGTAGATAGTAAAAGGTAAAAAGAAAACAAAGAAATATAACAATACGGATCGAAAATTACAAAACGCGCATACGCAGAATCAGAATGCAACAAACCGTCATATTGTGATTGTTTATTTTCAGTTCCAGAACTGTTACTTTCTACATCCTAAGTAGAAGATGGCACCAGGTATTTTTAAATAAAGTTGATATTCGTGCTTTATCAAATTGTACTTCATTTAGGTGTCTATTTGAATTTGTAAGAAGATTTTAATATTTTTCCAAACTTATCTCCAATTATTATTACATCAATAATTTTATTTCAAATAAAAATTTTTGATCATGATATAGCGCCATCTGTTGATAATTTAACGTACTAGGTAGACAGTAAATAGTACTGATGCCATCTTCTAGATGGCAGCTCTTTCTTTACTTCGCTGTCAAAATGTACGTAGTGTGGTTGTCGATCCCCGCGTTCCGAATTACGAAATTAATATAATAATTATTATTTTTGCTGAACTACCATTTATTAATTAAATTTAAATACAAGCATAGTCAAGCTGTCAGTCATAAGCCTGCAAAAGCACGAAGGGTGGTTTTTATTTCATTTCAGTAATGTGTATTGAATGGAAGTAGGAACTATTTCTGAATCTGTTGCATTCAATGAGTCTTTAGTTCCAGTGGAACAGGCTGTTATTTTGGAACAGGATTTTGAAATTGTTTTCTTCTCGGAACTCAAACAGGTGAAACAGGTTTCTAGTTTTTATCTGTTCCAACCCACCTCTAATGGGCCTACCACACGCACAAGCTTCACCACAGTTCTGCCTGCGCAAGCCGGTTTGTACACGGAACACCGTGCGTGCGGTTGGTAAAACTGAATCACGCGCCAACCCCACAGCGCGGCCTGCGCATTGCACGACTTGCTTGAAATGTTGCCTGCGCAAGCCGATTTGTACACGGAACACCGTGCGTGCGGTTGGTAAAACTGAATCACGCGCCAACCCCACAGCGCGGCCTGCGCATTGCACGACTTGCTTGAAATGTTGCCTACGCAAGCCGATTTGTACACGGAACACCGTGCGTGCGGTTGGTAAAACTGAATCACGCGCCAACCCCACAGCGCGGCCTGCGCATTGCACGACTTGCTTGAAATGTTGCCTGCACAAGCCCGGCCTGCGCGTACTTGCCTGTGTGTGTGGTTGGGCGTTCAGCAGGGGAGGACACTCTCCTACATTAGGTTCAACGACAAACGAAACAGCGCCATCTTCATTTCTTAACCGTGAAACCATTACAGTTTTCTCTAGGTCGCAATAGATGTCTCTGTAATATCATTTATAAACATTTTTAATTTTCACATTTTAGGTTAATATCAATATAATCAACTTTAAATATAACAATTTTGTCATGATTATCAATAAAATCTATTTTATATATAATGGCAATATTATAGCAACACTGCCATTATGTCTATTTGTCTCAACATCTGACAACACAGCACAAATATGAAAAATGGTCGCCGTCATTTTATGTGTAAATCCTAGATTATGAGATTATTTATTCGATAAAAACGTTGAGTTAAAATTACTCCTCCATTTCGTTACGAAAAATATTATCCAGAAACTTGTTTTGTTTACTTACTACGCGATATAGACGCTGTTTTGTGTTGTGTCTGAGTGAATTTTCATCATTGCTACAATGCGGTTCCGTTGCATATTCTGATGTGAAGGCAAAGGTAAGTATTTTATAAATTGTTATACTATTTTAAATTTACAAGCTATAAAAGTACAAGACCGCCATCCTTGCTCCTTTTATGTACTTTTATAATTAATTTGACAATGGAACTTAGTCCCAAAACAAATAAGTTTCATATTACTCGATTATAAAGTCCTATATCTCAAAAGGAAAAAAAAATACCCATTTAGTTGTGGTCGCACTTTTCACTAATATTTCATTAACATTATACTTGTGAAGGATGTATAGATGTTTGTTACTCAATCATTACAGAACACATGATTGGATCTCGGTGAAATTTTGCACCAGAATACTTTATAATAATTAATAATAATTCAGCATATTCCATTCCCACTGCACGGACACAGGCCTCCTCTCTATTAGAAGGATACTTTATAGTCTAGAATAACATACAGGCTACTTTTTATGCTGGTATAAAATTCCTGTGGAATATTTTTTTAAAATTCGACAGTCCTGTTGGTCTAGTGGTCAGTGGCCCTGACTGCTATGCACAAGGTCGTGAGTTCGATTCCCACCCAGGACAAATGTTTGTGTGATAAGCACAATCATTTGTTCTTTGTATGGGTGTAATTTATCTATAATATGTATGTATTTAGAAATATATATGTATGTTTATCAGTTGTCTAGTACTCATAGCACAAGCTCTGCTTAGTTTGGAATATTATATTATATATTATTATTATTAAAATTCCATGCAGGTAAAGCCTCTGGCAAAAGTTAGTTTTTCAATAAAATAATCATAGATTTTGTTTCTTTCAGACTCACTGCATAACAAATTTCCTGACCGTTATAAAACTTGGGTCGGTATTGTTGGTGGAAAGCCTGAGACTATCTGACTTGGACTTTTTTATGAAGATGTGGATATGTCATAAGCATTTTACTGACGATAAAAAAGTCGCTGTAATCGCCTAATTGCATTTGCCCGGTAAGTTTAACTCTTTCCAACTACGTAGATAAAAATGTTAGGTACATATAAACCATATTAATTAAAATTACATTTTCATTATATTCCTGTTTTTATAACGGTGCCTTGTTTATGTTTATGTAGTACTAGCTTTTTGCTCCACTGTTTCATCCGCATTCTTGTGGAACACTACTGATCTGTCTTTGTAGCATGTAGTGTGATGTTTTATAGCCTATCTTACTTTCTGATAAAATAGATTAATGTTAGTGACAGATTTATAAAATTGGGTCAGTTGTTTTTGAGTTTACGTTACTGAAAAATCTTTCTTCATAATAATTATCATTATACATTAATCCACAATTTATTCCATTATAGGCACACCCAGAGTTCATCAGCCTGTTGGTACCAGTGATAGTCAACCTGCTACTTGCCTTACTTTTGGTTTAGGTAAATATTAAATTTTGATAATCTTATTTTCTATGTTACACCACAGCTCCAGAATGCAAAGGCAAGAGTAGGAACGGGATGATGATGGGATGACCTAATTAGATTTTACAGTATTATTTTGTTATATTTCAGAGGAATCTGGATATATCCTGTTGAAGACTACAGTTGTTGCTCGGCCTACTGCTTCTCAACCACCTTCACCTTCTACTGATGTATTAGGTTTGTAATTTAATTTAATTAGTTGTACATAAACTGCTTGGTAACAAATGAATGGATATAATATATGGCGTGATTTTTGGAACAATTGTATTACCTAACTATTATGTATTTATATGTACAATTTTATATTTTTCAGGAGATGTAGATGTGAATAACAGTGTTGCTGTACGTCATGTTTTAGTGGAACATAACTACTGTGCAAACCCTAAACACACAAAAAGAGCTTTTATTTATTTATTTATTTACACTTTATGCACATAGGTACAAAGGCGGACTTAATGCCGTAGGCATTCTCTACCAGTCAACCATGAGTGGTGAAGAGATAGTGTGGGAGGTGCAATATGAACGTGTGATGTAAAATTAGAAAAAAAAAAATATATATATAATAAAAGTAATAACACAAAAACCCTAGTATCATTTAAAAATAGAAATCTACATAAATAATATATATAAATAAATACTTATATATATATATATATACATATACAAATATATATATATATATAATGAAGAAGCAAATGAAAACCGAATGTGGAAATTCTGCTTATTGGTGTAGAAAATGGATCCGCAATTTCTTTTTAAATGCATAGCGACTGTCAGCCGTTCTGATCTCGAGAGGAAGTGCATTCCAGAGGAGAATCGACTGGATATGAAAAGAAGAATGAACAAAGTCAGATGTATGAGAAGGGCAGAGTAAGAGAAGATTATTGGATGAACGTAGATTCTTATTGTGTGAAGAACATAGAAATTGAAAGTGAGGCATTAGATAAGGAGGGCTGGGAGAGTTGAGTAAAGAGAAAAGAGTTGTCAAAGCGCGCAAACTTCTCCTCTGGCGAATGGTCATCCATTTAAGCTCAGACCTGAAACTTGAGACATGGTCATATTTCCTTAAATTAAATATGAATCGAATGCAGTTATTGAGGAGACGACCAAGCTTATCGAGCAAGACCGTATTCAGTTCAAAGTAGCACACGTCACCATAGTCGATTAAAGGGAAAATTAAAGTCTGCACAAGCATAGTCTTCGTCTTAACAGGCAAAAAGTTTCTCAGACGATACAAGGAACGCAAAGTGCCATTGGCCCTTTGGCTGACACTAGAAACTTGTTTTTGCCAACCAAGTGTCGCGTCAAGATGCAAACCGAGATCTTTTACGCTAGGGCTGATGGGAATGACGGCACCATTAAAAATAATAGGTGGAAGAGAGTTAGCCACCACTCTACCCAGTGAGCTACCAATAATGATAGCCTGACATTTTGAGGGGTTTACTGACACCCCAAATTTGTCAGACCAGCTATTAATAGCATCCAAATCTCGGTTTACATCCCTTATAGCATCCGACAAACCTTCAACCCGCACAGCAGTATATAATTGTAGATCATCGGCGTAAAGATGATACGAACACCGAAGACAGTGAGTTATAAAGTTAATGAAGACAGAGAATAATAATGGAGAAAGAATACCGCCTTGTGGAACACCAGCATCCAGACCACGCCAATTTGAAGATCTCTCATCAACGCGGACCGACTGCTGACGCCCCCGAAGATAAGAAGTGAACCATTCCAGCGCCTCGGGAGAAACCATAAGATGGGAGAGGATAGCTAGGAGTATATCGTGACTGACGGCGTTAAAGGCATTGGAGAAATCAATTAATACTAATACAGTAACTTTAGTATCCTCCATAGCTTCTCTAATGTCGCCAGTCACTTTAAGAAGAGCAGAGGATGTACTGTGCCCGGGTCTGAATCCAGACTGGAATGAGCTTACAAGATTATTCCGGTAAACAAATCCAGAAAACTGTTTGTGAACACAGGCTTCGAGCACTTTTGACAGGAAAGGGAGAATGGATATAGGTCTAAAATGGTTAGGTAGTGAAGGATTTGATATTTTAGGAAGTGGACGGACATAGGCCATACGCCACAAGGATGGGAATTGTCCGGAATCCAGGGAATAATTGATGATGTGGGAAATTGGTGGGAGAAGACAGTCTAGGATCAAGGTAATCATACCCCGATTGATTTCATCTCTTGCAATTCATAAGTTTATAACACTTAATACTACAAGCTGGTCTGTCCATTAGTTTGGCTATAAAAAATTGCAATTTGTTTTTAATAAAAGGTTTTTTTTTAATATAAGAATATAGAGCAGTGATGGCGAAAACAGTGATGGCCCTGTGGTAACAGCCTCGACTTACGAGTTGTATGTCGTGGTTTCGAACCCAGCCAGGCGCATTACTTTTTGTCATTTATTTCATCACCACAGCTCTCAAAAATGGTGAAGGAAAACATCGTGAGGAAACTGGCATGATCTAGAACTAAAAATTCGAAGACATGCGACATCTACCAACCCACACTGAGCCAGCGTGGTGGATTGCAGCCTATTCCCTCTCACAGAGAGGAGACCCGTATCTCAGCAGTGGGAACATTAAAAGGCTGATTATGATGATGAAATAGGTTTAATACATTTATTCTAAAATAAATTAATAATTCAAAAAATAAATCATTAATTCTAAATTCAAAAAAGACATAACAAGCCACTTACATGAGAACATAAAATAAAATGTAAATTTAAATTAATAAAGTATAGCCGTTATTTTGTTATATGTTCTCCGCTAAAAATATTTTATCGAAAAACACGTAGTATCAGATCTCTCTTTCCTTTCAATCAAGTGTCAAAATGTTTTAACCCTTATCAGTATATTTCCTAAAATGTTACGATTCACTTTGTCTTTAACATAATAAGACTTTCGTATCTGTACGATATAATAATAACCATATAGGTAATTATGTTCGTTTCCGCATTTTCAGTTGCTTCTGGAACATCCTTCCACAGCATATTGAATGCTGTACGACCATTCCAGAAGAAAGTCAACTATCTGCAAAGGGAGATCAGTATTTGCGCAAAAGGGACCAATTCTGTGCCTCCGGTGAAAACTGATACAACTCAAGTTATATCAAAATAGATTTTTTAAATGCACTTACTTGTATCAGAAAAAAAAATCTCTACATTTCTGTCTAATCGACATTTTGATACGACTCATATTTCCAGAGATAGTATGATACAAGTAGGCCAAAAAATATATTAATAGTTAATGACGTGTGAAATAATTTAACTCCACATAAATCGTTGAGTATATTTAAATAGTTAGGTAGTACTCTGTATAAAAAAAATATATCTAAAGTTGTATTCCAATACGTTTATAAACTGTACCTTCAACAAATGTGATTAATTATATAAATTCAGTTATATTGTTTTACACAAATATATTGTTCGTATTTTACTAGTACAACTGCAGATATATCAGTTAATACAGAGACAAAAGCCGCGCGGGGTGACTAGTTGACAAGCTTTTGGATGGAGAGCATGCACGCGCCTACGTAGTGGATAGCTATGGCTCACAACATACGTATTACATGTATCATTTTACACAAATTATAAGTTGTTATTGTAAATAATGTTTTATTAAGTTATTATATCATCAAACACCAAACTACCGTTCTAGTTAAATCATTTTACACAATGCATTATAATAACTTTAAGGAATGTATCTGATAAAAAAACTAACTTAAATAGTTTTTAATATCTGTATTTTTATGGTTATTGGAACGAAGTTCCTCAAATGACCTCAAAAAACGAGTTGAAGACATTGCACATTTGCAGGCAGAACAATCAGCCACCTCCACAACCTATTTAGAATCCAAAATTGACGCGCTTGAGCAGCAAGCGAGACAATGTAATCTGGAAATTTGTAACGTACCAGATAAACGTGGAGAAAACCTGTTGCATATGCTGGGGGCTATTGGAGATGTCATTGGCTTTCCCATACCTCAAAGGGACATAATATCCATCCACAGAGTACCTCACGCCCACCAACAAACAAACAGGCCTAAGAACATTATTGTAAAATTCTCTACGCGCATATTGCGCGATAATGTTCTGAGCGCATTCCGGCAGGCTAAGTCATTGAAAACGGACCAAATAGGTATAACTGGCTCTGCAACAAATATCTACATTAATGAACATTTAACTTTAAAAAACAAAATTTTATTTCGTAAATGTAAGGAAGCAGGAAAGCTTCACCAGTTTAATTATGTATGGATTAAAAATTGTACTATTGTTGTCCGCAAGAAAGACGGTGAAGCTGCTTTTGCTATTAGATCAGAAGAAGATATTGCTAAAATCGATAGTAATGTTAAAGGTAACTGTAATAATGTCGTTAAAGATATTAATATTCACTGATTGTTGCGTTTGTTCAATTGATAATAGTAAGCACTACTGGATTGTGATAACTGCCCTTAGTCTGCTGTGTAAATTATTATCTGTACTGTGCATGTTTTACTGTGTATGTAAAATATGTGCTGTTCTTTACTGTGCTTTAAATTACACATATACTGTGTTCTCATACTATTTGTTTTTAACATTTAAAATTAAGAATAGTAGGGACAAATGGGGGACAGTGTAACAAAAAAGTCATTTGAATTTTTAGAAAAAAAAACCGTCTATTATATCGTCGTTTTATTATTGACCATAAATTTAACAGTCTTTAACCTTCATATTAGGCTTGAAGTATTATCAAAATTATACTTAGAAACTACTTATTTTTTTGGTTTTCCGAGATCACAAATTTGTTATAGTGTGCCCCAGGGGTGGGGTACAGTTTAACAGCCATAGGGGTACAGTATAACAAGATAGGGCACACTATAACAGTAGACTAAACATACATCAAACGAAATAAAATATGAAAAATAAAAAGCATAACACCTAAATTATGAGACTATAATTTTTTCGTAAACAAAATCAAACATGAATAAATTTGTGATACGAAAATACATATCTTTTCTTAACCTAGATTAAAGTGCCTTAGTATTTTTTGTAGCAGTGAATAGCAATCAGCCTGATGTTTTTTTTTATTTTCTGTTTTAGGTAATGACAATAATTATAAGCTCTATATCATTTTGTACGACAATAGCAAGATCCGGTTCTGAAGGAAAATAAAAATACGTTATCAGCTTTACCACTTTTCATCGGTCAAAATTTTTCCAATATATCTGTCTATTTTCCAGAAAAATTTACAATGACAAAATCATCGGTTTTTGGACGTCTCAGTAAAGTCAGAGGGATTTCATTGTCATCTGAACCGTTAGATAGAACATCTGAATCTTCATCTGAATTTTCAGAGCCTTCTCCAGAACTTGAAAATAAAACCATGGTAATCAGCCAGCTCAACCAGTTGTAATGCTTCTTTCATTTTAATAGGATCGTGTAACCCAATCTCCGTTTTCCTTTTTTGATTACGCACCATTTTCGATGTAACAAACCTAGAAAACAAAAATATAGTCAAAAGGTATATTATAATATGTTACATTGTACCCCGTTACACTGTACCCCATACCATAATGTTTAAAAGAAAATTCGTTAAAAATGTTATAGTTTAGAAATTTCAATAAACTTTGTTTTCCATTTAGAGACTAACTAATTGAAGATTAAAGGGAACATATATTTACTCACCAGAAATTATTACTTTTTGAACAATAACAAAACTTCACTCACTTAAATCTGCACAATTATATTACCTAAAACATAAATTCTAGCATTTTTCGTTTTACTTGACTTTTTTACGTCCGATGACAGGTGTTTAAGATGGAGGCGCATAAGATTGACAAAACACGTAAAGAGACATTAAAGGGAAAATAGAAAAGGACAGAGATAGTCTTGATGTTATACTGTGCCCCTTGTTACACTGTCCCCCACTTGACCCTATTGCTAAGATATATGCTGCTGTTGTTATTATATATTGCCTTCTGCTTCAATCTCTTTTGCTGCCCGCTACCATTACTTTAAATTATATATATACTCTGTTCTCGTACCTATACTCAACATACTATTTATTTTTAACATTTAAAATTAAGAATAGTATTGCTAAGAAACATGTTGCTGTTGTTATTGTAAAGTGTTGTGACCTATACTGCCTTCTGCTTCAATCTCTTTTGCTGCCCGCTACCATTACTTTAAATTATATATATACTCTGTTATCGTACCTATACTCAACATACTATTTATTTTTAACATTTAAAATTAAGAATAGTATTGCTAAGAAACATGTTGCTGTTGTTATTGTAGTGTTGTGACCTATACTGCCTTCTGCTTCAATCTCTTTTGCTGCCCGCTACCAATACTTTAAATTATATATATACTCTGTTATCGTATCTATACCAAGGAACTTGTACCTAAACTGGAATGCGGACGCGAAGCTCAAATCCGTTCCGAAGAGTATACCCTCGAAGGACCTAGCTATCTCTTTCTAGTAGTGTGGATATCAATTCGCGATAAACTTAAGGACAATTTTATTTGATGCAATATTTGCAGGTTTTTTAAGACACTTATTATTAACCTTACAAATGATCTATTTCTGTTACCGCTATAACAAAAAATACTATAAATTAATTAAAATAAATATTTAAGGGAGACTCCGATACAACAGTTGTGATATTTTTGGCGCTTTTTATAGGTAATGGTTCCGTACCATTCATTACCTACTTATAAAAATACCCATCATGCGCGAGTCCGACTCGTACTTGGCCGGTTTTTTTCTTAATAACGTATTAAATAGAAAGAAAGAAATAAATTCAATTATAAATACAAAGGTCTGTATCGGTCTGTTACGCTTTCACGGTTAAATCACAGAGCCGCTTTCGAAAAATTTGGCATGGAGATAGTTTAAAACCCTGGGAACTATATAGGGTTCTTTCTATCTCAGATTTTTGAATAGTTGCTCGGTAGCGCGATATAACAGAATTCCATGTGGGTGAAAAGCTAGTTCTCAATATATATCTGAGGAACTTCTATTGAGCGCGCTAATTTCTATAATAAACCCTTCCTTATACGGGCTAAACGCAAAATTGGTTTTGTTAAGCAGACTTTATTGCGTGGAATTATAAACTTTCAGTGGTTAAGACCCGTGATACAAATACAATTATTGCAGATACAGAATTAATAACAGAATCACCAGCTGGCAATTCTTCGAAGGCTTGGCCTTGATAGGCAGTGGTATAGACGTCCAAACAAACGTGCATTAATTGGTAATCTACGTTTATTCGACACTTGTACGGTCAGAACCAGTAGACTAAAAATAAAATGATGCAATGTTTATATATAATTAAAACTACTAAAACCCTTCATGAAAAACGATGATTATAAATAGAAAGAATAACAGAAGAGATATAATTTATTTATGTATATATTTATTTAGGTTAACCTACAATTGTTTACACTATACATTTGTATGAAACAGTCATATTACATTTATAAGTGTAACAATTAATTACAGGCTAACACCACATGTGCTATTTAAGGTTAGAAATCAATATTATTAACATACATAATTCTAAACATGAAGGAGGCAGATCGAATGATAATTATAAGGTTATTATTATTAGGTTGGTTCTATATTTTCTAGTTCCTCATATGTTGCAGCTGCAGGTTTGTTACAAGATTGGCTTGACACACAACCCTAAAAAATGTATTACACTATTATTAGTTAAAAGTATGGAAATAATCTTTAAATTATGAATTATTATTATTATTTATCGACATTAACTAACTGCAGTGGATAAAAGTTAAGTAATTAAGTTATAAGTAATTATTAATATAATAAACTACACTTGTAAGCAAGTTTGCTTAGCTGAGTTTTTGGCCAAAATGATATAAAATATGTTTGCCATCAATTTGCTAAGCAAAAGTAAATAAATCAACAAAAATGTCGACTTTTATGCTTATTAATTTGACTCCTTTCATAACTTTCACTTACTGATCTTTGAATGTGCCCAGTACAGGTTGTATATTCTTTTTTTAGTGGGTTTCAATATTATAGTACTTAAAACATTTATTTGTTTCGCTTTAACAGGAAACTAAAATAATAATAGATTGATGAGAACAAAATTTTAGTATTTATGTTTAAGATAGATTCATGAAGATCACCGTTTTGAAATAGAATATGAGCATAGGCTCATATTCTATTTCAAAACGGTGATCTTCATGTCATTTGTAAAGATTGATAACTTACTTTAGGGAAAATGGATGGAATTGCATCATATGATCTTGTTTCGAAATGCAATATTTCTTCGGGCTTGAAATGGCGGCTACAAATTTTAGAACCGTTTCTGACCCTTTTCTGTGTAGAACACTGAGCCACCGGTCTCGAAGATCATCAGTTTTAGGAAAGCTTAAAATAACAAAAAATAATATATAATGAGAAGAAAGAAAAATAATAAATAAGAAGAATAAAGAGAAGAACATCCACTTTTACATTGAAAACATAGTCACCCTAAATGCAATTTGTAAACAAAGTCACAAAACTTACTTAAAAAAGGAAATTCCAGACCCGGGGTACACTTTTCACTCTTGCAATTAACCACAAAACACGTTCTTACCATGGTTACAATAACTTGCACTTTAATATTACGAAAACTCACAAAATTAAATATAATTCAAATTTACAAACATACAGATGTCAAATAAACGTCAGACGGCAATGTAGTAATTGCCAGGTATAGTATAATATATCACTACTAATTCTTACAAATTCCATTTTTTTTTTGGTTTAAACATCTTGTGTTTGCATGGTAAAATAACTTTAATTTTCATTAATATGCATACAGTAATAATGGTAATTCATTTTAAAGATAGAATTCCAAAGAAGTTTAAAACTAGGGGCGAAAAAATTACCATTGAAATAAATATTTTTAATCTGCCACACAAAAGAAAGGGACACAGTCCACACACGGCACTGTCTCGCTCGGAACGAATAGTTCCTTCAGTTTTATGCGTGCAAGTTTATACTCTATTGTTTAACAGTTAAGAAAGATTTTCTGTATTCTTTGAATCATTCGTAAGCAATCCAGTTAGTAGGTAGAAGATCCTTGATCTATACTTAACATACCTTTTGTTTTTAACATTTAAAATTAAGAATAGTATTGCTAAGAAACATGTTGCTGTTGTTATTGTAAAGTGTTGTGACCTATACTGCCCTCTGCTTCAATCTTTTTTGCTGCCCGCTACCATAACTTCTGTTATTTTATTGATAAGATCTTATATATATTTGATACTTGAACACACTCTTGTCATCAGTACACATTTATACTTGAATACTAACAATGCTGAATAAAAATATTACAATTTATTACCAAAACTGCAGGGGTATTCGCACAAAGATGCACCAGTTACTCACGAATATCCTTATGAATACATACGATATTACACTTCTGGACACATCTATTGGCCCACCTTGTATTTTCAGTTTCGTTTGGTCCTAGCTAAAATTTTATATTAGGTCGAGCAAAAAGTTTTTATGCAGTTTTGAACCTGGCACATTCACAATTTCATTCAATAGTCTTTTTTTGAATTTCGAACACAGAATTTAAAGAAACAAAAGACAATTTGGAGCCTGTTTGTTGATATCAAACAATCGAATACTAAGAAAACTTGGTTTTATTGGTTTACTTGGATTTAATTCTTGAAAAAGTGATTGATATCTTTGCTTTTGCAACAAACATTACTTATTCTTAACATTAAGGTGAGGTTCTATCAATAATCTATGGATACTTCACCTGAAGTCGCCGCCCAAGCTGTGGCACTTATTCAGGCCGGACACAGCCAAAGAAACGTGAGTGCTCAACTTAATTTAAGTCGATCTGCGGTCCGAAATGTTTATCGGAGGTACCTAGAGACTGGCGGCTTTGTTCGTCGCCAAGGAAGGCCACGATCTCGGGTCACAACTGAAAGGCAGGATCGATTCATCGTGACGACCAGCTTGAGAAATCGTCACCTTACCTCCATTGAGATACAAAACCAACTTCGCGACTTCCAC
Organism: Tholera decimalis; assembly: GCA_943138885.2. Classification (NCBI taxonomy): domain Eukaryota; kingdom Metazoa; phylum Arthropoda; class Insecta; order Lepidoptera; family Noctuidae; genus Tholera; species Tholera decimalis. The sequence continues at coordinate 37,468,443 of OW964562.2, forward strand.
GGAGTATCTGTGAGCGCTCGAACTGTTCGGAGAAGGTTAAAAGAACGCGATATGGTACCACACAAGCCAGCTAATGGGCCCAAACTAAAGCGAGCCCACCGAACAGCGCGCCTTCATTTCGCACGCAGTCATTTAAATTGGACACAGCAAGATTGGAGCCGTGTACTCTTTTCTGATGAGTCTAAAATTGTGTTACATGGCAATGATGGAAGGAAGAAGGTCTACCGGCGTAAGGGAGAGCGTTTCGCACAATGCTGCTTTGAAGAGAGGGTTGCTTATGGCGGTGGCTCATGGACTGTCTGGGGCGGTATATCCGCGAGCGGCAAAACTCAACTTGAGGTTGTTACAGGACCACGGCTGCCAACATTAAATGCTGAAAGATACATTCGTGAGTGCTTAGAACCTCACGTGATACCATACGCGGACTATGTGGGCCCAAATTTCCTTTTTATGCATGATAATGCAAGAGCCCATGCGGCCGGCATCGTCAGGGAATATCTTCGGGATGTGAACATCACAGTTATGGACTGGCCAGCCAGAAGCCCAGACATGAACCCCATTGAGCACATGTGGGACGAGCTAAAAAGGCGTGTTAGGGCTCGTCAGCCAGTTGCCCAGACGATGCAGGAGTTGAAAACTGCCATAGAAGAGGAATGGGAGATGATCCCTCAAAATTTCATAGAGCGGTTGATAAACTCTATGCCTAATCGTATGAGAGCTGTGGTAGATGCCCATGGAGGCAACACGCGTTATTAAATTAAACCTTTATTTGATAAAACATGTTTTTTATTCAAAAATTAATTGCCTTTAACAAGGCGCATATCCGACTTGTTAGGCGTAGGTCCATGTCGTATGGTATTCTGAATTCAAATTTAAAACTATACGATCGAAAAAGATGGTAAAATGTATCAGGTTTAAAACTGCATCAACAGTTTTTGTTCAATCTAGCAATCATATTTCGGTAGGGGCCATCGAAACCTAAACTCTAAGGTGGGCCAATAGATGTGTCCAGAAGTGTATTATCTTAACGGAAACCTGGCTAACACCTGAAATTTATGATAGTGAGTTCATAGACCAGAGATATAGTGTGTACCGTCGTGATCGTGATCGCACTGCTACTAATAAACGGGATGGTGGGGGTGTACTGATTGCTATTTTACGCACGTTAAAACCTTCTGAATTGGATCTCTCTATAACAAAGTATAGCGATCTCTCACACACTCACATTGAACACATTATGGTTGAGTTGCCCAGCACTGTCAACAATAAAAGACACATTGTAAGTGCTGCCTACATTCCACCTAAGACTTCTACTTTAGTGTATGACAAGCACTTTGAATTGTTACAAGAAGTGTTAGGCCATCCTAGTGTTGACAGTTTCTTTGTTATAGGAGACTATAATCTCCCTGAAGCTAATTGGCTAGTATCCTCTGTATCAGATATTTCGCAAATTTCTTCAACATATTCTGGACTTGGAGGGACCTCGGCCTGTGACAATTTAAATATCTTAATTTCACTTCTGGGTGCTTCTCAATTTAACAACATTATGAATGACACAGGTAAAATTCTTGACCTAGTCATTTCCAACAACCCCTGTAATGTTTCTAAAATCTCCACTACATTACTTCCAATTGACACCCACCATCCTGTCCTGACGTGTGAGACCTGTTTAAACGTCAAAATCACTCCGATGACTAAAACTCCTCTTCATAAATATTGTTTTCATAAGGCCAACTTTGACAACATTAATCGTAACATTCAGCAACTGAACTGGTCTGAACTGCTGGGCCCCATGAATTCTGAACAGGCTTTGGCTAAATTCTATACTGAGTTAGATAATATTATTAAACAAGATACTCCGCTGGCCCGAATTAGATCAGTTAGCTATCCCATATGGTTCTCTCGCACTCTCATAGCTATCTCTAAGAAGAAACATAAGGCATGGATTAAGTGGAAGAAATATAATAACATTTCTGATTATGAATTATTTTCAAATTATAGAAAACAGTTTAAGGATACATGTCTTAAGTGTTTCAGTTTGTATATCAGTTCTGTGGAGGACAATCTAAGTAAAAACATAAAACACTTCTGGACCTATGTTTCAAATCGAAAAGTTAAACCTGGGATCCCTTCCAAGCTTCAATATAAAAATGCTGAAACAAATGATCCAGATATGGTGTGCAATATGTTCTCCGACTTCTTTTACTCGGTATATGAACCCACATCTCCTTCGTTGCCTCATTGGAAGCCTCCGCTGGACAACAATGCACTACATGACGTCTCTATTTGTGAACTTTCTTTTAGTAAAGAGAACATATTGAAGGAGCTTAAATCCCTGGATCCTGCAAAAGGCCCTGGACCTGACGGACTTTCGCCTTACTTCCTTAAGAATACTGCGACCTCCATCTGTGAGCCTCTATTTATTATTTATAATAAATGTATATCTGAGGGAGTTGTACCTGAACTGTGGAAGCAGGCGTATATTGTGCCCGTTCACAAAAGTGGATCTAAACGCAACGTTGAACACTATCGTCCCATTTCCCTCTTGTCTACCTTGTCGAAACTCTTTGAAAGGTTAGTCCATAACGGAATTTATCCTGTACTCCACAACATCATAATTCAACAACAGCACGGTTTTGTGAAACGGCGGTCGACAAACACTAACTTATTATTATTTTCTAGCTTTTTGTTTGATTGTGTTGACAGCCGTGTACAAGTTGATGCAGTGTACACGGACTTTTGTAAGGCTTTCGACAAGGTTGACCATGAACTATTACTAAGTAAAATAGCGTTCAACGGAATCCGTGGTAATCTTCTGAGGTGGTTTACCTCCTATATTACTAATCGCAGTCAAAGGGTTGTAATCAATGGTCACCAATCTAACATTGCACAGGTGACATCTGGTGTGCCTCAGGGCTCTATACTTGGTCCTCTTTTGTTTATTTTATACATCAATGACATCTGCCAATGCTTTCGCAATACCAAGTTTTTATTATATGCTGATGACCTCAAGATTTATAGAGCCATACGACAAACAAATGACTGCCTTCTGCTGCAACAAGATTTGGACCGACTATCCTATTACTGCCAAATAAATAAGTTGCAACTAAGTTTACCTAAATGTAACTTTTTAAGCTTTACCAAAAATAAAACAAAAATTAACTATACATACACTTTGTGCAATGACCCCCTACTTAAAGTGGACTTCATTCGTGATCTCGGTGTTATCCTTGATTCTAAACTTTGCTTAGACCTACACATAGGAAGGATTGTTAATAAAGCATATCAATTATATGGATTTGTAATGCGATCAACAGTCGACTTTAAAAAGCCCTCGTCCTATATGTGCTTGTACAAGTCACTAGTACGCTCTCAACTGGAGTATGCCGTGTCCGTCTGGAGTCCATACTATAAAAAGTACGTTGAAATGATCGAGCGTGTTCAATATAAATTCCTGCGTGCTATGCATTATAGATGTTATGGATATTATTTGTCATACCATGATTTGCTTGCAAAGTATAAGCTCACAACACTTGAAAATAGACGTAAGTATTTAGAAGTTATGAATTTATATAATATTGTTAGAAATAAATTTGACAGCATTGAACTTTCCAACATGTTGTGCTATGCAGTTCCTAGGACAGTCAACAAGCGAAAGGTACGCGCTGGCACATTATTTTCAGTGGGTACTTGCAAGTCCAATTCTGGCTTGCGTTCGCCTGTTCGCAGGATGGTCTAGTCCTACAATAGGACTTTTGAACATATAGACATTTTTGCATGTTCTCCCTATCGGTTTAAAAGTCTTATACTTAAGGAGCTTTCTTGAATGTTATTCCATATTTTGTATTTTTTTTTTTAGTATTATATAAAATTATATACACTATACCATACATATTATATACATATATATCACAGTAAGTTGATTTAATAAGCTAGTATTATCCTATATATATAATGCATTTGTAACCCTAGCGATTATTGTTTTCATGTGTCGTATCTAATTATTAATCTGTGAACAGCGTTGTGGGCTGCAATATTGTTTATAGTGTTTTGTGTATTTATTGTTTCTATGTTTTATATTGTGGCTGTTTGTTGTTCCTCTTGAATAAAATAAAATAAAGTTCCTAATCGCGCGTTACGAAAGGGGGCTAGCCGGAAAAAAATCATACGAAAAGTTGTAACGACACTTTTTAAGGTGTGGATATTCGTGAATCAGGCTTCATTTAGGATACATTAGAACCATTTTTTTCCGTAACGATTACAAGATTTTTTTTCAAAATTATATATATTAATCTACACAATGTAAAGCGTGTCCTCTTGGCTTCAGAAAAAATAAAAATATATTTGAAATATCATAAATAAATACGCAAAGTGGCCTCTGTTTTTGTGACTTACTACCATTTTTCTCCTAAACTATCAATCACAGGATCTTTTAATTGCCACCAATATATTATATTAAGTAATGCCGATGGGACCATGTGCTTATTTTTGCCAATAACTTTCTTAATTATTTATAAGGATTTTTTTACGTAATCGCTACTCGCAAATCGCGTATCCACCCCTCCGGGCGCCCAGTAAATCAGTGCGGGATGAGACGCAGTGCTGGACGGACCTGTGACACTTTTCTCCGCAAACAAAATATTGTCGATAGCCCAACCAATTAGATTTTTCTTTGTTTTATGTATAGTGTGTGTAAATATTAGTGTTCGGTCCGACGTGAAACAGAACGCACCTTTTGGCCGGCAACATTAATTATCTGTGGACTTGACATAACCTCTCTGACTTGACAGATTGACTTTGCTTGTTGGAAAAATGTCCGCACGTTTGGGACTTTGATTTGATTGTAATTGGTAAAATATTGTTGAATTCGCCTGTTGAGACCGATAATTGGGTCGCGAATTATTTGTTGGTTGAAGTGTATTCCCCATTTGTTGAAAACCCCGGGATATTGTTGAATTATACGCCGCCTTGTCGTCGGTCGGCCGGCACGCGGAATTTGTTGTAAATCGAATTGGATCTCGCGAGATATGAACAGATTAATTGTGTTCAGTGATTGATTGAACTTTGTAATCTCGGATTAACAAGAATCCAGTGATATTTCTCGGAACACATCGCCTTATTGTCTACCACGCGTAGCGCGCGCTTGCTGGAAACGAGTTGGGTGTGATGCTGGTCGGGACGGCGCCATCTGAAGATCGACTCCTTGTGACCGTCCTAGAACCCGTAACTTACATCACACGTTACAATTACTCACCTCATATCACATACAAACCACACTTAGGGCGTGACCTTTGAAGGTCGAACTTGGCGTCCCCAGCACTCAGGTTAGTGGTACATTTTGTTTTTATTGTTGTAGGCCGAAGCCTAGTAGAGGCAGGCCATTATGTAACCTTGTTATCATTATTAACTGCACTGGGCCTATTGCAGTCTTGAACAAAATTGGTATGCAGAGCGTGGTTTTAATATAAAACTGGTAGCAGAAGCGCGGCTCTTATAATATAAGATCCACTGGTTTAATTGGAAGTTTTGAATATTGTTGAAAACTTAAAACTTGAGTTTAATTACTTAACACAACTTATAACTTAATAAGTTTTGAATATATTACCATGTCATCCGGGCTATCTAATTGAAGTTGAATCAATTGAAGTTGTATTTGTAATTTGTACTGTAGCCTCTTTCATTGCATTGACAGGTAGGATTTATTTGTGAAATTAGGAATTATTGGTATAATTTGGTATAATTTGGTACATAATTTGGTACATAAGTTGGTATATTGTTGTAAAAGTTGTTTGGTATTTGTTGCAATTAATAATTGAATGTCATTGATCTGAATTTGAAAGGTTATCTAAATAATAATTACACATAGTCTAACATAATAGGACTTGAATTGTGTGTATTGGTTATTGCATTTATAGTAATTATTGGATTGTTGTTAGAGATTCTCCGGCTCAATATTATACAGTCAATTGTTGTGCTTCTTGATATTTATTTGAGGTTGATCCAGCATTGTATTATACATTGAATTGTTATTTATTTTGTAACTAGCCATCTGTACCAAGCTAGATTCATACTTGGAATAAGTACAGGGTCGCATTTGGACTTGAAATAATTGAATTTGAATTTTTATTTTGTTGAATATATTTGGCCGGCTAACAAGTCATTGCTGTTTGTTTAATCTTTGATTGTTGGTTGTTGATTGTTGTTTTGTATTAATATTTGATTGTTGCAATGGCCTCATTAAGGGCAGTCAGGGAGGCTGCTGCGGGATTGACCTCACAGTTGAGATGGTTCACATCGGCAGCTGCAACTGTTGAGCGTGTGGAATTGGAAGAGCTCACCCTTGCTCGGTATGGGCAAGTGATTGAGAGGATCAAGTCAGCTGATGCTGCGCTCACACGCTTCAACGAGTACATCATGGACGTGGATTTGGGGGTGATGGATCAGACAGCCCGCGATAAGATTTTGGGTGACTATGACCAGATTATCCACCTGGGGGATGTCATATGTCTACGAGCGCGGGAAATTTTGAAGAGCCGGGTGCCTGATGCGGCCAAGCCGCAGACCCCTGTTGTTGCAGGCCCTGGACTATTGAGTAGGCTGTCCACCCTGGAGCTGCCACATTTTGACGGTCGCTTGGACCACTGGCTGGGCTTCCTAGATCTCTTTGAGAGTCTTGTCGATGCACGCTCGGACCTCGGACCTGCCCAGAAGCTGGCCTATTTATTGTCTGTCCTGGAGGGCGAAGCCAGAGCCTTGGTGCAGCACTTGCCGGTGACGGATTCCTCTTACCCGACCGCTCTGGAGCTTCTCTCCCGACGGTATCAGAACAAGCGCTGCCTGGCTGATGTGCACATCGACCAGATTTTGGGGCTACCGGCCATTGTCAGCACGTCGACGTTGCGCACTGACTTGCTGAACCCGTTGGTTTCAGCGACCAACGCTTTGAGACGCTTGGAGTTACCGGTAGAACATTGGTCCTACTTGTTGGTGCACATAGTGCTGCAGTTGCTCCCCGCGGAGTTGAGGTCACGTTTTGAGCAGGAGTATGGTGGGGATGGTGCCACCCATCTTCCCCCCTTTGACGACCTCCTCAAATTTTTGGAAGACGAGTGTCGGTTTGCGGATAACACTCGTGGCGCTACGGGGTCGCCCCCACTACCTTCTCAGCCCAGAGACCAGGGACGGACTAGGGCCCGGGGGCCTGTTGATGTTCCCCCCGCCCCCCGTTTTGCTGGCGCCCGGAGTCCGCGGGCTACGGGGCCTGTTGATGATCGCCCCGCCCCCCGTTTTGCTGGCGCCCGGAGTCCTCGGGCTAGGGGGCCTGTTGATGATCGCCCCGCCCCCCGTTTGGCTGGCGCCCGGAGTCCTCGGGCTAGGGGGCCTGTTGATGTTCGCCCCGCCCCCCGTTTTGATGGTGCCCGGAGTCCTCATCATTGTGACTTTTGTAAGGCAACGGGGCATGTCATGGCGCGTTGCCCGGATTTTTTGAATTTGCACGTAAGTGCCCGCCGCCGTATTGTCAACGCACGCCGTTTGTGCTTTTCGTGCTTGGGGGCCCACTTCCATCGGGACTGCCCCGACCCCCGCCCGTGTAGAATTTGTGATGGGTCCCACTTGGAGATTTTGTGCGCCAACGCGAACCGCTCCAGCAGACCAGCTTCTGAGGGGGGTTCGCGCAGGGGGGGGTACCCCGGAGACGAGCACCGGGCTGAGACCCGCGATTCCGTACGCCGCTCTCCACCCCCCGCGCAAGTTGAACGGGAGCCCCACGAGCGCCATTTGGTCTTCCCTCGTCAGGGAGAACGCGCATTGGCTGCTAGGCAGCAGTGGCCGGGTCGGCGCCGCTGCCTTTCCCCTCCGTTGGCGGAACGTCCCCCGCTGGAGTCGCGGCCTCCGCCATTCTGGCATTCGGTGGGATATGCCCCTCCAGTGATGGCGAGCGGCTTGGGACACCGCGCGGACGCATTGTTTGATTGTTGGCCTCGTCGTGAACGAAGGCAGCCTGGAAGCGGCGATCGGTCGCCGCCCAGGCATCACTAAGAGATTGACGCCTGCCCGCTAAAGGAACCCCCCGATCAAGACGGTTTTGTTGCCAACGGCCTCGGTCACGGTCTGGGGACCCTTGGGTGACTCGATTGGGGTCTGTGCCATTTTGGAAACGGGAGTCCGGGGTTGCCTTTTGTCTTCTTGGTTAGCGGGACAGGTTGGCCTGAAGATGAACGACCTTTCAGGCAAGATTTGGGGAATTGGCGAACCGGCTGACACCACTGTTGAGGGAAGGACCTGGTTTGAGGTCACCCTTGTGAGTTGTCCTTACCCTAAAATTGGTGCTCCTGCCCTTGTTGTAACTGAACTTGGTACAATTGTTGGTGACTGATCGTCACACTAAGAACTCGCATGCCGGTTGCAATGCGCTGTTGGCCATTCTGCAGCGAGAATTTTGGATTTTGTCGGCTGATCGCGTCAATGAGGCGAGGCCCTTTGCTGGCGTCGTAACGGATTTTGTTGGTCCCCCTTTGTTGAAGACGTCCACCCTTCGTAATAGCAAGGTTGTTGGGGCTTATTTGTGTGTTTGTCTGCCTGTCAACCAAGGCAGTACATTTGGAGCTGGTAACCTCCCTCTCGACAGAGGCCTTTGAGGCGACTTGGGAAAGATTTGTGTCTCGCCGTGGGTTACCTTCGTTGATTAGGTCTGATTGCGGTACGAATTACAAGGGTACAAGTAACTATTTGAAGGAGCTATACGCCTTCCTTAATGAGAGCCAGGTTGATATTGGTAATAGTTTGGCCCGCCGAGGGGTCACTTGGTTGTTTGACCCGCCAGCCTGCCCCCCATTGGGGGGGTATTTTGGGGCCGCGGTGAAAGCGGCAAAGGGACGCTGGCGGAGATTGTTGGGAGACACCGTTCTCACCTTAGAGGAACTAGCTACGGTATTTGGCCGCATTGAAGCTGTGTTGAATTTGCAACCTTGTCAAGACTTCCAATTGATTAGCGGACGGGTAGGCCCGTCCGGGGGGGTAGATGTTCGGTCCGACGTGAAACAGAACGCACCTTTTGGCCGGCAACATTAATTATCTGTGGACTTGACATAACCTCTCTGACTTGACAGATTGACTTTGCTTGTTGGAAAAATGTCCGCACGTTTGGGACTTTGATTTGATTGTAATTGGTAAAATATTGTTGAATTCGCCTGTTGAGACCGATAATTGGGTCGCGAATTATTTGTTGGTTGAAGTGTATTCCCCATTTGTTGAAAACCCCGGGATATTGTTGAATTATACGCCGCCTTGTCGTCGGTCGGCCGGCACGCGGAATTTGTTGTAAATCGAATTGGATCTCGCGAGATATGAACAGATTAATTGTGTTCAGTGATTGATTGAACTTTGTAATCTCGGATTAACAAGAATCCAGTGATATTTCTCGGAACACATCGCCTTATTGTCTACCACGCGTAGCGCGCGCTTGCTGGAAACGAGTTGGGTGTGATGCTGGTCGGGACGGCGCCATCTGAAGATCGACTCCTTGTGACCGTCCTAGAACCCGTAACTTACATCACACGTTACAATTACTCACCTCATATCACATACAAACCACACTTAGGGCGTGACCTTTGAAGGTCGAACTTGGCGTCCCCAGCACTCAGGTTAGTGGTACATTTTGTTTTTATTGTTGTAGGCCGAAGCCTAGTAGAGGCAGGCCATTGTGTAACCCTGTTTATAGTATTGAAAACAACGGTGGTCTCCACGTATCGTGGAAAAGTTCCGGACACGTCCAGTTACCGTTGGCTGGCCTATTGCAGTCTTGAACAATTAGGTTATTTTAGTGTGTAATTAGGTATAACGTTGTAAATAATAATTACTACTTGTCGTAAATTATTTATACTATATAAAGCTAAATTACCACTGACTCACTGACATAATTGTTCTCCCAGATGGTGGATGGGGAGGTGGGTATATTTTGACAGATTCGTAAACAAGTAACTCTCAAACCTACGGGAAAAGTGCCAAACCTCCCCTTTTCACCCCCCTCCCTATCGTATCTCGGAAACTACGAGACCCGTATTTTTTTCTTTTTACGGATTCGTATAGAGGAGGCTCGGTAAATTAAAAACCATTTTTCAAAGTCGCCCCCCTTGCCCCCCTTCTCACCCCCTTTAGGCCGATCTCGGAAATTAAGAGACTTGGAACATTTTCTTTTTCAGATTCATTTAGAGGGGCAATGCTTTAGTCAAAATACTTCATCAACCCCCCCCCCCCCCCCCCCATCACCCCCCCCTTTCTTTTTTTAAAGAAAGCACGAGAGGTGCTTGCACCTCGCGCAACACGCAAATACTAAACCCCCCCATCATCATTTTTTTTTTCACAAGCTCGCGAGGTTCTTGCACCTCGCGCAACACGCAAATACTAGTTATATTATATAAAGCAAAATTACAACTGACTGACTGACTCACTCACTCACTCACTCATTGACATAATTGTTCTCCCAGACGGTGGATGGGGAGGTGGGTATATTTTGACAGATTCGTAAACAAGTAACTCTGAAACCTACGGGAAAAGTGCCAAACCTCCCCTTTTCTCCCCCCTTCTCACCCCTCCCTATCGTATCTCAGAAACTACGGGACCCGTATTTTTTTTTACGGATTCGTGTAGAGGAGGCTCGGTAAAGTAAAAACTATTTTTCAAAGTCCCCCCCCGCCCCCCTTCTCACCCCCTTTAGGCGGATCTCGGAAATTAAGAGACTTGGAACATTTTTGTTTTCAGATTCATTTAGAGGGGCAATGCTTTAGTCGAAATAATTGTGCCACCCCCCCCATTTTTTTTTTTTTTCACAAGCACGCGAGGTGCAAGCACCTCGCGTGCTTGTGAAAAAAAAAAAACAACAACAACAAGGGGTTTAGTATTTGCAACACGCAAATACTAAACCCCCCCATCTCCCCCCATCACCCCCCCCCACATTTTTTAATTTGGTTTTTTCACAAGCACGTGAGGTGCTTGCACCTCGCGCAACACGCAAATACTAAACCCCCCCATCACCACACCCCCTTGTTTTTTTTTTTTTTTTTTTTTTCACAAGCACGTGATGTTCTTGCACCTCGCGCAACACGCAAATACTAGTTCTTATTATAATATTAAAATTTTCAGTTCAAACCGAGTCTTGGTTGAAAGATTACATTAAGATCTATAGACATATCTTTTTTGTAGATTTTTCACTCCATTATTATAGAAGTTAGAGGGGGGAGGGGGGGGGCACATTTTACCACTTTGGAATTGTATATCTTTTAAACGATTAACTTTATGAGAAAGTGGTCTTAGAAACCTCAAAGTCATTTTTAAAGACCTGTCTATAAATACCACACACGCATAGGTTTCATGAAAAAGAATATTTCAGTTTTAGTTCCATGTATGGGGAGCCCCCTTAATTTTAATTTATTATTTAATTTTTTTCTTAAATTCGGAAAGCGGTTCACAGAATACATCTACCTACCAAGTTTTACATGTATAGTCCTAAGAGTTTCGGAGTAAAATGGCTGTGACATACGGACGGACGGACAGACAGACAGACGGACAGACATGACGAAACTATAAGGGTTCCGTTTTCGCCATTCGGCTACGGAACCCTAAAAATGCACTATCTTTCAAAACTTAGTTGATACCATACTTATATAATTGCAATAACTTTTAAAGTAGGTATACACAAAATTAGTAGGTATACGGTACAGAGGGTCTGTACCGTATACCTACTAATTTTGTATATAACATAAACTAATACGAAAAGCGAATTACGCGTTACGAAAGGGGGCCTAGACGGAAAATATTCATACGAAAAGTTGTAACGACACTTTTACCGACTTCAAAAGAAAGGAGGTTCTCAATTCGTCTTGAACTTTTGAAGCGAAAACTTCTTTAGGGGAGTTGAGGTGGGAGTTGAGGGGGGAGTTGCGGGTCGAGTTGCGGGATGAGTTGAGGCATGAGTTGAGGGGCGTCTCGTGGGGAGTTGAGGTAAAGAGAGAGAGAGAGAGAGAGAGGGGGCAATGGTATACCTTTGAAATTTCGTAAATTTTTGAAGGTTTCACTTCTACCACGTGTGAATTGCACACATGTTTTTTTTTACAATTCCTTCACTAATTAATCGAAAGGAACTTCGTTCCATCCGGGTGTCCCTTGACACCTCTCAAGTTTTTTTATTTTATAGAACGTAGATATTTTTATTGTTTGATCGATTTTCGGAACGTACAAAACGCAAGCTAAATATTATAAAATATTTTTTTTTATGGTGACTGGCTGATAATAATGAGGAAGTAGTGTGTCATAGCAAGCTTCTTTCACACAGTTCAATTCCCCAAAATGATGTAGTATTTTACCAAGAGACCATGAGAAATTTTGATAGTAGTGACTCTAGGACCTACTACCATAAGCAGAACAAGTTACCTACTAAAACATGGGAGTCTTTAAGTCAAGAGTGAATAGGTTACTTCTAGGCAAGCGTGCTTCGACCACATCATCACTTACCATCAGGTGAGATGGTGGTCAAACGCAAGCATATTATCAATAAAAAAAAACATCGCGATTTATTAAAAGTCGACTTAGCCTCCAACGCGTATTGAAATCAGTTTTACTAGATTCATCGAATGCAATCTAGTAAATCTGATTCTATAGCTGAAAATAATCTGCGTTGAGAAAATAATGATAACGTTTTAGTACTGTACCTACCATCCTCTGAGGAATCAAACCAATATCCAGAGTTTATGTTTGGTTTGTGTTTTGTAATGCTATCATACCAAAACACAAACTATGATTTTGACATTTCTAGAAAAGGTAGTAAAAGAAATATCTGCGGGCCTAGACAAAATCCATTTTCTGTAAGCGTTAACGCCAACGGAAAAATTAAATTGTATGGAGTTGAAATTTGCTAACCACATGTCACGTGATTGTCACGTGTTAGTAAATGTCAGCTCCATACAATTTAATTTTTCCGTTGGCGTTAACGCTTACAGAAAATGGATTTTGTCTAGGCCCGCAGGTTTGCTAACTCAGAACGAAGAAGGAAGTATTAGCAGATCATTTGATTAAATAGAGTGGCCCATCTTTTATTTCAATTTAAAAGAAGAATTATCTGTTTTCAATATTACTATATTAAGTTAATGTAATAATACTTAATATCATGAGTTTTATCAGAACTTGAAGACTAAGGTTGATATCAGAAACATTGATCCTGATTTCTATTCTTGTGACGAAGAAAATGATCTGTATACCTAGTACTTTTTATAGATTTTTATTATTATATTTACTTCAACATGTTTTTCATTAGGAAACATTGTGTAACATTATAAAAAAATGATGAATGACTACCTCATCTTGCTCAATAGTCATTAGTTTTAAAAACGTTTACAAATTTTGATATAGGGACCTACCTACTGGTATTGTGATATTAAAGCGTGATGTCATTTAATTTGTAAAATTATTAAAAAAAGTCGTGGGCCTTATTTTAAAAAGACGTCGTTTGAGACTGGTCATTAGTTAAATGATATTTCAGTAATATTTAAAAGTGGTACTTGTAAATGTATAACAATTTAAGGTCATTCACTGAATACTGTAATGCTAATTAAGAAGAGAAGCATTTTAGATGTTATTTTTTTTTTAATTTAAGTTATTTTTATCTTAAATATGTGCGTTTTATTTTATAAATAGAGAGTTTAAAATAAAATTAGTTACAAATATCACTTTACATGAAAATGTTAAATATATAACTTTAGTTATAGCATTATACACAAAAAATAACATCGTGATAAGTGATATATCTCAATAAATATTAAATTAGGTAAACTTTAAACTGATTTCTAACAAAAAGTTATATTAGATTTGTTCAAAAACATTTTTCTGGCATCCTAAATGTAGTGTAAATACTAAAACATAGCTTATGATAGCAGTCTTCACGAGAACTTGATATAACTTAATATACATTAGTTTACACAGACATAATATTGCTGCACTTTGATCAGAATCAGAATCATTTATTCGTAAACATATGTGATAATTATATACAAGATCTTAAAAAATTAGGTAGTGCGCTATGTTTTGTCTATTGACATACAAATTATTAAGAAAAAAGTATTATTATACTATTAAATTAAAATATAAATTCGTCACAATATTTCTATGCAAGCAAGTAAAATTTTAAAATTCATAATAAATTTCATTTCATGTCAAAACGTACAGACAATTTAGAAGATTAATATTAAAAATAAAATACGTAAAAAAAGATATATTAAGTATAGGTAAAAAGTAAAGGTTATTTATCAAGTATAGGTAAAAATGTCAATGTTGTAAAGTTACAGAGAGTTATCATTAAGAAATTCAGCTAGAGTGTAATAACATTTTTCTGGTAGTAACCAATTAAGCGTTTTTTTAAACTTCTGCATTGGCATACATTTTATTTCATCGGGTATTTTATTAATATTTGCGGTGCAATACCAAAGAAGCTTTTCCTCATAAGAGAAGTTTTACATTTCACAAGGCATAAATCATTAGTATACTGAACACACATGGGTGTTTTCTTTACTGTACATAGTTTCTTGAATAAATTTGGATTCATTTTTACAAATAATGCAATTTCTAGGACGTATAAAGCCGGTAGAGGTAATATTTTTAACTTTTTAAAATAACGAATTCAACTATATGTTATTTTTAAATGTTTTGATATAATTGACAATTTTTCCACAATATTTTCTTGATTTTCTAATAAAATGTTACAAAATCCTGTAATAATAAAAAAACGATGCAACTTGTATTTAACATTAAGTTTCCTGTAAAATTATTGATAATAGTATTTTTATATGCAATAGAAAATAAATAAAACTTTAAATTGCTCAACTGAAAAGTTGCCATTTTGAAGTTGTATCAGTTTTCCCCGGAGGCACAGAATTGTACAAGGAACGACTGGCTAATGCAGAGAAGCTATCACAAAATATTGCGTTTAAGCGAGTAGCGACATATGTCTAAACCAGCTAAATTATTCGTGTATATGCAAAAATAGAAAATAAAGAAAATTTAATTTAATTACATACAGTTGTTTTAATAAAAATCCAATTTTTATATTAACCCTGTATTTATTTACCAGTGCCGAACAATTTTGTTTTAACTATCTTGTGAACATTCAATTGCCAAAATGTAAGTAATTATAAAAGATTCACAAGAAAGTTAGAATCGAATTGTTGGGTACTGGATAAGGCTCAATCTATACTGACTATAGATATGTATGTAGCTATACGTGTATATAATATATGTATGTAGCTATACGTGTAAATATATATCATTAGTTCAGGGTTAAGAAATAGAGATGGCGCTTCAAATTTGGACTGACAGATTTCCCGAGAGTGGGCTCTCTATATCCGTAGTATAATAGTACTCTATGGCGTTCAGTGTTCAAGCCACAGTCGAGGCTAGTTGTCGCTTGGATCATCTTTTAAATCCTTGAGTAGATTTATATGTGAATGAAATTTTCTCTTCAACAACCATTTTTTTGTCCACGTCGATCGTTTACGCATTGACTTTTGCATTGTCTTTTTTTTTCACTAGTAAACACTTGAAAAATAGTAGCAGAAAAAATAGTTGTTCACTGGAAAACATTGTTGTTTCCACGCCGACGATTTCGACAAGAATGTGGCCTGCGCGTACTTAACTGTGCCGTGTGGTAATGTCGTCCGTGTACAGTTTTTTCATGCGAGAAGCTTGCGCAGGCAGAACTGTGGTGAAGTTTGTGCGTGTGGTAGGCCCATAATATGTATGTTTTCTCGTCTACCTGAGAGTTATATAAATACGTACCCTAAAGCTTTTCCCGCACACATCACAGATGTGGTTCTTCTGTATCGGGTAGTTCTTGTCAGGGTGTGCTCGCCGAAAGTGCGTCCAGTACTCGCGGGCATTCGCTATCACTTCTGTACACTGGAATTAGAAATTATTACTTTTTTTTATTTACACTTCACGCACATTACAATGGCAGACTTAATGCCAGTAAACAACGGTAGTGAAAAGCGTAATTTTATTTATTACAGGGTTATTTGTTCTACAACTTTTAATAATTCTTCTATTTTAATTCATCAGATTTTCTTTCTGTCTTATTATTATTAGTATTATTAGATTAGTCAATTATGACTGTGCACATCATTATAACTTCTCTACGCATAGCACAACACTGGTGCCTACTGCTACTTTCAGTAGCCATCTTCATCTCGTGCGTTCTAATACGTACGCGGGTCACAGTGACAAAGGGATCAAATTGGCATTTATATTTAGTATACCTAGCAGTGGCGAAGGATGAATTTTTATAAAAGGGAAGCCGGACCAAAAAATGCTTACCTTGCTCAAGTGTGATGCGTGAATTCCAGTAACTGTGGCCCAGTGGCTGACTTCAAAATCTTGTAACTTCGTAAATAATTATTTGTTTAATTGAAAATAATAGATTACTATTTATATATTCATATATAAAATAATAGACTAATATTTGCCATATTTCAAAAGGGAAGCCGGTAGGAATCGAGTTGTATGGAGCCTTCGCCACTGATACCTAGTTATATACATATTGTAGTCCTGTTTCCGATTATTACAACAAACGCAATAGTGTTGACTAAATCTCCGCGTTTATATTGGCTGCTCATCAACTTTCCCACAATCATCAGTTCCACTCCACCAAATGGTGCTTTTAGAATGCAACTGCACAAGCGCTAGTAATGTGGTAAACTAATAATACAAAAGGCAGCAGAGGGAATCTTGAAGGTTTGTTTTGGTAAATGTATTCGGTGTTCTAAATTGTCATAGAACAGAAATTGATGTTTATGATGTTAGTAATACAGCCCTGCGAGGTTGTTAGTGTTTTACCAATAAGCCTGTATACTTGACTGCACACCTTACATTATTTGTATGGTTATTAAAAATAAAATAAATAATAATAAAAATAAATAATAATAAAATAAATAAATAAATAAAATAAATAACTTTATTTTCCTATATGCCTATTTTCTATAGCCAGAGACCTTTGTTTTCCTCCATATTATATAACTAGCAGTCACACTGGGATTTGCCACCGTGGACTTTATCACAAAACAATATAACCCTTCTTGTTTTGCAGTAGGGTAAAAACCTTCAAGCTACTTCCATAGTAATTCATCCAAATCCACCCAGTACTTTCAAGATTAGCGCGTTTAAACAAACAAACAAACAAACAAACTTTTCCGATTTATAATATTAGTATAGGAGTAGTTTACCGATTCATACAGGCATGGAAATATTTATTCTTCAGTTTCAGCTATCTGCCTTTAGGGACGTTAAATAACTTTGGCGATTGATGAGGAATTTATTCTCCGGACATTGACTTAATTATGTCAATTAAGGTGCAACAAAATTATTCAAACTCAGGTTTTGCATTCTTTTTATATACGGAGGCACTCCGCTCAAGCGGGGCACACCTCCACCGTATGCTCCGCCGTGTCCTCCGAGCAGCATGTATTTGAACTGATTTTATATATAAAGGTTTTTATTTCTAAAGGTTAATGAATACATACGTGTTCACATTTAGAAGGCCAAGTCATGTTGGCACGTTTCTTTCCGTAATTCTTCGGTCTTTTCCGCGTGTGTTCCTTACGATGATGCAGCCGTAATTCTTCAGAGTTCTCGAACGTCGCGCCACAAGTCC
Organism: Tholera decimalis; assembly: GCA_943138885.2. Taxonomy (NCBI): domain Eukaryota; kingdom Metazoa; phylum Arthropoda; class Insecta; order Lepidoptera; family Noctuidae; genus Tholera; species Tholera decimalis. Next base: position 37,486,132 of record OW964562.2, read on the forward strand.
GACAGCCTTTTCTGTTGAATATCAAACAAAAGTGAACCTTATGTCAACTAACATAGAGTCCTCATTAACTCACTCACTGACAGATAACCATTACTGCGGGAAACACGACGCCGTTACAGACTATTCGTGTAAAATATAGTTAGATAGATAGATAGAATACCTATACTTTATTGTACACCAAAATTTAAATATATACCGATTTAACAATATTGCTTATTCTATGGAAGGACTTTAAATAAAAACTTTAATTAAGTTATACAGTATGTTAACTAATCTGTACACGCGTACTTGAAGGCTTCAAGTACGCGTGTACAGAGTGTTTCTTTTACGTATCAATTTTAAATTTTTAGTGAATTTTTTAATATTAAATAAAATATTAAATATTAAATAAATTAAATAAAAAAAATAAAAACATTTTGTTTTCGAATGGTAATATTTTTATTAGCATGTATGGATGCTATACTGTTGCGGGTTAACAGGAACGCCCTGTTAGTTAAACGAATACAAATACTATAGTATGTATGTATTCGTTTAGTTATAGTTCTTTGTTATAGTGTGTATTATATTTGTATGGGTCAAATTGCCTAAATTAAATGAATTTTATTATAACCTGAGACTAATAAGACAGCATTTTGATACAAACTTGATTTAATAACCAACAAAATTGAACCTTATACCATGTTAGGGTCTTAAAATTATGTAAACAAAGGAGAATTATTACATCATTTCAGGTCTTTAAGCAACCTGAACCTAAGAAAAATTGTAATGTTTACATTTCCATATAGTAATAGTTTGCCACAGGAAGAAAATATCCTTAGATATAATATTAATAAAACAATGCATAATCTAACATATAATAGCAATATATTCCATTTGATTGACATTAACAATTACCTCGGTAATCGTTTTTATTTGACAAAAGTAGGCACTATCTTTCTAATTATTTTACAGGGCATATAGCTGTGTCGCTATCATATTTTTTTAGCATTACAGCCAAGAACTTGGCTAAAAAAATTGCTCCTTTTGAGCAATGTCTTGACATTTAAAATGATTCAACCAATGGCTTGGTTGCAAACAATGTTACGATTGATGATTTAAATTAGACATATTGACAATAGAGACAGTCTCTAGCAATAATGAACAGTCTTTAAACAGCAAAAAGGAATCAAATAAAGTTTCAAAATCAATAAATACTATTAATCTGGTACATCAAAATATTCCAGGATTTTTAAACAAGGATTTGGAAGTAGATTTTTTTCTTAATTATAACAATATTGATATTCTTTGCTTAACTGAGCATTGGCTTCAAAGCCATCAGTTTATTTTTAATTATAATAATTACTAGGTTGGTAGCTCGTTCAGCAGAATAAATGCTATACATGGTGGCTCTTTATTTTTAATAAGTAATGTTATGAGCTGGGGTTCGGGATAGAAATAATAACGTCAATTAGACCAAAATGAACACTTTAATTTAATAAACACAAAATAAAAATTAACACAATTACTCGCACTACAATACTTGTCACTTAACACTTAAATCGCACTGAAATTCACTTATAGAGTTTCGATTATATCGCCTCGTATCTTGTAATAAGACTGGCGTCTCCGTTCCTTTGCGATCTATTTATTCCCCGAACTATGTGTTCTAGAACATTCTTGTACAATTGACTCACTGCCTATACTGCCAAGAATATTCCAGAAGCTACTCGAGATACTCAGTACTGCTACTCGCCGCCAGGTGGCGTTAGTGTCTCGAACATTCTAGATGTCGGTTAAGTTTCTCGACGTACTTCGCTAAGCGACTGGCGTAACACTGCCCCCTCCTAAGACATGCTCGACCCGAGCATCATTAGACCCATAGTAACGCGCCAGTCGATCAACATGAACAATCTTTGGCGCAGCTCGTGGACCTTTCTGGATCTGATAAGTGACGTTATTAATCTTAATTACAACGCGGTATGGCCCATCCCATTTTGCCTGCAATTTCGGTGACTTTCCTTTGCTGCGCACCGGATTATGCAACCAGACGAATGAGCCTTCATCAAATCCTAGATTGTTCATCTTTCGGTCGTAACGAGTCTTCACCTTCTGAGAAAGTTGACCGGATTGTCTGAAATGTTCGTATATGTCGTTCATTCTGTTTCGCAAATCACTCGCGTAGTCTGTTACACTACAAGGTGCATCCGGCGGTATTCCAGTGATTAGATCTGCAGGCAACCTAAGCTCTCGTCCGAAGTTCACGAAAGCAGTTGTAAAAGCTGTACTCTCATGAACTGCACTTCGATATGACAGAAGAAACGGCTGAATGAGGTGTACAATAAAGTATATAATAATAATAATAATAATGTGTTTGTCCCAATCCTTTTGCCTGCTTTCTACAACTTTAGCCAGATATCTCTCTAATATCTGGTTATAACGTTCCACCATACCATCGGATTGCGGGTGATATTAGGTGGTCCTGGTTTTATGAGTACCCATTACTCGACATGTCTCCTGAAATACCTGGGATTCAAAATTTCTTCCTTGATCGCTGTGAATTTCCAAAGGTACTCCGTAGCGACAAAATACTTCGTGAAGCAATTTATCTGCCACTGTGGTAGCTTCTTGGTTAGGAATGGCAAAAACTTCTGGCCACTTTGTAAAATAATCCATTACGACCATAAAGTACCTCTTCCCGGTTCCGAGATCTCTCTTCCCTTCCACTATTTCGCTTCGGGCAACTGGATCTCAGATGGCCCTTTTCTCCACACTCGTAGTATCTGGGGCTAAACTTCGGTTGAATGCCACGGGTGGGTGATGACAACAAACACTATAATGATTTTTTTCAAAATATAATATTACCAACAATTTGATAATACATTTATTCCCAAGACTGTTTTAGTTAATAGTAACACTACTTTCAGTGACTGGGCCACCATTGGTATTTATAAAAGTAGAAAACGGCTTTATGAACTTTATGAGGAGCTCAGCTCTTTTATTTAAAATCAAACGTCAGCAGCAGGTAACTGATGAAGTAAACAGTGCCCTTGCAACTGTAGTTAGCTGGTTTTATATTAATAATCTTCTTTTTAATGAGAAAAAAACCAAATGCATAAAATTTACATTACCTCATGTTAGACAAATGAATACTAGTGTATCAATATAAAGGGTGAAAGATTGAAACCCGAAGATACCACAGTATTCTTAGGTATAACTTTGGATGCGAAGCTGCAGTGGGGCCCCCATATAAATAAGTTGTTAAAAAAGCTGTTCTGCAGCATATGCCGTTAGAAAAATTCGTGGCTTCACTGATGTCGAAACAGCACGTTTAATCTACTTCAGTTACTTTCACAGTGTGATGTCATACGGCATTTTACTTTGGGGAAATGCCGCCGATATTAACACAATATTTGTACTAACAAAAAAAAGTTATTAAAAAAAAACAAAAAATCCCGACTGCCCAACTGAAATGCCAGAAACAAGCACATTTTTATTTTAAAAACTGACAAACAGGCGGGACCCAGTCGAACATAATATATATTTTTAAATTGGATGGGTCCCGCCTGTTTGTCACTTTTTAAAATAAAAATGTGCTTGTTTCTGGCATTTCAGTTGGGCAGTCGGGTTTTTTTGTTTTTTTTTTTAATAACGTTTTTTTTCAACTTTTTAGTTAAAATATTAACTAACATTTTTATAGTTTTCCCGGTCGTGTCACAGTGGCACCCCACTGGATTCAGAAAGTGAAAGAGCTAAGTCCATATTTTTCAACTTTCTCTTTGCATTATTTTTGCTAGTATTACACTAATGATAAACATGATATACCTTTTTGAAATCCTTGTGTTAATCCCTTTAATTTGATAACCATATAGCAGTACTCTAAAAAAAAAAAAATTTTTCGTTCTGTATAATTGCTTCGCCCAGCCGCCATGTTTGATTTTTTCAAATGTCACCTATCTAAGAACACTTGGGCTGCTAAGACGAATCTATCGATACCTCAATTATGTGAATCCGTTTAGCGGTTCTGGAGATATGAGGTAATAAAGAATATTACAAACATACATACATACATACATACAAGATACGCGCGAAAAACATAACCCTTCCTTTGCAGTCGGGTAAAAAGGGGTATTCGTGCTATTTATAAATTAAGTCCTAAATACTCCTTAAGAGACAAATTAAAAGAGATTAATAGTATGACTGTGCCATCTCAGTATATTTACGAGAATCTTTTGTATGCACACAAAAATATTCAAATGAAATGAATATTTATTTTGTAAATTGGTTATAAATAACACTTTTACACGTCATATTTTTTTGCGAGTTAAGTTTAGCTAGATGAGGCCGGTATTTCCTAACTGACTACTCTGAGAAGAAAAACCGAAACAAACTCAGAGGTCATATTAATCTGTTTAAAAATACAGTGATATTCATAATACAAATACAAGAAATAAAGATAAGACGTATGTTATTCCTAAAACAAGGCTAAAAAATAGGTGGTTTGTTTAGATGCCAATGTATACGTTTTTAAAACAAAATTCTTAGCCACATTCAAGAACTAAGCATTAATGAATTCAAATTATTTATGAAACGTAAGCTATGTCAGAAAGCTTTTTACACAGTCAAAGATTATATTGAGGACAAAAAGGCTTGGGAATGAGCTGCTCCAATGATATACCTACTTATGCAGGCTTTTTTATATATTTTGCTGAGGTAATGTTTGACTTTCGAAAGTATTGTATGTACTTTTTATTTTATTATTTCTTTTTTTGTGATCTTTTATGTTTGAGTATGCAGTTTGAGTATTTGTGTAGCCTACCCAAATATCCTTACTTTCGCGTATTGTTCGTGAGATCGTTGAGCTCTTTCAGTTCGAAGTTGAGCTACACGATAACTGACAAATGCTTGCACTGTCTGGACAGGTACGCTCAAATCTGCGTGCTCCTTTCCTCAAATGACACAACAGACATGAACCTTCATGCTTCTCATAATATGGTTTGACAAATACGAATTGTATGGACTTTAAAAGAGACATTGTCCTCTAAGTTTGTTTCGGTGTTTCTTCTCAGAGTAGTCAGCTAGGAAACACCGGCCTAATCTAGCTTAACTTAAAACACACATATTTAACGTGTAAAAGTGTTATTCATAACCAATTTACAAAATAAATATTTCATTTCATATAAAAAGAAAATTTAGTTTAGATCAACGAATTAGGAATGATATAGAACACGAACTCCGCTCAAAAATGGTTCCACGCAAAACACAATCAAGTAGGCGGGGAAAAAAAAATACAATCAAAGCGCCTCTCAGTCTGACGTGCGCTCAGTGACAGACGCCAGAATCGTGTTGATTAGTGAAAAATCCAAGAAAAAGCTCGTTTCTGAGGGATAAAAATGACCTCCTGCGTAGTAAGGTGGTGTAAAAGACGGAAAGAAGGAAGTAAAAAACTAACTGGGATAACTTATCACTCGGAAGTAAAATAATTTCGTGTTTTATTTTCGTATAGACTACCACGAGTTGTCAGTATTATGCAATAGGTAGCCAGCCAGTTTTTAATACCTAACTATTATATTTTTTATATTAAGTACAGAGTTTTATAAATTGGATGGATTGGTTTGCCTGTGTATTTCTTTTAGTTTCCCCAAAAAAGAGATTCGACGACTACAGTGGATTGCAGCAGTCCGCTTAGAAAAAAGAGAGGATGTCTGGTTACCAACTAATGCCAGTAGGGTTTGCTCCATACATTTTGGCAACGAAGACATATATTCGTCACGCACTGGCTATCGTATGCTAAAAAATCAGCTGTACCTATTTGTACGGTTAGTACAGTTGCACAGCATTTCGTGAAAAATTCGGGTAAATCCTAATAACTTTATTTAAGGATTGCTTAAGAATACAATTTTAAATCACGTCTAATGTGTTTTATGTTATCAGTAGGTATTACACCACGTTGAAACAATGCAGGTAATTAAATCGGCACTCCGTATATGAGCTGATAAATAGAGCAAGGCAATATTTAGGAGATGTTTCTGTCCATTTTACTAAACAACAAAGTTTTGTTTTGAGTACCTCGAGTACCCTTAAATTTTGGCACGTACTTTTTAAAAACCACCTGGTATATTAAATTTACTTTACTCACACATTATATATACATATATATTAATCTAGTTTCACAGCTTATAAGCCTAACGCTCTTCTGATGGGGGGTTAGCTAATGAATTCTTACCTTATTTATGTACTTTAAGAAATTGATAGTTATGAAATTCGCTAGATCCTGAGGAAATAATGATTTCCATTTAAAATAGGTATTAGGTAAGTAATAAAATAACTGTTTCGTTTCCAAAGGGGAATGCCTATAAAATGCTTAAAATGGACAGAAACTGCGAATAGTCCTTAATTCTTTTTAAAATAAAATATGTATAATGAAATAATTTTCAAGTTTGTTTAAGTAGGATATAAAAATATGGGAATCATTAAAATGTTTAACCTGATATCCGTTTAATTCATTCTTATTTTTATGGAGGTCAGTGTTTATTTGACACTAGTAAGTGGCATTCAGCCAAACAGGAATCGTAAAATAATTCCTAACGAATTATTTTGCAGATTTAGTGCACAATAATTATTAATTTAATATAATTCGACCTATGTGTATGGTACACATAGATCGAATTATATTTAAAAAATCTAAAAAAATATAATATATGCATGTCAATAGTAATTAAAATCAAATATTTTTTAATAGAAAATGTATCGTAGGCTGTATGAATTACATCTCCTTTGCATTACCTACTGACAGACTGACAGTTTGACATTACTGCATTTTCGATTGTTTGTTTACTTGATTCTACAATAGCGTTTGTGAATTGAGTTACGTACGGATTGCTTTTTTATGGTATAGCAACGACTATGGTCATTTTTAGAAGATTTTGATTTTAGTTGTGCACACGATACCCATTTTTAAACACGGATTTAGGTTGGACCCGCCTAAACGACGACTTGGCATCCTTAACCCTAGACTTAACCAATATTTCAGAAAAAGGTTTGTAACTGACTTCTACCTAGTTTTTTTGATAATCATTGAAATTGTAATGGGTTACCTACGATTTGTAGTAACATTTGGCGTATATTTCACTCTTGTTCATTTCAGGAATTTTTTTATATGGCCGACGGGCATTCCCTTTTATGAAGCTTTACACTTTTTGTAAACTTAAGGTAAAGAGGTTTAATATTAATTTATAATAATTGAGTTCATAATAAATTACTGACTCCTACTGCATACTGCATAACACCATCCTCGCCGCTCGATGTCACGAAACAATCCATCTCGTTCGCACTCGCTTGATTCGATATTTCAGTTTCGCTCTAACATTATCTTACTAAATAAAATAGCGCCCCAAATGAATGAATTGACGGATCCATGCGCAGAAAATAAATTTAGCAAAGTATTTTGTTTTGTTTGTGCGCGTGTTGCATTCGTATTATCAGTTTAGTGGTATGAGTTTGGAACCAAGTTTTAGCGGGCTTCGTTAGAGAGTTATGATTCTATATAATTCCTAATTCGTTGGTTTAGATAAATAGATGGCGTGATATAATTATAATGGATTTGTTCAAATATAGATAGGTACAAGATAATAAATGTTGTACATATCTATGCCATATTACTAAAAAAAGAGACTTAATACATTCTAATTCAATAAATACGTAATTATTTAGTAATTTATTATTAATTTTTCACATATTCCCAAACGACATGACATAAGTCACACCAGATTTGGCAAAAAAAATTGGCCAAGTGCGAGTCAGACTTGCCCATGAAGGGTTCCATAGTAACTACGCCAAATAACTTTGTTTTTCATAGTGTTTGTATGAATTACAAAGTTATATTTGCGGTTTTAGAAAATATGTTGTATCTCAAAAACTGATGATCCGATCTTGTTCAAACTAATTTTGGTTGAAAGTTTACATTAAGATCTACAGCATATACACTACTAATTTTTAATTAGTACAAATACTTAAAGGGCTTATTAGAAAAGGTCTTGTTATTATATATGTAAAGTCTCACTATATAATATTGATAAATAGCAAAGTTATTAGCGTTTGTTTATATCCCAAAATGTCACTCAATTTACGGACATATTGTACAGGCCATTCATGTATTCATTAATCGTGATGTCGCGGTCACGCGGTCTCGCTCAAACTTGCCCCGCCTCCAACAGCTGTTATCGTAATTGTAGGTAGCTTAGACGCATCTTTAAGCTTTACGATAAAAAAAAGTAAAATAGAAGGTTTACGAAGAATAATAGGCACTTATTCAATTCAAACTTTACCTTCATACTTTTATTGGACTTAGGACCAACAAAATTAGCAACTTTTTTACAAATAAAACAACTAGGTAACTAAAGTAAAATGAAATCAAATCTTTAAAACTTGTTTGAAAAGTAATTTTGGCGTATTTAAAAGGTTTGAATCAGCTGATATTTACAATAATGAACGTTTACAAAACTTAAAAACAACTTACAGGTATTTTAATTGTCCTTCGAAATGTCCACCACCATTATCAATGCAAAGACGGGCACGTTTAATTAAATTATTTTTTAACGATAAAAGTATGTTTCGCTCACTTTTCACTAGGTCAAATGCGTCCAATATCTAGGTACTCTTCCCTGTACATACGAACAGCGGCACTAGCGTTTTCACCAGACAAAAAGTACACACGCAACATAGCCACGTACTCCCGAGATGAAAACTGGTAAGCCATCGCGACAGCAAAACGTAACAATTTAGATTAAAAAGCACGCGCACGTTTCCGCTAACAAATTGGCACTGTTAGTTCAGGTTCACTCAGTGTTGCCGTTAAGGAATAAAAAGAGTCCCCAGACGTCGATGCAAAAGTCGCTAGATTTTGAAAAGAACAATATTAAAAAATCCGCTAGAAGTCGCTAAATGTTAGCAAAATATGGTGTAAATAAAAGCAAATTTCTATAATCAAGCTTTTAATCATAGTAATGAAATCCCTATAGGTTTAAACAACTAAAAATTTCGTTATCTATTGCGTCATTTTCGACTTCGACAACTTCTAATGGCTAGTCTTGTGCATGCTCGGTCATTTTTGAGATTGCTCCGTACTAGTTCATTTCGGACAGTGAACTATTTAATTTTATTAGTTCTAATAGCTCTAATCGGTCATCGCTTTCAGCAGTCAGCGGTCACTAGAAATGTCTCGCGTGTTCGGGTGATAAGCTAAATTAGACATTATGCAATTGAAATAACACGTATCTTATCTCATTCTTGCGAATTCAGTCGGTAGGATTCGGGTAGCATCGTCATTAATCGGCTACTCTCTCCCGTTCTCATTGATTCACAGGCATCGAATGGATTCGTATAACGCTTCTGTCAAACAATCAGTGACTGTATTTCAATTCCCGTTCGCACATTACGATCGCGTGGTTTAGAATGTACATCTGTACGAGTTCGAAAAAAATCGAAAAAAAATGTCGCTAAGCACATCAAAAAACCGCTAGATCTAGCGACAAAGTCGCTAGAACGGCAACACTGGGTTCACTCCGCGATAAAGGATCGCTGGCCAGCCGAAAGGAGGGGGCGTGGCTTGAGCTTAGACGCGAGTTTGCCGGGATCTATGAATGGCGATCGAACTGGACTAGCACTGTGCGTAATATTTTCTAGTAGTAATTGTTATGAATGATTGATTCAGTTATGAGTTTACCAGTTATGGCAAATTTTCGTAGACAATTTTGGGGTTTCGTTTTTTTTACTTTTGACTACATAAATATGATCAGTAAAGTGTACGGATAGAACCCCATTTTTTTTTTGTACTAATTAAAAATTAGTAGTGTATATATTTTTTTTAATTTTTCACTCTATTATTATATGTAGAAGTTGGAGGGGGGACACATTTTACCACTTTGGAAGCGTATATCTTTTAAACGATTAACTTTTTGAACAAGTGGTTCTAGAAACCTCAATGTCATTTTTAAAGACCTGTCTATAGATACCACACACGCATAGGTTTCATGAAAAAAAAAAACATATTTTCCGTTTCAGATCCATGTATGGGGGCCCCCCTTTATTTTAAATATTTTTTTTTTAATCAGAAAGCTGTTCACGGAATATATCTACCCACCAAATTTCACATGTAGTCCTAATAGTTTCAAATTTTTTGATACGAGTCTGGCTAACGAAAGCGTGACCTGGAGTTTTCTTAAAAGTTTAATATGGCAACATTATTAAGCTGTCAAAATCTGTGATTACAATTGTTAGTAATTTGTAAACACAATTAATATTCAACAATAATCGCTTTAATATGGGTAAAACAATAAAAAGTAACGTGCGAAAGCTGCTACATACTATGATCAGTAAGTTTAAACAAAAACAAGAAGAGAAAGAAATTGTTTTTCAAGAAAAACAACAATGTTTACATGCGATCTCGGATTTTTTAGGTTAGTACGACTTTTAACCGATTCCGTGCGGAGGTCTTTTTAGCAATCTTTAGTGCCTGGCGTCAAACAAAAATTTCGTGATGCCTCTGGGGCACCAAGCGCCAGAGACTTTGATGATTCCCCTGGGGAATCATCCGCCATGAACTGTAAATTTTAGCTTGTTCTCGTGTTTCCACTTGTTAAAGAGTCATATGCCATTGTGTATCGAACGTAATCAGTCAGTAAATTCGTTCAGTGCATTTAAAAGTGACGATCTGTGTGTTTTTATGGAAATGGAAGGTAATTGACTAATTTCTATTAGGTGTTGTAAACCTTTTTGCATTATTTTATGGATGTATAATGCTATTTTGATGGTAAAATTGTTTCTCTACAAAACAATGTAATATAGAACATATAACTGAATGGGAAGTCCGAATCTAATGAATCAAAAATATTCTACTCGTACCTACAAACACTTACATGATTATGAAGTGTTTTATTTGGATAACAATGTAAATGTATTTTATTGATAAAAAATATCTATGACTATCTACTTACAATTGTGGATTTTTGTTAAGCGTTTAATTGACCACCTTTTTATTTTGTTGTAGAGTTACCCAGAAAAAAAATTTAAATATATTATTATAGGCAACAGAACAGCGCAAAAAATGAGTAAAACCCATTGTTTGTTAGGTCGCCGATCCGCCTCGCACTCTTTCTAACCCCATCATGTTTTGAGGCAAAAATGAACCTTATGACAAAAGCATTTAATTTTTTGAGAAACATTCCAGAAAGTTGGCTGTTAGAATTATAATCAATAATAAAATGTGACTCGACAACTTGGTTTACAACCCCTGAAGTCTGCTAATTTACGAAATTACTTGAAACGAACACTGTGGGCATGATATGGGTGACAAATACACTTTTATTTACGGGACTCTTTTGACAAATGTCGTTTTAGCCGAGTTTTTTATGTTTCAGTTTTGTATCCTCTCGGGCACCATACGCCATACGCAATAGATTTACATGGTGCCCGTGCGGCATCATCCGCACGGAAACGGTTAATGTTGATCCTTGGTGGCTGATTATTAGATATACCTATTTACGATATTATGATACTTTTTCTTATCTTTATAGATAATATTGGAGATATTCAAAGAATCTGCGACTTGTTGAAACGTTAAAAAATTTGGAGAAAAATCTTTAATAAAAACTCAGACTAAGTTCTTAGAAGAAATATCTTCATTAACTGGTACGTATGTTACGGATAAGCATGTTTTGTTGATGAGTTGTGTTATTTGACATTATCAAATTGTTTGGGTACCTTAATTTTTTAATATCCATTTTATACTTCGTTTTGCAGAAGTTGTTGTCACAACACTAAAAAAAGGAAGGATCTGTGAATGAATGGACGTGGAGTACTCCAGGAAAAAAACGCCCACACAAAAGCTCAGTGTTGGATTTAGACAGTTTTGATATTGATTCAACAAGAAATAAAATCAACAATTTTATATTGTGAGAAAGGAGGTCCCAACATTGCGAACATTGCTAGAAAAATTACATTCTAGCATTGGCTTTAGTGGATGTAGAGAAACTCTGCGTGAAATATTAATTGCTAATGCTAAAATAAAAATGAACGAACGGTTCTTGTCGAACGTTTTGATATTGCTGCTTGGAGGCATATTTACCAAGAAATTGCTGCTAAACGAATGGAAGGAAAACGAATCATCTATTTAGATGAAACATAGGTACACAAAAATTATAAGCCTAAAATGTCATGGCAAGATCTAACAAAACGAGTGGTGCCCCTAAAACAAAATAAAACACTGATAAAAACCTCGTTTGGCTGAATAGCTGCAGAAGATTGAAAGAAAAATGACAAATCATGTAATAAATGTGGAAAATAAAATAATACAAACAAAGAGATCACATAACAGAAAAAGTATTGGAAAAAATCATAATAAGTGTAGGTGATGACGACTCCACTGATACAGAAGAATCCTTAGAGGTTGAATTTTTGGACTCGAATTTTGAGTACGATGATTAAATAATTATCATACTAAAAATGCCTCTAGTTGATTTAAAAAATTGTTGAAGAAATTTAATAAACTACTTACAGGTTAAGTAGGTTAATATTACGTATATACTAATAAATAAATCTACACATTCGTTTTTTTAATTAATCCATGACAGTCAAGGCTCCGAGACACCAAACGGAGTCTTTAAAAACATTATGTGGTATTATCCCTAAATTAGAAATTAGTTCGTAAACAACTATTATATAAATTGATTGTCGTAAATACATAAAATTTCCAAGTATCAAAACATTTTTCTCCTACTATAGTCAGTAATACCACATAAAGATTTTTTGAATTTGCCGCGCTTTCTCAGGTCACGCTTTCGTTAGCCAGACTTTATTAATAGTTTCAAATTTTTGCTAAAAATGACTTACCTGGTGATAGAACTTAAACGACGATATGTATATACAACATGTAACATAATTACTGCACACCTCAGAATCGTTTACTAAATCGATTTTTATCATCTATACTTCTATTATACAACGTGTAACGGAAACCCCATATCTATCCAAAAGGACTGAAGACAACATCTGGTATGGAGCCTCTATGCAAAGTTTCAGCTCAAAATAAGTGACTCACAGAATTGACCCCAAATTATCGGTTTCATATGTTTCTTGAATACCAATAATAACAAACGTGTCACATCACTATGAGGGTCATCACTTTCCACGTCACTAGCCAATAACACGATAATTCTCTTCGTTCTTCTTAATATGAAAAATTCGGTCTCTGGTATTGTCTAATAAGATCCACACATGTAGACATAGGATTACAAAACCCTTGCTATATCGTTTGTTATCATCCAAAGAAGCCGTGCACTAGGTATGTATAATGTATAATAGGATTACAAAACCCTTGCTATATCGTTTGTTATCATCCAAAGAAGCCGTGCACTAGGTATGTATAATGTATATACCCTTTAAATTACACGTTGTATAGAGGTAAAATTTGTTTGTACGTAGCGGGTAATCTCTGGAACTATTGATCCAATTCTAAAAAACATAATTTGTAGTAATCTACATTATGTGCTAGTGCTATAAGGCTATCTATACTTCTATACTACTATTATATAGCGGAAGAAAGTTTGTTTGTTTGAACGCGCTTATCTCCGAAAGTACTGGGTGGATTTTGATGAAATTTGGTATGGAAGTAGCTGGAAGCTTGAGAGAGATCAAGTCAAAGGGAGCGAAGCCCCGCGCGACAGATAGTACATTATATTTAATATCATGCATATTAGGCGAGTCATCTTAATTTTTAGACAGGCGGAAGAAAGAACCTTTTAAGACAGGTTATTTACATTTTATGCCTAAACAGTTGTATACAACGTGTAATTTAAAGGGTATATCCCAACGAGCACATTAGTGGAAATAGCAGCCTATTTTGTTACTTTGGGCTGTAAAATAGCGGTTTAAGGGTTCAAAAAGCAGTTCAAAGTTGCATATCTGCATCCGTAAACGTCTATAGCTATAAAAGTTACTTAAGGTACTATAAGCTGAATCAAATACTACCCTAGCCTTCACAGTAGTCCATGGTAGAACTCATTTACCACTTACACCTTTATATGAGAGTTACGAAGGTCATTCTGCCACTCACAGCTGCACAGTGGTTTCCATTGTAACTTTTATAGGTTATAGTTATAGTAACCACTATTATACTACTATAAGTTTCATTATAGAAATAATAGAAACTCTTATGCATACTATAGTTACAAAAAAATCATCAGTGTAACTAAGGCCTTTAGTAGCACAAGTCATTCCTTGCAGGCTCAATCCATTTGCCATTTTACAGTCGGTTTTGTAACTATTATAAAACATTTAATAAAAATGGATGCTAAACGAATAAGTACGTAACTAGATCTTATAACCTCAAAAACAGGAAAATAGGAGCTTTTTGTGGCTGTGAGTTGCACTAGGGGAACAAAAATCACTGGAGCGTTAGAAGGGTGAAAATTAGCGCTATGATTCTCAAAAGGGAGTTATTAGAGCTAAAACTGCAGGTTATGACTACATTACAATGACGCCATGATTTTTTAAGAAAACTTATAATTCACTTGCAAAATTGAGTTGATATACTGGATTTTCAGTTAAATGTGCATTATGGTAAACAATCGGCCACTTGCGAATAGTAAGTTATCGACACGTAAAAATACGGAAATAAAATTTATTCTGTATAACAAATAAAAAATATCACATATCTTTTGTTAATTTTTTAAATGTCATAAAAGCACGTTAAAATTATTCGAAAATTATCTTATATATCTACAGTAACCTGGACAGCGTTTTAAGTATCTTTATATATCTTACTAATACAGAATACAAACTTTTACTTCTTTTTGTTTTATTTTCATGATGGCGACGAAAACACTTTACCAAAATATTACAAATAATGTCAACTGAAGATATACAATAAAGAACTATAATCAATTCATTCGTTCAAAGTAGTTCAAAATCATTCAAGAGTAGCGCTACGAGAGCATTAGTATAGCGTTAATAAATCGTTATAGCTATTAAGGAACCTTTATGCAACCGTTGTGCAGGTTAAATGGAATTTAAGTCTGTAGTAGACGCTCTAGCGCTTACGTCTATTACCATAAGTAATAATCGGATACGCTCCAAAGCCCTAATGCAGCCCATTTGTGCCAATTGGGATACATACCAAGTGCACGGCTTCTTTGGATGATAACAAACGATATAGCAAGGGTTTTGTAATCCTATGTCTACACTAGTACTCACGCGGGGCTTCGCTCCCGTGGATTATAACACGGTAAAAACATAACTCTCCTTTTTTGCAGTCGCGTAAAAAGTAGCCTATAACCTTCCTCAAGCTTCAAGCTACTTCCATACCAAATTGCATCCAAATCCCAGTACTTTCGAAGATTAGCGCGTTCAAGCAAGCAAACAAACAAACTTTTCCGCTTTATAATATTAGTATAGATATGTGAAGCTAATTAGAAATTTCAATACATTGATACCAGATACCGAATTTTTCAAATTAAGAAGAATGAAGAGAATTATCTTGTTATTGGCAAGTGACGTGGAAAGTGATGACCCTCATAGTGATGTGACACGTTTGTTATTATTGGTATTCAAGAAACATACGAAACCAATAATTTGGGATCTATTCTGTGAGTAACTCATTTTGAGCTGAAACTTTGCATAGAGACTCCATACCAGATATTGTCTTCAGTCCTTTTGGATAGATATGGGGTTTCCGTTACTCGTTGTATAATTGAAAACAATTTATGGTAACCTGGTCCGATTTAATTAGTAGACATTGTAGTACCCTTTTTAGTTGTCAAGCCCGTTGGTGCGGAAGCGAGGGGGGTTACTAGAAATTTCTCGAAGGACCTTAGCGGGGTGTAATTTGGGCAGTGAAATATTGACCACACAGTAAACCTTTAGGTTCATAACGACAACTTCCCAAAACGTTCACTCTCCCAAAATGTCCACTTCCCAAAATGGTAATTCCCTAAATGTCTATTACCCATTTCGTCCTTTTTCCCAAAACGACCAGATCCCAAATTATCCATTTCTCAATACGTCTACTCCCAAAACGTCTACTTCACAACATTTAACACTTGCCCTATATTTTCATTAAAAATAAAAGAATCGCTTTACTCCTATTTCTAAACAGCACTACAATGAGTAACTAAAAATGCGTAATGGAGATTACAATGTTTATTTGCTTTTTAACATTAAAAAATAATAGAATCATTGATCTAATCACATTCACACAGAATCACAATTAAAACTTCGGCTGCAATCAGAAATATCTATTTGTTTTGTTTTTTTTAACATGCTTTTATTAGGTCGACCTGTATGTAACTAACTATGTAATGAAATATAAGGTAACTAATTTAACCATCTTCCAAGGGTCGTAGCGTAATGAAAATTGGCAGCTGTATGTAGTTCTGATGACAATACAATAATATGGTACTGTCAAACTGATCTGATGATGAAGCCGGAAGATATGAACTGGAACTTCATGATTGAAAACTGTATCATAGCTGTTTTAGATTTCTTAGAAAAGTCTTGTAATGAAATTTGACCACAATTAGGTTTCAAGGTCTGATGATGAAGCCGGAAGATAGGCACTGGCATTCCATGATGGAATATCGTATCATAGTCATGTTTGCATTTGTGAGAAAGGCCACGTAATGGACTTTGAACACGATCAGGTTTCAAGGTTATAACAAACCTAAAAAAAATCCGTTATCGGTTTTTTTAACCTTTGTGATTTACCGCGTAATCCATAGATTTATTATTAGGTCGATCTGTAACGATCTAAATATGAAATAAAATCTAAGAATCTGAATTAAACGTACTTCTGATTGTTGTATCATCATTAAACTTGACAATTATGTTTAGATTAGACGACAATACAATATTATGGTACCATCGAGCTGGTCTGACGATGGAATTGGAAGGTGGCTGATGGAACCTTGGACTGCCTACTAGTAAACATTTCTCATTTCTGCTCATTACATTAGTCTTAAAAGCGTGTTTTTGGTTTTTTAAACTATTAATTATTTACACTTGATTAGCAGTCGCATGTATATATATATTTTTTTTTAAAGTTAATCGGAGTTATATTTTTTTGTGTAGTTTTTCCAGTATTGTGCTGTATTTTTCGTCAAATAAAATGTCCCCATTCCGTCTAGTCCTATTCACTGTCATGAAAAGGCAACGTGTTAGTCTGTTGTCCTGATATTTAATCTATTTCTTCATTTTATACAAAAATAAATAAAAATTAGGGCTTTGTGGTATTCAGGCTCGAAGACGTCGATGCCATCCTTCTATTTGGTTTGTTGTTCTAAGCCACTGTGACCTGCAAAACCGTTTGGTACTGTTGCAGTATTACATGAAATAATAAATTGTTGTCATTGAACATATCTAGATATAACATATTAAGGTACGCATAGTTAATAATATTTGTCAAGTCACGGAACTGAAACGCGTAATATTTTGATAAACAAAACCTATTTAGAAAGTGGACGTTTTGAGAGTTGACGTTATGGGAAGTGGACTTTTTGGGAATTGTAGTTTTGTGGTCGTTTTGGGAAAGAGGACGAAATGGGAAATGGACATTTAGGGAATTACCATTTTGGGAAGTGGACATTTTGGGAAGTTGTCGTTATGACCCTAAAGGCACAGTAATGAGCCGACCAGGGGTAGGAAAAAAGGACTTACTTGGATATCTTGAGCTGGTTAGCTTGAGAATGGTGCACGTGGGTTGTATCTCTTTCTTCTTAGTTGCGGAACACTTTCACCTTGGTCTCTATTTTGTCACACTTGTGGGGCCAACACGAACATTTGATAGTTTAGATTTATAGATATATTAGCGGTATTTAGTTATCTCAGCGCGGCGCGGGGACTTGTCTTCGCGTGGTAACTTCACGGTGGGTTTTTTATGAAGACGAATAGACACAACATGGCGGAAGTAATTATATTTTCTCGAACCACAGTATCTGTACGGTGATTGGCTGGTGGCGCGTGCGGCGAACATTTCTTCTCTCATTTGTGGGAATTGGATACTAGGGAAGGAATTATTGGTCAGCTCAAAAACCGCGGTCAAATAGGAATCTGTATTCTAATATGTGATACGTTCGGATATATGATAGTAGAAAATTATAAATTCAAATTCAAATTCAAAAATAAAATAAAACTTGCGCAAGCACCCGTGTTTTTAGAGAACTACCTGTGGGTAGAATTCACATTACTAGCAATCTTGTAAACCCCTCCAACTAAGCTAAATAAGCTAGTGTCTGGAGTGGGTTCACGGCAATAGGGTATTGCCGCTTTGAAGTTTTGTAGTGTACAATAAAGAGTATATCTACCTATTTTATGCCAACTTACATCTGCGAGTCAGTACTCTCGGCGTGCTTGACCGACATCACGATGTGTCTCTTGTATGCCTCTATCGATATAAACTTCACATCACACTCCTTACAGTACGGACTTTCTTCTTCTGACTTTACTTCTGCGTTTTCATTTTCTTTCTCCTAAAAATAAAAACAAAACTCCATATTAAAATCTTGATTTAATGTTGGCAACAACGAGTCAAGCTACCTCGAGTGGCCAGTCGACGTGGCGTGATCAACGGCTCTCTTTGGCTTACGCTCTCGGCGCGTACGGTTGTGTTGTGCTTAGTTTTGCGTGATTAAAGCTGATTGAAGCTATATTTGTGATTATACCAATTAAACCTCGCTCTTGTTTATAAATCCCTAATCAGCAACAAAAATCGTCAACATTAAGTAATGTATATAATAGTCTTAATTCATAACGAAATAAGTGACAACTAAAATAAAAGTTCAAAATTGTCGTGTAAATTGCACACACTTATTTTCACTCAAAATTTTCTAACCATTTGGTGCTAAATCTCAGGGTAGGATAAGGTTCAACCATCGTTCTCGGACTTGCAATCAAATACAGAGCTTATTTGCAGCGAGAATGAGGCTAATAAAAAAAATTTTAGCCTTTTTCCAACTTTTATAGTTAGTTAGTTAACAAAATGGCCATCGCTCAACCTAATGTTAGTCCTCGCACTTCGTGACAGTGCTACGAGTATACCACTGGTTTTCAGCGTAAGTCAGTTTTGGTCCACGTCCACATCGTTCCTAGCAGTTCAGAGTATAAAATCAAAGTGAGGGTACTACATACTTGGACATCCTTGTGCATCATAGTCTTGTGCATGGCGAGGCCGAGCTTGCTGATGAAAGAGTACCCGCAATAGCCACATATGAACTCCGAAGGGTGTTTAATACGCACGTGACTCATGTACGATGTCCATATACTGTCAAGAGAAAACACACAGAAATAAAAACTAATATACAACGTGTAATTTAAAGGGTATATACATACCAAGTGCACGGCTTCTTTGGATGATAACAAACGATATGACAAGGGTTTGGTAATCCTACGTCTTCATGTGTGGAACTAATTAGAAATTTCAATACATTGATACCAGAGACTGAATTTTTTCAAATTAAGAAGAACGAAAAGAATTATCGTGTTATTGGCAAGTGACGTGGAAAGTTATTGACCCTCGTAATGCTGAGACACGTTTGTTATGATTGGTATTCAAGAAATATATGAAACCAATAATTTGGTATCAATTCTTTCAGTCAGTTATTTTGTGCTGAAACTGTGCATAGAGGCTCCATACCAGATGTTGTCTTCAGCCCTTTTGGATAGATATGGGGTTTCCGTTTGTGTAATAGTATAAAAGCTAATATATACTAGCAACTGCATTATCATCATCATTATCCTCCTGCCCTTATCCCAATTACTTGGGGTCGGCGCAACACGTTTTCTTCTCTCATTCTCGCCTATCAGACGACATAGCATCATTTACTCTTTTTAGGGTTCCTTACCCAAAGGGTAAAACGGGACCCTATTACTAAGACTCGGCTGTCCGTCTGTCTGTCTGTCCGTCTGTCATCAAGCTGTATCTCATGAACCGTGACAGTTAGACAGTTGAAATTTTCACAGGTATTTCTGTTGCCGCTATAACAACAAAGACTAAAATACAGAATAAAATAAATATTTAAGGGGGCTCCCATACAAGAAACGTGATATTTTTTGGCTCGTTTTTGCTCGATATTGATAACGGCAACAGGTAGACGCTTGAAATATTCACATAATATTGAGTTATATATTCACTTTAAAATAAATAATTAAATTACAATAAAACAAATATTTAAGGGTAGCTCCCATACAACAGACATGATTTTTTTTTGCCATTTTTATAATGGTACGGAACCATTCGTGCGCAAGTCCGACTCGCACTTGGCCGGTTTTTCTTTCAGATCATTCCTCACACAATCCATCTATCTTTTCTTTGGCTTTTGGTGCCATATTTGTGGTGGAGAAGACGCAGGTTCAAACCCCACATACTACACTATTGCCGTGTGCCCAGACACAAGCTTATTTAGCTTAGTTGGAGGTGTTGCTTGTAATGTTAATTCTAGCCAAATTGCTAGTTCTTTTTATAAGAGAAATCCCTAGATTTACAATTAAAACAAAAAAAAAATTCCCTATGCTATCCCTGTACTACTCCCTGTACTTAATTCATGTGACACAGTTGAATCTGTTTCCACTTACGTAAAGACTTCATCGCAAAATTTGCATTTGAAAGTAACTCCTTTATGCCAGCCTTGGTGCTGCTTAGCTTGAGTCCTGGTAAAAGAGAGATTTTATCAATATAAAAAAAAAAAACATCCATTAAAAATACAACTTTTAACAAAACAAACGAAACATTTTCTTCTATTGAACCCAATATCCCACCCATACGCACAAAACGATTTGGAAATCTGGACCTGGGGGTCTTTAAGTCAAGAGTAACTAGGTTACTTCTAGGCAAGCGTGCTCCATCTTCGACCACGAGCATTCGACATCTCGAAACACGAGCATATCAAGCATAAAATAATTGAACTTACCGAAAGTTATGACCTTGTTGATCACCAAATAATTAATAAAAAAAAAGATAATTCTATGAAACGAGTTAGGTGATTCTTTTTTATGGATATTTATTTTTTATTAAAAATAGGTTTGCGTTTGACCACCATCTCACCTGATGGTAAGTGATGATGTGGTAGAAGATGGAGCACGCTTACCTAAAAGTAACCTATTCACTCTTGACTTAAAGACCCCTAGATTATAGCTTTCGGGAAACACAGACTCCGACAGGGAATTCCACTCTTTAGCCGTACACATAATGAAAGTATTCCCAAAACGTTGTGTGCGTATGGGTGGGATGTCCACCGTGTAACGATGGCGCATTGCCGTTCGTCTCGTAGTCCGATGATGGAACGGGCTTGGCGGAATTAGACTGTGTAATTCCATCGCACACTCCCCGAAATGTAACCGATAGAAAACCGATAGACTTGCAACTCGTCGTCGATGTTCAAGGCTCTGGAGCTTTGACTCGACCAGTGCATCGTTACAATGAGTCTCTTGGCCCGCTTCTCGATAGACTCAAGCGCGTCCAGTTGGTATTTAGCAAATTCGTAAAAACTCCAATTACTCAAGACATACTGTGTCTCATTAGGCATGGTTGCAAATGTTAAGATAGGCTATAGGGAACACGGAGTGGTTTAAGCCAGAGTCTAACAGATTCCTTGCCCACAACAGAACAGGGGACAACTATGAGGATTCCCACGTCAAAAACTATAAAAGCGAAACGCCACTGATTCACTCACTCATCACGAAATCTCAGAAACAACAAGTACAAAATTTGAAAGCTCTAATGTCTCAAATTTTGCATGGGGGTTCCCCATTTAACAGACATTAGAGCTTTTAGCACGTAGGTGCTCGTCAAGCGGGATTGTGGGAATTTCCCACGAGATCGGGATTTACACGGGAAAAATTCCCACGCGAACGAAGTCGAGGGTAACAGCTAGTTAAAGATATTTATCGTGTTTATTTTGCATGTGAACTATTAGAGGTACTTACGTGTTAGTAGAGATGTATGGACAAGATTTACAGGCGTATTTTTTTTCGTGGTTCGAGGCATGTTTCTGATACGCACGCTTCGTTTTGAACCTAAACTTGCAAACTTCACACTCTATGCTGCCTGAAGTCTGAAAATGAAACACATATGGATTGCACTACCACAAGTATAAATTTAATTTCAAATCATTGTCAACACAGACAAGTAGCCGGCCATGGCCGAACAAGTGGAAAAAAACTGTTTCAGTTCAAAACGGACTATAAATTATTTACTTAAATAGGATTTCCAACAGAGTGAACAATTTTACATGCTACATTAATATCCAAACCAACCGATTAAATTCACATTTAATCAACAGTCAAGCTTCAACGGCTTAACGTAAGGCACGGAGGAATCTATGTTATATAATATATACGATGGTAAGATAGTCTCCCAACCACGTAACGACCTCGGCAAGTTAATCTTGATGATCGAACAGTTATTAGGCATTACAGATGGAATAATTACTTACGGGAGCATGTTTGCTGACATGATGCTTCCAAGCTTCGTTATCAATGAACCCTTTATAACACAGATTGCACTGGAAAGGAGAGTTTATATAGTTTGATGACTCCTTTCGCTTCTGTATCTCTTCTTTCTGCTCTTCCAACTGGAAACACAAGGTGAGATGAAGAACCATCAGTTTTACTGGCAAGTTTATAAAAAACAACCTCTACCAAAATTAACAATATGCAAACAAAACAATGTAATTAATAATACTGGTATCATAAAATTATTTTGTGTAAAACAGTTTCTGAGAGGTGAAATTCTGGTGACCTGTAATACAGATTTTGATTACATACCACAGGCACCAGTGTTTCTCGGCCAATGTTACTTGTGTTCTTATGTATGCCAATAAATAAATAAATGTAGCATAATACACACTTACACACCCATAAACACACCCTCGCATTCACACACGCACACACACATACACATACGAAAATACAGAACACCTCATTTATTCATACACCTCTCTCGGTGTGTCTTACAATTTTTCTTTTAACTCATAAGCTCTATAAAATCTGGAATGCTAACGTTTCCAACCACCTGGAGGTGGACGCTAGTAGCTACGACACAGTTCTCAACGTTAATATGGCTGTTAATGTACACTACTAATTTGTATGTGCTTTTATGTTCCAAAATAAATAAATAAAATAATTCAAAAATCTACATAAATCAAAATCTCAAGCAAATCCTTTGTGCCCCTTTTTCAACCGACGACAAAAAGAGGAGGTTATCAATTCAACGCGTATATTTTTTTTTTAATGTATGACCATCGATTACTCGAAGACGGCTGAACCGATTTGGAAAATTCTTTTTTTTATTGAAAGGGTATACTTCGAAATTGGTCCCATTTTCATAAACGACAGGATCTGATGATGGAATCCTGGAGAAATCGAGGGAACTCTTTAAATATTATAGGCACACTTATGACGTTTTGGGTATTTATTATAATATATATATATATAACTTGTGCAGTTGCTCTCAAAAAGCTTGCAGTGTTTTTTGGGAGTCGGTTTAATTTTTTGGTAAAAAGTTTTTTACGAAAATCACGTGGACCGAGGAATATGAAATTTGGCACAGTTAATGATTAGATGGAGAAGGAGCAAGATCTTTCTGCACAGAAAGTTAATGTTTTTTTTTTATAATAATGCATTCGTAATAAATTATGTAATGGGCGAATTTCAACCACTGAGCAACCACAAGTATTCATAACAACAATAGATTCTACTTTTTGCAAAACATATATGAACACCCACATACACATATTAGATACAACATCCATCCATACTAATACGAGGAATGCCTTTTAAGTTTTGTCGTTTGAAGAAAAAAACAACTAGAACCTAAGTAATTTTTATATTGTTTATGTTTTTCAAAGTATTCACCACGTAGCTTAATACACTTTTCCATTTGCTAAAACCAGTTATTATAACATTTATTCCACTCTAAAGCCTGCAATACATGTTGGCCGAGCGTTATCGAGTGAAGGCCAATGCCACCATGTAGACGGTTTATTTGCCTTGTCTTGCTATCGCTCGGTGTCACTTGCCTAGTTGGCCGAGTGGAGGCCAGCGCCAACGTGTATAGAGCTCATTTGGTGCAACTTGTCTTCGCTCGCCGTTGCTCGTGATCACTTGCCTCACTTCGGATCGGTGTCGGTTTTTGGTCACAAATCAAAGGCGCCCGCCTGCGCTCGGCCAACCTGTGGGCAGCTCTATAGACTCTTTTCTACATTGGTCTGCATTGGCGTTCGACGAACTTGTCGAACGTGTGGGCATTATTTCTTGCCTTGTACCTATTTGCCTATGCTCGCGTTGGCCTACGCTCGGCCAACATGTATTGCAGGCTTAAAGTGGGGGTGTTCAAAATGGCTGACTCGAAAGCGTCGACTGCTTCTTCACCGGACTGGAACCTTTGACCACGAAGACTTTTCTTAATATTAGGAAATGTAAAGAAAACGTTAGGGCTTAGGTCAGGACTGTATGGAGGATGGTCAAGAATTTCTACATTTTCCTGCTTCAAATACTCAATCGTTTGACGAGCACTGTGTGAGCTTGCGTTGTCGTGGTGCAGGATGATGCGTCGCTTTGAGTTAGATTTTCGAAGTTCGGCGATGACTTGTGGTAAACAAACTGTGGTATACCACTCTGCGTTATCCGTTCTACGATCTTCAAGTGCAATAGTCGCAACATGGCCGGTTTTTCCAACGAACGTGGCCACCATCTTCTTTGAAGTGCTTCGAGAACGAACAACTTTGGTCGGCTTTGGCTCGTCTTGAAAGACCCAGATTGTAGATCGTTGTTTGGAATCAGGATCGTAGGCATAGATCCAAGATTCGTCACCACTGATGTTGTCGTAGACGTGATTTGACTCTCCTCGGTTGAACCTTTGCAGAGTTTTCTTACACCATCTGACGCAAGCCGCCTTGTGATCGTCGGAAAGCAGATGCGGCATCCAACGGCAAACTAGCTTTCTCACACCAAGCGCTTCTTGCCCCGGCATTCGTACGGTCGACATACGTGTTTATTTGCTCTGTATTTAAAAAAGTCTAATTCTACTAAATTCGAATAAAATTGACAATAAACTGCCACTCAGAGACAGTTGAATATCAGTGAAGTGGATTTCATAAACAAATAAATGTGATATAGTGCCTAAACTCAACTTTTATAGTGTTAACAGTTAAACATTTTAAATGACAACTGGTCAGCCATTGAGTGAATGACAAGTCAGTTTACGCGCAGTGCACATAATTCTCACGGTTCGGTAGCGCGCAGAAGTCACATTACCGCTTGCACCTTCGCGCGGTGTCGCATGCGACGGCTCGCACCAAAGGCTAAACGACAGTGATCGCGCAACGTTTCGTGCCTACATTGAATTGCCTCTGGGAGGACGAATCCAAAAAAAAAAATATTTTGTTTCATTGCTTTTATATCTGAGCATATAACTTTGTTCGATTATAATGGCTGGTGACGCGGTACATTGGGGTTGCTGCGCTAATAAAAATGAAACTGATTTAGAGGAAAAATATTTAATATGTTCATCCTGTGGAAAATCTTACCATTACAACTGTATTTCCATAAAAGAACCTCCGAGTAAGATTGAGACTTGGAAATGTCCAATATGTATGAGTAGTGCCCCGAAAGTAAGCAGAAACGACTCAACTCCAATTCGCAATGTCAGCATGAGCAGGGGCCCTAAGAGGCAAGCCATCGGCTACCCCTCGCCTCCCTCATCGTCTAGTGATAACGATGCCATTCGCTCTGATATAAAAGGAATAATAAGAGAAGAACTTGGCGAGATGTTAGCAAAGATAAATGAAACTATTATCAGCACAATCAACAAAGAGTTGGAACCACTAAAGAAAGAAATGCAAGGAATTCGAGATGCAATGTCCTTTATGAATGAAAAGTTTGAAGACATAAATAAAGAACAAGTGTCTTTAAAAGACAGTGTCAAGGGCTTAAAATTAGAAAATATAGAACTTAAGGCCTCAGTAAAAGACATAAACGAGAGACTCGTCAACTTGGAGCAACAGTCCCGATCGAATAACTTAGAAGTGCAATGTGTACCCGAAAATAAACATGAAAACGTATACAATATAATAACACAACTCGCGCGTGTGGTGAAGTGTGAAATAAATGATAAAGACATATCACACTGTACACGCATCGCTAAGTCCAATCCATCCAGTGCTCGTCCACGCTCAATAATAGTTCAGTTAGCATCACCTAAGCTACGGGATCAACTACTGGCTGCAACTATAAAGTATAACCACACAAACCCACAAGACAAGCTAAATTGTACCCATCTTGGATACGCAGGACCAAAATCTCCTGTGTATGTTACGGAACATCTGTCACCAACCAACAGAGCCCTTCACGCAGCCACTAGGATCAAAGCCAAGGAGATGAGTTACAAGTACGTATGGGTTAGAAACGGCAGAATATTTGTGAGGAAAAGCGATGGCGCTGAATGTATTCAAATCAAGAGTAAAAGTAACCTAAGTAAAATAGTGTAACAAATATGTCTTATTATAACTCAATGCATGTAATAGGTCTACCTAATATAAAATTCAAGGATATTCTAATGTATTACCAAAATTGTAGAGGTTTGCGAACGAAAACTAAAGTGTTTTACAGTAATTTGTGTTGCCTAAATTATGATGTAATAATATTAACGGAAACCTGGTTCAATAGTAGTGTGTTGAGCAGTGAGTTATTTGATGATCGATATGAAGTGTACAGGAGAGATAGGGAAACAACTGGATTTCAGGGTAACAAAGATGGTGGGGGAGTGTTGATTGCTGTTAATAAACAGATTAACTCATCACATATGGCACACTGGCAAGGTAAGTGTGAGGATCTCTGGATCACTATTGATGTATCAACATCTCAAAATTCTCATAAAATGGCCCTATGTGCGATTTACCTTCCCCCACCTGTAAGTCCAGCAGCCCTTGAACATTTTATCGAGCACTGCAACAAAGTAATCGACTCAACAAATATTCCTATTTGTATTGTCGGAGACTTTAACCTAGGTAAAATCAATTGGGACTTAAAAACTATAAATGTTTCTCTACCAAAAATTAGCCAAATTTTAGTGGATTTCGTAAATGTAAGTCAACTTGTACAATGTAATCACATAAAAAACTATTCTGGGCGTACACTGGACCTGGTGCTATCTTCAGTGCCTTCGTGTTCAGTAAACGAATCCAACTCTTCTCTAACGGTTATCGATAAACTCCACCCCCCTCTTGATATAACTCTTTCATCAGTAAACCATCATAATCTTCCATATAACAACTCAAATTCTAGACTTAACTTTTATAAAGCTAACTACAAAGAAATTAATAATTATCTTAATGAGCAAGATTGGAATAAACTTTTTAAAAATAGCAACGTAAATGACATGTTAACAATATTTTACAAACATTTGTATGAAGCGATTAAAAAATATGTACCCGAAAGAAAACATAAGAACTGTCGTTACCCGCCATGGTTTAACAATATAATTATTAAATCCTTAAAGGAAAAAAATAAGTTGAGGATACGCTTTAAAAGATATAGAAATCCTATGGACAAAATTGAATTGAGGTTAATATCCAAGCGATGTGAAATATTAGCTATGAACTTATATAATGATTATCTTAAGAATTTAGAACAAGGTATCAAAAACAATCCTAAACTTTTCTGGAGTTATATAAAAGCTAAACGAGGCGGGTCTAGTGCTTACCCACAGACTATGACTGACGGACAGACTACAACATCGAATGGTTCTGAAATCTGCAACATTTTTGCCAATTACTTCTCGTCCGTATACACATCTGACAGTGATACAGAATTAAAATGCAAGACAGAGTTTCTACAAGCTCTACATAGTACTAGTCAGTGTTTGAGTACCCCGTTAATTGATCGCGATTGTTTGCTTAAGAAACTTAAAGCAACTAATCTTAACAAGGGACCAGGACCTGATGGTATCCCACCGATATTCATTTCTTCCTGCGCAGCGGCTCTGGTTTCTCCTTTATTGA
Source organism: Tholera decimalis (assembly GCA_943138885.2). Lineage (NCBI taxonomy): Eukaryota > Metazoa > Arthropoda > Insecta > Lepidoptera > Noctuidae > Tholera > Tholera decimalis. The sequence goes on from OW964562.2 coordinate 37,514,151, forward strand.
TAATTTTTAATGCGTCATTAGCCTCAGGGACTTTTCCGACGGAGTGGAAAAAAGCAAAAGTGGTTCCCGTGCACAAGTCAGATGGCAAAGATATAGTTTCAAACTACAGGCCTATTTCAATACTTTCCACCCTCGCAAAGATTTTTGAGTCTATTATTTGTACGTATATTCAGCATCATTTTAAAATATACCTTAGTGAGCATCAGCATGGTTTTGTAACAGCAAGATCTACAACTACGAACTTAGCAACCTTTATGGAGTCACTTATTCAGGCTGTGGACAAAAACAAGCAGTTTGACGTAATATATACGGACTTCAGTAACGCGTTTGACAAAATGTCCCACGCCATACTAATTTACAAACTTGCAGCTTACGGTGTTTCAGGGTCCTTGCTACAATGGTTTGAATCCTATCTAACAGAACGCAATTTCTACGTCGTTGTGAATGGAATTAAATCTTCAGAACGCATAATAACATCTGGCGCTCCTCAAGGTTCACATTTAGCTCCAATATTATTTAATATTTTTATTAACGACCTTCCCCTATGTTTACAATATTCTGAACCATTTTTATATGCTGATGATCTGAAATTTGCTCGAATGATTGAATCACCAATAGACATTGAGCTTCTACAGAACGACCTTAACAGAATTATTGAATGGTGTAAAAATAATGGAATGCAACTGAATTCCGACAAATGTTTTCATGTTAAATTTACGAGGAAAAACAACTTTATAAGTACAGAATACTCCATTAACCTAGTTAAAGTACAAGAACGCGAAACCATCAAGGACCTAGGAGTACTTTTTGACAGAAAAGTCAGCTTTATACCTCACGAACACATAATTAAAAAGTCGTCAAACATGTTAGGCTTCCTGCTTCGTAACACAAGAAGTTTTCGTAAGAGTAGTACCAAAATAATGCTGTACAACAGTCTTGTGCGTAGCATATTAGAATATTGCAGTGTTGTATGGAGACCTCACTATGCTACTCATATGTTGCGGTTAGAACGAGTGCAGAAGCGTTTTGTGTGGCACTTAGCTTTTTGTGAAGGGAAATCTAAACAGCTACCCTCCTACAAAGCCCGCCTGCACCACTTTAGAATGCACACTCTAGCCACACGCAGAGACGTTACCGATGCCATATTTTTATACAAACTACTAAGAAATCGAATAGATTGCTCTAAATTGTTGGGCCTTATCAGGTTCCGTGCTCCATCTAGATATCCGAGAAATGTCATTACACCATTATGCCCACCACAATGTAGGTCTGTACTAGGCGCAAACTCACCTATACCTCGATTATGTAGAATTCTCAATAGCTGCAGTGATTTAGTGGATATAAACCAGGACAGTATTAATAAATTTATTAAAGTAGTTGTAAATAATACAGTCACAAGTACTTGAATAATCTTGTAATATAGCATATTTTTATATTTTTTAATTCCGTTAATCCCTTAATTTATTATGCCAAATAATGTGACATTTGATATCATTAGATTTAATCTAATTTATGTGCCTGTTTTAATTTTTTAAATTATTATTTTATTATCTTAATTACTATTTTAATTATAATTAATGTTTTTTCTTAATATTTAAATTTAACATCCATATTATTAATGCATTGAATTTGTGATCATTGTATTGTGTGTAACTAACCTAATCTTAAGAACAAAACTAACCTAAACTATTGTATCAATTAGTAAAAATAATTAATTTTGTACACGTTTAATCCGTTTTCTGTGCATGTGGTGTTAGCCTATAAGTGATTGTTACACTTGTATATGTAAAATTTTCAATCGTATTGTAATGATATGTGTAAACAATTGTTGGCTGACCTTAAATAAATAAATAAATAAATGACAGTTAGAAGATTAATTTTCGTACGTAACCTGACAGATTCCAATCGTCGCTGTGACTAAACAATAGCATTAATCCTAATACTTTCCAGGCTACTGCAACTTCAAGGGGAAAAAAATAGTATGGACTTTGAGGGGTAAATAATGGTAGATTTTGCTGTCTCACCTGTTCAGTGCGCTTTCTCTTTCTTTCATGACAGTCAGCCACTTTTTAATCTATGGTCGGCCATATATGTTTACTTGTCGTGTGCGCCGTACTAGTTTTAATAATTAAAAATATACTGTTTTTCTTAAAAACTACAATCCTTGCTTTATTTCAACACAAATCCACACTTAAATTTAAAAAAGTTAAAAGTAAGCCCGTTTCTCGACTTAATCAATATCGATAAAGAAGCTACTGCCATCGCTCAGCACTATTTAGTCTGATAGGTTGGTAGTTCTGTTGTATGACGTCTTGTTTCCCTTGTATTTTCGTTCAGTTGGTGTTGAAGTGACATGTAAACTGTTTTTATTTTTTTAGTACTAAGTCCCGACTCTTAAAACATAGTGTATTACATTCTCTTTGATACTTTCAACTGTTTTGAGATTCAAAATTTAAACACATTCGAATATTGAACAGTTCCAAATTGAAAACTGCCGACACTGCCGGAAACGACAGAACTTAAAAGGCATGCCTCGTATTATAAATGCGAAAGTAACTGTCCGTCTGTCTGTTACCTTTTCACGCCTAAACCGCTGAACCGATTTAGACGAAATTTGGCATGGGTATAGTTTAGGACCCAGGGAAGGGCATAGAATAGTTTTTATCCCAATATAAGGTTCCCGTGGGATAGTTTTCAAATTGCACGCGGACGCAGTCGCTGGCAAAAGCTAAATTAAATTAAAAACAATATTTTTAAGTTGGTATGGGAATAGTTTAGGACCCTGGGGAAGACAAAGGATAGTTTTTATCCCGATATAAGGTTCCCGTGTGATAGTGTTCGAATTGCACGCGGGCGAAGCCGCGGGCAAAAGCTAGTAATTACATAAATATGCATATATTTCTACATACCGTCAAAGTTATAATATCAATGTTCTGTGCAAAATCATTCCATTTGAATTCACTGGACAAGTCAGGTTTCTTTGATATCGTTTTTTTATTCTTAATAACTCTTTTTCTCATGGGTCGTTTCTTTTTCTTTTCAACCTCTTTAGGTACTTCAACCTCCATGATTTGTCCAGATTCAGCTACAAACTGTAAAGAAATTAATTATTGTTAGTTTCCTATAGTCGATATTTCTTCTCACCAAAAAGAAGCCAGCTGTTTTAACTATGCAGTACACTCTCATAAAAAGTGCACCTCTCACCAAGCCACTATATTGCGTTATATCTTATGGGTATTGACCATTTAAGCTATCAACAATCAGCAAGTCAACATCTCTTGAGGATGCAAAACATGAGTCAAGTGTGGTCTTTTTTTTTTAGTTCCTTTAGGTTTCCTTGAATTTTGTATTTTTATTGCATCACTTTATTGCATCAACATACAGAATATGTGCATATATTTTCAGGCGGGACGGCTGTGTTGCTTACTTATAAGAAAGTTTGAAAAAGTGGTTTTGGTGGAATTAACAATAGTTCTTTTCTGTACTATTAGTTTGCCATAGATTTCTGCATAGTAATGCCTGCTTCCATTATGCATAGACTATTCTTCACTAGAATCAAACAAGTTATTCTAAAATCTACTTACTTCTGGTTCAAATTCCTGTTTCAAGTACACCTTCTCCTTAACCACTTTTTTATTTTGAATTTTCTTCTTCTTTTGAAGTGCAAGAGGTTGATCATCTTCATCATCATCGCTGGAGAGACTGTGATCCGTTGCATTAAAGGAGGCATAGTTATGATCTTCAAGTTTCAATTTCTCATCATCATCGCTACCTGGTTCATCCTTTATTGGTTTGTTTAATTGAGGATTTTGTACCTGACATATCTCTATTTTTGGCAATTTTATGACTTCAAGGTCAGAAGTAATGTGGAGGCTTTTTCTGTCTATTGATATTACATCTTTCCGTTTTAGCTAAAACAATTTTACCAATTTTATTTAATAGGGTATATCATATTATTTTATGAATAACTAGAATTCCAATAATCAGGATCAAAGTATATCATAATACACAAAATGGATTTTATTCCAAAGTAAAAATAACTTTCATGTTTTTTCTTATTTTGTAACTGGTTATACATGCATCTTACAAATAATATGATATAAAAATATGAGACCAAAGATGACATGACACAGCAGAAGGTAGGAATTTAGTTGTTGTAACTTTTATAAATCGGTAATATTACAATATCGTAAAATTTAGTTTGGAAAATCCATGTTCAGATACTGGGTATTCTGCTGTAAGTAATTCAAAACATCTTATTTTGTATACCTTGCTAACTGCACTTGCAGAACTGTGGAGTACTGCTTGGCTCCTTAAACATTTCTGTCTGAAGAAATAAAACTTCCTCACAAGTGCTGCACATTCATAGCAGGCATATGGTGGCAAGTTGGTATATTGAGACTGGAATAGAATATTAATATGTTACTAAAATGAAATAGTTGTATATTGAAGCACTGGAATTTACTGAAGCATAGGTTACATGCATTATTGCGATACACCATAGTTCTTATTTTGGTTTATAAAGTTAGTGTATTAGAACATGAGATAATTGAAATGCCAGGGTAGGGGGAAGTGGGGCAGATTCATACAAGGGGCACCGTCATACACCAAATATATCTGATGTTAGGCGCACATCAACAGAATGACTTATGCGTGTATGTGTAGCTTACTTTTGTGTGTGGTTGCTCACGGAGTTTGAAAGCAGTCGGTGTGAAACGCGCGTCGGTGTGACACAGAACGTGATTCGGCCAGGCATAAGTATTTTTATAAGCTCACTTTAACGTCTTTTTTTTAAATAAAAGCTGCTCTCTAGATTATTCAGTTCTATTTTATTTAAGAGATAATAGGGTCAAGTTTGTGAATTAATCTGTGAATAATTTTATATATGCTTCCTTTTTTTCTAGAAATATTTTGATTTCATTTTCTTGTGATGGGGTTGATTCATACAGGAGTGTACGGGGCACATTCATACTGTATGAATGTGCCCCATTTTTGTTTGTTTGTAAAATTATACCATAATTTTGTTTTGCAGAACGATTATGTTCAGAAATTACAAGAAAAAGGGAACTAGGAGTGGAGTAGTGGACGAAGATGCAATGTATCAAAAGCTATCGATAAAGTTTTGGAAAACAAACTCTCATTTCGGAAATCAGCAGCCAAATATGGAGTATTAATAAATAAGAATTAAGCAATATGATGTAGATATTTAAAAAGTGATGTGACTGATCAGTAAGACTGTTTTTTTTTTATTACTGGTGGGCCCACTTCTTGACCTCGATCTCGCCTGATGGTAAGCGATAGATGAGGTCTAAGATGGGACGAGCGAGCCCAGAAGATGCCTATTTACTCGTGCTTTAAAGGCTGAAAGGTCATAAGTGGCAGGGAACACATAAGCCGGCAGAGAATTCCACAGCTTGGCTGTGCGCACAATAAATGTGGAGGAGAAGCGCTTGGTACGACAAGACGGTATATCAACCAAGTGTGGGTGGTACCCAGCCGTGCGTCTGGTAGTCCGGTAGTGAAAGGGATATGGATGAATCAGGTCATGGAGCTCCTGCGCACACTCCCCGAAGTACAATCTGTAGAAAACCGACAGGCAAGCAACGGTTTGCCGATGAGCCAGGCTATGAAACTTGTCCACCAGCACCTCGTCGCCTATAAGCCTTTTAGCTCTGCGCTCGATCGAGTCCAATGCAGCAAGTTGGTACTTTGCAGAGCCATCCCACAAGTGACTGCAATACTCCACGCAGGAACGGACCTGTGCTTTATAAAGAATTAGAAGCTGTCCAAGCGTGAAGTACCGCCTCACCTTGTGTAGGATTCCCAGTTTTTTGCTGCAGTCTGAGCTCTGGATTCGATGGTTGAGCCGAAGTTGAGGTCTGACGTCAACTCCATGCCCAAAAGCTCCAGGCGATTGGTAACTGGCACAGATGTACTTCGAAAAGCAGGGGTCAATTCAAAAGGGCACCTTTTAGCGCTGAAAAGACAAGCCTGTGTTTACAGAGCATTGAATTTGACCAGATTGTCGTCACCCCATTGGGAAACGAAATTTAAGGTCAAATTCATGCGCTCTACCATTGGCCTTTCTGAGAGTGGCAATTTCGTCGCTGTCAGCTCTAGAACTGGATAAGTATCTCTCTGTGTGCTGTGTGTGTTAGGTTAAGTTAGTTCCCTCGGTGCCATAAAAATAAAAACTAACTATATTTGTCTTTTTTATAATATGATTATGTAAGTATTATTTGATAATAGAGACTAATATTGCTTTTGTTTTCATGAACGTTGTGTTTTGATACTTTGATTTTGATAAATAAATAAACATTTCACGCAAAACTTGTGTATTTTGTCACATGTATGAATCTGCCCCATAGGCTGTATGTAAGTGCCCCGCATGTGGGGTACATTCATACATTTTTAATTTTTTCTTTAAAGTGGTACAAAAAGTTGTACAAGTGTATTTACACAAATTTCATGTTTTTTATATAAAGTCAGATAGTTAGACTATTGATTTTTGATGAATCAATAAAGATATCGATACCCGAGAGCATTCTATAAGACGAAATATAAAAACTGTATGAAGCTGCCCCACCTTCCCCTACTGAATGAGTGTAGCCTTAGGGGCGCTATGGAGCGAAAAATTTTTGGCACTTAGAAAAATTTTCGATGTTTTTTTTTTCGGAAATCATCGTTTGTTTTTGCAGTATGGGGTTATCCTTGACCATAGAAACCATTTAGGTTCCCAGAAGCATGGTCCTACGACGCACCGTTTTCGAGTTAGGAGCTTTTGAATATTTTCCCTATTTTAAAAAGCGCCCTGTATTTCCAAAATGGTAGGTCGGATGAAAATCTTTTCAGGAAAGAATTTGTTGCTCTTGTCGAAAACCATAAGACGATGTTAAAAAAACTAACAACATTTGGAAAAAAAAAATCCATCCAAAAATTTTCTAAGTGTCGGCGATCTCTCAGCTTGGGTATCCTTAGGGGCACAGGGACTTAGAAAAATTTTCATAGTATTTTTTTTCGGAAATTTTAATTTCTTTTTGCAGTATGGGGTTAACCTTGACCATAGAAACCATTTAGGTTCCCATAAGCATGGTCCTACGACGCACCGTTTTCGAGTTAGGAGCTTTTGAACTTTTTCCCTTTTTTAAAAAACGCCCTGTATTTCCAAAATGGTAGGTCGGATGAAAATCTTTTCAGGAAAGAATTTGTTGCTCTTGTCGAAAACCATAAGACGATGTTAAAAAAACTAACAACATTTGGAAAAAAAAATCCATCCAAAAATTTTCTAAGTGTCGGCGATCTCTCAGCTTGGGTATCCTTAGGGGCACAGGGACTTAGAAAAATTTTCATAGTATTTTTTTTCGGAAATTTTAATTTCTTTTTGCAGTATGGGGTTAACCTTGACCATAGAAACCATTTAGGTTCCCATAAGCATGGTCCTACGACGCACCGTTTTCGAGTTAGGAGCTTTTGAACTTTTTCCCTTTTTTAAAAAACGCCCTGTATTTCCAAAATGGTAGGTCGGATGAAAATCTTTTCAGGAAAGAATTTGTTGCTCTTGTCGAAAACCATAAGACGATGTTAAAAAAACTAACAACATTTGGAAAAAAAAATCCATCCAAAAATTTTCTAAGTGTCGGCGATCTCTCAGCTTGGGTATCCTTAGGGGCACAGGGACTTAGACAAATTTTCATAGTATTTTTTTTTTCGGAAATCTTAATTTCTTTTTGCAGTATGTGGTTAACCATGACCATAGAAACAAATTCTTTCCTGAAAAGATTTTCATCCGACCTACCATTTTGGAAATACAGGGTGTTTTTTATAAAAGGGAAAAATTCAAAAGCTCCTAACTCGAAAACGGTGCGTCGTAGGACCATGCTTATGGGAACCTAAATGGTTTCTATGGTCAAGGTTAACCCCATACTGCCAAAAGAAACGACGATTTCCGAAAAAAAAAAAAAACATCGAAAATTTTTGTCCCAAAAATTTTCTTTTAACCAAAAAAAATTTTTTTTTAACCAAAAAAAATTTTCTTTCGTTTTCTTTGCTGCTCATAGTGCCCCTAAGCGTATACTCCAACTCCTAAAACTCCGCCCCTAAGACGACCCACTGACCGAATAGTGATTTGCAGTACACTAGTTCCAGAACCTACAACAATTAAAACTATTCACAGTAATGTTACATCATTATTGTGAACATATCCCATAATAAGTAAGAAAGAGTTATCTTAATTATTGGTGTACTCTTTTGTTTGTATATTCAATGTGTTAATGTGATTGCGAGGATGCAGGTTCCAACACCACACCTTACACTATTATTGTGAACCCACTCCAGACACAAGCATTATTTAGCTTAATTGGAGGGGTTAACAAGATTACTAGAAATGTGAATTCTACCCACATTGATGGATCTTTTTATAAAAATAAACAATACTGCTGGCTTAGAATAACAACGCATAGAAGGATAGTACGAGTGCAAAAAGTGAGGCAACTAAAACTTAGCCATTTTTGGCTAACTTTGCTCGACGAGCCGTCAGTATTCAAGGTCACATTCTGCCGAACAGAGCTCGCGAGTAAATAATTTAAAACGACCGTTTGTAGCGTAAAGGGATGTCATAGTCCTTCAGGAAAACAAAAAACGTGTAATCAAATTACATTTCACAAATAAATACTTACATTTTATACATTATATTTAAGTAAATCGACCATCAAACAAAAATTCTAATAACCTAACTTATCACAATTCAATGTTGCTATCCGTGAGGAAAAAATACCCATATTGATTTCTTTTGTGCTTATTTTTGTTTAAAAAAATATAGTTTTGGCGGCAATTATGTATGCGTCAAACTAAACTATATTTATTTACAGCTACTACCTTTTTTTTTTTTTTTTTTTTTTAGCGTGGTAAAATTATCAAATAAGTCCTCCCACTCCGGGCAGGGTGGGAGGGACTGTCAGACTTTTACTGACTAAAATCCACGGTGTTCCTTCAATTACCCTTTACATACCGGGGCCACGGTAACGGGATGAGTCCCACGACCCCGGCGGGCTTCGGCCCTCTGCAGAGGGGGCCTCGTCATGTTGCTGACGCTCTTTGAGGCGCGCGTGGAACACGACGCGCCGTCGACCCGGGCATGGTCCATGGTCGGACAGCGAGTTGCCCTTTACTCGCTGTCCGCATGCCCGCGCCTACGGTGGCCGGAGATCGTCGGCCGACGTCCGACGCCGTGGGCGTCTACCACTGCGGCTGGGCTGGAGGGAGGACGCCATCCTCTCCCTCACGCGGCCCGCCTCCTCCTTCGGAAGCATGACTGCTTCGCAGAAGGAGGCGACCGCTTCCCACTCCCTCTCGCCCCGCAGCATGGCCTCGACCAAGGCCGGGCGCGAGAGGTCTCCGCCTATTGTCGCCGTGAGGACACGTCGGTGCTCTGCCCAAGCTGGGCAGTCCTGCACCGTGTGCTCGACTGTGTCCTCAGGGCGACCCTCGCAGTGGTGACACCCAGGCGTCTCTTCCTTACCCATCAGACACAGGTACCTCCCGAAACTTCCGTGTCCGGTGAGGACCTGCGTCATGCGGTAGGTCAGGACGCCGTGACGCCGATCTAGCCACTCCTCAAAGAGGGGTATTACCGCCGCAATTGCGGCGTGCCCGTACAGCTACTACCTACAGTGTTTTATAACTAAAAGTTACTGTTAGTTCGAAGAGTGGCATCATAAAGATGACAATTTTATTGATTAAGATTTTTTTCATTTAAGTAATGTTCTCAATAATATTTTTCTATTTCATAAATACAACACATACTTTTAATTTATATCAAACGAGATTTTTCAAGCAATTAATACATTTCTATAATATCATTATAACACATTACACATCAAACTTTCTAAACGCAATAAACAATATCTAATTTCGTTTACCTTCCGTAAATATATGTTATATAAGTCATATTACATGAAAAAACATCATCTTATTTAGTTTCATAACATAAAATACTTGATTTAATCCAGCAACATAATAGTGCGTTTTCCCATTTTTGTGGTAATGGTACTGGTAATGGTATCACTGAAAGCTATATTTGTGTGCGTTTGAAGAACGTAGACACATTCGGCTCACGCACACAAAGAAAATAAAGTGGACACACGAAATCGCTCGTGTTTTGTTCTAGACGCCTCTTCTATGCGTTGTTATTCTAAGACTGCTGGTAATATTTTGTATGTAGTTATACTGATACACCTCGCATGTCTGCTCTAGATTAAGGTAAGTACATGTATGTCTATCTTTGCAAACTCAGTGGTCTATGCCCGCCGCATGAGTCCTGTACGCTTGGAACTTAGAATAAAAGTCGCCTTCAAATTGGCAGTATGTGTTCTCATTTTTATCCTCAGTAAAAATCCTGAGTAGTTAGTTTATTTCTAAAAAGGTTTCTCACGCTCCGAAACCAAAAGTATGTAGCCTTTAGTGGCACATCAACATTATCCATTAATTAAAAAGAGTATTTTCATGTTTGTTGCTCACCATAATATCTTAGCAAATGAAAAATTAATATAAAAAGTAATACCTAATAAATAACTTGAGGTTTAAAAGTGGTAATAGATGGTCTAATAATTAGCATTTGAATAGATTGCATAGATATTTTGTAGTAATTATTAAAAACTCTAAAAAATAAATATTATAAGTAAACAAAGTGCCAACTTACATTGGTTCCTATTACGGACTCATAATAAGATTGTAATGGGTGTGTTCTCAGATCGTGCAACTTTACGTCCATTATTGAGCAAATGCGACACACTTTAACATCTTCCAGTTCCATCTTGCAGTATGGTTTATATAATTTATTAAAATAAACACAAGTTTAGTTTCATAGATTCGCGGCGATACATCACGACAGAGTTATAAAATATTAGAACTTCTGTTCCGCCTAATGCTATCTACGCTTTTAGAAATGAAGGATGTATTTCACAATAAAACATCATGACTACACGAAATGTATTAAAACAATAACATATTACACATTAAAATTATCAGGGAACAATGCGTTAGCTATTTAATAAAAATCAAATACACATAGAATGTCTAGTTCTATGAAAGACGCCAACTCTGCAGCCATTTTTGTTGTTGACAATTTGACATATTATTTATGTGTAGACTTGTAGAGGTATAGATAGATTATAGAAGACAATAGAAGACATGTTCAATCATTCCTTTTCTTCTTTTTTCAAAAAATAATAATTCATATTCAGTTACTGGGCTATGGACTATGATCGGTTATTATTATAAAAGCAAAAAAAAAAGACTAATGTGATTGAAAACGAAACATAGCTTAATATACAAATTATTATAAATTATAACAAATAGCTTGCTTTGCTGTAAATGAAGTCTTCGTAAACAATAAAAATGTACTCTGTGTTCGTAAAAGTGTGAGTGTCAAATCAAGTCGAATGTCAGCAAAGCTGTATGATGTTGTCAAACTTGTCAAAGTCGGTTTCGGTTGAACACTTGAACCAGTGCTACCAACTTAGTGGACTTTTCACTAAAACTGGTGGTTTCGACCCCCCTTTTATTGACGAAATATTGTTTTAGTGGCTGGTGGTTTTTTCTAGTGGTCAAGTAGAATTCAGTTTCAATTACTGAAAGTGCTATTATTCAACTACTAAGCCACTAAAACTTTACGTAATATATTATTTTTACTTCATTAATGTACTTACTTAATTTACTTTTACTGCGTAGGCACAATAAAAGTGCAGAACTTATGGCAAGAGTTGATGATCTATGGCGACAAATTCATTTGCAGAAATGGAACGAGAGCAAAGATACAAAAAAAAATTGGAATGAAGTATTGCATTTCAAAGATGCTCAAGGGGAATCTAGATTTGAGGAATTAGCGACTTTTGCGATTACTCTCTTAATACTACCTAATTCTAATGCCGATGTTGAGAGACTATTTAGCAGTATGAATGTAATAAAAAACAAGCAGAGGAACGGAATGAAGTTGAATATTTTAACTGCAATATTAAAAACACGCTGTGGTTTAAGATTGGAAGAAAAATGCTGCAATGATTATGAAATTCCAATAAGTCATAAAACAAATTGGTAGCAAAGCATCATATAAATGTGAAACCGACGATGATGGTGCAGACAAAAGTTCTTGTATGTTGATTTACTGACTTAAAATATTTTATTACGTCATATTAAAGAACATTTTTTACTAATACAAGTAATAATAAATAAATACTGTTTTATTTCGTAAAAACTAAAAAAAAATGTGTAAATTTTAGCGATTTTTAGAGTAGGGCCGATTTTTAACCGACTTCTAAAAAAGGAGGAGGTTCTCAATTCGGATGTTTGTATTTTTTTTTTTTGTTTTTTTTTTTTTTTTTTTTTTTTATGTTTGTCCACGCATAACTCCGTCGCTTGCCAACCGATTTGAAAAATTCTTTTTTTGTTGGAAAGGGTATACTTCCCAAATGGTCCCATGAAAATTTTATCGAAATCGGACGAGCCGTTTCTGAAAAATCAAAAAAAGTCGAAAAAAATAATTTACCTTGATGATCTTTTCGTTTACTCTGCATTGCGTTTTTTGTTCGCGCATAACTCCGTCATTTACGAATCGATTTGGAAAACCACTGACCCACTAAAAAGCGCGAAAATAAAAACTTTTTTGCAAAAAATAAAACCGACTTCCATATCAAAACACTACAAAGCCAAAAATAATTTTAATTTCGGAAGGCGGTGTGAAAAAAAAAAGAAAATACAAAACCAATAACACCGACTACCGAAATTAAAATTATTTTTGGCTTTGTAGTGTTTTGATATGGAAGTCGGTTTTATTTTTTGCAAAAAAGTTTTTTTGTCGGTGGTTTTCTGGTGGTTTTAGAAGTTGGATCTGGTGGAGAGCTAGTTGAACTGTTGGCAACACTGACTTGAACAGTTTTGCCCTGTGGTTTTGCCAAGTTTTTGAAGTTTTGCGCAGGTTTGCTTGCTTCAAGTTCCAAGAAGCCGACGATAATTTTTTTAATAACCCAAAAAGTGAATTAAATAAATTACTTTTGAAAGTAAATGCATCATGAAGTACGTAAACAAATTTTATAAAACAATTTACAGTTGGAAATGGCGTGCAAGATGATATTGTGTTTTTTTTGTTAATTACAGGCTCACAGTGGACGGCCTTCTTGTTTATTTCCCTTACGATTATATTTACCCAGAGCAGTATGCCTATATGTTGGAGTTAAAACGAGCTCTTGATGCTAAAGTAAGTCATTCTTTATATTCTCCGCCCCTAAGACGACCCACTGACCTATTACTGTTTAACTTTGTTCAAAATATACTTCGCGCTATTGCGGTTTCTTTACGTCGTACTTAAATGTATTGATCCTCAAGCAAGCGTTGTATTTTCGGAGAAAACCGAGAAAATAATGATATTGGAATCTTGTTTCATTTATGAAAGCTTTAGTACACAAATAATAAACATATTAATTTGACATTGTATATACATATTAGGTTATGTTTTAAAAATAAGATATACAAACAAACAATAAATAGGTAATGTGTATAACCATTTTGTTTTTCAGGGTCATGGATTATTGGAGATGCCTTCAGGAACTGGAAAAACTATATCACTTCTCTCTTTAATTGTTGCTTATATGATACAAAACCCTCATCATGTCAGGTACCTTTAGAAAATGCTTTGTATTATAGTGATAGGCAAATAACTTAGCAAGAGTCGTTTGATGCGCAGAAGTCTATTTTTTTATTTATTTAAGAAGCGCTGCTCTGAGGTCACGATTGATGCGCCAGTAGTTCTTGTTCCACTCGCTCCCGAATACACTTGCATACACGAAAGTTGTACCTTTTATTTTTGTTATAAGTTGTTGTTTCAAATTTAGGTTTTGTTATGTTGCCTGCTGGATGTGCAGACTTCGAGAAGGAAACCAAGAACCTAGATATTCAAAAGAAATACAACTGGTTTGAGACTTCAATCAAACTAGCAAAAAGTACATGCACTAATAGAGATAACAAAGAAAAGAAGAAAAGCTATTTATCAATAAAAACAAAAAATCTACTCGAAGCGAGAAAACTAGTAATCAGTTCCAGCGACACAGAAAATCATAGAAAACGCATATCAGAGCTGAGTAAAGATATAAAACAGAGTATGAGAAGGGATAGAAAGCAAAATGGAAGTGAAAAAATAGAAAAGCAAATCATTAGAACAGGAGGAACAAAAAAAGCATATAAAGAATTGTTAGAATCAAAAGATTGGGTTACAAAGGTGAGAAATGAGAAAGGAATAGAACAAAACAGAAGATCAGACATAAAAGATATTGCTACATCATACTATACAAATTTATATAAGAATACACAAGAAGAACATGGCGAATCATTAGTACTAAACGACGATGAGGATGACAGCATACCCGATATACTGCAACGCGAGGTAGAAGCAGCATTACAGTCCCAAAGTAAAGACAAAGCCCCAGGGCCAGATGGCATTGAAAATGAAATCCTATTAATGGCAAAAACAATCCTGTTACCAGTAATCACTAAACTATTTAATGAAATTTTTGCCACCGAAACTGTCCCGGTACAATGGACGCAATGTAATATAGTATTGTTATATAAAAAAGGTGATAAACTTAATATAGGTAATTATCGCCCGATCAGCCTTATGTCCAATGTATACAAAATATTTGCAAAAATACTGCTAAGAAGACTGGAAAGAAAATTAGACAACAGCCAACCAGACGAACAAGCGGGTTTTCGTAGGGGTTACTCAGTCATATACATGTGGTGAGGCAGATCATAGAAAAATCCTATGAATACAACCAACTATATTACATGGCATATATAGACTACAGCAAGGCTTTCGACTCTTTATTTCACAATAAGATATGGGAGGCCCTAAAAGAACAAGGTATCGAAAGCAAGTACATAAGGATACTGAGGAAGATATACAAGGAAAGTACAGCATGCATACAGTTGGAAAAGAAAGGAGAACCATTTAGCATACAAAAGGGCGTGCGACAGGGCGACCTGCTATCCCCAAAACTTTTTTCTGCAGTCCTTGAAATGATATTTAGAAGTCTAAATTGGGAAGGATATGGAATCAATATTAATGGAACCTGGTTAACAAATTTAAGATTTGCAGATGATATAGTTCTCTTTGCAAAAACTCCACAAGAACGGAATGTCATGGCAAATGACCTGGCATTAGAAAGTCACACGGTAGGATTAAAAATGAACATGGAGAAAACTAAAGTAATGACCAATGGACCTAAGAATGAAACCATCAGGGTTGGCCAAAGTGAGATAGAATAGCATGAAAGAAATAATGAAGGATAAAGAACTGCACATATCAATTAAATCCAAAGTATTCAATACATGCATTCTCCCTGTATTGATGTACGGAAGTCAAACATGGGCCCCCACTAAATTGAACAGAAAGAAACTAAACATATGCCAGAACTCGATGGAGCGAAGCATGATGGGAATAAAGAAAAAAGATCGAGTCAGGTTGGAAGACATTAGGAAAAACACAAAGGTTCGGGACATAGCAACAAATGTCAGGATACAAAAATGGAAATGGGCTGGGCATATGAGTAGAGGGAAGGAGAAGTGGAGCAAGAAGGTCACAGAGTGGTACCCCAGGAATGGCATAAGAAAAAGGGGAAGACCCCGTCAAAGATGGGAGGACGACCTGGCCAAATTTGCAGGTGTGACCTGGAGCCGTGTTGCCAAGGACAGAAACGAGTGGAAAAGGTTGGAGGAGGCCTTTGCCGAATGGCAATCAACAGAAGACAACCTAGATTTTATTTAACAACTTAGATATTAAGGAAATTGTACTACCACATACTGTTGAATAAATGGCTTATTATTATTATTATTATATTATGTTGCCTGCATATTACAATGCCAGGACCAAATACCGTTTTACATAGACTATTAAAACATCAGAAAGAACAGTTAGACACTATAGTTAAGGAAGGCTGAAATTCCGAATTTGTCACTGTCTTTAGGACACCAGCAAAAAAGAAGAATAAAAGGGGTAGCAGTTTTTTTAACTAATTATGACGATGAGAACATATTATTTTTATTGTTTTTTTTAATACATTTTTTTCTTTTAAATGGATTTATGTATTATATCTATTTTATTTATAATATCGAATTAACGAATGAATTCCTCTTCTTTCTTTAACATTCTTCTGAACAGACATGATTAAAAATAAATGATGGCAATAACCATAGAATAATGGCAAGCAGTAAAAGTTACTACTTTTTTGTTCCACTAAGTGCATGATGCGTGAACTTACCCCCACTATGCCAAAACCTTGCCAACTTACGTGACAAGGACTATACTTTACATTATTGAATGATTTATTGAATGATACATATATTTATTTGCAAGAATTTTGGTAGAAAACAAAAGTTCTTCATTTCTAGAGGTTTTTTTTATTAATCAACTTCAAAAAAGGAGGTTCTGTATTCGATCAGTATGTATGTATACAGTATGTTAACTAACAGAGGATGTTCCCGTTAACCCGCAATAGTATAGCATCCATACATGCTAAAAAAAATATTACCATTCAGAAACAACAAAACGCATACGCATTCATAAATAAATTGCGACGTTGCCGTCCTTCAAGTACGCGTATACGGAGTGTTTCTTTTGCGTATCAATTCAACATTTAAAGTGAATATTTTAATATTAAAAAAAGAAAAATATTTTGTTTTCGAATGTTAATATTTCTTTAGCATGTATGGAAGCTATACTATTGCAGACTAACAGGAACGCCCTCTGTTAGTTAACATACTGTATATGTATGAATGTATGTTTGTATATCAGCAATTTTCTCAGAAACTACTGATCTGATTTCAATCATGTTTTTGTTGATTTTTGACAATAGGCTCACGTTTGACTACCATCTAAGCTGATGGTAAGTGATGATGTGGTCAAAGTTGGAGCATGCTTACCCAAAAGTAAGGGTGTCACTATATTCGGCAATTTCAGCACTTCAAACAGTAACTCTTATGATTTTACCAGTAAAGATTTTATGGATGTGGCCTCTGATTTTGTGTTGGAGTTTCTTCTAAGCATAGTTACTAAGGAAACATTGGCCTTGTTTAAGCTTACTTAGATATGGAATTGTTATTCTGGTTCTGGTTATTCTCAACAAAAATCATCTATATGTAATCTCAAATCAAACCTTCTATCTTGTTCCACATACCTGCACTCTTGACAATCTTGTGTCTGCATCAGCAAGCAGAGTTTGCATAGCTGAGTTTTGGGCCAAACTTATATAATATTATTGCCATTGATATGCTAAGAAGATCTCAGATGTGTGTTGTGGGCACACAAATGAGTCAGCTGGATGTTTGGCACTGAGAGAGTTAATAAACCAATTTCTAAGAGCCCTATTCTAATAATGAATTTGAAATTTGCAAATTTTTTGCTCCTGCTTTAAATATATGTATGTCCATGTGTATCATATAAATGTGTTTTATTTCTATAATTTATTATCTTTCAGAAAACTTATTTACTGCTCCCGAACAATGCCCGAGATAGAGAAGGTACTTGAAGAATTAAAGAACTTGTTCAAGTACTATGAGAAGTGTCAAGGAGAAAAGCCAAGCCTCACCGGTGTAGTATTGACTTCAAGAAAAAATCTTTGCATACATCCTGATGTAAGAACACTAGTATTAACTTAAATTGAATTATAAATGCACAGTTTGTTGATAAAACACAAAGCAATCACTGTAATTAATTAATATATTGAAGACAAATAGTAAGATAAATGATAAATGCTTAACTTAGGTGCTTTATCCAAAACTAGCAATCTGATCAAATGAAATTTGGTATCAAAGTAGCTTTACTTTACTTTACATACCAAATTTCATCTAACTCCACCCAGTATTTTCGTAGATTAGTGTGTTTAAACAATCAAAAAAACTTTTCTGCTTCATAATATTAGTATAGCTTAAACTAGTTACTTATGCTGTGAGACCCTTGCCTATTCAGGATACTCAATCAACTGGAAGTACACTAAAAGGTTTTGATAT
Source organism: Tholera decimalis (assembly GCA_943138885.2). Lineage (NCBI taxonomy): Eukaryota > Metazoa > Arthropoda > Insecta > Lepidoptera > Noctuidae > Tholera > Tholera decimalis. The sequence continues at coordinate 37,532,202 of OW964562.2, forward strand.
GTTTGTGAAATGTCATAAATGTCCTTATTTTTGTAGTATGTTGATCTTGCTATTGTTTTGAGCACCACAAGGCCACAGACCCGCGATCTTTTATATTATGTAAATAAAAATTAACATTTGTCCTGTATACATAAATTCTTAAATCATACATCAGATTTTGATGAAACTTTGGGCAGGTTGTTCAGAGGGGCAGTCAAGGGCCAATTATATACACACCGCGTCACATGAATAGGACCAGCATATTTTCGTTTGCTATCTAAGATATGGGACAAAATATATATATAATAATGTTACGTATATACGTCTTTGAACACGTGAAGTTCAACTAGAAACAATCGAACTCCTTAAGACTCAGCGAGTCTTAATGACAATGCTGGTAGGTAATTATGACGCGTCACTTGAATACGACCATTAAATAAAACACAAAAAATTTGTTACTAAATAATATACAGCGTGTAACCATGGCACCATATATATACGAAAGGCACGGCTTCTTTGGGTGATATCAAACGATATTGGAAGGGTTTTTTAATCCTATCTCTACATGTTCGGAAGTAATGAGAATTTTTTAATACACTGATACCAGAAACCGAACTTTTCAAATTGAAATAAGCACATTACTAGCCCTAAGTCAGCTGATCGGTGTCAGTGAACTATTTGTAAATAAAAATAAACCTCTTACTCCTGGTATTTCTGAATAAAAGGTTCCGCATGTTTTATTTTTTGTTTACAAAATATTAATACTGACTTTTCCTAAACTTTGATTATTTTTGGGAACTAGCTACAATACAATTAATTAGTCTAGGTATCAAATTTATCTAAATAAACCTGCTTGCATTGTCACGTTTATCATTTACACACTTGTTGGTTTTTTACGTAAATAACATTTAACACACCTTTATTTTATGACATATTTACAGTTGCCAGTCAGGCAGGTAGGTACGTCTAAACTTTTAATAAATAATAATTGATAACCTTTCCGGTGTAATTTAATGACTTTCATACAGATGGTACAGCTACAGATGTAGTCGGTTAACATAACTATACTAACTAAACTAATACAGAATACGACCGACGCCGAGCGATTAATTTATAAAATACAGCTATGTCATTCGAAATAAGAACTTCTATCAAACCGTAAAATGTTTCAATCTTTGCTTAGTGCATAAACAATGCGGACAAGTTAAAAAGTGTCGGCATATTATGTAATTCATTTTGTTTGAAATAGATAAACCTACCTATTCGCTGTTTATGATTGTCAGCACAATACTTTGGGCAAATATGAACTTATTTATATGCCCTTATCATAATAATTTTTACACATACGATCCAGGAGATTCGATTCACCTTACTATTGAATCGAGTTGCTTATTGTTTCGAAAAATCGTCAGCTCGTACCGTTGAATTGATAATAAAAATGGAATCCTTACGTGCATCCTACCACAAATTGCTTAAATAAACATTATTATTTGCCATTAGAACTTAGAATAGAAAAAGGATTTAAGTAGTAACAATTAAAGTTCAACTGAACCCAAAACATCATTTCAATACACCTCTTCGGAATTTATTCCTCTCCTGGTATAAATAAAATTACAGTGGGTTCCGTTCGTAATTTTTAAAATAAAGTTATTTTTATAATTATGACGAAAATTATTAACAACAAGTTAATAGTTTTTTTTTTATTACAAAATAATAGCAAGCACGCATGATTTTTGTCTGTAGGACTAACCTAAATAATTATCGGAAGTTCACGTTTTGTCGGTACTATTTGAGTGGTAAATGGGTTTTATTGGTTTGAGCATTAGTTTAGTCTTTATTTAATTCAAAATTAAGTCAATAAAAAATGTCGCAAAACTGCATCTAACTGTGAAAAGAAATTAATAAAAAGTACTAAGACCGCATAAGTAACAGGAATTGTTAATGCCGAATTGAAAATCCTTTGCTTACAGAACCCTGATTACGTTATTACACACACAATGTACATCATAGTGTGTGTAAACCTAATGGGTTAGGATCTTCGGGTATGTGAAACAATTGCTGGCCATGTAGTTTCAATTTTTTATTCCTGGTAAATTCAACTTCTAATTCAGACTTCTAACGAGATACCGCAGCCCCGGAACGCAAGGGCAACTAAATAAACAGGGTGGTTTTTAGTCAGTAAGAGTCTAACACTTCCTTCCGCCACACCCAGGACGGGAGCAGAGTCATTGATAATTTTCCCACCCAAAAAAAATGAATGATTTTTCAATTTTGAATTTGAATTGCGTAATTAGTTTGCTCTGGTGTGTTAGATTTACTTAACAGTTTAAAGTAGTTTAGTTGAAATTACTGTTATTATGTAAAATAATCTTGAATTCTGGAACAATATTTTTTAATAGTAGTGGATGGGCATCAACTGGGACAGCTACCCTACAACGAAATAATATTTAGGTACCAGGATAGCAGAGCTTTATTTATTTAGCATTATTGGTTTGCTAGTCAGTCGACATTCCGCGTTTAGCTATTGCACTCGTGTTTATCCTTGTGATACGCATATCAGTTCAGTACGGCTACACCTAATTGTTTTTTTTTTGTTGTGTTTGCAAAATGTCGGGTCAGTGGGTCGTCTCAGGGGTGTGTGTGTGCAGTGCAGTGTGATACGATGGCCCTAATGAAAGTGCGGATTGAGGCCACTTTCAGGAAATCAGGACAATAACACCAGAAATGCTACGCAATGTTCAGGTATCTGTCAACAAACGAGCGGCCTTGTGCATACAATACCAAGGTCACCACATCGAACCCCATCTTTAAAAATGTAAGTCAGTTTACTAAATTAAGCAAAGCTTTAAGATTTTACTGTTTACTCGGTAATAAGTAATAATAAGGGATGAAACTAGTTAACCTACCTAAACTTTGATTCGATTTTTTACGTAAGTTTTGTTATCTCAGTGTTTACGTGCAATTTCTGGCTTGATATTAACGAGTAAACTGTAAATCAATAATTACGCATTAATTTTTACATCAGATCACGGTAAACAAAGTAGGTAATAAGTATGGTTTATTGCGCGCGCGCTTTGGCGGCGCGGCGGCCGGCGGCCCGGCGGCCGGCGGCCCGGCGCGCGGCGGCGTCTTTTTATTTCGTCAGTTCGCGCCGACAAAAGAACACCGCCTTGCAGGCTACAACTACTAGGCGCACAGAATTACGGAAGAGATTTATCGTGATATTTGTAAGTGACGTGGAAAGTTATTGACCTACGTAGTGCGGTGACACGTTTGTTATGATTTCAATTTAAGAAACATACGAAACCGAATATTTGGTATCAATTTTTAGAGTATTTTATTTTGAGTTGAAACCCTTCCAATATCGTTTGATATCACCCAGGGAGGCAGTGCGTTTAGTATGTGTATGGCCGCTTCGTTACACGTTGTATAAGGTGTATCTATTCATACACGAAATATTTTAAGAGATATATCTATAGCTTGTAAAGAAACAATATACAAAACAAAAAAATGTTTATCAATGTTTTTTTTTTATTTTACGTAATTATTATAATTTTAAAACTGCTTGAGACATTTTGCATAAAATCTTTACTCCATACTCTATGAATGACTCGCCCGCCCGCGCCGCGGTGAAGTGACGTGCCCCCGCGCGCCTGTGTCGAGCAGCCGCGTGTTGGTGAGATTGTGCGAGTATTCGCTTCGCATGCATGTCTCCACGTGACGGCGCTACATGGTAGTTATTTCGCGTCCTGAAGGTTACCGCACTCCAGTCTGTGTTCTGCCGGATTCAAACACCTGCCCCCACCTCATTTTACATGAGACCTAACAATATCACTGGTGAACTGTAGTGGACTTACGAAAATACACCTCTGCCTATCTCTACCGAGAAATCAGGCGTGATGATGTTAAAAATAAACCAATGTAGCTAGACTTCGTATCTCATTCTAGTGTCATTTTAATAACGTATCGCTTACAATGGATAATAAATGTGAATTTAAATTACAATACCATTTAAAGCTAAGTAGGCAAAACATTAAATTCACTCCATTAAAGTTTTACGAAAAGGAACCTAGATGCGATTAAAATATTTTTTCAATTATAATCCTAACCTACAATTATTTTTATTACCCATCTACATTTACATCTATCCTACCTACATCACATACGATGATACGAATTGAATGGACTTTAAGAGACGTTGACCTCTGAGTTCGTTGTTTCGGTGTTTCTTTTCAGAGTAGTCAGGAAACACCGGCCTCATCAAGCTTTACTCAAAACACAAAAAAATGACGTGTAAAAGTGTACTATTTAGAACCAATTTACAAAATAAATAATTACTTCATTTCATCTGTAAGCTAGGTAAATACCAATAAACAGCTGATAGGTTCAACTCGAATTCGCATGCTAATGACCTCTGTGAGGTTATTAAGATGTGTCGAGCGAGTCGTATCCGTCAGCTGATCTACTCATACACATGTGAACTTTAAGAATGCCGTCAATAATTAAATAATAGGTACTTATTATTCTACATTATTATTGTTTTGGCTTTATGTCGCAGTGAAGTTAGTCGGAAACCTGTCTATTTTACAAGAATTTCGTAATTGTGACGCTTTTTACGAATTACAGTAACAATAATTTGGCGTGTCTAAAAATTAGAATCAACTTATTTACAATAATTTAAAATGTACATACCTAGTACCTTCTTCCTTGCACTTTTGATTATGTGTCTCTATCACTAACCATCACTGCGAAAGCGTTCACAATTCGGGTTTTTAATTGTTCCACACTTGATATGGTATGGCCGTCATTACCATAAACCAGGTCTTTAGCCCTACCCCACATTTACACTGAACCGCGTCGGCCTAACAATATGTGGATTTTCTGATGCCCACCAGTGTGCGTTGTAGATGTTAAACATCCCAACGCGCGTAAAGGTGGACTCGTCCGTCCAGAGTATGCGCCGCGTTGGGTCTTCAAGTAACCAATGGCAAAATTCCACGCGTGGATTTAAGTCTATCGGTTTTAATTCTTCCACCCTAGTGAAGTGGAACGGGTGCTTCCCCTCATCCCGCAGAAGGCGCCAAACGGTCATTTTGCTCACGTTAAAAACACGAGCGGTGTCTGATGTGCTGGCCATTGGGTGCTGCAAAAAGAAGTCGACGATGTCGTCCTCGATTCTTACTGGCACTCGTTGCCTTCCTCCGTCTGCAGCTGGTGGCATGTAGATCCTATAGTCCATATGCCGCTGTACAGTTCCAAGGATGGTCTGCAGTGGTGGTCTTCTCCCAAATCGCTTCAAGAAGAGGGCTTGTGCTGTGAGCAAAATATTTCCACCCTCATTGTAGCACCACCACCATGTTCTGGTACTCCTGTAGTTAGGCATTGTTTAATATGTTCCCCGAGCGAGCCCGACGCGTGTCATTTGTCTGCTAAGGCGCGCGCGAGCGACACGACACACGGATTGAGCGGGACGATTGGGACTGGCCTAGCAAGACGTCGCGACTGAGACGCGGGCGCCGAGAAGGGTAGCAGGCGCCCCCGCCACCCGCTGCGCGCGCATGTGTTTTCTTTGATCATATTCACAAAAGCTGCGCGCCGTTTCAAATACCGCCGCCCGCGTAAACTAGCGTAGTGGATGTTTAAAAATAAGAAAGAACCAGTATTTATTATGTGTGTCAAGTAATATTAAATTATTTAATTTTATTAATAATATACCTAGATATTTTTTTATTTTTTGTTGCTATGGTTTCCTTACCACCTATAGGTATATCTCTTAAAATATTTCGTGTATGAATAGATACACCTTATATATTAAAAAAAAAATATTGATTAATAATTAGGCTTTTTCCCTTATTTTGAATCAAATCAAAAATTCGAGATGGCATTGAATCATAAAGAGTTCTTATGTATTTAATCGGCAGTTTACTCCAACACTTTTTGATACCCTCCTCGAGTTCTTGCTTGTCATTATATTGTTTGCCGTTGTTATAAAGTTCACGTGACAACCACCCCCATACATTTTCCATTATATTTAGGTCGGGGGAGAGTGATGGCCAGTCGAGAACATCGATATTATTTTGTTGAAACCATTGACGTACATCGTGTGCACTATGAATGCTGGCGTTATCATGTTGGAAAATGAAACTTTCATCATCTATGATACTGCTAAACTTACATATTTCATTTTTTAGAAGATTAATGTAGCTTTTAGAATTTTGTCTACCTTTTATCACCACTAACTCAATCGCTCCGTTGTATGATATCGCACCCCAGACCATTACTGAGCCTGCATCATTTCGCCGACGCGATAAAATTATTTCATTTTTTCGTAAATCATGAAAATAGTAAGAATACCCGTCAGGGCCATCCAAATTATTTTTTTTTTCATAACTAAATATAACTTTACGCCACTCTTGGGTCCAATGCATTTTGTTTCGAGCAAACCGAAGACGTTCCGTACAGTGATGCTCTTTTAAACATGGCTTTCTCTTAATTTTTAAACGTTTTAAATGTGAACAATTGCGTATAATCCTTTGAACAGTCCTCACAGATGCTTCAGTTCCAACATTATGGGCTATTTGTGCGGCTGATAGCGTAGAATTCGACGCTTCGCGTAATATTGCTCGGCGCTCTCTTTCAGTTGTAGCGAATTTGGTACGGCCTTTGAACTTCTTACCATAATTTTCAGGATCGTCAAGAAAATTACTTATCACCTGGTGTGAACGCCCTATTTTTTTCGCAATTTTTCTTAAAGAATAGCCTTCTTCACAAAGAATTTTTATTTTTCCTATTTCCTCTAAATTTAAACACTTATTCCGATCCATATTAAATTAAAAAAAAAATATAATATATTCACTACTTGATATTTTTCACTTTAAATACGCGTAATATGTACTCACTGTTTCGTTTTTGTTTTGCAACTGAGGCCGGGCGGAAGAGAAATGTCATTGGTCGTATTCAAGTGACGCGTCACCAAACGCGTCACATTACCTACGTAAGCGTCGCTTGCGGTCACGCTCGGCGTTTATGAAGTCCAATTCTTTATAGTTAGCCTTCACGTGACTAAAGATGTATAGACGTACCATTGTGATATATTTATTTTATCTCATATCTTAAATAACATGGAAAAATACGCTGGTCCTATTCATGTGACGTGGTGTGTATGTATAATTTAAAACAAATTATCCCTGTAAGAGATCTGTTTTCTTTTAAGCATGTAACCCAAAAAATCTATAACATTATTTTTCTGCCTGCCATTAACCATTTAATCCTGAATGTTAAAAAAAAATGCTGTTTTCCTAGGTATCCAGAGAGAGGGAAGGCAAGCTAGTGGATGGTAAATGCCACTCACTGACAGCCAGTTACATCAGAGATAGACATGAATCCGACAGCTCTGTGCCCATTTGTAAGTTTATTGGAATCTATAGTTAATATTATAAAGCAGAAAAGTTTGTTCGAACGCGCTAATCTTCGTTCGAACGCGCTAAATTCTACAGGGTGGATTTGGATGAGAATTGACATGGAAGTAGCTTTAAGCTTTTGGGGAAGGTTGTAGGCTACTTTTTACCCGACTACTAAAAAGAAGGCTTATGTTTTTATCGTGATAAACGGGAGTGAAGCTCCGCGCGACTGATAGTCTGGTAATAAAAAAAAATACGCGTCGACTTGATAACCTCCTCCGTTTTTTTTCGTCGGTTAAAAAGATAGGGTTAGGCGCAGTGCCTTAGATAGCCTTTGATGCGCAAGGTGCTACTTAATTTACAAGTTTTTTTCCCAGGAAAATTATTATGCATACACTTCTCATCAGTAAAATCTAAACACCTTGCAAGTTTATGTTTTGTAAGGATTATCAGAGAAATGTGTATATTTAGGAATATATGTCAAATGTCGTTTAATGGTGAATAATATGAGGTTTTCAAATCCTAATGTTAATGTTCTAATTCAAATTAAATTTTCATAGGTTTCGTATTTTGTTTAACAAGTAATTTTTACCCTGTATGAAGTAAATTGATAAAACAACACACGTAAATGAAAAAAAGCTAAGAAACGTTTATTTAATAACTTGTATTCCTGCCTCGAGCTATTATTACTGCTTCCATACGGTTCTTCAACGATCTGATGAGAGTCACGATCAAATGTTGTGGCATTCCATTTCTCTTGGATTTAATTTTGCAGCTGGCTAAGTGTTTCTGGGGCAGGATCTCTTGCACGAATTCGTCTCTTTAATTCATCCCATAGATGTTCAATCGAATTCATGTCCGGGCTTCTTGCTGGCCATTCCATAATGGAGATACCGACTTCGGTAACAATCTCGTATGCCGCTCGCGGTGTGAGCCCTAGCATTGTCATGCATGAATATGAAACTGTTGGCAATAAAATGTGCATAGGGCATCACGTGAGGCTCAAGACACTGTTCGATGTACCGATGACTGTTTAGTGCAGGCAGACGTGGCTCAGACACAAAGATAAGCTCTGTCTTACCGTCGGCGCTGATTCCTCCCCAAACCATCCACGAACCGCTACCATAGCTGACCTTTTCGTCAATGCAGCGTTGTGCAAAGCGTTCTCCATCTCTTCTGAAGACCTTGTTCCTTCCGTCGTTACCATACAGCATAATTTTACACTCATCAGAAAAGAGGACTTTGTTCCACTGGAGGTATGACCAATTTCACGTGCAAAGTTAAGGCGCGCTCTTCGATGGTCTGCAGTTAATTTCGGCCCATTTGCTGGCTTATGCGATACCAGTCCACGTTCTTTCAACCTTCTTCTAATTGTAGAGTCACTTACAGCCATCCTACGTACAACATGAAACTGCTGCTGCAGTTGAAAAGCATAAAGTGTCGATTTCGTAAAGAAGTTGTTACAATAAATCGATCATCTCGCTCAGAAGTGACCCGATTCCTGCCAGATCCTGAACGGCGCGTGAACAAACCAGTCCCCCGATAGCGTTTGTAGACTCTATGAGTAGACGACAGGCTTAAATGCAATCTTTTAGCCACAACACGCTGACTAAGTCCAGAATCCAGCAATGCCACCACTTGGTTGGCTTCTTCGGGCCAGGTATCCATATGTTTTAGAAAAAACCTTTTTCAGACATCCCAAAGTCACGGTAAACAAATAAAGAACAAAAAGTTTTAAGCTAATTTTTAATTTTAAAAGGTGAAATGTACTCCAACTCTAAACACACATTTGTCTTAAAACAGTGAATCATTTCATTTATAGGATAAACAAATGAAATTCTAATTTTGAATTTTGAATTTTCGCTTGTCATTGTAATGGACAAACTGTCAGCTATACAATCATGTGATTTTTTTCATGGAATGAAAACTCTTTTATGTTAAATTAGGACAGAAACCATAAAAACGGAAATGTTTCGATTTTTCTGATGAGAAGTGTAGATTCTGGAAGGTTTTTGAATTGTGCTGAACACAATTTTGACGTTTTGTCGGGCGGACTCCAAGTAAATGGGAGAAGGGCAGGAAGATGATGAATTGAATTCTGATGTTACAAAAATTCCAACACCTCAGGTTTCCTAGATATCTTAGCTCAAAGTAGCGAGACCTCCAGTTAAAGCACTGCTATACCATAATATAAATAAGCTCCGTATAATTTGGCCCTGGTGACTTAAAACTTTCTTTACTTATGTGTTGGCGAACAGTTTGACATACTGCATGACAAAAATATAAAAGAATATCGGTGGAATGTGTTGTACTTGTACAAGTATTCATGAAGGCACTGGAGTTACCGGAAACACAGATTACTAAATAGTTACTCCGTAACAGATACATCACTCTCATACAAAAGCGAAAATACCTACGCTATAATAGCCTACAAAATCTTAATAATAATACCAGCTGTTTGCAGCGAAAAGAAATGTACCATAAGTATGCAAACAGAGAGTTGAGATTGTATTGCCCGCCGCGCGACCCACGTCATCGAGCGAATGTCCTAGGGTTGTATAATGATAATATTGGTAATGAAACGAATATAGAAAAACAATATTATTTTTTATTTGTTGATCAAATATGTTTCAGTTTAATAAAATGATAGATGCATTTTTTCCTTCCCTGAATTCCCGATTATTAAATTTTAGTGTCGAAAATATCCGAAACCGCGTAAATAATTTTAATTTTAATAAAATTCCGCGCGAATAAATAATCAAGAGGGAAACAGGAGCAAAGCGGAGGAAAATCAATTGTTTTTAGGTCGATCCATTATGACGTTGTCAAAATTATTTAAAATGGCTCAGGCAGGCGTGCGGCAGCCCACTGTCGGATGTACCGACGACGATACGTGAAGCGGTAGGCATATAACGCGTGGCCTTGAGCGAGCGACGGACGCCTGCCGGAAAATCCTCTAGATAACCTAATTCAGACATATTTTTTCTGGGTGGGAAAATTATCAAGTGACTCCTCCCTGTGGGGTGGAGTGTCAGACTTGTACTGACCAAAAACCCACCCTGCTCCTTCAGTTCCCTTGCGTTCCGGGGCCACGGTATCTCGTTGCGATATTCCCGCATCTCCGGCGCTTTATTTATTGTGACTTTTAATATAATTCAGGATAGGAATATCCTTAAAATCCTATCTTAAAATTCTTTCAATCTATTTGGCTTGAGTGTGTTAGGATTTATAAAATAACGGCAACCATGATCTTGCCCAAATGCCTAAGTGTGACAACCAAGCTCACTCATAGAATAGTAATCCTGAATAAATATAAGCTGAATAGTGAATATGAAAGGTAGTCTGGAAGATATCGCTCTCAACGATAAGACGGGCGGTCTAACGGTAAACAAAGTTTTAGCAATATTGTCATTTAAGTGTGTTTCAATTTTTGATGGACAATAAAGTATATTCTATATATCTATCTATGAGTCACACACATCTTGTGAACTTTGGCAGGTCAATTCTACGAGGGTTTCAACCGCGAAGGCAAAGAGTCGATGTTACCTTATGGAGTGTATACCATCGATGATATGAAGCAGTACGGTGCCGACCGGAATTGGTGTCCGTACTTCCTATCCAGATTTGCTGTAAGTTGAACGAACTTTTTTAATGAATGATAAAAATCGGTTATTATATGATTGGCTCTGTGGTTGAGCAGTTGGCTGCTGGCTTGCGTATCGGGGGTTCGATTCCCGCACGGAACAAACTTTGTTTGCACTCTTAGAAATATGACCAGGCATTATTATATTATAATATTGTTACGAGCTGGGGTTCGGGATATAAATAATTAACGCCAATTAAACCAAAATTAACACTTTAATTAATTAAACACAAAATAAAAATTTAACACAATTATTCGTACCACAACACTTGTCACTTAACACTTAAATCGCACTGAAATTCACTCGTATAGCTTCCATTGTATCGCCTCGGATCTTCTAATAAGACTCATTGGCCGCGTTCCTTTGGGATCTATTTATACCCCAGTCTATGAATTCTAGAACATTCTTATAAAATCGACTCACTGTTTATAGATACTGCCCAGAATATTCCAGGAAGCTACTCGAGATACACAGTACCGCTATTCGCCGCTAGATGGCGTTAGTGTCTCGACTAGATATACACAGTACCGCTATTCACCGCTAAATGGCGTTAGTGTCTCGAACATTCTAGATTTATGTCGAAGTTTCTCGACGTACTTCACTAAGCGATTGGCGTAACAATATTATGTATAAGTACTTTAGGTTAAGGTATATATCTATGGGTCTTTGTAACCTGAAAATAAATGATTAAATAAATAAATTACTTTGCGGAAGCCTTATCAATCTAATACTTTAGAAAAATATCTAAGTGTTAATTCCGTGGCTTGTCTCGGGACTGGCGTGGCATGGGTAATTATTTATTTCTTTTATTTTCAATACATACATATAAATTACATTTTTAAATATTCTCTAAAAAAAACATTTAAACATATAAATTATTATTTATTATACTATTATTTATATTGTTAACACACCCACGATACGTATAATGCGGATAATTATCTATAGTTTATATAAGAAAATCAAATATAAAAACGTATCGTGTTACCAAACTCCTCCAAAACGGCTTGACCTAATTTTATTATTTATTTTGTGTAAATATAATAACATATGTAAATGAAATAGCCTACAGGCATTTTCACAAGAAATAATTTATGTGGCAAAACAACGTCCGGCGGGTCAGCTAGTAATTTATAACTTATACTCTACACTTTTCAATATAAAACCAACATAGTCTTTGATCACAATCCAATATAACTGTAAAGGTTTAAATCTACTTTTTTTCAGATAATTCATGCTGAAATTGTAGTATATTCGTACCACTATCTCCTCGACCCGAAGATTGCCGAAGTGGTGTCGAAGGAAATGAACAAAGAAGCCGTGGTTGTGTTCGACGAGGCTCATAATATTGACAACGTATGCATAGACTCACTGAGCGTGAAGGTCACCAGACGGACTATAGATAGAAGCACGTTGGCGTTACAGCAGCTTGAGAAGACTGTGGCTCAGTGAGTATACGAACATTAACTATATTTTTCTTCTGTCCCCGACTTTGTTCGCGTGGGAGGAGTTCCCCGCGTAAATACAGTCAAGTTGTGGAACATTCTGCCGGATTCTGTGTTCCCTGCCACTTATGACCTTTCAGCCTTTAAAGCAAGAGTAAATAGGCATCTTCTGGGCTCGCTCGTCCCATCTTAGACCTCATCTTTCGCTTACCATCAGGCGAGATCGAGGTCAAGAGTGGGCCCATTTAGAATTTAAATCTATACTAATATTATAAAGCGGAAAAGTTTGTTAGTTTGTTTGTTTGTTTGTTTGCTTGAACACGCTAATCTTGGAAAGTACTGGGTGGATTTGGATGAAATTTGGTATGGAAGTAGCTTGAAGCTTGAGGAAGGTTATACGGTTATAAGGTTATAAGGTTATAGGCTACTTTTTACCCGACTGCAAAAAAGGAGAGTTATGTTTTTACCGTGATAGAATCCACGGGAGCGAAGCCCCGCGTGAGTACTAGTAAAACTATATTTTACTAGCTTCTGTCCCCGACTTCGTTCGTGTGGGAGGGTTTCCCCGCGTAAATCCCGATCCGGGAATTCCGGGATAAAAAGTAGCCTATGTGTTATTTCAGGTTGTCGACTATCTACTTACTAAATTTCATGCCGATCCGTTCAGGAGTTTTTGCGTGAAAGAGCAACAAACATACATTCCATCCGCATAAACATTTCGCATTAGTAATATTAGTAAGTAGTAAGATATTTTTTGGTTAGTCTAGTCCAGCCTTAGTTTAATATTAACACGTTCGCTGACAGTGAGCACTTACCCTGACACCACATTACGACAGTAGAATTTTCCACGACGTTCTCTAAAGGGCCTATACTACCTCAGCGCTTCTCACTCTTTATCTCGCTCGCACACTACTGGCCGCTGTCACGCGAGCAAGCGAGACAGGGTGGCAGGGAAAAGACTCCAAGACACCGATAATTTAGTTTATTTCTTTTTACGGTGGAAATAATGGTAATTTAAAAAAGTAAATAACATACGACCTGCTTTATAGTTAGTTCAATTAATATGCAAAGTTTCAGTATTTAATTTGAAGTTATTTTTGAATTCCAGCGGTTTATTGTTCGGTTTGGAGGTAACTTTGGATTTTTTTTTTCTTTCAAGAAAATTTTATGGAATCGTGTTTTCTTCAAACATAGTACCTAACATTAATCCTTAACTTTACCATATATTTATTTCAAAATTTATGCTGCAGTATTTTCGACATAACGGAGGATCATGGTAAGCCATTTGAGGTAGTATAGGTCCTTAATAATAAGTGGCCCGTCCCTCGACGTACTGTTATAACGCACTATTTTAATTTCCCGCCTAACGACGTACTGTCAGCGAACGTGTTAATGTATATGGCTTAATAATAATAACTGAACGGGTCTGTCGGTTAGGTTAAGCAACGCTGGCAAAAGTCGGTCTGTGGGTGACTAACATAATAATATATAGAGATTCCTCCGTCTCTTGGACAGTACGTTAACCCGTTGGTATATAGCCGAACAGGTTACTTCTAGGTAGGCGTGCTCCATTTTCGACCACATCATCACTTACCTATCAGGTGAGACAGTGGTGAATCGCGAGCCTATAATCAACAAAAAAAACCTCTGTGTAGAAAGAGACAAAATCTATGTAACCAATACCCGTCTCTTTTCGGTTTACCTGTCGGTTTTGTGACGTAATCTTCTAAATATATATAATTCAAAGGAGACTGACTGACTGACATAGTGATCTATCAACGCACAGCCCAAACCACTGGACCGATCGGGCTGAAATTTGGCATGCAGGTAGATGTTATGACGTGGGCATCCGCTAAGAAAGGATTTTGCGAAATTCCCACGGGGTCGGGATTTACACGGTAAAAACTTCCCACGCGAACGAAGTCGCGTGCAACTGCTAGTGCTTGTATAAAATAAATGAGACTTTATAGTAAGTTAGATTATCAATAACATTGTACCTTTTTTCTTAATAAAACAATAACAAAAAAGAGAAACGCATTAAAGTTCCCAATGATGAAGACTTGTTACATTAAGTATTAAGTGTTATGTACTAACACAATTGTTATTATATTATGTATACTTTAGGTTAAGGTTACTTAACAGAAAAATAATTAAATAAAAAAAACTTGATCGTCGTACAAGCATAAAACTAAATATTATCAATAATAATGTTTCTAGCCTACCAGTATTGTGGTAATGTTCATACAAGATACCCTCCTCCGGAAAGTAAGGGTAACTGAAATAACGGTGGGGTTTTGGTTAGTAGAAGTCTGACACTCCTAGGACTTGATGATTTTTCACAAAAAAAAAAACCGAAATATGTTTCATATAATATAAATCAAATCTGAAATATGTTTTTTATATCAGATAAGTAAATATTTTTATGTCTTTTTGTGTAGAATCCGCGAAGCAGATGCAGCGCGTTTGACAGTGGAATACGAGCAGATGGTGGAAGGTCTTCGTCAAGCGGCCATGTTAAGAGAAACTGATGCCGTACTGGGCAACCCAATCTTACCTGACGACGTACTTAATGGTGAGTTATATGAATACCAAATTGTTAGCAATATTGTTATTTGTGTTTCAATTATTGGTGTACAATAAAGTGTATTCTATCTATGTATCTATCTATGAAAATGCCCTGCGTTCTTGCCAAGAGCATCGAGGTGGTACTAAAGTGTGGAAACGTTTTGCGTTTAGTAAGGATAACTATTTTATAAAAATGTCTGGTTTGGTTTCAATTTTTTTAATCACGGATGTTTTTTTAGACTTATAATATTATATTCTATTTGGGGTGTCTGAGGTATTGCGCTTAATCAGTTACACGTTGTATATCAATTCTTTACTTCAATAACGTGTTATCTTCAAAAGCTTTCAAAAAGAGATTTTACCTAAAGTTTTGTTTTTTACTTTTATTTTAAGTTTGAGTTCATAGTCTAATAATTAAACTTTCTGAAATTCTAAGAAAGGTTTGATAATATAATAAATTTAGCAAAATGAAGCGTGCTTCATCTTCGACTACATCATCGCTTAGGCAGTCGTCCCACCGCCGGCGATTAACGAGTAGCGAGTAGAGCTAGCATCTGATGATCTGAAAACGAGTTGGCGAGCAGCGAGCGTGTAGTTCCGATAATTTCGTCAGCTATCATCTAGTTGGTTTCTCGATGTGATTTCTGACCGCCAAGCGATCATCACTGAGCATCTATCTTTGATAGCTCTTCTCGCTCAGCGATAACTAGTGGAGCTGGCGGTGTAAACAGTCAGCGATCGACTATTCATATATTTACTAGCTTCTGCTCGCGACTTCGTTCGCGTGGAAGGGGTTTCCCGCGTAAATCCAGATCACGTGGGAATTTCTAGATAAAAACTATCCTATGTCCTTCCCAGGGTCCTAAACTATTCCCATTCCAAATTTCATCTAAATCGGTTAAGCGGTTGAGGCGTGAAAAGGTAACAGACAGACAGAGTTACTTTCGCATTTATAATATTAAGTATGGATATACTTTATTGTACACCTTACAATATTACACTGGATACAAAAAGTAAAACTGGTGTACAATAGGCGGTCTTATCGCACAGGGCGATCTCTTACAGACAACCTTTGGATGAACAAAACTAAGAGTGTACAAACATCATAAATAATATTAATCGAACATAATAACATACATAGAATACAAAAAATCCTGAACTAATAAATATTACATGCATAATTCAGAATAAAGGGGAAGTTACAGGGAAATGTACAAGGTACGCATCTCTTTTGTTGAATGTATGTCTATTGTACGCTTCTTGAGTGAGAAAATAGCCGATAGTTAGTCGCTTCCTCGCCAGTGGTGGGACACCTGCCTTACCATCAGGTGTGATGGTGATCAAGCACAAGCCTATAAACAATAAAAGAAAAAGAAGCGATATATTATCTAATACGATAAAGTTAGTTTTCAACTTTATTCCAATGATCACATGGTTCCTTTTTCACAAATTGTGAACACAAACTTGGCCTTTGACGAAGTCAAGTTGAAGTCCTAACTGTAGGTTTGATAACGAGCAACGGAATGCAGTATGCTAAGTGTAATAGCGGATCGTGATCGAAACACAATACTGCGTTCCAAAATTATTATAGCTGATGTAGCTCAAAATGCTGCTCAACCTCTGTCTTTCTGTTTCCCGATAGCTATAACCTGGGGGTATTTCAGTTAAGAGTGCATAGGTTACTTCTAATGTAAGCGTGCTCCATTTTCGACCACATCATTACTTACCATCAGGTGAGACGGTGGTCAAACGCGAGCCGAATTATCAAATAAAAAAAAACTCAAATGGGACTGGGCATGACATGTTTGCCGCACAAACTGTGAGCCCAGATTGTACAAAACTGGTGCCCTGAGACAGGGAGCCAGAGTCACGGCAGACCACTAAGGAGATGACCGGACGAACTAGATAGATTCCTTCAAGTATAATATATATGTCGCATCAGGGGTGGCCGAGATGCGAAACATCGGGTCTTCATCACGATCCGACATAGTTCTAGGTAAATGTGGGCACTGACTTGGTTACTCGAACGAAAGATAATTTAAATCAAAATAACTTTATTTTACTAACGGTTTTTCACAATATAGAAACAAACACGTGCGTTGGTACCGAGCTTCTGCCAAGACTGTCCGAGGTAGCCTATATCACTCCGTCCTCCCGCCAGTCCTCGCTACATCCCTTCTACCGACGATCGTGTCCAAGCGGAAGGGCTCCGCTTGCGTTACCGGTAACGATTTATTAGTTCACCAAACTAATTGTTAGATGGCGCTGCCCGTCGCACCTTAGCGCCATCAATCAACGACATATATGTTTATTTCTCTCCACAATATTTACAATACATCATTTAGATTTGTATATTAACAGCTTTATTATTGTGGGAGACTGGTACCGGGACTTCACCTTTTAACATTAAGTATTGAAAACAGATAGTTGAACCTGAACATAATTATTGTCAATGGTGTTCCAACCGGATCTCTATATGGGCCTGTTGGTTATATTATACATGTAAACAGCATGTGTAATGTAATACAAAAATGCAAAACGTATATGTATGCTGACGATACATGTCTCCTTTTCAGTGGTAAAGACCAAACTTCCATACAAGAAGCGATACAATGTGACTTGGATAATATAATTAAATGGGCACATGACAATGGTATTATAATAAATATAAGCAAAACCAAATGTATGGTAATAAACTCCCCATATTTACGCAACAAATGCATCGCATTGAACATAAAGGGTCATAGTTATGACTGTTTACACAGTGAAAAATCTAGGTGTATGTGTACTAATTTAGAACAGGTCGAGACATACAGGTACTTAGGACTGACCATTGACACTAAATTTGCTTGGAACATACATGTAGATACAGTTTGTAAGAAACTACGCTCAGATCTGGGTAAGTTATATACCTTGAAGGCTGTAGTCACGAGAGGGATACTGTATTCGTTGTACTATACACTCGCCGACTCGATCATTAGTTATGGGTTGTGTGGTTATGGACTCACCTTCAAATCATATCTAGATAGAATTTAATTACTACAAATTCGATTTCTTAAACTTCTCGTAAGCAATAAAACTAAACAAAGTACAAATAAGCAATATGAAAAAATATTTAATAAATGCAACGTATTACCGGTTAATATGAAAGTTAAATTAGGAATAATTCTTGAACAATATAATGTGAAAGCTCATAAAAAAGTAAGAGTATATAACTATCCAACCCGACAATCAAGGAAAAAGCAGTTGCACGTCCCTAAAGCAAATAATTACTACGGTAAACGCACTAGACGATGGATTGCGCCCACACTCATTAATGAGCTACCTGAGGGACTAATGGATCGAATTAAAAATAAAAATCATCTCAAAAATGTACTCAGGAAGCACTATTTATCTATGTGTCCGTAGCTGCTGTTATCAGTCGACTGGTGAGCTTGCCGTGGTATTTAGTATGTATACCAAATGATATTTTGTTCTATTTTATAATATTCTATGTAATTAATAGTATTTTGCTAAATTATAATAATTATATAAGTTTTATTCTAATCAGTTTTAGTTTTTAACCTAAAGCAGTGGATATAGGTAATGTATAATGCATGAGAATTCACGAGAACGTACTGCCGACAAACTGCTTAGCAGTTTGGCAGATGTTATGTTAAGATTAAGTTAAGATGAAATATGATTAAATAAATAATAAAAAAAAATGTTTGTTAGTAAGTGTGTATGTATAAGTGTGAGGTGGGTGTGTTGTGTATGGGAGTGTGTGTGTTTTTGTGGGTGTGGTGTTAGTGAGTGTTTTAGGTGTGAGAATAGTGGGTTTGTGTGTATGAGTGAGTTTGCTTACATTTGCAAGATTACACTATGGTAGCATTGGTAACGAGTAGGTTTTCGGTATCATCATAATTTAATCCTTGTAGAAAGGAAGTTATTTCCTTTTTACAAATGATCTTAGTATGATTTAGTATCGGTAGCATTCTATTTATTTTATTATAAAAAAAATTGGCCAAGTGCGAGTCGGACTCGCCCATGAAGGGTTCCGTAGTAACTATAATAAATATTATACTTAATATATTTATTTGAAAAAAAAAACAAAAACCTTAAAACTAGCTTATTTACAATTTTTACAACTACACCAAATAACTTTGTTTTTCATAGTTTTTGTATGATTTACAAAGTTATATTTGCGGTTTTAGAAAATATACTGTATCTCAAAAACTGCTGACTCGATCTCGTTCAAACTAGTTTACGTTAAGATCTATGCTTTTATTAGATTTTTACTTCATTATTATTATCATATGCTTTTTTTAGATTTTTACTTCATTATTATAGAAGTTAGAGGGGGGACACGCACATTTTACCACTTTGGAAGCATATATCTTTTAAACGATTAACTTTATGAAAAAGTCATTAATCAAAAAGTCATGTGTCATACCACACACGTATAGATTTCATGAAAAAAAATATTTTCAGTTTCAGTTCCATGTATGGGGAGCCCCCTTTATTTTAAATATTTTTTAAATTTTCTTTTAAAATCGGAAAGCGGTTCACAGAATACATCTACTTACCAAGTTTCACATGAATAGTCCTAATAGTTACGGAATAAAATGACTGTGACATACGGACGGACGGACAGACAGACAGACGGACAGACATGTCGAAACTATAACTATAAGGGTTCCGTTTTTTGCCATTCGGCTAAGGAACCCTAAAAACCACCTAGATGGCAGTAGAAGCGCTTCGAGAATTGGGTTGAGAGCCGAATTTCTGGGCGATCTTTGGGGTTGTAGCGTCTTTTACCTTGTGAAGCCGAAGGGTTGTAAGTTAGCAAGGAGTGTTGTTTTAATATAATGTTTTTGATGAAAAGTTGACGCACTGTTAGAACTTTTACGTCTTTATATAAGAACTCTGTGGGGTAACGGTAAAGTAGGAACGAAGATAGAGTTCCTTCAAGTAGCAGGTAGAAGGAACGTAGCTAGAGAGGACACGCGGGCTCGCGAGATGTGGAAGGTGTGGAGGAAGGGCTTTGCCCACGAGTGGGACAGAGGTGGCTTATAAAACAAATGATTGCTTCTTTGGCAGTTTTGTGATTTATGAAGTCCATCTTCATCTTCGACCACATCATCGCTTACTATCAGGTGAGATGGTGGTCAAAGGCGAGTGTATCAAAAATAAAAAAAGTTCAGCCATTTTAGCAAAAGCAATAGCAACATTTGTGTTATTTAATTTAATTTTATATGGGTCATGGACCTGAAATAAACGATTTTTTCAAAGCACAAACAATTTAATGTGCTGCATAACTTTTAAGTGAAAAATAATGATACTAAAACTAAATTCCACTTACAGAGGTAGTCCCTGGAAACATAAGAAACGCAGAACACTTCCTCAGTTTCCTAAAGAGGTTTATAGAATACATAAAGACTAGACTAAGGATACAACATGTTGTACAAGAATCTCCAGCAGGTAAATAGTGTTTATTTTTCATATTATTTGTCGTTAGTAGCTTTAAGCCCGCTTGAATTGTTAATTCGAGATAATTCGTACCTTTGGCCAACTCGAGTATAGACTTTAGATTACTGTATTTTAAGTTGATATGGTACTGCTAGATCTAAACTGAGTGAACTTAAATTTTGGGATTTATTTAACAGATAGATGAATTAACTAACAGAGGGCGTTTCCGTTGATCCGCAATAGTATAGCAGCAGAAACACTGTAGACGCGTACTTGAAGGACGGCAACGTCGCAATTTATTTATGAATGCGTACGCGTGTACAGAATGTTTTTTTTACGTATCAATTTAACATTTTTAGTGAATATGTACTATAAAAAAAAAATTAAAACATTTTGTTTTCGAATGGTAATATTTTTTTAGCATGTATGGATGCTATAGGGGTGGAGTGGCATGAAAGGGACACGTATTGAAAGGGACAATTCAAATAACCGGTAAAATAAAAACAATTTTGATACAATATTATTTTTGTCGTATGGGAACCTTGACGGAAGTTCGTTCGCGGGTAACTTCATACTCCTGTCATTTCAAACATGGCAGATTCGTGCGAGTGTTGATAATGGGATTGAATAGTATTTTTTCTGCTATAATTGTGAAACGTTTTATCGAGTGCCGCAAGTTAATTATTTATGTGTGAATCACTGTTTAAGATAGGCTGGACATCCACAGATATGATATTATAAGGTCAGTAAACTTTAATTTAATATTGTAGATTTTTTGGTCATGTTTTCAATTTTTGTATGATATTTATGAAAGGGACACAACAAACGGTTATGAATGGGACGTCCCCTTCATAACTGTCTCTTTCAAGGCTGCTATTTTGTACTAGGTTTCGAATACATTTTTTACTTCTTTTTCAGATTAAAAATTCCACCTAAGAAGTGAACGCGTGTCGATGCACACAAAATTGAAGAGACAGTTATCAATATAATATTTGCAAGAAAAAGTATTCAGAAGGCAATAAATATTGGTTTCAATGTAAAATTAGCACGAAATCGGCCAACAAACCTGTTTACTTTTTTACTTAATTCTAAAAATCTAAGTTTACATTTTGAAGACTGTAAATCAAACTTTACGGAGGTTGTTGATTATAATTGAACCTGTCATTTCGAAAAGGACACAAGTCCATTAATTAAAACTTTTCAGAAACAACAAAAATGTGTTTATTATAAAAAAGTTATTGGTGATAAAGAAACTGAATATAGGAGTAGTTAAATAAATCAAATATATAATTTTTGCGACTTTTATTTATTAAAAAAAAAACATTTATCTTAGAGATATTTATGATTTAAGTTCCAGGACTAATGCCTTTTTCAAAATTACCTGATGTTCATACGAAATGAAATATTTCAGAAGAACTGTTAGTTAATCATCTTGATTTTCGTGATATTGATATTCATTGTTTGCTGAAGTTGTTGGCCATGCAAAAACCTCTGTATAGAAAGTTTGGTACTCTACTGGAATATATTTTTCTAGTTTTTTTTAAATCAGACATTTTCTTTTTATTGATTGGCACTTTACTAGCTTATGCAGGAGTATTATTTGATGGTAAGGGGGCCTGGTACCCATCCTCGGTAAGGGTTGGAAATCATTACTGATTAAACAATCTATGGATTCACGTGTTGTCACAAGCCCTGGTGTGGTCTTGGAAAATATGAAATGTAACACTTTGGATATAGCAAAAGTCACTTTTTTGTCCTTGGGTACTCCTCTGCCATAGGAATCCACAGATAGCACTAGTTTCTTATAATGGTTTGGCCATCATTTTTTATGCCTATAATATCTTTAGTTTTAGGCTGTCTTATTTCAAAATTTTCATTAGCCTCAGCTATAAGATTTTCATATTTGGTTGGAGTGTAAATCCTGTATTTTTTTCGAATATGTCTCTTTGCTGTCCCAAACATTCTATCGTCTGGCAGGAATGAATGACTTCTTTTAAGTATGTAATATTGTATCTCCTCTATATTGTTATTTTAGGTTAATCTGACAGTTTCGTTTCATTAGAAAGGGGCATAAGTCCTGGACTCGTGCCATTTTCAAACAGACTTAAATTTTCGTTTGCCTTTTAAGTTGACTTGTGATGCATGAACATGCGCTCTTTTCACAGGGAATATGTAAAACGCTTCAATAAATAAAATGGCGCCAAAAAGTGATATTTAAAAAAAGTGTGACTCGTGCCCTTTTCGAAATGACGGGTTCAATTCTATTAAAAAACAATAGTTATTTTTCAAGTGCAGTCTAAGTCTAAAAAGAGAATTGTAGATTTGTCTTTAATTTTATATAAGTGATTTATTTCTTGTTAATTATAAGGAGACTGATAATGTGTCTTGAGAAAAGATATTAATAATTTTTGAATTCACAATATCTGAGAAAAACATTTTAATATTGTTGATTTCTGTTTAAGTAAAAAGTGTTTAATTATAAAAAAAAATATTTACGATAAAAACGGCAAGATTTAATCATGACAATAGTTCTAGTCACTTTTATATTCGATTTTTAACATACCTAAGTAGTTATTGTATACATATTTCCTCGAAACTAGGTACTGTCCCTTTCATAAATTACTGCGTCCATTTCAATACAGTTCTAATATCAAAGGGATAAAATACACATTTTTTAAAGATGCGAAATAAACAACTAATGTTTGATTATTGGCAATTATTGCATTTCATTTCAATAGTTAAATAATTAACGGTTTCTATTCGACCCCAACCTGTTCCAAATATTTTCACAATCACTTACTAGGACCTCAAAATCAAAAATGTCCCTTTCATGCTACCTCTCCCCTACTATTGCGGGCTAACGGGAACGCCCTCTGTTAGTTAACATACTGTATTTGAATGGATCTAGTATTATATATTTAGGTCTAGTATTAATTTTTAATACTTGAAATTCGGTGAAAGAAATGAGTAAACCGGCATGTCATTACTTCCTAGGACCAAACATTCGAAGATATGTGACTCGTGATGGATTACGTCTCTCATAGAGAGGAAGTTGTGTGCCAGCAGTTGGAACTTTATAGTTTGAATTATTTAAGATGTAACCTCGAATAGAAGGATAGGTAACTAAAAAATTCCAAATTTTCAGTTGTTTCAATTTAGATTTAGCAGTGCAACATACATTTAGTTGGTCCTAAAAAGTATTCATTGCAAAGAAATGTGGACTTGGTTATGTATTAAAAATACTAAGGAATAGTGTGGTGTTCCAAAATTGTATACTTATCTTAATTTCTTCCAATGAAAGTACATAATTGTATATGCAAATGCAAGAAAGTGCGGTAGTGCAACATGCCACCCAATCTTGAATCGTCGAACACTTAGCTGCGATATATTTACATGTCATGGATAACCGCAAAGTAACGACTTATTCTACTGTGTATCTTAATTTCCGCTCTAATATATTCCTTCAAACGCATATTTGCAAGTTAGTCACAATAAAAAATCACACTCTGTTTACAAATAATAAAATAAAAACTGAAAATAAACTGCTTTCAACTTTCCAGGTTTCCTAAAAGACGTACAAAATCGAGTTTGCATAGAACGCAAACCGCTACGATTCTGCGCGAGCCGCCTATCTTCACTCATGAAGACATTAGAAATCCCGGACCCGTCCAACTTTGCTTCACTCACACTTATCACACATCTTGCCACTCTAGTGTCCACGTATACTAAAGGCTTCACGATTATTATTGAGCCGTTTGATGATAAGACTCCAACGGTTTCGAACCCTATTCTACATTTCTCGTAAGTATTTTTAAATCTGTGTGTATACCTACCTACTTCTCGTCTTGACTTATGCGGCCCTAGTACAATTTTTAGGTGGTCGGTGATCTCATAGCGGCTCCCCTCCAAAACACAAAACAGAAACCCTTTCTATGTACTTGTAATATTTTACGTAGTTATATTTCAGTGTCATAGACAATCTGACTTTGACTTTTTTTACGCACTAGCCGTTCGCCTGCGTCTTCGTTCGCGTGGATTTGATATGAACTGGGGTACGAAGGTCAGTCTAGCAGTCACTTTGAGTAAAACATACCGACCTGACCCGACATAGTTGTGAAAGGGCTGAAAAGATAATGACATCGCAACGCAGCTAACATTCTTTGTATCTAGATTTGAAGAAAGATACTTAATCCAGTTACTTGCCGCTTTCTTTAATAGTATCACTTAGCCCGCCACTTCGTCTGCGTGAATTTCGGTATAATTAGCACCTTAGCATCAATGAAAATATTTTTACAATTGGTTCAATCAATACAAATCATTAGTTCCGGAGATTACCCCTTACAAACAAAACTTACCTCTTTATAATTTATTTCTTTATTAAAAATGCAACACAAAAGCTTACAATAGCGGACTTAATGCCTTAGGCATTTTCTACTAGTCAAGCATGGGTGGTGAAGAGATAACATGGCAGGTGCAACAATAATAAACTGGGTAGACGGTATATATATTTAAGTGTTAATGGAACGTGTATTTCAAGTTTATATAATATTATAAATTATATTATTAGTTTAGAAGAGTATTAACCGAAAGACCCAACAATGAAAGTCTTAATATTTTTCTATTCGTCTTTCAATAGTACTTTTTCATTTAATATTAAGATTACATCTAGTGTTAAAGAGCACTACTATAAACTTAGTCAAATTCTTTAAGAAGAATTTGAAACGAAGAGAACCTACATTGTGCTATTTTCACTTGATATAATTTTGTTTTCTAGGTGTATGGACTCCTCAATAGCCATGCGACCAGTATTCGCTAGGTTTCAATCTGTTATCATCACGTCAGGTTCGTTCACAATTTATCCTATATTTATAACTGTGCACAAATGTGTTCTATGACCTTGTTATAAAGTTTAAATTTCAATGATTCAAGCACTTAGTTGATGATACTTCGAATAGTGCTCTAATGATACATTTTTCTTTTTCAGGAACGTTATCGCCTTTAGACATGTATCCAAAGATTTTAGATTTCAATCCAGTTATAATGAGTTCTTTCACTATGACGCTCGCCAGGCCTTGTATATTACCTATGGTAAGTTTATGCTATTATGTTTTATCATCATAAATAACTAACTTATAGAGACTGCCTCGTGCTTAGTCGCAAGCGCGACTGCGGAACATGCGGCCTTGGGTTCGATTGATTACCGGGTCGAACAAAATGTAATATTGGGTTTTACTAAATAAAATTCTCAGTAGTATCCTCCTGTGTCTTGGAAAGCACGTTAAGTTGGTTCCGGCTGACATTTAGACATCTTTGACAGTCGTTACGTGTAGTCTGAAACTGGAAAATCTGATACTGATTTGGCTAAGGTTATCGTGTTACCCAGTTACTGGGTTGTGGAGGTCAGATAGGCAGACGTGCCATGTAAAACACTAATACTCAGCTGCCTCCGGTTAGACTGAAGCTGACCCCAATATACATAGTTGGGAAAAGGCAGTTGATGATGAAATAAAAATTGTAGTAAAAAAAAACGTTTTGTTAAATAAACCTACTCTGTATTTTCTAAAAAGGTGTGTGCAAAATTGCATCTTAATCGGCTGACGATAACTGCTTTAAAATTAATTTGTAAGATTTAAACCCAAACATACATAGCAATTTAAATAAAAGCTTATAAAACAAAATGTAGATTTATAATCCACTGAAAAGAATTTACTTACTATATTCATTTAGGATATTGAGTTGAAACAATGTCTATAAGACATGTACAACTGTTCGTTTCAACTGCTATTAGGAAAAACTTAGCGCCATATTGTGACATCTTAGCTGTCAAATCGAACCATTTGAGTAGAGTGAACAAAACTAGGATTTATTAAATTATTTGTTTACAAATATTGAGCGAAACAAAACTAGTCCCCTTTCCATATTTTGGTGGTCAAACGCGAGTCTATCATCAAAAATAAAATAAAATAAAGTTTTAATAATTTTGACATAACTTCTGAGGCTTTGCGCCATGCGTTCTCTTTACTTTCGGGCGTATTGGTGTCAACAATGAAAATAAGAGAGAAAATTATGTTTAAAATTAATTAGGACGAATAAATAATTAAATATTATATTTAAAGATGCGAGACTCGGTTAAAAAAAGTAAAATTAACCGTTTTTATTTCTCGCCATTAAGTTTTCTTTGCAAACCGTACTTTTTGAGTGACATTGGATAGATAAAGATCATTGAAATTCCTATTAGCATTTGAAACGCATAAAATATTGTTTTTTCAGATAGTTTCAAAAGGCAGCGATCAAGTGGCTATATCATCTAAATATGAAACGAGAGAAGACGTAGCAGTCATAAGAAACTACGGACAGTTACTGGTCGAGGTGAGAAACTGTCTATTGTTGTACAATCGACAAATTTGAATTGTGACCTACCTTTACCTGCCTTTTAGTTACACAGAAAATTATTAGCACATAGCTTGCTTAATATTTAAACGTCCTAAGTTCAGCATGCACTGTAAAGGGGGAAATATTTGTTATTTTGACGGTTCCGATCGGTGGATCGTGATTTAAATTACTCGATTGTACCTTCTGCAATGCAAAATGCAAACATTTTTTTTTCTATACGTATAGTTTCAATGTTGGTTCTTAATTCAAATTCTCTATTGAGAGTTCGAATAAAAAATCTTGTAATTTGTGTGTAAACAAGTATATTATGGGTAGACCTTTTTTATGAACTAGAGGTTCGCCATTCAACTACATTTTAAAATTATTTCTAGTTTATTATTATGTACAAATTTTAGCTTTCTGCACTCCTGTATATAAACTTTAACTGTGCCAATTTCACAGTACTCTGTCTCCGTAATTTTCGTAAAACGGGGTAAAAAAGTTTTAGCTTCACAAATTAATATATAGATAAGCTTGTTTTGGCATAGCATTGAAAGCATTAGAACTATGAATTTCGAATCAATCAATACATACATATAAATAACATTGAAGTGTCTGTCTGTGATATTAAAAGAACTGTTTTCGCAAGTGCTTTTATACGATACAACACATCCTTAAGAAAATGTTGGCTGTTAGTCTTTTTGTTTGTCCAGGCTAATCTCTGGAACGGCTGAATTGGCTTTGGTGGCGCTTTCACTAGCTTATAGGCTAATTATTACCGGATGAAGTCGGGAACAACTAGAAGGAAATAATAAATTTGATATGTAATAATAACGAATGCCTCTTGTTTTCTTCGTAGATCTCGGCGTGTGTGCCCGACGGTGTAGTGTGTTTCTTCACATCGTACTTATATCTGGAAAGCGTAGTCGGCGCCTGGTACGACCAAGGCGTGGTTGCCAGCTTACAGAGGCACAAACTACTGTTTATTGAGACGCAGGACTCAGCTGAAACGAGTTTTGCGCTCATCAATTACATCAAGGTAAGTGATATACCTAGTTTTGGACAACATAATCAGCCAGTAAAGCTCCCACTGCTTGCATTGCCTTCTATTTATGAGAATGGGCCGTAATCCAGCACGCGGGCCCAGTGCAACAACCTGCACTGGGCCCGCGTGCGTGGGATTACGGCCCATTCTCGTCGCATGTCTTCGGATTTTTGTCGTAGGACATGCCGTTTTCTTGGGATGTTTTCCTTTATAACCGTTTCAAAAGCAGTTGTGATGATAATTACCAATGATCGGAGTAGGTAGATTGATTTTACGCACTTGCATCATGAATAGTCATAGAAATCATAACATGGATAAGCCTTTTTTCCGGGATTTCATTTTGGTACTTACGGGATTGAATCAAATATTGTGAATGTAAAGATTTTTAAACTACTACATTTGAAATTTATGGAATGCGATAGTTAAACTTTTTTTTTTCTTTTTTAATCTTCTTTATTTAAGGGATTTTTGTACACATGTGTGACAATGTCAATCCCATCGTGCTATTTACAATACTTTACAAAAAGAACTTAGTCTAATTTCTTACTTAGCTAATATAAATGAATATAATATTTTGGCTGCCTTACAGGTAGGTTAACTTAAATGCCATGAAAAATTCCTACATCCATGGTTGACAATTTCAACGAGCGTACTTGTGCGTTTCTTTTATTACTATGCCGGACACATTCACCCAACACATGCTGTGCGTCCTCTTTCTTCCCACAAACCTCTTCTTCTATAACTTTGGTTACAATGGCGGTCTTATCGCTGAGAGCGATATCTTCCAGACAACCTTTGGAAGGACTTTAAAAGCTTTAATTGAAATTGGAGGGCTAAATTAGTGTACTACAAATACTCATAACGGAAAAAAAATACAAATTGAAATATATAAGTATATTTATATATATATATATATATATATAAATACAATACATAATTATATAAAATATATAAATGTAATGTGTTCTTTATCATCGTGTGGAGAAAAACAAAGAAATAATCATAAATTTGAAAGAAAATGATTGGCAACCGAGCTTTTAAAAGCAGCGAGTGACTGTGCTTGTCTTACTGACACCGGCAATGCATTCCACAACCGAATAGCCTGCACCGTAAAAGAATGGTCGTAAAATTTAGTGGAATGTGTAGGCATCAAAAGTCTCAAACTTTCCGATGATCTCAAATCTCTACCATGTGTGTCACGAAGGAACTTAAATCGTTCTTTGAGATAAAAGGGAGTCGTTGGATTGAAAAGAATACTGTAGAGTAATGATAAAATATGTGTATTCCGGCGAAGGCGGATAGGCAGCCACTTGAGTTTAATGCGAAACTCAGAAACATGATCATACTTGCGCAAACCAAATATGAATCTGATACAAAAATTTTGGAGTCGCTCAAGCTTATCTAACTGCACTTCAGTGAGATCTGGATAACTTGCATCAGCATAGTCGAGGATAGGGAGAAGAAGAGATTGGGCAAGCGCAGTTTTAGTGGCAGTCGGCAGGAAATTGCGCAATCTGCGTAAAGACCCCGCAGAGGCAAACAGTTTGCGGCTCACTTCCTGCAACTGGGGACCCCAAGACAAATCCTTATCAATATAAATACCAAGGTCTCTTACTGAGTCACAGTAAGGTATAACAGCTCCATCAAAAACGATTTGGGGAAGGGTCGTCCAGTCAATTACCAAGGTATGTGAGGAGGCTCGCTCTGTATAATTTTATACCAGATTCCCTTTGACTTTGATCTCTCATTAAAGTACTCCTTCCAGGATAGATAATTAACTATTCTAAATTTAATTAAAACTTCTGAATAACTAGGTCACACATCCCATGTTTGTAAAACTTACATATGACTAATTTAGTAGTTTTTTCTTGCAAGTTTATTATCTGCTGCTTGTAATTTATTTTTAATAAATAAATAAAAAAAACTTTTTATACTACAACTTTTTAATAAATCAACATCTTTATTGATCAAAATATTTTTAATCTTCATTCATATCATTTTATTTATTATCCTGACTATCTAAACAATTAAAATTAATAGGTAACCATAAGTTTTTCAATATTTTCTAGTTTTAATCTATGTTTTTTGACGTCCAAGATCCATTTGTATGTAGAAAATCCCGGAATCCCGGAGGCATATCCATATTAATATATACATGCCAGTTCATTGACCCCAAATCAATTTACCTACTTCGATCACTGATAACCTCTTCTTACTAATATTATAAATGCGAAAGATTGTGAGGATGGATGTTTGTTATTCTTTCACGCAAAAAATCTACTGAACGGATCAGAATGAAATTAAGTATGTAGATAGTTAAAATCCTGAAATAATTGTTGTAACTACGCTGTCACCTTGTTCTTTACTGTATATTTATTTATACGCGCAATGTTAAATTTTTTGCTTGTAACTTTGCAGCTTAAACTATAAAATTAACGTCTACCAAATGAGGTCTTGCAGGGTTCAGAGGAAAAGACAGGCTTCTTGCTATGTTTATTTGGGTGTGGGGACCGACAGATAATTTCTAAGAATAAGTCAGAGCACATAGAGCTGGCGAGTAACTAGGACTTTGGAGTGTGCATACAAATGTACGGTAGGAATCTATTTAGCTTTTTAAGTAGATCTTTCAACACAGCTCTCTACACTCGCTCTAAACTTATAAGGTGCGTTTCAGCTATAGCAAGCTGCAGTATTTAGCAATACTGGATGAAAGATTGGCTCAGCGCCAAGTATAGAAGTTTAAGTTTTTCTTATGGCATTCTATCTCTCAGGGTTTTAAATTACCTGCACGTGCAGTCATCAAGGTATAGGATTTTCTAGCTGACAAATGTTTAGTTTAATATCAAGATTTTGTACTTATGTTTGATGATGAACTGCATCAATGTTTGCATGCCTGAATGGTAGAATGTACAAGGATTCTTATATGTTACTGTAACACCTTATTATAAATACCTACATTCAGAGCAAATAAATGAATATTCTATTCTATGTTTCTACTCTATCTGAACATCTAGATATTTAACTGATTCGGTTTTTGTAAGTTAGTAGCAAGAACAAGTTTGTGAGGAGGAGCAGGTATAAACTTTGGCAGAAAAATATTTGGGAGGTATTGACATTGAGAAGAGAACGTAGTGACTTTTGGACAAGTTGAGATTTAATAGGTTTTTATTTAGCCACTTCATCATTTTATTTCGAGAATATTCCGCTCTCTCTTTAACTAATTTCCGATTTGTGCCTGTGACAGGGTGTGTTGTCTGCATATGCAAAGATGTCAGCGTTTGTGCAGGGGTCATTAATGAAGAGTAAGAAGAGGGTGGGGCCCAGAATGCTACCTTGTGGGACGCCATAGGAATCCTTGTGTTCATCGCTGGTGTAGCCTTCTAAGTTAACCGACTGATTAATATCTGAAAACTAGTCTTCAATTTTATACGGCGTAACTGTCACCTCATACCTGTCAAAATTAACTAGGAGGATAGAGATAGAGTCTGTATGGAAAGCTTTAAAAAGATCCAAAAATATGTATAGACATTTGGTTTCGCATCTTCTGTTGAAAGGCCCCAGCGAAAACTACGCGTATATTGATTTTTGCTGCAAGTTTTTAAGTGTATTGTTTAGTATTTTTTTTCCGATAGCTTAGAGCAGACAGTATTGTGATAGGTCTTTGGTTTCCCAGACTTGTAGTAGGTTGGCTCGATAATAATTGTTTTGAAGGCTAAATTACAGATGTGGATCATGTAAGGTACCATAATCTTCCGAGAAAGTTTCGGAATGTGAGATGTGATACCATCCCACTGATTACATATTATCATATCACTGTAATTTGGACAGAAAATTAACGAGCTACAGCTCTCGCTTGAAACATTTTAATCTCATGAGTCTAGAAAATTGTCGTACGATCTTAGATAATCTCTTTCTATACAAATTAATAAACAATCACATTGATTGTCCGCGGTTACTCAGTGTGATAAACATAAATGTGCCTTATAAACTATCTCGTATATCTAGATATCAGTTACTTCGCGCTAAGGGCTTTAAAACCAATCTGGGTAATTTTTCCACCATTAACAGAATGCAGGTTCAATATAGTCGCTTGTCTTCCTTACCTAATGTTGATATTGATATGTCTTATTCCTTACACAAATTCAAGTCTGTCTTACCTAGGGCATTTTTACAAAAATGAAAAATAATAATTTTATTTTCCTTCTGGCTTTCTATCTATATCAAGTTATATTTTTAATTATTGAACTGTTCATTCGTCTTATAACATGTGAAATGCTAGGTTGGTACTAAAGCAATAGCTTAAGCAATTAGTAATACCTAGCTAACCATTGCAATGTTAGTAAGTTTTTTTTGCATGACGTGGCAGCCTTTAATTCTGTAGGTGAAAGCTAAATGACCTTAAGTCCATTTTTTGACATTTTTATATTTTAAATGATACTTATTCAGAATACCCCAATTGATCAAATGGTAAAAGCCATAAATTCCTAGAGCCGCTAATTTCGGAGATGTAAAATTATAAATAACATTAAGTCCCTAGACGTGAAAAAGTAAATGATCGTATGGTTACTTAATATTGTTCACTATTTAAACAATAAATATAGATAAATGTTAAATGATTGTATGTGGGACTTACTGTTCTTTACCATTACGCTCGCGGGTTAGATTTGCGCCGATGCATCGTACCTACGATTCCCGCTGCGCCCCCGGCCATGCTTTCCCTCCGTTTAGTTTGATTTGTGTTTCGTGCAATACTAGACGTACTCGAAGACGTACTCGCGGCTGCAATCCCTCTCTCTCAAAGTGCACCTCAGCAATATCCAGGGTCTGCAAATCTCGTTGCAGTCCACCACCTCCTCGAGACTGAAAAACCTGTACTGTTTTTCAGTCTCGAGGAGGTGGTGTCTTTGTTTCTTTCGGAGACGCATATCAGAAGTCCGTCAGACGTGTCGTATCTTTCATACCCAGGGTTCACCTTGGAGCACAATTTCAAACCACGTGCGGGTGTATGCATGTACGCCCGCGACGACATCTGCTATCGGCGTCTCCGTAACCGGCGTCCGTCTCCGGACTCCAGGTTCTCGACGCTTTGGGCTCTGGTGGACACGGGCATGGACAAAATTATTTATGCCTGTGTCTACCGCTCGCACAGTGGAGATCAGGAGACAACCAGGCTCACACAGTACATCAGTGAGGCGGCAGATGCGGCCCAGCAGCGGTACCCTTCAGCTCAGTTCGTGTTACTGGGGGACTTTAATGCCCATCACTAGGAGTGGCTCTTCCCGTACCAGTGCATGGGTAATGCTTGGCGAGAGATGCACAATCTTGCGCTTGCATTAAATCTCACTCAGCTGGTCCAGGGAGCAACGAGAGTGCTGGATGTTGAGTCGCACACAGCCAATTGCTTGGACCTGCTGACTACAGATTCAGACCGCTACTCGGTAACGACATCTTCACCGGTAGGTAGTTCCGACCACTGTCTGGTGAAGTCTGTATCAGTCTACTACCCGCCCGATCCCAGCCTTAATGGCAAACGGCGGATATGGTGATACAAGTCAGCGGATTGGGATGGCATGCGATCTTTCTTTGCATGTTATCTTTGGCAGCCTACTTGCTTCTCTTCAAATGATTCATCGTCGTGCGCAGCCGCCGTGGCGGATGTTTTGCGACCGAGAATGAAGTACTACATTCCGTTCTATGACCTAACAATGTCCGGCAAAGCTCGATCGAAAGCTTGGTTTGGCACCGAATGTGAACGCGCTGTAGCGCTTTAACACGCGGCGTATCTAGCATGGGTCGATGCTCGAAACTGCAAAGCAAATGACGTGATTAAGAAGAAGAGAGCTTTCAACAGGGCTGCCAAGTCCTGTAAAAAGGTTTTGCGGAGGGCTCGGTTTGACCACGTTAGCCGAATCGGGAACAAACTTGCTTCATACCTTGCTGACAGCAAAGCTTTTTGGTCCCTGGCAAAGTCGGTCGAATCGAACTTCTCTACCCCTCACTACCACCACTGCTTAAACCTGACGGGTCTCTGGCCCACTCCGCTGAGGAAAAAGCAAACTTGTTTGCCGCTCTTTTTGCGGAGTCTTCACGTCTAGATAGTAGTGGCGCTCACCCTCCTGTTGCTCCTATTGGATGCGGGACGTGTATGTCGGACATTTGCATCCATCAGAAGGACGTCCGTAGAGTGCTGCGTAATCTTGACGTGAACAAAGTTAGTGGCCCCGACGGGATACCAGCAATTGTTGTTAGAACTTGTGCGCCTGAACTGTCTCTAATTTTGACGCGCTTGTTTCGCCTTTCGCTTGAGACTGGAAAGGTGCCGAAAGCATGGAAGCTGGCTAACGTGCAGCCTGTGCCCAAAAAGGGCAGTCGTGCTGACCCGGCCAACTACAGACCTATTTCAGTCACGTCCCATACTCTGTAAGAGTATGGAGCGTGTACTCAATAGTAAGCTCCTGGCATACTTAAAATCCAACGACATCCTCAGTGACCGACAATACGGCTTTCGAAAAAACCGGTCTACTGGGGATCTTCTAGCGTATGCTATTCATATCTGGAGTGAGCCCATCGAGAAGCACGGGGAAGCACTTGCTGTCTCCCTTGACATCTCTAAGGCCTCTGACACGACAGCCTTATTGCTAAGCTACCTTCTTTCGGTTTACCCACCCAACTTTGCGTTTGGATTGAAGATTTCCTGAGAGATCGGTCCATTCGAGTGGTCATTGATGGCTGCTCATCTGGCCAATTGGCAATTAATGCCGGGGTCCCTCAGGGGTCGGTTCTCTCAGCAAAGTTATTCTTAATAAGAAATAGAAGGAGATCCTAGAAGACTTTGCCATGCCTATATTGCAGCCTATTCGATTAGACCACAAACTTATAAGCAATAGAAAATTTCAGGATTCACAGAAAGCTCTGCAATGGATTCCACCCATTTTTCATAATTTTTATAATACATTAGCCCACGAGGGTACAGCATGTGACTTACCAGAATAACATTAAGTGTTTTGTTTAATTTCATTTATTTTATTAATGATTTTAAAATACAAAGATTTTTTATTTTTATTAAATAAAACATATTATGAATGTTATTTCATTTTTAATGTCATTAAAACTTTTTAATATATATTTCTATGATGTATCGTACCTAACTTATAAAATAATAAAATTTACTATACATTATTGATACAGGAGAGACGTAAGTACCGTCATACTATAAGATATCTAGAAAAGCTTCAAAGTTAAAGAACCTTAAGTCCGATAATACAGCCTTAAGGAACTATATTTGTTAAAAAAATATCTCAATATAATAGCTTAAGTACCCATCATAATCATACTTTTTATTCGACAATGATACGATAATTACTTTTTATACTTTGTCGATTTTATTGTCAAATTTCGGGTATGGACATCTTTAATGAGCTCTACTAAATACTTTATAAAATGTGGCTTAAGGCCCTTCACCTTTCACCTACAGAATTAAGGCTACACTATTGTTTGTAATAATATTGTAACATGTAACATATTTATTGGTGTATGCTTTGTTGTTTGTCCTTAAATAAATATGTAAAATAAAATAAATTACCACTCAATAGGATAGTTGATGCGGAGTAATAAGGTGATAGTTTCAGAAGCCAGAAGATCTGGCACTGGTCTGGCCAAGAAATATCGTGTTACCCAGCTACGAAAGTAAGATAGGCTGTTACTCCATGACTCCATGTAAATCACTAATTCTCTCCGTCCGGGTAGACTCGAAGCCGACCCCAAAAAATTCGTAAAATGCTAAGTAGACGATGGTGACAGTTTAATAACCTCAAAATTTTTAATACAGAAATCTAGGGTATATATTTTCCATGTGCCACAGAGGCATGGTGCATGATAGGAATCTCCCATAAGCTATTATACTTCCGGCGCGCCCTGGGCAGCCAACAATTCTCGACGCTGACTAGCTAATCTTTTCACCACTATGGCAATATTTGTCATTGACGCGCTAAGAAGTGGCTGGGTGTGAGAGCTCTCATGCCAGCAGAGTGGTCATGTTCCATATCTAGTGGTGTTATGCAGGCGTGCATAACACGACGTACATTGCGTTGGTTGATTCGAGGTGGCCTTCGAAAAGAGAACCTGGAAGGATTTGGGGGAGGCCTTTGCCCAGTAGTGGGACATCAATCTAATTTTAAAAAAATGCAGGCGTGCGAGAGCGGGAGGGGCGCCGTACTACTGTCAGTGGCGCGCGGCAAGGTGTCGGAGGGCGTGGACTTCGACCACCACCTGGGCCGCGCCGTGCTCATGTTCGGCATCCCCTACGTCTTCACGCAGAGCCGCATCCTCAAGGCCCGCCTGGATTACCTCAGAGACCAGTTCCAGGTATGACACTGTTGAATTACTCACTATTAGTCACTATACAGGGTGATTGGTTTTTTTTTATATTATGTAACAAAGCTGTGAACCGAATAATAGTGTGTTACCAAAAACAACTTGTGTATTGTATTATATTCACAAGGCAATTACAACAAGTTACAATCATTTAATAATAACAAATATACATTATAGGTTTTGGTCTGATTATGAATCAAAGCGTAATAGCACAACATGACAAACAAAAACATAAAAGTAATAAATTTTAACTATATTATGTAATAGGTAAGTTCACAAGTATAATATGATTATTTACCAGAAAGTAGCGCTTTTGTCTTCCGACTCACTCCTAGCTTATATAGATATATGCAGGAAACCATACACGACAGATTAATGCAGCTAACAGATAGAAAGAGCACTAACAAGTCTTAACAGCAACGGCACGAGCAACTGCCGGGATACTATGTCCGATACCTGGTTATTTCTGAGTCGTTCAATATTTAAGAATTTTTACGAAAAACCCTAGTTTTCAAGACAAAATCAACCCTTGCATTAAATAAGGACTTTTATTTATTAGTTTGTACTTTTATTATATAACATACAATGTACTACAAACTTATTCAAAAGCAAAAAACCTATAAAAGTATATTTTTTAAGTAAAGGCTAAAAACTCAAGTGTTCCTATACGAAAAAAATCGAATGCAGTATTCCGGGACTAAATTTGCTCTAAATGCGTTCTATTTTAAACCCTTACCAGGAATGTCTCGTATTTCCAATCACCCTGTATATCTTTAGATTGTTAATATTTAAGTGTTATGTTTTATTTATTCATTGAGATTGTCAAAATCTAGGAAATCTGGCACCAGTCTTACCAAGGGCTATCGTTACCCAGCTACTGTGTTATGGAGCTCAGACAGGCAGTCGTTCCATGAAAGACGCTCTTACCTGCATCTGGGTTACGCTGGAAGCTGACAGCATAGTTGGGAGAAAGCTAACCAAATGATGATAGCTTAGAATAACAACGCATAGAAGGATAGTACGAGTGCAAAAAGTGAGGCAACTAAAACTTAGCCATTTTTGGCTAACTTTGCTCGACGAGCCGTCAGTATTCAAGGTCACATTCTGCCGAACAGAGCTCGCGAGTAAATAATTTAAAACGACCGTTTGTAGCGTAAAGGGATGTCATAGTCCTTCAGGAAAACAAAAAACGTGTAATTAAATTACATTTCACAAGTAAATACTTACATTTTATACATTATATTTAAGTAAATCGACCATCAAACAAAAATTCTAATAACCTAAATTATCACAATTCAATGTTGCTATCCGTGAGGAAAAAAATACCCATATTGATTTCTTTAATTTGTGCTTATTTTTGTTTAAAAAAATATAGGGTAAAACTTTCCTTTATGGCCCGTCGATTTTTGGGTCGGGGTGGGAGGGGAGGGGTGGGGGGGGGAGTAGTGCTACTCCCCTGTACCATCCCCCCCGCGCAAACCCATGGTTATAGTGATATCCATGGTTAAAGTTTTTAGGTTAGAATAAAAATTTCGGAAAAATTTAGTATTGTTTGGCAGGAGGAAGGCAGCGGGAGTGGAGTGACGGGGCGGGGGGTGCTCCTCTCCTCCCTGGCATTACTCCAACAAAAAGGTTTTCAAAAAACTCAAAAGTTGGCTAAAAGGTGTAGTCGGAGACCCGCTTCGCGGGGCTCAATGGTTTAAAAAAAAATAACCACGAAGGTGATGGCCGGGTCTGTTCGCTCGCTGCGCTCGCTCACTAGACCCGGCCATCCCCTTCTAACCTAATCTGTCCGAGTCGGGTTGCCCCAAGTCCCGAGCTCGCTTTGCTCGCTATTGCATCCTAACTTCTCCTAGTAACGGTTGGAACTACCATGAATATTATTTATCATATATTGCGTACTATTTCCCAATTTGTATGGAAACTTTAAATATTATATCTCACTTTCACATTATTATTACACTTCACTTTCCGTTCCACAGTGTAAACAAAAATTCGTAATATTTTTGTGTAAAAACGTCAACGCAATTACATAATACAGCACAGCTATAATGCCCACTAATAACACACCAAATTTAATACGTGAACATGTGAAAATAAAATTATTTTTACGTAAAAATATGACATAAAATTGAACAAAATACACTTCTTCTGTCAATGGAACGTGAAATGTCAACTTTGACGTCTACCATGACAATAAACAACCTAAAAATTTGCAAATGGCGTGCTATTTTTCAGTATTAAACGAAACTTTAAAAAACTTATATCTCGTAAACAATGAATTTGCGCAACTTAACAATTCGTAAAAAGCTTTCTATTTATGAGTACTATTTACAGTAAAACTATGAACTTCCAACTCAACGGGCCATAAAGGAAAGTTTAGCCAAATGTAGTTTTGGCGGCAATTATGTATGCGTCAAACTAAACTATATTTATTTACAGCTACTACCTACAGTGTTTTATAACTAAAAGTTACTGTTAGTTCGAAGAGTGGCATCATAAAGATGACAATTTTATTGATTAAATTTTTTTTCATTTAAGTAATGTTCTCAATAATATTTTTCTATTTCATAAATACAACACATACTTTTAATTGATATCAAACGAGATTTTTCAAGCAATTAATACATTTCTATAATATCATTATAACACATTACACATCAAACATTCTAAACGCAATAAACGATATCTCATTTCGTTTACCTTCCGTAAATATATGTCATATAAGTCATATTACATGAAAAAACATCATCTTATTTAGTTTCATAACATAAAATACTTGATTTGAACCAGCAACATAATAGTGCGTTTTCCCATTTTTGTGGTAATGGTAATGGTATCACTGAAAGCTATATTTGTGTGCGTTTGAAGAATGTAGACACATTCGGCTCACGCACACAAAGAAAATAAAGTGGACACACGAAATCGCTCGTGTTTTGTTCTAGACGCCTCTTCTATGCGTTGTTATTCTAAGGATGATAGTAAGCAATAACTACTTCAGAGGAACATTGTAGCACCTTTGTGTCTTAGCAGTAACTTATTCTGTTCTTATTATTAACCTTAGTTGCACTTACAAAAAACAAAAGCAGGAGAGCTTATGGACAAACGTGAGCATAACCTAGAATTATGTTGTCTAACAAAACATAGACACCACTTTGACCTCGGATTCCTGATACAACTCGAACTGAAAGGTTCTAACTTTTCTTCTTCAGATACGTGAAAACGACTTCCTAACATTCGACGCGATGCGTCACGCTGCGCAGTGCGTTGGAAGAGCGTTGAGGTAACTTACAGTCTCTTTTTTTTCATATCTACGAGTAAATCAATATAATTATATAAAACGCTTCCGTTACTGACTGACTGACAGACAACCCACGGCCGAA
The DNA here is from genome assembly GCA_943138885.2 of Tholera decimalis. Taxonomy (NCBI): domain Eukaryota; kingdom Metazoa; phylum Arthropoda; class Insecta; order Lepidoptera; family Noctuidae; genus Tholera; species Tholera decimalis. The sequence continues at coordinate 37,571,856 of OW964562.2, forward strand.
ACTACTGGGCGCAAGAAGCTGAAATTTGGCATGTATGTTCCTTGGGGTGTGTAGGAGGTACTAAGAAAGGATTTTTGGAATTTCCGACGGGATTGGAATTTACACGGGAAAAACCTCTGACGTGAACGAAGTCGCGGGCAACAGCTAGTATAGAAATAAAATAGAAGTGACTGTCTGTAATTTCAAAATAAAATAAAACACAACATTTTTGTCTGTTTTTTTTTTTCTTTTGAGAGAAGAGATTATAGGGCTACATTATAGCTTTTTTTACCCCGGAATTACCACTTGATTGGCATTAACGAGAAAAAAGGTACTATCGTCACTCACACGAAAAAAGTAGCTGGCACGGCTAGTCTGTTTATTAAAAAACTGTTTACATTAGCTGCAGGGAATGAAAGTGACCTAACTAGGAATTACAGTTGGACCATTATTTGATACAATCCTGATATCCTGTATACTCGTTGTAACTTAGCAAACGCATTAGCTTCTGCACCATTACATCAAAATTCAGTGTTTAATACCATTCTCTTCGGTCTTTCCAGAGGCAAAACAGACTACGGTATCATGATATTCGCGGACAAGCGGTTCAGCCGCGCGGACAAGCGCACCAAGCTGCCGCGCTGGATACAGGAGCATCTCAAAGACTCGCTTTGTAACCTCAGCACCGAAGAGGCCGTACAGGTATGGGAGATGTAATCCTTACTAATATTATAAATGCGAAAGTAACTCTGTCTGTCTATGTGTTACGCAATCAAGCCTAAACTACTGAACCGATTTTAATGAAATTTGGTACGGAGATAGTCTAAAGCCTGAGAAAGGACATAGGCTGCTTTTTAATGCGAAAAAGGGCTGTAAGGGGTTGAAATGGGGGATGAAAGTTTGTATGGAAATTACGTCATTTTTAATGCTAGAAGCCTGAAACTTATTTTTTTAGACTTGATTAGATATTAATAAATACGACATTCAAATTATGTATGAGTTTTATTTTTTAAATAGTTAGCATAAAAAATGCTGCCGAAAGTCTCTATACCGCGCGGAAAAAGTCGCGGGCACAGCTAGTATTGTATAATTTTTCGTCGGACGAACATCATCAAATACTCCTCTCCCTCTAGTTGGAGTGGAAGGGAGTGTCAGACTTCTACTTACTAAAAACCAGGGGCGTGCATAGGATTATGACAGGGCATGCGGCGGAGTAAAAACACACAAAGCTTCTTCTTTTATAGATTTTTAGCATAGCCACAGCCACGCATCGTAGCATGGTGGCGATGCGTGGCTGTGGCTATGCTAAAAATCTATAAAAGAACTTTTTGTGAGTAATCGGTCACAAAAACTTCTTCTTTTATAGATTTTTAGCATAGCCACAGCCACGCATCGTAGCATGGTGGCGATGCGTGGCTGTGGCTATGCTAAAAATCTATAAAAGAAGAAGTTTTTGTGTGTTTTTACTCCGCCGCATGCCCTGTCATAATCCTATGCACGCGCCTGCTAAAAACCCACCCTTCCTTCAATTGCGTTCTGTTTCTGTTGTGTGCCCTTGTGTTCGATTGGGGTTGCGGCAGTGTTGCAACAAAATACCGCGACCCCGGAAAGCCAGGCCAACTGAAACAATAGAGTGGGTTTTTAGTGAGTAGGAGTCTGACACTGTAATTTGATGATTTTTACCCGACTTTACTTATTTTTGAAGTAACAAATACGGAATGGATACTCTTATGTTTTAGTTGCCTCAATTAAATGAATTATTATTATTATGTGTTGTGGCACGGCTAGGCGGCTCATTTTCAGGAGGCAGGAAAAATAGACAGAAACACAGAAATGATAAAAGGTTAGAAAGGAAATAGTTCCTGATTAGCTCCACTACAAGCAAGAAGCCCGTTACGTATGTATGCGAATTACGCACACAAATAAATTACACACTTAAATCGAGAGCTTGTGTTAACACCAAAGTGAGCTGGGTTAACCCCAAACATTCACGACATTAAGAGCGCGTATTCGATTTAGAGTAGGTACAAAACTGCAAGAATAATATTTACGCACACTACAACGGTTAGTCAGTGTGCGTTAGCCCGAAACTAGAAATGAATCATTTTGATACTTTTATTTTAATTAATGATTTTGAGTTCTATATTTTAAATTGTTTTAGTTGATCATTGTTAGTAGGTACGCGTAAACTCTAAGGGTGTAGGGTAGGGGTGTTAGCGAATGGAAAATAATTGATAGAAAATCTTAAAAATAAATTGACGACTGTAAAAACGGGGCTTTCTGTAAATCATACCAGAGACATTGTATACCGAAACCGTTGATAAAACTTTTTAACCGACTTCAAAAAAGGAGGTTCTGTATTTGAATGTATGTACGTCCAAGATATTTTCAAAAATTACTGATGCGATTTCAATCGCGTTTCGTTGTTTGAAAGCATTTTACAAGTACGGTTTTAGTATATCACAAATCAGGTTCCGATAAAGATCTTCGGAAACAAGTGATGGAACTCTTTAATTAAAAACAGAGGATCTCCTGCGATAGCTGCCCTCGTACATCTATGTGCTGTTTAGCATAATCAGCTTATCAGTATATTAATGTGTCCACTGCTTGAAGCACAGACCTTCCCTATGGACAAACACCGTGTTTAACGAGAATGGGCTAGAGTTCTAGACAGAAACCACTACGCAAGCTCAATGCGAGAAGTTGGTGCTAAAGACTGTGGATGCAGCCGGTACTAACAGCGTAACGTGACTTCCGAAGCACAGAAAAAATCGATACAATAAGTTTTTATCACCCGTCCTATGACCGGCCACTGCGAACATTGCTCAACTCATAGCTCAAATCATGGCCGAACGTGCTCAGCCGTTCGTGCCAAGCTCCTTTAGTATTGTTTACACCTTTCCACAACATAAAACGTTCTTTTTACGTCTGAAATATGGTTTTAGGATAAAAGATGTGTAAAGCAAACTCTTGCTAAACCTACTTAAATGGGAGGGAAAAAGGGAATGGGTAAGGTACGAAATTGTACATCCAATGAAGTAATCTTTAAGGTTTTTTTTCGCTTTGTAGTGCTTTTCTATTTAATTCGGTTAAATTTTTTGTTAGAAGTTTTATAAATGCATTTTAAATAATGTATTCGACTAATATTATAAATGCCAGTTTATTAGGATGGATGGATGTTTTTTACTCTTTCGCGCAAAAACGACTAAAGAGATTTTAATGAAACTTTACAATTATCAGAGTACCATTTATAAGCTATAGTTTATTAAAATCAGCGGGTGATGCCACTGTTAAAAGCTAGTTGAGTAATAAAATAAAACATAAATGAAGATTTAAAATTTTATTTTAATACCGTGCGGTATGATTTTCATTTGATGTCCATTGACAGACTTCCTGGGGTCAATCAACACTTCCCCTAGCTTACGTTCCATTTTGGTCACCCAAGTCGCACCATCTCTTGGTATCATTGTGGTCTTCAATGGAAATTTATTTACTGTGCCCATCGCAAAAAGACAAACAGGTTTTGGCTGAAAATAAATCACAATTTTTAGGGCAAGGGCATACATTTCTGAAAAAAAATTAGGTACTTAAATATAACATAAATTATTCTGATTGAAATAAAAATATTGACATAATTTATTGTAAAATTATTAAATAAATTTAGTATATATGTTTGTATGTACTGTAAAACCCCGAACCACTGTAAATCCTAAGATTCACCAACTCTGTCCGAATAGTTCTGTGATTATCGTTCATTTCGAACTTTTACTACCATTCACATCTTAGCAAATCTTAGGATTTACGGTATATATTGAGAAAAATAAGTCATAAAATATTCATTGCATCGTCTCGTACTCGTGGGTAGTCTACTAAATTAAGACTGATATGGAGTTAATTGGAATAAATGATTAACCCCTCAAGTGTCAACGGTACAGTCGGTTTGATTTGCTTATTGAATGGTAAAATAGTTAGATAACTCATAACAAAGCCAGGAAGGTATAATATATACCATGATAATGGCTATAAATTTACCTTTTTTCTCTCACTTGGGGCGTTTCGACAGGCGGGCGGCCAGACGTGCGAGGGTTCAATCAGTATTCATTGTTTTATTTCCTAAACCAATATTTACCAGCCGTTCTGGTAAAACCTAGCATGTACTAAACTTTCATGGTAACAGCCCGAAAAAATTGGTTCTTCTTTGTAAATCCTTACATTTACCAAATCATATCGGTAAATTCTAAGATTAACCGGTAAAACCTAAGATTAACCAACAAACGAGCATTTACAGTAATAGTAATATGTATATATGAAATTAAATGAAATATTTTATTTTGTAAATTGGTTATAAATAACACTTTTACACGTCATGTTTTTTTGCGTGTTAAGTTCAGTTTAGCTAGATGAGGCCTGTATTTCCTAACTGACTACTCTGAGAAGAAACACCGAAACAAACTCAGAGGTTAAAGTCTCTTTTAAAGTCCAGACAATTTGTATTTGTATATGAGAAGCATGTAGGTTCATGTCTGTGGTATTCTTTTGAGGAAATAACCACGCAAATTTGATAAATAATAATCTGTACGTTTTTCAAAATTACTTACCGAAAAAAACATTGCTCAAGTATCAATATTATTGTGTCGCGCTTATATTCACCGACGCTATGGATGTTTATGCGAGCAAGCGGTGCACATACGTCAATATTCCACATTTACGCGGCCTAAATTATTTGTTTACTTATATCACGTCTGCATTACATTACATATCTCTTAAGAGTATTTTTTTTATTTAGTTAAGTTTTATTTTGTAAATTAATGTAAAAAATCATTATTTCACATAATTATTTATTCAATCCATAGTAATACACACAAAATAAAACAAAATTTGTACTATATTACAAACAAATTAATACAACAGAAGAATTTTACACAAAAAAGAATATTATCACGTAATGGATTCATCTTGCTACTCGCTATCTGAGTCTGGTTCGTCGGGATATTCTGGCATTAGCATGTTTATTGTTTCCGGGCAAAATGTTCTGAGGATTGATCTCTTCTTGGGCCTCAGGCTGCTACTAAGTGGATCCGAACTCAGTAGTAATCTATGGTACACATCAATATTACAATTTTCCCTAGAAAATTTCCTGGCGAAGTTTTCGCGATATACACGGAAGTTTTTATTCCGGGCCTCTGCGGCTTCTTCGGATAGCTGACCTATTAGCAGCAAAGCATTTTCTATTACAGTGGCACCATGTGTCAATATTTTATGCATGGTCGGAGTCATAGGGTGCCACCCATAAAGGCTTACATATAATTTTGCAGTATCTTTGGCATAAGAATCGTATTTCTGTGAATCTTTCTTATGTCCACTTGAAATTGTCTCCAATATAACTTTTAATCTATAAATCAGTTCATAGTTTATCCCGGTTATATCTGCTGCCAAATGGGGATTTTCAATAAACCTTCTACTGGTGTTACCATCATTGGTATTTCCGAAATTTGATTTGGGCATGTCTACCAATAATCCAGTTTCAATCCGAAATCTTTCTTGGATGTGCTTCTTTGTTTTTTCTTCTAGTTGTTTTTCTTCCTAAGACTTCCTTTCCCTCGGGCACGCCGCAATTGCGGTGGTAAGACCCCTCTTTGAGGAGTGGCTAGATCGGCGTCACGGCGTCCTGACCTACCGCATGACGCAGGTCCTCACCGGACGCGGACGTTTCGGGAGGTACCTGTGTCTGATGGGAAAGGAGGAAACGCCTGGGTGTCACCACTGCGAGGGTCGCCCTGAGGACACAGTCGAGCACACGGTGCAGGACTGCCCCGCTTGGGCAGAGCACCGACGTGTCCTCACGGCGGCAATAGGCGGAGACCTCTCGCGCCCGGCATTGGTCGAGGCCATGCTGCGGGGCGAGAGGGAGTGGAAAGCGGTCGCCTCCTTCTGCGAAGCAGTCATGCTTCCGAAGGAGGAGGCGGGCCGCGTGAGGGAGAGGATAGCGTCCTCCCTCCAGCCCAGCCGCAGTGGTAGACGCCCACGGCGTCGGACGTCGGCCGACGATCTCCGGCCACCGTAGGCGCGGGCATGCGGACAGCGAGTAAAGGGCAACTCGCTGTCCGACCATGGACCATGCCCGGGTCGACGGCGCGTCGAACACGACGCGCCTCAAAGAGCTTCAGCAATATGACGAGGCCCCCCCTGTAGAGGGCCGAAGCCTGCCGGGGTCGTGGGACTCATCCCATTACCGTGACCCCGGTACGTAAAGGGTTATTGAAGGAACACCGTGGATTTTAGTCAGTAAAAGTCTGACAGTCCCTCCCACCCTGCCCGGGGTAAATAATATTCTAATTCTGGCATGCAATACAGAAAGCCCAAATTTAACACCCGTAAAACTTGATGTTTCCTTTTTATCTTCAATTTTGTTGAAGTCTTTCGATGTTACACCACAAATATAGCATTGCATGCTTTTCCATCTACCATAGTCATTTCAAAAAAATTATCAAATGAAAATTTTGTTTGGTTCAAATTTATTTCAGTGGGTTTCAATGCTTTCACAGAACTTTCAACGTATCTTATTTCTTCCTCTATCACGTCAGTAGACTCTTTTACAAACTGAAATCTTATTGGGCGGCAAAATCGTGGGGATGATGGCGTGGGGTTCTGCCAGATAACTTTTTTTTATCCTTTCCATATACTATTCTAAGGGGCACAAACGAGCTGAAAAATATATTTGCATCTGATTCACCATCACCATCAAATTTTTGTTTGTATTGAGCTTGTTGGGAGCCATCGCAACCCCATTTACAAATTATATTCAGTGAATTTCTTCGTTCTTCATTAAGCGTCAATAGCACTTCTTCCAAGAAAATTGATAACCGTGTAACGGTTAGTGTTGCCCAAATTCAAGACCAAGACGAGACTTAGGCCAGTCTTGGTCTTGGTCTTGCGTCAATACACCTGGTCTTGGTCTTGGTATTGCGCTCTCAGTCTCAGACCAAGACGGTCTTGCAGCAAGAGTCTCGCAAGTCTTGCAAGTCTTGCAAATACCTATTAGCCTAGGTATTGCTATTTATTGAACACGTTAGTTTAGATTTTGGATTATGATTCGTGCTGTAAGACGTATGTAGTTGCAGAATTATAATCATCAAAATCAACAATACAACCCTCCCAAGTTCATAAAGGTCGAGTAATTATAAAAAAAAATACTTATTCAAGGTCAAACTCATTCCTCGACCTTTGAACTTGGAGGGTTGTATTGATGATTTTGATGATTATGATTCTGTAACTACATACGTCTTACAGCGCGAATAATATTTTAATCAACAAACAATCTAGCACTGGCCTGCAAATTGCAAAAAAAAATAAGAAAATTTGAATTTTGCGGGCTATCCTGGAGCATTCACCAATGTACAATGTTAATCAACCAATAATAGAAGACTACAGGCAAAGCCTACCTATGCGGCCAAAATAAGGAAGTGCGTGTGTGTTGAGATTAGCAGATTTCATTACAGTGTTACAGTGTGCGTAGGTACATTTTTTAGGCAATTTGTCGTACTCGTGACTGGCGCGCTTTGCTACGTAGGTACTGTCGTATTTTCATAATTCATTTTCGTTCATTTTTCATAATCAGATAAAGGTATTTCCGAGTAACAATTTTCACACCTGATGTGCTTGAAGTATCTAAAACAACGAAAAGCTAAGATTGCTTAACTAATAAAAAAATTGTTATATTTTCATATAAAATCTTAATGGTTAAAAAAGTCCCCCGTTTTGTCATCCGCACCCTTCCGCAGCTAGTTTTTATATTTTCTTTTATTCTAAGGATTGTACTTTCAAATAAAAAAAGAATGACGATCGTATCTCATCGAGAAATACAACAAATTCACCTTTAAAGTTCAAAATTACTTCAAAATTTGTCTCAAACAACCTGTGTGTTTGAAACCCCCTAATTATTCGAATTAGGCATTTTGGGTAAGTATACAATAATAAAAATAAAGATCCATACGTGTGTTATTAGAATCCATCACTTTCACTTCAAAAACTGACACCGAAAAAAAAAATGTTGTAACTTTTGTTGTGTTTGTAACTTTAAGCAGCAAAAACAAGCGCACGGGTTGACGGTCAAGTACCGACTACTTGAAAGCGGTCGGGGTGTATCGCAGGTAGGTGGTGGGGCTCAGTTAGGATTCTTGGAACTGTCTTCTAGCTCTGCATGTACCATTTTATGTGCTTACCGTAATTTTTTAAAATTCAATTTTGGCCGCGTAAATGTGGAATATTGACGTATGTGCGGTGGGCGGCGGGAAAAAAGTGATACGTCCTGTCGTTGGGAGGACCCGGCGCGAACTAATCGGCAAACGATTGCGCGCGATGATTTATATTATATTTAAAATATTTTTCTAAAATAAATGAGTTAATAAAATTGACTGACAAAAATAACCAGTGTATTAACCAATACCTTTATTTTCATAAAGTAAATATGTTAGTTATCTTTCTATACAAAATCTGGTAAAAAAATTGTTAAAGTGAACCGATTTTGTATTATTTTCAAATGGTTTTATTAATATTGAATGGCCATATTTTCGTAATTGGGCTCTATGTTGCACTTCATGACTATATTGTATTCTGTTGGATAAATGTATAAAATAAAACGTGTTGGCACATTGTCATGGTTGTTTTAGTGCTGAAAGATAACTCTGACGTCTATTTTCGTAAAACGCGTTGAATAGATTACCTTCCCTTTAAAAAACGGTCAATAAAAGTTATAATTTTACACTATATTGCACTAAATCAAAATTTAGTCTTTCTATAACCGTAATAATCTGTGAATAATCTGCTAACATCATTACGATATTACTCTTGAAAAAATTCGAAAACACGTTGTTTTCGTCGCGAATCGAATACACGCTCTTAAAGGTAAAAGGTAAACTATCCTCCTCCTTGCATCGTTTTCCTCATAATTGAGGGTCGTGACCTTCCTTCTGCATCACTTTCTCACGAACTATCTTTCTCCAGTGGTTTCTGTCTCTGGCGGTGTGAAAGGCGTTGTCAACTGTAGAGTCAAGAGCGGTGCGAATCTGGTCAGACCAACGTATTGGTCTACCACGAGGCCTTTTCCCGTCTACTTTGCTGAACACGATGAGTTTTTCGAGGTTGCCACTGTTTTTCCTAGCAATGTGGCCGAAGTATTCTAGGACGCGTAGACACTCTGATGAAAAACTATACAATTATCTAATTTATTTTTGTTATATCCCTTGCAGATCTGCAAACGCTGGCTCCGTCAAATGGCACAGCCGTTCACTCGGGAGGACCAACTGGGCGTATCACTGCTGACCCTCCAACAGTTACAATCTGTAGAGCAACAGGAAAAGATTGAGAAGCAAGTCATACAGAAATGATGGATGGAAGCGTTCGGAAGAGTTGCCAGATACTTGTCATGGAACTCTTGATAAGAAAACAATATGAGAAAAGACCGATAATTATGGTGAAGCATGGGCGGCTAAAATGTCCTAAATAGGTCTTCCTTATTTCGACAAAAAAGAGTAAATAAGCAAATAGAAAGAAAAACCAAATGAAAAGGCTAGTAACAATTGTCTATTGTGGGGCACACTGGTCCTCATCCAAATCAGTCAGAATTATAAGGCAGCCAAATAAACAACAAAATTATAATTATTAACATGATTATTATTATAGCCCCATTCTGCAGTTTTGGTAACCACACCAAGTATATTTAGATTCTGACCAGTGTTGAGCACGAGAATAATGCGTTACGAGGTCGTCCCGACTTTGTAAATAATATGATTTTGTGTTATATGACGTGTTTTCGGAAATAAATTTATATTTGAAATAATATGCTTTTATTTGAACATTACATCTGTAAGTATGTACTTAAGTTAAAATATGTTGGGCTACGTGAGCTAAGAAAGTGTAATGTGAAATTGCAAGACTTATAGGTTATTCTGCCAGAAAATATGCAAAATTACAAATTTTTAACCGACTTCAAAAAAAGGAGGTTTACAATTCGTCTTGAACTTTTTTTTTTTTTTTATGTATGTTACCTCATATCTCGGAGACGGCTGGACCGATTTGAAAAATTCTTTTTGCATTTGAATGGGTATAGTTTCTAGTTGGTCCCATTGTTACGAAATCAGGATCTGATGATGGGATCCTGGATAAATCGAGGGAACTCTTCAAATATTATAGGCACACCTATAGCGTTTTGGGTATTTCTTATAGTAGCTTGTGCAGTTGCTCTCGAAAAGCACCATTTGAGGAAGTGGAACTGATGATGAAGACCCCAGATGGCCACCGAAACTACTCAATAATAAGTATTTCGTTGATTGCGATTAGATTACTTGAATATGGATGTTAAGCACTTTATGCTCGTCACAATGCATATGGTGAAGTAGAGCTGATGGTGATGTACCAGGAGAACTCCTCAAAAATTAACGGCTCTGCACCGGGAAAAGCAATATTTTGTAAAAGGTGATAAGTAGTTGACATTTTGGCTTTTGTAACTAGATAAATTACAAACCACCCACTAAAAAGCGTGAAAAAAACTTTTTAGCAAAAAATAGAACCGACTTCCATATAAAAACACTACAAAGGCAAAAATAACTTTAATTTCAGAAGGCGGTGTCTTTAGTTTTGTATATATTTTCGTTTTTGACACCGCCTTGCAACAAACAAACGTTTAACTGCAGCAGCTTAAGTTATCAATTTTTTTGATATTATTATTATATTATATACTTTATTGTAAACCTTACAATATTTATATGGATACAAGGTAAAACTAGTGTACAAGGGCGGTCTTATCACACAAGACGGTCACTTACAGACAACCTTTGAAATCATTTAAAAATTGGCCAAGTGCGAGTCAGACTCGCCCATGAAGGGTTCCGTAGTAACTACGCCAAATAACTTTGTTTTCCATAGTGTTTATATGAATTACAAAGTTATATTTGCGGTTTTAGAAAAGAAGCTGTATCTCAAAAACTGCTGACCCGATCTCGTTCAAACCAATTTTGGTTGAAAGTTTACGTTTATGAAGATCTACAGCATATATATATTTTTTTTATTTTTCACTCCATTTTTATAGAAGTTAGAAGGGGGGAGGGGGAAACATTTGACCACTTTGGAAGCATATATCTTTTAAACGATTAACTTTATAAAAAAGTGGTTTTAGAAACCTTAATTTCATTTATAAAGACCTGTCTATAGATACCACACACGCATAGGATTCATGAAATAAAAAATATTTTCAGTATCAGTTCCATGATTCCTTTATTTTAAATATTTTTTCATTTTTCTCTTAATATCGGTTCACAGAATACATCTACCTACCATGTTTCACATGTATAGTCCTAAAGGGTAAAATGGCTGTGACATACGGACGGACGGACAGACAGACAGACATGATGAAACTATAAGGGTTCCGCTTTTTGCCATTCGGCTAATGGCAAAAAACGGAACCCTTTAGGACTATACATATGAAACTAGGTAGATAGACGTATTCTGTGAACCGCTAACGGAACCCTAAAAAAGCATAAAGTGATACTAAACAAAATCATTAACTCTATTTACTTTTTCTATAAACCATGATCACTCGTAACCGTGCTCGTAACAAAGTGCATCTTCTATACTAATATTTTTAAGAGGTAAATGTAATCTCCGAAAGTAATCATTCAATTCTAAAAAAAATAACAACTGAAATGAAAACCTTTATTCGTAGTGTAGAATGTGCGTTACTTGGCTATAGATTACTTCAAAATCCACGTGAACGAAGTGCAAGTTTCTTATAATTGCATCTGTTTCTGCCAGAACACCCTCTATTTGGTTGCCAAAATGTTGGGGATCTTAACAAAGGGGAGACAGTTCTTCACATTGGAACAGCTGCTCAACCTTTGTCAAGCGCAAGTTCGATCGTGTATAGGGTTCTGTTCTCATCTCTGGGACGGATCTGCCAAATACAAGCTTGATGCACTTGAATCTATCGAGAAATTGGCCAAGAGGCTCATTGGCAACGAGAAACTGGTCGAGACAAAGCTCCAGAGCCTTGAACATCGGCGACGTGTTGCAAGCCTATCAGTTTTCTATCGGTTACATTTCGGGGAGTGTGCGAATTCCACGTACCAGACAAACGGCGATGCGCCATCGTTACATGGTGGACATCGCACCCATACACACATAACGTTTTGGGAATAGTTCCATTGTGCGTACAGCTAAGGAGTGGAATTCCCCGCCGGAGTCTGTGTTTATTGATAGATATAACCTGGGAGTCTTTAAGTTTAGAGTGAACATGTTACTTCTCACAACTATCTACAATCCGCTTTCCGAAATCTGACCTCTATTAAACTTTGCAAGGTCCTCACAGTTGAGACACACCGAAACTATCACTCACATACACCCCCTTACATTTCACACACTCCCTCATACTCATCTAAACACACAGACACAGACGCTCATTTTTAGTTGTAGTTTTAGTGTGGAACAATTGTCTTCTTTTTTGTATGGGCGCTGATAGCTGCGACACAGTTGTAAAATTTTGTAGCTATCATCGTATTTTTTGTATTCAAACCAACTGTCTATGTTCCAAACAAAAACTATTCACTTTTTCTAGTCAAGCGTGCTTCTTCTCAACCAAATCATTAAAACATAGTGTATTACATTCTCTTTGCAAATCATCGCGTAACATCAGGTGAGATGGTGGTCAAACGCAAACCTATCAACAATAAAAAAATTATAAATAGTCAAAGGTTTCAAATAAAACAAGACTTAATTTTAATAACAGCTTTGTAACTATAATTACAAACAAAAGGTCAAGTAGGAAGACACGTGTTCTACAAGTTAGAGCCAAAATCCATCCTCCTTACGCTCAAGTAAGGCAGTCGAGGATCGCCTGTCTGTCAAACTTAAAGTTTGCCCACGAGGGGGCCACAAAGTTGAAGAATATACTCTCATCTGGAGATTCTTTTTTAGGACTGGGTTCCCTCTGAACTGGAGAGAAACTGTTTTTGGGATTCGGATGAGTATTTTGCGGTGTAAATAGTTGTCGCTTAGCAACCTTCCTATCTTTTCTAGAACCACTTGGATTGGGAGTATTTTTGGTGCTGCTGTGGCTATTGCTATGGCTATTGCTTGTACTATGGGTGTTGCTATTGCCATGGCTATTAGCGTACATGTTGCTATAATTGCCTTGATTATTTCCATGAACATTTCCTTGTCCATTCCCATTAGCATAGCCACTCCCATTCTTATAGGGTTTTGGCACAGAATAACAATTAAGCTGTTGTTGATATTCGTGTATTTCGTTCTGCAAGCCCTGAGAGATCGCTTTGGCCTTGGCTTTAGTGGTGGACGTTGATTCAATGTCTCCCATAGATTTGTGACGCGTTCGTCTAGTATTTGTGAAGACTTTAGGATTCCGTTCTGCGACCCAGCGTCGCATGCGTTTCACAAACGGTAAAACCATGAAGAAGGCGTTTGGGCTTACTCCCATTTTGAGCTTCGGCGTCATATCTTTCTTATTAGCTGGTAGATCAGCCAATGGGAACCACTCACATGCCTTAATCTCATTTCTCGTTCTTGGCTGGAATTTGGTATCTCTAGGAATATAACCGATAATGTATAAGCGGACAATTTGTTCGTGTATTACTGCTTCTATGTATTCGTTCTTGTTTATTAGCTTGCTGATGTCGAAGCCCGTTTCTTCAAGTACCTGGAAACAGAAGAACATGATTATTATAAATATGCGTTTACAACGTCGGGAATAAGCATAGAAAGAGGAATAATGCATTTTATTTAAGTTTACAAAAACTTTATTCAATAGTTTATTAATATTTTTTTATTAATCCCAATAGCTATAACCTAGACCTAGGTTACTTTCAGGTAAGCGTGCTCCATCTTCAACCACATCATCACTTTCCATCAGGTGTGATGGTGGTTAAACGCGAACCCATTTTCAATTAATATATATATATATAATCATCACTATTAAACGAAAGTTATTATGTTTCTTTTTGTGTGGCATCTCACAAGTCGTGCCTTCATTAATAATAATTTTAAAGCCTCCAGCCAGGGCTTATTAAAAACTTACAAACTAGGCGACTACACACTAAGGAATGCCCTTAGTGTGTCGCCTAGTTTGTAAGTTTGACCCTGTGGGGTACGGACTTTGGCTTAGGGCGTCCCTGGGGGAGGGCAGCTAGGAACAGCCTGAATCGGATATTTAAGTTGTGTACGAAAATAGCTACATTTGTTAAATGATTTAAAGTCGCAGAATTATACAGCAGGCCCAGTGGGAATAACTATCTGCAAGCCATAAATATATGTATTATTTTCGTGCGGGAATCGAACCCACAGCACGTAGCGCGGCAGTCAATCGACATTGCGCAAACCGTGGCATCACACAATAATGAAACCATACATTATCCTGTAAACTACTATTTTTGTATCAAAAATATTTTATTGTACATAGGCCTACATGGGCACTTATAAAACGTCAGAAGCAACTGCACGGTTCGAAATTGGTGGAAAATATTGAAGCAAAACAACATGCAACTATTCCCTGACCTCTCTGGCAGCACACTTCCACGGCTCCTCATCCTCATTAACCTTGCCCTTAGGGAAGCCCCAGGAAGCCTTGGTCCAGTAGGACTGGACCAGCAGCACATGCGACAGGTCCGTATCCAGCAAGATGGCGCCGTACGTAGGTACTGTCAGTTTGTACTCGCGCCAGTTGTCTAACACGGCATCCAAGTTGCTCACATGCTCGCGGAGTTGCGGGACATGCTGGAACAGTAAATAATATTTAATATGTAGGGGAAAGGTGTACGAGATGATTCACATAAGGGAGAATGCTTGTAGTTTAAATGATATTCTACTTAGCGCGGATGTAAATACGTATATACATAGTGAATTTATGTATCTTATTGCTGTCATACTCAAAATTTTAAATATTTAAATGTTTTATTATTATTAATCACATTATTAAAACGTTGTCAAAGGATCGTCTTGTACACCCCGGTCTCCAAGATGATCCTTGCGGTAGGGGCAAGATGATCATGTTGCCCCCATCCCATGTCGGGATTATCATAGGTTCTGGTAGAATTACATAAATAAAACCATAATCAGGGTTTACTATTATCTTTAATTAAATTAAATCAAAATATCATATTACAGACCTAATGAGCCAGTCTTATTTAATAACATTCAGTCACAATTATAATTTAATTTCTAGAAAACGATTATCACAGAGATCAGTCGTACAGTCGTAAGTAAAGTTTTAACAAAATTAAACATTCTTCTAAAGTAACTAAACTTATCTTCTAAAACTAATCTAGTAACATAAATCTCACTATCCAAAATCAACATTTAAGAAAAGTAACTATCTTTATCAAAGAAATAAATCTAAATTAAACTCAAAAAACAAAAACAAAAATTATAGTTCTAAGCGTCTTCTTCCTGGCGTTCTACACCAATCACATGTAAATTCATCAGGATCATCGCTATCTATCCATGCACTAGCTTCATGGCCCCATCTTTAGCATCCGCAACATTTAATTCATCCCTCACCCTTATCATCTTTGGAAAATGTTTCCGTACAAAAAAGACATTCTGCGTCTTCTTCTTCTTCTTCTTCTTCGGACGACTCTGACACAATATTCTTCCTTTTATTTGACATTGAAGATGATCTGTGGGGATCATCTTGTACACCGGTAACATAATCATCTTGCCCCAACATAAACTTTTTTATTCAATGTTCGATAACATAACCTATGTGGTTTTAACTGTTAACATGCTGTTAAAAAAACAAAATAGAGCAATATACAAAGCTAACTAATACAACAGCCTCAAGAATAAAGCACCTAGAACACATTAGATATAAACTTAAAGTCAACCTTACCTTAGATCAAAGTCACGTAATATTTGTTTTCTTCCACAAAAAATTTGACTGTCACTCATGATGCCATTACGTTTGACTGAGGCGGGGGAATATCGGGGTCTATATTTTACCAATAAAATCAACTAGATGGCACTACTGGTTTTGTTGCAATCTAAAAGGATCATCTTCCCTCAACGGATCATCTCGTACACCTTTCCCCTATATTGTTTATTGAATAACACTTTTACACGTAATCACAGTAAGACGTTAACAGTGCGTTTAAACTAAAAATAGGACCAACTAAGAGTCATATTGTGAAGTCATAGCTGTCAAATCGAACAAATTAGGAAGGGTGAGAAAAACAAGATTTAATTAAAATATTGAGTGAAACAAAATTAGTTCCCTTTACTTATTTTGGCGAGCCTATCATAAAAAATAAATAAAACAAAGATTTAATAAATTTTGACATGGCTTCAGGTGCCTTTGTGCCTTGTGTTCTCTTTACTTTAAGGTGAATTGGTGCAACAATGAAAATACACTAACACTTTTACACATCATTCCACTAACACTGTTACACATCATTACACGAACAGTTTTATATGGATGTATTCTACAACACTCAGTGTTAAACTGATAACATAGCATTTTACTGGAAAAATAATTTTTTAAATAGTCATACTATAACCAAACATTCTGTTTGTATTCAAACTCTGGGCTTAATTGACAAACCTGAATATGTTGTATGTGAATTACGTTGGGCTGCAGTCGAGGATGCAAATAAGACCGACACAATTTACTTAAATGAATTTAATTAATATAAAAATTACATTTAAGTTGCTAAAACTAAGTTACGTGACAATTGTTCGATCACATTAATCACTGCTATTGAACAATCTTCGATCCCACGCTATCGGAATGCTGAGAAGGCGAATCTCACGCGTGCACCGCACAGCGCGGTGTTAGTCATTTTCTTAGGAATATGTGGCGTCGTAAGTAGCAACATAACATCTCCCTCCACGAGATCGGCAACTATTTGAAGACTGGTCGAAAAAACTTTTTACCAAAAAATTAAACCGACTCCCAAAAACACTGCAAAGTGAAAAATAACTTTAATTTCGGTAGTCGGTGTCTTTAGTTTTGTATTTTCGTTTTTGGCACCGACTTCCGAAATTAAAGTTATTTTTCACTTTGCAGTGTTTTTGGGAGTCGGTTTAATTTTTTGGTAAAAAGTTTTTATTTCACTCTTTTTAGTTGGTCGATTTTTAATTTACCTAGTTAAAAGAGCCTAAATGTCAACTACTTATAACCTTTTACAAAATATTGCTTTTCCCAATGCTGGGCCGTTAATTTTTGAGGAGTTCTCCTGGTACTTCACCATCAGCTCTACATCACCATATGCATTGTGACGAACATAAAGTGCTTAACATCCATATTCAAGTATTCGAATCGCAATCCACGAAATACTTATTATTGACTAGGTTCGGCGGCCATCTGTGGTCTTCATCATCAGTTCCACTTCTCCAAATTGTATTTTTTGAGAGCAACTGCACAAGTTACTATAAGAAATACCCAAAACGCCATAGGTGTGCCTATAATATTTGAAGAGTTCCCTCGATTTCTCCAGGATCCCATCATCAGATCCTGACTTGGTGATAAATGGTACCAATTTCGAAGTATACCCTTTCAAACAAAAAAAGAATTTTCCAAATCGGTTCAGCCGTCTTCGAGTAATCGGTGATCATACATAAAAAAAAAAATATATATATATATATATACGCGTCGAATTGATAACCTCCTCTTTTGGTCGTCGGTTGAAAATAGTGTCGATGGCGAAACTGGATCAATCCCGGTACTGCAGGCCTCCTCATCCTGTGCCCTGATATTGGTTCCTACAGTGATTTTCTGTACTTTATTCAGTCTGCGACGACGGAGTATAATGGTGATAATGAGCACACATGCACCGGATAGTAGAATGTATACCGGTATAGTAGTGTGGTATATGGCTTCAGAGTTGGACGACTGTAGCGTTACAGGTTCTTGAAGAGTGATTTCAGAGTTGAATGTAAACTGCCAAGGTCTATAGTTTCTAGTTTTATAGTTTTCATTGGTATATTATTTTCCTTTATAGTTGGTAAGTCCATAATTTTCAATATCTTGCCCTTAGCTTGGTCATGACGATTACTTGCAGTAAAGGTTGTAGTTCTCAGCGTGCATCCTATGGGTATGATAGATAAGTAGCTCCCCTTCAGCATTCTATAGTTATCTTCAGAACAAGTTAGGCGGACTTTCGTAGGTTTAGGAAAGCTTACAATGAAGTGTTGGTCGTCTAGCTACTCCATCGCTTCAGAAGACAGGATAACTGATGTGAATTGACAGGACTCGTTAATTTTCTGATGTAGTATAAGCTGCCGGATACAGTCCCATTGCTTGCTATGGTGGTGACTTAAATTATCCTCGCAAAAGTAATCGTGGTTTTACTTCGGACATTCTGTCTCCATGTAAAATAGATCATTTTCGTGAACCGCTATAAAAGGATAAGATGGGATCAGGACTTTATTGTTATAATTAGGGCCCAGGGATAATTTATATAGGATAAAATTAGTAGGATAAAGTATCGGAAATTTTATAACTATCACTATTTTATTCTCGTTGTAATAATATCCTAGTCTAATTATGTCAAAATATTCTCTAAAATTAATATCTAGAAATTGATCCTTATTATATAACATACCTAATCTATACATCATGTCCTTAAGCATAGCATAGTTCAATATAGAATTATGAATACTTTTAGCCCTAATAAATGCAAATAAATTCTGTAATTTGTCACGTTCTTTAGACAAACTATCTATATTGTCTCCTAATATCATTAGTAACTGTGCCAAATGAGCATATTTAATAGTGTCTGTTTCATGTCTAACATTGCTAGCTGAAATCGAATTGATAATTTTCTCGATTTTATTTTGGTTTTCTACTATTTTATCCGTAACGTTTGTGCTACGCGAAACCCACTGCTTACTTAAACTTATTTGGTGATTAATTTCAGCAACTAAGTTATTTTCATTTTGCTTTAAGATTGCAATGGCATTATCGTATTTTAATGCGTCCGTGTAATCTAAATTACCCGAAATGATCTTTATTACAGAACCAAGACCATCTATGAGACCTCTTTTGAAACGCTTTATCTCAAGTGTTTCTAACTGTTCCGATATTTCTTCTAATTTAGTACCTAGATACTTAACGTGGGGTTCATAAAGAGATCGTGACACATTACTCAATTGTGGCGTAAAATTTTGCAATTGCTCGTTAACTGTATTTAAACTATTGCGCATATCATCAAGCTTTATAATTTGTAGAAAGGAGTGGAAATGTGAAATGACTCTCGTGGATCCTAGGTTGAAGGGCAGAATACCTGGTCCATCGTAAGACTGTCTAGTGTTATCTCGTCTGCTCGGCTCTGGGCCAGGCTCAGGACTAGTAGTATTTGTAGTGTCCTGTAACAAACGAGCACTATTAGGCACCCGTTTTAGACGTGATTTAGGCACCTTGCCTTTTTTCTTTTTTGTATAGATATGAATAGGTAAATCCGCTAATACGTTATCACGAGTATATCGAGCTGCTAACTTTTGTCTTTGGCATAAAGGATTCCTAATAAAAACTTGTTGCTCTAGTTCATAATCCTTTTCAGGTTCGCGATTCTTGTTAACGTTGTCAATTATTTCAGTGCGGCGATTAAGTGAAGTGTCGTTTAGAATTTCGTATACTTCCGACATTCGTCTACGGTGTTCCTGGATATATTGTTGTAAGAGATGTTCTGATAGATTCATATCTAAAGGATCTCGGGGATCAAAATGACCGGTAATTATATCGATAGGCCTACATTTTGTAAATCTATGGATTGAACTATTATATGCCAATATAGCATAAGTCATAAGATTAGTAATTGATTCTCCTCGCTGTTCTAATTTTAAGATACGCAAATGCTCTAATAGTGTTGAATTTAGTCGTTCAACCATTCCATTTTCATTCGGGGTATTAGGATAGGTTTTATGATGTTGTACTTTATGCAATCTGATAAATTTTGAAAATATTTGGTTGTTAAATTCCGGACCATTATCAGTTACAATAGTTAAAGGCAATCCGTGATGAGTAGCAAACTTTAATAAAGATTGTACGACACTAATGGCTGTAGCATCTTTCAAGAAGTATGCTTGACCATACTTAGAAAATGCATCTACTAATATAAGATACTTATTCGTTTCAATACTAAGCAGATCTAAATGTACAACCTCAAAAGGCTTTGTAGGTGGAGGTATAATTTTTAACCTGAGTCTAACTGGATTGCGATCATATTTAGCTTGTCCGCATATTTGACATTCATTGATATACTTCGTTACATGCTCTTTCATATTAGGACAATAGCATTTAGGCGATAATGCTAGATAGCATTCGGTGATGCCTCTATGATTGGTTTTTCCTTCATGATATTTCTTTATAATTTCCTGTTGTTTAAAATAGTCTTTTACATTTTCTGCTTCGATTTTGGTAAGTACTAATTTCATTGCTGAATTTTTAAAATATTTTTGAATTATAGGTATAATAGAATACATTTCTAATACAGGATTAATTAAAATACCTGTCTTTACTTTTGGATTAACGTACTCTTTAATCGCGCTAATAATATCTTGTTCTAAATTAGATTTTGAAATTTGTATGACTGTTTTAGTATGTTTTTCAAATGGCTTAGAAACACTCGGACTGCTTTTTATATCTCCAACAACTAAACTTGTTAAGGGGGTCGTCCGAAATAAGGATTTCTAATATGAGGCTTTCTAAATCACTATGGGCGCTTAAAGTCCTAGAATCCGCGGTTTCAGTTCTAGAATCTAAGTCTGAAGGGACACCTTGTGAGGTGTTAACTACTATTGAACTAGCTTCTTCAGTATGAATTTCTATTCTTGACAGAGCTCTGCATTAGTATTATGTATTTCTGGCTTATAGACAACTGTGAACTCAAATTCGCTTAACCGTAATCTCCAACGGGTTAAACGGGAATTCGGTTCTTTAATATTCATGACCCATTGCAAAGGGCGATGGTCGGTTACTATTTTAAATTTTCGTCCGAATAAATATGGCCTGAAATATTTAGTTGCCCAGACTATAACCAACAATTCCTTTTCAATAGAGCTATAGTTTATTTCATTAGAGTTAAACGTACGCGAGGCATAAGCTATTGGTTTCTCAGACCCAATAGTTCCTTGCGATAGTACTGCACCAATTGCCAAATTTGAAGCATCTGTAGTGAGTATAAATTCTTTATTAAAATCAGGGTATTGAATAATTGGATCATTGACCAGAAAGGTCTTACATTTTTCGAAACAGTCGACATAATTTTGATCAAGTGTGATTTTGGAATCTTTCTATAAGCTTTGAGTCAAAGGTTTAGTTATTTTAGCGAAATCTGGGATAAATTTTCTATAATAACCAAGAAGTCCTAAAAATATTTTGATTTCGGTTGGGGTTTTAGGTAAAGGGTATTTTTGTATTGCTGAGATTTTATCTGGGTTAGTCTTTATTCCATCTTTGCTTATAATATGTCCTAGGCTGTCTCTAATTTAAGGAACTCGGACTTATCCATTTGTATTTTAAAATTTGATTCACGTAATCTTTTAAAAACTTTTTCTAGGTTAACTATGTGCTCCTGCAACGATGTACTGAAAACTATGATATCGTCTAGATATACTAGACAAATAGTGTTTTGGAGTTCACGTAACACGTTGTCCATTACTCTCTAAAAGGTAGATGAACTATTTTTAAGACCCATGGGCATTCTCAGAAATTCAAAATGACCATGTTCTACATTGAATGCTGTATTTGAAATATCTAGAGGGTCCATTTCAACCTGGTAGAATCCACTAGCTAGGTCTAGCGTTGTAAAATACTGGCAGTTACCTAGTTTATCTAAAACATCAGCTATATTGGGGATAGGGTATTTTTCGTCTATGGTATTCTCATTAAGTTTCCTGAAATCTACTACAATATGCCACTTTGCCTTTCCTGATGCGTCGGCTTTCTTAGCTACCACCCAAATAGGAGAACTCCAAGCAGAACTAGAAGGTCTAATTATACCTTGTTCTAACATTTTACCTATCTGTTCTTGTAATTCCTGTCTATGAATAAAAGGATATCTATAACTCTTTGTGTAGACTGGAGCCTCATCCATGGTTTTAATTGAATGTTTAATTTTATTTGTGAAAGTTAATTGTTCACCTTCAATATAAAAAACATCAGCATATTGCGAGCACAATGATTCTAGATTAATAGGTTCTTCTTCATTTAAATCAGGGATGTTAGGGAGCTCCGTAACCGTAACCGAAACTTTCGGATATCCGATATTAAAAAAATATATCCGTAACCGTAACCGAATCTGAAATAAAAGTTTCGGATAATATCGGATAGGGGCGGAACCTAACTGAGACACGTTATGACAAGTTGTTTTGATCGGCCGGGCGGCGGCGAAACACACAAGCCGCGCGCATTGTTTGTTTACTTGTCGTCTTATCATACTCGTAACTAACTTGTGTGTATTTTTAAATTCAACAAATTGAAATGAAAGTGTTGTGTTACGGAATTGATTGAATTGGTACAAAATGCGTCCTAAGTCGAGTGTAGTTTGGACATTTTTTGATGAAATGACTGTCGATTACGCAAAATGTAAACAATGTGGTAAAAGCTTTTCACGGAAAGGAGGTGGCACTACATCGCTAAAACTTCATCTTAAATCACAACACAGTGATAAGTACGAAGAACTTTTGATACTGGAAAAAGGTAACCAACCAAATAAATCACAAACACCCAAACAGCTGACACCTTTACAAGAGTGTAAAAAAACAGTTGACACTAACAGATTCTTTACAAAATAAAGGTGCCTGGGATGAAAGTAATACCAAACAAAAAGAAATTGATAAATTAGTGGCTGAAATGATTGCGTTACAAAACTTGCCATTTAATTTTGTAGAAGGTGTGGGATTTCAAAGATTAGTGCAGGCAGCCTTACCACGTTATAATCTTAGAGGTCGGCAGTATTTTACTAATTTACTGTGCAATGATATCTACAATAAAATGAAGTTAAAGATTCTGGAATTACTGAAGCAATTTGAAAAGTTATCATTTACTACAGATGTGTCGTCCGAGCCCAGCGCAAACGTCTCGTTACTTAGTCTTACTGCTCATGGCATCACAAATAATTTTGAAAGAGTTTCTATAATACTCAAGTGTGAACAATTAGAGGGTCGGCACACAGGTGAAATTATAGTGAATAATTTAAACAACATTATGCACGATTGGGGCTTAAGTACTGAATCAGTTCATTGTATTTAACGCGACAGAGGATCTAATATGATAAAAGCTATGAGTACGGCCAATTTCACTGATGCGGACTGTACTATTCATCAACTGCAATTATGTGTTCGGTCTGCAATGGAAACTGAAGAATTTCTCTCGCCAGTGGTTATAAAGTGCAAAAAAATTGCGACTAACTTTCATCACTCACTAATTGCTCAAAATGAATTGAAACGAATTCAAACAGAAAGACTGAACCAAACAGGACTAGGTATAATTCAGGATTGTTCTACAAGGTGAGATATTTTTATTCTAAACTAAAATATACATACTTAACTAATTAATAAATACTTACTTAATTTTTTTCGGTACTTTGTTTAATTTCACACATGTTTTATTTTTCACAGATGGAATTCGACTTATTACATGATGGAAAGAATATTGAAATTAAAAGACGCTTTAATACTGTATTCGGGCGCGCATACTATACCGATTCCTACTGCTGATGAATGGCTCGACTTGGAAAGTGTATTGCAATATTAAAGCCATTCGAAAAAATTACAAAGGAGTTAAGTAGTGCAACTGTGACAATAGCATCGGTGATTCCTTAATTTATACTCTTAAAAACACATTAGAAATAGAAAAGATTAAAGAAGACACATCAGAAAAATTTAAATTAATGGTTACAAAAATGGTCCATGATATCAGTGTCAGATTTCAGGACATTGAGAATAATAAAATATATACAATAGCTACTTATCTAGATCCACGATATAAGCTCAAGTTTTTCACTGAAATTACTAAGGAACAAGTACAGTCCGAGATTCTAGGAATCCTTGGGTGTTCAAGAACTTTTCATGATGCAGTTGAAGGTCCTTCTTCACCGAAGAGATCACGGAGTGAGCTGCCATCAACAAGCTCAAGCACCTATTCATGCATTCAATCTTGTCTAGCTGAAATATTAAGCGCAAGTGACGAAGAAGAGCAAAATATAGGTGGTGATGATACAGTCCACAATTAATTCATTATAAAAAAGCAATACTAAATGAATACAATAGAGAGAAAAGATTGACACTCAGTGAAAATCCACTTTTATGGTGGAAAATGCATACCAAGTACAACAGTTTAAGTACTTTAGTAAGACAGTACCTCTCTCCGCCTCCTGGAAGTGTACCGAGCGAGCAACTTTTCAGTGCTGCTGGGTTAATTTATGATCCTTTAAGAAATAGACTTTCTGGTGATAAGACTGCGAAATTACTTTTTGTTAAGGATAATTTACATTTGCTAAATTTTGATTATTGAAAATGTTTAATGTTATAACTAATTATCATAAAAAAAAATTATGATTGTTATGTTAAACTTAAATTATAGTAAATAAGTAAATGCTATGTGCATTCCAACTTTAATTCTAATTTTAATATTTTCTTGGAATACGAAATTACTGATTAAGTATAAGTAATAATTTTGTTATTACATTTTTAATTTAGGTAGATAACACTCAATATTTATTTAATAACATAGCTATAATTATTACTCACAGACTGATCGTAGTTCCTACCTAATGGTGACATTTAAATAAAACCATTTTATTTGCTATTTGTATTGTACTTTTCCAATTCCTTAAAAATCTAATATTCGTAACCGAAATTATCTGAAACTAACGGATAATCCGAAATAATTTCATATCCGTATCCGGTATAATAATCATTCCTATATCCGTATCTAATCCGTATCTGAAATTTCATATCCTTAACATCCCTGATTTAAATGGTCAGTACGAAGGCGCGATAGCACGTCCTTTATGCGCTGCTTTTGCTGTTTAGTGCGCGTGCAATCGACATTAAGAACATCTGCAGGCATTGCACGATCTATTGAAAAGATTAGGTACGTCGTTTCTACTAGGATTATGTACCTCAAATATACCCCTATTCTCTTGAACCGTAGTAAGACATTCACGTATGATACAGTTTGAAATAGATTGTTCAGAAATATAAGCATCTCCATCGCGAACGTTAATTGGAATTTTTTGTAACTTAGATGTACCTGCTGGAATAATATTCTCGTATAAATTAATATTGCGTGAATCATACACTCTAATAGGATTTGAAGCGAACTTAGTTGTAAATAATTTATTTTTATAATCTATTGTGGCTTCCAATTTTTCTAGCAAATCGGTACCAATAAGTCCATCAAAGAAGTCGTGAAACTTATAAATATCAAATGAAACTATACCTGAATCATTAAATTCGTTAAAAATAGGTAAGGTAATTGAATAGTCGTTTCTAGTTTTAGCATGAACACTGTGTACTTCGAATGGAGAATAATTTAATGGAAAGTCACCGAAATATTTTTCCACAGCATTAGGGCTAAGGAAAGACTGGTTTGCTCCTATATCTATTAAAAGTTTCAGTGGAGGTGACGCAATTTGGACGTATGGTAGGTACCGTTGAGTTTGGAGATTTATTTCTATTTTAATTTGTCGGATTTCTGAGTTTTCTGAAAATCCGGCTCCTTGGATTCTTTGACATCCTCTTTTATGCTTTCGGATTGCTGGGGATGTTCTAAATATTCCTGAGGGGATGGTTGATATTCATAGAACACATTTTCTGGGTACTCATACAAAGCGTAATAAGTTCCATCACAATCGGCAAAGACACCATTGAACGACGGGTCTACAAAACAATCATTAAAATGCATCTCCCGAGTTTTGAAGTAATTATTAGGTGGGAGATTTCCTGATTTGATCCAATCATGCCTAGACAAAGCGCTAGTAGGCGATAATTGTCTGCTTACGAAATTGCTAACACCACTCATTGGACGTGGTTGCGCTGATCCACTAGGCTGGTTAGGTGAATTCTGCTGAACTACTTGAAGTGGGTTATTCTGGCGGTTATAGTTCGGTGGAAGCGCCCTGAAAACTTGCTGAGTTCGGGTCGAACCAAACTGACGAGGTTGGAAATAAATAGGTCTCCACTGCGGTGCTTGTTGAGCTGGAAATTTGAATTGTCCGGGTCCTGGCATACTATTATAATTATTAGACCTTGGATCAGGTATATTAAACGGCTGAGAGGGTATTTTAATCTGATTACTTGGTTGGTTATTGCTATTCATTTTTTTATCTGGTAAACGGTCGTTACGATTTTGCAGATACATAGTTTCTTCGTGAACGAATTCTAGTGCTTGTTCTATATTTTGAGGGCGCATACAACGCACGCGCGATCCTACAGGATCTTTTAATCCGCGCACGAACGCCTGGAGCGTCAATTTCTTATATAAATCCCTTTTAGCATCTATGGTGGTTTGTAA
This sequence comes from Tholera decimalis, assembly GCA_943138885.2. NCBI lineage: Eukaryota > Metazoa > Arthropoda > Insecta > Lepidoptera > Noctuidae > Tholera > Tholera decimalis. Next base: position 37,598,353 of record OW964562.2, read on the forward strand.
ATTATCATTTAATGAAACATAGGTCATAATTGTACTAAAAAGATTTTGATAACGCTCGTAAAACTCTTGTGGAGTGTTAGAACGTTGAAAACTAAACTTCTAACTATCCTAATATTCCTCGATTTTCGTGGAAAGAAAATTTTGGACACTTTGTTAGTACAGGCTAGGGTAAGCGGTCACTAGAAAGAATCTAATGTACTTACATGAACATTATATCAGCCCCTTTGCGTAATCAATGTCTGGATTCCTCGATGCAACACGACGTGTAGATTCTGGATACTCTGGAGCGACTGGATAGCCGCACGGGCAGCTTTGCGATTACGGAAATCTTCCTTATTACGCGAAACCGACCCGCGAGTATCCTACCAACTGCGCCAATTACGTTGGGCTGCAGTCGAGGATGCAAATAAGACCGACACAATTTACTTAAATGAATTTAATTAACATAAAAATTATATTTAAGCTGCTAAAACTAAGTTACGTGACAATTGTTCGATCACATTAATCACTGCTATTGAACAATCTTCGATCCCACGCTATCGGAATGCTGAGAAGGCGAATCTCACGGTGCACCGCACAGCGCGGTGTTAGTCATTTTCTTAGGAATATGTGGCGTCGTAAGTAGCAACATAACATGTGAGAACTTGTTATTATAGGCGTTTATACTAAGTAGTTCTTTAATACCAATAAACTCAACATAAGACAGTCTAAGGCTATGTTTCCACCAGAGATGTGCGAGGATGCGTAGCGAGGGATGTGTTTGTAAAGAACCAATAGAATCGCTTCATTTACCTCGCCTCGGTCAGCACAGCTCTGGTGGAAACGGCTCAGCAGAGCTAGATTTTTGCGCATACAAAACAAGCGAGGGATGTGTGCGAGAGATGTGTTGCGAGGAATGTGTGTTGAGTAGGATATGTTGCGAGGTTTGCGCATCCTCGCACCACTCATTAATGCGCATTTTCACAACTCCGCTACACATCCTCGTAGGCACATTTTCATCGCACAGCTTTGGTCTCCACCAAATCTGTGCGATGAAAATGTGCCTATGTGCGTTTCCACACCCACACATTTTCACAGCACAGCTAGACATCCTCGCACGACACATTTCCATCGCACATCTCTGGTGGAAACGCACCCTTAGTATGAAAAAACAGAATCAACTCAATACTTCAACAATAAAAAAAAAATTAGTTATCTGCATATCTTCAAATGCTTTGTGATTCACTGCAAGATTGAATATCTTACATGTGAATTTTTAACTAGTTATTTTTTTATTCTAGTGGTAAGATATGACTTGAATATAAAAATACCTGAAAAATCCCAAATTTTGAGTTGACTCGGTTAAAGTCTAGCAGTGCGATATAAAATGATAATATAACAACAAAACTTAAATCCAAAATATAACATGGCATCTACTTACTTGAAAAATATGTGCTGCAAACTCCCTAATACCACAAGGGTTAAGCCTAGTGCTTTCATCAGTGCAATAATAATCTAAGTAGAACCAGTGTGCTAACTCTATCTGGAAACATATCCGAACCAGATTCCCACGGTCTTCTGGAGGTAAGTTGATGATGAAGCGGCTGAAAAGAAATGAATTACGATAAGAAACTAAAGTTATTTTGTTAGTGTTAAAATTATGAAACCCAATCATACAGAAAGTATGCTGACCCAAATTAAAGAAACAGGTAAAACATCAGTGTTTATAGCAACCCATACATATGGTCTATACCTTAAAGTAGTTTACTGATCAATAAATATAGCTTAGAATTAAAGAATTCATATCTATAAGTACTTCTGAGTCTATTGAGAAGCAGGCCAAGAGACTCATTGGCAACAATGCACTGGTCGAGTCAAAGCTCCAGAGCCTTGAACATCAACGACGAGTTGCAAGTCTATCGGTCTTCTATCGGTTACATTTCGGGAAGTGTGCGATGGAATTACACAATCTAATTCCGCCAAGCCCGTTCCATCATCGGACTACGAGACTAACGGAGAAGCGCCATCGTTACATGGTGGACATCCCACCCATACGCACAAAACGTTTTAGGAATACCTTCATTATGCGTACAGCTAAGGAGTGGAATTCCCTGCCGGAGTCTGTGTTTCCCGATAGCTATAACCTAGGAGTCTTTAACCCTTACACGTTTGTAACTTTTTTGAGAAAGTAATAATGGTTTAATTTGTTTTAGATTAAATTAACATAAAAACCTTTAAAATCTTCTTTTGAGAAAGTTCTATAATTTAGGTAGGTATGCTGTAAGTTTATATCTTCTTTAATTTTAAAAAAGTAACAAGGCTTAGGGTCAGTGGGTCGTCTTGGGTTAGCCATAAATCTTCAATAAGTAACTAAAACTACCAAAATAATTTGCGTACAAACTGAAGTGTTTACCAGAAACCATAACATTATAAAAAAACAACCTACCTGCACAGGTCATCTAAAATGTCGATAGGTATAGAATGTTGGCTTTTATTGCCAATAGCAGCGGTTGATCCCATCTTAATTAATATAATTATTTAGCGATATTTTAGTATTTTTAGAAAAAAAAACAATGGAAAATTCCCTATTTATTTCGCTTCTTTTCTTTCGTATTGTTATTGTAAAATCAATCCACAGATCATAAATCTTGACAACAAATTACAAACGACTTCTCGACAACGTTCCAGTTAATACAGAATTTCGAATCTGGAGCATTCAAACTTGAAAAATCAACATTACGATGTATCCGAATGAAAAAACAAACGTCAGTCAGATGTCAATAAATATCAATACAACACAACACTGAACACAGCTGTGAACGTGTAAGTAAAACGGTGCATTCTGCTAAATGATTATTTTTACAATCAATTCTAAGTTGAATCTATTTCAAAATGGATATAACGCCTTTGTTCAGAGCATACATAAAAACGGTAAAAGCGCGGAACAAAGCTTTTGGCATACAAAGCCCTACTAGCGATGATAAACAGCGCATACTTCGAACCAAGCCGAAAACTGCTTTTATGATAACTGCAAAAGATATAACTTCACAAATAACCAGGTTACGAGACTTTCTGCTTGAGCACCGCGAGAAATACTTGAGTTTCTACGACAATGTTGTTGAGGATCAGATGACAGATGCAGAGAGAGATCAAATAGACACAGGAGCCCAAAGGATAATCAATACTTGTTCTCATTTGCTCAAGGAGTTCAGGAATGATAATCGAAAGGTGCAAGCAGCTCCTCAGATGAAAGAATACATGGAAGCAGTGGCCGACCTCATAGATATGTACTTGAAAGCTGTGTGTAAGATACACAGTGAACTCAAAGCATTACGGGTGAAACGAACTCTAGTGATGCGGAAACTGTCGCGTTTAGAGCTACCACAGACAAAGTCAAACATTCCAAACCCATTTATTGTGGGTAAAGGACCAGGAAAGGATACTGAAAAACTTTTAGATAAAGACATTGAAGAATTGGAGGAAACAGATACCATGAAGAAAATGGATTTGTGTGAGAATGAAGTTGCAGTGTTAGCTGATGAAGAACTGAGTGTTGAAGAGCTGCAGATGTTTGAGTCGGAAAATGTGCAGCTGCTGAATGAGTTGAATAGCATGACGGAGGAAGTGAAAGCTATTGAAAGCAAAGTGCTTCACATTGCAGAGCTACAGGAAATATTTACTGAAAAGGTGATTTAAAGAAAAGTTGCTTGAAGCTTTATTTATGTTAAGAATAAACAATACATAATAATAAACTCATTTATTAAACGGTAGTGAATAGCACTACTTTATTCAACATTAAGTTTTATATAGATTCGCACATAAAGTCAAGCCTTTGACCATCTTTTCCCTATGAAGTTATTCTACTCTTTCTCTTTTCATATCAATTACTTAATCTGTTTTTTTATAATTTCAGGTGTTACAACAAGAACAAGATATAGACAGGATATCTAACACAGTGGTCGGGTCCACAGAAAATGTGAGGGATGCCAATGAACAAATAAAGCAGGCTATTCAACGGAATGCAGGGCTTAGGGTTTATGTACTATTCTTCTTATTAGTTATGTCATTCACCTTACTGTTCTTAGATTGGTATAATGATTAAACAATATGTAATACACATTTACGTTATTTTACTGTGCTGTCATAAACTTAGTCGCGAAGTGCCACGCGGCAGCAGCGCGGCTTCAGCGCTACCGTCACGCAGCTTTGTAAATCCATTTAAGGTGAAAGGATAGCTCAACGTCCTTGAGCATTGAACGTGAAACAAGCGGCCAGTGCTGACCACCCCGAGCGCCCGCGCGCTCCCCCGAACGTCATAGGTATCACCGGACGCAGATACGTTCGAAGCATTTTTGTCGCTACCTATTAGCTTTTATCATCATAAATCGATTGAATATAGTGGGACTCAGAACATTTGCAATGCTTGTTTTGAGAACAAAATATTCTTTAGTGAATACAGTTATTGTAGTTAGAGTGAATCAAAATATAAAAAATATCAATTTGTTTTTGTGAAAATAAATAATAACGCTTTTATCAACCGACGACAAAAAAAAGGAGGAGGTTATCAATTTGACGCGTATATTTTTTTTAATGTATGTTCACCGATTACTCAAAGACGGCTGAACCGATTTGAAAAATTATTTTTTGTTTGAAAGGGTATACTTCGAAATTGGTCCCATTGTCATTTAGTCAGGATCTGATGATGGGATCCTGGAGAAATCGAGGGAACTCTTCAAATATTATAGGCACACCTATAGTGATTTGAGTATTTTTTATAGTAACTTGTGTAGTTGCATTCGAAAAGCACAATTTGTGAAGTGGACCTGATGATGAATACAACAGATGGCCACTGGAACTACTCAATATATAAGTAGGAATAATAAGTATTTCAAGTCTTCCGCTACGATTACTTGAATGTGGTTAGTTATTTTCCACTTTGCAGTGTTTTTTGGGAGTCGTTTTAATTTTTGGTAAAAAGTTTTTTTAATGTACTAAAAAAATTGGCCAAGTGCGAGTCAGACTCGCCCATGAAGGGTTTCGTAGTAACTATAATAATATAATATATGTATATTTATTTGACGAATAAAAAAACCTAAAAATTTCTTAAAACTAGCTTATTATCATTTTTACAACTACGCTAAATAACTTTGTTTTTCATAGAGTTTGTATGAATTACAAAGTTATATTTGCGATTTTAGAAAATATGCTGTATCTCAAAAATTGCAGACCCGATTTCGTTCAAACCAATTTTGGTTGAAAGTTTACATTAAGGTCTACATACATATATTTTTTTTTAGATTTTTCACTCCATTATTATAGACGCTAGAGGGGGGACACACATTTTACCACTTTGGAAGCTTGATATCTCTTAAACCATTGAGTTTATGAAAAAGTGGTTTTAGAAACCCTTATATCATTTTTAAAGACCTGTCTATGGATACCACACACGCATGGGTTTCATGAAAAAATATATTTTCAGTTCTAGTTCCATGTATGGGGACCCCCCTTTATTTTAAATATTTTTTTCTATTTTTTCTTAAAATCGGAAAGCAGTTTACAGAATACATCTACTTACTAAGTTTCACATGTATATTCTTAATAGTTTCGGAATAAAATGGCTGTGACATACGGACGGACGGACGGACAGACAGACAGAAACGGACAGACATATCGAAACTATAAGGGTTCCGTTTTTTGCCATTCGGCTACGGAACCCTAATAAAAAACTGTCCGAGTGCGAGTCGGACTCGCCCATGAAGAGTTCCATAGTAGCAAGCAGTTTTTCTTTCAACTTTGTTTTTCATAGTGTTAATAAAATAAATAAATATATTTCAAACGAACGATATGCATGCCGAACGAGCTGTGGGCCCGTAAACCTCAAGATTGGTGCCCTGAAACAGGGACACAAGGTCGCGGCAGACCACGAAGGAGATGGCGGGACGAACTTGATGTCTTCCTTGAGAATTGGAAAGAATTGGCGCACAACCGGGACCGTTGGAAGGAATGAAGGGAGGCCTTTGCCCAGCAGTGGGACAGTGCAGGCTAAATAATAATAATATTTCAAACAATTGACTTGGAGATAAAATGGTTTGTGTCATTTGGCTACGAAACAATAAAAAACTAAAATATCAAAATAATATCTTTATTTAATTCAGACAAACATTTAGTTCAGACCATTTAAAAAAAATAGTTAATAACTAGTCAAAACTCGTTAAATTGCATTTCCCTAACAAACGTAGATTTTAAATGCATAGTTTCAAGTGTATTGTTTTCATTGGAGTTTGACTTCCATATAATATCTTCGTTTCTTTTTTGTTCTGTATCATTAGAATTTATTTTCCATGTATTTTCTTTTTCTTCTGTATTACTTTCGTTAGAGCTTGATTTCACTTCATTTTCTTTTTCTATAGATTTTTGTTTCTTTTTTTGTGGCTGGCTAGATTTATCTTCATTTTCAATATTCATACATTTTCGCTTTTCTTTGAGAGTATTTTCTTCGATCGCACCTTGATTAAATTTGGGATCTCGTATTTTCTGATTTCGTGGGAACCTGGGATCAACCAGTTCAGGAAGCAGACATTCTGTGTAAAATATGCACAATTTTTCTTCTAATTCTTCTTTAAATAGGAAGACGTCTTACCTGGTTTCATCCTGTTCATGTTCCTCAACGGCTAACGCATCATGTGAAGGTATATTTTTTGTTTTCCTGAAAAAATAAATAAGTACACCTAAAAATAGGAACTAAAGTAAAGCAATCACAGAAAAGATTTCCTACAATTTTTGTTGCTTTATTTATTTGAAACTTCATGCACTTAGTACATAGGCGGACTTAATGCCTTGGGAATTCTCTTCCAGTCTACCTTAGGGTGATGCAGAGAACTAAACATGTAGTACGTGCAATTATAGAATAAACAATTGAAGAATGTTATGATAAATACTTATAATACTAAAATACATAAAACTATACCATATTTAGGCAACTTATTGTATTTATTAATTTATCTATCTTTATATAATAAAAACTTAACACAAATACATTCTAATAAATATATATATTACTTATTTATGTATTGTTTAGCACACAGACATATATCACACATACAAAACGCTCTTAAATTCATCGACATCATAAAAACATATAAAATAAATAATTCACAAGCATCGCCGGATGACACTCGGTAGTATTCGGCAGGCCGGCTAGTTTTCGTACCACATACGCATAGATATACGTACATCGCTGCGCTCGCGCCGAGTAGTGGCTGCCGATGCGTTCGCGGAGAGCTACCTTCAGTCCGCCGCGAAGCCCGCGTTGATTTTATGTGACCTAAAACCTTGTTGATGTTGTAAACCCAATCTGTGCCTACACGCTAGCCTGAATATTTCTCCTTCAGTCGTATAATAAACTTTGATTGTGAAGTAGGGGTTTATCTTTTAACTACCAATAGACATACCTTCACATATATATATATATATATATATACAAAATAAGAATTAAAACATTAAAGAGAGATAAAACAAAAGAGGGGAAAGAAGAGGGGGAGCTTTACCTATTGTAATTTTTATAATATTAACGAAAATGATTTTGTACTTACCGAACTTTGTGCATATGCAGAGCTCTATTTAAGAAATTCGCACTTTTCTTGCTTCTGCGTGGCATCTTACAATACACTTAATTAAAATCTAAATAGTCTCAAAATATTTATATTCAGCGTCCACTCGCAAATAAAACTAAATACCTATTTAGAAATAGTTTGTACACTAATAAAATAAAATAGCTCAACCGTACCACTGTACCAAACGTACTATCTGCGCTGTTTACTCTTTGACACAAAGTTTATAGAGCAGGGCGCGCTAACATGCGACACAGCTTCCCCGTGCGAACGCTAGGGTGAGACTGGCCCTTGCGTATGAGTGAGCGCGCGCGCCGGGCGCAAATGTAATAATATGGTATTATTGATTTAACGGCACTTAAGTAATAATTTTGTAAAATTTTGAATTTAAATTTAATAAAGCAATAAATTCTCTATAATAGTGTGAAAGAAATATTTAAATCGGTTCAGTTATTTCAAAGCAGTAAGCAAATTATTGCAAAAATAAAGAGGATATATTCGATTTTGTTTCCAAGAAAAGTATGAACAATAATAAAAAAATTAAATTTAAAATTTAAAGTCAAATATGTTACGCGTATTAGGTATTTTTTTTTTATCTATTTAGTCCATCCGTCTAGTAGTAGTAGTCCTTCAAAAAGAGGTCTATTTTGTAATTTAGCCAATCCTTTCGCCTTAAATACAAACGCGCGGCGGCAGTGCTGCTGTTGCGCTGCGTCCGCGTTTGCGACTGATTTGAAGGCGCCCTAAGAATAATGTAGATGTCAACATCTATGGTGTTTTGAATCAGCAGTTTTTATTTAATAAATTATAGATATTGATACTGATATCATTCATATAATAGTATATTACAATTAATTAATACTGAATGTTGAACTTCATTGATTATCAGGCAGTATACAATATGCATAATTGCATATACATGTAATTATTATGTGCATGCATTGATATACAAAAAACCCAAGATGCACACTCAACGTCTCAAAACCATCCGTATAAAATGAGTGCTTATTTCTAAACTAGCTTTTGCCCGCGACTTCGTCTGCGTGGAATAGTTACTTTGGGCTAACGTTAAATTTAACCCCGATTTTGAAGCATTCTTCATTGGCGCTCCGCTCCTATTGGCCTTAGCGTAATGATATATAGCCTATAGCCTTTCTCTATAAATTGACTATTTAATTAAAAAATAATTTCTCAATTCGAACCAGTAGTTCCTGAGATTATCGCGTTCAAACAAACAAACAAACTCTTCAGCCTTATATTATTAGTATAGATAGCTGTTGCCCGCGACTTCGTCCACGTTTCCGTCGTATTTCGTAAAAAGCCAGTAGCCAATTGAACCGTGATCACTGAACCGTGAGGAAGGACATATCCTTCCTCACGGTTCAGTGATTTTGATGTAACAGACAGATTAACCTTCGTAATTTTAGTAGGGAAATATAATATGTCAATCTACAATACTGTTGAAAAATATCGCAATACCGAACCGCACAATATTATTGTTAATAGCTGTGCCCGCGACTCCGTCAGCGTGTAACTCCTTGTGTGTTATTAAGTTAATGTATTGGTAATATTGTTTAGATCACGTTCACATGAGGCTTAAGTACCTATAGAACGAAAATACTTCAGCGCAAAGCTTCCGGGTAAACTATGTTGAAAGTTGACCCGTCCGGCACGTGAACATAAAGATTTCTAGAAATGCTAACCCGGGAAAGAGCGACGTACAACTGACCATGCGAGAAACAACTGACACCAAGATCTACTCCAGCAACACGAAAAGTCTGCCCTTGAGCCTTATTAATTCGCGAGTTGACAACTTTGCAAAAATTGTTTGAAATGCTTCGAAACGCTTCACGTGTACTCGTAAAATAATATTTTATTCATTACTTAACCTTTCAATTAAAATATAAGTATATTTTAAATTTATTAAGAAACTGGCCTAAATCGTGGCAATGTGGTCACGTGACTACGTATGGCGTCATCGTTCAAAAAACAACTTTCCCGGCACTTGGCACATAAATGTACTTCGGGTATTTTATGATATTTTACTCTATTATGAACGTGAAAAATTAATATCAGTGCTGTGCAGTAGTGTTATGGGAATACTACTATAAAAACGCCCACGAAACTATTTATTCATGTCCCTTTAAAAAGAGATATTCGCAAGAAGTGGTTGGAACTTGCTCGAATTAATGCAAAAAATGTATCAGCCAAATCAAATTTATTTTTTTGTGAAGATCATTTCGATGTAAGTAAAAAGTTATCGCAATACCTATTATTATTTACATAATGTTCACATAATATCATTGTACTTAATAATCCTAACCATTTTAAAGGTTATGTTATGAATTTATTGAAGTAGGTACTTACTACAATAATATATAAGTAAGTATTTATGTTTCAGCTCCCCAATGATATGGAGAACTACACTGAATACCATTTGTTAGGTTCTGTTAAAAGAATATTAATGAAACCCATGTGTTTGCCATCAAAATTCGCATGTCAACCTGATCGAAAAAAACGAACCACAGCCACTCCCCGAACTGCTTTTTTAAAAAGACAAAAAAAGGAACTCATCGAACAACTATTACAGGACGATAAGACAAATGAACCAGAAGAAGTTAGTAAGAACTTAAGAAGTTGGTTAGTTATTTATTCTTTTCTTATTTTGTCTTAAGCCGGCTCTACACGTTGGCCAACACAGTGGCGAATGTAGTGGCCAGTGCCTATTCGCCAACGTGTAGAGGGGGTGTTTGTGCATGTTGGGTTGTATTGGAATGATGGCCGACGAGTTGGCGCGAGATCCGTGTGGTGTCGGTTTTTTGCAACAGATCAAAGGGTTGTTGGCCGAGTATTGGCTACCGCGTCCACACGTTGGCCGCGCGTTTAGTATGCTACGAGCTCCCAGAACGATCGCACGCACCTGATTAAACATTTTAACCGACTTCAAAAAAAAGAAGGAGGTTCTCAGTTCGTCTTGAACTTTTTTTTATGTATGTTACCTCATAACTCGAAGTCAGCTCGACCGATTTAGAAAATTCTCTTTTCATTTGAAATGGTATACTTTCTAGTTGGTCTAATTGTTATGAAATCAGGATCTGATGATGGGATCCTGGAGTAATCGAGGGAACTCTTCAAATATTATAGGCACATCTATAGCGTTTTGGTTATATCTTATAGTATCTTGTGCAGTTGCTCTCGAAAAGCACCATTTGGGGAAGTGGAACTGATGATGAAGACCACAGATGACCACCGAAACTACTCAATAATAAGTATTTCATGGATTGCGATTCCATTACTTGAATATGGATGTTAAGCACTTTATGTTCGTTACATTGTATATGGTGATGTAGATCTGATGGTGAAGTACCGGGAGAACTCCTCAAAAACTAACGGCTCTGCATCGGGAAAAGCAATATTTTGTAAAAGGTGATAAGTAGTTGACATTTTGGCTTTTGTAACTAGATAAATTACAAACCGACCCACTAAAAAATGTGATTTTTTTTTTTTGGCGTTTTAGTGTTTTGATATGGAAGTTGGTTTTATTTTTTGTTAAAAAGTTTTTACAGTCACGCGTCGGTAACAACTAGTGTAAACAAAATGTCAGTAATTACTAATAACAAAGAAACTTTTCGGTTTATAGAGCTCTACCAAGGCATAAATTGTTTGTGGAACCCAAGAAGCAGCAGTTAGCGCCTTAATATCCATTTTAATAAATACGTCCGCACATTGGCCTGAACCGTAGCAAACTGAACGACCTTCCAACGTGTGGACGCTATCACGAACTCTTGGCCAATATGCTGGCCACTACATTCGCCACTGTGTTGGCGAACGTGTAGAGCCGGCTTTAAGCCGGCTCTACACGTTGGCCAACACAGTGGCGAATGTAGTGGCCAATGCGTATTGGCCAACGTGTAGATAGCGTGTTTGGGAATGTTGGGTGCACAAACACCCCCTCTGTAGAGGGGGCGTTGGCGAATAGTCATTGGCCACTACATTCGCCACTGTGTTGGCCAACGTGTAGAGCCGGCTTTACGCACCAACCAAAGATAACCTATCAGCTATCAAAATATTGAACGATGACGTCAATATTTCTGATTGGTGTTTCTAATCACATGACTCACAGATAAAACATCTATTGTTTCTCAAGGAAAAATAAAATAAATTAATAAAAATATTTTCGTCATTTGTACTATTTTGTGCGTCATATCAATAGAATTACGTAATTAAATAGTTATTTTAAATTTTTAAACATACTGTCAACTCGCGGATTGTCATTGCATAACACACCGATACTAGGAATTGCGTTCTTTTAAATTGGAATGGAAAATTATTTGGTATTATGGGAATTCTGGGAATAAAAACGGTTTCTCCTGCACCGCAACCTGTTAAAATTTGAGCCTCAATTATATTTTGTTGCAACTGGGTTACTTTTAGCCGAGTTCCATTGCAAAGTAGTGGTGGTTTTAAATTTCGGAGCAGAATAATAATCAGAAAGTTTTGAACTGCTAAGCTATCGGGAGTTACACGTGTTATTGTGAGTCAACCATAAAATATAGATATATGCTGTCGTGGGATATTTTTTTATATAATTTTAAGGAGAACATTTCCGTCATAAATGATTTCTGTGTAGCTTTAACCATTAAGGTTGCACTCGCGACGGAAGCTTAAAAAATAGAGCTACTTCTCCCGTTTTCCCAACATTTCGCATCGCTCTATTGTAGATCCTAGAACTTAATGCCTAAAAGTATCTAGACGTAAGTTTAGTGTGACATTTGGGAACTTGACAAACGGGAAACCCAGTGCGTTTGCTTATTAAATCTGGGCTTACTGGTAACAATTTGTGTCTACGTAGTATGGTACGGAGGATATCTATACTTATAATAAATCTGTAGAGAGGTAAATTCTGTACATGAAAAATATTTCCAAAATAACTATCAGGGGGTGATTAGGGATCGATACTAGTGTTGCCCAAACGAGAGTCTCGCAAGAGTCTTGCAATTAGCGATTATCCTGTTGCTATTTATTAAACGGTAGTTGAGATCTCAGAACAATGTAACAGAGTCTGTTACATTGTTCTGAGATCTCGCTAGATAATCGCTAATTGCAAGACTCTTGCGAGACTCTCGTTTGGGCAACACTAATCGATACTGATGCCAAAAATGCAATCAGTAAAATTTTTGTCTGTCTGTCTGTCTGTATAACCGTTATAGAAACAAAAACTACTCGACGGATTTTAACGAAACTTGGTACAATTATTTTTCATACTCCTGAGCTGGTTATAGTATACTTTTCATCACGCTACAATCAATAGGAGCAGAGCAGTGAAGGGAAATGTTGGGAAAACGGGAGAAGTTACTCGACTTTTTAAGCTTCCGTCGCGTGTGCAACCTTAATTTCATGACGGAAATGTTCACCTTAAAATTATATAAAAAATATCCCACGACAGCATGTCTATTTTTTATGGTTGACTCCTAAAACACGTGTAACTCCCGATAGCTTAGCAGTTCGAAGCTTTCTGATTATAATATTTATCTATTATTACGTTTATAACACTCTCAGTCACCCCTAATTGAAAAAGTTAACATTATTAACTATTCCATAAAAAAGATTCATATAAATCGGTATAGAAACACCAAAGTTATACATGAAACTAGTATTTGCGTGTTGCGCGAGGTGCAAACACCTCGCGTGCTTGTGAAAAAATGGGGGGGGGGGGTAGCACAATTATTTCGACTAAAGCATTGCCCCTCTAAATGAATCTGAAAATAAAAATGTTCCAAGTTTCTTAATTTCCGAGATCCGCCTAAAGGGGGTGAGATAATGTCGCCCCCCTTGGGCAAGGGGGGCGACTTTGAAAAATGGTTTTTACTTTACCGAGCCTCCTCTACACAAATCCGTAAAAAAAAATACAGGTCTCGTAGTTTCCGAGATACGATAGGGAGGGGTGAAAAGGGGAGGTATGGCACTTTTCCCGTAGGTTTGAGAGTTAGTTGTTTACGGGGTAGATGGGGGGTTTAGTATTTGCGTGTTGCGCGAGGTGCAAGCACCTCGCGTGCTTGTGAAAAAAACAAAAAAAAAAAAAAAATGGGGGGGGGGATGGGGGGTTTAGTATTTGCGTGTTGCGCGAGGTGCAAGCACTTGGCGTGCTTGTGAAAAAAAAAAAGAGGGGGGGTGATGGGGGGGTTGCTCAATTATTTCGACTAAAGTATTGCCCCTCTAAATCTGAAAAAAAAAATGTTCCAAGTCTCTTAATTTCCGAGATCCGCCTAAAGGGGGTGAGAAGGGGGGAGAGGAGGGTGACTTTAAAAAATGGTTTTTACTTTACCGAGCCTCCTCTATACGAATCCGTAAAAAAAAAATACGGGTCTCGTAGTTTCCGAGATACGATAGGGAGGGGGGAGAAGGGGAGGTTTGGCACTTTTCCCGTAGGTTTGAGAGTTACTTGTTTACGAATCTGTCAAAATATACCCACCTCCCCATCCACCATCTGCGAGAACAATTATGTCAGTGAGTGAGTGAGTGAGTGGTAATTTAGCTTTATATAATATAACTAGTATTTGCGTGTTGCGCGAGGTGCAAGCACCTCGCGTGCTTGTGAAAAAAAAAAAAAAGGGGGGGGGTGATGGGGGGAGATGGGGGGGTTTAGTATTGGCGTGTTGCGCGACGTGCAAGCACCTCGCGTGCTTGTGAAAAAAAAAAAACTTATGGGGGGTGTGATGGGGGGGGTTTAGTATTTGCGTGTTGCGCGAGGTGCAAGCACCTCACGTGGTTGTGAAAAAAAAAAAAAACAAAAAAAAATGGGGGGGTGATGGGGGGTTTAGTATTTGCGTGTTGCGCGCCCCCTTTTTGTTTTTTTTTTCACAAGCACGCAAGGTGCTTGCACCTCGCGCAACACGCAAATACTAAACCCCCCATCACCCCCCCATTTTTTTTTGTTTTTGTCACAAGCACGCGAGGTGCTTGCACCTCGCGCAACACGCAAATACTAAACCCCCCATCACCCCCCCATTTTTTGTTGTTTTTTTTTTTTTTTTGAAGCACCTCGCGTGCTTGTGAAAAAAAAAACGGGGGTGGGGTGATGGGGGGGGGGGGGTTTGGTATTTGCGTGTTGCGCGAGGTGCAAGCACCTCGCGTGCTTGTGAAAAAAAAAACGGGGGAGGGGTGATGGGGGGGGCGGGGGTTTGGTATTTGCGTGTTGCGCGAGGTGCAAGCACCTCGCGTGCTTGTGAAAAAATGGGGGGGGGGTAGCACAATTATTTCGACTAAAGCATTGCCCTCTAAATGACTCTGAAAAAAAAAATGTTACAAGTCTCTTAGATTCCGAGATCCGCCTAAAGGGGGGGAGAAGGGGGGCGGGGGGGGGGACTTTGAAAAATGTTTTTTACTTTACCGAGCCTCCTCTATACGAATCCGTAAAAAGAAAAAAATACGGGTCTCGTAGTTTCCGAGATACGATAGGGGGGGGGGGAAAAGGGGAGGTTTGGCACTTTTCCCGTAGGTTTGAGAGTTACTTGTTTACGAATCTGTCAAAATATACCCACCTCCCCATCCACCATCTGGGAGAACAATTATGTCAATGAGTTAGTCAGTCAGTCAGTCAGTGGTAATTTAGCTTTATATAGTATAACTAGTATTTGCCTGTCGCGCGAGGTGCAAGCACCTCGCGTGCTTGTGAAAAAAAAAAAAAGGGGGGGGTGATGGGGGTAGATGGGGGGGTTTAGTATTTGGGTGTTGCGCGAGGTGCAAGCACCTCGCGTGCTTGAGAAAAAACAAAAAAAAAAAAGGGGGGGGGTGATAGGGGGGGGGGTAGCAGAAGTATTTCGACTAAAGCATTGCCCCTCTAAATGAATCTGAAAAAAAAAATGATCCAAGTCTCTTAGATTCCGAGATCCGCCTAAAGGGGGGGGAGAAGGGGGGCGGGGGGGGACTTTGAAAAATGGTTTTTACTTTACCGAGCCTCCTCTATACGAATCCGTAAAAAGAAAAAAATACGGGTCTCGTAGTTTCCGAGATACGACAGGGAGGGGGGAAAAGGGGAGGTTTGGCACTTTTCCCGTAGGTTTGAGAGTTACTTGTTTACGAATCTGTCAAAATATACCCACCTCCCCATCCACCATCTGGGAGAACAATTATGTCAATGAGTGAGTGAGTGAGTGGTAATCTAGCTTTATATAGTATAACTAGTATTTGCGTGTTGCGCGAGGTGCAAGCTCCTCGCGTGCTTGTGAAAAAAAAGATGGGGGTGTGATGGGGGGCTTTAGTATTTGCGTGTTGCGCGAGGTGCAAGCACCTCGCGTGCTTGTGAAAAAAAAAAAAGGGGGGGGGGGTGATGGGGGGGGTTTAGTATTTGCGTGTTGCGCGAGGTGCAAGCACCTCGCGTGCTTGTGAAAAAAAAAAATGGGGGGGGTGATCGGGGGGTTTAGTATTTGCGTGTTGCGCGAGGTGCAAGCACCTCGCGTGCAAGTGACAAAAAAAAGTGGTGGGGGGGTTGCACAATTATTTCGACTAAAGCATTGCCCCTCTAAATGAATCTGAAAAAAAAAAATTCCATGTCTCTTAATTTCCAAGATCCGCCTAAAGGGGGTGAGAAGGGGGCAAAGGGGGGCGACTTTGAAAAATGGTTTTTACTTTACCGAGCCTCCTCTATACGAATCCGTAAAAAAAAATATACGGGTCTCGTAGTTTCCGAGATACGATAGGGAGGTGGGAAAAGGGGAGGTTTGGCACTTTTCCCGTAGGTTTGAGAGTTACTTGTTTACGAATCTGTCAAAATATACCCACCTCCCCATCCACCATCTGGGAGAACAATTATGTCAATGAGTGAGTGAGTGAGTCAGTGAGTGGTAATCTAGCTTTATATAATATAACTAGTATTTGCGTGTTGCGCGAGGTGCAAGCACCTCGCGTGCTGGTGAAAAAAAAAAAGGGGGGGGGTGATGGGGGGAGATGGGGGGTTTAGTATTTGCGTGTTGCGCGAGGTGCAAGCACCTCGCGTGCTAGTGAAAAAAAAAAAAAAGGAGGGAGGGTGATAGAGGGAGATGGGGGGGGTTTAAAATTTGCGTTTTGTGCGAGGTGCAAGCACCTCGCGTGCTTGTGAAAAAAAAAAGTATTTGCGTGTTGCGCGAGGTGCAAGCACCTCGCGTGCTTGTGAAAAAAAATAGTATTTGCGTGTTGCGCGAGGTGCAAGCACCTCGCGAGCTTGTGAAAAAAAAAAAAAAAAAAAGAGGGGGGGGTTGATGGGGGGGGGGGGGGGGTTGCACAAGTATTTCGACTAAAGCATTGCCCCTCTAAATGAATCTGAAAAAAAAAATGTTCCAAGTCTCTTAGATTCCGAGATCCGCCTAAAGGGGGGGAGAAGGGGGGCGGGGGGGGGACTTTGAAAAATGGTTTTTACTTTACCGAGCCTCCTCTATACGAATCCGTAAAAAGATAAAAATACGGGTCTCGTAGTTTCCGAGATACGATAGGGGGGGGGGGGAGAAGGGGGGGGAAAAGGGGGGGTTTGGCACTTTTCCCGTAGGTTTGAGAGTTACTTGTTTACGAATCTGTCAAAATATACCCACCTCCCCATCCACCATCTGGGAGAACAATTATGTCAATGAGTGAGTCAGTCAGTCAGTGGTAATTTAGCTTTATATAGTATAATAATAACTAGTATTTGCGTGTTGCGCGAGCTGAAAGCACCTCGCGTGCTTGAGAAAAAAAAAAAAAAAAGGGCGGGGGGAGATGGGGGGTGTTTAGTATTTGCGTGTTGCGCGAGGTGCAAGCACCTCGCGGGCTTTCGTTAAAAAAAAGGGGGGGTGATGGGGGGGGGTTGCATGCATGAATTATGTCAATGAGTGAGTCAGTGATTGGTAATTTAGCTTTATATTATAGTATAATAGTGTTATAAGCAATAAACAAGCAATAATAAAGCTAATTATAAATTAAAGATACAATTTTATTTTTTTTAATTTTATTTTTTTTAATTTTATTAAGGTGTCTTTGTCACGTCTTACGATACTAAAAAAGTGTCCACTATCGCAGTTATTAACTCGTTGCGTGTTTCATGTTCTTCACGATACACCAGGCGTTTGAACTGAGACCACAAGAAAAAGGCCAACGGAGTCAAGTCCGGGCATGGGAGTCGTCATTAGCTCTAGCGTACAGTTGCACTATAGCGAAATACAAATTTTTATGACGATTCATTTTTGAAACGATAACGTATTGCACGTACGCTACGACGTTCGCGGAAGGACTAAGTGCGGAGCGCCGCGCCGCACGGTGGGCTGAAAAACGGCTTTCATAGACTTAGGCATTTTATTTTGCAAGTGCCAGTTTTTGTGCCGGATATCACTTCTATTTGTTATAACAATATACAAAAATGACACCAGAATTGATTCTGCACAAAAACGAAGGAATTATAATTTTTTTACGAAAATTTTGTATGGAGCTAGTATGAAAAATCGAAATATCTCTGAAACGGCAGCGATAACCGTAATATCCTTATAGGAGGTTTTAGTACTAACTATTTATGATTTTTTGACATACGTTACATAATGGTTGTAGATGCCTTTTTTTTTTTAAAATCGTCAAAATATTTTTATTTATTTTTACATATTAAACGTTCCTTTTAGTGTTTAAGTTGAAGAATTCAGAGCTTTAACAACTCTTAACATAAAATAGCATCACCCCTATAGACCTGAAGGACTAGACAGAGGTGTGTAGTATCTTGTTGATCTTGTAAGATTTCCAACAATACCAAATAGTTGAATATCAGTGTCAAAGTGCCCATGCTGTCGCTTCTTTTAGAAAGATAGGGGAATGAAATTGTTAATTGATCATACCCTAAAAGTATGATTACAACATAACCGGACACATAATAATATCGACACAAAAGGAATTTTAAAACCTTGCATACGTTCAAAATACAAAATAACATATTGTGTAGTCATCTAATGAGTCTGATGACAAGTAATTAAGTAATTAGAATGATGGTTGTAGTATTCTGATTCTAATGAGCCTATTAAGTGATTAAATGATTTGAAAT
Organism: Tholera decimalis; assembly: GCA_943138885.2. NCBI lineage: Eukaryota > Metazoa > Arthropoda > Insecta > Lepidoptera > Noctuidae > Tholera > Tholera decimalis. Next base: position 37,616,971 of record OW964562.2, read on the forward strand.
ATCTCGCAACAATACCAACTAAGAACTGCATTCACCTTTTTATAATTAGTGAGCTAATGTGATTTGCTAATGTTGATTAGTTCTACTATGAGTTCTACGAAATGTTTTTGTAGATTATAAATTTTTATTATCATATCTTTTATAACTTTAATGAGGGTAGTTAACTAATAATTGACTTTATACAATAAAAACTTTTTTGCAAAAAATAAAACCGACTTCCATATCAAAACACTAAAAAGCCAAAAATAATTTTAATTTCGGTAGTCGGTGTTATTGGTTTTGTACTTTCTTTTTTTTTTTCACACCGCCTTCCGAAATTAAAATTATTTTTGGCTTGTTAGTGTTTTGATATGGAAGTCGGTTTTATTTTTTGCAAAAAAGTTTTTATTTCGCGCTTTTTAGTGGGTTAGTGAATTTTCCAAATCGATTCGTAAATGACGGAGTTACAAAAACAAAACTAAAACACGAACAAAAAACGCAATGCAGAGTAAACGAAAAGATCATCAAGGTAAATTATTTTTTTCGACTTTTTTTGATTTTTCAGAAACGGCTCGTCCGATTTTGATAAAATTTTCATGGGACCATTTGGGAAGTATACCCTTTCCAACAAAAAAAGAATTTTTCAGATCGGTTGGCAAGCGACGGAGTTATGCGTGGACAAACATAAAAAAAAAAGAAAAAAAAAAAAAAATACAAACATCCGAATTGAGAACCTCCTCCTTTTTTAGAAGTCGGTTAAAAAGGGCTATAATTTTGTTCCATAATTTAGATTGTTCACAACCGTGTAACTGCTAACACTAAAACTATTTGCTTTGCGACTACAAAATCTTAGAATGGAAAGTTTAATCACCAACTTAGATTTGTTTGTTCTTCTAAAAAGTGAGTGTCCTTCATTTAATCATCAATTATTGTTTAGTGCAATTGTATCCCGCATAGGCGATTGCCTTTCTGCCGAAGATCAAGTAACTCTCAAAGAATTTTGCCGGAGATTCACGCGAGCTGCTTTAAACAGGTGGCAGAAATCTAAACGATTCTTTGATAAGTTTAGAAATACGTACGGAGAGTGGTTGCAAGCAAATATTGATTGGCCGAGTTGCGTGCAAACTTTAATAAATCAAGAACCAACTGTTGATGAGATACCAAGAGCACGCTCAGTCTCTCCAGAACCTTCGACATCATCGACTGTTGGAACAATGACAAAAAGGTCCCGAAAACCATTCAAAGATCTGGGAAGCAAACAGAAAAAGAGAAGATCTAGTGAGCACATAGGCGAGGATTCCTGTGAATTGGCATATGCAGCTGCAGCACGTTTAAAAGAAGAAGGTTATGAAGATATCGCATCTGTAATCAATTATATGATCAAAAATCCAGAAGCTGCCGTTAAAATCAAGGAAAGCATTAAGAAAACAGTAATATTTACACCAGAGAAAGCACTTGGATTGCTTCTTTCACTTAAGCTTTCAAAGTGGCAATATATTACGTTGCGAGAGACTGCCATTCGGGAAGGTGCTAAGGATATTTACCCATCCTACTATAAACTGCAACAAACTAAGCTTGCATGCTACCCTCCTAATCAATCAGTATCAGTTACGGATTCATCAGCTAGAATTACACTTCAAGCTTTACTTGACATCACGGTGAAGCGGATTCTTCAAAGTCTTTCTGATAATGTGGAAAATAAGCAGTTAAAGCTGATATCGAAGTGGGGATTTGATGGTGCTTCCAATCAAAGCCGATACAAGCAGAAAATGGACGGCGAGCATGATGATTCAAGCATTTTCATGACCTCCTTGGTGCCACTGAAACTGACAGACGGAGATAATACTATATGGACAAACCCGAAACCATGCTCAACTTTTTATTGTCGTCCGGTTCAGTTCACTTTTGTAAAAGAAAGCCATGCAGTTGTCATTGATAACAAAAGAAAAATGGATGAGGAAATTGAGGCCCTTAACCCCACAGAGTGCATTAATAGTAACAGGGTGACTCATAAACTAATGATGACAATGATCGACGCAAAAGTCTGCACGTACCTTTCTGAAGCTAGATCAAATGCATCATGCTACCTGTGCTTAGCAAAACCAACAGAAATGAACCACTTAGATGCTGTAACATCAAAAACTGTGTGTTCTGACATATATGAATTTGGCCTATCATCCCTACATGCCCGTATAAATTGCATGGAATGTCTGTTACACATTGCGTACAGACTTGACTTCAAACAGTGGGCAGCAAGAAGTAATGAGCATAAAGATATGTTACAAAACAGAAAAAAAACATTCAAAATAAATTTAAAGAGGAGCTCAATCTGTTAATTGATATAGTAAAACAAGGCTCGGGAACTACCAATGACGGAAATACCGCAAGGAAGTTTTTCGAGTTTCCCAATAAAACTGCAGCTATTACTGGGTTGGATCAAAACCTGATAAAAAGATTTGCTGTTATTTTGCAAGCAATAACATCTGGTGAGAAGATCGATGTCATCAAATTTAAAGATTTTGCTCGCAAAACAGCAGAAAAGTACGTGGAATTATACGACTAGTACTACATGTCATCAACCGTACATAAACTATTAATACACGGAGCTGACATAATCGAAAAAAATGATATTGTCCCGATTGGGACTCTCTCGGAAGAAGCCTCAGAGTCTCGAAACAAAGATTTTAGGAGGTTCCGGGAACATCATTCGCGGAAAAGAAGCAGGCAAGATTCTAATCAAGATATCCTAAATATGCTTGTTGTTTCTTCGGATCCTTTTCTAAGTGCACAAAGGCCGAAGTTAGATGCCAAAAGGAAGACAACCTTTTTTGCTGAAACTCTCGACCTAATACAGTTTCCGGAAACTGAGTTCGAGTTTGTAGGTATATCCGATCTGGATTCTGACTCGGAATTGGAGTCCGACAACGAAAGTTGTAAAGAAAATTTGTAAAATTTAATTATTTTTCTTTATGTTCTTTTGTTATATAAATTAAATTGCATAATAATAATAATAATTTAAAGTTATTATTAAATTGTTAGTTTATTGTACCAATATGTTTAGTTAATAATTTCATAAATTATAGTTTCAAATATGTATTTTGTATAATTGAATTTATTAGATATTATTTTTGTTACTTCTGTTTTATTTAAATTACCTATCAATAAAAAGTTTATATACAGTCTTTTTTTTCACATATTCTTAATATTTGGGGAAAAAGCATGCTTCCTAACGATGTTCTTAACTTTGACACAGTTCATGGATCGTTTTGAACAGTTTCATATGTTAAAATAAATAATGTTAGTACTATAATCCCCTATAAGGATATTATTATTATTATGTGTCCGGTTATGTTGTAATCATACTTTTAGGGTATGATCAATTAACAATTTCATTCCCCTATCTTTCAAAAAGAAGCGACAGCATGGGCACTTTGACACTGATATTCAACTATTTGGTATTGTTGGAAATCTTACAAGATCAACAAGACACTACACACCTCTGTCTAGTCCTTCAGGTCTATAGGGGTGATGCTATTTTATGATAAGAGTTGTTAAAGCTCTGAATTCTTCAACTTAAACACTAAAAGGAACGTTTAAATATGTAAAAATAAATAAAAATATTTTGACGATTTAAAAAAAAAAAAGGCATCTACAACCATTATGTAACGTATGTCAAAAAATCATAAATAATTAGTACTATAACCCCCTATAAGGATATTACGGTTATCGCTGCCGTTTTAGAGATATTTCGATTTTTCATACTAGCTCCATACAAAATTTTCGTAAAAAAATTATAATTCCTTCGTTTCTGTGCAGAATCAATTCTGGTGTCATTTTTGTATATTGTTATAACTAATAGAAGTGATATCCGGCAAAAAAACTCGCACTTGCAAAATAAAATGCCTAAGTCTATGAAAGCCGATTTTCAGCCCACCGTGCGCCGCAATCCGCGCTTGGGCGGCATGTAAGGCCGTGCGCGCACTGCGTTGCGTTTTGGAAACGCAAAATCTGTGAAGTATGGAGTGTCATAGAAGTGCGCGCAGTGCGGTCAGTCTACCGGTGCGGTAGAACTACCGGAATTGCGGCCAACGCAAGGCAGTGCGCGCACGGCTTTACGGCGGAGGAGCGGGGCTTCCCTTGCCGCGTACGCGCAGGGTAGTTAAAGCATTATGACGATGCGCGAGAGCTTATTTTGCTCAAACATTTATTAATCACTTCTTCCTTTGTTGGCAGCGCGCGCCGGAGCGTGCATTTCGTGTAGGTACCTAAGCTACGTTACGTCTGCTGAACTACTAATGATTCTCGCGCTTTCAAGGTTATGAATACTTTTTAATAATTTGAAAAAAAAAATCATTGTTTTTTAAGTTTAACTTTATGTTTCGGTACCACTAGTGATGGGTAACCATCCTGGCTTGGGAAAACAACTATTAAAATTTCACGCTGTATAATTAACATAATACTTAATCCATCCATACTTTCTCTTATATTTATACTATTTATATTATACTTTAGATTATATACTTATATTTATATTTATACTTACTAATATTATAAATATGAAAGTTAAAAAGGTATTGGAATTTCATATAGGGAGTCAATAATGTCTCCGCCCTCTCCACACACATAATACATTTAGACCGCTGAACCGATTTTGATGAAATTTTGTATAGATAGTTTTAGACCCTGGAAGAGACATAGGATAGTTTTTATCCCGGAAATCATCCAATGATTTCATCGCATGTAAAAGGGGTATTGGAACTTTGAATTCTCCCCTCCCAATTCATTCAAATTGCGTATTCATGAACCACTCGAAACATTTTTTTTAAACTACATAACTATATACATGTAGGCTATACTGGGGTCAAACCCATGTCATGCACCAGTCAACCGTTACGCCAATCATGTTGTTTAAATTTTAACCAGTCAAGTTAATACACTTCTGGACACATCTATTGGCCCACCTTGTATTTTCAGTTTCGTTTGGTCCTAGCTAAAATTTTATATTAGGTCGAGCAAAAAGTTTTTATGCAGTTTTGAACCTGGCACATTCACAATTTCATTCAATAGTCTTTTTTTGAATTTCGAACACAGAATTTAAAGAAACAAAAGACAATTTGGAGCCTGTTTGTTGATATCAAACAATCGAATACTAAGAAAACTTGGTTTTATTGGTTTACTTGGATTTAATTCTTGAAAAAGTGATTGATATCTTTGCTTTTGCAACAAACATTACTTATTCTTAACATTAAGGTGAGGTTCTATCAATAATCTATGGATACTTCACCTGAAGTCGCCGCCCAAGCTGTGGCACTTATTCAGGCCGGACACAGCCAAAGAAACGTGAGTGCTCAACTTAATTTAAGTCGATCTTGTTACGATTTTAAGTGAAAGAGACTTTAATTAATGCCTTTTATTGTTATTAAACAGATCTTAAGTTGATACATCGCACACGCACAGTACAGTATGTCAAAAGGTGGAGAGCAGGAAACGGAACTAAAGTAGTGTTACCACATATTAGACTCAAAACTATTATTTATGAAATTAACCACAAATAATTTATTACTACTTTAACACCCTCCTTTAATTTCTTAAATAACTAATCTTATTATTGAAAGAAACAGAATTTCACTTAAGTACTTGAAGTATTGTTATACAAACAATCTCTATATGTAACTTAGTACCTAAGTCCTTAAATTTCTAAGCAAGATTATATTTAACAATATATTTTATTCATCAACAATACAAATGGAATATGTATGCTTACTTACATCTTCACACTTTATATAACATCCAACAGTTAAGTTTTTAACCAGTTAAGGTTTTGGTAAATACCTACATATTTTAAACTGAATACAATCACAAATATTATTACTAACAAAATCTAGCTTTCATAATTATTATGAGATACACAATGTTGCATTAGAGTCGAGACTACTAAACAATGTCTACATATCAACAAAACAAAAAAAAATATAGCTGCCACATCTAGTTGTCTAATGTTAGCAAATACACTTGTCTAACACATTATAGTATTCTTATGTTTTACAAACTTATGCTTGTTCAAAGCTTTTGTCATTACATCAGCAGGTTGTAAATCAGTTGGAAAATACGTAATACGAAGCTCATTATTCATGTATAGTTCATGAATGTAATGAAACCTGACGTCTATATGTTTGGACCTTTTGTTAAATATACCTGTTTTAATCAATTGAATAGCACTTTGATTATCTATATAGAATTGAAGCATCTGAATATTAATATTAAGTTCTTTTAACACTGATTTTATGAATATTGCATCTTTACAACACTCTGCAGCTGATATGAATTCTGCCTCTGTGGAGGAAAGTGCAATTATAGATTGCCTTCTTGAGCACCAGGCAATAGGACACCCAGCCAACATGATAATATACCCTGTGGTACTTCTACGAGTGTCACAATCACCAGCATAGTCAGCATCACAGTACAAGTCTAAATCTTTTATGTTACCTCTTTTCTTAAAGAACAATCCATCACTAATAGTACCTTTTAAATATTTGAAAATCCGTTTTATTAAAACTACATCCTGCTTAGTAGGTTTTTCTATTTTGCGACTAGCTAACCCAACTGCATAAGCTATATCAGGTCTTGTCCTGGTTGAAAGATATAGCAGGCTCCCAACAGCCTCTCTATAAGGAAAAAGATTCTTGCCTTCCTCATTCAAGACTATTCCCTCTTGAACTACACAAGGTGTGTCAGCGGCTTTGCAGTCCAACATATTATATTTTTCTAGTATGTTTCTGGTGTAGATTTCCTGAGACAGCAGAACTCCATCATCTTTATATGTAAGTTGTAAGCCTAAAAATGTTTTAGGTTTTTCATATACTTTTAATTCTATTATTTTATTTATTTTATTGAGTACCTTACAGCCATCTTCTTTATTTTTAGAAATTATTATTCCATCATCAACATAAATACCAATAATAACAGTAGTTTCTTTGTTTCTTAGTACACATGGCTCATTTTTAACTTGTTCAAACTCTAAACTCTTCATTATTTTAATAAATTCTTCATTCCATCTTTTTGGTGCCTGTTTTAACCCGTATAGGAATTTTCTAAGTTTACATACTTTCCCATAACATTCTTCAAAACCTTGAGGTACTTTCATATAGATTACCTCCCCTTCTTTAAGATTTCCATTTAGAAATGCGGTCTTGACATCAAATGTCATAAGATGGTAGTTATTGATCACCGCTATAGAGAATATAATCCTTAATGCAGATTGACATGCTACGGGGCTGAAGATTTCATCATAGTCTATATCTCTTTGTTCAAAACCCCTTACAACAATCCTGGCTTTATATGATCCATTTTCTTTAACTCGAAATACCCATTTATTAGTTAGAATTTTAGCATCTCTGACATCTTTTTCATCCACTAGTTCCCACACTTGATATTTCTCTAAGGATTTTATTTCTTCACTTATTGCTTTTTTCCAATTTTCTTTTTCAGGTGACTCCATGGCTTCTTGGTATGTGAGTAGAACATAATCATCAAATCTTTGTGGAACTCTTCTTGTCCTTTTATCTATTACTTGCTCATCCTTTTTATTTCTATCCTCTTCTATTTCTGTGTTTTCCTGTATTAATGTTTCTTTTTCTTTTTCAGGTACTATGCTGCTTTCTTCAGGACATATTGGGTCTGTAAGCAGATATCCACCATGATCTTCAACATTTACATCCAATTTTAAGCTCTGTAACTGCTGCTGTCCATCTTCTCTTATTATGTTATTAGTTATTGTATTAAAGACAACATCTCGAGCAAATACAATTTTCTTTTTATTTTCATCATATAACCTATACCCATTTTTAGAGTAACCTACCATTATTAATTTCTGTGACCTTGAACTTAGCTTTTTTATAGGTGTTAAATCTTTTGCTAATGCTTCACAACCAAATACTTTTATGTTAGAAATATCCGGTTTCTTATTATTCCATACTTCATATGGACTTTTAAAATCAATCACTGAACATGGCAACCTATTGAGTAGATATGTAGCTGAGTACATAGCTTCTCCCCATAGTTCTTTGCTAAGGTTTGAATTTAATAATAACGCCCTAGCTTTCTCCATCAAGCTTCTATTTAGACGCTCGGCTTTGCCATTAAGTTGTGGGCTATACGGAATACTGTAATCTAATTTTATACCAATTTTATAACACCATGCTTTAAATTCACTGCTGGAGTACTCACCTCCATTATCACAACGCAGCACAGAAACTTTTGCATTAACTTCTCTCTCAGTTTCCCTAATGTAATGTTTTAAGCAGTCACTAACTTCACTTTTATTTGATAACAGATAGGTTTTTGTATAATGACTAAAGTCATCTAACACTGTGAGTATGTACTTTTTTCCATCAAAACTTGTGGTTTCTACAGGACCACAAACATCACTATGTATTATTTCAAGTACCCTAGTAGCACGTTCTCTAGTCTTATTAAATGGTTTCCTTACCTGCTTAGCTTTGACACAAATTTCACATAAGTCCTGCAATTGTTTTATATCAGCCTTGCTGTATGTGACACCCGTAGCAGCGTCCACCAATTTCCCCAGTACCTCATTACTTGGGTGACCCATTTTAATGTGCCAGTCATAGACACTTTCCTTTTTATTTGCTAACAGAGACACTTCACTACTACCTTGTTTTAATTTTAAATGATACAGTCCTGTTGACTGTTCCTTTTTACCAAATATTTTAGTGCCACACTTAGCAGTAATCTCAACATTGTTATTTTTAAAAGTTACAACGGCACCATTTTCTGTAGCTGCTGAAACTGAAAACAGATTTTTACATAGATCTGGAACGCACAGAGTATTATTTAAGACACAATTGTCACCTTCAAAAGTGCCACTTTGTACAGACAACATTTTTTCATCTTTCTTTGCCAAACATATAGATGTCTCTTGGCATTCCAAATTACTTAACAAGTTTATATTATTTACCATATGTGATGTACAACCTGAGTCTACAACAAAGTCATAACAGCAATTATTCACTGCATTGTTACTTTTGTAACCTAAAAATGAAACAGAACTTTTATTGTTGCGAAAGAAACAGTTACTTTCTTTATGATTGTTTTTCTTACAAATAGAGCATACTTTCTTACAATCTTTTTTTACATGACCTATTTTATTGCAACCAAAACAACGTATCTTATTATTATAATCAGAATGGTTACCCACTTTATTAGAAGACTGTGAATCCTGTTTCTCCGCTCTCTTGAATGACTTAGATGCTCGAAATGCAACCTCATTGTCTTGTGAACTTCTATGTTTTTCTTGTTCCTTAATTAATCTTAATTTTAAATTTGCAAGGGTTTTTTCTTCTTTAGAGGTAGAGTCCCATGCCGTTACAAAATGTTCATACTCAGTAGATAAAAATGTTAGAATTTTTGACTCCACTAAGCTATCGTCCAAGGAGATGTTTAACTGTCGCAGCCTATATACCAGGTTATCCAGATGAGATAAATTTTGCACCATATCTTTATTTTTGTCAAACTTGTAGTTAAAGAAATCTTGCATGATTTTATTTTTGTGTCTGTCTTCAGTGCCGCCGAACATTTCACATAACTTTTTGTACATAGCACTTGCAGATGTGCATTGGAACAACATTGTTATTAACTTTTTGTCCACAGTTTGCAATAAAATGTATTTAGCTTGTGCGTCCTTTTTGCAAAATTCAGCTTTCTCTTTATCTTCAGTTTTAATACTTCCTTCAATTATATCTTGGAGACCTTTGGCTTGAAAGATAATATCTACCTGGAATCGCCAGAGTTGATATGTCTCAACATCGCTGAGCTTTTCGATATTTTTAAGTTCTTCGGTCGTCGCCATATTTTTATTACAAAACACGTCGCGTACGTGTTTTTATAATCGGACCGAATCGCAAATACGCTCACTGGCCGAACTGTTAATAACACAGGCCAGCTGGGCACATAACCCTGTTACGATTTTAAGTGAAAGAGACTTTAATTAATGCCTTTTATTGTTATTAAACAGATCTTAAGTTGATACATCGCACACGCACAGTACAGTATGTCAAAAGGTGGAGAGCAGGAAACGGAACTAAAGTAGTGTTACCACATATTAGACTCAAAACTATTATTTATGAAATTAACCACAAATAATTTATTACTACTTTAACAGATCTGCGGTCCGAAATGTTTATTGGAGGTACCTAGAGACTGGCGGCTTTGTTCGTCGCCAAGGAAGGCCACGATCTCGGGTCTCAACTGAAAGGCAGGATCGATTCATCGTGACGACCAGCTTGAGAAATCGTCACCTTACCTCCATTGAGATACAAAACCAACTTCGCGACTTCCACGGAGTATCTGTGAGCGCTCGAACTGTTCGGAGAAGGTTAAAAGAACGCGATATGGTACCACACAAGCCAGCTAATGGGCCCAAACTAAAGCGAGCCCACCGAACAGCGCGCCTTCATTTCGCACGCAGTCATTTAAATTGGACACAGCAAGATTGGAGCCGTGTACTCTTTTCTGATGAGTCTAAAATTGTGTTACATGGCAATGATGGAAGGAAGAAGGTCTACCGGCGTAAGGGAGAGCGTTTCGCACAATGCTGCTTTGAAGAGAGGGTTGCTTATGGCGGTGGCTCATGGACTGTCTGGGGCGGTATATCCGCGAGCGGCAAAACTCAACTTGAGGTTGTTACAGGACCACGGCTGCCAACATTAAATGCTGAAAGATACATTCGTGAGTGCTTAGAACCTCACGTGATACCATACGTGGACTATGTGGGCCCAAATTTCCTTTTTATGCATGATAATGCAAGAGCCCATGCGGCCGGCATCGTCAGGGAATATCTTCGGGATGTGAACATCACAGTTATGGACTGGCCAGCCAGAAGCCCAGACATGAACCCCATTGAGCACATGTGGGACGAGCTAAAAAGGCGTGTTAAGGCTCGTCAGCCAGTTGCCCAGACGATGCAGGAGTTGAAAACTGCCATAGAAGAGGAATGGGAGATGATCCCTCAAAATTTCATAGAGCGGTTGATAAACTCTATGCCTAATCGTATGAGAGCTGTGGTAGATGCCCATGGAGGCAACACGCGTTATTAAATTAAACCTTTATTTGATAAAACATGTTTTTTATTCAAAAATTAATTGCCTTTAACAAGGCGCATATCCGACTTGTTAGGCGTAGGTCCATGTCGTATGGTATTCTGAATTCAAATTTAAAACTATACGATCGAAAAAGATGGTAAAATGTATCAGGTTTAAAACTGCATCAACAGTTTTTGTTCAATCTAGCAATCATATTTCGGTAGGGGCCATCGAAACCTAAACTCTAAGGTGGGGCAATAGTTGTGTCCAGAAGTGTATTAACATCCGAATAAATGTGGTTTATTAAATTATCTTTTTTGTGTGGCATAGCAAAAAAGATAATCTAATAAACCACATTTATTCGGATTTGAAAACAAATATGAGGGATAGAGAATGGCTGCCTGGAAGAGCAATTTTGGCACCGACTAACGAAATTATAGGGCAGATCAACGAAAATAATATGTCTCATGTGGATGATGATATTGGCGAGTATATGTCAGTCGACAATGTCATGGATATAGAGCAAGTGACGTCCTACCCTGTAGAGTTTCTCTTTCTCTTCGCAATGACCTTAAACAAAGCTCAAGGACAGACACTGAAAGTCGCAGCTGTACATTTAGAAAAACACTGCTTTGCTTTTCCCATGGGCAACTGTATGTGTCGTGCTCACGAGTATCAAATGGGGATGGATGAACCCGGGTGATGTTTTTTTTTTAATATTATATGCGTAAATTAACGCGGGTGAAGCCGCGGGCAAAAGCTAGTTAACAATAAAACTAGTTTCGTAGGCTAACTTTACGATGTAGGTCCATGAATACTTACTTTTGCTAGTAGTATTCAAATCGAACCGAGTAAATTTCAATTCGAGTTAACTCGAGTTGAGTGACATTACTCGTTAGACATGTCTCTATTTGAATAACAATTTATCATTGTTTGTTTTTAAAATAGTGTTTTATCAATAAAATACGCATTGCTGCATTGTTGTTCTGAATATAAGTGGTTTTAACGTCACGGGAGTTTTCCCCTCATCTGTATTTTGTGAGCCGCTCCATGTCACTCAAATTTTTCCGTAAAGTTAAGGGTTTCTTTTCATCAACTGTTTTGCCGAAACAAAATTGGTCACAAACTTCCGGTCGTAGTTATTGCGCTACAGGTGCTTGTGAATCCGAAAAAATGGACGCGGTGAAAACGATGAAAGACTTGGGATACACTTTTAACGCCGGTAAACAATTTATTTTTATTTTGTTAGGAATGCAAGAAGTTAGAGGTCCAAACTTCACAATGTCACTCGTTAAGTACTTGCTTACTTGTGTAAATTAAAATAGCTGTACTTATGAAGTACAATAAGCATAAATTTCTATTTATGAAACTACTCCACAAAAATAACAATTGTTTCATTGACTACATATTTATTTTTGTAATTTTTTTAGAAGGACAACTGCGTAAAATAGGTGCTGATGGCCAACCGACTGAAGAACCATTTCAATTCAATGTCAGTAACCAGCACCAGGAATGTCAGGCACATTATGAGGAGCTTGGTAATGCGGTCACAGAATATATATATCATCTAATGGAAACTGATCAGAATTTGAAAAGATTACCAGTGCCCAAAGATTCTAACAAAGGAACTTTTATTTTTGTGTCCAAGGATTATGAACTGAAGGATGTTTTAGTTATATTAATTCATGGATCTGGTGCAGTTCGGGCAGGACAGTGGGCTAGATCGTAAGTATCATCTGCTGGAACATGAATTAAAACAGACTTGATTTTATTTATTTTGGTGAAAATAATTTGTATAACATTATATTCTAGCCTCATAATCAACGATAACATAGACATGGGCACCCAAATACCCTACATCAAGAAAGCCTTAGCAAAAGAATATGGAGTAATGGTACTGAATCCCAATGATAACTATCTACCTAACGGCAAGAAGATACCAAACAGTAGTTCTGGAGAAGAACATACAAACTATGTATGGAAAAATTATGTAAAGAATACAAAAGCAAGCTCAATAGCAATTGTTGCTCATAGTTATGGAGGAGTATTGACTGTTACATTGGCTGATCAACTAAAGGAGGAATTTGAGAAGAGGGTGAAAGCTATAGCATTCACTGATTCAGTGCATGTGTATTCTAATATACAGGTCACCAAATACATGAAAGATGTAAGTTGAATTCTATAAAATTGGATTTACTCACAAAACATCTATTCGGAAAAGAAAACATTCTTAGCCATTTTCATAAATAGTTATTTTATGGTTTCGCAGGCAGCTAGAAACTGGATATCAAGTCAGTCCCCATTGGATACACCAATGAACACACCAGAATTTGACATTCCAAGGGTTTCAGCAGGTAATTGCAATATACATACATCAAAAACATTCTTGGAAGACACTAATTCATTTCAAGGTTTATCTAATTGTGACCTATTATTTTGCAGGTCATCAAAAACACGAAATGACATCATATTCATGTATGGAATCAGTCTTCAAGTTTATTGACGAAAAAGTGTTGAAATAGAACCTTTGCACATTACATAGGATATTACACTGTTGTTGTTATTTGTATAAGAGAGCATTGAAACAATGTATCATTTAAATAAGAATATACTATATTTTACTATAATTAGAATTTGTTTTATATAAAAAACATAAACCTATTTTACTTCTTCTTTCCCTTGGAACAGTGCTTCATCCAATATTTAATGTCTTGCTTATTAGCTCTTACACCTAAAACGGCAGACTTAGAATTAACATCCCGCATAGCAAATGGTGAGAATCCTGCTGTGTAATCAGGGTCCATAGCATTAGTCTTGCCTCTCGCCATTTTTGTGGCAAATCTCTTGTGGATATGTTGGTCTTCAGATAGAATAGGGTACTGGAAATGCTGACCTCCTTTGGGAGTGGGGAGACTGAACTTTTTGCCCCGAGCAGTTAGAGGTTTACGTCCATTTATGTGTATATGTTGGACACCATTATCGTCAATGCTTACTCCAACCTTTTTCAAAGTGGAATGCCCGCATTTGGGACAAAATAATTTAGTCATCACACTTGTAGTTTTGAAGCATGTTGTGCAACGAAAGATAAAGGTACGTAGTTGTCTGATGATCCTTCCATCTATTGAGGTTACATTGAGACCTATTTGCTTCAGGACATTCTGCATAGCAAAGTCTGAAGTTATGCAAGCTACTTCTACAGATTTTTCTTCAAATTCTCCCATTTCCATTTCTTTCCTTTTCTCTGCAACATTGCCAGGTGTGATCCATTCTCCACCATCGCTGTCAGAGTCCTCATCACTTTCTGACTCTTCCACATCATCCTCTGAAACTTTCACCATGATATCTTCAATGTTTTGCTCTTGTATTTCCATATTTTTTATTTGTTCAGCGATTTCTTCTGTATCTCGTGAATCAATTACATTAACATTATCGGCAATACTTGTAGTAATTTCTTCTGCTTTTGGGATAGGATTATCTACAATTTCAATTTGAGATTCACCAGTCTCTTCGTCTTTGCTCACTGTCGGTTCTCCAGTTTCTTGGTTGACATTTTCTGTTTTAACTTCCAAATTTGCATTTGGGTTCGAGTTGTAGTTGGCCAAACCAGTTACTTTGACAATCTTCTGTGTAGTTGGCTCAGTTTTTAGATGTTTAGTGCCCAGTTTTTCTTTCTCCAGTTGATATGTTAGTGCCATTACTTTGATGTCAGTGGCAGAGAGACTACGGTAGTCACCGGTCTTTTTGGAGAATTCCGTAATAAATTTAATGTTCTCAGTAAATACATCTTTGACGATAAGATCATAAGGGAGTACAACAAGCTTTCTGCGTTGTCTATCATTCGTAATTTCTTCAATAACCTCTTGTACTGTGTATACGTTCTCAGCGATGTCTTGCAAACCAACTGCCTTTATGAACGCAGTTGTGTCCACCACTAAATGCTTGATATTCTTCGTCATTTTGATAAATTACATTAGTAATTGAATGAAAACAGTGTTTAATCTCGCACGATTGACCATTCAACTTCACGTGTTGGATTATTTTGACAAATGACCTGATTTTTTTTTTTTTATTCGCCCATTGGGCAGGCTATGGTCTTTTAACCTTACCACCTTGTCTTCCGTCATTCCATGTATAAGTATTAAAAGAAATTTAATGTCTTACGTATAATTATTCATTGTACATTTTAATTTATTATTTGTCTTCCGCCTTTCCTTGAAAATGTCATCATTTATTTATAATATTTTTGTCTACGTCTTAGCTATTCGTTCGTAACGCCTCGTAACCTACTACAAACGTCATATTTTATCCATTGTCAAGCAAAGCTTGCTTGCTTCTTAGAGTATAGAAATAATAAAAGGTCATTGGCTTGCTTGAAAGTTTTCAAGCGTAGACAGAGAATGCTATAGACAACGGCAGAGCGTGTCGCAAAAAGAGACAAAAAATAAGTACGTCACCGTATTAAGGGATACCGTGTAAGGAATAATTTACCCCATAATTATTTATTTATGTACACAAATGACACAACAGAAAAAAATATAAATACAGACAAAAGAGCACAAAGGTGCTGCTTATTTGCTAAGAAATTTCGTACAGCATACCTGTGACAGGAGAATTGAAGAAGAGATGATAGACACAGTGTGTATAAATACTAATTACGATAAATAAAACATACTTAGCTAATAAAGTAAATTATAATGATAATATAATAAACAAATATATACATACATAGAGTTAAAATACATATATTAATGCTATACAAATATATACCTACCTATAATCTATACTTAATATTATAAAGCGGAAAAGTTTGTTTGTTTGTTTGTTTGCTTGAACGCGCTAATCTACGGAAGTACTGGGTGGATTTCAAAAATTCTTTCTGATTATGATAAGCAGTTTCATGAGGAAGGCTATAGGCTATCTAACATTACGTTACTCCTCTCGGTTTACCTAAAATAAAGGTATTGGTGAAGTAAGTCGGAAGAAAATATGCCGCTAAATTACTATAATCGCGTGAGCTGGCGAAATGCTGAGATATACGTAAAGATCATGTACTACAAAAACGTAGGGTTTATATAGATCTAAAAAAAAGTCCGCGGTGCTACATATCTAACTTTTATAAATAATCCAGAATAAGGCAAATTATGTAAAGAAAATATTTAAAAAATAAGGCATGACTTTGTATTATTATTATTATTATGCGGCCATATTAATATTTGCGTTCGAAAGTAATTTCATCATCAAGACAATTTTATGAAGATTATCTTTGCCTTTTACAGTATATAATTTGGACTTATAGTTTAGGAGAAAATATAAAATTAAAATTATTCAACAACGCTATTCACCGAAATGGCCGCGGCGGCCCGCGGATGCACGACGCGTCGAGCATGACTCGCGTACTCTACCACTCCGCGATAGATACCGTACTGATAGTGTACCTTATCTTGGATTCATTTCGACTTCTTGGCTAAGAGACTTCCTATGTAAAATTGTTTCAGCTTCTTTTACGTCAGATGTGTATTTTTGTATCTATACATTTGAATATTTATATTTTACTTTCTCTTTAGTTGAATAAGTAATTTTGATAGGGTGTTGTTTTGTTCATCCCATTTTTGTATGTCATCGTTCAGTTTAAAGGTATGTTGTAACGAGATACCGCGGCCCCGGAAGGCAAGGGCAGCTGAAGTAACTGGGTGAGCTTATAGTCAGTAGAAGTCTGACAGTCCTTCTCGCTCCACTTAGAGCGATAGAAGTCATTCGATGATTTTCCCACCCAAAAAAAGGGGTCAGACATTCAACGTTGTCATAGTTTTAAAGCGATGTTGTTAGGATTCCTTAGCCGAATAGCAAAAATACGGAACCCTTATACTATTCATCATATCTATCTGGCCGTCTTTCCGTATGTCACAGTCATTTTATTCTGAAACTATTAAGACTACTGAGTTGAAACTTGATATATAGATGTATTCTGCAAACCGCTTTCCGATTTTTATACAAAAATAATGTAAGAAAAACATTAAGGGGAGGCTCCCCATACATGGAACTAGAACTAAAAAATTTTTTACATCAAGCCTGTACGCCTATGCGGGTGTCGGCGTCTATAGATAGATCTTTAAAAATGATATTGAGGTTCATATAATCATTTTTGTCAAAGTCAATCGTTTGAAAGATTAATACAAACATCTATGCTAGCAAGCATTGCTACGGAATTCTTCATGGGAGAGTCAATTGAAAGATATACGCTTCCAAAGTGGTAAATTGTGTTTCACCCCCCACCCCTCTCTTACTTTTATATTAATGGAGTCAAAAACCAAAACAAAATATATGCTGTAGATCTTAATAAAAATTTCAATTAAAATTGGTTTGAACGAGATCGGGTCAGCAGTTTTTGAGATATAGCACATTTTATAAAACCGCAAATATTACTTTGTGTTTCATACAAACTCTATGAAAAACAAAATTATTTGGCGTAGTTACTATGGAACCCTTCATGGGCGAGTCTGACTAGCAATTGGCCAATATTTTTTTCATATGGTCAATTACATGTTGCTTTATCTAGATCCGGATTCATCATGCAGAGAAAACCAATACGTACATACTAATACCAAAAAAATATATACCGAAATACTCTAAATGTATTCTTGACAATATAATTAAATTAAACTATATTTACTTCGCGATTCTCTATCCAGTGCGAATTAGATTGACGCATAAAATTACACATTAATAATAGTAGTAGGATTATATGCGGGTGAAACCGCGGGGCACAGCTAGTAACTATATAAAATTACGGGATGTTAGATAGGTAATGATTTTTGACCAGCTTTTTGAAAATACTAATGGATTTAGCTTCACGGATTTTAGCGGGAAGTGAGTTCCCACAGTCTTACTGCATGAAAGGAGAAGGAGTGGGAATAGAAACGGGTTTTATGGGATGGGAAATTGAGATGGATGGATGAATTAGTGATAGAATTAAAAATAACGACATTAATCCTGTACAGGGACACTGTTTTATCGATTATAATAGATAGGCAGGTATAGTATAGGACACGAGATGGGGGAAGACATGCTGCCGAACTAAAATTATTTGCGATAAGGGTAGGAGAGTGATGACGATGTAGTTAAAACTGCCATTTTTATGTGATAGTATGCACTGGCTTTGT
Source organism: Tholera decimalis (assembly GCA_943138885.2). Lineage (NCBI taxonomy): Eukaryota > Metazoa > Arthropoda > Insecta > Lepidoptera > Noctuidae > Tholera > Tholera decimalis. The sequence goes on from OW964562.2 coordinate 37,635,209, forward strand.
GAGCAAATAATACAACATATTTATATATAATTAGCTTTTATTGATTGTACAGATCATTGTCCTTTGAATAAAACAAGCTTGGTATAAAGGTTTCTAATTTTTTGCTTGGGTTCAAATCCTTTTGTTGCGTGATGCATACGCAGTTCAAAATAGTGCATAGAAATTGCCTTGATAAGTAAAACTTTGTGGTTTCCAATAAAAGGTTGATTTTCAAAATGATCGGTCATAAATACATTCTGGCATCGTTTAAAAGTCGTTAAAATTAGTTTTGGTAAAAGATTTTTTTCAGCAAAGAATGATATCCCTTCATGTGAATGAGTCTTAAATATTCTTTCTGCCAACTTACATATTTTAACAACATCACATGAAGGATAAATAAGGCTACGTTTGTCTTTTTTTAAATATAAGACCTAAATATTCGTCGCTAATAAGAGCTAGCAAACAATCTCCACATTTTATAGTTTTTCTTAATTTCCTAACTACAAACCCACCGACATATGAAATTATTTCTTCAGCATAAGTTGTTAATTTCGAGGGGTTAAAAATATACTCATGATCATCATCGACAAATAAATTATTATTAGGGGGGAAATCTTCGCGGGCATGCGGACAGCGAGTAAAGGGCAACTCGCTGTCCGACCATGGACCATGCCCGGGTCGACGGCGCGTCGTGTTCCACGCGCGCCTCAAAGAGCGTCAGCAATATGACGAGGCCCCCCCCGTAGAGGGCCGAAGCCTGCCGGGGTCGTGGGACTCATCCCGTTACCGTGACCCCGGTACGTAAAGGGTTATTGAAGGAACACCGTGGATTTTAGTCAGTAAAAGTCTGACAGTCCCTCCCACCCTGCCCGGGGTGGGAGGACTTATTTGATAATTTTACCACGCTAAAAAAAAAAAAAAGGGGGGAAATCTTTTATCGTCTCTTCAGCATCTTGAGCACAGTACATATTAATTTTATTTTCATATCGCACTCCGGTGTGTGTTAACATTTTTATTTCCTCTAGAGGTATACAGTTTCCTGACTCAATACCTTTTATTTCCCCGTGTATAACTAGTTTTTTGTAGGCGCTTTGAAATTGAAAAGCTGTTGGATTGCTTTTATAGCCGCCTTTTGATCGAATCGAGCTAAAGAAGCACTCCAGGTGGTCTTGGCTAAGTTTGTACACAGGTAAAAATGTAAGTTTGCCCGTCACTATGATATCAGCATACATTTTTTTAAGACTTTGTATACATATCAAGAAACCAATGAATCCAACTTTCCTATTTGTTTGCAGTATTGGTTTCCCTTCTAATTGCAACCCTCTGAAAATTCTGGCAGATTCAATTGTTTGTCACAAAATTCTATTGCAGCTGCCACGGAATTACTGAATGTTTGTGCCGCCAACTTAACTTTCATTATTTGTTTAATTAAGTTTATATGCTGATTTTTCAGACGGCTAGCGAGATGGAGACCCTCATTCTGTTGCAGATTATGAAGAGATTCGATAAAACGCCATGAAATTCTTCCACCGTGCAGATTTGTTAACTCATTTTTCTGACCTAGTGTATTTCTAACAAGTTTTAAAATATGAGCTGGATCTGGAAAAATAACTATGTGCTGTTTATCACAAACAAAAAATGCCATCAAAAGTTAGGGATACTATATAAATACCACAATCTACTAACAAACCCATACACTGTTTAATCAATGTTGCTTTCTGTTCGCCTGTATCCATCAATCAAAAAATAACCGATAGGCATCTTCCATCCACTATTTATAAATGTTACCATAAATACCAATGCCTCCCTAGCTTCAGCTACATTGTGACCATCCAAAGCTGCCCCATAGTTCACCAGACCTACACACTTTTTTCCGTCCCACTGAACGTGCCTTCTTATTGCCATCTCATCCATGCTTACTGCACAATACAGTTCGGTTTTTTTGTTTTTGCCACTAATTTAATGCATTCTAAGGATTCTGTTGTAAACCCTGGGTTCGCATTTACACTTGTGTACCATGTGGTAAGCGTGGATGGATAAGGCAGACAAGTATTAAATTGTTGTCGAACATACTTGTAAGCCCGAGGACTTATAAATTGCATGCAAAGGGCGAATTTGCGTAAAGATGGTGAATACTTTCTACCACTGGAAGTCGGAGTCAACATTTTTTGCAAGAAGTCTCTATTGACAGGGTCAACAGATTCCAATAAATCCCCATCTTCTTCACTTATTAAAAACTTTGTTTTGAGTTCTGCAATAACATTTTCAAGTTTAGCTACTTTTTTCGTTAAACGCCTACTTTTTTCTCGAAGAGACTTTAATTTTTTCAGTCGTTCAGATGATACTTTTTCCGAGTGTTTCAATTTCTTTCGCAACGTTCGAGGAGTGTATTCTGGAGTCTTGTCCTAAAACCCAACAACCCATTAATACATAAAAATGTAACTACAACATAACTGTTACAGACAATATTTTTCGGTTGCAATACTTACTATAGATGGTTGTTTAGAAATTTGAGGGTTTACTACTCCAACTGAATTTTGACCACTAGTTGACGGCAAAAGATCAACAACTGGATCAATCTGAAATAATGCAATTTGTATGTTATATCTGCCACATTTTTGGTTTCATAACATCCCTTGATCAAACCGTTTGATAATGAATTTATGTAATAACATTTTAACAAAGGTTGTTTATTTTATTACTGTATACGTTGCAAAATACTGTATTGATTCAGGGGAAATAACTTTTTTTTTAAATTGTATACCTACATGAATGTTTAAATTATCTTCAATTTCCATAATTGTTTATTCATGTTAGCTGATGGAAGAAGATGATGGAATACAGGTCATGGTTTCCTAAAAAAGTTAATTATCTTTAAGACATTAATTAATACAAAACAGGTATTAAAGTATACAGGTAGGAAAGTGATGTTTACAAAAAATATAATTGTAAGTTCTAAGTATTTTAATCTCAGAACGAGATTCAAGTTATATTGATTATTAAAACTTGAATCGCGTTCAATCTAAGAGAAGCTTGTCACAAACATTTATTGCTAATAAAATGCACCAAATAATGTTTCCAACTAACACGGTAATTATGCTAAACACTTTTAAAACACTAAACATAAGTAAAAATCTTATAAAACTTGAATCGAAACTTAATATGTCATTGACTGAATATTTAGCAGAATAGGTACAGCATTAGGTAAGAGCAGAGTAAGTTTCTTCTTTTTGATTAACATTTTATTCTCAAAATGTCTGCTGCAAATTTTTGATGACGGTTTCGGTGTCCAATCTGTTCGTCCTGTAGCTTCAATCCAATTGCGGCGTAAATTATCATGTTCAGGAAAACTGAAACAAGCCATAAATCTTTCAGATTACATATCACAAAATATTATTTCCTATAAAGGAGGGTAATAATTTATAGAAAAGTTGGCAACACCAAAGATTTGCGGTTAGAATTTACAATAGTATTTTTTTCGTTTTTTAACAATAAATTAACATCTAGGGTACATTATACACAATTTGTGAACCTAATAAAATGTTACTGAATGCCTAGTAACTGATGAAGAGTGGTATACTTACGAATGAAAAGACAATCCTGGCATTTTCCTTCCACTATCACTTTTACACCCTATAACGCAACACCGCACCATGTTTTTTTAAACAAAAGTCGAAACACTCAAGTCTAAAGAGTTCACAACAAAATATAACACGAATTACTATACTGAAGCACGTAAAAACTGTATTTGTTATGAAGACGATAGTTAGCTACACGTTAGCTGTCAAACTTTGTTTAGCAAAGTAGTATGCTAACCTTGAAAAAAGTGGTACGCTTCGTGAAACAAAAAATCATAACGTTCTGTTTCATTTCTTTACACGACATCGGCGTAAGTTGTTCTTTTTCTTGTGTGACTGCGATAAAAGATATCACTTTGTCTATAGGTTTTTCTGTCTACGTTTTCCATAGATAAAATAGATTTTTCTTATTATCTATGACGTTTTCAAGCAATGACCTATTATTTTTTTTTTTTTTTTTCTTTGTTTTGGCATTGCACTGTTCGTGCTTATTGCCACTGACAATATTTTATTTGGTCAAAACGCAGGAATCAAGTACTCGCGAAATTATAAAATAATACAACAGGAAATTTGGAATAGGAAAGGAGATTAGTTTTGTTAAATAAATATAATAATAAATAATAACAAGATAAATGGAAATTTAGTACTACAGAAAACTGTACATCACCGGGTGGTCCAACAAGAAGGCCGACTCAGTGCATAAACTAAGAAATATGTATAATTTAAAATAGGTACAACTTTTTTTTTTAAATATTAATGCTTAAATCAAAGATATATAATAAACTATAGATACGTTGTCCGCGCTCTAAAATGGCAAGTTGAAATCAAGGTAAGTGCCTCGTGTCTGTTTAGTTACGCACGAACCTGTGTCGCGATCGCTACACTACACATCTTAAGAAAAAATGTGTTTTAAAAGAAAATTAGGACAAAAGCATGCCTTTGTGTGTTTTCAGACTTGCACTAATTTTACTGCTTCCGTGAGAGGTCAAAATGTGTCATTTCATAGGTAAATATCAACAGAAATACATTTTTTATTTTTATTTTTCTACACGGCTAATGGCGGCTAGCGTATGAATGAAGTCAGTCACGTGACGTTAGGGGAGGTTGTTAACTAAAGATGTATATTCATCTCTCTCTAACATTAGGTGAACCTAAAGATGGCATTTATTTTCTGTCCCTTTCTTTACACGTATTAGATAGTAATTCTCTATGTGTGCGTTTCGTGCCGTTTTTGAGAGGTGTTTTGTAGGAATATGACGCGTCTATTATAATACGTCATTGGCTTAAATAGCTATATCGTTATTTACAATAAAAAGAGCTATGATTTTATAAATATCTACATTAAAATTAAATAAAATACATGAAATAGAAGTGGGAAAAGGGACTCGGAGGGAAACAAGGCTTTGGAAAAGTGAGGAGTGGTCATAAAGGGGGCAGGAAAAAATAAGGTGGTTCAGATCTCCCACTTCAGCGCCACATTCACATGCAGGGTTCTGCACAATGCCAAGCCTGGCAAGATGAGCAGGAGTGCACACGTGACCCAATCGCATACGTATTAATATTGTAGTAATCTTTTTGCTTAACTTGTACTTGCTAAACCAAGGTTTCACAAAAATTGATGGCTGAATAGTACGATAAAATTTCCCTTTCACTGATTGCTCGGACCAAAGCTGACCCCAGGATTCCTGTAGATAAACCCTGGGCAGAGCTGCCAGATCTTGGGAGTTATTTTTGTATGGAAAAACGTCTCCACACAATACGGCATCATTAGCTAACTGGTCAGCTCTCTCATTACCCAGAATGCCACAATGTGAGGGTATCCACGCAAAATGCACTGAATAACCCCTAGTAAAACACCTAAAAAGGAGTTCACGTGTTTCAAAAATAATATAAGAATTATGAGAATAGAAAGTATATCTGGCCAAAGATTGTAAGGCACTCCTTGCATCAGTTAAGATAAGTGAATTCCGTAAGCCCATCATTAGTATATACTCGACGGCTTTGAATAGACCGTAACATTCTCCCGTAAATACAGATGATTCGGGGGGAAGCTTTATTTTTTGAATGATATTATATTGGGAGTGGTATACACCTACACCCACACATGAGTCTCTTCCATGCTTCGAAGCATCTGTAAACAAGAGCTGATAACCTTTCCAGTCTCTATCTATAGTGAAGTTCAAGTTAATGTTATGACATACGTCATCCCGGTAAATGTTAAGGTTATAATGTATGTTTGGTGACATAATTAATGAACTGTAATTACAATGAAATATAGGAAGAAATTGAGATTGATGACAGGGAGCTTCAATTACATTGTATTTTCTAAAGCTTTTAACTAAACACGGAGTAGTTTTGTGCCTCCAGTAAGTGGATGAAATTACTTCTTCCGAGAGAATGGAAAGTTTATTTCGTAAAGGATGATAAGTAAATTGCAGACACCGAGCCATAAATCTATCAGCTAAGAATTGACGGCGTAAATGAAGTGGAGGGTCTCCACATTCCACCTGAAGACAATTAATAGGACTGCTTTTCATTGCACCTGAAACAACTCTGAGTGCCTTGGACTGAACACTGTCCAGCTTCTTAAGACCAGCAACATTAGCAGGTTCCAGCAAAAAAGTCCCATAATCCAATACGCTTCTAATCAAGGAGTTGTACAGTAGTTTTAATGAAAAAGGATGTGCTCCCCACCAAACACCAGAAAGACATCTAATTATGTTAATATTTCGTTCACATTTAGCAGCTATATATTCACAGTGTGGTAAACCAGTAAGATGTGTATCCAGAATAAGGCCTAAAAATTTAACCTGGTTTTTAATGGGCATTGGGATATTATTGTACCTTACTGTAACTATAGGAGGCTTACGCATTCTAGTAAACAAGACAATGTTACTTTTATCAATTGACAGGTGCAGACCATTGTTTTCTAGCCAAGTTTTCAGTAAGCTTAGAGAAGAGGTTAAGGAAGTACAAATATTTACAACAGAATTACCAGGTAAATAAAGAAGTAAATCATCTGCATATTGAAGGACTTGTACTGACTCATTTAGAGAGGATTCCAAATCATAAGTGTAGATATTGTAGAGAATTGGACTAAGTACAGAACCTTGAGGGAGACCTTTCCATACAAGACGGGTAAATGTATACCCATCAATATGAAGATTTATAGATCTCTCTGAAAGTATGTTGATTATGAACTTAGACAGCATTGTTGGAACTTGTAATGAATTAAGTTTTTGTTCTAGGATTGATACCAGGACATTATCGTAAGCTGAACTAATATCCAGGAAAGCAGCAATTACAGAATTATTAGAAGAGAAGGCTAAGCGAATATCAGTTGTGAATACACCAAGGCTGTCCATCGTACTTTTACCCTTCCTAAAACCAAACTGTGATTTAGCTAGCAAGTTTTTGCTTTCCAAATACCACTCCAAACGATTCTTAATAAGATGTTCAACAATTTTAGCAAGAACTGTAGAAAGTGCAATTGGTCGATAGGACGTAACATTAGAAGGAGGTTTGTTTGGTTTCAGAATGGGAATAATTGTTTGAGACTTCCAACTTGATGGAATGTTTCCAGATATCAAAGCTGAATTGATGAGATTTAAATATATTAAAAGAACAGAGTCAGACAGATTAGCTATAAATGAATATGGTATACCATCTTCACCAGGAGCTGAATCCTTAACATGTGAAAGGACTCCTTTCAACTCACTTAGTGTAAAGAGAGAATTCAACTCAGAATTAGGAATAGGAACATAGGGAAAATGCATTAAAGATCTCTGTTCTGGGACTGAAGGAGGAGCTAAATGATCCATAAACTCATTGGCTAATTCTAATGGCAGTTTTGAGGCTGTTGTGTCATGGAATGCTAATCTGAATCTCCTAATATTTTGCCATACTAGAGATGCATTAACCTCTGGTGAAATAGATACACAGAATCTTTGCCAACCTTCAAATTTCTTTTTCCTAAGGAGCTTACGAGTTGTACGAGCAGTTTCTAAGTATATCTCAAAATTTTGACGAGTCATAGTATAACCATAATTTTTTTCTGCTGCATTTCTTTTTTTGATGGCCTGAGTGGACTCAGGATCCCACCAAGGTGGTGAAGGAATTTTGCCTGTAGCACCATTCTTAATAGGGAAAGTATTATCTGCCACCTCTATTAAAATTGTTGTAATTTGCTTAGATAATAACTGAGGTTCATGTAGTTGTAAGGAATTATTTAAAGCAAGGATTCTTTCTTCTACATAAGTTTTGTATGTATCCCAATCTGCATTTTGAAGTCTATACTTTAATCGTGGTATTGGATTGCAAGCAGGTGGTTTTTTATGTGGAAAAGAAATTATTAAAGGGTAATGATCACTACCATAAGAAGACGGTAAAGGAGACCAGGTTAATGTTGATGCTAACTCAGGTGTGCAGATTGAGAGGTCAGGGGCACTTATTCCCTCATCTGGATTTGTTTGGCGTGTTGGGAGACATGTATTTAAAATACATAAATTATTAGAGTCAAGTATTTCCAATAACTTTTCCCCATAGTAACTGGAACTAGAACTACCCCAGGACTGATGTTGTGTATTAAAGTCACCCATTACCAAAAATGGTTTAGGTAAAACTGAAAGAAGATTATTTATTTATAGACGAGAATAATATATACATACTAAACAGATTTTATTTACAATAGCAGCGACAGCAGATATATCGTCACTGAGACCTGGAAGAGGAAAAGATTGAAAAGACAAGTTATCTTTAATAAGTATGGCGACACCGCCATACCCGTCACTTCTGTCTGTTCTTAGACACGCATAGCCAGGAATTCTAAAAGAGAACCCTGGTTTAAGCCATGTCTCACAGAGAGCGACTGCAAAGGGATCATATTTGTTTAATATGTAGGATAGATCAGATTTTTTATTCAAAATGCTGCGACTGTTCCACTGGACAATCTTGGATAGATTTGGATCCATTATTAAGGTTAAATAAGTTAGACAGCGTATCAATTACAGTGGCAACGTTGGACGGTTCAATATTATTATTTTTAGATAAAGTATTAATTAGCATGATTATTAAATTTAAAATTTGACTCTCATTATTAGTTGTTGTTTTATTTTGGAATGCAACACCATTCCCTGATACAGAAACTTCATTATTGATTAATGCTTGATGAGCTGCGCGGTCATAACCCTTAGTTGTTTTTGGGGGATCCCGAGGTTTAAGGAATACCGTTTTTCTATGTGAGGAGACAACTTGTGTGTTACGTGATTGGGGCGAATTTTGAGTGGTATGTGACGGGGCAGATGTTACCACATCTGCATACAATTTCGAGATTGGTGGATGTAGTTTCGACGCTTCAGCATACGACACGCAGCTATGGGCCATATAATGCTTAATTGATTTTTGTCTTTCAAATTCTGGGCATTTTTTATTGATGGCGTAGTGAATGCCACCGCAATGACAGCATTTACTGTTACTCTCGTCTTCAATACTGCAAGTGTCAGCAGAATGCTTCTCCCCACACTTGAAGCACTGAGGGTTCGACCTGCATTGTACCTTTGTATGGCCAAAACGACAACAATTAAAGCATTGAATTGTTGGGAATGTATACAATTCCACTGGCATGGAATTGTAACAACAAAATACACGTTTTGGTAAAATTTGTCCGTCAAAGGTGAGCACGACTGTTTGTGATGGTTTCCATACAGGGGTCGGTTCGTGTACTTTATAGTTAAGACGCCTTACTTTGATGACTTTCCCGCATCCAGCGGGAACCGATATATTTTCCACTATTTCCTCCGGGGACCATTCGGTAGGTACGCATTTAATAATTCCAATACGGCACACATTTATAGATGGAACGAATGCCTTCAATTTCTCTTTGGCCAAACTTGGGTCATTTATAAAAGAGTTAGCATCTACGTAACGAGAGAAGCTGAGCGACATTCTGTTTCGACCGATACGTTTTAAAGAACCGTTAATTATGTTGTTGTATTTGCGATTTTTCAGGAAGTGCCCTAAAGTTATTGGGTGCAATGTTTGACTTGAATTTTGTGCATCAACTATTTTTTGTATGTGCACGACGTATGGCGACAGGTCTGTTGCTTCGTACAAAGCCCTAGCAACCTGTGGCGCCTTCTGAGGATGATCTGATTTGAGGTTTTCAGTCTGGGGACCATCGCCATCCACAGAACGTGGAGTGGCTTCTAGGTGAACTTTAATTAAATTTACCGGTACTACTGAGTCATTATCACAATGACAATTTGTTTCATTATTTATTGAGTGACCATTTCTCCTTCTTTTATTGCAATGTTTGCATATTTTGCGTGGAGCTCGAGCCCTTTTTCGCTCCGATCTGGTGATGGACGAGTCTGTGTCCATACTGGAGTCATGGATAATAATATTATGCCCAACCGAGGGGACTGTGTCCCCCGGATCAGGCGGTTCATTGTCCATTGTGGCCACTGGCCAGAAATATATATAGAAAAAAAAAAACTTACCCTAAATATGAAGAATTTTAACTAAACAACAATTAAACTAACTAATATAATGAATATTTACATATATCTACACAACTTATCTCCAATCGCAAACGTTTTTTTATTAATTTTATGAAAAAGAAAGAAAAAACACGCCCGTCAAATTCGGAGATTCCCGCGCTTTAGACCTATTATTTCTATACTGTAAGCTGTAAGTTTTCAAGTGACATGAGTTGGAGTTGACGGGTTGATCAGTGTTGCCAACAACGCGGGGGCCGATGTCGCTCGTTTTTCAAACTTCAGTAGTAAAGATGGATTCGATATATCAAAACGTAACTTATATCGGATATGTGTTTATTATCATACCATATCGATATCTAAATATACATAACCGTTTTCACAAAAACTTCATCGAGTTATGGTTTATCCAAAGCGCAACAACGAGAAACGAGCTACGAATAACGAACAAAGCGCAAACTTCACATCAAGAGCGATATGACATCAAAGGTTTTTATATCGCTTTGTCTCTGTCTTACCATTCAATTTTTTACTGGCGTAAAAGTGATGAAGCGAATATTACGTAACTTCGGCTAGGAATTGGTTATTTGGTTAATAACAGTTCGTGCGTAATATCTATATCTTAACGCGCTAGCAATAAGGTCTAGTTTCTATTTATTTAGTTGCAACAAAGATTCCATAAGTTAGCAACTTTCCGGCGGCTACTCGATATCAGGGAGAAATTCATTCTTTAAACTAAACCTACGTCCAATAGATTTAAGGTTGAATTTATGTTGTTGGAATAAGAATTGTATCGAATGAATTTTGATTTGTATTTTTTTGGACAGTTTTGTTTTGAGTTGCACTTGACCTTGGTGACACGTGCCCTACTTAACGATAATTATTTGCCTTTTTAGGGTTCCGTAGCCGAATGGCAAAAAACGGAACCCTTATAGTTTCGACATGTCTGTCCGTCTGTCTGTCTGTCTGTCTGTCCGTCCGTCCGTATGTCACGGCCATTTTATTCCGAAACTATTAGGACTATACATGTAAAACTTGGTAGGTAGATGTATTCTGTGAACCGCTTTCCGATTTTAAGAGAAAATTTAACAAATATTCAAAATAAAGGGGGCTCCCCATACATGGAACTAAAACTGAAAATATTTTCTTTCATGAAACTTATACGTGTGTGGTATCTATAGACAGATCTTTAAAAATGATATTAAGGTTTCTAAAATGACTTTTTCATAAAGTTAATCGTTTAAAAGATATACGCTTCCAAAGTGGTAAAATGTGTCCCCCCCCCGCCCCTCTAACTTCTATAATAATGAAGTGAAAAATCTAAAAAAAAACATTTGTTGTAGATATTAATGTAAACTTTCAATCAAAATTGGTTTGAACGAGATCGAGTCAGCAGTTTTTGAGATACGGTTTATTTTCTAAAACCGCAAATATAACTTTGTAATTCATACAAATACTATGAAAAACATAGTTATTTGGCGTAGTTGCAAAAATTGTAAATAAGCTAGTTTTAAGAAATTTGTAAGGTTATTTTTTCTTTTTTTCAAATGAATATATTAAGTATATTATATTTATCATAGTTACTACGGAACCCTTCATGGGCAATAACAATATTTCAATAACAAATTTTCATTTAAATCAACCACCGCGCCGAGAACTTGAACGGAACCGGGAACTTAAATGAGAAAGTACGGAATGGGGAAGTAGTATTGACGGTAAAAGTGTGAATTTGCGTTTGTCGTTAGTTTGCGTTTCACAGTTACTTTTGCAAATCGTACTACTGATATCGATATCTGAAAACGGTTTTCGATATCGATATGAAAACTGAATATCGGTTACATATCCGTTTGCAACTAAATACGAAAACGCCCATGTCTATTCAGTAGCCTAATATAGCCGAATTTCAGGCATTGGTAGCCTAAGTACGTAGCCTAAAATATCAGGAAATATGTAGTTTAAATCAATTAAGTTACCTACTTTACTTGCTTTAAATGCTGGTATTTTATCCACTCATCGCGCATAATGCATGCGCCAATAATTTTTCGTGAAACAAATACTTTGACACAAATGCTGTACGAACCGAAATGATAATAACTAGGCTTGGCTTGAAAATTTACTCAGTTTAATAATGTGATTGCGTTTGCACAAAAATTAATACTTATCACGTCATTCCAACCGGAATTTGGTTACGTACAAAGATAAATTCAGGGCATTCTCCGAAGCTGAACAACCATATACCAAAAGGTGGCTTCAACTCAACTCAACATTTATTTCACATGGGCACTTCACTGGAAACGACAGACACTAATGCACGGTACGAAATTGGTAATTCCTATGGAGAAGAACCATCAAGAAACTCCACAGTTACTCTTTTCAAAATATCATTCATTTTTATAATAATACTAGTATTTGCGTGTTGCGCGAGGTGCAAGCACCTCGCGAGCTTGTGAAAAAAAAAAGGGGGGGGGGTGATGGGGGAGGGGTTGCACAATTATTTCGACTAAAGCCCGATTTACACTTCAACAAGTACAGTAGCGAGTTAACTTGCGTCATCGGCGAGTTAAGTTGTTATTGTAGTTTGAACGGCAAAAGCGAGTTAAGTAGTAGTACATTAACAACTTAACCGCCAATGACGCAAGTTAACTCGCTACTGTACTTGTTGAAGTGTAAATCGGGCTTTAAGCATTTGTTGGATATTCCGTGAACTACTCAATAAAATACCATATTAGATTCCAAAATATATTGTGCATCCGCACAGGCAAACGATCAGAACAGACTAGCTACTGACATCTGTCTAGAAAACTTATTCTAAACTACCAGAGTTTATAGAGGGACATATATACAAACTCCATGTATGTGTATTAGGCACATAGAGTCTGGCAAACGAAAGTAGAGACTGAAAAAGCGCGGCAAAAGACATTGGGAACTTTCTGCCCCACTTTTCGAAAAGTAGCGGACACAAACGAAATCTATTACAGATGATAGATATTATTATCCACTTCATTGCCGTGCATTTCTTTTTCCTGTAACATGTGGGAATATTGAAAAAATAAGGTTTCAATACTTTAGTACCGTGAAACACGCCAACTTTGCCCACTTTTTTCGAATAATTACAATTTTAATACGATTTTTCTATGGAGACGTAAGTATTTTCTTTCACCAGCTACAACTGTAACATTATGCGCATGTGTTAATATAGCCAAATTTACTATAATTCAACATTTAATTACATATTTGTTAATTTTTGTTGGCGGGCAAAGTTATCTGGACTTTTAGCCAACTTTGCCCACGTTCATTTTTGACGCAAGTATGGCCTTTAAGTAGATGACATAAAAACCAGTACAAGAATTTTGGTAAAGCTAGCGTTTCCTTTAGGAATGTAAACGATACTATGAAAAGTTTCTTACTAAAATGACTGGGCAATGTTACCCTGACATTTTTTCTCTTTTTCATACAATCCACATTTCACCTTTTAAAAGTGCTAGGGTTGACACATGGTAAATATTATTCTGTTTTTTTTTCCTTTCTGCAAAGAACATTGTGTTTAGGTACATAAAAAGAAAAACGTAAAAAATATGTTTCACGCTTATTAGTATTTATTAAAACTTGAAATTGCAATTAACACTTTTTTATAATATTGTGCGTCTTGGGATACCAAGTTGCCGTTGAGCATCCCGTGAAGATTTTGGCCTGATTCTATTGACTCACAGGTACGTTTTAACATTTCTTCAGTGTAGTTTTTATATACCCTGGATTCATTTATTCGTCTTGATTCCTGTGTCGAATTCGAGATTTATGTTTATTTTTCTGAAACAAACCATGTAACTCTCAAAAAAAATATTAGAAGCAATAAAATAAATTAAATAAATGCTTAAATATGTGAGGATATAAAAAAAAAAACAATTTAAAAATAATGAAAAGGGTTTATTTAAGCACTGTCAAGTTGTAAATGTCTTCGATAAGATACGTTTACGCGTCATTAACGATAACTTCTACAGTATTAGTAATATCCAGAAATACGAAAGGTTGCAGTCGTTACGTTGTTTGTCCTACTTACCCACGTATAAAATACCAAGTCACAATAATGTGTATGGTGCAAGGACGTGGGAATGCATGCTACCATCATTCTTAAATGACATGCCCGTAAATGTAATTAAAAAATTAACTCCAAAGAACTGCTGTAAAGTGCTAAAAAAACACTTTCTAGAAAGTACTACGATCTAGAAGGTGTTTCGATGCATAGTTAAAGTATTACTTTTAATGATGTATGTATGTGTGGTGTGGCATCGAGTGCCGCGGCTAGCATACCACAGATAAACCCTCGATGGTTTAGGTGGTATGTTTATATTTCTTAAAAATGTACTCGCATGTTTTAAATAATAAACGATAAAAAAAACCCCAAAGTAAGCAGAGCCCTACTATGGATACCAGACAGCTGATATACATACATATATAGTCAGTGGGAACTGACTGAGTGAATACCTGCTCCACACTACCTTATAATTTGAATTTTATTAATGAAATACCTAATATATGTTTAAAATTAAATAAGTTCAGCAGTAGCAATAAATTAAAAAAGGAATAAAATACAAGCTTTCGTAATGTGCCAACCCTAAGCCTTTTTTGATAGTGGGCAATGTTGTCAATCGTAGGTCGGAACATTACTAGATAACTTTGCCCATCATCATAACTTTAGTTTTAAAAGACCCTGAGCAATGTTACTAAAATTTATATATTCTACAAATAATTTTCTACGACATTGTATAAAGTACACTAACCTGTGTTTTCGCCATCTCGCAGAATTTGCTCTCAAATTTGCACTAAAATTTGCCCGCAAAAATACGCATCGTACTCGACGAGTTCCAACAAGTTACTAAGCAAAGTTAGCAACAAACAAGATAGTCAGTATTGCCATACATATAGTCTATTTTCCACCAAAGTTAATCAATGTTAACATAATATTAAGATATTTTTGCAAATCAAAAATATGCTTATAACTGGTTCTTCGGGCAAAGTTTCCCTTGGAGGCAAAGCTGGCATATTTCACGGTATTTTTACTTTTACACTTCACATTACACCTAAAAAAATTAATAATATCATCACAAAAAAATACGCCAAAGCCAAATAGTAATACTACTAATAAGAAATAATAATAATTATGATAATGCGCGCTGCGGCCCGGCAGTGTCTAGTCAGGTAATTATCATTGATTATGATGAAATATAAAAGCCTATTATTATATAACTCCTCTTTTTATTTAGCCTTTGTTCATCTGGTTGTTTTAGACTTCATTTTTTTTATTAAAAGAAGAGAGAGTAGAGTTTATAGAGGGACATATATACAAACTCCATGTATGTGTATTAGGCACATACCAACATCATTGATGTAATTACGTTAGTTCCAACACTGGCCCTTGAACCAATATAAACTCATGTAGATCACATTACACACCTTGAACACAATAAATAATCTAAGCCTAAACACATCCGCTGTCTAAAAATAATAAAACATTATAACAGCTAAAACAAACCAAAAATATAAATTTATCAAAGTATCCGTCACACATGTAAACAGTAAATATTCAAAACTATGTGATACGGATCTAAAACAAATTATACTTCTGCAAATATACCTTACCTACTGCTTAGAACCATCATATCATTTATTTAACGATAAAAATAAACGACATACAAACTTATCGTGTTTTTCCTTTGCCAACGGTTTCGTTAAAATGTCGGCCACCATTTCATCAGTAGAAAGGTATTTTATAACGACTGTACCTTCCTCAACGATTTCCCTGATGAAATGATGTCTTACGTCAATGTGTTTCGTTCTGGCGTGGTACATAGAATTAGTGCACAACTTCAGTGCAGACTGATTATCATTAAACAACGTAATCCTATACTGTACCCCTAAATTTCGAACAGAAACTTGCGTAGAAAAAGTGCCTCTTTACAAGCATCTGACAGACACATATATTCGGCCTCTGTGCTTGAAAGCGCCACTGTTTTCTGTTTTCTACTCTCCCAAGAGATAGTAGAATTTCCAATTTTGAACACATAACCGGTATAAGATCGGCGGTCGACCTCATTTGACGCAAAATCAGCATCAGCATATGCGACGATATCCAACCCTGACTTCTGAAAAGTTAAATAATGATCAGGCGTACCTTTCAGATAGCGAAGAACGCGTTTTGCCGCCTTCGAATGAGTCTCGTCGTACGCGTCGTTGAACTGGCTGAGCGAGCTGACAGCGTGCGCAATATCCGGCCGCGTACATACCGCTATGTACATCAGACATCCTATCAGGCCTTTGTAGTCGTGCGTACAATCCTTCTTTGTAGATTTCACGAGCTTCAGACCTGTCTCCATAGGTGTTCTCGCAGGTTTGCAATCTGACATATGAAATCGTTCTAGGACCTTCTTTATATAGCTTGACTGGTCTAGAGTTATTTCCTTGTTCTGTCTGCAAAGCCTCATTCCAAGAATGTGATGTGCTGGCCCTAAATCTTTGATTTCGAAGGCCTTCTTTAATTCTTCTTTGATTCCTGCCGTATCTCGGCAACCAGCTGAAGAAAATAACATTATGTCATCAACATAGAGCGCAATTATAGTCATAGATTTCCCACTCGACTTTACATAAACACAAGGTTCGGAAGATAAACGTTTGAATTTCATTTTGCTTGTCAAAACGCCATTTATTTTCTCATACCAAGACTTCGAAGCTTGCTTCAGTCCGTATATGGCCTTATTCAACTTGTAAACTTTATCTTCTTTGCCTTTTATCTTGTAGCCCACTGGCTGCTCCATAAAAACGGTCTCTTTTAAATCTCCATTCAAAAATGCCGTTTTTACATCCAGATGCTCGATATTCATGTTATGTTCCGTTGCTAAAGCTAGTAACGTACGTATAGTAGAATATCGTACTACAGGGGAGAACGTTTCTTCGTAATCAATACCGTATTTCTGGGTATAACCCTTTGCGACTAGGCGCGCTTTATACCTCAATATTTCCCCGTCGAGGCCAACCTTTCTTTTAAAGATCCAGTTGCATTTGACAGGCCGTTGCTTCGCTTCGCGGTCAGTCAGAGTCCAACACTTATTAACGATGAAGGATTTATACTCTTCCGCCATCGCGGCATTCCACTTACTTGCTTCTGTGCCATTGAGTGCCTCGCGTACTGTCTGAGGGTCCCCCGTGTCACTGCATACAATGCGTGCTACACTAGCTGACTCAAACTCACTAGATTCGTCCGTAGAGTTCTCGTAGTCTTCCAGTGTGGAATCTCCTAGGACATACGTCTCATCCGCAGGGTCATCTGGGGTCTCACTACTGCTCTCAGAATCATCTATCGTAATGGCGCTGTTATCTTGACAGTTTTCGTTAGATATTTCTGTGGGCTCTTGGGGTAAATCGAGTAAGGCGGGTTGCACTGGAACATTATCGGCGACAGTTACATTGTTCGGAAACAAACCGATCTGAGTGTAACGTGAACTGTCATACTCATCCGATGAAGTGTCATTCCAAAAATCATGTTCTAGAAAAGTGACATTTCTTGCTTTTATGACATTCTTCGAGCTCGCCGGATCAATCAATCTGTAACCCTTTGTCTCGTCACAGTATCCGACAAAAATATATTTCTTACTTTTGGGATCCAATTTGTCCCTTTTGTGCTGTAGGGCATAAGCTTGACAATCGAAAATGCGTAGGTAACTCAGATTCTCCTTTTTACCTGACCATTTTTCTTCCGGTGTAAAGCCCATCACCGCCTTAGTTGGAGAGCGATTCTTCAGGTAGACGGCAGTGTTAACTGCTTCTGCCCAGAATTCCTTTTTCAAGCCTGCTTCCTGGAGCATGCACCGGGCTTTCTCCGTAACACTTCTGATCGCACATTCCGCGACTCCATTCTGAGCTGATGACCTTGGAACCGTGGTCTGATGTCGAATCTCATGCTTCTTCAGGAACTTCTTTTCGCAGTAACTCCATGCTTCGGGTGTTCAGATGCGCTAGACGATGGTGCCAAATTTGTTGTGTTGACTGGCTTCCAGTAGCAAGGGACTGCGGCGCTTGCTTCACGCTCACGGCAACAGGACGACTATCAACCTTCAGTTGACGTGCCGGCACCGCTTTGCTGTCACCTGTACCTACAGACAAAGACGAACACGTGGCCTGCGAGGATGGCTCGCTACACGAAACAGAAACAGTTTCAATGGCATCAAGTTCATAAATACCATCTCTCAGGGTAGCTGTAGCCAAAACCTCCCCATTGTCATAGACCGTACACACGCCAGAACGAAACACAATTTCGAAACCTTTCTTATCCATCGCACTTACAGATAACAAATTAGCAGACAATTTAGGGACTAAGTACACATTACTTATCGATCTCACACTATTGTCCTTAAGCACAGTTTGCGCAGTTCCTTTTCCAGCTGATATAAACTCTTTACTTCTTCCGTCTCTATGAAACATTTTATTTTATTTTTATTTTTATTGTCAGTTTATCATTGACAAGTTATGTGTCATAAAAACTATCGCATTTTTAAGCATAATAAAACCTTGTATTACTTAAAGGTTTTGTCTGTTATTTCAATTTATTATGCTTAAAAAATCATGGAAAAATATCTAAGGCCAGAAAGGTTTGATGCCGACCCATCGGATAATACCGCATCCAAATCATGGGAGCATTGGCGTAGAACATTTGAATACTTCTTAGCAAGTCAGCAGAAGGTGACCGCTCTTTCGTCATCAGTGGAAGACGCACAGTCAACTAAAGATCAATGGGACGAAGTCAAGTATCAACTTTTGGTAAACCATATCTCTCCTAACGTTTATGCATATGTAAGTGAAACTCATAAATATGATGAAGCGATTACTATACTAGAGAAGCTGTTTGTAAAACCCAAAAATATCATATTTGCACGACACGTGCTTGCATCGCGAAAACAACGTTCCGATGAAACTATAGATACCTATTTACAAGCTTTAAAACAACTATCTAAAGACTGTGGCTTCACTACCGTCGACGCTGAAACAAACAGAAACGACTGTATACGCGATGCCTTTATATCAGGTATCTTATCGAATAAATATAGGCAACGGCTTTTAGAAAATCTTACTTTAACACTCGATCAAGCTTACAATCAAGCAATTTCCTTAGAAACAGGTGAGGCCCATTCCAATAGTTTCAATAATCTGCCAGTGAACGCAGCTCAAAAGGAAACGGCTCAAGTTGCCTCCAATTTCTCCATTCAACAAGTTGAGCAAAAAGAGAGTTTCTCTGCCGCTACTCGTCGAAGAAAATGCTTTTTCTGCGGAGGGCAAGTACATCTTCGGAGAAACTGTCCTGCGTTTGATGGAGTCTGTCAAATTTGCAACAAAAAGGGACATTTTGCTTCAGTTTGTAGAAGCTCATCCAGAATAGCAAATTCAGTTACAACAGATAAAGATTTTTCAGCATGTATTGTTATGGCAGCATCACCTTCGTCCCTAAGAAAAGCTACTGTGCCTGCGTACATCAAAGGTATAAGAGCAGAAGCGCTCTTAGACACAGGAAGTTCCGTTTCTTTTATCAATGACAGCTTCTCCAAACTCTGTGGACTTAAAACAAAGCCTAGCTGTCAAACAATTTCAATGGCCTCACTTAACCATGTTTCACAAGTAGAAGGCCAAACTTTTCAAACAATTAACATTGGAGATCACAAATACGAAAATGTGAATTTCCTTATTGTCAAAAATCTTTGCGCCGATATAATAATCGGTCATGACGTCCTCTGAGAACATGCGTCACTAGAATTCTCATTTGGTGGACCAAAGAAACCACTTCACGTGTGTAATGTAGCTGCAGCATCTGTGCCGGCCGTACCACTTTTTGCAAACGTCTCTCCTAAATGCAGACCTGTTGCTGTAAAATCCAGGAAATTCAGCGATGAGGATACCAAATTTATTAAAGACGAGATCGACAACCTTTTATCGGAAGGTGTGATTGAGGAGAGTAAATCACCGTGGAGAGCCCAGGTCCTCATAACGAAAAATGAAACGCATAGGAAACGGCTTGTAATTGATTATTCGCAAACAATCAACCGATATACTGAGCTTGATGCATATCCACTACCCAACATAGAGGACTTAGTCGCTAAAGTAGCCAAAAACTCAATGTTCAGCTTAATAGACTTGAAAAGCGCTTACCATCAAGTTCCAATTTTACCCGAAGAAAGAAAGTACACTGCCTTCGAAGCTATGCGTAATTTGTATCAGTTTAGGCGCATACCTTTTGGAGTGACAAATGGCGTCTCAAGTTTTCAACGAACTATTGATTGGATAACTAGAAAAGAAAAGCTTCAGAAGACGTACGCTTATCTTGATGACATCACCATTTGTGGCCTTACTCGCGAAGAACACGACCAAAACTTAGAGCGCTTTATGACTGCGGCCAAAAAGTATGGTCTGACATTGAGTATGCAAAAATGTAAATTTTCTCAAGACTCTATTAATATTCTTGGCTACAACATTCACAATCACATTATCAAACCTGACAATGAGCGCCTAAAGCCACTTATTGACTTACCGCCACCACAAGACATACCGACACTCAGACGTACACTCGGTATGTTCGCTCACTATTCCAAATGGATTCCTAATTTTTCAGAACGTATTCACTCACTTGCTAGGACAACATCTTTCCCCCTTACAAATGAGCAAAATCAATGCTTTGAGAGTCTGAAAAACGACATTGCTAAATCTTCAATTCATGCTATCGATGAAAATGTGCCTTAGTGTCGAAACTGATGCATCAGAGCATTCAATCGCAGCAGTGCTAACGCAAGATTCCAGGCATGTAGCATTCTTTTCAAGAACCCTAAATCCAACCGAACAAAATCATTCTGCTGTAGAGAAAGAAGCTTACGCCATCGTAGAATCACTAAAGAAATGGCGGCATTACCTTATTGGTAAGCAATTTCGCTTGGTCACCGATCAACGCTCCGTTGCTTTTATGTTTAATATGAAACACTCAAGCAAAATTAAAAATGAGAAGATTCAGAGATGGCGGTTGGAACTTGCTGCTTACAAATTTGAAATCGTGTATAGACCCGGAAAAGAAAACTACGCTGCTGATGCTCTATCTAGAGTTTGTGCATCTACAGAATCTCGTTCTGCCAAACTTATATCACTTCATGAAGCTCTCTGCCATCCCGGTGTTTCACGTATGTTCCATTGGATACGCTCTAAAAATCTACCATATTCCCTTGAAGAAGTCCGAAATATGACAAGCTCTTGTCGGACGTGTTTAGAAATAAAGCCGAGATACGTAAGAAATACCAGTGATGAGCATAGAAGACTTATTAAAGCAACAGCACCCTTCGAACGCTTGTGCATAGATTTTAAAGGCCCGGTTCCAACGAATACAACTAACAGATTCATTTTAACTGTAATTGACGAATTTTCTCGATTTCCATTCGCTTTTCCATGCTCAGACGTCAGCTCAAAAACAGTGGTCAAAAATCTCAACAATTTATTCATGATATTCGGTTTTCCATCGTATATTCATTCGGATCGCGGTACAGCTTTTCTTTCTGCCGAGGTGCAAGAATGTCTTCATGAAAGAGATATCGCTACAAGCCGAACTACAGCCTACAATCCACAAGGCAATGGGCAAGTGGAGAAATTTAATTCTACGCTCTGGAAAACAATACTTTTGGCACTGAAAACTAAAAACTTATCAGTCGAGAACTGGGAGCAAGTTTTGCCGCAAGCTTTGCATTCTATTCGCTCCTTACTTAGCACCGCTACTAATTGCACACCGCATGAGCGAATGTTTAGACACCCACGGAGATCTACTAACGGAATTTCTATCCCAACTTGGCTTACGAATTCCGGCCAAGTATTACTGAAGAAATTAATCAGGAGTAACAAATATGAACCAATTGTTGAGGAAGTGGAACTATTACATAGTAATCCAGATTACTCCTATGTCAGATATCCCGACGGAAGAGAGACTACAGTGTCAAATCGTTATCTAGCGCCACTAGGATCAGATGACATAGCTCCCCAGGAAACTGAAACTGATTCTTTTGTTACACCACCTACATCACCGGTAACCGAGAACCGTAACATGACACCTGCTTCATCTACAGAGGCAGAAGAGCCGGTCTCTAACCACAGTGGAGGGCGAGTGTCTCAATAACGACCACCGCTATCTCCGCTACCGGAAATAATTCGTAGTACCAGTCGCGTGCGCAGACCACCAACATTTTTAACTGATTATGTTACAGACTAGCGCGGGAGAATGATATAAACTCTTTACTTCTTCCGTCTCTATGAAAAATTTTATTTTATTTTTATTCTTATTGTCAGTTTATCATTGACAAGTTATGTGTCATAAAAACTATCGCATTTTTAAGCATAATAAAACCTTGTATTACTTAAAGGTTTTGTCTGTTATTTCATCAGCTGTCGGCAATGCTTCACCATTGGCAATTAAGACCTTCTTTGGCTTTTCAGTTGTAAAATCTGATAAAAAACTGCGATCATTGCAAAAATGCTGCGCCGCACCGCTGTCAACGTACCAAACGTTACGCTTGACTCCTGCGGACAACGCTGTGAGATGCGCCTGGCTTTTCCGGCCACTCTTCTTGCCGTCAGAGTTGTCAGGACAATCCTTCTTGATATGCCCACTCTTTTTGCACCTGAAGCACTTAATTGGTTTCGGTGCTTTCCGAGCTGCTAAAGCCGTAACATCTTCGCTTTTCATATCACGTCTTGCATTTTCTAGAAGCAATTTCGCTTTGACATTTTCGCTTGAGAGTGACGTGTTCGAATTTTCTAGAGCCATTATCAACGGGTCGTAATCGCTTGTCAAACCGCTGAGTAAAATCACGGCCACGAAGTCATCTTCCAAAGCCGCTCCGATGTCGCTCAGTTGTTGCGATGTATCCATGACCTTATTAACGTATGCCTCCATGCTCGCACATTCGCTTAATTTGGTGGCGAACAATGTGCGAAGCAATCCGAGCCGTCGTGACAAGCCTCGGTCCTCGTATGCCTTCTGCAGGTTGTTCCACGCTTCGCGAGCCGTCTTGGCATTTCTAATTTGTGGAAATACACAAGACATCACGTTCAAGGCGATTTTCGCGAGCGCCTTTTCCTGTTTCTTCACGTCTTCGTTTTTATTTTCAGTTGTGCCCACACAATCCCAAAGATCGTCGTGGATGAGCACCATCCGCATCATAAATTTCCAGGATGAATAATCTTGGATCCCGGATAATTTTTCAACAGAAAAATTCTGAATGGCAGTTACCATCTTTTGTTTCCTTGCGAAAAAATTTTTGAAAATAATTTTACGAAAACACACGCGCACACTTGGGAAAATAATTATTAGAGTAGCGAATTTAACCACGCTCTGCTACCATGTTGGATATTCCGTGAACTACTCAATAAAATACCATATTAGATTCCAAAATATATTGTGCATCCGCACAGGCAAACGATCAGAACAGACTAGCTACTGACATCTGTCTAGAAAACTTATTCTAAACTACCAGAGTTTATAGAGGGACATATATACAAACTCCATGTATGTGTATTAGGCACATAGAGTCTGGCAAACGAAAGTAGAGACTGAAAAAGCGCGGCAAAAGACATTGGGAACTTTCTGCCCCACTTTTCGAAAAGTAGCGGACACAAACGAAATCTATTACAGATGATAGATATTATTATCCACTTCATTGCCGTGCATTTCTTTTTCCTGTAACATGTGGGAATATTGAAAAAATAAGGTTTCAATACTTTAGTATTTTTACTTTTACACTTCACATTACACCTAAAAAAATTAATAATATCATCACAAAAAATACGCCAAAGCCAAATAGTAATACTACTAATAAGAAATAATAATAATTATGATAATGCGCGCTGCGGCCCGGCAGTGTCTAGTCAGGTAATTATCATTGATTATGATGAAATATAAAAGCCTATTATTATATAACTCCTCTTTTTATTTAGCCTTTGTTCATCTGGTTGTTTTAGACTTCATTTTTTTTATTAAAAGAACGTTGCCCCGCACTAGGAATTTCTCCTGCATTGTGGGTGCGTATATAAAACATTTAAACTCACATACACAAACAGCTAGACCTGGAACAACTACTTGTAGGTCATCAAAGTACCATATTACTAGTCGTATATAATAAACAATTGGTGATAATGATGATTATTAATTATTTGGTAGGCCACAAAATGTATCTTGATATTGTCAAATACAGTATAGTATTATACCATCTTCCCAGAGGCGGTGGGACGAGCCCCTCTGCAGAGTAGTTCTGAATAATTTACTAACCACGTCTGCTACTTCTGCTGAGTGTGCTCGTCTGCTGGCTGTGGGAAAGTGGGAATCAGGTCTTTGGTTACATGCTCTACCGTCCTCAAATCTTGGCACTTTGTTCGACGACACCACTTTCCGCATCGCTGCTTCACTACGCCTAGGAGCCCCTTGTTGTTCCCCTCATCGCTGTAATTGTGGGGAAGCGGTCAACAGCCTCGGGCATCATGGTCTCTCTTGCAGCCGTAGTGCGGGTCGTTTTGCACGACATGCCAACTTAAATGACATTATCCGACGAGCCCTTGTCACCGTCGGCGTTCCAGCCGTATTGGAACCCATTGGACTGGCGCGTGACGATGGCAAGAGACCGGACGGCATGTCATTGTTTCCTTGGAAGATGGGTAGGCCTTTAGTGTGGGACGCAACTTGTGTCGATACTGTCGCGCCATCCCATCTTCCCAGTTCATCATGTTGTGCTGGCGCTCCCGCTGCGGCTGCGGAAAACCTCAAGCGGCGTAAATATAGTCATCTCGGTGATAACTATATTTTCGAGCCGTTTGGGGTCGAAACTCTCGGACCATGGGGCCCGTGTGCTCACAGCCTTTTTAAAGAAATATCGAAAAGGCTCGTTGACGCTTCCCGCGACCCAAGGGCTGGCTATTTCTTTGGTCAACGGCTAAGCATTGCCATACAACGAGGCAATGCTGCCAGTATCTTAGGTACGTTGCCAGCCGACAGCGTTGAGGATGAATTTTTTGATGCTTTATTGTAGTTTGTATTTTAGTACCTACGTAATTTTGTATATTTGTTGTAATTAATTGTTTAAATATATACTTATTTTTTTAGTTCAGTTCACTTACTATCTACGTATCTAGTTTTAACCGACTTTAAAAGTATAGTATTATTAGTTTATTAATATAAGTTCAGTACTGTGTTTTTACATTTTTTTAAAACAAATAATAAATAACATTCAGTGAAATAATAAGTAAAAATATATAACTTTTTGTTACTTATTCTGCGATGCAAAACAATATAAAATGTAAAAAAATCAAATCATTTTAGACAAAAATATTTCCAACTTAGACTCATCATACCTCAGAATTCCCATATGTCACAACATAGCGCTTTAAGTAAACATACCTATAGGTCTAAAGCTTTGAAATAAAGTATGTTTCATCTTTGTCCGACGTGGGGATTTTTCCCATAGTAAAGTTCCCAATGTCTTTTAAAAAATATCAGCATAGCAAACCCAAAACTACTATGAAATACCTGGAATAACTTTATTTGATACTTTAGAATTATGTATTTTATTTCATCGGAATAAAAATACAAGAAATATTTTAGGTAGGTAATAGTTTAGATATTGTGTCTTAATTCGATTAAAAAAAACAACAGTATTCTAAAATAGTTCTGATTTATTCACTATAGTCAAAATCTGAATGTAAGACTTCAATGTGGAAAGTTTCATTAGAGTCACTGGATTCATTGTTTCCTACGTTAATTATAAAACTTTCTAAATAATTTTCTGTAATTTTGTCCCTTTCTTTATGTTTATTTTCAATATGGATGACATAATCAGTCATGTTCTTTCACTCCTCGGGAGTTATATTTTCAAACGACTCTTTTATAAATTTCTGTAACTCCATTGCAGGCAGAGCAATATTTTTACTTGCCACTTTACGTTTAGCCAAACTCTATACTAACTCAATGGCATTTAGATCACAGTGGTAGGGGGGAACTCGCAATACCTCGTGCCCATTCTGCTTCAGAATTTCATCAGCTTCATATACTGGCTCTAGTGTGTTTCGTTTTAAACTTGTTTTCTAACGTTATAAAATTCGTTAATTTTGTTACGAATAGCATCTATGTCGAAACTATCTATGTCGGACACTGTGGGTTTATATGGCCTTTACGCGCACCTTCCTTTTTAATTCTTATTAATGTAGTAACGCTCACTTCTGTAAAGAATAGTAAAACAAAATGATTAGGTTTTCAAATCATGAATTCAATTACATCTTTATAAAAGTTATGTAATCCTAGTACAAAAATACCAGTGATTTTTAGCGCTTAGTCGTAGTACTACTTTAGTGCTATGTTTGAGCACTATTTTTGGGAGATTATATTTAAGGCAGCAGAGATTTACTTTAGACAGCACTTTGGAGAATAAGTTAGGGAGAGCAATGACAAAGCGTGAAGTCGCAGTAATGAATGTGGAATGAATGTTCTTTATTAAAATAAAATTGTGTATATATAATTGTAGTGTTTACATTAGTTAAACAGTGGTCACTGTGTGGGAGCGCGGCCCTCCGCCCGCGTCTCATATAACTGTTGATATTATATTTAATTTATAGCACTTAGCATAATATTCCTTTGTGCATTGTATGAGCGATTGGTTATCAAAGTGAAGGGTGTGCTATGTATGCTACAAGACTCCCCTTCAAGCGAAGCGTACCGGCAGTTTGATGATACGTCCTGAACGTGTCTGCTTGTTTTCAGCGGGATGTGACGTCAGGCTTGCTCTTGGTACTTCTGTTTTCTTGGTATCGCTAACTGGAACTGGTGTGGTAGATGGTAAAGTTTCTTCTGAGATAACATATGCAGGTTTCAATCGATCTATCGAAATGTTTGCTTGCCGATCGGGTAATTGTATTGTGTAAACTTTTTCTGTTCGGCTTATCACTCGGTAGGGTCCTTCGTATGGAGTTTGAAGTGGTTTCTTGACTGCGTCGGTTCTGATAAACACGTGGGTGCACTTCAAAAGGTCTTGATGAATGAATACAGTATTTTTGTTGCTGTGGTGTTTGGTAACGATTGCGGCTTGTTTACTTGAATTATGTCACGTAGTTTCTCAACGTAGGTATAATTCATAGTAGGTGTGCAGGTATTTTCTGTGAAAAATTCGCCAGGTAATCGTAAATTGTAACCGTAGGTAAGTTCGGCTGCGCTTACTCCGGAGTCGGTGTTTAAAGAGGCTCGTAGACCCATTAAAATTGTTGGGAGCTCGTCTATCCAGGAACTTGCGTTTGTGAGTTTCGCGCGTAATGCTGTCTTGAGGGTGCGATGCCATCTCTCGATTATGCCGTTGCTCTGTGGGTGATAAGCTGTTGTGCGAGTTTTCTTTATTCCCATTAGCTTCATTAGGTTTTGGAAAAGTTGACTTTCGAATTGGCGGCCTTGGTCGCTTGTTAGTGTGGTCGGACAACCAAATCTTGTGATCCAATGTTGGTAAACGATTTGGGCTATGCGATCAGCTGATATTTCGTCGGCAGGAGTTGCTTCGGGCCACTTAGTTAATCGGTCGATCATTGTGACTAAGTACCGATGTCCTTGAGATGTTGTAGGTAGAGGTCCTACGATGTCAACGTGTAAATGTTGAAAACGTTCGGTTGGCGGGAACGATGCGATGTTTGAGTGTGTATGTCTTTGAACTTTGCTTTTCTGACAAGGTATGCACGTACGAGTCCAACAGCTGATGTCTGCGTTCATAGATGGCCAGAAATATTTTTTTGTGATAAGTTTGCGAGTCGTGCGCGTACCAGGGTGACTGATATCGTACACGCTGTTAAATACTTGTCTTCTATAATGTTCTGGTATGTACGGTAGTACATAAGCAGTAGAGGTTTCGCAGTATAACTCGATGTTGCTGTTGGGTATAACTATTTTCTTGAGATGAATGTTTTCTTGTGTTAATAATTGTTTGATGTTAGTATCCTTTTCGTGCGCTCTGGCTATATCGGTATAATTGATTGTAGGTGGGCATGAGATTGTTTCTATGCGGCTAAGTGTGTCGGCGACGACGTTTTGTTTACCGCTTACGTGTCGAATGTCGGTCGTAAATTCGCTGATAAACAAAAGTTGCCTTGTTCGCCTGTTGGTTTCTGAGTTTGAAGGAGTCTTTGACATTACGTATGTCAGCGGTTTGTGATCGGTAAATATTATGAGATTTCGTCCTTCAAATATCTTGCGGAAGTGTTTGACTGCCATGTAGATTGCAAGTAGTTCACGATCGAATGTAGAGTACTTCTTTTGCGCGTCGGTGAATTTCTTCGAAAAATATCCGAGTGGTTGCCATGTTTCATGTATGTACTGTTGAAGTACGGCTCCAGCTGATGTGTCGGATGCGTCGCAGAATAAAGCGATTGTTGCATGGTGAGATGGATGAGCGAGTAAAGCTGCGTTTATTATGCTGGCTTTACACTGCTCGAAAGCTTGCGTTGCTTCATCAGTCCACGTGATTTGTGTTTTGTCCTTCTTCTTGACGTTATGTAGGTATGCGTTCAATAGTGCTTGTTGAGATGCGGCGTTTGGTATATGATCGCGATAGAAATTGATCATACCGAGAAATCTTCTCAGCTCTTCAATGGTAGTCGGCTTGGGATAGTCAGTGATAGCTTCGACTTTGTTTTGGAGGTTTGATACCTTGTGCTGATACTGTGTAACCAAGGAACTGAACTTCTGATTGGCCTAAGTTGCATTTGGCAGGGTTAATAGTGATGCCATTTTGGTCGAGTCTCTTGAGTACAATATGCAGGTGTTCTCGGTGTTGGGTTTCATTTTCCGACGCTAGAAGTAGATCGTCGATGAATGGGAAAACAAAATCTAATCCTCGTAGGACTTCATGGATATATCTTTGAAATGTTTGTCCCGCGTTCTTTAAACCGGGGCACATACGTGGGAATTCATATAAACCCATCGGTGTGATGATTGCGATTTTTTCTATGTCTTCTTCTCGGACATTCAGTTGTTGGTAAGCACGGTTGAGATCTATCGTAGAGAAGATAGTCTTACCAGATAGATGATGCGTAAAATCTTTGATGCGTGGCACGGGATATCGATCTGGTACAGTGATAGAGTTGAGTCGGCGATAGTCACCACAAACTCTAATATCGCCATTCTTTTTAGGCACGATATGAAGAGGTGATGCCCATGGACTCTTGCTACGTCTGCATAGACCTTGTTCGATCATGTTTTCGAATTCCTTCTTTACAATCTCGAAGCGATGCGGTGGAATAGGACGGGCGCGGCAGTGTACCGGTGGTCCGCGAGTTTCAATGCAGTGTTGCACATTGATGTTGCAGTTCAATTGCATTGATGTTAATCGCGTGATTTCCGGATATTGAGCTAGGATGTCGTGGTATGACTGTGACATGTCAATACTGCGTACGGTAGGAACATCTAATACACGTACCGGGACATTGACCTTTAAGCTTGTGATGCCGTCGATAAGTCTGCGGTTTTTCAAGTCGACGATAAGTTGATGGTACTTGAGAAAATCGGCTCCGAGTATTGGTTTCGAAACATCTGCTATTATGATCTTCCATTTGTACGGGCGTCGTAGGTTGAAGTTGAGAGTTAATGTTTTTTCGCCATACGTAGCTATTTTTGTGTTGTTTGCAGCGTAAAGTTGAAATTGTAGCGGCGTTGCGACTTGACCCTTTCTTCTCGGTAGCACGGATATGTTTGCTCCCGTGTCGACCAAGAAAGATAATTTAGAGTTTTTGTCGGTGATGTATAGGCGGTGTGAATTTTCTTGAACGCCGGTGTCCGCCTCTGCCAACGTTCTGTTTAGTTTTCCGACTGTTGTTTCTTGAAAGAGCAGGGCGACGTGCAGTGTCTAGCTTGATCCTTGAAACGTCGGTGATAATAGCAGTGTTTTGATGTTGATGCTTCTCGGCTTTGTGATCGTGATGGGCTACGGCGGTGAGATGGGTAGCGGCGGCGGCGATAGTTGTGATTGTATGGCGGTTTTGCCTTTAGATCGGCTATATCTAGCGAGAGTTTTCTTATCTCGTTGACGAGGTACTGCGTAACCGACTGCGGTGCTGATGTAGGTGCTGCGAATGAATGTACGGCTGCGACTTTGTTTGATGTGGTCTGCTCCATCATTCTGTCAGCGAGTAGTGCGAGTTCTTCGAATGTAATCTTGGTGCTGAATGATTTACTGACCTCAGGTGTGTCTGATTCGAGGTTTCCTCGGCTTCAGATGTGTCTGGCTCGGGTTTTCTCCGCTTCAGATGCTCGCTTCGGGTTTTCTCCGCTTCGTGTGTTTCTTGTTCGGGGTCACCACTTTAGCGCTTATTCGTAGCACTACTTTAGTGCTATGTTTGAGCACTATTTTTGGGAGATTATATTTAAGGCAGCAGAGATTTACTTTAGACAGCACTTTGGAGAATAAGTTAGCGAGAGCAATGACAAAGCGTGAAGTCGCAGTAATGAATGTGGAATGAATGTTCTTTATTAAAATAAAATTGTGTATATATAATTGTAGTGTTTACATTAGTTAAACAGTGGTCACTGTGTGGGAGCGCGGCCCTCCGCCCGCGTCTCATATAACTGTTGATATTATATTTAATTTATAGCACTTAGAATAATATTCCTTTGTGCATTGTATGAGCGATTGGTTATCAAAGTGAAGGGTGTGCTATGTATGCTACAGATTGAAGCTATTTTATCCAAGTACTGGTTCTGGGTTCTTATCCTATCTTTCTGCTCTAAATCCGTAAGTTTTTCAATAGGTTTTACTATCTCATCGACCCCTGCTACATCCACCAGATTTTCTATAAAAGAAAAAAAAATGTTAAATACCATGCAACATTTAATTGTATGTTAAATAACCATAATGCTTAACATTCTATAAAATGAATGTGAAACAAAATAGATAAATATGTTTCCTCGATAAATATAAATTGTGAATAACGACAAAGTATCAACTTAGTAGCGTCATACTAACTATGAAATCGAACACCACATGTAAACAATCTAGGTTTTGTTTGAATTCGGCGTCTTTCTCCTGTTGTTTTTCTTGATATTTAGACATCATGCGAAACAATATCTCCCGTACTCCACTTTTAATAGTTTTGTTCATTTTTCGCTGAATAAACGCTATTAACAAGATCACAACAAATCGCCAACAACACGCCATCTTGTTTTGAAAATTGAGTTTGACATTAGTATCGCATTGCCATATAAAAACTTTGCAAATAATTCGAGTGTCTACTTTCGTTTGCCAGACTCTACCAACATCATTGATGTAATTACGTTAGTTCCAACAGCATTGCCCCTCTAAATGAATCTGAAAAAAAAATGTTCCAAGTCTCTTAATTTCCGAGATCCGCCTAAAGGGGGTGAGAAGGGGGTGGGGGGGGGGTGACTTTGATAAATGGTTTTTACTTTACCGAGCCTCCTCTATACGAATCCGTAAAAAACAAAAAATACGGGTCTCGTAGTTTCCGAGATACGATAGGGAGGGGGGTGAAAAGGGGGGTCTGGCAGTTTTCCCGTAGGTTTGAGAGTTACTTGTTTACGAATCTGTCAAAATATACCCACCTCCCCTTCCACCATCTGGGAGAACAATTATGTCAATGAGTCAGTCAGTGAGTGAGTGGTAATTTAGCTTTATATAGTATAACTAGTATTTGCGTGTTGCGCGAGGTGCAAGCACCTCGCGTGCTTGTGAAAAAAGAAAATGGTATTTGCGTGTTGCGCGAGGTGCAAGCACCTCGCGTGCTTGTGAAAAAACTAAAGCATTGCCCCTCTAAATCAAGTATTTGCGTGTTGCGCGAGGTGCAAGCACCTCGCGTGCTTGTGAAAAAAACTAAAGCATTGCCCCTCTAAATCAAGTATTTGCGTGTTGCGCGAGGTGCAAGCACCTCGCGTGCTTGTGAAAAAAAAAAGTGGGGGGGGAGATGGGGGGGTTTAGTATTTGCGTGTTGCGCGAGGTGCAAGTACCTCGCGTGCTTGTGAAAAAAAAAAAAAAAAAAGGGGGGGGGAAATGGGGGGGGGGTTGCACAATTATTTCGACTAAAGCATTGCCCCTCTAAATGAATCTGAAAAAAAAAATGTTCCAAGTCTCTTAGATTCCGAGATCCGCCTAAAGGGGTGGAGAAGGGGGGCGGGGGGGGGACTTTGAAAAATGGTTTTTACTTTACCGAGCCTCCTCTATACGAATCCGTAAAAAGAAAAAAATACGGGTCTCGTAGTTTCCGAGATACGATAGGGGGGGGGGAGAAGGGGGGGGAAAAGGGGGGGTTTGGCACTTTTCCCGTAGGTTTGAGAGTTACTTGTTTACGAATCTGTCAAAATATACTCACCTCCCCATCCACCATCTGGGAGAACAATTCTGTCAATGAGTGAGTGAGTCAGTCAGTGAGTGGTAATCTAGCTTTATATAGTATAACTAGTATTTGCGTGTTGCGCGAGGTGCAAGCACCTCGCGTGCTTGTGAAAAAAACTAAAGCATTGCCCCTCTAAATCAAGTATTTGCGTGTTGCGCGAGGTGCAAGCACCTCGCGTGCTTGTGAAAAAAAAAAAAAAAGGGGGGGGGATGGGGGGGGGTTGCAGAAGTATTTTGACTAAAGCATTGCCCCTCTAAATGAATCTGAAAAAAAAAATGTTCCAAGTCTCTTAGATTCCGAGATCCGCCTAAAGGGGGGGAGAAGGGGGGCGGGGGGGGGACTTTGAAAAATGGTTTTTACTTTACCGAGCCTCCTCTATACGAATCCGTAAAAAGAAAAAAATACGGGTCTCGTAGTTTCCGAGATACGATAAGGGGGGGGAGAAGGGGGGGGAAAAGGGGAGGTTTGGCACTTTTCCCGTAGGTTTGAGAGTTACTTGTTTACGAATCTGTCAAAATATACCCACCTCCCCATCCACCATCTGGGAGAACAATTATGTCAATGAGTGAGTCAGTCAGTCAGTCAGTCAGTGAGTGGTAATTTAGCTTTATATAATATAACTAGTATTTGCGTGTTGCGCGAGGTGCAAGCACCTCGCGTGCTTGTGAAAAAAAAAAAAAAAAAGGGGGGGGAGATGGGGGGGTTTAGTATTTGCGTGTTGCGCGAGGTGCAAGCACCTCGCGTGCTTGTGAAAAAAAAAAAAAAAAAAAAGGGGGGGGGAAATGGGGGGGGGGTTGCACAATTATTTCGACTAAAGCATTGCCCCTCTAAATGAATCTGAAAAAAAAAATGTTCCAAGTCTCTTAGATTCCGAGATCCGCCTAAAGGGGGAAGAAGGGGGGCGGGGGGGGGACTTTGAAAAATGGTTTTTACTTAACCGAGCCTCCTCTATACGAATCCGTAAAAAGAAAAAAATACGGGTCTCGTAGTTTCCGAGATACGATAGGGGGGGGGGGAGAAGGGGGGGGGAAAAGGGGGGGTTTGGCACTTTTCCCGTAGGTTTGAGAGTTACTTGTTTACGAATCTGTCAAAATATACCCACCTCCCCATCCACCATCGGGGAGAACAATTATGTCAATGAGTGAGTCAGTCAGTCAGTCAGTCAGTCAGTGGTAATTTAGCTTTATATAGTATAACTAGTATTTGCGTGTTGCGCGAGGTGCAAGCACCTCGCGTGCTTGTGAAAAAAACTAAAGCATTGCCCCTCTAAATCAAGTATTTGCGTGTTGCGCGAGGTGCAAGCACCTCGCGTGCTTATGAAAAAAAAAAAGTATTTGGGTGTTGCGCGAGGTGCAAGCACCTCGCGTGCTTGTGAAAAAAAAAAAAAAAAAAAAGGGGGGGGGGGTGATGGGGGGGTTTAGTATTTGCGTGTTGCGCGAGGTGCAAGCACCTCGCGTGCTTGTGAAAAAAAAAAAAAAAAAAGGGGGGGGGAAATGGGGGGGGGGGGTTGCACAATTATTTCGACTAAAGCATTGCTCCTCTAAATGAATCTGAAAAAAAAAATGTTCCAAGTCTCTTAGATTCCGAGATCCGCCTAAAGGGGGGGAGAAGGGGGGCGGGGGGGGACTTTGAAAAATGGTTTTTACTTTACTGAGCCTCCTCTATACGAATCCGTAAAAAGAAAAAAATACGGGTCTCGTAGTTTCCGAGATACGATAGGGGGGGGGGGGGAGAAGGGGGGGGAAAAGGGGGGGTTTGGCACTTTTCCCGTAGGTTTGAGAGTTACTTGTTTACGAATCTGTCAAAATATACCCACCTCCCCATCCACCATCTGGGAGAACAATTATGTCAGTGAGTCAGTGAGTGAGTGGTAATTTAGCTTTATATAATATAACTAGTATTTGCGTGTTGCGCGAGGTGCAAGCACCTCGCGTGCTTGTGAAAAAAAAAAAGGGGGGGTGATGGGGGGGGTTTAGTATTTGCGTGTTGCGCGAGGTGCAAGCACCTCGCGTGCTTGTGAAAAAAAAAAAACAAAAGGCGGGGGTTGATGGAGGGGTTTAGTATTTGCGTGTTGCGCGAGGTGCAAGCACCTCGCGAGCTTGTGAAAAAAAAAAAAAAAAAAAGAGGGGGGGGGGGGGTGATGGGGGGGGGGGTTGCACAAGTATTTCGACTTAAGCATTGCCCCTCTAAATGAATCTGAAAAAAAAAATGTTCCAAGTCTCTTAGATTCCGAGATCCGCCTAAAGGGGGGGAGAAGGGGGGCGGGGAGGGGGGACTTTGAAAAATGGTTTTTACTTTACCGAGCCTCCTCTATACGAATCCGTAAAAAGAAAAAATACGGGTCTCGTAGTTTCCGAGATACGATAGGGAGGGGGGAGAAGGGGGGGGAAAAGGGGGGGTTTGGCACTTTTCCCGTAGGTTTGAGAGTTACTTGTTTACGAATCTGTCAAAATATACCCACCTCCCCATCCACCATCTGGGAGAACAATTCTGTCAGTGAGTCAGTGAGTGGTAATTTAGCTTTATATAGTATAATAATAACTAGTATTTGCGTGTTGCGCGAGGTGCAAGCACCTCGCGTGCTTGTGAAAAAAACTAAAGCATTGCCCCTCTAAATCAAGTATTTGCGTGTTGCGCGAGGTGCAAGCACCTCGCGTGCTTGTGAAAAAAAAAAAAAAAGGGGGGGGGAATGGGGGGGGGGGGAGGTTGCACAATTATTTCGACTAAAGCATTGCCCCTCTAAATGAATCTGAAAAAAAAAATGTTCCAAGTCTCTTAGATTCCGAGATCCGCCTAAAGGGGGGGAGAAGGGGGGCGGGGGGGGGGGACTTTGAAAAATGGTTTTTACTTTACCGAGCCTCCTCTATACGAATCCG
This sequence comes from Tholera decimalis, assembly GCA_943138885.2. NCBI lineage: Eukaryota > Metazoa > Arthropoda > Insecta > Lepidoptera > Noctuidae > Tholera > Tholera decimalis. The sequence goes on from OW964562.2 coordinate 37,670,564, forward strand.
TAAAAAGAAAAAAATACGGGTCTCGTAGTTTCCGAGATACGATAGGGGGGGGGGGAGAAGGGGGGGGGAAAAGGGGAGGTTGGGCACTTTTCCCGTAGGTTTGAGAGTTACTTGTTTACGAATCTGTCAAAATATACCCACCTCCCCATCCACCATCTGGGAGAACAATTATGTCAATGAGTGAGTCAGTCAGTCAGTGAGTGGTAATTTAGCTTTATATAGTATAATAATATAATAATATAATAACTAGTATTTGCGTGTTGCGCGAGGTGCAAGCACCTCGCGCGCTTGTGAAAAAAAAAATGAAAAAGGGGCGGGGGGTGATGGGGGGCTTTAGTATTTGCGTGTTGCGCGAGGTGCAAGCACCTCGCGTGCTTGTGAAAAAAAAAAATTAAAAAAAAAATGGGGAGGGGGGTGATGGGGGTGGGGGGGGTTGCACAATTATTTCGACTAAAGCATTGCCCCTCTAAATGAATCTGAAAAAAAAATGTTCCAAGTCTCTTAATTTCTGAGATCCGCCTAAAGGGGGTGAGAAGGGGGGCAAGGGGGGCGACGTTGAAAAATGGTTTTTACTTACATACTTTTTACTTATATATATGAACAAATTCATAAATATCTAGTAAGATACGATATTTTAACTGAATCACAAAAAGGCTTTCGAAAGAATAAAACTATTAACATGGCCATATATGATTTCCTTAATAAAGTTATAGAAAATGTCGATCACAATATACCTGTTTGTTCAATCTACTGCGACATGACCCAAGCCTTTGACTACGTAGATCACAATATCCTACTTAAGAAGTTAGAAGCTTATGGAATAAGAGGAAATATATTACAGCTTATAAAGTCCTATTTAAACAATCGAAAACAATATGTAGAAATATCACAGATAGATCCTGAAACAAAGCATGAAAGGGCTTATCGTTCACGTGATAGAAAAGTTACATACGGTGTAACACAAGGTAGTGTGCTCGGCCCCCCTTTATTTTTATTGTACATAAATGACCTACCAAAGATTACAAAACACCATATGACATTATTTGCTGACGATAGCACGGTTACCATTGACTGTAAAGACAAACAACTGTATGATTCTGACATTACTAATACTATACACACAATTATAACATGGCTTAATAACAATAATCTTAAGATAAATATTGACAAAACTAAATTAATGACATTTGACCAACGCAAAAATATACTATTATCAATTCAGTACAAAGATAAAAAAATTGATCAAGTAAGCACTTCTAAATTTCTAGGCTTAACAATAGATCAACGACTAGACTGGAAAGCACATACGATGGACTTGGCGAAGAGGCTCAGTAAGTCGGTCTATGCTTTATATAAACTAGCACCAGTCATAGGAACAGATGCAATTGTTACGGCTTATCATGGTATGGCTGGTTCAATTCTACGATATGGTGTTATTTTTTGGGGAAACTCCACAAATAGGGAACTTATATTTAAAGCCCAGAAAAAGTGCATCAGAGCAATGTTTGGTTTAAAAAGCACAGAAACATGTAAACCTTTCTTTATAAAATGTAAAATACTGACATTACCCTCTTTGTACATTTTTGAAGTTGCAGTATTTGTAAAAACTAATCCAAATTTATTCCCCACTTTGTCCGACAGAAATAACCGCAGTCGACGACATATCCACATGTTGTGCTCTAGGCAGTCTAAAACAGCTTTAATGAGAAATAGTATTTTTTGCATGGCACCAATTATTTATGACCATATACCAGATAGCATTAAAACATTAAACATACATTTATTTAAACAACAGTTAAAAAAAAATCTAATAAGCAAATCTTATTATAATGTTTCGGAGTTCCTGAATGAGAAAATACGGCTGTAATCATTATTTTTTTATATTCTATCTTTCTTTGACATTTTATAAAATAATAATAATGACTTGTTTAAATTGTGATCTGAAATGGTATTTTTGACTATGTTTCAAGTGTTGACATTGATATTTATAATTGTAATTTTAGTAATTTAATATTCTATTCAATAATATTATTTTGACTATTATGACTTGAGTAATTATTTATTGTTAATTTAAAACTGTAAATTATCTATGTAAGCCCTATGGGTAGACTTTTGAGCACTTTTTATTATAACTGACATTCTGTAAACTACCAAGAGTCACATGAATAAATGATTATGATTATGATTATGATTATGATTACTTTACCGAGCCTCCTCTATACGAATCCGTAAAAAAAAAATACGGGTCTCGTAGTTTCCGAGATACGATAGGGAGGGGTGAAAAGGGGAGGTTTGGCACTTTTCCCATAGGTTTGAGAGTTAGTTGTTTACGAATCTGTCAAAATATACCCATCTCCCCATCCACCATCTGGGAGAACAATTATGTCAATGAGTGAGTGAGTGGAAATTTAGCTTTATATAGTATAACTAGTATTTGCGTGTTGCGCGAGGTGCAAGCACCTCGCGTGCTTGTGAAAAAAACTAAAGCATTGCCCCTCTAAATCAAGTATTTGCGTGTTGCGCGAGGTGCAAGCACCTCGCGTGCTTGTGGAAAAAAAAAGGGGGGGTTGCACAATTATTTCGACTAAAGCATTGCCCCTCTAGATGAATCTGAAAAAAAAAGTGTTCAAAGTCTCTTAATTTCCGAGATCCGCCTAAAGGGGGTGAAAAGGGGGGCGGCGGGGGACTTTGAAAAATGGTTTTTACTTTACCGAGCCTCCTCTACACGAATCCGTAAAAAAAAAAAATACGGGTCTCGTAGTTTCCGAGATACGATAGGGAGGGGTGAGAAGGGGGGGGAAAAGGGGAGGTTTGGCAATTTTCCCGTAGGTTTGAGAGTTACTTGTTTACGAATCTGTCAAAATATACCCACCTCCCCATCCACCATCTGGGAGAACAATTAAATCAATGAGTGAGTGAGTGAGTGAGTCAGTCAGTGGTAATCTAGCTTTATATAGTATAATAATACTCGTTTAAAAGGTATGAGAGATAGCAATCCACACAGCACCACTAATATTATTGTTACGTCCCGTTCTCTATAAGATAGGTATTAGGCATTTAGTTTTAGGAATTTGAATAGTTTTTCACCCCACAACTAGTACTCAAGCCTTTGTGTGTAGTAATAAGGGTCTGATTTGATTGACTTGTCGGCTTGCTTATCACCTATTCGCTGAGCAATCCGATTGGTGTACGAAGGGCGACAGTGGCGCCGCTCTTCCGGGTGCTTTTTCACTTGAACTATGCGGCTCAACTCGTAAAACAACGTGCTCCGCGCGCTAAAAACTTTTTTCTAATAAGAAATGGTCCTTCTGTGATTTTCTTGCTACAACCCCCACAAGATACGAGAAATATAAACCAACACCTGTGGAATTACATGTGCAGTGAAGTTTTAGCTGGATTTAGGGCGACTGGACACGACGTCGAGCCCATGAGGTGCGCGAGGCAGTGGCCAGTGGACGGGAGTTCGTTGGTAAGTTTTTCAAATCTACACCCACAAACTTCTACACATAATTGTTTGGTCCTTCGAGCCGGATCTTTATTTTTACGTGCTTGTTGTGGGGTTATTTTTCTTAGTGTTCTTAGTTCATTTCATAACTTCATAGTTCATTTTGCGTCGGTACGCGTCCAAAATGGCGGACTTAATTCAACAAGATATTTTTGAACGCGAGATCATTCTTGATGATCTCCAACGTACATTACAGTTCATAGAGTCAGACGAACAACAGTTTAGGTCACGCTCAAAAGAGTTAACTTTGCAACAAAGAAAGTTCTTCAAACTTCAGGCAAAAATAGAAAAAGTCTTGATCAAGTCCAATACTTTTGACAAGGAGGAACAACTACAGATTCGTAACTATTTTAATGACTGTTATTACGCAATTAGTGTTCACTTAGACAAACTTAACACGTTCGTTGCATTACGAGATCTATCAGATCTCTTGCAGGACTTTTGTATTGTGCGTTGAACATAATCGTGTTGTTTCACTACTTGCAGGAGTATCTAACGTGTAAAGTTCTTTAAGTATGAGCAGGACAAATATACATATTTGCTTCCTACTTAAAGCTGAATTCAAGGACATTAAAAAAGAAATTAGAGATGGAGTAGGTCCCTAACGCACAGTACTGTAATTATTATAATTCCTTGCGGTAGGAGATATGTCGGTACTCGTGAAATCGTACGACTCGTAGACGCAAGAGAGGGAGGGTGGGCGGCTCGGGCGCTGCGTGACTCGTTTTAGTGTTGTCCTAGTATCGACGTGGGAAGTGGCGGGCACGTTTTGGAAATAACAGTCGCGTATATACCGCGTGTTGATTATTTTTGATAAACAATGAGTGCTTTTAAAAGAAAAAAGTTTAAAAAATCTATTTATTTTGGTGAGGTTTCTAACAAAAAATCAACGCCGGATTATACTGCTGCATCGTTCAATAAAATAAAATTTTTGGAAAATGTTCAAAGAACATCAGCAAAGAATCTGAGACGCTGCAATGCTTTACAGCACTCAGCAGATTGTAGTCTTTGCTCAGCAGTATGAAACACTTTTTTTATGTATGACCTCTAGTAAATCGCAGGTCAACATAAAAGCGTGTCGGCAGTTCGGCACGGAACAGAAAAAACAGTTTGTTTTTCTTTTCCGTGGCTGTCAGTATTTTTTTTTTTTAATTTTTTAAGGATGGGAAATCATCAAATAACTGCCTCCCGATCTGGGCGAAGCGGGAGGGTGTGTCAGACTTTTACTGACTAAAACCCATCCGTGTTCCACCATACGCTCTTCGTGTTCCGAGGCCGCGGTAACTCTTTCGAACAATTCCACAATCCCGCCAGGCAACGGCCCGCTTATGAGCCCCAACAATTTTGCTGACACTCTTTGAGGCGCGCGTGGAACACGACGCGCAGTCTGCACAGGCCTAGTTTTAGTCGGGCGGCGAGCTAGCCATTTGCTCGCAGCCCGCAGGCCTGCGCCAACGATGGCTGGGAGTCACCCTATGACTTCCGACGCCCGGAGCGTCTCCTGCGGTGCGGCGCGCCGTGCCGCAACAAGTTGCGATAACAGAGTAACGGTAACTGGATCTGGAGGGGTCAGACTTGGGCTTGGTTGGGCTGGACGGATAAGCATCAACATCTTGTCCCAACAAGCAGTACGCTGCTCAGCAGTGTGTTAGTTTACAGCAGTAAACTGTAAGATATACATGTAAGAATTGTTTGCGGTGCAGAGAAAAGCGTTTTACGTACGGATAGCTGCGTTCTTCTCGGTTAATTGATTCTATATATCGCCCAGGAGTTTCCAGCGCTGGTCATCCACTACTGGAACTGCCCTTGATCAATTCGTCAAGATCAAAGCGTCAATAGCCTAATGGATAAGGTGTCGGACTTGTGATCGAGAGGTCACTAGTTCAAACCCCACCCATTACACTATTGCCATGAACCCACTCTAGACACAACCATATTTAGCTTAGTTGGAGGGGTTAATAAGATTGCTAGTAATGTCAATTCTACCCACATTGCTAGTAATCTTTAAAAAAAAAAAAACATTTCAATCATTATTCAGGACGGATTATATGTGATCCGTAAGCGAGTTGATTGCTGTCGTCGTGTCAGTGACGGTGACTATGTGATGCTGACGACATAGACAGTCTCAGTCGTTTACACGATTTTCATTACAGGTCATGGTATTTTCTTCTTTAGTTTACTTTATATTTCGTATAGGTATTTATGATTTATAATTTTCAATATATATGTATTAACATAGATGTTCTACATTTGCTGAGCGTCTCACGAATGCCTACTTTTTTCATAATAGAACTGTTTTATTGCAATCATGAATACACTCTATTTTAAAATACTTGACTCTTGTTCCACTATTTAGTCATCATCATCTTTCTGCCCTTATCCGAGTTACTTGGGGTCGGCAATACCGCAACAGGTTTTCTTCCATTCTCTCCTGTCCAACGTCATAGCATCATCTCCTTTTTCATTCATGTCATACCTCTCACTATCCATCCATCAACATTCAAACTCATCAAACATTTAATTATATGCGATCCGTGTCATCCTTAAATGCTCTAAAGCAGTCTAAGGTGTCATAATCTTGGCCCACTCTTATTCCACTTAGTAGGTTTCATGAATCGACTAAAAAGTTTTGATTCAAGTTAAATTAGTACGTATTTTCTTTTTTACCTAGCTTCAAGAACCAGTGTTGCCAATTTAGCGACTTTGTCGCTAGAAATGACGACTTTTGCTTGAGCCTTAGAGACAAGGAAAAAGATTTGACGACAAAAATGATCTAGCGACTTAGCTGATGACTTTTCAAACTACAAGAAAACAAAACATATGCCCAACACTTTTAAAAAAAATTCTCACTCGCAATTAAATTATCTTTACCAGTGGTAACATTAAAGCAATGTGTAATTTAATTCGGGGAATCCCCGTATTTTATTTAGTTCCGTAGTTATCGTACTTTTCCTACGTACTTACGTTAGTCACTATTAGTTTGAGTGAAGTTCTATTCGGATTCTAAATTTTTTTATACGCTGTACCTAGCCTGATTTTTAATTCGTTACCCATCATAGTAATTACAAAGTGTATGAACTGTTTTGTGGACTTGTGGTGAACAAAATTATGGATTTACCTACGAAAAAGAAGCAGTGCATTCAAAAATATCGAGAAACATCAGAGACCGAGCCCGAATTCAAGGGATGGCTGAAACCAGTCTTTGGAGATTTGTCTAAGGCAATAATTTTGATGCTGACTGTACATAAGAAGTGTGTGTTGATTTATTTTTTAATTATAAAGATTGTATTGCTTATGTAGTACATTCTTCTTCACTTGCACATGCCCATTTCCAGGCTGCTATTGGCCTACAGTAACTGGAAAGTAAGTAAATCCGGGATCCGTCTCTAGTTGAATCAGTTTTAGCGAATTCTAGCGATTTTAGATAATAAATCTAGCGACACGATTTTGCTGGAGTTGGCAACACTGTCAAGAACATGGAAAGGTGTTTTTTTTTGCTTTTAAAACATAGTGTATTACATACTCTTTGTTTGCTTTATTTTGGTTTTTTTTTGTTTTGTTTTTCTGTTTTTTTTGTTTCTTTTTTGTTTTTTTTTTTTGTTTTTTTCTTTTGGCGGGAAGTCAAACGAGGCGGTAATTTTGATTTAAAGTTTTGCTTTCAAAAGTGCGGAATTGCATTAACTTTTCACTGAGCGAACCCATTTTAAACGATGAGTCCTCATAGTCAGGGCGAGGACCCTCGGGGAACGAAGAAAAGAAGGTACGAACAAAGAAATGCAGACGGGAATACAGATTCTAATCCGTTTAAAATTTACACAAAACCAAATTACAAGAGACTGTTTCTGGAAAACGGGAATTCTGAATTTACTGTTTATGTAGAATCTACTGAACAAGAGAAGTTAGGAAATAAGAATCCCGTAACCCTTACAAATTTAATAACAGACAATGTAAAGGGAGTTATAGGAGTGCACAGAATAAATGCATATAAAATGGGCATAACGTTCAGGAAAGCAGCAGCTGCCAATAATTTCCTTAAAATGGAAGACTTCTTGTTGAAAAATAAGATGAAAGCTTTCATCTCATCCTATCTCACGGAAAAAATTGGGGTCTTAAGGTTTGTGCCGAAAGACTTATCGAATGAAGAGATATATAAAAACATAGTGTGTGATGCCGAAGTAATATCAATTAAAAGATTTATGAGAAAAGTTGAAGGAAAATTAGTTCCTCTCACCACTATTGCCGTGACTTTTGCGTCAACATCTCTCCCACAATATGCCTACATCAGACTTTTTCGATATGAAGTCAAAGCTTATATACCTCCACTATTGCAATGTTATAAATGCCTAAAATTCAATCATTCTGCCAAGGTTTGTAGGGGCGAACAAAACTGCTCTTCTTGTGCTGGTCGACACTCATATAGGGAATGTGATGTTGAAGAGACTGTGTGTATCAACTGTTCAGGTAACCACCTTTCCATTTCACGAGATTGTCCTGTTAAAAAACAAAAAATGGAAGAAAAGAAGGCCGAATTTCGTCAACAATCCTATGCCACTGCTGTGAATTTACCCCCTTCCTTTACACATAAATCTTTTCCTTCTCTACCTAAACAATCAGAAAAAGTTAATAACAATGATACTCTTGACATTAAACAGATAGCTAATAATGACATAATCATTAATGCAATTGTAGTCTCTTATCTCATTAGGCAATAAGACTGATGATGATGGTCCAATCAATACTAATATTATAAAGCGGAAAAGTTTGTTAGTTTGTTTGTTTGTTTGCTTGAACGCGCTAATCTTCGAAAGTACTGGGTGGATTTGGATGAAATTTGGTATGGAAGTAGCTTGAAGCTTGAGGAAGGTTATAGGCTACTTTTTAACCGACTGCAAAAAAGGAGAGTTATGTTTTTACCGTGATAGAATCCACGGGAGCGAAGCCCCGCGAGAGTACTAGTCACTAATCTATACTAATTATAAAGCTGAAGAGTTTGTTTGTTTGTTTGTTTGTTTGTTTGTTTGCTTGAACGCGCTAATCTCAGGAACTACGGTTCTGATTTGAAAAATTCTTTCAGTGTTAGATAGCCCATTTATCGAGGAAGGCTATAGGCTATATATCATCACGCTAAGACCAAAAGGAGCGGAGCACTAATGAAGAATGTTTCAAAATCGGGGGATTTTTTTTCCACGCGGACGAAGTCGTGGGCGGAAGCTAGTAATATTATAAAGCGGAAAAGTTTGTTAGTTTGTTTGTTTGTTTGCTTGAACGCGCTAATCTTCGAAAGTACTGGGTGGATTTGGATGAAATTTGGTATGGAAGTAGCTTGAAGCTTGAGGAAGGTTATAGGCTACTTTTTACCCGACTGCAAAAAAGGAGAGTTATGTTTTTACCGTGATAGAATCCACGGGAGCGAAGCCCCGCGAGAGTACTAGTAAGAAAATAAAAGAAATATTTTTATCAAATTTAATTTAATGGACAGTTATTTAAATATTTTGCAGTATAACATACAAAGCTTACAGAGTAAAAAGAGCCTTTTACAAAATTTGTTAATTCAAAAAAATATTGATATTTGCTTACTCAATGAAACATGGTTAAAACCTAAATCCACTATTCCACACTTTCCTTCATACAATTTTATTTACAAAAATTCATGCAATAGTCATAATGGAGTTGCTATTTTGGTGAACCATCATTTAAAATACAAATTAATTAATACAAATTTCTCTGAATCAATACAAAACATATGTATCACTATAGAAACACAATTTGGTAGAATAGCTGTGCTTTGTGTATACAGCCCACCCAGTACTAGATTTGACTCAAGCAAGTTGAAAGCTTTAATCAATAACATACCCAAACCCTGTATAATCATCATAACACTAGAGGTAGATGTCTGTATAATATAATTGATGAATTCGACTTGTGCATTTTGAATGATGGATCACCAACAACTGTTCCTTATCCTAATAGACAAGCTTCAGCTATAGATCTTGCCCTTGTTAGCCCTTCAATTGCTCATTTGTGTAACTGGTATGTTCATGATGATCCCATGGGTAGCTATCATCTTCCAACTTTACTTGAGATAAACATTCAACCGTCTATTTATGACACGTCACCTCCTGTGGATCAAAAGAAATATATTTATAGAAAAGCAGATTGGCACAAGTATTACAGCCTATCAGAAACTAGTTTTTCCTACATAGATTTAATTAATGATACTCCAATCAATTCATATAATAATTTTGTTGACACATTAAATGATTTAAGGAATAAAACAATTCCAGAGCGTAAATTAATTTCAAATACTGTTATAAGAAAGCCAGTGCCATGGTGGAACCAAAAATGTAGTGAAGCTGTCAAAAAATCGAAAGATGCACTTAAATATTATTTTTCTCAACCTACAGTAGAAAATTGGATTAAATACAAAAAGTTAGATGCGAATAAGAAAATAATATTAAAAGAAGAAAGCACTACTTCTTGGCAAAACCTATGTAGTAGCTTTAATAGGTTAACACCTGTTTCACGGATATGGGGATACATCAAAAAATTTAAAAAAATTGGTACAAATCGTAACAAAAATTTGAATGATGAATGTGTTCCCAATTTTTTAAATAACTTAGCAGATTCTACCCAGATAGATGAGACTAAATTGAAATATTTGTTCGAAAATGCTACAGAAAACAGTTGGAATGTATTTCTCAAGTACAATTTCACTATAGAGGAGTTGAACACTTCTTTAAAGAGTAGGAAAGATACTACACCGGGATTGGATGATATACCCTACTTTTTAATCAAAAACTTACATTTAAATGCCCAAATCATATTACTTGGTATTTATAATAAACTATGGGATCAATTACTTATACCTGAATCTTGGAAAACCCAATGTGTGATTCCAATATTAAAACCTAATAAACCTGTAAATAATGCATCTTCATATAGACCTATCTCATTATCATCTTGTTTGGGTAAACTTTTTGAAAATATGTTAAAGTTAAGATTAGATCATTTTGTTGAATCACATAGTTTAATTCCTTCTGTACAATTTGGCTTCAGAAAAGGCACAAGTTGTTCTGAAAGCTTTGTATCTCTATTGTCAGATTTAAAACAGGTTAAATTAAGTCACTCTAATGCAATCTGTGTCTTTTTAGATGTAAAAGGTGCTTTTGACAATGTAAATATAGAGGAACTCATTCAAGTATGTCATGATATTGGAATACCTAGTCACATCTTAAAATGGCTTTATCACTTTTTGAGTAACAGAACTGTTTTTGTTAAATATAATAATAAGTTACATGGGCCAATGTCTGTCAACAAAGGCACAATGCAAGGGGCCACTTCATCCCCTTTACTTTATAACATTAATACTTCTGAAATATTAAAATATGTAGACACACCAGATGTAAATATCTTGCAATTTGCAAATGACTTGCTTTTGTATAGCATAAATCAGAATATAGAAATAGCTATGGCTAATATTAATAAGGCTTTAAATCAGTTGTACATCTATTACCATAAAAAACTTAAATTAGAAATTAATCCAGACAAAAGTTCAGTTTTAATTGTTAATAAAAATTTAAATGCTCATAAAAATGTAAAAATTTTATATAATAATGTTGAAATTCCAATAGTCAAACAACATAAATTCTTAGGGGTTATTATTGATGATAAGTTAAAATTTGATGAACATATTAAGCACATAGCAAAGAAAGCATTAAATGGCATCAATATATTGAGACATTTAGCAGGAACTTTTTGGGGATCCGACCCCAAAATTATGAGTACCTATGCTATACAAAAGTATAGTGAGAAGCCATTTTGATTATAGCAGTTTAGCTTATATGAATGCCAATGACACCTTACTTAAGAAATTAGATGTCATCCAGAATATGGGAATGAGACTTATTTGTGGGGCTATGCGCTCTACACCTATTAATTCATTAGAAATTGAGACATGTATACCTCCCTTGATATTACGCAGGTTGAAGTTGGCTGAGAGATTTTTCTTAAAAGTCCTATCTTTAAATAATAATCCTTTAGTTAAGAAAATTACAATACATCCTGAAATGTTCCAAGCAATATCATCCAGTACTATCTCTGCTTCTTCTCTGGTTAGTAGAACTTTGCCTGAAATTCCAACAATATTTCAATATGTACAAAATAATTCAAAAAAAGTTATGAAATATGATATTTGGCCTGTATATAAAAATACTTATATTAGCCTTATTAATAGTTCTATAGTCATACATCTAGACACTGTGCATAATAAATTTGAATATCTACAATTTAAAGACAATAAACCAAATCATTACATCATATACACAGATGGGTCTAAAACAAATCATTGTGTCAAAGCAGCTTTTTATGATCCACAAATAGATTTGACTAAATGCATTAAATTAAACGCAGCATGTAGCATTTTTACTGCAGAAAGCTATGCAATTTATTGTGCACTTCAGCATGTAAATAGTTTTGTAAATAATGTAAATAATATTCTGATAGTGACTGATTCCAAGAGTGTTTTATCAGCATTACAAAATGTAAATTTATCTTTTAAGTTAAATTATATAGTTTATAATATTAGAAATAAGATTAGGGAATTACATGATAAGATTATTAATGTAGAATTTGTATGGGTACCTTCACACAGTGGCATTCCTGGAAATGAAGTAGCTGACAATGCAACTAGGTTAGACCATGATGAAGACCAATCAGAGCTCCTAAAGATTCCATTTACTGATTACTACAGTCATTTTAATGAGTTGAACAGGCTGTTGTGGAAGGACTACTGGAATATAACCCTGGAAACGAAAGGCAAGTGGTATGCTGATATACAGAAAGAATTGCCAATAAAAGCTTGGTACCATAACATAAAAAACATCAATAGAAGATTTATCACTACCATAACACGTATGCGACTGGGACATTGTTTGACACCAGCCCACCTGAACAGAATCCATATATATGACAATAGCCGATGTCATCACTGCGGATCTGAAGATGCTGACCTGAACCATATTATTTTACAATGCACAAGTTTTAATATTCAACGGTTGATTCTAGTGAGTGATATTTTTGACAGTAACAATCAATCCAGTGACAGTGAACGTCAACAAAGTGTTCCCCGCCACGTTCAGGACTTATTAATAAACTAGCTTTTGCCCGCGACTTCGTCCGCGTGGAATAGTTACTTTGGGCTAACGTTAAATTTAACCCCGATTTTGAAGAATTCTCCATTGGCGCTCCGCTCCTATTGGCCTTAGCGTAATGACACAATATAGCTGTGCCCGCGACTCCGTCAGCGTAAGTTAATGTACATATTGGTAATATTGTTTAGATCACGTTCACATGAGGCTTAAGTACCTAGAGAACGCTTCGACCGCGAGACGCGTCGAGCGCGGCGACCGATTCTCAAAAATAATCCTTATAGCATGATTCAGTATTCACGCGCGATGGCTTATTATTATAAGCGTATTTCATGTATAACTTTGGTGTTTCTATACCGATTTATATGATTCTTTTTACGGTTTCGTAGCCGAATGGCAAAAAACGGAATCTTTATAGTTTCGACATGTCTGTCCGTCTGTCTGTCTGTCTGTCTGTCTGTCCGTCCGTCCGTCTGTCACAGCAATTTTATTCCGAAACTATTAGGACTATACATGTCAAACTTGATAGGTAGATGTATTCTGTGAACCGCTTTCCGATTTTGAGAAAAAAATTAAAAAATATTTAAAATAAAGGGGGGCTCCCCATACATGGAACTAAACCTGAAAATATTTTTTTTCATGAAATCGATGCATGTGTGGTATCTATAGACAGTTCTTTAAAAACGACATCGGGGTTTCTAAAACCACTTTTCCATAAAGTCAATCGTTTAAAAGATATAAGCTTCCAAAGTGGTAAAATGTGTGTGTGGCGGACACAACCTCTAACTTCTATAATAATGGAGTGAAAAATCTAAAAAAAATATATGTCTGTAGATCTTAATATAAACTTTCAACCAAAATTAGTTTGAACGAAATCAGTTCAGCAGTTTTTGAGATACAGCATATTTTCTAAAACCGCAAATATAACTTTGTAATTCATACAAACACTATGAAAAACAAATTTATTCGGCACAGTTGTAAAAAATGTAAAAAAGCCAGTTTTAAGAAATTTGTAAGGTTTTTTTTTCAAAACAAATTTATTTGGCGCAGTTGTAAAAAATGTAAATAAGCTAGTTTTAAGAAATTTGTAAGGTTTTTTTTTTCGTCAAATAAATTTGCATATTATATTATAGTTACTGCGGAACCCTTCATGGGCGAGTCTGACTCGCACTTGGCCAATTTTTTTATGGAATAGTTAATAATGTTAACTTTTTCAATTAGGGGTGACTGAGAGTGTTATAAACGTAAGAGTAGACAAATATTATAATCAGAAAGCTTCGAACTGCTAAGCTATCGGGAGTTACACGTGTTATTGTGAGTCAACCATAAAAGTTAGACATATGCTGTCGTGGGATATTTTTTATACAATTTTAAGGAGAACATTTCCGTCATGAAATGATTTGTGTAGCTTTAACCATTAAGGTTGCACACGCGACGGAAGCTTAAAAAATGGAGTAACTTCTCCCGTTTTCCCAACATTTCCCTTCACTGCTCTGCTCCTATTGATTGTAGCGTGATGAAAAGTATACTATAACCCGCTCAGGAGTATGAAAAATAATTGTACCAAGTTTCGTTAAAATCCGTCGAGTAGTTTTTGTTTCTATAACGGTTATACAGACAGACAGACAGACAGACAGAAAAAAATTTAACTGATTGCATTTTTGGCATGAGTATCGATCCTTAATCACCCCCTGATAGTTATTTTGGAAATATATTTCATGTACAGAATTGACCTCTCTACAGATTTATTATAAGTATAGATAAGAACTATTTTAGTGCGTTGTATAAATATATTTGTAATACGGTGGAAAAAATTTAAGTTAAACATTGTAGTATGGTTTAGTTTTAGATATAATTGGAAAAAAAAATCAAATACCTATATGTTTTCTATCAATGTAATATAGATAGACAAAGGTGTAACACCTTGGTGTATTGTTGAAAAATGTGTGAAGTGTATGCAAGGATCTTCTACCTACTACAAGTTCCTTGAGTGTATGAAACTAGGCATAAGTTTGTTTGAGTGTTTTGTTTTTGTTTTTTGCAACTAGCCATATTCTAGTTTATTTATGTATGCGACTGAAAGACTCTGTATCTATGGTCATGAATAAAGATTAAAAAAAAAAAAAAAAAAAAAACATGGAAAGGTATTCGACTATTCGTTTCGTTTTTCTTTCATCTAAATTTTAATAGTTCTTTGCTCTTGATAATTATTTGCTTATGTAAACAATATCTTTACTATAGAATAAGTGTAGGAAATAGTGGATAAAATAGCATAAGTGTTATAATGAGTTCTAAAAAGGGAAAGCGTCACGGAAATAAGCATTTCCCTATTGCTGAATCTGTGAGCATAGCACTAAAGATTCAATTGGACAAGTTCATAAGTGATGAAAATGAGACTGAACTTAAGTTCCCGACGTTCTTGTCGGCCCAGGAGCGCGGATTTATCCACGAGACAGTTGCTAAGCTCGGACTCAAGTCGAAATCGCGCGGGAAAGGTATGTTGTTGATACGAAACTACATAGTCTTACATACAATGTAATCAAACTTGAAGTGCATACATAATTATAATGTTTACATACATTTCCTTTTGTATTATTTTCTTGAGGTTATAGGGTGTCAATGAAAACGAGTAGAAACTATTATAAATTACCAGTAGTTGTGAAATACATAACTATAAGGCTGGAAACAGTGCTTGACCGACGGTCGGCGCTGACCGTCAGTCGGCGTAGCTATATCTATGCAAGCCTATGAAAGCGCACTCAGCTACGCTGACGATTTTCACAACCGACGGTCAGCGCTGACGGTCAAAATGTACAGTCAGCGCTGACCGTCGGTCGAGCACTGTTTCCAGCCTAAACATTGTGAGCACTCATATTTCTTCTATATAATAGAACCTCTTTTTCTACCTAAATTACTTACAAGAAATAAAGTAAGTAACAACTGATAATATAATTAACAAGTACTCAACTGGGTTGTTAACAGATCACATAAAAATATTATAAAACATCAACAACTGCATTAATACATCTTGTTTCACTACAAGAAAATACTAATAACTAATAATAATAATTACTTAAATAATACTATACTTATACTTAATACTATAATTATTTCGCATTTATCATAACACTTAAGAATTCATAAAATTGATTCATGGCCAACAATAGATATTGCAATCAATTAATTAATATTTTCTACAATAACTGCAGTGACTATGTAAGTACTTATATTAATTATGTACAAATGTTATTATTATTTTTGTAAGTTTGGGATTGTGATGTACTTATATTATAAAACTCAAACTTTTCATTAATTTGTTATAACTAAAATAATTTTATGTAATTACCATGTAATTACACTATTTACAATTGATTGTGCAATAATCACTTTCATAGAGGAATTGCTAATAGCAGACCTATTTATTATTATGATGAGCTTGCTTTTAACCTTGGTTATAGCTAATATAACATTGTCAATTTAACTATTCATATTGTGAAAATTAGTCACATTGTCTATTTGGCACAGTCGTGAGGCACATGCAATGCTGTTATATAATTTAGTTTTAGTATAGTTTTTGCTTTTGGTTTTTTTTATTTAACTCAAATTATTCACAAATGCCATATTTTTTTTTATATTGTAAATACATGAAAATTAACTTTATTTCCAAACAAATATATACAAATTATTTAATAAAAATACATTCTTTAATTCTGCCAAACTATAAAACAATTTGTCGGCAGCTCATCTTGTATCATCGTACATAATCCATATTCACAAAACTTATTATATTTAACTAATAATATACTTATAGTCTATTAATTATGTCTACTAAACAAAACAAAAGTGAAGCTATGACATTTATACATATATTATACCTACATTTCATCTCTAAATTGCTGTTTATCAACATATCCATAGGAATACTATGGACACATTTATTGTGTGCCTTTATATATGGGTCAAATAAAATTTATTCTATTTCTTTCTTTTCCGATAAGATATAGTTCTAATATTTGTCTCTATAGTACTGGTTTATTATGTCTTACCATAGTAAATATTGGCTTTTCTTGTAAGCTTTCAGCTCAGTACTTTAATTAAAATATGTTACATATACAATACACAGAAGACATTTCTCAAGTCACAAATTTGTAAAATTTTAGTGGATCAGTTTGATAGATCCAGATCCTAGATCTAAACATGAGCATAATATATAAATATTAGATATTATGCTCATGTTTTGTAGAAGACGCATTTTGGAAACAGTCACTCTAATGGTGCTGAGGACTGTTCCCTAGTTTAGGAAACAGTCCTCAGCACCTTTAGGGTAATAAATCTTCAAATGTGTAACAATCTGTATGTCTCATGTGTATTTTTTACTCAAAATAAATAAAGGATATAAATTTTCTTCACAGGTGTGAACCGCTACCTAACAATATACAAAAGGATTGGCTCAACAATAATTCAAAATGATGCCAAACTCATCTTGGACTCCAACATGCGGTGTAGTATTGCCGAGTTGTGCAATGCATTCCCCATCACTAGCAAAGAGAAGGATGATCTTAGTAGCTGTCCCGAGAAGGAGAGAAGTCCACAGCTCACACATAAATCTATGGGACAGCTCAATAATGGAGTTCCACAGGTATAGTAGGTTTCTGAAACCTGTGGATGTATCTATTGTGTTGAGGTTCTTTAATACAAAAAGTTAGGACAAATCCTACTCCTATCTAAAAGTACCATGGATACTATTTATTACTTTTTTATACCATTGCCCCAAACTAGAAATGTGTAAAAATTCCATATATCCAGGTAGAGAGATCAGTTCTTGCATTAGTGTTCACATCAGATTTTAAATAGATTACTTTTCGAAGCAAAGTATGTTTTGGAAATGTTTGTATCTACAAGTATGTTTATCATGTGGCAACATTTCAATTTATAACAATAGTGTTTTCAGAAAATGTTAAATTACAGCGATATATAAGCGAAAGGTCACTCTCACTCATCACGAAATTTCAAAAAGCACATGACATATAAAGATGAAGTTTGGCAGAAAGGTAGTTTATAGTTAGTAGATGTCTGCTATTAACGGATTTTTGTAAACTCCCAAAGGGGGTGGGGGAAGGAGGGAGAAAGTTTGTGTGAGACTTCTTCAGTTTTAAAGTTACAAGTGTAAAATTTATATATGGGTTGATGGTTGAGAACAAAAGTTTCCTCCTCCTAAAGTGCTGTCTCTACTGCTTCAGGTACCCAACACACAATACAATCCAGATCTCCTAAAGTTCAGAGAGAAGCTGCCAGTGTATGAACAGAGACAGGATCTCATCAATGCCGTGCTACATAATCAGGTGAGACCTAAAATTTAATTATAATTTGTTAAAACAGTGTCCTTGGAAGATGGTTAGGTGTTTAGCGTGGGGTCGATACTTTTGTGCCATCTCATCATTCCAGTGAAAACCGCAAGTGGCGTAAATTGTTGAACTCTCTGAGGCCTTGGTCTTTTCAAAGAAAAGTCAAGTGTTGGAAAAGGCCGGCAATTACTGTTGCCAAAGGCTAAGGATAGCTATACAATGTGGCAATGCTGTGAAAACATCATTATTAAAATAAGAAAACTTGTTTTCAGTTTTAATTTAATTTTTGTATTAACCTTGTCCTGTCAATAACCAACACAAAAAATATTATTCAATTTGGTGTAGTCGTTTGGAAGTTATGTATATTTTTACTAATATATTTACTAATTTAAAAATTCATGTAAAATTTGCAGGTGGTAATAGTGGCGGGTGCGACGGGTTGCGGCAAGACGACGCAGTTGCCGCAGCTGATCCTGGAGCACTGCCACGAGCACAAGCTCGCCGCGCGCATCTACTGCACGCAGCCCCGCAGGATCTCCGCCGTCGCCGTCGCCGAGAGGGTAAGTCTCACTTGGCTAAACGTGGACCTCGAGGCTAAACGATAAGCTCGTGGCTTAAGGACGACCTCGTAGCTAAATTATAACAAACGTTGATCTTGAAGCTTAAGCAACATTTGTCAAAATCAGTCCATCGATAGATGTCCATCATAACTTAAGAATCTTTTGCCATTAAGCCATTTTGTGTGTTAAGTTCTTGGTCCCAGCTACCATTTGTACATGTTTGACAGTCGTTACAAGTAGTAAGAAGCCAAAAATCTAACACCCGTCCTGCCAATAGGTACTGCATTAAGAAAAAGCAAGTTAATAAACAGAGCCGGATTAACCCTGTCAAAGGCCCTAAGGCAATGGCATTCTCGGGGCCCTTTTTCTTACTTTGACTGACTTAATCGTGTGTGAACTGAGGAAACGCACATTAAGGGCTGTGGTTTTAAATATATTTGTTTACTTACTTATTCCCAGATTTGTTCTAAAATTGTTTTAATTCTACTACTAAATCTAACGATTTGTATTTTGTGAGATAGGAGTGAGGTCGTTAAGTTCACACACACATCAAATTCTCATTCGAAGAAACATGTTTTCTTGGTGCGTGCACTGGGCCTGGGCCCCTAGTTGATGCGGGGCCCCTAGGCAGTTGCCTACTCCGCCTAATGGTTAATCCGGCCCTGTTAATAAATACATATAGGTGGGTCATTTTCACAAAAAGTGTACATTTGTGTTTCGGGTGTGTCCCACAACTTTAGTATTTTTTTTTAAGAATAATATCCATGTTTGAGAAAAACAAAACTAAAAATATGAATCTGTGGTTAGTTTTGACCAGTATTATATATTGTTGCTACTTAAAAACATAGTCATAATGCCTTAATTTTTAAAAATACACGTGGAAGGTAGCCATTTTGACGCTGTCCCACTACCATTTTCATTCAAACAACGTAAGTTTAATTTATGTTGCTGACCTAAATATAACAATGTGGTTGATATTTTGAAAAGTATAGTTATGCACGATTTGTTATAAAATTACAGCAATAGTCTAATGTGGCACAAAATATTTAAATAATTTAATCTTTGTGAGGACATAAACTGGTTAAAGTGGAAAATTCCCTTCCGAAACGGCATTTTTTGTGAGATAGTGCAATCAAAACTACCATATGACATTTTTGTTATCGATTGGAAACATTTTTTACGCTGTCAACGGGTTTCTATAAGTAATTCGGTCATTTTGACGGCGGCCGGCAAATGAACAACTACATCTCAGCAGTGGTCCAATTTTGATGTTCCAGAGCCGAAACCAATTCCAACGTAAGTTTACAAGTTTAATCCTTGCAAATTATTTTGATATCTTTATTAGCTTTCTGTAAACATAAATTGATACCAGGCTTGTTGTTCTAATGTGTTAGTTTAAACTAATTATAACAAAAGTGTTTAAAGTCAGCGTTCCGTTACTTCCATTCCGTTATCAAAACGTCGGTAACGTAGAAATGGAATTGAAATGTTTCGGAAAGAAATTCTTAGGAAGATGATACATTATGTTTGTAGTACTGGCAATATATTTATTTATAATAATTTAATTTTTATTTTTAATTCAAAGTGACGACTTTCAAATATAATCCGTAACGTCCTAAATGGGTCACTTAGTTAAAAAAAAAACAACCACTTATATTGTTATATTTTGAGTTTTTGCTAAATACGTATGTAGTTGTGTATAATAAGTGTATTAATATGTGTTTATTTTGATAATATTAAATATTGTTGAAATGAATGTGTTCAAATTTACACAAATGTATGCATTTTCACGATATTATTTGAATTGGTTGACTATGTGCAGCTGTGAACGTCGTTTGCCTAAAAGATAATAATGATGATGATTGTGTATGTAACATAAGCATTTTTTTTTCAGGTACTTTACCTACCTAGTAAAGATGGTTGTCCTAGCAAACGTTGATAAATTTCTAAACAAAAATGATTTTATGTTATTGCAAGAATCAATATGGCCGTGGTTAATAACTCATTTCCGAATTATGGAAAAATGTTTCGGCTGTGGATTTCCCACCAGTTTAATCCATACACCATACCACTTTATTGTATCTGATAATACAAAAGTGAAGAATTTAATAAATGTTGACTTTTTTGGTGTCAGCAATGTATATTTCATACCATATATGATCACTACTGCGAAGATGAATGTGATTATTGTAACTAATTTTTAATACGTACTGCATTTTTCAATACCGGCAACGGTTATAATGTACCTGATATTTTGCTGTAGGATGTAGGTTCATTTTTCAACACAGGATATTTTGTTCACGTCGTATTTTATATTGAACAATTAAATTTTCAATGATATTTTTGTTTTGGTTTTAAAGATGCCACTTACGCCAGCCGAGAGCATGAAAAGATATCGGGAAAAATTAAAGAAAGACCCCGAAATGTATGAAGAGTATAAGAAAAAGGATTTGAATAGAATAAAATTAAGGAATAAGAAAATAACGGAATTATCAGAAGAAGAAAAGTTAGATCAAAGGAAAAAATGGAGAGAACAGAAAAAAAGCAGAAAGCGAGAAAGGCTGACATTGAAAATACCAAAAGTAAGAATAAAGAACCTACATCCTCCGAAGCACCTTCCAGTAAATGTATGAATAAAAACCATTTAATTACTATTAGAAAATTGCGGCGACTGTACAAAACTGCGATCAATAAGAATAAAGTGTTGAATAATAGAATACAAAAAGCAAGAAAGAAAATTTATCGTTTGAAGGTAGCAAATAGGAAACAGATAGACAATTTGAATGATAAAATATTAAAAATGCAAGCAAGAGAAGAAGTTATGGAAAGTGCTCTACGCTCATCTTATAATAAATCGAGAAGCCAAGCAGATAAACGAGTATTAAAATGTGTTGCTAATACCATTGCAGTGAAGAACAATAGGTGTAAATCATACGTTGCAAGACCCTTAGGATTACGTGGGCGCGTAAGAGTACTAAAACCGGTTCAAAAACGACAAAAAGGTACGATTACAGAAGAGTTAAAATTATTTTTTATACGTGATGATATAAGTCGTAGCACAAGTGGAAAGAAAGAGTGTAAAACTGTTAGTAAACAAAAGCATCAAATTCGATATCTTACTGATAAACTATTTAACTTGTACAAAATTTATAAGAATGAGGGAGGAAGATTTAGTTTCACTACTTTTTTAGATATAAACCAGCATATGTACTATCTCCTAATATTCACAACCGTGACACCTGCTTATGCGTAAAACACAGCAATATGGAGATGATGTTTTTAAATTTATTCAGAAACGGTGTGTTTCCTAAAAATATTAAGTCTCTCAGTGACATCATTTCTAAATTGTCTTGCGACCCAAGTTCCTACGATTGCGTGTATGGAAGATGCACAATTTGTAAAAATGTTAAATTGGTTTATGCTTTAAAAGGAGAGGCACTGCTTAAAAGACTTTACTGGGAACAATGGGAACGTATAAACCATTCTTATGAGAAGGTGGAAAAAGGGATGATAAAAAAATATATCACAAAAAAGACCGTAAAAAATAAAAAGCATGGCACAATCACAGACTTAATACAGATTTTTGAGAAAAATATACCCTTGTATAAGATTCATATACACAACTGGAAACATCAGCAAAGAAAATATCGCGAGAAAATAGAAACTTTAGGTCCACGCGAGGCGTTAATCATTTGCGATTTCAGCGAAAATTACGAATGTAAGTCGCATGAAGAAGTACAAGCCATTAGCCACCCATTTTGGAGCGTCCAAAAATCAAATAACATTGCATTGTGGCATGATTTACTGGGCTTCTAGATCACAATCATTTTGCTCTGTTTCCGATAAAAAGTGTCATGAGCCACATGCTATTTGGGCTCACCTTTTACCCGTTATTAACTTATTAAAAACAAAATGCCCTGAACTTAAATGCATACATTTTTTCTCAAATTGACCCAGTTCACAATACAGGCAAAAAAAAATATTTTTCTTCTGAGTTTCTTCTTCAACACTTCTAAACTTGGCATTGACACGTCTACGTGGAACTTTTCTGAAAGTGGCCATGGCAAGAGCGTCGCGGATGGAATAGGTGGATCGGTAAAGAGGACTTTGGACAAACAGGTTGCTTATGGCCGGGATATCACAAAAGGAAAAGAAGCATTCGAATTGCTAAAGTCAATGTCCAAAACAATAAAGTTCTTTTTCATTGAGGACTCTGAAATACAAATAGTTCATAATAATGTTCCTATAGATCTAAAACCAGTAACTGGCACCATGCAAATACATCAAGTATTATGTTTTGCTAATTCGTCACACTTACATCACAGAGTGTTAAGCTGTTTTTGCCAAATTAAAAAAGATCATACTTGTTTATGTTATGAGTTGAAGAAACATTTCTTCCACAGTTGCACAATAAAAAAAGAACCTTCTGATCCAATTCCTTCAGATCTATTACCATCCACCAGCAATATCGCTAACACAAAAGAGCCTAATCCTATAAGTATATTACTTGAACATGATCTGAAACAAAATTTAGAAGACTTTTTAGATACCGACAATAATGTAACAGCTGGCACAGTGTCACCACACTTACCAATTTTACTCTTGAGTGACTCCAGTCCAGACATAACTCTTACTGAAAATGACGGTTGGGATATGAATTTCGCGGACACTTTAAATGAATATACCGTATCTGATGTGACAGAAAAAAAGTTCAGCTTCCAAGTTACAGATGACCACAATTACATGATCCCTGAGGAACATAAATCTGAAAAGATATATGCTCCTATAAAAATAATACCTTCAAAAGAAACACAAATCAACGATGGAATAATTGTGCATGACAGCCCAAATCTTACGACGAACGCAACTCATAGTAACATGTGCAATACAGTTAATTCGTCTCATAAATCACGGAAGAGACCGGCTTCTACTATTTCTACAAAAAGTGTAGTGACGAAAAATTATTCTGATGGTAAAGAAAACAACCCTCAAAATAAAAACCCTTATATTAAGACAGTAATATCTCGAAGTTTAATGTGCTACGCATGTAAAAAATATGTTAGATTCCCGTCGGTAGATGTTACAAAATGTATATCGTGTATAAAATGGTTCTGTGTCAGATGTAGTGAAGGTAATAATAATATTGATTTTATATGTCGAAAATGTTTTGGAGAAGAGTATATATAAAATAAAAAGTATTAAAAAATTAACTAGATGGCAGGAAATAAAATACAAATTAATTTAAAAATCGAAAACCCGACTGCTTAAGAAGTGAACTAAAAGGATGTTAACGAGAAAAAAATCATGCTGTGCTGTAGGAAGATCAGGTGGTCAGCCAGCTCGCAAATACTCGTATGTAGGTATCCTCCGACTGCACAGCATGATTGTTTGCTTGTTTACATCTTTATAGTTCTTAAGCAGTCTGATTTCTGATTTTAAAATTATTTTTTGTTAATTTACAATATTTTATCCGACTGCCAGGAAAGGGCTAAGATTTTCGCTTGTTATCATGCTCATGTGCCTCCTCTTATTTTAAGAAGAAGAACTAATAATTTTGTTTTATTTCGATAAAAAAACAACAACAAAAATTATTAACAATTTTTTTAATATAAAACTTTAATATATTATAATTTTAATATTTTTTACGCATTAACGCATGTGTTGCGAATAATAAACATTTTTTGTGGGAAGATAATTTCGTTCCACAGAAAACAAAAAAATCTTTAAGGTGGAACCTCCACGGTAGCCCGCAAAATTCAAAGTTTTTTGCAATTTCAAGTCAGAATTAGGTTATTATGTTGATTAAAGTATGATTCGCTGGCGTAAGAATTATGTATTTTCAGAATTATACCTACTCGTAACCATTTAAGTCACCAATAAAACTCCATAGGGCCAGGTCACCGGACTTATGGAGTTATTTTACTTATTTGAATGGTTATAACTCTAAAAAAACATACTTCTTACGCCCACGAATCATACTTTAATCAACTGACAAAATATACTGACTTATAAATTGGAAAAAAAAGTAAGAAAATTTGAATTTCGCGGGCTACCGTGAAGGTTCTAACTTAATATATTATTTCCAATTCTTAGAATTGGAGTGCGAATATATCATGTTGAATAAGGTGTAAAATGTTCAATTTTATTTTGTATTATTTTGATCTCATTTACTTGATAATGTGTAATAGTCTTAAGAATTCTATTCCGTGACAGGAACAATCTATTCCGTGACTGTCCTATTTTTTATTTTGTTTTAAATATTATTTTTAGAGCGAAACGTTATTTAATTATTATTAGATGTTGATAATTGAGAGTGTTTTCATTTGATTAATCTAATTAAAAAATAGTTCCTTAGATAAATGTTAATTGAGAAAGATACCAAAAAGTATTGAACTAATTTGGTCCAAAGAGTAACAGAATGGAAATTAAAATGTTGATAATATGTATGTGCTATTGTTGATTTTATGTTTCATCTGTTTTGTATTAAAGTACATAACAACGTTAACCAATTATATTATTTGATTAAATCCAAACGAGTTTTATTTAATTTCTATAGCCGACAACTATTTGTTTCGGAACGGAACAAATTTTGTTTCCCAGGGGCAAAAAAGTAGTTGTATTTGAGGATATAAGCCTGATTAAGTGATTTTATTATAATATTCAGATTGTGAAAAGAATAGTTTTTATAAAAATAATAATAAAAAAAACAACTACAATAAAAAACAAAACCTGGCATTTTTCTAATAGTGTACACTTTTTTTGAAAATGACCCAGGTACAAACTCCAGATCTAACATATATTTTTTAAAATTGTAAGGTAGGCATAGATTTACTACGCTTGAAATAACTGTTATTGCATAAGTATGTAAGCGTGTGCCTGTCCATAATTCGCTTGTATCATCCATTTCAGGTGGCGTATGAGCGAATGGAGAAGATAGGTCAGTCCATAGGCTACCAGATCCGGCTGGAGTCCCGCGTGTCCCCGCGCACCGTGCTCACCTACTGCACCAACGGGGTGCTGCTCAGGACCCTCATGGCCGGAGACACATCACTTACTGGTATGTGTAACACTGCCGTCAGGGATGTCAGACGGCCACCCTGAAATCCTTATACCGAGCTGTCTGAAAGCTGGTATTCAAAGCGAAAAGCTGGTACCCCTGTGCTCCGCTGCCGCGCTGCTACCACTGATCCTATAAACTGTATCGGAAATCGCATCGTAGTAAAAAATATATTTCGATTTCGTGTATATAGGGCAGTAATTATCGAACGTACCAAAGAAATAACACATTTTTATCGGAAAGGAGGGTTCGTTCGCTTAATCAGACAATAGAAAAGAAGTCCGAAGCTGGCGTAAACAAATTTAGATGCCGAAAAAACATTTTCAGACTCGAAACTATTCATTTTGAGTTTGAGATTCAAGTTTTAATGTTTTTTTTTCAGTATTAGGTATCATCAGTAAAATGATTGGGGGATGTGCGATAATATTTTTGATATTTGATGTGGTATTTATCTTGTGAACTATGAACAATTTTAGCAATGTTATTTTTATTTTTAGGGCTAAATAGCGAAGTGTTTAAAACGGTAAACAAGAAATACTATGCGAAGATGGCGCTGTAGTCGACTAACCATAGCCAAGCAGTTTTACCAACCGTACAGTAGAAAAATATTAACAACTGACTGCGATTCTTTGTCTGTTATAGTTAAGAATTTGATTTCATGTCCAGAAAAACACAATAATAATTGATCATTTTTAGTTAGTAATACCTACTCGATTCTTCCATTAAAATCTTGGTATTTTTGCATACAAGGACCGAGTAGTCTTGGTACATGGTACGTGACACTGAAAACTAGTATGTATACCAAGAAGTTGGTACGTCTGACATCCCTGCCATATTATTAATAGTGATGCTCCGGGTATCCGTATCTGTATCTGCGGATATCCGAGGAAAAAGAAAGATCCGTATCCGTTACTTTTCTCGCGGATCTTCTACGGATCTTTTACCTTATTAATTGGAAAAAATGGTTCCTAATTAAACTAGAAAACTTCTTAGTAGACATTATTTTCACTTTTGTACCATAACCATACACAAACGTTATTACACGGCCCAGTGTCACACTAAACACTAAATAAACTAAAGTAATACTCGCGCAATACAAATCGAAACATGTCCTGCCTGTCGTTATGGCGTGGCGTGGCTTCAACTATCGTTTCAAGGTCTCGCGCGTCGACACGGATTGAGTAAGAAACAAAAATCCGTATCCGTATCCGCGGATCTAGACACCAAATATCTGTATTCGGATCCATATCCGCCGATGTACATTTTAGCGATCCGGCACATCACTAATTATTTATTAACTAGGAGTCGCGCTGGGCTTCACTCCCGTGGACTATCACGATAAAAACATAACCTCTTTCTTTAGCAGTTGGATAAAAAGTGTTGCTGAGGTCGAGATTACTCCGTGCTTCTGTACGGAGCAATTTAAAACGTTGATCCTGGATTTTATTTGTACAACTTTGACAGTCATACCCGATAGTCAGAAGCAAAAAATTTAGAAGACACTTGTCTTGCCCCTTGATATCTTGTGAACGAGCTGTCGCTCCATGTAAAATATTAATATTCAGCTGCAACTGGTTACATATAACATATATAAAAATATGAGACCAGAGGCTCCACAAATTTACCGAGTAATAGTCGACCAACTCGATTACGTATTCTACTCGCTTTCGGGCAAATTTCATTGAAAAATATTTAGATTAACCTCTAGAGCCCCAGCGGCACAAAAACGTGCCAGTAAAAAAGTATTAGTTGAGCCCCGCTGGCACAAAATTTGTGTGCCAGCCGGGCTCAACTAATAGTTGACGTAAATAATGGCGGTCCTTGAGAGGTTAAGTTCTTGTTTGTGTAAAACAGAGTTTTTGGTTTTTGGTATTAAACTGTCGGTCGGCTAATCCTACTCGCACTTAGCGTTGTGGTCGCAATTGTCAGTTTTTATATATATTTAAGTTTATTGTTAGGTGTAACGCACATCTTCGTGGACGAGGTGCACGAGCGCGACAAGTTCAGCGACTTCCTGCTGATCGCGCTGCGCGACGCTCTGCCGCGCTTCAAGGAGCTCAAGCTCGTGCTCATGTCCGCCACCATGGACACGCAGATCTTCTCCAGGTAACTGCACCATCTCACACTTCTTATGACGTTCAAGTTTATACCTTATAAATATTGTTACGAGCTGGGGTTCGGGATAGAAATAATTTACACCAATTAAAACAAATTTAACACTTTACTTAAATAAACACCAAATAAAAATGAACACAGTTATTCACAGTACAATACTTGTCACTCAACACATAAATCGCACCGAAATTCACTTGTAAAGCTTCGATTATATCGCCTCGTATCTTGAAATAAGACTGCTGTCTGCCTTTATTATTATTATTATTTATACCCCGGTCTATGAGTTTTAGAACATTCTTGTAAAATCGACTCACTGCCTACACTGTCAAGAATATTCCAGAAGCTACTCGAGATACTTCTTGTAAAATCTACTCACCGCCTACACTGTCAAGAATATTCCAGAAGGTACTCGAGATACTCAGTACTGCTACTCGCCGCTAGATGGCGTTAGTGTGTCGAACATTCTAGATTTCTGTCGAAGTTTCTCGACGTACTTCACTAAGCGACTGGCGTAACAATATCATACAGCTGTGGTACCCAACTGATAAGGCGCGTCGTGAATCTTCGTTCGCGTAGAAAAGAAAGTATGGCCCCGAAGATTAACGAAAGAACGCTTAAAACTTACAATCAACCTTAGATCACTACTATAATATTACACTCATTTCATATTCTCATTACATACTGCTGCTGCCGATCAATACCGGTAAAGCAAACGAAGCGCGGTGCGAAAATTCATTTTCTGCGTAAAGTACATCGGTAAACCATATCAGTTGGGTACCATTAGAACTTCAGATATCCATACATAGCTTTTTTTAAAAAATCTTTATCAAATTATTTTGGGGGTTTTATCTCTACGGATACGCCAACCCCATCATGCCGTACACATGCTTCTACAAAATAATGTTTTCTTAATTCAATTTAAAGGAGATTCCTAATCAATATAGTACACCAATTCGCTAAATCTTTGTGCTACCTCTGACTTCGGTTGAGCTACAATTGATTGTATTAAAGCTACGTTCTAGATACGACTTAGTCGTAAACATCTATTAGCATTTAGAACCAAGTTGTAGGGTATGCGAGCAAATTTTTAAGTGACTGTGTGCGCTAACAGCAGTGCGCTGTTGTGCCGCTCATTAGAAACCAGTTCTAATGAGTATGTACAGGTTGCTTCATTTTAAAACCCTTAAATTAACTGATGTATTAACCTTAGAACAACAACGCATAGAAGGATAGTACGAGTGCAAAAAGTGAGGCAACTAAAACTTAGCCATTTTTGGCTAACTTTGCTCGACGAGCCGTCAGTACTCAAGGTCACATTCTGCCGAACAGAGCTCGCGAGTAAATCATTTAAAACGACCGTTTGTAGCGTAAAGGGATGTCATAGTCCTTCAGGAAAACAAAAAACGTGTAATCAAATTACATTTCACAAGTAAATACTTACATTTTATACATTATATTTAAGTAAATCGACCATCAAACAAAAATTCTAATAACCTAACTTATCACAATTCAATGTTGCTATCCGTGAGGAAAAAAAAATACCCATATTGATTTCCTTTGTGCTTATTTTTGTTTAAAAAAAATATAGTTTTGGCGGCATTTATGTATGCGTCAAACTAAACTATATTTATTTACAGCTACTACCTACAGTGTTTTATAACTAAAAGTTACTGTTAGTTCGAAGAGTGGCATCATAAAGATGACAATTTTATTGATTAAGATTTTTTTCATTTAAGTGATGTTCTCAATAATATTTTTCTATTTCATAAATACAACACATACTTTTAATTGATATCAAACGAGATTTTTCAAGCAATTAATACATTTCTATAATATCATTATAACACATTACACATCAAACATTCTAAACGCAATAAACGATATCTCATTTCGTTTACCTTCCGTAAATATATGTCATATAAGTCATATTACATGAAAAAACATCATCTGATTTAGTTTCATAACATAAAATACTTGATTTGATCCAGCAACATAATAGTGCGTTTTCCCATTTTTGTGGTAATGGTACTGGTAATGGTATCACTGAAAGCTATATTTGTGTGCGTTTGAAGAACGTAGACACATTCGGCTCACGCACACATAGAAAATAAAGTGGACACACGAAATCGCTCGTGTTTTGTTCTAGACGCCTCTTCTATGCGTTGTTGTTCTAAGGTATTAACTAAAATTAAGCAGTCCAAATAATATTTTTTTATTTAGCTTTATATTTTTGTTTAAGTTAGTTGGGCTTCAACATGACAATTCCCTGTTTCCGCAGGTACTTCAACAACTGCCCAGTGCTAACGATCCCAGGGCGCCTACACGACGTACAGCGTTACTACCTCGAAGACGTGTTAAAGATCTCCAAGTACTCCACACCCAAGATGATGCAGGTTGAGAAAGAGCTTAAGAACAAACTCAAGAGTGGGAACAGCTACTGGTCTCAGCTTGAAGGTATATTCCTGATGGTCTATATCTCTATAACAACTTAGTTTCACTGTAAATAAAAAGGACTTAAAAGTACAGGGGGCTTAGTATCAATTTGCAATATTTAATATCGTTTTCGAAAACTGTTTTGTCTCTTTCACTCATCTACAAGTTTGTTGCATGAGAAAGAAACAAAGCGGCAGTTTTCGAAAACGAAAAATGTGTTTCAAACTTATAGCCCACAGAACTATCTCGCTTATTTTCTACTCATTGAAGTTTGTACCAATATAGCTTGATGGTATTCAAACTTCAAACAACTTTTATGCTAACAACAAATTAATATAAAAGTGGTCAAGATAGTGTACGTAACATATATACTAATAAATAAAATACATTTAATTCAGGATTCAAAAGTCCCATATAGACGCAATACATTAAAGACATATTACAGTACATTATAAATGATCTGAATTTACCTTAAATTACCTTAAAAAATAGGAACGAGAACTTCGCGACCACTCTTAAAATCAAGCCAATTAGAAAACGTATTCTTAATATTTTGTAAATATTAAGAAATAATAATAATAATAATAATATAAAAAATAAGCTGGCAACACTAGCCGTCAAATCAAGTTTTGTTTTCTGCTCTTACAAATAAATTTGCAAAATATAGTGATAAGTTTTCCCATCCAAATTTCTCAATATTTACGAAAAGAGGACAGATTGGACCAAGAAAAATAACATAAATCTAAAAAGCAACCGATAATAAAACGAAAATGAAGATAATATATAATCCATCGACAACTGTCAAGTGGTCTGTCAATGACACCAATCACTAAAAAATGCAAGAAATAACGATGATAATAAACAAAACTTGATGATGCTTACTAGAGCAGCTTCGCGACGTGCACGCCCACCACCCCCGGACCCGTCGCTCAGCTCCGCCTCGCCACCGGATTTAGGATTACCTACGTCACCGGCGGCTGCATCCGCGTCGAGCTCGAGCGACGAGTATTTCTCTCCGCCGACGTCGCCAACACCTGTGCGTCGGCAGGGGAGAGGCCGGCCACCGAACAGCTTGGGGCTTAGGAGCCAACTGGCTCCGAGTCGGGTCCCCGCTGCCGGTGGTGTGCAGCGCATGAGATGGACTCAGTCCATAAACGAAAACGTCATGCGCGCATATTATGGATCTACAGAGGGGGGAACTAACCTCACTGCGTATCGTGTCAGGATGCTGCCTCTGTTTCAGGACCTAGAACCAGCTGTGAACGTCTCGGCCCAACGATTGTCGGATCAGGTGCGGGTCATCCAGCGTAGCCACAGGCTGGATGATGCAACACTTGATAGGCTGCGCTCAGAGGTACTGAGCAACCATATCATCTCGACCCCGACACATGCCGTGGTACAAGCGCCCGCTAGTGGCGCAATGATACCGCGGCTCAATAGTCATAATAATGAGCTAGATGATAGGGTTGTCACGGTAAGTAGCCAATGCAACGATCGACTGAGGAGCGTACTGGAGGATGCGCTTCGCAAGTATAGATCAGTTCCGCCTGAACTTAGACCCCGGTTACCACGGTTACCTATGCATAAAAAAAATAGGGCGTTGGTGTGTGCTTTGGATTCGCTGCTTGAGAACATTTTTGAGAGCAGCGAAAACCTTGTTGATACGCATTCAATCCTATATTGCGGGGCTGTTGCAGCGTGTCGCTTAGCTAACGTCAAATTTCCTAATAACGACGAAGCTATTCGACCAAAACCTGCTGTACCAGTCTGGCAGTATAGGATCGAGAGGCGTATCGATGAGGCCAGAGCACTCATCGGCAAACTATACTGCTTCAAGGAAGGCAATGCACGTCCACGTGTAATGCGTTTTGTACGGCGGGCTTTCTCGGGGACTGGAATCAGCCCTCGAGAATACGCACCCCACATTACGGAGCGCATTGACTTCCTTAAGCAGAAAATTTATGCATGGGCAAGCCGTATCCGACGGTTTAAGCGGCGGGTTGAACGGTACTCACAGAATCGCATGTTCCAGAGCGATGAGAGGTGGGTATACAGAGCTTGGGAGCGACCCAATCAAAATGTGACTGACGTGTGCCGCCCGGATGATACCGCCACGAATTTATTCTGGCGCAACATCTGGTCGGTACCCGTCTGTCATGTTGAGGGTGACTGGATGCGTGAAGTTGAACGCGTGTGTGAAGCTATACCACAAATGGATAAAATAATCATTAACACTTCTGATATAGCCAAAGCAGTTCATCCGTTACCAAACTGGAAGTCTCCAGGACCGGATGGACTGCACAACTTCTGGCTCAAATGGTATAGCAGCTCGCACGCGCTTTTGGCTTCTCAATTCCAGGCATCCTTAGAGACTGGGTCTCTACCAGAGTTTTTAACGACAGGCTGTACCCACCTGCTTCATAAGAGTGGTAGTCCCACGGAACCCAAAAACTATAGACCGATTACCTGTCTGTCTACGGTCTATAAGGTTCTTACGTCCATTCTGAGAGTGAAAATAAATATGCACATTGAGTGCAACTCAATTATGTCCGCTTCTCAGAATGGATGTAGGAAAGGGTCCCGTGGCACTAAGGAGCTACTCCTCATTGACATGGCCATTAGCCAACAGGCTCGTCGATCCCGAAAAGATCTATCGACATGCTGGATAGACTACAAAAAAGCCTTTGATTCTGTTCCTCATACCTGGCTCATCAAGGTGCTAGAGCTTTACAAAATACATCCAACTCTACGCACGTTCCTTGAGTCATGTATGAGGCAATGGAAGACGGTACTTTGCTATCCAGGATGTCGACCGATTCGAGGAAACGATGAGCCTATATGGATCAGACGGGGAATATTTCAGGGCGACAGTTTGAGTCCACTTTGGTTTTGCTTGGCCCTGAATCCTCTAAGTACAATGCTAGAGGAGTCAGGCCTGGGCTATCGGTTGAGAAGAGGAGGTCAAAGTATATCCCACCTCCTTTACATGGATGATTTGAAACTTTTTGCCCCCAACAACTTGCAACTGATGGAACTACTGAAGGTAACTGAAACTTTCAGTAGCGCCATCAAGATGGAATTTGGTGTGGACAAATGTGCAATCATGCATGTAAAACGAGGAGAGATTATGGAATCTGAGGGAATTGAACTTTCAGATTCCATACACCTTAGATCTCTCTGCTTAACCGAAACTTATAAGTATTTGGGTATGTCGGAAGCTTTGGGCATTAATGTTGCTGACATGAAGCAATCGCTGAGGGAGCGCTTCTTTGGCCGCCTGACAAAGGTATTAAACAGCCTTTTGTCGGGAGGAAATAAGGTGCGCGCTTTCAACGGTTGGGTCATGCCGGTGTTGATGTATTCTTTCGGCATACTCAAATGGACTCAAACCGAACTGGACGCCCTGGATAGGAGGGTCCGTACACTGCTAACCGCAAATCGGATGCATCACCCACGATCATCGGTGATGAGACTGTACATCCCGCGGAAATGTGGAGGTCGAGGCTTTTTAAATGCTAAAACTCTCCACAACCGCGAGATTTGCAGTCTCAGGGAATATTTCCTTAAAGCCGATGTGGGTATGCACCGAGATGTGATTGCAGTGGACAAGGGACTCACCCCGCTGACCATGGCTAAAGAGAACTGGCACAAACCTGTTATACTTACCCCAGATGACCGCAAGGAGGTATGGAAAAGCAAGGAACTTCATGGTCGCTACTATCGGGCTCTTTATGGGTCCGATGTAGATTTGACAGCTTCCGTTGCCTGGCTACGCTTCGGGGATCTCTTCGGAGAAACTGAAGGTTTTGTCTGTGCAATTATGGACGAAGTTATCTTGACGAATAATTACCGGAGACATATTATGAAGGACGGGACGATTGACATATGTCGGGCATGCTATCGTCCTGGTGAGTCCATCAGACATATTGTCTCCGGTTGTTCACGTCTAGCTAACGGCGAGTACTTGCATAGACACAATCAAGTAGCCAGAATTATCCACCAGCAACTTGCTTTGAAATACAAACTTGTCGATTCTGAGGTACCGTATTACAAGTATGTGCCCGACCCAGTTCTCGAAAATGACCATGTCACGTTGTACTGGGATCGGTCTATCATCACTGATAGGACTATTGTTGCCAATAAGCCTGATATAGTGGTGATAGACCGATTAGTGCGCCGCGCAATGATAATCGATGTTACCATCCCACATGACGAGAATCTCGTGAAAGCTGAGAAAGAGAAACACATTAAGTATCTCGACTTAGCTCATGAGGTTGTTGACATGTGGGATGTGGACTCGGCTGTCATTGTGCCGATTGTCATATCAGTCAATGGGCTGATAGCTAAAAGCTTCGACGACCATCTGTCGAAGCTGGCTTTGCACAGCTGGATAAAGGGCCTGATACAGAAGGCAGTTCTCCTCGATACAGCTCGTATTGTGAGGAGGTTCCTTTCTCTGGAGACCTAACCACCGGTAGCTTGGACCCCGCTCCCGATACCAGTGGACTACCATTTTTTATATTTTTAAATGTTTTTTTATTGTCACTTTTTTATAGGAAAATATTTAAAAATGTAATTTTTGAGAGGTATATGAAATAAAGGAAATAATAATATAATTAAAAAATATATTTTTATGCATATAAACTAATTATGGTTGATTATAAACACTATAATCACCTAGTAGTAAAACCATTGGATGAAATTTTGTGGATGATTACGGAATACATAATAATTACATAATACATAAAAACCGGCCATTTTGTTATATTGATACAAAAATCTTCTGTGCGAGTCGGACTCGCGCACGAAGGGTTCCGTACCATTATCTATAAAAATCGGCAAAAAATGACGTTTGTTGTATAAGAGCCCCCTGAAATATTTTTTAAATTCTGTTTTTAGGGTTCCGTAGCAGAATGGCAAAAAACGGAACCCTTATAGTTTCGACATGTCTGTCTGTCTGTCTGTCCGTCCGTCCGTATGTCACAGCCATTTTATTCCGAAACTATTAAGACTATACATGTGAAACTTGGATAGTAGATGTATTCTGTGAACCGCTTTCCGGTTTTAAGAAAAAAAAAATTAAAATAAAGGGGATACATGGAACTAAAACTGAAAATATTTTTTTTCATGAAACCTATGCGTGTGTGGTATCTATAGACAGGTCTTTAAAAATGACATCGGGGTTTCTAAAATCACTTTTTCATAAAGTCAATTATCTAAAAGATATACGCTTCCAAAGTGGTAAAATGTGTGTCCTCCCCCTCTAACTTCTATAATAATGGAGTGAAAAATCTAAAAAAAAAATATATGTCTGTAGATCTTAATGTAAACTTTCAACCAAAATTGGTTTGAACGAGATCGGGTTAGCAGTTTTTGTGATACAGCATATTTTCTAAAACCGTAAATATAACTTTGTAATTCATACAAACACTATAAAAAACAAAGTTATTTGGCGTAGTTGTAAAAAAATTTAAGCTAGTTTTAAGAACTTTGTAATGTTTTTTTTTTGTCAAATAAATATACATATTATATTATTATAGTTACTACGGAACCCTTCACGGGCGAGTCTGACTCGCACTTGGCCAATTTTTAGTATTTGTTGTTATAGCGGCTACAGAAATACATCATGTGTGATTTTCAATTGTCTAGCTATCACGGTTCATGAGATACAGCCTGGTGACAGACAGACAGTGGAGTCTCTTTTTTTTGCTGGGTGGGAAAATCATCAAATGACTCCCGCTGTGGGTGGAGCGGAAGGGAGTGTAAACTTCTACTGACTAAAAACCCACCCTGCATTCCAGGGCCGCGGTGTCTCCTCAGAACAATTCCCGCAACCCCGTAGGGCAATGGCCCTATCGGGCCCCGTCAAAGACAGCGGAGTCTTAGTAATAGGGTCATTTTTACCCTTTGTGTACGGAACCCTAAAAACTGACTAGCAAGATTCTTTTTGAACAAATAACAGTTTCTTTTATATACCGTGAAATTTTAATTGTTGTTTTCCAGCAGCGAAATGGCTTTGTTTTGGTAATACAATCGTTTTATAAACAATTAAAATATTAGAAACAAAAAATGGCAGATTAACCATTGTTAAAAACAAAACTCGAAAGCGACCACGAATCAATAGTAATCGGGGAGGATACCTACGCTCGGGCAAGCCGGGCGACGAACGGCCGCGCGGCCGTTGATCCGCGTGCTTTTCAATCAGCTGATAACTTATTCTTGATAATAATAAACTTTACCCAAAAAGTTATTAAAATTTTTCCTTCATAGTTTTACGGGCTTAGGACCGTCATAATTTCATAAATATTTTTTTAGCTGCAATTTACTGAACACGAAATTAAATAAAAACAAATTTATCATCTAAGAAAAATAATTTTCTGAATTAGAGACCTAACAAAGTATTTGAGGCGTATTTCAAAAATTTTAATCAACTTATTTACAATAATTTAACTAACTTACTTAACTACTTTACAATGTTCATTATTTACAAAAGTATGAGTAGGTACTTACCTACACTTCCCGGTAACGGAGTAATTGTTCGAAGTGCAAGCCACTGCGTTGAATACACAATCGAGCACGTTTTAATTGATTGTCTTTCAATTTTATTAAGGTGCCTCTGTCACTTCACGACATTGAAAACGTCAATTATCGCAGTTATTAACGCGTCGCGAGTTTCGTGTTCCTAAATGATACGGATGCATTCCTTCAGAATTGAGCAGTTTCCAGACGTAGTATTGGCTTACGCCAAACCTAGCCTTACGAGTACTTCGCCGAGGATCCCGTTCAAAGAACTCGATGACTTCTTCGTCGAGCTCTGGCGAAATAACGGCCGATCGACCTCTGCCCTGCGCATGTGCTGGTGTCTGGAACTGCCCATGATCTAGTAGCCGCTGTGTCGCCGCTACGATCGTCCGGGCCGATGGGACTTGGGGGTTCAGAACCCCGCGAAGACGGAGCGACTCCAAGTGTTGCGGCTCCGCGTAAAGTCGCCGGGCAGCATGGGAGTCATAATCAGCTCTACCATACAGTTGCACCGTAGCGACGTACTCCAAATTGCAATAATTGTAATGACGCTCCATTGCACTAAGGCGTGCTGCGTGTACGACTACGACATTCGCGGGAAGACTAAGTTCGCCGCCACACTAATGCAATAGAAAAGCGGCGCGCGGCTTCGTTTGTAATTGTTGTTAGTTTGTAGTTTATACCGTTAACCGTATTACTATACATGAGAGCTTATTTTGCTTTGAACATTAAAATCGTTCTTTTCTTTGTCAGCCCCGCGTCTGTTTTGTGTTGTTGCATGCAAACTAGTTTATGCCGTATCACCACCTGCGAGAGTTTATTTTGCTTGGAACATTTTTATGCACAGCTCTTCCCTTTGTCGGCGGCACGTGCGATTTGAGTAGTTCCTACAAGTTACCTCTAATGTTACTATTGATTCTCACTTTTTTCGAGTTGAAGAATATGTTTTTAATAATTTTAAAACCAAAACATCTTTATTTTATACTTTTACTCTACGCTTCTAAAGTACTCCTTATGGCAAGTTGTTCTGCCGCGTATAAACAACCATTAAAATGTCTTGGTGTATATATTTTAGTCTAACATCCACGTTTATATCCCAGGTCAAAAACAAGATGATGTAGGAAACAGCAGTAAAAGTAGCGATTTAAGAGAAGATAAAGAAAACGTGATCGAGCCCTCGCTTCAGGCGGACATGGACGAGTTTCTAGACGAATGTTTTAATGAAGGCACGCTGGTGAGTAGTCATTTTTACCGTCTGCAACGTCTATAGTGATAAATGATTTTATTTTAATGAAAACTCGAGCCGTTTGACCACCATTTCACCTGATGGTAAGTGATGATGTGGTCGAAGATGGAGCACGCTTACCTAGAAGTAACCTATTCACTCTTGACTTAAAGACCCCCCTGGTTATAGCTATCACGAAACACTGACTTTATTTTGCAAATTGGTTATAAATGACGGGGGTTCGCTCCCATGGACCTTATAGCGATAAAAACTTACATCATCCATTTTTGCAGTCGGATAAAAAGTAGCTTATAACCTTCCAGCTACTTTCATACAAAATTTCATCCCAGCCCACCTAGTACTTTCGAAGATTAGCGCGTTCAAACACACTTTTCTGCTTTATAATGTTAAGTATAGATTAAAACTAGATTAGACCGGTGTTTCGTAACTGACGACCCTGATTAAAAAAACCGAAACAAACTCGGAGTTCAAGGTCTTAGGCACGCTTTCCCTTTATTTATTTACACACACGTGCCCCGTCATTCATAAATAAATTGCGACGTTGCCTTCCTTCAAGTACGCGTGTACTGAGTGTTTCTTTTGCGTATCAATTTGAAATTTTTAGTGAATATTTTAATATTAAAAAAATAAAAACATTTTGTTTTCGAATGGTAATATTTTTTAGCATGTATGGATGCTATACTATTGCGGGTTAACGGGAATGCTCTCTGTTAATTAACATACTGTATACTAAAACCTTCCTTGTTAAATATGCTTTCAAACACGATCAAAATCGGATCAGTAGTTTCTGAGAAAATCCCGGATGTACAAACATACACACATACATACTGGTCGAGTACAGAACCTCCTTTTTGAAGTCGGTTAAAAAAGACAGAAAACAGATATCTAGACTAAACAGATATCTTAAATATATTGCTAATAGGGTAGTTTCCTGTGTTACAAAATTATTTTTTTTTTTATTTTTTCCTTTTTCAAGTGAACAAAAATTCACAAAGATGGAAAGCTTAAAAGTACAGGAGTGGGGCTGCTGACGTCACACCTTTCTAAGAATTCCGATGTGACGTCACGCGAAATTTCAACTCACCGTATCGTCTTAATTTTTCAATTACGTGAAAAAATAAAAAATACGTGACCAATGTTTTTTGTTAAGCTACGTGATGGGGTAAATAAAATATTTTAGGAAGCTACCCTATTCTATTCAGTGTCGCTGAATAGGGCAGCTAAATGGTGCTGTGAATGTGTTGAGGTTTAGCAGTGACAGTCCGCGTTGTCCGCAGGACTCGTTCACGCAGATCCTGTACATGTACATGTCGGAGGGCGTGCCGGCGCGCACGGGGCACTCCCGCTCGCGCCGCTCCGGCCTCATGGCGGCCGCGGCGCGGGGACTCCCCGAGACCGTCGCGCAGATGCTGCACATCGGTCAGACATTTACTTATATATATATATATTTTTTTTATTATTATTTTATTTCGAATTAATAACAGAAGCGACAACAGCCTAATGTTGCTGAGAACGAGAGGTCGTGTCTGTTTTTAAAATAGTAAATAATTTGTATTAAATACAGGGTGTCTCAAAATAAAGTTTATATTTGTTTAGATTATTTCGTAAACTCACCAATTCAGCAGTGTATGAGGAATATGTCAATTGGTAGCCTGGCTCTTATGATAGGGAATATAGTCACTATGGAGTGCCTTTCAAAAACGAATTGCTCATTGTGTGTACACCAGTGGCGAAGGGTGAATTTTCATAAAAGGGAAGCCGGACCAAAAATGCTTATCTTGCTCAAGTGTGATGCGTGAATTCCAGTAACTGTAGCCCTGTGGCTGACTTCGAAATCTTGTAACTTCGTAAATAATTATTTGTTTAATTGAAAATAATAGATTACTATTTATATATTCATATATAAAATAATAGACTAATATTTGCCATATATCAAAAGGGAAGCCGGTAGGAATCGAGTTGTATGGAGCCTTCGCCACTGGTGTACACGAATTTAATAAAAATCGTAATTCTGCGCCAATATTCGAGGTTCTCGTCACTTCAATGATGCGCTAAGCATTCTTCTCAGTCAGAAATGGGTAAAAAGTTTGAGGAGACCGATTCAACACTAGTTAAACCAAAATCTAGGCACCCAAGGTTATTGAGAACGAAAAAAATCGTGGAGCGGGTTAATCTGTCTGTTCTTGATGACCCCGACTTCTCCATTCGAAGCGCTACACCTCATTTTGCACACAGATCTAAAGTTGCACCCCTTTAAAATTCATTTGCGACAATAAGAAAAATTTCTTCGCGCAATAGTCGTAATATTACCATTTTTGTAAAATTTGGGTATGCACAACGGCCGATTCGCTCCCGAAAAACGCTCCATACCGACTAAATTCCCAAGAGCCAGGATATCGATTGACATATCCTCTGCGTTCCTCCTAATCATTGCGTTCACACAGAGCTAAACAAATATTAACTTTCTTTTGCGACACCCTGTATTATAAAAAAAGCATCTTTAGCTTAGCTGGAAGGGTTAAGAAGATTGCTAGTAATGTGAAATCTACCCACATTGCTAGTTTCTTTTTTAATAATATAGTGTATAAGCACTCACCAATTAAGTCCGCCCATGTACCACTATTGTACATAAAGTTTAAATAAATAAATAAATTCATTTAAGCTAAATACGCTTGTGTCTGGAATGGGGTCACTGCAATAGTGTAATAAATAGAGTTCAAACCCGAAACCTCTCAATCGCAAGTCTTGACCGCCTATTGACGGTTCGAAATAATGCACCTTACCTCCGAAGAAAACATTTTCAGAATTTTATTATTAGTTCCGGAGGTCACTTATAACAAAATTGGACAAGTGCGAGTCGGACTCGCCCATGAAGGGTTCCGTGGTAACTATAACTATAATAAATATAATATACTTAATATATTTAATTGAAAAAAAAGAAAACGAAAAATCCTTAAAAATGTCTTAAAACTAGCTTATTTACAATTTTTACAACTACGCCAAATAACTTTGTTTTTCATAGTATTTGTATGAATTACAAAGTTATATTTGCGGTTTTAGAAAATATACTGTATCTCAAAAACTGCTGACTCGATCTCGTTCGAACCAATTTTGGTTGAAAGTTTACATTAAGATCTACAACATATGATTTTTTTAGATTTTTCAGTTCATTATTATAGAAGTTAGAGGGGGGACACACACATTTTACCACTTTGGAAGCGTATATCTTTTAAACGATTAACTTAATGAAAAAGTCATTTTAGAAACCTTAATGTAATTTTTAAAGACCTGTCTATAGATACCACACACGTATAGGTTTCATGAAAAAAAAATATTTTCAGTTTCAGTTCCATGTATTTTAAATGTTTTTTAAATTTTCTCTTAAAATCGGAAAGCGGTTCACAGAATACATCTATCTACCAATAGTTTCGGAATAAAATGGCTGTGACATACGGACGGACGGACAGACAGACAGACGGACAGACATGTCGAAACTATAAGGGTTCCGTTTTTTGCCATTCGGCTACGGAACCCTAAAAACAGTTTCACTCAAATCCGTCTAGCTCCTCAAACTCAACTTAGCCTTTTTCCAACTACGGTGGAGTCGGCTTCCTGAGTAATGCAACTGAGTATTAGTGTTATACATGGAGCGATTGGCTTTCTGACTTCCACCACCCAGTAAATGGGAATGCGATTCCTTTGTACAGACGCCAGCACATGAAGCTACCCGAAACTGTCATATTTTCCCAATCTATCTTGAACCTAATTTCTTTAACAATAAAGTTGAAAATCTATTAAAGATATTTGACATATTGTTGTAGGAAAGATCTCGATATGTTAATACGGTCACAGACCGACCTCGATAAGCATCATTTAACTTCGAAGATCGATCTATGCCGCCACTGTTATTATTTATCCACGAACTAACTGAATAATCTTATCTTACAGGCGCCGACCCATCAGCAAAAGACATAGACGGAAAAACAGCGTACGACTACGCTATAGAAAACAACCATACCGACTGCGCTAAAATCCTTTCCACGTTCAATCTAACTGAGGAACCTAAGGAGAACGCAGAAGATGACAGCGCAGCGGAAAACTTCCTTCTAGACGTATACCATCATACGTTTTCAGAAGAATTGATCGACCACGACCTAATGCTCGCTCTGATCAAGCATATCCACATAAACTTAGCCAAAGGAAGCATCCTCGTCTTCCTACCAGGGTACGATGATATAGTCACTCTAAGAGACATGATACAGTCTTGTACGGAAATGAATGTCATGAAGTATCAGATATTTACTTTGCACAGCAATATGCAGACTTTAGACCAGAAGAAAGTATTTAATCCATTACCTAATGCAAGAAAAATTATAATATCGACGAATATCGCTGAGACTTCGATTACTATAGATGATGTGGTGTATGTGGTAGATTCTTGTAAGGTAAAGGAGAAGTATTATGAGTCTAATGGGGGAGTATGTTCGTTGCAATGTGTGTGGACGTCGCGAGCTTGTTGCCAACAACGAGCAGGTCGCGCTGGAAGGACGAAACCAGGGCATTGCTTCCACATGTGTTCCAAACGAAGATTCAACACCTTACCCTTGAACTCTGTACCAGAAATCCTCAGAGTTCCACTACAAGAGCTATGTCTACATACGAAGTTGCTTGCTACCGGAAATACTCCGATAGCAGATTTTCTATCAAAAGCTTTAGAACCACCTTCGTTCTTGGCTGTGAGAAACGCTGTGTCCCTGTTAAAGACTATCGGAGCATTAACCCCAATGGAAGATTTGACAGAGATCGGTCAGCATCTGCTAGATCTGACCGTTGAACCTAAGTTAGGGAAGATGTTACTATATGCATGTGTCATGAAGTGCCTGGACCCAATATTGACAATAGTGTGTAGTTTGGCGAACAAGGAACCGTTCCAGATATCTATGAATCCAGAGAATAGGAAAAAAGGCAGCTTGGCGCGGAAGGAATTTGCAGCTGATAGTTACTCGGATCATATGGCGCTGTTGCGAGCTTTCCAAGCGTGGCAGACAGCGAGGGCAAACGGGACCGAAAGAGCGTTTTGTTCTAAAAATCTAATTTGTGGTGCTACAATGGAAATGATAGTAGGATACCGATCACAGCTGCTAGCTCAACTAAGAGCTCTGTGCCTTGTTAAAGCCAGAGGTTCAGGTGACATAAAAGACGTCAATTTGAACTCTGAAAAGTGGCATGTTGTCAAAGCAGTGTTAGTAAGTGGGCTGTACCCTTCAATAGCTCGAGTGGATAGAGATTCAGCTTCCTTAAGAACTTCCAAAGAGGTCAAGGTTGCTTTCCATCCCAGTTCCACATTACACCAAGGAGGTGGGTTAACAGGCTCACAGAAATCCGTACACAGCTTACCAACAGACTGGGTCGTGTTTGAGGAGATATCCAGAGCTGGGAGATTTTGTTTTATCCGGTGTAATACTTTAGTAACGCCATTAACTGTTGCACTGTTCGGTGGGCCGTTGAGGTTACCAATAGGGGCTTTGACTCAGAGGGCAAACCCGCCCGGCTTATCAAGTGATTCAGACAGTGAGGCAGATGAAAACAATGCATCTCCAGATACGGCTGTGATCACCTTGGATGATTGGATGGCCTTCACAGCTGATGCCTCGGATGCTATAAGCGTTTTCTAT
Organism: Tholera decimalis; assembly: GCA_943138885.2. Taxonomy (NCBI): domain Eukaryota; kingdom Metazoa; phylum Arthropoda; class Insecta; order Lepidoptera; family Noctuidae; genus Tholera; species Tholera decimalis. The sequence continues at coordinate 37,714,168 of OW964562.2, forward strand.
CTCAGACAAAAACTATGCGCTTTAGTAATCCGTCGTATGTCGAATCCGGCCAAACCAATGACTCCGTTAGACGAACAGATACTAAGTACAGTTGTACATATAATGGGTTCGGAGGAAAAGAATGTCGGTCTCAATCAGCCGAGCGGTATTGGTCAAAGACCGAAACCGTTGACGGTTGACTCTCCAAACTGGCGATCACGGCTAGAGAACAATGAACAGTATGGTCATGATAATAAGCAATATTATCCTCAGTACAATCAAAATCAGAATGATGGTGGATTTCCGGGAGGACAGTTCTATAATAATGCTTATGGGGGTTATAGAAATGGGCAAGGTAGACCAGGGGGTTGGAGGAACGATGTTCCTCAACCATTTTCACCTCAGTCGTATAGTGGTCCAAAGAGTCCTATGTCCCCGAATGGGAAGACGTTGTTGGCTAATATAGAGAAGTATGGAGACAATGGTGAGGGGAACGTGAGGTATTTCGTGGCGAAGGCTGATGACCCTCATAGTGTGGAGGTCGCACAGACTACTGGGACATACCCCTTTACGCAAGGCACTGCTAAAAAACTGCAGAAGATTAAACAGGTGAGTTTTAAAAAGCCTTTGTAATGTATTTTTTTAATGTATTTTTGATATGGAATGAATCAGGCTTTACTTTGCTAAAATTCATAAAAAATCTTTAATACTACAGATAAAGATTGAATTTTAATTCCACCAAAAAACAGTTGTTTATGATAATATGCTGTATATGCACCAACTGCAAATATATGCACAGCCAGAAGTGATGCAATGCAATATGCAAACAAATTATACTCAACTCACCATGTGAGACTGCTTCGTAGGGAATAAAACACGTGTCGAGTATTGTATTTCTTGCATGATGCATCACATTCTGCATGTGTATATGGGTTGTTCTACTTTTAAGGTCTTAACCATGAAAAAAAAATAAAGAAAGCTATTTAGTATATTTCATGTGACTAAACTGTAGGAAAAATACCATAGATTCGGTATCTCTAAACCCGCAGCTCAGTTTCTTATTAAAACTCATATTTTTTTGCGAATTACTAGATTCAGATGGAAAAGACTGTATCCTTCGTTACGAAATTCAATCGTTTAAAACTTGCATAAATTAAAAGAAATTTAAATAGATATATGCATTTATTATTTAAAAAATCACAACTTTAATCAGTCTTAGACATTTGGTCTTTATAATCAGGTAACAATTCCGTATAAAAATCAAAGTTTGTCTCTTTCGTTACATTTACACCTTTAGAACTTCGCATAAATCAATTATTTTACTCTTTTATAAATATTTATTGAAAGAGCAGTATTATACACTAAAACCCAAGGTTTACACGACATAAAATGAGTTACAAGAATAATTAACACTCGCATTTTCTTGATATAAGAGCAATTTTTATTAGGGGACGAGATTTTATATACAAAATAACAGTGTGTAGTGATAGCTGATTACGTGAGCCTCCGAAGTGATGAGCTTGGATTTCTTCACTATGCTTGCAATTATAATTCTCGCTAAAATCCATATGAATAGCAACACTGTTAGGCGTGAGATTTTCAATGCAATTTCGATAGGCTTTATGTTGTGTGTAAACATTAAAAACATGTTTCTTAAAATCCGTGAAGTCTTTTTCAAAATTATTAACTAAGTCTGATAATTTGCCAGTCTGTAAATTTTTAACATTCTTTATAACTTTTCGAGTACAGTTTGCCATAGTGAAATCTTCTGTCTTACGAATCCACTCCCACCAAGAAGCATTTTCATCAGGATTAATGTTTTCTAAATTAACAACTTTGTTTTCTCCACATTGTTCGCAATCTCCATCCATACACTTTTTTTGGTTCACATTACATACAATAGATTCCAACAAATTATTCAAATTATCAGTGTTGATAGCACCTTTCTTTCTTATAGCCGTCGCTTTGTATTGAATATTTATGTGCTTCTTACACAAACACGTATCTCTTGCGTTTGCTGATGGAAACATGACATAGAATGGTCTCATTTTTGCAAAGTAAGCTAATGAACAAGGTATGTTGCATTCTTTTTTAAAGAGACGGTACAAATTGCTAACTGTATTCAGGAGAAACCTTTTCTGTTTTTTAACCTTATTTTTGGTTACGGTCTCCTTCTTGCCTGCGGTAGCACGACTATTATCATCACGAATGTAGAAGTTAATGATCGTTCTTCTCAACTTACTATCAAGCACTCTAATTCTCTGCTTTTTGTTGTAGCGTATACCCAGTGCATCCGTTCTTATTACATTTTCAAGTCCTGCTTCCTTCACTCTATCTGACATTACGGTTTCTTTAAGTTCTCTTCTGTCTTTTCGGGATTTTAAGTTTTTGTACTTTTCTTTAATGCTATTACAAAGAACATTATATTCTTCGTACATTGCTTGAGTCCTTTGTAATTTTTTTTTGTAGTTTTCATACTTTCGTCTCCATTTGTCATTTTCAATTTGTAACTTTAAATTTTCTCTGTATAATTTACTTCTATCTCGTCTTACTTTTTTTCCTCCACTACTTACGATAGGCGAAACTGGCGGTGATGGTGGTGGAGTATAAGCTTCTAACGCTTTTTCTTGTTCTTTTTGTTTATCTCTATACTTTTTTTGTTTTGTTTTCCATTTTCTGTTCGCCAGTATCTTTTCTCTCTCATTCATATCTTTCACCAGCGTTTTATTTTTATGATAACGATCTCTTGCCTTCTGTAAATATTCTTCATATTTTTCTTTGTCTTGCTTTTTTTTCAACCTGCAACGACGTTGCCTTTCAGCTGCTGATAATGGCATGGCTCATATGACGTTCTTTTGTATTTCTAAAAAGAAAGAAAACAAGTAAGTAATTACCTAAATCCAGCTAGTCTCGTTCTATAAATGAAATCTCCCATATATGTAACCTTCATCACTTTCATGTCTCCATCGTCACATTATACCTGTGCCGAAGGATACGTGTGACGAAGTATACATTTTTCCAACAAGATCGTTACTAATCATGAATAGCGATCATTTAGATCAAAAACTTTACTTTATCGTAAAGATTACATAAGGACAAATCATATTTACACTAAAACGATTTAAAATTCGTTAAATACATACCAAAAAACGCTGTGACTAAGGATAACCTCAAAAAACACACGCCGCCGGTCTTCGTGCTTGATGTAAAAGAAGTGACAAGCTGTCAATGTCAATCACTTGATTTGAGTTTGGTTCTATACTCTATGGTCTTTGGCGTTTCATTTCACGAAAAAACTTGACCCTCTCACGTATTTTTTAAAAACTTACGGTAATATTTAACAGTCGTAACGATGGATACTCAAATTTCCGGGACAAGTTTTCGTCACTCCAAAAAAAATAAATTGTTCAGTTAAATAAAATTAAACTTTATAGTTACCATGCTTATCAATTTATCTCTCTTTTTATTTATAAAATTGTGTGACTTTAATAAGTGGTTTTCAAAAAAAACGTAATAGTTCCAAGCAACACCTAAAGGGGACAAGCCGTTTTAACTTTATAATAAAATTTTGACGCCATTTTGTAACATAATTAAATTTAATTTAAAGTAAATGTTAGCAGGATATCTAAATAGTAGTTATTAACTTTATTTAAATAAACTAAATGATAGTGTCTCCATTCTGTATATTATAATATAACCTTTGTTATTGTGGGGACATCCTTAATTTTATGAAAGACTTTAAAAGTAGAACCACCCATATATTTGCGGGCGAGAGGGCTATGCTGCATATTGCATGCGGGCGTGAACAACCGATTCATTTAAGAATTAAAAAAGGCATTGGAATTATGTTTCTGAACTTCAAAAATCTTTTTTCAATACACTTCCTCGAAAACTGGCTCTTATCGCACTACGATTAGGTTCAATATGCAATGTATTTCACACTAGTGGATTGTTTTCATTTTTCACACACGAGGGGTTACCGTTCCAGTTTTTGCCACAGATAACATTAAACAACTATTCAATTCCCTATATTCGGCGGTGATTGCTTTTATTTTCAGAGCAAACAGGCGCATGTTTTTAAGGCCTTATATTTAATGAAAATTTAAATTGTGTTTATGACCAGAATATCAGAAATAAACGTTATTATTTATAAAATAATTTTGCTTTTATCAACAAATTAACATTCATTTGTGTTTAAAAAAAAAAAAAATTCAGGCTGTTTTGCGGCTTCATACCTTTGCTACTCCTTTAACCCGCGAGGGTAAAGCGCGGGGAAAAATTAAATATTTTAATGACAAAAATACTTTTCGTTATATTATTTTATTTCTTCGAAAGTGTATTGAAAAACGTCGTTTGATACACGTGGACATTTGTTACTGCAGTACTCGGTTCCATAACCCCCTCGCCTTGTGGCTCGGGCGTAACTCCGCCTCGGCCGCAGTAACAAACTTTCTCCACTTGTATCAAAATGGACTATTTATAAATATGCACATATAAATGTTTATGTTTGTGTAACAGGATGGTTCCCGTGTAATCGTATTCTTCTCATGTGCGAGCGCATTTAAGTTCGTGGGCTGTGCGTCGGTGCTGGACGTGAGCGGGACGTTAGACTGGCTGTCCACTCAACACGTGCCTTACCACATGGTCCGGTGAGTTACTACAAAGATAACCATTTATTTTTAAAGAGAACTAGCGATGTTGGTTTTCCTAGCAATCTTGTTAACCTCACCAATTAAGCTGATTATACTTGGAATTACGTAATGGTTGAGGTTTGAACTCACGAACTCTTGATCCATGTCCAACACGCTATTGGCTATTGACGTTTCAAAATAACAAGGCGTGTTACGTGAAATTGTGAAACTGTATCTTCTTTATTTTTTTAATTAAGTCCGTGAAAAAAAGTATAAGTAAACGGAGTAAATAAACCATTTTAGGACACTACCCTATTGGAACATTAGTTCCACAGATTACATCTACATACATACAAGTTGACATACAAAAAGTCAACTATGAAGTAGTATACTGCCCCCGATGTCATAATTACAGTAAGTCGTGTTACTGGTGTTATGACTTTTTTTACATTACTGTGATCCTTAAATCAAGCCCTATAAGGAACATTTTTCTTTATTTTTATATTTAAATTATTAATTATTAACAAAGTTATGATAACCACAATCACAGTAAATGTTGAGAAGACTCAATCGTTCATTATAATCATAACAGTAAGTATATTTATTTATTTATGTACACACATGACACTTATAAAGGAAAAAATTAAATACAGACAAAAGAGCACAAAGGTGCTGCTTATTTCCTAAGAAATTTCTTCCAGCAGACCTGACCTTATTGTATTAAAATTGTTTTATTTTCATTATATCATATTTACAGTAACTAATGTTCCGGTAGATTGACATTATTTAAGTATGGCGTTTTAGCTATTCATTTTCACAGTAAGCATAGTTACTCTATTTATAACTTGTGTAATTCACAAAAAATAAAACCAATCCGTAAACCACTTACTTGATGTATACCAAGTAAGTCAGTGAGCAGATATACTTACTGTAACATTGTTACAGTAAGTATATCTGCTCACTGACTAACAGTATCTAACCGACTTACTGTAAATACGCTTAAGAAGGTATTAGTTGGGCTGATAGAAGTGGTAATTATAGATACAATTCATTAGATTAAAAAAACCATCAATATTTAACAAATAAATTATATTGAGGACTAATCTACAAACATGTATCTTTTGTTATTCGTTCAAATATTTAAGCAGACAGATTTAAACATTTCAAAACAAAAGTGCGATTTCCCAACATTTCATTTTTTTTACTTACTGTAATTATGACAATGGGGGCAGTATAGATGTCGTATAAAGTAATATAGATATAGGTTGTCTATAAAAGATCGCTTTTAGAGATAAGACTGCCCATTGTATCACCCTTTTTAGTTGCTCAGTCTTAATCTGTTATGGTGTTCAATAAAGGGTAATATGTATGTATGTATAACGTTCCGGTCCCGTCACAGTCACATCGGCAACTCGCTGGCGGGCGGAGCCCGAGTGTGCGCGGCCCGGGACGGCGCCGAGCTGTGCGGGGGCGCCGCCCGCGCTCTGCTGGCGGCGCTGCAGCGGCGCCGCCCCCACCACCACCCGCGCCCCATACAGAAGCACGCCAGCGACATGTGAACAACTTCCCTTTATACAGACTATTTCAGTTTTGCATCCAGCCAGGATGAGTCTAAGTGAAATGTTCTGGCCTCGCTCGTCCCATCGTAGACCTCATCTATAGCTTATCATCAGGCGAGATCGAGGTTAAGAGTGGTCTCATCCGTAATAAAAAAAAATGTAAGTAAGTTCAACCCAAACCACGTTTAATGAGGGTTTTCTGTAATAACGTCCACCAAGTGGCAGCACTGAAGCATCGAGTCCCGGCACCTGTCATACACTTAAGTTTTTGACATCTGTCAAATTGACATCAATTTCTTTTTATTATTAAATTTTTCTGCATTATTAAAATAGGGTGATAATTATATTTTACTCGCCAAACTTCGCAGTTTGTTGGTGAGAATCGCTCGTATCAATATCATGTATACGTTAGTTTCGTTTCCGAAGAATAAGACCTCACGCCTCAGTTGCGCCAACTGGTGGTTTAAAATTTCCCGAAAACCCTCATTGAACACTCATTAATTAAAATGTTGTACAAAAATGCATTGTGTCAATGCACTGTCAAAGTAGGTCGCGTTCAAAGTGCACATAAGCAAGCCTACTGATTATCTTATAACTAAAAAAACCATATATGTGCACCGTACATATTGTTACTAAAAAAATCACACCACAAAGTGGCATACTGAGGCGAGAGGTCTCTTTGACGTAAGCATGACATTGACAACGTCAACTTGACAGATGTCTGTAAACATAAGCGTTTTGACAGGTGGCCGGACCCGACGCCTCAATGTTGCCACCTAGTGATAGTCATTTTACATTTATTTTATACTGTGTAAGAATTTGTAATCCATTCTTGTCAAAATGGAATTCACAGTGCAGACGTTATTTTTAGTTTAATGTCACCTAAATCTATGACACATATCAGAGTCAAATCTTTTCATGCTCATAGTCTAATAACTATTTATAAAAAAAAACCAAATTTCTGATGTTTCAAACCAGAGCACAGAAAGCCCTGACCCGTAATTGGGAATCAAGCTTAAAAGACTTGATAATTTTACCAAGTTTAGTTTTCATATATTATGTGTCACAAAAGTGAAATTGAGGATCGAAAAAAAGAAACTGCGAAAAATCATTTGTGACATAATGACTTAGTAAAATGAATATTAGTCATATTCAAAATTTCAGCAAAATTTATGCAGAGACTGTTAAACGTTCTTATTATTTATTTATTGCACTATGTATAGCTTCACAGTAAAAAATATTCCCATAAAGCCGTGGTATCTCTTTGACTGTGCGATCGGCTTAATGGAATCCAAATTATTTTATTAGCCTACACAGCTGAGCAATTCCTCCAATTCCCTCTATACGCTCTTTTCCCGCACAGCTTCAGACTTCAGACCAACCCTCCATTTATTTATTCCAATAAATTGCAACTAATTTAAGTTCAAAATTTTCTCAGTGTCCTCCAAGAAACTAACTTATATTAAAATAAAATTCAAAAGCGGTTTTCATATATCAAGAACTTTAAGAAAATATTTAATGTTCCAAAATTTCTGCATACAATTTTAATCCATACTTTTGGTGAAACTAGCTTTTGGATCTTGCCTAACTGTTACATATTAATGCTAGTATTTAATTTTATATTATAAATAATTACTAAAAAATATATGTTTTTAATAACTTGTTATACGTTTACGAAAATGTGATCTTGATATTTTAAATTCTTGATAAACGACAAAAATATGTTGTTAGGCTTAAAACTCCGCCCAATTCGATAGGAAACCGAATAATATTGTTTTTTAATCCTGAAAAAGAAGTGTCGGTTGTTGTAAATGTGTAGGAATTACAATCATGGCAACAATTCCTAATTAACTCGAATTCCAATCGAATCTAAATCGGGGGACTGGGTAGCTAGAATATAAGAACCCTTTGTTTAATACGTCAAGCTTTTATGCTATCATATGTAATAAACTGTTGTGTAAGCCTAATCGTAGAGTTCACGAAAATTTCGTAAAGGAGCATACGAAATACTAAGATGTTCGAAATTCTTCCGGAAAGTCACTCATCATCGTACCTTTTCCCAACTCTTGGGGGAAAAGGGAAAAGGTAGAGTGCGCGCAAGATAACTCTACGCGTGACTGGTGGCGTACTTAATGTTGCTAGCTAAACTATTTTTTGTTTTCATTGTGTTGGGGAGGCAACGCGCACACTACCCAAAAAAAAAACAGTGCAATAAAATTAGAATGTTATTTTCAATTCGGATGGGTTGATGGACTAGTATTAGTTAAAATATATTTTTGTATGCATTTATTTCTATACCAATACATTTAAAGCATGAAAAAATGCATACAAAAATAAATTGTAACTAATACTTGAACCCATACAAATTTAAATTATGATTATAACTTAACATAATTGAAGTATTTTGACTAAGGCTCCGAAACTACTGGATCGATTTCAAAAATTCTTTCACCAATAAAAAGCTACATTATCAGGGAGTAACATATATTTTATCCCGGTATTCCCATGGGAACGGGAACTACGAGGGTAAAACTTATCTCAGGAACTACTGGTTCGATTTGAAAAATTCTTTTTGTGTTGGACAGTCCATTTAACGAGGAGGCTACAGGCTATATTTTATCCCGGTATTTCCACGGGAACTACGCAGGTGAAACTGCGGGGCATAGCTATAATACTATATAGTAAATTAAAAAGGGAGCTAAAAGTTGTAAAAAGGAAATTAAAAGTTCATGGTAACCTTGCAATTAATTTATTGAATACCTATTTGTAGTAGTGAACTTTGAATAGGAATGGTCCTGCAGAGGGTTGATGCCTTCCATGTCTTCATCCGAATCAATTATAGAATTTTCATCAGAAGAGTGATGTGTCACCTGTGACGTTAATTATAAAGTTTTCCATTTCTATATCCATTAGCCTGTCTGATTCGAAATATTTGTCTTCTATTTTTTCAACATGAGTACAAACATTCAGCCATTCTTCTGCTGTAACAGTTTTAAACGCCGCCTCAGTTATGGCAGATATTTCGCCAGGAGCTTGAGTGACATTTTTTTCGGCAATGCGCCTCTTCACAATTGCCCAAATCTTTTTGATGGGATTTAAATCGCAATGATAAGGCGGTAAACGCAAAACCTCATGTCCATATTCATTTAACAACTGTTCTATTTCGTACTGAGGGTCCCCTTTGTGTCTTTTGATTAAAACGCCTAATTGCGCTTTTGTCCAAGAATCGTCAAACTCAATTTTTCGTAAGCCACTCTTGGAGTTCTGCTTTTTTATTCCCTATTGTAGGCGCTTTGTTTACCTGTGTGCAATGGTATGACGCATTATCCATCACTACAATGCTATTTCAGGGTAAATTCGGCAAATTTTTTTCTTTCATCCAGCGAATAAAGTTCGCAGAATTCATATCATCATGATAGTCACTCGACTTGGATTTGGACTTGAATAGTAGCAGTCCGTTTTCTATAAACCCAGTTTTACCTCCAGCATGGGCTATAATCCATCTTGCACCACTGCTATCAGAAGCAAGAATACCAGGCTCTTCCTCCGATTGCCAACATTTTTGGAGGTGGTATGAAGCATGTATATATGTTTCGTCAAGATAAATTACAGGTCGTTTTTTCTCCTGACGATTCTTGTGCAGCCTCTGAATATACCTCGCTCTCCAAGCTGCAATATCGCTGCGTTCAATTAAAACTTTTCGTTTAGACTGACACTTTTTGTATTTGTAGCCCACAGTCTTTAATATACTCCTCAAAGATGTTCTGCTGTATTTAAAATCAATATCTGCTCTCAATGCCAACCAAAGTTTATTTATGGTAGGAATCTCCTTTTTCACACGTAAAACGAATGAATAGTATGCCTTATAGCGCACCTATCGAAATCATCTAATTCAGCAATTGTTTTCTTCCGGTTCCTGGTTTTTTTCCGGAGTCACAATTTTTGAAGAGGAGGCTGATGCTACATTGCCCTCTTGAGTAATTTGTGTGACGGTTCGTTCAGAAACGCCTAAAACAAAAACCATCAATTTTTAATACTCATATATTAAAATATGATAATCATATAAAGATGACACGACGAAAACTAACTCTTGGATCTACAAAATGCGGGGAGTTTTATTGTCATAGCTGGCAGCCCTAAAATTACCTGTTAAATATGCAACGTGGGCTCTAACTTTGGAAAACGGTACTGTAGGCCCGTTATTGTCTCGTTCTTCTTCACAAGCACGTTTGACCTTTAAGATAATATCCCTACCAGCACTTTTAATCACTTTTGGGATGGCGATGGTAATTATTTTCTTTGATATCGAATCAAAACGCAACAATCACTCTCGACACCTGACTGACATAAACAAGTCAAGATGGCGGCATATGATTTAGTTCCAATTTTGGCCGCGCGCAGAGTTATCTTGCGGGCACTCTATATCTATTAGAGATGGGTTGTACTAGGTAAATTTGGGACTAGGTGCACCTATTCTTAGTATTTAAAAATACGTGATCCAGATACCTATTCCACCTAGTATCAATTATTACTTATCGAATGTGGTCATGGTGCACGTACTTAGTCCAAGTAATTTTTTTATTGTGGCTACTAATTTTGCAGGAAACTGCTAAACAACAAATGAACACGGTATTTTGATTAAATTTTACGATGACGGTCTTTAAGCTTCACGGACTCACCTCGTTGCCACTTCTCCTGTAGGTACTTGATATTTCTATTGAACTTAGGGTGTTAACACCAGCAATCAGTGATAAGACTAGGTTGGTACCTAGTAATTGGACTTTATACTCGAGACTAGTCAGTAATCATTCGATCCGAGAATACTCGATCCGAATGAGTACCACCTAGTCTCGACAAGACTAAGTATTACGAAGTATCTATTTACTTAGTCTTTTAGAGACTAGTTGGTACTCATTCGGATCGAGTATTCTCGGATCGAATGATTACTGACTAGTCTCGAGTATTGAAAGATAAAGATGGGAAGACTACGGAATAGCGTAGTTAAAAAAGGACAAAATATATATTCTTGCACAACACGCGTGCGCGTTGCGTTACTTTTATGTACTTTGAATTAGGGTTTAAATTCAAGTGACTGACAAACGAATGATTTTGACAAACATGAATGAGCGGTAAAGCAGGTTTATAACGTGTTGAGTGAATGGAATGCAATTACGCGTTAGTGCTATGAAGCCTAAGAGCAGTTGGATTTCGCAATACTTCATGATACTAGGTGTTGTCAAAGTGAGAATAGGTGCCGCCTAGTATCGAAATTTACCCATTCTTCGGATCTGTTCTAGTAGATACGACTCATCTCTAATATCTATCTTCCAGTCTAAACGGATCTTGGTCGTGTTATTTGCCCAATAACAAAATCAGATACCAATCAAGGGTTAACGTTTTAGTCAGTTCGCTCCATGTAAAACACTGGTACTCCGCTGTTCGCCGGTTAGGTTGGAAGCTGTCTCGGATGTATTGGGAAAAGGCTAGGCGCATGATACATTAACCACGGTTTTCTAAATTCAGTTGTTGCTGCTGACGTGTTTTTGAGCGTCCTTAGTGGCCGTCAGTGGCGAAGGGTGAATTTTCATTAAAGGGAAGCCGGACCAAAAAATGCTTATCTTGCTCAAGTGTGATCCGTGAATTCCAGTAACTGTGGCCCTGTGGCTGACTTCGAAATCTTGTAACTTCGTAAATAATTATTTGTTTATTTGAAAATAATAGATTACTATTTATATATTCATTATAAAATAATAGACTAATATTTGCCATATTTCAAACGGGAAGCCGGTAGGAATCGAGTTGTATGGAGCCTTCGCCACTGGTGGCCGTTGATTTTATCAGTGACTAGCTGACCCGTAAAACTCCGCATCGCCATTTTTTTATTTCCTTATTTTCTTACCTTTCACTTTTTCCTAGGTCAAATATTTTAAAATAAAAATTAGCCAAATCTATGCAGCTTTTCGAATTTTAACGTGACTAACGGGACAGCAAATGATTTCTATATACATACATAGATATATTATTAAGTCGTATTAATTATTTTAACGTTTTTCTTAGTGTGGCTTCTTGCTGAGCTGGCACTTGTTTGGATCTCTCCTATAACGGATGTGATATGTCTATATTTTAACACATATCTCCTAAATGTATGAATGTTGGAGAAAAATGTGGAGGTTGTTGTTCCTGTCTACACTTATAGGAAGACGGCGAGATGTTATGTATGTTTGTACGTTAATATCTTTTAAAACTTGTGGCTTAAGTTAATATAATGAAATAGTTATTCAATTGGTATTTTTGTACTCACATCAAATTTATTTATAATGCATTTTCATCGTTGATTTTGTCCACAATATTTTAAAACATTTTAACTAAAATCTTTGACTAAAATGTTAGATGTACTTGTTAGGACCAATTGTATGCGTCTGATAGATATGTATATAATAGCTTGCATAAACAAAATTTTAATACAATAAATGTAGTAATTTTATCATACAAAAATAGCATTTATTTAATAAAATACCGGTAATTTTCTGGTTAAAATGGTATCACTTTAACAATGCAAATGGAAGTAGAATTAGTTCCTACCTATCAAAACAACAATTGTAACTTATAGAACCAATACTTGATGTGATTTGTAAACTCTGTACTATCAGAAATATGTCGTATGGAATACGACATTGACTATGGAATCTAGTCATTTGGTGTTACAAAATGGTCTCAGTGCTAAAAGTTACAATTCTTGTTATTTACTGTTAACTGACATTCGCAGCAGAATACTTAAAAATAAATGAAATATTAGAATAATAACAAAATACAGGTTATGGCTGCCCCAAAATTTGCCGATTGGAACAAAGTTTTGTTACTAAAAATATAATAGGTGTTTTCATAAAACTTGCACTATTGCACCGATGCGAATTTCTATATCAATACCGATAAAAGAAAACAAGACATTGGTGCGATTTAATTTTTTCATTTAATAGTTATTTAGTGTCAGTAAAAACGAGCTTATTCATAAAAAATAACTGTATACATTCGGGATTTAAATCCTATTGTGTATCCAAATTTTCAAAACAGAATACAAATTTTAAAATCCTTTAATTACATAGCCTTAAAACAAATATGTTTAGTTTTTTTTTTATGAATAAGCTTGTGGACTGGTTCTTAGAACAGCTCTTAATATAAGAAAATCATATACGTTTTGTTAATCAACAAATTAAACTTGTGTACCTATTGCCTTTGCCTTGATTGATATTTAGACTGACTGTGCATAGATATTAATTTTATTAACGTTCGTATACGACTCCGGCGTGGTCCGATATCTACCTGGGTTTTTACCTTCTAATATAAATATTATAAAAAATACCTACTCGAGTGTAGAAATTTTTCAGTTCTCGTAACGTCTAGTTTCTGCGTCTGCACATGTTTTCAAAAACTTTCGGCGTCTGTTCTTGTTACTTGTAGTGTCTATATGCATTATATTTATTGTATATCGATATTGGTAATAAAATATATTTATTATAGTGTGTTATGATTTTATACGTAAGTTTTGGTTTGCATGAATCTTAGTGTCAAGTAAGTTTAGGTATGACAATCAGTATTACAAATAATTACAGTAAAACAATGTGTGAAAATTGCTTCTCTCTTTGCCGTTATTTAAGTAATAATACAACGTAGGTCATCTGACCACGCCGTGCGAGTAACAGTCAGTAGAGTCGTTTGTTTTTTGTATGTATTTCGATTTTAAGTACAAATAATTCATAGCGAAATCTAGTACTTAGTTCAAGGTCGCTTCTGATTAATCTGACTAATTATCAGTCAGTGATGCGTCTTGTTTCACTCAACTCGATAATTTTAATTGCTTTATGGTGCAATCAGGATGCCGTCGACACTCTTCAGATTGTTCCGTAGTGTTCCTATATTGTTCAACTGCAACCTAATTGCCCCTTAAGGTATGTGTGAGCAAGTTTTACTTAGAATATAATTTATGAACTCAATTTTATGACTGGACTTGTGAAAGATTCTTATTCGGTTGTGTACATATCGCACGCTTATTCCAATACTGTCACTATCCCAAAAAATCAACTTTTCAGGAGAGGCAAAAAATGGAAAGAGAAGTGGAACATTTTTGTTTAGTGACGAAGCGGACTACTGCCCGTATAGCGGTTATTTCTGTTACTTTTAGACTAGTTTAAGCGCGATTACGCGTAGTTCTACGTTTCCCAAGAGATGGCATTAAAAAGTCGATTTGGCAAAATTTTGGATAGTGACAGTATTGGATTAAGCGTGCTATATGTTTTTGTGATAACTGTTTCGTTTTTTCTTTTCCTAAATTAAAAATATTTTAAGTTTGTGATTGTTTTATTTAAACAAACAATTAATCTAGGTTGATACCAGCGGAATTATTGGCTAAATAATCGACTCGTGCGGCTAAGTCGATTTTCAGGGTTAAGCAACGCTTGCCGAGGTTGGCCTGTAGATGGTGACCATCTTAAAGCCTGCAATACATGTTGGCCGAGCGTTGTCGAGTGAAGGCCAATACCAACATGTAGACGGTATATTTGCCTCAACTTCGGCTCAACCATCGAGTCCAGAGCTCAGACTGCAGCAAAAAAGCTGAGAATCCTACACAAGGTGAGGCGGTACTTCACGCCTGGACAGCTTCTAAATCTGTATAAAGCACAGGTCCGTTCCTGCGTGGAGTATTGCAGCCACTTGTGGGATGGCTCAGTATTTATATGTATCATCTATGGGGATGGCTCTGCGAAGTACCAACTTGCTGCATTGGACTCAATCGAGCGCAGAGCTAAAAGGCTTATAGGCGACGAGGTGCTGGTGGACAAGCTTCATAGCCTGGCTCATCAGCGAACCGTTGCTTGCCTGTCGGTTTTCTACAGGCTACTTCGGGGAGTGTGCGCAGGAGCTCCATGACCTGATTCATCCATCTCCCTTTCACTACCGGTCTACCAGACGCACGGCTGGGTACCACCCTCACTTGGTTGATATACCGTCTTGTCGTACCAAGCGCTTCTCCTTCACATTAATTGTGCGCACAGCCAAGCTGTGGAATTCTCTGCCGGCTTCTGTGTTCCCTGCCACTTGTGACCTTTCAGCCTTTAAAGCACGAGTAAACAGGCATCTTCTGGGCTCGCTCGTCCCATCTTAGACCTCATCTATCGCTTACCATCAGGCGGGATCGAAGTTAAGAGTGGGCCCATCAGTAATAAAAAAAAAAACTTCGCTCGCCGCTGCTCGTGATCACTTGCCTCACTTCGCATCGGTGTCGGTTTTTGGTCACAAATCAAAGGCGCTCGGCCAACGTGTGGGCAGCTCTACAGACCCTGTTCTACATTGGTCGTCTGCATTGGCGTTCGACGAACTTGTCGAACGTGTGGACATTATTTCTTGCCTTGTTACCTATTTGCCAATGCTCGCATTGGCCTACGCTCGGCCAACATGTATTGCAGGCTTTACATATCGCGATTGCTCCGTGCCTTGGATACCACATTAAATCTTTGGTCCCGACTGTCATTTATATCTCTTTGACAGTAGTTACGGGTAGCCAAAAGCTAGAAAATCTGGTCTTGCCAAGGAATATCCTGTTACCCAGCTACTGCGATGTGGAAGTTATATTCCTTACTTTGGTATTGTTCGTCAAATTTTTGAGCTCCTTAAGTTCTAAGTTGAGCTACACGATAACTGACAAATGCTTGCACTGTCTGTGTCTGGACAGGTCCGCTCAAATTTGCGTGGTTATTTTCTCAAAAGAATACCACAGACATGAACCTACATGCTTCTCATATACAAATACAAATTGTCTGGACTTTAAAAGAGACTTTGACCTCTGAGTTTGTTTCGGTGTTTCTTCTCAGAGTAGACAGTTAAACTAAACTTAACACGCAAAAAAACATGACGTGTAAAGGTCTGTCCCCACACATCAGTGCCGTGTCAGGGACGGGGCTGGTACGTGGCCGTGGCAAGACCGAGCATCCGTGTCCCGTCAGGAGCTGTCTGTTCACACAAGTCAGTGCCGTGAACAGGCAAGGCCTTCCCTTCCACCTATACCCGCTTCTTACTCCATTCTACTTCATTGTTCGAGTATAGCCTCAGTGTTGTATGGTGAAATAGATAACAGGAAAAGTGATACACGTCATGGCTTTATTTAATACAAAGGAATTAATTGCGACTGCAATTGGTCTAGTTGAAGAGTCTCTAGATCTCGAGCTAGACAAGTCGTACAATACGCTATATTCGCGTACAGTCTCTATTAATAACTCATCATTCATGTTTACCAACAAAAAAAAGTCAACAAGGAAAAAATATCAACACGAGCACGCCAACGAATTGAATGGGAACACTTGCATACGTTACAGCGTCGGCCCTGACACTGAAGCTTCGTTGCCGGCACGGGCACGGACATGTGCGATCGAGTTCATAGACAATGTATGCAATGATTTTTTTTTAGACTCCTGACGAAACACGTCCCTGGCACGGCGCTGATGTGTGGGGATAGACCTTAAAAGTGTTATTTATAACCAATTTACAAAATAAATATTTCATTTAATTTCATTGTAAAACATTATTATTGAGCTAGCTGAATACGTTTAGACTGTTAGCTGACCCCAACTTGGGTAGAAGCTAAGTAGATGATAAAGTAACTAAGCTTGCACTCAAAAGAAAACTTTCCTCATGAGCCGGTATCTTCCCCGATATTTGCCGACAAAATAATCAACTTGGATAATTATGTCACTCCTTGCATTCCACGGTTATGAGCCATTCTAATTCCAACTCTACCGCCTAAGTAATAAGAGTGTGTTTAATTTTCAAGCAATGACGCATGAATGGGGTAGATTTATTAGTATCGTAGGTCGCTGCGTAGTGGCTCGTGCTGGGGGTTATCTTGGGTTAATTATCGTCTGGAATTGCGTATTTAGTACAAGTTGTATCAGAGTAAGTTGTAACTGTCTGATATGACTTTTTTTTTCTTTACGCTTAGGAAGCAAGAACAATTTGGTTCATTTTATTTATTTATTTAATTACAACGGTTATGTTTACAATCAATGACAGTAACTAAAATTAAAAGAGACAATTATAACACATTCTAAAATATGCAAAATAAACAAAGTAAATAGTAGGTTAACGTTTTAACAACACTTTCATGAATTATTCTCACAGTAGGGGAAGGTGGGGCAGCTTCATACAGTTTTTATATTTCGTCTTATAGAATGCTCTCGGGTATCGATATCTTTATTGATTCATCAAAAATCAATAGTCTTAGTATCTGACTTTATATAAAAAACATGAAATTTGTGTAAATACACTTGTAAGACTTGAAAGAAAAAATTAAAAATGTATGAATGTACCCCACAAAAGGGGCACTTACATACAGCCTATGGGGCAGATTCATACATGTGACAAAATACACAAGTTTTGCGTAAAATGTTTATTTATTTATCAAAATCAAAGTATCAAAACACAACGTTCATGAAAACAAAAGCAATATTAGTCTCTATTATCAAATAATACTTACATAATCATATTACAAAAAAGACAAATATAGTTAGTTTTTATTTTTATGGCACCGAGGGAACTAACTTAACCTAACACACACAGCACACAGAGAGATACTTATCCAGTTCTAGAGCTGACAGCGACGAAATTGCCACTCTCAGAAAGGCCATAGTAGAGTGCATGAATTTGACCTTAAATTTCGTTTTCCAATGGGGTGACGACAATCTGGTCAAATTCAATGCTCTGAAAACACAGGCTTGTCTTTTCAGCGCTAAAAGGAGCCGTTTTGAATTGACCCCTACTTTTCGAAGTATATCTGTGCCAGTTACCAATCGCCTGGAGCTTTTGGGCATGGAGTTGACGTCAGACCTCAACTTCGGCTCAACCATCCAGTCCAGAGCTCAGACTGCAGCAAAAAAACTGGGAATCCTATACAAGGTGAGGCGGAACTTCACGCCTGGACAGCTTCTAATTCTGTATAAAGCACAGGTCCGTTCCTGCGTGGAGTATTGCAGCCACTTGTGGGATGGCTCTGCAAATTACCAACTTGCTGCATTGGACTCGATCGAGCGCAGAGCTAAAAGGCTTATAGGCGACGAGGTGCTGGTGGACAAGCTTCATAGCCTGGCTCATCGGCGAACCGTTGCTTGCCTGTCGGTTTTCTACAGATTGTACTTCGGGGAGTGTGCACAGGAGCTCCATGACCTGATTCCTCCATATCCCTTTCACTACCGGACTACCAGACGCACGGCTGGGTACCACCCACACTTGGTTGATGTACCGTCTTGTCGTACCAAGCGCTTCTCCTCCACATTTATTGTGCGCACAGCCAAGCTGTGGAATTCTCTGCCGGCTTATGTGTTCCCTGCCACTTATGACCTTTCAGCCTTTAAAGCACGAGTAAATGGGCATCTTCTGGGCTCGCTCGTCCTATCTTAGACCTCATCTATCGCTTACATCAGGCGAGATCAAGGTCAAGAAGTGGGCCCACCAGTAATAAAAAAAACAGTCTTTCTGATCAGTCACATCACTTTTTAAATATCTACATTCTACTGCTTAATTCTTATTTATTAATACTCCATATTTGGCTGCTGATTTCCGAAATGAGAGTTTGTTTTCCAAAAATTTATCGATAGCTTTAAACATTGCCTCTTCGTCCACCACTCCACTCCTAGTTCCCTTTTTCTTGTAATTTCTGAACATAATCGTTCTGCAAAACAAAATTATGGTATAATTATACAAACAAACAAAAAATTGGGCACATTCATACAGTATGAATGTGCCCCGTACACTCCTGTATGAATCTACCCCATCACAAGAAAATGAAATCAAAATATTTCTAGAAAAAAAGCAAGCATATATAAAATTATTCACAGATTAATTCACAAACTTGACCCTATTATCTTTTAAATAAAATAGAACTGAATAATCTAGAGAGCAGTTTTTATAAAAAAAAAAGACGTTAAAGTGAGCTTATAAAAATACTTATGCCTGGCCGAATCACGTTCTGTGTCACACCGACGCGCGTTTCACACCGACTGCTTTCAAACTCCGTGAGCAAGTAAGCTACGCATACACGCATAAGTCATCCTGTTGATGTGCGCCTAACATCAGATATATTTGGTGTATGACGGTGCCCCTTGTATGAATCTGCCCCACTTCCCCCTACATCTGACATACCAATAAAATCTTCATCCATCCATCCGCAAACAGATCGCTTGTTGGATTAGAATCCAAGAGATCATTAAGAGCGGCCAGAGTGCGAGGAATTGGCGACTTAGCACGTGCAACAGTACGACATGGAGGCAAGGCAAACAGCCTGTGCTTTTTGCCCCGGCAGTAATTGTCTGGGACAAAGAAGCGCGCCAGCACATGTTACACATCAGGAGCGTCAATAGTGCCACGGAGCATCTTACAGGCTACTGTGAGCTGATCTCGAGCTCGCCTTACCTCTAGGGAGTTGTATCCGAGGCAACCCAGTAAGAACTTTATCGGATAGAGGTAAGGATAGTAGCCATGTTTCTGCTTATATAGGTACCTAAGGAACGCTTTTTGAACCTTTTCTAATAAAAGTGCATAGGTACTTTCATGTGGATTCCACACGCAAGAGCTGGTTTCCAGCTTAGTGCGTACGAGCGCATTAAATATTATTTTGACAGCATGAGCGGTGCGAAAATCGCGGCAATTACGCAGAACAAAACCTACCCTTTGGTAGGATTGTTTAGCTACCATGGCCATATGGTCGTGGAAGGTGAGCTTTCGGTCGAATGTGACTCCCAGGTCTTTCATGGCTGTTGACTTTGTGATGGTATTATTATTTAAATTATATTCAAAATTAACTGGGTGCCGCATGCGACCGAATGTCATAGCGAAGCATTTGGACGAATTAAACTCCATCTTGTTGTCTAACTACACTCCACTTGTATATGGCGTCTATATCTTGCTGCAGTGCCAAACTGTCACGCTCGGAGTTTATTTCCAGGTACAGTTTCAAGTCGTCAGCATACAAGAAACATCTAGCGTGAAGCAGAACTTGAGGAAGATCATTGACCATGATGAGAAATAATAAAGGCCCCAAAATTAAGCCTTGACTCACGCCGGATCGCGTGTGATAGGTACCTGACACGTACATACCAAGCCTAACAAACTGCTGTCGATCACGTAGGTAGTCTGCAAAGAAACGGAGGAGAGATGGTGCGAACCCTATTTTGCTAAGCTTCATTAGCAGCACGTCATTGTTAATCCTATCAAACGCCTTCCGGAAGTCGAAGTAAAGTACGTCTACCTGACGCCCGCGGTCTAAACTAGACGAGATATAATCTACTAGCGTCAGGAGATTTGTGTCAACTGACCTTTTGCTTCTGAAACCATACTGTTCATTACAAAGATATTTGTTTATTTGCTCATAGAGAGCGTTACGGAGGATGTTCTCGAAGACCTTCGCCGGGGAAGATAGAATTGCGATAGGGCGGTATTCTTCAACGGAACTTTTGTTTTGGGTTTTAGGAATAGGTGCAACTCTAGAAACTTTCCACTGAGAGGGATATGTACCAGTCTGCAAGGCTAAATTAAAAATGTGGCAAAGAGGATCAATGAAAATATTTCTTAAGTCTTTAACTATGAAGGGGGGGGGGGGGATATTGTCGGGACCAATAGAACCAGCCGCCTTAGTACCCGAAAAAGTTGAGCCCTTGTATGTTATGTTCGGTTCAATTCCACCTCTGGACCGCAGGCTAGAAATGTGCGACCAGAATTGACGAGGGTTAAGTTTAATTTTATTCTCTATATTCCTCATGTATAAGGACGTCTGCAATACGGGTTTTAAGGCTTGACCTGAGGCCAGAAAATAGCAAATATGCGTCATCGCACTTGGTTAGTTTCCAATTTTTATGGAGTTTTAACTTGAGCCTTAGATCCTGGATGATATCGCTTGTAAACCATATAGGATATCGCCTACTTGCCGATTTCCCTCTGCATTTTTTAGGAATGCACATATCAAAGAGATTATAGATAATGCTGTAAAACTTAAGAGTAGCCCCTTTTACATCCTTTGATTCCAAAACGTCCTCCCAAATGTTTTCATCAGAGAATAATAAATAGAGTTGTTCGAAATCGCATTTAGCGAAGTTCCAATCCTTGGCACTATCTATATTACTGGGCTCGATTGACTCCGAGCAATAACCTACATTGACTCTTACCTCTATGTGTAGTGCCGGGTGATGTGCATCCAGTGGTACTATACCCTCGGTAGCAGTGACGAATGTTTCTGGTGCGCCAATGCTCTCCTGAACCAAAACAACATCTAACATACCTCCATGCGAATTCTTCACAACGTTCATCTCATTCAGACTACAAAATGACACAAAGTAACAATAATAATTCTTAATATTTAACGATACACTATTTAAATTTAAGTCACCTAAAATTATAACTAGGCCTTTTAAATTATTTATAAACTCTTCTACTTTACAAAACCATCTCATGTATTCATCATCGCTTGCACTAGGTTTAATATATACAACACATACGTGAACAGTACGTCCGCACCATGTAAAGTCAGCCCATAAGTCCTCACCACCGTCCGTTTCGAGATCATGGCGGCGGCAGAGCACGATAGGCGCGCGCGCGGCGAGCATCACTCCACCGCATGGTGTTCCCCGGTCACGTCGTATCACATTCCAATCGCCGGTCGCAAGCTCCCCATCTTGGATAGAGGCATCAAGAAAGCTCTCTGTTACGGCGATCAGATTATGTTCCAGCTGTAACAAGTTCGTTCTCCACGTCGACAATTTGGTTTTAAGACCACGGACATTTTGATACAGCACATCAATGTTCTTAATCTTGTTAAGAGGCTGCTTAGGCACGAAATGACTGGTGTGTTGGTTGGGCCTTAACAGATGCCATATGGTTTTTGGTATGTATCGGGTTCACATAAGTAATCCATGTGTTTAATCTTGCGTTCATTGGCCATACATCAACAGAAAAGCATTTTCCATAATATATAATGGGGACACCAATCTTGAACGACTTGTAACTTCCCCTAGCCCGCAGCTCATCGACCGTGCATGTACCAGTAGGGCACAGTTGTCGCAGATAGTCGCGAATCTCATCTGCACTGGACTCCATATTCCACAAGTGCAGATATTTACGTGGTTCGACTGCTCTTAGGGTAGTGATGCTGGGCCCAGCGATACCGCATAATGACGCGGGTTTCCGGAATTTATTTTTCTTTACTTCCGTCCAGCTTTGATCGTCATCAGAAAAAGTAGAACAAGGGTATCCGTCGTTAGGATTGTGGCCATCAGTAGAAGTGGTTAGATCATCGGCAGGGGAGGTGTAGTCGTTGGCAGGTGAAGCATGGTCATTGACTGTAGAAGTGTGGTCGTCGGCAGGAGATGCGTACACATCCTGACTAATCAGTTCCAATGTTTCAGTCATGTGCACTTCGAGGCTGGTTGGATTACCCTTTATGACTTACGTACCTACGCTGCCGTGATTCTTTAAAAGGCAGTCATCTGACAATTTTACCGATTTTGAGTTAAACATTTAGCGACATCAGGAAAAAAGGCGCGTCGACCTATCTAACTCCTTTTTCTGAAACTTATTTAGCTTTTGAAATATTTTTTTCATAAAAAGCTGTGAAGTGGTTTTGATACCTGTGCCCTTTTTTCCTGATGTCGCTCAATGTTTAACTCAAAATCGGTAAATTGTCACATGAGTGCAAAGAGTAAAGTAATATACAGGATGAGTGCCTTTTAAAGAATCACGGCAGTACGATTGTTATCAAACCGGGAGTCGACACAATGTAGATATTTCTTAGCCACAGATACTTAATTCTATATCATTCAATCTTATATATTTAATTAAAATTTAGGCTAGCCACTGCTGTAACGAGGAACACTGACTTCCATAACACATATTAGGTACTCTAGCTTGAGAGTCAGCAGATGCACATTTTGTATATTTTCTGCTTAAAAAATTGTAAGTATTGTATTAATAAAGGCAATGCGGTCCTTGTCACGTGTAACTGAAAAATTGAAAACTTAGACCATTGATAGACACCCGAACACCAGTTTTGCCGGTGTAGGTGTATCGTGTTACCCAGTTACTGGGGTTGTGGAGGTCAGATAGACAGTCGCTTCATATAAAACACTAGTACCTACTCAGCTTTACCGGTTAAACGGGAAGAGTCTCACAAAATTGTGAAAGCCTTGTCAGAAATTATGGTAATCACTCTAACTCACTGGTTCACAATAAACACTCAAGTACCTAATACCTAGTCAGAGCAACGTACAACTTTTGTTAAAAGCTGAAAACGATTGGTTCAGTTATTCTATAATCCCAGGCGTATTTATTTTAAACTGCAGTTTCTCGCATTACTAGTTTTTATCCCGGAATTCCTGGGTATATTTTTTATTTTAATAATATTTATTATAAAATACTAAAATATTTATAAAATTTATAGTAGTAAATAAATTCCTCTTGCTGGGTAAATTCCACTAAAATCGATAGAGTCGTTCTTGAGATTAGTCCGAACAAACAGAGGGACAGACAGCAAATTAAAAAAAACGACGAGTTACACTCTGGGAGTGCCGGCAGAAGTGAAAACTTGAATATTAACGTTGTGCATTTTTCCGCGCCCTGGCAAGCTTAACAGCATTTCAAGGGACAATCGGTTTCGTAATTTGTTTTTCAGTATATTATATATCGAAAAAGCGCGTTCAATTTTAAAATGGTACAGTCATGAATGCAAGTGCAAGTTTGGAAATATTTTCAACACGCTTATTAAATGCCCACTAGCGTCACAATCATCAAATACTTCCGAATACTGCCTAGTACTACACACACACATAGATATACTACTTCCTAGTACTAGTACATAGATAATCTGTAATGTAGTAGTACTAGGCCGCTGACAGCCGCACGCCCCGCGGCCAATTATGTGATGCTTATAAATGTATGTATGCCCCTAAAAATAGCCTCGCCCCCAACTCGCCCCACAACTCATCCCCCAACTCGTCCCCCAACTCGCCCCCCAACTCGAACCCCAACTGGCCCCCCCACTCGCCCCCCAACTTGTCCCCCAACTCACCCCAAACTCGCCCCCCAAAACTCGCCCACCAACTCGCCCCCCAACTCACCCCTCAACTCGCCCCCCAACTCGACACCCAACTGGCCCCCCAACTCGACTCCCAACTGGCCCCCCAACTCGACACCCAACTCGCCCTCAAACTTGTCCTCCAACTCGCCCCCTACTCGCCCCCCAACTGGCCCCCAACTCGTCCCCCAACTCGCCCTCAAACTTGTCCTCCAACTCGCCCCCCAACTCGTCCCTCCGCACGAGACCCCCCTCCCCCCACCCCGCTCGTGTTGTTTACTTATTTCTCTAATTAAGTGCTACGATTCTACCAATTACAGTACCTAACTTACTACTAAGAGTAAATATATATATATAAAAACAAACAACAACTAATGCAATAAAGAATGAAAAACAAAAAAGAAGAGATCGACAACACTTCCATAATTTACTCTCACAGTACTTCTGGCATGCCAAAACATCTGCTTCCATTCATCCGCAAACAGATCGTTGTTGGATTTGAATCCAAGAGATCAATTAAGTGCAGCCCGAGTGCGAGGTATCAGGGTATCAGATGAACACAATGGTACAGCAAACATCTTTAACACAACCGACAATCTTTAACAATTGTCCGGGACATACAAACAAACTAGTCAGTACGGTAATCAGATCAGGCGCGTCAATAATACGGAGCAAAGCGCTTGCCGCTTTTGATCTCCTTTAAGTGTAAATAATTATGTTAGAACTTAGGTACTTATTTGAAATCACAGACAGACAGTTCTATTTTATTTATATATCAATATGTGTAAATATATTTTTATTCAACATAATTATATTAACGACTCCTCTATCTATATCTATACTTATAATAAATCTGTAGAGAGGTCAATTCTGTACATGAAATATATCTATACTTATAATAAATCTGTAGAGAGGTCAATTCTGTACATGAAATATATTTCCAAAATAACTATCAGGGGGTGATTAAGGATCGATACTCATGCCAAAAATGCAATCAGTTAAATTTTTGTCTGTCTGTCTGTCTGTCTTTCTGTCTGTCTGTCTGTATAACCGTTATAGAAACAAAAACTACTCGACGGATTTTAAGGAAACTTGGTACAATTATTTTTCATACTCCTGAGCGGGTTATAGTATACTTTTCATCACGCTACAATCAATAGGAGCAGAGCAGTGAAGGGAAATGTTGGGAAAACGGGAGAAGTTACTCCATTTTTTAAGCTTCCGTCGCGTGTGCAACCTTAATGGTTAAAGCTACACAAATCATTTCATGACGGAAATGTTCTCCTTAAAATTATATAAAAAATATCCCACGACAGCATATGTCTAACTTTTATGGTTGGCTCACAATAACACGTGTAACTCCCGATAGCTTAGCAGTTCGAAGCTTTCTGATTATAATATTTGTCTACTCTTACGTTTATAACACTCTCAGTCACCCCTAATTGAAAAAGTTAACATTATTAACTATTCCATAAAAAAATTGGCCAAGTGCGAGTCAGACTCGCCCATGAAGGGTTCCGCAGTAACTATAATATAATATGCAAATTTATTTGACGAAAAAAAAAACCTTACAAATTTCTTAAAACTAGCTTATTTACATTTTTTACAACTGCGCCAAATAAATTTGTTTTGAAAAAAAAACCTTACAAATTTCTTAAAACTGGCTTTTTTACATTTCTTACAAGTGCGCCGAATAAATTTGTTTTTCATAGTGTTTGTATGAATTACAAAGTTATATTTGCGGTTTTAGAAAATATGCTGTATCTCAAAAACTGCTGAACTGATTTCGTTCAAACTAATTTTGGTTGAAAGTTTATATTAAGATCTACAGACATTTTTTTTAGATATACACTCCATTATTATAGAAGTTAGAGGTTGTGTCCGCCACACACACATTTTACCACTTTGGAAGCTTATATCTTTTAAACGATTGACTTTATGGAAAAGTGGTTTTAGAAACCCCGATGTCGTTTTTAAAGAACTGTCTATAGATACCACACATGCATCGATTTCATGAAAAAAAATATTTTCAGGTTTAGTTCCATGTATGGGGAGCCCCCCTTTATTTTAAATATTTTTTAATTTTTTTCTCAAAATCGGAAAGCGGTTCACAGAATACATCTACCTATCAAGTTTCACATGTATAGTCCTAATAGTTTCGGAATAAAATTGCTGTGACAGACGGACGGACAGACAGACAGACAGACAGACGGACAGACGTGTCGAAACTATAAAGATTCCGTTTTTTGCCATTCGGCTACGAAACCGTAAAAAGAATCATGTAAATCGGTATAGAAACACCAAAGTTATACATGAAATACGCTTATAATAATAAGCCATCGCGCGTGAATACTGAATCATGCTATAAGGATTATTTTTGAGAATCGGTCGCCGCGCTCGACGCGTCTCGCGGTCGAAGCGTTCTCTAGGTACTTAAGCCTCATGTGAACGTGATCTAAACAATATTACCAATACATTAACTTACGCTGACGGAGTCGCGGGCACAGCTATATTGTATCATTACGCTAAGGCCAATAGGAGCGGAGCGCCAATGAAGAATGCTTCAAAATCGGGGTTAAATTTAACGTTAGCCCAAAGTAACTATTCCACGCGGACGAAGTCGCGGGCAAAAGCTAGTTTACAATATAACTATCAGGGGGTGATTAGGGATCGATACTGATACCAAAAATGCAATCAGTAAAATTTTTGTCTGTCTGTCTGTCTGTCTGTCGGTCTGTCTGTCTGTCTGTCTGTCTGTATAACCGTTATAGAAACAAAAACTACCTACTCGACGGATTTTAACAAAACTTGGTACAATTAATATTCATACTCCTGAGCAGGTTATAGTATACTTTTCATCACGGTACAATCAATAGGAGCGGAGCAGTGAAGGGAAATGTTAGGAAAACGGGAGAAGTTACTCCATTTTTTAAGCTTCCGTCGCGTGTGCAACCTTAATGGTTAAAGCTACACAGAAATCATTTATGACGGAAATGTTCTCCTTAAAATTATATAAAAAATATCCCACGACAACATATATCTATCTTTTATGGTTGACTCACAATAACACGTGTAACTCCCGATAGCTTAGCAGTTCGAAGCTGTCTGATTATTATTCTGCTCCGAAATTTAAAACCACCACAACTTTGCAATGGAACTCGGCTAAAAGTAACCCAGTTGCAACAAAATATAATCGAGGCTCAAATTTTAACAGGTTGCGGTGCAGGAGAAACCGTCTTTATTCCCAGAATTCCCATAATACCAAATAATTTTCCATTCCAATTTAAAAGAACGCGATTCCCAGTATCGGTGTGTTATGCAATGACAATTAATAAGGCTCAAGGGCAGACTTTTCGTGTTGCTGGAGTAGATCTCGGTGTCAGTTGTTTCTCGCATGGTCAGTTGTACGTCGCTCTTTCCCGGGTTAGCAGTTCTAGAAATCTTTATGTTCACGTGCCGGACGGGTCAACTTTCAACATAGTTTACCTGGAAGCTTTGCGCTGAAGTATTGTCGTTCTATAGGTACTTAAGCCTCATGTGAACGTTATCTAAACAATATTACCAATACATTAACTTAATAACACACGAGGAGTTACACGCTGACGGAGTCGCGGGCACAGCTATTAACAACAATATTGTGCGGTTCGGTATTGCGATATTTTTCAATAGTATTATAGATTGACATATTATATTTCCCTACTAAATTACGAAAGTTAATCTGTGTGTTACATCAAAATCACTGAAACGTGAGGAAGGACATAGGCTACTTTTTTTACGAAAAACGACGGAAACGTGGACGATGTCGCGGGCAACAGCTATCTATGCTAATAATATAAGGCTGAAGAGTTTGTTTGTTTGTTTGAACGCGATAATCTCAGGAACTACTGGTTCGAATTGAAAAAATATTTTTAATTAAATAGTAAATTTATAGAGAAAGGCTATAGGCTATATATCATTACGCTAAGGCCAATAGGAGCGGAGCACCAATGAAGAATGCTTTAAAATTGGGGTTAAATTTAACGTTAGCCCAAAGTAACTATTCCACGCGGACGAAGTCGCGGGCAAAAGCTAGTATTAAAATATGAATGTTAAGTGATGTTAGGGTTATCGGACAAGATAAACCCGCTAATAGCCCATATTTTAATTTTAATAATATCCAAAGTACAAGTCGCTTTTCATTCTGCTAAAAACTGACCACAGAGTACTTTCATATATATAGTAAAGACTGACTTAAGTGGCGAAAGGCCTTCCGTCAGAGGGTTCCACACAGGCGCGGTCCGAAGGGGGGGTCACACAGGGGACATAACCGGGTGGTTATGTCCCCTGGGGGGGGAGGGGGTCCTCCCCCCCCGAAATTGTAGACTTCCATTTGTTTTATAATGTGTTCGATAAAATTTGTATTGTGCAATAAAGAAAACTCATTTAATCGACATATTTTATTGTCAGCGACCCCCCCCCCAAATTCAGGCTACGACCGTACCTGGTTCCACAGCGAGGGAATTACAACCCACAGTAATGAGGAAAACACTTATCGTATACCTTCGTCCCACACACCATTAACTACTTTAGTATTTAGAGTGTTTACATTTTAATCAGATTACAGGTGTCAACAAAATGTGTCAATTCCCTCTGCATGTCGTGTAGGTACCTCATTATTACTGAGGTTCGTGATTCCCCCCATAGAAAAATAGTTTTTCTCTTATGATTTGTTTCCATCGAAGTTTTTTTTTAAAGGATTGGAAATTATCCAATGAATGCCTCCTGATCTAGGCAAAAAAGTGACTATTTAATATGCAAACACATTTATTTATAAAAGCATAAGCTTGCGTTGAATAGAATCAAGTATGTAAAATTACGTTTTTGAATCCTAAATAACGTGACTATTAAAAGACTCTCGAAGATCGATGGTTAACAACTAAAAACTACAAGGAAACTGAGTCTATACCCAAGTAGCACAGATAGCTGTAT
Source organism: Tholera decimalis (assembly GCA_943138885.2). Lineage (NCBI taxonomy): Eukaryota > Metazoa > Arthropoda > Insecta > Lepidoptera > Noctuidae > Tholera > Tholera decimalis. The sequence continues at coordinate 37,743,408 of OW964562.2, forward strand.
AACTACTCACTTTTAGACCTATTTGAAACTCTATGCGTATTAAGACTCTTTTAAGAGTACACTAGTGATCCTACAGCTGCATAATAGCTGTCAGTGATATTTGAACAGCTGAGGCTGATTAAGAGCTGCATTAAGGCTGATTAAGACCGACAAAACTACCATTAATACGCTTAGAGTGCTATAAAGGTATATTTTCAACGACGCTATTCAGCTTTTAATCTTTTCTAATGCCTTAGCAGTAGTAAGGGCTGTTTAGTGGATGAAATTGCGCCAAATGCTGTATAAGAAGGTATTTGTGAACTCCTATTACACTGACTTATTAAAGCCCCTTTACTATTATGTGAACTATTATGACTTTAATAGCTGTATAATGGATGATTTGTGGCCCACATTACAGCTTATTGTATAATATCTGAATAAAAGTAATATGTGGTACTGTAATCAGTCAGTGTAACTTGTAAAGTTATTGGCGATTATACTGACGTACAAACTATAAATATACTGATTCATTTTTCAACTTTTAAGATGTTTTGTGTATGAATTAGGAATGTATTGCATTAGTTTTTACTTATAATTCTTTTCAAAGCACAAAAAATTGTTTATTCAAGTTTTCATCACGGCTTATTTATATCACAAAACTAATTAAAAACAGAATATTTTCGAGGCGCACTAAAATTTTCTTAGACAATATATATGTATAATGTCAGTGAAATTACATTCCCAATCATTTTTCTTTTATGAATACCAGGTAATATGAATATTATCCACGTATAATTCACTCCACGAAACAAGTATTCAATTGGCAGCTACGGGTTATTATATTTGCTTATATATGTTTGCTACATCAAATATGTTCACTTTTACACTGGCCGCAAGCAGCCTTTCCCGGTTTAAAACATCTATTAAGAGCGTAGATGTGATATATTTACTGAACAAAGAGTAAATTTTGTTCTCTTAGTCAGTCGATATTCAGCGCATAGTACTGTCGTTACCCTTTATAACACTGTTAAATTGCTGCTACACAGCTCCTAAGCAGCTACGTGAACTTAAGGCTGAATAATTTGTGCCCATTTAATAGTTATAAGAGCTGTGTAAGGCCCTATACAGCCCTTCTTCAGCTTTAAGCATGATGGGAATCCGTTATTCGGCTGAAAAGCAGCCTCGTGTGCTACTTGGGTATTACACTCTAAGATCACATAATCAGGGAGTGACACACACACACGTGCACAATCACTTTTTATTTGTTCCATATTCCTAGTTTTAATTAATTTTAATTTTATTTTTAATACTAAGTTACTATATTAAGTTTCCTTTTGTTTGCTTTAGACATATGTTTTATTTTATTTTTTCCTTGTTGTTCTGTTTACTTTTCCAATCAACGATAACTGGAGGAGCAGAAACACATATCATCAAGCCAATAAGACTTAAAAGGTTTGTCGTAACATGTGCCCATGTTGTTGAGCATTGTAAAATTCATAGTTTGATGAAATAAATTTTATTTATTAATTTATAAATAGGAAGATAAGACAAGGGTATTTCCCTAGTAATTTGTACATCCGGCGTAGTATTTTTTTACACTACACAATATTTTTTATGAAGTAATGGCAAAAATTAAATGTTTGATTAGTGACCTTCGCCAAAGTTATATCAATTCATGAGTAGGGTGTTGCTGACTGTATGCTCATAATGTAAATTATATTAAAGTCTAAACTTAGGACTTAAAGAGCCAATTACACGTCCTCAACGTGTAAGTGGCTTTCTAAGTCCTCCATAAATTAAATAACTAGTGAGCAAGAGGTCTCGAGTTAGCTTCCCCAAAATGTGTCATTCATTGTGTTTTTCTAATAGAAATTCTCAGTAGTAGCCCGGAGTTTTCAAGTTGGCGGACCCTCGTAACTGGGAAAGAACGTCAGTATTGTTACGAGCTGGGGTTCGGGATAGAAATAATTAACGCCAATTAAACCAAAATTAACACTTTAATTAATTAAACACAAAATAAAAATCTAACACAATTATTCGCACCACAACACTTGTCACTTAACTCTTAAATCGCACTGAAATTAACTTGTAAAGCTTCGATTATATCGCGTATTCACCTCTAATAAGACTGCTCTCTGCGTTCCTCTGCGATCTATTTATACCCCGGTCTATGAGTTCTAGAACATTCTTATAAAATCGACTCACCGCCTATACTGCTAAGAATATTCTCAAGGCTACTCGAGATACTCAGTACTGCTACTCGCCGCTAGATGGCGTTAGTGTCTCGAACATTCTAGATTTACGTCGAAGTTTCTCGAGTCTCGACGTACTTCACTAAGCGACTGGCGTAACAATATTAAGCCGTTGGTCCTCATCACCTGCAAGCTCCTGATCTCTCTACGGTTGGATCGGATTGCCGTCCCATCGGGCTATGAGAGTAAAGGTACACAGAGTGCATCTGTACCTGCACATATACTTGTGTACTATTATATCTCCTGCGCAGATAGCTAATCGATGATGAGATTTGCAGCCATGGCCGACATAAGTTAAGAGGACTATTCAATTAATTTTTTTATTTTTATTACGGATGGGCCCGCTCTTGACCCCGATCTCGCCTGATGGTAAGCGATAGATGAGGTCTACGATGTGACGAGCGAGCCCAGAAGATGCCTATTTACTCTTGCTTTAAAGGCTAAAAGGTCATAAGTGGCAGGGAACACAGAAGCCGGCAGAGAATTCCACAACTTGGCTGTGCGCACAATAAATGTGGAGGAGAAGCGCTTGGTACGACAAGACGGTATATCAACCAAGTGTGTATGGTACCCAGCCGTGCGTCTGGTAGACCGGTAGTGAAATGGAGATGGAGGAATCAGGTCATGGAGCTCCTGCGCACACTCCCCGAAGTACAATCTATAGAAAACCGACAGGCAAGCAACGGTTCGCCGATGAGCCAGACTATGAAGCTTGCCCGATAGCACCTTGTCGCTTATAAGCCTTTTAGCCCTGCGCTCGATCGATTCCAGTGCAGCAAGTTGGTATTTTGCAGAACCATCTCACAAGTGGCTGCAATACTCCCGCAGGAACGGAGCAGAACTAGGGCGTCCAATCCCGGAATACCGAGATCTCGGTATTGCGGGATCCCGCGTGATGCGGGATTACAGGCGCGGGATCCGCGGGATTTGCGGGACTGAAAAAAAGCATGCATACGACCTCTCGCGAGCGCGATCGCTCGGTAACTAGCGGCCGGCAGTGTTGCAAACAACGCGGGGTCCGATGTCGCCCATTTTTCACAGCTTATGTAGCCTAATATAGCCGAATTTCAGACAGTGGTAGCCTAAGTATGTAGCCTAAAGTATCAGTAAGTTTTTTATTCAGTATATGTTACTGTTTTTTGTGAATAAAAAATGGTGTAATTTGATTGATCTCATACTAGTAGTAATACTGTTATAAATGTGGAGTTAGTAGATTAATTCATTGTTTTTTTTTTGTGATAAATAAACGGTGTAATTTGATTGATCTCATACTAACAGTAATACGTAAATAAACGTGGAGTTAGTTGATTAATTCATTGTTTTATTTGCCTTATATAAATGTGAATATTTTCAATATGCAGAAAAACAATGAATTAATCAACATTAATTCATTGTTTTATTTGCCTTATATAAATGTGAATATTTTCAATATGCAGGATCCCGCAAATACCGAGATCCCGCGGGATTGAAAATTCGTAGTCCCGCAAATACCAAGATTGAATTCAGGCTGCGGGATTGGACGCCCTAAGCAGAACCCAAGTAACACAATCGCGTCTAAAAACGGACTATTAGATATCTAATAGAATTTAATTTTATCGTCTACCTTAAGAGTAAAATATCCCCCAAGTAATATTCAAGAACGCTTATAGACACAGTTTAGTAAAAGTGGGCACAACCTTATCCGTTCTCATAAGAATGAGTTAAGAAAACATGAATAGACAGAGATAAGAGTTGTAAATTTTCAAATTATCTATAGAGATTTTTCTAGTGTCTCACTAAACTGTTTATAGACCACAATTAACTCAAGACTAACAACTTTAAGTTACATTTGATTTGTAATAGACAACGTCGCATAATGGCGAAGAACTTACAAGAGTTATTTAAACTTATTATTGTATTGCATCATGGCGTAACAAATTTCTTATTTCATATATCGACGCTTTCCGCTACAAAGGGCGTAACTCCAAAACCCATAGTTTTGGCTATGAGCAAAAGTAAACAAAAAAAAACTTTCTCAAATATCTCTTTCATTTTTATACTTATAAAATTGAGTCCTAGGATGAAAGTTCTTAAATTTTGGCTGTCTTTTGCCTCATTTAATTATAATCATGTACGATAGTTATTAACGAAGTTTGCATGGAGTTACACCCCTGGAAACGAAAAAAAAAGTATATCACCCCTTAATTAAATGGCTTGATAACAAACGTCTGCGGTAAAAACCAGTTATGCACATACAAGAGTAATTTACGTAGTTATAAAGACCATGTTTTTTCGCAAAATATGTAGATACACCCTGAAATTAATACTAATGCAATGAATCTATAGGCAATTTTATTAGTAAGGAAGAATATAACTGAATTAATAAGGATGGGTTGTAGGTAATTTTAATATAAATAGTAATAAGTTTAGTAAAAATGAAATAATCTTTATAATTAAAGAACATAGAACCACTATGGCATGGTTTTATAATTCTGATGTGCTTTCCGTGTACAGCTCCAAGACAATGAGGAAAGTTAGCTTTTGTTTCAAATTCATTTGCAATGGCTTCCCATTCTCTCTCTGTATCAGGCAACTTCATGAAATCTTTGAATTATCTCTTCCAAATAATGACGCTGGTTTCTTTTATTATTTTACTAATAGTCGATATTCCTACCCTATAATTATGAGTAGTGGAGTTCCTTGAACGAACACCCAGAAGCAAAATATCTGAAAACAAATAAAATGGATGAAAACACTTAAACAACAAAACTTTATAATACTTATTAATATTTGTTTGCAGGAAAATCTGTATCGGATAAATGGAACAACATTCGAGACACATGGCGAAAATCGAAGAAAAATAAGAAAGATGAAAAAGAATTTGGATCTGCTGCCAAAAAGTCTCGACGTTATGTACACGATGATCAGATGATGTTTTTAAAGAAGGTTTATGAGCGGAGATCAACCGAAGAGCCAATTCAAAACTACGATGAAGGAAATGTACAAAGTGGTCCTAGTAATGAAACTGAGTTTCGTAAACTTTCGATTGCCATAAGCACGAAGAGCACAATAGACGTCGATGAAAAGATGTCTAAATTCCTGGACTTTAGGATGACACAAGAAAAAGAAAACCCAAATTTATTATTTTTCAAGGGTGTACTACGCCGTTGATTCCTTCGCAATGGATGAAACTTTAGAGTTTCAAGCAGGAGTTTTAGCTCAAGATCAATATCGTGGATACCATACACAACCTCTTCAGCAGCCGGCAGCGTTCGTACATTCACCATCACCAACCTTTCAGTAATCGTATCATTCTCCACCATCTCCTGCAGCGACAAGTGCATTACAATCTCTTCAGCAAACGGCAGCATTCGTACGTTCACCATAACCAACCTCTCAGTCATTGTATCATTCTCAACCATCTTCTGAAGCATCGAGTGTATTAGATTATGATTTTGAAGGAATTTAGTCACTATGACTTAATCAAGACGACAAAAACAAAAGCTCTCATGTGACTGTTTCCGATAAAAATATTTCAATAAATGCATATCTGTATTTTATTAAACACCTAAAACTATATTCCAATCCAACTAGCCACCTTGGAAGAGCATTTCCTATATAAATATTTGAAGAGAAAAAAAAAGGACGTACCTTAAACATATGAACAGCCTTTGTTGTGGACAAATGCACTCTCTAAATCTTGTGTCTTGTAATTTTATGTCCATTGAAATTCTTCCCAAGAGATCGTCGAAAGAGGAAAAAGACATTCAAAAGTATTTAAAGAACTTCGCCTCATCATTCCTTAATTCACCCATCAATGTTTTAAATGTGTTGAAAATCGGTCTCGAAGTATAGGATGCACTCAATGTTGTCTTCGTTTTCTACTACTTTTTCGTCTCAAATACCACCACAAATAAGAACATCATCGTCGCCGTCCATCGCGTACGAAATACAAATGTAAACTGACGGCGAGTCGAACCACCGACCTTCCGGCAAAATAGACTGATCGGATATAATGTGAATACCCACGTCCCATGTGAACATCACGAAGATTTTTCAATTGACGTGTACGATTTTGTGGGGGGGGGGGGGGTCATGTCCCCTGTGACAAATATGAAAATAGAATGTTTTATCTTAAAATATATCATATTAACTATAAAGTTATATCAAGTTTTTAGGCCTTTAGGCCTTATGAACTATTTGTAAGGCATTGTATCTTAAAACATTCAATATACCTATAAACGCACTTAAAATAAGTGTGCTTTAGAACAAATGCTCTAAAAATAATCGAGCTTGAGAAAAAAAAACTCTATAAGAATACATGTTCTTTATTGAAACCATCTTTAGAAAGCCCCTATCTAAAGATTTACCATGAATAGACTGTCTATAGACAGATTTGTTTTAAGCCTCCAAGACTGTGTTACTTGGGAAATCATCAGCTATTGTAATTGGGAGAAGACACCAGCTCCTGTAACACAGGTAATATACTTATATCTGGTGTAGGAACGCGACCAGATTTGTTTTATTATAAAGGTGTTTAGGAAGTTCAAAGAAATAAAACCAAACTATTACAAATACTAGTGCATTTATTTCAACACATTAAACCTATATACAAAACAAATAGAGATAATCAAAATTAATATCACATCAGAAAATACAAAGCTAACGATTAAGCCTAAAAAATATTTTACAAAAACATTCAAATTTAAAAAAAAAAAAATGACGCCTTGTAAAATTATAATAAGTGAAAACCTCGCTAACATGTATAACAAAATATTGATCCAGTTTATGCCCTGTAGTACCAGCAGATAAATATCGCAATTCATGTCTTTTAATTGTCTAGACTTCTAGAGCAATGTTTTTTAATCTATGGGTCGCGACCCCTAGAGATAGTTGTAGACTTTTTCTGTTCATACTTTTTACTGTGCTTTTATGTATTGAGTTTTCTGTTGTGCAATAAAAGTTTTATCAATCTATCTGTCTATCTATTCTTACTAGAGGACTAGTCCTCAGGAAAGAAATAAGAGTGCTTAGTATGAGTTTAAAGTTCTTTTGTAGTTTTCGACAACTATCGCTTTGTTTCTTTCACATGCACCAACCATGTAGATGAGTGTGAAAGAGATAAAGCGATAGTTTTTGACTATACTACAACACATTTTTTACAATTAAAACACGATTTTTATATGTCAATGTTGCACGCAGTCTTATCTATTATAGTTACCAACACAGACAAAATCATAAAGTAGGTACCTAAGTTACTGAAATTTCTAATTTTTTGTCTGTTTACGACCCTAGGGAATTGCCGGAATTATTCAAAGGTAAAGGTACTTTTTTTTTTTCGGAGGCGCATTTACAAAGATTGAAAAACATTGCTGTAGAGTTACGTAGTGTTCTTATTTTAAATTGAGAAATCCATGAAGTTTATATATTCTTAGGCATTTCAAAGAGTCAAAGACAATCCGGAATAGTCAGATATCACAAATAAATATAATTTTTCATCCGTCTTCATGTCTTATTCATGGAAAATAGGTTGTCGATATTGTAACGTTTTCTCTAATTTTATATATTTACAAAATGCACTGTCAGTTATATTTTAAAGTTTAAACTTAACTAAAATACCAATTTAAAGAACTCCAAATTTGATTTATTTAAAAGCCAAAGAAAGCACTAGTCATCATCTTAAAACTAATCCAATAAATATATTTTTATGTATTTTAACATGTTTATCAAAATACTGTAACATCACATAATAGTTTTTTTTTTTGGAACATTTTTTACTATAGTTATATTTTAACGTCAATACCTAGTAATATTTACTTATTATATTATATCTTTCCATATTTATATAGTTTTGAAAATAAAACTAAGTTGAATGTAGTTACGCAATAGCAAGAACTGATCAATCATAGAAAGCCGCAGTTAACTACAGTCATGTCGAAATATTGTAAATCCATCGTCACTTAAAAGGCTCTAAATAATGGTTCCAAAGTAAATTGAACTTTTTCATGTGTAACTTCAGCTTAATGTTCAAAAAATTTTATTTTATCTCGATTTCTGAATTCAAATATTGGACATTAGATTCGTATAAGTTTATAAATGTGTATGCAATATACTACGGATATTTAGATACTTATACATATTATAAGCGATACAGCAAAACAATATTAAATTAAAGTTTAGCCACGAAAATAATTTATTAGATCTGTATTCTTTCTGTACACCTAAAACAAATAAGTATTTCATTTAACTATGGGACTGACATTTCCCTCAAGCATTTATGGTGAGCAAGTTCGTGTAACGTGTTACATAACTAAGATGTAACTTTACCTCATATGTATTTAACGATGGGTTAGTTGTAACCTAACCTGTAAATTGCTACTGATAAATTGCAGATGAAAATACTTTTTGCCACCTTAGGCTGAAAGTTCGACATTAGAAACGTGTCCATTTTCACACGATGTTGCGTTACTCCACAAGTTATGTTGCACAATACTGTTGCACGCTCTTCAACTAAAATTTTCTATTCATAGGCACGTTTGATTTATTTATTTTTTATATCACTAACAATGTCATACGAAGCTTTAGTTGTTCTACATAAGTACTAAAAATACATTACTTGACAAAAAAAGAAGTATAATCAAGAACAATAGCTTTAGTCTTCATTACATTTATTTGATTTTTCCATAAAAGCTGTATGACAAAATGAGAAATATTGTTTTTTACTAAAAAAATGTTATCAATAAAGTGCCGTCTAGATAGTTTAACTTAAATAATGATTACTTTTCTGAATAAGTCTCGGCCGTAAAAGATTTGACGTGTATAACTTCGTCTACAAATTATTTTAAACTAAATTATAACTACTTAAAATGCTAAGCGAAATTTGCGTCTAGAACCAAATTATATGTGCGCTATGCACATAATATAATTTGAACGATGAAATTTCCTATAGTATGGTATTTAAATTTATTCGACAACAACATTAATATAACTATAAATTTATTATACAATGTGCACTATTCGAATATGAGCCAAAGGAAGTGTCGAACACCGGCAGAAATTCGACAGTCCATTAAACATATCATAAAAAAGGTTTCTGTCTGTTATTTCATCCCGAGACTGTTGGAAGTTATACCCAAAACCGACACTTGTCAAATTCTACGTCAAATCCTGAATTTACTAAATAACATTCTCAATTTCCCTACCACACGTCTATCACAAAACAATTAACAGATAAATGATATGTAGGTAAAACAATCTAACAGAGGGTGCTGTCCATAGACACTTTGTCTATGGACTTACAAAGATTGGCAATGGTGAAAAAATCTTACAACACATGAAAAATATAAAAAAAATAATGTCATGAGTTTACTTTACAAATTATAATTATTAGAAGAAATTTTGGCTGAAAGGTAATTTTCTGGCGTCTTCGGAGACGTTTACACCGCGCGACACACGACGCCGATAACTCGTGTAACATAGTATTTGTTTTGGTTATAGATTTTTTTATTTTTATTTGCCAAGTTGCTTGATGTATTCTGGCAATAACTTAAATTGAAGGCCAAAGACAGCCTGAAAAATGCCAATATCGTACTTCAATTAAATTTAAATCCATACTAATATTATAAATGCGAAAGTAACTCTGTCTGTCTGTATGTTACCTTTTTAGCGTAGATAGTTATACTCTTGTTGTACACCATAACAGAATTAAATAAGGACTTAACACCTACAAAGGGTGTTATAATGGGCGATCAGTATCTAAGTACAACACATTAATCCAATCACCTTTTTTATGATAATAGGCTCGCGTTTGACCACCATCTCACCTGATGGTAAGTGATGATGTGGTCGAAGATGGAGCACGCTTGCCTAGAAGTAACCTATGCACTCTTGACTTGAAGACCCTTAGGTTATAGCTATCGGGAAACACAGACTCCGGCAGGGCATTCCACTCCTTAGCCGTACGCATAATGCAAGTATTCCTAAAAATTTTTGTGCGTATAGGTGGGATGTCCACCATGTAACGATGGCGCATCGCCGTTTGTCTTGCAGTCCGACGATGGAACGGGCTTGTGGAATTAGATTGTGCAATTCCATCGCACACTCCCCGAAATGTAACCTAACCTAACCTTACACACATTGCCAATCTATGCAATATTACTTCTAAGATAGACGGATGAGACCATTCCCCTGATCTTACTCATCATCAGTGAACCTTTCAGGTGTATTTCTCTGCTTGTATCGTCTGACCAGGACATAGGTGATACCGGACGTAGCCAGGAGTACGGGTACTCCTAGTCCGATGGAGATGATGATAATCACGAACAGTGAGAAGTTCTCTACGGGCGGTATGCCGTAGCCTATCGAGAATGACCTGAAATTAAAGTTTCATTTATGTACACACAGTGAAATACATTAGGATAAGCATAATTATAATATTTGAGTACAAAGGTACTACTTATTTCTTAAGAAATTTCTTCCAGCAGACCTGCGAAGGAGAAGTGAAAAAGAAATGTAGACAATAGTGTGTGAGAACAAGAAGAGAAATAAATATGAATATGTGAAGTCTAAAACTAAAATATTAAATATACCTACACATACTTATAATGCAATAAAAATAACATATACTTAAATAAATACATAATGTTAGAATATATAAACATATAATATAAATATATACATAAATAATTAACACAGTTAAGAGGAAAGGTAATGCTCTTTTAATCGTCGTTTGAATAAGATATTCAAATATTATATATTACTGACTCATTTATTAAAACCAATCTGTGAACGAGATCTGCGATGAAGCTAGTCAGTTCAGGACTACATTAAAGGCTGACGGATCACAGTCTTTCTGAAAGTTCTTACCTGACCCTAATTTATTTGTGTCTTTTATTACTGTTAATGTTAAAATCTCATGTATTACTGTTAATGACGAATAAAATTATTCTATACTATTTCATATATTCTATATATATATATATTCATATATTCTATTTCGTATATACATATACGAGGTATTTTTTTTATATACCATAACTCTAGGGTATGAATGGAACCATATCAAAGAATCAATTTTCATAATAATTATTTATCAGTTATCTTTTTTTTGTAAAAATAATTCACGAGACAAAGTCACGATTATTATTAATGTTAAACACATTTATAGTCCTCGTCACGTAAGTTGGCAAGGTTTTGGAGTAGTGGGGGTAAGTTCTCGATCGTGCACTTAGTGGAAGAAAAAAGTGGTCACTTTTACTGCTTGCCATTATTCTATGGTTATTACCATCATTTATTTTTAATCATGTCTGTTCAGAAGAATGTTAAAGAAAGAAGAGGAATTCATTCGTTAATTAGGTATTATAAATAAAATAGATATAATACATAAATACATTTAAAAGTGAAAAAAATTAATTTAAAAAACATTAAAAATAATATGTTCTCGTCGTCACAATTAGTTAATAAAAGTGCTACCCCTTTTATTCTTCTTTTTTCCCGGAGTCCTAAAGACAGTGACGAATTCGGAATTTCAACCTTCCTTAACTATAGTGTCTAACTGTTCTTTCTGACGTTTTAATAGCCGGCCGTTGAACATACTCTATGCAATTTTACTAGTTAATACATCGAAGTCAACGGCCAAGTCACATAAAATCTAACTACATTAATAAAGAAATCGCAGTAAAGATCCTTAGACTTGGCTTCGCTTTGCTTAGAGATTTCATTAGTTTTTATAGAGAAACAAGCAGCTTAGGCGAGATTTGGCTAGTTTTTTACAGGATGTTTTTGGTGGGATTTCACTTCTTTTTGCAGAAAGATATTTTTTACTTGGTTAGTTTCTTAATTATACCTTTCATTATTTTAGGTTTTCTTATTAGAATTGTTTTTTTTTTCTTTTTTGGTGTAGTTTTTTTTTTATTAGTATTCTTTCTACATACATTGGCTATAAGTTTTCTTATTGCCCATATTCATTTATAAGAAGGCGCTCGTCACATTGAATAACTTTTGTCACGGCGCATTTCCATATCTCCCATAGTTCAGCTGAGCTCTAAGGGTTCTTCATCAGATACTTCAGACCTTCAATTTTTTATATATATCAGTAGAAGGGACTCGTCACTCTGAATAACTTTTGTCAAGGCGCATTTCCATATCTCCCATAGTTCAGCTGAGCTCTTAGGGTTCTTCATCAGATACTTCAGACCTTCGATTTTTTATACACATCAGTAGAAATGGCTCGTCACACTGAATAACTTTTCTCAAGGCGTATTTCCATATCTCCCATAGTTCAGCTGAGCTCTTAGGGTTCTTCATCAGATACTTCAGACCTTCAATTTTTTTAATTTCAAAAGAAAGGGCTAACCACGCTCAATAAACTTTGTGCACATAGCATGTCGATAATTTCAATAGTTTAGCTGGTCTGTTACGGTTTCTCCTCAGGGTCATAAGGTACTCCAGATCTTCCATGATCCTAGTTTTGATAGTTTTCCCTTCATATAAGCACTAAACCCTACCTCTATGCCAAATTTCAGCTCTCTAGGTTTATGGGAAGTACTAGTTCTATTTTGATGATCAGTGAGTCTATATATGTCGAAATAGTACAACTTTGCTTTTGCATAACTTAGGAAATAAACAAGCTACAAACATGAAATTTTGTGGTTTAAGTGTATGCTGGTAGCTTACTAGATAACGATAATTTCAGCGTTCTAAATCTATCCAGAGGTCCCCAAATAGGGGCCTGAAAATACGCCGAAATGGTTCCAGTAAAGGATGGTAAGGCAGTGTTTGCTTTGCGCTCGACTTGGCGGGGGCACTGCCGTGCCCCCAGATTTGGTCCTGGCATTGTAATCAACGAATATATATAAAAAAATAATTCAACGAGAACTACTGACGCACCAATCGCACGTTGGGAGCGGCGCTACGTCATACTCCGCGTCCCGCTGACACCTAAACATTGACTTCTGCGCATTGAACGACTCTTGCCAAGTTATTTGACGAGAACTATACGTGAAATATGACAACGTCAAATTATTCGTATTTATCAATGAAACTTACTGGTGACAATTTTTGACCTCAATTAATTATTATTGATGATATCTTCGAAAATTTGCATTTTTGGACCACTTATGGGGCTATTTCTTTTGTTTTTACTTATAAGTAAAAGACTTTTATTTTTACTTTGAATATAATTATCTACTTGGTTTATTTTTTCATGCACACTGCGATGTTATCTCTTCACCATCCATGGTTGACTGGTAGAGAATGGCATTAAGTCCACCTTTGTACATTTTGTGTTACATAAAGTATTAATAAATAAAAAATATAACCCTAGAGTTGTGAGATATAAAAATAACACATTGAATAGAAGATTTATAGATGTATGTATGTAGTTGCTTACCAAGAAGTATAGTTATGCTGCCTATAGAAGCCATCGCCCGGCAACCCGAACGATATGAACATATCCTGGACGAGTAGGTTGTTCCGGTCGAAGTCCTGATAGAAGTCACGCAATGTGCCCGAGTTTGGCAGCAACGTTCTGAGGACAAACGGGCATAATACATTACCAGCCTGTAACATTCCCAATGATGGGACACGAGCTCCTCTCTACAAGTGGGAATGGGTCATAATCTACCAGGTTAGTGCAGCTTTTTTACTCATTTTGAATTAATTCAATCTTTTATTATATACAGACTGGAATCAGGCGTTACTTTGCGGAAGTCCATACCAAACCAATACTTCTAGCGTTAATTCCGCCAAGAACTAGATGATCAATCTTGCATGCAGTATGCATCACTGCCCTCCCGCCCGCAAATATATGCAAAAGGGATGCAATAAAAAACTTACCACATGCAAGCAAACCACACTCGACACATGTTTCGCCCCTCCCGGAGCATCATCAGGAGATGTTGTCTCGTCGACTGCTCGACTAATTAACTAGTCGACCACTTAGTATTTTCTGATGCTGCATACTACATGCAAGATTAATCATCTAGTCCTTAGTTATTCCCTCCCACAGACAGGAGGTCTATGACCTAGCAGTGAAAACGTTATTAGCCAATGCAATCATTGGCTGCAGAAAGTTTTTATATTTAAAATTCACCCCCTAAAGAGGTTCACAGAAAACAAAGTTTGTATGAAAGTTCTGTATTTTTTTCTGATGGAATAAATATGTACTAGTACATTATGGTACACGTGTGTAATGTTGGTGATTACCGCTGAGGCGCCATTGAGACCCGAGCCGTCAGGTGAGGGTCTTAAGAGAGCCGAGGACGGTAATCATCAATACACACGTGTATCATACGACGTTTTTCAACACACTTGTGAAGAAAATAACTATAATTTCAACAGTGAAAACGAGTTGTGAAAATTTTTTCGCAATGGCGGGAAATATTTATCAGTTTTCCTATGCGCGCGCATCTAACAGATCGGCCATAGACTAAAAGAATGAGGTTTCTTTTTTTTGGCTTTTCTCGGATAGCGTTTTAGCCACGTACAAAATGGGTAATTCAAAGTTTTCTTTATCACAGAAAAAACAAAAGTTATATTTGAGTGAAAGTTGTATTTATTAAAAACGTACAAGTTGAAATTTATCATTTAAATACGAAGTTGCATGAAACTAGCAAGCAATAGGTAGGTACATTAATTTATTTGTACTATTGAACACGATCTTTTTTGTTTCGAATCTTTTTTAAAACAAAGCAACACAACCAATTTAAAAAAAAAAAACCTATAACTCACTTGTGAATAATAGTAAAGAAAAAGTCAGTTTGATTACAGGTGTCATTATGTGCCTAATTGCGGTGAAATTAGAGCCATTTTATGAGCAAGTGTGTTGAAAAATATATTACCTGGTAAAGTTGGTGATATAAGCGTTAGTGGAAGAGGACACGCTTCGCTCCGGCTCAGTGTAGCACACGGGGCGGAACTGCATGAAGCCGCCGTTGTCTGACCGACTCGAGCTCGGCGTCTTGATCTCGAATATCTGCGCAGAACAGACAATGTTGACTTGATGAATGCGAAAATAGTGTTACGCCAGTCGCTTTGCAATATTAAATACGTCGGTCGTCGAGAAACTTCGACCGACTTCCACCAGAACGTTCGAGACACTAATGCCACCTGGCGGCGAGAAGCAGTACAGAGTATGTCGAGAAGCTTCTGGAACATTCTTGGCAGTATTGGCAGTGTGTCGATTGTACAGACGCCAGCACATGAAGCTACCCGAAACTGTCAAATTTTCCCAAACAACCTTGAACCTAATTTCTTTAACAATAAAGTTGAAAATCTAATAAAGAAATTTAACAGATTGTTGTAGCTTGATGAGCTGGCGTCTGTACATAAACGTTCTAGAACACATACAGCGCGATTTTTAGAACCGAAAAACTTAGTGCGACGTCATCACGCAACTCTTCTTCATACGATAAGTATTGATGTGGATTATTCGCTCCGACCAAGAGTCTCTATCATAACCTGATGTTTTCAAATTCGTGAAACATACGTGAGGTGATGTGACGTCATCAAGTTTGCTAGGGAGACTTATATCAATGTTGAGTTAACCTCGTCGATAACAGGACCCAAACTCACCCAGTGAAGTCAAATCAAATCAGAAATATATTATTTCACATTAGCAGTAGCGCGGGGCTTCGTCCCGTGGAATTTATCACGTTAATAATATAACCCTCCTTTTTTGCAATCGGGTAAATACCTTCCTCAAGCTTCAAGCTACTTCCATGTGCCAAATTTCATCCAAGTCCACCTAGAACTTTCGAAGATTAGCACGTCCAATCAAACAAACAAACTTCCGCTTGTTACGATGCCAAGTTGCTAGCTCAGCACACTTGCAAACAAGCGCAAAGCATCAAATTTCATGAGTAGCGCTTCCCACGGTAACGACGAGTCCCTTGGCTTTTTCCAACCTAACATATATATATCGCGTATAGTTTTATCTACTTTTATTTATTTTACTGTCACTTTTGTGAACAGTTATTAAACTTTTTATTGTATGAAACGGACTTTATTCTAAAAGTTTCCCGACACGCCCCACACACGTATCTTTATAATATTAGTAAAGATTATTTGTAATCTATGGCAATAGGTGTAATGTTACGTGAATAAATGAATTTAATTTTTATATCCGCTTTGAACTTACCTCAAAAACTCCGGGCGTATGTTCATCGTCCAGGCTCTTCCTCATGTTATACGTCATGGTATCGCTCCAAGCGTCAGTGCTGACCATCGTGAAGTGTATCGCGAACCGCGATGCGTTGTAGTCAGCTGACGTGGTGAGGTTCACCAGGCTCACGTCTATGAGGGTCGAGTTCGCGGTGTGGATGAGGTGGGGCAGGTCTACCGCGTAGTCTTTGAAGGGTAGTAGGTCTAGCTGATGGGGAGATAATTTAAAATTATGATTGAAAAAGATATTATTATTAAGAGCAGTGCTTACGAGCCCGACTTGCGAGTTGCAGCTCGTTAGTTTCAAGCCCCACAGGGCCATTGCTTGCCAGGTTGCGAGAATGTACTAACGAGATACCGCAGCCCCGGTACTTAAGAATACCTGAAGGAACAGGGTGGGTTTTTAGTCAGTAGAAGTCTGATACTCCCTTCCCCCCAGAGCTGGAGAAGTCATTCGATGATTTTCCCACCCGGTCAACTCTGTGTAATTTATACCTGCCCACGAATCGGTGAAAACAAAAAACTTGTGAGGAAACCGACGTATCCTTGCGGCCCATTCTCCTCTAATTCACATTACTAGCAATCTTGTTAACTCCTCCAACTAAGCTAAATATGCTTGTGTCTGGAGTGGGTTCACGGCCATAGTGTAATGGGTGGGTTTCGAACTCGTGACCTCTCGATCACAAGTCCGACACCATAGCTATTAGACTATTGGCGCTTAAAAAATTATTATTATTTAGAGCAGTAGTGGCCCAATGTTAACGGTCCCGACTTGCGACTTGCAGGTCGTAAATTCACACCCACTCGAGTACATTACTTTCATCATCACTGCTCTCGATTCTGTGAAAAAGAAAACCTCTTGAGGAAATAGGCATGTCCTTACGGCCCATTCCCCTCTCATAGGGAGTAGGCTTTTGTCCCAGCAATGGGAACGTAATAAGCAGAGATGGGTAACTCAGGAGAGATAGATAAAAAAGATATGAATTGTTGAAACGTTTCCATCAATCACTCTTTAAGAGTGATTGATGGAAACGGATTGATTAATATCAATTCATATCTTTTTTATCTATCTCTTCACATCCGAATGTATCACTGTATCTTTACAACTCATTCACTCACGGCGTCTTAACAAATTATTACTTTTATTATACCTCGGCCGGACTATATATATATATAATCTATACTTATAATAAATCTGTAGAGAGGTCAATTCTGTACATGAAATATATTTCCAAAATAACTATCAGGGGGTGATTAAGGATCGATACTCATGCCAAAAATGCAATCAGTTAAATTTTTGTCTGTCTGTCTGTCTGTCTGTCTGTATAACCGTTATAGAAAAAAAAACTACTCGACGGATTTTAACGAAACTTGGTACAATTATTTTTCATACTCCTGAGCGGGTTATAGTATACTTTTTATCACGCTACAATCAATAGGAGCAGAGCAGTGAAGGGAAATGTTGGGAAAACGGGAGAAGTTACTCCATTTTTTAAGCTTCCGTCGCGTGTGCAACCTTAATGGTTAAAGCTACACAAATCATTTCATGACGGAAATGTTCTCCTTAAAATTATATAAAAAATATCCCACGATAGCATATGTCTAACTTTTATGGTTGACTCACAATAACACGTGTAACTCCCGATAGCTTAGCAGTTCGAAGCTTTCTGATTATAATATTTGTCTACTCTTACGTTTATAACACTCTCAGTCACCCCTAATTGAAAAAGTTAACATTATTAACTGTTCCATAAAAAAATGGCCAAGTGCGAGTCAGACTCGCCCATGAAGGGTTCCGTAGTAACTATAATATAATATGCAAATTTATTTGACGAAAAAAAAACCTTACAAATTTCTTAAAACTAGCTTATTTACATTTTTTACAACTGCGCCAAATAAATTTGTTTTGAAAAAAAAAACCTTACAAATTTCTTAAAACTGGCTTTTTTACATTTTTTACAACTGCGCCAAATAAATTTGTTTTTCATAGTGTTTGTATGAATTACAAAGTTATATTTGCGGTTTTAGAAAATATGCTGTATCTAAAAAACTGCTGAACTGATTTCGTTCAAACTTTTAAACGATTGACTTTATGGAAAAGTGGTTTTAGAAACCCCGATGTCGTTTTTAAAGAACTGTCTATAGATACCACACATGCATCGATTTCATGAAAAAAAATATTTTCAGGTTTAGTTCCATGTATGGGGAGCCCCCCTTTATTTTAAATATTTTTTAATTTTTTTCTCAAAATCGGAAAGCGGTTCACAGAATACATCTACCTATCAAGTTTCACATGTATAGTCCTAATAGTTTCGGAATAAAATTGCTGTGACAGACGGACGGACGGACAGACAGACAGACAGACAGACGGACAGACATGTCGAAACTATAAAGATTCCGTTTTTTGCCATTCGGCTACGAAACCGTAAAAAGAATCATATAAATCGGTATAGAAACACCAAAGTTATACATGAAATACGCTTATAATAATAAGCCATCGCGCGTGAATACTGAATCATGCTATAAGGATTATTTTTGAGAATCGGTCGCCGCGCTCGATGCGTCTCGCGGTCGAAGCGTTCTCTAGGTACTTAAGCCTCATGTGAACGTGATCTAAACAATATTACCAATACATTAACTTACGCTGACGGAGTCGCGGGCACAGCTATATTGTATCATTACGCTAAGGCCAATAGGAGCGGAGCGCCAATGAAGAATGCTTCAAAATCGGGGTTAAATTTAACGTTAGCCCAAAGTAACTATTCCACGCGGACGAAGTCGCGGGCAAAAGCTAGTAATAAATATAATCTAAGTTAATTTTTCTAATTATTTTTAAAAACCTATTTAATATTCATCAATGAAAATAGATACCTAGAAACGGCCGGATTAACCATTAGGCGGAGTAGGCAACTGGCTAGGGGCCCCGAATTAACTAGGGGCCCAGGCCCAGTGCACGCACCAAGAAAACATGTTTCTTAGAACGAGAATTTGATGTGCGTGTGAACTTAGGGACCCAAATCGTTAGATTTAGTAGTAAAATTAAAACAATTTTAGAACAAATCCGATCACACACGATTTGGTCAGTCAAAGTAAGAAAAGGGGCCCTGAGAATGCCATTGCCTTAGGGCCTCTGACAAGGTTAATCCGGCTCTGCCTAGAAAGAAACAGCAACCCAATAAATGAAAAAGATACCTAATGTGTAACGACCAAGCCAAGTGCAAACAGATATTATCCATGGCTCATAATGATTCATTGGATCGAGTTGAGCGAAGCAAGCCACGATGAGCAACGCCTCGCATGCGCGAGTGTGAGCTACTGATACATATCGACGGTTAAAAGGAAATAGGGTATAAGCGACATTTTGGACTGGTATTGTTTTGAAAGCCGACTGTTTCTTGTGTTCTATTATCTTTTATACAACCACTGTGAAAAGTACCTTATCCTTCTTTTACTATAACACTTATTCAACTGTCTGATGTTTTAATAAAAAAATACATCAGTTTTACTAAAATTCTAAACTTTGAATGGCTCTCCTAATCATTTCTTTTTTGTCGCTTATACCCTATTTCCTTTTAACCGTCGATATGGATATAAAGATATAAAAGAGTGATGCCTATCCCTGGGATCGAAAGATACATTTCAATATTTTCTTGTTAGTGATACATTTTGCCCATGTCTGCAAGCTGAATTATTATTTTATTGAAAACATACATATTTTACGAATAGCTGTCTTTTTTTTGGAAACTAAACGGCATTACAATGTCACACTGTATAAATATAACATCCTCTGAAATAAACAAGGCACGTATCTAAACAACCTCATTAGTTGCACAACGCCACACTCACCTGCGTTTCTTATCAACCGTAATACGTTCATTGCATGTTAAATACTTCATTTTCACTTATTTTTATAATTTTAGTGTGAACATACCCTTGATAAGTGGCAATATTCTTTCACTAATCGAGGGAAGGAGAATTGCTGACATTTACATGACGGGCTAATGGAACAGCCGACTGTTCAAAACTGACTGGCAAAATTGGGCTACGTGTTCCATCCCTTACTTTAAGAAATCACCGACCTCTATATGTTTCCTCTGTGCAGTGTATTTATAGGAAAAATTATTATACAATAAGAGCTAGCAGATCATATAATGCAATGTGTCAGAGTGTTAATTGATCTTGATCAATTCATTCTACACCAGCGTCACTAAACTCAAGAAAATTATGTGTAATCTATTTTTCGAACTGTTACTATAACTTGTATAGTACGACTAGTATTTGCGTGTTGAGCGAGGTGCAAGCAGGTGGGGGGGTGCACAATTATTTTGACTAAAGCATTGCCCCTCTAAATGAATCTGAAAAAAAAAATGTTCTAAGTCTCTTAATTTCCGAGATCCGCCTAAAGGGGGTGAGAAGGGGGGCAAGGGAGGCGACTTTGAAAAATGGTTTTTACTTTACCGAGCCTCCTCTATACGAATCCGTAAAAAAAAAATACGGGTCTCGTAGTTTCCGAGATACGATAGGGAGAGGGGAGAAGGGGGGTGAAAAGGGGAGGTTTGGCACTTTTCCCGTAGGTTTGAGAGTTACTTGTTTACGAATCTGTCAAAATATACCCACCTCCCCATCCACCATCTGGGAGAACAATTATGTCAATGAGTGAGTCAGTCAGTCAGTGGTAATTTAGCTTTATATAATAGAACGACACACCGAGGATTTACGCAGCCGACTTGCGAGTTGTAGGTTGTGGGTTCGAACTCAGTCAGGCACATTACTTTGTGTAATTTATATCATCGACACTCCTCTTAAATCCGTGAAGGTAAACATCATGAGAAAACCCGCATGTCCCAGAATAAAAAAAAAAAACGAAGACATGTGATATCCACCAACATCGGACATACATAGTTCCATCATCGGATTACAAGACAAACGGCGATGCGCCATCGTCACATGGTGGACATCCCACCTATACGCACTAAACGTTTTGGCAATACCTTCATTGTGCGTACGGCTAAGGAGTGGAATTCCCTGCCGGAGTCTGTGTTTCCCGATAGCTAGTACCTAGGGGTCTTTAAGTCAAGAGTGAATAAGTTACTTCTAGGTAAGCGTGCTCTATCTTCGACCACATCATCACTTACCATCAGGTGAGATGGTGGTCAAACGCGAACCTATTATCAATAAAAAAACTTTTTTGCAAAAAAATAAAACCGACTTCCATATCAAAACACTACAAAGCCAAAAATAATTTTAATTTCGGTAGTCGGTGTTATTGGTTTTGTATTTTCTTTTTTTTCACACCGCCTTCCGAAATTAAAATTATTTTTGGCTTTGTAGTGTTTTGATATGGAAGTCGGTTTTATTTTTTTGCAAAAAAGTTTTTATTTTCGCGCTTTTTAGTGGGTCAATTTGTAATTAATCTAGTTATAAAAGCCAAAATGTCAACTACAAAAAACTAAAAACGCGCGAACAAAAAACACAATATAGAGTAACCGAAAAGGTCATCAATGTAAATATTTTTTTAGACTTTTGTTGATTTTTCAGAAACGGCTTGTTCGATGTCGATAAAATTTTCATGGGACCATTTGGGAAGTATACCCTTTCCAACAAAAAAAGAATTTTTCAAATCGGTTGGCGAGCGACGGAGCTATGCCCGAACAAACATAAAAAAAAAAAAAAAAAAAAAAAACAATCAAACATCCGAATTGAGAACCTCCTCCTTTTTCAGAAGTCGGTTAAAAATACCCATACTGCATATTACCTCTCATAGCCTGTGTCCCTATAGTAGGATCGTAATAGACTGAATTATTATAATTATTATAGTATAGATTTTAAAGGGTCAATAGCCTTCTGATTAAGAGTCTTGTGATCGAATTCGAACCCCACCCGTTACACTATTAACGTGAATCCACTACAGACACGAGCATATTTAGCTTAGTTGGAGGGGTTAACAAGATTGCTAGTCATGTGAATTCTACCCACATTGCTCGTTCTCTTTGAAAATATAACTAACCTTCATGTCAAGAACGCCTCTCTGTCTTCTATCGTCAAAGTAGCCGCGCATGCGCAGGACGGCCTCCTTGTTAGACAGCTGGTAATCGCCCCGCTTCCACATTACGTGGCGCAGCGGTAACTCCCTCTGCGGGCTCTTGTTGTCAATATGGCCGTTATTTTCGATGTCATTGTATTCTTGTAGCTGGAATAAGATGTATTTGAATAAGATTTATCATTTTTAAAGAGAATTGGTAAGCTGCTTCATTTTCGACTATAAGATCGATTGCCATCAGATGAGAGGGTGGATCATTGGTCCAAAATACAGGTTGAGGTAACTTCTATTTAGGTACAGCTCTTTTATAAATCTACTATTTTTATTTTATTGCCAAATTAAATTGTCTGGCCAATGTATTTTATAATTTTTTGATGAATGTTATGACGTATTTTAACTTATTGTTTTTCTTTTAATTTTAGTTAAATTTTGTATTTTATTTTATTTCTTTTAATTTTTTTTCAATTTTGTAATGTTTATTTTTAAGTTTTTATGGATGAAAACCCGAAATAAATGATTTTATTATTATTATTGTTGCATACAATAGCAAGTTCAAAGCACTTTAAAAAAACTGTCCAAGTGTGAATTGGATGGGCTCACAGAGGGCTCCGTATAAAATTGTAAGTATGTAAGACAAAAGTGCCGATCGTACAACATATTTACGGTTTTCTGATATTTTTACTTGACTGTGCTGTAAGACATTGCTTCTTGTCAAACTTCCATAATTCTTGATCACCAGGAAGTACCCTACAAATTTTGTTTCCTTGTGAAATCAAAATACATGTTGGAAGATACTATAGACCCGAGTATTTGATATGTAATTTAAAGGGTACCAAGTGCACACCTTCTTTGGATGATAACAAACGATATAGCAAGGGTTTTGTAAGCCTATGTCTACATTTGTGGAACTTATAAATTCTTATTTCAACTATCGTGTTATTGGCAAGTGACGTAGGAAGTTATTGACCCTCGTATTGCTGTGATTCTCATTAGTTGTTTATTAGGATCTTAGGATCGAATTGAGACACTATTGATTATTTACTTAAACTTTATGTAAAAAATAGTGGTATATTACTTATACCATGGGGTACGCTGTTTCAGTTTTAAAGTTATGGAGATATAAATAAGTATTTATAGAAAAGTTTACCATTTTGCTGAGACTAAGACGGTGTTATAATAGGATTGCCATCACCAAATTTCCCGGCCCCTGACAAAGACTTATAAAGCCCGGACATTTGGGTAAAATCACAGTTTTTCCCCGGACACCGTAGAATACATTTTTGAAATTGAAACTAAAAACAACGATGTTTAATTATGGTTTTTATTTACTGATAAAGTGATAAAATTGTAGAGCTTTAGAACTTGTTTTAATATCAGTCTCTTCCTTTTCATTTAATCAACGTAACATAAACAATGAGATGAAATACCATAGCAAAATAATAATAAAGATCGTGCTTTTTGGTACCCGTAAGACCAATGTGTGTCCCGGTTTTACCCGGACGGTTATTGGGAAAATCCCCCAGACGCCCCCGGACGCTCTGCAAACTAGGACAAATCCGAGAAAACCCGGACGGATGGCAACCCTATGTTATAAATAACTATTACACCATTAAATAGGTATGTATGAGTATGGTGGATGATATGATATTATGATTATACCTACATCTCAGATTTCCTTTAACATGTGTTGTGTAGATGATGATTCAAAGAATAATTACACTGGTCAACAAAAGTGAATATTGTTTTGATGCAGCTAAAACAATTTTAAATTCAACTATGCATAATGTATAATCCTCTAAGAAACTATATGTCTATCAGCTCTAGGTTATAAGAATCTGTTGTCAAAGATCTGGAATTTAATTGTTTTTGCATAATTCATCACTTTGTACTAACTGGACCACTATTTAGAAAAAAAAATTGTAGATAAGTTCTAAAGTAGGCACATTATATAATGTCTTGCTATCTTCATAGCACTGAGAATCAATTGTCTACAATTTCACATCACAATAATGTATAGATGTTTTGAATTTTGATAGCTTTTAATACAGTAGTGCTTTAGGAATTTCTATGGAAAAAGAAAAAAATTTTCAAAATTCTATATTTCAGTAAAGGAAAACTATAGAGATTTGATTAAAAGCGCAATAAAGAGAAAATGACTTATACTATACAACATATTTATTTAAAATTGTTGATATAAAATGGATCAGTTTGTCCAGTCATGAAAAATGGGGAAAAATATGGATTTTTAAACAGATTACTCAAAATCTAGAGCTGGCATAGTTCATAGTTCCTTGAAGGATTATAGTACACGCTATGCATAGTTCTATATGACGTAATAATTGTTTCAGGAAAAATAATAATTATGTTCACATGTTTTTAGTACGATTACTATTTGCTGAATGTATGTACATAATGTAGTAACAGCTTTAATAACAACTGAGCTAATAAGAATTTTGTTTACCTTGTTATATCCGATTATACAATGTTATAGCAAATTTTCACAATAATAATAATGTTCTGTACTTTTCACGTACAATAAAGTGAGCATCTGTGTAAAAATAATGTTAATAGCCGCATTTATGTAGCAGAAGTGTGGACAATTTTTGTAGTTCCTGTTTGATTTGGCTGTTTCATTTGTCTGTACTGTTGATCATACAGGATTATCTGACTATATTCCTACCATATATATCCGTACTAATATTATAAATGCGAAAGTCTGTCTGTCTCTCTGTTAAGCTTTCACCAATAAACCGCCGCACCGATTTGGATGGAATTTTAAATGAGAAAGGTTTTGATCCAGAGTCAAAACATAGGCTACTTTCTTTTTTTAAAAAAAGAGTAGCCTATGTTTCCCCAATGTTGTGTAGTTTATGTTACCCCAATGGGTACAGCTTGTAATATTATAAATGCGAAAGTTTGTGAGGATGGATAATATATGGTCGTTTGTAACATTTACGTAAAAACCACTGAACGGAGTTTAATGAAATTTATGTTGTAGATAGCTGAAATCCTGGAACTAATTTTTATCCCGATATTCTCACGGGATCGGGATTTACACGGGTAAAATCTCCCACGCTTAGATATTATACATGCAAAAGTATATGTCGCTCGTTTTCGAGAATATCGACATAACTCGAAATGCTGTCCAATTTAACTAGATACATGTGTGAAATAATCATAAAAAGTATAACATCGTGAACTGAGACACAATGCGAATTTTGCACCGACGTTCATCAGAGACTGGGCCTGGGTTTAAGTCAAACCCAGGCCTAGTCTCTCTCACAGAGGAGCTTTGCATGCTTAACTTTTAAGCAAATCATGTTGGATTCCAAATTTAGAATAAAATCGTATATTCTATGTTTTATGCAAATGAAATATAGTGTTTTGTCTCAAATGAATAATAACACTGTTTCTTTCTAATGAACGTTGGCGCAAAATTGGCATTGTGTCTCAGTTCACGATGTTATACTTAAATTTATGATTATTTCACACAAGTATCTAGTTAAATTGGACACCATTTCGAGTTATGTCGATATTCTCGCAAACGAGCGATGTGTCTGTTTACACTTTCACCTCTAAACCACTTAAGGGCCTATACTACCTCAAATGGCTTAGCATGATCCTCCGTTATGTCAAAAATACTGCAGCAATAATTTTGAAATAAATATATGGTAAAGTTAAGGATTAATAGTTGTTAGGTACTATGTTTGAAGAAAAAACGAATCCATAAAATTTTATTGCTAGAAAAAATTCCAAAGTTACCTCCTAACCGAACAATAAACTGCTGGTATTCAAAAGTAACTTCAAATTAGATAATGAAACTTAGCATATTAATTGAACTAACTATAAAGCAGGTCTTATGTTATTTACTTATTTTTAATTACCATTATTTTCACCGTAAAGAGAAATAAACTAAATTATCGGTGTCTTGGGAGTCTTTTCCCTGCCACCCTGTCTCGCTTGCTCGCGTGAGCGCGGCCAGAAGTTTGCGAGCGAGATAAAGAGTGAGAAGCGCTGAGGTAGTATAGGCCCTTAACAGATTTTGATGAAAACCTTGGAGAAGGATAGGCTACTCTCCAAGCCGCGACTAGTAAGTAGCTTATTGCATAAAAGAATAATATATATATATATAAAAGAAAGTCGTGTTAGTTACACTATTTATAACTCAAGAACGGCTAAACCGATTTTGCTGAGAATGGGTAGGGAGGTAGCTTAGAACCAGGAGACGGACATAGGATACGGGATTTTTATCCCGAAATTCCCACGGAATCGGGATTCACGCGGGAAAAACCTCTCACGCGAACGACGTTGCGGGCAAAAGCTAGTGCAAATATAATTTAATTCATGGTCGTAGGTAAATAGGTCTTACGTTTCATTCGAAGTCGGAATGTATGATCATTCTATAAAAATAATTTTAAATGCAGCCTGAATTGCAATATATTGTACAAAGTAAATGGACATAATACAATTAAAATCTAAAGTTATATACTAAAACCTACACTACAACCAATCACGATTTATCAGTAGTTTGGGATATCAATTTCGCATTGCATCTCCATACATTTTAATTGACATGCTCCAAAAAGGGCAGATTATTTGATTTGCTTTATTATTCCCTTAGCAATAAGGACGTGAATCGAGTGTGTATGACTTGTAGGGAGAGTCACGAGACTCATTGCAATCTAATGCAGTGTTCTAGTATGGAATGGGGACACAACCTATGACTCATAAGTATCGGGTGTTATACAATTGTTTTGTACTTATTACTTAGAAGCGCAACTGCTGAGCTTAAGGATTTTTTACTGGTTACTAGCTTCAGTTATCAAAACAAAAAGAATTATACTATTTAGTGTTGCCCAAACGAGAGTCTCGCAAGAGTCTTGCAATTAGCGATTATCCTATTGCTATTTATTAAACGGTAGTTGAGATCTCAGAACAATGTAACAGAGTAGGTACATTTTGAGCTTGAATTGACATAGGCCAACCAAATGAATCAATTTAATTGAGACTCTTGAAGACTCTTGCGAGACTCTCATTTGGGCAACACTAATACTATTTGGTGCATTCGTTTCAAAGTTGTGCGCTTACATACATTTCGTCAATCCATTTTTAGGGTTCCGTAGTCGACAAGGAACCCTTATTGTTTCTCCAAGGCTTAGCTCAGAAACTATTGGTACTAGAACGTTGAAATTTGGCATGGATATACATATTAATCACACCGATAAAGTGGTATAATCAAATCTTAAAAAAGAAAATTATTGTTAGGTTACTCCCCCTACATGTAAAGAGTAGTGTCCTCTATCTCGTCTATCCCTCTACCAACTAAGTGGTTATATGTAGGTTTTTGTTAATATAGATATAGCTGTCGCCAAATAACTTGGCAAGAGTCGTTCGATACGCTGAAGTCGATGTTTAGGTATCAGCGGTTGTCAGCGGGACGCGGGGTATGACGTAGCGCCGCTCCGAGCGCGCGATTGGTGCGTCAGTAGTTCTCGTTCAATTTGCTCCCGAATACACTTGCGTATACGAAAGTTGTACCCTTTGTTTTTGTTACGAGTTGTTGTTTTAAATTTAGTTTTTGTTACGTTGATTACAATGCCAGGACCAAATACCTACCGTTTTACGCAGACTATTAAAACGTCAGAAAGAACTGTTAAACACTATAGTTAAGGAAGGTTGAAATTCCGAATTCGTCACTCTCTTTAGGACACCGGAAAAAAGAAGAATAAAAGGGGTAGCAGTTTTATTAACTAATTGTAACGACGAGAACATATTATTTTTAATGTTTTTTTTAAATACATTTTTTTCACTTTTAAATGTATTTATGTATTATATCTATTTTATTTATAATACGAAATAACGAATAAATTCCTCTTCTTTCTTTAACATTCTTTAGAACAGATATGATTAAAAATAAATAATGACAATGACCACAGAATAATGGCAAGCAGTCAAAGTGACCACCTTTTTCTTCCGCTAAGTGCACGATGCGCGAACTTACCCCCAGTACGCCAAAACCTTGCCAAGTTATTTGGCGACAGGTATACCGCAGGGCTGTGGCGGCCAAATGGCTACGTGCACGACTTACGAGTTCTAGGTCGTGGGTTCGGATCCAGGTAGGCACATTACTTTGTGTAATTTTCAGCGTCATATCATGAGGAAACCGGTATATCCTAGCCGAAAATTCGAAGACATGAGACATCCACCACCCCGCAATGGGCCCAGGTACGGTCGCAGCCTGGATTGGGGGGGGAATCACTAACAATAAAATATGTCGAGTAAATGAGTTTTCTTTATTGCACAATACAAATTGTATCGCACACATTACAAATGGAAGTCTTCTATTTTTATTGACAAATCGGGTGATAATATTTGGAACGTCTTATTTTGCAAAATTTTAGATTTTGGGGGTCATGTACCCTGTGACCCCCCCCCCCCCCTTTCGGACCGCGCCTGAATGGGCCCGCGGCCCATTCCCTTTCATAGAGATGAGACTTGTGTCCCACATTGTTATATTATACAGCTAATATTTTTATATTCTATATATCCTTATACTACAGCTTTTATAGATGACGAAGTCGAACAAACGATGTTCTTAATTAGTTATTGTTCAATTATTTTCTTGGCCTTTCAAAAGAGGGGGAGCTTTTTTGAACAGACAAGGAAACAATTGATTTAGTACTATTAACATACAAAAGGGATCCCTTACATAATTATTGTTATTGCATTCGATATGGGTGGAGTTGCGAATCACGTCATTTAATAATAACTTTAGTTTGAATTTCTGTCAAATAGGATATTGTTACATTCCGTGTATGAATGGTTTATTTGAGGTAACATGAGTCACTAATCATAATCGAACAACAGAATGGAATCAGGCGTTACTTTGCGGAAATTCATACCAAACTAATTCTACAGAAAAATATCTAGTGTTAATTCTACCAAAATCTAGTTGATCTAACTCGTGTGCAGTATGCAGCACCGTACAAAAACTAGAGGATTAATCTTGCATGCACTATGCAGCACCGCCCTCCCGCAAATATATGCACACGCAGAAGGTATGCACTCGTCAACTGCTGCTCCGCGAATCGACGAATCACCATCTCCTGAGGATGCTCCGTGGAGGGGCGAAACACGTGTCGAGTGAGGTTTGTTTGCATGTGGTATGTTTTTTATTGCATCCCTTCTGCATCTGCATTTATATTTGCAGGAGGGCGGTGCTGCATACTTAACGTGACCATTAATTCTTTGACTCAAAACGGGACAGTTTATTTAGGTCAATTAACAGGTAATCAGTGAAAAAAAAAAACTTTTTAAAAGTTATTTATTCAGAAAAGTCAGTTAGCTTAAAAATTACAAATTAAAATATATATATATACCCTAACGTTTAGTTATTTTTATATTTATCAGAGAAACAAATCTGCTTTAATGTAAGTGATTTTAAGTACGAATGAAACCCCTAAGTTTTTTTTTAAGTGAAAACTTCTTTAGCATCGTTGTGATTTGAAAATTTATGAAACGAAAACCGACAGTAAAAAGAGACAGACACATAAATTTTTGGAAGGTTTCACTTCTACCACGTGTGAATTGCACACATGATTTTTTTTTTATTTTCACCTTACTTATCAACGTCGCCTTTAGAACTGAAGAGCCGGCTCGACTGCCCAAATTTTCGCACGGTTTCAGAAAACGGGACAATTTTGCGTCCCAGAGTTGATTTCGGGGACACCGGGACTTGTAACTATAAAAGGGACAGTCCCGTTCAAAACGGGACGTCTGGTCACGTTATGCATACTGCATGCAAGATTGATCATCTTATTTTTGGCAGAATAAAAACTAGATATTTTCCTAAAATATTAGTTTATAATCAAAGAATCTGCCTAGTCTTTTTTTAATGAATATTCAAATGTGGGCTCTACCAGTATATTACCGACAAAATTTCTCACCTCCACAACCCAATGACTTAAAAAATAACAATAATAACATGTAAGCCTTATCATTAACACGAAGAAGAAGAAAAATAACCCAATAACGGGGTATCAAGATACCTTTGCAAGCTGATTTTCGGGTTCAAACTACAGATAACAGTTTTCATACGACCCAGTGGTAAAACGATTGGCTGCTGCGCTGCGTGCTGTGGTTTCGATTCCCGCATCGAATCGAATGTTTGTATGGCCCACAGATTGTTGTAGTGCCAGTAAAAATGTTCTTACGTTACAGGAGATATTACTAGTGTAATAAGGTCAATAAATTTACTTAAAGTTAGTAAGTAGTAGTTAGTATTTAAGTAGGTAAGTAAAAGATGTTTATCAATCCACGGACCGATACGCGAAGCACAATATTGGGAGCAATAAAAATGCATGACTAATTCGGGATTTCAACGGAAACGCGTTGGGTTACGTTACGGGGAATTTTGAGATATTAACATTATCAGCAATGCAGATACACCAAATATGAATTATGATGTTAATTAACAGGAAAAATAATATTATATTGTTTTCCTCTGAATATAATACGACTTATAACTTACAGAAAGGTGCTTTTTGGGTAATACAGATTACAGCGTCTTATAATCTCTACAGTTAGATGGCGGATAATAGACAGGTAAAGGAATTGTTTAAGTAATTGCTGAATGTTTTCAAATACACAGATTGTATATGGTCCCTGGTTTACCCTGGATCACACTATTCTACTTCTAGGTATTACTAAGCTCAGCGACCGTAGGTATGTATTCCAATTATGTATAATATATACGGAAAACTACGATTCGTTACGAAACTAGAATCACCGATGTGGGCAACAAGGCTGTCAATGAAGCAATTGACGTGACTACTTACGCGGCTTTGATGACGAATTGGTCAGAGAAGCAACACGTAGGGAAGACTGTAGAACTGAGAAGACTGTATTGTATTGGATAATCGCTGCCCGGCAAAAAAAGTGTCATAACGTAAAATTTACTAATTCGAGATAACGAGACTTTTAACGTAGTATGTTTATATAGACAAACATACTATAATTTGTAAATAAATTTTCAGTTATTTAACTCCTATAATTTTTACATTACCAATCAAATCTTTATCATTAAAAATCTTAAAAGTCTTGTTATCTCGAATTAGTCATCCAGCAGTGGGACAATATAGGCCAAAAAAGAATTATAATTTTAAGAACATTAACGGTTTTAATGCCAGTCAATCTTATAACTCGTAAAGGGTTTTATTAACGATGGGAAATCATCCAATGACTGCCTCGCGATCTGGGCGAAGCGAGAGTGTGTGTCAGACTTTTACGGACTAAAAGTAGCAGCGGTGACACCCGGGCCTTTCCTTTCGCCGAATCCAGCACAAGTAGCTCCCGAAAAAACCGTGTCCGGTGAGCACCTGTGTGTGGAAGTGAGGATGCCATGACTTCTCGTGAGCTACTCCTCAAAGTCACTTACCGCCGCTATTGTGGCGTGCCCAAACTCGTAAAACGCTAAAGATTGTTAGAAAGGCCGCATCTATACTAGTTTTATAAAGTGGAAAAGTTTGTTTAAACTGAAATTTGGCTTAGAAATAGCTTGAAACTTGACGCTTGAGGAAAAGGAGGAGGATTATTTTTTAATAATGACAAAGTCTACAGGTGCAAAGCCCTGCGTGACTGCAAGTATGTATCAAACTTTTCATAGCAATCTAGGATTATTGTATACACAACATTTTTCAAGTTAATGAATTAAATTGACTGTAATAAAAAAATTACCTTATCAATAGTAGCAGCAAAACTGTAAAGTGGTTTGTCAGTTAGCTTGAATTCAACAGGTATCTCATCCACCCAAGTAATATTTAGTGTAGAGCCAAGTTTGGTGATCACATAGATGATAGTGGGCACGCCTCTTGTGAAGTCCCACAGCTGGTGAACAGTATCATGGGCTCCATCTGCTTTTATGTATATGAGGGTTCTACTGCAATTCTTACATCCTGGATTTAGTGTAGGAGTTATCTGTAAAATGATAATAGATCTAAAATAAACCCGAGTTACTGAGTAATATAACTGTACTTAAATTTATTAGTTATTCATCATTCTTTGTTAGTTATTGATTGTACATATCTGTGCTTTATTTAGTGAAATATAAGGGAGTACTGTTAGATAAGCCAATTCAATTATCTTTTGGATGCCATAATTTGGTATTTTTATAATGTAACTTTTTGTGCTCTAAGAAGTATGTCAAAACAAGAAAGAAGAATTCTTATTAAGAACTCATTTTTTTTTAAACTTAATTTACAATATAACATCCTTTATTATTTGTTAATAAAATTAGATCCTACACTAAATTTCTAATAAATTAAGAATCTAAGATACATTAATTTAAACAAAATTATGCTAGCAATGTAGGTTACTAACAATTAGATAAGGTCAGAATAATGTAAACATTAGATTATTGGGTTTAGTGGGAGGATATGCAGCATGACACCGGAGAATTAGAGCAAGGCTAAATCAAAATGGGGGCATTATATTAGACTATTTTGGAATTAGGACTTATAAGTTAATTACTAAGCTAGAATAGTGAAATAAATCGAATAAAATGGTGTCAGATGAACAAAAAAATGACCCGATATTACTATTCACAGCTGACCTTCGTAGTCTAAACACAAAGAGATAAAACTAAACAAAAAGGAGATGTTAAAAAAAAAAAAAATTAAGTACTTAAAATAGACCTTTAAATGAAATAAATAATTGCACAACAACAAAACCCACCTGTCTGTCTTGTCCACACGCGAAAGATAATAAAAATACAATTAATAAAGTCTGTAAATGCATTCTTATCGTAAGAGGAACTTAATTTTTCTCACAAAACAATCAATATGTTATTAGTATATCAGCACCCCGGTGTCACAGTACAATAAACAAATGATAATGTCATCGGCACGTGTAATCGCTCCAACGTCGACAATTATTCCCAACACGATAAGTATACTACAAAGTACGAATTAAATAATTTATAGCTTTCTCTTGTAGTTTTTACACATCCAACTAGCATTTGCGTCATACTATAATGCAACAAATATAAATATTGTATTTTGGGATTACAGTGGCGCTAGTGTATACGAAAACTTCTATGGTAAACAAACTTTGCCGTCAAAATTACGTACTTTTAATTCAGCCGGGTAATATCTACCTGACCTGACAGTTGCGTTTAGAAATGTGGCTGTCATTGCTGTTGACAGCACGATCGGATACAAAATTTTGACGGAGAAGTCAAACATACTGTATTCTGCATACTAAAAAGGTTTATAAATTCGCGAGAGCCTACCATTGTTACTATTTTAGATATACATTGTTCAAGAGAAGCTGTGAGGCTTCCTTATATGCTAACTCTACATCTTTAAAATTTTGATATCTTGGCGCAATAAGCCGTAACTATTCAGATATACAACTATTGTCATTTAATTATTGTAACAAGTTCCTAATGCTAAATGATATTTTATATTTATTATGCAAATTTTTTATTCTTTCTTAGACTGTTTTTTTTATAAATTAAAACTAGATAAGGGCGGTATTTCCTAGATTACCCTGAGAAGAAACCCCGAAATAAACTCAAAGCTCCATACATTTCGTACTGTTACAATTATATGATTCAGGTATCCTTGTATACTCAGGAAGTCAGCAAGGAGATCTGGTCAACCTTCTTATTTTTTATTACGGATGGGCCCGCTCTTGACCCCGATCTCGTCTGATGGTAAGCGATAGATGAGGTCTACGATGTGACGAGCGATCCCAGAAGATGCCTATTTACTCTTGCTTTAAAGCCTGAAAGGTCATAAGTGGCAGGGAACACAGAAGCCGGCAGAGAATTCCACAGCTTGGCCGTGCGCACAATAAATATGGAGGAGAAGCGCTTGGTAAGACAAGACGGTATATCAATCAAGTGTGGATGGTACCCAGCCATGCGTCTGGTAGACCGGTAGTGAAAGGGAGATGGAGGAATCAGGTCATGGAGCTCCTGCGCACACTCCCCGAAGTACAATCTATAGAAAAACAACAGGCAAGCAACGGTTCGCCGATGAGCCAGGTTATGAAGCTTGTCCATTAGCGCCTCGTCACCTCGCAGACCTAAAAGGCTTATGCCTTTTAGCTCTGCGCTCGATCGAGTCCAATGCAGCAAGTTGGTATTTTGCAGAGCCATCCCACAAATGGCTGCAATACTCCACGCAGGAACGGACCTGTGCTTTATATAGAAAGAAGCAAGCAGAAGCTGTCCAGGCATGAAGTACCACCTTACCTTGTGTAGAATTCCCAGCTTTTTTGCTGCAGTCTGAGCTCTGGACTCGATGGTTGAGCCGAAGTTAAAGTCTGATGTCAACTCCATGCCCAAAAGCTCCAGGCGGTTGGTAACTAGCACAGCACAGATGTACTTCGGAAAGTAGGGGCCAATTCAAAAGGGCTCCTTTTAGCGCTGAAAAGACAAGCCTGGGTTTTCAGAGCGTTGAATTTGACCAGATTGTCGTCACCCCATTTGGAAACGAGATTTAAGGTCGAACATGCGTGGCATTTCTGAGAGTGGCAATTTCGTCCCTGTCAGCTCTAGAACTGGATAAGTAGGTATCTTTCTGAGACTGTGCTGTCATCCGCGTACCCAACTGCTCCCAGCTGAAGTAGGTCATTGATATGCAGCAGAAATTGAGTCGCAGAAAGAACAGACCCTTGAGGAACACCGGCATTAATTGCCATAAAATCGGATGAGCAGCCATCGATGACCACTCGGATCAACCGCTCACTCAAGAAGTCGGAAATCCAGTTATATAAGCCAGCAGGAACACCGAAGCGGGAAGCTTGCTCAGCAGACTGGCGTTCCAGACCCTGTCAAAGGCCTTTGAGATGTCAAGAGATACCGCAAGGGCTTCTCCGTGTTTCTCAATCGCCTCGCCCCATCAGTGCGTGACATACACAAGATCTCTTGTGGACCGACAAGTGCTGACAAGTTTCTTTAGAAAGGCATTACATATTAAGTAAAATGTATTGCAAAGGATTTTCTGAGTTGTAGTACCCATACCTACCCCAGCAATATTTATATCAGAACCATGTAGGATAATGTTAAGGAGAGAAGCATACAGATTAACCTGTCCAGACAGTAAGTAAATAGTTTTCTTTCTCGCTAAAATACAATGGTTTTACACATTTTGTATGTACATCAATAATATAATAACATACTGTCGGAGATTGTTGTCTAAGCTAGGCTGATGGCGTTTATTTCAGGACACTAGGCCTCCTCCTTAGTTATTTACAATTTATAGGAGATTATGGTCGAAAATTATATTACACAGAAAAGGAAATCAAAAAATTAAATAATAATAAAACTAAATTTTGCACGTTAAGTGAGTGTGCGTGCGTTATATTGTGTTTGTGCGCGGGTTGAGTGAATGTGTGTGTATTTGAGCGAGAATCAGAGACCTACACTAGTACAACAAACAGTTCTTCCGTATCGTCGTAACTTAAGTCCTGTAGCCGTGTTCCGGGTAGTTACTGTCATTTTGCATTTTGTCTTTTTCAGTTGAAATATCGACAGGATTTTGTTAATTTTATATAGATAAGGACTGAGGTATCAGAAGTAGCGTCTGGGTTTCTGGAATGGATGGTGATAAGTTTCGATTGGCTTCTGCCTACAGGATTGTAGCGCCACAGGATAGAGAGGGGAGTATACTTAACAAGACTGCTGCATCAGAATAGTCTGCTAGACGAATATTTGGCGTACACTCAGAACTTTTGCCATTGTGTAAAAGTACCTATTTTATAGACTGCTATGACGCCAACAATAATAATGAGGGGTCTAATGAGATGTCCTTATAGAATAATTCTATAAATAAAAAGCAGAAAAAGAACGTATAAAATATTTATTTAGTCGGCAGTTTCAATGCCTGTATTGATTTTCTTTCTCTCTTCATCTTCACTTAGCGAGTGTTGACGTTTCTCATTCTTCTTATCTTTAGAGTGTTTGTTTTGATTCTTTATAGCTTTTGTCATCTGCTCTTCTCCCACACTGTGGAAAAAATAAAGTAGGTCTTTATAATATTTATTTCAGACCAGATCCATATTTAATTGTTAGTTAAAACAAACTTAAGGACGCATTTACGTTTTCTCGCAAATATCAATGTTTTTCTGGTACCATTTTGATACATAAGGAGTTAAAATTTTGACAATGTTATGGTATTAATTTCAAGATAATTTATTCATCTCCACATGGAATGCATTATAATTACACAGTCCTATACATCTTTTTCACACAAATACGTTTTTATCGCCGCAATAATCGTAGAAAATTACAAAAAATGGGGTCTGAATAGGTACCTGTAAGCCAAATCTGGAGCATATTCTTAACTTCAAAATAACAAGAAATTATAGCCTATGAATTTATCTATACATTAAGCTAATTATTTTGAACATACATAAAAAACTTCATGATTTATGAGAAAAATAAAATCGGTCTCAAATTTCTTCATAAATTTTTCTACCGAACGCACGGCTCCGACCGTCATTCCGCGCTCAGACGCGCTCGTGAACGCAGGGGAGTATCGATTTCGTCGAAAAAAAAAAACGTCGAAACCTATAATAGAGAGAGTGGCGTCTTGTATACTGTGACCAGAATACGTTGATACTTTTTCGTACCGAAACAAAAGTAAGAACGAGAACCATACTTATTTTTAGAATGGATGGATATTGGTTACTGAACCTAGCATGAAACAACAATTTTTTTTTAACCGACTTCAAATAAGGAGGTTTCGCAATTCGCCCGTATAAATGTTTTTTTTTCATTAAGTATCTTAAAGTACTACAAATGAAGGAAGGTCTAGAGTTGATCTGATGATGGAGCCTTTCATCAGATTGACTCCTGATAGTCGAGGGAACTCCTCAACGATTTACAGCAGTAATCTTTTGATTGGGCTTGATTAATTTGAATTGACCAGAACTTTACACCTAGATAGTTTGTGACTGTCATTAGAGGTCTGATGATGAAGACGAAGGACAGTTAAGGGAACTCCTAAATGGTTTACAGTAGCTACCTTGTGTTTGGACTTAATTCATTTATGTTGATGAGAACTTTGCACCCATATGGGTTATAAGTGCCATTACAGGTCTGATGATGGAGACCATAGACAGTCGAGGGAATTCCCCAACGATATACAACAGTTACCTTTTGTTGGGCTTACTTCATACGGTTCAATATGCCAAAATGTTCAGTTCGTACAAAAACTAAAAAATTGGCCAAGTGCGAGTCAGACTCGCCCATGAAGCGTTCTGTAGTAACTATGCCAAATAACTTTGTTTTTCATAGTGTTTGTATGAATTACAAAAAATTATTTGCGGTTTTAGAAAATATACTGTATCTCAAAAACTGCCAACACGATCTCGTTCAAACCAATTTTGGTTGAAAGTTAAGGACCATAGCATATATTTTTTGTATAAATTTTCACTCCATTATTATAGAAGTAAGAGGGGGCGGACATATTTTACCACTTTGGAAGTATATATCTTTTAAACGATTAACTTTATGAAAAAGTGGTTTTAGAAACACGTATGTCATTTTTAAAGACCTGTCTATTAATACCACACACGCATAAGTTTCATGAAAAAAAAAAAATATTTTAAGTTTCAGTTCCATGTTTTCGTTGGGTACATGGAACTGAAACTGAAAATATTTTTTTTTTAAATCGGAAAGCGGTTCACAGAATACCTACCAAGTTTCACATGTATAGTCCTAATAGTTTCGGAATATACAAAATTTTTACCAAAAAAATTAAACCGACTTCCAAAAATCACTGCAAAGTGAAAAATAACTTTAATTTCGGTAGGCGGTGTCCGACTTCCGAAATTAGTTAGAAAGTAGACAAAATATTGCTTTTCCTAATTAATTGTTGAGGAGTTCTCCTGGTACTTCACCATCAGCTTCACTTCATCATATGCATTGTGACGAGCATATTTTGCTTAATAACCATATTCAAGTAATCGAAGCAGGACCTATGAAATACTTCTTATTCCTACTTATATATTGAGTAGTTCCCGTGGCCATCTGTGGTCTTCATCATCAGATCCACTTCACAAATGGTGCTTTTCAAATGCAACTACACAAGTTACTATAAAAAATACTCAAATCACTGTAGGTGTGCCTATAATATTCGAAGAGTTCCCTCAATTACTCCAAGATCCCATTATCAGCTCCTGACTTGGTGACAATGGGACCAACTTCGAAGTATACCCTTTTAAACAAAAAAATATTTTTCCAAATCGGTTCAGCCGTCTTCGAGTAATCGGTGATCAAACATTAAAAAAAATATACGCGTCGAATTGACAACCTCCTCCATTTTTTTCGTCGGTTGAAAATGGCTGTGACATACGGACGGATGGACAAACAGACAGACAGGCATGACGAAACTTTTCTTTATTTATTTATTTATTATATACTTTATTGTACACCTTACAATACATTTAAAGATACAAATAATAAAACTAGGGTACAATGGGCGGTCTTATCGCACAGGGCAATCTCTTACAGACAACCTTTGGATGGATAGAAATTAAAAGAGATAGATTTAGGGCTGTCAGTGTACAACATCATACATAATATATAATAGAGAAACGAGGGAAGAAAATTATAGTGAGAGGTAATGCTCCTTCACCATATATTTCTTTATGTCTTATATTTTTTTTTTATCACATATGAGTATTTTATTTCCAAAGTCCCCTAGTACTCCTAATCGGGCGTCAAACACATTAATACAAAATTGAAACTAACATCTAATCAATAAGCATGTAACCGTCTGTAAACAATAAGTTACAACTTATTATGGTCAAACAATACTAAAGAAAATATAATATTACCTTCAAGTATCAAGATTAGTTAAGTAATGTATAAAATCGGGCGAACAATGGTTTGTAAGTGTGTGTGCGCGCAATGTTGTTGTGTTGCTACTAGGATACCTAAAATTGAGCGAGTGATAAACGTAAATGCGTCCTTAATACTTGCAAACTAAGTTAGTAGAAATACAAAATAAATAACACAGAGAAAAAAATCACACTAGTAAGGCACATGAATTCTCGCTCTCAAACAATGTTTAGTTAAGTAATGAGTTATGAGTTTTAGATTGACATAAATTGCAAGCCTCATTTTTGTATAGATCAGAACTTTGGGAAATGCAAAATATTACCAGTAAAATAAATGAAAAATGTTTCCATCAGTACAAAACATTGCTTGCTGCAATAATTTTGCTTAACCTTTGCTGAAAACCTTCTATCACCTGCTTAGGAACATGAGCGATAATTACTGAGTAAAAAAATATGAATTGCATATGAACATATATGAAAAAGGATGTATGTGATGTGCCTATAAAATTGGAGGGTTACCCTCGGTGTTCCTGGGATCCCATCATCAGGTTTTGACTTGGTGACAATGAGACCACCCCAGAGGTATATATAGGAACAAAAATTAAACGAAAAATTGATCCACAATTAGCGGAGAAATCGGTGGCATACATTAAAAAAATACATACAGCCGAACATAGTACCTGCTCCTTTTTGAAGTCGGTAAATTTAAGGCTTCCCTCGAAGCCCCTGTAATACCATCATCAGGTTTTGACTCGGTGACAATGAGGCCACCCCAGGAGTATACGGTTCGAACAGATATTAAAAAAAATCGGTCCACATTAGCGGAGAAATTGGTGGCATACATTAAAAAAAAAATTAGCAAAAAATAGAACCGACTTCCATATCAAAACACTACAAAGCCAGAAATAACATTAATTTCGGAAGTCGGTGTCCAAAAGAAAATCCAAAACCAATAACACCGACTTCCGAAATTAATGTTATTTTTGGCTTTGTAGTGTTTTGAAATGGAAGTCGGTTCTATTTTTTGCATAAAGTTTTTTTTCACGCTTTTTGTGGGTCTTTTTGTAATTTATCTAGTGACAAAAGTCATAATGTCAACAACTTATCACCTTTTACAAAATATTGCTTTTCCCGATGCATCGCCGTTAATTTTTGAGGAGTTCTCCTGGTACTTGACCATCAGCTCTACATCACCATATGTATTGTGACGAGCATAAAGTGTTTAACATCCGTACTCACGAAATACTTATTATTGAGGAGTTTCAGTGGCCATCTGTGTTCTTCATCATCAGTTCAACTTCCCCAAATGGTACTTTTCGGAAGCTACTGCTCAAGGTACTATAAGAAATACCCAAAACGCTATAGGTATGCCTATAATATTTGAAGAGTTCCCTCGATTTCTCCAGGATCCCATCATCAGATCCTGATTTCGTAACAATGGGACCAACTAGAAAGTATACCCATTCAAACGCAAAAAGAATTTTTCAAATCGGTCCAGCCGTCTCCGAGTTATGAGGTAACATAAACAAAAAAAAAAGTTGAAGTGAAGAATTGAGAACCTCCTATTTTTGAAGTCGGTTAAAAAGTACATACAGCCGAACATAGTACCTCCTTCTTTTTTGAAATCGCTAATAAATTTAAGGCTTTTGAGACTTAAGCAACCATCCTCGATACTTACTTAACAGCAGCCCTACAGCCAGGCCCCCAGTGTGGTGTAGGATTGTATTGGAACCGCAGTCTACCATCACGACGACTGGTAGGATTAGCGTCGCCGCGGGGACTCAGGTCTATATTCTGTGTCTTGATATCTTGCGTCAGGATGAATCTCGCTACTGAATCTGCTACAAGTCTAGTTGAGAAAGAAATTATGAAAGAAATTGTAACAGATTTGTTTTTTTTTTTTCATTATAAATAAAATAAAATGGTGTAAACTTAAAACAAAATTATTAAATAGTATTTTGTTTGAAGTTTACACCATTTTACACGGGCTATGAACAAAGATAAAAAATCTGTTTTTCCAAGATACAGGTTTTTGCCTAGTTTGGGAGAAAGCAGGCCATGTATTTCAACTACATTAATGTACTTGTTTCTAGATATTAAGACATGTAATTTTATGGCTGTGTTCCAAATACAAATATATCACATTATTACTATATTATAGAGCAATGGTGGCCATTCTGTGTCTTGATATCTTGCGTCAGGATGAATCTCGCTACTGAATCTGCTGCAAGTCTAGTTGAGAAAGAAATTATGAAAGAAATTGTATCAGATTTATTTGTTTTTTTTTTTCTTTATAAATAAAATAAAATGGTGTAAACTTAAAAAAAAAATACTAAATAGTATTTTGTTTGAAGTTTACACCATTTTACACGGGCTATGAACAAAGATAAAAAATCTGTTTTTCCAAGATACAGGTTTTTGCCTAGTTTGGGAGAAAGCAGGCCATGTATTTCAACTACATTAATGTACTTGTTTCTAGATATTAAGACATATGTAATTTTATGGCTGTGTTCCAAATATAAATATATCACATTATTATTATATTATAGAGCAATGGTGGCCCAGTGGCTACGGACCCGAATTGCGAGTTGCAGGTCGAAGTTTCGAACCCAGTCAGGCACTTTACTTTGAGTAATTTATGTCATCACCACAGCTCTCAAAACGGTGAAGACATCGGGAGGAAACCGAAATCATGTCTTAGAACCAAAAAATTCGAAGCACTGGGCACAAAGGCACGTACCTGTTTGTAAGAGGCAGCGTGTGTATTAATAATGTATAATTTAAGTTTACTAATGCGTATTTCCCTTTCCGTGTCCAACTGGCGCATACATACCTACATAAAATACACACGCTTTTGTATTACTTCACAATTCTACCAACCCGTGCTCAACTCGTGTCAACTGAGCACGTTTTTGCGACCAAGCAACGTTAAAAGAGGTTTTACAAAATAGTATGCAATTGAATTGAACACTGATTTTTAATTGGTCTGTTCAAGGAACTTGTACCTAAACTGGAATGCGGACGCGAAGCTCAAATCCGTTCCGAAGAGTATACCCTCGAAGGACCTAGCTATCTCTTTCTAGTAGTGTGGATATCAATTCGCGATAAACGTAAGGACAATTTTATTTGATGCAATATTTGCAGGTTTTTTTAGACACTTATTATTAACCTTACAAATGATGTATTTCTGTTACCGATATAACAAAAAATACTAAAAATTAATTAAAATAAATATTTAAGGGAGACTCCCATACAACAGTTGTGATTTTTTTGGTGCTTTTTATAGGTAATGGTTCCGTACCATTCATTACCTACCTATAAAAATACCCTTCATGTGCGAGTCCGACTCGTACTTGGCCAGTTTTTTTCTTAACAACGTATTAAATAGAAAGAAAGAAATAAATTCAATTATAAATACAAAGGTCTGTATCGGTCTGTTACGCTTTCACGGTTAAATCACAGAGCCGCTTTCGAAAAAATTTGGCATGGAGATAGTTTAAAACCCTGGGAACTATATAGGGTTCTTTCTATCTCAGATTTTTGAACAGTTGCTCGGTAGCGCGATATAACAGAATTCTACGTGGGCGAAAAGCTAGTTCTCAATATATATATCTGAGGAACTTATATTGAGCGCGCTAATTTCTATAATAAACCCTTCCTTATGCGGGCTAAATGCAAAATTGGTTTTGCAAACTTTATTGCGTTGAATTATAAACTTTCAAAGTGGTTAAGACCCGTGATACAAATACAATTATTGCAGATACAGAATTAATAACAGAATCACCAGCTGGCAATTCTTCGAAGGCTTGGCCTTGATAGGCAGTGGTATAGACGTCCAAACAAACGTACATTAATTGGTAATCTATGTTTATTCGACACTTGTACGGTTAGAGCCAGTAGACTAAAATAAAATGATGCAATGTTTATATATAATTAAAACTACTAAAACCCTTCATGAAAGACGATGATTATAAATAGAAAGAATAACAGAAGAGATATAATTTATTTCGGTATATATTTATTTAGGTTAACCTACAATTGTTTACACTATACATTTGTATGAAACAGTCATATTACATTTATAAGTGTAAAAATTACATTATTATCATTATTAATTACAGGCTAACACCACATGTGCTATTTAAGGTTAGAAATCAATATTATTAACATACATAATTCTAAACATAAAGGATGCAGATCGAATGATAATTATAAGGTTATTATTATTAGGTTGGTTCTATATTTTCTAGTTCCTCATATGTTGCAGCTGCAGGTTTGTTACAAGATTGGCTTGACACACAACCCTAAAAATGTATTACACTATTATTAGTTAAAAGTATGGAAATAATCTTTAAATTATGAATTACTAACTTCTGCCCGCAACTTCGTCCGCGTAGAAGTCGAAAATATTCCACGGGATCCCGTCCCCGACTTGCTTGACAAAGATTATATTAGCTCGGCTAATATGCATGATATAAAGATAATTTATAGCCTATAGCACTCAGGGATAATGCAGCTACATGTAAGCGAAAGAATTTTCAAAATTGGTTCGGTAGTTTCAGAGATTACCCCATACATACAAACTTAAAAATTTTACCACTTTATAATATTAGTATAGATTATTATTTGTCGACATTAACTAACTGCAGTGGATAAAAGTTAAGTAATTAAGTTATAAGTAATTATTAATATAATAAACTACACTTGTAAGCAAGTTTGCGTAGCTGAGTTTTTGGCCAAAATGATATAAAATATTTTTGCCATCAATTTGCTAAGCAAAAGTAAATAAAACAACTAAAATGTCGACTTTTATGCTCATTAATTTGACTCCTTTCATAACTTTCACTTACCAGATCTTTGAATGTGCCCAGTACAGGTTGTATATTCTTTTCTTTAGTGGGTTTTAATATTATAGTACTTGAAACATTTATTTGTTTCGCTGACAGGAATCTAAAATAATAATAGATTGATGAGAACAAAATTGTAGTATTTATTTCATCTTGAAAATTCATCTTGCTATGCTCATATTCTACATTTTTCGAAACGGTGATCTTCATGTCATTTGTAAAGATTGATAACTTACTTTAGGGAAAATGGACGGAATTGCATCATTTGATCTTGTTTCGAAATGCAATATTACTTCGGGCTTGAAATGACGGCTACAAATTTTGGAACCGTTTCTGAC
The DNA here is from genome assembly GCA_943138885.2 of Tholera decimalis. Lineage (NCBI taxonomy): Eukaryota > Metazoa > Arthropoda > Insecta > Lepidoptera > Noctuidae > Tholera > Tholera decimalis. The sequence goes on from OW964562.2 coordinate 37,787,854, forward strand.
CCTTTTCTGTGTAGAACACTGAGCCACCGGACTCGAAGATCATAATTTTTAGGAAAGCTTAAAATAACAAAAAATAATATATAATGAGAAGAAAGAAAAATAATAAATAAGAAGAATAAAGAGAAGAACATCCACTTTTACATTGAAAACATAGTCACCCTAAATGCAATTTGTAAACAAAGTCACAAAACTTACTTAAAAAAGGAAATTCCAGACCCGGGGTACCCTTTTCACTCTTGCAATTAACCACAAAACACGTTCTTACCATGGTTACAATAACTTGCACTTTAATATTACGAAAACTCACAAAATTAAATATAATTCAAATTTACAAACATACAGATGTCAAGTAAACGTCAGTCGGCAACGTAGTAATTGCCAGGTATAGTATAATATATCACTACTAATTCTTGCAAATTCCATTTTTTTTTGGTTTAAACATCTTGTGTTTGCATGGTAAAATAACTTTAATTTTCATTAATATGCATACAGTAATAATGGCAATTCATTTTAAAGATAGAATTCCAAAGAAGTTTAAAACTAGGTGTTATTACTACAACAGACAGGTCGAAGAAATTACCATTGAAATAAATATTTTTAATCTGACACACAGAAGAAAGGGACACAGTCCACACACGGCACTGTCTCGCTCGGAACGAATAGTTCCTTCAGTTTTATACGTGCAAGTTTATACTCTATTGTTTAACAGCTAAGAAAGACTTTCTGTATTCTTTGAGTCATTCGTAAGCAATCCAGTTAGTAGGTAGAAGATCCTTGGGTCTGTTCGACACAAATCGTGCTGATTTAGCGGGGTGCGTCTCATATCATATAAAGTTATTAGGTATATTTTCAGTTCAATAACGTTCACAAGATATAATAAATGTGACTTATACCAACTGTTGATATAATTTCTTTAGACATAACATTTATATACTCTAAAACTTATTTCGTATAATGTTATTGGATAATTATAACGTTTATTTAATCGAAAATCATTAGGCCTATCGTTAAAAATATATAATATTGCGATTAATTTGATCGAGCGTGCTGCGGGAGCGGCGTGACAAACGAATTGCTGCGAAACCGATTCCACGTAGTCTATTATTATTTAAAGTCGCGTAGGCGCGGAGGGGCGAGGCGGCCCGCGAGCTGAGGAGGTTTTAACACTCGCGGTTTTTGCCCGCGGCTTCGCCTGCGTTAATTTAGTTTGTCAATAATTCTTGTTGCCGATCGGTACACCTTTTTGGGTGGTTAAAAAACACATATAATATTTAAAAAAAACCATCATCACCAGGGCCCATCCATCCCCAGAAATACACAGACAGTATTTAAAATTTATATTTTTAAAACCAAAAACGTATTTTTTAATACACTAGTACTAACGCGGGGCTTCGCTCCCGTGGATCACGGTAAAAACATAACTCTCCTTTTTTGCAGTCGCGTAAAAAGTAGCCTATAACCTTCCTCAAACTTCAAGCTATTTCCATACCAAATTGCATCCAAATCCACCCAGTACTTTCGAAGATTAGCGCGTTCAAGCAAACAAACAAACAAACTTTTCCGCTTTATAATATTAGTATAGATTTTTGAAAACTACGTTTCTGGTTTTCCCGTCCTTGGCTAAAACGTGTCTATTTTGTGAGCTTGATACTCGTGAGCACGCCACATACAGTTGCCCATGGGAAAAGTAGTCTTTTTCTAAATGTACACCTGTGACTTCCAGTGTCTATACTTGGGCTTTGTTTATGGTCATTAAGAATGCTGGTTTTAGGGGAAATTGGAGTTTCTTGAACTGGAATGGCAAATCGGTCGGGATTATTGGAATGCGTGGAATAAATACGTTTTCACCGCTAATGTCATAATTATTGCTTGAACCGACGATCTTAAGGACAATGTAGACATTGAGAGGGAGCGTAGGGCACTAGCGGTCAGAGGTAATATGTTGACGCGCAGATTCGCTCGCTGTACGGACCAGGTCAAAATAACCCTATTTAAGGCTTATTGTCAGGGCCTGTACACGGGTGGTCTGTGGGTCGGCTACACCAAAAGATCTCTAGATGGCCTACGTGTCCAGTACAACAATATTTTTAGAATGCTGTTAGGACTGCCCCGCTACTGTAGTGCGTCTGAGATGTTTGCGCAGTACCAAACCGATGGGTTTCAAGCCGTCTTACGCAAAAAAACGGCATCTCTCGTGACCAGGTTGCGGGTCAGTAATAATAGCATTCTGAAAACTGTTGCGGAGAATTTTTACTCCCCTGTTTTGAGACATTTTGTATGGGTGATGAACAATTAAATACTTGCCTGTTCATCCCTCATGCAAGATGTACTCGACTTATTAATTATTTCATTTTATTATTATTTTTATTTGTACGTGTAATTGATTTTTCATACTAACATTAGTTTTAAGCGTGTATATTTACTAACATCATGGATTTATGTTGTCCGAATGCAATAAATAAATAAAAATAAAATAAATAAATTGCGTCCAAGGTGTGTAATTTGTAGTCGCGTGCCATTACAGAGTCTACCCTTGGTGCGTCCAGATTGCGCATCAACAGGACTGGGACACCAAATTTAAGCCTCAACTAATGTGATGGGGTACCCTGACAATTCCAGAGAGTTGTTAAACTCTACAGGGTACGACGTCACTTGCTCAATATCCATGAGATTGTCGACGGACAGATACTCGACAACATCACCATCCACATGAGACATAATCTTTTCGTTGATCTGCCCTACAATTTCGTTAGTCGGTGCCAAAATTGCTCTTTTACGCAGCCATTCTCAATCCCTCATATTTGTTTTCAAATCCGAAATTCCGCATAAACGTGGTTTATTAAATTATCTGTATTTTGGAATGTTACAGAATTCAGAGCTCAAATAAATCATCCCGTTGATATCTGTTGCCTCACGATCTTGTCCTATTTTCAAAAGGGCAGTCGTATATTGCCCCGATTTTAAAATACAAATGATTCGTATATTAACTTGATTGGTTAAAATTTAAACGACACGGTTGACTGGTGCATGACGTGGGTTCGACCCCAGTCTTAAACAAAGATTTGTATAGCCTACATGTAGTTGTGTAGTTTAACGAAAATTGTTTCGAGTGGTTCCTGAATACGCGTTTTGAATGAATTGGGACGGGGGGAAACAAAGTTCCAACACCCCTTTTACATCCGGGATAAAAACTATCCTATGTCTTCTCTAGGGTTTAAAACTATCTCCATATCAAATTTCATCTAAATCGGTTCAGCGGTCGAAGTGTATTATGTGTTTGGGGAGGGCGGGGAAATTATTGATTAAACAGCGGCTGCGTTCGCGTGCAATTAGAAAAAATATCCCACGGGAATGTCCCTCCTATGTCCTTCCTAGGTTCCTAAACTATTACCATGCCAAATTTCATCTAAATCGGTTCAGCGGTTTCGGCGTGAAAAGGTAACAGACAGAGTTACTTTCGCGTTTATAATATTATTAGTATGGATGGGTGTGGTATGGATACAGAAGAACATGATCTTGGAAAAGTAACGGCTTGATTATGCAACAAGCCTGTTTCACCACGTAAATTGCCGTGGTGATACTGGCTTTTAAGTATAGGTTTTTAGGCTAATATGGTCAATAACAGTATCTATCGCGTGTGATTTTGCCACTAGAGGCGCTTGTGTCGCGTGAGGTCCAAAAAATTCAAATTTTCACTGGTTTTAGCGGGTGACATACATTATAATTTCTTTTACTTAGCTGTTGAAAAATGATTTCCTTCGTGACATTATCGCAAATATGGATAATTTGGCGATGAATGTGAAAGCTTTGAAAGCGGAATTAAGAAAATAATAAAAATAAGCGGCCTCAAAGAGCAGCTAAGTAAGAGGTTAGTTTGTTTACTGTTTACAAACTTATTTTTTGCAAAAAGAATGCTTGTTTGCCGAGGTAATAGCTATGTTTTTAGGGTTCCATAGCCGAATGGCAAAAATCGGAACCCTTATAGTTTCGTCATGTCTTTCTGTCCGTCCGTCCGTATGTCACAGCCATTTTATTCCGAAACTATTAGGACTATACACATGAAACTTGGTAGGTAGATGTATTCTGTGAACCGCTTTTCGATTTTAAGAAAAAAATAAAATAACATTTAAAATTAAGGGATTCCTCATATATGGAACTGAAATTGAAATTTTTATTTTTCATGAAACCTATGCGTGTGTACTATCTGTAGAAAGGTCTTTAAAAATTACATTGAGGTTTCTAAAATCACTTTTTCATAAAGTCAATCGTTTAAAAGATATACGCTTTCAAACTGGTGAAATGTGTCCCCCTCTAACTTCTATAATATTGGAGGCAGGGCCGGATTAACCATTAGGCGGAGTAAGCAACTGCCTAGGGGCCCCGCATCAACTAGGAGCCCAGGCCGAGTGCACGCAGCAAGAAAACAGGTTTCTTCGAACGAGAATTTGATATGCGTGTGAACTTAGGGACCTCACTGTTATCTCACAAAATACAAATCGTTAGATTTAGTAGTAGAATTAAAACAATTTTCGAACAAATCTGGGAATATGTAAACAAATATATTAAAAACCACAGCCCTTAATGTGCGTTTCCTCAGTTCACATACGATTTGGTCAGTCAAAGTAAGAAAAGGGGCCCCGACAATGCCATTGCCTTAGGGCCTCTGACAGGGTTAATCCGCCCAATTTTTTTTACAGACTGTAAGATTATGACCGAAACAATAACTTGTTGGAAACGCAGAGGAAAACCTAGTATTACAAAACGATTTCGAACAAACGAGCTCTTTCTGCACGTTTTCTTTTAATTTCCATTCTCTCCTCACTGTCTTGGTTCCGAGAAAATAGACTAGGTACAACTTTTGGCTTTAATTTAGGAGTAGCTGAAAACCTGTGAACAGAAGATTACAAGAGATGAAGGTACTTAAACGTAAAAGTTACTCAAATCTGGATGAATAAGAAAGATAATATAATTATTTACGATTTTCTGTATTTGATTCTTTGGGTACCTAACACATAATCCTCGGGGTAGAAATGTTTTTTACAAAAACGAGAATGTTTTGTCGGAGTACCTATAGTTATTCCTGCGAATCGCCACAAGCCACTGTTTTAGAACAGTTTTATCTTTTGGTAACATGTGCCTTCCTTTTCTTTCCAAACAAAACGGAACTGCACAGCATTGCAGCATAGCTACTCGATATGATGATAGTTATTTATAATTAATAAACGAGATATTATTTATAATTAATTAATGAGATTCAAGATTAAAAACTTTGTTTTGGCACCGATCTTAGAAAGTCGCATTTGACAGCTATATCACTGGACCTTAGTCAACAGTGGCGCCAACTGGTGAGCAACAAAAACGATAGTCCCCATTACCAAACACAAAATCTTCAACCGGGAGGATGGGTGTCAACTGGCATGGAATCCAGTGGTTCAATAAATTGTGTTTCGGGAACAGAATAGTTTTGAGTGATACGTGTGACAGAGGTAGCGGTGTCAATCACAATAAACGAACGACAAAGAGGGTAGACCGATTCGTCTGCTCATAAACGTCCAGCCGCAATTACTTCAGTTCATCCGTGATCACGGCGCTTGCAACAGTGCCGAAATATCGGAAACTCAAAACTATAAAAATACACAAGGTAAATATCCCGTTTTAAGTTCTAATGAGGCTTTAAGTATAATTTTTTTTCATTACACTTAAAATACAATAATAATAATTATAATGTATCATACTTGGCTGGTTTGGCGGGATGCGTTTTCTCCCACGTCCTTATGATGTCCCACACTACTTGAGAGGGCGCGGCAGTCTTTATAGACATCCGCGATGCGTGTGAAAAGGATACTTTGTACCCCGAGTTTAAAAGTGCCGATCTGCGAAAATGAATATATTCTTAATATTAATGAAACAAAAAGAACATACAAGTTGGAAAAAGGCTAAGCAGATGATATTAGTACAGACGCCAGCACATGAAGCTACCCGAAACTGTCAAATTTTCCCAATCCACCTTGAACCTAATTTCTTTAACAATAAAGTTGAAAATGTATTAAAGAAAGGTGAATGCCAAGTTTCGGCTCGAATCATGTAGCGTCCGACAGACTTACTAAATAAATGATAATTCATTATATAAAACTGTAAGAATTATACAGTATAAATAAAATCTGTAGAAGTACACCGTTTAAAAGTCATTTTAAATAGTTATTCAATTTATCAACACGTTTTCTATCTACAATTTCAATTAGAAATGTTGCCAATACCAAAATAAAATAATATCAATACGAAATTGCACTTGCAAGTCGATTACATTGATATCATTATGAACCTACGTAAGTGAATTTATTAGTTACTAAAGTCATAACTCGTAATTCTTATAATAATTAATAATGTTTAATTATATTTTTTAATATCTTATAATAATTTGAAGTAATTCAATAAAGTTATCGTTTTAGTTACATTTTAGAATAGTTATTTAGTGCTGGTAACACTTAATCTTGTAGTTGTCACTGATAATTGTCATTTGTCAAAGGTTTAGTTTTCCCGCGTTTTATAACGAGCGATGAAGTGTCTTATGTGTTTTTTGAGTTTTGTGTTGTTTATTGCTTTGTTACGGTCGGCCAAGAAAGTGGTGTACCAGTTTTGATTTAGTTTCCCGGTCATCGAAAATTACAACAAGGTTCGTTATAAAAAGATATTACTGAAAGAGACAACATTATCATGACGTAAACCTATGTATTTAGTATTCATACGTCATATGTCACATATAAGTACATGACATTTTAACCTTTAGTATAAATGAAAAGGACATTAGTTTCTACAAAGCAATTGAAATGTTTCCAAACAAAAGTAATAAAAACTATTTAGACAACCGAATTCCATTTGAAAAAGAAAACTGACAATTGACATTTTGTCAAATATATGCAAAAAATCGATATATTTTCCGTGTTATTTTTCAATCAACTGCATATAAAATCATCTCAATGCCTGCCAACTTGACCATTGCCGAAAGAGCACAAATAATTGCCCAATTTAATGAGGGAAGCAGTATCAGTGCGATATCCCGGAATTTGAATATATCGAGGCGTTCTGTCCGCTTTTGGATTCGTCGTGAAGGAGAGGAGGGAAGTTTGTTGGATCACAGAAGAAGTGGTCGCCGGCCTGCACTCTCCAATAACGATAGAGAATTCATGAGACGGGAATATGAAATCAATGGTTTTAAGCCCACAAAACATTTTGCGGAGATGTTCGATGTGAGTGCCCAAACAATAAGGAATCATCTACATTACATGGGGTTGCACCACAGGCATTACGCCAAGAAAATATATTTGACGGATGCTCACAGACTTGCTCGTCTGAATTTCGCCAGAGAGCACTTAGAGTTTGATTGGTCTAATACAGTGTTTTGTGATGAAAAAACGTTTAAATCCAGTCAGCATGGACGTCTTCACCTTTGGCGATATAATTCAACACGGTATAAAGATGATCATGTAATCCCAAATAGAGAATCAGGTCGAATTTCCGTAAATATTTGGGGCTGGATGAGTACGGATGGTGTAGGAGAATTGTGTTCTCTACCTCCTCGAGCGACGGCTGTAAATTATATCGACGTGCTTCAGAATGCAATGCTACCGACAGTCCGTAATGTTTACCCGGAGAACGAAGTGCCACAATTTGATTTTGTTCAAGATAATTGTTCAATTCATAATGCGAGGATCGTAAGAGCCTGGTTTCGTTCACACACTGACGTAAGGGTAATTCAGTGGCCCTCAAGATCGCCGGACCTCAACCCGATAGAAAATCTTTGGGGCCTTATGGTCCAACGATGGTCGCATCAAAATGAAAGAACCAAACAAGCTCTTATTAGTCACTGTAATTATATCTGGGAGGAAATGCGGGGAACCGATATTTGCTCACGGCTTGTTGGTTCAATGAGGTCTCGTCTTTTAGAGGTTATAGAGGCCAACGGCGGTTACACCAGTTTCTAATTTTTAAAAATTTTCAATATCTTCTACATATTACTATATATGCTATGTTTTTGTTTGTTATAAGTATTTTAAAATTGATTGTAGAAATTTAATAAAAGGATAAATCTATTTTTAGCTTGTTTTTTATTGATATTGTAATTACAAGTTTACAGAAATTGTAGGTTTGTGGACTCGCCTTGTGCCTTTACAATTTTATGTAACTTGTTGATTACAATTCTGAATTTGTAGATACAATTTTGTCATCAAAATCTACAGCCCCCCGCCGTTGATTTTACGACGTCATTGGTTCCATCAAGTTCAAACTAAGAACAGCTGTCACGTTACAAACAGTAATAGTCGTTATCAATAATCAGATAAAGACAGCAATAGAAGTTGTCAGATCGATCTGCAAGCGAAACTAATCTTTATCACCTATGAATCTGCAAGCGATATTCAACCTTAGGGTGGTACACCACTTTCTTGGCCGACTGTACCGGACTCCGATTTCTGTATTACTAACGACTACCTTGGCTGTTGGAAACGAATTCAATAGTCATTATTCAATAATTTTATAGTTTATTTCATGTTATCGTTAAAATTAGAAGTATTAAGTGGTCAACTTCAAAGAACTATAACTTTTTTTGGTGTACTTCTTATAGAAAACTAACTATACAGTCAAATTATATAATTATTTTCCTTTTTATGATATATAGTTCATCTTTGTCGGTTCTGGCCGAGTCTTGAATGAAGCCTTGGCATTCTCTTTTGACAGATTGTTGTAGCTTGATGTGCTAGCGTCTGTACATAAGTCGGTATTATAATAACCCTTCAACGTCAATAGATAGATAGATAGAATATACTTTATTGTACACCACAAATTGAAACACTTACATAACCTTATTTCTATAACTTTGGTTACAATGGCGGTCTTATCGCTGAGAGCGATATCTTCCAGACAACCTTTGGAAGGACTTTAAAAGCCTTAATTGAATTGGGGAGGGCTAAATTAGTGTACTATAAATACTCATAACGGAAAAAAAAACTAATTGAAATATATAAGTATATATATATATATATATAAATACAATACATAATTATATAAAATATATAAATGTAATGTGTTCTTTAACATCGTGTGGAGAAAAACAAAGAAATAATCATAAATTTGAAATAAAATGATTGGCAACCGAGCTTTTAAAAGCAGCGAGTGACTGTGCTTGTCTTACTGACACCGGCAATGCATACCACAACCGAATAGCCTGCACCGTAAAAGAATCAATATCGTCAATATTTATTGTTCAGTTAAAACTAGTTTTTATTTTATTTTAGATAGTCCAGAACACAGAATAAATTTTCTGAAACCAGGAATAACGCTACCATTCATCAGCTTAGCCTTTTCCCAACTATATTGGGGTCGGCTTCCGGTCTAACCGGATGCAGTTGAGTACTAGTGTTTTACATGGAGCGTCTGACTATCTGACCTCTACAACCCAGTAGCTGGGTAACACGATACCACTTGGCAAGACCGGTGTCAGATTTACTGGCTTCTAACTACCCGTAAGGGATCGTTCAAGTATTACGTAAGCACTATAGGGGGCGTGGGGGTCTTTGCTTTGCTTATTTTTGATGACATGGGAGGTGGGGGGATCTAGATGGTGATTACGTCAGCAGTAATTAGTTAATTTTTTACACATATATCAACACACATTGTCTATGCTTCAAAACGAAATGCATTTTCGGGGATTCCTACAAATAATGAATTGTTGAATTCCGTGTCAGTAAAGTTTATTTAAATGAATAATTATCATGTGCGTTACAGACTTCTATTCCAAACCTATTTCTTATTTCTAGATTTATAACTGCTGCTCATGAATCAATCAATTGTACCAATGTTTACGTAAGCATGTGGGGGAGGGGTAAGAGCTTTGCTTACTTTTGCTGACGAGGGGAGGGGTAATACTTGAACGGCCCCTAACGACTGTCAAAGATGTTCAAATGTCAGCCGGGACCAAAGGCATTACGTGCTTTCTGAGGTACAGTATCACACCACCAACTTCCAAACTGGGCAAATTCTTTAGAGAAAAAAAAGCATTCGCGCTTGCGATAACTAGACCAACTAGGCAGTCATTTTTATCACGCTTTTATTAGGTCGACCTGTATGTAACTAACTGTGTAATGGAATCTAAGGTAACTAATTTAACCATCTTTCAAGGGTCGTAGCGTAATGAAAATTGGCAGCTGTATGTAGCTCTGATGACAATATAATAATATGGTACTGTCGAACTGATCTGATGATGGAGCCGGAAGATATGAACTGGAACTTCATGGTGGAAAATCGTATCATAGCTGCTTTGGATTTCGTAGAAAAGTCTTGTAATGAACTTTGACCACGATTAGGTTTCAAGGTCTGATGATGAAGCCGGAAGATAGGCTCTGGCATTCCATGATGGAATATCGTATCGTAGTCGTGTTTGCACTTGTGAGAAAGGCCACGTAATGGACTTTGAACACGATCAGGTTTCATGGTTATAACAAACCTTAAGAAAATATGTTATCGGGTTTCTTAACATTTTTTTTATTTTACGTATATTTATAAAAGCGTGTGTTTCTAGTGTTTTTTAAACTATTAAACATTTATTATAAAATATCCTAACATACATACCTCATAACTAACATAGGCATAGTCTCCAAATGGACCCTCCCGAACAGTCTATCCATGGTGTAATACAGAGGGACATCCTGCAGCTCCTCCCTGACCATGGCCAGTACTCCGGCTATTCGCTTGGCGGTGCCGAAGAGTTCAGGATTGTGTTCCACGTGGGTAAGGACGCGAGTAACGAAGACTTCGTCGTGGATCGGTGCTGACCAGATCGGACCACCTAGCTGGGGAAACAAATATTTGTATCATCATCAGTGTAGCACTAAGCATTAAGCGCCAATAGCCTAATGACTAACGTGTCGGACTTGTGATCGAGAGGTCATGGGATCGAACCCCACCCATTAATTTATTTATTTGCTTACTTATATCTGTACAGTATCTTACACTTAGACTACATACATATTTAAGTAAGTACTACAATAACTATAATGGTGGTGAGGTGCTGCACTCCCATCTAGGTTATCGAATAACCTGTATAAGGAAGTGCAGTGCCGGGCCCCATTGGGTATTACAATTATATTGTTAACATTATTGAGTGTAATGAATACTATATATAAGGTGTATCTATTCATACACGAAATATTTTAAGAGATATATCTATAGCTTGTAAAGAAACAATAAAAACGACAAAAAAATGTTTATCAATGTTTTTTTTATTTTACGTAATTATTGTAATTTTAAAACTGCTTGAGACATTTTGCATAAAATCTTTACTCCATACTCTATGAATGACCCGCCCGCCCGCGCCGCGGTGAAGTGACGTGCCCCCGCGCGCCTGTGTCGAGCAGCCGCGTGTTGGTGAGATTGTGCGAGTATTCGCTTCGCATGCATGTCTCCACGTGACGGCGCTACATGGTAGTTATTTCGCGTCCTGAAGGTTACCGCACTCCAGTCTGTGTTCTGCCGGATTCAAACACCTGCCCCCACCTCATTTTACATGAGACCTAACAATATCACTGGTGAACTGTAGTGGACTTACGAAAATACACCTCTGCCTATCTCTACCGAGAAATCAGGCGTGATGATGTTAAAAATAAACCAATGTAGCTAGACTTCGTATCTCATTCTAGTGTCATTTTAATAACGTATCGCTTACAATGGATAATAAATGTGAATATAAATTACAATACCATTTAAAGCTAAGTAGGCAAATTATTAAATTCACTCCATTAAAGTTTTACGAAAAGGAACCTAGATGCGATTAAAATATTTTTTCAATTATAATCCTAACCTACAATTATTATTATTACCCATCTACATTTACATCTATCCTACCTACATCACATACGATGATACGAATTGAATGGACTTTAAGAGACGTTGACCTCTGAGTTCGTTGTTTCGGTGTTTCTTTTCAGAGTAGTCAGGAAACACCGGCCTCATCAAGCTTTACTCAAAACACAAAAAAATGACGTGTAAAAGTGTACTGTTTAGAACCAATTTACAAAATAAATAATTACTTCATTTCATCTGTAAGCTAGGTAAATACCAATAAACAGCTGATAGGTTCAACTCGAATTCGAATGTTAATGACCTCTGTGAGGTTATTAAGATGTGTCGAGCGAGTCGTATCCGTCCTGATCTACTCATACACATGTAAACTTTAAGAATGCCGTCAATAATGAAATAATAGGTACTTATTATTCTACATCATTATTGTTTTGGCTTTATGTCGTAGTAAAGTTAGTCGGAAACCTGTCTATTTTACAAGAAATTCGTAATTGTGACGCTTTTTACGAATTACAGTAACAATAATTTGGCGTGTCTAAAAATTAGAATCAACTTATTTACAATAATTTAAAATGTACATACCTAGTACCTTCTTCCTTGCACTTTTAATTATGTGTCTCTATCACTAACCATCACTGCGAAAGCGTTCACAATTCGCGTTTTTAATTGTTCCACACTTGATATGGTATGGCCGTCATTACCATAAACCAGGTCTTTAGCCCTACCCCACATTTACACTGAACCGCGTCGGCCTAACAATATGTGGATTTTCTGATGCCCACCAGTGTGCGTTGTAGATGTTAAACATCCCAATGCGCGTAAAGGTGGACTCGTCCGTCCAGAGTTTGCGCCGCGTCGGGTCTTCAAGTAACCAATGGCAAAATTCCACGCGTGGATTTAAGTCTATCGGCTTTAATTCTTCCACCCTAGTGAAGTGGAACGGGTGCTTCCCCTCATCCCGAAGAAGGCGCCAAACGGTCATTTTGCTCACGTCAAAAACACGAGTGGCGTCTAATGTGCTGGCCATTGGGTGCTGCAAAAAGAAGTCGACGATGTCGTCCTCGATTTTTACTGGCACTCGTTGCCTTCCTCCGTCTGCAGCTGGTGGCATGTAGATCCTATAGTCCATATGCCGCTGTACAGTTCCAGGGATGGTCTGCAGTGATGGTCTTCTCCCAAATCGCTTCAAGAAGAGGGCTTGTGCTGTGAGCAAAATATTTCCACCCTCATTGTAGCACCACCACCATGTTCTGGTACTCCTGTAGTTAGGCATTGTTTAATATGTTCCCCGAGCGAGCCCGACGCGTGTCAGCTGTCTGCTAAGGCGCGCGCGAGCGACACGACACGCGGATTGAGCGGGACGATTCGGACTGGCCTAGCAAGACGTCGCGACTGAGACGCGGGCGCCGAGAAGGGTAGCAGGCGCCCCCGCCGCCCGCTGCGCGCGCATGTTTTTTCTTTGATCATATTCACAAAAGCTGCGCGCCGTTTCAAATACCGCCGCCCGCGTAAACTAGCGTAGTGGATGTTTAAAAATAAGAAAGAACCAGTATTTATTATGTGTGTCAAGTAATATTAAATTATTTAATTTTATTAATAATATACCTAGATATTTTTTTATTTTTTGTTGCTATGGTTTCCTTACCACCTTTAGGTATATCTCTTAAAATATTTCGTGTATGAATAGATACACCTTATATATATTTTTAAAAAGTAATAATAATAAGGTAAGGTTGGCGTGTGTATGTTTGTGTGTGGCTGAGTGTGTTTCATGTTAGTGTTAGTGTACATGCATGTGGTTTGCTTTGTGTTGTGATGGCGATGTAGTTTTATTTATGCTGTTAGAAACTTTTCTGTCTCATCGTAAGTTTTATTTTGTAGATAGGAGTAAACTGCTTTTTTGCATCTATGGCACGTCATACCATAGATCAGACAGTATTTATTAATTTTATTTTTAAATTCGGGATTAAATTCGGGCTATTATATATACGAATTACACTATTGCCGTGAGTCCACTCCAGACACAAACATGTTTAGCTTAGTTGGAGGGGCTAACAAGGCTTCTAGTAGATAAATAGATGGAATATACTTTATTGTACACCAAAAGTTGAAACACACTTAAATAACAATATTGTTAAAACTTTGCTTACAATGGCGGTCGGTCGCTGAGAGCGATATCTTCCAGACAACCTTTGGAAGGATTTTACGAGCTATAATTAATGAATGAACTTTATTTAATAAATTCTAGTAATGTGAATTCTACCCACATTTCTAGTTCTCTTTACAAAAATACGTCATGAAGAAAGATGTGAAATGTGAAAGATGAATGAAAAACCGGTCAAGTGCGTGTCGGGCCACGCGCAGTGTAGGGTTCCGTAGTTTTTATAACAGCCAAGTGCGTGTCGTATTCGCTGACTGATCGTTTCGTACCATGCTTTAACTAAAAGCCAAACATGACTACCTAACTAATTTGACTTCCTATACAAATCCTCACCTGATCCGACAATTTAGCACGAAAAGTTTTAATTATTTTTAGAGATTTGTATAAAACTTGTCATAGCCGGTGTTTTGAATTTAAATATGGACACAGAGCTACACTACTCAATCGTCACAAGAAGCTAGCACGATACAACTGGCGCTTAGCGCCATCTATCGACATTTCTGTAGAGTTGTTCGAAATTTTCGAGTCAAATACAATTGGTCGACTATTACTCGTAAACTTGTAAAGCCCACTTATGTGTGATAGTTTTCCTTTAAATTTCGTTATATATAGGTACTACTGCTGTGACATTTGAATTTCTAACTACAACCGTTTAGTTGATAGAGGGGGCGGACACTTGACTCTAACGAAAATTGGTACTTTAAAGCTTGATAAGTCACGAACGGTTTACTTAATCAAAAAACGGTCTTACCAAACCCCTAATATTTTTGAAAGATCTATCCAACGATATCCCACACTATGGGAAGAACGAAAAAAAAATAATTATCATCCCACTTTACATGTATGGGAGGTACCTTAAATAATTGTTTTTATCAAAATTTTATTTTACCACTTTTTTGGCGTCATCAACGTGTATACTCATGCCAAAGTACAACTTTCTAGTACCAATAGTTTTTGAGCTAAACCGCGGACAGACGGACAGACAGACGGACATGGCGAAACTATAAGGGTTCCTTGTTGACTACGGAACCCTAAAAGCGATTGTAAGTAGCGGAGATGGGAGTGTTGAAATGGATATGTGGAGTGACGGGATCGGATAGAATAAGAAATGACTATATAAGAATAAGTTTGAAAGTGGTGTCCACCTAGGGGTCTTCAAGTCAAGAGTGAATAAGTTACTTCTAGGTAAGCGTGCTCCATCTTCGACCACATCATCACTTACCATCAGGTGAGATGGTGGTCAAACGCGAACCTATTATCAATAAAAAAAAAGTGATATCGGGAAGTCTGACAGGGGAACGTAAGAAGAGAACGTATTGCGCCATTCCCAAGTAATTGGGATAAGGGCAGGAAGATGATGAGGCTCAAATTACAAACAGCCAGAACTCCGTTATTTTTCTTTCAAATATCTGTCTCTAATAGCAAATTATACAGAAGAAAGCACGTTACACGTATTTTATACAATTGTAAGTGTATTACTGATATCAGCTCGACTTACATTCTTACATTCTCCCGCCACGTCTGTATATTCAGCATACTGTCGCATTTACAGTTAAATTCAAAAACTAAACGAGCAATTTTCATGCAATACTGATCAATGGAGAGAGCTCTTCATGAAGAAGGTTTAAGCGTGTATTTTATTAAAATGTTGTGTGAATTAATAGAATGGGACCATGCGAAACCGGGCAGCGATAAAACTGAGAAAATAAAATCAATATAAACCACCACCCAAATATTTGTACTAAAAAAAAACAGAATTTCTATCGTCATTGTTCACTTACATGATGCCTCTGGTTACAATTAACACAGAACTCGCTAACAGGTGGCGCTGTCGGCAGGTAGGACTTCATCTGTGTCGGGTTCTTCTCCGTAGGGTTCGGTTTGAAGCCGCCCATGGGCTGTAGGGTAATGTTGTCGCAGCCAGTGCACTGATACACCATGGCTAGCTTGCTGAAAAAATTAAGCTGCTTATGAGATGATATAAAAGTCCAGTTAGGAACAGTTTTTCTGATCTGCGAAGAGGTTAGTATTAAATGAGTGTACTTACTTCATCATTGGCCATATTATAGTTAACAATCAGGTAATACAGTAGTCAGAGGCGAGCTTAACACAATGTCAAAAACAGAACCTCCTTTTTTTGAAGTCGGTTAAAATTGAAATGGAATATTTATGAATGAAGATATGACTTCTTTTTTAAATTTTAGATAAATTTGTGTGTACACACTATTCTATTCTTCACTATTTTATAGTTGTATTTTTACAGCGGATGGCGCCGGTAAAGACCATCACGAACGTAGAAGTCTGCAGATATACTGTGGTACTATACATTGCAGTACTACACATTGCACCTATAGTTGTTCACGTTAAGAAAATAGTGATCGTTGTACACACCTTTCGACCAATAACGTCGCAACAAATTAGAAAGCAAGTTCACAGTGAACAGTTGACTGCAGATCTTTTGGCGAAACGGTTGTCTTGTGCGTTACCTATATAAAATAATTTAATTTAATTCAATCCTATTGAATTGGTATGGGCCCAAATAAAAAAATATGTTGGTGCCAATACAAAAAGATGCTCAACTCAAAAAGATGAGTGATATAAAAAATATTTTTTGTGACGCAATAACTTTAATAGATGATAATCGATGGAAGAAATGCTGCGACCACGTGATACAAGAAGAAAATCTTAAGTGTAATTTGGATGACGTCATAGAGAACGCAGAACAAAATTCTTTCATAATAAATACAAATGAAGATTCTAGAGACACCGATTAATAAATATTACAATTTAAGACGATTAATTTGATTTTTATCCATTAAACTTAATCCTTTGAAAAATAAATTTTAATTTTGAATATTTACTCCATTTTGAAAACACCTTTACTCTGCAGTTGTACTGATGACGTCACTATTTTCATAACGTGAACCAAGTTCTATAGTAGAGTTTTTATACTGATTTACGTCAGGGAAGACCATCACGAATGTAGAAGTCTGCAGATAATTATACTGAGCAGCAGTACTGTGTACCTATACAATGTAGTACTAAAGTGTGCTTACCTAGTGGTTTTCTTACAGTGAATGGCGCCGGTAAAGACCCTCACAAACACGCGGATGTAGAAATCTGCAGATATGCTGAGTAGTGGCACTATGTATCGACTGTAACGGTTGGCGTGCGACTCTATGCATTGTAATAAAATCCTTAGAGCCTGGAAGAAAAGTTATACGCTATTAGGACACTAATTCTTTTCAGTTGATGTGTCACTTTTCAACCGACGACCAAAAGAGGAGGTTATCAATTCGACGCGTATATTTTTTTTTTTTTTTTTTTTTATGTATGATCATCGAGTACTCGAAGACGGCTGAGCCGATTTGGAAAATTCTTTTTTTGTTCGAATGGGTATACTTCGAAATTGGTACCATTATAACCAAAGTCAGGATCTGATGATGGGATCCTGGAGAAATCGAGGGAACTCTTCAAATATTATAGGCACACCTATGGCGTTTTGGGTATTTCTTAAAGTAACTTGTGCAGTTGCTCTCAAAAAGTACCATTTGGGGAAGTGGAACTGATGATGAAGACCACAGATGGCCGCCGAAACTACTCAATAATAAGTATTAAGTGGATTGCGATTCGATTACTTGAATATGGATGTTAAGCACTTTATGCTCGTCACAATGCATATGGTGATGTAGAGCTGATGGTGAAGTACCAGGAGAACTCCTCAACAATTAACGGCCCAGCATTGGGAAAAGCAATATTTTGTAAAAGGTTATAAGAAGTTGACATGTAGGCTCTTGTAACTAGGTAAATTAAAAATCATCCAACTAAAAAGAGTGAAAAAAAAACTTTTTAACAAAAAATTAAACCGACTCCCAAAAAACACTCACCACAAAGTGAAAAATAACTTTAATTTCGGAAGTCGGTGCCAAAAACGAAAAAACAAAACTAAAGACACCGACTACGGAAATTAAAGTTATTTTTCACTTTGCAGTGTTTTTTGGGAGTCGGTTTAATTTTTTGTTAAAAAGTTTTTTTTTGTAAAAAAGTTTTGTTAAATCTTTTAGTTTCATAAGGTGATAGTGGTAGTATACTCTTTTATGCAGCATTGCTTTAG
Source organism: Tholera decimalis (assembly GCA_943138885.2). Classification (NCBI taxonomy): domain Eukaryota; kingdom Metazoa; phylum Arthropoda; class Insecta; order Lepidoptera; family Noctuidae; genus Tholera; species Tholera decimalis. The sequence goes on from OW964562.2 coordinate 37,805,979, forward strand.
TGGTTTATCCCAAAGGATCATAGTGCATTATTGCAAGTGAAAAGAAAACTATGAACAAACATATTAAACCTTTTTCATTTTATCTTTTTTAGGTAAAATCTTGCAAACTGGATTAAAACTAGTTCCACTCATCCTAGAGTTGAGTTTTTACAGATTGGTTCAGTTCTGATGTATTTTTATGATACCTACTAGCTTTTGAAAGCCAAATCCGTAACTCCTATCACCCTAGCATTACAACTATATCCACACCAAAAATCACATCAATCCGAAGCTCTGTTTTGATGTGAAAGAAGATTACACAAACAAATACACAATCGCATTTATAATATCAGTATCAATGATCCAATCTAATTATTCTTAATTTGAGTTGGCACCAGACGAAGTAGCTCCTCAAAGGTTAAGAACAGACGCAACATTTATCTATCAATAGTTACTATTTTCTGAGTTTCATTTTCTGGGTCATTGCAGACCTTATCAATCACTTACCGACAAGCGTGAAGGAGATCAAGAGAAGGCTCAATCATAATAAAAAAATAAAGCTTTTAAATCTATATTATTTGCTCTTATTCATTCATAAGTATTTCACTTACCATTTCATGACAGCACTTAGTCTTCAAACTAATTGAACCATATTTAGAATAACACGTTTCAGGAGTGTTTCCAGCCAGTACCGCCATATCTGTAGCAGTAACCAGAAGTAAGCCTCCTTCCTGAACGCTCTGGACCGCTGCATCGAGGAATACTGAGGGACAGCCATAGGGGTCCAGGTCTATAGCCACGAAACGCTTCCAGTACTGTTTGTGTTTGTACATTATCATACTGGAATGAAAAGAGAAAATCATTAGATAGTTTGTAATAGTGGAGATAATGGTGACATAAGAAACAAATATGGCCCAATGATTGAGCCTTGAGAATACCTAATGTGACAACAGATCGGGTACATTGTTTTTTGTATTGGAATCCTATTCAACTCTGTGAATTCTATTATTCAAGTGTAAAAAAAGGAGATCCAGAGAGGTGTCATGGATCTTGTGGTAGATTAGTTTTTTGTTTAATGAAGAATGCAATCAAAAGCCTTGGAAAAATTTCCAAAAGCTTAGATTATATTATAACTATTTATATCCTTAAAGCTAACACCTCACCTCAATCACATCAGTTGTTAAATAATTTTGTAGTAAAAGTTTGTAGTAAAAATCCTTGTAATTGCTTAAAAATAAGTAAAAACTATTTTAAATATTTTATCTAATATGGCCTCATCCATGTGTATCATAATGGTATAGTGATAGAAAAACCAAAACCCATTTAGTTAAAATAAATATTTTCATATCATATAGGTATTTATCTTATAAAAAATTAATTAATCATCAGACACAAATGATAATTTTTTATTTCGTTTTTCGACATCATGTGTAACTTTGGTTGCCAGATCAAAAAATCAAAACACGGAGTAAATTCCGGATATTTGATGAAAATTCCTGACTTTCTTTAATTTGAAATAAAAACATTATATTTTTTTATGTTTCACTCTTTCATTAAATTGTAGAAATTTCGGACGGTTTAGGATTCCCTACACATTCCGGACAAAGACCTATATTTCCAGACATGTCCGGAAAATTCCGGTCATATGGCAACCCTATGTGTAACTAGTTTTAATCCTCATTATTGGAATATAATTAGTGCTTTACAGTTTGTTCTGTTAACAGCTAGCTATTCTGTATTTTAATCTGTGGATAACGTTTTAAGTTGTGTATTTGTTACTTTTACAATTAATATTTATATTGTGCGTAACTACTATTTAATATACAGCCGTTTGGTGTCCCTATTAAAATAAAGTAAAAATTCTAACAATATCTATTTCAGCATAACTTGAATAACTTTCTTCTAAGTTTGGAGCATTCGTAGCCCAGAAGTTACAGGCATGACTTAGGAGTTGCAGATGGGTTCAAACCCAGACAGGCACTTTATATAATTTTCACCATAGCCACTGATCTCAATACTGTGAAGGAAGACAACAGATTTGAGTTTCAGACCACAGCAAGCTTTTAGAATTTGCTACTGAATATTAACATGTGGCATGTTTGATACCATCCCAGGGGTGGAGTCACACCAAATCATGGCAAATCAGATGAGATGAGGGTCTTTTCATTTATAAGTAAGATGATTTTAATACTCATTTTATTTACCTACTTTGTTTGCTTAGTTGTATTTTTATTTTGTGCATGGTATGGTGAACTGTGAGTGAGGGAGTACATTAAGCCCATACATTCATATTTTATGTCTTGTGTACATCTTTGGCAGGAGATTGCTATAAATTAATAAATAAAATTGAGCAAAAATCATCTTAAATATTGAATGGATGGACCTTAGTAAGATTTTATTTTTAGTTCTTACCAAGCATCATCTTGACTGGTCTCAATCATATCCTTTACATCATTATGCACAATATTTTCCTTGATAGTGTCCACAGCCTTCGGAGACAGGTCATTGGCAACTATCTTTGTGACATTTGGCACTTCTTTAGCATACCGGATGCTCCTTAATCCAGTTGCTGATAAGGCTTCCAGTATTGTTATATCAACCTGTAACAGTTAATCTTTCCTGTTATACATAGGAGGTATTAAGTTAGTTTTTTTTATAGATAACTGAAAATTTGTTAGTATTCACATTACTAGCAATCTTATTAACCCTCCCAATCACAAAGCCAACACCTTAGCCATGAGCCTATTGACATAAGTATAGGACAAAAGAATCTATATAAGAATTAAATATATACCTAACTCTTTGTAAAAGAATTTTTGAAATTGGCAAAGTTGTTTTTGAGTTTATCCATTACAAACAAAATTATAAAATCTTCCTTTTAACATTATTAAATATAATATAGTGCAGATGTGAAAGTTAATATAGCTATGGAGAGCTATGTACTGAAGGACTAGAAGACTTTTGCAAGTTGTTGAATGGATTGCAAGAAAAAGTTTTGTCATGCTAATACTTATATAAGCATAAGAACTAGTTGTGGCTATCCAAAGCATTTGGTAGCAGTGGAGTTGAAGAAAATAAGGCTAATATGGCCCGAGGTGAAGTGCAGTGAAGCAGCATAACAGTTTGTTCAACTTAATTGCAACAATCGACTAGCTAATATAGTCAAAATCGTGTGAGCTATGATGAATTTGAAAATATGAATGAACAACCATGGATCCATAAACAAAAACTAACCTCATTATTAAGTTTTTCTTTATCGTTTTTTGCATTTTTTTCAAGTTGCTCAGCTTTGTAATCATTGGTAAATATTGTCAACACAGCTATACTCAAATCTCTGTTGAATTCCTGCACTGGGTTATAAAAAACTTGGTCAGTTTTGAGAAGTATTTCAGCTTTTCCCTCCTTTATCGACTTTGGCTTTGTGGCAACATCCATTTTCATAATCTTCTGTAGTAATAAGAAAGTGTATGGTTATATTTTTTATTGAGGTTAAGTATATAAAATGCAACAAGTAACATAGTTTGTCCTGTAATGTGACCGACCCGAATAAGAAGTGAAGCTACTCTGTGATAATTGGTTACAAACATAAAATTATAATGTGTTAAATAATATTTCACTGATCTAGTCTACCACTACCCTTTAATAATAAACAGTATTTATATGTATCATCTATGATAATAAAAATTTAACAAAGTTCAATAATATGTCAATTTATTTGTCTGCTTGTCACTAGGGATACGCAAAATTTGAAAAGTATCGACACTTTACTCGATACCAGTATCGTATTAAAAGTACTGATACCAAAAAAGTATCGGATCAAAAGTTTCGATACCTGAAGGTATCGAGTACTTTTTAATACATAAAAAAACCCGAATGGAGTGTAATTGCTAAGTTTCGCAAAAAAATCTAGCAGGAACGTGTCTTACAAAATAGTCACTAATAACCAATAGATATTTAGAAACTGTTAGATATTCACATAACCTACGTAAACGTAGGCACGTACCCTACTTTGGAGAAAATAATAATTCAGTACAAAAATTAAAATGTTTTTATTTTAATTAAAATTACACGACTAAACACAAAAAGACTCACAAATGTCATAATGAATACTAAATTATTTAGAAAACTGCCAATCCTGCAATCCAACGTGAATAAAATTTTATCCAGGCGGGATCCAGTCAAGCGATTACGACTCTCTGTCATAATGGCTCCAGCTCGTGAAAAAAGCCTCTGCGAACTCCGAAAACGAATTTCATGTCTTCCCACGCTTGCAAAAGATCTGCTTTGAGAGGAGATACTTGATTTGAAAAGTATAGTCCAACCTCATCCCTTTCCCCTTCAGTTGTCCTCTGACGTCTTGCATGAGCCAGTTGTTTATGTTGACTCCAGAAATCCATTGTGTCAGTTTCCGCTTCCGAGGAGTTTGTTGATGGGCACGGGCTGTCATCTGCGTTTAGTATCCTTCGGATGTACGAAATCCCACGGGCGCAGGCATTGGGATCCGTAAAGTAGATGTTTTTAACCGACTTCAAAAAAAGGAGGAGGTTCTCAGTTCGTCTTGAACTTTTGAAGTGAAAACTTCTTTAGCGGCGTTGTGCACTTTTTTGTAATGGGTAAAAAATGTTAAACTCGCGTCAGGACACGTGACCTGATCGAAAATTCGTAAGACGGACGGAGAGTAGATAGCCGGCGCGGCGTAGGAGAGGAAGTATCCCCCTCTCTTTCTACGGCGCGGCGAAAATGTATGCCTGCGCAAACTTTTTAAAGTAATATAAATTGTCATGTTTGTGTACGATAGCGCAATAAATAAATATTGTATTCTACCACATAAATAAATGATAGTACTTTTATACTGATAATTAAAGCAATTCGTGCAAAATTATTCCCTAACCATTCCAAAATATCAAAAATGCACAACGTTAATATTCAGGTTTTCACTTCTGCCGGCATTCCCGGAGTGCAACCCGTCGTTTTTTTTTTATGTATGACACCTCATAACTCGAAGACGGCTGGACCGATTTGGATTTTTTGTTTCATTTGTAAGGGTATACTTTCTAGTTGGTCCCATTGTTACGAAATCAGGATCTGATGATGGGATCCTGGAGTAATCGAAGGAACTCTTCAAATATTATAGGCACACCTACAGCGATTTGAGTATTTCTAATAGTAACTTGTGCAGTTGCTCTCGAAAAACACCATTTGGGGAAGTGGAATTTATGATGAAGACCACAGATGGCCTCCGAAACTACTCAATAATAAGTACTTCGTGGATTTGATTCGATTACTTGAATATGCATGTTAAGCACTTTATGTTCGTCAAAATGCATATGGTGTTGTAGAGCTGATGGTGAAGTATCAGGAGAACTCCTCAAAAATTAACGGCTCTGCATCGGGACTAATTTTGTAAAAAAAAAACTATATTTTGTAAAAGTTGATCAGTAGTTCACGTTTTAGCTTTTGTAACTAGATAAATTACAAACCGACCCACTAAACAGCGTGAAAAAACTTATTCGTCAAAAAGTCGGTTTTATTTTTTGCTTAAAAGTTTTTTAAATCTTGGATCAAGCAGGGTGGAGATAATAAGTATCGATACTTTCTAAAAGTATCGATACTTCTAAAGTATCGGAACAAAAGTATCGATCCCAAAAGTACTTGGTATCGAAACAAAAGTATCGATACCATGTGGTATCGATACTTTTTGCGTATCCCTACTTGTCACTTGTCACTCTCAGTATTTATATCATTGACCGACCTATAACCAAGGATCTTTTTACAAGTTCCTTGCCTATATCCATCTATATAATATTACAATGATTTCTATGCTTGTCATTGTCACCAGCCTTTCGATCTTCTCCCGTTTCTGGACGGAAGCTCAAAATATTTTTTACTTTCACTGAATAGATTTTATAATTATATTCAAATTTAGTAATTTACTTATTGGTCAGTGGGTCGTCTTATTATTTTTGAACAGTTTTTTCATAGAACTGCAATATTTTTAATGTATTTTTCTGATGTCGTTGTCCGCTGTACCTGCCCGTAGACAAACCATTGAATGTCATGTTGTCATAGATTTAGAATTTTAAACGTCATGTAATGTCAATCTTTGACGTTTCATAAATAATCTGACTGAACGAAATCTCAAATCTCGCGATTTCTGAAGAATCTGGAAAAATAACCTACTCGTTAGCTGAATTACTGTATTTTAAATGGATCAGAGCATATGAAACGCGAAGATTGGTTACAGAATTATAAAAATGCATACTGCCAGTGGTTTGTTGCGGAACAGCTTCCTCAGTCCTAAGTTGAAGTCGTCTGTGGTTCGCAATGTATCAAAAGTTGCATCACACAATAAACCGGTGCAAAGGTTGTGTTATTCCGGGATTTCTGGTTCCAGGGGTGCGCGAATGTGTAGCTTTAGTAGTAATTATTTCAGTCCGAGTAAGCAGGTAGTGTTTGGGAGGTATTTCTCGACGAATAAGAGTGACCCTCCGGAAGAGGACCCAGAGCCTAAAGAGGAGACGCCACTATTTAGCAGCCAGCTGCCGGCTACTGTGGCCGTGCCTGAGGTGTGGCCGCAGGTGCCCGTTATCGCCATTAACAGGAACCCTGTCTTCCCGCGTTTTATAAAGCTTATTGAGGTTAGTTGACTTAGTTCTACAATACTGTTAGAAGTTTACTTGAAATAGACTGGTAGCTGGTAGTGATTGTAGTTAAAGGCATGTATTTAGCTATAATCTAAATATCTATAATTTTGTACACTGGTGTTTCTTCTCAGTGTATTCATTTACTCACTCACTCACTGCATGATCTGGGCTGATCTAAATTTTCAAAAAAAAATAACATGTACTACAAGAGCAACTCATTTACAAAAATAAATATAATTTCATCATCATTTCATTTAATCTCATCACATTATTGTAGATTTGACTGTTTTCTTCATTATTATAAATTCATGTCAACAGTGGTGTTATTACTGCTTGTGTTGTGCTTACTAAAATTACGTGATTGTGCATGCTTCATCATTAGACAACTATTAAAATAAATCATTTAAGTTGTAATCTCATAAAAGTGAACTGTCATGTTCTTGCAAGAAAATAAAGAATTATTATACCTAAGCTAACTAATGTTTTATGGTTTTTTACACCGTAATATTTTTTTTTTTTTAACCAATTTAAATACAAGATAACAAAGTTATCACAGTAATTTAATCTTCCTAACAAATATTCATCCATTTTACCTTATTTTCAGATATCAAACCCAGCTTTAATAGATTTAATAAGACGCAAAGTAAAACTAAACCAACCGTATGTTGGTATCTTTCTACGTAAGAAGGAAGATGAGAAGTCCGATGTTGTGTCAAGCTTGGATGATCTGCATCAAGTGGGTGTGTTCGCTCAGATCCATGAGATGCAGGATATGGACTATAAACTGAGGCTTGTCGTGATGGCTCACAGGAGGATAAAGATTACGGGACAGTTTATTGAAGATGAGATTGAAAGTGGACCTGCTGGTGAGTAACACTACCATTTCAAAGGGTTACCGGTTTTCTCCTGGTTATGGTATTTTTAGACTATCATAAAATCTTACCAGTCTTTTGTATATGCAAAGTAATGTTGTATTATGTGCTTAAGTTTATTTAAGTTATCAAGGGTTTACTGCAAAATCCTGCAATTTTTTTATGGAAACATTTGAAACTACTTACTTTTTGTGGTCAAGTAGCAGTATATATAGCACCTGGTCAAACACAAAAATATTATCTTCAAGGTGCCTATAACCTTCTGGTAATTACTAAGTATAATAAAGCAAAATTTTAATTCAATTCAGTTACTTAACATTTTTTTGCAGTAAACCCTTGACATACCTGATATAATCATTTACCAAAAATATTTTCTACTTTGTTTATTTATTGTGCACCTGCCATGTTATCTCTTCACCTTTCACGGTTGACTGAGAGAGAATGCCTATGGCATGAAGTCCTCCTTTGTACCTTTGAGTTGTATTGCAAGTCTAAATAAATAAATACCACCATCTAAAAAGAATACTATAATCTTGAAACATTGTAAATATTTCTCTGTTATCCATCCATAGAATGTGGGTCCATTCATTCCATTTATTATTACAACTAGCTTCTGCCCGCGACTTCGTTCGCGTGGTCGGGCATTCCCGCATAAATCCAGATCCCGTGGGAATTCCGGGATGAAAAGTAGCCTATGTGTAATTCCAGGATATAGAAAAGAAAAAAAAAAGAAAAAGTATTTATTGCCAACAGACAAACGACATGCTAACAATATTAAAAACTTATTTAGTTCCTTAGACTAGAGTATCAACTATCTACTTACCAAATTTCATTCAGATCCGTTCAGTAGTTTTTGCGTGAAAGAGTAACAAACATCCTCACATCCAGTTACATCCGTCCCATCCATTTTCGCATTTATAATATTAGTAAGATAGTAAGACGTGTCAAACCAACTTCATTTCTGAAATGTAAAAATCATTTCAGAAATGAAGTTGAAGTTTCCGCTATTTAACGTGGAGCTTAACGTTGCCCGTGAAGAGTCTGATGCTGAGCGGCGGCGGCGGAAGTACAGGAACACCAGGAAGCAGGCCTCAAAGGACCCAGAGACTCCGGAACAACCGGACAAGGAAACCAAGAAACCTGCTCTGGACCAGGTGATGATGGCCAAGGTTGAAAATATGGTGCATGAGAAGTTTAAGCACAATGAAGAAGTGAAGGCATTGACACAGGAGATCATTAAGACTATAAGGGATATTATCAATTTGAATCCTTTGTACAGGTTAGTTTTACATTATGTTTTCTTGCCAGCTTTATTTCTAAAATCCGGGGTTATTAGGCGATAGAACAATATTCTCTTCATCTACTTAGCCATTACCTATGTCGGGATTGGTCCAGTTTAACGGGTTGCAGCCGAGTGCTAGTGTTTTACTGCAAGCTTATATGACGTCCACAACTCAGATATTAGATAGATATTACTCTTTATTGTACACCATAACAGAATTAAATAAGGACTTAAAAACTACAAAGGGTGTTACAATGAGCGGTCTTATCGCTTAAAGCGATCTTTTACAGACAACCTTTGGATGGATTTGACACAGCATGAGAAAATAAATACGCAGGTATTCCATGGTGTACTATTGACTTATATACAATAAATAAGTAATAACCTACATACTCAATACACATATGCATATATATATACATAAACAGAACAAAGCTGAGATATATAAAAATTGGCCAAGTGCGAGTCGGACTCGCCCATGAAGGGTTCCTTGGCTATAATAAATAGGTAACTATAATAAATATATCTATACTAATATTATAAAGCTGAAGAGTTTGTTTGTTTGTTTGTTTGTTTGTTTGTTTGCTTGAACGCGCTAATCTCAGGAACTACCGTTCTGATTTGCAAAATTCTTTCAGTGTTAGATAGCCCATTTATCGAGGAAGGCTATAGGCTATATATCATCACGCTAACACCAATAGGAGCGGAGCACTAATGAAGAATGTTTCAAAATCGGGGGATTTTTTTTCCACGGGGACGAAGTCGCGGGCGGAAGCTAGTATATAATACTAGTACTCACGCGGATTATAAAGCTGAAGAGTTTGTTTGTTTGTTTGTTTGTTTGCTTGAACGCGCTAATCTCAGGAACTACGGTTCTGATTGGAAAAATTCTTTCAGTGTTAGATAGCCCATTTATCGAGGAAGGCTATAGGCTATATATCATCACGCTAACACCAATAGGAGCGGAGCACTAATGAAGAATGTTTCAAAATCGGGGGATTTTTTTTCCACGGGGACGAAGTCGCGGGCGGAAGCTAGTATATAATACTAGTACTCACGCGGGGCTTCGCTCCCGTGGATCTATCACGGTAAAAACATAACTCTCCTTTTTTGCAGTCGCGTAAAAAGTAGCCTATAACCTTCCCCAAGCTTATAGTATTTGTTATTACAAATACCAAATAACTTACGTTTTCTTTGTAATCATAATCCATAATTCATCCATCAAAACAAATATTTTCTTGTCATGACATTTTTTACGTCAAGGCTGACAAACTGTAATTTCTTCTTCTTTGTAGTCACTGAATGGCTAATAGACTAAAAAGGTTGTTCATACTTTTATTATATAATTGTTATTCACTTTTATCGATAGGACTAGCTTAATATTGTATATTATATTGTGGTTGTCTACTGATTAACGGCATTTTAAATTATAATTATAAATTTCTAAAACACACTCTCAGATTTTATCGAAGAGGTTTAATAAATTATGCTCGAATATAACTGGCTGATCAAATAACTGGCAAGATGGACTATTTTGGACTCTACAATTTGAATTCTGGTACAGAATGAGAATGGAATGGATTTTGAACGCTGAGCTGGGTATAAAAGGCGCTGGGGGCCATCTCCGGGAGTTCAGTCTTTGACCAGTTTTTGAAGAGTTTAGTTCTCGACGAGTTTTGACGAAGAGTGATGGAAGAGGAAGTGCAGTACCCGCTGCCCTGACTCCTTGTTGGGAGCCTGCTGCCTTGACGCCTTGTTGGGAGCCTGCTGCCCTGACGCCTTGCTGGGAGCCTGCTGCCCTGACGCCTTGCTGAGAGCCTGCTGCCCAGACGCCTTGTTGGGAGCCTACTGCCAGACCGCCTTGCTCAAGCTAATGTACGACGAAGACATCGTGGAGGAGAAGGCGATCCTGGAGTGGCCTGCCAAGCCGTCCCGCAAAAGTTAATGGCTTTGGCGGCGTTGGTGGAATTGGCGGCGCGGGCCCTCGTGGTGTGTCTCCAGGAAGACCTTTGTTAACGGCTGCTGAGGAAGCCTCTCTTGTACCTCCTCCTCCGGCTCCTCTTGTGCGTGCCACAAAAGCTACACCTATGCATATTCGTTACAAGCTTCAAGCTACTTCCATACCAAATTGCATCTAAATCCACCCAGTACTTTTGAAGATTAGCGCGTTCAAGCAAGCAAACAAACAAACAAACTTTTCCGCTTTATAATATTAGTATAGATACTTAATATATTTAATTGAAAAAAAAAAAAAAAAACTTAAAATTTCTTAAAACTAGCTTATTTACTATTTTTACAACTACGCCAAATAACTTTGTTTTTATAGTATTTGTATGAATTACAAAGTTATATTTGCGGTTTTAGAAAATATACTGTATGTCAAAAACTGCCGACTCGATCTCGTTCAAACCAATTTTGGTTGAAAGTTTACATTAAGATCTACAACATATGGTTTTTTTAGATTTTTCACTTCATTATTATAGAAGTTAGAGGGGACACACACACACACACACACACACACATTTTACCACTTTGGAAGCGTATATCTTTTAAACGATTAACTTTATGAAAAAGTCATTTTAGAAACCTTAATGTCATTTTTAAAGACCTGTCTATAGATACCACACACGTATAGGTTTCATGAAAAAAAATATTTTCAGTTTCAGTTCCATGTATGGGGAGCCCCCTTTATTTTAAATATTTTTTAAATTTTCTCTTAAAATCGGAAAGCGGTTTTCAGAATACATCTATCTACCAAGTTTTACATGTGTAGTCCTAATAGTTTCGGAATAAAATGGCTGTGACATACGGACGGACGGACAGACAGACAGACGGACAGACATGTCGAAACTATAAGGGTTCCGTTTTTTGCCATTCGGCTACGGAACCCTAAAAAATAGTAACAAATTTTCTGGCTTATGTCCATCTTTAAAAACTGTCTAAAGATGTACAAATGACAGCTGGGTCCAACGGCTGTGTTATCCGAGACACGGAGGAATCTCGACATGTACAGACGAGCACATGAAGCTACCCGAAACCGTCAAATTTTCCCAATTAAGATTGAACCTAATTTCTTTAACAATAAAGTTGAAAATCTATTAAAGAAATTTGACAGATTGTTGTAGCTTGATGTGCTGGCGTCTGTACATTGTCACTCATCCACGAACCGACCAGCAAGTATATTGCTTAAGGGTCACAGCACAAATATCAACTCAGGAGCGGATCGTCACCGCCTCGCCTTTCCCCATGGCGTCAAACAGGCGTCCACGTAACGTAACTACGTAACGTAAGCTGATCAGAAGCTCCGGCACATCGACTCGGCTACAGCTACGCGACGCCTTGCTTACGGCTCGCCAACCGCTGGTTGGGTACGGAGAGCCGTAAGCTAGGTGATAGTTCTGTAACTTTAATAATTTAATACGACTGCCAACAAACATGCGTCAATAGCCTGATAAGGTGTTGGACTTGTGATCGAGAGGCCACGAGTTCGAATTCGACCCATTACACAATTGCCGTGAACCCACTGCAGACAGAAGCATATTTTGCTTAGTTAGAGGGGTTAACAAGATTGCTAGTAATGTGAATTCTACCCACATCGCTAGTTATGTTTAAAAAAAAACTATGATACACAGCAGTGGCGAAGGGTGAATTTTCATAAAAGGAAAGCCGGACCAAAAAATGCTTACCTTGCTCAAGTGTGATGCGTGAATTCCAGTAACTGTGGCCCTGTGGCTGACTTCAAAATCTTGTAATTTCGTAAATAATTATTTGTTTAATTGAAGACAATAGATTACTATTTATATATTCATATATTAAATAATAGACTAATATTTGCCATATTTCAAAAGGGAAGCCGGTAGGAATCGAGTTGTATGGAGCCTTCGCCACTGATACACAGTGCATACAGTATAAGTTACGCAGATTTAAAAAAAATTATCAAGGTTATGAAATTTTTAGGTATTATATCGTTTCGTAAAATAAATACATTAAAAGCGAGGGAAACCTTCGCCTAACTATGAGATAAAATAGGTCAGATGCATGGATCAATAATGGTATGCCATTAAATATTGGTCACGTACTTGAGCATACAACCTTGTTGGTTCCAATGCTATGGCCATGTCGTGTCTTTGGCGGCAGCCTTCGTTACCCAGTACAGTTGCATTTATTTCAGTCAGTTGGATCGTGTCGTGAATATAGTAAGTGTTATTTGAAAAGTTATCTTTTTGTTGTCTTATTACCTCCTCTATCTTTCAGTAAAATTCCCATTAAAATTGGTTCAGCAGTTTCGGAGATTAGGCCCGAACAAACTGAAAGATAGACTGACAATAAATAATTAGTGTTTTAGTATCATGTAAACACAACAGACACTTAATTTTAATTTAGATGTAAAGTTGTCTCCAGTAAATGGTATTTATTTGTTTTTTTTTTTCGGGTAGGTAAATCGAATGACTTAAGTGTCAGACTTCTACTGACTAAAAACCCATCCTGTTCCTTCAGCTGCCCTCTTGTTCCGGGGCTGCGGTGTCTCGTTAAAACAACCCCTACACCCCAGTAAATTGCCTGTATTCTTCTTATTTGGACCATGTGGTCTTAAAATTCGACTCGAACGATACGGCAACAAAACTTAAGGGTTAGTCTTCCATCTGCCAATTTACGGAAATCGCACCTTTAAAGTAAAACCGTTACTATACGAAATTATCAAATTTTACAGGAGAGCCAATATTTGAAACAGTTCAGTATCTTAATGTAGTCTAGGTAAGTCTAAGTACAAGTACTTTAAGATTTCTTATGAGTTTATATGATAGATATCTGTTTACTTTATGACATGTGCTTTAGAATAGTTTTTCTTTATTTACTTACATTAATATTTTTTAGATTTATATTTTGTTTGGTAACGATATGATTTAACGCTAGATGGCGAAAAAGACGATATTTTGGAATAATTATAAGTTTAACCTGCAGTTTACTTATATTTTAGATTGATGGTATAAATAACTCAATTCGTGAAAATTTTCGTTTAGTATAACGGTTTTACTTTAAAGGTGCGAAATGTGACCTAACTCCTTTTTCAAAATCCAAGTAAAAAATATTTAATTTCACATAGGCCTATATGGGCACATACAGTTTGAAATTGCTTGTTTCCTATGGAGAAGAACCGGTAAGATAATTCTTTTTAAATTCAGGATGAGCCCACCGCGCTGTAGATCTCGATCTCGCCTGAAGGTAAGCGATAGATACGAGTGAGCCTAGAAGATGCCTGTTCACTCTTGCTTTAAAGGATGAAAGCACCGTGGTAAATTTTCATCACTCGTTTTCAGGGAGTCCCTTCACCACATGTTGGCTCAAGGTCAGCGTGTGGTTGACAACCCTGTGTACCTGTCAGACCTGGGCGCTGCGCTCACAGGATCAGAACCAACTGAACTACAGGCTGTTCTAGAGGAAATGGATGTAAGTCACTTTCAGCTTATTAATCTAGGAGCTGACCCGGCAAACTTCGTACCGCGATATTGTTTTTTCCATATTTTCTCACGTTTATAACTTTCGCTGCACTTGCACAATTATTTTAAAACCAGTATTAGCCAAATCGGTTCACCTGTTGTCGAGTTTTAGCGTGACTTGAACTTGAACAAATAGCAATTGATTTTTATTTAGACTTGCTGTGTCCGCGACTTAGTACGGTCGGCCAAGAAAGTGGTGTACCAGTTTTGATTTAGTTTCCCGGTCATCGAAAATTACAACAAGGTTCGTTATAAAAAGATATTACTGAAAGAGACAACATTATCATGACGTAAACCTATGTATTTAGTATTCATACGTCATATGTCACATATAAGTACATGACATTTTAACCTTTAGTATAAATGAAAAGGACATTAGTTTCTACAAAGCAATTGAAATGTTTCCAAACAAAAGTAATAAAAACTATTTAGACAACCGAATTCCATTTGAAAAAGAAAACTGACAATTGACATTTTGTCAAATATATGCAAAAAATCGATATATTTTCCGTGTTATTTTTCAATCAACTGCATATAAAATCATCTCAATGCCTGCCAACTTGAACATTGCCGAAAGAGCACAAATAATTGCCCAATTTAATGAGGGAAGCAGTATCAGTGCGATATCCCGGAATTTGAATATATCGAGGCGTTCTGTCCGCTTTTGGATTCGTCGTGAAGGAGAGGAGGGAAGTTTGTTGGATCACAGAAGAAGTGGTCGCCGGCCTGCACTCTCCAATAACGATAGAGAATTCATGAGACGGGAATATGAAATCAATGGTTTTAAGCCCACAAAACATTTTGCGGAGATGTTCGATGTGAGTGCCCAAACAATAAGGAATCATCTACATTACATGGGGTTGCACCACAGGCATTACGCCAAGAAAATATATTTGACGGATTCTCACAGACTTGCTCGTCTGAACTTCGCCAGAGAGCACTTAGAGTTTGATTGGTCTAATACAGTGTTTTGTGATGAAAAAACGTTTAAATCCAGTCAGCATGGACGTCTTCACCTTTGGCGATATAATTCAACACGGTATAAAGATGATCATGTAATCCCAAATAGAGAATCAGGTCGAATTTCCGTAAATATTTGGGGCTGGATGAGTACGGATGGTGTAGGAGAATTGTGTTCTCTACCTCCTCGAGCGACGGCTGTAAATTATATCGACGTGCTTCAGAATGCAATGCTACCGACAGTCCGTAATGTTTACCCAGAGAACGAAGTGCCACAATTTGATTTTGTTCAAGATAATTGTTCAATTCATAATGCGAGGATCGTAAGAGCCTGGTTTCGTTCACACACTGACGTAAGGGTAATTCAGTGGCCCTCAAGATCGCCGGACCTCAACCCGATAGAAAATCTTTGGGGCCTTATGGTCCAACGATGGTCGCATCAAAATGAAAGAACCAAACAAGCTCTTATTAGTCACTGTAATTATATCTGGGAGGAAATGCGGGGAACCGATATTTGCTCACGGCTTGTTGGTTCAATGAGGTCTCGTCTTTTAGAGGTTATAGAGGCCAACGGCGGTTACACCCGTTTCTAATTTTTAAAAATTTTCAATATCTTCTAAATATTACTATATATGCTATGTTTTTGTTTGTTATAAGTATTTTAAAATTGATTGTAGAAATTTAATAAAAGGATAAATCTATTTTTAGCTTGTTTTTTATTGATATTGTAATTACAAGTTTACAGAAATTGTAGGTTTGTGGACTCGCCTTGTGCCTTTACAATTTTATGTAACTTGTTGATTACAATTCTGAATTTGTAGATACAATTTTGTCATCAAAATCTACAGCCCCCCGCCGTTGATTTTACGACGTCATTGGTTCCATCAAGTTCAAACTAAGAACAGCTGTCACGTTACAAACAGTAATAGTCTTTATCAATAATCAGATAAAGACAGCAATAGAAGTTGTCAGATCGATCTGCAAGCGAAACTAATCTTTATCACCTATGAATCTGCAAGCGATATTCAACCTTAGGGTGGTACACCACTTTCTTGGCCGACTGTACATCCTGAGGGAATTCCAGGATAAAGAGTACAACATCCTCTATCTCCCATTGAAAGTGCTATTAAAATGGGGTTAGCCGTTCCTGATATTAGCCCGAACAAACAGACAAAATTTAAAATAATTGATTGTGTTTTATTATGACTAATAAACCATGAGGAAACACAGTTTTTTGAAATCATAAACAGACATTTCAATTTTGTTTGTATGTATAAATGCAAAAGCCATTACTCTATTATTTAACGTTAATACTAGACGAAATTGATCTTAACAATGTAATCACCGCGAGGATTCGCTTTACACGGTTATTTTACAAACGCTAGTGGCGCCATCTTTTCTTCTTTGTTCCCGCGAAACAAGGAGATTTTGTAGTGCGTGAATCAATCAATCGTGAAAGCTTATAATCATTAAAGAGTTGTGAATAATACTCTTGTCGTCTGAACCTAGTCAAGAATATTACTAGGTGTAATTTACATCATCATCACTGCTCTCAGAACGGTGAAGGAAAACATTGTGAGGAAGAAAAATGTTCTAGGACTAAAAAAAAATCCGGCATGTTCTAGGACTAAAAATCCGTCATGTTCTAGGACTAAAAATCCGTCATGTTCTAGGACTAAAAATCCGTCATGTTCTAGGACTAAAAATCCGGCATGTTCTAGGACTAAAAATCCGTCATGTTCTAGGACTAAAAATCCGTCATGTTCTAGGACTAAAAATCCGTCATGTTCTAGGACTAAAAATCCGGCATGTTCTAGGACTAAAAATCCGGATACATGCTACATCTACCAACCCGCACTGGACTCGCGTGGTGGATTACGTCCCATTCCCTTTTAGAGTTGCCCAACTATCGATAGTTTCACTATCGATAGTTGACCTCGAAAACTAGTAACAATATCGATAGTGCTATCGATACTATCGATACTATCGATATCATAAATTAACTAATACTATTGATTGGAAGCAATAGTATCGATAGTATCGATTTTTTTAAAGTAATACTATCGATACTATCGATAGTATCGATAGTGGAATGTTGGAAGGCAATACTATCGCCGTTTATAAAACTATCGATAGTGTGAGCTATCGATACTATCGATAGTATTGCTCCTAGACATATGCTGGTCTTCGATAGTATCGATACTATCGATACTATTTTTGTATAACAATACTATTGCCTGTATCATATTATAGATAGTATCGATACTATTGATAATATCGATACTATCGATACTATTGATATGACGTCAACTATCGATAGACTATCGATAGTTTAGCGATAGTTGACTATCGATAGGCAACACTATTCCCTTTCATTTCTTCGTAATTTCCCATATAAGCTGGGTATGTTACGTGAATTAAATACAGGATGTTAGCGAATGAAATATTATATTATCTGCTATTATTGAATACTAGCTTCTTCCCGCGGTTTAGACTCTGCATCAGGTGTTCCAGTTTTCGAAATCAATTAGTTATATAGTAGTAGGTTATTGTTTCTTCTTTGTGTATTTTCATTATAATTTATTTAATGATGTCTGGCAGTTTGAGTACTTGTGCGGCCTTCCCGAATGTCCTTACTTTGGTAATAGTATATAGTTACACTATAAATGACGAATGCTTACACTGTTTGGATAGGTCCTCTCAAATTTGTATGCTTCTTTCCTCAAAAGAGACAGACATGGCTTTTTATATGCTGGACCAATACGAATTGTATGGACTTTAAAAGAGACGTTAACCTCTGAGTTGGTTTCGGTGTTTAATTTTTATTTTGCAATACAATTAAAGCCTATATGTTAAACAACTGTTATATTACCGCCACCAGATACCAAAGCGGCTGATGATGTCTCTTTCGCTGCTGAAGAAGGAGTACGAGCTGTCGAAACTTCAGCAGAAGATCGGGAAAGAAGTAGAGGAGAAGGTGAAGCAACAGCACCGCAAGTACATCCTGCACGAGCAGCTCAAGGTAAGAACAGAAGAGAAGTAAGAGAGAAAAGCTTGAGTTGGTCAGACCGCTTTTGGTACGTCGTTGGTTAGTTGGGCCGTCGATTTTGGTCTTTGGTAACGCCATCTCTTGATGTAATATTTATTAACGCTCATATAATATAGTTCATTCATTTTGACGTACTTGTCAGAACGGGGTTCAGACCCGTTTTCCTCCCTACCGCAATGCACGCCTGCCGCGAAGGAGTGAGCAGGAAGATGCCGCTTCCGATGTTCGTGTGATATAGACGCGGCACACACTTCGCCCGCTTTATTCGCTCAAACCACTCCCGCAAAACTGATTGAACTAAGGTGTCAACAAGTGATCTAGTGCCTGAGACATTCCTGTGATAAAAATCAGTGCTTCGAAGCAGGAACGCCGTGAAGTTTGTCCTGAGCACGTGTCGCGTGACGAAGACCAGAAGGTAAGACGTGCTCTCCTTGTATTCCCCACAATTGGTCGCCCGTTCATCATCCAGTTCTTTCTAGGCGAACACCGCCATCCTTTAGAATACAGTCCACTTAAATGAAAAACCATTTTTCAAATCGCCTTATAAATTGGTAATTTCCATACCAGTCTTGATATGGTGTTAAGGTAGTTTTTGAGTTGCGATAACTATATTTCATGAAAGAGAATGCAATGTGGGTAGAATTCACGTTACTAGCAATCTTGTTAACCCTCCAACTAAGCTAAATATGCTTGTGTCTGGTGTAGGTTCACGGCAATAGCGTAATGGGTGGGGTTCGAACCTGCGACCTCTCGATCACAAGTCCGTCACCTTAGCCGTTAGGCTATTAGCGCTTTCAGTTACTTCATAGTTAAGTATTAACTTTATTATGAAAACACTATATTAAGATCCCCATGAGGAGCTATTTCAATAGATTTGTACCATAGATTTATTCAAAAAGTCTTTTCAATAAACTTCTCGTTAAAAAAATCGAAACACCCTGTAGTGTGATTTTGAATGACATTTATAGACCAAATACATAACTAATGTTAGTTAATTGCGAATATTAATAATTTTAATTAATATTAATGTTTCATTTGAATATCCAATTACTTTATCTATCGTCAAGTTTTGTTCAAGAGGTTTACCCTTTACGAAGAATTCATATTCCGTCAGAATTTCTTCATTTAATCACATTATTTTGCAAAAAATATCATTGGTTGAATAGTGATTGTTAATTAAGCTATGTGACATCCTAGCAAAGATACTTAAAACAATTATAATTTAAAATACATAATTATGTCTCAATCAAAATTAATGTAACACACTTCTCATAAATCGATTTTTTGATGAGAAGTGTGATCCATCCAGTCAGTGACTCCATATTTATTAACTCTGTGCTAACTAAATTTCAACTGCAATAAGATCTAAATTGATGCAAATTGGCTGTGACATACGGACAGACAAACAGATAGACTAACACACGGTTTTATCCAAATCCACGAGTATTCAAGTTGATTGTATTAAAAACATGTCTTTATTCGTCAACAGGTCATCAAAAAAGAGTTAGGTTTAGAAAAGGACGACAAAGACGCCATTGGGGATAAGTTTAGGGAGCGTTTAGCAGATAAGACTGTCCCTCAAGCGATACAGACCGTCATCGACGAAGAACTCAACAAGCTCAACTTCTTGGAGAGTCATAGCTCGGAATTCAAGTAAGTTATTAAAATAATTACTATATGCAGTTCTCTTGTTCATTAGATTATTTCAGGGTATTATGGCCCATTAAAATATCCTTACTTACATAAATAGTAACAAAGAGTAACTATAAACCTGCCAGAGTCTGTATTTCCTGATAGCTACAACCTCTCGCTTGACAATAGGCTCGTGTATGACCATCTAATAGCAAGCGGCGATGTGGACGAAGACGAAGCAGGCTTACCTAGCAGTAACCTATTCACTCTTGACTTAAATACCCCCAGGTTATAGCTGTGAGGTAACATGGACTCCGGCAGAGCATTTAAAGTACCAAAATATAATACTTGTGTATTGAGCAAGGACGTGGCAATGCATGCTACCATCCAATATGAATGACTGTTCGCATTTGAGGGCTTTCTCGCGTAATTTCCGATCCAATCCAGTTTGACTTCCCGATCCAGGATAACAACAATCTTCAAAGAGCAGTCAGCAGCATTGACGGGGCCCAATAGGGCCATGGCCGTAAGGGGTTGCGGGAATGTTTTAACGAGATACCGCTGCCCCGGAATGCAAGGGCAACAGAAGGAGCAGGGTGGGTTTTAGTCAGTAGAAGTCTGACACTCCCTTCTGCTCCACTCACAGTGGCAGGAGTTATTCGATGATTTTCCCACCCAGAAAAAAAAAGGATACCACCAATAAAAAGGGAATTACACACTCCTTAGCTTACGATTTTGTGTGAAAGTTCGTTCCTTCCTAGAAAATATAATGATAAATGATCTTTACTTTGAAAATTGGTTATTAAATAACACTTTTACTCATAACTTTTCGTAAATTTAAACTAGATGAGGCCGGTGTTTCCTAACTGTCTACCCAGAGAAGAAATACCGAAACAAACTCAGGCGTCCGTCTCTTTTGAAGTCCATAAAATTTATACTGGTTAAATTGTATGGGAACCTTGTAGGTTACAGTCTGACGCGATCTTTTGAGGAAAGATGCACATTCAGACAGATTCGGGCCTATTCAGACAGTGCAAGCATTTGTCAGATAATGTATAGCTCAATTTTGAAATTTAAGGAGCTTAACGATTTGACGAACAATACCAAGGCAAGGACGTTTGGGTAGGCCGCAAAAGGCACTCAAACTGTCAGACATCATGTTTAACTTGAATAAAACAACCTACATAGTTCATATATTCATAAATAAAGATTATGTAGATTACAGGCCTTTTCAGGAAAGAACCACATAGATTTGTGTATTGAAACTTGTCCATTGTTCTCTAGCGTCACCCGTTGCTACCTAGACTGGCTGACGTCCCTACCCTGGGGCGTCACTTCCGAGGAGAACCTGAAACTGGAGGATGCACAGGTCATTCTGGACGCAGACCACTACGGTATGGACGACATCAAGAAGAGGATCCTGGAGTTCATAGCGGTATCTCAGCTGAAGGGGTCCACTCAGGGCAAGATTCTGTGCTTCCATGGACCACCCGGTGTCGGCAAAACTAGTATAGGTGAGGTGGTTTACTTTTCTATCCACAGGCAAAAAAAACGGAAAAGTTTGTTTGTTTGAAGGCGCTAATCTTCGTAAGTATGGTATGCAAGTAGCTTGAAGCTTGAGGAAGGATATAGGCTACGTCCATATCAGATTTTATCCAGATTGACCCAGTACTTTCGAAGACTAGTGCGTCTAAACGAACAAACATTTCCACTTAATAATGTTAGTATAGATTAGCTTTTGGCTATATCCTACCAAGTCGTTAGTAATAGTTGTATATATAGAACAATAGCCAATTTACGTGTATCATGTTCTCCAAGAGCTTGGGGTAATAACAATAGGAGGTCATACCGTAGACAAGGGACCATCTTGTAATATTTTTTTGAATACGAGAATAACTTTAACAGCAGTCTCCAAAAATACCTTACATTAAAATCGTATGACACTCTAAAGGAATTATTTGACGATAAGTCAACTTTGACATTGTAATTCATACCTGCACATAATACACACAGCACCTACAACAATCTGATTATTTTTGTTATCTTAGCTTTAATTTATTTTATTTATATTTATGAATGGATATTTGACCAATTAATAGTGACATTTATATATATTTTTGTGTTACCACGTTATCAATATTCGTCTGTCCATTTCAGCCCGGTCCATAGCGCGCGCCCTCAACCGTCAGTACTTCAGGTTCTCAGTGGGCGGCATGACGGACGTGGCCGAGATCAAGGGCCACCGCCGGACATACGTCGGCGCCATGCCCGGCAAGCTGGTGCAGTGCCTCAAGAAAACTGCCACCGAGAACCCTCTGGTACTCATCGACGAAGTGGACAAGATCGGCAAGTAAGTTGTGTGTCAATGTATTTTAACACCAGCTTTAAATCTCGTGAGTTGTGTGCCAATGTATTTTAACAGCAGCTTTAAATCTCGTGAGTTGTGTGCCAATATATTTTAACGGCAGCTTTAAATCTCTTGAGTTGTGTGCCAATGTATTTTAACAGCAGCTTTAAATCTCTTGAGTTGTGTGCCAATGTATTTTAACAGCAGCTTTAAATCTCTTGAGTTGTGTGCCAATGTATTTTAACAGCAGCTTTAAATCTCGTGAGTGGTGTGCCAATGTATTTTAACAGCAGCTTTAAATCTCGTGAGTGGTGTGCCAATGTATTTTAACAGCAGCTTTAAATCTCGTGAGTGGTGTGCCAATGTATTTTAACAGCAGCTTTAAATCTCTTGAGTTGTGTGCCAATGTATTTTAACAGCAGCTTTAAATCTCGTGAGTGGTGTGCCAATGTATTTTAACAGCAGCTTTAAATCTCGTGAGTGGTGTGCCAATGTATTTTAACAGCAGCTTTAAATCTCGTGAGTGGTGTGCCAATGTATTTTAACAGCAGCCTTAAATCTCGTGAGTGGTGTGCCAATGTATTTTAACAGCAGCTTTAAATCTCGTGTGTGGTGTGCCAATGTATTTTAACAGCAGCCTTAAATCTCGTGAGTGGTGTGCCAATGTATTTTAACAGCAGCCTTAAATCTCGTGAGTGGTGTGCCAATGTATTTTAACAGTAGCTTTAAATTTCGTGAGTGGTGTGCCAATGTATTTTAACAGCAGCTTTAAATCTCGTGACTGGTGTCCCAATGTATTTTAACAGTAGCTTTAAATTTCGTGAGTGGTGTGCCAATGTATTTTAACAGCAGCTTTAAATCTCGTGAGTGGTGTGCTAATGTATTTTAACAGTAGCTTTAAATCTCGTGAAGTGGTGTGCCAATGTATTTTAACAGTAGCTTTAAATTTCGTGAGTGGTGTGCCAATGTATTTTAACAGCAGCTTTAAATCTCGTGACTGGTGAACCAATGTATTTTAACATTAGCTTTAAATCTCGTGAGTTGTGTGGCAATGTATTTTAACACCAGCTTAAGGCAGTTGTCCCACCGCCGACGATGAACGAGTAGACCTTCCTTTCCTTTGTCTTAGGTTGACGCCCCCTCATTAGGATACGGTCAAGTCCGAACCGTTTACAGAAAGGTGTCGTGATGCGGTCAGGTCCGAACCGTTCATAAAAAGGTGGCGTGATTCATTATTACTATTAATTGTTTTTATGTATATAAACCGTGCTCGTTGAACTTAAAATACATTCTTCTACTTACCTCGACTCGAGTATCATTGACCATAACTCCCACATTACGAAGTGTACATCAGCACCACTTCACTGCTACTCGCCGCTAGATGGCGTTAGTGTCTAGAACATTCTAGATTTCTGTCGAAGTTTCTCGACGTACTTTGCTAAGCGACTGGCGTAACATGTTTAACATCATCTGCTTAACCTTTTCCTAACGATGTTGGGGTCGGCTTTTTTTTTTGTTTTACATGTAGCGACAGTCTGACCTCCACAACCCAGTAACTGGGTAACACGATAGCCTTTGGCTAGACCAGTGTCAGAGTTACTGGCTTCTGACTACCCTTAACGACTGTCATAGATGTCCAAAAACGGTTTAACATGCTTTGCGGGGCACGGGGTATCACACCACCAACTTTCAAACTCCAGGCTTCTACTTAAAAATTACATATAGAATTTTTATTTTCTTTCTTTGGCTAACCTACAACTGTTTACACTTATACATTTAAATAAATAAATTAAATGTTCAACTATCTTAGGTTAGTGTAACAATTTCTTAAAGGTTAGCACCGCATGCTCCATTAATGTAGTAAGTAGTTGCGCCACAGATAATTACAAAAAAAAAAAACAAAATTAAATCGAAATAACATTACATAAAATTGAGTTAAACAAAACGGAGAATTATAATAATAAATTGGATTGATAAAATACTGTGAAATATAAAAAAGGATTGAAAATTAAGTATTACTAGCTGTTATTTTGTGGAACTTGCTATATGAGTCAAAATTAATGCCAAGAAGGTCACTGTAACTGTTCAACAATTTGCAAAGCCGGGGGATAATGGGGTTTGCATCAAAGACTGTTCTGCGCGGTGGAGGATGAAATAGAGTAATAGGAGTACGAGGGAGTAGCAGGAGCTCGGAACTGAAAAATAAATCCTATAATATTAGTGTAGAAATGGTATTAGTCCAACACCTCTCACCATAGAAGTGAAATAACTCAACAACCTCCTTTCAAAGACCTTGATCTGCTTTTTTTCATGTGTTTAGAAGAAAGTTTTTTCTTGTCTTTTTCCAACTTGTGTTTTTTGGCGTAGGCCTGATAAATAATTGTTCTTTCTTTCTTTGTTAATTCCAGGGGTGTCCATGGGGACCCATCCTCGGCCCTCTTAGAACTGCTCGACCCGGAACAGAACGCGAACTTCCTGGATCACTACCTGGACGTACCTGTGGACCTGTCGAAGGTGCTGTTCATCTGCACCGCCAACGTGGTGGAACATATACCAGAACCTCTGCGAGACAGGATGGAACTCATTGATATGTCTGGTGAGTTGTAGGCTCTAAGCTAAATGTACTTGTATCTGGAATGGGTTCACGGCAATGGTATAATGGGTGGGGTTCGAACCTGCGACCTCTCGAAGACAAGTCCGACACCATAGCCATTAGGCTATTGAAAAAAAAGAAAAGGAAGGAAAGGTTTCGCAAAGACTGAAAATAGAATGAAGAAGTCTTTGAAAGGAAATTTAAAAAAAAAATTCGGGTTGCACTCCGGGAGTGCCGGCAGAAGTGAAAACTTGAATATTAACGTTGTGCATTTTTGATATTTTGGAATGGTTAGGGAATAATTTTGCACGATTTGCTTTAATTATCAGTATAAAAGTACTATCATTTATATGGTAGAATAGAATATTTATTTATTGCGCTATCGTACACAAACATGACAATTTATATTACATTAAAAAGTTTATCTCTTAGAAAAATCAACTTTCATGTTAACACACACGAACATTCGCGCAAGCGTCCTGCGCCGCCTAAACAAAACAGCAGGCGCAGGCATACATTTTCGCCGCGCCGTAGAATGAGAGGGGGATACTTCCTCTCCTACGCCGCGCCGGCTGTCTACTCTCCGTCCGTCTTACGAATTTTCGATCAGGTCACGTGTCTTGACGCGAGTTTAACTGATTACGTGATTTCTAGTGGGCCACTCCAATAAAATTCCGGTTCTCAATAATATTTGGTTTAATACTTGTTCGATTACAACATGAATACTTAATAAGATTGAAAAGATTTAAATAGATTAATCGGAATCATTTTACTCGTGAGCGTGGCTGTCAACGCAATGGCGCGCTCCAGCGCGCCCCCGCGCGGCCGCGCATGACATTGACATCTTCCGTTCGGAAAGGGCTTTAACATCTTCCCCCCCCTCGAATGCTTCAGTGTTTCGAGGCTCCGCAGTTGAAGTCGGCTCGGGTAGAGAGCAAAGGGTGTGGATCGCTCGACGGAGAGTGCCCTTAGACGTGTAGACGTCTGCAACTCGTGCAGTTCCATCAGTCCCGCGATACAGCTTACAAATCCGCGCCATACGCCATTTCAGCGGTGGAACGTTTCGTTCCTTGATGATGACTAAGTCGCCTTCCTGGAATCCTCTTTGCGAGATCCGCCATTTATGTTTTTGTTGCAATTCGCTTAAGTATTCACTTCTCCACCTTTCCCAGAAATGTTGCCGCATTTGTTCTAGACTTCGGTATCTGTCTAGTCTGTTGAATTTTTCATTAATTAAGACTTGCGATGGCAATGAAGTTAGTGGCCTGCCGATCAGGAAGTGCGCGGGTGTGAGAGGATTAAGGTCATTAGGATCTGATGATAGGGGGCTCAACGGACGTGAATTGAGGATGGCCTCAATCTGCGCGAACAACGTTGATAACTCCTCAAACGTTAGATGTTTATCACCTAGAATTCTAGTTGTATGGTATTTAGCAGACTTTACGCCTGCCTCCCAAAGCCCACCAAAGTGGGGAGAGTAAGCTGGCGAAAATTTAAACGTAATGCCTTCGTCGGCCGCAAAACCGGTAACGCATTCATTGTTTGACATTAAAAACTTTGCTAGCTCATTATTTGCACCGACAAAATTTGTCCCGTTATCGCAGTACAATTCTAAGGGCTTTCCTCGCCGGGATATAAAACGCCTCAAGCACAAAATAAAAACATCGGAGGAAAGGTCGCTTGCTACTTCCAAGTGCACAGCCTTTGTGCTGAAGCAAACGAATAGGCACATGTAACATTTTGTAATTTTACACCCACGACCCTTGCGGTCGGTGATGTAGAACGGCCCGGCAAAATCAACACCGCTTACCTGGAACGGACAACTAGGAGTGACTCTTGAAGCCGGTAAGTTTCCCATTATAGGATTAACGCTTTTAGCTTTTATTATTCTACATAACTTACAATTGTTAACAGTTCTTCTAGCTAATATTCTACCTTTCAAGGGCCAATACTTATTTCTTAAATCATTGAGCAACAATTGAGGTCCGCAATGTAAAAGTTTTTTATGGTAATGAATGAATAGTAATTTTGTGAAATTATGATTGGTATTTAATAATATAGGATGTTTTTTATTGCAGATTTCGTTTGAATTTTGGATGCGGCCGCCTACACAGAGTATGCCATCCTCATTGAGGAATGCACTGAGAGATAACAAATTGGATTTCGACGGTAAGTCACGCTTATTTTTTATCAAGTTAATTTCATTAGAAAAGCATTCATCTTGATGCTGTTTTATTAAAACGTTTAATGCAGCATCCAGTTCACTAGGTGAGAATGGACCAGTAGTAACCTTAGCCAGTTTATAACGCTTGTAATTTATGTAACGTAGGACATAGGCTATAGATCTTTGCATAGTAGTGAAACTGGACAGTCTCTCAAAATCGACCAGCCTAGGACGAGCTGGTCTAGACTGCAAAGTAATTGTAGTTATCTTTTTATTAGTTTTGAGTTCAGGCAACTCACAAATATTTTTGCTATTAATAATCTGAGGCCATTTACTTGAGTCCTCAGATAAGAACGGCGGACCTTCCCACCATAGTTTAGCTAAATGAATTGACTTAGGATTTAATCCTCTAGAAGCTAAATCGGCCGGATTAGTATCGCCAGGAACATGTCTCCACGTGCCTGACTTAGTCAATTCTTGTATTTCACTAACACGGTTCGACACAAAGGGCTTTAAATTACAAGCCTGAGCGGACAACCAACCCAGGACCACTGTTGAATCCGTCCAGTGAATAACCGAGTAAATTTTACAACGTAGCGCCTTTAAAACTTTATTACTCAGGCGTGCGGAAAGCAAGGCACCACACAGCTCGAGTCTAGGTATGGTTGCAGACTTTACTGGTGCAACCTTAGTTTTGGCGCAAAGTAGTCTAACGAGAGTGTGCCCGGAACTGTTAACCGAGCGGAGATAAATTGCAGAGGCATAGGCAACTTGGGAAGCATCTGAGAATGAGTGAAGCTCAATTGTGATTGGTTTGCTAATGAGGACACATCTAGGAATTTCAATTTTAGAGAGAGTGTTTAAATTGCTTAAAAAACTTATCCATTCCTTTTGTATTGCATTATCTACAGGTTCATCCCAATCTAAATTCGATAGCCACAGCTTTTGTAGTATTATTTTTGGAACAATCGTACATAAACCAAGTAAACCCAATGGGTCAAATAACTTAGCTGAATTGGACAAAATAGAACGTTTAGTTGCGACTTGTTCACCTTGCATATCAACTGAAAACCGGAAGACATCTTGGGCAGGGTCCCACTTCAACCCTAACACACTTGAAGTTTGAGAACTTAAATCTAAGTTTTTTATTGATGAAGGGTTTGAGTCGTCATGAATTGCGGATGGTGAGTTGGTACGCCATTTGCGTAGAGGAAGACAAGCAGAACTGAGAATTGCAGTTACTGACTCTATAATACTCTGTAATCCCCTTTCAGTTTCAGTTCCTGAAAGGAAATCGTCAACGTAAAAATCATTTTTAATTATGTTTGATATGTTATCGTCCTTGCATTCCTTGGCGAGCTGAACCAAACACCTCGTGCTTAGAAATGGAGCCGAAGCCGTTCCGTATGTGACGGTCTTTAACTGAAAAATCTTAATTGGTTCTGACGGATCGTCCCGCCATAAAATTTGTTGCAACATTCGCTGACTTGGATCCACCGATATTTGGCGGTACATTTTCTCCACATCTGCAGAAACTACATACCGATGTTGTCTGTACCTCAACAGAATTGAAAAGAGGTCATCCTGCACTACTGGTCCGATATGTTGTATATCGTTGAACGAAACTCCAGTAGAAGTTTTGGCTGAGGCGTCGAAAACAACACGCAATTTCGTAGTCTCACTAATTTCTCGTATAACTGCATGATGCGGGAAATAACAACCAAATACAGGTTTCCTGTTTAGTTGAGTCATATGACCTAAACCTTCATATTCACGAATGAAATCAGAATATTGTTGTTTCAAAGTTGGTTTGTTTTTAAATTTCTTCTCAAGTTGAAACAACCTTTTTTCAGCAATGTTGTACGAATCACCTAACTTGTCTATAGAATCCTTAAGCGGAATTTTAACACAAAATCTGCCGTCGCTGAGGCGAACTGTAGTGTCGCTAAACAACTTCTCGCAATCGTTACTATCGTGGTCAATGTTCGAAGGAATGTCCTCGAGTTCCCAGAACTTGGCTAATTGATCTTTAATTCCTTGTGAAAAATGACAATGTGATTTTTGTTTATTATTACTATTATAATAGCTTCCCCCCGTGGGACCAGCCACTATCCACCCTAAGTGAGTTTTTTGTAGTATTGGCCTTTTTGTACCCAAACTCACTCTAGAAGTTTGAATCAGCTCCCAAAATATATCGGCGCCTAGCAATAAATCTATTTCGGCTGGTGAATAAAACTTAGGGTCAGCAAGTTGAATGTTACTAGGAATATTTAATTCCTGTACCCGTATTGCACTATGGGGCAAACTATCAGTGATTTGAGGTAAAATAAAACATTTGACAGGCCTGCTGAACGATTTGTGCATGGAATGTATTTCTATGTCGCAGTGCTCTGTAACATTTATTACTGTATTGCCCAAACCAGAAACACAATGATAATAGTTCTTTATTTTGCAGATACCTATCATTTTCTGAGCTTTCTCACTGATGAAAGATGTTTGACTGCCACAGTCCAGTAAAGCCCTCAAAATAAATACTTTGTCATTGCCTGTCACCTTGACCAACGCAGTAGACAGAAGAGCTTGATTGGTGGAGACAGCAGACATTGAAATTGAAGTGGAGGGACCGGATGCTGCAGCGGAGGCAATAACAGGTAAGTTACTTTCAATTTTCTTGGAATTATTGTCACCAGTAGGCGTAGCACTAGATGTAGAACTGGATGATGGCTGTTCGTTATTTTGTGTATTCAGTGAAGTAGATTGTTTGTGTAGGAGAGTGTTGTGCCTTCTTCGGCATACTCTACAGCCACTCAGCCTACACTGGAATGACTTATGACCTCCCTGTAAGCAGTTACTGCATACTTTTAATAATGCAATTTGTGAGATTCTTTCCTCAACAGGAAGAGATTTAAGTTTTGTACACTCATACAACTTGTGATCTTGTTTACAGAGACCGCACTGTTTTTTATTAGAAGAGGAATCACCAGTAGATGAAATAAATGATTTACTTTTGGACAAACTGTGACGTTTTTCATTTTTAACAATCCTACCAACATTAACTGTTTCCATAACAGTAGCTCGTTTGCGAAGAAAATAATAAAATTGTTCTAATGTTGGCGAGTCCTTATCACTTCTAAATTCCTCCCATTTTCTGGCAGTTATGCAATCTAATTTTGTTGAGGCTAGGTAAATAATAAGTGTATCCCACTTGTCAGTGGGTTCCCCCAGTGAATTCAACGCACTTAGATTTCTAGATAAAGAATCAATTAAATTGTGTATACCAACATCCAATTCCTTATGTAAGGATTCAATTGAAAACAAACACTTAATGTGTTCATTTATTAAAAGACGTTTATTATCATAGCGCTGGCAAAGTAGATCCCAAGCAATTGAGTAGTTGTTTGATGATATAGATACAGAGCTTATGACTGAAGAAGCAGCGCCCTCTAGGTAAGATTTAAGATAGTGAAACTTGTTCACATCATCAATATTTTCATTGTTATGAATTAGCGATAAGTATATATCCCTAAAGGAAAGCCACTTAGTTGATTCACCGTTAAATGTAGCAATCTTTATCGGTGGTAGTTTTAAACCATGTGATACTTTGGATATTGAGTTGGACGAGGACTCAAACTTGCCATGATCTTTCTCAGCATTGTCTAACATGGACTGCGCTTTAGCAGTCAATTTGAAGAAGATATCTTCTGTAATTTCACGCTCATTAATTTGCTTGTCTGAGTCTTCATCCAACATTTCAATTTGTGATTGAATATCATCAAAGGTGCAAGACAGATCTCGTAACTTATTTAGTCTTAGAGGTAATTCTTTAATATCTAACTTACTTGATTCTATATATTTTTCAAATAATGTTAGACGAGCTCTGATATTGCCTCTCTGTTTAATTAAATCCTTTAAATCCAACATTATGCCGGTGCAAAGATGTAAACAAACTATTATAAAATTACTGTTATTTGAATAATAGAAATAAACAATGAATGGGTACGTTACAATACTCCTTTGCGAAGATAGCAAACCGGTTTCACAATCAACGTCGTGCACAGTCACACGGTGATAGACACGATGCTAGTTGGAATGCACAGCTCGACACACAGCTGATTGTATTGTCAAATCTCACAAGCTTACTCCCAGAGTGCATCTGAAATCATTGTAAGAATGCTTAAGAATGTGGTATTGTATATTTGGTAAATGTGAAAGGAAAATACAATATGTACCTAGAATTAGGATGAATAATGTGGGAACAACTCGACACAATAAACACTTGTGTTTAGAATACTAGTGGGCAGATGTAAATTGTTTCGTTACAAACCCAATCGTTAAATAGGTTATTAATTGAATAACACAATTAAGAACAATAGAATAGACACTATTTTGTAGAATCTATGTGGTTTAAGCCGCAATTTACAAAGTTTTACACCTATTTAGACTTGCGGTAAAGTACTTTTGATATAGTCATCGGAGTTACCAACGATGGTTACACAAATTAAAGCACAGGATAAATCAAGGATAGGAATGGAAAATGGAAGCACTTCCCTCGGAAATGATGGCTGCAGCTGCTGGCTGGCGAGTTTCTCGAGGTTTGAACTTGATTCGAAGTTTCAATGACCGACCCGTAGCGACGAAACTTTCGTAATTTTCTTTGGCCGGATCACGTCGGGGTCACCAAATGATTACGTGATTTCTAGTGGGCCACTCCAATAAAATTCCGGTTCTCAATAATATTTGGTTTAATACTTGTTCGATTACAACATGAATACTTAATAAGATTGAAAAGATTTAAATAGATTAATCGGAATCATTTTACTCGTGAGCGTGGCTGTCAACGCAATGGCGCGCTCCAGCGCGCCCCCGCGCGGCCGCGCATGACATTGACATCTTCCGTTCGGAAAGGGCTTTAACATTAACATTTTTTACCCATTACAAAAAAAAGTGCACAACGCCGCTAAAGAAGGTTTCACTTCAAAAAAATCCTTCAAAAATTTACGAAATTTCAAAGGTATACGTTTGCCCTGGTTTGCCCATATAAAATTTCCACGACATAAGAAACACTGTATAATGCTCCCTATCTCATTTTCTCCCACGTTAAATCTTATGAATTTATATGTCTGTCTCTTTTTACTGTTGCTTTTTCGTTTCATAAAATTTCAAATCACAAAGACGCTAAAGAAGTTTTCACTTCAAAAAACCCTGTTTCTTGCTGCAATTCAAGGCTAATATTTAAATGAGTTTCCCGTTTTATTAAGGTAAATAAAATATAACTTAATTTTAATTACTTTTGTAATAGAATTTACTTAATTAACAATCCACATTATCAATTATTTTAAATAAATCGCTTAAATCCCGACT
Source organism: Tholera decimalis (assembly GCA_943138885.2). Taxonomy (NCBI): domain Eukaryota; kingdom Metazoa; phylum Arthropoda; class Insecta; order Lepidoptera; family Noctuidae; genus Tholera; species Tholera decimalis. The sequence goes on from OW964562.2 coordinate 37,838,360, forward strand.
TGGCGTTTCATTTGAAATTTCGGAATTCTTAAAGTCATACATGTTTACATTATATAATTGTAACATTTTTGGAGATGGAGACAGATGGAGTAAACGTAACGCAAGATCACGTTTCGTGTCATCATCAAACTTAACAGCATTTCAAGGGACAATCGGTGTCGTAATTTGTTTTCAGCATATGATATATCGAAAAAGCGCGTTCAATTTTAAAATGGTACAGTCATGAATGCAAGTGCAAGTTTGGAAAACCGTTAAAAAAAAAAAAAGCGTCACAATCATCAAATACTTCCGAATACTGCCTAGTACTAGTACCTACATAGATATACTACTTCCTAGTACTAGTACATAGATAATCTGTAATGTAGTAGTACTAGGCCGCTGACGGCCGCGCGCCCCGCTGGCATATATGTGATGCTTGTAAATGTATGTATGCCCCTAAAAATAGCCCTACTTATTTTTGGGCCCAAAAAATCCCAATAAGCATTATTTTACCCTAAATTTGGGGCTAATAGCCCTAAGAAGTTTAATCCTGGATAAAAAATCCCCCTCAACTCACCCCTCAACTCGCCCCTCAACTCGCCCCTCAACTCACCCCTCAACTCACCCCTCAACTCATCCCTCACTCACCCCTCAACTCATCCCGCACCTCATCCCGCACCTCATCCCTCAACTCATCCCTCAACTCATCCCTAATCTCATCCCTCAACTCACCCCTCAAATCACCTCTCAACTCACCCGTCAACTCACCCTTTAACTCACCCCTCAACTCATCCCTCAACTCATCCCTCAACTCATCCCTCAACTCATCCCTCAACTCATCCCGCAACTCATATAGCACCTCAACCCGCAACCCATCCCTCAACTCACCCCTCAACTCACACCTAAACTCACCCCTCAACTCACCCCTCAACTCATCCCGCACCTCATCCCGCACCTGATCCCTCAACTCATCCCTAATCTCATCCCTCAACTCATCCCTCAACTCACCCTTCAACTCACCTCTCAACTCACCCCTCAACTGACCCCTCAACTCATCCCTCAACTCATCCCTCAACTCATCCCTCAACTCATCCATCAACTCATCCCTCAACTCATCACTCAACTCATCTCGTAACTCATACAGCACCTCATCCCGCAACCCATCCCTCAACTCATCCCTAAACCACCCCTCAACTCACCCCTCAACTCACCCCTCAACTCACCCCTCAACTCACCCCTCAACTCCTCCCTCAACTCACCCCTAAACTCACCCCTCAATTCATCCCCCAACTCACCCCTCAACTCCTCCTCACCCCTCAACTCACCCCTCAACTCACCCCTCAACTCACCCCTCGACTCACCCCTCAACTCACCCCTCAACTCACCCCTCAACTCACACCTCAACTCACCCCTCAACTCCCCCTCAACTCACCCTTCAACTCCTCCCTCAACTCCTCCCTCAACTCACCCCTCAACTCACCCCTCAACTCACCCCTCAACTCACCCCTCAATTCACCCCTCAACTCACCCCTAAACTCACACCTCAACTCACCCCTAAACTCACCCCTCAACTCACCCCTAAACTCACCCCTCAACTCATCCCTCAACTCACCCCTCATCTCCTCCCTCAACTCCCCCTCAACTCACCCCGCAACTCACCCCTCAACTCCTCCCTCAACTCCCCCCTCAACTCACCCCTCAACTCACCCCTCAACTCCTCCCTCAACTCCCCCTCAACTCACCCCTCAACTCACCCCTCAACTCCTCCCTCAACACCCCCCTCAACTCACCCCTCAACTCACCCCTCAACTACTCCTTCAACTCCCCCCTCAACTCCCCCTCAACTCCCCCCTCAATTCCCCCTCTACTCCCCCCTCAACACCCGACGAGACCCCCCTCCCCTCCATACCTCAACCCCTGCGACCTAACTCCTAGGTCCCAACAGATAGATACTGTCGCTTTTTCGTTTCATTAACTTTCAAATCACAACGATGCTAAAGAAGTTTTCACTTAAAAAAAAGTCTTACGCTTTTCGATCGGTCACGTGACCCTGACGCGAGTTTAACAGTTTTTACCCATACAAAAAGTGCTCAGCGCCGCTAAAGAAGTTTTCACTTCAAAAATCAAACTCATACTCATACAATACTAGGTTCAAATTTCAATGCAAGTTATACTCTTTAGGGCTATTTAAGCAGACCTGTCCAAACAAGCCTTTGTCAGGTATCATGTAGCTCGTCTTAGAACTTTAAGGCGCACAACGATATGACGAACAATACGTAAAGTAGTGATGTTTGAGTACTTTTACTGCCAGACAACAATGAAATGTCCTTTGTGCTCTTTTATCTGTATTTTTTTTGTCCTCTGTTAACCTCTCAAGAACCGCCATTATTTACGTCAACCATCCGTCAAGCACCGCGGGCGGGCTCTTATCGGAAGCGTAATCTGACCCCGGTCACAAACGATTTTAAGGCTTCGCTTTACTACAAATACAGTTTTAAATCGGTCGGGGTTTGGTGGCACAAATTTGTGCCAGCGGGGCTCAACTAATACTTGTTTACTGGCATGTTTTTGTGCCGCTGGGGCTCTAGAGGTTAAAGTAATATTGAGCCAGAATAGAATCAAGAATAAACTAAACAAAGGTTCTAAAGGTTTTTGTTGTCTCGTTTTTGTTTTTTTTATTGATAATTGGTTCATGTTTGACCACCATCTCACCTGATGGTAAGTGATGATATGGTCGAAGATGGAGCACGCTTGCCTAGAAGTAACCTATTCACTCTTGACTTAAAGACTCCCAGGTTATAGCTGTCAGGAAATACAGACTCTCGCAGTGAATTCCACTCCTTAGCTGTACGCACAATGAAAGTATTCCCAAAACGGCTAATCATTCTTGTTCTTCTCCAGGATACGTAGCCGAAGAGAAGATGGCAATAGCCCAGCAGTACCTGGTGCCGACAGCGAGAAAGAACTGTGGCCTGACAGAACAGCAGTTGGAACTTACTCCGGAGTCACTCCATACCCTCATTCGCTCTTACTGCCGCGAAAGTGGGGTTAGGAACCTACAGAAGCATATTGAGAAGGTAAGGTGGATTTTTTATTCTGGACGAGCCCGCTCATGACCTCGATTTCGGCTGATGGTAAGCGATATTTGAGCTCTATAATGGGACGAACGAACCCAGAAGATGCCTGTTCACTGAATATTTACTTTGTAAAGAATAATATATTTTTTTATTATTTTTCTTTTTCTCTTTTTACGCCTAGTCTGGCAGTTTGAGTACATTCGCGACCTACTCAAATGGCCCTTCTTTGGCATTGTTCGTCAGGTCGTTGAGCTCCTTAGTAGTCCAAAGTTGAGCCTACAGACTAACTGACAAAGGCTTGCACTGACAGGACGAGTCTACTCAAATCTGTGTGGTTCTTTCCTCAAAAGGCCATTTCAGACTAATCTACATAATCCTCATAAACGATTGTGAATATGTGAACTATGTAGGTTATTTTCTTCGAGTTAAACAAGATTGTCTGGCAGTTTGAGTGCTTTTTGCGGCCTACCCAAACGTCCTTACCTTGGTATTGTTCGTCAAATCGTTAAGCTCCTTTTTTTTTTTTTTTTGTTCCGAGGTGGAAATCCTCATGGATGTCCTCCGCCCTGGGGCGGGCGAAGGGGTCTGTCAGACTCTACTGACTAAAACCACCCCGTGTTCCTTCGTACACATGCGCCGGGGGCTGCGGGAACGCATAGGTATTCAACATCGCGGCCCCTGACTAGTGCCGGCCCGCCTCTGCAGGCCCCATCTTTTAAATATTGGCTCCCCTGTAACTTCTGAGAAGGGCGCGCGTGGAACAAAACGCGCCACCACCTCGGGTCTCGTGTTATAGGGGACGGTGGGTATCCCCAAGCCCACCGTCCCTGGACCCATTCAGGAGGGCCGCCAGAGGGCATTGTCTGCCCTCTGTCGACGCCCGGTGCGCCTTCTGCGGGCCGGGAGAGCACTCGAGATCTCCCTCTCCCTTTCCGCAGCCTTCTTCTGCGACATGACAGCTTCGCAGAAGGAGATCACCGCGTCCCAAGACGCTGCGCCGCTGGCCATGGAACGAATCACAGTCGGCAGCGACAGGTCATTTCCCACTTCTGAAACGAGGGCACGGCGCGGCTCCTCCCAAGCTGCACACTCTGTCAGCGTATGCCGCGCCGTGTCCTCCCGTCGTTAAGCTCCTTGTTCTAAGTTGAACTATACGTCATCTGACAAATGCTTGCACTGTATGGACAGGCCCACTCAAATCTCTGAGCATCTTTCTTCAAAAGATCGCCTCAGACTGAAACCTACAAGGTTCCCATATAATTTAAACAGTATAGATTGTATGGACTTCAAAAGAGACGGACCCCTGAGTTTGTTTCGGTGTATCTTCTCAAAGTAGTCAGTTAGGAAACACCGGCCTCATCTAGTTAACATTTACGAAAAAAAAAGACGTGTAAAAGTGTTATTTAATAACCAATTTGCAAAACAAAGATCATTCATTAGGTTCACTCTTGCTTTGAAGGAAGGAAGAAAAGATTCATGGCTTCGGAATCTTGGCTTTTCTATAAAGAGCTCGGGTTAAGCAATGCTTTTCGAGGTCGGTCCGTGAGTGAGTGACCATCTTATCGAGATTCTTCCGTGCCTTGGGAAGCACGTTAAGCCCGACTGTTATTTTTACGTCTTTGACAGTCGTTACGGATATTCAGAAGCCAGGAAATCTGATCCTGCGGGCCTAGACAAAATCCATTTTCTGTAAGCGTTAACGCCAACGGAAAAATTAAATTGTATGGAGTTGACATTTACTAACCACATGTCACGTGATTGTCACGTGTTAGTAAATGTCAACTCCATACAATTTAATTTTTCCGTTGGCGTTAACGCTTACAGAAAATGGATTTTGTCTAGGCCCGCTGGTCTTGCCAATGAGTATTGTATTACTTAGATACTGGGTTGTAGAGGTAAGGTAGGCAGGCTCCATATTGTTACACCAGTCGCTTAGCTAAGTACGTCGAGAAACTTCGACAGAAATCTAGAATGTTCGAGACACTAACGCCGTCTAGCGGCGAGTAGCAGTACTGAAAATATAGAGAAAGTTCGACTGACTTTTAATACGTTCGAGACACTAACGCCATCTAGCGCCGAGTAGCAGTACTCTGTATCTCAAGTAGCTTCTGGAATATTCATGGCAGTATAGGCAGTGAGTCGATTGTACAAGAATGTTCTAGAACACAGATCGGGGTATAATAAGATCGCAAAGGAACGCGGACAGCAGTCTTATTACAAGATACGAGGCGATATAATCGAAACTCTATTAGTGAATTTCAGTGCGATTTAAGTGTTTAGTGACAAGTATAATATTTTTTATTTTTGTGTTTATTTAATTAACGTGTTAATTTTGGTTTCATTGGTGTAAATTATTTCTATCCCGAACCCCAGCTCGTAACAATATTAAGCACTAGTACTCAGTTGCATTCGGTTAGACCGGTTAGGCAAGAAAAGGCTGAGAGATGATGATCTTTTTTCAATATTGAATGTCTCTCAAATACACTTTATCCCTCAGATTTGCCGCAAAGTAGCATACAAGATCGTGAAGCAAGAAACGGAGACCCTCACAGTGAACGATGCGAACCTGTCGGAGCTGGTGGGCAAGCCTACGTTCAAGCACGACCGCATGTACGACATCACTCCGCCCGGAGTTGTCATGGGACTCGCCTGGACTGCTATGGGTAAGTAGGCCTGAATGAAATTAATGTTATTTTTGTTAAAAGCTAAAAAGAAAGACCAATAAAATCCATATCCACACTAATATACTTAATTTAATATTATAAATGCGAAAGTAACTCTGTCTGTATCTCTGTTACCTTTTCATGCCTCAACCGCTGAACCGAAATAGATGAAATAGTTTAGGACCCTGGGAAGGACAAAGGATAGTTATTATCCCGGAATTCCCACGGAATCGGGATTTACGCGGGAAAAACCTCCCACGCGAACAAAGTCGCAGCCAAAAGTTAATAATAATTGAAATTTATAAATATTGTAATAGTAATATAATTTATGTATGTTAAAGTTGAAAACTTAAAAAAATATAATAATACTTAGCTGTCATCCTCTCTCCTAATTTTTGCTGTGCCCGACAGGGTCTATATTTATCTAAATTATATGTAACCACCCATGTAACATATAGAATGCAATAAATGATTGAATATTGAGGCTTAAATACTGACTATTTTAGGGATATTCGAGGCTACCATTTTGTTAGATATAATCTTTATTGTACACCAAAAGTCTCACGGTAGTCAGGAAACACCGCCCTTAACTAGTTTAAATTTGCAGAAAAAATTACGTGTAAAAGTGTTATTTAATAAGCAAATTGCAAAATAAAGAGCATTTATCAATCATTTAGGCTGGAAACAGTGCTCGACCGACGGTCAGCGCTGACCGTCAGTCGGCGCCTATGAATGCGCACTCAGCTACGCTGACGGTACGCGCGTGATTCGGTCCGCGCGTACGGTCGGTCGAGCCGTCGGTCCAGCTCGTCGGTCGCGCGTACGTCGGTCGACCGACGAGCTATGAGATTGTATGGATGCATCCAATGCTTCGCTGACGGAGCGACCGACCGTACGTCGTTTTGTGAACTGTACACACGCGTCGCAGTTCGCCGTCGGCGTAGCACTGAATGCATTTTCACAACCGACGGTCAGCGCTGACGGTCAAGACGTACGGTCAGCGCTGACCGTCAGTCGGCGTAGTTATATCTATGCAAACCTAAGGCTGGAAACAGTGCCCGACTGACGGTCAGCAATGACCGTACGTCTTGACCGTCAGCGCTGATCGTCGGTTGTGAAAATGCATTCAGTGCTACGCCGACGGCGAACTGCGACGCGTGTGTACAGTTCACAAAACGACGTACGGTCGGTCGCTCCGTCAGCGAAGCATTGGATGCATCCATACAATCTCATAGCTCGTCGGTCGACCGACGAGTTGAAAAATAAATTTATTCAAGAAAAACGAACACAAAGGCATCAGAAGATACATCAGATACAGTAGCATCCGGTACACGGTCTAGTTTAGCACTATCAGTCGCAAAATTTTCAAACCAAGCATGGTATTCTTCGGGGATTACTCCTTTTTTGCACAATTTTAGCAAGTCGGATTTTTTGCATTTGTAATGGGCAGTGGTGCATTGTACAGCTGATTTAATTTGGTTGGAAGGCTTGCTTTAGTAGGATCCTCGATGGCATTTGTAGTTGCAGCTGCTGAATTTGCTACGGCTTTTTTAGTCTGGTTCCGAAGCGATGAGCGGGAATATCGGAACCAGCAGTAGAAGTAGCTTCTATGTTTGTTTCCTGAATTTCAAGATCGAGATCCAAGAAATTCTCAGATATGTCATAATTATACAAAATTTTCATTTGACCCTTTTCGTATTTCATTCTCTTTATCTTTAACCAGTTCACTCTGTCTCCTTCTGTGTTTTTATTTTTATTTTTCATTATGATGCCTGCCAAAGATTTTAAATCCAAGAAATCATTATATTTTAGCTCTTTCGTGTTATAAGGTTTCGGCATAGTTTTTTTTTTATCGTGAAGACCGAGCTCGTCGGAAAACGTTAAGCCATTCAGACATGGAGTAGATCCTCGGGTGGTTCTGAGCTGACTCTATGCTATGGTGCATTGAATCGACCTCCATATACGAGTGGCCAGATTCCAAAAATTTGTGCTCGATTATATTTAAATTGTAAATTTTTTGAACCGCCCATAATAAGAGTGAAGCCACATACTGATTTCTATTTTGGCCTCCACATGTGTCAGAAAAAAAAGCTACTTTATTGATGTCTTACGACGTGAGCATGTACTTAATAGTAAGCTCCTGGCATTCCTAGAAGCCAACGTATGCCATTCATACCTGGAGTGAGGCCATTGAGAAGCACGGGGAAGCACTTGCTGTTTCCCTTGACATCTCCAAGGCCTTTGACAGGGTCTGGCACGATAGCCTTATTGCTAAGCTTCCTTTCTTCGGTTTACACACTCAACTTTGCGTTTGGATTGAAGACTTCCTGAGAGATCGGTCCATTCGAGTGGTCATTGATGGCTGCTTGTCTGGCCAATTGGCAATTAATGCCGGGGTTCCTCAGGGGTCTGTTCTCTCAGCAACTTTGTTTTTGCTGAACATTAACGATCTGCTGATTCCCGGTACCTTTCGGTATGCAGACGACAGCACAGTTTCTGAGAGATATGTTGCCAGCACGCGAGCTGGTAGGTCACAGATCCAATCTCTACGTTAGGACATGGTTGGGCACTTGAACTTGTCCTTGAAGGCTGTCTCCAAATGGGGCGATGCCAACTTGGTCAAGTTTAATGCAGCTAAGAACCAGGCGTGTCTCTTCTTCGCAAAAAGGAGTCAATTCGAACCGGCTCCTACTTTGCGGGGTGTAACCGTGCCGATAACCGACCGTATCGAGCTTCTGGGGGTAACACTAAATTCTACCCTCAATTTTGGCCCGTTTATCGAGGCTAAGGCTCAACTAGCATCAAAAAAGTTGGGAATCCTAGCAAAGGTGAATCGGTACTTCACACCCGATCAGTTGCTCAACTGGACGCGCTTGAGTCTATCGAGAAGCGGGCCAAGAGACTCATTGGCAACGATGCACTGGTCGAGTCAAAGCTCTAGAGCCTTAAACATCGACGACGAGTTGCAAGTCTATCGGTTTTCTATCTGTTACATTTCGGGGAGTGTGCGATGGAATTACACAATCTAATTCCACCAAGCCCGTTCCATCATCGGACTACGAGACAAACGGCGAAGCGCCTTCGTTACATGGTGGACATCCCACCCATACGCACAAAACGTTTTGGGAATACCTTCATTGTGCGTACGGCTAAGGAGTGGAATTCCCTGCCGGAGTCTGTGTTTCCCGATAGCTATAACCTAGGAGTCTTTAAGTCAAGAGTGAATAGGTTACTTTTAGGTAAGCGTGCTCCATCTTCAACCACATCATCACTTACCATCAGGTGAGATGCTGGTCAAACGCGAACCTAATTTTAATAAAAAAAAAAACATTTTGAGACAAATTAATATAAAGAATAGATCCAATTTTTTTGAAATTTGAATTTGAAAGTCTGGAAGAAAGAAGGATCAGCATCACAAGAATCAAAATTATAGAAGTAAAACCTACTAAACCTATTTATTGAAAATTACTTCTTGATTTTGTGTCAAGTAATAATAAATAAATCAGCAGGTAATAGCTATTATCTTTTAGTAACTGCTATTATCATTGAATATTAACGCTATTTCCTGTTGTTTCTAAGTACTAAACCATTATAATTGGATGTGATCGTTTTTCTTTCCCAAAATTCCGTATATTTTGGAGGTATTTTTTATTTTAATAACTGATTAAATTTAAGTATCTTGTTTGACTTCGATACAAAACATAATTTTTCCGATTAACAAGGAATATTTGTTTCGCATAAGAATGGTATGGTTAGATAGTTGGTTTCACCATTCAGTATCTTCGAAAGAAAGCATCGCATGGCTTAGTATGTTTTACCAGTAGAAAGAGAGAAAAAAATTGAGTCGGTGTGTATATTTAACTCAATATCCCAAAATCACCGAGTTAGTTGGTTTTTGAATTAACTTTTTTTTTTTTTTTATTTAGAATAGGTTCGCGTTTGACCACCATCTCACCTGATGGTAAGTGATGATGTGGTCGAAGATGGAGCACGCTTACCTAAAAGTAACCTATTCACTCTTGACTTAAAGACTCCTAGGTTATAGCTATCGGGAAACACAGACTCCGGCAGGGAATTCCACTCCTTAGCCGTACGCACAATGAAGGTATTCCCAAAACGTTTGGTGCGTATGGGTGGGATGTCCACCATGTAACGATGGCGCTTCGCCGTTTGTCTCGTAGTCCGATGATGGAACGGGCTTGTTGGAATTAAATTGTGTAATTCCATCGCACACTCCCCGAAATGTAACCGATAGAAAACCGATAGACTTGCAACTCGTCGTCGATGTTCAAGGCTCGGGAGCTTTGATTCGACCAGTGCATCGTTGCCAATGAGTCTTTTGGCCCGCTTCTCGATAGACTCAAGCGCGTCCAGTTGGTATTTAGCAGATCCATCCCAAAGATGAGAGCAGTACTCCATACACGACCGAACCTGGGCTTGATAGAGATTGAGCAACTGTTCGGGTGTGAAGTAACGTCTCACCTTTGCTAGGATTCCCAACTTTTTTGATGCTAGTTGAGCCTTAGCCTCGATAAACGGGCCAAAATTGAGGGTAGAAGTTAATGTTACCCCCAGAAGCTCGATATGGTCAGTTATCGGCACAGTTACACCTCGGAAAGTAGGAGCCGGTTCAAATTGGCTCCTTTTTGCGGAGAAGAGACACCCCCACAATAACCCGGCGATATATAGCTACGCCGACTGACAGTCAGCGCTGACCGTCGGTCGAGCACTGTTTCCAGCCGAATGCGCACTCAGCTACGCTGACGGTACGCGCGTGATTCGGTCCGCGCGTACGGTCGGTCGAGCCGTCGGTCCAGCTCGTCGGTCACGCGTACGTCGGTCAACCGACGAGCTATGAGATTGTATGGATGCGTCCAATGCTTTGCTGACGGAGCGACCGACCATACGTCGTTTTGTGAACTGTACACACGCGTCGCAGTTCGCCGTCGGCGTAGCACTGAATGCATTTTCGGTCGAGCACTGTTTCCAGCCTAATATGAAAGTATGAATATACATTTAAGGGCATTCAAAGATAAGAAGTATAATATTTTTTAAATTAACAAATGGATCATAAGTTCATAAAATTTCATAGAAATAAACGTTATCTTATGATTTTGTGTAATCAAATGTAGCAATTTAATTTAAAATGGGTATTCTATTATAACTTTTTATGCCTAATAAAAAAAAACAAAGTTATTAAAGTAAAAGCAGTGGTGCCCTAGTGGTGACGGGTCCGACTTGCGAGTTGCAGGTCGTAAGTTCAAACTCAGTCGGGCAGTTTATATCAACTCTGTTCTCAAATTAGTGAAAGAAAACATCTTGAGTGCCGATCACTAACGATGTTACTACGGTCCTAGGACCGAAAAATCGAAGATATGTGACATCCATCTACCCTCGCAGAGAGAGGTCTGTGACCCTACTGTGGGAACAGGCTGAATCATTTCTAATATTAACCTCTAGAGCCCCAGCGGCACAAAAACGTGCCAGTAAACAAGTATTAGTTGTGCCCCGCTGGCACAAATTTGTGCCACCAAACCCCGACCGATTTAAAACTGTATTTGTAGCAGAGGCGAAAGCTCCATAAAACTCGATTCCTACCGGCTTCCCTTTTGAAATATGGCAAATATTAGTCTATTATTTTATATATGAATATATAAATAGTATTCTATTACTTTCAATTAAACAAATAATTATTTACGAAGCTACAAGATTTCGAAGTCAGCCACAGGGCCACAGTTACTGGAATTCACGCATCACACTTGAGCAAGGTAAGCATTTTTTGGTCCGGCTTCCCTTTTATGAAAATTCACCCTTCGCCACTGATTTGTAGTAAAGATAATTCTTAAAATCGTTTGTGACCGGGGTCAGATTACGCTTACGATAAGAGCCCACCCGCGGTGCTTGACGGATGGTTGACGTAATAATGGCGGTCCTTGAGAGGTTAAAGTAATATTGAGCCAGAATAGAATCAAGAATAAACTAAATATATCTGGATCTAAAGGTTTTTGTTGTCTCGTTTTTTTTTTTTTTTTTTTTTATAGTAGGTTCGTGTTTGACCACGATCTCACCTGATGGTAAGTGATGATGTGGTCGAAGATGGAGCACGCTTACCTAAAAGTAACCTATTCACTTTTTGACTTAAAGACCCCTAGGTTATAACTATCGGGAAACACAGACTCCGGCAGGGAATTCCACTCCTTAGCCGTACGCACAATGAAAGTATTCTCAAAACGTTTTGTGCGTATGGGTGGGATGTCCACCATGTAACGATGGCGCATCGCCATTTGTCTTGTAGTCCGATGATGGAACGGACTTGGCGGAATTAGATTGTGTAATTCCATCGCACACTCCCCGAAATGTAACCGATAGAAAACCGATAGACTTGCAACTCGTCGATGTTCAACGCTCTGGAGCTTTGATTCGACCAGTGCATCAATGCCAATGAGTCTCTTGGCCCGTTTCTCAATAGACTCAAGCGCGTCCAATTCGTATTTGGCAGATCCATCCCAAAGATGAGAACAAGTACTCCATACTCTTTCTCTTAAGTCTATCGATCGGGGTGTACGATATCATTTTCAGATTGTTTAAACGTATTTTAATTCTTTCCTACAGGTGGTAGCACCCTGTACATAGAAACAGCCCTCCGCAACTCGGGGTGTGACGAAAAGTCCCCGTTCGGGTCCATGGAGCTGACGGGGCACTTGGGTGACGTCATGAAGGAATCCGCCCGCATCGCACTCACTGTCGCCCGGAACTATATGGCGCTCTACTATCCGGAGAACAAATACTTGAACACAAGGTAACGGTCCCACTGAACACATGAACATTCCATGAAACGACTTGTTTTTCAGGGGCAAGTACCCAAACGATATGGCTTACCGATGTACTTTACGCAGAAAATGAATTTACGCACCGCGCTTCGTTTGCTTTACCGCTATTGGTGCAAACCTTATAGTAGTGATCTAAGGTTGATTGTGAGTTTTAAGCGTTCTTTCGTTAATCTTCGGGGCCATACTTACTTATCAGTTGGGTACTACTGTAGAAGGCAACTGGTCATGCGGTCGGTCCACTACGCGTTGGACAGACTTCATCAAAGCGGCAACAGAGATGAAACCTAAGTCCAAAGCTCACTAGACGCTGAAGACCGCAGGAAGTGGTTGCGCATCGCAAGGGGTACTCTATCTAGAGAAAATTGGCCAAGAGCGAGTCAGACTCGCCCATGAAGGGTTCCGTAGTAACTACGCCAAATAACTTTGTTTTCATAGTGTTTGTATGAAATAAGAAGTTATATTTGCGATTTTAGAAAATGTGCTAAATCTCAAAAACTGCTGACTCGATATCGTTCAAACCAAAGTTTTCGTTGAAAATTTTCATTAAAACTAACAGCATATATTTTTCTTAGATTTTTCACTCTATTAACCCTTTACGGTTCACTTTCGGAGCTTATATCTTGTTAGCGATTGACTTTAAGAAAATCTGGTTTTAGAAACCTCAATGTCATTTAAAGACCTATCTATAGGATACCACACACGTATAGGTATGATGAAAAAAAAAAATTTTCAGTTTCATGTATCGGGAGGCCCCCTTAATCTATACTAATATTATAAAGCTGAAGAGTTTGTTTGTTTGTTTGCTTGAACGCGCTAATCTCGGGAACTACGGTTCTGATTTGAAAAATTCTTTCAGTGTTAGATAGCCCATTTATCGAGGAAGGCTATAGGCTATTATATATCGTCACGCTAAGACCAATAGGAGCGGAGCACTAATGAAGAATGTTTCAAAATCGCGGGATTTTTTTCCACGCGGACGAAGTCGCGGGCGGAAGCTAGTTTTATATATATTTTTATTTTTGTCTAAAAATCTGAAAGCGGTTCACAGATTAAAATTACTGTGACATACGGACGGACAGACAGACATGACGAAACTATAAGGGTTCCGTTTTTTGCCATTCGGCTACGGAACCCTAAAAAGTCATCATCATCAACTACGACCATTCCTGTCAAGAATGCACGACGGAGGTGGAACGATTCTACTACTGATTAGTCCAGCTAGTCTTGCAAAAGACTCGTTGGCAACGATGGACTAGTCGTGGTGGTAGAACCGTGACCGCTAGAAGAAATGGAGCGAGGCCTTTTTTAGCAGTGGGACAGTATATAATAATAAAAAATTGCCGAGAACCTATTCCAAATATTTTTTTAAATGGTCAAGGCGTTTCGAAAGATTTCGATACCAAACCATGTGACACGTGATTTTTATACAGGGTTAATTGTAAAACACCGAAAACCTCTCAGGACTATGTTACTAACATCATAATCAACATCTTTGTTCTATGACTTTTAAAAATTCGTCATATTTTAGTTCACCAGATAACAAACAAAAGAAAGCGTTAAATCGCTTTCTTTTGCTTCGCATAGACTTCGTGACATTTAGGGCGTTCAATTTAAATATTTTTATTTTTGTATGAAAATCTGGTGGCGAATTTTTAAAAGTCATAGAACAAAAGTTGTTGATTATGATTTTAGTAACATTGTCCTGAGAGGTTTTCCGTGTTTTACGATTAACCCTGTATAAAAATCACGTGTCACATGGTTTGGTATCGAAATCCTTCGAAACGCCTTGACCATTTAAAAAAATATTTGGAATAGGTTCTCGGCAATTTTTTAATAGTTTCCATTTTGTTTTCACTGTTAGTATTATGTCAATGTTATTTTGTAATTTAATCAACCACTTGATTATTACCATTGTGCAAGCTATAATGTGACAACTTGACAAAGCTCTTCTAGACATAGTTAAGGTTTTCGTAAGTCCTCGTAAACATGCGTACACTATTCACAAATTATATTGTAAGAATGTCGTGTATCAAGTGCACAGGCGTGTATGTGGGCACGCTTCTATCTACAATACTAGTTTTTGTTTATGCGAAACACGAAATACGGGTCTAGTATTTTAATGTAAAGAATCTATGTACAAAATATTAAAACTGTACCATGAAAAGTCACCAAGTTATAAGCTCGTTATGTTACCTGCGTTCTTATGCAACCGTTTTCATTGATAGTTTGACTGTAATCCACCGGCGGCATTGACCGGTGTCCAGTTTCTTCTTTAAATGTTTTTGTGGCAAAATATAACATGAAGTAAAAGTCCATACAATTTTTTTCGCCTTGAAGTTGCAGTAGCCTGTGTGGAACTTATTAGAAATTTCAATACATTGACACCAGTGACCGAATTTTTTTAAATTAAGAAGAACGAAGACAATTTATCATTTTATTGGCAAGTGACGTGGAAAGTGATGACCCTCATAGTGCTGTAACACGTTTGTTATTACTGTTATTCAAGAAATATATGAAACCAATAATTTGGGGTCAATTCTGTGAGTCACTTATTTTGAGCTGAAACTTTGCATAGAGACTCCATACCAGATGTTGTCTTCAGTCCTTTTGGATAGATATGGGGTTTCCGTTACACGTTGTATACACTGTTGGGTGGTTTGGTAAGTTTCCCTCGAATTTGTCCTTAAGTTGAGTCTGCTTATCGAAGAAATGTTTATGTTCTTAGCCACATCCACCTGCACGTGCCCGAGGGGGCGACTCCCAAGGACGGCCCGTCAGCCGGGGCCACCATTGCCACCGCGCTCACGTCGCTGGCACTCAAGCGACACGTGAGGAACGACCTCGCTATGACCGGCGAGATCTCCCTCACGGGCCGCGTCCTCCCCGTCGGGGGGATCAAGGAGAAGATTATAGCCGTGAGTAGATCGACAGATTGAATATTCTTTGTTGTACATCAATAATTTAAACACACTTATTGTTGTTGTATGCTGCGTTTTGTTTTATTTATCTAATATATAAATTCTCGTGTCACAATGTTACTTACTTTACTCCTCCGAAACAGCTTTACTGATATTTACCAAATTTTATATGCATATTCAGTAGGTCTGAGAATCGGCTACTATCTATTTTTTAGGGTAGGGTAGGGTTGGTGTAGGGTAGGGGTAGGATACCACGCGAACGAAGTCGTGGCGGGTCAGCTAGTTTATTTATATTAATGTATGTACAATAGTGTTACATGGGCGGACTTAATGCAGCAAGACATTCTCTACCAGTCAACCTTTAAACACATCCTTGCGTGGGGGTTAAGCCATCATGTATGCTGCAGTATGGAAGCTTTTTATTAATGACTAACTTTCTGCCTGGGGCTACGTTCGTGTGGGAGGTTTTCCCGCATTAAATCCCGAAAAAGTAGCGTATGTGTTATTCCAGGATGTTAACTATCTACTTACCAAATTTTATTCAGATCCGTTCAGTAGTTTTTTTTATAATATTAGTAAGAAAGAAGTCACGTTATACACGCAATATTTCTCTATAAAATTACTATTGTTTTCGCTGCAAAAATATGTGTTGACCTGAGTAATTAATGAAACTTTACCTTGCCAGGCCAAACGAGCCGGCGTGAGCTGTGTGATCTTACCAGAAGAGAACCGGCGCGACTTCGACGACCTGCCCTCCTTCATACGAGAAAATGTCGACGTGCATTTCGTCAGTGAAATCGATGACGTGCTCAAAGTGGCCTTCGACCAACAACAGGTTTAACGATTTTAGACTTTAGTGCTACGACATAGCGGCTGCCCCATTTCTAAACCTACTGAGGACGCGACATAGAAATTGGATCTATGTTTGAATTAATTCAAAATCATTTCTTTTTTATTTCAGATAGGTCTACATAGGCACATATAAAACGCCAGAAGCTAGTGGTCAGTTTGAAATTGGTCGTTTCCTATATAGAAGAACCGGCAAAAAACTCCACGGTTACTCTATAAAAAACTCTCGGTTAAAATTACTTGCTAGGTTTTATAATGATCACGAGGGGCTGAATTGTGCGCTTATTACCTAGGTATCGATGCTTAAATACAGGATGATTATAAATATGACACTTTCCTGGAAGGAGTTAAAGTAGAACACGTTAGGATCAAATTCAGTCCCGGGATACTTTTTTTTAACGATGGTACATCATGCAATGACTGCCTCTCGTTCTGGGCGAAGCCATCGCGACTTTGGAACACGAAAAAATGACGAACAAATGACGGAACACGGATGGGTTTTAAACAGTAAGTCTGACACACCCTGTCAGACTTACTGTTTAAAACCCATCCGTGTTCCGTTATTTTTTCGTGTTCCAAAGTCGCGATGACTTTTTCGAACAATTCCGCAACCCCGGCAAGCAACGGCCCCCTAGTGGGTCCCGACAAGTCCTGGGCTACTATGTCCGATAGCTGCTATCTATTATTATCTAGTTCTATAGTTATCTATTTCTGAGTAATTCAAAATTTATGAATTTTTAAGAAAAACCGTAGTTTTCAAGACAAAATCAACCCTTGAAATGAATTATATATTTTTTTTGTTTATTATTTTGTACTTTTGTGATTCGCAAGCGACTAGAAACTCATTCAAAAGTAAAAAAGCTACAACGCTGCTATTATTTAGTGTAGGCTAAAACTCAGTGTTTCTTTACGAATAAAATTAGGTTTAATGGGAAGGAATAACTCGGAAAAAACCAGGTATCAGATATGGTATCCCGGGGCTGAATTTGCTACAAATGTGTTCTATTTTAACCCCTTACCAGAAATGCTTTATGTTTCCAATCACCCTGTATATCTGCCACACCCTGACTTCCCCCACTGCTGGGTGTAGGCCTCCCTTCGCTTGTGCCAAGCTCCACGTCCATGTTCAGTCTCATCCAGGGTATACCCATGATCACGCTCCTCTTACCAGACCTTGGAAACCACTCGGTCAGAGCTTTACTCCACCTGCCATCACCTTCCTAGGTGTCCTGCTCAATCTCATTTGAGTTCTATAATGCGATTTCCGATATCGAAGACCTTCGTACGTCTTCGGATCTCGACATTTGGAACCCGATCAACTAATTTGATGCCAAGCTTGGAACGCTCCATGGCTCTTTGTGCTTTTGTATTTGGTTGGAACCTACATTAGGAAGATTATGCAATAACACTATTTTTTTTAAGTAACCCTCACTAGTTTTTGAATTGGGGCAGCCGATAGCGTTTAGTTATCGGAAAAGGAATTATAGTTTGTGTAGAAGTGAAACTGGACCTGTTTAAGGCTTGAAGATGTGCAGAGTTGGGCATTGTTGTAGCCTCATATTGAAGCTATCACCTTGTATAGATTGTACTTAATGGCGGCAGACAAGTCGCAGGTTAGACCAGTCGCTGTGTGGAGTAATGCGCGAGAAATATCGCTTTTTTAGCTCTCATATTCGCCGCTAAGTTTGATACCTACTACTAAACGACGTGTTTTTCAATAAGTATATAAAACTGCAGGTTGTTTTATCTTAAACGATAGATAGATAGATATATATATATTCTTTATTTTACACCATAACATAATTAAATAAGGACTTAACAACTATAAAGGGTGTTACAATGGGCGGTCTTATCGCTAAAAGTGATGTTTTACAGACAATCTTTGGATGGATTTGACACAGCAGGAGAAAATAAATACATATGTAGTCCATAGTGTACTATTTACTTATATAAAATACATAAGTAATAAACTCAATACATAGGTATATAACGATCTTTTCTGATAACGTTATAAATAGTAGAGTAAGGTACAAATGCGCTACCGTTTGGAGTTCCCACTGCTATTGAACGGAGTTTGGAAGTTCCGCTTCTAAACGAAGTATTATTCCTTTTCCTATAGATTAGTTTAACATGCCAGTAGACAGTTGTGTAAAAGTACATTAAAGGCTTTATTAGATATTGGAATAGTGAATTGGTGGAATATTTCAATGATATTTATATTTAATCTGGTGTAAATGGCTTATAAAGATAATGTTTAATTGTATAAATGGTTAATAGTTATTTTTTAAGAGAAAAGTGTCAATTGAGTACGAAAATCACATTAAAGATGAAGATTCAATATTATTCTGCTACCAATATTTTCCATCAATTCAATGATTTCTAGCAGTGTAGCTATTTCATACAGTGGTTCATCATGAATTAAATCAATGTATTTTGTAATTTAAATTAGGTATTAAAACTTTTAAAACTTGCTGCTTATATTATTGATGTGAAATTTACAAAATGAATATAATTTTTCTGAGCAATATTGGTTTAGTGGTAACGGGCCTGACTCACGAGTTGTAAGGTCGTGAGTTATACGCGAAACGAGGGTATTAACTATTCGGAAAAAAATGTCGCGTTCGGCAACACTGTTAACCAGTAGAACGCATCATTCCCAGTAGTTAATAGTGTTAAGACCAGGCACTCAAAATTAATTTTCACGCAAGCTCCAACCCCATGCACCCTGGTTAGGCCGTTGTGTACTAAACGCTAACGCAGCAGTAATAATTTTGAATATCGCGTGCGCTCTTTCACCATGTTCGGGTTCGAAACTACCGTTGTGTGTTAAACGCTAACGCAGCAGTAATAAAGTTGAATATCGCGTGCGTTCTTTCACCATGTTCGGGTTCGAAACTAAATGTCGTAAGTCTCAATTCTTATTTCGTTTATAACTAAAGTAATCATTGATCTAGAGAAAATGTATCTTATATTTGGATAATAAACTATATTTTCTTACTGTCAATACTAATTTTAGACATAAAAGCCGAGTAATCTTGATTAAATTTTGAGTAATTTTTAAAAAATACATGATTTTCGATTAAAAAATGAATCTAGCGAAAATGTTCCAATTACGTAACTGGTCTTAGACATGTAAAGAAAAAGATCCAATAAATCATATACTAAAGTATCATTTTGATTGTATGCGTGATTGTTTCGGAATAGTATTGCAAAGTTACATACAATTTAGGGAGCCTCCTCTTAATCAGCGGGAATAACCCGTTTATAGACAGACTCTGCTAGATTTCCCAACGATAAAACTACTTAATATCCAAAGTACGAGTTCACCAGTCCAGTTTACTATAAGTCTATGCATTTGTTTATCATAAGTACCTAAGTCCTAAAGTATATATCTGTAGGTGAAAGGTGAAGGGCGTTAAGTCACATTTTATAAAGTATTCAGTAGAGCTCATTAAAGATGTCCATACCCGAAATTTGACATTAAAATCGACAGAGTATAAAAAGTAATTATCGTATCATTGTCGAATAAAAAGTATGATTATGATGGGTACTTAAGCTATTATATTGAGATATTTTTTTAACAAATATAGTTCCTTAAGGCTGTATTATCGGACTTAAGGTTCTTTAACTTTGAAGCTTTACTAGATATCTTATAGTATGACGGTACTTACGTCTCTCCTGTATCAATAATGTATAGTAAATTTTATTATTTTATAAGTTAGGTACGATACAACATCATAGAAATATATATTAAAAAGTTTTAATGACATTAAAAATGAAATAACATTATTCATAATATGTTTTATTTAATAAAAATAAAAAATCTTTGTATTTTAAAATCTTTATGAAATTAAACAAAACACTTAATGTTATTCTGGTAAGTCACATGCTGTACCCTCGTGGGCTAATGTATTATGAAAAATGGGTGGAATCCATTGCAGAGCTTTCTGTGAATCCTGAAATTTTTTAGTGCTTATAAGTTTGTGGCCTAATCGAATAGGCTGCAATATAGGCATGGCAAAGACTTCTAGGGATCTCCTTCTATTTCTTATTAAGAATAAAGTTGCTGAGAAAACCGACCACTGAGGGACCCTGGCATTAATTTCCAATTGGCCAGATGAGCAGCCATCAATGACCACTCGAATGGACCGATCTCTCAGGAAGTCTTCAATCCAAACGCAAAGTTGGGTGGGTAAACCGAAAGAAGGTAGCTTAGCAATAAGGCTATCGTGTCAGACCCTGTCAAAGGCCTTAGAGATGTCAAGGGAGACAGCAAGTGCTTCCCCGTGCTTCTCGATGGCCTCACTCCAGATATGAGCATACGCTAGAAGATCCCCAGTAGACCGGTTTTTTCGAAAGCCGTATTGTCGGTCACTGAGGATGTCGTTGGCTTTTAGGTATGCCAGGAGCTTACTATTGAGTACACGCTCCATACTCTTACAGAGTATGGACGTGACTGAAATAGGTCTATAATTGGCCGAGTCAGCACGACTGTCCATTTTGGGCACAGGCTGCACGTGAGCAAGCTTCCATGCGTTCGGCACCTTTCCAGTCTCAAGCGAAAGGCGAAACAAGCGCGTCAAAATTAAAGACAGTTCAGGCGCACAAGTTCTAACAACAATTGCTGGTATCCCGTCGGGGCCACTAACTTTGTTCACGTCAAGATTACGCAGCACTCTACGGACGTCCTTCTGATGGATGCGAATGTCCGACATACACGTCCCGCATCCAATAGGAGCAACAGGAGGGTGAGCGACACTACTATCTAGACGTGAAGACTCCGCAAAAAGAGCGGCAAACAAGTTTGCTTTTCCTCAGCGGAGTGGGCCAGAAACCCGTCAGGTTTAAGCAGTGGTGGTAGTGAGGGGTGACAGAAGTTCGATTCGACCGACTTTGCCAGGGACCAAAAAGCTTTGCTGCCAGCAGGATATGAAGTAAATTTGTTCCCGATTCGGCTAACGTGGTCAAACCGAGCCCTCCGCAAAACCTTTTTACAGGACTTGGCAGCCCTGTTGAAAGCTCTCTTCTTCTTAAGCACGTCATTTGCTTTGCAGTTTCGAGCATCGACCCATGCTAGGTACGCCGCGTGTTAAAGCGCTACAGCGCGATCACATTCGGCGCCAAACCAAGCTTTCGATCGAGCTTTGCCGGACATTGTTAGGTCATAGAACGGAATGTAGTACTTCATTCTCTGTCGCAAAACATCCGCCACGGCGGCTGCGCACGACGATGAATCATTTGAAGAGAAGCAAGTAGGCTGCCAAAGATAACATGCAAAGAAAGATCGCATGCCATCCCAATCCGCTGACTTGTATCGCCATATCCGCCGTTTGCCATTAAGGCTGGGATCGGGCGGGTAGTAGACAGATACAGACTTCACCAGACAGTGGTCGGAACTACCTAACGGTGAAGATATCGTTACCGAGTAGCGATCTGGATCTGTAGTCAGCAGAAGGTCCAAGCAATTGGCTGTGTGCGACTCAACATCCAGCACTCTCGTTGCTCCCTGGACCAGCTGAGTGAGATTTAATGCAAGCGCAAGATTGTGCATCTCTCGCCCAGCATTACCCGTGCACTGGTACGGGAAGAGCCACTCCTGGTGATGGGCATTAAAGTCCCCCAGTAACACGAACTGAGCTGAAGGGTACCGCTGCTGGGCCGCATCTGCCGCCTCACTGATGTACTGTGTGAGCCTGGTTATCTCCTGATCTCCACTGTGCGAGCGGTAGACACAGGCATAAATAATTTTGTCCATGCCCGTGTCCACCAGAGCCTAAAGCGTCGAAAACCTGGAGTCCTCAAGGTTACGGAGACGCCGATAGCAGATGTCGTCGCGAGCGTACATGGATACACCCGCACGTGGTTTGAAATTGTGCTCCAAGGTGAACCCTGGGTATGAAAGATACGACACGTCTGACGGACTTCTGATCTGCGTCTCCGAAAGAAACAAAAGTGCAGGTTTTTCAGTCTCGAGGAGGTGGTGGACTGCAACGAGATGCAGACCCTGGATATTGCTGAGGTGCACTTTGAGAGAGAGGGATTGCAGCCGCGAGTACGTCTTCGAGTACGTCTAGTATTGCACGAAACACAAATCAAACTAAACGGAGGGAAAGCATGGCCGGGGGCGCGGCGGGAATCGTAGGTACGATGCACCCGCGCAAATCTAACCCGCGAGCGTAATGGTAAAGAACAGTAAGTCCCACATACGATCATTTAACATTTATCTATATTTATTGTTTAAATAGTAAACAATATTAAGTAACCATACGATCATTTACTTTTTCACGTCTAGGGACTTAATGTTATTTATAATTTTACATCTGCGAAATTAGCGGCTGTAGGAATTTATGGCTTTTACCATTTGATCAATTGGGGTATTCTGAATAAGTATCATTTAAAATATAAAAATGTCAAAAAATGGACTTAAGGTCATTTAGCTTTCACCTACAGATATAAATGTAGTTGCTATGTAGTGTGTATGTTGATGGTTGTTGATTAGTTATTTGTGTACGATTATTGTTGAATTGAAATAAATATTTTCTTTTCTATGTTTTTTTTTGTCTTTGAAGTTTTGATAGCAGTGACATGCTTGTGAAGTATACAATAAAGATAGAGATGATTCAATCTATATATTATTATAAAATGGAAAAGTTTGTTTGTTTGTTTAAACGCGCTAATCTCCGAAATTTCTAGGTGGATTTGGATAGAATTGGGTATGGAAGTAGCTTGAAGTTAGGGGAAGGTTATAGGATACCTGACTGTAAAAGAAACAGGTTTATGTTTTACCGTGATAAAGACCACCACGGTACCGAAGCCCGGCGCGAAATAAAATATGCGTTGCTAACGACACTCAATCTGCTAATTCACACAAAACCTTAATAAATTATATACTAAAACCTTCCTCGTGAACCCTCTTTCCGTTGGTGAAAACCGTATGAAAATCTGGTCAGTAGTTTTTAAGTTTATCGCAAATATACAGACAGACGAACCCTTAGGGAGACTTGTTGCCAGTTTTATAATATGTAAGTATTTTTGATGTTAACTTTTTGCAAGCGCTTGCTATTTAAACCTTAGCCATGTACTAGTGCTCCTTTTTTATTTACCTTCCTTTTGTCTGCATTTGAAGCTACAATTAAGGTTTCGAGCTAGTTTGGATTTCTTTACGTATTATTAGTCTTAGATTAGAAGTATGCTGTAATCAAAATTTTATGTAACAGTTATGGGTTAGTCAGAACCAATACCTTATTTTTTGTATAGGTACATACCTGTAGCACTACAAGCCTTTTAAGTTCTTGTAGCGCAGTAAGATAGCTTACCCCCAAAGCAATAGATTTCTGAATTAAATCAAATAATTGTATTATTATTTCATATAGAATTCGATTTAATTCAATCAAAATAAATTGTGCGTCTTTTCGTTATCTATTGCAATACATTAATTTGCAAGAACGGCGTGCTTCCTTGATGTTAGTTATTATCCTACTGATCATTCTTTAGCAGATTGGTCAAGATAAACATGACTTAAATTAATGAATTTCCTGCGTTAGATCCCAATGGGCAACATCACGAACAATGCTTGCTTGTGAACAAGATGGCGGACAAAGAAGACACTGTTTATGTTTAAAATTACTTTATTTTTAATAAATAACTTTGACGTTTAAAATTATCGTTTAATTTTAGAATTAAGGAAAAAACAGAGTTAAGTTGCATCCCTTTTTGTGAATATACATAACATTATAATATACTTTAATGACTTAATTAAATACTAATTATATACATACTAGCTAGTTTTTCTTATATGGTCTACAAAGTCCCTGGGCTAGCTGTAATACTTCTCTACTTTACTAATAAAAAAATACCACATGCAAGCAAAACACACGTGTTTCGGCCCTTCGCGGAGCAACCCCAGGTGATGTTGACTCGTCGACTGCGGTCTCGCGGCGCAATGAGCGAGTAAACATCCTGTTTTCATTACCGGGATTAAGATATTTTTCTAAAGCATTACTTAAGAATTAATCTCCGCAAATTAACGCCTCATTCCATTCTGTAGTTCTCTACTTCATTAACGACTTCCTCCCATTCTCCAGCAATTGCACCAGCACCGGGTACACCTCATCATACGTAGCTATCTGGTTCTGTCTCACGTGATTCTGGTACCTCTGCAAAGCTCCTGCTACAAATTCCAGCCTATCCCTCTCACTCTTATGAGAGTCCAACCACTGCATCAACTTCTGTACATTCCAACCAGCACAAGTATGGGGAGCCAACAACTGATGCCCACCATGAGAGAACAGGAACATCATTACCAAAGAGTACGGGAGGCATGCACCTTCAGATTGACTCTTAGCTATTTCCTGAGGAGTCTTTTCTAGCAGAAGATGCAGAGCCTTCAACTGTCTGTAGTGGTCCCCTAACTCTGTCATATCATTGACTAATGGAGACAGAGCAATCTCTAAGTGTTTACAGTCTATCTGCAACTTTGCTCTTCCAAACTTACTCAATGGTCGTACATTACAGATGTGCTGGATAAACCTCTCAATACAAGCTCGGGCTATGTTCAGACAACACTCATTGAGAGCAGACTTCTCATTAAACATTGAGAGGTAAATGTCTTTGCATCTGGATACAAATTGTTGAAGCTCCTTCATGTATGGGGAACAGGACAAGGTTTTGCCCGCTGGGTCATCAGCCCTGATCAAGTCCGGTTCATCATGCATTGTCATCAAAATGATGTAGAGTGAATTCTTGATTGATTCAGCAAACAATTGAAGTATTGGCATGCTGGAAATGTCTTTCAAACTGTTCTGGACAATCTGTACGCTTTCTTGGGGCAACATTGAGTTCATGTTTATGAGGACTCTCTTGATTTGTGATGAGAAGTAGTACAAGGCATTGCATAGGTCTGCATTCTTTTGCTGTGAGCTTGTTGGCGATTCAATTATCTGTGCAACATCACTGTCCATTGATAACCTCTGCTCAGCCTCGACGGTCATTTGTTTGATAGACTTAGCCACACTGTTGGCCAAACTAATGCTCAATTGTTTATCACCAAGTGAAATACTTAAAGCTTCAGCAATAACTCTGATAGCATTGTCAATTTGATCCATATTGGGTACTTGGGATAAGTGCCACATACTCCTGACAGGCTCTAGTAATTTCCCCAATGATTTTGATAAGAAGGAGTTTTCCCATTTCGTAAGGCATGACCGGTTCATCTCCAGATCCTTACATTTTAGTCTGGAGAGTAAGTCATTGAAGCTTTTTAGTAATCTTGGAAAGTCAATCTCCACAGATTGGTTCACAGAGAGAGGGCTCTTTTCAAGTTCACTGCTAAAAACTAAGCACAAGTCTGCCCAGAAGTTTTTAGCTATTTTCCTGAAGTTCCCAATTGCATGTAATTCGTTAATCACATTTTGTAGCATTATGACTTTAGTGCAGCTGTTGTAAATGTCGACTTTGAAGAGCTTCTCAATGTTGTCCCAAAGTTTTATTTTGAAGTCTTGGGCATTCATAATGTTCGCCTTTCCTGGAGCAATTCTTCCTGAGCTTGATTTCTTGACTTCTATGGATACCATTTGTACATTTAATGCTGTTGTGATTTCTTTTTTTAAATCACTCAGTATACTATTGACAGAGTTTCTGATCTGTTGCTCTGTACATTGCAAGTTGTGGAAAACTTTGAAACATCGTAAAAGTTTTACTTTGTCACCACTCAGCAGGCTTGATTGCAAAAATTCAGTGGATTTTGTTACCAACTCTTTTCTTCTTCTTTGTACGGCTTCGATTACTTCGTCGAGTAGATCGATTCCATCAAAGTCATAGTCACCTATTAACTCATTCAGCTCAAATAGTATGATACCCTCTTTGGATGGGTTGTCTTTGATACTCTGCAGTTTATTCCATAAGTTTAGGATTTTGGAGGAATGCCTTAGTAAATTACACGTAGTTTGAACTCTTTCCAGCATCATAGTTTGGTTCTCGAGGGCGAAATATGGTGTATGTACACGATCTTTCATCTTTTCAGCACCGCGCAACAAACTCTGTACTTGAAATTGGACCGATTCTAATGTTATTTCCAAATCAGAAATATGACTTGCCTGCGTAAGTAAATCATTGTGTTTGGCAAGAACTTGTTTCTCCAAACTTTTGCTCAGTTTTTCAATCCCCTGAGTGAGTCTATTCACTTGATCTGTTACCGAAAGATGTTCATTAATTACGGGTTTTATAGACTCATCTAAGAACTTGCTGTAGAACTCATCATTCTCAATTTCGACACACACATCTTTCGCTTCCATAGTTTTCAATAGTATCCTTCTTCCAAGTATGCTCCTACAAATTACAAATAAAATAAGCTGGATTCCGGGTGTTTACAATTTTTTGATGACATCAATGGCACTTGGCAGTATTGACAGTTGACGTCTGACAGCCTGTCACACAGTGTTGCCAACCTAACCGAAGCAAAAGCAGCAGATTAGACTTAAAAAAGCAGCAGAAAATAGTAAAATGGTAACTTTGAAAAATTAAGTCTACTACTTTGTTAGAATTGAAAATGAAACCTTTAATTAAATTGAAAGCGCAAGTACATAATCATTATTATTTATTTATTATGTTAAAAATATTAATAATTGGCATTCTTTTTTAAATATTCTTACAAATATTTATTAACTATTTTCGATATTTTCTGCCTCTTTTTTTATTAAAATCATACATATTTTTATTGAATTTCTTCACATGTTTTTCAGTTGCATTAAATGTAAGTATACATTCCTTTATTTCTGTTTTACTAGGGTCAACGGTCAACTCAAACAAAATATTGTCATTATCATTACTAACATTATTTTTGTGTGACTTGACTTGTTTTGTTAGACTAGACCATAGTTAGATAAATTTATACGGATACATACATGCATATCATGAAGCTAGGTGTTTAAATTGGAGGGGTTTTATCGTTTTAGACGAAATCTCTAAATATAATATTAAAAACAGTAGTTATGGATACTTAAACAGAAAACAGGGATGTCACGGTAAAAACAGTAAATCTACTGTTAAAACAGTAGGGTTGGCAACGCTGCTGTCACACATCCGTTGTATGAATCTGGGTGACCAAGGAAATAAATAAAACTTATAGAACTCAGCGGGAGGCAACAAATTGTTCAAAGGCATTTTGTACTGCCTCTCGCGTATTGAATTTTTTTCTTACCAAGAAGTTATACAAATTCTATATTTCTAGAAAATAAGTCTTTAGGCGCAAGGTCTGGTGAGTACCTACGGCGGATGGCGGAGAACTTTCAACCCTTTAAACCATAACATGGAGGCCGTCTGCTGTGCAGTATGAAGTCGTACGTTGTCGTGCAGGAGCAGCAGAGCCGAGCGATTGATCAAAGATGGTTGAAGACGTGCGAGCTTCTACATCATTGTGTTCAGTTCTTCACAATAGTTACATACATGTAGTAATGTTCATCCCGTTTGGTAAGAAGCTGTGATGAATAATACCAGCGTTTCACCACCAAACGGTGACCATAACTTTTTTAGGGGTCTGTTTTCGTTTAGGGAATTATTTAGATGCTGAACCAGCATCCAACCAACGTGCTAAGCGCTTGCGATTGTCGAACAGAATCCATTTTCGTCGCAGGTAACAATGGATCTAAGCAAAATACCAAGTTTGTGCCATTGAGGTAATATGTACTACGTACGTTTGTGCACCATATGTTAAGATGGGGAGGATGCACATGTCCACGAGCTTGCGTAGTGCTTGCAATAAGCAATTCGCCCTTCAAACATTTCCTTCACACTATCTTCCAATATTCCCCTTTTTTATTATAATATATTAAGCCTCCGTATTACATTGTCTTTATAAATAAAATCCAGTTGTAGTTTATATTTATATGTCATGTATACATAGTTGTCGCCTACGCTCATTTGTGTATAATTAATAAAAAAATATTTTGCTTGAACATATAACATTTCGAACCACAGATCAGGTTTATTTGTATGACCTGTGTTTCGAACCCTCATCTATAATAAATTAATAACTATTGGGATATCGTTAATCCACCTGTCCTCTTACATCATTTATGAGCAAGTAGATAGGAGATTGTAACGATTATTATTATTATTTATAAACATAATTACATATAACTTGTAGTGGAAAGTATGAAAGGACAGACGCTGATTTTAAAATACTCGTTTATTATAAAAAATATGTATAGTAAAAGGTATGAATGGAGCGCGACGCGTACAATGTTCAGAGCTGGTCGAGTGCGGCGCTCCAGTTATTTTTTTTTTTTTGTGTGTGGCATCTCGCAGGTCAACCTCTGAGGTTGTTGGCTGCTTAACCGGACTTGCCTGTGGTTGCCTTAATTAATAAATAAATTAAATTAATTAAAAAACTTACAAACTAGGCGACTACACGCTAAGGGCACCCCCTGTGGGGTACGGACCTCGGCTTAGGGCGTCGCAGGGGAGGGCAGCTAGGGACAGGCTGGATCAAATCATTATTATTATTAATAAGGGAATTTAAAGCTACTGGCTCAGCGTCGCGGGCGGGCTCTGGCAAGGGTCGGGGTGGACTATTACGGGGACGTCGCGGCGGGCCTCGGCGGCGAGGACGAAAGGACGGTCGGTTTTTGTGTTTGTGTGACACTGTACTTGTTTCCCTACGGCTCTCTTGGAGCAGGGTGATTGCGTCATCGGGAGTGACTAGGGTATGCCTTGGTCGGCGAATCTTAGAGATACGCGAGGGTTCGTATTGGGCGGCCGATGCGATAAGGGGATTCCTATGTTGGATTGAAGTTTCAAAGAAACGCTTGGAGACACGTTTCATGAACTGCTGGATGGTGGGCATCTTGAGATCTACGTGAAGAAGCTCATTACGAACATAAAAGGGGGCTCCCGTGACTCTACGGAGGAATCGGTTTTGGAGGGTCTGCATCTTGTGGAGGAGGTAGGGCTTTGCGTGTGCGAAAACAACGCAGGCGTAGGTCATGATGGGACGGATGACCGCGGTGAAAATACGCAGCTTGCACCTGAGTGATAACTTGCTGCGAGAGCTAAGAATGAAGTGGAGCCTACCTAGAGCGAAAGCGGCGCGCGAACGCGCCTGCTGTATGTGCTCAGCGAAGGAGAGGTGTCTATCGAGGACCACGCCTAAGTATTTGGCTTGCTTTTCCCAAGGGATCGGCTTGCCGTACATGGTAATCGGACGGGGGGAGGGTGGGTTTATCCGCGGTTTAGAAACTGGACTGGACTGCCTGGCTTTTATCTGGATTGACTTCGATTCTCCATTTCCGGAACCACTTGGCCAGAGTATTTGCGGAAGTTTGGAGAGTGCGAGCGATGGCATCGGGTTTAAGACCGGTATAATAGATAGCCGTATCGTCGGCGAATAGGCGGCGCTCCAGACTGCGGTTGTGTCTTATATAGGTGCACCCCACGCCGCGCCGTGCCCCCGCTGTCGCCGTAAGCGGTGCCGCTTCCATCGACGTCATCGGTTTCTTCGAGAGGTTTATGAACATACCTTTTATGTATGCCTCACAAAACCTTAGTAGTGGTTTCACTGTGGAGTCGGTGAGTCTCTATACATTTTAAAAGTAAAAAAAACTAATGATTGTTTATTTATTGGTAGCACAACATATTTCTAAATAATATTTTTAGAATAGAATAGAATAGAATTTATTGAGACCATTATTAGATTCTTTACAAATTTCCGATGATCCCCAAACTAGGCTATGCCTGTATCTTGGGGACCTAAGTTGTGGTAGACAATGTTGTGGGTGCAATATCAAAGATGATCTGAACATAAGTATGTGAGAACATCAAAAACTTTAGATGGAATGAGGTCGACTTAAAACTACTTAACTTAAAATTATATAAGACAAAAAAAAAAAAAAAAAATTAAGTACAAAATAAACTTCTTCAATTATGACAAGAACAAAACAATTTTTATAGTAACTAATACAAAATGGGTGTGTTTATGTGTGTGTGTGTGTGGTTTGTGTGTATTTGTTCGTGTGTGTAGTGTCGGAGTTTGTGTCTGATGAGATTTCGAGTTAGAGTGAGTGAGTTACAGCGATGTTAGGATGTTTTCAGATTCATCATATGAAAGTCCTAAAAGCCATTGTATGACAACTTTTTTGCACGCTGTGAGGGAAAGATCTTTTATGTCACAGGGCAAGCTTCTGGAAACTTTGTTGTATACGAGAGTGTGTAGGTAAGCGGGACATCGTCTGGCTAGAAGAGAAGAGGTTTGTTGTAACGGTATGCGGAAGACACGTTTGGAAGATAATAAGTGGTAGTCGGGCCGAATCTTTATGCTTTTGTGAGTACGGAGTATTGCATTTAGAATATAGAGTTGACGAACGCGTAAAACTTGAAAATCTTTATAAAGGGAGTCAGTGGAATAAAAAAATGGTTTTTTTAGTATGACTTTAATAACAGCTCTTTGGGCTCTTTCCAACTCCATCATAATTGATTTACCAGCTCCACCCCAAACGGATATACCATATTGGATAAGAGACTGGCATATCGCAAAATAAACTGTTCTCATTATGTCTTGTGAGGTGCGGTCTCTCAATTTCTTCATAATGTGAATGAGTTTCCTTAGACGGCCCGAAAGGAGTTGAATGTGAGCTCTAAATGAGAGGTTTTCATCAATTAGGAGACCTAGATATCGAATAGATGACGTTCGGTTAATACAGTCACACGAGCAGTTTACGCGTGAGGTGTTTAGAAAATGGTTTGAGCATGTATGATATTTTAATGTAAGGCCGGATGGAGGGCTGGAACAATGAGTTTTGTGAAAAGTGATGAGTTTGGTTTTCTTTATGTTAAGTGTAAGAAGGTTGTGGTTGAGTGTTTGAGCTAGTTTTGCCAATCCCTTCTCTGCATGACCGTAGGCGTTTTTCCAGGTTTGGCCATGAAACGTGATAACTGTGTCGTCTGCATAGGATATAAGTTCTGCATTTCGTAATTTAAGATTCAGTATATCGTTCATGTAAATTATGAATAATGTTGGACCCAGTAAACTACCCTGCGGTATTCCAAAATTTATGGGGAGTTGATCACTACACTGATTGCCTGATTTAACATACTGTCGGCGATTGGTGAGATAGCTGTGAAACCATTCAAGAGGGACCCTTTATGCCAACTGCATCTAGTTTTTTGAGAAGCAGATGCGTTGAAATGGTGTCAAACGCTTTGGCTAGGTCTAAAAAGACTGCCAAGCAACATTCACCCCTTTCTATGATTGCTGAGATGGAGTTAGTCAACAGAGACGCCGCATCTTCAGTAGATTTGCCTTTTCTAAACCCGAATTGTTTGTCTGAAATAAGATTGTGTTTTTCAAGAAAATTAACAAGACGAGAATTGACTACTTTCTCTAGGATTTTGGACAAAATACTAAGAAGGGCTATAGGTCTGTAATTTTCAGGTTTATCTTTTGCACCACTTTTGTGTATTGGGCTAACTGCTGCAACCTTCCATTGTTCTGGAAATACTCCTGTTTCCAGGCTCAGATTAATCAGATGGGTTAGCGGTTTTGTTATCAAGTTATGGATTTTCTTTATGAGTGTTACACTGATTTTATCGGGGCCAGGGGAGCTTCCATTTTTTAGGTGATGTATGATGTTTGAAATTTCGGTTTCGTCTGTTGGATATAGAAAGAAGGAGGAGGGTGAAGTGATTTGTGGTGTGTACTTGCTGGTGAGGGATGTCTGTGTTTCTGATAATCTTGTCAGTATTGTGTCAGCCAGGCTTTTGCCCACGGATGTGAAGTAGGAGTTGCACTTATTGAGAGACTCGATAGGGTCCGCTGAACTTATAGCTAAATAAGGGGTATGATTATTTTGATCACCGGGCTTGTACATCGATTTAAGAACTTTCCATAGCTTTTTTGAGCTTTTGCTATTTTCTTGGATTTTTCGGCTGTCGTATTCAATTCTAAGTT
This sequence comes from Tholera decimalis, assembly GCA_943138885.2. Classification (NCBI taxonomy): domain Eukaryota; kingdom Metazoa; phylum Arthropoda; class Insecta; order Lepidoptera; family Noctuidae; genus Tholera; species Tholera decimalis. Next base: position 37,870,616 of record OW964562.2, read on the forward strand.
TACGTAAGAGGTTGTTGCAAAAATTTTTGTAACAGTTGTAGATTAGTTATTTTGTTTCGTTTCCAGGGTCAGCTCGAGATGATAGATGTAATCTGTCGCGGTTTCTCATGCATCTTATTAGTCCGGGGGTTATCCACGGCTGAAGTTATGTTTACTACGGGAAATTTTAACTTGATTTGTGTGCTTTTGAATTAATTTAGCCAGAACACCAGAAAAAGAGTCAGTGACAGATTCTACACAGTGCTCGTTGAGGGTGTCAGTCCAATCGAATTTGGCTAGGTCTGTGACAAAATCGTCTTCATTTAGCTTTGGTGCCCAACGACTTTTGTAGGGTTTAGAGTAGGTATTTTTGTAAGGAATGTTGGCTATTACTATATCGTGATCTGTGATAGGGCTTTTACATACTATACCTATAGGTTTGGTTTTGTTTTGTTTTTTTTCATTTTATTTTTTTCTTTTCACTCCTTATGTCTGCTGGCAGACTATTTATAAGAGGTAGTTTTCGTTGCAAGTGCAATGCAAGTGATTCCGGCGCTGCGAGGGCGCATTGCGTTTGATGATTGTCACATCACAGTATTACATCATACCATAACGCGCTATCTCATCTCATGTAATGATGTATTACATTTTATAACGCGATAATTTCATTACAATAACCATCGTGGCGCTTCATTACGCATCATGTTTGGAGTCATGGTGTAATGCAACATTTCCCGGTACTAATTTTGAGTTATCCTTACATATTGTTACGAGCTGGGATTCGGGATAGAAATAATTACGCCAAGTAGACCAAAATTAACACTTTAATTAAATAAACACAAAACAAAAATTAACACAGTTATTCACAGTACAATACTTGTCACTTAACACTTAAATCGCATGAAATTCACTTGTAAAGCTTCGATATCACCTCGTATCTTGAAATAAGACTGTCGTCTGCGTTCTATTTATACCCCGGTCTATGAGTTCTAGAACATTCTTGTACAATCGACTCACTGCTTATACTGCCAAGAATATTCCAGAAGCTACTCGAGATACTCAGTACTGCTACTCGCCGCTAGATGGCGTTAGTGTCTCGAACGTATTAGAAGTCGGTCGAAGTTTCTCGATATATTCAGTACTGCTACTCGCCGCCAGGTCGCGTTAGTGTCTCAAACATTTTACGTACTTAGCTAAGCGACGGGTGTAACAATATTATAAAAAGAATTCCCCCTGTCGCATCTGTCTGTATGAACGCGATAAACTCAAAAACTACCGGACGGATTTTTGTACGGTTTTCATCAATAGTGTGATTCCTGAGGAAGGTTTAGGTGTATAATTTATTATGGTGTTATGTAAATTGGATGAAATACGACAATATAAGTTCAACATGTCGGAAAAAATTAAGCCGATGGGGAGCTCTCTATTATCAATAAGATACCCCATTACTTTGGATTATCGATTTAATCAATCTTTCAGTTATCTCCTTACTATTTCCTATGAAATTATTATAATTACCTTTAAGTATCCTGGTATACTGGACGCCAACCCCTAGCAGATGATATTGAATGTTCATCCATTTCAATCAATTTTCACTTTAGGATCACATTACTGGCTAATAACTAACTAATTAGGTACATAATATTTTTCATACTAGGAAGACATGCACACGGCAACCTCCACGTGTGGACATGCTTAGGTATTCATTATGCCATTGCAAGAAAAAAAAGAAAATCTTTTTTCATATAAATTGAAAAAGGTTTTCTTTTTCCTTGTTTAGGTCTGGAAGTTTTAACGTAAAGAAATCGAGAAAAGCAAGATAGTTAATAAATAAAACACTTTGCCTCGTCAATTTTATTTATTTCAATTAGCACACAGTCTTGTGCTATATTGTTACAGAATTAATTAGTTATAAAATATCAACTATTTCCAACAAAATTGTGCACTAGCTTTGAAAAATTTATATTTAGGTAAGTAATATAATAAAAAATATTACATACTATAGCCCTCGCTCGTAAACGTTTTCAAATACTAGATTCTTTTTTCAGGACAAAAATTAAAACTAGGTACTTAAGAAAAATCGTTTGAACAACGTTTACAAGACTGGTAATTAATATACAGCATTATATAGATTATACTGTAAATGTTTATTGCAAAGCTGTAAAAATATTTTCGTTAGGAAAATACAAAATTATGGCTACGAAATGGGGGTATATATAACTCATGGCAAAAATGATTCTGGCTGATGACGATTTTCATGGCAGCTTGGATTTTCGTTCATAATTAAATTATATATTATTCGTAAAAATATACCAAGTACTTATTTATAATTTGGCACCTAAGTAAAAACGTATGTACAGTTGTACACCTACATAGAGGAAATACATAAGCAACCGCTTCTTCAGTAAGATCCAATAAAAAAAAAACAAACTAGCAACTTATTTTTTAGTAGTATTCACTGTCTCATGCTTGGTTAGACTACAAATTAACAAATCATTAGAATAATCAGTTTTGTAGCATTTTTTGTGTTCTAAGGATAAAATGAACAATCATACAAACTTCGCAAAAACAAAATGTTGTAAGTACCTGGTGTATTTTTAGACTATCATTAAACTAACAACTAATCATTATAATAAACTTAAAATACTAAAAAAAACACTGTCAAAGTATTAAAATTATGATTGTTGACATTTGATTTAAAAAAATTCGTTTGAATAATTCATTGTACATGCTGAGTAAAATAATAATGTTAAGAAAGATTGTATAACATTTTGTGGATATAACCACGGAGCAAATACAAAGAGGAGGCGGCCTAAGCAACTGTGCACTGTGATTTTCAACTAGGTCCTGACGTCATCGAGTGGGCGTGGCCTTTGACAGTGTACCGTCGTCGTTCGTGCCGTGCACTGCTTTGTTAATGTTCGCATTTTAAAGAATTTTCGTGTTCCAAGAAGAAAAGGATGAAGTGTTGTGTTTTATCATGTATAAACTATTCGGATAGACTTTCTGACGCCATGACTGGCATCACATTTCATCTGCAAGTAATTTTATAAGAATATTTCTAGAAAGATCTGTTATTAGCGTCGGCATCTCCCTATATGGTTCTACCCGACGTTAGATGGCGACACTGTGTCGAAGCATTTTTGAGTACGTAGAGCACAGTAATCATTTATTTTAATAATTATACGTAATGAAGTTTGTTTAACATTCATTCCTAAAGTCCCTTTAGTCACCAAAATATTATATTTGTAATATTTTGTAAAAAAATCGGCCATCTATCGTCATCTGGCAACATCAACCATAAACATAAAAAAGACAGGGCCGTAATTAGAATCCAATTTTTGTATACATAGTTAGATATCTAACTGGCGCAGCCGGTAGGATATCTAACTATATATAAACATATAATATAAATATATACATAAATAATGAACACAGTTAAGAGGAAAGGTAATGCTATTTTAATCGACATTTGAATAGAGATATTGTTTTTAAATCACGAATGCTAGGCGGAAGTGAGTTCCACAATTCTACAGCCTGGACAGAGAAGGAATAAGATTATTTTTACATTATTTATCAGTTGTGTTTTTGTTTGACATAAATTATTTCGCATCAATTGTCACGTGTACGGGAGAAAGTTTTTTGTTTGAAATAAATCATTAAAAAAAGACAAAAATTATCAGTTAAAAACAAACCTATTTAAAAATATCACTATTTTAATAAAAATATTATCAAGGTGTTAAACAAAATTAATTCTTAAAAACAGACAAAATATACCCAAAATTCTGAGTACGTCCCTGTAAAATCCTACATAGTGACATCTAGTGTGAGGTAGCTACGTAATTATAAAGAAACATCGACATAATTGATATCCTAGTTTTACTATCGACCGATAGATGGAAAATAAAGATGTGGGCGGGATCTAACACCCCCTCACCCCGCAAATTGTCACGCTTATTTTCATAGGGAAATCTTATTACAACATCTCCTCTTTGTATTTGCTCCGTGGATATAACTGACCAACACAAATATCGGTCTCTGATAGAAAAAAATGCATTTCCTAAAAAGTTAGTTCCTAGAGGGCAAATTGTGAGCAGCAATCGTAATTGGAGGATTTGTATAATTTGTCCTGTGTGATGGCGGCCAAAATAATTGGGTAATTATACAAGTCCGTCGATTACGTTTATGTAACAGTTTACCCCAAAACAAAACAAGCATAATTCATAAAGTTACAAACTTCATAATAGCTTGCAAATTCGCTTCTAGCTAAAGTAGAAAACATTTAACAATGTTCCTAATATTATGCTACAATAACGATTGTATATGATATCGACTGCGCTTTATTGGCAGCCATTTTTATCAAAGATAACTCTAATAAAACAGGAATTACACCGTAATAAGATCTTTAGAACTGAAAACGTGGTATTATACAATAGTATGAATTTTAAGATAGGATTTGTAAGTCTTGTTGAGCTATAAACATTTTTTATATTTTACCTTTTGCTAAGGTATTTAAAAAAGACATGGAGTAATACGAGTCCATTGTGTCTACCCAATAATTGTGCACTATTTGTACTAAACAGTTTTACAACCAATCTAAAATTGTACTTGAATAATGCACAACCATTATATTAAGCGAAAATTATTCGACTTTTCCCTTTAAATCCTAAAGGTAAACAGAAACGTGTTGGGTGATGGCGAAATTGGGGTAATTTGACATAAGATCTACAATTTATAAGTACACTGTATTTATATAATCGTGTTTAACGATTGTAATTTTAATCCACACTTACAAGTTTTTTTCTAATGGACAGGCACGGCCTTCGCTACAAGTATACTATGCTTGAAATAGCACCTTGAGAACTTGAAGCCAGTGCTTGTCAGTTGAGTATTATACTTAATAAGAGTGAGAAAACATTCCGGATACCGTTATATTAATTAGAGTAAAAGTAGGGAAAAATGGAATAGTCCAAAAAATTTGCTTAGTAAAGATTACCCTCATGTTCAAAACTAATTTGATATGGTCATTGACTTATATAGTAAGGACAAGACGGACCGCACGTTTTTTGACGCTAGATATTTTCCTGTTTATATCGGAGCGAACTAGCCACGACATAAAAGTACCATGTTTTGTGAATGGTACACTTATGGTGGCATTTTAGCAATCGTGCGGACGGCCCAAACATTACTATTAAAATCAATGGACGCACGTCACAAAAATATTCTTAATTACCTAATTTGGGTTTAATACTTAAAAATAAAAAAATAATATTTTTTTGTCTATCCTTCATCAGTCTTGAGACTGAGGTCTAGGTTTTACATATTGGGGCAGCAGTGATAAACCCCATTAACTTAGTAGATATCGTCAATGTGAGATGTATTCTAATTGATACAGTATATGTAGCTTCAGTTACCCTCACAAAAGACAAACTCAATGTCCACATATACAAGCTTGAAGTATATCATACGAATAAGCACAAAGTAGTTTTGAAATATTTTTCTGTACAAAAAGTTAATTTTACTCAGCCACAGAAGAATGCCTTAGATACCATAACTGCCTCATTACTACAATATACATATAATATTTATGGATATTTCTCACAGAGATTAGCTAATTATAATTAATACTATACAAGGATTACATGCTATGTAGATTGTTTTATATAAATTGTAAGAAATAATACAAAAGAGCGTTGTAAATGTAGCAGAGCGCATTGCGATACATTCAATTTTGTAAAATTGTGGAGAGTGGAGCACATGTAATGATAAATACTTTTCTCGATAAATTTTATTCTACAATTATTTCATCTATATTCTGTATCCAATTACACACTATGGCTGAACAGTCACGACTTTCGATCAATAATAATATTAAGTGTCGTTTTTAATTGATTGTATTTCAAATATTCGTATTATAAATTTATATTAAGGCTAATAAGTATTTAGTTTTATACCATTAGCGTTTTTACCTAAACTTAGCTACACCGTGAACATAGACATCGAACCTTAAGACTCGTAGCAGTAAGATTCAAAGTCCATGACTGTAAGCTGTGTAGTCAATAATCTAGTCTACTGGCACGAAGTCAATATTATTGTTCACAAAAAGCTATTCAGAGTAGTCCAACTCATAGATACAAAAAAAAACTATTTCTTCAAAGTTACAATCGATTGTCATTATATCGATTAACTTGAGCGTCACAAGTGTAAGACCGCGCTCAGTTTGGACACGAATTTGTATCGTACGTAAACATATGATCGTGGTCGTACGAATTGAGTGCGTACAATGAATACGTTTTACTCCGTCAAAAAGGTAGTGATATCGCATTCGTGAAGTCATCTTTGGTTGGAGCGCAATGAATAATCTGTATCTTCTAGATAATTCTCTTATAACTCGAAGACTGCGGCGGCGTCTTCGCTGTCGCAGAACCGAATGGGTGCGTGAAATTTATTTAAAAAGAAAAGAATTTGGAGAATTTCATCATATTATTGAAGACTTAAATAATGACCCCATACTGTTTCATGGTTATGTACGTATGAAAATAGAAACTTAAAATAAATTTTTCTACATCCATTTTTACGCACGAACGTGTTTAAAAATCCCAACAAGTTCGGATTGTTTTCGGACGTCGGAACTAAACGTACGTATACGTACGACTAACTCGCATCCCGTATGTGCGATCCCATAGTACTTGGAAGGTTAGGATCGTTCGTGTGTGTTCGTACGTATACGCACGAGCAAAATTCGTAACGCACGTACGAAAACGCGTCTAAACTGAGCGCGGCCTAATATCGATTAATTTGAGCGTCAGAAAAGCACTACAGTATAAAGTATCGATACTAAAGAATCAATGTTTGTTGACAATAAAATTGACTTACCGACTCGTCGCCATCAGATAATATCCACAAATATTATCACTAAATTATAAACCAAGTTACAGAAACGTGCACCGGAACTTCCGTCCGGGGCCTATGGTTCGTCCTCTCCTATTCCGTTTGACTCGACTCGCTTTGTCCTTGCGGATTTCTCGGACGAGCGTGTAGAAGGCATCGTCGACGCCCATGCGGGTCTTAGCCGACGTCTCCACGAAGGGAACTCCATAACTTCGCGCCACCTGGAACACATATTGAGCTCAATTAGATTAGGTACTATATTGCGTTGCGTTAAGAAGCGCAACAATTATTGCGCTTCTTACCCCTAAGCTCGGTATTCCGAGTTAGGGGCAATACGATTGATGAGTCTTTACGACCTAATGTTTTGCGGATGAAACTACTAACTAGTAGAGTTTAATGTCAAAATAATAAATGATTACAATTTATTGATCACCCCATAGAAGCAGTGGCTCACACATGAAAGGGGATAAAACGGTGTAGAAGACAGCAGGCCTGTATTACGACAAGACGAATCACATACGAGTTGTTCACATCGAGTGCACCCGCATAGAGGTCTGTTCTGACGATTTTTTACCCCGGGCAAAAGACATATCAGCAAGGTTCTTTTTAAATCGTAGACCTCTACCGGACAATACGTACACAAAACTCTAAGTACGCTTTCTAGTAAATATTTTGTACGTAGCAAATCTTAGGAAGGATTTCGGACACATTGGATTATTTTAGGAAGACTCCAGTAAGCTCGTTCTAGAATAGCCGTGTAAAAATTTCCTTTCAGTAGAAACCATCTGGGGTTTAATATGCAAGTTTTAATATTTTGGATATTTCGGGGCTACAGTAAATATTCAGAATTAGACTCATAATAGTTTATTTGTTAAACATAGGTACAAGTAAAGATCTTAAATGATTAATTTTTGACGGCTACATTTTGCCCTTTTCAACCGACGACAAAAAGAGGAGGTTATCAATTCGACGCGTATATTTTTTTTATGTATGGTCATCGATTGTTCGAAGACGGCTGAACCGATTTGGATCTGATGATGGGATCCTGGAGAAATCGAGGGAACTCTTCCAAATATTATAGGCATACCTATGACGTTTTGGGTATTTATTATAGTAACTTGTGCAGTTGCTCTCAAAAAGTACCATTTGAGGAAGTGGAACTGATGATGACGACCACAGATGGCCGCCGAAACAACTCAATAATAAGTATTGAGTGGATTGCGATTCGATTACTTGAATATGGATGTTAAGCACTTTATGCTCGTCACAATGCATATGGTGATGTAGAGCTGATGGTGAAGTACCAGGAGAACTCCTCAACAATTAACGGCCCAGCATTGGGAAAAGCAATATTTTGTAAAAGGTTATAAGTAGTTGACATTTAGGCTCTTGTAACTAGGTAAATTAAAAATAGACCAACTAAAAAGAGTGAAATAAAAACTTTTTACCAAAAAATTAAACCGACTCCCAAAAAACACTGCAAAGTGAAAAATAACTTTAATTTCGGAAGTCGGTGCCAAAAACGAAAACACAAAACTAAAGACTGTGTTTTTTGGGAGTCGGTTTAATTTTTTGGTAAAAAGGTTTTTGGAGAACAGATTAATATAATAAAAATAGCATACGTATTTTTTTATGGTATTTTATAGCAAAACCATCTTTTTTTTCAATGGGAAAATCATCTAATAACCTCTCCTGCTCTGGGTGGAGCGGAAAGGAGGGTCACACTTCTACTGACTAAAAAACCCACCCTGTTCCTTCACTGCCCTTACGTTCCGGGGCCGCGGTAACTCGTTACAACATTCCTACAATCCGGCAGCCCTGTCATTACGTTTTATCTTTTTTTTTAACAATGGGAAATCATCCAATGACTGCCTCCCGACCTGGGCGAAGCGGGAGGGTGTTTCAGACTTTTACTGACTAAACCCCATCCGTGTTCTATCATATGCCCTTCGTGTTCCGAGGCCACGGTAACTCTTTCGAATAATTTCGCAACCCCGGCAGGCAACGCCCCCCCTATGGACCCCGACAATTTTGCTGACACTCTTTGAGGCGCGCGTGGAATACGACGCGCCGTCTACACGAGCCTGGTTTCAATCGGGCGGCGAGCTACCCATTGCTCGCAGTCCCGCGCCTTCGGTGGTTGGGAGTCACCCTGCGACTACCGACGCCCGGAGCGTCTCCTGCGGCGGCTGGGACGCAAGGGCTGTGAGGGCCTTGAGACCCGCCTCTCCCTCGCGCGTCCCGCCACCTCCTTCGCTTGCATAGTTGCTTCGCAGAAATAGGTGAATGCAGCCCTTCAACCCTGGCCTCGTCCTTTTCGGACGCGGAGCTAGCCCTGCTCGTCGCCCGCAAGCCCGCGCCTACGATGGCTGGAGATCGGCTCGCAATCTCCGACGCCAGGGGCATCTCCCGCGGCAGCTGGGACGTGAGGAAGAGTCTCTCTCTCAGGCCCCTACTTCGCTAGCATGACTGCTTCGCAGGAGGCGACTGCATTCCATTTCCCTCGCTCCGCACCATGGTCTGAATAAGGGCTGGGCGCGAAATGTCGCCGCCACCGATCAGCTTCACGAGGACACGGTGGTGCTCTGCCCAAGCGGGTCACACTTCCACTGCATGTAGGATCAACACCGAAGAAGCTCTTTTTCATTAAAGCAGTTTTAGATTTTACACTAAAAATGTATATTTCTGTACGTTTTGTTTATTATGATACAAACCCTTTGACGAATATAAAATACTAACTGTTCTGGTTACAGTGAACGAGGAAGATGAAGTGACATTTTAAATAATATCTACTATACCTACACAAAGTTGACCGAGACGAGACAACAATACGAGTACATCTAGAGTAATTTCTCTGCATGATGAGATGACGTACATGAAACGATAACGACGTCATCTAGAAAGGTTAAAAGTGTTTGTTACGGCAAATAAAAATGCTAAACAAATACTTTTTTTTAGAAAGAACGAAGTTATTTCAAGACTAGTTGCGTAAAGTACTTAAGTACCTAGGACAGACAGCGATCGTTACATTTTAAAGTTTTTAGGTTAAGGACGGTCTTAATGGATTTTGACAATAGGGCATTCTACATGCAAACCGAAGAAAATAGGGTGATGCTTTTAGGGTAAATTCTTTACCGGCGTTGCGGGCAAGGGCAGCTGAAAAGAACAGGGTGAGGTTTTAGTCGGTCGATCTCTAACACTCCTTTCTGCTCCACCTAGAGCGGGAGAAGTCACTCGATGATTTTCCAACCCGGAAAAAAGTTCTTCAATAACTTATAATTAATAACGTTAGCGAGGCAGTCACAATAGCGATAAGACTGGACGTCAAACCAATAAATAAAACAATTAAAGCCCCTAACACGACAACAACTATAAATCACGAATAAATTGTCATCGTAAACAGAACATTCCATTTATACAAATATCCACATGCGAAAGACTGGCTAGTTTTCTTTGATTTGCTTGAGAAAACCATCGAATCGGAATAAAATAGTAAGTGCAACAACACGGATTTTTTAAATGGCGGCATGTCAAATAACAAAATAATGAATATTAGAATTTTCTAATCATCTCTTAAAGTCTCCAAGAATACAACGCTCACAAAGGGATTTGGAACAAAGTTTGGGTTCAAACTCTCAGTTTGTGCTCAACTTTACAAACTTTAGTCTTCAAAGAAAGCTTTTACTGGCATTTCAAAGGTCAAACGTAAGTTTCGAGATATAACTATTTAGGACTACCTACTGATAAGCCCGTAACAAAGACACACAGACAGTTACAGGTGTGAATTCAACAAGTAATTTAATTATCGAAGATTTGGATTGGACAATTAAACAACTATTAGCTTTAAGTATTTTAACTAGCTCCTCCCCGCGGTTACCCGCGTGGTAAGTTGTTTAGCAATTATATAAAAAAACCTATAACACTTTATTGTTCTTGAACAGGTAGTTGTAGAGCTATATCAAAAATTACATCGATCCGATGCTCCATTTTTACTTAAAAAGGACAAACAAACAAACACACTTTCGCAGTTATAATGTTAGTATGGACTCTGGATGTCAGGATCTCGCCACGTGTATGTATCGTGGAATAGCTTTTAACTGTTGTGTGTCTTGGCGCGACTCTGGGGAGCCAAAGCCTGGACTACCAGAAGCCATACTAGACAAAAAAATAAACCAAACAAATTCTTATTTATGTATCAGATGTTATTTTGCATGGAAAAACATGACAGTGAAGATTATGTAAAAATTAATTAAGTTTAATTTTTCAACCGACGACAAAAAGAGGAGGTTATCAATTCGATGCGTATATATATTTTTTTTATGTATGATCATCGATTGCTCGAAGACGGCTAAACCGATTTGGAAAATTCTTTTTTTGATTGAAAGGGTATACTTCGAAATTGGTCCCATTTTCATAAACGTCAGAATCTGATGATGGGATCCTGGAGAAATCGAGGGAACTCTTCAAATATTATAGGCACACCTATGACGTTTTGGGTATTTATTATAGTAACGTGCAGTTGCTTTCAAAAAGTACCATTTGAGGAAGTGGAACTGATGATGAAGACCACAGATTGCCGCCGAAACTACTCAATAATAAGTATTGAGTGGATTGCGATTCGATTACTTGAATATGAATGTTAAGCACTTTATGCTCGTCACAATGCATATGGTGATGTAGAGCTGATGGTGAAGTACCAGGAGAACTCCTCAACAATTAACGGCCCAGCATTGGGAAAAGCAATATTTTGTAAAAGGTTATAAGTAGTTGACATTTAGGCTCTTGTAACTAGGTAAATTAAAAATAGACCAACTAAAAAGAGTGAAATAAAAACTTTTTACCAAAAAATTAAACCGACTCCTGGTAAAAAGTTTTTTTAAGAAGAATGTGCCCACTCTTGACCTCGATCTCGCCTGATGGTAAGCGATAGATGAAGTCTACGGTGGAACGAGCGAATTAGAGGATTCGAATAATGGTAATGCACGAAATCGAAGGATTAGTAGAATATTCGTCGTTTCTGGTCCATGTTTTATACAAGGAAATTACTCATGCATATACGATTATTTCAACACCAATGCCTACAGCTTCTCTGATACAGTAGGTACATTTTAAGCTCATCAAAACGTTGCCACAGTGAGTAATGTGTAATACAGATATCCATTTATTGCATATTATGTATGTATCATCAGGAACAATATTACTCACGACGATAATAATATTAATAATTCTGATTTCTAAGTTCAAATATTTCCTTCATTAAATGAACAGGAAAATAATGAATTCGGCAATTAAAACGTGTCGATTGAATAGTCACCCACTTGGTTTAGCAATTGACGCAAATGAGCCATACACTTTTATCAAAACACGATAATTCGGAGACCGAACGTTGGGGTCAACTTATGTTAGCGATTTGAATGAGTAAGGAATAATCGATAGCTTAGTCTTCACAGTCTAACAATCGCTAAAGAAGGGTCAGCAAGAAAAGTGGCAATGGTAACACGCAAAACTTACTGTGATGGCCTTTCGTGATGTACCAACGGAGCAGAAATCGATGACACTATGTTATTTAGACGGATGGAAAGGGCCGGTTTGAGTTGAACATCAGTAGTTAAATCTCACCAAAATCTACCTATTATGTAACATACCATATAACAGTCTCTCAGACTTAAGAAGAGTTTGTTAAGAACTTAGCTTAAAATTCTTGGTACAGAAATTGGGGCCATTCAATCCGCGAGTTGACAGTATGTTTAAAAATTTAAAATAACTATTTAATTATGTAATTCTATTGATATGAAGCACAAAATAGTACAAATGAAGAAAAGATTATTAATTATTTATTTTATTTTCCCATGAGAAAAATGAGACTTTTTATCTGTGAGTAGGGATGCCAAATGTGTTCAAAGAAAAAACCGGACAAAGTTTTTAATATTTTTATTTCTTAACTGATAAATGTACTTTGTGTACTGGAAACTTACTAAACTACAACCATTTTACTTTTTATATATTTAGAACTCAACCCGACTGCTTTTAATAAAGTCTTATTCCCTGAGATGTCATCTTAAAATTCAGTGCAACTAACATTTATGTTAAAGAAAACGCACTATTCACTTTTTACAGTTTGAACGGCGAGACGATTTCTTTCATTGGTCCATACATTTCCCATGACGCTGAAGATTCGTTCCACAAAAGCATTAGATATGGGAATACTACACCACACATACTGTACGATTTTCAAAAAACGGTCCTATGAAACGCTGGTGCTGTTCACTAGAAATAATGAACGATTATTTTATTACCGGACAATCTATTGTCCGGTTTACCAAGATTTTTGTGACCGGACAAGCATAAAGAAAACCGGATTGTCCGGTCGAAAACCGAACATCTGGCATCCCTATCTGTGAGTCACGTGATTAAAAACACCAATCAGAAAACGAGACGTCATCGTTCAATATTTTGACAGCTGACTGGTTATCTTTGGTTGGTGCGTAAGACAAAATAAGAAAAGAATAACTAACTAACTGCTTGCACTGTCTGGACAGGTCCGCTCAAATTTGCGTGGTTATTTCCTCAAAAGAATACCAAAGACATGAACCTACATGCTTCTCATATACAAATACAAATTGTCTGGACTTTAAAAAAGACGTTGACGACAAACTCAGAGGGAGTTTGTTTCGGTGTTTCTTCTTAGAGTAGTCAGTTAGGAAATACCGGCCTCATCTAGCTAAACTAAACACGCAAAAAAACATGACGTGTAAAAGTGTTATTTATAACCAATTTCCAAATAAATATTTCATTTCATTTCATAACTAACTCTCTCTCTCTTCTGGTTCATTTGTCTTATCGTCCTATAATAGTTGTTCGATGAGTTCCTTTTTTTGTGTTTTAAAAAAAGCAGATAGATAGATATATTCTTTATTGTACACCATAACAGTAAAACAAACATGGACTTAACAACTAAAAAGGGTGATACAATGGGCGGTCTTATCGCTAAAAGCGATCTTTTACAGACAACCTTTGGATGGAATTGACACAGTAGTTCTAACCACTTCTTGCGAATATCTCTTTTTAACGGGACATGAATAAATAGTTTCGTTGGCGTTTTTATAGTAGTATATTCCCACAACAAGGCAATAAAGCACTGATAATAATTTTACACGTTCATAATAGAGTAAAATATCATAAAATAACCGAAGTACATTTATGTGCCAAATGCCAGGAAAGTTGTTTTTTGAACGACGACGTCATAGGTAGTCACGTGACCACAATCCCACGATTTAGGCCATAGTTTTTTAATAAATTAAAAAATTACTTATATTTTAATTGAAAGGATAAGTGATGAATAAAATATTATTTTACGAGTACACATGAAGCGCTTCGAAGCGTTTCAAACAATTTTTACAAAGTTGTCAACTCGCGGATTGATCTGTATTTCATGACTACCTTGAAGCTTTCCGCTAGGATGCGATTGCCATTTCATCGGGCTATAAGAATGACAGAAGAAAGAGTGCCCCTGTGTTTGCGCACACACTAGATCATTGTAATATCGCTTTCGTCGCGGCTAATCTTGGCGAAGATGATTTTGGCCATGACTGAAATTTGGAAAGGAAGTCAATAAGTAGCACTCTTTAAGATAACTTGCAGCAAGGAATCCATTGTGTCACCAAGCCATTTAAAATTGGTACTAAAACGATGAAACGAAGGGGAATGAGCAAGTGCAATCTACATCATTGCATTATTTGCTACCCTGAGACGCCACTGACCCACTCCTGTATATACGACTGTCGTTGGTTGAAAAGAAACAAACTTTCAATGCCACCGGGCATTGTAGTTTATTTGGGAAGTGGCGGGTCGAACGAACTACATTCTGATCTACGCATTTGCTGCTACTACAGGATAAACAAAATTAATATACAAGGGTTTGACAAGGGTGTAGTTGTTTATCAGTAAGTAGTTATTCAGGATGTGGTGAACAAATAAAGATTATTGAACCACCCATTGGATTTATGTAGTTTTAATTAGCGCAAACTAAATTCGCTGTTAATATGTCTCCAATAATATAGAAACCCGTGGGAACAGTTATTGCAAAGCTGCCGTGTTTTTGGGGTAATCTTGCCTAGAAGCGCAGCCAGATCCATATTTAACCTGTTTGAGGCCCAGGGCACATAAGGATAATGAATTTGTTAGAATTTACAAAGATTCGCGATGAAAAACAAAGCCTATTTTCTGACGAGACTAGAACAGTTTCGCGACAAGTGCTTAGCGCCTAGGCAACAGAATCCAAGTTAAGAGCTAGCAACGCATCTGTGTGTTAGGAGCGTTTACACCTTACGGTGTCATACAAACTTTCAAGCCCTTAAAATTAGATATTAATGAACAGATTAAGTAATAATGTCAATTAAATTAATGCAAGTAGAATAGGAAGCGGTATAGTAAAACTTCGAGGCTCAAAAAGTGCTGACTCTTAGCCTAGTTATAATAAAAAAGGAGTATTTCATGTTTAGATTGATGAGATTACACTTTTGCTTGAAACTGTATTTCAAGCATGTCGAGGTCTTGATGTTACAGTAAATTAGTGTCTGAAAGTCTTATAGGCCCGTATTACAGAACGTTACTCAAGTCCAGTTTGAGCTTAATTCGCCCGATCTCAGTTTAAATATAGAATCTGCGCTTGAGCATTGGTCTTATTCCAGAACTGTAATAAAACTACACTCAGATTCAAATCGGGCCTCAAGAAGAGAATATCTGTTGTCTATGCATCAGTCTGTTTTCGTTTACGTTTTATTTTCTTCGTCTCCGCTGTTCCGATCTACGAATGATAGTAAATAATTCAATTTATTTTAATAACAAATTTTTAAGAAAACAAAATAATTACAGTACAGTTTCACTACAGAAATTACTTTATAAGAATTTGTAAAAAAAAATTTTAAAAATCGTGTCAATTCAATCTTTTCTAACATAAAAATATAACAAGACCTACTATCAATTTTATACTATAATAATCACAGAATTGTTGCAACAGAAATAGGATTAAACATAATTATGCTTCATTTTGTAAAGTTTTGGGGCTTCCCCTAGCATATTTATTATGACAAACGGATGTTGCATATACACATATCACTTAATTAAATACATTTATCTTAGATCCTCAGTTTAGTTATTAACAACTAAATACTGTGTTTAAAACAAACCTGTTTCTAAAACACAGCTGTTGTTTGGGATCAATGTAACTGTTTTTAATTTTTTCAGTCTAACTAAAATATAATCGTATTTCTTGCGTAATATATTTTTTCAATAATTGATATGCTCGCTTTCGACCACCACCAATCTTGACTTAAGACCCCCAGGTTATAGCTAACAGGAATTATAGACCCCAGCTGGAAATTCCACTCCTTAGCTGTACACACAATGAAAGTATTCCCAAAACTTATTCACCAAAAAAAATTAAATTACTTCTACAGTGAATGTATAAAATGAAGACAACAAAGTTTTTCATAGACATCAGTGCAACAGGTACTTTTTATGTTGTTGAATACAAACACAATTCTTTCTTGATGCCAGTTGTATTATTTTAGTTTGAATATTTTTTTGTGGATAGAAGAATAATTAAAAATAAAAATAATAAATAATTAAAATAAATAAAATAATTTTAACTAAATAATTTGATTTGGGAATAATTCTGCATGTTTTTTGTCTATGCTTTACTGTTTTTTATTTCTGATGAGCCCACTCTTGACCTCGATCTTGCCTGATGGTAAGCGATAGGGTGGATTTTGGGAGACTATTCTGCCGCCATAAGGTAAAAGGACGCATCTACATGAAGTACGAAACGGAGAAAAAAAATAAAACGTGTTTTAAAAATTAAAAAATTCGCTGTGCGAAAGGAAATAAACCTTATTATAATTTTGTTATGCAAAAGTGTGTATTATTGTTTGATCTTTCAGAAATTACATGAGAATTTTAATTAATTTAATTTTATGTATTAATTAAATAACTTTTTCCTTTTCTTTTTAGCAAAAAAATATAAGAAAGTAAGTTTTACTGCAATGAAAAGACGCTTTTGGCTAGAAACGTCCTTTCAACGTAGTATTTTTTTAAACGTCTTTCCTACTTAGTGATGATGTGTTACCAGGTTCTAGTTAACTAAATAAAAAAGACGCTAATAGCCATTTGCTGCTATTCAACTTAGTAATACTAATACTCATTTAACTTAAAAAATACCTGCCCCTTGTGGGATCCCTAACAAAACATCTTATGTTATAAACTGAAGTACGTTTTAACACGATAATTATCTTGTTTAAAAAAAATGAGAAATTGACTTATATTTTTTATAAAAAATAGCAATTCCCAACATTAAGTTTTAAACTCTTAAAAAAATAATGATTAAGTATAAATAAAACTACCTAAATTTGTGCTAATTATAGTAAACATTAATAATAATTATCACAGCTTTGTAAGGAATCTCTTAAAATGAATAAATTTTCGACATAAACTTGAGTGAGATCAAACTAACACTACGACTTATAATATTTCATGAATTTTCTTCATGAAATATTACGCTTAAAACTATCCAAAAACTAAAATAATCAATATTATCTAATTATAAGTTAATAAGTTTGAACATTAACACAGTAATCAGAGCTTTGTATGTATATTTGTATTATAAAGAGGAAAGAAAAGCAAAAGGAAAAATTTTATTGTTTGCATTGAATTGGCTCCGAAACTACTGAATCGATTTCAAAAATTCTTTTTCCATTACAATTTTTCATTATCCCTGATGAACATATGCGATAGAATATTTTAAAAAATGTTAGGGATCCGTATGATATTATATATTATAAAGAGGTACAATTTGTTTGTGTGAAGAGGAAGACATTTAAATCAAAACTAAGATGGTGCCAGATTAACCAAAATAAAATGAAAATGGACATCTTAGCCGAGCATCACAAATCTAAAGATTTAATACAGATAAATTGAATCCAGGACCGGGCATCCCTGTGAGTGTAGCTGGGCAACATGAATCTGCTCCCGTAGCTAACTTGTTTGTAAAACATTTTAAAATTGATTCTACTTATAATCCAACATCGCAGATATTGAATACTGAGGATTTTGTGATGGAATTAAATGTGAGATTCTCAGCGAAAAGTGTCGCCACTATAATAAAAAGCATGGTAAGGGGCAAATCTCCAGGGTATGACTACCTCTTCCAAGAGTGCTGGCGATGTTTTACTCACTCTCTTTAAGTCACTCTCATCTGTCCACTAACTTAATGAAAACGATAGTTGTACCCGTTGTGAATGATAAGACCGGGGAAGCATCAGATCAGTCTTGGCCAAGGAACTAGATAATTTTCTTGATAGATATATGGCGACTCGTATCGAATTGCATGATGCACAGTTTGGGTAAAAACCTGGTCTATCTACAGAAACTGCCATACTGTCGCTTAAGCAGACTGTCCAGTACTACACGTCTAGAAAAATGCCTGTTAACGCGTGTTTTATAGACCTTTCCAAGGCGTTTGATCTGGTGTGGTATGACTTGCTGTGGCAGAAGCTTATGAATGATACGTCCGTGGATAAGGAAGTCATATCAATACTTCGGTTCTGGTAAAACAATCAATGGTAATAAAAAAATGGTAAAAATTGTGTCAGATGGGCAGGATCATTGTCGGATGAATATAGGCTGAATTGCGGAGTGAGCCAAGGTGGCTTGTCATGAACCGATTGATCGTTGAGCTCTGTAGCACTTATCAGGGTTGTCACGTGGATGGAACCAGCGTTAAAAATATTAGTTATGCTGATGATATGGTGCTGCTGAGCCTTTCGATCAATGGGATGAGAAGTGTGCTTTCGATGTGTGAAAGGTACGCGGAGATCCATGGGCTTCGATACAACGCGAAAAAGAGTGAGTGAGCTACTAGTCTTCTAAGGCAGGCACAAGTTCTATCCGATTGTGCCTCAGTTAAAACTTTGCGGTAGGTGCGGTGCCACTGGGTTTCTCAAGACCTAAAAGTCGGTCTGGACATTGAGTGTGAGCGTAGGGCGTTGTCTGTTCGTTAGGACTACGCTACGCTAGTAGGACACTTACAGTGTATTTCCATTCTTTGTACATATGCAGTCTGTGAGTTATCTACACTCAGGAGGCATACAACTTCCTGCGGGTACAGTATAATAATACGTTCAAGGTGTTGATGGGGTTGCCGCGCTACTGCAGTGCTTCGGGCACGTTCGCCAACGCGGGAATAGACGATTTTTATGCTATCATGCGTCAACGATGCACTTCCATCATGCACAGGGTACGTGTCAGCCCCAACAGCATTCTAAATTCGATAGCAGACAGATAAAACAGCCCTTTTTTGGGACATTGGGTACACCTACATGCCAATGTGGTGTAGGTAGTTGTTAAGTATTTTATTTTATGTTTCTGGTAGCTTCTAAGATTTGTTTGTATACTAACCCAAATGGATCTAACGTCTGAAATAAAAGATTATTTATTTATTAAAGCACGAAGGGGCGCGCGCGTTTCTCTGACTGCCTGGACGCAACTGAAGGGCGGTATTCTAACCGCGAGCCCCACTTCACCCCATATAACTAGCAATACTAAGTAGAAAGGGCACAATTGCCACTTGCGCCTGCTTATTTTTCGTAATACTAAGTTAAAAAGGCACATCTACGCAGAACAGTCTTTTCTTCTTATGACTATGCAGAAGTGTCTTTTAATTGTATGAAGAATTAAATATTTTGTAAAAAAATAAGACCTTTCTACTGAAATGCGTCTTTTTAACTTAGTGTACGTCAGAAATGTCTTTTCTATTTAGTAATATTTAATTAATTTGGCAGATACGTCTTATTTAACAGTGAGATTCATAGGGTTCTGTTTAATTTATGCGAAATATAAAAATACTGGCAGATGCCATTTTTTTTTCTGATTAAGAATATATAGATAACTCAATTTCGGAAAAAATGTTAGATGCGTCTTTTTTCCTTATGGCGGCAGTATTGGTCTCTCAAAATATAAATATCACAAATGTACATCATTTATACCTTTCTTATTGGAAATGTAGTCCTTACAAAACTGATTAAATTTTGAAAAGAATGTTACCCAAAGACAACAGTCCAAGTTTAACCATAATTAAGAGATTGAAAATAATTAAGGCAAATGTCTGTAAGTGTAAAATGATTTACGAGTGCTTTCTTTGAACTGAAGTGGTACAGTGAACAATGTACAGACGCCACATGACTCACTTTATGTGAACATTTAATTACTCTTAATTGTCGTCTGGGATTATTTTCTCTTGCTTGTTTGAGAATGCCAACTCACAGGTCATGCGGTCAGAAATAAGTTTTGTTTTATATTTTTACTTGTAATTTTTTATAGCCAGAAGCGGTTTAGTTATATCTTTGTGATTCTATGATGTGTAAATAATTGTCTTATTTTTTTTAAACTAGTCTTGATTTAGGATTATTTTTAGATCTAGTTGAAGAGTGTAGATAGCTCGCCTCAGTGCATTGCTTTTGACTGAATTATCATTGTCTTAGTTGCTTAACATAGAAAAAGAGGAGTAATTTCATGAGTATCTCCCTTCCCCCCAAAAAGGTTAATAACACTGGTCATCACAATTTTTGTATGAATGTATGTATGTAGGGCAGGTATCCGCAACTCCACAACCATGTGCATATTTTCGTGGAGTTGGAGTAATCACAATTTTTATACAAAGTGAAACGAAGAGTGCATGAGACTTCTCAACATATAAAATTATCATGAATTTCTGGGGTTCTGTAAACAGGTTACAGGTACAGAATTATACACACTACGCATATTTCTTTAGTTATGAACTAATTATTGTCATGTTATGGATTTAAGCACACTACATTAATAAATGCCACACAGGGATTAGTGGGCACTGGGTACTTTTCTGTATTATATAATTATAATACATATGAATGTAGGTTGAAGTTAAACTATGTGACATTTCACTTTATATAGTCAGCTCCAGCTGCAATACAGCTTTTATTATTTTCTGACTTATATGGTCTGTCATATGTCTGTCCTTCTGTTCTAGTCTGTCTCTGTCTAGGCTAAGCTCTGGATCAGCTGAATGAATTTTAATTGGGCTTTCAATGGAAGACAGAGGATGTCATAAAGAAACATTACATGTTGCCTTTTAACACAAAATTTCCAATGATCATGATTTAGATGGGATAATCCTCCAATACCAACATAGTTGCTCAGCTCGTAACTTGACATAAGTCGTACAGCTTATCATGGTAAAATGCTAAGCAGGAAGTAAGGTACAATCAGAACTGGTTCTACCCATTGCAACTATTACCATGGACATCTTTATCTATGGCCATGGCCATATATATGGCTATGGCTTCAAAAGTAGTAATAAGAGGTAAATCAAGATAAGGCAATCAATCTATTGATAGGTTTACAAGTAAATTGATTGATAGGTAGCGGTACTTTACTTTGTAATGTGAAGTGTAAAAATGGAATGTATTTAAAGGTCTTCTACTGTCTTTCATGTCATATCAACAACCTTGTTTTTCTAAATTCAATGTATACAAATATATTTACTAAAGAAAAACAACATTTTTTATTATGGAAATTGAGCTGGTTACAAAACATTATTTATCAATAGTAAGTTTTATAATATCCCTTTATGCCTGAATGTCATCAACAATTTTTTTTTAATTGTCTATGTGAAATTAAGACATTTCCAACTATGCTGAAACTTGATGTGAGCATAAATTGTTTTTAAAAGTGGCTAACACTTATCCCTGACTTTACTCGTACAAAATAGTAACAAGAATATATTATGAAATTTAATCTGAATATGAGGTTAATGTGATAGCATTACTCTGTTTGCGCAAGTATTACATGATGTTACTAAATGTGAGTTAAATTGTTCAAACATAGTTGTTGCGTTATGTTTACCTTAGCCTAACTGTGGCTTTTAATTAGTAGTAAGCATTTTTTGAAGAATAGGTACCAACTTTTGAAGTCAAAACTGTTCTAACTATCCATACTTAGATTGGTAAAGAAAGAGCGGACTGTCGTACAGTTTCTGTTATGCCTAAAAGGAGGCTCCATACTCTAGTTTTTAAGGAGTATGTCCTTGTGAAAATAAAATAAATCATTATTATAATTAAAGCATGAAACTAACACATGATTATATTTTTGCAGCCAGGAAAATACAGCATAGTAGCAAAACTGGATATTATTATTTCAATTTAACATTGTCTGGAAACTGATAAAATTAAAAACTGCAGGATTAACATTCAGTAAATTCTTACTTGGAATCAATGCACCACACTTTCTTGTAAAACTTTGTCAACCAGTATACTATCATTATTTCTTTTCTTTTTATTTAATTATTCCTCACATAAACTATATACTATTTCTTAAGGCTCCCTCTCCTTACATTTAAATTTAATTATTCATAAAAATTTTAGTTACAGCCAAAGTTTCAACAGTACTTAAGTGAACAGTTGAAATAGGTTTCTATCAGAAATTTTACACTTAAATGTTGATTACATCACCTAGCTTTTTATTAGGTATGACAGCACTTTTAGAATAGTCCGAAGTAGGTGATTATAGCCAGCTCATATGTAGAATGTCTATCAGTCCCCTAGATCAAAATTTCTAGACAATGATCATGTTTATTTATTAAGTAGTGACATCATACCTTTTAATGCAAAGTGATCAAACTAAGTTATTTTATTTTATTTTATCCTTAACTGCATACATAATAGCCATTAAGTCCGGCATCTAATTACTTGACCAGTACCAAGAATGGTACTGGTCAAGTAATTAGGTGCTGGATCTATATTCTTCAAGAGAGTGCAGCTTTCATGACTAAAAGTATAAATGTACACAAACAAAAATCTTACATAAGATGATTACAACTGCTTCACATACGCCATTATTAGACAAATAGGAGTTAATTAATCAATTAAATGCAACTCTGATTATGTGTTTGACTTAGGAAATAACAGTTTCTTGGTAGTTTCTTTTGTGCTGCAGTGTACACAAACAAAAGACATGTGAATGTAGTGCAGTGTGGTGTGGTTTATTATGTAAACAACTGACCTCGCGCGCCTGCGCCATGTCCACTGCCCACGCCTGCAGGTCGCACTTGTTCCCCACCAGCACCATTGGCACCTCCTCCGCGTCTTTCACCCGCTTGATCTGCTCCCGATATGAGCCAATGTCTTCGAAACTTTTAGCACTGTTCACTGCGAACACCAGCAGGAAGCCTTCCCCTGTCCGCATGTACTGGTCCCGCATCGCAGAGTACTCCTCCTGCCCCGCCGTGTCGAGGATGTCCAACAAACACGTCTCACCATCGATAACTACTTGTTTCCGATACGAATCCTCGATCGTAGGATCGTATTCGTCCACAAAATGATTCTGTATCAGCTGTATAGTCAATGCGGATTTACCGACGCCTCCGGCACCTACCACCACCAATTTATACTCGGTCATCTTGCGACGAGTTAGGAAGAATATTTTTTCACACCACTAATGTCACTAGATGAGAAACTACGCCCCTTGTCGTGCCACACCTTTTAAATTACTCACATCGGCATGGCTGTCGCGACCTATGTTATTGCACTTGCTGTGTCCGTAAAACGGCTAATTAATGTATTATTAGAGGCAAATGCAATAAATAACAATGAGGCGGTTCACTCACCCTTTTACCGGAGTGGGAGTGTGTTCGGAAATGTTACATGTTGATGAGTCATCGCAGCCTCAAAGTAAAATAAATTTGTCTTTTATTTTTATTTTGAAGCAGCTATCCTTTTTAAACTAATGAATTGATTACTTATACCTTTGTAGCTAGTGATAGATATTAAATGCCATTAATAAAAGCAGAAAGCGTTCGAGTTAATAAAATGAAATAGTTTCAGAACGCACGCCATTATGATTTGTCCGCTTGTATTAATTCAGACTATAGGCTCTAGATGGCGCTGGCATATTAAGCTGTCTGAGATTTTTCAGTTTTTGTAATTTAAACGTCATTTAAACAAATTCAACAATATTTTATAGAGTTCTTCAATTTGCACGTGCTTAAATCTATTTATATTGATTAGCTTTGCATCGAAGAATGTCTTCAGATAAGAACAATGAGGATGATGCAGCAGGAGAGTCTCTAGAAGAAGCAGGAGCATTGGAAGCCGATGTTGGAGCAAATTTGTAATACCTAGTTTGCCTTTCCTTCTTTGGGTAGTTTCAGAAGCATAAAAATAATGGTTTAGTTGCGTTTGTAGTATAAGCTTGTGTGTACCAGCTAACTACTTACCAATAGCAAAAGTATTTATAAACGGCTAAAAAGAAATAACTTATAATTGAATGCACTGTATTCAAGTTGAACATAAATATCATCTGAGGTTTTGTACCAGACGTGATTTGTTTCACATTTGTTATAACTTATAGCCAAAGTTATTTTTGTGAAGATGGAAAAAAAACGCTCTATAATAAATGATAAGCTCTAAATTATTTTACGTTTTATACTTAATTCTTTACGCCATCTATTTATTAGCATTAGGCGTTACAAAGGTAATGTACACAGGGGTGTACATGTGGCACAATTCATATGTAACGCCATCTGTGTACTTATAGTAAATTACAACTGTATTGGTATTGGAACATAGGTGGCAGCAGCTATCATCAACAATTTTATGAACTAGCCCCCAATTTACTAAAAAGGACAAAAAAAAGGATGTAAGAGTAATATTGAGTTTTTATTTACACTTTACAGTGATCAGCAGCTTGCGGACATCGACCCTAGACTGCAAATCAACATGGATCCCTTTGCTCACCGCGACCTTCGTCCAGAAATGATGTTCATTCGTGAGGAGCTGCGACAGGCGAAGTGGCAAACTCTGGCTGTTAGTTTATAATTTGTTTAATTTAGTTAGACACGTGTCCTGTGGTTATCCACGGATTTCGGCGACATATTCCCACCACAACAACTGTCTTTAGAGTAGGTGTAGTGTCGTGGTGTCGTGTACTTTGTAGGTGAGCATCTAATTAATGTTTTAAGTTTAATAATCAATTAGCTAGAATAAACAAATTTTGGCGAAGCTAGTTGCAGCATAATTATTGTTTAGTGGTCGGAAGTGTGACAGTTGAGCATGAGGCCTCGAGTTCGATTCGGTCGGGCAAAAAAATGCTATTGAATTGTAGGGGATTTCTCAGTACTAGCCCGGAGTTTGGTATTTGGTGGTGTGATACCACCGTGTCTCGGAATGGTCCTGGATGTCATTTGGACTTCTTTGACAGTCATTACGGGTAGTCAGAAGCCAGGAAATAGGACATCGGTCTTACTAAGTATGTCATTTGGACTTCTTTGACAGTCATTACGGGTAGTCAGAAGCCAGGAAATAGGACATCAGTCTTACCAAGTAGTAACATGTTACCCAGCTACTGCGTTGTGGAGGTCACTCCATGTAAATCATTATTACTTAGCTGCAACCGGTTACATTAGAAGCCGACCTCAATATAATTGGGAAAAAGCTAAGTTGATCATGATGAGCTATCGATAGTGAGCAAGGGCGGATCCAGGGGGGGGGGGAACTTTCTCTGTCTACTATAAAACTAGCTTAACCGACAGACACGTCTTTCTAACCATGTATTAGAGGCAACATTAATTAAATCGGTCCAGGCCACAGAAATCAAAATTATTTATTTTATCTATGGTCCAGGCGCTCTTGAGACTAACGAACTTTATTTTTACCAGTGGTCGCCTGATGGACTAAACTCGACCATCATTAGTCTTCTGTCCGCGTAATTCTCGTAATAAGGGGTACAAAGTTTCGCATCACATCTTAATATAAATAAACAGGTGATCAGCCAAATGTTTTCCTGATGCCGCATGGCGTGTCTTCATGCCAATAAATATTACATATCCCCGGCATCATGTATCAATCGAGATGATATTATTACAATTAGGCTGGACAACGTCCTAAAAATGAAGATCCAACCAAAAAATAACATCTTCTACACTCAATGAAAATTAGCCTGTTTTAACAAACAGTTTTCACTAATTTTTTTAGATTTTTAGTTTAGTTACCATAGAAATATTATATCTATGTTCGAATTAGTAGATATCATAAATATAATAAACAAGATTTCTACGGTAGATAGGTAGCTATCTACTCAAAGTTCGTTAAAGCAAAGTTCTTGCTTAACTTTAATAGTTTTAAACCGATTATTTCATACTTTAACGTACGTAAGTTTGGTGGAAAATTACAATGTAGTTTTTCAAGTCCGGAAAGTGCTTATTGTTGATGAGTCTGCCAAGACAGGCGAGCTTTAAAGTTTTACGGTTTAAAGATAATATTCTGGACGTTGCTTTAATGAATTTTAGTCTACGGATCCATCCATTTATTACGGAATAAGATTTTCACCCCTTTCTTACCCTCTCCTCTCCGGGGACGGCTGATTCTTAATTTTTCTTTTATTGTGCGCACAACCAAGGTGTGGAACGGCGTGACTCGTTAGCCAGTAAAGCCAAGAGTGAACAGGTATCTTGTTTATTTTATCTATGGTCGACCTCATCTACGCTTACCTGCATCTGGCGTGATCGGGGTCTAGAGTAGACTCTTCTGTAATTAAAAAAAAAAAACTAACAAGAACCCTCTTAAATTTACGTTATTTTTTGCTTACTTTATTTTATACTTACAAACTTGCTGCAGTCTCCACAGCTTTTCCATTGGTTATTTATACCTACATAATTATACGTTTTAGCGCAGCAGCTGCTCCGATTTAGATTTTGAGCTAAGAGTAAGTGAAAATTAGTATGTATGTTTTTTAGTTCGATGTTCGACGAAAAAACAAGTGAGAAAAAAAAGCCTCAGTATTTTAGCTATATTCTTATTTTTTGTACATCCTATTACTAACCCCGTACGATTTTTCAAAGCAATGTTTTTATATGTTAGACTGTAAGGATGGCGTGGCGATCGGAAGTATGCCATCTTTATTTATACTCATTTTTATCATTTTTTGAGATACTTCTCTTACTGTAGGACGTGGGTGATTTTTGAGCCTTCTTCTTTCAGCGTTCTAGTACCAATAGTTTCTGAGCTAAGCCCCGGACAGACGGACGGACATGGCGAAACTATAACGGCTTGTCGACTACGGAGCCCTAAAAAAAGCGTGCAACAGTGTCGAAATATTGGAAACTCGGAACAATTTATAATCGTGGTATATGTATCTAGTTTTAAGTTCTAATTATATCTGTTGTTGTTTGATTATGGTAGCAAAGGGGCAGACAGTGCACCTATGTTTGTGCACATACCTTTAGACCACAATATGTCTTACATACTTGGTATAATCCTCGTCACGTAAGTTAGCAAGGTTTTGGCGTAGTGGGGGTAAGTTCACGCATCGTGCCTTAGTGAAAGAAAAAGTGGTCACTTTTACTGCTTGCCATTTTTCTATGGTTATTGCCATCATTTATTTTTAATTATGTCTGTTCAGAAGAATGTTAAAGAAAGAAGAGGAATTCATTCGTTAATTCAGTATTATAAATAAAATAGTTATAATACATAAATAAATTTAAAAGTAAAAAAAAATGTTTTTAAAAAGGACATTATAAATAATATTTTCTCGGCGTCACAATTAGTTAATAAAACTGCTACCCCTTTTATTCTTCTTTTTTCCCGGTGTCCTAAAGACAGCGACGAATTCGGAATTTCAAACTTCCTTAACTATAGTGTCTAACTGCTCTTTCTGTCGTTTTAATAGTCTGTGTAAAACGGTATTTGGTCCTGGCATTGTAATCAACGTAACAAAACTAAATTTAAAACAACAACTTGTAACAAAAATAAAGGGTACAACTTACGTGTATACCTGTCGCCAAATAACTTGGCAAGGTTTTGGCGTAGTGGGGGTAAGTTCACGCATCGTGCACTTAGTGGAAGAAAAAGTGGTCACTTTTACTGCTTGCCATTTTTCTATGGTTATTGCCATCATTTATTTTTAATCATGTCTGTTCAGAAGAATGTTAAAGAAAGAAGAGGAATTCATTCGTCAATTCGGTATTATAAATAAAATAGATATAATACATAAATAAATTTAACAGTGAAAAAAATGTATTTAAAAAACATTAAAAATAATATGTTCTTGTCGCCACAATTAGTTTATAAAACTGCTACCCCTTTTATTCTTCTTTTTTCCAGGTGTCAGGTTCCTTAACTATAGTGTCTAACTGTTCTTTCTGACGTTTTAATAGTCTGCGTAAAACGCTATTTGGTCCTGGCATTGTAATCAACGTAACAAAAACTAAATTTAAAACAACAACTCGTAACAAAAACAAAGGGTACAACTTCGTGTACGCAAGTGTATTCGGGAGCAAATTGAACGAGAACTACTGACGCACCAATCGCGCGCTCGGGGCGGCGCTACGTCATATCCCGCGTCCCGCTGACAACCGCTGTCACCTAAAAATCGACTTCTGTGCATTGAATGACTCTTGCCAAGTTATTTGGCGACAGCTATACGCAAGTGTATTCGGGAGCAAATTGAACGAGAATTACTGACGCACCAATCGCGCGCTCGAAGCGGCGCTACGTCATACCCCGCGTCCCGCTGACAACCGCTGACACCTAAAAATTGACTTCTGCGCATTGAACGACTCTTGCCAAGTTATTTGACGAGAACTATATTTAAATAACTGTTATGAGAGACTTGCATCTGAGTCGCATGAAATCAGGTCGGAAGATTATTCTAGGAAGGAGTTTAATATCAATTTTTCTTGAGTTTATCTACTTCACAGAAACTGACTCTGTACCTAAATTATAACAGCCGCGCGGGTCTATCTTCAAGGATTAACGTTGCCGAAGTTGGTCTATAGATGACTCACCATCGTAATAATATATCGAGATACCTCCTGTTAGCTTATTTATGGCAACCCAAGGCATTTAATCGACTAAAACCTATGTAACTCATTTGACAGCTCGAATAACTTGTCAATCAGTCATGATGTTTGGTATGATTTGCTCGGATAGAAGACTAACGGTCAGCGACGCGGCGACGTCTCGAGCAAGAGAGGGTCTTGCTCGAGACGTCGACTGGTGAATACGCGTCTAACGCCAGTGTTAAAAACCTATCGTTTCATTTAGCAGTGTAAGTACAGGACTTATTATTATATACTTATTTAAGTGATATATCTGGATATTATTCTCAAACATTATTGAAAAGACATGAAATATACTTATGCTGTAACGTTGTTTTTGGTTTTCTATTACGAACCCCTTTACTTTTGGACTGAGGCTTACACTCCGTGCCTCGGAAAGTATACAGTATGTTAGTTTAAACGAGGGATATATTCAAACCCACAATAGTGTATGCTTACACGATACTAATAAAAATATGAACAAAAAAAAACACTGATAAATAACAGACAGAACCATACCAAAAGTACTCGGGGGGATTACCGCGGGGGCGGAGTTTATACACGAGCTTCCTTTTTTTTGGCAGGATCGGGCCGTGTTTTGCCACGTGATTACTTTAGGTACTGTTTACAAGTTCATTCACCTCTTGCGCCTCAGTGTACATGGTAAATGTATTAAAATGGACAATTACGTCAAAAATTTAAGTTATAGGTTTTTCATATATTTGGGACGAGAATCGAATACTGATTACCCTCCCTCAATAAGTCCCTCGTTTAACCTAACACACTGTATACATTAAGCCTTTGATCTCGGCTATCATTCGTACATCTTTGACAGTCGTAACAGATGTGTACTAATGATAGCTAGAAAATCTGTCACCAGTCTTACCAAGCGGTATTGTGTTACCCAGTTACTGAGTTGTGGAAGTCAGATAGGCAGTCGCCCCAGCAAACCACTAGTACTCACCTGCATCCGGTTAGACTGGAAGCTGACCCCGCCAATGTTGGGACTAGGCTAAGCTTGATGATGATGATCTACTTCAAAGAAACATACGATTATTCCCTGTTTAATATTAATTGATGTATAAATTGTATGAACTATATTCTACAGTTTAGGCAGTTGTCCCACCGCCGGCGATGAACGAGTAGCGAGTAGAGCTAGCATCTGAAAACGAGTTGGCGAGCAGCGAGTGTGTTGTTTCGATAGTTCAGTCGCTGAGCTATCATCTGGTTGGTCT
Source organism: Tholera decimalis (assembly GCA_943138885.2). Lineage (NCBI taxonomy): Eukaryota > Metazoa > Arthropoda > Insecta > Lepidoptera > Noctuidae > Tholera > Tholera decimalis. Next base: position 37,900,622 of record OW964562.2, read on the forward strand.
CTCAGCGTGAGTTCTGACTGCCGAGTGATCGCTGAGCGAGTATTATCTTTGACAGCTCTTGTCGCTCAGCGACAAAACTAGTGAAGCGAGTAGTCGCCGGCAGTGTGAACAGTCAGAGCGGTATGCATCTCTTTCGTTTACACGTTCGTTTGTGCGTTTCTTGATCGCCGATTTTTAGTCGTTTACTCGCCGGCAGGATGACAACTGCCTTAGGTATACTCATGTACGTAGTAATCAATTACAGACTCATCCCATATCTGCTCAGGACATCTCTTGCGGATTGCGGTCGCTGCTCAATGTCGTGTCAGTTCCTTGATATTAATAGATAAATACCTACCTACGACTACATACCTACTACTTTAGCTACATCAGACTTCATTATTATACTATTTATTTGTTTTAGGAAAACAAACAGTTACTATAAGTTCCTAACCTACAGGCATTATTTAAAACACTGGCATACCTATGAGTAGCTGTAGATGTATAAAATAAACGAAAATTCAAAAATGAAGAGATTATAAATAATTTAGTTAAATATCGATCGAAACATGATATCTACTTGAATTATTTATTTTATTAACCAAAAATAGTGAAATTTTTAGGGTTTTTTTTTCCTTAAACCTAATAATTTTGAACAGTTCCAATAGTTTCGTACTTAAGTGTCTGTGACGTATGGACGGGCAGACAGACAGATAGATATGATGAATCAATAAGGGTTCCGTATTTTCCCATTACGCTACGGAACCCTAAAAAATACTTAACTATTTTTAATAGATAATCCTTATGCAACTGCAACTACATTTAGAACTTTAACATATACAACGTGTAACAGAAACCCCATATTTATCCAAAAGGGCAGAAGATAACATGATATGGACAGTTTTAGCTCAAAATAAGTGACTCAAAGAACTGATACCAAATTATCCGTTTCAAATGACGTGTCACAGCACTACGAAGGTTAATAACTGTCCACGTCACTTACCAATAACACGATAATTCTCTTCGTTCTTCTTAATTTGAAAAAATCGATCTCTTGTTTTAATGTATTGAAATTTCTAATAAGTTCCACACATGTAGACAGGATTACCAAACTAGCCATATCGTTTGCTATCATCCAAAGAAGCCGTGCACTTGGTATACATATAGTACATCTTTAAATTACACGTTGTATACATCTAGGTTTCATTGTGATACTGAATTGGGTCATTTACAGTACATTTTACTATCAAAATCTAGATATTATGTTATACTAAGTGTTTTGTGCTGATTGCGTTCTTGAGTTCTCAACCATTTAAACTGCTTATGTGGGATTAATTCATGCAGAAAACAATGTGTATATTTGATTTACAAAATAATACACAATAAAGGTACACATTGTTTATTTCTGTTATTGAATTTGTTTTAAATAAATTGAGATTAACAATTCAATATCTCATATTGAGATTAACTTACGAAAATATATTTTAACTTATATTTGATTATTCGGGGCAGATTTTTCAAAACTCAGATAGGTACCTACCATCCATAAATCAGTCAATAGAAATAAATTACAATGAAATCTTTGTGTCTGTATTCTAAACTATGTTGAATGAAAGTTTATATGTAGGTAATAGGCACTTAAATAGGTATTAATAGGCGTCTTATGCTGGACATTGGACTCACTCAGACATCGTGAGATAATATTAATGAGGAATAAATAATTATGGCAGTTAGGTACCTACGTAGGTACATATTTTCTTAATTGGTACTTTCTCAGAAGTAGTAAAAATAATGTTAAAACTTGAGTCACATTTTTTTTTCTATTTTTAGAATAGAATAGGTATCCATTTATTCGTATTTGCTCGGAATGTAGGTATTTACAATAAGGTGGTTACAGTAACATAAAGGAATCCTTGTACATTCTACCATTTTGGCATGCAAACATTGGTGCAGTTCATCATCAAATATAGACCTACAAAACAGTGATACTAAACTAAACATTTATCAGCTAAAACATCCGATACGGACATAGTTAATTTCTTTTTGATGTAATATGTAATATTTTTTTTTATTTTTGTTTATTTAGAATTGGTTCGCGTTTGACCACCATCTCACCTGATGGTAAGTGATGATGTGGTCGAAGATGGAGCACGCTTACCTAAAAGTAACCTATTCACTCTTGACTTAAAGACTCCTAGGTTATAGCTATCGGGAAACACAGACTCCGGCAGGGGAATTCCACTCCTTAGCCGTACGCACAATGAAGGTATTCCCAAAACGTTTGGTGCGTATGGGTGGGATGTCCACCATGTAACGATGGCGCTTCGCCGTTTGTCGATATGCACGAGTAGTACTCGTGCACAAGCAAGCAATATTTTTCTTTGATTTGTCATTTAGTATGGAAAATTCTACTGTCGTAATGTGGTGTCAGGGTAAGTGCTCACTGTCAGCGAACGTGTTAACGTGTTTTCCGAGGCACGGAGGAATTTTGAAATGTTATTGCGGTTACCCATCCACAAAGCGGCCTCTGCAAGCTTTGCTTAACCTCGAAGATCGACCCGAGCGGCTGTTATTATTTGGCCACGAGCTACATATTTTATTTAAAACGTATTTGGCTTTTCATAAATCATTGTAGTTTATTGTTTTATCCCCCACGACAACTTCTTGAGCCTAATATGAAAATAATGACTTTGTTTTGTGCAGTTGAAATAAGAAAAAATCGACCAAGTGTGAGTCGGACTCGCGCACGAAGGGTTCCGTACCATCCATACTATCCATACTAATATTATAAATGCGAAAGTAACTCTGTCTGTCTGTCTGTCTGTTACCTTTTCACGCCTTAACCGCTGAACCGATTTACATGAAATTTGGCATGGGAATAGTTGAGGACCCTGGGAAGGACATAGGATAGTTTTTATCCTGATGTAAGGTTCCCGCAGGATAGTTTTCGAATTGTATCTTTGTTGCTCTTTCATGCAAAAACTACTGAACGGATCTCAATGAAATTTGGTAAGGAGACAGTTGACATCCTGTAAAAACACATAAGCCACTTTTTTCCCGGAATTCCCACGGGTTTGGGATTTACGTGGGGAAAACCTCCCACTCGAACGAAGTCGCGGACAAAAGCTATCCATACTTTAATACTAATAATATAAATCCATATCCATACTATCCATACTTCCATATCCATCAATACTTCCAAGCTAATATTATAATAATACGAAAGTAGCTGTCTGTCTGTCTGTCTGTTACCTTTTCACGCCTAAACCGCTGAACCGATTTATATGAAATTTGGCATGGGAATAGTTTAGGACCCTGGGAAAGACAGCATAGGTTTCGTCCCGGAAATCATTCCTAAAGGATGTAAAAGGGGTGTTAGAATTTCGTATAGGGAATCAATAATGTCCCCGCCATACCCACACACATAATACACTTAGACCGCTAAACCGATTTGGATGAAATTTGATATGGAGATAGTTTTAGACCCTGGAAAAGACATAGTATAGTTTTAATCCCGGAAATCATTCCTAAAAGATGTAAAAATGGTGTTGGAATTTTGTATAGGGAATCAATGATGTCCCCACCCTCCCCACCCACATAATAAACTTGACCGCTAAACCGATTTGGATGAAATTTGCTATGGAGATAGTTTTAGACCTGGAAAAGACATAGGATAGTTTTTATCCTGGAAATCATCCCTTAAGGATGTAAAGGGGTGTTGGGACTTTGTATTCCCCCTTTCAATTCATTCAAATCGCGTATTCAAGAACCACTCATAACATTTTTTTAAACTACACAACTGCATGTAGGCTATACAAATCTTTGTTTAGAGCTAGGGTGGAACCCACGTCATGCACCAGTTAACAGTTACGCCAACCGTGTCGCTTAAATTTTAACCAATCAAGTTAATATACGAATCATTTCTATTTCAAAATTGGGGCAATATGCGTTTGCCCTTTTGAAAATAGGAGAAGATCGTGTGGCAACAGATATCAACGGGATGATTTATTTGAGCTGAACTGAATCTGAAACTGAAGCTGAAACTGAAACTGAAGCTGAAACTGAAGCTGAAACTGTAGCTGAATCTGAAACTGAAACCAAAACTGAAGCTGAAGCAGAAACTGAATCTGAAACTGAAACCAAAACTGAAGCTGAAGCTGAAACTGGAACTGTAGCTGATTCTGACGCTGAAACCAAACTCAAGCTGTAACTGAAACTAAAGCTAAAGCTGATGCTGAAATCAAAACTGAAGCTGAATCTGAAACTGAAACCAAAACTGAAGCTGAAGCTGAAACTGAATCTGAAACTGAATTTGAAACTGAAACCAAAACTGAAGCTGAAGCTGAAACTGACGCTGAAACCAAAACTGAAGCTGAAACTGAAACTGAAGCTGAAACTGGAACTGTAGCTGAAACTAACGCTGAAACCAAACTGAAGCTGAAACTGAAACTGATGCTGAAACCAAAGCTGAAGCTGAAACTGAAACTAAAGCTGAAGCTGGAACTGATGCTGAAACCAAAACTGAAGCTGAAGCTGAAACTGAAACTGAAGCTGAAAATGAAGCTGAAACTGTAGCTGAATCTGAAACTGAAACCAAAACTGAAGCTGAAGCTGAATCTGAAACTGAATCTGAAACTGAAACTGAAACCAAAACTGAAGCTGAAACTGGAACTGTAGTTGAAACTGACGCTGAAACCAAACTGAAACTGAAGCTGAAACTGAAACCAAACTGAAGCTGAAACTGAAACTGATGCTGAAACTAAAACTGAAGCTGAAGCTGAAACTGAAACTGAAGCTGAAACTGGATCTGTAGCTGAAACTGACGCTGAAACCAAACTGAAGCTGAAACTGAAACTGATGCTGAAACCAAACTTGAAGCTGAAACTGGAACTGTAGCGGAAACTGACGCTGAAACCAAACTGAAGCTGAAACTGAAACTAAAGCTGAAGCTGAAACTGATGCTGAAACCAAAACTGAAGCTGAAGCTGAAACTGAAACTGAAGCTGAAAATTAAGCTGAAACTGTAGCTGAATCTGAAACTGAAACCAAAACTGAAGCTGAAGCTGAAACTGAATCTGAAACTGAATCTGAAACTGAAACCAAAACTGAAGCTGAAGCTGAAATTGGAACTGTAGCTGAAACTGACGCTGAAACCAAACTGAAACTGAAACTGAAGCTGAAACTGAAACCAAACTGACGCTGAAACTGATGCTGAAACCAAAACTGAACCTGAAGCTGAAACTGAAACTGAAGTTGAAACTGTAGTAACATACATAGTGAACGTAGTCCAAGATACAGATAATTTAATAAACCACGTTTATTTTGATTTGAAAACAAATATGAGGGATAAAGAATGGCTGCGTGAAAGAATAATTTTGGCACCAACCAACGAAATTGTAGAGCAGATCAACGAAAAGATTATGTCTCATGTGGATTGTGATGTTGTTGAGTATCTGTCCGTCGACATTGTCATGGATACAAAGCAAGTGACGTCGTACTCTGTAGAGTTTATCAACTCTCTGGAATTGTCAGGGTACCCCATCACATTATTTGAGGCTTTAACTTGGTGTCCCAGTCCTGTTGATGCGTAATCAGGGCGTACCAAGGCTCTGTAATGGCATACGACTACAAATTACATACCTTGGATGCAATATTTTCAAGCAATAATTATGACAGGAACAGCAAGCGGTTAAAACGTATTTATTCCTCACATTCAGTTCGAAAAACTCAAATTTCCCCTAAAAGCGGCATTTGCAATGACCATAAACAAAGTTCAAGGACAGACACTGAAAGTCGCAGGTGTACATTTAGAAAAAGACTGAGTTTTCCCATGGGCAATTGTATGTGGCGTGCTCACGAGTATCAAGCGTACAAAATCAACACGCCAAGGACGGGAAAACCAGAAACGTAGTTTACAAAAATGTAAACTACGTTTTTGGTTTTAAAAAGATAAATTTTAAATACTAACTGTCTGTCTGTTTTTGGGGATGGATGGACCCTGGTGATGGTTTTTTAAATATTATATGCGTTTTTTAACCACCCAAAAAGATACGGTACACCTTTTTGGCAACAACAATTATTGACAAAGTGTAAATTAACGCGGGCGAAGCCGCGGACAAAAGCTATTATCTATAAAAACGGCAAAATAATAATGTCTGTTGTATGGGAGCCTCCCTTAAATATTTGTTTTATTTTAATTTAATTATTTTTTTTGAAGTGAATACATAGCTAAATATTCTGTGAATATTTTAAGCATCTACCGGTTGCCGTTATCAATATCGAGCAAAAACGAGCAAAAAATCACGTTTGTTGTATGGGAGCCCTTAAATATTTATTTTATTCTGTTTTTAGTATTTGTTGTTATAGCGGCAACAGAAATACATTATCTGTGAAAATGTCAACTGTCTAACTATCACGGTTCATCAGATACAGCTTGGTGACAGACAGGCAGACAAACGGATGGACTGCGGAGTCTTAGTAATAGGGTCCCGTTTTACCCTTTGGGTATGGAACCCTAAAAATGAAATAGGAGGTCATTCACATATAATTATATACCCGTCCGCTGGATTTGAGCTTATTTATAGTCAAGTTGTCCAAAAAATATATTATAAAAAAACTGCCTCTGATAGATGTTGATGCAAAACAGCAAATAACCTCGGGAATTAAAGGATATCGGAAAAGTTTGCTTGTTTGTTAAAACACGCAAATTTTCGAAAGTACTGGGTTGATTGGGATGAAATATGGAACGGAAGTACCTTGAAGCTTGAGGAAGGTTAAAAGCTACTTTAATCTGATTTACGCCCCGCGCTATGCCCGCAATTTCGTTCGCCTGAAACTCAATATTACCTATGCAGTTTTTTACGCATAAATCCTGATTCTGTGGGAATTCTGGTATGAAAGTTATGGCCTATATGTTGCTCTATAACCTTTCTATTAAAATCTTTTCAGCCATTCCAGAGAGTATTCCGAATAAATTGATGATGATGAATCTTGATACAGAGATACTTTAGAGCTTGGAGAATGATATAGGGTAATTGTTGGGGCTTCTGAGTACCCTGAACACCACTAATGACAGCCGGGACCAACGGCGTAACGTGCTTTATAAGTTTTTTTTTGTGAGTGGCATCTCGGAGGTCAACCTTTGAGGTTGTCGGCTGCTTAACCGAGCTTGCCTGTGGTTGCCTTGATTAATAAATTAATTAAAGCCTCCAGCCGGGGCTTATTAAGAAACTTACAAACTAGGCGACTACACGCTAAGGGCACCCCGTGTGGGGTACGGACCTCGGCTCTGGGCATCGCAGGGGGAGAGCACGTGCTTACTTTATGTGCTCAGCGAAGGAGAGGTGTCTATCGAGGACGACGCCTAAGTATTCGGCTTGCTTTTCCCAAGGGATCGGCTTGCCGTACATAGTAATCGGACAGGGTAGCTTTACGGGGTGCTTTATAAGGCACGGAGGAATCTATATGTATATGTTAAGTAGCTCACCCATCCACAAAGTGACCTCTGCAAGCGTACCTTAACCTCGGAGATCGACTTGAGGTTAATTGTGTCGATCTTCGGAGTCAATTAACGCTGACTGTCTCTTTATTTGCCCGTCTGATATAACCAATTTGCTTCGATTCCATAACTCTGTACAGAATCAGTTCATATTTGGTACATACATAAAAATCAAAAAGGTTTATAGTTTTTAAGAAGCTATTTAAGCAAATACATGAAATGTTATTTCAAATCAAATGTTTTGATATAAAAATTGTGAAGATTGTTGTTTTCTAATGAAACGGAGGAATACTTGTAAAAACAGACTACTTGTAGCTAAGTAGTCTGTACAAAAATAAACAAAAATAATAATATGTTAAATCATTTTTAGGATTGCGCAGCCGAATGTCACAAAACAGAACTCTTATAGATTCGCCAAGTATGTCTGTCTTTCTGTCAGTCGCTCTGTATGTGACAACCATGTTATTCTGAAACTATTAGGACTACAGAGTTCAAACTTGGTAGGTTTATAGAATACATCTATGTATCATTAGAACTTAAAACGGGATATTTACCATTTGTATTTTTTGTTTCAAGTTTCCGATATTTCGGCACTATTTCAAGCGCCATGATCACGGATGAACTGAAATAATTGCGGGTGGACGTTTATGAGCAGACGAATCGGTCTACCCTCTTTCTCGTTCGTTTTTTGTAATCACTCGATTCTGTTCCCGACACACAAAACTCACCATGTCGACTGGGGAACTTTTTAAGGAACTTTTTCAGTTTTTACACATTTTAACCACTGGATTCCAGGCCCTCAACAGTTAAAATCTATCCTCCCGGTTGAAATTGTCATATTTGGTAATCTCAGTCATTTTCTTTACCAGTCTGGGTATACATATAGTGGCGTTTCTGTCGAGATGACCTCAGGGTTATGTAACTTAATCCAATGGTTCGATCCTGCATCTAAAAGATGTTGTGCTGTTGCCGATTTTTGAACATCATTATTTTTCACCGCCCTAATGTGTTCCGAAAGGTCAAAGATAGATCCTGGCCTACACAACTTTTAAATTTAAAATGGCTCGGCCATTTATCTTTAATGTATAAGAATCTATATAAAAAAAACTAAACGATAAAGTTATATTTAATTTCTTTCGAGAAAATCTCCAATAAAATTGATTTATTAATAAACAAATAGCTGACCGGAAATTGATTGTGATCATGGCACTTGCAACAGTGCCGAAATATAGGAAACTCGAAACAATAAATACACATGGTAAATATCCAATTTTAAGTTCTAATGATACTGTCAGTAACCATGTTAGCTTAAAAATTTATACATTCTATAGAGGTTCTTTATGATTTTTATTCAAAAATAATAAAAAAGAAATAGTAAGGGGGCTCCCCATAGATACAGAAATAAAAAAAAATAATCAAACCTATACGTGTCTATAGATAGGTCTTTAATAATTGCATCGAGCTTCCTAAACTATTATTTCCTAAAGTCAATCGTTTGAAAGTGGTAAAATGTACCCCCCCTTTAACTTTAAAAATCATAAAAAAATAATTATGCATTACATCTCAATGAAAACTTTCAAAGAAAATTGGTTTCAACGAGATACAGTCAGCTGAGTTTTAATTATAGCTCATTCTCAAAATGCGTAGATATAACTTTGTCATACATACAAACACTATGAAAAACCAAGTTATTTTTTGCTAATCTTTGTTTGCTACTACGGAACCCTTCATGGACTAGTCCGACTCGCACTTGGCCTGTTTGTTTGTCTGTGGCTGTATCTACTCCAGCCATGTTTTTGTAAAAAACTGTTGTAGGAGGTACGTTTTTCTGAATTAATATTTTCTTAGCGTTTGAAAAACAATGATTTATAGAAATGGTTAGGTAGAGAAAGATTATTTTTGTTTTGAATTTCGATTGTATGTACTTATGATTAATATTAAGTATACCTACTTATTTACCATGGTAGTTTTTTAAAGTGTTGTGAAACGAGCGAGCTCAAAAGATGCCTGTTCACTTTTGCTTTAAAGGCAGACGGTTCATTTTTGCCTAGGAACATAGGAACCGATAGAGAATTCCACACTTTGGCTGTGCGCACAATAAACATGGTCGTATGAATCGTTCCTTTGTTTTTGGTGGGAAAATCATCCCAATGTCTCCGCCCGCTGGGGGTGGAGCGGAAGGGTGTGTCACACTTCTACTGACTAAAAACCCACCCTGTTCCTTCACTGCCCTTACGTTCCGGGGCCGCGGTCTCTCGTTAAAACATTCCCACAACCCTGGGTATGTACGTACGGACGATCCCTAACATGTTCATTGAATAAAAAAAACTTTTTAACAAAAAATTTAATCGACTTCCAAAAAACACTGCATAGTGAAAAATAACTTTACTTTCAAAAGTTTTTATTTCTCTCTTTTTAGTTAGTCGGTTTGTAATTTACCTAGTTACAAAAGCATAAATGTCAACTACTTATAACATTTTACAAAATATTTCTTTTCCCGATGCTGGGCCGTTAATTGTTGAGGATCCTATCAGCTTCACTTCACCATATGCATTGTGACGAGCATATTGTGCTTAATAACCATATTCAAGTAATCGAAGCGGAACCAATGAAATACTTATTATTACTACTTATATATTGAGTAGTTCCGGTGGCCATCTGTGGTCTTCATCATCAGGTCCACATCACCAAATGATGCTTTTCAAATGCAACTACACAAGTTACTATAAAAATACTTAAATCACTACAGGTGTGCGTATAATATTTAAAGAGTTCCCTCGATTTCTCCCGGATACCATCATCAGATCCTGACTTGGTGACAATGAGACCACCTCTAAAGTATACCCTTTCAAACAAAAAAGAATTTTCCAGATCGGTTCAGCCGTCTTAGAGTAATCGGTGATCATACTGGAAAAGATAAAAGCGATGTAAATTAAAACAAAGTAGGGAAGTTTATTCGTCTGATTTGTAGCCTTCAAATTCTTCTTCTTGTTCTTGATCTTCTTTTTCTTGTTCTTCTTCTTCATTTTCATTCTGGGTGCAAGTAAATTGCGTCTATAGCGATGTATCGCATGTCACCTCGTTGGAATCAAACATCCTCCACTGTTGGTGATTCAACATTAGAGCATGACCGGCCTTGACAATTTGTACATGCCAGAGAACAAAACAGTCCAACTTTCTTACAACCACATTTAGCAATGCATCCCTTTTTGCAGTTACAAAAAATTGTGTTCAGCAGTTTTTCGGCGCAGGTGGAAGTAAAGTTTGAACTGGTTCTAATGTATTGTTGACCAACTTCCAACCCTAGTCTGTAGGGTCTAGCTGATAACCAAGCCACACTTGAACTTGATAATATACCCGAAAAAGATGTTCTCTTAAGTTCATAATGGCGTATAACTTAAGGGACTGGGTTTCTTTCTACCTGATATTCTTATAGTTCGTGTGTATATTATGACGATTACCACTTTTACAAATTTTGAATCGTTATATCTCAGAAACGGTGGCTCGTAGGAAAAAAGTATTTATACATTTTTTTATATATAATTTTATGATCTACAATTTTTATCTGAGGTATTTTTATTATAAAACTTACCGTTTTGCTGAAAATCGCAAAAAAACTCATTTTTTTCCCTTTGACTGAATATTTTTTTTTCATACTTATAATTACTTTCAAATTTTATTTGTAATTATATTTTGAACGATTTCACCAATTTTCAGCTTGTTGTAGCTTCGAATGTCTAAACTGATCGGACTATTATGATTATAACATTATTTTCTAATTGGGGCTGTTTGAGGGTGTGCGTTTATTTATTTATTTGGGAAACAAATAATTGCACAATACATAAGTATAACAGAAAATAAACATGGTATGACATGACATGGATAAATGTACAATCCACAAAATTTCCACAGGATACTTGTTTACCCTATTATTTATTTAGGAAGTGTAAATAAATAAATAAATAAGTAGATATTAAATACTATCTTACATTACTTAGTTACTATTTATTACTTTAGGTTCTAAAATACATTTTATTTTTTTATTTACTATCGCACGAACACTCAATATTTTTTTAATTAAAATTGCTTTGGGATTAAAAGAAGATATTATCTAAAGTAGTTATTATACCTACATTTTAACAAGTCGATGGACGTTATTTACGATACATATTGTGTTTGATTGACAGCTTTGTCTAATGATTCTTTTATCATCCCATGTTAGAATGTTCAAATTGGTAGCCTTATGCTGTTCAGTCAGTCATTAAAGTAAAGTAAAATGTTCTTAACAAGCTTCTATTCATGGCTATGTTATCGTTAAAAGAGTAGCAAAAGACTCTTCAGTCATTTAATAATGTGTGATCATTTAAACGCATCGATATATGTATATACTGTTATTAGTATATATGTCTAGGCGTTAAAATGGTCAATGACAAACATACAAACATATTTTAATGTTGCAAAGAGGTAAAATTTGTTTGTATGTTTGTATGTAGGAGGTAATCTTTCAAACTAATTATCAAATTCTAAAAATTATTTATTTGTTAGTAAGGTACATTATTGGTGAGTGCTATAGACTACTTATAAATTATTTCGAAATCTACGCAGACGAAGTTGCGGGTGAACTATTAGTTTAAATAGATAGATTGTTTTAATGTAGGAACATTAACACGATCTAGACTAAGACGAAATTCAGCTTAGACCGAAATACTATTACCGTATTAGGCTTTATTTAAGGTATCTTGTTACCGTAAACTGCTTTAGTATTACTTTAGGTTATAAAGGTGGAATTATTCTCATAAATTACTTAAGAAGTTATTTAAGTCTGATTCGGAGAATCTTAACACCGAATTATAAATTTTGGCGCTCAACTAACAACGCCATCTATTGAGCGATTCGAGTAAACTCGCGATCGAACACTTCGGAATCTCTTTCATCATCTGTTTAGCCTTTTCTAAACTGTGTTGTTCTAAATTTTCTACCTTGACCTGCAAAGGGTCAAGGTTGAGGACCAGTCCCCGCTCATCCAATGCACTAAGTGCTTGGCATTCGGACACGGCCGGAAATTTTGTACCGAGAGTGCAGACAGGTGCAGTCACTGCGGGGGTCCGCACCTTCGCGAGAAGTGTGCGGAGTTCATTGCGGGCAATGAACCGCGGTGCTGCAACTGCCTGCACTCGAAGTTCCAAAGGACCGGCCACAACGCTTTTAGCGTGGAGTGTCCGGTGCGCAAGAAGTGGGACTACCTGGCTCGGACGACAACGGCGTATGCCTGAGCCGTTTCTTGGGACGTACGACACACACGTTACATACATAACACGCACATTAACACACAAGATATACAAAACATATATTAAATATATAGTAATATATCATAACACGCACAAAACACAAAACATGCACTACACACAACCCGAAAACACAAAAAATTGTTGTTTTGTTTTGTCCTTTTTACATTGTTGTTGTTTATATTTGTTTGCAATTATATTACAATTGTTAAGCGAAATAAGCACGCAGTCCGGAAACACAAGCGAAACAACAAACAATAAGAAAAAGGTAATAAATATTGTATTATCAGAATATATATATATTATTGCCTTAACACTAAAGCACATAACATTGCAAAATGACAACTGTTCACGTGGTGTGTACCCAAATAAGTTGAACCCCTTCTTGTTATATACCATATGTTAATAGATAAAAGATAAAATACTTTGTATTACATAGACAATAGTACTAAATAAACATGTAAAAACAAGATATATTATGTTAACTAGAAAAAAGGATTGTATTAGAATAATATTATATAGATACAATTTAGATAACATGTATTGTAAGAAACATGATAGAAATTAACTAGGAAATAAAATAGCATTAATTGTATTAGTACGAATTGATAATTAGTTTGCTGTAAAATAGTACTTGTAAGCCTGTTTACAAGTTGAACAAGTAAGTAATGTTTTAAAAATGGAAAACATAGTACAATGTAACAAACTACAGAGTTGAAATTGCGTATAAGATAAAAGATGTATTATATTGTATTACATAGAAGTAGTTATACTACTTAGATATGTAAATAACCTGATAGTAAATTTAAGTAGGAAATAATATGTTGTAAAAAAGGAAAAGTCTTATATACACACATCAAAAGTGTCTAGGGATCAAGCATTTTTATGCGGATTTCTTGAGATTAAGATGTGGCTTTGTAATAAATTTATGATTTTATAAATTTATATGGATCCTTTTTGGTGCATTTCATAATTTGAAACAGGAACTGTTAATCAAATTCGAGTAAAAGATGAAAATCAGCTGTCAATATTTTCCCTATAAAAACATACAACGCATTGAAGACATTATTAGTGCTACTGTTTCCCTACTACTGATTAAAACCAACGTTATTATGGAGCGGCGACGTCATTTAAGCAGGGAAGAAATGCTCAGAGCCGTGGGAATGACAGAAGCTGGTTCCCGGCAACGTACTGTGGCTTTAGCTCTGAATACAAGTCAGAGTGTTATCAGTCGACTTTGGACACGTTACCGAAGCACTGGTACCGTGGCTGAGCGCCATGGAGGACGGTATCGCTGCACCACACGGAGACAAGACCGATACATTCAAATCTTAACTCGAAGAGCTCCAACAATAACCACCATGATGTTAGCCGTGAGGCTTCATCACTCTTCAGGGAACTTAATTAGCGACCAAACAGTCAGAAACCGCTTGCATGAAGTGAACCTTCATTCCCGAAGACCGCTACGGGTACAGTCGGCCAAGAAAGTGGTGTACCACCCTAAGGTTGAATATCGCTTGCAGATTCATAGGTGATAAAGATTAGTTTCGCTTGCAGATCGATCTGACAACTTCTATTGCTGTCTTTATCTGATTATTGATAACGACTATTACTGTTTGTAACGTGACAGCTGTTCTTAGTTTGAACTTGATGGAACCAATGACGTCGTAAAATCAACGGCGGGGGGCTGTAGATTTTGATGACAAAATTGTATCTACAAATTCAGAATTGTAAACAACAAGTTACATAAAATTGTAAAGGCACAAGGCGAGTCCACAAACCTACAATTTCTGTAAACTTGTAATTACAATATCAATAAAAAACAAGCTAAAAATAGATTTATCCTTTTATTAAATTTCTACAATCAATTTTAAAATACTTATAACAAACAAAAACATAGCATATATAGTAATATTTAGAAGATATTGAAATTTTTAAAAAATTAGAAACGGGTTTAACCGCCGTTGGCCTCTATAACCTCTAAAAGACGAGACCTCATTGAACCAACAAGCCGTGAGCAAATATCGGTTCCCCGCATTTCCTCCCAGATATAATTACAGTGACTAATAAGAGCTTGTTTGGTTCTTTCATTTTGATGCGACCATCGTTGGACCATAAGGCCCCAAAGATTTTCTATCGGGTTGAGGTCCGGCGATCTTGAGGGCCACTGAATTACCCTTACGTCAGTGTGTGAACGAAACCAGGCTCTTACGATCCTCGCATTATGAATTGAACAATTATCTTGAACAAAATCAAATTGTGGCACTTCGTTCTCCGGGTAAACATTACGGACTGTCGGTAGCATTGCATTCTGAAGCACGTCGATATAATTTACAGCCGTCGCTCGAGGAGGTAGAGAACACAATTCTCCTACACCATCCGTACTCATCCAGCCCCAAATATTTACGGAAATTCGACCTGATTCTCTATTTGGGATTACATGATCATCTTTATACCGTGTTGAATTATATCGCCAAAGGTGAAGACGCCCATGCTGACTGGATTTAAACGTTTTTTCATCACAAAACACTGTATTAGACCAATCAAACTCTAAGTGCTCTCTGGCGAAGTTCAGACGAGCAAGTCTGTGAGCATCCGTCAAATATATTTTCTTGGCGTAATGCCTGTGGTGCAACCCCATGTAATGTAGATGATTCCTTATTGTTTGGGCACTCACATCGAACATCTCCGCAAAATGTTTTGTGGGCTTAAAACCATTGATTTCATATTCCCGTCTCATGAATTCTCTATCGTTATTGGAGAGTGCAGGCCGGCGACCACTTCTTCTGTGATCCAACAAACTTCCCTCCTCTCCTTCACGACGAATCCAAAAGCGGACAGAACGCCTCGATATATTCAAATTCCGGGATATCGCACTGATACTGCTTCCCTCATTAAATTGGGCAATTATTTGTGCTCTTTCGGCAATGGTCAAGTTGGCAGGCATTGAGATGATTTTATATGCAGTTGATTGAAAAATAACACGGAAAATATATCGATTTTTTGCATATATTTGACAAAATGTCAATTGTCAGTTTTCTTTTTCAAATGGAATTCGGTTGTCTAAATAGTTTTTATTACTTTTGTTTGGAAACATTTCAATTGCTTTGTAGAAACTAATGTCCTTTTCATTTATACTAAAGGTTAAAATGTCATGTACTTATATGTGACATATGACGTATGAATACTAAATACATAGGTTTACGTCATGATAATGTTGTCTCTTTCAGTAATATCTTTTTATAACGAACCTTGTTGTAATTTTCGATGACCGAGAAACTAAATCAAAACTGGTACACCACTTTCTTGGCCGACCGTACCACCTATAGCAATGCACAATCGTAGGATTCGATATCAATGGGCTCTTGAACACAGAAATTGGGCAGAAGAACAATGGCGTTTCGTGTGCTTTTCTGATGAGTCTCGTTTTGGTATGAGACCGGATACAAGACGTATACGACACTGGAGAACCCCTGGACGCCAACAGCGATTAAAATCCTGCCAGGAAGTCCATCCTTATAGTGGTGGAACCATCATGGTATGGGCGGGTATTTGGATCGGCGGAAGAACTGAGTTGATTTAGATCAGAGGCAACCTCAACGCTCAAATTTATGCTGAGACGATTGTATCTGACGTCATCGTTCCTCTACAAGTGCAAATCGGTCCCTTATTTCAGTTAATGCATGATAATGCACGACCGCACACCGCAAGAGTTGTAAGACAGACTCTCGCCGCAGCTAACATCAATGTCCTGCTCTGGCCTGCTCAGTCGCCAGACTTCAACCCGATTGAGCATGCATGGGATATGTTACAGAGAAGAGCTCTGCCGAATATGGAGGGTATCCAGTCGCAAGAAGACCTTTTTTTTGTTGTTGCAACGAACATGGGCGGCCATTCCACAGCGTGATTTGGATGAACTCATTTTGAGTATGCCAAACCGATGTTCTTGTGTTGTTAGTGTTCGCGGTAGAAACACGGATTATTTATTGTTTAAGTTACCCAATAAAATTTTAAAGAAAACTGTTATTTCAGTCTTTTTTTCGAACTTTAATGTTAGTGGTTCAAATGTCAAAAATCCCTTTATTAGGAAAATGGCAAATTTCTTTATTAATGCAAAGGTGACTTGGTTTATCGTTACTGTGACAAACGAAAACACTTTATTTGATGAATCCTTAAAGAAAATTTTAATTAATATCAATCAGGAGAAAAGTTATTGCAAAAATATATGTTGATCCCTAGACACTTTTGATGTGTGTAGATAATATAGCAATAAGATCTTAGTTTATCTAAAAGTAGCACATAAGAATACAGCTAAACCATGTAAATAAAATAAAATAGTCGATCTAATTATCCCTGAATATATAAATAAAAAAAACAAAAATAGATTAGTTAGTAAAGCGGGAGTCCCACCCGGCTAAGAATGAAAGGTTGCATGAAAGAAAGATCAAGTATGAAGTATGAAAGTACGAGAGGAATAAATGATAGAACTGGAATGAATGAGAAAAATAGAGTAATAAGGTCCTGGTGGTCTCATGACCGGGGAAAAGCAATAAAAAAAAAAAAAAAAAAAACTGTGTTGGGGTCGGTTTCCAGTTTAACCAGATGCAGATTAGTGTTTTACATTGACTGTCTATCTGGCCTCCACAAGCCTGTAGCTGGGCTAGGAGGCCAGAGCAGAGTCAGATTCTGTGGCTTCTGACTCGGATAGTCACATATGTCCAAATATCGGGACCAACGGTTTAAGAACAAGCAGTCCAAAATAATTTTCACGCAAGCTCCACCCCCATGCACCCTGGTTAGATCGTTGTATACTAAACGCTAACGCAGCAGTAATAAAGTTGAATATCGCGTGCGCTCTTTCACCATGTTCGGTTTCGAAACTGCCGTTGTGGGCTAAACGCTAACGCATAACTAATAAAGTTGAATCTCGCGTGCGCTCTTTTACCATATTCGGGTTCGAAACTAAGTGTCGTAAGTCTCAATTCTTATTTCGTTTATAACTAAAGTAATAATTGATCTAGAGAAAAATTGTCCTATATTTGGATAATAAACTATATTTTCTTACTGTCAATACTAATTTTAGACATAAAAGCCGAGTAATCTAGATTAAATTTTAAATAATCTTTAAAAAGACATGATTTTCGATTAAAAAATGAATCGAGCGAAAATGTTCCAATTACGTAACTGGTCTAGACATGTAAAGAAAAAGATCCAGTAAATCATATACTAAAGTTCCATTTTGATTGTATGCGTGATTGTTTCAGAATATTAATGTAAAGTTACATAAAATTTGGGGAGCCTCCTCTTAACGTGCTTTCCGAGGCACGGGGGTATGACACCGACAACTTCTGAACTTCGGGATACTACTGAAAAAGGACCATGCAAAAAATCGTCCCATACCACTAACAGATTTCAAACGTATCTCAATTAATTCATCTTGGCGGCATGATCATTTTTTATTAAGACGACATTACCGTAAGTCATGGATGTCGTGCAAAAAATAATTTTTGTTACAGTTAATTGTAAAAAAAATACTATATATTTATATAGTATTTTTTTATAATAAAATAAATACTATTTTATTATAAAAAAAAAACTATTGATAGTGAACAGCCGTGAGATGCACAGAAAAAAAACGGTCTTATCTTCCCGCACCCTCCCCCCTTGCTCTGCTAACTCCCTGTGCGCGCGCACCTCAGTCATGGCTAGTACGTTCTGCTGTGTTTTCGTTATTTATCTGTGCGATATCGGCTTGTTTACTACTATTACTGACTCCTGCTTGTTTATTAGTTTTTTTATCCCCTTTCTATTTTTATACAACCTAGACACGTTAGGTCACGCGTTTACTATACTTACATATTAATACACCGTAGTGAAACTGACAGATATGTCATTGAACAATGTTACGGCACATGTTTAACAGGGGCGCATACAATTGGAAGTTGTGCGCATATAGTCTCAATTATTTGGTATATGGGGAAAGGTCGTCACACTGAACTTAATCTGCCGGCAGAAATGCTATCTACTATAATAATAGACGAATAATTATTAACTTATCAAAACTGGATAACAGTTCTGTTGGCACAAATAAGTATGTATGAGTACATGAACAATAACAAAAGAGTGATTAATATTAACTCAAAATTTTGTTATTTTATAAAGATACATACTTATACATGTTATTCAAACCTAAAACAATTGTTTATTGTAAAATGTCTAAAACATAGTTATTTAAAAAAGAACATCCTTTTTAAGTAAAAAGTTGTTTTTAATAATCCCATATGTTTACGGACTAAAAATTGTTATTTGTGTTTTTATGAGACTTCATAATAATATTGAAACAAGTTCCATGTCTGTTGGTGGGTTGGGACAGCGCCCATACAATCTTTTGTATGGTCCTTTTACTAGATAAACCTAATAGCAATTTTTTCCCGACTCCGGAATCGAACTCGAGACCTCATGCTTGACAGTCGCGCTTGTAACCACTAGACCAACGAGGGAGTCTCTTCCGAGTCCGTCTATTTGAGCTTAAACGTTTATATGGTCCCAGGAATAATAATATTGTCTAGTAGCCGCCCCAGTGGACGCTATTCGACTCTTTTTACCCGACAGCAAAGGAAGGGTTATGTTTTTCGCGCGTATCTTGTATGTATGTAATATTCTTTATTACCTCATATCTCCAGAACCGCAGAAGGGATTTACATAATTGAGGTGTCGTTAAATTCGTCTTAGCAGCCCAAGTGTTCTTAGATAGGTGACAATAAAAAAAATCGAACACGGTTGCTTTTTTTTTTTTTAACGTGGTAAAATTATCAAATAAGTCCTCCCACCCCGGGCAGGGTGGGAGGGACTGTCAGACTTTTACTGACTAAAATCCACGGTGTTCCTTCAATAACCCTTTACGTACCGGGGTCACGGTAATGGGATAAGTCCCACGACCCCGGCAGGCTTCGGTCCTCTACAGGGGGGGCCTCGTCATATTGCTGACGCTCTTTGAGGCGCGCGTGGAACACAATGCGCCGTCGACCCGGGCATGGTCCATGGTCGGACAGCGAGTTGCCCTTTACTCGCTGTCCGCATGCCCGCGCCTACGGTGGCCGGAGATCGTCGGCCGACGTCCGACGCCGTGGGCGTCTACCACTGCGGCTGGGCTGGAGGGAGGACGCCATCCTCTCCCTCGCGCGGCCCGCCTCCTCCTTCGGAAGCATGACTGCTTCGCAGAAGGAGGCGACCGCTTCCCACTCCCTCCTCGCCCCGCAGCATGGCCTCGACAAATGCCGGGTGCGAGAGGTCTCCGCCTATCGCCGCCGTGAGGACACGTCGGTGCTCTGCCCAAGCGGGGCAATCTTGCACCGTATGCTCTACTGTGTCCTCAGGGCGACCCTCGCAGTGGCGACATCCAGGCGTTTCTTCCTTTCCCATCAGACACAAGTACCTCCCGAAACTTCCGTGTCCGGTGAGGACCTGTGTCATGCGGTAGGTCAGGACGCCGTGACGCCGATCTAGCCACTCCTCAAAGAGGGGTCTTACCGCCGCAATTGCGACGTCATTGTACCTACTTAGTGAAAAAAAATCTTTTTTTCGAATACTAGAATATGGGTATCAAATTAAAGGGCTTAACACAAGGATTTCAAAAAAGTATATCATGATTATCATTAGCGTAATACTAATAAAAATAATACAATGAGAAAGTTTAAAAATATTGACTTTGCTCTTTCACTTTCTGAATCCGTTGAGGTGCCAATGTGACACGACTGGGAAAACTAATTTTTTTAAAATTAATTATTAAGCTAAACTAAAAAGTCTAAACGTAGCATATTTTTATTTTAAAAAGAGACAAACACGCGGGATCATTAAAAAAAAAATATATATATTCAATTGATTCCCGCCTGCTTGTCACTTTTTAAAATAAATATGTGCTTGTTTCTTGCATTTCAGTTGAGCAGTCGGTTTTTTAGACTTTTCAAATATATATTTTTTAAGTTTTCATTAATTTTCGAAATTGATTTTCTGCACTACTTCTCCATACAAAACTTTAACTTTTCGCTATGAGAAGTAAGTAATCTTACTTCTTACTTCTTTCTTACTATACTAATATTATAAATGCGAAAGTTTGTGAGGATGGATGGATGTTTGTTACTCTTTCACGTAAAAACTACTGAACGGATCTGAATGAAATTTGGTAAGTAGATAGATGACATTCTGGAATAACACATAGGCTACTTTTTATCCCGAAATTCCCACGGGATCGGGATTTGCGTGGGAAAACCTTCCTACGCGTACGAAGTCGCGGGTAAAAGCTAGTGTCCCATAATTCCATGCGGCCGCAGCCCGGGTTTGTGGATGTAGTATGTCTTTGGATTTGGCCTTAATACATGCTGGTTTCCTTACGATTTTTGATGTGGTTTGAGAGCAGTGGTGAAGATATAAATTCCCCAAAATAATGTGTCAGAGTAGGTTAGAACTCATGATGTACACAACTCGTATGTCAGGCCCATAACAGCCATCACATTTTTAAGCTATTACATAGCTTTTATCGCGGGCTTTGAGCGCGGCGACCGAATCAAGAAATTCCGTAACGAAAATAAACCTAACACCCCCACTCCGACCGGCACAGCGGTGCGGCGTTGAAAGCCGTGCATCGTCTAACGTCGTTTCAGTTCGGCAGACTTCGGCACGGTGTTTGTGTGCGTGCGACTAGACGTATGCGTGTAGACTAGCTGCTAACTGCTCATAACTGCACGAGTGAGTTCGAGTCCGCGACTAGTTGAAGCTTAACGTGTATGTATATGGTACGACTGTACGAAGGTATGCAATAGCTTTACCGCGGCAGTCCCCGAGTGCCACACTCATTTTTTTTGTTTTTTCGTTGGGAAATTCATCAAATGACTCCTCCCACTCCGAGTGGAGTGGATGTGAATGTCAGACTTCTACTGACTACAACCCCAACCTGTTTCTTCAACTGCACCTACGTTCCGTGACTGCGGTATCTCGTTATAACAAGTCACCACTGCTGCTCTCAAGAATTACGATACAAGAGAATTTTACGTTTTTATGTAGTGTTTGTTTTTTTTATTGGCTTTATGACGACTATTTAATTTTATACTGTAACCACAGTTCGGCACAAATGTAAATTTGTTGAGCAAGAATAAATAAATTTTAGATATTTCCATTCTTGAGCAAAGTTGCCTAGTTTTGGATAACTTAATTTGAAGCCTGCTGCTTTGCCAACATGGGACATGGCTAGACTTATTTAAAGGAAATGTAATACGCAGAAAAATAATAATAGTCTCTGCATATAGGTTTCTCAAATTGTTAGTAAAAAAGGCATGGCAGAAGAAAAGCTAATTTGACGATTTTCCCCCCAAAAAATAGGTAAACACTTTGAGAGTTTCATTTTCATTAAACAAAGCAAATATATTATTCAAATTTAATAACAGGTACGCCGTACGGCACTCAAGAAACTTCTGTTAAAGGATTTCATGCAAGAAGATTGCGAGCTACGGAACATAGGCTTGGCGTACGCACCACCCGACCCTTAAGGCGGCAAATACAGGGTGGCCTGCGAAATGAAAAATTACATTTAAATACAAGGGCCTGAAGAACTATCCACATTTTGTTTTTTTTTTTATGGTATTTAATAAAAATATATATTAGAAGAGACAATAGCCTAATGGCTAAGGTGTCGGACTTGTGATCGAGAGGTCTCGAGCTCGAACCCCACCCATTACACTATTGCTGTGAACCCGCTCCAGACACAAGCCTATTTAGCTTAGTTGGACGAGTAACAAGATTGCTTGTAATGTGAATTCTAGCCACATTGCTAGGATTCTTTAAAAAAAAAAACTGAGGAGTTTAATATATAAAATCAAAGTTTTATTGCAATAGGATGAATAGTGAGGGAACAATTTTACAAAAGAAAAAGAAAGAAAATGGCGTCCTTAACTATTGCGTTGTCGACATTATTTGCATGTAATGATCTTATATGTAAACTTTTAATTTACTTTTCTTTGACGTGACGCTTTAGGGGTATACTCGGGTGATTTATAGTCATATATAATTATAGCTTTTGTAAAATTTAAAACGTCTGTTCTTTACGTCTGTTACGATTAACCACTCAATAATATATTATACAGAATGTTCCAGAGGTGTAAGAGTGATGCTCTTCTTATATTTATTTGTAAATTATTGGATATGCAATAAATAAATAATGTCCAAATACCTGACTTTAATTTTTCAAAAATCCGACCGTAAATAACCTGAAAAACAAAGTACAACTTTCAAGCAGTGCGATGCAGTCTTCAAACATGTTACATAACAAGACTGTAACGTTCTCACTGCTAAGGCACAGACTTCCTCTCTATGAGAGAGAATTGGATGTGTAGCATACGTCGCATACCCTTCATCTTGATTACCAATCGCTCATACAATGCACAAAGGAATATTATTCTAAGTACTATAAATTAAATATAATGTCACCAGACAGATATCCCGTGCCACGCATCAAAGATTTTACGCATCATCTATCTGGTGAGACTATCTTCTCTACGATAGACCTCAACCGTGCTTACCAACAACTGAATGTCCGAGAAGAAGACATAAAAAAAACCGCAATCATCACACCGATGGGACTATATGAATTCCCACGTATGTGCCCTGGTTTAAAGAACGCGGGACAAACATTTCAACGATATATCCACGAAGTCCTACGAGGATTAGATTTTGTTTTCCCATTCATCGACGATCTACTTCTAGCGTCGGAAAATGAAACCCAACACCGAGAGCACCTGCATATTGTACTCAAGAGACTCGAACAAAATGGCATCACTATTAACCCTGCCAAATGCAACCTAGGCCAATCAGAAGTTCAGTTCCTTGGTTACACAGTATCAGCACAAGGTATCAAACCTCCAAAACATAAAGTCGAAGCTATCACTAACTATCCCAAGCCGTCTACCATTGAAGAGCTTAGAAGATTTC
Organism: Tholera decimalis; assembly: GCA_943138885.2. Classification (NCBI taxonomy): domain Eukaryota; kingdom Metazoa; phylum Arthropoda; class Insecta; order Lepidoptera; family Noctuidae; genus Tholera; species Tholera decimalis. Next base: position 37,924,364 of record OW964562.2, read on the forward strand.
TCGGTATGATCAATTTCTATCGCGATCATATACCAAACGCCGCATCTCAACAAGCACCATTGAACGCATACCTACATAACGTCAAGAAGAAGGACAAAACACAAATCACGTGGACCGATGAAGCAACACAAGCTTTCGAGCAGTGTAAAGCCAGCATAATAAACGCAGCTTTACTCGCTCATCCATCTCACCACGCATCAATCGCTCTTTTCTTTGACGCATCCGACACATCAGCTGGAGCCGTACTTCAACAATACATACATGAAACATGGCAACCGCTTGGATATTTTTCGAGGAAATTCACCGACTCGCAAAAGAAATACTCTACATTCGATCGTGAACTACTTGCAATTTACATGGCAGTCAAACACTTCCGCAAGATATTTGAAGGACGAAATCTCATCATATTTATGGATCACAAACCGCTGACATAGGTAATGTCAAAGACTCCTTCAAACTCAGAAACAAACAGGCGAACAAGGCAACTTTTGTTTATCAGCGAATTTACGACCGACATACGACACGTAAGCGGTAAACAAAACGTCGTCGCCGACACACTTAGCCGCATAGAAACAATCTCATGCCCACCCACAATCAATTATACTGACATAGCCAGAGCGCAAGAAAAGGATACCAACATCAAACAATTATTATCACAAGACAACATTCATCTCAAGAAAATAGTAATACCCAACAGCGACCTCGAGTTATTCTGCGAAACCTCTACTGCTTATGTACGACCGTACATACCAGAACATTGTAGAAGACAAGTATTTAACAGCGTGCACAATGTCAGTCATCCTGGTACGCGCACGACTCGCAAGCTTATCACTCAAAAATATTTCTGGCCATCTATGAACGCAGACATCAGCTGTTGGACTCGTACGTGCATACCTTGTCAGAAAAGCAAAGTTCAAAGACATACACACTCAAACATCGCATCGTTCCCGCCAACCGAACGTTTTCAACATTTACACGTTGACATCGTAGGACCTCTACCTACAACATCTCAAGGACATCGGTACTTAGTCACAATGATCGACCGATTAACTAAGTGGCCCGAAGCAATTCCTACTTACGAAATATCAGCTGATCGCATAGCCCAAATCGTTTACCAACATTGGATCACAAGATTTGGTTGTCCCACTACACTAACAAGCGACCAAGGCCGCCAATTTGAAAGTCAAGTTTTCCAAAACCTGATGAAACTATTGGGAATAAAGAAAACTCGCACAACAGCTTATCACCCACAGAGCAACGGCATAATCGAGAGATGGCATCGCACCCTCAAGACAGCATTACGCGCGAAACTCACAAACGCAAGTTCCTGGATAGACGAGCTCCCAACAATTTTAATGGGTCTACGAGCCTCTTTAAACACCAACTCCGGAGTAAGCGCAGCCGAACTTACCTATGGTTACAATTTACGATTACCTGGCGAATTTTTCACAGAAAATACCTGCACACCTACTATGAATTATACCTACGTTGAGAAACTACGTGACATAATTCAAGTAAATAAGCCGCAAGCCGTTACCAAACACCACAGCAACAAAATTACTGTATTCATTCATCAAGACCTTTTGAAGTGCACCCACGTGTTTATCAGAACCGACGCAGTCAAGAAACCACTTCAAACACCATACGAAGGACCCTACCGAGTGATAAGCCGAACAGAAAAAGTTTTCACAGTACAGTTACCCGATCGGCAAGCAAACATATCGATCGATAGATTAAAACCTGCATACGTTATCTCAGAAGAAACTTTACCATCTACCACACCAGTTACAGTCAGCGATACCAAGAAAACAGAAGTACCAAGAGCAAGCCTGACGTCACATCCCGCTGAAAACAAGCAGACGCGTTCAGGACGTATCATCAAACTGCCGGTACGCTTCGCTTGAAGGGGAGTCCTGTAGCATACGTCGCATACCCTTCATCTTGATAACCAATCGCTCATACAATGCACAAAGGAATATTATTCTAAGTACTATAAATTAAATATAATGTCAACAGTTATATGAGACGCGGGCGGAGGGCCGCGCTCTCTCACACAGTGACCACTGTTCAACTAATGTAAACACTACTATTATATATACACAATTCTATTTTAATAAAAAAACATTCATTCCACATTCATTACTGCGACTTCAAGCCTTGTCATTGCTCTCCCTAACTTATTCTCCAAAGTGCTGTCTAAAGTAAATCTCCGCTACCTTAAATATATTCTCTAAATTAGTGCTCCAACATAGCACTAAAGTAGTGCTACGAGTTAGCGCTAAAGATGTAATCCACCAAGGAGGCCCAGTGCCTCAAAGAGTGTCAGCAAAATTGTCGGGGCCCACTAGGGGGCCGTTGCCAGCCGGGGTTGTAGAATTGTTCGAAAGAGTTACCGCGGCCTCGGACCACGAAGGGAATATGATGGAACACGGATGGGTTTTAGTCAGTAAGTCTGACGTACCTGATTTAATTCGGATGATTTCCCATCCTTAAATGAAAGGGAGGCCCTGTGCGAGTTGGTTGGTGGTTGTCGCAGGTTTTAGGATTTTTTTCCAGGACACGCCGTTTTCCTTACGATATGTTTCCTTGCTGCCTGAGTAGGTAGCTCTGCTCTCCTGAATCTGACTTGTTATTGAACTAAACAACAGTCTACTGCATATTGTTGCTATGATTTCCTTTTCAATTCCTTTAAATGATGACTAGGTATGTACATTTCGAACATCATGTACGGTATTGGACAGGTGGTTTGCTAACATAAAAAAAATTGGCCAAATGCGAGTCAGACTCGCCTATGAAGGGTTTCGTAGTAACTACGCCAAATAACTTTGTTTTTCATAGTGTTTGTATGAAATACAAAGTTATATTTGCGGTTTTAGAAAATGTGTTTTATCTCAAAAATTGCTGACCCGATCTCGTTCAAACTAATTTTCGTTTAAAGTTTTCGTTAAAACCTACAGCACAATTATATGTTTTTGATTTTCACTCCATTATTATAAAAGTTAGAAGGACACACGCACACACACTTTACCACTTTGGAAGCGTATATTTTTTAAACGATTGACTTTAAGAAGAAGTAGTTTTAGAAACCTCGATATCTTTTTTAAAGACCTGTCTATAGATACCACACAGGTATAGGCTTGATGAAAAATATATTTTTAGGTTCAGTTCCATGTATGGGGAGCTCCCCTTAATTTTATTTATTTTTTTAATTTTATCTAAACATCGGAAAGCAGTTCACAGAATACGTCTACCTATCAAGTGTATATGTGTGTATAATATGTAGTCTTAATATGTAGTTTCGGAATAAAATGGCTGTAACATACGGACGGACGGACAGACAGACAGACATGACGAAACTATAAGGATTCCGTTTTTTGACATTCGGCTACGGAACCCTAAAAACTAAAGTAAAAATGAAATTGTGCGGGCTACACGATCGCACCCGCCTTAAGAACAAGTTACCAAGTCTTGTTAAGTTCAGCCTACTTGTTAAGTACGCCGGAATAAAGTTCATGAATGGAAACTGTATTTATTACTTGTGAACTACGAAGTTTGGGAAGAATTTGATTTCTGATCGTCGAAACTTGGGAATATTGTTCATTGATGTGTATAATGGTATTGTGTAAGGAATTGGCTTACTTGGCGCTGTTGCTAAGCTGAGTGGTGAGAGTCACAAGTGGCCTACATGGTAGCAATTTATAAATCCTATGTTAAAGACTTTAGCCCCCTTTATTCCAATTTTAACTGGGAAGTTTCTTCAGCATTGTTTTTAGCTCCGTTATTTATATTTGTATACTTTCTAATTCAGTATCTTACTATATATCTTAATAAGAAAGTCCGATAAAATCAGTTCAGCTGTTATTTTCATAATCACAAACCATTTATTTGCATAAAATGTGGTAGGTAGGGAGGTAACAATAAATTCAGTGCATGCTGCCATTTAGAATTATACAGCTACAGTAAAACAAAGTGGGGTTTACATCTTAGTTATTCATTTTGTTATCCTTTCTCTTATACAACGTGTACCTATCAGAATAAACGCAATTCCTGAAAGTAGTTGGTTCAGAATCGGCTTCTGAATCGATGTCCGTTATAAAAAAGAGGTGTTAAATATTGACGGAAAAATCTTTCATTTAAATTAAAATGGAAACACAGTATCATGACAAATTAATACAATCCTTAATTCTAGGAAATGCACTCGTATTCGTGTCGGCCGCTAATATTGCATGAGTGTATGCGTCTGCGTAAGGATATTGTATGGTGCACAAACGTTTTGCATTTAGTAAGGATAACTATTTAATAAAAATATCTAGGTTTGGTTTAAATTTATTTAATTACGGATGTTGTTATAGACTTATAATTTAATATTCTAATTGGGGTGTCTGCTGAGGTATTGCGCTTAATCTATTACACCTTGTATTTGGTTACTACATAACACATCAAGGCGGTATGTTACATTAATTGTTAAATACATAAAATATAAATCGATGATTGACCTGCTCCAAGTCATGGGATGCGAGAACAGGACCGTTCTACGTGGCGACTTTTTTTTTTTTTTTTTGGCGTGGTAAAATTATCAAATAAGTACTGTCAGACTTTTACTGACTAAAATCCACGGTGTTCCTTCAATAATCCTTTACGTACCGGGGTCACGGTAACGGGATGAGTTCCACGACCCCGGCAGGCTTCGGCCCTCTACGGGGGGGCCTCGTCATATTGCTGACGCTCTTTGAGGCGCGCGTGGAACACGACGCGCCGTCGACCCGGGCATGGTCCATGGTCGGACAGCGAGTTGTCCTTTACTCGCTGTCCGCATGCCCGCGCCTACGGTGGCCGGAGATCGTCGGCCGACGTCCGACGCCGTGGGCGTCTACCACTGCGGCTGGGCTGGAGGGAGGACGCCATCCTCTCCCTCACGCGGCCCGCCTCCTCCTTCGGAAGCATGACTGCTTCGCAGAAGGAGGCGACCGCTTCCCACTCCCTCTCGCCCCGCAGCATGGCCTCGACCAATGCCGGGCGCGAGAGGTCTCCGCCTATTGCCGCCGTGAGGACACGTCGGTGCTCTGCCCAAGCGGGGCAGTCCTGCACCGTGTGCTCGACTGTGTCCTCAGGGCGACCCTCGCAGTGGTGACACTCAGGCGTTTCCTCCTTTCCCATCAGACACAGGTACCTCCCGAAACGTGGCGACTCTTGGAGAGGCTTATGTCCCCCTATACACGTCTTTCTGCTGATTCAGATTCCAAGTGTATATGCGGGTATCTACACATTTTTTTTAGTGTATGGCATCTCGCAGGTCAACCTCTGAGGTTGTCGGCTGCTTAATCGGGCTTTCCTGTGGTTGCCTTAATTAATAAATTAATTAAAGCCTCTAGCCAGGGCTTATTACAAAACTTACAACCTAGGCGACTACACGCTAAGGGCACCCCCTGTGGGGTACGGACCTCGGCTTAGGGCGTTACAGGGGGAGGGCAGCTAGGGACAGGCTGGATCATATCATTATTATTATCAATAATGGAATTTAAAGCTATTGGCTCAGCGTCGCGGGCTGGCTCTCGCAAGGGTGGTCGGGGCGGACAATTACGAACTCCGGCCTCGGCGGCGAGGACGGAAGGACGGTCGGTTTTTGTTTTTGTGTACTGTGTTGGTTTCCCTACGGCTCTCTTGGAGCAGGGTGATTGCGTCATCGGGAGTGACTAGGGTATGCCTTGGTCGGCGAATCTTAGAGATGCACGAGGGTTCGTATCGAGCGGCCAATGCGATAAGAGGATTCTTATGTTTGATTGCAGTATCAAAGAAACGCTTGGAGACGCGTTTCATGAACTGCTGGATGGTCAATGATCTTGGGGTCTACGTGAAAAAGCTCATTTTGAACATAAAAGGGGCTCCCATGACTCTACGGAGGAATCGGTTTTGGAGGGTCTGCATCTTGTGGCGGAGGTGGGGCTTTGCGAGTGCAAAAACAACGCAGGAGTAGGTCATGATGGGATGGATGACCGCGGTGTAAATACGCAGCTTGCACCGGAGTGATAATTTGCTGCGGGAGCTATAAAGAATGAAGTGGGGCCTACCTAGAGCGAAAACGGCGCGCGAACGTACCTGCTTTATGTGCTCAGCGAAGGAGAGGTGTCTATCGAGGACCACGCCTAAGTATTTGGCTTGCTTTTCCCAAGGGATCGGCTTGCCGTACATAGTAATTGGACGGGGCGGATGTCTACATATACAATACCCTATCTTATATCTTATATCACTGTCCCCTTTACACTTGACGGACTTATGTCATAAGCGAGCAGAACTCGCGTTGGTTGATTTTTGGGCCAAAATTGTTTAAAATACTTTGCCATCGGCACCCCAAGAAGAAGCATGTTGTGTCAAAAGCATTGTCATTGTGTCAATCGTTACCGTGACCTTTTGGACCATCCGCACAATGACGCATATTGTAAACAACAATCTCAGGGTCAAGAGCTCGTTCGCCTGCTCAATATGGCAGTTTTATATTAAATCCTGTAGGTGTGTAGGATGTGTCTACCTACCTAGTTATTATTTACGATATCTAAATATAAAAACATGACAATAATATTGTCGAAGTAGTAGTCTTTTGGGATCACTTATTATAATTTATTATTAGTTATTATTTTACTAGCAGGTGTGCGGGGCTTTGCTCCCGTGGACTCACGATAAAAACCCAACCTCTTCTTTTGCAGTTGTTTAAAACTTCCATACCTAATTTCATCCAAATCCACCTAATACTTTCGAAGATTAGCGCGTTCAAACAAATAAACTTTGCCGCTTTATAATATTAGTAAATATAGTGTAGCGACATCTACCTCGCAACAAACAAACTAAAGATCGAAATCCTGTATCGCGCAAGCAAAGTTTACCGCACAACTAGCCTATATACAATTTGTATGTAGGCTTGTATCATTCAAATCACCCGATCACAAACATGGGGCAGTTGCCCACCAGACAAAAACACCTGTCTGGTCGGAGGATCCTCCCTTTTTGCGGATTTTGCAATTGCGGGACTTTACACCCTGTTCCGCATATCCCCAAACTTATATTTATTTATTTATAACAATCTTACCTACACTATCATTACAGATCTATGATCCAATGCGACAGAATGGCCTTACTAATTAAATCCTAAATCTACACCTTATACCTAGTTAAAAATATCTTAATCTGAATAACTTATTACATATAGTGTAACTTTTGCGAATTCACTCAAGTTGCACCACAATACATCAACCCTCCCGTGAACCTCATTCACCACGCGTATGGCTCTAGTGAGAGGAGTTCTCGCCAGTAGGTTGGTCCTGGCTGCAGGCACAGCGAGCAGGGGCGGGCGGTGCCGCCTCCACACGTACCGGTCGGGCACACACAGCTGTAGGTGTCGCAGCACTCCCGGGTTATGTTAGTTCTCGCCAGTAGGTTGGTCCTGGCTGCAGGCACAGCGAGCAGGGGCGGGCGGTGCCGCCTCCACACGTACCGGTCGGGCACACACAGCTGTAGGTGTCGCAGCACTCCCGGGTTATGTTAGTTCTCGCCAGTAGGTTGGTCCTGGCTGCAGGCACAGCGAGCAGGGGCGGGCGGTGCCGCCTCCACACGTACCGGTCGGGCACACACAGCTGTAGGTGTCGCAGCACTCCCGGGTTATGTTAGTTCTCGCCAGTAGGTTGGTCCTGGCTGCAGGCACAGCGAGCAGGGGCGGGCGGTGCCGCCTCCACACGTACCGGTCGGGCACACACAGCTGTAGGTGTCGCAGCACTCCCGGGTTATGTTAGTTCTCGCCAGTAGGTTGGTCCTGGCTGCAGGCACAGCGAACAGGGGCGGGCGGTGCCGCCTCCACACGTACCGGTCGGGCACACACAGCTGTAGGTGTCGCAGCACTCCCGGGTTATGTTAGTTCTCGCCAGTAGGTTGGTCCTGGCTGCAGGCACAGCGAGCAGGGGCGGGCGGTGCCGCCTCCACACGTACCGGTCGGGCACACACAGCTGTAGGTGTCGCAGCACTCCCGGGTTATGTTAGTTCTCGCCTGTAGGTTGGTCCTGGCTGCAGGCACAGCGAGCAGGGGCGGGCGGTGCCGCCTCCACACGTACCGGTCGGGCACACACAGCTGTAGGTGTCGCAGCACTCCCGGGTTATGTTAGTTCTCGCCAGTAGGTTGGTCCTGGCTGCAGGCACAGCGAGCAGGGGCGGGCGGTGCCGCCTCCACACGTACCGGTCGGGCACACACAGCTGTAGGTGTCGCAGCACTCCCGGGTTATGTTAGTTCTCGCCAGTAGGTTGGTCCTGGCTGCAGGCACAGCGAGCAGGGGCGGGCGGTGCCGCCACCACACGTACCGGTCGGGCACACACAGCTGTAGGTGTCGCAGCACTCCCGGGTTATGCGCAATGCCACGTAGTAGTTTCACTACATACGCTACGAGCGAAAACTCCCGTCGTACTCTTAGAGTGTTATACCCTACCATACCCAGAACAAATAGTGTAGGGTACATCAATGGGTATAATGGATATACCCCATACAGCTTGTAATACAAGTGTCTCGTGAACTTGTTTTGGATACGTTCCAACATAACACTATATTTTGCCTCATGAGGAGCCCAAATGAATGCGCTATGTTCGAGGTGACTTCTAATTAATGCGTCATATAGTACCCGTAGTGTCGTGATGTTCATAGGAGGAGCTCATGGCTAAATAATATTAGCGGCACGTGTCGATCTTCAAGGTTAAGCAACGCTTGCCTAGGTAAGTTTGTGGATGGGTGACCATCTTAACATATCGCGATTCCTTCTTGCCTCGGAATACACGTTTAGATGTTGGTCCTGCTGTCAGTAGAAGTCTGACACCCCCAGGCGTAACAAAATGCAACGAAAAATAATGCGTTAAATTGTGAACCGTATTGTACGAATCACAATTTATCGATATAAAGGGTGACTCAGCGCCGATTTTAAACTTTAAACTTGAATATCTTGGCAACCAGCGGGGCTAGCAGGAGAGGAGCAGTAGCGTTCGGTAGATGATTAGCGCGGATTTTTTATTCACTATGTCGCAGTGGTCTGGCGCGCACCGTGCTTACGCAGTCAAGGCGTATTTTTGCAACTAGTTTTCGTCGAGTGAAGCACAGCGCTAGTTTTGTAATCGCTTTCAAATCCGCTGTTTAAGTGATGCCCTGAGTATTCAGTTAATTAAGTCGTGGGTAGCAAAGTTTAGAGCGACAGGATATTTACTGAATCATTCAATTGGCCCTCGAAATAGACCTGTGCGATCGATTGAAAATAACCGCGTCGCTGCTGCGGTCGCGGAGCATCCACGACGATCAGTTAGAAAACATGCTGCCTCTTTGAGCCTCCATCGATCAAGTACCGCAGCTTCAAGAAGAGGATGTTGACGAGTCAGGCGTATGGTTTCAGTAAGATGGGGCCACAGCCCACACAGCTAGGGTCTCCATGGACACAATAAGAGCGTTGTTTCCTGGAAAACTCATAAGCTGCTTTGGAGACATATTGTGGGCTGTGGCCACACAGATCTCTTGACTTGACCCCAGATGACTTTTTTTTATTAGGTTATCTCAAAGCAAGAATTTTTGATACTTCTTTTATGAATTTGGAGCTACTGAAGACTAAAATAACGACAGAGGTGAGGGCCATATCAGTTGACGTTCTGCGGCGTGTCTCTGCAAATTCGCTAGTCCACTTTGAAGAGTGCATTTGCCGTAATGGAAGACGTTTTGACTGTGTAATATTCTACTATAACTTGCTGCTATTAAAATATTATAAGCACAATCTTTCTTTTTTTTATAAATATTCAAAGTTCAAAATCGGCGCTGAGACACCCTGTATTACAATCTTGCAAGTTTTATTATAAACTAACGGATTTTGCAATTTTTCAGTGATACATAATTATATACACTATAGAGTACAAAAATGTATAATCTTAGTTTTGTATCTTCGTTAGTGCCAGCCTTTAGTTGCATCCTATACGAACCACTGACCGCCAATGGACTATTTAAGTATACGACACCACTTGTATTTACACCTTTAAGAATTATAGTTGTTATAGCTATCTCAATTTTGTCACTGATGACATACGAAATAGCACAGGATACATCGACGGCTCCTAAGAATACTGAGTCAACTATACTTCTAATAACTTTACAGGAAGGCGATAAGAAGATCGAATGGTTATATTTAAATTGTTAATACAACCAAGAAAAAATAACTAATCATAGTGAATTAAATATAATAAAGCCTTTCATATGTACCAAATAAATTTCATATTATATTATTAATTTATGAGATAATGTAGATAGACTAGTATACGGCGATTATTTGTTTATGAAAAATGGATCAAGTACCACTTATATTTATATACGTCGCATTATTGAATCTACGTTATGGGGAAAAATTACTTTACAAGTGTGGCAAAAAATATTTTTATTTAATTATTGGATTTTTTATATATCATACTGTCTGTCATGGATTCATATTTTGTTAAAATATAATAAGTTGACTCACTATACATGGACATAATTTTAAAAGTGAACCGTACTTAAATTGAGTCAAGTGTGGTACAAAATAGTTAAAACAATCAAAAACGCCTTTAATGTTTAATATTTTAATTAAAGAGACTCAAAATGGTATTGGTAACATTAACACAACTTTAGGATATCTATAAAATTAACAAAAAATAACAAAAATCAACAATACTACCAATAAAAACAAACGCTTAAGTTGGTCTAGTCTTAGGTAATAAAATACAAAATATTGATTGTATCAATTGCACGTTTCTGTAAAATAGGAGAATTATTTATTAATCGTTTGAAATCACTACAATTTAGAAACAATACAAAACAAACAAACAAAAGTGATCTTTCTTATTTTTTTAAAGAAAATCACAATTCTTAATATCCTTATACTTAGTATTTATTGCTACGAATAAAATCAGTCTCAAAAATTAACTTATTAACTTACTTAATAATTACGAAAAAAATCAATCTAGACCAAGAAAAAAAAAATTAATTATTCTGAATTGCTCTCATTTCTATTGCGGTCAATATTAATTAAACTAGAAAAAAAAAACAAGTGATATTCCTTAGGTATCACTAATTTGTTGCACATGTCCATTAAATCTTTGTGTTTATTTTTATCTATTGGGATTGGCCTGTTGTAAGCTGGGCGAAGATCACGAAAATCTATATTAGGGACAGTTTGATTACGTGTTGCTTTAGGTTTATTAGCACAGTCAATACGGATATAAGAATATTTCATCTAACAAGTTTAAAAAAATAAATTGTAAGGATTTTCTGGCTCAATTTTTATTTCAGTGACTTTATTTCATTGCATCTTAGACTCATCACAGGCAAAACTCCAGTTGTTGACTTTTGTAAGCATTGTTTTGAAGTCCATCACAATATCTTGAGATACTTCGGTGACCTTATAAGGTTTATCGTCGGTTTTAGCAAATTGAAACGCCATGTGCCATTGGGCAGGCGTATATAGTATTTTGTCTTTCGTCTGTCTTTCTATTAGTGCATGCATACTGTCTCCCTCGTTTTGGGTGTAACAAATAATTAGAAAACGATGACTAATTTTTATTTTGTATTTATAACTTGCCATCACATACTTTAAAAATAACGATTCTGTTCCGATTCTGACCACCGCAGTTATCAGACCAGAATCGGTCATCTTTTATACCTGCCATAACTGTTTGTTCAATAAATTTAAAAACACAGCTAGCAATTTAATTTGCTCCTCTTTTAGCAGTTTGTTGATGCCAGGCAAAGCAATAACCCTGACGATGTCCTAGATCAAATACAGTGAAATTATAAACGGTAAGTTTTCGTTTATAATAAAACATGCTAACGTTCCCATGGGGTACATTTAAGCACTTTTGGAGATCGTAAGCGGCTGTTAGTTCTGTATTCTGTTGCGCTAATTCTATGTCTTGTCATTGTGCTTACTGCTAAGGAGTGGAATTCCCTGCCGGAGTCTGTTTTCTGATCGCTATAACCTGGGAGTCTTTAAGTCAAGAGTGAATAGGTTACTTCTAGGTAAGCGTGCTCCATCTTTGACCACATCATCACTTACCATCAGGTGAGATAGTGATCAAACGCGAGCTTATTATCAATAAAAAAGATCATGGAGCTACTGCGCACACTCCCCGAAGTACAATCTGTAGAAAACCGACAGGCAAGCAACGGTTCGCCGATGAGCCAGGCTATGAAGCTTGTTCACCAGCACCTCGTCGCCTATAAAAGCCTTTTAGCTCTGCGCTCGATCGAGTCCAATGCAGCAAGTTGGTACTTTGCAGAGCCATCCCACAAGTGGCTGCAATACTCCACGCAGGAACAATTTAAATAAAAATAACACAAGCAAAGCCACTATTTCTTGATAACAAAAAGCACACAATAACGTCCGCACCCCACGCTGTTTCGCCGTTACTGAGCCAGTTTGAACTTGCACCAAAATGAGCGCATTCGCGTCCCGCGTGACTGAGTGCAAAATGAATAAATTACTATACTTGATCCAGTTTACGCTATTTTTTTTAGTTATATATAAAGATATGATTTTTTTTCTTTTACAGGTAAATAGGAAATGATTTAATTATTGTTAATACACAAAAAAGTGCAATTCTCAAAATTTGTTAGTTGACTCAGTATACTTAGGAGCCGTCGACATTATAAACAAATTTCCATGAATTGGCATTGTGTATAGATAGATAGAAAACTCTTTATTGTACACCAATAATTTAAACAAGCACTTGATTTACAATAATGCAAAAAAATGGTTACAATGGCGGTCTTATCGCTGATAGCGATATCTTCCAGACAACCTTTTCAAAAAATCATTTGTATGAACGAGGTCTTAAAATAATCACTTGCAAATCTGGAATTACACGAGTGTTATTGTTCATTTGTTCATGTATCGGAAATGCTGCCTTTGTATAAAGATTGCACAAATAATATCGCAGATCACTAGGCTCACTCTCAAGTTCATTATATTATTTTATTGTACGCCACCTGCTCGACGTCCGTAAGTCTGGCACATGCTGAGCTGGACTCCCATTTCTTGCAATTCGGAGACGCACACCACACCGATTTTTCGTGTTACATTTTTTATTTATTTTCTTTTTCTTTTTTTTATTTTATAATATTTTTGATGGTATATGTATATGTTTTTCTGTTCTTTTTTTTGTAATTTATGTGTTATATGTTAATGTACTTTTGTGTGTTGTGTCTTCTGTTGACCAATAAAAGTTTTATCTATCTATCTATTTAAATAATAGTATCGTATTCTGAATTTAGCTTCATAAGCCCTTGGCTAGACCATGTGTCAGATTTACTGTCTACCCATACTGACTGTCAAAGATGGCCTAATGAGAGGGACCAACGTCTTACTATGCTTTCCAAGCCACGGGGAAATCAAATACCAAGCTCCGGGCTACCACTGAGAAATTTCTTGCAGAAAAACTCAATTTCACTTTTTACCCGACTTGGAAATCGAACTCGAGACCTCGTGCTCAGCTGTCATGCTAGCCATCCCTCGACCAACGAGGCAGTTTCGCATCGATTTCCAATCAAACATATTCACAATTTAATCGTAGTGTGTGTTTTTAAATAAATAATGTCCAAAAAGACACGATCCAAAATATTGAATTTTTTTTAATTTATTTTTTATTTTATTTTTATTTTTTATTACTGATGGGCCCACTCTTGACCTCGATCTCGCCTGATAGTAAGCGATAGATGAGGTCTAAGGTGGGACGAGTGAGCCCAGAAGATGCCTATTTACTCGAGCTTTAAAGGCTGAAAGGTCATAAGTGGCAGGGAACACAGGAGCCGGCAGAGAATTCCACAGCTTGGCTGTGCGCACAATAAATGTGGAGGAGAAGTGCTTGGTACGACAAGACGGTATATCAACCAAACCCAGCCGTGCGTCTGGTAGACCGGTAGTGAAAAAGGAGTGAAAGGGAGATGGAGGAATCAGGTCATGGAGCTCCTGCGCACACTCCCCGAAGTACAGTCTGTCAGAAAACCGACAGGCAAGCAACGGTTCGCCGATGAGCCAGGCTATGAAGCTTGTTCACCAGCACCTCGTCGCCTATAAGCCTTTTAGCTCTGCGCTCGATCGAGTCCAATCCAGCAAGTTGGTACTTTGCAGAGCCATCCCACAAGTGGCTGCAATACTCCACGCAGGAACGGACCTGTGTTTTATACAGATTTAGAAGCATATCAAAATAAAAACTTTTTACCAAAAAATTAAACCGACTCCCAAAAAACACTGCAAAGTGAAAAATAACTTTAATTTCGGTAGTCGGTGTCTTTAGTTTTGTATTTTCGTTTTTGGCACCGACTTCCGAAATTAAAGTTATTTTTCACTTTGCAGTGTTTTTTGGGAGTCGGTTAAATTTTTTGGTAAAAAGTTTTTATTTCACTCTTTTTAGTTGGTCTATTTTTAATTTACCTAGTTAGAAGAGCCTAAATGCCAACTACTTATAACCTTTTACAAAATATTGCTTTTCCCAATGCTGGGCCGTTAATTGTTGAGGAGTTCTCCTGGTACTTCACCATCAGCTCTACATCACTATATGCATTGTGACGAGCATAAAGTGCTTAACATCCATATTCAAGTAATCGAATCGCAATCCACTCAATACTTATTATTGAGTAGTTTCGGCGGCCATCTGTGGTCTTCATCATCAGTTCCACTTCCTCAAATGGTACTTTTTGAGAGCAACTGCACAAGTTACTATAATAAATACCCAAAACGTCATAGGTGTGCCTATAATATTTGAAGAGTTCCCTCGATTTCTCCAGGATCCCATCATCAGATCCTGACGTTTATGAAAATGGGACCAATTTCGAAGTATACCCTTTCAATCATAAAAAGAATTTTCCAAATCGGTTCAGCCGTCATCGAGTAATCGATGACCATACATTAAAAAAAAAAAAAAAACTAATATACGCGTCGAATTGATAACCTCCTCTTTTTGTCGTCGGTTGATAAAGTAAGCGTCAAAATAAAAAAGTATTTTAACGTGGTTAATATGAACGATGTATAACTATTACTTGTGTAGGTATTTTGTTGCAAATTCTTCGTAAAATAGAGAACAATATTCGACCACAAATTCGGAAGATTGGTTAATGATAACAGTAGTTTACAGTAACTTTGTTGTTGGAAAAATTTTCGTCCTTCATAACATGTTTATACTTATTTCAAATCTATAAGTAGAATTCTTTATCAGCTCTAGATTTTGAGTAGTCTGTTGTCAATGTTAAAAAGTTTCATTGTTTTTACGTAATTCATGACTTTTTATTAAGTCAAACATTTTATTGAAACTTATAAGCCCTGCTCTCTTTATTGCATGTTGAATCAACTCTATACCATTTTCCGTTACGGATATAACGGATGTTCTAAATGACAAACTTTTGCTCTATTATATGGAAAAAACTTACATCATTTTAAAACAGCTAAATTTCACTAAAATGTCGTAGAGATTTAATTCAAAGTGAAATGAAGAGAGTAGGGGTTTTGCTTTACAAGTTTGATGAAGTTTTATGAATGGAATTGTACAATGTCATGCAATATGCAAAAATTAGATATTTGCAATACCTACCTCGTGCCTAGTCATCCAGAAGACAAAACTTGATTGATACAACCTATGTATAAATACTTACCTGTGTAGGAGAGACCAATCAGATATTCAAAAATATCAGACGGTATTATTTTCTAGATTGGGCTAGAACGTCATCAAAGTCGGGGGCCGCGTTGATGAATGTTTATGTGTTCTTGCAACCCCGGCGCAAATGTGCGATGGAACACAGGGTGGTTTTAGACAGTAAGACTCGGACAGTCCCCTTCACCTGCCCCAGGGCAGTAGACATCCATGAGAATTACTACCTTCAGAAACAAGAGAAACATTATCAAAACCCGTACTTCGTCAATTTGCCAATTGAATGTTATCATGCAATTACCTTGGTAGGTAACATTTTTACCATATCAAAAACTCCTTAGTCATTGTGACTGCAACTTTTGTGTTATTTTCGTCAAATTCAGGTTTTAAGAGAAACAAGTTCCAGGTAGGACAAGAATACTATACGTATACGGTATAAATTAGTGTTTGTAAATCCGTTCTTAACTCAGTTGAGGAGCGTTCAGGCATTCATGCGCACGCGTGTTTGAATCGTATTAGAAATTCTGCGAATCGAAAGACTCTTGTACAAAGTGTAGTGCTGGATTTGATTAAAGACTTCAATGACTGACTTCTCAGACTATAATTGAAGTAAGTAGATGTTTTTGTGTCATGCAAATTATTCTAGACTTCTGTAAAGTGTAATTTGATGCTTGCGTAGCTGTGTTAACGAAGAGTGAATTTGTTTAATGCTAGCTCTGTGCCTGCGATTTCGTTGGTATGGTAGGTTTTTCTGCCGTAAATTCCGATCCGTGGGAAACACAATCAAACTCTGCTTATCCGGGCTAATCACTGGAACTTTTGAACCGATTTTAATGGGACTTTCAGTGGAAGATAAATGGGACTTTCACTGGAAGATACCTCTATCTTTCTAGATAGTTTAATAGTATGATTGTGTTTTAGTATCGTGTAAATAACTATAATCACTTGAGTAGCGGCACTTATTTTGAAATCATACACAGGCACTTCAATTTTATTAATATGTATGTACTTATAGATTTACGAGTATGTTTTTTATTGATTTTGAAAAGTGGATTTTTGTTAATTCATTCCATTGTCCAGATATTTGATATTTTGTGATTAAAATTGTTATTGGCGACTCGTGTTACGTGAGACATAATATTAGTGTTGGTTAAATGATATGAATTAGTTTATTTTATGTTGTAGTTCACTGGTAGAGAATGCCTAAGGTATTAAGGCCGGGTTATCCAGAGCACCGTAGGTATTCGACGCTTACCCCAGCCCCCGCAACGAATAGCAAAACGTAACAAATTACGAAGCGCGGGAGACGCGCGCGCCAAGCGCACCGCCTCATGAGTTCACGAACTCAAGTAGGTACGAAGATGCGTCACAGAATAGAGCAATGCAGTAGATCAACTTGAATTGATTAGTATATGTTTATTTTGTTTTGTTTTAATAGTAAGTATTTTCAAGTTTATATATAGATAGAATAGGTACGTATTGTATAAACTTGAACCTAATTAGTAATAACTAAAAATAAGTATATTTATTTATTTTTGGGGACAAGGTGAATAAAAAATCTGACTGACACGCAGATCATGAATACGGGTATGATTCAAAATTACACGCCGCGCGCTATTCGACTTTCCCAAAGGGTGCGAAATCTTCATGGCACAGTATAAAAAATCAAGTATTAGGTAGGCACACTTACATTAGGAGAGTTGTATTACAATTCAATTATTGTTATATTGAATGAGGGCTTAGAGGTATTCTGTGAGAAATATTATGTTTTTAAATAAAAAATATAAATATTTTTCAATCAAATAGTTATACCAATAATAGCAACACACAAACACTTTTTGGAACGAATTTATTTTACGCGGCTTCTAAACTGGCAGAAATTGTAACGCAAAAGTGTAAATACTTACGACTATCTTCTGACGAGAGAGACGACGAGGGTCCCTCAACCGCACACTTTTTTTTCTCTAAAAACTACAATCATTTATGCACAACTGGCTAATGCCGTGATTCGACTTCAACTTCAACTCTTGCGGCTTTTGTGGAGGACTCACCACAATTTCACAAGCGCTGGAGGTTGTTTGGTAAAGTATTTTGGATGATGAAAAGTATTAAAATTGAAGTAAAAAAAAAACAATCATTTTGTACGCAAACATGACATGACAGCTTTTGCAATGTCAAATGTATTTCACTCAATGTGTTACCAGTTTACCAGTGGCAGCAGGAATAAAATGAGTATGAAAAGAGAAAATTAGAAATATGGCATAGAACTATTAAAACGATAATACAGTACGCTACAGCTTTATTTTATTTATCTCAATGAACCTACATAGATCATAAACAAATCGAGTAAATACAAAAGGGAGAAGGCATTTAATGGAGGTTGGACGGGGAACATTAGGGAGCGCGCGTGATTCGAAATGCAGTTAAAAGCCATAGATCCTGACACGATATGTCAAATTTTTGATATTTTACAACATATTATCTGTTTCCCTTTGGGACATGAATACTTTATTGGAAAACTCTTAAAAAAGTCGACATACACAAAAATGTGAAACTTTTTCTGATTTATCATTTTCATGAAAAAGAAATGTAAGCACTTTTCTCAAGACCATCTATGCTCGTTGTTGGTGTTGTTTACTGATTGCATAACGGTGAACAGGAGACGACTAGGCTCTTCGACCACCTTACGGAGGCAGCTGCAGGAGCTGAACTGGCCCAGCACAAATATCCGATGGCAAAGCTTGTTTTTCTAAGAGATTTTAATTCCCACCATAAAGAATGGTTGTTCCCGTACCAACAAACAGAGCACATTTTTTTATCACTAGATCTCGACCAGCTGGTTCACCAAGCAACCTGCATTCCAGAAGTCGACGGCCACATGCCCAATGGCTTGGACCTAGTGCTCACAAACGTTGCGTCGCCAGAGACTGTCAGTATCGGTCTGGGCCTCGCTCGGATCGTATGACCACTTTCTGGTGAAAATGGTATCTACCTTTTCTCCTCCAGATAAATGCCCCAGGGGCATACGGCGAGTATAGAAGTATGGGTCAGCAGACTCCGAAACTGCGAAGCGAAACTCGAACTTTTACCGTCCTTCGCTGCCTCCTAGTTATGATAAAACTGGATGGAACACTGGCTCACACCGCACAAGAAAAAGCAAATTTAAATGCCTCCGTCTTTGCGGTAAGTTTATGTCTCGACACGGCGTCTAACTTACCACCTAAATACCTCACTTTGGCTCCGTAATGCTGGAAACTGCATTTCATGTTAAGGAAGTCCGTAAAGCCCTTTCTAGTCAAAATGTGAACAAAGCCAGTGAACCGGAAGGAATACCTGCTCGAGCCTTAAAGAGTTGTACCCCGGATTTGTCTCCTGTATCGCATACTCGCCTGTATCGCGTTCTATTAAAACCGGAGTGGTGCCAGTGTCCTGGAAGCCAGGTAATGTGCAACCAGTACTCAAAAAAGTAGCCGTGCCGTACGGACGATACAGGCTTCGCATAGTCCCGTTGACTCTTTGGCTTACACAGTACACTGCAAACCTGACTTTGCCAGCCAAGCAGAGTCAAGATGCAAACTGAGATCTTTAATTGAAAATGATAGGAGGAAGTGAACTAGTTGCCACTCTAACGATCATACGTGAGCTTCCGATCACAATGGCCTGACACTTTGAGGGGCTTACAGTCACCCCAAATCAATTAGACCAGTTTTGATAGCATCTAAATCTCGGTTTAAATCTCCTATAGCGTATGACAAACTTTCCACCCGCGTAGATGCATACGACTGCAGAACATCATTGTAAAGTTGATCCCATGAAAAACATAAATGTGAAATGAGAGCCAAGATCAATATTATCATAAATGCCTTGGTTGGTGACTTCAACGACAAAAGAAGTGAAATCTAAATGGGTGCCAAGTTCAATGGTCAGTCCTGAAATTTATTTATAACAACATAAAATATCATTTATTCTTATAACTTAGGAGAATATATCGTAGCCTTAGGTTTGACCTGGCTAGTTCTTATATACGAATTATTATGTTCGATGGTTAGTTTCTACCAGCAA
The DNA here is from genome assembly GCA_943138885.2 of Tholera decimalis. NCBI lineage: Eukaryota > Metazoa > Arthropoda > Insecta > Lepidoptera > Noctuidae > Tholera > Tholera decimalis. The sequence continues at coordinate 37,944,098 of OW964562.2, forward strand.
GCCAATTTTCGGAATAATAAAATAAGAACCGACAAGTAACAGGTTTAGAACTTGCAAAGGCCATAATATAATTCGTATATGAAAACTAGCCAAGTCAGACCTTAGGCTACAATATATTCTCCTAAGTTATAAGAATAAATGATATTTTATGTTATTATAAATAAATTGCAGGACTGACCATTGAACTTGGCACCCATTTAGATTTCACTTCTTTTGTCGTTGAAGTCACCAACCAAGGCATTTATGATAATATTGAACTTGGCTCTCATTTCACATTTATGTTTTTCATGGGATTTCATTACTTTTTGTACATAAATTAGTAGTAGGTACTTACTTATAACAAAATTAATACTAAATGGTTTTTTGTTAAACTACTGTATTTTCCTACGTTTACGGGGTATAATTGTCCTTTTTGTGTTATTTTCTATATTTTCTTGTACCTTTGAAATGTTCGAATGAATTGCCCATTCAGTATGCGGAATTCTTTTTACGCGTTATGCCTCCATGGCGTAGTGACCCTCTAAGATAATAGATGGCGCTAGTGGTTGTAGAATACTGTTAGTTACGCGTAATACATACGAAAATTTACTATATTCTTATTTATAAGTACAAAAACGGAAATATTTGGATTAAAAAAAATTAAGGGTGGTATTTAACTCGTTATATATTCACGTAAAGATCTTAAAAACCACATATAGAGATTTACAGGCACTAATTATAAGTTAAGTGAAAATTATAATAAAATGATAAAAAAATACCAGTTTCTGATTTTTTTCTTTGTACTCACATAATTACCTATCTTCATGCCAAATTTGAACTTTCTAGGTCATCTGGAACTGGGTTATAGTTTTGATCTATAGGTCAGTCATAAAAATGACGATTTTTGGACGTTAATATCTAAATAACCGTTTGAGATATGTTTATAAAATTTGGAACACATATGTATCTCGCCAGTCTTAATATATGAGCCAAATTTGACAAGTTTAGGTGAAATAGTTTTTGAGTTATGAGAGGCTCAAAAGTGGCTCCAAATGGTTCGTGTAATATTACACACGGTGAGCTGCGCGCCAGTTCTTGGCTTGACACGCTCCCGCGTGTCTAGATACGAACACCGAAGACAGAGAGTTGTAAAGTTTACCGAAGTTTACCGAAAATAATAAATGATATTTTTGTAGGAAATGGTCATGCTGTATATTTCTACACTATGGCACGAGTGTGCTGCGCGTAATAAATATTGTTGACTTGTGACAACCCTGGCCGTTGCGATACTGTCTAGACGTTGTCGGCATTTTCCACAAGATCAAAGGTGTTGACCTACTGTATGATCTTTATACTGTGGTCATAGCGACGAATGATCGACTACCATAATTATAACCATTATTACATTTACGAAAATAAAACCTAATACAGTCGAATACGGTCAGTTATTTCAACTCGTGTTGCTAACGTTCTATTAGCGCGTTTAGTAAAGAATCGGAATGGTATTTATCAGTATTCTGGATCGAACCCAGGCTCTAAACACATCTTTTTGTGATTTCTTTTTTATTGTAAGTACTTTTATATTATATTTAGGTATTTTTGTAAATATTTTGTTGAATAAAATAAGAAACATTTTCATTTTTTTATAGCAGAAAGAAAGTCAAAAATGTTTTTGTTTTACACACATATTTGCGGTTTGTACATCTATTCCGCGTAGGTACTTATCTACTTAGTAAAGTAAAATATTAATTTGTATAATTATAGGTACCTATAATAATAATTGTCAGTTTCCTTTGAGTCTGACATTTGAAAAGAGCATTTGCGCACGCGGCGGCTTTATGGTCTTTGACATAGGGTTCAAATTCAATTGTTCACAAACTTTTTGCGGTTGGCAAATCTATTCCGCGAGAAAAATAAACTATTATAGCTTTTGCGCGCGTGGCGTCTTTATTTACACACATATTATTTTGTGGTTTCGAAATCTATTCCGCGTAGTTAGGTAGGTACCTCAGAATACAGAAAGAACCTAGTTAGTAAAGAAAAATATTTATATAGGTCTAAATATTTATATTGTCAAAGCCTTCTTACTTTTTTGTTTATTCAGCCTTCGTATAGCCAGCGATGACAACTTCTTTTTGTTGATTTTGTCCATTAGTTTTACTGACCAAAATTATAACTAAAATACCTAATAAAAACAATTTATATTACAACTATTTAAAACTAAACGATAGGAATTAATATTTTATAATGATTTTTTGGCTCGACCGGAACCAAACTTAGCGGGGGTGGCAGGTTCGCTAAAAATTGGCATACGTCCGACTTCCAACACGTTCCGCTCGGGACTAAAGGACTAGGCGTGTGTAACTCTTTACGGAACCGACTCACTGATTCGAATCATTGAAATGATTCAAAAGATTGGCTCAGTAACAATGTTTCAAACGTGTCATTTGGATCTGAAACATTACTTTGCTCTAGCTCATTCCACGCGACGCGTCGCTCGCGAGGCGACTGAGTATTAAGCGAGCGAGAGAGGAAGTCTGATAGTGATACACTGAGTCAGTTTGGAGCAAAAGTTCCTTGCTACGGAGTCGCAACTTCGCGAGTGAGCGCGCTACATCATTACAATCTGTACAAGTTAGAAAGAGATACAAAATGATATGTATCACTCATACTCTCACAAATTTTCGTTGTCGTTAAAGATGCACGTAAAAATTACCATTAAGGAACTTGCGTTGCAAATACTATACGGTCGATTTTTGCAAATTAGAAAGAGATACAAATAAATTGATATGTATCACTCATACGCTCACAGATTGTCGTTGTCGTTAAAGATGCACGTAAAAATGACCATTAAGGAACTTACGTAGCAAATACTATACGGTCGATTTTTGCATATAATGTTTACACTAACAAATTTTGTTTATGTTCGCTCGCGCCAATTTAGAAAAACATTTTAGTTCTCTCTGTATAGTATATACGATTTGTTTGCATACTGTAGTGATTATTGTGACTTACTTTCTTCCTAATTTAGAATTAAAAGCCTTTACGTGAAAATTTTGTGTAAATATAGGTATCTACATTGAATTACGTCAATTATAGGTTTAGTTTACTAGATAAGTGACTTTTGCCTAATAAAGTATGAAGGCAAGATGTCAAATCTATATTTTAGTAATTTAATAAGTGTATTTTACTCTAAATTTAATTCTGCTTTTTTTTATCATGTACTTTTGTTTATTTCATTTTGATCATAATTGTGTATTTTTTTATTGTAATTGCTTATTTCATTTAAATCATAATTGTTTATTTAATTTTAATCATAATTGTTTATTTCATTTTGATCATATTTGCTTATTAGATAATGCAACTGGTAGAAGACACTGGCTCCTGTAACACAGGTAATATACCTAGCTCAGGAGTCAGGGATTCACCATAATTGTAAAATACTTTTGATGCTAATAAATATATTATTATTATTATTATTATAAGGAAGAACGATTTTATTTATAATCCAACTTATTACAATAAAAAAGTTACATATTAAACATTCAGTATTGTTGCCATGCCACATAACATTTCTCTGACTCATTAGTAAACGACCGCGACGTAATGCGTAATGTAACGTTCTGTATCTTATATCCTTTGAGCCGATGATCCAAATGATCCAAATGAGCCATATCAGTGTTTCGGATCATTTCAGTGATCGAGATGCAAATGTTCCAATCCCAAAAATGATACACTCTGCCCACCACTATAAAGGACGCGAGGCGCGCGGCCGCGCACATGAAAATAATAGAAAAACACTTATTTTTGAAATAAGTGGTATAAATATTTTCAAATTTCACATTATGACGACCGACATGTATGTCATTTTATACGACCTTTATAATGGTATAAGTTTTATTATTCAAAGCTTAATAAAACTCAAATAAAATAAGAATAAGACCGTAATTTAGACTTGTCTTTGCGATTTAATTAGATGCAGTGAAATGCAAGTAATCGTGTATCGGATGACCGAAACAGAAAGATCAAAGTATGAATTATGTAATATGTTTTTTTTTTTAATTTAAATCCGTGTTATCTACGAATAAAACACAATTGAAAAGGACGTTTTTTCGAATAACCTCGCCTTAAGTCTGCCTTTGTATCATTTGTGTTGCATAAAGTTTTAATAAAAAACAACTGATAATAAAAATGATTTATTGCATTACATAAAACAGTCATGTGACATGTACAAAAACATGTTGACTTAGTTAATGGAATACGATGTATTTTATTTGTATGGGCCAAGTTGCTTGCAATAAATTGATTGTTATTTATTGCTTTTATATGTTCTAATGATCGTATCATTAGAACATAAAACGAATATTTACCATGTGTATTTTTTGTTTCGAGTTTCCGATATTTCGGCACTGTTGCAAGCGCCATGATCACGGATGAACTGAAGTAATTGTGGGTGGACGTTTATGAGCAGAAGAATCGGTGTTCCCTCTTTCTCGTTCGTTTTTTGTGATCGACACCGTTACCACTGTCACATGTATCACTAAACACTCGATTCTGTTCCCGACACACAAAACTCAAGTGTGTAAAAACCGAAAAAGTTCCTTAAAAAGTTCGCGAGTTGACACGGTGAGTTTGAGAGACAACTCTCTTCCTTGCGCCCCAGCCGCCGCGGGAGACGCCCCGGGCATCGAGGATCGTGAGCCGATCTCCGGCAACCGTAGGCGAGGGCTTGCGGACGGCGAGCAGGGGTCCCTTACCGTCCGGTAAGGACCAGGTCTGGATCGGCGGCGCGTCGTGTTCCACGCGCACCTCAAAGAGCTGTCAACAGCAGTGACGGGGCCCCATAGAGCCATTGCCTGCCGGGGTTTGCGGGAAAGTTCTAACGAGATACAGCGGCCCCGGAACTTTAGGGCAGCTGAAGGAACGGGGCGGGTTTTTAGTCAGTAGAAGTCTGACACACCCTTACCTAGATGTAACCTATTAACTCTTGACTTAACGACTCGCAGGAGTCCCAGGTATAGCTATCAGGAAACACAGACTCCAGCAGAGAATCCTACTCCTTGGCCGTACGCACAATGAAAGTATTCGCAAAATGTTTTGTGCATATGGCTGGGATGTCCACCATGTAATGATGGCGCATCGCTGTTTGTCTCTTAGACCGATGATGGAACGGGCTGCGTGGAATAAGATGTACGATTCCATCGCATACTTCCCGTAAAGTAGCCGATAGAAGGCTCTGTAGACTTGACTATTGGGGAAGGCTTCCATTCTAACATTCTTGTCTGTGTACCAATCTTTTATGTGGGGTACCTATCTGACCTCTACGACCCAGTAACTGGGTCACACTAGCGTTTGTCTAACGTAGGCGTTCGATGAACGTATGCGCAGCGCAGCAACGCCGCAAGAGGAAACGCCGCAACAACGCGACGCCTGCGCCGTGTTGTTGCGGCGTTTCCTCTGGAGGCAATTAAACGCTGCGCTAACGCGGCGCAGACGTCACATAATTGCGTTGTCGTCGAAATTAAATGAAATGTAATGAAATGAAATATTTATTTTATAAATTGGTTATAAATAACACTTTTACCCGTCATTCTTTTGTGTTTTCAGTTAAGCTAGACGAAGCCGGTGATTCCTAACTGACTACTCTTTTCGTTTCGGAAATATCATTAACAAAATGGATTCTGACGAGGAAACTATATTCTTGGCTTTGCTTTTAAAAAGTAACCCAGTAATGCGGCGCACGCATCAGGCACCTGCAGCGCTAGCACAGCGTATTCATTTACCCTTGCACTGATGCCGCGACAACGTGACGCCTGCGCTGCGTAGTCGCGGCGTCTGCGCTGCGCGTACGTTAATCGAACGCCTACGCAGGACACACGCTAGTGTGAAGGCGCTCTTAGTGAGGCTTATGTCAGATTTCTTAGCTTCTAACTACCCGTAACAATGACGGCAGCTGGAACCAAAAGCTTAAAGAGATTTTTGAGATACGAAGGAATACGATATCTATACTAACATAATAAAGAGTTAGTTTGTCGCTTTATATGTAAGGCATAATCTCCGGAACTAATGATCAAATCCTAATGTTTTTATAGGCAGTATGGTCACAGGTATGGTGCATTATTGTTGAGTGCCAAATAAAGGCTATACATTATTTCGAAATCCACGTAGACGAAGTCGAGGGCAGTACTAATATATAGTATGTTAACTAACAAAGGGCGTTCCCGTTAACCCGCAATAGTATAAGCACATCAATTAGATCGCCGCACACGCGGCCCGTCATTCATAAATAAATCCGCGAGTTGACAACTATGTAAAAATTGTTTGAAACGCTTCGAAACGCTTCATGTGTTCTCGTAAAATAATATTTTATTCATCACTTAACCTTTCAATTAAAATATAAGTAATTTTTTAATTTATTAAAAAACTATGGCCTAAATCGTGGCATTGTGGTCACGTGACTACGTATGACGTCATCGTTCAAAAAAAAACTTTCCTGGCATTTGGCACATAAATGCACTTCGGGTATTTTATGATATTTTACTCTATTATGAACGTGAAAAAATATTATTAGTGCTGTGCAGTACCTTGATGTGGGAATACTACTATAAATATAAAAACGCCAGCGAAACTAATTTATTCATGTCCCTTTAAAAAGAGATATTCGCAAGAAGTGTATCACCCTTTTTAGTTGTTAAGTCCATATTTGTTTTACTGTTATGGTGTACAATAAATAATATATCTATCTATCTGCTTTTTTAAAAAGACAAAAAAGTAACTCATCGAACAACTATTACAGGACGATAAGACAAATGAACCAGAAGAGAGAGAGTTAGTTATGAAATGAAATGAATTTATTTGTAAATTGGTTTTAAATAACACTTTTACACGTCATGTTTTTTTGCGTGTTTAGTTTAGCTAGATGAGGCCGGATTTCCTAACTGACTACTCTGAGAAGAAACACCGAAACAAACTGCAACTGAGTTTGTCGTCAACGTCTCTTTTAAAGTCCAGACAATTTGTATTTTGTATATGAGAAGCATGTAGGTTCGTCTTTGGTATTCTTTTGAGGAAATAACCACGCAAATTTGAGCGGACCTGTCCAGACAGTGCAAGCAGTTAGTTAGTTACACAGATTACTATATTAGTAGCAAGCTATTAGTTATTGTTTTCTTATTTTGTCTTACGCACCAACCAAAGATAACCAGTCAGCTGTCAAAACATTGAACGATGACGTCTCGTTTTCTAATTGGTGTTTCTAATCACGTGACTCACAGATAAAAAATATCATTTTTCACAAGGGAAAATAAAATAAATTAATAATAATCTTTTCTTCATTTGTACTATTTTGTGCTTCATATCAATAGATTTACATAATTAAATAGTTATTTTAAATTTTTATACATACTGTCAACTCGCGGATTGCGACGTTGCCGTCCTTCAAGTACGCGTGTACAGAGTGTTTCTTTTACGTATCAATTTAACATTTTTAGTGAATATTTTAATATTTAAAAAAAAATTAAAACATTTTGTTTTCGAATGGTAATATTTTTTTAGCATGTATGGAACGTCCTTTGTTAGTTAACATACTGTATTATAATATCTGGGTACATAAAGATGGCTCCATCCACAGATCTTGCTCGGCAAGAATTGCTTAACCTTGAATATTTATCTATGTGTTTTTCTGTCAAAATATTAATGTCAATAAGTATCGAATTGGTTCTTGTGATTTAATTTATTACCAATTTTCTTCAACGACACACTTGCATGTATGATCTTACGAAAGGAATTTCGTTTGATCGTTTGAAAAGCGTCTTGTTAGGTACTTACGTTCAAAAGTATACTGATATATTTGAGAATTTTCAATCCCACTTATATATGTTTACAGCGTGTCGCAAAATTCAACAATAAGCGGGCGTAGGTACTCATGTGACCATTCCAGAAAAAATACAAAAAAGGAACAACAAAAAATAAAAAAAAGAAATTCTATAATTAGCATCTCCACAAATTAGGAAAATTGGGTGTAGAAAAGTACGCATTTTTTCTTATTTTGTCTAGTAATCCTCCTTTGCTATGCAATTTTGAATGTTTTTAAGTTGCATCAATATTTCATTTTTAAAACTGCTTGCCATTGTACTGTACATATATCTATCTATTCATCACAATGAGTTAAAGTTGTTTGAAAGTAATATTATTTTAAAATATTGAGGAAAGAAATATGTATGATTAAATTGTATTGTTTTTTTTCGTTGTATGTTAAGTACTAGTTAGGTTTCCGATATAAAAACAAATTCAGAAAGATTTGAATAAAAGGGGTAATTGTAGAAAAAATATTATATTAAGGTTTTTGCAAAGTAAATGAAATATCCTTATGATATTAAAATGATCTCAAACCTCATAAGGGTTGTAAATTTCCGAAAAAATATTTTTATTTTCGAATTGTCATGAGAAGGCCCACCCAGTAGTGTTCGCTTTTGTGTAATTTTAGGACACGCTGTACAAGTCACCAATATGTACCTACCAATGGTGTCTGACCTTTATATTGAGTTTAACTTCTTCAGTCCACTGTGTGCAGATCATAAATAATATTAGATTCTTGCATGGCATGGAGTGGAATTCTTTGCCGAAGACTTAGGTCCGTATTACAGAACGAAACTCGAGAAATGATCTTTGTTTAAAACTAGTTTTGAGTCGAGATTTAATTTTACAATGTTCCTCAAGTATAGCTTCATCGATCATAGTTCAGCCGGGTTGGGTACGGCTTTATTCTAGATCGCTACTCAGTCGTAGATTCATCACCCAAGTGTGATTGACACCACGTCAGATTTCATTTTCAGTGAACGATTACTTATTTGCTTTTCAGCATTACTTATTTCATATAAAAATGTACATTTTTGGCGATGATGTAATAGATAGATAGATAGATATATTCTTTATTGTACACCATAACAGTAAATCATTAAAAAGCCCGTGTTTTCAACTTAAATAGATTACTACAGTGATTTATTCAATGATGATTGGAACAGAAATCTGAACTCGAGCGTTCCATGTGAAGGGCCGATACAATTTTGATAATAATTTGAAGAAAAGAAAAACAGATTTTCACAAGATGTGGTAAAATATGTAATACTGCCATCTATTGACCAAAATTTGAAAAAAATATTCATTTCTGTTTTTGTTTAATTGTAACTTTGATTTCCATTAATATTTCCATTAGTAGTTTTATTCCAAACTTTAGATAATCTTTCGTCTCTTCCCACTCCCGATTATTCTCCTTTTGATTTTAATCAATTTGCTAGTTGTGATGTTAAGAAGAGTATTTTATCAATCACATCAAATGCTGTTGGTAGTGACTGTGTAGGTCGCAAGATGATACTCCCTATTTTGGACGATATCCTTCCTGTCATCTGCCATATCCTTAATCATTCCGTATCCTCTGGTGTTTTCCCATCTGCACGGAAAGAAGCTCATGTAAACCCACTTCCAAAAAAATGTAAACCTGTTACTTTCTCTGAATTCCGTCCCATTTCCATTTTACCGTTTCTGTCCAAAGACCTAGAACGTCTTATCCATACTCAGCTTAGTGCTTTCCTCTGTAGAAACAGACTCGTTAATTTTTACCAATCTAGGTTTCGTCCGGGGCATAGCACTACCACAGCTCTTGTTAACATTACGGATGATATAAGATTGGGTATGGACAATGGGAGATTGACAGTCCTTTTCTTACTTGATTTCAGTAATGCTTTTAACACTGTTGATTTTGATGTCTTGCTCAGGATACTATGCTCTCTTAATATATCTCTAGCAGCTATTGATTGGTTTCGTAGTTACCTGTGTGGCCGCCAACAACGTATTTGCATTGACGGTTCGTTGTTCTCATGGTGCAATACTACTGCTGGCGTACCACAGGGGGGCGTTCTCTCTCCTCTTCTTTTCGCCATATTTATAAATTCTATTTCAAATGAACTTCTCTCATCCTACCACCTTTATGCTGACGATCTGCAAATTTATTCGCAAGCTCCCGTTGAAGATTTGTTTGAGGCGGTGAAGATAGTGAATAGAGACTTAGCGCGTATTTCTGATTGGAGTTTGGATCATGGTTTGAAGGTTAATCCTGCGAAGACTAAAGTCATTATTGTTGGCAGCCCTAGGCTACGTTCCAAAATTGACTGGACGACCCTTCCCCAAATCATTTTTGATGGAGCAGTTATACCCTACTGTGACTCAGTAAAAGACCTTGGTATTTATATTGATAAAGATTTGTCTTGGGGTCCCCAGTTACAAGAAGTGAGCCGCAAACTGTTCGCCTCTGCGGGGTCTTTGCACAGATTGCGCAATTTCCTGCCGACTGCTAATAAAACTGCGCTTGCCCAATCTCTTCTTCTCCTTATCCTTGACTATGCTGATGCAAGTTATCCAGATCTGACTGAAGTGTAGCTGGATAAGCTTGAGTGACTCTAAAATTTTTGTAACTGATTCATATTTGGTTTGCACAAATATGATCATGTTTTTGAGTTTCGCATTAAACTCAAGTGGCTCCCTATTCGCCTTCACATATTTTATCATTACTGTAGAGTAATGATAAAATATGTGAATTCCGGTGAAGGCGAAATTAATTATTAGGCGAATTTTAGGATTCTTTTCAATCCAACGACTCCCTTTTATCTTAAAGAACCTTTTAAGTTCCTTCATGACACATGTTAGAGATTTGAGATCATCAGAAAACTTGAGATTATTGATGCTTACAAAATTTTACGACCAGTCGTTTATGGCAGGCTATTCGGTTGTGGAATGGATTGCCGGTGTCAGTAAGACAAGCTCAGTCACTCGCTGTTTTTAAAAGCTCGGTTGCCAATAATTTTATTTCAAACTTATGATTATTCCTTTGTTTTTCTCCACACAATGTTAAAGAACACATTATATATTTATTTATTTTATGTACTTATGTATTGTATTAATATATTTATATTTGTATATTTTTATTAGTTTTTCCGTTATTGATGAATATTTGTACAGTAGTACACTAATATAGCCCTCCCCTTTTTAATTAAAACTCGTAAAGTCATTCCAAAGGTTGTCTGGAAGATATCGCTCTCAGCGATAAGACCGCCATGTAACCAATTTTATTTACAATATTGTTATTTAAGTATGATTCAATTATTGGTGTACAATAAAGTATAATCTATCTATCTATCTATTATTTATTTGAACACTATTTATTATTTAATCAGTGAGTAATTTATAACAACAATGTCACAATATTTAGGATCCAGTGCATTGCACGAACATGTTACATTTATTATTTTTAAATGTTACGAAAGATTGCCTCTACACCATTCACCTTCAAGTTTTTGCTTTTACAAATTCTTAAAAAGTTGTTTCTATAGGGAAACCGTGCATGACATATATTTTATCTTATAAAATTTCGTTTTAAAGTAAATTGAATTACTTCCGATCATTCGTAGATCGAAACAACGGAGACGAAAAAATAATGCGTAAACGAAAACAGACTGATGCATAAACAATAGATATTCTCTGCTTGAGGCCCGATTTGAATCTCAATTTATAAGAGTGTAGTTTGATTACCGTTTTCGAATAAGACCAATGCTCAAGTGCAGATTCTATGTATAAACTGATATCAGATGATTTGAGCTCAAACTGGACTTTAGTAATACGGACCTTAGTTTTTAGGTAACCACCACATGTTTACGCCAAGAGTGAATATGACACGAACAAAAAACGGACATGTACCATTGCATGTACCAATTTTATTTTAATTTTCAAAGACATTCATAGATGTCTTTCTGCAATATATCTATGAATGTCTTGCATGCAAACAAAAGTATATAACTTAAAAACAAAAACTACAATATTCTTAAATTCAATTATGTATGAATAAAACAGTATTACATAATGTCTTAACTAACCATAAAATTTATACTTTAAACACTCTTCTTATTCGTGTTCTTTCTCCTCTCTCCTGCATTGATCTATGTTGTGCCTGATAGGGTTCATAATTGTGAATATAATCATTTCCCTACCAACTATGAAACATTTTGGCACAGAATAAAGCACTGAGAAATATAACACGTATTTTACATCTTACATCTTTGTAAGCGTAATCTATAACTATAATCACTGCTAATTACAGTTTCGCAGTATTAATAGAATCTGAGCAAAAACGCGAACAGACATGGCCAAACTATAAGTATCGATTTCTTATTTTGCTACGTGATCCTAATTTGCCTTGATTTTCAAGACGAATCACGTCGCGTCGCCCTCGCGTTAATTTTTTACTCTTGGCTCCGGGCAGAGGTGCACGGTCGGACAGTCTGAAGGTTAAATCAATTGGACGAACCAACATAGCGTTTGTATACAACATTTTATAGATGCTAAGAGCACAGCACACATTTTCTAATATTTAATTTGCTACTAGGATGCATGATTGAAGCGACAATAGCCAAATAGCTAATGTGTCGGCCTTGTGATCAAAAGGTCGCGGGTTCAAACCTCAGCTATTGGCGTGAACCCACTCCTGTGACAAGCATATTTAGCTAAGTTGGAGGGGTTAACAAGACTCTACCAACATTGCTAGATCTCTTAATTAAAAAAAGCTAAAAAAAAGCTTTTGTATTTTAATTTTGACATGTATTGTATTTAGACTGATGATGACATAACATGATTATTATAGAGTTAATTTCTCCTGTGTTTAAATGTTTGCATGCCTTTTAAGGTAGATTGTACAAGGGTCTAAACAATTTTTGTAAATATCTTTTATTTATGTACCTACCTTCGGAGCAAAAAAAGCATTATTCTATTCTATAAATAACAGCGCTTATATTCGGTATTTATTCTCTAAAGAACTAGTGATCTAGAAAACATAAGCCTCGAACGGTATTGACTAATTTATTTATATACTGGAATATAAATAAATCAGTCAATAACGTTCCAACTGCTGCGAGTTAGGTCGAAAAAAAGCTTACGTTATTTTTACATAATTGATTAAAATAAATCTTTAGGAAAGCTAGTATCTTCTCTTTTACGTCGTGTTATGATGAGATGGAGTTAAAGCAAAATATGCAGTAAATATTCAGGCTTAATCATACAAATACCTCCCGAGTCGAGGACGCGTTCCCATGTCCTACGCGCGCCGCAAAGACCAGTCAGCATGTATGATAGGGTCCGATAAAGCCGATATCTGCCGGTGTTGTGAGAACATTGTAACGAGATACTGCCGCTTCGGAATGCAGATGCAACTGAAGGGTGGGTTTATGGCCAGTAATTTGATAATAATTATTTTCATCGAAAAATAAAAACAAAACATTAATACCTGCTTTTCCTTCGATTCCTACCAGGATAACATATCGATATAATTGTCAAACATAATAAAAAATTCTTTCATTCTTCAATAATAAACATGCGAATATGAATCACTGGCAATCATCTAGAAAACTCAATCCATTAATGAAACCAAATTCCACTCTAATTCCAGTATTTTCAACGGTTCATGTTGACCAATTAACATTGCTTTCATTCCGTAATGAATTAATTACTAAATTAATGAATAGATGAGATTTATGGAGCGGAATGCTGGTAAATTGTTGCTTATTTTTACTGAATAAGCTATATGTTATGAAAAGTATGTATTTGTTGAATAAAGCGGCACGGTTTGAAAGTTCAACCCTCAGTCAAGTCCTCAGTTATCCTTACTGAGGACTTCATAATCTTATCATGAAAAAAACTTATGATAATTTAAAATACGTTGTTATTATTTTAATAATAATGTTGGTGTATGCAAATTAAAGTGTGGTATGATTACCTCTCTTAGAGAGGTCTGTGTCCCAGCACAGTCACTCAACAAAATAGATGCGTCTTTTTAGGTATATATTATTTTTATAAATGGATTAGTTAATTGTTACGAAAAATGGCCAAGTGCGAGTCGGACTCGTCCCTGGAGTAGCTACACAAAATAACTTGATATGAATTTAAATCTATGCATAATAATAACATCAATATCATTAAAACTTTATGCGGTCGGAACACTGGTGACTCAGTAGTTACGAGCCCAACTTAAGAGGAGGCTCCCTAAATTGTATGTAACTTTGCATTAATATTCTGAAACAATCACGCATACAATCAAAATGGAACTTTAGTATATGATTTATTGGATCTTTTTCTTTACATGTCTAGACTAATTACGTAATTGGAACATTTTCGCTCGATTCATTTTTTAATCGAAAGTCATGTCTTTTTTAAAGATTATTCAAAATTTAAGATTACTCGGCTTTTGTCTAAAATTAGTATTGACAGTAAGAAAATATAGATTATTATCCAAATATATTAAATACTTTTTCTCTAGATCAATTATTACTTTAGTTATAAACGAAATAAGAATTGAGACTTACGACATTTAGTTTCAAACCCGAACATGGTAAAAGAGCGCACGCGATATTCAACTTTATTACTGCTGCGTTAGCATTTAGCATATAACGGCCTAACTGGGGTGCATGGGGGCGGAGCTTGCGTGAAAAATATTTTAGAGTGCTTGGTCTTAATAGTGGTAAGGTCGCGGGTTCTAACTCGGACAATTAAATATCTTTATGTAGGTAATTTATACCATCACCACTGCTTCCAAAGTTCTGACTAAAATGCCCTGGAACCCGCATCGGAAATAAATGTTGCCTACGGATAGTTGTTCCGGCTCGACTATGTACCCACGATCTAGGAGAAATTCTTGGTTTAGAGCTTCGATCAGTAATAAAGAACAGGAAAGCTTTTTATTAGAGTTCGACGGTTTGGAGCAACCTTTTACATTAAAACAAAAACACATTTGATATCTTTCAATCCACACTGGGCTCCCGCTGTGAATAACCGTTGTTTCCATGTCATAAAGAGAACTTGTGACCTGAGTCAGCACTAAGCATGTTATTGGCTAAAATTGGTAGTAGTATTTATGAAGGATAAATTGGTTTAGTGACCACTTGCCGGGGTTGCGGGAGCGTTCTAACGAGATACCGCGGCCCCGGAACTTAAGGGCAGCTGAAGAAACAGGGTGGGTTTTTAGTCAGTAGAAATCTGACACTCCCTTCCGCTTAACCCAGAGCGGGAGAAGTCATTGGATGATTTTCCCAACCCGGAAAAAAATACTTTTGACCAGTTATTATTTTATCGATCTTATTATTTATATTAATTAAAAATATTAGGTCGTCTCGCCACCTCTTCTTGGGCTGGTGTTCGCGACGCCCGTCTATCTTCCGGCACCCATTGTGCGGAGACTGTCATTGGAAGGGCTGGTTTGAAGCGGTGCGGGAAAAAATGTATGGAAAGAATTAGGGGTGGTTTTTGCCAGCTGTGGGACAGTGTAGACAAAAAAATGCTTTCTGCCCTACTTTTTCGTATAAACTTCATCTTACTGTGCCCAATTTCATAACCCCCGTCTGCGCAATTTTCGCTCTTATGAAGTGGTACATAGTTATTGCATCACATATTGATAATATTGATATAGAGATGCCATCAAATACCCACTTGAACTTTATGAACTAAGTACGAAGTGGACTGAAATAAGGCCAAATTAATATCACAGATATTTCATATCACGAGTTCGACAAGTCAACTGTTACTTTTTTGAACTGCTAGTCACTTTTTTTTAAAAATGGGGTTACTTTTTTTTGTTATAGTTGATAATGATGATTTTTCTACCTTTTTTTTATTGAAAATAGGTTCGCGTTTGACCACCATCTCACCTGATGGTAAGTGATGATGTGGTCGAAAATGGAGCACGCTTACCTAAAAGTAACCTATTCACTCGTGACTTAAAGACTCCTAGGTTATAGCTATCGGTAAACACAGACTCCGGCAGGGAATTCCACTCCTTAGCCGTACGCACAATAAGTTTTGTGCGAATGGGTGGGCTGTCCACCATGCACAGAAATCAAAAATACAGGAGAAGTGGTAAGGGGGCGTATCGGTGTCCGCGCGACATGGCCACAGGGCTCATGTCACAGGCAAGTGGCCGTCTCCGCGAACTAGTGCGCTTTCGACGGCGATCGTGATAACATATATGAATGCCGAGTTGTTCTGTGGTATCTTGTAAAAACCGAAGCCAAAATCAAATCTATGTGAATCATGGAATCACTTACCATATGTAAGTACAAGTATTTTACAATATTTGTCTTTAAAATCATGAAAAACAATAAATCGTAAAATATTTCTTGGTTTTACTATGTTATTTTTGTTTTCAAATATCAGAGCGACTGTACTACTTGTGCTATAAATACATTGCTCCTTAACCACTACCTGAGTTCGTCACTAAGGAACTGGACAAGCAATGTAAACATAACATACGAAACTGTATTACGCGGATTCATCGCGTAGTGAGGCCGCCACTTCTTGCGACGAATTAGTGATGTGCTTGTGCAGATCTACTAACGTAGGCTATCGACAGCAATGTCGATTGACGAATGAAATAATGCTATTATAGTTTAGGGGTTTTTCAACCGACGACATAAAAAAGAGGAGGTTATCAATTCGACGCGTATATATTTTTTTTTTTTTTATGTTTGATCACCGATTACTCGGAGACGGCTGAACCGATTTGAAAAATGCTTTTTTTGTTTGAAAGGGTATACTTTGAAATTGGTCCCATTGTCACCAAGTCAGGATCTGATGATGGGATCCTGGAGAAATCGAGGGAACTCTTCAAATATTATAGGCACACCTATAGTGATTTGAGTATTTTTTATAGTAACTTGTGTAGTTGCATTCGAAAAGCACCATTTTGAAGTAGACCTGATGATGAAGACCACCGATGGCCACTGGAACTACTCAATATATAAGTAGGAATAATAAGTAGTTCATGTGTTCCGCTTCGATTAGTTGAATGTGGTTATTAAGCACAATATGCTCGTCACAATGCATATGGTGAAGTGAAGCTGATGGTGAACTACCAGGAGAACTCCTCAACAAATAACAGCCCAACATTGGGAAAAGCAATATTTTGTAAATGAATATAAGTAGTTGACATTTAGGCTCTTGTAACTAGGTAAATTAAAAATCGACCAACTAAAAAGAGTGAAATAAAAACTTTTTACCAAAAAATTAAACCGACTCCCAAAAAACACTGCAAAGTGAAAAATAACTTTAATTTCGGAAGTCGGTGCCAAAAACGAAAATACAAAACTAAAGACACCGACTACCGAAATTAAAGTTATTTTTCACTTTGCATTGTTTTTTGGGAGTCTGTTTATTTTTTTGGTAAAAAGTTTTTTATAACATACGGAAACCTCTAAGAAAATATGTTTAACTTTTATTTTACCTGAGATGACAGAAATAAAAATACGTTGAAAAGTCAAGTGTACAAAAAAGTAAAAAAAAATAAACAATTTATTTTACGCCCGCAGCATGGGTAAGGAGTTCCGACATCGCCGTCGCTACAATAGTTTATTTTTCAATCTGTCAACCGTTTCAGCCCGGTTGGAAGATCGATGTAAATAATGTTTTTTTACTTATTTTGATTTTTTTACAGTGTAGTAGAGAAATGCGTAACCAATATTCGTAAAGTAAGTTACTTTAATTTTAGGTTAATAATCGGTGGTGCTTTTCGGTTTAGAATAATCGTATGTTATGCCTTATCCTCGTGCTGTTTCTTTATTTTTTATGGTTTTTGTATTTTGCTTCCATTGAAGCTTCGAATGCGTTATAATAATCGGCATGGTTCAGATAATATATTTGTGAATTGAGCTTAAAATAACTCAATATATTCATGCTATTTATTTGTTATGCATGGATGTGTGTTTGTTTTCATATATTTAACAATTTCTCTACTAACTAGGATTTTTCTTATAACAAAAACCTATTATAAACTTACAGTAGGAATCGGTTTCATTATGCTAAATCAACAACACTCACTGCGGTATTTACGTTGTTGAGCAGACCAATATTTCGAACATATGAAGCAATGGATTAGCAATATACGTCAAAATCATTCAGAACTTGATTTATAGTGTGTTACGTAATTATTGCGATCCTTATTGTATGGTGACGTTTAGAAGTAGCTTAGGATGTATGTAAATTATAAATAAGTGCTTTTCGTACTTTTCAGCTTCCCAAAAGATGGTAACATGCCACAGGCATGCCACCTAACTGGTACCCTACAAAAAATAGCACCATATGCTCGGTTCACTTCAACGCAGAAATGTTCTAGTCTCTAAAGAAAAGTCGCAGGCTTTTTGAATGGACAATTCCAAAATTAAGAGTACAACTGATTTTTGCAGAAGTGTGTTAAATTTTATTTTATTACTGAAAGCTATTCTCATGATTTAGGGTATTCATAAAATCAGTCATTCAACTTTTCAGGATTCTATACAACCTATACGGCTGGTATGTTCCGATCAAGAGCGTAATGTAAGTTAACATCGACTTCTATTTGACCTATCACTATGATAATTAAATATTAAGATTTAAGTCGAAAGCGCCAGGGTAGCCCTTAATACTTAGTAGGTAGTACTTAATAATAATTATGTAATGTTATGTTCTTAATAATATGTTTATTGTTATTGAAATATTTTCTGGACATGCCATTTTTTATTTGGTTCATTTTCAGGTGCCCAAAAAAAATTGTACAATAATAAATGGAAGAATCGATAACTTTCCGATTTAGTCAATCACTAGCGTATATGTAAAATAAATTGCTTTTGCACAGCACAACGATAACGACCGATGTTTTTGTGTGGGTAAGTTCTACGGTACATGGTAAATACACGCTGTGTTTGACGGAATAAGGTTTATTATTGATTGTATAGTACGTTCTGATTTAAGAAATGCGGGTGTGTGTGCGAGTGCGTATCTATTGATTTTATTAAACTGCATGTGTAGTTGTTGCCCCGCCCAGCGCCTAACTGGAGACACACGGTTCCGATATAATTTCGTCTGTTGACCAAATCTACTTATTTATTTTATCTATGCCACCATGTAACGATGGCGCATCGCCGTTTGTCTTGTAGTCCGATGATGAAATGGGCTTGGCGGAATTAGATTGTGTAATTCCATCGCACAATCCCCGAAATGTAACCGATAGAAAATCAAATCAACATTGTAATAATGTATAATTAATACATCCTTGTAGTTATGGCGATAATAAAAAGTTATCACTGCAACAGCAATGGCATATTAGTTTGATTTGTACGACAATATGTACGTTTGTACTTACGAGTACAAAGCTCAGCTTAGCTTTTCTTGCAAAACATGTTCATAAATACGACGTTTTATGAAGTTAACACAGTCTCCTCTGTAATGAAAACCAAGTTATCTCCAATAAATTCGTTTATTATTTTGGTAAAAGCATGCTCCATGTTTGAGCACATCATCACTTACCATCAGGTGAGATGGTGGTCAAACGCGAACCTATTATCAATAAAAAAAGTGCAATTTAGTTTATGCAAATGGGTACAACAGGTCGCACAACAATATAAACGCTCCCATTGCTACCAATACTGTCAGGACAAAGCCACTCAATCTATGCCTTAAACTTTAAATGAGCCTTTTTAACCCCACCATTTGACCACTACGTTTTCTTAAATGCCTAATGGGTGTTACCAGTGCTGCCATTTTCAACCCACGAAAAAAAAGGAGGAGGTTACCACCGATTACTCGAAGACAGCTGAACCGATTTGGAAAATTCTTTTTTTGTTTGAAATGTATACTTCGAAATTGGTCCCATTGTCACCAAGTCAGGATCTGATGATGGGATCCTGAAGAAATCGAGGGAACTCTTCAAATATTATAGGCACACCTATAGTGATTTGAGAATTTTTTATAGTAACTTGTGTAGTTGCATTCGAAAAGCACCATTTGTGAAGTGGACCTGATGATGAAGACCACAGATGGCCACTGGAACTACTCAATATATAAGTAGGAATAATAAGTATTTCATGTGTTCCGCTTCGATTACTTGAATGTGGTTTTTAAGCACAATATGCTCGTCAAAATACATATGGTGAAGTGAAGCTGATGGATGAAGTACCAAGAGAACTCCTCAACAATTAACGGCCCAGCATTGGGAAAAGCAATATTTTGTCTACTTCCTTACTACTTATTTTGTAAAAGGTTGTAAGTAGTTGACATTTAGGCTTTTGTAACTAGGTAAATTAAAAATCGACCAACTAAAAAGAGTAAAATAAAAACTTTTTACCAAAAAATTAAACCGACTCCCAAAAAACACTGCTAAGTGAAAAATAACTTTAATTTCGGAAGTCGGTGCCAAAAAGAAAATACAAAACTTCACACCTTTTTTGAAATCTTAAATTTAGACTGCAATCATGAAATTAATAAGATTATATTGGAATCATGGCACTTCTAAGATATTTGTACTAGGAAAAGTCTGAAAGAAATTGTTAGGTAGACGTTTGACTAAAAACTTAAATACTTCTGTGTTTGCCTAAAAGTACTTCACTCGAGCAGTACCTAATTGGAATCTATTTCGGGGTTTGCCGTCATGTTTTATAAACCGATCTGTTGCGTCCCAAATGTAATTTTGAACGCTCTTTTGGTGTGGCAACATTCTATTGTCTTTGACGTTGCACTTGACATAACCTCTTTGACTTGACAGATAGACTTTGGCTTGCTTGGAAAAAATGTCCGCTTTTTGGGACCTGTTGAGTTAATTATAATTGGTAAAATATCGTGTGCAATCGCGTGTTGAAACCGATAATTGGGTCGCGAGTAACGATTGGTTGGAAATTGTAATCCCCATTAATTGAAAACCCCGGGATATTTTTGGATCATACGCCGTATTGTCGTCAGTCGGGCTGACACGCGGAATTTGTTGGAAATCGAATTGGATCTCACGAGATATGAGCAGATTGATTGTGAACAGTGTTTAATTGAACTTTGTAATCCCGGATTGACGAGAATCCAGGGATATTTCTCGGAACACATCGCCTTATTGCCTCACCGCGTAGCACGCGCTTGCTGGAAACGAGTTAGGTGTGATGCTGATCTGGACCGCGCCATTTGGAGATTGACGCCTTGTGAACGTCCTAGAACACGTAACTTACATCACACGTTTCAATTACTCACCTCATATTACATACATACCACACTTGGGGCGTGGCCTTGGGAAGGTCGAAGCTTGGTGAACCCAGAACAGAAGGTAAGTGGTTATGTTATTTGTACAGATTGTTGTCGGCCGGAGAGCCTGTAGATTATTGTGTAACCTTGTTTATTGTAAGCAACGTTTATAGCTCCACGTACCGTGGACAGTTCCGGACACCCCAGTTATCGTTGCACTGGGCCAATTGCAGTCTTGAACAAAGTGGTAGCAGGCGTGGCTCTTATAAGATCCACTGATTCATTCTGGTAGTAGGCGTGGCTCTTATAATATAAGATCCACTGGTTTAATTGGAAGTTTTGAAAGTAACTTTGGTTTGATTACTTAACATAACTTATATAACTTAATAAGTTTGAATATATTGCTTTGTCAGCCGGGCTCAAATAGTACTTGTAGTTTGTACTGTAATTTGTAGTGCTAGCCCCTTGGTATTGAACTGACAAGTAGGATTTATTTGTGAAGATAGGAATTATCGGTATAATTTGGTACATAATTTGGTACATAATTTGGTACATAATTTGGTATTTGTTGAAATTAATAATTGAATGTCATTGATCTGAATTTGAAGGGTTATCTAAATAATAGTTACACATAGTCTAACATAATAGGACTTGAATGGTGTGGATTGACTTATTGCATTTATTTGTATTTATTGGATTTTGTTAGAGATTCTCCGGCTCAATATTATACAGACAATTGTTGTGCTTATTGATGTTTAATTTGAGGTTGATCCAGCATTGTATTATACATTCAATTGTTATTTATTTTGTAACTAGCCATCCTTAGCAAGCTAGATTCACACTTGGAATAAGTACAGGGTCGGATTGGGACTTGAAATAATTGAATTTGAATTTTTATTTTGTTGAAACTATTTGGTCGGCTAACAAGTCATTGCTGTTTGTTTAATATTTGATTGTTGGTTGTTGATTGTTGTTTTGCATTAATATTTGATTGTTGCAATGGCCTCATTAAGGGCAGTCAGGGAGGCTGCTGCGGGATTGACCTCACAGTTGAGATGGTTCACATCGGCAGCTGCAACTGTTGACCGTGTGGAATTGGAGGAGCTCACCCTTGCTCGGTATGGGCAAGTGATTGAGAGGATCAAGTCAGCTGATGCTGCGCTCACGCGCTTCAACGAGTACATCATGGACGTGGATTTGGGGGTGATGGATCAGACAGCCCGCGATAAGATTTTGGGTGACTATGACCAGATTATCCACCTGGGGGATGTCATATGTCTACGAGCGCGGGAAATTTTGAGGAGCCGGGTGCCTGATGCGGCCAAGCCGCAGACCCCTGTTGTTGCAGGCCCTGGACTATTGAGTAGGCTGCCCACCCTGGAGCTGCCACATTTTGACGGTCGCTTGGACCACTGGCTGGGCTTCCTAGATCTCTTTGAGAGTCTTGTCGATGCACGTTTGGACCTCGGACCTGCCCAGAAGCTGGCCTATTTGTTGTCTGTCCTGGAGGGCGAAGCCAGAGCCTTGGTGCAGCACTTGCCGGTGACGGATTCCTCTTACCCGACCGCTCTGGAGCTTCTCTCCCGACGGTATCAGAACAGGCGCTGCCTGGCTGATGTGCACATCGACCAAATTTTGGGGCTACCGGCCATTGTCAGCACGTCGACGTTGCGCACTGACTTGCTGAACCCGTTGGTTTCAGCGACCAACGCTTTGAGACGCTTGGAGTTACCGGTAGAACATTGGTCCTACTTGTTGGTGCACATAGTGCTGCAGTTGCTCCCCGCGGAGTTGAGGTCACGTTTTGAGCAGAAGTATGGTGGGGATAGTGCCACCCATCTTCCCCCCTTTGACGACCTCCTCAAATTTTTGGAAGACGAGTGTCGGTTTGCGGATAACACTCGTGGCGCCACGGGGTCACCCCCACTACCTTCTCAGCCCAGAGACCAGGGACGGACT
The DNA here is from genome assembly GCA_943138885.2 of Tholera decimalis. Classification (NCBI taxonomy): domain Eukaryota; kingdom Metazoa; phylum Arthropoda; class Insecta; order Lepidoptera; family Noctuidae; genus Tholera; species Tholera decimalis. Next base: position 37,967,099 of record OW964562.2, read on the forward strand.
AGGGCCCGGGGGCCTGTTGATGTTCCCCCCGCCCCCCGTATTGCTGGCGCCCGGAGTCCTCGGGCTAGGGGGCCTGTTGATGTTCGCCCCGCCCCCCGTTTTGCTGGCGCCCGGAGTCCTCGGGCTAGGGGGCCTGTTGATGATCGCCCCGCCCCCCGTTTTGCTGGCGCCCGGAGTCCTCGGGCTAGAGGGCCTGTTGATGATCGCCCCGCCCCCCGTTTGGCTGGCACCCGGAGTCCTCGGGCTAGGGGGCCTGTTGATGATCGCCCCGCCCCCCGTTTTGCTGGCGCCCGGAGTCCTCGGGCTAGGGGGCCTGTTGATGATCGCCCCGCCCCCCGTTTGGCTGGCGCCCGGAGTCCTCGGGCTAGGGGGCCTGTTGATGTTCGCCCCGCCCCCCGTTTTGATGGTGCCCGGAGTCCTCATCATTGTGACTTTTGTAAGGCAACGGGGCATGTCATGGTGCGTTGCCGGGACTTTTTGAATTTGCACGTAAGTTCCCGCCGCCGCATTGTCAACGCACGCCGTTTGTGCTTTTCGTGCTTGGGGGCCCACTTCCATCGGGACTGCCCCGACCCCCGCCCGTGTAGAATTTGTGAAGGGTCCCACTTGGAGATTTTGTGCGCCAACGCGAACCGCTCCAGCAGACCAGCTTCTAAGGGGGGTTCGCGCATGGGGGGGTACCCCGGAGTCGAGCACCGGGCTGAGACCCGCGATTCTGTACGCCGCACTCCACCCCCCGCGCAAGTTGAACGGGAGCCCCACGAGCGCCATTTGGTCTTCCCTCGTCAGGGAGAACGCGCATTGGCTGCTAGGCAGCAGTGGCCGGGTCGGCGCCGCTCCCTTTCCCCTCCGTTGGCGGAACGTCCCCGGCTGGAGTCGCGCCCTCCGCCATTCGGGCATCCGGTGGGATATGCCCCTCCAGTGATGGCGAGCGGCTTGGGACACCGCGCGGACGAATGGTTTGATTGTTGGCCTCGTCGTGAACGAAGGCAGCCTGGAAGCGGCGATCGGTCGCCGCCCAGGCATCACTAAGAGATTGACGCCTGCCCCGCTAAAGGAACCCCCCGATCAAGACGGTTTTGTTGCCAACGGCCTCGGTCACGGTCTGGGGACCCTTGGGTGACTCGATTGTGGTCTGTGCCATTTTGGAGACGGGAGTCCGGGGTTGCCTTTTGTCTTCTTGGTTAGCGGGACAGGTTGGCCTGAAGGTGAACGACCTTTCAGGCAAGATTTGGGGAATTGGCGAACCGGCTGACACCACTGTTGAGGGAAGGACCTGGTTTGAGGTCACCCTTGTGAGTTGTCCTTACCCTAAAATTGGTGCTCCTGCCCTTGTTGTAACTGAACTTGGTACAATTGTTGGTGACTGATCGTCACACTAAGAACTCGCATGCCGGTTGCAATGCGCTGTTGGCCATTCTGCAGCGAGAATTTTGGATTTTGTCGGCTGATCGCGTCAATGAGGCGAGGCCCTTTGCTGGCGTCGTAACGGATTTTGTTGGTCCCCCTTTGTTGAAGACGTCCACCCTTCGTAATAGCAAGATTGTTGGGGCTTATTTGTGTGTTTGTCTGCCTGTCAACCAAGGCAGTACATTTGGAGCTGGTAACCTCCCTCTCGACAGAGGCCTTTGAGGCGACTTGGGAAAGATTTGTGTCTCGCCGTGGGTTACCTTCGTTGATTAGGTCTGATTGCGGTACGAATTACAAGGGTACAAGTAACTATTTGAAGGAGCTATACGCATTCCTTAATGAGAGCCAGGTTGATATTGGTAATAGTTTGGCCCGCCGAGGGGTCACTTGGTTGTTTGACCCGCCAGCCTGCCCCCCATTGGGGGGGTATTTTTGGGGCCGCGGTGAAAGCGGCAAAGGGACGCTGGCGGAGATTGTTGGGAGACACCGTTCTCACCTTTAATGAACTAGCTACGGTATTTGGCCGCATTGAAGCTGTGTTGAATTTGCAACCTTGTCAAGACTTCCAATTGATTAGCGGACGGGTAGGCCCGTCCGGGGGGGGTAGATGTTGCGTCCCAAATGTAATTTTGAACGCTCTTTTGGTGTGGCAACATTCTATTGTCTTTGACGTTGCACTTGACATAACCTCTTTGACTTGACAGATAGACTTTGGCTTGCTTGGAAAAAATGTCCGCTTTTTGGGACCTGTTGAGTTAATTATAATTGGTAAAATATCGTGTGCAATCGCGTGTTGAAACCGATAATTGGGTCGCGAGTAACGATTGGTTGGAAATTGTAATCCCCATTAATTGAAAACCCCGGGATATTTTTGGATCATACGCCGTATTGTCGTCAGTCGGGCTGACACGCGGAATTTGTTGGAAATCGAATTGGATCTCACGAGATATGAGCAGATTGATTGTGAACAGTGTTTAATTGAACTTTGTAATCCCGGATTGACGAGAATCCAGGGATATTTCTCGGAACACATCGCCTTATTGCCTCACCGCGTAGCACGCGCTTGCTGGAAACGAGTTAGGTGTGATGCTGATCTGGACCGCGCCATTTGGAGATTGACGCCTTGTGAACGTCCTAGAACACGTAACTTACATCACACGTTTCAATTACTCACCTCATATTACATACATACCACACTTGGGGCGTGGCCTTGGGAAGGTCGAAGCTTGGTGAACCCAGAACAGAAGGTAAGTGGTTATGTTATTTGTACAGATTGTTGTCGGCCGGAGAGCCTGTAGATTATTGTGTAACCTTGTTTATTGTAAGCAACGTTTATAGCTCCACGTACCGTGGACAGTTCCGGACACCCCAGTTATCGTTGCACTGGGCCAATTGCAGTCTTGAACACGATCATTCCACGAATATTCTGCATAGGTATTTGCCGTTGACCATAGCATAATGTACAGGGTATAATTATAACCACGGAATAGAAATAGATGAATAAGGTTGGAATGGTAATGTGGGCGTGGCGAGCGCGCCACATTTATGATACGAAAATCATAGCGCGACCGATTAATTCATTCACCGCGTTTAGTGCGCTTCGGAATACTTCGTAACACAGAGCTCAAGTGTGTCAAGGAGAAGATATATCTCCTCGCTCTATACTTGCGGTCTGACTTACGCTTAGTATATCTTTCCATCGGTAAGTCGAAAATAACATTTAATTACAATTTTATTTGTAAAAAACATAAAAATATTCTGATCACTATGAAATTCCGAACATTAACAACATTATTGCAACAAGTTACAAAAAATATACATTGTCCAATGTGTACTCGCTTAATCAACGCAATGACCAAGTCCGCTTACAATGTACTGCATACGTTGCGTCCTCAACACTTCAACCATTGACGTTTCGTCCTTTGCCCTGAATGGCCGTGATGCACAGCGCATGTTTATCGACAGTGAGTTACAATCAGTAGCAAGCTCTCGATATAAGTGTGTGTAATTTATTTGTGTGCGTAATTTGCTTGTAGTGGAGCTAAATAGTGGGAGACAAGCGGCGATACGCGTTCTCATACAAATCAGGAACTATTTCCTTTCTAACCTCTTTTATCTGTTCTGTGATTATAACCCTCATAAATAATTGTCCAACCGTAATTCCTAAAATGATCACTTGTTTACCTCGAACTAATTTGAACCGTTTTGTAAAATTAAAAATGATTAAACTTGAGTTATCCAAATAAAATGCAGTAAAATATTGAAATATTTTTTGAAAGAAATGCTCTATGACAATAGTGTCATAGAGCATTTCTTTAACTAGAACTAGATAAGGATATTGGAAAAATATTGATATTTTTTTCATTTATGGCCAAGGATCTTCTACCTGTTTAGGTACAAGTTCCTTGTTTATGGCATACATAAGATAAAAACAAAATAAGACAGAAAAATTACGTAAAAATATTCTTTATGCCAACCCTTAGAAACGTTTCTAATAAATTAAAGGAAATCAGGTGATCTAACTAGAAATCACGATAGGAGTTTTATTTCCACGACACCTGTAGATACTACTAAATTTTCACCGTAATTTTCTTTCTGTTGCCTATTCAAGAGTAACTGTGATTTTCTTGAATTAATAAACAGCTCTAATATTAAGAAAAAAAATATCATTACCTTTCAATAAAAAAATAATAAACTCGTAATCAGTAGTTGAAGGAGGCAACGGAGGCCTTTGCCCTTCAGTAGGACAGCACAGGCGCTTAGGCGCCCGTAGCATCCAGTCATCCCTGGCTTGCTGAGTAAAACAAAAGCATAATAACAATCAGTAGTTAGGTACCTACCAATACCTATTATTTTATTTTGTAAAGAGAACTAGCAACGTGGGTGGAATTCACATTACTAACAATCTTGTTAACCCCTCCAACTAAGCTAAATATACTTGTGTCTGGAATGGGTTCACGATTTAGTGCTTTATAGTTTACGTATCACGTCGGTTCGGGGTCACGTCGGGGTCACCATTTTAGTGCTGTGGTTGAGCACTAAAATAAGTTAGGGAGAGCAATGACAAGGCGTGAAGTCGCAGTAATGAATGTGGAATGAATGTTCTTTATTAAAATATAATTGTGTATACAGAGTTGATACGACAGAGGGCATTAAATTACACTATGTATACTATACGTGTTTAGTGTTAATTTGATACAGATAAAAAATAAAACGATGCAAAAAAAAATTTTTTTTTCAAACAAACTAAATAGCTTACAAATCAGAGTAAAACGCAACCACCCTTTGTAAATAAACGTGACTGACCTTAAATACCTAGGTAACAAAGTGGCAACGTAGCGCGGCGTGTGTTATCTCTTGTCTTGGTCAGATTTATCGCTTTAAGGTGCATCTCATCAAAATCATTTGCGCCTAAACTACTTCGCTTTAATTATTGAAGCTTGAAAATGGTACCTAGTATACGCAGTTTAAAGGAAAGCCCCTCGGTCGTATCAACTCTGTATATAATAGTAGTGTTTACAAAAGTTTAACAGTGGTCATTGTGTGAGCGCGCTCTCAGGGCACGCGTCTCGTATGTCTGTTTACATTATATTTAATTTATAGTATTTATAATGATATTCCTTTGTGCATTGTATTTGTATTGACGGTTCTAGGTACGCGTGTCTCAGACGTTTGTTTATGATCGGCAACTTCTCAAAAGCGAAGGGTAGGTAGGCTACAATGGCAACAGTGTAATGGGTGGGATTAGCCGTTAGGTTATTGACGCTTCAAATATTATAATAGTATTTAAGGCAAACATTTTATTTTATGAATAAACCTAGATAATAATTGTAGCCGCTAAATCGCTTACTGTAGGTACTTTTAGAAATAGTCACACAATTAACCTCCGCACATTATAAGTTAACATGTAATTATTACAGCTAGACCTTGTTAATGACGTTCGTCAGGGGCGAGCACAGGATTATGACACTGGTAATGCGGCTAGCGTTGCCAACTTTTTCAAAAAGATGTACGTCTACATACTTGTTGTCATTAAAACTACTTCTTGCACAGGTGTCGTAATCGGTTGGGTGCTAGATGGGCCGGGTTCACTTAACACTTCCTGCATCAGTGTGTCTTGGCACTCTTGAATGAGTTGGGTTCTTTGTTTTTTAACAAATACATGTCTAGAAGTACTAGCATCACTCATCCTTTTTCTGGGCTCTTCCTGGCAATAAAATTTTGTAAGCACAACTCCATCTACCATGATTATACTCTTGCTTAATCCCATATTATATTAATAGCCATATCTTTCTCAATCTGAAATGTTTTTAAATGTTAATTTAAAGCCATAAATGTTGATGTATTTAGTGGTAATAAATATCATTGAATATTAAAAATTTCAAACAATTAATAAATAAATAGCCACAAATATTTCAATTTGAAATATTTGTGGCTATTCAGGTATAATACAAAAAACATCTCAGTCATCTAACCTTAAAACAGCAGAATAACTATATTGTAAAAATGTTTTAAGTTAGTAATAATAACATGTTTACTTACATGAAAATTATCCTGACAGAAGAAAATTACCGAACTATCCTTTATTTCTTTAGTATTTTGCGTGCAAGTTGTACTATTACGAACTTTAACATTTTTTGGAACGGTTATAAATAGCTTCTCTTTCTTTATTATTATTTTATCGTTGTATTTGTGCACCTGGTACACCATTTATAACTCATTTTTTCCAGTAAATTACAGCCAGAAACTCTATTAAACTACATAAAAAGACAAAACTCTCGATTTGACTTTGACTTCTCCAATGTTGATATACAAACGTGTGACCACAGAACACAGATACTCCTAGCGGATTGACAGCTTATATAATCTTAATCACTATATTTTGTAATGCTTTTTTTTTAACGAAATATTTATAAAATATCAAAATAAATATTATTTGTAGGGTCCTTATACACCAATAAATAATATGAGATGGTTTTTAGAAACCAGTCAAATAGCCTATTCTGTCTATTATTTTTACTCGGAACACAGTATCTCTATGTAGTCTGTGGTATCATGCCGCATGACCTGCGGCTTTAGAAATTCATGGGTATGTGCGTTTGCGAACTTGTACGGACACTAAAATTACGTCACACATGCAAACGAATCTCCTGCGTGAATCCGCGGCATTACTTGGGAATTAGGTACATTCATTCGCAGCGCCTGGCAAACATAATGTTTGTGCGGGTGCTATTTATAAAATATTAGGCGTTTTTAAGTTATTATATTTTGTTTATTCATTTATTTACTATTAATTAAAGTCATCTAAAACGTACGAACGTTTTATTAAAATATCTGTGAATGCAACGGCAAGTAAAGCACTGCATTTATGCCTTCAAGGAGCGCACGCCTCTGACGTTCGTGTGGTTAACGATGATTAAACCAAGATTTATCGATACTACGATGTTGAGTAATGGGTATATTTACCCCCATATTTACGTTGTGACCGTTTGACACGTATACTAATTGTTTTATCTGGCTTTAGATATATTTAATTAGTGTAGTTTTAGCTGCAAAACTTCGCGAGACGTGTCACCAAGGGTGAGACGTCTTACGAATTGTAGGTCACGGGTTCGAACCCAGACAGCCAAATAGCTTCATGTTACTCACCGTATTGAAAACAGTGGTAATGAGCATATCGACGCCTTAGAGTGAAAACCTCGTAAGTGAAGAAGGAGTAACTTTTCAGGAGGAAGAAAAATCTGCGTGTTATAAAATTTTTGTACGGTGTCTTTTATGTTTTTTTTTTATTAATTTATATGTAAATTTAACCCGTTTTTATATCGTGTTGATATCGAACAGTTCTGCTGTTCGATATCAACACGATTCAACACCATCCTGAACGTGCTCAGCCACAAGATAGACAGCCCCCTTCTGGGACACTGGGTTCAAACACAAGTGCGCGTGCCCGGTGCCCCAGAGGGAGGCAAATACTTAAATTAAATTAATGTGTATATAGATTAAATTAAATTAAATTAAATTACATTATTATTTATTTATTTGATTTGACATGTGTGTGATGACTGAAAATTGATGATTTTGAAAATGTATGGACCCAATATGTCTGAAATAAAAATATTTTATTTTTTATTTTATTTATTTTTATGTATAATATGAAAAATATTATACATAATATCGAACAGTTCAGAAATGCATAATCCATGGCCTGATTACACTAAACTGAGGACGCGATGCGAGTGTTTACGAGGTTCTCACTTACTTTCATAGATAGCGTTTCGAGTATCGAATGAACATATTAGTGAGATCAGGATGTGCGTTGCTAGGATTGCTTTCTGGAAACGCAATAAAAAAAATTTGGGCAAAAATATACTCCCGAGATTTTCACTCTAAGGCGACGATATATACTAAATGAGGCATGTGTTTCAGCTGTAGGAACTGTATGTTCTATAAATGTATGTTATATACTAAACAAACAAGCTATAAAGAAAATTGGCCAAGTACGAGTCAAACTCGCCCATTAAGGGTACCGTAGTAACTACGCCAAATAACTTTGTTTTTTATAATTTTTGTATGAATTACATAGTTATATTTATCATTTACGCGGGGTGATAACTTCACGACGGTTTCTTCACGAAGACGAGTAGACACAACATGGTGGAAGTAATTATACTTTCTCGAACCACAGTATCTGTACGGTGATTGGCTGGCGTTGAATGCGCCAATCAGTGGCGCGTACGGTGAACATCTCTTCTCTGATTTGTGGGAATTGGATACGAGGGAAGGATTTATTGGTCAGCTCAAAAACCGCGGTCAAATAGGAATCTGTATCCTAATATGTAAGATGCGTTCGGATATATGATAGTAGAAAATTATAAACTAAATAAGACTTGCGCAAGCACATAGGTTTCATTACAAAAAAAAAATTCAGTTTCAGTTCCATGTCCCGCTTTATTTTAAATATTTTTTAATTTTTTTCTTAAAATCGGAAAGCGATTCACAGAATACATCTACCTACCAAGTTTCACACGTATAGTCCTAATAGTTTCGGAATAAAATGGTTGTGACATTTGGACGGACGGACAGACAGACAGACAGACATGACGAAACTATAAGGGTTCCGTTTTTTGCCATTCGGCTACGGAACCCTAAAAACATAAAATATTATCATTTCAAATATTTTGTTGGATGTATCTATGAGTAAGTACGTGTATGAGAGTATGGTCTGTGGCATCATATGTGTGGCAGATACAGAGTATTTACCTTTATAATTTTTTAACCTTTATTTTGACTTCTAAAACATCCTGTAATTTATTATTTAATTGGTTGGGCACGACCACTACAATAGCGAGTCATTTTGAGACAAGGCTTATTCAGAAGTTTCGTAAATATTTTTTTTTACTGGAACGGGTTGTCGCAACTTTGGAGTTTTCAATCAGGACTTTCTAATCTAATTTGAAACAAAATCCGAAATGTGATTAATTGACATACTTTTTCCTAGTTTTTAGGGTTCCGTAGCCGAATGGCAAAAAACTGATGTATGTCACATCTCTGATAGATTTCTTAGTTGAATCTAAGTAGGTAGATGTATTCTGTAAAACGCTTTGCGATTTTTATACAAAAAAAATAAGGCTCCTCAGTCCCCATACATGCAACGGAACTAAAAAAAATGTTTGTCAAAACTATGCATGTGGATGTCTATAGATATCTAAAATGTGACACACATTTTAGATATCTCTAAGTTTTAAAATAATTTTCACTTTTTCCACAGGAAACCCTAACAAAGTTTCATCACAATGTGATCGAAGGCAAAGAACACATAAAGGACATAAATACAAACATTAACTTTTGTTTATATATAAACGCGAGAAACCCAATCGACTCAACCTGAATTGATTTTAGTATGGTATACTAAAATTATCAACATTTAGTCAGTACTTGTAAAAGTAATGCTAAATGAACAGTACCTACAAATTTAAAGTTGAGATCTTTGGTGTAAAAAAATTCGGTGTAAAGAAATACGAGACTTAAATTCTCACAAACTACCAGGAGACTAGAATCATGAAGGAGTAAAAGATTACTACGACAATTATTTATTCGATTTACAGGAATTTTAGTGTCTCGGCTAACATATTTTTCCCATAACTCTTGGTCCAAACCTGAAATCATTCTAGTAAGGTAGCTAGGTTATAATCTGTTTAGGTGAGATTTATTGATAACTCTGCCTTGGAGTGTATATGTATGTGGTGCTACTGCACAAATCATGGCGCTATTAATCTCCTGTCCTGCGTGTGCTGACTTGATTGAAGCTTTCGACAGTCCCAAACTTGGCAGACTCCATTTAACCATTTGACATCGAGACGCCAAGAAGAAGGTAAGTGGTAGGTGGGTGGTGTGAGCCTGTTTTTCCTGACAGCTATAAAAGCGATATCACAGAGACCACAGACTCCGGCAATTAATTTTACTCCTCAGATGTACTGGCACAATACAAGTATTTCACTAAGTTTTGTTCGTACAGTTGAGATGTCCACGATGTACTAGTACCTCAATAGGTATATATCCTAACATATTATAAAACAAGATCTTCCGCCGCGTCTGTCCGTCTGTATATTCGCGATAAACTCAAAAACTATTGAACACATTTTCATGCGGATTTCACCAATAGATAGAGTAATTCATGGGAAAGGTTTTAGTGTATTATTTATTGAGTATTTGTATTAATTAACAGAATGAGATTGTGTAAAGCCGGGCCGGATCGTTAGTATACATATGTAGAGAGATAAATAGCATATAGGTACTTTATTAAACACTATTCAATATTTCTTTATTAATTTAAACAGACCTACTTCACAATATTGCTAAACCTTTTCGGAATACTTTCATTGTGCGTACGGCTAAGGAGTGGAATTCCCTGCCGGAGTCTGTATTTCCTGATATTTATAACCTGGGAGTCTTTAAGTCAAGAGTGAACAGGTTACTTCTAGGCAAGCTTGATTCATCTTCGACCACATCATCGCTTAACATCAGGTGAGATTATGGCCAAACGCAAGCCTCCCAACTATAATAAAATACCTATGTTTTCAATGGTCCATCATAAACATGCCATATATATCGACGGTGATAGTGCAATACCGCGTATCTAATATTTTCTATAAAGCCTATTTTGTAACTAGTGTTAATTCAGTTAAAATTAGGTCTCCAACTAAGCTAAATATGCTTGTGTCTGGAGAGGGTTCACGGCAATAGCCTCTCAACATAACGTAACATTTAAAAAAATTAAACATGGCGGCTGTGCGAAGCCATTATACGTGGTCAAATATTTTTTTTTTTTTCAAATACTGCAATATGGGTATCAAATTAAAGGGCTTAACATAAGAATTTCAAAAAGGTATATCATATTTATCATTAGTGTAATACTAGCAAAATAACACAATGAGAAAGTTTAAAAATATGGACTCACTTTCTGAATCCGGTGGAGTGGGTGCCAATGTGAAACGACCGGGAAATCTAAAAAATTGTTAATTAATATTTTAACTAAAAAGATGAAAAAAAACTTATTTAAAATATCTAAAAAAACTCGACTGCTCAACTGAAGTGTAAGAAACAAGCACATTTTTATTTTTAAAAGTGACAAGCAGGCGGACCCATCCCATTTTAAAAAAAATATGTTCAATTGGGTCCCGCCTGCTAGTCACTTTTAAAAATAAAAATGTGCTTGTTTCTTACACTTCAGTTGAGTAGTCGGGTTTTTTTAGATTTTTTAAATAAGTTTTTTCTAATATATATCGGTTTTTGAATTGCATATTGAGTTAAAAAATGTATGAAATTTTACTGTAATGCCATAATTTTAACCCTTTCAGACCTGATTTTTTATTTTTGTTCATTCATAATTGATGATTTTTTTATAGTTTATTTGGGCTTAAGATAATACAAAAAACCTAAAAAAAAATGGCATTTAGTGGAATACTTTTCGCGAAAATCGAGTTTTTGTATATGTGCACAAAACTGGACATCCGGCTTATATGATTGTAAATAGGTAGCAATATATGAGGTATTGACCGAATCAATAAAAAGCAGTATTTAAAGTGAAATATTTATATAAAAAAAGTATGAAATTAGAACAAAAACCATAGATTAATTTTAAGAAATAAAATGATTATAGTTTCTATATAAGTACGTACTAATAACAAACTATGTATCCAATTCAACGAAATATAAAATCTTTCACTAGTACTTATTAGGAACATTTATGTATGAAAAGAGAGAAAACAATTTTTACCTTTGGTTAGGCATAGATGCACTTTATATTTTATGCACATTATGCGTGACTTTCCCGTGCACCCTGGCACCTTACATCGCGTTCCATGGGCAGGGAAATGACCCACACCATCGCGAGCTATTTCAGCAGCGGAACGCACTTCTCCTGGTTTTCTCGGAATTATCTCTGGCAAAGGGCTGTTGCTGCTTGGATGACCTCTTTTTGCAACCGTCATCTCCTTGCGCAAAACCAGAGTTTCAGACAACCATCGACGAAACTGAAGAAGAGTCAGCCATTTATTCATGGGGATTGCGAGCAAATCATTGTCGATGTTGTATTCTCGAAAAGCTTGAACAACTGCCAGATCCGAAGCGTGAAAGATCATTCGCAACGTCCACTTCTTCGATTTTATAAAGGTTCTATAATAGCTCATAAGTTGATCAAGCAAATCCACCCCTACCATTGCATGGTTATACCTCTTCACAATTTCAGGTCTCTCTATATCAACAAACCTTTTATCTTTTTTAGACGATCTCTTTACCACGTCCTTTTCTCCTATACCAATAAAGTTTGATGCTAAATGAGCTGGCTTGTTATCTAACCATTTGATCATAGTAACATCACCATACCACAAATTTCTTCAGAAAAACCTCTTGGTTTTTTGTTGATTTGTGCATCACTCAGCAAAGGAGGCTTCGCAAATCTATTTACACGAGCTGTACAAGTGGCTATTTATCCCTTTGTGTTTGAGAATTTGCAGCATGTGGTAGGATGAGAAGTAATTATCGCAGTATAGTTCATGGCCACTGTTCTCTCCAATTCTTTTAGTTAGATGTAATACAACAGATGCGCCGAAACCCACTTTCTTTATGAAATTTTGATCTAATTCTGGAGTTGAACTTTAATAAATTATAAAATCAAACACGCGACTATTTTTGCCGCACAAAAATAAAAGTTTGATACCCCATGGACAAGGTTTACTTTTTACATATTGTTTGGTAGCATTACACATTAGTAGTCGTAGGTCGAAACCTGGGTTTTCTTGACTGTACTGCATATACATTTTTCATATCAGCCATCAACCGAAATAATTCTTCTGGAATATATTTGTTGTAGTAATCAATTGGAGCTTGCACAACGGGATCAACAGCTATTGGTGGAAACCAATCTATGGGTATTGTATTTTCTAGCTGTCTGTGTCTCCATTTTAAGTTCTGTTTAGGTGTCAGATAGTCAAAAACCTGTCCACTAATCGAAGGCTGTGCTGTCTCAACGTCCGGCTCTGCTTCGTCATCGACAGAAGTTTCCTCGTCTTCAGAGACCGGTGGGTGGTACTCTCTTTGGTTTTGGTTCACTAAATCGGCACCTAATCGAACAGGTCTTGTATTTTGGGCATAATTATAAGCAGTCGTATAATCATCATGCGAAGATAAGTCCAAGTTTGACAGATTTCCATTACGTAGAACATCCAAGGCGTCTGGGTCGAACATTTCTGGAAATACAATTACCTGAAAACGTAAAATACATTTCTGAGAAACTTTTGTAAAATAAAAGAACGTAAAATAGCATGTGGGTATCAAAAAATGCATTTTATTCAACTACTGCACCCTATTGAATATTTCGTAAAAAGTTATAGTTAAAACCGCATGTCCAGATTTGTGGACATAACGAATTAACGAGACTTATTGTATAAAACATTTAATATTTGTATAGAAAACACATTATCATTCATGTATAAACCGTTTAATAACTAAAAAACATTTTTGCCATCAGTATTTACGCCAAAAACTTGAGGTTTTGAAATAAAATAAATCACTTACCTTCTCACTTCAAAAGTTTACCGACCACTGGTCAAACTCGGCGAATTAAACCTCATAGGTGGCAATAGATTTCGCTACTAATAACGTTTTTATTTAAGAAGAATGTGCTCAAACGATGACAATCGTCTTTTGCTACATAAAAAGTTATTTTACCTAGTAATTTAGTTGGCAAAAAACTTTATGTCCTCAAATGTGCACACTCGGTCTGAAAGGGTTAAATGATTTGAGGTTTGACTCCCAAGTCAGGCAAATTGTCACTGCATGCACAGTAGCACCTAGGAATCTCGCGTTGTGTAAGATTGATGACAATTGACCACTATTAAATATGGGTTATTTTTATTTATTATTAATATTTATGTATAAATGTTTAATTTTAAAGTCTAAATGCTGAGAATGCCCCAATCTGTTTCAATTATAAATGAATTATGTAAATACCAATTTTTGCACGCCACATATGGCAGAAAGTGTAGCAGCTGTTGAATAATAATTTTAAGACCTTACAATGACCTTAAAATATAATAATATGATTATGATTATGAAAACTTCTTTATGTCTTTTTTATTATTTTACGCCGACGGAGGAGTGAAAACTTATATTATTATAATATCATCTGAACTACCCTGGACTACTACCGAGAAACGAACTTGAGACCTCATGCTCTAGTATCGCGCGTAGCGATAAAAAGATTTGAGTAAACAAATATTTATGGATCATATCGTAACACAAACATAATATAAATCCCACCACGCGAGCTCAGTGCGGGTTTGTGGGTGTAGTAACTTGAATTTTTAGGGTTCCGTAGCCGAATAGAAAAAACGGAACCCTTATAGTTCCGACATGTCTGTGTGTCTGTCTGTCCGTCCATCCGTATGTCACAGCCATTTTATTCCGAAACTATTAAGACTATCCGTGTAAAACTTGGTAGGTAGATGTATTCTGTGAACCGCTTTCCTATTTTAAGAAAAAAAAATTAAAAATATTTAAAATAAAGGGGGGCTCCCCATACATAGAACTAAAACCGACATCTTTTGAGATACAGCATATTTTATAAAACCACAAATATAACTTTGTAATTCATACAAACACTATGAAAAACAAAGTTATTTAGCGTAGTTGTAAAAAATATAAATAAGCTAGTTTTAAGAAATTTTTAAGGTTTTTTTTTATTCGTCAAATAAATATACATATTTTATTATATTATTATAGTTACTACGGAACCCTTCATGGGCGAGTCTGACTCGCACTTGGCCAATTTTTTTTTTTTGACTGGTCAAGAAAAAGTCCAAGCAAATTTGGTCCTTTTATTTGATCCTTTTATTAGTAAAATTTGAATTAAGATTCTACTAGTCCTTAAACTAACAGTAAATATAGCTGTTTAAAAAAAATGTAAACAAGGCTGTTTTTCTTTTTTCAGAATCTAATTTCAAACTCACCTTAGAAAATTTGAAAAGGACTCTGCTTCTAAGTGTTTGAAGTAAGCATACGGATATATGTGATTATGTTATGAATAAGATTTAATGTGTGAAGCTCGCAATGAAAGTATTAAGTTATCATTTCATTTCCTTCCGACATGATAGCTTACTATTTCGTTTGACTAAATCTTGAGAATATTATATGCCTTCACTCACGTCACGATTCAATTTTCATAGGTTTTATATATATATATATTCTTTTGATACACTCATGAGCAGAGATCGGAATAGGTAGAGCTGTTTTATGTACTTGCCATAGGTTAGAATAATATGGATATTCCCCGAGTCCCGGGTTTTTGGTTTTTAAGTAGTAAAATCATAAAAAAGCTATTCTCGCCTTCGGGACTAATGAAAGATTACACTTCCTTTCTGACTGGTAAATATAAAAAATATTTAAAATAAAGGGGGGCTCCCCATACATAGAACTAAAACCGACAGCTTTTGAGATACAGCATATTTTATAAAACCGCAAATATAACTTTGTAATTCATACAAACACTATGAAAAACAAAGTTATTTAGCGTAGTTGTAAAAAATATAATTTCTAAGGTTTTTTTTGTCAAATATATATACACATATTATATTATATTCTTATAATTACTACGAAACCCTTCATGGGCGAGTCTGACTCGCACTTGGTCAATTTTTTTTTGCTCCTAGGACAGGGCCGTTCCCTCACAATATAATATAAATTTTATATAAATAAATATATAAATAATTTATTTTTAGAATTAGTGCAAAATACAGTTACTATGAAAGTCTTAAGAATTAATTAAATTAAGGAAAATTAACATATTTGCCTGTACTAGGTTAAAAACATGTGCTTCAAGCGATGAAGTACAAAATATCTTAAGTGGTAGGTTAAAACTAAATCTAGATAATAATCTATACTTAATATTATAAAGCGGAAAAGTTTGTTTGTTTGTTTGCTTGAACGCGCTAATCTTCGAAAGTACTGGGTGGATTTGGATGAAATTTGGTATGGAAGTTGCTTGAAGCTTGAGGAAGGTTATAGGCTACCTTTTACGCGACTGCAAAAAAGGAGAGTTATGTTTTTACCGTGATAGAATCCACGGGAGCGAAGCCCCGCGTGAGTACTAGTTGTTAATAATGTTTTCCTTCACCGTTTTGAGAGCAGTGGTGATTTAAGCGTCAATAGCCTAATGGATAAGGTGTTGGACTTGTAATCGAGAGGTCACGGGTTCTAATCCGACCCATTACACTATTGCCGTGAACCCACTCCAGACACAAGCATATTTAGCTTAGTTGGAGGGGTTAATAGGATTGCTAGTAATGGGAATTCTACCCACTATGCTAGTTAACTGTTATAAAAAAAAAATACACATAGTCGTGACTCGTGTGCCTGTTTCGGTACGAACTTACGATCAACTTCCCGTAAGAAGTGCCTGTAACCACTGCTTCTGTGGGGTAGGTATCTATCTAAATATAACTCAAAGGTGACTGACTGACTGACTGACTGACATAGTGATCTATCAACGCACAGCCCAAACCCCTGGACGGATCGGGCTGAAATTTGGCATGCAGGTAGATGTTATGACGTAGGCATCTGTTAAGAAAGGATGTTGCGAAATTCCCACGGGATCGGGATTTACACGGGAAAAACTTCCCACGCGGGCGAAGCCGCTGGCGCAAGCTAGTCTCATATAAGTTCTGTCCCTCTAGGTAAGAGATCGCCCTGTGGGATAAGATCGCCCATTATACACTAGTTTTATTATTTGTATTCTTTAGACTAACTAAGTTTACTGATTTGTATGAAATCAATTTAATGTCAATAATCGGATTCAGTCATTATTATTTAATAAATACTGTATTATAAGGTGTACAATAAAGTATTTAATAAATAATAATGACTGAATACGATTATTGACATTAAATTGATTTCATGCAAATCAGTAAACTTAGTTTTGGTCTTGAGTCTTCTTTTCCTGTGTTGCTAGCTAGGATTACAGCAGCTTTCTCCACTTGCCTACCCTGCCTTGTCTTCGACTGAACGCTCCAAACCTGAATACACATGTAGATATTTTGTAGCCAAAATATACTTTCTTTGTTATATCTTCGAGCACCGTTTGAGATAATAGGTCAAGTGCCTCTTGTACATAGATAAAATAAATAAGCTCTTGTACCGTTGAAGTGGAACTTATCTCTGACGTCATAGAGTTTCCAATGTCAACATTTACTGTTCAAGCCAAGTGTGACGTCACCGTTACCGTAAACTTATCTGACGTTCAGTGACAATAGGGTACTTGAACACCTAATCAAAAACTATAGCATGCATAAAATTTACTCATTTGAATTCTGGTATTTTTATTTTGTGTGCACATCCACGCACACACAGCTACGAGTAAAGCTTAGTGAGTGCGTAAACAGTTTTCTCGGCAGGCAATTGCCTATCGCGCCCCGTCATTACAGCTGACTGCTCATTGAGGCACGAATGGAACTCGACGCGCCGTCGATTCGGAAACAATTTTGATCCTTGTATGTTAATGATCATCGAAATATTTTAATAGTAATAAGGGCTTTGATTTTTTTTTAAGTATATTTGGTTCAAATGGTTATTATTTATTTATTTCTATTGTTTAAAAGGTAAGTACAAGGAATTTTTATAATTTACAACAATGTCCCACAAAACTGAACAGACAGTTTGACTGTGGGATCAATTTATAATCTATTTTAATTTAATTTTTATTATAATTTATTAATTTTTTATAAAAATAGAACTAGCAAAATGGGTAGAATTCTCATTAAGTTAGATGTTTTTGGTTAGCTAGGTTGAAAGATGTTACAAAAAAACTATCGATTTACGAAAAAACTATCGATAAAAAATAAGAATATACCTACTTACTTCTTTTTGTCACAAAAAATGGTGTTCGTATTGGATGGCACAAATTCACTTTGAATGGCTTATAAGTGACGTCACACGCAATTATATGTAGCTGTCTCTGTAAAAACCCACCTTGTTCCTTCAGTTGCCCTTGTGTGCCGGGGGCGCGGTATCTCGTTAAAATATTCTCGCAAACCCCAAGCCGACTAAGTGTATAGTGACGTAATTTGTATGTTTGCATTGTCAAACAATCATATTTTCAAGGGATAGCTTCTTGGAAAGAGCGGTGTCCAAAAATATTGTTCTTTAAAACGTGTAACGGAAACCCCATATCTATGCAAAAGGGCTGAAGAAAACATCTGGTATGGAGTCTCTATGCACAGTTTCAGCATAAAATAAGTGATTCAAAGAATTGATATCAAATTATCTGTTTCATTGTTATTGTATTCTGTTTCTTGAATATGAATCATAACAAATGTTTCATAGTACTACGAGAATCAATAACTTTCCAGGTCACTTGCCAATAACACAATAATTCTGTTCTTTCTTTCTAATTTGAAAAGATCGGTCCCTTGTATTGAAATTTATAATAAGTTGCCCTTATAATAGACATAGAAACCCTTGCCATATCTTTTGTTATCATCCAAAGAAGCCGTGCACTTGATATGTATATAATTACTAGCTGTGCTCGCGACTTCGTCCGCGCAGAATAGTGACTTTCGGCAGCATTTTTAATTTTTTAGACTAATTACTTTGAAAATAAAACTCATACATAATTTGAATGTCGTATTTATTCATATCTAATCAAAAGTCTAAAAAATAAGTTTCAAGTTTCTAGCTTTAAAAATGACGTAATATCCATACAAACTTTCATCTCTTATTTCAACCCCTTACAGCCTTTTTTCGCATTAAAAAGCAGCCTATGTCCTTTCTCAGTCTCTAGACTATGTCCGTACCGAATTTCATTGAAATCGGTTCAGTAGTTTAGGCTTGATTGCGTAACACACAGACAGACCGAGTTACTTTCGCAGTGAGGATAATAAATATATTATTTAATTCCATTTTCTCGTACACTTACAACAATGTGTTTTTTTTTGTACCCAAAGGTTTGCTGCATTAAGTCCGCCCATGTAACACCATTTTACATAAAGTTTAAATAAATAATAAATAAATAAAAGGCTAAGCATATGATGAATATAGCCTATTATGATTCATTAAATTGTCCGTTGTTCACAGGTCTCCTGCATTGAACTGACATGTTGGTGGAAGTACTGGTAGTGGGGGCAGTGGCCCTGGTGATATGGCTGCTATTCTTCAAGGAAGACGAGAATCCCCTAGACAAGTTGCCCGGACCACCTCGGAAACCCATCCTAGGAAACTCTTGGGAACTGTTTCAGTCTCCACCTGGTAAGCAGTTTTTGTTCTAAACGAACTCCTTATTTCTCGACGTGGAAATTGTCATGGATATCCTTCGTCCTGGGGAAGATGAAGGTGTTTCTCAGACTCTGACTAAAACCAGTCCGCCGTGTTCATCCGGTTTTTTTTTTCTGTGGCATCTCGCAGGTCAACCGCTAAGGTTGTCGGCTGCTTGCCGGAGTTGTCTCTGGTTGCCTTAATTAATAAATTAATGAAAGCCTCCAGCCAGGGCCGTATTTGTCGAGTGTTGTGGGAGCACTTAATTACTCCTCAACGTGGCCCCCGACTGAACTCAAAAGAACTACTGCATCAAAATAGAAAAAAAAAGTCTATGTAAGAGTCTGATAATTCAGTGTCATCCCAACTAGCACAAATGGGCTGCATTAGGGCTTTGGAGCGTATCCGATTATTACTTATGGTAATAGACGTAAGCGCTAGAGCGTCTAATACAGACTTAAAGCAGCCGCTTTAGCGCTATTTGGGCGCCATTTTATGCAACCTAAAGTTCCATTTAACCTGCACAACGGTTGCATAATAGAATAGAATAGAATAGAATAGAATATTATTTATTTGCAAGAATACGAGTACAGAAAGTTGATAGGTATACATTAAAGAGTCCATCATATTCTACCAGGGAACTGGTGTGCAAATATTTGAGACATTTTATATTAGGAAATGGTTTTCCTAGAACTAAATTAATTAATTATTCTAAAGAGCTAAACATTAAATGGTACAAAATCAAAAAAAGTATACATTAAATCACTATTAATCTTAACGAATATAATTATAATATACCAAACAAAAAAAGTAACTATAAAACAAAAAACAATATAAAATATAACTTAAAACAAAACAGTGGAACCTATAGCAAATCTTTATCAGTAAGAAACTCGGAAATATTATAATAGCATTTTTTTATGAGAATGTTTTTAAGTTCTTTTTTAAATATTTTTAAATTGAATTCCTTAAGGTGCGGAGGGATGTGATTAAATATTATTGGTGCCATACAAAACACGCTCTTATGCATAAGTGCTGTATTAGATTTTCTTACACATAATCTATTGTTATCTCGTCGGCTTCGATTATTATTATCTGAGAGGTTTTTAAAAAGGTTTCGGTTTGTTTTTACAAAAACTGCTACTTCATATATATATATATAATGACGGGAGTGTTAATATTTTATTTTGAATGAAATATGGCTTGCACGTGTCAGTACTCTGTAGTCCAAACATCGCTCTGACACACCTTTTCTGTATCTTAAAAACTAATTCTCTATTGCACGAGTTACCCCAAAAAATAACACCGTACCTTAGAATGGAGCCGACGATTCCATGGTATGCAGTGAGTAGAGCGTCTGTATTTAAGATAGAAGAAAGCCTATAAAGAGCATAGGCTGATTTGCTTATTTTTATGCTTAATTCCTCTGTGTGTATTTTCCAATCTAACCTTTGATCTATGCTTAAACCTAAAAAAATGGCTTTATCAACGTTTTCAATAATTTTGTTATCGTGTTGAATTAACACATTAGAAGTCTTTGGGCGTTGACTGAATAACATTAATTTAGTTTTATCAATATTTATTCTAAGATTATTATTATTTATCCACATGATTATTGATTGGACAGTTGTATTAATTTCATTCGTAAAATATAAGTAATTTGTATGTTTAATAGTTACAGTGCTATCGTCAGCAAATAGGGACATGTGATGAGTGGTTACTTTTGGTAAATCATTAATATATATTAAAAATAATGGCGGACCTAACACGCTTCCCTGTGGTACACCATATTTAACTATTCTTTTATTGGATCTAAATATATATTCTGATTTTGTTATTGGATCTATTTTACAAATTTCCACATATTGTGACCTATTTTTTAAATATGACTCTAACAATTTTAATATGTTCCCCCGTATCCCATAGGCTTCTAGCTTCTTTAGTAGAATCTTATGATCTACATAGTCGAAGGCTTGTGTCATATCACAATATACGGAACACACGGGTATTTTCTTGTCAACGTTTGTAATTACTGTATTTAAAAAATCATAGATGGCCATATTGATGGTTTTGTTTTTGCGGAAGCCTTTTTGTGCTTCAGTTAATATTTTGTATTTTTCAAGAAAAATATTAAGTTGTTCATAAATATATTTCTCAAAAATTTTTGAAAATATCGGGATGAGTGCTATCGGTCTATAGCATTCCATGCTTTCCCTGTTGTTTTTTTTGAAAAGTGGTTTAACTACGGCTGTTTTCAGACTGTGAGGATAAATACCTGCTGAGATGCACAAATTAACAATATGGCTAATATGACTGCTGATATTATCAGAAACATATTTAATAACTTTCGTACAAATACCATCATATCCTACACTACTAGTATTTTTGAGGGATTTTATTATATTACGAATGTCATTTGAGGTACATGGGGCCATAAACATAGAGTTATTTAGTATTGGTATATTTGACTTTACTGAATTATTATCAGGAGTTATAGGCTTTATTTTATCAATAAAAAAGTCATTGAATGCTTTTGCTATACGTTGTGGACGTGTTTCTATTTTACTACCAATTTTAATACCTGATATTGAACTTTTCGGCAGGTTTAGTTTTGCTTGGTTTATAATTCCCCATGTGGCTTTAGCTTTGTTTATGGATGTTTTAATTTTGTATGCATTTTGTGCACGTTGTGTAAGTTTAATTATTTTTTTGTATTTAGAAGCATATTTTTTTAAATCTCTTTTAGTGATTTCATTTGGCTTGAATCTATAACGCCACAACAATTGTCGTTTTTTTCTACTACATACACTAATGCCACGTGATACCCACTGAGGCTTTTTGTATGTCTTCATTGTAATTTTACGAAATGGAAAGCAGAGGTTATAAAATAACGTAAATGTTTCTAAGAATAGGCTATAAGCTAAATCGGGATCGTCAGTTTCGTAGATTTCAAAAAAGGAAATATTTTGTAAGCAATCCTGAAACTTTTTTAAATTGGCATTACTATAATCACGTCGTTTGATGTACCAGTGATCTAGCAAACATATGCGTTTTATTGGACATCTGAGTATTTGGCATGTATGGTCAGACAGGGCAAATTCGATCACGTCCGATTTACATTTTTTATTTAGATTATGTGCAAAATTATCTATACATGTCTTACTTTTTAATCTCGTAGGCTGATTTATTTCTAATTTTAGATTAAAGTTAAGCAGAAGACACTCAAATTCAAGAGTGATTCTATTGCGATTTAAAATATCAATATTAAAGTCTCCACATATTATAATATTTCGTTTGCGTTTCTTTTGTATATATTGTAACAGTTTATCTAAATGTTCAAAGAATAAAGCTAAGTTGTTCGAATTTGGTACTCTATATATGCATATCACAATGGTGTCAGATTGACCCAATTCAATTGCACAGCATTCAAAGATAAAACATTTTGAAAATTTATTGATATCAGGAATATTGTTCCATTGATGTCCCTTTTTAACCAGAATACATGTACCACCTCTTTTGGTTTCCTTTCTGCTGTAACATGCAGCCAGGTCGTAGTTTGGTATTGACAGGTATTTCTCGTAGCCCGACATCATGAAATGTTCTGTTATGCATATAACATCAATGTAGGTCTTCTTCTCCGTTAGTTCCTCCAGGCATACAGTGAGTTCATCAGATTTATGAATTAGTCCGGCTATATTCTGGTGTAGGATATTTATAGTCTCTTCATAGAAAAAACTGGTTTTCTGGTTCGTTATTGTCAGTTATAATAGTTGTAGTGTGTGAGGGTTCATATGAGAGTGGCTGTGTAAGCTCGTTTCCTGTATTTTCAGCATTATATTTCTTAATCTCCATTATTAGTTTATAAATGTCCTTAAAAATAGTTTGCATACCAAAGTTATTTATCGAACCATTACTACTAAACATTTTGTAATCACATGTGAGGTTCTTATTTGACTCCATAAAATAAGCATGTTCATGTGACAGTATGTCAAGATAGAGCAAATTGTTAAAGTTTTCCACTCTCCAATTGTACATGTTAGTATACTCCCCAAGCTTATAGGTCGGAGTACATATTATTACATTGGTATGTTTTACTTTTTCTAGAGTTGATCTTATATAGAAAATCATGTTAAAATAGTCTGAGGTTCTATAAAAATCTTCTTCTCCAACTAGTACCATAATGGTTCCTTAATAGCTATAACGATTTATTAACGCTATACTAAAGCTCTCGTAGCGCTACTTTTGAATGATTTTGAACTACTTTGAACGAATGAATTGATTATAGTTCTTTATTGTATATCTTCAGTTGACATTATTTGTAATATTTAGGTAAAGTGTTTTCGTCGCCATCATGAAAATAAAACAAAAAGAAGTTAAAGTTTGTATTCTGTATTAGCAAGATATATAAAGATACTTAAAACGCTGTCCAGTTTACTGTAGATATATAAGATAATTTTCGAGTAATTTTAACGCGCTTTTATGATATTTAAAAAATTAACAATAGATATGTGATATTTTTTATTTGTTATACAGAATAAATTTTATTTCCGTACTTTTACGTGTCGATAACTTACTATTCGCAAGTGGCCGATTGTTTACCGGTACATTTAATGCACATTTAACTGAAAAACCAATGTATATCAACTCAATTTTGCCAGTGAATTATAAGTTTTCTTAAAAAATCATGGCGTCATTGTAATGTAGTCACTCATAACCTGCAGTTTTAGCTCTAATAACTCCCTTTTGACAATCATAGCGCAAATTTTCACCCTTCTAACGCTTCCAGTGATTTTTGTTCCCCTAGTGCAACTCACAGCCACAAAAAGCTCCTATTTTCCTGTTTTTGAGGTTATAAGATCTAGTTACGTACTTATTCGTTTAGCATCCATTTTTATTAAATGTTTTATAATAGTTACAAAAGCGGCTGTAAAATGGCGAATGGATTGAGCCTGCAAGGAATGACTATTGCTACTAAAGGCCTTAGTTACGCTGATGTTTTTTTTTGTAACTATAGTATGCATAAGAGTTTCTATTATTTCTATAATGAAACTTATAGTAGTATAATAGTGGTTACTATAACTATAACCTATAAAAGTTACAATGGAAACCACTGTGCAGCTGTGAGTGGCAGAATGAACTTCGTAACTCTCATATCAAGGTGTAAGTGGTAAATGAGTTCTACCGTGGACTACTGTGAAGGCTAGGGTAGTATTTGATTCAGCTTATAGCACCTTAAGTAACTTTTATAGCTATAGACGTTTACGGATGCAGATATGCAACTTTGAACTGCTTTTTGAACCCTTAAACCGCTATTTTACAGCCCAAAGTAACAAAATAGGCTGCTATTTCCACTAATGTGCTCGTTGGGATGGAACTCTAGTTGGTTTATACGATAAGCTTTTATTCGCGGACTCGCTCGCGTGAACTGTACAGAGCTTGTGCATTTTTAGAGCTACCTATAGATCTGATCACAATCAGCAATAGTGCAGTATATTATTAATTTATTTATTATATACTTTATTGTACACCTCACAATATTTCTATGGATACAAAAATTTAAACTAGTGTACAATGGGCGGTCTTATCGCACAGGGCGATCTCTTACAGACAACCTATGGATGGATAAAAATTAAAGGAGACAGGTTAAGGGTAGTCAGGGTACAAACAACATAAATAATATTAATTGAACATAATAATATAAAGTACATACATACAATACAAAAATCATATACTAATAAATATTACATGTATCTACGTACATAATTGAGAAAGAAAGGGATAAACTTATAGGGAGAGGTAATGCTCCTTCACCATTCTTTTGAACGCTGGTAGCGTTTGAGCACGCCTCACTTCTATGGGTAATGCATTCCACAAACGAGCTGCTTGAATAGTGAAAGATTTATCAAAGAAAGAAGTGGAATGCATACGAATACTAACTCTAAATTTTCCGATTGTATTATTTATTATTATTATTATTTAGTATTAATTAGTGATAGGGCTTTTCAGTGCTGAACATACATACCGACTATACTACACTACTACTACTACTATACTGTACAAACGAAACAAATGGCTGCATATTATAAATCGAACTCCCACATTACCGTGAACCCACTCTAGACTTTAGCTAAAGCCCGATTTACACTTCAACAAGTACAGTAGCGAGTTAAGAACTCAGACAGTTAAGTAATAAGTAGTAAGTTGTAAGTAGCGTCCAAACGTAGGCGAGTGAGTAGTCATAAGTTGCCCGAGAAGAAGAAAAGAAAATAACACGTGTACGCGGCCGCAACCCACAAATTTATGGACTGTACTAGGGATGTGAAATAATAATCGATTATGGAAATAATCGATTAAAATCGATTTTTATCATAAGAAAAATCGATTAATATAACAAAATCGATTATTTTCTTAAGAAAAATCAATTATTTATTAATCGATTTTTCATGCTAAATATATAATCGATTAATTAAAAATCGATTTTTTATGTACAATGTTACATCCCTAGAAGGGATGTGAAATAATAATCGATTATGGAAAGAATCGATTTTTATCAAAAGAAAAATCGATTATTTATTAATCGATTTTTCATGCTAAATATATAATCGATTAATTAAAAATCGATTTTTTATGTACAATGTCACATCCCTAGACTGTACTAAACTCGCCCGTCTACATGCCAGCCAGTTAAGTTGTAGGGGTGCGGGAGACGCGAGAGAGGGGGCTACTTCGCACTGGACTCGCCGAAAAATAGGATCGCGATCTATTTAACTCAACTTAATCAACAACTTACTACTTAACTCGCTTTTGCCGTTCAAACTACAATAACAACTTAACTCGCCGATGACGCAAGTTAACTCGCTACTGTACTTATTGAAGTGTAAATCGGGCTTTAGTTGAAGGGGTTAATAAGATTGCTAGTAATGTGAATTCTACCCAAATTGCTAGTCCTCTTAAAAAAAAATATGTTTGTTCTTGTTTCATGTCAAAAAATATGTAATTTTTCTTTGTTGTGATTTTTAGTGTTGATATTAATTTATGGGCTAAAAAGTAGCATAGGCTAATTTTTTCGATGAAAACACTTTTCATGCGAGCGAAGACGCATACGGACGCTAATACAGTTAAACCTGCATAATACGATTTCCTGCATATTACTCCGTGCTACATCAGTTCCGTCTCCTCGAGGCATGTTTTGATAGATCTATCACACTTGGTAAGTTGAAATTGCATTAGTTCTTGATTTTTTTAAGTCAAGAGTGAATAGGTTAATTCTAGGTAAGCGTGGTGGTCAAAAGCGAGCATATTATTGATAAAACTATGTATTTGTACGTGTTTTATTTAAATAATAATATAAGACGTTTATTTTTCTCCACACAACATGCACTCCACACGCGGCTCCAGAACGTAGGGGCAGTTGAAGGAACAGGGTGGGTTTTTAGTCAGTAGAAGTCTGACACTCCCTTTCACTCCACCTACTGACAGCGGAAGGAGTCATTTGATGATTTTACC
Organism: Tholera decimalis; assembly: GCA_943138885.2. Classification (NCBI taxonomy): domain Eukaryota; kingdom Metazoa; phylum Arthropoda; class Insecta; order Lepidoptera; family Noctuidae; genus Tholera; species Tholera decimalis. The sequence continues at coordinate 37,993,817 of OW964562.2, forward strand.
AACGAAAAAAAAAAGGGTTTAACTTTGTAGAAGACTGATAACTAAAGTGGCTTTGAACAATAAATATAAAAGAGTTAATTTTCTTTATAATTATACAAAAAAATATCTTTGTATAATTACGTTTTTTTTTTGTAATGGATAAATTACCATACGCCCAGTCACCTATACCTATACCTTTTGGGAATACATACTTTCATTATGCATCTGCGTACAGCCAAGAACTGCAATTCCTTGCCGGGGTTTGTGAATCCAGATTGAATAGGTTTCTTCAAGGTAAGCGTGCTTCATCCTCGACTTCATCGCTTATATTAATTACATCATGCTAGTTGGTGGTCAAAAGCGAACTTATTTATCTATACTAATATTATAAAGAGGAAACCTTTGTATTTTTGTATGTTTGTATTGAATAGGCTCAAAAACTACTGGACCGATTTCAAAATTTCTTTTACCATTACTTAGAGGGATTCTTCCGAATCCGTATAGGCTATATTTTATCCCGGAAAATAGATAGGATTTTTCGTGGTAGTGAAAATTGTGGAGTAAGGCGTCGAAAAAACTGCCCTACGTTAACGATTCTCGCGAACGCTGCCTATATTTAATATAAACATTGCACCCGTGCGAAGCCGGGGCGGGTCGCTAGTAATAAATAAAACTAAGAAACTGGTTTACAAAATACAAAAAATACTAAATATTTTATAGGGAAAATATAAAGTTACATTACAAACGTGTAGGAAGTCTTCTTTTAAGCAAACGATGCATGTATTAGAGGCTCCGCTCTTTCACATTATTGTCGTACACATATACTGACAGGATATGGAAATAGCTTGAAGCTTGAGAAAGGTTAGGTTTTTTACCCAACTGCATATTAAGGCGCGACTGCTAGCTAGGACACAAGTTAACTACAAAGTTTTTTTTATTGAATTGTTGATAGAAATAGTTTCTGTTCTGTTAAATAATGAAGTCGTGATGAAACAATTTCTTTTTTTCATTCATTCTTGTTTTAATAAAGGGATCTCTTTTATGTTAATTCACAAATTAATGTTAGCACTGTGGAACAAAGTTTCACAGTGCTCAAAGGATTGGCTGCAGTAACTTTTTGATGAAAGGAAAAGTTGCTGTTTTGTTATGTTTTTGTATATTTTGTGTTGCGGTTGAATTGCGTTAACACGGCTAAGGAGTGGAATTCCCTGCCGGAGTCTGTGTTTCCCGATAGCTATAACTCTTTAAGTGAAGAGTGAATAGGTTACTTCTAGGCAAGCGTGTTCCATCTTCGACCACATCATCACTTACCATCAGGTGAGATGGTGGTCAAATGGGAGCCTATCATCAATAACGAAAAAAAATAACTTAAATTACGTAAATGTGATACTGGTCTAGCCAAGCGGTATCGTGTTACCCAGTTACTGGGTTGTGGAGGTCAGAAAGTCGCTCCGTGTAAAACACTAATACTCAGCTGTATCCGGTTAGACTGGAAACCGATCCCCACATGGTTGGTAAAAGGCTAAGATAGCTAGTTTTTGTTTTTTTTTTTTCACGTGGTAAAATCATCAAATAAGTCCTCCCACCCCGGGCAGGGCCGGAAGGACTGTCAGACTTGTACTGACTAAAATCCACGGTGTTCCTTCAATAGCCCTTTACGTTCCGGGGTCACGATAATGAGATAAGTCCCGTGACCCCGGCAGGCTTCGGCCCTCTACAGGGGGGGCCCCGTCATCTTGCTGACGCTCTTTGAGGCGCGCGTGGAACACAACGCGCCGTCGACCCGGGCATGGTCCATGGTCGGTCAGCGAGTTGCCCTTTACTCGCTGTCCGCATGCCCGCGCTTACGGTGGCCGGAGATCGTCGGCCGACGTCCGACGCCGTGGGCGTCTACCACTGCGGCTGGGCTGGAGGGAGGACGCCATCCTCTCCATCACGCGGCCCGCCTCCTCCTTCGATAGCATGACTGCTTCGCAGAAGGAGGCGACCACTTCCCACTCCGTATCGCCCCGCAGCATGGCCTCGACCAGTGCCGGGCGCGAGAGGTCTCCGCCTATCGCCGCCGTGAGGACACGTCGGTGCTCTGCCCAAGCGGGGCAGTCTTGCACCGTATGCTCTACTGTGTCCTCAGGGCGATCCTCGCAGTGGTGACACCCAGGCGTTTCTTCCTTCCTCATCAGACACAGGTACCTCCCGAAACTTCCGTGTCCGGTGAGGACCTGCGTCATGCGGTAGGTCAGGACGCCGTGACGCCGATCTAGCCACTCCTCAAAGAGAGGTCTTACCGCCGCAATTGCGGCGTGCCCGAAGATAGCTAGCTAGCAGATGATTTCTTTTTATTACTGATGGTCTCACTCTTGACCTCGATCTCGCCTGATGGTAAGCGATAGATGAGGTCTAATATGGGGCGAGCGAGCCCAGAAGATGCCCATTTACTCGTACTTTAAAGGCTGAAAGGTCATAAGTGGCAGGGAACACAGAAGCCAGATGATGATCGTTGAATTCACTTAAGTTATTGCTACAAATTTCTTAATCGTGTAGACGAGTGTAATTAACCGTTTTAGTCGATTTGTATACAAGGTGTAATAAACAGATTAAGCGCAATACCTCAGACACCCCAATTAGAATATTAAATTATAAGTCTAAAACAACTTCCGTAACTAAATAAATTGAAACCAAACCTAGACATTTGTTTATAAAATAGTTATCCTTACTAAACGCAAAACGTATGTGCGTCATACAATATCCTTACGCAGACGCATACACTCACGCAATGTTAGCGGCTGACGCGACATGCCACAATTTCCTTGAATTAAAGATTGTATGAATTTGTCATGATACTGTGTATCCATTTTAAGTTAATTGAAAGATTTTTCCATCAAAATTTGACACCTATTTTTTATGACGGAAATCGATTCAGAAGTCGATTCTGAACCAACTACTTTCAGGAATTGCGTTTATTCTGTTACACGTTGTATATAATATACATACGTAATGTAAATACATTATACTCATTGTTTATAAGTGTTAGTTTTTATTGTATGGAAATACTCTGGGTTTTTTCAGTTATCCTTTTGTTCTGGGAAATAGGCTCGGATATTAAATGTTTGTGTATCTGATAAAAGCGTCAATTACCTAATGGTAAGGAGTCGGACTTGTGATCGAAAAGTCGCAGGTTCGAACCCCACACATTACAAAAGCAATAGTAAAGGCAATAGTGTCTGGAGTGGTCCAGACACAAGCATTTTTAGCTTAGTTGGAGGGGTTAAGAAGATCGCTAGTACCTAATGTCATTACTAAACACATTGCTAGTTTTCTTTAAAAAAATACTTCCCAGCTGCTTGATAGCCCAGAATGTCTTCGTTATCACACATTCAACTCTGATATCTCTTTCAGACAAGCTGCTGGATATCTTTGTAGACTACACCAAGAAGTATGGCGATCGCTACGTGTTCAAAGTGATGAGTTTGAGAATCCTACACATTTCCGGGCCATCGGATATCGAGGTGTGTTTCTATGACTTGTTATTTTATGACTGCAGAAATGTTTCTAAATGCACCTGGAATTTTGAAAGAAAATAAATTTATTTGACCCAAATTATGGCACACAAAAACAAAAACAATGAATGAAATAAAACAGCGTTGTGTGTGCGTCGTGGCTGTACAAAATAGGTTTAGTTCAGCAAAATACCTGACAGCTTATGGGGAAAAGACCAGAGGGTGTGGGATTTTTCTTACTGAAACCACTTCGGTGATTATCATCAGCGCAAAGCGATCTCTGAAAGAACCACTTGGAAAGCCCTCTGTGCAAGGCCTATTGGGGCACTTCCCTAAACTGTTATGCAACATAGCAGCTCAAGGAAGTGCTTCAAAAGGCTAAGCGTAACTTATGCTTAGCCTTTTCCAACCATGTTGGGATTATCATTAGAACTTCAAATGGGATATTTACTATGTGTACGTATTGTTGACTGTCTAGGACCTGGAATCCAGTGGTTCGATTGAAAAAAAAAAAAAGTTCGCGAGCGGACACGGTGAGTTTTGTGTGTCGGGAACAGAATCGAGTTTTGAGTGACACATGTGAGTGGTAGCGGTAGCGAAAAAAATTGGCCGAGTGCGAGTCAGACTTGCCCATGAAGGGTTCCGTAGTAACTATAATAATATAATATAATATGATAGATAGATAGTTAGAAGATAGAATATACTTTATTGTACACCAATAATTGAATCACACTTAAATAACAATATTGTAAAATAATTGGTTACAATGGCGGTCTTATCGCTGAGAGCGATATCTTCCAGACAACCTTTGGAAGGACTTTACGAGTTTTAATTAAAATGGGGAGGGCTATATTAGTGTACTACTGTACAAATATTCATCAATAACGGAAACACTAAATAAATACAACAAATATATATATATAAATACAATACATAAGTACATAAAATAAATAAATATATAATGTCTTCTTTAACATCGTGTGGAGAAAGCAAAGGAATAATCATAAGTTTGAAATAAAATGATTGGCAACCGAGCTTTTAAAAACAGCGAGTGACTGAGCTTGTCTTACTGACACCGGCAATCCATTCCACAACCGAATGGCCTGCACCGTAAACGACTGGTCGTAAAATTTTGTGGAATGCGTAGGCATCAAAAGTCTCAAATTCTCTGATGATCTCAAATCTCTAACATGTGTGTCATGAAGGAACTTAAAACGTTCTTTGAGGTAAAAGGGAGTCGTTGGATTGAAAAGAATACTGTAGAGTAATGATAAAATATGTGCATTCCGGCGAAGGCGGATAGGCAGCCACTTGAGTTCAGTGCGAAACTCAGAAACATGATCATATTGGCGCAAACCAAATATGAATCTGATACAAAAATTTTGGAGTCGCTCAAGCTTATCTAGCTGCACTTCAGTTAGATCTGGATAACTTGCATCAGCATAGTCAAGGATAGGGAGTAGAAGAGATTGGGCAAGCGCAGTTTTAGTAGCAGTCGGTAGGAAATTGCGCAATCTGCGTAAAGACCCCGCAGAGGCAAACAGTTTGCGGCTCACTTCCTGCAACTGGGGACCCCAAGACAAATCTTTATCAATATAAATACCAAGGTCTTTTACTGAGTCACAGTAGGGTATAACAGTTCCATCAAAAATGATTCGGGGAAGGGTCGTCTAGTCAATTTTGGAACGTAGGGCCTAGGGCTGCCAACAATAATGACTTTAGTCTTCGCAGGATTAACCTTCAAACCATGATCCAAACTCCAATCGGAAATACGCGCTAAATCTTTATTCACCGTCTTCACCGCCTCAGATAAATCTTCAACGGGAGCTTGCGAATAAATTTGCAGATCGTCAGCATAAAGGTGGTAGGATGAGAGAAGTTCATTTGAAATAGAATTTATAAATATGGTGAAAAGAAGAGGAGAGAGAACGCCCCCCTGTGGTACGCCAGCAGTAGTATTGCACCATGAAGACAACGAACCTTCAATGCAAATACGTTGTCGGCGGCCACACAGGTAACTGAGCCATTCCGTGAAAAATTGAATGTAAGAAAAAAGTACTGTCACACAATTTTACAAACAGTTTACAAGACTATCTTATACTCTATTGAATGCATTTTTTTTTAATGTACAGTGTAGATCATTAACTTTAAAATATATATATAATGGAGTCAGTTGTTGTTAATTTAACCGATTAAAAATTAAAAATAAGAGGCAAAAAATAACATTTTAGCGTGTCACACCTCCTGTCGCAAACTTTAACTAACCGAAGTTCATGTTTTTTTTATACATACTTCAGCGTTTTTTGGGAGCTTTAATTGGATATTGCTTTTTCTCAAGTATAACATTAATTTTACTCGTAAATCTTATTGTATTACAACAAAATTCATGAAATTAAATGATAATCAAATTAGCACCAAGGTGGACATTCCACTTTAGTCACTACTGTTTTATTTGCTTTCAGTTTTAAAAAATGACCAAAACAAGTTGTTTTATTATCATAGTAACATTATTGTAGTAGATCAGCCATTTATTTTTACCCATCGTGCAGTTGTAACGCAGTTATCGGTGACGAAGCCGTGTTTTTAACACGTAGTCGATTAAGAAGTCCACTATAGTCACAGCAATAACGTGATACCGGTAAGTTCTTAAAACATTCTTTTATTTTCGAATTATGCCTAATGTATGTGTGTATGTCGTGAAATAATTATTTCCTCCAAAAGAACAAAGAATATTGAGTGTTGTCGTCATTATTATTAGTAAGCGGAGTTCGTCACGTCCATTTAGTGTCGTGACATATTAGTGGAACAATAATTGTGACGAAATGGACACATAAGGCTAAGTTTACGTGGTGCATGTTTTACCGACAACAACTAAGATGGAGTTATGTGTTTCTGTTAAATTATATTAATCATATTAGATGATCTATCTTTTGACTACCTTAGTTAACGTTTACTATTGTTTTATTTACGGAACAGATTGACTTACATTATTGTAGGTATAACTCTAAAAACCATAAGCATTTAATTTAATAAATAATAGTAAATTAGGATCTTTTTATTTGTATATTTCCCTTTCAGAGTTACTCCGCGAACTTTTTAATAAAGGAAATATTGGTAGATATTGACAAAGTTTTATCTATTTTTATTCAAACCCGGTTTTCGTGTATAAAAGAAGTAAGTTACCAAATATTATAATTAGAATAAGAGATATCGTATTGCAATGTTATGTTTAACTTTCATGTCATGTAGTAGTAGTCCCTAAGTTTGAATAATTCTATAAAACCTGATTTGTTTGTGCCAAGTTTGCTAGGAGTACCTAAGTATTCACGTGGAAATTCAGTCCTATTTTTATTCAAATGTAAATTTTTTTTACCAAATATTACAAAATATAATAGAGAATAAGGAATATCGTACGGCAATATTTATAGTTTTAAGTTAAACTCATGTCACTAAGTCATTAATTATAGAATCTAAGCATCCACGTAAACGTTCCTACTTGATGAATACCAAAAAAGTGTGAAGACAAGCAGGCATAAGTAATCTTAAGACAAGCACCTTATACCTTCTTATATTTATTATACTTCTTTAAATGTTTATATCCTATGTAGATACAAAGTTCCTATTAATTTAATTTAACTGTTAAAAAATAGCACAAAATGTGTGAACACAACAGAAAGTATTAAAGAAAGCTTATGATAAGAAGTATAATATAATATGAAGAATTCTTTAAGTTGATTGTTAATGAAAAATGATTTGATTTTGTTTGTTTGTTAATGTTTGATTTTTTAATTAATATTTTTGATTATTAAACTTATTATGAACACAGCTTATGTTTCAATTTAGTAACGATGACATTTCCTACGAAGTCACTGTCACAATTTTATCTTCCAAGTTTTAGGCTGTAAACTGGAATTTGTTACTAGTAATGGTTTATTTTGGAATGAAATATAATAGAATATGATGCTAATTTTCATTTAAAATAGTTTGAATCATTTTCAAGGAGCCAAATTAACTACAAAGTTAAAAATATAAGTCGCACTGACCTAAAACGTGACGAAAATATTTTAATATGTGATTTAAAGCTAGAGAAATATTTCAAATAGGGTAAACGAAATTGATTTCAAAAAGAGTATATGTATTTTAACTAAACATTGTTAAGAATTTGTAAAAGATAGTTCACATTGCTGATAAAATATTACGTTGCTGATCGTTACTAAATGGACAGTGCTTGTCATAGATCATGTTTGAAAGTCAGTTATTTTTAAACTGTATACTATTTAGTTATAAACTATATATTTTTCTTAAACTTTGGTAAATGCCGCATCGAATCATGAAGAAAACTAATAAAGAAAATTTTAAAATTGTCCATTTTGTCCCCTAAGTAACGGTACAATTTTTCACGGAATGGCTCAACTACGAAACCAATCAATAGCTGTTGGAGATATGTTAAGAGAGCATAGTATCCCGAGCAAGACATCAAAATCAACAGTGTTAAAAGCATTACTGAAATCAAGTAAAGAAAGGACCGTCAGTTTTCTATTGTCCATACCCAATCTTATATCATCCGTAATATTAACAAGAGCTGTGGTAGTGCTATGCCCCGGACGAAACCCGGATTGGTAAAAATTAAGGAGTCTGTTTCTACAGAGGAAAGCACTAAGCTGACTATGAATAAGGCGTTCTAGGACTTTGGACAGAAACGGTAAAATGGAAATGGGACGGAATTCAGAGAAAGAAACAGGATTACATTTTTTGGAAGTGGGGTTACATAAGCTTCTTTCCATGCAGATGGAAAAACACCAGAGGATACAGAATGATTAAGGATATGGCAGATGACAGGAAGGATTTCGTCCAAAATAGGGAGTATCATCTTGCGACTTACACAGTCACTACCAACAGCATTTGACGTGATTGATAAAATACTCTTCTTAACATCACAACAAGTAAACTGATTAAAAACAAATGGAGAATAATCGGGAGTGGGAAGAGACGAAAGATTATCTAAAGTTTTGGTTTTAACAGCCCCATTGAAACTACAAGAGGTGGAAAAATGTTGATTGAGTAATTCAAGATCTATATCTTTAGGAACAGACTCTTGACGTGACTTCTCAATTGATCCAAGAAATTTCCAGACTTTAGCTGGATCACCGTTTTCAACGGACTTATGAATGTGGCGGTGTTGGGCATCCCTACAAACCAAGTTGCTGCGATTTCTGATTGCGACGTATTTTTCACGATTTAAGGAGCTAGGTCTGCACTTATACCTAGATTTTGCTGCTGCCTTTTTTTGTAGAATTGCTTTCACGTCATCTGTTAGCCACGGAGCAGGCAGATGCTTGATCTTGACCAACCGAACAGGTGCATGCACATCATACAGCTCGATGAGATTGGAATTAAGGAGGTTAATTTTTTCATCAGTCGAGTCTGCATGAACAAGCTCAGACCAGTCAATACTGCTAGCATCTTCCCGAAGACCTTCCAAGTCCATTCCACCAAAACTGCATAAGAAATATGTGTATTTATTAGACAAAAAAAACCTTACAAATTTCTTAAGACTAACTTATTTACATTTTTTACAACTACGTCAAATAACTTTGTTTTTCGAAGTGTTTGTGTGAATTACAAAGTTATATTTGCGGTTTTAGAAAATATGCTGTATCTCAATAACTACTGACTTGATCTCGTTCAAACCAATTTTATTTGAAAGTTTACATTAAGATCTTCAGACATATATCTTTTTTGGATTTTTAACTCCATTATTATAGAAGTTACAGGGGGGTGGGACACATTTTACCACTTTGGAAGCGTATATCTTTTAAACGATTAACTTTATGAAAAGTGGTTTAGAAACCTCAATATCATTTTGAAAGACCTGTCCATAGATACTACACACGCATAGGTTTCAATAAAAAAAAAACTATTTTCAGTTTTAGTTCCATGTATATGTATATTAAAATAAAATCGGAAAGCGGTTTACAGAATACATCCACCTACCAAGTTTCACATGTATAGTCCTAATAGTTTCGGAATAAAATGGCTGTGACATACGGACGGACGGACGGACAGACAGACAGACAGACAGACAGACAGACAGACAGACATGACGAAACTATAAGGGTTCCGTTTTTTGCCATTCGGCTAAATATCCAGTTTTAAGTTCTAATGCTGCTCATCTGACATATCCAACCCATTAGCTGTGAATCACGATACCTCTTGGCCAAGAAAGATGTCAGATTTTTTGGCCTACGACTACCCGTAACGTCAGTCAAAGATGGAGAATTGTCAGTCGGGACTGACGGCTTTACGTGCTTGTGGAATCTCGATATGTTAAGATACCCACCAACAGAGTAACCTTAGCAAGTGTTGCTTAACATTGAAGTTTGGCCTGTGCAGCTGTTATTATTTAGGCACGAGCTTCTTCAAGGCACATCCTTGAGGTATGCCATTGGACTACAAGACAAACAGCGATGCGGCATCGTTACCTGGTGGACATCCCACCCATACGCACTAAACGTTTTGGGAATACTTTCATTGTGCGTACGGCTAAGGAGTGGAATTCCCTGCCGGAATCTGTGTTTCCTGATCGCTATAACCTGGGAGTCAAGAGTGAGTACTTCTAGGCAAGCGTACTCCATCTTCGACCACATCATCACTTACCATCAGGTGAGATGGTGGTCAAACGCGAGCCTATTATCAATAAAAAAAGTTATGTTTTCAACTTACTCGTCCTATTTTGTAAACAAAGATGGTGGTGTTCGATTTTGGTTTTGACAGTACGATATTGTCTATTGACCGTGAGTGCTATAGCTGCTACTGGTTAAAAAATCGTTGACTTGTTTTATAATAATTATTTTTGTTAGTCATGCTCTTTTCTGTTTTATGTTAATCTTCGAATGTTCAAGTTAGTCATGCTCTTTTCTGTTTTATGTTAATCTTCGAATGTTCAAACATACCGAGTTGGCTAATTCATATACGCTCACGAGTTTACTCATGAGTGTATCAAAGGAATATTATAAAACCTATGAAAGTTGAATCGTGACTTGAGTGAAGGAATATAGTATTCTTAAGATTTAGTCAAACGAAATAGTAAGCTATCCTGTCGGAAGGAAAGGAAATGATAACTTAATACTTTCATTGCGAGCTTCACACATTAAATCTTATTCATAACATAAACAAACATTATTCGTATGTTTACTTCAAACACTTAGAAGCATAGTCCTTTTCAAATTCTCTAAGGAGAGTTTGAATTTAGATTCTGAAAAAAAAAAACAGCCTTATATACATTTTTTTAAAACAGATATATTTACTGTTAGTTTAAGGACTAAATAGAATCTTAATTCAAATTCTACTAATAAAAAGAGAATGACCTTTGCATGGACACTGGTAAAAAAAAAAAAAAAACTGCTGCCCCCAGGCTTGACTCTATCGTTGGTGGACATATACTATTGTAGGTACTTACTATGTTTGCAAATTCGCATCAAATTCTAACCCACAGTTATAGAGTAATTCAACGTTATTTAACACTGAAATGATACATTTTTGCCTGCATCAGTTATTTGTGTACCTGATCTTTATTTATAACAAAAAAATATTTAGTATCACTAGTTATATTATAATTACTTAAAAGATTATTCAAATAACGGTTTTATCTGTACAGTTCTATTGTATAAACAAGCGTGTTCAGTGTAATAACTTCTGGCTAGTTTTATTTGGTACGTTCCTAATGCAAACATAATTACACCTAATAACATAATTAAACCTTTGTTACATAGTTACTCCTTAATTAGGTTACAATACAGTTTTGGATTACATAACAAGTTCTTCCTCAGACAACCGTGGAAATTCTCTTACATCAGGTAATTCTGCAGACATGTTTTGAAACGGAACTCACCGACTATTGAGGTTATGGCTAATCACATATTGTGCGAGACAGTATTCAATATTGATTCTATTATATTATTAATTCTCTCCATAAAAGCAGAATCATTAACTTTATCAGTTATTGGGTCGTGAAAAGAAAATGTGATGGCCGCGGCAGACCTAAAATCCGCTCGAGCTCTGTTAAAATAATTCTGCCTGAATATCTTAAAATCTCTCTTGAAGCTACCTCCATGACCCATCGACAAATCGTCACTAATCGGGAATTATTTGCATCAGCTGCACTCTTGCAACTGATTTACGCATATGAGCTTCATAGCCACAAGACTCTACATTTGGTACGGCATCTCGGAAACCTTTATCTAAAATGAGAATGTCTCTTCCTTGGAAAAACCAATGAAATACACTGTTTCCCATCAATTAATTTCTTTAAAATGCTTGTATTCGGCTGAATAGTACATGCAGAATGACCTTAATTATGTTTGTCAGATATCCAATTTCATGGAATACTCAGTTGTGTTAAATCCTCGTTTTCATTAATCGAGTTCGTTAAATTTTCGGGTTGCGTAAACTAAGCCTTATTGAAACGTTGATAGTGGCCATAGAGTAGAGATGCATCGGGGTCAATTCTAGATACGGCATAGTCGATACTCCTTTTTGAGTGTCAGCGTAAAAATTATGTGCCCGTGATAATTCTATTCAATAACAGGGTATTCGATTGCTTATCTAAAAATATTTTTTTAAGCGTGAGATCAGTGTTAGGCCAGAGGTAGCAAGCCCGACTTTGAACCCAACCAGGAACAATTTTTTAAATTTTCACCATAACAGAATCATTACATTACATAACTCATAATGTACAACATACCAAAAATGCGCTATAGTTAGATCCCCTGGTTTTTTTTTTTTTTTTTTTTTTTTTTTTTTTTTTTTTTTTTTTTTAGGTAGGGCCACTTGTACATCAGCACACTAAGGCTGTGAGTCTACTTAACCGGACTTTCCTGTGGTGACCTCTAATAAATTAAAGGCCCCCAGCCAGGGCTTACAAACTAAAATATACTTAAAAACTAATGACCGCACGCTAAGGGCACTCCCTGTGGAGTACGGGCCTCGGCATAGCGGGGTCGTTTTGGGAGGGCAGCAAAGGGACAGGCTGGGTCATATTATTTACGGGAGTATTTATTGCTACTGGCTCAGCATCGCGGGCTGGCTCGTTTGGCAAAGGTCGGGGAGGATTTTCATTACAAGTACGCGGACGTCGCGATGGGCCTCGTCGGCGAGGCCGGAATAAGGAACGCGTTCTGTATTTGTGTTTTCTAAGAGTGCTGGTTTCCCTACTGCTCTCTTGTCGGATGGTGGTGGGGTCGTCAGGCTCGTCTAGGATGTTACGCGGGCGACGAACCCGAGAAATCTTGGAGGGTCTGTATCGGGCGGCCGATATGATCAGGGGGTTAGTGTGGGTCTCAGCAGAGGTGAAGTAACGCACTGACATGCGTTTCAACACTTGCTTTATGGTCGGGAGTTTGAGGTCTACGTGGAGATCCTCGTTCCTACAGAACCAGGGCGCGCCCGTGGCCTTTCGGAGAAAACGGTTCTGAATGACTTGCATCCTATGGATCTGATTGGGACTGGCATGAGCAAACACCGGACAGGCATACGTCATGATAGGACGTATGCATGTCGTGTATATTCGGATTTTACATTTAAGGGAGAGCTTGCTGTGTTTATTCAGCAGGGCGTGGAGCCTACCGAGAGCGAAAGCGGCTCGCGAGCGAACCGACTTTATGTGCTCACTGAAGTTGAGGAACTGGTCGAGGATCACACCTAAGTATTTGGCTCGCTTCTCCCAAGGGATTGGCTTGCCGAACATAGTGATCGGGCTAGGGGGGGTGAATTGTTTATGCTGGCGAGCCCTGCGAAACAGGACTGCTTGACTTTTGTCGGGATTTACCTCAATCCTCCATTTCCTAAACCAATCGCCTAGTGCGTTGGCTGAGGTCTGGAGGGTATGAGCGATGCTAACGGGATTATGTCCCGAGTAGTAGATGGCCGTGTCGTCGGCAAATAGGGATAACTCTACTGGGGGCTTTTTGGGGATATCGCTAGTGAATAGCGTGAAGAGTGGGGGGGAGAGCACGGCGCCCTGAGGGACGCCGGCTCTGATAGGGCGGGGAGTGGAAAGCGCTCCTTCGATACGATATCTGAAGGAGCGGTTCGACAGGAAGTCTCGAATGATGAGCACGAGACGGTCCGGCACACCTAGTTGGTAAAGCTTGTAAATTAAGCCATTGTGCCAGACTTTGTCGAAAGCCTTCGCTATATCAAAGAATAGGGCCCCCGTCACCAGACCGCGTTGAAAACGGCCGCTAATGTGCTCTACGATGCGGTGGGCTTGGTGGACACTGGAATGATGGGCTCTAAAGCCAAACTGTTCGTTAGGGATTAGGCTCTTGGCCTCGACAAAGTCCTTGAGCCGATTAAGAATAATCCGCTCGTAGACCTTGCCGAGGGCGCTGAGCAGACTAATGGGTCTATAGCTAGTCGGGAGGTTCTTGGGCTTTTTGGGTTTTGGGATACCTATCACTATAGCCTCTTTCCAAGCTTGTGGAAACAAGTTGTTGGACAAGGCGCCATTGAAGATGGCAGTCAGTAGGACTATGATCGTGCGTGGGAGGAGTTTAAGTGCCCTAGTGGTCAGTCTGTCAGTCCCGGGAGCTTTCCTAGGTTTGAGTTTCTTGATGATCTCCTCCACCTCGTCTTCCGTGACGGGGGGGAGGGGAGCATCAGGGTCCTCGACAGGGGGTAGGGCAGATCTACGTTCGACCTCAGCATCCACGTGGGCAAGGTGGGCTGGGTCGACTGGTTGGGAGCTGGGAGAGCACTGTGCCTCCAGGCTGTCGGCTAGGCATTCGGCTTTGTCTTCGTCGTCGAAGGCAATGCTTTTGTCCGGGCGGATAAGGGGAGGCATTGAGGCAACCTCAGTGGCGCGCATATTCCGCTGAAGTTGCCAGAAGGCATGGTGGGTGGGTTCCAGTTCGCTCAGGGTCTTGTCCCAGCCGGCTTCACGCCACTCTCTGATGCTGTTACTTACTTTGCGCTGTAAGTACCGCATGAAAGTTTTGTTATTCTGGCAGGGGAAAGCTCTGTAGGCACGGACTGCTGCGTTCTTCTCAGTCAGCAGGGCCCGTACATCGTCCGGGAGTTTCCGGCGCCAGTGCTCTGACACCGGAATCTCCTTTGAACAGTGGTTCAAGACAGATTGCACGTGCTCCGTGAGTGAGTCGATCGCAGCCGTCGTGTCGGTGGCGGACTGGATGTGGTCGGGGATCTTGTCCAGGTGAGGAGACGTGTTGGATTTCAGCAATTCGCCTACTTTCCTCCAGTCAGTGATCACCTGTGTGGGAGGGGGGCGGTTAGGGTCATAGGGACCCGATCTCGGAGTTAACTCCAAGATCACCGGTCTATGGTCAGAGTCAAGTTCGTCTACCGTCTCTAAAGAGTGCAAACGTAAGTTCACATTCTTCAGGAGGGCAATGTCGAGTACGTCGGGCAAGTGGGATGGCTCGAACGGATAATGAGTAGGCCGCATAGGACCTATGATATCTATGTGGAGAGGTGTGCAAAGGTCGTATAGTACCTTCCCACGGGGGTTGGTAATACGACTACACCATGCGGGATGTTTGGCATTGAGATCCCCCGCTATAAGGACGGAGTCACTCATGTCAAGAAGGGCTGTAAGGTCGCTTCGTAGTGAGGCGTTTATCGAAGAATTTGAATCTACGTCGCTGTGCGGTGGGAGATACGCGGATACTATTGTGATAGAGGGATGTCCCGTCATGCCTAGCCGGCAAACGGATACCTCTAAGTGGGCAAGGGGCGGCGGATCCATAGGGATGCAGTGCAGGGAGTTCCTATAATATATTAGAGTGCCACCTCTGTGGCATCTAGTCCTATCGTTCCTAACTAGCCGGTAGTTGGCTACCTTGGGATCCCTAAGGTGGGGTTTGAGGAAGGTCTCTTGGACCAGAAGGATGTCGAGACTATGATCGCGAAGGAAAGTCGCGATCTCGTCCCGTTGATTGGTGATGCCATTTGCATTGAAGTAACCTAGCTTTAGGGATCGGGGCTTTAATCTCTTACTAGCCGTGTTATACATTATGGCTGTTTAAAAAGGTTATCAAAATGACTTTTGACATCGGGATACTTAGAGTATACCCGAATCAGGGAGTTGATGCTAGTGCAGGCCACGACCTCCTTTGCCATTTGGATGGCGCGGGGGGACTGGAAGAAACTGAAAGTATTCCCAAGGATGAGGAACACATCGAGTTCCGGCTCATCCGAGCGAGGGAGTGACTGGGGAGGAGGTGGGGGCTGAGAAGCCACAACAACCGGAGCGGAGGGCATGATGGGTTGATCCATCAGCCCAGGGACTTTCGGCCTTAGTGCCGGGAAGTTTTGGGCGTGATTCGCCGCCGTCCAAGGAGTTGGACGCTGGGGACTGAGGGTCTGGGGGAGCTCAGACGAGAGTGTAGGACACTCTCGTCCCTGGCGTGCGCTAGCGCGCGTTGCCAGTTTAGGGGCGGAGGTTTTCGGGGCTTTCGGACAGCCTCGGTAGTTGGCGGGGTGGCCAGATTGCCCGCACAGCACGCAGCTGGGCGGGTCTGGGCATTGGGACCTATCTTTTGGGCGACTGCACTCGGCGGTGCCGTGATCGCCCAGGCACTTTACGCACCGGGGTTTGCCGAAGCAATTCCGTTGCGCGTGGCCGTATAACTGGCAACGGTGGCATTGGCCTACCGTGCCACTTTTGTGTGGCTTCTCAATGAGAATTCCTGAAAGACTGCATACAGTCTTCAGCGCAAAGATGGGGTGGGGACCTTCGGAGACGGGGTGGCAGATGACGAGGACGTTGTTAGACGCCCTGCCACCTCTGCCGTGCATACGGTGCACCTCAATCACCGGGATGTTCTGTGACTCTAAGTCGCAGACGATCTCGGTGGTGGGGATCTCACTGGGGATCCGGCAGAGGACCACCCGAACGGGCTTGCTCTCATGGAGCGTATAAGTGTGGTGGGGGATATTTCGAGCCTTGAGTAGCTTCGAAAGCGCGCGGTGGTCGTTAGCTGTCGCTAACCCTACTTTTATGCCGTTCTGAACGGCGCGGGCATTCGTGTAGGCGATGCGTTGCTCGCCACACGCTTTGGACACGTTTGTCCAAGCCCCCTTGTCATGGATGAAGATGGGTGGGAGAGGGATGGTCTTGCGCACTGAGGCGCTGACGACTGGGGTTTGGGTAGGGCTGGGCCTAGTGGCCGAGGAAGTGGAGGGCTGGCTCTGCACTAAGCGTGCTGGCTCGGGAGGGGAGGGTTTCTTGGCCTTAGGGGCCTGAGTGGAGGACGAGGCCTGCGACCTCTTCTTCCTCTTTCCCTCGACGAGGATAAACTCGTCGGAGGAAGAGGTTTGGTCGGAGGAGTGCTCGGACTCCGCTCGCTCCGAGCGCTCAGAGTGTATGCTCTCTGCGCGCTCCGAGCGCTCGCCGTCCGAGCCCTCTTTTTCTTGTTCCTCCTCCTCAGAGTCCATTTCGACGTCTGGGGGGGAGGGGGACCTATCTGCGATGGGCGCGGGGGTGGGACCTAAATCTGGCTGCGGGGTGGGAAACACCGCGGGGGGTATGGAGTCAATCTCCTCCTCATACTCCCTTTGTAGGGCGGGGTTTTTAGATAAGATCTTTCCTAATATATCGGTTGTTCTATTTAACCGAACCGTTAGGGATTCTACTTTGGACATGAGATCCTCAATCCTGTCCTCCATATTGGAGGCGACAATGGTGGGCATCCTAATCTCCTAACCCTAACATAAGCGCCTCGAGGAGACACGTCAAACGTGAGCTCCCCGAGCAGACGGTCCCCAAAGAACCCTGCCCCGGAGTTTCTCCTAACACTTCGCTACCGAGAAGAGAAACCCAGACAAACTCGGTAGCTGTGTTGCCGTCTGATGTGGCCTGAGGGGCCCTATTTGCCTAACCCTCCGGGCGGGAATGACCCGGAGGTGAGTTCGCTCCCTGCGGGGATAGCAGGGAGGTGTGTGCCTAATGGTGTGCCCTAAGCTTGTAATCTGGTCGCCAATCTCAATGTGCGTACCGGGCCCTATTGGGTCTAGTGCGAAGGGGTAGATACACCCAACCGACACTAGGTGTGTATGCTGTGAAGAGAACTCAGTGACTAGGTTTGACTAGGAGATCCCCCAAGGCCAAAACCTAGCACTCGACTCCAATTGACTGCTTCACCCTGAAGGGGATCAGCGGGTGCGTCGGGTCAGCACCCCCTTGGTATTGTTGACACCGTGAGGTTTCCAACCAAGGACCACGAAACTGTGGTTTTACCCTGAAGGGGCCAAACCAAATTGTTTTGACAATCTCTGTTAGAGAAGCACGATATCCTTCACCGCCTCGAAAAAGGCGGATCCGGACCAGGCGTCGTAGTCGGCGACTACGGGTGACGTCACGGCGGGCGTGACGAACGGAGCGATGACTCAGGCACGGAACGATCGAGAGCGCGGAGCGGCACGACTGTCGCGGGCGAGCGTCGGAGCAGAATGATGATCCCCTTAGCGATGGGCGACTCGAGTTATCTAACTCGCGTAACCCGGGCCAGACGGTAAGCGAGTCAGCCCGAGTCGAAATATCTGCAAACCGAGTTGACCCGAGCGCGCGTAGCGGGCGGTGCGGTGGGTTGCCGGCCCGCGGCTACGCCTAGCCCGCGAGTCGCGAGGCCCGAACGACTTCGAGCGAGCCCGAATCAGCCCGACGAACGAACGTCGGAGCCGCGAGTGAAAGAGATAGTTTTCGTTGTTGGTTTCTTATCAGACGGTTAGTCAGATAGAACTGATTTAAGAGAGTTTTGAAAAAAAAAGCCAACTCGCTTATTTGTTTTGTTTACTTTTTTGTTATTGTTACTTTCTTCGTTGTTTATTGTTTTGTTGCAGTTTTATTAGTTTAAGTGTTGTTTGTTTTGTTAACTTTAATAAGTTTAGAATGGCTCCTGGAAGTAAAAAAGTGTAGCGTGGGAGTTTTTTTCGAAAACAGATTATAATACCAAAGTAGTTTGCACTCAAAACATTTTAGAGTCATTTTTATTTTAGTTACTTATTTGACACAGTTACAATGTAGATCTTTCGAAGTATTGTTGAACTTAAGACTGAAATTCAGAAACAAGTGCCATTATACATAGTAATTTTTATATAATTACCTACAAGTAAGTATTGTTGAATTTAAGACTGATATTTAGAAATAAGAGCCTTTAGATTTTTAAGTCCATTTCAAAGTTGATTAGTTTGTATTACAGTTATTTTTATAGAGTTACCTAGAAGGTATTTTTAACTTAAAACTGGTATTGATTCAGAAATAAGTGCCATTACTTAGATGTTGATTAGCTTTTTTTATAGGTATTAGTTAATAGATAGACGACCAAATACCAAACGGTGCGGTGTTTAATTTAAGGAATAAATTGCCATTATATTTATTTATTCTTATTATTTACGTGGTAAAAATGTTATCATTCTTTTGCACTACATAAGTAGTTCGTTTTGTGATGTGATGTTTGTAAACACTTTTAATAATAATAAACGTCTGATTTTTGAACGGGCTCAATTTTGTTTGACTACCATTGACTCGACGCCACGCTGCCCGCCTGATCCGGCGAACCGTGAACGTAGCAAACTAGTAACCTGCAGAACAATGCACCGAGTTGAGCATTTACTGACTCGGACGGACGACGCGGCGACGCGGCGACGCGACGGACCTTAAGGCAGACTGAGTCGAGTCAACTCGAGTTGCAACTCGAGTTGGTAAGCTGGTCAACTCGAGTTACTCGAGTTACTAAAAAGTCAACTCGGCCCACCGCTAGATCCCCTGGCTCCCAAACTAGGTTTATTTATACCTGTGCCTTGGGAGACAGTGTTCCTCCATTTAAAAGTCATCATGTAGGCATGTCGTAGTAAAGTAACAAAAGGTAAATATGTAGTAAATTAGAGACGAGAAAAGAAAACTTAATTACTAAAGTATTGCCTGATAACATCAGAAACATGTGTGAAAATTGTGTCAGAGATGTGCGAAAAGTGTGTGACAGTAAGTGAGTAGTGTGTGATTGTGTGTTGTGAGAAAAGTGTGACTGAAGTGTATGTGAATATATGTGTTAGGCTATTTATTGATTAGGAAAAAATAGTAGTTTTTCTATGTCGTCGTAAGTTTTTGCCGTTAACCATGTTTTTATCGCGACCTTACAATGGTACATGTTTTGTTTGTGTATCGCAAGCAATTTGTTGACGCTGTTGTAGAGTTTATGACTGAGATAGGGGAACTGGTGTTACAGGTGGAAAAACTATATCAGCTCGGTTTTTGTTTGTGTTTGGTGTTTTAATGAGGGTTTTCTGGAAAATTTAAACCACCAGTTGGCGCTACTGAGGCGAGAGGTCTTCTTTGGAAACGAATATTTGATGTATACATGACATTGACGTCTATTTGACAGATGTCAAAAAACTTAAGCATTTGACAGGTGCCTGGACTTGATGCCTCAGTGCTGCCGCCTGGTGGACGTTATTATAGAAAACCCACACTGTGAAAAATAAATTTACTTTGGGTAAGACAGACATCCAGAAATCCGCACTGGGCCCGCGGGGTGTATTATGGCCCATTCCCTCTCATAGAGAGAAGGCCTGTATCAGCAGTCGAAATAGGCTGATTATATATAGATTTTCAAAACTAAGAGGAAGTACAAAGCGACGTATATAAAAATGTTTAAAATACTCTAATTACGTGTGAGGTCAGTCATTGGCTTTAGTGATGCCAGCACCATCCAGTATCGAATCGGCGGCGTGCTCCGCGCGCGTCTCAAAGAGCAGTCAGCAGCATTGACGGGGCCCGATAGGGCTAATGCCTTACGGGGTTGCGGGAATGTTCTCCACCCGCAGCGGGAGCAGTCATTTCATAATTTTCCCACCCAGAAAAAAAGCACCATCCAGTACAAACTAGATTTCCGTTACAAGAATGGAAGTAAAGTGGGGTCTGTTAATAATGTCGCCGCTTATATTGACCAAACGCTTATTATGAAGTAATTGCAAATATTGCAATGCGATGACGTTCTGTTTTTATATAAAACTGTCTATAAATTTCCAGATGCATATTATGTTGCATATTATTATGACCTATTTTTAACATGCTTTTATTAGGTCGACCTGTATGTAACTAACTATGTAATTAAATCTAAGGTAACTAATTTAACCATCTTCCCAGGGTCGGAGCGTAATGAAAATTGGCAGCTGTATGTAATTCTGATGACAATACAATAATATGGTACTATCAAACTGATCTGATGATGGAGCCGGAAGATATGAACTGGAACTTCATGATGGAAAATCGTATCATAGCTGTTTTGGATTTCTTAGAAAAGTCTTGTAATGAACTTTGACCACGATTAGGTTTCAAGGTCTGATAATGAAGCCGGAAGATAGGTACCGGCATTCCATGATGGAATATCGTATCATAGTCGTGTTTGCACTTGTGAGAAAGGCCACGATAATGGACTTTGAATACGATCTTTTTTGTTTTTACGTGCATTTATAAAAGCGTGTTTTTCTAGTGTTTTTAAACTATTTTAAGAACTGAAGTCCCGTTATAACAGCTTCATTGCAGTTTCAATCATTTTGGTGTCCCTACCCAATGTCGGCAGTAGATGCGTCGTGGCCATAGATAAAATAAATAAGTAGATGTGGTCAACAGACGAAATTATATCGGAACCGTGTGTCTCCAGTTAGGCGCTGGGCGGGGCAACAACTACACATGCAGTTTAATAAAATCAATAGATACGCACTCGCGCACACACACGCATTTCTTAAATCAGAACGTACTATACAATCAATAATAAACCTTATTCCGTCAAACACAGCGTGTATTTACCATGCACGGTAGAACTTACCCACACAAAAACATTGGTCGCTATCGTTGTGCTGTGCAAAAGCAATTTATTTTACATATACGCTAGTGATTGACTAAATCGGAAAGTTATCGATTCTTCCATTTATTATTGTAAATTTTATTTGGGCACCTGAAAATGAACCAAATAAAAAATGGCATGTCCAGAAAATATTATAATAACAATAAACATATTATTAAGAACATAACATTACATAATTATTATTAAGTACTACCTACTAAGTATTAAGGGCTACCCTGGCGCTTTCGACTTAAATCTTAATATTTAATTATCATAGTGATAGGTCAAATAGAAGTTGATGTTAACTTACATTACGCTCTTGATCGGAACATACCAGCCGTATAGGTTGTATAGAATCCTGAAAAGTTGAATGACTGATTTTATTAATGCCCTAAAGCATGAGAATAGCTTTCAGTAATAAAATAAAATTTAGCCCACTTCTGCAAAAATCAGTTGTACTCTTAATTTTGGAATTGTCCATTCAAAAAACCTGCGACTTTTCTTTAGAGGCTGGAACATTTCTACGCTGATGTGAACCGAGCATTTATGGTGCTATTTTTTGTAGGGTACCAGTTAGGTGGCATGCCTGTGGCATGAATTCATTCCTTTTCTATATTACCATCTTTTGGGAAGCTGAAAAGTACGAAAACCACTTATTTATCATTTACATACATCCTAAGCTACTTCTAAACGTCACCATATAATAAGCATCGCAATAATTACGTGACACACTATAAATCAAGATCTGAATGATTTTGACGTATATTGCTAATCCATTGCTTCATATGTTCGAAATATTGGTCTGCTCAACAACGTAAATACCACAGTGAGTGTTTTTGATTTAGCATAATGAAACCGATTCCTACTGTAAGTGTGTTACGCAATTACCCCACTAGGTAATAGTTTAGTAGGTTATAATAGGTTTTTGTTATAAGAAAAATCCTAGTTAGTAGAGAAATTGTTAAATATATGAAAACAAACACACCCATGCATAACAAATAAATAGCATTAATATATTTACTTATTTTAAGCTAAATTCACAAATATATTATGTGAACCATGCCGATTATTATAACGCATTCGAAGCTTCAACGGAAGTAAAATACAAAAACCATAAAAAAATAAAGAAACAGCAACATAGGATAAGGTTTATGCCTTTTTCTTTGTTTTTCGGTTTAGAATTATCGTATGTTATCATACAAAACACCACCGATTATTAACCTAAAATTAAAGTAACTTACTTTACGAATATTGGTTACGCATTACTCTACTACTCTGTAAAAAAATCAAAATAAGTAAAAAAACATTATTTACATCGATCTTCCAACCGGGCTAAAACGGTTGACAGATTGAAAAATAAACTATTGTAGCGACGGTGACGTCGGAACTCCTTACGCATGCTGCGGGCGTAAAATAAATTGTTTGTATTTTTTACTTTTTTGTACACTTGACATTTCAACGTATTTTTATTTCTGTCATCTCATGTAAAATAAAAGTTAAACATAATTATTTTCTTAGAGGTTTCCGTATGTTATAAAAAACCTTTTACCAAAAAATTAAACAGACTCCCAAAAAACACTGCAAAGTGAAAAATAACTTTAATTTTGGTAGTCGGTGTCTTTAGTTTTGTATTTTCGTTTTTGGCACCGACTTCCGAAATTAAAGTTATTTTTCACTTTGCAGTGTTTTTTGGGAGTCGGTTTAATTTTTTGGTAAAAAGTTTTTATTTCACTCTTTTTAGTTGGTCGATTTTTAATTTACCTAGTTACAAGAGCCTAAACGTCAACTACTTATATTCATTTACAAAATATTGCTTTTCCTAATGTTGGGCTGTTATTTGTTGAGGAGTTCTCCTGGTAGTTCACCATCAGCTTCACTTCACCATATGCATTATGACGAGCATATTGTGCTTAATAACCACATTCAAGTAATCGAAGCGGAACACATGAACTACTTATTATTCCTACTTATATATTGAGTAGTTCCAGTGGCCATCGGTGGTCTTCATCATCAGTTCTACTTCACAAATGGTGCTTTTCGAATGCAACTACACAAGTTACTATAAAAAATATTCAAATCACTATAGGTGTGCCTATAATATTTGAAGAGTTCCCTCGATTTCTCCAGGATCCCATCATCAGATCCTGACTTGGTGACAAAGGGACCAATTTCAATTTTCCAAATCGGTTCAGCCGTCTCCAAGTAATCGGTGATCATACATAAAAAAAAAATATATACGCGTCGAATTGATAACCTCCTCCTTTTTTTGTCGTCGGTTGAAAAACCCCTTAACTATAATAGCAATATTTCATTCGTCAATCGACATTGCTGTCGATAGCCTACGTTAGTGGATCTGCACAAGCACATCACTAATTCGTCGCAAGAAGTGGCGGCCTCATTACGCGATCAATCCACGTAATACAGTTTCGTATGTTATTTTTACATTGCTTGTCCAGTTACTTAGTGACGAACTCAGGTAGTGGTTAAGGAGCAATGTATTTATAGCAAAAGGAGTACAGTCGCTCTGATATTTGAAAACAAAAATAACATAGTAAAACCAAGAAATATTTTACGATTTATTGTTTTTCATGATTTTAAAGACAAATAATGTAAAATAATTGTACTTACATATGGTAAGTGATTCCATGATTCACATAGTTTTGATTTTGGCTTCGGTTTTTACAAGATACCACAGAACAACTCGGCATTCATATATGTTATCACGATCACCGTCGAAAGCGCACTAGTTCGCGGAGACGGCCACTTGCCTGTGACATGAGCCCTGTGGCCATGTCGCGCGGACACCGATACGCCCCCTTACCACTTCTCCTATATTTTTTATTTCTGTGGTCGTGGCGCATGGTTCGTTTTTGTTTTGATTGGTTTTTCTTTTTCGACTTTTACTAATTGAACTAAAGCTTGAATTTCTGTGCTAGCACAGTTCGTAGGAAGTAACTATATTTACAGATGTCACAGATTAAAAACATAGGGTTCGGCTACACAGATAAAATATTAAATCAGAAGTATTCTTATTGTACGTGTTGACGAATAGTTAATTATTTTGATACAGAGCCCTAATTATTTAGCTACAGAGAAATCAAACCAATAACTAAACTAAACATGTTAAATTACAACATTAATATACGCAACTTATTGTGCCTCTGTCTAGACTTCGAAAATCGAAATATAAAGTCGTTTAAATCGAATGCTTAATATGACGTCCGATTTGTATGACGTGATGTGCTTTTTTTAAATATGCGTAATGTGCGTAACTATGTGTAATGTGGGTAAAATTCACATTAATAACAATCTTGTTAACTCCTCCCAACTAAGCTAAATATGCTTCTGTCTGGAGTGGGTTCACGACAATAGTGTAATGGGTGGGGTTCGAACTCAGGACCTTTCGATCACAAGTCTGACACCTTATTCATTAGACTTGTTACTTCATGTGCATGTCATTTTACGTTTATAATGACACCTACACAGAGCCGGATTGCCTTAGGGCCTCTGACATGGTTACGTATCAGAGGCCCTAAGGCAATGGCATTGTCGGGGCCCTTTTTCTTACTTTGACTGACCAAAACTGAGGAAACGCGCATTAAGGGCTGTGGTTTTTGATATATTTGTTTACTTATTCCCAGATTTGTTGTAAATTGTTTTAATTCTACTACTAAAGCTAACGATTTGTATTTTGTGAGATAACAGTGAGGTCCCTAAGTTCTCACACACATCAAATTCTCGTTCGAAGAAACATGTTTTCTTGGTGCGTGCACTGGGCCTGGGCCCCTAGTTGATGCGGGGCCCCTAGGCAGCTGCCTACTCTGACTAATGGTTAATCCGGCCCTGCACCTACAGTAAGTAACGAAAGTTATACAGTACAATCCGTTAATTGTATTGTAATGTATATCTTTGGTGGTTGTATAAATGCACTCACAATACAGGAGGAAATCCTAGTGTGTCCAAATTTTACTAAGTTATTCTATTGCTCAAATACAACAACTTCCTCTGTTGAGATTTATGTCAAAATTTAAAAAAGCCTGTCTTTTGGGTGACTGGTTTTTCAATAAATCAATGCATCTTAAATTGCAGTTGCAGTATGGTCTTTCAACTGCTATTTAATAGATTGAGAAAGCATAACGTACCAACTCTACTGGCCACATTTAACGTAATTCCAACCTGAGAAATATATAGTTAGTAGGTACTGAGTCGACTGTGAGCGGAATGAAAGACGTATGGATAGCACAGCATATATTTGCGGACTAGCGCGGCGGTGGTGACAATATCGCATGAACCAATAGATATAAAACTACCCTCATAATCTAAATATTATTACATACATCACACCTCCCTTCTTAAATTACAATATATGCATGAAAACAACTTTAAGTAGTACTTTAAGTACACTGAAATCGTATGACCGGTTTTCGGGTTCGCTTTGGGTACTCATTTGGCTGCTACGGTGATAACCCAGGTGCTTGATCAGAAAGCAGATCGTGCTCAACACCACTCACCTCACTGCTTACAGACTGTTTCGACTTATTTTCTTCACACACACTCTCACCACTGCATTCATCCTCATTCTTTCCCGACTTTATCATGCTGTCCCCAGCATGCACAACGGAGCTCTCACCCTCTATAGCCCCTTCTTCCACCGTGCTTGGACCACCCACCGATACGCGGGATCTGCGCCGTATCTGATCCACGTGTCTCTTCACCAATTGACCGTTATCCCTTGCTATCACATATCGTCGAGCATATCAACGGCTGAAACCGAACCTTTAATCCATTTCTCTGAAGAACCGTAATTCCTCATCCAAATGGTATCCCCTTCGTTAAAAGTACGTGCTACCCCTCCTGCCGAATCAATTTGTCTCTGCTGCACATCCTGTACTCTAGCTCCTACTGATCGTTCCGTGCGTAACAAATCCAGCCTGGAGCGTAAAGTTCTTTTCTGCAATAACATAGCAGGCGTCTCACCCGTAGTACTATGAACTGTGTTTCTGTATGCTAACAGGAATGTTTGTAAAGCTGTGTCTACATCCACGCGATCCCTAATAGCTTTTTTTATTGTACGTTTACAAATGTTCACTGCATTTTCTGCCGCTCCATTTGAGGCCGGGTGATACGCGGGAGAAAAATGTTGTCTGATTCCATTATTGACGAGAAAATTTTTGAATTCAGTACTGGTGAAAGGTGGTCCTTGATCTGATACTAGCTGTTCCGGCAAACCGAACCTCGCGAAAATCGACCGCAATACTCTAATAACACTAGACGCGTTAGTTCGTGACATTTCAAATATTTCTAACCATTTTGATGACGCATCTATCAATACTAAAAATGTCATACCTCGGTAAGGGCCCAAAAAATCAATATGAAGTCTAGTCCACGGTTGAGTATAGTATGGCCACGGTTGTATGGTCGTCCGCGGGGGCGCATTCGCTTCCGCCGCACACGTTTCACAACTTTTACCTAATTCCTCAATATCCTTATCGATGTTAGGCCACCACAAGTAACTCCTAGCTAAACTTTTCATCTTAACTATACCCATATGGCTGCTATGCAACTGATTTAATATTTGCCCTTGCAATGTTTCAGGGATCACCATGCGATAGCCCCACATTATACACCCACATTCTACGTATAATTCATTTCGCCTAGCAAAGAACGGCTTAATCTCATCACTATTAGGACAAACTGCCGGCCAACCTGACTGTATATATAACATGACTCTGCCTAATACCTTATCCTTGGATACCATTCTTTTGATATCATTGCTAGTGACAGGTAAAAAATTTTCTACAAAATTAACATATGTACTTTCTGTTTTCGACTTATCAAAGTAACTATTCCTACATGGTAAGCGTGATAAAGCAGACAAAGACAAATTGATTTTACTGTAGTGATCACCCCCTCGAAGACGAAATAATGATTCTTCTACCCTCGGCAACGGATAACGGTCAATTTCAATAATTTTATTTAAGGTTAATTTATAATCGGCACAGATACGAATGCTACCATCCTTCTTTACGACTGGTAGGTACTATCGGTGTAGCCCAGTCGGAACGCTCGACCGGGGTGAGAACTCCGTCGCGCACGAGCTGGCCCAGCGCGCGCTCCACCCGCTCGCGCAGCGCGTACGCCAGCGGGCGCGCACGCATGAACACCGGCCGCGCGCCCGGCCGCACGTGAATGCTCACAGCACCGCCCGTAAAGCGCCCGAGACCCTCCGCGAACATGTTACAATATTTGGAACTGAAAAAAGATACATCACAATCATCATTTTCCCTTATATTATTAACATCATAATTAAAATCGGGAAGTTGGATTCTTAATGCCGCTATCCAATGTCGCCCTAAAAGAATAGTTTTTCCTTTCTCGATAACCAGTAATTCCAAAAATTCACTTCTATTCTTATAACGAACTTGCGGTCTTATTATACCCAATGGTTTTACAATTTCACCAGATCGGAAGATCGTTAAACAGCCTATTGTAACACTCGCGACTAATACAAGACACCGCGCTTCCGGTATCACATTCCATCGCTATTTCTTTGTTATGCACATTCAATGTTATATAGATAGGTTTGCAACTGGAAATCGACAATTTACAGACATCAACAAAAATTACCTCGTCACTGTCCGCGTCCTTATCACTGCCCGCGGTTTGCACGTCAACCTGATGTTGCTGCACTAGATTGGGGCACATACGTCGCAGGTGCCCTTGCTGGTTGCACACCCTGCACACGTAACGTGCGAACTTGCACATTGATTCATCGTGACTAGCGCCACACACACGACACTGCCGCTGCGACCGAGCTCGCTCCCCTAGCCGAGCCCGCTCACCCGGCACCGACATCGCTGACCCGTGGCCCGTGCGCCGTTCACGCATCTCTCGTCCAACACGCGCGTCGCCCCGCGTTCCGCCCTGCTGCCGCTGCTCGCCTGCTACTTGTCTTCTCACCGTCACCGCCTGGCACGTCACCGTCGCCGCGTCCGTAGCAGCTGACGACTTACGACCTTCAACTATGGCGGCGTCCTTCTCTGCCGATTCCATGCTGGCGGCCAGTTTATAAGCCTTAGCGTAATCCAGGTTTGATTCCGCAAATAACCGTTGCCTAATATTCTCGCTTGCTATTCCGCATACCAATTGATCTCTCAAACTTTCCTCGAGCCAACTGCCAAATTCACAGGTCTTCGACATTTACCGTACCGCCACGTATTCGGATATGGACTCGCCCTCTTTCTGTTTCCTATGCCTGAACTTGTACCTCTCGGCGAGTTCACTTGGTTTAAGGTTGTAAATGTTTACCCATTATTTCTACTGCTCAAAAGTTTTTATTTTAGGTTTATTCGGTGTACATAGATTGACAAGCAACTCGTAGCTCTCTGCACCCATAACGGTTATTAACGTCGGCACATGTAACTCTTTCCGTATAACGTTCACCACGAAGTATGTTCTAAGCGTTCAATATATAGGTTCCAATCGTCTTTATGCAAGTTAAACTCACTAATTTTCCCGACCGACATGGTAAACACTTTAAATTACACGCGAATTGTTCAATTCTCGTCGCCACTGAGAAATATATAGTTAGTAGGTACTGAGTCGACTGTGAGCGGAATGAAAGACGTATGGATAGCACAGCATATATATATGCGGACTAGCGCGGCGGTGGTGACAATATCGCATGAACCAATAGATATAAAACTACCCTCATAGTCTAAATATTATTACATTCATCACACAACCAAGTTCTATAATATAATAAAACCCAGAGATATCGGACAAAGGAGCAGCTTCTTGTGCTTGTCAATAGTCCGCTGTAAGGCTGAAATAAAAATTACTGACCCCGATCAGCTTATCAACTTTGTATGGGAGATCGTTATTTTTTCAGTTTACTACTGGGTCCCATAGAGAAAGTTGTTATATTTGAACAGTAGAATCACCCATTAAAATTAGGACAGTCACAAAAGTTACTTCATAATACATGCGATCAAATCATGAATATACATAAGTACCTCTGTTGTCTCTATACCTGTCGGTGTGGCATTTTTCCTCTATGATGGCAGTCCTATCGCTCATGAAGACTGACTGTTTAAGACCACGTGCCTGTTGTATCAAAGAAAATCCATTTTGTTATAACAGACAGTTTAATCTAACGTGTCTGAGTAACTCACAAAGTTTCAATAAACCTACAAAGACTTCGTTTTGTCAGCCGTGTTTTACGGAAATATTAATATTTGGAAAATAGGGCGGCAATACAAATATTAGGAAAAACCGACCACTGCAACCTTTGAGAGTAAAAATCCACTGTGGCGACTACTAGAAAATTGCCAATTTCGAAATTGCTTTGATCGGGTTAGTTATGAATATTTTATTGATATCTATTAGTTTAGTTTTGGTAGATAAAAGTTTTGATTTAATTATTATGATTATTAAACGCGGAGTTTCTGACTAAATAATATCAGCTGCACAGATCGATATTCAAGGTTAAACAACGCTTGCGAAGGTCAGCTTATGGATGGGTGACTATTTTAAAATACGGGATACTTTGCTGGTGTATTAATTATACAACGTGTAACGGAAACCCCATATCTATCCAATAGGACTGAAGACAACATTTGGTATGGAGTCTCTATGCAAAGTTTCAGCTCAAAATAAGTGACTCACAGAATTGGCACCAAATTACCGGTTTCATATGTTTCTTGAATACCAATAATAACAAACGTGTCACAGCACTATGAGGGCCATCACTTTCCACGTCACTTTTTTTTTTTTTTTTTAACGTGGTAAAATTATCAAATAAGTCCTCCCACTCCTGGCAGGGTGGGAGGGACTGTCAGACTTTTACTGATTAAAATCCACGGTGTTCCTTCAATAGCCCTTTACGTACCGGGGCCACGGTAACGGGATGAGTCCCACGACCCCGGCAGGCTTCGGCCCTCTGCAGAGGGGGCCTCGTCATGTTGCTGACGCTCTTTGAGGCGCGCGTGGAACACGACGTGCCGTCGACCCGGGCATGGTCCATGGTCGGACAGCGAGTTGCCCTTTACTCGCTGTCCGCATACCCGCGCCTACGGTGGCCGGAGATCGTCGGCCGACGTCCGACGCCGTGGGCGTCTACCACTGCGGCTGGGCTGGAGGGAGGACGCCATCCTCTCCCTCACGCGGCCCGCCTCCTCCTTAGGAAGCATGACTGCTTCGCAGAAGGAGGCGACCGCTTCCCACTCCCTCTCGCCCCGCAGCATGGCCTCGACCAATGCCGGGCGCGAGAGGTCTCCGCCTATCGCCGCCGTGAGGACACGTCGGTGCTCTGCCCAGGCGGGGCAGTCTTGCACCGTGTAGCCAATAACACGATATTATTCACTTCGTTCTTCTTAATTTGAAAAATTCGGTCTCTGGTATCAGTGTATTGGAATTTGTAATAAGTTCTACAAACGTAGACTTAGGATTACAAAACCCTTGCCATATCGTTTGTTATCATCCAAAGAAGCCATGCACTTGGTATTTATATGTCGCAGTAAGATAGATATAGCCGTGATATGATTATATCCCTAGGGATATAATTATATACCGTAACATAGATAAACGGAAGCGATTCATTACTATCTTTCTAGGAATATAATTATAATACCATTCAAGTTTAGTGTTATAATTATATTACTGGATTAAGTTTAGTGAAATAACTGTAGGAGTGTAGTGCGGGGGTGCCGCGGAGGGTAACACCCCGACTCGGATAGGTTAGGTTAGAGGACTAAGGCGGGGGGTGCGAGCAGAAGACCTCCCCGTGCGCTTGGCGGCTGCTGGTCCCCTGCGGATACGTCCGAGGGGAAGAGCAGTCGCTGGGCCTGGTGCACCCTGGGTCACGGACAATAATCTCTTCGCGGGGGGTAGGGTAGAGGAGTATTATTGTCCGGAGCTAACTTCTGCAGGAGCGGAGGAGTCGCTCCCGAGGCCTCCCTACCTGCGCTCTGCAGCTGCAGAGTGCACGACTAGGGAGCGAGGTGGGGTAGACCGCGGGCCGTTTACAGTCCGCGGTCTAGGGGCATCCGTGGCGAGGTGTTATGAGCCACGGTGCCGGGTGTTGGGTATTTTTAGTTGGTATCTAAGTTTGGGGTGGAAAAAAAAATATAATAATAATAAAAAAAAAAATTGGTTAGGTTAGATTAGGTTACCGAACAGCGGGCGGTATATCCTGCATACAGGCATTCGCAGGCCTCGGGAGGCTTAAATACCCTCCCACTAAAGAGCGGCCACATCACCTTGGGGAAGTGATGTGTGTATTACCCACTATCGTAAATGAAATGGTAAAAGGTAAAGATTGTGCATCGTCGTGCGCCCCGGTTGACGCCCGGCGCTCGCAGGTATCCGGGCCTGTGAGTGATAAATCTGTTACCGATGGATGCTCAGGGGTAGGTGACCAGGGCCCTGTAGCGGATATGGTTACTGGAAGCAATGTGTCATGTGACCCGGTTGACAACCGGCGCTCGCAGGTATCCGGGCCTGCGAGTGTTAAATTGGTGACCGACGGATGCGCAGGGGTAGGCGACCAGGCCCCTGTAGCGGATATGGCTACTGGAAGCAGTGGAACTCGGTCGCGTCGGACGTCTTCCGTCAGGAAGCGTCCAGTGAGCCAGTCCTCGGAGGAGGAAGGCCTGCCGGCCGCCAAGCTGCCGACTTCGAGGAGGGGTCAGCAGGCACCGAAAGGGGCGAGCGCTTCACAGCTGCGGAGGGATGGGCGCGGGCGGTTTGTCCGCCCCAATACCCCCGCGGCTAGTGAAGCAGAAAGTGACATGGGGGTCACCACAGAGGACCCTGGCGATGGCGGCGAAAGCTGTGCCTTGCTGGGGAGCTCAAAGGCGGAGGTCAACGCCGCAGAGGCAGCAGCGCAAAGCCGTCGCGGCCGACGAAGTGACGGAAATGGCCCGACGCGCTCGCGAGCGGCGTGCTGCTCTAGCGGCGGAAGGGGGCGAGCCGTCTGCGGTGGCCTTGAGCCAGCTGGCTCTGGATGGGGTGGACTTAGTCCTGAAGGTTGCCACCAAGTCCGGCAGCCTAAAGGACACGTTCACCCGTGGCTTGAAAGAGGCTGCCGCGGACATCAGGGAGGCGGTTGGCACCCTCCTCAACAGAACGGCCTCTGACGAGGTCGCAAAGTTGCAGGAGGAAAACAGCCGCCTCCGAAACGACTTGGAAGACCTCCGGCGGCAAGTCGCTGCGCTAAGCGAGGAGCAGCAGCGACGCACGTCCCCAGTTGCCGCACCTGTGGTGGCCCCGACTCCCGCACTGCGACCGGCAAGCCCTCGCACCGATGAAGAGGTCGAGCGCATTGTCCGGCTCTGCATGCTCCAGTGCGGGAGCATGGTAAACGCTCGGATGGAGGCGATTTCTCGGCGTCTCCCAGCGGAAACCCTCCGTCCACCTCTAGCGGCTGACACGCGGAGGACTGAGGAGCCGCCGAGACTTGCGCCTCGAAAGGAGAAGCCCGTGGAGGGAGCTCCTCCGAGCAGCCAGCCCACGACTGCCGGGTCTAAGGGTGAGACCTGGGCGAAAGTCGTGGGCCGCAAGAAGGCCCGCAAAGCCGCCAAGAAGGGCGCAGCAGCAGCATGCGCCCCAGACGTAACCGCAAAGGCGGTTGTGCAGCCTGCGCGACGGACTGCGCGACGGACTGCGCGACGGACTGCGCGACGGACTGCCAAAGGCGGTCGCAAAGGGCCGACGATACGTACCCCGCGTTCCGAAGCTGTGACGCTCACGCTACAGCCTGGGGCTGCGGAGCGCGGCGTAACGTACCAGTCGGTCATTGCCGAGGCCAAGGCCAAGATCAAATTATCTGATCTTGGCCTCCAGTCCGTCACCCTTAGGCAGGCTGCCACGGGTGCGCGGCTCTTCGAGGTGGCTGGTGCTGCGAGCGGCAGTGCCGAAAAGGCGGACGCTCTGGCCGCCAAGATGAGGGAGGTCCTCAACTCCGAGGACGTCCGGGTCTCCAGGCCAATGAAAACCGCAGAGGTGCGGATTTCTGGTCTGGATGACTCCGTGACCTCTGAGGAGGTGGTGGCGGCCGTTGCCCAAAGTGGAGAGTGTCCGCCGGGCAATGTGCGGGCTGGCGATATACGCGCCGACGCCACCGGACTCGGCGTAGTCTGGGTTCGGTGCCCTGTGGGGTCGGCGAAGAAGATCGCCGAGAGCGGCAGATTGCTGGTAGGCTGGGTTGCAGCGAGGGCGAAACTCCTGCAGCCCCAGGCTTTGCGGTGCTTCCGGTGCTTGGAGAAGGGGCACGTCCGGGCAAGGTGCACTCGGCCACAAGGCGGCCCAGTGTTCCGCGGCACTCAACTGCATCTTGTGTTCGGATGCAGGGAAGCCAGCGGGACACAAAGTGGGCGGAGGGGCCTGTGGCGCGCCTGCCAGCAAGGCCAAAAAGAAGAAAAAGAAGAGGAGCACCAAACCTGCCGGGGAAACCTCGCCCCCCCCGCAGGCTAGTAGCTCCGCGGCCGACTCCCGGCCCAGGACCGTTGCCGAGGGAATGGAATGTTAATAATGCTCCAATTCCATTTTCTCCAGGGCAACATCAACTACTGTGCCAGAGCTCAGGATCTCCTACTCCAGAGCATGGCACAGTGGTCGATTCACGTGGCTGTGGTCGCCGAACCGTACTTCATCCCCGCCCGTCACAACTGGCTGGGATGCGCTAACGGTTCGGTGGCCATTATTGGCGAGACTCTGACCGACCCGTCTCGGGGCCGCGGCTGGGTTGCTGCGGTCTCGGGTGGCATCGTCATTGTGGGGGCGTATTTCTCTCCCAACAAGAGTCTCGCCGACTTTGAGGGTTTCATTGTCGAGTTGGGCGCCGTCGTAGGCCGCCATCACCCTCGTCCCGTTCTGGTGCTCGGGGATCTCAATGCCAAGTCATCGGCGTGGGGATCTCCGGTCACTGACCCTCGGGGCGAGGTGCTAGAAGAGTGGGCGGTGACGACCGGTCTGGTTGTCCTGAATCGGGGTTCGGAATACACGTGCGTGCGGCAGCGGGGCGGGTCGATAGTGGACGTCTCGTTCGCTAGCCCCTCTGTCGCCGGCCGAGTCCGCGACTGGCGTGTCGCCGTGGAGGTGGAGACGCTGTCGGACCATCGGTATATCCGGTTCGACGTCTCTGCCCAGACCGCGAGCGGCCGCCATCCAACAACCCCGATTAACGACGGCCCGCGTTGGGCGCTTAAGCGCATCGACAGGGAACTACTCGAGGAAGCTGCATTAGTCCAGTCCTGGACCTGGGAGTCGACGACGGACGGCCCCATCGACGTTGAGGCGGTGGCGCTGTGGTTTCGGGGGGCGATGACGCAGATCTGCGACGCGTCCATGCCCCGTGTCCGCTAACAGTCCGCAAGGCGCCAGGTGTACTGGTGGACCGCCGAGATCGCGCAATTGCGCATAGCGTGCGTTGCGGCTCGCCGCCGGTACACCCGATACCGGAGACGACGTCGACGGGATTCCGCCGAGGAGGACGCGCTGTATGAGGTGTACCGCGCGTCCAAGGAGACTCTGTGGCTGGCCATCGGCGACTCAAAGTCGCGCGCCGCGAGCTGCTGGGGTCCCTGGATTGGGATCCGTGGGGGCGCCCCTACCGTTGGGTACGGAGCAAGTTGCGTCCCTGGGCGCCTCCACTGACGCGAAGCATGGAACCCCAGTTGCTAGAGGCGGCGGTGTCGGCCCTCTTCCCAGGGCGACCGAAACACGTTCCCCCGGCGATGGCTTCGCCCTCAGCCACAGACTCTCCAGAAGAAGAGGAGAGCACCGATGTCCCCGAGGTGACGCAAGCAGAGATGGGAGCGGCCGTGTCGCGACTCCGGGCTAAGAACACAGCGCCCGGACCCGACGGAGTGCCTGGTCGAGCTCTCGTCCTGGCTCTGAAGGAGCTAGAGCCCCAGCTGAGGAGGCTTCTCACGGCATGCCTCGAGCAGGGTCAGTTTCCCAGTGTGTGGAAGGAGGGGAGGCTGGTCCTCCTCAGGAAGGAGGGGCGCCCCGCGGACTCGCCGTCCGCGTATCGGCCCATAGTGCTGCTTGACGAGGCGGGCAAACTTTTTGAGCGTATCATCGCAGATCGCCTCGTCAGCCACTTGTGCAGGGAGGGGCCGAACCTGGACGACAACCAATTCGGTTTTCGTCGGGGGCGCTCCACCATAGACGCCATCATGCGCGTGAGGGCCCTGGCGGAGGAGACGGTGTCCCGGGGTGGGGTGGTGGTGGCGGTGTCTTTAGACATCTCCAACGCATTCAACACCCTACCCTGGAGTTGTATTCGGGAGGCCCTGAAATACCATCGCGTGCCTCCCTACCTCCGCCGTACAGTAGGGGCTTACCTGGAGGGTAGATGCGTCACCTATCGGGGACGTGACGGTGCTGGTCGGCACCTCACGTCGTGCGGTGTTCCACAGGGATCGGTCTTGGGACCGCCCTTGTGGAACATCGGCTACGACTGGGTGCTGAGAGGCGAACTCCCGCCGGGCGCCGACGTGACGTGTTATGCGGATGACACGCTCGTAACTGCCCGGGGGAGCTCGCACAGGGAAGCGACGTTGTTAGCCACGGCTGCGGTGTCACAGGTGGTGAACCGCATCCGGCGCCTGGGCCTGGAGGTGGCCCTGAACAAGTCGGAGGCCATGGTGTTTCATGGCCCTCGACGGGCGCCGCCGCCGGGATCACACATCGTGGTCAGCGGGACCCGGATAGCTGTCGAGTCCACCATGAAGTATCTGGGATTGGTGCTCGACAGCCGATGGGAATTCGGGCCCCACTTCCGGCGGCTGGTGCCCAAGTTGATGGGCGCAGCGGGCGCGCTTTCAACGTTGCTTCCCAACTTGCGGGGCCCGAGCGCCGCCTGTAGGCGGTTGTACGTGGGAATCGTGCGGTCACATGGCCCTGTATGCGGCCCCTGTGTGGGCGCTGGACATGACGGCCGGCACTCTCGCCATTCTGCGCAAACCGCAGAGGGTGATGGCCGTCAGAGTCGTCCGCGGGTACCGCACGATTTCCTACGAGGCGGCTTGCGTCCTGGCCGGATCCCCGCCCTGGGACCTAGAGGCGAAAGTACTCGCGTCGTTGTATCGATGGCGCGAGGAAGAGCGGGCACGGGGCTCGAGGCCGGTGCAGCGGCAGATCGCGCTGCGCCAACAGGAGCTCCGTCAGGTCTTGGTGGCGGAATGGCGGCAGAGGCTTCTGCGCCCTACCGCCGGCCTCGCTACCGTCGAGGCGATCCGGCCAGTACTCGACGACTGGCTTGGGAGAAGGCACGGCTCCCTGTCGTTTAGTGACACAGGTGCTGTCGGGGCACGGCTGCTTCGGCAAGTACCTGTGCCGCATAGACAGAGAGCCGGACGCTCGGTGCCACCACTGCGTCCATTGCGGGGAGGACACGGCGCAACACACGCTCGCCGAGTGTGTAGCTTGGGAGGAGCAGCGCCGTGTCCTCACAAATGAAGTAGGAGGCGATCTGTCGCTGCCGGCCGTAGTGCAGAGTATGGTCGGCAGCGCAGAGTCGTGGGACGCGGTGGTGTCCTTCTGCGAGGACGTGATGTCGCAGAAGGAAACTGCGGAAAGGGAGAGGGAGATCTCCACTCCCTTCCCTGGCCCCAGAAGGCGCACCGGGCGCAGGGGAAGGGCGGACAACGCCCTTTTCCAGCCCCCATGAATGGGTCCAGGGGCGAGGGACTTGGGGAAGTCCCCCGCCCCCTATTTGATGGACCCGAGTTGCA
This sequence comes from Tholera decimalis, assembly GCA_943138885.2. Taxonomy (NCBI): domain Eukaryota; kingdom Metazoa; phylum Arthropoda; class Insecta; order Lepidoptera; family Noctuidae; genus Tholera; species Tholera decimalis. The sequence goes on from OW964562.2 coordinate 38,030,897, forward strand.
GGCGCGCGCGGGTGTCGGCGCGCGCCTCTGAGGCGATGCACGGGGTAGTTCAACACCTCACTACCCCGTGCAGGTGGCGAGGCCGGGACAGACCCGACCAGCACTAGTGCGGGGCTGCGGAAGAATTAGGTTTCCCGCGGCCCCCCACGCACGTGTGAGGAGACACCGGGGTGGTTTTAGCCGGTAAGAATCCGGCACACCCCTCCGCCATTCCCCAGGCGGAGGTAGTCCATGAGGATAACGACCCGTTAAAAAAAAAAAAAAAAGAGGACTAAGGCGGGAGCGAAGCGGAGCGGAGCTCCCGCCTTAGCCTTCGTGGTTAGTTTTTTTTAAACCAACCAGAAATAGGAGCCCCGCGAAGCGGGGCTCCGTCGATTTTGCGTAAACACCATAAAATCACTGCTAACTACGTATTATTGCTAAAAAGTATTGTAACTAATTGCAAGTTGCAAAAAGTTGATTTTGTAATAAAAATAAAAACCAATATATTGTTTTATTTGATTTTGTTGTAGATTTATAACTATTTAACTAGATTAATTTAGTCAGATAAGCATATTACTAGATTGCAACCGTAAGATAGTAATGAATCGCTTTCGTATAACTATGTTCCGGTATATAATTATATCCCTAGGGATATAACCATATTACGGCTGTATCTATCTTACTGCGACATATAGGTATACCCTTTAAATTACACGTTGTATACCTATTTAAAGTTTGTCTGTGTTGTATTAACTACCTATCGGTAATTCTTAAATATAATATGAAATCTTACGACTCACGACTTTATTTGTGATTACATAGGATGAAAGCCGAGTGTACTGCCGTTGTTATTTTAATCCAATATAAGTCTGGAAACCTTCAAAAGGCTTTGAAATGCAATATTTATTTTGTAAATTAGTTATCTATACTAATATTATAAAGCGGAAAAGTTTGTTAGTTTGTTTGTTTGTTTGTTTGTTTGCTTGAACGCGCTAATCTTCGAAAGTACTGGGTGGATTTGGATGAAATTTGGTATGGAAGTAGCTTGAAGCTTGAGGAAGGTTATAGGCTACTTTTTACCCGACTGCAAAAAAGGAGAGTTATGTTTTTACCGTGATAGAATCCACGGGAGCGAAGCCCCGCGAGAGTACTAGTAAATAATAATTTTACACGTCATTTTTTTGCCGTTTTTAAGTTTCAAACCGAAACAAACTCGTCGGTCAACGTCTCTTTTAAAGTCCATACAATTCGTGCTGGGCAAATCATATGAGAATATGCCACACCCTTAGGTACACAAAATGAGCAAAAAATAAAACATTTAAGATTTTACTTGGCTTAGATATTACTAAACTAGATCAGAATAGTCACACAAGTTTCGTGAAAACAGACAGAACAGATAATAAAGATAGCTCCATAAAAGCTACTCTATGTTTCTTTCTCAGAGGTACGTACGTAAGTCGAAATTAATACCTAACAAATATGTAAGCGTAAAGTGGAGTAGAAAATTTAGCTTCTAGATCAACGCAAAAATAAATTCCGATATTTATGTATCGCAGTAGAAGTACCTTTTAAGGTTTTTATTTATTAAAAACCTTATTAGGTACTTTTCGCTGGTTAAGAAATACGAATTTGGCAAAATGCTTAATTTGTTTTGGTATTTTATTACATTCTTTCTTTTCTTTTTTTTTGCGATTAGAAAGTTTTATGTGGAAATGAAAAATTACCGTGACGTATAACGGTGTATAGAACTATTTTATTTGATACCACTAAATATTACTCTGGCAAAACGATAAGTATTGAAAGGAAGGAAGAAAATGCGTTTAATGGCATCAAAGCACCCTAAAACAAATTAAAATACGGCTATTAATTCTAAAAGTGCCTCAGCTCAGCATATATACCAGATGGCAATACAAGATATGCCACCTAACGCAAATTTTCGGCTCGAAAATCTTATTATATTAAGTAAATCGATTATAAATATAATAATGTATTAGATTAACAAACTTTGTAATTGAAATACAATATTTCCATATGGCGTTATTCGTCACGATAATTTTTATTTCTTTAATAATCTTATTTTTTTTTCTATACTAAGATTTTCGAGTAGAGAGTATATGTGACAGTGGTAGCGGTGTCAATCACAAAAAACTAACGAGAAAGAGGGTAGACCGATTTATCTGTTCATAAACGCCCATCCGCAATGACTTCAGTTCGTCCGTGATCATGGCGCTTGGAATTGTGCCGAAATATTGGAAATTTGAAACGATAAATACGTATTGTATTATTTTCCGTTTTAATTTCTAGTGATACTGTTAGTGACATTGTCAGTTTAAAAACTAATATATTATTTAGTGTTTTCATATTCTAAACTTCTACACTGTGCGTGTCCCGGTACATTTGACTTCATCTGAAGTACCACTTTGCAAATGAGTACGGGTGAGAGTAATTCTGTTCTTCTTACCGTTAAGATACTTTTTACTAGGCCATACGTGGGCACCTTCTTGTTGCAGAAATACTGCGGGGTAGATCCACCAAAATACCAACATTATTGAGGTTTTGCTTTTCTAGAATCATTTTCTCCTTTTTAACCTTAATTTAATTCTTTTCAATTTAAATATCTTTATTTCGCACCATATAACTTATATAATTAATAACCTTAAAGATTAGGGTTAAGTAAACAACAAGATACAGAGACATATATAACTGATGCTAGTGGACTATAATTATGGACAGCCACTCTGCCCGCAACCTGTTGGGACTAGCCCTGACCTGAGCCACTAACGATGCTGCACGTGTTCGACCTCTCTCCATCTTCGACCATATCATCACTTGCCATTAGGTGAGGTGGTGGTCAGACGCGAGCCTATTATCAATAAAAAAAAAACAATCAACACGCGCCGCCGGCGCAATCATCCCTGATGCACTGAAACGCCATGGCAACCCCAAGGGGTTTTCGGTCAGTGGGTCGTCTTAGGGGCGTTCCCGCGTAAATCCCGATCTCGTGGGAATTCCGGAATAAAATCCGGGTAGCCAGGATTCCAGGATGCCAACTATCTACTTACCAAATTTCATTTAGATCCGTTCAATAATTTTTGCGTGAAAGAGTTACCAACATCCATACATTCTCACAAAATTTCACATTGTAATATTAGTAAGATAAGATTACATCCTTAGTTCTGGCAAAATGTGGGTACTCAGAGGTATCCAGTATGACTGGAAGACGAACCCAAGATGTTGAGAAAAGGATGGATACATTGATAAAATGATGTCTGATAAAGTCCCGCATTACCATTGAAAAGGGAGGATCCTCCGACCAGACAGGTGTTTGTCTGGTGGGCAACTGCCCGATGTTTGCGGTCGGGTGATTTGTATGTAGGCTAGTTGAGCGGTAAACTTTGCTTGCGCGATACAGGACTTCTATCGTTTAGTTTGTATGTTGCGAGATAGATGTCGCTACAAATGAATTGATGTTTATTTTTCAACCGACGACAAAAAGAGGAGGTTATCAATTCGACGCGTATATATATATATATTTATTTTTTAATGTATGATCATCGATTACTCGAAGACGGCTGAACCGATTTGGAAAATTCTTTTTTTGATTGAAAGGGTATACTTTGATATTGGTCCCATTTTCATAAACGTCTGGATCTGATGATGGGATCCTGGAGAAATCGAGGGAACTCTTCAAATATTATAGGCACACCAATGTCGTTTTGGGTATTTATTATAGTAACTTGTGCAGTTGCTCTCAAAAAGTACCATTTGAGGAAGTGGAACTGATGATGAAGACCACAGATGGCCGCCGAAAAAGTATTGAGTGGATTGCGATTCGATTACTTGAATATGGATGTTACGCACTTTATGCTCGTCACAATGCATATGGTGATGTAGAGCTGATGGTGAAGTACCAGGAGAACTCCTCAACAATTAACGGCCCAGCATTGGGAAAAGCAATATTTTGTAAAAGTAGTTTTTATAAGTAGTTGATAATTAGGCTCTTGTAACTAGGTAAATTAAAAATAGACCAACTAATAAGAGTGAAATAAAAACTTTTTACCAAAAAATTAAACCGACTCCCAAAAAACACTGCAAAGTGAAAAATAACTTTAATTTCGGAAGTCGGTGCCAAAAACGAAAATACAAAACTAAAGACACCGACTACCGAAATTAAAGTTATTTTTCACTTTGCAGTGTTTTTTGGGAGTCGGTTTAATTTTTTGGTAAAAAGTTTTTATTCTAAAACCTCTTTTTGCTCGACGTGGAAACGACCGTGTTTGTTAACACTGATCGTTTAAATTTAAAAACAATATTTATTTTTTTTTAATTTAATTGGAGGATGAGCTGATGAACTGCCGCATGGATTAAAACTTCGACATTTACCAACGTTTGCCGAGTCAGTCCATGGACGGGAGACTATTATAACATGTCTAGTTTTCTCCATGTCTCGAAAACCTAGCCGTTTGTCCCGGCTGTCATTTGTCGCTTTATCCTTATTAATATTATAAATGCGAAAGTAACTGTGTCTGTCTGTGTGTTACGCAATCATGCCTAAACTACTGAACCGATTTAAATGAAATTTGGTACGGACATAGTCTAGAGCCTGAGAAAGGACATAGGCTTTTGCTTTTTAATGTGAAAAAGGGCTCTAAGGGGTTGAAATAGGGGATGAAAGTTTGTATAGAAATTTCGACATTTTTAAAGCTAGAAGCTTAAAACTTATTTTTTAGACTTTTGAATTGAAAAATGTACTTAAATAAGCTATTAGCAGTAAAATATTGTAAATAGCTTATCTATGTATGTAGCTTCTTTATGTAGGTATGAGTTTTATTTTCAAAATCATTAGTTTAAAAATTAAAAATGCTGCCGAAAGTCAATATTCCGCGTGGACGAAGTCGCGGGCACAACTAGTGTATGTATATATTTGTTTATTATATCATTATAATTTAGTTTATTAGCTAAGTATGATTTATTTATCGTAATTACTATTTATACACACTGTGTCTATCATCTCTTCTTCAACTCTCCTGTCGCCGGTCTGCTGGAAGAAATTTCTTAGGAATTAAGCAGCACTTTTGTGCTCTTTTGTCTGTATTTATATTTTTTCCTTTGTAAGTGTCATGCGTGTACATAAATAAATAAATGTTTGACAGTCGTTATGGTTAGTCGGAAGAAAGAAAATCTAACACCAGTATTAGCAATGGGTGCCGTGTAGAGATGTAAATTGAAAAAAAACAAAATGTTTTATTTCACAATCTTGAAAAAAAACATGAAAAAAATCTTGGCACCGTTGTTTTTTTTCTACATTTGGTTTTTTTTCAGAAAAAGTGAAATTCTATAACTAAAGTGGAATAAGACACTAAATTTGATTGTTTTGTTTTTATTCAAGTCAAATAATGTTTAAATCAATGGGTAACTATTATTATGAACTTAAAAAATACTTAATGTGTTACAATCATCTGTATCAGTATCAGTAGCTACGGCTACGCTTGTTTTATCAGCTTCGAAATAATGTTTTGTGTCTGTATTTGTTTCATCTGATTCTGAATCAACGACTATACTATCAGGGAGTTTATTACATTCTGCTTGTGTTAATATTGTTGATGATTGTACTGATTGCACAATGTACATTATTTTCCTAGCCCTATCATTTGTCAGTCTATTACGTTTCTTGGTATGAATGTCGCTGATTCGCTGTACGTACTAAATGTTTCTGCAGTCTGCACGTAAATCAACCAAAACATAAACCAAACGAGGATTAGGGAAATCCCGTCCGTAAATGTAGTTTACACTTAGTGTTGCCAATTATGTTAAAAACAAATGGTATTTTCTTATTGAACAAAAAAAATAATAATATCAACTCACATACGCCAACCGCCTTACCATATTTTTATTTTCCTACTCATGAAAAAAAACCTACTCCAGAAAAAAAACTGTTTCTTTTCATGTTTTTTTTAAACGTTTTTTTTCATCTCAGAAAAAAAACCGTTTTTTTACAACTCTAGTGCCGTGTTAATCAGTTACTGTTTTGTGGAGGTCAGATACACAGTTATTCCATGTAAAAACACTTGTATCGGTACATATCCTCATCTCAGTCAAAAAGCTGGGCATCCTACAGAAAGTGAGGCGATACTTCACACCTGGACAGCTTTTGAACTTATATAAAGCACAGGTCCGTTCCTGTATGGAGTGTTGCAGTCACTTGTGGGATGGCTCAGCCAAATACCAGCTAGCTGCACTTGACTCAATCGAACGCAGAGCTAAAAGGCTCATAGGTGACGAGGTTCGTGCAGGTAAGCTTCACAGCCTGGCTCACCGGCGAAACGTTGCTTGCCTGTCTATCTTCTACAGATTGTACTTCGGACAGACGTACCGCAGGATACCATCCACACTTGGTCGATATACCGTCTTATCGTACGAAGCGCTTCTCGTCTACATTTATTGTGCGCACAACCAAGCTGGGGAATTCTCTGCCGGATTCTGTGTTCCCTGCCACATATGACCCGTCAGCCTTTAAAGCAAGAGTGAATAGGCATTTTCTGGGCTCGCTCGTTTGCTCGTAGACCTCATCTTACACTTACCATCAGGTGCGATCGAGAAATAAAAAAAAAATCTGCAGCAGATTTTAATTTTCCAGTTCATTTATTGAGTTACGTTATATTTTTTATTTCAATAATGTTTTTATTATTTCAGACGGTACTGGCTCATTCGAAGAATATTAAGAAGAGTGCCCCTTACGAGTTTCTGAAGGACTGGTTGGGCGATGGACTGCTATTGAGCACAGGTTGGTATCTTAATCATGATCATTGATAGATAGAATATACTTTATCGTACACCAAAAATAAGAATAAGTATACACTCTTAAGTATATACAAGGTGTAAAAGATTGAGCGCAATATCTCAGACACCCCAATTAGAATATTAAATTATGAGTCTAAAACAACATCCTTAACTAAATAAATTGAAACCAAACCTAGACATTTTTATAAAATAGTTACCCTTAATAAACATGCAATGTTAGCGGTCGACACGCGCACAAGCGCATTTCCTTGAATTAAGGATTGTATTAATTTGTCATGATACTGTGTTTCCGTTTTAGGTTAAATGAAAAAAAAATCCGTCAAAATGTAATACCTATTTTTTATGACGAAAATCGATTCAGAAGCTGATTCTGAACCAACTACCTTCAGGAATTGCGTTTATTCTGTTACACGTTGTACAACATTATTGCTAAAAACTTTGGCGCAATGGCGGTCTTATCGTTGAGAGCGATATCTTCCAGGCAACCTTTAATAATTAAGCTCGTAAAGTCCTTCACTTTACGAGCTTAATTGAATCATCATAATCAGCCTATAATAATCCAACTGCTGGAAAACAGGCCTCCTATCTGTAAGACGGAATTTATTTATTGAAACTTTTTGTACACGTGGGCGGACTTAGCAAGGCACTTTTTGTAATGAAATAATGATGTTTATTTTGCAAATAGGTTATAAATGACACTTTTACACGTAATTTTTTTTCGTAAATATAAACTAGATGAGGCCAGTGTTTCCTAACTGACTACTCTGAGAAGAAACACTGAAACAAACTCAGAGGTCAACGTCTCTTTTAAATTCCATACAATCTGTAGTGATCAAATCATATGAGCGCCATGTAGATTAATGTCTGTGGCGCCCTTTAGAGGACAGAATCAAACAGATTTGAGCAGGCCCGTCCAAACAGTGCACGCATTTGTCAAATATCGCGTAGCTCAACTTAGAACGACCGATTTGACGAACAATACCAAAGTAAGCACATTTGGGTGGGCCGTATAAAGCACTCAAACTGCCAGACAGTGTGGTAATCTATTCATAATATTCGTTGTTATCCCACATTACTCTCACATTGACAACATAGATTTTTATTCCTAGGATATGGCCGGTTTCCTCACGATGTTTTAAGGCACCGTTTTGAGAGTAGTCGTTATTATTGAAACTGACAAAGTTGCCTGACTGGGTTTGAACCCACTATCTACAAATTGTAAGTCGTACTTGTTACCGCTGGGGTACACCTACTAACTATGTAGTATAAAATCTGTGGAAATATTTCAGCTACCTTTCAATAACTAGTTTTGATTACTGGTTTGGGGGAAGTGTTATTAGTTTCCCATCCGGCGTTTTTCAGTCCAAGCCCAGAATCGGGATTAACAGCCGGAAATTTGTAATAGACCAGTAAGCGATATTTTTTCCGGACCTTACATGCAAAATATCAGCGCGCTGTAAATGCAGCTCTGCCTGGGTTAGGTTAGTGGTTTAGGAGAAATATATAGGCGTTATGTTTGGATAACCAAACTCAAGACATGTCTTTTTGTCTGGGAAATAGCACTATCTATACATATTTTTTATCTATATATATATAAAAGAAAGTCATGTTAGTTACACTATTTATAACTCAATAACAGCTGAACCGATTTGGCTAAAAATTGGTAGGGGGGTATCTTACAACCAGGAAACGGATATAGGGTACTTTTATCCCGAAATTCCCACGGGATCGGTATTCACGCGGGAAAAACCTCCCACGCGAACGAAGTTGCGGGCAAAAGCTAGTAATTAATATAGGTTACATTAAAATCTTAAAATAAGCCAATTACCTACCCACAAAACCATGTTTAAAATTTTTAAAGGTCTACCATAGGAGTCTAACTGAGTATACATACCCAAAAACCTAAATAGTTAAAAAAATAACTCTAAAGAAAAGAGAGCTGTAAAGTGCTAAAGAAACACTGTAACTGAAACTGTAAACAAGAAAGTATTTAGATTCATAATAAGTGTCACTTTTATATAATATGTTTATTGTCATAAAAATTGTTACAATAGCTGTTGAAGCCCTCACTCCTGAGCTAGGTAATAACCTGTGTTACAGGAGTCAGTGTCTTCTCCCATTTTTGTTACTTATTTACATTTTTACAACATAAAATATTATAAGTATTCGTAAAACCATATAATTATAAAAACGTGTGTGCATGCGCGCGTGGCGTGTGTGTGTGTATGTGTGTGTAGTGTGAGTGTATGTGTGTGTGTTGTGTGTGTGGGGCATGATTCTTGAATAGTTGTATATAGGTAGGTATGTATGTATATTACAATTGCTGATTATTGGAGAGTTTGTATTAATACGTTTTCGGTTTGTGTATAATCTAATGTTTGTAGCCACATTTTTTTTTTTTTCTTAGCTTCCTTTTTTGAAAGGGGATTGATAAGAAGCAGTTTGTTAATTTTATTATAGGTATACACTGCCAGAAAGTGGTGTTGTCGTCTAGCCGCGGCAGTCTTACATTTTACGGCTTTACATGTGTTAGTTATAGTGCGTTTATTTTTGTTTGCTTGATTTACCGGTGTTACTAAATGTTGTTTCAGTACTAGTTTGAGGATATATAGTTGTCTCACTGTCAATACTACGCACTTTTCGTATAGAGTAACTGTCGGATACCGGAATGGTTTAAATGTCATAACTTTGAGCAATGATCTTTGAGCTCTTTCTAGTTGAATTATGATCGTTTTACAGGCACCTCCCCATACCGTGATACAGTAACCTATTATAGACTGCGCTAGAGAAAAATATACCGTGCGAAGTAGTTTAAAATCGGCCACATATCGAAGATTCTTAAAGGCCCATATTAGTTTCCTTACACGAGAGGTAGTTAATTCAATATGTGGTCGCCAACTTAGTCTTTCGTCTAACACTATACCTAAATACTTTAGTTTTTGCTTTTGGGAAATTGAGGGACACGAGCATTGACTAATATTATAAGGAAAATTGCACGTGTGCGCCTTAAGACTTATTGCCGTAGGTTTAGTTTTGGCGAACGTGAATTGCAGGTATGAAGTCTTCTCAATATTCAGAGTAAGTAAGTTAACTTCCAGCCAGTGACTAACTGTAGATAGTCCCACCTCAGCAGTGTTCCGTGCCTCATCCCAAGTCTCTCCGTGAAATATAAGCGCTGTATCATCTGCATAACTAAATATTTTTCCATTACTAAGAGACTGCTGGCACAGATCATTCACATATATCAGGAAGAGGCTCGGGGAAAGAGAACTTCCTTGTGGTACACCATAAGTGACTTTAGCCTCGTTGCTAACTGCTTCCCCTATCTTTACTTTTTGTGTCCGTTCACCCAGAAAATCTGCAAATATGCTGAGAGCTTCACCCCGGATCCCTATGTGCTCTAGCTTGTTCACAAGGGTGGGAATACAAACTGTGTCAAAAGCCTTAGCGAGGTCGAGAAAAACACCTATACATTTCTGCTTAGCATCAACTTTCTCTGTAATGTAATCAACGAGTTGACTTACTGCGTCTTCGGTGCTTTTCCCTGACCTAAAGCCAAATTGAGCATCTGACAAAGTTTTGTTGCGTTCTAAGTATTTACATAGTCTAATGTTTAAAAGTTTTTCTAATATCTTTGACAGTGCTGGTAAAACAGAGATGGGTCTATAATTTCTGACATCGTCCTGTCTCCCTCCCTTGTGAACTGGCGTGATAAGTGATTTCTTAAACACTCGAGGAAAAACTCCCTGTTCAAAACAGATCTCAACGAGTTTTGTAATCGGGGAAATTAGAATTTCCTTGCCCATTTTAAGTAGCTTTGCTGAAATGGTGTCCCACCCTATGGCACAGTCCGTTTTAAGGGTATTAATTATCATTTCTATTTCAGCCTCGTCAGGGGGAAGTAGAACCATAGAATTAAGTGTTAGTGGTGTGTTAAACTTATATACTCCAGGTTGGGATCTTCGGTTTGTTATGACTGTATCGGCTAGTTGCTTACCAATACTACAAAAGTACTTATTTATGTGCTCAATTGCCTCCGCTCTATCCTTTGTAGCAGATAATAATTTATCGGCGGATGGTTTTTGCCGGGTTTGGTTTGTTATTGATTTCACTACGCTCCAAGTTTCCTTAGGATTTTGTGATGATTTTAGTGCCAATTTATCGTAATTTATTTTTAGTTTTTTAAGTAATGCGTTACAGTAATTACGGTATCTCTTGTAAGAGATTTCAGCAACGGGGTTTTTTGGGTCTTTCAAAAACGATTTATGGAGCTTATCCCTCTGCCTAATGCACCGTAATAAGCCAGGAGTGATCCACGGCTTAAGGGTTACTTTACGGTTAGGAACTTTAAACACTTTAGAGTGTAGTGAAACTGCGGACATCAAACATTCAACGAATAGTGTAGCTGCCACATTTGCATCGGAATCTTTTGTTATGAATGAGAAATCAGTATCTTTTAGGTGTTAAATAGTAGCTTCGATATTGACTTTTGTAGTGGATCTGACTCTGTCGTTATTATAGGATTTGTTATTTAGACATAGTAGTACGGAGGAATGGTCACTCACAGTGGTATCTATTACTACAACTGTCGCAGAATTTGATGTATTGATCATTACGTGATCGAGGCAGTTGTGCAATCTTGTTGGATGGGTGTGTCCTGGGAGCAAGCCCAATTCAGCTGTTAGATTGAGGTACGATGCACTATTCCTGTCTGAGTTGTTTGGTTTAATATCAATATTAATATCACCCGTAAGAATAATATTTTTCTCCTTAAGCTTGCCAATGACATTTTCAAGGGAACTTAGAAAACTATCTATACAGTATATTGAGGGGGATCTATAGGCTGCCAAAATACAAATATCTGAGACAATTTTTAAAAGTAAGAAATTAGCACCCAGTGGGTCTGGCTCCTCAACAGTACACAGAATGTGATTTTTAACATATATTACAATTCCATCGTTTTGGTTGAGGCTTTTTGTTGTACTATAGGAAACATAGTTTTCTAAGACTGGAATCGATTTAACATCACTTAGCCAACCTCCGTTAAGATTAAGACATCTACTTCGAATGATAACCTAGCTAATTGAGCCTGAAAACTGTCTAGGTTTTTATAGATGCTCCGGATGTTTTGGGTTAATATTTTAAGAGACTTACTAGAGTTACTGACTATTGTGTTACAGGTGTCTGTATCACAATGATACGATGTAGCCAGGGTCATTTCATCTAAATGCGTTAAAATATTGTTATTTAAATTAGCCATTAAGGAACATAATTATTATACTGTTGTCCATAAACGTGTCAATTTTTAACTTAAATAGTTTTATATCCTCAAATAAAGAGACATGTCTATATAACATACCCAGGCAACTATTAAATGTAGATGTGTGAATGTTTGTACTTATTTGTTGTGTGCTATGTAAGTGTGATGTGTGTTGATTGTCACTATTATTTTGTATATAGTTCAGTACTGAGTATTCTGTGTGATTGTTTGATGTGTATACATGTATTTTACAATGAAAAAAATTATAATAAAACATAAGAAAGAACAATAGTTTGGAAACATAACATATATCTTTGCCTAGTCATTGAGCCGAATTCAGTTTGAGGTCGGCTTCGCACCTAACCAAAACATGTTTCTCTCCTTCAGTTTGGCGAAGGAAAACTTTCCCATGCGACGTCCAGCAAAACTTAAAGCCCTTTTCAGAAGCGAATTTTCGAGCAAGGTAGTATAAGCGTTGAGACTTCGGCGTCAAGAATTCAGATAAATAAATTGGCTTTGTCTCACCTTTCAGTCGAATATGTGCTGTGTTTAATTTATTTTGGTAATGGTTGCGGTTGTACTTGCGAACTTTATCCAGCACATTTTCTTTGGTAATTACCGACGAAAACTCCACTATAATAGATGGTATTCCATCCTTTTTATTTAAGCGAAAAATATCTTTGATGTCCTGCCGTTCAATTGAAATGTCGAGAATGCATGCTGTTTCCGTAATAATCGGACGAAGATCCTCTTTAGTTTCTTTTTCTTGTTTTGGTATGTTTTTTACTTCTATTTTTGTAAGACATAGCGTTCGCTCTAGATTTTCTATCTTGTCTTCAAGCTGTTTTATATAACAATGATAGTGTGTAAGTATGGCATCGAGTTGCCGCGGCTAATATACCACAGAAAAACCCTCGATGGTTTAGGTGGTATGTTTAAGTTTGTAACAAATGATTCGCATGTTTTAAATAATCTATAACATAAAAATGAATAGCTTAGTGTGTTGCTAAGCGCAAAGCAGCTGAACCGATTTTAAATAATTATGAATAATTCTTTTTTATAATATTCCTTGAAATACAAGGATGGTTCTTACGCAGAGCAAAAACTTAAAAAATACGAGGAAAACAGTAAAAAGAATATTTTTTTTCTCACTCATTTTTCACTATGTCCCCAACTGTCAAACATTTGACGTCAATCAAATCAAAACAAAGGCGTGTTAGGATTATCTTTGGTATGCCTTCAATTTTATTAGAGGTTGAATGTCATTAATGAAAATAATATAACGAGTCCCCTTAAATTTGTTTATAGTTATTTTTATTGTGTAAAAAGTGTGTTATTTTACTTAATGATGATCAGCAACCGTGAATAATATTAAGGAAAATAAGTGATAACAACATAAGCGTTGGGGCAGTATTTGAATGGAAAGAGGCTGTATGGACTTGAATTATCAGTAGGTACATGAGATATTACTAAAGTCTTTCAATGTTTTTTTTTTTCTATTAGACTGCAACAGGCCAATCACTATTGACAGAACGAAATGTGTCGAGGCAGCTATTAACATAAAAAAAAAAACAATATTACTTTGTTTTAGAGAAATAAGGCAGAACAAGGTCTGCCGGGACAGCTAGTAAACGATAAAAAACAAGCTCATTAAAAATAATAATTACAAGTCCAAAGCAGTTTACCTCCTTTGACTTCATAAACAGCTTCTTTACGAGCCTTTTCATGAAGTACGTTCATGTTACCGTGTTATTACAAGAGGTTTTATACACTCAAAGATTTGCTTGTATTTACGTCAATCAAAAGTAACTAAGCTACAGTATATCAATTTATAAAGTGTACGTATTTTTAATGTTACATGCACACGTGTCAGGGTTGTCGCAATTGAAAAAGAAAAGATTATTATCTATTCGTTTATTTTAGTTCCTTTCAATTTAAATGTAGAATCCCAGAAAGAATCCATGATGACGAAAAATGTTCAAATGCGATGAAAACAAATCACTAACCATTCAACAAAATGACTAAATTGGAAAAAAAGAATTACATGTTCTTAAAATAAAATTAATTTGGAATTAGAATTATTAGCCGAAAAAATAATATCTTGAGTTGAATTGTTGAATCCCTATTATAATATAATTATCATGTATGTATGTCATGAATTTCCACACAATCCAATGCGGTTTAAAAATGTCTTATAACTAAGGTAGCAATTGAGATTTGTTAAGCACGGAGTAGAATTTATAATGGTCATGTGTGAATGCAAACATAGGTGCAGACTCTAGCTGAGTAAAACCTGATCGTGTTCCGTCACACACTCACCCGGGGCTGCGGGAGAATTTAAATATTTTTCAACGTAACCCATGACTGGTGCCTTTCCGGCTGGGCCCCGGCTGGGTCGTCCCCAAGCCTGTCTCTGGACCCATTGTCGGACGGCATTGCCTGCCCTCTGCGATATGCCTTCTGCGAGCCGGGAAAGCGCTTGAGATTTCCCTTTCCGCAGTCTCCTTCTGCAACGTGACAGTTTCGCAGAAGGAGATCACCGCGTTTTACGACGCTGCGCCGGCGGCCATGGAACAAATCACAGCCAGCAGCGACAGGTCGCTTCCCACTACAAAATTGAAAACACTTAGTACAACCTGGGTATCGAGCCCAGGACCTAGGGTTCGATAAGCCAGAAGCATAGGTACGCGTTTGCAATCAAGTTCTAGTTTTAATGGGGGGTTTAGCTAAGTAAATTCCATCAAGATTACTTAGGATTAGCTCAGATTTAGCTGAGTGTTGCCGATTGATCTGCGAAGCGAAAGCTAAGCCGATAAGACTGGCCAGAGTTTTGGGTAAACCGTATGTACATGTAATGGTTAGAATGCGATTCTGTTGAGGCATACACAAGATAGGAAAGTGGAAATAATTATGTACAAGCTAATTATCATCATCTTCGATCGATTCGATTCGAGATGTTACATCATCGCTTACCATCAGAAGAGATGGTGGTCAAACGCCTATCAACGATAAAAAAATTATATATTCTGTTAATTCAGCTATATCAAGAATAGCGTTGAAAAAAGCAGGAAAAATTCCCGTTTCTTCCCAATTCCGCTGTTTTTTTCAATGTTTCATTCGAATGTTTCAAGAAAATTTGCCAGTATATATTTCATGTTTTTTTCCAATAAAACCGAAAAAAACCGAAGAATATGAAAGAAACGGGAAATATTTCATGTTTTTTTCAAATACATACTTTTAAATGAGGATTTTAAATTAGGAAAACACATTTGAAATAATGGCAAACTTCGCTGAATACCAAGCTAGAAGTGGTTTTTGGGTCAATGAAATAATTTGGCAACCAGTAAACAATTTACACCCTCGCGACTGGTGGAAAGGATTTTGTCACTCTAAACAACTTGTTGAGTATTCCACCATCATCTGCGGCGTCTGAAAGAAATTGGTCTATTTTTGGTCGAACGCATACAAAAGATAGGAATCGCCTTCTTCCAGAACGACTTAATAAACTTGTTTACGTTCGATCAAATTAACATTTAATGCAAGCTAAAAAGGAAATATTATATAATAGCTCGAGCGTGAAGCTGACGATTCTTCGGACAGTGAAATTGAGACTGTGGCCGAGGAGAGCTAAATCTATTATTTTTACCTATTTGTTCCATATTTCACCTATTAAATATATTTCAATAAAACTTGTTTTTTTCAACTTTTCAAAACATCTTGCGAAAAATTCGAAAGAATCCTGTTTCTTTCCAAAGGATTCTTTCTGTTAATTTTTCTATGTAACATTCGAAAAAAACGGAAAAAACCACAATTTGTTTTTTTCGTGAAAAAAACAATTTGTTTTTTTCGGCATTTTCAACGCTAATCAAGAAGTAGCCCAAACGCATATGCAGCACCTCCGCCCGCAAATAGGAAAATACAGACGCTGCGGTAGACCTACATATATTCGACATTTCACTCCCCCGCGGAGTATCCTCAAAAGTTATTGACTCTTCGACTGTGTCAACCAAGGAAATTCCCGGCTGCTGAATCGGACCTGTACGAGGCGGTCTTTATACATATGTAGTAATTTAAGTCTCCAGCCAGGACTTATTAAAATAATTATAAATTAAGCGACTTTACGCAAAAGGCAGTCCTGTAGGTTAAATACCCGAGCCTAGGGTATCGTTGGGGAAAGGCCTAGAGACGGGTTGGATTGAACAAGGGTTATCTAGGGAGAAATTGAAAACTACAAACTCAGTGGCCCGGGCTGGCTCATGTAAGGGTTGGGGCTGAAACAGCTGTGAACCATGTTAGCGTGTTAAAACTTTTATAACCCGTAATTGTGTTGAAAATTGTTTACTTTGGTAATTAAATACTGTATTTAGAATTCTTATATCTTCCCTTCTCTATTTGTTCGAGTACTAATATTATAAAGTTTGTTTAAACGCAAACACGTTTGTTTAATCTTTGAGAGTATGGATGGATGGATACCTGGGTGGATTTAGATGAAATTTGATATGGAAGTGGCTTGAAGCTTGATAAAGGTTTATAGGCTACTTTATACCTGACTGCAAAAAAGGACAGTTATGTTTTTTAACCGACTTCTAAAAAAGGAGGAGGTTCTCAATTCGGATGTCTGTATTTTTTATGTTTGTCCGCGCATAACTCCGTCGCTTGCCAACCTATTTGAAAAATTCTATTTTTGTTAGAAAGAGTATACTTTCCAAATGGTCCTATGAAAATGTTATTAAAATTGAACAAATCGTATCTGAAAAATCAACAAGTGTAAAAGAATCTACGTTGACGATCTTTTCGTTTACTCTGCATTGCGTTTTTTGTTCGCGCATAACTCCGTCATTTACGAACCGATTTGGAAAATTCTTTTTTTTTGTTCTATTTCATTTGGTCCCATAGTCACCAAGTCGGCATCTGATGATAGAATCTTGGCGAAATCGAGGGAACTCTTCAAATTTTATAGGAAAACGAAATGCGATTTTCGTATTTTCTACAACAAGTGAAGCATTTGCGTTCAATAAGAACCAGATCTGATGATGAATCCAAGAGACAGGCACCGGAACTTCATAACAAGACAATGCATCTTAGCTGTGTACGGGCTTGTTGGAATTGTGACGGTATGCACTTTCCATAAAAATAGAATCGTTTTTCATTCTCAGTTTCAGTTCGACGTCGTTTTCTCATACGAGAAGCATATTTAATAGCGCTACCCATATTTTATAAGATTAAAAATATGTCACTAAAAATTAATAAATAAATTATTTTTGCAAAAAAAGACTGACTTCACAAAACCATAAAAGCACTTAAAAGTTAAAAATAATACTATAACCTACCTACATTAATAAACCTAACCTAACCTACGATTCACCTGTAAAAAAATTAACAATTTTTGGAGTTTTTTTTTGAATGAAACGACTGGTAATTAGAAAAAAAGTATTTTAATAGGAGTTTGTATTTTTATATTGTATAACTAGTATTTGCGTGTTGCGCGAGGTGCAAGCACCTCGCGTGCTTGTGAAAAAAAAAAACAAAAGGCGGGGGTTGATGGAGGGGTTTAGTATTTGCGTGTTGCGCGAGGTGCAAGCACCTCGCGAGCTTCTGAAAAAAAAATAAAAAAAAAAAGAGGGGGGGGGGTGATGGGGGGGGGGGTTGCACAAGTATTTCGACTTAAGCATTGCCCTTCTAAATGAATCTGAAAAAAAAAATGTTCCAAGTCTCTTAGATTCCGAGATCCGCCTAAAGGGGGGGAGAAGGGGGGCGGGGAGGGGGGACTTTGAAAAATGGTTTTTACTTTACCGAGCCTCCTCTATACGAATCCGTAAAAAGAAAAAATACGGGTCTCGTAGTTTCCGAGATACGATAGGGGGGGGGGGGAGAAGGGGGGGGGGAAAAGGGGGGGTTTGGCACTTTTCCCGTAGGTTTGAGAGTTACTTGTTTACGAATCTGTCAAAATATACCCACCTCCCCATCCACCATCTGGGAGAACAATTCTGTCAGTGAGTCAGTGAGTGGTAATTTAGCTTTATATAGTATAATTATTGTTGTGGGTCTTCGTCCGAATAAATGTTTTTCAAATTCATTTTTCTAGCTAAACATTTGATCGAAGGGCTAAACCGATCGATCAAAATAATGTACTACGAAATTGTATGTCTTTAAAACATAGTATATACGAAAGTGCCCGATGGTATATCAGTCTATATTCTAACATTTTTATCTTATACATATTACAAAGTAAATAATAAGGTATTTATGAAGCTATTCTAGACAGTAATACAGTATTATTGGCAATATTAAAATATTAAGGGCATATACTACCTCAGCCTTAGAATAACAACGCATAGAAGGATAGTACGAGTGCAAAAAGTGAGGCAACTAAAACTTAGCCATTTTTGGCTAACTTTGCTCGACGAGCCGTCAGTATTCATTCTGCCGAACAGAGCTCGCGAGTAAATAATTTAAAACGACTGTTTGTAGCGTAAAGGGATGTCATAGTCCTTCAGGAAAACAAAAAACGTGTAATCAAATTACATTTCACAAGTAAATACTTACATTTTATACATTATATTTAAGTAAATCGACCATCAAACAAAAATTCTAATAACCTAACTTATCACAATTCAATGTTGCTATCCGTGAGGAAAAAAATACCCATATTGATTTCTTATTTCTTATTTTTGTTTAAAAAAAATATAGTTTTGGCGGCAATTATGTATGCGTCAAACTAAAGTATATTTATTTACAGCTACTACCTACAGTGTTTTATAACTAAAAGTTACTGTTAGTTCGAAGAGTGGCATCATAAAGATGACAATTTTATTGATTAAGATTTTTTTCATTTAAGTAATATTCTCAATAATATTTTTCTATTTCATAAATACAACACATACTTTTAATTGATATCAAACGAGATTTTTCAAGCAATTAATACATTTCTATAATATCATTATAACACATTACACATCAAACATTCTAAACGCAATAAACGATATCTCATTTCGTTTACCTTCCGTAAATATATGTCATATAAGTCATATTACATGAAAAAACATCATTTTATTTAGTTTCATAACATAAAATACTTGATTTGATCCAGCAACATAATAGTGCGTTTTCCCATTTTTGTGGTAATGGTACTGGTAATGGTATCACTGAAAGCTATATTTGTGTGCGTTTGAAGAACGTAGACACATTCGGCTCACGCACACAAAGAAAATAAAGTGGACACACGAAATCGCTCGTGTTTTGTTCTAGACGCCTCTTCTATGCGTTGTTATTCTAAGACCTCAGCGCTTCTCACTCTTTATCTCGCTCGCACACTACTGGCCGCGGCGTGGTGGCGCGGGAAAAGTCTCCAAGACACCGATAATTTCGTTTATTTCTTTTTACGGTGAAAATAATGGTAATAAAAAAAAGTAAATAACATAAGACCTGCTTTATAGTTAGTTCAATTAATATGCAAAGTTTCATTATCTAATTTGAAGTTATTTTTGAATACCAGCGGTTTATTGTACGGTTTGGAGGTAACTTTGGAAAAAAAAAATTATCAAGAAAATTTTATGGAATCGTGTTTTCGTCAAACATAGTACCTAACATTAATTCTCAACTTTACCATATATTTATTTCAAAATGATTGCTGCAGTATTTTTGACATAACGGAGGATCATGCCTAAGGGCCTATAGTACCTCAAATGGCTTAGCATGATTTTGGGTATTGCTGCTTAATAGCAGCAATAGCGAAATGGCTATGGTGTTGACCTCGACACAAGCGTAGTTAGAGGGGTTAACAAGATGACTAGAAATGTGAATTCTACTCACATTCACTACTTCTTCACACTGACACTACCTATATTAGTGTAACGACCGTCCGAAGCTTGAGCGAGTCGCTGACCTTTAAAGAATTGTATTTTTTTTTCTGCCAAAACAGCCTGGGCCTCAAGTCTGCTATTACAATAGTGTCAAAATAGTCTATCATTGATTTCAAAATTGTTGATTTTGACAAGTTTGGTAATCTACTAATATAATGGCTTTCCAATGGTCAACCACTGACACTTCATTGAACGAAATAATATGTAAAATTAAATAGAAATAAAATCTGGCATGAATAAATGTTCAAATTTAGGGGTAGTTTTTCGAAAATCATTACTATTAACGGGTTTTATAATAATGACAATACGGCAATGTCATTCTAATACGAGACTACTGATCAACCATTATGAATTTAGTAGATTACGAACTATTAGCAAAATGACAATGGGATCGTGATGGAATGACAAATTTATAAAAATAGCAGACTTGGGGCCCTGGTCTGTTTTTTATCCATAGTCTAGTAACTTTATTTATTAAGATATCTTCTTCCGTACCAGGTGCTCATTGGCACAGACGCCGTAAGATCCTGACTCCGACCTTCCACTTCAACATTCTGAAGAACTTTGCGGCTGTTATGGAGGAGAAGACGCAGGATATGGTGAAGATGTTGAAGGAGAAGAAGGGAGAAGACATATCCCTGATGCCTTTGATCAGTGACTTCACGCTGTTCACTATTTGTGGTAAGTTCTTCGTTTTAGCGTATGGTGATAAAACAAGGAACATTTCGACGGTCTAATTATCAGAGTTTGTAACTCCATTTGAGTAAATTTTACAGGAGCAAGAAAAACTGTTTTATTTATTAATTTATTGCAATATTTCAACTTGTGATTTAAGGGTAGAATTGTTAGAGAAAATTATTTATAATTTTTTTTAAATATTGCGTTATGAAAATTACAGTACGAAAATTTCTAGCCACGGTGTTTGGAGTTAGGAAGTGTAAATACAGTACCACTTTTTATTTTTGTAGTTTGATAAATGTCCTCATCGTGTAATCGTTTTTGGGAAATAAGAAGTATTCCATTGTATAGATTATAAAATACTGCACGAGATGACACATTTTGATAATTAGACCGAAGATTTGTAGTTTCGCAATTCCCGTCCGTTTATTAAATCTATACATATAAATAGTCGTACAAGCGTCAATAGCTTAATGGTTAAGGTTAAGGACTTGTGATCGAGAGGTCGCGGGTTCCAGCCCCACCCATTACACTGTTGCCGTGAACCCACTCCTGACACAAGCATATTTAGCTTAGTTGGAGGGGTTAACAGGATTGCTAGTAATGTGAATTCTACTCACATTGCTAGTAATCTAGAAAAAAAATAGAAGTGTCGGTTTGCGATTTCAAAATAACTGTGTGTTCTCAAGTGCATATAGTTATTTACAAAAAATAATTTAAAATAGTGTCATTACAAACAAACCTTTTTTAGGGTTCCGTAGCCGAATGGCAAAAAAAGGATCCCTTATAGTTTCGTCATGTCTGTCTGTCTGTCTGTCCATCCGTCCGTCCGTCTGTCACAGCCATTTTATTCCGAAACTATTAAGACTATACATGTAAAACTTGGTAGGGAGATGTAGTCTGTGAACCGCTTTTTTATTTTAAGAAAAAAAATAAAAAAATAAAGGAGGCCTCCCTATACATGGAACTGAAACAGAAAATATTTTTTTTTCATGAAACCTATACGTGTGTGGGTCTTTAAAAATGACATTGAGGTTTTTAATAGCACTTTTTCATAAAGTTAATCGTTTAAAAGATATACGCTTCCAAAGTGATAAAATGTGTCTCCCCCCTCTAACTTCTATAATAATGGAGTGAATAATTTAAAACAAATATAATTATGCTGTAGATCTTAATGTAAACTTTCAACGGAAATTGTTTGAACACGATCGGGTCAGCAGTTTTTGAAATACAGCATATTTTCTAAAACCGCAAATTAATATAACTTTGTAACTCATACAAACACTATGAAAAAGAAAGTTATTTTAGTTACGGAACCCTTCATTGATGAGTCTGACTCGTACTTGGCCAATTTTTTAAACTGTACCTACGTCTGTAACAATAAACGTAGTTATATAATTTTGAACAAGTTTTGCCCGCGACTTGGCTCGTGTGGCAGTCAATATTTGTTACCGACGCGTGGTTGCCTGCGTTAATCCCGATGCTATGAGTTCCTGGATAATCTTCTAAAACACAGAGTTATAATGAAAGCCTTAGCTAAATGAGTGTCTCTGTCTGAATTGATAAAAGAACACATGTGATGAAAAAAAAATAGTGTGGTAATTTTTTTCCGTAATTTTTCCGATTGCTCGATGAAAGATTGATACAGTAATAATGTGCTTTAGCTTCATACATCTAATGCGCACACACACTAATAAGCGGCAAAAGCATAGATACAGTTTTTTAGATAATGTCACCCGTATTATCTGTAAACTAGTACTTACTCACGCGGGGCTTCGCTCCCGTGGATTCTATCACGGTAAAAAACATAACTCTCCTTTTTGCAGTCGCGTAAAAAGTAGCCTATAACCTTCTTCAAGCTTCAAGCTACGTCCATATCAAATTGCATCCAAATCCACCCAGTACTTTAGAAGATTAGCGCGTTCAAGCAAACAAACAAACAAACTTTTCCGCTCTATAATATTAGGCTGTTTTGTAGGATACATTTTTCATTATCTCTTTGTTTGCTAATAAATAACAAATAATAATAAAATCTCTCTTCAGAATAGAATCTATTAATAGATTCCATTCTGAAGAGGTTCTGTTGGAATAGCTAAGGCTTTCAGAATAACGCAGTATGTTTTTTATGGAAATCTTCCGAAACAGCTCAACCGATTTTTATGAAATGTATTGAGAATATGTCGCAGGCTTTTGAAGTGCGCGTCTCAAAGAGCAGTCAGCAGAATTGCCGGGGCTTTATGCCTGCAGGGGTTGCGGGAATATTCTAACGTGATACTGCAGCCCCGGAAGGCAAGGGTAACTGAAGGAGCAGGATGCGTTTTTAGTCAGTAGAAGTCTTACATCCTTTCAACTCCAGCCGCAGCGGGATGAGTCATTTGATGATTTTTCCACTCAGAAAATGAGCTTTGTTTTGCTTGAAATCTCTAATATTATAAAGCTGAAGAGTTTGTTTGTTTGTTTGTTTGTTTGCTTGAACGCGCTAATCTCAGGAACTACCGTTCTGATTTGAAAAATTCTTTCAGTGTTAGATAGCCCATTTATCGAGGAAGGCTATAGGCTATATATCATCACGCTAACACCAATAGGAGCGGAGCAGTAATGAAGAATGTTTCAAAATCGGGGGATTTTTTTTTCCACGGGGACGAAGTCGCGGGCGGAAGCTAGTAATTTATATGGCAAAACAACGTTTACCGGGTATTCTAGTACAAATCAATAAATTAATAACAATAATAAATATGTAAACAACTCAATTTATGCCTAGAATATAGTTTTTCGTGATTTTCTTACAAATTAAGTCCCACTTATCACGTGTAAATCCCGACGTCGCGTGTCGTGGGTATTCCGGTATAACAAACGTCTGTTACCCTATAATCTCCTCTATCTTCAAGTGAACGTTTTATTAAAATCGGGTCAGTCGTCCCAGAGATGGATTGGCTTTGTTGGCTGGAACAGATCGACAAAATATTAAAATAAGTTTGTGTTTTTTTTTATGCTGTTAATAACTATAAGCATTGAGAAAACACAGTTATTTTGAAATCACAGGCGGACACTGTGCACTTACTAGCGTAATGCTTTCTTGGGTGAGTATCAATAAAACAGTAGACGTTTATTTAAGGACACAAATCGATACTGCTTATATTTAGAGGTAGGTACATGACACAGAGGTAGGTTTATGTAATGATTAGACATAATATATATTATAATGATTAATCATACATTGTAGGCACAACACTTCAACTTTTATTTATATGCATTACGTGTTATGTATGTGAGTTTAGATGCGAGTTAAAAATAAACAGTCTTTCCTCAATCTCAATGTCAGAATAATCACCATGTTTTTTATCAAGTAACAAGACAAATTACCCCCTTCAATTAGTGTAGCCTCCCATAGCCTCTAATCAAAATGTAATCTATGACGTCATGATTCTCCATAATTATGTACCATTTGCTGCACTGCCATGGTAAGGATATAGTGTTTTTGCGTTTAATTGGCTTTGTAATTTGAACCTTATGTCTATACGCATAAAGTAAGAAGTTTTGCAACTGCAGTTTCTGATTATCATCCGATTGCAAGATAGTAATCGCTTGGCTTAAATGGTTTGTTTTTGAAATGGTGAGGTTGCTTTTTGCATTCAACATTATTTTAGTGATATTTAACAGTACCAGGAACTGCTGTATATATCTACGTTTATTTGACGTTCGATAGTCTGATTTATTGAGATAATCTGTAGCTAATTTGAATAAGTTGCGACTTGTTTATCAGCTTCCAGAGTTAGAATTGTAAGGTTACAAAATAATTAATGATTAAACGAACTTACCTGTACGTGAAGTTCTATCATAATTATACAAAGTGCATCGTCCGAAGAGATTAGTAACCAGAAAACGTTGAAATATATGTAGTAACACGCTAGTGACACCACTCTTACACTGTATGTTTAGAGTCTTACGCTCTTTTTTTTTATTTGTCTTTTGCTGGCAACCCCAGCGTCTCGGTCTTTTATTAAGTTTAGAGTTTGAAGCCACCATGTTCAGCTTTGACATTTCTGCAGCAAACTGGGAGACACTTTGGGTTGGGTGGGTGTTACTAATCTCTTCGGACGATGCACTTTGTATAATTATGATAGAACTTCACGTACAGGTAAGTTCGTTTCATCATTAATTATACTCGTGCATCGTCCTCGAGATTAGTAACCTGAAAACGTTGAAATATCTCGTCGTTGCGCTTGCAAAAGTCGCTATGTGGTAAATAGTCATTTTCGTTCTTTTATGCAGTTTCAATC
Source organism: Tholera decimalis (assembly GCA_943138885.2). NCBI lineage: Eukaryota > Metazoa > Arthropoda > Insecta > Lepidoptera > Noctuidae > Tholera > Tholera decimalis. Next base: position 38,055,760 of record OW964562.2, read on the forward strand.
GTTATTTTAATACACACATGCTGTAAAACAGCTATCTAATAAACGATGACAATAATAGGTTGCTTAAATTCATAATAGGCCTACATTAATAAATAATGAATTCTCACAAAAGCAATAGACACAAAAATAATAGCCATTTTTATTTAGAAAACCTCTTATTAACAATGTAGTTTTTATTGATTGAACTATAACGAATTATTAATAGATTATAAAAAAATGATCTGGCAACATTTACCTGCGCATGTCACAGAACTCGCAGACGTTCTGTGGTTTGTTACGAGCGTGATTGCTTTGTTTAAATATGATAATTAATCCTACTTAATTATGAAAGTCCAGTGCTAAAACTGTTAACTAATTATAAATTTTTTATCGTATCTAAACGGCGATTCTACACCATTTATGAGTACCTATCTACTTTTTATAGTACTGCTATTATATGTACATAAAGTAATAGAGACATAATCCCATCCTCATAGTGATGTATAGTAGATAGGTAGTAGAAGTAGGTACTTAATCCAAATAGAATTAGGAGGAAATGTCAATGTCAATGTCTAATTATAACCTAGATTTTTACAACAGAAAAACGATGATATCTCTTGAACCAGGGTGAATAAATGAAAAATGGTTTCTGATTATGAAAATACTATGTTTTTACTATTATTTAAAATAAAAATCTTCAGGGCACAACAATTTTCCACTGGGACCCAACTGTCCTTACAAATCGGGCAATCTCCTTTGCGAAATTCTTTGGACTACTTGCATGGATGAATATGAGATACTTTACACTTAAGAAAGAGTAAATACATGAATAGACCTAACTCTACACAAGATTCTTTTAAATGATGAGACGCATACTGCTAAGAAATATAGACTGACGCCTCAACTATGGGGGGAGTAGCCACATGTGGGGGTGAACGAGCCAGCGGAAGATGAGAGAAAAATCCATATAAATCAGCTCGAGCTGCTGGTAGCTTATTTTGGCCTTAAAGTATTTGCGTAAAACCTCAGAAACTGTGAATACTTCTTCACATAGATAACTCCATAGCCATTGCTTACATAAACCGCAAGGGGAGCATCCAATACCTACATCTATTTTTTATATATATTTCATATATTACAGATAAAAAAATTACGGATGCAGACTCTCGTCGAGTACACCCAGATATAGATTGGATACTGGCAGACACTGCTTTCCAAAGAATAGTTTAAAAATTCGGCCGGCGGACCTCTTCACAAGTAGAGTAAATACAATCCAAACACTTTGGCAGTTAATGCATTCATAATCAAATGGACAACAATTAATTTTTAGGCCCCTTGGTCCTTTCATAATAATGTTAAAAACCTTGAGAAAAATTATTACTAAGAAGGCAAGACAATCATGGTGGTTCCTAAATAGCCCATACAACCGTGGTCATACAACTAATACAGTCATATCAACTTTAACCTAACAACATTATTATTTTACAACACAACCTCAAACTGGTTGCCGGATCATTGTGCGCTGCGGCGACGCAGGGTATCGATCATCCACAGCGGGCACCATGATAGGCTCGTTGTCGGAAAATCCTTACCAGCAATATGACGTACCTAGCACTTGAAAAATTTAATTTTGTGCTCAGAACAATATAATTTTGAGTTATATGAAGCGTCAATCCCAAACATTTTATATTTTCTCACAGGTTTACTCAATCAGAGAAACCAGTACGGCACCGTGAATTCATGTAGGTTCTCATTACAAGGTTTCTTTTTTCAGGGGAGCTTATCGGCTCAACCACGGCCTAAATATAATACCACGTGGTATACTTCGCTTGTACTAGAAATTCCAAAGGAAAATTTGCCGTTAAAAATTAACTTAAAATGATGATAACGTCGGCATAACGTATACAAAAATTATTATAAAATAAATAAATTGTTTTTATATAAATAAATAATAAACATACCCGACCAGTGACGATTTTAAAACTTCCAGGCCAGGCTCAAAACAACCAACCATTCTTTGAGACGAAAATGGAAATGTGCCCAAAACCTTACTTTTTAATATTAGTACAAAACCAAGCCAGGTCTTTTTGTGGGAAACACATAAAGTCGTTCAATGGTTTTAAGAAACCGCATAAACGGTAAAAACATAATCCTTACGTCCGTCGGTGGATTATAGCCGTCCTTAAAGATAGCGGGATTCACACCTCTGAGTGCACACGACACAAAGCACGCTGCTACGTCTAAACCTAACCAATGCGACTTCAGAGCGGAAGCTCTAACGTTTTTGGAAAATTCTATAACAGAGCAATAATTAACTCTAACGAAACGTAACTGGCACGACAGTGCTAACTGATTTATAATTAGTTAATTACCCTTAGATATAAAACTAGATTTTTAAGGAGAACAAAATTGAATCATAAATAAACAAAAAAAATGTGATACTAATTAAGTAGTTTTAGAAATAAACCAATTGATTAATACACAGGTATTTTTGGTAGTTAATATTTCCTCAGCTATCTCTCAAGGTCTACATATTGTCGTTGCGCTTGCAAAAGTCGCTATGTGGTAAATAGTCATTTTCGTTCTTTTATGCAGTTTCAATCGTTATTTTAATACACACATGCTGTAAAACAGCTATCTAATAAACGAAATATTTAAAGAGTTACCTTTCAATATTGCGTTTATCAGATAGCTGTTTTTACAGCATGTGTGTATTAAAATAACGACGGAAACTGTATAAAAGAACGAAAATGACTATTTACCACATAGCGACTTTTGCAAGCGCAACGACAATATGTAGACCTTGAGAGATAGCTGAGGAAATATTAACCAAAAAATACCTGTGTATTAATCAATTGGTTTATTTCTAAAACTACTTAATTAGTATCACATTTTTTTTGTTTATTTATGATTCAATTTTGTTCTCCTTAAAAATCTAGTTTTATATCTAAGGGTAATTAACTAATTATAAATCAGTTAGCACTGTCGTGCCAGTTACGTTTCGTTAGAGTTAATTATTGCTCTGTTATAGAATTTTCCAAAAACGCTAGAGCTTCCGCTCTGAAGTCGCATTGGTTAGGTTTAGACGTAGCAGCGTGCCTTGTGTCGTGTGCACTCAGAGGTGTCAATCCCGCTATCTTTAAGGACGGCTATAATCCACCGACGGACGTAAGGATTGTGTTTTTACCGTTTATGCGGTTTCTTAAAACCATTGAACGACTCTATGTGTTTCCCACAAAAAGACCTGGCTTGGTTTTGTACTAATATTAAAAAGTAAGGTTTTGGGCACATTTCCATTTTCGTCTCAAAGAATGGTTGGTTGTTTTGAGCCTGGCCTGGAAGTTTTAAAATCGTCACTGGTCGGGTATGTTTATTATTTATTTATATAAAAACAATTTATTTATTTTATAATAATTTTTGTATACGTTATGCCGACGTTATCATCATTTTAAGTTAATTTTTAACGGCAAATTTTCCTTTGGAATTTCTAGTACAAGCGAAGTATACCACGTGGTATTATATTTAGGCCGTGGTTGAGCCGATAAGCTCCCCTGAAAAAAGAAACCTTGTAATGAGAACCTACATGAATTCACGGTGCCGTACTGGTTTCTCTGATTGAGTAAACCTGTGAGAAAATATAAAATGTTTGGGATTGACGCTTCATATAACTCAAAATTATATTGTTCTGAGCACAAAATTTAATTTTTCAAGTGCTAGGTACGTCATATTGCTGGTAAGGATTTTCCGACAACGAGCCTATCATGGTGTCCGCTGTGGATGATCGATACCCTGCGTCGCCGCAGCGCACAATGATCCGGCAACCAGTTTGAGGTTGTGTTGTAAAATAATAATGTTGTTAGGTTAAAGTTGATATGACTGTATTAGTTGTATGACCACGGTTGTATGGGCTATTTAGGAACCACCATGATTGCCTTGCCTTCTTAGTAATAATTTTTCTCAAGGTTTTTAACATTATTATGAAAGGACCAAGGGGCCTAAAAATTAATTGTTGTCCATTTGATTATGAATGCATTAACTGCCAAAGTGTTTGGATTGTATTTACTCTACTTGTGAAGAGGTCCGCCGGCCGAATTTTTAAACTATTCTTTGGAAAGCAGTGTCTGCCAGTATCCAATCTATATCTGGGTGTACTCGACGAGAGTCTGCATCCGTAATTTTTTTATCTGTAATATATGAAATATATATAAAAAATAGATGTAGGTATTGGATGCTCCCCTTGCGGTTTATGTAAGCAATGGCTATGGAGTTATCTATGTGAAGAAGTATTCACAGTTTCTGAGGTTTTACGCAAATACTTTAAGGCCAAAATAAGCTACCAGCAGCTCGAGCTGATTTATATGGATTTTTCTCTCATCTTCCGCTGGCTCGTTCACCCCCACATGTGGCTACTCCCCCCATAGTTGAGGCGTCAGTCTATATTTCTTAGCAGTATGCGTCTCATCATTTAAAAGAATCTTGTGTAGAGTTAGGTCTATTCATGTATTTACTCTTTCTTAAGTGTAAAGTATCTCATATTCATCCATGCAAGTAGTCCAAAGAATTTCGCAATTGTGTCATTCAGATGTTTGTTTATGGAGAATATGGTGAAGTTTCGCTTAGTGACTGACTCTGCATATTGTGTGTCACACAAGATCCAGTACACATCCATGAGTTGTTTGAGGCACTCTTTATTTTTGTTTTTGTTCTCATCTTCTTGGGTGAGGACTCGCTAGCCCAGAAATTGCCATTGTGAGCTGGCTTTGGCGCTCTTTGATGCCCTTGTCTCGCTTTAATACAGTTTCTGTTACAGCTGCTTTTATTTCCACATTTAGTAGGGGTGCTCCAATCAAGATACTGTTAGCTGGGATGAGATACCATTCTGTAAGCTCTTCGCGGGTTTCCTTGCTATGTCCCAGAGTGTCTATGTGTTGCAGTCTTGTTGCTAATACTTTGTGTATATCAATCCCATAGTTAACAACCGCAGAGAGCTAGTTCTTCATCATGGTTTACTTCCAAGACTTTTTCCTTAACCAACGTCTGCTGCGGTAAGTTTTCTGAGGTGGATGGCTGTGTGACCTCTTCAATAGGTTTGACGCACTTATTTGATGGTAAAACCTCTATAAGTTGTATCGTCCCTGGGCTGTCCAATGACACCCCAACTGAAACCAGATTATCCTAGTAAGGAATTTTTATTACATCAGTTATGGTGTAGTTTCAGCAACTACCCATATGATATGCCAATGCAGTCCTAAGTAATAAACTATAGTTATTGTCTGTGAATTAGTGTGGTATAGTAAGCAACCTGGCGATACATCCCCAGGAGTTGCTCTGATGAGTGTTTGTTACCATGATTGTATGTCAGTAGACAAATGAGGCAGGTGTTAGTAACACCATTCTAAGGTTTTACTGATGCACTATGAAAATTGGGCCAATGAAACCATCCCAAAAACTAATCTATATTGGTCTCACAACCGTCTTGAATAAGTTACCCTGAGGCAAACTGACAACCCAAAGTCGCTCTAATAGGTGTTGGGTACTTTAGTAAACTTATTTTGTGTAACCTTGTGATACGGCCCCATAAGCCGCTCTGATAGATGTGGTTACTTCAGTATACTTATTTTGTGCAACCTGGCGATACAGCCCCATAAGCTGCTCTGATATGTGTGGTTACTTCAGTATACTTATTTTGTGTTACCTGGCGATACGGCCCCATAAGCCTCTCTGATTGGTGACAGGTGTTGGTTACTTCAGTATACTTATTTTGTGTTATCTGGCGATACAGCCCCATAAGCCGCTCTGATAAGTATTGGTTCTTTCAGTATGTAACTTATTTTGTGTAACCTGGCGATACAGCCCCAAACACCGCTCTGATAGAGTACATATTACCTCAATGTCTGATAGGTGACAGGTGTTGGTTACTTCAGTATACTTATTTTGTGTTACCTGGCGATACGGCCCCATAAGCCGCTCTGATAGGTATTGGTTATTTCCGTATACTTATTTTGTGAAACCTGGCGATACGGCCCCAAAAACCGCTCTGATAGGTGACAGGTGTTGGTTACTTCAATATACTTATGTTGTGTTACCTGGCGATACGGACCCATAAGCCGCTCTGATAGGTGTTGGTTATTACAGTACACTTATTTTGTTTTACCTGGCGATACGGCCCCAGAAGCCGCACTGATCGGTAATAACTTTAGTTAGGGTAAATCTATTGGTATGTAGACAGATGCTTGTTTTTCAATTGTTTTCCAGAAATACTGATCATAATGCCATGTAAAAAAAACTTTTTAGCAAAAAATAGAACCGACTTCCTTATAAAAACACTACAAAGGCAAAAATAACTTTAATTTTGGAAGGCGGTGTCAAAAACGAAAATATATACAAAACTAAAGACACCGCCTTCCGAAATTAAAGTTATTTTTGCTTTTGTAGTGTTTTTATAAGGAAGTCGGTTCTATTTTTTGCTAAAAAGTTTTTTTTCACGCTTTTAAGTGGGTCGGTTTGTAATTTATCTAGTTACAAAAGCCAAAATGTCAACTACTTATCACCTTTTACAAAATATTGCTTTTCCCGGTGCAGAGCCGTTAATTTTTGAGGAGTTCTCCTGGTACATCGCCATCAGCTCTACTTCACCATATGCATTGTGACGAGCATAAAGTGCTTAACATCTATATTCAAGTAATCTAATCGCAATCAACGAAATATTTATTATTGAGTAGTTTCGGTGGCCATCTGGGGTCTTCATCATCAGTTCCACTTCCTCAAATGGTGCTTTTCGAGAGCAAATGCACAAGATACTATAAGAAATACCCAAAACGCTATAGGTGTGCCTATAATATTTGAAGAGTTCCCTCGATTTCTCCATGATTCCATCATCAGATCCAAACGTGACGACAATGGGACCAACTAGAAAGTATACCCTTTCAAACAAAAAAATAATTTTACAAATCGGTCCAGCCATCTCCGAGTTATGAGGTAACCATACATGAAAAAAAAAAAAAAAAAGTTCAAGACGAATTGTAAACCTCCTTTTTTTGAAGTCGGTTAAAAATATATAATTATTAGCGTCTATCAACTTTACGTAAAAGTTCGTGTGTTTGCAGCAAGGATCTTGTAAAATACCTTTTGCAGCAATTCGTTTTGACGCACACCATTTCGTGGAATATGTTTTGCACACAATTTCGTGGAAAATGTTTTGCACGAAGGCAAACATACGAGGTTATTTTGGTAAATTTACTAATAAGGGCTTGTTTTTGTTATAATAATAGCACTTGATCACTTTACTATTATATTATAATAAATATATTATATTATACCTTGATCTTTATCATCCTCTTCCGAAATAGTCCCTGTAGAATTGGCGGATGGTTGGCGCCGACGGCGGCGTGGCCGCTTTTTTGTTTGTTATTGTTTCTTTTTCAGTTTTTTGATCTTTCACATTATGTATTCTATTTCAAATTTCCTTTTTGGCATTTTTGCTTGCGTATTTTCACTATAAAACGAATCACTTTTGTTTTTTCCTAAAATAAAACGTGCGAGTGGTGGCGCACTGTGACGTGAATGAAAGACCGAGACGCTGGGGTGGCCAGCAAATGAAAAAAAAAAAAGTGCGTAGGACTCTAAACATACAGTGTAAGAGTGGTGTCACTAGCGTGTTACTACATATATTTCAACGTTTTCAGGTTACTAATCTCGAGGACGATGCACGAGTATAATGTAGTGTTTATCGCGCATCATGAATTTTGGAACATCATTGAGCGTACTTAAAGGACGGAAACTTCGCAATTTATTTATGAATGCGTATGCGTGTACAGAGTGTTTCTTTTACGTATCAATTTAACATTTTTAGTGAATATTTTAATATAAAAAAAAATTAAAACATTTTGTTTTCGAATGGTAATATTTTTTTAGCATGTATGGATGCTATACTATTGCGGGTTAACGGGAACGCCCTCTGTTAGTTAACATACTGTAGTTAGGCTTTTTGAATGCGTGTCCGGCCAGAATAAACGGTGTCCGGCTTGACCGACTTTTGTTAGTCTTTTTACATTTAACCAATCACCTTAAGAAGATTAATGGTAAATAATAGAAAGAACCTGTGTTTACAAACACAATTTTTGGCGTATTATTACTAAGACACAAAATCCTTAATCATTTAAGGTGTCCGGCCTTTTCACATAAATGTCCGGCCAAATTGGCTGCTCTGTCCGGCTATTAAGTTGGATGAGCTGGCAACCCAATTCCCAACAATATAAATCATGCTGAAACTTAACCGTTTTGACACTATTCCCTATAATAGCTACGATAGAGCAGCTAATGGCCCTTTCGAAGGAGGCCTTCCAGAAATAGTAATTTGAAGGAGATTCATTTAAATTTTATATAACCTAATTACTTTGTGTCATCATCGCCACTGCTGCAAGCAGTAGGGCTGTGAAATGCTCTACCCGTGTCAGTAAGACAAGCACAAACCCCATCTTCTTTCAAAAGCAGTAAAAGATCTTTATCTCTCTCCTTAAATTGTTGTTATTGTGTATGTCTTTGTTTCTTTCTTTTTTAAATATTTATATGTATATATATATATATGTTTTGAGAACGTTATTTATTGTTTTGTATTTTATATAGATAAATAGTAGGTACACCGTGGACTACCCGCGTATTTATTTTCTCCTTCTGTGTCAAATCCATCCAAAGGTTGTCTGTAAAAGATCGCTTTTAGCGATAAGACCGCCCATTGTATCACCCTTTTGAATCGTTAAGTCCATAATTTCGTTTTACTGTCATGGTGTACAATAAAGAATATATCTATCTGTCTATCTATCTCAAATCGGTGAAAGATAACATCGTGAGGAAGCCGTCATGTCCTAAGGCAAAAATTCTGAAGACATGCGACATAGGTACATCAACCCGCAATGGACCCGCGTGGTTGATATTGGTCCATTTTCTCTCATAGAGAGGGGCTTGTGTCCAGGTACGATCGGAGCCTGGAATTTGGGGGAGGGGAGGGTCACTAACAATAAAATTTGTCGAATAAATGAATTTTCTTTATTGCACAATACAAATTTTATCGCACTCATTATAAAACAAATGGAAGTATTCTATTTTTATTGACAAATCTGGTGATAATATTTGGAACGTCTTATTTTGCAAAATTTTAGAAGATTTTCTATTTGAGGTGTACGATTTGGGGAGGGGGTCATGTCCCCTGTGTCCCTTCGGACCGCACTAGCTTGTGTCCCAGTAGTGTGAACGCAATAGGCTTCATTATTATAAACTTTGTTCGCAATAAAATATTCACCATATTTTTTACACAAAGTACAAAGTTGATATATAATGTCTTTTAAGTTATAAACCTGAGTTGTATCATAATATTATATCTCCTTGATGGTAATTCAGGGTCGCTGTCCTTATGTGGCACTTGACACAGTTGTACTTGTCTTATAAGTACCTACAACTGTTTTATATTATTTTACATAAAACGTATGTATCAGGTCTTAAACCAGTCCATAAAGTAGGTCGTCTTAGGTAACACAGGCACTTAGGCCAACCGCGTAAATGATTTTTTTTTGTTTTTGCTATAAAACCAAACTTATCGGTAAAATTTTTATAATAGGTATAGGTCCCGGAAATATAAGTCTTTGTCCGGAATGCGGAGGGAATCCTAAACCGTCTGGAATTTCTACAATTGAATGAAATAGTGAAACATAAAAAAATATAATGTTTTTATTTCAAATTAAAGAAAGTCAGGAATTTTCATCAAATGTCCGGAATTTACTCCGGATTTTCATTTTTTTATAAAATTAAATATATATAATTAAATAATAAGCAAAATCTAAATATGTTTATAAAATCTTAGGCTCCGTATAGTTGGAGATATTTTTAAACTAGCTTTTGCCCGCGACTTCGTTCGCGTGGGAGGTTTTTCCCGCGTAAATCCCGATCCCGTGGGAATTTCGCAATAAAAACTATCCTATGTCCTTTCCAAAATCCTAAACTATTCCCATGCCAAATTTCATCTGAATTGGTTCAACGGTTTAGGCGTGAAAAGGTAACAGACAGACAGAGTTACTTTTGCATTTATAACATTAAGTATGGATAGCTTAAAAAAATCTCCAATATAAAGAAGTGTCAAAAAACTAATAGCTAAGGTGTTGGACTTATGAACAAGAGGTCGCGGGTTCGAACCCTACCCATTGCCTGTTGCTGGATCCACTCCTGAAGAGTTTGGAGCAAAGAGGGGACTATGCCCAGGCATTCGCGGACGACGTCGTGCTTGTCTTCGATGGTAACACTGCTAGTGAAATAGAACAGAGCGCGAATGCTGCCCTCGAACATGTTCGGACGTGGGGTGTGAAAAACAAGCTCAAATTTGCTCCACAGAAAACCAACGCATTGGTCATAACTAGGAAGCTTAAATTTGATACCCCACGTCTGAGCATGGGCGGGGTCGACATAAACTTATCAAAAGAAGTGAAGATCCTCGGTGTTGTCATCGACGACAAGCTTACCTTTAACTCACACGTCTCCAACGTCTGCCGCAAGGCAATTGCAGTTTACAAGCAGTTGAATAGGGCGGCTCGGGTAAGCTGGGGACTAAACCCCGAGGTCATTAGGACTATATATGTGGCGACCGTAGAGCCGATCGTTCTGTATGCCGCCAGTGTATGGGCCCCGGCTGCAAATAAGCTGGGAATTGTGAAACAGCTAGGCGTCGTGCAGCGCGGCATAGCGCAAAAACCTCGGCACTGTTGCTGGCTGGGCTGCTCCCTCTTGACCTCCGAGTTCGAGAGGTGGCCTCATTATATGAGGCCAAGAAGGGAGTTCCCCAGCAGGTGATTGGAGACAGGGAGGTGGAACGAGTGGCTTCCGCGATGGAATACCCACACCCTGCTAAACGTATTGTCCTGGAGTTCGTAGGCCTGGTCGACCGTGAGCAGTTCGACGCCAGCGCCGACCTGGAAGTGAAAATTTTCACAGATGGAAGCAAGATTGGGGGGCGCGTCGGTGCTGCACTATCCATTTGGAGGGGTAGCGCCAAGGCGCGCGCAATCAAGCTGGCGCTACCGAACTATTGCAGGTTAGTTATTGCGGTTTACCAGGCGGAACTACTGGCAATATGTCGGGCTACCAGGGAAATCCTGAAAATCATGGCAGCTGGCTTCGGACTATACAGCGATTCCATGGCGGCTCTCCAGACAGTGAAAAACCACAGTTGCCTTTATCCCCTGGCGGTGGAAGCCAGGGAAAATCTTACATCGATATCCAACCAGAACAAGGTAGTCAACTTGTTCTGGATAATGGCCCACGCAGGATTTGAGGGCAACGAGAGAGCGGATCAGCTGGCAAAGGAAGCCGCCATGAACAGCAAGAGGAAGCCTGACTACGAACTGTGCCCGCTTTCATTCATAAAGCGGCACAATAGAACGGTGACGCTGGATGAATGGAACCGTAGATACACTTCGGGTCAGACGGCCTCAATCACTAAAATGTTCTTCCCAGACGCAGTGGCGGCATACAAAACGATCCGCAAGATGGAGGTAGACGCAGTAGTGACTCAAATAATGACCGGGCATGGTGGGTTCTCCGAATACTTGAATCGTTTCAAGTGTAAGGGGAGCCCATCGTGCATCTGCGATCCGGGACAGAGTGAGTCGGTTCCTCACCTGCTTCTGGAGTGTCCGATATTTGCAATGGAAAGGTTCGCATTGGAAAATGTCTTGGATGCAAAACTAGAGTCAGGAAATCTAGAGAAGTTTATATCGGGGAAAAACAGAAAAATATTTTTAGATTACTGCAAAAAAATAGGCAAAATAGTAAACAGAAATAAGACGAGATAAAGCATGTTTTCAATATATTTTGAAGAATATATCCATGTAAACATGGAACAAAAGAAAATAAAATGTAAGATATTAGAGAGCAGGCATAAATAATTTAGAATAAAGTAATATACTATATAAAATAAAAGTAGTAATAAGTTTGTAATTATAGTTTATAAGAAATATTGTAAAGTAAATAAGCAAAATGCACATGCAACACAGATGTACAATATATGCATAAATACTGTAACCCACTCCTCTGTAAAAGAAATATAGTATATAAGACATAAGAAATAAATAAAGATAAGGTACGAAGAATGTTAGGTATGAGCGGAATAAATGTACCAATGTAATGAATGAGATGATGAATGCTAAGGTCTCCGATTATGTTGGAGGCATGGTCCTGTGATGACGGGTGCATCCATTAAAAAAAAAAAAACCCACCCATTACACTATTGACATGAACCCACTCCAGACACAAGCATATTTAGCTTAGTTAACAAGATTGCTAGCGATGTGAATTCTATTCACATTGGCAGTTCTCTTTAAAAAAATTAACAATGCGAATATATGTACGTATAAACAATAATATTACAAAAACGAGAGTAACTCTGTCTGTCTGATACACTTCTGAGCCACTTAACCGATACCGAATAAATTTTGTTGAGAGATAGGTTAGACCTTGGAGAAGGACACACCCATTGTTTTGAGCATAAAAAACAAACGTTTTCTCGCAAACTTTTGTAATAAAATCAGCTATATTCTAGGAAAAAAAAACGACGGGTTACACTCCGGGAGTGCCGGCAGAAGTGAAAACTTGAATATTAACGTTGTGCATTTTTGATATTTTGGAATGGTTAGGGAATAATTTAGCACGAATTGCTTTAATTATCAGTGTATTATGTGGTAGAATACAATATTTATTTACTGCGCTATCGTACGTACACAAACATGACAATTTATATTACATAAAAGTTTGCGCAGGCATACATTTTCGCCGCGCCGTAGAAAGAGAGGGAAATACTTCCTCTCCTACGCCGCGCCGGCTGTCTACTCTCCGTCCATCTTACGAATTTTCGATCAGGTCACGTGTCCTGACGACAGTCTAACATTTTTTACCCATCACAAAAAAGTAAACAACGCCGCTAAAGAATTTTTCACATCAAAATTGAGTTATTTAAAGATATATTCAAGAAAACACGGCTAGTCCTTAGAACTAGAAATGTAAAATTTTCATACCTTTGTAAGAGTTTCCTCCCTCGTATTACGTTACTGAAGAATCTAGTTTCACCGAAAAAATCTTCGGCATTCCTGAAACTCATAATATTTCTTATTACTCGTTGTGTTTCGGTTTGATGCGTTCTTTTCCTTATGAAAGTCATACGCAGAAGCTATGTTATTAACAATGCAGTAGGAAAAATCGAGCGCAGGGCTAACAGGCTTATAGGCGACGAGGTGCTATCGGGCAAGCTTCATAGTTTAGTTCATCGGCGAACCGTTGCTTGCCTGTCGGTTTTCCATAGATTGCACTTCGGGGAGTGTGCGCAGGAGCTCCATGAGCTGATTCCTCCATCTCCATTCCACTACCGGTCTACCAGACGCACGGCTGGGTACCATCTACACTTGGTTGATATACCGTCTTGTCGTACCAAGCACTTCTCCTCCACATTTATTGTGCGCACTTCCAAGCTGTGGAATTCTCTGCCGGCTTCTGTGTTCCCTGCCACTCTGCCATCTTTTGGGCTCGCTCGTCACATCGTGGACCTCATCTGTCACTTATCATTAGGCGAAATCGAGGTCAAGAGCGGGCTCATCTGTAATTAAAAAAAATCTCTGTTATAAGGAAGTATCAGTGACGTGACTTACGAGTTCAACCCTAGCGCGCCTCAAAGAGTGTCAGCACCATGACGAGGCCCCCTCTGCAGAGGGCCGAAGCCTGCCGGGGTCGTGGGACTCATCCCGTTACCGTGGCCCCGGTATGTAAAGGGATATTGAAGGAACACCGTGGATTTTAGTCAGTAAAAGTCTGACAGTCCCTCCCACCCTGCCCGGATGGGAGGACTTATTTGATAATTTTAACACGTTAAAAAAAAAAAAAAAAAGGCAGGCACATCATAATTTCTATTATCACCACTGTTCTTAAAACGGCGAACGTAGACGTCGTATAGAAACTGGCATGACATAGGACTGTAAAATCCTAGACCTGCCACATTCATTAACCCGAATTGGGCCCGCGTGGTTGATTACGTCACGTTCTTGTCATAGAGATATGGCCTGTGTCCTATCAGTGGTAACACAACTTAATCCACCTATCCCAAGGCCATCCAACGCTGTTTAAAACCCAAAAATATGAAGTAAAATTTATTTATTTATTTATTAGGGAAAAAAAAAACAGTTACATGTTAGGATATTACATTAATGTTCTTAAGATGTGTGTAATTTAAAGGGTATATATACACACCGAGTGCACAGCTTCTTTGGATGATAACAAACGATATACTTAGCAAGGGTTTTGTAATCCTATGTCTACATGTGTGGAGCATATTAGAAATTTCAATACATTGATACCAGAGACCGAATTTTTCAAATTAGAAGAACGAAGAGAATTATCGTTTTATTGGCAAGTGACGTGGAAAGTGATGACCCTCATAGTGCTGTGACACGTTTGTTATGATTAGTATTCAAGAAACATACGAAACCAATAATTTGGGGTCAATTCTGTGAGTCACTTATTTTGAGCTGAAACTTTGCATAGAGACTTCATACTAGATGTTGTCTTCAGTCCTTTTGGATAAATATGGGGTTTCCGTTACACGTTGTATAGGTAAACACATAATCCATACTATTGTCCACGGATTAATTAATAACACATTGAATGGAAAACGATAATGGATTAATAAAATTTAACTGTTAGTTTTAAACATTTTTATTAGAATTTAGATGTTAATGCATTGACAGCGAGTGTTTTAATTTTTTTATTAGAAAGAGAGAAAATATCGATGTCTATGAAGTGTGTGTTATAGGTTTCCACAAGACCACGTAGAGGCACTCGTGCCCCGGCGCGGCGTTAGTTTTGCATGCGTCCACATGAAACAAGCGTGGCACGCGAGCCCCCTGTCTGATAACAGTTCTAGGTACCGTGTAACAACACAATTACCAACTAAAAAATTTATTGTATTTGTGTTTTTAGTTCCAATAAATATTATATTATTTATTATTATTAACTTAATCCACCTATCCCAAGGCCATCCAACGCTGTTTAAAACCCAAAAATATGAAGTAAAATAATATCTATTGCTTCCATATCAACGAAATTAATAAAATATACTTCAATCTCAATTACTTCCAATTATTTCATATCGAGTAAGACGAGATCCATTGTCAGCAGCCTCGGTTTTCTTATACATACTTAGTTTATAGTTGTCTTGAGAAGATATTGTTACTACTATTGTTTATACTAAAATGTCTGTGTTATTTTCATGTTAAATTATTCTTGGAAGTCCTTGGTCCAACGATCAAAGAAAGTGACGGTAGGAGTTCGTGGCTAAATATTAACAGCTGCACGGCTTGATATTTAAGGCTAAGTCCGTGGATATGAAATGAAATTAAATGAAATTCACAAACAGACAATTTGTATTTGTATATGAGAAGCATGTAGGTTCATGTCTGTGGTATTCTTTTGAGGAAATAACCACGCAAATTCGAGCGGACCTGTCCAGACAGTGCAAGCATTTGTCAGTTATCGTGTAGCTCAACTACGAACAAAACCAAAGTAAGGACATTTGGGTAGGCCACACAAGTACTCAAACTGCTTGACATCATTAAAGAAATTGTAGTGAAAGTAAAAACAACGAAGGAAGAATAACCTACATTGTCCTCACATTTACAATATGAAATAAAAACAAAATTAATAGGTATATACAATACTTGAGAATGTGACTATCTTAACGTATCGAGATCGAGTGTCTGAAAGAGGACAAAGAGGAATCTCGGAAAGAACACTAAGCCGTTGGTCCCGATTGTCATTAGCACAGCTTTGACAGTCGTTACAGTAAATCTGAACCAGTCATTCCAAGGAGTGTCGTATCACCCAGTTACTGGGTTGTGGTTGTCTGATAGACAGTCGCTCCATGTAAAACACTAGTACTCAGCTGTATCCGGTTAGACTAGAAGCCGACCCAACATAGTTGGGAAAAGTCTAAACAGATCATTTATTTATTTATTTAATTACAACGGTTATGTTTACAATGACAGTAACTAAAATTAAGAATGAAAAGAGACAATTATAACACATACTAAAATAAACAAAGTAGGTATAGTAAAGTTTTAAGTGAAAACATAAATAAAACAAGGTTAACATTTTAACATCACTTTCATGAATTCTTCTCACAGTACATCTGACATACCAATAAAATCTTCATCCATCCATCCGCGAACAATGCGCTTGTTGGATTCTAATCTAAGATCATCTAATCATCATCTAAGAATCATCTAAGAGATCATTTAGCGCGGCCAGAGTACGAGGAATTGGCGACTTAGCACGACTTGGAGGCACGACAAACAGCCTGTGCTTTTTGCCCCGGCAGTAATTATCTGGGACAAAGACTGTAACGTCAAATGAAATGTTCTGGATACCCTTTTAATGCAAAGCTTTTCTCATATTTTTATGTCGATCCCCGAGCAACTTTGAAAATTATTAATAATTTTAACGTTATTAATTGAAGCGTCAATAGCCTAATCGCTAAGGTGTCAGCCTTGTGATCAGGAGGTCGTGAATTCGAACCCCACCCATTACACTATTGCTGTAAACCCACTCCAGACAGAAGCATACTTAGCTTAGTTGAAGGGTTCAACAAGATTTCTAATAATGTTAATTCTATCCACATTGCTAGATTTCTTTATAAAAAAAGAAAGCAACGACCAGTTTTTCACAGACTCATTATCATTGCCATGAGTATGTAGCTAAACAAATTTCTTTTTATTAACAGAGACTGCAATGGGCACGAAGCTGGACAGAGACCAGACCTCAGCTACCCTGGACTACAAGAACGCCATCCTAAACATTGGGATGCAAATGTTAAGTCGAATTACAAGAATTTGGATGCACAATGACATCATATTCAAGAACTCTCCCCCTGGCAAGGAGTTTGCCAAAACTCTTGCAATAGCTCGATCGTTTGCAGACAATGTAATTATGGACAGGAAAGCACAAAGGGCTGAGAATAAAAGTACTGAAGAGGTTGATACCAATGATGGCATAGGAACTAAGAAGAGAATGGCGATGCTGGACTTGTTACTAGAGGCAGAGGAGAAGGGACAGATTGATATGGATGGCATCAGGGATGAGGTCAACACATTTATGTTTGAGGTGAGTCATATCTCAAGTCAATTCAAATTAAATGTATTTGGTGTCAAACGAATTTAAAGCCGGACTACCGGACGTAGGTACTGCAAGGTGTCATCCACACTTGGTTGGTGTACCACCTTGTTGTACTAAGCGCTTTTCCTTCATATTTACTGTGCGCACAGCCAGGGTGTAGAATTCGCTGCCAGTATCTGTGTTTCCTACCACATATGACCCGTCAGCCTTTAAAGCAAGAGTGAACAGGAATTTTATGGGTTCGCTCATTTCAACGTAGACCTCATCTGTCGCTTACCATTAGGCGTGATCGAGATTTAGAGCGGGCTAATCCGAAAGAAATAAAAAGCATTCATTGATCAGGTCTTTGTCATCTTCGACCGATTAATGAAGATTTAAATTCGTTGGGTGCTAAAGTTATTTAGTAATCAGTGGCGCAAATAATTCTAAAACAGCATCAAAATATTTTTCTTTATAAACAAGTCATTTATACTCCATCAGATCTTTTTATAGGCATGTAATTTATTGCGACTTCCAACGTTAATAACAGGAAATCAAGGTAACTTTAACCATATGAAATGACTCATTGAAATTTTTGAAAACGTTTTGATATTTTGTCAAAATAACACATTCTGTCTCCTTCGTTTTTTTTTTTTTTCAATATATGTTGATTAAGGGTAAACAAAAATATATATATTACGTACGTGTTTCTACCGGATGATATTTTTTACCGTCATGAGAATATTTGATGCGCGAGCGGTTCGTGCGCCTGCGAAAAGATGCGCCGACGACGGCATATTGTGCGGCGAGTACGCTGTATATTATACGTACCTATCGGCCGGCTTCAAGTATAGGATCGTGCTACCAATTCATTGGTATACATTCTGCGCACATATATTGCGTATAATTTGAATTTTGATACGTATTTTCTATTGATTTATGAATATATATTTTTTAAATTTCTGTTTTTATTGTTCTATTACTAACGGTTTATTTCAAATGAGCGGTATTAATCTATACTAATATTATAAAGCGGAAAAGTTTGTTTGTTTGCTTGAACGCGCTAATCTTCGAAAGTACTGGGTGGATTTGGATAAAATTTGGTATGGAAGTAGCTTGAAGATTGAGGAAGGTTATAGGCTACTTTTTAACCGACTGCAAAAAAGGAGAGTTATGTTTTTACCGTGATAGAATCCACGGGAGCGAAGCCCCGCGTGAGTACTAGTTGACATATATATATTTTTAAATGTTATTGATAAAAGAAATCTATGCCATAGGCTTCTACTCCATTCACCTATTATATCCTATTTTAGTCAAGACGGTTAAAAAGTCTTTATCATGTGTATCTTTGGTTTCGAGTTTCCGATATTTCGGCACTGTTGCAAGCGCCATAATCACGGATTAACTGAAGTAATTGCGGGTGGACTTTTATAAGCGACGAATCGGTCTACCCTCTTTCTCGATCGTGTTTTGTGATCGACATCGCTACCACTGTCACATGTGTCACTAAAAACTTGATTCTGTTCCCGACACACAAAACTCACCGAGTCGACTCGCTTCACTCCAACTTCAGTTCATCTGTGGTCATGGCGCTTGCAACAGTGCTGAAATATTGGAAACTCGAAACAATACGTACACATTGTAAATATCCCGTTTTAAGTTCTAATGACACTGTTAGTGACCATATTAGCTTAAAAACTTGTAAAAAAGTCATCCGGTATAAGAATTCAAGGTTCTGTCTGTTATTCCAAAATATCTCTACTCACTTTCTCAAGTCCATTTAGTTATTTACACGATACTAAATCACAAACTTTTTATTTAATTTTGTTTATCTTGTCTGCCTTTGCTACTATTTGTCCGGGCCAATCTCAGGTATAGCTGGAAAGAAAATTAGGTTTATTGGCACCCGAGGTTACGGGAATGATAGATAATAATAATAAACGTTTACGTTTATTTATCATCAAAACAGTACATGGTTGATTCATACATATTGTTACATGGTCAGTTCATCAATACATGGCTATTACCTATAAATACAACATTTGTACTCAAAGTCGGTGAACCCTGCCTCTTAAACTAGGGTTACCTGTGACTTAAGAGGCAGTGATCGGCTTAAATGTTTCATAACATAGTACATTACTTGTGCGAAGTGTGTCGGTCTACCATGTGAAGTAGATATTAAACTAAAGGACTAAATCGTAAATATTTATGATAAATAGATAAATATTAAGCAAAATATGGAAAAAAGGAAGGGTAACTCGAGGATGTAGAGCGGTGTGTGTGAGTTTGTCTAACTGTGTGAGAGTGTGTGTGTATATGTAGAAGTATGTGAGTGGTTGTGTGTAACTGCACAGGAGTATATAATGTGGGTGATGGTAGTTCTAAGTGTGCAGCAAAATACAATAAATATCATTAAGCAATGAGGAAACAGGTGTGTACAGTGTTAAGCAATGAATGTAAGTAGGGACTCAGTTTGTATGTAATCCAGTTGAAGGAGCCATTCTGTCACTTTAGATTTGATATGGTATTTGTTGAGGTCACGGATGTTAAGGTCTTTGTGAGCTTTTTTATAAATATGTGCACTGAGTGTGGAAAATTGATGTTTGGCGAATGAGGTTTTCTGACGTGTGCCAGGGGGGATATTGGTACGTTTATTAGGATCAGACGGGGGGACGCAAGCGTGTCTTCTGAGTACTGATCGAAGAACAAAGAGCTGGCGAACTGTTAGCACCTTACATTCCGAGTATAATCGTGCTGTAGGATAGCGGTATGGCTTGCGTAATATAATTTTGAGTATAGCCCTTTGTGCTCGTTCAACTCTGAGTAGACTGGTTTTAGTTGCGCCACCCCATACTGTTATACAATATCCAATCACGGATTGACACAGAGCATGAAAAACCATTTTCAAGGTATCAGGGTTGGCAGATTCTCTAAGAGACTTAAAAATGTGAACCAGTCTCATAGTTCTGGAGGTCAGGACATCGATCTGCTTATCCCATCGCAACCCTGCATCTATCTGAATACCTAGATATCTTACACTCTCGGTTCTTGTTAGTGTTCGACATTGACACGGGGATGATAGCTGTAAGCAGGTGTGGGCTGTTATGGAGAAGTTTAGGTTTGGTGCGGTGTTACGGCGGATAGAGAAAGGAATGTAGCACGTTTTCTCAAAGTTTAGAGTTAGCAGGTTCAGATTAAGCCATTTTATTACTTTGGCAAGTGCTGATTCTGCGTTATTGGCAACACCATCCCATGTTGACCCATCCACTAAAATCACAGTGTCATCAGCATAAGCAAAGATTTTGGAATTGGGAAGGGTCATTCTGCACAAATCGTTGACGTACACTTGGAATAAAAGGGGACCCAGAATGCTTCCCTGAGGCACTCCATAACAAACAAATTCTTCATAACTAAGAATGGTACCAATTTTAGTCATTTGGGTACGATTAGTGAGATAATCTTTGAAAATTTGAAGAGCCATACCCCTTACCCCTATCGATTCCAATTTAGCTAAAAGTAAGGGAACAGAAACTGTGTCGAACGCTTTTGAGAGATCTAGGAAAATTCCAAGACATTTAGTTTTATTGTCCAAGTTGCTAGTAACGAGCTGTGTCAGATCTAGAATTGCATCTTCGGTTGAAACTCCAGTATACCAGATAGATATATTGTACACTATAACAGAATTAAATAAGGACTTAAAACTACAAAGGGTGTTACAATGGACAGCTGAAGGAACTGGCTGGATTTTTAGTCAGTAGAAGTATCACACTCTCTTCCGCTCCACCTAGAGCGGAGAAGTCGTTCGATGATTTTACCACCCAGAACATTAAAAGATTTATTGGCACAATGCACAAAAATATAACAGACACCGAGTAGTGATAGCGCAACGTACAGGCTTCTTTTTATCCCGAAACTCCCACGGGATTGGGATTTATAAAATCGGGATAAGGATTGGCAAAAGACATAGCGTGAGTTAGTCACGCGAATGAAATAGCATCCAAAGTTGTAGTAGTTAAAAAATAGCAGACATAAAGTGTGTTTTATTTTCAGGGTCATGACACCACGGCTTTAGCCCTCACGTTTGGTCTGATGCTGCTTGCTGATCACGAAGATGTTCAGGTATTATATTTATTTTTCATTTTGATAAATATTAAAAAGCAACGCTTGCCTGGATCCGCCCTAATCTCGTGCCTCTGAAAATACAATTAAGCCACGTAAACCAATCACAGATTCACTAGGAAAAGATAGGTGATATTTTAGGCTATTTTCTCCAATTTATTATTCAACCTTATTCAAATAAACACATTATTTACTTTGTGTATTTAAAATAGATAAGGATTGTCATTAATACTATAAATTTTTTAAATGTTAATTTATTGTATATTACATGCATAACCTAAGTACTAATTTTAATTAAACTGTTGTATACGTATCGCCAAATAACTTGGCAAGGTTTTGGCGTAGTGGGGGTAAGTTCGCGCATCGTGCACTTAGTGGAAGAAAAAAGTGGTCAATTTACTGCTTGCCATTATTCTATGGTTATATAATAATAATAATAATGTATTTATTTTTAGGTTACAAAGACCCATAGATATATACCTTAACCTAAAGTATACATAATATAATAACAATAGTGTTAGTAAATAAAACTTAATACTATTTTAGTATCACTAAATTGCACTAGGTCTTTGTGCGTTCCGGTGGCACTTGTCCGCGAAACCGGCGGAATACCATATCCTGCGGTCAAAAGCTTTTTTCCATCACCTGAGGCAGGAAACGTGTTGGTATGCGCACCACAAATGCCTTGAAGTTGACATTGCGATGCGACTCCAGCAGCTGCACTCTCGGCGCGTATTTCAGCCTTTGGCGCACGTACTTAACGATATCTTCCGCGTCAGTGGTGTAGTGAAGGCGGGAAATGTACACCGGAGTATTCGGCTTCGCGGCACGCAGTTTCTCGTTGGGCTCCGTAGGAGCCTTGCCGCAGTGGTTCTTACAGCTAATCTGACGACGATGACGTTATTATCATCATTTAATTTTAATCATATCTGTTCAGAAGAATGTTAAAGATAGAAGAGGAATTCATTCGTTAATTCGGTATTATAAATGAAATAGATATAATACATAAATGCATTTTTTATTTATTTTATAAAAAAATATCTAGGTTTGGTTTCAATTTATTTAGTTACGGATGTTGTTTTAGACTTATAATTTAATATTCTAATTGGGGTGTCTGAGGTATTGCGCTTAATCTGTTTATTACACCTTGTATACAAATCGACTAAAAAGGTTAATTACACTCGTCTACACGATTAAGAAATTTCTAGCAATAACTTAAGTGAATTCAACGATCATTATCATCATTTGCTAGCTAGCTAGCTTAGCCTTTTTCCCAACCATGTGGGGATCGGTTTCCAGTCTAACCGGAAGCAACTGAGTATTAGTGTATTACATGGAGCGTCTGTCTATCTGACTTCCACAACCCAGTAACTGGGTAACACGATACCCTATGGCTAGACCAGTATCACATTTACGTAACTTAAGTTTTTTTTTTTATTGTTGATGATAGGCTCCCGTTTGACCACCATCTCACCTGATGGTAAGTGATGATGTGGTCGAAGATGGAGCACGCTTGCCTAGAAGTAACTAATAATAATAATAATAATAAAGTTTATTGGGATCAACTTAGGTGTATACTATTTACAAATGAAACGAAGATAGCTACAGAAGTAAGCACTGTGGCGCAGCTATCAACGCCCAAATCAAAAACATTTGATCTACATTATTTCTAATTACAACAAATAATAATAATAAAAGAAAACTAAAAGTAAATAAAAAAAAATATAATAATAATTAAAACAAATTTAAATATGTACACTATGTGTGGGGGTTAGTAAGTAATGTGTGTGTGTATGGAGTATGAGGAAGGGTTAGGAGTGTATGAATAAGTGTGTGTATGTGTGTTAACCGCGTGATTAGCATGAAACAAGTTGCTCAGTTTCATCATAAGACAAGGATTTAAGCCAGTTTTTTTCTTCTCTTGTCCTCATTATTTTCCAAGTCAAAGGGTAAATGTTAATTCTGGAATGTATAACATTATACATTCTAGAGCTGATGTATTTGAAGTGGCGACTGACTAACGCTAACCTGCAGCGCTCAGTACTACAGACTCTGTCGGCACGACGCTTCCTTGTGGGGATCTGAGGATCGTAAGGCAGAAGTTGGTGTTTCTTACAAGTCGTTTGTAGCACGAATAACTGTCTCACAGTGAGTACTTCACAGAGTGAATATATTTCAGAGGTCGGAAATCTAATCGGTTTCTTTGCGAGTACCTTCAAAACCCCTCTCTGAGCCCTCTCTAGCCGCATCATGGTTGTCTTATGGGTGCCTCCCCACGTAGTAACCAAGAACTGCTTGTGCAAGCGCAAAGTATACCATTTTAAGGCATGAAAAATCGGCAACCGAGCGAAGTTTTTTGAATAAATAAATTAATCTTCTGACTCGTACCACTACAGAGCTAACTTGTTTTTCCAAGTCAAAAGATTGTCTAATATAACTCCAAGATATTTTATGCTATCAGTCCGTTCTAGTTGGACACAATTACAGGCGAAGGCCACTGGGTTAGAACACGTATGGATCTTGATTTCGAACGACGCTGCTGGTTGACTAAGAATACTTGGTGTGAAGGTGATGTACTTAGTTTTGGAAATATTTAGCGTAAGCAGGTTTGAGGTCAACCACACCATAACCATCCTCAAAGCCAATTCTGCGTTTTCTCGAGTCTCAGACCAATTCTTACCATGTGTTATAAGAGCTGTGTCATCTGCGTACGTGATGATTTTTGTGTTCGGAAGTGATAAGAGACACAGCTCATTGACATAGATGAGAAAGAGGGTTGGTCCGAGAACGCTGCCTTGAGGCACGCCAAAACTAAGGTTTTCCTCATTACTCATGTATGGCCCAAGTTTAACTACTTGTTTACGCCCAGATAAGTAGCTACGAAACATTTCGAGGGGAATGCCACGGATGCCAACTTGTTCGAGCTTATGAATCAGTTTGGGGACAGAAACGGTATCGAACGCCTTAGAGAGATCTAGGAAGACACCCAGAGTCTTCTGTTTCTTGTTAAGATACTCTACTATGGTACTAGATAGCTCAAGGGTAGCGTCTTCTGTTGATTTTCCCGCTCTGAATCCAAACTGATTTTTGGCAAAGATGTTGGATTTGGTGAGGAAATTACTAGTCTTGCATTGATTACTTTCTCGAATATTTTAGAGATGGTTGTAAGGACGGATATAGGCCTGTAATTGGAAACAAGATCCTTTTCTCCCCCCTTATGAATAGGGTGAACTATGGCAGTTTTGAAGACTTCCGGGAAAACACCTGAGGATAGGGAGAGATTGAAAATGTGGACAAGAACAGGTATAATAGAATTTTTATTGGCCTTGATAACTGTGGAAGGAATTCCGTCATACCCGACTGCGCATTTATCCTTAAGGGCTAGAATAATACTTTCAATCTCGTCACCATCAACATCACGCATGACCATTGAATTCAACGGGGTTGCCGATAAAGAGATGTGGGGTGAAGAATTAATATCTGAGCAGTTATTTTGTGGGAAAGAATTGGAAAGTTTAGATGCGAGAGTACTGCCCACTTTCGCGAAGTAGCGATTAACCATATTAACAGATACGAGAGGATCATCATCACATTTCAGCAACTCAGAAGAAGACGTTTTACCCCTGTCCATACAACATACATCCCTGACGACTTTCCAGGTTGCCTTGGGATTATTTTTGGCCCTCTTATTCACTCTTCACTAAATACCCCTAGGTTATAGCTATCGGGAAACACAGACTCCGGCAGGGAATTCCACTCCTTAGCCATGTTAACGTAATTCAATCGCAATACAAAATATACAAAAACTTAACAAAACAGCAACTTTTTCTTTCATCAAAAAGTTACTGCAGCTAATCCTTTGCATTTTAAAAATAATATGTTCTCGTCGTCACAATTAGTTAATAAAACTGCTACCCCTTTTATTCTTCTTTTTTCCCGGTGTCCTAAAGACAGTGACGAATTCGGAATTTCAACCTTCCATAACTATAGTGTCTAACTGTTCTTTCTGACGTTTTAATAGTCTGCGTAAAACGGTATTTGGTCCTGGCATTGTAATCAACGTAACAAAAACTAAATTCAAAACGACAACTCGTAACAAAAACAAAGGGTACAACTTTCGTGTACGCAAGTGTATTCGGGAGCAAACTGAACGAGAACTACTGTCGCACCAATCGCGCACTCGGAGCGGCGCTGCGTCATACCCCACGTCCCGCTGACAGCCGCTGACACCTAAAAATCGACTTCTGCGCAATGAACAACTCTTGCCACGTTATTTGGCGACAGCTGTATCAGTGTCACATTCCAAGGTGAACTACTGCCTCCTAAACTAGACCAAGAGTCTGTGTTCCTTCATTCAAACGAATAGTTTCAGTCTATCGGTTCTCTATCGGTTACATTTCGGAGAGTGTGCGATTGAATTACACAATCTAATTCCGCCAAGCCCGTTCCATCATCGGACTACAAGACATACGGCGATGCGCCACCGTTACATTACACAATCAGGTTTGGCATCCAAGAGAACGTTGAGCGCGGAGAGTGTGCGAGAAATAGGGGACTGGGCTCGAGCGACGGTACTAAAAGATTTTACCTGTAAAGCCTGCAATACATGTTGGCCGAGCGTTGTCGAGTGAAGGCCAATACCAACATGTAGACAGTATATTTGCCTTGTCTTGCTATCGCTCGATGTCACTTGCCTAGTTGGCCGAATGAAGGCCAGCGCCAACGTGTATAGAGCTCATTTGGTACAACTTGTCTTCGCTCGCCGTTGCTCGTGATCATTTGCCTCACTTCGGATCAGTGTCGGTTTTTGGTCACAAATCAAAGGCGCTCGCCTGCGCTCGGTCAACGAGTGGGCAGCTCTACAGACCCTATTCTACATTGGTCGTCTGCATTGGCGTTCGACGAACTTGTCGAACGTGTGGACATTATTTCTTGCCTTGTACCTATTTGCCAACGCTCACGTTGGCCTACGCTCGGCCAACATGTATTGCAGGCTTTACAATTTAGCGTTGCATAGAATTATGTCAGGTACATGCAGTGGGCTGTTGTCAAATCTAAAGCACATTGTTTGACTCTTTTTAACCGACTTCTAAAAAAGGAGGAGGTTCTCAATTCGGATGTTTGTATTCTTTTTTATGTTTTTTTCCGGGCATAGCTCCGTCGCTTGCCAACCGATTTGATAAATTATGTAATGTTATATATTATAATATATATATATATATATATATATATATATTATAGTATATAATATATATATATATATATAATATATTGAAAATTTTATCGAAATCGGCCAAGCTGTTTCTGAAAAATCAACAAAAGTCTAACAAAAATGTCTACATTGACGGTCTTTTCGTTTACTCTGCATTGCGTTTTTTGTTCGCGCATAGCTCCGTCATTTACGAACCGATTTAGAAAATTATTTTTTAACCGGCTTCAAAAAAGGAGGATGTTCTCAGTTCGTCTTGAACTCTTTTTTTTATGTATGTTACTTCATATCTCGAAGACGGCTGGACCGATTTGAAAAATTCTTTTTTAGTTTGAAAGGGTATACTTTCTAGTTAGTCCCATTGTCATCATGTTAGGATCTGATTATGGAATCATGGAGAAATCGAGGGAACTCTTTAAATATTATAGCCACACCTATAGCGTTTTGGGTATTTCTTATGTGCAGTTGCTCTCGAAAAGCACCATTTGGGGAAGTGGAACTGATGATGAAGACTACAGATAGCCACCGAAACTAATCAATAATGAGTATTTCGTGGATTGCGATTACTTGAATATGAATGTTAAGCACTTTATGCTCGTCACAGTACATATGGTGAAGTAGAGCTGATGGTGAAATACCAGGAGAACTCTTAAAAAATTAACGGCTCTACATTGGGAAAAGCAATATTTTGTAAAAGGTGATAAATAGTTGACATTTTGGCTTTTGTAACTAGATAAATTACAAATCGACCCACTAAAAAGCGCGAAAATAAAATTTTTTTGCAAAAAATAAAACCGACTTCAAATCACTCAATCGAAACACTACAAAGCCAAAAATAATTTTAATTTCGGAAGGCGGTGTGAAAAAATGAAATACAAAACCAATAACACCGCCTACCGAAATTAAAATTATTTTTGGCTTTGTAGTGTTTTGATATGGAGGTCGGTTTTATTTTTTGCAAAAATGTTTTTTGAGACCGTGCTTATCTGCATATACCTCACATATTCCTATCAACTTTTGTAACGCCGTAACAGAGGGGCTAAGTACAACCATGTCGTCGGCGTAACATAGATTATTAACAACCGACTCCGGCTCTGCTTAGCTCCTCTATCAGGTCATTTACATAGAGATTAATTAATAAATGGGTGATGTTAGCCCACCCTGTCTAACACATGTTTTTAGAACATATTCGCTAGACAAAGCCCCTCCCCATTTCTTTACGTTTCCTTGACCACCATACCAGTACTTAATTATGTTTTTATGTCATGTGATATACCGTAAAATTATCCCATAGTGTGTTATAATTAAGTGTATCAAATGCGCGTGATAGATCTAGAAAACATGCGTAAACATTTATTTTTCTGTCTAAATATTATTTATCAGTTTTCTTTAATGCAAAAATTGCAGTGTCAGTTGCATGATCTGCACGGAAGCCAAACTGAGCCCTATTTAGATTTAAATATTTCTGAATCTGTGCTTCTACTAACCTTTCAAATATTCTTGATAACACTGTCGCTAGGGATATAAGTCGGTAGTTACACATATCTGAAATGTCACCTTTCCTATTTTCAACCAACGACAAAAAAAGGAGGAGGTTATCAAGTCGAAGCGTATTTTTTTTTATGTATGATCACCGATTACTCTAAACGGCTGAACCGATTTGGAAAATTCTTTTTGTTTGAAAGGGTCGAAATTGGTCGCATTGTCAAGTCAGGATCTGATGATGGGATCCTGGAGAAATCGAGGGAACTCTTCAAATATTATAGGCACACCTATAGTGATTTGAGTATTTTTTATAGTAACTTGTGTAGTTGTATTCGAAAAGCACCATTTGGGAAGTGGACCTGATGATGAAGACCACAGATGGCCACTGGAACTACTCAATATATAAGTAGGAATAATAAGTACGTGTATTTCATGTGTTCAATTACTTGAATGTGGCTATTAAGCACAATATGCTCATCACAATGCATATGGTGAAGTGAAGCTGGTGGTGAAGTACCAGGAGAACTCCTCAACAATTAACGGCCCAACATTGGGAAAAGCAATATTTTGTAAATGATTATAAATATTTGACATTTAGGCTCTTGTAACTAGGTAATTTAAAAATCGACCAACTAAAAAGAGTGAAATATTTTTTTTATAAAAAAAAAAGTTAAACCGACTTCCAAAAAACACTGCAAAGTTAAAAATAACTTTAATTTCGGAAGTCGGTGCAAAAAACGAAAATACAAAACTAAAGACACCGACTACCGAAATTAAAGTTATTTTTACTTTGTAGTATTATTGGAAGTCGGTTTATTTTTTTGGTAAAAAGTTTTTATTGACTAATGGCACAACTACAGACTTCATGAAATCTTTGGGTGAAAAAGCATGAGATAAGCAGGCATTATAGAAATTCACAAGTTTCTCTGCTAACTGGCGCCTGCCCCAGATGATATGGTTTAAGGTGAGTCCATCATGCCCAGGCGACTTTCCACGTTTCATTTTATGCACGCAGTCAAGTAACATAATATCTAATGTTATCGTAAAACTTAATTCACTCGCGGGGGCACAATGGCCACAAAATACTTGGCAAAACGCTAGACATTTAAAAAGAGCAATCTCTGGAAGTATGGGTTTGAGTTTTAGCGGTAAGAGTTAGTCGCTTATTATAGCACAATATAGTTACGCGTCCTTATACGGTGATGAAAGTTGGTATAATACCTTTTTATTTCTCCCTTTTTCTTTTTACCGTTTCGCAGTTGAAGTAGGTCTACGCAATCTTAAGTCCTGCCGCTCGTATGTAGTTTAGTCCCGACTAGGATGTTAGGCGAATGCGTAATAGGTAGGTATCAAACATATGGTTTAGTGATAAACGAATTATCATTAGAACCTAAAACGGAATATTTACCATGTGCACTTATTGTTTCGAATTTCCGATATTTAAGTATTGTTGCAAGCGCCATGATCATGGATGAACTGAAGTAATTGCTGGTGGACGTTTATGAGCAGAAGAATCGGTCTACCCTCTGTCTCGTTCGTTTTTCGTGATCGCCACCCCTACCACTGTCACATGTGTCACTCAAAACTCGATTCTGTTCCCGACATACAAAACTCACCATGTCCAGTCGCGAATTTTTATGAACACTTTTACGGAGTTTACACAATTGAACCACTAGATTCCAGGCCCTCAAAACCGATCGATTACCTCGTTTTTAAAAAAACATAGCTCCTATGCATTGATATACAAAAAACATTCCAGGCCCTCAAAAGCGATCGCTACCACGTTTTTAAAAAAAAACACAGCTCCTATGCATTGATATACAAAAAACCCAAGCTGCACAGTCTCGAAGAAAAGTGACGCTCGAAACTGTCGCCAAACACTCACCACCTACGTAGTAATAGTTATGCTATAAGTATAAAATATGTTTTTCCAAATTCCATCTTATGAAAATTGTTTAAAGTTGTTTTTACAAAGCAGTGTGCGAAAGGCAATAAAATTTTACGACTGACGTTGGTCGATAGGACAACTTATATACTAATTTTCTTTGTAAGACATTTTTGTTAGTATTATAAAAGTTTGTTAAATTATGTTCTAAAGACGTAATTATACTTTTATCTGAGCGTAAATATGTTTTTGGGTAGAACATGGTGTATATTAACGAAACAAATATTAATTGTTAAAATCGTTTATTAATTTTTTTGATTTAATAAGGCTTATACCTTTTGCCGTGATATACATAAAATCTTCATCAAAAAAATTCGGCATAAAAAAAAATTCTCGCCTTTGTTGGCTGACGATTGATGTCCGTTCTCCGCATCGTATTTGGTCACGAGGAAAACTAAAGTATAAAAATAAGAAGTTTTTAATGAGATTGGTGTTGCACCAAAGCAACACTCACACACACTTTTATCATTAGCATGCCGCATCTCGTGAACCCATAAGTTATCCCATAATTAATCGATATACATAAAATATTTTTTTATTCAATTATTAAACAATTTAAATTATTCTAGTATGGGGAGAGACGTTTAAAATTGTAATACTAAGAGCGGAACGCGCACAACGGGCAATACTTAAAGTGATGTCGTTCAAAAAACGAATTTATCCCACTGGACTGGACTGCTATACTCGGAAGCTCAAGTACTTACAGTTCCCCAATATATATCCTCCATACAATACAACGTAGACACAGATTGTTTCCAGTAAGTCCAGATTTAATAAACAAACCCACTGGGTTTCCCGTTTGTAAAGTTCCCAAATGTCACACTATACTTACATCTAGACACTTTTGGGCATTAAGTTCTAGGATCTACAATAGAGCAAATAAAACTAATAATAATAATAAATAATGTTTTATTGACATAAAAATAATGATGTTACATTTTTATTTGAAGCCCTGACTCCTGAGCTAGGTAATAACCTGTGTTACAGGAGTCAGTGTCTTCACCCGCTTGTTGAACAATATTTGCATTATTATGCCACTAACATAAATTTAAACATAATAATAATAATAATAATGTTTTTATTTTTTATATTAATATTTAAAAATGTAATTTATATGTACATAGATTTAATAAATGGAATAATAATAATAATTTAAAAAATAATAATAATTAAAAGTTAACAGTAGGTATCGCATGCTTGCTCTTTAAAAAGTGTCGGTCTGTATCACATTAATGTGCTTTAAGGTGGTGTGCTTTTATTGAGGTGGTTTACGTGTATGTGTGTGTGCGTGTGTGTGTGTGTATGTGTGAGTGGGTGTATGTGTGTGTGTGTGTGTGTGTAAGTTAAGTGTTACTGTTCTCTCAATAGGCTTTCAGTTTGTGTGTAGTCCAACGTTTGAAGCCATGTAGTAGTTTTTTCTTCATTTCCTTTTTTGTTAGTGGGTTGATGTGAAGTGTCTTGTTTATTTTGTTATACATATATACAGATAGGTACAAGTGTTGTCGTCTGGCTGCCGCAGTCCTGCATCTTATTGGTCTGCATATATTGGTGATAGTTCTCCTTTCTTTGGATGCGTGGTTTACGGGTGTGATTCGATGTTGCCTAATTGTGAGATTAAGAAAGTAAAGTTGTCTTACTGTAAGAACTCTGCAAATTTCATATAGGGTTACTGTAGGAAAATCATACCGTTTAAAAATCATTACTTTGAGCAAAGATCTTTGTGCTCTTTCCAGCTGAATCATATGGGTTTTGCATGCACCTCCCCATGTCGTTATACAATACCCTATAATAGATTGTGCCAGTGCAAGATATACTGAGCGGAGTAGCTCGAAGTTGGCAACGGGTCGAAGTTTCTTAAAGGACCATATAAGTTTCCTGACACGAGAAGTGGTCAGTTCAATATGAGGTTTCCAGTTGAGTTTTTTATCAACAATTACTCCTAGATACTTGACGGTTTCTTTTTGTGAAATTGGAAGACACGAACAAAACCGGTTGTTGTTAGGATAGTCACACGAGTGTGCTTTGATGCTTATATCCATAGGTTTTGTATTGGCGAAGGTGAATTGTAGGTATGAGGTTTTTGTTACGTTAAGTGATAGTAAATTAGCTTCCAGCCATTTGATTAATTTACTAAGCCCCAGCTCCGCAGCTTGCTGCGCTGCCGCCCAGTCTTCTCCATGAAATATGAGTACGGTGTCATCTGCGTAACTGAAAATTCTACCGTTTATTAGAGACTGTTGGCAGAGATCATTAACATAGATCAGGAAAAGACTCGGGGAGAGACAGCTGCCTTGCGGGACGCCGTAATCAATTGTGGCTTCATTGCTGATCACTTCACCAACCTTCACTTTTTGTGTGCGGTCTTGTAGAAAGTCTGTAAATATGCTGAGAGCTATTCCCCGAATTCCGGCATGCTTTAACTTATTCACAAGGGTCGAAATACAGACAGTGTCAAATGCCTTGGCTAGGTCTAGAAAAACACCTATACATTTTTGTTTGGCATCAACTTTTCCAACAACATAGTCTACGAGTTGATTAATTGCATCTTCGGTGCTCTTTCCAGACCTAAAACCAAATTGTGCGTCTGATAATATTTTGTTGTGCTCTAAATATCTCATAAGTCTGTGGTTCAATAGCTTTTCCAATATTTTTGAAAGAGTGGACAAAACTGAGATCGGTCTATAGTTTTTGACGTCGTCCTGGCCTCCACCCTTGTGAACAGGTGTAATGATAGCTTTCTTGAAGATTCGGGGAAAAACTCCCTGCTCAAAACATACTTCGAAGAGCTTGGTAAGTGGTGGGATTAATACTTCATTACCCAGTTTAAGGAGTTTAACCGAAAGAGTGTCCCATCCCATAGCGCAATCATTTCTTAGGTTATTAATAACTGACTCTATTTCAGCCTCGTCAGGAGAAAGCGATACCATGGATTCAAGCATAGGGGGCGTTTCGATTTTGTAAGGAGCAAGTGGAGAAATTCGTTTGTCTGCTAGGTGCTTTCCAATAGTAGAGAAATAATAATTGATTTTCTCAATGGCATTATTGACGTCTGTGGTTTGTAAAAGTGAGTCAGCTGTTATCTTGTTTTGTCCGATGGTTGGTTATAGATCGTATAGTGTTCCGCGGTACTATCATGAATGTTTTTGAGTTTTCTTAATAAAAGATTGCAATAATTGCGATACCTTTTATATGTTATAGCAGCAATTTCATTATTTGGGTCCATTAATTTTTTTTTATGGAGTTTATCCCTGTGTCGTATACACCGCAAGAGACCAGGCGTAATCCAGGGCTTAAGGATTACTTTACGGTTCTGCACCTTGATTACTTCTGAGTGTTGAGATACTGTGGACATCAAACATTCAACAAACTGTGAGGCGACTTCATTTGCATTGCAGTCATGTGATATAAATGAAAAATCTGTATTTCTGAGTTGCTCAACTACAGCTTCATGTCGACCTTTGTGATCGATCTACTCATATATTTCCTATTGATGGTGGATGAGTTACTCAAACATATTACAATGGAAGCATGGTCAGTAACCGTCGAGTCTATTACTATAACTTTTGCAGGGGTAGCGGTATTCAACATTACGTGATCTAGGCAATTATTCACTCTAGTTGGATGTGTGTGTTCTGGTAGTAGACCCATTTCTGCCGTTAGATTAAGATACCTTGTGCTGTTTCTGTCTGTATTATTAGGTTTTATGTCAATGTTTATGTCCCCTACTAGAATTATGTTTTTTGCTTTTATTTTCCTTAAGATATTTTCTAGAGAATTAAGAAAACTGTCTATGCAATATATCGATGGTGATCTATAGGATGCTAGTATAACAGTATCGCAATCAATTCGTAACAGAAGGAAGTTTGCACCTACAGGGTCGGGTTCTTCGACCGTACATTGAAGGTTGTTTCTTACGTATATTGTTATACCATCGTTTTGATTCAGACATTTTTAGCTGTAGTATGTGACATAATTTTCCATAGTGGGAATCGGTTTGTCATCGTTGAGCCAAAATTCTGTCAAGATTATGATATCCATTTCAACAGACAACCTAGACATCTGAGCTTGGAAGCTATCTAAGTTTTTATAGATGCTCCGAATATTTTGTGTGATAACTTTTAGTGCATCTATTGAGTTTTTTTGTGATAGTGTTGCAGGTATCTGTATCACAATGATAAGATAATGCCATTTCGAAACTATCTAATTGTATTGCAATATTTTTGTTTGTATTAGCCATTGAAAATCGGAGTTTCGATTCTGTTACATATTAAGGAGCGTATTTCTGACTTAAAAATGGTGAAGTCCAAGACTAAATAGTTCGCTGGGACACCCAGATAAAAATAGTTGAGTATGTAATTATGTATTTTTTTAATAACTGATATTGTAGTTTGTGTTTAGTTGTGTAGTGTGATATTGAATTAATATGGTTGGTTGATATATGTTTATGTGTTATACAATAACAGAGCAAGAGCGTGCAATTATAAAATATTAGAAATACAAAAAGGTAAACGGAACATGCAATCCGGTTTATTAGTCATTGTTCCAATTCTTTTATTTTAAGATCGGCTTCACTTTTTATGTGTATATATTTAAACCCTTCCTTTTTTCGAAGAAAAACTTTTCCGAGTGAGGTCCAGCAAAACTGAAATTCATTTTCAGAGGCAAATTTCCTTGCGAGATAGAATAGACGCTGCGCCTTCATCGTCAAACTCTCCGATAAATAAATTGGCCTTTTTTCACCTGGTATATTTATATGGGATGTGTTTAATTTATCATGGACGTTTTTGCGATTAAAGCGGCGCAACTGTTGTAGAAAATTGTTCTTCGTAGTTAACGAGATAAAGTCAACAACTACAGTTGACCCTCCATCTTTTCTATTTATACGGAAAATATCCTTAATATCGTGCTGACCGAAGGGAGTATCCAGTACTTTTGCCGTTTCTGATATTATGCGTTGTAAATCTTCCTTACTTTCTCTTTCTTTTTTAGGAATATTTCGCATTTCCATTTTCGTAAGAGATAGTATTCTCTCTAAGTTCTCAAGTTTGTCCTCGAGCTTGTCCATGTAGCAGCGATCGACTTTTCGGTCTCTCTCAATAACGTCGATTTTTAATTTTAGATCGTCGTATTGCTTGGAGACAAAGGCTAGGGTTTTCGTCATCTCCAAATTTTGCGCTATAACATGATTCATTGACCCTTGTAGTTCCAAAATTTAGCTTCAGATTGAGCAAATGATGTCTGTAGTAAGTCCCGGATCTCTTGCATAAACGTAACCATTTCATCTTCCCGTTTGCGTTTGGTGCGTGACGTAACATTTCCTATATCTATACTACTTAAATTTGGGACGGATCCGGTCAGTGTGATAGTGGGGTTGTTCGCATCCAGGGTCTCAGAGTCACTTACAAAAGACAGGGCCGGCGAGTGTGGCGGCGGCGTACGTCTTACCGACATAATAATATAATTACTATCGTTGTACCTTGTTTTGTGTAGCCGGTGCGCGGCGCGGCGTATGCGCGAAGCTTTTTGTAACAGCGCTGTTGCGTTAACGTAGTTTGTTCATTCACCTTTGACGAGGAACGTGCAAGCGAGACAGCAATTATGAACTATCTTGTCACTACGCGAAACTGTGCACTGTTCGTATTTGTTTATAGTTGATAATCATGTACACAGTACAATTCGGAAATATTAAAATATTGCAAATTTGAATACGCGTCCACTCTTGGTCACAGCCACGGGCGAAGTCTCAAAAACTATCCCAATTTAGAAGCTTATGTGACATAAGGTCAAACAAATTTTAAAACCATGGCTTCAGTCTGAGCTATGATGACATTAAAAAAATAATATCGTTAGTAGAGTAAATGCTATTCAAAACACAGACTCATGTTAACGCACACGTGTTCAGTCCAGACACACACACCCACGCAATTACGCACATACACTCAAACTTTCACACACATACACGTTTCGCTTCTATTCTTTCTTCTTATTTTTTTTGTTCTCAATACCTTCTAATGTTACTTTTTGTTTGTAATTTATTACATAAAAATTGAAATGTGTATTAATGTATAGCGTAGGACACTGATTCCTGTAACACAGGCTCGCTTAGCATAGGAGTCAGGGGCTTCACTTGAAAGATGTAATATTCTTATGTTCAATAAATTACTTTTTATTTTTATTTATGAACATTAAAAAACCGTAAAATTGACGACCTCTTCTCTTTCAGTATATTATATAACGTATACATATTTGCCAAAAACTAAATTAGTATTAAAGGCTCGAGCAGACCGGATGCGTATGCGTAGACATAAGCGTAGACGCGCTCGTACCACTGAGTTAAA
The DNA here is from genome assembly GCA_943138885.2 of Tholera decimalis. Taxonomy (NCBI): domain Eukaryota; kingdom Metazoa; phylum Arthropoda; class Insecta; order Lepidoptera; family Noctuidae; genus Tholera; species Tholera decimalis. The sequence continues at coordinate 38,092,010 of OW964562.2, forward strand.
TGTATGGAACTAACTGTAAGTCGACGCGCACGTCTACGTTACGCAAGCGGTGTGTCCTGTCTCATACGCATCCGGTCTGCTCGAGCCTTTATTATTGTAAAATAGATGTGTTTAACTTTTGGTGTACAATAAAGTTTATTTTAATCTATTCTAAATATTAGCTTTTGCCCGCGACTTTGTTCGCGTAGAGGTTTTTCCCGGGTAAATCCTGATCGCGTAGGAATTTCGGGATAAAAACTATACTATGTCCTTCTCACGGTCCTAAACTATTTCCATGCCAAATTTCATCTAAATCAGTTCAGCGGTTTAGGCGTGACACACAGCCCAACACACAGACAGACAGAGTTACTTTCGCATTTATAATATTATTAGTATTAGTATATATTAGTATGGGCAATATGGACAATAAAGCATAAACTTATTAATAAAAAATACAATAAAAAAATTGACTCCATTATTTGTTCAACAGGGTAATTTTTATTATGCAAATAAAATAAAAAAGATGCCATAATACATTGTTTTGACACTGAAAAAGCGGCCATTGAAATTTGCCGTATTACACTTTGACCGTTGAGTAAAATTTCAAGACAAATTAAATCCAAATCACATATTGCTTCCTATAATCAGTCATAAAAACAATAAAAACTAATCACTAAACTTTTTTACTTACCAAAAATTCGATATTCCATCCTTTTTTAGCCTTCTTTACGTAATATTTTTACAATTTGTCAAAGAAAATTTTGGCATTTTTGACGTGTGTACCTAGACGCGAGTGACGCGATACTATTTGAAATAAGCGCATAATTAAGCACTCATTTTATGCGGACGGTTTTGAGAAGTTGAGTGTGCATCTTGGGTTTTTTGTATATCAATGCTCCTATGATAAACAATTCGCGATGCACCAAGGAGGTTATAACAATGCATTGCTACCAACTCAAGTTAGATACTTGAGTTGGTAGCAATGCATTGTATATCGACTTTAGCAATAAGTATTTAAGCAAAAGATACAAAAACGGGTTGCAATAGATTTTGAACCCTGTTAAGTACGACATACATTTAGTTATTCAAAATTAAATAATTACCTTGAATTCAAAATTCAGAATACATAATCGCTCCCGCTATTCTCCCTGTCACGCGATCTCTTTGGACAAAGCCTATGAAATATGTAAAATGTATAAATTCTAATATTTGTTTCATTTCGCTGGTACAAATTGGAATAAGTACTGGAAATAAAATAACGAGACTGGCAGTTGCGCTTTTTAATGAAACCTCGGTAGCAAGAAGAAATTAAATTCCATTTGTCCTCTTTCAAAGAAAATGCACAAATATTTAGTTTTTCTCGACGATGCATGCATTTTGTAGCAAAAGGTAGATACAATAATTTTAAATAACTGTTGGGTAGTTGTTGCATAGAATAAAATAGAATGTTTATTTAACTTTGACTTTTTGATTTAAAAATGGTTAATAGAACATAATTGAAATAAAACGGTCGTCACTATAGTTAAGGCAATTTAGTTAAGGGAATGTATTGGCTGCCGTCATACAGCTTACAAATAGTTCAGGAGCCAGGAAATTAAAATTATAAATGTATACCTAATTCATTTGGCAATAAAGAATTTATTTATTTGCAACTTACTGACCCGGTGAACTTCGCACTGCAATATGTTTGCTTTATTTTCGTTATTTTCTCACCTTTTAAACCTTCCCTGTATAAGAAGGAATATAACACAAAAATAATTTAAGAAGTTATCGGGTTTTAGTGAGACTGACGAACAGCAATTGATTTTTATATATAAGATAGGGTAAAACTTTATGCTGCATTCTAACCATTTGAGGTCATAGAGTGAAGTTCCGTTTAAAATTATAATCGCTATTAAAAAAACATTAGAATATAATAGAATTTATTGAGACTATTGTGAGATTCTTTACAAATTTCCGATGATCCCCAAACTAGGATATGCCTGTATCTTGAGGACCTAAGTTGTGGTAGACAATGTTGTGGGTGCAATAACAAAGATGAGCTGAATAAAAAACATATGTGAGAACATCAAATACTTTAAATAAAAAACTTCTTTGCAAAAATTAAAACCGACTTTCATATCAAAACATTACAAAGCCAAAAATAATTTTAATTAATTTTAAAATTATTTTTGGCTTTGTAGTGTTTAAAAAACTTTTTTGCAAAAAATAAAACCGACTTTCATATCAAAACACTAAAAAGTTTATTATAGAATTTTTTGCAAAAAAGTTTTTATTTTCGCGCTTTTTAGTGAGTCAGTTTGTAATTAATCTAGTTAAAAAAGTCAAAATGTCAACTACTTATCACCTTTTACAAAATATTGTTTTTCCCAATACAGAGCCGTTCATTTTTGAGGAGTTCTGGTATTTCACCATCAGCTCTACTTCACCATATGCATTGTGACGAGCATAAAGTGCTTAACATCCATATTCAAGTAATCAAATCGTAATCCACGAAATACTTATTATTGATTAGTTTCGGTGGCTATCTGTGGTCTTCATCATCAGTTCCACTTCCCCAAATGGTGCTTTTCGAGAACAACTGCACAAGTTACTATAAAAAGTACCCAAAATGCTATAGGTGTGCCTATAATATTTAACGAGTTCCCTCGATTTCTCCATGATTCCATCATCAGATCCTAACGTGATGACAATGGGACCAACTAGAAAGTATACCCTTTCAAACTAAAAAAGAATTTTCCAAATGCGCGAACAAAAAACGCAATGCAGAGTAAACGAAAAGATCGTCATGTACATATTTTTTTTAGACTTTTGTTGATTTTTCAGAAACGGCTTGTCCGATTTCGATAAAATTTTCATGGGACCATTTGAGAAAAATACCCTTTCTAACAAAAAGAATAAAAATAATTTTTTAAATCAGTTGGCAAGCGACGGAGCTGTGCCCGAACAAACATAAAAAAAAGCAAACAAACATCCGAATTGAGAACCTCCTTCTTTTTTAGAAGTCGGTTAAAAATGAGATCGACTTAAAACTACTTATTTTAAAATTATATAAGACAAAAATAATAATTAAGTACAAAATAAACTTCTTCAATTATGACATTAAGTTGTTATTTAAAATCATTATCTGCTTACCCTTGTTTCAAGTATGTTGTTGTTTTACATGGATTGACTGCCGGTCTGACCGCCATAACCCTGTAGCTGAGTAAGACCATACTTAATCCGTGGGAAGACTGGTGTCGGTTGTGTCTGAACGATAGCTGGGATCTGAGGCATTGAGAAATCTCGATATGGGTGGTTGGTTAGATAGTTCACCATCTTCATCTTCTTCTTCTTCATCTTAATGTTCATCCGAGGAACGAGTTCATTAAGCGTTGCTTTACCTCAACCCGTATGGCTGTTATTATATTATTTTGCTACGAGCCCCTCATCTGGTCATCTGTTTTCAACGTCTTTAATATATTACGTTTAATTTAAAATTGCTATTCAAGAAACATCAAATTGGCGTTAAAGTGAATCCTTATTAACTATACCGGATTTAATTTAACCAGCCTTTAATATTGTAGCTATATAATTTATACAAAATCTCATAAAAAACATCTAAACTGTATATTCTATGTGGCGTAACATTTAAATTCTATTCTTTTTGCAAATAAAATAAATAAGAAGAACAATATTTGTATATGAAGTAAAATATTAATATACCGACTGGAATCCGCGTTACTAACCATATCAAAACATATTAATATTTATATTGCACGTAATTATTTTTTTGTTGTAATTTTTGCTTTGCTTAAGAGCAGTCATTCATTTCATTTCATTTATTTCCAAGTAACAAAACTCAATTGGTTAGTAACAAAATTCCTTAATCCTATGTTAATACTTAACTTAAATTACAAGGTTGGTTCGCGAATCGAAGCTACAAGCTCAACTCCGACGTGGAGAGCTTGCAGCAGCGATTCACGAACACACAGTCTCACCTGCTCGCCACACAACGAAGGATTATGTTGGGGCTGGCGCGCACCCGGCGCACCAGGGAAGCGCATCGTTTTCGCATCGTCGCATAGAAACAGTCAACGCGAGCTTCAGCAAACGTCCCTGATGCGCTACAGAAGCGGGGTAGCCCCATCAACACCCGGAACGCATTATTATACTGAACGCGAAGGGCACTGTACGATTTACGAGTATGTGCAGCCCACAGGCTGCACGTGTAGAAAGAACAGCAGAATGCACGGAATATGGTTATTTTTACACCAAGTGAGCAACGTACAAACCTGCGAGCTATCATATTAGCTCTAACCGACAATGCCCTTCGCTCCCTCTCAATGTCGTCATTGTCTTTGAGGTCAGCGGTCAAGAGATGTCCCAGGTATTTAAACTTTAACACTCTCCTGAGAGCTACTCCATACAACCTGACTGGTGGTACAGTTTCAGGGCTCCGACCACCGGCCTCAAACACCATGATCTCACTTTTTCCTATGTTGTATACCAATCCATGACGCTTAGCATAAGCTTCACAGATGGCAACCAACTTCCGGAGACCGCAGACCGAGGTGCTCAGCAGCGCCATGTCATCAGCGTAACTTATATTATTAAAGCACACCCCGTCAATATAGCAGCCCACTCGCTCTCTGCTGAGCGCCTCGATTAGCTCATTGACGTATAGATTGAAGAGCAAAGGTGAGGCCAACCCACCCTGCCTCACCCCACACTCTAACCTATACGGCTCCGACAATTCTCCAGCCCATCGAACCTGATTGACCTGGTCTCCATACCAGTACCTAAGAGTGCTAACCAACCCTGAAGGGACTCCAGCTTTCCTAAGCTTATTCCAAAGAATACTGTAAGAGACCAGGTCAAAAGCCTTGGATAGGTCAAGAAAGCAAGCATAAGTAGGTGTCTTCCTATCAGTATAGTACTTGACAGCCCACTTCAGCTCCAAAATAGCACTCTCCGTAGACAAGCCTGCACGAAAACCGAACTGATTATCATGCAGCTGGATATGATTGGCTAGTTGTCTGTTAAGCAGACTGTCAAGCACTTTCGCTATTACTGTAGCTAGGGAAATTGGCCTATAGTTTGTAATGTCAGCGTGGTCAATAGTTTTACTTTTAACTATAGGAACCACAATAGTTCTAGTTAGCTGACTAGGTAAATACGCATGACTAATACAGAAATTTAGGAACATTGCCAACACTCTTGGTAAATGGGCACCAGCAAACCTAAGATGCTCAACACTAAGACCATCATGACCCGGAGACTTACCGCCCGTCATGGCGTTTATAGCACATTTGACCTCCTTGGCAGTGAATCTAGTTCCTAGATCATAACAGCAATCAGTAGTATCAGGCACAGACTCGCAGGGGCCCAGTGGTGATTTTACAGTGAAATGTTCCTTAAAGAGGTTCGCAATGCCTACGGAATCACTCACACCGGTGGCAGTGGTAGTCCTCTTACATGCATCGCTTACAATTTGTAGGTCGTGAGCTCGAACCGAGGCATAGACTCATTATGTATTGTAATTTTCATAACACCACTGCTTTTAAAACGGTGGAGGAAAATATAGGGAGGAAACTCGTATGTCCTAGGTCTGAGAAATTCGAAGACATGTGTTATCTTATCTACCAACCCGCATTCGGCCGTCATGTTGTTTTACTGCCCATTCCCTTTCATAGAGAAGACGCAGTGGAAACTTTATGTGTCATAAGTTTGCTTATAACCATAATCTTCCAGGACCGAATTTATGAGGAGGTGGAAAATATCCTGAACGGTGCTGACCACGTGACCATGTCCGATCTGGCCGATATGAAGTACCTGGAGGCCGTCATCAAGGAGATCCTGAGGCTGTATCCTAGCGTGCCCTTCATCGGGCGAAGCATTACCGAAGACTTTAAAATGGGTACGAATTATTGATGTAAAGCTAGCACTAAATATAATTAACATTGACGTATTATAATATTGACGCGTTATATTCCCACAAAGCATCTCTCAAAAACGGCACGAAACACACTTAGAGAATTACTATCTAATACGTGTAAAGAAAGGGAAAGAAAATAAATGCCACCTTTAGGTACACCTGATGTTAGAGAGAGATGAAAATACATATTTAGTTACGTTCCGATGAAACGCTGCATGCTTACTGGTCAAGCGCATGTATGACGTAGCAATCAGAGGCATGTGGGGAAAAAGGACACTTGATTTTTGTATAAAATAGTAATTTTAATTTATATATATTAATATAATAGTTATATTATATTATAGTTTAGATAGTTTCACAACAGTAGTTATTGTTAAGGTACAGTTATATAATGTTGTACATTATATAACTGCTGCATGGAACTTTTTTAATAAATTGTAACAAAAGTTATGTTTTTTATGTTATACTTAACAGGCTGTAGAAAAATGATACAAACTGTTATGAAATGTTAACTTATTTCATAAGGTTATAAACCATTATAAAATTGCTATGTGGGAGGACCTTTTAGCAATTATTATAAAACAAACATTAAAAACTTTAATCTTAAATTATAGATAAACTAAAAAAATGGGGTGGACTGTGTCGACAATCTGAAATGTAAATAAACAGTATAGTTAGTATAAATAACATGAAATATAATAAAAATATTATATTCATTCAATATAATAATTAACAACACAAAAAACTGGTGCAATAGTTTCCCAACCTCTCCTAACGTCACGTGACTGACTTCATTCATACATTAGCCGTGTTGAAAAATAAAATGAAAAATTTATTTCAGTTGATATTTTCGTATGAAATGACATATTTTGGCCTCTCACGGAAGCAATATAATTAATTCAACGTCTGAAAACACACAAAGGCAATTTGTTTTCCTAAATTTCTTTTAAAACACATTTTTTCTTAAGATGTGTAGTGTTGCGATCGCGACACAGGTTCGTGCGTAAACAAACAGATACGAGGCAAACAGATACCTTGATTTCAACTTGCCATTCCAGAGCGCGGACAACGCATCTATAGTTTATTATATCTTTGATAATTGGGCACATTTTTTTGGTAAATGCCTCAACATTAGCCTTTTGTTTGGGTGTAGCAAAAGGTCTCATTTTACTGTCTAAAAACCCACCCCGTTCTTTCGTGTGCCCTTGCGTTAATTGGCTGAGACATCTCCTTATAGTATTCCTACAACCCTGGCAGGCAATGGCCTCATTGGGCCCTGTCATTTCTGCTGACTACTTCTTGAGGAGTGCGTGGAAAATGACGCGCTGTAGATCCGGGCCTGGTCCTTACCGGGCGTTGACCTACCCCTGCTCATCATCAGCAAGCCTGCGCCTACTGTGGCTTCTCTCTCAAGCGTTCAACTTCCTCCTTCACCTGCATCGCTGCGTCGCAGAAGGAGGTGACTGTATCTCATTTCCCCTTGCCCTACACTATGGTCTGAACCAGTGACGGGTGCGAGAGGTCACTGAGACTCGGTGGTGCTCCACTGAAGCGGGGCCCACCTCCACCGTATCGTAGTGAGGCAGTGGCCTGACGATGATAAATCATGCATACTGGAAAAAAGCACAAGAAAGTTCGCTTTCACGGAAATGGTTCATACGGACCAGGAGAGAAAGGATCGAGAGGCCGCTTACAAATCATTATCATTATCTTAGCATTGGCAAAATTTTAAGCTTCAATGGCTTAATAGCTAAGGTGTCGGAGTTGTGATCAAAAGGTCTCGGGTTCGAACCCAATAGGGAAACCGGAATAGGGGAACCGTGAACCCACTTTAGACACAGGCTACGTCAAAGTTAAGACTGGTCAAGACTTCAAGGGCTATTTCTAAAATCCTGCTCACTTCGCTAACTTTATTAACTTGGTATTCTCTTGGTATTTCGAAGCCGTCGGAGTATTGTGCGCCGAGATGAAAATGATTCTTAAAGATTAAATCCCTTGTATACTGAATTTATAATCTGTTTAATATTTAAGTCTTCCATTCACGCTTGCTCGTAGTTCATAAGTACCTATGATTCTTTTCAGAGTGGTTCTTTTTTATTAATTCATCGTAATTCTCTCTTGTTCTTTTATATGGCTTTGCTCAGTGTAATAATTAACTCATTAATCAGATCAATATTTAAAAAAAAAAACTTTTTAACAAATAATGTAGGTAACCGACTTCAAAATAAAATAAAAACACTACTGCACTGAAAAGAAAAAAAAAACATTAAGATAGTTTCATTGGATGTGTAATTTCGTTCGTAAGGTCTACGTGTCGCACTCAACAGCTGCCACTTGTGTCCTTTCAGCCTTAAAAGCAAGAGTGAACTGTATGCATCTTCTGGGCTCGTTCGTAGCATATCTATCGCTTACTTAATAGTAAGCGATAGATATGCTACGAACTCTTGACCTCGATTTCGCCAGCAGGCGTCAAGGGTGGGCTCATTCGGAATAAGAAAAAACGCTGATCATATCTATTCATTTAGTTTCGCACTGACTTCAACCAGATGAGTAGCCCTTATTTTAAACGAAATTTCATATCCAGCGTTTTTGGTCCACGTATGTACCTACATAAATGTAGTATAATTATTTCGTACATACATGTTTATGTAGGCGCAGTAGTCTATAACCGCCAGCAGATACCCATATTATTTCTGTGCCAAAATTCATATGAAAATACTTTCGCTGTAAGTTCAGATTTTGAGGCAGTAAATGCGATACAAATTACCATTTTACCGACACTTAGATTTGCTTAGCTGTCAAAAAAAGGAAGAAAAAGAAATTGATAATTTTTGTTTCTTTACATTTAGACGTAATAATAAAGATATTTATTAACTTTCATACAACGCGTAGGATATGAAAGTAATATTTATAAGACTTTTACCTTTTTTTTTTTTAACGTGGTAAAATTATCAAATAAGTCCTCCCACTCCGGGCAGGGTGGGAGGGACTGTCAGACTTTTACTGACTAAAATCCACGGTGTTCCTTCAATAACCCTTTACATACCGGGGCCACGGTAACGGGATGAGTCCCACGACCCCGGCAGGCTTCGGCCCTCTGCAGAGGGGGCCTCGTCATGTTGCTGACGCTCTTTGAGGATCGCGTGGAACACGACGCGCCGTCGACCCGGGCATGGTCCATGGTCGGACAGCGAGTTGCCCTTTACTCGCTGTCCGCATGCCCGCGCCTACGGTGGCCGGAGATCGTCGGCCGACGTCCGACGCCGTGGGCGTCTACCACTGCGGCTGGGCTGGAGGGAGGACGCCATCCTCTCCTTCACGCGGCCCGCCTCCTCCTTCGGAAGCATGACTGCTTCGCAGAAGGAGGCGACCGCTACCCACTCCCTCTCGCCCCGCAGCATGGCCTCTACCAATGCTGGGCGCGAGAGGTCTCCGCCTATCGCCGCCGTGAGGACACGTCGGTGCTCTGCCCAGGCGGGGCAGTCTTGCACCGTGTGCTCTACGGTGTCCTCAGGTCGACCCTCGCAGTGGTGACACCCAGGTGTTTCCTCTTTTCCCATCAGACACAGGTACCTCCCGAAACTTCCGTGTCCGGTGAGGACCTGCGTCATGCGGTAGGTCAGGACGCCGTGACGCCGATCTAGCCACTCCTCAAAGAGGGGTCTTACCGCCGCAATTGCGGCGTGCCCGAAGTAAAAGTTTTCCGGTCGTTAAAATTATGTAACCCACACATTTATTTTCTTTTGAGGACCGCTACTTTTAACTTCCATCAATTTACTAGAGATAATAATATCTTCACAAGTTTTTATCTTAAAGTTCATCAAAGTTATGTATAAAAGCACTGGCTACATCTACATCTCTTTTTAAATTCCGAATGAGCTCACTCTTGACTTCGATCTCGCCTAATAGAAAGCGATAGTTGAGGTCTACGATGGAACGAGCGAGCCCAAAAGATCACTCTTGCTTTAAAGGCTGCAAGTTCATAAGTGGCAGGGAACACAGAAGCAGGCAGAGAGTTCCACAGCGAGTCGAGGAGAAGCGCTTGGTACGGCATGATAGTATATCAACCAAGTGTGGATTGTACCCAGCAGTGCGTCTGGTAGACCGGTAGTGAATCTCTCAAGATTTAGACTGCATCCCACAGTCTATTATTTTTTTCAATATGCTCTGTTTAAGGACCCACTCTACAAATTCTAAATATCATTAACCAAAAAGTACATATCTTAAAAAAAATATGTGTCTTTGTCTTTGTAAAACGAAGACTTTTCCTTGTTAATGAGCTTTTTTTTATTAAACTAGAATGACTAAATAATAAATTTGAAATCTTAGAGAATCTGGCTTATTTTTTTTATACGGTAATCGGAAGATTATTAAAGTGATTGGGTTATTCCGAGAGATTCCAGGGATTTCTGGATAGGGTAGTTTTCTAAAATATTTTATTAATACAATTAGATTAGTACTGCAATGAGTTGAAATTTCGAGTGACGTCACACCGTGGTCTAATTTTTAGCACTCTGAGATGTCAGCAGCACCCTCTCCTGAACTATTTTGATCTTTGTAAATTTTTATTGATTTGAAAAGACGAAAAATACGTGAACAATTTAAAAAAAAAAAGTAACTAACGGACCATGTCACAAATAATAAAACATGTCGAGTAAATGAGTTTTCTTTATTGCAAACATTATAAAACAAATGGAAGTCTTCTATTTTTATTGGCAAATCGGGTGATAATATTTAATTACACCGCTACAGCAAAAACCATGCGAAAAATACCTCGGTCTAAGAATGGACAGCTCACTAACGTGGAACGCTCATATTGATCATATAAAAAGTAAACTCTCGGCACTCTCTGGGTCACTGCGTAACATTATTCGTTGTATTCCACCAAAATTGCGGTATACTATTTACAACTCCCTAATAAAGCCACATCTACTTAATTTAATCGAAATTTGGGGCAGTGCTGCTAAAACAAAATTATCAGAACTTCAAACTACCCAAAATAAAATCATAAAAATAATATTCAACTACCCATATCTAATATCTACCAGCAAAATTTGTCAAGACACAAAAATAATGAACTTAAAACAACTTTATATTTACAACACATGCATTTTCATCAGAAATATTCTTAACAAAAGCATTCACTCAAACATAACACTCACTCAATATAAACAAGTTAGTCAACGCAGTACACGGCGTGCAAGCTTGCTAGTTTTACCAAAAACAAGAACTAACTATGGCAAAAAAATGCTAACTTTTGAAGGAGCACAGCTTTATAACAAATTACCGTCCTGTATAAGAAATGTACACTCTTACAATGCATTCAAAACTACACTTAGCCAGCACATTATTGCGGATCGATCACTTCTGGAGAAATGAATGCATTGGATGGGTAACTACTATATTGTAATACTGATAACGAACATATTGTAATCTATATTTTTAGTATTGTTCTCAAGTAAGTGACTTATGTCTTTATTGGGAATAAAGTTTCTTTAAACCGAATTGCAAAATTTTAGAATATTTTCTATTTGGGGTTACGATTTTGGGGGGATCATGTCCCTTGTGACTAGTGTTGCCAGGTCCGATTTGTTTTAAATCGGGACAGCAGTTAAAGAAAATCGGGATTTAGGGTTGTAGATCGGGACAAACAAAAAACGTTTTATTTTTTAAGTAATGTTAATTTATTCGTTTTCGTCGTATTAATCTTTATTCTAAAAAAATGTTATAGTCAGACTTGCTTGATAGACTACTCTAAACACGTGGAAGCGTGTCCAACCAAGTTTAAGGAAAACAGAACTAAATGGTTTATGAGTAATGTAGTAAGTACACTAATTTAGACCTCCCCACTTTAATTAAAGTTTTTAAAGTCCTTCCAAAGGTTGTCTGGAAGATATCGCTTTCAGCGATAAGACCGCCATTGTTACCATAGAATAAGCAATAGTGTTAAATAGGTGTGTTTAAATGTTGTGTACACCAAAATTTAAACACACCTATTTGATATACCTATTTAATAATAAAGTATATTCTATCTATCTATCTATGGAGCGGTGTCCAGGCAGGTATCACCTTGGGTAACAGTTACACTCTTAGTATTACCGTCATTTAAGTCGGTATCTGCGCGGTGTCTCCAGGATCCGGTCTCCAGGATACCACTCCATTTGAAGAGGCCTAAATAAAAACATTACCCATTTCCATAAAATGACCTATAGATGTACAAAAACAATTATTTAATAACTGAAAATTATTGATAGATTAGTGGAAATCAACAAAGTTAAGTATGGAAGTAGTTTACAGATTTTTTTTATTTAATTTATATTTTTATTACTTTTTGCTGTCTTTAGAAGGCCCTTGTTTTTTATAACGTAGTTGTGAAATTCACCGCAAGTCATGCTGAAGTTAGTTTATATTTGAATCTTGGCTTTGACATGCTCAGGCGTCAAATGGTTTCACCTCATAGATAAAATTAAGAGTTGGTTTGTGAAAATACTCTTTCCGTTGGCGCGTTCGACACTCGCGGAATTGACGTCATCAAAAACTTTTTAGCAAAAATAAAACCGACTTCCATATCAAAACACTACAAAGCCAAAAATAACATTAATTTCAATAGTCGGTGTAATTGGTTTTGTATTTTCTTTTTTTTTTTGGACACCGCCTTCCGAACTTAAAGTTATTTTTGGCTTTGTAGTGTTTTGATATGGAAGTCAGTTTTATTTTTTGCTAAAAACTTTTTTCACGATTTTTAGTGGGTCGGTTTGTAACATATCCTGTTACAAAAGACAAAATGTGAACTACTTATCACCTTTTACAAAATATTGCTTTTCCCTATGCAGAGTCGTTAATTTTTGAGGAGTTCTCCTGGTACTTCACCATCAGCTCTACATCACCATATGCATTGTGACGAACATTAAGTGCTTAATATCCATATTCAAGTAATCGAATCGCAATCTACGAAATACTTATTATTGAGTAGTTTCGGTGGCCATCTGTGGTCTTCCTCATCAGTTCCGCTTCCCTAAATAGTGCGTTTCAAGAGCAACTGCACAAGCTACTATTAGAAATACCCAAAACGCTATAGGTGTGCCTGTAATATTTGAAGAGTTCCCTCGATTATTCTAGGATCCCATCATCAGATCCTGATTTCATAACAATGGGACCAACTAGAAACTATATCATTTCAAACGAAAAAAAAAATTCCAAGTCCATCCAGCCGTCTTCGAGTTATGAGGTAACAAACATAAAAAAAAAGTTCAGGATGAACTGAGAACCTCCTCCTTTCTTTGAAGTCGGTTAAAAATAAAATAACTTCAGAAGATTTGCGAAGTCTTGATTCTCCTTAAAAATCATTTGCCATTTTTGTAGCGGCGTCAGATCTTTGTTCTGCACTGCTACTTTCACCAAGTCTGACTGTACACACTTCTTCATAAAATTGATCCATGTTGAAGAACTCATTAATTTTTTAAAATAAATCTAATTTGCTATCGTTGAGTTCATATTTGGACTTTGGTGTAATGACTTAATGAGACATTTTTGTACCATGCACAACAGTCGTTTTTTATTTTCGTAACTTTATCATCCGAATTTTTTTTAAATAAGTTGCTGCATGTGAATACTAAAAACTCATCTTCGATCCTCAGACTTCAGCTCAATTGCTTACTTAATATTATCTTCAAAAGGTCACAAAATAATGGTTCGGTAAAATTTAATAATGGTGGCAATTTTTCGTATTCAAGACATGATACTGCATCCTGTAAAATCTAATGCTTAATTAATTTAAAATAAAATAAAAATTTAATGCTTATCTGCAAACAATTTATATTTTTATATTTTACTAGTATTCACGCGGGGCTTCGCTCCCGTGGATCACGGTAAAAACATAACTCTCCTTTTTCGCAGTCGCGTAAAAAGTAGCCTATAACCTTTCTCAAGCTTCAAGCTACTTCCATACCAAATTGCATCCAAATCCACCCAGTACTTTCGAAGATTAGCGCGTTCAAGCAAACAAACAAACTTTTCCGCTTTATAATATTAGTATAGATCTGCTATTAAAATTGCAAAACCCGTACGATGAACCGCAGTAATAATTATTATGATCTGATGGATACCGAATGTATGGACGAACGAAGATCAATGATTGAGTAAAGTCAAATTTTATGCGCCCACAGGCGTGTCTCTGATAGAGAAAACAAATATCGATTGACTGAGCAAAGCCAAACTGCACACGATCGTGTCTCTGATGCTGTATAATAGAAAATTTTGTTACTTGGCTAAGGCCTCTGTAGCGAGTAAAGTAACAAAATATAGCACTAGTGATCTGATGCGTGTTATTTTGAGTGCATTGTTACAACCAGCACGATAATGTGATGCGTAATTTGATTTATTTTTCTAACAATAATGCTAATTGTTAATTTTTTTTATTTATCGGGACATTTCGCGTTCCGATCAGCGGCAAATCGGGACGCGTCCCCAAACCCCTAATAATCGGGACGTCCCACGAAAATCGGGACACCTGGCAACACTACTTGTGATTGTGTTTATACAGGGTGACGATTAAGTTTTCACATTAAATTGTACAGCAGGTGTTACAAGTTGTTATCAGTCCGTTAAAATAATAAAATAAATACTTTTACTAAAATTAAGAAAATGCATTTTTTTCAAACAAAATAAATGGCGTTATTGTTAAGAAAATAATCCTTTGTAATATTAGTTTACTGACCTGCAAAAGCAGTAACGCCGTGGCGCCGCCGCCGGCGCGGGCTCCAGCACGCGCCGAGTGATTGGTCAGCTGATTACGTTTATGCAATAAAATTGTTTAGTTTTAGGCTATAATATTGTTTATTATTAAATTATTTTAATTGTATATGATAAAATACCTAATATAGAGTATGTGGTTTCAATTAATGTGATAACCTAATCGCCACGCTGTAAAATAGCTGGAAAAGAGAGTTTTTAGTATACTCTTATACGTCAAAGGACTTAGGATGACGTAAAAAGATTAAATGCTAAGTATTTGTTCAATACAATTACTTAAAGCATGTGGAGTGTGCTACTAATATAGGTGTAAGTTTCCATTTACTAACTCAATTTATATTATTGAAATACACACATCAAAAGTGTCTAGGAATCAACATATATTTTTGCAATAACTTTTCTCCTGATTGATATTAATTAAAATTTTCTTTAAGGATTCATCAAATAAAGTGTTTTCGTTTGTCACAGTAACGATAAACCAAGTCACCTTTGCATTAATAAAGAAATTTGCCATTTTCCTAATAAAGGGATTTTTGACATTTGAACCACTAACATTAAAGTTCGAAAAAAAGACTGAAATAACAGTTTTCTTTAAAATTTTATTGGGTAACTTAAACAATTAATAATCCGTGTTTCTACCGCGAACACTAACAACACAAGAACATCGGTTTGGCATACTCAAAATGAGTTCATCCAAATCACGCTGTGGAATGGCCGCCCATGTTCGTTGCAACAACAAAAAAAGGTCTTCTTGCGACTGGATACCCTCCATATTCGGCAGAGCTCTTCTCTGTAGCATATCCCATGCATGCTCAATCGGGTTCAAGTCTGGCGACTGAGCAGGCCAGAGCAGGACATTGATGTTAGCTGCGGCGAGAGTCTGTCTTACAACTCTTGCGGTGTGCGGTCGTGCATTATCATGCATTAACTGAAATAAGGGACCGATTTGCACTTGTAGAGGAACGATGACGTCAGATACAATCGTCTCAGCATAAAGAACAATGGCAGCCACCCATATATTAATTTAGCTGAGATTAAATTTCTGCGTCTTTAAATTAAAAATATATTGTTTAACTCGGCGTCAACTTCTGAATTAGTTTGTGGAAGAATTTTTGTACGAGAAGTCCGAGAACAATAGAAATTCAGTCATGAACTTTTGTAGGTTATATCCAGGTCAAGTGAAAATTAAAGAAAACGGAAAACAATCGAGAGCAACACAAGGCACAATTTGCAAGCGTCTGTGACATGAACATTTTTTTTAAGTAGATTAGTTCCTGACGGAACAGGCTAAGGTCTTAAACCATGCTGCCTAGTAATCAGTTAACCATAGATTATACATGTAAATATTTTTCTTGAGGGTAATGTAACATGAACAATCAACAGTTGTCAAACCAAGTTATATTTTTTTGACTTGAGATAATAGTCTTTTTGCCAGTCATTAATTGAAAGTAATTTATTTATTTTTATACTACAATATTCTACCTCCCTACAAAGAACACTTCCACTTATAAATAAACATTATTGTTAATTCATTTACTCCTTTTTGTTACAACAACAAACTGAAACTGATTTTATTACAATAATATTGCACTTACTGTCACTTGGCAGAATAAATACAAAATGGCATCACTAATTGTCAATGAAAAAATCAAATAACTTTTCATTTAAAATATTTTTTTTTATCCGGACTTAACTAGGTAATGTGATACTTTGAAAAAACGTAGAAAAATAATAGAATTGCTTTCGTATATAAGTCACTTTTAGACGCTCAAATTAAAGCCAGCTAAGCTTTCGCCATTGTTCTTTGAGCGTTGAGGTTGCCTCTGATCCAAATCAACTCAGTTCTTCCGCCAATCCAAATACCCGCCCATACCATGATGGTTCCACCACTATAAGGATGGACTTCCTGGCAGGATTTTAATCGCTGTTGGCGTCCAGGGGTTCTCCAGTGTCGTATACGTCTTGTATCCGGTCTCATACCAAAACGAGACTCATCATAAAAGCACACGAAACGCCATTGTTCTTCTGCCCAATTTCTGTGTTCAAGAGCCCATTGATATCGAATCCTACGATTGTGCATTGCTATAGGTGGTACCCGTAGCGGTCTTCGGGAATGAAGGTTCACTTCATGCAAGCGGTTTCTGACTGTTTGGTCGCTAATTAAGTTCCCTGAAGAGTGATGAAGCCTCACGGCTAACATCACGGTTATTGTTGGAGCTCTTCGAGTTAAGATTTGAATGTATCGGTCTTGTCTCCGTGTGGTGTAGCGATACCGTCCTCCATGGCGCTCAGCCACGGTACCAGTGCTTCGGTAACGTGTCCAAAGTCGACTGATAACACTCTGACTTGTATTCAGAGCTAAAGCCACAGTACGTTGCCGGGAACCAGCTTCTATCATTCCCACGGCTCTGAGCATTTCTTCCCTGCTTAAATGACGTCGCCGCTCCATAATAACGTTGGTTTTAATCAGTAGTAGGGAAACAGTAGCACTAATAATGTCTTCAATGCGTTGTATGTTTTTATAGGGAAAATATTGACAGCTGATTTTCATCTTTTACTCGAATTTGATTAACAGTTCCTGTTTCAAATTATGAAATGCACCAAAATGGAACCATATAAATTTATAAAATCATAAATTTATTACAAAGCCACATCTCAATCTCAAGAAATCCGCATAAAAATGCTTGATCCCTAGACACTTTTGATGTGTGTATGTATGTATGAATGTTAGTTTGTGAGTTATTTATCTATGGGTCACAGATAATGATTTCGATTTGGGACACAAACTAAAAAAATATTTTTATTATTGCCTGTATTACTACGTACAAATTATGTGTGGATATTTCTATAAAATATATAATTTGGTACCGGAACAGGGTTTAATCAGGGTTAGAGGCAGTCAGGGCTCCAAAGATAGTAAGATCCTAATAATACGCGCCGTGTCCAGAAGTACCACTTTCTGGATCAAGCCCTTGATCCAGTTGGAACTCGTGGCTACCCATTGGTTGAAACGGTTATCGATACAATGTTCGCTGAGTTTACAAGTTATTAAACCAAAGATGTGTGTTCTAACCATGTTTGTTCTTTCCAGGTGACCTGCTTGTGAAGAAGGGAACAACAGTGGAAGTGCACATATACGAGCTCCATCACCGTGAGGACCTGTATCCTGAGGCTGAGAAGTTCAAGCCGGAGCGTTTTCTCACCAACGAGATGAAGCACCCTTACGCCTACGTGCCCTTCAGCGCCGGACCTAGGAACTGTATCGGTTAGTAGATGGTTTTGTTTAAATGTATTAAACCTTGTGTGTTTTTTCTGCACAGAAACAGTTTTCCAACACATTATTGATCAGCATCTCCATTTCATCCACAGGCCAGCGCTTCGCCATGCAAGAAATGAAGACTACACTCAGCGAGATCTGCCGCAATTTCAAGCTGGTTCCGAAAGTGAAGGGTGCAAGACCCAGGCTGATGGTGGACTTGGTGCTAAGGCCCGTCGACCCCATCTACGTCAAGTTTATTCCTCGTTCAGAAAAGTTTTAATGTTTATAAACTACTGTACTCCGAAAGTTTCCAAGATACTAAATTGAAGTGATACTGAAATTGATTCGTCTTTTGTTTTTCTATTTATGAAATGTAAAACAAATTTTAGGCAGGTGAATAAATATTTTAAGCTTCATGAAGTAAAGGTTTAAGGAATCATAATTAAAGTATAAGTAAGTAAGTAAAATTAAGATTTGCATTGTATTTACGAGACAAATGTAACTTCACCCAATTCTTAACTTTTAAAACATATTCAAGTTGAGTAAATTATGTGGCCTGATCAATGTCCTTACTTTCGTATTGTTCTTGAAAATCGATGAGCTCTTTCAAATTTTTACTTGAGCTACACGATAACTGACAAATGCTTGCACTGTCTGGACAGGTCCAATCAAATCTGTGTGGTGCTTTCTTTAAAAGCCGATTACAGACCCACATGCATAGTTCAAATATGATTTCAGCAATACGAATTATATAGACAGGGACATTGAGACGTAGTCCTCTGAATTTATTTTGGTTATTCTTTTTAGGGCACTCACCTATCCAAACACTGGCTGCATATATCTAGTTTAATATTCTGAAAAAAAAAAAACAAGAATAATTACCCAATTTACAAAATTGTTATAATTTAAGTTTAGAATAAGGCTTATAAAACTGTTGCTTGCAAACCCTACATTTTTTTTTTCAATAAAATTTTTCGTGAAAAATGTTATTGATTTTTTTTTACTTATTTTGTATTAGATTGGAATGTATATTTTTTGTGTTACTGAATTCTGAATAAGCTCCTGTTATTTTGCAGTTACGTGGGCAATCAAATTGCAATCAATGCGGACTTTAAGAAGAGTAATTTGGCCATCGTCTAATTTGTCTAACATTCTTCTAAACATAAATGTAAACAGAAAGAAACGTAGCGTTCCGTAGTTTACTGCAACACTGAGTGCGAGTCGGATTAGTCATTAGCTGACCGAGAATTCCGTACCATGCTCTTATAAAAACAAAGTACTCTATTTAACACAAATAAAAACTTGATCTAAATATTTTTCTATTGGGTTGACGAAACTATGGTTCCTTGTCAATTCAATTAATTTAATCAATAGTCTGAATGTCTACAACTAAATGTTTATATCCAAATTATATTAAAGAGAAAAATTATAAGAAGACATCGACTACGGAACCCTAAAACTGAATGATGTTAATAACTAGTTGATAATAATAACAGCCACACAAGATGATTTTGAAGCAACGTTTGCTGAGGTACTATTTATGGTTGTATTTATGTATACATTTGCTGAGGTTGTATTTATGTATACATTTATTTATAAAAAGTTGATACGACAGATGGGCATTAAATTACACTACGTATTCTATTCGATATGGTGTAAAAATAAAAAGTGTCAAAAATTTGTTTTTTTTTTCAGTCAAACTAAATAGCTTCCAAATCAGAGTAAAACGCAAACACCCTTTGTAAATGAATGTGACTGATCTTAGATACGTAGGTAACAAAGTGGCAACGTCGCGCATGTTTTATCTCGTGTCGAGGTGGGTGCTGGAGGCGCGGGCGGCGGGGCGCCCGCTTGCGCTGGCTTTTATGTTAGGTATGAGTCAGAGCGGCAACAACGTATCGTAGATTATACTCAGATTTATCGTTTTAAAGTGCATGACCTTTGCGTATAGACATAATCAGCTTTTAGGAAAGATACATCGTGTTCAAATGGGGCAAAAACATAAAAATTTATTGGCTACTAAACTACTACTACTATTCAATAGATTTTTGGTACAGAGCTTGAAAATGGTCCCTAGTATAGGCAGTTTAAAGGAATGCCACTCTGTCGTATCAACTCTGTATACTTTAATTAGTTTTTTGTTTCGATGAGTATTCGTAGTACACTAATTTAACTCTCCCTACTTTAATTAAAGTTTGTAAAGTCCTTAAAGGTTATCAGCTGTAAGATATCGCTATTAGCAATTACACCGCCATTGCAAGCAATATTGCTAAATAGGTGTATTTAATGGTACAGTATAAAGTATATTCTATCTATCTATATTATGTCCTCTGAAACGGCTTGACTTATTTTTTGAGAATATGTTGTAGGCTATTTTTAGCCCTCGACGCAAAAAAGAGGGGTGTTATAAGTTAGACTGCTATGTGTGTCTGTCTGTGGCACCGTAGCTTCTAAGCTGGTGATTCGATTTCGATGCGGTTTTTTAGGGTACCCAAAGGATCAAACGTGACCCTATTACTAAAACTCCGCTGTCCATCGGTCTGTCTATCCGTCTGTCTATCTGTCACCAGGCTCTATCTCATGAACCGCGATAATTAGACAGTTGATATTTTCACAGATGATGTATTTCTGTTGCCGCTATAACAACAAATACTAAAAGACAGAATAAAATAAATATTTAATAGGGCATATATGTCGGCACGTGCAATGATTCACGAGTTCACAAGGCGAGCGCATAAACAAAGTGTGATTCATCTCCCACCTGCGACGGAAAGAATGTCGGCGCGAGCGCATAAACAAGTATGATTCACCTCCCACCTGCGACGAACAGGCTATAAAAGAGCGTGCCTTCACCTTTAAAGCTCAGAGTCCCGGGATCCGCGCCTGCGTAAGGCTGCAGGACAGCCCGCGTCACAAACGCCGCCGCGTATAGCCGCGTACGACGCGCCCGCGACATGCTCGGCCACATCATCGCGCGCGGGGTCCAGCATGTCGTGTGCGTCCCCGGACCGCGGAGCGCCCTCGCCGACACCGATGTCATCGGACTCGAAAAACGAGCAGCCACACGAACCACGCCCGCAACGACGCCGCCGCAGCCCCCAAGAGGACTCGGAAGACGAAAGAAAAAGGTACCGTCCCGACCCGCCACCATCACGCACACGTCAAGAGTGTGCGTCAAGGCGACGCGACGATGGCAGACACTCTCGCTCGTCGTCGGAAGAAGACGACGACGCTGAAGAGGTAGGTGAACTAATTGCACCTGCCCCCGCCCCCTTCCAATGCGGAAAACGGCGGCGTTCGACGGCCCAAACGGCCACGATACCCTCCGCTGGTAATGGAGCGCTTACCAAACTGGGCACACCACTTCAAAACAATAGCATCCAAGCTGGGTCGGCCACCAAGCGCTCGCCCATATGGTACCAGCGTACGCTTCACGCCGGAGTCAGAAGGCGAGTACCGGCTGATCCAGCGTTACCTGACTGAGCTGGAGAAGGAGAGCGGCATTTCGTGGTTCGCATACTCCCTGCCAGCGGAGAAGCTCGTGAAGGTGGCCATTCGCGGGCTACCAGCTAACACAGAGCCCCAGGAGATAGAGGAGGAACTCCGCGTACTCGGATACGAGCCGGAGTACGTGCGCCATATTAGGGCGCGCCAAGGAAGACCCGGCTGCGTATTCTACGCCATGCTGAGGAGGACCCCGGACATCCGGTCCATATACGACATCTCCGTATTCCTGATGATGCGGGGTGTCAAGATTGAAGCATGGCGTGGGAAACGTGGGCCCGCACAGTGCCACCGGTGCCAGAAATTCCGGCACTCATCGCACCAGTGTCACCGCCCGCTCGCCTGCGTGAGGTGTGGAGAGGGACACGCGGCCAGAGACTGCCCACGACCGAGGGAAGAGCCGGCCACCTGCGCGAACTGCGGTGGCCCGCACCCGGCGTGCCATGTCAAGTGCCCCGTGTTCCAACGGGAAATTCAGAACAGGCGGGCGGGGACTGTCGCCATCACGGCAGCCAACTCGCGCCGCCCCAAACAACCAGTAGACACAGAGAAGAATCAAGTGGAGGACGGTCATGGCGGTGCATCACTGATGGCGGCAGCCAACGGACCCACAGAACGCGGAGAGGCCACTTCCTCCCGGCGGAGGAGGAGGAAACGCGGGGGGAAGGGGAAAGCGCAACCCCCCCCGCAAAACACAAACACAGCGGCTACAAAACAGACCTCGCAGGCCGGCCCCTGCCCCCGCCCAGAACAAGGCGCAGGCAGTAAACAAGGAGGTGAAGAAGGGCGCCGTTAACAAACAGGCACGGCCGGCAACGCGCCAGCAGAAGGCGGACGCCGTGCAAACCGGCGCCCCACAAACAAACGTGAATAAAGAGTTCACTGCCTGCGCCATAAAGATCCTGATGGACCTCATACAGGCCATCAGGCGGGGGCAAGACCCACAGCAGGCCATCCTGGATGGCCTGGCAACGTTACTTGAGCTTACCAATGGATAAGCCAATCAGAATACTCCATTGGAATGCCCGCGGCCTGCGGAATAAGGTCGCCCTCCTCCGCCGTCTCCTACGGGATCAGGACATCGACGTGGCGCTGATTAATGAAACGCACCTGGGACAGGAAGACAGGATCAAGTTCCCAGGTTACGTCATCTACCGCCAAGATGAACGGTCGGCATCCACTCAGATCCGATACCGTGGTCTGGCAGTACTGGTGAGGCGAAGAGTCGTCCATCAAGAGCTGCCCCCCACGACATCACTCAACCACCTGTACACGCTGGGTGTACAGATGCACGTAGCCGGCGAGGATTTACAGATCTACGCAGCGTACAAGCCACCTGAAAAGTCACTGGACCTCACCAAACTTAGAAACATATTAACGTCGGAACATCCAGTAATCCTCGCCGGAGATCTAAACGCAAAGCACCCAGCGTGGAACTCCAGCAGGATCAATCCTCAGGGGAGACGACTCTTGACTGGATGGACCTGGACTGGAACAAGTTCACAGAAAAGATTGAGGCCACGACGCCGGCTCGGCCTGTCACTACCGCCGCGGACGTCGATCAGTTCGCAGCCGACGTCACTGCTTGCATACAAAACGCGATAAGTGAGGCAGTCATACCGCCGCCGGCGCAGGGGAGAGGGCTATTGCCGCCCCTGTCGCCGAGCCTACGCGCTATGATCGCCGAGAAGAGACGGCTACGCAAGCAGTGGCAACAAACAAGATGCCCTACTCTGAAGACCGAACTGAATCGACTCGCGGAGAAGGTCAAGGCCGAACTTAGAGCGTCGGCCGCCGCGAGCTGGGAGGAACTCATCGACACCGCAGCTGACAGCTGGACGTCAGTTCACAGACTGTGCAGAGCACTCACAAATACCCCAGCCCCGGTGCGCCCACTACGAGGCAACGACGGGGCTCAAGTACATAGCGGAGGATCGCGCGGAGGTCTTCGCCGAGCACCTGGAGCGTCAGTTCCGCCCGAACCCGACTGACCAGCACGCACACGTCGCGGCAGTCGAGCAACACCTTGGAGGCTACTTCGCAACGCCGATAGCTCCCGATGAAGACCCCGTCTTTTTCTCGCCGGGCGCAGTCAGACGCGCCATCCTAAAAACTAAGCTCAAAAAGGCTCCCGGGGCCGACGGCATCACCAACGCCGTGCTACGCCACCTGCCGCACCGTATGGTAGCGGTGCTGGCGCGCCTGTTCACGGCGGTGCTGCGCACGGGGGCCTTTCCTGCTGTGTGGAAGGAGGGGCGCGTCATCATGCTGCCCAAGGCGGGGAAAAATGTGCTGAAGCCGGAGAGCTATCGGCCCATCACCCTGCTGCCCACCATCTCCAAGGTGTTCGAAACACTCCTGCTGCGACACCTCACACCGCACATCACGCCGAGACCTGAGCAGTTCGGCTTCAGGGCGGACCATAGTACGACGCTTCAGCTGTCGAGGGTACTCTACCAGCTGTCCTCAACCATGAACAGGAAAGAGTACGCGGTAGCAGTATTCCTCGACATGGAGAAGGCCTTCGACTGCGTATGGCACGACGGCCTAGTATATAAACTGGTCACCTCCGCCACGCCCCGTCGCGTAGTAAAGGTGGTCCAATCTTTTCTGTCCAACAGGAGCTTCAGGGTGGTGGTCGACGGAGCACTCTCCTCACCCCGCCCCATCGAGGCGGGAGTACCTCAGGGCAGCTGCGTGTCGCCTGCGTGTTACTCACGTTACACGGACGACATCCCCACCACCGCCGACACGACGCTCGCGCTGTACGCTGACGACGCCGCGTACATCACTACTTCGATGAACGCGAAGCACGCGGCGACGAAGATGCAGCGCGCGCTAAACATGCTTCCCGAATGGCTCGCCAAGTGGCGGCTTTCAGTTAAAGTGAGTAAAACGCAGGCTATACTTACAGGTTCAACGCAACTCCCACCACCGCTGAAGCTCCAGGGAGCCGAGATCGCATGGTCGCCGCAGGTCAAGTACCTCGGCGTCACCATCGACCGTCAGCTCTCGATGCGGCCGCACGCCAAGCAAGTCGCGGCGCAGACCAAGGTAGCTCGCTCACTGCTCTATCCAGTGCTATCGTCCCGCCTCCCGGCGCGTGTCAAGCTGGGCGTGTACAAAGCGTACTTACGCCCCCTGCTGACATACGCCGCCCCCGCCTGGTTCGTCCTCACTAGCGAGACGACACGCAGGCCACTCCGCGCGCAGCAAAATGCAGCGCTGCGGTTGGTAGTAGGAGCCCCTCACTTTGTGAGGAACGACGTCATCAGGTGGGACCTCGGGATTGAGGGCCTGGATGAGTTCGTGCAGCGCCTCGCGAAGGCGATGTTCGCGCGTGCCGACGCCTCTGCTTGGCCCCACGTCAAGCACTTGGCGCCACTGCACGCGCGCCCGCCAGACGCGAGGAGGCTGCCCAGAGATCTGCTCCCGACGGACGTCGTGGCCGCATCCTCCCCGGACTTGACTCCTGGGTAAGTCGCCCCACTCTACACGCGACTTACTCAAACAGTTATACTATTCATAACTACACATCACCTAGTACGTAACGTGTTCTAAGTTAATATAGGCACGTTACGTACTAAAAACACTCATTCATGACTCTACATGCGCTATACATAACTAGCACCGGATAGCAGCGCATGCTATTCGGTGCAGACGCACTGAGCGGTGACACTCAGTACAATGCCGCTCACACATACATTCTCGGCTCTGCGGTTCTACCGGCTAGATCTGGAAGCGGGACGAACGGGAGCCCCGCATTCACTATAGGTGCGTCAGAGTCGGCACCCTCGTCGCCGGTCGGCTCCCGCCGGGCTTCCCCTGTATGGGGGTTTCACCTGGCGGGGTCAGACCGGTGTCGTGAAGAAACGACGCCGAAAATCGGCGTCGCGGCGCGCCTATAGTAACACAATAGCAATTAATCACGCGGGTGTGCATTTGCCGTTCATTTTTGAACAGGCGCTTTCAACGCACACCCGAACACCTACGCCGCTACTAGGCTACCTAATGACGGTCCCGTGTTTACGGGACACGGCAGGCTCCCGCGGGAGTGGGGCAACCCCCCGTGACCGCTCGCCGCGCCCCTGACGGGGCGCAGCGACTGCCCAGACGGTTGAAGCTCAGAAGTAACCGAGACGCCGTGTGAGACGGAACGCTTCTGCGTCGTAGACGCTCTGAGTTTTTATTATTGTTACTTTTATCGTTTATTATTTTTCCTTAACTTATTTTGTACTCTTTTTAAATATCTTGTTGAATAATCGTTTATTATTGTGTTTTTATTTTTGTTTCCTTTTTGTTGAATTAATTAACTTGAAGTGTTTTTGCCTGCATAATAAAATATTTAAATCAAATTACAGAGTTTAATTAAGATGTCAGCACCACATAAAGGAAATGCTCCAACATCAGAAGTGGGATACCACGCGATGAGCAACGGTCGAACGACGTTATTCAAGTTATGGTTAACGTATTCAAAACAACAATGAATGATATGATGGATGGCCCAATTATCTCACGATCATCGCACTACGTTGGCCGAAATGAGGATTATCATGAAAACGAAGAAAAAAAAAAACGTGTGCGTATTTCTGACTTTACTTTCCAGCTTATGACCCCGATATCGGAACTGACGTCAGAGATTGGGTAGATTTCATTACACGTACTTAAGCTGAATATGGTCTTCAAGATCATGAAGTAAGATTAAAAGCAGCTAGTGTTCTAAAAGGATGTGCGAAAACTTGGCCTGACAGCAGCCTCTTCTTCTTCGATGTTGGTTTCTGCACTTAGTCTCTGAACGGGACCATTGTGAGTGAGCTATGTTGGCCGTCACTCAATCCAGCTTACCTCCCTCCAGAAGCAGATCAGGTCTCTCGGGTCTATTCCTGAATACATCGTGATGTCTGTAAGGGAATTCAATGACCCGAAGTTTTGCTTCCGTATGTCGGTGATTCCTGTGCACTCTAGAAGCACGTGTCCCACCGTTTCCTCCGTCTCCACGCATGCCCTGCACAGGGGACTGTCCATTATGCCTATTGTGTGGCAGTGTTTGTTTAGTGAGCAGTGCCCAGTGACGGTCCCCACCACCATTCGCAGGCTTCTTCTGTCCAGGTGTAGAAGGTGTCTGGTTAATTTTTATCGAGATTTGGTATCGCCTCCTTGGATTGCTGCAGCCTGGTGCCGTGACACCATTTCTGGGCTTGATCGTGTGTGTGTTCTTTTAGCCGAGTGTGCAGCTGGGTGAAGGGGAGTGGCACGATAGACTCGGGTCCGAAAATCGTCGTGTCGGAACCCCTCCTGGCCAGTTCGTCCGCCGCATCATTGCCTAGTGATCCGCTGTGCCCCTTTATCCATTGTAGTGTTACAGCGTTGTGGTTTTTGACCGTCGAGCATTGCAACGCGTTGTGACATTCTAGTATAAGCTTGAACGCTATATAATTTTCCCCTAGGAATTGAAGTACTGAAGCACTGACGAAAAGTGTACGGATGTGACTATCCGTAACTCTCCTGGCTTCTAGGGCATGGATCGCTTGGATAATGCCCACGAATTCTGCGTGGTAGACGGTGTTGAGCTTTTCCAGCGGTCTGGATATTTATGTTGAGATTGTTGGAGAAAACTCCAACTCCAGTTCCAGTGTTTGTCTTTGAGCCGTCGGTGTAGATCCTTAGCTACTTGGGCCCTGAGTTGTCCTCTGGCGTATTTGGTAGTTTTTTGGAAATGGTGCTACTTTGCAGTCTTACCATAGGCTGCATTCATCAGGGATTGTCGTTTGATTGAGTACTCCATGATGCGTGTGTGTTTGATCCTGGAGTCTCTCAAGACTGCCCCGGATATGGCAAGTATGAAGGCTGCCAGGGCAGCCTCCTCCCGCACTATGAGATGTAGTGGTGGAAGGATTATTATTATTAAGGATCATCTCACCATAATTATGGTATAATTAGCAACATACTTATTTAACGATGTCTGGTAGTTTGGGTGCCTGTGTGGCCTGCCCAAGCGTCCTTGCTTTGGTATTGTTCGTCAAATCTTTGGGTTCCTTAGGTTGTAGGTTGAGCTACGTGATGACTGGCGGATGCTTGCGCTGTTTTGGGTCCGCCCAGATTTGTGAGCTTGTTTTCTCAGAAGATCACCACAGACGTGAAACTACAAGCTTTTCATGTGGTAGAACCAATGAAAATTGTTTGGACTTTAAAAGAAGTTTAAGCTTTGAGTTGTTTCATTGTTTCTTTTCAGAGTATTTAGTTAGGAGGCACCGGCTTAGTCTGGCTGAACATAAAAGGCAAAAAAAAAAACATGACGTGTAAAAGTGTTATTTATAAACAATAGGAAAAACACCAATTGAACTACTGACAGAAAAAAAGGGGGAAGTGTTCCCCGGAACTTATTTCAATAATCGACTACGTTAACGAGATAGTTCATCCTGAAGCTTTACAAAAGTAGTGTATGAAAGGATGACCAAACAGGGAAATAACGGGGCGTGGAAGACCTGGAGAGATCACTCATGAAAATCTACGAGCTGCTCCAGACTTTGGAAAACAAAACGAAATTGCCGTGTCGGCGGAGGGAATTCTTCAGGAATAGATGACGTAAAGGTGTGTAACTTTCGGTAAGAGATCTTTTTCTATTAGATGATACATCAGCCATTTGTTTCAGGTACTGTGAGCACCAGCGTCGAGGCTTGGTTGTTCTAATATAAAAAGTAAAAAGGCGTCGAGGCCGAACTGAACACCAGCGTGTAGGCTTGGGTTGTTCTGATATCAATGTACACCAGCGTGTAGGCTTGGTTATTCTGATATCAAAAGTATAAAGGCGTCGAGGCCGAACTATGAACACCAGCGTGTAGGCTTGGGTTGTTCTGATATCAATGTACACCAGCGTGTAGGCTTGGTTGCTCTGATATCAAAAGTATAAAGGCGTCGAGGCCAAACTATGAACACCAGCGTGTAGGCTTGGTTGTTCTGATATCAAAAGTATAAAGGCGTCGAGGCCGAACTATGAACACCAGCGTGTAGGCTTGGTTGTTCTGATATCAAAAGTATAAAGGCGTCGAGGCCGAACTATGAACACCAGCGTGTAGGCTTGGTTGTTCTGATATCAAAAGTATAAAGGCGTCGAGGCCGAACTATGAACACCAGCGTGTAGGCTTGGTTGTTCTGATATTAAAAGTATAAAGGCGTCGAGGCCAAACTATAAACACCAGCGTCGAGGCTTGGTTGTTCTGATATTAAAAGTATAAAGGCATCGAGGCCGAACTGTAAACACCAGCGTCGAGGTTTGTTGTTTTTTTTCAGCAGTTAAATTCAAAGGCATAGAGTATTAAAAGTATAAAAGCGTTGAGGCCGAACTGTAAACACCAGCGTCGAGGTTTGTTGTTTTTTTTTCCAGCAGTTAAATTCAAAGGCATAGAGAGGCTAACTAGAGACAGCTGATTTGAGAAATAATAACATATTACTTTGAGTATGACGCAGGGACGCGTCAAGTGCAGTATGGCCGTGTCGGCACGTGCAATGATTCACGAGTTCACAAGGCGAGCGCATAAACAAAGTGTGATTCATCTCCCACCTGCGACGGAAAGAATGTCGGCGCGAGCGCATAAACAAGTATGATTCACCTCCCACCTGCGACGAACAGGCTATAAAAGAGCGTGCCTCCACCTTTGAAGCTCACCCCGCCCGATCACTATGTTTGGCAAGCCAATCCCTTGGGAGAAGCGAGCCAAATACTTAGGTGTGATCCTCGACCAGTTCCTTAACTTCAGTGAGCACATAAAGTCGGTTCGCTCGCGAGCCGCTTTCGCTCTCGGTAGGCTCCACGCCTTGCTGAATAAACACAGTAAGCTCTCCCTTAGATGTAAAATCCGAATCTACACGACATGCATACGTCCTATCATGACGTACGCCTGTCCGGTGTTTGCTCATGCCAGTCCCAATCAGATCCATAGGATGCAAGTCATTCAGAACCGTTTTCTCCGAAAGGCCACGGGCGCGCCCTGGTTCTTGAGGAATGAGGATCTCCACGTAGACCTCAAACTCCCGACCATAAAGCAAGTGTTGAAACGCATGCCAGTGCGTTACTTCACCTCTGCTGATACCCACACTAACCCCCTGATCGTATCGGCCGCCCGATACAGACCCTCCAAGATTTCTCGGGTTCGTCGCCCGCGCAATGTCCTAGATGAGCCCGACGACCCCACCACCATCCGACAAGAGAGCAGTAGGGAAACCAGCACTCTTAGAAAATACACATACAAAACGCGTTCCGTATTCCGGCCTCGCCGACGAGGCCCATCGCGGCGTCCGCGTACCTGTAATGGAAATCCTCCCCGACCTTTGCCAAACGAGCCAGCCCGCGATGCTGAGCCAGTAGCAATAAATACTCCCCTAAATACGACCCAGCCTGTCCCTTTGCTGCCCTCCCAAAATGACCCCGCTATGCCGAGGCCCGTACTCCATAGGGAGTGCCCTTAGCGTGAGGTCATTAGCTGTAAGTAAACTTTAGTTTGGAAGCCCTGGCTGGGGGCCTTTAATTTATTAGAGGTCACCACAGGACAGACCGGTTAAGTAGACGCACAGTCTTACTGAGCTGATCTACGAGTGGCCCTACCTAAAAAAAAAAAAAACCTTTGAAGCTCAGAAGTAAGCGAGACGCCGTGTGAGACGGAACGCTTCTGCGTCGTAGACGCTCTGAGTTTTTATTATTGTTACTTTTATCGTTTATTATTTTTCCTTAACTTATTTTGTACTCTTTTGAAATATCTTGTTGAATAATCGTTTATTATTGTGTTTTTATTTTTGTTTCCTTTTTGTTGAATTAATTAACTTGAAGTGTTTTTGCCTGCATAATAAAATATTTAAATCAAATTACAGAGTTTAATTAAGATGTCAGCACCACATAAAGGAAATGCTCCTACATATACAACAAACGTGTTTTTTATTTTTGTTCGTTTTTGCTCGGTATTGATAACGGCAACAGGTAGACATTCACTTTAAAAATAAATAATTAAATAAAAATAAAATAAATATTTAACGGGGGCTACCATACAACATGAAATGATTTTTTTTGCCGTTTTTATAGATAATGGTACGGAACCCTTCGTGCGCGAGTCCGACTCGCACTTGGCTGGTTTTTAAAATAATAATAACAGCCGCACAAGATGATCTTCAAGCTTAACCTCTAGAGCCCCAATGGCACAGTAATGTGCCAGTAAACAAGTATTAGTTGAGCCCCACTGGCATACAATAAGAGCCCGCCCGCGGTGCTTGACGGATGGTTGACGTAAATAATGGCGGTTCTTGAGAGGATAAGCAACGCTTGCTGAGGTCAGTTTGTGGATGGATGACCATCTTAATATAATATCGAGATTCCTCCGAGGCTCAGAAAGCGATAAACCGTTGGTCTCGGCTCACATTTATACATCTTTGATAGTCGTTTTGGGTAGTCAGAAGCCAGAAAATATGACACCAGTATTGCCAAAGGGTTTTTTACCCAACTAATGTGTTGTTCAATCAATCAATAGTACATTTTGATACAAGTGGAGAAAATTTGTTATTGCGGCCGAGGCGGAGTTACGCCCGAGCCGCAAGCGAGGGGTTATGGAGCCGAGTACTGGAGTAACAAATGTCCACGTGTATCAAACGATGATTTCCAATACACTTTCGAAGAAGTAAAATAATAGAACAAAAAGTATTTTTGTCATTAAAATATTTTCCCCGTGCTTTATCTTCGTGGGTTAAAGGAGAAGCAAAAGTATGAAGCCGCAAAACAGCCTGATATTACAATAAAATATTTTTTTAAATTAAGAACACAAATAAATGTTAATTTGTTGATAAAAGCAAAATTATTTTATAAATAATAATTTTTATTTCTGATATTCTGTTCATAAACACAATTTTAATTTTTATAAAATATAAGGCCTTAAAAACATGCGCCTCTTTGCTGTGAAAAAAAAAGCAATCACCGCCGAATATAGGGAATTGAATAGTTGTTTAACAAAATCTGGAATGGTAAACCCTCGTGTGTGAAAAACGAAAAAAAAATCCACGAGTGTGAAATACATTGCATGTTGAACCTAATCATAATGCGATAAGAGCCAGTTTTCGAGGAAGTATATTGAAAAATTATTTTATTTTACATAGGCTTACATGGGCACTCATAAAACGTCAGAAGTTAGTGCACGGTTCGAAATTGGTCGTTTCCTATGAAGAAGAACCGGCAAAAAACTCCATGGTTAGTCTTAAAAAAAATCTTGATTTTCACAATCTTTGCATAATTAATACAATTTTTTATTTATTTTCTGTAATGAGAGGACAGTATAGACTAATTGACTTAACTAATCAGAAATGAATATCGGAGTCTATAGTGTTCTCGCAGTTCAGTTCAGACAGGTAGTCAGCTGATATGCAGTAAGACTGGAAGCTGATGTCAATATAGAAAAAAATAGGAAAAATGGTAAGTAGGTGATGACAAGCAACCAAAGTGACAATTTTTTGTTAGACAAGCGTACATATTTTTTATGTAATTTGGTAGGTATGTAAGTATTTGTATTTGTAACCTATGCGTATCTTGGAATGACGCACAGGTTACTTTGTATCCCAGAACTATCACGGGATTGGGATTTACGCGGGAAAACCCTCCCACGCGAACGAATTTTTTATTTTAATTTTGGTTCCGTTTTTGCCATTCGGCTACGGAACCCTTATAGTTTCGACATGTCTGTCCGTCTGTCTGTCTGTCTGTCTGTCTGTCCGTCCGTCCGTATGTCACAGCCATTTCATTCCGAAACTATTAGGACTATACATATAAAACTTGGTAAGTAGATGTATTCTGTGAACCGCTTTCCGATTTTAAGAGTGTAGCTTCCGCACCTGGAACACATACATCTGCACGCTGCGAGCGCGCGCGCATACTAAACTAAGCGCCGCCGGCCGCCGCTCGCCGGCCACCATCAGCCCGAGGCGGGGCGCGGCGCTGCGATCGACGCGACCCCTACGGACGGAATGTGGAACCGAAGAATGAAATCCTGTAGTCTTATTGGCTAGATGTTTTTTTTTAATATATTTGGCGCCATAACGTTAGGCTATACAGCGAACCTAATAAAGACTGCTATTCAGTACACCGTTCGATACAGTTCTATATTCATCTGGAGTTTTACTTAAACACCCTACACGCGCCACATTGGTGACCCCGCGTTTTAAAAAACGGAACACTAGTAAGGAGATCTTATTGTGTGGAGCAAGTGACCATGTCTGAAGAACAACAGCCAAGAATCCAGGCCGAGATGAATTACGACGTGAGCGCAGTGTCCGTGCAGTCGAGGCTTTTACCTTTTTGGAGAGAAATACCCCGTGCCTGGTTCATCCAATTTGAAGCTGTGATTGACCCATTGAAGACTTCAGATGACCAGAAGTTCCGGTATCTTCTGCAACAACTGCAAACGGTCGACTTACAACACTTGACCGATATTCTTTACAATCCACCCGCAACTGGAAAATATGAAAAAGTGAAACAACGCCTACTCGAAGCCTACGATAAATCAGACGTCAAGAATTTCCAGAAGCTTATCAGCGGACTAGAGTTGGGAGATCAAAAGCCTTCCCAGCTGCTAAGGAAGATGCGAGAACTCGCGAGTGGTATGATTACCGAAGAGGGTCTAAAAATAGAATGGTTAAATCACCTACCCACACAAGTTCGAGTCGTTCTGTCAGTCAACAAGGAATCATCGTTAGACACCTTGGCTGCGATGGCAGATAAGATGGTGGAGTACACAGAGAGTCCCAGCGTTGCCGCAGTCACAGTACCAGCATCATCCTCGTCGTCTACGGAACCCATGGCACAGCTAGAAACGCTGGCGAAGCAAGTGGAGAAACTCACTCTAGAGATCGCCGAGCTACGTCGAGGTCAGCCATTCCACAGACACCGTCGCCGCATGTACAATCCTCGGGCTCGTTCCCGTTCACGCTCGCAGTCAACGCATCGTGGATCGGCACTGAAACCGGGAGACCCCAACTGGTAATGCCGCTACCACTACCGCTTCGGAGACAAAGCGAAGCGCTGTGAATCGCCCTGCTGTAGAAGAAACAAGCCGTCGGAAAACTAAAGTCGACACCGACCGTGGCGGTCGTCGGTGTCCCGCACACCAGTAATCGCCTTTGTGTACACGACCGTAACACTCACGAACGTTTCCTCGTGGACACAGGCGCAGATATCTCCGTATTGGCCGTCAATCATAGAAATAACAAAACTCCAAGTGCCTACAGTTTATACGCCGCCAACAATACGCCAATCAAGACCTACGGCCAGAAAACTATCAGACTAAACTTTGGATTACGAAGAGACTTTGTTTGGTCATTCATCGTTGCAGACGTCAAAACCTCCATACTGGGAGCTGATTTTCTTCGTCACTTTAAACTGCTGGTAGACCTGGACAAGAAAAAGTTAATTGACAAGATAACCGAACTATCTATCGACGCATTAGAAGTTTCTACGAACACAGAATCAGTTCACATTATAAGCAACGACCAACGATACAATACTACGATAGGTATTTTGAAGCAATATCCTAATGTCCTACGGCCAATGTCTCGCTCGCCGGCCACCATCAGCCCGAGGCGGGGCGCGGCGCTGCGATCGACGCGACCCCTACGGACGGAATGTGGAACCGAAGAATGAAATCCTGTAGTCTTTCTTTTTCTTAATTGGCTAGATGTTTTTTTAATAATTATATTTGGCGCCAAAACGTTAGGCTATAAAGCGAACCTAATAAAGACTGCTATTCAGTACACCGTTCGATACAGTTCTATATTCATCTGGAGTTTTACTTAAACACCCTACACGCGCTACAAGAGAAAATTTAAAAAATATTTAAAATAAAGGGGGCTCCCCATACATGGAACTAAAACTGAAAATATTTTTTTTCATGAAACCTATAAGTACGTGTGTGGTATCTATAGACAGGTCTTTAAAAATGACATTAAGGTTTCTAAAATGACTTTTTCATAAAGTTAATCGTTTAAAAGATATACGCTTCCAAAGCGGTAGAATGTGTGTCCCCCCTCTAACTTCTATAATAATGAAGTGAAAAATCTAAAAAAAAAACATATATTGTAGATCTTAATGTGAACTTTCAACCAAAATTGGTTTGAACGAGATCGAGTCAGGAGTTTTTGAGATACAGTATATTTTCTAAAACCGCAAATATAACTTTGTAATTCATACAAATACTATGAAAAACAAAGTTATTTGGCGTAGTTGTAAAAATTGTAAATAAGCTAGTTTTAAGAAATTTGTAAAGTTTTTTGTTTTTTTTTTTTCAAATAAATATATTAAGTATACTTATTATATATTTTATTGTAGTTACTATGGAACCCTTCATGGGCGAGTTCGACTCGCACTCGGCCCATTTTTTTTTATTACGGATGAGCCCGCTCTTGATGATATATGAAGTCTACGATGTGACGAGCGAGCCCAGAAGATGCCTATTTACTCTTGCTTTAAAGGTTGAAAGGTCATAAGTGGCAGGGAACACAGAAGCCGGCAGAGAATTCCACAGCTTGGCCGTGCGCACAATAAATGGGTAGAATATAGTAATACCATTTTTATGTTTTTTTTTACATAGTTTAATGACCTATTTTCGTGTAATTTAGAAACTCAGATCGCATGACGAGTTTCCCTATAATTGGAGAAACTTACTAGCTGTGCCCACGACTTCATCCGCGCGAAATAGTGACTATCAGCAGCATTTTTAATTTTTTAAACTAATTATTTTGAAAATAAAACTCATACATAATTTGACTGTCGTATTTATTAATATCTAATCAAAAGTCTAAAAAATAAGTTTCAAGCTTCCAGCTTTAAAAATGACGTAATTTCCATACAAAGTTTCATCCCCTATTTCAACCCCTTACAGCCCTTTTTTCGCATTAAAAAGCAGCCTATGTCCTTTCTCAGGTTCTAGACTATGTCCGTACCAAATTTCATTAAAATCGGTTCAGTAGTTTGGGCGTGATTGCGTAACACACAGACAGACAGAGTTACTTTCGCATTTATATAATACTAGCCTTTGCCCGCGACTTCGTTCGCGTGGGAGGTTTTCCCGCGTAATTTCCGATCACCTGGGTATTCCGGGATAAAAACTATCCTATATCCTTCCCAGGGACCTAAACTATTCCCATGCCAAATTTCAGCTCAATCGGTTCAGCGGTTTAGACGTGAAAAGGTAACAGACAGACAGACAGAGTTACTTTCGCATTTATAATATTAAGTATGGATATGGATTATTACAGTAAGGATTGTAGCATGTAAGTGTATTATTTGTTGGGAAATCTTATCTTACTAAAATTACTCGTATAAATGCGAAAGTTTGTGAAGATGGACGTATGTATGTTTGTCTCGGATTAGAATGAAATTTAATAAGTAAACAGTTGAAATTCTGGGATAAGTCATAGGCAACTTTTTATCCTGAAAAACCTACATAATCGAGAATTACGCGGGAAAAACCTCCCACGTGAACGAATTCGCGGGCGGCCAGTAATGTAATACCAGTGTCAAAGGACACCCAAATTGAGCTAAATTCGGAAACAACAAATTCCTCTAAATAATTCACGAAATCGTGTCTTGTTACCAATTTACATCCCCTAGTTTTATTTTTGGACGAAAATGTTACAGATGTAGTAACCTTGTTTTTGCAACAGGAAATTATACTAAGGGCTATCTTTGGAACAATTTCCTTATTCGAAATATTCCTTCGCTGTATTTTGTGGACGATAAACTGTACGCCCAGCTGTTTCCTAAGTTCAGCCAATAGTGCTTGTGACGAGATTGTTGTTGACACAGAGTAAGAAGGCGCTATCTGCCCAGGCGTCCTTGTCAATAGTTTACAATGTTAATTTATTTTGTGATGGTTCTAAGAAGAACTTAAGTTTGTTAAATTAAGTGTTAATTATCTTTAATTTCTTGTGTTTTTTTTACGTGTAAGTACTTGTATGATTATTATTGTTTTAATTGTGTCTTTGAAATCTTGGGCAACTTCGGCTTAGAAGAAACAGGCTTCTTGTCTAGTTTAGGAGCCAGATTTTATGCCTGTGAAGAATTTTACAATTAAATCTTGGTGGGAAAATCTTCTCTGACTTCCCTTCCGTACCGGGGCCGCGGAATCTCGTTAGAACATTCCCGCAACCCCGGAACATTCCTGCAACCCCAGAAGACCTGACCTTGAATGTTTATTTATTTATTTAAACTTTATGTACAATAGTGGTACATGGGCGAACTTAATGCAACAAAGCTTTCTCTATCAGTCAACCTTTGTATGTTGAACCTTATTCTTTTGTATTTTTTGCGTACAAATAATATTAAAAAAAAATCTTAGATGTACTGGGTGGGTGATTCTATATCTAATATATAAAAATCTCGTGTCACAGTGTTTGTTATCGGAGTTTGATAACAAATATCAGCTCAGCTTGTTCGATTCTTATTACATTTTTTGTGTATATTTGGTAGGTGAAAATAGGTCGTAGGCACTTGTTTGCCTTCAGTATCTGTAACAGAACTCCTCTATCCAATATCTCCTTTTTATCTCAAATAACGTTTTAAGTTGCTCCATGACACAAACATGTTAGAGACCATCGGAGAATTTGAGACTTTTGATGCCTACACTTTCCACCAAATAGGATCGGTGTCAGTAAGACAAGCTCAATCACTCGCTGCTTTTAAAAGCTCGGATTCTAATAATTCTTCTTCAAACATGATTATTCCTTTGTTTTCTCTCCACACGATATTAAAGAACATATTATATTTATACTTAATTATTTATGTATTGTATTGTATTTATCTTTACATTTATTTGTATACTTTAATTAGTTTTCTGTTTTGATGAGTATTCGTAGTATACTAATTTAGCTCTCCCCGCTTTAATTAAAGTTTGTTTGTAAGTCCTTAAAGGTTATCTCTATTAGCAATAAGACCGCCATTGTAAATATTGTTAAATAGGTGTGTTTAAATTTTGGTGTACAATAAAGTATATGGCTTGACTGATTCTTATGATTTTTTGTTATGTGTATTAATATTAGGTCTGAGAAAAAGTCGTGGGCTTCTTTTTGTATCGCAAGGTGAAACAAAAAAGTAGGTATACGCGGGTGACGCCGTGGGGCAGAATCTAGTCAACATATAAATAAAAGTATCTGACTGTGATTACAAACTAACTGTGTTTTCTCAAGCGGTTATAGTTATTGACACGATACTTAAATACAAACAAACTTTTCATAACTTTTATCTGTCTTTCCAGGCTAATATCTGGAACGGGTGAACAGATTTTAATGGGAATTATAGATAGATAAAGTTATAATACAGCATCATGTAGACTACTACTTTTTATCTATACATATAAATTAAACTAGCTTCTGCCCGCGAATTTATTCGCATGAGAGCGTATTTCCGCGTAAATCCCGATCCCGCAGGAATTCCAGGATAAAAAGTAGCCTATGTCTTAATCCTATTCCAGGATGTCAACTACCTCCTTACCAAATTTCATTCACATTCGTTCAGTAGTTTTTGCGTGAAACAGCTACAGATCTACATACATATATCCTCACAAACTTCCGCATTTATAATATAAGTAGGATAGGATTTATTGTAATTTCTATTAACTGTGTTTTACAACGGCGGAACATAGTTTGGACCAAACACTATATATACCTACATAAGATCATTGTACCCTGTGTTCACAAAATAAATGAATTTTGAATTTTTGAAGAACAATACAAAACGAATCAAGATCTGAAGACCGAAACATTCCATCCACCAAATTAACGAGACCGCATTGTAAGCAATTACTTCACAATGATTGAAGTTTGTGATTCTATTCTGTTTGAGATAGGAACCGATCGAGCGGCGATACTTGATCGATTTCTACTTTTAACCTTATCACAAAATTGCATAAAGGATTATTGGGTCTCCTTAGTTAATGATTACGACATTTACAATCTAAAGTGCCAGTTTTATAGGTTTGTCCCCGACCCTGTTCTTGTTAATGGTAATTTCATATTTCACTGGGATTCGAATCGAAAGGCGCACAGTTATTGTTAATATAAGCGTTCAGAACTTTGTGAAATCGAAATTAAGTATCTTGAATTGGTCACAGTCAGTGGCTTATCTATACCATTTGAGGCTTATGGCAAATTCAGTGGCCGCATGCATATAAGAAGCGCCCATTAGCGTTCAAGTCCAACCATATTCTGTGAACTTGCTCACTCTTGACCTCGATCTCGCCTGGTCTACGATGGAACGAGCGAGGCCAGAAGATGCCTGTTTACTCTTGCTTTAAAGGTTGAAAGGTCATAAGTGGCAGGGAACACAGAAGCCGGCAGGGAATTCCACAGCTTGGAAGTGCGCGCAATAAATGTGGAAGAGAAGCGCTTGGTACGACAAGACGGTATATCAACCAAGTGATTATGCTAAAAAGTTATAATTTATCGCACCCGGTTACCTTAATAAATCCCTGGGTCTGCAAGAAAAACGTTATTTTTTATATTACTTGATTCTATCTTGACGAGTTTAAAGCACTTTATTGAGTAAGACCACGAGTGGTGTCGTAAAAAATGCAGGGCAAAGCTTTAACAGTTTTTCTGGGTTTTAGGTAAGATTGTATAAAACAGAGTTGGGTTTTCGTTTTAATTGTGTTTCAGCAATTTGTAAATCCCTATATTCTTAACGGTTTAAGTGGAGTGGTGCACTCTCAGTGCAGCAACATAAGTGTTAAGCTGGTTTACGGAATAAGTAATAATAATCCCACCATATACATTTTTATGTAAAACTAGCTGACCCGCCACGACATCGTTCGCGTGGTATCCTACCCCTACCCAACCGATACCACTACCCCTATCCTACCCCTATCCTACACTACCCCTACCCTACCAATACCCTATCCCTACCCTACCCCTATCCTACACCAACCCTACCCCTACCCTACACCAACCCTACCCCTACCCTACTCTCCATTTTATTTAGAAAACGTTTGTATAGGAAATAGAAAAGGGCTGTTTTGACGGTTTTGCCGGCAATTTTTTTTTTAATTTTTCTCTACTTTTAATCCTTTCCTAGACCTCCACAAACATTTCAAAACCAAGATAAGATAAATCCGTTCAGCCGTTCTCGCGTTTTAGCGAGACTAATGAACAGCAATTCATTTTTATATATATAGACTAGCTGACCCACCACGACTTCGTTCGCGTGGTATCCTACTCCTACCCAACCGATACCACTACCCCTTATACTACCGATACCCTACTCATACCTTACTCTACCCCTACCCTACCAATACCCTACCCCTACCCTACCAATACCCTATCCCTATCCTACCCCTACCCTACCCCTACCCTACCCCTACCCTAACCCTACCCTACCCCTACCCTACCCCTACCCTACACCTACCCTACCCTACCCCTACCCTACCCCTTACCCTACCCCTACCCTACCCCTACCCTACCCTACCCCTACCCTACCCCTACCCTACCCCTACCCTACCCCTACCCTACCCCTACCCTACCCCTACCCTACCCCTACCCTACCCCTACCCTACCCCTACCCTACCCCTACACTACCCTACCCCTACCCTACCCCTACCCTACCCCTACCCTACCCCTACCCTACCCTACCCTACCCCTTACGCTACCCCTACCCTACCCCTACCCTACCCCTACCCTACCCCTACCCTACACCTACCCTACCCTAACCCTACCCTACCCCTTACCCTACCCCTACCCTACCCCTACCCTATCCCTACCCTAACCCTAACCTATCCCTACCCTACCCTACCCTACCCCTACCCTACTTCTACCCTAACCCTACCCTACCCCTACCCTACCCCTACACTACCCCTACCCTACCCCTACCCTACCCCTTACCTACCAATACCCTACCCCTACCCTACCCCTACCCTACCCCTACACTACCCCTACCCTACCCCTACCCTACACCAACCCTACTCCTACTCTACTCCTACCCTACCTCTACCCTACTCTCCATTTTATTTAGAAAACGTTTGTATAGGAAATAGAAAAGGGCTGTTTTGTGGGTTTTCCCATTTTTTTTTCTCAACTTTAAGCCTTCCCTAGACCTCCACGAACATTTCAAAACCAAGATAAGATAAATCCGTTCAGCCGTTCTTGAGTTTTAGCGAGACTAACGAACAGCAATTCATTTTGATATGCCAAGATGACACTATATGGCTTGAAATATCAAAGAGTTTTGAAATCTCAGTCACCTAGAGATATTCTTCTAACTCTAAATGCCTTAATTCTACACCTTCGTCAAAATATGTGGCTTGAGAGTTTAGTTACTACAAGGACAATTGTATAACGGAAAAGTGATATTTGTGTAGGTACTAATAATACTATAGCATAAGCTTGTATTTAACTACTAAATTTCAACTTTCTAGAACTTCAGGAAGTACCCTAATCATTATAATAATTATCAGTGAGTGAGTTGGTGACGAAATCGGCGTTTTTTATTTTTTCAATGAAATCTAAAGAGCTATGCAATTGAAAACTATATTATGTTTTATAAGACTACTTTGAATATACCCTGAGAATTTACTTTATCTCGTGTAATCCAAACCCATGTTATAAGGTTTCAGAAAAAAAAAAGCGACGGACTACTTATCTTTTCTGTAAGCGATTATTACTTCGAGGAAAGTTAGGTTATGCTTTGCTTAGCTCGTCTTCACGGGCAGATATAATGTTTATTTACCAAAAACTTATAACTACTTCACAAAGGCAATATAGTTACAATTATTAATTTTTTTTTTCGTTCTCTGGGTGATTATACAAGGTCAGCACTATTTGTGATATGTTATTATAATTCATGTTTGTTTGTGTGTTTTATTGTTTTTTACCCGAGTGCAAGGAAAGACTATTTTTTTTCTTATTGTTACGCTGTCGCATTGGGTTAATACCTGTAAGGATAGTTGTGTATGTATAATTATGTAAATAAATAAATAAATTTCCTTTTAGGCATTGAGTTCAACGTCTTTAGCTGAGTTAGGCATAGCGTGTATTTTGGCTATCAGCACAATTTTTCTCGATTATTTACTTATTACTTATTACCGGCTTCGTATGGGCGCAATGTACTAATGTGGGCCACTGTGGAGTGACTAACAATATAATGATTTTGTTATCGATCTTTTTAAGATATAGAATTCCGTAGTACATTAATAAATTTGATTTATCTATTATGTTTGTTACAACATCACATTA
Source organism: Tholera decimalis (assembly GCA_943138885.2). Taxonomy (NCBI): domain Eukaryota; kingdom Metazoa; phylum Arthropoda; class Insecta; order Lepidoptera; family Noctuidae; genus Tholera; species Tholera decimalis. The sequence goes on from OW964562.2 coordinate 38,133,664, forward strand.
CAAATCTTTGAATTTCTCATCTTTTCTCGACTATAATATGCATAATTATAAACCTTTCTCTTGAATTACTCTGTCTATTGCTGAAAACTGCATTAAAATCCGTTGAATAGTTTACAAGCGTATAGACAGCGGGAGCGACTTGGTTTTATACTATGTAAAGATAGACCAATAAAAGGTGCTAAGAAATATAAGCATGTATAAGTCTTTCCAAGTGACGTATATTAAATTAGTATTCAAATTAATCAATGCAGTCAAATGTTGCTATTAAGAATTCACGGAAATTAACACGCTTGGCAATTTGTCACATACAAAAAAAATTAATTAAAAATTTAAAAAACCCCCATGCAAAAATTATTTTAAGTTGGTTTAAGAAACATCCATTAAAAAGTAAAAAAAAATATAGTCGCGGCGGGGTATCGCTATGTAACAAACTTTAAGTATCGATTCTAAATGGCGACACCCAGCCGCGACTATTATTTTTTTACTTTGTAATGGATGTTTCTTAAACTACTTCTAAGTATTTTTTGCGTTGAGGGTTTTTTAAATTTTTAATTTAATTTTTATTTTATGCTTTTTAAACTTTTCACCTACCATAGTTTTTGTCACGTTGACCAATTTCTTAGAATAGACAGTTTTTGCAATATAGTACACGTGGTACCCTTTCATTTGATACACCACTTGGGTATATTTGAGAATATTCAATTATTCATCCCCATTTTCACTCCCCATATCTAGTAAAAAAATAATAATAGTAAAGTAATAGTAATTTGATACTCCACTTGGGTATATTTGACAACATTCGATTATTCATCCCCACTTTCACCCCCCACAACTTTTAAACGGCTCAACCGATTTTCATCTAACTAATGTCTAAGAACACTTGCACATAAGTCACCTTTAATACAAATAAATTAATAGTTTAAAAAACCAAAAACACGCTTTTAAGACTAATGTAATGAGCAGAAATTAGAAATGTTTACTAGTAGGCAGTCCAAGCTTCCATTAACCACCTTCCAATTCCATCGTCAGACCAGCTCGATGGTACCATAATATTGTATTGCCGTCTAATCTGCATATCGGCCATAATGTGTTTATGGCTTTTACGACCTTTCTACCCCAAGGTATCGATATAATTGCCAAGTTTCATGATGATACAACAATTAGAAGTATGTTTAATTCAGATTCTTAGATTTTATTGCATATTTAGTTCGTTACAGATCGACCTAATAATAAATCTATGGATTAAAAGTACGCGGTAATTCAAAAAGGTTAAGAAAACCGATAACGGATTTTCTTTAGGTTTGTTATAACCTAGAAACCTAATCGTGTTCAAAGTCCATTACGTGGCCTTTCTCACAAGTGCAAACACGACTATGATACGATATTCCATCATGGAATGCCAGTGCCTCTCTGCCGGCTTCATCAGCAGACCTTGAAACCTAATCGTGGTCAAAGTTCATTACAAGACATTTCTAAGAAATCCAAAACAGCTATGATACAATTTTCCATCATGAAGTTCCAGTTCATGCCTTCCGGCTCCATCATCAGATTAGTTCGACAGTACCATATTATTGTATTGTCATCAGAATTACATACATCTGCCAATTTTCATTACGTTACGACCCTTGGAAAATGGTTAAATTAGCTACCTTAGATTCCATTACATAGTTAGATACATACAGATAGACCTAATAAAAGCGTGTTAAAAACTAAATTGTAATCGCTTCATCCGTTCAGGAGCTATGATGCCACAGACAGACAGACACACAGACAGACACGTCAAACTTATAACATCCCTTTTTTTGCGTCGGGGTTAAAAAGGCTATACTGTAAGTACGTACTCATAAAACCTGTTTGTAGTCAATAGCGAAGATTTTTTTTTATTATTACGAAATAGCACTAATATTATGTTTTTTTTTTCTCGGTGGGTAAATCATCAAATGACTCCTTCCACTGAGGGTGGAGCGGTCAGACTTCTACTGACCAAAAACCCACCCTGTTGTTTCAGTTGCCCTGGTGGTCCGGGACCGCGGTATCTCGTTAGAATATTTCCGCAACCCCAGTAGGCAAACTAATATTATGCCAGATTTAATTAACACTTTTGAAAAGAAATATATATTTACTAGGTTTTTAGAGATATATTGACGTTACTTTACATATTCTCAAACTACAGTGTATTAAAAAACCAACGTAAAATAGGCGGTCTTATCGCAAGATAAACCTTTGGATGGACCTAGTTAGGCAAACTAAAGTAATAATTGATCTAGAGAAAAAATATCTTATATTTGAATAATAAACTATATTTCCTTACTGTCAATACCAATTTGAGACAAAAGCCGAGTAATCTTGATGAAATTTTGAATAATCTTTAAAAAAAGACATGATTTTCGATTAAAAAATGAATCAAGCGAAAATCACAGAAATCAAAAATATAGGAGAAGTGGTAAGGGGGCGTATCGGTGTCCGCGCGACATGGCCACAGGGCTCATGTCACAGGCAAGTGGCCGTCTCTGCGAACTAGTGCGCTTTCGACGGCGATCGTGATAACATATATGAATGCCGAGTTGTTCTGTGGTATCTTGTAAAAACCGAAGCCAAAATCAAAACTATGTGAATCATGGAATCACTTACCATATGTAAGTACAAGTATTTTACAATATTTGTCTTTAAAATCATGAAAAACAATAAATCGTAAAATATTTCTCGGTTTTACTATGTTATTTTTTTTTCAAATATCAGAACGACTGTACTACTTTTGCTATAAATACATTGCTCCTTAACCACTACCTGAGTTCGTCACTAAGTAACTGGACAAGCAATGTAAAAATAACATACGAAACTGTATTACGCGGATTCATCGCGTAGTGAGGCCGCCACTTCTTGCGACGAATTAGTGATGTGCTTGTGCAGATTCACTAACGTAGGCTATCGACAGCAATGTCGATTGACGAATGAAATATTCCTATTATAGTTTAGTGGTTTTCAACCGACGACAAAAAAATGAGGAGGTTATCAATTCGACGCGTATATTATTATTATTTTTTTATGTATGATCACCGATTACTCAGAGACGGCTGAACCGATTTGGAAAATTCTTTTTTTGTTTGAAAGGGTATACTTTGAAATTGGTCCCATTGTCACCAAGTCAGGATCTGATGATGGGATCCTGGCGAAATCGAGGGAACTCTTCAAATATCATAGGCACACCTATAGTGATTTGAGTATTTTTATAGTAACTTGTGTAGTTGCAAAGCACTATTTGTGAAGTAGATCTGATGATGAGGACCACCGATGGCCACTGGAACTACTCAATATATAAGTTGGAATAATAAGTAGTTCATGTGTTCCGCTTCGATTACTTGAATGTGGTTATTAAGCACAATATGCTCGTCATAATGCATATGGTGAAGTGAAGCTGATGGTGAATTACCAGGAGAACTCCTCAACAAATAACAGCCCAACATTGGGAAAAGCAATATTTTGTAAATGAATATAAGTAGTTGACATTTAGGCTCTTGTAACTAGGTAAATTAAAAATCGACCAACTAAAAAGAGTGAAATAAAATTTTTAAACCAAAAAATTAAACCGACTCCCAAAAAACACTGCAAAGTGAAAAATAACTTTAATTTCGGAAGTCGGTGCCAAAAACAAAAATACAAAACTAAAGACACCGACTACCGAGTCTGTTTAATTTTTTGGTAAAAGTTTTTTATAACGTACGGAAACCTCTAAGAAAATATGTTTAACTTTTATTTTACATGAGATGACAGAAATAAAAATACGTTGAAATGTCAAGTGTACAAAAAAGTAAAAAAAATATAAACAATTTATTTTACGCCCGCAGCATGCGTAAGGAATTCCGACGTCGCTGTCGCTACAATAGTTTATTTTTCAATCTGTCAACCGTTTTAGCCCGGTGTAAATAATGTTTTTTTAATTTTTTTACAGAGTAGTAGAGAAATGCGTAACCAATATTCGTAAAGTAAGTTACTTTAATTTTAGGTTAATAATCGGTGGTGTTTTTCGGTTTAGAATTATCGCATGTTATGCCTTATCCTATGTTGCTGTTTCTTTATTTTTTTATGGTTTTTGTATTTAACTTCCGTTGAAGCTTCGAATGCGTTATAATAATCGGCATGGTTCAGATAATATATTTGTGAATTTAGCTTAAAATAAGTCAATATATTCATGCTATTTATTTGTTAGGCATGGATGTGTGTTTGTTTTCATATATTTAACAATTTCTCTACTAACTAGGATTTTTCTTATAACAAAAACCTATTATAACCTACTAAACTATTACCTGCGGGGTAATTGCGTAACACACTTACAGTAGGAATCGGTTTCATTATGCTAAATCAACAACACTCACTGTGGTATTTACGTTGTTGAGCAGACCAATATTTCGAACATATGTAGCAATGGTTTAGCAATATACGTCAAAATCATTCAGATCTTGATTTATAGTGTGTTACGTAATTATTGCGATGCTTATTATATGGTGACATTTAGAAGTAGCTTAGGATGTATGTAAATGATAAATAAGTTGTTTTCGTACTTTTCAGCTTCCCAAAAGATGGTAATATAAAAAAGGAATGGATTGATGCCACAGGCATGCCACCTAACTGGTACCCTAAAAAAAATAGCACCATAAATGCTCGGTTCACTTCAGCGCAGAAATGTTCCAGCCTGAATGGACAATTCCAAAATTAAGAGTACAACTGATTTTTGCAGAAGTGGGTTAAATTTTATTTTATTACTGAAAGCTATTCTCATGTTTTAGGCATTCATAATATCAGTCATTCAACTTTTCAGGGTTCTATACAACCTATACGGCTGGTATGTTCCGATCAAGAGCGTAATGTAAGTTAACATGAACTTCTATTTGACCTATCACTATGATAATTAAATATTAAGATTTAAGTCGAAAGCGCCAGGGTAGCCCTTAATACTTAGTAGGTAGTACTTAATAATAATTATGTAATGTTATGTTCTTAATAATATGTTTATTGTTATTATAATATTTTCTGGACATGCCATTTTTTATTTGGTTCATTTTCAGGTGCCCAAAAAAAATGTACAATAACAAATGGAAGAATCGATAACTTTCCGATTTAGTCAATCACTAGCGTATATGTAAAATAAATTGCTTTTGCACAGCACAACGATAGCGACCGATGTTTTTGTGTGGGTAAATTCTAAGGTGCATGGTAAATACACGCTGTGTTTGACGGAATAAGGTTTATTATTGATTGTATAGTACGTTCTGCTTTAGGAAATACGGGTGTGTGCGCGAGTGCGTATCTATTGATTTTATTAAACTGCATGTGTAGTTGTTGCCCCGCCCAGCGCCTAACTGGAGACACACGGTTCCGATATAATTTCTTCTGTTGACCACATCTACTTATTTATTTTATCTATGGCGAAAATGTTCCAATTACGAAACTGGTCTAGACATGGAAAGAAAAAGATCCAATAAATCATATACTAAAGTTCCATTTTGATTGTATGCGTGATTGTTTAAGAATATTAATGCAAAGTTACACAATTTAGGGAGCCTTCTCTTAACTTCATCACCATTGTTCTGAAATCGTTGAAAGAAAACATCGTGGGGAAACCGTGACATCTACCAATCCGGACTGGGCCCGCGTGGTGGATTAGGACCCATGCTCTTTGCTAGAGAGGAGGCTTGTTTCCTAGCGATGGGAACGTAGTAGGCTGAATTATTACACAACGTGTAATTTAAAGGGTATATACATACCGAGTGCACGGCTTCTTTGGATGATAACAAACGATATAGCAATGGTTTTGTAATCCTGTCTACATGTGTGGAGCTTATTAGAAATTTCAATACATTGATACCAGAGGCCGATTTTTTCAAATGAAGAAGAACGAGGAGAATTATCGTGTTATTGGCAAGTGACGTGGAAAGTTATTGACCCTCGTAGTGCTGCCTCGTTTATTATGTATATATAAAAGCGAAAGGTCACTGACTGATTGACTCACTCGTCATGAAATCTCAGAAACTACAAGTGCAAGGGGTCTCAAATTTTCAATACACAATACTCAATCATTAATTGCATTCCATGTGTTACATTGCATTTTGCATTGGGGTTCCTTTTAAGAAGTAGATGCTCGCTAAGACGGGATTTTGCGAAATTCCCACGGGAACGGGATTTACCCGGGAAAAACTTGCCACGCGAACTATTAGGATGGCGCCCGGTGGGTCCTTTTATGAATACTGTACGGTGCACGTACATGAATTTTCAAAATATTGCATTTCTTTCAAAATATTGGAATGTTTTAAGTTAGCTAGCAGGCTCGCGCATGTGCACTTTGAACGCGACCTACATTTGACACCTACACTTTTACATTATTCTATGCATCTTTTAAATAATGTTACCTTTAATAATTAGTGTTCAATTAGACGTGGTTTGGGTCGGACTACTTGCAGTTTCATTTCGTCTCATCCCGTTGTTCACTCACTGACATTTGCATTCCTTTACATTGACATTTGACATCCATTTATGCTAGGGATTCACCCTACAAATACACTGCTGCGATAATTACTTTTATTAATTACAAAACACTGTTCACATTCAAGGAGGTTACAATGTTGACTGACTAAAAACTATTTACACATGTGTGGCTTAAAGTGAATTTTCTGAACTAAACTCTGCTAAACACGTGTAAATTGCCTTTATATAATATTATGTTCGGCATAAAATGTGGAAGCGACGGGATCATTTACTATGCGTTTGTTCTATACTAGCTACTGCCCGCAACTTCGTTCTCGTGGGAGTATTTCCCGCGTAAATCCCGACCCCGTGGGAATTCCGGGATAAAAAGCCTATGTGTTGGGGATGATAATGAGTCAAACGGACGAATTTAGTTACATTACTTTAATTTTCAGGATAGCCGAGCGGTATACAGATTTTAATAAATAAATTAGTACGCACACGCACTCGGTCCTTGCTCTCGTCGAATAGCGGCGGCTGGCGGCGGCCCGCGCCGCGCTCCTGCGCCGTCCGTTGCTCCCCGCACCTCTGTCGCGGCCCCCGGTACGTCGTGCGCGTGTACACTATGTGTTATTTCAGGATCTCAACTATCTACTTACCATGAAATCTATCCAGTATGTCTGGAGATTAGCGTGTACAAACAGACAACCAGACAGACTTTTATTTTATTTTTTTGCCCTGGTTCCGTTTCTTAATCGACCTCAATTATTATTTTTCGTATGAAATTTAAATGTACAGACACACTTTGTTACTGTTTTATTATATGTACTAGCTTTTGCCCGCGACTTCGTCCGCGTGGAATAGTTACTTTGGGCTAACGTTAAATTTAACCCCGATTTTGAAGCATTCTTCATTGGCGCTCTGCTCCTATTGGCCTTAGCGTAATGATATATTATATTTTATATTTATTATTAGCCTATAGCCTATCTCTATAAATTGACTATTTAATTAAAAAATAATTTATCAATTCGAACCAGTAGTTCCTCAGATTATCGCGTTCAAACAAACAAACAAACTCTTCAGCCTTATATTATTAGTATAGATAGCTGTTGCCCGCGACTTCGTCCGCGTTTCCGTCGTTTTTCGTAGAAAAAAAGTAGCCTATGTCCTTCCTCACGGTTCAGTGAGTTTGATGTAACAGAAAGATTAACTTTCGTAATTTAGTAGGGAAATATAATATGTCAATCTATAAAACTGTTGAAAAATATCGCAATACGGAACCGCACAATGTCAGCGAAGTTAATGTATTGGTAATATTGTTTAGATCACGTTCACATGAGGCTTAAGTACCTATAGAACGAAATTTTATACCTTCGGCCGCGAGACGCGTCGAGCGCGGCGACCGGTTCTCAAAAATAATCCTTATAGCATGATTCAGTATTCACGCGCGATGGCTTATTATTAGCGTATTTCATGTATAACTTTGGTGTTCCTATACCGATTTATATGATTCTTTTTTATGGAATAGTTAATAATGTTAACTTTTTCAATTAGGGGTGACTGAGAGTGTTATAAACGTAAGAGTAGACAAATATTATAATCAGAAAGCTTCGAACTGCTAAGCTATCGGGAGTTACACGTGTTATTGTGAGTCAACCATAAAAGATAGACATATGCTGTCGTGGGATATTTTTTATATAATTTTAAGGAGAACATTTCCGTCATGAAATGATTTCTGTGTTTAAGCATTAAGGTTGCACACGCGACGGAAGCTTAAAAAATGGAGTAACTTCTCCCGTTTTCCCAATATTTCCCTTCACTGCTCTGCTCCTATTGATTGTAGTGTGATGAAAAGTATACTATAACCAGCTCAGGAGTATGAAAAATAATTGTACCAAGTTTCGTTAAAATCCGTCAAGTAGTTTTTGTTTCTATAACGGTTATACAGACAGACAGACAGACAGACAGACAGACAGATAGACAAAAATTTTACTGATTACATTTTTGGCATCAGTATCGATCCCTAATCACCCCCTGATAGTTATTTTGGAAATATATTTAATGTACTGAATTGACCTCTCTACAGATTTATTATAAGTATAGATAGATTGTATAGATAAAATATACAACGTGTAACGGAAACCCCATATCTATCCAAAAGGACTGAAGACAACAATAGATTACCTTATCATTAAAAAAAAAATTAAGATGTGACCCTCTCTATGGCAATATGGCTATCTTAGTCGCTCATGTGTGGCGAAAAAGGAAAGTCACATAGCACAGGATGACAAACCCCAGTTATTCGCTTCGTCACGATGACTTGCAACTCTTCGTGTATAAGCCTAGCTTGCATGTCATATAAGTAAGTATTCGTTATTTTGTTAGGCTAGGATTACAAGTTGAGTTCCAAGATTTATTCATCACAGAATTATTCGTTCGCCTGTTCGCATCGTGTGGAAAAGACCACGGGTAATCACACTAACTGACAATCTAGGGACCTATGCCGAAGCATTCTTGCTGCGCCATGGTTTGAGCACAGGTATTTGTTTTCAAAAAAGAAAACGGTTGAAATTTGACGACATGTTTCGCAAAGTGGTTGAGCGATTGGCTGCCGCGCTGCATGTCGTGACAGCGTATCTGATCTCCATTACCCAGTAGCTGCGTAACGCAATACCTCATGGCTAGACCAATGTCAAATTTACTGGCTTCTGAAAATTGAAATAAATTAATGTTTTTATGGCCTACAAATAGTTGTTTCCGTAAAATCTTTGTTTGGTAAAATGTACTTAGTATACGCACAGTATGAAAATAATAGACAGACAGTACGGAATATACCTACAAACGCTCGAAACAACACACTCACACAAACATGCGCACCGATGAGACCTCTAAAGGCCGCTGCATACGTAACGAGATAATACCTCGGACGGGGCGTGAGCGGGAACGGGACGTGACTGCTTCGTTCAACGTTCCACGTTCCCGTCCCGTCCGTGTCTCCGTGACATATGCGCTTCCATATACATTTTGTATGAAACGATATTTCCAAAATTTCCCGTTCCGTCCCGTCCGTGAAAAAACCCGTCACGTATGCAGCGGCCTTAAGAGCGCGTCTAAAGCCAGCAAAATTTTAGAATTCACCCGCACTGTCCTACCCGCTCCTCACATCGAATACGATCGCGCGTGTACCTACGCGCTCGCTCGACGCGTATCTTCTGTAGTAAGTATACGTATAATATTCAGATGAAACAACTGTATTCAAAGTATGACTGCGTTATACAATATTACGAAATGTTATTATGTGTACGCGAATAATACGTAAATAGTAAGTTAGTAGGAGGTGACTATACCACTGATACTGAACACGAATCAATATAAAATCAATACCAAAATAATATTATATTATGTATAATATAATATTATTTTGGCGCGTGATTTTGGTGTGGCGTAAATAATGGATAACTCTGAAACTGTCGATTGGCCAGATTAACATCTATCATTTACCCCACTTATATCGTCATATGCCCATGGATGACCAAATTATTGATATTTTTAATATTTTAAATAAAAATCGTACTTACTCTTACAAAATTAGGTACCATTTCTAAAATTGGTGATATTTTTTTCATTTTGTTTTTTTTTTTATATCTGTCCTGAATATTTGTATTATCAGATCAGTATCAAGATTTTTTATTACATTCTAAATCAATATTGCAAAAAATAGTTATTCTTAAATTTTAACATTTTTTCTACGGAATTACGCAATTTTGGGCCCCTGTATCTATAGTTGCAAAACTTCTGAAAATTTCGGAATAATTCCGGAATACTTCTGGGCAAGTTTCTTTAAATCAGAATTATTCAAAATGAATTTAAATAAAGCCCTCTGTGCGCCGGCCGCTGCCGCCGCGCTGCGATGGCGGTGCGGGGTGCGGTAAGAGGGGAGATGCTCCCCGGAGAATTTTTCCCCCCGCGAGAAAGATTCGTACCCCGCAATCGAATGTTTCCGAATATTTCGCCCGAATAATTCAATCGAAATTAACGTGTTTGTTTGTTGTGTGGTGGGTGGGTTAATTATTGTTCAGTGCGAGACTACGTACGATACAAGAGTAAAATATAAATGTTTATCTATACTAATATTATAAAGCGGAAAAGTTTGTTTGTTTGTTTGCTTGAACGCGCTAATCTTCGAAAGTACTGGGTGGATTTGGATGAAATTTAGTATGGAAATAGCTTGAAGCTTGAGGAAGGTTATAGGCTACTTTTTACGCGACTGCAAAAAAGGAGAGTTATGTTTTTACCGTGATAGAATCCACGGGAGCGAAGCCCCGCGTGAGTACTAGTTTTATTATAAATGGGATTGATTAAGTATATGTTGATATTTTTATAGGTAGATATGTTAGCCTGCGATTAACAGGATTTTTATTCTTTTGTTTCTAGGTAGGCACTCTACTTATTTCGAAATTGAATGCTATTTTTATAAATGTCAGTAGTTGAATAAAAAAACAGGCCTAGCATATTTTATTTGCTTTTTGAAAAAGGGTTACCTATGTTTTTGGTTAGTTTGTATGTAGCTCTGTACGCATCGCAAGTATTCGCGAGTCGCATAGGTAGGTATTAATCATTACATACCTACTTAACGCGTATAATAGCCCAGCCAATAAAAAGAATTAAAGGCAAACCTTGCAAGCAAACACGTTTTGATGCGGTTTTCAGAAAAGTATTTGTTATACTTAGGTAGGAGCAGGTTTTGGTATATTAACCGACTTCAAAGGTCGATTTTCCTGGTTTCTTTTGGCAGTTGAAATATTCCCAAAGTTTCGGAATATTTCGGAATACTTCCGAAGTATACGACAGGAATGATTCGGAATTATTCCCGCCAGACTATATCGAAAAAAAAATGTACTACACTACGGTGGCTCATTATTTTAGACTAGCTTTTGCCCGCGACTTCGTCCGCGTGGAATAGTTACTTTGGGCTAACGTTAAATTTAAGCCCGATTTTGAAGCATTCTTCATTGGTGCTCCGCTCCTATTGGCCTTAGCGTAATGATATATATAGCCTATAGCCTTTCTCTATAAATTGACTATTTAATTAAAAATATTTTTTCAATTCGAACCAGTAGTTCCTGAGATTATCGCGTTCAAACAAACAAACAAACTCTTCAGCCTTACATATTAGTATAGATAGCTGTTGCCCGCGACTTCGTCCACGTTTCCGTCGTTTTTCGTAAAAAAAAAGTAGCCTATGTCCTTCCTCACGGTTCAGTGATTTAGATGTAACACACAGATTAACTTTCGTAATTTAGTAGGGAAATATAATATGTCAATCTATAATACTGTTGAAAAATATCGCAATACCGAACCGCACAATATTATTGTTAATAGCTGTGCCCGCGACTCCGTCAGCGTGTAACTCCTTGAGTGTTATTAAGTTAATGTATTGGTAATATTGTTTAGATCACGTTCACATGAGGCTTAAGTACGTATAGAACGACAATACTTCAGCGCAAAGCTTCCGGGTAAACTATGTTGAAAGTTGACCCGTCCGGCACGTGAACATAAAGATTTCTAGAACTGCTAACCCGGGAAAGCGCGACGTACAACTGACCATGCGAGAAACAACTGACACCGAGATCTACTCCAGCAACACGAAAAGTCTGCCCTTGAGTCTTATTAATTGTCATTGCATAACACACCGATACTGGGAATCACGTTCTTTTATATTAGAATGGAAAATTATTTGGTATTATGGGAATTCTGGGAATAAAGACGGTTTCTCCTGCACTGCAACCTGTTAAAATTTGAGCCTCGATTATATTTTGTTGCAACTGGGTTACTTTTAGCCGAGTTCCATTGCAAAGTGGTGGTGGTTTTAAATTTCGGAGCAGAATAATAATCAGAAAGCTTCGAACTGCTAAGCTATCGGGAGTTACACGTGTTATTGTGAGTCAACCATAAAAGATAGATATATGTTGGCGTGGGATATTTTTTATATAATTTTATGGAGAACATTTCCGTCATAAATGATTTCTGTGTAGCTTTAACCACTAAGGTTGCACACGCGACGGAAGCTTAAAAATGGAGTAACTTCTCCCGTTTTCCCAACATTTCCCTTCACTGCTCTGCTCCTATTGATTGTAGCGTGATGAAAAGTATACTATAACCAGCTCAGGAGTATGAAAAATATTTGTACCAAGTTTCGTTAAAATCCGTCGAGTAGTTTTTGTTTCTATAACGGTTATACAGACAGACAGACAGACAAAAATTTTACTGATTGCATTTTTGGCATCAGTATCGATCCCTAATCACCCCCTAATAGTTATTTTGTAAATATATTTCATGTACAGAATTGACCTCTCTACAGATTTATTATAAGTATAGATAATTGCCTATTTAATGCAAATTCTAAAATGGTATAATAATAACCAGTATCTTGATAAAGTACATAGTTATTGCTGTTCGAATCTTAAAGGAGAATTTTTATACAAATTTGATTTCAAAATGAAATTACTTTAACACTGCTGTAACTAATTTTAGACTCAAAGAGAATGAGAATTTCCTTAAAATTTGATCACTATGGGTTTGTTGACACCATAAAAGACATTAGTAATTAAACAAATTTATTGAAAAAGAAAATATACAAGATGTTCGAAGTGGGCTCCTTCAGCTGCTATACACGCTCTATACCTTCTTATGAAGGACCGTCTCAATCGGCGCGCAAATCCTGCCGACGATATTTCGTCAGCAGCCGAACGTATGCGTTGTCGCAGCTGTTCAACTGAAGTGATTTCTTCTTTATAAACTACCTCCTTTAAACAGCCCCAGTAAAAAAGTCCAATGGGTTTAAATCTGGCGAGCGAGGTGGCCACATTCTGAAAATAAAATATTATTTCAAAACAAATTCCTTGTTATACAATCACGTCCACAATAAATTGATCTACAAAAATAGGGTTTAAATACCTAATGGGCATACTTAAATAGGTTCGTAATCGATATAAATATATTTCATCGAACAAACACGGATACCAACTAAAAGCTTGTGTTTATTTTGCATATACTATTCTGCCCGTGTTACCTACGACTACGAGTGACCATAGAAATATTAAATAAGAAGTGGTATAGGTAGATATTTTTTTTATATAGGATACTCGCAAGATCATTATTGTTGTCCATCCGTGTATCTAGATTTTTGGAAGATCTCATAACTACATTATGGGAAAATGATCATAAAATTGTATCGTGAAGAATAACATAACAAAATAGCAAAAGTAAATAGCTACCTATTATGAATGTAATTTATTACCTATTATCCTAATAATCTAATAAAGTACCTACCACGAATTTTTGATATCGTCGTGTCTGGGTGTTGTTTATCTATATATGTATGTATTTAAAAATGTATTTGTCTACGTATATCAGCTGTCTGACACCCATAGTACAGGGTCTTCCTAGTTTGGGGTCAGATAGCCGTGTGTGAAATGTCCCCACATAATTATTATTATGTCTAGTTACCTACTCGGCCCACGAAAGTGCGTAGGTAAACGAATTTAGATCTTGTGTCTCTCAAAATAAAATCTAAAATCACCTGCATAAACTTTCTCGAAAGAATAAAATGTATTTTTATTTTTTCAGTATATAACAAACAAGTAACTCACAAACTTACCTTCGACAATTAGCCATCCTGTCAATTTGTAACTTTTTTAGTTCTCTTTTCAATGTTTTTTTTTTGTTTCCCATTTCACTATTTAGTTCGAACAACAACAAAAATTACGATTGAAATGATTATAACTCGGCGCAGCTAAAACACTTGAGCGTAGTCCTCTCGTCTCAACAGGGCGGTAGCGACTGATGTGTGAAATAGAAATATGCTTGAAGCTCCCGCAACGAGCGACGGAAGATGACTTCTTGCGCGGAATAAAAACGTAGTATGCGCCAAAAGTGTTTTATCGTAATAAATCCAAAACTAAAAGGAATTACATAAAATGCCTAAGCAAAGCCTTTACTCTTGTTTAAATATAATTATTTATCAAATTTTTGTCGCAATAGGCATTACCATATCGAGTACAAAACGGAAAAACATGAGAATTAGAGGTTATTTCGTGATTTTTTTCTACCAAGGAAATGTTATTATTTTATGTTTTTGATCAGAGAGAGCCCTTGAAAATATGATGTAGTTATTCATATATTTTTATTTTAAGATTTGGTCCGGAATTTTTCATGTAAAATCAAATAGAAAATTGGTAATTTTGCTTTATACGCGCTCTTAAGTCTTCGTTGCAGTGCTCTCAGTAGTGCGTGTCGCATCGAGACGAGTGGTCACGTTTAAATTTTATTTATCTCCGAAAATGCCAGGAACGTATTGCGTTGTGTTGTTGTGTTTGAACTCGGCTTCAACAAAACCGGAGCTATCGTATTTCAGACTTCCTGCTGATTTTGAAAGGTAAAAATGATTTATTTGTTGTACTTATTTGTTATACTTATAATCGTTATCGAATTATAAATCCGCGATCATGATGAATTCGTGATCTTATTACTTATAAATCCAGAATGCGGCGGTTATGAGGATATTTAAAGCTGATAGTGCAATAGTTGTAACAAAATGTAAATCAAAGATGGCGGCCGCAGTAGGTATAAATTTTTCATGATCAAGGCTATAGATGCTGGCGGGAAACATTCCGAATCATTCCCGTCGAATACTTCGGAAGTATTCTGAAATATTCCGAAACTTTGGGAATATTTCAACTGTCAAAAAAAAAAAACAGGAAAATCGACCTTTGAAGTCTGTTAATATACCAAAACCTGCTCCTACGTAGGTAAGAACAAATAATTTTCTGAAAACCGTATCAGAACGTGTTTGCTTGCAAGGTTTGCCTTTATTTGCTTTTATTGACTGGGCTATTATACGCGTTAAGTAGGTAGGTAATGATTAATACCTACCTATGCGACTCGCGAATACTCGCGATGCGTACAGAGCTACATACCAACTAACCAAAAACATAGGTTTCAGGCTTTTTCAAACAGCAAATCAAATATGCTTGGCCTGGTTTTTTTATTTCACAACTGACATTTAAGGCTATAATCGCATAGCACGACTTACAACTCGATCGCCTAATGCATGTATTTTGACCAATAGGATGCACGAAGCGTATTTTAGTAGTGTTTGTAATAGTAAGTATTAATATAATGTTACACGCCCTGTACTCACAAAATGCATATTATTTCTAATTGGGCGAAAACAGGAAGCGATGTGGTTTGTCACTAGCTGCGCTTCCGCAGAAATATTTTCTTAAGTGAGTATGCGTATCTTTGGCCGATAGTACCTACCTAAAAACAAAAGAATAAAAATCCTGTTAATCGCAGGCTAATAAATCTACCTATAAAAATATCAACATATACTTAATCAATCCCATTTATAATAAAATAAACATTTATATTTTACTCTCGTAGCGTACATACGTACTTTCGCAGTGAACAATAATTAACTCACCCACCACACAACAAGCAAACACATTTATTCCCATTGAATCATTCGGGCGAAATATTCGGAAACATTCGATTGCGGGGTACGAATCTTTCTCGCGCGGGTGAAAACTTCTCCGGGGAGCAGCATCCCCTCCCTCTTACCGCACCCCGCACCGCCATCGCCTGCTCGCACGACTCGTGGCCGGTGGCACTGTGGCAGTCGGGTGCGCGCGTCGCGGTGCCAGTGCGGTGGCAGCGGCCGGCGCACAGAGATCGACGATCGATGCAAAATACGATTTTTCAGCAAAAAAAGTTGAAATCTTAATAAATAATTAAAAGTTACTTTAAATCAGAATGATTCAAAATGAATTTATCATTTTGAATAATTCCCATTTAAAGAAACTTTCCCCGAAGTATTCCGGAATTATTCGGAATTATTCAGAAGTTTTGCAACTATAATCAAGGCTGTCGTTTTCATGGTATTCGAGGGTGCTAAAAACGATAGTGCTGTCAAAACGTAAATCCAAGATGGCGGCTGTAACATGTATCAACTTTTTCGTCATGGGTGTCGTTTTCATGGTATTCGAGGGTGCTAAAAACGATAGTGCTGTTAAAACGTGAATCCAAGATGGCGGCTGCAACAGGTATCAATTTTTTCGTCATGGGTGTCGTTTTCATGGTATTCGAGGGTGCTAAAAACGATAGTGCTGTCAAAACGTGAATCCAAGATGGCGGCTGCAACAGGTATCAATTTCTTCGTCATGGGTGTCGTTTTCATGGTATTCGAGGGTGCTAAAAACGATAGTGCTGTCAAAACGTGAATCCAAGATAAAACTTGCAAAGGTTACGCCGCCGTAATGACAAAGTTACAGATCTATAGTTCTACAATTTGTTGTGTGTTAATATTAAATTGTTTTTCGTGTTTAAACTATCGTCTTTTACTGAGATTAACCGACACCATGAAACTACTTATTTGAATTGTATTTGTAAGCTAGGTAGTTATTTAAATTCGATGGATTGATCACTACAGAACAAAAATGTGAAAAAAAAAAAACAATACCAAAATCATTAAAAGTGACAACCCTAACGCTTCAATGAAGCGTAGGTAATTATGTCGTCAACTAAGCTTAGTTTCTATACTGTCCATCTTTATTCTGTGGTATACGGGAGAGATATTCCTAGTATGGGGAAAAGTTAAAAAAAAAATTCGCTTTTTAATACAAAATGCAATTTTCCAAGAATTGCCAGGCTTACATTACTCAGAAAAAAAAATCAGTATTGAATAACACCTTATGAAGACCTGAGCACTCAAATGCATATGTATTCAAATAGAAACACACAGCTGTAGAGCCAGTGACGTTTTGCATTATGGCTGATGCAAAAACCGGTTTGTTGGTACGAACGAGTATGAGTCAGAAAAAAAAGTCCACTTAGCCACTGCCACTCACTCAATGCCATTTCGGGTCTCGTGTTTACTAGTTTTTATCCGTGGATTCGCGCGCGTTGTGTAATTTCTTTTACCTCGGGACTATCTATTTGATTCTTAGTGGCTTAAATTTTTCAATCTATTCATACAAGTATATCAAATCAACTACCAGCGATTGCCTTATTAAGTAGTCAAACCTTTCCGCTATCATCATCAGTCTGTCAGTTCGTTAGTATCTTACTTTTTTATTAATAATAAGCTCGCGTTTGACTACCATCTCACCTGATGGTAAGTGATGAAATGGTCGAAGATGGAGCACGCTTGCCTAGAAGTAACCTTAAAGACTCCCAGGTTATAGCGATCAGGAAACAGACTCCGGCAGGGAATTCTACTCCTTAGCCGTACGCACAATGAAAGTAAACGTTTTGGCGTTTAGTGGGTATGCGTGGGTGGGCGTATGGGTGGGATGTCCACCATGTAACGATGGCGCATCGCCGTTTGTCTTGTAGTCCGATGATGGAACGGGCTTGGCGGAATCAGATTGTG
This sequence comes from Tholera decimalis, assembly GCA_943138885.2. NCBI lineage: Eukaryota > Metazoa > Arthropoda > Insecta > Lepidoptera > Noctuidae > Tholera > Tholera decimalis. The sequence goes on from OW964562.2 coordinate 38,151,554, forward strand.
TAATTCCATCGCACATTCCCCGAAATGTAACCGATAGAAAACCGATACACTTGCAACTCGTCGTCGATGTTCAAGGCTCTGAAGCTTTGATTCGACCAGTGTATCGTTGCCAATGAGTCTCTTGGCCCATTTCTTGATCTTACTATCTAATCTTACTTCTTATTAATATTATAAATGCGAAAGTTTGTGAGGGTGGATGTCTGGATGTTCGTTATTCTTTCGCGCATCTGAATAAAATTAGAATTTTCAGCTGAAATCTAAGGAGTGTAAATCCCTGCCGGTGTCTGTGTTTCCTGATAGGTATAACCTGGGAGTCTTTATGTCAAGAGTGAATAAGTTACTGCTAGGCAAGCGGGCTTCATCTTCGACCACATCATCGCTTTACATCAGGTGAGATGGCGGTAAAACGAAAGCTTATCAACAATAAAAAATATTCAACGGAGTCAGGTTTTGCGCAGGAAAAAACTCCCACATGAACGAAGTCGCGGTCAAAAGCTAGTGCTGTATGTATGGGGCGGTGGAGACTAAAGCCCAACAAATAAGGATCTACTTCGATTAAGACTTGTATCATCACTATTGCTGTTAAGATTAGTTTGGAATCTTGGACTTTTTATATTGAAATTGAGTAATCCATTTCTATGAATCATTCAGATGTTTTCTATGTTATTCAACATCATCTTAATTAAGAGTGGTTTTTTTAATAGATGATAAAAGATATAGATCTTATTGAATTAAGATTTTACTGAGGGTTGTAGTAGCAGGGAATACAGGCGACCCGCAGTGAGTTTTACACTTTAACTGTGCGCTCAATAAATGTAGAGGAGAAGAGCTTGGTAAGACAAGACGGTAAATCGACCAAGTGTGGATGGTACCTTGCAGTATGTCTGGTAGACTGGTAGTAAAAGGGGAATGTAGTGATTATAGGTCGTGGGCTTCCGCGCACATTCCCCGAAGTACAATCTATAGAAGACCGACAGAGGCAAGCAACGTTTCGCCAGTGAGCTAGACAGAACCTCGTCGCCTATGAGCCTTTTTGAGCTAGTATTTTGCTGAGTCATCCAATCCAACAAGTGACTGCAATACTCCATACACGAACGGACGATTTAACGAAGATTGCTTGAAGTAATGTGTTTGGAACTTTTTTTGTTACTTATTGTAATCAACAGGGTGGGATTACGGATCACAAGCCTTTAACGACAATATTCCACCCACACAAAACCTTACCTGCAATGAGCACGATGCGGTTGTTTCATTATGCACACTTTCTTTCCGGATTCGACTACAATATTGAATACAGAAATTCAGCTAACAACAGTAATGCAGATTATCTCTCAAGGTTTCCAGTGGAACGAATTTCGGCACACCATATGGACCAGCACAGTATATTTCAGCAGAACCAACTCAATGCACTTACAATTAACCGCAAAGTAATAGCGAAGGAAACAATGAACGATCCAGAATACAAAAATATAATACATAAACTAAAGAATGGACAGACCCTAAGAACCTTGGGCTACGGTGATAATGAAATTACAATTGAAGACGACTGTCTTTAAACTAGAGTTATGATTCCTCAAAATCTCCGACATAACATATTGAAGGAGTTACATACAAGCCATACTGGAATACTTAAAATGAAACTTTTAGCGCGGAGCTATGTTTAATGGAAAAATATTGACAAAGACATCGAGGAATTGGTCAACAAATGTCGTGAATGTCGTCTCAAACAAAACGAACCAAAGAAAGCCCCATTACACCACTGGGAAGCTCCGACAACGCCCTGGCAACGCATACACATTGATTTCGCAGGTCCATTACGCGGTTATTATCTCTTTATAATAGTTGATGCTATGTCAAAATGGGTAGAAATAATTCCAACTCAAACTACCACAAGTACGTGGTGTATCTCAAAACTTAGAAATTTATTCGTTGATTTTGGCTTACCGTACGTTCTGCGGGCTTAAAATAGCCACTTTGTCCGAATCGTATTAGGAAAACAATATGAATCATATTGCAGATCGTAAAATGGTCACAAATTGGCAATTCATAATATGATCTGCGCTCAATTAATATCCCGCAAATCATCTGTTTGACAGTTTTGTATGGAGATTCGTAAAATGGTCCACTAATGATGAATTGATTTAGTGTCAGTTAGCAGAATCATACGGAGTTACGCAAGACCAACATTTTTCGATTCATTTCGTAGGTATTTTTAAGAAAAATAATATAATGGCAGATTTAGGACCCTTGAGCACGCGCGTTACGGAGAGAATTTTATATCGCCGCCGAAACGTAGCTCTTCGGAAACTGGAACTGGCTTTTGAAATGCCAGAGTCAGAATTTATAGGACTATATCGGCTAAATAACAGTGTGTGTCGTGACCTCATACATGAGTTGGAACCGTACCTTAGCCGAGGAGGTGGAATAAGTGCTGTCGCTAAGGTAGGCGAATCATTAAGAAGGTAGTTATTATTTACTAAGTACCATTACATAACATAGAGGTGAACAACATAATATAGCCATTGATTTATCCCCATTATTTGTATTTTAGGTGTTGTGCGCACTAAGCTTCTGGTTCATAGGGGCTAGTGCACACCATAAGATGCATCAAGTGAGTGTATCTAATTGTGTGAGAGCTGTCTCATAAAAAAATATCCACTTTCCACAAATTCGGGAAGAACCGAGCGTCATTAAAAATGGGTAAGTTAAATAAATCCTTTGATACATTTAAAATACGCGGGACAGCCCAGTGAATAAAGATCGCACTCTCTGTGGACATCGAGGCAAATGGTTACATGCCACATACATCACATATTTATTACAAACTAGCTTTCGTTCGCCAGGGAGGTTTTTCCAGCGTAATTCCCGATCCCGTCGGAATTCCAGGATAAAAACTATCCTATGTCCTTCCCAGGGCCCTAAACTATTCCCATGCCAAATTTCATCTAAATCGATTAAGCGGTTTAAGCGTGAAAAGGTAACATACAGACAGACAGAGTTACTTTCGCATTTATAATAGTATGGATATAACCATGCTGTTCCTGACCATTAAAAGTTTTCAATTTTCAGAATATGTAGAGAGGTTTTTTAACCGAAAACGATATCACTCTTTATACACTCAAATAGTAAGTATATATACATAGGCACATGCCCCAAACACAACTGTGTGCTCTCATAAACATAGTTAAGTTCACTTTGCTGTTACTAGGTCCCTTTAAAATATTATACATACTTACCATATAACCAGGGAATGCTAAGTACTTCAATTAAACAATAGGCATTTTTAGGCAAAACTATTTATTAATTAATCAATTTTTAATAACATAAATCTAACAATCATTTTAATATAACTCTAATTTAAAACTAACATATTTACTTCTAGGTTTGTGACTCTGATTTGAATATAATTATTAAGTGTGGATGCTAGCCATGGAGGGGCAGACCATGACTCCTTTATATGGAACCACCATATACTCAAGTCCCACTTAGAGGATCTTCACCAGGCTGAAAATGAAACAGTGTGGTTTTAAGGTCAGTATTATTTAACATTACCATCCCACTATGGCTGGTTTTATAACTAATGCTTGTGTAGTGCTACACAACATTGCCAACAGTGCTAAGCTTCCGGTAACAACATTATCACCTCAAGATGAACAACATGAGGCAAATACGCAGGTCAGTAATTTACAAAGAAATCAAATTCAAACATACTAAACTATTGACAGATTCTGATAATAATAACACTAATAAGCCTATGAAAATTTAAAATTGAAATGTATGTTTCAGATAACTAATACACAGATTGGAACTGCATCACGAAGAAACCACCACCTAGCTGCTGGTGAAGCAATGCGAGATGGTCTTGTACAGCGACTTTGGTCAACAATATGATGGTTTAGATTACATTTATTTTATTTTATTATCAATTTTTATGTTTTATTTGGCTAGGTAAATGTTGAGAATATAATTTATTTTCTGCATTAATATAGTGCAAAATAACATAACCCACAAACCTAATTATATCCAATATGTTACTAACATACTGTAAACAAAATTTAAAACATAAAAATGTGATATTGGAATGACATTAAAAGAACAATGTAAATAATTATATAAATACATAAAATGGACAATTCTTTTGAAGTCTTAGTTGTCCCACTCCCCTGAGCATTGAGCACTTCAGCCACCTCGGTCCACAAGCGCAAAGGTTCTGCTCTTCCTTGGGCGCTGTTGTTATAACCCTGAGCCCTAGCCAGGTTAGGGTTACGCTCCATAAAATCGAGCAAGATATTAAATTGAGCCTCGGAAACTCTTGCTACACGTCTTGCCATTTCTACAAAAGGGGTAAATACAAATTAATTGATTTGCATAATGATGATTAAACATTCATCAAAAGTAAACTTAGTTAACACTTACTTTGTTATAAACAGTCCGACTCTAACGAAATCCGCTAGGAAAATAATCGAATGCATTGTAGAAATGCATTCTCGAAATTTACAAGAGGTGCAGGCCAAGGAACTTGTACCTAAACTGGAATGCGGACGCGAAGCTCAAATCCGTTCCGAAGAGTATACCCTCGAAGGACCTAGCTATCTCTTTCTAGTAGTATGGATATCAATTCGCGATAAACGTAAGGACAATTTTATTTGATGCAATATTTGCAGGTTTTTTAGACACTTATTATTAACCTTACAAATGATGTATTTCTGTTACCGCTATAACAAAAAATACTAAAAATTAATTAAAATAAATATTTAAGGGAGACTCCCATACAACAGTTGTGATTTTTTTGGCGCTTTTTATAGGTAATGGTTCCGTACCATTCATTACCTACCTATAAAAATACCCTTCATGTGCGAGTCCGACTCGTACTTGGCCAGTTTTTTTCTTAACAACGTATTAAATAGAAAGAAAGAAATAAATTCAATTATAAATACAAAGGTCTGTATCGGTCTGTTACGCTTTCACGGTTAAATCACAGAGCCGCTTTCGAAAAAATTTGGCATGGAGATAGTTTAAAACCCTGGGAACTATATAGGGTTCTTTCTATCTCAGATTTTTGAACAGTTGCTCGGTAGCGCGATATAACAGAATTCTACGTGGGCGAAAAGCTAGTTCTCAATATATATATCTGAGGAACTTATATTGAGCGCGCTAATTTCTATAATAAACCCTTCCTTATGCGGGCTAAATGCAAAATTGGTTTTGCAAACTTTATTGCGTTGAATTATAAACTTTCAAAGTGGTTAAGACCCGTGATACAAATACAATTATTGCAGATACAGAATTAATAACAGAATCACCAGCTGGCAATTCTTCGAAGGCTTGGCCTTGATAGGCAGTGGTATAGACGTCCAAACAAACGTGCATTAATTGGTAATCTATGTTTATTCGACACTTGTACGGTTAGAGCCAGTAGACTAAAATAAAATGATGCAATGTTTATATATAATTAAAACTACTAAAACCCTTCATGAAAGACGATGATTATAAATAGAAAGAATAACAGAGGAGATATAATTTATTTCTGTATATATTTATTTAGGTTAACCCACAATTGTTTACACTATACATTTGTATGAAACAGTCATATTACATTTATAAGTGTAAAAATTAATTACAGGCTAACACCACATGTGCTATTTAAGGTTAGAAATCAATATTATTAACATACATAATTCTAAACATAAAGGAGGCAGATCGAATGATAATTATAAGGTTATTATTATTAGGTTGGTTCTATATTTTCTAGTTCCTCATATGTTGCAGCTGCAGGTTTGTTACAAGATTGGCTTGACACACAACCCTAAAAATGTATTACACTATTATTAGTTAAAAGTATGGAAATAATCTTTAAATTATGAATTACTAGCTTCTGCCCGCAACTTCGTCCGCGTAGAAGTCGAAAATATTCCACGGGATCCCGTCCCCGACTTGCTTGACAAAGATTATATTAGCTCGGCTAATATGCATGATATAAAGATAATTTATAGCCTATAGCACTCAGGGATAATGCAGCTACATGTAAGCGAAAGAATTTTCAAAATCGGTTCGGTAGTTTCAGAGATTACCCCATACATACAAACTTACAAATTTTACCTCTTTATAATATTAGTATAGATTATTATTTGTCGACATTAACTAACTGCAGTGGATAAAAGTTAAGTAATTAAGTTATAAGTAATTATTAATATAATAAACTACACTTGTAAGCAAGTTTGCGTAGCTGAGTTTTTGGCCAAAATGATATAAAATATTTTTGCCATCAATTTGCTAAGCAAAAGTAAATAAAACAACTAAAATGTCGACTTTTATGCTCATTAATTTGACTCCTTTCATAACTTTCACTTACCAGATCTTTGAATGTGCCCAGTACAGGTTGTATATTCTTTTCTTTAGTGGGTTTTAATATTATAGTACTTAAAACATTTATTTGTTTCGCTGACAGGAATCTAAAATAATAATAGATTGATGAGAACAAAATTGTAGTATTTATGGTTAAGATAGATTCAAAATGAAAATTCATCTTGCTATGCTCATATTCTACATATTTCGAAACGGTGATCTTCATGTCATTTGTAAAGATTGATAACTTACTTTAGGGAAAATGGACGGAATTGCATCATTTGATCTTGTTTCGAAATGCAATATTACTTCGGGCTTGAAATGGCGACTACAAATTTTGGAACCGTTTCTGACCCTTTTCTGTGTAGAACACTGAGCCACCGGACTCGAAGATCATCATTTTTAGGAAAGCTTAAAATAACAAAAATAATATATAATGAGAAGAAAGAAAAATAATAAATAAGAAGAATAAAGAGAAGAACATCCACTTTTACATTGAAAACATAGTCACCCTAAATGCAATTTGTAAACAAAGTCACAAAACTTACTTAAAAAAGGAAATTCCAGACCCGGGGTACCCTTTTCACTCTTGCAATTAACCACAAAACACGTTCTTACCATGGTTACAATAACTTGCACTTTAATATTACGAAAACTCACAAAATTAAATATAATTCAAATTTACAAACATACAGATGTCAAGTAAACGTCAGTCGGCAACGTAGTAATTGCCAGGTATAGTATAATATATCACTACTAATTCTTGCAAATTCCATTTTTTTTTTGGTTTAAACATCTTGTGTTTGCATGGTAAAATAACTTTAATTTTCATTAATATGCATACAGTAATAATGGTAATTCATTTTAAAGATAGAATTCCAAAGAAGTTTAAAACTAGGTGTTATTACTACAACAGACAGGTCGAAAAAATTACCATTGAAATAAATATTTTTAATCTGACACACAGAAGAAAGGGACACAGTCCACACACGGCACTGTCTCGCTCGGAACGAATAGTTCCTTCAGTTTTATACGTGCAAGTTTATACTCTATTGTTTAACAGCTAAGAAAGACTTTCTGTATTCTTTGAGTCATTCGTAAGCAATCCAGTTAGTAGGTAGAAGATCCTTGGTGCAGGCACAATCAGTTTTTTTTAAATAGCACAAACTCTTGAGTTGTTGAATTTATGTAGAAAATCACTTGAAACCATGATTTATAGTTTCCGACTCAGCCAAATGTTTTGAAATTTGAATTAATATTGCACAACTCTTTAAATTTAAGTTGATGTTGACGAATAAGGGACAAGGGAACCTAATTATTATTTACTAGTACTCTCGCGGGGCTTCGCTCCCGTGGATTCTATCTCGGTAAAAACATAACTCTCCTTTTTTGCAGTCGGGTAAAAAATAGCCTATAACCTTCCTCAAGCTTCAAGCTACTTCCATACCAAATTTCATCCAAATCCACCCAGTACTTTCGAAGATTAGCGCGTTCAAGCAAACAAACAAACAAACAAACAAACAAACAAACTAACAAACTTTTCCGCTTTATAATATTAGTATAGATTATTAATACGGAGTTACGTAAAGGTTACGGCATGACATTGACAAGCTGCCGATATTAAGAATGTTGCTAGTCTACCAAGTTAATTTCTCAGATCTAAGACCTTATTTGCCATATTTCGTTGATTATTTGCATCCACTACCTTAATTATGTACTAATTACAGAAATTCTGCATAATTAACTTACTCGGCTAATAAAAAATGCAAAGGAAAAATAACCGGTAAAAATACGATCTTTACTTTTTTCTTGCGACAACATTAACACCAAATATGATTCTGCTTTGAGTATGATTCTGCTAATTTTGGTAACCATTTTACGAATAATAGAGGAATTGCTTAGGATCTGCTGGGAATTCAGAAAGTGATTCACTTTTAGCGGAATTGCTCTATGTGGCCTTTTTAAGCCTGCTGGTCTCGGACAACGCGAGGCAGTTTACTTCAAAAGATTTTTTGTCATTCTTACATGAGAACGGAGTGACTCACAAAACTTCGGCCCCGTATCACCCAGCAACGAACGGTCAAGCTGAACGATTCGTCCAGACAGTAAAGAAAGCTTTGCATAGCATGGAAAATGAACTTGGCTCAATACACGAGAAAATTTTAAAAATAAAATCCCAACTGCGAAGAACGCCCTCTAGGCAAACTGGGAAAAGTCCTTACGAATAAATCTTCGGTGGGCGGTTGGTGAGAACATTGTTCCACGCCATGTTCCAGCAACCACATGCGCAGACAGCACAACCCGTCTCACCCACTAACCAGACTGGACCTGATTTAAGAAGATTCCGTTCAGGGCAGAGAGTCCAAATACGGAATTATAGTGGGAAGAAGAAATGGGAGTTTGGCACACAAACTATTTTCTTGTATTTATTAGTATTAATAAATACAAGAAAATAGTTTTATGAAGTAAACCATTTTAATTTTAGTCAAAAAATAATTGACAAGTCACACATGACATTCCAATAAATTACTCTTCTTTGATGTGTCATACACTATGCTGTCTATCAACAAAGGAAGAGGTAAGTATCCAATAGGTCTCCGCCCTTAATTACTGCGTTATAGCTCTGTCGATCGAGGTGCTTAACATTTGGTCAATGTGCCTTCTCCACGTCGCCCCTGAATCCGTTAAAACTTCATAATGTAGCTGGCCCAAGCGTTTAACCACTGTGCCAAACTCCCATTTCTTCTTCCCACTATAATTCCGTATTTGGACTCTCTGCCCTGAACGGAATGTTCTTAAATCAGGTCCAGTCTGGTTAGTGGGTGAGACGGGTTGTGCTGTCTGCGCATGTGGTTGCTGGAACATGGCGTGGAACAATGTTCTCACCAACCGCCCATTTAGTCAGTAGAAGTCTGACACTTCCGTCTGCTCTACACAGAGCGGGAGACTAACCCAGTGAAAAAAATAATACTTTTTTTTTAAGGGTGGGAAAATCATCGAATACCTTTTCCCGCTCTAGCGGAAGAGAGTGTCAGACTTCTACTGACTAGAAACCACCCTGTTCCTTCTGCTGCCCTTAAGTCCGGGGCCGCGGTATCTCGATAGAAAATTCCCGCAACCCCGGCAGGCATTGACCCTATGGGGCCCCATCACTGGTGCTGACAGCTCTATGAGGCGCGCGTGGAACTTGACGCGCCACCGACCCGGGCCTGGTCCTTACCGGACGGTGAGCTAACCCTGCTCGCCGTCCGCAACCCGGTGTGAACTAAGCCTAGCTGCATACAGTTGCTCTGTGATAGCGCACAATAACGATGACTTGCAACTTGTCAAGGCGAATGCAGTTTGCACTGCACTAGACGTGAAATATCTCAGTTCAGTGACCTGCGTGGTTGCATGTGGGCAAGTTACCTTGTTTTTGCTGCGTCACGGTGAGAAGCTATTACAGAATATTCTCTACAATTATTTCATTTATGGTTTCCTGTTATTTATTATTTTCTAAGTCAGTTGCATAAAGTATTATTTTTTATTCAGAATAGGCTCGCGTTTGACCACCATTTTTTTAACATAGTTTTAAGGTATGTTATTATGGAATGTCACAAGTTTTAAAATAAATGAGTTTATTATTATCTTACTAATATGTTTTATAAATGCGAAAACTTGTGAGGATGGATGTATAGCTGATGTTTGATACTCTTTCACTCAAAAACTACTGAACGAATCTTAATGAAATTTGTTATGTAGATAGTTGACATCCTGGAATAACACACATACTACTTACTACTTTTTATCTCGGAAGTCCGTGTGATTACAAATTTCTCAAGTGCAACTATTTTAAAATTGTTGTTTTGTGTTTGTCGGGGCTAATCTCTGAAACGGCTGAACCGATTTTAATATGATTTTCCCTGAAGTGGTTTTATCCCAAATTCCCAAAATATTAAGATTTACGAGAAAAACACATCGTTAATTGTCGGACTCTTTATATTTCATATATGAGCCTTTATTATCTGTTGTATAAGACTTTGGAATGATTTATCTGCAGCTGTTTTTAGCCTGCTTGAGTTACTGATCACATTAGGATGATAGACATGGAAATGTTACTGTTACTGCTAGCCTGCATCAGTCCACTGCAGCCTCTCCCCATGACTTCCAGATGGTTCTGTCTCGGGCCAAAATGGACCACTAGTCGTTAGTTTGGTCCAGCTTGGCCACTATCTTCTCCGAGATCGGCTGCGACGTCTTCTGGCATTGAAGCATTGTAATTCCTATGTAGGAGAAACAAGTTAGTAAATTATATGTGTCAATCGTTGTAAATTTGTTTTCAAAATTCGTGGTGCGCCTCAAATTTATATTTTTTACGGTCAATCGTACATAATTATACTTTGGATGCATCGCTACAAGATTTTATTTTAATCAAATCAAGCCCCTAGATTGATGAGAGTAATGAGATGACTAGTACCATGCTGATGCGAATACATAATTAAGTTTAAATATATATTATGTATGATTATTTAGTAAATAAATATACATACATAATTTATATTTAAACTCAATGATGTATTAGCAACATACCTTAATAATTACTATAAAAACTAAATAAATAATTTAAAAAAAAAATATCTCATTAAACACGCAGAGTACTTCTCTCCTACATTGGTTTATGCTGTGCCTGACAGGGTCCATAATTTACATTCACCATTCTTTTGAACGTGGGTAATGTTTGAACACGCCTCACATCTATGGCTAATGCATTCCACAAACGGGCCGCTTGGTTAGTGAAAGATTTGTCGAAGAAAGAAGTGGAATACATACGATACATAACTCTAAATTTTCCGATGATCTCAAGGACCTTGAATGTGTGTCACAGAGAAACCGAAAGCGATCTTTAAGATAAAAAGAGTGAAAGGATTAAATAGCACATTATGAAGCAGAGAAAGTAAATGAACATTCCGGCGAAACCTAATAGGAAGCCACTTGAGCTTAGTACGAAATTCGGAAACATGGTCATATTTTGGGTATCGTGTTTCCCAGCAACAGGGGTGTGAACTGTGGAGATCAAATAGGGAGTCGCTCCATGCCAAACACTGGAATTCAGCTGCATGCGGATAGACAAGGGAAAAGGGGGCAAATGATGATTACAATCTTCTTAGTTCAGTAATATTTTTTCTTTTTTCTTTTGTATCTTCTGTTAATTTGGAACGCTACCTCTTAAATTCTAGAGGAAGTTAAAAGCTACAACACAGTTTGCAACTTATGTAGCTACTAGCTGTGCCCACGACTTCGTCTGCGCGGAATAGTGACTTTCGGCAGCATTTTTAATTTTGTAGGCTAATTGTTTTGAAAATAAAACTCATACATAATTTGAATGTCGTATTTATTAATATCTAATTATGCAACATGTGTTTTTGTTTCAAATAAAGATTAATTTAATAACTTTATATGATTGTGGGTTTTATGCCTTTTTATCTAATAAACAATATTACTGTTATAGCTTTTGATTACTTACTACTTACTTACTTTAGATAATGATTGAATTTTGCACACAACAGTCTCTTTGTCGAACTCAATAAAGTTCAAATTTCGTTGCAGGGAATTCAAACTTTTATAGTCCCTTTCAGATACAGATCATAAAAAAATGAACTTAAAACATCCGCAGATAAAGTCGAAATCGAGTTGGTAGAAATGGATTAATATTATATGGATGTATAAATTGCTACTTAAATGAGATAAAATCTCTTTAACAACTTCAGCTGCACGATATTACCCATTAATTTACTGTTTTAATACTCAAGGCTACATAGAGGAAGTTATTTTGATGGATAACACACGTCGGTAATGAAAATTTTTGTAGCGTAATGTAATATTTATAACCCATTTTTAAAGCTACATAAAATAATATTGTGTCGTATAATATCAAATAATTTCAGCATTTTTTTATTACGTAATTCATTCGTGTATATATTTTAACATTAACTTATTTTACAGAGTTATTGGTAAAAGAATAGCAACCTCGTAGGACTTTATTACTAACATCGTAAACAAAAACCTACATCTAGAAATTTGTCTATCTTCTATTGAAATTCCCACGAAAATAGGTTCAGCTGTTCCTGAGATAAGCACAGACAAACAGAAAAACAGACCGAAACTATGGAAAAGTTTGTTTGTGTTTCAGTGTTGAGTCAATAAGGACTTGAAAAAACTCATTTATTTTGAAAACAGAGACAGACTTTTTATTTATATGTGTTTATTTATATACATACATTTGTATGTATAGACACACAAGACTGATTGATGGAAATAAACAAAGAGGGTACTTCACATTTTGAAAACATTTTTAAAGTTCAATGCAATCATTCTTTTTTAAATAAAAAAATAAGTAAAAGGTATCCTGAATCCCTTATATTCATAAAACCCTTATTGTGTCTGGCTTCAAAAATAGTTGAATTAGCTAATTAATTACGGAATAATTTCAAGAAATCTTGTTTATCGGATTCTGGCAAAAACAGTTTATAAATGGTACCGGTTTTGTTTTAAGACTTTGAGTGTTCTAAGTTTAGGTCAGTCCCGACATTTACTTCATTTGTTTTCATCCCAAAAGGGAATGATATTATCGGCTTTTTAAGTGGGTTCCATTTAGTGTAGAACAAAGCTCGTCTGATAATTTTGTTTCGATATTTTAAAGAGTGAGATTATAAATTTAGCGAATAGTTTTGATATGAAAATAAAAGACAATGGAAATTTTATACGAAATTTTCTACACAGGGATTGAAAGTAATATTTTATGGTACAGGGGGTTTCAAAAGTAAGTTTATAAGAAAAGAACGTGGAACGTGTTAATCGGTCTGTTCCTAATGATCCTGACTTCTCCATTCGGATGCGTGAAAGTGCTTTGAATGTGCATAGATCATCGCTACACCCCAATTTGCACTCAGACCTAAAGCTGCACCCCTTTATAATTCAATTAGGAAATTTTCTTCGCGTCATAGTCGCAGAATTAGTATTTTTGTAAAATTTGTATACGCACATCGAGTGATTTGCTAGCGAAAAATGCTTCTTAGTAACTAAATTCCCAAGATCTAGGCACTAGGCTACCGATTGATATATCACACGTGTCTCTCCTAATCATTGCTTTCACACAGTAAGGTAAACAAATATAAACTTTCTTTTGAGACACCCTGTAGTTTGATATCTATCTGTTATAACTTTTGCAGGCTTAAAGTTGGAGCGTTTTTGGTTTTGCACAGTTCTTTTTATAGTGCTTTAGTTTAATCTCTTAATTTTATATTGTCTGTGCTTGTCTTAATGAAAATTTATAAATAATAATAAATAATAAATGTTTATTTGCCAAAAAGTACATATTACATGTGACACATTATTACATATGAATTCAAGGAGACATTCTGAATAGATATGATTAATGAAAAAACAAAATAAGCCTTTATTCAGCCACAATGAATAAGTAGGTAATATACATTTCTTAATTTCCTTATATCTAAAAAATAGTAATATGCTTATATTTTCGTTATTATTATAATTCTAAATTTGAATTTGAATGAAAATTAATAACCTATTTTTAATTTCGTTTATTTTCTGTTTGTAATCCTTTTCTTAACCGTTCTACTTACATTTTATGATAATACCGTCAAAATCTAGCCAGTCCCCAGTTATATCTACAGGAGAAATGTCAACTCCGGAACCGCTGGACCGTTGACCGGAATATAAGTTCGTAAAAATTCATAAGGACAAAACCATTTTCTTATATTTTTTAAAAAAACTACGTTTTTGATGAAATTTTTGAGACGTTTTGGGAATACTTTCATTGTGCGTATGGCTAAGAAGTGAAAATCCCTGCTAGGATCTGTGTTTCCTGATAGCTACACCCTGGGGTCAAGTTAAGAGTGAATAGGCAACTTCTAGGTAAGCGTGCTTCATTTTCAACCACATTATTGCTTACCATCAGGTGAGATGATGGTCAAACACAATCCAATTATCAACAAGAAAAACCACGAAAACGGGATGACTGAATTCTATGATTTTTGAAAGACCCATACTCTTAAAGAAAAACTGTACTTAGATACCTCTACCTTTTTGCGATTTTATTTTTGCTTCTGATACGTGGCAGAAATAAAACACGGTGTAAATTTACGTAGTGAAGGCGATCGTCCTCCACTGGGCCTCTTCCAGGTAACTGGAGGGCTAGACCGCAGTGGTATCAGGAAGAAGCGACGCCAAGTCACGGTAATCCGGCGCGGCATTTGTGAAAATCCCTGCAGTATTCAGTGAAAAAGTCACTTCACAAAAAGGTACCTTACACCATTTAGTTATTCAAAGCTTCGAGAAATCTGTATTCGGGAATTGTTTTCAATGTAGAATTCACGAATTATTATGAAAACGCTTCCTTGGCTTTGATCTCGTTTTCGTTTTTTTCGGTGGGTAAATCATCTAATCCTCCATCCACTTCCCGCTCTAGGTGCAGCGGAAAAATGCGTTAGACTGCATTTGACTGAAAACCTAACCTGTTCCTTTAACTACCCTTATGTTCCGGCGCCTCAGTATCTCGTTAAAACATTCCCGCCACCCCGGAAGGCAATGGCCCTGTCGGGCCCCGTCAATGCTATTTAGATCCCTAGAAAGCATGAAAGTACTTAAGTACGATCTGAACTGCGGGAGAGATTGTTACGCTATGCTCCACGACCTCAGTTCACACAGGACTTCACAGTAGCGGTACATGCAAGAGAAAGTTTGTGTGAACAAGAATGTGCCAAACGTTCTGTCTGACTGCTTCTTATATTTAATACTCAAACTTATTGTCTGTATTATTTGTTACCTCGTAGCGTCACTATATCTGCCTGCGGCTATTTTTGTTATTGACAATAGGTTCATGTTTGACCACCATCTTACCAGATGGTAAGTGATGATGTGATCGAATGAATGAATTTTCAACTTTCCACAAAACACACGGTAAGAGCTTATTTTAAATAAGTTTGACAACTGGAATGTCGTCTCCATTCACATCTTTATCACTATTTTCTGTCATGTTTGAAGATGATGACTTTCCAGCATACTGAATTTCATCTTTATGGAAATGTCTTCTCTCTCCAATAACAACTGGTATCTCCACTGAAGCATCGGAGTGAAATAATGGATATTTAGCAGTAATTTTCACTTTGTATTCTCCTTTTAATATCTTTGAATTTTGTATCGAGCACGAATTTGGCATTGTAGGGACAATACACGTATGTTTTGACTCTGAATTAGGTTCTAACTTCGGAGAATTTCTTTTAGTATTTCTTACTGGTCCACTTTCAGTAAAAATCTTGCCTGTATCAGACACACAAGTTAATTGTTTTATTAACTCCGATGTAATATATTTTATTGGGTTATCTGGATCATTGTTTACTGTTACATTAATCTTTATATCTTCACCTGGAGCTACAAAAGTTTTTTCTATTTCCACTTTAACGTAAATGTCTTCGTTATGTTGTTCTTGTTTTAATTGAAAAACCAGTGGTTCTAGAGAACACGGGCTTACATAGCCATTTACAGGTATTTCTACAGCAAATTTCTTTGAAGTGTTAAATAAATTTGACATCACGAATACAGCGATCACTTCGTATTTTATAGAACAGTGGCTGCTTTTAATTGCTGAAGGAATATCCTCTGGTAGATAGAATTGGAATCGGCATCTGTAAAATCCTCTTTCAACCGTTTCTTGTTTTCGTACATTCTTGTTCATCGATACATATTTTTTTATCAATGCTATAGAATCTTGTGTCATTCGAATCAGATTCATACCAAAAACAATTTCCTTTGCCCAGAAAATACACGTCTATTCTTTCAAAGTCTGTTGGTTTATCTATGGCATATTTTAGTGTTACCTTACGCTATACCTTACGCCTTACGCTGACCGGGTTTAAATACCTGTCGTTTAGTTTTTTCTAATAATATTCTACACTTCACACCCATAATGTTTAAAAAAATAACTGATTTACGAAACGAACGAATTTACGAACGTGTAGACAACCTCACTTAATCGCAATACGAGAATTACTAAAACTAGACAAACTTGTTGTTACAGCTTTTCACAGGACTGTCGCCTTAATGTTGTAGAGAATAAAGTTAAATTTAAAATATCAGGAAATAGCATACATGATTTGAAATATCCTTCTTGCTATACATAATGGTGTTTAGGTATTATTTTAAACAAAATTCATTTTAAATGGATTATGTTATCCTCAGTTGCTAATTGAGAATCCTGTTTCCTTAATGTTCAGTACTTTCCTTCTTTGTAATATACATAAGCATGTGTAGGTACATAACAATTAGTGAGTGTTACTTTCCGTCTTTTTTAGGGTTCCGTAGATGAATGGCAAAAAACGGAACCCTTATAGTTTCGTCATGTCTGTCTGTCCGTCCGTCCGTATGTCACAGCCATTTTATTCCGAAACTATTAGGACTATACATGTAAAACTTGGTAGGTAGATGTATTCTGTGAACCACTTTCCGATATTAAGACAAAAATAAAAAATAAATAAAATTAAGGGGGACTCCCCATACATAGAACAGAAGCTTTTTTTTTTTTCATCAAACCTATACTATACATGTGTGATATCTATAATATTGGGATTTTTAAAACCACATTTTCCTAAAGTCAATCTTTTAAAAGATATATGCTTCCAAAGTGATAAAATGTCCCCCCCCCCCTCTAACTTCTATAATGATGGAGAAAAACTTAAAAAAAATTATACTATAGACCTTAGTGTAAACTTTCAACGAAAATTACTTCGAACAAGATCGGGTCAGCAGTTTTTCAGATATAGCATATTTTCTAAAACCGCAAATATAACTTTGTAATTCATACAAATACTATGAAAAACAAAGTTATTTGGCGTAGTTACTACAGAACCCTTCATGGGCGAGTCTGACTCGCACTTGGCCAATTTTACCCTATTTAATATAAATAAAATTGTTGCTTGTTTATTAATATTATCTGAATTTTTTTAAGTTCTTTTTTCATTCAGTTTCAGTGCCTGTATATATATTTAAACTCACACATACAAATAGTCAGACCCGGAACAACTATTTGTGTACCATATTTATTTTGTTTCGTACAGGAATCGAACTTTTGACACGCAGTGCTGCAACCAATCGCTTAGCCTTTGCACCAACCACATCATAATTAATTTAGGTATTTATCAATAGTGAAATTAATGTTTAGGTAGGATAATTGTTAAGTAAACTAACATAAATAGATTAAATTATATAATTGCGGAATTCCCTGCCGGAGTCTGTGTTTCCCGACAGCTACAACCTAGGAGTATTTAAGTCCAGAGTGAATAGGTTACTTTTAGGTGAGCGTGCTCCATCTTCAATCACATCATCACTTACCATCAGGTGAGATAGTGGTCAAACGTGAACCTATTTTTAATAAAAAAAAATTTGCATGAAGTTCTATCTGTAATGTTTATATCAACTAAATGTATGCTAGACTATCATATTTAATAATAGAATTGAATAGAATAGAATATATTTATTATAAAAACATGAGTATACATCAAATAATATCTTCTCTTAAAATAAATAGTTAGATCTGCATGTTTTGCCATTCATGGCGGCCAAAACCAAATAGTTTCGGTTTTGAATAAACCAAAAAATAATAATTTGAGTCTACACAGCTATGAAATTAATAAATACTGGTAATGTTGTATTTATAAAATTTGGATATTTTTCAAAAACCCAGGAATCGCAAATTTGCCCAGGATAAAAATTAGGGTACGTGCTATTTCTGGTTATAGTCTATCTCTGTGCCAAAGGAGATGTTTCATTTTCGGCCATCAGATGTACATTTATCGAAAAAGAGGAAAAAATACTACAAATTGGGGAAACATATTCTCTGGTGAATTTGATCCTGATTTATTGTGTACAAAAATAATAGTTTTTCAATTATTGCCATGTTTTATTCAACATGGTGTCTCGTTTGCTTGCATACTTCATTCGTTCTGAAATCATGTCTCATCAAATCAATGTTACGTAGAAGATAATTAAAAAATGTGTGTGTTTTCTTGTAGTGTAAAAATAAATTAGTGTTACTTTACTCTTGTGCATATTTTTGAGTAAACATAATTAAGTGTGACGATTTCATCGTTACAAAAATCTTTAGTCTCCATTTTTGAAATGTGTTTCTGAACGAATTCAAAACAATCGCTTGTTGATAGTGTTCTGTGGGTTAGTTCTGATGAACAAAAACAAAACAACGTTAAGTAAACGTCATTTCTACAACCTGTCACGGCTGTCATAACTCTTAGGACAAACGTCAAACATTTTTAATTTTTATTTTGTTATGCATAAAAACCATTTGATATAATGAAAAAAAAATTACTTTATTCTATTTAGGGGAAAGTTTCCCAGCTTTGCTGAAATGTTCATGTTATGGCCGGAGCCCCATATAAAAATGAAACATCTCCTTTGTTGTAGAAAAACCCAATAGCACTTTTTCCCGACTCGGGAGTCAAACTCGAGACCTCAATCTCAGTACTCGCACTTGCGATCACTAGACCTACTAGTACGTCCACAATGATAAATGATAAATGATCAACGCAAAACAAAAAATGCTTTTACTAAACGTTGCCCTACACTACGAATTTCCTCTGTATCGTAACTGCATTGAGACTAAGTTCTTTTACAAACACCCAGACACAGATTCGGTTTCTAAATTTTATTTATACCCTTTTCATTTTTGGATGAAATCTTTTTGGGCTGCCACTTTGAGGATAAAATAGAAAATAATTGTACTTCAAAATTATTTTCCTTCCCTGTCTTATAATACAGCAACTGTTAAAGCTTTTTCACTTAAATTGAGCTATCAGGGTTGATGGGGGTCTACAGATCTTTCAGAGTGCATTTTCAGAGATGCTAATAAAAACAAAAGAATAAATCTAAATGATAAATGAAGTTTATTTTATTGTATGTTTAGATCAACCACGAATTGTTACTGTTCCTTATAGCACAGGTGCTTATATCTAGATTAAGTGACAGTGTTCATATTGTAACCATAATTTATTAAAGCCAAATAAACGTTATTTATTTTGAAGACAAAATAAATTTTATTTGTCCCAGATGTAAAGGCTCATATTAAATCCAAAAAATGAAATAACAACAAAAACTAAATTAAATAAAACAGCACTGTGTGTGCCTCACGGCTGTGTCAAATAGGCCCAGTTCAGCAAAATTCCAGACAACTGTAAATTACCTGACGCTGGTTTTCAACTGGACTTATGTAGTGAGGACGTGCTACTAATAAGCGTGAGTGTAACAGTTTTACAGGTCAATTTTTAAGACGAATCTATTATGTTTCTAGAAACAGTTGTCATTTTTTAAAACTCACGATCTTTACGAATAGCTGAATATGTTCGGCTTAACCCTTATTTGAATGGGATCAGAGATTCAACGGTGAAATTAGGCACACATTTCCATTTCAAAAGCAAAATAAACGTTGGTGGTAGAAATCTATAATGGAAAACAGAGAAGGAATAAGCTGATTATCATCTTTACAAATATTATAAAGACGTAAAATGTGATTGTAAGTTTGTATGTAGTTAGTAATATTCGGAACTAATGATCCAGTTCTAAAAAATATTTCATTTAAAGGTGCATTAATTATTGGTGAATGCTATCAATTATTTCGAAATCCATTTGGACGAAGTTGCGGGCAAAGTACTAGTATCTAATAAATAGGTATGTAGTAGCTATAAGTAACATATTAACAAAATATACTAAAAATATACTAACTATAGAATGAAGTGAAAAAGTATCATTATATCATTCTCCAGCTCATCAACTAAGTATCTCGATACCAAAACATTCATCTATTAGTTACTCCGTTTTGATGTGAAAAAAATACAAACAAAGAAACATTCTTTCATATGTAAAGATTTATGATGAACTTGAGATATTTATGATAATTAATTAATTAATTACCTCTTCACCACCCATGGTTTATTTATTTAAACTTTATGTACAATAGTGTTACATGAGGCATTCTCTACCAGTCAACCTTTGGGTTAAAAATACACATTGTGGTAGGTGTACGAGAAAATAAAATGAAATAATATATTGAATACTAGTATATAATAATACTAATTAAATACATATATATGCTAAAATGACAAACTAATAAATACGGTGCTTTATAATATTCTTTCTGATTAAGAGAGCTCATAATAATTATGACGAAGACCAAACTAAGAATAACAGCCCCTCAAGTAGTGGTTTTTAATTTTACGCTTAAAAGAAAATGTTGACTCAGCCTTCTTGATGTCAAGGGGTAGCAAATTCCAGAATTTAATAGTAGAAATAGCGTAAGAATTAGATAGAAACCCCGGTGCGGTGAGAAGGAATGTGAAGAAGTAAGTTTTTGGATGCGCGGAGGTTAAGATCATGAGAACTGCCCAACAATTTAATATTTTGTTTTAAGTAAACAGGAGGACATAGATCGTTCATAATAGTGAAGAGCATACAGAGGGATCTGAGAGATGTCCTTTGACGGATAGACAACCATTTAAGCTGAGAACGGAAGGAAGAAATGTGATCATATTTTCGAAGGCAAAAAATTAAACGAATACGGTTGTTGATAAGTCGATCCAGTTTGTTAAGAAGTTCTTGGGAAAGATCAGAGTAGCAAACATCAGCATAATCAATGATAGGAAGCACAAGTGATTGGACCAATGTGGTTTTAGTGCTACAAGGAAGGAAATGCTTGAATCTATAGAGAGAGAGAGGCTAACCTGTGCAATCTGCTTATTCCAACTTAACCTGTCGTCAATTTATAGGCCTAAGTATTTTACGTGCGACTGGTAGAGAATGCCTAAGGCATTAAATCCTTAATTAAGCCTTTGTGGTTACATTTTGTGTTGCAGAGTTTTAATAAATACCTAAATAAATAATAATAAATTGTAGATGTATCGCATTTCAGCAAATTTGTCAGGGCCCACTATGGGGCCTGCCTGCCGGGGTTGCGGAATTGTTCGAAAGAGTTACCGCGGCCTCGGAATACGATGGCCAAATGAAATAGGTTTTAGTCAGTATATCTGACACACCTCCCGCTTCACCCAGATCGGGGAGTCATTGGATGACTTTTCCATCCTTAAAAAAACAAATTAACAATAAATTTAAATAACACAGTAATATTATTTAAAAAAAAAACTTTTTTTACAAAACATAAAACCGACTTCCATATCGAAACACTACAAAGCCAAAAATAACTTTAATTTCGGTAGTCGTTGTTATTGGTTTTGTATTTCCTTTTTTTCACACCGCCTTCCGAAATTAAAGTTATTTTTGACTTTGTAGTGTTTCCATATGGAAGTCTGATTTATTTTTTGTAAAAAAGTTCTTTGTTCACGCTTTTTAGTGGGTCGATTGGAAATTTATCTAGTTACAAAAGCCAAAATGTCAACTACTTATCAAAATATTGCTTTAATGCAGAGCCGTTAATTTTTGAGGAGTTCTCTTGGTACTTCACCATCGGCTCTACTTCACCATATGCATTGTGACGAGCATAAAGTGCTTAACATTTATATTCAAGTAATCGAATCGTAATACACGAAATAATTATTATTGAGTAGATTCAGTGGTCATCTGTGGTCTTCATCATCCGTTCCAATTCTCCAAATGGTGCTTTTCGAGAGCAACTGCACAAGTTACTATAAGAAATACCCAAAACGCTATAGGTGTGCCTATAATATTTGAAGAGTTCCCTCGATTACTCCACGATTCCATCATCAGATCATAACGTGATAACAATGGAACCAACTAGAAAATATACCCTTTCAAATTAAAAAAGAATTTTCCAAATCGGTCCAGCCGTCTCCGAGATATGTGCAAACATACATTTAAAAAAAAATTCAAGTCGAACTGAGAACCTCCTCCTTTTTTTGAAGAAGTTTAAAAACAAAATAAAAGCGACATTTTTTATATATGTATGTAAATATATCTTAGTATGTAAACCATTCAACAAAGGTTCAATTACGAAATGCTGAAGGCAGTTTACATTTCTAAGAAAATATCAGTGGAAACATCTTGAATTGAAAGGCATTGTCAGTGTGGAATGGAACTCGAAAACTATCCAAATAATATTCTCGGGATAACCGATATTCTATGGCGTATTCCGGGACAAGGCTACACGTGTGTAAACATTTATGATGAAATAACAAACTCTTGTTTTTGTTGAAACTTTATTTGAAGCGTCAATATCCTAATGGGTAACGTGTAGGGCTTGTGATCGAGAGATCGCGGGTTTGAACATTATTGCCGTGAACCCACTCCAGACACAAGCATATTTAGCTTAGTTGGAGGGGTTAACAGGATTGCTGGTATTGTGAATTCAACCCACATTGCTAGTAATAAAACAGGATATTTTTCTCGCAACTATAACGTTTGCATGATTTTACATACATCTTTCGTTCCCTATTTCAGTCTCTGAAATCATATGTTTTTGGGTTCGCAGAAGGCTTTGATTGGCCTGGTTCTTCAACTAAATTTATGTCAAATTTCTTCTAAATCGGTTCCGCAGTTTAGCCGTGAAAACTTAACAGACTTTCTCACTTATAATTTAACTAGACTTTATCAGGATAAAAACGGAACCTTCCTTTTTCGGGTAAAAATTTGCCTCTAACCTTCCGCAAGCTTCAAGCTAATTTCATACCAAATTTCATCTAAATCCACCTAGTACTTTTCGAAAACTAGCGCGTTCAAACATACAAACTTTTCCGCTTTTTAATATTAGTAGGTATTGGATCGGAATATATGTTTCGAAGTCTTTCTATGATATATTATTTAGCGGATTTTTTTTTTTGCAGCACCGAGGTATGTCTCTCAGAAACCATGACACTCAGCGACAGCTGGATATTAATTTAAGCAAAAAAAAAATCGGTAGTTCTAGAAATTACCATAAAAGCAATCAATTTGGATTTGACGGCATAGTTGGCGCGGTGATTAAAGAGATTGGCTGCTGCGCCAAACATAGTGTAAACTCTCCCGCTCCATGATACTGGAGTTAAACGTTACATAATTATAATGAAGCCTAGTACCCTTACCCCAAAAAGAAGTTTATTTCAACATGTAGCCAAAGATACAAGTGGAATAGAGACCCGAAGTAGGCAGTATGTTATTTTTCGATCAATCAACTTACTCTCAGACTTTTCTGTATATTAGTTCTGTTTTATTAAAATTTATCGATATCAGCCGGTAGGATATACAGCGTGGCGATTAGGTTATCACATTAATTGAAACCACGTACTCTATACTTGGTATTTTATCATATATAATTAAAGTTATTTAATAATAAATAATATTATAGCCTTGGTACCTTTTTTCAATTTAATATTTCACAACATCATGTACTGCATAAACGTAATCAGCTGACCTATCACTCAGCGCGTGCTCCGCCGGCGTCAGAGCCGCGGCGTTGCCGCTTTTACAGATCAGTAAACTAATATTGTAGAGGATTATTAATTTTTTAGAAATAACACTATTTTGTTTGAAAAATTTATTTTCTTATGTTAAGTAAAATTATTTATTTTATTATTCTAACGGACTGATAACAACTTACCTAATCACCACCCTGTATATGTACGCCTGCCGGGGTTGCGGAAATGTTCTAACGAGATACCGCGGCCACGAAACGCAAGGTCAGCTAAAGGAACAGGGTGGGTTGTTAGTCGGTAGAAGTCTGTCTCTCCCTTCTACTCCACTCAGAGCAGGAGAAGTCATTCGATGATTTTTCCATCCGAAAATGAAAAAAAAAGGGTATTGTAGGTATATAATTGCATGCCGGGGTTGCGGGAATGTGGTAATGAGATACCGCGGCCCCGGAACTTAAGGGCAGCTGAAGGAACAGGGTGGGTTTTTAGTCAGTAGAATTCTGACACTCCCGCTCCACCCACAGAGTCATTCGATGATTTTCCCACCCAGAGAAAAAAAAAGGTATATAAATTTCTGGGCGTTTGATTATCAAAAATAATATAACTGACCAAGGTTGTTTATCGAGGTAGGTTAATGAAATGACTCTTTGCGCACTACGTGACGCGGAAGGAAGTGTCTTCCACTTACTAAAAATTCACCCTGTTGGTTCAGTTGCCCGTACTTTTTTTAGGCCACGGTATTTCCCTATTACATTCCAGCAGGCTCGGCAGGATAACTAACCATGGGTTAGTGTAGGTCTTT
Source organism: Tholera decimalis (assembly GCA_943138885.2). NCBI lineage: Eukaryota > Metazoa > Arthropoda > Insecta > Lepidoptera > Noctuidae > Tholera > Tholera decimalis. The sequence goes on from OW964562.2 coordinate 38,176,118, forward strand.
AGATCAATATCTTAATATATCTCTTGGGATGACGTCCATTATTATTAATTAATTTATTAAAAAAATGTATGCAACACAAAATGTGTACATACATATATCATATATATTCAAAGTTAAAGTTTTATTACAAGTATAAATAAACTTACGTACATATTTATCCTTAGAACAACAACGCATAGAAGGATAGTACGAGTGCAAAAAGAGAGGCAACTAAAACTTAGCCATTTTTGGCTAACTTTGCTCGACGAGCCGTCAGTACTCAAGGTCACATTCTGCCGAACAGAGCTCGCGAGTAAATAATTTAAAACGACCGTTTGCAGCGTAAAGGGATGTCATAGTCCTTCAGGAAAACAAAAAACGTGTAATCAAATTACATTTCACAAGTAAATACTTACATTTTATACATTACTAGCTTCCGCCCGCGACTTCGTCCGCGTGGAAAAAAATCCCCCGATTTTGAAACATTCTTCATTGGTGCTCCGCTCCTATTGGTCTTAGCGTGATGATATATTGCCTATAGCCTTCCTCGATAAATGGGCTATCTAACACTGAAAGAATTTTTCAAATCAGAACCGTAGTTCCTGAGATTAGCGCGTTCAAGCAAACAAACAAACAAACAAACAAACAAACTCTTCAGCTTTATAATATTAGTATAGATATTTAAGTAAATCGACCATCAAACAAAAATTCTAATAACCTAACTTATCACAATTCAATGTTGCTATCCGTGAGGAAAAAAATACCCATATTGATTTCTTTTGTGCTTATTTATGTTTAAAAAAATATAGTTTTGGCGGCAATTATGTATGCGTCAAACTAAACTATATTTATTTACAGCTACTACCTACAGTGTTTTATAACTAAAAGTTACTGTTAGTTCGAAGAGTGGCATCATAAAGATGAAAATTTTATTGATTAAGATTTTTTTCATTTAAGTAATGTTCTCAATAATATTTTTCTATTTCATAAATACAACACATACTTTTAATTGATATCAAACGAGATTTTTCAAGCAATTAATACATTTCTATAATATCATTATAACACATTACACATCAAACATTCTAAACGCAATAAACGATATCTCATTTCGTTTACCTTCCGTAAATATATGGTATATAAGTCATATTACATGAAAAAACATCATCTTATTTAGTTTCATAACATAAAATACTTGATTTGATCCAGCAACATAATAGTGCGTTTTCCCATTTTTGTGGTAATGGTACTGGTAATGGTATCACTGAAAGCTATATTTGTGTGCGTTTGAAGAACGTAGACACATTCGGCTCACGCACACAAAGAAAATAAAGTGGACAGTGTGGACACACGAAATCGCTCGTGTTTTGTTCTAGACGCCTCTTCTATGCGTTGTTGTTCTAAGTATTTATCATAATAAATACTAATATATATTAATAAAAAGTTATAGAAAGGGGGTTATGAAAACTGCTTCCACTATTTGTTTAGAAAATAATCGAATAGTCCATCACGCGGCGCGGCCGAATCTAATGGCACAAACCAGTAACATTCAAGTAGTCTGAGATTCTTTGAAAAAGACGTAGTATTTATTTGGGGAAAAATATAATAGAATAGATGAAAAAACGAGACAGTCGGCGTTCCTATCAAAACTAAATGACACTGGGCTCTTACAAATTAGGACGCCCCGCAAAACTCGGGAGTCCTCTCAATTATTACCTCTCAGTTTGGTCAGTCTATATCCATACAACCTAGATTAATAGATGTTTTTATTTTTAATGCTTCATCTTCGACCATAATATCATCGCTTATCATCAAGTGAGACGACGGTCAAACGCGAGCCTATCGAATTAAAATGTATATATAAACGTTTTATATACCTACTAGCTTCTGCCCGCGACTTCGTTCGCGTGGGAAGGTTTTCCCGCGCAAATCCCGATCCCGTGGGAATTTCGGGATAAAAAGTAGCCTATGTGTTATTCCAGAATGTCAATTATCTACTGACCAAATTTCATTCAGATCCGTTCAGTAGTTTTTGCGTGAAAGAGTAACAAACATCCATCCATCCTCACAAACTTTCGCATTTATAATACTTGTTTCTACCCGCGACTTCGTACGCGTGGGAAGGTTTTCCCGCGCAAATCCCGATCCCGTGGGAATTTAGGGATAAAAAGTAGCCTATGTGTTATTCCAGGCTGCCAACTATCTACTTACCAAATTTCATTCAGATCCGTTCAGTAGTTTTTGCGTGAAAGAGTAACAAACATCCATCCATCCTCACAAACTTTCGCATTTATAATATTAGTAGGAAGTAGGATTAGGTGGGTACATGAAACGGTCCATTGTGACCAATATAAAAATATTTTTAATAATAACAAAATAAACATTTCTTAAGTTATTAATCTCCAAATACATTGTGATCAATTCATTATAGAAATATAGTTTTCATAGAAATTCATGCTTGAACGAGTATGAATCTAGATTAAAATCTAGATTGGAGAGTAGAAAGTAGGTACTCTTTTGCATTTGTATGAAATCTGACGATTTTCAGTTAAAATTTATGCTTGAAAATCTTTGTAGAATTGATGTAAGTACGGCCGAGAACCCATTTCCAATATATTTAGCCTTTGATCCAAAAAATATTTATCATTGTTCATTACTTTGAAAATTATATTTTTTTTATCTGGATCCTAAGCGACGCTAAAACTTAACAATCATTATTTTGCTCCACGACGCCATTCACGATCAAGTTTTACACTTTAATAATAATAATAATCTGTGGCCCGGTTGTCAAAGAACATGTCAAAAAATTTTTTCCTCCGAATTTTTCAATATAATTTATAAATTAAATAGCCAAACAAACAAAAATAATCATGTTCAACGAAACGAAAATAGTGAAAAAAAAATCTAGACATGAATAAATAGAAGAATAAATAGAAAAAACAATAAGTGGAAAAATCAATATGTTGACAAGAAACCGGGCACGTTTGATTCTGAACACACAACCAAGACCTGCGGAATCGTCGCTCAGCTCCGCCTCGCAGCCGCCGGGACCAGCTCCAGACGTGAGTGAAGAGACTCCGGCCGCTGCAGTTGCGTCGAGCTCGAGCGACGAATACTTCTCGCCGCCGACGACACCACCACCTGCGCGTCGGCGAGGAAGAGGCCGCCCTCCGGCCAGCTTCGGACTTCGAGGCCCATCGGCCTCTGATAGGGTCCCCGCTGCCGGTGGAAGTGTGCAGCGCATGCGATGGACAAATTCCATCAACGAAAATGTCATGCGCTCATACTTTGGGGCTACAGAGGGGGGAACTAACCTCACTGCGTACCGTGGTCGGATGTTCTCTCTGTTTCAGGTACTTGAACCAGCTGTCAACGTTTCGGCCCAACGACTGTCGGATCAGGTGCGGGTCATCCAGCGTAACCATATGTTGGATGACGCCGTACTTGATAGACTACGCCTCGAATCACGGTGCAGTCGTGTCTCATCTGCTTCACCACAGGCTTCTCACCGCGACCCGACCACGTCGGTGAAGATGATGAGGACCGGGCTACATCCGTGAGTACCCAGTGCAGTGAACGATTGAGGAGTGCTTTGGAGTGTGCATTACGGGAGTATCGCTCCACACCACCTGAGCTGAGACCTCGCCTGCCTCGTTTGCCCATGCATAAGAAAAATAGGGCGCTAGTGTGTGCTCTAGATTCACTGTTGTCAAATTATTTTGACAAGAGCTATTCGACCAGCTGTACCAGCTTGGCAGTGCAGGATCGAACGTCGTATCGCTGGGGCTAGAGCACTCATTGGCAAACTTATCTGCTTCAGACAGGGCAACACTCGCCCTAGAGTGATGCGCTTTGTGAGGCGGGCGTTTGCGGGGACTGATATTAGTCCTCGGGATTATCTGACCTGCGTCACAGAGCGCATCGACTTCCTGAAGCAGAAAGTCTATGCGTGGGCAAATAGAATTCGCAGATATAAGCGGCGGGTGGAGCGATACACTCAGAATCGCACATTCCAAAGCAATGAAAGGTGTGTTTATAGGACCTGGGAGCGACCTGACCAAGGTATGACTGATACGTGCTTACCGGATGATGACGCCATGTGTTCGTTCTGGCGCAACATCTGGTCAGCTCCTGTCAGTCACACTGAGGGTGACTGGATGCGGGAGATCAGGCGCACGTGCGATCTTTTACCAGAAATGGGGACAATCACGATCAGCCCCCAAGATGTAACCCAGGCAGTCCGTCCGTTATCTAACTGGAAATCCCCAGGGCCGGACGGGCTGCACAATTTTTGGCTTAAATGGTTCCAAAGGTCGCACGCTCGCTTGGCATTTCAGTTCCAGTCTGCCCTAGAGTCAGGATCGCTACCTCAATTCCTAACTACAGGAATAACCCACCTGCTCCATAAATCAGGCAGTACTACGGAACCTAAAAATTATAGACCGATCACGTGCTTACCGACGGTCTATAAAGTTCTTACTTCCATTTTGAGAGCCAAAATTAATAATCATATTAATATAAATTCAATCATGTCTGCTTCTCAGAATGGATGTAGGAACGGGTCCCGCGGTACTAAGGAGCTTCTCCTCATTGATATTGCCATTAACCAACAGGTTCGTCGTTTCCGAAAGAATCTGTCGACATGTTGGATAGATTATAAGAAGGCCTATGACTCTGTCCCTCATACATGGCTTATGAAGGTGTTGGAGTTGTACAAAATAAATCCAACCCTACGCACCTTCCTTGAGTCATGTATGGGGCAATGGAAGACGGTCCTTCGCTACCCAGGATGTCGACAGATCCAGGAAAACAGCGAACCGATTAGGATTGAGCGAGGCATTTTTCAGGGCGACAGTCTGAGCCCACTGTGGTTTTGTCTGGCTCTCAACCCTCTCAGTACACTGCTGGAGGGTTCAGGGCTAGGCTACCAGTTGAGAAGAGGTGGTCAGGTCATATCTCACATGCTTTACATGGATGATTTGAAACTTTTTGCCCCCAGCAACTTGCAACTCATGGAGCTACTGAAGGTAACGGAAACCTTCAGTAGCGCCATCAGGATGGAATTTGGTGTGGACAAATGTGCAGTCATGCATGTAAAGCGAGGGGAGATTATGGAATCCGTGGGAACTCAACTCTCGGATTCCATACACCTAAGATCCCTCGGCTCAACTGAAACCTACAAGTATTTGGGTATGTCAGAGGCACTAGGCATCAATGTTGCTTATGTTAAACAGTCATTGAAGGAACGCTTCTTTGGCCGCCTGAATAAAGTACTGAATAGTCTTCTATCAGGCGGAAACAAGGTGCGTGCCTTCAATGGTTGGGTCATGCCAGTATTGATGTACTCTTTTGGCATACTCAAATGGACTCAGACTGAACTTGACGCCTTGGACAGGCGGGTCCGCACAACGCTGACTGCAAATCGAATGCATCACCCACGTTCATCGGTGATGAGGCTGTATATCCCGCGGAAGTACGGGGGTCGTGGCATTTTAAATGCAAAGACCCTACACAACCGTGAGGTATGCAGCCTTAGGGAATATTTCCTAGAAGCCGACGTGGGTATGCATCGAGATGTGGTAGCGGTGGACAAAGGCCTCACTCCGCTCTCCTTAGGTACCGAGAATTGGCGCAAACCTGTAGTATTAGATACTAATGACCGCAGAGAAGTATGGCAGAGCAAGGAGCTTCACGGGCGCTATTACCGGGCCCTTCATGGGTCTGACGTAGACACATTAGCGTCCGTAGCCTGGCTACGTTTTGGTGACCTCTTTGGGGAAACCGAAGGTTTTGTCTGTGCGATTATGGACGAAGTTATGATGACGAATAACTATCGGAAATATATTGTGAAGGATGGTACGGTAGACATATGTCGGGCATGTCACAAACCGGGAGAATCCATTCGTCACATTATCTCCGGTTGTTCTCGTCTGGCTAACGGAGACTATTTGCATAGACACAACCTCGTGGCCAGGATTATTCACCAGCAACTTGCTCTTAAATACAATCTTGTGGAATCAGAAGTACCATACTATAGGTATGTGCCCGACCCAGTTCTCGAAAATGGCAATATTACACTGTATTGGGATCGGTCTATCATCACTGACAGGACTATTGTTGCCAATAAGCCTGACATAGTGGTGATAGACCGATTAGAGCGTCGCACAATGATTGTTGATATAGCAGTCCCCCATGACGAGAACCTCGTGAAAGCTGAGATAGATAAAAAAAATAAGTATCTTGACCTGGCGCGCGAGGTTGTCGACATGTGGGATGTGGAGACAGCAATCATTGTGCCGATAGTCGTCACAGCCAATGGTATAATAGCCAAGAGCCTCGACCAACACTAGAGTGTGATACACTGTGTTACAGACACTTTATCACTTTATAAAGAAAAAAAAACCGTCCGAGCATCTTTGTAAAACGGGTCACAAAGTTTTTGCTTCATGTATTAATATATAAATGACTAGCTGTTGCCCGCGACTTTGTTCGCGTAGGAGGTTTGTCCCGTGTAAATCCTGATCCCGTGGGAATTTCAGGCTAAAAGGCTTATATAATGTGTAATTTAAAGGGTATGTAGGTACTTACATACCAAGTGTACGGTTTCATTGGATGATAACAAACGATATGGCAAGGGTTTTGTAATCCTATATCTACATGTATGGAACTTATTCGAAATTTCAATACATTGATACCAGAGACCGATTTTTTTAAATTAGAAGAACGAAGAGAATTATCGTGTTATTGGCAAGTGACATGGAGCTCTAGGGCCTATGCACAGCACGTTTTTTAAACGCGCCGTTGACGCGCTTTTGTAGCGATACAGACGCTATACGCACGCAAGTCAGACTGCTCTGTAGGATAAAAGCGCTCCGTCGCGCGTCGATGCGCGTTTTAGAAACGCGCATCGTCGCGCGACGGCGCGCTTAAAAAACGTGGTGTGCACAGGCCCTTAGACCCTCGTAGTGCTATGACACGTTTGTAAAGCCGGGTCCGCTGCGCCAATTTTCTAACAAAACATGTTATCAAAACATGTTAGCAAAACATGTTAGTAAAACCGCCCGTCCGCTGCGCTTATTGTTGTAATGTTTTTGTTTAGTTTTAGATGTTCAGAAAGTGATTATCAAGAGCTATTATCATTAATTTTACCAGATATAGAGAAGAAAACAACGTGGAGGAACGATGTGATTCCTCCTGACATGAGATTAGGTGTGGCAATTCTGTCTCTGAGATTAAAAAATAGGGGTAGTGAGCGCGAACACAAAATGCGTCACTTTCCCCCTCCCCGCAGGCGAACGCGGGGGATGTTATGCATTCGTCTCGGCAAACACGTTATTGTGCTTTTGCTAACAAAACTGTTAGGCCACGCCTATATTCTCTTAGCAAACAATGTTATATTGTTTGCAAACACGAAAACACGTCGCAGCAGACCCGGCTTTATGATTGGTATACAGAGTTGATACGACAGATGGGCTTTCCTTTAAACTGCCTACACTAGGTATATTTTTCGAAGTCTGTACCATAAATAAATTAAACAGAGGCAGTAGTTTAGTTACAAATGATTTTTTAAGTTTTTACTCCGTTTGAACACGATGTATCTTTCCTAACAGCTCATTATGTCTATACGCAAATGTCATGCGCCTTAAAACGATAAATCAGTGTATAATCTACGATACGTTGTTGCCGCTCTGATGAGATAGCATACGACGGTTATTCACATTTATTTATAAAGGTGGTTGCGTTTTACTGATTTGTAAGCTACTTAGTTTGTTTGAAAAAAAGTCTCATATTTGGCGCTTGTTATTTTTATACCGTATCGAATTGATACTAAGCACGTATAGTATACGTAGTTTAATTTAATGCCCCTCTGACGTAGCAACTTTGTATAAGAAACATAATTATGAAACCGATAATTTGGTATCAATTCATTGAGTCGCTTATTTTGAGTTGAAACTGCTTATAGAGACTCCATACCCACAGAAATCTTAATAATAAGGCAATAGAAATGCTATCTACTGTCTTTTAATACTGGGACGAGTGTCGCCAGTTCGCAGCTACCACCACGTAACAAATTCACTTTTAAACTATTTATTTGCTATAACCTTGTTGTCAAAGACAATACTTTTCAGTACAACTTCTGTCTTTTTGCATATGTCAACTGTCGGTACAGCTGATTTGATCAAAGTCCGTCTTCGTTGACGAGTTAAATTGTTCATTTATGAAATGAACAGAACAAATTGTTAGCATACACAATAATCGACTATATCTAACTGATCTTATTAATGAGTTGCAACACTGTTACCTTTAACGTAACAATTATAATATTATTCATGGCAACCCACAGTGTTAGCAAACACAATAATCGACTATTTCACTATTTTGTTTGTGGGTTGCAAAACGATGATTATTTGTGACAGCCCATAGAGCTATTTCTGTTTCTTAAAAAGGCGGTACACGCGTTAAATTGATTCATTATACGGTCAACGTTTAAAAAGCTAACTGAGACGACAAAGGAGGACTCGGGTCGATAATTACTGTAAAAGAACTATTAATTAAGAACTATTTATCATTAAGAACTATTAAAGTGATTGTGTGAAGCATAACCAGTGACTATTCTTTCAAGTCAGAAGTGGGATCCAGATATTCTCCGGGCCTGAGGCTACGCTATCCTGCACAAAGGAGGGATCTCAAGGTCAGAAATTCATGATTCAACTTTACAATACTGCTGTGATTTTATTATACATGTGTTGCGACCATAAATAGTACCTGTGTAAAACGGCAAACGATATTCAAATCTCTAAAACAATGAACGTGTATAGTGATTGTTGGAATAAAAGTGCATAGATTAGTAATACACTTTGGAACCATATACCTTCGTGCGCAACTATAAACGAATTTGAAACATTTTATTCTCATATCTCAATTGTTCTCATATTCTCAGTATCGCATTAAGTAGGGGTGAGATTAGAACAGCCTCATCCCAAATCACTGTCCTGCTGAGTAGATACGGACTCCCAATTATATATTATTTATAAAACAGTGAATTAATTAATAAACCTTCTTTGAAAAATTATCTACCCTCAAAAGTGAAAACATTATTCTTAATAACGCGTCCGCGTCTGTGCGTTTTAAATAGGTTAGATTTGCTTTGTTTTGTGTACATACTTTAACCACATTATAATTATATAATAAGGAACTGTAATTTTTTATTGAATAACGTCTATGTTTTTCGGTGATTTAAGTGTAATAGGTTAGTTTTAAATAACAGACATATTTGCTTCGTTAAGAACAGTACATACTTAAACCGTATTATATATCACTTAGATTTATCGTATTTGTTAATTTATTTTGAATCACTCAAATCTTAGACGTACTCATGGGGAATTCTAGACGTAGGCGGCGTGAATCAAGTAGTGAAAGTTCAAATACGAGTGCTAGTGATGATTATCACCGTAAAAGAAAACGTAGTGATAACCATAAGTATAGTAAGCGTAATAAAAAACAAAAATATTCGAAACCAAACTCGGATCGCGAGTGTACTAAAACTCCATCGTTAACTGCTTCACAATTATGTGCAACGTCCAATCAGACTGTCTCTGAAATAAATAACATCCCAGCAACTATAGATAATTCTATTAGTAATTCTGCACCCGTAGCGACCCCAAATTTTTGGGCACAAAATAATTTTCCGGTCTCATTTAGTGTGGTACCTGAATTTGACCCCAGTGATAATAGGCAAACAATAGAAAACTGGATTAATAAGGTTAGTGAATGTGCGCAAATCTACTCTTGGAATGATCGTCAAACGTGTCACTATGCGCTCCCCAAATTAAGTGGTTTAGGCAAGATATGGTATCAGGGTTTACCCTCAGTTTTGTTTAGTTGGTCCGAATGGAAGCAAAAGTTAAAACAGGCATTTCTTTCTAATGAAAATTATGGTGATCTATTGACCATGATGTTAAAGGTCAGATGCAAATTCGGAAATTCTTTAGAGCGATATTATTATGACAAAATGGCACTCATAAACAAATGTGATATAACGGGTATTAAAGCAGTTGGTTGTCTTATACACGGTATTGACGACAAATTTGTAAGAATGGGAGCAGGCACTTGCATGTTTAGTGAACCAGAACAAATATTAAATTACTTGCGTACAATATCCCAACATGAAACCTCGAACTTTACGTAAACGTAAACGTAACCGGAGCAATATACCAGCAAAGTCGAATAAGATATCTAGTGAACAAATTAAATTAAATACGACTGATGATATTCGATGTTTTAATTGCAACGAATTAGGGCACATAAGTTTGAAATGTACTAAGCCCATCAAAAAACGTAATTTTTGTTCAAAGTTAGGTCACAACACCAAAGACTGTCGAAAAAGGAACAAATATAACGGTAATAACTTACCTAAAACTGATAATGCTGAAATGGAGCAGAATATATTGTGTATTACCAATAATGAATCTACAAATTCAAAGTATTACAAACATGTTAAGGTAAACGACGTCATGTTGCAAGGTTATATTGATCTCGGTAGTAAGTGTACCCTCATACGAGAATCGAATGCGAAGCTACTAGTCAGTACTTGGGATATCGATAATTTTCCCATCTTACAAGGCTTCGGAAATTCCGCTGTAAAGCCAATAGGGAAGTTTATAGCTATTTTGGACATTGGCTCTGTTCAGAGTGAGGCTGAAATTCTCATTGTAAATGATCATTACTTAAAGACACCAATTTTAGTAGGGCAGTCATTTACTGAAAAACCAAACGTCTTCCTTTTAAAAACAAATGATGAACTAATATTTATGCATACACCAGAACCTGAGGATAATGTTTTTCAAACTGTTAATATATATTCAGTTAGTGAGGTTATTATCAAACCTAAAACCATGATGCCAATAGACGTCATTACCAATGATGCGTATAGTGGTAGTTTATTAGTACAGTACAGTTTACGGATTCTACCTCGGAATGAATATGCTGTATTATCTGGTATTTTTGAGTTCAAATCAGGTGATGGATATTTAATGGTAGCAAATTTGTCTTCACGGGATTTAAAGATTAATAAGGGTTTAGTTGGTGGTTAGAGGTCAGCAATATCAAGTAGTAAGTAGAGAGTATGTAGGTTTAACAACGGAAACAAAGCATTACGAAGAATTACCTTTAACAGATATAAAAATTAGTACTGAAGTAACGGGGCATCAAAAACAAAAGTTAATTGAACTAATAAGAGAGTATCGAGATTGTTTTGCAATGAATTTAACAGAGTTAGGTAAAACTACCAGTAGTATACAATCCCTACAGGATTTCACACAGTGAGCGTGATCACCTTAATAAGATTATCGAGGAGTTATTAGAAACTGGTATAGTTCGCGAAAGTACTTCAGATTACGCAAGCCCTGTTATATTGGTCAGTAAGAAAAATGGAGATAAACGACTATGTATCGACTATAGGTCTCTTAATAGAAAAACCTTAAAAGATAAATATCCGTTGCCCCGTATTGAAGATCAATTAGATAGGTTAGGGGGCAATAAATTCTTTATAAGCCTTGATCTTACGTCAGGCTAGTAAGCGTTTTACTGCGTTTGTGACCAGACGGTTTGTATGAGTTTGAAAGGATGCTTTTTGGGTTAGCTAATGCACCAAGTGTTTTTCAGAGGACCATTAATTGTATGTTAAAAGACAAGCAAAACTTGGCTTTGGCTTATATGAATGATCTATTAGTGACATCACGTACCATTGAGGAGGGTTTAGATAAGCTCGAAAAGGTTTTCCAATTATTGAGATCTGCCCATCTTACATTAAATCTTAAAAAGTGCGATTTCTTTCAGACTCGTATAAATTATTTAGGTTACGAAATCAGCTCGGATGGAATCCGACCCGGGTTAGCGAAAATCCAAGCTGTAGTCGATTTTCCATTGCCTAAAAATGTTCATGAAGTTCGTCAGTTTGTAGGCTTTACTAGCTATTTCCGACGGTTTATCCAAAATTACTCCACGCTAGCAAAACCACTTACCATTCTTACAAAAAAGAACGTTCCCTGGTGCTTTAATGAACTCCAAATAAAAGCGTTTAATCAATTAAAAAGTTTGTTAACGACACGACCTGTTCTGGCATTATATGATCCCAAAGCTGAGTTAGAAATTCATACGGATGCTAGTAAAAATGGTATAGGAGCAATCTTATTACAACGTGCGAATTCGGATAATATTCTACACCCTATAGCTTATTATAGCCGGCAAACGACATCAGATGAGAGCAAACTTCACTCATATGAATTAGAAACTTTGGCGGTAGTGTGTGCTTTGAATAGATTTCGCGTTTATGTTTTAGGCAAATCGTTTAAAGTTGTCACTGATTGTGCTGCCATACGCAGCACAATGACTAAAAAGGACTTAATACCTAGAGTCGCGCGTTGGTACATATTAATGCAAGAGTACGATACAACAGTAGAACATCGCGACGGCAACAAGATGTGTCATGTTGATGCACTGTCACGCAACCCAGGTAGTTCTGAACCTCATAACGTGTTAGAGGTGGCTGATGTTCTAGCAATAGACGACGATGCTTGGTTGCGCACAGTGCAAGAACAGGATTCAGACACACAACGAATAATTCGTATTCTAAATGATCCGGAGACAGTGGACATCGTTGATATACATAAAAATTATACTGTCAAAAATGGTCGTTTGTATAGGATAACTAATGATAAAGATAACGTTGTCAATTTAAAGTGGGTAGTTCCAAAATCTGATGTCAAATAGTGCGCATGAATCGCGACGATATAGGTCATTTCGGGTTAGAGAAGACTTACAGTAGAATAAAACAGACTTACAAAAAAAAAAAAAACTTAAATGAGACGTTTTATTAAAAATATTGTAGCTCTTGTTTAAATTGTGCTCATAATAAGTTGCCAGCTGGAGCTAAAGAGGGCGAACTGCATCCAATCCCAAAAATTAATAAACCGTTTGATACGCTTCATACCGGTCACTGTGGTCCCTTTCCTATAAGTAAAAAGAAAAATTGTCATATCTTAGTCATAATCGATGCTTTTACCAAATTTATTTACATAAAGCCAGTTAAAAACGTCAAGAGTAGCACTAGTGTTCAGGTATTTACAGAATACTTCTCGCTGTTCGGAGTACCACGATGCTTAATCTCAGACTGCGGTACCAGCTTTACGAGTAAAGAGTTTACGGACTTTATACATAAAAAGGGCGTTAAACATATTTTAAACGCAGTTGCCTCTCCTAGGGCCAATGGACAGGTAGGGAGGTACAATCGAACTATCGTAGATGCGATAACGGCAACTAATCATAACAAACCGGAAAATGAGTGGGACTTATGCCTACCCCAAATACAGTGGTCTTTAAATAATACCATGAACAAGTCCACGGGTCGTACTCCTTCTGAAATGTTGTTCGGTATACAAACCACAGGCGTTTCGGATAGTATCATGAATTCACTCGTTTCAGAGTCGCACGTGCCTGTAAATCGTGATGAAATAAGATCAGATGCAGACTTACGAATTCAACTAAGTCAAAAGATTCAGAAAGAGCTTTTTGATAAGGTACATAAAAAGCCAACTGAATATAAGGTAGGCGACTTGGTTCGGGTTGAAAAAGACATCCGCACGGAGCCTGGATGTAGTCGTAAATTAATACCGAAATGTGTAGGACCGTATAGAATTTCTAAAGTATTAGGTAACGATCGATACAAAATTGAGGATACGCCTTAACTAGGAAAGTAGGTTGCAAACCGTATAGGTCAGTTTACGCCATCGACAAGTTACATCCTTGGCTTGTTTTTAATAATGATGCGATTTCGAGTGATTCAGAATAGAAAAGGCAATAATAATAATTGTAATAGTGATAAGTATAATAGAGATAAAGTATAAATAAAGATAGTGTTAAATTAAAAGCGAAGAGTAAAAATTATGATAGATTTGGATATGATTATTAACTACGATAGTCGTGATTATTATCTATGAAGTATGTAAATTAATATTTAACATGAAGGGAAGAATTTGTATTTAAAAACTGATATAATGTTATTAAACCCAGATCGATTATTCTAAATTATTGTTGAGTAGTTCAAGCAACATAAAAGAGCGAAATTACATAAAATAGCTTTGAGTAGTGAATATAGTAGGTAGTGATTACTAATTGAATACTTATTTGAATAAAACCAAGTGACTGATATTTATGCAAAGTAGAAATATGTAAATTGAATTATAGCAAATAAACAGAGAAAGTGATGATATGATATTATAATAATGAAAATGATCAGTGAAGTGATACAAGCAAGATTGCTTGAAATCAATGTATAGAGATAAAAGTGAGATGATACAAGTGAGTACCTGTAATCAATGTATAATTATAAGAGGGAGTCGATACAAGTGAGTGCTTGTAATCGATGTATAGTTTTAAGAGTGAGTCGATACAAATGAGTGTTTGTAATCGATGTATAATTCTAAGAGTGAGTCGATACAAATGAGTGTTTGTAATCGATGTATAATTCTAAGAGTGAGTCGATACAAATGAGTGTTTGTAATCGAAGTATAGTTATAAGAGTGAGTCGATACAAATCAGTGCTTGTTATCGATGTATAATTATAAGAGTGAGTCGATACAAGTGAGAGTGCTTGTTATCGATGTATAATTATAAGAGTGAGTCGATACAAGTAAGAGTGCTTGTAATCGATGTCAAAATTAGTTTTAATTAGTTGAAATTGTGTATAAATTTCTGTATGATGCTTTGTCTTCTTTCCCATTGTTAAACGCGAGGACGCGTTTGTCGTCAGGATTAGCCGAATGTTAGCATACACAATAATCGACTATATCTAACTGATCTTATCAATGAGTTGCAACACTGTTACCTTTAACGTAACAATTATAATATTATTCATGGCAACCCACAGTGTTAGCAAACACAATAATCGACTATTTCACTATTTTGTTTGTGGGTTGCAAAACGATGATTATTTGTGACAGCCCATAGAGCTATTTCTGTTTCTTAAAAAGGCGGTACACGCGTTAAATTGAAGTCACGGCGCCGCGGCGCACCTATAGTCACACGACAAGAACTCTATCACACGAGTGCGAGATTGCTATTCATATTTGAGTAGGCACTCACGCACTCGAAATACTACGCCAAGTTTAAAGGCACCACAAGGACGGGCTCGTTTTTACGAGCCCCGGTAAAGCACCCGCGGTCGAGAGGCGTACGCCTCGACACCGCTCGCCACGCCCCCTTACGGGGACGTAGCGACTTCCACTCGGTAAATTGATTCATTATACGGTCAACGTTTAAAAAGCTAACTGAGACGACAAAGGAGGACTCGGGTCGATAATTACTGTAAAAGAACTATTAATTAAGAACTATTTATCATTAAGAACTATTAAAGTGATTGTGAGAAGCATAACCAGTGACTATTCTTTCAAAATTCTGCTATAGTTTGTCGGGAACCAATTTCTTTTTCCAGTAGCAGAAATCCATTTATCTTTATTATCCGGATCTTTCGGAAACCTGTAATAATAGCATTGGATAAAGTAAAACAGATGCATAAATTATATGAAAACGTATCGATCCGAACCAACTTAATCCATTATACTTACAATATACATAATAATATGTATCCTTAATTATTTTGTCATAAAAAAGATAAATATTGAACACGTCAATGATACAAGGATACCCAACTCACACTGTTATTTAACTTACCCACTTACATAACAATAACAAGCCTACCTCCTATTAAGTTCCTGAATGAAAAAGTAGTTTAAAAGTACGTATTAAAATATATATAATCGTTGAAAAACTACTTTTTATAAACTATTCAGACAGGAAAAAACATGCATAATGAAAATACATAATTAAATATTTAACGAAATATTATATTTCATTCGAATTTCGGTAAAACTACGTAGAGTCTGGCTAACGAAAGCGTGACCTGAGAAAGCGCGGCAAATTAAAAAAATATTTATGTGGTATCACTGACTATAGTAGGAGAAAAATGTTTTGACCCTTGGAAATTTTATGTATTTACGACAATCAATTTATATAATACCTAGGTAGTTGTTTACGAACTAATTTCTAATTTAGGGATTGACTGTCATGGATTGATTAAAGAAACGAATGTGTAGATTTATTTATCAGTATATACATAAAATTAACCTACTTAACAGGTAGTTTATTAAATTTCTTCAGCAATTTTTTTAATCAACTACAGGCGTTTTTAGAATGATAATTATTTAATCATCGTACTCAAAATCCGAGTCCAAAAATTCAACCTCTAAGGATTCTTCTGTATCAGTGGAGTCGTCATCACCTACACTTATTATGATTTTTCCAATACTTTTTCTGTTATGTGATCTCTTTGTTTGTATTATTTTATTTTCCACATTTATTACATGATTTTTCATTTTTCTTTCAATCTTCTGCAGCTATTCAGCCAAATGAGGTTTTTATCAGTGTTTTATTTTGTTTTAGGGGCACCACTCGTTGTTAGATCTTGCTATGATATTTTAGGCTTATAATTTTTGTGTAGGTACATATATTTCATCTAAATAGATGATTCGTTTTCCTTCCGTTCGTTTAGCAGCAATTTCTTGTAGATAAAGATCTAAGATTGAGTCTCCAAGCAGCAATATCAAAACGTTCGACAAGAACCGTTCGTTCATTTTTATTTTTCTTGAACTCATACCCATTAGCAATTAATATTTCACGCAGACTTTCTCTACATCCACTAAAGCCAATGCTAGAATGTAATTTTTCTAGCAATGTTCGCAATGTTGGGACCTCCTGTCTCACAATATAAAATTCATTGATTTTATTTCTTATTGCATCAATATCAAAACTGTGTAAATCCAACACTGAGCTTTTGTGTGGGCATTTTTATCCTGGAGTGCTCCACATCCATTCATTCACAGATCCTTCCTTTTTTTAGTGTTATGACACCAACCTCTGCAAAACGAAGTATAAAATGCATATTAAAAAATTAAGGTAACCAAACAATTTGATAATGTCAAATAACACAACTCATGAACAAAACATTCTTAACCGTAACATACGTACCAGTTGATGAAGATATTTCTTCTAAGAATTTAGTCTGAGTTTCTATTAAAGATTTTTTCTCCAAATTTTTTAACGTTTCAACAAGTCGCAGATTCTTTGAATATCTCCAATATTATCTATAAAGATAAGAAAAAGTATCATAATATCGTAAATAGGTATAAATAATAAAATAAATAAATAAATAAAAGATTTATTGGAACTAAAAACACAAATACAATAAATTAGAGTACGATAATGACTGCATTAGTTATAAACTGTGTTGCAGCCATTAACGCCCATACAAGTAGTTTACGCGTCAGCGTTCCATCGTAAACAAAATTTTCTAGGTAAGTTTAAACAAAGATTAAAGATGGAAGAAAAGAATATAAAACAAAATACGTAATTAACATGCATAAAGTTACCTATAGTGTGCGCGCGTGCATGTGAGTGTGTGTGTTCGTGTATGTGGCATGAGTTCTATGGGTGTGTTATGTGTTGTACGTGTGTGTGATGTGTTGTGCGTGTGGTGTGTTGTGCGTGTGGTGTGTTGTACGTGTGAGTGCGTGATACTGGTGTTGTGATATATGCAGGTGTTAGCGTGTGAGTGCGTATTTAAGTATGCGTTGAGATTTAAGAAGTTGAATTTTACGTTTTAACAAGGTTTTCAAGTTTTTCATAGGTTAAAACATTCAGCCATTTGTCAACGGTGACTCGACAATCTCTTAGATTGAGTGAATAAACGTCACAAACTTCATTGACTCGGTTATACAAAATAGGGCTTAGGTATTTATACTGTCGTCTAACTGCTTCGGTGCTGACTGGCTCAATTGAACAGACTCTAACAGGTCTTCGTCTATGTTCATGTCTTATGTCGGGGTCGAACGGCAGTTCGGAGTGCTTGCGAAGTATGGCACTAAGTACAAATGAGTGTCTCACTCGCGGTACCTCACATAGAGCATAGAGTTCACTCGTGGGAAAGCGGATTGGTTTACGGGCCATGACTTTTAAAATTGTCCTCTGCGCCCTTTCCACTCGTAATAACGAGGATTTACTTGAACTGCCCCAGGCTACTATACAATAGGTTAGGATTGAGTGAGCCAAAGCATAGTAAACAGTTTTTAACCGACTTCTGAAAAAGGAGGAGGTTCTCAATTCGGATGTTTGTTTTTTGTTCGGGCATAGCTCCGTCGCTCGCCAACCGATTTGAAAAATTCTTTTTTTGTTGGAAAGGGTATACTTTCCAAATGGTCCCATGAAAATTTTATCGACATCGAACAAGCCGTTTCTGAAAAATCAACAAAAGTCTAAAAAAAATATTTACATTGATGACCTTTTCGGTTACTCTATATTGTGTTTTTTGTTCGCGCGTTTTTAGTTTTTTGTAGTTGACATTTTGGCTTTTATAACTAGATTAATTACAAATTGACCCACTAAAAAGCGCGAAAATAAAAACTTTTTTGCAAAAAAATAAAACCGACTTCCATATCAAAACACTACAAAGCCAAAAATAATTTTAATTTCGGAAGGCGGTGTGAAAAAAAAGAAAATACAAAACCAATAACACCGACTACCGAAATTAAAATTATTTTTGGCTTTGTAGTGTTTTGATATGGAAGTCGGTTTTATTTTTTTGCAAAAAAGTTTTTTTAATGTAGAGAAGTCAGCAGAAGTCCTCAAGTTTTTAAGCACATATATTAATTTCCGTACTCTGCCCACCAGTGTGTTTACATGTTCATTCCATGACAATGTACTATCAATATAGATGCCAAGATACTTCATGCAATGAGTACGGACTATTTGAGTACAATTACAGTCCTGGCTTGAGCTAGGGTTACATTTGTGAGCTGTTAGTGTATAGGTAGCGGTCGGTTGTGAAGATATACGAGGTGAAAAGGTCATAAATTTAGATTTATTTAAGTTAAGGGTCAGCAGATTGTTTCTTAGCCAGGTCATAGTGGTTTTTAGCGCGGACTCAGCATGAGAACACGTATCGGACCAATCATTACCATGCACCACTATTGCAGTATCATCTGCGTACGTTATGATTTTAGAGTTTACTAAGGGAAGGTTGCAGAGGTCATTGATATAAATTAAAAATAAGTTAGGTCCAAGTACACGACCTTGTGGCACACCGTATGTGATATTTTTGGGTGCACTTGTATAGTTTCCTATTCTAGTAGCATGAGAACGACCTGTTAGGTAGCTTGTGAAAATGCTGAGGGCTAAACCTCTGATTCCAAGTCGTTCTAGTTTATTTAGTAAGAGTGGGACAGAGACCGTGTCAAAAGCTTTAGAGAGATCTAGGAAAATTGCTAAAGTTTTTAATTTATTCTTTATGTTTTTAGCAATATTATTAGTTAATTCCAAGACTGCATCTTCAGTACTTTTACCGGATCTAAAACCATATTGGTTATCAGCTATAATATTATGGGCTTGTAAGTAACCGAGGAGCCTACTATTAATTATTTTTTCTAAAATTTTGGAAAAAACAGTTTGGACAGAAATTGGCCTATAGTTATCGACACGGTCTCTATCTCCACTCTTATATATAGGGTGAACCAGACCTGTCTTGAACGCCGAGGGGAAAACTCCAGTAGTGAAAACAAGATTGAAGATATGGCACAATATGGGGATGAGAACATGTCTTGCATTTTTAATAAGTAGGGTAAAAATACCGTCACATCTACCGCACTCGTAGACTTTAGGCTAAGAATAACTCTTTCAATTTCCTCGTTATCAGTTTCCAAAATAGCCATTGAATTTGGATAGGTGCCCATTATGTTTGAGTCTAACTCATATGCCGAGTCATTATGATTCGAATCAATTTTAGAGGCTAAATTCTTTCCTGCATTGACAAAGAAGTCATTAAGGTATATCTACTTTTTTTTTTTTTAGCGTGGTAAAATTATCAAATAAGTCCTCCCACCCCGGGCAGGGTGGGAGGGACTGTCAGACTTTTACTGACTAAAATCCACGGTGTTCCTTCAATAACCCTTTACGTACCGGGGTCACGGTAATGGGATAAGTCCCACGACCCCGGCAGGCTTCGGCCCTCTGCAGGGGGGGCCTCGTCATGTTGCTGACGCTCTTTGAGGCGCGCGTGGAACACAACGCGCCGTCGACCCGGGCATGGTCCATGGTTGGACAGCGAGTTGCCCTTTACTCGCTGTCCGCATGCCCGCGCCTACGGTGGCCGGAGATCGTCGGCCGACGTCCGACGCCGTGGGCGTCTACCACTGCGGCTTGGCTGGAGGGAGGACGCCATCCTCTCCCTCATATGGCCCGCCTCCTCCTTCGGAAGCATGACTGCTTCGCAGAGGGAGGCGACCGCTTCCCACTCCCTCTCGCCCCGCAGCGTGGCCTCGACCAATGCCGGGCGCGAGAGGTCTCCGCCTATTGCCGCCGTGAGGACACGTCGGTGCTCTGCCCAAGCGGGGCAGTCTTGTACCGTGTGCTCTACGGTGTCCTCAGGGTGACCCTCGCAGTGGTGACACCCAGGCGTTTCTTCCTTTCCCATCAGACACAGGTACCTCCTGAAACTTCCGTGTCCGGTGAGGACCTGCGTCATGCCGTAGGTCAGGACGTCGTGACGCCGATCTAGCCACTCCTCAAAGAGGGGTCTTACCGCCGCAATTGCGGCGTGCCCGACAAAGTCGTACTAACCTAAAAAATCCGAGATCACATCTAAACATTGTTGTTTTCCTTGAAAAACAATTTCTTTCTCTTCTTGTTTTTGTTTAAACTTACTGATCATAGTATGTAGCAGCTTTCGCACGTTACTTTTTATTGTTTTACCCATATTATAGCGATTATTGTTGAATATTAATTGTGTTTACAAATTACTGACAATTGTAATCACAGACTTTGACAGCTTAATAATGTTGCCATATTAAACTTTTAAGAAAACTCTAGGTCACGCTTTCGTTAGCCAGACTCTATTAAGCTAAAGGTAACAAATTATCGATACAAAATAGTAGTGGCACGTCTATCGTTGGATGATGTGTGTGATATGTCGGAATGTACGTAAACGACGATATTATTTATTGCGCATGACTATAATTTCATTGCTGCTTTTAGCAGTTGTAATAGTAGATATGAACAAGCTTAAGTATTAATGGAAATTGAATTGAGAAAAAAAAATCGTTTTCTGTGATAATCGTAGTAATGGTGGTGAAAATATTTGATTTGATTATATTTATTAAAAACGACATAATTTCAAAAATTAAGTACTTACATATGAAATGTAATCCCTTTATTTGTAAAGTTACAAATTGTGGAACGGTTTCCGCAGTTGGATATGCTGCAAATTACCATGTTTATCTCTCTAAGTCCCAAACAACACAAATAACCGCAACAAACGCTCCACGCGCACTTGTGGCCTATGTGTCACATACGCGGCGACAAGGTCACGCGTCTTTGCGACTTCTATTGCCTTATTATTAAGATTTCTGTGTCCATACCAGATGTCTTCAGCCCATTTGGATAGATATGAGGTTTCCGTCACACGTTGTATATTATTATTCCAAGAAAAAACTTTATTCAGATCCATTTTTGCGTGAAAGAGTAATAAACAGCTATTCATCCATCCTCACAAACTAAAAATAATTATTTGCTGATTGCAACTTCACGACTTTTTGACGAAAAAATCTTTATTGGTTTGAAAGAGTATACTTTTCATATGTTCCTATATTTCTTTTTAACCGACTTCTAAAAAAGGAGGAGGTTCTCAATTCGGATGTTTGTATTTTTTTTTTTTTTTTATTTAATTTTTTTATGTTTGTCCACGCATAACTCCGTCGTTTGCCAACCGATTTAAAAAATTCTGATCTTGTTAGAAAGGGTATACTTCCCAAATGGTCCCATGAAAATTTTATCGAAATCGGACAAGCCGTTTCTGAAAAATCAATAAAAGTCTAAAAAAATGTTTACGTTTATGATCTTTTCGTTTACGCTGCATTGCGTTTTTTGTTCGCGCATAACTCCGTCATTTACGAACCGATTTGGAAAATTCACTGACCCACTAAAAAGCACGAAAATAAAAACTTTTTTGCAAAAAATAAAACCGACTTCCATATCAAAAGACTACAAAGCCAAAAATAATTTTAATTTCGGAAGGCGGTGTGAAAAAAAAAGAAAATACAAAACCAATAACACCGACTACCGAAATTAAAATTATTTTTGGCTTTGTAGTGTTTTGATATGGAAGTCGGTTTTATTTTTTGCAAAAAAGTTTTTTGTATTAATAAGAACAAAACTATGTTTTGCAGTTAGGTTTTAACATAACAGAAGGGCAAGATTTGATTATTTGTTTGTAATGTAAAATCTAACAAACTGCTTGACCTTGAGTTAAGGGTCTATACTACCTCAAATGGCTTAGCATGATCGTCCGTAATGTCGAAAATACTGCAGCAATAATTTTGAAATAAATAATAATATATGGTAAAGTTGAGGATTAATGTTAGGTACTATGTTTGACGAAAACACGATTCCATAAAATTTTCTTTGTAGAAAAAATCCAAAGTTACCTTCAAACTAGGGCTTCTAATCCCGGAATACCGAGATCTCGGTATTGCGGGATCTCGCGTCATTTTCTAGTCTGGCGTGATGTGGGATTATGGGCGCGGGATCCGCGGGATTTGCGGGACTGAAAAAAGCATGCATGCAATCTCTCGCGAGCGCGATCGCTTGGTGACTGGCGGCCGGCAGTGTTGCAAACAACGCGGGGCCGATGTCGCGCGTTTTTTACAGCAGCCGAACTTCAGTCAGTGGTAGCCTAAGTAGGTATGTATTCTAAAATATCAGTGAAGTTTTTTATGTTTTTAAGTTTTTTTTATTATTTGTTACTGTTTTTTGTGAAGAAAAAAACAGTGTAATTTGATTGATCTCATACTAATAGTAATACGTAAGTAAATGTGGACTTAGTTGATTAATTCATTTTAATCGTTTACTTAGATGACATATTTTTTGTTTTTTAGTTCCAGGGTATTTTAAGGGTAGTTTTTAACTTCTAAAAAGGAGGAGGTTCTCAATTTAGATGTTTGTATTTTTTTATGTTAGTTCGGGCATAACTCCGTCGCTTGCATTGGCAAGCGATTTGAAAAATTCTTTTGTTGGAAAGGATATACCTACTTTCCAAATGGTCCCATGAAAATTTTATCGAAATCGGACAAGCCGTTTCTGAAAAATCAACAAAAGTCTAAAAAAAATCCACATTGACGATCTTTTCTTTTACTCTGCATTGCGTTTTTTATTCGCGCATAACTAGCATAACATAGCATTTACGAACCGATTTGGAAAATTCTTCACCGACTCCAAATAATTGATAAATTTTATTATAGGTTAATCGTAGGTTTGGTTTGGTTTATTAATATAGGTAGGTTATAGAATTATTTTTAACGTTTTAGTGCTTTTATGGTTTTTGAAGTGTGGTTTTTTTTGCTAAAACTTTTTTAATGTAATTAAAACCACGGAATAGAAAATATAGATTAAACTCTTGTTTGCTTTATGATTAGATGCCATTATAATCAGGTAAAAGAAAGTTGACTCGCGAATAAATCTGTATGTTGTACATTTTTGTCAAGTTTCCAAATATCCTGAAGTGCTTACTTACATCACTTGAGGAACCGTTCTTTTTCGGTGGGGAAATCATCCGATGACTTCTTATGCTCTGGGTGGAACGGAACTGAGTGTCGGAATTCTTCTGCCTAAAAACCCATATCGTTGCTTCAATTGCCCCTACGTTCCGGGGCAAGGTATCTCGTTAGATCATTCCCGCAACCCCAGTAGGCTAAATCACTTGAAGAGCCTATGTACAAAATTTCAAATGAATCTATTGAACAAATGAAAGGTTTCGTACAAACTCGGACCTCCTTTTTACCCTCTTAGGAGGGGAATGTCCTTCCTTAGTGCTCACTTACGCCACTTGAGGAACCTTATACAAAGTTTCAAGGGATTTTTTTGTTATTGATAATAGGCTCGCGTTTGACCACCATCTCACCTGATGGTAAGTGATGATGTGGTCGACGATGGAGCACGCTTGCCTAGAAGTAACCTATTCACTCTTGAATTAAAGACTCCCAGGTTATAGCGATCAGGAAACACAGACTCCGACAGGGAATTCCACTCCTCCAGCAGGCAGGCAGGCAGGGAATCCATCGAAGAAATAAAAAGTTTCATATAAACTTTGACCCCATTTTTAACCAGAATTTCCAAAAATCCTCTCTTAGTGCTCCCCTATACTCCCCAAGAAACATACATGCCAAATTTCAGCATCTTGCGTCCAGTAGTTTCAGCTGTGCGTTGTCTGTGAGGCAGACAGTCAGTCAGTCACTCAGTAACGGAAGCGTTTTATATAATACTAGCAGTTGCTCGCGACTTCGTTCGCGTGGGAAGTTTTTCCCGTGTAAATCCCGATCCCGTGGGAATTTCGCAAAATTCTTTCTTAGCGGATGCCTACGTCATAACATCTACCTGCATGCCAAATTTCAGCCCGATCCGTCCAGTGGTTTGGGCTGTGCGTTGATAGATCACTATGTCAGTCAGTCAGTCAGTCAGTCAGTCAGTCACCTTTGAGTTATATATATTTAGATTGGTAATACCATGCCTCTGCCCATGTCTTCGATCGAGTGATTATTATTTTTCACTAGATTTTAACTCTTTCTTTTAGGTCTTTAAGTTAAGATATTATTGTATTTGTATTTTTTGGATGTATGAAAAGTTAAGTCAAAAGTGAATAGGTTACTTCTAGTTAAGCGTTCTTCATCTCCGACCACATCATGGCTTGCTATCAGGTGAGATGGTGGTGAAACGCGAGCCTGTGATCAGTAAAAAGAAATAAAAATGGTATTGATCGCGGAAATTCTTAGTCTTATTTTTTATGTTTCTAATTTTCTACTGTTTGTTGTTGTATGTGTTTATCACCGAATAAATGGTATTTCAATTTCATTAAGCTATTAGCAGTCATGACTATCGGTACCTACAATGATTGTCGCGATCATATGCAGTTTGTCAAAAATGTCATGCGCCAAATCGTAATACTTATCTTTCTGGGCTGTTAGTCCTTGATCTGCCGCAAGCCTTGGATGTGGATGGTAACGTGGACGTTGCCAGGACCTGTTTTAGGTATGTGACCTGTACCAAACTGACTGGCCATTTATCTTCGCCTCACCTTTTATCATGTTCTACAATGTTGTACATATATTTACTTGGTGCAAAATTAAAACCAGCTGACAGAATAAAACCACCATTTAAAGTATTATTCATTATTATTTGTTTATAATGACTAATTCCACGGAGCCCGTTCCATCATCGGACTACAAGGCGAATGGCGATGAGATGAAGACATTGTGGACCACCCACCCATACGCACAAAATGTTTTAGGAATACTTGCATTGTACGTTCTGCAATAGAGTGGAATTTCCCTACCGGAGTCTGTGTTTCCTGAAAGCTATAACCTGAAGGTCTTTAGGTCAGAAGTGTATAGGTTACTTCTAGGTAAGCGTGTTTCATCTTCCTCTATATCATCAGGTAAGATAATGAAATAAACTTTGTAAAGTATTCTCCATTATTTAATAAAATAAATGTGCGCAGATGACAGTTTAATATTTTCAAGTTACCTTCAATTGAAATAATCTATTGAAGAAAATATTATGCGTCTCAAACATATTGCAACAATAAACAACAAACAATTTCTTTCAGCAGTTGTTTAATTTTAATCGCTTGTTATTTTAAGTCTGTTTTTTTAGTATTTTACTTAGGTACGCTTTAGATACTGTTGCGTCCAGAACGTGAAACAGAACGCACCTTTGGTTGGCAACATTATATTCTATTGTCTATAACTTTTTTCCACTTTGACGTTTCCCTTCCTTGTAAAACTAACTGCCTGCTTGTTGAGATTGATTTATTGGTTTTGTGGAAAATCGAGTTGAATCTGCGCAGTTAAAAATTGATTAATCGTGATCAGTGACTAATTGAACTCTAGAATCCCGAATTGAGTGGAAACCTGTGATATTTTGAAATACCACGCCGAATGTCGTCAGCCTGTCTGACACGCGAGATTTGCTAAACGTAATTGTGCTGTGATTGCTGAGGACCTGCATATTTGAGAACCTTCGTCTATTCACACTTGCTCACATTATACGTTCAATTACTCATTACCTATACACACACACACACACACGGACGCGGCCTCAGGAAGGTCGAAGCCAGGCGTCCCAGCTCAGAAGGGTAAGTGATTATAATTATTAACCATTAAAGGGAAGCCCAAGAGGCTATTGTGTAACAGTTTGTTTGAAGAGCAACGTTAAGCTCCACGTACCGTGGACCGTTCGGCCATCCAGTACCGTTGCGCTGATTGTAGGACTGAACAATTTGGTAAGCAGAGCGTGGCTTTTATAATATAAAATCCACATAGTAAATTGGAAGTTTTGAACATTGTTGAAAATAACTTTAGTTTAATTACTTAACATAACTTATAACTTAATAAGTTTTGAATATATTACTTTGTCAGCCGGGCTCTATGAAGTTGTATTTGTAGTTTGTACTGCAGTCCCTTGCTATTGTACTGACAAAGTAAGATTTATTTGTGAAATTAGGAATTATTAGGTTGTATTTGGTACATAATTTGGTATATTTTTACTTTAATAAATTTTTAACATAAATTTTTTACACTTTATAGACTTAAATAAAAAACCCTAAACTACATATATTATATACATCTAAAAATAAACTAAAATATGGCATCCAGAAATTCGTGCGCATCGCTGTCCACTGGTAATGTGCCCAAAAGACTGGCGGCATTGCCACGTTGTATAGCAATGCTTAATCTCTGTCCAAGGTAAAAGCCAGCCCTTGGGTTACGCGAAGTGTCAACTAGGCGTTTAGATAGATCTTTAAATAATCTGTGAGCACTCGGACCCCACGACCCCAAGGTTTCAACCCCAAACGGCTCGAAAATATAACTACCAACAAGGTTATTATATTTCCGCCGCTTGAGGTTTTCAGCAGCCGCAGCGGCAGCGCCAGCACAGCAAGACGAGCTAGGAAGATGGGATGGCGCAAGAGTATCGACACAAGTTGCGTCCCACACTAAAGGCCTACCCATCTTCCAAGGAAATAAAGACATGCCGTCCGGTCTTTTGCCATCGTCGCGTGCCAGGCCATTGGGTTCTAATACAGCTGGAACGCCAACAGTGACAAGAGCTCGTCCGATAATGTCGTTAATATTCGCGTGCCGTGCTATGCGACCCGCACAGCGGCCGCATGAAAGGCCGTGGTGACCGAGGCTGTTGACAACTTCGCCGCAATGGCAGCGATGAGCAGAACAAATTTATTATATATTAATGGTATATTGGGTATATTGCGCCGGATGCCTGAGGAGGCCAAGCCTCAGACCTCCGTTGTCAAGGGCCCTGGACTATTGGGTAGGCTGCCCACCCTGGAGCTGCCACATTTTGACGGTCGTTTGGACCACT
Organism: Tholera decimalis; assembly: GCA_943138885.2. Taxonomy (NCBI): domain Eukaryota; kingdom Metazoa; phylum Arthropoda; class Insecta; order Lepidoptera; family Noctuidae; genus Tholera; species Tholera decimalis. The sequence goes on from OW964562.2 coordinate 38,203,631, forward strand.
GGCTGGGCTTCATTAATCTCTTCGAAAGTCTTGTGGATGCATGCTCGGACCTCGGACCTGCCCAGAAGTTGGCCTACTTGTTGTCCGTTCTGGAGGGCGAAGCCAGAGCCTTGGTGCAGCACTTGCCGGTGACGGACTCCTCTTACCCTACCGCTCTGGAGCTTCTCTCCAGACGGTATCAGAATAAGCGCTGCCTGGCTGATGTGCACATCGACCAGATTTTGGGGCTACCGGCCATTGCCAGCATGTCGGCGTTGCGCACTGACCTGCTGAACCCGTTGGTCTCAGCGACCCACGCCTTGCGACGCTTGCAGTTACCGGTGGAACATTGGTCCTACCTGTTGGTGCACATAGTGCTGCGGTTGCTCCCTGTGGAGTTGAGGTCCCGCTTTGAGCAGAAGTATGGTGGGGACAGTGCCACCCATCTTCCCCCCTTTGACGACCTCCTCAAATTTTTGGAAGACGAGTGTCGGTTTTTGGACAACACTCGTGGCGTCACGGGGTCACGCCCACCACCTTCTCGGCCTAGAGACCAGGGACGGACTAGGGCTCGGGGGCCTGTTGAGGTTCGCCCCGCCCCCCGTTTGGCTGGCGCCCGGAGTCCTCGGGCTAGGGGGCCTGTTGATGTTCGCCCCGCCCCCCGTTTTGCTGGCGCCCGGAATTCTCACGATTGCGACTTTTGCAAGGCCACGGGACATGTCATGGCACGTTGCTCGGCCTTTTTGAACTTGCACGTAAGTGCCCGCCGTTGTATTGCCAACGCACGCCGTTTGTGCTTCTCGTGTTTGGGGGCCCATTTCCATTGGGACTGCCCCGACCCCCGTCCGTGTAGAATTTGCACGGGGTCCCACCTGGAGATTTTGTGCGCCAACGCGAACCGCTCCAGCAGACCATCTTCTGAGGAGGGTTCGCGCAGGGGGGTATTCCGGAGACGAGCACCGGGCTGAGGCCCGCAATTCTGCACGCCGCTCTCCACCCCCCGCGCAAGTTGTACGGGTGTCCCGCGAGTGCCATTTGGTCTCCCCTTGTCAGGGAGAACGCGCGTTGGCTGCTAGGCAGCAGTGGCCGGACCAGCACCGCTACCTCTCCCCTCCGTTGGCGGAACGTCCCCGGTTGGAGTCGCGCCCTCCGCCATTTTGGCATCCGGTATATCCTACCGGATGCCAAAATGGCGGAGGGCGCGCCCTTCCAGCGATGGCGAGCGGCTTGGGACACCGCGCGGACGAACCATTCCAATCTTACCCTCGTCGTGGAAGAGGACAGCCTGGATGCGGCGATCGGTCGCCGCCCAGGCACCGCTAGGAAATTGGTGCCTGCCCCACTAGGGAACCCCCCCGGATCGAGTCGATTTTGTTGCCAACGGCCTCGGTCAGAGTCTGGGGACCCTTGGGTGACTCGATTGTGGTCCGTGCCCTTTTGGACACGGGAGCCCCGGGTTCCCTTTTGTCGTCTAGGTTAGCGGTACAGGTTGGCCTGAAGGTGAACGACTTTTCAGGCAAAATTCAGGGAATTGGCGAAGCGGCTGTCACCATTGTTGAGGGAGAGACCTGGTTTGAAATCACCCCTGTGAGTTGTCTGTACACTAAAATTGGTGCTCCTGCCCTTGTTATGCCGACTATATTGGGTAGCCATCCCGATTGTCAGTTGCCTTTGGATGTTCTACGTTTGACGTCAGGTCTGGATTTGGCTGACACCCGGTTTGATTCCCCTTGTACGGTGCATTTGTTGTTGGGTTCCGATGTTTTGGGGAAAATATTGTTGGGAAATATGACGGTCTTGCAGCCGGTATGGTGCCACCCGAGGGGCCTGGTGGCGGTCTCAACTATCTTCGGCTTTGCGATTATGGGCCCAGTGTTGAACGTTCCCCCTCCACCTGAACCTGTCTTTGCGTTGGTGTCCGGCTCAGCCCTCTCTGACGCCGTTCAGAGGTTTTGGGAGATTGAGGAGCCCCCTCAGGTGGCCCGCTTGAATCCGGAACACGAAGAGTGCGAGTTGTTTTATCAGAACAACACCGGTCGACTCCGCTCCGGTAGGCTTGAGACCCGGCTGCCTTTTGTTGCGGTGCGACCACCTCTCGGCCAATCCAGACCTACGGCTGAGAAAAGATTGTTGGCAATGGAGCGCCGCATGGCCAGGGACCCGGTGCTGCGGCAAAAATATGTAGACTTTATGCGTGAGTATGCAGACTTGGGACACATGTCGGTGTCAGATTTGGATTGGCGCTCAGTAGAGCATTTCTTCTTGCCACATCACGCGGTCCTCAAGCCATCCACTGGTAAACTGCGCACAGTGTTTGATGGGTCTGCGCGGACTTCTTCCGGCGTCTCCTTGAATGATTGCCTGCATTCCGGCCCCAAATTGTTGAGGGATCTTTGTGACGTCATCACGTCTTTTCGTCGTCATCAAGTAGTTTTTGTGGCCGACATCAAAATGATGTTCCGGCAAACGGTTATTCACCGGGATGACAGACGTTATCAGTTGATCCTGTGGCGGGAGCATCCCCAGGATTCCATGATTGTGTACGAGCTTAACACGAATACGTACGGCCTTCGATCAAGCCCCTTTGTTGCTATTCGTTCGCTTTGGGAGCTTGCGGACCGGGAGCGTTTGAGGTTCCCTCGTGCGTCCGCCATCTTGAAAACGGACCTGTACGTCGATGATGTCTGTACTGGAGCTCCTACGGTTGAGGAAGCTATCCTGTTGCGTGATGAGTTGGTCCAGATTCTGGCTTCCGCTGGCTATGAGTTGCGTAAATGGGTGTCCAACTCGCCCGCGCTATTGGAAGGTGTGTTGGAGTATCATAAGCAGGATCCTCACTTGTTTGAAAACGTTGACAACCCCGCCATAATGGCCGTCCTCGGCGTTCAGTACCGACCAGTTCAAGACACCTTTACGTACGATGTCGACTTGGAGTCACCTCCTACTTGGACTAAACGACTGGTGTTGTCTACTGTAGCGAGGACCTTTGACCCTAATGGTTGGATCTGCCCGGTATTGTTTTGGCCGGAGTACCCCTTTGTTGATGTGAGCCAAAATCGGCTCTCGCGGTTTCAGTTGGTGCAACAGCTCGCTCAGAACTTTTGGAAGCGTTGGAGCTTAGAGTATCTGCACATCCTCCAGCAACGCGTAAAGTGGACGGATAAAACTCATCCGCCCAAGATCGGAGACCTCGTCCTGATTAAGGATGCCAACCTTAAGCCTTTGTATTGGCGCAGGGGGCGCATTCTCAATTTGGTGGCTGGCACCGACGGGGTCCCTCGTTTTGCTGAGGTTTTGGTGGACGGATCCATCATAAAGAGAGTGGTCGCAACTTTGTCAAGACTTTCAATTGATTAGCGGACGGCTAGGCCCGTCCGGGGGGGGGGGGTAGATGTTGCGTCCAGAACGTGAAACAGAACGCACCTTTGGTTGGCAACATTATATTCTATTGTCTATAACTTTTTTCCACTTTGACGTTTCCCTTCCTTGTAAAACTAACTGCCTGCTTGTTGAGATTGATTTATTGGTTTTGTGGAAAATCGAGTTGAATCTGCGCAGTTAAAAATAGATTAATCGTGATCAGTGACTAATTGAACTCTAGAATCCCGAATTGAGTGGAAACCTGTGATATTTTGAAATACCACGCCGAATGTCGTCAGCCTGTCTGACACGCGAGATTTGCTAAACGTAATTGTGCTGTGATTGCTGAGGACCTGCATATTTGAGAACCTTCGTCCATTCACACTTGCTCACATTATACGTTCAATTACTCATTACCTATACACACACACACACACACGGACGCGGCCTCAGGAAGGTCGAAGCCAGGCGTCCCAGCTCAGAAGGGTAAGTGATTATAATTGTTAACCATTAAAGGGAAGCCCAAGAGGCTATTGTGTAACAGTTTGTTTGAAGAGCAACGTTAAGCTCCACGTACCGTGGACCGTTCAGCCATCCAGTACCGTTGCGCTGATTGTAGGACTGAACAGATACTATGGCCTTAATTTTTATGGTGGAAAAATCATTGACATATTGTTAGACCTCAACTTCGGCTCAACCATTGAGTCCTGAGCTCAGACTGCAGCAAAAAAGCTAGGAATCCTGCACAAGGTGAGGTGGTACTTCACACCTGGACAGCTTCTGAATCTGTATAAAGCACAGGTCCGTTCCTGCGTGGAGTATTGCAGCCACTTGTGGGATGGCTCTGCAAAATACCAACTTGCTGCACTGGACTCGATCGAGCGCAGGGCTAAAAGGCTTTTAGGCGACGAGACGCTAGTAAACAAGCTTCATAGCCTGGCTCATCAGCAAACCGTTGCTTTCTTGTCGGTTTTCTAGAAATTGTACTTCGGAGAGTGTGCACAGGAGCTCCATGACCTGATTCCTCTATCTCCCATTACCACCCACACTTGGTGGATATACTGTCTTAACGTACCAAGCGCTTCTTCTCCTCATTTATTGTGCGCACAGCCAAGCTGTGGAATTCTCTACTGGCTTCTGTGGTCCCTGCCACTTATGACCTTTCAGCCTTTAAAGCAAGAGTAAATAGGCATCTTCTGGGCTCGCTCATCCCATCGTAGATCTCATCTATTGCTTACCATCAGGTGAGATCGAGGTCAAGAGTGGGCTCATCAGTAATAAAAAATATAAAAAAATCGTTTCCTCCCGCTCTGAGAGGAGAAAAGGATTCAGCTGTCCTTGCGTTCTACTGACCTAAAACATTACTGGAGCCCCGGCAGGCAATGCCACTATGGGTCCCCGTTACTAGTGCTGACGACTCTCTGAGGCGTGCGTGGAACACGACGCGCCTCCGACCCGGGCCTGGCTCTTACCGGATGGTAAGCTAGCCTTGCTCGCCGTCCCCAAGCCCACGCCTTCAGTGGCTGGAGATCTTCTAGCGATTCTAACGAACAGTGTTGTCTCTCCCTCACTCGTTCAGCCTCCTCCTTATGACTATACCTGGTATTGGTTGATATACCGTCTTGTCGTACTAAGCGCTTTTCTTCAACATTCATTGTGCGCACAGCCAAGGTGTGGAACTCTCTGCCGGCTTCTGTGTTTCCTGCCACATATGACCCCATCAGCCTTTAAAGCAAGAGTGAATAGGCATTTTCTGGGCTCGCTCGTTCGATCGTAGACCTCATCTTACACTTACTATCAGGTGTGATCGAGGTCAAGAGCGGGCTCATTCGTAATAAAAAAAAAAAAATTGAAAAAATATGAAATTGCGCATTTAATCAAGTTTGCCGCTTCAACGAAAATCTTCTTAATTAGGCTAGGGTTCTTGGGTGTTGAACTTCAGTGCTAATACAGCGTTTCTGTTCTGGCCGTAGCGCATTTTCATGCCGCGGTTAAGGGAATACTCCAACGAGATGCTGTGGCCCCGTAATGCAAGGGTACCTGAAGGAACAGGAAGGTTTTGTAGTCAGTAGGAGTCTGGTGTTCCCTCAGAAGGGATGATAATATGCTAGGGAGGGAATTATTTCATAATATTCCCCCTGCAAAAAATATTTCACAAGCAGTAGTGCCTACATACGAAAGAAAAAACTGTTATCATGGATATTAATCACAAATCTATTATCGCTCAATCAATATTTTCCGCTCTACTTGTACATATTGTTAAAAGTATAATATGTATCTGACAACAGCCATCAAAGCAATAGACGGCTAGCCTTTTGTTTTCGGAGGGAAACCTTCAAAAAGCACCTGGTCTTTCGCGGAGAAGACCAGGGAGTGTGGGATTCTTACCTCATTAAAACTACCCCAGTGATCACTATTAGCACGTAGAAAGAGCCCCGTTATCTCTAAAAAGACCACTCCGAAGCCCCCTCTGTGCAGCGCCTGTTTACTGCACATCCCTGGGGAGACTGTATACAGGTCTCCCCTGAGTAGACTGCTAGCCTACTACGGAATATCCGCATCCCTTCTTTTCAATGGAGTATATCGAACTATCCACCCTGGCCCCTGCTCTCTACAACGTGTAACAAAATAAACGCAATTCCTGAAAGTGGTTCAGAATCGGCTTCTGAATCGATTTCCGTCATAAAAAAAAGGTATTAAATTTTGTTGGAAAAATCTTTTATTTAACTTAAAATGGAAACACAGTATCATGACAAATTAATACAATCCTTAATTCAAGGAAATGCGCTCGTGTGCCTGTCGGCCGCTAATATTGAATGAGTGTATGCGTCTGCGTAAGGATATTGTATGACGCACGTACATTTTGCGTTTAGTAAGGATAACTATTTTATTTAAAATGTCTAGGTTTGGTTTCAATTGATTTAGTTACGGATGTTGTTTTAGACTTATAATTTAATATTCTAATTGCGGTGAGGTATTGCGCTTAATTTGTTACACCTTGTATAGTGTCTCAGGAACCCTTTTTACCCGACTGCAAAGGAAGGGTTATGTTTTTCACGCGTATCTAGTATGTATGTATGTATAAAATATTCTTTATTACCTCATATCTCCTGAACTTCTGAACAGATTTACATAATTGAGATATCGTTAGATTTGTCTTAACAGCCCAAGTGTTCTTAAATAGGTAACGTTAAAAAAAATTAAACATGGCGGCTGTGCAACGCCAAAGTACTTAATGATTTATTTTATTTTTAATTTCAATTACTACAATATGGGTATCAAATTAAAGGACTCAAAACAAGGATTTCAAAAAGTATATCATAATTATCATTACTGTAATATTAATAAAAAGAATTGTTAGTTAATATTTGAACTAGGTAGGTAACCCTCTAGTGGGCCCCGACAATTTTGCTGAAACTCTTTGAGGCGAGCGTGGAACACGACGCGTCGTCTACGCGGGCTTGCTTTCTGTCGGGCTTCGAGCTGTCTCAGGAATCCTAACAGTGATAATGAACCAGTTCTTCATCTATTAACTCAAACATAATCACATAACATAATTATAATGTACCTACTGCTAGGACAGATGCCTTTTCTCTATGTGAGGAAATGGGCTGTAATCACATCATAAGAGAATGAATGCGAATGGGCATTCATTATCTTGTGAATGGATTCCACGGAATAGATGGATAAGGTTGGAATGGTCATGTGGGCGTGGCGAGCGCACCACAACGAAAATCATAAGCATACGAAAATCATAGCTCGACCGATTAATTCATTCACCGCGCTTAGTGCGCTTCGGACTACTTCGGAACACAGAGCTCTGCTTTAAAATGCCGTGTTGTGCAATTATAACCTGTAAAACAAAAAGTCAGACCGCAAGTATAGAGCAAGGAGGTATATCTTTCCATCGGTAAGTCAAAAATGACATTTAAATACAATCTTATTTGTAAAAAGCATAAAAATATTCTGATCACTACGAAATTCCAAACATTAACAACATTATTGCAACAAGTTACAAAAAATATACATTACCCGATGTGTAGTCGCTTAATCAACGCAATGACCAAGTCCGCTACAATGTACTACATGCGGCGCGTCCTCAACACTTCAACCATTGACGTTTCATCCTTTGCCCTGATTGGCCGTGTTGCACGGCGCATGTTTATCGACAGTGAGTTACAATCAGTAGCAAGCTCTCGATTTAAGTGTGTGTAATTTATTTGTGTGCGTAATTCGCATATCCAACGGGCCTCTTGCTTGTAGTGGAGCTAAAGAGTGGGAGACAAGCGGCGACACGCGTTCTCATAAAAATCAGGAACTATTTCCTTTCTAACCTCTTTTATCTGTTCTGTGATGGATTTCCATTCGCCAGAGAAGTTTGTGCGCCTGAATGCACAACCTCTTGATATCAGGACGGCCGCCAGTCATTATGCATTTAAGAGAAAGTTGCGATATTATTTTCTAAATATTTGCTTAGAAAATTATACCGCAACTTTTAATACAGTTATTTAATTAATTTAGTGGTATTTTTTAATTTAGTGGGAGCAGAGTTTTCATAAACCCCTTTCTATAACTTTTTACTAATGTGATATATTGGTATGTATTATGATAAATATGTATGTAAGTTTAGTTAAGTTATAAATATGGTATACTTGTAATGAAGCTTGTAATAAAACTTTTACTTTGAATAAATGATCTACTTAGTTTATTTTTTTATGCATCTGCCAGGTTATTTCTTCACCACCCATGGTTGACTGGTAGAGAATGCCCAAGGCATGAAGTCCGCCTTTGTACATTTTGTCTTGCATAAAGTTTTAACAAATAAATAAGACATGACGGTTTTTTCACGATGTTTTCTTTCACCGTTTTAGAACGGTGGTGATGATGAAATTTATACAAAGTAATGTGCTTGCCTGGCTTCGAACTCATGGCTTATAACTTGTAAGACGTGCCTGTAACAAATGGGCTACTACTGATCACCAAATCGCAAGAGTAGGCTAGGAACATGGCTTAAATCACTGTCATATGATGCAACAGAAAAACTTGTGGAAGTATAAATCAGAAACTAAATAATAAATAGGCAGACACTCTCATACACATTCATTAATTCACACATACACAACTCACACTAATATGTGTATTAGTGTGACTTGTGTATGTGTACTGTGTGTATGTGTATGTGTATTTAATGTAACGGCAGGCCTGTTGGTCTAGTGGTCAGTGGCCCTGACTGCTATGCCCAAGGTCGTGGGTTCGAATCCCACCCAGGACAAATGTTTGTGTGATGAGCACGATTATTTGTTCTTTGTCTGGGTGTAATTTATCTATAATATGTATGTATTTAGAAATATATATGTATGTTTATCAGTTGTCTAGTACTCATATTACAAGCTCTGCTTAGTTTGAGACTAGATGGCGTTGTGTGAAAGTTGTGAAATATTATTATTATTATTATTATTATTATTTGTGTGAGGTGTGTACACTAATACACACCTCACACAAATACTTACGTAGCCACACAAATCAGTCACGGCAATTAATAATCTTAATCTTAGTCTTTCGACTGTTTTCTCTTTTTCTTTTCTGTTTGTGTAATTTGTTAATTGTGTAAATACGTTCCTTACTTGGAATAAATTTCCCTCTCACCTGGAGTCGGGCGTTGATAGCTGCGCCAAAGTTTTGTTAACTTTTGCAGATATCATCGTTTAATATTGTTTTTATGACTGTATTTGTTATTTTTTCCAAATAAACGTTATCATTTTTATTATTAAATTAACACAAACAACGAAAACGCGTCCATTTCTTGTTGATTCTCAGCCCAATACATCTATTACTTTCTATACATGAAAACAGAATAAGAGAATGTTTGCTTTCGATATCGCAAAGCTCTCGCAAATATCAATTGCAAGCAAATTCTATTATTTGGCCCCACGAAGCCTGAAGGCATTTCGATATAAAATGTAATTATAACAGCATTCCTTTGTGATTTAAAAAGATACATTACAAATGTTTTATTTTCTTTTATCCTTGTTATTTGAAAAATATGCTTACGGTTTTTCCGCGATTTGGTCTCAGCGGGACGTAAGATTGTATTAAGAGAAATGGTTCCTAAATAACGATTACAGAATACTAGGTATTTTATGATACTCCACTGAGTATCATAAAATACCTAGTATTCTATGTAGTAGTGTTGTGTATTTACGTGTACTCATTGTGTTTCTGCCTTGTTGGTGGAGTGGTTGCAAATGTGACTGCTGATCACGAGGTTTTGGGCTCGGTTCCCGGGTCGGGCAAAAATGCTTTTGGGTTCCGTAAGGAATTTCTCAGTAGTAGCCAGGAGTTTGGAAGTAAGCGGTGTGATGACCCTGTGCCTTGGAAAGCACAGTAAGCCCTTAGTCCTGTTATTTGGACAACTTTGACAGTCGTTACGGGTAGTCATAAGCCAGTAAATCTGACACTGGTCTAGTCAAGGGGTATCGTGTTACCCAGTAACTGGGTTGTGGACCTGATATGTATGCACTCACACATAGTTCGTACGTACGGTGTAAATGTGTGAGCGCCTTGCCTTCCGAAGACAGAAATAAACTAGCGTTCAAGGACGACACTCGTTTCATTAATCTCCGCACACCCCCTACTTGGAAATATATCATAATTGGTGACGAGGTGTAAGAACGAGTACCTACGCGAATACAAAATGTCGGCGTTTCTCGGGAATCTGTCTTTATTTGACCATAAAATCAGCGAATGGCAAATATATAAGGGCAAATTAACCCAGTTTTTTAAAATTAACGGTGTTAATGAAGATGTGAAGAGTGGAATATTATTGTGCCATCTTACGGAAGAGACGTATCGTCTGGTACTTAACCTAGCTTTTCCAAAGGGGTTGGAAACGCTGAGTTATAATGACCTAATGAAATTACTCGACAGTCATTTCAAACCAAAGAGTTGCTCATTTGTGGACAAGGCAATTTTTTTTGGTACGAGCAGAACCACAGGCGAAACCATTGGGGAATGGGCGGCGCGACTAAGAGGTCTGGCAACTTATTGTGACTTCGGCGCCGCGCTGGAAACGAATCTGAGAGATCGTTTCGTCCTCGGCCTGAGGGCAGGTCCAGAACGTGACAGGCTGTTTGAGCAGAACCCATCAACGCTTACGTTGTCGCGGGCAATTGAAATGGCGGAGCAAGCGGCGTGTGCCAAGGAAGCAAAGGCCTTGTTAGGAAGCAGTTCAGAGGCCACTTATTTCAAAGAAGAGGCAGTGAACAAAATATCATGCAAAGTGGATGGAAGCAGTCGAGCAATGGGTGCGGAGCACGTGGCGGCAGTAGCAGCGGCGCCGGCAGCAGCGCGAGCGTCGCGCGGGCTCACTCGCGGGACCGCCGCGCATCCACGTCGGGATATGATCGCAGCCAACGCGGCGAGGACTTTCGTTGTTCGGTGTGCGGTTTGAAAAATCACGATAAGGACAAGTGTCGCTACAAAAATTATAAGTGTCAAAAATGTGGAAAAGTAGGTCATTTGAAGAAAGTGTGTGATAAAAACAACAAAAACGGCCGCGTACGCATTAATAATTTCGGTAGTGATGATAGTGATTCCGTCGTCAGCTGCGACGAATGCAATAATTTCAACATAAGGTACGTAAATGATAAACCGTTGATCTTAAAGATTAAAGTAGATAGTGTATTTGTGACTATGGAGTTAGATTCAGGGTCGGGGGTGTCAGTTATTTAAAAAAATTTGCACACTAAACTGTTCGCACATTACAAATTAAATCACTGCAATGTCAAAATGTGTTTATATAACAGGCATAAAATTTCACCGTTGGGGTATTTCCAAGCTGTAGTTGAGTATAATAACCTCAAAAATAACATTACAATATTTGTAGTATATTCAAATGGCCCACCCCTGCTAGGTCGAGATTTTATGTCCGCTTTCGGTTTGATTTTAACAAATATTTATAAAATAAGCCAAGATGATGATGTTAATACATTATTGGAACAGTACCCGAATTTATGGAAGGACGAACTAGGTTCTTTTAATAAATTTAAAGTTCATTTACAATTAAAGGAAAATACGGTACCAAAATTCTTTAAAGCCCGACCAATACCATTCGCATTAAAAGAGAAGGTAGAATCAGAACTAATTAGATTAGTTAGTTTAGGTATACTAGTCCCAGTTACAAATTCGCAATACGCAACACCAATAGTACCAGTTCTGAAAGATAACGGCACGGTTAAGATTGCAGGTGATTTTTCAGTCACACTTAACCAGGATCTTATAATAGATAAGTATCCATTACCCAGGATCGAGGAAGTATTCGCGAAACTAGGAGGGGGTGAACATTATTCAAAACTTGATTTAAAAAATGCTTACAATCAGTTTGTCCTCTCGGAAGACTCTCAAGAGTTGACTACTATTGTTCAGGACTACAATAGGCCAGCGCAACGATAACTGGGGTGTCCGAAACTTGTCCACGGTTCGTGGAGCCCTACCGTTGCTTTCAACAACAATAAACAAAACTACAGGCTCTTCGGCCTACAAACCATATATATAAATAACAGTTCCAAACACTTACCTTCTGCACTGGGTACACCAACTTCGACCTTCCTAGGTCACGCCCAAGTATGGTATGTATGTAATTATGAGGTGAGTAATTGAAAAGTGTGATGTAAGTCACGTGTTCTAGAACGTTCACAAGGCGCCAGTCTCCAGATGGCGCGGTCCTGATCAGCATCACAGCCCAACTTATTTCCAACAAATGCGCGTGCCATGCGGTGAGGCAATACGGCGATATGTTCCGAGAAATATCCCTGGGTTTTCGTCAATCCGGGATTACAACTTCAAACAGTAGTTAATCGCGACCCAATTATCGGTTGCAAACGGCGATTCCAAACGATATTTTATCAATTACAATTAAATCAAAGTCCCAAGAATGGAGATTTTCCAACAAGGAAGCAAAGTCTATCTGTCAAGTGAAAAAGTTATGTCAAGTGTCAACATCAAAAAGACAATAGAATGTTGCCACACCAAAAAGATCGTTCAAAAATACATTTGGGACGCAACAACTATTAACACTCCAAAGGGACTATTTAAATATACCCGTCTAGTCTATGGTCTCGCGAATGCTCCAGCTGTGTTTCAAAAGGCCATGGAAGTACTGCTGTCGGGTATCGAAGGTGTTAGCATATGGTTAGATGACATTTGTTTAACTGCGCCGACGAAAACGCTTCATATGACGAGGTTAGCTCAGGTTTTAAGCAGGTTGAATGAAGCCGGTTTGCGCCTTCAAAAGGACAAATGCGAATTTTTTAAGGAGAACGTAACATACTTAGGTTATGTTATCGATAAGAACGGATTACGTACTAACCGCGATAAAGTTAAAGCGATATTGAATGCCCCAGAACCGACTAACATAACAGAAGTAAAAAGGTTTCTTGGGGTGGTTAATTACTACAGAAATTTTATTCCAAACGCGTCAAGCATTATGAGCCCGCTCCACTAGTTGCTGCGCGCCGGCGCACGGTGGGAGTGGGGCCCGTGCCAGAAGCGTGCGGTGCGCCGCGTATATGCCGAGCTCGCCTCCGAGCGCGTGCTCGCGCACTTCGAGCCGAGCGCACAGCTCGTGCTGGCTGTGGACGCGGGCCCGCACGGGCTCGGCGCCGTGCTGTCTCAACGGGATAGTGATGACCGCGAGCGACCACTGGCATACGCCTCACGATCGCTCTCGGCGAGTGAACGCAATTATAGCCAAATTCAGAAGGAGGCAACAGCAATTATTTTCGGGGTTAAACACTTTCATCAATACCTATACGGAAGAAGTGACCCATTTATTCTTAAAACCGATCACCGAACCTTAGTGTCAATATTTAATAATAAAACGGGCATATCAATTACCACGGCGTTACGTTTGCAAAGATATGCTATTATATTATCTGCATACAATTATATAGTTCAGTATATATCTAGCGAGGATAACTTAGTCGCTGATTATTTTTCCCGCACACCGATAACCGATACTATGTGCGAGGAAGATGGCAAATATGACGCATACTGCTCGCTTAACTACCTAGATACGTTCGCGCGGGCTGTGTTGTTTACTGATATTAAGAACGCTACACGTAACAATGGTAAAACTATACAAACAGTAGTTAAGTATACTAATGTAGGTTGGCCCCGCAAAATTGTTTGTGAGTCTATACGTCCATATTTTTTATGTCGTACGGATTTACAATATGAAAATGGGATTTTAATGCGGGGACATAAGATAGTAATTCCTAAGTCATTACGTGAAGGAATGTTGCGGGAATTACATGTTGGAACTAACGTAATTACATCAATGATGTTGGTATGTGCCTAAAACACATACATGGAGTTTGTATATGTCCCTCTATAAACTCTTGTAGTTTAGAATAAGTTTTCTAGACAGATGTCAGTTGCTAGTGTGTTCTGATCGTTTTGCCTGTGCGGATGCACAATATATTTGGAATCTAATATGGTATTTTATTGAGTAGTTCACGGAATATCCAACATGGTAGCAGAGCGTTAAATTCGCTACTCTAATAATTATTTTCCCAAGTGTGCGCGTGTGTTTTCGTAAAATTATTTTCAAAAATTTTTTCGCAATAAAACAAAAGATGGCAACTGCCATTCAGAATTTTTCTGTTGAAAAATTATCCGGGATCCAAGATTATCCATCCTGGAAATTTATGATGCGGATGGTGCTCATCCAAGACGATCTTTGGGATTGTGTGGGCACAACTGAAAATAAAAACGAAGACGCGAAGAAACAGGAAAAGGCGCTCGCGAAAATCGCCTTGAACGTGAAGTCTTGTGTATTTCCACAAATTAGAAATGCCAAGACGGCTCGCGAAGCGTGGAACAACCTGCAGAAGGCATACGAGGACCGAGGCTTGTCACGACGGCTGGGATTGCTTCGCACATTGTTCGCCACCAAATTAGGCGAATGTGCGAGCATGGAGGCATACATTAATAAGGTCATGGATACATCGCAACAACTGAGCGACATCGGAGCGGCTTTGGAAGATGACTTCGTGGCCGTGATTTTACTCAGCGGTTTGACAAGCGATTACGACCCGTTGATAATGGCTCTAGAAAATTCGAACACGTCACTCTCAAGCGAAAATGTCAAAGCGAAATTGCTTCTAGAAAATGCAAGACGTGATATGAAAAGCGAAGATGTTACGGCTTTAGCAGCTCGGAAAGCACCGAAACCAATTAAGTGCTTCAGGTGCAAAAAGAGTGGGCATATCAAGAAGGATTGTCCTGACAACTCTGACGGCAAGAAGAGTGGCCGGAAAAGCCAGGCGCATCTCACAGCGTTGTCCGCAGGAGTCAAGCCTAACTGAAAGGTACAGGTGACAGCAAAGCGGTGCCGGCACGTCAACTGAAGGTTGATAGTCGTCCTGTTGCCGTGAGCGTGAAGCAAGCGCCGCAGTCCCTTGCTACTGGAAGCCAGTCAACACAACAAATTTGGCACCATCGTCTAGCGCATCTGAACACCCGAAGCATGGAGTTACTGCGAAAAGAAGTTCAGACATCAGACCACGGTTCCAAGGTCATCAGCTCAGAATGGAGTCGCGGAACGCGCGATCAGAAGTGTTACGGAGAAAGCCCGGTGCATGCTCCAGGAAGCAGGCTTGAAAAAGGAATTCTGGGCAGAAGCAGTTAACACTGCCGTCTACCTGAAGAATCGCTCTCCAACTAAGGCGGTGATGGGCTTTACACCGGAAGAAAAATGGTCAGGTAAAAAGGAGAATCTGAGTTACCTACGCATTTTTGGTTGTCAAGCTTATGCCCTACAGCACAAAAGGGACAAATTGGATCCCAAAAGTAAGAAATATATGTTTGTCGGAGACTGTGACGAGACAAAGGGTTACAGATTGATTGATCCGGCGAGCTCGAAGAATGTCATAAAAGCAAGAAATGTCACTTTTCTAGAACATGCTTTTTGGAATGACACTTCATCGGATGAGTATAACAGTTCACGTTACACTCAGATTGGTTTGTTTCCGAACAATGTAACTGTCGCCGATAATGTTCCAGTGCAACCCGCCTTACTCGATTTACCCCAAGAGCCCGCAGAAATATCTAACGAAAACTGTCAAGATAACAGTGCCATTACGATAGATGATTCTGAGAGCAGTAGTGAGACCCCAAATGACCCTGCGGATGAGACGTATGTCCCAGGAGATTCCACATTGGAGGACTTCGAGAACTCTACGGACGAATCTAGTGAGTTTGTGTCAGCTAGTGTAGCACGCACTGAATGCAGTGACACGGGGGACCCTCAGACAGTACGCGAGGCACTCAATGGCCCAGAAGCAAGTAAGTGGAATGCCGCGATGGCGGAAGAGTATAAATCCTTCATCGTTAATAAGTGTTGGACTCTGACTGACCGCGATGCGAAGCAACGGCCTGTCAAATGCAAGTGGATCTTTAAAAGAAAGCTTGGCCTCGACGGGGAAATATTGATGTATAAAGCACGCCTAGTCGCAAAGGGTTATACCCAGAAATACGGTATTGATTACGAAGAAACGTTCTCCCCTGTAGTACGATATTCTACTATACGTACGTTACTAGCTTTAGCAACGGAACATAACATGAATATTGAGCATCTGGATGTAAAAACGGCATTTTTGAATGGAGATTTAAAAGAGACCGTTTTTATGGAGCAGCCAGAGGGCTACAAGAAAAAAGGCCAAGAAGATAAAATTTACAAGTTGAATAAGGCCATATACGGACTGAAGCAAGCTTCAAAGTCTTGGTATGAGAAAATAAATGGCGTTTTGACAAGCAAAATGAAATTCAAACGTTTATCTTCCGAACCTTGTGTTTATGTAAAGTCGAGTGGGAAATCTATGACTATAATTGCGCTCTATGTTGATGACATAATGTTATTTTCTTCAGCTGGTTGCCGAGATACGGCAGGAATCAAAGAAGAATTAAAGAAGGCCTTCGAAATCAAAGATTTAGGGCCAGCACATCACATCCTTGGAATGAGGCTTTGCAGACAGAACAAGGAAATAACTCTAGACCAGTCAAGCTATATAAAGAAGGTGCTAGAACGATTTCATATGTCAGATTGCAAACCTGCAAGAACACCTATGGAGACAGGTCTGAAGCTCGTGAAATCTACAAAGAAGGATTGTACGCACGACTACAGAGGCCTGATAGGATGTCTGATGTACATAGCGGTATGTACGCGGCCGGATATTGCGCACGCTGTCAGCTCGCTCAGCCAGTTCAACGACGCGTACGACGAGACTCATTGGAAGGCGGCAAAACGCGTTCTTCGCTATCTGAAAGGTACGCCTGATTATTATTTAACTTTTCAGAAGTCAGGGTTGGATATCGTCGTATATGCTGATGCTGATTTTGCGTCAAATGAGGTCGACCGCCGATCTTATACCGGTTATGTGTTCAAAATTGGAAATTCTACTGTCTCTTGGGAGAGTAGAAAACAGAAAACAGTGGCGCTTTCAAGCACAGAGGCCGAATATATGTGTCTGTCAGATGCTTGTAAAGAGGCACTTTTTCTACGCAAGTTTCTGTTCGAAATTTACGGGGTACAGTATAGGATTACGTTGTTTAATGATAATCAGTCTGCACTGAAGTTGTGCACTAATTCTATGTACCACGCCAGAACGAAACACATTGACGTAAGACATCATTTCATCAGGGAAATCGTTGAGGAAGGTACAGTCGTTATAAAATACCTATCTACTGATGAAATGGTGGCCGACGTTTTAACGAAACCGTTGGCAAAGGAAAAACACGATAAGTTTGTATGTCGTTTATTTCTATCGTTAAATAAATGATATGATGGTTCTAAGCAGTAGGTAAGGTATACTTGCAGAAGTATAATTTGTTTTAGATCCGTATCACATAGTTTTGAATATTATTTACTGTTTACATGTGTGACGGATACTTTGATAAATTTATATTTTTGCTTTGTTTTAGCTGTTATAATGTTTTATTATTTTTAGACAGCGGATGTGTTTAGGCTTAGATTATTTATTGTGTTCAATGTGTGTAATGTGATTTACATGAGTTTATATTGGTTCAAGGGCCAGTGTTGGAACTAACGTAATTACATCAATGATGTTGGTATGTGCCTAAAACACATACATGGATTTTGTATATGTCCCTCTATAAACTCTTGTAGTTTAGAATAAGTTTTCTAGACAGATGTCAGTTGCTAGTGTGTTCTGATCGTTTTGCCTGTGCGGATGCACAATATATTTGGAATCTAATATGGTATTTTATTGAGTAGTTCACGGAATATCCAACATTACATAGCACTCATTTAGGCATTGTTAAAATGAAATGCAATGCGCGCGCTAGGATGTGGTGGCCCGGTGTAGATGAGGATATTGAGAGGTGGATCGGCGCGTGCGAAATTTGCGCGAGCGCGCGCCCCGCCCCGCCACGGGCGGCGCCGGCGGCGGTGCCGTGGCCGAGCGCAGCGGCACCGTGGGAGCGAATTCATATCGACTATTTATCTATACGGCAACAAACTTACCTAGTAGTTATTGATGCGTACACTAAATGGTTAGAGTGTATTTTCATGGGGAATGATCTTACAACATAATCTTTAATAAAAAAGTTGAAGCAAATATTTTCCGTGTTTGGATTACCGGGTACATTAGTCTCAGATAATGATGTGAAGATAAATTGTAAAGAATTCAATGCGTTCTGTTCCAATAATGGTATTATCTATATGACGTCACCGATTTACCATCCATGCAGTAACGGTCAAGCTGAAAATTCAGTGAGGACGTGTAAAAAAATGTTAAAGCCATTGATATACTATTTTTAGTATATCAATGGTTAAAGCATATATTAAGCGAAAGTACAGCACAAAATGTAGTTTACGACAAATTATTAGGATATTTGTTTGAGTATAGGAACACAGAGCACTGTACTACTGGACAATCGCCCGCAAAATTAATGTTTGGTAGGAATTTAAAATCACGACTTGACCTAATACTACCTAAGAAAAAGGAATCTAGTAAAATACCGTCAAGGACTCTCCCTTGACGGTATTTTACTAGATTCCTTTTGGTCGCGCCAGAGCTTTTGAGGCCGGTGACAGTGTATGGGTCCGGTGGTACAGTGGTAGGAAAGAGACATGGAAGATGGGAGTAATTAATACAGTGATAGGTAAAAGAATGTTTAAGGTGCTAGTTGAAGATCAAGGTGTATTTTGCATTAGACATCTTGATCAATTGTTTAAATGTAGAAAATCCAGTGTTTGTGCTGAATCAACGGTTTCCGATTGTCAGTCGGTTGATAGTCCTCCCACTTCACCGGTTCCGGTTACTTCACCAATAATGCCCAACCCGGCCGCTGAGTCAAATACTGTACAGAAGTGAGTGCACCTTCAGAGATACCGGTGGAGAAGGAAATAGGTACTGCGGCTCCAAGTAGGCTTGAAGCTGATAGGAACCACATTTTAACAGATATTGTGAACCGAGAAAATGCACGGCAGTCATTGGGTTACGAACTAGATAACCAGCCTCCTCAAGCCTCAGCCACGGCACAGGATTCAGCAGTCATGCATGAGCCACGTGCACGTTCTCGGCGTACCAGAAAAAATGTCGATTATTCTAAGTTTTATAAGTAGGTAGTTACTGTTAAGTTAAGTAAGTTTTATTGTGGTTTTATTCGATACAAGAATGTTTAAATTATATATCATGTTTATTGTCTACAGATTTCAAAATTAGTGTGGAGGAATGATATGTATGCACTCACACATAGTTTGTACGTACGGTGTAAATGTGTGAGCGCCTTGCCTTCCGAAGACAGTAATAAACTAGCGTTCAAGGACGACACTCGTTTCATTAATCTCCGCACACCCCTTACTTGGAAATATATCAGGACCTCCACAACCCAGTTACTGGGTTTTACATGGCGCGACTGCCGACTCCAATATAGTTGAGAACAGGCTGAGCAGATGAGGCATACAGCAAACGTTACGGGCAGTTCAAAGCCAGAAAATTTTACTCCAGTTTTGTCAAGGGGTAACTTATTACCCAGCTATTATAATTGGGTTGTGGAGGTCAGAAAGGCAGTTGCTCCATTTAAAACACGATACTGCAAACTTTGCCTGAGTAACAGTAATAAGACACAATAAAGGGCATTTAAAGTCTCAGATACCGTAACCCCCTTTCTATGAATTTTTATTAATATATGTTATATATATTTGGTATGATGATAAATATTTATGTAAGTTTGTTTTAGTTATTTGCAAAGTTTTGTTTTACAATTAACCCTGTAGGGTTAATTTTTGTATTATATTATATATATTTATGTTAAGAGTTTGGGGCGAGTTGGGGGGCGAGCTGGGGTGCGAGTTTCAGGCGAGTGGGGGGGCGAGTGGGGGGGCCAGTTGTGGGACGAGTTGGGGGGCGAGTTGGGGTGCGAGCTGGGGGGCGAGTTGGGGGGCGAGTTGGGGGGCGAGTTTGGGGGCGAGCGGGGGGGCGAGTTGGGGGGCGAGTTGGGGCGCGAGTTGGGAGGCGAGTTGGGGGCCGAGTTGGGGGCGAGTTGGGGGGCGAGTTGGGAGGCGAGTTGGGGGGCGAGTTTTTGAAGGATTTTTTTAAGTGAAAACTTCTTTAGCGGCGTTGTGCACTTTTTTGTAATGGGTAAAAAATGTTAAACTCGCGTCAGGACACGTGACCTGATCGAAAAAATTATTCCCTAACCATTCCAAAATATCGAAAATGCACAACGTTAATATTCAAGTTTTCACTTCTGCCGGCACTCCCGGAGTGCAACCCGCATTTTTTTTTTTATTATGATCAAAATCTCAGTATACATACATATCGTTCTTATACAAAAAACCATAAAAGCCCTTACTGGCTTATATGTGGCTAGTGAGTTCGGATAAATTTATTTATTTATTTATTTATTCATTTGGGAAAACAAACAGTTACACAAGTGTGATTAAAATTATGAATGATTACAAAAGTATTGGTATATGTGTAGCTCACGACATTATCCACATATTGTTCACATCAATTTTATATTTGAACTAAATAAGCGAAAGCGAGTGAATCTACATACTTTTTAAAGAAGAAAATATTATTTACAAATTAAGAAAAAAAATCAATAATACATTTCTATTTAACTAAACTATGAATTTTGTTGGTCACGGAATAATAATAAAAGACAATACATTTCTATTTAACTAAACTATGAATTATGTTGTTCACGGAATATTTAAATCTATTAGACGACAATGTAAATATGTCTATGTCTGAGAAAGTTGTGTTAAATTTTTTTGCAATTCGACGCAAAGGTGCGCGCATACCTGCATTCGTACGGCATGAAGAAATAGCGAAAAGTGGACGTGCGCGGACCTCGCGTCTCATTACAGTTCTTGGTACAATATAGCTTAATTTATTTGTCAAATCTAAACAGTCATATCTGTTGTCATGTAGAAACATCATTTCTAGGAGTAGACGTCTAGACTTCAAGTCCATCAACCTCATATTATTGCTGACCGTCGGACTATTGGATACCAAGCTATGGCGACAACGATAACGCACCCCTTTGAGAAATCTGCGCTGTATTTTTTCTATGCTCTCAATGTACTTTTGGTACAAAGGATTCCATATAAGAACAGCATATTCTAGTTGAGACCGAATAAGTGACTTGTAAAGATGAATATAGGTATCTATATGTTTGAATTCTTTGGTGGTTCTCATTACAAAACCGTACATGCGGTAAGCATTGTTAATAATTCTATCTATGTGTTGATCAAGGTGCAGTTTACTGTCTAATATCACTCCAAGATCCCTCACCGATGGAACTTGGTTCAAAGGAGTTGTATTTAGTGTGTAAGAACAATGTATAATATGTTTGTTTTTTGTAAATGTGATGGATACACATTTAGATGTACTCAATTGAATTTTGTACTTAGCACAATATGCAGAGAATCGATGTAGGTCCTCTTGTAGTAAATCGCAATCATTTCTACTGCGAATTGTTCGGTACACTTTAAGATCATCTGCATAAAGCAAAAACTTTGAATGTACGAAACAACTCCCAATATCATTGATGTATATAATAAAGAGAAGGGGACCCAAAATTGAACCCTGGGGCACGCCAGACGAGACAGTTACATAATCAGACTGGAAACCCTTAATTGCAGTTCTTTGTGTTCCGTTCGTTACATATGATATAAACCAGCGGAGTAAATCACCGCGAATGCCATTATACGCAAGCTTATTCAGAAGTAATTCATGGTCCACCTTATCAAAAGCTTTCCGAAAGTCTGTATACACGGCGTCTACTTGTATCCGTTGATCCATATTACTAAATAGATAATCTGTAAAGCTCAACAAATTTGTGACAGTAGACCTTCTTTGAACGAACCCATGTTGCTGAGATACAATAATATTATGGAGAGTAGGATAAATTGCGCCATGTACAAGTCTCTCAAAAATCTTCGATAAGGTGGACAGGATGGAAATTGGTCGATAGTTTTCGACGTTTTGTTTTGAACCAGCTTTGTGCACGGGTGTGATGCTAGCTCTTTTCCAAACATCAGGGAAAGTTCCTTCAATAATACATTTATTATATATAATATGTAACGGAGTGCAAATATTGCAGGCTACATTTTTTAGGAAGTATGGTGGTAATCCATCTGGCCCAGGGCCTTTAGTTGTGTCTAACGATTTAAGAATTTTCAAGACTTGATCATGGCTGAAATTGATACGGTCAATAATTACACCATTCTCAGCGTAGGTTTTCGGTGGCTGCCATTCACTGTGGTTTAACGAAGATTTCTCGTAAACCGATTGGAAGAAGTTTGAAAAAAGTTCACATATTACTTTAGGGTCATTTGAAGTTTGATCTTTATAAGAAACTGTAGCTGGTATACCAGCGTTAGTTTTGAGATTTGAAACGTAAGTCCACAAATGCTTGACATTTTTTTTTATATTATCCTCAACAGTACAAATATAATTCGAGTAGTTTTTCTTACATTCGGCATGGAACCTACGCCTCAGAAATGAAAATTGTTCATAATCCGACAAGTTGTTATACGTCTTCCATTTAATCCAGGCTTTATTTTTTGAATTGAAAATACGAATTAGTGATTTTGAGAACCAAACTGGAAACTTTGTTGATTTACTACGGGTGTTAAGAGTATGTTTTTTTATTGTTCCATATACGATATCATAAAAATTACTGACGCAATTTTCCGCTGACAAACCATTGAACAAACCTGTCCAGTCAATTTTAGATAGGTCATGGTTAATTTGGTCATAATCTGCTTTAAAATAATTATATTTCAAAAATTTTGCTTGCGTGAGGTTTTTGATTGTGCATTTATATGTAACAGTGGCACAAAAAGGAGGATGATGATCGTCAATAGGCAGCATTAAACACGAAGGCGGGCTTACATTGCAATTTGTGTCGCTAATTAATAGGTCTAACAAACGACCATTATAGTTTCTAATGTTATTGTACTGTGATGCATTAAATAGAGAAGTAAAGTTTCTTATATATTCATGAATTACCGAGGAATTACTATTACAAGACATAGCCGAGGTATTGCCGTTACTTCTTGGTAACCAACTTATATCCGGCAGGTTATAATCACCAAAAAGATAAAACTTATTCACGTTAAGGTTCTCAAAAGTGCTCTGCAGAAGGTTAAAGTGGTTTAGGTATATATCCTCAGAGGTTTTAGGAGGAATATAGACTCCACTTATAATATAATTTTCATTATTTTTGTATCCAGGGAGCTTTATACGGACGTGCTCAATTTGAGGACTGACGGGATGAGCAAAAGGCACAACAGTGGAGCCTAATATTTTAAGTACAGCCACAAGGACTCCCCCACCCTCCTTTTTACTTGTGGCAGCACGGTTACGGTCACATCTGTAAACAATGTAGCGGTCATCTATGAACTCAGTATCAGAAATCTGTGGAGTAAGCCAAGTTTCTGTAAGGATAATAATATCATAACAGTTTGATAAAATATTCATATACAGAATATTCAGCTTAGTGCGTATACCTCTACAATTTTGATAATATATGGTTAGATTATCCATGAATGTAGGATTTATATTTAAAAGAATTAATTGAAATGAATTTATAACAGATGAATATCCTCCTAGTCAGCAAACAATTGAAGTCCAGACTGAAGTTTATATGCGATATGACATTTAGTGTGAACAGATTCGACTGCTTAATATATTTTATAAAATAGTTACTATTTTTATTGTAAGTAACGTACTGTAGACCAGTTGAATAACTATTTGAAGACAAAAAATAAATAATGTAAAGAGAGCTTATAACATAACACAACTTGGCAATACAAGGGTCCTTATACAACATACAAATACGAATTTTTAGAGAGTAAGTATTACATACTATTAGGTGAAGTGGTTCTAGGCTTAATTTTAGATATATCTTGAAAGGATCGTATTGCCATTGCTGGCGCTCCATCCACCTGTCGCACAAGAATGGTAGCATGCTTGACCCAGACGAATTTAAAATTATTTCTGATGGCAACTTCTTTGCAGGCTCGAAACAACTGTTTATTTTTAAGTGTTAAATGCTCATTCATGTAGACTGGTTGTAGTGTTCCTGATATACCTAGCTGATCGGTTTTAATACCCCTAGCTATTCGGAACGCACTTAGTAGGTTATCTCTTAGTATGCGAGAACTCAGCTTCACGACTATGTTTTTGGGTTTATTGCTGTCCTTCCGAGCATGAGGGACGCGGTGAATCGAAATTATGTCTTTTTGATTTAGCGAACAACTTATTGCTGTACTAATATTTTCCAAAAGTGTAATCAGGTTTTCCGACTTTCTCTCCGGCACGTTACATATTTCCAGGTTACATTGCCGAGCCTGTTGTTCTAGTGTATCTATTTTACATTCTAATCCGAGTATAGTTTCATTTAAGTTTTCTGTACTAATATTTTGTATAGATATAGAATCAACCTGTTTCTTTAGGTCATTTTGCAGGTTAGATGTATACTGAAGAGACTCTTGCAGGCTGGTGAAGTCCATTGTCAAAGTATTATACTTCTCCTCTAAAGTAAACACGTGCTTCTCCAATTTCAAGTGATCAGAGCGTAGAGAATTAAGTTCATTTTTTATTTCTGTAGTAACTTGTGTGACAGTAGCTAAATCTGTTTTGTTAGATGATAAACTATCTGATAATTTTGACAAAGTACAGTCGAAGTAGCCTCTCAACTCATTAAATTTCTTGTCTATCTGCTCCGTGAGACTATCAATAGCATTTTTAATTACTGATTCTGGTTGTTTTCTCTTTCTTTGCTTTATATTCTCGCTTGGTCCAGGCGTTCCAGTAATATTCGTTAGGTTTGGCGAAGAATTGGATGTGGTAGGCGAGCGCAACATGTTTTATTGTATTAATCCATTATAAATTAGGTTATAAGTATTTTATATAATAAGTGAGTTTGTAAGTTTTACATTTAAAGATGTTAGTAAATAAGCTTAACTAAACTAATACATTCTGTTGCAAAAAATGCTTTTTTAATTTACATTTTGATTTTTTAGGGTTGCAGAGGTATTCATTTTGTATGTCCACAGGAAGTTCATTAATTATTTTTGGTAGTATGTAGGTGTATGTTCTCATACCATATGTATTGTTGAATCTAGGCAAGCTAAAGGTGTTCATGTTCGCTAACGTTCTTAGTTTTGGATGACGTGTATTTTTAATTAAGTTATTTATGTTATTAAATTCGTCTTTTAAAATAGAAAGTTTAGCCATGTTGTGAACTGGCAATATGTTGCAATAATGAAATAGTTCGGAGTAATCATTTTGGTATTTTGTTATAATTTTAAGTGGTACTATATTTTTGAGGATTCGTTGTTGTAGTTTGTAGATTTTATCTAAATGTGTTTTATAAGTTCTCCCGTAGCTACTGAGATCATAGCCAACTATGGAGTCAGCTAGAGCTAGGAATAGTAGTCTTAGGGTTTTATATGGTATTTTATGTTTAAGTACGATTATTCGACCCAGGATAGATCTTAGTCTGTCGCATAGATAGTTTATGTGGGGGACCCAATTGAATTTGTTATCGATAATAAGACCAATATAAGATAAGACCAATTTTGAATTGGTATTATTATTATTATTCTCCAATAAACACAAAGTCGCAATTATTTGACGTCACATCTTTGATCTCATTGAACATTTTTTTTAGAAAAAGTGGCACATTGATACACAAAGAAAAATTTTTTTCTTTAAATAAATAATTAGATAAAAGAATATATAAGAAAATTTTTTTTTTTTTATATTGTAAGACGCCAGCACATGAAGCTACCCGAAACTGTCAAATTTTCCCAATCAACCTTGAACCTAATTTCTTTAATAATAAAGTTGAAAATCTATTAAAGAATATTGACAGATTGTTGTAGCTTGATGTGCTGGCGTCTGTACAATAAAGCATATAATAAACAATAAATAAATAAATCCGCCAACCCTGTGACAAGCAGTTGCACGCAGCTAAGTTTGCGTGGAAACTTCGCAAATTAACCTAGGATAAAAAGCCTATTAGTTATCCTATACCCAAGTTGTTTATTAGATTTATTATAATGTATGTGTGCCGAATTTCGTCCAAATCTTTTAAGCCATTTCGCCTTATTTAAATACAAACAAACAAGTATCAAAACATCTAAACTTTCACGTTCGTAATAATTAGGATTAAAATGCTGCTCGCAACATCATTTCACATTTTACCGGGACCTTATTACCAATTCCGGGTTGAAAAGTACATAATTAATACTACTTTACATTTAGACTATTGCTTTCATATTCAATACAAAAATGTAAATTTAATTAATTTAATAACATTTGTGTCTTAGTTACATTGTTTTTGCGTAATTGACAAAAGATAATATATTATTTTTGCTTGGTTAAAATAATTTACACGTTATTTTCTTTGTTAATTTAAACTAGATAAAGCCGGTATAAAAACTGACTAGGCTGCGACGTAACACCTAAACAAACACAGAAGTCAATTACGTGTCTTTTGAAGTCTATAGAATCCGTGCTGATTATAATAGATCCATGTAGATTTGATATAACCAGTCTGTTAAGTTTCTACTGCTAGGATACAGGCCTCTTCTCTGTGAATGGGAAAGGGTCGTGTATATTTTGACTATACACTTGAAACAATCAAATTCCAGTTACAATGAACAAATGTTTTTCATAACATCTTAAGTACAGTTGAAAACAAATCAAGGTAAGCGCCTGGTATAAAAATTACAGCAATGGGGAGTATTGAGGGCGTGTGTTCAGGTTCATAATGTTACTCTAGCTGCATGGTATATTTTATTTTGTTGTGAGTCGTTATTATTATTTTTTTATAAAAGATGACTAGCAATGTAGGTAGAATTCACATTACTAGCAATCTTGTTAACCCCTTCAACTAACCTAAATATGCTTGTGTCTGAAGTGGGTTCACGGTTATAATGTAATGGGTGGGGTTCGAACTCGGGACCTCTCGATCACAAGTCCAACACCTTATCCATTAGACTATTGACGTATTGTATTTTCTGTCTTGTGTTGTACCAAATAAACGTTTTATCTATCTATCAATATGTTGCGTAATTATTCTAAGTCGCCAGTGGTCGAAATTCAATCCTAGTTCATATAATCATAAAAATTATTAGCTTTCTGCACTTCTCCATATAAACTTTTACTGTGCCAAATTTCATGCCGTTTTTGTAAAAGGTATACAAATATTTGGCTACGTATCAATATACAGGGTTAATTGTAAAACACCGTTAACCTCTCAGGACTATGTTACTAACTTACTTTTAAAAATTCGTCATATAATAGTTCACCAGATTTTCATCCGAAAATAAAAATATTTAAATTGAACGCCCTAAATGTTACGAAATCTATGCGAAGCAAAAGAAAGCGATAGTATAAATAGGTTAGTGAGGCGTTTACGCTGCAACAGGCCACCACATGGCCCAAGTGCGGGTTCGTAAATGTTGCATGTATTGTGTTCAGGTTTTTGGTCCTAGGACTTGTCGATGTTATAAAGGATAACAGAGGTGATGAAAGCAGTCGTGATGATATGATTTACACATAGCAAAGAGCAAATCTACGACCTATAACTCGAACGTCGTCATTTCAACAGTTGGCTCACTACTGCTCAATAGTTTATAATAATAATAATAATTAATAATTATTTATTCTCAGACAACAATGATCCAGCGTGTTAGTAAACAATAATATAACTTGTTACTGTTAGTAGTTAAAATACAATAGAGAAGAAGACAGACCAAATAGTATTGTGAAAAGGACATTCACATTCACATTCTTTTGGTATAGTTGACCCAAAGATTCCCCGTGTAAAAGCTCTGGCAATACGCCTTAAATAGTGTTACTTTCACAAGACTGCTACACCGAGCGAATCTTCGGTCCAACATGTTACCCTGGACCGCCAATGCCCTACGCTCCCTTTCAATATCGACATTGTCCTTAAGGTCGTCTGTGAGAAGATGCCCTAGATATTTAAATTTCGTCACATGCGTCATACATGCAGTTACAAAAAAAATGTTGAACAAAAATCAATATCAAATGGCGAATTGCTGGCGTCTAAACGAGTCCAAGAGTCTGTATTTTAGGAGCTAATGTTCCTTCACAATAATGCCTGATGCTTACAACATGTATAGACAATTTCAATTTCAAGTACATTGGAAACTCGATTAACTGAACTTATTGTTAGTTTTAGGCATTCGAATAATCGAATCGAGAAAAGATCCGTATTATTCCATTAAATTGCTTTTAGTAAAAGAAAACAAAGCGAATGTTCTTATAAATAACCTAAAACAGTACCTATTATTTTCAGTTGGATGCTAACAAACACCCATATCGTTTATCTAAACACTGAAAATGGCTGATATAAATAATCGTCCATAATTACCACAGAAAAGGACCTCAAACGACAGAAAATACCATTAAAAAAAACTGTGTAATTCGTACAACTCAGGACTCTGACCGCCCACTAAGTGACCCTAGGAAGGAAATTGGGACATTGGTCACTCGTTTCCATACATAACAAACCTCAGCGAAGAACTATTTTATGAACAGTCTACCCAACGAAGTATCCTAACAAGCATTACACGATCTTGGCAAGTGGTTTCGTGTTCAGATAGCCAGTTGCTCCATGCTGCATTAGCACCCAGCTGCATTCGGGTAGACAAAAAGTAAAACAATCATATTCCTTCAGTTGCACCTGCGTTCGACAGCTGACCCTGACATAGTTGAAAAAAGGCTAAACATCAGCAGTTTAGGGATGTGCCCTATAATCCATTGCATAGAGGGGCTTACCGAAGAGCTCGTGGTCAAATAATCAACCGCACGTGTGGATCTTCAAAGTTAACCAACTCGGTACTCAGTTGCATTTTTTTTATTGATGATATGCTCGCGTTTGACCACCATCTCACCTGATGGTAAGTGATGATGTGGTCGAAGATGGAGCACGCTTACCTAAAAGTAACTTCACTCTTGACTTAAAGACACCTAGGTTATAGCTATCGGGAAACACAGACTCCGGCAGAGAATTCCGCTCCTTAGCCGTACGCACAATGAAGGTGTGGCGACACATTGTATTTTGCTGAGCTAGCTCCTTCAGAGCTCTCACGGCCAACCGCTCCTAATGAAGTCAGTCGCTACCCATAGGCCACAGTATAGACCCGCGTATACACCGTGTATAGACTTACGTCATAGACCGTGTCTTTGTATTTAATTTAAGTGATATATAAAATACAAGTTTATCTGTTTTCAAGGTGTCTACTTATTTTATAAATTCACAACCTTCTGACTAAGGAGTAATTAACGACTGCACAAAGTACAATTAAATCTTAGCTAAATCCTCGTCAAACATTCGTTAAATTGGTGACCCCGACGTGATGACGGCCTCCGATTCGATTTGCCGATCAGGCATTATAACTTTAAGTAACCAATTTACTAATAAATAGTAACGCAATTGCTGAATAAACACATTAATATTTGTACCTAATATAAGTGCTTAGTTAGAATTTTTACGATATTATTTCAGTACAATATAACCGTTCGACAACAAGTATCAGTCTCTTAATTGTGTCAAAATATTTAATACACTAGTTTTACAGTTTAGTAGTTTCACAAAATGGGAAAGAATCAGAGCAAAGATGTTGTCATAGCCCAAAATAATGGGCAGGTTGAAACCCAAATAAACCAGCATGGTTATATACTTATATTTATACTTGCGTTGTTGGCAATAATCTTCATCTACGTGTTACGGAACCGTTGCCGTTCCGCTGTGAAATGCTGGCTGCGTAAGGAGATTGTAGACCTCCAGCCGCCTAAGATCGTGACTGTGTCAGGCCAGGTTCAAACTCACTAACATTCAGTCGCGCCTTCCACATCTTACGTCAACGCCGGATTGGTAAACTAGTGAACACGCTATCGCGGGGTAGCAAGTTCGATCCCAAGGTATTACCGTAGGGCTAGTGAAACAGTTATAACGTTATTTCATAATTCTTATATTATTTTATATTATTATCTTTTATTAATGTGCTACTATGTCCAGTGCTGATATTTAGTATACTAAAAGAATTATGTTTGTAAATTAAACATAAATGTATTATTTTCAGTAACTTTTAATAATGTGTAATTTCAATACTTACGTTTAAGTAATATTTGTACAATCGTACTTGCGAAACAAGTTGTTTAATTGTATAACAAATGCTAATGTTAGATGTAACACATTACATTTTATTGTTAACACTTAACATAACTATATTGTATCTGTATTAAATGATTATAATGTAATTCATTATTTAATTAATATAATAAACATTATTAAATGTAATAAATAAACAGCATACAACATTTGCTAGTGTGGCATTGCAATTTGTATAATTGTATTTAATTTTGTGTAAATTATAGCGACTCTAACTTTGGTTTGTTAATAAATTTTATTTTTTTTGTTTTTTTTTTTAAAAAGGAGGGGGTTATTGTGGCGACACATTGTATTTTGCTGAGCTAGCTCCTTCAGAGCTCTCACGGCCAACCGCTCCTAATGAAGTCAGTCGCTACCCATAGGCCACAGTATAGACCCGCGTATACACCGTGTATAGACTTACGTCATAGACCGTGTCTTTGTATTTAATTTAAGTGATATATAAAATACAAGTTTATCTGTTTTCAAGGTGTCTACTTATTTTAAAAATTCACAACCTTCTGACTAAGTAGTAATTAACGACTGCACAAAGAACAATTAAATCTTAGCTAAATCCTCGTCAAACATTCGTTAAAAAGGTATTCCCAAAACGTTTTGTGCGTATGGGTGGGATGTCCACCATGTAACGATGGCGCATCGCCGTTTGTCTTGTAGTCCGATGATGGAGCGGGCTTGGAGGAATTAGATTGTGTAATTCCATCGCACACTCCCCGAAATGTAACCGATAGAAAACCGATAGACTAGCAACTCGTCGTCGATGTTCAAGGCTCTGGAGCTTTGACTCGACCAGTGTATCGTTGCCAATGAGTCTTTTGGCCCGTTTCGCGATAGACTCAATCGCATCCAGTTGGTACTTCTGCATCCGTTTAGACGTCCAACCCTCGCAGACGAATTAAAAAAATACCAAATGTGAATAACTCTGCAATGTTCACACATTTCAAAGCATATAACAAGAGCTTTTCCTTTTATGGTGATTTGAAACACAGAACAGATAAAAGAGGTTAGAAAGGAAATAGTTCCTGATTTTTATGAGAACACGTGTCGCCGCTTGTCTCCCACTCCCACAGCTCAACTTCAAGCAAGAGGCCTGTTACGTATGCGAATTACGCACACAAATAAATTACACACACTTAAATCGAGAGCTTCCTACTGATTGTAACTCACTGTCGATAAACATGCGCCGTGCATCACGGCCAATCAGGGCAAAGGACGAAACGTCAATGGTTGAAGTGAGAGGATGCAATACATTGTAAACAGACTTGGTCATTGCGTTAATTAAGCGAGTACACATCGGGCAATGTATATTTTTTGTATCTTGTAGCAATAATGTTGTTAATGTTCGGAATTTCATAGTGATCAGAATATTTTTATGTTTTTTACAAATAAAATTGTAATTAAATCTTATTTTCGACTTACTGATGGAAAGATATACCTCCTCGCTCTATACTTGCGGTCTAACATTTTGTTTTACAGGTTATAATTGCACGACATGGCATTTTAAAGCAGAGCTCTGTGTTCCAAAGTATTCCGAAGGGCACTAAACGCGGTGAATAAATTAATCGGTCGAGCTATGATTTTCGTATCATAAATGTGGCGCGCTCGCCATGCCCACATTACCATTCCAACCTTATTCATCTATTCCGTGGTTTGAAAGTACCACCGGAGACGTTGAATGACTATGTTGGAAGATTAGAAATTGCATTTATACAAAACTTTTCATCGAACTTGATGGGACGGCCTGGTAGCAAATTGTATGATGTATTAAAATCAATATCATTTAATTTTTTGTGTCCATACTTCCCACATGATTATTTGATTAAACTTTTTATTAGATTCAGAATTTTTGCCGTTATCAAATTTACAAATGCAACGTTTAGAGAAGGTGAAATGCAAATTGACTATTTTATAAAATTAAATCATTTATAAAACATTTTTGTATTTTATTAATTGGGTCAACCCTAAGGTATTTTCATACCGTCTGACGTCATCGCCCGCTGTGCACTTGAAACGCTCCGTTGAGTCAAAGCAGTTAAGCTCATATTTCCTCGTGTCGCTTGACAGCTAGAAAGTTTAGTTAATTATAGCGTAGGTATTTTTCGTTTTGCAGGGAAGTGATGGATCTGTTACGTTAGTAACTTATTACTAATCTGTGGTTCTGGGGCCGCGGTATGTCGTTAGAACATTACCGCAACCCCGACAGGCAATGGCCCTATGGGGCCCCGTCACTATTGTTGACATCCGGTTAGACTGGAAGCCGACCATAGAGAAAATACTAAGCAAATGATGTTAAGAGGGGCTTCCCGAGTAGTCTTTACAGAGATAACGGGGCCCCTTCTATGTACCAATTGGTGATCACTGGGATTTAGATAAGTACACATCCCCCACTCCTCAGTCTTATCCCTAAAACTCGAGTGCCTTTTAAAGATTTCATCCCGATAGCAAAAAACGGTCGTACCACTCAATTCTGAAGTAAATCCCCACACAAAACTACGTGACTTCAATGCAAAGAGTTCATCGAGATAATACACTTTATTTTTATGGCTTTATTTCGAGCTTCTCGTATTATCTTGAATATTTAACATTTATATGAGGATTTCGTGGTTAAATAATAATAGCAGCACGGATCGATTTATAAGATTGAGCATTTCTCAAAAAATCGTCTAAAAAAATAATATTTAGGACATATTTTGCTAAATAGAGCTAGCTATACTTATTAAGATACTGAATTTTCAATTTTTTTTTTGTTTTTGTTAGTTTTTGTGCAAAAAACCTGTGAGTAACTTCTACAGTTGTTCTCAAAAAGCGCTATTTTGTGAAGTGGAACTGATGATGAACCACAGATGGCTACCGGAATTACTCAATAATAAGTATTTCATCGGTTGCGATTCGATTATTTGAATATGGTCGGTAAGCACTTTATGCTCGTCACAACGCAGATATGGTGAAATGATGGTGAAGTACCAGGTATATTCCTCAACAATTAACTTACTCAGGAAAAGAAATATTTAGCAAAAGGTGATAAGAAGTTGACATTTAGGATTTTGTAACTACATAGATACATTACAAACTGACCCACTAAAACGCTAGACATAAAAAAAAAATGCATAAAAAAGCACCTATACGAAGCCGGGCGGGTCGCTAGTGTACATATGCATTTATAGATCCAGGTGTTTAATGATATCATTTTACGATTATGACTTTATTATATAGCCGTTAATTTTGTTATATTGCTGCCATCTAGATATGTATCTGTTGGTTTATTGCACATAACATACAGATGTTGATTTAGCATGTCATATTGATTTTCCTCGTGATGCGTTTGTGGACTTTGTATATTAAATACAACAAATACATCTATTCCCCACCTTAAGCCGCTCATAACACACTATACGTAGATTGACTTGGCTCTGCTAGTTCATTTAGTGTTAAACTAGGTTATTCATACAAAATCCTTCAACATTGCTTAAATAAAACAAAATAAATAAAAAAATAACACGTTTATTTTCAGACACAGTCCATAGATTAAAATTAAATTAAAATTAAACTTAATTAAAGTAACACACAGGCAAAAGAAAACTCTGACTCGCAAACTATATGCATGTATTTAATATTTCTCGTTGTGTCCGACGACGGTGAACATTGTCCTTTTTTATGTTATATGGCTTTTGAAGATTCCCCCCCCACCCCCCAGGGGTGGGGGGGGGGATCTTCAAAAGGCGCCTGAACTTTTGGGAAAAACACCTGGGAGTGTGGGATTTCTACCTCACTAAAACCTCTGCGATGATTACCATTAAATACATAAAAATCTCTGTAACCTCTTAAAAGACCACTCAGGAAGCCTCTCTCCTCATGCAATGGATATTAGGGCCTGAGCTGTTGATGCTTTTCCCAACCAAGTCGGGTCAGCTTCCAGTCTAACCGAAGGCCTATCTGACCTCCACAACACATTAGTTGGATAACACTATACCTCTAGCCAACACGATGTAATGCTTGTTAAGGTACCTCCAATGTATAAATCCAGGTGCCCAAATTTGAATCGCAAACCCAAACTGAGTTATAAAAGTCCGATCTCCGATCCAAGAGAAAGCGATATGATTGTGTCAGTTGAGAACAGAGCTATGACGACACTGCTGGCGCAGTGATTGAGCGATTGGTACATGTGCTGCGTGTGCTGCGTGTCGTGGGTTCAATTCCTGTAGCGAAAAATATTATTGTATGACTTAAAAATATTTGTTCCGGTTTGCACTTTAATTAAAAAAATTGCTAGTAATAATAATGGTTTTTACCCGACTGCGCCAGAAGGAGGGTTATGTTTTTCGAGAGTATGAACATCAGCGCAGCCTTCGTGCAGAGCTAGTTCAGCGTGACGTCATCATCACTTCCTTCAAGCTTTCGAGCAGCGAGTCATACAGCCAGCCAGTACTCTCGGCTTCTACGGGTATCCTGACCACCAGCATGCAGCGGACGCGCATACCTGGTCATCACCCTCAGCCTATTCAGCAACTTTGGCACAGCACCCTGCACTTCGGCCGGTCAGCAAGCAGAGACACTTCTCTCCTGGTCGACGCAGCAGCCAGCCACTACGCAGCACTGCACCACTTCGACCCACTGGAGATCATACAGCATTACTCCGACCCACTGGAGTATCACCCCGACTACTCCGACCCACTGGAGTATCATCCCAACTCACTGGGATATCACTCCGAGTAAAAGGGGGCAGCACCGCAGACAGTTCCGACTCACCGTGAACTATTCGACTTCCGGTTCCGACTCACTGGAACCTCCTTTCACTGGCCCGGCATCCATCACAAGATGTATGGAAGACTCATCCTGTTACGACCTCCGGTCTCGGAGGGGAGTGATGTAGCGACATCTATCTCACAACATACAAACTGTCCTGTATCGCGCAAGCAGAGTTTACCGCACAATTAGCATACATACAAATCACCCGATCATAAACATGGGGCTGTTGCCCACCAGACAAAACACCTGTCTGGTCGGAGGATCCTCCCTTTTCAATGGGAATGCGGGACTTTACACCCTGTTCCGCATATTGTTCCCCAAATATGTATGTATAATTGTTTGGCCCGCTCTGTGGCCTGAACGGCTCGACGGATTTTAGCTTGAGACGTATCGTTAGATTTGTATTAACTGTGAAAGTGACACTGGGTATATCAAAATAAAATAAAAACCAAAATGGCGGATTTTTGGCGCCATATTATGCCTTAAAAAAAGTTTTTTTTTCTCAAAACCTATCAAGTGGGGTATCAAAATAAAGGGTTTTAAAAGGTGATTATAAACATATACACAACTAATATGGTTAAAAGTAATTCAACGTGACAAATCGTAAAAAACACGTATCAAGAACTAAATCGTCTGCGAAATCTTTCACATTTGTAAACTAAAAAGCTGGAAATAAAAAAAAGTAATTAAAAAAAATCAAAAAACCCGACTGCAACCTTATACTAAAACTAACTGAAAAGCTAGTAAAAACAAGCCCATTTTAAATTAAATAAAAGTTGGAAGCAGGCGGGACCCATTTGAGTTTGAAACTATAATAATGGTATGGGCCCCGTCTGCTTCCAACTTTAATTTTTAATTTAATTTAAAATGGGCTTGTTTTTACTAGCTTTTCAGTTAGTTTTAGTACAAGGTTGCAGTCGGGTTTTTTTATTTTTTTAATTACTCTTTTTTATTTGTTACAATACAGAGGTATTATAAGAAAGTATATTATGTGAATTTTGTTGAGCATGTTAAGGAAAGTTTTTTGAATTGAGCGCTATAGGGTTTTTCTGAAAGGAATTTCTCAGCCCGGAGTTTGGAAGTTGGCGATGGATACCCCTGTGCTTTGGAAAGCGAGTTAAGTTGTTGGTCCTATTTGTCATTTGTACATCTTTGACAGTCGTTATGGGTAGTCTGAAGCCAGTAAATCTGACGCTGGTCTAGCCAAGTGGTGCCGTGTTACCCAGTTACTGGGTTGTAGAGGTCAGATAGGCAGTCGCTCCATGTAAGAAGCCGACCTCAGCATATGAGGTTCTCAGTTCATCTTGAACTTTTTTTTCAATGTATGTTACCTCATATCTCGAAGACGGCTGGACCGATTTAGAAAATTCTTTTTTAGTTTGAAAGGGTATACTTTCTAGTTAATCCTATTGTCATCACGTTAGGATCTGATTATGGAATCATGGAGAAATCGAGGGAATTCTTCAAATATTATACGCACACCTATAGCGTTTTGGATATTTCTTATAGTAACTTGTGCAGTTGCTCCTGAAAAGCACCATTTTGGGAAGTGGAACTGATGATGAAGACCACAGATGGCCACCGAAACTACTCAATAATAAGTATTTCGTGGATTGCGATTCGATTACTTGAATACTGATGTTAAGCACTTTATGCTCGTCACAATGCATATGGTGAAATAGAGCTGATGGTGAAGTACCAGGAGAACTCCTCAAAAATTAACGGCTCTGCATCGGGAAAAGCAATATTTTGTAAAAGGTGATAAGTAGTTGATATTTTGACTTTTGTATCTAGATAAATTACAAACCGATCCACTAAAAAGCGTGAAAACAACTTTTTTGCAAAAAATAAAACCGACTTCCATATCAAACTACTACAAAGCCAAAAATAACTTTATTTTTGGAAGGTGGTGTGAAAAAAAAGAAAATACAAAACCAATAACAGCGACTACCGAAATTAAAGTTATTTTTGGCTTTGTAGTGTTTTGATATGGAAGTCGGTTTTATTTTTTGCAAAAAAGTTTTATTTTATTTTATTTGGGAAAACCAACAATTGTACATTTTATCTTACATCTAAATATACACAATTAGGTGGGTTAACGTACAATCCACAACGTTTCCACATATTACGATTTAACC
This sequence comes from Tholera decimalis, assembly GCA_943138885.2. NCBI lineage: Eukaryota > Metazoa > Arthropoda > Insecta > Lepidoptera > Noctuidae > Tholera > Tholera decimalis. The sequence goes on from OW964562.2 coordinate 38,240,605, forward strand.
GATTTGGAAAATTCTTTTTTTGTTTGAAAGAGTATACTTCGAAATTGGTCCCATTGTCGACAAGTCAGGATCTGATGATGGAATCCTGGCGAAATCGAGGGAACTCTTCAAATATTATAGGCACACCTAAGGCGTTTTGGGTATTTCTTATAGTAACTTGTGCAGTTGCTCTCAAAAAGTACCATTTGAGGAAGTGGAACTGATGATGAAGACCACAGATGGCCACCGAAACTACTCAATAATAAGTATTGACTGGATTGCGATTCGATTACTTGAATATGGATGTTAAGCACTTTATGCTCGTCACAATGCATATGGGCTGATGGTGAAGTATCAGGAGAACTCCTCAACAATTAACGGCCCAGCATTGGGAATAGCAATATTTTGTAAAAGGTTATAAGTAGTTGACATTTTGAGAGAGGCTCTTGTAACTAGGTAAATTAAAAATCGACGTACTAAAAAGAGTGAAATAAAAACTTTATACCAAAAAATTAAACCGACTCCTAAAAAACACTCCAAAGTGAAAAATAACTTTAATTTCGGATTTCGGTGCCAAAACCGAAAATACAAAACTAAAGACACCGACTACCGAAATTAAAGTTATTTTCACTTTGCAGTGTTTTTTATTATTTTTAAATATTGCAGTAACAGTCATAATTATTATCATACCACAAGTTTATGTTGTAATTTCTAGTTTTATAAACATGTAGTACCTACTGTAGATAATATCTAATCTACAGATATAACACACGAGACTTATCGTACAAAGGTATATGCAGCCAAGCGTTACATTACAGTTAATATGAAACAACATCAACTGTGTTTAATGATCGGAAACTGCGCACGAGTAGCATGGACCACGGGTTAACAACGCCATCTACCGAATTATTTATTCAGCACTAAAGCATAGTCATTAATGCAAATATTAATGTATAGTTTTGATTTTTGGCAGATTTTATTGGTGTAGAGTGTCACTACACTACAGTAAAGTAACATTATCACTGAATGTTAAGAGTTTTTATGTTAATGTTGTTAAATACTAAAAGCTACTTTTTAGGGTTCCTTAAGTCCATAAGAAATGAGAAACCTCTATGGAATTACTCGAGTGCCTGACTATCTGTTATTTATTTATTTGTCTCAGACCATTGTTCCATTTAATTGGCGACATGTACGCCTGTGCACACACGCCTACCAGCCCAGTGCCTGAAAAATGGCCCATCTATTTTGTCCGCCAGTGTAACCAGAATGTTATTGAGGCTACCCCTGAATCGCCGCAGCGCTTGCGCATAACAGCATAAAGATCACTACTGTCGTTTCATCTACTTCGTTATATTGAACCAGTTGGAATTTAATACACATAATAATTTGGAAGCTATTTCAGGAAGTACCATCCGTTTAAGATTCAGTAGCTCTGGAGAGTGGCACCAAAGTTTTAAAAAATGATAAACGACCACTAATTGCCCAGTGGTTACAGGTACGATTAACGAGTCGTGAGTTCGAACTCAGGCAGGTTCAATTCATTTTATAATTTTCAATTTTTCAAAACATCGTGAGGAGACTGACATGTTCTAGGAGCAAACGATACGAAAAACATCCATAAACCCGCACTGGACCGTGGTGAATTATGGCCCATTCTTTTTCACAAAAAAGAGGTCTGTATCTTAACAGAGGAATATTTAATCACTAGCTGTTGCCCGTGACTTCGTCCACGTAGAATTCGGTTATTAATTCAAATATTTTTTTTTGTCCATCACAGATAGATAAGATTTTATCAGCAATGCTATCAATGTACTTCCAAATGGGAGATAGTACATTAAAAGATTTTTTTTACACTACGTTGACTGTTTTTCTCTCTGGAGCTAATATAAATAGACGATCTGCATTACTAACCCGCGAGCAAGCCACATACAGTTGGCCATGCGAACAAAAATTAGATCTTTGGTTGATTTCAGCGCCCACTGGTATCAGAATCGTCTGTTACGCAGATGACACTCTATTGTTGGCCTGCGGGGTTACCTATGATGAAACCATACAGCTTTCCGAGTTGAGGTGGCAAGAGTCGTGGCTTCGATCCGTGAGCGGAGATAGTGCTCCATAAAACTGAGGCGCTTTGGTTGCATAAACTACCGAGAACCAGAGAACCACACAGCTCGTCGGTAACAGTTGGTGATGCACAAATCCGGGTAGGTTGGTACATTAAGTACCTTGGTCTCACACTGGATGGACGTTGGGACTTCGAAGAGCATTTTCAGCGCTTGGAAACTCGAGTCGAAAAGGCAGTGGGTGCGCTGCATAGACTGCTGTCAAATCTCGGAGGATAAAGGGAAGACGTTCATCGCCTCTTCGCCGGTGTTGTGCGAACAATGGTCCTATATGGGGCACTTGTCTGGTCAAACAGACTGTCAGGTGTACGACGTTGCAGAACCAAAATCAACACCCTGCAGCGAAAGATGGCAATTCGAATCGCACGTGGGTACCGTATAGTATCTTTTGAGGCGGCGACGCTCGAAGCGATCCTGGTGAGTATGGAAGCGAAGGTCTATTACAGGATTCTCAGTATCCGTCAAAGTGATAATAGTGTGCCAGGAGTTGTTCCGGTAAGGCTCAGATGGCAGGAGCGACGACACGCTCTTGTAATTGCAATGTTCACGCAAGCGCGTTGTCGAAGCAGTTTGGACCGTTCTTTGAAACCTGGCTAAGAAGAGAAGAGCGCATCACATACAAGCTTACCTGGGTGCTGACCGGACACCGTTGCTTCGGTGAGTACCTGAATAGGATCAGGCGAGATACCACGGCAAATTGGCATCACTGCGGGAGCAACATGGATTCTGCACAGCACTCTCTCAAATTCCCCGCCTGTACACCCAAAGTATGTCAGGTGGGTTTCCGGGGTCACGGGCGCTCAGAGTGGGGAGTCTGTTTGCCCATTAAGTGATCCCACTTGAACAAACAGACATACAAACAGACAAAAAAAAGATATGATATTTTTGTGTTCTGTAGATCTTTTATTATCGCCCCCGCTCATTTTTTTGTAAATTAAATCAATGTACAGACACTACTGTGTCTACTGTTTTATTATATGTAAAGATATTATATAGATATAAGAGAAAAACCAACTCCAAAAAAGAAGTAAAGGATTTTAAATTTACATGTTACAACAATATAATTCGTACGGAACCCTTTTGAGTGTAAGTCCGTCTGACACTGACCTAATTTTATCCCGAAAAGTCGAGAATCTGACCATCGGAAGACCAACCAAAAGTCACGGGACAAGCCAGTTCTCACTAAATAAATACAAAGATTTTATAACGTAACTTGTATTCATACGAAATACAATGAATAAAAACGTCAATAATTATGCTAAAAAAAGTTAGGTTTAAAATTATGAGTAGCTAGTTCACCTTGATGCAAACACGTAATTGTTCGCGCTGCGGTCATAACATTGCCACTTATGTTCTGTATTATGTTTGTTTTACACTCGTTCCGCTAGCAATGTATATGTACCAATGTTTTATGAACTCGTACATACATACATCATCACAGTGATTGGCGTTTGTCTTCGATGAAAATATACACTCAGTCTCTCAGTCTGTCCTCATTCGCGTGCAGTGTATGTATTGAGAATTAGTATTACTAGTTTTGGATATTTTTAAGTATGTTTATTTAATGATAAACTCTAAGCAGTGTATGTGATAGCGTGGTTGTGTAATTTGTGAATAAATAGCTGTGTTGAAACTGTTATTTGTGTGTTACCGTTTGTTGTTGTAACTCTTATCTGTCGGTGATAGTTAGTGAAGAAACATTCATTAAATATGTAAGTACATTTCGAGTTCAAAGAATTTATGTTGTGTTTAAGTCATCATCATTGTCCTGCCCTTATCCCAGTTACTTGAAGTCAATGCAATACGTTTTCTTCTTCCATTCTCTCCTGTGAGACGTCACGGCATCATATACTGCTTTTTAGGGTTCCGTAGCCAAATGGAAAAAAAAACGGAACCCTTATAGTTTCGTCATGTTTGTCCGTCTGTCTGTCTGTCTGTCTGTCCGTCCGTCCGTATGTCACAGCCATTTTAATCCAAAACTATTAAGACTAAACATGTGAAACTTGTGAAGTAGATGTATTCTGTGAACCCCTTTCCGATTTTAAGAAAAAAATTAATAAATATTTAAAATAAAGGGGGGCTCCCCATACATGGAACTAAAACTGAAAATATTTTTTTTCATGAAACTTATGTGTGTGTGGTATCTATAGACAGGTCTTTAAAAATGACATAGGGGTTTCTGAAATTACTTTTTCATAAAGTCAATTGTCTAAAAGATATATACGCTTCCAAAGTGGTAAAATGTGTCCCTCCCCCTCTAAATTCTATAATAATGGAGTGAAAAATCTAAAAAAAATATGTCTGTAGATCTTAATGTAAACTTTCAACCAAAGTTGGTTTGAACGAGATCAGGTTAGCACTTTTTGTGATACAGCATATTTTCTAAAAACGCACATATAACTTTGTAATTCATACAAACACCATGAAAAACAAAGTTATTTGGCGTAGTTGTAAAAAATGTAAAAAAGCTAGTTTTAAGAACTTTGTAAGGTTTTTTTTTTCGTCAAATAAATATACATATTATATTATATTATTATAGTTACTACGGAACCCTTCATGGGCGAGTCTGACTCGCACTTGGCCAATTTTTCTTATATTTCATTCTTCACACAATCCAGCTGACTTCATTGGCCTTCCTCTACATATCCACCCATCAACCTGATCACCTGAGTCCCACCCAACGGAGAAACAAAAGCATCAATAACTAATATGATAATAATCCTCTCGAGCAATTACTGCAACGGCGGCCAGTCTCAGCATGGATTAGCCAGAGGTATAGGAGATATTATAGTGCACAAGTATCTGAACTGCCGGAACTTACACATCTTGTCTCTGCTTTACAGTATTCTGTTCAATCCTAAGACCCCCTCTTATCTTAAAGAACGTTTTAAGTTCCTCCATGACACACATGCCAAATTTCTCAGGTCATCTACGAAAACTTGAGGCTAGAGGTACCGAGTCACTCCACCAATTTCTTTGGTAAGTTGTTCGCAGCTCAAGCAGTACGACTGTGGAATACTCTTCCTGTGTCAGTAAGACAAGCACAAACCCTTCCTTCTTTCAAAAACATGGTAAAAGATCTCTATCTCTCTCTTTAATTTGTTACTGTTTTTATATATCTCAGCTGTGTTCTTTTTATGTATATATATATATATATATATGTATATATATAAGTATAAGTGTATTGAGTATAAGTTTTTAAGCTAACATGTAGGTTATTACTTATTTATTGTATATAAGTGAATAGTATACCATGGACTACCCGCGTATTTATTTTCGATACTGTGTCAAATCCATCCAAAGGTTGTCTGTAAAAGATCGCTTATAGCGATAAGACCGCCCATTGTAACACCTTTGTAGTTTTTAAGTCCTTATTTAATTCTGTTATGGAATACAATAAGGAGTATATCTATCTATCTATTATGCCGATAAGACAGTAATCCAACACGCAATCAGACGTGGAACCAACTGCTTTACGTACTTTCACCATCGTATCACACCGCCAACGTCAAAAAGCCAATAGCAATTTTTGTCCGTTACAGATGTCAAACTAGAGACTCAGCAGCAGTTCCTATTGAAGTACAGTGGTAGTATAGGTATAAACACGATGATGACGCCAATTCTTAATTTGTCTTAGAGCTATAAACGTCTATCGCTAAAAATATCTCACGGTTAGAGACGACTTCTATGCGGGAGATATTGTTCTTAAATGTCTAACAAACACGTTAGTAATTAGTATAAATTATTACTAATTACATACACGTAATCACAGACTGAGATTTAAGATTTTATTTTAAACTTAGTTTATATATACACACATTATGCATAATTATGTATGTAACTTAAGAAAAGAGGCCAAGTACGAGTCTCGCCAATGGCGAGATCCGTAATGGCAGGTAATTTTGTATAAATGACAAAGATATATTATTTTTCATGTTTATGAATTGTATAAAAATCGTAAAGCGTTTCATAGAATACATCTCTACCCACCAAGTTTTAACTGTGTAGTCCTAATCGTTTCGGAAAAAGTGACTGTGTCATAGACAGACATGAAACAGCCATTCGGCCACGGAACCCTAGCAGTTGCAGCGACCTTGTGAACGTGCATACAAGCTCTTTTACCAAGTTTTTTATTATTTTAGTTTCCAATTTATACACATATCATAACAGGTCTGTTTGGTATTTATTATTATTTTTATGTTAAACTAGCTGCTAGCCCGCAACTTCGTTCACGTGGGAGGATTCCTCACGTAAATCCTGATCCCGTGGGAATTCCGGGATAAAAAGTAGCCTATGCGTTATTCCAGGATGTCAACTATATATTTACCAAATTTAATTAAAATCCATCAAGTAGGTCCCGAGATTAGCATGTACAAACAGACAGACTTATTTTTCATTTTTTTGCCCTGGTATGATTATATTATATTATTATAGTTACTTCGGAACTCTTCATGGGCGAGTCTGACTCGCCCTTGGCCAATTTTTTAAAGATTATTCAAAATTTAATCAAGATTACTCGGCTTTTATGTCTAAAATTAGTATTGACAGTAAGAAAATATAGTTTATTATTCAAATATAAGATATTTTTTCTCTAGATCAATTTACACGAAATAAGAATTGAGACTTACGACATTTAGTTTCGGACCGGAACATAGTGAAAGACCGCACGCGATGTTCAACTTTATTACTGCTGCGTTAGCGTTTAGCACACAACGGCCTAACCGGGGGTGCATGGGGGCGGAGCTTGCGTGAAAATTATTTTAGACTGCCTGGTCTTAAGATACCTATCGAGTTTTCTTTGAGCCTCGGTAAGCATACTAAACCGTTGTTCCCAGCTGTCATTTCTACATCTTTGACAGTCATTACGGGTAGTCAGAAGTCAGATAATTTTAAACTAGTCTTCCCAGAGGGTATCGTGCTACCCAGCTCCTGGATTGTGGAGGTCAGATAAGACGTCACTCCATGTAAAGCACTAGTGCTCAGCTGCATTCATTTAGACTGGAAATCGACCCAATATAGATATCAATAAATTAAATAAACCTTATTATCAATAAATAAAATAAAAATTAAATCATGAGACGAACGAACAAAACATAAATAAAAAATAAAAATGTTAGAATGTGAATGTGTTTACATGTAGAGTCATAGATATATGTAATAAACAAGTATAGAATGGAAGTCGTAATGTGCTAACTAAAATTAAAAACAATATGCTTAGTTCAGCCTTTTACCTTCTTCTGCTAGGACACTGACCTCTTCTCCTTGAGACGGCATGGGCCGTAATGCACAATGCGGGCCTTGTATGTACGGGTTGGCTGAGAAAGCATCAGATGTCACAAGTCTTTGAAGGGAGTGATATAAAGATTCGAATGACGTTATTGCGACGCACGCTATTTCGAAACAAATTAAGAGTTGTACGCCAGTTCGAAAACACAGTCGAAAACCGTTTTACGAATGACGTTATCGCGAACACACTGATTCGAAAAACTGTTTGAATGGTACGCTAGTACGAAAGTCTTGGCATTGAAATCCATTGTTTCGAATAGCATATTCCAATCTGAATTTGTCTGGAAAAATTAAACACGGTTCAATACCTGTTAAATACTTTTTAAATTATTAAAATCGGTCATTCCATTCAAAAGATATAACGAATTTAAAAATGACAATCTAAAGAAAATAATGCAATCTTTCTTACTAATATTATAAATGTAAAAGTTTGTGAGGATGGATGGATGGATGTATGTTTGTTACTTTCATGCAAAAACTACTGAACGAATCTGAATCAAATTTGGCAAGTAGATAGTTTATATCCTGGAATAACACATAGTCTGCTTTGTATCCTGGAATTCCCACGGGATCGGGATGTTACGCGGGAATACCCTCCCCGGCGAACGAAGTCGTGGGCAGAAAGCTAGTTAATATATAATTATAAAGAGTAATTAATCTGCCGGGATTGGGCACATTGTAATAAAATTACTGAAATAATCTCTTATATCGACACAATGTTGTAGAGAACCTTGTAGATTTTCAATCTAAACCAATATTATAAAGCGGAAAAGTTTGTTTGTTTGAACGCGTTAATCTCCGAAAGTCCTAGGTGGATTTGGATGAAATTTGGTACCAAAGTAGCTTGAAGTTTGAGAAAAGTTTTAGGCTACTTTTTACCCGACTGCAAAAGAAGAAGATTATGATTTTATAATGATTTATGGACTTTCCACGGGAGTGAAGACCCGCGTTACTGCTACTGTAGTTATAATGCTAACATATTGTTACGAGCTGGGGTTCGGGATAGAAATAATTGACGCCAATTAAACCAAAATTGACACTTTAATTAATTAATCACAAAATAAAAATTTAACACAATTATTCGCACAACACACTTGTCACTTAACACTTAAATCGCACTGAAATTCACTTGTAAAGCTTCGATTATATCGCGTATTCGCCTCGTAATAAGACTGACTGTCCGCGTTCCTTTGCGATCTATTTATACCCCGGTCTATGAATTCTAGAACATTCTTATAAAATCGACTCACTGTTTATACTGCCCAGAATATTCCAGGAAGCTACTCGAGATACACAGTACTGCTACTCGCCGCTAGATGGCGTTAATGTTTCGACTCGATATACTCAGTACTACTATTCGCCGCTAGATGGCGTTAATGTCTCGAACATTCTAGATTTCTGTCGAAGTTTCTCGACGTACTTCGCTAAACGACTGGCGTAACAATATTAAATTATGCTATGACAACTTATTTTAGTATTAGGATAAATATTTTTACCTATTGCCAAAATAAACAGCCTATAATATTCCCGTCCCAGAGACATCCTCTCTGTAAGAGTAAATCTGAGTTGTTATTATATTTTTAAGGAAGAAACAATATTATTATACAAACAAGTAACTGTAAGATATAGGAAGGAGGGAACCGTAGCAAACATTTGTTTTTAATCGTTTATTGTGTGTGCTTCCTCAATATAGCTTGTAATGTAATGGTTAGTACAGTAGGAACTTTGAAATTTTTGTAGAGACATGATAGATACATTTTCTTTATTGTACATCATAACAAATAAGAACTTAACGACTTAAAAGGGTAATACAATAAATGGTACTAGTGCAGCAAGGCACCTGTTTAAGAATACCGTATCATATCACAAGCCTTAATGTGGTAGCATAGTGTGACATTACAACTCTAAAAGTGTACACATTGATGTTTCTAGATGCGTTGGGTATACATACAGGATGGTTGGTAACTGAGTGGAGTAAAGGAATTTAAGGGGGTTTGCCGGAAGAATAACTGCACGAATACAGACAGGCCTGTTGGTCTAGTGGTCAGTGGCCCTGACTGCTATGCGCAAGGTCGTGGGTTGGATTCCCACCCAGGACAAATGTTTGTGTAATGAGTACTATCATTTGTTCTTTGTCTGCGTGTAATTTATCTATAATATGTATGTATTTAGAAATATATATGTATTTTTATCAGTGGTCTAGTACTCATAGCACAAGCTCTGCTTAGTTTGGGACTAGATGGCGTTGTGTGAAAGTTGTGGAATATTATTATTATAATAACCAGTAGAAAAAAAAAATATAATTTTAGTCATTCGGACTTCATGTCATTGTTTCCTTGGAAGATGGTTAGGCTTTTAGAGTGGGACGCAACATGTGTCGATACTCTAGCGCCATCCCATCTTCCTAGCTCATCTTAATGTGCTGGAGCAGTTAGTACCTATACAATATAGAGTATATATATGTGTCGATACATGCGTTTACTCGTGTCGACAAGTATGACAATAATAAAATAATTTATTGTTAGACACAGTCCATACATTACAATTATTATTAGAATTGAATTGTTTTTAGTTAAAAATTATACACACAAAACAGACAGAACACAAATGACACAAATATCTTGCTTGCCATTCAGTATGCTCGCCGAACCCCAGTACATGGAGTTGTACAATTGATGTTTATATTTTTTAACGACCTAAATCCATAAGTATGACAGACCCTTCAGTTGATAAAACTTTTTACTCATAATTAGGCGAAGATACATTGTTAGTAGTATTACAATTGGAGTCAGTTTGATGTTAATGACCGCAATAAGTATCAAATTGGATACCAAAGTAAGTATTTTCTTTGTTACCTGCTCAAGAGCCATAAGGTACACTAATTGGATTGCGGGAATGTTCTAACAAGACACTGCGGCCCCGGACCACAAGGGCAACTGAAGAAACAGTGTGGGTTTTTAATCAGTAGAAGTCTGACACTCCCTTCCGGTCCACCCAGAGTGGCAGTGTCATTTGATAATTTTCCACCGAAAAAAAAGGAAACCTAAATGATGTAGAATTTAAGAAGATTAAATTCCAACCAAAACGTCTTTTGTTTTAGAAAATTAATGAACATCGTTATTATAGAATGAAGAAATATTCTTAGTTTATTTGGAAATAATAGCGTAATTAGGTAACCTAAAAGGTGACCTAAATAAATTGTTTAAGCTAGAAATATTGGATCTTTATTTTAATATGGTCGGCGAGTGTCTACATTAAAAAAATAAGCTAGTTATTTCAAAACGTTATGAACTGGTTCCAGATTTAAATGTACTGAGTTTTTTTTTTTTCTAAAACCCCACCCTGTTGCTTCAGTTGTGTCTTCGTTCCGGGGCTGCGGTATCATGTTGGAACATTCCCGCAACCCCGGTAGGCAATGCAAGGCCCTATCGGCCTCGTCATACTGTGCTGGATAGAATATGTAAAGAGATATTCTAAGCATGTAGAAGACCTTATCCTATGGCTAATTCCTATGCTATTTCTACCATTAAACTCTGGAACATGCTACCCTTTAACATCAAGAAAGCCGAGTCTAAATTCTCTTTTAAGTGTAAAATGAGAAACCACTACTAAAAGCCTGTCATTATTAGTTTGGTTTTCGCAATAAATATAATTATAGTGAGTTCTCTTAGTCAGAAAGATTATTATAAAGCACCGTATTTATTAGTCTATTATTTTAGCATATTTTTTTGTTTTTTTTTTGTTTATTGATAATAGGTTCGCAATAATATGACCCAGCCTGTCCCTTTGCTGCCCTCCCAAAATGACCCCGCTATGCCGAGGCCCGTACTCCACAGGGAGTGCCCTTAGCGTGCGGTCATTAGCTTTAAGTAAACTTTAGTTTGTAAGCCCTGGCTGGGGGCCTTTAATTTATTAGAGGTCACCACAGGAAAGTCCGGTTAAGTAGACTCACAGCCTTAGTGTGCTGATCTACAAGTGGCCCTTCATAAAAAAAAAAAAAAAAAAATAGGTTCGCGTTTTACCACCATCTCACCTGATAGTAAGTGATGATGTGGTTGAAGATGTAGTACGCTTACCTAAAAGTAACCTATTCACTCTTGACTTAAAGACCCCTAGATTATAGCTATCGGGAAACACAGACTCCGGCAGGGAATTCCACTCCTTAGCCGTACGCACAATGAAAGTATTCCCAAAACGTTTTGTGCATATAGGTGGGATGTCCACCATGTAACGATGGCGCATCGCCGTTTGTCTTGTAGTCCGATGATGTATTTATTTATGTATTTTATATGTATTTATACATATGTATATTCTTTCGATAATGATATTTATTTTACTCGTACACCTACCAAATTATGGTATATTTAACCCAAAGGTTGACTGGTAGAGAATGCCTTGTTGCATTAAGTCCGCCCATGTACCACTATTGTTCATAAAGAATAAATAAATAAATAAAGACCATAGTTGTACGACTATGGTTTCGCCAAAATATGCAGGTAAATCACGTGATCTAAAAAGTATAGAGCCAGGTCCTACTCATCATATACTTAGCCTTTTTAGGGTTCCGTAGCCGAATGGCAAAAAATGGAACCCTTATAGTATATCCTTCGATATGTCTGTCCGTCTGTCTGTCTGTCTGTCCGTCCGTCCGTATGTCACAGCCATTTTATTCCGAAACGCCATCTAGCGGCGAGTAGCAGTACTGTGTATCTCGAGTAGCTTCCTGGAATATTCTGGGCAGTATAAACAGTGAGTCGATTTTATAAGAATGTTCTAGAACTCATAGATCGGGGTATAAATAGCTCGCAGAGAAACGCAGAAGTCAGCGTTATTACGAGGCGAATACGCGATATAATCGAAGCTTTACAAGTGAATTTCAGTGCGATTTAAGTGTTGAGTGACAAGTGTTGTGGTGCGGATAATTGTGTTAAATTTTTATTTTGTGTTTAATTAATTAATAATATTCCACAAAAATTAAAGTGTTAATTTTAATTTAATTGGCGTTAATTATTTCTATCCCGAACCCCAGCTCGTAACAATAATATAATTCGCTTTGTTACACAAATATTGACATAAGAAGGAATATTAGATATTATTATATATTAGGAAGAAGGTGGCGCCACCGTCAACAAAACACTAAGGTCCTGTCAGAAATTTTAATAATATTGTTTATAATTTAAAAAACAAGTAAAGAGTAGTGAATTGTGCATAAAAGTAAACATAGTTAGCGGCAATACTACATCAAATGTTATCTACGGAAACAGTGAAGAGAATTTCTATGAAAAGCTCCCAGGACCAGTGATAGTGCAAAACAAACAGTTTAAAAAGTGAAATAATTATAATCCTGGTGATCAAAACAACTTTTTGTGTGTACATAAACCAGAGAAGATAAATACAAAAACTACAAAACAAAGAAATTTTGACTTAAAATAATAAATCAGTGACCGTTTTTTTTTCATTAAGATTTGAAAAAGTGTACTAAATGACTAATCACTCGCTGACGACAATAACGATATTAAAGATAGCGCCCTCTAGCGCCGAGTAGTATAATTAATAGACATTCATGATATCGATCTATCCAACTACTTCTGTACGGTACCAACAGAGGGAACTTTTCTAAAACATAATCGACGAGAGAAGAATATAAATAATAATTTGCCTATTTATTTAACTACACATATTTTACAATGGAAGATGAACATGTAACAATTCGCCGGCAGAAAAGTACTGCAAATAACTCTCTAGATATTTCTTTGGATTCGACGAATTCTGAAACAATTAGAAGATATAGTTTACCAGACTTATCAACCGCTTATGACAGTGATTTAGAGGACTTGAAAGGAGAAATAATCCAGCTTAAGAGCGAATTAGAAAGTGCTCATAAGGAAATAGAACAACTTAACATGGAAAACATGACTCTAAAAACTGCTTTGAATAAGGAAAGGAACAAATCTAAAAGTTTACGAGAAATCTGTTCAGCAACAAAAATTAAAGGAATAAACAGTAAAAAAAGTGACAACAAAAGAAAGAAAAGGATCTCCAGAAACTTAGATCAATCTTTTAAAGACGCAATCAATAATAGTTACTTAGATCTTGGGCTCGAGGAATCCAGTGAAGCGATAATAGAGGGCACCACCAGCAACATATCATCACTACGTGGACTACCGCATATTTGCAGTGAGGCTCCTTCTCACCAGGAACTTGAAGAGGATAACCAGCCGCTAGATGGCGTCACCAGTAATGTATTAGAACCATCTTTATCGGTGCGTCAGAAGCAACTTTGTATAATTAGTAGTAACAAAGTGAATAAGGTATTAGCAATAGCACAGACTACATTCCCAAATCATAATATTTGTCATTACATATCAACGAATTGTGGAATTATACAGTTGATAGATCATTTGGAGCAAAAATTGATAAATTACACAAAAAATGACTATTGTTTGATTTTTATAGGCGAGAAAGATTTTATAAAATCTGACAATTACTTTAAGTTAATTACTAGTATAAGGAATATATTAATGACAATAAATCACACTAACATTTTGCTCTGTTTACCGACATATAAATTTGATGGATGTTCTTATATGTTTAACTCTAGAATAGAAATATTTAGTCATTTATTATACCATGATACTTGTACTTACGGTTATGCGATGCTATTTGATACGAATTTAAATCTGACATACGATGAGACAATGTTTTATAAGCGCCGCGGAGTTCTCAATAATTATGGAATGAAGAATGTTTTTGACTACCTGAAGTGCTATATAGGCATTTATATAGATCCTTACCTTATAAGTATTGAGGATTCAAATTCAGAATACTGTACTAATTTAAGAAAAGAACAGTTTTTTCGTTCCTAACAATGAGAGTAGAAAGAAAGTGCATAATAATAAAGTTCAATCTTCTAACCATAACATACGACTACTGCACCAAAATATTGCAGGGTTATTGAATAAACTTTCTTTAATTGAAATTTGCTTGGCCGAGCTTCAGGACAGTCATAAACCGGTAGATATATTATGTTTTTCAGAAACTTTTATAAGTAATAATAATGAATTAAATGTATGTATTAACGAGTTCATACTTGCGAATTCCTACTCACGAAATACGGAAAAGAGGGGTGGGGTGTGTATTTTAATTAAACATTTCTTAGAATACAACATAATTCAATTATGTAAGGAAATGGCAGTAGATAAAATATTTGAGTGTTGTGGCATAGAAATACCATCTTATAACTGTATTATTATATGTTTGTATAGGACACCCAATTCTAACATTGCAATATTTTTTAATAAACTTGAGTCTCTATTGCATAAACTAAGTGACAGAAAAAACAAAAAAATTATACTGGTTGGAGACCTAAATATAAACACCCTTACTACTAACAAAAATGCCAGTACACTAAAAGAAATTCTCTTAAACTACAACTTGACTTTAAAGATAAATACTCCAACACGACAAACTTCTTGCATTGACCACATCATCACGAATATACCTGACTCGTTAGGTGAAACATGTGAATTACATCTGTCGGACCATAATACTGCCCAGATTTTGACATTCACATCAAAAATATCTTCAAACCAGCTTGCTCCATCGCATTGTTTTATATACAAGAGGAATTATAGCGAAGAGTACATAGAAAAGTTTAGAGAATGTCTATTGAGCCTCAAATGGCAAGATATTTATAATGAAACAAATCCTAATACCGCTTTTGATAACTTCCATGACACTTTTTGCCTATTATATAAATTGAATTTCCCTTTGCAAAGAATCAAAGTAAACTATCAAAAACCTACTTTAAGATGGTTAACTAAAGGTATAAAAAAATCTTGCCTCTCTAAAAGATATCTAAAATCAAAATATCATGATAGTAAATCTAAGGAAAATAAATTGGCTTATAATAAATACGCTAAAATTTTAAAAAAATGTATAAACTTGTCAAAAATGCAATCTTCTAGCAAATTTATTTCGAAAGCAAAAAACAAATGTAGAGCAACATGGAAAATAATAAAAAATAAAACTAGATGTGCGAATACACAATATATAGAAGCCGTTAAGCTGAATGGCGTTACTATAGATAAACCTGAAGAAATAGCGGAAGCTTTTAATAATCACTTTATTGATACTACAAACATAGACATAACAAATAATAAAAATAAAAACATTAATACAAAAAATATCAATATTAGTAACAGTTTATATCTCGAACCTTGCACGCCCAATGAAATACATAAAATAATATCTTCACTAAATAATACCAAAGCCGTCGGATATGATGACATTTCCACTCACATAATAAAATCATGTGCCGATATATTGTCACCTATTATATCTCATCTTGTTAATTTAAGTTTCAGTGAAGAAAAGTACCCTAAAAAATTAAAGTTCTCAGTTGTAAAACCAGTATATAAAAAAAAAGATATACATGACTTAAACAATTATCGTCCAGTGACTTTAATACCTATAATTTCAAAAATATATGAAAAAGCAATGTACAATCGAATGGTATCATTTATATCCAAATATAATATAATAAATACAGAACAAAATGGCTTTCAAAGAGGAAAGTCAACCACACTAGCTTGTTACCAACTAATAAAATCGATTACTGAGAATATAGATAAGAAGATACCAGTCGCTGCAATATTTTTTGACATGAGCAAAGCATTTGACTTTGTAAAACATGATATATTGTTATCAAAATGTGAGAATTACGGGATAAGAGGAAAAGCGCTAAATTGGTTAAAAGATTACCTTAATAATAGACAACAACGAGTTGAAATCTTAGGCGTTAATAAAGACAGAGAAGTGATAAACTATAAATCTCAATACAGAACCAATACATATGGCGTGCCTCAAGGTAGTATTTTGGGACCCTTGCTGTTTCTTCTATACATCAATGATTTGCCTACAGTTACGGAGAATAAGTGCGTGTTATTTGCCGACGACATCTCATTGATTATAACTAAAGAAAGTAAAAATGTTAAATTTGAGGATAAAATAAATGCTGCCGTAGAAGCTATAATAGATTGGCTTCAACAAAATAATTTATGTGTGAATATTTCCAAAACAAAATATATTAATTTCTCTAATTATAAAATGATAAATGAAGTAATGAAAATAATTGGGTGTAATAATGACATTGAAGAAGTTGACCATACGAAATTTTTAGGCATAATAATAGATAAGAATTGTAATTGGAAAAAACATGTTGAAAATGTATGTAATAGGCTAAACAGTTTTGCATTTGCATTAAGAAATCTCAGGAAAACTGTTGGACGTAATGCCGCTCTATTGGCTTATCATGGATATGTCTCATCTGTGCTAAGATACGGCTTAATCATATGGGGTAATTCCACTGACATCAATAAGGCATTTATAGTACAAAAGAAGTGTTTGCGAGCTGTGTTTGCTGCAGAACCATTAAATTCATGCAGACCTATTTTTAAAAAACACAAATTATTAACATTATCATGTTTATATATACTGGAAATAGGTTTATTTGTAAAAAAACATCCTCATCTATTCAATACAGCAAAAATGTTTATAAGATAGGTAAAATATCAAGAGATCCAACAAAATTGGCAATGCCAAGATGTAGAACAGCGTATTGCCATAAAAATACTGGTCGAATGGCAATAAAGATATTTAACTGTATACCAAAGGTTATAAGAGAACTGCGCACCAGCTTATTTCAAAAGCATCTTAGAGCATGGCTTATTGAAAATTGTTTTTATACCATTAAGGAATTTATGACTTTTAGGACAAAGGGAAAAATTGTAGGACTTGATAATTAAATTTGATATTAGATTTTAAGCTATTGACATTTTGTAATTTAATTTCTTTGGTTGTAATTTAAATAGAAGACATTTATCAAATTTGTACTTATTTATTTGACATTTATATTTTGAAATTTACTAAGTTAACTTATATTTAGACTTTTTGACATTGTAATTTTATTGTTTTGTTTAATTATATTAAACTGATATTGTTACAAAATTTGCATGCCGAATTTAGTAGGCGAAATATGTAGAACTAAATGTGTATCTGTTATAATATCTGTAAAATACCATATTTCTGGCAAATAAATGAATCTAAAGAGTCGATTAAAAAGGCCCTAAAAACAGAACGGCTTACGATAGAATTTCAATCTTGATGGGTAAAAAATAGAGTGTATTTTACCAGAATGTTATAATTCTCTCAAATTTAATATTTAAATATGTACATGTGTTAATCACTTCGTAACTGAATAATCATGTAGCTGCCTTTGGTTTGAAAACATTTAAATAATTGAACATGTATGGGTAGTGAGTCTTTATTTATTTACTTCACCTGATTATTTCAGAGGAAAAACAGCTACTTAGTTTCGCTTAACTACTGCTACAACCGCGTCCTCAATCTATATACTATGACATGTTAAGCGTACGCTGTAAATTTATGTCCTATGTTATCGTGGTTCCGGCTCCAGAAATATTTAAAAAATTGGCCAAGTGCGAGTCAGACTCGCCCATGAAGGGTTCCGTAGTAACTCCTGACCCGATCTCGTTCAAACTAATTTTGGTTGAAAGTTTACATTAAGATCTACAGCATATAAGTATTTTTAATTATCATAGAAGTTAGGGGGGGGCGGGGGGGGGGGGGAAACATTTTACCACTTTGGAAGCATAATATATCTTTTAAACGATTAATTTTATTAATAAGTGGTTTTAGAAACCTCAATGTCATTTTTTAAAGACCTGTCTATAGATACCACACACGCATAGGTTTCATGAAAAAAATTATTTTCACTTCCATGTATTTTATTTATTTTAAATTAATTTAATTTATTTTAAATTAATTTTATTTGACCCCCTTTATTTTAAATATTTTTTTTTCTTAAAATCGGGA
The DNA here is from genome assembly GCA_943138885.2 of Tholera decimalis. Taxonomy (NCBI): domain Eukaryota; kingdom Metazoa; phylum Arthropoda; class Insecta; order Lepidoptera; family Noctuidae; genus Tholera; species Tholera decimalis. The sequence goes on from OW964562.2 coordinate 38,258,889, forward strand.
AGCGGTTCTACCTTCCAAGTTTCACATGTATAATCCTAATAGTCTCGGAATAAAATGGCTGTGACCATAGAAATAAATTTATCTATGGCTGTGACATACGGACGGACAGACAGACAGACAAGACGAAACTATAAGGGTTCCGTTTTTTGCCATTCGGCTACGGAACCCTAAAAATGCACTCACGATACTGGAGAGATTCCTGGTGAGGGATGTTTTCTCTCAGAAACCCCGAGGGAGATCACATTAGATCAACTAAACTATGTAGTTCTCAAATGATTTGATCAGTACGGATTATAAAAGACTTCAAAAGAGAATTTGAGTTAGTTTCTGTGTTTCAATTCAGGGCAGTCAGGTAGTTTCTACTATAGTTGGTTCACGTTAAGAAAATAGTGACGTCATCAGTACAACTGCAGGGTAAAGGGGTTTTCACAATGAAGTAAAATTTCAAAATTAAATTTATATTTCTAAATAATTTTAATGAATAAAAATCAAACTACTTGTCTTAAATTAGTAATATTTTTTAATCAGTGTCACTAGAATCTTCATTTGTATTTATTATGAGAGATTTTTTTTCTGCGTTTTCTTTGACGTCATCCAAATTTCACATAAGATTTTCTTCTTGTATTATGTGGCCGCAGCATTTTTTCCATCGATTAGCATCTATTAAAGTTATTGCGTCACAAAATATTTTTTTACATCACTCATCTTGAATGTTGAGTTATTGGCACCAATATAATTTGGGCCCACATGAAATCAATAGGATTGAATTAAATTAAATTATTTTATGTAGATAACGTATAAAAGACACAACCGTTTCGCCAAATGATCTGCAGTCTACTAGTCACTAAAGATGGTCGAAAAATAACGTCACGACAAAAATAACGTTGTTATCTTGCTCCTCAAATGATCACTGTGACTGATCATGAAGTAACAACGTTCCAAAATAACAGTGGTGAAATAACACAGGCACTATAACCACTACAGTGACACGAGACACTACAGTGACACGAGTCACAACAGTGACACGAATCACGACTTGGAACGAGTCACGATTTGGAACGTGTCACGATATCGAAGAGTCACGACATTACTACATGAGTATGAGTACTATGAGTAGTGACGACGATACGGAACGTAACGAAGTTGACCGAACGTCAATCGCGAATTGTCGGCTAACCTACGAGTGAGGCAGTGAATGATTCTCTATTTCTTGCTCGTTCCCTCGCGCCTTGTCTCCAGAGACCGAATCACTATTAGATATGGCATTTGAATAATTTGTTCAAAACTAGTACTCACACGGGGCTTCGCTCCCGTGGATTCTATCACAGTAAAAACATAACTCTCCTTTTTTGCAGTCGCGTAAAAAGTAGCCTATTTAACCTTCCTCAAGCTTCAAGCTACTTTCATACCAAATTGCATCCAAATCCACCCAGTACTTTCGAAGATTAGCGCGTTCAAGCAAACAAACAAACTAACTTTTCCGCTTTATAATATTAGTATAGATGATAAGATTTCGAACCACTTCTTACTTACTCGACTTAACATCAAAACTGACCATTACTTCCTCCGCTTCGAGTTTGATGGACTGCAGGATGTCAATGTTGAAGGTTAAAATTAAATTGCAAGAGAATAACATCCCTGCAGAATACGTGAAATTACTGCATCACTGTTTATCTACCAGCTACTTCATATACCAAGGACAGTATTACCTACAGATTGACGGTGTAGCAATGGGCAGTCCAGTAGCACCCGTAGTAGTCAACATGTGGATGGAGCATTTTGAAGAACTGCATCTACATCAATAAAACTGTGGAAGAGGTACGTTGATGACATATTTGCGGTCATTGGAGGGGATGAACAAGAGGTGAAAGTATGCTTGACACACCTAAACAGCATACATAGCAAAATTAATTTTACTTACGAAATGGAAAATGAGAGGACCATACCATTCTTAGATGTAAAAGTAATAAGTCATGCTGATGGTTCTCTAGGCCACTCAGTCTACCGGAAATCCACTCACACGGACCGATATTTGTGTGCTGATTCCCACCACCATCCGAGACATCTTAACTCTGTAGTGACTTCGCTTACCAACTGCGCATATGATTTATGTGACGAGGATCATTTACATGATGAGCTAACACATGTTCAGAAGGTGCTACAGGGGAATGGATATGCAGTGAATATCGCACAGCGTAGGCAAAAACCTAGTTCTAGACACCGGAAGTGCGAGGTTGAGAGGCAGCCAGCATTCTTGCCGTACGTGAAAGGAGTGACAGATAAGGTTGCAAACATTCTACGGAAATATGCCGTAAAAACTATCTTCACTCCGTTCAAGAAAGTCTCTCAGATGCTGTGTTCATCGAAGGACAACTTCCCTCTGGAAAAACCCGGTGTCTATAAAGTGGACTGCAGCTGTGGAAAGTCGTACATCGGTCAGACAAAACGTACCGTAGCTTGCAGAGTCTCGGAACACATTAGGGCGGTGAAAAATAATGATGTTCAAAAATCGGCAATAGAACAATATCTTTTAAACGCAGTATCGAACCATTGAATTGAGTTACATAACCCTCAAGTCATCTCGACAGAACGCCACTATATACCAAGACTGGTAAGGGAAGCGATTGAGATTACCAAATACGACAATTTCAATCGGGAGGATGGGTTTCAACTGTCGAGGGCCTGGAATGCAGTGGTTCAAAAGTGTAAAAACCGAAAAAGTTCCGTAGAAAGTTCGCGAGTCGACACGGTGAGTTTTGTGTGTCAGGAACAGAATCGAGTGTTTGTGTGTTTACATGTGACAGTGGTAGCGGTGTCGCTAACAGAAAACGAACGAGAAAGAGGGTAGACCGATTTGTCTGCTCATAAACTTCCACCCGCAATTACAGGTCGCGCGGTGGTTTATGATCGCTCGGCAAAAGTGGAAAGGGCATGCGCAGTGTTCAATTTTAAGGTTTTTATGAAGACGTGCGGAGTGAGGGGGGTGGGTGTGCGCCGACGGCGACTCGTTATTGGTAGGTTAGTCGCTCATCGATTCCCGCGCTGCGTTCACGCGTCTCGTGCCTCTTGAGTACTGTTGCGCACAGCTTGTGTTATCGCGTTACTAATACGTAGCAGTAAAAAAAAATGGTTAAAAATAAAATTTTAAAACGGCAAGCTAGAAAAATGGTTTATGACGTGAATTGTTTCGTTAAAAAAGAAACTAATGAAATCGTGAGTAAGTTAAAGCAGGTTAAAAATACAACTGCAGCAGCCACAATATAATACAGAAAAAATTGGCCACACCTATACAACGCTTACACCTGTTTGCAAATAGAACAACGAATACCATCGATAAGTCCGTATTAATTGAAATCTGTAACATTTTAGAACAAATTCGGGAAGAAACTGCGGAAGCTGGTACAACTAACGAAAATATTTTACAACAAGTTATGAGTAATTTGAAACAAGAACAAAAAAGAACAGCACTAGCAACAAATACATCTGTGATAACAGTCAGGAGAATTACCACACAAGCCGCAAATTCCGAGTTTTTGACGGTATTTAGACCTCCTGGAAAGAAAAGACCGCGCCCAAAACCGATAACGGGCATTGATAATTTTGACCAAGGAGTCATAAAAAGATGTATTCATAACTTTCACTTAACTAATAAAGAAATTCCTACAGTAGAAAAACTAAGACAAAAGTTACAGGAAGATATCAATTTTCAAGGCTCTAAAACTAGTCTACGTCAGATTATTAAAGAATTGGGGTTTAAATGGAAAAAGACCGAAAATAACAGGAAGGTTTTGATAGAAACCACAAACATCCGACTCAAACGAATCGAGTACCTAAAAAAACTAAAAAAATATCGTGAAGAAGGACGACCAATAATTTACACAGATGAATCGTATGTGGATTCATCACATTCTAATCCCAAAGCTTGGACAGATGGTTCAACCAAGGGCCTTAAAACGCCTATTTCCAAGGGACAACGTGTGGTCATCGTACATGCTGGATCCGAGTTGCGTTGCTCACATTTAAAGCTGGAGGAAACTCAGGAGACTACCACGACAACATGAATTACGAAAATTACGAAAAATGGTTAAAAACACAACTAATTCCTAATATTCCACCCAATTCTGTTGTCGTGGTTGATAACGCTGCCTATCATAATAAGCAGTATGACCTTGCACCCACTTCAAACACCAGAAAAGCGCATATGCGAGCCTGGCTGTCCGAAAAAGGTATAGAATACGATGACGACATGTTAAAACCACAATTGTATCAGTTAATAAAAACACACAAAGAACAATTTAAAACGTTTTCTATTGACAAGATTTTGGCTGAACACAATCACAACATTCTGAGACTGCCTCCGTATCACCCCGATCTCAACCCCATCGAAATGGCATGGTCTATGATTAAGCAGTATGTGAGTAGCAAAAACGTAAAATGGAATCTTAATAATGCTATTGAGCTTGTCAAAGAAAAAGCTTTTATTAGCCTATATCCGTCTCCAGGGTCCCAACTTTCTCTGTATCAAAATTCATCAAAGTCGGTTTTGCCATTTAGGCGTGAAGATATAACAGACAAACAAACTCACTTTCACTTTTATAATATTAGTATGTTAAGTTACTAAAGTTCAAAAATACGAAATAAAAAATGCTTAATAACACGCTAAGAATTTCAGTGCACGATTGTACACATGCGCCGATTGCCCCCACTACTTTCCTCGAGTGATCTAGAATCGTCGCGCGACCTGTACTTCAGTTCATCCGTGATCATGGCGCTTGCAACAGTGCCGAAACATCGGAAACTCAAAACAATAAATACACATGGTAAATATCCCGTTTTAAGTTCTAATGATATCTGACTTAATCTTCTTTATTTATATTTCCTAGTCTACCAATTTTTAACTCTATGAATTTCTCTGTCCTTGAGCTTCGTACAAGAATGACAAGTGCATGCCAAATTGGAAAGTCATAATATTTTGTTTAATTTCGTTTGTGATAGCTAGATTAATTATAAAGACTGCGGATCTTATTCTTGTGTATCATTGTTTGTACAAAACGGTAAAAAATAGTGTTTATTTGTTAGGTTTAGTTTAAAAAGTTTGTAAATATAATAGTATTAGTACTTAGGTAGTGTAAATAAAATAGACATAATGGGCGAAACACGTAACGTAACTGTTTTGAAGACTCAGGTGACTGTGTAAATAAAGTGGCTATTTGTCATATTTGTAAAACTAAGATAAGTTATAAAAGTTCAACGTCAAATTTGAAAAAACATTTAGAACGTAAACACCTTACAGTGCAGTTCGTTTCTATCAAAACTCCTGCGTCCCAATCATCAGATTTAAATCCTGGACCATCCACGGCCAGTATTTTAAATGTGACAACAGTGCCCGCAACAGCAGTTCCAGTCGAAAATACTATCAGAGCTGTAAGTCAGACAACGATGTCTAGATTTGTACAGAAAAAAATTACACCAACGGAAAAAAAAAGATTAGACGACTTATTAATGCAGTTCTTTATTTTTGACTATCAGCTCTTTTCAATTGTACAAGATAGAGGATTCAGGGCATTTGTAGAGGCCTTAAATCCGTCTTATCATTTACCTGACCGTAAAATTCTGTCAAACAATTATTTGCCCGCACTTTATGAGTCGTGCGTGACTGAATTAAAGCAGAAACTTGAAACTGATGCCGTCAGTGTTTGCTTAACGACAGATATTTGGTCGTCTTGTGTGAATGATGCGTACCTAGGGGTCACAGCGCACTATATCGATAATAATTTTAAATTAACATCAGCACTCTTGGACTGTTCTATTCTGCCTGGTGCGCATACTGCTGACAATATTAAAGACAGTTTAAGCCGTACAATTCAAAATTGGAAGCTAAAAGAAAAAGTTTTAATTATTGTATCGGACAATGCTAGCAACAGGAAAAATGCTGTTGAAGTATTAGGGTACTGATATTTTGGCTGTTACGCCCATACTATAAATTTGGTAGTTAAATACTGCACAGTGGAAAACACCGCTGATAAAAAAATACGCGAACTCATAAGTAAGGTAAAAACTATCGTCTCGCACTATAAAAAGAGTGTAAAAGCTACAGATAAATTGGTAACATACCAAAGACAAAACGGCGTCGCTGTCCCTCTAAAAGTTCTCCAAGATGTTCCCACTCGGTTGAACTCTACATTAAAAATGTTAGAGCGTTTTGTACAATTAGAAAACGCTATTAAAACCACTATCGCGTTATCTGATGACAAGTGGGAAATTTTGACTCCGGAAGAATGGCGTATATGTCGGGAACTATGTATGATATTAAAACCATTCGATCAATCGACCGAAGTAATGAGTGGGGAAAAATATGTAACAGGAAGTCAAATAATTATTTTGACAAGAGGTCTAGTTTCGGCACTAAATAAAATGCTCGAAATAATGGCATGACCCGCACCAGGAGGACTTTGTTGATACCTTACATGAGGTATCAAAAATAATCATTAACTCATTGCGATCAGAGGTAGAGAGAAGATTTTGTAACCTTGAAGCAAGCAAGATGATAGGAATTGCTACTATGCTAGATCCGCGCTTCAAACTGCACGTATTTAAAAACAGAAGTAATGTAGCAGAAATAAAAAAAAAGGTAACGGAACTAGTTAATAATAATATTAAAAAAAAAATACCATCAAATGTAGATGGAATAGAATGTGCGGATTCTGAGGATACCGAAACCCAAAAAAAAAAGATTTGACATTTGGGATGAATATGACTCCATTATTACCTCTGTACGCCCTGAAGGAACATCGACCTCTCAAGCAATATTGGAAATACAGAGGTACCTAGAGCGACCTCTATTAGGGAGACAAGAAAATGCATTAAAGTGGTGGCAGACATTCAGCCATAGCTTCCCCAATTTAGCTGCCTTAGCTAAAAGAAGGTTAAATTTTCTGGCAACGTCAGTACCTTGCGAGAGGCTATTTTCAAAGGCAGGAAATAGCTTGAATGAAAGGCGTACTAGATTGGGTGTCCGTAAAGTGCAGCAACTCTTATTCTCAAACACAAATCATAAACCAAAACTTAATTAAAAACACAATACAAAAACTGCAAAAAATATATGTAAATGTATGTAAAAAAATGTAAATGTAAATAATCCACAATTTAAATTATTGTAAATAGTTGATTCAAAATAATAAACACGCTACACAATCGACAGTCAGTCAAAATGTACGACAGTCCTAAGCCTGTGTGAAGGTTGTTTGAGATCAATTATCTGGAATCATTATATTGTTACGCGTCACGTGAGTAATCGTAGTGACAAAGTCACGATGACTTGTCACTGTGATTTTTTTGGAACAGGAACGACAGTGACAGTGACAGGAAAGTAACGCTTTAGCCCACGTTTACTAGTCACTGTGAACTTAGCTTTCTAATTTGTTGCGATTTCATTGGTCGAGAGGTGGTGGTCAACGATGACGTCACTATTTTCTTAACGTGAACAAACTATAGATAGGTTATATTTAGGTACTTGTGGAGGTACTCTCAAATATTTCTTTAAATTCGTTTTTAATGTTTCAACTCACACACCATATTTATTTACTAGGCTAAGCGAAGTTTGAAGTTTATCTGCCTCAGTAGACAACAAAACTACAACAAATCGACAACAAATCGACAACAAAAATGACTCTTATAATAAAACAATATTTTATTGTTTCTGGAATTTGCGGTACCTTAGGATGAGAAGAGTTTTATTAATGAGGTGGCAATACGTAGTTAAAAGCCTTGGAGTTATAAATATTTTTGATTTACAGACACAAAAAATTAATAAAGCAGACAATATTATGCTCTGTACTTTTATCTCCTCCGTCAGTTTTTCGGTGCGAAATGTATTTAAAATGAAACAGTCTAACCTAGCTACCTATTGTAATTTTGACGAATGTGACGCAGTAGACATTCTAATTTTGATAAATTACGTTTTGATTTCGCATTCGAGTAAGTACTAATAAATTATTCTGGTTAATCACACTGTTCGAGTCACGACGTATTAGTGAATATTAAGGCCAAGTCTTGTTAGTACAAAATAAATACAGTTAGTAATTTGTTTCGATGAATTGTGGACCAAAATTACATGCAAACTGGTGCTCTAAGACAGACAGGCGGGGCCGCGGCAGACCACGAACGAGATAGAGGGACGAACTGGATAGGTTCCGTCAGAATTGGAAGGAGGACGCGTGGGGTCTTGAGAATTGGAGTAAAATACTTTGCACAGGAGTGAAACAGAGCAGGGATAAAAAGAAATGTTCTGGGGTTGAGGTCGGCAAAAATTTTGTCCAAAGATGAGTTCGGCAAAAATTTTGTCCAAAGTTGAGGTTGCCAAAAATTTAGTCCGAAGTTGAGGTCGGCAAAAAATTAGTCCAAAGTTGTGGTCATGCTGAAGTGAGAAGAAAACAACTTATTTCTAAGAAATTATATCCTTACGCAAAATACGCGCATGGTCGTGGAGTTGCGGATACCTGCCCGACATACATACATACAATAAATTATATTCCTTATTCCTTAACAAAAATTATATTCACTGACATAAATAGCTAACACCGGAACAACTTAAGCTTGGCAGGCAACGCAATCGTACCATTAATTAATTATTTGATAAGTATCTTTCTTCGCTTCCAAATTAATATTCAATTGTAATTGTGTTTATGAAGAATACTATAATTTTATGATTTTTTTTGCTAATATTATAAATGCGAATTATTACTTTTTGCGCAAAAATTACTAAACGAATCTAAATGATATTTAGAAAATAATTTATATCCCCGAATTTCAACGGGATCAGGATTTAGGCAGGAAAACCTTCCCACGCGAACGAAGTTGCAGGCAGAAGCTAGTATGTATCTAAAATAGAGAGCAGTTATGGCCTAGTGGGCCCAATTTACGAGTTGTAAGTCCCAAAGTCATGTGCCTGAGTCCGAACTCAGGCACATGACTTTGGGTAATTTATATCTTCACCATTGCTCTCAGAACGGTGATGGAAAACATCGAGAGGAAACCGACACGTCCTAGGTCCTAAAATCTGAAGACATACGACATCTAGCAACCTGCTCTGGGCTCGCGTGGCTTATTACTAATAAACCAAGCGCTAGTAGCATAATAGAATAGAATAGAGCTAATAAAACTTCTATTCTATTACGTTCTATTCTCTTAGAGATGAGGCCTGTTTCCCAGCAGTGGGAACGAGGTTTCGTTATGTTTATGTCCAAAAATAAATCTCACTCTAATCTAATTCGAAAACCAAAGCTTTTCCCGCGTTCCGGAATTCCACGCGAAATGTATAAATGATTTACTCACCCGTCACTTTTCGCCTTAAATATTAACATTTGTTTCGACCTAAAGTTGTAGTTAGTACACTTGTAATTCTCGCCATAAAGTAAACAAGTTAATGGATTTTCACAATTAATCATGTGAGTAGATACTGTTAAGTAATTGTAAATTAAACTCTGTGTTAAAAGGGAACTTTGTTTACTTATGGTAATTAAATATAAGCATTTAACAAGTAGGCTATTGTCGCACTCTTAGAATGAAAGTGACCTAACTCTAAATTCGTGTAATTTCAGATTTTGATGTAAACTGGCCTGAAACATTACTCTGAATTGCCGTGGAAACAGGAATCTGAATTACGAATTATAAAGAGACAGCTTATACATTTGCCACTTGAGATATATGAATATAATTTATTCAATGCTGCTTTATTAGTTATTACTTACTGCTCAAATCCAAAAAATACCTGAAATAATTGAATTTTTTAATTTTTTTTTTATTCTGAGGGTGCGTTGTGTGGTTTTCAATGTGACTTCATCCGCGCCATTTTGGATTTACCTATGTGCTACTTTCTGCCCGTGGAATCGCTCGTGTGAAACGATTTTTTTCTACGAAATTGAAATAGGTGATGTAAGTAACATTAATGCTGATATTAGTAAATTAATTTCAATATCAGCACAGTAATTGTTTAGATTATTCGTTATAAATATTAAAAAAAAATCCTCTGTATCATTCTCTGCTTAGCTTTTTATCAACTATGCTGGAACCCGGCGTTCCAGCCAAACTGAATGTTAAATATTTTTCATCACACTTGCACGTAAACAGTATCTAAACATACAGGTTAACTTGGCCGTAATGCCCACGCCGCAATTGCGGCGGTAAGACCCCTCTTTGAGGAGTGGCTAGATCGGCGTCACGGCGTCCTGACCTACCGCATGACGCAGGTCCTCACCGGACACGGAAGTTTCGGGAGGTACCTGTGTCTGATGGGTAAGGAAGAGACGCCTGGGTGTCACCACTGCGAGGGTCGCCCTGAGGACACAGTCGAGCACACGGTGTAGGACTGCCCAGCTTGGGCAGAGCACCGACGTGTCCTCACGGCGACAATAGGCGGAGACCTCTCGCGCCCGGCCTTGGTCGAGGCCATGCTGCGGGGCGAGAGGGAGTGGGAAGCGGTCGCCTCCTTCTGCGAAGCAGTCATGCTTCCGAAGGAGGAGGCGGGCCGCGTGAGGGAGAGGATGGCGTCCTCCCTCCAGCCCAGCTGCAGTGGTAGACGCCCACGGCGTCTGACGTCGGCCGACGATCTCCGGCCACCGTAGGCGCGGGCATACGGACAGCGAGTAAAGGGCAACTCGCTGTCCGACCATGGACCATGCCCGGGTCGACGGCGCGTCGTGTTCCACGCGCGCCTCAAAGAGCGTCAGCAACATGACGAGGCCCCCTCTGCAGAGGGCCGAAGCCCGCCGGGGTCGTGGGACTCGTCCCGTTACCGTGGCCCCGGTACGTAAAGGGCTATTGAAGGAACACCGTGGATTTTAGTCAGTAAAAGTCTGACAGTCCCTCCCACCCTGCCCGGAGTGGGTGGACTTATTTGAAAATTTTACCAAGTTAAAAAAAAAAAAAAAAAAATGTCCCATATAAAACCCTCGGGCTTTTGTTGTCATGAAACCCAAGGTCGGTAAATATTTTTTTTAATTTATAGCACAGCACACAGGTCATGCAAGTTCAAGCAAGGAGTTTAAACGCAATTGAAATTTTTTCTTAAAATGTTATCTAAACAGGAATGTCATTGCAATCTCGCTACATGTTACTTAAATACTCAACTAAATGTTCGTAATAATCGATTTTAATACTTTTTTGTATCAAACCGTCGAAATTATTTATACTGCCATGACGGAGTGAAAAAAATAAAAATAAGCAGTATATATTTGCCCTTAACGTTTCTGAACGAAACATTTGTATAATCTGTGGTGTGGGAATAAAGCCCGCCATCCGCTTAAAAAAAAGTTCACTTATTTCGTAAGTTACGTAATAATAGTTGTGCTGACTTGTGTATTAAAGCTATAATTCATAATTATTTACCTTTTGTATTTGAAGACAAGTAAAAAAGTTATAAAAATGTCGTCGGCGTCGTCCGACGAGTGTGATTTAAATGCAACACCGCCAGATATTATCCATGCAGCAAAAACAATTAATGATGTACAGTGACTATACATTTTAATAAATAAGTAAGTTTTTTCTGCCCTATAATTTTATTTATTTACTCGTAAATGTGATGAAAAACATTGTATGTTTCACGGGCGGTACGGGAATTACGAACCTCGACTCAGAAAGCCCTGTCTCCGACTTCGGGCTTCTACTAAAGCCTCGATCGTAATTCCTTACTTACCGCCCTTAATTCACAATGTACTAATACATAATTATATTAATAAACTAAATAAAGATTGAGGTTTAATGTTTAAAGCCAAGTACCAAAGCGTATACAGGCGCGAAGACTGCTGTTCTTGTTTTCATAAATTTCTATTAGATGTTATCCTCTATAGACATACATAAGAACACCCCGTTATTATGTATGTCTAAAGTCTACCATGTTCGGAACAAGAATTAGTGTGAATCCTTAGACATAGATTACTCATAATTATTATGAACCCATATGACTTACATAGTTTAAGATTAATTTTGTAATTTACCTATTATGATTATTGAATAAAATTATTATAGACGTTCATCAGAGACTGGGCCTGGGTTTGAGTCATACCCAGGCCTAGTCTCTCTCACAGAGGAGCTTTGTATGCTTAAGTTTGAAGCAAATCATGTTGGATTCCATATTTATAATAACATCGTATATTCTATGTTTAATGCAAATAAAATATAGTGTTTTGTCTCAAATGAATAATAACACTGTTTCTTTCTGATGAACGTCGGCGCAAAATTGGCATTGTGTCTCAGTTCACGATATTATACTTAAATTTATGATTATTTCACACAAATATCTGGTTAAATTTGACAGCATTTCGAGTTATGTCGATATTCTCGCAAACGAGCGATATGTAGAAGGTAACTTACATAATTGTTAACTATATTTTGGAGCCGTTTAGGTTCGAAATTTTCAACCATGGATATCTTGATCATAAGAATTTATCTGAAAAAGCTTCAGAAAAATCGAAAAGGCTGGTGGACACTTTTGCCTGACTCAAGGGCCTGGATATTACTGAGACTGTCGTCTTTTGGGACAAATAGAGATATTGTAGTTAAATGTTTTTAACTGCATATAATAACAAGAAATTTTAAATTCAGACGCAGTAGGAAGTGAATAATATAATTTATTATAAACATTAATAATGTAATTTTAAAAATTTAAATGTATGTAATTATATTCTTGTAAATTATCATTCAATATAAACAAATGGGTATTTACTTTAACCTTGTGAATGCTAAATGCAATATAGCGTTTATTCTCTAGATGTTAAATTGTTTATTGTTTGCTTGGATGTATTGCTATAGATTATATATAGATGATTATAATATTTACTGAAACATATTTTTATTTATTATTCGTCGTTTATTCGGTTAGGTATCCTTTTTCTACACGATGTTAAAGAACACTTTATATATTTTGTGTACCTACTTATGTATTGTATATATATATTTGTTATTTTTTTTCCATTTTGATGAGTATTTGTACAGTAGTACACTAATATAGCCCTCCCCATTTTTATCAAAGCTCGTAAAGTCCTTCCAAAGGTTGTCTGAAACATATTGCTCTCAACGGTAAGATCGCCATTGTAACCAATATTTTTTTAGAATATTGTTATTTAAGTGTGATTCAATTATTGGTGTACAATAAAATATATTCTATCTATCTTACTGTTATAAATATTTCATTAAAAAAACATTAAGAAATACATGTAGCCCACCTCTATCGGGAACGGGGTCCAAGCTACCGGCTCGCGGCGGTCAGGGCACCAGAGAGAGGAATCTTTTACCGATAGGTACGCGCCGTGAATAAGTGCCGCTTTCTAAATCAAGTCTTTTATCCTGCTGCCTTACGAGAGCTTCGTTAGCCATGGCTCGAGACTTTAAGTCAATTAAGGCTCGAGCCATGGCTAACGCGATTATCAGTAGAATTATTACTGAGTTCATATCCCGCACGTCGAATATTCAATTTGAGACTATTAGAGTACGCCGAATATGTATCAAATACATTTTCTCGAGGTAAATCCAAACAAACCGACGTAATTATCAAACAAAATATAATTTTACACAATTTTAAATCGAGGTACGTTTTTATTTTTCGGGCAAAGCAAATATAACATCAATATTTTTCTTTATTCGTAAGGCTCTTAATATAATTATGTAGGCCATTGATGTATTAAAAGTAGTAGGCTTTGCAATTTTGTATGGTAAATAACATCTGCGAAATTTCTACCTTTTCGTTACCAGAAAAATCGATAGCTATTTCTAGTGTTTCTCATTAAATGTTCGTATACTTTATTAGCAAATCCATTCACATACCGTAAAACGCTGCAACTTTGCCAACTAAGCCCAAATTTGCCTATTTCGTTTAATTAACGATATTTCGCGTTTGCTTCGTTTTTTCTTATTTTCTACCATTTGGTAGTGATTTTACATTATTAGGGTAACATATTTTTCATTTTTTGTAATGGTAACTTCATTGTTATTCCGTTAGTTGTACGACAAACACCGGTGCGACTGAGTGAAAATTTTTAGTGTCTTGTAACTTTTGAAGTTTTAGCTAAAGAAAAGGTGTTTTCGTGCAGCTATAACATTCCAGGGTAAGAAAATACTATCTACTTTCCGTATTACTCGATATTTTTGTTAAAAGGACAGGATTTCATTAAAATAACTTAGCAGGCAATGTTGGGCACTGTTTTGAAAACTTGAGTGACACAACTTTGCCTGGGTCTAGGGATGTCACTAGTCGGATTTTAATAATGATATATTTTTACTATGTAAATGTTGTATTAGCATGAAATTTACACAGCTTCGAACCCGGTCAAATCGACACGTAAGCGCTTGCATGCACTAAATTCCTTTCGTTTTACGATATTTTATTGCATAAATTGTTAATGTTCCGAAGTCGGGTGAAGACACTGACTCCTGTATAAACTCAAATATTCTCTGGAAAAGCCACTTTTTTAAATTTTTTTATTAGTAATTACGAGTCATCAAATATTCTCTGGAAAAGCCACTTTTTTAAATTTTTTTATTAGTAATTACGAGTCAGTATTGCTAAAAAAGCATTATATTTGTGATTTTTACTCATAAGTGGAATTTGGTTTTATTTTTGAAAAAAGTGAATAAAAGTTTAAGAAAATAATCCATATTTTTTTGGACAACCCTTGTTTCAACGACATTTTTGTATGAAAAGTTTGTGGTACCTGCTACAATATTGCCTATCAGCAGTAAAAAAAATATTCAAGTCCGTCATGGCAATAATATAACTGCCGGGGACAAGCACGTGTCTCTTGTACACGGAAAAAAAATACTAAAAAGATCAACAATATATTTATTGAGATATCCTTCTAGGCAAAGTTGTGTATTTTACCTACAACTTTGCCTACGACTTTGAGTGTTTGTAATTCTGAAAAACGGCGTGATTTAAATAGATTTGGGTTCTACCTGGCAAGGCATAAGGTCTGTTTTCCATCTCAAAGTCTGTAAAAGCCGCAATAATAAACAGGTTCAGAGATACGAACAAAAAACGTCAAAATCCGGGCAAAGTTACAGCATTTTACGGTAGTACCCGAAATATTGTATTTTTAGTTTCCAAGATTGATCATGATAAGAACACTGTGGTGAAGTGAGTTAATACTCCATTAATTGACGCCTAAATTGCACACATTGCTTGATCATCACCTAGTCTATACATATGTAGTACCCTGTAAATAAAAGAGCATGTATCTGTATATTTTTTTAGGGATCAAATTTAATATAGCTTAATTTCTGTTCGATAGTCTCATTAATTAATTGAGAGAATGGCTGGACCGATTTCATTACACATTCTTTTTGTTTTTGTATTTATTAAATATTCTTTTTGTATTCTAATCCCTCTCATATATGGAAAGATTAAAAAGTTAGAAAGACACCGTTTGTTGAGTTAGCTAGAAAGTAATTAAAACATCTTCATATATGTTGACTCGGTGTTTAATACCTGTAAAATATGCTAAATTAATTGTATATCTAACTATATCAATAAACATGAATCGCCAAATGTGTTTCTAAGCGCAAAAATCGAGAACGGCTCGACCAATTCGGTAAGAACGATGTGGTCGAAGATGAAGCACGTTTTACCCAGAAGTAACCTATTTACTCTTGATTTAAAAATCCCCAGGTTAGAGCTATCAGGAAAAACAAACTCCGGTAGGGAATTCCACTCCTTAGCTTATTACGTACGCATAATGAAGTATTCCCAAAATGTATTGTGAGTATGGGTGGGATACCCATCAAGTAACGATGGCACATCACCGTTTGTCCTGTAGTCCGATGAAAGCGAGAAAAATGCGAAGAAGTTTGACAATTAAACCGAAGTCTACTGGGCGAAGTCGCGGGTAAAAGCTAGTGCAGTAACATAGTTTTAAAGATTTCTGTTAGGAACACTATAATTTAATTTAATTTATTTATTCCATTCGGGCAACATAAATCCATGATGTTAGTAAATATACACGCTTCAAACTAATGTTCGTATGAAAAACAAATATAAGTTACAAGTACAAAAAAAATAATAAAATAATGAAATAATTAAGAAGTTAAGTACATCTCGCATGAGGGATGAACAGGCAAGTATTTACTTGTTCATCACCTATACAAAATGTCTCAAAATAGGGGAGTAAAAATTCTCCGCAACAGTTTTCAGAATGCTGTTGGGTATTTTTCACTTTTGATGACGAAAACAAAAAAAAAATGCTTTGGTCAACTTTACGTGAAATAGCTGTAAATATCAATAATTTAAGTCATAACCTACTACGAAAAAATATGTACCGAGCTTACAACTTTTTAGTTTTACTAGAAATACGCAATGAAATTTCGAACGTCCATGGTAGTGACACTGAATCCAGGTAAGTGACTTTCCATACAGTTTTTTTAACCATGGAAATAACTTCAAATCATGGACGTGAAATTCTACATATTTTATATAAAAGATGAAGTCACAAATCAATAAATAATTAAAACACTGGATTTATTAAATAAAAAAAATGTTTGGAAAACGAGCTTTGATTGCTTTGAATTTTTAACTTTAACTTAAATCACATGTTTTATCTTAGGAATTATGATATCAACCATATTTTGTAATAAATATGAAACATATTATATATTTTTAAAAGTAACTGCTAAAGAGATCAAAAACATTGTACTTATAGGACTTTCTAATTTTAGTCTCAATAAAATCTTAATATATATTAAAACCATCAAGTTATTTTATAACTTTAGAAATATTTCTTAATTCAAATATTTCGAGGTCATCATCGCTCTCGCTGTCAAAGATCCTCATCCTCTCTTTTCATCGTGTTCCTTATCTTCCTGTTCTTCAGTCTCACTATCAAGCTCGTTATCTTCTTCTTCTTCAGTCTGAACATCAAATTCTCTATCCTCCCGTTCTTCAGTCTCACTACCAAGCTCGTTATCTTCTCCTTCTTCAGTCTGATTATCAAGTTCTCTATCCTCGAGTTCTTTAATCTCACTGTTTAGTTCCTTATCCTCCTATTCTGCAGTCTCACTATCCAGTTCCTCGTCTTCTTGTCCTTTCATCTCACTGTCAAGTACCACATTCTCCTGTTCTTTAGTTTCACTATCTGGTTCCTTATTCTCCTGTTTTTCGCTATCTCTATAATACAGTATATTAACTAACAGATGGCTTTCCCGTTAACCCGCAATAGTATACCATCCATACATGCTAAATAAATATTAACATTCAAAAACAAAATGTTTTTTTTTTTTAATATTATATTCACTAAAAATGTTAAATTGACTGGCTTCATACGAGTTGGGGTTAGCCTTAATACGAGCTCTTCGTTTTCGGTCGCATTCTCTTTTTTGTTTACGAATTTCTTTTGCTGTCTTTGGTCTTTTATTTCTCGCCATCCAAAAAAAAGTAAAACATGTATTTATATTAGTGATGTGTCAACTCGGAATAAACACAACTCGAGTTGAAACTCACGTAACTCGAGTTAACTGGGTGAAATGAAACTGAGTAAATGATTTGTTTTCGTAACAATATTTAAATAAATTGAACAGATTCAGCATAAATATGTATGGGGACCATTATAATTAAAGTAGGTAGAATTTAAATAAAAACGAAATGTATTTATTTATCATTTATTTCTGTTTTATGTATTTAGGATTAAATTTTTGTAACATCAATAAAGTAAGTATTTCTATTAATTAACAACAAAACTATATTTGTATGAATCTGAACACTGTTTGCACTTAGCATGTCCATTCACTGGCGATTCAAATACATCCCAAACAACAGATTTCCTATTAGGTCCCGGCATTTTTTCTATACAGTACCAAATAATTCGAAAAACTAACACCAATAACAACCAGCACTCCAAAATAACCTCAAATCTGCAACAATGCAATGTTGTATTGTTGTGACGTTGACATAATTGACATTTGTAGCGAATTAAATGAATGAATATAGTCATAAATGATCGGCAAACTTTGTGCCATCTCAGTGTCTGTCATTCGACTTAAAGAGAATTCAATTCGAGTTGACTCGATTTAAGCCCAACTCGAGTTAACTCAAGTTAGTAAATCGAGTTGACACATCACTAATTTGTATGTAAAAGCGTTTTGTGTTTCTATGTATATGGCAGTAATTAAACAAACAAAATAATTGGAATGATCTAAGTTAAAGTTCACATCCCTGGACCTGTGGTCACGTCCATGGAGAAAAAATATCCACGTAATCAATGGAAGTGACATCCATGGAAAGGACATTTTTTGGTTCAAATACAGAAAACTAACCCAAAAAATCTCGTCTTTGCAACCTATTTCGGCAATCGTAATTTGACCATCAAACCTAAAAAACAGCAAAACAAATGTAAATTTAACATTATATACTTACTTGGCAAAACAACCACAGTAGTGACCATGTATGCTTGACGAGTTTTAATTAGGTAATCTTATTGTTTTTTCACGACAAAAGTATTGCAGCCAGTAAGAAATTGACATCTAATTATGGTTATAACAGTTGACGGCTTGTCAATGCTCACATAAATTCGGACATATGCAGTTTTTTTTCTCGGTTAAAAGTTATTGCGACCTTTGTCCATGGAAGTGACCAAAATTTAAGTCACATATTTTAATTAGGTTTTTTGTTCTCTTTTTTATCAATTGAATATTAAGTTATAAGCTGATATCGGTCAGTATTTGTTAAAGTTTAAGATAACATCCTTATATTTTAGAAATATCACGCTAAAGACTGGGAAAAAATTATTATATCTTTAAATTTGCTTCAGTCACATCCACGGAAAAGACATTTTGGCGATTATTTTTTAATATTTAAAATAATGTGATCAATTAATTTGGTATATTTTCATGTAGTCTTTACCAGACATGGTAGCACTACCTTGATAAATATATCAAGTCCGCGTGCCCTTTGTTATTGAAGAAAAAAATCTCTATCACAGATAATTTTACTGAAAATGAGAAATACCCTGTTATTACTGACCCACAACCTGGTCACGAGAGATGCCGTTTTTTTGCGTAAGAGGGCTTGAAACCCATCGGTTTAGTACTGCGCAAACATCTCAGACGCACTACAGTAGCGGGGCAGTCCTAACAGCATTCTAAAAATATTGTTGTACTGGACACGTAGGGCATCTAAAGATCTTTTGGTGTAGCCGATCCACAGAACACCCGTGTACAGGCCCTGACAATAAGCCTTAAATAGGGTTATTTTGACCTAGTCCGTACAGCGGGAGAATCTGCGCGTCAACATATTACCTCTGACTGCTAGTGCACTACGCTCCTTCTCAATGTCCACATTGTCCTTAAGATCGTCAGTAATTATGTGCCCGAGATATTTAAAATTATTTAATTTCTTTATGTGCAAGCCATTTAGGGTAAAACTAGGTGTATAATCTAGGCATTTACCGACGACCTTAAAGACCATGTATTCACTTTTACGTA
The DNA here is from genome assembly GCA_943138885.2 of Tholera decimalis. NCBI lineage: Eukaryota > Metazoa > Arthropoda > Insecta > Lepidoptera > Noctuidae > Tholera > Tholera decimalis. The sequence continues at coordinate 38,278,350 of OW964562.2, forward strand.
CGTTGTATACAAGTCCATGCTCAGTCGCATATCTTTCACACACCCTAAGTATTTCCGCAATATATCCCGCAGTGGGGCCCAGCAGCACCATGCCGTCTGCGTAGCTGATAGTATTTATACTGACGCCACCCACCCAACATCCTACACGCACGCTGCTGAGCTATAAGGTCATTAACATACAAGTTGAAGAGTAGTGGAGATGTTAGCCCCCCCTGCCTCATACCGCACTCCAACCCGTATGAAATAGACAGCGTTTTATCCCATTTAACGTGATTCGTTTGGTTCGCATACCAGTACTGCAAAAGTTTCAGGAAATCCGTCCCGTCGGTATATGCCTGTCTCCCAGCTTTCTTCAGAGTATGTCATATGAGATAAGGTCAAAAGCCCTAGAAAGATCAAGGAAACAGGCATACACCGGCATTTTTCGATCTGTGTAGTACTGGACAGTGTTTTTAAGGGCAAGGATAGCTGTCTCCGTCGATAGTCCAGGTTGGAATCCAAATTGAGCGTCGTGTAAGCAAAGATATTTTTTCAAGCATGAATCAATCATACTATCCATAATTTTTGTAGCGGTAGTCACAAGAGAGATTGGCCGATAGTTGGCTTTATCAGATATATATCCAGTCCTGTTTTAACTATCGGCACAACAATTGTTTTCATGAGTTCCGCTGGTAAGTATGAGTGACTCATGCACATAGTGTAAAACAGTGACAGTACCCTCGGCGGGTGTATTCCCGCGTTTTTAAAATGCTCAATACTGAGTCCATCGTACCCGGGAGATTTACCTGAAATCATATTTTTTTATTATCGTTTTCACTTGTTTTGGTGAAAAACTCATAAATGGTTCTTTTCTCTGATAGTGAGACCCAGTATCGATCATAGAAACTGACGGACCAAGAGGAGACTGAAACTTAAAAAGTACCATGAAAATATTTGCTATATCTCCCGGACCACTTACCCCGCCAACGCTTACGGACAGACCAGGCTTGGTATCTAGTTTACTAGTTGAGGTTTGTTCGAAAGCGCGGTGCACGCTGTGGCCTCAACGCCCCTCACTTTTTGCGCCGTCTCGCTCTGCCCTAGACCACAGTATAAAACCTAGACTGCTGCGGCGTCCCGCAGTGTCCGCCTCCACGTGTCCCTGAGTTTCTATCGCATGTTTTTGTTTATGTATAAAAGAGACACCATCATCGTCGCATGTGAATGACAACAATGAGTGACTAGCCGAGGTAGGGCGGTCATTGACCTCACTATTAGCTGTTAATCGCGACGCTTTTCAACCGACGACCAAAAGAGGAGGTTATCAATTCGATGCGTATTTTTTTTTTTTTTTTATTTATGATCATCGATTACTCGAAGACGGCTGAACCGATTTAGAAAATTCTTTTCTTGTTTGAAAGGGTATACTTCGAAATTGGTCCCATTGTTACCAGGTCAGGATCTGATGATGGAATCCTGGAGAAATCGAGGGAACTCTTCAAATATTATAGGCACACACCTATGGCGTTTTGGGTATTTCTTATAGTAACTTGTGCAGTTGCTCTCAAAAAATACCATTTGGGGAAGTGGAACTGATGATGAAGACCACAGATGGCCGCCGAACCTACTCAATAATAAGTATTTCGTGGATTGCGATTCGATTACTTGAATATGGATGTTAAGCACTTTATGTTCGTCACAATGCATATGGTGACGTAGAGCTGATGGTGAAGTACCAGGAGAACTCCTCAACAATTAACGGCCCAGCATTGGGAAAAGCAATATTTCGTAAAAGGTTAGAAGTAGTTGACATTTAGGCTATTTTAACTAGGTAAATTAAAAATCGACCAACTAAAAATAGTGAAATAAAAACTTTTTACCAAAAAATTAAACCGGCTCCCAAAAACACAGCAAAGTGAAAAATAACTTTAATTTCGGAAGTCGGTGCCAAAAACGAAAATACAAAACTAAAGACACCGACTACCGAAAATAAAGTTATTTTTTACTTTGCAGTGTTTTTGGGAGTCGGTTTAATTTTTTGGTAAAAAGTTTTTATACAGGAACGTATTGTAAGCCTATTGTAAGGACCGCTATTAGGTGGACTGCTATCAAACTACTATGTAGATATGCGCCTCTCCTTTTGTTTACATTTATATTTGATGTAAAATACATTAAAGATGCATGCTTCATATTGTTTGCCTCCATCTTAAGTAAATCATTTTTTTTCGTTGTAACAGCTTTTTTTTCTAGTCACTGATTTGGTTTTGCAATTTTAATATGTCCTTTAATAGTCGGGTGACATTCACATGATCGAAAATGACCGGAGGCAATCTGTGTAACTCCTTAGCCACAAAAATTGGGAACAACTCGGTGTCTGTTTTCTTCATAAGGCAAATAATATCTTCCAGATCCCTTATCATTCTTTTTTTATCCATCTTTTCTCCGAAGTGGCATCATCTTTGCACTACATTAACAGGAACACACATTATGCAGGAAAGCCAACACTTCATTTCTTACAACGTTACAGTTCGCACACTACAACTTTAATACAGGTCATTGACCTTCGTACTGGCTCACTGCTCAAAGCCACACCGCGTCCGTGCTGTACCGCGTGCGTCCGTACGTGATTTTGTAGATCAAAATAAAGACTAGGTACTTCAATTAATAAATAGTTTTTAAAATATAATGGCGGCTGTTTATCGAAAGGGCAACTAAAGATCTTGCCCTTTAGCCAGATTGGTGTCAGATTCTTTACCTAGAACCAACAATTTAACGTCTTTTAAAGGCACCAATTCTTAGAACTTCCTCAGCAAATGTTCCCTGATTTTCGAACTTCAAAGATTGGCCGAGTGTTTTATTCGACCAGAAACTCTTTGCGGGCTGCCTGACTGTACTTACAGACTTAATTGGGTAAATAAGACGTCCTGACTTAGCACTTCTGTTAATTTAATAATAGATAGGTCTTGTTCAACAGATATTCTTGGAATTGACTTCGAAAATTTATTTATTTCAACTTTATGTACTATATATATATAATGGTTGACTGGTAGAGAATGCCTACGGCATTAAGTCCGCCTTTTTACATAGGTACATATTACACCATTTATTTATTTATTTACACTTTATGCACCTATGTGCATAAAGTTTATGCTTTATGCACATAGGTGCATAAAGTGTAAATAAATAAATAAATGGTATAACATGTAGACCAAATGCAGCAAGGCAGTCTCTACTAGTCAACCTTTGGGTTAAAACTCGATGTAATAATTTAATATTCTTAACTTCTTAATTATTCTTAATATTTAACTTCTGAATACGTTTACCGTGATTTCAAGGAAAAATTCGACACCAAAATGTATCAAATTTATATAGAACAAAACGTTTTGAGGATATTTTCATTGTGCGTAACGAGTGGAATTTCCAGCCGAGAAAATCCCCTTAAATCCCTTATTTATTTGTTTAAAATCATAAAGCGTTTCTCAGAACTGAACTGGCTACCAAGATTCAACTTTGCAGTCTTTGCAGTCAGAATAGTTTCGGAATGAAATGGCTGTGATATACGTACGGACAGACAGATATGACGAATCTATAAGAGTTCCGTTTTGCCATTTGGCTACGGAATCCTAATAACTAGTTATTATACAGTATGTTAACTAACAGAGGGCGTTCTCATTAACCCGCCATAGTATAGCATCCATACATGCTAAAAAAAATATTACCATTCGAAAACAAAAAGTTTTTTTTTTTAATGTTAAAATATTCACTAATATGTTAAATTGATACGTAAAAGAAACACTGTACACGCGTACGCATTCATAAAGACCTTGAGATGTTACCGTCCTTTAAGTACGCGTGTACAGAGTGTTTCTTTTACGCATAAATTAAAAAACTGTGAATATTTTAATATTAATAAAAAGCATTTTGTTTTCGAATGGTAACATTTTTTTAGCATGTATGGATGCTATACTATTGCGGGTTAACGGGAACGCCCTCTGTTAGTTAACATACTGTATAGTTCACCTTACTGGTTTCGGAGCTTGACTTGCCAGACCAACTTTACTATTAAAGCTTCGGTCGCAACTAAAACAGGCATTATCTACTCGGTCTTTTACCAACTATCTTGAGGTCAGCTTCCAGTCTGCCTATCTGACCTCCACAACCCATTAGCTACGTAACACAATACCATTGGTAAGACCACTGTCAAATTTTCGCCACTAAAACTGTAGGATTAATTCTTATTAAGGTTATACTAATTGTTCCTTTGTCCGTTTTTTACAGACGAATCAAGTCGATGTGTCTCTAAGTAAATAAACTTTTGACACAATGCTGCTAACTCTTGCGCTGTTGGGATTTATCACGCTGGTGATCTGGAAGCTGTTGGCTGATGAGGAGAATACCCTGGACCAGCTGCCGGGGCCACCGCGCCGACCCATCATAGGATGTGCCCTGGAATTTATGAAGATTACCCCACGTAAGTAACTTTCTGTGTCTTATTCTGCTTTGCCCCAAACTAGGAATTTCTTCTGTATCGTGTGTGCGTTTATTAACATTTTAACTCATATGCACAAATGCCCGGAAAGACTATTTGTAAGCCATATAAAAACTTGTTGTGCGGAAACCATAGAAATATATTTTATCTATGGTGGAAACCGAACATACGCAGCCTAGCAACCAATCACTCAACCAATCCAATCTACTAAAGGAATCTTGAGTGCTTGAATCATATTATGTATGTATTTAGTGCATTGTATTTTTATACAATGTGTCTGTTTCCTGCTGGTTAACTTTATACATAGGTATATACGCCAAGTGTACGGACATAGTGTCCAGGCACTCTTTGCGATAAAAATTTCGTGATTTTCGAACAAATTATGCCAGATCCCAAGTCCCAAAATGCGATAAAGCTGCCAGTAATTTGTATGATGATCTTGGTGTACAATAAATTATACAATTTTTTTTTATATAAATAAAGATGTCTAGAGTGAATAAAATAAAAAGAGCGTAATATATATAGTGTACCAAGATCAACGACGGCATTGATGCAAAAAAGTATTTTTGGTTTAGCACCAAACACTTATAATAAATCCCTAAACCTATTAAACAAATGCCTACTGCTTTGCTTAAAATACACACATCAAAAGTGTCTAGGGATCAAGCAGTTTTATGCGGATTTCTTGAGATTGAGATGTGGCTTTGTAATAAATTTATGATTTTATAAATTTATATGGATCCTTTTTGGTGCATTTCATAATTTGAAACAGGAACTGTTAATCAAATTCGAGTAAAAGATGAAAATCAGCTGTCAATATTTTCCCTATAAAAACATACAACGCATTGAAGACATTATTAGTGCTACTGTTTACCTACTACTGATTAAAACCAACGTTATTATGGAGCGGCGACGTCATTTAAGCAGGGAAGAAATGCTCAGAGCCGTGGGAATGATAGAAGCTGGTTCCCGGCAACGTACTGTGGCTTTAGCTCTGAATACAAGTCAGAGTGTTATCAGTCGACTTTGGACACGTTACCGAAGCACTGGTACCGTGGCTGAGCGCCATGGAGGACGGTATCGCTGCACCACACGGAGACAAGACCGATACATTCAAATCTTAACTCGAAGAGCTCCAACAATAACCGCCATGATGTTAGCCGTGAGGCTTCATCACTCTTCAGGGAACTTAATTAGCGACCAAACAGTCAGAAACCGCTTGCATGAAGTGAACCTTCATTCCCGAAGACCGCTACGGGTACCACCTATAGCAATGCACAATCGTAGGATTCGATATCAATGGGCTCTTGAACACAGAAATTGGGCAGAAGAACAATGGCGTTTCGTGTGCTTTTCTGATGAGTCTCGTTTTGGTATGAGACCGGATACAAGACGTATACGACACTGGAGAACCCCTGGACGCCAACAGCGATTAAAATCCTGCCAGGAAGTCCATCCTTATAGTGGTGGAACCATCATGGTATGGGCGGGTATTTGGATCGCCGGAAGAACTGAGTTGATTTGGATTAGAGGCAACCTCAACGCTCAAATTTATGCTGAGACGATTGTATCTGACGTCATCGTTCCTCTACAAGTGCAAATCGGTCCCTTATTTCAGTTAATGCATGATAATGCACGACCGCACACCGCAAGAGTTGTAAGACAGACTCTCGCCGCAGCTAACATCAATGTCCTGCTCTGGCCTGCTCAGTCGCTAGACTTGAACCCGATTGAGCATGCATGGGATATGCTACAGAGAAGAGCTCTGCCGAATATGGAGGGTATCCAGTCGCAAGAAGACCTTTTTTTGTTGTTGCAACGAACATGGGCGGCCATTCCACAGCGTGATTTGGATGAACTCATTTTGAGTATGCCAAACCGATGTTCTTGTGTTGTTAGTGTTCGCGGTTGAAACACGGATTATTAATTGTTTAAGTTACCCAATAAAATTTTAAAGAAAACTGTTATTTCAGTCTTTTTTTCGAACTTTAATGTTAGTGGTTCAAATGTCAAAAATCCCTTTATTAGGAAAATGGCAAATTTCTTTATTAATGCAAAGGTGACTTGGTTTATCGTTACTGTGACAAACGAAAACACTTTATTTGATGAATCCTTAAAGAACATTTTAATTAATATCAATCAGGAGAAAAGTTATTGCAAAAATATATGTTGATCCCTAGACACTTTTGATGTGTGTACATTTAAAAATATCTCATAGCTATTATTCCGTATCAGAATGTTTAAATGACCGTAATTAAATAGATGAATCTTCTTCGAGAAGTCTTATTTGAGAAATAAATCTAACAACATGATTAGTTGAAATACTGAATAGAAATACTTATTTTTTTTTTTAAATTATTTAAATGTATATACAAATGCATACATAACAACGAATACACGCTACCACGAAAAACCTAACGCCGTAGCCATGGGATCTCGAATAACTAAATCTCTATTTTTAACCGACTTCTAAAAAAGGAGGAGGTTCTCAATTCGGATGTTTGTTTGTTTTTTTTATGTTTGTTCGGGCATAGCTCCGTCGCTTGCAAACCGATTTGAAAAATTATTTTTTTGTTGGAAAGGGTATACTTCCCAAATAGTTTTCTGAAAACTTTATCGAAATCGGACAAGGCGTTTCTGAAAAATAGACAAAAGTCTGAAAACAATATTTACATTGACGACCTTTTCGTTTACTCTGCTGGTGAAGGTGATAAGTAGTTGACATTTTGGCTTTTGTAACTAGATTAATTACAAACTGACCCACTAAAAAGCGCAAAAATAAAAACTTTTTTGCAAAAAATAAAACCGACTTCCATATCAAAACACTACAAAGCCAAAAATAATTTTAATTTCGGAAGGCGGTGTGAAAAAAAAAGAAAATACAAAGCCAATAACACCGACTACCGAAATTAAAATTATTTTTGGCTTTGTAGTGTTTTGATATGGAAGTCGGTTTTATTTTTTCACCTATTCGAATCACTTTACAACGAATGCACACTAACAAGCAAAACTGAACAACGTTGCCATGCGATCTTGAATAACTAAACCTCGAAAAATCTTCATAAAATGTCTTTATTAACTTAACAATCAAACATTGCTTTTGCAATTTTAAATAAATTCCGCTCGCTCGCTGCGCGGCCGCCACTTCTGGCGGCCAATAACTCACTCGCTTGTTATTCACATACTATCTACATATAATAAAATCTGTGCGTCTGCGACTTTTGCATTTATGTAAGTATAACAGTGATGCTACAGTACTTTTATTATAGATATAAACACAGATACAGATGTACTGATGAAAAACCCAACATCACTTTTTACCTTATCGTACCAAGCGCTTTTCCTCAACATTTATTGTGCGCACAGCCTAGGTGTGGAACTCTCTGCCGGCTTCTGTGTTCCCTGCCACATATGACCGTCAGCCTTTAAAGCAAGAGTGAATAGGCATTATCTGGACTCGGTCGTTTGATCGTAGACCTCATCTTACACTTACCATCAGGTGTGATCGAGGTCTAGAGCCGGCTCATTAGTAATAAAAAATAAAAAAAACTCAACCCGGGAATCAAGCCAAAGCCAAACATAAGTTTCATAAAGATTACCTTTAAATAAGAATATGATATCTTTATTTATTCAAAATGTGCCATCAAGTTCTTTAACCTCTATATACATACCTCTACAAAATCCAAGGTCCTGATGAAAGTCGATCTCTAAAGAGTTTCTTGTCTCAAAATTAATAAAGTTACCTTAATGAGTTCACAGTTACGTTTCTCTAAATATTTCCACGGTGTATTTTCTTTGAGCTATTTTACTTTCTTTGGTAACTTCAGTAACAAATCACCCGCCATTTCCTAACTATGTTAGTTCGGTCTCTACTGTCTCCACTTGTTGCGGAATTGTTTGTTGCAGAATTGTTGGAAAGAGTTACCGCGGCCTCGGAACACGAAGGGCAAATGACGGAACACGGATGGGTTTTAGTCAATAGAAGTCTGACACATCCTCCTGCTTCAACCAGATCGGGGAGGCAGTCATTGTATGATTTCCCATCCTTAAAAAAACACCCGAGTATTTACTTGTGAATATATGTATCCCGCCCTCGAACATGTATATGTCGCAGCCAACTAGCTTAATTAGGCGATCAATCAGCAGCCTAGCCTCCTAACTAAACAGCGCCGTTCAACTAGCGGCCTGAATGATATTCAGCCTTAGTGTCTGTTACAACATTTAATAACTTGGCTGGCTAATGCTTAGGCCATTCGTACGATAGGGTGACCATGTGACAAGAATAAAAAAGATGAAACATCTGACATTATAAATTCTTATTTAATATATTTAAAATGTAACATGCTTATCACTTATTATTATCATTGTTATTTAGAAATCATGAGATCAAATAACGCAACTTAATTACTAAGAATATAAGTGTAAGTAATAAAAATATTATTTGTTAACACAAGTTAAGCTCCATGGCATCTTGACTTTTGCATCCGCAAAGAATTTTGTTTTTAAAACAAGCCTACCTATAATTGCGACATTGATTCACAGCAGGCTTATAATTTCATTTTAGGAATCCCTGGCGACCAAAAGTTGACTGACTTGCCACAGCCTCTCTCAAAGAAATAAAGTTTTCTGAAATTTCATCGCCATTATAAAAGCCTGTTTGTTGTTTAATCTTAGTTTTTACCGGCAAATCTTAGAATTTACCGACATGAGTTGGTAAATAATAAGGAATTACAAAAAAGAGAGAAAAAAAAATAGTTTTACCGTTTTACGGCTGGTAAATGTTGGTTTTGGAAATAAAACAATGAATACTTGTTAATTAATTATTGCAATATACTACATATCCGTCTTAACTATACATATTTTTATATTATTCTTTGGTATTTTACTAATATATAGAAAAGAGACAGTCAATTGTCATTACAATAAACAAAAAAATACTTGTTGCAACATGGAGTGCTGCTGTGACTTGTTTTTCTCAACATATACCATGCCTAGAGGTAAATCTTAAGATTTGCGAAGTGAATGGTGGTAAAAGTTCGAAATTAACGATAGTCACAGAACTATTCGGGCTTTTACTAGGTTTTACCAAAAAATCTTAGGATTTACCTTAACATATTATATATATTCGAGGGCGGGAAGGAGGTGCTGCATACTGCATTCAAGTTCTAAAACCTATTTTTGCTAATTTTAACAAAATATGCACATATATTATATGACGTGATTTCCGCACTATCACTAATATTTTACTGGTGGATTAACCTAGTTTTGTAGTCTAAACTTCTTTTAATTTTAATTTTTATAATATATATATATATATAATTATTTTATTTTTATATGTTACCATCACATACATATTATAGATTTATTTGCCTGCATTATTCCTTTTAGCCTCTAGTGAATAATACGATTAAAGGCGATGATCACCTACCGAATAAAATAAATTTTGGGCTGCAAAAAATCTTGAATATATTCCTGGGAACATGGTTGCTAGCAACGCCATGATATACAAATATACACCTTTTCCTTTAATTTCTAAAAGATCTGAATAAGAATTATAATGCATCGTTTGTCTGAATTGCCTTATTTGAACAAATGATGTTTGATTTTAATTTAGCAACTTAATTTCTATCAAGTTTCCGTATCCAGAGGGTAAACAAATATTAAGCTGGCTGTATCTCATGAACAACTTATAACATAGTGTGTAATTCTATTGAGGCAAGGAATAATTTTAAAGTTAACTTTTTTTTTTGGTGGGAGAATCGTGAAAATAATGACTTCACACACTGTGGGTGGAGCGGCAAGGAGTGTCAGACTTCTACTGACTAAAAACCCACTCTGCTGTGTCAGTTGCCCTTTCGTTCCGGGGCCACGGTATCTCGTTAGAACATTCCCGCAACCCCGTAAGGCAAGTTAAAGTATACAAGAAGCATGATTTTAAGTCCAGTTAGCGTATAACCATTAGTGTATATTATTATGACAATAGTTTCTAGTTTTTATTTACGTGTAGAATTGAATTTGTTTTTGCTAGTCCCTTATTTCAATTACTTTAAATAATATCAAAAATTGTTTTCACTTGTCTTTGAAATACTGATTATCCAATAATTGAATACTATGTATTTCTAAAGTACATCATGCTTAATCATCGACCAAATCGCTTAACATCAGGTGAGATGGTGAACGCAAGCCTATAAACAATAAAAAAGTACTCTTAACCACAAAAGATATCACAAATATGAAAGCTGCAATAGACTCGACGAAATTAATCTTCTGTATTATGCAATAAATACAAGCGTTATTTCATTGTACATTTATTTCTCCGGCAGTGGTTTTGGATTTGTCAGTTTTGAAGAATTCAATGTTGTTCCAATCGTTGTACTTACGTTAGACTTGCATTTATAATACAATTGAAACAAATAACGACACACATGCAAACTGAGGTCATCGGAAAACTTGAGGCTAGAGGTACCAAGTCACTCCCCCAATTTCTTTGGTAAGTCATAGTCGCAGTTCAAGCAGTACGAATGTGGAATGCTCATCTCGTGTCAGTAAGAGAAACATAAACCCTTCCTTTATTCAAAAACATGGTTAAGATCTCGTATCTGTCTATTTAATTAGTTACTATTTTTATGTCTCAGCTTTTTAGGGTTCCGTAGTCAAGAAGGAACCCTTATAGTTTCGCCATGTCCGTCTGTCTGTCCGTCTGTCCGCGGTTTAGCTCAAAAACTATTGGTACTAGAAAGTTGTACATTGGCATGAGTATACACGTTAATGACGCCGAAAAAGTGGTAAAATAAAATTTTGAAAAAAAAAAAAAAACAATTGTTTAGGGTACCTCCCATACATGTAAAGTGGAATGATAATTTTTTTTTGTTCTTCCCATAGTGTGGGACATCGTTGGATAGGTGTTTCAAAAATATTAGGGGTTTGGTAAGACCGTTTTTTGATTAAGTAAACCGTTCGTGACTTATCAAGCTTTAAAGTACCAATTTTCGTTAGAGTCAAGTGTCCGCCCCCTCTATCAACTAAACGGTTATAGTTAGAAATTCAAATGTCACGGCAGTAGTACCTATATATAACGAAATTTAAAAGAAAACTATCACACATAAGTGGGCTTTACAAGTTTACGTGTAATAGTCGACCAATTGTATTTGACTCGAAAATTTCGAACAACTCTATAGAAATGTCGATAGATGGCGCTAAGCGCCAGTTGTATCGTGCTAGCTTCTTGTGACGATTGAGTAGTGTAGCTCTGTGTCCGTATTTAAATTCAAAACACCGGATATGACAAGTTTTATACAAATCTCTAAAAAAAAATTGAAACTTTCCGTGCAAAATTGTCGGATCAGGTGAAGATTTGTATAGGAAGTCAAATTAGTTAGGTAGTCATGTTTGGCTTTTAGTTAGAGCATGGTACGAAACGATCAGTCAGCGAATACGACACGCACTTGGCTGTTATAAAAACTACGGAACCCTACACTGCGCGTGGCCCGACACGCACTTGACCTGTTTTTGAAGTGAAAACTTCTTTAGCGGCGCTGAGCACTTTTTGTATGGGTAAAAACTGTTAAACTCGCGTCAGGGTCACGCGACCGATCGAAAAGCGTAAGACTTTTTTTTAAGTGAAAACGTCTTTAGCATCGTTGTGATTTGAAAGTTATTGAAACGAAAAAGCGACAGTATCTATCTGTTGCGACCTAGGAGTTAGGTCTCAGGGGTTGAGGTATCCCTGAGAGGGGGCGGGGGAGGCTTGTGGTGTTGAGGGGGGAGTACAGGGGGAGTAGAGGGGGAGTTGAGGGAGGAGTTGAGGGGTGAGTTGACGAGTGAGTTGAGGGGTGAGTTGAGGGGTGAGTTGAGGGATGAGTTGAGGGGTGATTTGAGGGGTGAGTTGTGGGGTGAGTTTAGGGGTGAGTTGATGGTTGAGTTGAGGGTTGAGTTGAGGGTTGAGTTGAGGGGTGAGTTGACGAGTGAGTTTACGGGTGAGTTGACGGGTGAGTTGACGGGTGAGTTGTCGGGTGAGTTGACGGGTGAGTTGAGGGGTGAGTTGAGTGGTGAGTTGAGGGGTGAGTTGAGGGGTGAGTTGAGGGTGAGTTGAGAGGTGAGTTGAGTGGTGAGTTGAGGGGTGAGTTGAGGGGTGAGTTGAGGGGGAGTTGAGGGAGGCGTTGAGGGGTGAGTTGAAAGTTGAGGGATGAGTTGAGGGGTGAGTTGGGTGAGGTTAGGGGTGAGATGAGGGGTGAGTAGACGGGTGAGTTGACGGGTGGGTTGACAAGTGAGTTGAGGGGTGAGTTGAGGGGTGAGTTGAGGGGTGAGTTAAGGGGTGAGTTGAGGGGTGAGTTGAGGGGTGAGTTGAGGGGTGAGTTGAGGGGTGAGTTGACGAGTGAGTTTACGGGTGAGCTGACGGATGAGTTGACGGGTGAGTTGACGGGTGAGTTCACGGGTGAGTTGAGGGGTGAGTTGACGGGTGAGTTGACGGGTGTGTTGACGAGTGAGTTGAGGGGTGAGTTGAGGGGTGAGTTGAGGGATGAGTTGAGGGTTGAGTTGAGGGTTGAGTTGAGGGGTGAGTTGACGAGTGAGTTTACGGGTGAGTTGACGGGTGAGTTGATGGGTGAGTTGACGGGTGAGTTGAGTGGTGAGTTTAGGGGTGAGTTGAGGGGTGAGTTGAGGGGTGATTTGAGCGGTGAGTTGAGGGGTGAGTTGAGGGGTGAGTTGAGGGGTGAGTTGAGGGAGGCGTTGAGGGGTGAGTTGAAAATTGAGGGATGAGTTGAGGGGTGAGTTGAGGGGTGAGGTTAGGGGTGAGATGAGGGGTGAGTAGACGGGTGAGTTGACGGGTGGGTTGACAAGTGAGTTGAGGGGTGAGTTGAGGGGTGAGTTGAGGGGTGAGTTAAGGGGTGAGTTGAGGGGTGAGTTGAGGGGTGAGTTGAGGGGTGAGTTGAGGGGTGAGTTGACGAGTGAGTTTACGGGTGAGCTGACGGATGAGTTGACGGGTGAGTTGACGGGTGAGTTCACGGGTGAGTTGAGGGGTGAGTTGACGGGTGAGTTGACGGGTGTGTTGACGAGTGAGTTGAGGGGTGAGTTGAGGGGTGAGTTGAGGGATGAGTTGAGGGGTGATTTGAGGGGTGAGTTGAGGGGTGAGTTTAGGGGTGAGTTGAGGGTTGAGTTGAGGGTTGAGTTGAGGGTTGAGTTGAGGGGTGAGTTGACGAGTGAGTTTACGGGTGAGTTGACGGGTGAGTTGATGGGTGAGTTGACGGGTGAGTTGAGTGGTGAGTTTAGGGGTGAGTTGAGGGGTGAGTTGAGGGGTGATTTGAGCGGTGAGTTGAGGGGTGAGTTGAGGGGTGAGTTGAGGGGTGAGTTGAGGGATGAGTTGAGGGGTGAGTTGAGGGGTGAGTTGAGGGGTGAGTTGAGGGGTGAGTTGACGGGTGAGTTGAGGGTTGAGTTGAGGGGTGAGTTGACGGGTGAGTTGACGGGTGAGTTGACGGGTGAGTTGACGGGTGAGTTGAGGGGTGAGTTGAGGGGTGAGTTGAGGGGTGAGTTGAGGGGTGAGTTGTGGGATGAGTTGAGGGATGAGTTGAGGGATGAGTTGAGGGATGAGTTGAGGGATGAGTTGAGGGATCAGGTGCGGGATGAGGTGCGGGATGAGTTGAGGGGTGAGTTGAGGGGTGAGTTGAGGTTTGAGTTGAGGGGTGAGTTGAGGGTTGAGTTGAGGGGTGAGTTGAGGGGTGAGATGAGGGGTTAGTTGACGGGTGAGTTAACGGGTGAGTTGAAGGGTGAGTTGACGAGTGAGTTGTCGGGGTGAGTTGAGGATTGATTTGAGGTGTGAGTTGACGGGTGAGTTGACGGGTGAGTTGAGGGTTGAGTTGAGGGGTGAGTTGAGGGGTGAGTTGAGGGGTGAGTTGAGGGGTGAGTTGTGGGATGAGTTGAGGGATGAGTTGAGGGATGAGTTGAGGGATGAGTTGAGGGATGAGTTGAGGGATGAGTTGAGGGATCAGGTGCGGGATGAGGTGCGGGATGAGTTGAGGGGTGAGTTGAGGGGTGAGTTGAGGTTTGAGTTGAGGGGTGAGTTGAGGGATGAGTTGCGGGATGAGGTGCTGTATGAGTTGCGGGATGAGTTGAGTGATGAGTTGAGGGATGAGTTGAGGGATGAGTTGAGGGATGAGTTGAGGGGTGAGTTGAGGGGTGAGTTGAGAGGTGAGTTGAGGGGTGAGTTGAGGGATTTATTTATTATTTATTATTTTTTATTATTTATTTGGCACACACATGCTATTTATCGAAAGAGAGATACAAAAAGAAGAGAAAAGCAAACAGTATTCAAGAGAAGTACCCGTGGGCCCCAAACTAGGCACAGCCTGTATCTTGGTGGCCCAGGATGTAGACTTAGCTGATTTCAGTTTAGTGCGGACAACGCAATTTGACTCTTGTCAAATTAATTTTAATGAAGCAGATATAAGTTCAAACAATAATAATGAGAAAGTGAAAATAATAAAATAGAATTAAAAACAAATTAAATTAAATTACAAATAAAATTAAATAACAAATAAAAATAAAATACAAATTAAATTACAAATTAAAATTACAAACTAAATCACAAACTAAATCACAAATTAAATTTAAAGTTAAATCGTCATCGAATACAAATTTCAAGTCACAATTAATGAAAGTCAATAACATAATTAGCTGTCGGAGTCAGATAAATACACTAGACACAAAGCAAAATAATAATTAAAAAAATATATATATAATAATAATATAAGTATAAAATACAGTCAGGGTGGGTGGGTGTGAAACTGTGTAATGTTGTGTTGTGGGTGTGCAGGATGTCCGGAGGTGTCTAGGTGAGAGTGTTTGTGTATTGATGCTGGTCAACTCATTGGGCATAAGATTTTTTCAGTTTCGTCATACGAAAGGTCCTGTAACCATCTCTTTATAGCTCTCTTCGGATATATTTCCAGAGATCCTTAGTGTGCATTTGTTAATCGTGTTAAACACCCGAATCGGCAGAAACAGCGAAAATCTAGTGGCAAATGCTGTTCTCACTCTTGGAAACGGAAGTCTATCGGCTCCAATTCTACCTCTTTGGGTGTATGTGAATTGTCTTCCTAAAACTTTAACTAGTTTTAGGAGGGAGCTTAGGATGAAAAGCTGGCGGACCCGCAATACTCTCGCCTCTTTGTACAATTGATCTGTACAATAGCGCCTCGGCCTACCCAGCCAGACTTTCAGAATATCCCGTTGAGCACGTTCGAGTTCCAGCAGATAGGACTTGGCCGCGCTGCCCCAGACACCTACACAGTACTGCAAGAGCGGTTGGCACAAAGCTTGGTATACTGTTCTGCATACGTCTTTTGGGGCACTGGCACGTAGTGACTTCATTATGTAAATAAATTTGCGTATTCTCTTTGAGAACACATATATGTTCCCTGAAGGACAAGTTTTGGTCAACTATAACACCCAAGTATTTAACTGAATCTGTTTTGGTTATGATATTGCAGTTACAGTCAATAGAATTACAGTGGAAGCTGTGAATTTTAATTTTCTCAATGTCCGGACAGCGAGAACGACTATTATGGAAAGCAATATAATTGGTTTTATCAACATTAAGTGTGAGTAGATTTTTAAGGAATTAAGGATGAGTTGAGGGATGAGATTAGGGATGAGTTGAGGGATGAGTTGAGGGATGAGTTGAGGGATGAGTTGAGGGATGAGTTGAGGGATGAGTTGAGGGATCAGGTGCGGGATGAGGTGCGGGATGAGTTGAGGGGTGAGTTGAGGGGTGAGTTTAGGGGTGAGTTGAGGGGTGAGTTGAGGGACGAGTTGCGGGATGAGGTGCTGTATGAGTTGCGGGATGAGTTGAGTGATGAGTTGAGGGATGAGTTGAGGGATGAGTTGAGGGATGAGTTGAGGGATGAGTTGAGGGATGAGTTGAGGGGTGAGTTGAGGGATGAGTTGCGGGATGAGGTGAGGGGTGAGTTGAGGGATGAGTTGAGGGCTGAGTTGAGGGGTGAGTTGAGGGGCGAGTTGAGGGGTGAGTTGAGGGGGATTTTTTATCCAGGATTAAACTTCTTAGGGCTATTAGCCCCAAATTTAGGGTAAAATAATGCTTATTGGGATTTTTTGGGCCCAAAAATAAGTAGGGCTATTTTTAGGGGCATACATACATTTACAAGCATCACATATATGCCCGCGGGGCGCGCGGCCGTCAGCGGCCTAGTACTGCTACATTACAGATTATCTATGTACTAGTACTAGGAAGTAGTACATCTATGTAGGTACTAGTACTAGGCAGTATTCGGAAGTATTTGATGATTGTGACGCTAGTAGGCATTTATGCAATAAGCGTCTTGAAAATATTTCCAAACTTGCACTTGCATTCATGACTGTACCATTTTAAAATTGAACGCGCTTTTTCGATATATCATATACTGAAAAACAAATTACGACACCGATTGTCCCTTGAAATGCTGTTAAGTTTGATGATGACACGAAACGTGATGATGGATCTTGCGTTACGTTTACTCCATCTGTCTCCATCTCCAAAAATGTTACAATTATATAATGTAAACATGTATGACTTTAAGAATTCCGAAATTTCAAATGAAACGCCAAGTCGGGATTTAAGCGATTTATAATGTGAATGTTGTTAATTAAGTAAATTCTATTACAAAAGTAATTAAAATTAAGTTATATTTTATTTACCTTAATAAAACGGGAAACTCATTTAAATATTAGCCTTGAATTGCAGCAAGAAACAGGGTTTTTTGAAGTGAAAACTTCTTAAGCGTCTTTGTGATTTGAAATTTTATGAAACGAAAAAGCAACAGTAAAAAGAGACAGACATATAAATTCATAAGATTCAACGTGGGAGAAAATTAGATAGGGAGCATTATACAGTGTTTCTTATGTCGTGGAAATTTTATATGGGCAAACCAAGGCAAACGTATACCTTTGAAATTTTGTAAATTTTTGAAGGATTTTTTTGAAGTGAAACCTTCTTTAGCGGCGTTGTGCACTTTTTTTGTAATGGGTAAAAAATGTTAAACTCGCGTCAAGACACGTGACCTGATCGAAAATTCGTAAGACGGGCGGAGAGAAGACAGCTGGCGCGGCGTAGGAGAGGAAGTATCCCCCTCTCATTCTACGGCGCGGCGAAAATGTATTCCTGCGCCTGCTGTTTTGTTTAGGCGGCGCAGGACGCTTGCGCGAATGTTCGTGTGTGTTAACATGAAAGTTGATTTTTCTAAGAGATAAACTTTTTAATGTAATATAAATTGTCATGTTTGTGTACGATAGCGCAATAAATAAATATTGTATTCTACCACATAAATGATAGTACTTTTATACTGATAATTAAAGCAAATCGTGCAAAATTATTCCCTAACCATTCCAAAATATCAAAAATGCACAACGTTAATATTCAAGTTTTGACTTCTGCCGGCACTCCCGGAGTGCAACCCGGATTTTTTTTTATGTATAATGTATTGGGTATGTAGTTTATTATTTATGTATTGTGTATAAGTAAATAGTACACCATGGACTACCCGCGTATTTATTTTCGGTATTTACTTTGAGGAGTGGCTTTAGAGACGCCACGGCATTCTCACCTTCTGCCTGACGCAGGGGCTAACCGGAAATCGCTGTTTCGGGAGGTACTTGTTTCGAATACAGCGGGAGGCATGCCCGGGTGACGTCATTGTGAGGACCATCCGGAGGATACGGTGGATCACACGGTCGAGGTGTGCGCTGCTTGAGCGGAGCAACGCCGTGTCCTCGTGGAGGTGATCGGCGGCGGTGACCTCTCGCGGCCGGCCCTGGTTCAGACTATGGTACAGAGCGAGAGGGAATGGGATGCAGTCGCCTCCTTCTGCGAAGCAGTCATGCTAGCAAAGGAAGAAGCCGAACTCGCGAGGGAGAGGCAACTCTTTTCCTCACGTCCCAGCCGCCGCGGGCGATGCCCTGGGCGTCGGGGATCGCAATCCGATCTCCGGCCATCGTGGGCGCTGGCTTGCGGACGGCTAGCAGGGATAGCTCACCGTCCGGTAAAGACCAGGCCCGGGTCGGCAGCGTTCCACGCGCGCCTCTAAGAACTGCCAGGAATAGTGACGGGGCCTCATTAGGCCATTGCCTACCGGGGTTGCGGGAATGTTCTAACGAGATACCACGGCCTCGGAACTTAAGGGCAGCTGAAGAAACAGGGTGGGTTTTTAGTCAGTAGAAGTTTGACACTCCCTTCCGCTCCACCCAAAGCGGGAGAAACGACTCCATGATTTTAGCACCCAGAAAAAAAAATAAAAATGGTCAGTCCTAGGACTGGTGAATAATCCATTCATAAACTGTTAAGCGGTGTGCAAAGTCCAAAAATAATTTCTTCATATTCTTCCTCTTTGTATTGGCTTTACGTTCTGTTAGCTTCTGCTCGTGGGTTCACTAGCGAGTACATTTTTTTTCAGTACCTATCTAAAAATAGCCTATGTCCTTCTCCACTCAACCTCTATCTCTGAATTAAATTTCATTGAAATCGTTTGAGTAGTTTAGACGGGAAAGTCTAACAGACAGAGCTTTCGTATTTATAATTTTAATAGAGATTTTTACTCTGTTTCAACTAAAATCTGGACTTACTACCAGTGGCGTAATAATAGAGTGGCAAGACAAAATGCCACGGGCTGCTAGTCGGATGGGGCCCCCGATTCGTGATAGCCGAAGTACAGCAAACTCCTAACATTAATATAAAAACATTTATTACGATTTATTAGTTTTCTCTTTAATTAATTTAAGTTACCTTCGTTAGTGCTTACACAAGTTAAACAAAGAATATTGTACACGTGATTTCAGTCCAATAGTCTTTTTGTTTTTTTTTTATTTTAAGTGCACTTGCAACAGTGTAGAAATATTAGAAACTCGAAACGATAAATGCACATGTTAAATACCCTGTTTTAATTTCTAATGATTTCTATCTCTGTCTTTAAATTGTTATTATTAATACTTTTATGTCTTAGCTTTTTTATGTATTTATGTTTTGAGTTTGATTTTGTTATGGTCTAAAATAAAAAGTAGTATCTATCTATCTACTAATACGTAGGGAGAGCCCTATACGCTGAATTTGCTTTGATGACGTAGATACCTAGTTTGGTCTCCCTCTTATAATAACGCGCTGAATGATCTTCATATCAAATACCGGTACATTTTATGTTAGTTCAGTGCATTTGTAAGCGCTTTGTTCGCTGCCATTCATATGATGACAGTTGGGGCAGTGTTTGAGCGATTAGCTGCTGTGCTGCGTGTCACGGGCTCTATTCACGCACCGAAACAAATAACTGTATTGTCTAAAGATGTTCCAAGTCCGGGATATTGTGCGAGTAAATTTAAATTTCGATTTGTGTACAACGGTGGGAGATACCGCCGTTTAATTGCGATTGTGCAATAAAGTCGCCCTCTATTACCTGCCAATTTAGCCCTGCGACTTAGTGCTATTGGATTCATTGGATTTACAAGGACTGTAATTAATTTTATTAAGTGATTTATTTCATAAATAGGTTTAAAATAACACTTTTTCGCGTCAACCTTTTTGGTCAACTCAAATTATATAAGGCGGGTGTTTTCTAGCTGTTAACTACCTACACTAGAAACAAACTTGGAGGTACATTTTTATTTACTAACATAATTAGTCTCACTGCTGAGTAAAAGTCTCCCCATAGTCTTCCACTCTTGCCAATGCGTTGCCTTATCTGACTAATCCTTCCTTTGTGTCTTTTAAGTCCTACCTTTGGTCTGTCACCTGTGAAAACAGGTCAGAGGTTGTAAATTCCATTTCAGAAACCGTTAAAATAATAAAAGCAGCTCATTTCCAAATTAGTTTACAATTGACTTTAGTTGAACGTTTGACGTAACTTTTCAAATTGTAAACAGTTATGAGTTTTAATATGAACAGTGCTGACTGTTTTACAAAACACTTTAGTTTCTATTGGTCACCTAAACTCGATTAGAACTTTATACAATTACTATTATATTATTTTGGGTCTCTACGGCGACTAAATTTGCGACCCGACCTGGCTTCGTACCGTTCAATTTTGCTTATTCACACGAAACAATAATAAATTGTACACTAATACTTTCCTCATGAACTGCCCATTGATGAAACCGCATTAAAATCGTTGTATCTAAACAGACCGACAGACATTCAGACGTAGCGAGAGACTTTGTTTTATACAAAGTGTAATTTAAAGGGTATATACATACCAAGTGCACTGTTTCTTTGGATGATAATAAACGGTATGGCAAGGGTTTTATGATCCTTTGTCAACATGTGTGATGTATAATATAAATTTTAATACATTGATACCAGAGGCAGAATTTTCAAATTAAGAAGAACGAAGAGAATCACCGTGTTATTGGCAAGTGACGTGGAAAGTTATCGACCCTCGTAGTGCTGTGACACGTTTGTTATGATTGGTATTCAAGAAATATATGAAACCGATAATTTGGTATCAATTCTTTGAGTCACTTATTTTGAGCTGAAACTGTGCATAGAGACTCCATACCAGATGTTGTCTTCAGCCCCTTTGGATAGATATGGGGTTTCCGTTACACGTTGTATAATGTAAGGATCACATCGCAATCACAGCCGTCCGAGACGAAAGATAAGTAACGGTTGACGAAGTTATGCAGTGTTTGTTGCTCCTGGCGTAAGCATACTTTCTACCAAATGCTCAAATGAAAATAGCATCGAAATTATCATCAGTTACCTGCTGATGGGAATTCCACTCCATAGCTGTACACAAAATGAAAGTATTCCCAAAACGTTTTGTGCGTATGGGTGGGATGACCACCATGTAACGATGGCATATCGCCGTTTGTAGCATTAAGAATGCTACATGCTACTATATAGCATAGCAAAACAAATTTATTTTACCAAAAACGAGCCATTCCTTAGTTTCTTCTAGCCAGGTCACGCAATGTGTAGATCATTTCACGAGAAATATCTTCGAATAAGCGTCTTGCTAATTAATAAATTAGTCTGTAAATTAGAAATCCAGATATCACTTTGCTCCACTGATAAGCGAATTCAATTAATTAATAAGTACAAAGAGGGAACTCACGCGTAAGTGCCGGAATAGGTTAAGGAAACTACTTTGTCACCCTACGCACATAAAGTTTTGGGAGTACTTTCATCGTGCGTGCAGCTAAAGAGTGGAATTTCCTGCCGAAGTCTGTGTTTCCTGATAACTATAACCTGGTGATCTCAAGGATGTCAAGAGTGAATAACTTCTAGGTAAGCGTGCTTCATCTTCGACCACATCATCGCTTACCATCAGATGAGATGGTCATAAACAATAATATATACATATATAGGTTTACTAGCTGTACCTGCGACTTTGTTCGTGTTATATTTGTGGTTTTTGTAAATGTTCTATATTTCAAAAACTGCTGACTGTATTTCTTTCAACCAATTTATTCTTTGAAAGTTTTCATTAAAATCTACTGACAGCAAACCTATTTTTTTTTTCAATTTAACTTTCTTATTTTAAAATTTAGTTGGATTATAGTTAGTATAGGGGGATCTTTGAAACGATTGACTTAAAAACACAGTTTTACTCCTTAATTAAAAAAATGAAAGCAATTCACATAATACCTACCAAGTTTCAACGGCGTAGACCCAATAGTTTCGTAATAAAATAGCTATCACATACAGCTGGACAGACAGATATGACGAATCAATAAGGGTTCCATTTTTGCCATTCGGCAAAGACAAGTAGTGCAATAACCTCATACATCTACCAGTGTGTGTCACATTTAAATTAGTTCAACCGTCAAGCAGAAACGCAGACAGGTAGACAAAACATTAAAAAAGATTGTTTTATGAGTTATTTGGAAATCGTATACAGAAACTTAAATTTAATTTATATACATACTAGTACTCTCGCGGGGCTTCGCTCCCGTGGATTCTATCACGGTAAAAACATAACTCTCCTTTTTTGCAGTCGGGTAAAAAGTAGCCTATAACCTTCCTCAAGCTTCAAGCTACTTCCATACCAAATTTCATCCAAATCCACCCAGTACTTTCGAAGATTAGCGCGTTCAAGCAAACAAACAAACAAACAAACAAACAAACAAACTAACAAACTTTTCCGCTTTATAATATTAGTATAGATAGTATCTAATTGAGCACAATTGTATACTGCCCTACATTAACTAAAAAGCCGTTAACCTCAAAAAGTACTTTTCGAGTAAATGTAAAAATAAGTGAGAAATGATTTTTCTACAAAAATGCGCTAGCTAGGACGATGGCTGTAAATTATTTTTGTGGTCGTAGTTTCTGTGCACAATATATGACTATTTGTAAATATTAATTATTTTTATTGTGTTATATTTTGGTATTGTATATATACACTTCTGGACACATCTATTGGCCCACCTTGTATTTTCAGTTTCGTTTGGTCCTAGCTAAAATTTTATATTAGGTCGAGCAAAAAGTTTTTATGCAGTTTTGAACCTGGCACATTCACAATTTCATTCAATAGTCTTTTTTTGAATTTCGAACACAGAATTTAAAGAAACAAAAGACAATTTGGAGCCTGTTTGTTGATATCAAACAATCGAATACTAAGAAAACTTGGTTTTATTGGTTTACTTGGATTTAATTCTTGAAAAAGTGATTGATATCTTTGCTTTTGCAACAAACATTACTTATTCTTAACATTAAGGTGAGGTTCTATCAATAATCTATGGATACTTCACCTGAAGTCGCCGCCCAAGCTGTGGCACTTATTCAGGCCGGACACAGACAAAGAAACGTGAGTGCTCAACTTAATTTAAGTCGATCTGCGGTCCGAAATGTTTATCGGAGGTACCTAGAGACTGGCGGCTTTGTTCGTCGCCAAGGAAGGCCACGATCTCGGGTCACAACTGAAAGGCAGGATCGATTCATCGTGACGACCAGCTTGAGAAATCGTCACCTTACCTCCATTGAGATACAAAACCAACTTCGCGACTTCCACGGAGTATCTGTGAGCGCTCGAACTGTTCGGAGAAGGTTAAAAGAACGCGATATGGTACCACACAAGCCAGCTAATGGGCCCAAACTAAAGCGAGCCCACCGAACAGCGCGCCTTCATTTCGCACGCAGTCATTTAAATTGGACACAGCAAGATTGGAGCCGTGTACTCTTTTCTGATGAGTCTAAAATTGTGTTACATGGCAATGATGGAAGGAAGAAGGTCTACCGGCGTAAGGGAGAGCATTTCGCACAATGCTGCTTTGAAGAGAGGGTTGCTTATGGCGGTGGCTCATGGATTGTCTGGGGTGGTATATCCGCGAGCGGCAAAACTCAACTTGAGGTTGTTACAGGACCACGGCTGCCAACATTAAATGCTGAAAGATACATTCGTGAGTGCTTAGAACCTCACGTGATACCATACGCGGACTATGTGGGCCCAAATTTCCTTTTTATGCATGATAATGCAAGAGCCCATGCGGCCAGCATCGTCAGGGAATATCTTCGGGATGTGAACATCACAGTTATGGACTGGCCAGCCAGAAGCCCAGACATGAACCCCATTGAGCACATGTGGGACGAGCTAAAAAGGCGTGTTAGGGCTCGTCAGCCAGTTGCCCAGACGATGCAGGAGTTGAAAACTGCCATAGAAGAGGAATGGGAGATGATCCCTCAAAATTTCATAGAGCGGTTGATAAACTCTATGCCTAATCGTATGAGAGCTGTGGTAGATGCCCATGGAGGCAACACGCGTTATTAAATTAAACCTTTATTTGATAAAACATGTTTTTTATTCAAAAATTAATTGCCTTTAACAAGGCGCATATCCGACTTGTTAGGCGTAGGTCCATGTCGTATGGTATTCTGAATTCAAATTTAAAACTATACGATCGAAAAAGATGGTAAAATGTATCAGGTTTAAAACTGCATCAACAGTTTTTGTTCAATCTAGCAATCATATTTCGGTAGGGGCCATCGAAACCTAAACTCTAAGGTGGGCCAATAGATGTGTCCAGAAGTGTAGTATTGTTGTTTAGTCGCCTTCTAAGGAAGTGACAAAAATGATGTGGTTTAACTGTTCAGCAAAATTGCTGTACCTATCTCAAAAAGTATTAATCGTAGGAAAATGATTCTTAGACCAAAAGATAAAGAATCAAAAGTAGTTTAAGGTTATATTAGAACTAGTATTTGCGTGTTGCGCGAGGTGCAAGCACCTCGCGTGCTTGTGAAAAAAACTAAAGCATTGCCCCTCTAAATCAAGTATTTGCGTGTTGCGCGAGGTGCAAGCACCTCGCGTGCTTGTGAAAAAAAAAAAGTGAGGGGGGCGGGGGTGATGGGGGGGGGTTTAGTATTTGCGTGTTGCGCGAGGTGCAAGCACCTCGCGTGATTGTGAAAAAAAAAAAAAAAAAAAAAGGGGGGGTGATGGGGGGGTTTAGTATTTGCGTGTTGCGCGAGGTGCAAGCACCTCGCGTGCTTGTGAAAAAAAAAAAGGGGGGGGGGTGATGGGGGGGTTTAGTATTTGCGTGTTGCGCGAGGTGCAAGCACCTCGCGAGCTTGTGAAAAAAAAAAAAAAAAAAAAAGAGGGGTTGGGTGATGGGGGGGGGGGTTGCACAAGTATTTCGACTAAAGCATTGCCCCTCTAAACGAATCTGAAAAAAAAAATGTTCCAAGTCTCTTAGATTCCGAGATCCGCCTAAAGGGGGGAGAAGGGGGGCGGGGGGGGGGGGACTTTGAAAAAAGGGTTTTTACTTTACCGAGCCTCCTCTATACGAATCCGTAAAAAACAAAAAATACGGGTCTCGTAGTTTCCGAGATACGATAGGAAGGGGGGAGAAGGGGGGTGAAAAGGGGAGGTTTGGCACTTTTCCCGTAGGTTTGAGAGTTACTTGTTTACGAATCTGTCAAAATATACCCACCTCCACATCCACCATCTGGGAGAACAATTATGTCAATGAGTGAGTCAGTCAGTCAGTCAGTCAGTCAGTGGTAATTTAGCTTTATATAATATAAAGTGAAAAATTACCTTTTGTGGCTTAACGGCCTTTTAGTTAGTGCAGGGCAGTATATTTTACCAGTATCCAATTTCTAATTTCTCTTTTAAAGGTTTCGTCTCAAATCCCAGCTTTATAACATAATTTCAGAAATTAACATCTCTCCGATTCCATTATCTTTATTCCTAGTATTTTTATTAACAAAATCTTCTTAAACCTTACATTAATTGGGATTTTTTTAAACACGTTTTCCTTTAGGCTCTTTAAATCTACCAAATTTTGTTCTAAACATTAATTAAAAGCGTTAGATCATTGTTCATATTTTATCGTGACCTAACTCAATTAGGCATGTTGTGGGAAAGTTGATGAGCAGCCAATGTAAACTTTGAGGTTTAGTCAACACTATTAATTGCGTTTGTTGTAATAATCGGACACAGGACTACAATATGTATATAACTAGGTATACTAAATATAAAGGCCAATTTGATCCCTTTGTCACTGCGACCCACGTACGTGTAGGACGCACGTGATGAAGATGGCTACTGAAACTGGTATTGGGCGCCAGTGTTGTGCTATGAGTGGAGAAGCTATAGTGATGTGCAGCTATGATAATTGGCTAATCTTAGTGTTGGGATTCCAACACATATTACTTTGAGTGATTTATGTCATCACACTCATCACCGTTGCTCTCAAAATCGTGAAGGCAATTATCGTGAGGAAAACAGCATGTCCTAGGATTGACATCCACGAGCCCGCATTGGGACAACGAGATGGAAATTGCAACCAGGGCTCGAAAACGTTATTTAAAATAAAGTTTTCAAACCAGTTTTAACAGTTCTTTTAAGAAAGAAGTACATCATTTGATTTTTTTATACGTTCTCATTTTGAATAACAAAATGAGAACGTATAAAAAAATAGGTTTATTCCGCAGGACGCATTCGCGCACAGCGCGCAGAAGCAAGCATAAACTTAGATAGAATATACTTTATTGTACACCAAAATTTATACACACCTATTTAACAATATTGCTTATTCTATGGTAACAATGGCGGTTAGTTAGTTAATTACTCAGAGAATAATAGACACAGAGTACAGACTTATTAAAGATTTTACTTGAAAGGACGAATTTAAGCTACGAATGGAATCCGAAATGTATTGGGTTCGATACGAATTTCAATTTTGTTCGTCTTCAAAAACATTATTTTAACGTTTCGTTCGATCGTAACCGGAATAAATAGTTCCGCAGGTATTTAAGGCAAAACGTTTGCAAAAATATGGCGGTATCCGCACCCTGATTCTGATTACAACCCATTCTCTCTCACAGAGACGATTCCTGTGTCCTAGACTCCCAGTGATGGGAACGTGGGATATTAGTAATAATTAATTTATTCATTAAAACTTTATGCAACACAAAATGTACAAAAGCGGACTTAATGCCATAGGCATTCTCTACCAGTTAACCATGGGTGTTGAAGAGACAACATGGCAGGTGCATAAAAAAAAACTAAGTAGATAATATATTCAAAGTAAAAGTCTTATTACAAGTATATATAACTAAAATAAACTTACAATCATATTTATCATAATAAATTCTAAATATATATCGTCCATGCGCCTGCCAAACCCGTTATGTGAATTTCTTTGATATTTTTTTTTTTCGGTAGTTGGCTTTATTATCGAATAACGCATCGACTACAAAGACAACTATGTGTTATTTCCCTCTAGAAACGGATTTGACAAAATCTATATGTGCACCTAATTTTGATTTATGGCAATGAAAAATTGGATATGTGTTCACATCAAACGTTTTTTATCGTTATGTTGCACATGTCAGAATTGGATGTCACATAGATGGTTTGGCAGTTTGTATTTTAGTGGTTTGTGATTTTAATGTTTCGTTTTTACTTTGTAAAAGCGTTAAATTGTTTCTAATACTACATAAATCGAGGCACAGGTGAGTAAAATTTGTACAATATCATTACTGTCTTTTTAGATTTATTGAAAATCAGGCATACGGGCCTCAATATACCTAACCTAAAAATAAGTCTCGAATTCATTGTTATTAATTAAGAACTGTTTTTTTTTGCGTTCAGCTATTTGTTGTTGCAATAAAATTCAATAATTGTTTAAGGGTATCGTCGGGCTAATATCTTGGGACATATATCTATACTAATATTATAAAGCGGAAAAGTTTGTTTGTTTGTTTGTTTGCTTGAACGCGCTAATCTTCGAAAGTACTGGGTGGATTTGGATGCAATTTGGTATGGAAGTAGCTTGAAGCTTGAGGAAGGTTATAGGCTACTTTTTACGCGACTGCAAAAAAAGGAGAGTTATGTTTTTACCGTGATAGAATCCACGGGAGCGAAGCCCAGCGTGAGTACTAGTTAGGTTATAATGACTAAGTGCTTAAATTAAATTTACAGATGGATTGAGTTGCTTCATTGCTTTTTTTTCTGTTTAAGGTGTGCATGACTAAAGTTTCCGATTGCTTCCTCATATTCCTGAGTGTTGAAAAATAATGGCGTTCCGAAGTAATTGGAGAGGGAGACTTCTAGTTGACATGAGTACAGGAAACGTTTCCACAGAAAACTCAGGTCAATGTACTTCAGACCCTTTCATTGCTACCTTAACAGTAAATCATGAGTCCGAGATCAACTCTCAGCCATTGCCGATGGAGATAGCAGACTCTGAGTGCATGGATACAGCAATAGTTGGACATAAAACGTACTCGTACTTAGATGAAATTACTGGAGAGTTAGTAAGCAGAAATGCAAACGAGCTTGGGACTGGACACTTCATTCTAGATGAGCAAACTGGAGAGTTGTTAGAAATTGATGAGGGACCAGACGAAAACCACAATGAGTTCGATATTAATGATATACATGACAACAAAAGAAACAGGGAATTCAATAAGAAGCAGAGAGTTAAAGGAAAACCATACATGGGAAGAAAAATAGAAGTTGATACTGAAAATTGTAAAAAGACACTTAGTTTTATTGCGAAAAACCCAAAAGATATGAAGACTAAAACCTGTACCCACAGCGCTACTGAATCAAAGTCACTTAGGACATTTTTATGTGGAGCTTTAAGTGAAGAACAAAGAGAAGCTACTTTTCGATATTACTGGAGCTTAGATACGTGGGATGCTAAAAAAGCTTACCTCAAAAACTTAGTTCGACTTCGTCCTATTAAAAGAAGACGTAAAGCTACGCAATCCGCAAACGCTGTGAAAATGCAAGGATTTGATTGTTTTTTACCTAACGAAAATAATGAATTAATACGAGTATGCAAAAGTTTTATGCTTAATACGCTTGTTATGACAAATGATACATTAAATACATGGGTAAAGGAATTGCATGAATACAAATCAGGCTCATCTTCAGCTGAAAATATGCCAAAAAATCCTTCCTCTAAATCAGCTTCAGTGAGAGAATGGTTGGATTTATTGCCAAAAGTCCCTAGTCATTACTGCAGGGCAAGGACATCGCGCAACTATGTTGAGGACTCGTTTAGAAACAAGACACATATGTTTGAAGTTTACAAAAAGTGGAGCCAGGAAAATGAGAGGGAAACAGCAAAGCGTAAACTATTTACATCAATTTTGGAAGCTGAAAAAGTCTCTATATTTAAACTAAGAAAGGATCAGTGTGATACATGCACCTCATTCAAAGAAGGAAATTTAACGCTAGAAGATTATGAAATACACAAAACTAAGAAAGAAGAAGCATACAAAGCCAAGACTAATGCGCAGTCCTTGTGTTCATCTGAAGTTTTAGTGGTAACCATGGATGTGCAAAGCGTGCTACTTTCACCGAAACTCCAAGTGTCTGTGCAGTACTACAAGCAAAAACTGCAAATACATAATTACACCTTGTATTGTAGCAATGATAAAGATGTTCATTTATATGTTTGGCACGAAGGCGATGGAGGAGTGACCGCAAATGAGTTCACCACTTGCCTCATCGATTTTCTTAATATTAAAATTGACGAAGGATACAAAAAAATTATATTAATATCAGATGGCTGTTGCTACCAGAATAGAAACAAAGTGCTGTCTTCATCTCTACTGAACCTTTCCACTAATAAAAATATAGAGATTGAGCAGTTAATACTGGAGAAAGGGCACACAATGATGCAGGTGGATAGCGTGCACTCAACATTAGAGCACCTATTTAAGCCACCAATTTATTCGCCCAATGACTACATCAATCTCATGGCACAAGCCCGTCCAACAAAACCGTATGTAGTTCATCACCTGGAATACAAGTTTTTCAAAAACTATGAGCGTACGTGTCAGCTTGATTCGATACGACCAGGGAATAAGGCCGGAGACCCTGTAGTTACAGACATAAGAGGTTTGTTGTATAGAGATGGAGAAATCTTCTTCAAATTGCGCCATCCAGATGACTGGCAAATTTTACGTAAAAGGAGATTGCGAACGAACCCAAACCTCACTGCTCTTTACAACGCACCAAGAAAAATAGAAAAATCAAAATACGATAGCTTACAATCGTTAAAAGATTACATGCACCGGGATCACCACTACTTTTACGACAACCTCAAACATAATTAAAATAAGTAATGAGTATGTAATAAGTAATAATAAGAGTTTTTCAAATCTGAAGACAGATTTCTAAATTTTTCTAAGTTTTTTTAATTCATCGTCTATTGCTTAAGAGTCATCATTATGAACAACTTTTACTATGGGACCAACCCTGAAATCGGGAAAAAGAATCAGCTGTTGTATACATTTTGTGCACATGTCAAATGTCGAAATATAGGGAACAGCTGAAATTTTTATCTTAATTTCAGGGTTGGTCCCATAGTAAAAGTTGTTCACAATTATGAGTACAATGACCCCTTAAGAAATTGCCGATGAATTAAAAACACTCTGTATTTAAGCTTAAGTAATGCCAAAACTTGTTGGGTATAAAAATATGATTACTATTATTGTAGTAGATGCCCTTACAGACTACATTCAGTCATAAGTTACTAGTAATTTTTTATTATTAAAATCTTCGTGGGCAATAAAGGAAATGAGAAAAAAAATGCCAAATTGGTCGAGTCGTTCTCAAGTTTTAAGCTTAGTAACACATTTGGCGATTCATTTTTATTTATATACACTTATCTATCAAGTGTAAGCATAGGTAGCACAGTCCTGTGATTTAGTGGTTTTATTATCATTATTATCTTTATAATTTTTTGGTATTGAAAGTTAAAGGAGACTGTTCTAGATTGAATTTTTAAGAATAAATACTTTTTAAGTTTGTTACCTTAAGTTTTTGTAGCCTCTGTGCCAAAGTAAAGTTTATTACAATACATAATTGCTTCTCGTTTTATTTATTTCAAAGGTACTTATTTTGAGAGGATAACCCTTTTAGCATATTGCTAAGGTTGAATGAATAATTATAATTTCATACCTTTTTGATATGCACTTACTAGAATTCAATTAATCCAATTGAGTTTCCTTACTAATCTGACATGTGTACATTTTTCACATATAAGAAATGGTAGTCATAAGACAATTCTGATATGTGCACCGAAATGGCTAAAAAAAATATTGTAGATGACCAGTACATTTTATCATTTTTACTTGTATCTCAGTTAATACATAATAATAATTGCCATCATTCTGCATTTTTAATTTATTGATAAGTATATCTATTATTAAATAAAATAGTTTATTGTCTCCAGTGAAAACTTTACTAAAATCACATAGAAGTTTTGGCAAGCGCATGGACGATATAATATATTAATAAAAAGTCATAGAAAGGGGGAAATAATTAAACCAAAGCAAAAGGTATAAATATAATATATCAGTGAATAACCTCTCTAAACTCTAGTGACGCCGAAATGTTTCATTGTGTCAAACTAAATAGGTGCACGAGTGATGCGGTGTACCAGAAATTCAGAACATTTTGGTCTTAAACCGATTTAAAGCAGAAATTCTCATACACCTGAATATTTTTGTAACAGACATTTAACACGATTTAGTCGGGACTTATAATTACTAAAAAGTGAGCTTAATAAAAATAAAGTATTTTATTGGCATTTATTGATAATTTTATGTACATCAGTAACTTAAAAATATACTACCTATTTACATCTAATAAACCTAACTGCGTATACAATGTGTAATTTAAAGGGTATATACATACCAAGGGCACGGATTGGAAACGATATGGCAAGGGTTTTGTAATCCTATGTCTACATTTTGTGGAGCTTATTAAAAATTTCAATACATTGATACCAGAGACCGAATTTTTCAAAATAAGAAGAACGAAGAGAATTATCATTTTATTGGCAAGTGACGTGGAAAGTGATAACCCTCATAGTGCTATGACACGTTTGTTATTACTGGTATTCAAGAAACATATGAAACCAATAATTTGGTGTCAATTCTGTGAGTCACTTATTTTGAGCTGAAACTTTGCATAGAGACTCTATACCAGATGTTGTCTTCAGTCCTTTTGGATAGATATGGGGTTTCCATTACACATTGTATAAGTATGACGGGACTAGGTTCTAATCTGCGATATTAATCGGATCCATGATATCAATTCTGAAGTTGCACTTTATAGGCGTGGATTGTGAGGCGAAGAAAATAGAAGCACTAGTTATTATAGCACAATCACTTCAATTCAATAATCATTTCCTTTTAAAATAATCACCATTAAATTACCGTTACAATGAGATAACAATATAGGTAGCACAATTCAGACACTCCACCGAACGCGTAGCACGACCGTGCGATCCCAACCGAGTCTCAAATTATAGGTACTGCCACTCAATCGTCGGCTCAATGCGCACTAGCGCTCGGTGTTGTGTCAGAGTGTCATGTCATCGGATGTGATGTAACAGAAACAGATAATTCATTTACATGACACTCTAAACTAACAGCGACATCTATGAAACCTAACCAACACTAATTAAAATATAAAGCGCCTTCAAGTACAAAACAAAACATACTTAGGCGTCAATCGCACTCCTCCACTTTGCTGTCATCCAGAAACGTGCCCAGAAGACTGGCACTTTTGCCTCGTTGAATGGCCAGGTTGATTCTTTGGGCATGGAACAGGTCAACTTTCTAGTCAGTCAAGATGTATTATAGAAATGGGTTTCATACAACATAATTAATAAAATAATCGATGCAATGAAATTCAAGCGACGATAGCGTAATGGCTTAGGTCTTGGACTTTTGATCAAGAGTTCGCCGGTTGACTCCAGACATAAAGCATATTTAGCTTAGGTGGAGGGGTTAAGAAGATTGCTAGTAATGTGAACTTTACTCACATTGCACGTTCTGTTTAAAAAATATATAGAGCTGGACATAAGTTGCCCTCTGTGAAAGAGGGTGAGCTGAAACAGCATTTTACATGGATATTTTAAATTCAGAACACAAGCTTGTAGTAGACAGAAACTTGATGTAGACGGTAAAACACTCGACAAAATGGAGACAGTGGAAGAGGCCTGTACCCGAAAGTGTCCTGTGGACAGCTCATAGAATAATTCCGCCAAGTCCGTTCCATCATCGGACTACAAGACAAACGGCGATGCGCCATCGTTACATGGTGGACATCTCACCCATACGCACTAAACGTTTTGGAAATACTTTCATTGTGCGTATGGCTAAGGAGTGAAATTCCCTGCCGAAGTCTGTGTTTCCCGATAGCTATAACCTAGGGGTTTTTACGTCAAGAGTGAATAGGTTACTTTTAGGTAAGCGTGCTCCATCTTCGACCACAACATCCCTTACCATCAGGTGAGATGATGGTCAAACGCAAACCTATTATCAATAAAAAAAATCTCTTTAATAAAATATTGTCCTGCACCAGCTATTTTTAATGCTGTTTCTAAAATAAGAATGTTCATTGTTATTATTTTATTTAAAATTTCTGTTTTTTCAGGAGATCTATTTGTGAAGATGCGTCAGTACAAGAAGGAGTACGGAGACCGCTACGTCATCAAGATGATGAAGAGGCGAATCCTGCACCTTTCTAATGAGAAGGACGTTGAGGTATGTACGAGTAACTACTGCAGATCATTATGGTACATGAGGTACTACGTTAATACCCCGTAAACACTGGCTTACGGCCTGAATTACATTATCTACTAAGCCTTCTCCCAACCACTTATACTGGGGTCTGTTTCCTTATGACTTTTGTGTGTGGTGTGTGTAGGTGTAATGAAGTCCATCCGTGAATGTATTGATGTGTATTGATGGGTATGTAGTAAATATATATAAATGTCTAAGTCAGACCTATGTTTTTCACTGTAGGAATTCCTCCGTCGAGTCACGATCCAGTGTAAGAAGCCATTACATTATTTCAAAATGTAATCTTTATGATAATAAATTATTTTTCTTAATAAAAGAAGACATGTGGAATTCCCCTCTGCTGCGTAGGCATGTATGATTGGGAGCCGTATAAGTCTCATTCTTACAGGCTTGTTGAATAGAGAAAGATAGTCGGTTATGAGCTATGTCGCCACAAAATTATGACTATGGTTAACAGTAATGCCTGCCGGGGTCGTGGGACGTATCCCATTACCGTGACCCCGGAACGTAAAGGGTTATTGAAGGAACACCGTGGATTTTAGTCAGTAAAAGTCTGACAGTCCCTCCCACCCTGCCCGGGGTGGGAGGACTTATTTGATAATTTTACCACGATAAAAAAAAATGGTTAACAGTAATGAATCAGCTTTCAGTCTAACTGGATACAACTGAGTACTAGTGTTATACATAGAACTAATGCCTATGTAGCATATGTAGCATACCCTTTGCTTTGATAACCAACCGCTCATACAATGAACGAAGAGGAATACTTTTCTAAATTAAATAAATGTAAAGAAGAAGTGCAGACATACGACACGCGTGCCCTGAGAGTGCGCTCACACAATGACCACTGTTTCAAGTTATGTAAACACTACTACTATATTAACAATTCTATCTCAATAAAGAACATTCATTCCACATTCACTACTGCGATTTCACGCCTTGTCATTGCTCTCCCTAACTAATTCTCCAAAGTGCTATCTAAAGTAAATTTCTGCAACCTTATATATAATCTATAAAATAGTGCTCAACCATAGCACTAAACCTATCTGACCTCCACAACCCAGTAACTGGGTAACAAAATACCCCTTGGCTAGACCAGTGTCAGATTTGCTGGCTTCAGACTACCCGTAACGACTTTCAAAGATGTGATAATGACAGCCGAGACGAGACCAACGGCTAAAGCTTTGGTTTCCTAGGATAGCGGTGCCGTCAAAAAGCGGCCGTAATACAGCGGTGAATGACGTCACTAGAACGTTGTCTATGTGAACAAAATGGCGCGGTTTCCTAGAGAGCGGTAACTGACACCGTAACGTCAAAAAGCGGTGCCGCCATTTGCATGACGGCCGTCTTGTCGGTGTCAGATGGTTTCGTGAACGTTTCCAAAGAGAATGTAATGAAGCGATGAAGCAGACAATGTGATAAAACGGCCGTGGAACTTTCCACGTGTCGTCACCGTAAAGACGGCCGTCTTTTTGCATCCGTAATATTACGGCCGCTATATGACGGCACCGCTTTCATAGGAAAACAAAGCTTTAACGTGCTTTCCAGGGGCATCACATCGCCAACTTCCAAACTCCAGGCTTCTACTGTATATCTCAAAAACCTCAAACCCGATCTCGTTCAAACTAATTTTCGTTGAATTTTTTTATTAAGATCTACCGCATATATTTTTTTTAGATTTGTCACTCCATTATTATAGAAGTTAGAGGGGGAGGGGGGACGTTTTACCACTTTGGAAGCATCTTTTAAACGATTGACTTTATGAAAAAGTGGTTTTAGAAACCTCAATGTCATTTTCTGGTGATATTTATAGACTGTCTATAAATATCACAAACGATTAGGTTTGATATAAAAGAAATATTTTAGTTTCAGTTCTATTATGGGGAGCTCCGCTTAACTTTATATATTTTTTAAATTTTTAATAAAAATCGGAAAGCTGTTAACGGAATACATCTATCTACAAAGTTTCACATGTGTAGTCCTAATAGTTTCGGAATAAAATGGCTGTGACATACGGACGGACGGACAGACAGACAGACAGACATGACGAAACTATAAAGGTTCCATTTTTTACCATTCGGCTACGGAACCCTAAAAAATAAGTGGCATCCGGTTAGACTGGAAACCAAGTCCAACATAGTTTTGAAAAAGCTAAGCAGATAAAACATGTTTTTTTTATGTGGCTGACCCATTTTATGAAAAAATGTTATCAAGCTGGTATTTGCGGTAAACCCTACTTCAATATACATGCGTTTGATCACTATCTCACCTGATGGTAAGCGACGATGTTGTGGAATATTATATGAATATTATGGAATATTATTACGGTGCGGAGCGAGAGGGAATGGGATGCAGTCGCCTCCTTCTGCGAAGCAGTCATGCTAGCGAAGGAGGAGGTTGAACGCACGAGGGAGAGGCAACTCTCTCCCTCACGCCCCAACCGCTGCGGGAGACGCCCTGGACATCGGGAATCGCGAGCCGATCTCCGGCCACCGTAGGTGGGGGCTTGCGGACGGCGAGCAGGGGTAGCTCACCGTCCGATAAGGACCAGGCCCGGGTCAACAGTGCATCGTGTTTCTCGCGCGCCTCAAAGAGCTGTCTGCACCAGTGACGGGGCCCCATAAGGCCATTGCCTGCCGGGGTTGCGGGAATGTTTTAACGAGATACCGTGGCGCCGGAACTTAAGGGCAGTTGCAGGAACAGGGTGGGTTTTTAGTCAGTAGAAGTCGTACACTCCCTTCCGCTTAACCTAGAGCGGGAGAAGTCATTCGATGATTTTCCCACCCAAGACAGAAGTTATAGAAGTATCAGGAATTCCACTCCTTAGCTGTACGTACAATGAAAGTATTCCCAAAACGTATGGGTAGGATCCACCATAATCAAAATGATAAAAGCAATGTTTCTTTTACTTAAAATATTTTTCGTATGTGGTTATGCTTTTCTGATCACGGTCGAGTACAGACTATGGGTTCACCGTCATGTCGCGCGTCGCCATGTTGGTAGTAACATGAATATTGAATTACTAGTGCACGAATGTTCGGAGGTATCAATAATTTATCGTTATTCGATTTTGGTAACGTGTTAACAAGTTGCAGTGGATGTCTTGTTAAATTCAAAAAAGTCAACGAAAGAAAATAACGTTTACACAACGCATATGAAAATGACAAAACGAAATAAAAAATAATTTGAACTGAAAGGAAATTAAACGTCATTACGTTTAATTTAATTTATTATTGTTATCTATTGAGATTTTTTTTTTTTACGTGCTTAAATCATCAAGTAAGTCCTCCCACCCCGGGCAGGGTCGGAGGGACTGTCAGAATTGTAAAACTGACTGACTGACTAAAATCCACGGTGTTCCTTCAATAGCCCTTTACGGTCCGGGGTCATGGTATGGGATAAGTCCCACGACCCCGGCAGGCTTCGGCCCTCTAAAGGGGGGCCTCGTCATATTGCTGACGCTCTTTGAGGCGCGCGTGGAACGCAACGCGCCGTCGACCCGGGCATGGTCCATGGTCGGACAGCGAGTTGCCCTTTACTCGATGTCCGCATGCCCGCGCCTACAGTGGCAGGAGATCGTCGGCCGACGTCCGACGCCGTGGGCGTCTACCACTGTGGCTGGGCTGGAGGGAGGACGCCATCCTCTCCCTCACGCGGCCCGCCTCCT
This sequence comes from Tholera decimalis, assembly GCA_943138885.2. NCBI lineage: Eukaryota > Metazoa > Arthropoda > Insecta > Lepidoptera > Noctuidae > Tholera > Tholera decimalis. Next base: position 38,315,511 of record OW964562.2, read on the forward strand.
CCTTCGATAGCATGACTGCTTCGTAGAAGGAGGCGACCGCTTCCCACTCCGTTTCGCCCCGCAGCATGGCCTCGACCAGTGCCGGGCGCGAGAGGTCAGGGAGAGATTCATTTCACTTTCCATAAGAATATTGTGCATACAGCTTACCTGATATGTACGTGCGTAAGTGAATCTCAAATCTTTGTATCTCTTCATATTATACAGGGTGGCAGGGACATCGACGCACAAACGCTTACCATGGATTCAGTACATGATTCTGGAACCCCCTGCGTTGAAATTTTTTGTCGGCTTTTTTATACTTTTTACGGTTTTTTTCTACAATTTTTTTACTGAAATCTGTATAAAATCATTATTTCTATCTAACCCAATGAGATATGAATTAGAAAATAAAATTCAATTGTTTCACTTAAAACAGCAATGTAAATAAAAATCGAAACGGCTACTTGATCAGCTGTTTTGCTAGAGTTCATTTGCGAGGTCAACATAGCTGATCAGGTAGCCCTTTCGAGTTTTATTTACATTGAAAGTAAAGCGAAAGTGAAACAAGTGAATTTACTATTTTTTTTGCATCGGCTTTTTCTTAATCTCATTAATTTATTGTCTTTTGGAGGGTCCAGAATCATGTACTGAATCCATGGTAAGCGGTTGCACATATCCCTGCCACCCTGTATAGCTTTAGCTTTTACAAAAAATATATTACTTGAAAAAGAAAATAATATTGTCATCTGGTACAAACAAAATTAAAAATGATTAAGTAAAAAAAAATTTAAGTATGTTCTATTACACCATGTACACCATAACAGAATTCAATAAGGACTTTACAAAGGGTGTTACAGTGGGCGGTCTTACAATCATAGGGAGATGAGAGTTAGGAAAAAATGCAAAAAAGTATTTACTTCAAAAACCTAATGCCTCTCCAGTAATACTTTCATATGTTTTTATATAATTATATCAGTGGCCACCAACAACAATTATGTTACGTGATACACGCCTACGTAAATTATTTTGTAGCTTAATTTGCTTCATTACTAAAGACGTATGGATTACATAAATTATTACGGATCATACCTTTGAGTTTGTTTCAGTGTTTCTTCTCAGAGTAGTCAGTTAGGAAACACTGGCCTCATCTAGTTTACATTTACGAAAAAAAAAAAGACGTGTGAAAGTGTTATTTATAACCTATTTGCAAAATAAACATCATTTTATCATTATTTCATTATAATACGATACATAATCAGAATGGAGTATCTATACAAAAGTTATAAATGCGAAAGTGAAGAGAGAATTATGGATGTCTTTTACAGTCACACTAACAATAGCACACAGGCTACCTTTTATCCTGGACAAAAGTGTGAAAATGCCACGCAAATGACGCTGGTAACAACAAGTTCTATATAAATAAAAAATTAAATTGCTTTTCTTTGTCTTAAGATATAAAATAACCGTGTTTACTGAAGAACTTATGTAGCACTATTTATAAAATACAAACAAAAAACACTATTTTAAAATATTGTCTGTCTGTCTTTTTGTTTGGTTTGTCCGGGCTAATCTTTGGAACGACTGAATAAAACATTTTTATGGGACTTTCATTGGAAGGTAGAGGACAACATAATATAGGGTTATACCTTTATCCCGGAAATGTTACGGGAAGATTTACCCGGGAACAATTTTCCATCGAACTACACACAACACACAGCTAGTTTGTAATAAGAATTCCGAAGGGTCTTTTATTTCAATAAGAACTGTAGTCTGACAGATTGTTGCTGAGTTATTCGAAAGAGTTACCGCGGCCTCGGAAAACGAAGGGCAAAAGACGGAACACGGATGGGTTTTAGTCAGTAAAAGTCTGACACACTCTCCCGCTTCACCCAAATGATTCCCATCCTTAAAAAAGTCTGACAAATTAAATATCATCACAAGAACTATTTATATTTAACGAATAATACCTTAATAATAATGTGCAGTGTAAATTTGATCAAATCAAATTAGAAATGAAGCTGTGTGCTATTTAATTGTAAATTCACACAAGAAATTCATTGGGATTATAATTTAGAGGTACATTTTGCCGAGCTACGAGTCTATTCTATTCCAAAGTATTATTATCGCAATCGTTGATCAATTTTCGCAACGTTAATATAAATGCAAATTTTATACGACTCCATGCAATCGTATTGTATTTAAAATACAATTCGTTTTGAATTTCACCAATTAATTGGGATTTTTTTTTACACGTTCATATTGTGTTATTGTGAAACTTTTGAGGAATCTAGACACGCGGGAGCGTGTCAAGCCAAGTTCTGGCACGCAGCTCACCGTGTGGAACGAACACGAACCATTTGGAGCCACTTTTGAGCCCCTCATAACTCAATAACTATTTCACTTAAACTCGTAAAATTTGGCTCATACATTGAGACTGGCAAGATACATATGTGTTCCAAATTTTATAAACATATCTCAAACGGTTATTTAGATATTAACGTCCAAAAATCGTCATTTTTATGACTGACCTATAAATCAAAACTATAACCCAGTTCCAGATGACCTAGAAAGTTCAAATTTGGCATGCAGATAGGTAATTAGGTGAATACAAAGGAAAAAATCAGAAACTGGTAATTTTTTTATAATTTTCACTTAACTTATAATTAGTGCCTGTAAATATCTATATGTTGATTTTAAGATCTTTACGTGAATATATAACGAGTTGAGTACCATCCTTAATTTTTTTAATCCTAATATTTCTGTTTTTGTACTTATAAATAAGAATAAAGTAGATTTTCGTATTTATTACGCGTAACTAACCGTATTCTACAACCACTAGCGCCACCTATTATCTTAGAAGGTCACTACACCATGCCGCCTCAATTGATTTATTTAAAAGTGACACTAGATGGCGTTGTGCAATTACGTTACGATCCTGAATCAAGTATGGAGCAACCAGAAATTAAATTAAATTCGATAGACGAAATAGACTGTCCACGGTATCTAAAAAAACCGGTCAAGTGCGTGTTGGGCCACGCGCAGTGTAGGGTTCCGTAGTTTTTATAACAGCCAAGTGCGTGTCGTATTCGCTGACTGATCGTTTCGTACCGTCGATTTTTGAAAGACCTATCCAACGATATCCCATTTTATCATCCCAGTGGGATTATCATCCCACTTTACATGTATGGGAGGTACCCTAAATAATTGTTTTTTTTTTTAATTTTATTTTACCACTTTTTCGGCGTCATTAACGTGTATACTCATGCCAAAGTACAACTTTCTAGTACTAATCGTTTTTGAGCTAAACCGCGGACAGACGGACTGACAGACGGACATGGCGAAACTATAAGGGTTCCTTGTTGACTACGGAACCCTAAAAACGAGCAAAAAAACGAGCAAATTAAGTACTCAAAAGAACGAGGATGATTCGTCGCTAACTGCTGGCCAATGAAGTCGCGGGCGGAAGCTAGTTAACTATAAACAGAAAACGCATAAAAAGAATCCCGGATACTGAATGGGCAATTCACTCGAAAATTTCAAAGGTACAAGAAAATATAGAAAACTAGCTTCTGCCCGCGACTTCGTTCGCGTGGGAGGTTTTTCCTGCGCAATTCCCGATCCCGTGGGAATTCCAGGATAAAAACTATTCTATGTCCTTCCCAGGGTCCTAAACTATTCCCATGTCAAATTTCATCTAAATCGGTTCAGCGGTTTAGGCGTGAAAAGGTACCAGACAGACAGAGTTACTTTCGCATTTATAATATTAGTATGGAGTATGGAACTATGGATGGATAACACAAAAAGGACAATTATACCCCGTAAACGTAGGAAAATACAGTAGTTTAACAAAAAACCATTTAGTATTAATTTTGCTATAAATAAGTACCTACTACTAATTTATGTACAAAAATTAATGATATCCCATCAAAAACATAAATGTGAAATGAGAGCCAAGTTCAATATTATGATATATGCCTTGGTTGTTGACTTCAACGACAGAAGTGAAATCTAAATGGGTGCCAAGTTCAATGGTCAGTCCTAAAATTTATTTATAACAACATAAAATATTATTTTTTCTTATAACTTAGGAGAATATATTGTAGCCTATACGAATTATTATGTTTTAAATTTTTGTTAATATATTTTAGGACTGACCATTGAACTTGGCACCCATTTAGATTTCACTTCTTTTGCCGTTGAAGTCAACAACCAAGGCATATCATAATATTGAACTTGGCTCTCATTTCACATTTATGTTTTTGATGGTATAGATTACTAGCTTTTGCTCGTTCGCGTGGGAGGGTTTTCCCACGTTGTTATCCTGTTCTATGTATTATTCCGGGATGTCATCTATCATTGAGATCCGTTCAGTAGTTTTTGCGTGAAAGAGCAACAAACATACTGTTTACATTCTCACAAAGCTTAGCATTTATAATATTAGTGGGATTTAAAATTCTTAATTTTGTTAAACTTGCGCTTTTATCAAACACCTAGAATAGTTAAACTTTAAAGTGTGCCTTTTAATCTTGTATCTCCACTCGCCGGTGACCGATGAAGCATATAAAGCCATTACTGTTGACCCTGGAAAGCTCCGTTGTAGCAAATATAACGCGTGCCACGACTAAATCGATGAACGGATTTTGATAAAACTTTACATAGCTCAAAATCAAACTACAACAAAGTAAAATCAAACTTATGTCCTTCATACCTCAAAAGACCACCTGTTGCTTTTATTTGACCAGTACGGATTGTTTGGACTTCAAAAGATATTTCGACCTCTCAGTTTGGTTCAGTGTTTCTTCTCAGGATAGTCCGTTAGGAAAAATCGGCCTCATTTAGTTTAAATTGACGAAAATTAAATGACTTATAATATAAAATAGTATAACGTCCACAAACTCGTGCGCATCGCTGTCCACTGGTTATGTGTCCAAAAGACTGGCGGCGTTGCCACGTTGTGTGGCAATGCTTAGCCTCTGTCCAATCCAAGGTAAAAGCCAGCCCTTGGGTCACGTGAAGTGTCAACTAATTTAAGTATATTTTTATTTAGATATAATTATGTAGGTTGATAGTTTATGATTTTTATTTAAGTGTATAATTATGTATATTCAATATTAAATAAACGTATTAATTTATAAAATAAAATATTATTGTTAACTATGGAATGTTTAATTCAAATTCAAATATTTTCTTTCAGATAAAATCCATATTATGTTAGTAGTAGTAACACTTAGGCTAATGTATCAAAGATAAATAATTAATTTGTAAAATAAAAATCATTTATCATTTAAATCATGCAAGTAAAAATCTTGCCAAGGAGTATCGTCTTACCCAATTTTCGGCAGTCGTTGAATAACGACTGCTGAAAGTTGGGTAAGACGATTTCAGTCTTAATGAAAATTAAGCCTGAAATCTGACCCAACATAGGTGGGAAAGGATAAGTAGATAACTATTTATTTTGTTTACAGGTCGTGTTGTCTCACTCGCGGAATATTAAGAAAAGTAAACCTTACACGTTTCTAGAAGCTTGGCTTGGTACCGGCCTGCTTCTAAGTTCTGGTAAGTTTTCATTTCTTATCCTACACTACTAAGTTTTATTGAAGGCTATGGCAGCTTGTCGAAACCAATGCTGCACTGCGTTGGCCGAACCGAACCATCACCTGCGTCCGGCCGTACCTACATCGTTGCTTTACGTGTCCCGTCTGCATTACTCTACAAGGGCTTGTAAATTACATCGTTACGAAAACCAATTTGTCTTTGAGAGTCGAACGGTTGGAGTCTCATTATGGGACGAATTTCAATTCTTTTATGGTGAAAGTACCGACTGAACATCTGAAGATTTTTATGAAGCACGAATTTTGGCTGAAAGAAAAACTATCAAACCTAAGTCGACTTCACAAATTAACGAGCAGTTGTCGACTAACTGTGTTTTACTCGCTTTCGGATAAATTCCATTGAAAAATATTTAGATCAAGTTCTTATTTTTGTATAACAGTGTAGTTTTTTTTTGTTAGAGCATCGTACAGAATTTTTGGTCAGCTAATCCGACTTGCACTTAGCGTTGTAGTAAATTAAGGAACTCTACACTGCGCCTGGTCCGAAACTCATTTGGCCGGTTTTTTTTTTAATTCTCTATGTAATTATGTATACATACATGTTTGAGCGAATAAAATATCTTATTCCTTATTACTATACCTAATGGCGTCCTCCAAATGTTTCCCGACAACTTTTTCTGAGACGATTTCCAGAAGCAAAAATTTTCTTCTTAAAAATTATACAGCAAAGAATGATCCGTCACTAAAGTAGATAAAGATTTACTTAGGAATAACGGATCATTCTTTCAGAGAAAACAAGATGGATGACGGTTGTAAGACTTGTCAATATTTAAGTAACATCTTTGTGATGAAAAAAGTCAATAACTAACCTTCTACGTCTGGTAGTCTGTCATTGTACATACGTAATGGAAGTGTTATTGGCAAAATTGTAGTGGCTCCTCCTTAAAAGCCAATTATCAAGAGTTGTAGTTGAAGTGATGCTAAAAGCATTTTTTCTTTTTTAAACTTTCCCGCGTAAACGAGATGTGTCAGTAGTGGTACGTGTTCATTTGTACGTAAATTTTCAGTACCTGATAAAAACTAAGAAACAAATGCAAGAACAGCATATCATTTGAAAAAAATCTAGATGACAGTAAACGATGAAAGTTCCAGTCATATCACTTTTCGAGCTGTCTGTCTGATCTGGGGGCATGGCAGTGCCCCTGCCAAGTCGAGCAAAAAAGTGGCACGGCCGTACCATCCTTTTCTCGAAGCAGTTCAGGCTATTTTCGACCCCCTATAACTTCGTTGTGTATAAAACTAGAAGCCTGAATTTTCAGTAACCAAGCAGCCTTTATTTATTTAAAAGGTTAAAGATTTTTAATATTGATGAAAAAAGTCAATAACTAACCTTCTACGTCTGGTAGTCTGTCATTGTACATACGTAATGGAAGTGTTATTGGCAAAATTAAGCACGAGTAAATAGGCATCTTGTGGGCTCGCTCGTCCCATCTTAGACCTCATCTATCGCTTACCATCAGGCGAGAACGAGGTCAAGAGTGGGCCCATCGGTAATAATAATAATAATAAGGGGTCGTGGCTTTTTAAATGCAAAGACCCTGCACAACCGCGAGGTATGCAGCCTTAGGGAATATTTCCTAGAAACCGACGTGGGTATGCATCGGGATGTGGTAGCGGTGGATAAAGGCCTCACGCCGCTCTCCTTAGGTAACGAGAATTGGCGCAAACCTGTAGAATTAGATACTAATGAACGCAGAGAAGTATGGAAGAGCAAGGAGCTTCACGGACGCTATTACCGAGCCCTTCATGGGTCTGAAGTAGATTTATTAGCGTCCGTAGCCTGGCTACGTTTTGGTGACCTCTTCGGGGAAACCGAAGGTTTTGTCTGTGCGATTATGGACGAAGTTATGATGACGAATAACTATCGGAAATATATTGTGAAGGATGGTACGGTAGACACATGTCGGGCATGTCACAAACCGGGAGAATCCATTCGTCACATTATCTCCGGTTGTTCTCGTCTGGCTAACGGAGAATATATTTGCATAGACACAACCTCGTAGCCAGGATTATTCACCAGCAACTTGCTCTTAAATACAATCTTGTGGAATCAGAAGTACCATACTATAGGTATGTGCCCGACCCAGTTCTCGAAAATGGCAATATTACACTGTACTGGGATCGGTCTATCATCACTGACAGGACTATTGTTGCCAATAAGCCTGACATAGTGGTGATAGACCGATTAGAGCGTCGCACAATGATTGTTGATATAGCAGTCCCCCATGACGAGAACCTCGTGAAAGCTGAGATAGATAAAAAAAATAAGTATCTTGACCTGGCGCGCGAGGTTGTCGACATGTGGGATGTGGAGACAGCAATCATTGTGCCGATAGTCGTCTCAGCCAATGGCATAATAGCCAAGAGCCTCGACCAACATCTAAGGAGGCTCTCGTTGAGCAGCTGGATCAAGGGCTTGATACAGAAAGCAGTACTCCTGGAAACGGCGCGTATTGTGAGGAGGTTCCTCTCTATGGAGCCCTGACCACCGGTAGCTTGGACCCTGTTCCCGATACCGGTGGGCTACTATTTTTTATATTTTTAAATGTTTTTATTTTTTATATTAATATTTAAAAATGTAATTTATATGTACATAGATTTAATAAATGGAATAATAATAATAATAGATATGGTCGCTATAAGATGTTGTTAGGTTAGATAATAATTACGTAACAACTTAAGACAGAAGGTCCCTTAAGTAGGGACTGAATAAATTAATAACCGACTTGGTATTACATGGATCTCACAACTTTTAACGGTAGAAGAATTGAGTTGCGAGACTTGGTTTTTTTGACAAGTATTGTTTTTGATGGGATTTAGTTATTCCAATTAAATCACAGATTCTGGTGCCATTAACTGTATAAGATTTGCTTGAAAAGTTTGGAATCATTGAGCTGGTTTTAATTTACAGTAAAAAATAAACAAGGATTTTTGTTTTTACGAAACATTCCTGCCTTCAACTGCATCAGATTTGCTGTTTATTTGTTTGGAATCTTCTAGTGGAATTTAGTTCTAGTTAAAAAACAATTTTTTTTTAATCCTCTACTATCATCATGCGCTTAGCCTTTTTTTCAACTACGAGTATGTCGTTGTAAGCTGCCAGTCTAATTGTATGCAGCTGAGTATTATTGTTGAGAACATCCCTACGCTCGCAGTGACTGCGGCGGGGCTGCGGACCACAGAACACTATAACCTAGCGGGCGTCATCGTCCACCTTACTAAGCGCATACTTGTCATTTCACCGTAAAGACGGCCGCCTTTTTGCGTCCGTAATATTACGGCCGCTATATGACGGCACCGCTTTCCTAGGAAACCAAAGCTTTACGGTAACATCATAATACGGAAATGGAAGAAACGTAATGTCACATAATAATAGGTTGGGGAAAAGTTTCTTCGCATTTTTTTAAGAAAATTCATATTTTTTTTTTAATATAGTTTATTTACATTTAACTAAAGTACGTAGGTACCATTTTGTTCGATAACTTTTTGCCATCTTGTAGGTAGAGACATGATCCCATTGCTATATAAATTTTGGGACTTCTGATCAAAATACCGCGACAAGTGGTTTTGGCAGTCCTCTCGTGATGTTAACCTGACACTGCCTAAAGAATTCTGAAGAGACGGAAATAGGTGGAAATCTGAAGGTGCAAAGTCAAGACTATACGGCTGATGCATTAACACGTCCCAGCCAAACTCTCTTAATTTTTGAGTGAGTGGCTAAAGATGTATGAGGTCTAGCGTTAAAATGAGAGAATATTTAACCTAGAGAGCTTATAGGCTGATTTCTTTGAAGAACACAACTCACCAATACGGGTTGGGAGGCGAAGAAAAAATGCGCTACTGCAATTGGTCAGTTCAAGGTCAAGCTTCATAGATATGCCGAGTTAGGGATTGCTCTACTTGATTGAGGGAAAATTATCGATATCGATAAAATGAAGTTTAACATTATAAAAAATACTCAATAAAATCACATAATAATATTTAATCATTATCAGTCTCAATTACTAGAAGAAAAACAAGTATGCTGTTATTAATGTTATTATTGATTTTTAAAATGAATTAATTTGGTAAATGTTTTTCGAATTAAAGTTGTAGGGTCCTGATTGTTTTTGGTAAAAAATGGTAACCGAGCATCTATATATTTCTGAATTATGCATCTTGCTAATTCAATCAAATGATTGGTAGTTTCTATTTCATATTGATGAAAATTAATATCCGGGAATAAATTATACCCAATCAGTGATTCTAAAACCGATCTCATAAAATAATTGGAATTATATTTCTGAGACAGCACTTTCGAACCACTCTCGTTGATCGCCCTTTTAATATAAATTTCACAACGACGACAAATTTCTATTACTGTGGTGGATCCGTACAATAACTTGTTTTTAGTGTATTTTTGAAATTGTAAGGCGTTTTGATTTGTAACATCAATCAACGCTCCAATACAAGTTAGGCATTTTATTTGCTTTATCAGAGCATGGACAATGTAGCCGGCCATATATTATTGGAACGAAGTTCCTTATCGCGCGTTACGAAAGGGGGCTAGCCGGAAAAAATTCATACGAAAAGTTGTAACGACACTTTTTAAGGGGTGTGGATATTCGTGAATCAGGCTTCATTTAGGATTTTTTTCCGTAACCCTTACAAGATTTTTTTTTCAAAATAATATATATTAATCTACATAATGTAAAGCGTGTCCTCTTGGCTTCAGAAAAAATAAAAATAAATTTGAAATATCATAAATAAATACGCAAAGTGGCCTCTGTTTTTGTGACTTACTACCATTTTTCTCCTAAACTATCAATCACAGGATCTTTTAATTGCCACCAATATATTATATTAAGTAATGCCGATGGGACCATGTGCTTATTTTTGCCAATAACTTTCTTAATTATTTATAAGGATTTTTTTACGTAATCGCTACTCGCAAATCGCGTATCCACCCCTCCGGGCGCCCAGTAAATCAGTGCGGGACGAGACGCAGTGCTGGACGGACCTGTGACACTTTTCTCCGCAAACAAAATTATTGTCGATAGCCCAACCAATTAGATTTTTCTTTGTTTTATGTATAGTGTGTGTAAATATTAGGTTATTTTAGTGTGTAATTAGGTATAACGTTGTAAATAATAATTACTACTTGTCGTAAATTCTTATTATAATATTAAAATGGGTGACAAAAAAAGACGCAAGAAGCGTAATTTGAAAATAGCATACAAGAGGAAATTCCAAAGAATAAAACTTAAGTACCTACTTAATATTTTATGTACTTGTTAGGTAATGAAAAAAAAAATGGCCAAGTGTGAGTCAGACTCGCCCATGAAGGGTTCCGCAGTAACTATAATAATATAATATAATATAATATGTATATTAATGTGACAAAAAAATTCTTACAAATTTCTTAAAACTAGCTTATTTACATTTTTTTACAACTACGCCCAATAACTTTGTTTTTCATAGTGTTTCTATGAATTACAAAGTTATATTTGCGGTTTTAGGAAATATGCTGTATCTCAAAAACTGCTGACTCGATCTCGTTCAAACCGAGTCTTGGTTGAAAGATTACATTAAGATCTATAGACATATATTTTTTGTAGATTTTTCACTCCATTATTATAGAAGTTAGAGGGGGGGGGGGGGGCACATTTTACCACTTTGGAATCGTATATCTTTTAAACGATTAACTTTATGAGAAAGTGGTCTTAGAAACCTCAATGTCATTTTTAAAGACCTGTCTATAAATACCACACACGCATAGGTTTCATGAAAAAAAATATTTCAGTTTTAGTTCCATGTATGGGGAGCCCCCTTAATTTTAATTTTTTATTTAAAAATTAAAATTTTATTACAATTCCTTCACTAATTAATCGAAAGGAACTTCGTTCCATCCGGGTGTCCCTTAACACCTCTCAAGTTTTTTATATATATATATATATATTATTTATTTTATATTCCATAATAAATATATTTTCATTAAAATCAGTTGTGTCAACAACTGTAGTTTCAGCAGGCACTCGGTAATAATTATTTTTTTGGTGGTGAGTCATTAGATGATTTATCTAATGACTCCTCCCTCTTAAATACTTAAAAATTACATACACAACCCGTGGACTCGACATCGAAACAAAGTAACCTGTTTTTTTTTTCCTGGATGGGAAAATCATCGAATGACTTCTCCCGCTCTGGGTAAAGTGGAAGGGAGTGTTAGACTTCTACTGACTAAAAACCCACCCTGTTCCTTCAGCTGCCCTTAAGTTCCGGGGCCGCGGTATCTCATTAGAACATTACCGCAACCCCGGAACCAAAGTAACTTACGAGGGCGATATTGTAATGCAAAGGTCCAAGTTAATTAATATCAGACTCCGTCATACTATTTGAAGCCTAGAAAGATTGGATATAGGTATCTTACATTATTTTGACTTTTCTCAACATTATATCAATAAAAACCAAACTAGAAATCAATATTCCCTAGTAACCTTATCCATCCACTTTTTTTTTTAATCTGGAATCTTGGGAAATCTAAAATGAAAACATGAATGTCACACAGAAGAAAAAATATCAGTACTTTCTCCTTTTTTTAAAGTCGGTTAATGTAGATAGGTATTTTATGACAACTATCAGAACTGAATTTCAAAAAAATAAGTCTAATTTTATAGTTATCGATATCGTATTCAGCCGTCATAGGTAATAGCACAGATTTTTACGATAAAAATAGAAAAGGAAAGACAGGGATAAAAGAATTGGAATTTCTTCATGTAAGAAAGAGATATTTGCAAAAGACATCAACGCGTGACACAATTTTGTCCATGACCAACCAAACCACCACTTTAAATAGACCTCTGCGGTAGCTTATAATCTGATTAAATGATAAATAATTTTCATATTATTTTATTACTGACGAATAGTTATGTCATCCATGTGGTATCTAAATGTCTGGGAATGTTTTCCACACCACTTCAACGCACATGAAAGCATTATTATGCGTTATAAATTGGATACAAAAATTTAAAATTTGTAATTGTTTAGCATGCACACAGGCCTAATACTTGGTCACAACTAAAATGGTTCGTGTATCGTAGCCAATATATAAGAGCAAAAACTCTCATAGTTTTCGTGCGTCGGGGCAACGTATGCGCGATCAAGTGGTTTTCTAATCAGTGGTTATCATGATGAAAAACCACACCCCTTCTGTTGATTAATTCCGGCCGCTTTCTCTCAACTTCTTACTTTAATCTCATCAGTTGTACGCAGTAGAGTTCAGAATCCATGGTCCTGCCTGGTGGTAACAGCTCATAATGAATAATGCCCTTCCAATCCCACCACACACACAGCATTATCTTGTTGCGAGTTAACCCGGGTTTCACCACAGTCTGTGAAGCCTGACCGGCTTTTGACCACGACCTTTTTCGCACGTTCTTGTCGTACATGATCCACTTTTCATCACCAGTTATCAGCTTCTTCAAAAATGGTTCGGTTTCATTACGTTGTAATAAAGAATCACAAATGAGTACACGGTTCATTAGGTTTCTTTCAGTGAGCTCGTGAGGTACCCAAATATCGAGCTTATTGTGTACCCAGTTTTTTCAAATGCGCCAAAACTGTTTTGTGGCCAATTCCCAGTTCTTCAGAATCAGAATAAGAATTGTTTATTTATGATACATAGGTACAGTGGTTGGTCAGGTTTTAATATACAGTGCGCTATGATCAGCCTATTAAAGGCATACAAAAAATAAAATAAAATAAAATTTTTACATGCAAATAAAGATAAGTTATTATAAGTACGATTAAGTCAAGTAGTCAAAATAATTTGTTAAGTAAATGTCAAAAATTAATTTAGATTTAAATAAATTATTGTGATTTGTGATTACAATATAGTCAAGGAAGCAAACTGCTGCACTAGGTCAGCTACGTCGTAACTACTGATACGCCGATCTTGCTCCACTTTTTTAAAAATGGCATCCATTTTATCCGTAATAGGGCGACCAGAGCGACGTGCAACTTTGACATCAAAATTTCCGGATTGAAAACGCTTAAACTAAGGCTTAAACCAAATTTGTGCTACTCTCACAGACACTGCACTAGGTCCATAAACATCGCAAAATTTTTCGCGGCTTGCGTTGCATTTTCACCTTTTTTGTAGTAAAATTTTAAAATGTATCGAATTTCTTCATTAGATTCACTCATCTTGACAGTACAAAAACCAAATGAAAACCACACATTTTAATCATTTGAATTTGGAATTATGTTCTTTAAAATTTAAACTTTCAATGATACCAAAACCAGCCAGATACAAATAGTATAGCCAAAGAGATTTTATTACAAGTTCATACATACTATAATGCGAAAAGACTTTTTCCCCAACCTTATACACTTCTGGACACATCTATTGGCCCACCTTAGAGTTTAGGTTTCGATGGCCCCTACCGAAATATGATTGCTAGATTGAACAAAAACTGTTGATGCAGTTTTAAACCTGATACATTTTACCATCTTTTTCGATCGTATAGTTTTAAATTTGAATTCAGAATACCATACGACATGGACCTACGCCTAACAAGTCGGATATGCGCCTTGTTAAAGGCAATTAATTTTTGAATAAAAAACATGTTTTATCAAATAAAGGTTTAATTTAATAACGCGTGTTGCATCCATGGGCATCTACCACAGCTCTCATACGATTAGGCATAGAGTTTATCAACCGCTCTATGAAATTTTGAGGGATCATCTCCCATTCCTCTTCTATGGCAGTTTTCAACTCCTGCATCGTCTGGGCAACTGGCTGACGAGCCCTAACACGCCTTTTTAGCTCGTCCCACATGTGCTCAATGGGGTTCATGTCTGGGCTTCTGGCTGGCCAGTCCATAACTGTGATGTTCACATCCCGAAGATATTCCCTGACGATGCCGGCCGCATGGGCTCTTGCATTATCATGCATAAAAAGGAAATTTGGGCCCACATAGTCCGCGTATGGTATCACGTGAGGTTCTAAGCACTCACGAATGTATCTTTCAGCATTTAATGTTGGCAGCCGTGGTCCTGTAACAACCTCAAGTTGAGTTTTGCCGCTCGCGGATATACCGCCCCAGACAGTCCATGAGCCACCGCCATAAGCAACCCTCTCTTCAAAGCAGCATTGTGCGAAACGCTCTCCCTTACGCCGGTAGACCTTCTTCCTTCCATCATTGCCATGTAACACAATTTTAGACTCATCAGAAAAGAGTACACGACTCCAATCTTGCTGTGTCCAATTTAAATGACTGCGTGCGAAATGAAGGCGCGCTGTTCGGTGGGCTCGCTTTAGTTTGGGCCCATTAGCTGGCTTGTGTGGTACCATATCGCGTTCTTTTAACCTTCTCCGAACAGTTCGAGCGCTCACAGATACTCCGTGGAAGTCGCGAAGTTGGTTTTGTATCTCAATGGAGGTAAGGTGACGATTTCTCAAGCTGGTCGTCACGATGAATCGATCCTGCCTTTCAGTTGTGACCCGAGATCGTGGCCTTCCTTGGCGACGAACAAAGCCGCCAGTCTCTAGGTACCTCCGATAAACATTTCGGCCCGCAGATCGACTTAAATTAAGTTGAGCACTCACGTTTCTTTGGCTGTGTCCGGCCTGAATAAGTGCCACAGCTTGGGCGGCGACTTCAGGTGAAGTATCCATAGATTATTGATAGAACCTCACCTTAATGTTAAGAATAAGTAATGTTTGTTGCAAAAGCAAAGATATCAATCACTTTTTCAAGAATTAAATCCAAGTAAACCAATAAAACCAAGTTTTCTTAGTATTCGATTGTTTGATATCAACAAACAGGCTCCAAATTGTCTTTTGTTTCTTTAAATTCTGTGTTCGAAATTCAAAAAAAGACTATTGAATGAAATTGTGAATGTGCCAGGTTTAAAACTGCATAAAAACTTTTTGCTCGACCTAATATAAAATTTTAGCTAGGACCAAACGAAACTGAAAATACAAGGTGGGCCAATAGATGTGTCCAGAAGTGTATATCTTCTTGGAAAAAGGCAAAAAGAAAATTATGAAAACATTTCGCGAGACTGGCTTCGTATTCACGCGCGAACTCGGCTAAGGTTGACATTTCACTCGGCTTCTAGATTTACGACATCTCGCGTTTTTCACTGAAAACGTAAGCAAATGCAATGGATTTTTATTTAGTGATTTATGGCCTAATATAATTAAATTAAATTATATATTACGCACACATAATCTAAAGTTAATTATGTTTTGCGAGTGAGTAACATGATTTTGAATAGAACAATACCGAATACCACGTTCCCGTTAGTTTGTTAAAAGGAGGCTCCCTAAATTGTGAATGTAATTTTGTATTAATATTCTGAAACAATCACGCATACAATCAAAATGGAACTTTAGTATGTGATTTATTGGATCTTTTTCTTTCCATTTCTTGACCAGTTTCGTAATTGGAACATTTTCGCTGGATCTCAGATTAAAAAATGAATCGAAAATCATGTCTTTTTCAAAGATTATTCAAAATTTAATCTAGATTACTCGGCTTTTATGTCTAAAATTAATATTGACAGTAAGAAAATATAGTTTATTATCCAAATAAACTATATTTTCTTACTGTCTGTGTATTTTTTCTCTAGATCAATTATCACTTTAGTTATAAACGAAATAAGAATTGAGACTCACGACATTTAGTTTCGAACCCGAATATGGTAAAAGAGCGCACGCAATATTCAACTTCATTACTGCTGCGTTAGCGTTTAGCACACAACGGCAGTTTCGAAACCGAACATGGTGAAAGAGCGCACGCGATATTCAACTTTATTACTGCTGCATTAACGTTTAGTATACAACGGGCTAACCGGGGTGGATGGGGGCGGAGCTTGCGTGAAAATTATTTTGCACTGCATGAAATACTTAACAGCTAATGCATGCTACCACGAAAAACTTATCAGTAAAAATCTGCTTTGCCTTTTTCACAACTATATTTGGGTCGGTTCCAACCAACCGGTTCTAACCACATGCAGCTAAGTAATAATATTTTGCATTAAGCGACTGAATATTTGGCCTCCACAACACAGAAGCTGGTTATTACAATACTCCTTAGTCTATAAATAAACGCAGTTTATCTCCATTATTTAATTCACATCTAGCGTTAATGTTGGAACACTGTTTCACTAGCTATAATTTACTATATAAATTATTTATTTATTTATTATATACTTTATTGTATACCTTACAACACACTTAAGTATAAAACTAGTGTACAATGGGCGGTCTTATCGCACAGGACAATCTCTTACAGACAATCTTTGGATGGACAGAAATTAAAGGAGATAGATTTAGGGCTGTCAGTGTTCAACATCATACATAATACTAATTAAACATAATAATATAAAATACATACCACAAAATATATTATATAAATATATACTAATACAATATCAAATTCATAATAGAGAAAGAAGGGGAAAATTTATAGTGAGAGGTAATGCTCCTTCACCATTCTTTTGAACGTAGATAATGTTTGGGTACGCCCCACATCTATGGGTAATGCATTCCACAAACGGGCCGCTTGTATAGTGAAAGATTTATTGAAGAAAGAAGTAGAATGCATACGTATACTTAACTCTAAATTTTCCGATGATCTCAAGAACCTTGAATATGTGTCACAGAAAAACCGAAAGCGGTCTTTAAGATAAATAGGAGTGAAAGGATTAAATAGCACATTATAAAGCAGAGAAAGTAAATGAACATTCCGGCGAAACCTAATAGGAAGCCATTTGAGCGTAGTACGAAATTCAGAAATATGGTCATATTTGCGCAAGCCAAATATAAACCTAATACAGAGATTTTGAAGTCACACACATTAAACGAACGTATTTATATTATTGTAAGTAGTTAGACCGCTAATTTAAATATTTGAGAAATGTATTCTATCGCTTATTCTTATGGCTTAATTCGTTAATTTTAATACAGGAAACCAAATGTAAAATCCTTGTGGGATAGGAGAGAAACGCGGGTAAGAACTAGTAATTTCTGAAGTTACTAAGACCTTATTAACTGGGCAATTTCAGAAGGCAGTGATGCGTGGTTCCCGCTAGAATTGAAGCGTTCCAGTGTATCATACATTTTTTCATACCTGGTAATGGAATGCCTTAGTTTATGCCAACTCCAACTGATTTTGGAATAGAATTTTTGATAGAATTCCTGAATTCAGAAAACTACGTAGTTTAATCAAGACGGTTTTGTTACTTACTGTCAACTGGGTTGGTTGGGATAGTCGGACTGATGGTGACCAGTAACTACCCAAAGTAAACCTTTTACATTGAATGCAATTGAATGAATTTAAATTTATTATCATTTTCAATTTGTTATTTTATTATTTTTGACATGTTTTTTTCTTTGTTTGATATATTTTAATTTGTAGAAATTTTTTTTACACAATTTCTACACAATGTATATTGTTCTGAAAATAAATGACTTATTATGACTTATAATTTTCTTGATCCTCTGATATTTTTGTCTGCTGAATGTCGTTTTCCCTCGACACGTAAACTACAAAAATAGTTAAAAGGAAAAAGTTATTTTTTTAATATTAAAAGGTAAAATACAATAGGGGAAGGTTAAAACCAAAGCAATTCAATTTCTATTATTTTAACTTGAAACAAATCTACAATTGACACTGAGGACTTGCAATCTGAAATAAATAAATAAAGTTTTTTTTTATATTAAAAGGTAAAATACAATAGGGGAAGGTTAAAACCAAAGCAATTCAATTTCTATTATTTTAACTTGAAACAAATCTACAATTGACACTGAGGACTTGCAATCTGAAATAAATAAATAAAGTTTTTTTTTTTTATATTAAAAGGTAAAATACAATAGGGGAAGGTTAAAACCAAAGCAATTCGATTTCTATTATTTTAACTTGAAACAAATCTACAATTGACACTGAGGACTTGCAATCTGAAATAAATTATTACCTACAGAAAAAAATGAGTTCAATGACTATCTAGGTCAATCTAGGTCATATGTTTTGGCAATGAATGAGCTGGTAAGCTCACAAACTATCAACTGTGAGCATTGTCAACCAACATCCAAAATGAAGATGCCGTTGACTGTGCCTCAGAGTCGTCAGCACTAGTGACGGGGCTCCAAAGGGCCTGTCTGGGTCGCGGAAATGTGCTAACAAGATACTGCGTCTTTACTGCGTTTTTAGTCAATGGAAGTCTGCCAAAAAAGACCATTCATTGTCCACGCACGCCGCAAAAGCGGTGATAAGTAATTTTTAAGGAGTGCCTGGAGAGACGTCACGTCGTTCGCAACCTCCGACTGACGCAAGAAGGTATTTACCGGACCTGGCTATTTCGGAATGTACCGGTTTCGGTACAGGAGCAGTCAGTATTGACGAGGCCAGATAGAGCAACTGCCTGCGGGGGTTGCGGGAATATTCTAACGAGATACTGCAGCCCCGGAACGCAAAAGCAACTGAAGGCACAGGATGAGGATTTGCGTGGAGCGCCGTATCTTAAAAGGCAAGCGGGGAAGAGGGAAGGATGGATACATTACCTAATGACGATTTTATAAGTTACCCAGACTATGTCTTCAAATACAACGTGTAACGGAAAGGGTATATACATACCAAGGGCACGGCTTCTTTCGATGATATCAAAGGATATTGGAAGGGTTTGTACTCAAAATAAAACACTCTAAAAATTTATAGTAAATTTTTGGGTTCGTAAGTTTCTTATTGAAATCATAACAAAAGTGTCACCGCACTACGTAGGTCAATAAATTTCCACGTTACTTGCAAATATCACGATAAATCTCTTCCGTAATTCTGTGCGCCTAGTACTGTAGTAGCCTACCATACACGCGGTGTTCTTTTGTCGGTCTCATTACTTCCGAACATGTAGAGATAGGATTAAAAAACTCTTCCAATATCGTTTGATATTACCCAAAGAAGCCGTGCACTTGGTATGTATATACCCTTTCCGTTACACTTTGTATATGCAGTATGGAAGCTGGTCATAATCCGCAAGCAGCTTATAAAATTACTTAGTTTTCGGTTTAATTGCACGTGTAGTGTGAAAAATTTGTGTTAAAGCTTACGAGAGATTAGTTTAGAGGTGAGCGCTGTGAAAATAAATGAAATGATATTTTACTCCTAATTCCAGTTCCAGACGTAGATATTTATCACGCTTAGATTTTGATGAAATAGTGGTCGAGTTTATGACGGCTTATGTCACCTGGGGTCTTACTCCGAGGTTTAATCTCTACTGATATTAAGTAGTAAAAGGACATGGCCAATTTTACTATGGACGTCGGCATAGTTATCGAATTTAGTGTACATCAATGATTTTTGGTGTTTTATATTCGTGAATATTGACTCATTAAATTGCTATAAATAAAAAACTCAGAAATCTTGGCATTACACCAGACTAGACAAAAAACAGTTACAGTAAACCTTTTAATCAGATCGCTAGCAATAAGGTGTTTAGATTATAATTTCGCTATTAAACACTTAAAGGCGCTTTAAAATAGTGAACAGTTGTGAATTATTGCGTATAACTGATATAGTTTTAGTATTTAACCAATAAACAAAGTAAGGATTTTAAACTGAATATTGACTAACATTTTATTAAACTGGGTAATAGTCTCAAAAAATGTGACAATAATAACAAACATTAACATAACATCGCGCCTGTATTCCCCGAAGGGTTGGGCAGAGGTGTACCTATAGTACACCCAGATTTCACCAGTTATTTTGAGTACCATTTAATAGGGGGCGAGTCTGTTTCTATTAACCAGGCACAAATCTAGACTCCGGGCTGCTACTGAGAAATTCCTGATGAATAAACCCAATATCACTTTGCTCGACCTGGGAATCGAACTCAGGACCTCATGCTCAGCAGTAGCGCTTGCGACCATTAGACCAACGAGGGAAACACAGAATAAAACAAAGGAGTAAAAATTATTATTTATTTACTTTATATGGATAGCACTAAATGTAGAATGTGTCTCATTCATTTGAGGTAATAAATGCCATTGATCGCTGTACAAATGTGTTTCACACACTCTACAGCTGCGAGGAACATAGAAACTATGTTCCTGCAAAAGCATTCTTTTGAGGGATTGCGGGACCAAATGTACCATTCTGTTTCTGCATTGTTGAAATATACTGTGAACACATGTAATCGAAGCTCGCTTGTAATTAGGTAATGATATGGTATTACTTTCCCATGGCCCTCTTTGAACAGGCGGCAACGGTGGTGGCTCTGGTGGGCTAACAACTTGGCTAACATTAGGGGCTGCTGCATCATTATCCAAAGCCAATTCTTGCATGTCTCGTGATGAGTCATGCACTGCCTGTCTATTTGCTCGCATCCAACACACATGACAAACATAGTTGTTTCTTGAAGGCTGAAAATAAACCACAGTTAGAATAAACACAATAATAAATTAATTCAATCATTAGATAATTCTTATTTTTATATAATTTTTAGTAACAAGGGTATCTTTTTAAATATCTCTTTATGTTTTCAAGTACTATGTTATAGTAAAATGAGCAGTACTATGTTACACATGCCTACTTTAGGCAAGTATATTATGTTAAAGATGAAAAATACATAAAACACAGATATAACAATCATACATACATAGTATGAAAGCTCATTTTTTTATAGATTAATACAACTAATAATAATGAAAAACAAAATGCTTACCACATAATTAGTATTTTGTGATAATAGAACAGCCCGCAACGGAAAACCATGTTATGCCCCAGTAGTCTCTCTTGTTCACCAGTTTCGGTGTTTAATAATAATAAGCATGGATGACAAATAAATGTATCAAAAGGCAACTGAAAATAAGATTGCATTTTTTGATTGATTGAAGCACTGTAAGATTTCGCATACCAGAACTATATAAAAATAAATCAGGTTAAGTTTTTTCTAGTCCAACTTCTTACCTGGGTTGGGCATTGGTTATCAAACGCAAAAGTCTTGTTTGATTGTGTGCAGAAAGCGAGGATATGAGATGCCTCTGCAACCTTTGCATGGCTATTCCGCAGTTGATGCACCTCATATTAATCCACAAAACAAATCCACAACGCAATGTAAATCAGAGTCCAGTATTAATAGCAAGGTAATCGGGTGGTAGAAGGTATCAGTACGTTAAAATAAGCAGGGGTCAAAAATATTAGAAAATAATCGCAAAAACAAACAGGACGCAATGTAGAATCTGCAATTAATATGTATCATCTATGATCTGATTCTGCAATAACATAATATTGACATTTGACATAGACAATGACACATTGTCAAACAAGTAACGCGTTCCGTTTTCCGATTTTTTTTGTGTGAAATATTTAAAAACTATCTTACGCATCAACATTATGAAAAGATAATTTTATTAAATGCCAAAAATACCAACGAAGAGAGTTTCGTATAAATAAAATGTGTTTTTAATAATAGCGTTTTGTCGTCCATATCACACGTCTATGTGATATATGCAAGTAGTATGCTTGATGTGGAACACCCATTATTATATTTATCTTACTCTATGGTCCATTATGGCGAACGTTGACAAATGGTACTTTGAATTCATCTTGATTACTAATTATTTTGAAATAAACACTGACGAGATCAGAGAGGTTAAGAACTACGTATTAAATCATTTTTCTATTTTTAATATACAATATTATTTACTATGTATGTGTATATGGAATGTACTTTTTTGTCCATGTCATTTGCTAGTGTTTTTAAGTTTGTATATAGTAATGGGGTAATTTCTGGAACATAATGAGCGGATTCTAAAAAAATATTTCCTGGTAGTAAGGTGCATTATTAAGGTGGTTGAGGTACAGCAAAGTGCTACTGAGTAACAACAGCATTCTGTCGACTGTGGCGGAGAGATTAAACTCTCCTTTCATGCATCACTTTATGGGAATGACGATCAACCGGGGCACGTTTCCCATAAATTGATCGTCCTTCACATAAAGCTAGTTATAACTTATTTTGTTATTATCATGTACTAAACTTAGCCTAAGCATTATACTAACTAAACTATGAATTTTTACTATCTGAAATAAAGAATTTAAATTTGAATTAGTGTTGAGTGCGGATGAAAACGCGGGCGAAGTGCTAGTGGAAAATAAAGATATCCGCAGTCTAACTGACGAAAAGTCCAGGATGTAGAAGTGAACTAAAATCCTTCGTATTTTGCTACCAGGTGCAAAATGGCACAGACGTCGCAAGATTCTGACTCCGACCTTCCACTTCAACATCCTCAAGAGCTTTGCCGTCGTGATGAAGGAGAAGAGCCAAGATCTGGTGCAGAAGCTGAAGAACCTTGAGGGTGAAGAGGTCAACCTAATGCCAGTCATAAGTGATTATACGCTGTTCACTATTTGTGGTAAGTAGAACTGACGTCGGAAGCTCGAAAGCGGCACGTCACTATAATATCATACAGGGTGGCAGGGACATCGACCCACAGACGCTTACCATGGATTCAGTACATGATTTAGTACATCATTTCTACGCCCATGTGGTAGAATATGATGAGACAATACACGTATATGTAAATTTAAAACCATGTAATTATGCATACCGACCATGTTCTGACAAATAAATGATTATGATTATGATTATTATGACCCTGTATAGTTCTATATTCAAGGTTAAGCAACGCTTGCCGAGGTCGGATCGTTGAAGGGTGACCATCTTCACATATTGGGATTCCACCATGCCTCAGTAAGCTTCAGCTAAGCTTGTATGCTGTTCGTCCCGGCTGTCATTTCTACGTCATACATTGTACAGTCGCCAGCACATCAAGCTAGCCGAATCTGTCAAAGGAGATGTTTCATTTTTATATGAGGCTCCGGCCATAACATGTACATTCCAGCAAAGCTGGGAAACTTACCCCTGAATAGAATAAAGTAACATTTTTTTCATAATATCAAATGGTTTTTATGTACAAAATAAAAATTAAAAATGTTTGACGTTTGTCCTAAGAGATGTGACAGCCATGACAGGTTGTAGAATTGACGTTTACTTAACCTTGTTTTGTTTTTGTTCATCAGAACTAACCCACAGAACACTATTACCCTAGCGGGGTCCTGACTGACTAGTGACTGATAGAGTTTCAAGACAACAATAGTGGTTATTTTGAATTCGTTCAGAAATACATTTAAAAAATGGACACTAAAGATTTTTGTAACAATGAAATCATCACACTTTATTATGTTCACTCAAAAATATGTGCAAGAGAATAATAGTAATTTATTTTTAATACTACAAGAATACACACATTTTTTAATTATCTTCTACGTAACATTGATTTGATGAGACATGATTTCAGAACGAATGAAGTATGCAAGCAAACGAGATGCCATGTTGAATAAAACATGGCAATAATTGAAAAACTATTATTTTTTGTACACAACAAATCAGGCTCAAATTCACCAGAGAATATTTTTCCGTATTTTTTCCTCTTTTTCGATAAATGTACATCTGATGGCCGAAAATGAATCATCTCATCACGGTTCTGTAATTTTTGAGTTTATCCGTTACAAACAAACAAAAATAAATATAATAAAAAAATGTTTTTTTAATATATAAGGATTAAATATAATCCTGTAAATAAAGGATATCAGTGAATAAATCCTCCTAAAATAGCAAATAGGTATAAATAAGGATTGGCAACTAACTACATAATAGGTTATGGTGCTCTTTATAATATTAGTGTAGGCCTGGATGTAAAATATTTTGTAGTAATAAAAAAAAAAAAGTAATTACATAATTAAATTACTATTAATTAAGTACTTAGCCTAAGATTTGGTAAAAAACAGCTCACTTAAGGTTTACATGAAAACCTACTTCAATCATAATTATGGTTTGTAAATAAAATATTGAAAACTTTCTAGCCAGGTTTTTCAATTAACAAACTTTAAAAGTTTTCTAAAAAATTATTACTGAAGTGTTTCTTTAAGTATGTTATTTTGATTAGTGGCCATTTCAGTTGAAAAACTTATATTTCTTTATTGTTTCTTTTCTGTAAAATGCCTTTTTTTAGAAAAACTACTTAGAAATTCCTTTTTATTATAAAGGTACTTATTCCAACTGTACTTTGCTGCTCCTGCCAAAGTTAAACGATAATAACTTTTATGTGTTGTAACAAAATAATATATGACAATGATGATATACCTAAGGTTTTGAATTATTATGAGACAAAAAAGCTCTCAATTTTTCGCAACCTTTTTATTTTTAAAGATTTGCATATTTAAATAAAAAATGAGAAGATTTTCAAAAGTATTTTCTTACAATTTGTTCGCGTGGGAGGGTTTTCCCGCGTAAACCTTGATCCTGTGGGAATTCCGGGATAAAAAGTTGTCTATGTGTTATTCCAGGATTTCAGGTTTCAGAATTAATAATAATGACTAAATAATAGAACATTCACTGGTAGGTAGAGGACGTTATAGGGCAACCTATAGTCTACTTTTTACGGTTAAAGATGTTCATTTTCTCATAAGAATTACATTAGTATTCACTTACATGAAAAACATAAAAAAAGATTGTTTTTTTTTTATTAAAAAATAGGTTCGCGTTTGACAACCATCTCACCTGATGGTAAGTGATGATGTGGTCAAAGACGGAGCACGTTTACCTAAAAGTAACCTATTCACTCTTGACTTAAAGACTCCTAGGTTATAGCTATCGGGAAACACAGACTCCGGCAGGGAATTTCACTCCTTAGCCGTACGCACAATGAAAGTATTCCCAAAACGTTTTGTGCGTATGGGTGGGATGTCCACCATGTGAAGCCGGGTATCCACTTAGGTTCGCCGTGGTTTGCGAACGCGCCCGCTCCGCAAACCAAACATAATGGATACGTCGTGATCGCGGAGCGCGACTGGAGCACGATCGGAGCACGGCGGAGCGCTCGGGAAGTGGTTTTTTGCGCGATCTCAAAGGGGAGCGCAGTTTGTTACTGGACGCGAGCATGTCACGACGTGTTTGTTAAGTTCGCGAACATGGAGTGGTCCGATGAAAAATGTCTACAGCTCATAGAAGAATACCGTAAACATAATGTTTTATGGGACCCACGAGATGAAAACTACAAGAAAAAGAATTTAAAAGGAGACGCCTGGAAGATAATTGGCGAAGCATTAAACACTGAACCCGACTTATGTAAAAGTAAAATATCTAACATCTGGCTTTAGACGTAAGAAAACCAAAGTTAATAAAAGCAAAGGAACGGGAAAAGGTAAAAATCAAGACCACTTGTTATTTTATTTATTTATTTAAGTAGGTACTTATAACAAAATAATTTACGAATTTATATTTTTTCAGGTGCATCGCAGATATATCAAAGTTCGTGGTTTGCATATGAAGCATTTTCTTTTTTACTAGATCGCGACAAACCTAGGGAATCGCTTAATACTGTAAGTACAAAGTTTTAATTTCTTAAAAACTTTCACGATTATTATTCATATTAATATATTATTTAACGGGTCTAAATCGTGTATAATTTATTATTAAGAAAGGTATGCGACCTTTTTTAATAAAAAATTATACACGATTTAGACCCATTAAATGATATATTAGTACCATAGATATATTACTACCAGATGGATAGTGATTACGTCACGATATTTAGGGTAAGATTTTTATGGTAGGAACACTGCAGGGTTGAAGCAATAAAGACGAAGTGGTCAGGCTTTGACACCATCTGGTAGTAAAATATCTTTGATTAGTACATTTTTTTTGACACTTACACTACACTTAAGAATATTGGTTCTGCCACGGAATCGAACCTTCATTAATGAAGTAATCGGCCAGTTCGTCTCTTATTTCTTTTATTTGTTTGGCGGAACGGCGACCTGTGTTTACATCGCGGTCGAAATGAAGTCATTTCTGAGTCATGCCTCCAGGACCCTTCCCGTAATTGTCCATAAACTTCCGTATCTATCTCATTTGAAGTTATATAATTACTGGAATTCTCTCTTAAAAAATTGTGTAAATGACATATTGTCATTACAATAATGGCAGCTTTATCTGGCTCAACGAGTAGGGGTTTTCTTAGTACTCGAAATACTGATGCCATTATTCCAAGCACATTTTCGATGACACGACGCGCTCTACTTAAGCGATAATTGAAAATTCTTTCTCTTGAGCCCGCAGGTAGTGTTTTACCAGGATATGGTTTCATCATACTTTCAGATAGAGCAAAAGCAGAATCACCAAGGAAGAAATAAGGCAATGCTTTATTTTGTTCTGGTAAAGGTTCTGAGGCAGGCAAATTCAGCTCCTGATTAATTATCTTTGTATATAGTTGAGTGTTTTGAAATACTCCACTGTCCGAAATCCTGCCTTGACAACCAACATCAATAAATTTTAAAAAGTAATTTGCATCTGCTACAGCAAATAGTACAATACTAAAACTTCCTTTGTAATTGAAAAAATCTGTGCCAGTATTGATTGGTGCCTCTATAAGTATATGTTTTCCATCTAGCGCTGAAATACAATGCGGAAAATCCCACTGGTCTTGGAAGTCTTTTGCAATCTTTTTCCAGTCTTCAGCATTATCTGGTAACTGTAATGTAATTGTATATATTAATTTATTTTCAGATTATTGATAATGAAGACATCGCTATTGATGCCAATACTGGTGTTACGGGTACTGATGAGGAACCAGTTGACACAGCAACATCAAACTCTCTTCAACCACAAGTTCCCCCTCCTCCCAAAAAAAGAAAGTGGATCCTAAGTTGGCAATATTAAAAGACGCTTTTGGAATTTTAAAAACATCTGCATCAAAGTCTAACGATGATAATGACGAGATAATTACATTTTTCAAATTTGCAGCCAATAAAATGAGAATGTATGACACACATACTAAGAATGCCGTGCAACAGGCAATATGCCATATTCTTTTTAAAGCCGATTACGGTTACTATAGTCAGTCACAATATGGATACTACACATCGCCGTCGTCATCTACATCAACAAATGTGCCTTCTCCGCCATTCGTATGTCAACAAAATACCACTCCGACTCAGGCGGAAAACAGTCCGAGTGGTAGTGATTGGGATATACAAGATCTCATATAATTTTTCTGACATAATAAAACATAAGTATTAGTAATAAAGTGTGGATACTAAATAAAGAAATTGAGCTTTTTACTTACCTTAATGTTTTCCCTTAATACTTGAATGAATGCACGGCATACATCTGGAATGAATTTGCTGATTGCTTGTTTAGATATTTTAAACAAATATTGCATACTTGTAAAGCTATCGCCGGTGGCTAAAAATCTTAACGTCAGTGCTAATTTATCCTGGGATGTTAAGGCTTTTCGAAGTCTTGTATCTTTTTTTTTTAATTATTGGCGACCCCAAATTCAATAAATATTCGAATTCGACTGAAGACTTTCGAGTAAAATTTTTATAATGGCCACTTATTTCTTGGGATTTTAATATATGCATTATTTCATTATTTTTTCTTCCCTTATACATATTAGCTTGCCAAAATCGAGGAGGTCGTTTGTATTCCATCACAATATAATGTATCAAAATATAAGCTACTCCTCCTACTAATTCTGGAGGCGGCATGTTTGCACCGACCGTCTGTCGTGTGTCGACTGGAGACCAGAGCGCGGAATGTTAGTGCTCCGACAGGAGCACTGATGTTGCGGCCTAAGTGTGTACACTGTACATGTTCACGTTCGCGGAGCACACAGTGTTCGCAAACCACGGCGAACCTAAGTGGATACCCGGCTTAACGATTGCGCTTCGTCGTTTGTCTCGTAGTTCGATTTACGCCGAAAAACCTTCCCACGCAAACGTAGCACGAGCATAGCTCGTTCCTAATATAACCAGACATTTTTTCTTAATTACTTCAAACATTTACGAAGAAATCATAAATATTATATATGATTTCTTATAATATTCTCATACATATTTAATCTTAGAATTCGGTATGACTTAATAAACTACATAATCCGGGGGAAAATGCTGGTCTTTGCCCTCGTGAAAACAACCAGAGGATTTCTTAAAGCCGGTCCTATCTCTTACATAAATGAAAGTTTGGTTTTATTTTCCCAGAATTGTGAGGATTAGTGGGTAAATACTTCGTTCCAAACGAAATTAGAGAACGAACGTGATGTCCTTTTGGTTTCTTGAACACGTAGCGTATTTGTTTTTACAGCTTGTATTTATATTCTTCTTAAAAGAGATTAATGTTAGTTTAATTAGCAGAGCAGGGGTGGCCCGGTTACGGGTGTGAGTTGCATATCGTGTTTTCGAAACCAGTCAGCCACACTTAGTGTAATTAATATCACCACCGCTAACTAATCTCAAATCGATGAAAGACAAAAACATCGTGAGGAAACTGTCATACCTTCATTGTGCGTACGGCTAAGGAGTAGAATTCCCTGCCAGAGTCTGTGTTTAGCTATAACCTAGGAGTCTATAAGTCCAGAGTGAATAGGTTACTTTTAGGTAAGCGTGCTCCATCTTCGACCACATCATCACTTACCATCAAGTAAGATGGTGGTCAAACGCGAACCAATTTTCAATAAAAAAAAAATATATCCTTGGACCAAAAGACCTTGGAAAAATATCTTTGGTGGGAACGTAATAAGCAAAATGATTATTTATTTATTTACATGGGAAACCTACATAAATTAATCTAGAAATAATGTGAAAATTTGACAGCAATTTATGTGAAGTTAAATAAAACTGTGTGACATAGTACCGTCAACAGGAAGGGTATACTTAATATTACACTAATAACATTATAATATTATTATCTATACTAATATTAAATTTAGTATCGTCGATATATAAAGCGGAAACGTTCTTTGTTTGAACGCATTAATCTTCGAAAGTACTGGGTGGATTTAGATGAAATTTGGTTTGCAAGTAGTTTGAAGCTTGAGGATGGTTACAGGTTTACTTTTTACTCGACTGCTAAAAAGGAGAGTTATGTTTTTTATCGTGATAAAATCCACGGTAGCGAAGCCCCGCGCGTGAATTATATTTGGCAGTATGCACAAAGGACGGTATTGTCATATCGACTGTGACATACCTACACAATTTACAAATAATATTCGTGTCTACCGTTTTTCCTTTGAGCACAAAGGTCTTGTAAAAAAATATTGGTCTCGTATTTTTTGATTTATCAAATGAAATATACATAAACAAAGTTAAAACGCATCACAATTCAGAAGTGGGGGAGGGGAGTTATGCCACTTCTACACCGTGTCGTCATGCGAAGTTTCAAGGCATCGCCTGCCTTTTTACCCGACTGCAAAGGAAGGGTTATGTTTTTCGCGCGTATCTTGTATGTATGTATGTATGTATGTTTGTAATATTCTTTATTACCTCATATCTCCAGAACCGCTGAACATATTCACACAATTGAGGTATCGTTAGATTTGTCTTGACAGCCCGAGTGTTCTTAGGTAGGTGATATTTAAAAAAAATAAACATGGCGGATGTGCAAAGCCATTAAAAATGGTGAAAAATAAATTTTATTTTTCAAATACTACAATATGGGTATCAAATTAAAGGGCTTAACATAAGGATTTCAAAAAGGTATATCATATTTATCATTAGTGTAATACTAGCAAAATAACACAATGAGAAAGTTTAAAAATATGGACTCACTTTCTGAATCCGGTGGAGTGCCAATGTGACACGACCGGGAAAACTAAAAAATTGTTAATTTATTAATTAAGTTTTTTTTTCAACTATTTAGTTAAAGTTTTTTTAACTTAAAAGTTGAAAAAAAAAACTTATTTAAAAAATTAAAATCCCGACTGCTCAACTAAAGTGTAAGAAACAAGCACATTTTTATTTTTTAAAGTGACAAGCAGGCGGACCCACCTCATTTAAAAAAAAATAGGTTCAATTGGGTCCCGCCTGCTTGTCACTTTAAAAAATAAAAATGTGCTTGTTTCTTACACTTTAGTTGAGCAGTCGGGTTTTTAAGATTTTTGAAATAAGTTTTTTTTTTTATCCCTGTTCATTAGTGTTATTTATGGCCATGTTAAGTTTTGTTTACAAAGGGATTGCCAATGCTCGGACGAGACCACAGAGACAGTAAACTTTTGGGGATTATATATCTACATATAATTTAGGCTTTTATAATACTACCCTGTCCTATATATTGTCGGATGAGGCCAGAATGCTATTCAATATTGTAAGAGTAAGTTAGATTAAGTATGTTTGTATTCATTAATATGGGTGACATTTTTGTTATTGAAAAAACCACTTATCAATAAAAATAACGATTAAAAAAAGGGATAGCTGATGAAACTTTATCATAATAATATGCTTAGCCTTTATACAACGTGTAACAGAGAATAAACGCAATTGCTGACAGTAGTTGGTTCGGAATCGGCTTCTGAATCGATTTCCGTCATAAATATAGGTGGTACATTTTGACAGAAAAATCTTTCATTTAACTTAAAAATGAAACAGTATCATGACAAATTAATAAAATGCGCTCGTGTGCGTATCGTCCGCTAACATTGCATGAGTGTATGCGTCTGCGTAAGGATATTGTATGACGCACATACGTTTTGCGTTTAGTAAGGATAACTATTTTATAAAAAATGCCTAGGTTTGGTTTCAGTTTATTTAGTTACGGATGTTGGTTTAGAATTATAATCTAATATTCTAATTGGGGTGTCTGAGGTATTGCGCTTAATATATTACACCTTGTATAAATATGTTGGGGTCCGGTTCCAGTCTAACGGGATGTAGGTGAGGAACAATATTTTGACTGCCTGCGACTGCCTGTCTGAACTCTATGACCCAGTAGCTGGGTGACACACTACCTTAGTAAAACTGGTGTCAGATTTATTTATTTCCAAGACACACCAACAACTTATTTACAAATATATATTCAGATAAACATACATTAATAGACTTGTGTAAACAAGTTACTTAAAGGCATGCACAGCACTTACAGAGGACTGATTAGTTGGTTGAAAACATGTGATACATACATTTTTATAATAGTTTTAAAGTATAAAAAAATGACTACAAAAAGCAATTAAAAAAAAATAAGGTAATAATAAATAAAAAAATACAATATCAATTCGATAAAAATCATATAAATTCAAATAAAATTCAATCAAGGATGTCAGTTAAGAATAAATACTAAAAATTTTAAATTATGAACAAATAAAAATCTATGACAATAATAATAATATTGCAACAAGAGTCAATGCGACTACGAAACAATCAGATTTTCTGGCTTCGGTCAAAGATATACAAAGGGCAGCCGGTACCTGCTACATGCTTTCCGAGGAGCGGACGAATCATGATATGATAAGATAGTCACCCATCCATGCACAGACCTTAGCAAGCAATGCTTTACCTTAAAGCTTGACCTTGGCTTTTATTATTAAGCCAGAAGCTCTGCTGCAACTTCTCGGTTCTAAAAAAACGACCATTTGATGTATTCTAAATGCCATGTCGAACAAATGCCGGAGTACGAGCACCACTGCGTCGTCTAACCGACAACTACAATAGGTACTTTCTCGATATTGATATCTTTCATTTAAGTCCAGGAAGATTTAGAAATTTTACTCTCAAAACAATCAAAGGTTCAAATATGCATATAATAAAAAATAATTTATGAGAATGTTATAGTCAAGTAACGTATTTATTTATAATTGATTTTTATTGTTTCCTTAAATATCCATTTTCTTTCTTTGTTGTATTTAAAGAAAACATGATTGATTTGTTTAAGATATTTACATATATTATATGTTTTAATTAGTTTTGTCTTGTAGTCGAATGTTAGTTTTAATTATTCCATTCATTGTTTCTTAGTGCACTATTTTTGTTAATCTTGTTTTTCGTTTCATTTCATTATTATTCTTGTAGCGCGTACGATGTTTCTCATGTGTATGTTGTGGATAACACTGTTGGTTACATAATTGTAGTTTCTTTGTAATATTTTGTATATCTTTTATTATGTGACTGTTTGTTATTCCTAATAAAAAAATAAAAAAAAAGGATGTATGTAAATTCTTAATTTCTTTTACAGAAACTGCCATGGGAACTCAACTAGATGGTGACAAGTCTTCAAAGACGTTGGAATATAAAAGCGCCATCTTGGAAATTGGTAGCCTCTTACTAGGCCGTCTAACCAGAGTATGGCTTCACAATGAATACCTCTTCAGAAAGTTCCCAATCGGCAGAAGGTTCGAGAACTGCCTTGAAAAGGTCCACTCCTTCGCCGATGATGTCATAATGGAGAGGAAGAAGAATTGGAAACCTGGACAGAGTGAGATTACAGAAGAAGATGTTTCTTTTGGGGAGAAAAAGCGATATGCTATGCTTGACTTGTTATTGGAGGCGGAGAGTAAGGGAGAAATAGATCTAGAAGGAATAAGAGAAGAAGTAAATACGTTTATGTTCGAGGTGAGTTTAAAAACTGACTAGTCATATTTCATTAAAAGTTTTCCACCTAGTAAACGAGTCTATCTTTTTAAATTCAGTTTTAAAACTTATGAAGTTGTTTCTACTGGTGTTCGCAAATAAGGATACAATACTTCTATAAATTGTTCTTTTATAATGGTCTCTCATTTAGTTGAAACTTACGGGAATTATAATTATATATAACTATAAAGAAATAATGTGTATATCATCCACTGAATGATTAAATGAATACAAAAATTTATTTTCAGCAATCAGACCGTATTTGTATTTTGATTTCTATCATAGAACTTAACTACAAAGCTTCCTCTATAGTTTAAGTTGCAGGGTGTGATTGCCAAAAATTACAAAACTATTCCTGTTTTTTTTTAGTTTTTATTTCTAATATTGATATCCGTAAAAGGCTTTCTTGAAACGTGTTGAACATTTTTTCTGATATTATGTCCACTTTCAGGGCCACGACACAACAGCCATGGCCATCGTTCTTGGATTGATGTTGATAGCGGACCACGAGGAAGTACAGGTAATTTTATTTTGACAACGTTTGCTTATCCATCCTTCCATCCACCAGCCAATAGACGTCCACGGCTGGACAAAGGTCTTTCCCAAACATCACCACAATGACCGGTCTTGTGCTAGTATCATTCATCAAAATCCAGCGATATTTCACCATGTCATCGGTTCACTTTGTGGGGGACTTATATCACCTGATAAGATGTGTTTTCATTAAACTAACTTTGTACTATGGTAGCTCCAGACTTGGTATCCTAAATTTGAATTAGCTTCAAAAACTGGAAGCCTGATCTTGGCATTGCCATATCTACTTAATTATGTGTATCAGACCTTGCCAAAGCGTTCGACACAATTTCCGTTGACCTACTCTTAGCGAAGTTAGATGGTATAGGAATAAGAGGTGTCGCGCATGACTGGTTTAAGTCCTACCTCTCGGCTCGCCAACAGTTGGCAAAAGTAGGTGACCATTCAAGTAGTTTACTTCCGATCAACTTCGGTATTCCTCAAGGAAGCACCATTGGACTAACGCTATTTGCCTTCTACATGAACGATATTCTTAATGCTTCAGTAAATAATACAGAAATCATATCATACGCAGACGACACAGCTATAGTTTTTCACGCCAAAACCTGGGAAGAGGTGTATCATTCTGCTGAGAGCGGTTTGATTACGATCATGGAGGTACTTAACAAAAATCTTCTTACGCTTAATGTGAAAAAAACAAAGCTTATAACGTTTTTCAAAACTACAGCATCCAGTCCTCCAAAGAATTTAAAACTTAAACTCCATACATGCAGTAGCCATCATTACAATCCACTCATAGACTGTACATGCACTAGCATAGACCGCACTCACTCTCTCAAATACCTCGGTATTACAATAGATGAAAATCTCTCCTTTAAACCCCATATTCATCTTCTTTCGGCTCGTGTCAGAAAACTTATTTACATTATGAAAAAGTTACGTGACTGCACACCCAATAAAATTCTCCGAATGGTATATATTGGTCTTTGTCAATCAGTGCTGCAGTATGGAATTTCCATCTGGGGCAGTGCTGGTAAGTCCAAATTTATTGAAATAGAAAGGGCTCAGAGAGCTGTCATCAAAGTAATGCTAAAAAAGCCTTTTAAGTTTCCAACAGACCTGCTATATAATGAATTTCCTGTTCTCCGAGTGCGACAGTTATTCATTTTAAGTGCCACACTACACGCTCATAAATCCTTCAAAAGTAGATCTGAACATCAACATCTCTTATCCAGAAGCATTCTACACATCCCTCGACCAAACGCTACGAGTCTACTGGCAAGACGCTGTCCATATTACTCTCACACCCATATTTATAATCAAATCAGTAAATGCATTAACATTCACTCATGCAAGAATATAATCCAAAAATTACTCCTTTCCTTATCGTACAATGAAACAGAGGAAATTATCTAGTACAGACACACATACATGCTAACTCACATACATTCACGGATTCTGCCTTCTATAAACGCACACCACTCTAACACATATCAATATTACACACTTATTCATAAACCATAAAATAAATTCATGTTCAATTTGTATTTAAGTTAATTATTTTATATAAAGTGCACACAATTGTTTTGTTTTACGTTTTGTTTTATTTTTAGATATTGTTTTATTATTAAATTAGGCATTTTTTTATACTTTCGACCATTGCATTCATATATCTATTCAGAATAGTTATTTTTATCTTTTGTTAACGCAACTCTGGTCTCCAAGATACAGGCGCCGCCTAGTTTGGAGGCCGCTGACATTCTTTTTAATAAAACAAATAATAAATAATAAAAAAAAAGTGTTTATTTCTCACCACAAGCCAAAAAAATACAAACAATATTTTACATAAAAGAAGTAGTCAATTGATTTGTGGTTGTGGATCGCTGGTGCCTGTGGTAGGTTGTAAACACCTGTAATACAGGTCACCAGGTCCCCACCTATTCATTGTAACATATTATACATCAGTTATCACACGAAGTATAGTTTCCAAATAATAAAACAAAGAAAAGAAAAAAACACTATGAAACAGAATAAAATTAAAAACTAATTAATTAAGAATACTAAAATAAAATTTGTTGGGAGATTGTTATAAATGTAAACATGTGTGTGCGGCGGTGGTTGACTGTATGTGTGTATGGGTGTGGCTGTTTGAGTGTGTATATGTGTGTGTGTGTGGCGGTGGCTGACCGTATGTGTGCGTGTGTGCATGTGTGTAAGGGTGGTTGAGTGTGTGTGTGTGTAGGTGGAGAGAAAAATTGTGGTGGATCCCGATTAAACTAACACGTGAAAGAGAGCTTCCGTAGCAGTATAAGATTGACTTTGTAACCAGTCTTGTAGAGTGGTTTTAAGATTGTGTTTATTCAAAGAGTGTAGGGAAAGAATTCGGTTTAATTTTTTATATAGAAAGGGACCGAGGAAAATAAAGAATCTGTGACTAAAGGAGGTTCTAAGGGGAGTATTTAAGGCAACTTTATGGTTACGGCGATTAGTTTCCTGAGAATAGGTGGAAATAGAGTGTTGTTTGCTAGCAGTGGCCAGTACAAACAATTGCCTACCTGTAAGGACTTGGCAATGTTCATACAGCTTAGCGGTGGGATACAGTCTTGGCTTAGAGCAGCACACCTTAAGAACCGCTCTCTGTGCACGTTCGATCTGAATATAGTACGATTTGGCTGCACCGCCCCAAGACGAGATACAATACACCAGAATTGATTGACACAGTGCCTGGTACGTCATTTTCATAACAGCAGCATCTGCTGAATTGCGTAATTGTTTGAAAACGTACATCAGTTTGCGCACTCTGTTTGAGAGGTGTATTATGTACTCTTTGAATGTAAGGTTACAGTCAATTATTATCCCAAGATATCTTATTGACATGACTCGTTCAATGTTACAATAATCATGAGTGCCGCTATCGTCATTAGTACCATTAGACTGTGGCAGCCGGGCGGCAATGTTTAGTGTGCTTGTAACTGACGCATTGATATTTCGAATCGACATAAACACGAATAAAACTAAGTTTAGTTACAGACAAGATTTTATACTCGTAATGTTAATTGTATAGGTTAAGAAAATTACTGTAACTCGGTCCAATAAATTTATTCTTATTCTTATTCTAATGTCGTGAGCTACACATATACCAATACTTTTGTAATCATTCATAATTTTAATCAAATTTGTGTAACTTTTTGTTTTCCCAAATGAATAAATAAATAAATAAATAAACTAAACTATGTCTACGCTATTTCATTCTTCCATTATATTATTACGCCAATAGTTTAGCGAAGTACGTCGAGAAACTTCGACAGAAATCTAAAATCTTCGAGACACCAGCGCCATCTAGCGGCGAGTAGCAGTACTGAGTATCTCGAGTACCTTCTGGGATATTATTGGCAGTATAAACAGTGAGTCAATTTTACAAGAATGTTCTAGATCTCATAGACCGGGGTATAAATATATCGCAGAGGAACGGTGATGGCAGTCTAATTTGAAGATCCAAGGCGATGTAATCGAAGCTTCACAAGTGAATTTCCGTGAGATTTAAGTGTTGAGTGACCAGTATTGTACTGTGAATAACTAACTGTGTTAATTTTTATTTGGTGTTTATTTAAGTAAAGTGTTAATTTTGGTTTAATTGGTGTAAATAATTTCTATCCCGAACCCCAGCTCGTAACAATATCCCTACTTATTATTATAAATGCGGAAATGTGCTTCTTTTTCATTAACGTCAAAACGGAACAAATTTAATATCTGTGAATATAAACATGCGTTGTACTCTGTTATAATTATGTATATAGTAAGTATATCCTCATTCCAATGGGGCGTGCAAGTGAAAGCTAATCGCAGATGGCGCCACCACCGTAAGAACCTATGTCACTGTCAGTGTTAGTTAGATTGTGAGATATTATATAGTTATCTGTATCATCTATGGTTATCTGTGGTAATATTTTTTATTTTCATTTCATTGATTTCAATTGATTTCTGTACAATTTTCCGATTAAAGTACATAATACATGTTCTTTAATCGAAAAATTCTCAATAATTGTCTCTAATTTAGGAATTCATTACTGTTCCATAGAGAAACTGCTTTGATATTGGTAAGTGTGCTACTAGCGCCACTTTGACAGTTGCACGCCCCATTGTAAAAAAAAGTTCTGATAAGTCAAGTGTGTTGATAAGCTCCTTAAAGTTGAGCTGTACGTTCTCTGACAAATGCTTACACTGTCTTGACAGGCCCATTCAAATCTGTGTGAATCCTTCCTCAAAAGATCGCCTCAGAATTTAACCTACAAGGTTTCCATATAATGTAACTAATATAGATTGTATGGACTTCAAAAGAGACTGACCTCTGAGTTTGTTTCGGTGTTTCTTCTCAGGGTAGGCCTCATCTAGTTTAAATATACGAAAAAAATTACGTGTAAAAGTGTTATTTAATAACCAATTTTCAAAATAAAGATCATTTATCATTTAATTCATAACCCAGTTTTTATATCTAGACACTACATAGATATTCATTAATAATTTCTATTAATATCGTAACGAATTTTTACAAAAGTAGATTTTTCTTAATTACAAAGTCTTTCAACTATTAGACGGCTCAACCTGGAACTAATGAGGAGTGACTTCTACAAATGAAAATTTATTGTTCCGACTAGGGGAATCTTGCGGTATGAAACTTGTCTTAATTATTTATTTAATTCATTTGGAAAAACAAACAGTTACACAAATGTGATTACAATAATATGTGATAACAAAAGATTTGGTATATGTGTAGCTCACGACATTATCCACATATTATTCACATCAATGTTATATTTGAACTGAAAAAGCGAAACTGAGTGAATCCACATACTTTAAAAAAAAAGAAGAAAACATTATTTATAAAAAAAAGACAAAAAAAGGATACATTTCTCTTAAATACCGATTAAGGGAATGTGACCACATAGGTATTATAGATAGAGTAGGGATGACATGCAAGCGCTGACGCCGTATAGATAAAGGATAGAGGTAGTTATTGGACAACATATTATAGGTTATTGTTTATTCCGGAATTGCTCTCTCTCTCTCACAGCTCAGGATCAACGCGGAAAAAACCGCTTAGGCAATTTAGAGTCCAACACGAATGAAGTTGCGGGCACAGCTAATTATAAATATACTTTAAATACAATGCCTTGCCTACTTTCTTTGTAATCACCGTTTCGGTTTAACGATGACATTATTTCATTATGACAATGATTACTTTTGAGCATATGTAATTAAGATTAGTAGCGAGCCGAGCTCTAGCCATCGTAGGTGTGGGCTTGCTGGTGGTGAGCAAGGGTAGCTCACCGTCCGGTAAGGACCAGGCCCGGGTCAGCGGTTCGTAGTGTTCCATGCGCGCCTCAAAGAGCATCAGTACTAGTGGCGGGTCCCAATAGGGCCATTGCCTGCCAAAATTGCGTGAATGTTCCAACGAGATACTGCGGCCCCGGAACGATAGGGCACCTGAAGCAACATGCTGGGTTATTAAAAGAAGTTTAAATTACCAATCTGTTCGGTTATTTTATTTAATTTGTCTGTATAAATTTAAACTTCTTGGTTTGTCTTAATCCGTCCAAACATACTTGTGTACAATTTTATGGATTGTGTTTTTCACACAGCGTAAGATTGTGGCTTCAAACCCAGACAGGCACATTAGTTTGAGTAATTTTCAATCAAATAATATCGTGATGAAACCGGAATTTCTTAGGGACCGGAAAATCTGAAGACATGCGACATTCACCTACTCGCAATGAGCCCGCATGGTGAATTATGGGCTATCGGGCTTTTACGAAGAGAAGGATGCTCATTACGTTTTTTCTTTGTAAGATCGTTTTTGTTTTTATACCAACCGTTTTGGATATTAACTAGGCGTGTCTCTCCTCCGCAAAAAGGAGCCAGTTCCAACCGGCTCCTACTTTCCGTCATGTAACCGTGCCGATAACCGATCGTATTGAGCTTCTTGGGGTAACACTAACTTCCACCCTCAATTTTGGTCCGTTTATCGAGGCTAAGGCTCAATTAGCATCAAAAAAGTTGGGAATTTTGGCAAAGGTGAGACGGTACTTCACATCGGAACAGCTGCTCAATCTGTATCAAGCCCAGGTTCGGTCGTGTATGGAGTACTGCTCTCATCTTTGGGATAGATCTGCCAAATACCAACTGGACGCACTTGAGTCCATTGAGAAACGGGCGAAGAGACTCATTGGCATCGATGGACTGGTCGAGTCAAAGCTCCAGAGCCTTGAACATTGACGACGAGTTGCAAGTCTATCGGTTTTCTATCGGTTACATTTCGGGGAGTGTGCGATGGAATTACACAATCTAATTCCGCCAAGTCCGTTCCATCATCGGACTACAAGACAAACGGCGATACGCCATCGTTACATGGTGGACATCCCACACATACGCACTAAACGTTTTGGGAATACTTTCATTGTGCGTACGGCTAAGGAGTGCAATTCCCTGCCGGAGTCTGTGTTTCTCGATAGCGATAACCTAGGAGTCTTTAAGTCAAGAGTGAATAGGTTACTTTTAGGTAAGCGTGCTCCATCTTCGACCACATCATCACTTACCAGCAGGTGAGATGGTGATCAAACGTGAACCTATTATCAATAAAAAATAATAACTACAGATATCAATAGACAGACAAAAATGTATAATCAGTATGAGTACCTACTGTACCTTATTTTAATCACACATGACATAGAAGATTGTACAGATATAGGGACTATTTGTTTTACTTTCTTCACATGTTAATACAATCTGTTTTGACATAATTATACCAACGTTAATAACAATATATTCTTGAAGAAGCGTTTCTAATTTAGTCTGATCCTTATCCGATTCGATTCTACGTAATTATACGGCCTATGTTTGGCCAATGTCTCAGACTGGTATACCTAAGGGCTTAGGTTGTTCAATTTCCTTTACCTAATGAAATTATGCCTATCTTTGCAGGATCTATATCGGTCAAGTGCAAGTTGCACTTGCGCGCCAAGGGTTCCGTACAAAAGTATCTAAGTAGTAGTATAACTAAATGATTTTATTCAGAATCGTTTACTGAATCCATTTTTATCGTTTTTAATTAAAAAAAAATATCAAAATTTATCCCATAGCAATTAAATCTACGTAAATTACGAATTACACTTTCGCTGTATGGTAAAAACAAACTAACTATGGACCGTAAATTAAAGTAGTATCTTTTTAAATGCAGATTTATATAAATTCCGTCATTCAGTACACATTACAGAAAAATGAAACTCATTTAAAGGAAGTTTAAGTCTTTAAAAAACGACTGTTTCAACAAGTAAAACTAAAAATTCAGAGTATGTATTATGATAATAATATAATTTTCTAATTGGGGTGTTTGATAGTGTGCGTTAATTACGATACATGTTGTACATGTATATTAATAGGTATATAGCAGTCATGCAGTGGTTGAAATTCGACCATAATTTAAATTATTTTGAATGCAAATTAACCTTCTGCACTCCATCGCCATATAAACTTTAACTGTGCAAAATTCATGGTCCGCATAATTTAAGTAAAAGTAGTCATTTTTCTTCTTCACGTTACAGTTTACAGATTATTCTTTTATATGTATGTGTGGTAAGCTAACGGTCCTATCTTTTCACAGCCAAAAAACTAGTCTTTTTAGCCTGAGTCATAATTCGTTACAAATCTCAGCTTGATATCTTAACGCGTCCCTAAGAAAAAGGGTCTCGACAGACAGACGGAAAACGGAGCGATATTATAAGGGTTCCGTTGTGGTTGTGGGTATAGTGGTTCCTCCCCTTTTCCGGTGGGAAAATGATTTAATGACTCCTTTCGGTCTGGGAGCGGAAGCAAGTCTCAGGCTTCTACTGACTAAAAATCCACCTTGTTCCTTCAATTTGTTCCAGGGACGTGATATCTCGTTAGGACTTTTACAACCTCGGTAGGCAATGGCCCTGTCAAAGCTGCTGAATATTCTTTGAAGCGCGTTTGGAATACGACATGCCACCGACCCGGGTCTGGTCCTTACTGGACGGTGAGCTACCCCTACTTGCTATCCGGTACGGACCAGACCCGACTCGCCCCAGGAGCTCCTCGCTAAATCTACGAGCTATAACTCTGCCAGCCAGCTCTGCTGCAATATTTGTGATCGGGTATTTTAAACCAAATTCGTTCTGGCCGCTGTTTCCGAAATCGGAAAGAGGACTTCATAAAATCATCATCCCAGTTACTGGGGTTGGCGCAACACGGATTTTTAATTCCATTTTGCCTTGTCAGACGTCACAGTATAATTTACTCCTTTTTCTTTTATATCATTCCTCACACAATCCATCCATCTTTTGTTTGACCTTCTTCTGTCCCTCCATCCATCAACGTCGAAGCCATCACACTTAGTTACATGCGTGTCATCAAAGGAGGACTCAGAGGTTGACCTGCGAGATGCCACACGAAAAAAAAACGATTCATTCGCAGCTTAGAAGGCACAGTGGTCGATAGCTCCGCAGTCACTACTGTTGTCTTAGGCTGGAACTGAGCGGAGGCCCCGTCGTCCTCAGGAATAGCGAGCTAGGAGGTTAAGGGATAGGATAGCCCCATAGTCCATCCCTACACTAATAGATATTACGTCATTCTAACTTTGTTTGCTAGTCTGTCGACTGTTTGAAGTAAAGTAAATAAACCCTTATCTGTCATCCAACGTTGGTTTTATTCCACCGCCACCATTATACCATCAATCCGATGAAGAAGAAAAATGGTTCCGGTATTTAGGGTTCCGTACCCTAAAAAATGTCAAGGAGATCTTTTCATACTACTTAATGCTACTGAGTAAGTATCCTACTATCTGTAAATCTTACCTTCCAAGTAAAGCAGGAAAACTTTTGACGTTTTTCTTCTAACAAGTTATTTTTTTAACTTTTAGCTCTTTTTCAAAAGCTTTGTTAATCTAATCTTGTGGAACGTTTTCTTGCGAATCTTTTAGGTTTCCCGCCTTTCTTTTATTACGGCCGTTTTAGAGATACGCAAAGGAAACCTTGCCAGGAATTTTCCGCGCTTCTTAGCAAAATGGTGCCTGATACTATATCTTGGGTAGATCTTGATAAATCTCAAGCTTATCCGAACTTGGCGTCTTACAAGATTAAGGATATCTGGGTACTTAAGGGACTTAAGTTGACTGATAGTTTTGTAGGACAAATTCTATTGTTGTGTAATATATGTGGGTGTAGAGTATAGATGGATAACGCATACAAACTACGCTGTATAGCGTATAGCGTTCCCACTAAACGGATAAGAAACTCCATATTAACTGTTTTCAATTTGAATAAAAGTTGAACTGGTGTACATATTTTTTTCTTGCAGAGAAAATCATCGAATTTCTCCTCCCGCTTTGGGTAAAGTGGAAGTGAGGGTCAGATTTTTACGAACTAAAAACCCACCCTATTCCTTCAGTTGCCCTTGTGTTCCAGAGCTGCGGTATCTCGTTGGAATATTCCCGCAACCCAGCAGACAATGGCTGTTCAGAACTACAATTGCCCAGTGCAACGGTAACTGGGGTGTCCGAAACTGTCCACGTTACGTTACGTGGAGCTATAAACGTTGCTTACAATAATCAAAAGTACTTACACAATAGTCTACAGGCTCTCCGGCCGACAACAATCTATAGCCTCTGAGGCTTTATAAATACCACTAACCTTCTGTGCTGGGTTCGCCAACTTCGACCTTCCTAGGTCACGCCCAAGTGTAGCATGTATGTAAATATGAGGTGAGTAATTGAAAAGTGTGATGTAAGTCAAGTGTTGTAGAACGTTCACAAGGCGCCAGTCTCCAGATGGCGCGGTCCAAACAGCATCACAGCCCAAACTCACACCGGATTGAAGCTATTTTTCACTGCTTTTTTTCAACAAATGCGCGTGCCACGCGGTGAGGCAATACGGCGATAACTCCAAAATATCCCGGGGTTTTCGTCAAATGGGGATCACAACTTCGAACAATAGTTAACTCGCGACCCAATTATCGGTTTCAACACGCGATTCCAAACGATATTTTACCAATTATAATTAACTCAACAGGGTCCCATGACCGACATTTTTCAAGGAGCAACCAAAGTCTATCTGTCAAGTGAAAATTTATGTCAAGCCCACAGATAATTGATGTTGCCAGCCAAAAGGTGCGTTCTGTTTCACGTCGGACCAAACAATGGCTCTATTGGGCCCCATTAACACGTTGAATGCCAAGAAAAAAAAAATGCATCTTCCCGTTCAGGCCACGTCGGTCAGTGATGGCCGACAACTAGACTTGCCGTTCGGGCCGCGTCGGTCAGTGCTGCCCGGCGTTTATCTCCATAATTAATTAATTAATGACTAAAGTTGACTTTTGTTAATGAAAACATACATTAGGACATTAGATATAAGTATCTATTTTTTTTTTGAGTTTGGCGTCCCGTCAAACTAACAATTAAAAAAACATTTGGTCTAAATTTGGATAGAACTGTGATTTTTGCTTGGCCTAAAGGGAAAGCTCACTGTTGGTCAGCACTGATCGCGTTGGCGTTCAACGTGTTAATGCTGCGTCGCTGTAGAATGAATACCTCGTATATCAAAAAACATTTTTTCCTTTTTTTTTTGTAAAAATTGTATGGAAACCACGTATTTTATAATACGGTGAAACTGTGAACCCAGTATATGACTACAAGTGCCATCTATGGAGTAAAACAAAAACCTCTTATCTATAGAGATATGGGCATTTAAACTAAAACTACGTAGATATAAGAACAGAAAACCTCTTATATCATTTCTCTGGCATAATCCAGTTAAGTAACGCATTGGTTAATAACATAAATAAGTCCTTTTTCTGATTCAAAACATGAGACAAAAGCTCAAAAAATATTTTAAACATTGACAAAATTAACCGTTTTTTTTTTCGTTTCCTGTGAAGTTTGGATTTCTGGACATACGAGGTTATCATTCTACAGCGACGTGCTGCTGAAAAATCCCGTTAAAATTGGAACAGCCGTTTCAGAGATTAAAAACAAGCCGACAGAAAGGAATTTTGAAAATGTGTATAGATTTCCTTATCTTAAACAGGACCGAATATACGAAGAATACCAAAAAATAATGGG
Source organism: Tholera decimalis (assembly GCA_943138885.2). NCBI lineage: Eukaryota > Metazoa > Arthropoda > Insecta > Lepidoptera > Noctuidae > Tholera > Tholera decimalis. The sequence continues at coordinate 38,360,204 of OW964562.2, forward strand.
TGATGCTGATCGAGCTCCGACGATGTCTGATTTGGCTGACATGAAGTACTTGGAGGCTGTCATCAAGGAGACCCTCAGGCTGTATCCTAGCGTGCCCTTCATCGCTCGCGAGATCACTGAAGACTTTATGCTAGGTAAGGCTGAAGAAACTTTCACTAAAATGATATTCGTTTTATGTTTTTTGTGACTGATTTTATTTATTTGGGACAACAAACAGATACTTATACATTACTCATAGTATTCTAAAGCCTGCAATACATGTTGGCCGAGCGTTGTCGAGTGAAGGCCAATACCAACATGTAGACGGTATATTTGCCTTGTCTTGCTATCGCTCGGTGTCACTTGCCTAGTTGGCCGAGTGGAGGCCAGCGCCAACGTGTATAGAGCTCATTTGGTGCAACTTGTCTTCGCTCGCCGTTGCTCGTGATCACTTGCTTCACTTCGGATCGGTGTCGGTCTTTGGTCACAAATCAAAGGCGCTCGCCTGCGCTCGACCAACGTGTGGGCAGCTCTACAGACCCTCTTCTACATTGGTCGTCTGCATTGGCGTTCGACGAACTTGTCGAACGCGTGGACATTATTTCTTGCCTTGTATCTTGTAACGCTCGCATTGGCCTTACCTCGGCCAACATGTATTGCAGGCTTTAAAAACCGGCCACCTAGTGCGTGTCGGGCTACGCGCATTATAGGGTTCCGTAGTTTACTACAACGTTAAGTGCGAGTTGAATTAGCTGACTGAGATTTTTGTCTTTCAAAAACCTGGTAAAAGATCTTTATCTCTCTTCTTAAATTGTTGTTATTATGTATGTCTTTGTTTCTTTTTTATATTTATATGTATACATATGTGTTTTGAGAATGTTTTTTTATTGTTTTTATGTTTTATATAGATAAATAGTACATCGTGGACTACCCGCGTGTTTATTTTCTCCTATGTGTCAAATCCATCCAAAGGTTGTCTGTAAAAGATCCCTTTTAGCTATAAGACCGCCCATTGTATCATCTCCCTTTTTATTTGTAAAGTCCTTATTGTTTTACTGCTTTGGTGTACAATAAAGAATATATCTGTCTATTTTTGTACCATGCTCTAACAAAATCAAACTATAAGGGTTCCTTCTTGACGGAATCCTAAAAAAGTAGTTATCTTTAGTGACAAAACGTCCGAAGGACACGGTAGAGGTGTGCCCCGCTTGGGCAGAGCACCACCTTGTTCCCGTGGAGGCCATCAGTGGGGCCGACCTCTCACGCCTGGCCCTGATTCACATCAGATAAAATATTCTTTAATACTGCAACCGATCAAAAATGAAAGAAAACATACTGGAAATGGATAGACAAAATTATTTATTTTACAGCCTTTTTTCATTCCGAAATAAAAATATTACTGGAGTTTCATCAAAGTTCAATCAGCCATTACAGCGGATGAATTAACAAACATTCAGACATTTATCACTAATTTATTTGCTAATTAACCTATTTGTGGTCCACGTGAGTTGTTTCGCCAAAGGACACGAAAGTTTACTCAACTGACTTAATATTATTGTTCAACATAATTATGTTTTAACCAACGCGACTAATAACCATACCGTGTATAAGAGGTATAAACGTGAGCGGCAAAACATACTGGGTTTCGGTTATCCACGTAATTCCAACAATATTGAAATTGAAATTGAAATTGAAATTGAAAACCATTTATTCGGTTATAAACACACACAACAACAGAAAATTACAAACATAAAAATAAAAAAAATATAAAAAATTACATTAAGAATTTCGCTGAGCATGTCTACACCGAAAGGGTTACCAACTCAGCATTTGCTGGGCGAAAGACACCCAGCGCTGGTTTTCAGTTGGCACCCCGCAGTGACACACGGACGAGGGTAAATAAACTAATATTAATTAATGTGTAGTGTATTAAATGGGTCATTCTATTCTACAGCCAAAAAAGTGTGCAATGAGTATATTAATTAATCGAATGGAATTCAGAGTTTCATTCATAGCTCTTTTGATAGAAATCTACCTCAAGTATAATAGTCTATAATGATGTATGTAATACAATAATAAATAAATATTAAAAAACTTATTTTCAACGGCTTCCGTCATGTTCTGTTATCTGTGTAATTTACACACCGTTGACTTAAGACGTACTAAAAAAATACAATTAGTAGACGAAAATTACTCATCTATCCTTTAGTAGCTTTCAAATATAGTCGGGTCAATCAACTATTATTTGTTCCTATCCATGTCCTCGTTACAAAAAAATAGATATCTTAAAAATATGCAAAACGTTTTAATATTTTATTACTGTTCAGTGAAGCTAGAATAAATAGCTGTATTATCTAATGTAAATTCGATCTAATCGATGACAAATTATTTTATTTTATTGGTAACTTAGGGGATCTCATCACTTTCTCCATATAAAATCTCAGTGTCCCTACTGGCTGTGTTGTAAATTGTTATCGCATTCTTTCAGATATTTTATATAGGAGCATGTCATTAACGACTAATATTATAATTATACAATAGTTTTCCCTTTAATATTCAATAAATCGTAATAGAATTAAGCGGAATAATATATTTTTATTAATTTTACAAATCTTGTCCCCGACTTGATACTAAAATCAATGTCCCTTCAGTGACTCTTCTTATATTACGTACATCAAGTCATAGATGGCTCTAGTTGTGATTAATCGAAGCATTGACTTACTGGTACTCATGTCACATGATTCCGCCATTTTGATTTTTAACCAATCACCGCTAGTTGCCTGTATGGCGTGTGATGACGTGTATGTGTTTATTCGGTGTCCCCAAAGTTCCAAGGTAAAAATTGGTAAGGACTCTTTAATACAGTGCAATAATTGTCATGAGTTACATTAAATACGTCTGTTTTTCATTTGTAATAATTAATTCTGTATTATTCTTGAGAAAAGGGAATATGATTGAGTTATAACCTATAAAAGTCTCCTCCGTTACCGGTCCCTTGAGTTATGTAAATGGTAACTTAGGAGACGTAAAGGTAACTCGGTGGACATTTATCGTTGCACCGTTTGAAGTTATTCTATTTCTACCCGCCTGTGTGAAGCCGGGGCCGGTCGTTTGTAGTTAATACAATTGTTCTTGTTACAGACATATCAAAAACATGGCTCTTACAGCGGCTGAAAAGCAAAAATAATGTCGGGAGAAATTAAAAAAAAAAAAATCCGCTCAAATATGAAGAAACTAAAAAAAAAAAACAAAGAACACAAGACTAGAAAAGAGGACAGATATACTAAAGACGGAAAACACATGAAATCTGTTAAAAATGTGAAAGAAACCAAAGAACTAGAAATAGCAGATTTAATAAAAGATTTCGTAATAGAGCTGATTCTACTGAAAAAGCATGTATATAATATGAAAACTCAATACAAAAATTTTAGACGCTGCATAGACGAAATGCAATTACATGAAGCCAGCATTCTAGTAGATTTTAGCGAAAACTACAACTGCAAATATAATGAGGAAGTGCAGGCACATCACTTTGGTGGATCCAGGCAGCAACTTTCCCTCCACACAGTTATGGTGTACATGGTCGATTTGGACAAAAAAAATATTGCTGAATCTTTTTGTACCGTATCATCTCATACTCTGCATCAGCCTGCTGCAATTTGGGCGCATTTGCATCCTATCTTACGAAATATCAAATTGAGGTTCCCTGAAGTAAAAACTCTTCATTTTTTAGCGATGGTCCTTTCACGCAATATAGGCAAAAACAGAACTTTTATTTAGCTTGTACAAAACCCTTTGAGTATGACTTTGAAGCGGTAACCTGGTCATTTTTTGAAGCCAGCCACGGCAAAGGACCCGCTGACGGCATTGGTGGTTTTTTAAAACGAACAGCAACCGGTATTGTTGCCAAAGGGAAGGACATTTCAAATATTGAACAATTCGTTAATGCTTTGCAAGAAACGAGCAAGATTGTACTATATGTAATAACTAAAGAAGATATCGAAAATATTTCAAAAGAACTTCCAACAAACATTACAAGATTGCAAGGTACGTGTTCACTTCCAAATACGGTGAATTAATGCATCGTACGTTGAGTTGTTTTTGCGAACGGGGATTTTGCAAGTGTTTTGAACCTAAAATTTACCATCCTGTTCCTCTGGCATCAACAACAACTACTGACGCATCAGTCGACAATAATAGTGCGATGGTGATTCCTTCATCTCCTACGGATTCAGCAGATGCTAGTGGTGCATGTGGTGATAATAATATCGCTAACACTCTTTCATCTTCTATGTCTTCTGATGATGATGTACCTCTTAACAGAATCAAATCAAGGTGTTCCGGAGTTACAGTAACTACTGCTAGCAAACCACTAGCAGAAATAAACTACACAGATTTAGCCAAGGACGCGGATAAACGAGGAACTGTTTACGATATGGTTTACGGCTCCATAGACGCATCTGATGAAGAAAATCAGCCTACGACTTCTGGGAATAATAAAATGCTGCCAAGTAACGGAGATTTCCTTCTAGTAAAAGTTCAAGCTAGTAAGAATAAAACTTATACTTACGCAAGCCTTGCACAAAGTGATCTCGATGGCGAGATTAAAGTGATATTTCTCCGGGCATTAAAGGGTGCGACTAAGTTTAAATTAGACGAAAACGATATAGCGTTTGTTGAAATTAATGATATAAAAATTCTCCCTAAACCAAAACAGATAATTAAAAACGGAAAAGTCTATTATAATTTTCAATAACAATTAGACATATAAATATTATTTTTCATAATATGAAAAATAATATTTATATGTCTAATTGTTCTTGTTCTTGTAAATATTATTTTTCATATTATGAAAAATAATATTTTATTACTCATTATTAAAATGATAATATAAAATTACGACTTATGGTACATTATATACTGATTAGAAGACTGATATTAAAGAAACTATTGGTTAAGATTTTAATGAGCCTACTTATGTTATTTTGTTATGTTAATAGTAAACCTTTATATTGATCTCGTTACTAAAGAAAATAAGTGAGATGTATAAATAATACAAAGATTAAGTAACACTTAAAAATGACTTGATATTGGTACTGGTTCAAATTAATTATATTTATAATATTAGAGGGCATTTCGTTTTCTTATTTTTTTTTTAAATTCTTGTTTTAACGTTCATTACATTACGTTATGTATCCATAATAATATTGGTGGTAAATAAACCAATTTTGAGGATACAATAATATGTCTATTAAGTTACCGAAATGTCTCTTAAGTTACTGATTTGTCCCCAAAATTTGAAAAGATTCATTGCAACTGAATCATATAAAAAAGTATTTTCTTACATCAAAATTATATTTACGAGAATTGGCAATTGGCGACTTTACACATCCTGAAAAGCTAGTTTTGTACATTAGTGACTTTGAACTTAAATATTAAAAATGAGTTCTCAAAACATTGAAAAGTAACTTAAGAGACACAATAACATTGTATAAATTTGTAATTATCATAAGTCTTCTTCTGATATTTAATTTGCTGGGTATATATTTCTTAACACTACATAATAAACCGATTTTCTAACAATATGTAACTTTTTTATTCGAATGAAAACCATATATCAGTAAGTAACACAGGGGACGAAAAACGTGGACAACAACATTTTAAATTCTGAAAAATATGCTTTATTATTAAAAACTTGCACTGCTGATAGCTTAGTTTTAATTTTGAATATCCTTACTTTTGATTGCTCAGGTAAAATTTACGATTTATTTACACTTTTATTTTGAAATTTATTTTTCGAATCGAATTGTTTGCGTACAAGGAATAGTTGATTGACCCAGTCCTATTTCTGTTGCATAAAGCAAATTAAATTCAGTAAAGTATATTCGTCACCGGTCTTGATTCTACTTTTGTTACAAAATCATCGCCACTTCTGTTACCTAGTTGAAATTAGAAAGAAGTATCTAGCAATATTCATTTAGCTCTGTTAATTTTTATAATATTGCAAAACCACATAGCTGCAATTCGCATGCCGGCTTCAAATTAGAAAAAGTTCGTCTTTGTTTTTTGTGAAAAATTGTTTTGATTGGTGTTTTCGTGGTGTAAAACTTCGCACATCACATCTGTTTTAGCTGTAATAAGGTAAGACATATTAATGAAATCATAAAACTGCTTAGCATGAATGTATTATCTTGTCAGTATTGTGAATGAGTGCAGAACCAAGCCTGAACTTGAACAGTAAAAAAATAAGGCCGCAAATATTAAAGTTTGTCATTTCTGTGATCATCACATCTGTTATCAGTGTGATAACAGATAGAACCATAAGCTTGGTGGACATGACAGGTATGTGATTTTATTGTAAGACCTATGGGGGGCTTATTAGGATTTCAAGAGTTAAAGGGCATGTACATTGTTTTCTCTGTATTTAGCGTCAAACAATTTTGTTTCAGCCAGTCTGATACCTTGTTGAAACCCTCCTGCGCCAGCATGTAGGTATCATTCCAAGTTTTAGCAGAGAAAAGCAGTGCAGTATCGTCCGCATAAGAAATTATAATACCCTGCTCCAGTTTCAGGTCACAGAGGTCATTAATATACACTAAGAATAGTGTAGGTCTGAGTAGTGAGCCCTGAGGTACACCAAAAGTCACAGATAAATCAGTACTAATGTAGGAACCTAGTTTCAGGCATTGTTTATGACCGCTTAGATAGTTTTGGAATAATTTCAGCTGCAGGCCTCTTATACCCAAACGCTCCAATTTGAGTAGAAGTCGCGGGATAGACATCGTGTCAAATGCCTTAGCAAGGTCGAGGAAGATGGCAAGTGGTTTGTTTCCATTGTCACGATTTCTAACAACATAATCAGTAAGCTTATGTACTGCGTCCTCTGTTGACTTCCCCGAACGGAAACCAAATTGACAGGATGAAATCATATTATTGCTTTCGAGATACTTAATAAGTCTACCGTTAATTATTTTTTCCAGGATCTTAGATATAGCTGGTAGTAAAGCAATAGGCCTATAGTTACAGACACGGTGTTTATCTCTGTCTGATTATATAATTATTTAAGTATTAAAAAGTTATACTTGATTAGTATGCCCTTATATTTATGGATATCAAATTAGCTAGTTATTTGTTAGAAGGTGACGAAGAAGACGTCACTTCTGTGACCATATTTTAAGAAATTTTTTTCTTTGTCTTCTTGTTGTGTTCAAGAATAATTATATTTTGGTTTAATTGATAACAATCTAATTTTACCATTATCGTTCATAACCAATTCTTGGTTACTTGTAAACGAGAATTATTTAGAATATCATCATTTCTGTTACGTATTGCGTCACATCTGTTATCGTCTTTTTTATTTTATGTCAATTTTCTCGTAATTAAAACATAAATGACCTCTGTTACTAATTATTTTGTTCATTATTTATGTTACTAAACACAGTAAATCTAATAAGCATATGAAAATCGATGCTTTATTTTTTTTAAATTATATTTCCCTAAATGTAGAATGACCCAAATACATAAATAAAACAAAAATTGTAACGTTTAATATCGTGCTACGTGCTAAAAATAAAAAATAAAAACCTTTAAATTGTAATTTGAAAAGATAAATGTTTTAACGTTACGCAATCGCACTGTAATCCATAACTGCCTCGATGGTCGAGTTGTTCGAAGCGCGACTGTTGAGCATGAGGTCTCAGGTTCGATTCCTGGGTCGATCAATAAGTGCTATTGGGTTTTTCTGTGAAGAGGTTCTTGTGCTATTGGGTTTTCTGTGAAGAGGTTGGTTGGCGGTGTAATACCCTAGTGAATGGGAATACACGTTAAGCTGTTGGTCCTGGCTGTTATTTGGACATCAACCTCTCAAGTGTCAACTGTACAGCGTATGTACATAAGAAAAAGTGGTCGAACTGTCAACGGTACACCGCTTGTACACAACGTCACGGCTCCCATAGGACGATGGTATTTTACGTTTATATCGTTTTAGCTGTATCATTCGATTAATCGATTCATACTTGATCGGTTTTAGTAACATTTTAAAGGGAACACTAAAATGAACGAAAAAAGAGTTTTTGAAGCGAGACGCCATTGTGACGCCGCATGATTTTTCTTTTTTTTTGTGTTATAAGACATTGTGTCTAAGTGGAATAATTTGTGTTAACATTGCCTACACATTATTGTGTTATGGTGTAAGTATTTTTTGGTGAATTTGTGCGTGAATTCGTTATACTTATTATGATAAAGTTTTATGGTTATGTGAGTGAAAATTATAAAAGTGAAAACATATCACATCACTGCGAGATAAGGTCAGTTTGATTTGCTTTTTGAATGGTACAAGTAGTTAGATAAACTCATAACGAAGTCAGGAAGGTATAATTGCTATAAATTGCCAATTTCTTATTTTTTCTGAAGTCCTACCCAAAAATCAAAAAGTACGTTCAACTACGTTGACACGTGGGGAATTTCGATAGGCGGGCGGCCAGACGTGTGTCGGGTCGCAGTCCTTGCTGGGTATCGTGTAACCCAGCTACTGGGTTGTGTAGGTCAGATAGGCATGCATGTGGTCAGATTGGAAGCCGACCCCACATAGTTGGGAAAAAGGCTAATCAGATGATGATGAATTGTAACAATGTCAACAGTTAAAATATAATTGTTTTTATTCCCTTAATTACAGGATAATGTCATTTAAATCAAAGGCAATTAAAAAAAAAATGTTTCCATAACTGATTATGGAAACATTGTTTTTCATTATGTGTTTCCAATGCTGGAACACGGACCTCATCTGAGTATAATAAAAATATGAATTTTTAAGTGTTATTTTAATTATATCAAACTCAACATGTTTTATTTCACATAGGCCTACATGGGCACTTACAAAACGTCATCAGTTAGTGCACGGTTCGAAATTGGCCGTTTTCTATGGAGAAGAACCGGCAAGAAACTCCACAGTTACTCTTTTCAAATCAAAATATCATTGTTACACTCCATATACAGGTTAATTAGGTATGAGAGGACAGTAAAGACCAAATAAAATTACAAATAAAAAAATGTAAAACTAATTTAAGATTCTACAGTGTGATTTTACAGTGTTCTCCCAATCACAACAAAGCTTTATATTGTATTAAAATAAACTTGAAAAGTGACAACATTAGACTTCAATAATGAAGGATAAATTAATAATAAAAAATTGAAACAAAAAGGATGCATTATCTTAATTCGTTCCCATGCTTTGCTTAGACTTTTACCCCAACTACATATGTCGGGGACGGCTTTCATTCTTACCCGATGCAGCTGAGTAGGTACTTAATATTCCACAACTTCCACACAACGCCATCTAGTCCCAAACTAAGCAGAGATTGTGCTATGAGTACTAAACAACCGATAAACATACATATATATTTCTAAATACATACATATTACAGATAAATTACACCCAGACAAAGAACAAATGATCGTGCTCATCACACAAACATTTGTCCTAGGTGGGAATCGATCCCACGACCTTGCGCATAGCAGTCAGGGTCACTGACCACTAGACCAACAGACCTTGTGTTTTATATAGAGCAAATACCTATCTGACTATCACAACCCAAAAAAAATACAATCGTAGGAGAATACAATATCCCTTGGCTAGTCTGTGTGTCTAATGTCTGAAGTGAAACCATCACAGATTGAAAGAAAATTAGCAATGTGTGTAGAATTCACATTACTAGCAATCCTGTTAACCTCTCCAACTAAGCTAAATATGTTTGTGTTCGAACTGGCGACCTCTCGATCACAAGGCCAACACCTAAGCCATCAGGCTTTTGACGCTCCAGACATTTGTCAGTTATCATTTAAATTCAGAATTCGACGAACAATTTCAAAGTAAGGGATCACCCATTAATCACGTGATGCTTGAAATGGAGCGAAGGGGTCGGGAAAAAACACTAGACATCACAGTGAGGTATCACATGTATTTACATTTTTTTTTTATTTGAACACTCGTTATTTAAACTGAACAGAGGCGGGTGACCTTGACTTGTTGTTGTCAGGCAACACTTTCAACACTCCTCCCTGTCATTTCTACACCCGCCGCAACTTTCACCCAGATCGGATTACCACTCACTAGTAATTTTGAAATTTTGGCGCTGAATGCATATATGTAAGTCATGTCGCCTGTGTTTTTTCTCGATAATAATAATATAATTAAACTTAACACATCTGTATATTATACATATTTGCAGACTTTAAAAAGGGAAACACCCAATCAATAAGTTTGGCTTCAAAAATAAAATATGGGCAGATTTGAATACCCTCCAGATTTTCCCCTACCTATTTAACTGGGTGAATGTGTTAAAACTGTGACCTTTTGTTTTCGAGGGGAAAATCATCGAATGACTCCCCTCGCTCTTGGTGGAGCGGAAAGGAGTATCAGACTTCTGCTGACTATAAAACCATCCTGGTCTTTAATCTACCCTTGCGTTCCTGGGCGAAAGTATTTCTTTAGAACATACTTGAAACCCTGGACCAGACGACACCAAAGAACATAATATACTCAATATTCAATATACTTAGACATTACCTTTAAAACTAGAAAGTAACATTTTTGTCAATATAAGACATCATTAAGGATGAGTAGATGGATGGATGGAGAAGAGGATGAGTAGTAAGTACAAGTGAACCCAAGACTCTTTTGACTTTCAAGATGGTACATATATTTTTCATAATTACTGTTTACTCATTAGATATTCTGCAAAAAATATTAATTTTACATATGTAAAAGTACTTAAATTAAATATATGGAGAGGAAAATATTCATCAGACACTCCGATAGGGATTAAAGCCATTAGCGAGGAATATTAAAATATGTAAATCCTTTAGAAAACATTTTAGTAAAATTTATTAAAAAGAGTTTATTTGATTAATAGCTCAGCGGATCACAGGCAGACGCAAAATTATACTACCTTTTACATTGGTGGGTAGTATTCGTCATTACAAATTACCCATAATACATTATTATTATTTATTAAAAACCTACCCTGTTCCTTCAGTTGACCTCGCGTCTCGGGGCCGCGGTATCTCTTTAGAACTTTCCCGCAACCCCGGCAGGAAATGACCCAATGGGGCCCCGTCACTGGTGTTGACAGCTCTTAGAGGCGCGCGTGGAACACGACGCGCCGCCGACCCGGGCCTGGTCCTTACCGGACGGTGAGGGACCCCTGCTCGCCATCCGCAGGCCCGCGTCTACGGTGGTCGGAGATCAGCTCGCGATCTCCGACGCCCGGGGCGTCTGCTACGGCGGGTGGGGCGCAAGGAAGAGAGTTTCCTCTCCCTCGCGTGTTCGGCCTCCTCTTTCGCTAGCATGACTGCTTCGCAGAAGGAGGCGGCTGCATGCGATTTCCTCTCACTCCGCACCATGGTCTGAACCAGAGCAGAACGCGAGAGATCACCGCCGTTTAATCTACCCTTGCCACTACTATTATATGTCCAGCCTGTAGCGTTCTCACTGCGGCGGTAAACCTCCACGTGGGCCAGTTGATACACAAAGTAATGTGCCTGTTCAGGTTCAGACCCATGACCTTGCTAACGGCAAGAAATTCGTTCCTCGGAAGATGAGTAGATCTTTAACAGTGTGAGACTCAACTTACATATGTCGATACTTTTGCGCCATTTCATCGTGTTGTGCTGACACTCCCGCTACAACTGTGGGGAACCTCAAGTGGGGTAAATATTATAGTAAACTCAGTGATAACTACATCGGGGTTGTGACTCAAGGGCCCTTTATGCTCTCAGCCTTTTCAAATAACTTTCGATAAGCTGGTGTTTGACACTTCCAGTGACCCAAGAGGTGGTAATTAGGTTGGCCGCCACTCTCATAGATACATTACTAGTCGACACAGTATAAATATATAAATACTTAACAATATTTAAGTAATTATTAAATATAAACATTTCATAAGAATACTTAAATTAATTTATGAAACAACACTACTCAATTTATCGTGTTTGGCTAATAAAGAGGGATTGACTTCTTGGTAATATTAGGTACGTTTAACATATTTTCAGCATTCTTTGAAGAAAATGTGTTATTGGAAAACATGAAATGTTTATTTTTCGAGTATGTGTCTATCAGTGAATAGAAAATTAGGTCAGTTATGTTTTTTAGGCACTCTGATTACATTTTATTTTTAACATAAAATGTGAGTCTTGCTTGAAAATATTAGTTATATAATAACCTTGTTGATTATATTTTCGAGCCATTTGGGGTTGAAACCTTGGGGTCGTGGGGTCCGAGTGCTCACAAATTATTTAAAGATGTATCCAGATGCCTAGTTGACACTTCACGTGACTCAAGGGCTGGCTTTTACCTCGGACAGAGGTTAAGCATTGCCATACAACGTGGCAATGCCGCCAGTCTTTTGGGCACATTAGCAGTGGACAGCCATGCGCACGAATTTCTGGACGCCATATTTTAGTTTAGTTTTAGACGTATATATGTAGTTTAGGGTTTTCATTTAAGTCTATATCACCTATGACTTTAAATAAATAATTAATAACATAGTTAGCATCTATATAAAACTACCTTCAGCCCATGACTTTGTCCACGTTCTTACAATAAAGTACACAACAAAAAATAATTATTCAATTTGGTGTAGTCGTTTGGAAGATAACTACATATGTCGACCGAAACCGAAATATACATACGACGATGGCAATATATTTCGACGATTCATTTTAAGTCATAAGTATAACTAGATTATTGTATAGATACAAAAACTTAGATGTATGAATGTGTGGATGCTTGCTACGCATCACGCTGATCACATAGGCTTATCCCGGTAAAAGGTGAGATTCTCGTGGAGAAACTATCAATATTTAATTTATTATTAAATGAAATATTGATAAATTTTCACGTGATAATCTCATGTTTTATTCGCAGGAAACAGCTAGTTTTTTAATAAAGAACCATATCTTTAGATTTTTGAACGGACAGTGAAGTATTAAAAAATTACAAGTTATAAATGCTCGTGAGAAACACAGAAATCAAGTAAAACCTAGAGATACCGACCGTGAAAGAGGAACCCTGCACAATGAGCAAGACGTGTAAGGAAAGACTCGATAAACACACCAATGAACTGGTAAAAAGCAATGTAGCAACAATTTATTAGAATTTAGATGCTAATGCACTCATAGCGAGTGTTTTAAATTTTTTATTAGAAAGAGAGAAAATATCAAAGTCTATAAACTGTGTGTTATTATAGGTTTCCACAAGACAACGACGTAGAGGCACTCGTGCCCCGGCGTTAATTTTGCATGCGTCAACATGGAACAAGCGTGTCACGCGAGCCCCCCGTCTGATAATAGTTCTAGGTACCGTGTAACATAATTTATTCATTTAAATTTATTTGGAAAAACACCCTCGCGCAAATATTTGTTGAAAATTACATACAAAATAGTATATTTTTCATGTTTAAGTAAGTCAAGCTTAATTAATAGATTGATTAACATGTATTTTTTTGTTCGGTAAGTTTCGGTTATTCATCTAAATTGTGAGGAGCTAGTGAATGAATTGAGCAAAAATTGACTGAAATACAAATCACCAGGCCACCTCAAGAAAAATCAGTAGTTTTTCTTCGCCTAATACTTAATAGATTATAAATTATAGTAAAATGTACACCAATTGTATGAAGTACACAAAATATTTGACAGTGAAAAGAAAATCACTCGGTGACGTAATCGGCGCACCAACTATGCGGAATTATGGTCGTGTTAATACATTATAAGGCCGGTGCTGATGAGGTCGTATTGAATCCCCTTAACTGACAGCTCGACTGTGACAAAATAAATTGGCTGTTCGATTGGATTTCATTCGATTTACTAGCACGCCACATGAGTGTATTCGGCATTAGAGCAAATGTTTGTTCACGAGTAAATGGCCCGTGATGATATTTTAACCAGGAATGAATTATTTTTCAAGTAGCTGGTAGCCATTATATATTTTCTGCGCGCCTTATAGTCATGATATACAGTATGTTAACTAACAGAGGGCGTTTTCGTTAACCTGCAATAGTATAGCATCCATACATGCTAAAAAAAATATTACCAAAACAATTTTTATTTTTTAATATTAAAATATTCACAAAAAATTTTAAATTGATACGTAAAAGAAACACTCTGTACACGCGTAATTGAAGGACGGCAACGTCGCAATTTATTTATGAATGACGGGCTGCGTGTGCGGCGATCTAATTGATGTGCTTATACTATTGCGGGTTAACGGGAACGCCCTCTGTTAGTTAACATACTGTATATTGTATTATTATAGGTTTAAAGAATATTTATTTCTCATAATAATACACAGTTCACTTAAAGGAAGGAGGAAGCATGCAACGTTACCAAAAAAATCAAAGAGAAAAATAATAATCTTTGCCACACACTAAGGATTTTCCCCGTATTGTGGAAGCGGTTACAAACATTAAATTCACCTGCACAAACATCCAAACTCGGAACAATTATCTGAAGGCCGTAAAGACATTTGTTCTGGTGCGGGCATCTAACCAGCGACACGCGGTGCGGCAGCCAACCATTCAAGCACTGCGCCAACCGTGTCCTTAAAAATTGGCTATAATAATTATTACAAACACAGAAACGACAATATACCAATAATTTTATAACATTAAAGATACCTTGCAAATTACGATCGATATACAACGTGTAAGGGAAACTCCATATCTATCCAAAAGGACTGAAGACAACATCTGGTATGGAGTCTCTATGCAAAGTTTCAGCTCAAAATAAGTGACTCACAGAATTGACCCCAAATTATTGGTTTCATATGTTTCTTGAATACCAGTAATAACAAACGTGTCACAGCACTATGAGGGTCATCACTTTCCACGTCACTTGCCAATTAAACGATAATTCTCTTCGTTCTTCTTAATTTGAAAAATTCGGTCTCTGGTATCAGATCAATGTATTGAAATTTCTAATAAGTTCCACACATGTAGACATAGGATTACAAAACTCTTGCCATACCGTTTGTTATCATCCAAAGAAGCCGTGCACTTGGTATGTATATACCCTTTAAATTACACGTTGTATAAATGGACGGACGATTTGAATTAATCGCTGCAAATTGAGATGCGATTTTGTTCCTAATCGGCTACCAACAGCCTTTGGGTGTAGAATAGATGTAGGTACCGGCGCTGTTAAACGATTTCTAGCTAAGAAATGCATAGATGGCTAGCATTTTCAGCGGTGATTGAGTGAACGTCTCGTACACATTCCTCGCTGACTCTGTGGAAGTTGATACTAATATTGTAAAGTGGAAAAGTTTGTTTGTTTGTTTGAACGAGTTAGTCTTCGAAAGTACTGGGTGGATTTGGATGAAATTTGGTATACAAATAGCTTGAAGCATGAGGAAGGAAAACTTATATTTTTATCGTGGTGCAGTTTACGAGAGCGAAGCTCAGCGCGACTTTTAGTAACAGATTAATTTGCAATAAAGTACCTACGGTAACCGGATATATTGTGCGGATGGAAAAAGTCTACTTCAGACATTACTTATTATTATTTAACGTAGACGTCTTGCTCTAAAGAGATACCGCGCCCCGACACACAAGGGTAAGTAAAAAAGGAACAAGGTAGGTTTATAATCAGTAGAAATCTGATACCGCTTCAGAGCGGGAAGAGTTATTTGATGATTTTGGCCAACGGAAAAAAGTAAGGATAGGAATATTATGTTACACCGCATATATGTGTGGTGAAAAGCTCCTTTAATCGGTTTAGAAGCAAAATCTATCTGTATTCCTTCAAATGATTGCTGCTTCCTCCGTAAATAAAATAATGTAGGTAACTTATAACTTCGACCAAATTTTGTGGTCCAATTAATTTTAACAACTCCGATTAAATTTTGCCGAATGATTTATATAAGTTCAGTCTGGACTAACTTTAATTGTAAATCATTAACTTTATTAATAAGTAGGTATTGTGAACTGATAATATCGTCGTACGATCTTAGATAATCTCTTTCTATACAAATTATTAAACAATCACATTGATTGTCCGCGGTTACTCAGTCTGATAAACATAAATGTGCCTTATAAACTGCCTCGTTTATCTAGATATCAGTTACTTCGCGCTAAGGGTTTTAAAACCAATCTGGGTCATTTTTCCACCATAAACAGAATGCAGGTTCAATATAGTCGCTTGTCTTCCTTACCTAGTGTCGATATTGATATGTCTTATTCCTTACACAAATTCAAGTCTGTCTTACATAGGGCATTTATACAAAAATGACAAATAATTTTATTTTGCTTCTAGCTTGCCACTTATATCAAGTTATATTTTTTAATTATTATTTAACTGTTCATTAATGTTATAATATGTGAAGTGCTATGCTGGTACTAAAGCAATAGCTTTAGCAATTAGTAATACCTAGCTAGCCATTGCAATGTTAGTAAGTTTTTTTTTTTTGTTTTGTTTAATATCTACTTTCACGCTTAGTATTTAATGCATGTCGTGGCAGCCTTTAATTAAGGCTACACTATTGTTTGTAACAATATTTTAATTTTTAACATGTTTATTGGTGTATGCTTTGTTGGTTGTCCTTAAATAAATAAATAAATAAATAGTATTTAAATTCTCACTTAGTTTGTTATGTAATTTGGTTTTATTTTTGTATTGCGGATGAGCAGGCTTTAGGCCTCGATCACGCCTGATGGTAAACGATAGATGAGATCTTCGATGCAACGAGTGAGCCCAAAATATACATACTCACTTTTGCTTTAAAGTCTGACGGGTCACACAGGGTAGGGAACAGAAATAAAATCAATTCGATTCCATCTCATACAGCATTTGGCATCAGTAAACTGCAAATGTATACAGCATCAGTTCACTTCTCCTCGTCAGCGCTGGTTGTCGCTAAAAAAACTAGCGCTGTATCATTGTCTCGCATGGTGGTACAGCATTATGCTGATCGATGGCCATTTAACGTTTATGTAGCATATACAGTATGTTAACTAACAGAGGGCGTTCCCGTTAACCCGCAATAGTATAGCATCCATACATGCTAAAAAAATATTACCATTCGAAAACAAAATGTTTTTATTTTTTTTTAATATTAAAATATTCACTAAAAATGTTAAATTGATACGTAAAAGAAACACTCTGTACACGCGTACTTGAAGGACGGCAACGTTGCAATTTATTTATGAATGCGTACGCGTGTACAGAGTGTTTCTTTTACGTATCAATTTAACATTTTTAGTGAAAATTTTAATATTAAAAATAAAAAAAAACCATTTTGTTTTCGAATGGTAATATTTTTTTAGCATGTATGGTTGCTATACTATTGCGGGTTAGTGGGAACGCCCTCTGTTAGTTAACATACTGTATATTTTACCTGTAGTTCAGTTGTTTTTGTTCTCAATTTCTTATGGTTGGTAAAGAAAAAGAAAGATATAGTTTAAGAAAAACACCAACAACAAAAGACTTGCTTCGACACATTAAAAAAACTGCTACGACAGCGTGTTATTTGACAAAATACATTTATTTTCTTTCTGTCTCTCAAGCGTAACTGATTTTAATATTTGTTAACGCACCCACGATTTAGGAGAAAATTCTTTTAACAGGAAACCTATGCCCGAGTAATTTCCTTTAAAACAAAACGTTTGTTTACTTACATTATAATATTCTGTAGGTACCTACGTGGACCATGTGGTAAGACATTTAAAATAAGCTCCAATCCCGTTCAACATTACCGTCGGATAGCGGTAAGACCGCAAATAGTCCCCAAAAACACGAGAGTCAAACTCAAACTCAAAATATTTTATTTCACATAGGCTGACATGAGCACTTAGGTATAAAACGTCAGAAGTTAGTGCACGTTTCGAAAGTGGTCTTTTTCTATGGAGAAGAACCGGCAAGAAACTCCACAGTTACTCTTATTATTATATTGCATTGTTCAATATTTTTTTTATGTATTTAAAACACTACACACCCAATCACAATTATTTAATTTTCTTACCCTCGTCCGTGTGTCACTGCTGGGTGCCGACTGAAAACCAGCGCTGGGTCTCTTCCGCCCAGTAAATGCTGAGTTGATGACCCTTTCGGTTTGGACATGCACAGCGAATTTTTTTTTTCCTATTTTATTATATTTTTCATTTTGTATTGTATGTTGTTGTGTATCTCTTCGTCCGAATAAATGTATTTCAATTCAGTTTCAATTATTATCAGAGAGTATCAGAAGCCCTTAATCCAGGTTACCGTGAACATTCACTGATGGAATTCTTATTTACTCAAATCGTATGAAATAAGCTTGAAAATATTGAGCTCATTCAGTTTCGATCTAAAATTTCGATAGTTCTTAAATTGATTATCCTTTATTTCAGATAATCTCCCAGTAAAGAAAGGCTCGGAAGTCTCGATCCATATCTACGACTTGCACCGGCGGCCGGACCTCTTTCCCGAGCCCGACGTTTTCAAACCGGACCGGTTTTACAACGGCCCGCCAATGCATCCGTACGCATTCGTACCGTTTAGCGCCGGACCTAGGAACTGTATAGGTATGTTTATTTTGCTTACAAACCTATTTATGATGTTTTTTTTTTTATTGATAATAGGCCCGCGTTTGACCACCATCTCACCTGATGGTAAGTGATGATGTGGTCGAAGATGGAGCACGCTTGCCTAGAAGTAACCTATTCACTCTTGACTTAAAATACTCCCAAGTTATAGCGATCAGGAAACACAGACTCCGGCAGGGAATTCCACTCCTTAGCCGTACGCACAATGAAAGTATTCTCCAAACGTTTAGTGCGTATGGGTGGGATGTACATCATGTAACGATGGCGCATCGTCGTTTGTCTTGTAGTCCGATGATGGAACGGGCTTGGCGGAATTAGATTGTGTAATTCCATCGCACACTCCCCGAAATGTAACCGATAGAAAACCGATAGACTTGCAACTCGTCGTCGATGTTCAAGGTTCTGGAGCTTTGATTCGACTAGTGTATCGTTACCAATGAGTCTTTTGGCCCTTTTCTCGATAGCCTCAAGCGCGTCCAGTTGGTATTTGGCAGATCAATCCCAAAGATGAGAGCACACGACCGAACCTGGGCTTCATAGAGATTGAGCATCTGTTCCGGTGTGAAGTACCGTCTCACCTTTGCTAAGATTCCCAACCTTTTTGCTGCTTTTTTTTGTATCAGAAGTTTTACACTGGTATATCTGTACCTAGATGAGTCTTCATCTGCTTAACCTCTTCCCAGAGGTTAAGCAGATGAAGACTCATAGTTATGTTAAGGTTGACTTTCAGTTTAACCAGGTGCAGCTGATTAGTGTACATGAAACGATTACCTGTCTGACATCCAAAACCCAGTAGCTGGGTAACATCCAGCCGGGGTTGCGGAAATGTTTTAACAAGATGCCGCGGCCCCGAAACTTATGAGCAGCTTAAAGAACAGGGTGGGTTTTTAGTCAGTAGACGTCTGACACTCCCTTCCACTTAACCCAGAGCGGGTGAAGTCATTCGATGAATGTCCCAGAAAAAAATAGGTGGGTAACATAAATTGTATAACATGGTAACATTGTATCCCTTGGCGAGACTGGTGTAAGATTTCTGGCTTCTGCCAATAAAAAAATAGTAGATTATTAACCAAGGGGATAAAGCAGTGTCTTCTGTCGCGGGTGACGATTTAAATCGCGAGCGTAACGAAGGACTCGAGGTTTACTCCCGAGCGTAGCGAGGGTGTTAAAAGCTTAAATCACGAGCGAAGTGAGGGATTTAAGACGAGTGCTGAGTGTAGCGAGGGATTTAAGTTCACCCAAGACTAAGACAGCTTTATCACCGAGGAAAATACTCTACTTTTCGTACCATCTGCGAAAAAATTAACACAATAATAATATGAGATAAGCATTTATTAAAAATAATGACAATTAACTAAAATGTTAACTTTTACTTTTAATTAAAAGTAAAAGTTAACATTCGAAACATTGGTCCAATTATTGATAGAGAGAGTTACATTTTTGTTTAGTACATTTATTGTTGATGAGTTGATTTGAGTATTTCTCTGTTCTTGCGTCTGAGGAACTTGCGTTTCATTGTAGATAGTATACGTAGGAGATAGTGGTGGTGGTGCATCGTGAGTTACGGACGAAGATAAGATGCCGGAAGTTGATGGTTGTGGCTCTGATGATTTAAGTTTTATATTTTTGTTAATTTGACTGCTTAATATGGTTTTATTCGCCATTGAGCTTTCCATATAACCCTCAGCTACTCCATCAGAGTTCCAACCACCGTGTCTTTTTATTGACGTAATATCCGCCCCTGAATCCGCCAAAAAAGTCGCCGAAGTTCTTCTAAAGCAGTGACCAGGTGTAGAGTTCAACATCTTAGAGTTTTAAATATTTAGCAATATCCTTTGGCATATTGCTAATTTTATTTTTGCCGATGGCTTGTCGAGTACATTTCCCATTCCGATAGTTTATAAAAAATCTATTGTTTTCCATGTTGGTGGGACGTAATGCTTGGTATTTATGAATGGTTTCAGTATACCTATTGTTCTTGTACAATGAATGATCGATTTTTCTTTGTCTTAGTTTCCTTTACATTAATCAGCAGCAACTCATTGGAATGATTTTCAACGTCCTCCAACTTTTAGTTTACAAGTTCTCATCCGCGGCAAGCACCATTGAGTCCAAAAATTAATGCCACCTATAATAAAGATAAAAAACAGGTAAATATATAGAATAATTACCATTACCAAGATACGAAATATTCATAGTTAAATCATGTAAACTTACTTTTGTGGCCAGAAAAATTTCGTCAGGAGCTTCATTAAGAAATTTTTCCACATTTTGAGTCGTAAAAATTTTAGACTTTTTTGCGCAATGCTCTTCTGATTTTCTTTTTAAAAAAGCCAGTAATTTCGTGAATCTATTTATTTCAATGCTGTGTTTGATGCTTATTGTAGCTTTTAGTTTTGAGTATATGCACCAAAGTGTATTCGGATTATTTGTCTTGGATAAATAATCAAAATAAACAAGAAGTACTGATTCTGAAATTGATAGGCCTTTCGCACTTCTCCACGTTGAAAATTCTTCATAAGTTTTTAAATAATTTTCCTTGGATTTTGTTGGAAGCAAATTATTTATAATTGCGGCAGCATTTGCACTGATGGAATCCGACAATTCACTGTTACTGTCGCTTTGATTTAACATCGTAACGTATTTTTAGAACATTAACTTATTTATAAAAATAAATTAAAATAAACTTAACATTTATGTATTTGAAGAAAACAAAAACACGGCAAATTCCTAGACTAATATTTTTTTTGTCGGAAAAGCAAAGGCATCAAGCTCATACGGCCTCGTCGGTTTTCGTAATTTTATTTAATAATCATAACTGCATAATAAATGCGTATTCCTTTTTCAAAAATATGTATAATGCTTTATATACAAACTCAATGGTGTAAACACAGATGTAGTTCAGTATACATTTCGGTAAGTATTCCAAATTTAAATCACATTTTCCCCCTAGAGGATGAATGAAATTCAGTACAATTTTCTTTCCCTGTTTTTAACAGATTAAAAATGACTATTGTTATGTTCGCTTTTTGTGGCATAGAATGTCACTTTTTTGAGCAAGTGTGTCAAAAAAACTATTACGACTTTACGATTGTTAAAAATGTAGTCTGTGTTTCCCGACAGCTACAATAGGAGTTTTTAAGTCCAGAGTGAATAGGTTACTTTTAGGTAAGCGTGCTCCATCTTCGATCACATCATCAC
Source organism: Tholera decimalis (assembly GCA_943138885.2). Classification (NCBI taxonomy): domain Eukaryota; kingdom Metazoa; phylum Arthropoda; class Insecta; order Lepidoptera; family Noctuidae; genus Tholera; species Tholera decimalis. The sequence goes on from OW964562.2 coordinate 38,381,956, forward strand.
TTACCATCAGGTGAGATAGTGGTAAAAAAGTAGCTTATGTGATATCCATTAAATTTCCTCATTTTTATTACTTGTATTTAGTTACCGTTTTAGTTTTAGTTACTGTTTGTTGATATCAAAATTTGGAGCGCATCAGTGTTATTTTCCTCCGTTACCTCAATGTAGCCCATCAATACAGTCGACCCATAGTATTCGATACTTGGGTCTAACTATCGATGGGAGGTTATCATTTGACGAACACATACACAATTTGTCTAAAAGAGTGCGGAAATTAACATATATTTTCAAGCAACTCCGACATGTGACAGACGATAAAACATTAAAAATGAGATACTATGCTCTAGTACAATCTATCCTCACATATTGTGTAACAACATGGGGTGGAGCCGATAAAACAAAAATGTTAGAGTTAGAAAGAGCCCAAAGGCTTGTTCTAAAAGTTGGCCTTTCCAAACCACGACTTTTCCCCACAGCAACACTGTATCAGGAAGCCAAGGTCTTAACTGTTAGACAAATCTACATTCTATTTATGATAATCCGACAACATTCAGATGTATCCTCATTTGACCTTTCAAAAATAACGTCTAGGAGGCAGTATGCAATATGTCAAACCTGTCACTCTAAAACAGGCTTTGCTACAAAATTCTATACATTTCGAGGACCTAGACTTTACAATACCTTAAACAAAAAATTAAGTATTTTCAATACCAATAAAACAAAATGTAAATTAATAACAACAAACTGGCTATTAAAATTAGACTACAATCAAACTGAACACATACTCACACACCTACACACACATCTACACACACACGCGCGCACACACACACACACGCTTACTCACTTTCACCAACACACACACGCATACTTACGTATACACGAATGCATATACTCAACTCTCATTACACTTCCCTTTCTATTTTCTTCCGGATATTTTCATGAACATAAAAAATGCTTGTATTATGTATTAAAGCTATTAAATAATTTATAAATGTTAAAATTTTAAATATTAAGAATGTTGCCTCAGTTCCTGTAGAGTGGAGCCCTGGTGTCCTAAAATACAGGTCTCGGCTTAGTTTAGGCACCTGTCTCCCACAAATAATATTATAATTTTAATAATATAATTTTTGTAAAATAGTTCGTAAGTTTTTATTTGTGGAAGAAAATAAAATTATTCTTATTCTTATTATTAAAAAAATATTCTTATCTTACTGTCACTGACAAAATTATTTCAGACGTTATCACGTCGGCTAATGCCGGTGCTGAAAGTCATGTACCTCTGAAAGTCATGGTCTGTTCTGTTTGAAACTTTTTCTTTAAAATATGTGTCGACGAATCACGCTTTCATGTTTTTAAAACATATAACATTAATGCAGCAGATTTTGCCTTAAGATTATAATCCTACTAATATTTTAATGAGAAAGTTTGTGAGGTTGAATGGCTGAATGTATTGATGTAAAAAATAAGTTTCAAGCTTCCAGCTTTAAAAATGACGTAATTTCCATACAAACTTTCATCCCCTATTTCAACCCCTTACAGCCCTTTTTTCGCATTAAAAAGCAGCCTGTGTCCTTTCTCAGGCTCTAGACTATGTCCGTGCCAAATTTCATTTAAATCGGTTCAGTAGTTTAGGCGTGATTGCGTAACACACAGACAGAGTTACTTTCGCATTTTTTTTTTAATAATATTAGTAAGGATTATGGATGAATTAAATAATCAATTTTAAAGTCGGTCTTTGTTATATAAAAAATAAAAACTAAAATTTACTTTTCTTTCTTAAAAGTGGCACAAAGCTGGTTGAGAAGCTAGGTAATAATGTTTGGTAAAAAGTAATAATTAATTCTGTGAAAGACTTTTCTGAGTATGAAGTAAGAATACTTACAATAGTTTCGTTCACAATAGTTCAGTTTTAGAAATAAAATATGTTAGTATATTTTTATTTGAATGCAAAAATGTTTCTTTTATTGTTGTTGTTCAAATTCTTTATTTAAAAATAAGTTTTACAAGATAGTTTACAATTGAACTTATTCTAATTGTATACGAGTCCTGATTTACAATGTTGAATAGGCTATACGTCGCCTCTATACACATTTAAACATGCTTTTATTATATATAGTATTCTTAACAGATTATTGAGATGATTTATAGTATAGGTACCTACATGATTAACATTGTATGTGCAAGTCTTTGTATGGACCCACATAATATGCTGTTTGGGTAACAAAATATAAGCTTTACTAATGTAAATCGTTATTTTTTTGTAATAATCAACTAAGATTATAAATAATGATATCGTAGCATAAGTGGGTAGTTAGTACATAAAAATACTGGTAAACAGCCAAACAAGTGGCGTCGGCTGGTAAGCGAGCTATCGTCATGATACGTCACCGAGGAAATAGTGATGGGGCAGTCGATATCGATTGTACGTGCGGGTGTAAGATAATGAGCTAAGTCTACTTTTACCAATTGCAGATATTAGACTATGTGAAGGATTTTTGTGCAAATAAAATTTACGTGAAATTTTTAATATGTAGTCTTTTATAAATGGAAATTTAATTCGGTAGTGTAATGTTTTAAGGTTAGTGCGGAATGGTGTGTTATAGGATAATTTAATAGCTTTGTTTTGGATAGTTTGTAGTTTATTATATTTGGTTTCTGTTAAACTAGACCAAACAGGTGCAGCATACGTCAGGCAAGGTCTAACCAAAGTGGAATAAATTCGTAATTTAATTGAAGGACTAAGAACAGATTTGCGATTTAGGATAGGTTTAAATGAATTAAGGGCTTTAACACCTTTTTTAATGATTGATTCATTATTTTTGTTCCAATTGAGTGTTTTGTCTAGTATAAGTCCTAAATATTTTACCGATACACGCCACGTGATCTCAAATTCGTCTATTTTGATAAGCCTGGTAGGTAGTGTGCGTTTTCTAGTAAATAGAATGCCCTCGGTTTTTGCTGAATTTAGTTTTAGTTTCCAAGTTTTAAAATATTCGCTGAGTAGATCGAGCGAGTATTGTAATCGTCCAGTCACTACTTCAACGTCTTTATCTGTGGTGAACGTAGCAGTATCGTCAGCGTAAATTGCAAGTTGCGTGTGGGCTTGTTTAGGTATATCATTTATGTAAAGTATGAAAATGTACGGACCCACGAGCGAGCCCTGGGGCACACCGGCTGGGATGGTTTTGGGGGCCGAGTTATCATTACCAACATAGACAGAGAACGATCGATCACGTAGATAATTTTGAATGAGTTTGACTAGGCATAGAGGTACTTTGTTTTTGATTAATTTATGTAATAAGCCATCGTGCCAGACAGAATCGAAAGCTTTTTCAATGTCCAGTAAAATCATTCCAGTGGAAAGACCGCGGTTTAATCCGTGGGTTATATGTTCAGCGACTCTGGCCAACTGTTGTGTGGTTGAATGTGTGCTGCGGAATCCAAACTGCTCGGGAATCAAGATGTGAGCTGTACTTTTAGAGAGGCGGGATAGTATCACGGCTTCTAGTAGTTTACCTATACTTGGCAGTAAGCTTATTGGGCTATAGCTTGATGGGATTGATTGATCTTTCCCGGGTTTTTTAATAGCTATAATTTTGGCGTGCTTTAATGCATTCGGGAAGTACGCAATGCGCAAACAACCATTAAATACTTTGGTTAGATAGACAATAGCTTTCTGAGGCAGATTTTTTAACAAACCATTTCCCAGGCCGTCATAACCAGGTGCTTTGTTTGATTTTAGCTTTGCTAATAGGGTTCGAATTTCATTCGGTCGAACAAGTGATGGGTATGTGCCATTCATATGATAATTATCTAACATCCTAATAGATTCCTTAACTGCTTTTTCAGTACTCGGATTACTTACCCAGTGTTTCGTAAGATTCATATTCTCAAGGAAGGTATTCGCTAATGTCTCACATTGTTCAAGCACTGAGGAAGTGGTAGTATTATTCGACATTTTTAGGAGGGGAGTTGAAGTATGCTGTGGTTCAATGACTTGACCACTCGCCATAAGTCCGAAGTAGGGTTTGTCACTTTAGCTAATTATTGTTCCAGACATTGTCATTTAGGGATTGTATCTTGGATTTGATAGATTTTTGCATGTTATTAACTTGTGAGAATAGCTGACTTCGTTTATATGGGTTGTTTTCATTTAGAGCCAATTTTCTTAGTCTATTTTTGTTTTTGATTTGCGACCTGATTCGACGTGGGAGTTTGTGATCACCGTCACTCGGTATTTTCGGAACAGCTTTATCTCTTGCTTTCATTATCGATTGGGTTAGGTGTTCAATGGCTAGGTCTACCTCCCGAGGTGAATTAAAAGTGGTCTGGTCCAAAGTTATAGATTCATTCAAGTGAGATCTATAGCTTCTCCAGTCCGCCTTTGTGTAATTAAATATAACCCGCACACATCTATTGACTTTACCACCTGCAGTGAAGTAAACCGTTAGGTGATTAGAAGAAAGGCCGGTTATTACCTGAGGCTCTGAAACATGGTAGATAGAGTTAGCTAGTATAATGTCAGGTGTGGACGGAGTGTACGTGCTATGATAGTGAACTAGAGTGGAACAAGATGGGGCTAGAATGTCATATTCATTGCTTATCATGTGGTCGAAAAGTATTTCGCCATGGCTGTTGGATCGAGAGCAGTGCCAGTACGGGTGTTTAGTATTAAAGTCACCCATTATAAGGGATTTTGGATGAACATGAATAATTTTGTCTAGGTCGGAAGGTAATAAGGCTAAGTTAGGTGATTGATAAGCTGAGATAAAGGCAATAAACTGGTTTGATAGGGCAACTTGTATTCCAACACATTCAAGGTTTTGTGTTACTGGTAATTTTAACAGGGTATGTTGGATGTCTGATTTTACTAGGATAGCTAGATAGATAGATTTTACTAGCAACTCCCTGACCGAGTCCGTCAGGTTTCTTATCGCAACGATAACAGGTATATTACCGGAGTGTGTAGTTTAGTATGGGGTGATATTCTAGTTTCAGATAAAGCTATGATATCAATAGAAAGCTCGCTTACCAGATCCAGTAGTTCAGTAATTTTAGAGCGAATACCGTCGGCATTCCAATATAGAATACGCACATTTTGTGTTCTAGACATATTGACCAAGATGAGTTAAAATGAGAATAACTTTATCCATCATACTAGTACATCCAAGAAATTGGCTTTTGATGGTTTTTATCGTCATTAATATGGCTAGCATATCAGCTGTAGCAGGATCTTGAGCACTATTTTTCTCAGTGTCTCGTTGTGTGTTAGCAGCAATAACATTCCAGGCTCGTCCGTCGACAACGTTAGTTTTTGGTGGAAACTTTATAGTCCTTGCGGCTTTGAGTTGTTCTTGGCGTTCTCGCATAATTCTTAGATAATTTTCGCGCTCTTTGCATTGACGAAAGTTTGCTGGGTGATTGCCTCCACAGTTACAACACTTCGCTGGCTGGTCGCGGGTCTTTTTGGGACAATCTGCAGTCTGGTGGGGTTCGGTACATTTCACACAACGGGGTGCTAAATTGCAATTTGTGGCCGCATGGCCGAATCCTTGACATCTGTAGCACTGAGTTCCATAGCAATTATTGCTTCGGTACTTTTCGAATTTGTACCACTGAATTACAAAGAAGCTTGATCTGTCGAAATTTGCCAAAATCAGCGCCAGGTGGTACCTGAACCAGAAAAGGAGGGCAGTATGATGATTTTTCAGCGGGTACTTTCATTTTACGAACAATCACGTTCTCGAACCCGAGCCTTGCAATTTCTTCTGAGAGTTCATCCTCAACGTAGTCCGGAAGACCGAAGATGACTGCTTTGTATTGTTTCTCGTCCTTTCGAGAGTAGGTGTGAAAGGCTATGGCCTGAGTACGTAGACCGTCTTTGATGGCTTGATGACTGTCGGACGTGTGACAGATGACAGCTACTCGATTATTGAGTCTATACTGCAGGTGAAAGTTTTTCGAGTAAGACATGACTGTGGTTCTGATGAACTCGTGCGTCCAGGTGGGTTCTATCTCCAGGACGATAGGAGGAATGCGGGTGGTCCTTTTTTTGACAACATCACGAAGTCTTGAGCTAGAGTTATGAGCCGTTGATTCGTTTCCAGGCAGATAGCTGAACCTGTTGGTTGTCTTGATTGGCTCTGGAGGACTTGGTTCAGCTTGTCGCGCAGTTATTTTGGGAATTTTCCATTCACTGGTTTTAATAGGGCCTTCGAGAGGGCGCTTGCCAACAGAGTTGGATCGTGTCAGAAAACGATCCATATCGACAAAATTTTATCGAACGTATTCCCATCACTAGTGGCGATGCGAAGTTTTAGGGTGGGGTATAGATAAGACGTGCGACGGCAGCGTGCGCGCGCGCCGAAGTGATTTTGAAATTGAGAGATAAGTTACGAAAGCTTTTTATAAGATTTGTCAGGTGACTTCACTTGCAAAAAATCATCAATATTTATTTACCCCTATACTATACATTTACTACCTATACCCCTATTTCACGCCTACAGAGGTAGATTTTTGGAAAAAATGGAACCAATGTACAATACAATCAGATAAGCGGTTTAACTATGAAAGCGTAACATATCGACAGACACGCTTACCAATTTAAATTATACTTCAATTAATTATACTATATCCGCGAATTGGCTCTCGTAAAAGAAAATTTCCAGCGAATAACAAGCACACGTCAAATTCAAATCCATTTATTTGCTCTAAATGAAAAAGAAGTGGTAGAAAAATATATTTTTTTTTTATTAAAAAATACGGTTTCTTGGCTTAAAAACATAATAGATATGTAGAAAACATTAAATGAATGATATTATTTATTTTATTCTAGAGCTCGTGGCTTGAAACATGATGTAAAGTCCTGAATTTCATGATCTAATTTGTGACAACAGACACGAGATCTCGGATTCGATTCCCGGGTCGGGCAAAAAGTTCTATTGGGTTTTTCTGTAAGGCATTTCTCAGTAGTAACCCAGAATTTGAAAGTTGGCGGTCTAAACGCGTCTAAACGCTCCGTCTGGCCACTTGATTAAAACCCATTATCATAAACACTTAATTTAAAAAAAAATAACTGTCAAATTAAATTCAAGTTTGGAATCTGTAAGCTCTGCACTATTTTATAAAAAAAAAAACATGTGTAGAGTGACAAAGAGAATGTAATACATTATGTTTTAGTAGAGTGAGAGCCACCGGTGGAAGCGAGCGGCTGTACCGGTGGGTGTTTAGCGACTGGCTGGAGTCACCCGAGTGAACAGGCCTAGGGTTGGCAAGCCCGCAAGCGGGAATGGAGTTGAAATTAAATTCCCCAGAAAACGAGTAAGTGGTCGGAAATTTTTCATTGTGAGACCTTATTAGCGTGTGACATACCGCTGTCTTTTTGTTACATTGTAAAGAAGAAGTCTTTTTTGGCGGTGTGATACCCCCGTGCCTCGGAAAGTACGTTAACAAGTTCGCTGACAGTACGTCGTTAGGCGGGAAATTAAAATAGTGCGTTATTACAGTACGTCGAGCGACGGGCCACTTATTTTTAAGAGTACGTCGTCTCGCGATAATTTTTCATGTAAGTATTATGAAGAGCAGTATCCGCTGTCATACTATGAGCAATTTCATATTTCTTACTGCCGTAACACGAGTATTTTGTGGGTAGTTTCATATTGCTTGCTTGTGCAAGAGTACTACGTTGATTTGTCATTTAGTATGGAAAATTCTACTGTCGTAATGTGGTACCAGGGTAAGTGCTCACTGTCAGCGAACGTGTCAAGCCGTTGTCATGGCTAATATCATCTTTGACATCTGTAAAATACGAGCTAAAAGCTATTAGACCTTACAAAGGCAATTACACTAGGTTCCAAATGAGCTGCAATAATAACCCTTGAGCCACTACAGGTGATAAATAACTTATATATACTACTTATTTAATACTTAAGGTGCCAAATAAGGAAAAATTACCACATATTAGGGCACAGTTCTTTAGGGGAGGTTTTAAGATGTCATATGCTTCTTTGAATTCTAAAAGAGAAAATTTTTAGCCTTTATGCGTCTATAAGTAATAAATTCGGCATAGTGCCACCATAACTTATAAAGCAGGAACAAAAATCACTCAAAAGCAACTGTTAATGATAAGAGTTACTCATATGCAAATTCGAGTGCTGTTTGCATCTAAAAGTAATACCGTACACTTTTGCATCACTTATATGCTACCTACAGTTGCAAAATAAGTTCCAAAATTCACTAACGTGCTACTTGGGTTACTTTTAAAATGAGAGTGAAAATTTAAAAAATATATCCTTAATAAAAACTTTCCACGAAAATTGGTTTGAAAGAGATACAGTCAGCAGTTTTTGAGATATAGCATATTTTAAAAAACCGCTACCTATTTAAAAAAATCGCTAATCTTTCCTTAGTACTACGGAACCCTACATGAGTGAGTCGCAACACGCACTTGGCCAGCTTTGTATATATTTTTCGGGGAGAAAATCGTCAAATGACTCCTCGAATAATACACGCTGTTCCTTCAGTTTCTCTGGCGTTCCGGGGCCGCGGTGTCTCGTTAGAACGTTCTCACAACCCGCAGGAATTGGCCCTATAGGGCTTTGAAGCTGATTGGTATTTGAGGTGTGCCGACGCGACACAGGAGCCTGGCTTACATTTCATTCAAATAAAGCACATAAAAATAAGAGCATTTGAAAATTCCGTAGGTAGTAGGTAAGTCTAGCCTAAACACGTTCACACACTTGGTCGTGAGCTATCGGCTTACCTTAAAGGCTTTAAGTTAGAATGCTTTTCTGAAAGATCGTAAGATTTTTTCGCACGTGGGTGTATGACAAGGTCTACGACGTAATTTTGTCTGTAATGGCTCTTAAACGTAAAGGCCCTCCGAGATGGTCCATCGGTTTGACTCAAACACGTAGGAGGTCGGCGAAATTAGGCCCACTAGCAGTGTAATAGCAGACACAAATGAAATATATATTGAAAAAAAAAAAACTTTTATTTAATAGTTATTTATCGTAATTTTATACGACTTCTAATAATGTGGTAATGAAAAACACAAAAAAAAGAAGATATATCGGAAGTCATTGTGAATAAATTATCTGTCAGCCATGACATCTGCATTTCCTAATTCTGGGGTTGCCAGGGGGTTAAATAGTATAATATTGTATGCAGATGGGTCATGATTTCTCATTATTTTGTATATTATTATTAAAAATAGATCCATTTTGAAAGTCTAAATATATCAGTTAATGCATTACGTAAATATTTTTGTTAATTACAACGTTACTGGTCCATAATAACTGTGGCTTTGCGTTGATTTCGATAGTGGATAAAAATGCTAGAAGCCAAATTATAAAAACTCAAGAAACGTCAAATGAGCTGAAAAAATCAGTCAATGTCATTCACTCGGCGAAGGCGGGAATCGTATAGACTCATGCGTTTATACTCTTACGCCGCTGTCAATATTATGGTAATTAATAAATTATCTAAAAAGTAGGGGTTTTTAGATGATTTATTAATTATTTATGAAAATGAATAAAAAAGAATTTAATTCAAGCTAAAAGTAGTTTGAATTGGTTGAAAACATTAGCCGACGTGATAACACGTCTGAAATAATTTTGTCAGTGACAGTAAGATAAGAATATTTTTTTAATAATAAGAATAAGAATAATTTTATTTTCTTCCACAAATAAAAACTTACGAACTATTTTACAAAAATTATAATTATTAAAATTATAATATTATTTGTGGGAGACAGGTGCCTAAACTAAGCCGAGACCTGTATTTTAGGACACCAGGGCTCCACACTACAGGAACTAAGGCAACATTCTTAATATTTAAAATTTTAACATTTAAAAATTATTTAATAGCTTTAATACATAATACATGCATTTTTTATGTTCACGAAAATATCCGGAAGAAAATAGAAAGGAAAGTGTAATGAGAGTTGGGTATATGCATTCGTGTATACGTAAGTATGCGTGTGTGTGTTGGTGAAAGTGAGTAAGCGTGTGTGTGTGTGTGTGTGTGGTTTTATTACTCCATTGAGTAATAAAACCACACACACACACACACACACGCTTAAATGTTTTTGCTTTTCCTAACCTAAAAAACGTTTTTGTTATCTGTCTGTTTTCATATTATTATTGTCTGTTGAGTTGAAAAAGTGGGCCGGATGAAGTATGGGCCGTTGCCGGAGTCCTTTTGGTTTGAGTCAAACCTTTTGATCGTTTTGGCTTAGTTTTGCGTTGGATTTTGTAGCGTGAGCTTGTGTGTGACGAAAATGTTGGACGAAGATATTGATACACATATTTGATAAACATGAGGAAGTCGCGATCCTTTTTTTTCTTCTGTTCGAGGGCATCTTGCCCGCGTCACAAGTCTAATTACGACAGCGCGTACCGAACCAAACTGCGCAGTGCTGTTTGACAAACCGTTCAAACCGACATCGGTACGGTAGCATCAAACACGTAAGGTTTGAATCAAACCGTTGGACCGTCTCGAAAGCGACACGTAAAAACATTTATTTCGTCCTGTAGTTTTATGCCCGACTTATGAGTTGTAGCCTTTTTGCCGGTGGAAACATCATCTAATGTCTTCTCTCGCTCTACGTGGAGCAAAAGGTGTCAGACTAACTAAAAACCCACTCTATTCCTTCAATTGCCCTTATTTTTCGGGATCGCAACGAGTTGTAGCCTACAAGTCGGATTTCAACCCACGATCACTTGTACGACAAAAATTAAATCCGTTCAAGCATATTATTTTGTGTAATTTTCATCATCACCACTGGCATCGCACCGCCAACACCTATTCACTACACGAGAAAACATACAAACTCGCTATACATTACGACACAAAAATAGGCTTAACTTACCTGGTGGTTCTAACCTGAAAATACACTCTACAAGCACATTAGTTATGTCAGTAAAAGTCTACAATAAATTACCCGATATACTTAAAAATTAACAAAAACACAATATATTTATAAATAAATTAAAACAATTTCTAGTCAATAAGTGTTACTATGATATAAATGAATATTTTAATGATAAATTAAATAAATAAAATATAGTATTGTAATAAATGTATAAAATAGTAAGTGGTTAAAGTAAAATTTTGATAGTAATATTTTCGTAAAAAATATTGTTTTTTTTTTTTGTAAATTGTATTTTGTTCCAATAAATTATCTTATCTTATCTCATCTAATACACATTCTATATAATTATAATGATTGTAATAGCCCTCTTCCTCTTTTTTAATTTGCTGTGCCCGACAGGGTCCACAATGATCTAAAACAATGTATATCTTGTATGTACCTACCACCTAAGTTCACATTGTGGAATGCAAATAAACGTATTGAGTATTGAGAACTTTCAAACTCCGGGTTACTACTGAGAAATGTTTATAGAAAAGCCCAACAGCAGTTTGCCCGACTCGGGAATCGAATCCGAGACCGTTTCTTGGTAATCGGTAAATACCGACTCTATCAACAACATGCAACATAGAAATAAAAACTCTCAGGACTCGCAAAAGTAATAGCGTAAATATTTTGTTCGACGTTGTGCCAACTAACAGAAAAAAAAAAATTCAACAGAATTTCTAAATATTGATGTAAATCACTTACTTTAATATTTAGAAATTCTGTTGTTTTAATCTTTAAGACAAAAGAGAATAGATACAATATAAATGTGTGATTGATTGCAAATACTTATTTTCTTTTCTTAGATAATGACGCACGTACACCTACGCAAGACAAACTTGACTTTATGTAAAGAGTAATAATATTAACTAAACCTCAATAGGGTAGTTTCCTGTGTTACAAAATATTTATTTTATTTGGTCCATTAGGTAGATTTTCAAAAAATATTGGTCACATATTTTTTGCTTTTTCAAGTCAAGAAAAATTCACAAAGATGAAAAGCTTCAAAGTACACGAGTGGGGGCTGCTGACGTCACACATTGCTAAAAATTATAACGAGGTGTGACGTCACGCGAAATTTAAACTCACTGTATCGTCTTAATTTTTCAATTACGTGAAAAAATAAAAAAAATACGTGTCCAATGTCTTTTTGTTAAACTACGTGACGGACTAAATAAAATATTTTAGAAAACTACCCTATTCTCTTGTCCACAGGCCAGCGGTTTGCAATGCTCGAGATGAAATTCGTCCTCAGCGCTATATGCCGTCACTTCAGATTGTCGCCTCAGGTCAAGGGATATCGACCAGCACTTCTTTCCGACATGTTGATACGGCCCGAGGGACCAGTCTATGTTAAGTTTAGTCGTAGGTAGATTCAAGGTTTTATAAAGCGTCAATAGCCAAGATGACGGACTTGTGATCGAGAGGCCGTGGGTTCGAACCCCAGCCATTACACTATTGTCGTGAACCCACTCCAGACAAAAGTACCATTAAAAACAATACTTGTCAAAAAAACCAAATCTCGCAACTCAATTCTTCTACCGTAAAAAGTTGTGAGATCCATGTAATACCAAGTCGTTTATTAATTTATTCAGTCCCTACTTAAGGGACGTTCTGTCTTAAGTTATTACGTAATTATCTAACCTAACAACATTTTATAGTGACCATATCAATACTAATTTTTTTTATCGTTTTAAATAAATAGATTGACTCGGCCATCGCATGAAAACACATATCTCACAAGTAATAAATATATAAATTAGATTGTTTAATGCGATTGCCAAGTCAATCTATTTATTTAAAACGTTAAAAAAATTCAAATTAAAATGTTCAGGCTTCTAGTTTTATCCACAACGAAGTTATGTGCCCGTAACGGCCGTGCCGCTTTTTTGCTCGACTTGGCGGGGGCACTGCTGTACCCCCAGAAATTTAGCTTAGGTTGAGGGGTTAACAAGATTGCTAGTAATGTAATTTTTTACCTACATTGCTAGTTCTCTTTAAAAAAAAAGGTCATTGTGGGTTTGTTGTTTAGGAGCAGAAATGGAAGGTATTCTGTCTGACTCCTTTGATGCTTCAAGTCTAACTTTCAGTTACAAATATACAGGATAGAAAAGAAAAGCAGCTAATTTATTTATTTATGAGAAAATAACAAATACAGACAAAAGAGCATAAAGGTGCTGCATAGTTCTGCCAGGGTTGCGGGAATGTTCTATGAATTCGTAGCAGCACCGGAACAAAAGGGAAATTGAAAGAACTGGGTGGTTTTAGTTAGTCTCACATTGGAAGAAGGAGGAGAAGGAGAAGTTGGATAAGAGACGATAGATACAGTGTGTATATAAATACTAATTAAATAAATTAAATGGACTTAACTAGTAACATAATTTACAGTTACAGTTTGTTTCGGTGTTTCTTCTCAGGGTAGTTAAGAAACACCAGGCCAGTGTTTCCTATCTAGTTTAGATTTACGAAAAAATTGACATGTAAAAGTGTTATCTAATAACCATTTTGCAAAATAAGGAACATTTATTATTTACAAAAATACAATACACTAATTATGCAGTATTTAGTAGGACTTAAATCAGGATATCCGATATTTCACCACTGTTGCAAGCGCCATGATCACGGATGAACTTTACTAAATTGAAACAGTAAATACACATGGTAAAGATCCCGCTTTACGTTCTAATGATACTGTTAGTGACCATGTTAGTGTAAAAAAATATTATTATACATTGTTGTGGTTTAGAATTATGTTCCATAGGTGTGTGGAGTGGATTATTGAAGTTTGTGTTTCGCAGATAAGTTTGTTTTCTTAGAATAACAACGCATAGAAGAGGCGTCTAGAACAAAACACGAGCGATTTCGTGTGTCCACTTTATTTTCTTTGTGTGCGTGAGCCGAATGTGTCTACGGTCTTCAAACACACACAAATATAGCTTTCAGTGATACCATTACCAATACCATTACCACAAAAATGGGAAAACGCACTATTATGTTGCTGGATCAAATCAAGTATTTTATGTTATGAAACTAAATAAGATGATGTTTTTTCATGTAATATGACTTATATGACATATATTTACGGAAGGTAAACGAAATGAGATATCGTTTATTGCGTTTAGAATGTTTGTTGTGTAATGTGTTATAATGATATTATAGAAATGTATTAATTGCTTGAAAAATCTCGTTTGATATCAATTAAAAGTATGTGTTGTATTTATGAAATAGAAAAATATTATTGAGAACATTACTTAAATGAAAAAAATCTTAATCAATAAAATTATCATCTTTATGATGATACTCTTCGAACACTGTAGGTAGTAGCTATAAATAAATATAGTTTAGTTTGACGCATACATAATTGCCGCCAAAACTATATTTTTTTAAACAAAAATAAGCACAAAAGAAATCAATATGGGTATTTTTTCCTCATGGATAGCAACACTGAATTGTGATAAGTTAGGTTATTAGAATTTTTGTTTGATGGTCGATTTACTTAAATATAATGTATAAAATGTAAGTATTTACTTGTGAAATGTAATTTGATTACACGTTTTTTGTTTTCCAGAAGGACTATGACATCCCTTTACGCTACAAACGGTCGTTTTAAATTATTTACTCGCGAGCTCTGTTCGGCAGAATGTGACCTTGAATACTGACGGCTCGACGAGCAAAGTTAGCCAAAAATGGCTAAGTTTTAGTTGCCTCACTTTTTGCACTCGTACTATCCTTCTATGCGTTGTTATTCTAAGTTTGTTTTATTGTGTGATGTGAGTCTTAAATTACTCATTGTGTCTTTTGAGATTTTAAACAATAAATTCCTATTTTTATACAACATGTGATTAAGCGCAATACCTCAGACACCCCAATTAGAATATTAAATTATAAGTCTAAAACAACATCTGTAACTAAATAAATTGAAACCAACTAGGCATTTTTTATAAAATAGTTATCCTTACTAAACGCAAAACGTATGTGCGTCATACAAAATCCTTACGCAGACGCCTACACTCATGCAATGTTAGCGGCCGACGCGACACGCACACAATTTCCTCGAATTAAGGATTGTATTAATTTGTCATGATACTGTGTTTCCATTTTAAGTTAAATGAAAGATTTTTCCATCAAAATTGAACACCTATTTTTATGACGGAAATCGATTCAGAAGCCGATTCTGAACCAACTACTTTCAGGAATTGCGTTTATTCTGTTACACGTTGGATAAATGTGTTTTACTTTCGTTTATTTATTTATGCCGTTTATTCCCATTATTTGCAAGCTTTTTTTTTTTTAGAATATGTTCGCGTTTGACCACCATCTCACCTGATGGTAAGTGATGATGTGGTCGAAGATGGAGCACGCTTACCTAAAAGTAACCTATTCACTCTTGACTTAAAGACTCCTAGGTTATAGCTATCGGGAAACACAGACTCCTAAAAACATGTTTCCATAAACCAGCTAATTGTGTGTCACGCTCTCATCCAAGGGTTCCCAAGTCATCATCACCTGCTAAGCTGGGGTCGTTTTCCAATCTAAACGGTTGCAGCTGTGCTTGACATGGAGCGACTACCTTCTACTACCCAGTCGGTTAACACGGCACCCCTTGGCAATTGTAAAAGAGGTACCAATGACAGCCGAGAATAACGGCCTAATTAAGGTGCTTTCCAATGCACTGGAAGGATCAGGAAAGACGCACATCTTTGCGTGTCGATGGCAAAAATATTTTATACAACGTGTAATTTAAAGGGTACATACATACCAAGTGCATGGCTTCTTTGGATGATAACAAACGATATGGCAAGGGTTTTGTAATCCTAAGTCTACGTGTGTACAACTTATTACAAATACCAATACACTGATATCAGAGACCGAATTTTTCAAATTAGGAAGAACGAAGAGAATTATCGTGTTACTGGCAAGTGACGTGGAAAGTTATTGACCCTCGTAGTGCTGTGACACGTTTGTTATGATAGATATTCAAGAAACATATGAAACCGATAATTTCGTATCAATTCTTTGAGTCAGTTATTTTGAGCTGAAACTGTGCATAGAGACTCTATACCAGATGTTGTCTTCAGCCCTTTTGGATAGATATGTGGTTTCCGTTACACGTTGTATAATTTTTTTTATTACGATGAGCCCACTTTTGACCTCAATCTCGCCTGATGTTAAGCGATAGATGAGGTGTATTTTGGTCCAAAATTCAACTACAAAAACTCTACTCATCAAGAGTGCAGGTGAAGAGGCATGCGGAGCAAGATAGACGGTGACTCACTGTCTGTGGGGTAACGCCGCATAATACGCAAATGAATCTGGATATTATTATGTTAAGATAGTCACTCACGGACCAAACTCGGCAAGTGTTGCAGAGATTTTATACTTTACTTTTATACTTTTAAGGCCCTAAGTTGCGTTAAAATTCGTGTTAAAATACGGAACTTTGGAGGCTCAGAACTTTCAAATTCCTAATTCTTTTACTATTTTTGTTTATCACCGGCATAGATAATGACAAGACAAATCGATATTATACTCAACTTTGAAAGTACGATATCAAATAATGGAGTAATCCCACAAGTACATTTGTATGGAGAAACGGTCAATAAGCGTAGCCTTAACATTAAAGCTCAGTCCATGCGGCTGTCATTATTTAAGCTATGAGTTTCTCCGAGAACTTAAAATAACTTCTAAGTTTCTTTCGATTTTTTCCAAAATTTATGGTATCTATTACCGGCAAAAGAAACAAATATATAGTTGATCAATGAAATACTAAACTATCCGCCTAGTACATTGAAGACACAGGCTGGAGTTGGTCACTATCCAAGTTCTGCGGATCCCTAAAAAGTCTTGTGTTCACACTTTTTCGAGTTCAATAACATTCACAAGAATCTTAAATGATTTTTCATTCATGAATTACTACTTATTTGTTTTAATACTTTACTATTAAACTTCTCTTAATATTATAGTTTTTCAAACAATTGTTATTGTAAAATAAATAATGGTGATAATTAAACTCGTGTATATAGTTTTAATTACTTCAGTTGTAAAGTAAACACTAGATGCTATGATTAAACATTTAATCTATCAACTCCATTGAGAAATAATAAATGTTTTCTGTTTTCATTTTGGGCTTTCATTTTTCATATTTGTATTCGCGGAGAAACATTCAAAAGGCGCCCGAACTTTTGAAGAATAAGAGTGAGGGACAACACATAGAAGGAGCCCCGTTTTCTCTTAAAAGACCAATCCGGAGCCCCCTCTGTGCAACTCCCATTAGGGCTCATACTTGTGCAGACTGTAAAGGGGTCTGCCTTGCGCCTCGCTGTGCATGGTGGCATGGTCCCTAGGATCACTCAATTAAGGCTGCGCACTTCGTTATGTTGATATTATTAGCTAAATGATACATACTTATAGTAAAAATTGGAAAGTGAGTCCGTTAGTCCTGCTTTCACGTCAAAATAAATTAACGGATTGATGTAGTTTTTTGTCTAGAAGTAGGTAAAGGGCTGTAGAGTAACACAGGCTTTTGTAAGCTGAAGCACGAGTAAATAAGTATTTTCTGGGCTCACGCGTCCCATCTTATACCTCATCTATCGCTTACCATCAGGCGAGATCGAGGTTAAGAGTGGGTTCATTATGGGTAATAAAAAAAACTATTCGCGATCAGAGCCATAAGTAACTATTCGCGGGCATAAGTTCAATATTTATCCGTGAAAAAAGTACCCCGAGTCCGTTTTGCGGGTGTCGTTTGTTATTTCATAAATGTAATACTAATGTCGATCCCTGATTCGTCCTAAAATGGACTTATGGTTCTGCAGTTTACACATATTACTACAAAACAATGAATTTTATTACATCATAATAATTATATTGTTGGACCAGCGGGATTTCAGGGATATTCTAATGAGGAAAGCAAGGGCAACTGCAAGAACAAGGCGGGTTTTTATTCAGTAGAATGTGACACTTCTTTCTGCTGCAACTAAAGCGGAAAGTCATTTGATGATTTTCCCCCCGAAAAAATGTATACATTATGGGAACATGTCGTAAATGAGAGCAAAGTTCAATATTAGAAATACCTATATGTCTTTGTCTTCGCCGACACACAATAGATAGATAGATAGAATACTCTTTATTGTACACCAATAATTTAAACAAACACTTAATTTACAATATTGCAAAATATGGTTACAATGGCGGTCTTATCGCTGACAGCGATATCTTCCAGACAACCTTAGGGTGCGTCCACATCTGGCGAATGTGCCGCGAATGTGCAGCTCGCGAGCCGTTTGCGAGCTGCCCGCGAGCTGCGCGCGTGCATTTTTGTTCGTGCGCCGCTCCTGCGCCGCCCGCGCGAAGTTCGCGCGCGTCCTAAGCGCCGTACGCGAAAATAATAATACTTATACTTTGCTTAGAAATTCTAAAAAGGTAAGTACTGCAAGCTTGTGTAGGAATCTCCAGTGGCCAAGAATCGTCATATCAAACTTAATTTATTTTTAACTGAAATTGGTAGCCTAAAATGCGTTTCCTTTTTAGCAATCTTGAAACTAACCATCTGTAGTAGATATTGATATAATTCTGGTGACAATTTTAAAAAAATTGTATAGTGTCCGCTTAATTGATGGCTTTTCAACTCCGCTACAATAATCTGTTTGTTTTTTTTCAATAATAGGATTTTGCCACCAACGCCGTTGTCTCTTTTTTTTCCTTTTTATCAGTAATATAATAGCTAATGATGCAGCAATTATATTAAAAGCACTAATGTCGTCCGACATCTTCGAAAGTACTGAGCCAGTAAACGGAACTGTAACTGCGAGAATTGATTGCGCGCAGATCGCGCGCCGCGCGCACTCCTTTAACGAGCCTTGGATGAGTTGCGCTAAAGAGGCGCACCAAACCATTGCCGTGACTGCACGCGCGCAGCTCGCGGGCAGCTCGCGAGCCGTTTGCGAGCTGCACATTCGCGGCACATTCGCCAGATGTGGAAGCACCCTTAGGATGGATTTTAAGAACATAAAACAAAAAAATTGGCCAAGTGCGAGTCGGACTCGCCCATATATGAAGGGTTTCGTAGTAACTATAACAAATATAATATACTTAATATATTTAATGAAAAAAAAAAAAAAAACAAAAACCTTACAAATTTTTTAAAACTAGATTATTTACAATTTTTACAACTACGCCAAATAACTTTGTTTTTCATAGTATTTGTATGAATTACAAAGTTATATTTGCGGTTTTAGAAAATATACTGTATCTCAAAACCTGCTGACTTGATCTCATTCAAATCAATTTTGGTTGAAAGGTTACATTAAGATCTACAACATATGTTTTTTTTAGATTTTTCACTTCATTATTATAGAAGTTAGAGGGGGGGGACACATTTTACCACTTTGGAAGCGTATATCTTTTAAACGATTAACTTTATGAAAAAGTCATTTTAGAAACCTTAATGTCATTTTTAAAGACCTGTCTATAAATACCACACACGTATAGGTTTCATGAAAGAAAATATTTTCAGTTTCAGTTCCATGTATGGGGAGCCCCCTTTATTTTAAATATTTTTTTAAATTTTCTCTTAAAATCGAAAAGCGGTTCACAGAATACATCTACCTATCAAGTTTTACATGTATAGTCTTAATAGTTTCGGAATAAAATGGCTGTGACATATGGACGGACGGACAGACAGACAGACGGACAGACATGTCGAAACTATAAGGGTTCCGTTTTTTGCCATTCGGCTACGGAACCCTAAAAAGGGTAGGGGAAAGTCAGTGTACTTACTTCAAGTATATAACATACACAAAAAGTAACTAAAGTAGTTAATATAAGTATATATATAATACAATACAATACACAAATAACTATAAATAAATATATCTCTCTCTCTCATAATCACTTCCGTTCTTACTAACTCTTAATTTTTGTAATTAGTGTTAAATTCTAATCTTAGCTGATAAGTACTCCATGCTATTGCAAACACTTTGTTGGCGATTTTATTAAAACTCCTGGGAAATGGCATTGATAACTGAAACACAGGCATTGCCTAGTTCGGTTACAAAAGCTACATCCATTTTACAATGTTATACACTGCCAAATTATAATTTCTGTAAACTAGTACTAAGTTTTTTGAGAAATAAAATTACTATTGAGTTACTATTGAATTACTATTGATATGTGTTTTGTATATATAAATATGTCATAAGGAGAGAAATACATGGTAAAAATCATAGGAGTGTATAAAAATGATTGACAACAGAGCTTTTAAAAGCAGCAAGTGACTGCGCTTGTCTATCTGACAACGGCAATGCGTTCCACAGACGAGTAGCCTGCACCATATACGATGAATCATAAAATTTTGTGGAATGTGCAGGCATTGAAAGTGTCAAATTTACCGATGATCTCAAATCTCTACTATGTGTGTCATGAAGGAACTTAAAACGTTCTTTGAGGTAAAAGGGAATTCTTGGATTGAACAGAATATTGTAAAGTAATGATAAAATATGCGCAAAATATTGAGATCTGCCATGTTCTGTGTAGAAAATCCTAAAACTTTTGCTACAAGAACATGCAATTCAAGCTCAAGGTGTAATTTGGCTAGTTTTTGCCAATCAACCAAATTTTTGAAACATTACTTACTTATCAACCTTTAAGTGTTAGTACAGAACCGATAAACAGCAAGTTCTCTAACTTGCGTATGACTTACCGAGGATAATTTGATTAGAGAAATATAATCTATGGCGTAGAAAATAAAATCTTCCATTTTCACTATGTGGGAATGAAGATCAATCGGGGGACGTTTCCTATAAATTGTTTTTCCTTCCCATAAAGCTTCACTCCCGTGGAGCGTGGACTTTATCACGATGAAAACATAACTCTCTTCTTCTGCGGTCGGGTAGTTTATAGACTTCCTTAAGTTTGAAGTTACTTCCATACCAAAGGACATCATCCACGTTACATACATTTTTGGTCCAAATTTTAAAATGGCGGCCAAAGAAAAAAAATACGATATTCTGTTCGAACTTGTTCTCCTTAACATTTCTTATTATGGCACCAAAACTGTGGGACCATTGCCCTCGCTTTTATTTGAGTTCATTTTTTTATTTTATACATTTTCTATGAAATGAATTTAAAAAAAGAATTGTACTGCTATATAACATTACAATAGTTTAAAAAATACAATATTGAGAAAATACAGCCTGCCTGTACTGGTTTTTTATTGTGTTATTTTGGTTTTTGTGGTTTATGTGATTTTCTACAAATAAAAATACAGTAGTATCATATGTTCAATTGTTAATGAACCCTTTATTATTTCCAAAAATACACGTACGTCTTACAAGAATGTTAATACAAAACATATGGTTAAACAAGAAAATCATCCTCGTCTGGAACTACAATAATGTTCTCTAATCCCAAAGCTGAGGGTAATAACACCTGTAAATGACGAGCGTAACTCATGTACCATATTATGCACATAATATGCGAACAGCACCCAATCGTTCTTTTTCCTATTATGCACGTGCAATAATAGTGACGGATTGCACTTCGACTGGATGATGTTCTGTCTATTACGATGTAGGTATAATATTGGCGAGCTCGGACATGTCGAGATTGCAGTCGTACTCGTATCATCCACAGATCTGTTCCTTCTAACTCTTCCAAGTGTTCATTTGGTATTTCATTACTGAGCTCAATAGAAAACGATCCGTTTTGAAGGATATGTTCGCCATAGTAGCTTTTGGCCTGTTTTAATTGGTATACGCTAAGAGCGAATAAAAAGAGATCATCTTCACTCAGCCTAGGAAAATCTGTGAACTCTGGCATATCTGCTGTCATTATGGAGAACTGAGCTTGTCTGCGATTATAATTATGGCGATTAACCAGGTTTGCTAATACATTTGGCGTATTAATGTTTTCATATATTATCTCTAAAATGTCTGTAGCATGTGGATTACTTTCAATTACAACATGGTATTTATTTAAAATGGCTGCTGCGATTCTGAAGTAATCAAACATGTTTCTAGCGGCTCTATTGTTGTAATATTTCGTAACAGCCGAAAATCTCTTTTAAATCGGCCGTTCACTACTTCCACCACCCATTGACAAATCGTAATCAGCCTTGATTTGTTTGCCTGATCTGTCGTGAGTTGTGTTTCATTTTGGTATTTTATTGCTGGCATATGTGGTATGTAACCACAAGACTTTGGTTTGCCACAGAATCGCGAAAGCCACGGTCCAAAATAAACACATCTCCGGTCCTAAAAAACCAAAGGAATGGACTGTTTACATTTCATGATTTCTGCGTCAAATGAAACGGCAGCATACGGTCCAATTACCTCAATAATATGTCCATCGCAACAAACCAAGAGGAATAGTTTCAGGTTTCTATATTTGTGATGGCTGTAAGACTGTCGCTGAAAAAAGTAATTGCTACTTTTTTGCAAATATATGTACGTACCATCACAAATTGTTATCGCCTTCCTTTCAACTTCTGGGCTCAAGGGATTCCCGAATAGATGGTTTGCTATTAACGTGTTCCTTAGTGCTACGTTCTCACGTGTTATGTGATTAAAACCAAGGTTTAAGAGTACAAAATCCTGTAAAAGCGCATCGCGTCCAATCTGCAATCACCTTTGGAAGGTTGATTCACCACATTTGAAAACGTTCACTAGTCTAACATTGGAGTCTCCAGTCCTCAACTTAACTAATACTGCCGCCAAAAAATATTTTTTTTTGTAACTGACCTCAAGCTTGGCAAACCCTCCATCAATTCGACAAACTGGTCTTGAAGTATTCCAGTTCAGGTATGGAACTCGTCCGGTGCCATATTTTCATACTGTTCGAAGTTAATGTGGTCCTGAGTAATATGTCTCTGTAATGTTGATACTATGTCCATAATTTGAACAGAAGTGAACTCTTCTGATGAGCTGTCTTGTAAAGGGAGTAAATACCACACGTTTTGCTCCATGTGTTCATTGCATACAGTGTGCTTTCTGGCACATAATAACTGTACCGGCACTATATACGAAACCTTATATTTTCGGGTATCCGACGATGAGATTCATTCAAACATTGTTGAAAAATGCAGCTATTTGAGGTATTCGGTGCGCGAAGAAGACCAGGCAATTCTAAGGAAATTGGTCTTGCAATTGTATTTTCGGCTGGCTCATCTTCTTGATCAACTTGCTCTTCGGTTTCTCGCATACGTCGTTGGTGCGTACGTTCAGTTCTTTGCCACACGGACGGCAAATGAATTCTGTAGCCACCAACTAGAAAGTAAAAAAAAAAAACACTAAGTATTTGATAGACAAAAATCATTGTTATGAACAGCCCTTAGCCCAGTTAATGTAATATTGCACCACGTTTCTTTTCAATAGAAGCAAACATAAACTTGGTATTTTTGATGATGTGCTAGTACAGGTTTTTTTATATAATAATATACATATCACGGACATAAATAAAGGGCACTGCGAACTTACCTGTCGAAGTAGTAATTCTTCTGTCACTATTTGGGAAATATCAAGATGATCGCTTTCACGAGAACTCCAAGAGTATCTTCGTCAATTCTCTGTCGATTCACGACACAAGATACAGAAGTCCGTCATGGCTCACTTTAATATAACAGTTTAAAACTCAACAAAAACAATAACCAAGCTACACGTAACAGTCAATAATAAAACTTAACAAGGATGATAACGAACAAAAAAAAAACAAAACAGCTTATAGTAGGAGCTAGCGTAATTCACACAGCGTACACGATAGCGTTGCTTTCAGAACTTAATAAATATAGTAACAGTTGTGATGCGCGGAGCAGGGCAGGTCGTTCAGCGGGTAGGGGAGGTGCATCATATTGCGTGGAGGTAAACGGCAGCTACCTAGAAGTTTCTATTCAAGCTAAATCCTTTGTTTTGACAATTCATGTTAAGAAATAGGTGTGCGACGTGTAACTCAAATAAAACCGAGGGCAATGGTCACACAGTTTTGGTGCCATAATAAAAAATGTTAAGGAGAACACGTTCTAACAAGATATTGTATTTTTTTTCTTTGGCCGCCATTTTCGAATTTGGACCAAAATGGAGGATGTCCTTTCATCCAAATTCCACTTTATAGTATTAGTATTGTTACGTCAGTCGCTTAGCGAAGTACGTCGAGAAACTTCGACAGAAATCAAGAATGTTCGAGACACTGACGCCATCTAGCGGCGAGTAGCAGTACTGAGTATATCGAGGAAGTTCGAATGACTTCTAATACGTTCGAGACACTAACGCCATCTAGCGGCGAGTAGCAGTACTGAATATCTCGAGTAGCTTCTGGAATATTTTGGTAGTATAGGCAGTGAGTCGACTTTACAAGAATGTTCTAGAACTCATAGACCGGGGTATAAATAGATCGCAGAGGAACGCAGACAGTAGTCTTATTACAAGATACGAGGCGCTATAATCGAAGCTTTACAAGTGAATTTCGGCGCGATTTAAGTGCTTAGTGACGAGTATTGTTACAATACTCGTCACTAAGCACTTAAATTCGCACTACAGTGGTACGAATAACTGTGTTAATTTTTATTTGGTGTTTATTTAAGTAAAGTGTTAATTTTGGTTTAATTGGTGTTAATTATTTCTATCCCGAACCCCAGCTCGTAAGAGTATAAATGATCTGTATAGGTGCCTACCTTTTGTTTCAGTAACCCAAGCCTAAGCCTTTACTAACAAAATTATGGAATAATTTATCTGAAATAAAGAATTTGAAATAAATAACTGCCTGTAGGTAAATGAAAACTATCCAAGTCAAACCTTGACAATAAGAGATGCAAACTATCTTTAGAGCAATTCATTCCATTATCCCGGGCAAGGTGTATTCACGGGCAAAGCCGAGTGCGAGCCTACCACATTCCTGGCACTCACTCTATCGGTCAAGGACGGCACATCACAGTTAACCTGTAAATGGGTTAAAATTCTTGTGGTTAACTTTTCAGTGATGTAGATTAGAGATAGGGACGCGGGTTGGTTTACACTAGAAATTTCGCGGATGCCGAGCCTATGAAAGGAAATGGATAAATTGGTTTGTAGCCACGGTCAAGGCCGACATTTAAAGTAAGTGTTATTTGATCTTTTTGTCTTAAACATGTAAGGGGTAAGAAGTAATTATAAAAAATTGGTCTATAACAGCAATGTTTAATGAGTATCTATGCTAAATTTGAGTTAATTTCGCAAAATCTATTCGAAATATCATTAATCTTTACTAATTATCACAAAAGACGTAAAGTTTGAGTTTGTAGAAAGTGATTCCTGGATCTACTGAAACGATTTTGAAAATTCTTTCACCTATATAAAGCCACATACTTACTGAGTGACATAGGCTAAATTCTTCACTAAAAATTTTCACTCGAGCAAAGACGCGGGCGGAAGCTAGTGCGCATATAAAATCATTGCATTTTACTGTCAATTAATTAGGAGACCTGTTTCGCCAGTCGGGGCTAAGACATTGTGAACATTCTACCGAGTTGCGGGAATATTCTAACGAGATAACGTGGTCACAGAACGCAAATGGCAACTAAAGTAACATAACATTTGATAACATCCCCCGCGAAAAAAAAAATTTTTTTTTGAACTCTAAGACTATTATGTCGTTTGTCTGTCGGTATTGCTACAAAAAAACAAAAAAACATTTTTGGAGTAGTTGAACTGAAGACCGATGGGTTTTAACTGCTTTTTTAACCGACTTCTAAAAACGGAGGAGGTTCTCAATTCGGATGTTTGTTTGTTTTTTTTTTTATGTTTGTTCGGGCATAGCACCGTCGCTTGCCAACCGATTTGAAAAATTCTTTTTATTTGGAAAGGGTATACTTTCCAAATGGTCCCATGAAAATGTTATCGAAATCAGACAAGCCGTTTCTGAAAAATAGACAAAAGTCTGAAAAAAATATTTACATTGACGATCTTTACTCTGCTGGTGAAGGTGATAAGTAGTTGACATTTTGGCTTTTGTAACTAGATTAATTACAAACTGACCCACTGAAAAGCATGAAACTAAAAACTTTTTTGCATAAAATAAAACCGACTTCCATTTTATTTTTTAGTTTATTTTTAGATGTATATTATTATGTAGTTTAGAATTTTTATTTAAGTGTATATTCAATTATTGATTAAAATAAAAATTATCCGATAAAGGTTTTATCAGAAATATGAAGCCAACGGCGTTGTTGGGGTTTTCTCGTTGTTTACGAGTAACCTCGGTAGTTGTAGAAGTTAGTTTAACACAAAACCACTGTTATGTTCCAAATATTTATTCTGGACACAGTTTAAGGGTGCTTCTAGTAACCTGAGCCGAGCTTAATATTGAGTTACGTCAGCGCGAGTGATGGAGTTTAGTTACGACTAGTGTAGTACTTAAATAGGCGTACTTTTGCTGTATGAGCATTATTGGCTCGTACAGGCGTCTTCGTTCCATCATTTAAATACCACAAGTTAAGTTTTGAATTTAAATGATTATATTATCTATATTTACATATAAATCAAGCATTGTGAGATTGTACTTTAAAAATAATTGTGTTCTAACTAAAATACGAAGAAACTATAATACTATTAAATGATACCTGTCTGTCTGTAGGTATTTTTGTTTGTCCAGGCTAATCTACAGAATGGCTGAATAAATTTTCATGGGACTTCCACTGGTAGATAGCGGAGGTTATAGGGCTACATATAGACTTGTATCCCGGAATTCTCACGACATGCGAACAAAGTAGCCGGCGATTGAATTGTTACAATTGTGTGTTTGTTTGTAAAACGCTGTCAACTCACCTCAAATTCTCAATACAGAAGTTATCGCCGTGAGATAATTTTTAGTCAGGAAATCAGAATTCTTTTCAAGATAAATGGTATATTCGATATTGAAACTATCTATCATCGAAAGTTACCAAGAATCTTCGTTTTATCCCACAGTTTGACGGGAACGAATGCGCTGGGAAATGCTTGTGAAATATAGGAACCCCTATTACAGCGAATTATTGGATTTCTCCATGTATTTTTCTGCTATAGATTATTTTCGTTTAACTTGTATCATTTTCAGAAAATGTATGTTTATTTTTCTGGGTAGCCTAAATCTATAAGATCGCCAGAATGACTAAATTTCTAGCTTCACCCGCTATTTTCGACCGCTTTAATCGATATTACCCGTACCTACGGAGTTGTTCCCGCATCAATCCTGATCCCGTGAAAATACCGGGTTAAGAACTAGCGGTTATGTTGCCATTGAAATCGGTTTAGCTATTACAGAGATAAGCCCACAGCCATTTAACAAAATACGAACAGGCACTGCAATCTTATTAATATCTTGTTAGGATTCCCGTACCACCAGAAGCTAACGCCCTAGGATTTTTTGAAAAGAAACGTAGCATATTACTTGGAGATATCTCGGTCTGTGGAGACAATTTTTTTTTTAAGAGAACTAGCACTGTGGGTGGAATATCATTACTAGCAATCTTGTTGGAGAGTGGAGTGGGTTCAGGTAATAGTATAATGAGTGAGGTTCAAAACCGAGACCTCTCGATCACAATTCCGATACCTTAGCCGTTACGCTATTGACACAATAATATAATATTCCACAACTTTCACACAACGCCATCTAGTCCCAAACTAAGCAGAGCTTGTGCTATGAGTACTAGACAACTGATAAACATACATATATATTTCTAAATACATACATATTGTTACGAGCTGGGGTTCGGGATAAAAATAATTAACGCCAATTAAACCAAAATTAACACTTTAATTAATTAAACACATAAGAAAAATTTAACACAATTATTCGCACCACAACACTTGCCACTTAACACTTAAATCGCACTGAAATTCACTAGTAAAGCTTCGATTGTATCGCGTATTCGCCTCGTAATAAGACTGACTTTATACCCCGGTCTATGTTTTTCTAGAACATTCCTATAAAATCGACTTACTGTTTATACTGCCCAGAATATTCCAGGAAGCTACTCGAGATACACAGTACCGCTATTCGCCGCTAGATGGCGTTAGTGTCTCAACTAGATATACACAGTACCGCTATTCGCCGTTAGATGGCGTCAGTGTCTCGAACATTCTAGATTTATGTCGAAGTTTCTCGACGTACTTCACTAAGCGACTGGCGTAACAATATTATAGATAAATTACACCCAGACAAAGAACAAATGATCGTGCTCATTACACAAACATTTGTCCTGGGTGGGAATCGAACCCACGACCTTACGCATAGCAGTCAGGGCCACTGACCACTAGACCAACAGGCCTGTCAAATGTATGTGTATCCTATCCAATATTAACATTGGTCTTAGTAACTAATATCTGAGGTTAATTAAGGCTTTTATAAGGTCAAATTATTTCTTGTTAGTAGTCTTTAATTACTAAATAACTAAGCAGTAGTTCTTTCATTTAGGGCACATCCATCTATAACGTTATATTTTTTTTAGTCTCCCGCCTCCCGTCTATACGTTTTTGTCTATTGTGTATGCCTGATCAACTGATGCCAAATAAATGTTTTTCTTTCGTTGTTTGTTTGTAGCAAATTTAAAAAAGCGCGATCTTCTTGACTCCTGATAAATATTTATTTCGTAAGAATGTAATGGAAAAATGAATACACGTTGGGTTTGTTTTTCGAAGAATAAAATTTAGAAACGTTTGTTTTATTTTTTAATGTTTTATGTATAAATAAGTTAAGGAGTGGAATCCCCTTTTATGATAGGGATGAGTTTAAGTCAAGAGACCTTATAATCAAGAGTGAATAGGTTACTTCTAGGTAAACGGGCTTCATCTTCGACCACATTATTGCTTAGTATCAGGCGAGATGGTAATCAAACGCGAGACGATAACGAAAAAATAACAATATTGGTTTTATTTTAAAGTTTTTCCTTTATTACATTAGATTATAATTAGTCCAACGCGCGCTTTTTCAAAGTAACATTGCGTGAGAACTAATAAGACTTCGTAAGGAAATATAAGATGGCAAACCAATCTATATAATCCTCATAACTATTGTGAATATGTGAACTATGCAGGTTGTTTTATTCGAGTTAAACATGATTGTCTGACAGTTTGAGTGTTTTTTACGGCCTACCCAAATGTCCTTACCTTGGTATTGTTCGTCAAATCGTTAAACTCCTTGTTTTAAGTTGAGCTATACGTTATCTGCCAAATGCTTGCACTGTATGGACAGGCCCACTCAAATCTGTGAGCATCTTTCCTCAAAAGATCGCCTCAGACGGTAACCTACAAGGTTCCCATATATTTTTAACCAGTATAGATTGTATGGACTTTAAAAGAGACGGACCCCTGAGTTTGTTTCGGTGTTTTCACACAAACACTGGCCTCTTCTAGTTTAAATTTACAAAAAAAAAATACGTGTAAAAGTGTTATTTAATAACCAATTTGCAAAATAAAGATCATTTATCATTTACGGTCGAACTCACCTCCACCCCCAAATCATGTAACGTAATACATGAATGGACCCTTACCACCTAATTAAATCTTAAATGACTCTCTGCCGCGGGTCCTGATTAACTTATTATTAGTTTTGTAAGAAATATTCATTTATTATATGGTTATACCACAGTTGAGACGAATATTTATTTCGAAAGTGTACAACATGTATCGTAATTAACGCACACCCTCAAACACCCCAATTAGAAAATTATGTTATTATCATAATACATACTCAGAATTTTTTTATTTACTTGTTTAAACAGTTTTTTTAAGACTTTAACTTCCTTTAAATGAGTTTATTTTTTCTGTAATGTACTGTACTGAGTGACGGAATTTATATAAATCTGCATTTAAAAAGTTACTACTTTAATTTACGGTCCTTACTTAGAATGGGTCCATAGTTAGTTTGTTTTTACTATACAGCGAAGGTGTAAGTTGTAATTTACGTAAATTTAATTTTTATGGGATAAAAATTATCTATATGAAAAATAATAAAAATCGATTCAGTAAATGATTCTGAACAAACTAATTTCAGGATGTGCATTAATTATGTTACATGTTGTATATTACTACTCATAAAGCCCGATTTACACTTCAATAAGCACAGTAGCCAGTTAAGAATTCAAACAGTTAAGTAATAAGTAGTAAGTTGTAAGTAGCGTCCAAACGTAGGCGAGTGAGTAGTCATAAGTTGCCCGAGAAGAAGAAAAGAAAATAACACGTGTTCGCGGCCGCAACCTACAAATTTATGGACTGTACTAAACTCGCCCGTCTACATGCCAGTCAGTTAAGTTGGAGGGGTGCGGGAGACGCGAGAGAGGGGGCTACTTCGCACTGGCCTCGCCGAAAAATAGGTTCGCGATCTATTTAACTCAACTTAATCAACAACTTCCATTTAACTCGCTTTTGCCGTTCAAACTACAATAACAACTTAACTCGCCGATGACGCAAGTTAACTTGCTACTGTACTTATTGAAGTGTAAATCGGGCTTTAACGATGTACCTAAAATAGTAGAATTTAGTTATATTGTTAAATAGGAATTTTGGTGTACAATAAAATATACTCTAAATATGTATCTATCTAATGTCAAAATGTTTGAATTTATTTTATTAGACAATGCCTACCTATAACAACGAGAAGCACGTGGCAACGGCATCGGCAGCACGGGGCGATCTTCAAGGTAAAAATAAAATAAAATAAAATAAAATAAAATAAAAATAAAATAAAAATAAAATAAAAATAAAAATAAAAATAAAAATAAAAATAAAATAAAAATAAAATAAAAATAAAAATAAAAATAAAAATAAAAATAAAATAAAAATAAAAATAAAAATAAAAATAAAAATAAAATAAATTAAAAATAAAATAAAATAAAAATAAAAATAAAAATAAAATTAAATTAAATAAAATAAAAATAAAATAAAAATAAAACAAAATTAAATAAAATAAAAATAAAATAAAATAAAAATAAAACAAAATAAAATCTTTTTATCAGACATAAAGCAACGGTTGCTGAGGTCAGTCCGTGGATGGGTGACCACCTTAACACATCGAGATTTCTCCTTACTAACTATTTAGTAATCTGTGTCCTTACCTCGTAAAAATAACAGCCCGGACCAACGATTAAACTACTTACGTTAAATCGTTGGTCTCGGCTATTATTTGTATCTACAATCGTTACGAGTAGTGAGGATCCAGAACAGGCAGTTTGAGTGCTTTATACGACCCACCCAAATGTCCTTACTTTGGTATTGTTCGTCAAATCGTTCGAGCTCCTTAAGATTCTAAGTTGAGCTACGCGATATTTGACAAATGCTTGCACTGTTTGGACGGGCCTGCTCAAATCTGTGTGATTCTGTCCTCTAAAGGGTGCCACAGACATTAACCTACACGGCTTTCATATGATTTGATCACTACAGATTGTATGGACTTTAAAAGAGACGAAGCTCGGAGTTTGTTTCAGTGTTTCTTCTCAGAGTAGTCAGTTAGGAAACACTGGCCTCATCTAGTTTACATTTACGAAAAAAAAAGACGTGGGAAAGTATTTTTATAACGTATTTGCAAAATAAACATCATTATTTCAGAATATCTAACACTGTTCTTGTCAGGGGATATCGTGTTACCCAGCTACGGGATTTTGGAAGTCAGACTCAGATAGGCAGTTGCTCCATCAAAACTCTGGTATGTGTTCAGCTGCATCCAGTTAGACCACGGAATAGATGAATAAGGTTGGAATGGTAATGTGGGCGTGGCGAGCGCGCCACGTTTACCGCACCGCGTTTAGTGCGCCTTGGATTACTTCGGAACACAGAGCTCTGCTTTAAAATGCCGTGTTGTGCAATTATAACCTGTAAAACAAAAAGTCAGACCGCAAGTATAGATCGAGGAGGTATATCTTTCCATTAGTAAGTCGAAAATAACATTTAATTACAACTTTATTTGTAAAAAACATAAAAATGTTCTGATCACTATGAAATTCCGAACATTAACAACATTATTGCAACAAGTTACAAAAGGTATACATTGCCCGATGTGTACTCGCTTAATCAACGCAATGACCAAGTCCGCTTACAATGTACTGCATGCGCCACACTTCAACCATTGACGTTTTGTCCTTTGCCCTGATTGGCCGTGATGCACGGCGCATGTTTATCGACAGTGAGTTACAATCAGTAGCAAGCTCTCGATTTAAGTGTATGTAATTTATTTGCGTGCGTAATTCATATACGTAGCGGGCCTCTTGCTTGTAGGGGAGCTAAAGAGTGGGGAGACAAGAGGCGACACGTGTTCTCATGCAAATCAGGAACTATTTCCTTTTTAACCTCTTTTATCTGTTCTGTGGGTTAGACTGGGAGCCGACTCCAATATAGCTGGAAAAAGATGATGATGATACCCATAACACAATTTAAATAATTTCCTTGGGCACCAGAGTTCACACAAACATTTGCAATAATGACATTAATTACCCGTAGTTTAATCAATCAATATTTCAGGCAAACTTGTATCGTGTATACTATACTCTTTGTAATTGTTTGTCTGTAAATGCTTTTAAGACTTAATAAACATATCGCACCCTTCCTGTAAGAAAGCGGTAAGTGAATTCGGACAACTTTTCAGGAGCTTAAAAAAAGTGTCCAACTTTGTTAAAAAAAATCCCAGGAGTAACGTATAAAGAACAAAAGATGGCATTTAGCAGCGGCGAAATGATAGAGTTTCCGATTTTTCATTGTTTTATGTATACTGTGAGATAAGGTTGAATTATACGGTTACCTAAATAATCCCCGAAACTGTTACAAAAGATGCCGGGTGTAAAAATGAATTTTGCTTTGTTATGATCTTTGGTGTACCGCATCGGCTGCGTTAAGTGTAGTTATTCCATTATGCATGTTACAATTTTAGGCTAGTCTGAAAGTGTAAGTATCAATTACGTAGTTTTTACACGAAAAATTCATTTAAGTAAACAGAAATACATACTTTATGCATGTGAAAGTATCTACGTTTTGCTGGAGCTTCTGAATAAACTTGTTTTTGATTGGAAAAAATATTCAAATAATGAAGTGTATCATCGTAAACTTCTATTTTACTGTTCACAGCTTGTCATGTACAAAAATTGTATGTCAATACTATATAGATTTATAATAATTAAAGAAAAAGTTAAATTGCTGCGTTTCAATCATACTAATCGATTTAAATTATGTTTGTATGTGTGCGAAGAAAAAACGTGCTGTAGAAGCCTATAGTATGTAAAATGAAGTGCTCAAAAGTAAAAAAAAACGGAAATCTACCAATTACTCAAACACAGAAAAAATTACCTTTGTTAATGTTAAAACATTTTGGCTCTACACTGAGAAAAAAAAAACAACCAGATTTCACGTTGCTTCAACAAGTTTTCGGGTTAAAATAGCGCCTACGTGCTGTTTGGTTGAAACTACGAGTTTGATCTTGTAAAGTGTAACTTATTGATTCTACAAGCTACGTATTATGTTATTTCTACGTTACGTCAGGTCGAATTTACGTTAACATTTTCCGATTGTTTTTACAAGTTTAGCAAGCAGATTTAACATGCTCAGCACGTTGTTGTGACATGACTAGCTTGTTGAATCTCAAGCAGCTTGTTAATTTATCTTGTTACTTCTACGTGTTGGGCATATAGTTCCAACATGCTCGCCTTGTTGTTTCAACATGCTTGACATGTTTTTGTGACATGACTATTTTGTTGAATTTACAAGCAGCTTGTTAGTTTATCTTGTTACTCTTACGTGCTGGGCAGATAGTTCTGACATGCTCGCCTTGTTGTTTCCACATGCTTGACATGTTGTTGTGACATGACAAGCTTGTTGAATCTACATGCAGCTTGTTAGTTTATCTTGTTACTCTTACGTGTTGGGCATATACGTCCGACATGCTCACCTTGTTGTTTCAACATGCTTGACATGTTGTGAT
The DNA here is from genome assembly GCA_943138885.2 of Tholera decimalis. Lineage (NCBI taxonomy): Eukaryota > Metazoa > Arthropoda > Insecta > Lepidoptera > Noctuidae > Tholera > Tholera decimalis. Next base: position 38,415,776 of record OW964562.2, read on the forward strand.
ATGACTAGCTTCTTGAATCTACAAGCAGCTTGTTAATTTATCTTGTTACTCCCACGTGTTGGGCATATAGTTCCAACATGCTCGCCTCGTTGTTTTTTTTTTAATTATAAAATAGGTTCGCGTTTGACCACCATCTCACCTGATGGTAAGTGATGATGTGGTTGAAGATAGAGCACGCTTATCTAAAAGTAACCTATTCACTCTTGACTTAAAGACTCCTAGGTTATAGCTATCAGGAAACACAGACTCCGGCAGGGAATTCCACTCCTTAGCCGTACGCACAATGAAGGTATTCCCAAAACATTTTGTGCGTATGGGTGGGATGTCCACCATGTAACGATGGCGCTTCGCCGTTTGTCTCGTAGTCCGATGATGGAACGGGCTTGGCGGAATTAGACTGTGTAATTCCATCGCGCACTCCCCGAAATTTATTCGATAGAAAACCGATAGACTTGCAACTCGTCGTCGATGTTCAAGGCTCTGGAGCTTTGACTCGACCAGTGCATCGTTGCCAATGAGTCTCTTAGCCCGCTTCTTGATAGACTCAAGCGCGTCCAGTTGGTATTTGGCAAATCCATCCCAAAGATGAGAGCAGTACTCCATACACGACCGAACCTAGGCTTGATAGAGATTGAGCAACTGTTCGGGTGTGAAGTACCGTCTCATCTTTGCTAGAATTCCCAACCTTTTTGATGCTAGTTGAGCCTTAGTCTCGATAAACGGGCCAAAATTGAGGGTAGAAGTTAGTGTTACCCCCAGAAGCTCGATACGGTCGGTTATCGGCACGGTTACACCCCGGAAAGTAGGAGCTGGTTTGAATTGACTCCTTTTTGCGAAGAAGAGACATGCCTGGGTCTTAGCTGCATTAAACTTGACCAAGTTGGCATCGCACCATTCGGAGACAGCCTTCAAGGACAATTTCAAGCGCCCAACCATGTCCTCACGCAGAGACTGGATCTGTGATCCACCAGCTCGCGCGCTAGGCATATATCTCTCAGAAACTGTGCTGTCGTCTGCATACCCAAAGGTACCGGGAATCAGCAGATCGTTAATATGCAGCAAAAATAAAGTTGCTTAGAGAACAGACCCCAGAGGGACCCCGGCATTAATTGCCAATTGGCCAGACGAGCAGCCATCAATGAACACTCGAATGGACCGATCTCTCAGGAAGTCTTCAATCCAAACGCAAAGTTGAGTGGGTAAATCGAAGGAAGGAAGCTTAGCAATAAGGTTATCGTTCCAGATCCTGTCAAAGGCCTTGGAAATGTCAAGGGAAACAGCAAGTGCTTCCCCGTGCTTCTCAATAGCCTCACTACAGGTATGAATGGCATACGCTACTTATTATATATTAATGGTACACGCTCCATACTCTTACAAAGTATGGACGTGACTGAAATAAGCCTGTAGTTGGCCGGGTCAGCACGACTGCCCTTTTTGGGTACAGGCTGTACGTTAGCCAGCTTCCATGCTTTCGGCACCTTTCCAGTCTCTAGCGAAAGGCGAAACAGGCGTGTCAAGATTGGAGACAGTTCAGGCGCACAAGTCGCCTTGTTGTTCCAGCATGCATTTTATCATGTTGTAGTTACAGTACGTGCTTGTTCTATCAACTTGTAGCTTATTATGTTACCTTGTTGAATCTGCATTATTGGTTTGTTCTATTCACAGTTGAGGACTGAGTGAAGCGGTCAGACTATAACTGTAAAAAGAACCAGTCTATAATGCAGATTCAACAAGGTAACATAACAAGCTACATAATTAGTTTTTTTTTTATGTAAACTTAAACAACCAAACATAAATAACGCACAGATAATAACAAAAATACTATATGCAATTACATTTAAATAAATCACTAGCAAACAAATTTTTTTTTTTAGTTAAACGCATTACAGCCTTTAACCGCATCTTATTTTGAGGTACCTACGTCGTTGGGTCGCAAAGGAATAATCGTTATATAGATTAGTAAATAAATAACATGTATTTTAAGGTCTTAATTATTTATTAATTTACAGTGTTACCACAATGGCGTTTAGAGGTTATAGAACAATGTTCTCTGTCCTAGAAGTTAAAACTACATACAGTTATGCAAATGTATAGTTGCCCAAGTGTTCCACTTTAAACCTTATAGACATATGTTTAGACTTGAAAGTGGTAAGGTAATATCTTGGTCAACTATGCCTTAATTTATGTATATACAAGTATTTTAAGGTCTTATTTATTACAATTTTTATTTTTTGACAATGTGCATCTTTGGTGTTTAAAAGGTTATAGAACAATGCTTCCCTAAAAGTGAAAACTACATACAGTTTTGCAAATTTATGGTCGACTAACTGAAAGAAGATTCACTTTTGTGACATAAATTATTAATTTGCTTTGATAGTGATTTTATAGAATGAAAATGCTGGAAACATCCTTCTTCTCCGCAATGAAACACGGTTTTTTCTAAGGCAGCAAAACACAGAGAACGCAAATGGTGACAAAGAGATCTAGTATTAGAAAATTGAGCCTTACACACAAAAGTTAACATTTTAATCCTTTAAATCACCCATTAAGGTATGAATAACACTAAGTGATTTATCAAATTTAGTGTTTATGTTATATAATGCTCTTTGTATAAACAGCCAAATGAGATGAGATTCGTCAGAGTATTCTGCTCCTGTCGCATGTATAATCTTAAATGCCACATCCACTCCCTGGAGTAATGAATTTATTTTGTAAATAGTCTGACCAACAACGCCGTAAATTTTTAAAATATCACCCGACGCACCCGCTGATCCCCTTCAGGGTGAAGCAGTCAATTGGAGTCGAGTGCTAGGTTTTGGCCTTGGGGGATCTCCTAGTCAAACCTAGTTACTGAGTTTCCTTTTCAGCTACACACCTAGTGTCGGTTGGGTGTGTCTACCCCTTCGCACTAGACCCAATAGGGCCCGGTTCGCACAATAAGACTGGCGACCGGTTACAAGCTTAGGGCTCACCATTAGGTACTCACCTCCCAGTCTCTACCCGACTGGGAGGGTTACACATCCCCGGACCCATCCATCCGGGGAGTTAGGTCAGTTAGGCTTTAAATAGGTCCCCCGCGGGAGAGAAATCTCCAAAATTTCCCCATTAAATTTTTGATCCATTCGCCAATCATGGCAAACTCCAATATTTTGGAGATATTGCTAAAAATCCTTAAGGAAAACCCTGCTATTTCCGCCAAATATGGCGGAATAATCCAGCGTGAAATCGCTAACTGTCCTCCGGCTACCGAAGCCAACGTCGCTGATTTTAGTGACGCGCTTGACAGCCCATTATCTCCCCCGCTTGCTGATCAAGGCATTCCGGTTGGTCAATTCACGGAAGTGTTTATCAACTCCGATCCCATTGTTCATCGAACAACGAACGACTTCCAGGTAGATAGCCCTCTATCGCTCCCGCCCGCTGACAATGTCGTGCCGACCGCCCAATTCCCGAAATCATCCATTGTTTCCGGCCCACCTACTAATCCCATTGTTCATAAAACAATGGACGCCGCGCAGGTGTGCGCTGCAGTTGAATTCCGTGAAATGGACACCACCGAACCTGTGTCCAATAACAACTCCGACAATGATTTGTCATCATGCCCCTCGTCCTCGGAAGACGACTTTCAAGTCGTCACCGGTGGCAAGAGGAAGAAAGGGAAAACCTCCCAGGCCAGCAAGGCCAAAAAGACCACCGCGTCTCCCCCGTCCCCAACTCAAACGCCCGTTCGACCCGCTAGCCCCGTCCCAACTACCTCTGCTCGCGCGCAGAATAATCGTCCCCCCCAGCCCGACAGCCCAAACTTCCTCAGCCCAAAGGAAGCTACGCCCTCCGCCCCCCTTTTACATCCAGGACAAGGGTAAATGGACTGATGTCTCCAAGATGTGTGTTGATCGAAAGATCAACTACACAAACGCCCGTGCCTGCCAAAATGGCATTAAAGTCACCGTCCCTACGTCGAACGACTATAGGGAACTATATCGCGCCCTCCGTGAAAGGAATATTTCCTTTCACACTTTCTCCTTCCCCGAGGATACGCCCACTCGTGTTATTATTAAACGTGTCCCTAAAGAAATCCTAGTACAGGATATTAAAGACGACCTTGCCGATCAAGGTATACCAGTGATCGCCGTCCATCGCTTACATAAAGCGAGAGGCGGTGAATTGTACGACATGGTTCTTGTCATTTGTGAACCAACCGAAGGTCATCACCCGATTTTTAAGATTAAGTCCATTTGCTCCCTATCCGGTATCTCAATAGAAAAGCCCTACAAAACCGCAACAGTGGGACAATGCCACCGTTGCCAACTGTATGGCCATGCGCAGAGCAACTGCTATGCGACTCCCAGATGCGTCAAGTGTCTGGGCGAGCACAGCACTGCGGACTGCCCTCGGCCCAAAGACCGAACCCTCTGTTCGGAACCACCCAGCTGCGTTCTCTGCGGCCAGACCGGTCACCCGGCAAACTACCGCGGCTGTCCCAAAGCCCCCAAACTCGCTCCTAAATTAGCGAAGCGCGCCAACACCCGCCAACAAAGAGAGGCACCTTCCTCTCAAATTCCCCAACGTCTCGCTCCTCAGAGACCATCCCCGTGGAACAGGCTAAACCACGAACAAGCCTTTCCCTCCTTGGCCCCTGCCAAACCTTTGCAGGCACTGATGGATATACCCATCGCAGCGCAGATCCTGCCGATAGCCGTGGCTCCAGAGGCCACAGCCAGTCCCCAACGCGAGCCTCAAACCACTGCTGCTCCTGCAGCCAAACAACCGCCCAATCCCTCACCCGTCGCGCACGGCGAGTCTTGCGGCCAGACTCTACTGCGCCACTATAGAATATTTATGACCCGCCAAGCCAGGTCTCTCCGCGATGCCCTTCTGGCTGCCGAGCAGCAGAATAACGGCAAAATTACGACGGCAATGTACAGCCAAATATTCAGCACACACAGTGATGTCGTGCTAGGCCTCGACCAGATGGATGCGATGGACTGATCCAATGGATTCCCAACGCACAAACCACACTAGGCCTCGATCCCTCAAATTAGGTTTTTTCAACGCCAATGGCATTTTCAACCAACGCGCCGAAATAACTAAATTCCTCCGCGACCACCAATTAGACGTCCTCCTTATACAGGAGACTCTTTTGAAACCCCACCGCGCTGACCCCAAAATTGCGAATTACCGTCTAGTTCGCAATGACAGAACACGCTGCCACGGCGGCGGTACCCTTATTTATTATAGGAAGGAGTTATACTGCATCCCTCTGACCCCACCCGCGCCTCTCTCTCACCTAGAGTACTCTGCCTGTCGACTAGGCATGACTGGTCATCCTCCGATAACCATCATCTCTGCCTACCATCCCCCACCATCGGTCGCGTCTCTTGCTTCAGACGACCCTATCGCGCTCACCAGCGATCTCACGACTCTCTTTGGCCTGAGTGACTCCGTCTTACTAGCGGGCGATCTCAACGCCAAACACCCCGCTTGGAACAGCAACACGACAAATGCCAGAGGCAGAATCGTGTATAACCTAGGCGCGACCCTAAACTATGACGTCATCGCTCCGATGACTCCCACCCACTACCCACACGACCACAACCATAGGCCCGATGTCCTCGATGTGGCGCTCCTAAAGAATGTAAACCTCCATTTACACTCCATAGAAGCGCTTCACAAACTCAACTCGGATCACCGTCCCGTTATCCTACACCTAGGTTCCCGCTCGGGTAACCATGATCCTACCCAACCTCCTCCGACCCAATTGATCACCGACTGGAGGAAAGTAAGTGAAAAACTGAAATCCACCACGTCGCCTCACTTGGACACCATTCCTGACCACATAGTCTCAGTCGCTGACACGACGGCGGCGATCGACTCGCTTACAGATCACGTACAATCCGTCCTGAACGATTGTTCAAGGGAAGTTCCAGTAGCGGTAGACCACCGCTGGAAACTCCCGGACGATGTACGGAATCTGATAACCGAGAAGAACGCAGCCATCCGTGCGTACAGCGCTTTTCCCTGCGCCGCAAACAAAGCTCACATGCGCAACTTACAGCGTGCTGTAAGGAAACGTATTGCCGAGCAGCGTAATGCGAGCTGGGACAAGATGCTGAGCGAACTTGAGCCCACCCATCTTGCCTTCTGGCAGCTTCAGAGGAAGTTACGATCCACTGAAGAGGCCACAATGCCTCCTCTCATTCGTCCCGATAAGAGTGTCGCCTTCGATAACTCTGAAAAAGCAGAATGCCTAGCCGACAGCCTAGAGTCACAGTGTTCTCCCAGCTCTCAACCAGTAGACCAAGCCCACCTCGATATGGTGAACGCCGAAGTCGAACGTAGAACTTCCCTTCCGCCCGTCGAAGATCCCGATAATCCATTGGCCCCCATCACACCTGATGAGGTCCAGGATATCATTAAAAGTCTCCAACCGCGAAAAGCCCCTGGCTCCGATGGCATCACCAATAGGGTTTTCAAACTTTTCCCCGCCCAGCTTATAGTGCTAATGACTGCCATCTTCAATGGCGCATTGAGCAATAATATGTTCCCCGCAACCTGGAAACAGGCCACCGTGATAGGTATTCCCAAACCAGGCAAGCCCAAGTCTGACCCGTCTAGCTACCGTCCCATTAGCTTACTCAACGTCCTCGGTAAAATCTATGAAAGGCTTATATATAAGCGGCTCAAAGATTTTGCCGAAGCAAAGAGTCTTATACCCAATGAGCAGTTTGGATTTAGAACCGAACACTCATGTATCCAACAAGTCCACCGCATCATAGAACACGTCAGCGCCGGCTTCCAACGGGGCGCAATAACGGGAGCCTTATTCTTCGACATAGCTAAAGCGTTCGACAAAGTCTGGCACAATGGCTTAATCTATAAGCTATACCAACTCGGCGTGCCTGACCGTCTCGTGCTCATCTTACGGGACTTTTTATCGAATCGCACCTTTCGTTACCGAATTGAGGGGGAGCTTTCCTCCCCCCATCCCATTCGCGCAGGAGTTCCTCAAGGCTCCGTACTATCCCCCCTCGTTTTCACGCTATTCACTAGCGACATCCCCAAGCATAAAAATACTCAGCTAGCCCTATTTGCCGACGATACGGCTATCTATTATACCGGTCTTAAACCCGATGCCATCGCTCGCACTCTCCAAACTTCCGCAAACACTCTGGCCAAGTGGTTCCGGAAATGGAGAATCGAAGTCAATCCAGACAAAAGCCAGGCAGTCCTCTTTTCTAAGCCGCGGATAAACCCACCGTCCCCCCGTCCGATTACCATGTACGGCAAGCCGATCCCCTGGGAAAAGCAAGCCAAATACTTAGGCGTGGTCCTCGACAAACACCTTTCCTTCGCTGAGCACATAAAGCAGGCACGTTCGCGCGCCGCTTTCGCTCTAGGTAGGCTCCACTTCGTTCTTAGCTCCGGCAGCAAGTTATCACTCAAGTGCAAGCTGCGTATTTTCACCGCGGTCATCCGTCCCATCATGACCTACGCCTGCGTTGTTTTCGCACACGCAAAGCCCTACCTCCTCCATAAGATGCAGAGCCTTCAAAACCGATTCCTCCGTAGAGTCACGGGAGCCCCCTTTTATGTTCGAAATGAGCTTCTTCACGTAGACCTCAAGATGCCCACCATCCAGCAGTTCATGAAACGTGTCTCCAAGCGTTTCTTTGATACTGCAATCCAACATAGGAATCCCCTTATCGTATCGGCCGCCCAATACGAACCCTCGCGTATCTCTAAGATTCGCCGACCAAGGCATACCCTAGTCACTCCCGATGACGCACTCACCCTGCTCCAAGAGAGCCGTAAGGAAACCAGCACAGTTTACAAAAACAAAAATCGACCGTCTTTCCGTCCTCGCCGCCGAGGCCCGCCGCGACGTCCCCGTAATAGTCCGCCCCGACCCTTGCCAGAGCCAGCCCGCGACGCTGAGCCAGTAGCTTTAAATTCCCTTATTAATAATAATAATGATATGATCCAGCCTGTCCCTAGCTGCCCTCCCCCTGCGACGCCCTAAGCCGAGGTCCGTACCCCACAGGGGGTGCCCTTAGCGTGTAGTCGCCTAGTTTGTAAGTTTTTAAATAAGCCCTGGCTGGAGGCTTTAATTAATTTATTAATTAAGGCAACCACAGGCAAGCCCGGTTAAGCAGCCGACAACCTCAGAGGTTGACCTGCGAGATGCCACTCACAAAAAAAAAAAAAAAAAAAAAAGTAAGTTTTGAGGGTTTCCGATCTTAGATTGTCGTTCTAATATAACTTAAGTACAGGTACACCAAAAACTTTCACTTAATGTCTATGGAAAAACAAGTGTTCATTATTACGATTTGTATAAAACTACTTTCTTCGTAGAGTAAAGAAGTAAGTGCAGCTACGCGTCAGGTATTTATGACAACTGCTTGGAGAAACTACGTAACGATAGTAACGCAAAACAATCCCGCAACAAGTTTCGTGCAATAAGTAAGTAAGTGGCCTTGCAAGACACGCCTTCGCAATAGTATCCAAGAACAAATGCCTATGTTTATTTACTTTTATAAAGTTATGTTAATTCTTCGTGTTAGTTATGGGTATGTGTGTTTATGGCTTTATACCCAGGGAAATTTGTAAAATAAATAAATGTATGTGTTCAAGACTACAATAGGCCAGCCAACGGTAACTGGACGTGTCCGGAACTTTTCCACGATACGTGGAGACTACCGTTGTTTTCAATACTATAACAAGGTTACACAATGGCCTGCCTCTACTAGGCTTCGGCCTACAACAATAAACAAAATGTACCACTAACCTGAGTGCTGGGGACGCCAAGTTCGACCTTCAAGGTCACGCTCCAAGTGTGGTTTGTATGTAATATGAGGGTGAGTAATTGAAAGGTGTGATGTAAGTCAAGTGTTGTAGAACGTTCACAAGGCGCCGGCAACTCCAGATGGCGCGGTTCCAACTCAGCATCACACCCAACTCGTTTCCAGCAAGCGCGCGCTACGCGTGGTAGACCATAAGGCGATGTGTTCCGAGAAATATCACTGGATTCTTGTTAATCCGAGACTACAAAGTTCAATCACTCACTGAACACAATTAATCTGTTCATATCTCGTGAGATCCAATACGATTTACAGCAAATTCCGCGTGCCGGCCGACCGACGACAAGGCGGCGTATAATTCAACAAAATCCCGGGGTTTTCAACAAATGGGGAATACACTTCAACCAACAAATAATTCGCGACCCAATTATCGGTCTCAACAGGCGAATTCAACAATATTTTACCAATTACAATCAAATCAAAGTCCCAAACGTGCGGACATTTTTCCAACAAAAAGTCTATCTGTCAAGAGTCAAGAAGGTTATGTCAAGTCCACAGATAATTAATGTTGCCGGCCAAAAGGTGCGTTCTGTTTCACGTCGGACCGAACAGTATGTATGTTTACATCTATATAAGAATGGAAAACTATTTTATTTTTTGTCGCAAAAATACACATTTTTTGTGACAGTACCCTTATTTTTGGCGCTAGCTTCATGAAAATTTGTGAGAAGGTGTATTAGAGTACGCTCGATTTTTTGCAATAATAAAAAAAATATGACGCAAGTTGAGTTACGCGACTCTTCCAGGAAGGGTGCGATATTATTATTATATTTGCCACTGTTGTCTGGTAAACATCTTTGCTCCTAGTATTTTCTTTCACAGTTTCATAAATTCTCAGAATGCGTACATTACGAAATAGGTATAGAGATAAAAATAAGTAAATTGCGGACTAATTTGTTGACCAAAAATCCATGCTTTGAGTGGTATTATTTCTTTCTGTGCCTTATGCATAGAAAATATTTAGTGTTTTTTTCGGTTGGGAAAATCACCGAATGACTTCTATCTCGTATCTCGTTAGAACATTCCCACAATCCCGGCAGGCAATGGTCCTATGGGGCCCCGTCACTATTGCTGACAACACTTTGAGGCGTGCGTGAATACGACGCGCTGCCGACCCGGGCCTGGTCCTTACCGGACGGTGGCCGGAGATCGGCGAGCGATTCCCGACGCCCGGGGCCTTTCCCGCGACGACTGGGACGTGAGTAAGACAGTTGCCTCTCCCGCGCACGTTCACCCTTCTCCTACATAGTACATACCTAGTCAACATAGATAATAAAATAGTGCTTTTAGTGTTATTAAAGAGAACGTTAGACGGCCCTCATGTTGCTGAAATGCTTCACTCTGTTACTCGTAACCGTGTCCCATTCACTTTGTGTCGGCACTCCATATACTGTTTCTTCTCTGTGCACGGTCTGTAGTTGTAGCAGCGTCCAATTGTACCTGTTTTCGGTATGTTTTGACTATCGTCTACCAAATCTTAATCTTGAATTTTGAAAAAATGTTTGGATGGATATTTGTTACTCTTTTATGTAAAAAGTACCGAACGGATTTAGATTGAACTTTACAGTAGGTAATAATATATATAGCGTATAGGTAGTACTTACATCAGAATAACACATAGGCTATTTTTCATCAAAATGAACGAAGTCGCGGGCAATAGCTAGTATGTCTACAAGGTGTAACAGATTAAGCGCAATACCTCAGACACCCCAATTAGAATATTAAATTATAAGTCGTAAATAAAAATTAAAGTAAGTAAGTAAATAAATTGAAATCAAACCTAAACATTTTTTATAAAATAGTTTGAAATGAAATGAAATATTTATTTTGTAAATTAGTTATAAATAACATTTTTACATGTCATGTTTTTTTGCGTGTTAAGTTTAGTTTAGCTAGATGAGGCTGGTATTTCCTAATTAACTACTCTGAGAAGAAAAACTGAAACAAACTCAGAGGTCATAGTCTCTTTTAAAGTCCATACAATTTATATTTGTATATGAGAAGCATGTAGGTGTCTGTGTGGTGTTCTTTTTATTATTATTTTGAGTAATTTTCATCATCACCACCGCTCTGAAATCGGTGAAGGTCAACATTGTGAGGAAATAGGTCCAATATGTTCGAAGAAATGCGACATTCACCCGCACTGGGCCTTCGTGGTGGATTACGGTCCATTATGTCTTATACAAGGTGTAACAGATTAAGTGGAATACCTCAGACACCCCAATTAGAATAATAAATTATAAGTCTAAAACAACATCCGTAACAAAATAAATTGAAACCAAACCTAAACATTTTTTTATAAAATAGTTATCCTTACTAAACGCAAAACGTATGTGGGTCATGCAATATCCTTACGCAAATGCGTACACTCATGCAATGTTAGCGACCGACACGCACATGAGCGCATTTCCTTGAATTAAGGATTGTATTAATTTGTCATGATACTGTGTTTTCATTTTAAGTTGAATTAAAGATTTTTCCGTCAAAAAATGCCTATTTTTTATGATGGAAATCGATTCCGAAGCCGATTCTGAACCAACTACTTTCAGGAATTGCGTTTATTCTGTTACACGTTGTATATAATTATGTCTATATCTCTTCATTGTTCGAAATACAGTTAAGATTGAAATAGGTAACTGGAATCGATTCAGAACATTGAATGTTGATTGCAGTTTGTTGTTTATCTCACAAAGGACACTCCCGTTCCGCTTTACGAAGCAATAGATGAAATAGTCTAAATCAAACCTGGTCTCCAAACGGAGCGTTTGAAGTGACGTAAATTGATTTCGAATCGGAGCTATATTGAGAGATCGATATCGTTATATTCCGCTTTGGCGTAGTATATTGCACTTCAAAATATTTTAATAGGTTTCCTTGTGATAGTTTCGTAGGAAAATAGAGATGACTTATAGAAAGAAGACAGCAATATTAAAAACTTATTTAAGTTCCTTAAGAATAGAGTTAGTAATTGAATCTTATAATAATTATGTTAGTAGTATTTATTGTTTTGGTATGTCCGTCCTTGGTATTTAGCATGATTTTTTTAGCTAACAAAATTTCCCAACAATGTCGGTTCGGCTAACAGTCAAACTGGATGCAAAAGAACAAAAATAAATAAAGAAGAAAAAAAATGTCTCAATCACACAAAAATCATGCCAAGCTTCTCGTAGCCGAGAATCACAAATCACGAATTGATATATTTTAATTGCATCATCGCTGTAGTTCGATAGAATTGTGTGGACCTAGGGGTCTTTAAATCAAGAGTAAATAAGTTACTTCTAGGAAAGCGTGCTCCATCTTCGACCACATAATTGCTTACCATCAGGTGAGATGGTAGTTAAACGCGAGCCAGTTCTGAATTAAAAAAAAATAAAAAATTCTAAACTATTAATATTTAACTCGGACAGTAGTATGACTCCTTCTCTTCTATACCGGAAACATTCCACCGACAAGTGGTGAACATCTTCAACAAGCCCACATATCTCACAATTATGGCTATCAGTTTTTTCATTAAAAAACCAAACTTGTTGAGTGGAATGTGCCCAGCCTTTAATCTATGAGCTAGTAGAATATATCTATACTAATATTATAAAGCGGAAAAGTTTGTTTGTTTGCTTGAACGCGCTAATCTTCGAAAGTACTGGGTGGATTTGGATGCAATTTGGTATGGTATGGTATATTTACCGTGATAGAATCCACGGGAGCGAAGCCCCGCGTGAGTACTAGTTTTCAACCGACGACAAAAAGAGGAGGTTATCAAATATATATATATATATATATTTTTTTTTTTAATGTATAATCATCGATTACTCGCAGACGGCTGAACCGATTTGGGAAATTCTTTTTTGATCGAAAGGGTATACTTTGAAATTGGTCCCATTTTTATAAACGTCAGGATCTGATGATGGGATCCTGGAGAAATCGAGGGAACTCTTCAAATATTATAGGCACACCTATGACGTTTTGGGTATTTATTATAGTAACTTGTGCAGTTGCTCTCAAAAAGTACCATTTGAGGAAGTGGAACTGATGATGAAGACCACAGATGGCCGCCGAAACTACTCAATAATAGGTATTTCGTGGATTGCGATTCGATTACTTGAATATGGATGTTAAGCACTTTCTGCTCGTCAGAATGCATATGGTGGTGTAGAGCTGATGGTGAAGTACCAGGAGAACTCCTCAACAATTAACCGCCCAGCATTGGGAAAAGCAATATTTTGTAAAAGGTAATAAGTAGTTGACATTTAGGCTCTTGTAACTAGGTAAATTAAAAATAGACCAACTAAAAAGAGTGAAATAAAAACTTTTTATCAAAAATTTAAACCGACTCCCAAAAAACACTGCAAAGTGAAAAATAACTTTAATTTCGGAAGTCGGTGCCAAAAACGAAAATACAAAACTAAAGACACCGACTACCGAAATTAAAGTTATTTTTCACTTTGCAGTGTTTTTTGGGAGTCGGTTTAATTTTTTGATAAAAAGTTTTTATCTACTAATTCTTAAGTTGCCAACACAACCAGGAACCTCGAGGAGGTTCGCACTGCATTGTCCTGTACCAAATACCTTTTACTATTGAATTTAGGTTAAAATACTCTCTCCACATTTTAAAGCAATTAATTTTAAATTTTGGTAAGACTTTAACGAAACAAGATTTTATATTAAGAACTGATCCAGTAACAGGTGCAGTTTTTGCTAATGTGTCAACATCCTCATTTCCCTGTAAGCCAATATGCGACCGAATCCACTGCAACTTTAGGATCGATTGAGTTTGGATGTGTATGAGACATACACATCCAAACTGTCACATTTATTAACCGACTGCAAAGGAAGGGTTATGTTTTTCGCGCGTATCTTGTATGTATGTATGTAATATTCTTTATTACCTCATATCTCCAGAACCGCTGAACGGATTCACATGATTGAGGTGTCGTTAGATTCGTCTTAGCGGCCCAAGTGTTCTTAGATATGACGACATTTGAAAAAATCAAACATGGTGGCTGTGCGAAGCAATTATAAATAAAAAAAAAAATAGAGCACCTAAATATATCATAACATAATCAGCCTATTTAACGTTTCCATTGTTGAGACACAGAACTCCTTTATATGAGAGGCGATAGACCGTAATCCACCGTATGTACCCAATGCGAATTGGGGGATTGCGTATGTTATCGGAATTTACGATCTTAGAACTTGCCGATTTCCTCACGATGTTTTATGGCTAATACAATATGCTTAGAAGCAGACTAAAGTGTAACAATCACTTAAATGTAAACTCTGCATGCATTAGTTATATTTATATCTGTACTATAATTATAAATAACATGAATCTATAGAGAATTCAAGGACACACACACAAAATCTAATGTTGACTTAATATTCTAATCAATCCTTTGACACTAATAAATAAATAAATAAAAAAAATTAAAAATAAATTAATAATAATAATGACTACTCCAAGTCGATATCAAATTGCAGATCAATTTGGTCACCATAACTGTTCACAACCCTGCATAACCTGGCCACAGGAGAATGGGCACTGTAATTTATTTATTTATTTAAACTTTATATACAATGGTGTTACATGGGCGGACTTAATGCAGCAAGAAATTCTCTACCAATCAACCTTTGGGTTAAAAAAAAACACATTGAATGAAATAAAATATTTAATACTAATAAATATAATATTAATGAAATACATATATTTATGTATATGCTAAAATAATAAACTAATAAATACGGTGCTTTATAATACTTTTTTCTGATTAAGAGAGCTCATAATAATTATGGTGAAGTCCAAACTACGAATAACAGCCCCTTAAGTAGTGGGTTGGAATCGAGAGCATTCGATGGTATAGATTACACAAAGAAGTATATAAAAATTGGCCAAGTGCGAGTCAGACTCGCCCATGAAGGGTTCTCTAAAAAAACTATTCGCGATCAGAGCCATAAGTAACTATTCGCCGGCATAAGTTCAATATTTATCCGTGAAAAAAGTACCCCGAGTCCGTTTTGCGGGTGTTGTTTGTTATTTCATATATGTAATACTAATGTCGATCCCTGATTCGTCCTAAAATGGACTTATGTTTCTGCAGTTTACACATATTACTACAAAACATTGAATTTTATTATATCATAATAATTATATCGGTGGACCACCGGGGTTGCAGGGATATTCTAATGAGGAAAGCAAGGGCAGCTGAAAAAACAAGGTGGGTTTTTATTTAGTAGAATGTGACACTTCCTGCTGCAACTAAAGCGGAAAGCCATTTGATGATTTTCCCCCCGAAAAAAATTAATACATTGTGAGAACATGTCATAAATGAGAGCAAAGTTCAATATTAGAAATACCTATATGTTTTTGTCTTCGCCGACATACAATATTGAGATCTGCCATGTTCTGTGTAGAAAATCCTAAAACTTTTGCTACAAGAACATGCAATTCAAGGTCAAAATCTGATTTGGCTAGTTTTTGCCTACCAACCAAATATTAGAAAAATTACTAAAGTATTATATTTTAACCACGTTTAAGTATTAGTACGGAACCGACAAACAGGAAGTTCTCTAACTTGCGTATGACTTACCGAAGATAATTTGATTAGAGAAATATAATCTGTGGCGTAGAAAATAAAATCTCCTTCCATGATTCACTATGTGGGAATGATGATCAATCGGGGGACGTTTCCTATAAATTGATTTTCCTTCCCATAAAGCTTCTCTCCCGTGGACTTCATCACGATGAAAACATAACTCTTCTCTTTTGCAGTCGGGTCCTTAAGTTTGAAGTTACTTCCATACCAAATTTCATCCAAATCCAACCAGCTTTTCCGCTTTATAGTATTAGTATTGTTACGCCAGTCGCTTAGCGAAGTACGTCGAGAAACTTCGACAGAAATCTAGAATGTAGCAGTAGTACTGAATATCTCGAGTAGCTTCTGGAATATTTTGGCAGTATAGGCAGTGAGATGATTTTACAAGAATGTTCTAGAACTCGTAGACCGGGGTATAAATAGATCGCAGAGGAACGCAGACAGCAGTCTTATTACAAGATACGAGGCGATATAATCGAAGCCTCACAAGTGAATTTCCGTGAGATTTAAGTGTTGAGTGACCAGTATTGTACTGTGAATAACTAACTGTGTTAATTTTTATTAGGCGTTTATTTAAGTAAAGTGTTAATTTTGGTTTAATTGGTGTTAATTATTTCTATCCCGAACCCCAGCTCGTAAGAGTATAAATGATCTGTATAGGTGCCTACCTTTTGTTTCAGTAACCCAAGCCTAAGCCTTTACTAACAAAATTATGGAATAATTTATCTGAAATAAAGAATTTGAAATAAATAACTGTCTGTAGGTAAATGAAAACTATCCAAGTCAAACATTGACAATAAGAGATGCAAACTATCTCAAGAGCAATTAATTCCATTATCCCGGGCAAGGTGTATTCACGGGCAAAGCCGAGTGCGAGCCTACCACATTCCTGGCACTCACTCTATCGGTCAAGGACGGCACATCACAGTTAACCTGTAAATGGGTTAAAATTCTTGTGGTTAACTTTTCAGTGATGTAGATTAGAGATAAGGACGCGGGTTGGTTTACACTAGAAATTTCGCGGATGCCGAGCCTATGAAAGGAAATGGATAGATTCGTTTGTAGCCACGGTCAAGGCCGACATTTAAAGTAAGTGTTATTTTGATCTTTTTGTCTTAAACATGTAAGGGGTAAGAAGTAATTATAAAAAATTGGTCTATAACAGCAATGTTTAATGAGTATCTATGCTAAATTTGAGTAAATTTCGCAAAATCTATTCGAAATATCATTAATCTTTAGTAATTATCACAAAAGACGTAAAGTTTGAGTTTGTAGAAAGTGATTCCTGGATCTACTGAAACGATTTTGAAAATTCTTTCACCAATAGAAAGCCACATACTTACTGAGTGACATAGTCTAAATTTTTCACTAAAAATTTTCACTCGAGCAAAGACGCGGGCGGAAGCAAGTGCGCATATAAAATCATTGCATTTTACTGTCAATTAATTAGGAGACCTGTTTCGCCAGTCGGGGCTAAGACATTGTGAAAATTCTACTGAGTTGCGGGAATATTCTAACGAGATAACGTGGTCACAGAACGCAAATGGCAACAAAAGTAACAGAGGACTCATTTGATAACATTCCCCGCGAAAAAAAAATTTTTTTTGAACTCTAAGACTATTATGTCGTTTGTCTGTCGGTATTGTTACAAAAAAACAAAAAAACATTTTTGGAGTAGTTGAACTGAAGACCGATGGGTTTTAACTGCTTTTTTAACTGACTTCTAAAAAAGGAGGAGGTTCTCAATTCAGATGTTTGTTTGTTTTTTTTTTTATGTTGGTTCGGGCATAGTTCCGTCGCTTGCCAACCGATTTGAAAAATTCTTTTTATTTGGAAAGGGTATACTTTCCAAATGGTCCCATGAAAATTTTATCGAAATTAGACTTTTGTCTATTTTTCAGAAACGGCTTGTTTCTGAAAAATAGACAAAAGTCTGAAAAAAATATTTACATTGACGATCTTTACACTGCTGGTGAAGGTGTGTGAAGTAGTTGACATTTTGGCTTTTGTAACTAGATTAATTACAAACTGACCCACTAAAAAGCATGAAACTAAAAACTTTTTTGCATAAAATAAAACCGACTTCCATTTTATTTTTTAGTTTATTTTTAGATGTATATTATTATGTAGTTTAGGGTTTTTATTTAAGTGTATATTCCATTATTGATTAAAATAAAAATTATCCGTTAAAGTTTTTATCAGAAATATGAAGCCAACGGCGTTGTTGGGGTTTTCTCGTTGTTTACGAGTAACCTTAGTAGTTGTAGAAGTTAGTTTAACACAAAACCACTGTTATGTTCCAAATATTTATTCTGGACACAGTTTAAGGTTGCTTCTAGTAACCTGAGCCGCACTTAATATTGAGTTACGTCAGCGCGAGTGATGGAGTTTAGTTACGACTAGTGTAGTACTTAAATAGGCGTACTTTTGCTGTATGAGCATTATTGGCTCGTACAGGCGTCTTCGTTCCATCATTTAAATACCACAAGTTAAGTTTTGAATTTAAATGATTATATTATCTATATTTACATATAAATCAAGCATTGTGAGATTGTACTTTAAAAATAATTGTGTTCTAACTAAAATACGAAGAAACTATAATACTATTAAATGATACCTGTCTGTCTGTAGGTATTTTTGTTTGTCCAGGCTAATCTACAGAATGGCTGAATAAATTTTCATGGGACTTCCACTGGTAGATAGCGGAGGTTATAGGGCTACATATAGACTTGTATCCCGGAATTCTCACGACATGCGAACAAAGTAGCCGGCGATTGAATTGTTACAATTGTGTGTTTGTTTGTAAAACGCTGTCAACTCACCTCAAATTCTCAATACAGAAGTTATCGCCGTGAGATAATTTTTAGTCAGGAAATCAGAATTCTTTTCAAGATAAATGGTATATTCGATATTGAAACTATCTATCATCGAAAGTTACCAAGAATCTTCGTTTTATCCCACAGTTTGACGGGAACGAATGCGCTGGGAAATGCTTGTGAAATATAGGAACCCCTATTACAGCGAATTATTGGATTTCTCCATGTATTTTTCTGCTATAGATTATTTTCGTTTAACTTGTATCATTTTCAGAAAATGTATGTTTATTTTTCTGGGTAGCCTAAATCTATAAGATCGCCAGAATGACTAAATTTCTAGCTTCACCCGCTATTTTCGACCGCTTTAATCGATATTACCCGTACCTACGGAGTTGTTCCCGCATCAATCCTGATCCCGTGAAAATACCGGGTTAAGAACTAGCGGTTATGTTGCCATTGAAATCGGTTTAGCTATTACAGAGATAAGCCCACAGCCATTTAACAAAATACGAACAGGCACTGCAATCTTATTAATATCTTGTTAGGATTCCCGTACCACCAGAAGCTAACGCCCTAGGATTTTTTGAAAAGAAACGTAGCATATTACTTGGAGATATCTCGGTCTGTGGAGACAATTTTTTTTTTAAGAGAACTAGCACTGTGGGTGGAATATCATTACTAGCAATCTTGTTGGAGAGTGGAGTGGGTTCAGGTAATAGTATAATGAGTGAGGTTCAAAACCGAGACCTCTCGATCACAATTCCGATACCTTAGCCGTTACGCTATTGACACAATAATATAATATTCCACAACTTTCACACAACGCCATCTAGTCCCAAACTAAGCAGAGCTTGTGCTATGAGTACTAGACAACTGATAAACATACATATATATTTCTAAATACATACATATTGTTACGAGCTGGGGTTCGGGATAAAAATAATTAACGCCAATTAAACCAAAATTAACACTTTAATTAATTAAACACATAAGAAAAATTTAACACAATTATTCGCACCACAACACTTGCCACTTAACACTTAAATCGCACTGAAATTCACTAGTAAAGCTTCGATTGTATCGCGTATTCGCCTCGTAATAAGACTGACTTTATACCCCGGTCTATGTTTTTCTAGAACATTCCTATAAAATCGACTTACTGTTTATACTGCCCAGAATATTCCAGGAAGCTACTCGAGATACACAGTACCGCTATTCGCCGCTAGATGGCGTTAGTGTCTCAACTAGATATACACAGTACCGCTATTCGCCGTTAGATGGCGTCAGTGTCTCGAACATTCTAGATTTATGTCGAAGTTTCTCGACGTACTTCACTAAGCGACTGGCGTAACAATATTATAGATAAATTACACCCAGACAAAGAACAAATGATCGTGCTCATTACACAAACATTTGTCCTGGGTGGGAATCGAACCCACGACCTTACGCATAGCAGTCAGGGCCACTGACCACTAGACCAACAGGCCTGTCAAATGTATGTGTATCCTATCCAATATTAACATTGGTCTTAGTAACTAATATCTGAGGTTAATTAAGGCTTTTATAAGGTCAAATTATTTCTTGTTAGTAGTCTTTAATTACTAAATAACTAAGCAGTAGTTCTTTCATTTAGGGCACATCCATCTATAACGTTATATTTTTTTTAGTCTCCCGCCTCCCGTCTATACGTTTTTGTCTATTGTGTATGCCTGATCAACTGATGCCAAATAAATGTTTTTCTTTCGTTGTTTGTTTGTAGCAAATTTAAAAAAGCGCGATCTTCTTGACTCCTGATAAATATTTATTTCGTAAGAATGTAATGGAAAAATGAATACACGTTGGGTTTGTTTTTCGAAGAATAAAATTTAGAAACGTTTGTTTTATTTTTTAATGTTTTATGTATAAATAAGTTAAGGAGTGGAATCCCCTTTTATGATAGGGATGAGTTTAAGTCAAGAGACCTTATAATCAAGAGTGAATAGGTTACTTCTAGGTAAACGGGCTTCATCTTCGACCACATTATTGCTTAGTATCAGGCGAGATGGTAATCAAACGCGAGACGATAACGAAAAAATAACAATATTGGTTTTATTTTAAAGTTTTTCCTTTATTACATTAGATTATAATTAGTCCAACGCGCGCTTTTTCAAAGTAACATTGCGTGAGAACTAATAAGACTTCGTAAGGAAATATAAGATGGCAAACCAATCTATATAATCCTCATAACTATTGTGAATATGTGAACTATGCAGGTTGTTTTATTCGAGTTAAACATGATTGTCTGACAGTTTGAGTGTTTTTTACGGCCTACCCAAATGTCCTTACCTTGGTATTGTTCGTCAAATCGTTAAACTCCTTGTTTTAAGTTGAGCTATACGTTATCTGCCAAATGCTTGCACTGTATGGACAGGCCCACTCAAATCTGTGAGCATCTTTCCTCAAAAGATCGCCTCAGACGGTAACCTACAAGGTTCCCATATATTTTTAACCAGTATAGATTGTATGGACTTTAAAAGAGACGGACCCCTGAGTTTGTTTCGGTGTTTTCACACAAACACTGGCCTCTTCTAGTTTAAATTTACAAAAAAAAAATACGTGTAAAAGTGTTATTTAATAACCAATTTGCAAAATAAAGATCATTTATCATTTACGGTCGAACTCACCTCCACCCCCAAATCATGTAACGTAATACATGAATGGACCCTTACCACCTAATTAAATCTTAAATGACTCTCTGCCGCGGGTCCTGATTAACTTATTATTAGTTTTGTAAGAAATATTCATTTATTATATGGTTATACCACAGTTGAGACGAATATTTATTTCGAAAGTGTACAACATGTATCGTAATTAACGCACACCCTCAAACACCCCAATTAGAAAATTATGTTATTATCATAATACATACTCAGAATTTTTTTATTTACTTGTTTAAACAGTTTTTTTAAGACTTTAACTTCCTTTAAATGAGTTTATTTTTTCTGTAATGTACTGTACTGAGTGACGGAATTTATATAAATCTGCATTTAAAAAGTTACTACTTTAATTTACGGTCCTTACTTAGAATGGGTCCATAGTTAGTTTGTTTTTACTATACAGCGAAGGTGTAAGTTGTAATTTACGTAAATTTAATTTTTATGGGATAAAAATTATCTATATGAAAAATAATAAAAATCGATTCAGTAAATGATTCTGAACAAACTAATTTCAGGATGTGCATTAATTATGTTACATGTTGTATATTACTACTCATAAAGCCCGATTTACACTTCAATAAGCACAGTAGCCAGTTAAGAATTCAAACAGTTAAGTAATAAGTAGTAAGTTGTAAGTAGCGTCCAAACGTAGGCGAGTGAGTAGTCATAAGTTGCCCGAGAAGAAGAAAAGAAAATAACACGTGTTCGCGGCCGCAACCTACAAATTTATGGACTGTACTAAACTCGCCCGTCTACATGCCAGTCAGTTAAGTTGGAGGGGTGCGGGAGACGCGAGAGAGGGGGCTACTTCGCACTGGCCTCGCCGAAAAATAGGTTCGCGATCTATTTAACTCAACTTAATCAACAACTTCCATTTAACTCGCTTTTGCCGTTCAAACTACAATAACAACTTAACTCGCCGATGACGCAAGTTAACTTGCTACTGTACTTATTGAAGTGTAAATCGGGCTTTAACGATGTACCTAAAATAGTAGAATTTAGTTATATTGTTAAATAGGAATTTTGGTGTACAATAAAATATACTCTAAATATGTATCTATCTAATGTCAAAATGTTTGAATTTATTTTATTAGACAATGCCTACCTATAACAACGAGAAGCACGTGGCAACGGCATCGGCAGCACGGGGCGATCTTCAAGGTAAAAATAAAATAAAATAAAATAAAATAAAATAAAAATAAAATAAAAATAAAATAAAAATAAAAATAAAAATAAAAATAAAAATAAAAATAAAAATAAAAATAAAATAAAATAAAAATAAAATAAAAATAAAAATAAAAATAAAATAAAAATAAAAATAAAAATAAAAATAAAAATAAAAATAAAATAAATTAAAAATAAAATAAAATAAAAATAAAAATAAAATAAAATTAAATAAAATAAAAATAAAATAAAATAAAAATAAAACAAAATAAAATCTTTTTATCAGACATAAAGCAACGGTTGCTGAGGTCAGTCCGTGGATGGGTGACCACCTTAACACATCGAGATTTCTCCTTACTAACTATTTAGTAATCTGTGTCCTTACCTCGTAAAAATAACAGCCCGGACCAACGATTAAACTACTTACGTTAAATCGTTGGTCTCGGCTATTATTTGTATCTACAATCGTTACGAGTAGTGAGGATCCAGAACAGGCAGTTTGAGTGCTTTATACGACCCACCCAAATGTCCTTACTTTGGTATTGTTCGTCAAATCGTTCGAGCTCCTTAAGATTCTAAGTTGAGCTACGCGATATTTGACAAATGCTTGCACTGTTTGGACGGGCCTGCTCAAATCTGTGTGATTCTGTCCTCTAAAGGGTGCCACAGACATTAACCTACACGGCTTTCATATGATTTGATCACTACAGATTGTATGGACTTTAAAAGAGACGAAGCTCGGAGTTTGTTTCAGTGTTTCTTCTCAGAGTAGTCAGTTAGGAAACACTGGCCTCATCTAGTTTACATTTACGAAAAAAAAAGACGTGGGAAAGTATTTTTATAACGTATTTGCAAAATAAACATCATTATTTCAGAATATCTAACACTGTTCTTGTCAGGGGATATCGTGTTACCCAGCTACGGGATTTTGGAAGTCAGACTCAGATAGGCAGTTGCTCCATCAAAACTCTGGTATGTGTTCAGCTGCATCCAGTTAGACCACGGAATAGATGAATAAGGTTGGAATGGTAATGTGGGCGTGGCGAGCGCGCCACGTTTACCGCACCGCGTTTAGTGCGCCTTGGATTACTTCGGAACACAGAGCTCTGCTTTAAAATGCCGTGTTGTGCAATTATAACCTGTAAAACAAAAAGTCAGACCGCAAGTATAGATCGAGGAGGTATATCTTTCCATTAGTAAGTCGAAAATAACATTTAATTACAACTTTATTTGTAAAAAACATAAAAATGTTCTGATCACTATGAAATTCCGAACATTAACAACATTATTGCAACAAGTTACAAAAGGTATACATTGCCCGATGTGTACTCGCTTAATCAACGCAATGACCAAGTCCGCTTACAATGTACTGCATGCGCCACACTTCAACCATTGACGTTTTGTCCTTTGCCCTGATTGGCCGTGATGCACGGCGCATGTTTATCGACAGTGAGTTACAATCAGTAGCAAGCTCTCGATTTAAGTGTATGTAATTTATTTGCGTGCGTAATTCATATACGTAGCGGGCCTCTTGCTTGTAGGGGAGCTAAAGAGTGGGGAGACAAGAGGCGACACGTGTTCTCATGCAAATCAGGAACTATTTCCTTTTTAACCTCTTTTATCTGTTCTGTGGGTTAGACTGGGAGCCGACTCCAATATAGCTGGAAAAAGATGATGATGATACCCATAACACAATTTAAATAATTTCCTTGGGCACCAGAGTTCACACAAACATTTGCAATAATGACATTAATTACCCGTAGTTTAATCAATCAATATTTCAGGCAAACTTGTATCGTGTATACTATACTCTTTGTAATTGTTTGTCTGTAAATGCTTTTAAGACTTAATAAACATATCGCACCCTTCCTGTAAGAAAGCGGTAAGTGAATTCGGACAACTTTTCAGGAGCTTAAAAAAAGTGTCCAACTTTGTTAAAAAAAATCCCAGGAGTAACGTATAAAGAACAAAAGATGGCATTTAGCAGCGGCGAAATGATAGAGTTTCCGATTTTTCATTGTTTTATGTATACTGTGAGATAAGGTTGAATTATACGGTTACCTAAATAATCCCCGAAACTGTTACAAAAGATGCCGGGTGTAAAAATGAATTTTGCTTTGTTATGATCTTTGGTGTACCGCATCGGCTGCGTTAAGTGTAGTTATTCCATTATGCATGTTACAATTTTAGGCTAGTCTGAAAGTGTAAGTATCAATTACGTAGTTTTTACACGAAAAATTCATTTAAGTAAACAGAAATACATACTTTATGCATGTGAAAGTATCTACGTTTTGCTGGAGCTTCTGAATAAACTTGTTTTTGATTGGAAAAAATATTCAAATAATGAAGTGTATCATCGTAAACTTCTATTTTACTGTTCACAGCTTGTCATGTACAAAAATTGTATGTCAATACTATATAGATTTATAATAATTAAAGAAAAAGTTAAATTGCTGCGTTTCAATCATACTAATCGATTTAAATTATGTTTGTATGTGTGCGAAGAAAAAACGTGCTGTAGAAGCCTATAGTATGTAAAATGAAGTGCTCAAAAGTAAAAAAAAACGGAAATCTACCAATTACTCAAACACAGAAAAAATTACCTTTGTTAATGTTAAAACATTTTGGCTCTACACTGAGAAAAAAAAAACAACCAGATTTCACGTTGCTTCAACAAGTTTTCGGGTTAAAATAGCGCCTACGTGCTGTTTGGTTGAAACTACGAGTTTGATCTTGTAAAGTGTAACTTATTGATTCTACAAGCTACGTATTATGTTATTTCTACGTTACGTCAGGTCGAATTTACGTTAACATTTTCCGATTGTTTTTACAAGTTTAGCAAGCAGATTTAACATGCTCAGCACGTTGTTGTGACATGACTAGCTTGTTGAATCTCAAGCAGCTTGTTAATTTATCTTGTTACTTCTACGTGTTGGGCATATAGTTCCAACATGCTCGCCTTGTTGTTTCAACATGCTTGACATGTTTTTGTGACATGACTATTTTGTTGAATTTACAAGCAGCTTGTTAGTTTATCTTGTTACTCTTACGTGCTGGGCAGATAGTTCTGACATGCTCGCCTTGTTGTTTCCACATGCTTGACATGTTGTTGTGACATGACAAGCTTGTTGAATCTACATGCAGCTTGTTAGTTTATCTTGTTACTCTTACGTGTTGGGCATATACGTCCGACATGCTCACCTTGTTGTTTCAACATGCTTGACATGTTGTGATATGACTAGCTTCTTGAATCTACAAGCAGCTTGTTAATTTATCTTGTTACTCCCACGTGTTGGGCATATAGTTCCAACATGCTCGCCTCGTTGTTTTTTTTTTAATTATAAAATAGGTTCGCGTTTGACCACCATCTCACCTGATGGTAAGTGATGATGTGGTTGAAGATAGAGCACGCTTATCTAAAAGTAACCTATTCACTCTTGACTTAAAGACTCCTAGGTTATAGCTATCAGGAAACACAGACTCCGGCAGGGAATTCCACTCCTTAGCCGTACGCACAATGAAGGTATTCCCAAAACATTTTGTGCGTATGGGTGGGATGTCCACCATGTAACGATGGCGCTTCGCCGTTTGTCTCGTAGTCCGATGATGGAACGGGCTTGGCGGAATTAGACTGTGTAATTCCATCGCGCACTCCCCGAAATTTATTCGATAGAAAACCGATAGACTTGCAACTCGTCGTCGATGTTCAAGGCTCTGGAGCTTTGACTCGACCAGTGCATCGTTGCCAATGAGTCTCTTAGCCCGCTTCTTGATAGACTCAAGCGCGTCCAGTTGGTATTTGGCAAATCCATCCCAAAGATGAGAGCAGTACTCCATACACGACCGAACCTAGGCTTGATAGAGATTGAGCAACTGTTCGGGTGTGAAGTACCGTCTCATCTTTGCTAGAATTCCCAACCTTTTTGATGCTAGTTGAGCCTTAGTCTCGATAAACGGGCCAAAATTGAGGGTAGAAGTTAGTGTTACCCCCAGAAGCTCGATACGGTCGGTTATCGGCACGGTTACACCCCGGAAAGTAGGAGCTGGTTTGAATTGACTCCTTTTTGCGAAGAAGAGACATGCCTGGGTCTTAGCTGCATTAAACTTGACCAAGTTGGCATCGCACCATTCGGAGACAGCCTTCAAGGACAATTTCAAGCGCCCAACCATGTCCTCACGCAGAGACTGGATCTGTGATCCACCAGCTCGCGCGCTAGGCATATATCTCTCAGAAACTGTGCTGTCGTCTGCATACCCAAAGGTACCGGGAATCAGCAGATCGTTAATATGCAGCAAAAATAAAGTTGCTTAGAGAACAGACCCCAGAGGGACCCCGGCATTAATTGCCAATTGGCCAGACGAGCAGCCATCAATGAACACTCGAATGGACCGATCTCTCAGGAAGTCTTCAATCCAAACGCAAAGTTGAGTGGGTAAATCGAAGGAAGGAAGCTTAGCAATAAGGTTATCGTTCCAGATCCTGTCAAAGGCCTTGGAAATGTCAAGGGAAACAGCAAGTGCTTCCCCGTGCTTCTCAATAGCCTCACTACAGGTATGAATGGCATACGCTACTTATTATATATTAATGGTACACGCTCCATACTCTTACAAAGTATGGACGTGACTGAAATAAGCCTGTAGTTGGCCGGGTCAGCACGACTGCCCTTTTTGGGTACAGGCTGTACGTTAGCCAGCTTCCATGCTTTCGGCACCTTTCCAGTCTCTAGCGAAAGGCGAAACAGGCGTGTCAAGATTGGAGACAGTTCAGGCGCACAAGTCGCCTTGTTGTTCCAGCATGCATTTTATCATGTTGTAGTTACAGTACGTGCTTGTTCTATCAACTTGTAGCTTATTATGTTACCTTGTTGAATCTGCATTATTGGTTTGTTCTATTCACAGTTGAGGACTGAGTGAAGCGGTCAGACTATAACTGTAAAAAGAACCAGTCTATAATGCAGATTCAACAAGGTAACATAACAAGCTACATAATTAGTTTTTTTTTTATGTAAACTTAAACAACCAAACATAAATAACGCACAGATAATAACAAAAATACTATATGCAATTACATTTAAATAAATCACTAGCAAACAAATTTTTTTTTTTAGTTAAACGCATTACAGCCTTTAACCGCATCTTATTTTGAGGTACCTACGTCGTTGGGTCGCAAAGGAATAATCGTTATATAGATTAGTAAATAAATAACATGTATTTTAAGGTCTTAATTATTTATTAATTTACAGTGTTACCACAATGGCGTTTAGAGGTTATAGAACAATGTTCTCTGTCCTAGAAGTTAAAACTACATACAGTTATGCAAATGTATAGTTGCCCAAGTGTTCCACTTTAAACCTTATAGACATATGTTTAGACTTGAAAGTGGTAAGGTAATATCTTGGTCAACTATGCCTTAATTTATGTATATACAAGTATTTTAAGGTCTTATTTATTACAATTTTTATTTTTTGACAATGTGCATCTTTGGTGTTTAAAAGGTTATAGAACAATGCTTCCCTAAAAGTGAAAACTACATACAGTTTTGCAAATTTATGGTCGACTAACTGAAAGAAGATTCACTTTTGTGACATAAATTATTAATTTGCTTTGATAGTGATTTTATAGAATGAAAATGCTGGAAACATCCTTCTTCTCCGCAATGAAACACGGTTTTTTCTAAGGCAGCAAAACACAGAGAACGCAAATGGTGACAAAGAGATCTAGTATTAGAAAATTGAGCCTTACACACAAAAGTTAACATTTTAATCCTTTAAATCACCCATTAAGGTATGAATAACACTAAGTGATTTATCAAATTTAGTGTTTATGTTATATAATGCTCTTTGTATAAACAGCCAAATGAGATGAGATTCGTCAGAGTATTCTGCTCCTGTCGCATGTATAATCTTAAATGCCACATCCACTCCCTGGAGTAATGAATTTATTTTGTAAATAGTCTGACCAACAACGCCGTAAATTTTTAAAATATCACCCGACGCACCCGCTGATCCCCTTCAGGGTGAAGCAGTCAATTGGAGTCGAGTGCTAGGTTTTGGCCTTGGGGGATCTCCTAGTCAAACCTAGTTACTGAGTTTCCTTTTCAGCTACACACCTAGTGTCGGTTGGGTGTGTCTACCCCTTCGCACTAGACCCAATAGGGCCCGGTTCGCACAATAAGACTGGCGACCGGTTACAAGCTTAGGGCTCACCATTAGGTACTCACCTCCCAGTCTCTACCCGACTGGGAGGGTTACACATCCCCGGACCCATCCATCCGGGGAGTTAGGTCAGTTAGGCTTTAAATAGGTCCCCCGCGGGAGAGAAATCTCCAAAATTTCCCCATTAAATTTTTGATCCATTCGCCAATCATGGCAAACTCCAATATTTTGGAGATATTGCTAAAAATCCTTAAGGAAAACCCTGCTATTTCCGCCAAATATGGCGGAATAATCCAGCGTGAAATCGCTAACTGTCCTCCGGCTACCGAAGCCAACGTCGCTGATTTTAGTGACGCGCTTGACAGCCCATTATCTCCCCCGCTTGCTGATCAAGGCATTCCGGTTGGTCAATTCACGGAAGTGTTTATCAACTCCGATCCCATTGTTCATCGAACAACGAACGACTTCCAGGTAGATAGCCCTCTATCGCTCCCGCCCGCTGACAATGTCGTGCCGACCGCCCAATTCCCGAAATCATCCATTGTTTCCGGCCCACCTACTAATCCCATTGTTCATAAAACAATGGACGCCGCGCAGGTGTGCGCTGCAGTTGAATTCCGTGAAATGGACACCACCGAACCTGTGTCCAATAACAACTCCGACAATGATTTGTCATCATGCCCCTCGTCCTCGGAAGACGACTTTCAAGTCGTCACCGGTGGCAAGAGGAAGAAAGGGAAAACCTCCCAGGCCAGCAAGGCCAAAAAGACCACCGCGTCTCCCCCGTCCCCAACTCAAACGCCCGTTCGACCCGCTAGCCCCGTCCCAACTACCTCTGCTCGCGCGCAGAATAATCGTCCCCCCCAGCCCGACAGCCCAAACTTCCTCAGCCCAAAGGAAGCTACGCCCTCCGCCCCCCTTTTACATCCAGGACAAGGGTAAATGGACTGATGTCTCCAAGATGTGTGTTGATCGAAAGATCAACTACACAAACGCCCGTGCCTGCCAAAATGGCATTAAAGTCACCGTCCCTACGTCGAACGACTATAGGGAACTATATCGCGCCCTCCGTGAAAGGAATATTTCCTTTCACACTTTCTCCTTCCCCGAGGATACGCCCACTCGTGTTATTATTAAACGTGTCCCTAAAGAAATCCTAGTACAGGATATTAAAGACGACCTTGCCGATCAAGGTATACCAGTGATCGCCGTCCATCGCTTACATAAAGCGAGAGGCGGTGAATTGTACGACATGGTTCTTGTCATTTGTGAACCAACCGAAGGTCATCACCCGATTTTTAAGATTAAGTCCATTTGCTCCCTATCCGGTATCTCAATAGAAAAGCCCTACAAAACCGCAACAGTGGGACAATGCCACCGTTGCCAACTGTATGGCCATGCGCAGAGCAACTGCTATGCGACTCCCAGATGCGTCAAGTGTCTGGGCGAGCACAGCACTGCGGACTGCCCTCGGCCCAAAGACCGAACCCTCTGTTCGGAACCACCCAGCTGCGTTCTCTGCGGCCAGACCGGTCACCCGGCAAACTACCGCGGCTGTCCCAAAGCCCCCAAACTCGCTCCTAAATTAGCGAAGCGCGCCAACACCCGCCAACAAAGAGAGGCACCTTCCTCTCAAATTCCCCAACGTCTCGCTCCTCAGAGACCATCCCCGTGGAACAGGCTAAACCACGAACAAGCCTTTCCCTCCTTGGCCCCTGCCAAACCTTTGCAGGCACTGATGGATATACCCATCGCAGCGCAGATCCTGCCGATAGCCGTGGCTCCAGAGGCCACAGCCAGTCCCCAACGCGAGCCTCAAACCACTGCTGCTCCTGCAGCCAAACAACCGCCCAATCCCTCACCCGTCGCGCACGGCGAGTCTTGCGGCCAGACTCTACTGCGCCACTATAGAATATTTATGACCCGCCAAGCCAGGTCTCTCCGCGATGCCCTTCTGGCTGCCGAGCAGCAGAATAACGGCAAAATTACGACGGCAATGTACAGCCAAATATTCAGCACACACAGTGATGTCGTGCTAGGCCTCGACCAGATGGATGCGATGGACTGATCCAATGGATTCCCAACGCACAAACCACACTAGGCCTCGATCCCTCAAATTAGGTTTTTTCAACGCCAATGGCATTTTCAACCAACGCGCCGAAATAACTAAATTCCTCCGCGACCACCAATTAGACGTCCTCCTTATACAGGAGACTCTTTTGAAACCCCACCGCGCTGACCCCAAAATTGCGAATTACCGTCTAGTTCGCAATGACAGAACACGCTGCCACGGCGGCGGTACCCTTATTTATTATAGGAAGGAGTTATACTGCATCCCTCTGACCCCACCCGCGCCTCTCTCTCACCTAGAGTACTCTGCCTGTCGACTAGGCATGACTGGTCATCCTCCGATAACCATCATCTCTGCCTACCATCCCCCACCATCGGTCGCGTCTCTTGCTTCAGACGACCCTATCGCGCTCACCAGCGATCTCACGACTCTCTTTGGCCTGAGTGACTCCGTCTTACTAGCGGGCGATCTCAACGCCAAACACCCCGCTTGGAACAGCAACACGACAAATGCCAGAGGCAGAATCGTGTATAACCTAGGCGCGACCCTAAACTATGACGTCATCGCTCCGATGACTCCCACCCACTACCCACACGACCACAACCATAGGCCCGATGTCCTCGATGTGGCGCTCCTAAAGAATGTAAACCTCCATTTACACTCCATAGAAGCGCTTCACAAACTCAACTCGGATCACCGTCCCGTTATCCTACACCTAGGTTCCCGCTCGGGTAACCATGATCCTACCCAACCTCCTCCGACCCAATTGATCACCGACTGGAGGAAAGTAAGTGAAAAACTGAAATCCACCACGTCGCCTCACTTGGACACCATTCCTGACCACATAGTCTCAGTCGCTGACACGACGGCGGCGATCGACTCGCTTACAGATCACGTACAATCCGTCCTGAACGATTGTTCAAGGGAAGTTCCAGTAGCGGTAGACCACCGCTGGAAACTCCCGGACGATGTACGGAATCTGATAACCGAGAAGAACGCAGCCATCCGTGCGTACAGCGCTTTTCCCTGCGCCGCAAACAAAGCTCACATGCGCAACTTACAGCGTGCTGTAAGGAAACGTATTGCCGAGCAGCGTAATGCGAGCTGGGACAAGATGCTGAGCGAACTTGAGCCCACCCATCTTGCCTTCTGGCAGCTTCAGAGGAAGTTACGATCCACTGAAGAGGCCACAATGCCTCCTCTCATTCGTCCCGATAAGAGTGTCGCCTTCGATAACTCTGAAAAA
Organism: Tholera decimalis; assembly: GCA_943138885.2. Classification (NCBI taxonomy): domain Eukaryota; kingdom Metazoa; phylum Arthropoda; class Insecta; order Lepidoptera; family Noctuidae; genus Tholera; species Tholera decimalis. Next base: position 38,447,372 of record OW964562.2, read on the forward strand.
GCAGAATGCCTAGCCGACAGCCTAGAGTCACAGTGTTCTCCCAGCTCTCAACCAGTAGACCAAGCCCACCTCGATATGGTGAACGCCGAAGTCGAACGTAGAACTTCCCTTCCGCCCGTCGAAGATCCCGATAATCCATTGGCCCCCATCACACCTGATGAGGTCCAGGATATCATTAAAAGTCTCCAACCGCGAAAAGCCCCTGGCTCCGATGGCATCACCAATAGGGTTTTCAAACTTTTCCCCGCCCAGCTTATAGTGCTAATGACTGCCATCTTCAATGGCGCATTGAGCAATAATATGTTCCCCGCAACCTGGAAACAGGCCACCGTGATAGGTATTCCCAAACCAGGCAAGCCCAAGTCTGACCCGTCTAGCTACCGTCCCATTAGCTTACTCAACGTCCTCGGTAAAATCTATGAAAGGCTTATATATAAGCGGCTCAAAGATTTTGCCGAAGCAAAGAGTCTTATACCCAATGAGCAGTTTGGATTTAGAACCGAACACTCATGTATCCAACAAGTCCACCGCATCATAGAACACGTCAGCGCCGGCTTCCAACGGGGCGCAATAACGGGAGCCTTATTCTTCGACATAGCTAAAGCGTTCGACAAAGTCTGGCACAATGGCTTAATCTATAAGCTATACCAACTCGGCGTGCCTGACCGTCTCGTGCTCATCTTACGGGACTTTTTATCGAATCGCACCTTTCGTTACCGAATTGAGGGGGAGCTTTCCTCCCCCCATCCCATTCGCGCAGGAGTTCCTCAAGGCTCCGTACTATCCCCCCTCGTTTTCACGCTATTCACTAGCGACATCCCCAAGCATAAAAATACTCAGCTAGCCCTATTTGCCGACGATACGGCTATCTATTATACCGGTCTTAAACCCGATGCCATCGCTCGCACTCTCCAAACTTCCGCAAACACTCTGGCCAAGTGGTTCCGGAAATGGAGAATCGAAGTCAATCCAGACAAAAGCCAGGCAGTCCTCTTTTCTAAGCCGCGGATAAACCCACCGTCCCCCCGTCCGATTACCATGTACGGCAAGCCGATCCCCTGGGAAAAGCAAGCCAAATACTTAGGCGTGGTCCTCGACAAACACCTTTCCTTCGCTGAGCACATAAAGCAGGCACGTTCGCGCGCCGCTTTCGCTCTAGGTAGGCTCCACTTCGTTCTTAGCTCCGGCAGCAAGTTATCACTCAAGTGCAAGCTGCGTATTTTCACCGCGGTCATCCGTCCCATCATGACCTACGCCTGCGTTGTTTTCGCACACGCAAAGCCCTACCTCCTCCATAAGATGCAGAGCCTTCAAAACCGATTCCTCCGTAGAGTCACGGGAGCCCCCTTTTATGTTCGAAATGAGCTTCTTCACGTAGACCTCAAGATGCCCACCATCCAGCAGTTCATGAAACGTGTCTCCAAGCGTTTCTTTGATACTGCAATCCAACATAGGAATCCCCTTATCGTATCGGCCGCCCAATACGAACCCTCGCGTATCTCTAAGATTCGCCGACCAAGGCATACCCTAGTCACTCCCGATGACGCACTCACCCTGCTCCAAGAGAGCCGTAAGGAAACCAGCACAGTTTACAAAAACAAAAATCGACCGTCTTTCCGTCCTCGCCGCCGAGGCCCGCCGCGACGTCCCCGTAATAGTCCGCCCCGACCCTTGCCAGAGCCAGCCCGCGACGCTGAGCCAGTAGCTTTAAATTCCCTTATTAATAATAATAATGATATGATCCAGCCTGTCCCTAGCTGCCCTCCCCCTGCGACGCCCTAAGCCGAGGTCCGTACCCCACAGGGGGTGCCCTTAGCGTGTAGTCGCCTAGTTTGTAAGTTTTTAAATAAGCCCTGGCTGGAGGCTTTAATTAATTTATTAATTAAGGCAACCACAGGCAAGCCCGGTTAAGCAGCCGACAACCTCAGAGGTTGACCTGCGAGATGCCACTCACAAAAAAAAAAAAAAAAAAAAAAGTAAGTTTTGAGGGTTTCCGATCTTAGATTGTCGTTCTAATATAACTTAAGTACAGGTACACCAAAAACTTTCACTTAATGTCTATGGAAAAACAAGTGTTCATTATTACGATTTGTATAAAACTACTTTCTTCGTAGAGTAAAGAAGTAAGTGCAGCTACGCGTCAGGTATTTATGACAACTGCTTGGAGAAACTACGTAACGATAGTAACGCAAAACAATCCCGCAACAAGTTTCGTGCAATAAGTAAGTAAGTGGCCTTGCAAGACACGCCTTCGCAATAGTATCCAAGAACAAATGCCTATGTTTATTTACTTTTATAAAGTTATGTTAATTCTTCGTGTTAGTTATGGGTATGTGTGTTTATGGCTTTATACCCAGGGAAATTTGTAAAATAAATAAATGTATGTGTTCAAGACTACAATAGGCCAGCCAACGGTAACTGGACGTGTCCGGAACTTTTCCACGATACGTGGAGACTACCGTTGTTTTCAATACTATAACAAGGTTACACAATGGCCTGCCTCTACTAGGCTTCGGCCTACAACAATAAACAAAATGTACCACTAACCTGAGTGCTGGGGACGCCAAGTTCGACCTTCAAGGTCACGCTCCAAGTGTGGTTTGTATGTAATATGAGGGTGAGTAATTGAAAGGTGTGATGTAAGTCAAGTGTTGTAGAACGTTCACAAGGCGCCGGCAACTCCAGATGGCGCGGTTCCAACTCAGCATCACACCCAACTCGTTTCCAGCAAGCGCGCGCTACGCGTGGTAGACCATAAGGCGATGTGTTCCGAGAAATATCACTGGATTCTTGTTAATCCGAGACTACAAAGTTCAATCACTCACTGAACACAATTAATCTGTTCATATCTCGTGAGATCCAATACGATTTACAGCAAATTCCGCGTGCCGGCCGACCGACGACAAGGCGGCGTATAATTCAACAAAATCCCGGGGTTTTCAACAAATGGGGAATACACTTCAACCAACAAATAATTCGCGACCCAATTATCGGTCTCAACAGGCGAATTCAACAATATTTTACCAATTACAATCAAATCAAAGTCCCAAACGTGCGGACATTTTTCCAACAAAAAGTCTATCTGTCAAGAGTCAAGAAGGTTATGTCAAGTCCACAGATAATTAATGTTGCCGGCCAAAAGGTGCGTTCTGTTTCACGTCGGACCGAACAGTATGTATGTTTACATCTATATAAGAATGGAAAACTATTTTATTTTTTGTCGCAAAAATACACATTTTTTGTGACAGTACCCTTATTTTTGGCGCTAGCTTCATGAAAATTTGTGAGAAGGTGTATTAGAGTACGCTCGATTTTTTGCAATAATAAAAAAAATATGACGCAAGTTGAGTTACGCGACTCTTCCAGGAAGGGTGCGATATTATTATTATATTTGCCACTGTTGTCTGGTAAACATCTTTGCTCCTAGTATTTTCTTTCACAGTTTCATAAATTCTCAGAATGCGTACATTACGAAATAGGTATAGAGATAAAAATAAGTAAATTGCGGACTAATTTGTTGACCAAAAATCCATGCTTTGAGTGGTATTATTTCTTTCTGTGCCTTATGCATAGAAAATATTTAGTGTTTTTTTCGGTTGGGAAAATCACCGAATGACTTCTATCTCGTATCTCGTTAGAACATTCCCACAATCCCGGCAGGCAATGGTCCTATGGGGCCCCGTCACTATTGCTGACAACACTTTGAGGCGTGCGTGAATACGACGCGCTGCCGACCCGGGCCTGGTCCTTACCGGACGGTGGCCGGAGATCGGCGAGCGATTCCCGACGCCCGGGGCCTTTCCCGCGACGACTGGGACGTGAGTAAGACAGTTGCCTCTCCCGCGCACGTTCACCCTTCTCCTACATAGTACATACCTAGTCAACATAGATAATAAAATAGTGCTTTTAGTGTTATTAAAGAGAACGTTAGACGGCCCTCATGTTGCTGAAATGCTTCACTCTGTTACTCGTAACCGTGTCCCATTCACTTTGTGTCGGCACTCCATATACTGTTTCTTCTCTGTGCACGGTCTGTAGTTGTAGCAGCGTCCAATTGTACCTGTTTTCGGTATGTTTTGACTATCGTCTACCAAATCTTAATCTTGAATTTTGAAAAAATGTTTGGATGGATATTTGTTACTCTTTTATGTAAAAAGTACCGAACGGATTTAGATTGAACTTTACAGTAGGTAATAATATATATAGCGTATAGGTAGTACTTACATCAGAATAACACATAGGCTATTTTTCATCAAAATGAACGAAGTCGCGGGCAATAGCTAGTATGTCTACAAGGTGTAACAGATTAAGCGCAATACCTCAGACACCCCAATTAGAATATTAAATTATAAGTCGTAAATAAAAATTAAAGTAAGTAAGTAAATAAATTGAAATCAAACCTAAACATTTTTTATAAAATAGTTTGAAATGAAATGAAATATTTATTTTGTAAATTAGTTATAAATAACATTTTTACATGTCATGTTTTTTTGCGTGTTAAGTTTAGTTTAGCTAGATGAGGCTGGTATTTCCTAATTAACTACTCTGAGAAGAAAAACTGAAACAAACTCAGAGGTCATAGTCTCTTTTAAAGTCCATACAATTTATATTTGTATATGAGAAGCATGTAGGTGTCTGTGTGGTGTTCTTTTTATTATTATTTTGAGTAATTTTCATCATCACCACCGCTCTGAAATCGGTGAAGGTCAACATTGTGAGGAAATAGGTCCAATATGTTCGAAGAAATGCGACATTCACCCGCACTGGGCCTTCGTGGTGGATTACGGTCCATTATGTCTTATACAAGGTGTAACAGATTAAGTGGAATACCTCAGACACCCCAATTAGAATAATAAATTATAAGTCTAAAACAACATCCGTAACAAAATAAATTGAAACCAAACCTAAACATTTTTTTATAAAATAGTTATCCTTACTAAACGCAAAACGTATGTGGGTCATGCAATATCCTTACGCAAATGCGTACACTCATGCAATGTTAGCGACCGACACGCACATGAGCGCATTTCCTTGAATTAAGGATTGTATTAATTTGTCATGATACTGTGTTTTCATTTTAAGTTGAATTAAAGATTTTTCCGTCAAAAAATGCCTATTTTTTATGATGGAAATCGATTCCGAAGCCGATTCTGAACCAACTACTTTCAGGAATTGCGTTTATTCTGTTACACGTTGTATATAATTATGTCTATATCTCTTCATTGTTCGAAATACAGTTAAGATTGAAATAGGTAACTGGAATCGATTCAGAACATTGAATGTTGATTGCAGTTTGTTGTTTATCTCACAAAGGACACTCCCGTTCCGCTTTACGAAGCAATAGATGAAATAGTCTAAATCAAACCTGGTCTCCAAACGGAGCGTTTGAAGTGACGTAAATTGATTTCGAATCGGAGCTATATTGAGAGATCGATATCGTTATATTCCGCTTTGGCGTAGTATATTGCACTTCAAAATATTTTAATAGGTTTCCTTGTGATAGTTTCGTAGGAAAATAGAGATGACTTATAGAAAGAAGACAGCAATATTAAAAACTTATTTAAGTTCCTTAAGAATAGAGTTAGTAATTGAATCTTATAATAATTATGTTAGTAGTATTTATTGTTTTGGTATGTCCGTCCTTGGTATTTAGCATGATTTTTTTAGCTAACAAAATTTCCCAACAATGTCGGTTCGGCTAACAGTCAAACTGGATGCAAAAGAACAAAAATAAATAAAGAAGAAAAAAAATGTCTCAATCACACAAAAATCATGCCAAGCTCCTCGTAGCCGAGAATCACAAATCACGAATTGATATATTTTAATTGCATCATCGCTGTAGTTCGATAGAATTGTGTGGACCTAGGGGTCTTTAAATCAAGAGTAAATAAGTTACTTCTAGGAAAGCGTGCTCCATCTTCGACCACATAATTGCTTACCATCAGGTGAGATGGTAGTTAAACGCGAGCCAGTTCTGAATTAAAAAAAAATAAAAAATTCTAAACTATTAATATTTAACTCGGACAGTAGTATGACTCCTTCTCTTCTATACCGGAAACATTCCACCGACAAGTGGTGAACATCTTCAACAAGCCCACATATCTCACAATTATGGCTATCAGTTTTTTCATTAAAAAACCAAACTTGTTGAGTGGAATGTGCCCAGCCTTTAATCTATGAGCTAGTAGAATATATCTATACTAATATTATAAAGCGGAAAAGTTTGTTTGTTTGCTTGAACGCGCTAATCTTCGAAAGTACTGGGTGGATTTGGATGCAATTTGGTATGGTATGGTATATTTACCGTGATAGAATCCACGGGAGCGAAGCCCCGCGTGAGTACTAGTTTTCAACCGACGACAAAAAGAGGAGGTTATCAAATATATATATATATATATATTTTTTTTTTTAATGTATAATCATCGATTACTCGCAGACGGCTGAACCGATTTGGGAAATTCTTTTTTGATCGAAAGGGTATACTTTGAAATTGGTCCCATTTTTATAAACGTCAGGATCTGATGATGGGATCCTGGAGAAATCGAGGGAACTCTTCAAATATTATAGGCACACCTATGACGTTTTGGGTATTTATTATAGTAACTTGTGCAGTTGCTCTCAAAAAGTACCATTTGAGGAAGTGGAACTGATGATGAAGACCACAGATGGCCGCCGAAACTACTCAATAATAGGTATTTCGTGGATTGCGATTCGATTACTTGAATATGGATGTTAAGCACTTTCTGCTCGTCAGAATGCATATGGTGGTGTAGAGCTGATGGTGAAGTACCAGGAGAACTCCTCAACAATTAACCGCCCAGCATTGGGAAAAGCAATATTTTGTAAAAGGTAATAAGTAGTTGACATTTAGGCTCTTGTAACTAGGTAAATTAAAAATAGACCAACTAAAAAGAGTGAAATAAAAACTTTTTATCAAAAATTTAAACCGACTCCCAAAAAACACTGCAAAGTGAAAAATAACTTTAATTTCGGAAGTCGGTGCCAAAAACGAAAATACAAAACTAAAGACACCGACTACCGAAATTAAAGTTATTTTTCACTTTGCAGTGTTTTTTGGGAGTCGGTTTAATTTTTTGATAAAAAGTTTTTATCTACTAATTCTTAAGTTGCCAACACAACCAGGAACCTCGAGGAGGTTCGCACTGCATTGTCCTGTACCAAATACCTTTTACTATTGAATTTAGGTTAAAATACTCTCTCCACATTTTAAAGCAATTAATTTTAAATTTTGGTAAGACTTTAACGAAACAAGATTTTATATTAAGAACTGATCCAGTAACAGGTGCAGTTTTTGCTAATGTGTCAACATCCTCATTTCCCTGTAAGCCAATATGCGACCGAATCCACTGCAACTTTAGGATCGATTGAGTTTGGATGTGTATGAGACATACACATCCAAACTGTCACATTTATTAACCGACTGCAAAGGAAGGGTTATGTTTTTCGCGCGTATCTTGTATGTATGTATGTAATATTCTTTATTACCTCATATCTCCAGAACCGCTGAACGGATTCACATGATTGAGGTGTCGTTAGATTCGTCTTAGCGGCCCAAGTGTTCTTAGATATGACGACATTTGAAAAAATCAAACATGGTGGCTGTGCGAAGCAATTATAAATAAAAAAAAAAATAGAGCACCTAAATATATCATAACATAATCAGCCTATTTAACGTTTCCATTGTTGAGACACAGAACTCCTTTATATGAGAGGCGATAGACCGTAATCCACCGTATGTACCCAATGCGAATTGGGGGATTGCGTATGTTATCGGAATTTACGATCTTAGAACTTGCCGATTTCCTCACGATGTTTTATGGCTAATACAATATGCTTAGAAGCAGACTAAAGTGTAACAATCACTTAAATGTAAACTCTGCATGCATTAGTTATATTTATATCTGTACTATAATTATAAATAACATGAATCTATAGAGAATTCAAGGACACACACACAAAATCTAATGTTGACTTAATATTCTAATCAATCCTTTGACACTAATAAATAAATAAATAAAAAAAATTAAAAATAAATTAATAATAATAATGACTACTCCAAGTCGATATCAAATTGCAGATCAATTTGGTCACCATAACTGTTCACAACCCTGCATAACCTGGCCACAGGAGAATGGGCACTGTAATTTATTTATTTATTTAAACTTTATATACAATGGTGTTACATGGGCGGACTTAATGCAGCAAGAAATTCTCTACCAATCAACCTTTGGGTTAAAAAAAAACACATTGAATGAAATAAAATATTTAATACTAATAAATATAATATTAATGAAATACATATATTTATGTATATGCTAAAATAATAAACTAATAAATACGGTGCTTTATAATACTTTTTTCTGATTAAGAGAGCTCATAATAATTATGGTGAAGTCCAAACTACGAATAACAGCCCCTTAAGTAGTGGGTTGGAATCGAGAGCATTCGATGGTATAGATTACACAAAGAAGTATATAAAAATTGGCCAAGTGCGAGTCAGACTCGCCCATGAAGGGTTCTCTAAAAAAACTATTCGCGATCAGAGCCATAAGTAACTATTCGCCGGCATAAGTTCAATATTTATCCGTGAAAAAAGTACCCCGAGTCCGTTTTGCGGGTGTTGTTTGTTATTTCATATATGTAATACTAATGTCGATCCCTGATTCGTCCTAAAATGGACTTATGTTTCTGCAGTTTACACATATTACTACAAAACATTGAATTTTATTATATCATAATAATTATATCGGTGGACCACCGGGGTTGCAGGGATATTCTAATGAGGAAAGCAAGGGCAGCTGAAAAAACAAGGTGGGTTTTTATTTAGTAGAATGTGACACTTCCTGCTGCAACTAAAGCGGAAAGCCATTTGATGATTTTCCCCCCGAAAAAAATTAATACATTGTGAGAACATGTCATAAATGAGAGCAAAGTTCAATATTAGAAATACCTATATGTTTTTGTCTTCGCCGACATACAATATTGAGATCTGCCATGTTCTGTGTAGAAAATCCTAAAACTTTTGCTACAAGAACATGCAATTCAAGGTCAAAATCTGATTTGGCTAGTTTTTGCCTACCAACCAAATATTAGAAAAATTACTAAAGTATTATATTTTAACCACGTTTAAGTATTAGTACGGAACCGACAAACAGGAAGTTCTCTAACTTGCGTATGACTTACCGAAGATAATTTGATTAGAGAAATATAATCTGTGGCGTAGAAAATAAAATCTCCTTCCATGATTCACTATGTGGGAATGATGATCAATCGGGGGACGTTTCCTATAAATTGATTTTCCTTCCCATAAAGCTTCTCTCCCGTGGACTTCATCACGATGAAAACATAACTCTTCTCTTTTGCAGTCGGGTCCTTAAGTTTGAAGTTACTTCCATACCAAATTTCATCCAAATCCAACCAGCTTTTCCGCTTTATAGTATTAGTATTGTTACGCCAGTCGCTTAGCGAAGTACGTCGAGAAACTTCGACAGAAATCTAGAATGTAGCAGTAGTACTGAATATCTCGAGTAGCTTCTGGAATATTTTGGCAGTATAGGCAGTGAGATGATTTTACAAGAATGTTCTAGAACTCGTAGACCGGGGTATAAATAGATCGCAGAGGAACGCAGACAGCAGTCTTATTACAAGATACGAGGCGATATAATCGAAGCCTCACAAGTGAATTTCCGTGAGATTTAAGTGTTGAGTGACCAGTATTGTACTGTGAATAACTAACTGTGTTAATTTTTATTAGGCGTTTATTTAAGTAAAGTGTTAATTTTGGTTTAATTGGTGTTAATTATTTCTATCCCGAACCCCAGCTCGTAAGAGTATAAATGATCTGTATAGGTGCCTACCTTTTGTTTCAGTAACCCAAGCCTAAGCCTTTACTAACAAAATTATGGAATAATTTATCTGAAATAAAGAATTTGAAATAAATAACTGTCTGTAGGTAAATGAAAACTATCCAAGTCAAACATTGACAATAAGAGATGCAAACTATCTCAAGAGCAATTAATTCCATTATCCCGGGCAAGGTGTATTCACGGGCAAAGCCGAGTGCGAGCCTACCACATTCCTGGCACTCACTCTATCGGTCAAGGACGGCACATCACAGTTAACCTGTAAATGGGTTAAAATTCTTGTGGTTAACTTTTCAGTGATGTAGATTAGAGATAAGGACGCGGGTTGGTTTACACTAGAAATTTCGCGGATGCCGAGCCTATGAAAGGAAATGGATAGATTCGTTTGTAGCCACGGTCAAGGCCGACATTTAAAGTAAGTGTTATTTTGATCTTTTTGTCTTAAACATGTAAGGGGTAAGAAGTAATTATAAAAAATTGGTCTATAACAGCAATGTTTAATGAGTATCTATGCTAAATTTGAGTAAATTTCGCAAAATCTATTCGAAATATCATTAATCTTTAGTAATTATCACAAAAGACGTAAAGTTTGAGTTTGTAGAAAGTGATTCCTGGATCTACTGAAACGATTTTGAAAATTCTTTCACCAATAGAAAGCCACATACTTACTGAGTGACATAGTCTAAATTTTTCACTAAAAATTTTCACTCGAGCAAAGACGCGGGCGGAAGCAAGTGCGCATATAAAATCATTGCATTTTACTGTCAATTAATTAGGAGACCTGTTTCGCCAGTCGGGGCTAAGACATTGTGAAAATTCTACTGAGTTGCGGGAATATTCTAACGAGATAACGTGGTCACAGAACGCAAATGGCAACAAAAGTAACAGAGGACTCATTTGATAACATTCCCCGCGAAAAAAAAATTTTTTTTGAACTCTAAGACTATTATGTCGTTTGTCTGTCGGTATTGTTACAAAAAAACAAAAAAACATTTTTGGAGTAGTTGAACTGAAGACCGATGGGTTTTAACTGCTTTTTTAACTGACTTCTAAAAAAGGAGGAGGTTCTCAATTCAGATGTTTGTTTGTTTTTTTTTTTATGTTGGTTCGGGCATAGTTCCGTCGCTTGCCAACCGATTTGAAAAATTCTTTTTATTTGGAAAGGGTATACTTTCCAAATGGTCCCATGAAAATTTTATCGAAATTAGACTTTTGTCTATTTTTCAGAAACGGCTTGTTTCTGAAAAATAGACAAAAGTCTGAAAAAAATATTTACATTGACGATCTTTACACTGCTGGTGAAGGTGTGTGAAGTAGTTGACATTTTGGCTTTTGTAACTAGATTAATTACAAACTGACCCACTAAAAAGCATGAAACTAAAAACTTTTTTGCATAAAATAAAACCGACTTCCATTTTATTTTTTAGTTTATTTTTAGATGTATATTATTATGTAGTTTAGGGTTTTTATTTAAGTGTATATTCCATTATTGATTAAAATAAAAATTATCCGTTAAAGTTTTTATCAGAAATATGAAGCCAACGGCGTTGTTGGGGTTTTCTCGTTGTTTACGAGTAACCTTAGTAGTTGTAGAAGTTAGTTTAACACAAAACCACTGTTATGTTCCAAATATTTATTCTGGACACAGTTTAAGGTTGCTTCTAGTAACCTGAGCCGCACTTAATATTGAGTTACGTCAGCGCGAGTGATGGAGTTTAGTTACGACTAATTTACTTTATATTGTGTAGTACTTAAATAGGCGTACTTTTGCTGTATGAGCATTATTAAGTATTTAATAATAAGTATTTAATAATAATATTGGCTCGTACAGGCGTCTTCGTTCCATCATTTAAATACCACAAATTAAGTTTTGAATTTAAATGATTATATTATCTATATTTACATATAAATCAAGCATTGTGAGATTGTAATTTAAAAATAATTGTGTTCTAACTAAAATACGAAGAAACTATAATACTATTAAATGATACCTGTCTGTCTGTAGGTATTTTTGTTTGTCCAGGCTAATCTACACAATGGCTGAATAAATTTTCATGGGACTTCCACTGGTAGATAGCGGAGGTTATAGGGCTACATATAGACTTGTATCCCGGAATTCTCACGACATGCGAACAAAGTAGCCGGCGATTGAATTGTTACAATTGTGTGTTTGTTTGTAAAACGCTGTCAACTCACCTCAAATTCTCAATACAGAAGTTATCGCCGTGAGATAATTTTTAGTCAGGAAATCAGAATTCTTTTCAAGATAAATGGTATATTCGATATTGAAACTATCTATCATCGAAAGTTACCAAGAATCTTCGTTTTATCCCACAGTTTGACGGGAACGAATGCGCTGGGAAATGCTTGTGAAATATAGGAACCCCTATTACAGCGAATTATTGGATTTCTCCATGTATTTTTCTGCTATAGATTATTTTCGTTTAACTTGTATCATTTTCAGAAAATGTATGTTTATTTTTCTGGGTAGCCTAAATCTATAAGATCGCCAGAATGACTAAATTTCTAGCTTCACCCGCTATTTTCGACCGCTTTAATCGATATTACCCGTACCTACGGAGTTGTTCCCGCATCAATCCTGATCCCGTGAAAATACCGGGTTAAGAACTAGCGGTTATGTTGCCATTGAAATCGGTTTAGCTATTACAGAGATAAGCCCACAGCTATTTAACAAAATACGAACAGGTACTGCAATCTTATTAATATCTTGTTAGGATTTCCGCACCACCAGAAGCTAACGCCCTAGGGTTTTTTGAAAAGAAACGTAGCATATTACTTGGAGATATCTCGGTCTGTGGAGATAAGTTTTTTTTTTTAAGAGAACTAACACTGTGGGTGGAATTATCATTACTAGCAATCTTGTTGGAGAGTGGAGTGGGTTCAGGTAATAGTATAATGGGTGAGGTTCAAAACCGAGACTTCTCGATCACAAGTCCGATACTTTAGCCGTTACGCTATTGACACAATAATATAATATTCCACAACTTTCACACAACGCCATCTAGTCCCAAACTAAGCAGAGCTTGTGCTATGAGTACTAGACAACTGATAAACATACATATATATTTCTAAATACATACATATTGTTACGAGCTGGGGTTCGGGATAGAAATAATTAACGCCAATTAAACCAAAATTAACACTTTAATTAATTAAACACAAAATAAAAATTTAACACAATTATTCGCACCACAACACTTGCCACTTAACACTTAAATCGCACTGAAATTCACTAGTAAAGCTTTGATTGTATTGCGTATTCGCCTCGTAATAAGACTGACTGTCCGCGTTCCTTTGCGATCTATTTATACCCCGGTCTATGAATTCTAGAACATTCTTATAAAATCGACTCACTGTTTATACTGCCCAGAATATTCCAGGAAGCTACTCGAGATACACAGTACCACTATTTGCCGCTAGATGGCGTCAGTGTCTCGAACATTCTAGATTTATGTCGAAGTTTCTCGACGTACTTCACTAAGCGACTGGCGTAACAATATTATACATAAATTACACCTAGATAAAGAACAAATGATCGTGCTCATCACACAAACATTTGTCCTGGGTGGGAATCGAACCCACGACCTTACGCATAGCAGTCAGGGCCACTGACCACTAGACCAACAGGCCTGTCAAATGTATGTGTATCCTATCCAATATTAACATTGGTCTTAGTAACTAATATCTGAGGTTAATTAAGGCTTTTATAAGGTCAAATTATTTCTTGTTAGTAGTCTTTAATTACTAAATAACTAAGCAGTAGTTCTTTCATTTAGGGCACATCCATCTATAACGTTATATTTCTTTTAGTCTCCCGCCTCCCATCTATACGTTTTTGTCTATTGTGTATGCCTGATCAACTGATGCCAAATAAATGTTTTTCTTTCTTTGTTTGTTTGTAGCAAATTTAAAAAAGCGCGATCTTCTTGACTCCTGATAAATATTTATTTCGTAAGAATGTAATGGAAAAATGAATACACGTTGGGTTTGTTTTTCGAAGAATCAAATTTAGAAACGTTTGTTTTATTTTTTAATGTTTTATGTATAAATAAGTTAAGGAGTGGAATCCCCTTTTATGATAGGGATGAGTTTAAGTCAAGAGACCTTAAAATCAAGAGTGAATAGGTTACTTCTAGGTAAACGGGCTTCATCTTCGACCACATTATTGCTTAGTATCAGGCGAGATGGTGATCAAACGCGAGACTATAACTAAAAAATAACAATATTGGTTTTATTTTAAAGTTTTTCCTTTATTACATTAGATTATGATTAGTCCAACGCGCGCTTTTTCAAAGTAACATTGCGTGAGAACTAATAAGACTTCGTAAGGAAATATAAGATGGCAAACCAATCTATATAATCCTCATAACTTTTGTGAATATGTGAACTATGCAGGTTGTTTTATTCGAGTTAAACATGATTGTCTGACAGTTTGAGTGTTTTTTACGGCCTACCCAAATGTCCTTACCTTGGTATTGTTCGTCAAATCGTTAAACTCCTTGTTTTAAGTTGAGCTATACGTTATCTGCCAAATGCTTGCACTGTATGGACAGGCCCACTCAAATCTGTGAGCATCTTTCCTCAAAAGATCGCCTCAGACGGTAACCTACAAGGTTCCCATATATTTTTAACCAGTATAGATTGTATGGACTTTAAAAGAGACGGACCCCTGAGTTTGTTTCGGTGTTTTCACACAAACACTGGCCTCTTCTAGTTTAAATTTACAAAAAAAAATACGTGTAAAAGTGTTATTTAATAACCAATTTGCAAAATAAAGATCATTTATCATTTACGGTCGAACTCACCTCCACCCCCAAATCATGTAACGTAATACATGAATGGACCCTTATCACCTAATTAAATCTTAAATGACTCTCTGCCGCGGGTCCTGATTAACTTATTATTAGTTTTGTAAGAAATATTCATTTATTATATGGTTATACCACAGTTGAGACGAATATTTATTTCGAAAGTGTACAACATGTATCGTAATTAACGCACACCCTCAAACACCCCAATTAGAAAATTATGTTATTATCATAATACATACTCAGAATTTTTTTATTTACTTGTTTAAACAGTTTTTTTAAGACTTTAACTTCCTTTAAATGAGTTTATTTTTTCTGTAATGTACTGTACTGAGTGACGGAATTTATATAAATCTGCATTTAAAAAGTTACTACTTTAATTTACGGTCCATACTTAGAATGGGTCCATAGTTAGTTTGTTTTTACTATACAGCGAAGGTGTAAGTTGTAATTTACGTAAATTTAATTTTTATGGGATAAAAATTATCTATATGAAAAATAATAAAAATCGATTCAGTAAATGATTCTGAACAAACTAATTTCAGGATGTGCATTAATTATGTTACATGTTGTATATTACTACTCATAAAGCCCGATTTACACTTCAATAAGCACAGCAGCCAGTTAAGAATTCAAACAGTTAAGTAATAAGTAGTAAGTTGTAAGTAGCGTCCAAACGTAGGCGAGTGAGTAGTCATAAGTTGCCCGAGAAGAAGAAAAGAAAATAACACGTGTTCGCGGCCGCAACCTACAAATTTATGGACTGTACTAAACTCGCCCGTCTACATGCCAGTCAGTTAAGTTGGAGGGGTGCGGGAGACGCGAGAGAGGGGGCTACTTCGCACTGGCCTCGCCGAAAAATAGGTTCGCGATCTATTTAACTCAACTTAATCAACAACTTCTATTTAACTCGCTTTTGCCGTTCAAACTACAATAACAACTTAACTCGCCGATGACGCAAGTTAACTTGCTACTGTACTTATTGAAGTGTAAATCGGGCTTTAACGATATACCTAAAATAGTAGAATTTAGTTATATTGTTAAATAGGAATTTTGGTGTACAATAAAATATATTCTAAATATGTATCTATCTAATGTCAAAATGTTTGAATTTATTTTATTAGACAATGCCTACCTATAACAACGAGAAGCACGTGGCAACGGCATCGGCAGCACGGGGCGATCTTCAAGGTAAAAATAAAATAAAATAAAAATAAAATAAAAATAAAATAAAAATAAAAATAAAATAAAATAAAAATAAAATAAAATAAAATAAAAATAAAATAAAATAAAATAAAATAAAGATAAAATAAAAATAAAACAAAATAAAATCTTTTTATCAGACATAAAGCAACGGTTGCTGAGGTCAGTCCGTGGATGGGTGACCACCTTAACACATCGAGATTTCTCCTTACTAACTATTTAGTAATCTGTGTCCTTACCTCGTAAAAATAACAGCCCGGACCAACGATTAAACTACTTACGTTAAATCGTTGGTCTCGGCTATTATTTGTATCTACAATCGTTACGAGTAGTGAGGATCCAGAACTGGCAGTTCGAATGCTTTATACGGCCCACCCAAATGTCCTTACGTTGGTATTGTTCGTCAAATCGTTCGAGCTCCTTAAGATTCTAAGTTGAGCTACGCGATATTTGACAAATGCTTGCACTGTTTGGACGGGCCTGCTCAAATCTGTGTGATTCTGTCCTCTAAGAGCGCCAAAGACATTAAACCTACATGGCTCTCATATGATTTGATCACTACAGATTGTATGGACTTTAAAAGAGACGTTGACCACTGAGTTTGTTTCAGTGTTTCTTCTCAGAGTATGACTACTCTGAGAAGAAACAGTGTTTCAGTGTTTCTGTGTGCCAGTGTTTCCTAACTGACGTTAGGAAACACTGGCCTCATCTAGTTTACATTTACGATAAAAAAAGACGTGTGAAAATATTTTTTATAACCTATTTGCAAAATAAACATCATTATTTCAGAATATCTAACACTGGTCTTGTCAGGGGATATCGTGTAACTCAGCTACTGGATTTTGGAAGTCAGACTCAGATAGGCAGTTGCTCCATCAAAACTCTGGTATGTGTTCAGCTGCATCCGGTTAGACCACGGAATAGATGAATAAGGTTGGAATGGTAATGTGGGCGTGGCGAGCGCGCCACATTTATGATACGACAATCATAGCGCGACCGATTAATTCATTCACAGCATTTAGTGCGCCTGGAATTACTTCGGAACACAGAGCTCTGCTTTAAAATGCCGTGTTGTGCAATTATAATGGTAGATCGGCGTAAAATTGCAAACTGTTTGTATTTATATTGATAGTCCAGAGCTACTTTCTAAATTTTATTTTAACGTACCTAACAAAACATTGCGCTTTAATCCTCCCATATGTATACCTCATTCATCATCTAATTATAGGCAAAATAGCTATATTGTGCGCGCAAGCAGAACTTTTAATGAGATATGCAAGCAGTATGATTTGGATCCTTTTACAACTAGTGTGAACTCAGTCAGAAGGTGCTTAAGCCTAAACTTTTTCAAGTGTTAGTGGTTAAGTTATGCTATTGACTCATTGCAAGCAAATCTTTATATATTGTGTATTCTTACTGTGTAAATTGTATCTTTAATTTATGATTAGCTTTATTATTGCTTGTTTATTGCTTATAACTTTATTTTAGTATAAGTCTAAACGTGAGGACTTGTTATTGGCTCTCTGGCGACTATGTATTCTTCTTTTTATGTTTTTATTAGCTGTAAGTCCTCCATATAGTAAATAAATAAATAAATAACCTGTAAAACAAAAAGTCAGACCGCAAGTATAGAGCAAGGAGGTATATCTTTCCATCGGTATCGAAAATAACATTTGATTACAATTTTATTTGTAAAAAAAACATAAAAATATTTTGATCTCTATGAAATTTCGAACATTAACCACATTATTGCAACAAGTTAGAAAAAGTATACATTGCCCGATGTGTACTTGCTAAATCAACGCAATGACCAAGTCCGCTTACAATGTACTGCATGCGCCACACTTCAACCATTGACGTTTTGTCCTTTGCCTTGATTGGCCGTGATGCACGGTGCATGTTTATCGATAGTGAGTTACAATCAGTAGCAAGCTCTCGCTATAAGTGTGTGTAATTTATTTGTGTGCATAATTCACATACGTAGCGGACCTCTTGCTTGTAGTGGAGCTAAAGAGTGGGGAGACGAGCGGTGACACGCGTTCTCATGCAAATCAGGAACTATTTCCTTTCTAACCTCTTTTATCTGTTCTTTGGGTTAGACTGGGAGCCGACTCCAATGTAGCTGGAAAAAGATGATGATGATTATACCCATAACTCAATTTAAATCATTTCCTTGGGTCCCAGAGTTCACACAAACAATTGCAATAATGACATTAATTACTCGTAGTTCAATCAATCAATATTTCAGGCAAACTTGTATCATGTATACTGTACTCTTTGTAAATGTTTGTCTGTAAATGCTTTTAAGTCCTAATAAAAATATTATAATCATATTTGCCACTGTTGTCTAGTAAACATCTTTGCTCCTAGTATTTTCTTTCACAGTTTCATAAATTCTCAGAAAGCGTACATTACGAAATAGGTATAGAGATAAGAATAAGTAAATTACAGACTAATTTGTTGACCAAAATCCATACTTTGAGTGGTTTTATTTCTTTCTGTGCCTTATGCATAGAAAATATTTGTGTCGCTTAACTTCAAACTCGGATAAATCCACTCTAGCCTCTTAGGAGATATTTACAAAAAAGTGATAATAGTCTTAATTTCATGAATTAAAATGCAGTATTTTGTTATTATGGTAACAGGTATTGAATAAAACGATCCTGTTTAGTAAATTCAGTATTTAACACATTCATTCTTTCAAAAATGCAATATTTAGATTGGATTTACCTTCATTTGATATAATGGAACGCAATTTATCTATCTTTGAAAAAACTCAGTGTGGATTTATAGAATTTTGATTTAATAGATCTGGATTTATTTGGATTTGAAAATATACGATCAGAACTAGGGATGTGGTAGTGGCGAAATCATGGTATACCATCGTCGATAATTAAATTTTGTTAGCTAACTGAATAATACAAACAAAATAAGGAAATCTAGTTTTATTTTACAAAAATAAGAGGTAACCGATTTAAATTATTTTAAACAAAATTCTATATTTCTTCTGAGTCAGTTTCTTCAATTTATTTTTTGTGCATTGGTCGCCCTATCACATTTTCACTGTTAAGCACTTTTTTTATAATGTTTTATTTCCACCAACGATGCCCAGTCTTGGTCAAAGTGCGTGCGTGTGCGTGCGTAATTTACGAACTACAATTTGTTTTGCTTCATGAACCTGAATTTGATCAGATTTTGATCCTGTATACCTACACAAATTTGACCGGACAGTTCTCATATGTACCTACTGAATATTATATCCTTACATACTTATTAAGTCCAAATTATTCTGTAATAGTACCTACAACAACAAAATAATAATAATCGATAATAGTTAGCACAACACTAGTGCCAGCCCGGGATTCCAAACGACGCTTAGGTATAGGTATTTCAAAACTACCGAATTTTAGCTCTTTCCTCTTTCTTACGGCGAAATTTTATATTAGGCCGCTTGCGGGCTTTGCTTGGTGACACAATTTAAATAGAATTATCCATGGGAATTGGCTAAATAACAAAAAGAAACAATAATAATGCAGGAGGGTACCGTGCTACTATCGCAATGTTTACGTCGACTGACGACCATTTTGAACAAATGCAATTGGCTTTCATGGACTTAACTACATTTGAAAAAAACTGTCTCATGGATCTATCTGATTTAGATAAAATATTATGATTTTAACGGTTTATATCTCATGAACCATGCGGATTTATACTCAACTGATATAATTGTTTAAAAACATATTTTTTTTCCTTTTTTATGATACCAAAATCTTAAAAATGTTCAGAATTGGATTTATCCGAGTTTGAAGTTAAGCGACACATTTAGTGTTTTTTTCGGTTGGGAAAATCACCGAATGACTTCTATCTCGTATCTCGTTAGAAGATTCCCACAACCCCGGCAAGCTATGGCCCTAAGGGCCCCGTCACTATTGCTGACAACACTTTGAGGCGTGCGTGAATACGACGCGCTGCCGACCCGGGCCTGGTCCTTACCGGACGGTGGCCGAAGATCGGCGTGCGATTCCCGATGCCCGGGGCCTTTCACGCGACGTCTGGGACGTGAGTAAGACAGTTGCCTCTCCTGCGCACGTTCACCCTCCTCCTGCATAGTACATACCTAGACTATTTTATTATCTAATAGAACATTAGACGGCCCTCACGTTGCTGAAATGCTTCACTCTGTTACTCGTAGGTGTCCCATTCACTTTGTGTCGGCACTCCATATCCTGTTTCTTCTCTGTGCACGGTCTGTAGTTGTAGCAGCGTCCACTTGTACCTGTTTTCGGTATGTTTTGACTATCGTCTACGAAATCTTAATCCTACTCCTACTTCCTATTAATATTATAAATGACGAATTTGTGAAAATGGTTGGATGGATATTTGTTACTCTTTTACGCAAAAAGTACCGAACGGATTTAGATTGAATTTACAGTAGGTAATAATATATATAGCGTATAGGTAGTATTTACATCAGAATAACACATAGGCTACTTTTTAACCGACTTCTAAAAAAGGAGGAGGTTCTCAATTCGGATGTCTGTATTTTTTTTTATGTTTGTCCGCGCAGAACTCCGTCGTTTGCCAACCGATTTGAAAAATTCTGATCTTGTTAGAAAGGATATACTTCCTAAATGGTCCCATGAAAATTTTATCGTAATCGGATAAGTCGTTTCCGAAAAATCAATAAAAGTCTAAAAAAAAATATTTACGTTGATGATCTTTTCGTTTACTCTGCACTGCGTTTTTTGTTCGCGCATAACTCCGTCAATTATAAACCGATTTGGAAATTTCACTGACCCACTAAAAAGCACGAAAATAAAAACTTTTTTGCAAAAAAAACACGACTTCCATATCAAAACACTACAAAGCCAAAAATAATTTTAATTTCGGAAGGCGGTGTGAAAAAAATAAATAATCCAAAACCAATAACACCGACTACTGAAATTAAAATTATTTTTGGCTTTGTAGTGTTTTGATATGGAAGTCGGTTTTATTTTTTGCAAAAAAGTTTTTATCATCAAAATGAACGAAGTCGCGGGCAATAGCTAGTATGTCTACAAGGTGTAACAGATTAAGCGCAATACCTCAGACACTCCAATTAGAATATTAAATTATAAGTCGTAAATAAAAATTAAAGTAAGTAAGTAAATAAATTTAAATCAAACCTAGACATTTTTTATAAAATAGTTTGAAACGAAATGAAATATTTATTTTGTAAATTGGCTATAAATAACACTTTTACACGTCATGTTTTTTTGCGTGTTAAGTTTAGTTTAGCTAGATGAGGCTGGTATTTCCTAATTAACTACTCTGAGAAGAAAAACCGAAACAAACTCAGAGGTCATAGTCTCTTTTAAAGTCCATACAATTTGTATTTGTATATGAGAAGCATGTAGGTTCATGTCTGTGTGGTGTTCTTTTTATTATTATTTTGTGTAATTTTCATCATCACCACCGCTCTGAAATCGATGAAGGTCAACATTGTTAGGAAATAGGTCCAATATGTTCGAAGAAATGCGACACTCACCCGCACTGGGCCTTCGTGGTGGATTACGGTCCTTTATGTCTTATACAAGCTGTAACATATTAAGTAGAATACCTCAGACACCCCAATTAGAATAATAAATTATAAGTCTATATAACTTTAATTTCGGTAGTCGGTGTCTTTAGTTTTGTATTTTCGTTTTTGGCACCGACTTCCGAAATTAAAGTTATTTTTCATTTTACTTCACTCTTTTTAGTTGGTCTATTTTTAATTTACCTAGTTACAAGAGCCTAATTATCAACTACTTATAACCTTTTACAAAATATTGCTTTTCCCAATGCTGGGCCGTTAATTGTTGAGGAGTTCTCCTGGTACTTCACCATCAGCTCTACATCACCATATGCATTGTGACGAGCATAAAGTGCGTAACATCCATATTCAAGTAATCGAATCGCAATCCACTCAATACTTATTATTGAGTAGTTTCGGCGGCCATCTGTGGTCTTCATCATCAGTTCCACTTCCTCAAATGATACGTTTTGAGAGCAACTGCACAAGTTACTATAATAAATACCCAAAACGACATAGGTGTGCCTATAATATTTGAAGAGTTCCCTCGATTTCTCCAGGATCCCATCATCAGATCCTGACGTTTATGAAAATAGGACCAATATCGAAGTATACCCTTTCAATCAAAAAAAGAATTTTCCAAATCGGTTCAGCCGTCTTCGAGTAATCGATGATCATACATTAAAAAAAAAAAAAAATATTTATGTAGGATCAGGAGGAGGAGCGAGTGCCGAGCGGTACGGCACGAAGGGTTTGGAGTCCCCATTTTATTGGGATAAAAAAGCCGGTACAAGCAAACACAGATGTTTATTTACTGAGCTTACTAGTAATGAAATAATGATGTTTATTTTGCAAACTAGATGAGGCCAGTGTTTCCTAACTGACTACTCTGAGAAGAAACACTGAAACAAACTCAGAGGTCAACGTCTCTTTTAAAGTCCATATAATCCAGGTAAAAGATAAAGCAAA
The DNA here is from genome assembly GCA_943138885.2 of Tholera decimalis. Classification (NCBI taxonomy): domain Eukaryota; kingdom Metazoa; phylum Arthropoda; class Insecta; order Lepidoptera; family Noctuidae; genus Tholera; species Tholera decimalis. The sequence continues at coordinate 38,469,811 of OW964562.2, forward strand.
TTACAAAGAAAGAATACAGTTAGGCGAACAGACCCTTTTAAGGTCACAGTTCGTATAGTGGCCAAGCCACCCAATTACAAAGAATACAGTTAGGCGAACAGACCCTCTCAAGGTCACAGTTCGTATAGTGGTCAAACCACCCAATTACAAAGTGTATCCGCTTGCTAATAGCAGGGTTATACAGCTATTGTAAATATACAGCAGCGCTGTACCAAATAAACCGACAGTTTTGTCAGGAGCAGGGAAGCTCTTTATTGAGTCAGATCCGAAGACAGACTGCTGAGCTTATTTTTTTTTTTTTTTTTTTTTTTTTTTTTTTTTTTTTTTTTTTTTTAGGTAGGGCCACTTGTAGATCAGCACACTAAGGCTGTGAGTCTACTTAACCGGACTTTCCTGTGGTGACCTCTAATAAATTAAAGGCCCCCAGCCAGGGCTTACAAACTAAAATATACTTAAAAACTAATGACCGCACGCTAAGGGCACTCCCTGTGGAGTACGGGCCTCGGCATAGCGGGGTCATTTTGGGAGGGCAGCAAAGGGACAGGCTGGGTCATATTATTTACGGGAGTATTTATTGCTACTGGCTCAGCATCGCGGGCTGGCTCGTTTGGCAAAGGTCGGGGACGATTTTCATTACAGGTACGCGGACGTCGCGATGGGCCTCGTCGGCGAGGCCGGAATAAGGAACGCGTTCTGTATATGTGTTTTCTAAGAGTGCTGGTTTCCCTACTGCTCTCTTGTCGGATGGTGGTGGGGTCGTCAGGCTCGTCTAGGATGTTACGCGGGCGACGAACCCGAGAAATCTTGGAGGGTCTGTATCGGGCGGCCGATATGATCAGGGGGTTAGTGTGGGTCTCAGCAGAGGTGAAGTAACGCACTGACATGCGTTTCAACACTTGCTTTATGGTCGGGAGTTTGAGGTCTACGTGGAGATCCTCGTTCCTACAGAACCAGGGCGCGCCCGTGGCCTTTCGGAGAAAACGGTTCTGAACGACTTGCATCCTATGGATCTGATTGGGACTGGCATGAGCAAACACCGGACAGGCATACGTCAACTGCTGAGCTTACCAAGTGCACGGTCTTTTATAAGACGATACCCGCACTTTGAAATCCCTCCAACTCTGTCCATTGGCGCGAAGAAGTGCGTCACGTGTTTACTTGATACAAAACGTACTAAATCTAATGAGACTTACGTTATAAAATAATCAAATAATACAAGAGTAATTATCGATAATAAACAATGGTGATTTCACAAAGTTTAAATTAAAGAAACATGTCATCCATTGTTTTGATCAAAACTATCAGTCACACTTATCGAAATAAGTTGCCAAAAACCAATTAGTGCGTACACTAAGTACTTAATAAATTATGTTTCGATTTATCAGACAGTAATTGATACTGAAAGATCACTTAAATTCATAACAAGAAAATCAATTCTTAACAAAATATGATGAATACCCACAATAACTAATTGTAATTGACAACCAACTCCGACATATATATACGCGTCGAATTGATAACCTCCTCTTTTTGTCGTCGGTTGAAAATAACATCCGTAACTAAATAAATTGAAACCAAACCTAAACATTTTTTTATGAAATAGTTATCCTTACTAAACGCAAAACGTATGTGCGTCATGCAATATCCTTACGCAAATGCGTACACTCATGCAATGTTAGCGACCGACACGCACACGAGCGCATTTCCTTGAACTAAGGATTGTATTAATTTGTCATGATACTGTGTTTTCATTTTAAGTTGAATTAAAGATTTTTCCGTCAAAATTTAAGGCCTATTTTTTATGATGGAAATCGATTCCGAAGCCGATTCTGAACCAACTACTTTCAGGAAATGCGTTTATTCTGTTACAAGTTGTATATAATAATGTCTATATCTCTTCATTGTTCAGAATACAGTTAAGATTGAAATAGGTAACTGGAATCGATTCAGAACATTGAATGTTGATTGCAGTTTGTTGTTTATCTCACAAAGGACACTCCCGTTCCGCTTGACGGAGCAATAGATGAAATAGTCTAAATCAAACCTGGTCTCCAAACAGAGCGTTTGAAGTGACGTAAATTGATTTCGAATCGGAACTATATTGAGAGATCGATATCGTTCTATTCCGCTTTGGCGTAGTATATTGCACATCAAAATTTTTTAATAGGATTCCTTGTGAAAGTTTCGTAGGATAACCTCCTCCTTTTTTGTCATCGGTTGAAAATACAGGTGACTTATAGAAAGAAGAAAGCTGACAATATTAGAAACTTATTTTAGCTCCTTAAGAATAGACTTAGTAATTGAAGCTTATAAAAATTATGTTAGTAGTACTTATTGTTTTGGTATGTCCATTGTCCGTCCTTGGTATTTAGCATGATTTTTTTAGCTAACAAAATTTCCCAACAATGTCGGGTCGGCTAACAGTCATACTGGATGCAAAAGAACAAAAATAAATAAAGAGGAAAAAAATGTCTCAATCACACAAAAATCATGCCATAGCCGAGAATCACAAATTGATATATTTTAATTGCATCATCGCTGTAGTTCGATAGAACTGTGTGATAGGCACCTAGGGGTCTTTAAATCAAGAGTGAACAGGTTACTTCTAGGTAAGCGTGCTCCATCTTCGACCACATCATCACTTACCATCAGGTGAGATGGTGGTCAAACGCGAACCTATTCTGAATAAAAAAAAAATGTCTACACTATTAATATTTAACTCGGACAGATAGTGTGTCTCCTTCTCTTCTATACCGGATACATTCCACCGACAAGTGTTGAACATCTTCAACAAGACCACATAATTATCTCACAATTATGGCTATCAGTTTTTTCATTAAAAAACCAAACTTGTTGAGTGGAATGTGACCAGCCTTTAATCTATGAGCTAGTAGAATATATCTATACTAATATTATAAAGCGGAAAAGTTTGTTTGTTTGTTTGTTTGCTTGAACGCGCTAATCTTCGAAAGTATCTTCGAAAGTACTGGGTGGATTTGGATGCAATTTGGTATGGAAGTAGCTGGAAGCTTGAGGAAGGTTATAGGCTACTTTTTACGCGACTGCAAAAAAGGAGAGTTATGTTTTTACCATGATAGAATCCACGGGAGCGAAGCCCCGCGTGAGTACTAGTTTTCTACTAATTCTTATGTTGCCAACACAACCAGGGACCTCGAGGAGGTTCGCACTGCATTGTCCTGTACCAAATACCTTTTACGATTCTCTCCACATTTTAAAGCAATTAATTTTAAATTTTGGTAAGACTTTAACGAAACAAGATTTTATATTACGAACTGATCCAGTAACAGCTGCAGTTTTTGGTAATGTGTCAACATCCTCATTTCCCTGTAACCCAATATACGACGAAATCCACTGCAACTTTAGGATCGATTGAGTTTGGATGTGTATGATTGAGACATACACATCCAAACTGTCACATTTATTAACCGACTGCAAAGGAAGGGTTATGTTTTTCGCGCGTATCTTGTATGTATGTATGTAATATTCTTTATTACCTCATATCTCCAGAACCGCTGAACGGATTCATATGATTGAGGTATCGTTAGATTCGTCTTAGCGGCCCAAGTATTCTTAAAAAGGTGACATTTGAAAAAATCAAACATGGCGGCTGTGCGAAACCATTATACATAGTGAAAAAAAATAGAGCACCTAAGTAAATATATCATAACATAACCAGCCTATATATAACGTTTCCATTGCTGGGACACAGAACTCCTTTATATGAGAGGCGATAGACCGTAATCTACCATGTATGTACCCAGTGCGAATTTGTGGATTTCGTATGTTATCAGATTTTACGATCTTAGAACTTGCCGATTTCCTCACGATGTTTATGGCTAATACAATATGTTTAAAAGCAGACTAAAGTGTAACAATCACTTAAATATAAACTCTGCATGCATTAGTTATATTTATATCTGTACTATAATTATAAATAACATTAATCTATCGAGAATTCAAGTACACACTACAAGTTCTAAAGTTGGCTTAATATTCTAATCAATCCTTTGACACTAATATTAACAATAATAATGACAAATGCAAGTCGATATCAAATTGCAGAACAATTTGGTCACCGCACCTGTTCACAACCCTACATAACCTCGCCACAGGAAAATGGTCACTGGAATTTATTTATTTATTTGAACTTTATTATACAATGGTGTTACATGGGTGGGCTTAATGCAGCAAGACGTTCTCTATCAATCAACCTTTGGGTTAAACAGGTGTACGAGAAAATTGAATGAAATAAGATATTTAATACTAATACTACTAAACTACGGTAGATATATTATGTTTTTCAGAAACTTTTATAAGTAATAATAATGAATTAAATGTATGTATTAACGAGTTCATACTTGCGATTTCCTACTCACGAAATACGGAAAAGAGGGGTGGGGTGTGTATTTTAATTAAACATTTCTTAGAATACAACATAATTCAATTATGTAAGGAAATGGCAGTAGATAAAATATTTGAGTGTTGTGGCATAGAAATACCATCTTATAACTGTATTATTATATGTTTGTATAGGACACCCAATTCTAACATTGGAATATTTTTTAATAAACTTGAGTCTCTATTGCATAAACTAAGTGACAGAAAAAACAAAAAAATTATACTGGTCGGAGACCTAAATATAAACACTCTTACTACTAACAAAAATGCCAGTACACTAAAAGAAATTCTCTTAAACTACAACTTGACTTTAAAGATAAATACTCCAACACGACAAACTTCTTGCATTGACCACATCATCACTAATATACCTGACTCGTTAGGTGAAACATGTGAATTACATCTGTCGGACCATAATACTGCCCAGATTTTGACATTCACATCAAAAATATCTTCAAACCAGCTTGCTCCATCGCATTGTTTTATATACAAGAGGAATTATAGCGAAGAGTACATAGAAAAGTTCAGAGAATGTCTATTGAGCCTCAAATGGCAAGATATTTATAATGAAACAAATCCTAATACCGCTTTTGATAACTTCCATGACACTTTTTGCCTATTATATAAATTGAATTTCCCTTTGCAAAGAATCAAAGTAAACTATCAAAAACCTACTTTAAGATGGTTAACTAAAGGTATAAAAAAATCTTGCCTCTCTAAAAGATATCTAAAATCAAAATATCATGATAGTAAATCTAAGGAAAATAAATTGGCTTATAATAAATACGCTAAAATGTTAAAAATGTATAAACTTGTCAAAAATGCAATCTTCTAGCAAATTTATTTCGAAAGCAAAAAACAAATGTAAAGCAACATGGAAAATAATAAAAAATAAAACTAGATGTGCGAATACACAATATATAGAAGCCATTAAGCTGAATGGCGTTACTATAGATAAACCTGAAGAAATAGCGGAAGCTTTTAATAATCACTTTATTGATACTACAAACATAGACATAACAAATAATAAAAATAAAAACATTAATACAAAAAATATCAATATTAGTAACAGTTTATATCTCGAACCTTGCACGCCCAATGAAATACATAAAATAATATCTTCACTAAATAATACCAAAGCCGTCGGATACGATGACATTTCCACTCACATAATAAAATCATGTGCCGATATATTGTCACCTATTATAGCTCATCTTGTTAATTTAAGTTTCAGTGAAGAAAAGTACCCTAAAAAACTAAAGTTCTCAGTTGTAAAACCATTATATAAAAAAAAAGATATACATGACTTAAACAATTATCGTCCAGTGACTTTAATACCTATAATTTCAAAAATATATGAAAAAGCAATGTACAATCGAATTGTATCATTTATATCCAAATATAATATAATAAATACAGAACAAAATGGCTTTCAAAGAGGAAAGTCAACCACACTAGCTTGTTACCAACTAATAAAATTGATTACTGAGAATATAGATAAGAAGATACCAGTCACTGCAATATTTTTTGACATGAGCAAAGCATTTGACTTTGTAAAACATGATATATTGTTAGCAAAATGTGAGAATTACGGGATAAGAGGAAAAGCACTAAATTGGTTAAAAGATTACCTTAATAATAGACAACAACGAGTTGAAATCTTAGGCGTTAATAAAGACAGAGAAGTGATAAACTATAAATCTCAATACAGAACCAATACATATGGCGTGCCTCAAGGTAGTATTTTGGGACCCTTGCTTTTTCTTCTATACATCAATGATTTGCCTACAGTTACGGAGAATAAGTGCGTGTTATTTGCCGACGACATCTCATTGATTATAACTAAAGAAAGTAAAAATGTTAAATTTGAGGATAAAATAAATGCTGCCGTAGAAGCTATAATAGATTGGCTTCAACAAAATAATTTATGTGTGAATATTTCCAAAACAAAATATATTAATTTCTCTAATTACAAAATGATAAATGAAGTAATGAAAATAATTGGGTGTAATAATGACATTGAAGAAGTTGACCATACGAAATTTTTAGGCATAATAATAGATAAGAATTGTAATTGGAAAAACCATGTTGAAAATGTATGTAATAGGCTAAACAGTTTTGCATTTGCATTAAGAAATCTCAGGAAAACTGTTGGACGTAATGCCGCTCTATTGGCTTATCATGGATATGTCTCATCTGTGCTAAGATACGGCTTAATCATATGGGGTAATTCCACTGACATCAATAAGGCATTTATAGTACAAAAGAAGTGTTTGCGAGCTGTGTTTGCTGCAGAACCATTAAATTCATGCAGACCTTGTAGCGTTGTAGTCGATTAAACTAGAAGTCGACTACCACACTAATCTCTAATATCTATGGTTTCACTGAAGTGACAACACTTGTGCCGGCTATAAATTCTAACCCCTAGTCCGCGAAGCTCTTTTTCTCGCCGCCTACTGTTGCAAGTAACTTATATAAAAACCCCTTCGTGCCCAAGGGTAAGTGCTCGTTGTGTCTGCCATTTTCTCTCCATCTTGCCAAATTGTAATACTTTTATTTCGCCATAATCTGCAGCGTTTGTAAGTTTATATAATTGCCCGGTTGTCAAGATGGCTTCCTGCTGGAACATAACTGTGATATTTCATTGTCATCTGCTTTCCACTAGTGTTCTAAATTTGTGAAGCGTACGCAAGCCGCAGCATTGTTTTCCTGCTGTGCCATAGCAGCTACGAGCTTAAACGCCTTGCACGCGGTTACTTTTTATATAGTTGCACGCGGTATGCGCACGCTTATCTCTATTTAACCTTTGTGAACCGCCGCGATGCTGAGTTTCCCATCCATTTTCCCGGGTACTGTTCCGTGGGGCTTACGGCTGGGAGACGCACGCATCGCTGGCGCTCACGATTCCTGCACCACGCTTACGGAAGCACCCTTTTTGGATTCCAGGGTTTTTTTTCCTTCTCCTTCGTTTCTACTGCCTTGGATTTCTACTATCAACCACCTCTACGTCCGCCGCTCGACGGGTGTCACGCTGCCTCTGTGACTGTCTGCGTGCTATTGCGTGGCCTGCCCGAATAACCTCCGCGCCCGTCTGCGCGCTATTGTGTGGCCTGCCCGCATAACCTCTGCGCCCGTCTGCGCGCGAGCTGCCTGCTACAGGATCTGCCCGCCGGTCTGCGTGCGTCGCGGCCTGAGCCCAGGGCAGTACCATTCTATACCTTCGACCAGTGAGGGAACCCAGTGTGAACCGAACCCACCCCCCTTTTTACAAATAAATGCTGTAAACCTGTGGTCTTCTGCTTTTATTTTACTACCACCAAAACCACAACGCCACAGTGGCGCCCACTCGGTAAGGTTCACAAGGTTTTCTTCACTGGTCGCTATTTACCTGACTCACACATCGTGGCGGTAAGTAGTGGGTAATTACTAAATTTTCTTCTGTATTTTTTTTAATTTGTTACTTTTATATAATTTGTCAGCTCAGTCAGTTTCTACTAGGGTTAATTTAAATAATTGTAAAGATTACAATGAGCGCTAACCCAATCAAATTTATCCACCTTAGAAAGGCCGAATTAGAATATGAGGTCATTATTAGAGGCGGTGAAAAGGGCACATTCACTGACTTTAGAAAACAAATTAACAATGCTCTCCTGAGTAAACTCACCCCTAGTACATCACATCTTTCTGCCAGTGGTCAGCAGGCTGAAGCAAGTGCCACAAGAACCCCAATTCTAAATATAATCTAATCTAATAGATATAATAGGAAATATAATCTAATAAATCTAATAAGAAATATAATCTAATAAATCTAATAAATATATTAAATCTAATAAACATAATACAATCTGATAAACATAATACAATCTAATAAATATAATATAATCTAATTATAATGAATCTAGGCATTTTTTTTTTTTTAAACTTATAAAAGACTAACTCTTCGTTACTACTGGCCAGGAATGCACAGTGACGTAGTGAAAGCTGTAACTTCATGTAAAATCTGTCTAGCTCATAAACAAGTAAACCATGCCCCACTGGAGGTCATGGGGAAACCTAAAGAATGCTCTCGGCCATTCCAGATGCTCAGTATTGACATTTTTGGCCCTCTGCCTGTCTCTAGACGCCATAACGCATATCTTTTTGTACTGACATGCTGTTTCTCTAAGTATTGTCTTCTAAATAAGACAATCATAACAGCTGTTTCTACCTACAATAATAATGACCAACGCTCTTGGGATCTACATATTCCAGTTGTTCAATTTGCACTAAATAACTCAACTAGTGAAGTTACTGGTTTCACACCAACATTCCTTCGCTCAACTTTCAAGTGAAAGTCCTTGGTCTTCACCTGTACTTCTCACACCTAAATGGGATGGCAAATTGTGGTTCTGCTTAGACAGTCGCAAGCTTAATTCAGTAACTAAGAAGGATGCTTATAATTTACCTTATATCTCTGAAATTCTAGATAACCTAAAGGATGCTAAATACCTAACAAGTCTAGATCTTTATAAAAGTTTCTGACAGAGCATCCCGTAGGCCTAGCTAACTAACTAGTGTTTGACCCCATACAGGGTCACACGATGCCAAGGGAACACACACCCACGACTGCCTACAATACTAGTTGTGGAGGGTCGACTTGTACCTAACTACCTAAGTTAACTATAACTCTAGTTATAGCTATCCTAGTGTCATATTTCACACCCACCTACAGTGTGGTAATCCTACTTAAAACCTACTGACTAAAGTTACCAAACTATTATTCTAAAATTAACTATATTTATCTATCTTTTAACAGAACTAAATACTATGACTGCATGGTTATAAGCCAACATAACTTCAGTTCCATGACCACCTGTCTGCTGACCACACACACATACACTACACATCTAATTTCTTTGATTATTTTTCTCTTCACGGCGTGACTATGAGAGGCTACATAGTGGGCCCTCAGGGCGATCAATTCTTTTGTTTCATGGCAGAGTAGTCTCCATGGTACACTACTATTAACTTTTATTTATGTTATTATGTCCTCAAGGATGTCTTAAAGACGGCCCCCTGAAGCATGGGTGTCCGCACACTAATTAATCTACATTAATTCCTAACTAGGCGTAGCTATGGAGAACGCAGCTGACCCTCTCTGTTAGATGTCACAACACTTCCTCATAGCATACTACCATTACTTATTTGTAATTGTAACCTACTGTTCTAAAAACAGCTTCAAGCCGGTAAATGTCTATATAAAATACCGTACCTACCTATTAACTACTTACATAGTAATCTATAACTTTATAGTCTAATTATAACTGTAAAACTTTCTCACTACTACCTTTAAAACTATTCATAAAACAATATATCGCATAGTCCATTGTATTGTTTTCAACTAAACTCTTGTTGTCTGCCACCACGGTTAAACTATGTTCCAGTCTACCCTGGTAACAAATCTAACATTAATCTAGGCCCTAAACCAGATTAAAACATAACTTTTAAACTATTCATAAAACTTCATAACTGCTGGTATCTGCCACCACAGTTAAACTATGTTCCAGTCTACCCTGGTAACAAATCTAGCTTTAATCTAAGCACTAAACCTGAAACCTAACTTGCACTTCATCTCATCGTTTAATAATAGCATCTACATGGAATATTCTAACAACATTTAGTCTACAAACTTATCTAATTTCTTTTACCTAGCACTAAACCAGAAACCTAACTTAAACTTCATAACATCGTTTAATATTGAACACACGTAACCTGAATATCACTTAGATCCAACCAGTCCTAATTAAATTAATTAATTCTCTTAGAAAATATTTCCGCGTGTTTCATAAGATAACCAATTAATTCAAGATCATTGACATATTATATTTTGACGTTTACGTACTGACTTTGACATCTCGACGTAGTTGCCAACCTTGGATACTTGTCTTTTAGAATTTCGTCTATAACGTGCGGATATTCTCGCAACAGTATGAATATGGACTTGATTTATTTTTTATAAATTACACTCACGTTCGGAAACTCACTTGAATGGACTTCTACATATGATGCGTATTCCAGTAATGAAACTTAAATCAATTTGAACGTATACATGGACCATCACCAAAAAAAAAATTTTTTTTAACTTTAACAAATTTTTTTTTACCTTTTCAAAAAAAATTTTTTTAAAATTTTCATTTTAAATACTCTTAGCTTTTAACTTTAACAAAAATATTTTTTACCTTTTCAAAAAAAAAAAATCCTTTTTTTAATTTTTTTTTTTAAATACTCTTAGCTTTGAACTTTAACATAATTTAATTTTAAACCTAAACATAAAATAGAACTTTAACTTATTATTATATTGTTGTTGGAACTTTGATGATTTAATATTCAACGATGAACTTACTTCTTGCTTTGAAACCTAACATTAGCTATAGCCTGCAACAGTTCACCAAGTTTACCTAACCCTATGGAGATACACTTGCTTTATCTTGCTGTTTTTCCTACTGACTGTCTCGAGTTAAACTACTCTATAATTAGCTTACCTCTCGTATGCAATTGTACGTCACTGACTTAGGACTACTTCCAAGTCAGGGATGGACTTAGAATGGATGGATGAATGATTAATAGTATGGAAGCACATGAATGGGATGTATGAACGTATAGGTAGTCAGTAGTGGTTTAGGCCTTCTAGCGGATTTATCCTAGGGAAAATCCTTCGCTAACAGGAGGGGTACTGTAGCGTTGTAGTCGATTAAACTAGAAGTCGACTACCACACTAATCTCTAATATCTATGGTTTCACTGAAGTGACAACACTTGTGCCGGCTATAAATTCTAACCCCTAGTCCGCGAAGCTCTTTTTCTCACCGCCTACTGTTGCAAGTAACTTATATAAAAACCCCTTCGTGCCCAAGGGTAAGTGCTCGTTGTGTCTGCCATTTTCTCTCCATCTTGCCAAATTGTAATCCTTTTATTTCGCCATAATCTGCAGCGTTTGTAAGTTTATATAATTGCCCGGTTGTCAAGATGGCTTCCTGCTGGAACATAACTGTGATATTTCATTGTCATCTGCTTTCCACTAGTGTTCTAAATTTGTGAAGCGTACGCAAGCCGCAGCATTGTTTTCCTGCTGTGCCATAGCAGCTACGAGCTTAAACGCCTTGCACGCGGTTACTTTTTATATAGTTGCACGCGGTATGCGCACGCTTATCTCTATTTAACCTTTGTGAACCGCCGCGATGCTGAGTTTCCCATCCATTTTCCCGGGTACTGTTCCGTGGGGCTTACGGCTGGGAGACGCACGCATCGCTGGCGCTCACGATTCCTGCACCACGCTTACGGAAGCACCCTTTTTGGATTCCAGGGTTTTTTTTCCTTCTCCTTCGTTTCTACTGCCTTGGATTTCTACTATCAACCACCTCTACGTCCGCCGCTCGACGGGTGTCACGCTGCCTCTGTGACTGTCTGCGTGCTATTGCGTGGCCTGCCCGAATAACCTCCGCGCCCGTCTGCGCGCTATTGTGTGGCCTGCCCGCATAACCTCTGCGCCCGTCTGCGCGCGAGCTGCCTGCTACGGGATCTGCCCGCCGGTCTGCGTGCGTCGCGGCCTGAGCCCAGGGCAGTACCATTCTATACCTTCGACCAGTGAGGGAACCCAGTGTGAACCGAACCCACCCCCCTTTTTACAAATAAATGCTGTAAACCTGTGGTCTTCTGCTTTTATTTTACTACCACCAAAACCACAACGCCACAACCTATTTTTAAAAAACACAAATTATTAACATTATCATGTTTATATATACTGGAAATAGGTTTATTTGTAAAAAAACATCCTCACCTATTCAATACAGCCGATAGCAAAAATGTTTATAAGATAGGTAAAATATCAAGAGATCCAACAAAATTGGCAATGCCAAGATGTAGAACAGCGTATTGCCATAAAAATACTGGTCGAATGGCAATAAAGATATTTAACTGTATACCAAAGGTTATAAGAGAACTGCGCACTAGCTTATTTCAAAAGCATCTTAGAGCATGGCTTATTGAAAATTGTTTTTATACCATTAAGGAATTTATGACTTTTAGGACAAAGGGAAAAATTGTATGACATGATAATTAAATTTGATATTAGATTTTAAGCTATTGACATTTTGTAATTTAATTTCTTTGGTTGTAATTTAAATAGAAGACATTTATCAAATTTGTACTTATTTATTTGACATTTATATTTTGAAATTTACTTAGATAATTTATATTTAGACTTTTTGACATTGTAATTTTATTGTTTTGTTTAATTATATTAAACTGATATTGTTACAAAATTTGCATGCCGAATTTAGTAGGCGAAATATGTAGAACTATTGTGTATCTGTTATAATATCTGTAAAATACCATATTTCTGGCAAATAAATGAATCTAATCTAATCTAATCTAATAAAATAGGTTAAACAGGTGTACGAGAAAATTGAATGAAAAAAGATATTTAATACTATCTAATAAATATAATACTAATTAAAAAAAAAATTAGCATAAAATAGAACCTACTTCCATATCAAAACACTACAAAGCCAAAAATAACTATAATTTCGGAAGTCGGTGTTATTGGTTTTGGATTTTCTGTTTTTTTTTTTCACACCGCCTTCCGAAATTAAAGTTATCTTATTACGTAAGGAATTCGATGGTATGTATAACTCAAAAATTGAGATTTTTGAGTTAGCTCTCTTTAGATCTAGGTGTGCGATATTTCAAAAATAAAATCGTGTTACACGCTCCCACTTGCAAATGTATGTATGTTGAAGGTGAGGTAGTGTAACACGCAACCCAAACCTTTACTCGACATGTATTTTGCCCGGGCGGAACATCTGTTTAAGATGGTCCTATTTTTTCTTGGTCTCATATTACTTTTGTATATTATATCCCGCATAAAACTCAATGTAAATAAATCTTTTGTATGAAGCCTACATTATTTATGAGAATAATGGCAATAATATATAAGGTTATTAGAAAAAATCATGTTGATATACAGGGGGGGGGGGTAATAAGTTCTATCAATGTAGGAATGATAGATGACTCGGCATGATGGAGATATTCCCTACTCCGCAACATGAGAAACAAGTACGTAAGAATATGAAAATCATAAAAAACAAATTCAAGCATCTCTCTACCTACTTTCTTTTGCGCGTGAACTAAAATAAATTTAAGATTTATTATTTATCCACTAGGAGAGATAAAACAGAACAGGTGAATTTTATGCACTGAGGTTTTTATAAAGTTCCACAAAAAAAAACAAACACAAACAATAAATATAATATAATATAATACTTATAATATTTTGTTAAACACACGCCCCCGTTACAATGCTATGGCACTTCAATTTAAAGTGGAACCATTTCGAAAGTAAGAAATCAGGCATTTCTTTCGAACTACTTACAGTTTCTATAAATCGCGCAAATATGGAAACGTACGCCAAATTCTAACGTGAACTTTATCACATCGTGAGGTGGTATATACAACGTGTAACGGAAAGAGTATATACATACAAAGGGCACGGCTTCTTTGGGTGATATCAAACGATATTGGAAGGGTTTTTAGGGTTCCCTAGCCGTATGGCAAAAAACGGAACCCTTATAGTTTCGATATGTCTGTCCGTCTGTCTGTCTGTCCGTATGTCACAGCCATTTTATTCCGAAACTTTTAAGACTATACATGTGAAACTTAGTAAGTAGATGTATTCTGTAAACCGCTTTCCGATTTTAAGAAAATAAATAAAAAATATTTAAAATAAAGGGGGGTCCCCATACATGGAACTAGAACTAAAAATATTTTTTTTCATGATACCTATGCGTGTGTAGTATCTATAGACAGGTCTCTAAAAATTATATAAGGGTTTCTAAAACCACTTTTTCTTAAAGTCAATCGTTTAAAAGATATAAGCTTCCAAAGTGGTAAAATGTGTGTCCCCCCTCTATATTCTATAATAATGGATTGAAAAATCTAAAAAAAATATATGTCTGTAGATTTTAATGTAAACTTTCAACTAAAATTAGTTTGAAAGAAATCGAGTCACCAGTTTTTGTGATACAACATATTTTCTAAAACCGCAAATATAACTTTGTAATTCATACAAACACTATGAAAAACAAAGTTATTTAGCGTAGTTGTAAAAATATAAATAAGCTAGTTTTAAGAAATTTTTAAGGTTTTTTTTATTCGTCAAATAAATATACATATTATTATATTATTATAATTACTACGGAACCCTTTATGGGCGAGTCGACTCGCACTTGGCCAATTTTTATTTAATCCTATCTCTACATGTTCGGAAGTAATGAGAATTTTTAATACATTGATACCAGATACGGTACTAGGCGCACAGAATTACGGAAGAGATTTATCGTGATATTTGCAAGTAGCGTGGAAAGTTATTGACCTACGTAATGCGGTGACACGATTGTTATAATTTTAATTTAAGAAACTTACGAAACAGCAAATTTGGTATCAATTTTTAGAGTATTTTATTTTGAGTTGAAACCCTTCCAGTATTGTTTGATATCATCCAAAGAAGCCGTGCCCTTGGTATGTATATACCCTTTCCGTTACACGTTGTATAATAATAATAATTGAACCCGAAATATTCGCTCTACACAAAATGATTTGGTCGTTTAATTCAGTTTCTTGACGATTCAGAAGTGTTGGTTTATGATTATCACATATGTTTGAGGCGACCTTTTTGACCTCCATAAATCTGTCCAGTTACAGGACACCGCGCGACACACGACGCCGATAACTCGTGTAACATAGTATAAGTTTTGGTTAAGTGAAACATACAGGGTGGCAGGAACATCGACGCATAAACGCTTACGATGGATTCAGTACATAATTCAATGCAGCCGTTTAAATTTTTCGTCGGCTTCCACATCCTACTTCCACACACGACAGAATAATAATTCACGGGCTCACTTCGGCAAACCTTGCTTAAATTTCTAATAATTGACGACGAGTTCCTAATCACCTTACCTACTTATTAACTTACTTAAAAACCTAATATTTAAAGAGATTTCTCTTTAAAAATTTACAAATTTTTGATTGTTCGAAAAGGGAGTTTCGATACATTTTCTATAGTTTTATTTGTTGTTTGAGAACAGTAAAGTATAAGTAGTCTTGGGATAAATTGTTGTTGATCTAACACATTTGTATTCATGAGTTCTGTATTTTATTAAGGGAGGCGATTTACCGAATCGTAATTTGTGCCAAATGTATTCCATGTATTTATAGACACTACTAATACAGATAGGCTGTTGTTCCACTGCTGCTAATTAACGAGTAGCGGGTAGAGATAGTATCTGATAGGAAATTGGCGAGCAGCGAGTGTGTAGTTCTGATAGTTTGGTCTCTGGCCTTATCATATGGTTGGTCTCTCGGCGTGAGTTCTGACCGCCAAGCAAAAACCTTTGCAGATCAAGTATTGTCTTTGTTTGCTCTTAGCGCTTAGCGAATACCTAGTGGAGCGAGTTCTCACCGGCAGTGTAAACAGTCAGCGATCGACATTTAATAATATATGCTTAAAGTTTACATGGAATGTGTTGTGTAAGTATTGTATATCACACCGCCAGCGATGAAGCAACTAATTATCGGCTATTTTCTCGCTCTAATGTACAAATACAAAAAACAAAAGAGATTCATATAGTAATCGATTGCTGACTGTTACACCGTCGGCGAAGACTCGCTCCACTAGTTTGTTACTGAGCGAAAAGAGCTATCAAAGATACTTGCTCAGCGATGTTCGCTTGGCAGTCAGAACTCACACCGAAATACTAACCAGAGCGCCTTGTGCGAGATTTTTTCGCTCGCGATCGCGTAAACGCAAATAGGTATGGAATGAGAACAGTAACATCTAATGGCCACTCGATGGCACTGGTTTTATTCCTTACATATCTGTGTTTACGATAACGCAATCGCGGGTGAGAAAAGCCGCACTAGGCCCTCTGATGATAGCCCAGCGACAAACTACACACTCGCTGCTCGCCAAACCATTTCCAGATGTCAGCTCTATTCGCTACACATAAATCGCCGGCGATGGGACAACTGTCTTATTATACAGTTGGGATCTCGTTGAAAGTATATTATTTTAACTGCCACGTGTCTCTGTGGGTGGACAGGGAATTAAGAGGGCTGTGTTTTTGTAGTAGTGATAATATTATACTTTATGTTGTAATTGCGAGTGTTTGAGGTGTGTTGTTTTTAGTTTTCGTACCTACATTAAAAGGAAAGCGGAACCTTTATAGAATGACGTCGTTTGTACATCTGTCTGTTATCTGCCAACAATCGCGATTTATAATATTGTAAATGCGAAAGGAACTGTGACTGTCGGTGACGCTTTCATGCCTAAACGTAATACTGATTTTGATAAAATTTAGTTCGGAGATAATAAATATTTCATTAAGCGAGTAAAAATCCTACTAATATTCTACCAAGGATGTGTGTCTGTTTGTTGCTCTTTCACGCAAAATACTAAACGGATATCAATGAAATTTACTAAAATATACATACGCAGGAAAACCCTCCCACCCGGATAAGTCGCGGGCAAAAGCTAGTATTACATATTCCTGATTCTTTTAAATCATATACATAGGTATTTTTTTTACATCTGAAATGTTTCATGAACAACTTTTAAGAAAAATACTCTCGCGCTCAATTTTCAAGCGATCTCATACTGAGTTCGTGACGTCAGTAAGATTTCGAAGAATTGCAAACGTACACAAACTTTTGAATAGTTTGTAACGACAGCGCTTCAAGATTTTCACGTTTGCAGTTCTGCTAAGGGGTTTAAATTGCGAAAGTAGATTTACTTGAGTTTAGAGACATAAAATTTCGATGCTTCTTGGAAGAAATTTGGCGATAAAATTTTATTGCTTAAGTTCAAAGATGATACCTATTTGAAGTCATTGTTGTAACGGTGTGTATGGATAGACAATATTTTACTCGCAAAGAAGAAGATTAGAAAAGCTCGAAGGCTACGTAATAACCATAGATCGGAATAGGTAGAGCTGTTTTATGTACTTGTCTTAAGATAGAATAGTATGGATATTCCCCGAGTCCCGGGATTTGGTTTTTAAGTACAAAATTATAAAAAAACTATTCTCGCCTTCGGGACTATTGAAAGATTACACTTCCTTTCTGGCGGGTAAATACAAGAAGGACGGGATTAAGGACAGTATAATAAATAGATAAACTTGATTCATTAAACCACATATATTTTTTAAGTAACAATTTCTTATTCAAGAATCAACAATCAATTAAACATTTTTATTCTGAAGTTGTACAAAAACATATTACCATACAAACTATTTATTTTATACATATTGATAAAAATAATGAAATTCAATAAAATCCTGTAGCATCAGTAGGAATCCCGTGGAATATCCAAATTAACATCAATGTTTGCGGTCAATGAACCTAAATAGCTCTACCTATTCCGATCATGGGTAATAACAGTTGCAAGTGTCGTTTGCCGAAATTGGTCAATGAATATGTGACCAACTTAACTTAACAAGATTTCACCGTGCCTCGAAAAGTACGCCAAGCTACACAGCTACATATGGTTAGACTAGAAACGGACCCGTCATAGTTCGGAAAGGGCCAATCAGATGATGAGTTACAATATTCATAGGTATAATGGTTGCATGTGTCTGTTCTGATAGCTAGTGGTATGTAAAGGACCATAAAAATGAATACGATTCTTTTTTTATTATTGAAAATAGGTTCGCGTTTGACCACTATCTCACCTGATGGTAAGTGATGATGTGATCGCAGATGGAGCACGCTTACCTAAAAGTAACCTATTCACTCTGGACTTAAAGACTCCTAGGTTGTAGCTGTCGGGAAACACAGACTCCGGCAGGGAATTCCACTCCTTAGCCGTCCGCACAATGAAGATATTCCCAAAACGTTTTGTGCGTATGGGTGGAATGTCCACCACGTAACGATGGCGCTTCGCCGTTTGTCTCGTAGTCCGATGATGGAACGGGTTTGGCGGAATTAGATTGTGTAATTCCATCGCACACTCCCCGAAATGTAACCGATAGAAAACCGATAGACTTGCAACTCGTCGTTGGTGTTCAAGGCTCTGGAGCTTTCACTCGACCAGTGCATCGTTGCCAATGAGTCTCTTGGCCCGCTTCTCGATAGACTCAAGCGCGTCCAGTTGGTATTTCGCAGATCCATCCCAAAGATGAGAGCAGTATTCCATACACGACCGAACCTGGGCTTGATACAAATTGTGCAGCTGTTCCGGTGTGAAGTACCGTTTCACCTTGGCTAGGATTCCCAACTTTAATATTACCAATTTTTAAGGCGATTTGAGCAATGTGGGTTTTATTTAAGTGGACTGTATTCTAAGGATGGTGGTGTTCGTCTTGAAAGAACTGGATGGGGAACGGGATGTCAGTGGTAGGGATATGAGTGGTGCACACCTTACCTTCTGGTCTTCGTCTCGCGACACGTTGGCGCGGGAACTTGGCGGCGAAACGGCGTTCCTGCTTCGAACCACTGATTTCTATCACAGGAATGTCTCAGGCACTGGATCACTGTCTACCTTAGTTCTATCAGTTTGCGGGAGCGTATTTGAGCGAATAAAGCGAACGGACTATACCTTCGGTAAGCGTACTTTGCAGTGAGGAGCGGAAAAGGTTTGGTTGGCGGGAGCGTATATGCGAATTAAGCGGCGGACATAGATGATACATATAAATACTGCGGCGGAGCACGCCTTTGGTGGCAGGCGTGCATAGCGGTGAGACGCGGGGAATGTTATGGGAAGTTTCTAGAGCACCCGCTCTGACAAGTATGTCAAAAAATGAACGCATGAACCATAGATGAGCGTTAATAAATATTACGCCGAGAGATGGCGTTACCAGCTAGTAACTTCAAAACTTCGAGGTGAAGTACTGCTTCACGTCAGACCACAGAAATCAAAAATATAGGAGAAGTGGTAAGGGGGCGTATCGGTGTCCGCGCGACATGGCCACAGGGCTCATGTCACAGGCAAGTGGCCGTCTCTGCGAACTAGTGCGCTTTCGACGGCGATCGTGATAACATATATGAATGCCGAGTTGTTCTGTGGTATCTTGTAAAAACCGAAGCCAAAATCAAAACTATGTGAATCATGGAATCACTTACCATATGTAAGTACAAGTATTTTACAATATTTGTCTTTAAAATCATGAAAAACAATACATCGTAAAATATTTCTCGGTTTTACTATGTTATTTTTGTTTTCAAATATCAGAACGACTGTGCTACTTTTGCTATAGATACATTGCTCCTTAACCACTACCTGAGTTCGTCACTAAGTAACTGGACAAGCAATGTAAAAATAACATACGAAACTGTATTACGCGGATTCATCGCGTAGTGAGGCCGCCACTTCTTGCGACGAATTAGTGATGTGCTTGTGCAGATCCACTAACGTAGGCTATCGACAGCAATGTCGATTGACGAATGAAATATTGCTATTATAGTTTAGGGGTTTTTCAACCGACGACAAAAAAAGGAGAAGGTCATCAATTCGACGCGTATATTATTATTAGTTTTTTAAGTATGATCACCGATTACTCGGAGACGGCTGAACCGATTTGGAAAATTCTTTTTTTGTTTGAAACTTTGAAATTGGTCCCATTGTCACCAAGTCAGGATCTGATGATGGGATCCTGCAGAAATCGAGGGAACTCTTCAAATATTATAGGCACACCTATAGTGATTTGAGTATTTTTATAGTAACTTGTGTAGTTGCATTCGAAAAGCACCATTTGTGAAGTAGACCTGATGATGAAGACCACCGATGGCCACTGGAACTACTCAATATATAAGTAGGAATAATAAGTAGTTCATGTGTTCCGCTTCGATTACTTGAATGTGGTTATTAAGCACAATATGCTCGTCATAATGCATATGGTGAAGTGAAGCTGATGGTGAACTACCAGGAGAACTCCTCAACAAATAACAGCCCAACATTGGGAAAAGCAATATTTTGTAAATGAATATAAGTAGTTGACATTTAGGCTCTTGTAACTAGGTAAATTAAAAATCGATTAACTAAAAAGAGTGAAATAAATTTCTTTTACCAAAAAATTAAACCGACTCCCAAAAAACACTGCAAAGTGAAAAATAACTTTAATTTCGGAAGTCGGTGCCAAAAACGAAAATACAAAACTAAAGACACTGACTACAGAGTCTGTTTAATTTTTTGGTAAAAGTATTTTATAACATACGGAAACCTCTAAGAAAATATGTTTAACTTTTAATTTACATGAGATGACAGAAATAAAAATACGTTGAAATGTCAAGTGTACAAAAAAGTAAAAAAAAATAAACAATTTATTTTACGCCCGCAGCATGCGTAAGGAGTTCCGATGTCGCTGTCGCTACAATAGTTTATTTTTCAATCTGTCAACCGTTTTAGCCCGGTGTAAATAATGTTTTTTTACTTATTTTGATTTTTTTACAGAGTAGTAGAGAAATGCGTAACCAATATTCGTAAAGTAAGTTACTTTAATTTTAGGTTAATAATCGGTGGTGTTTTTTAGTTTAGAATTATCGCATGTTATGCCTTATCCTATGTTGCTGTTTCTTTATTTTTATATGGTTTTTGTATTTAACTTCCGTTGAAGCTTCGAATGCGTTATAATAATCGGCATGGTTCAGATATATTTGTGAATTTAGCTTAAAATAAGTCAATATATTCATGCTATTTATTTGTTAGGCATGGATGAGTGTTTGTTTTCATATATTTAACAATTTCTCTACTAACTAGGATTTTTCTTATAACAAAAACCTATTATAACCTACTAAACTATTACCTGCGGGGTAATTGCGTAACACACTTACAGTAGGAATCGGTTTCATTATGCTAAATCAACAACACTCACTGTGGTATTTACGTTGTTGAGCAGACCAATATTTCGAACATATGTAGCAATGGATTAGCAATATACGTCAAAATCATTCAGATCTTGATTT
Organism: Tholera decimalis; assembly: GCA_943138885.2. Classification (NCBI taxonomy): domain Eukaryota; kingdom Metazoa; phylum Arthropoda; class Insecta; order Lepidoptera; family Noctuidae; genus Tholera; species Tholera decimalis. The sequence goes on from OW964562.2 coordinate 38,491,221, forward strand.
ATAGTGTGTTACATAATTATTGCGATGCTTATTATATGGTGACGTTTAGAAGTAGCTTAGGATGTATGTAAATGATAAATAAGTGGTTTTCGTACTTTTCAGCTTCCCAAAAGATGGTAACATAAAAAAGGAATGGATTGATGCCACAGGCATGCCACCTAACTGGTACCCTACAAAAAATAGCACCATAAATGCTCGGTTCACTTCAGCGCAGAAATGTTCCAGCCTGAATGGACAATTCCAAAATTAAGAGTACAACTGATTTTTGCAGAAGTGGGTTAAATTTTATTTTATTACTGAAAGCTATTCTCATGTTTTAGGGCATTCATAAAATCAGTCATTCAACTTTTCAGGATTCTATACAACCTATATGGCTGGTATGTTCCGATCAAGAGCGTAATGTAAGTTAACATCAACTTCTATTTGACCTATCACTATGATAATTAAATATTAAGATTTAAGTCGAAAGCGCCAGGGTAGCCCTTAATACTTAGTAGGTAGTACTTAATAATAATTATGTAATGTTATGTTCTTAATAATATGTTTATTGTTATTATAATATTTTCTGGACATGCCATTTTTTATTTGGTTCATTTTCAGGAGCCCAAAAAAATGTACAATAACAAATGGAAGAATCTATAACTTTCCGATTTAGTCAATCACTAGCGTATATGTAAAATAAATTGCTTTTGCACAGCACAACGATAGCGACCGATGTTTTTGTGTGGGTAAATTCTAAGGTGCATGGTAAATACACGCTGTGTTTGACGGAATAAGGTTTATTATTGATTGTATAGTACGTTCTGATTTAGGAAATGCGGGTGTGTGCGCGAGTGCGTATCTATTGATTTTATTAAACTGCATGTGTAGTTGTTGCCCCGCCCAGCGCCTAACTGGAGACACACGGTTCCGATATAATTTCTTCTGTTGACCACATCTACTTATTTATTTTATCTATGGGTCAGACCATCGATAAATGAACACACATTCATTAGATATCGAGACTTCTTACTTCGTAAAGTACCTTAAGCCAATGATCTCGCCTGTGACTTGTAGATCATTCATAGTCTGTAGTAACAGACAGTCTGAAGCAGAATATCTGACACCGGTCTGCCAAATGGTATCATGTTACCCAGTTACTGGGTTGTAGAGGTCAGATAAGCAGCCATTCCATGTAAAACCCTTAGTACATAGCTACATATGGTTCGGCCTGTAGCCGAACCCAACATAGGAAAAGGCTAACCAGATGATATCTTACAAAAGTCATGTATTGGTTACATATTTCTAGTCTGATAGCTTGTGTATAATAAAATGCTGGTTGATTTTAAGCAGTAAATTGTATTCCAAAATAGTTATTATAATTTATTACACGAGAGCTAAAAGTACAAGTCACCGAGAGAAGATTCTACTTAACAGTGTTGCTAGTATATAAAAACTAGTGTTAAACATATAAATGTTGCTAATGCAAATAAATTACTTTATGTTTGGATTATTCTCAAACATAGTTGGGCCGGGGCCATGAAAATGACAAAATAACTGAACTACATATTATTGAATTTAACATTTAAACAATAAGAAAGTAACATTTAAATTGTGTTGCAAATAAAATTACTTTATGTTTGGATTATTCTCAAACATAGTTGGGCCGGGGCCATGAAAATGACAAAATAACTGAACTACATATTATTGAATTTAACATTTAAACAATAAGAAAGTAACATTTAAATTGTGTTGCAAATAAAATTACTTTATGTTTGGATTATTCTCAAACATAGTTGGGCCGGGGCCATGAAAATGACAAAATAACTGAACTACATATTATTGAATTTAACATTTAAACAATAAGAAAGTAACATTTAAATTGTGTTGCAAATAAAATTACTTTATGTTTGGATTATTCTCAAACATAGTTGGGCCGGGGCCATGAAAATGACAAAATAACTGAACTACATATTATTGAATTTAACATTTAAACAATAAGAAAGTAACATTTAAATTGTGTTGCAAATAAAATTACTTTATGTTTGGATTATTCTCAAACATAGTTGGGCCGGGGCCATGAAAATGACAAAATAACTGAACTACATATTATTGAATTTAACATTTAAACAATAAGAAAGTAACATTTAAATTGTGTTGCAAATAAAATTACTTTATGTTTGGATTATTCTCAAACATAGTTGGGCCGGGGCCATGAAAATGACAAAATAACTGAACTACATATTATTGAATTTAACATTTAAACAATAAGAAAGTAACATTTAAATTGTGTTGCAAATAAAATTACTTTATGTTTGGATTATTCTCAAACATAGTTGGGCCGGGGCCATGAAAATGACAAAATAACTGAACTACATATTATTGAATTTAACATTTAAACAATAAGAAAGTAACATTTAAATTGTGTTGCAAATAAAATTACTTTATGTTTGGATTATTCTCAAACATAGTTGGGCCGGGGCCATGAAAATGACAAAATAACTGAACTACATATTATTGAATTTAACATTTAAACAATAAGAAAGTAACATTTAAATTGTGTTGCAAATAAAATTACTTTATGTTTGGATTATTCTCAAACATAGTTGGGCCGGGGCCATGAAAATGACAAAATAACTGAACTACATATTATTGAATTTAACATTTAAACAATAAGAAAGTAACATTTAAATTGTGTTGCAAATAAAATTACTTTATGTTTGGATTATTCTCAAACATAGTTGGGCCGGGGCCATGAAAATGACAAAATAACTGAACTACATATTATTGAATTTAACATTTAAACAATAAGAAAGTAACATTTAAATTGTGTTGCAAATAAAATTACTTTATGTTTGGATTATTCTCAAACATAGTTGGGCCGGGGCCATGAAAATGACAAAATAACTGAACTACATATTATTGAATTTAACATTTAAACAATAAGAAAGTAACATTTAAATTGTGTTGCAAATAAAATTACTTTATGTTTGGATTATTCTCAAACATAGTTGGGCCGGGGCCATGAAAATGACAAAATAACTGAACTACATATTATTGAATTTAACATTTAAACAATAAGAAAGTAACATTTAAATTGTGTTGCAAATAAAATTACTTTATGTTTGGATTATTCTCAAACATAGTTGGGCCGGGGCCATGAAAATGACAAAATAACTGAACTACATATTATTGAATTTAACATTTAAACAATAAGAAAGTAACATTTAAATTGTGTTGCAAATAAAATTACTTTATGTTTGGATTATTCTCAAACATAGTTGGGCCGGGGCCATGAAAATGACAAAATAACTGAACTACATATTATTGAATTTAACATTTAAACAATAAGAAAGTAACATTTAAATTGTGTTGCAAATAAAATTACTTTATGTTTGGATTATTCTCAAACATAGTTGGGCCGGGGCCATGAAAATGACAAAATAACTGAACTACATATTATTGAATTTAACATTTAAACAATAAGAAAGTAACATTTAAATTGTGTTGCAAATAAAATTACTTTATGTTTGGATTATTCTCAAACATAGTTGGGCCGGGGCCATGAAAATGACAAAATAACTGAACTACATATTATTGAATTTAACATTTAAACAATAAGAAAGTAACATTTAAATTGTGTTGCAAATAAAATTACTTTATGTTTGGATTATTCTCAAACATAGTTGGGCCGGGGCCATGAAAATGACAAAATAACTGAACTACATATTATTGAATTTAACATTTAAACAATAAGAAAGTAACATTTAAATTGTGTTGCAAATAAAATTACTTTATGTTTGGATTATTCTCAAACATAGTTGGGCCGGGGCCATGAAAATGACAAAATAACTGAACTACATATTATTGAATTTAACATTTAAACAATAAGAAAGTAACATTTAAATTGTGTTGCAAATAAAATTACTTTATGTTTGGATTATTCTCAAACATAGTTGGGCCGGGGCCATGAAAATGACAAAATAACTGAACTACATATTATTGAATTTAACATTTAAACAATAAGAAAGTAACATTTAAATTGTGTTGCAAATAAAATTACTTTATGTTTGGATTATTCTCAAACATAGTTGGGCCGGGGCCATGAAAATGACAAAATAACTGAACTACATATTATTGAATTTAACATTTAAACAATAAGAAAGTAACATTTAAATTGTGTTGCAAATAAAATTACTTTATGTTTGGATTATTCTCAAACATAGTTGGGCCGGGGCCATGAAAATGACAAAATAACTGAACTACATATTATTGAATTTAACATTTAAACAATAAGAAAGTAACATTTAAATTGTGTTGCAAATAAAATTACTTTATGTTTGGATTATTCTCAAACATAGTTGGGCCGGGGCCATGAAAATGACAAAATAACTGAACTACATATTATTGAATTTAACATTTAAACAATAAGAAAGTAACATTTAAATTGTGTTGCAAATAAAATTACTTTATGTTTGGATTATTCTCAAACATAGTTGGGCCGGGGCCATGAAAATGACAAAATAACTGAACTACATATTATTGAATTTAACATTTAAACAATAAGAAAGTAACATTTAAATTGTGTTGCAAATAAAATTACTTTATGTTTGGATTATTCTCAAACATAGTTGGGCCGGGGCCATGAAAATGACAAAATAACTGAACTACATATTATTGAATTTAACATTTAAACAATAAGAAAGTAACATTTAAATTGTGTTGCAAATAAAATTACTTTATGTTTCGAAGTTACACGTTGCTTGCTTAGGTCAGACCATCGATGGGTGACCTCTAATCGTTTATTAAATTTCGAGACTTCTTACCTTGCAAAGTACGTTTAGCCATTTTTCTCGCCTTTAGATCGTTGATACTCGGAAAGTCAGAAGCCAGAACATCTGTCACTTGTCTTGCCAAGGGATATAATGTTAGCCAGATACTAGGTTGTGAAGGCTAGATAGACAGTCGCTCCATGAAAAACACTATCTAATAGTCAGCTTTTTTATTGTTGATAGGCTTACCACAATCCCACCTGATGTTAACACGTTCGCTGACAGTACGTAGTTAGGCGGGAAATTAAAATAGTGCGTTATGACAGTACGTCGAGGGACGGGCCACTTATTTTTAAGAGTACGTCATCACACGATAATTTTTCATATAAGTATTATGAAGAGCAGTATCCACTGTCATATTATGAGCAATTTCATATTTCTTACTGCCGTAACACGAGTATTTTGTAGGTAGTTTCATATTGCTTGCTTGTGCACGAGTACTACGTTGATTTGTCATTTAGTATGGAAAATTCTACTGTCGTAATGTGGTGTCAGGGATGGGGCACGCTTGCCTAGAAGTAACCTATTCACTCTTGACTTAAAGACTTCCAGGTTATAGCTATCAGGAACCACAGACGCCGGCAGAGAATTCCACTCCTTGACTGTACGCTCAATGAAACTATTCCCAAAATGTTTTCTTTCATTTGGATGGACGAGAAGCCGGCCCTGACATAAACATAAACTAGCTTGTGCCAGCGGCTTCGCCCGCGTGGGAAGTTTTTCCCGTGTAAATGCCGATCCCGTGGGAATTTCGCAAAATCCTTTCTTAGCGGATGCCTACGTCATAACATCTACCTGCATGCCAAATTTCAGCCCGATCCGTCCAGTGGTTTGGGCTTTGCGTTGATAGATCACTATGTCAGTTAGTCACCTTTGAGTTATATATATTTAGATAACAGCCGCATGGGTCGATCTTTAAGGTTAAGTAACGATTTCCAAGGTCAGTTCGAAGATGGGTGACCAGTAAACATAGAATTAAAATTGAAAAACATTTATTCGGACAAAGACACACAACAACATACAATACAAAATTACAAACATTATAACAAAAAGGATAAAAAAATCGTTGAGCATGTGCGCACCGAAAGGGACAACAACTCAGCATTTGCTGGGCGGAAGACACCCAGCGCTGGTTTTCAGTTGGCACCCTTATAAGGAGTACTCCGAGGCTTGGAAAGCACGCTAAGTCATTGGACCTGGTTGTTCCTTCTACGTCTTTGACTTTCGTTACGGGTAGTGAGAAACAAGAAAATCTGACACACGACTTGCCGGTATGTTGTTGCCAACCTACTGGGTCGTGCAAAAGTCAAGTGTCCCCCCTCTACGAACTAAGCGGTTGTAGTTAGAAATTCAAATGTCACGGCAGTAGTACCTATATAATTATAACGAAGTTTAAAGGAAAACTATCACACATAAGTGGGCTTTACAAGTTTACGAGTAATAGTCGACCAATTGTATTTGACTCGAAAATTTCGAACAACTCGATAGAAATGTCGATAGATGGCGCTAAGCGTCAGTTGTATCGCGCTGGTTTCATATTTAAATAAGTTTTATAAAAAAAAAACTTAAAAAAAAATACCGACTTCCAAAAAACCACTAGGTACAATGTGAACAATAACTTTAATTTCAGAAGTTGGTGTCTTTGGATCTGTATTTTAGTTCTTTGCCACCGACTTCCAAAATTAAAGTTATTTTTCACATTGTAGTGTTTTTTTGGAAGTAGGTTTTTTCTTGTTAAAAAGTTTTTATTTCTCGTTTTTTAGTGGGTCTGTTTATAATTTATCTAAGTTACAATAGCCTAATGTCAACTTGCTCATCACCTTTTACAAAATATTGCTTTTCCCGATGTAGGGGCGTTAATTGTTGAGGAGTTTTCCTGGTATTTCACCATCAGCTCTTTTTCACCATTCACATTGTGACGACCATAAATTGCTTAGCAACCATTTTAAAGTAATCGAACCGCAACTCGTGAAATACTTATTATTGAGTAGTTCCGGTCACCATCTGTGATCTTCTTCATCAGTTTCGCTTCACCAAATGGTGCTTTCTGAGAGCAAATGCACAAGTTACTATAATAAATTACAAAATCGCTATACTATTGCCTTTAAAATTTGAGGGTTACCCTCGATTTCCATGGGATCCCTTCATCAAATTCTAATTTAGTGATAATGGTACTACCTCAAGAGTATACCATTTCAAACGAAAAAATAATTTTGAAAATCGATCCAAATTGACGGAGAACTTTCCGTGCAAAATTGTTGAATCAGGTGAGGATTTGCATAGGAAGTAAATAAGTTAGGTAGTCAAGTTTGGCTTTTAATTAGAGCATGGTACGAAATGATCAGTCAGCGAATACGACACGCACTTGGCTGTTATAAAAACTACGGAACCCTACACTGCGCGTGGCCCGACACGCACTTCCGGTTTTTATTGAAAGTTTTTGTTAAGATCTTCAGCACATTTTTTTTTAGATTTTTCACTCTCTAGTAAGTTATCTTATCTCTATAAAAGTTAGAGGGGGCACACATTTTACCGATTTGCAAGCGTCTGTCTTTTAAACGATTGACTTTAAGAAAACATGGTTTTAAAAAATGTATTTTATCAAGACCTGTCTATAGACACCACACACGTATAGGTCTGATGAAAAAAATAATAATTTTAGTTTCAGTTCCATGTATGGGGAGCCCCCCTTAGTTTTTTTTTATTTTTGTATTAAAATTGAAAAGCGGTTCTCAGAATACATCTTAGTTCTATTAGTTTCTGAATAAAATGGCTATGACATACGGACAGACAGACAGACATTACCAATCTATAAGGGTTCCGTTTTTTGCCATTCGGCTACGGAACTCTAAAACTAAGTATGCCTAGTGACACTGTTTATTATATTTACACTTATTCTGTTCTTCCAGATTACCTTCGATTTCTTAAGAGAGGACAAAAGGCTTAACGTGATTACTAGATACCAGAATGTTACATTGCCACGGTCATAGGGCTTCTTACCGCCCATTAAGATGATGAATGACATAGTAGTTAAAACACGCCAATTTAAAACATACTTCGCTAGACACCAATTTTCAAATCAATCTTCTCACTTATATAACTCCATTAATAAAGTTCTTAACATATACACAAAAACTGCTCTGGCATGTAAACAAACGGTGACAGAATGGCTCAAATCTCTTTACTACGAAGATACGGAAAATTTAATTGTCCATATTATTAAGTAGTCTCTATGTTGTGTATATATTTTTAGGATTTATATTTGTACAAGTTATAAAAATAAAAAAATATGTAAGTATAAATATCTATGAATCTCTTTATATATTCTCACAAACTCATACACATGCACATGCATATGCACAAACAAACACACGTACATACACACCCTCACACAACACAGACACAAACGCATTCACACACACACACTCACACACACGCATTCACACACACTAAAAAATCGTGTAAAGAATTCATGCAAATACATTTGTTATTCTAATTTAATATATTCTAGTTAAGGGAGTGCGGCTTCTCCTGGCACAGGTGTTTTCACACTTAAAAGAAGAAGTCAACCTCATTATTGTTAAGACAAATTTTGTTATCGAATAAAACATTTTTCATTTTTTCATTTTTTTTTTCATTAAGAGGGGGTCTCTTAAAGGGAGGATGATACACAGTGGTACCGTACCAGTCGTGCTACCGCACACAACGGGGGTCAGGGGAGACCACTTTACGGACTCCCAGGTAGGTGGGTGCCCTAACAGGCATTACATACAGAAAAAACACATTATTTATTTGCTAGAGCTTTTTGTAGTTACCTATCTCCATGACGGCAAAAAGGGAGTATTACATCACAAACCTTAAACCTTAGGCTGCCTTTGATTGATTCTTAATTGGTAAACCCAAAAACGATTTGTCCGAACTGAAGCTGCCAGTGACAGCCGTGACCTATTATTTAGTAGGCAGCAACAACTTTCATACTAATTTATTACTTTTTACCTATTACTACAAACTTGGGAAATCGGATCCACTTGCTCAAATATTAACTATAATCGAGACACAATACATAAATTACATTGTACATACATTTTTGAACTTTTTTTTACATTACATTATTATTTTACATTATATTTTATAACTAGATTAATTACAAATTGACCCACTAAAAAGCGCGAAAATAAAAACTTTTTTGCAAAAAAATAAAACCGACTTCCATATCAAAACACTACAAAGCCAAAAATAATTTTAATTTCGGAAGGCGGTGTGAAAAAAAAGAAAATACAAAACCAATAACACCGACTACCGAAATTAAAATTATTTTTGGCTTTGTAGTGTTTTGATATGGAAGTCGAAAAAATGAAAAAATGAAAAATGTTTTATTCGATATTCATCATTCGATTATTCGATAACTTGGGAAATCGGATCCACTTGCTCAAATATTAACTATAATCGAGACACAATACATAAATTACATTGTACATACATTTTTTAACTTTTTTTTACATTACATTATTATTTTACATTATATTTTATACATTACATAAATGTGGTCTCAACCCCTGAACTTAACAACCCTGAAGAACAACCTTATGTGTGATATGTCCTGGGTTTAGATACTCCGGTTAGGAAAATAAAATTTTAAATATAAATACGTTCCTATACTAAAAAATTATGTAGTGTGTGGTGTGTTGATGTATGTGTGTTTAAATATGTTGTAATTATAATAGTTAAATGCTATTACCTATTCTAGGTATCAGAATTTTTAAATGACCGCAATTAATCCAATAGATGACAGTTACAACCTAGGAGTCTTTAAGTCAAGAGTAAATAGGTTACTTTTAGGTAAGCGTGCTCCATCCTCGAGTAAGAAGCGTAAGCACAAACGCGAACCTATTTTCAATAAATAAAAATAATAATAAAAATGAACCTACAATTACAACATTGTCACTACTTGTCTCCAAAATTTATAAATACTAACTTCTATTATTTATTGGCATTAAGATTTAGTTTATTAATTTCATAGCTTGCTGTGTGAACTCAAATTGATTTTTAACCGACTTCTGAAAAAGGAGGAGGTTCTCAATTCGGATGTTTGTTTGTTTGTTTTTTTTTTTTTTTTTTTTTATGTTTGTTCGGGCATAGCTCCGTCGCTCGCCAACCGATTTGAAAAATTCTTTTTTTGTTGGAAAGGGTATACTTTCCAAATGGTCCCATGAAAATTTTATCGACATCGAACAAGCCGTTTCTGAAAAATCAACAAAAGTCTAAAAAAAATATTTACATTGATGATCTTTTCGGTTACTCTATATTGTGTTTTTTGTTCGCGCGTTTTTAGTTTTTTGTAGTTGACATTTTGGCTTTTATAACTAGATTAATTACAAATTGACCCACTAAAAAGCGCGAAAAGAAAAACTTTTTTGCAAAAAAATAAAACCGACTTCCATATCAAAACACTACAAAGCCAAAAATAATTTTAATTTCGGTAGTCGGTGTTATTGGTTTTGTATTTTCTTTTTTTTCACACCGCCTTCCGAAATTAAAATTATTTTTGGCTTTGTAGTGTTTTGATATGGAAGTCGGTTTTATTTTTTTGCAAAAAAGTTTTTATTTTCGCGCTTTTTAGTGGGTCAATTTGTAATTAATCTAGTTATAAAAGCCAAAATGTCAACTACAAAAAACTAAAAACGCGCGAACAAAAAACACAATATAGAGTAACCGAAAAGATCATCAATGTAAATATTTTTTTTAGACTTTTGTTGATTTTTCAGAAACGGCTTGTTCGATGTCGATAAAATTTTCATGGGACCATTTGGAAAGTATACCCTTTCCAACAAAAAAAGAATTTTTCAAATCGGTTGGCGAGCGACGGAGCTATGCCCGAACAAACATAAAAAAAAAAAAAAAAAAAAACAAACAAACAAACATCCGAATTGAGAACCTCCTCCTTTTTCAGAAGTCGGTTAAAAATCAATTTGAGTTCACACAGCAAGCTATGAAATTAATAAACTAAATCTTAATGCCAATAAATAATAGAAGTTAGTATTTATAAATTTTGGAGACAAGTAGTGACAATGTTGTAATTGTAGGTTCATTTTTATTATTATTTTTATTTATTGAAAATAGGTTCGCGTTTGTGCTTACGCTTCTTACTCGAGGATGGAGCACGCTTACCTAAAAGTAACCTATTTACTCTTGACTTAAAGACTCCTAGGTTGTAACTGTCATCTATTGGATTAATTGCGGTCATTTAAAAATTCTGATACCTAGAATAGGTAATAGCATTTGACTATTATAATTACAACATATTTAAACACACATACATCAACACACCACACACTACATAATTTTTTAGTATAGGAACGTATTTATATTTAAAATTTTATTTTCCTAACCGGAGTATCTAAACCCAGGACATATCACACATAAGGTTGTTCTTCAGGGTTGTTAAGTTCAGGGGTTGAGACCACATTTATGTAATGTATAAAATATAATGTAAAATAATAATGTAATGTAAAAAAAAGTTAAAAAATGTATGTACAATGTAATTTATGTATTGTGTCTCGATTATAGTTAATATTTGAGCAAGTGGATCCGATTTCCCAAGTTTGTAGTAATAGGTAAAAAGTAATAAATTAGTATGAAAGTTGTTGCTGCCTACTAAATAATAGGTCACGGCTGTCACTGGCAGCTTCAGTTCGGACAAATCGTTTTTGGGTTTACCAATTAAGAATCAATCAAAGGCAGCCTAAGGTTTAAGGTTTGTGATGTAATACTCCCTTTTTGCCGTCATGGAGATAGGTAACTACAAAAAGCTCTAGCAAATAAATAATGTGTTTTTTCTGTATGTAATGCCTGTTAGGGGCACCCACCTACCTGGGAGTCCGTAAAGTGGTCTCCCCCTGACCCCCGTTGTGTGCGGTAGCACGACTGGTACGGTACCCACTGTGTATCATCCTCCCTTTAAGAGACCCCCTCTTAATGAAAAAAAAAAATGAAAAAATGAAAAATGTTTTATTCGATATTCATCATTCGATTATTCGATAACTTGGGAAATCGGATCCACTTGCTCAAATATTAACTATAATCGAGACACAATACATAAATTACATTGTACATACATTTTTGAACTTTTTTTTACATTACATTATTATTTTACATTATATTTTTATACATTACATAAATGTGGTCTCAACCCCTGAACTTAACAACCCTGAAGAACAACCTTATGTGTGATATGTCCTGGGTTTAGATACTCCGGTTAGGAAAATAAAATTTTAAATATAAATACGTTCCTATACTAAAAAATTATGTAGTGTGTGGTGTGTTGATGTATGTGTGTTTAAATATGTTGTAATTATAATAGTCAAATGCTATTACCTATTCTAGGTATCAGAATTTTTAAATGACCGCAATTAATCCAATAGATGACAGTTACAACCTAGGAGTCTTTAAGTCAAGAGTAAATAGGTTACTTTTAGGTAAGCGTGCTCCATCCTCGAGTAAGAAGCGTAAGCACAAACGCGAACCTATTTTCAATAAATAAAAATAATAATAAAAATGAACCTACAATTACAACATTGTCACTACTTGTCTCCAAAATTTATAAATACTAACTTCTATTATTTATTGGCATTAAGATTTAGTTTATTAATTTCATAGCTTGCTGTGTGAACTCAAATTGATTTTTAACCGACTTCTGAAAAAGGAGGAGGTTCTCAATTCGGATGTTTGTTTGTTTTTTTTTTTTTTTTTTTTTTTATGTTTGTTCGGGCATAGCTCCGTCGCTCGCCAACCGATTTGAAAAATTCTTTTTTTGTTGGAAAGGGTATACTTCCCAAATGGTCCCATGAAAATTTTATCGACATCGAACAAGCCGTTTCTGAAAAATCAACAAAAGTCTAAAAAAAATATTTACATTGATGATCTTTTCGGTTACTCTATATTGTGTTTTTTGTTCGCGCGTTTTTAGTTTTTTGTAGTTGACATTTTGGCTTTTATAACTAGATTAATTACAAATTGACCCACTAAAAAGCGCGAAAATAAAAACTTTTTTGCAAAAAAATAAAACCGACTTCCATATCAAAACACTACAAAGCCAAAAATAATTTTAATTTCGGAAGGCGGTGTGAAAAAAAAGAAAATACAAAACCAATAACACCGACTACCGAAATTAAAATTATTTTTGGCTTTGTAGTGTTTTGATATGGAAGTCGGTTTTATTTTTTTGCAAAAAAGTTTTTATTTTATTTTTTTGGTTTATTGTAAACCGGAATTATTTTGTTTTGTACGCCATGACTGGCAAAACATGTAGATATACTTAACTGTTTTATTTTAAGACCTTACACATTTGATGTATACTCGTGTTTTTACAATAAAAGTCTATTCTATTTTGTATGTGAAAAAAAAAAACAGAAAATCTCTTTAGTGTTTGTTTTTTCTGGCGCATTAATAAGTAGCAACGGATTGATGTCGTATTAGTATGGAGATAAATTGGGGCTGGAAAGCAGCATAGTGTCTTTTTCCTGCAAAAAAAACAATCATTTTTCAGGGCAGTCGCTGCTGGAATTGTTTTGTTATAATTAAAACAAAAAGGCTTCAGATTTGACGTCAACTTTATTTCCTCCGAGATTGAGTAACAAAATACACAACATTGAACATGTATTTGACTTACTTCAAAGTATAATCCAGGTATTTTAAATAGAAATTCTTTATTAGATTCAAATACAAACTTTTCAGTTAAAACACTTCAGTAAAGATCTGATAAATTTAAGGTATAAGTAAAAACACTTATTAATAATATAATATAATAATTTATGCAACATTAGCAATTAAAGTGTCGACATTATTATATTCCCATTTCTGAATTACTGGTAGTAACGGAAATGTTATGGTTACGACATCCCCAACCCACACACAAGAAAAGGTGATCAGGGTTAGTTTTATACAGGTAACTCATAAAAATTCAAACATAAAGCCGAGAATTCACTAAACGAACAAGCCTGTGGACATTTCCGTCGCATCGTACTTCCATTATTTTGATATACTCGTCTGACCTTTGTTTAGAAGACAGACCTACAGTCAATGACGTATTATAGAAAGTGTAACTTACAAGGATGGTGGATCAACGATATCCTCCCAGGGAACCTCAATGCGGTAGGCATTGAGGTCCCCCACTCCTCCAATTTAACCACCATGTTTATATATTTGAGAATTTATGATTCTAAATTTTGAAGTCTTTTTAGCTCTGGATGGAGCGAAGAAGAGTGTCAGGCTTCTATCGAACAAAAAGAAACGGGGTGGTTCTTTAGTTGCCCTTACGTTTCGGGAAATAGTTTTTTCGTTGCTCTTTGATGTCACGATCAACGATAAAAAAAGGTAAAACTTTCGAACGATTTTAACTTATAATTATAATATTGGATTATCACTTACAGCGTCTTCAAACAGTACATAATGCATTAGAATGTTAAATATTAGTATAATACAGTAACGGGGTTTTTTAAACTTAGCACGTGGCCAAAACCGTGAGAGAATTCACAGCTTAAAGCTTTAATTTAACATGAAAATATAATGTATATCAAAATAATATAATATAATTCATAATGTATATTTTTACAGTTTGTATTCAGATACGCTGTGTATCGACACTTAATCCTATTAAATTCATATTAAACGTTCCATTTACAAATTATTTTCATCATTATCTACTTCTCAAAACCATCATTATTCAGTATTTTTCATTAAAATTACCTTTTAATTGATCATTCAATTTAACTCTCGTTAAATTTCCTTGTAAAGCATATTTTTAGTAACACCGTTTTTTTTTTTTTTTTTTTTTAACGTGGTAAAATTATCAAATAAGTCCTCCCACTCCGGGCAGGGTGGGAGGGACTGTCAGACTTTTACTGACTAAAATCCACGGTGTTCCTTCAATAACCCTTTACATACCGGGGCCACGGTAACGGGATGAGTCCCACGACCCCGGCGGGCTTCGGCCCTCTGCAGAGGGGGCCTCGTCATGTTGCTGACGCTCTTTGAGGCGCGCGTGGAACACGACGCGCCGTCGACCCGGGCATGGTCCATGGTCGGACAGCGAGTTGCCCTTTACTCGCTGTCCGCATGCCCGCGCCTACGGTGGCCGGAGATCGTCGGCCGACGTCCGACGCCGTGGGCGTCTACCACTGCGGCTGGGCTGGAGGGTGGACGCCATCCTCTCCCTCATGCGGCCCGCCTCCTCCTTCGGAAGCATGACTGCTTCGCAGAAGGAGGCGACCGCTTCCCACTCCCTCTCGCCCCGCAGCATGGCCTCGACCAAGGCCGGGCGCGAGAGGTCTCCGCCTATTGTCGCCGTGAGGACACGTCGGTGCTCTGCCCAAGCTGGGCAGTCCTGCACCGTGTGCTCGACTGTGTCCTCAGGGCGACCCTCGCAGTGGTGACACCCAGGCGTCTCTTCCTTACCCATCAGACACAGGTACCTCCCGAAACTTCCGTGTCCGGTGAGGACCTGCGTCATGCGGTAGGTCAGGACGCCGTGACGCCGATCTAGCCACTCCTCAAAGAGGGGTCTTACCGCCGCAATTGCGGCGTGCCCGTAGTAACACCGTTAATCCGATTTTGGTAATTTATTCATTTTAACTGTAATTGTTACCCGAACAATTATAATGTTGACTGTTTAATTAAATGGCGATTTCAATTGAACAAGAAAAAACATGGAGACATCCATTAGCTGATCTTTCACCAAACCTGTATATTTCAAGTTCGTATTGTTATATTAAATATATTCTTGCAGCGAGAAGAAATGTACCATAAGTACGCACACAGAGAGTTGAGATTGTTTTGGCCGCCGCGCGACCCACGTCATCGACTGAATGTCCTAGGGTTGTATATGATGATATTGGTAGTAAAACTAATATAGAAAAACAATTATTTTTTATTTGTTGATCGAATATGTTTCATTTTAATAAAATGATAGATGCATTTTTCCTTCCCTAAATTCCCGATTATTAAATTTTAGTGTTCAAAATATCCGGAACCGCGTAAATAATTTTAATTTTAATAAAATTCCGCGCAAATAATGAAAAGGGAAACAAGACCAAAGCGGAGGAAAATCAATTGTTTTTAGGTCAATCCTTAATATGACGTGGTCAAAATTATTTAAAAAGGCTCAGGCAGGTGTGCGGCAGCCCGTTGTCGGATGTACCGACGACGATACGCGAAGCGGTAGGCATATAACGCGTGGCCTTAAGCGAGTGACGGACGCCTGATTTAACTGAGGATTTTCTACGTTACGTTTTCTCCATAGACATCTTTTTTATTGAATAAAAGATATTTGTATGTATGTTTTGGCTGAGATTGTTTAGTAGTGTATTTTCAAAGCTTAATTCAATCAAATATATATTTTTACATAGGCTCACATGGGCATTAATAAGTCGTCAGAAGATAGTGTACCTATGGTTCGAATTGGTCGATTCCATTGGAGAAGAACCGGCAAGAAACTCCACGGTTACTTTTTTCAAAACTTAATAATTGACTTTTTTATACAACGTGTAACAGATTAAGCGCAATACCTCAGACATACGAATTAGAATATAAAATTATAACTCTAAAACAACATCCGTAACTAAATAAATTCAAACCAAACCTAGACATTTTTTATAAAATAGTTATCCTTACTAAACGCAAAACGTATGTGTGTTCTTACGCAGACGCATACACTCATGCAATGTTAGCGGCCGACACGCACACAAGCGCATTTCCTTGAATTAAGGATGTTTCCATTTTAAGTTAAATGAAAGATTTTCCGTCAAAATTGAATACCTATATTTTATTATGGAAATCGATTCAGAAGCCGATTCTGAACCAACTACTTTCAGGAATTGCGTTTATTCTGTTACACGTTGTAGATATGAGAGGACAGTGTATAAAACATAGTATATTCTTATCTACAACAAGCTGAAAAACGAATCTAAGAGTCGACAGTTTTCTCACATTCACGTCAAAAAGAGCTTTATAAAGATAAAAATTGACTTTGAATCATCGAATTTTCGCGTCTTGACTGTCTGTGGTAGTCTTCATAATTATGTCTCTAGAATTAATCTGTCTAAAGCGAATAATACTTAGTTGGTTTAACACAACATTCCACAGTAACACATGCTTAGGGATATGTATATTTGAACAAATAAGCGTATACATATCATTATGGCAAATAAATACATGAGTAATTATAGCAATTCTATAGTAACTCCTCATAGCACCGCGCAATTACACACAACTTCTCTGTTGAGTCTTAAGACAGCACCGTTCGATTTAATTTGAAAGCAAATTGATCTCTTAAATATTATTCTAATCATGATTCCGGTGTGGGAAAGAGATAGCGCTATATGAGACGCATAATACTACCTCGTTTTAACACTGCAAACATGATGGCAGAGTGTGAACATTTTCAAATTATACTGTACTAAAAATTTTTGGATTTTTTGTGCCAAGTTATGATAATTTTACAAAATGTTACGCTGGATACTTAAACTGCATCAAAATATAAACAAAATTTTGAAACACAAAATAAACTTTTGTGGTAAATATATAGTTAGATTCGTAAACGAACCTGTTATTTAAACAAAATTGAAAATGGGCTTACCGCTAAATGATTGCTTTTAAAGAATAGCACAGTGACGAATTATTCAGACTTCAGTCCGACGCTGTATTATTAAAGTTTTGTTTAAAATTAATTACTTTATAACGATAGTATATTTTAACATTAGGTACTTAAACTTTGACAACAGGCATTTGTACAACTAAAAAATATACTAATGTAATTTAATTTTAATTTTTTAAATTAAAATTTTTTACTAATTAATTTGTTCAAACTAGGCTGAACACCAGAGTTATTGGACGTGAAAATTTACAGGAAGACGGTCCCCAAAACCATTTACCTACTAGTGTTTTAGCTTGGAGTGTAGCAAAAAAAGCAAAATAATTGATAAAATTGTAAACCTGTACGATCGGACTTTTATTTATAATCTACTTTTGTACCCCAGCACTGGGCAAAAGGTTGGCCTTTGCCCAGCGAATTTCTCTATTTTAACATATCTAATTATCTATGTTGAGTGACCTTTGGCAAAAAAAAATGTTTGTACTTTGATGCAGAAACACATATACACAATACATAGTAAAAAATCCGGGTTGCACTCCGGGAGTGCCGGCAGAAGTGAAAACTTGAATATTAACGTTGTGCATTTTTGATATTTTGGAATGGTTAGGGAATAATTTTGCACGATTTGCTTTAATTATCAGTATAAATGTAATGGACGCCGAGCTAGATACAATTAGAATAAGTTTAATATAAGTAAGATAGGTAAAATCAGGATAGGTTAGGTCAATATGTAAGTAGGAAATAGGAATTAACACGTAGATAAATGATGATGAATCGTTATAATTCATTATACATATTGTAAGAGAAACTTCGAGAAGTTTCGATGTACCAAGGCCGACAGGTCGGAACCTGTCGGAAAAGAGAAAGTTTTTAGCGTAAACAACTCCAAGGTCACGACAAGCGATTCTCGTTTGCTATTAGTAGATTTCCAAAAACATATCGTGACCCCCACACGAGTTCGACCCTCGTGCCAAGGGATATAAGACGGCAGGATTTTTCGAATAATCGTCCCCGTCCGATTACCATGTACGGCAAGCCGATCCCCTGGGAAAAGCAAGCCAAATACTTAGGCGTGGTCCTCGATAAACACCTTTCCTTCGCTGAGCACATAAAGCAGGCACGTTCGCGCGCCGCTTTCGCTCTAGGTAGGCTCCACTTCATTCTTAGCTCCCGCAGCAAGTTATCACTCAGGTGCAAGCTGCGTATTTTCACCGCGGTCATCCGTCCCATCATGACCTACGCCTGCGTTGTTTTCGCACACGCAAAGCCCTACCTCCTCCACAAGATGCAGACCCTTCAAAACCGATTCCTCCGTAGAGTCACGGGAGCCCCCTTTTATGTTCGAAATGAGCTTCTTCACGTAGACCTCAAGATGCCCACCATCCAGCAGTTCATGAAACGTGTCTCCAAGCGTTTCTTTGATACTGCAATCCAACATAGGAATCCCCTTATCGTATCGGCCGCCCAATACGAACCCTCGCGTATCTCTAAGATTCGCCGACCAAGGCATACCCTTGTCACTCCCGATGACGCAATCACCCTGCTCCAAGAGAGCCGTAGGGAAACAAGTACAGTGGCACACAAAAACAAAAACCGACCGTCCTTCCGTCCTCGCCGCCGAGGCCCGCCGCGACGTCCCCGTAATAGTCCACCCCGACCCTTGCCAGAGCCAGCCCGCGACGCTGAGCCAGTAGCTTTAAATTCCCTTATTAATAATAAAAATGATATGATCCAGCCTGTCCCTAACTGCCCTCCCACTGCGACGCCCTAAGCCGAGGTCCGTACCCCACAGGGGGTGCCCTTAGCGTGTAGTCGCCTAGTTTGTAAGTTTTCTAATAAGCCCTGGCTGGAGGCTTTAATTAATGTATTAATTAAGGCAACCACAGACAAGCCCGGTTAAGCAGCCGACAACCTCAGAGGTTGACCTGCGAGATGCCACACAAAAAAAAAAAAAAAAAAAAATCGAATAATCGTCAGCCACTCTTCGCCCGACGCTCGCCCGAGACGGTCGTGCCGCTCTGCGCTCCCGATCGTTCCGTGTCTGTGTCATCGCTTCGTCGCGCTCGCCGTGACGTCATTCGTAGTCGCCGACTACAACTCTCGATCCGGAACCGCCTTTTTCAAGGCAGTGAAGGATATTTTGTTTCTATAACAGAGTATCGTCAAAAACAATTTGGTTTGGCCCCTTCAGGGTAAAACCACAGTTTCGTGGTCCTTGGTTGGAAACCTCACGGTGTCAACAATACCAAGGGGGTGCTGACCCGACGCACCCGCTGATCCCCTTCAGGGTGAAGCAGTCAATTGGAGTCGAGTGCTAGGTTTTGGCCTTGGGGGATCTCCTAGTCAAACCTAGTTACTGAGTTTCCTTTTCAGCTACACACCTAGTGTCGGTTGGGTGTGTCTACCCCTTCGCACTAGACCCAATAGGGCCCGGTTCGCACAATAAGACTGGCGACCGGTTACAAGCTTAGGGCTCACCATTAGGTACTCACCTCCCAGTCTCTACCCGACTGGGAGGGTTACACATCCCCGGACCCATCCATCCGGGGAGTTAGGTCAGTTAGGCTTTAAATAGGTCCCCCGCGGGAGAGAAATCTCCAAAATTTCCCCATTAAATTTTTGATCCATTCGCCAATCATGGCAAACTCCAATATTTTGGAGATATTGCTAAAAATCCTTAAGGAAAACCCTGCTATTTCCGCCAAATATGGCGGAATAATCCAGCGTGAAATCGCTAACTGTCCTCCGGCTACCGAAGCCAACGTCGCTGATTTTAGTGACGCGCTTGACAGCCCATTATCTCCCCCGCTTGCTGATCAAGGCATTCCGGTTGGTCAATTCACGGAAGTGTTTATCAACTCCGATCCCATTGTTCATCGAACAACGAACGACTTCCAGGTAGATAGCCCTCTATCGCTCCCGCCCGCCGACAATGTCGTGCCGACCGCCCAATTCCCGAAATCATCCATTGTTTCCGGCCCACCTACTAATCCCATTGTTCATAAAACAATGGACGCCGCGCAGGTGTGCGCTGCAGTTGAATTCCGTGAAATGGACACCACCGAACCTGTGTCCAATAACAACTCCGACAATGATTTGTCATCATGCCCCTCGTCCTCGGAAGACGACTTTCAAGTCGTCACCGGTGGCAAGAGGAAGAAAGGGAAAACCTCCCAGGCCAGCAAGGCCAAAAAGACCACCGCGTCGCCCCCGTCCCCAACTCAAACGCCCGTTCGACCCGCTAGCCCCGTCCCAACTACCTCTGCTCGCGCGCAGAATAGTCGTCCCCCCAGCCCGATAGCCCAAACTTCCTCAGCCCAAAGGAAGCTACGCCCTCCGCCCCCCTTTTACATCCAGGACAAGGGTAAATGGACTGATGTGTCCAAGATGTGTGTTGATCGAAAGATCAACTACACAAACGCCCGTGCCTGCCAAAATGGCATTAAAGTCACCGTCCCTACGTCAAACGACTATAGGGAACTATATCGCGCCCTCCGTGAAAGGAATATTTCCTTTCACACTTTCTCCTTCCCCGAGGATACGCCCACTCGTGTTATTATTAAACGTGTCCCTAAAGAAATCCTAGTACAGGATATTAAAGATGACCTTGCCGATCAAGGTATACCAGTGATCGCCGTCCATCGCTTACATAAAGCGAGAGGCGGTGAATTGTACGACATGGTTCTTGTCATTTGTGAACCAACCGAAGGTCATCACCCGATTTTCAAGATTAAGTCCATTTGCTCCCTATCCGGTATCTCAATTGAAAAGCCCTACAAAACCGCAACAGTGGGACAATGCCACCGTTGCCAACTGTATGGCCATGCGCAGAGCAACTGCTATGCGACTCCCAGATGCGTCAAGTGTCTGGGCGAGCACAGCACTGCGGACTGCCCTCGGCCCAAAGACCGAACCCTCTGTTCGGAACCACCCAGCTGCGTTCTCTGCGGCCAGACCGGTCACCCGGCAAACTACCGCGGCTGTCCCAAAGCCCCCAAACTCGCTCCTAAATTAGCGAAGCGCGCCAACACCCGCCAACAAAGAGAGGCACCTTCCTCTCAAATTCCCCAACGTCTCGCTCCTCAGAGACCATCCCCGTGGAACAGGCTAAACCACGAACAAGCCTTTCCCTCCTTGGCCCCTGCCAAACCTTTGCAGGCACTGATGGATATACCCATCGCAGCGCAGATCCTGCCGATAGCCGTGGCTCCAGAGGCCACAGCCAGTCCCCAACCCGAGCCTCAAACCACTGCTGCTCCTGCAGCCAAACAACCGCCCAATCCCTCACCCGTCGCGCACGGCGAGTCTTGCGGCCAGACTCTACTGCGCCACTATAGAATATTTATGACCCGCCAAGCCAGGTCTCTCCGCGATGCCCTTCTGGCTGCCGAGCAGCAGAATAACGGCAAAATTACGACGGCAATGTACAGCCAAATATTCAGCACACACAGTGATGTCGTGCTAGGCCTCGACCAGATGGATGCGATGGACTGATCCAATGGATTCCCAACGCACAAACCACACTAGGCCTCGATCCCTCAAATTAGGTTTTTTCAACGCCAATGGCATTTTCAACCAACGCGCCGAAATAACTAAATTCCTCCGCGACCACCAATTAGACGTCCTCCTTATACAGGAGACCCTTTTGAAACCCCACCGCGCTGACCCCAAAATTGCGAATTACCGTCTAGTTCGCAATGACAGAACACGCTGCCACGGCGGCGGTACCCTTATTTATTATAGGAAGGAGTTATACTGCATCCCTCTGACCCCACCCGCGCCTCTCTCTCACCTAGAGTACTCTGCCTGTCGACTAGGCATGACTGGTCATCCTCCGATAACCATCATCTCTGCCTACCATCCCCCACCATCGGTCGCGTCTCTTGCTTCAGACGATCCTATCGCGCTCACCAGCGATCTCACGACTCTCTTTGGCCTGAGTGACTCCGTCTTACTAGCGGGCGATCTCAACGCCAAACACCCCGCTTGGAACAGCAACACGACAAATGCCAGAGGCAGAATCGTGTATAACCTAGGCGCGACCCTAAACTATGACGTCATCGCTCCGATGACTCCCACCCACTACCCACACGACCACAACCATAGGCCCGATGTCCTCGATGTGGCGCTCCTAAAGAATGTAAACCTGCATTTACACTCCATAGAAGCGCTTCACGAACTCAACTCGGATCACCGTCCCGTTATCCTACACCTAGGTTCCCGCTCGGGTAACCATGATCCTACCCAACCTCCTCCGACCCAATTGATCACCGACTGGAGGAAAGTAAGTGAAAAACTGAAATCCACCACGTCGCCTCACTTGGACACCATTCCTGACCACATAGTCTCAGTCGCTGACACGACGGCGGCGATCGACTCGCTTACAGATCACGTACAATCCGTCCTGAACGATTGTTCAAGGGAAGTTCCAGTAGCGGTAGACCACCGCTGGAAACTCCCGGACGATGTACGGAATCTGATAACCGAGAAGAACGCAGCCATCCGTGCGTACAGCGCTTTTCCCTGCGCCGCAAACAAAGCTCACATGCGCAACTTACAGCGTGCTGTAAGGAAACGCATTGCCGAGCAGCGTAATGCGAGCTGGGACAAGATGCTGAGCGAACTTGAGCCCACCCATCTTGCCTTCTGGCAGCTTCAGAGGAAGTTACGATCCACCGAAGAGGCCACAATGCCTCCTCTCATTCGTCCCGATAAGAGTGTCGCCTTCGACAACTCTGAAAAAGCAGAATGCCTAGCCGACAGCCTAGAGTCCCAGTGTTCTCCCAGCTCTCAACCAGTAGACCAAGCCCACCTCGATATGGTGAACGCCGAAGTCGAACGTAGAACTTCCCTTCCGCCCGTTGAAGATCCCGATAATCCATTGGCCCCCGTCACTCCTGATGAGGTCCAGGATATCATTAAAAGTCTCCAACCGCGAAAAGCCCCTGGCTCCGACGGCATCACTAATAGGGTTTTCAAACTTTTCCCCGCCCAGCTTATAGTGCTAATGACTGCCATCTTCAATGGCGCATTGAGCAATAATATGTTCCCCGCAACCTGGAAACAGGCCACCGTCATAGGTATTCCCAAACCAGGCAAGCCCAAGTCTGACCCGTCTAGCTACCGTCCCATTAGCTTACTCAACGTCCTTGGCAAAATCTATGAAAGGCTTATATATAAGCGGCTCAAAGATTTTGCCGAAGCAAAGAGTCTTATACCCAATGAGCAGTTTGGATTTAGAACCGAACACTCATGTATCCAACAAGTCCACCGCATCATAGAACACGTCAGCGCCGGCTTCCAACGGGGCGCAATAACGGGAGCCTTATTCTTCGACATAGCGAAAGCGTTCGACAAAGTCTGGCACAATGGCTTAATCTATAAGCTATACCAACTCGGCGTGCCTGACCGTATCGTGCTCATCCTACGGGACTTTTTATCGAATCGCACCTTTCGTTACCGAATTGAGGGGGAGCTTTCCTCCCCCCATCCCATTCGCGCAGGAGTTCCTCAAGGCTCCGTACTATCCCCCCTCGTTTTCACGCTATTCACTAGCGATATCCCAAAGCATAAAAATACTCAGCTAGCCCTATTTGCCGACGATACGGCTATCTATTATACCGGTCTTAAACCCGATGCCATCGCTCGCACTCTCCAAACTTCCGCAAACACTCTGGCCAAGTGGTTCCGGAAATGGAGAATCGAAGTCAATCCAGACAAAAGCCAGGCAGTCCTCTTTTCTAAGCCGCGGATAAACCCACCCTCCCCCCGTCCGATTACCATGTACGGCAAGCCGATCCCCTGGGAAAAGCAAGCCAAATACTTAGGCGTGGTCCTCGATAAACACCTTTCCTTCGCTGAGCACATAAAGCAGGCACGTTCGCGCGCCGCTTTCGCTCTAGGTAGGCTCCACTTTATTCTTAGCTCCCGCAGCAAGTTATCACTCAGGTGCAAGCTGCGTATTTTCACCGCGGTCATCCGTCCCATCATGACCTACGCCTGCGTTGTTTTCGCACACGCAAAGCCCTACCTCCTCCACAAGATGCAGACCCTTCAAAACCGATTCCTCCGTAGAGTCACGGGAGCCCCCTTTTATGTTCGAAATGAGCTTCTTCACGTAGACCTCAAGATGCCCACCATCCAGCAGTTCATGAAACGTGTCTCCAAGCGTTTCTTTGATACTGCAATCCAACATAGGAATCCCCTTATCGTATCGGCCGCCCAATACGAACCCTCGCGTATCTCTAAGATTCGCCGACCAAGGCATACCCTTGTCACTCCCGATGACGCAATCACCCTGCTCCAAGAGAGCCGTAGGGAAACAAGTACAGTGGCACACAAACACAAAAACCGACCGTCCTTCCGTCCTCGCCGCCGAGGCCCACCGCGACGTCCCCGTAATAGTCCGCCCCGACCCTTGCCAGAGCCAGCCCGCGACGCTGAGCCAGTAGCTTTAAATTCCCTTATTAATAATAAAAATGATATGATCCAGCCTGTCCCTAGCTGCCCTCCCACTGCGACGCCCTAAGCCGAGGTCCGTACCCCACAGGGGGTGCCCTTAGCGTGTAGTCGCCTAGTTTGTAAGTTTTCTAATAAGCCTTGGCTGGAGGCTTTAATTAATTTATTAATTAAGGCAACCACAGGCAAGCCCGGTTAAGCAGCCGACAACCTCAGAGGTTGACCTGCGAGATGCCACACACAAAAAAAAAAAAAAAAATCGAATAATCGTAGTATCCAACCAACCGGACAAGAAGAAACACCTGAAGAGAAATAAGTAACAAGTCTGAAGAATATCAAGTGTAGTAGTGAAAGTAAATAGTGAAATAAATAGTTCAAAGTAGTGAAAGTAAACAGTGAAATAAGTAGTTCAAGTAAATAGTTTAAAGTGTTTAAGTATTGAAGAAACGTTATGAAAAGTGTAAAGAACATTTAGGAATTAAGACTCTATAAAGAACTTTAAATTAGTATAGACAGTATAAATAGACATAAGTGAAAATTGTGAAGATATAAAATAAACCAGTGTTTGAAGATTGAGTTTCATTTCAAGAGCTATCGACGTATGTCGAATTGAATAAATAAATACAGTCCACACCCATACAATAAAAGTACTATCATTTATGTGGTAGAATACAATATTTATTTATTGCGCTATCGTACACAAACATGACAATTTATATTACATTAAAAAGTTTATCTCTTAGAAAAATCAACTTTCATGTTAACACACACGAACATTCGCGCAAGCGTCCTGCGCAGCCTAAACAAAACAGCAGGCGCAGGCATACATTTTCGCCGCGCCGTAGAATGAGAGGGGGATACTTCCTCTCCTACGCCGCACCGGCTGTCTACTCTCCGTCCGTCTTACGAATTTTCGATTAGGTCACGTGTCTTGACGCGAGTTTAACATTTTTTACCCATTACAAAAAAAGTGCACAACGCCGCTAAAGAAGGTTTCACTTCAAAAAAATCCTTCAAAAATTTACGAAATTTCAAAGGTATACGTTTGCCCTGGTTTGCCCATATAAAATTTCCACGACATAAGAAACACTGTATAATGCTCCCTATCTCATTTTCTCCCACGTTAAACTTATGAATTTATATGTCTGTCTCTTTTTACTGTTGCTATTTCGTTTCATAAAATTTCAAATCACAAAGAAGTTTTCACTTCAAAAAACCCTGTTTCTTGCTGCAATTCAAGGCTAGTATTTAAATGAGTTTCCCGTTTTATT